>OX438598.1:599172-10599172 GCA_949316135.1 Choreutis nemorana
GTATGTGGCATCGTAGCGTCCAAACGGAAGACAAATTTTGAAACGGTTTTAAAACTTTTCGTTAATATATCAACCTTAGATTATCTTTTAATGTTAAAACCTTAATATTGTTTTGTTTTTAAGATTCAGATTCCACTAAAGATTATAACCATTAAATATATTTTCATGTGCATAAGTCATATAGTCATTAAGTTATATTTTTATGGTAAAACTCAACATTGTTTATTTAATTAAAAGCTCCAATATTAATACGCCATGCGCAACCACAGCGCCCTCTAGGCGAGCTATCTAGATTGTTTCGAATCCACCGCAAAATCAACTCTTTTTGCGTACTTGAAATAACGAAATTGAACCTTTTTGATTAATAATTTAAAGTCCATATTGCAATGATAGTTAGCCAATCTATATCACTGTAACATTGTACTGTCTTTCCATCTCACGAAGCCAGTTTGATTCAGGTTGTGTTAGTTTCGCCTGTCGTGTATGTTGTTTCAGTGTGCGTAGCTTTGTGTTCGCGCTTCGAAATTATTTTACGACAACTATATATATATATATATTTATGTCAATTAAAATAAATCTAGCAATTTTAGTTTTGTTATGTAAAGCCTGGTGAATTCAGAAAATCCTTCACACTATAAAAGCAGTTGTCAATGAGATAAATTAAATGTAATTTTCTTTATGTCGGTCGGTATTTTTATGGCATTATTGGGACACTGTTTGTGTATAGGCTTTTTCGTTGAAGAAGTTCTTTGTAGCTTATCTTATTTTATCCTTCGTGCACAATAACTTACAGGTTTAATATTTAAAAAAGTGCACAAAAAGTGCACAGTTCATGTATATACACGGACGAGTAGACAGTAATGAGGTAACACACGCTAGAGCCTAGCCCATTTACACGTTAGACAACAACTAAAGCCGAGCAGTCTTCGTGAGGTGCTTTCACTGTAATACGGTATGACATTCCATCAATTTTACGTCAGTCGCTTTGGTTATGTACAGCGTATGTCCGCGGTTTTTGCGGCTTCGCCCTCAGCATGGAATTTTGTTACAGCAATTTTCGAATTTATTTCCGCTGAAGCAGTGCATTCTTCGTGCAATACATCCGGCAAATTTATGGTTGGCTATGTGGCGGGCGGTTACTCTACAATTTTGTACGAACTACCTTTATTTTAAATTAATAACGGGAAAGAGGTGAACACTGCACATTTGTTTGTCGAATGTAATCTTTCAAAGTGTTCATTGTACTATGATTTAATGATTTTTTTTAACATTTTATTTACATTGATTTTTATTTTTAATTAGTTTTTTTTGTATTCATGACATTTTTTCTTCACCGACGTCTTATTATAATTATTGTTTTCATATTCATTCTTTTTCAACATTTGTATGACTTTATGGTAGATTTTTATGTGGCTTAATCTTCACACACATGTATGACATTTGTTTAATTACGAAAGATATGAAAAATAAATGATGTATTCAATTGCAAAATGTATTCTTTACCAATATTTGTAATTACATTTTTAGTTTGACACATGCAGTTAGATTAAAAATGCAGTTTTTGTGCAAGGACGCAGTTGGCAAAATGTAGTGAACAATAATAATATGATATTATAACTGACCATAGTCGTTGCAGACGAGATGCAGCCGCGAGGAATCAGCGCGGCACTCCTGTAGCTCGGGCAGCAGGCCGCCCTGCGACCGCAGGAACGCGCGGTAACTCTGCGCCGCGCCGCGCGACCCGCCCGCGCGCCACCCCGCCCCGCCTACCACCTCAGAATAATTCACTTTCCTAGAGAACGAGGGAAGTGTAAATAAATAAATAACCACATCACGACACACAGCCCTGCAGTAAGATTAAAGCAACAACTTGTGTAAGCAACGATACGGTACGAACTGCATAGTTAAGAATACTACATCCAAGATCGGTAAGCGAAACAATACGTATTAAACAATGTAATATTTGTAGTTTGTAAGCTTGGCTGATTCAAATGTTTTTTAATTAGTTCCCTCTAATAAAGTGATGGCTTAGATTTCTATCTAAACTTTCTAGCCTACGTGTGTCTTTTAACTTTTCTTACATCTGTTTCAAAGACAATGAGCAACCTTTTCGCTTTAAAAATACAATAATTAAAATTCAATAGCTTACGAGTATCCAAGCATGGAGCACAGTTTCACTGCGGTGTGGTCGTCCAGGGTTGACAGGCACGCTGGAAACCAGGACTGGTTGGCTGCTCGGTAGACTTGCAGCTCACCGCGCCCGACGTCACCGTTTTCATCACTTAACCTCACTGTTAGAGTACACGATGATTTAATCCAAGTATTAAGTACTAGGAACAAGTAGTCACCTATATAAGCAAAGTTTAAGTTTCAAAGTATGTTAATACTGATAACCATAATAATAACCACATCACGACACACACATTAACTCAGCCCTGCACCAAAATATAATCTGGCATCGTCGGTATTAAGAAACAATACGGTATAGACTACATAGACAAGAATATATCCAAGACTGGTAAGCGAAAAATTGAGTCTTGCAAATAACACAGTGTTCGGACTCCACCGGGATTCGAATCCAGAACCTTTAACGTAGCAGTTGCCTCATTATACCACCGCGCCACCGAGGTCGTCAGATAATTTTAATTACATTGCAGATACATTAATGACCAGAAGTCATCACAAGAACAAATCAAAAGTGCTTACAGTTTACAAATAAATTTAGAAAGGGTAAAGTAACAAAAAATCCCTTACAGCAGTTTCTCTCGTCCTGCCCCCAGGGGCAGTCCCTTCTGCCGTCGCAGAGGTGTGTTTGCGAGATGCAGCGCTGGTTCCCGCAATGCACGTCACCAGAGCGCTTGCACACGCGGCAGTTCAGCTCATCAGATCGGTCAGCGCAGTCCACGTGTCCATCGCAGCGCCAGTCGTGCGGGATGCAGCGTTTGATATCACATTGGAACCCGGACGGGCACACTGACATTGTAAAATAAGCTAGGTTATAATCCAGTGGGTTAAAATTGCTCAACATTGAATATAAAGGTTGCAACCATGGGCTGAAAGACATAGTAGTGGTCGACTACCAATAAAATACACAGAAAATTTTGAAAGGGCTGCAGGAAACCGCTGGATACAAGCAGCTCAAGATCACGAAGGAAGAAAATATTTGGGCTAGGGCTTTAATCCAGCAGCGAACATCTCCCAGATTCTGAACATTAGAAATGATGAAACTGGTCGAAAATTACTTTCGTCTTTTTTTAAGAATACTGGAGTGTCTTACCAGGTTTGGCAGCGCGGAACCTCGCCTCCTTGACTTCCCTGTTGCCGAGACAGACGTCGGTGTCGGTGGACTCGGGGAATATGTCGCACTGTAGGTACTCCGGCATCGACAGACCAAACACCTCCAGGAAGAATCCGCAACGACGCATTGTCTCTGCAAAAAGCGACCTTGTAAATTTCTTCTTCACAACTCCCTTGAGGAGAAGTTTACACTCAGAGTTTGTTCAAAGTAAAAGTGCAATTTACGATATACGACCAAATAATAGATACGTTTTATTAACTTATCGAGAAAAGTAAGACCATACGACTTCATACGGTATCATCTAAAAAAAAACACATTCCATATTATAAGATCTCTAAATTAAGAACTAAAAAAGAGATGTTAAATTCCAGAAGCAAACGGATTTCTAATTTGAAACTCATAAATCACGATTATTAATAATGTTATACCTTGACAAAGGCTCCGGCAGGGCCGCACCATATGCCCCAAAGGCCCACACTTGGGCACGAAAAGAGAGCACAGGAATAAAGCTGTAAGTTCATAGCAGCGAACGTCTACCACTGCGTCGTAGATCTCCAAATCCTTTAACAAGAAAACCTTAGTCAATTTTGACATGAAACCTAAGACTTTTTGCATGTCAAGTGTTAGTTTAGTTAATTTATTGCCGCGCGTTAGATTGCAGCTTCTATTGTCCGATTTTTGCTCTAAATAGTAACAAAAAGCGATATTACATAATAACAATTGTAACGAAAAATAAATTATCTTAACGTATTCTGCTATATTGATTAACACAAAATAGAGGACGACGAAAGGGATGTGTGAATGTGTGAGTGTGCGAACCAACATATGAAAGGAAAATTAAAAAAGGTAAAATTTTAAAAGAGTATGGTACGCAGATGAATGTTAGCCTGTGATGGCAGTGAATAATCCACAGAATACTTGCCTTGTCGGATTCCCAAATGTTTTATATTCCTATCGCATACTAGGCGTATATAAGTAATGACAGACAGAAATAATGAAATAGATATTTCAGAAATATCAGTTATTATCGGATTCTCAGATTGTTACGTGCTTTGGTTAACCGACCGACCCGGCCCGACAGGTCGAAGGATCCAGTCTCGTGTTGCCGTACATTGTACATAGCTGCCATGTTCCTCATTGTGCCCGGATAGTCAAGACAGATTCGCAACTTGTTACTCTGGGACTCAACCTAAACATGCGAAATCCGGGTTGTAACTCCTCTGCCTAACCCTCTCGAGGGATTAATTACGGCGTGAGTTTTTGTGTAAAAATAACATATCTAATAAAAATATCCACCCAACCACAATAACGTTTCTTGAGACCAAAAAAAATTGCTGCAATTATATTTTCACAATAAAATTTTAAAATTTATGCCTTTATTTTATTTGAGATTGAATGTAACAAAGTATTAAATATATAGGATCACATAAAATATGATTAAGGATACCATTATGGCTTCCTCCGAGACAAAAGTTGTTCCTTTAATCGAAACAGGCACATCGTTTGCGAACCCTTGCTAATACCGCGAAAACATCTTAAATGGTCGTGTTAATAAATTACCTGTAAATTTACAAACAGGTCTTCTATTTTAGACTTAAACCTTCAGTATTTAGAGTCCGTTTTTGATTGCTCATCGGTATGTTTCTGTTGTTCAGGGTTGGCAGAGTTCGATATTTTAAAAGGCCCGGGCGATCCTTCCTATGACACTGATTGATTCCAGACTGTAAAGGCCTTTCATAGATCTACGCTAAAATTTTTACAGTTAAAATAAAAGCTACGGTAAATATGTACCTCGTTGAATGAGTTAGGGCATTGCACCGGTGACAGTGCGATTTCGCGTAACTAACTTAAACTGACCGTAGATACCGCGAAACTACAAAAAAAAATTGCGAAATCACTGTTAATAAAATAAGAATCGTTAGTTAATTTGTTTTTTTTTTGTCACTATTGAAAATTCATTAATTATGTAGTTACGCGATATTTACTAAAGTTAGTTACGCGGAATTACGCTACCCAACACCGACGATTTCCCAAGCACTTATTTAAGAGTAATTGATATATGACAAATAGATCTTGTAAGAAAACGTTTTTTTATTCTATTAAAAATGGTACAGACGCATATGCCCAAAATCATTTCTTCTGAGAAAGAGGAAATCAAATTTAATTTTTTCACCCTACACTATTTGGTAGTGGAACATAATGTTTAATTCCACCATTTTCAGTAAACATTCTACTCATCAAATAACCTTAAAACTAGTTGCTTCATCTCGGGAAAAATTGCTATGACGTTGCTTAGAGCAGACATTCTGACGGATTAGACCGTCTACCAGCTTGAACAACCTTAGGTTGACACATATAAAGTGTCCTTAGAGCGCGTGCAGTTGCTATTCAACATAAAATTTTGCCGATCAACGTCCTAGCTTTCGTGTGTTATGAAAGGATAGTATTTTTATTTAAGAGGTAATCCTTGAAAACACTTATCGTGTTTAAAATAAAGTCATGACTACTGTATTGTAATGTGATTTTTGCCACAGCCAAATCGTCACTTCCCATTTGAGGTTCACTCACGCAAATCAGTGATGCCGCCGGCACGGAGTAGTACCACGTAAAGACACATCTGTACTAGATCACGCTCGATGGGGAGGTGGACAATGGGGAATATGCATTAGTTTTATTTATTTTAATTCTATACCACATACACATGGAAATCTGTTAGATTGTCTCAAATATCTG
Source organism: Choreutis nemorana (assembly GCA_949316135.1). NCBI lineage: Eukaryota > Metazoa > Arthropoda > Insecta > Lepidoptera > Choreutidae > Choreutis > Choreutis nemorana. Next base: position 605,204 of record OX438598.1, read on the forward strand.
ACTTATTAACTAAGTTATAAAGCTTCAAATTCGTCAGACACAGAGACACGATATGTAATATGACGTCAAAGTACACAGGCGCCATACAACTTCCATAGAAAAGGTTGTTCTGATGAGCGAAATAGAAATAATTTCTTTTAATGGTTATATCTCTCTGGTTTATCGTAAAATTCTATTAATCATTTTAAAGATACTATTTAAGTATACTTTAAGATAAATTGATTTAATAATCAAATAAAAATGCATGCATATTCCCTATTATCGTACCAATGCTTTTGGACTTCTGTTGTCTCTATAATGACGATACAGCCTAATCGATTGTATATTGAACGATAGCCACGGTAAAGCTGCTAAGGCCTCCGAGCCGGAGCATTCGAGAAAAAAAAGTACCGCAGTAATAACAAATATTCTTTCATACACTCTATGAACGCTGCACGCTGTGACAAATAAGGGAATTAAGAGAATGTATGAAACAATGTCTGGTGCAGTCACTGTGACTTCACTGATATGTGTGAATGGGACTTAAGTGAGATTGTTAAACCAAATCGTAATTTTTCCATGACTTTCAAAGTGTATTGTTTAAAATTCCCATTACTAAATAAAAAAATCGCTAACTGGCCACAATTACTGAAAGTGCCACCAACCATCAGACAAGTGATAATAATAATGAAAAACTAATACATTTAATCAATAGTTTATTTATAATCTCTTCGTTTAAAGTGTTTCGTTAATGTTTTGAGTCATTAGAAATACAACTTAATTATTATTTATTATTATACCTTCCTTTTGTAATTTTTTAAACATTAATTGTTAATTTAGACCTAAGGAATTCAATAAAGATTATTATTATATTATTATAACGCTGGTCTGCATTTCGCTCAAAAGTTGAGCATCGCTATACTCCGCGGCAATGAAGCCAATGCTTTGGGGATACCCTCTTATACAAATAATTTTCTCACTCACTGTTCTCCTAAATCACAGGATTTTCCTAGGGGACAGGGGATTTCATAAAATCTAACATCTCCAGTTGCAATTTTTCTGTAATATTTTTCCTGTAAATTGTTAAACGGCTGAATAAACAATTAAAAATATTATTTTTGTGATTTTTATTAGGTTTTTAAATTTTAGACATGGTATATTTTATCGTCACATTAAATTTCTAACATGTACGCAAATTCAATAAGATAGACATCCAATATAAAACATTATTTCAAATAATTATTTTTTAAGTGTTATTAAAATTTACTGGGTTAAACTAAAGCGTACATGAATCGGTCGGAGGTATGTTTCATTTTAATCTGAAGCGTACATGTTGGAAATACCGATGGGAGGGATTGAACAGGCAATGTTGCGGCAAGATAAGAACTAAAAAATGATTTTCATTTGTATGACTTTAACTCTTATTATGAATGCAAAGGAAAAACGAAATGGTTGATCTGTCAGGGGTATACCCAAATATTGATTTTAGAGCCACACATTTTATATTTAATCATAGTAATAATCACATTACGACACACTTTGTTGAATCTTGTATCACAGGTGCTAAGCAACGATATGGTATAGACTACATAGATAAGAACACTACATGCAAGACCGGTATCACTTTAGCCTATCTACAAGATAACAAACTTACAAGCTTGACCTGTATAGGATTAGGTACATATTTTTAATAGTCATTTTTCACCTTTCACCATTACATGATTATATCATGGGTTCAATATCGATTTCGACCTTTTTCCTTCCACGATATTCCCTTTCTAGTTATTTTTCATGTCATGACGGCAGATATTTTTTTTTTTACCAAATTTTTGCTTAATCATCGACATCTTTTTTTATTAAAACAACTGACAAAGGTCGTTTGTCATAAACCAAATAGTTTTGTGCTAATTGTTAGGCGCTATGCAGACATAGCAACTTTGAGTTGCCTGTTGCTGTAACCAGCAACTGTAGGCGTAAACCCAGTACAGGTAACAGATTCATATTGAAAGCATTAATTTATCGCCTTTATTTTCTTTTCGACATCAATGTCAAATTCTCCTCCGATCAGTCACCACCGGAAGTTAAAGTATTTTTAAAAAGTTCCTTAATTTTTTTCATACATTCGTTTTAATAGAACAATTGATTTACTACGCCAATAATATTAATCAATCTGAACATGTAACAAACACAACTTCATTTTGAGCAAACAGCAACTGCAGCTTCGGCTGCTGCAACTGGCAATTGGTAATGGAAACCTGTAAAAAGCTGCCAGTTGCAGCAACTCCACAGCTACGTGTGTACAGTACTATATATTAGTTTTAAAGTATTTTTTTAACGAAGTGACGTGCTTGCGTGACGCTTAGTTGGTTGCGTGCCTATGTCAACCGTCCAACCCGGCACGACAAGTCGATGGTTCAAGTCTCGGGGTGCCGTAAGTTGTAGCTGCCATGTTTCTCATTGTGCCCGTATAGTGGCGAAAGATTCGCAACCTGTCACACTGGGTATCAACATTAACATGCGAAATTCGGTTTTCCTCTGCCCCCCCCCCCCTTAACCCCTTCGAGGGATTACGGCGTGAGTTTATGTATATATTTGTTTTTATTTTTTAGAGTTTTACCATAGTTTTAGTTATCAGCAGTAACATTTAAAAGCTGATTTTAGGTAACGATGGATAATTTATTGTCATACTAATTAATATACGCCGTTGATTAGATTTGACATAGTGTGATTTTGAATGGCTATTAAGTCATGTTTGGATTAATTTGTGAGCTTATCGCATCAGAGGTGATTGCTTAAGCCAACTACTTAAAGTTCAAATTTATTTAATAATAAAGTAATGTCACTTTCCATCAGGAACTGTCTGCTTCTTTGGTCATGAATGGTAAAAAAAAAGATACTGTATCACTAATAAAATCTAATACGAATCGATTGAGGACTTACTAAAATATTATTGTTTTCTGGAGTGAGACTGTTTTTATATATTTTTTAATTTTATACGACAAGAAAAAAAAACTCAAAACTTTTAATAATAATAATAACCACATCACGACACGCACATTGACTCAGCCCTTTTTAAATCTATTTATTATTTTTTTCTACCTCAAAAGTCACTCCATACAAATTTTATCACAATCGGTCCAGCCGTTTTTATAGTTGTAAATTGCATTGTCATCGGGTTTGACGCTACCCTGAAAATTTCAGCCTGGTAGCTTATCGGGAAGTGCCTCAAAATTGAGTTGCAAAAATCCAACCGGAACGACAAACAAATAAACAAGAAAATGAGTGTATAAAATCGTGGGACAATATACATATATGCACATGCACATACATATCTATGTATGATAATAGAATATACAAAAGGAAACCAAATGGAAAAACTGACAAATTATTTACTAAGTTTGTCTAAATACAATTTTACTTATTTTCGCTTAACTATGATTTTACTATTTAAAATACAAAAGCTAATAGCTTCGAGACAGTACCAAAACCGGTAAGCCTGTGAGCCAATAATGAGCGTCCGTTATAAAATAAATAGGTCAAATAGATAGTGTAATGGGATCTCTGTTTACTAAGGCTACAGTATACAAACGGACAGAAAGGGATATCTTACCAATTTCACTGTATCTAATAATATGAATCCTTACTAATAAAATGAATGCGAAAGTAAACATGTGTGATCCTTTTCTAGGTTAAACTACTAAATAGGTTTTGTTAAAATTAGCAAAAGAATCCTGAAGTAGGACTTGATATTTTGTAACATATTTGGAATATAATAATAAGAAACCACATCACGACACACACATTGACTCAGCCCTGCAGTAAGTATCATAAGAACTTGTGTCACAGGAACTAAGCAACGATATGGTATATACTACATAGATAAGAATACAACATCCAAGACCGGTGAGCGAAACAATGCGTCTTGCAAATAACACAGAGTTCCGTTCCCGCCGGGATCCGAACAAGCTTTCGAGAAAAAAGCTTAGCTAATAGTTTTACGAAGACGCATTCATTCAAAACGATAAGAATTAGTGTTTTAAATTTAACCCCCGATTTGGAGTGAAAAGAAATCCAGAAAAGTGAATATTAAAAACTGTTGTGGCGACGCAGTACGAAATGCGAGACTTGCATTATTAAAATATATAAATAGTTATTATTCAGTTAACAAGGCAGGCCGCGTTAGGTATTACTTAAGTGCAGTAGCCTACCCACTATACAAGAGTATATATTGGCTGGCGAAATACATTATGTGTACCTGACAACCTGTGTATTATTCAGCACCTCTTAGACTACCATAGTCATCCCCACACATTTTCAGTTAAAGGAAATACTTGTTAATTTAGAATTATTTGACACGATTTTGTTAAGTACGAGAAAACGTGATATTTGTGTCACATTTCCTTAAGAAAAATTGTCTCAGGGGAATCTTCCTTGAAATGGTGAATGTTTGCGTACGCAATATATATTAACATTGCGAATACCGGAGTATAGATATTTGCATGGTTTAATAAGATTCCATGGGAAACCCTAAGCAATGTAAACGACATTTCTGTTTTGCCGGCTGCTACGCTAGAGTTTCCGGGTTCGAATAGCGGCGGGGGCGGGACTTTGTGTTATTTGCAAGACGCATTATTTCGCTTACCGGTCTTGGATGTTGTATTCTTATTCATTTAGTATATACCATATCGTTGCTTAGCACCTGCGATACAAGTTCTTACGATACTTACTGCAGGGCTGAGTCAATGTGTGTGTCGTGATGCGGTTATTATTATTATTAGCTGCATCAAACGTTAATTTCACGATCCAACATGGCCGTCAGGCGTTCTCCCATTTCACGGCGCTAAATGACTAAGGTAAAAATCATCGGTATAAAATGTCTCCACCAGTTAGTATTGTTTACATTGAAAGTATAATAAGGTAAGGTATATGTCCTGTTGATATTAATTTTCAAATAAATATCATTTTGAGCCGATTGGTTTCGAGACCATGGGTTATTGGGGTGCGAATTCCAAAAGATTATTCAAAATTTTAAGTGATAAGTTAAAAAAAATAGAGTCGTGATCGTAACGCTGGTCTGCATTTCGCTCAGAGGTTGAGCATCGCTGTACAACGTGGAAATGCAGCCAGTGCCATGGGCACACTCCATTGTACGTTGTACACATGATTTTTATTAGGTTTTTTAATGTATGAAATATTCTATGGCTATCTTGTTAAAAATTGGACTAATAGAGAAAAAAAAAATTTAAGAAATGTAAAGTGAGCTACTGGAAGCATAATAAAATAAAAATAAATATAACATACCTGCTGGGCGTCTCTCTGTCCAAAGTGCCCGATATAGTTTGGGAAGACGGTGAAGTTGTATGAGATGTTGTGCTGGTGGCAAAAAGAGACGATGACTGGTAAGCAGACACCTGGTGCAGGGTTCCTGGCGCTGGAAGGTTCACTGGTGGGTGCAGGCCACGTCACCACCGCTGAACGGTTCACCACTTGTGACACGTACTGCGGAAGAGGAGTCTTGGTTAGTTTTGGAGTAAATAATCAATCAGGGAATGCAAAGATGGTTTTGGGTTAGTTGTGAAGCTGATACCAGAAAAAAATGTATTTCATTATGAGCGTGATCTGGTCTGATTTAGGTACTTTTAAGTCCCTCTCTCATCCGTTATATTGTCTCTCACATTGTTCATCCACCTTTTTTCATCTCTACCTTCGTCTTACAACCTACCACACTCATACTTCACACCACTGTTCCATTACAAACATACATAAACTCACGCTGTAATCCCTCGAGAGGGGTTCACAGAGGTGCAACACACCGCATTTCGCATGTTTATGTTGAATTCCAGTGTGACAGGTTTCGAATATCTTGCCACTATATGGACACAATGAAGAACATGGAAGCTATAACTTATGGCAACCCGAGACCCGAACCCTCTACCTGTTGGGTTGGTTCGGTCGGTTAAGCAAGGTACGTAACAAACTGAGCTACTGCGTTTTCACCGCTACATTAATAACTAATTTAAATTTTTTACCGTTATAATTCTGCTGTTGGTTACCGTAGCCTGTAGACCTTCGCAATAATATATAGGCCTGCGTGTAGTCCTATTTATTTCAAGACAGCCGGTAGGGTGTCCGTGCACAGCCTGTGTGTCATTGCACACCTGCATTATTCGATCAAAGGACGCCATTGTTGATCCAAATAAACAGGAGTTGCAGTGTTGGGACAGAGTGGCGGGTGTGCCCCGGAAAATACCTTAAAAAGGTCTGCAACTGTAAAAAGGAATTCTATTCAGAAAACTTTTTACAGCTTTTTTTGAAGAACCTCATATTGTGGTTATGGAACTAAGTCAGCATATTAATTCCACAACCTGATGGAGGAAACTCTTTTGAGGGCCGCATCGTTTTTAATCTTCGAGATTGAATATGAATAATGTCCTCACTTCATTGACAGAATACGAATGTTAAAATTAAATATTTCAAGTTGTATTACAGCTTATCGATACGTGTTGCGACTCTCTTTTCAAGTTGCGAACATAATGAGAAAAGTTCCACTTCGGCAGGACCATGTTTCCCAAAATTTCACTCCCGGATTATTAATATTCTACGTGATTGTTTTTTTACTTAGTTCTGGGGTAACTTCTGTAAGTCGAAATGTAATTTAACCGAATCCCGAAAAGGCACATGTTTCTATCAAGTTTTAATTAACAAATTAATCCTGGGTGGGTAAGCAGTGGTGTAAACAGCCGACATTTACGGTAGAGGTTCCGGGTTCGAGTCCCGACTGGGGTGGGACTTTATATCCTCGAGCTGGGTAACGCAGTGGTGTAAATAGCAAACATTTATGCAAGAGGTTCCGGGTTCGAATCCCGACTGGAGTGAGACTTTTGTGTTATTTGCAAGACGCATTATTTCGCTTACCGGTCTTGGATGTTGTATTCTTATTTAAGCAGGATTTACCATATCGTTGCTTAGTTCCTGCGATACAGGGCTGAGGCTGATGTGTTTGTCGTGATGTGTTTATTATTATTATTATTAAATTAATCAATGTTCGTTAGTCTCGCTAAAACTCAAAGACGGCTGGACTGATTTGAATCATTACTAATTTGTTCGCTTTTATACACGGAATCAATCCCATTCCAAAAGAATGGTCACGCGGAAGGAAGAGTGCGGGGTCAACTAGTCTTCTACATGATCATCTCCTGTACACATTGTTAAATGTTAGAATTTAAGTGAATGCATTTAGAAAATACAATGTCATGTAGTTATGTCATTTGATTTGTCATATTAAAATATTTGAATTTACCACGTACACAATGATGATCTAAGTGGAATACTTAGACAATCCTATGTAGTTGCTCCTTTCAAGTAATAAATTTAGAAATAAATCTATTAATTTTTACTATCATAACAATATGGCAAACCAGATTCTATGTGTAATTGTGCATTATGCAGCTGAGGATTCTAATACCGCTAAGTTTCAATGTAAAATCTATTTAAAGTGGCCGAGCCTTGTCAAGTAGATTTAAACTCTGTGCAATTACAGTTCACTTCGAATTCCCTCTTCGAAGGCCAGTTTGATTGTTCAAAGAATATCCAGTGAGTATTCAATATTCAAGAAGGCAGTCGGAATATTATATTTTGATTACTGTTAGAGAGAATGGTTCAGTTTCTAAAAAACCTTCAACGGAGAAACTTAAAATAAATTACAAATGGTAAAAACTCCTGATTGGACATATCCGTACATTCGATTGTTCATCCCTACTTTCACCCCCCATAACTATTGAATGGGGGAACTGTTATCGATCAAACATAGCTAATAACACGTTCATTCATCTTAAAAAAAAAACTACATCAACATCGCTTCAATATTCGTTCAAGGGAATGATGCTACAGACAGACACGTCAACCTTATAACACCGCTCTTTAAGTGACTCTTTAAGTGAGCGTCGGAAGTTAAAAACAGAAACCTAACATTAAATCATGACCTAAATAAATAAAAATTGGCAAAGTTTTCGAATTTATTTAGTTGAAATGACACATAATTGTTACTATGTAGGTAATTCTAGAAAGACCTAAAAAACAACCCGCTTGTCATTTGTAAGTAGAAGCCATTACTGGAATTATGCAAAACGGGACCAAGTAAAAAAACGGACCACGAATTAAATTTACCCACCGACGTCTGCGTTAAATGTTTCCCATTTAAAAAGCAAAAGCACTTTACGTGGCACTTAAACGTTAGTGTGGCTTGCACAAACACAGCTGGTCTCGAGCTTAACGCTGGGGCGGGATCGCGGAGGTATACAAAGTATGTTTACAGAATACTGATTTTTAGTTACGCTCAGTAATTTTCACAATTTCAATTAGCTCATTTTTTTAATAAAGGCCTATTCTTTACTCGTCAGTGCCAACTGCTTATGTTAAATTGTCAATCATTGAAGGAATGAAACGCTGTCAAATTTTAGGTTATATTATTTGCCAAAACTAGATTTTATACTATTCCATTTTTTTAAGTGTTGCTGTTTCAATGTCGACTCGAAACGGACTTCGTGATATGACTATTCTAGTACATGATAGTTCGAATGTGTGTGGGGGTTCCCCCCAAGTGACCGTCTTGCACGTGCGGCCTCCGGGGATGCCCCACATCTTGTGAAACGCAGGATTAGAGAGAGTTGACACAAACGCCGCTCGTGATTTCTGTTTGAACAATCGCAGCTAAGTTTGATGTTTAAATGGGGTTTTCCCCGTTTCGAACCAGTGTGTGTGTGTCGTACAAGGTTCAGAACGTTTAAAAAAAACCGGTCAAGCGAATCGGATTCACTCATTAAGGGTACCGTAAAAACTTGTGGGTCTGTCAATTGTTCGTTTCATGGAAATCTGGTCTCGAAGATTTTCGAATTTTTATCTGATTGTTATCACAAATTTATGCTTTTCGGATTTTTTCCCTTTACTCGGGTACTCCTTGACTTTGCATCTTGGCAAATTTTATGATTCAACAGGAAGTAGCCTATAGGTTTTGACCGGTTAGATGTTTGATCATTTCACTGTTCCAAAGGTTTGCAGATCTTGGTACCTAACATTAATTTCGGCTTGATACCTTCACGAATACTCGAGAAAAAGGTTTTTGACAGACAGACAAATTCTTCCTGTAGATAAGCATTCCGATGGTGGTAGATTTAAAAAAAATGACGATAAAAAAGCACTAAAATGATTTCTATTTAATTTAAAAACAAATGGTTTGAAAGTAATTTTTACTTTTTTTTTTTGGTTTTTGCGACAACATAATTATATTATACATGCAGTAAAAGATACATTTCGTATATCAAAAAATTATCTACTAAAATAAGCTACTATGGTCTTTGTAAAATTTAATTTTGTTATTCGAACATACGTATTCATAAAACACACGATATCTTTCTATATTGGTTCTATCGGCGTTGTTGATATGACTCAGAATAAGGATCAGACAAAAAAAAAACCAACAAAGGTGGCAAATAAACACACGGCCCGCCTGATGGTACGCAGTCACTAGCCTATGGACGTTTGCAATACCTGAGGCATTTGGGCGCGTTACCGACCCTGTTACAGTTAACTGCTAAAACTCATAACGCCCATCTTGAAGTAGATATGAAAATCTAAACACATTTATAAGCAAGCAATGATATTATAAAAATGTTCCAAACATTGCGGTACACACACATATAAATTTTCACACTTGTCAATTGATATGAAAGGGATACCGCTATAAAAACAATATGAAAGAAAAAGAGGAAAAGTGTTTGTCTCTTCAGACCAAATGTAAACAAACTGAAGGAAGAATTCCCAACCGGTAATTATTCGGGTCTCACTTAACTCGCTCTTAAATATCTGCCCCTTTTAATATATAATAGCATTGTAAACAGGAAAAAATGATTAAAATCAGGCAATAAAATTGTTATGAGAAGCAGTTAACTGTACCCGGTCGTTTGTTTTTCAAAATAGCATATTCATTAATTGATCAACTGTTCGAGCTAAATCCGAAATTGACTAGTCACCTAGTGACTGTTAGTTTTTAATCTCCGACGCAAAAAGGGGTGTTATAATTTTGACGTATCTGTCAGTAGCATCATTCCCTTGAACGAATATTGAAGCGATATTGATGTAGTTTTTTTGTTTCAAAGGTGACTTAATCGAGCGTGTTCTTAGTTATGTTTTATCGATATTAGTTCACCCATTCAAAAGTAATGGGGACTGAAAGTGGGGATAAACAATCGAATGTACGCAAATATGTCCAATCACTTTTATTTTTATATACACTTGGTCGCCGGTTGTCCGGATGACTATTCATTCACCAGAACTAGTCGCCGGCGACATTTTATACTGTGACTAGATATAATGCTTATAATAATTTGACGTTAAATTAGTTAAATTATATCTGTCGTTACTTAATTCTCATAAATGCAGCTCAGTTCAGGACTAAAGCACTGGTGCGAGCTAAGCCAGGCAATATTCAACTAGAATTTTACATATGGGCTAATCACTTTTTCAAACTTCGCGGTCTGTTTCGAGCTGAAAAATACGTGACAAATTTCAATTTTAAAGGCTTTGCGGCTGAGCAAATTTAATTATGTCGGTAAGTTGTTGAAATTGCTTCCTAGTTATGTTAAATAATAATCTGGAGATGTTTCAAAACAAATAGCCTCAGTTTCAAACTAAGCTACAGAACTTGAGTCAACTATGCGCGTGTACCGCAACGATATTTTAATTGCCTTTTTTTATCGTGGAACGCTGCTGATTTACAAACAATCTACATATAACGTAATATTTCGATAATTTAAGCACTTGAGAACTCACTTTTTTGAAGTTGGTTTAAAAGGAAAAAGGCTGACTCATCCTTCGAATTAGAAAGCGTTTTTTTTTTACAAACGTTTCTTTTAAGATACAGACTTCTTCAAGGGGTTGGAAAAGGAGTCCAAAATTTGTAGGAAGTCCGTAAACAGATCTTTGTTCTCCCAAATTTAACTTGAACTAAGGCGAAGATAAAAATTTGTATTGACGGCCTTCGTGACCCAGCAGCTTCAACAGTCGGCTGTGACTGTGAGATGTCGGGTTCGAATCGCGGCTCGAGCAGCTATTTGTGTGATGGACTCGAATATTTTCTCTGAGAAGTTTGTATTTATCTAAATGTGTATGAACGTATATCGTTGTTAAGACGGTCTTGTATTTTGGGTGAATTGCCCCGAGATATTATTATTTTATATTCATGTAAATGGAACTCGTATAATCCTCCTATTTAAATTTCCCGCGCATTGCCTTAAACTATACAACTCAGCATTATCTGTGGTGTCAGCACGGTTTCACTGTGACAGTTCTAGAATTTCATCTATGGAAAAATTAGCTCTGACTAGAGAATAAGATGGTTTTAGAAATAAGTAATTACAATTGATGTTTATAGAAATAATATTTGAAACAACAGCTTTTAATGTTGTTTCTCTTTACAGGTTAGTAATTTGTGTTAGTAAGTGAGGGTTTGTAAAACGAATTTGTAATGTACCTTTATAACAAACTAGCGGCCCGCCCCGACTTCGTACGGGTAGATATAGGTGTATTTACTTTTTAAAAAATATCCTATCCCCCATGTTTATGAGGGATTTAATGGATTCCGCGCACATCCACCACGTAGGGAGCCGACCGCGCGAGTGAGTCGTACCCGTACCCCTGCCCGAGTGACGCCCTACAACGCATAGTAGCCGAATGGAATTTATTTTTTTAAAGTTTTAAACTCGTAATATCTTTTGAATGGAAAGTCCAATTTAAATAATTTAAAAACTATTTTATAGGTAGTTAAATGGTCTTGACCATAAAATAATTTATTTGGATAAGGATTAATATAAACACATAAATAGCATGGTTTGAATTTGGTTAGCATTTTCATTGATGTTTAAAATGAAAAAAGTTGTTGTAGTGACATAACTGCAATAGTTGGACATATGCTACCGCGGAGTTATTTGTAGACATTATGATGTTGTTCAATATGTTGTACATTATTATGTTCTATCGCTAATAGTTTCGGCAGCGCATTCGACGAAAGACATTTTAAGACTCATTTTTCTACACCTTCGGTTACATTGTTCAAATTTTACCAAGGATCCCTAATTTTTTCAAAATGAAATGTAGCCTATGTCAAATTGGAAGAATGTAGCATTCTATTGGTGAAAGAATTTTTTAAATCGGCCCAGTACTTTTTGAGCCTAATCATTACAAACATACAAAAATAGGCACAAATCTTTCCTCTTGATAATATTAGTAATAACAAATTAATTTCTCTTTACAGAGCAACCACTTAAATTTTTGTTACATTCACTTTAGAAAAATTAATATACAACCCAAAAATAAAGATCTGTCGTTAAATGCCCGTGACCCTTTGACAGGGAAAAACAAGGTTTTAATTTCGAAAAATTCTTAAAATATTTCTACTCCGGCGGCCATTGGTTTGTGCGAGTTCATTTCGCTCTGTTTTAATTTTAAATTTTGCCTTCGGAATATTGGAACGTATTTTTATATGTCCCTTTTGGAGTCTTTGAATTTTTCCCTTTAGGTTTGGGAGATCGGTCCTTAAAGAATGTGAATTACGTTAAAAAATTCAATCAAACCTATTAAGTATAATCATAATAATTATACATTTATTTCAGAAAAAAATCCATATTTATACAATTTAATTAAATACATTAAAAATTTCAAATGAAATAATATTAAACAATGTCATTAAATATTACAAAATGAAAACAAAGCAAACATGTAATTAAATGAAAAAAAAAGGTATTTGCTGAAGTGGGTTTTTCGATAAAAACTTTGTAACACAAGTGTATGCTAAACAGCCATTTGCAGTTTTGACCTCGATGGACAAATTATCAAATTTGATAGACTAGGTCACGGTATAAATACCAGAAATAGTGATAAATTACGTATCTCTACAGTTAGATTAGCAAAAACTAGGAAGTCATTTATTGGAAATTGTGTTATATATATAATAAAATTCCAAGAAATGTACCAGAAATGTCGGATATTAAATTTAAGCAATATGTTAAACAAATTTTAATTAAGAAGGCTTACTATAAAACTCAAAATTATGTAGAGGATAAAGATATATGGAAGTAATTGCACAGGTTTATCTTATTGACAGTTTAGCTAGATTTATTATGTTGAAAAATTGTAATTTGTAGTAGAAAATATTGTAATTGAATATTGAAAAAAGCAACTACGGAGGTTTCTTGCCGGATTCTTCCCCGTAGAGATAGCATTCCGAACCGGTGGTTGTAAAAAAAAAAATGACGATTTGAAAGTGCTTATTTTAAGTCTAATCGAATAAAAAACATTTTGACTTTGACTTTTGACTTTGAATAAAACAGGTATTTAATTAGTCTCCATAAATAATGAATTTTTTGCTTCTTCTTCACAATCTACACTAAATCACAGAATCTGGGGTAGTACTTGCCAGTATCTTCCCAAAAACATTTTTAAGACAAAAAATTGAATTGATTCGACGATTATAAGTACGTTTTTAAGTTAACAAAAAATTTGGTGTTTTATAATTGATTTCTCTGGAATCTAATCTACCACTAGCAAGCAAAAAAATTGGCAACCAATGAAGATTTCAGGGCCTTGTAAATCGACGAATCAAAAACCAGCTTAGCAAAAATGTTTGTTTTATTACCCGACCACGTCAAAAAAGTGATCTATTAAGGATGAAACAAAAAAGTAATACATAAAAATGGTCAAGGTAGAGCCGTGGTCACACCTTCAGTATACTTATATACTAAGATTATATGCATGCCAGGATTAAACAGACATGATAGTTATACAGTTGGTGTGACCACGGCTCTACCTTGACCATTTTTGTACCTATACATTTCTATCTAAATTATTTTCTTGTTTCATCATTTTTGACCATTCCTTTTGGCTTCGCCGTAATCGGGTAAAACATAAGCTTAATTAAACTAAATCCATACAAGCTTTGTAAAATCTCATCAAGTTATCAATATTTCCTGGCGATCATTTCGTTTGTACAGTTATTCCCTATCATGAAGACTGTTTTGTTATGTTTGTAGTATAGTTTAATTTTTTAAATATGCCAACAACATTATAGGCGAACATCACTTCATCTAATGGAAAGTGATACCGCCGAATAGAGACGACGATGCCCTTATTGCCTGGAACGCCCAGAGCACCGGCATTGCGTTGCCCATGTAGAGGTAAATACTTGATACCTCTCGTGCCGGTAATTACACCGAAGTGATATTAAGACTAAAATATATATCAAGTCGAGGCATGTTAATGATGTGGTAATTTAAGCAAACTTAGGTCCGTGATGTCTTTACCGACCGTGTCGGTTACGCACACTAACGCAATGTGCATGTAGACACACGCCTGTCAAAACTTACACAACCATAGTCGAAAGGTCTACGTGAGATAGAACAACCGAATCAGGTGACCGGTTTATTGTATCCAGGTCCGGTCGACCCTCGTCAATCCACCACGTCCCGGCATGGAAATTTATGACATTTCAATATTAGTTTCAGTTCAAGATAGAATTTTCCGGGGAAATCTCCAGACACATTTCAATTACGATGCTGTATTTTATTTTTTGTTGTAAAATGTTTATAGGGGAAAGATAACGGGACGTGAATCGTTCAGTACGTTCAAATTTTTCCCCCCAAAATTTCGCAGATTATAAATATGTAGGTTAATGTAATAAATCAACTTTACTTACTGTGTTTTTATATTTATTCTAGATATTGTTAAAAATATAAAATCAATTGATTGTAATATAGATTATTAGAAAAATCTACCAAAAAAAAAAAACAATAATTTCAGAGGGAGCAAAAATATTTTAAACCCGAAATTAAAAAAATCAATTACTCGTTTGTTTTATAAACAAACTAGTGACTCGCCCCGGCTTTGCACGGATATTATGCATGTATTATATGCACAAAAACCTTTCTCTCGAATCACTCAAAACCGCATCAAAATCCGTTGGGTAGTTTAAAGATCTAATCATACATAGGGACAGACAGCGGGAAGCGACTTTGTTTTATACTTTGTAGAGACTAACAAATAACTATTGGGTGTTCCACCATTTTTACTAAATACATAAAACACAAAATAAACTCACGCCGTAATCCCTCGAGAGGGGTAGGCAGAGGTGTTGTTACACAACGCATTTCGCATGTTTATGTTGAGTCCCAGTGTGACAGGTTGTGAATCTGTCGCCACTATCCGGTCACAATGAGAAACGTGGCAGCTACAACTTACGGCAACCTGAGACACGAACCCTCGATCCGTATCGGATCGGTCAGTTAACTAAAGCGTGTAACAAACTTAGCTACCACGTTCTAACTAAATACATAGCAATGGAATATGCAGTTCCTAGAAATTTACATAGAAAAACGATTTAGTTCGCGTTATTAGCGATAAAAGTTAGGTATAAGCCATTGCAGTAATAATAATAATAATAACCACATCACTACACACACATTGACTCAGCCCTGCAGTAAGTATCGTAAGAACTTTTATCGCAGGTGCTAAGCAACGATATGGTATATACTAAAAAAATAAGAATACAACATCCAAGACCGGTAAGCGAAATAATGCGTCTTGCAAATAACACAAAGTCCCGCATCCACCGGGATTCGAACCCGGAACCTCTAGCGTAGCAGTCGGCTGTTTACACGACTGCTCCACCGAGGTCGTCAAACCATTATCGTACAGATTAGTATTTTATTTTTTTGACCACATAAAAGCTTCTCTGTACAAGCATAAGGATCGGCATTCTTTGCTTGATTATGTGTTCCTTGGTAAATATAAACTGGGGCTCTTTAAGGTAAGGTAAGGTAAGGTATAGGCTCCTGGGTAGGCATGTTCCACCTTAGACTCCGACGCCGCTTAACAATGCGGGATTGGGGTGAAATGTTTGCCTAGTTTTAAATTAAAATTCGTATCGATTTTATCTTAAAGAACTTAAGAACGGAGCAAGGTCCTAATGGGTTAGGTTGATTTAATGACGAACCCCTGGTGTCAAGTCATGGTTAACGGAAGGTTCAATTCAGATTATTGATAGCGCCACAACGGATTTTTATGAACTAAACTATCAAAATCAAAATATGTTAATTTCATAAACTTAAAAGAAATTTAAATTTTTCTTAAAAATAACTCGACCACCGGTTCGGAAAATTTATGTCGGGGAAGATAAAGGCAAGAAACCACAGATTCTGTAAGTTGTTATGTGAATAGGTTTTTATACTTATACTCATAGCCACTAATACATCTTACAGTCTAGGGTGAGAGACTGCGATGAAGCTCATGTCACAATATATGAATTAAATGAAATATGTAATAAATTACGTGTTGTAGTGACATAACAAATATGTACCATACTAGCCCGTATCATACATGCTACTCACATAGAACAAGTAATTATACAAGGATATTGTCTGTACTAACACTACACATGTAAAGCATGCGTTCTCTTCCAGGTTCTTTACATTTCTAAAGCCCTACTTGTACAATAAACTAAACCGTAAATTATTTTTATACGATATGACTTATTGTAATTGCAAAAAGCAAGTCAGCAACGCCCTAATGAACATGTCATATGATGAAACTGAGCAGTTATTAATTGCTGCCAAGTATATTTATGTTAATCTATTCTTTTTATTTTTTCATCTTTTTAAATGTACCTTATGTTTTGTATCAGTTTATTTTGTAATTTAATGAGTTTTTAAATGTTTTTATTTTGTTTGTTGACATATTTAATGTTTAGCTTTTACTTTCGCCTGAAACACAAGTTTTCCTAGTTCGGGCATTATTTTATTTATAATTAATTCTTTATTTAAAGTGTATCGTTAATGTTTTGAGTCATTAGAAATACAACTTAATTATTATTTATTATTAAACCTTCCTTTTGTAAATTATTTAAAACATATATTGTAAATGTAGACCTTCGAAAATTCAATAAAAGATTATCATTATTATTATTATATGAGCAGCATGCATGAACCGCCAACTGTTCAGATCTTGTTTTAAACCAATTTATCGTTTATTATGTTTTAGTCTGAGTATAAAAATGATAATACACGTTGGCTGAACAATGACTTGAACTGAACATCGATCGCTAGTGATAATATTCTGTCTCAAACGCTACCACCACTCAGTCCCACCACCACACCTTCCAACGGTGACGTCTTTGTAACATACAATGCACCTGTGCAATGAAACGCAGGCTACGTGCCCCGACAAACTACCAGCTGCTACGGCACCCGCAACGAATTTAATCGGAGGAAATAGGAAAAAGCAAGAAATGAATTCTAGACGTGTCCCAGCCAAAGTGGAACCAGTTTATAATATTTAATGTAATCGATTTCTTTAATTATTTAATACCTAATCGTTTTCGGTCTTTTTTTTTTCAAATTCAATTTCAAAAAGTTTCATTTTATCTATCGCCCGGTTCGGAATGCTATCTACAGGGAAGAAGACCGCAAGAAACCTCGCAGTTGCTTTAAAAAAAATATTTTTACATACATACTTGGTAGCTCAGTTTGTTACGTGCCTTGGATAACCGAACGATCCGACCCAACAGGTCGAAGGTTCGAGTCTCGGGTAAGTTGTAGCTGTTTCTCAATGTGGCCGGATAGTGGCGACAGATTCGCAACCTGTCACACTTGGACTCAACATAAACATGCTAAGAGCGGTGTGTAACACCTCCCGAGGGAAAACGCCGTGAGTTTATGTTATATTGGAACATTTAAGTTTTCTAATTATTTTATACAACTTGAAGTTACTATGGCTACCTTTATACAAAAACCCAAATTACAATAATTCGAATCGGTCACATACAGGAATTCAACGGACTTCAGTCGAAATTGTTTTTGCCATAACATATCATACAATATATATATCAGAAATGACATATAATTTCATCAATGTATAAAGTCACTCATCACGTCAATGATGGTGCAATTCCGCGTAACCGAACAATAGACAAATACCGCATGAATACAGAATTAATTAGGCATATCTGTTTACCGCTGCTACAGCATAGGATGATCCAAATACGCTGAATTTGTTTATGAATTCAGTGGCGGTACTGTCATACAAGCCCAAAAGCCCGGCTTGCCCTATCGAACCAAGATAAGTTCGCGCTCTCGTTCATTCATTACTTTTCAAATCAAATAACAATATGCTTTGCATAGCATGGTTCAAAAGTATGAAGTGTAGATTTAAGAGTAATGAGGCAATAAGACATTTATCGAAATGAATAATAAAAACTACAATACCGTATCTCTCGGCTTGCCCCATTCTAAAACTCTAGGCACGCCACTGTATGAATTCCACTACAGTTTGTAAGTGCATAAGACTATTTATTTTTCTGACATGACTATGTGAATAGATTATCCTTACCGTTATTATAGTTAAAATTTTGAAATTACCTAAATAATATTTGTATGCCTCGTGACTGGCTGAACATATGGACTGCCTTATGTAACAGCATCTGCATATAAATATTTAAGTTCACATATAAATACATTTGCTTTGATTAAGTTTTTCAAGAGTGACAAAAAATTTACTTAAAAATAGTCACCGAAGATGAAGTATTAACTGTTGACCATTATGAGACAATTTCTCTTATATTATCACTAAGCTTGTCCTCAGTTATGGTCAAGCATATATTCTGAAACAATCTTACCCTTAGATGGTTACAGAATATAAACAAGAGAAGGAAATAGTCAAAGAAAAAGTAATTTAAGTTAAACAAGGCCTTTAAACGTTCCAAAGGAAAAAACACTTTTTACAACTCAAACAGAAACCTAAAAAACATGTGACAACCACAAAAACAATAGCTTATTTTCCGCAGCTCAAATACGAACGGAACATTATTGTTATATAAATTTCACTGAAACACAACAAAAAAGGGAAGGTGAAAACGTTAAAACAATTGAAGCCATTCAGAATGAGCATTGAAAGAGTTTCGCATACAATAACTAATTGTTTCCGCGGCGCACGCGAACCCTGGGCACCCCCGAGCACACGGGCGAACCCCGCGCACTTGTTACTGCCCGCTTTGTTGACGTTTCCAAATTAAATTTCACAACAGGATCACAACTGACAATGTTAAGGCTTGCCTCCGTTTATTATCGGTAGCTGGAATGATTTTGAATAGCGTTTTTTCAATTCATTAATTTACATTCAAATGGGATCGTACTTCTTTTTTGATGTTTAAAATAAGCATTTCCTTATCCCACCTGACGCTGAGCCGCGAAGGCGTCTAAGGTGGAACATGCCTACCAAGGAAGCCTATTCACTCTTGCCTTAAAGAGCCCCAGGTTATATTTATCAGGGAACACATCACCATGCAAAGAATTCCATTCCATTGCGGTACACATTATTAAATAATCCAAGCGTTTAGTCCAGATAATTGGAATATCCACAACGAAAGGATGGAACAACCGCCTACGTCTTGTGTCTTTGACGATCTGTATTTAAAACTGACGCTAAATACGCTGAACTCCACAGTTTATTAGCTTATCAACCCTCTTTCTTAACGATGGTCATTTGCCTAAAATCACAGAAACGAATACAAACATATAGATTCTGATTGTGGCTAGAAATTCACACAGGGTCACGCCCCGTCAAATGGTAATCCACTTGGTGATGTTGAACTTATTTTACCTTACGATATCTGTTGTTTTAGTTTATGGTGACGTCACTTGGAAGTTAATTTGACAAGGTTCCAGCTAATTGACGGGTCTTATAACAAATCTAACCACATCATTCTGTTAAAACTGAAAACACTCAAATATTCAAACAGATATTTTGAATGACAACTGGGATTCAATTGCCAGGAATTCTACTGGGTCGTTATCTGGACACAACAACTGCAACTCCTGTTCACCAGGATCAATAGCGGCGTTCTTTGATCCAAGAATCAACTAATAATGCTTATGTACAATAACGCACAGGCTGTGCCCGGACACCCTACCGGCTGTCTTGGGACCCATAACGAATTTAATCAGAAGAAATTAGAAGTAAAACCGATTTCGGACTTCCCTTCCAGCAAAAGTAGAGCAACGAAACGGGCTAAAGGTCTTTACCTGGACAGCAGGGTTGGCTTTGAAGTATGCGAAGAGTGCTCCCGTGATGGCGAGCAGCGCCACCGCGTTGAGGGCTAGCTGCATCAACCGGAACCGGTGCGGGGAACCCTCGCTGCCGCCCACGTGCATGTCACGAAGCATCTGCAAAGGAAGACCATGTTTTGAAAAAAAAAACTTAACCAAAGTCGGTTCATCCGTTGAGGAGCTACGATAACGCGGACATACAACTTGTTATTTTTATGTTTGAATATGTTTAAAATATATTATACTACACACAAACACATTCAAATTTATAACACCACACAAAATAAATAGGAATATAATCAAAATAGTAGATAGAAGAAATAATAAATAAAAACAGTAGTATCGATCATCAGGCGAAAACTCTGGAAACTCAAAAAGCAATATTTTTCAGGAATGACAAAAATTTAATTAAAAAATTAAAACGAAATGTTTTTTTAATTATTTCAAAATATATCAAAATTCTAATAATTTACATAGGCTACAGTTTCTAAAGCTAGATGAAGGCATTGAAGGCATTGCCAGTTGTATCCTCGAATTGAAGTCATTCGAGTCAAGAATATGAAAACATCACTAACCCAAAGACAAAATTTTTGATAAGAATTTATTTATTGTACAACTATTTATCATAACCAAAAAGCCCCATTTTTGTTGCTAGTCCACACCTCATTCATCAAAATCGGTTCATTATTTCTGGCACTACGGTGGAACACACGAAAATCTTAATGTTTCCTATTGGTTCTCCTATCAAATTTATTTATAATCCTAAAAACAGACAACAATCGTGTGTTCCACGAAAATCTTAATGTTTCCTATTGGTTCTCCTATCAAATTTATTTATAATCCTAAAAACAGATAACAATCTGTTTATAAAGCTATAACTTTAAGTTTTTTTTTAAATGCAGCTAGACTGTTTATCCTTAAAGTTAGAGACAACATTTTCATTAACAACAAATCACATAACTAGAAGTACTACATAAAAACAAAGAAGGGACACATAACCTTTTTTTCTTTTCTTTTTTAAATAAAAAAAATAAAATCCTTTTAACAGACACATCCAGTCAGTGTTTCCTTGCTTCTGTTAATTATGTTCCAAGAATCTTGTATATGTGTGTAAATACGAAAATCCTTAAATAACAACCGGCAACTTGTGATCCTGAAATATAAATTGACTTTGACAAGCCTTTGAAGAATAAAAGTGGGTTTCTTAGGTTGTTTATCGGTAGTCTGAGCATAAATACTTTGCTTTAGACGCTGCGTATAGGTGTGGCTTTTTATTTTTTATAGAACATCATGGACAAACAAGTGAACAACAACAAGTGAAAGTGATATCGCCAACTGACATGATACTCTTGTCCAGAACGCCAAGGGCACCGCCAATGCCCATGTAGAGGTAAAGATGTTATACATGTCCTGCCGGTAATTACACTGGCTCTCCAATCCCTTCGAACCGAAACACAGAGGTACCAAACCAGACGATATCTTACGTTGATCTACCACCTGTCTTGTGCCGGAAACAAGCAACCAGTGAATATATCATTTCCACATAAACCTGTCACTTGAAGAAGCAACCGGCGATTGTTTCTGATGGCCGCTACCGGACACAGCAACTAAGGTTTCCTGTATAGTGTGCTGTGTCGGCAAGAAACAAGTGACTGCATGATGAGGACCAAGAAGAGCTTCAAAAGGTTTTTACATAGTCAGCAATACCCCTGGTATTGCAAACGTCCATAGGCTACGGTGACTGCTTACCACCGGCGGGCTACTGCTTGTTTGTCGCCCTCGTTGTTTAAAAAATAACCATACAAAAACATTAAGGGTTTGTTTTACAAATGTCCCAGTAAGGTAGTGAATAAGATACTTCAAACTTAAGTGACGGAAAAAGTCATCGCTGTAGCAATGTTCAAAAAGCTTTAGTGGTGAGTAAAATGCTAATTAAATTACAGGCTATAAAATCTGCCAATCAAGGAAGTTACTCGGTGGTTAAGCTAGTTGACATGAAGAATGGTGTCATATTAATAACAAATGGTATTCATTGTGGTAATATTAAAAATGAATTTTATTGATGCCTTTGATAAGAATTACGTGAAATTTACACTCCTCTCGTGTTTTTGAGACGTATATATAAAAAACGATAAAAACAAAATTATAACAAACGTTTTTTTTCCTATCTGATGTTTACCTAACGTTTCTTTTCATATAAAATAATTCATATCAAAATACAATGGCGCCATAACAAACTCATAAATGAACTGAATGGCCTAACGTTTGTGATACTCTAATGTAATTTACTTGTTGATTAGTTATCATAAACTTAACACAGACTATGTGAAACAACCCCATGTGTTAAGTAAGTTTCGTTTCAAGCTTTAACTATGTTTCAATTACATAATTTACCTCTATTCAAAGCCTGGCGCTAGTTGGTAAGCGGATTAGACATGAGCCCCGTCAGCCATTGTAGAGTTTGTTTGAATGTGATAATGAGATTTATTTCTACTACAATAAAGTTGAAATTCCTACGTGTCGTATCGACAAAGGCTGCTGACAGTTGCAGTCACTTTCATAGTCTGTTGAAGTGACAAGATCTGGTTTCAATATTAAATTATACTAATAAGCTAGTTCTAAACTTATTAATATTAAAAAAATATTAAAATATTAAAAGTTAATCTTTTTGTCTTTTAACACTTTTTTGTTGTATCCAACTGTCGTCAACCCCTGTTTTCCTATAATAGGGGTTGACGACAACCAATTTGACAAATCGTGGATGACAGGCGAGATCGTCTGGGTTGGTGGCACCCTTCTTTCTATTTACAACGTGAAGCAGTTCGCTTTGTTCAGTTCGAAGGATTGGAGAGCCAGTGTAATTACCGGCACGAGAGGTGTAACATCTTTACCTGTACATGGGCAACGCATTGGCGGTGCCCTTTGCGTTCCAGACGAGGGTTTCATCGTGTCAATAGGCGACGGTATCACTTTCCCTCGGCTTGATTTCTTTTAGAACTTTTAGTTTATTTCACTTTTAACCTGAAATTTTTTGAAGAACATGTCGTTTTCTCTTGATTAATCAAAAAATAAGTGTAAATATATAATACATAAATAGATTAAATTGAGCTTTTCTCATTATCATTGAACAAAATGTATTCACTTAATTGTTTAGACTGCAGGAACTCTATTCTTTGAGACACAAAATCTGTTTTTGCTTACTCTTAATATGAAGACGGGATCTTTCAAAACTCGAGAACGTAGTTAAGTATAATGAAGTACATATATATTTTATAACGTCAAGAAGCTTTTTAAGTGGCGTACTTTAACCCGACTGCGGCGAAAAAAAGGAAGGTTATGTGTTACGTCTGACGACATCAGAATACTGAAAGTTATTTTTCAAATCTCAACATCTATTTTTTAAACATGGGACATGTTTTTTAAAAAACTTTCCTAATTTTTTTTCGAACGAACTCGGTGGTGCAGTGGTGTAGAGGTTCCACGTTCGAATCACGGCGGGGTCGGAACTTTGTGTTATTTGCAAGACGCATTGTTTTGATTACCTGTCTTGGATATTGGATTCTTTAATTTGTATTATACCATATCGTTGCTAAGTGCCTGCGACAAAAGATTATATCTTAGTACAGGGCTGAATCAGTGTGTCGTGATATGGTGATTATTATTTTCGATCAAGGGATTAATGAAGATACTTTGAAAATGACTTCTATAGACAATGTATTAAAATAATTAAATACAATATAAGTAAAATATAACACTCTCGTAGAAAGTCAGAAAAGAACACATCACGTTACTATGAATAAATAAAAATTCCAAATAGATTTGAATGTTTTGAATTCAACATTTTTAAAATGTATCTCGACCTCTCATCCTAATAGTGTTTGCTTTGGAATTCCCGGTATCAGAGGTCTATTAAACTGGTCGTTACTGCAATACTATCTGTTGGAAAATTGTCACAAGCATAAGCTATTTGCATAATAAGAAAAAATGTAAAATCCATTTTCTTTGCTGCTGTGTTGCAAACATGTAGTGCATGTTTTCTGATGAATATAATTCCCTGAAATATGAACGCATGCTTTTATCTACTGAAAGAGTTTAAATGAAAAAATATACTCGTAAAACGCGTGTATTTGTGTACAAATACACGCCGTAATTAATCCCTCGAGAGGGGTAGGTAGTGGTGCTACACACCGTATTTCGCATGTTTATGTTGAGTTCCAGTGTGACAGCGAATCTGTCGCCACTATCCGGGCACAATGGGGAACATGGTAGCTACGACATATGGCAACCCAAGACTCGAACCCTCGACCTGTCCGATCCGGTCTGTCGGTTAACCAAGGTACGTAACAAACTGAGCTACCACGTCCCCATGCGCGACACAACGCGTTAACTTAAAAAAGAATATTTTAATACAAATTCAAAATGGCGTTGTTTACTTCGCCTACGCGTAGCTTCTACGAATTTTATGTAAGCAGAAGCTACGCCGTCTCCATGACTACGGTAAAGGGCAAAATTCCGGAAAAATAATATTTGAAAACTAAGTAATGAATCTTAGACGAGGATTGTTGACATAAAATTAATTCCTGCCCATTAGTAAACTCATTTAAGAAATATTCGACATTTTCATGTTTTGAATTCCCGAAACAGTTCTAATTTGATTTTGGATAAAGTAAAAAAAAGGTTTCCCGGAAAAATGGTCGAACATAAAGAGGATTTTTGTATAAATCCCAGACCAATCAAACGAAGCTAAACGTAAAGAGGCCGTAGAATACCTATATAATTAATTTTGTTGAAACCAAATAAGTTTTTATAATAATATGATTTTAATTTGTGTTAAACAAATTGAGGAAAGCGACATTTATTTCAATTATATTTTTTTATTAGATCCTAACTGCGGCCCTATCGGCCTTCGCAGTAACCGGACTAACCGCGCGGCGAGTGCTTCCCCGCAAGGGAGCGAGGCGCAGGGTAGCTGCGCTTCGCCTCCTTGCGTTGATGCCCTCAAAAACCAGGCATTACGTTGGGTCGACAAGCCTTAAGGCTGGGGGGCCTCAAAACTTGTAGCCCCAACGGGGTTATTTTAATTTTGGATGTAGGACAAAAGGTGCTACATCCCTCAACAAGTGCAAAGTGCAGATCTAGACAACAGGCTCATCCTAAGGGCACCCATAGTGGGCTCGGACCTCGCTTAGGTGGCACTGTTTTGTTTAATTATATATTTTTATATGTATGCTAGCTGACCCGGTGAACTTCGTACCGCCTTTAGTTACTAACCGAATTCAACAGCGCCACGTACCGGGTCCAATTGTGTTTATAAACCATCCAGGAACCCATTGAAATATAAACGCAAAATTTCATCCAAATCGGTCAATTAGTTAAGGAGGATTGTGACAAACACTTGTACGAAATAATTTTATATTTTATAAGATATTTTAAATGACCTCTTTGGCAAACTTGGAGTTTAGAAATAATTTTGTCGATTTAAGAGTACTTATTTTAAGTCCATTGGAATAAAAAATATATGATTTGGATTTTTTTTGGATTTTAAAACAAGAGGGCGGTTCTCCTGATGAAAAGTGATACCGCATAATGATTTGACGATATTTTAGAAGGCAGTGAGCAATAAAGCGTTGCAAATGTTGTGTTTTTTTTTTTTACAATCGCATTTTCTACCCGCAATATATTTTGATGTAAATCAAACTTCCTAGATGACATTTTTACAGCCCCTGGGACGCACTGGTGTGAACAGCCGACTGCTACGCTAAAGATTCCGGGTTCGAATACCGGCGAAGGCGGAACATTACGTTATTTGCAAGATGCATTGTTTCGCTTACCGGTCTTTGATGTAGTATTCTTATCTATGTATGCAGTAAATACCATATCGTTGCTTAGCACATGCAAAAAGCACCTACGGAGGTTTCTTGCCGGATTCTTTCCCGTAGGAATAGCATTCCGAACCGGTGGTAGTAAAAACAAAAAATAAATAAAAAAATGAAGATTTGAAAGTGCTTATTTAAAGTCTATTCGAATAAAAAACATTTTGACTTTTGACTTTGACATGCGACACAAGATTCTTTAATCTTACTGAAGGGCTGAGTAGGTAACTAATACATGCATCGTGATTTGGTTATTATTATTTATTTACTTACAACTAGATTGTCACATTTCGGGATAAAACCTATTGCCCTTACACTAGGCGTAAGCCCGTGTTGTGAGACCCTAATAGGTAAAAAAAATAGTGGCCTAACTAAGCTAAAAGTTATAAATTATAAAAGTTACAAATAAATAAAAAACAAAAGGTATATAAGTATAAATACTTTATTATTATACTTATATAGTATTATATTAAAGTATAGTAAAACACTTTTAAATAATATGTGGTAAATGTTATAGTTCAGTTCGCAATGACGAAATAATAATAATAACCACATCACGCATTCACACACACATTGACTCAGCCCTGCACTAAGTATCGTAAGAACTTGTATCGCAGGTGCTAAGCAGCGATATGGTATCTACTACATACATAACAATACAACATCCAAGACCGGTAAACGAAACAATACGTCTTGCAAATAACACAAAGACCCGCCCCCGCCGGGATTCAAACCCGGAACCTCTAGCGTGGCAGTCGGCGGTTTACACCGCTGCGCCACCGAGGTCAACAAATGCTGATAGATAGAGATAATAAATAGGCCCAATAAATAAGGTTGGTAACTTATTGTTCAACCCAGTAACGTATTATACTATCTCGTGTTACAGGCCCCTTGAAGCAAGCTTTCTATGTACGGCCATCTTTACAACAGCATATTCACGTTTAAATCGTGGATATATAAAGCTATTGTTCTATCGTTTCTACATATGTAACACAAGCGTCTAAAACTGCTTTCTTACTACCTCCTATTTCTACTGATTAAGTTCGTTGCGTGTCCCAAGACAGACGGTAGTGTGTCCGGGCACAGCCTGTGCGTCATGCACAGCTGCATTATTAGTTGATTATTCGATCAAAGGACGCCACTGTTGATCCTGGTGAACAGGAGTTGCAGTGGTGGGACAGAGTGGCGGGTGTGCCCCGTATATATAACACAAGCTATGGCATGAATTCTTCAATTCATCGTGATATGTAAAAATGTAACTGTATTATTTATACAAAGATTTAAACATTAACAAAATATACATTAATATCTGAATGTATGGTATGAATAATTTGACTAATGAGCACTATGTCTTTATATTAGTAAAGAACTGTATATACCATGATTTTGAGGAAATAAATGATTAATTGATTGAAAAAGTGAGCGAAGCGAGTGAAGTTCTCGGATCTACTGGAGCGATCCGGCATTTGTATGAATAAATGTTGGTCCGACGATAACTCGAGCATCGATAGTCGGATTGTCTTGAAATTCGATACGCGGCTTTAAAACGCAAAAGAAATATTTAATTTCAAATATAAGTCGAATCGGCGAAGGGGTTCCCGAGATATAGGGATCGTGAGTTCGAACCACTAGTCTTATATATTCTTATATTTTAGTTAGTACCCATAGTACAGGCTTAGTTTGGGACTTAGAAAATTTGTTTGAACTGTCCCAAGATATCATTATTAACGATAATTAAATACTGGCAAAAGATAAAGTCGATTTTAATTAGACGAAGGAATGAAAACAAAATAGAAAACTTGTAAGAGGCATCGTTTATTACTGGAAAATCCCTCAAGATAAATATTTCTTACTGCTGTTTATTTAATATGAGATAGCCGTGGGACTCAATAACAACGAATATAGTCCGCGTCATGGACCCTATTCCTTTGGAATAACTTCTGATGTCATCTGTTTCAATGAACAAGATAAAAACGTGTAATTCTCACAGCGTATTTCAGTATTTGTTGTGCGTCTCCGAGGGTATTGAAGACGTGCTTTATACGATGAGGTTTGTTTTCCAGTGAGAAAATTACTTGTTGACCGGTGTTTGTTCAAAAATAAATAAATAAACCATATCGCGACACACACATTGACTCAGCCCTGCAGTAAGTATCGTAAGAACTTGTGTCACAGGAACTATGCAAGGATATGGTATAAACTACATAGATAAGAATACTACATCCAAGATCGATAAGCCAAATAATGCGTCTTGCAAATAACAAAAAGTTCATACCCCACCGGGATTCCATCCCAGAAACTCTAGCGTAGCAGTCGGCGGCCACCTCTACGCCACAGATATCGTAAATGACAATTTGAAAGTGTTTATTTTAAGACTATTCGAATAAAAACATTCTGACTTTGAGGTGGAAAATTTTCTAATACCACATCATAATTTAAACAAATTAAATAAGTAACACTAGCGGTTGGTTCCGAACTGTGAACTCGCGAATACCTACATCTCTTCGTAATACCTTCGTCTCGTACCAACCTTGGTCACAACTCTCCATATTCAAGAATATGTAAGCAGTACAACTCACTGCCAAATACAAATAACTTAGATATTTTCGGTGACCACTTTAAAATGTTCAAGTGCAAACTGCTGGGAAAACTATGAATTCCAATTAGATTTAAATTTTGTTGGTTTTCCTATAATTCTGATATATTTATTTTCTTTAATATTATTGTTAATTATGTCTCAATTATTGTTTTAACTAATTTTAATTGAACTATGTAGCTAATAATTTTGTAAATGCTGTATAAGTCCTTAATTGGGACACACATATGTACCTTAGGCTTTTATTATAAGTTATTTTCTGTGTCTGATGTTTGTCCTGTGGATTTATTGAATAAATGGATAAAATTAAATCTCGAGAACACCTTAGCCGATTTGGCTAAAATTCAAACTGAAAAGAGTATTATTCTTCACTTTCTCGACTACCAAATTTCACGACGATCCGATCGACGATACTCGAGTTATCGTCGGACAAACATTTATGCATGCATACAAAAGCCAAATTACTCAGTAGACTCTGATTCACTCGCATCGCTCACTTGTTCAATAAAATTAATTAGCACATGTATAACAGACCATCACATGGAAACGGCTCTACCGATTTGGGTGAATAACCAATTTGTCATTGGGTTTGTAATTGTCAAAAATGTATGTGAAAAAGTGTCTTAAATTAAATTTTACAGAAGGAAAAATTACATCTTCTATAAACGGTTTTATGGCCTTTTTAATATCTAAATACATAGAAATAAATTATACATGCGATAAAAGCTTTTTTAACTGCTTTTACGGTAGTGTTGTTTTTAGGGTTCCGTACACAAAGGGTGAAAGGCGGGACCCTATTACTATGCCTCCACTGTCTGCGTGTCTATCTGTCTGACAGCTGGCTGTCATGAACCATAATAGCTGGACTGTTCAAATTATTAAAGTATTAAAAACATAAAATTAATAGATTTAAAATAACTAAAAACCCACGTTTTTAAATGTCCTAAAAATAAGAAAATAACCCTACGGGGCTGAAAGGCCCCTCTTTACTCAAAAGGTAGGGGCGTATTATATTTAAGGGATTATTAATGGGATACATTTACATGACGTGCATAGATCGTGGGTGTAACTTGCAAAGATACGCCCCTACGTTTTGAGTGGCCCCTGTATCAGCCCCGTAGGGTTATTTTCAAATTTTTAGGACATTTAAAGACGTGGGTATTTAGATTTTTTAAATCTATTAAAAAAAAATCTGCCTCAAAAGTCACTCTATACAAATTTTATCAAAATCGGTCTAGCCGTTTTTATAAGTGTAAATTCCATTGTCATCGAGTTTGAAGCTACCCTGAAAATTTCAGCGTGCTAACTTATCGAGAAGTGCCTCAATATTGAGTTGCAAAAATCCAACCGGAACGACAAACAAACAAGAAAGTGAGTGTATAAAATCGTGGGAAAATTCAAGTATTCCCCATACTAGAAACGTGATATTTTGTATTTCTTTTTGTTTAATCTTGTTTCTTTTAACGAAATAATAGAAAATATATAATTAAATCTTGTAACATGATGCCTGTATCCTTGTGTGCAGATCTGGCTCAAATTTGTTCGGTTTTACATTTAAAAAAAATTGGGTCTAAAACATCGAAACAAGAAAATAATTCAGACTGAAATCCGAAAATACATGGATACAAAAATGGACAAGTCAGAGCCGCGGTCGCAACCACCGTTCATCCTTCCTTTCGACGACCTCGGTGGCGCAGTGGTGTAAACAGCCGACTGCTACGCTAGAGGTTCCGGGTTCGAATCCCAGCGGGGGCGTGACTTAGTGTTATTTGCAAGACGCGTTGTTTCGCTTACCGGTCTTGGATGTTGTAATATTATATATGTAGTATATACCATATCGTTGCTTAGTGCCTGCGATACAAGTTCTTACGATACTTACTGCAGGGCTGAGTCAATGTGTGTGTCGTGATGTGGTTATTATTTATTTATTTTATTTAGCTCGGCTGTTGTTGGGTGAAAATACGATATACCATGTTTTCACTTAATTCAGTCTGATAAAGAACACAAGAACAGTTGAAGCTATACTTCTAAGGGAAGTGAGTGGAAAGCCAATAAGTAATGTCATTGCAGTGCACGCCTCGAGCGCTGTGCTATCGTTTTATTGCTGACGCTACAGTTAGTACCGTTCGCAACACAAATTAACTTAATTAATGCAATATCCTCTCCGCTACTTTTTTAACGTTGTTTTTGCGTTTTATTTTCTTGTCTGTGTTTTTTATTAGCTAGTTGTACGTCCCGAATGACATCTTAGACGAGAAAGTGTCGATTTGCCAAAAATCTTAAGAATTCATAGTCATACTAATTTTGCCACCAATATTACTGGTGTAAGATTTAGGTTCTCTATCTGGTACCAATATTACTGGTGTAAGATCTAATTAATTCCCTGTTAGTTAGTTGCTTGCCTTGGTGTTTTGACGGTTTGGCGTCTCCCGACTGTCTCTCCCTTTAGTTTTTTGGCCTCTGGGCCATTTCGCTTTGCTGGGAGGGAAGTCTGAAATCAGTTTCTTACTACCTCCTATTTCTTCTGATTAAGTTCGTTGCGTGTCCCAAAACAGCCGGTAGGGTGTCCGGGCGCATTATTTGTTTATTATTTGATCAAAGGACGCCACTGTTGATCCTGGTGAACAGGAATTGCAGTGGTGGGACAGAGTGGCGGGTGTGCCCCGAAAAAAAAGTCATACTAGCTTTAACCCGTGACTTCGTCCGCTTAGAATTTGTATTATCGAACGCTGCCCGCCCCGGCTTCGCACGGGTGGATATAGGTATTTAACTTTTTGGAAAATATTCTGTGTCTATAGTTACTGATAATGTTGGATTCTAATGGTGAAAGAATTGTTCATTTCAGTCTAGTAGTTTTGGAGCCTATCAAATGCAAACAAACAACCAAATTTCTCCTCTTTGGAATATTAATGTAGATTTAGTATAACACAACATGTACTCTGATATTCTATCGGTTTTTTCAAATATTACCTCCTTCACTGAAATAAATAGCAACACCGTTTATGTTTTACAGCAAATAAATCTGCAGCATTAATTTTTATTAATCCCATGTGTTTTACATAAAGCGCATAAACATGCATCGCTAAATTGGTAATTCCTACAAACGGTGTAGATTAACGACTGAATGCAATCGACTCGAACAAGTGTAAAATAAAATGTAGCCTAGGCTTGGTCCAAGTTTAAAAATATAACATAAAGCACATGACTCTAGTCAGAAGCAAGATTGAGACTTCAGCACTGATATGGGGTTCTTGTTTGATTTGATTTGATATTCTTATTCGCTTTGCTTTAAGAGAAAGTACAAAAAGGTTTTACTAGATTAGGCCCACAGCTATATGTGTTTGCAGGTAATTGCAATTAAAACTATTAATATATTAGTGTTTTAGTTATATTATCTGTTAAAATGTGATTTGGTTTTAATAAATAAATAAATTATAACACAAACATAAACTCACGCCGTAGTCCCTCGAGGGGGGTTGGCAGAGGTGCTTGCTACACACAGCTTTTCGCGTGTTTATGTTGAGTCCCGGTGTGACAGGTTGCAAATCTGTCGCCACCATTCGGGCACATTAAGAAACATGGCAGATACAATGTACGGCAATTCAAACCCAAGAACTGGGTCGTCGGGTCGGTCGGTTATCCAAGGTACGTAACAAACTGAGCTACCACGTCCCCAAACGCTAGAAAACGCTAAATGAGATTTCATTTAGCAACGCACGCTTAATCCCGACGCAGACCGCACACTTTTTGTTCGATTGAGTCCGCGACGAACAAAAAGTGTGCGTTTTATGCGTCGATAAATAAATAAAATAATGTATAATAACCGCATCATTTCAATTTTAATTTGCAAATAACACAAAGTCCCGCCCCCTCCGGGATTCGAACCCGGAACCTCTAGCCTAGCAGTCGGCTGTTTACAGCACTGATTTTCCGTTCCCGATAGGTTTGTTACAACCACAAAAGGGACTCGCTCTCGTTTATGATGAATTCCTTACCTTCATATAAAATCCAACGCTATTTTCTAGGTAAGGAGTTCATAAATGATCTAAGGTACTTTCATACAGGCCCATTCAAAGTCAAAGTCAAAATGTTTTTTATTCGAATAGACTTAAAATAAGGACTTTCAAATCGTCATTTTTTTACTACCACCGATTCGGAATGCTATTTCTACGGGGAAGAATCCGGCAAGAAACCTCCGTAAGTGCTATTTTCAAAATTCAGATACAATATTTCTACTACAAATTACAATTTTTCAACATAATAATTCTAGCTACACTCCAACTGTCAATAAGATAAACCTGTGCAGCTAATTAAATTACTTCCATATATCTTTATCCTCTACATAATTTAGAATTTTATAGTAAGCCTTCTTAATTAAAATTTGTTTAACATATTGCTTAAATTTAATATCCGACATTTCTGTTACATTTCTCGGAATTTTATTACAAAAACGAACACAAATTCCAATAAATGACTTTTTGCTAATCTTACTGTAGGGATACGTAATTTATCACTATTTCTGGTATTTATGCCGTGACCTAGTCTATCAAACTCATTTAGATGTTTCCTTACATACATAATATTGTCAAAAATATATTGGGACGGTAAGGTGAGTTTATCAATTTCCTTAAATAATTGTCGTAATGAACGTCTCTTAATATCGTAATTGACATAGAAGAGTCCGGACCGCGGATGTTTGGCTGTATACGTGTACATGTTGAAGTGGACGACTCTTTATTTACTATACTTAAAAGTTTTTTAACGACAGACGTCCCCACTCTCCGTGTGTCCCGCTTAGCACAAAGAAAAATGGCGCACTGTTAAGTTTGACGTCAAAACGTCAAAACGCTGTCAATATTGTCAATTTAATGTCATTTACTATCACAATTGTTGCGATTATTACACCATACTATATTTATTATTTTAATTTCATAAACACTATTTAATTAAATTTACTTAATGTAATTTTTAATGTATTTTTTATGTACGCTTCGCTGGATAGTTATTTAGATTAATTCTTTTAGTTTGATGTTTTGTAATTTTTATTAATCGCTATCTGTTAGTGTGCTTGGTGTGTTTTTCATTTGTCCTATTTAATACGCCTAATTAGCTGTACTCGTATTTTGTAAGGAATTTTTTAACTTTATTTTCTGCTACTTACTCGAAAAAATGTAAGATCTGAAACTTTGCACGTTAATCCCTTAAATTATAGAAGTAATCCCTTGATATGGTTCAAAGATTACTATGCAATGCTTTGACAACCTCTATGGTGCAGTGGTTTAAATAGCTGAACGCTACATAGAGGTTCTGGGTTCGAATCCCGGCAGGGGCGTAACTTTGTGTTTTTTCCAAGACGCATTTTTTCGCTTACCGGTCTTGGATACCATATCGTTGCTTCATGCCTGTGACACATTCTTACGATCCTGCAGGGCTGAGTCAATGTATATGTCGTGATGTTTATATTATTATTAATATTTGAAATATTTTCTCTATACACCGCTACCTCTCGTGGCGGGTGCCGTATAATAAGCAATGGTCGTCCACCGTTTGTACTGCACTTTATATAATTGCGTACCCACACGCCGCCACCGTTCCACGTGTTCGCCATTCCACTACACGCGAGCCACAACTTCGCGTGGAGAAGTTCCCAACTTATCCCGCGGACCTAGATTTAATGACTAGAATTTTATCGCCCGGTCCCAGAGCAATTTGTCAAATTATAACCGTACCGGGACAACTTTTCAAGCTTAATATTGTCGGGTGCAGTCGCTGTATAATTTATGTTCCCCATAAAAATTCCAACATACTTTAGTTTTAGACCTGAGTGAATTTTCCACTTGTGTTCTTGAAATTGTGGGTAGCCAGGTTTTTGCAATTTATGAATTAAACCAGCGACCTGTCCCGGTTTCGCACGGATATTATGCATGTATTAGATACATTTAAATCGTGCTGTTGAATCACTCGATCTATTAAAAAAATCGCATCAAAATCCGTTGCGCGGTTTTAAATATCTAAGTATACATAGGGACAGACAGCGGGGAGCGACTTTGTTTTATACTATTTAGTGAGTGATAACAATTCGTACATGCCTTATTTCGTTGTTCAAGATTCGCTCGTCCAATAGCTATCATTTATGCAAGGTATGCAGTACCTTAACATGGTAAGGTTATAGTAAGTGGGGGAAAGAAAACTTACCCGGTGGTGTAGGGACATGTTGCTGCCGTTTTGAAACCGCACGATGGTCTGCAGTGAGGCAGGTGTGGACATGCTCTTGGTGATAGAAGAGTTGCCAGCTTCCTTCTCCTGCTGCTCTTTTAGGAGCAACCCTCGAGCGATCTTCGCGTTGAGGCTCTTGTTTACATGCTGGTGTGGCAGTAATGGCGCTTCCATGGTCTTCGTCGTGTAAGAGGGTGACGAAGTCTGACTGAACGAATCCGAAGACACGTTAGAGTCCTGCCTAACGCTGATATTGGAGCCGGAGCTTGGTGACTGCTTCATGGTTTGTGTGGCAACCTGAACTGGTGGTGTGTATGGCGTGTCAGGAAGCGTGCGCGGTTGTGGCCGGCGCGGTATTGGTGGTTGAGGGTTGCGGTTGCAGTCGAGTCGAGGCAGGGCTGTGGCAGCTGTTCGGCGGTTACCGTTGGGGTCAGGGCTGGGGGGCGCGGGCCGCGGTGGGGCTGGCGGGGCGAGGCGGCGTGGAGGTGCGGGTGGTGGTGCCGAGCGCTGTGGCACGGGCGGCGGCACTGCTTGGACTTTCACCACTGGTTTCACCAACTGAGGTGGTGGCGGCTGGATCTGTGAGAGAATTTTAGAAATCAGTTTTTCGCTGATCCATGTTTACTGTAGTTCTAGGTTCGAATCGGTGGAAGCGAAACTTTATGTTAATTGCAAGACGCATTATTTTGTTTGGTGTTCATGGATGTTGTTTTCTTATCTATGTAGTTTATACCATATCGGAACTAAGTGCCTGTGATACAAGATTTTGCTTCCTGACACATTGGTGTGTATCGTTAGGGTTAGAATCACTTTCTATTTCTGCCGTAAAGTAGTTCGTGTGTTTCGGTTCGAAGGATTGCAGAACTACAATTACTGGCACCACAACCACAGAGGTCTGTTTCAATTTTGCATGTTCAAAGCATTGGTGATGCTCTTGGTGTTCCAAGACAACAAGGGTGGCAGTAAGGAAAGGTGGGTGGGTTCCATCATGTGGAAAATATGGTATAAATGCCCATTACTTCGTATAAAGGAGTCTTTATCTACTTGATTCTCATCTGGATTGTAGTATGCTGGTTCTGTCTTAGTTCAACAATTACCTTAAGTATAGGCCTGGCCGTGGTAAGCCTGGACGGGGGGCAGTATGGCAGCGCGTCGGAGGGGCAGTAGACAAAGCCGGCTGGGCGCGGAGGCTGTGCTGGGGCGCACGCGGCGGTGGAGTGGCGGCGAGGCGCGGGAGCGGTCGGCCGGAGGAGTTCTAGAAGCTTCTCACCTGGTGTGGCTGCGAGGCTGCCAGCCCGACCACACCTGTAGATAATCAAAATTTAAGATTTGAATGTTGCAGTTGCATCTATATGGAG
The DNA here is from genome assembly GCA_949316135.1 of Choreutis nemorana. NCBI lineage: Eukaryota > Metazoa > Arthropoda > Insecta > Lepidoptera > Choreutidae > Choreutis > Choreutis nemorana. The sequence goes on from OX438598.1 coordinate 641,370, forward strand.
TCCTAAAATGGCCGCTTAAGTAATCCCTCTAAATAACATTATTTTAATTAATTCGTTAATAAATCCTAGGGTTGTCTATGTCAAAATAAAAACACGAAAAAAATTCGGAGGTTCCTCAATAAAATTAATAAAAAAAAACATACTTTATAAAGGATAATTTAATAAAAACTTGATATCTGTATTGTGTGTAAAAAGTTTTTCTAAGCTCTGTTAATTAAGAAACATAAATAAAGGCTTTATTACTATGATTTATTTATGTCCAAATAGGACCTAGTAAAAAATTTAAACAAACATTTTCTACCTTCTTTACCGGAGACACAAAACCACACTTGTATAATGCATAATGTATTGTATTGTAAATTAAACACATACAAATCAAAAATCAAGTTCAGGTGACCTTTTTCGATTATAAGAACCACCAACACTTTTAATTGGAAGGCAACCGAGGTTCTATTCTTTTAATTGAATAGAAATTCTGTTAACATCTAAATCTCTCTGAACCAATCCCAGTTCTAATCTGAGTGTTTACTGCTGTTTACCGGGATTAGTTCCTAGCTGAGGACCAGGTCAGGCTGGACGCTATGAACTAGCTTGAGAAATGTTAAATGATAATAAAATCTTACAAGTGTTACGAGTATATCGACGTGCGAGATTGTCTAGATTGGTACCCTCCTTTCTATTTACAACGTGAAGCAGTTCGCTTTGTTTCGTTTCGAAGGGTTGGAGAGCCAGTTTAATTACTGGCACGAGAAGTCATTTTTACGCCACTTATTGACACTACAATGCCACCGACGTCGTGGTAAGCAACGAGCACCGATTCTGCATTGCCCAAGTAGAGCTAAAGATATTTGTCCTTTGTTTTTTGCGTAATATTCTAAATGACCGGCATCTAATTAAATTATTTTACTTTATATCTGTAATAGAATACCATTACAGCTTTTTCTTTTTAACATAAACTTTCTGTGAAAGTGACAAAACTGAAGCCAAGTAGTTAGAATTATTATTTCACTCTCAACTACAAAGTCAAAATTTTTGAGGAATGAGAAAGTAAATAAAATGAATAGGTGAATAAACTCGCAAAAAAATGCTACAAATTCATAAAAGTTTAAATGGAGATCAAGCCTTAACCTAACATACTTTTTGCTTCCTCATCCATGCATCACTCCATAATTAAATATTAAAAATGAATACATATTATCATTCTTTAAAGGTTTTTTTGTTACTAAAATAAATATGACGAAAAATGAAATAAATATTCAATTTCAATCATTCAAACGACGGTTACCGGTACACTTGACTGGTTGAGGTTGACTTGTTGGTTAACCTTTCCTCGGTACGTCATCATTCTGGTGAGATACGTCTCCCTAGGTTCTACTACTTGCTTTTTCACACATTTTACTCTGTAAAAACTATACCGGCCTGAGGGCGGAACTTTGAATTATTTGCAAGACGCATCGTTTTGCCCAACGGTCTTGGATGTAGTATTCTATCTATGTAGTCTATACCATATCGTTGCTTACCACCTGCGACACAATTTCTTACGAAACTTACTGCTGGGGTCAACGTGCGTGTCGCGATGTGGTTGTCATAATTAATCTCAAAAAAATATCGCATTACAAAGTCCATTTCATCGCCGGCAAGTGAGACCGCTGGCTTATACTTCTGTGTGAGGTGTAAACAAAGACACCGGTGATTAAACGTCACCGCAATGACGGTAGGATTCCAACGGACATTGTGTGCGGGGGCATTGTACAGGCCAGGGAAATAGACGTTTCAAAGCTAATGGGCTTTCAGGCTCAAGTACAGCCCATGACACGAGACGTCCACATTTTTAATGTACAATAAGCAAGCTGCTATGCGCAGTACTGAACATCCTTGCCAAGAAAAAGCGTTATGATTTATAAAACATAAACTCGCGCCGCAGTCCCTCGAGGGTGGTTGGCAGAGGTGCTTGCTACACACAGCTTTTCGCATGTCTATGTTGATTACATTGTGACAGGTTGCGAATCTGTCGCTACTATCCGGGCACATTGAGAAATATGGCAGCTATAACTTAGGGCAACCCGAGACTCGAACCCACAATCTGTCGGTCGAGTATAGAACAAGACAACAACACAGGTTACTACCACAGTATTCAAAGGATCGGAGGGCCAGTGTAATTACCGGCACGAAACGTGTAACATCTTTACCTCTACATGGGCAATGCATTAGCGGTGCTCTTTGCGTTCTTGACATCAAGGGCACCGTCGTGTCAATGAGCGGTATCACTTTCCGTAAGGTGAACTCGTATCGTGATGTCGTACATACAAAAGAAGGTCACTAAAATTTGAAATTAATTAATAAATTCAAGTTTTTTTTTATTAATTGTTAATTAAAACTGAAGAATGATTATATATATTAATAAATTCAAGTTTTTTTTTATTAATTGTTAATTAAAACTGAAGAATGATTATATATTAATAAATTCAAGTTTTTTTTTATTAATTGTTAATTAAAACTGAAGAATGATTATATATATTAATAAATTCAAGTTTTTTTTATTAATTGTTAATTAAAACTGAAGAATGATTATTATATTTTGCTGGTATAGTTTGCGGTGCTGGTACTCAGCGTGAAAAAACACCCTATTTAATTTGATTTAATTTTTAAACAATATATCTTACGCATGTACACTTTAGTAACAATTTAGGCATTAATCCTTGTAGTTTTAATTGTCATTTCTTTTATTGCTATCTATTTGTGTAGTTGTTTTGAATATATAAATAAAACAAACGGTACTGAAAATGTTAATATTTTGGGATCCATCACGCCGAGCCCATTCAATCTCCCGTCAAAGGCTAGCACCGAATTAATCTTCTCAAATCAACGTCACAAAATTCGAGTGCCAACCCTGAAGTGTCTGTTTCTTTAAAATATTAAGAAAATAGTCGATTCCGTTTCTTAATTAAGCGGCTTAAAGTATCCGCGGAATTTAAAAAGATAAAGACGAATTCTCCAGTAAAATTTTTAACAGGGAAGGTTCAATTTCATAAAATTTAAATATTATAAAAATGAAATCCTTATATTCCGGTCAATGTAGACATCCGAAGATACAATCATTCACACAAAAAATCACTAAAATTAGGCAATAAAGTCAGAAGACAAAGTCAAAATGTTTTTATTCGAGTAGACTTTAAATAAGCACTATTAAATCGTAATTTTTTAACTACCACCGACTCGGAATGGTATTTCTACGGGGAAGAATCCGGCAATATTGTTTAATACCTAACTATGTCTAAAAGTTGTTAAAACTGTTCTAGAGCTAATTAATTATAAGTTAAGTCCTCATCAATTCGGTACCTGGAAAAAAATACTCCTGTCAAAGGCAAAAAAAAACGATTTTTCAGGAAGTTAAATCATAAAATAAGCCTGTATAAGTATGAGCCTGTATGAGTGAAGTAACTTTATCTACTGTTTTGTTTCGAATGTTTTTATGTGTGCTGTAGGTAATAGAGTAAATAAATAGATAAATGAGCTGATAAAAAATCGGATTTCATGTGTACACTTATATTACTCCAGTGATATACGTGGCCAACTTTTGCGTGGTTTAATTAAATTATATACTTTTAAAATCATTATAATGTTATTGTTTCTTGACTTTTTAGGACTAAACATTAACAAAACACTTGTAAAAAAAAAACACATCACGACACACACATTTCACACATTCTCAGCCCTGCAATAAGATGATCTTGTATTGCGTGCACTAAGCAACGTTATGGTATATGCTACGAAGATAAGAATACAACATCCAAGACCGGTAAGCGAAACAATGCGTCTTACAAATAACGCAAAGTCAAGCCCCCGCCGGGATTTTGAAAATTTAGAAATCATAAATAACGACCTCGTTGGCGTAGTGGTGTAAACAGCCGACTGCTACGCTAGAGGTTCCGGGTTCGAATCCCGGCGGGGGCGGGACTTTGTGTTATTTGCAAGATGCATTGTTTCGCTTACCGGTCTTGGATGTTGTATTCTTATTTATTTAGTATATGCCATATCGTTGCTAAGCACCTGCGATACAAGTTCTTACGATACTTAGTGCAGGGCTGAGTCAATGTGTGTGTCGTGATGTGGTTATTTAATTATTTATTTTATAATATATATTGTCTCTACTTATCTAAAATAGTTGAATGTAACAGTATTTTTTTTTGTATCAATAAACATCGAGCATCGGGTATAAACCTCTGTGGTTTTTGTAATGTCTTTATTTTCTTCGTTTTTGTTATAACTCCTTATAGTTAAATAACAATAAAAAAATACGATTGCAACTTTTCCAACTTTTTGTATAGTTTTATCTCAGAAAAGTCATAATTCTCAGAAAAGTCTCAGAAAGGTGGTACAAAGGAAAAAAAGTAACATGATCTACAATTTTTTATAAGATAATTTCACAATAACGCTTGTTGTTTTGTTCGAAATTTACTAAATTTCCTCTATCGAATATCTAATTTGTAGACAAGTTTTGAGGGTAGCATTCAGTTCAAATTCAAATTCAAAATATTTTTATTTAAGTCCACGTAAAATAAGTGCTGTCAATTCGTAATTTTTAGGTTAGTTAACCCACTTCGCAAATTTTCCACCCCTTTATAACTATGCTTTTTAAGTCTTTCAACAAATAATTGGATGACATGTTCTCAAAACTTAGAATTTATTTAGTATATCAGTGAGCAAACGAATACGGCTAGTATAATGAAGGTTTCAATTATGAACCCGCGAACCCCTTTTAAGGAATCCCTCGACCGAACTGGCTCATATTTGAACTTAAAAAACATTTTTGCCTAACTAAGCCGCATGCAAAATTTCACGACGATCCGATCAACGACACTTCAGATATCGTCGGACAAACATTTTTACATTCATAAATACAAAAGCCGGATTGCACCAGTACATTCTGGGAAATTTAATCGCTTCGCTTGCTTATCTAATAAAAAGAGACAAATGACATAGGCCAACGTTGATATAAAACGAATCAACTAATTATCTTGACAGATACCTTGTCAACTTGACAGGATTAAGAAATGTTCATCAGTCATCGTAACAGACTTGTTAATGATTAATTAAGCATGTCAAAGACATAATTTCCATGACGTGTGTTCGGTTTTCATTAAAGATGACTCAATTTGAAATTTGTGTAATTTGCAAGACGCATTGTTTCGCTTACCGGTCTTGGATGTTGTGTTCCTATCTATGTAGTTTATACCATATCGTTGCTTAGTGCCTGCGTTACAAGATTATCTTAGTGCAGGGCTGAGTTTGTGTGTCGTGATGTGGTTATTATTATTTAACTGAAGCAATGTTATTTTAGGATTTTTTTAAATAAACAAAAACCCAAAAGGCACACTGAACGACTCATTTACGGATCGACAACGCATCAACTCTAGCCGATCGGTATTCTTAACATGAAATCGCATGCTGCAACGTATCAGCATCGTGTCGATATCGTCTCGCCTCGGTTTAGCAGCGAGGCAAAAAGGTGAACAGTTGACGTTACGTTTTCGAGTTACTGGATGTGCTAGAAATATGAGTTTTAGTTGTATACAGATCATTGAATACATAAACAAACAAACATAAACTCACGCCGTCGAAAAGCCGCCGAGGGGTTGGCAGAGGTATTCGACACCGCATTTCGCATGTTTATGTTGAGTCTGTGAGTGAGTGAAATCTGTCGCCACTATCCGGGCACATTGAGAAACATGGCAGCTACAACTTACGGCAACCCGAGACTCGAACCCTCGACCTGTCGGTTCGGGTCGGTCGGTTATCCAAGGCATATACCCAGTCAGGTACACATAAGTTTTGTCACACAGTAAAAACTTTTCTTTTAGAATGCTGGCCACAAAAAAGTTTATTGAATTCCAATTTCTAATTGTTCATGAAAATAAAAATGTATATTTTTTAGAATTTTACTCATTTTTAAATATGGAGTGGACGCTTAAAGAAGACCGTGTTACAGTTATTGCGTTGCATCGTTGCGGTTACGCGCCAATTCAAATTTTCGACATACTGAAACTTTTCAATATAACCAAAAGATTCGTTTATCGTACCATCAAACGATACAATGAAGACTCTAGTGTAGATGACAGGTCAAGAAGTGGTCGCCCTCGGTCTGTTAGGACTCCAGCAGTGATAAAAGCTGTGAGCGCGCGAATTCAAAGAAATCCCAAACGTAAGCAGAAACTGTTGGCCCTTCAGATAGGGTTAAGCAGAACCACGGTGAAAAGGGTGTTAAATGAAGACTTAGGGCTTCGGGCATATCGAAGAAAAACAGGACATCGTTTGAATGCTCGTCTAATGGACCTGAGACTGAAGAGATGCCACGCTTTGTTGAAGCAATACGCGGGACAAAAATATCGGGAAATTCTTTTTTCGGATGAAAATTTTTTTACCGTAGAAAAGAGCTACAACAAACAAAATGAGAAAGTGTACGCACACAGTAGTGAAGAAGCGAGCAACCGTATTCCGCGTGTCCAACGAGGTGATTTTCCATCCTCGCTCATGGTATGGTTGGGAGTTTCTTATTGGGGCTTAACAGAGGTACATTTTTTTGAGAAAGGTGTAAAACGAATGCAGTAGTGTATCAAAATACAGTCCTGACGAACCTTGTGGAACCTGTTTCTCATACCATGTTAAATAACAGGCACCGGGTATTCTAACAAGATTCGGCACCAGCTCATAGAGCGAAGAGCACACAAGAAGAGGCTGGCGGCGCGTGAAATCGACTTCATCCGGCACGAAGACTGGCCCTCCTCCAGTCCAGATTTGAATCCGTTAGATTACAAGATATGGCAACACTTGGAGGAAAAGGCGTGCTCAAAGCCTCATCCCAATTGGGAGTCACTCAAGACATCCTTGATTAAGGCAGCCGCCGATATTGACATGGACCTCGTTCGTGCTGCGATAGACGACTGGCCGCGCAGATTGAAGGCCTGTATTCGAAATCACGGAAGTCATTTTGAATAAACTTTAGTGTCATAAGAATCTCTGTTTTGTTAAGTTCATTTTGGTATATAAATGGTTACATAATGAATAAACTTGTTTCAATTATTATATATTTTATATTAAACATGAGACAGAATTTATGGCCTGACTAGGTATAATTACAGGCATAACCTTATGCGATATACAATGCAATTTTAATAATATAATTTCTTATACACATGTGTAAGTTGAATCGTTTTTGAGCAGTTATTTTGTTAAGAAATCTTTTGAACTTGAAAAAAATAAATTGAAGAATACATTATTGTGTTTTGTTATCAGACAAATATTTTGCAAACTTTTCAAAATGAAAATTTATATTTAACTTCAGCATCATTAAAATACAATAAAAGTTTAAAATATTTTATTAAGTTTATTTTGCGATACCGTTTCAATTGAACTTGAACTTTTCTCCTCGGGGTTAAATTTCAAAATTGTTTGGATCCCCCAAAGCTATTAGGTGGAACGGCCCCATAAATATTTTATGTACGCAATTAAACGTTTTAATACTAACCAAAAAATTGTTTATGAGAAATATTATGGCTTAGGTTTTCTACATCAAAATACATCCTACTTGACGGTTACCGTTACTATAGGTACGCTTTCAACATTAGAGGCATCACAACTTTTGGGGCACACTCGCCACTCTGTCCCACCACTGCGACTCCTTTACACCAGGATCAACACTTGCGTCCTTTGATCGAATAATGCAGCTGTGCAATGAAGTACAGGCTGTGTCCGTACTTTTAAATCTTCACCTTTTTTACTGCCACCGGTTCGAATCGCTATTTCTACGGAGAAGAATCCGGCGAGAAACCTCCACAGTTGCTTTTTTCAAAATAATGAAGTTAATTTCGAGTACAATTTGTTAGTAAAATACAGTTGTCAAATTATAAACCAATTTTTTCTATATATTTAAGTTACACAAACCAATATTTATATAATATTTAAGCAAATGAAAAATAATAATCAAAAATTACATGAAATACGAAGGATCTGTTGGTAAGGCTATGGGGACTGTTCAGTGCTGAATAATACACAGGTTGTTAGGTGCACATAATGTATTTAGTCAACCCGTACAGTACATCGGTACGGCAGGGAGGCGACTGTACTCAAGTAGTACCCAACGCGGACTGACTTATAAACTGATTAATTACTTTTAATATATTTCAATAATGCAAGCCTCGCATTACGTACGATGTGTCGCCACAGATCCAATGTGTAATGTACAACGAATACACCTTTCTGTTTTGTCAAGGTTCAATTTGCTTTAAAATGAGTTTATTTTGTCTTTCCCTCTGTCCCTCCACAATAGGGAATAAGCATAAAATTTTATTTGATTATTCAGTCAATTTATCGTAAAGTATAAGGAAAGAGTATCTTTATAAAGAAATAAGAACTGAACGATTAACCAGGGTAGATATACATTAAAAGTAAATACAGTGAAATCTAGTTAATTGGGATCTCAAGGGACCAAGGATTTTGTACCATTTAAAGAGGTTTTCATTTATCCAGTTTACCATTTAGACAGGTTTAAAAATTTGTTGTCTCATTTACAGAGGCCGTAAACAAAACACGTGCAAAAGAAATTCGAATGTTTGTAAACAATCGTGTCGAAACCTGATACATTATCTCACTTATAAAGGGAACTGAGCTCCGGGGTCCCAATTATAGAGGTAAACATGAAAAAAATCCTAGAAATCAAATCTCATTTAATCAGGTTCGAAAAGTCCCATTAACAGAGGTAATTCGATGAAAAAGTGCCGGGACCTCATTGTAGTTCTCAATACTAGAGGTTTCTCACTTATCCAGGTTCCACTTAACCAGATTTCACTGTATATCTATCACGCTCATAAGAACAACCGTTTCTATGGAAATTGTATGTCGTCCGTGTATTTTGACGTCATAGTACATATCAGACTTCTCTATATAACCACAGACTTTGAAGCTTAATAACTTAGTTACTTAGTCAGATGCTTGGGAAAATTTGACGGATGTGTGTAAATATGTGTTATCGAGTTTTAATAGATAAATAAAATAAGTCATACATATCCCCTATTGGTGTCACTGTTTCAGTTTTATTGAGTTTTATGTACGGATCAATAGATCTATGACTATTGATCCTAAATGTTGTATCGTGCATGAACATACGTAATTTTCTTTCAACATGAATTAGGTTAAAATGCCTGATCTAATGGCATCAGGTCATTAGCTCCCATTATTGAAATGACATCAAAAAAACATGTCAAGTGCGCTCGTGACTCGCATCGAAAGAGTTCCGTATAATCAAGATATAATTCAAATTCAAACTTGTTTTTATTAAAATAGACTTGAAATAAGCGCTTTTAAAACGTCATTTTCTTATCTACAAACTTTCGGAATGCTGTCTACGGAGAAAAAGCCGGTAAGAAACTTCTGTAGTTGTTTTTTTAAGATTATGTAATTAGCAAGAAAAGGTCTTAAAATACGTCAATTGTACGGTGGCCCTTTTTATTTTAAAATCTAGTAGTTTATTAAATCTGTTTTTATTTATAGTAGTAAAATAGTTTTTCTTAAAAACTCAATGCAACCAAAGTTTTTATTAAACGGTTTTATTTAGCTTGACCAGTTCGTTTGGGTCAAATTTTAACCTTTTCCTGTTGACAGATCAATCTGATTTTTGTCACACGCCTTTAGTTCTGATGATAATGCAATAAAATATATATTAAGTATCATTGAATATCCAAGATGGCCGCCGCATAAAAATGGCGGACTGCATGTTTTTTCACAACCCCCTCAATATAGGTATCAAATGAAAGGGTTTGACTACAATATAGTATGAAAAAAATAAAATCCAAAAAAATATATAAACCAAATTAAATACGATCTTTTTTTGTATTACTATTATTTATATTCATTTCGTGATATTCTTTCTTCATTTGCTTGATTTTTATGAAAAATGTTGGGAGAAAGACGAAAAAACAAGTTACATTCCCTATTATTTACCAAAGAAGGCTCCGTATTAAGCAAAGCAATCCATTTGCGATGTATTTTATAACTTTTTATCTGAACATATAAACGCTTTCATAATCAAATAACAGACGAGGGTAGATCACTGTATCACGGGATCTCCGACCAATAAAGCGGCATTAGAAAAACACACTGTGTAAATTTCTTCCTTTCACCTATTATGGTTAATGAGAAAAGTGACACGCACGAAGGCTTACTAACTGGTTTTACCCACTAGAATCGTCATCGCTGATGACAATTGGGAAATAAATCCCGTTGTCCCCAGTGTTGACTACACCAGTGACAAATGGGAAAAATGTGATGTACTTGTGTCCCTTAACGTACGGATTCCTAAACCCTATCGATATTAGGTATTTAGTTCTATAATTGATTTTGTGAAGGTTGTTTCTTTCAACGGTGACAAACAAGGGCAACTCACACCACCTAATACAGCTTTTAAAAATGCTATCTAGGATAATGGTTTGGGTCCCACAAAAACAGAAGTTTAGCTTGAAATCATTTAGGCATTTTGAATCCAAATAAAAATAAGAAGATAAACAGATCAATGACTGGTAGTTGCGGGGCTCCAAGAAAACCAAATTAATAAACCACATCACGACACACACATTGTCATCTCAGCCCTGCAGTAAGTATCGTAAGAACTTGTGTCACAGGAACTAAGCAACGATACGGTATATACTACATAGGTAAGAATACTACATCTAAGACCTGTAAGCGAAACAATGCGTCTGCAACAATGCAAATAACACAAAGTTGCGTCCCGCCGGGATTCAAACTGTTGTTTACACCACTGCGCCATAGAGGTCGTCATGTAAGGAGTTAAAATTGTATTGGGAAGAATTTCCTAAATTAGTCATCTGGTTTCTTCTATCATCAGTATTTAGTATGTAGGTCCCGGTTCGAACCCCGGCCTTGGCAAGTATTTTTGTTTATTATCTGTTTAAGAATAGTGTTTCTTTTGTACTTTTATCGTTGCTTATTGCCCACAACAATAGCCTTGTTGGTTTAAAGACTGCGCCTATCCTATTTATAACATCATCATATGAATAGCTTCACCTCTTAATATGAAGATTTTGAAGTATGTTGCAGGATGGTGAGGTTAAATGAAACGCAAACGACGCGACATCGTAAATTATGTCACCAAATACAGTTTTAAGTATATAGTGCGAAGAACCCTCTTGTACCTAATTACAAGCTATTTATTATTAACTTATTGCTAACTCAACAATGTCCGCCATTATGTGGTAGCGCGTAACCCGATGTTGTAGCGCAACTATGAATTATGAATATAGGTGTATACTACAATTTTATCTAAGTTAAGTTATGACTACAAATTAGTCAAAATTGGAATGAATATGGAGAAGTTGTGCATAAAACTAATATTACTGATTCGTTTCGTCCGAACTGTGAACTCGCGAACCCCTCTCGAGAGCGCCTTGACCGATTAAGTTCATATTAGAAATTAAAAAACAATTATGTTCGAAGACTGTGAAAACGATAATTGTAGAAAAATCATATGAATAAAAACCAGAAGTATACTGTACTTGATGTTATTGAAGTGGACATTATCCTCTAAAAGCTTTCCGATGGCAATGTTCAGATTAAGTTTTCGGTTGACATGTTCCATTGGCTTCGACAGAATCCCATTATTTTGTAGACTATTGAATTATTGCACCGTTATAGAATGACCTATATACCTACTTTTACTTTTATATCGATACTGTACCTCGAAAACTTTGTATTTGCATTTATTTGACCAATACCTGTAACAGGTTTTTCGATATAAAACTTTGTAACACACGTGTATGCTTAAAAGACGTTTTCATTTTGGACCTCGATAGAGATTGGATGAATAAAACAATGAAGTAATTAATTGATCTGTACAAGCAAAGACGTATCAGGGTTTTTTTTTGCTTCTTCAAACGCTCAAACCAGTTTTTTAACAATCGCTTAAAGTAACACTACGTACACAGAAGAAAAGAACAAATATATTAGGGCAAAGTTGTCGCTCTCCTCATCTTAACGCAAAAAAAAATGAGGGAGATGAAAAAAATACAAAAAAAAAAAAGTTACAAAAGTAAAATTTCTTAATACGGTTATTAAACCTTGATAGTTGAGACAAAACTTCTTTCTTAAAATGAGATATGGATATGAGAATTATTAATTAGGATCATGGACAAACAAGCGGACGCTTCACCCAATGGAAAGTGATACCGCCGCCAACACGACGACGATGCCCTTCATGTGTTAGAGCTCTAAGAGCACCGCCAATGCTTTGCCCATTTTGTTAATATGAATATATTTTTAAGACAGTCGTTTTCAAGTCAATACTCGTCTATCCTATGAAAAATATAAGCTTGTTTAAAAGAGTAGTTCTCAGAGATGTATTATCAATTTTTTTTGTCCTTAATTCTGATTTCGTTAGATTTTTAATAGATTTACTGATTCAATATTATTATTAAATAACATATCTTTTTTTCGTTATGTAACTCCATATAATTAAGAAATCACAATGGATTGTATTAATGTCATTATTTTTATTGCTTGTAAGGTGTTTCTCTTGTAGGGAGTTCAAATAAATATAAAAGAGTCAAGATACCTAATAACATGGCCACAGAGTTACATTATTTGTCCATCATATTGAGTATTTCACATTACGCGGTCAGATAAAAATGATCACAAAGCTCCAAGTTACCCAGTTTTTAGTACGTAAACCCATGAAAACTACGGTGTCCCCCAAAAATATTGTTAACACCAGTAGCAAGCCGAGAGATATACTTCATGCTTTCGTTGTGGACTCGCTAGCGTGGACAAGCTCAGAAAAACATTCAGAATTTTGCGAACATGTCAGCAAAACCACAATTTCGGTGGCTTTAAAAAAGTCGTTTGATTTGTTAACGAATGAATAAGAGCGCGAACTTATTTTAGTTTAATAGGGCAAGCCGGGCTTTTGGGTTTCTATGACAGTACCGCCACTGGTTAACAGCCAGAGATACCGAACAGGTTAAACTCTTTAATCATTTAAGTCGCTTCCCGCTGTCTGTCCCTGCGTATGCTCAGTTCTTTAAAACTACGCAACGGATTTTGATGCGATTTTTTGGTTGTGATAGTGGTGTGTGATATGCAAGAGGAAGGTTTCCAATTATAAAATACATGCATGAGCCGGGTGGGTCGTTACTGTGTCATATACAAGAAGCATTACAGTCGTACAGACAAAATGGACGATATAAATTCAAAACTCTATACAATGAAAAAGAAATACGATTAACAACAATAAATAAGGTAGGAACGTTCCGATAAAATAATGAAGCCTCTGCCGCCGACAGCTATGCTTGCCGGTTCATCGCACATCGCTATCGAGAACTCGGGGCACGCTCGGAATACAACAAACACAAGCCAATATAACCTTTATTACCAGGCAACACGACTCAAAAACTAAACACAGAAATGATGAACGTATCGCCAGATGAACAGTTCTTTCTGCAACCAGATTTGGACTCTGTTGAACGGCCATAAAGTCAGATTTGATTGCCCAATAGCTGAAGATTAGAAAATTCATAGGAGATAATAAAATATTGTTTCATCCTGGTGCCGAATCCTATTAAATTATCCTCGATTTAACAGAGCTGAAGTATTTATTTTTTTTATTTTATACGGGAACACAAGGAAACGGTTAACCTGATCGAAAGTGGTAGAGCCGCCCATTGACACGATGATGCCCCTGATGTCGTGAAACACCAAGAGCACCGATTATGCGGTGCCCATGTAGAGGTAAAGATGTTATACCTCTCGTGCCGGTAATTACACTGGCTCTCCAATCCTTTGAACGGAAACACATCGAACTGCTTCAAGGCAGAAATAGAAAGGAGGATGGTACCAACCCAAATGATCTCGCGCGTAGACCTGTTATGATGTTGGTTTGCGATGGTTCGGTCATGACGTATTTGTTATACCTGGAGGTTACTTCAAGCAAAGCGAGGTGTATGAACTAGTTATGTAAGATTCTTGCCTAATATGTGACGCCCTCTGTCTAGTACGTGATGCCCTCTGTCTACTGATGCCCTCTGTCTACTGATGCCCTCTGTCTACTGATGCTTTCTGTCTATTATGAGAAGTAAGAAGACTGAATTATCTCCAAACTGAATTTGAGTCCAAGTCTGGACAAAATTCAGGCTTCTAACTTTATCCACAAAAAGTAATAGAGGGATCGAAAAAATCCTAAATGACTTCGTTTTTTTGCCTGGTAGACACAGGCCCGGAACTGGGATATTTCGAGCGGGGGCAAATAATATAGTAGTGTATTAGTTTTAGTGCTAGATCGACGCCCTTTGCTTCTTTTAAGCTCTCACTGATAGTAGTCGAAGAATTCTTGGCGTCCTTGGCTTCCTGGGGACATTAAGGTTCCCAATTTTAAAAAACAAGGAATTTTCCTTTTTAACAAAAAAATTATTTACACGCTAATGCTGTCCTCTGACGCAAGATCGTTAGAGCATAACTTCCTATTTTTGCTATTTTGGTGCTTCCTGAAACTGACAACTAGTGACTGCAAGTGCCTCCCATAGATTCGCGACTGGAAATATATTTAAAAGGTGTGTAAGTACTGACCGCCCTTTGACGGAGTCGTTGTCGTCCTCAGCCCCCTCTCCTTGTAACTGCATCCCTCCCTGCGCCCATGTCACCGTCAGCCAATCTGCAGACAACAATAACATACTTAAGCGATTTTATAAATAAATCACACACATATACTCACCGTGAAAACACACGTGTAGTTTCAGCAACTTTCGGACCAAACTGTTAGGACATGTTGTATTAGGACCATTAAATAATATTATTGAATTAAACCTTGCTATTTGGACTATGGTCCGAACCATACAAGGACTATATATGAATTGGTCAGTTCGGACCATGGTCCAAACAGCTGTGGTCTGAAACGCCGTAGTCCCCTACTTTTTAATATTTGAATTTCATATACTTAGAAAAGTCTTCTATATATTTGTTTTTATATAAATTGTCATACCTTTTGCTATAGTTCTATACCATATACCTCCTTGGTTCATAATTTTAATGTTATATTTGCAAGGCCTTGGGTGTTGTTTTCTTATTTATTTAGTTATACCATATCGTTGCTTAGCACCTGCGAAAAAAGTTTTTACGATACTTACTGCAGGGCTGAGTCAATGTGTGTGTCGTGATGTGGTTGTTATTATTATTATATTGATGAATTTTTATTTATGTTAGAAAGAATCTTTTTTTTTTATTCAAGACCAGGCAGGCATTTCACCCCAAACCCGCCTGATGTTAAGCGGCGATGAGGTCTAAGGTGGATCATGCCTGCCCAGGAGAAACCTATCCACTCTTGCCTTAAAGAGGCCCAAGTTATATTGGTCAGGGAACACATCGGCAGGCAAAGAATTCCACACCCTTGCAGTACGCATAATAAAGGAACTATCGAAGCGTTTAGTCCGGATGGTCGAAATATCTACCACAAAAGGATGCAGCTTCAGCCTATGTCTAGTATTGCGATTATAAAAGGGGGCCGGTGGAATTAAATTGTGCAATTCCTGCGCACACTCTCCGAAATGTATCCTATAAAATACCGATACACACGCAACTTCGTGGCGGTGGCTGACGTCATGAAAGTTAGCAATATTATCGTCAATCCCGATGATTCTTCGGGCTCGCTTTTCAACAGAGTCTAAAGCTGCTAGCTGATACTTGGCTGAACCATCCTAAAGGTGACAACAATACTCCAAACAAGGCCGAATTTGCGCCTTATACAGGACAAGCCGTTATTTGGGCGTAAAGTACCGGCTAACCCGGGATAGAACACCAAGCCGCTGTTTTGGCTATAGACTCTATGTAGGAGCCGAAATTCGTGTTCGACGATATTTCCAGGCCAAGAAGTTGCATTTGATTAGTTATCGGTATTGATACACCCCGGAAAGTCGGAGTCAGCTGGAAGGGACTCCGTTTGTCGGAAAAAACACACGCCTGTGTTTTGGCTGCATTGAATCTAACAAGATTGGCTTCACCCCAGTCCGAGACTGCCTGAAGTGCCAGATTCAAGCGCTCAACTAGAGACTCTCGACAAGACTGTGTCTCATTCCGACTGGCCTGAGAACTGGAGAAGTATCTGTCCGTAACAGTAGTGTCACCTGCATAACCAACTGTTCCAGGAACTAGCAGATCATTAATGTGTAACAGGAATAGTGTTGCGGACAGAACTGACCCCTGGGGAACACCAGCGTCGATTGCTTGTTGTCTCAAATAAAATAATAATAATCACACACATTGACTCAGCCCTGCACTAAGATATAATCTTGTATCGAAGGTACTCAGCAATGATGTGGTATAATAAACTAGAATAATAGTACAACATCCAAGACCGGTAAGCGAAACAATGCGTCTTGTAAATAACACAAAATAACTAATAAATTAATATAATGAACTTGATTCATGTTAGTTCGTTTTCCAAATATGTTTTAAAGGTTGTATAATATTGAAACATCTGCCTGATGTATCGAATGAATTTTCAAAGATCGTTGAGTTCGCGTTTCGCTTCAAACAAGTAAAACGGTTGTTGCTTCTTGTAACTTATTCAGCATTTTTACAACAAAGAGACTCTTACGAGGCCATCTTATAAAATCTTATGATATAAAACCTCTTTCAAACTAACAAAGAGTCTACGTTTTCTTGAACTATTTTAACAATATAAAAACAAAAGATTTGTGATGGGTATAGTAAAGGTTTTGGTATCGATTAACATGTTTTATAAATTATTTAAAAAATAAATAAACCTCATCACGACACACACATTGACTCAGCCCTGTGGTAAGTTTTATAAGAAGTTGTGACAAAGGAACTTAGTAATGATATGATATAAAAACTTAATACTACAATCAAGACCACAAAGTCCCGCTCTCCTGCCACTTTGTTCCTTTTATTATGGCACTTTTATTTTGTTATGGCAAAGAAAATCAACTTAAAAGATATTAATATCGGTGGGTTATTTATCGAATGATAAAAAAATACATTTACTGGAAATTTTACGATTTATCGTTTTTATGAAACACGTCACAAATGAGTGGTAAAATTAGAGAGAGCAAACTAATACCGCCAAGGAATAATAAACCGTCGAAGTTACTTCAGTCCACAAAGACGGTTACACACCCGCCACTCTGTCCCACCACTGCAACTCCTGTTCACCAAGATCAACAGTGGCGTCCTGTGATCGAATAATCAACGAATAATGCAGCTGTGCAATGACGCACAGGCTGGGCCCGGACACCCTACCGGCTGTCTTCGGACCCGCAACGAACTTAATCAGAAGAAATAAGAGGTAGTAAGAAAGCAGTTTCAGACTTC
Organism: Choreutis nemorana; assembly: GCA_949316135.1. Taxonomy (NCBI): domain Eukaryota; kingdom Metazoa; phylum Arthropoda; class Insecta; order Lepidoptera; family Choreutidae; genus Choreutis; species Choreutis nemorana. The sequence goes on from OX438598.1 coordinate 658,755, forward strand.
CCTCCCAGCAAAGCGGAGACAGCAATGGAAACCAAAAGCTAAAGGGGTCTACGTCACAAGGACGGTTAGACTGAGGTTGTGTTAGTTTCGGCAATCGCGTACATGCAAACTGCATCAGTGCAGGTAACCACGAGTTCGCTCAGTAAAGGCGATACACACTAGAGCACTGTGCATGACGACCTCGGTGGCGCATTGGTCTAAACAGCTGACTGCAACACTAGACGTTCCGGGTTCGAATCCCGATGGGGGCGGGACTTTGAGTCCTTTCCAAAATGCATTGTTTCGCTCACCGGTCTTGGATGTTGTATTCTTATCTATGTAGTATATACCATATCGTTGCTTAGTGCCTGCGATACAAGAATATGTCTCAGTGCAGAGTTGAGTCAATGTGTGTGTCGTGATGTGGTTAATTATGTATACATCAAATCATAAATACAGCCAACCGATATTCGCGTGATAGAATGATTACTCCTTAGCCCTTAGTATTATGTCGTTCACCAAACTATTCCACGTACAAAATTAAGATCGTTTAAGACCCTACAGTAAGCAACAGAAAACCACACGAAACTACACCTTGTGCCTTCTCAATAAAGACCTGAATATGTTTGTTGCTATAAAGTAAACAATCCAAATATTGCCGACTTAGTTGTGACCGACCGAGCATAATATTAATCGCGTGATCCATTAATTTGAACACTATTCTGTAATGGCTTGTATTAACATGTTAATGTTTGTGAATTTCCAATGAGCATTAAGTGCTTTTAACAACAAGCCCATGTTTTCACTCGTCTATTATAGTTTTAGAGTATGGTTACCGCTGAGATGGCGGAAACATTCATTCCGCGATATAATGAATTGTAGTACCAAATAGATTGCTATTTGATTCTAGTTTTTATGTTTGTTTTTTGGCAACCTCGGTGGCGCAGTGGTGTAAACAGCCGACTGCTACGCTAGAGGTTCCGAGTTCGAATCCCGGCGGGGGCGGGACTTTGTTTTATTTGCAAGACGCATTGTTTCGCTTACCGGTCTTGGATGTTGTATTCTTATCTATGTAGTATATACCATATCGTTGCTTAGTTCCTGTGACACAAGTTCTTTTGATACTTACTACAGGGCTGAGTCAATGTGTGTGTCGTGATGTGGTTATTATTATTGTTACTGCCTACTGCCTCCGCTGTCCGTTTGTTCGTCTGATAGCGGGCTCTATCTCATGAACAATAATTCTACTACTGTGAATGTATACTTCTGTTGCCGCTATAACAACGAATACGAAAAATATTAACACATCTTACTATATTAGAAACGTGGCTGCGGAAGTTTTTGCCTGGCTTTGTTTTTGCCAGAGATTTCGGATTCGAATCCCGGTGGAGACGGAACTTAGTGTTATTTGCAAGACGCATTGTTTCGCTTACCGTGTTTGAATGTTGTGTCCTTATCTAGTATATAGTTCATACCATATCGTTGCTTAGCGCCTGCGATACAAAATTATATCTTAGTGCAGGACTGAGTCAATGTTTGTGTCGTGATGTGGATTTTTTGATTTTATTTAAATACGTAGTATAGCTTCGTTTGCGAGTTCATCTCACTTACACAAACTCACTTTTTTATCGTCTGGGTTGGTACCACCCTCCTATCTATTAAAAACGTAAAGCAGTTCACTGTGTTTCGGTTGCAAGGATTGGAGACCCAGTAATAACCGGCACGAGAGGTGTAGCCATAGTTCTGCATGGGCAACGCATTGGCGATGCTATCAGCGTTTCCTGACATCAAAGGCATCGTCGTGTCAATAAACGGTATCATTTACCATCAGATACACCATCGAAGTGTTCCCATGATGTAAAAAATAAAAATAAACTATTTTTCTATCAGCGATATCTCCAGAAACCCTGATCCAATTGAAAGGGAATGTCATCTACTCATTCTTTGCAGTGCTACTAAGATGATTTAAGATAGTATACAAAAAAGTACACTCAAAAATTGGCATCAATTCAATACAGCGACAGAGACTTCTCTTTTGACTGGAAAGGCAAAGAGCATTAACCTATACAGGACAATTCTTCTGTAATTGTAATTTGGAGACAGTGATGTATAGGATAAACACATTAGAGCAAACTCAACCTTAAGAAAAATATAGAAAGGAGTATCAATCGAACTTACAAAAAAAAAATTGACAAATGTCATCTGTCATACCGATACAAAAGTCTACCCAGGTGGGATGGACAGTTGATGAGAACTTTTCTTTAACTTTATTGTGTATCCAGTTTTAAAGGTGATCAGTGCATGGTAGACCTGAACAGAAACACGCTGTTCTACTATCGACTGAAACATGCCAGCCGTACACAAGTGCCTTTATTTTATACAAAACCTCCAGTACATTTATCGCGTCTGTCTATTAGAGTCGTAAACACTATCCTACTCACACATAAAACCTAATGCCACGCATGAAGCGGTGACTTTTATTGCCTACGTAATAAAGTCGACAGTCGATCATCACTCGTCACTTCAAATAAATAGCATCGTTTTACCTCGGTAAATACGAAGTGTGACGGTTCAGTTGGTATTGGAAGTGTGACAAGGATGTAGATAGCCTCAGGGAAGTTTCTTGAAAGGTCTTTCGATTGAATTGTAAAGGTTACATAAGGCAAAAATTAAAGGAAATAAATGAGGACTGCTCAAGCGACTCCCTGGCAACACTGAATAGTGGGCCAATGATATTGCTGGGTTTGATAGAAGACATGATATTGCCAGGTAAGAAATATGCAAAAAGTAAAAGAAATAAATGAGGACTGTTCAAGCGACTCCCTGGCAACGCTGAGTAGTGTGCCAATGATATTGCTGGGTTTGATAGAAGACATGACATTGCCAGGTGAGAAATTTACAAAAAAAAAATTGTCCTTGTCTCATTCAAACTTTGTCAAGTTCATTATTATGTTTATTAAATCCAATAATATAACATTGCGAAGACTTTGTGCTGCTCTGGTCTTATCCCTGTGCTGTCCAGATAATGTAAAAACATGTGTGTTTGTGTTTAGTTATTACAGAATGGGTAACTGATCCCTAGTCATAACATCGATCTTTTTCGGGTTCCGTACCCAAAAGGTAAAAAAACGGGACCCTATTACTACGCAACTAAAAACTATAAGTTTAAGTAGGGAGTAGTTTAATCTTATAAGATTGTACGGAACCCATCATGTGCGTTCTGACTCATTCTTTTGTGACATTGAATGAATTATTTTAAATTTTTCGTTAAATACAGATAGATGTCTTATTATTTTAGTCACAGGAAAACCTGAAATTGGCACTAAACTAAGTGACATTGACAGATGTCAGTTATGATCGTCGCCTTAAAAAAGGTATAAGAATATACAGTTCTACCTCGTAAATAAAAGCTGAAAGATGCATAGTCACTACATAGGTATGTCATTTGCTCCAAAAAGAGTTTTCACAGCTTTTAACACCAAATCGGTTGTTGTAAATAGCGTGTTCAACAGTAACGTTAATTTGGCTGCATGCATTTTATCACCGTGCATATAAACTAAGCGTTTTGACATAAAGATGGACAAGGTATACTTGGGAGACAAAAATAAAATAATTAATAGATTTAAACAATCTAAAATCCCACGTCTTTAAATGTCCTAAAAATAAGAAAATAAACCTACGGGGCTGAAAGAGGAGCCACTGAAAAGTGTGGGCGTATATTATTTAAGGGATTATTAATGGGATATATTTGCATGACGTGTACACGATCGTGGGTGTAACTTGCAAAGATACTCTCCCACGTTTTTAGTGGCCCCTCTTTTAGCCCCGTAGGGTTATTTTAAAACAGCTAAAAACAGCTAAAAACGTGGTTTTTTTCAATTTTTTAAATCTATTTATTATTTATATCTTTGTTGTTTGTCTTTTTGCCGATAATTTCAGCCTGCTAACTTATCGGGAACTGCCTCAAAAGTCACTCCATACCAATTTCAACAAAATCAGTCCAGCCGTTTTATAGTTGTAAATTACATTGTCATCGGGTTTAAGGCTTCCCTGAAAATTTCAGCCTGCTAGCTTATCGGGAAGTGCCTCAAATTGAGTTGCGAAAATCCAACCGGAACGACAAACAAACAAACAAGAAAAGCGAGTGTATAAAAACGTGGGAAAAAATCGGTTATTTGACATGTATCTTTATAATTCAATTTATTATTGTACATTAAAATTACTTCTATCCTTCATTATTTGACATGTAAACGGCTTATTTTGTATTAATAATAATAACCACATCACGACACACACATTGACTCAGCCCTGCAGTAAGTATCGTAAGAACTTGTATCGCATATGCTAAGCAACGATATGGTATATACTAAATAAATAAGAATACAACATCCAAGACCGGTAAGCGAAACAATGCGTCTTGCAAATAACACAAAGTCCAACCCCCGCCGGGATTCGAACCCGGAACCTCTAGCGTAGCAGTCGGCTGTTTACACCACTGCGCCACCGAGGTCGTCAAATTAATTGACATTTGGATTTCATATTATTTCTTACTTGACTAAAACTTTGCATGCTTTTATAAAGCGAAATATGTACGATCTATTTTAAACAAATTCAAACATCTATAATGTACCATATTTCTAGCAAATAAATTTCATTTCATTTCACTTCAAATAAGTGTTAAAATTTCTGATGCACATGACATTTTTAATACGCCCATAGCGTCATTCAGAAAACAAATCATGAGAGAATCAGCAACTTTGTAATTCTACCAACTGGCATCATACAGTTTCTTTCATGTTTCATGTAAGGGTACACACGCCTACATACACATGCATATTAACTCTCAAATACACACTCACGCAAATACAAACAAACACACACACAGACAGTCGATAGGGGCACAGCCTGTGCGTCATTGCACAGCTGCATTATTAGTTGATTATTCGATCAAAGGACGCCACTATTGATCCTGATAAACAGGAGTTACAGTGGTGGGTCAGAGTAGCGGGTGTGCCTCAAAAACACACAGGCATGAATGCCCTGAAATTAATAATATTAGTTTCTATAAAATGCTAATTCGTAAATGGTCAATGTTTCAAAAAATGTTTTGGAATGTGCTGTGACGAAGGTAAATAAACAATAAATACTTCTTTATAAATGATTCTTCATTCTCTTCCCTATATCTTCGATTGATGGTTGATCCCAAGAAAGGAAAAACGATAATATTTTGTTGTGATTATATGACGGGTGGGGTAGTAAAACGAGTGATATACTTACAGAGGGCGTTGGTATTGTAGAATTTTAATGCTCCAGGCCTTTGTGCTCCAATCAGAAAATCCACAATCCCCTTGTTGAGCTGGATTCTAAGCAGCTCAGCATTTTCTGTCTGAGACGATTCGAGGAAAGTAATCTTTGTCTGTTTTTTGTAGTAGACAGTGATTTTTTATTTAAAACTAGGCAAGCATTTGACCTTGAGGTCAAGTCCCGTCTGATGTTAAGCAGCGATGGAGTCTAAGGTGGAACATGCCTACCAGAGAAGCCTATTCACGTCATTAAAGAGCCCCAGGTACTATTTATCAGGGCATCGGCAAGCAAAGAATTCCTTTCCTTTGCAGTACAAATTATAAAAGAATGACGGCCTCTGTGGCACAGTGGTGTAAACACCTGACTGCTACGCTAGAGGTTCTGGGTTCGAACCCCGGCAGGGGCGGAACTTTGTGTCATTTGCAAGATGCATGTTTACCGGTTTTGGATATAGTTTTCTTATCTACATAATTGTAATTTTTAAATATGTAATTTTAATTCGCACATTAAAACATGAGCTGTATCACTTAACTAATCCTAGACTATTAGATTTACTAGTGAAGTATAAAGCAAAGTTAAAATGCATAAATAACAGAATCCTCGGTTTCTTGCCAACATTTCCCGAAGTCTACCGGTCTATCCGAACGGTAAAAAAACGATTCCAAGTGCTTTTTAATTCTTTGTATTTAATTATTTTATCATACAATTTTTTATTTATTTTACGAGTTAAGGTACCGATTGTTCTAGCAATTTAATTTAACTGTAGCAATGTCTTAGTAATTAACCTCAAAATTTTTTAACAAATAAACATTTCTAAGACATTTTCCTATGAAAGGTTTTACAAAGTTTCGTTGTAACTTTGTTAGCGGGTTGTTTAGCTTCTAGAGTACGGCACACAATACTTGTGGTTGGCCGCGGCATTTGAACGACAAGTTTTGTTAAAAGAGTTTACGTGGCTATGTTAAATAATGCTTTTGTTAAAAATAAAATTATGACCTTTGAAAAAAGGCAATTATTTAAAAACGTATACTTAAAATTTTTCAAACAATGCATTAAAGGTGAATAAGTAAAGAATGTTTTTACAAACATATAACCACCACCGCCACATCATGACACACACATTGACTCAGCCCTGTAGTCAGTATCGTAAGAACTTGTGTCACAGGAACTAAGCAACGATATGGTATATACTACATAGATAAGAATACAACATCCAAGACCGGTAAGCGAAACAATGCGTCTTCCAAATAACACAAAGTCCCGCTCCCGCCGGGATTCGAACCCAGAACCTCTAGCGTAGCAGTCGGCTGTTTACACCACTGCGCCACCGAGGTCGAAAATCATATACATATGACTAGTAACTTCGCCCGGGGTACACCTACTTAAAAAATAGCCTATGTGTTATTATGATGTATACTATATGATTGTAAAGTTTCATTAAAATCCATTCAGTCGTTTTGCGTGAAAGAGTAACAAAAAATGCGGTAATAATGACCTTAATATTTACACTATTTTCACTAATAGTAAATATTTTTCGATCGCATATTTCACAAGCAACATTCATTGCATCATTTGTAATTCATGTAATTTAGTATTTTTATTTTATAATATAGACTTGGTCATCGACTTAAATATTACATAAAGATTGGTTTATATTATAAAGGTTTACAATTAGAGAACTGTATGATATTTACAAATTGTTGTAATTATTTTGAAAAAAGCAACTGCGGAGGTTTCTTGCCGGATTCTTCCCCTTAGAAATAGCGTTTCGAACCGCCGGTAGTATAAAAGATGACGATTTGAAAGTACTTAATTTAAGTCTATTTGAATAAAAAATATTTTGACTTTGACTTTGACATTTAAAGGGCAAAGATCCGCGAAATAAAATAAAATAACTAAATCTGTAGGACGACATTTTTATTTTTATTCACAAGCGTTGTTTTTTATAATGATTTTATTCTTTGATCATATATTTTCTTTGTTAATAAATACAAAAAATGAAAAAAAAAAATTGTTAAACGCAAATTTTTGTATAAAATAGTTGAATGTTGAAAAGAGCAACTACGGCGTTTCTTGCAGGATTCCTCCCCGTCGATTGGCTTTCCGAACCGGTGGCAGCAAAAATTACTATTTGAAAGTACTTCCAACATGTATACATACATATTTAAATAAAAAACATTTTGAATTTTTTCATTTTTAAAAAGTAATAACAAACAATATTATGTTACAAAAACGATTAACTTCATCAAAATTTTTAAATCTTTTTCATTTCTTAATTTAATTAATTTCTTAATTTAATTTTGGTATTCTTTGAATGCCGATGTGTTCCCTGACCAATATAACTTGGGCCTCTTTAAGGCAAGAGTGAATAGGTTTCTCCTAGGCAGGCATGATAGACCTCATCGCCGCTAAACATCAGGCAGGTTTGGGGTCAAAAGCCTGCCTGGTCTTGGATAATAAAAAAACAGAAGAACACCAGAAGAGCTGCTTGTACGTTCTAGTTTTCGTATGATAGCATTTGACCACAATCTAACCTGATGGTAAGTGGTAGTGATCAGTACCACAGATGAAGATTGTTTGTCTTGAAAATTTCAAATACCACAGATCGGAAAGCATATATATTCAAATTTAACATGTCTTTATTCAAATAGTCTTAAAATATGTACTTTCAAATCCTCATTTTTATCATAGTAACGCCCCCGTCTAGGTGGATGGACGACTTTTTATCACCAGGGAGCAGCTGGATACAAAGTCCAGGATCGTTACGTGTGTCTACCATGAGTTCGTATAGTTTTTCTACTTTTTAGCGGGACTACAATGAGTTTTACCATCGATCTCCGCTTGTGATTCCAGTAACGAATTTGTTAGAATCTTTGTAAAGCGCCTCTAACGGATTGATGAGGAATTAAGATTACTCATAAAAATTACTGTAGTAATGTAGGCATGTTATTTGAAATGAACCCTGCGATCTCACAGCAATAGAGAAATCTTAATTCCTCGTCATTTAAGAGGCGCTTTACGAAGATATACATCATACAAATTTTTAACTGCAGTTGCAAGCGGCAATCGAAGGTCAAACTCATGGCTGGCACACCATTCAGACACATTTGGAGGAGGCTTATATCCATTCTCTGGCTGATTAGACTCCAAGTTCAACCAAGTTGAAAGTAAACCATACAAATACCAAAGAACAAGTCACAGATTGACCTTCAATACTTCTTAAACTATGCACAAAGTTGAAGCTAAGAAATTTTAATATCGAAAATTTTAAGGTCCCTCGATATTAAAAATCTGACTCAAAGTCTACCTTATCTATCGGGCGACATCGCTTAAACGTAATGAAAAGGTTGATAGATGCTTTTCAATAAATTAACATAGAATTGAACGAACTTCATCTACTTATAGTTAATGATTCAATTCGATCCGGTGATTTACGGGGAGCATTTGTCACACAATCCTTTCTTTATTGAAACATTACGTTAATTATTTGTTTTCGACTAATTTTTATATAATATTAACAGAACAATTTAAGTTTAGTCTTAGTTAGATTATTTACCAGTTTAGCCTAATCATTTTGCTTCTGTTATTTATGTTTGATTTTAAATAAAAATCATATCATTATATAAACACACGCAGAAATCCCTCGAGAGTGGTAGGCAGACCGAATTTCGCATGTTTCTGTTGAGTCCCAAGTGTGAAAGATTGCAAATCTGTCGCCACTATCCGGGCACAATGAGGAACATGGCAGCTGCAACGTACAACCCTGGACTCGTACCCTCGGGCCGGTCGGTTAACAAAGGCACGTTACAAACTGACCAACCACGTCCACACTTCGTCAACGTTTTCGATTAAGGTTACCTTAAAATTGATTCGTTAAACAAAATAACCCTACATATAATGAAATTATATACGAAATAAATACAGATGAGAAAACTTCACAATGAACCTTCAAAAAAAATTTTCTAATAAAATCTTAACATTGAAATTTAATGAAATATTGTTCATAGGATTACGCCTTACAAGGGCAAGTGTCCCTATGGAATAGGAATTAAATCAATAACCAATTAGTTGCTTGTCTTTAACAATGGAATATTGTAAAGATAGACAATCCCTCACTAATTACTGACTTTGCTCGGACAAATTTCTACCTACTTACATAATTTGTGTGTGCCAGTGTAATTAGAGGCACGAAAGGTTTAATATCTTTACCTCTTCAGCAGTTTAGCGATGCTCTTGATATTCTAGATATCGAGGGCATTGTCATGTCAATAGGCTGTATCAGTTTCCATAAGGTGAGCTGTCTGATTGTTTGTCCGTGATATTGTATTTGTATAAAACGTACGTACATTCGATTGTTCATCCCCACTTTTACCCCCAATAACTTGTAAATAGGGGAACCGACGTCAACCAAACGATGCTAAGAACAAGCTCAAGTCACCTTATTTACCCCCAATAACTTGTAAATAGGGGAACCGACGTCAACCAAACCTTTTAAACAAAAAAATGTAAATCAAAATCGCTTCATTCGTTCGAGAGTTTGTGACAGAAAGACACACAGACAGATACGTCAAACTTATGATACTCCTTATTTTTAAACTACGGTAGCTCAAGATAAAAATACCTTATTTTAAGTGAATAAGGTGGAATGACAAGAATTTTCTTGTTTTACTAGTACAGTCCATTTTTAAAATCCAAATCAAGTATTTTTTGGTTCCGAAATTTCGAACGGAAAAACACAATTCTATAGAATCGCTTTGTTTACGGCATGTCTGTCTGTCCATCCATTCGATTCTCAAAATCCTTTTTCTCATGAACGCTTAGAGGTATAAAGCTAAAATTAATATTTAATACGAGTATTATATTATGGAATGGAATCTCTCAGAGCAGTGAAAAAGTGCTCCGTACGGGAACCTTCATTAGGACACTGCCCCGCAAAATTGAGTTATGTTATTGTGATACTGGAAGTACATACATCCTCTTTGAGGTAGTGAGGTATGTTGGCATTCCACACATCCATGTACTACAACAAAGCCACGACCAGGCACGGAGACGTTGTAAGCCATTTTGCCTCATCGTTTTTCATCTCATATATGTCGTAGGCGGATCATTTAAGTGACCCAATCGAGTTCTACCTGGGCACATCGCAATACGCCGCCATTCCTCGATTTGCTTGCCTTGCTTTGAATGTTTAAAAGGTGAAAGAAGGAAATTTTCTCAAATAGAACAGTCACTTCGTTCGAAGATCGTGGGGTCTAGTAATTGTCAAAATATGTTCAAAAGTTGCAAGCATAGCTAAACCTTTACTTTAAGCTTTCGGCATTTGAATTTATAGTCTCTGAGTCTTTTGAATTTATAGTGCCTTGGTTAACCGACCGATTTGACCTGACAGCTCGAGGGTTCAAATCTCGGGTAACCTTAAGTTGTAGCTGCCATGTTCCTCATTGTGCCCCGATAGTGGCGACAGATTCGCAACCTGTCACACTGGGACTCGACATAAACAAGCGAAATGCGGTGTTTAACACCAACCTTCCCAACCCTCCCAACCAATCTTGAGGGATTACAGATTATTATTTTATCTATAGCAAAAGCATAAATCAGAATTACATAGTAAATTACACAACGCACATTTACGACCCATTGTCCCTTCGATAAACAAAGGGCAAATACTCGACCAATCACCGGTAACTCCGAATAGTTCCGAAGTTGCCAATAACTGCCTAACTTTCTAAGATGTACGGCTTGGGGTGGGTACAGACCTAGAGAAGGTACCGCAAACGCGAGCCATAAAGCTATCGCGAATATTTTATAAAACTTCACGGCCAAAAAGCAGACGGTTCACCTGATGGAAAGTGATACCGCTTATTGACACGACGATGCCTTTGGTGTCTGAGAACTCCAAGAGCATCGCCAATGCGTTGCCCATGTGGACGCTAAGATGTAAAACTTTTCGTGCCAGTAATAACACTGGCTCTCCAATCCTTTGGACCGAAACACATCGAACTGCTTCACGTTGTAAATAGAAGTGAGGGTGGTACCTAAACAAACGATCTCGCACGGAGATTTACCATCTGCCGACTTAACGCTAACTTTATGAGAACAACTAGACGCATTGGCGGTGCTCTCAACGTTGTAAACTTCGTCGTGTTCATTGACGGCGGCATCACATTCCACCAGGTGAACCGTCTGCTTGTTTGGCCACGACCTTGAATAAAATAGTTTTTAGGATATCTGCTGCAATTGTAGAGGATAAACCTACGGCTGGTATTCTGGTGTGTGGGTAAGTTCACACTATCATAACCAAAAGTCTAGTCAACTTAAGGTTTCTCTTTCGAAAGTATAAAATCTTATATAACGTGAAAACGAAGGGAAACTTCCGTGGGTTTTAAAAGTTTTGTCAAAAATAATACTACGTGTGATGATGTAGGTTAGCTTAATTTCCTTCTTAATGGCATTTTGTCGTATTTTGATGGTCAGGCGTAACCTGGCTGTAGTCACCTGTAATTTCGGAAATTGAGGTATTTTAATTGCTGTCTCAACCTTTGTTGGGAGAGAAGACTGAGATCTGTTTCGTACTTCCTCCTATTTCTTCTGATTAAATTCGTCACAGGTCCCATGACAGCCTATAAGGGATCCCGGCACTGCCTGTGCTTCATTGCACAACTGCATTATTTGTTGATCAAAGGATTTCACTGTCGATACTGGTGAACAGGAGCTGCAGTGTTGGGGCAGGGTGCCTGGTGTGCCCCTGATTCTATATGTTTTTTCAAAGAGAAATTATTGGGTTTCAGCTTAAGTATCTGGACTTTTATTTGAACCATAAAAACACTAAATAAAAGGCAAGTTTATTCACGCAGAATACTAACATTTGTACGCGGAGCAAAAATATGGACATCAGAAAATCCTGTATATATCGTCTCCATTAAAAACTTCCTTACTTAATACCAGCAAGTGTAATATAAAAGAGAGAGAAAATATAACACGTCATTATCACGAGCGTGTGACTCGCGCGTCGCGCTTTTCGGATCTGTACAAACCCTAGGACCAAAGCTTGAGACCGTAATGGCCCTGGAATTCATTGGACAACTTCAAGTTTGGGAGAGGCCTAAATAAATAAACTAACTTACTGCTAAGGTAGACAAGAGTTGCCAACTTCAACAATCAAAGTTTTTCTAATTACATGTAAGAGTTTTCACTTATAAATTTGTCCGCTCGAAAAAAAATGCGATGCTTTATCAAGGTTACCATTATACGTTGTATTGGTATCTTAACATGATGGTATTGAAAGTATCGCGATATTATATCACGATATGGTATTGATAGTGTAATCCGATAGGAAAACTCCAGACAAACATCAGACATGTCGGTTGGCATTTACAACGAAAGAGGTAAAATTTTGAGTTTTGATATTTCCCATCGATGTCAGAAATATTAGCAAGATATAAGAAAAAAATACTATTAAAATTTACCGTCCTTGAAAATAGTTTAAGCATCGGAAATTCCTTGCGATGAATCGAATTCAATTTCATTAACGCTTCGATAAATGCATCATCAGATCAAAGAGCTTCTATTAATCTACCTCTAACCGAAGGTAAAAGCAAAAGGGACAAAGGTCATATGCTAATTCCCGGCCTTTAATTCCCGGACACCTTACCAAATTGTCTCACACTTCGTGTTTGGCCAGAATCTCGCAGACGAGCGATCGGGAGAGCGTTTACTGAGTGGCCATAGAACACCCTACACGCTGGTAATCAGAACGCCTCCATACATAAGCATGTGTCTGACACAAACGCTACACGCCACGCTACGACGCCCACTCAATACTGTGGCCCCACACATCAACCTCTAAAGACCTTCGTAAAACCGCCATCTTGCATGCCATCTCCTTCCCTCATTACAGGGTTAGAGAGTGACAACGCGATGTTAAGGGGACCCAAACCTTTGGTACTTGGTAACACCCTTTGTCTTTTAGATTGGGTTAAGACGGATTGACGTTTCCATTAATTCTAATCTTGTCTAGTGATCGTATCCAGTGTACACTTTTTGCAAGGCGTCGCTATAAATCTTTATTTTTCAATTGTTATCTTTGCCTTATTGAGGATTGGTATTTTTTGTTAAAAAAACTCATTGGTGCGTTCTATGTAAACTCAAAGAAAAGCTAGAGGAACTATATATTTTTTTGCTATTGGCGTTCGAAGGCCTAAAACATTACCATGAAAAACGGTATTACTTTTTCTCGCTTGTCTATTAGGTTGTACATAAACTTCCTTATTGTCGTGTGGTCATACTCACTTTCGCGTATCCTTAAACTTACAAGATTTGCTGAAGTCTTCAAAATGTTTTAGCTTTTTTCAAAACCCTCTAAAGTTTATTAATTCTTGACATAACATGTTTATTAGTTTCCTTTTTGACGGAGGACGTGGTAGCTCATTTTGTAACGTGCCTTGGTTAACCGACCGACCCGACCCGATAGGTCGAGGGTTCGAGTCCCGGGTTGCCGTGCATTGCAGCTACTATATTCCTCACTGTGCCCGAATAGTGGCGACAGACTCGCAAACTGTCACATTGGGGCTGAACATAAAAGTGCGAAATGCGGTGTGTAATACCCCTGCCTACCCCTCTCAAGGGATTAATTACGGCGTGAGTTTATGTTAATGTGCAGTTTGCTTTTCAATTAAGTGTTACTAATTTTTTACACTTGCAACTATTACAGCTTCAGTTACGGTTATCGCCACCTGATTCAAAAGTAAAACTTTTCTTTTTTCTAACCTTGAAATTTACCGATTTTAAGAGAACTTCCTGGAATCGTCGGCACTGAAAAATATTTAACAGTAAATATTTAAAGTATATAAAATCTTAAAGCATTTTACCTTAATCAAAATGTTAATCCGAACAAAACATTATAACTGTTCCCGGATAATCTACTGAGGGCAGGTATTGTACCTGACAGATTTACGAGTTTTAGCAAAAGAATTGGAAGTCTCCCCCCCCCCCCTTTCCTCTCTCCCTTTGCATTGAAGTCCCCTTCTTTTATAACGTAACATTCTGTGACATGGTAATCAGGCGCTTGGCAACCCAAGGTGGGCATCCTTTGCAAAAATTTCACTTAATTATAATTAAGAATTCTAGCTGTGCTTTCAATTTTTCGGGTAAAATTATCTTTTAGACTTAATAAGAGGATGAAGGAAGGTAGATTTGGACAAGTTGCTTTGTAGGTTAAGTAATTAAAGACAATTTAGATTTAGCCAAACTGAGTACGAAACGAAACGAAACGAATTATAAACACTTTGCGTGGGTGAGAAATTAATTAAATATGATAAAAATAGTAAGCCTTGTTCTCAAAAATAAGCCATCTAAGCCTTTGTTATAAATTCGCAAACAAAAATCAAATGTTCACTCACTAAACACTAACCGAAGGCATTAAAAAAATCAAACATCATATTTTTAAAACGTCATAAATAAACAAGCGGAATGTCCACCTGACGAAACGTGATAATAATAATAATAACCACATCACGACACACATATTGACTTAGCCCTGCAGTAAGTATCGTAAGAACTTGTGTCACAGGAACAAAGCAACGACATGGTATATACTACAAAGATAATATTACAACATCCAAGACCGGTTAGCGAAACAATGCGTCTTGCAAATAACACAAAGTCCCACCCCGCAGGGATTCGAACCCGGAACCTCTAGCGTAGCAGTCGGCTGTTTACACCACCGAGGTCGATACCGCCGACTGTTGACACGACGTTGCCCTCGATGTCTGACGCAATGCGAAGTAAAAGTTAACAGACAAATTGCCATGATAAATGTCTCATGATCTACGTAATGTGTTAAACTGAATTAACCTGCGAATCGTACATGTAGGTATTGTATAAGCTCTATATTTGTACGGAAGGGAAGCTCTCAAAGGGAATTCCATACTTTCACGAAGATTCCGCTTCATTACGACGGAGGCTGTAAAATTACATCTCCAGGAATATATTAACTGAAAATACGAAGGAATTTTTTGTAGTACATAATAATTAATTCTTATTAAACTCGATAGAATAAAAACTTCTTTTTAAATTCCTCTTTTTCGAAAAGTAAATTACCGTTGATCGTGTTACGTACTTAAAAGTTGATAAACGATTCGAACTCTAGACATGAAGGTAGATTTCACGTTAAAATCTGTTGTGTCTGGATAGTAGGGAATATGCATGAAATATAATTTGATTTTTCAATCAATTTATCTTAAAGTATGCGTAAAAAGGTAAATTTTCAGTGAAAACAGAATTAGAATTGCACGATAAACCACGGAGATATGACTATTAAAAGTTAATAAATCTATCTCGCTCATCAGAACAACCTTTTATCTGGTTAATTATCAGATCTCTCTGTCTAACCAACGACTTAAAAGCTTTATAACTTAGTTAATAAGTCAGATATAAGAGAAAATCTAACGGATGTATATGGTATCTAATAATAGAAAATAAAATAAAAAAATAATGCATATTCCCCATTGTAATTGGTGTCTAAATTTTTAATTCGAAAATTGTTTACAACTTGTTTAATGCTGTAATTATTCCGTTTAAATAAAATAAAATAAAAGTTTTGGGGGAACATGTAAAAAAAAACAATTCAAAATTTAAAGCTGGGCAAGCGGAAGTAGTGAATCGATATATGGAGAAAGATCCCTGGGTGTCCAGACATAACTTATTATCTGATGAACAAAATTGGCCACCGACACAGGTAATTAATAAAAACCACATCACGACACACACACTGACTCAGCCCTGCAGTGAGAACTGTGTTACAGGAACCAAGCAACGGTATGGTATAAACTACATAGAAAATAATACAACATCCAACACCGGTAAGAGAAACAATGCGTCTTGCAAATAACGCAAAGTTCTGCCCCCGCCGGGATTTGATAGATACAAAGCAAACACTAGAAGTACACCGCCTATTTTGTTTCCAAGAAAATAAATTACGTCTGGGAGCCGTGGGACCTAAACGGACAAACGGACTGGCCGGTTACCTGACGGTAAGTGACACCGACACCCATTGAAACCTGCAGGCAAAAAATGTCAGCAGATGCGTTGATCTTTTAATATTAGGCCCTTTTTTCCCACGTTTTAAACACTCACTTTCTTGTTTGTTTGTTTGTTTATCGTTCCGGTTGGATTTTTGCAACTCAATTTTGTGGCACTTCCCGATAAGCTAGCATGCTGAAATTTTCAGGAAAGCTTCAAACCCGATGACAATGCAATTTACAACTATAAAAACGGCTGGACCGATTTTTCTAAAATTTGTATGGAGTGACTTTTGAGGCAGAAAAAAATAATAAAATAATTAATAGATTTAAAAAATTTAAACACCCAAGTTTTTAAATGTCCTAAAAATAAGAAAATAACCCTACTCAAAGTGGCCCCTCTTTCAGCCCCGTAAACGTGGGGGCGTATATTCGCAAGTTACATCCACGATCTATACACGTCATGTAAATATATCCTATTAATAATCCCTTAAATAATATACGCCCCCACGTTTTGAGTGGCCCCTCTTTCAGCCCCGTAGGGTTATTTTCTTATTTTTGGGACATTTAAAAACGTGTACTTTAGGTTACAGATCTTAAGCTGTGGCAATCAACATGTTACTAAAGGTTAAGTTTACTTATGTTAACCGAAGCCACGGGATGTCACTTGAAGGCGTTTCGCCATAGTTTATTTGATAGTTTTGCAAAACAATAGACATTAGCAAACTTGAAGCGTAATGAGTCGTAATAAATTCGACGGGACACCATCTTGAGAGGTCAAAGGACTTTCGAATTAAATGATCTATAAATCATGGTTCCACAGCGAGTTACAGGGATTAAGGGGAGTTCCACACGTGGCGTGTTATCAGCGCGTGATTAAAGCTGATGAAACGGATAAATGTTGAGCTTTAGACTATTTAAATTTGCCTCAGATTTCGTACACATTTAATTTTTACTAAACATACGCTTCACCTTTTTTTTTTCAAGATAATGAAAGATACTATAACGAAAGCTATACTTCTGCTAATCAATAAGTTAAATTATTCCTTAGTTCTTTGTATATGTTTGATGTGTGAAGGGCCTAATCATGCGAAAGTTTTCACAGGCCGATCCTTGATCTCACTAATTACAGATCAAAGTGAAACGCGAACTAACAACAAATTATCTTATATATCATAAAATAATTACACAAAGCCTCAACAGCCCTGGTAACTTTATTATAATACAGTGAAACCTAGTTAAAAGGGACCAAGGATTTTGTACCATTTAAAGAGGTTTTCATTTATCCAGTTTACCATTTAGACAGGTTTAAAAATTTGTTGTCTCATTTACAGAGGTCGTAAACAAAACACGTGCAAAAGAAATTCGAATGTTTGTTAACAATCGTGTCGAAACCTGTCCCAACCTGATACATTATCTCACTTATAAAGGGAACTGAGCTCCAGGGTCCCAATTATAGAGGTAAACATGAAAAAAATCCTAGAAATCAAATCTCATTTAATCAGGTTCGAAAAGTCCCATTAACAGAGGTAATTCGATGAAAAAGTGCCGGGACCTCATCGTAGTTCTCAATACTAGAGGTTTCTCACTTATCCAGGTTCCACTTAACCAGGTTTCACTGTATATACGTATGTAGATATAAATGCGTAGGTTTTATTTTACTGAAAAATAAATAAATTCAATAACATTAACAATTTGACCACCAGCCTGTTTGGGTTGTTTAAAAACTTAACTTAATGAATAAAATGTTTGGCCACAAGACTCAAGAGTTCTTTACAAATGCTGTACTAATGATAGACGACCTCGGTGGCGCAGTGGTGTAAACAGCCGACTGCTACGCTAGAGGCTCCGGGTTCGAATCCCGGCGGGGGCGGGACTTTGTGTTATTTGCAAGACGCATTGTTTCGCTTACCGGTTTTGGATGTTGTATTCTTATTTATTTAGTATATACCATATCGTTGCTTAGTACCCGCGATACAAGTTCTTTCGATACTTACTGCAGAGCTGAGTCAATGTGTGTGTCATGATTTGGTTATTTATTTTTATTTAATTAAATACGCCACCACCACTGCAACTCCTGTTCACCAGAATCAACAGTGACGTCTTTAGCCACAAAGTACACAGCTGGTCAATAAACAATCTACCGGTTGTCTTGGAACCCGTAAGAAATTCAATCAGATTAATAGGTTAGTAAAATTACATTTTAAGACACTACAGTTCAAAACTCAAAGTTGTTCTTTAAAATGAACAGTAAAATAAAATAACTCCATCGTTTACAGATAGAAGCCAGAAAATTTTAAAGAAAATGAAAGAAGTCCATACCTTTCAGATGTATACCTCTCCAGACCATGAAACTTTTCATATTGTATGTTTATAATTAAACAAGGTCCTATTCAAATTGGTTCCCCGACAACCAAGACATGGCTTTTAAAGTTGATTTCATTCTTGTAAACAGCTATTGTAAGAACATTTGGGGCTTCGCTCGGTCGGTCCGTGAGTCGAGTTTGCGATTGTTAAGGTAAAAGTTAATGTAAAGCTTAGTCCAGAGTACCTGATTTATCTTTAAGTTTTATGTTATGAGGACTTCGTAGCTCGGTTTGTTACGTGCCTCGGTTAACCGACCGACCCGACTCGTCGGATCGAGGGTTCGAATCTTGTATTTCTGTAGTTGTTGCTTCCATGTTAATAATAATAATAACCACATCACGACACATTGACTAAGCCCTGCAGTAAGTATCGTAAGAACTTGTGTCACAGGAACTAAGCAACGATATGGTATAAACTGAATAGATAAGAATACAACATCCAAGACCGGTAAGCGAAACAATGCGTCTTGCAAATAACACAAAGTCCCGCCCCCGCCGGGATCGGAAGCCGGAACCTCTAGCGTAGCAGTCGGCTGTTTACACCACTGCGCGACCGAGGTCGTCAAAATGTTCCTCATTGTGCCCGGATAGTGGTGACAAATTCACAACCTGTCACGCTCGTACTCAACATAAACATGCGAAATGCGGTGTTCAACACCTCTGGCAACCCCTCTCGAGGGATTACGGCGTGAGTTTATGTTATATTTTTGTTATACTACTTCTATTCCCTGATAAATATAACTAGAGCTCTTTAAGGCAAGACTGAATAGGCTCCACCTTAGACTCCATCGCTGCTTAGCATCAGGCGGGATTTAGGTCAAATCCTTGCTTAATAAAAAAGTTTTTCCGCGATTCTTGCCACTAAAATTGGTAATTTGGTTTTCTAAGAAAGATCTAAGTTCATCAGAATTCACAAAAAAAAAAATGAAATCGAATGCAAATGTACAATTTGCATTTTAATCTAATTTTTATCTAGTTGGATAGTCTAATAAAAACAACATTTTACGCAGAAAATATTTTCAATAAATAACTAGTTGGAAATACACTGGACTGGCTGACAACATTACTCAGAATTTTAAAACCGCGTTGTATATAGTACATCGAAATTTTCCAGAATCTTCGTTATTAATTAACTTGTTTACCAAATAAAAAGCAAAATCAAATAACGTTTCCTTTTAAAATCTACGATTATCAGTATTGTGATTGTGTGCTTGTGGCATCTACATAGACAACAGTGCTCTTGGCATCGTCGTTGTAAAAGGTGGTGGTATTACAGGTGGTAGATCTACATGCAAGATCCTTTAGGTTGGTACCATCCTCCATTCTATTTCTGCCGTGAAGCAGTTCGCTGTGTTTCGTTTCGAAGGATTGGAGAGCCAGTGTAATTACCGGCACGAAAGGTATAACATCTTTACCTCTACATAGACAAAAGTGCTCTTGTCATCGTCGTTGTAAAATGTGGTGGTATTACAGGTGGTAGATCTACGTGCAAGATCCTTTAGGTTGGTACCATCCTCCATTCTATTTCTGCCGTGAAGCAGTTCGCTGTTTCGAAGGATTGGAGAGCCAGTGTAATTACCGGGGTGAAAGGTAGCATCATTACCACTAAAGGTCAATACATTGCCAGTGTCTTTGACGTAAAGGGATTAAGGCATCATCGTGTCAATTGGTGGTAGTATCACTTTCCATCAGGTGAATGTGAATGTCTAATAATAATAATAATAACCACATCACGACACAAACATTGACCCAGCCCTGCAGTAAGTATCGTAAGAACTTGTGTCACAGGAACTAGGCAACGATATGGTATATACTACACAGATAAGAATACAACATCCAAGACCAGTAAGCGAAACAATGCGTCTTGCAAATAACACAAAGTCCCGCCCCCGCCGGGATTAGAACCCAGAACCTCTAGCGTAGCAGTCGGCTGTTTACACCACTGCGCCAAAGAGGTCGTCAAAATGTGTACTTCCCTTGCTTTTATTTCGAAGATAATTTGGTAAAAGTATAATTCAAATTATTTTTGTTTTGCTTTACGAATCTATCGTTAAATTATTCTGATCTATTCTACTATTAATAATGGGATAAATATTTCATTGTAATATTTTAACATTACTTTGGAGGTACGATATCTAATTTCAATTTAATAGTTTCCAGCCAAAATAACAATATTGTAAACTGTAATATAACTCGACTGTATTGTGTGACGGTTTACTACGAAATTGTAGACAATAATTTCGTAGCACGACTACAAACTTCGTCGTAGTATCGTAGTGACTCCATACTACGGATCTTTGAAGGATGCTGTTGAACAAAACTTAAGAGTGGTATAAAATTGCTTTTCAGATGAAATTATTATAAACATTTTAGATTTAAATTCAATTCGTTTAATTTTTGAGGAGTTTTTGTTGGAGTCTCAGGTTGTAGCTGCCATTCTTCATTGTGCCCGGATATTGGCGACAGATTCGCAACCTGTCACTCTAGAACTCAACATGAACATGCGAAATACGGCTTGTAACATCTCTGTCTACCCCTCCCGAGGGATTAATTACGGCGTGAATTTTATGTTTTTGCGTTTGTTTGTATGTTTGTTCTGTTGCATGTTTTTTTTTTTTAAATTTTACTACTTTTTTCTACGTTTTGATTCCCTGAAAGTGAATTAAGTCGCTTGTAAAGTGTTAACTTCTTTCAAAACTTTTGTGTATCAGAAGATTATTCAGTCAGAACATTTTTAATTATTATTATGTAATTTTATTGGATTTTTTTTGTTTCTGGA
Source organism: Choreutis nemorana (assembly GCA_949316135.1). NCBI lineage: Eukaryota > Metazoa > Arthropoda > Insecta > Lepidoptera > Choreutidae > Choreutis > Choreutis nemorana. Next base: position 680,201 of record OX438598.1, read on the forward strand.
CACCGAGTGAAATTACCGGCACGAGGTGTAATCTTTACTTGTACATGGGTAACGAATAGTCAGTGCTCTTGTCGTTTCAGACATCAGGGGTTTCGTCGTGTCTATGAGCGGTATCACATTCCATCAGGTGAACAGTCTCATTGCCCCTGATGTATTTATTTTTAGAAGTTTAGTACCGACTTCATTTAGCAAAAGTAGTCTTGTCTTCCAGTTACGCTGCATCTCGTATTATATTCAACTCGTATGAATCCAACGAGAGGGGCCTACTAAGATTTATTTCACTGAAAACTAGAAAAAATGACTGATATTAGGTTAAGTTCTAAGGTAGGGTTTTTATTTTTGCACTTACATGAAATTAACTTTAAAAACGAGCCATGTTTGAGTCGGACTCGAACGTGAAGGGTTTCGTTCCATTGTATAAGATTAAACAATATGAAATTTTTTGATCATTTCATAAAATAAACAAGAACAAGGAAAAAAAAAACACGTTTTATGTTCACGCTTCAAATTCTCAATTTATTTATGTTTTCAGCATTTGTGTTTGTAAAATCTCTTTGAAAAGTCTATTATGGTTTATTAGATGCAGCACGTTGACAGGCAGACGAGTAACGGAGAATTGCAAGAAATTACAAGAAAAATTAAATGGAATCGCATGAAAAATGAAATGGAATCGCATGAAAAATGAAGTGGAATCGCATGAAAAATGAAATGGAATCGCATGAAAAATGAAATGGAAAAAAATTGAGTATTTTTTAACAAAGTTTTTTTTTCGACATAGCCAAAGGTCGGTTATGGTGTGTGTATATACCGTTTCACAATTTTTCTAAATTTAATCGTACATTTTCTGATGTGAAGACAATATGATATTCGAAAAAGGTGTTAAGGTTTTTTGCGGGGTCAATAACCTGATGGCTTTAGCGTTGCAAGCGTCTATATGATCAGGTAACTGCCTAGTTTAAGCAGACTGTATCCATATTTACCTCATTGTTATGAAAGTGCAGGTATAACGTTTCTTTAAATAACAAAAAAAAAAAATCACGACGATTTTTAACCGCGAAAAAATCTAAAAAAATACACCACCATCGTTTTTCAAAACGCAAATTCACTCAAAAATTAGTAAAAGTGAGAGGTTATCGTAAGAAACTTCTAAAAACTTGAGTAGCAAATAGTAATCCTCAGTTGTTTATCAAACAAGCAAGATGCACATCGCTGCAGCGCAGGCTCCGGTGCACCCGAATGCAAATTAAACAATGCCTTGATATGAACAACCGTTTATTGTCTTACACTGCACTTAAGGCATCTGACCTCTAAAGTGAAGTAATTTAATTTTTTGAACATCTACCAGCAGAGCCACGCTTCTTCAATTTATAATCTTATATAATATAAAATGAATCGCAAAATGTGTTGATAAGCGCATAACTCAACAACGCATGGACCAATTTGGCCAATTCTTTTTTAAAAATAATCGTTGAAGTTCAAGGATGGTTTTTACGGCGACAAAAATTCGAATAATTGCCGGAAAAACTATAAAAACAGCCCTTTTCTCTTTCCCATATAAAAGGTTTTGTTTTCTATATGACAGGACGAAGTCTGTCGGGTCCGCTAGTATATTATAAATAAAACTAAGCCAATAACAGGATGTCATGAATAGTGTATCTTAATAGTGGCTAGAATTTAGAGAGATAGAGTTACTTAAACATTGAAAATAAGTAGTGATAAATACTTAAATACCTACATAGGTATATCTGCATAATACATATATACAAACATGTAAATACATAAATACTACAGTAAGTTCTTTCAAAATTTCCATCTAAAAATTGATCTATCTGTGGAAAAAATCAAATTACCAGTTTTTTTTACGATTTCAAATGATTCTCTCGTAATGTAAAATAATTGTCGACCTGTATATCGCAGTGGTGTGGACAGCTGACTACTACGCTAGTGGCTCAGGGTTCGGTTCCCGGCGGGGGCGATACTTTGTGTTGCTTACCGGTCTTGTATATAAGCAGTATTGTGATCTATGTAGTTTATTCCATATCGTTGCTTAGTGGCTGCGACACAAGCTCTTACTTTCCGAACCTGTTTTCCGTTCTGCATGCAATATGCCCTACCCTTTAACACTTATGTCTCACAATTCTGAGACCTATAACGGTGGCCTTGCGTCATCTGCCGATCTCGTAATTTCAGATTCGATCACTTATAGAAAACTTCGAGCATAGCCTAACTGATATCATATTCTAGTATAGTTGAAGAATTAAAACAAGAAATTATATAGAAACCATATTTGCATTGCTTCTCCTATGCCATTATCTTCGTCTTATTCTATTCCGATTGCACAAAATAAAACCGGTCAAATGCGAATCGTATTCACGGAAAGTATGAAACTTCCTCTTGGCTGAGATTTCGAGTAGTATTTTGGCTCGGAGCCAAGACTTATGGCATTTAGCTTTTTTAAACAGTTGTAAAACGTCCATAGCTTGTTCCGAACACCTTAGCAACTTTTATTTTCAACCCCCGAACAAGTACCAAATGTTTTATTCGGTGCACACCCACCACTGCAACTCCTGTTCACCAGGATCAATGCTATTGATACTTATTTTTATAAACCACATCACGACACACACATGGACTCAGCCCTGCATTAAGCATCGTAAGAACTTGTGTCACAGGAACTAAGCAACGATATGGTATATACTATATAGATAAGAATACTACATCCAAGACCGGTAAGCGAAACAATGCGTCTTGTAAATAACACAAAATTCCATCCCCACCAGAATTTGAACCCAGAACCTCCAGCGTAGCAGTCGGCTGTTAACACCACTATGCCACAGAGGTCGGTATATAAAAATTACATTACCTTTGAAGGAGGCCATGTTGTATAGGGGGCCCAGGTGCAGTCATTAAAGGGCCGGATCGCCCGGGCCCTCTAGAGACAAAGAGGGGACTCGTGGCGTTCACATCGCGTTCTAGTTTTCAGCTGAAACCAAACAAAATAACTGTGGTCAAGATAATAATAGCAACACATCACGATACACACATTGACTCAGCCCTGCACTTAGATATAATCTTGTATCGCAGACACTAAGCAACGATACGGTATAAATACAACATCCAAGATATGGAATAATAATTTATATTTGTCAGATTGTTTGCCTTTTGATGCTCATAAATTTTTGAGACTGACCACTAGACCAGTGATAATTATAACTGTAATTTATTAGTGATAAGTCATAATTTATGAATAGTGTCCGTGGATGAATTACAATGGGTACGATTATTGCTTGTCACATTACAATGGGTACAAAAGATGTTAATAAAATAGGTATACATGTGACACCCTATAAGGGCATGGTAAAAATATATAATAAATGCTTTAATAAAACTATACTACTCAAAACAATATAAGGGCCACGAGGTATTTTGTCTGTACCATGAAAATAATAAAACCAATTTATATTTTTTTGTCTCCGTAACGAAAACTAATGTTGTTTTTACCGTGTAGACCAATAAACTCATTCCAATAATAATGATTAAAAAGTTTATTTGCTTTTGAAAGAAAAAATCACATTTAAGGTTAAAAATAAAAACAATGTAAAGTTACTGAAAACAAAAGAAAATACTCCATGCTCATCTTTTAGTAACGAGTATGCCCTCCTCGTTTCGCTACGCACTCCTGAAGCCTGGAGTGCATGCTCTCAATCAAATGCCTGATATTTTCCATTGGAATCTCTTCCCAGGCCCTTTTAACAGCGTTGATGAGTTGCTGTTGGTTGTGGATTTCCTGATTACCGTCTCTAACTCTTCGTTTCAACTGATCCCACATGTGCTCTATTGGATTTAAGTCTGGACTGTTCGCCGGCCACGGCAAGACTGTACAAACCGAATCGCTTGAGCCGTGTGTGCACGAGCATTGTCTTGCATCAAGATAAATCCAGACCCGCTCGCTGGGCAAATGGGATCACATGTGGTCTGACAACTTCCTCAATATACCGCTGAGCAGTAACAGTACCCTCATTTAAAATAGCGAGCTCAGTTTTGCCGTGTAAGCTTATCCCGCCCCAAATCATTACATTTGGACCACCAAAACGATCGACTTCATGGATGCAGGCTTCTGAAAATCTCTCGCCGCGTCTTCTCCATACTCTAATACGCCGATCGTCGTTAAAAAATTTGACTTTGCATTCGTCTGTGAAGAGCACCATGCCCCATTGGTTTATGTCCCAGTCCAAATGTTGACGGGTAAATCTTAAACGATTTGATGATTTCTGGTTAATGGAACATGGACAACTCGCCTTCTTGATGCCTGCTGGTCTTCATGCAATCGATTACGAATAGTTTGGTCACTGACACGAGTACCCGTTGTAAGCCGTAAACGATTTTGCAGCTTGCGGGCCGTCGTTGTGCGATCTCGGCGCGCACTTAATCGAATGTAACGATTCTCTTGAGCTGTTGTAATGCGAACTCTGCCCGACCCAGGTCTTCTTGTAACACTGCCGGTCTCTTGGAAATGATTCCATAGATTTTGAATAGCTCTTCGAGAAAATCCCAATTGCAAACCCACAGATCGCTGCGAATGACCTTCTTCAATCATTGTAACGGCTCTGGTTGCTGTCAGCGAGTCCATATGACGCCTGCATGCTTGTGGTATATTGCAAAAGATTTTTCTGACTCGAGACATAAATGAACTCTGATAATTTCTAATAAACCAAGAAGCTAAGGAAAGCAAGACGACAAAGAAAATGGAATCAAAATTTTCAAAAATAATTTTAAATCAAATTTCATTTAAAATTGTTGCCAGCATTAGATGAATACTACAATATTAAAATTTTTATTTTACTACCTTCAATATGTAAATGTTTAATAATTTACACCAAAATGAAAAATACCTCGTGACCCTTATTTTTTTTTGAGTAGTATATAATTACAGCTACAATATAAAAGATACAAAATGTGTTCCTTTAATATGACTTAACATTAAAAGGAGACATAGATACAACAAAAAGTAGGAACATAATTTTTTATCGGTACCGGAGCCGTTCGTTAGTCGTTGTGTTAATGGGTGACCGAGTGACAGACACATGAGAACAGGGCGGGAAGGTTTTGTGTGAAAATTAATAGATTAAAAAATCTTAAAACCCACGTTTTTAAATGTCCTAAAAATAAGAAAACAACCCTACGGGGCTGAAAGAGGGGCCACTCAAATGTGGGGGCGTATATTATTTAAGGGATTATTAATGGGATATATTTACATGACGTGTATAGATCGTGGTTGCAAAGATACGCCCCCACGTTTTTAGTGCCCCTCTTTCAGCCACGTAGGATTGTTTTCTTATGTTTAGGACATCTAAAAACGTGGGTTTTAAGATTTTTTAAATATATTATTATTATTATTGTTTTCTGCCTCAAAAGTCACTCCATACAAATTTTATCAAAATCGGTCCAGCCGTTTTTAAAGTTGTAAATTGCATTGTCATCGGGTTTGAAGCTACCCTAAAAATTTCAGCCTGCTAGCTTATCGGAAAGTGCCTCAAAATTGAGTTGCAGTTCCAACCGGAACGACAAACAAACAAACAAGAAAAGTGAGTGTATATAAAAGTGGGAAAAATGCAAGCGTTTGTCAGCAGGTCCATTAGTTTCATGAATTAGTTTTTTAGTTAAATTTCGTAACATTAATTATTTTGTTTTCTACACAAAGTACGAGCATAGAATCGTCCTAGATATTATTATTAGAGACCTTCTACTTTGACAAACGCGGTCAAATCGATAAGAAAAATCACCTATAAGGAAAAAATCCCAAGAGATATAAAAGATTCAATTGGTAGTTTTATCAATTTAATTTTAAACGTACCTAAATGTCTACTCCAATATAGAGGTTTCAAATTTAAATTACGCAAGAATAAATATAGCAAGTCAAACAGATATTGGAGAATATTTGAAAATGTTAGGCCAATGTGTAAAATTTTTATATTTTTGTACCTCAATTTAAATTCTGTTTACTTACACATATTTTTTTCATTCATCAAGAGTTAAGATTAAAATAAAACAAAGTTATTAATAATTTTACGTTGGAGGTTTAAAATATTTGTTTTGATTTATTTCTCATTCGCCTGTTGAATCGAACGAATGAAATATCAGGCGTATACAAAAACCCCAAAATTGTTATATTTTTTTATATGTTAAACACTTACCAATAATATTCTACATGAAATAACTATTGTTATTACGTTTAAATATTAACAGAAAATATATATTATCTATTAAATTTAAAAAATCACTTCATTTTAGTTTCTTTTCTGTGTTCGTTTATTTAATATCACAGATACAGCAAGCTGAGGTAGACAGGTGTCCGTTCAGTTCTATTTTCCCAAACGCCTGACAGGCGGCCAGGAAATTATAAGTTCATATCAGACGAGGAACTGACGTAACGAATACATTAAAATAAATATGCTATTGAATTCGGTTAACAAGTAACGATCAACACATAAACTGAAACTCACGCCGTAAATAATCCCTCGATAGAGCTAGGCAGAGTAGTTAAACACCGCATTGTTTATGTTGAGTCTCAGTGTGACAGGCTGCGAATCTGTCGCCACTATCCGGGCACAATGACGAACGTGGCAGCTAAAACGTACGGCGATCCGAGACTCGAACCCTCGACGCTGTCGGGTCGGATCGGTCAGTTAACCAAGGTACGTAACAAACTGAGCTACCACGTTCTAACATGGAACCATTCTGAAATTTTACTTTAGATGGTTAGTAATCAGAGAGTCGCAGCACACGTTACAACTCCTAAGTAGATCGACAGCGTTTCAACTTGAGCCGACCGTTGTTTTTTTTAATTCCATACTGCAATGAACTGTTATCAGCGATGAAAGGGCTCTTCCAATTTTGACTTTTGCTGTCGGCCATTTTCGGTGGCGAATCCGTGCGTTAAACGACATGCTAACGGGCGATCTTTCTTTTCCATACAAAATGCAACATACGCATGACAACAGGTTGGCAACGTTTGGTATGAGAAAAGCGATCGTCTATTAAAAGAACGACGTTTGACGGACAAACATCTAAATTTAAAGACCCTTCTTCTTTGTTTAATTCTTCCCTCTTGTCGCGAAAGGCAAAGGGCTTTAGCCCATACAGCACAAGTCTTCCATGTTATATTTTTCTTCATTCTTAATCTTATCTACAGTAACATGCTAGTAATGTGTGTGTGTGTAAATAATATATACTTGCTCTGTAATTAATCAATCGTGAGGGGCAGGCAGAGGTGTAAACATTGCATTTCGGAAATGTCAAATAAATAGATGTCTTTGAATCCAATTTGGCTGTTTGGCTGTGACGTGTGAAATTTATGAAAATAGCAGAATCATAGAGGGACTGGTAATCAAGAGACTAATCAAGGAAATTGAAAACGTATCGAAGCGATATTTTCTTTCATAGAATAAAGAGGTAGATAACCAAATTTACAAATTCAAAAAATAATTTATAAATTCTTTGGCAAGTAAGTAAATTAACGAGGGTTCGTTTTGCTTCGCTGTAGTCGGGTAAAAAGACATTATATTTATCAAATCACTTAAAACTAGTAAGGTGGGTAGGTTAGTAAAGCTTTTTAATTGATTCAAACCAAAGTTTTCCTTCTGGTTTTTAGGCAAACCTCACCTTTAGAATAAAAACTTGTCATTCGATTATCTTTCACAAAACAATTCAAAGCGAACAGATTGCGAACGAACCGAGGCGGTGACGAACGAATGCGATGTGATGCGACAAGGTGACACGCAAGTACGTGATGAGACACGATGACACAAGAGCAATGTATTACCATGCGACGCGGCTTTGATCTATATGCACGCGAATCGCCCCGCCGCCACCATATCGCAATCGCAAGATAATTTCAAACCTACTGATCGCGCTCAATTCGTGGTTTGGTCACGTAGGACACTTAAATAAGCATTGTCTATTCGCGTCGAGTTCGCTCACCTAGGACGACGGGTCAATTCGACAGTTTAAAAAGGCGACGTTTAAAAAATACAGTTTCCAACTCCCGATGTTTCGTTTCAAAGGCCACCGCTCTGTTTGTTTTCACGGAGTTTTGACACGCACGGTCTGACAGGTGTCAAAGCTCTGACAGCCGGGCTATTTGCTAAAGGTATAACCGTTGAACTTCTGCATGTTCACTCCCGCTTGGTAAGCTTTTTAAAAGCGTTAGACTAGAGAGTGCGTTCTATCGAAATAGAATCGGTCCCAATTTTTAACATCACCTGGGTTAAATCAAATAGCTTTTGCTTTTTCTGCGTAGATTTCGTTATTGTACCCTTAAGAAACCCAACATTATTTAATATCCTGAGTGTTAATCAAGGTGATGGGTTTTACATGTAGATCTACGTGTGAGGTAATCCTCCTTTCTATTTTGCACGTTAAGCAGTTCGCTGTGTTTCGGTCCGAAGGTAAGGAGAGCCAGTGTTTTTACCGGCACGAGAGGTATAGACAATACATAATGTTTTGTCTTATAAGTCCGGAATCCATCATGTGCGAGTTTAACTTGACACACTTGACTGTTTGTTTTTATTGGATTTGTACACATAAATTTCGAAATAAGAATTGAGGGCGTGGTAGCTCAGTTTGTTACGTGCATTAGTTTATCGACCGATCCAACCCGCCAGGTTGAGGGTTCTAGTCTCGGGTTGCCGTACTTTGTAGCTGCCATGTTCCTGGGTGCCCGGATAGTGGCGACAGATTCGAACCCGTCACACTGGGACTCGACATGAACATGCGAAAAACGCTGTTTTAAGACTCTCGAGGGCTACCCCTCTCGAGGGATTTAATACGGCATGAGTTTATTTGTTTTTTATTCAAAATATCGATAAAAAATTTCGCTTCTTTATTAAATAAGTTCTACATTTGAAAACATTTAAATCTGATATCATTTTTAAATTGAATAGGCTTGAAAAGTTATTTTAAATCATCAATGTAATTTTAAAGTTCGTTCTAAGAAATGTCATAAAACTTTTTAAAATCTTTCAGAACGCAAGTGAATGTTTCATCTTAAAATGTTTGAGTGCAAAGTTGTCTTGTCTCTTTAAAAGTTTTTAGGCATCTAAATCTCACATCACTTTTACAAGTTCGAAGGGTGAAAACGTCTAGGGATGGTAATATCCCATCATTGCTTACATCATTTAATACACTATGATGAGAGGTACATTTTATTTTTAGTTAACAGATATTTTCATAGTAAAGATTTGAGTAATTTTTCATTTTAACTCGTTTTCATTTAAAATACACATAGTGTCCGTTAGATAATGTTTTAGATTTGATATTTCTTATGTTTGTGTAATGTACTTGACGATGCGAATCTGGAAATGTCAGCAATTTTAAAATGAATATTGTTAAGAATTGTGATTTATTTTGTGTTCATAAACTTACATATTTTAAACATTTTTAAAATATTTAATGCCATAATAATATTAAATGATTTAATTTAATTTTGATATTTAAATAAAAATGGTGTCTCTGAACGACTGAAAGAGAGGGAGGGCGCTACGAACTGGGAGAGATGGCAATAACCTTTGGAAGAAAAACGAATATGGTTTTTTTTTTTAACTTTTTATTTTATTTTTTATTCAAGACCAGGTAGGCATTTGATCCCAAGCCCGCCTGATGTTAAGCGGCGATGAGGTCTAAGGTGGTTCACGCCTGCCTAGGAGAAACCTATTCACTCTTGCCTTAAGTTAAGTTAAGTTATATTGGTCAGGGAACACATCGGCAGGCAAAGAATTCCACACCCTTGCAGTAAGTTTAATTTGATTGTATATATTTTTATTTTATTTTATTATTATTTATTTAGGGACGTCTACAGCAAGTACATTACACAAACATATAAAAATCACATATTATAAACAGTAACTGATGTACATGCCTACAACAGACGAACACAACATTTACAAAGGTTACACACATATACTAAAATAAAAACAGGTCACAAAGAAAAATAACATTGGTTTAGATTAAACCATTACACAAAAGAAATTTAAAAATAAATATATAGGCCTTGAAATCTAAAGATCCACTATATATGAAGTATCTCTTACAAAAACTATTTCACCCTATCCCTTTAGCATGATCAATTCTATATATCCAAAGCGAAAATCAAGACCACTCGCGTTATTTACTCAACCAAACAATACCATCCCTTGATCACGGAAAACGAGATCAAAATCAATAAATGTATTCGTGATAAATATTTACTTTTCACGACCGCGGCGTAACGTAACGAAGAGAATCGTCTCTTGTTGAATTCTGCGAAACTAACAACAGAGAAAATGGCGTAGATATAAAATTAATGAATTGCAAAGAAAAACTTAATAATACACTATTTAGTGAGTTGTAAAATTAATGAATAATAATAACCACATCACGACACACACATTGACTCAGCCCTGCAGTAAGTATCGTAAGAACTTGTGTCACAGGAACTAAGCAACGATATGCTATATGCTACATAGATAAGAATACAACATCCATGACCGGTAAGCGAAACAATGGGATTCGAACCCGGAACCTCTAGCGTAGCAGTCTGCGGTTTACACCATTGCGCCACCGAGGTCAAAAAAATACTTCGTATATCACTGTGTGCACCGCATTTTCTATTCTTATTGTTATTTTCCCCTTTTTAGTTAATTATTTTAATGTGAGGGGACGTGGTAGCTCAGTTTGTTACGTGCCTTGGTTAACTGACCGACACGACTCGACAGATCGAGCGTTCGAGTCTCGGGTTGCAAGTTGTAGCTGTCATTTTTCTAATTGTGCCCGTACAGCGGCGACAGATTTGCAACATGTAAAACTACACACTGAATGCGGTGTGTAACACCTCTGCCAATTTCTCTCGAGGGATTACGGCGCGAGTGATGTTATGTTTGATATTATTACCAAGCCGTTGGGTTTTTGTCATTAATAAAATGTATTTTCGTTGGTCGTAAGCGTAAGTATCAAGCGATGACATCGTGGAAGTAATCTAATTGGGAAATTACTAAATAGTGTACTATAAAGTTTTTCTTTGTAATTCACGACCTCGGTGGCGCAGTGGTGTAAACAGCCGACTGCTACGCTAGAGGTTCCGGGTTCAAATCCCGGCGGGGGCGGGACTTTGTTTTATTTGCAAGACGCATTGTTTCGCTTACCGGTCTTGGATGTTGTATCCTAATCTATGTAGTATATACCATATCGTTGCTTAGTTCCTATTACACAAGTTCTTACGATACTTACTGCAGGGCTGAGTCAATGTGTGTGTCGTGATGTGTGTGGTTATTATTTTTGTGTTAAAATTGATACTTGTGATACATCAAGAAAAGAACCTCAAATAAAAATAAAAACATTTCCATGAACTTTTAATGTGTGACGAAAACTGTGAATTCTATCAAAAAAAAAACCTTTTTTAATTTCACCGAGGGACCCTAAAACGTGAGGTATCCACATTTCCGTCGCTAAAGGGAAGTTATGGAATAACTTAATTAAAAGATAAACACCGCCATGTTTTATATGGCCCTTCTTTTTTATTATATCTCGGTTTTACGACAAAAATTTATGAAAGAATTTGCCGAAAATATTAGTTATATTTTGATTTCCTCCGTGGTAAAGCGCAGCGGTCATACCCACCGATCGTGACTGTGAGGTCCGGGAATTCTACTCTAAATCCTGCTACCGAATCTTCGGGCCGACCGATAAACCGACCGAACATAAAATCAACGATAACACTGCTTTCGAAGTCAACGTGTCGGTGTCTTCGGAGTGAGGTTATTGATGCTATATATATCAAACAAAGTTCGATCGCAATGAATGTATCAGCGAGCCAGACTGACCCGACCGAAAGACTTTCGTGGAAGGATACTTCGTTTTTCGTCGGAGTACACGCTCTGGGTTCGAGTCCGGCTATGTCTGTTTAAATATACTATAAATGACATAGTTATAAGATACATTTTGTAAAAAAATTGACATCCTTGTTCGAAGTAGCTGGTAGAAAGCATAAACAGGGATAAGAATAACATTAACGTCGATTCATTCATACATATCTATCGATTCGCGACAAATTCCATACATTCGCCACAAAACCGAATCCAATTTACTGGAACACCAAAGGGAAATGGTGTTGTAGCTCAAACAAAAAACCTGATTGATTAAAAAAAACATTCATTTGTCACCGTCGAGATAAGGCCGGAGTGGCCAGGCCTTTGAAAACATCGGCCGATATTGTATTGTTTGAAAATTTATACACGGGCATTAAATCAGATTTTATGGCTTACCCCAACAATCGAGGGCTAACTGAATCAAACAAATATATATACGCCCATTAATTTTATATAAGCTGGTGGAAATTGATACCGCCACCACTTAAAACGACGATGCTCCTGATGTCGTGAAACACCAAGAGCACTCCCTAAGCGTTGACCATTTATAGGTAAAGATTCTATAACTCTCGTGCCGGTAATTACACTGGTTTTCCAATCCTTCGAACCGAAACACAGCGAACTGCTTGACGGCAGAAATAGAATCGAGGGTGGTATCAACCCAGAGGATCTCGCACGTAGATCTATCACCACAGGCTTTGACGGAGTCGGTAAAAAAGTTACTGAACAATAAACCAAGGGCGAGGTAGTCACTTTGACTAAGTTTTAATCCTCGACGAACTTTTTGGTGACAAATAAAATAAGATGTTTCGTTCGAAATTCTTTAAGCAAAATAAATTATTCACAAGTAACAAACTTGATTGAAATTCAACTTGTTTGTTCTTGTTTCTTATACGACTGTGATCGCAGGCTGATTGCTTACAAAGGTGAAACTTTTAACTTTGACAAATTTAATTTTGATTGAAGCAGTTATTAAGTTTTTTTTTTTTGCTTAAATCAAAGAGGCCTTTTGAGGGTTCCGTAACCGAAGGGTCAAAACGGGATCCTATTAACGAGCCGCTGGCCATCCGTCTGTCAATCGGCTGTATCTCATGAACCATAAAAGATAATAAATACAACAAAAAAACATCAATAATAATAATAATAACCACATCAAGACACACACATTGACTCAGCCTTGCAGTAAGTATCGTAGGAACTTGTGTCACAGGAACTAAGCAACGATATGATACTACATAGATAAGAATACAACATCCAAGACCGGTAAGCGAAATAATACGTCTTGCAAATAACACAAAGTTCCGCCCCCGCCGGGATTCGAACCCGGAACCTATAGTGTAGCAGTCGGCTGTTTACACCACTGCGCCACCGAGGTCGTTAAAACACACATTATTACATTATTTTATCGTAATTTTTTGCTTGTTCTTGCCTCTTCAAAGAAGTTACCTAACATGTAGGAATTGTTTAACCTTGTACGATCATACGAAAATTAAAGTATTTTTATACGTATAAACGTTATAGAAAAAATCTATCGACTTAACTGTGAGAGGAAATTGTAGTTTTCAGTCATTTTTCAACGCTGGAGTTAGAAAACAAGTTTGAATGTTACTTCGAAAATATCCATCGAATTAAAAAAATAAACAATAAATATTTGAAAGGGGCTATCAAGTTCGAAATACGAAATCTATTTTAAAAGTCAATGAAAAGCTTTCTGTATTTTTGATTTAAAAAACCAAACCAAACTGTTTTATTTAACTTTCCAAGTCTCCCTGAATTCACAACAACGTTCCAGCTAGTAAAAAACGATCCCAGTACATACTGCTAGTTCGCCAGCCAAACTTGGGCACATTAATTTTGTGCCCAGATGCCACGTTGAACTTGACCCAGATGCCTTCGAGAAGGGAGGCTGTACTCCAACAGCCATCTCCCTCGCACCCTAACAAAACGAAAGAGATAGCAACGCACTTAAGTTTCACGACTGACATTTCGTAAAAGGTGGTGAAGCAGCAAGAAGCACGAGCATGCCTTATGCATATGTAAAACATAGTATGAATCTATCACTACATTCAATTATAGGCGGCGGTATATATCAAGTATTATGTATTAAGTAGTACATAGCTCAGCTAGTGACCCTTTCAACGAGGTCGGTCGACCCGTTAAAACTAACAAATACCTACTTGTATTTGTATGATGATCTATGTTCAAGTATAAATAATTAAAAATGAAAAGCCTTTTATTTCGTTGCGGATTACAACAACAAAAAAAAAAAGAAAGAAAGTAGTTTAAAATCTATGTCAGTATTAATATTTTCAGTTTTTTTTTGTTAGTTTAGTATTCACACAAAATTTTAATTAAGCGTATATCATTTAATTATCATCTGCAAGAACCTTTCTGCAGGTAAAGGCCTTCTCCAAAGATAGCCAGTTCTCTCTGGATTGGGCTTGAATACAGTTGGGGCCGACAGTTTTTTTCAGCTCATCTTCCCATGTAGATACAGGGCTACCTCTCCTTCTTTTACCTTGTGGATCTGGCCATGCGGTCACCCTTTGTTTCCATCTCTCGCCTTGAAGGCGCGCCAAATGTCCGGCCCGCTTCTATTTTAATGATTGAGCGTGTACCAATCCGTCCCATGCCTTGGTGATGTTTCTTATTTTCTTATCTTATCTTTTGTATTTTTTATGTTCATTATACTGCGCTCTGTTCCTCTTTGACAAGAGATCATTTTATCTTCGGTTCGGTTGTTAAGCTTCCACGTTTAGCAGGCATACGTTAGGCACGGTATAAGGCATGAATTTAATACCTTAGTTTTAATTTTAATTAGCATGCTGCTTTTGAATACATTTTCACGTTCAAGTATCAAGAATTATTAAATTTTACAAACCGGCCCGTTCCCTCGAATAAAATGTACATCAATTCTTTCCCTTACTTGATCATAAATTTCGAGAACATTTTTCTCTTTGTCCACATTACCCAATCTATTTTAAGCTAGCAAAAACTATGAAAGTATTTTTCTAAAGTCCATAACAAAAGCTCACCCGAAAAGTTTTTCACTCACTATTTATTTTCTCTTTGTTATTTTTCTCTTTACTGTGCGGTACCCTAAAAGGGGTACCCTTTCTAAGATAATAAAAGGGAGGGATTAGAAAAAAAAAGTTGTTTATAAATGTTTTATGAGAAGCTCCTTTAAGCCAGTACTTAATTGTGTTTTTTAGAAAAATAAAGAATGAGAAATTAACAACAATCTTTAGCTATTCTTCAAAAGTTGATAACCATTAAAAATACAGTTAATACTAATTACATTACTTCAAAAGGACGACGAGAACGATGAAGAGATGAGGACATGGTAGCTCAGTTTGTTACGTGGCTTGGTTAAATGATCCGACCTGTCAGATCGAGGGTTCGAGTCTAGGGTTGCCGTTATAGCTGCCACGTTTCTCAATGTGCCCGGATAGTGACGACAGATTCGCAACCTGTCACACTGGGACTCAACATAAAAACACCACTGCGTACCTCTCTCGAGGGATTACCGCGTGAGTTTATGTATATTTATGTATGTATGATGTAAAAGAAAGACAAAAGGAGTTTGTTGATGTTTACATAGACATAAAACACTCACGCCGTAATTAATCCCTCGAGAGGGTAAGCAGAGGTGATAATGTCGAGTCCCAGTGTGAAAAGCTGCGAATCTGTCGCCAGTACTGTCTGTCTAAATAAAAAAATTGCCACACAATTTTCATTTATTCCATTTTTATTTGTTAAATTTTTAATTGTACCTTTTAACCAGAAAATGTGACATTTCTTTGAAAACGTAACAAATTTAGAAAACTATACAATAGTATTGTTGAATTGACAGTCCACTCTGTATTTTTCAATTCTATTCTATTAGGGTAAAAGGTTTTTTAATGGCGGTTTCCACAGAAAAAGCACAACGAAAACAACGAAATCCGAGAAATAGTCTATTGTATTGTGAACAATATGAATTAATACGTAAAAATAAATCGATTAGGCAAGTGTTTGGCTCGATGGCGTAAACAGCCGACTGCTACACTAGAGGTTCCGGGTTCGAATCCCGGAGGGGGCGGGATGTTGTATTATTTGCAAGACGCATTGTTGCATCTATGTTGTATATACCATATCGTTGCTTGGTTCCTGTGACACAAGTTCTTACGATACTTACTGCAGGGCTGAGTCAATGTGTGTGTCGTGATGTGGTTATTATTATTATAGTGTTCTAGTTTACAAACAAAAATTACCGTAAACTCGCATTACTACGATCATTTTAAATCAAATTTCAAGTGGGCGAAATCGATCAGCGGGGTTAAAAAGTTAATTCAAATGGACTTAGAATGAGTACTAGTATGTAGTTGCTATAGTTGCTTTTTCAAAATTAATTTACGACATACAATATTTTGTTTGAACTTAAATACCATTAGTCAAGGCAATGGTACATAAATCAGTCTTGTTAACGCAACCGGATGACTCTTGGTATCAACCTCCTTGAAAGAAGTCGACTTTGAGATTGTGAGGTCCTGTACAGAAAAATTTCCAAATTACTTCAGGAACCCAAATACCAAGAGTCATCCGGTTGCTTTTACAAGTCTGATCTATGCACCATTGCCTTGACTATATACATATATATCAAATCGTAAAAAAGCCACTTACTGCTTGTACATTGAACTGTCAGATATCCATACCGATAAGCGAAATTGCTTACGATACAACGAACATAAAAATGAAAACATTAAGAATTGCTTTAGATTGACTATTTTATCAAATCGTCCTAAAAAGCTGTTAATTTTCGGAAATATCACTAAATATGTTTTACCTTTCCGTGTCAAAAGAAATATTGACAGATTCGGAGGTTATTATAACAGTAGAACTAATATGTCGATCCACGGAAATGATTTAGCAATAAATTAAACTTTTTACGTCTTTACCAGATATGGTCTAAAAAGAAATCGTTTTAATTAAACCATTCTCATATGCTATTACAATAAGCAGTTTCCTGTCTAAAGGTACTTTTGTTCAAACTTCAAAATTAGAAACCGGCAACTTGTTATCTTAGAGGAAGAATCCGGAAGCAAAAATATTAGTTCTTTTTTTGTATAATTATGCATACTTTGTTCATGAAGCAAAATTTGTATGAACTATTTTAAACAAATGTAAACAACTGTAATATCCATATTGCAGGCAAATGATGTTTTTACCGTATCGTTGCTTAGTGCCAGCGATAAAAGATTATATCTTAGTGCAGGGCTGAGTCAATGTCTGTGTCGTGATGTGGTTATTATTATAATTTCATTTCGATAAAACTGCGTAATAAAATGTATTTTTCTTCTTTAAATAAGTACACAATTTAACTCAAAACTCGATGAAGGAGAATATCGTTAAAACCGCCTCAGACTGAAAACGATAGTTTGTTTTTCACTGAATCGATTTAATCTAAACAAATTTACTCGACCACTTAAATTTATTTGAAAATGAAATGTAATTTTACAGTGTAAATTGAGTCGTGTTGAAACTCTACTTCAATTGTTGGTTGTTTTTCTTAGAAGCTACGAAAGACTTTTGTCCGGCGTACTTCTTTGTCAAAATAAAGTCGAATTTTTTTTTATTCGAATAGACTGAAATTAAACACATTGAAATCGTCCTTTTTTACTACCACCGGTTTGGAATTATATTTTATGGCATAGAAACCTCCATAGTTGCTTTTTTTAATATTCAAGATACAGTAAATTTCCATTACAACTTGTAATTTGTAAAGCATTACAATTCCAGTGTTGTAATTATTGAATTTCTAATTGTCTGCAATATGACACTATTATATAACCAAACATCACATAACATACATGAACTCACGCCGTAGTCCCTCGAGAGGATTTGCCAGGGATGTTTGCTACACGGCGTTTTTCGCATATTTATGTTGAGTCCCAGTGTGACAGATTGCGAATCTGTCACCACTATCCGGGCATATTGAGAAACGTGGCAGCTACAACTTACGGCAACCCGAGACTCGAACCCACGACCAGTCGGGTCGGGTCGGTCGGTTATCCATGTCACGTAACAAACTGAGCTAACACGTCCTCACGCCATCACGCTATTATATGCTATTTTAATAAAAAAATGTAATATTACAAGGATGAGTATGATTGAAGTTTAATTTTTAAAAAAATATGGTATATAAAAGTTGCAATGAATGTTACAGAAAACGCGATCGAAAAGATTAAATGATAGAAATATGTTACCAAGTGAGCCAGACCACTAGCAATCATCTATTCTAATAGATAGGTATCTTATAACTGTATCCAATATCATACACCATGTATTAAAAATACCGCAAAATATAATCACTACATAGCAGAAACAAAGCCGCTTCCCGCTGTCTGCCCCTATGTATGGTTAGATCTTTAAAACTACGCAACAGATTTTGATGCGATTTTTTCAAATAGAGCGAGTGAAGAGGATGGTTTATATGTATATATTATAAATGTTTAATATCTGTGCGAAGCAAGGGCAGGTCGCTAGCTGTATCAAATTTATATTCAGGTATTTTTGTCCTCTGCGGACATTAGTTCCTCGTCAGCGCAGGCCTTTACCGTTTCTCGGTACTCGGGACGATACGATACCGTCATGATAATAATAAGTGTGTGTTGTATGGAATTTCTTACACAGAACACCGAACGGCCCGAGTTGATGCGTGTTGATAGGTATACTACAACTCTTAAACTGTTTTTCAAAACGATTCAACACGAGAAATGCGTTAACTTATTTTCGCGTTCACTAACTAAGGTACTGTAACAATTGTAATACAAACATGACACATTGACTCAGCCCAGTAAAAAGATTGTAGAACCTTGTGTCGCAGGTGCTAAGCAACGATATGGTATATACTACGATAAGAACACTACGTCCAAGACCGGTAAGCGAAGCAATGCGTCTTGAACACAGTACCGGATAGTGGCGACAGATTCACAAGCTGTCGAACTGGGACGCGCGAAATGCGTGTTTAACATCTTCGCTTTCCCTTCTCGAGTAAATACTCGAGAAATTAAATAATTTATGCGTGAGTTTGTGTTTGAGTTATGGTGTGTAATTTAAGACGTCAGACAACAACGGCATCGCCGTATCAATAGGCGGTGTCACTTTCCTTTATTTGAAACAGATGCTGGCTCACTCATGAAGGTAAAAAATATGAAACTAACGTCTAACTAACTGAAATTGCAACTAATTTTTTTTTTTTTTTTTAATAAATCCACAGGACACACATCAGATACAGAAAATAACTTATAATTAAAATCCTAAGGTGCATATGTGCGTCCCAATTAAGGATTTATTTACAAAATGATTAGCTACATAGTTAAATTAAAATTCATTTATAAAATAAAATGAAATAAAATTTAGACATAATTAACAATAATATTAAAGGAAATAAATATATCACAATTATAGGAAAACGAACAAAATTTAAATCTAATTGGCATTCATAGTTTTCCCAGCAGTTTGCACTAGAACATTTTAAATTGGTCACCGAAAATATCTATGTGATTTGTTTTTGGCAGTGAGTTGTACTGCTTACATATTCTTGTATATGGAGAGTTGTGACCAAGGTTGGTACGATTTTTGACCAAAACTTTACAGGTCATTTGTATGGAAATGCGATATAAATATTTTAATTAAATTCCTGTTTTCGTTCTGAAATGAAAACTAAACATTTTGTTTGAATTACCCGTCTCAGATTCACTTGACCAATGATTATAAGGACTTTCGTCATCATCCGGAATCGATCCACTCCTAGTCATAAGCCTTCCCCCAATAATTCCAACCCCTTTCATCGCGTGTTTTAGGGTTCCGTACCCCGTGGGTTAAAAACGTGATCCTATTACTAAGCCTTCACCGCCGTCCATCCGTCCGTATGTCTATTAGCGAGCTGTATCTCATGAACAATAATAGCTAAACTCTTCAAATTTTCAAAAAAAGAGAATATATTTCTGTTGGCGCCATAACAACAAATCCCAAAAACATAAAGCATTCAAAATTAAATGGGTCTCTGATACGTAACGTAATTTTTTTGAATTTTTTTTCTTTGTTCTGGTTTGTTTAAAGAAAGTATTAAAATTACACGATTTTTTGTCTAAAAAAATAGTACGGAACCCATCATATGCGAGTCCAACTCATAATTGACTAGTTTTGTACACCATGAGTTGAATAAAAAACAATTTTTAGATAACTGCATAGTGCTTACAATAGAAAGAAATCAGGTGGCATTATTTCGTTAAACAGGTTTATTCTAATTTATCATATACAAAGAAATATCAAAGACAAATAATTTTCAGTTTTTTTTATTACAACAACAATAAAAAAAAAATGTTTTATTCATTTCTTAGAAAAAACGTGAATCTCAAATAAATCTTTTATCACAGAGAGACAACTGTAAAATCTGAATAAAATGTTTACGACAGTGTAAACTAAAGCCGAAGAAAAATAAACGAATCCTAAAAAAGCGGCAAAGTGTGAATCGGACTCCCACACTAAGGATTCCGTTTAACGCTGATAACCACGTTTTTTTTAAAGAGGGGGGCCTATATAGGATAGTTGTAACTTAATTTTTTTTAATACCGACAACCTTTTAATATTTTTAAAAGAAACCTTAACAAAATGGTTGTTGAAAAATTGTTTTTTTATTGTTGAGGAATTTGTAAACCGTATACAATTTGAAAAACAAAAAGTTATTTATGGATGTTGTAATTTATTATTTTAAATATGTTGACAATGAATAAGGTTTTATTGTAGAATAAATGACGTACCCGTAATAATTTAATAGTCTAATTATAATTTTATAGTTACTAAATAATTTGTTAGATTGCAATTTGAATTAATAATATAACGTCCCACTGACATTTGTACGCCTGCATATTAGATTTTTGTTGACACTTTATTGTAAATTACTAACACGAAAATCAGACAAATAAATATCTTTATCGTTATATTAACGGGAATAAAAATTCAAACACAGTAAAGAATTCCTTTCCTTCTCCCTATTAAGTGGTGCGACAAATGCTTTCACAGACGGCCGCTAAATTGTTACATACATACTAACAAATGCTCTGACTTGAAATTTTCCATACTTGATAAAACTTAACACCTCCTATATGGCCATAAATCAAAGTCAAAGTCAAAATGTTTTATTAGAATAGACTTAAAATAAGCACTTTCAAATCGTCATTTTTTTTACAACCACCGGTTCGGAATGCTATCTCTACGGGGAAGAATCCGGCAAGAAACCTCCGTAGTTGCTTTTTTCAATATTCAATTACAATTTTTCAACATATTAATTCTAGCCACACTCCAACTGTCAATAAGATAAACCTGTGCAGCTAATTAAATAACTTCCATATATCATTATCCTCTACATAATTTTGAATTTTATAGTAAGCCTTCTTAATTAAAATTTGTTTAACATGTTGTT
Organism: Choreutis nemorana; assembly: GCA_949316135.1. NCBI lineage: Eukaryota > Metazoa > Arthropoda > Insecta > Lepidoptera > Choreutidae > Choreutis > Choreutis nemorana. The sequence continues at coordinate 701,567 of OX438598.1, forward strand.
TAAATTTCATATCTGACATTTCTGTTACATTTCTTGGAATTTTATTATGAAAACGGATACAATTTCCAATAAATGACTTCCTAGTTTTTGCTAATCTAACTGTAGGGATACGTAATTTATCACTAATTCTGGTATTTATACCGTGACCTAGTCTATCAAACTCATTTAGATGTTTCCTTACATACATAATATTGTCAAAAATATATCGGGACGGTAAGGTGAGTATATCAATTTCCTTAAATAATTGTCGTAATGAATGTCGCGGCTTTAAGTTATACAGAGCTCTTATAGCTGTTTTTTGTAAAATAAATATCGTATCTGTTTCGGCCGCACTACCCCATAGTAGTAACCCATAGGACATAATACTATGAAAATGTGCAAAATATACCAGTCAGTCAATTTCGTGGAAATAAATTAATTATTCATAGCGGCCGTCAGCGAACCGCTATTACCCGCTGTGTGTGACATCTTAAGATACCGCTGTATTTTATACCACACGTCTGTGAACCGCTTGTTTGTGAGATCCAGCCCAAGAAAAAACGTATAAACAGCTGCCACTTAAAAATAGCGGCAAAATGGTCATTTTTAATTATGAAAACATGATGCATGTACACATGTAACTAAACAATATAAAATTACATAACCCACTTGCTGGTGTCGTCGGATAAAATATATGTAATTTTTTCTATGTTGTTTTTTTGACAGGGTGCCTCCCGGTGCCCATGTCCATGCCCACGGAACCCTAATAAGAGATCTAAAAAAAGGCTACTTTTAATGTAAAATACTAAAGGTATCAATTAAGCATCCAGCTTTAGATTGGAAACGGTAATTTGCGATGTCAACATTCCACTAACCAATACTGGTTGAACATTCTTTTTAATTCTATAGCATTAGGGATTAATATTCCGCCAGCAATGCATAGCTGAACGTATGGTCAAGTGCCATAATCTCTGGAGGTTCTTTTTATCATTGTAACGAGTAAAAAGTAGACGATTCACCTTATGAAAACTGATACCACCTATTGAAACGACGATTCCCTTGCTTTGTTAAAACGTCAAGATCTACAAAGTACATAAAATTAACTCGGACCCTGTACATTTCTTTAATTTTTCCTAATAATTATTTCATTTTTTGCTAAGGTGTACCTTGATTTGTGGATGTATACTTTTATCGCTGATCGCATAATTACCAGTTGAAACTTGTTGATTTTAATGTCTACATTTCATTCATTGGTTTAAATAATGAATGCATGTGAAGTTATTGAGGTCCTCTCAGTCTAAATTGACCGGTCGTTTAGGATTGTTTGAAATTTCATCATCAGGCTTAGTCGTTTGGTCAAATACCTCTCCCACAGTGACAAGTTAACAGAAGTTTTAATAAATGTTTCATTGTACACACGGCCATGGATCATCCGAACCTGTTTTATTTTATATTTAAGTTGTACAGCATAAGGATTGATAGCACTTGTGAAGCTTTATCTGTGGCCGTCTATATGTAAGTCAGGGGCGTATCGTGCCTTGGAGGGGCCCTGTATTAAAATTAGTTGCGTCGGCCCAAATGAAGGGTAATGATTTGTCACAGATGAAACAACATTATTGCTCTCTAGTTTGCTAATGCACATCGATTACGGGATTCCCCGAGATGAGATGTTGCTAACTTTCAGGCGAAACTGGGTAAAAATAGATTGTTTTTATTTTTAATTCAATTCAATTTTTTGTTTATGGCAACAATCGTTTTAGACGACTACTATGTGCCAATAGTCACGTTATAATTCATTTTTATTTTTACACGAAACGCGATTTTACACGATTACTGAAGGCACGGCAGGCAGTTTTTTTTTCATTAAGCACGAGATTAAGTGGCATTGTTGATAAAATTTGAAAAAAAAATTACTCACACACGTCAGGGGCCTCTTTAGCTCGGGGGCCCCTTATCATTGATCCGGCTGATACGGCCCTGGCGTAAGTTGAATACGAATGTTTAGTGTGTCTTTTTAATTTTATGTATCTTTTTATACATATTTACCAAAAAAACAAATTTAAGAAATAAAAAGTTACAAGAAAAATAAGCTTGTCTTAAGACAGTGAAGAGTTTTTCATTATAATAAATAAAATAAGAATTATGGTAATTAAAAAAATTAAATAAAATAGCTCCTATCTTGGGTGTACATGTGAGTGTATTTGTGTAGGAAGTTTGTATGTTTGAGTGTGTGTATGATTAAGAAATTAAGACAAAGTATAAATTAACTACTTAAGTTATTTAAGAGCATCTTTTTTTAATATTTATTCTTTCGGAATTAAAAATGACTAAATGTTGACAACTTTTATTGTAATTGTTTTATATTGTTTAATGTTTTTATTGTAATATTGACAGTATTATGGAGAAGTATCACGATTCCGTATCACGTTTGGACGAACTGATGACTTATTTGATCATCGATTACGACAAATTTCGTGTAATTTTTAATGACATTTCGTATATTTCATTAATTAATGCTAAATTGACAGATTATTTTTAGTACTCTCGCCCGAAACACAGGTTCTCCTAGTTCGGGCATTATATTATTTATAATTAATTCTTTATTTAAAGTGTTTCGTTAATGTTTTGAGTCATTACAAATACAACTTAATTATTATTTATTATTATACCTTCCTTTTGATTTAGACCTAAGGAATTCAATGAAGATTATTATTATAGTATTATTTTTATTTCATAAGTTAATATTAAAATGAAATTTTATTCTTCTTAATATTAATTTATTATTATTAATTAAATTTGATATTTTACCATTTTATAATATAACGTGCATGTGTGCTGTTGTCAGCTTTATTTAATAAAATTGTTAATAGTTAATTTAATGTTGTAAGCGCTTTGGATGTGTTATTTTGAAGAGGAAATATATATAATTGAGTTATTGTGGATGATATTGACGGTATTGCGATAATATTACAACATCACGATATGGTATTGATAGTGTGTTACTCCTTTAAAAATATTTAGTTCTAATATTCAAAACGAAAAGTTTTCGGTGAGGTTCAAATATTTTGTGGCTTTGACTTGAATTCAAAATGATAACTGTGCTATCTACTTTACTATATACTATCTATATGTAATGTATGTATGTACATATGTGTGTGTATCTATATGTATGTATGTGTTATTACTTCAAAGTGGTACATTTCTTATGCAGGAGGTAACTCAAAACTGTAATTTTGGTATAAAAGTGAGTTTTCATAGTGAAAAAAAGTTTTCGTTAAAAAATCGAATGCTCGAACTCGAACAAATTCACCACCGAAAGCTCCAGAAGTTATAATTTCATGAGAGTTCTCCGTGTAAAATTTATGTGAAGAATAGCTTAAGTATACGAGTGTTTCTTATTGGCCAATGTTGTGCACACATTTAATTGGCATTCATTTAGAGATTTATATTTATAATTAATTTATAATCATACATTGTTAACGCCTGTGTAATGCTGTTGTACCAATAAATAAATATGCATTATGCTGTCCCATGGCTAAAGCAATTTGATTTATGTAGAAAACCCCGTTTTTTCTTTTGTTTTATATTTTTATTTAAACTGTTGCATAGATTTTATCAATCAATATAAGACTAAAACAATATTTTCTACCTCAATCTTGCATTGATTCTGGGAGAGCCTATATTTTAAATGCCTATAAGATGATTTTCTGTAGTGAATAATAATTTTTTTCTTGAATTCCTAATTGAAATAGCACTGTTTCATCTTCTATCTATAAAATAAAGCGAGACGGAAATATAAGTGAAATTTTTACAAAGAAGACGGGAACATTTTTTGAAGTTATAATTGAATTCGTCTAATTAGATTTCTTCGGATATTGGAATTTAGTAATGATTTGTATAACCAAAGGGGAGGGAGGGAGTTTCGGGTGGTCAGAATCAGAATGACAGGGCACAGGGTAATAAAGGACGATGGAAAAAATCGCGTACTCAGAAAATTAACTTCACATAACCCCCCCCCCCCTCCCCATTTTGCAGGGATTTTTTTTCCTTCAGAGCGTTTTAAGATTATTTTTTTTGTTTCAAGTGTACAATTTTTAAAATGGTGAGATAAATAAAAACAAAAAACGAAGACAGAAATTCGAAAATCAAATGGTATCAAACTTTTATTTTTAATGGCTTAGTTAACCAACGAGGATATTGTCAAAAATAGTTCCATAGAACTTCCACAAAGTAAAACAACTTAAAAATAATAATTCTAAAAAAACCGAATAAAGTTTCGTGACAGAACTTTCTCTATAATTTCACCTTATTACTTTTAAATATACATAATTTTTCCGGCGGCGGCGGATGCCGACACGGCCGGGAAAAAGGTAACCAAGCAAGTATCGTTGAAAAAACAACCTTATCGTCAGTGTGTAGATATCAAAACTCACCCATGCATCGAGCGAGGCGGCTTGGCTTGTAAAGAGTAGAAAAAATCGAGTATATTACAAAGTTTTTAAACGCGGTGTCGCGAGATAAGCGGCGGGCGCCTGGCCCGGCCGCGGCGAAGGGTTTGAACGAGCAGTTGAGCTAACACGTCACGCCCGCGCGCGCGTAGGCGTTCGTCTGGGCTCTACCCCCTGACAGCCCACCCCCACCCCTGGACAAGGGGGGGAGGGGGACACCTTGCCTACAAAATAACCGAGTCCAACTTAAAAGGATTTTCATAACGCCTCAAGATAATAATATTGAGTTGTGTAATGCTCAGTGTTTTTTTATTAAATTTCTTCGAATGTTTCGACATTTTATTGCGAAGGCGAGGTACTACTTTCTTCGATGTAGGAAAAGTTTAACTAAACGCTTCAATACTACACTTCTACGTACATTTTGCGAGATGCATAAATTTCCTCCCCCTGTTCAACCTTTGTATTTTGCACCTTGTTATCTTGGATGAGCGTTTCTTGTGCAAATATGAGGACAACAAAGGGGAAGCATTACATGATGCGACATTCAAACGGCAGACATATTGAGTCGATAAGATCGACTCAGGATCAAGTTTTTAAAAGAATTTTACTTATTATTGTTTTAGTAGAATTAAATTTTTAATACAACGTCATGAGCGAACTAGGAGAAGGTTCACCTCATGGAAAGTGGTACCGCCGCTTATAGACATGACGATGTCTTGGAAAGCTAAGAGCATCTATGCGTAGCTCATGTAGAGGTAAAGATTTTGTATCAGTAATTAAACTGGCTCTCCAATCCTTCGAATCAAAACTCAGCAGTTCAATTGTAAATAGAAAAGAGGGTGGTGCCGACCCAGACGATCTCGGACGTTGATCTACCTGTAAAATACCTACCAACTCTAAATCGGATCAACTCGAATCATTCGGTACACTTTTTTATGAAACTCCATACTGGATTTGGCGATACGATACAGTTATCAAATCGTATTGACTCGGATTAACAGCGAGGAAAGGGCATGATGTTGTCATTGATAGTTGATAGATCCCCTACGGCCAGGTAACAAATTTTAAGTTCCACAAACAAATAAATAAATCACCACATCACAACACACACATTGACTCAGAGCTACAGTAAGATTAAAAATTCTTGTATCGCAGGTGCAACGATAGGGAATACAAACAAATCGGGAAACAAAGCGTCTTGTAAATAACACAAAGTTCCGCCACCGCCGGGATTTGAACCTGGAACCTCTAGCGCAGCAGTCGACTGTTTAGTCCACTGCACCACAAAAGCCGACAAATATTCAACGACTGAAATTTGACACATATATCCAGGAAGCCAATCTAAGAGTAAGCTATCAAACAAGAAGTTCAATCAAATACCACAATTTAAGGGTTGTTTCGATTTTGACGTTTATTGTCGGTCATCTTAGGTGCCGAAGCCGTGCGTTAGTCCTGCTAACGGACGGTCGGTTTTTTTCATACAAAACGCGCGGAGCGGCGACCGTGCGGCAAACGCACGGCAACAGTGTATCTACCATGATTCATTATAGTTTATTTCCACGTCACACAACATAGACTACTACAGTGATTTTGTATGAGCAATCTAATTTCCTTAAAAATCCGTTAGAGGCTTACAAAGATTCATATGAATTTGTAACTGCAGTCACAAACTGCAATCGAAGGTAAAACTCATGGTAGACTAATAGGACTGGAACGTATTGTATGAATACAATGCTCATCTTTGGCAAGACAACTAACGTTAAACAGATAACAAACGTATAATAGTATAAATTAAATTACTAACTAAAAAAACCGATTGAACATAGGTATTTGCATATATTCGATTGTTCATCCCCACTTTCACCCTTCATAACTTTTGAATAGGGAAACCGATATCAACCAAACATAGCTATAAACACGCTTGATTAAACCACCTATCAAACAAAAAAAACTACATCAAAATCGGTTCATCCGTTCGAGAGTTATGATGCCAGAGACAGACACAAAGACAGACACGTCAAACCTTTAACCCACCTTTTTTGCGTTAGTGGTTAATCAATTGAGACGGATATATCTATTGAAAGTTAACTCTGGACGTGATTTTAGTGAATACGATAACTGAAATTCGAGCTCAAACTCAGTACTACCACCTCACGAAGACCGTGTAGCTATGGTTGTTATTAAAGTATTTGTACATGCACATTGTAGTGTGCATAAGTTTCCTGAGTTACACACACAGATGATCATACACGCCTAACGAAACCAACACAACATTAATCGAGCGGTCTTCGCCAGGTGGAATGACTTTGTACATTTGTCGAGCATTTCTGGTCAAGTTCTAGATTTGGCCACATCGTTAGAGGTGAGGTTCGGTCAAATGGTTGCCTGTCGTTCATTAAAAATAATACGGTGTTTAAACTTCTGGAGTATCACTCCACAGCCACAGATTTACTGGTAGATTTACGTCGAAATCATCAAGTTTGGTACCACCTTTCTAATTCTGAAACAGTCCACTGTGTTTCGGTTCGAAGGATTGTAGAGTCAGTGTAATTGCCGTCACAAGGCATAACATCTTTTCCCTACATGGGCACCGCTTAGAGGGTGCTTTTGGTATATCACGACATCAGGGGCATCGTCTTGTTAATAGGCGGCGGTATCACATTCCATCAGATGAACCGATCACACGATCAATTAATCACACGATTTTCATCTTTAAGATAAGCAAAGAGATATATGCGGAGATACCAATATTACCACAATAAGTTGTAATATCCGATATCGTTTTATAAAACCGAATAAACAAGTATATTTTCGTACCATCGCATCGAGCGAGTTTCGAATAGCCAAAAGATACGTCAATTTTTGAAAAAGTTGATTTTTTTAAATCTAGACTCTTTGATTAAATTTTTATTTCTATTATTCGTTGCTAATGCTCCTAGAGAAATACATACTCTGTAAAAATATGAACAGTCTACCTATAACCGTTCACGTGACCCTTTGACAGACTGACGTGTCCGTCAGCACAGCCGAAGTAATAAGGTTCGGCACCCTTTGGATGCGGAACCCTATAAACTAGAACACTGACTTGAACTTAACCAGTTAGTATTATTATTTATTACACTTTTTACTTCGAAACCCCATTAAATCCCTGTCAAGGCATTGTGAGCTTAATAAGTACCTGTTTAAGTTGAAAATTGTATTTTTTTAAATTCTAATGGACCTTTCTCGTCGGATCAACTGAAAGGGTGTGAAATGCGAAAACAATGTCGGGGATTGTTTCATAAAAAGTACTTTTATATAGAATTCATTTAACCTGGACTTCTGATTTTTTCAATGTAAAAGGATTTAAAAGGAACTAGCGGCCAGCTTCGGCTCTGAGAGTAGATATATGTCGGTTAACTTTTAATTATTTCATCGCTTATTTCCATCAGAGATAATAAGGGATTGTAATGGTAAAAGAATTTTTCAGATCGACCCAGTAGTTTCGGAGCTTATTCAATTCAAACAAGTCTTTCCACTTTATAACATTTGTGTTAGTTAAACATCCCTTGTTAATTCGTTATTTTTTTTACTATTACTGTTTAAAAACAGAATTCTTAACTGTGGGGTAAGTAGGTAGGTAGATAGTTTGGTAGGTAGGTAGGAAAAAGTTTTCTTCCATTCTGATTTACCTTACGAAATAAGAAAATTTTGAAATAAGGAAAAAAAATTAGAACAAAAAATTAAACGTAAGATTATAAATTTTTTGACTTCATTTTTACGTACAAAATTAGCATGTACATCCTATACAAAACTAAATAGAATAAAAAACTAATAAAGTTAAGAAGTTTTATGCCTTCATAACGTTAAGTCATCATATTTTGAAGTCGGTTAAACGACACACCCACTGCCAGCTGTTATACAAGTTACTATCCCACTACGGGCTACGACGCGTAGTCTCGTAGTAAGCCGTAGTACACTACGCCCACGCAACAATAAATTGTTCTGAAATATCTTTCTATTTTTAAGTTCGCTTAAAAATAACTTGGTTTTAACTTTCAAGAATACAATTTGTATGTAAAATCGAATAATGTTTGTTTATGCGTAAAATTAATAGAAAAAATCGAAATTTCACAAACTACTTTGACTGTGTATCGACCTGTTTATTGACGGGAAAAGTTAGATAAAACCGTTTTTTGAAATACAAACCCTAAAGTTCGAAGCAAAAAAAAGGGGGCGAACTTCATATGGAACTCAAAAGGAATGCATTGCACGAATTGCGTTAAATAAACGAATAGTGTTTTAAAAATTCTTAACGTGAGCAAAATGATATATGAATATTTTAATTATTCGAGTAAAGTTAAATTCGATTAACTAGTAACTAGTTTGTCATTTTAATCTATAACATTTAGATGTACTTAAAGGTGTGTTTTTTTATGTACTTAAATAACTTTTTATTTTTTTCTTTTTAAAAATTTACTATGTTTGAAAATAAAAAAAAATCCAGTTTAATGCGATAATTGTATAAAATATATAAAATTAGATCTCTTACTGTATAATAATAAATTTTAGTACAGTTAAATCTAGTTAATTGTTACATTTATATTTTTTTTTTTTGTTTTTTTGAAAATCATTCATTAGCAAGCAAGCAATTTTTCACACAATAAAAGTGAGACATTAAAAACATCAAAATTGAAAAAGAAACAAATACAAAAACAAGTAAGTTAAATCGAATAAAATAAAATCAAACATTTCAAGTTAAATAAAAGTCAATAATAAAACAAAATATACGAATATTGTAAATTTATTTAAACTGTATTGTAGCTACATACTCGCAATATACCGAAATATATTTTAAGAGTATTGATTGAAAAATTTTGCATGCATTTCTATAGAGTTTGTTTAATATTTTTTATATCACTTTCTGTATATATTGATTGAATATCACACATTGTGTTGTGTTGATTAAATCTCATCGAGCCTACACACAAAAGCGTATCAGTGAATCAATCGCGTTTCAATCATTTCAACCAAAATGGCCGCCTCAATCGACCATCACTAATTTCTCTTTTCAATTTCAATCTGTGGAATTCCCAATAATGGTACAACATTAATTAATTTAAAGTCAAGATTAATGCCCGATAATTAATGAAACATTTAATCAGCAGATCCTTTTAATTTGTAGCTTATGCCAGAACAAAAACGTTTTGATTAACTTCGTTTTTGATATACTTTAATTAAAAATAAATTTCAAATGTTTCATAATTCATGCATACTAAATATATAAATATTTATAAGATTAATAAATAATTTTATAAGATTACGATTAAAAATGCCATTTTTTTAAATTTCTTTTCCGTGCAGACCAAGAGGAATAACTTGGTAATTGAAATTAGTTTTCAAGAGAAAGAAATATAATTAGCGTCGCGTCAACAGAACAATGGGACAACTAGAGATGACAAGTCGTTTTTCAACAGAGCATTTCTGACAGTCGACTCCTCTCGCGAAATTTACGGATGTTTTTAAACCCCCGACGCAAAAAGAGGGGATTATAATTTTGACGTGTCTGTTTGTGTGTTCGTCTGTATCGTCATAACTCTTGTACGAATGAAGCTATTTGTTGTTTTTTTTGGTTTGAAAAGTGACTTAATCGGGCGTGTTCTTGCAATGCTTGATCGATATCCGTTCTCCCATTCAATAGTTATGGAGGGTGAAAATGGGTATACATTTTCAAATGATTGTCCGTTTTTTGTTCTCATAAATGATTAAGGAGTTCTCAGAATTGCGGTTCGCAGACTGCCGTTATGTACATCTGTATAATTAAAACTGCCGTCTGTGAACCGCTATCCCCGCTGTATGTGTGATATCTTAAGATACCGCTATATTTTCCAGCGTACGCCTGCGAGGTTACTTTAGCTAATAAACTATGTTCCATTTTGGATCTAGATTCAACTGTTTCTGTATGGTCGACTTACAATCACTAGAATTATAGGTAGTCAAAATTCGACAAAAATTTTCAAAAACTTCTCAAAAACAAATTGTTGTCATGTCTTACGTCAAACTTGTCATTCAGGTGTTGTTGTCGAGATTTTTGGTTTCGAAAGTGAGCTGGACGTGTGAATCGTGATTTTTTATTAAATCAAATCATAATGCACTTGTCCATAGTAACTGTATGTTTTCAATTTCATACTACTCTGACCGCGTTATTCGGAATATATCCACTGTTTTGCTTACCGGTCTTTGATATTGTATTCTTATATGTAGTTTATACCATATCGTTACTTAGTGCCTGCGATACAAGATTAAAATATTAGCATGAAAGTGTTGCGACGCGGTTATTATTTTTTCGGAATAATTGGTACAAAGTTTTCGCTTCACGTAATAATAAATTGATTATACGTTTACACCATGATAAACATAAATACACATATTCACCCAACTTAAGCTCACAACCACAGCCGAGTATTAATAACAGCAGTTTAACAAACTCTGTGGCGGACAAGTTTTCATATTAATTTAGTCTTAAGTACGAAAAATATTCCAAGAATCTCGAAAGCTATTCGTAAAGGCTTAATTACTAAGGTGTTTAGTGAGGAGGTATCTATTAAAGATGTTAAAGTTTTATTTTGTTGATTGCCTTGTAGTCTTCATGGAAATACATCCGGAGTTCATTCTGTTTAAGTGGCTCTCAAAGAACGGGGGAACAAGGGAAATATCTCTTATAAGACTGCACACAGTCGAGGCTGCATGGTTTTATAAGAGCATAACTTTGTGCTTGTTAAGGTTTGAAAATTTCTATGTCTAACCGGATTTCATGTCTAATGCGACTTTGTGTTAATGTAGAAATTAGAATTAGTCATTTTAACCTGGTAATTGTTTACTTATTCTTTGCTTTTCTTGTGTCAAAACATAATTTATTTTTCTTTAGTCTACTATGCGGGTAAAATTTAACTTAATTATTAATTGTTTTAATCGTGTTATTCAGAATATTTTTGCATAATTGCTAGATTAGTATTTTCATTGTTCATCTGAGGTCTTTGTTTATTTGTTAATGATGTCGTACATGCTTGTAAAAGGCACTTGTACGAGTAATGTAATTTTACCTACTGTATTTTTTACGAATTTTTATTTGTGGGCTGTGTGTCTATTGAGTGAATAAATATAAAGGGAAAAAAAACAGAAACGAATAGACTTTATCCAATAAACTTTTATAATGTTTATCATTTGTAGGTATTTGTAGGTACTATGGGAGGGTTAACATTTTGACACCGTGTGTGTATGTGTGTAACAACGTTCCCTCGTAGCGTCCAAACTACAAGTCCGATTTCGACAAATGAGGTATCATTAAACAGGTCCCAACCGCCCGAGTGACATTGGATACTTTCTTTAAACCCAAGTGTTACTAAAAAACAACGATGACCACTCAAATTCAAGCCGTTCGTACATCTTTTACCTTAACATGGGCGACGCATTGGCGTGTCTTATGCATTCTTTGACATCAGTCCTTGATGTCATCGTGTCAATTTGACGATATCTGTGTTGCAGTGGTTAAAACAGCCGACTGCTACGCTAGCGTTCGAATACCGGCGAGGGCGGGACTTTGTGTTATTTGGAAGCCCGCAATGTTTCGCTTACCGGTCTTGGATGTAGTGTTTTAATCTATGTAGTTTATACCATATCGTTGCTAAGTTCCTGTGACACAAGTTCTTACGATACTTACTGCAGGGATAAGTCAATGTGTGTGTCGTGATGTGGTTTATCACTATAACAGGCGGCGGAAACACTTTCCATCAGGTGAACCGATTGCTTGTGTACCCGTGACATTGCGTAAAACGTATGTGTATTGCTCTAAAAAAATAGAATGTCAACGCTTTGCCTCTTGGGCTATCAACCTGAGACGACATAAATAACCTAAATAACGACACACACATTGACTCAGCCCTGCACTAAGTATCGTAAGAACTTGTATCGCAAATAACACAAAGTCCCGCCCCCGCCGGTATTCGAACCCGGAACCTTTAGCGTAGCAGTCGGCTGTTTACACCACTGCGCCACCGAGGTCTCAAAGTTTGATGTTTTATATATATTGTTTTATTTTATTAAACTTGTAGTCGTAATATTTTTGTGTGCTCGTTTTTTTAATCAATTAATGCTAGATACATTAGCATTAGGAAAATGTAGAACGACTAGAATTGATACGAATCTGCTGCAAACAATAGGATAAAATGCGACAGTTATTCAAACAGTACGAACAGTAAACATAACTATGGGGCTTGCAGGATTACGGGATGACTTACGACATCCCATGATATAGTTTCAGCTGTAATAAATGGAGTCAGCAATTTTAAAAGAATCCCGCTGAGGTTTGGTTTTGTACTGATTTTTTTTAATCGTACACACACGGCCGCGGATCAACGTCACCTTTTAGGAATGTGTACCATTTTTATTCTTTTCTGCACAAAGATTGATTGGTATTGTATTTGCCGTGTGAAGTGTTATGTGTGGCCGTCCGTAGAAAGCTCTTTTCGTGATAAAGCGTAAAATAATTTGGATGTTAAAATGGCGGGTAAAATTATGTTTTTTTTTTTATGTGTCAATTTGGCGACCTCTGTGGCGCAGTGGTGTAAACAGCCGACTACTACGCTACAAGTTCTGGGTTCGAATCTCGACGGTGGCGGAATTTTGTGTTATTTGCAGGACGCATTGTTTCGCTTACCAGTCTTGGATGTAGTATTCTTATCTATGTAGTTTATACCATATCGTTGCTTAGCACCTGCGTCACAAGATTCTACCTTCCTTTCTGCTGAATCAATGGTTCGTGATATGATTATTATTATTATTATAACTTTGGTCAGTATTGCATTTTTCTTGGACGATGAAGACATGAAGTTTGGTCTCAATCGAACTACATCTAAATAAAAGTTATTAAAGAATTATATATTGTGTAAACATAAACTCACGCCGTAATTAATTCCTCAAGAAGGATTGGCAATGTTACACACCGCATTTCGCATGTTTGTGTGACAAGTTGCGAATCCGTCGCCAGTATACGGGCACAATGAGGAACATGGCAGCTACAGTATACGGGAACCCGAGACTCGAACCCTCGACCATCTTATTGTGTCGTATAAATTAAAAAAAAAATGTAGTATTGGTCTCCTACATTGCAACTTAACATCAGGCGGGATTACGGTCAAATCTTTGTCCAAGTTTAAGAAAAAATCGAAGCCGAGAATCGAACGTTGGTCATTGATTTTATAAACTCGCTTTTATTTGAGCTATACGCAGTAAAATATATCTTGCAATATTTAATGGAATAAAATGTATGTCCAATTCAAACCAACAATCAGATTCCGTAAATAAATTAAATTTATCTATGTGGTGATACAAATATTTGTTTTTATTGTATTATTACTGATGTGTAATTGCTCTTAATAATTTATTTTCCATTTTTTATCATAAAATTTTAACATTTTTATCAAAAGCAAAAATAATCCTAGTGTAGGTCGCTTCAATGAAAAACGATCATAAAACAAATTACGAAATAATTTATTGAATGATATACTCGTGTACACGTCACCATGGCAACCGTCACGTACGTCACCATAGAAACTTTTACCATGAGGAATAAGGTAGGGATATTTTTTTACATCTGCTTAATATTTACATCCAATAGATAATAAAATTCAATGGAAGAAACAAGAACTATGATATACTAAGATAATTACGGAAAATTAAGTTTCTTATATTCCCCTAAATTTCAAAATTTCTTCATGAAAAATTCAAGAGTCCAGCTGTTACGGTTCATGAGATACAGCCCACTGACTGACGGACAGACAGAGGAGTCTTCGTAAGTAAGTCTTTAGTAACAGGGTTCTGCACCCGATATCTTTCGGATATAAACGGAAACCTAATGTTTTATTCTATTTTTAATAACTTATTCAAAAAGCGACGCAGGAGAAAAATCTACTTACTTTATTTCTATATATTACCCGACTGCGATGAAACCATATAAGGGAGGTAATTTTGAGACACAATTTTTGTATGAATAATTTTTAATTACGTTTAAAAATAATTGTCACCCGGGCTTAAAACGATTTATACCTTAATCATCAAAATCGGATCGGTGGTTTAAGCATTACGAATTAACAAAGAAAAACAAACACACATGTACAGACTGTTCGGGATATTCGATGTAATAGAATAAAACAATATTTAATATTTTCATTAAAAAACAAAAATTGTATTTTTCCCTACCGATAATTTAAATATCAACTTTACAATATAAAACAAAACCTCAAAATAAATTTAATATATTATAATACAAAACAGATATCAAGTCTTTGAGTCTAAATACCGCTAATATTTCATAACGACGACGCTAACAAGCGACCCTTGGAATTATTTTTAAATATTTGTCGCAATGCATTCGAGCGATCAAACAAATATCCATTCAGAATAAATATCAATCTAAAACAATGATCTGTCGCTGGAATAATACTTGATCTGTTACTTGTATAAACATCGTCCCATTGATCAACAGAACCTGTTTGGACTGTACCGTTATTAAGTTGTACAGCATAAGGATTGATATCGCATAGCTATGTCAAGCTTTACGTGTTGCTGTCTGTACTAGTATCTATTTTACAACGGTTATTTGGAGAAAAATTGGAGTTTGGGATATCTTATACCCTTCTGCAGTACCCAATTTGTAGATCTTCTTTTGGAGACGTGACACTCATACTAACCGTGCTTTTCGAGACCCTGCCACATAACTTAGGAAAGCCAATATTAGATATGTTTAAAACGTCCAACGACCCCGAAGGGTATCATGACAGGATGGTGAAAGAATTTTGATTTTGTCAATATATATATATGTTACTGACGCTCCAGACGTCAAGGGCATCGTCTTGTCAATAGGCGGTATCACAGAGCCAGATTTAGGCGAGGGCAACCGGGGCTACAGCCCGGGGGCCTCCACAAGAGAGGGGGCCCCCACTATCAGACTTATAAACCACTTTTCCTATGACATTTTTTTCGCGTTGTTAGCCTCACCTACAGTACTGTACAAACATGATTATATTAAATATTAACAGAAATCATAGATCTATATTTGTTCACTCCAATCACAGGCAATTCGTGAAATATCAAAATCTCGAATGGCCATGGCAAAATTCTTGTTTCCGATTATATTTAATAGTTAAAATCAAAAATTGAAAAATTGAATATTTTATTTGGAAAATTATTTGGGGCCAGGGGGCCTCCACTCCTTTGCTGCCCCGAGGCCTCCAGACCTCTAAATCCGGCATTGCGGTATCACTTTCCATTTGGCAGTCTGCTTGGTCGCCCGTGATGTTGTTCAGAACTCGTATTCTGATCTATCGGTGTTCAGAGTGAAATTATAATGTATAATGTAGGTATGATCGTGATGATGATGATGATGATGATGATGATAAAGAGATTTCATACATATTAAATTAAAGTTTGTTATTTCTTAGAATAACATAATATCAAGATCAAATTACAGTATCAAGGATTTCGATGTAGTATTCCTATCTTTGTAGTTTATACCATATCGTTGCTTAGTTCAAGTGATACAAGTTCTTATTACAATTGAAAATTTAATATTGATAAAAGCAACTACGGAGGTTTCTTGCCGGATTCCTCACCGTAGAAATAGCATTCCGAACCGGAGGTAGTTAAAAAAATATGACGATTTGAAAGTGCTTCTTTTAAGTCTATTCGAATAAAAACATTTTGACTTTAACTTTGAATCTTTTTCAGCAATTTTTTCCATAATTTCAGTCAAATAATAATTAAAGCAATTCAAGTGTCCACCTAAAACCATAGTCATAGGGATTTTTAATGAATAAAAACTGCCCGGAAAACGCTACGGCTGAAAACCATTCAGGCCAATTATTGAATTAGTTATTTTATTACTTGCCCAAGGAGCGCACCGATAATGGCTACAAAAATTGATAACAAATTATCAGAAAATTTGAATTTCAATTAAATTGATTTTTTGATTGAAAAGGACCTTAATTAACTATCTTTGGGACCAATTTTAATATTTGGCTTAACTTATATCGACCATATTTTGTAAATTGTACTTGACATTTATTCTGTTTAATCTAATTTTCCTAGTTTAATTAATTTTTGTAACATTTTTTATTAACTTTTGATATTTTATTCGACTTTTATATTAATTTAATGATGTTTGTATACCAAAACCTAACAAATTAATATTATTATTGTTATCTCTACTTTTATTATATTATTCGAATAGAAACATTTTGACTTTGACTTGAGTCAACTTATGCGTTGTGATTTGGTTTATTTATTTATCATTATTAATTTACTCCCTCATTAATCTATATGGAATCGTCGTTAATGAAGCTGATACACAGCACACTGTCTACATTATCACGCGATACGAGGTATCGCGATCCAGTATTAAGTGAATATTGATTGACCGTATCGCATTATAGTATTTTTTAACGTTATAAAATATGACTTACAGTGTGATACATCCAATAGGCATAGGCAACGGTATAAATTTCCAACAGAAGAACCGTCTTGCTGCCCATTACGTTGCATAAAATCAGCTAAGTGTGAGACTACTACATGAAGGATTCCGTAACATATTGTAAGTTTAAATAATATGCATTTTAAGATAATTTCGCAAAAACAAGAAGAACAAGCAAAACATGACATGGCATGGCATGACTTTGTGTTATTTGCAAGGTGTATTGTTTCTCTTACCGGTCTTGGATGTTGTATTCTTATCTATGTAGTATATACCATATCGTTGCTTAGTTCCGGTGACACAGGTTTTTACGATACTTACTGCAGGGCTGAGTCAATGTGTGTGTTGTAATGTGGTTATTATTATTACGTCAAAAAGATCGCGTTTCTTAAAGGGGAGCTCTCCTTAATGTTAAACTTCTTTGTTCTGTTAATGTAGCGACAGCAGTTAAAGAAATATTCTGAAAATTTTAAGAATATGTTATGGTTCATGAGATACAGCCCGGTGACAGATAAACGGACAGTGGAGGCATAGTAATAGGGTCTCATTTTTACCCCTTGGATACGGAACCCTAAAAATTATTGTTATTATTCCATTAACTCATATCAAGTTCTCGTTACCTGGTATAAATCAGATCAAAGTGTAAAACTTTCGTAGCTGCATGGTTAAATAGTGCTTGGATTGAAAACAACTTTAGGCGATTAAAACTTAATCCGGCCTTGCCCGACACCAGGCTAGCGGCCTTGGACTTCTTTACACCTCACGAATTCAAAAGAAAATTATAAAAATAAATGTAATTTGTACTAGGTTAAAAATCGTTAGTTGATTTAATGTTGTGTGTGGAATGTGGCTGTGTTGACATGGTTTGAGCAAGTAGAGAGGATGGATGACCTAGGCGGACGTACCTTGACCAGATTGGTGACGTGCTGAGAAAAGGCCAGGTCAGAAGTACCCGTAACCGTCGTACGTTTACGGGAAGATGCCTGGATGTGGAGGAAGCTAGAGATGTATTTAAGGACCGTAGCGTATGGCGAACCATTGTCTCTGCCTGCCCCTTTGGGACGAAGAAGTCTGTATGTGAAATCAACTCCCTGACATGGTTTCCCCAGGTTGCTACGGTATGATATGGAGGTATGGGGTCCAACAAAAAGGGTGTTATAAGGTTCTTGCAGGGCCATCAACGCGTGCGTGATGGCCTTCATATTGCAAACGTCCATAGGCTAAGGTGACTCTTTACCATCAGGCAGGCTGTATGCTAGTTTGCCATCGCAGAAGCATAAAAACTAGGAGACCGTCCTACCAAAATGTGATGCGTAGTTATTACGTTGTAATAAATTTAGTAGATAGCCTTTGAGTGAATTAAAAAATCAGCATTTATACTTTAATGGTAATCTGAACTAATGTAGATTTGTTATAGTAACTGTGGTACGAGTATTGCTGCTGTCTGCACTGAGACACTATTTTCATCAATAATTTTTACAACATTGCCTATTCTCATAACTCATTGAAACTCTTCTAAAATCACCCAACAATCGTTGATTCTATTTCTAAAAGAAAACGGGTCCAATAGACTGCCGTAACTTAGTATGTTCGACGTGACGTTCAGTTTGTTCAAATTAGAATAACAAATTAATTATTGAAACCAGCTTTTAGATCATTATATATCAATCGTCAAAAAGTCAGCTCAGTCATCAGTTTCTGTTTACCTCTCACGATTTCGTAACGATATTTCGTAACGAATATTCATGTCGGAAGGTGTGTTCGGTTTTATTTGAACTGCATACAGTGTGAACCCTACGCGGAACTCCAATGACTGTTCTATTGAATTTGCCCATTCATTAATCTTGATTCAATATCCTATTATTTAAATATCATACTAATATTATAAACTCGAAAATCTCTGAAAATTTATGGTTCTTACTCCTTAATGCAAAAACTGCTGGACAGATTACAATAATACTTTTCAATGTTATAGGACTAACTATTCCAAGTAACCCATAGGTAATGTGACTCTTGACATCATGTGACAATAACCACATCACGATACACGCATTTACTCAGCCCTGCACTAAGATTGCAGAATCTTGTATCGCAAGTGGTAAGCAACGCTACGGTATAACCTACATAGATAAGAATACAACATCCAACACCGGTAAGCGAAACAATGCGTCTTGCAAATTATTCAAAGTTCCATCCACGTCGGGATTCGCACCCGGCACAACTTGCGTAGCAGCCAGATGCTACGCCACTACGCCACAGGGGCCGTTCAAGGTCAAAAGAGGTGATTTTAACTAAATACATCTCATGGTGACCTTCAATTGAATTTTTATAAAATCGGCGGTATGCCCCTGGTATTGCAAACGTTCATAGATACGGTGACTGCTTACCAACAGGTGGGCAGTTTGCTTTTTGATATTATAAGGAATAAAGATAGTCAGCATGGTATTTATATAGAAAACATTATATTTTGTACAGCAATTTTTGTAAAGCTTTATATTTAAAAAAAGGATTAAATCATTTTTTGTTCAAAATTTCTAAAAAAATAATAATATTAAAACCACTAGTGTATCCACAGGGTTAATAGGGGGCTTAAGCCCCTAAAAGCATCTGTGTTTTTCGGACTTTCAACTTTTCTAGTTAACCCCCAAAGTTAGCTTAACAAAGATCATCTGTTCTACAGGATGCTGAGGAACTATCTAACTCCTTTCTAAATTTCATTCCTGGATAACACATCGACATAAACTCACACCGTAATTAATCCCTCGAGAGGGGTAGGCAGAGGTGTTACACACCGCATTCCGCATGTTTATGTTGAGTCCCAGCTACAAAGTACGGCAACGCGACCTGGATCCGCCACTAATCAAAACCTTACCAATTAAACTTTTAAAATTGAATAAAATTTCCTCAAACATTAATTACTTTGAAAGCAATCAGCTAATTAAACAGAAACTAATCAGATGAACTGACGTCGAGCGATATTTAATGTTTACTTGTCGTTATGTCAAAGGGGCTCGTCTAACTAACTGCATACTGTTTACTTCGTTATTCCTATTTATGTAGCTTGTGTTTTATATACAAAAAGGTACCGTAAAGGTTAAATAAATGTAGGTTTCACTAATGTATACTACTCATCCATTTACTGTTCCCATTTCAACAAATAAATATTACTGTTTTGATTTTATTTTAACGCCCTCTAAAGCGCAGTGGTGTAAACAGCCGGCTGTTACGCTAGAGGTTCTGCGTTCGAATCCAGGCGTGGGCGGACCTTTGTGTTATTTGCAAGACGCATTGTTTCGCTTACCGGTCTTGGTTGTTGTATTCTTATCTACGTAGTTTATACCGTATCGATGCTCAGCACCTGCGAAACAAGTTCTTACGATACTTACGGCAGGGCTGAGACAATGTGTGTGTCGTGATGTGGTTAATTATTACTATGACTACAGAATAATACTATTAAAAAACCAAGTGAGTCCGACATCCACATGATGGGCTTGCAATGATAATATAACTTTTCCTGTTTAGTAGAATTATCTCATTTCCTAACGAAAACTATGGCAATGTAATAAACAATTTTAGTTATTTGTTTATTAGGCTATCCAACCAGATATTAGAATTTGTATTACATACAATTTTAATAAATATTATGATTGTTATATTTACTTGTAAGTTATAGGTTAGCAAAACATTTTTTAATATCTAAATATAATTTTAAAAAGTTTACTTTTTCTATGTATTCTGTTTTTAGGGTTCTGTACCAAAATTGTAAAAACGGGACCGTATTATTAAGCTCCTGCTGTCTATCAGCGGGCTGTATCTACCAACCCATAACAGCTACACTCATGAAATTTTCAGAGAATGTCTAGTTCTGTTGCCGCTATGACTGAAAATAGTGAAAAAAGAACTACTAAAAGAAATTATAATTTTAAGAGGGATCACATACAAGCCACATTGTTTTATATACATTTAGGCTTGCTCTTGTATCTTTTACGAAATAATCTAAAAACTACTATATAGGTAATGTTTAATCTTATACGGTCACACTTTACCGGTTTTTTGTTAATCAAAACGTTGTAACACAGGCCTCCTAACACAGGCTATTTTAAGCTTAAAAGGAGGCTCCGGCCACTGAATTTTTTTGAAATGTACCTTTTAATGAAATAAATATTATTATTAATTTATGTTTTTATAGCGGTAAAATCTATTATCATTAATGAGATACAGAAGTTCATGAGATGTCCGGCAGATGCACAGCGGAGGCTTAGCGATCGGATCCCGTTTTACCCTTACGGAACCCTCAAAAAACAGTAACAGTAATAAATAGGGGTTCAAGATTCAATTAACGTTGACGAGACGCAAAGGGCCTTATCTAAGATAAGTTAAGAACAGAAGAAACAAAGTGTCAGTTTCCAAACGTCTCCACTAATCCGGTGAGTTTGAGTTATTAGCGGTTTTATTAAGTGACCGTTTTCAAATGTGTCTTAAGAAACGTCTTAACTAAATAGGTTATATCCTCCTGCTCTCTGTCCCTGCATATGCTTAGATCTTTAGTCTGAAATCTGTTTCTTACTACCTCCTACTACTGCTGATTAAGTTCGTTGCAGGTCACAAGACAGTAGGGTGTCCGGGCACAGTCTGTGCGTCATTGCACAGCCGCATTATTCGATCAAAGGACGCCACTGTTGATCCTGATGAAAAGGAGTTGCAGTGCTGGGACAGAGTGGCGGGTGTGCCCCGTCATGATTAGATCTTTAAAACTACTCAACGGATTTTGATGCGGTTTTTTAAATAGATCGTACGATTCAAGAGGAAGGTTTATATGTATAAATAACAGGCATAATATCCGTGCGAAGCCGGGGCGGGTCGTTTGTAATATTATTACAATTTAATAATTTTATATATATAATCTGAAATATCAATAAATTCGAAACTAAAAACTATATTCATTAAAAAACTTACATAAATATTTTCGTGTAAAGTAAATATTAAATGAATAAATTAGTTAAGCAAACGTTTTCAAGTAATTCCAGTCGGGTTCGTCTGATGGAGATCTGAAGGGCTTTTAAAGCAATAACAAATCCTTTAATGGACGCTGACCTGTTCTTGCTTAAATATACATAAAGTTCAACGACATCATCCCCTACCACATCGACGTGGAAAATTTTCCATAACACACCATCCATGTTCAATGTTTATTCATTAAGATTCTTTAACTCTTTATTTATGCACAATTAACCACGTCACGACACACACATTGACTCAGCCCTGCACTAAGTATCGTAAGAACTTGTATCGCAGGTGCTAAGCAACGATATGGTATATACTAAATAAATAAGAATACAACATCCAAGACCGGTAAGCGAAACAATGCGTCTTGCAAATAACACGAAGCCCCGCCCCCCCGGGATTCGAACCCAGAACCGTAACAGTCGGCTGTTTACACCACTGCGCCACCGAGGTCGTCAAGATTTGTAATGTTTTTTGTGAATTATGTGAAAAATAAGTATTAAATGATACACAGTTAAAGATTAGCAAACCATGAGGCCCTACCTAAAAAGGCAACCTAAAGCAATTCAATTTTTCGATGCGTCCCATTTGTTCTATGGAACATGACGTAATAGAATAATTTGAGAAAATATTGTCCCTATTTGTACTATCGATTTGATTGAGAATGATTTATAGTAATTTACAAATATCTAAAATTATAAACCTTATGAAACTATTATATTAATGCAATAAAAAAATCAGATAAAATTTAATAATCTATTATTTTTTATTGTTCCTTTTTTTAAAAAAAAAATATTTGACTGAAAAAAAAAACATGTCTCGAACATTATCGACCTCAATTTTTTTTTTTTTCTCAAAACGATGGAGATTTTTCTTATAATTTATAATAATGTTCCTAACATTCTTGTCAATTGTAAGCTCTTTTAAATTTTTTGTATTGTTCCTTGTCATTGTTGTGGTAATTTGTAAGCAGTTACCGTAACTTACAGAGCTTTATTTTATCTTTTTACCTGTAAACCACAACAGCTTACTATCAAAACGAACATTAAATACATACCTATGAGATAAAATCATAACCTTCCTTTTGGCATTGCCGTAGTTGGGCAAAAATTGAGTTAGCATTAGGATCTAGTTTGATATCCAACATGGTGTCTTCACAGCATACCTAATCAGGAAGAAGGCATAACCAGCTGAATTTATTCGATAAA
The DNA here is from genome assembly GCA_949316135.1 of Choreutis nemorana. NCBI lineage: Eukaryota > Metazoa > Arthropoda > Insecta > Lepidoptera > Choreutidae > Choreutis > Choreutis nemorana. The sequence goes on from OX438598.1 coordinate 724,711, forward strand.
TTTTAGATTTAAATATAAATTTACAACCAATATGGCTGACAAAGAGAAAATCGAATTTAACAGGAATTATGTTGGTTTAATTTAGTGTTAAAATAAGCAGTTGAAGTTAATTATAAGCGCAGTGGTGTAAACAGCCGACTGCTACGCTACAGGTTCTGGGTTCGAATCTCGGCATCGGTGGATCTTTGTGTTTTTTGCAAGACGCATTGTTTCGCTTACCGGTCTTGGATTTAGTATTCTTATCTATGTAGTTAATACAATATCGTTGCTTAGTACTAGCGATACAAGATTATATCTTAGTGCAGGGCAGAGTCAATGTGTGGTAATAATTATTATTACCGCATTTGAGGATCCCAACCTAGCAGTAATTAAAATTAAATACACAGAGAAACTAGAAACAAGATTTTTCTTGAAATTTCTAGATCTTCTTGACGATGTTCAGTTTCCAACTGCCTCGTTATATGAAAAACTTGTTTTATAAACACTAACGAGTCTCAATATTAGCTATAAGGACAAAGTGAAACAAATCTACTTTGATCAACGTTCGAATACAGACTTTATGGTCTAAGATTTAGAACCTAAAATAGGTTTGCTCAACTAAATGCTTCAGCAATGTCAACTGTATTACTTGAACAATAAGGATCATTGAAACTGAGTGGAAATAGAGCGTCAAGTCACGTAGAAGACAAGTAATAACATTGAAGATCAACAGATATGCTTTCATTAGTCTAGTCGGCTTGGCACATCGTGAAACATGGAATGGCTAGAGATAAATGAGCCCCTTACTCTTTCACCCGCCCCTCTGTCCCACCACTGTAACTCCTGTTCACCAGGATCAACAGTGGCTTCCTTTGATCGAATAATGAACTAATAATGCAGCTGTGCAATGACGCACAGGCTTTGCCCGGACACACTACCGGCTGTCGTGGGACCCGCAACGAACTTAATCAGAAGAAATAGGAGGTAGTAAGAAAGCGGTTTCAGACTTCCCTCCCAGCAAAGCGTAGCAGAAAACCTACCACAAAAACACGAAGAACTGAGCAGAGACAGTTATTTCCACTTGATATTTTTGTGTATTCGTACCCCTTTTACACGGAGAAACACATTAGGTCCACTCATAAACACTTGATCTACAAAACAAATTTCCAGCATACCTTGAACGACGTACGACAACCGAGTAGGTTGTCACATGGATCTTATTTAAATGGTCCTTGTATTTTTTTAAAATCCATCATAACTTGAGCTCCGGAAACAGTAAAATGTCTGAGGCTTAGCCCCAAACCAAATAACTGGAAATCAAACCCTGTCTCATCATGGCGCATGAGAAAGTAATGGTTGTTGTGCAGCATAATTTTCTCTAATTCATTAATATGTACACGTTGATAACACAACAAAGCATTTCATTAGAAACTAAAATGGTGTCGAGACAGACTATCATTTATATTATATGGAGACGCATAGTGGAGGACGTGATAGCTCAGTTTGTTACGTGCCTTGGTTAACCGACCGACCCAAATCAACAGGTCGAGAGTTCAAGTCTCGGGTTGCCGTATGTTGTAGTTGGAATGTTCCTCATTGTGCTCGGATATTGGTGATAAATTCGCAACCTGTCACACTGGGACTCAACATAAACATGCGAAATGCGGTTTGTAACACCTCTGCCTAGCCCTCTCGAGGGATTAATTACGGCGTGATTTTACGTTATGTTCATTTTTATGGAAATTCTTAGTTTTCTGGCGTATTAAAAAAGATTCTTGTGGGTTAGGAATTTTTCTGTCTATCAGTCCAGTATGTCTTTCTTGTGAGGAGCTACGCAAGTGTGTCTTGTGTGCGACACCAGCCACTTTACAGTACTTGCGGTGTCAGGTGGCAGCTACCAAATAGAATCGTTGCGGCGGCTTTCGGTGTTAGATAATTTATGTGACAGTAAAATATCTCGGCGGCATATGCAGTAGGGAAAATTAGAAATTGAACGGATCTCCCGACAGCTAGATTGGTATATTTTGCATATTTTCATAGTATTATGTCCTATGGGTTACTACTATGGGGTAGTGCGGCCGAAACAGATACGATATTTATTTTACAAAAGAGCTATAAGAGCTCTGTATAACTTAAAGCCGCGACATTCATTACGACAATTACTTAAGGAAATTAATAAACTCACCTTACCGTCCCAATATATTTTTGACAATATTATGTATGTAAGGAAACATCTAAATGAGTTTGATAGACAAGGTCACGGTATAAATAACAGAAATAATGATAAATTACGTATCCCTACAGTTAGATTAGCAAAAACTAGTAAGTCATTTATTGGAAATTGTGTCCGTTTTCATAATAAAATTCCAAGAAATGTAACAGAAATGTCAGATATGAAATTTAAACAACATGTTAAACAAATTTTAATTAAGAAGGCTTACTATAAAACTCAAAATTATGTAGAGGATAATGATATATGGAAGTAATTTAATTAGCTGCACAGGTTTATCTTATTGACAGTTGGAGTGTGGCTAGAACAATGTTGAAAAATTGTAATTTATAGCAGAAAATATTGTATTTGAATATTGAAAAGAGCAACAACGGAGGTTTCTTGCCGGATTCATCACCGTAGAAATAGCATTCCGAACCGGTGGTTGTAAAAAAAATTTATGATTTGAAAGTACTTATTTTATGTCTATTCGAATAAAAAACATTTTGACTTTGACTTTGACTTTGAATATGGTGGTGGCTAGTGTCCGATACAAGATACGCGTGTTTCTTCTATCGGGCACTAGCAGCGACCAAAGGCCTTAAAGTAGAATAATGGAATTTAAGAGAAAAAAAAACAATAATTTTGAAAAACATCTGACAACTTAAATACCATTAAAGCTTAATATTTTTAGTTTCCTTTTTATACTAAATTAACTTTTGTAATCTTTTTATTATTTAAGGACCTAAATATCTACTAGGTTTTTGAGTCCAGTTGGCAATTTTTTAACAGGTTTGCAATGTAATCATTTACTATCTACAGCCCCTGTAGCGCAGTTGTCTAACAGCTGACTGCTACAGAGGTTCTGGATTTGTATTGCGGCGGGGCCGGGACATTGTGTTTTTAGCAAGACATTGTATCGCCTACTATATGTACGAATATTATGTATTGTGTATGTGTATTGGATGTAGTATTCTTATCTATGCAGTTTATACCATTAGCTTAGCACTTTCGACATAGGATTCTTCAATCTTACTACAGGGCTGAGTCGATGTTTGTGTCGTCATGTAGTCATTATTTTAATATTAGCTTCAAACATTCAGTTCGTAAGCAGATGAATTTATTTCAAATTCATGTAAAAGGAACGTGAATGCATTTCTACATCGACAAAATACTTGACATAAATATCGAGGATACCAAATTGTATGAGATTCCTATTCCAGGTATGCATTATAGAATGCAAATTGGATATTATTGTACACGGGACGTTGACAACCTATTGATATACAAAGAAAAACGTTGACTGCCTTAGAGACGTATAAAAATATAACTTTGTTGACTTGGTTTGCTAAGTGATTAACCGACCGACCCGACCCGACAGGTCGAGGCTCCGAGTCTCGGGTTGCACATTGTACCTGCCATGTTATCATTGTGCCCGGATAGTTGTGACAGATTCGCAACCTGATACACTGGGACTCAACATGACCATGCGAAATGTGTTTCACACCTCTGCGTACCCCTCGAGAGGGATTCGTTACGGCGTAAGTTTGTGTGTGTAAAACGATGTAGTAATTTTTATTTAAAACTGATCCTCACTGTAAAAGTTGTTTTTTCGGTGCGAGATCGTCTAGATTGCCTTTTGCTTATCTATTTGTGCAGTGAAGCAGTTTGCTGTGTATCGACTTACAGGATTGGAGATCCAGTGTTGTTACCTGAACGAGATGTGTATCACTATTAACCTCTGCACTGCGTGTGCGTCTTTGCACAGCTGCATTATTCGATCAAAGGATGCTGCTGTTGATCCTGGTGAACAGGAGTAGCAGTGGTGGGACAGAGAGGTGGGTGTGCCCCGTAAATAAACATCTACGTGTGCGCATTGGCAGTGCTCTTGGCGTTGCCAATTGGTGGTGGTTTCTATCTCCATCAGCTACACCGTCTGCTTGTTTGCCTAAGAAGTTGATAAAAAAGTCAAGTGCGATTCGGATTCGTAAATGAAGCATTCCTTACTATTGTCCAATATTTAACAATCTTAACTTTTAAACACTTTCGCAAAATAAATTAGAGCAAGCAAAAAATGTCTAAAACTTTTCTTGTATTCCCTTATTTAAATATTAATTTCTTTTTGTTTTAGTATTTATTTATTTTATTTTATTAATTTATTGATGTCTACAGCAAGTACATTACACAAACATATAAAAATCACATATTACAAACATAAACTAAATTATATGCCTATAACAGACGAACACAACATTTACAAAGGCTACACACACATTATACTAAAATAAAAACAGGTCACAAAGAAAAATAACATTGGTTTACATTAAACCATTTATTTATTGTTATAACGGCAACAGGTATATACATTTTTTGAATACAAACAAAGTATACAAGTGAATAAGATGATCGCCTAATAATGAAGAAGGTGGCGTATAAACACATCATGTAATAGTTTCAGATGAGATCATTTTCTTCATACATTTTTAGAGCGAAGTTTTATGCAGTCGAGATTCAGTTTACGAACTTTTTTTTTCAAACTCCTTACTGAATGGAGAAGTTTTGGGTATTTTTTTCAATTAATTATAAAAATAAGTTATCTGAAATATTGCTGTGAAAGAATTATTAAAATGAGTTATGAGACTTTTCAGCGGCAACTTCTGAAAATGTTCATTTCAATATTGAAAAAAGCAACTGCGGAGGTTTCTTGCCGGATTCTTCCCCGTACAAATAGCATTCCTAACCGGTGGTAGTAAAACAAAAGACGATTTGAAAGTGCTTATTTTAAGTCTATTCGAATAAAAACATTTTGACTTTATTAAATAAGTAATAAATCCCCCCCCCCTTTCCCTTCCGTTCGGCTCTGCAGGCCGGTAGTCGTGTAAAAATAATCAAGTTTCGAAATAAAGTAAAGATGTTATTGTTATGAATATGACGACCCATGTTTTCACGTCATGACGACGCGGAAACTTCGAATTTCGTCAGAAATTGCGTCACTTGTAAGGATACGAATTCAACAAAAGGTGTTATAAATTAGCTAAATGAAAATAGGGTTTATTGTTTACTTTTTCCTCGTATTACATTACATTTTCATACGAATCAGTCACAAAACACCGAGAGTAGATATCGGTGACTTGGTCCTCTGATTACCTAACTCGCAACCGGTCGGCAGCTGTGATAAATTTAAGGAACTAATGAAGACAGACACAGCCAAGAATTTAAAATAAGATCAATCAAATGGATGTGTATTTAAGAATACTCTTTATCGAATAACAAAATCAATATAATAATGTTATAATAATAGTCACATCACGACACACACATTGACTCAGCCATGCACTAGGACAATCTTGTATCGCAGGTACTAAGCAATGAAATGTTATAAACTGCATAGATAAGAATACTACATCCAAGACCGGAAGCGAAACGATGCGACTTCCAAACAACACTAAGTTCCGCCCAACCTAGATTTGAACCCGGAACTTAAAGCGTAGCAGTTTACTGTTTAAACCACTGCGCCACCGAGGTCACTACAGATTCGGGGCACACCCGCCACTCTGTCCCACCACTGCAACTCCTGTTTATCAGGATCAACAGTGGCGTCCTTTGATCGAATAATCAACGAATAATGCAGCTGTGCAATGATGCACAGGCTGTGCCCGGACACCCTACCGGCTGTCTTGGGACCCGCAACGAACTTAATCAGAAGAAATAGGAGGTAGTAAGAAAGCGGTTTCAGACTTCCCTCCCAGCAAAGCGGAGACAGCAATTGAAATGGCCCAGAGGCCCAAAAATCTAAAGGGGAGACAGTCAGGAGACGCCTGACCGTCTAAACACCACGGTATGCCACTAACTAATAGGGGATAAATTAGATACTAACCTAAATCTTACACCAGTAATATTGGTGACAAAACTTTTTAAAGGCACGGAAGTTTCCCTTCGTTTTCACAAGATCTAGGTAATAAATAGGACTACACGCAGATACTTGAATCGAATTCAACATGATTAACCGTTCGTCATGCCAGAGACTACACTCCCACAAGATATGATGGGCAGTTTGCACAAATTCTTGATCCGACGTTGAACATTCGCAAAAAGGTGACGGCACCAAGTTAAATGAATAAAGTTTGCCCTTAAAGTTACCATGCCCGGTTAGAAATTGGGCTACGCAATGATCGATATCAAGCCACGTTTTATTTAACCGTTCGCGCACTATAGGGAAAAATTTAAATAAATGCCGCCCCTTAGTCGAAGTATCCCATCTAGTTTGCCATTCGTCGATTAGTTTTTTATGAACGTTGTCGTTGCTATCAAATAATCTACTGATTTTAGCCCTATCCTTCGGTTTTAGAAAATCTGAACTCATACCATTCCGCGAGTTGTAATACATTGCCGCACGCCGTTGTATTTCCAAATCTACCGGTAAAACGCCCGCAAGAATCGGCAGGGCCTCAGTGCTGACGGTTCTATACGCTTTACAAAGAAAAATTAACGCTAATCTCTGACTCTGAAGCAATTTACGTCGCGCAGCGCCAATTGTGGCTCTATCCGCCCACACGGGGGCTCCGTAACAAATGCAACCCAAGAAAGTAGCAGTATAAATTATTCTTAATGACTTAAACGACAATCCCCAGGTCGAAGTTGATATTCTATTTAACGCATAAAAATTTCGTTTTGATTTTTCGCTAACTTGCTTAATGTGCTCAATAAAATGGAATTTCTTTTCAAGTATCAAACCGAGATAACAAACTGAGTCTTTCTTTTTAACTGTAACTGAATTAAATTTAAAGCGCGGTAGCCCTACTAAGTTTCCTTTTAACATTAAATACTGTGTTTTATGGGCTGCGAACTCAAGATGATTTCTCTTTCCCCAGTCGGCCACCAGACGTAGGCAGGACTCAGCTAACAACTCAACTCCTGTTCTTGTATGAGATTGAATAAGCAGGAGACCGTCGTCTGCATATCCCGTAAGCGAACAGTTAGCCGGTAACGGTATAGACAAAAAGTCATCAAATCCGATATTCCAGAGATACGGCCCTAGCACTGAACCCTGTGGGCAGCCCCGAGTCAAAGCCTTCGACACTGCATGATGACCAAGTTGAAGCTTAGTTGTTCCATTTATAAAGTAATTGTATATTAAGGAATATACATTGCTGTAACAACCTCTGTTTTTAAGTTTGAGCAATAAGATTGGCCACCATGCATTATCAAAAGCACCAGAGATATCTAGGAATACACCTATGACGTATTTAAACTCCGACGATTCTACCGATTTTCTCACCGAGATAGCCGCGTCGATTGTTGATCTGCCGATAGTAAAACCGAATTGACGTTCGTGAAAAGTTGGACCGCCCGGAAGAAGCCGAGGTACGATAAGACGCTCTAGAAGTTTACCCAGGGATGGTAGAAGGGTAATGGGTCTATACGATTTCGGATCATCAGGTGGCTTATCACCGCTTTTAGGTATGATTTTAATTAGCCCGCGGCGCCAAATTTGAGGAAAAACCCCTTCAGCAATGCAACGGTTATACACAATTAAAATAGAATCCCCAGCGGACTTTACGGCTTCCTGGATCATCTTATTCGATATTTTGTCTTCCCCAGAGGCCTTATTAACCGGTAACGCCCTAACAATTTTGACAAATTCATCTAAAGTTGGAAGATCGGACGAAGGAGATGTGGGTGGAACTGCAGCCATGAGCCTAACTTCTCGATGATAGTCGGTATCATTTTCAGTAGTGTCGTCCGGAATGAGAGCGTTAAGAAGGGCCTCCGCCGTCTCCTCAACACCAAGAGTGTGAGCATCATTTATTTTGATGTTTGAAATAAATGCTTGATCAGTTGCTCTGTTAGCTTTGAACTCATGATATATGGGTGACCATGGTCCCTCTTTGTCTAACCTATCAACTACTTTCCGAAGTAAATTAGTTTTTGATTTTTGGACTGCAGCACGGTAGTGAGACCTAGCAACTCTTAAAGCAATTAAAGCGCTATCATACCTATCTGACGAAGTATCTTGTCCTAGGGATTTTTTAGCTTTATTTAATTTACGACGCGCGCTTCTAAATTTCTTACGAATTCCTATCAGAGAATCATTCCACCAGTCACATCTTTTCACACTGGATATAGATGTTCGTCCCAGTGTTACATCAGCGCAGTAATTGAAAGTATCCGTCATAATTTCAGCGCTTTCTGTTGCCGATAGACGCGGGTGAGTGAAGTCTCCAGCATGTGACGCAAAAAATGAACTAAAAAAGCACCAGTCTGCACGTCTGGTTTTATAACGAAAGCTTTGTGAACGGGGCGCGATATCTTGTGTCAGCTTAGGGTTGTACTCGTACACGATCAAACGGTGATCACTACATGACGCATCAGGAAGGACACGCCAATTAGAGATTTTTACGTACGCACTTGAAAGTGTGACGTCAATGAAAGATTCGCCCATAGGGCTGCTGTAAGTAGGTGGTGAATCAGAGGTGTTATGAATTTCTAGGTGCATTTCTGCAATAAACTCTTCTACTGCGGCGCGACGATCCGCATCTGCTGATCTAATTTTACCAAACCAAAGGGGGGAAGACGCGTTGGCATCCGCGCCTATAACTACAGCCTGCCTAGGAAGTGCATATAATACGGACCGCAAGTGATGTAAGTGAGGGTCTACGCGATCAGAGAACTGAAAGTAACAGCTAACTACATATATACTAAAAGAAGGACACGAGACCTCCGCAACGGCACAGTGGGACGACGAGAGATTATTAAGAGCTGTGACAGTGAAGTTTGAACGTGACACGTATATTCCCGCGCGAGCTTTATTGTTTATTTGAACTATCTTATTACGAAGCCCAGCGCTCTGGTACTGTTCTTGAACGAGAACTATGTCCAAACTATACTCAATTACAAGCCTATCTAACTCAGACGTAGCTACTTTATCGTTATGAAGGTTTAATTGTCCTATTTTAAGCTTGGCCATAGTTAGTATTTATAATCAGTTGCTCTAATTTTGCCTTGTAGGTAGGACAATCCTGAGACCCGGTCTCATGATCGCAGGGTTTTTTATACTTTTTACACGACGCACATACTCGTTTAAAAGTTGGTTGATTTTTGTTGGTACAATTTTTTGTGTCGTGTGACTCGGCACAGTGAGCGCACGATGGTGTTTTTTCAGTACAATACTTCGCGGGATGACCATATTGTTGACAATTTAAGCACCGAATTAAATCTAAATCGTCGATGAACCGGCAAGTTGTCCAATCAATGAATAACTTTTCTTTCGTGTTAATCAAATGATTTCGTATCGAATGCTCTAACTCGATCCCTAACCATTTACGGTTGTCATTAAAACTGCGACGACGGTAAATTTTTGTTGAACGTAAAAAGTCACTCTCGGAAAGAGTAATCTCATCTTTAATGTTCTGGCGGTATAAACAAACTAAAAAATTATTTTCGTCCATCGAGTTCGGGACATCTTTAACAAGGATTCGCGGTTTACGCCCTTTAGGTTTCTCCAAACGCAACCCTGCTGTTTTGATAGCCGCAACGGATTCTAATTTCTTTATTTGACTTTGATTTGTGACGCGTAACACGACGCCAGACTTAGCCGTTTTTTTAACGCCGACAATTTGGAAACCATCTGATGGTTTGATCGCTTTCATTAGCGCTTCTTTCGTCGCGGACGAGGATTTAATTTCGGCCGAACGTTCCTCCGTCGGGTAGGCCACCACACACGGGAGCGGCGCGCGAGCCTGAGCTGCCACCGGGGTCGTTTTAGGTGGCAATCGTAACTTTAAAGTCTCCGAGTACGATTTGGTTACCGCCGGAGGACTAACGTTAACTTTATTTTGAGCAATTACTAAATCACGCTCCGATTGCGCCAACTTAGTCTCGAGCATCGCAGATTTAATTGCAAGTAAAGAAACAATCGAAGTTACTCTCTGCGTCATCTCCATAATTCCTGTTTTATTCGCAATATTCAAGCGCGACCCCGAGTCGTTTAAATACTCGTTAATGTTGGTTAGGCATGTCGATGCCTCTTGCACGAGATCATACGATGAACTATCGTTACCGGCGGAGACGCTCAACTCAGAGGAATGTGACGTATTCAAATTAGATCCCAACCGTTGCATACGCTTACTAGTTACTGGCGAAACACTAGCCGGTGATAATTGACTAAATGCCCTTTTATTATTAATAGGAGATCGCTGAACTATTTTGCTTTTCTCAAACGGGTTTCCCCCCCCGTCAGGGGGATCATCATTACGCCCGGACATCAAAGTGTAATAAGGAAACTTTAAAAACTTAAATATTATATCACCAAGTACAATAAAATAGATAATACCTAACAACGATCAGCTGGCTGCCGGGTCGGCGCCCCGACCGGCCGCCGCGCGCCTAACTACCTACACACTATAATAAAAAGAAAACGTTTGACTTACCGAGTAATGTAGCTATTTATCATCCAAAACAACGCAAATGTTTAAAAACTTACGGACCCGACGTTTATCAAACCTTTATTTTACCAATCACTACACTAGAACCCTAAAATATGCACTTCACACACGTAATTTAATTAATTATCGCGATCGCATAAAAAGACCATCCGCACACGCCAGAGGTGGGGAGGGAAGTCACTACAGATATTAACTGGTTAAAACTTGCATATTACAAATTAAATCCTGTTGATATACGAGAAGAGAAAATAAAATAAGACAATTTCAACTGACACTTCTCGTTCCTGCCAAGCAACTCACGACAAAACTTTATCGTGGATTAAAAGTGTAGGTGTTCAGCACTTTTTAATTATCAATGATGGAGTCAATTCCTATTTGATGGACGGAAACCATCAGGGAATCTGATAGTTCTAACGTCTGTCGCTACCATTATTTTATCTTTATGCTTTAAATGTGTGACGTTTCAAAGAATTTCAAATGCACTTTAGCTTGTAAACGTACTTATATCACATGTAAAAGAATATTAAGCTCATTCCCACTAGTTCTCAGTAGTTCAACCGTTGGATATTTGAGGGCCTCTGTGTCAGCTCTGGATCAGGCTGGCTGGCAGCTACATAAGATGTTTCAATTTCGGATCCCGGCGGAGTAGGAACTTTGAGTTACACGCATTGTTTCGCTTCCTGGTCTTGGTTGCAGTATTCCTATCGATTTATTTATTTGTTACTTAAACAGATTTTTTTCAATTTTTATTCAAGACCAGGCAGGCATTTGACCCCAAACCCGCCTGATGTTAAGCGGCGATGAGGTCTAAGGTGGATCATGCCTGCCCAGGAGAAACCTATTCACTCTTGCCTTAAAGAGGCCCAAGTTATATTGGTCAGGGAACACATCGGCAGGGAAAGAATTCCACACCCTTACAATAACATATCATACAACATACATAATACCTATATCATAATGATTACAGGTTACAATAACATATGGTTCTAACACAAATAGATTTAGCAATGTAGTTTATACCATATCGTTGTTTATTGGCTGCGATACAACAATATATCTTATTCTAGGGCTGAGTCAATCTGTATTTTATTATGAATATTATTAACTATATTAAAAAAAAAATCTATAAAGACCTAGCAGGAACCCTTCAACTTAATTTAAAATAATTTAAAGAAAATCCAGAGAATATATATATACAAAGGTTTTTGTTATTTTCGTGTATAAAATAAAATAACTAAAATTAAAATTAAAATTGAGGTTTGAAATTGAACGGGCCTGGTTGAAGTATCGCGTCTTGTCTGCCACTCTGGCAACATGAAGAAAATTTGACCTGATTCTGCTGATGATTAATACAGATGTTTGTAATTTATAAAAAACCAAAGAGCATAAGTAATATGTGTGTCTACCATGGCTACTTGTAGTTTTCCTACACGTCAGGTAACGTAGATTACTACAGTGATTTTGTATGAGCAATCTTAATTCCTCATCAATCCGTTAGAGGCGCTCTACAAAGATTCATACAAATTTGTAACTGCAGTCGCAAGCGGCAATCGAAGGTAAAACTCATGGTATGCCATATTTTTCATTGTTTGACCTAATAAATAAATAATAAGGCCTAGTGGCATGAATTTATGGCTTTTATTTATATATTAAATCTTATTTTTTTTATATAATTAAAGTTTTGTAAGTAAGTACGTCTTAATAATGAGAAGAAATAAATGAATATTTGTAACCGAACATAGTATTGGTTGGAAAATAAAAACAGAGAAAAAGACTCGAGCAGGGCTAATAAGAAATGTAATATGTTGGAAAGGGCCATCAATAACGGAACCCATCGGGTCAAGGACAGGGGTCCTCCACAGTTTTCCTCCTTGAGTTTCAAACCAATTTATTTATTTGAAGTTTTTGATTTTATGATTAACGACCCCTGCTTCATTTGAGAAAACGTTAATTTTTTTCTCATACTTTTGTGACTTGTTTCACTCGTTAGGGGAATTCGAAATTATTAGTTTGAATTATTTTTATTATTTTTTTTAAATAGAAAAGTATGAATAGACGTTGTTCGTGTGTTAGTTTAATATAATCTGGGAATTTTAAAGATAAAGATAAATCTATTTGTTTAAACATGAGTAGAATTAAATACAGATTTTTTATTATTATTCAAGACCAGGCAGACATTTGATGTTAAGCGGCGATGAGGTCTAAGGTGGATCATGCCCGCCTAGGAGAAACCTATTCACTCTTACCTTAAAGAGGCCCAAGTTATATTGGTCAGGGAACACATCGGCAGGCAAAGAATTCCACACCCTTGCAGTACGAATTATGAAGGAGCTATCGAAGCAGCAAGACGTACGGCATACAATGAGGTGCCTACTCATTTTTAAACTTTTTATTTAAGTTTTTTATTTAATTTAACCCAACCGTATCAATCAATGCACTAAAATTAACAAGTATAGGATCAATGCGACAGTTTTATACACATGACGACGTATAAAACATTTTTTTTAATGAAAATCGAATGTGCACTTGATAAATTTTGTATCACTAAGATTAAAAAAAAACTATTTTTTTAGTATTTTTTGTTGTAGCGGCAACATGAATAGACAATCTCTGAAATTTTTAGAATCTAGTTTGGTTCTGACAGCACGCTGACAGATAGACGGATGGACAGTAGTGGCTTTGCAAGAGGGTCCCGTTTCCACCCTTCGGTACGGAACCCTAAAAAGAAGCTGCCTTTAATACACTAAGCTCATGTTGTCCTAAAGGATGGCATTACAACAATCATGACTAGAATTTAAATAGGTCCAGTGGATCAATACATTTCAGTATATTTCTTTTCAGTTTCAGACTTTGAGCACGGTGATATAAAAATTAAAAATAATAATAATAACATGTATTTACATTTATTTATATTTATTTATTTTTTATTTACATTATGGGAAACAAACAGTTTTATATGATTATTTTTTATAAATTTATCATAAGAAATTGACAAACCAAAATAGTTTCCACAACTTGATAATACAATATACAGACAAACTAATGAATGTAATTAACATGAATACAATGACACAACTATGGCAACGTTAAACAATTCTATCAAAAGGAATACATTTTTAAATACAACGCAATATAACATATACCTGCCATTCTCATACAACTAATCAGGAATGTTCTAATTCACTGACTCACATAATCAAAAAATCAACAGTCCTGAAACACTCAAGAACTTTGCTTTTATATCTAATACACGATTCATGAAATATATCAGTGGATTCAAAATCTTCATTGTACTTCTTATTTTATCATATCAAACACTACGTATAAAATGTCTGTATGTATTTTGGTGCAGTCACTAGGCAAGCCTGTATCGAGGGAAGCTGTTACAAGGTTTAACAATATTATTTTTAAATCCCAAGGAAAACATTAATATTTTATACATGATATATATATGCCGAAGCATCACGTGGCTTGATAGTGCGGTCTGGGATACGATCATCCATTGTGGGCGTACAGATGGAGGGAAATTTAAATAAAATGACTAGTGAATTGTTGCAGAATCACTCACTATAATAATTGACAAAATCACGTTAAATAAACAAACTAAAAACTCTTATAAGAAATACGATTATAATGAAATGTAATCACAATCACAGCACACCGAAATAATTACGGATCACTTCAATAAATTTGGATTGGAAATTAAGAGCCAACAGGTTAGCACGCGTGCGCCTTCGCCGGTGGCGGAAACAGGAATGACGTTTCTAACGGTCAACCGTCCCTGCGTTGGCGCCATCATACTACCCTATTCGGTGTTACCCGCTCTCCATTTAAATTCCCTTATAATTAATCTAAAATATAAAGTGTGTACGTAGGCTGTTTGTAAACGCGCCGTCATATATATCATTCCAAAAAGAAAAATAGAAACACTAAAACCACCATATGAAAAACTGCTACTTATTTAATAACCATCTTTTAGTAATCTTCAGAAATAGCTTTTATTCCAGGATAAGAATCCTGTTTAAAATAGTAATATATAAAGTAAAAAATTAATCTATCTCATGAATATTTATTATATAACGTGATTAGGAGGCACAGTGGTGTAAACAGCCGACTGGTACGCTAGAAATTCCAGTTTGAATCCCGGCGGGGGCGGAACTTTGTGTTATTTGCATGACGCATTGTTTCGCTTATCGATCTTGGATGTTGTATTCTCTTTGTAATTTATACCGTATCGTTGTCTATAATACAAGATTACATCTTAGTACAGGGCTGAGTCAGTGTGTGTGTTTTGTTTTTTTTTTTAATGCCGAAGCTGGCTACTCCAACGATATTGCCTTTCAAGTTCCACTTCCACTTGACATTGAATCTGAGCATCGCATGCAAACATCGACAAACATCCAAACTGGTCAATTTATCCAATATTACTAAACGCTTTCGTTTCCAACATTCCCGGCATTCAATCGATTCCATATCTTACGTTGAGTAATAAATGAATTGAGGGATCGGATGCGGCTGTAGGAGTTTTGGCATATAAAGCGGACTGTGAAATCCTCACATGAGTGTTCAATTAAAATTAACAGAAAAAAAATGCCTAGTAAATATTGTATTTATTGATGGAGACTAATGAAATACTTATTTTCATTGATCATAAATGCATAGAGGTCAGAACAGCAAATGTCTGTTGAGCATACACCTGTGTTACAAAGATTTATATTTAAAAAAATGCATGTACAAGGTTTTCGAAGCACGTTATTTATATAAAGAATTCTAAATAAAACCTATTTAGTAAATACTTATTAACTTTATTTTTTATATCACTTCATTCATATCACTTTTTTATAAATTTTTATTTTATTTGTTTATATAGCACATTCTTTTTTTTTTCAATCATTAGAAAGCTAGAATTATTATGTTTTACAAATTGTAATTTGTAGTAGAAAATTATTGTATTTGAATATTGTAAAAAGCAAATACGGAGGTTTCTTAACGGATTCATTCTTGTAGAATTAGCATTCCGAACCGGTGGTGGTTAAAAAAAATACGATTGGAAAGTGCTTACTTTAAGTCTATTCGAATAAAAACATTTTGACTTTGAAGAGATAAAACATGCGGAAATATATTTTTACTGTTAAGATATATATTCTATTATATTCTAAAGATTGACTCTTCGTGACATGAAATGTTTAAATTAGCATAGCATGGTAGTTTGCCACCGTTAAACCTAGATCTACCACCTGTAAATTGACTATAGTTCTTAAACTATTTTGGCAGTTTTGCTGTGGCAAAACACACAACTCTGCTTTCTACTGATAAAGCATCCAGCGGATATGATCACGTCATTTATACTACCGCTTAATCCTTTATCACCCGTACCATGAGGAGTGTTCTGATGAATTGTCCGGGTTAACACCTGCAACAGAATATCGCCACCGGACTTTGCGTCCGATGTCAAACTCAAACCATTGGCGTCGACATCATTTACAAATAATAAAATAAAAATTACACTAAAGATTTCGTCGTGCTCCGTGCAAATGTTTTGGAAACCCATTGACATTAAAATTAGCTAAACTATAAAACCATTTTATTCCGCATGTTCCATTGTTTTCTTCCAGCTAATACATTTTTTTATAAAACAAATATAAATGCAGCGGTTATCCAAAGTGCATTATTTTTGTTCAAGTCTATAAAAAGTTCCAGTATAAATCAAAGCGACTACTCAGCAGTTCTTCAACCTTTGACGACCTCGGTAGCACAGTGGCGTAAACAGCCGACTGCTACGCTAGAGGTTCCTGGTTCAAATCCCGGCGAAGGCGGAACAATATGTTATTTGCAAGACGCATTGTTTCGCTGCCCGGTCGTGGATGTTGTATTCTTATTTATTTAGTACATACCATATCGTTGCTTAGCACCTGCGATACAAATTCTTACGATACTTAGTGCAGGGCTGAGTGTGTGTCGTGATGTGGTTATTATTATTCAACGAAGATGCTAGAAATTAAAAATCTTTTTAAAATACCACATCCTAGCTTAGAATGATGGATAGTGATTTGATATGCTTCGTTGCTCGGTGGCTCGCCAATATAGGCGGTTGTCCGCCACGAAATATTTCGCTGTTTGCCTTGCACTGTACAACACCAGCCTCGTGTAACTGTAGGGTTGGCAATCGACACTTTATAACCGACTTCATATAAGGAGGAGGTTCGCGATTCGATGGCATGTGATTTTTTGTGTTTTATTGTATTTTATACCAATAGGGAACGTGGCAGCTCAGTTTGTTACGTGGGTTCGAGTCTCAGGTTGTACAGGCTGACATTTTCCTCATTATGCCCGGGTAGTAGCGACAGATTCACATGCTGGGACTCAACATTAACATGCGAAATGCCTCTGCCTACCCTATGTACTTATGCAAAGTATTATTATTATACCCCTCTCGGGAGATTATGGCGTGAGTTGTTTTACGTTTTATATTATTTATATCATCGCCTTCATCACCAACCGGAAGATTTATAAATAACGACACCCAATTGACTCAGCCTTGCATTATCGTAATAACTTGTGTCCTAAGCAACGATATTGTATAATAATTCAATAATAATACACCGATAACAATTCAACATCCAAGACCGGTGAGCGAAACAATGCGTCTTGCAAACAACACAAAATTCGGCTCCCGTCGTAATTCGAAGCCAGAAATTCTAGCGTAGTAGTCAGCTGTTTACACCACAGAGATCGTCAATACCTCGATCCTCGATAGCAACCTACGTGGAATTCCAGGGTTTGCCAGTAAAACATAAAATTTACAACTTTTAACAGATTTGTATAGAACCTGAATAGAGAACATTTATACCTAAGCTTTCTTTAATATTTCACCAAATTAAAAAGGAGATAAATTAAACACTTTACAAACAAGCAACTTAACCTCTACATGGGAAACGCTTAACGGTGCTCTTGGCGTTCCATGATATTAGGGGCGTCTTCGTGTCAATAGGGAATATGCATAACTTTATTACAATTCAACACCACATAAATACACAAATCCGTTACATTTTTTCAAATATCTGACTTATTAGCTCAGTTGTAAAGATTCTAAGTCGTTGGCCAGAGAGAGTTTCGATATGTACAATGACGTCAAAGTACACGGGCGCCATACAACTTACATAGAAAAGGTTTTTCTGACGAGCGAGATAGATATATTTAATTTTAATGGTCATATCTCCCTGGTTTATCGTACGATTCTAAATCTGCTTTCACTGTAAATATACAATTTCCACATACTTTACACATTAAATTTTATAAATTAAATTTCCAGCATATTCCCTATTGGCGGCGGTATCGCTTTCCATCAGGTGAAGCATGTGTTTTTAACAGGCATGACATAAAAGATTCGTAATTATAATCTTAAATCAAATCTCTAAACACATGATATTAAATGACATAAATAAATAAACCTTTGCAGTAGAGATATAAAAAATATAACTTCAAAATCATGCTTATTTCATTTAATTCATAAAAAATATATTTATAAAGTGGTGACCCTAAAATGTTATTATGGAGACCGGTACAGCATACAACTACCCTGGGGTCATACCAGACATGTCTTATGTCTGAAGGCATAAGGTTTAAAATGACAAATACTGTTTTAGCCCATATGTCAGGGCTTACTGCTTTAAATCTAGACAACCTTATGTTACTGAATCGATATTAAATAATCCAAGGTGATTGTTTTCTCAATTACCTAAATACAAATAAAATTTGTAAAGGTACCAATGTTCTATAGGAAATTTTCTAATCTTAAAACCGTATGACAATATATGTATGAGTGTTGTATGTATGAGTTTATTTAATGAATATCCATAGCATGTGATTCATTGTGAATGGGGTCCACTAAGCTTTTTTTTTCTTTTTATGGCGTTGCCATTATCATAAAAATAAAATAAAATACTGTATTAATTTCATGAATTAAAATATTTAAACTTGAATTCTATTTATATAGTAATTAACTTATTATTAATTAATTATAATAAAGAACTACTGTAAACTAATATAAAGGGTTCACGTTCCAATCGTCTAATTAATGAATGTACCCAGATTCTGTAAGGAAACCGGCCATTTTACGAAACATTTACCCAGTTCATTTGCCATGTCGGCTCCACTGATTCCAATTAGAGCTGCTGATCTTCCCTTCACCAACTTAAAGGTTGCTAAGCCGATTGGTATGAGTTAACGACAGTAATCTCATAAGAACCTTGTCTTGAGACTTCAAAGGCCGTATTGTTTCTGTTTAAACCTGCTGTAAGATCATGTTCGTCAAATTAATTGACTCCGGTTATAATCCTGTCACGTGTCGAGGTTGCCAGAGTAATGATTCATTGAAAAAGACGCCTACGGTTTGAGGAATAATGAGGTATTCCACCTCAGCAAGAAGTTCATCTCAGGTTGTGTCCGTTTCATCAGGCGTGTACTGTATAGGCGAGCCTAGATAAGCAAAGTGCTGACGCCATTGTGCTGTCCCTAGTTCCCACAATTTTTACAAACACGCTTTGATTAGGTCGACCTGTATGTAACTAACTATGTTATGGAATGTAACTTAACTTATTTAACCATTTTCGAAGGGTCGTAGCGTAATGAAAATTGGCAGCTGTGTGTAGTTCTGATGACAATATCGAACTGATCTGATGATGGAGCCGGAGGATACGAACTGGAACTAATAAAACAAATAACATGATGTAAAATCGTATCATAGCCGTTTTGGATTTCTTGGAAAAGTCTTGTAATGAACTTTAACCACGATATTAGGTTTCAAAATACATAATATTCAATTTGGTCCAATGGAACGGAACCCTTCATGCCCGCCCCTCACTTGACCGTTTTTTATTATCTATCTTGCATTCTCAATTTGTCAATATCTGTGACTGGATATCATAGATGCACGATGCTACGGCATTTGGATTTTCCGTCTCTTTTTAATAATGATGTTTGTTTTTGTATACGCATCAGATTTTGAAATAAAAATTGTTGAAATATGAAATACAAATATGAAATACAAATGTCGATTTAGATACAATAAGCCGTTCAGATGTCAAACAATGAATGAGGATTGTCAAATAATATTTCTTTGTGTCCAAGTATTCCTTGACTGAATAGTAGCATTTTGTGACCAGCCCTTTAAATAATGCAGATTTGAATTGTTTCAATGTCATTTTTTTATATTTTCTTTATTCATTAATCATTTGTTAGTTAGTTTTTCCTTCCATAAGGAAACATGATTTTCAGATAAGCCTTTGACTGTTTCAGAGCAAAGCTTATCTCGAATTGTCTGAAGATATAAGCAATGGTGGATACAGTCAATAAATAAATTTCCATAAAGGTAGACTTGCAAGGACACCCCATTATCCATGATCGGGTCTCCGCATCATCCATCAAACGGAATAATATCGCCTCACGTGTGCTGCGGCTATGCTGTAAGCGAGTGACAAACTATGTTTACTATCTTCGGCTTGAACACGAATAATATACGCCGAAACAAATATTTTCGTCTGATTTTCGTGGTAGTAAAATTTTTGTTGAAAAAGTGTGTCAATTTTTCATAGCATATTCATTTCATCTGACGAAACTCGTTTGACCTTTGTTGATAGTATCGTCTGGCGCGTACGTGCACATTGTTTCAGTGTTCACAGCCTCGATTTCGCTCAGTAAAGAGATTACGCCAACTATAGCACCGTGCATGTATACATCTTATCACAACCACAGTCGATTTACGTGAAATGGAATTACTATAATTATGATCATATACATAAAAGTAAGTTTAAAAGATAAAGGTCTACGTGGGAGATTGTCTGGGTTGGTACCACCCTCATTTCTATTCCGTGAAGTAGTTCGCTGTGTTTCAGTTCGAAGGGTCGGAGAACCAGTGCAACTATCAGCTCGGGAGGTTTAACATCTACCACTACATGGCCAACACGTTGGCGGCGCTCTTGGTACCAGAGCATTATTGTTGATCTATTATCGTCAAGTTAAATGGTATTGTCAATAGGTGGCGGGGCGGTATCATTTTCAATCAGGTGATGATCTGCTTGCCCATAACATATTTAAAAATAATACGATCGGGAAACCTTACAGCGATGATGATTATTAGCTTAAACGAATTTCGTTAATATAATACAAATCAAAGTTAAATAATTTTTATTCAAATTGACTCAAAATAGGCACTTTTAAATCGACAATATCAAAACCACTATCTATTCGGAATGGCCATCTGCGGGGGAGAATTTGGCAAGAAACTTCCGCAGCTGCTCTTTCCGATACCACGTAAATAATCTTTCATTACAATGACGATAATTATGAGTAATTTCAAAACATTTAATTGATATATTATTAATGTCATTAAAATTCTATTTCTACGTTTATACAGACGAAATGGAAACAATAAACAAAGACAAGTTTACAGTACTTACTTTATATCAAATTTATTTGAGTCATATCTTCAAATTACCCGAAAACCAGCTCGAAGCCCAACTGCGGCCTTATATTATAACGAGTAGGCGCCTGGGGTAAAATGGAATTTCATTTCTTTAATCGAATTTGATCTTTATTTTCTAAGCAATAAGGTCTTTAAGTAAATTTATAACGTCGTTTGATTTATCATCTTTGCAATATTGTTCAATTTTTAATAAATAATTAGGTGATTTTGTTTTTTTAAAAATGACTCTATGACGATGATTTAAGCTTTAGGACTAAAGCTTTTGTTGTAGTGAAATATTCTTTTTATTTATTTTTTTGTGATAAAGTAGTAAATTTCAGTTATTTAAGTATTATTCCTATACCGTGCTCGACTTGGTCTTCATTTGATTCTATTATTAACACGCGTTTATTATGGCGACCTTTATGTAACTAACTATGCAATGGAATCTAAGGTATCTAATTTAACCATCTTCCAAGGGTCGTAGCGTTATGAAAATTGGCAGCTGTGTGTAGTTCGGATGACAATACAAAAACATGGTACTGTCGAACTGATCTGATGATGGAGCCAGAAGATATGAACTGGAACTTCAATATGGAAAATCGTATCGTAGCTCTTTCGGATTACTTAAAAAGTCTTTTGTTGAACTTTGACCACGATATTAGATTTCAAGGTCTGATGATGAAGCCAGAAGATAGGCACTGGCATTCCAAGCGTGTTTTTCTAGTGTTTTTAAACTATTTAATTTATTAAACATGAATTTGTAATCTAACAACATGGCGTGCGATAAAAATAGAAATGAATTCAAACACTTGGCGGGAAAATTACGTGACTGTTAAAGAGTGTATTTGTTCGTTGCTTTACCAGATAACATCTATAGTGCTGTACAGATCGCCATATACGAATCAAACATCAACATTTTATGGGGACCAAATTAATACATTTAAAAAGGCTTTTCAGAATTGACTTTTTAGGTCTTGTACTTTTACAACCTTTCGCACCATGTAACCCAGGGGTTCATTAGCCCCCAGGTGCTATTCAATGATTTGCCTGCCGTATCTGTCTACTAAAATATTACTAAAGGCAAAATCAAGTCAATTAATTTATCATTCGTATCCATTCACTTCAAATTATCGTCGAAAAGAAAAAATATATTAAAATTTTACGTCACACTGGCAAAATGCTCAAGATAAATTCCATTCTTAGTTATATGGTAAAACAATAATCTTTTTGACTTGGAAACAATTGACACGCATCACATGACGCTCAACATGATAGGCAACTTTACAAAACAACGCGCGTTTTTGCCAACATGAGGCACGCAATATTAGTCCTCGTATTCACAACGAAACAATTGATACGCGACACGTGACGCTCAAAATGTTTGGCAACGTTGCCCAACAATGAATGTGTTTGCCAAAATGACGCAAAGGTTGTTCAGCCTTGTAATTACGATGCAACAGTTAGCGTGCAACATTTGTCGGTAAACATGATCCGCAACGTTGCACGATAAACCATCAATGTGATGCCATAACACACGTTTTGTTAAGACTCGTATGCGGTAAGCAGCATTTGAAGCGCGACATGTATCACAACATGTCGCTCATCACGTTGCACATCAATTGTTGCATGGAAATACGAGGCGTATTAAAACTGCTTCAAAAGAAATAAAAGCAAACAGTTAATTTAAATAGGATAAACGTTCATAAATCTGAAGCGTACGAAAGAAAGCGTGCTCCAGTCTAGAAAATGCCTATTCAACGTCTACTTGTAAGATATTTAGTCGAATTTCTCGATCAATTCAGATTGGTCGTTCTATCGATCTGTAAATGTTTACATCACCTTGAGGCAATTAATAAAATGCCTGCCAGAAACTAAGCCATACTATTACCGACCACCTCGTTGGCGCAGTGGGGTGAACAGCCGACTGCTACGCTTAAGGTTCCGGGTTCGAATCCCGGCGGGGGCGGGACTTTGTGTTATTTGCAAGACCCATTGTTTCGCTTACCGGTCTTGGATGTTGTATTCTTATCTATGTAGTTTATACCATATCGTTGCTAAGTTCCTGTGACACAAGTTCTTACGATACTTACTGCAGGGCTGAGTAATGTGTGTGTCGTGATGTGGTTTATTGTTATTATTATTATTACTATAGGTATTAAAAACTATATACATACTTAAAGAGAAAAATCATCCATAACGCCAGAGCAAAAATTAGATCTTTAAAAAAATACCTGCCCAAGCCGGGACTCGAACTTGGACCTCACGTGTCCCCCGAAGCGGTGGTTTAAACGCATTAAAATCATCTCTTTCCATTTTTGAAGGATAGTCTTTACCCCTGACCAAAAAGTCGCTCCAACACAGCGATTTTCTTATGAACATTTTAGTCGCATACATTTGATCCTTTTATAACGGTTATGTATACCGTAACAGTATTCTAAGGCACCGCGCCCACCGAAGACAAAAAAATTACGTACGTCAATATTATAAAGAGGGTAGCTTAGTAATCTTTTAAGCCTCTCATTCAATTTAAACAGATTTGCAAAGTCAATAAAAGTGTAAAGGTTTTCATTCTCTTACTTGGTTGTAACAGACTGACTGACAAGCAAAGAAGAAATTGTAAATGTCTTTAGATGTATGGAAACCTAAAAATAATAAAAGTTGTATCAAACTAGAGGACGTGGTAGCCCGGTTTGTTACGTGCCATGGTTTACTGACCGACCCGACAGGTCGGGGTTCGAGTCTCGAATCGCCGTACGTTGTAACAGACATGTTCCTCACTGTTCCCGGATAGTGGCGACAGACTCGCAAGCTGTCACACTGGGACTAAACATAAACATGTGAAATTGTTTTGCTGTATCAAACAAAGCATTTCTAAAATAATTTTAAATAACTTTTGTGTTTAGTGAGCGTTAGCTCTAATATTATATAAGGGTTTTATCGAAAAACATATTAAAGAGTGTCGGTTGGTAGGCTCTTATGAGGGTTGGAGATGGTACAAGTGTAGAAATAACCGCATCGTTTTGAAAACGACCGATTCAACGTGAATCATATACCGTCAGTCAAGAATTTGTACAAACTGCCCGTCATATCTTGTGATAGTGTAGTCTCTGTAGTGTGGCATGACGAACGATCAATCATGTTAAATTTGATTCAAGTTTCCGCGTGTAGTCCTATTTATTATCAAAATCTTGTGAAAACGAAGGGAAACTTCCGTGCCTTTAAAAAGTTTTGTCACCAATATTACTGGTGTAAGATTTAGGTTAGTATTTAATTTATCCCCTGTCAGTTAGTGGCTTGCCGTGGTGTTTTTGACGGTCAGGCATCTCTTGACCGTAGATCCCTTTAGCTTTTGTCCTCTGGGCCGTTTCAATGCTGTCTCCGCTTTGCTGGGAGGGAAGTCTGAAACCGCTTTCTTAATACCCCCTATTTCTTCTGATTAAGTTCGTTGCGGATTTAAGCCGTTAAGGTGTCCGGGCACAGCCTGTGTGTCATTGCAGAGCTGCATTATTCGTTGATTATTCGATCAAAGGAAGCCACTGTGGATCCTGGTGAACAGGAGTTGCAGTGTTGGGACAGAGTGGTGGATGTACCGCGATTACTGTCTGTCACCGTTAAACGATTTCTCTTTAACATTCAGTCCACTTTCAACTAACACCCGCCCCCAAAAATCCTTTTTTGTAGAAGCAATAGTTTAAATAGGTGTATATACTCGTATACACTTATTAAAAAATTCTAGTTCAAAACATTTTGAACATGGTTATAACAAAGACCTTAACAATTACGTTCCACATGTTTTATCACTTAAAGCCGAAATCAAGGTCAGAATGCATATTATTTAAATAGACTTAAAACAAGTGCTTTCAAATCGTCATTTTTTATCTACCACCGGTTCGGAATGCTATCTACGGGGAGGAAGCCGACGAGAAATCTCCGTAGCTGCTTTTTTCAAAAATGTACAATAGTTATTCATTACATTTTGGAAAATATCATTATATATAACAATTACATATATATGTCGATATTTGTCGTATGCGTAACATAATAACAGCTGCATTTATCCAGGACAGTGCGTATAAATTCAAAAACCTTACCCTGGCTGATGAGGGCCTCACGAGTTTTTGCGCAGCTCGAAGGCCCTCGTTGAAGGGCTCCGTGTTCGGACATTAAAAGGGACAGGCCTTTAAGGGCCTTACATGCCTGTACCTAAAACCGCAACTGAGATTGCGTCAACCGGTGCTCAAGTGTAGACGTTTCAGTTATTTGTAACTAGCTTTTACAGGGTTTTTTTAAATCAAAATGTAGGTATCCAACCTCAACGTAAAGTCTAAATATTGATGAGTTTTAATCCTTTAGTTGCCTCGGAACTTTTTTTTTGTTATAATAATAACCACATCACGGCACACACATTGACTCAGCCCTGCAGTAATTATCGTAAGAACTTGTATCACAGGAACTAAGCAACGATATGGTATAAACTAAATAAATAAGAATACAAAATCCAAGACCGGTAAGCGAAACAATGCGTATTGCGAATAAAACAAAGTCCCGCCCCCGCCGGGATTAAAACTCGGAACCTCTAGCGTAGCAATCGGCTGTTAACACCACTGTGCCACCGAGGTCGTAAATTTTTTGTTGTTTGTAAGTATTTACCTTTTACTTGGTCCTAGTTCCACAAGGTCAGGATCTGATCATGGGATCCTGAAGAAATTGAGGGAACTCTTCGAATAATACAGGCAGATATCTTGTGTTTTGCGCATAATTTACAAAAACTTGGTTATATGCTCTCGGAAACCATTATTTGGTGAAAAAGAACTGATGGTGAAGACCATAGATGGCCTTCAAAATGAACAATAATGACATTGTTTTAGTGTTTGACAATAATGAAGTAATGTTTCGCTTACCGGTCTTGGATGTTGTATTCTTATCTATGTAGTATATACCATTGCGTTGCTTAGCACCTGCGATACAAGATTATATCTTAGTGCAGGGCTGAGTCAATTTGTGTGTCGTGATGTATCGATTATTATTATTGTTTTTCGGCTTGTTTTCACAAGGATGAGCATTTTCGAAGATTTCCTCTTACATACAAACTGTACTTTATAATAGTGGAAGTCAAGTAATGACTTGAAATTAATTGATTAAAAATACCTACGTGATTTTAGTTAGTGCCTTGTTGAAATAGGTTAAGCATTACGTCTGTACTTCATTTATAAGTTATCACATTACTTTCTTTTTGTTATGACACTATAAAATGGCTTATGGGAACCGGTGAACCACACATAAAACATAACATAACCTCACGCCGTAATTAATCCCTCGAGAATGGTGAGCAGAGGTTTTAAACACCAAATTTCGCATGTTTATGTTGAGTCCCATTGTGACTGTTAGCGAATCTGTCGCCACTATCAGGGCACAGCGAGGAACAGGGAAGCTACACTGTACGGGGACCCGAGACTCGAACCGTCGACCTTTCGAGTCGGGTCGATCATTTAACGGCATGTATCAAACTGAGCTACCACGTCCTCAAACAACCGGTGACCAACCCTCGGCTACCTATTTTTTTGAAAGTCGTTCGATGACTGTACTGAACTGTAATATGATTATGAACTGTAAGAAGCAGACAGTTAAATTTCAATAACTAATAATCAAAATTAAATAAAAATTTAAGAGGGACCAAACATTCTTGTGGGCTTTAAAACCGGTCAAATGTGAGTCAGACATCCACATGGAGGGTACCACCTTGTAAGATAAATCATTATATATATATTCATAAAAGAAAAAAGAGCAAACCAAAAATGTTGCAAACATTTTGTATGGCAGCAACCTTTTAATTTTAATTTCTCAATGTTTTTAGTATTTGTTGTTGAAGCGGCAATAGAAATAGACATTCTGTGAAAATTTCAAGTTTCTAGCTGCTATGGTTCTTGAGATACAGCCCGCTGACAGACGGACGGACAGCGAAGTCTTAGTAATAGGGTCCCGTTTTTTACCCTTTGGGTACGGAACCCTAAAAATCATCCCATTCCTAGGCAGATCTTAAGTCCGCCAGATTTTGAAGGATTAAATAGAAGAGCTAGAAAAAGCCATACAAAAATTCTACGGTGCATTGTTATTGATGTCATTGTGAAACTGCCTGACCGCGAGCCCGTTTAATAAAGGCTCATAGTACGAAAAGTTCAGGCAGTTCAACTTTTTGCCGGCTGCAGTTAACGCCAGTGTGTAAGCTCTTTTACTTTTTAGTTTCAGCCATGAATGTGTCATTTCACACCGGCTGCTTCTCAATACATTATGACGTTTTTGTTGGTGTTAAAGAAAATTACATGGTGTGTGGTGATGCGGACAAAGTTTAGTTTTTTGGGCACCCCATTGTGGTTAGACTTTTCGT
Organism: Choreutis nemorana; assembly: GCA_949316135.1. NCBI lineage: Eukaryota > Metazoa > Arthropoda > Insecta > Lepidoptera > Choreutidae > Choreutis > Choreutis nemorana. The sequence goes on from OX438598.1 coordinate 752,193, forward strand.
TCGGAAAGGGTCGTTAACTGTTTTTGGTTTTTGGTCTTTTCAACTTTCCATCTTTATTCCATCTTCCATGTCTTTCATTGTCGGTTAATCTTAGGTGAAACTACTTAACTATGTAACTTAGGGAGGTCAAACGAATTGTTATTTTAACTGGATGTTAATGAGTATACGTATTAAAAATACATTCGAATTTAGAACATCCTTTTTAAGTCAGATTTAAAACAAAGAAGGTACAATCACTATAATGACACAGAGTAGTTAAAGTTTGGAAGACTAAAAAAAATTAACCAGTGTTGCAAGGTGCAAATTCTAAATTTACTTTTTTTTCTTCACATTCAACTTAAAAATACTTAATTATGTAGGATACGAGACCTCAGAGCAAAAAGTCGAGATCATGAGAGGGATTCGAGTACAGGGCCTCACACAGCCACGCCAAGAAAGCACTTTCCTATATTCTATGTCACCTTGTAAAGTTCATTAACTTGTTATAACAGAAATCACGTTCACCTTTTCAGCAAGTCGCTTGCAGAGTGGTTGAAACAAAAAGCAGCGCAGACGTGACTTGAATAAACCAAGCACTTTGCAAGGTGTACCCTTACAAAATAATCAAAATATATATAGCTGTGGCGCGCGTCTCCGTTGAGTTTTTGTATTCCTCTAGAACATTCATTAAAGTAAAAATATGTGTGCGCCAAAAGAGAAACCAAGTTTTTGGACTCAACATAACAAAAAATACTTGATATCTACATATATTTCTTTTATTTATTTGATCACAAAACAATTACAGCAATGGCCAAGTGAAGAAATTTATTAAAAAAAAAATTATATAATAAATAAATAAATAAATAACCACATCACGACAAACACATTGACTCAACCCTGCACTAAGTATCGTAAGAACCTGTATCGCAGGTGCTAAGCAACGATATGGTATATACTAAATAAATAAGAATACAACATCCAAGACCGGTAAGCGAGACAATGCGTCTTGTAAATAACACAAAGTCCCGCCCCCGCCGGGATTCGAACCCGGAACCTCTGTCGGAAGCAGTCGGTTGTTTACACCACTGCGCCACCGAGGTCGTAACATAGCTTATAACCAGCCAGCAGAGGTATGCGACATAGCTTTGTAAACAGCAGTCTTGTAATTTTTTGTCAACTTTAGTCATCTTTGTACACGCTTACCGAAATGGCAATACTGTCAAAAATAGCGGGAACGAAGTCTTTTAAACAGAGGTGGCAGCGGGAACGGGAAATGTCAGTTGAAGTTTTCAATTTTTTTTTCTCGGATAGTCGAATAACACGATTGTTGCCATAAAACAAATATTCAAGTTCTTTTTTCATATATCAGCAGGATTCGTTTTGAAAAATGATAGTGAATATAGTGCTGTACAAGTGTGGAGAAAGTGAAATACGATGATTTGGCTGCTCTTTTCGCTATCTCCCAAGTAACTCCTCAGAACTTACAGTAACCTTAAAACGTTACTGTAGCCACTCCACTAATCAATTTTCATCCTATCATCTCACTTATCTACGACGTGAGACGTGAGGACGTGGTAGCTAAGTTTGTTACGTACCTTGGATATCCGACCGACTCGACCCGACCGGTCAAAGGTTGGAATCTCAGGTTGCCGTAAGTTGTAACTGCCATGTTTCTCAATGGGCCCAGATAGTGGCGACAAATTCGCAACCTGTCGCTGCAACACTTAGACTCAACATAAACATGCGAAAAGTGCTTCTGCCAAACCCCTCTCGAGGGACTACGGCGCGAGTTTATGTCCGATGTTTATCTCATTCATCTATAATAACACCATCTACAAGAAAGAATAAATTATAATAACGGAAGACTTATGCTGTATGGACTAATGCTCTCCGCCTTTCCCGACTAAAAGTAAGAATGAAACAAAAAAAAACATTAGAACATAACCTCAAATGTTAATCAATCTAATAATTGAGTGATTTTCTCTACTTGGCTATAACGATGAGCCGAGAAAATTCAGTAAGTTATATTGTTTGTTATGCTCTGATAGAAGGCAAAGTTTCAAGTCTGTAACATCCAGATTCTAGATGGTTTGGAGACCAGAGTTGTCATTTTATCGAAATCCCTCCAGCCGTTTTTGCATGATTAAGAAACAACATCCAAACTTTCAAATTTATAATATGATGATGGCTTAACATGCATTGATTTTTTTATTTTTTTATTTTTGTTATGTAATTAATTTGAAATGTTTACAATCACAACACAACAGAACATAAACTCACCCCGTATCCCCTCGAGAAGGGATGGCAGAGGTATTGCACACTGCGTTTCGCATGTTTATGTTGAATCCCAAAATTTTTATCATTTCTTATTTATTTATTTCACACGAAACAGATTACAGTAAAGAAGGATCATACATGTTGTTTGCTTAAGCTATGGCTGTAATGTAACTGTATTGTTCTTTTAGTAAATTAACCAACCGTTTCTCCTATTATGGTATCAATCTGGCTGTAGTAAAAAATTTGATTGGTACTTCTTTATGAAACTTGAAATAAATAATTTATCTCAAAAGGACTACAGCCTCTACAGATCCTTAGCCAACCAATTTAAATGAATTTTTAAATCGGAGTAGTTGAGATCACCTCCAAATCTTCTACAGATAAACTTGATCTATATAATATAAAAATATAAAGTCACGCCGTAATTAATCCCTCGAGAGGGATTGACAGAGGTGTTACACACCGCAATTCATATGTTTATTTTCAATCCTAGTGTGACAGGTTGTACACAATGCGAATTATGGCAGCTACAACTTACGTCAACCCGAGACTCGAACCCTCGACCGGGTCGAGGCGGGTCGTTCGGTTAACCAAGGCACGTAACAAGAGCTACCACCTCCACAAGCAATATCCATGTATGTTTCCAATAGTGTTCAAAAAAGGATTACAACTGACAAACGCAGGTGTAAAACACGAATAAATATAAGATGACTCTTTTAAGACGGAACGCTCAAAAGTTTTAAAATATTCAATAACTTTAATTCACTCACACCGGCAAAGACGACAGATTCGCAACCTGTCACACTGGGACTCAACATAAACATGCGAAATGCGGTGTTTAACACCTCTGCCTACAACTCTCGAGGGACTGATTACGGCGTGAGTTTATGGATATTTGTTTATATTTTATTTTAATTGTGTCCTAAAGGTTACAGCATAACTGTCTACTCATAAACAAAACGTCAATGTCTCGCCAATTGCCCCGCGATCGACCTTGAAAATATTGCGAAGCTGACAAGTGTTGCCGTAAGGAATTCATACGAAGAATACCGAACGATTCGAATTGATGCGATGTTTATCCGCTTACGAGTTGACAAGTGTTTAATACCATTAAGGGGTTTTTATACAACATCTCGGGTAAACAAAGAGACAGAACCTCGTGGAAAGTGTTACCGCCGCCTCGGCGCACACCTGCCACTCTGTCCCAACACTGCAACTCCTGTTTATCAGGATCAACAGTGGCGTCCTTTGATCGAATAATCAACTAATAATGCAGCTGTGCAATGACGCACAAGCTGTGCCCGGACACCCTACCGGCAGTCTCATGGACCCGCAACGAACTTAATCAGAAGAAATGTGAGGTAGCAAGAAACTGATAGTAAGATATCGCCGCCTATTGACACGACGATGCCCTCGATGCCTGGAACGCCAAGAGCACTGCCAATGCGAATGGAAATATTAGGAGTAGCAGAATCAATCACTCATAATTGTTATAGCTTTGTTGTTGCAAGCGAATAAACTACTTGGTACTTCAGCCTAACGAACAGTTTTATCGAAAAAAATTGTCACCAAGTTTCTCCCGTTCCTCGCTACTTGAGAGCGGTAAATTAGAAATTATGGGGGTCGTAACGGGAGGTCGGTGGTCGACCCAGAGGGGTCAATTAATAATGACTTATAGCACTCTTGAGGGCTGGACTGAGGAATATTATATATCCTATATACCTAAGGGTTTACACAGACATGCACTGTAATATATCATAAGATATCACACACAGTGAGAAATGTGCTCACAGGACGGAAGCTATAATTATATATATACTAGCTGACCCCGCAAACGTTGTTTTGCCATATAAATAATTTCAAAAAATAGGCGTTGGTGATAAAAGGGTAAAAATTTTGGGTTGTATGTATTTTTTAATGCGACATAATAAAAATTAAAGAAATTAAAAATGTCTAAAAATTAAAGAAAAATGTTAAGGGTGGACAACCCTTATCACTAAGGGGGATTCTCAGACCTACTCAATATGCTCACAAAATTTCATGAGAATCGGTCAAGCCGTTTAGGAGGAGTACGGGTAGTAACGAACATTATGACACGAAAATTTTATATATAAGATATAAAGCGGCCGTCTTTGAATCGCAATAAACATGGTTTATATTCAAATTCATTATTTGTTAGGTTTTTGTAGGTAAATAATGTCTTAATCTAATTAATTAATAGTTCCAAAAAACCTGCCCCTGAGGGCGTATAAAATTATATATTTAATTAAATTTGTATCTAATGAGTTGATTTAATGGCAATAGATTTTTTTTTAATACAACCAGAATTGAAAAGAAAGTAGTTACATAAAAATAAAAATATATACAATAAAATATATAGATTATAGGGAATCGAAAACGTGATACGCAAGTAATACCTACCATTGTATTGTTACCAGTACACAACCAGCCCCGTAAATTAATACCGTTTTCCGCAAGCGTTCACGCTAACAGACAATAAAAATGTATAGATCTCAGATGCTTTTGGGGAGAACTCGAGCCCCCTAGCCCCCGGATCCACTAGAGGTTATATTACAATCAACAAAAGCTTGCCTTTAGTCTTCTTTAACAATTAATTCAATAAGAAGTTTATTTAGGATGTTCTTAGTTTGTAAGTTATAATGTATAAAAATGTTGGTTTTCCTAATGAAATAAAATAAACAAATAAATTAGAAATCTATAGACAAGAATTCATTATCATTTTGAAATATAAACAACTTCATCTTCTTTATTTTCAATCCGACGTCTTATTGTGGCCGGATAGTGGCGACAGATTCGCAACCTGTCACACTGGGACTCGATATAAACATGCGAAATAAGGTGTGTAACACCTCTACCTACCCCACTTGAGATTTTTAAGGAGTACTTTCTGAAAATCTAGAAATAAACTAATGGAAACATCTTAGCAGGTATTCTTGAACAAATTATAGGACAAGTTATTCAGTATGAGAGGAACGGTCGAACGGTACTTGAAAGAAAAATGGAATGGAAGCATTACAGCAGTAAAGCAAAACTATTACGAGGAAAAACAAAGTATTACGAGGTAATTACGCTGTTCAAGAAGTTGATTACAACACAAGTGCTTGATTGTGCCTTCGTAAATGTACAAGTTTTGGCCCACAACTTCGGTTATTTTTATGCAACCTCATGGGTAAACGAGCAAAGTGATCACCCGATGGGACGCGATACCGCCTATTGACATGACGACGCCAATGATATCGTGGAACGCCAAGAGCACCGTGCGTTGCCCATGTAGAGGTCATTGTATATGTCGGCGCGTAGCCAGAAATCTCCTCAGGATTCACTATTAAAAATGCTCCAAGACAATTTAATTATTTATTTCGTTAAAGATCGACTTTTCTATCTTAAAAATTAACAAAAGAATGCTTTCATCCACTGAAAATCCCGCCCTTTTTGTGTTACGTCAATAACAAGCCTATTTAACTTTACAAATATGCTTTCTTGAAACAGATAAAAAAACACAAATATAATTGAATATAATAATAATAAATCTGAATAAAAGTCTTATTAAGTCTTAATTGACTTAATTATTAACAAACTAGTCTTAAAACAAAATAAATTTGACTCTTTAGGAAAAAGAATTCAAATAGAACCAACACAACACTTTTAAAGGAACAATCAAAATACTAACTAACTAACAAACCAAAATAATACTTAAAGGTAAATATATCAAAAACTTTAATTGCATATAATTCACAATTAAAGTATCTAAAAATTTCTTATTAATTTTAGTTACTATATCTAACAAAAGGGATTTTAATGCAGATAGAAACAAATAGATGGCGCTTTAAAAATTAATCAATTATTATAAACTATAAATAAAACGCCCATATATACCTCGTGCCAATTGGTACACTGGTTCTACAATCTTTCGAACTGAAACACGGCAGAAATGGAGAGAATTGTTAATTTTATTTTAAGACAGTTCACATAACTTACGACTAAATATTTAAACCTGCATCATTGGGAAATTGCTTACTATTCAGTTTAAAAAAAATGCATAAAAACTTCCAGAAATGTATCACATTATGCATCAAAGTCAAAGTGTTTTTATTGGAATAGACTTTAAATGAACACTTTCAAATCGTCATATTACGTGTGTTTAATCATTAAAAGTGTTCATTTAAAAACTCTGTTTTTTAAGCCGATTAAATAAAGAGAAGACGCCATTTTATTGCTTGTCTCATTTCATGTTATAAATATTGAATATTACTTGAAGAAATCTTATAGAAAATATATAAGAAGATGATTTAAATGAATCTTAGCAGACAAAATAGGTTAGCAGGTTAAGAGGATTTGAAGTAAAAGATGTTTATTTTGACCTAGTTCTTTCATTTTGCAAAACGAGTTTTCATCATGCTGGCCTCGGTGGCGCAGTGGTGTTAACCGCTAACTCCTACGCTTGAGGTACCGGAGTATATTCCCGGCGGGGTCGACATTTGTGCTATTTGCTAGACGCATCGTTTCGCTTTCCAGTCTTATATGTATTTTATAACATATCATTGCTTAGTGCCTGCGATACAAGATTATACCTTAGTGCATTGAGTCAATGTGTGTATCGTGTTGTGTTTATTATTATTATAACAAACTGAATAATACAAATCCAACTGCAAATGTATTATTACCTTGACGAATTATGAATATTTTATTAGATTTTGGCGTCCATTTTTACATCACTGCGGTGGCAAACAAGCGTATGGTCCGCCTGATGGTAAGCAGTCACCGTAGCCTATGGAAGTTTGCAATACCAGGGGCCAAAACGCGTTAGCGACCTTGTAAGAATATTTTTACTCTACACCATTAACACTTATCAATAAGATCTCGGTTGATAGTTGAAAAAGATATTTGCCCTTAAAAAATCCTAATCTGATCTCGACAGAAACAGGCAGAAGTAGTGCTGGAAGAGAGTAATTTTTTTCTCATTTTTTATTACTTCCAGCAGTCTTTTTAACAATTTGTTTATCGATATTATGGTAATGATGCGATATTTATGCGAAATCGGTATTTTTATTTACGCAGTACCAAAAGCTACCGAAATATTCATAGTAGCTTTAAATTGTATGAAATAGTTAGAAAACTTAAATGTTCCGAATTGTAATAGAAACTATTGTAAATTTTTGAAAAAAGCAACAACGGAGGTTTCTCGCCGGCTTCTTCCCCGCAGATAGCATTCCGAACCGGTGGTAGATTAAAAAATTACGATTTGAAAGCATATATTTTAAGACTATTTAAATAAATAATTGAACCTCGCCTACCGAACTCCGCACAGGAAGTGTACAACCTAATTTCACATAGTTGCAGACGGCTTATTTTATTATATTATATACATCATGGGCAAATGGAAATAGAAATGGATGGAAGGCGATACCTCCGCCTATTGACACCTCGGTATCTGGAACGCCGAGAGCATTGCCAATGAGTAATTGTAAAAATGTTATACCAGTTGTGCGGGTAATTACACTGGCTCTCCAATCTTTTGAACCAAAACACAAAGAACTGTTGTAAATAGATAGGAGGATGGTACCATAGCAGACGATCTCGCGCGTAGATGAACCACCTGTACTCACACACACACACACACGACGGACGGCTGTTAGCGGCACACAGCGCTTTGAATTAAACTATTTGAAGAAGGCCTGCAGTGGACATCTTCCGACAGTGATATTTATGATAATAACGGAATTTATGGTTTATTATGGATATAAATAAGTTCGTTGGGTAACGATCCCCGGTCTGGGTCCTGGAGGGTCCAGCAGGACTCCATTGCCATTCAACATTGGAATGCTACCAGCATAATGAGGACCTTTCGATCAAGCGGGGCTTAGACTGGGATTTTTATAACTAAGTTAATATCGACCACGTAGCTCTAAATATTTACTTTTATATTTATTAGGTAAATACTTGTTCGATTGTTAGGTAGAAGACGTGGTAGCTCAGTTTGTACCGTGCCTTGGTATACCGACCGATCCGAGCCGACAGGTCGAGGGTTCGAGTCTCGGATGGCCGTAAGTCGTAGCTGCCATGTTCCTCAATGTGCCCGGATAGTGGCGACAGATTTGCAACCTGTCACACTGGGACTTAACATAAACATGCGAAATGCGTTGTTTAACACCTCTGCCAACCCCTCTCAAGGGATTACGGAGTGAGTTTATGTTGTGTGTGTGTAATTGTTAGATACATTTATGGGTTAATTTAATTAACAATCTGTTTATAATTTAGGAAATTTTTATTGAAAATTAAGATGTATATACTTCTATCAGATAAACGTTAATTAATTACTAAAAACAGGTAATTAAAGCAGAAGCATCCGGTGCAACGAAATATCGCTAATGACTCCCAAACATAATCTTATAATAATTAGTAGGTATTAGAAGTTCCTATCAAAGTTTAAGCTAGTCATACATTAAAAACTTTAGTCATCAGAAACATTCCCCTCGACCTCGCGCAAACAGCCAAACAGAGTTGTGAAAACAGCCGACTGCTACGCTAGAGGTTCCGGGTTCGAATCCCGGCGAGGGCGTGACTTTGTGTTAATTGCAAGGCACATTATTTTGCTTACCGGTCTTAGATGTTGTATTCTCATCTATGTAGTATATACCATATCGTTGCTTAGTGCCTGTGACACAAGTCACGTTACCATTAAGTTAAAGTACGTAAAAAGTAAGTAAGTCAAGTTACGATACTTACTGCAGGGCTGAGTCAATGATTGTGTGTGTCGTGATGTGGTTATTATTATTATTATTATATAAAGAGTAATGTTTAATTCTTATTTTTAACACACATTAACTCTACTGTCTACTAACTGCAACGGATTAGAGAATTAAAATAATCAATGGAAAATTATTTACTTTTAAAAGATTAAATTGATTAGTTTAGGTTAGGGTTTAAATACATTTATTCTCATAAAACATGTACACGCCACTTACAAGAGAACTTGAATAACTTACATGAGAACTTGAATAACTTCCATGAGAACATGAATAACTTACATGAGAACTAGAATAACTTACGTGAGAACTTGAATAACTTACATGAGAACTTGAATAACTTACATGAGAACATGAATAACTTACATGAGAACTAAAATAACTTACATGAGAACATGAATAACTTACATGAGAACTAAAATAACTTACATGAGAACTAGAATAACTTACATAAGAACTTGAATACATAAAAAACAGGAAATACATAAAAAAAACGTTGCCGTACATTTTGAAATAAACATTAAAAATTTAATTTATAGCTAACAAAAAATGGAAAAGGAATATAATCAAACTGTATTATATATCCGTAGTAAATACTTAGGTACATAGTTATATGTTATAACACACAAATATAAATTGTACTTAAATAAAAATATCAATAAAGTCTTTATCATAAATAACTGAGTTTGATAGACTAGGTCACGGTATAAATACCAGAAATAATGATAAATTACGTCTCCCTACAGTTAGATTAGCAAAAACTAGTAAGTCATTTATTGGAAATTGTGTTCGCTTTTATAATAAAATTCCTACAAATGTAACAGAAATGTCGGATATTAAATTTAAGCAATATGTTAAACAAATTTTAATTAAGAAGGCTTACTATAAAATTCAAAATTATGTAGAGGATAAAGATATATGGAAGTAATTGCACAGGTTTATCTTATTGACAGTTTAGCTAGATTTATTATGTTGAAAAATTGTAATTTGTAGTAGAAAATATTGTAATTGAATATTGAAAAAAGCAACTACGGAGGTTTCTTGCCGGATTCTTCCCCGTAGAAATAGCATTCCGAACTGGTGGTTGTAAAAAAATGACGATTTGATTTATTTTAAGTCTATTCGAATATAAAAACATTTTGACTTTGACTAACTGTGTATTTCAGCTGGTAGGTAGGAATCTACGTCCGAATAAATAAAAAATTGAGTTTTGAAGTCATTAATTTCTCGATTAGAGAATTCAAATAGTAATTGAAAAGTAAGTGCAGTACCTTTAGTATTCTTAAGCACTTGCCCACCTGATATCTTTTTGTAAGCAACGATTTAATAGATCAGCTTCTATTTAACCTAAATCATCTTTACTACCCGAAAGAATATTTAAAAAACGGTCAAGCGTGAGTCGCACATGATGGGCTCCGTATATTTTATATACGGATCATACAAAAAAAACCATATGATTTGACAAAAGAAAACAAAAAGAAAAATCGAAAAAAACATGTTTTTTCTTTTAGGAATTAATTTAATTTATAATTTCTTAATGTTTTTAGTATTTGTTGTTTTAGCGACAACAGCAATAGACATTACATGAGAGCATATTCCGAAACGGTAGTAGTAAAATAATTTTGACGATGTAAAAGTACATAAGTGCGTTTAAATAAAAATATCTGATTGATTGAGATACAGCCTGCTGACAGACAGACAAACAGACGAACAGCGGAGGCATATGGATAGAGTCCCGTTTTTTACCATTTGGGTAAGGAACCCTAAAAAAACAAAGCCAATTTACGAAATGACCAAACGCACACAGTCGATGAATCGTAAGTTAGTGGCTTGCCGTGGTGTTTTGACGGTCAGGCGTCTCCTGACCGTAGATCCCTTTAGCTTTTGGCCCCTGGGCCGTTTCCATTGCTGTCTACGCTTTGCTGGGAGGGAAGTCTGAAACCGCTTTCTTACTACCTCCTATTTCTTCAGATTAAGTTCGTTACGGGTCCCAAGACAGCCGGTAGGGTGTCCGGGCACAGCCTGTGCGTCATTTCACAGCTGCATTATTCGATCAAAGGACGCCTCTGTTGGTCCTGGTGAACAGGAGTTGCAGTGGTGAGACAGAGTGACGGGTGTGCAGTCGATGAATCGTGAAACAGATGAATTGAAATATCGCCAATTATGTTCCGGTCTAATGTAGTGAATCCATATTTTCATAAGAAGTTTTTTATTATTATTTAGCGGCGTAGCGTAAGTAACCTCCTGGGGCGGATTTCATTTATATTCAGCCCCTCCTTACGCCTCTACTGATTTGTATTTATCATTTTGATTTTTAATTTTCATGAATAACTAATGAGGCCTTGGCTAACCGACTGACCCGAACAAACACGAGGGTTCGAGTCTCGGATTGCTGTGCGTTGTAGCTGCCATTGTGCCCGGATAGTGGCGACAGACTCGCAACCTGTCACACTGGGACTCAACATAAACATGCGAAATGCGGTGTGTAACACCTCTGCCAAGCTCTCGAGGGATTACGGAGTGAGTTTACGTTTATGTTTTACTACTGAGGGAAGGAAATAAAAATAAATCTAATATTGAAAGCTTTACGTTTCGCATGGTTACCCATTAGGTGCGAGTTATACAGAAGTGGCGTGGTGGCCTTCAAGCTATGACGTTCGCCACCGCCCCGACACAGCCACCAGCTGCACAACTCTTCTCAGTCAACAACCCAGTGCTTTGTAATTAAGGTTTCCTTTTTACTAGCCTTCCACACCACGCTTCCGCCATTTTGGAACTCGCGTCTTAGTGTCGCAAATATATTGTATTTGTACACCTGAATGTATATTTAATAAGTGGTATGTAAACTTGACATAAATAGGTAGGTCGGTTTATTTATATTCAAATTCTTTACTTGTAAAGTCTTAATCTAATTAAAGTCAAAGTCAAAATGTTTTTTATTCGAATAGACTTAAAATATGTACTTTCAAATCGTCATTTTTTTTTTATTACCACCGGTTCGGAATGCTATTTCTACGGTGATGAATCCGGCAAGAAACCTCCGTAGTTGCTTTTTTTTTATTTAATTAATTAATAATTCCAAAAAACCTGCCACTGAGAGCGTACAAAAATATAAATGTAATTAAATTTATATCTAATATCTAATTAGTCAATTTAATGTCAATAACTATAAAAACACACAATAAATTTAATCCAATAAAAATTGACAAGAAAGTAGTTACACCAAAATAATAATAATAATAAATAAATAATAGTAATGTCAATTTTAATTGGTTATTATTATTAAAAACTTGCCGCCATGTTAAATATACTTTATTAGTTTTGAATATTCTACTCATGTTATTTAATGTTTATGAAGATATGTACAGTCATTCTATTTCACAAAGACGGTTTGACTATGGCCGTTGTTAGTTTCGATAGGCGTGTTCATTCACATTGTTTCAGAGTGCGTCACCTGGATCCACTCAGTAAGCAAAGATATACACACTAGAATAATGTGCGTCTAATCATAACTAAACTCTTCAGTTTTCGATCTCTGCCCCCATACTATTCACCAATTTCCGCGAGCCAACAGAAAATACAAATGTATTGAAATGACATTACAATGTTCGTCGTAGCGTAGCGTAAGTATTTGTTGTCCGTTTGATTTTTTTTAAGTTAAGGTTTGCGGAAAACGGAATTATTTTAAGGGGGCTGGGCCATTTTAATTACTGTCTCCGCTTTGCTGGCAGGGGATTCTGAAATCGGTTTCTTACTACCTCCTATTTCTTCTGATTAAGTTCGTTGCGGGTCCCAAGACAGCCGGTAGGCTGTGCGCCTGTGCGTCATGCACAGCTGCATTATTCCTTGATTAAGTATGGCGACTTCATTGGACCAGTTGTGTAAACAGCCGACTGCTAAAATAAAGGTTTCGGGTTCGAATCCCGGCGGGGACAAACTTTGTGTTATTTGCAAGACGCATTGTTTCGCTTACCGGTCCTGGATACTATAGCTATATCATCTAGGTAGTTTATACCAAATCGTTGCTTAGTGCCTGCGATACAAGATTAGGGCTGAGTCAACGAGTGTGTTATGATGCGATCATTATTATTGTTATCTGATCAAAAGACGCCACTGTTGATCCGGGTGAACAGGAGTTACAGTAGTGAGACACAGTGTAGTCAAACTGTCTTCGTGAGTTAGAAGGGCTGTACGTGCTGTGAGTAAGTAATGCCAGCAACATTTTGTCCCTTATAACAACTGCTGTTCTTCTAATGTGTTTTTAAAGACGTAACGCATTAGTTGAATGTGCATGCTACATGTTTTGCTACACCAAACAATTTCTCAAATGCGCATTTGTAGGTATAATATTTATTCGAATACAAAGCAACCAAAATAGTTTTTAAAAAGTACATAGATTCGTTAATTTTTTTTGAATGACTGGACCATTGGTTCGGAAAATTTAAGTCGGGGAAGATACCGGCAAGAAACCCAATGATTATTTCATCTCATTTATACATTTCATCTTACAAGCTACAAATAAAACTTTCAAAGCACTTACAAGATTAATTTAACTATCAACAATTAATTCAATATAGTTTAAAATATTGCACATGCTCGTCAAATTATACATAATTATAAAATAGCAAAATTTCAAATGTAATAAATGATAATAATAATTATTATATTATCATCAAAACCATATTTAAGGCTGTCACATCATGCGCTCGTTATAAATGGATCTGACTACAATAATTAAAAAAAATCATAAAATAATATTAAAACAAAATATATTACATTTATTTTATTACTAATGACTTATGTAAGTAATACAAACTTATCGCATTAAGAAGAATTGGTTGCCATAGAAGAAAAAAAAATAAAAATAAAACAAAAATGTCTACTATGAAACTATTAAGAACTAATGTGTATGTGTTTTATTATCTACTCTTCTAGACGCCAAGTGAGCAGGCTAGGTTTATACATAGCTATATTCTGCCTGTTGTTATGCTTATAATAACTCGAGTGTTTTCGAGAGAAGCAAAAAGGAGGGTTATGATTCTATTTGTAATTAATTTTATTTCAAAGAAAAAAAGTAGATGCGCAATTAATTAGAAATTTACCAAAAATGCTTTGATTATTTTTTCTCATCCCTTCGGAAACAAAAAAGATATAGATATTAATTAACACGGCCCTGTGAATGTAATCTCAGATACTTTTAAAAATTATAAAATAGCTCTGGCTCGCCGTGGGTCGGTAGTGTTTGAGGCACTGTTCTTGATTTCACACCATTACCTGTAAACGTCGGAAGCGCTGTGCTCGAAGTTGTCGCCCACTGTGTTCTGAGCTCTACACGATTGAATCAGAAATGAGGAGATCTGCAAGGGAACAAGGTGCCCGATATACCATACCTGAACAAACAAACTGAGTCTTTCTTTTGTTATCTCGGTTTGATACTTGAAAAGAAATTTCATTTATTGAGCACATTAAGCAAGTTAGCGAAAAATCAAAACGAAATTTTTATGCGTTAAATAGAATATCAACTTCGACCTGGGGATTGTCGTTTAAGTCAATAAAAATAATTTATACTGCTACTTTCTTGGGCTGCATTTGTTACGGAGCCCCCGTGTGGGCGGATAGAGCCACAATTGGCGCTGCGCGACGTAAATTGCTTCAGAGTCAGAGATTAGCGTTAATTTTTCTTTGTAAAGCGTATAGAACCGTCAGAACTGAGGCCCTGCCGATTCTTGCGGGCGTTTTACCGGTAGATTTGGAAATACAACGGCGTGCGGCAATGTATTACAACTCGCGCAATGGTATGAGTTCAGATTTTCTAAAACCGAAGGATAGGGCTAAAATCAGTAGATTATTTGATAGCAACGACAACGTTCATAAAAAAAACTAATCGACGAATGGCAAACTAGATAGGATACTTCGACTAAGGGGCGGCATTTATTTAAATTTTTCCCTATAGTGCGCGAACGGTTAAATAAAACGTGGCTTGATATCGATCATTGCGTAGCCCAATTTCTAACCGGGTATGGTAACTTTAAGGGCAAACTTTATTCATTTAACTTGGTGCCGTCACCTTTTTGCGAATGTTCAACGTCGGATCAAGAATTTGTGCAAACTGCCCATCATTTCTTGTGGGAGTGTAGTCTCTGGCATGACGAACGGTTAATCATGTTGAATTCGATTCAAGTATCTGCGTGTAGTCCTATTTATTACCTAGATTTTGTGAAAACGAAGGGAAACTTCTGTGCCCTTATAAAGTTTTGTCACCAATATTACTGGTGTAAGATTTAGGTTAGTATCTAATTTATCCCCTGTTAGTTAGTGGCATACCGTGGTGTTTAGACGGTCAGGCGTCTTCTGACTGTCTCCCCTTTAGATTTTTGGGCCTCTGGGCCATTTCAATTGCTGTCTCCGCTTTGCTGGGAGGGAAGTCTGAAACGCGAAAAGGGTGTCCGGGCACAGCCTGTGCATCACTGCACAGCTGCATTATTCGTTGATTATTCGATCAAAGGACGCCACTGTTGATCCTGATAAACAGGAGTTGCAGTGGTGGGACAGAGTGGCGGGTGTGCATACCATACCTGAACATGATACTTGAATATAAAACAACCTGAACATTTCAAGAAGAATTTATTGAATGATAAGCATTTTTAATTAATGTTTGTACAATTTGCATACGGGCCACTGTATTCCCCTTGTTTAAGGTAAGACATAACGATGTCTGTCAACTTAGGAACGTCTTTCCCGTACAAAAAGGCAAGATGAGTGAACAGCTTGTCAGTGAGCACGCACTTGATTGATTCATTGTCATTCGGTAAGTGATCAATGAGCGTGTCAAGGTCTTTCAGATCGCCCACGTTGTCGTTTTCGCTTCCAATGAACACCCACTTCATAGTCACGTTGCTTAAGTCGAAAATCGGCGGGTCAACATCGCCATATATTGCGAGATTCCCCAAGGCATTGTAGTCATATTTGCTGAACCCGTTGTCTTTGATTTGGCCCCAGCGATTGAAGTTTTTGAGCGAAGTTCCAGCTGGCACGTCAGATACAATGACAGGCAAAACGTCAGGTGTAATCTGGCCCTTATCGTATCCCAGCAACACGAAGATTGCTGATAAACAAAATGGATACTCGAGCTTGGATACGCCGCACAGTAGACGACCGACTTTCTGAGACAAACCGCCGTGTGGAAGAAACTCTGTGTTCAGCCCTGCGTTATTGGCGACCGTCAGAAAAGGGGCTATAATACCCTGGATTTCCACAACAAGGAACGTGGAGTGGTCTAACCACGCAGTTGAAGACAATCCGAATCCATATCTGATCTTTGCGTTATACTCCGGTTGTTGCGCACACAGCAAGATAAGTGTCGCCACTCCCTGGGAATGAGCTATATAAGACAATTGACTCTTCCCCGTTTTTAGAAGAACATAATCAATCACGACCGGCAGGTCATACTTGGCCATTTCGTCTATAGCGAAATCCCAAAAATCGGAATCAGTATCCGGATCCAATTCCACGTGGTGCCTGCTGTACCGGTTACCCCTGGAGTTGGGGACCCACATGTCGTAGCAATTGTCATGGTATATGTAGCAGTGAGCCTTGCCGGGGCCTGGAATTATGCAGTCATCAGAGCTGAGGTAGAGACCGTGCCAGAAGATGAACGGTTCTGGATCTACGCATTCTGGTTTTGGAGGGAAGTGGAAAACCGTGAGGATATACCCGTCTTTCGTGGTCACGTTATGGGATTCCACATTTGTGAACCCATCGAATCTGGAGAGCTCAGTAAAATTTTTCCCTTTCCTTGGTGTCGTGCCGAATATTTTATCGTAGTCTAAAACGTCGTCATCATCCGCCCTCGCGATTTCGACGAGAACACAAAACAGGACTACAACTTTCCACCAAGACCGCATTACGATTTTCAAATGGTATCTTCCTTCATAGGGTCTGAACGGAAAACAGGTGTCTTTGAGTTTTGTCGAAATACTGATTCGAAAACAAAAAGTTTCTTTATTAAACTAATGACTATCCTTAATTTATTCAAGTGTTACTTAACATGACAATACCTTGCTAAATTTTCGAATTAATAACTTCATACATGGTGTTCTGTTAAGAAAGAAAAAAAATACCATTAGATTACGAATCTTAGGACCATCGCTGTTGAACGCATTAAAATAGAACAATTAGTTTTTGAACTTCACTATTAAAACACAACACAATGTTGAACGCAAAAGATTATGTTTGAGTTGATGATGGATTCTATTTTCTGTAGAACTCAACTTTCTCACATGAACACACACACACGTCCACATGTTTCCATAGAACATATCTTTGGTAGATATGCTTAAGGTAGTATAGCTATAGATTTTTGAGTTGATTAAAACACTTTTATATACCTTTTTTTACTGAAACAGATACTCTAGGGGATCTTTGTGGACCTAACAGTGTATTCAAATCCCCTAGGGATCTAAGTGGACATCGCCAACTGAAAAATATTTACTTTAAGTATTAATAAATTATATAAATCTCCAAAACATGCTGTAGCTGTCCAAACAAGCCAGAATACAATAACAATGAATTTAATATGTCCAATGTGTCTTGTTTGAATAACAAAAGAATACTCGGTTTAAAATCTATGATCGGAATTATGTATGCATTTTAACAATTGGAGTTATCTGAGTATATTTTGAAAATTAAGGAAATATTTCATGCGTTTAGTTGTGCAAGCCGAGTTCTTCGCAAGATTGATCTTGTTCTAGCAATAGTCATAAAAGAAAAAAAAGTTTTTTTTTAAATTTTCCTAAACACGCGCACCAAGGATTCGGCACAAAACTTGTAGGCTAATAGTTCATCACGAGAATCAAGTCTCGATGATTTTTTAGTTTCTTCCAAATATATCGTATTTTTTTGTTCGTCAAAAACAAATTTACAGTTTTTGGATTTTTTCCTTTATTTGTGCACTGTGGCAGACCTTTATGCCAAATTTCATGTTTCTATAATCAACGGAAATTACGCTATAGGTTTTGATTTCTTTAAGAATAACAAAAACGGAGCCGTGTCTTTTGATAGCGTTGACGTAAATTTACTTTCACTGCTCCGAGGAATTGCATACCTTAAATCTTTAACACTAGTTTTTTTCCCGCGCAGAAATAGAAAATGGTTCTAATAGGATTTTTAATTACTTGACATTTATCATTATATTTTGGACGATTCACACAATATCTTTATAATTTATAGCCTATGTGTTATTCTGATGTATAAGCTATATTACTGCAAAGTTTCAATAAAATCCGTTAAGTAGTTTTTGCGTAAAAGAGTAACAAGCATTCATCCATTTATTCTCACAAACTTTCGCGTTTATAATATTAATTTTAAAAAAAATTACATAGTGTAATTTGCTAAAAAAAAGTTGAATGTAAAGGTGCTCATAGTAGCTTTAAATTGTATGAAATAGTTTGCAAACTTAAATGTTCCAAATTGTAATAAAAAACTATTGTAAATTTTTGAAAAAAGCAACCTCGGAGGTTTCTTGCCGGCTTCTTCTCCGTAGATAGCATTCCGAACCGGTGGTAGATAAAAAATTACGATTTGAAAGCACTTGCTTTAAGTCTATTTAAAGAAAAACATTTTGAATTTGGATTTGAATAAGGATTAATGTCTGCTTGATACCTCTTTGCATTCCTAAGATAGATTTATTCCATTCTTGTTTTATAGGCGGATATACAGACGAACAAAGTGACCCTTAAGTGTGCCGCTTTTTCATTTGGACCTGAAACCCCTTTTATTCTTGCTCAAATATAACGATTGATGCCAACGGGGCAAACGAGCAGACAGATCACCCGATGGAAAGCGAATACTGCCGCCCATGGACATTTGCAACACCAGAGGAGCTACAACGTTGCCGGCCTTTTAAATAAGAGTACCCACTTTTCTTGAAGGTCTGCAGGTCGTATCTGTCCGGAAATACCGCATACGATTACGGAAATAATACGCATCACGGAATCTATGCAGGTTCGACTCAAACTTTGCGGATATTTTCTTGGCGCTGAACAAAGTACTTTAGTAAGTACCTGTAAGAAATATTCGCTTCTACATTTTTTTGATGAAACCATTACATTTTCTATTGCCGTCGTTAAAGGAAAATTAAGAGCCTCGTAAATTCCAAGGCATTTTCCGAATTTTTTATATGACGTTTCTTAAAGTTTTATGAAAAATCTTATTTCATAAAATGTTCGTAGCTTAATACTATAAATTATAAGAATGTCATTCCTTAAAATGTGCAAATTAAACTAAAGTTGAACATTTTGAACATTTGCTAACAAAATTTTATTTGGATGGTTTTTATTGTGGAGTTCGAATAAATGTTGCCACTTTTAAAATAAATATAGGTAGGTAATTTTTTTTCGGTATATTTGTCATTCTGTGTGAGTAAACAAGCTGATTTTTTTTATTATTTCAATTATACTTATATTGACTGACTGTTTAATTTGAATTATGATTTTTAATTAATAATGGATTCCAATTTTTTTTATTATTATTTATTATCCAATATATTATTATTATTCTTTAATTAATATAATTGGTGAATGTGCACCGTATTAATAAAATTTAATAAATAAATAGACATGAACGAATTCTTCTTAACACAGTAATATAGACAGTCGGTATTTCTATTTATACCTACGCTTAGATTCTTAAAACTACACCCACCTTTCTATTTCTGCCGTGAAACAGTTCGCTGTGATCGAAGGATTGGAGACCCAGTGTAATTAAAGCATAAGAGCTATAACATCTTTACCTCTCATGGGCAACGCATTGGCGGTGCCCTTGGCGTTCTAGACATCAAGGGCACCGTCGTGTCAATAGGCGGTATCACTTTCCATCAGGTGAACCGTCTGCTTTAATGTGGTATAAAAATATTTCAATTCAAGATCCAAGAGGGAGGTTCAATTGTTAAAATTATCTATTACTCGTGAGAAGCCGGGGAGGCTCGCTAGTATGGCGTTGTATATAATTCATACAAGTTTACAAGATGTTGCTCCAGCGGTTCATTGCCTATTGACTACGTTTTCCTACCTCCTATTTCTTCTGATTAATTTCTTTGCGGGTCCCAAGACAGCCGGTAGGGTGTCCGGGTAAAGCCTGTGCGTCATATACAGCTGCATTATTAGTTGATTATTCGATCAAAGGACGCCATTGTTGATCCTGATAAACAGGAGTTGCAGTGGTGGGAAAGAGTGGCGGGCGAAAAAAAAATCGCTTACCATTAGTAGAGACTAACGTTGGTTTCCCAAGTCGCCAAATTTATTTGTATAACAATAGTTTTCTCAATCAAAAGAAGCCCATTTGTAAGGTATAATGTTTACAATGACATTACGCCTGTGAGTTACGAGAGGGAATTTTATGAAATCTTCAGCAAGGAATATCATGGAATCCTCGTAGCTTGAAACCCTTAGAAATGTAACGACCTCATATTTATCTGGACTACTTCAGGGTGTGGTCGGCGTTTGAGCGTGTTTTTATCAATTAAAAGAACAGTAATCATATTCAAAAGATTGTGTAATATTCAGTTTACTTTTCTACCGTCGGTGTATTTTTATATGATCAGATGCTATGATGACATTGTCTCTTGATTGTAGAATCTTGTGTCGCAGGATCTAAGCAACGGTATGGTATAAAACATTCAAGACCAGTAAGCGGAACATGCGTTTTGCAGTTCTGCCCGTGTCAGGATTCGAACCCGGAACCTCTAGCTCTAATGGTAAGAAGATTTACGGTCTCCCTTATTTTCAGGAATCGGCACGACGATCGACGATCTCGCACGTATATCACCTGTGAATCTGCCGCTACAATTTTCGGCTAAAATACAAACAGATCACACATTTCAATCACACACATATCGGTAGTCACACTTTTATTTATAATTAAGTAAGAACTTGATTCATATAATATCACAGTATCTCACATCACAGTGTTTAACAAGAAATTATTAACCTAAACGATTACATTAAGATGCTGTGTTACAACCATGAAAGTTATGCAACTCAGCACTGTGTCAGCTCTTACGAGACCGACGCTGATCTTCCGTTGCACCCCAATTGATAACGAAGATGAATTAAACATGTACAAATAATTATGAATGTTTGTGTGTGTGAAAATTTAAAACTTATACTCAGATTATATTGATATTAAATAAATTTTATACGTTTTTTTTTTAATTTCACAAGTATGTGATGTAGTGCTCTCACTGAAATATCTAAAGGCGTTCTTAAAGAAAAATACATCACACTGCGCCGGCAGCGGCACTATGATTAACTGATATGATGATATATTGGCCTTAATGCCTCCCGCTGCCAGTGGCTCTTCACCTAAAATTACTGTCCGAGTCCTGCAGTCGTCGCGGAGCATTGAAATTGAAAAAGTTGGGAGACTTCCACCGAAGCCCTCCTAAATTAATGTCGAGATCGCCGAGGCTGGAACATTCCTTTTCATCATTTTATGATTTTCCACCAGGTACTGAAAGAACTCGAGTTACCACAGACTCTTTTGGATTTAATCTATCGATATCTAAAACATTCAGTTTAGTTTAGTTTTTTGACGACCTCGGTAGCGCAGTGGTGTAATCAGCCGGCTGCTACGCTAGAGGTTCCGGGTTCGAATCCCGGCGGGGGCGGGACTTTGTGTTATTTGAAAGACGCATTGTTTCGCTTACCGGTCTTGGATGTTGTATTCTTATTTATTTAGTTTATACCATATCGTTGCTTAGCACCTGCGATACAAGTTCTTGCGATACTTACTACAGGGCTGAGTCAATGTGTGTGTCGAGATGTGGTTATTTATTATTTATTTAATATTTAATTATAACATTAAGAAACCTTATAAAAATGAAA
Organism: Choreutis nemorana; assembly: GCA_949316135.1. Classification (NCBI taxonomy): domain Eukaryota; kingdom Metazoa; phylum Arthropoda; class Insecta; order Lepidoptera; family Choreutidae; genus Choreutis; species Choreutis nemorana. Next base: position 774,097 of record OX438598.1, read on the forward strand.
TGTACAATTAACTGTGCTGACTGACTCTATTAACACGCGGTGCGACTTGCAGATTTATGTCTTTATTATTTGTTGTTACAGCGGTAACAGAAATAGACGTTCTCTGAAAATTTCATGAGTCTAGCTATTATGGTTCATGAGATACAGCCTGAAAGAAATACAGACAGACGGACAGCGGAGGCTTAGTAATGGAGTCCCGTTTTTTACCCTTTGGCTATAGAACCCTAAAAAGCAACATGAATTGGGAACTTTTTTTTAATATTTCAATCGTTAACGTGATAAAGGATGTGTAACAAAAATGAATTTTTATTCGTGAACGCTATAGTAAACCCGAAGCAAGCGAGGCTTAACGCACTTAAGGTCTCCAAGAAATAACTCACGATCCAAGTTAAAGTAATTATATCAACTCAACTCGCCCTTTCAGCAGAAGTTAATGCGAGAATTCAGATAAGGGACACAACTAACGGTTCTCGATCTTTTATTTGTATAGTTACTCACTTATGCCCGTAGCTTTTAAATTTAACCTCTTTCTCGCTTTCCTCCGTTCTTATTTGTCACGTACGTCCTAAATTTCATTTGTGAAAATCCAGCTTTCTAGGTTTAGGCTGGGCGTTGATGAGCCAGTGAGTCAGGCCGTATCTTTCCATATTAATTAATAACTACTGTAGATAGAAAATTCAATCAAAATGCGAGTGTTTATTGTGATTTTATAGTTCAGTAATATAAAAAGGCAATAGTTTTCTAGTTGCCACTGGAGTTTTCTTGATGAATACATTCTTTGCAAATTTTGAAGCAAATATTATTTTTTTGTCTTCTGGCTATCTGCAATTTGCGAGCCAAGGTTAAATTTATTTAAGAATAGCAAATTCGTGTATGAATATGCAATTTGACAAATTTTTGCAGACCAATTTATTCAATGAGTTGTTATATTGCATGCGTTTCCATGATGCGTAACCATCTCGATTCACATTGAAGTTAAGTGAATATGTTCGCAGTTCGAGTTCCTATAGTTGGCCGGCAGGTTTCCCCGCAGCCCGAGACAAATAGCGGCCATTTTTATATTCTTATGGAAATTAAAGTGTCGGCGGCGAGCTTTATATTGTTTTGCTTACGTCTCCCGAATTTCGAGGGTTTATTTGAAACTTTAGTGCGGAATTGTTTAGGTTTGCCTCGGGGAGATATTTTTGTCATCAAATTTGATTGCTTGTTAAATTGCCTCATTTTTACCGGTTCCAATAGATGGAATGTTTGTTTGTGTGAAGCCTATGAATACGGATTCACACACACATAAACAAATAAAAATACCTAACATACTTTTGACACAAATTTTATTGATTCAAAGTCAAAGTCAAAATGTTTTTTATTCGATTAGACTTAAAATAAGCACTTTCAAATCGTCATTTTATTTTTTTACAACCACCGGTTCGGAATGCTATTTCTACGGGGAAGAATCCGGCAAGAAACCTCCGTAGTTGCTTTTTTCAATATTCAATTACAATATTTTCTACTACAAATTACAATTTTTCAACATAATAAATCTAGCTAAACTGTCAATAAGATAAACCTGTGCAATTACTTCCATATATCTTTATCCTCTACATAATTTTGAGTTTCATAGTAAGCCTTTTTAATTAAAATTTGTTTAACATATTGCTTAAATTTCATATCTGACATTTCTGTTACATTTCTTGGAATTTTATTATAAAAGCGAACACAATTTCCAATAAATGACTTCCTAGTTTTTGCTAATCTAACTGTAGAGATACGTAATTTATCACTATTTCTGGTATTTATACCGTGACCTAGTCTATCAAACTCATTTAGATGTTTCCTTACATACATAATATTGTCAAAAATATATTGGGACGGTAAGGTGAGTATATCAATTTCCTTAAATAATTGTCGTAATGAATGTCGCGGCTTTAAGTTATACAGAGCTCTTATAGCTCTTTTTTGTAAAATAAATATCGTATCTGTTTCGGCCGCACTACCCCATATTTTGATTTGTACACATGGATTAATATGTATGGGTTGTTGGAACTGTTCAGTGCTGAATAATACACAGGTTGTCAGGTACACGTAATGTATATAGCAAACCAATACATATGCACTTGTATAGTAAGGAGGCTACTTCACTTAAGTAGTACCTAACGCGGACTGCCTTGTAAACTGAATAATTACGTTTTATATATTTTAATATTGCAAGTCTCGCATTACGTACTACTGTGTCACCACAAAGGTAGTCGCGGTGTTTCAGTGGAGACCAATCATTTATCTATGGTATTAGTATTGACGACCTCGGTGGTGCAGTGGTGTAAACAGCCGACTGCTACGCTAAAGGTTCTGGGTTCGAATCCCGTCGGGGGCGGGACTTTGTGTTATCTGCAAGACGCATTGTTTCGCTTACCGGTCTTGGATGGTGTATTCTTATGTATGTAGTATATACCATCTCGTTGTTTAGTTCCTGTGACACAAGTTCTTATGATACTTACTGCAGGGCTGAGTCAATGTGTGTGTCGTGATGTGGTTATTATTATTATTAGTGAAGAAGTCTTAGAACATTCAGAGATATCAATCAAAACGAGTAGGTATTAGGATATGGTTCCAATAACGGTCGAAATTATAAGAATTTAGATATTATACAGAAAGGATGAGTAACTTTACATATGTATCTACTAGAAAGTGACGTGTACCCTTGTAAGTCGAGTTTTAATGTCAAAGTTGACAGTGGAAACCTTGGTTGGGAACCATAAAGTTAGATGTCAGGTGAATTTACGTCAAGGCAATGGTGCGTAAATCAGTCTGGAAAAAGCAACCGGATGACACTTGGTATTTGAGTTCATGAGGCAATTTGGAAACATTTTTGTAAAGGACCTCATATCCTCAAAGTGAACTGATTCCGAGAAAAAAGGCATGGGTGATAAGGAGAAAAAAATTGCATAGAAACTGACTGGAAAGGCGGTAGCATTGAAGTATACATACTTGATAATAATTATAAAATTGTATTTCGAAATGTATGGACGATTTGCGTGAACGAACTTTTTTAAGATCGTAAAAAAACGTGTAGCAACCGGTAGCGCTTTTAACGAAAATTCTTACTGGTGGAGACGCCATAAAAAATTGTAATCTGTTTTTGCTGGACGGTTTTTGAGTAATTAAAGGTCAAAGTGGCGAAAATTTTGGATTTTTCACTCGCTTTTTCAAAAATCGTAAAAAATGAGTTAAAATTATTAAAAACGGATGACGTTAATTATACACGTTCTCAGAGGATCTAACTGTGACAAGTATCGATGTCATCCGTTTTTATAACATTTAACCCCACTTTCCAACCCGGGCTTAAATCCCGGTTCGGGAAGATGTGTGATGAGCACGATTATTTACTTTGAGGTTTATTTTAATAGGTATAGTGTAGTATGTATCCATACTATATTTTTTCCCGCGTTCACTTAGAATGTATTCGTATTTTATATTTCATGTGTGGACATGATGCAAAATAAATCTCAGATTCATGGAACGTGTGAATCTGTATTTACAATTCTTATATTTCTAATATTTCATGTTTTTTTGAACGAACAAGCGATATTCTGAGTCTAAGAGATCAATCTGGCGTTTGTATGTAAGTATAACTGTTTGACCGACGATAACTCGAGTATCGTCGATCGGATCGTCGCGAAATTTGGTAGGTAGAATAATGAGGTAAATAGATTTCTAATTTTTAAGTATGGCTCACAAATTGCTCAAGAGGTTTCTGAGATAAGGGGGTCACAGTTCAGAATGAACCACTAGTTTATAGTTATAATATACAGGTCAGTGTATATTGTGAAAATGAGTCATCTGCATTGCTCTGTTAGTACTGCACGGATTTTTTGTGCGCCGAATTTTTTGTGTGTCGTCGACATTTTGTTTTAATACAACATTATGGACGAACAAGCGAATGGTTCACCTGACGGAAAGTGATACCCACGCCTGTTAGCATCACACCCTTGATGAGAAACACCAAAGCATCCCCTAAGCGTCGCCCATGTAGAGGTAAAGATGATATAAGTCTCGTGCCGGTCATTACACTGGCTCTCCAACCCTTCGAACTGAAACACAGCCAACTGCTTCGCTCTGTAAATAGTAAGGAGGGTGGTACCAACCCAGACGATCTCGCACGTAGATCTACCTGTTAAAAGACATGTAACATAAAAAGCCAAAACGACCCGATTCATAAAACACATGCCATAATTGCGAAACGATTGACACAATGATTTAACAATAACTATGATAAATAATCAAAGTGCAAGATAACTACGTAAAACAGATTGATGACTGGAAAATATTGTATGGCCTTTTTTTGGGAGGGGAAACTTAATTTTCAGAAGCCTTTTAACATATATATACCTACAATATACTACAACTATATATTTAAAGCTACGTATAAAAACTGGAATCACAGAAAAATAGAGAGTAAGCCCCGGGCGTGCCCTGAATAAATTTAAGCGAAGCGTTTTCAACGGAACATGCAAATTGGTCGGATCGGCGTCCAGATCTGTTGATCAATGTTTTTGGACAAAGATCGTTAATTAATGTTTGTCCACGGTGTGCCATCAAGGTCGCTAAATGATGGACACGGGAATGATAATAACCACATCACGACACACACATTGACTCCCAGCAGTAAGATTGCAGAATCATATGTCGCAGGTGCTAAGCAACGATATGGTACATATTACATACTTAGATAAGAATACTACGTCCAAGACCGGTAAGAGAAACAATGCGTCTTGCAAATAACACAAAGTTCCGCCCTCGCCGGTACTCGAAACCGCGTTCTGTTGCGTAGCAGTCAACTGATATATATGACCAATGCGACACAGATGCCGTTAAATGGAAAATGGGCATTTGATATATTTTATATACCTAGTTGTTGGCAATCAGTCGGACATTATCTCACCTAATGATAAGTGACGATATAGCTCAAAATACCTCTTTAGTTTTTTGGCCTCTGGGCCATTTCAAATCTGAAATTGGTTTCTTACTATCTCCTTTTTCTTCTGATTTAAATTCATAGCGGGTCCCAAGACAGCCGTTAGGGTGTCAGGGCACAGGCTGTGCGTCATTGCACAGCTGCATTACTCGTTGATTATTCGGTCAAAGGATGCTACACGATGTTATTAATACTAATCAACTAGGCGGAATTTAGACGTAAAGATTGGAGGGTTTTTTACGGACTTAATTCTACAGTTACCTTTTTATTAGGTATTTAACAAAATAAAATAATGTAGCTACATTGGTGAGTGTTGTGAAAAAGACAGTAGCAGTTACTTTACCACTGCGATTAATCGCACACGTTTAATCGCATTACTTAATCTATGATGTATAAGGGAGATGAAGATACTGATACCCATGATATTTACTGGTTAGAAGTCGAGCATTTTACACACTAAATTCTGCTTTTATACAAGAAAAGACAAAAAAATCTGAAAAACGTAACTGACACTTCTCGTTCCCGCCAAGCAAGCCCCACTTAAACTTTTTTATGGCAATAACTTTGAGTCATTGTCATTGTCAGATAATATTTATTCTCAAGTTTTGATGAGGAATGAAATGATGAAGAGATGAATTATGAAAGGATGAAAATGATATATGGAATGATGAATCTGCTCACAGTATCATGCTAGTACTGTTACTGAAGGTTTTATTGAGTTACTTGGGAGATTACGAAAAATGCAACCATATCGTCGTATTTCACTTTTTTTACCCTTCCACAGCACTACAGAAATTCACTGTTTAAAAGAATAACATTTTGCTAATTAAATTCTGGTTGAATACAAGAAAATACTATGAAGTAAGAAAAAAATTACTGCCAGTTGTCGTTTCCGCCAAGTTATACGAGCCAATATAGGTTTCGAATTGGAAAACGAAACGTTTTTGTCAGTGTCAATGTCAATGTCACGTATCACAACGTCACTTTAATTTGTTGTGAACTCAGAAATAACAGGAAAGATCGTAAATTAATAAAAAGATTGTTTACCGAATTTCAATATACCGAGGTCAGAATTGCTTTGAAAACTGATAAGTAAAAAATGATAACTGAAGATAGCATTTGTTAGCAGAAATGTCGTTCAAAAGTTTGCTGCTGCGGTACGTGGAATTCGGAAACTTTGTTTTGTCTTAAATTTATCATTTCAGTTATACTTTGATAGCCTAAGGGTTTCATAACATATAAAACATAATTAAGTTTAAAAGTGTCATTCAAGAAGTTGGCAGTTTAATATTGTTGTTATTTTTAATTAAAAATAATTTCGGTGTCTCCAGAATTTGTGCCTGTGTTTGTTTCTGAATATATAGGTCGTTCCTATCGACAGGATCACTTTTATTTGGTGAAAGAATGGTTTGAAAGTTAAAATTTGGACTTAGGTAGTTAGTTAGCTTGATTTTTATTGAAATTACTGGGGTCATATCTTTTTATACAATCAAGAGAAATACAACCTCAGCTTACGTACATGCTTGGGCACCCCCAGAAATCATAGATAAGCAGGATTTGTAGTAACCACCAAAAAAGTATTTATTATACTTCTAATCTAATCAACAACTGTACAGGCTAGTCCTAGTGACGAGAGTATCAATAATGGATTGTTTAAATGAATATACTCAACAAATAATAAAAATATTTGTTGTAGACGAATAACCGGGCACAATAAATATGCAGCGTTTGCACCAATCATCAGAAGTTCGAGCTATAAGCAAAACAAAGGGCCAGACGATGGAAGTCTACTCAAAACTGTATCCGCAGCTGTTATCGGATCAGTTCTTATAGGGTCCGCTGTAAAAGGTAAGTTTTTTTTTATTTTTTCAATCAAATTTTAGGCTGGTGAAACAATTTTTAAAATCAGAATAGAAACTTAAAAGATTAACTTTTATAACCAAACTTACAAACATTACCTTTTTATAATATTAGTAAAGATTGGCTATAAATAAGAGGACTCTTAAGGATGTGGTAGCACAGTTTGTTACGTTCTTGGTTTACTGACCTACTAAACCTTATAGATTGAGGAGTTGAAACTTGGGTTGCCATAAGTTGTGGCTTCCATGTTCCTCATTGTGCCCGGAAATTGGTGATACATTTGAACCTGTCACACTGGGAATCAACATATACATGTGAAATGCGGTGTGTAACACCTCTACCGACCCCTTTTGAGGGATTATAGCGTGCATTTATGTTTGTTATATATTTGATGTTTGTTTTTTTTCAGAATACTTGGAAATAGCGGATCCATTAAAAAATAGCAATAATGCATCAAGAACGGTAAACGCTAGCAGAAGCTTCATAGTGCATGCTGCACAGGTTCCATTTGAGGCTGGAGCCAGGAGGGCTGATCTACCTACCTTCAGAGCTGATGAAGTGATGAAGCATGACAACACGTAAGTAATCACCTACTTGATATTTTCACTGTCACCAAACCCTTAACCCGCAAGTGTTAACACCAACGGAAAATTAAAATGTACTGAAATGACAATGACATGCCGAGTGTGAATAAATTTTGTTTTAATACATTTTTTTATTCTCTGTTGGTGTTGATGCTAACAGAAATGGTTTTTGTCTAAGATTCCAAGTCATTATGTTAGTTATTTTTGTTAATTTTTGGTTTTTAAATAAAGATTTTTATTATTATTATTATCACTTTAGTATTGTTGTTGTATCAGGTTTGTATGTGCACATTGTTTCACATCTTGAGAACACTGGGTTTGGGTGGGTGGAGAGAAGCATGTCTTAAATTTTTCTGGGTATATTTATAGGGTAATAGGGTAGGGTAGAGGGTAGGGTATGTATAACAAAGTTCCGTACATTATTTATGTTTACACGTTACATTTGACATGTAAATCTTTACTGTATACTACATGTAAGACAAGAAAGCGAAACAATGCATCTTGTTAATAATACTAAGTTTAGCCCCAGTCGAGATCCGAACCCGGAACCTCTTGCGTAGCAGCCAGCTGTTACACTGATGCCATTAAAGTAGTAAAAATTCGAATGACGCCCACATAGTAGGTATAAAGTTTTTGGGGGTCGATTTATGTCAAATATTTCTTTTCCGTTTTCCAGAGGTAGTTTCTGGGTGATATACAAGAATGGGGTGTACGATGTCACCAAGTTCCTCTCCTCACATCCTGGAGGTGACCAGATATTGAATGCGGCAGGACTTAGCATAGAACCGTTCTGGAATGTATACGGAATGCACAAGACTCCGGAGATTTACAAACTCCTCGAGAGCTACAGGATAGGTGAGGTTATTTGTAATATATTTAAATTATAATAATGACTTATGTGGCTCAGTGGTGTAGACCGCCGACTGCTTGAGGTTCTGCTTGAGGTTCGGGGGCGGATCTTTGTGTTTTTGCAAGACGTATTGTTTCGGTTACCGGTCTTGGATGTAGTATTCTTATATATGTAGTATATACCAAATTGTTTATGGATCACAAGTTCTTAGGAAACTTATTGCAGGACTGAGTCAATTTGTGTGTCGTGATGTGGTTTATTATTTTACTCTTAGGTAACATCCACGAAGACGACGTAGGTGACTATTCAGCTGATGAACTGTGGGCCAGGGAACCTCGAAGGGATCAAAGACTGCTCATCAAGACCAGCAAACCGTTCAACGCGGAGATACCACCACAACTGCAGATCCAGAACTTCGATACGCCCAAGTGAGTTTTCGTTTACGAGATTATCAAATAATTAAAATATTTTAAGACCGACATTTTGTTGCACCGATTATTTATCGTCCCGATTTTTCACGATATGACGTTTCTTTCGTAAGAGGAAAAACTTATCTTTTCAAGTGACCAGTTATCAAGAAATAAATAAAAAATGAATAAAATCCTCATAGATAAAATGCTATCTTTTATTTTAATCACAAATTATTGAATGTATAGTTAAACGATCTTTGTTCGCGGGTTGTTTGTTCCGTAAATAATGCCGCGAATACAGAAATCTTGAATACGGAATGGTAATTTATATGGGATTATAGTTGATACGTTCCTAGGTGACAAAATGTTTTGTTTTGTTGACATTATAAATTAGAAGAACAGAGCGAGAGACGTGTTGTGAAAGTACATATACCTTATTACTTGAGCAATAAGGTTGCTTTCATTCTGTTTGTTTACGTTCTCGAAAACACCTATCGCGGCGAAGGCGGCTTATGTCGAAGCCCTCGGCGATATCTTTTGACAACATACTCAAGGCAAAGTTGTAATAAGATCTATTTTCCTTTTTATTATCATTCAATTTAACGGCATTTACAAAGGATATTGGTTTGGATATACTTATTATATCCGAGAATAAAGAAATTTTTAGTCGCGAATATAGGAATTGGTTCGCATTTTTTAATCCTCGGATTAGTGAAAACGCGAATGAAGAAAGCGCGAATAAGAAGCTTTTACTGTATCCTATTTAAAGTACTTACTTGCGTGTAGTAGGATTTTTACTAATGCCATAGAACGAATACCTGAATGTTATTTTTTTTTTTTTTTTTTGTAATTATAATAAATTAGTTAAGTTGATAAAGGGAGAGAAATGTTAAACCTCATATTACATTGCATGCTGTGTTAGCCTATAAGTGATTAGGACACTGAAAAAGTTCTTAAAATGTTAAAACTATATGGTATTGTGTTTTTAATCGTTGGTTAACCAAAAAAATAAAATAAATAAAAAATATATTTATTTACTAATTGGAAAACAAACAGTACAAAACAATATCAATTAAAAATACTATGTATGTGATAGGTAACTTATTTATATTAAAAACCAGTAAATAATGAAGCTTATATGTCATGCCCTCAATGACAGCGAACTTTTTCAATTTTTTTTTAAATGTCATTCCGACAGCGAACTCTTCTACGTCCGACAACACATGCCGGTGCCCGACATCGATCGTACGGAGCACACTTTGACAGTGACATTGATAGATGACAACGGTGACCGTAAGCGAGCGAGCTTCCGATTGGACGAGCTGGAGAAGTTTCCGCAGGACACAGTCAGAGCGGCGCTGATGTGTGCCGGGAATAGACGAACTGAGATGAATAAGGTATAGTATAGTATAGTATAGAGGTAATAAGGTATAATGTCTATTATTGAGATTTGTTTTAGAGATGTTATTTAATTAATGGAATTAGGATATAAGTCTGCCATTTTTTAAAGGCCTTTTTTTGGTGGCGCAGTGGTGTAAACAGCCGACTGCTAATTAGATGTTCCGGGTTCGAATCCCGGCGGGGGCGGAACTTTGTGTTATTAGCTAGACGCGTTGTTTCGCTTACCGGTCTCGGATGTAGTATTCTTATCTATGTAGTGTATACCATATCGTTGCTTAGTGCCTGCGTTACAGGATTATCTTAGTGCAGGGCTGAGTCATGTGTGTGTCGTGTTTTAAAAGAAGAAAGAATGAAACGTTTTCACCAATCCGCTAGTGCTGCCCCCTGGCGCGAGAACAATATGGTATTTCTTCGTATTAAATGATCGGAAGAAATAATTTAACTTATAAATAGCCTAATGTGCTCCAAGTAATAAATTTAGAGACTACTGTATATAGCTCGCTATTTCTTAGTTTGTTGTTCGGTTTCACTTTTTTTTATTATTTATAATTATGCATACGGCCTTAAAGTGATTTTTATCATATTGACTACACAGTTTAGTCATTTTACATAATACCTACGGATTCTGAATAATCGCAACTATAACGAATAACTTTGGCTGTTAAAACCGGGTATCCTCTCGTAAGCAGGTGAAACCGGTGAAAGGTCTAGACTGGCACGGCGGCGCCATCAGCAGCGCTGTATGGACAGGCGTGTACCTCATGCACGTACTGAAGCAGCTCGGCGTCGACGAAATGGATGCCGAGGGGAAACATGTTGTTGTAAGCTATTTTCAGCTTTCAATACAATCTGACATTTAACCATTTTGTTCAGTAAAAACCGGATAAAACTGTAAAAAAAAATACATACCCGCTTAAATTTAATGAAAACTCCCTTAACAAAATAAAACATTTATTTTATTTTTACGTCAAGATAATTATTTTAATCTTTTATTTACATGAAAATAAAAATGAAATGTAAATAAAAAAAATAATAAACTCACGCCTTAATCCATCGATAGGGATTGGCAGAGGCGTTAAACATCGCATTTCGCATGTTCATGTTGAGTCCCAGTGTGACAGGTTGCGAAACTGTCGCCATTATCCGGGCGAAATGTCTTTTATTTATGTCAAGCGCAAACAAGCAGATGGGTCATCTGATGGAGATTGATACCGCTCCCTAATTGAAATTGACAATATTGATGTATTGACGTTCTACACCAGCAATGCGTTGCCCATGTAGAGGTAAAGATGTTTCCAACTTTCGTGCCGGTAATTACAATGTCATTACTATTGACATAATCCAATACTAAAAAAGGGGATTAAACCAGCCTACTATGAAAAATGAGCAAGAAAATGAGAAACGTGACCAGTTCACAGGTTCCGACATTGACGCGACCGGTGTCAACTTCAGTACGTCGATACCTCTGCATCAGGCTTTGTCTCCTCAAAGCCGAGTGTTACTTGCTACTCATATGAACGGCGTCAGACTGCCGCCTGATCATGGATACCCGCTGCGGGTCATAGTGCCCGGAGCGCCGGCTGTACGCAGTGTCAAGTGGCTAGGTTAGTTTAATTAAAATATGCTAATTAAAAACACGTCTCACACACTATCTTGCATTGACATTCACAATAATACTCATATGACACATGACATGACATTTTAATATGTATTTCTTTAACGGCATTGGTTTTAGTACTGCCAAATCATCAGTAATTATAATTTCTTAATTCTTGAAGATGATGAGATAGTTAATGAGATGGAGCTGATAAGATGAACAATGAAAATGATTAATCTCCCTACAGTAATATTCTAGTACGGTTACTGTAAGCTCTAAGGAGTTACTTGGGAGATGACGAAAAGTGCAGCCAAATCGTCGTATTTCACTTTCTCCACACTAGTATAGCGCCACAGATATTTACTGGTTAAAACACTAGCAAATTACATATTAAACTATGCTGATATATAAGAAAAGACAATAAAATAAGAAAATTCAAACTGACACTTCCCGTTCCCGCCAAGTAACTCCCTGTGTGACATTTAATATGACGTTGACTTATGGTTATAAAGTTTGTTTATTATACTCTTTTGTCAACGACCTCTACAGACCATTCATAATTTTTAAAAAACAATCACTTGTGTATGTTCTTATTAATTAAAAACCGATTTATTTCGGCGTTACTTATTCATTTAAAACATTCAACATTAATTATCTATTTATTATTTAATGAACATGAAACTAAATGAATGAATTAAAATATCATAAGAATTCAATAAATAATAATAATCAACAACACCACGACACACAGCCCTGCAGTATAATTGAAGAATCTTGTGTCGAAGGGACTAAGCAAAGATATGGTATAAACTATATAGATAAGAATACAACATCCAAGTCCGGTAAGCGAAACAATAATTCTTGCAAATAACACATAGTTCCGCCCCCACCGGGATTCGAACCCATAGCCTCTAGCGTAGCAGTTGGCTGTATACACCACTACGCCAAAGAGGTCGTCAAAAAAAAATTAAAGATTTCTTCTCATCCAGAATCAATAACGATATCATCAGAGGAGAGTCCTTCACATTGGCACCAGAAGGACTACAGGTCGTTCAATCCGTCCACCACGTGGGAGACAGCCGACTTTCCGTCCGCCCCGCCCGTGTACAGTCTACCCGTCACCTCCGCTGTCTGTCAACCGTGTGACGGAGACACTGTTACCGTTACCGATGGACTAGTAACTGTCAAAGGTGAGCAGGTTTTTGTATTAGCTTTTAAATCAATAAAACTGAAGGTTCGTCGTGGTTAACTAAAGGGCTCGAAAGTTCGAAGTTCCTGAATGTAATTGTTTTCAATCATGTAAGTTATTTTAAATAACTATTTGCTTCGTCTGAACTGCGAACTCGCGACCCTCGAGAACCACTTGGCTGTGGCGTTGGAAGATTTGATTAGATTATGATTTATTTGCTAAAATAAGGTAATACAGGTTGGTAATTTATTACAATGGTTTCACTTATTCTACCTATCTGGCGTGCGAATGCTTATAACAATTATTTAAATTAATAATTATATTATTTCAACCATACAAAAACAAAACTAAAATCATTACATATTACGAATTATTAAATTAATTAAATATATCAATAAAATAAAATTATATAATTATAATAAATTATTTAGAGTTAGATTCAGAACTTTACTCTTAATCCGCCAACCAAATTTTACGACGATCCGATCAACGATACTCGAGTTATCGTCGAACGAATATCAATACCTGCTTAAATACAAACATCGGATTGCTCCATTAGACTCTGAGAACTACGCTCGCTGGTAAAACAATTGAAATTTTAAAAGTTTTTTTATTTAAATAGACTTAAAATAATTGTTTTCAAAACGATATTTTTAGACTTCTATACTCAAAGAGTAAAAAACGGGACCCTATTACTAAGACTTCGCCGTCCGTCCGTCCGTCAGCGGGCTGTATCTCAAGAACCATAGCAGCTAGAAACTTGATTTTTTCAGGGAATGTCTATTTCAGTTGCCGCTACAACAACAAATACTAAAAACATGAAGAAATTAAAAATTAAAGGTGGCTACAATACAAGAAACGTGATTTTTTCGACATTTTTGGTTGGCTCTTGTTTCATTTATGAAATTATCTAAAAAGTATTTAATGTTTAATCTTACAAGGTGGTACGGAACAAACCATGTGTGAGTCCGACTCACACTTGACCGTTTTTTAATCAGTAGTTTTTCATTAAATGTTGGCTCAGTTGAATTACCTACTAATACATTACCAGTAAAACCAAATCCCTTCATTTCAAAAGATAATTGAATACCCAAATCTTTCCTAGGCTACGCGTACTCAGGCGGTGGTGCCAAGATAATGAGAGTGGACATCAGCATGGACCATGGTCAGAGCTGGATCCCGGCACCTGAGTTGAAGCAGGACAAGGCACCTCCAGGCCAGCACTACGCCTGGACTCTGTGGAGTATAGACCTGCCCGTGAAGAAGGGGGTAAAAGAGGTAGGTTTTTTTCATACAAAGGGCAAATAAGGAGGTTCACCTGATGGAAAGTGATACCGACGCCTATAGACACGACGGTGCCCTTGATGATAATAATAATAACCACATCACGACACTTATATTGACTCGGCCCAGTAGTAAGTATCGTAAGAACTTGTGTCACAGGAACTAAGCAACGATATGGTACTACACAGATAAGAATACAACATCCAAGACCGGTAAGCGAAACAATGCGTCTTGCATATAACACAAAGTCCCAACCCCGCCGGGATTCAAACCCGGAACCTCTAGCGTAGCAGAGCGTGCTAGAGCAGAGAGGGCAGAGAGAATTAATTAATCAGTATGAATAAAATTAAATAATGTAAGAAGTGTACAATAATAAATAAATTCTAACAATATTCAAATTAAGTATATAAATAACATAAATTCACTTAATCGTTTAGTAAAATAAATATTAAAAAAAGATAGAATCCATTTGTTTTTTACAAATCTTTTTGTAATTTCATGATTCTATTGATTTAATATTTAAAAAAAATCCTTTATTTGAGGCCTATTTGCCTATACATAATTAATACATTAATGACAGATACGAATAAAAAAACATACAGTGATTAACTTCACTAAAATTGACTTAAATTTAAAGTGATTTTTGTGTAAATTATAAAATAAAATCAGGACTTGCTTTATCTTAAATTATATTTAAAACTTAAATTCAGCTCAGTATATTGTAACCATCATATAGGGGTTTGTACATTGCCACGTAGGTTGTTCAAATATGGCCTCATTTTAGTTTAAAATTAGATATTAAAACCTCACGAATTTCAGATGGAGATATGGGCTAAAGCGACAGATAGCAACTTCAACACTCAACCAGAGAGATTCGACGATATCTGGAACATCAGGGGTATACTAAGCAACGCTTACAGCAAGATCAAAATTAATATCAAACATTTGTAAAACTTCGAAACTAACGTTTAACGGATTCTGAATGACATCGCTAGTTGACTTTCCTGCCTTCTTACAATGTAAAATTCCTTGTTAAAAAGTAAATAAAAGATTTTTAGGAGACATTTTAAAAGATAATAATAAAGGTCAACGCACACTTATCTAAATGGAACGCATCGAACGAGTCGAACGAAAATTATTTTAGAATTGTTTTATATAAATACGTATGAAACCTCGCCCACCTGCCCGCCTCGAGTCGTCTGAATTTGGAAGAAACATAAAAATCCCAGACGATTTCGGATGACGTTATCAGTTTAGTTTTGATGATGCGATCGATTTAGAAAGATGCGCTCACATCCTAAAAACTAAGTCAAGATTCATCGCAAGAGACAGGTGTGAATGAAATAGAAACGATATCTTCGGCCATGCTTGTGACGGGTCGTCGGGTGTGAGCTCGCGCCTCCTTCACTTCGACTCGAATAAGTGGTCGTTCACCTTAATCATCGTTGTTAATAAATATTTATATTTTTCCTTTTTTAAATTTTGTTCAAAGCAGTTAAATTCGAGCTTCCTATTAAGTACTTATATACTAGACTTACGTATATCGTTTCAAATGCTTCATATTAAAATGACATCACCCTAGTCACAATTTCAAATTTATATAAACATTAAGCACAAATCAAAGTTGATTAATTTTTTTAACTTTTATGTATAGTTTGCTAAGTATTTATAAATGAGTCGGTAAATAAGAAGCTTGTATTTTTTGTACCCATGTTATTATTTTAATAAAAGTATTGCAAAAATATATTTATATATATTTTTATTTATCACCTCTTTGAGTTTGAACTTGAAATTGTATTTTAAATCAGGTTACATAACAATTATTATTTTAATTAGTTTAATGTTACTCTTTTGATAAAAAAACAGACGTATTTATCTCTATTGTTTATTGAACTTAAATGTTTTCTGAGCAAAATTCTTATCTTTCTAAGTACATAGTTAATTTATGTACCGACCGTTCTCGTTCTATGTCATTTCAATCATCTCTAATTTATCTTAGCATTAAGATGTTTGTGCTCAGGCGATTTGGTAAAACTAATAAATTAATTAAAAATCTTTTGCCAATAACTCCAGTGAAAAATTTTGCTCAAGCAATTCATAGTAAAGACAGTTTAAACGTTGAAGTTCAAGGAGAGAGTTTAGAGTTTCCAAACGTATGGTTGAGAGACAATTGTCAGTGTAGTGAGTGTTTCCACGAATCTGCGAAGAGCAGGATCGTAGATTGGAGCAAATTCGACCTTAATATCAAGCCGGTAGATGTCAAACGAGATGAAAATGCTTTACACGTTACTTGGGATGACCAACACAAGTCCAGCTACAGTTTAGACTGGTTGAAATTAAGAAGTTTTACGTCTGAGAACCAGAAGAAATACCAAACCGCCATCTACAAGCCTGCTAAGGTAACTTGGAGCGGTGACCAGTTTAACAAGGTCTGTAGCAAGCATGATTACAATGAGATCATTAAGTCAGACAAAGCTCTTTACAACTGGCTGCATAACCTTTCAATATATGGAGTTGCTTTAATACAAAACACACCAGATTCAGACAACGCTGTGGATGCAATCGTTGATAAAATTGGGTTTACTAAACAGACACATTACGGTGTCAAATTTATAGTTCAGCACGTAGCCAATACTAGTAACGTTGCTTACTTATCAAACAATCTTCCGATGCATACAGATCTTCCTTACTATGAATACTGCCCGGGTGTGAACATGCTGCATTGTTTGGTACAAACTCAAAGTAGAGGCGGAGAAAACTTGCTTTCGGATTGTCATTTCATCGCTAATTTCATGAAGCAACACCATCCGGAAGAGTACAAGCTCTTGACGGAAGTAGAAGTGGAATGGAGTGATATAGGAGTAGAAGATGGCAACGAATTCTATAAGTTGTACCGTTCTCCTGTCATATGCCTTGACAAGCACGGGGAGATTATACGGATTAACTTCTCTGTTCCACAAAGAGGGAGCCACTTTCCTGGCCGCTTGGAAGATGTGCAGCCCTGGTATAAAGCCCATGGCCTGTTCCTCGCGTTAAACCATAAATTTTCTGCCAAGTTCAAGACCCAAGCTGGAGATATACTGGTCTTTGATAACATTCGGTTACTCCACGGTAGAAATGCTTACGAAGATGTTAATAACAATGTCAGAAAGCTCATCGGAGCTTACGTTGACTGGGACGAGGTATATTCCAGGTTGAGGTGTCTGAAAGTGAAACTGGACTATGAAAAAGGAATTTAAACAATAAAACAATTTAAAAAAATATTTTTGTTTCTTGTTATTAAGTATTTAAAATGAATAAGCAAGACTGGTAATTTTTGCATTAAAAATAATGGTAACTTTTAAGCAGACTTTAAAAAAGCAGAGCTTACAATTCTGTCATTTATTTGTATTTAGATGATTTGACAATAAAGGTAAACTTCAATGTTGGTTTTGATTTAATTACAATAGGATTTTGTTTAGTTATTTTTAAAAAATTGTGGTTTTGTCATCCTTTCTGTACATAATGAATTTAATACAATGGATTCATATTTAACATGTTTATTAGAAAATGGATATAATGGAAGCATACACATAACATATTTAAGTAGCCTTTTAACATTAATGGAGTAAATTATAAACATCAGTAAACAGTCAGTAACATTTCATTACTAGAAACAATAGTTTGTATATTATTTACTCAAGATAACAGTAATTAAATTATCACAGGTGTTTATTATCAGAACATTTATATTGCATTGTCTTGTCCTTACTATTAAAGTAATCCTACATTGGTAAACATGTCCAATGCACTTAAGTTAACTCAATAAAGGCATCTAAATTGCAGTTTCTTATAGAAAACCTTTGCAGAGGGATGATTTGTTGGGTTTCCTCTGTCTTCTCATTAATTTCAACAAAAGGGAATTCTTCTAACTCTGGATTTGTAGCAAGACATACAGAGGTTGTTTCATTTGTGTGAAGGAATATAGAGAAACTGCAGTCTTCTGGAAGCTTCTTGAATTTCGAACTGGTCGCGGATAGATGAAGGCAAAACGCTCTCAAGTTCTGTTCGCACTGTATGAGATACGCGTCTTTAGTTTCATTGTGGTCTGGGTTGTTTTCAAAGTTGAATACGAACTTTATTAGAGGGGTGTATTCAGCGTCCGTTACAGCAAATACAACAGAGTTAAGTTGGCCATTTTTCATACATTCTAAAGCACTTTTTAAGCACAAATTAATGTACTGTTCCACTTCGGGATGTACGCAGCGGTGGACGACGACTGAATATTTTCTTCTGGATTCGAATACGCTTTCCGGGTACACGGAAGCGTAATACAAGATGTTATGGAAAGCAACGGCTAGAAATTCCGTAATAACATCCACTACACAGTTATCCATTTTATTATTCTGTAAATTATTTATTTATTCAGTCAAAACTTTTGTAATTTGTTATCAAACAGTCAGTACGTCAATGTGAAAATCTGACATGTTGAAATTCGTTCAGAATCCTAATCGACCCATTTTATTATGAAAAAAAATTAAGCCTCGGGGTGGAAAAATGGGGGATGATGGTAAAATCACCTACCGAATTTTAACCAAGGAACTGATTTTATTGAAAATGGAATATGACGAAAACGGAAAATTTCAAAATTCAACCCCTAAAGGGGGAAATGGGTTTATTTTTGTAATAATAATCTGATTATTCCTGATAACAACGAATGTTTGCTAAGCGCCGACTAAAGTCTATTGAAGTACTTACAAAAATTTTATCAGCTTATTCAAGAAATAGTAAATTTTCACTTTTCAATTTTTGTTTAAATGATTTATATACCTACAGTTAAATTATGTTACTAATTTATTCGGTTCTACCAATGAATCCAACTTTACAAAAAAGTTTTTGCAGTGGCACGAAAGCATGAACTCCACACAATATTAAGTGTAGTTGGATCTACGGAGGGTAGGTATAGATTCCATCATTTTCTTCGCATATCTATGGGGAGGCCGCCTATAAAAAGCACTTAAATCAATAAAATCGTTGACTTCCATTATTCAGTTAGATCGAATAATAAAAGGTAATGGACTAAGAGCTGGCTAAATAAAAGTAATCTGATCAAACACAGTCACGATTTTTTCAAATAAGTTTCAGGCCAAATCAGCAATTCGCAAAAAGCCAGAAGTCAAAGCTGCTGCAATAAGCAATTGGAGAGGGTTAAGTTAATGCATCTAAAATTGATAATGATTTTAAAAGAAGGGAAACTAAAATGATATGAGATTTAATGCTGTATGGACTAGCGCTTTCTGTCTTTTCTAACGAGTGAAGAAAGATACAAAATAATATAATCGAAATTGAAAGCATTGGCAGAGTATTCACATAAACAGCCAGTCTTCTTTCATCTCCCTACGTTAAGCGCAGCAATGATATCTGCGGTTTTGCCAGTTGCTTATTTACGAAATGAGAAAAAATCACCACATTTGTAAAATCGAGTTTATAATTAAACTTTTTGTGGTGATGAAGGAACGAAATTGCTTTGTTTTACATCAGTTTGATTAAAGTTTTACTTATTATTTGCAGACAGTTAAAACTAGGAAGACAGCTGGAAATTAAATATTGTTTATTTTATAATCGGATTAAACTACATCAGTATAATAAATTAAAGCTTTTACTTTTTCTCATCTGGCAGTGATTCCAATCCCTGAAACAAATTCAAATTGTCATTAAAATAAAACTCCATAACTACCTCCCACTTTGGTTTGGTAAATACTCATGGGCTTACATAGAAATAAAAATGTTGTATGTTTGTGTCTGTGTGTGTGTTTACCTTTACCTTTAATAGCTTTAAGATCATTCATTTTTGTCTAATTTGTAACCATGTGCTGTTGGTTTTATAAATGAAATAAAACAAAATATGTAAAAGCGAAAATGTCACTTTCAAATCATTACATTTTTTTTACTACCACTGGTCTGGAATGCGATTTCTACAGGGAATAATCCGGCAGGGAACATGCACAGTTGCTTTTTTCAATATTCAAAATATAATTATTTTCTATTAAAACTTGAAAGGCATTTTCTAGGTGGAAATAGGATACATTTTGTTAAAAATAACCTGGCATACCAAGTTACGAGCAAAAGCTAGTCAAGTATTAACATAATTTAATAATAAAATCAAAGCAGGTCACTAAAATTTTACTTTTTTTTAGAATAAAAAAAAAAAAAATCTATAGCAAATCTTTAATTTTGATTGGAGTATAATATTTTATATACATGAATGTAATGTTTTATATTATAATTAACAGCATGATTGTATTACCATCCAGAAACACACCCTCAGTTCCTTGGTTTATATACTTCCTGCAGTGGCTTCAAGACTTGTTAGTTAGTTAATTTGTCAGGGTGTATTTGGCACTTAACCTTTTGATTGATTTAGTGTACGTAAGATTTGTATTGGTGATTTTAATTTACCAATATTGTTTGTATGATTAGAATGCAGATGCTAGCGTGCTGACTTTGCTGCGGTTACTTTTTTAAAATGTAAAGTAGGTAAGCAGTCAGTTTCAATACAAATATGGCAAGTGATGTGTTTGAACGCAGAGCAAGCTTGCCTTGAAAATTTCCATGTACTCATTTAAATTGGGTTCAATAATAATGTGTACTTACAGCTACTTTGTAAGTGTTTCCTGTGATCCTATTGTCCCGCTGGTATGACCATCTGTCCCATCTTAGGTTCATGTTGCGTCTAAAATGCTGGGAAATAAAAAAAAACAGAAATATTTTTAAATGGGTCTGATTTTTTTGTGATTTAAGTACTTTAGCGTAGACATAAAAGTCGATTGTATTATTTCTAGGTTAATTTCGAAACAGGAATACTGTAACAATGTAAACAGAACTTAGATTACAAGCCGGCAATTTAAAATTGACGTAGCTTAGAATAAGTTTCGAAACTAATTTTATTTTTGGCATTCTCGTACGCTAACATGATTTTAGGTCGCATTATCTTTGAGTCCTTCTTTCCGTAAACAAGTGTTACCTAACAAATAAATGCCTGTATCACTTACGTTGCCCAAAACAAGATTGTGACAGTGATATAAGCCCCATCCCGGCAAGCCTATTGCTGCAGTGATTATGACGAAACTAGGCAAAATCTCGTACCACATATTTTTATTTAATTACCGGACAAAATATCGAAGAGATATTTTCATCAGAAAATTGACAGCAGCTGATTGTGTGTTTTCAGCCCCAGATGTAAAAAACTTCTACACAACTGGTAAGTTTTTTTAATGTTTCTACCATTATGTAAGAGAAGTAAACCCTTAGTGAACCCTCAAGATTGGATTATAACTTATTTTTAAAGATAATACTGTCAGAAACTTACATTTCCTAACACAATTCTATGTGCAAAATAGAGCAAATATCCTGGTACTGCAATGGATGCTGTAACTATGAAATAAGCAGGAAGTATGTTAAACCACATTATTCAAGTAATGTTCAAGCAGATTTTTTCTGATAGGTGTCAAAAATTGATTAGTTCATTAAAATTTTTTTCTTTATTTAAAAAAGGTTCTACTACAAAATGTTATATTTTTAAACTTTCACTTTTTAGTGGTAAAATTTTGACAGTCCAACAAAATTTTAATTTGGTAACATTAGCCATCAGGTCATCAAACATGGCAGACGTCCCGATCGACTGCGATTTTCCCGTCTGGGGCTTATTACCGAAAAAGGAGACTGGAGTTGTCTCTTTTTTGAACAAATATCCAAACTACGATGGCCGGGACACCGTTATCGTTATTTTTGACTCTGGTGTGGACCCAGCAGCTGAAGGACTCAAGGTATAAAAACTGACTTGTCACGATTTGTTAAAAGGCAATTTTTAGAATATTTACGTGTATTTACGGTGGTTTTCATATGATAGGTGACGAGTACTGGTGAGACGAAGGTCATAGAGAGGTTTGACTGTAGTGGATGCGGAGACGTGGACACTAGCACTGTAATAAAAAAAAGTGTTGACGGGGCCATAACCGGCCTAACAGGACGCAAGTTAAAGGTAAAATAACTTATATACATTGATATGTAGCTAATACTAATATCCCATAATATTGTAGTACCAAGAATTTCTCATCTTGTTGAATATAATAAAATAAAAAAAATTGAAAGGATTACTTTAGACTAGGCACAGATCAAATGAAAATTTTGCCAATTTGTCGTAGATACCTATAGGATGGAAGAACCCTACAGGAGAATGGCGTGTTGGGATTTTGCACCCATTTTCTTTGTACCCTACAAAACTGAAGGAGAGAATGCAAGAACACCGCAAAGAACACATCTGGGACTCCGGGCATAAGCCTGCATTAGCTGAGGCTACTAAAAAGCTTCAAGATTATGAGAGTGAAATTGGTAAGCTTACTGCCATTTATTTGTTTTTTTTTTTGTTAGGAATGTAGATTGTATCATTAAAGTTATATTATTAACAAAAAAAAAATTAACCTATTCATCTATTTAATATAGACTTCTTTTGTAAATGTGTTTGTCACCTATTTATTTATTTATATATTGGAATATCATATCTTTTTTAAGTCAAAACCTCAGCTCAATTTCTATGAATTTTTGTTTGTTTGTCAAATGTATAAAAACAAACTTTTTAAGCAAAAAAAGTAAACAAGAAAAAAAACAAATAGACCTGTAGATTTTTAAAACTAGTTTAAGTGGTGTGTACCACAAGTGTTGCTATTATGCAGATTAACTTTCAATGTTAAGCCATTTTATGCTAGAGCATCTAATATCAGTGTAAAAACTCCAACTTTATTCTTTTCTTGCAGCATCTAAAACAAACCTTACACCGGAAGAGAAGGCGTATAAAGAGGAATTGGAAGCCAGGGTGGATGTCTTGCAGACGGCTGACAAGAAGTATAACGATGTAGGACCCACATATGACTGTGTATTGTTCCATGATGGAACTATTTGGAGGTTTGTTTATTATAACACTAGCTGTATTGGCAAGACCTTTTTTACCAATATTAAGGAAAAAAATATCCAATACATCCATTTTTTACTAAGAATAACTAGACCATGATCAAAATTCAAATATGTTGAGGATTTAACTGCATGAATTCGACACATTTATATTGCTTCTTTTTTGTTTGCTTTTTATTTTAAAAATCACATTGTCAACAGGGCATGTATAGATATATCAGAAACCGGAGATCTATCATCAGGCAGGTTGCTCGGGGAGTTCTCGGTGACTAAGGAGCACGCCCACCTGACGCCCCTAGACGAGATGACGGTCAGCATCAATGTGCATGATGATGGAGACACCTTGGAAGTTGTCGGAATGTGCTGTAAGTTTATGACCAGGTTGATAATGTCTAAAGTTTTAATGGACCTGCAAGTTTGTTGTATACTATTTGAACAGCTCTACTGTTTAGTTAGAAGATATATTTTTGGGGTTCCATACCAAAAGATTAAAAACGGGACCTTATTACTAAGCCACTGCTGTCCGTCTCTCTGTTTCTGTTTATCAACTATTGCTGTTAAAATATCAAATAAGTAAACGAGTTTAAAATTATTGGGGTAAAACATACAAGAAAAGTTATTTTTTTGGTGAGTGTATGATATTACGGAACCCTTTATGTGTAAGTCAGACACAAAGTTGATCATTTATTATCTTATTGTACAACGCACAATAACAGCCTGCCACTTACATATTTTAGTATAACAGGTACAAAACAAAGGTATGGTGTATGGCGTATTGGTGTAATAAGATGACCGCTTGCTATGCTAGAGGTTCCGTTTTTTAAACCCGGCGTTTGCTGAACATTGTTTTATTTAAGATGCATTGTTTCGCTTACCGGTCTTGGTTTTCCCAAGGTCACCTTGGGGTTCTTTAAAAGAGAGAGAGGATTTGGACCTCGGTGGCGCATTGGTGTAATAAGCCAACTGCTTCGCTAGAGCTATTCTCAGCGGGGGCGGAACGTTGTGTCATTTGCAAGACGGATTGTTTCGCTTACTGGTCTTGGATGTAGTATTCTTATCTTTGTAGTTAATAATTGCTTAGCATCTGCGACACAATATTCTTTAATCTTACTGCGGGGTTGAGTCAATGTGTGTGTCGTGATGTGGTTATTATTATTACTCTTTGTTTTTCCCAGCAACCCATGGTACTCACGTAGCAGCAATAGCATCAGGCTACTTCCCAAATGAGCCCGAGAGGAATGGAGTGGCACCCGGAGCTAAGATCATATCCCTGACCATTGGAGACAGCAGGCTGGGTTCCATGGAGACCGGAACGGCACTCATCAGAGCCTGCATCAAAGTCATGGAGCTGTCCAAGAAGATGAAGATAGATGTTATAAATATGAGCTATGGAGAACATGCGCATTGGTCGAATACTGGGTATGTGGAATTTATTTTGATTATTCTTGAGCTTCAATGTTAACTGGGCCTTATTTACTAGGGTATTTTTTGGTAATATTGAATTTGAATTAAGTTGACAGCATTACCCTTTACTCACACAAGCATAGATAGTCAATACACACTAAACTAAAATGTCAAAAATATGTTGCCACATTGATTGAGCTATTGGTATTATGATGGGCTCCATCTAGTCGGAGCGTAGCCGAGACAAATAATTTATCAATGCTTATATGTTTTGGGGATAATGTAGCACTGTAAAGGTGAAAGATTTTTTTAAATCGGTCCATTGTATTTTTTGAGTTTTCGTTACAGACATACAAAAGATTCCTCTTTGTTATATTAGAAACGATATGTCAAATCGTAATATTGGCGACTAGTGCTTGTAAATTAAATCGAATTGTACTCGCTAACGTATAAAGAATGTTCAACGGCCAAGTCACACAACATTAACTATGATAATAAAGAAATCGCAGTAAGGAACCCTTAGGCTTGGCACGACTTTGTCTAGATTTCATTGGTTTTTAGAGATAAACAAGCAGCTCCATCGAGACTTGGCTAGTTTTTTACAGAATGCTTTGGGTGGTATTAAATTGTCAGAAATCTATAATAACGGGCGGCTATCTTGCGAAAATTCGAGCACTCGTCTATTCGAAATAAATTAGAATAGTGACTACTTTCAGAATTGTTTCAGGTTGGCCTTTTGAGGTCCGCTGAACTGAACTGGCCACGAAATAGAAAGTCTATAGAAGTAAAGCTTGTGTAGCTTGAAGTCTGACGGCTTCGCTCGACGTTTGCGCTAGGGATGTCAATTTTGACATAAGAAAAAACAAAAAATGCCGTGTCGGTTCTTGGAGCTCATATTTAATTATTTGTTACTGAAATAAATTTTAGACGATATCTGTGTCATAGAAATTCATGTTAATTTATTTCTATGTAGGTATAATAAAGTTTAAAAATTTAAAAGTCCCGTTCTACCATAAAAAATAATACAATTATAAAACTTTCAAACACAAAATAGGTGCGAATCAAGTGTTTGCGGTGAGTGTCAATCGCGCATTCGTCCTTCCCAATCCTTCCAGAATTTCGTGTCCGTGAATGACTCGTGGATGATGTCTATGTGTGCGTTGATAAAGCCCGCATTGTATGAAGCTTTACTTCTGTACAATCTTGTGTTCGAGCCCAGTGAATAATTCGGACAATTTTGTTATTAAAAGTGTTGTGCGCTCAAAGTTGTCACTTTTTGCCTCGCATGTGTCGTAAGGTCTTACATTGTTATCAATCCCTTAAAATTTACCACTGGTTGGTAACTGGTACTGGTTGGTAATTTTAGCAGATCTGTGAATGCTGCCACGATTGCATTTTATGTCAATGTTTAACAAAAACAAATTAGACACACAAAAAAAAACATAACATAACATAAACTCACGCAGTAATCCCTCGAAGGGGTTGGCAGTGTTGTTACACACCGCATTTCGCATGTTTATATTGAGTCCCAGTGTGACAGGATGCAAATCTGTCGCCACTATCCGGGCACAATGACAAACATGGCAGCTGCAACTCAGCGCACTCTGAGACTCAATCCCTAGACTTCAAATTAGCTTTACTTTTGTAATAATATCTCGGGACAATTTACACCAATTTTCTTAGTTCCAAACTAAGCCACAGGCTTGTCCTATGGTTACTAAACAACGATATACGTACACACGTAGATAAATACATACTTAATAGAAAGAAAAGAACCGTGATCTCAGCGGATACTCGTGTTCAATACACGAAGCCGGGACTCGAGACCTCACCGGTCACAGTCAAGGGTTTAAGCCGCTGCGCCAACTTTTTAAAGCCTGATATCTGTTCTTTCAGACGCGTAGGAGAAGTGATATGCGAAGTGGTGAATCGCTACGGAGTGTCGTGGGTGGTGTCCGCTGGTAACCACGGACCAGCGCTAGGGACAGTCGGAGCACCACCGGATATACAGCAACCACTGCTTATTGGTTAGTGCTTGTGCCAATGTTTTGGCCTGCATAGGAACTGATTTTTTAAAGTGTAGTGTTTACTGACAGTATGTGTTGTATGCAGGCGTGGGCGCGTACGTGTCCCCGGAGATGATGTCAGGCGCGTACTCCATGCGCGAGCGGGCCAGCGGCGGCGCCTTCACATGGAGCTCGCGCGGCCCCGCTGCTGACGGAGCGGCTGGCGTGGCGCTCTGTGCGCCCGGCGGCGCGCTCACGTCCGTCGCCAGGTATGATGGCGCGTGTGGTGTGGCCCCGCTGCTGACGGAGCGGCTGGCGTGGCGCTCTGTGCGCCCGGCGGCGCGCTCACGTCCGTCGCCAGGTATGATGGCGCGTGTGGTGTGGCCCCGCTGCTGACGGAGCGGCTGGCGTGGCGCTCTGTGCGCCCGGCGGCGCGCTCACGTCCGTCGCCAGGTATGATGGCGCGTGTGGTGTGGCCCCGCTGCTGACGGAGCGGCTGGCGTGGCGCTCTGTGCGCCCGGCGGCGCGCTCACGTCCGTCGCCAGGTATGATGGCGCGTGTGGTGTGGCCCCGCTGCTGACGGAGCGGCTGGCGTGGCGCTCTGTGCGCCCGGCGGCGCGCTCACGTCCGTCGCCAGGTATGATGGCGCGTGTGGTGTGGCCCCGCTGCTGACGGAGCGGCTGGCGTGGCGCTCTGTGCGCCCGGCGGCGCGCTCACGTCCGTCGCCAGGTATGATGGCGCGTGTGGTGTGGCCCCGCTGCTGACGGAGCGGCTGGCGTGGCGCTCTGTGCGCCCGGCGGCGCGCTCACGTCCGTCGCCAGGTATGATGGCGCGTGTGGTGTGGCCCCGCTGCTGACGGAGCGGCTGGCGTGGCGCTCTGTGCGCCCGGCGGCGCGCTCACGTCCGTCGCCAGGTATGATGGCGCGTGTGGTGTGGCCCCGCTGCTGACGGAGCGGCTGGCGTGGCGCTCTGTGCGCCCGGCGGCGCGCTCACGTCCGTCGCCAGGTATGATGGCGCGTGTGGTGTGGCCCCGCTGCTGACGGAGCGGCTGGCGTGGCGCTCTGTGCGCCCGGCGGCGCGCTCACGTCCGTCGCCAGGTATGATGGCGCGTGTGGTGTGGCCCCGCTGCTGACGGAGCGGCTGGCGTGGCGCTCTGTGCGCCCGGCGGCGCGCTCACGTCCGTCGCCAGGTATGATGGCGCGTGTGGTGTGGCGCTCACGGCCGTCGCCAGGTATGATGGCGCGTGTGGTGTGGCGCTCACGGCCGTCGCCAGGTATGATGGCGCGTGTGGTGTGGCGCTCACGGCCGTCGCCAGGTATGATGGCGCGTGTGGTGTGGCGCTCACGGCCGTCGCCATGTATGATGGCGCGTGTGGTGTGGCGCTCACGGCCGTCGCCAGGTATGATGGCGCGTGTGGTGTGGCGCTCACGGCCGTCGCCAGGTATGATGGCGCGTGTGGTGTGGCGCTCACGGCCGTCGCCATGTATGATGGCGCGTGTGGTGTGGCGCTCACGGCCGTCGCCAGGTATGATGGCGCGTGTGGTGTGGCGCTCACGGCCGTCGCCATGTATGATGGCGCGTGTGGTGTGGCGCTCACGGCCGTCGCCATGTATGATGGCGCGTGTGGTGTGGCGCTCACGGCCGTCGCCAGGTATGATGGCGCGTGTGGTGTGGCGCTCACGGCCATCGCCAGGTATGATGGCGCGTGTGGTGTGGCGCTCACGGCCGTCGCCAGGTATGATGGCGCGTGTGGTGTGGCGCTCACGGCCGTCGCCAGGTATGATGGCGCGTGTGGTGTGGCGCTCACGGCCGTCGCCATGTATGATGGCGCGTGTGGTGTGGCGCTCACGGCCGTCGCCAGGTATGATGGCGCGTGTGGTGTGGCGCTCACGGCCGTCGCCAGGTATGATGGCGCGTGTGGTGTGGCGCTCACGGCCGTCGCCATGTATGATGGCGCGTGTGGTGTGGCGCTCACGGCCGTCGCCAGGTATGATGGCGCGTGTGGTGTGGCGCTCACGGCCGTCGCCATGTATGATGGCGCGTGTGGTGTGGCGCTCACGGCCGTCGCCATGTATGATGGCGCGTGTGGTGTGGCGCTCACGGCCGTCGCCAGGTATGATGGCGCGTGTGGTGTGGCGCTCACGGCCGTCGCCAGGTATGATGGCGCGTGTGGTGTGGCGCTCACGGCCGTCGCCAGGTATGATGGCGCGTGTGGTGTGGCGCTCACGGCCGTCGCCAGGTATGATGGCGCGTGTGGTGTGGCGCTCACGGCCGTCGCCAGGTATGATGGCGCGTGTGGTGTGGCGCTCACGTCCGTCGCCAGGTATGATGGCGGGCGCGTACTCCATGCGGCCACTATTTCAATTTATGCCTGGAAACCTTAATTTGACCCAGTAGGTGTCGCTGCTGAATTCGTCTAATGACTAAAGACGTTAGGGGTCAGCTATTAAATAAATACATGAATAAATAATCACATAGCGACACACATCGCCTCATCACGATAAGGATAAATAAATAAATAACTATATCTCAACACACACCCACTCAGCCCTACAAAAAGGATACATCTTGTAACAACAATATGATATAAACTATACTACTTCATCCGAGACCGGTAAGCGAAATAATGCGTTTTGCAAACAACACAAAGTTCCGCTCACTCATAATGCATGCATACTTACTGTATACGCATACATATTTACTGAAAATAGTCCAAAATTTTAGAGGCTTTATTTATTTTATCACTTTCTCTCTATTTCTTTTGGTTAAATATATTACAGGTCCCAATGCTCTTTTTTCAATGCACAGCTGAATTATATATATTTTTAAACACTTATTCCACTACTTTCACTCACTCAATTTTATTAAGTCAATAAATATTGATGCAACAGTATTGTCAAACTGACAATACTCAATCCGTCACTTTTTTATTCGTTTTAAATATCTGACTTATGTAGGTACTGACTTATGGGTTAATTATTTATTTATTTAATCCAATAGTACAAATACAAGATAGCCTTTATCTGACATCGTCATGTATATGACCTCGGTGGCGCAGTGGTGTAAACAGCCGACTGCTAGAGGTTCCGGGGTTTGAATCCCGGCGAGGGCGGGACTTTGTGTTATTTGCAAGATGCATTGTTTCGCTCACCGGTCTTGGATGTTGTATTCTTATCTATGTAGTTTATAAGGTATCGTTGCTTAGCGCCTGCTTTTCATGATTATCTTAGTGCAGGGCTGAGTAACGTGTGTGTCGTGATGTGGTTAGTATTATTATCATTTTTTATTTGTTTCAGGTTTACACTGAGGAATTCTCAACTGATGAACGGCACATCAATGGCGGCACCACACGTGGCAGGCGCAGTTGGTAAGCATCCAGTTATCTTCTATTATTATTTGTGGTAGATCTACGTGCGAGATGGTCTGCGTTGGTACCGCCCTCCTTTCTATTTACAACGTCAAGCAGTTCGCTGTGTTTCGGTTCGAAGGATCGGAGAGCCAGTGTTATTACCGGTATGAGGTATAATATCTTTACTTCTACATGAGCAACGTATAGGCGGTGCTCTCAGCTTCGGGGGCATCGTTATGTTAATAGGCGGTGGTGTCACTTTCTGTCAGGTCAACGAAATTATTACAACAATACCATTATTCTGGCTAGCAATATAGGATTTTATTTTTTGGCGTGAGGTTCCGTGTTTGAATCCCAGCGGGGGCGGATCTTTGTGTTATTTGCGAGACGCATTGTTTCACTTACCAGTCTTTAATGTTGCTAAGTGCCTGTGATACAAGATTATATCTTAGTGCAGGGCTGAGTCAATGAGTGTGTCGTGATGTGGTTATTATAACTTTTTAGCTATCAATTTGGAATTATTTTATAATATCTTGCAATTTTCAATTCTACGATTCAAGCTGGCAACACTCCTATTATTTTAATAACTAGCAATACTAAAGACAGTTAATACAGCTGGCAACACGTGTACTTTAATAGTTTTTTTTTCTGTCTACAGCGGCTTTGATATCCGGATTGAAGGCTAAAAACCTGCCTTACTCCCCTTACTCAATTAAGCGTAACTTGGAGAACTCCTCGACTTACCTCAGCCACGTGGAACCCTGGGCCCAGGGTGCTGGCCTGCTGAATATTGAGAAGGTAACAGCATAATACTATCCTCATCATATATCGATCGTTTCGCCAGATTATAAAACATTTGAGATTGGAAACGATCTTTACTATTAATGTTTATCATTAAGTGTGTAATGTAATGTAATGTAATATAATGTAATGTAATGTAATGTAATGTAATGATACATAAACATAACGTAAAGTCACGTCGTATTTAATCCCTCAGGAGGGGTTGGCAGATGTACTACACACCGCATCTCGCGTGTTTGTTCTTATAATTTATCTTTTGACATTACCTAAATAATACTTGTATGCCTAGTGACTGGCTGGACATCATCGTTGTGTGATAACAGTGAGAAATAATGTGATTAGGGAGGAGTGTGGACTGAAAGAAAAAGTAGTGAAGAAGATTGAGAAGGGCATGTTGCGGTGGTTTGGGAACGTAGAGAGGATGGATGAGTTAAGATGTACGAACGCTGTGTATTGTACGAACGCTATATATTGTACGAACGCTATGTATTGTACGATCGCTGTGTATTGTACGATCGCTGTGTATTGTACGAACGCTGTGTATTGTACGAACGCTGTGTATTGTACGAACGCTGTGTATTGTACGAACGCTGTGTATTGTACGAACGCTATATATTGTACGAACGCTATGTATTGTACGATCGCTGTGTATTGTACGATCGCTGTGTATTGTACGAACGCTGTGTATTGTACGAACGCTGTGTATTGTACGAACGCTGTGTATTGTACGAACGCTGTGTATTGTACGAACGCTGTGTATTTTACGAACGCTGTGTATTGTACGAACGCTGTGTATTGTACGAACGCTGTGTATTGTACGAACGCTGTGTATTGTACGAACGCTGTGTATTGTACGAACGCTGTGTATTGTACGAACGCTGTGTATTGTACGAACGCTGTGTATTGTACGAACGCTGTGTATTGTACAAACGCTGTGTATTGTACGAACGCTGTGTATTGTACGAACCCTGTGTATTGTACGAACGCTGTGTATTGTACGAACGCTGTGTATTGTACGAACGCTGTGTATTGTACGAACGCTGTGTATTGTACGAACGCTGTGTATTGTACGAACGCTATATATTGTACGAACGCTATGTATTGTACGATCGCTGTGTATTGTACGATCGCTGTGTATTGTACGATCGCTGTGTATTGTACGAACGCTGTGTATTGTACGAACGCTGTGTATTGTACGAACGCTGTGTATTGTACGAACGCTGTGTATTTTACGAACGCTGTGTATTGTACGAACGCTGTGTATTGTACGAACGCTGTGTATTGTACGAACGCTGTGTATTGTACGAACGCTGTGTATTGTACGAACGCTGTGTATTGTACGAACGCTGTGTATTATACGAACGCTGTGTATTGCGGTAATGTGTGTAGGGGTAGAGCTAGGCGGACGTACCGCGACCATATTGGTGACGTGCTGGGAATAGGCCAGGTCAGAAGTACCCGTAACCGTCGTGTGCGTATGAGGAGGTGCATGGATGTGGAGGAAGCGAAACATGTATGTAAGGATCGTTGCGTATGGCGAAGCATTGTCTCTGCCTACCCCTTTGGGACGAAGGCGTGAGTGTGTTTGTGTGTTGAACAAGTGTCACCTAAATACATTTTCGTATTTCCGGTCTACGTTTACTGTAAAAACAGTTTTTTTTTATATCAAGAGGCTGTCGAATATCTATTGAAGCTGGTTTTAAATAAATCTCTTTTGTTCCAGGCGTTCGACTTTCTGACGTCAGGTTTGGACAACCCCGAGCGTGACGTCACATTCAATATACAGTGCGGTAACAACAACGGCAAAGGAGTGCTGCTTCGGCCGAAATTGAACGATACGCCCAAAGACATAGGGATCACTATCGAACCGAAATTTTTACAGAGTCACCTGGACATGGAAGGTAGGACAAATACGGACGCGCACGCGCTACTACCTTAAGGTCGAGTTTTGCTTGCAGGTTTTGCGGCTGGGGGTTTTCATACTATATTTGTGAATGGATGAGATTATCATACTTTTAAAACAACATCATGATTTCAATGAATGATTTGCTTCCTTTACCGTAATTGGTAATAGACATTTACTATGGCCAATTAGGATGGCGCTTGCGATCCAACCCCTAAAACGTAGTATTATCGCGTAAAGAGGTATTTCGATGGCAAATGATACTCCGTGGCAGACCTCGACTGTACATTAAAAAAATATAATTGTTAAGATTTTCGTACATACAGGGTGACTTATTACTAAGTTTGGGCTGTAATAGCTAGGACATAGGACGGGTAGGTAGGAGATAGGTTTACAGGTGTTAGATCTACGTGCGAGATCGTCTGCGTCGGTACCACCCTCCTTTCTATTTACAACGTGAAGCAGTTCGCCGTGTTTCGGTTCGAAGGATCGGAGAGCCAGTGTTATTACCGACACGAGAGTCATAACATCTTCACCTCTATATGGGCAACGCTTTGGCGCTGCTCTTACTAGATATCAAGGTCGTGTCAATAGGCGGTATCACATTCCATCAGTTGATCCGTCTGCTTGTTTACCGATGATGTTTTGTATAAAATAAATAAATGGATAGATAAATAGGTATTAAAAATCCTGAACTAGATTTTATAGGTTTATAGCAAATAGATATACCATCGTTATGGTTACCGATTTTATTAGATTTCGCGTAAAATCCTTTTATTTTACGCGATAGTCCGGTTTTCGCATTCCGGTGACTTGTTAATAGTTAACAATAACCGATACGACTCGTCTTTTCCAGTTTCAGACTTTACGATATTTTCTCTGTTAAATGATCAATTGTTTTTATTTATAATTCAAGGGGTGAATAAAGCAGATATAAGAAAAACAAACGAAATATTAAAGCTACGATTGTTGTGTGGTACGCTAGAATTAAAGTTTATTATATTTAGTAAGCAGTGTCATTCCATTTAATTGATAATTTTTAGTTCACTGTACCCAAGTACAGGTGTAGTGAGGGATATTGCGACTTCGTTATTTCTCGGTTTTCCCGAAGATTCCCGAACGCATCGATGATGGTATTACCATAGATTAATGATTGGTTTCCGCTGCGCTCCAACTTCCCTCAGCCCTTCATATTACTAATAGCTCAATCAATGCGGCAATTCCGTGGTGTTTTTGACGGTCAGGCGTCTCCTGACTGTCTCCCCCCTTAGTTTTTGGCCTCTGGGCAATTTCGATTGCTGTCTCCGCTTTGCTGGGAGGGAAGTCTGAAACCGCTTTCTTACTACTTCCTATTTCTTCTGATTAAGTTCGTTGCGGGTCCCAAGACAGCCGTTAGGGTGTCCGGGCACAGCCTGTGCGTCATTGCACAGCTGCATTATTCGTTGATTATTCGATCAAAGGACGCCACTGTTGATCCTGGTGAACAGGAGTTGCGGTGGTGGGACAGAGTGGCGGGTGTGTAAAAACTACGACTGCGAGTAGTATCGAAGACTACTTCTTACATTTTTTTAAAATAGTTCGTATTTAATAAAAATCTATTTTGTAGTAAAAAGTCGATACCTACACTATTTGATGTTTTATTAAATGTAAATATGTTTAAAAGGTTTATTTTTCTAATGTTATGGTTCAGTTTAAATTCTATAAGATGGCGATACATTTACAAGATGCGGTACGTCATCTTCAATCATCCGTTGCTGGGAGACGGAATCAACTACGCCAGATTGGCGTACATGGAGTTGCCGCATTTTTCTTATGCGTATCCTCCATCTTGCAGGAGCACCGCGACCGCCAATCAATAAATCTATGCGTATTTATTTTATTACGTCTTGTGATGACTTTAGTAAATTTTATGGGAAATGAACGTGGAATACAAAAAACGAAATCGTGAAATTTGTTTGAAAAAAAGTAATGCTTAACAAATTTTCTAATCACTCCTTCAATAGAACAAAACTTGATGTACCTTTGTAAGTTAAATTCTAGATTTTTAATTGAACAGTATTAAAACCTATAGATTTTGATATAATTATTTATAGATGTAAAAGTGTAGATAAAATGAAGTAAAGATTTCTTTTTGTCATGTATTGTATCTTTTTTAGTAGGCTTTGTTTTAAATAAATAAAAAGTAGAAAATTACACGGTAAAACTTATTAATTGTTATTCCAGAGTATTCTATAATTTTCTTGTTAGAAAAAGTTCCCTTGAGTCTACTTGACTCGTTAATTTGATTTTACATCAGACTTCTACCGCCTTATTATGTAGACTTGACTAAAGCCAGAGCTTTAAGTCTAGAACTTTTTAGAATTTAGAATTTATTCCAGTTCAAGAATGCATACCTTTTGGAAGGAAACTCCGTAATGATATTTGACATTTGAGCATGGTTAAAACTCTAGTTCTTTTTTAGCCCACGTCTTATAATAAGCCGGACACAGTCTATGTCATTGGATTTTGGACTTAAAAGATACAAAATTAAAGTTAAATAATTAAACCCCATCACGACACACACATTGACTCAACCCTGCAGTAATTATCGTAAGAACTTGTGTCATCAAAACAATATGGTATACACGACGTAGATAAGAATACTACATCCAAGACCGGTAAGCGAAACAATGCGCCTTGCAAAAGTTTCGCCCCCGCCGCGATTCCAACCCGGACCGACCTCTAGCGTAGCAGCCGGCTGTTCAGACCACCGTACCATAAAGGCCGTCAAAATTGTTTTTTTTTTCTCTAGATAAATGGGTGATTCCACGTCAGATATCTTTCAAGATGCAACTAGCGCTGTCGTGCAACGCTGCGTGGGTGTCAGCACCTAAACATTTGGACATCACCAACGCTCAGAGGCCGATCTCTATCAGAGTTGACACGTCAAGTTTACCTCCGGGAGCGCACTTTACCAGGTAAAGTTTAATATTCATACTCGCTTGCGCTTGGTAAATTTTTTCTGAAAAAAAAACTAGCCAGCAAACATTGCAACGCCATCTACCGGTTGTGGTTTAGAATTTTTAATAACCCAAAAATTTACAAAATTCAGCCATTAACGCGCTTGGAGAAAATATAAAAATAAAATAACGAATAGGACGTGGTAGCTCAGTTTGTTACGTGCCTTGGTTAACCGACTGATCCGACCCGATAGGTCGAGGGTTCGAGTCTCGGGTTGCCGTACATTGTAGCTGTCATGTTTCTCATTGTGCCCGGATAGTGGCGACAGATTCGCAACCTTTAACGCTGGGACTCAACATAAACATGCGAATTGTGTTGTGTAAAACCTTTACCTACCCCTCTCGAGGGATTACGGCGTGAGTTTATGCTGATGTAAAATTTTGTGATTGTTGCAATGTGCGAAATTTTATCTTCTTCCTGGTGACCAGATTTTTCCACGTTTTTATACACTCACTTTTCTTGTTTGTTTGTTTGTCGTTCCGGTTGGATTTTTGCAACTCAATTTTGAGGCACTTCCCGATAAGCTAGCAGGCTGAAATTTCCAGGGTAGCTTCAAACCCGATGACAATGCAATTTACAACTATAAAACGGCTGGACCGATTTTGATAAAATTTGTATGGATTGACTTTTGAGGCAGTTCCCGAGGCTGAAAAAAATACAAAGATAAAAATAATAAAACAATTGATAGATTTCACCCCTACACGTTTTGAGTGGCCCCTCTTTCAGCACCGTAGGGTTATTTCCTTATTTTTATTACATTTAAAAACGTGGGTTTTAGATTTTTTAAATCTATTAATATTGATACACACCTTTAGTTCTGATGACAATACAATATATTATATTCAGTATCATCGTGTTAAATTTCAATAAAACCTTGGAACTTGAAAGATTTTCATATTCTTGTTAAAGTATAAACGCATACGACGTGTCATGCGTGGAGAAAGGTCCCGTGTTCCGTATACCAATCACCGTGATGCAGCCGGAGCCGCTGCTGCAGGGATCCAGCTGCCCAAACATTCAGCGGGAGAAGGTGGTCTTCAAACCCAACACCATACATCGCCATTTTATTATAGGTGCGTATAATAAAAAGAAAGTTTTTAATAAAAATACATTTAAGATTGATTTCAATAATCCATTATTCAATCATTATAGGGATGAATAAATTTTTATTTTTTTATTTTTTAAATATGAGACAGTCGCAATGTAATTTTTAAAAAAGCGCAGCGTTTTTGAGTCTTTGGTTCGAGTGCCCGGCACGGGCAGGTATTTATCTGTTGAACATGAGTGTTTACTCTCAGGTGATATTTGTTATCTATCAATTTAAGTAAGCATTTTATATATACACGCAAATTGTTGTTTAGTAAATATAGTACAAGCGAGTTTGTAATACGATTGGCATGATAAAGTTTAAATTTTGATAATCATTAGTGACACTCGATTTGGTAAATAATACCCGACTACGGCGAAGCGGAAAAGGAGGGTTATGATTTTGATCGGTACATGTGTATGTATGTACTCATACCTCCTAAAGTACTTGTCATAAATTGACAAATGGGGTATCGTTGGATGTGTCTTGATCGTCCGCTGGTTATAGGCTATATGACGTCACATGTCCTGTATGAAATATATTCAAAATAATTCTTATTCTTTTGGTTCAGTCCCTGAAGAAGCTTCCTACGGTCGTGTACGTCTCCGTATCTCTACCACCAGCGACGGTGGTAGAGGCAATGGAAACGGCGGTAGGTTCCTGTTACACGTGATGCAGCTTGTGGCGAAAAGAAGCTGTCGATCGCATGAAACGCAGAAGTTGATCAACGTCACACCTGATGCGGAGTGCGTGTTGCCGTTCCAATTGGAGGTATTTATGAATAATGAATAATAAAAAATACAAATAAAAGTTTTTTTTTTTTAAGAAAGACATGTCGAGGGTTTATAGGCTTAGATATGAAGGAGATTATCTTAATTTGACCTTTTCAAAAATTTGTTGCAGTGGCATGCCTAGAGTTTTAGTACAGGGCAAGCTGAGAGATACGTTATTGTAGTTTTTATAATTCATTTAGATAAATGTCCTTGTTGCCTCATTACTCTTCAATCTACACTTCATACTTGCTGGCGTGGACGAGCTCGCCAAAGCACGCAGATGTTTGCGAACATGTCAGCAAAGCCACCGAGGCTTTGAAAAAGTCGCTTGATTTGTTTGAAATTAAGGTTCAACTTAAAATACTGTATGCTTAATGAGAAAACTAAATATAAAATGTTGGTAAACGTTTTAATTCTACCAACAATTGTTTTTCGATAGCTGTATTTGAAAATTCAAATTGCCGTTCTTTAACCTGTGTATTGCTCAGATATACATGGATAAGATTAAAAGACGAAAACGCATGTTTTGTCAAAGAACTCACCCGAAGAAAGGCATCTTCGAAATTATTTTCACTAACAAAATCCATTCAAACACATTACGATCTTTCAATACACATGAAGAATACAAACAAATAGCCTTTTTATGAGGAAAGTTTAAACATTTTAACTTGCCCTCGCCAATGAAAACTTTTACACAATTTAAGTCATCACAAGAGACTACTTTGTCTATTGTTTATACCATTGAAATTGAATTACTATGCAAAAACACCGCACAAACAATTACCAAATTACTTCGCACTTTAGCTCGCTCAGTAAGTCAACAAACTGAATTGAGAATGAACGGCAAGAGCGAACGGGATATTTTGCATTCACTCTATGGATTCGTGTACAACTTCATTATGCAAGCTTGCTTTATGTGAGATTTTTAGAGCGTTTCAATAGGTTAGAAAAAGACAAAGACTCAAGCCTTGTTGGAAGCCAACGTGTGTGAGCGAAATGGCCTGAGCGATCCTCAGCTAGGAAAGTCTGGCTCAGAATTTGAAGGCATAATTAATTTCCATTTGATGAGTAATGAATTAATGAGAGCGCGATCTTATCTTAGTTTGATAGGGCAAGCCGGTCTTTTGGCCTTCTTTGACAGTATCGCCACTGTTTTGTTGGCTAAGAACAGAAAATACACTATTACTCCTTGAAAGATATGAACGACTTTAGTTTGGTTTTCAATCATAATTTTATATGATTACCACTTCAAAACAAAGCAGACAATTTTTAAACAACGTTATTGTCAAATAAGCAGACGGTTTACCTGGTGGAAAGTGATACCGCCGTATATTGACACGGCTGCCCTTGAAAACCCAAAAACCTTGAAAAGTCATAATTCACGATCCCTATACCTAGATCGTAATATCGTTAATTCGTTGCCTAGGGAGGCGTGATGCTGGAGGTAGTGATAGCGAAGTACTGGGCCAACCTGGGCGACGTGTCGGTGGACTACAGCATAGAGCTGTTCGGCGTGAGGGCGTCGCACGGCGCGCGGCTGACGCTGCAGGCGGCGGGCGGCGTCACGCGGCTGGCGCTGCGGGCCCTGCAGCACCACGACCTGCAGCCCAGCGCCACGCTCAAGCACGCCGAGCCCGTCGTACGGTCAGTGTTTATGCTACACCATACAGTTGCAGCACCACGACCTGCAGCCCAGCGCCACGCTCAAGCACGCCGAGCCCGTCGTACGGTCAGTGTTTATGCTACACCATACAGTTGCAGCACCACGACCTGCAGCCCAGCGCCACGCTCAAGCACGCCGAGCCCGTCGTACGGTCAGTGTTTATGCTACACCATACAGTTGCAGCACCACGACCTGCAGCCCAGCGCCACGCTCAAGCACGCCGAGCCCGTCGTACGGTCAGTGTTTATGCTACACCATACACTTGCAGCCTATAATTTACGATAATACTTTCATACTTGTGTCTCGCTATAAAATTTCTGAAGTGAAATGTTGGTTAGTTTAAAAATTGACAAAGACTTTTCATTAGATCTTCTTTGCGGCTACTTATTGTATATTGAAAAATATTTTTGTTTTTTATTTAATTTCTAACATAGAAACACACTCACACTCTTCCATATACAATTACACATATTTATGTAGTGGTAATTAATGGTCTAAATTTATATAATTTATTTGTAACTGTTTTTTAGGATTACGTTTTTAGAAAAACACTAAAATTAATTTCGTGTTGTTTTTTTATAACTGGAATTAATTTGATTTAGTTTTTTTTATATTTGTGTAATTTTTCCATATCTATCTAACCTGTTTGTGATCATCATCACAGGCCGTCAGAATCCAAGATCAGTCCTCTGACCTCCCGTGACGTCATCCCTCCGAACAGACAGATCTACCAGCTGGTCAACACTTACAACTTCCACATACAGAAGCCGACAGAGTTAAGTATTATCATACATTACGCATACATTATAAATACTCGTAAATAAATAAAAAATATACAGGTGGTAGATCTACGTGCGAGATCGTCTGCGTTGGTACCACCCTCCTTTCTATTTACAACGTGAAGCAGTTCGCTGTGTTTCGGTTCGTAGGATCGGAGAGCCAGTGTAGTTTCTCTCCGGCACGAGAGGTATACCATCTTTACCTCTGCATGAGTAACGCAATAATAATAATCACAATAACACAGTGGTGCTGCTCTTGGTGTCCCAAGACATTAGAGGTACTTAACACGACTTAACTTAATTAACACGACGATTCGTGTTAATAGCCGATATCACTTTCCAACAGGTGAACCGCTTGCTTGTTTGGCCGATGACGTCATCTAAAAAAAACCTCGTATCATTGTTTAGTATTAGTTCTAGAGCAGCTATTCTAAAACACTACACTTGTACAAATGAGCACAATTTTTTTTTTGTTTCAAAACGAAAGATTTATGAAACAATATTTTGTTTATCTAGTTTTAACTTTAACGAGGTTCATAGTAAATTTGTAAGTCCAAGTGGGCCATTCCGGTCTGTCGGGCCGGGAGCGGCCCGCGGGTCCAAGGTTGAGGATCGCTGTTGTCGAGTGTATAACGTTAATTTATTGTAAAACCCAATAAGACCTTTTGAAAAAATACTGTAAAGCGATTTTTAAAATTTACTTTTAAAACTTTATCACAAATTTAATGAATCGATCGATGGGATAACTCTTCTTTAAAAAAAAAATCTAAATTAAAATAACATTAGCTTTTATCTAAAGTAGAAATGTTTGTAAATTACAATTTAGTCACGTTAATGATAATTAACTTGTTTTTGCGGGATTTGGTTTCATATGGAAAAAATATAATTTTTTGTAAAAAAAAATAAAAATATATATTACTTTAAATACTGCATAAAATAAAATATTTTATTTATTTATTTATATAGGCATATAACAGCGGAACAGCATTTCTTAAATAAATAAATAATAAAAACCAAACTAAAAACTGGTTGTCACGTTATGAAAATTAACATTCTTAGGACTATAGGACTGAGAATTTTCAGTGAGTATTCGTTGAATATTCAGTGTTGCCAGTCGTAAAGAATATTTATTTTTTCCTACACAGGTATCACCGATAATATCCCCCCTTTGCGACATGCTGTACGAGTCGGAGTTCGAATCCCAGATGTGGATGTTGTATAACGTGAACAAGCAGCTCATGGCCGTCGGTGATGCGTACCCTTCTAAGGTAGAATATTTATGTATATATACAAATAAATAAAAGTGGAATGTCTGTAATGTCGAAATTTTTCAAATTTTCAAAAAACAGAAATAAAAAAATATGTGTCTGTCTATCTGTTTGTTTGTCCCGGGTAATCTCCGAAACGGCAGGACCGATTTTGACGGGACTTCCACTGAAAGAAAGCATATATTTCAGGGCTTGTTATAGGGTACTTGGATTTTTGAAAAAGAATCAGGGTTCCGTACCAAAAAAATTCAACCTCTAAAATTTTATATTAAATCCAAATGTTAGATATGAAAAGTTTTTCTCTAAACTAATAATGACGGGTATCAACTTTAGATTTTCAAATTTGTCTATGGGAGTGTCGAGATTTTTGAAAATTTTAGAAGCTAAAATTTCATATTTTTAAATAATTATGAATTCGTTGTTTTTGAATTTCAACATTTTAGGGGTTTTAAATGTTGTATCGGAATATATGTAGGTTTTTAATGATGTCCAAAATTGGAAAATATAACCCTTTTTAATCAATATGCTTCAGTTTTTATATTATATAATAGCTAGACTCTCGAACTTTTCAGAGAATGCATATTTCTGTTTCCGCTAGGACAACACGCAATAAAATCATGAATAAATTCAACATTAAGACAGTTTCCATACAATAAACGTTATTTCTGGAGTTCTGTACCGTAACGGTAAAAAACGGGGCTCTATTAATAGTCTCCGCTGTCTTATGTATCTCGTGAACCAAAATAGCTAGATGAAATTTTCTCGAAATGTCCTATACTATTGGTTGTTTTACGAAATCAACTTAAAATGCATATTTTGTACGAGTCCGACTCACACTTGGCCGATTTTTATTTATCCGATACATTGACATGTTTTTTTGTTAGGAATTCCTTTCAGTTTGATATAAGTCAATCAAGCTTGTATCGTACATTGAGATTCATCGTATTTTTTGCAATTGTATTAATATAAAAAAAAAACAATTCAGAAACAAAATGAACAGAAAAAAGAAAATACAAATGTCAATAAAAATTATGCGCTTCGGAGGCGCTTGTGTCAAAAACACAAGAATGAACAAATTTAAATACAACAAAAATATGGGGATCTTGCAAACAATTAAAGGGCGGGACATGGGTGTTAGTTCAGTTGGTAACGTGCCTTGGTTTACTGACCGACCCGACCCGACCGTTCGAGGGTTCGAGTCTCGGGTTGCCGATTACGGCTCTAGTTTAAGTGTATGTAAAAGTGACAGTCGTAATTTATTTTCCTGAATTTAATGACGAGTAACCAAAAATGTGTATATTGTTTTCTTCCCGCAGTACTCAGTGAAACTGGAAAAAGGCGAGTACTGCTTGCGCCTGCGAGTGCGCCATGAAGCGCGCTCGGTGCTGGAGCGCTGGCAGGATGTGTGCCTCACCGTGCAGCAGCGCCTGCCAGCACCGCTGCCGCTGGACGTCTACTGCTCCGTGCAGCAGGTAACCTACAGTGACGCCACTTGCAGGATGTGTGCCTCACCGTGCAGCAGCGCCTGCCAGCACCGCTGCCGCTGGACGTCTACTGCTCCGTGCAGCAGGTAACCTACAGTGACGCCACTTGCAGGATGTGTGCCTCACCGTGCAGCAGCGCCTGCCAGCACCGCTGCC
This sequence comes from Choreutis nemorana, assembly GCA_949316135.1. Classification (NCBI taxonomy): domain Eukaryota; kingdom Metazoa; phylum Arthropoda; class Insecta; order Lepidoptera; family Choreutidae; genus Choreutis; species Choreutis nemorana. The sequence continues at coordinate 816,860 of OX438598.1, forward strand.
GCTGGACGTCTACTGCTCCGTGCAGCAGGTAACCTACAGTGACGCCACTTGCAGGATGTGTGCCTCACCGTGCAGCAGCGCCTGCCAGCACCGCTGCCGCTGGACGTCTACTGCTCCGTGCAGCAGGTAACCTACAGTGACGCCACTTGCAGGATGTGTGCCTCACCGTGCAGCAGCGCCTGCCAGCACCGCTGCCGCTGGACGTCTACTGCTCCGTGCAGCAGGTAACCTACAGTGACGCCACTTGCAGGATGTGTGCCTCACCGTGCAGCAGCGCCTGCCAGCACCGCTGCCGCTGGACGTCTACTGCTCCGTGCAGCAGGTAACCTACAGTGACGCCACTTGCAGGATGTGTGCCTCACCGTGCAGCAGCGCCTGCCAGCACCGCTGCCGCTGGACGTCTACTGCTCCGTGCAGCAGGTAACCTACAGTGACGCCACTTGCAGGATGTGTGCCTCACCGTGCAGCAGCGCCTGCCAGCACCGCTGCCGCTGGACGTCTACTGCTCCGTGCAGCAGGTAACCTACAGTGACGCCACTTGCAGGATGTGTGCCTCACCGTGCAGCAGCGCCTGCCAGCACCGCTGCCGCTGGACGTCTACTGCTCCGTGCAGCAGGTAACCTACAGTGACGCCACTTGCAGGATGTGTGCCTCACCGTGCAGCAGCGCCTGCCAGCACCGCTGCCGCTGGACGTCTACTGCTCCGTGCAGCAGGTAACCTACAGTGACGCCACTTGCAGGATGTGTGCCTCACCGTGCAGCAGCGCCTGCCAGCACCGCTGCCGCTGGACGTCTACTGCTCCGTGCAGCAGGTAACCTACAGTGACGCCACTTGCAGGATGTGTGCCTCACCGTGCAGCAGCGCCTGCCAGCACCGCTGCCGCTGGACGTCTACTGCTCCGTGCAGCAGGTAACCTACAGTGACGCCACTTGCAGGATGTGTGCCTCACCGTGCAGCAGCGCCTGCCAGCACCGCTGCCGCTGGACGTCTACTGCTCCGTGCAGCAGGTAACCTACAGTGACGCCACTTGCAGGATGTGTGCCTCACCGTGCAGCAGCGCCTGCCAGCACCGCTGCCGCTGGACGTCTACTGCTCCGTGCAGCAGGTAACCTACAGTGACGCCACTTGCAGGATGTGTGCCTCACCGTGCAGCAGCGCCTGCCAGCACCGCTGCCGCTGGACGTCTACTGCTCCGTGCAGCAGGTAACCTACAGTGACGCCACTTGCAGGATGTGTGCCTCACCGTGCAGCAGCGCCTGCCAGCACCGCTGCCGCTGGACGTCTACTGCTCCGTGCAGCAGGTAACCTACAGTGACGCCACTTGCAGGATGTGTGCCTCACCGTGCAGCAGCGCCTGCCAGCACCGCTGCCGCTGGACGTCTACTGCTCCGTGCAGCAGGTAACCTACAGTGACGCCACTTGCAGGATGTGTGCCTCACCGTGCAGCAGCGCCTGCCAGCACCGCTGCCGCTGGACGTCTACTGCTCCGTGCAGCAGGTAACCTACAGTGACGCCACTTGCAGGATGTGTGCCTCACCGTGCAGCAGCGCCTGCCAGCACCGCTGCCGCTGGACGTCTACTGCTCCGTGCAGCAGGTAACCTACAGTGACGCCACTTGCAGGATGTGTGCCTCACCGTGCAGCAGCGCCTGCCAGCACCGCTGCCGCTGGACGTCTACTGCTCCGTGCAGCAGGTAACCTACAGTGACGCCACTTGCAGGATGTGTGCCTCACCGTGCAGCAGCGCCTGCCAGCACCGCTGCCGCTGGACGTCTACTGCTCCGTGCAGCAGGTAACCTACAGTGACGCCACTTGCAGGATGTGTGCCTCACCGTGCAGCAGCGCCTGCCAGCACCGCTGCCGCTGGACGTCTACTGCTCCGTGCAGCAGGTAACCTACAGTGACGCCACTTGCAGGATGTGTGCCTCACCGTGCAGCAGCGCCTGCCAGCACCGCTGCCGCTGGACGTCTACTGCTCCGTGCAGCAGGTAACCTACAGTGACGCCACTTGCAGGATGTGTGCCTCACCGTGCAGCAGCGCCTGCCAGCACCGCTGCCGCTGGACGTCTACTGCTCCGTGCAGCAGGTAACCTACAGTGACGCCACTTGCAGGATGTGTGCCTCACCGTGCAGCAGCGCCTGCCAGCACCGCTGCCGCTGGACGTCTACTGCTCCGTGCAGCAGGTAACCTACAGTGACGCCACTTGCAGGATGTGTGCCTCACCGTGCAGCAGCGCCTGCCAGCACCGCTGCCGCTGGACGTCTACTGCTCCGTGCAGCAGGTAACCTACAGTGACGCCACTTGCAGGATGTGTGCCTCACCGTGCAGCAGCGCCTGCCAGCACCGCTGCCGCTGGACGTCTACTGCTCCGTGCAGCAGGTAACCTACAGTGACGCCACTTGCAGGATGTGTGCCTCACCGTGCAGCAGCGCCTGCCAGCACCGCTGCCGCTGGACGTCTACTGCTCCGTGCAGCAGGTAACCTACAGTGACGCCACTTGCAGGATGTGTGCCTCACCGTGCAGCAGCGCCTGCCAGCACCGCTGCCGCTGGACGTCTACTGCTCCGTGCAGCAGGTAACCTACAGTGACGCCACTTGCAGGATGTGTGCCTCACCGTGCAGCAGCGCCTGCCAGCACCGCTGCCGCTGGACGTCTACTGCTCCGTGCAGCAGGTAACCTACAGTGACGCCACTTGCAGGATGTGTGCCTCACCGTGCAGCAGCGCCTGCCAGCACCGCTGCCGCTGGACGTCTACTGCTCCGTGCAGCAGGTAACCTACAGTGACGCCACTTGCAGGATGTGTGCCTCACCGTGCAGCAGCGCCTGCCAGCACCGCTGCCGCTGGACGTCTACTGCTCCGTGCAGCAGGTAACCTACAGTGACGCCACTTGCAGGATGTGTGCCTCACCGTGCAGCAGCGCCTGCCAGCACCGCTGCCGCTGGACGTCTACTGCTCCGTGCAGCAGGTAACCTACAGTGACGCCACTTGCAGGATGTGTGCCTCACCGTGCAGCAGCGCCTGCCAGCACCGCTGCCGCTGGACGTCTACTGCTCCGTGCAGCAGGTAACCTACAGTGACGCCACTTGCAGGATGTGTGCCTCACCGTGCAGCAGCGCCTGCCAGCACCGCTGCCGCTGGACGTCTACTGCTCCGTGCAGCAGGTAACCTACAGTGACGCCACTTGCAGGATGTGTGCCTCACCGTGCAGCAGCGCCTGCCAGCACCGCTGCCGCTGGACGTCTACTGCTCCGTGCAGCAGGTAACCTACAGTGACGCCACTTGCAGGATGTGTGCCTCACCGTGCAGCAGCGCCTGCCAGCACCGCTGCCGCTGGACGTCTACTGCTCCGTGCAGCAGGTAACCTACAGTGACGCCACTTGCAGGATGTGTGCCTCACCGTGCAGCAGCGCCTGCCAGCACCGCTGCCGCTGGACGTCTACTGCTCCGTGCAGCAGGTAACCTACAGTGACGCCACAGTGACAAAGAGGTCCTGGGTTTGAATCTCGGCGGGGGCGAAACTTTGTGTTATTTGCAAGAAGCATTGTTTGGCTTGCTGGTCTTAGATACTGTATTATTATCTATGTAGTTTATACCATATCGTTGCTCAGTGTCTGCGATACAAGATTATATTATCTTAGTGCAGGACCAAGGCAATGTGTTTTTCGTGATGTGTTATCATTATTTGAAAAAACAGATTTATCATTAATATGGTATACAATTTTAATAAATACATTAAAAAGTCATATGCATATTCCCTATTGTTAATAAATTTTATCTATTTAACAGGCTCTAACAGGAGGGAAAAAGTTCAGCTCTGGCTCAGTCACCAATGGGACCATGCTACCTTTGTACATCGCAGCGTTGCCATCTGACAAGTAAGTTGTCAATCTTTTATTTTTCATCATCATCAGCCTGCAGACGTCAACTGCGATGGATTTCTGAAACCGGTTTCTTACTATCCCCTATTTCTTCTGATTAAGTTCGTTGCGGGTCCCAAGACAGCCGGCAGGGTGTCCGGGCACAGCCTGTGCGTCATTGCACAGCTGCATTATTCGTTTATTATTCGATCAAAGGACGCCACTGTTGATCCTGGTGAACAGGAGTTGCAGTGGTGGTACGGGTGTGTAAAAACTACGACTGCGAGTAGTATCGAAGACTACTCCCTACAACCCAAGAGGGTGTGTTAAATCTGCGACTGCGGGTATTATCGAAGACTACATCCTACATCCAAAAAAAAAGAACAAGAAAAACTTCTTTATATGATTTAATTTGATAAGAAACCTCAACAATGTATGTACTCACAATATAAACATTACTATTAAGGTGGACACAGTTCATATATATGGATATTTTATAAGCCAGGAATCGGTCATCAATAGAACTGAAATTAAATACGTCAAACTTGAGACAAGTCAATATTTCTTTTCCATCTGACAATCTTGACACAAGGTGTACAGTGTCACCACTGTACATTTTTTCTGTTGACTTTGCGACAGCTACATAGCGCCGAGCCGTAATTTAATATTTTAACTAATTTTACATCATTGCATAATTAACTAACTCACGATAAGCATCAAGCGAAGGGAAGTCTTATAGCGTACTAATTGTTACCAAATTTAATAAACCTTTTCATCTTGGACTCAACTTATTACTTTCAACGCACTACAATAAACAAGCAAGTGTAAGAGCTAACTGGCTCCTACACCCTTTGAAAGACCAGTCTATGGATTAAAGAAATAGTATCCACTCTTTCTATATATATATATATATTATTTAATAATTCAATTACGTTATGGTATAGAAAAAAAATGTGGTGCGAGACAAAATAAAAATAATGAAAGTTACTTTCGACGAGACACTGAAAATAACCTGATTCACCTGATGTGAATGTGACCCATTGACACGACGATGCCCCTGATGCCGAAAAGTCAAGTCTATTCATTGCCCATGTAGAGGTAAAGATGCAATACCTCTCGTGCCAGTAATAACACTGGCTCTCCGATCCTTCGAACCGAAACACAGCGAACTGCTTCACGTTGTAAATAGAAAGGAGGGTGGTACCAACACAGACGATCTCGCACGTAGATCTACCACCTGTACTAGTACTTAAGTCTTTGTCTTCATTATTTCATTCCCTAAGTATGTCTTTTTCAGTTTTATATTCTAAACAAACATTACACTACTATTCTAGGTTGGGCCGGTCCAATCTCACAGTGGGCCAAACCTTGACAGGCACGATCACGTACGTCAAAGACGAGCTCGCGCGCAAAGTGGACACCCACCCGCTTGTATACATCCCGGTGGAACCTCCGAGAAGAAATAACAAGGAGAAGGAAAAGCCTAAACCTCAGGATGATTATTTAGATGCGTACAAAGACTTCATGGCAACCTGGCTCACTAAATTGGGTGAGTGGGCGGTTTCTTACAGATACTGTTTAGTTGCAGTTTGAAATTTGTATGAAATTAAAATATATAATTCATTTTTTTTTAAGTTATTTTTTAAATATTACTGTAAAAAGATATACGGAAAGCTGAATAATCCGTAATGATAAAATCACATCAAGACACACATTGATTCAGCCCTGCAACAAAATATAATCTTGTATCGCAGGCACTAAGCAACGATATGGTATAAACTACATAGACAAGAATACTACATCCAAGACACTGTTACATATTTTTTACTTTTTTTTTTCAGAGGGTGATAAGCTAGAGAGCGTATACAACGAAGTGTTAGAGAAATGCCCGGGCTGGCCCGCGGCCCACATAGCCTACTTACAGGGATTAGACTCCCATACTGATCCCAAGAAGTAAGTATTTACACGATATCGCATTAAATATTTGTAGCTTTAGCTCCGTACATTGTCTGAGAACATACGGAGGTATCTTGCCGGATTCTTCCCCGTAGAATTAGTTCATTTGCCATTAGAAAAGAAAAAAAAATTGCTTTTCGAACCAATGACAGAAGTATATTTGAATAAAGAATATTTTGACTTTAACATTGTAAATGGATCTAACAGTCCATACAGAAATTCTGTCATCTGTTTTTTTTTAAATTCTCTTTGTTTAAGAAAGCGTTGATATTGTTAGATGAAACGTAGTAAGTTACATTGCAATGGATTGCCTGGCTAAATCCGGGGATGTAAAAAAAAGAAAAAAGTAATATTTTCCATTATTCGCTTTCATAATTAATTATTTTTTTTTGTAATAGTTTAAATTCTTTTTATGTTTATTTTATATATTTTTTAATAGACAGAAGAATGTACTGGAAATGCTCCGAAACCCAATTGTTTTCCATCGCCGTTTTGTGTGGAAAGAATGGTGCGTTACAACAAACCTACGGATACTCGTTTAGTCCATATCGATCCTGTTTTTTTTTAAATACAATCTCCTTTGTTCTTGTTGTAAGGTATTTGACCTCGTTTCAGATTACCGAGGGTCGGCGTAGAGTCCGAGCTGACAGCTGCACAGTGTGAACAAATAATTAATATCGCGGATATGGTAAGTGTTTATTCCAAAATATTGCTTTAATACGGGAGCAAACTCGAAAGATAAGATTTATTGTTAAATAAAGAATAGAAAAATGTTTTAATTTAAACGGTTTTATTGAAATTAACGACGTTCTCTGCTTTTTTTGTATTTATTTGGCGGTCATGTTGAATTTTTTTTCATGGTGAACAATTTTCTTCTAGTCAAGCCTTTTCATTTGATATCCATATTGAGGGGGTTGTGAAAAAACATGTGGTCCGCCATTTTGTAGCGGCGGCCATCTTAGATATACAATGATGATGAATATATGATATTGTATTGTCACCAGAATAAAAAGGTGTGTGCCGAAAATCAGGACGATCTGTCAACAGGAAGGGGGTAAAATTTCAATCAATAAATTTGACCCAAACAAACTGGTCAAGCTAAATGAAACCGTTTAAAATTTATTCTAGCATTGAAAAATACTGGTTTTAAAGTTTTTAACTTGGCTTTTTAAAGATGAACACTAATAAAATAGATTTTATTCAATATAATTGGATATTGTTCTTTTTTTTTTGTATTTGAACATGGTAGCTCAGGTTGTAACGTGCTTTGTTTAACCGATCGACTTGACTCGATAGGTCGAGACTTCGAGTCTCGGGTTGTGCCTAGAAAGTGGCGACAGATTCGCAACCTGTCACACTGGGTCTCGACATTAACATGCGAGATGCTGTGTTTAACACTTCTTCCTGCCCCTCTCCACAGATTAATTACGGCGTGAGTTTATGTTGTAAAATATTTATCTTTCAGGTACTTAAGCAGATAGATCAGGACAAGTTGCTCGCGTACCTCGGAATGAAGAACGACGCGCGGAGCGATGCTAGCAAGATTAAACAGTAAGTGTAGTATAGTGTTTCACGCGGCACACCCGCCACTCTGTGCCACCACCGCAACTCCTGTTCACCAGGATCAACAGTGGCGACTATTGATCGAATAATGCAGCTGTGCAATGAAGCACAGGCTGTGCCCGGACACCCTAGCTGTCTTGAAACCGCAACGAACTTAACCAGAAGAAATAGGAGGTAGTAAGAAAGCAGACGATCTTTGTGGCGCAGTGGTGTGAATAATGCAGCTGTGCAATGACGCACAGGCTGTGCCCGGACACTACCAGCTGTCGCGGGACACGCAACGAACTGAATTAGAAGAAATAGGAGGTAGTAAGAAACCGATTTCTGTCTTCCTTCCCAGTAAAGCGGAGATAGCAATAAAAAAAAAACTACAGGGGAGACAGTCAGGAGACGCCTGACCGTCTATGCACCACGGTATGCCACTAACTAACAGGGGATTAATTAGATACTAAATCTTACACCAGTAATATTGGTGCCTAAACTTTTTAAAGGCACGAAAGTTTCCCTTCGTTTTCACAAGTAGTATAGTGTGTCTTGTAGTAATAGTTTATTTTCGCCTTATACTGAATTTCTGTAAATCCACCGAACAATCTACATTACTCTGAAATGTTTCCAAACGAAACTTCAGGCTGACCTATAAACCGACCGAACATAAAATCAACAATAATAATAATAATCACATCACGACACACACTGTTACTAAAAAAAAAAACTCTTTGTGGGTTTCCAGACTTATTTATTGCTACCACTTGTTATAAAATTTATACAAAAATATACTTAACTAAGCGTACTAACCCTTAGTACACATAAAACTAGGTGCCAGCTAGTACACGAGAGGGGGTGGGTTTCCAAGGTGGACTGGTATATGAAGACTTTAAATTAACAAAATAAAGAGGAAAGGGCGCCACCCTTGTTATTGGTCAAGGGAACCGTTAAACTGCAGAGAGCAGGCTGAAGGATGAGCACGTTGTCGAAGAACTGGTCGGAGACACGTTGAGCCCGAAGTAAGTGTGCCGGGTTGCGAGTAGGAGTTGATGGCCGTGTCTGCGATGCTCTCACCCAAAGCTGAACCCTCACCAAGGACCTCCTGAAGTTGTTTTAAAATAATTTAATAACCTGGAGTAAAAGTTTCAACGGTAAGGTCCGGACAAAAGTTAAAAGTTCAAAGTGCCAAAAATCAAATAAATTATGGAATAAACTGGGAGAAAGTACTTTCTACAGCAGCTTAAGCAAGGTGAAAACAAGGTTAAAGGGGTTTTAAAAAAGATAATATGAGAAGTGTCAAATTAAAAACTTAGGTATGAAATTAAAATGGACAAATTGCAAATTAATTAATGAACAAAATACAATAAAATGTATATGAATAGAAAGCATTCAAGCTCCTGCAGCTATTAAAAGCATTTGCAGGATGCTTGGTTTCAGGAAAATTGGACAGGGGTTCCCCTTAGGAATAACCTCTCTTGTCCTTCAAAACTGCACAAATCTATAAAATCACAAGAATTACACTGGGCACTGCACTGACACACATCACTTGCACTAGTTAAAGGTTGTAAATTGATAATAACTACCTTTTGGAGGTGGTGTCGGCCGGATGGGGTGTGTCAGCGCGTGCTTCAAGTTGCTTCTTGCCGAATGATCTCGAAAACGCTAAAACACATAGATTTGGAAAGAAACATTATTATCAAAATAAACAAACACTAGCACTTACCAGGAAAAGTGTCGAATAATGGGCACGCGGCCTAGAACTAGCCGCGACCAGGTAAATGCAGTAAACAACTACAAAGAATACAACAATAATAAGAATGTCATCCAATAAACAAACAAGAATCCTATTGGAAGAAGAAGAATCAGCGACTTCAGACGGAAACTTACAATTAAAAAGGTGGTAGCAGGCTTAGGGTGGTCTGGAAACCACAAGTGGGTCACGCCCGGTTAAGGTACGACGCCGAAAAGGACCGACACTCCCGCGCAGCCGGCTTTTGTTGCCTCCGTCAGACGCCATAGTTTGGCGTAAACGCTTCAAAAACCTCCAGCGGCAAAGAGCGTCTCGTCATACAGCCAATAACGAGTACACACTATATTTAAAAATTAATTCACAATGAAGCGAGATGGGGCTACAAAATATATATGTGACAACACATTGACTCAGCCCTGCAGTAAGTATCGTAAGAACTTGTGTCACAGGAGCTAAGCAACGACATAGTATATACTACATAGATAAGAATACAACATCCAAGACCGGTGACCGAAACAATGAGTCTTGCAAATAACACAAAGTCCCGCTCCCGCCGGGATTCGAACCCGGAACCTTTAGCGTAGCAGTCGGCTGTTTACACCTATGCACCACCGAAGTCGGCAAACAATAACCCTCAAATTGAAATTCAAAATGTTTTTATTTAAATAGACTTAAAATAAGTGCTTTCAAATCGTCATTTTTTATCTACCACCGGTTCGGAATGCTACCTACGGGGAGGAAGCCGACAAGAAACCTCCGCAGTTGCTTTTTTCAAACATTCACAATAGTTTTTCATTACATGTCGGAACATTTAAGTTTTCTAACTATTCCATACAATTTAAAGCTACTATGAATACCTTTGTATAAAGCAAATTACAATATGCAATATTTTCAATAATTCATGATTTTAAAACAAAGTCCATGCTTTCGATATCAATGTGTCGGTGTCTTCGGAGTAAGGTTATCGATGCGATGTATACAGTGGCGGTACTGTCATACAAGCCCAAAAGCCCGGCTTGCCCTATCGAACCAAGGTAAGTTCGCGCTCTCGTTCATTCATTACTTTTCAAATCAAATAACAATATGTTTTGCATAACATGGATTAAAATTCGCGCTAATTCGATCGCGTTAGTATGAAGTGTAGATTTAAGAGTAATGAGGCAATAAGACGTTTATCGAAATGAGTTATAAAACTACAGTAACGTATCTCTCGGCTTGCCCTATTCTAAAACTCTAGGCACGCCACTGGATGTTTATCAAACAATGTTCGATCGCAATGAATGTATCTGCGAGTCAGACTGACCCGACCGGAAGACTTTTGTAAGAAGAAACACACGAACATTTAGCCTTCTTGTCGTTTCGGAGTCGAAGGCTTGGCTACTTAATTTCATGACACTTTTGTATAATTCAAATGTGCTGCTAGAATAGTCGTTTTTTTTAAATTCAGATGTTTTAGAATAGGGATATATTTATTTCATTTATGAATCTTTCTAAAATTGAATGGAAAACCTTTTCTAGGGTTCCAAACCCAAAGGTTAAACAAAAAACCCTATTATTAAGACTTTGCTGTTTGTCCGGTCGTCTGTCAGCTGGCTGTATTTCATGAATCATTATAGGCTAGGCTCTAGAATATTTTAGAAAATATGTATTTCTATTTTTTCTATGTTTTTGCTTGTTCCTGTTTTATTTTTACGTCAAAATTTACGTTAAGTCATTGAAAAACTACATATTAAAGATGTTACGGAACCCATCATGTATAAGTCCGATTCACTCTCAACGGTTTTAAAAATAATTTTGGTCATCGGAATAGATCTAGTCTAGTGGCAATTTTCACCTCGTCCAAACGTTTTCTGGTCCGAGGTCACCACTGAGGAAAGCTTGTCTGTGTGTCAGGGAGCAGGAGCGGCAGCGCGGCTGGCTGGTGGAGGCGCTGTGCCGGCGCGGCGTGGCGCTGTGCCGCGCGGAGTCGCCCGCCGCCGCGCTGCAGCGCAACGTGGCCGACCTGCTCATGTACGCCGACCTCAGCGACGCCAAGGTACTGTGTGCTGTAACAAGGCAGGGAGCTGGACTCAACTCTCACGGCAGCGTCTCGATAGGGTCGGCAGTCGGTACACACCGTAATTCACCAGTGTGACAGGTTGCGAAGCTGTCGCAACTATCCGGGACAAATTGAGGAACATGGAAGCTACAACTTACGGCAACCTGAGACTCGAACCGAGTCAGGTCGGTCAGTAAACCAAGGCATGTAAAGATTGAGCCACAACGTCCTTAATCATAGGTAGAAGCAATATCTTAGTTCAGTTAGGTTCAAACAGTACTGGTCACATGTCACTTGACGTGTTAGATTGCCAAGTGTATGATCGCTTGGATCGTTCGGTGTTAATACGGCTAATAATTGTACTATGTTATTCTCTTCGTAATTTGTTAAATCACCTGACAGCTATGTTGATCAACTCTTAGTACCGCTAGCAATACTTATCAGCAGTGCCTTACACCGGATCATTGTTATTTTTTACATTTTTATTGTTGTTTTGTTTTGTTTGTTGCTGTTTTCGTCTTAGGTCTTAGTTATTTTTTAATTTAAAAAAAAGAAGAAAAATACTTCATCATGCTCGATACTAGTGTTGCTAGCGGTACTAAGAGTTTAATGGCAGATAGTGACGTCATCAACATAGCTGCTCAGGTGTTTTTACCATTTTACGGGAATCGTAAGCTAAGTTCAGTCAACTAGTACTGCTTATCGAAAGAGAGTATGACGTGCTGACAGGTGGGACAGCTTATTCCTTACTTGGCAACGCCATCTTTTCTGACAAATTCGGCAACATCTTCCTGCTCAGTGTTGTCAGAAAGTCGCTTGCAGCGCCATCTTTTGTTTCTGTTACTTTTTTGCCAGACTGTCTAAAACCAAATGATTAATTATAATTTTACTATTTTTATTTGCTATTCACTATGTAGTTTATCTGTATTAAAACGATATTTCTGTATTTATGTATCAGGCGATCCACTACGGGATCTGGCACTGCTTCGCCGTGAAACACTGGGGCAGGGCAATCAAGTTGCTGAACAAGATACAAGAGGACAGACCCTCACTGGATGTAGAGGAACGCCTGGTTGACTGCTACAAACAATTGAACTGGCAACACTTGGCAAAGACCTCCCAAAACTCCATGCCTATCAAATACCCAACCGTTTACAGACCGTTCTGAATATGTTTTAGATTTTTAAATACCTCCGTAAGTTGATGGTATTTACTTTGGCGCTATCCATTTATTACATTAGACGCTATAGTGCGGTCGATCATGTCTTTCTACGTGATAAGTATTAAAATAAGGGGGAAAAGTAGTCTACATTTTTTCGTACATGTGTCGGGGGGGAGGGTCAGAACTGGCAAAAATCGTCTGACGTAACAAATGGATGGATTCCATGTTTTATATATTTTTTTATTTTTTATTAAAGTGGTGGAATGTATAAATTAATGTACAGCGCAATCTGATTTTAACGTTATAATTTCGAGTTACGATCGATCGAGTCGTTTTTTTTGTTTGGCTTTTTCTCATATGTAAAAATGTATCCTACGAGAATATTTTTCAATTATTTTTGTTAAATTTCATCTCGATCTGCGTTATTGAGTGATAGACGTCCATATAAATTGACATATTAAATCCGCGTGTACGTAAACACAACTCGCTCCAATCTAGGATAACGATGAACTGATACAAATTCGAGTAAAACTGTTGTTGAAATAATTACAAATGCTCACTTTGTGTTATTTGCAAGACGCATTGTCTCGCTCACCGGTCTTGGATGTTGTATTCTTATCTATGTAGTATATACCATATCGTTGCTTAGCGCCTGCGATACAAGATTATATCTTTGTGCTGGGCTGAGTCAATGTGTGATGTGGTTATTAGTTCCATCATTTTAGCACAAAAGCGGTCAATCTCGGAGATCTCATAATATTTCACGTGGGCGTCGTAAGTTGATCAAGGTCAAATATAAAAAAACAGATTCGCGATTATCTCTGTTTATATTGCTCCAATGATGTCAACTCCTGAAAGGAAATTGTAGAATATAAAATTTGTGATAAATTTCATCTGAAACATTTTTTCATGCGCTCAACCTTCTTTGAGATAGAGGGTGGTGAACGCTCAGCCCTCAGCCATACGGACTTGTTAGGTAACTCATTCCGAGGTTGATCGCTGTGATGACTTGACTATATTACAAAAACAATCATACTGACAAATAAGTAAGTTAATACAACTTGCAGAATATGTATATTCGAAAAGCGTTGTCGTTTATTGATGGATACTTTGTAAAAAAAAAATTGTTACAATGTTGGTTTGAATTGATACAAGCTAAGATGTCTGTTTTTGAAAATTCTAACTATTGCAATATGTTTCTGGTTAGGTTTAATTAATGCATTTGTTATGTATTTCACACACAACAAACAAAAAAATGACGTAGATTTGTTATTACAGCTTTGAACATGCGAAATTTTGTTATCTTTTGTTTGTGTAGAGAATAGTCGACTTCTGTGAAGAAATAATTATAAAAAACGCTATTTGTAGATGATGTAATTTTCAGTAGATAATCCGAATTGTTTTTGCTGCATCCCAATTAGCTCCATTTAGCTTCGATGCTAGAGCAAGACAGAAAACAAAGACAGATATTATTTTTTATTGTTATCTTTTAAGCAAAATCTCTGGTCTGTCAATCATGCCTGAGGATCGTGGTCAGAATCAGGATTGCACCTGGAGCGGATGATCTACCTCCACTAATTTCTGTCCAGCGCGTCTCTTACAGTCGTGTAGAATTTCGCTGATCGTTCCATCTTGTTGTTGACAGACCTCGCGATCTTTTGCCTTCTGGTTACCAACCACTATAAATTTTCTCCAGACTTTGGTCAGCTTCACCGTTAGCATTTTCAATATTGTATCTATTAATTTGTATTTTCTCGGTGGATTATAAAATATATAAGTCTGATAAATCGCAATAACCGTAGCTTCTAAATTCTGAAAACTCCAATAAATAGACCATAGGAAAATTTACAAAATTAGTAATAATTATTAATATAGATGAACATCAAAGTACACACATAAAAATAGATATTTTAAATATATTTAACGATATATATATATATATATATATATATATATATATAATGTACAAATTACTTGTATATGTCATTAAAAAAACAACTGTATTTTAATATTGTTGCATTTGAATGAGCTTTTAAACTGAATACAAAACACGATAGAATTCTAAAATATATGGCTGTTATGTCGAAAATATATATGTATATAAATATAGCTCTTTCAATTTTGTCGTTTGTTCGTGCGATACTCGAGCTGTTAGCGGGCGACCTTGTGACAAACGCACATGTGCCTATGAGTTCTACCTTCAATTGCCGCTTGCCACTGCAGTCACAGATTTGTATGAATCTTTTTAAAGCGCCTCTAACGGATTGATGAGGAATTAAGATTTCTCATACAAAATCGCTGCAGTAATCTATGTTACCTGACGTGTACAAAATTATACGTGACTCATGGTGGACTCATCTCTCGTAGCCCTTTCCCCTCTAGGTTCCTTTAAGGTAACTGTCAAATTTTGTATGGTACTTTATCTTAAAAATCTCATACAAAATGAAAAAAAAAATCGTTTGCAGACGGCCGACAGCAAACATCTAAATTGAATGAGCTGTAAGAACCCAATAATTAGCTTTAGATATATTGATGCAATGGACAAGCACATATACATAATACAAGTAAGATAATTGCCAATAATAATAAAATAATCGCCGAAAACACGCACATTAAAATTGGTATCATTCGGTTCAAGGAAATTTAGCATAAATTCATTAAAAATATAGTTTAAAATCAAAATTAAAACAACTATTCCCTCAACTTTAAAAAGAAAAGTAATTAAAATCGTCAGATTATATTTAAATTTGGTTTAAAAGCCGTTTCACACTTTATCATTTATCCATCGTACAAATTCATTTCTTGTTTGGATTTTTAATTCATAATGAAAATTCTATAAATTATATCTTACCTTATTCAACGTTTTAAATCTCGGTTTTATATTTCAATCAAGTGGACTATAATTAAATAATTGATTGAAAATGAACTTGAAAATGTTAAAAAAATCTAATACATTTGTGCCAAGGAATAAAAGTTTTTATTTTAGAGCTTTGCGGATTCTTTTTGCGTGCTAGTGAGAAATAGTGACATCCGCACGGCGTCGGCACGGAATTAAAATTAATAAATGAAGCCTTATTCCCAATAGGATAAGGTACGATATCCCTTGACACTTAAATTTAATGGCGTCCATTGTCAACCCGGCCGCTTGAAGTCTGGTTTTAATAATTAGATTTTTACTTTTTGACAAATGGAAAGAGTTGCTTTTTTTAATTTAACCACAGGGTGCTTGTAAGTGTCATGCTCAATGCTGAGTTTACGTTAAGATTAAATTTTTGTATTGTTTTTTTTTTTAATTGAGTCATGAAACGTGTTTTCCTTTGATTTATATGCCGAGACTTTACAAAAAAGTTTGTTAAATAACTTTTTTGAATAGCCTCTGTAATTTACAGCTTGGCAAAAGGGTTTGACTTGGTGACGGGTGGAACTTTCTTTCCTGGCAACACCATATGTTCTGTCAAACTAAGCAATGTCATTGGGCGGTGTCACACTATCAATATCGTATCATGATATAATAGTATGGCGAAACCGTCAATAAAATTAATATTTATATGACACAGGATCGCAGTACCGCGTATTACGTGATAATATTGACAGTGTATGAGCTCCCATTGGCTGATCACTGCTCAGTGTTGCCAGGAGTCGCTTACAGCGGCCTCATTTAGTTCCTTGACTTTTTTGCCAGGTTGTATGTGTAATACTATTGTTTATTATCAGCATCTCATAATTAAATCATCCAGCGGGTGGTTTCTTGAAATTTAAAAGCGTTACTTTAAGTTGAACCATGAAATTTTATATGACCTCACTAGTTTAATGAATAATTGTAATTAATAAGATGTAGTTAAAGCAATATTGAATATAATAAATTGTTTAAATATGTACTTCGATTGTTTTATTTCCCATTTAATACAAAATTTACTCAGTTTTAATAAGTTTATTTCATATATTTTTTGACGACTTCGGTGGCGACAGTTACACTTGAGGTTCCGGGTTCGAATCCCGGCGGGGGCGGAGCTTTGTGTTATTTTCAAGACGCATTGTTTCGCTTACTGGTCTTGGATGTTGTATTCTTATCTATTTAGTTTATACCATATCGTTGCTTAGTTCCTGCGACACAAGTTCTTATGATGCTCACTGCAGGGCTGAGTCAATGTGTGTGTCGTGATGTGGTTAATTATTATTATTAAATATGTAGACAGGTAGGAAACATACATTTTCATTTATAATAGACAAGTGTAACACAATCTCGCCTGATTTAAAATTTAATCTTGTTAAAATAAAATGCAGAAGTAGAAAAATGGCGTAGAGGCGGCATTCACTTACTCATTGTAAAATTTCTTCATAAAACTGTATGACCTAAACCCGCGCTTACGTAATAGTTGTTACGTAATTTAACTGTTTTTAAAATACTACTCAACTGTGGAAAAAAAATAACCTTTTACGTTTCTATAACTAAAATGGCTTGTATTTGTCACCCGTCTCACTTTGCCTCGAGCCTGAATCAAGCATCTTGACAAGAGCGCCACCTCTCTAACTCGTAACTTTACTATGATAAAAAATGTACTTTAATATAATAAAGTAGGTAAAATATATACGTACATAAACATAAAAAAAAACTCACGTCGTAATTAATCCCACGAGAGGGGTACGCAGAGGTATTACACACCGCATTTCCCATGTTTATGTTGAGTCCCAGTGTGTCAGGTTGCGAATGTCACCACTATCCGGGTACTATGAGGGACATGGCAGCTACAACTTACGGCAATCCGAGACTCAAATCCTCTACCTGTCGGGTCGGGGTAACCAAGGCACGTAAAAAACTGAGATACTATTTTCGCCACTATCCGGGCGCAATGAGGGACATGGCAACTACAACTTACGGCAACCCGAGACTTGAACCCTTGACCTATCGGGTCGGTCGGTTAACCAAGGCACGTAAAAAACTGAGATACTACGCCCTCCTAAAAATCCAAATGTGATTTTAATCTTCCATTGTAACTTCAAACAAGCTAAGCACCACACCGACTTCAAGAGGTTCATGAAACTAAATAGAGTCAAGTGAAATCTTAAAGCGGGACCTACTTAACTGAATCTAAAGCCGTTAATCTTTACAATACAATGTTCGCAACAGAACCAGCGCTGCAACGTGCAGTTAACTTATCTCAAGCTAAATACATAAAACAAACTATGTGCTTATACTTAAAGGTTTCGCTTACTATGTAAAGCTTTCTCTACATCTCCCAAGTTTACAATTAGCTATTTAAGCAGAGTTGTCTTAATGTAGGTTATCTTACGTTTTTCATGTTTTTTTTTTAACTGCTTTTAAAAGTAATGAAAGAAGTTAGGCACAAAGTATGAATCTAATGTTTTATACATACAAAATCAAATGCATCAGAAAATGTAGTCAAATTTCCACCCCATTGATGATTGAGTGGACTTTATGTATGAGATGACGAGGTGGCATTTGTCAGTCATTTTATTTTTATTTTTAGTGTGATCGCTTGATACACCTTTTGTCATATTGTTAAGGTTGAATTTGCTTTGTGTTTTATTTCAAAAAGGACAAATCTCTCTGTCTCTATCCGAAATTTAAGTGAAATTTATATGGGATTGTGTAAACATAACGGACAAGATACCTTCCATTGAAACCTTTCATTGAAAACTATGTACAGTCGAGGTCTGCTACGGAGTATCATTTGCCATCGAAATTCCTCTGTACGCGATAATATTACGTTTTAGGGGTTGGATCGCAAGCGCCATCCTAATTGGCCGTAGTAAATCTCTATTACCAATGACGGTAAAGGAAGCAAATCATTCATTGAAATCATGATGTTGTTTTAAAAGTATGATAATCTCATCCATTCACAAATGTAGTATGAAAGCCCCCAGCCGCAAAACCTGCAAGCAAAACTCGACCTTAAAGTGGTAGCGCGTGCGCGCCTATGTACAACCATGGGGTTGTACATAGGTTTAAATAAATAAATCATTACCCTTCTTTTTGCTTCGCTGTAGTCGAGTAAAAATAATTAGAACATAAGTACTTTAACCACAGTGCCGCAACTAGCGAGCGGTCTGGATGGGTCGCGTGAGACCCTAGGTTCGAATCTCGCTAAGGCAGACAACTATTTATGTGATAATACAAATTGTAATTAGGTCATAGTTATTATTTAAATTAATGAAACTGCAAAAAAAGACTGAAAAGACGACCACGAAGTATTTCCGTTTTAAATCAGAATTTTGAGACAGTCTGAAAAAGCTCAGTTTTCGATATATGTAAGTGTAGAGACCGCTTTATGTGGACGTTATCTGAAATAACCGGGTATTGTGTAAGCAGCTTTAACCGAAGTGTACCTCAAGGCCCTTTGTGCTAACTTCTGAAACTAGAGTTTTAAAGCTTTCATGAGAAGTAAGCTGTTAAGTTTTACAGCTGTAACTTAAACTAACAGCTAAATTGTATTTTAAGGGAAATAAAGTTGGTCGCTTGAGAGTTAGTTCTAAATATCCCTTTTCAAAGTCGACTTTAAAAGGAAAATCATGGATTTCAAAGGAAAAGATTTTATAAGTAAGTAAGAACTTTATTCATAAAATAACACAGCATCTCACATCACAGTGTTTTAACAAGGAATATGTATTAATGTAAACGATTACATTAAGATGCTGTGTTACAACCATGAAAGGGTATGCAACTCAGCACTGTGTCAGCTCTTACGAGACCGACGCCGATCTTCCGTTGCACCCCAATTGATTCCGAAGATGAATTAAACATTTACAAATAATTGTGAATGTTTGTGTGTGTGAAATGTTTATGTATTTTTAAGTTTTGTATTTCGATGTTACTTTTTAAATCAAGTTATTTATTTTGTAAAGCTTAGGCTTTCCGCCTACGACCGGTGGTCCGTGACTGACTTTTTACGGAAACGGAATGTAGGTACTATTGAAAATACAATTGTGAAAAGCGCGCGTCCTACAAAAGGTCGGTTACAAAATCGGTGAAAAACGGAAGAAGAAAAAATTGCCCGATTATAAAAATCGAACCAATTAAAACCTGTTTACGTAACAATTTGACCAATTTCAAATCCATTGCTGATATAACAGTAATAATGAATTCAATATATAAGGAACGGTTCAAGTTTTATTATGATATACTAACTAGCGATGCACTCTGGCTTCGCACGGGTGCTAGTACTAAGTAAAAAACTTGATGAAACATAGTCAGTGATGAAGTAGCATTTTACTGGTCCAAGAATTTTAATTAGAATGAGTAGTTTTTTTCTCCTACATCCTAACAAAAAAACATTACCTCTTTTCTATAATATAAGTATAGACTAGTTTAGTGAGACGGTTTCTTACAACCTCCTATTTTTTCTGATTAAGTTCGTTGCGGTTCCAAGACAGCCGGTGGGTGTCCGGGTACAGCCTGTGCGTCATTGCACAGAAAAATTATTTATTATTCGATCAAAGGACACCGCTGTTCTGTTGAGCAGGAATTGCAGTGGTTGGACAGAGTGGCGGGTGTGCCCTGAAGTATAGACTAGGTTTTGCCCTCGATGAACTCGAAAATCTAGCATTTTTCCGCGCGTTTGTGTTAATAAGGGTAATTAATTATTTAATGAATTGTATATAGATCCGTTCAAATCTTATTGCGTGTTTGAGTAACACAACAAACATAATAACTTAAGGTTCTTTCAATTTACATGTTTATGACGGTTGCGGTGCCGGTTTTTGTCACACAAAACGGTATGTATGATATTTACTGACAAACGAACGACAACAGGACGGGAAGGTTTTGTATGAAAATGCGATCTTCCTTTAGCTGGACGACTAACGTTAGACAGATGGCTGACAACAAGCATCTATATTGAAAGGGCCGTTATACTGTAAGTAAGTAGAGGATGTAATAACAACAGAAATTTATTAAGTCTATTCCAGTCCCGAGGGCGATCCCCGGAATCAATTAAAAACTCTGAACTCTTCGGAACTTGCATAATACTTCCTGCTTACTTTCAATTCAAGGGGATGTATTGATAAACCTTCTTGTTAGAAGTGATTCAAAATTAAGTGTTTAATGTTTGGTTTTATCAAGCGTTCCAATGATTGAAATGTTATGTCTCGAATAGTTTTTGATCTCACTTGCTTGACAAAAAGGCTTAAGGAAAAAGATAATTTTCTATTTATTCAATTCATCTATAAATAGAATGACCAATAAATCACTAGACATCGACTTATTTAACTATAGCATATTTAGTCTTCAGATAAGTTAATTAAGTATTATTGCAATTCGTCATGAATTGATATGAATTTTTATTCTGACACCTACTATTTAATTAATGTTTGTAACTTTTTAAAATTTTACTGTGTGACTTATTGAATTGTAACATAGTCCAATTTAATTTAATTTTCTTTTGTCTTGTGCAAATTGAATTTGTGTTTTGTCAGATTATATTTTATGTAAGCTGTGGTTACCTATAATTGAATAAACACAGGGAATGACATGAGTATCTAAGTTGTTTTGCATGCATGTGTATTATTCGTTGGTAATCCAAATAAATAAATGAAATGGAATAATTTTCACACTAATTAATAAATCAGTTAATAAATCAGATTTTTGAGAAAATCTAACGGATTTGTCTATATTTGTGGTATCGAATTAAAATAAATGAAAAAAACTCATGCATTTTCCCAATTGATTGACTTGACAAATAATTATTCATGGTAGAATGTGTTAAATGTGAGTCCAGACTATTATAGATATGTTGTGTTACATGTTTTATAAGTGTGAACGATATGTCTACTTGTACATAACTACTTGTACATAACTACTTGTACATAACTACTTGTATATAACTATGAGGACGGGGTAGCTCAGTTGACGACGTGGCAGCTCAGTTTGTTACGTGCCTTGTTTAACCGACCGATCCGTTTCGAAAGGTCGAGATATCGAGTCTCGGGTTACCGTACTTTGTAGCTGCCATGTTCCTCATTGTGCCCGGATAGCGGCGACAGATTCGCAACCTGTCACACTGGGACTCAACATAAATATGCGAAATGCGGTGTGTAACACCTCTGCCAACCCCTCTCGAGGGATTCATTCATATAATCATTCATATAATGTTTTGCTATGTAGTTTGGACTCCTCTTTACATAAGTACCTTTTATTTTGCCGCTAGCGACTGTAGTGACAAATTTGCATGAAATCTTTGCAAATTGCTTCCACCGGATAGACGAGAAATATTACAGTATTTTTTATTTGTCATAATGAAAAGGAATAAAGAAAATAGTAAGTAAGAAAGTGTTATTTATAACTTTTAGTTCTATTTTCCCCTAGAAGTATATTGTTTATGCAGCATGGGGTTATTCAAGAAGGGCGTTCGAGGCAACGCGTTTGGTATGCCCCTGGTATTGCAAACGTCCATGGGCCACGGTCACTGCTTACATTCAGGCGGGTAAGCTTTGTGGTATAAAAATTAAGCGAAATAAAACATTTTATTTCAAAATGACAACGTTCGTTAAATTTAAACAAGTCTGGAATAAACGCCACGACGATATAAACGACCTCGTTAAGCCTTATCTCTGCCATAAACCGCTACAAATTGTTTACGAAACCATCGAAAAATACTCCCTTGAAAATTTGTCATCAAATAAGTCTAGCGACGTGCCCCGGTTTCACTCGGTATAACGTAAACATTATAGTTAATCATTTATTAGTTAGTAGTATTATACTTTATAAAGTTTGCTTTAAATATTTTTCATGCGAGTAGGTATCATTTGCGTAGATTATAGGGAGAAAACAGGGACCCTAATACTAAGTCGCTGTCGTTGCGTCCGTCGGTCTGTCAGCGGGCTGTATCTCATGAACAAATAAATAAATAATAATAATAATAATCACATCACGATACACACATTGCCTCAGCCCTGCAGTAAGTATCGTAAGAACTTGTATCACAGGTGTTAAGCAACGATATGGTATAAACTACATAGATAAGAATACAACATCCAAGACCGGTAAGCGAAACCATGCGTCTTGTAAATAACACAAAGTCCCGCCCCCGCCGAGATTCGAACCCGGAACCTCTAGCGTAGCAGTCGGCTGTTTACACCACTGCGCCACCGAGGTCGTCCAAAACGAATAGTCATTAATGAAGTTTTCTAATTAATAAGAAATCTTTCAGACAATATATATTTCTGTTGCCAATACCAAATACCCCCATAGCGGCGTTTTAATATTTTAAAACAAAGAAATTGAAAATTAAAAGTGGCACCACTTTTTTTTCTTGCAATAATAAAAAATACATGTTATTAAATGGTGTGAAACCCTTCACGTGTTACAGTCACATTTTTTTTGTCTATCATTTAAGATGTTCAGATGTTTTAAATATAATTTTTTTTAAAATAAAATATAGCCTGGTACCTTTTCACATGCGTCAGATTTTCAGTTCAGTTTCGTCCAGTGTTAAATGAAGACATGAGTGGATGAAGGTGATATGTCGCATTTTTTTAAATTTCGGTTTTTTGTCATGAATGAAGGTGATATGTCATCTCAGAAGTCATGGCACCTTCAGATTTCATACTTTAAGCGTAAACAATGAGAAAAATAATGAATGAAGGGTTTATGTACGCCCAACACTTAATTTCTCAGTGGAAGAATGTGTTAAGGGCACTTAACACTCGACTTTGACGATAAAACACAGAATCGTGTAATGGAAGAAAGTGTTATGTATGTACATAGCACCTTCATCCGTGACCTAACTTACCAAAATGGAAACATCCGTTTTTTGATATGGATGAAAGTGTCATGTTGTGTACATAACACCTTCATTTATGTCTCAACGCGTTCATTCACGAAAGTTAAGATTTAAAAACTACAACTTGTAACGTCGGTCTCGCGAAAAAAAATAATTAAAAATAGTTTGCTAAGCTATTTTGCTAATTGCTTAGCAAAAATGTCTCGGGCAAAGAAAATCCTAAATGCTGTATTGAAACCATGTGGAAGTGACGTTGAAATTAAAAACACAAGTCTTCAAACGGATATAGAATCTAACTTCAACATTTATGAAGAAATAGGTAAGATTTTTGTTTTGAAATGTCGTGTTTTATTCATGTAATAGATAACAGTGTTTGTACCCGAACAATATCGGGATATAATTTGCAAGGCATCAAGACTAAATCAAGTTATTGATATGTCCGGACATTTCAGGAACATCAGTTGCTTGCAAGAAAAACTAAATCTGATAAATAGAAAAAAAGATGTTAATAAATCCAAAGTCAATTTCAGAGACGGTATTCGTTGGATACGTGTGGAGGAATATGGTTCGTATCTATATAAAGAAACATATGATGTCATGACGCCCTTTAAAAAAGTGGATATATTTAAAAAGTGGATATATTAAAAAAGTGGATATATTAAAAAAGTGGATATATTAAAAAGAAACTCCAGACCAGATGATTTTATTTTAGAACGGGTATCTGGTAGCTACGGCACGATATCAATAGAAAAGAAAGATAACATTAAAGACCAACTAAAATTTGTGAAGCCCGAATTTCGATATTTTTACGAAGAAATTCTAAAAAAGTGATTTTTTTTCATTTTAAGTATAATTTGATGTCAATAAACACGTTCATACATTATTGCTGTATTATTTACACAGCAAATATGTTTGAGAATGAAGGTGTTATGTACAGTTTTCATGTAAATTACCCCCCATATATGTCATAGTTTTTCTAACAGCATCATATACTTGAATAAAGACATAATTACCTATACTTTTTTAAACTCATAGGATTATAACTCTTACACTACCAGTTTCTACAATTAAAATACCTCTTACGCAAATTTTCTCGAGTTTTTGTTTTTGTATCATATCACCTTCATCCACTCATGTCTTCAAATAGCAATTAAAAAAAGCCTAAACAGTTCATACAATTCCAGGTAAAAACCGGATGCATTCAGTCTCCCAGGAAACATGTTGATATACTAAATTACAGAATCTGAGGTTTCTTGCCGGTATCTTCTTCAACATAAATTTTCCGAACCGGTGGTCGAGTCATTTTTAAGAAAAAATTAAATTAATTTGACGATTCTAATTAAAAATTTTTTAGTTTACGGAATGAATTTATAATGATTTTGATTTTTACAAATTTTGTGGAAGCCGCTGGTAAATGTATATTGAGTTTCTTGTATTTATTTTCTTATTTTCGCATAAAATCCTACCTTTGAGAAAAATTGAGATGTTTGGGTAAATAAATAATTATCATTTCCAAAAACGATTGGAGTCTATTTTAAATACGTATTAGAATAGAATACATTTATCAGCAGATTTGTAATGTTTTTTATTTTAAAAAAGTTTCCTCTGAAAATTTACAAAACAAATAATATTTAATTTAAACTAAAGAAATATGATATTGGTAAAGTGGGTATTTAAAATGAAATTATTTCTATCAGACCGGTTCCACGTATTATTAGAAATACAGTAACTGATATTTACCTTCAGCGCTGGAACAATTCTCCAACTATTTCACAGTAAGATTCAGTGTTGCAATCTCCGGGTTTTCATTGTCGGGTCGTTTTCTCGCCGCTTGCGTTCATGAATAAGAATAATATCGCTCGTTGGCTGCAGGCGACGACTAGAGTCTGAGGATTAAACCAAAAAATACAAGGGACCATGCAGACGGGCCAGTCCATGGACCTTTTATTTACATTTTTTTTTAATTTATTACCTTAACAACGAAAATTTTACATTATGCCATAGAACTAACGACATTCACACTAGGCGTAAGCCTGTGTTGTGAGAAACTAGTAGATAAAAAAAATACTATGGGAAATCACTGTTTGTTAAAATAATGTATTTTTGAAAATAGCAACAAAGGCTTCTTAGAAAACAATCCGAACTAGTGGTGGTATTTAAATAAAAAGTGGCTAAGAGTGAGCCGGACTCGAACTTGAAGAGTTTCATACCAGCACACACAAGATAAAACAATATGCTATTTTAGAAATCTTCCGTAAAAAACAAGAGAGGTAAATATCTGGGGTTTCTTGCCGGTATCTTCCCCAGCTAAATTTTTTCGAACTGGTGCGTGGTCGTGTCATTTTTAAGAAAAAAAATATTTGGCGATTCGAATTTCTTTTAAAGTGATGATGAATATGAATACTTAATCTATCGTTTTCCATTAGGTGACCCGTCTGCTTGTGTGTCCATGATAAAACAATATACCTAAGGCTACGTGCCCATACATACTATTTTGTATGTCTGGGCAAGTGTCCATGGCTAAGTAGCCTGTAGCTTTATCGCACACCTGCATATTATATTTTAAAGGACACTGCTGTTGATCCTGTTTTTTTTTTCGGGGCACACCCACTCTGTCTCACCACTGCAACTCCTGTTTATCAAGATCAACAGAGGCGTCCTTTGATTGAATAATCAACGAATAATGCAGCCGTGCAATGACGCACAGGCTGTGCCCGGACACCCTACTGTCTTGGGACCTGCAACGAACTTAATCAGAAGAAATAGGAGGTAGTAAGAAAGCGGTTTCAGATTTCCCTCCCAGCAAAGCGGAGACAGTAATTGAAATGGCCCAGAAGCTAAAAAAACTAAAGGAGAGACAGCCAGGAGACGCCTGACCGTGTTGATCCTGTTCAACAGGAGTGGCAGAGGACGGAGTATTCTATTTATACTTATTATTTGATTCATCATGGGCGAACAAGCAGACGGTTGATGATACCGCCGGGATAGTTGCGAATCTCTGATGTGCCACTTCTGAATTCCTCTAATCTTTACTCATTCAGCAAACCTGCATAATTGCCATTTACCTTGTTCTGCGCTAAGACTGTACCAGTGTTGTTTAAACAAATTGAACATGTGGCTCTCAGAAATTATGTTTATGGTATTGTCACAATTTATTGCTGGTCCGTTCTGCCTCTGCTTACAAAGCGACTGTGTTGATGCTGTATTTTCTCCGAACGGACGCTCTACCGTTTATTTTATTAACAAGGAAGATGGTTCAGAAGAATGCTTTTTGAATGGATTTTAACTAGAGCTTATCGGCAGTGGAAGTTTAGGCAATGGTAGACGTCAGACAAGCGAGTGGGTGTGTGTGTATAGGGGTTTTTTTTACTAGAGCTAATTTATAGGCAGTGAAAGTTAAGGCTTGGTAGACTACAGACCAGCGAGTGTGTGTAGGGGTTTTTTTCAATTAGATACATCAAACCTAGTAGTTAGTACAATTATAGATGTTAAAATTATTTCCCTTGGTTTTTGACAATCCTGTAAACTAATTATTAATCAAAAAAGCAACTACGGAGGTTTCTCGCCGGATTCTTCCCCGTAGAAATAGCGTTTCGAACTGGTGGTAGTATAAAAAGATGACGATTTAAACGTTCTTATTTTAAGTCTATTTAATAAAAAATATTTTGACTTTGACCTTAAGAACATTTACCAAGACAACATCACGTAAACTACGATTTATACAAAATAAAAAAGTTATATACTAAATTAAAATACTACAGCGATAATATGAAAATACAGGTACAGATATATTGAGAAATATACCGACTTCGTTATTTCTCGGTTTTCCCGAAGATTCCCGAATGTTACCATCCGATATTTCAATAATTATATTTATTTAATGACGTCTTCTGACAAGCTTTCCTCAGTTCACACTAGTTCCGACCTTTTCAACAAAATTATCCAAAAAGCTTGTGACTACATTCCTGAAATTCCATATAAATTAGAAGCAATTAATTCATGGAAAATAGCTTGTCCAACTGGGAGCCTTCCGGTTGACTTAGGCTAACAAAGGTCTTGGGACGATCCACTATACAAACTGGTTCAGAGCAACCTGTTATCATCAAGCTCCAGTTCTGCAGATCGTGCTCGTCTCCTGGCAGTCGGTGAGTGGGAATCTGGCCTATGGCTCTATGCACTACTATCACCAAAACTGGTTACCCTAATGGAGGACACCAGTTTTCGTACAGCTGTCTGTCTTCGATTAGGAGTTCCATTTGTCGTCGAGCACCGCTGTCAATGTGGTGACATGGTGGATTCGCTTGCACATCATGGCCTTTCGTGCAGCAGAAGCGCTGGTAGATTTTTTCGACATTCCAGCTTGAGCGATATTGTTCTTCGAGCCTTTGGCACTATATCAATTCCGTCGGTCTTGGAACCAGTTGGTCTTAGTCGAGACGATGTTAAGATGTGGTGACATGACAACTAAACGCAAGTCGCACTTTATGAGTGTTAGAACAAAACGTCAGAGGGAGGAGAAGAACTGTCAAAACGCACGCGCGTTCTCTTGTTTTCACATTACCTCGTTTTATTATCCTGTAACTACTTAACCACAACTGAAGAGCTTAAACAGGAACATGTGACTTAGGTTTAGTCGTTAAATCAATAAACCTAGTGTATGATTGTGGATGGGAGTATTATTACCCCCATATCCCAAAAAGAGACCAGAGGGAATGACTATGGTGCCTTGGTCAATGGGTTGTCCCTTAGTTTGGGACGTCACTTGTGTCGACACCTTGGCTCATTCCCATCTCCCTAGAACATGTCTTGAAGCTGGTTCAGCCGCTTCTTTTGCCGAAGAAGCCAAAAGGCGCAAATATGTATCTTTGGGTAACAATTACATATTTGAGCCGTTTGGTTTCGAGACTTTGGTTATTGGGGTGCGAATTTCAAAAGATTATTCAACATTTTATATGTTAAATTAAAAAAAGAGAGTCGTGACCGTAACGCTGGTCTGCATTTCGCTCAGAGGTTCAGCATCACTATACAGCGTGGAAATGCAGCCAGTGCTATGGGCACACTCCATTGTTCACATGATTTTTATTAGGTTTTTAAATGTATTAATTAAGTTATTTATTATAATTGGTATTGTTGACATATTATATAAAAATTCTGACAATTTTAAAATAATAATGATAATAACCACATCACGACACACACATTGACTCAGCCCTGCAGTAAGTATCGTAAGAACTTGTGTCACAGGAACTAAGCAACGATATGGTATATACTACATAGATAACACCATCCAAGACCGGTAAGCGAAACAATGCGTCTTACAAATAACATATTCCGCTCTCGGATTCGAACCCGGCACCTCCTTAGCAGTCAGCTGTTTACAAAACTGCGCCACCGAGGTCGTAAATCGTCGGAAATAGGTAGATAAATTACTTCGTCCGTTCTGTTTGTAAGCGGGCTTTATTTTACCACCCGAAGCAAACACAAAGTCCCGCCTCCGCCGGGATTCGAACCCGGAACCTCTAGCGTAGCAGTCGGCTGTTTACACCACTGCGCCACCGAGGTCGTCAATTTATGTTAGACGAACTTAGCCGACAAGAGACGAAGTGTAATAATTTCTCACTCTCTGTCTGAGATTTAGGCATAAAAATTAATAGTTTAAAAACACTCGAAAAACACGCTTGAAATGCCAGTGTCTATCTTCCGGCTTCATCGTCAGACATTGTAATCTAATATCGTGGTCAAAGTTCATTACAAGGATTTTCTAAGAAATCCAAAACAGCTATGATCCGATTTTCCATCATGAAGTTCCAGTTCATACCTTCCATCCATCATCAGATCAGTTCGACAGTACCATATTATTGTATTGTCATCAGAACTACATACAGCTGTCAATTTTCATTACGCTACGACTCTTGGAAGATGGTTAAATTAGTTACCTTAGATTCCATTACATACTTGGATACATACAGGTCGACCTAATAATAGCGTGTTAAAATCATCAATCATAAATGTAGGTATACAGTAATAACGATGCGTTCAACAAACTTTACGTAAATGTGATTTGGTACTAAGATTTATTCAAGCTACATATATAATAATAATAACCATATCACGACACACACATTGACTCAGCCCTGTAGTAAGTATTGTACGATCTTGTGTCACAGGAACTAAGAAACGATATGGTATATACTAAATAGATAAGAATACAACATCCAAAACCGGTAAGCGAAACAATGCGTCTTGCAAATAACACAAAGTCCCGCACCCGCCGGGATTCGAACCCGGAACCTCTAGTGTAGCAGTCGGCTGTTTACACCAATGCGCCACCGAGGTCGTCAAGCTTTAATGCTTTTATTTTAGCTTTTAATGGTTATGTTTAAAAAAAATATAATATAATATTCAACGAATATATTCAACTTTTCCGAGATCGCTGCCAGCTAGCACTTAATTAATTTTCTTAACAGGTTTCTTAATGAAATATTAATTTACTAAGGTATGAGATACAGTTTGAGATGGAAGGTTACGGTGAGCGTGTTATAGACAAGTCATTTCCCCTGGATTCGCTTGAGATCCTCAAACAATTCAAATTTAAACAGATATTGCTATTAAACCAAGAATCAAGGGATGATTTTACTAAAACACACGGGATGGTTTTCTAGACGAGATGTATAACATTTACCTCTACTAGGAAATGGCTCTTTGCTTTCCAGACATCAAGGGCATCGTCGTGTCAATAGCGGTATCACTTTCCATCAGAAGAACCGTCGGCCGATTGTTTGCCCGTGATGTTTAAAAAAAAATTACAAAACATAAACTCACGCCGTAATCCCTCGAGAGGGGTTGGCAGATGTGTTACACACCGTATACGCATGTTTGTGTTGAGTCCCATTGTGACAGGTTGCGAATCTGTCGCCACTATCCGGCGACATAAAATAATGATAAATTTTGTTGTTAGAAAATGATGATGAATGATTTGTTTATTGTTAATAATTATAATTAAAAATAGATAGATAGAAAAAAATGCGTTTGTGTTAAATAAAATCATATTTCATTAGTCTGGTATTATGTAGCATGTTTGTATAGACAAGAAAAGGAGCATCGAGCTTGGTTATTCATAAGCTGATGTATTTAATTAAGCATGAGTACACACTTGAATGAAACATAGCAAATTATTATCCTTACTAATATTATAAACGCGCGTTTGTAAGGATAGATGAAAGGATGCTTGTTACTCTTTCATGCAAAATCTACTAAATGGATTTTAATAAAACTTTACAATAAATCAGATCAAATTTACTTGCGATACATGGTCATATGGGGACGGATAAAACCGTGTAAGTGTGAAAACAGTTCGAACTGCGCGAACGAGGTGACAGATCGAACTTTTTTTCCTCTTTGTCCCCATTGGGGGACAGAACAGGGTGACAGGTCGGAGTTAACCAAATCAATCCCGCCTGATGTTAAGCAGCGATGAAGTCTAATGTGGAAAATGCCTCCAGGGAAGCCTTTATTCACTCTTATCTTGATAAGAATTCCACTCCTTGCAGAACACACAATAAAAATACGATGATCTTTGTGTCTGTTCGCAGCTAAATTGAAGACCCGATGTTAACCTTTTTACCGCCAGACGTAATATCAATTGTCGTGCCCTCAGCGCTAAACTCAAACTCAAACTCAAAATGATTTCATTATAGACTTAAAATAAGTGCTTTCAAATCGTCATTTTTTTTTTATCTACCACCGGTTCAGAATACTGTACCAAGTAATATGTTATGATGTTAAGTTTATCGAACTTTAGACATAATTTTTGAGTATTCTAATTAAGAAACTAAAGTGTAATCAACTGTAAATGATTACTTCATCAACTATTTACCAAATGTGAACATTATTTTAGTAAAACACAGCGCTATCGAATGAAAAGGCAGATTAACCGAGTAGTGGTCGCAAATATCCGGCCTTAGCGAAATAACACGAAAACATTTGTCGGATTAATCCGACCTTGGCGGTTAAAGGGTTAATAGAAAAGTAAACCAGGCTTATTTTAAAAGTTTTTTATTAACTATAAACCGCAATATGCCGTATGTACACACGGTCACATTTGTATTCCTAATGCGTGGATTCATGTAGCTTAATTAGTGAATTATTTTGAATGTTAACTGTCATATGGTTAGGCTGTGGTGTTGAACCAGCTAATATCCTGTCAGACTTGGTCTCTGCTTATCTTTCTGCCGCCTGAATAATTACCGAGTTAGCGTTATTAGATTCATGAGATTGCCATATCTTTTAAGAGGGTCCATTGGTAAGTGATATTTTATGACAGAGTTGCATCTTGTATGATTATTATTAATTAGTACAGGTTATGATGATATATCAACAAAAATACTAAAGACTGTTGCCGACATAATCGCTCCAACATTAAGTATAGCAATAAATTTAATGATCGAAAATGGCAGGTTTCCAGATAAATTAACAGGCGGCGTAATAAAACCATTATTTAAAAAAAAAGACAAAAAAATATGTCACGTTATAGACCCACAGCACTTATAGCATTTTTTTCAAAAATAATCTAAAAGATTATTTTCAATAATCTTAATGTATATTTAGAAAAGTTCAACATTCTAGCTGAAGAACAAGTTGGTTTTCGTATAAATAGATCTATTAACAATGTAATTTTTAATTTCATGAATATAATATTGACGAACATGAATAAAGGCCTTCCGGTATCAGCCCTCTTTATGGACATGTCTAAAGCATTTGACAGAGTCCACCATGACATACTACTTCTCAAACTTGAGAAATACGGTATAAGGAATAACACACTTCAACTAATAAAAACCTACATTAAAGATCGGAAGCACTCTCTAATATCAAGAATATGTTCTAAGTCAAAAACAGAAGTGTCATACGTTTCTGACACAATCGCTGTCAAACATGGCGTTCCTCGAGGCAGTATTATGGGATCTTTGCTCTTTTTGCTGTACATAAACGACTTGCCTCTATCGATCCCTCATCCCATGGTGCTATTTGCCGACGACAGTACAGCAATTTTTACCTGTCAAGATTTTAATTCATATGTAATGGAAATAAATACTAGCTTAGAAAAAACAATCAATTGCAAACAATTTCAATATGGGATTTCCAACTCAAACTGTTGTCCAGATGTAGTCCTAAAAATTTAATTGAGTAAGCGTCCTCAATTTTTTTCTTATTATTTATTATGTCAATTTTTTGGTTTTGTTGTTTCGTATAAAAAATGCATGATCTTTGTTATATTTAAATTAATTTCTAGGTTATTGTGTGTGCACACAATTGCTTAACACACAATAATAAGAAAAAAATTGAGGACGCTTACTCAATTAAATTTTTAGGACTACATCTGGACAACAGTTTGAGTTGGAAATCCCATATTGAAATTGTTTGCAAAAAACTAAATAGATACTCATACGGATTATACCTACTTTCAAAAGAAGTTAATAAAAAACAAAATTGACAGCTTACCATGGCTATGTTTCCTCCATTTTACGATACGGTATTATATTCTGGGGTAATTCGACGGACAAAGAGTTAATATTTAAAGCACAAAAAAAATGTGTACGTGCCATTTGTCATCTAAAACCCACTGATAGTTCATTCAAAATAAAATACTAACACTCCCTTCACTGTACATTTATGAAATGTACATGTTTGTCCGCAAAAACCGCCATCTTTTTCTCAACAGCCTTAGAAGTGAACGGAACCGCCATATTTTATAATCTGTTTCGTGTAAAACATCAACAGTCCAAAAGAGTGTTTTATTTATGTGCACTAAAATTTATAATAACATCCCTAAATGTTTGCATGACATAAATGATTTAAATATTTTAAAAACAGGACTGCGAAATCTATTGATTGAAAAAGCATATTATTCAATTAATGAATCCTTAAATGAGAGCCTTGCGTCACCCCTTACCTATTTAAAGTTCAAATAATCAGACATCGTCTTTTAATTATTTTTTTTCTTTTACACATTTGATTTAATTTAATTTTTAATAACAATTTTTAAGTATTTATTATTGTTTGACATTTAACCTTACTTATTTTATCGTAACTATAATTTAATTGCTAATAGTTTTTCTTTTATTTTAATTTAATATTTTGATTGTATTTTATATTTTAATGAATGCTAATTGGCTGCACATACCTGACCTACCTTGCCTCAACATCTGCTGTATTTGACTAATGTATTGTGCACGAATAAAGTGAATTTGAATTTGAAATTATTTTTTAAGAAGTTGTTATGTCTTTCAATTTGTGTCATTACAGAACTATTGATGACATGACAGTCCTTAGTCGGTTTTAATATGACAATAGAATTTTAAAAGTTAAGGTACTCTTTCGAAGGATATCTGATATTTTAATTGGCATTCACTATCTACTATTTATATTTCATTGCTTGTTTTGACTTAATTATTTTTGTATTTTATTGATATTAATGCTTTTATTAAGGTCATTTATAAGTGATATTTTAAAAAAAATGTCGATATAAATAACTTTCGTATGCCAATTACACATATTCCGGGTTGGAACTCCAGCGGGCAAGTTGCATTGTTTCGCTTTTCAGTCTCGGATGTAGTATTGTTTTCTTAGTAGATTATACCATATCGTTGCTTAGTTCCTGTGACACAAGTACTTGCGATACTTACTGCAGGACTGAGTCAATGTGTGTGTCGTGATGTGGTTTATTATTTATTATATTGACACCAAATCTTGTCATGACATTTCAAATTAAAATCTAAAACGTGTCTTATCTATACACTTAAAATAAGTGCTTTCAAATCGTCATTTTTTATCTACCACCGGTTCGGAATGCTACGGAGAAGCTTACCAGAAATCTCCGTAGTTGCTTTTTTCAAAAATGTACTTTTCATTACACATTGGAACATTTAAGTTTTCTAACTATTTCATACAATTTAAAGCTACTATTTTTTTTTGCAAATTTGTATTCGAATTGTATTTGCACTTAAAGAAATTAATGATTTGATTTCCCACACTATGCAACTTTGTTAAAGTACCAAAAATATTACCGATTCAATTTTGAACTAATTAAGTCTTCTAATTTTGCCTATTTAGTTGGGAAAACCTCCGCTGGCTTCTCAGTAATTAAAAAATATGTTAAAAATTAATCACAAAGGTTACGACGTCACTCCTCATTTAAGAGAATAAAAACAAGTATTTTTTTTAATTGTCCCGGAAGCGTTCAAAAGAATCCGCGACCTATACAAGTGCTTTATAGATGTTTTAAATCTAATCATCAAGGGACCCTTCGTTATGAATATCAAATTTCAGAAGTGGATATTTAATTAATTACCTTCGTAAAGTGATTAGTTGCTTTAATTAGAGAGTTTGTTGAAAGAAAGCTTGTATATCAAAATTAATTATGAAATGCGCCGGGAACTGGTAGCGGTGGGCATAACGACACAGTGGGCTGGACAGCAGGCAAGGTACAGGAGGTAAGCGGTTCACTTATAACTGCCAAAAAATACTTGACACCAAAAAAAAAAAATCAGGCGATGACTAAATAATAAGACTAAAATCCCCTGAAAAGATCCCCTGAAATATCTTTAACTTCAAAGTACAGAATCTTTATAATTTTACCGTCTGAAACTACTCGTAACATAAACTCACGCTGTAATACCTGGAGAGGGGTAGGCAGAGGTGTTAAACACAGCATTTCGCATGTTTATGTTGAGTCCCAGTGTGGCGGGTTGGGAATCTGTCGCCGCTTTCCGGGCACATTGAGAAATATGGCTGCTACAACTTACATAAACCCGAGATTCGAACCTGTCGGGTCGGTTAATCAGGGCACGTAACAAACTGACCTACCACGTCCTCAAACCCTTCCGTCGAAAACTAATCAGTCAAAATAAAATACTTATTTATTTATGTTGGTTAAAGGTTAAGAAACCTGTAGCTTTCTGGTGTTATTTTTACCAACTTCTTCGTTTTAATATCGGTTAAGAAAATCGTTGTCGTCGCGTCAGTAGGCTGCGGTATCACTTTTCATCAGGTGAATCATCTGCTCGTTTCCCTTCGACGTTATGTAAAAATCTAAAAATCCAACATGAAAAAGACTCAAAGGTAGCGTTGCCATTGGGGTTCAATACAATTTAAATTTGACAAAAACTTTCGGTAAAAGAACTTTGAATACGACTAAATACCAGTTTCAACAATTAACTATTGGGTTTTACTTGGCTAATTTTCATTTGTTTTATTTTAATTTGTTAAAAAAAAACAAAATCAGACATAAATTTCTAAAAGCATTCGAGCACATTAACCGGAGAAACGAGATCACTCGTGAGAATTTCTTTTTTATTAAAAAAACATCATAACGACATCCTTTTTTTTTAAATCGGTTATAAATATTGTTAAGAATTGTAACGTTTTACTTTTGAAAATTTATTTAAAAGTTTCCCTTTAAAAAGAATAAAATTTCCAACTGAAAAACGGGGCACGCTATCTTTCCCACCGCTGCCATTTTTTTGTACTTCGCGAAATCCTCACGGATCTCCTCCCGCGGACGCGGAAGACCGAAGGAGTATGTCGAACTCACGGAGATACCGCTTACCTAAAATTTTCAAAAAAAAAAAAAAACCCCAACACTATAGTTTTCAGGAATGATCGCAAGCAATTTTTACCGAATATCGTAGCTTTGTGCTTTATTCATAACAAGCCCTTGCGGAGCAATTTACAATAAAAAAAGGTACCGACCAACGGAGTCCGTAGATTGAAAAACTTAAAAAAAAACCCATCCACTGCGGCAATCTTTGAAAAAAAAAAATCTCCAATCGCCGTATCTTTTGCATTGTTTGTCATAGATGACATCGCTAGAGGGCGCTTCAACAGACCGCTAGCTTTAATTAAATAACCCGGACACCAGTTCCCAAGACACTTTATCTATATAAGTGTTTTATTACTATTTAATGCCACTGTCAGATTCAAGGCTTTATTTATTTCCCGCGTAACTATCTGATATTTATTTTATTC
Source organism: Choreutis nemorana (assembly GCA_949316135.1). Classification (NCBI taxonomy): domain Eukaryota; kingdom Metazoa; phylum Arthropoda; class Insecta; order Lepidoptera; family Choreutidae; genus Choreutis; species Choreutis nemorana. The sequence goes on from OX438598.1 coordinate 852,939, forward strand.
TTTTTATAATCACAATATCACATCACGACACACACATTGACTCAGCCCTGCACTAACATATCATCTTGTGTCACAGGCGCTAAGCAACGATATGGTATATACATAAATAAGAATACAACATCCAACACCGGTAAGCGAAACAGTGCGTCTTGCAAATAACACAAAGTCCCGCCCCCATCAGGATTCGAACCCTACATATTATACTATTATTTACTAGCCCTTGCCCGCGACTTAGTCCGCGTAGAAGTCGAAAATGGTTCTAAAAGGATTTTTAATTACTTGACATTTATCGTTATATTTTGAACAATTCACACAATATCTTAATAAATTACAGCCTATTTGTAATTCTAAAGTATGAGCTATGTTATTGTAAAGTTTAACTAATCGTCTTTTACGCTGACGAAGACGCGGGCAAAAGCAAAACATTATTTAAAAAATACAAGTTTATTCATTATTTATTTTTATTGAAACACAATAACGTATGAACTTTATTTAAAAATTAGCGTCAATTTTGGATGGAACCAGAAAAATAATTCCATTAGATATAAACGGATAATAAAGAAAACTTAACCAAAGAACGGTAAAGAAAGGTGTATCAAGTGATGGTGATGGAAAAACAAAAATGAAATGCCTTAAAACGTCGCTTTTCATACCATAGAGAAAGTAAAAACGAATGATCGAGTAAGTTGACATTTGAAAAGGTCATTATCTATCACTTCTTTGTATATCTGTCAAGAAAAATGTTATTCATTCTTTAATTTAAAATTTCCCGCGTAATTGAATATACTCGTAGACGCATTTTATAATCTATGAAGAAGAAAAAAACCTAAAAGTCACAAAGAGAAAATGTTTTTAATGGAATTCGTTAATGAAAGGATATTCATGGTGATATTTAGAAGACAGCATTGTGATTGTGGTCGATCCTTTTCTTACAGAGAAACTCGATTCTGCTTAACTGACTGTGTCGACCAAATCACTGGAAACATCTTACATATCTATAATTATTTATGGTTCCCACAGATTGTGGGTGGTTGTAAAAAAAAAATTGACGATTTGAAAGTGCTTATTTTAAGTCTAATCGAATAAAAAACATTTTGACTTTACATTACAGTGATATTTCTACATGCCGTTGTCCGTTGTTACCTCCGAAACTTTGACGCGCTTGTATTTGGGGATTTCACTCTGATGAAATGACATATGAATATTAATGTTGCATAGACTTCTGTCGATCTCATTTCCTTACGTGACGAGAAATTTCTAGGCCCAACTTATTCGGCATTCCGGACAGACAATCGTATCAGCGGGAAATCCAATAAAAAATGTAGCAATACCAGAGAAAAATCACTTGATACAAGTATATTTATTATTCTGTTTTTATTTTCTTTTGGTGAGTGGGTACAGAGCCGGCGAACGATCTGCGAGAGTGCCGGACACCACAGTTAGCGAAGCGAGTTAGCGAATGCTCGGACACCACACGAATATAATGTATCTAGGGAGAGTAAATAGTAATGAAGCGTTTGTAGCAATGGGAAATATGAATACTAAAAACACCCCAGCACAGTATGTGTATGGAATCTCTTAAAATTTCTACCTAAATAAAACAAATGTCTAATTATGCATCTTCGACTGTTAACAATTTATAAAATACAATATATAATAATATAATAATAAGGCTAATATAAAAAATTTTGTATTTAATTTTGCAAGCAAGTTCACTTTTAAGTGTAAATTGTCAAACTGATTTAAATTATTCGACAAGCGTTTATAGTTGTAAAAGTAATCGTAACATCAACGGGTCGAAACGCCCCAAAAAAACGCTCGCACGACGTTCGCAAGATCTGTACTCAAACTTAACTGTTTGTTCCAGGTCATGTTGTTTGGTAAAGTGAATTCTGCCGGGTTAGCCGGTGTTGAATCATTTATGCGGTCCTTGGGCCTTCGAGCACAAATCAAGGAGCGTAAGGGGGGACTCAACATAACTTTATGGGGGATACATTGTTCAGTTTGTTATTGTTACCTTCTCTCTCAAGAATTATATTTAATTTATCAGTCTAGTTTTGGTACAATAATAATAATAACCACATCACGACACACACATTGACTCAACCCTGCACTAAGTATCGTAAGAAATTGTGTCGCAGGTGCTAAGCAACGATATGGTATATACTAAATGAATAAGAATACAACATCCAAGACCGCTAAGCGAAACAATGCGTCTTGCAAATAGCACAAAGTTCCGCCTAGCGTAGCAGTCGGCTGTTTACACCACTGAGCCACCGAGGTTTTCAAAACACTAATACTTATTACTTATTGACTTTATAAATGTGGATGATGCACGCGACTTTGACTGGATAAAGTCTACATGAAACGCATATTACATAAAGTTTTAGCCTCAGTGTAGTAGATGACTGCTAAGCAACAGTTCCTGAGTTCGTGCCCCGGCGGGGGCTGGAATTTGTGTTTTTTGCAAGACGCATTGTTTCGCTTACCGGTCTTGGATGTAGTATTTGATTTATGTAGTTTACACCACAGTGTATCGGTCTTGGATGTAGTTTACACAATATCGTTGCTTGCGACACAAGATTATATCTTAGTGCAGGGCTATGTCAATGTGTGACGTGATCTGGTTATTGTTATAATTAAAGTTTTTTCTAATTTCTAGTATGTTTATGACGTGACTTAATAGTCTAAAATCAGACTTAGCAAAATGGTATGAAAGTAAATTACATATTAGTAAATTGGATACTTTGAAAATTCATAAATGATATATCATTTTGACCATAACTGTCATAGCTTTTTATATGACATCACACTTTGTGACACAGCTATCTATATACTCAGAAATTTCACAGTTTCCGACTCGATGGACATAAATGGTCGATAAAACAATGAACCATTGCGATAGTCTCTATAAATAAAGGAATATGTGGCAATTTTCTGCCTCTCCTGTAAATTTTTTATTGAACGATCATAGTAGGTTTTCACGGTACGTTTATTTATTTATTCGGAGACACAACAGTGGACAGATTACACATAAATAGGAACAAAAAGAGAAACATATATTACAAACATAAACCTGACAACTACGGACATATCTCACAAAAACATAATATGCGAATACTACACATGATACGTATAATTGTAGGAGAAACAATCCTTTAAACGAAAATACTATTAATAGTTGGTAGTGGAAGAAGAAGAGAAAAAGAAAGAGTAACCAAGAAAAACAAAAAACTAGAATAAATTAACAGATATTTAAATAAGTAATAATAATTAATTAATGAAACAAACGGGAAATAAATTAAAATGCCTAACAATGACAATAATTGTTCAGCCAGTCTCATCAATGTATCATTCTTAAAATTAATCATGGTTGCAAAGAATACGTCCAGATCGGGGAATTTAGTAGGTATTAAAACTATTGCTCATCCTTCTCAGAGGAGCTCTTGAACCTGAGTTGGTAGTCGATATCGGGACATGCAGGAGGTTTGTTCGTCGGTGGGTCGGGTCGGGTTCGTGACGTTGTCGATATGCGGCATTTTTTTGGTTATAAAACCAATATGCATTACTTTTTTATTTATTTATTATATTCCGATACCACATAAATACACAAATCCGTTAGATTATCTCAATTATCTGACTTATTAACTATGTTATAAAGCTTCAAAGTCGTTGGTTTGACAGAGAGATCCGATATGTACAATGACGTCAAAGTACACGGGCGCCTTACAACTTCCATAGAAAAGGAGCGAGATATATTTACTTTTAATGGTTATTATATCTCTCTGTTTCATCATATAATTCTAATTCTGTTTTCACTGTAAATATACTGTTTTCAAATACTTTACAATAAATTGATTAAATAATCAAATTAAATTCCATGCATATTTCTTATTATGGACAAGATTCGTTAGTTGACTTTGCGATAGATGGCGTTACTTGTCTGTTTTATAAATTTAGTAAATTATTTTTCAAAACAAAGTATTAATTTAATAATGATCACGACACGCATAACGATTCAGCCCTGCACTAAGATAAAATCTTATGTCGCAGGCAATAAGAACGAATTGGAATAAACAACATGTATAAGAATGCAACATCCAAGACCGGTAAGCGAAACAATGTCTTGCAAATAACACAAAGTTCCCAGCCGGGAACTTCTAGTGTAGCAGTCGGCTTTTTACACCACTGCGCCAACGATCGTCATTCTTATTTTTAATATTCAAATTCTATGACATATCACTTAATATATTATGATTATATGTTTTGTGTGGGGTGGAATTCATTACTGGGACAGTTAGTAGAGTAATTAGGGAAAGATTAAATGGATACCTACTAGGAACAGCATCGTTATTCAAGTTCGTAATTCGAGTTTTAGTTATTTCTGTATTTAGCAAAAAATACTCCATTTCCATTCCCTTAAAAGTTAGGTAGTGGGAAAAAATTATAAATCACGGTTGAGAGAATTGAATACATGATTGGGCAATTATCAACGTTTCAAAATTAACTATTTTCCTTTTGTAAGTCAGACTCACAATACAAATAGACAACAAATAACAGAGTCTGGTACTTGTATCACAGGATTTCCTATTGCAAGTACCAGCGCTCTCACACCGTAGCCCCTTGAGAGGGGTTGCCAGAGGTGAAACACACCGCATTTCGCATGTTCATGTCGAGTCCCAGTGCGACAGGTTGCGAATCTGTCGCCACTATCCGGGCACATTGAGAAACATGGCAGCTACAACATACGGCAAACGGTTAAACAGGGACAGGTTACGTATAGCTATAGGTATTATAACAGGCCACTGTCCACTAAACAAGCATCTCTTCATTATATGTGTAACTGATAGCCCGCTATGCAGAGGACTTATGCAGGCAGGAGAAACGCCAGCACATGTGATATTGGATTGCACAAGTGTAGCCGCACAACGGGCTCATATCGTCAAGACACCACCAACACTCTCGGAAGCTTTCGGCAATCTGAAAAGACTGCTGGACTTCTGGGAGTGTTTGGGATGGCTGAAATAGGGAACAGACAGACGACACGCACAATGGCCCAATTAAGCGGCTAAGTGCGGAAAGTGCCCAGCTAAAACAAAACAAAACAACTTACGGCAACCCGAGAATCGACCCTCGACCTGTCGGGTCGGGTCGGTCGGTTATCCAACGCATGTAACAAACGTCACGTAGTTAATTGTAAACCCACTCACTATTTTACACTGTATTAAGGGAAATGTAACTTTTCTATGCGATAAGAAACGATTGATTGAGACAATTTTTGTCTTCTTAGATGTTAATTAAATTCTGTCAGTTACATGTAGAAGTTTATGACAATTCATTCTAGTTTATTTAAATGCCATATAAAACATTACTTTTACAAAAACCAAGTCTCGCATCTCAGTTCTTCTACCGTAAAAAATGTGAGATCCATGTAATTCTAAATCGGTTAAATAAATAGGATGTCTTGGCAATATACAGATTTAAACCAAGCATGTTTAGATCAATGTAAGTAAGTTAAATTGAAGCGTCAATTGTAGTTTCAATGTGTGTTTTGGTTATTGGTTAGCCCTCGATCGAATTCAACTGTCGTGATGGTCTCTTTAAATCTGAACTGAAATCATTTTGTTTTTAAACATTGATTCTCTCTACTGTAAAATAACTAAAATGATTATCAATGAATTTCCAATTTTAGCAGTCAAGATCGCTACGCCACAGAACCCGTCAAAGAAGCTGGAGTAGAGCATGTTTTGTAGCTTTCTTTCTTCTTTTCAATCTAACGGTCGTACCACACCCATCTACTCGGAAACGCAACATCATACGCTAAACTTTTGCCTCGCTGTCGACTCGATACTTTACATGTATAAATGGAATGAAATTTGGCGTTTAAATATGGGAATATCTTTTTTATCTATAACGTCAAGGGCCTACAAGCAGCCGGTACAACTGACCAACGGTTCATCTATGTACACTTTAAGAATTATACCGGCTCGAACCGCCAACAAAATGTCTTGCAAGAAAAAAATTGGCCGAGTACACATTACGAATGTATAAATGATTGACACATTTTTAACTACCGGTGATTTTTCCTTAGCGATTACAAGCCCTAAGGATGTTGTAGTGTGCGATGTTAGACATTTCGTCTGAATGGCTGGAGTTGCGAGTTCCGATCCGTTTACGAGTCGACAGGTGTGAAACGACTTTAATGTTCATCTAAACTTTGAGTAATCCGGACGTTGTCATAACTCGTGTACAGCCCATAGGAGACAGTTAAACCTATTTGCACGAGGCAACTAACTGCCCGTGTCGACTTAACTATAATTGCTTAGGAAAGTACGGGATTGTCATTTCTTTCTTCCTTAACCGTTACGGCGGCAGTTGATTGCAGTGAAATGGAGACCGTTTCGTGGATGCTTGAGTTCGACCTTTAAAGAAAATAGGTACACAATTTTAGATTTTTCATCTACTCTCTGTTGGTAGAATTCAAAAGTCCATTCTATATTTTCAGTCTTTTGTTGCAGTTTTAATAGATTATTAACATATTCTTTAGTTTGTGTTTCAAATAAAGTTTTTCTGGCGACTTTAGCCGGATTAATTGGGTTATGTTTTAAAACTCAAAGTCAAAATGTTTTTATTCACTTTTAAATTGTCATTTTTTTACTATCACCGGTTCGAATCTGGTAAGAAACCTCCGTAGTTGCTTTTTTTAATATTCAAATATAATGTTTTAATAATAATAATAATCGTTTATTTGTTTGATTTAAGTGTTTGATACAGGTTTTATTTCTAATTTAATTATTGTCTCAACAAAACTCTGCACTTCTGGCGTACAAATATTAGATTGTCAAATAATAATACAAATACATTTTTAAAATTACTACAATTAAATAATGATGTCAAACTTAAAAAAACTAAATACAAATCATTCATTTTTTTAAATCAAAATATTGCTGTATGTCATAAAAACATTGCTGTAGTAGCCATTTATTAAGTTTTATTTTTAATTGGTTCAATGGGATATCTTTTAATTCCTTAGGCAACGCATTAAAAATTCTGACACACATTCCATAAACATTATTTTTTAAAAGCATATTCGCTTTTGGAAGGGTTAACAATCTGAATGTTTGAGAAATAGGTCCTTATTATTCCTAACAAAAATACAAATTTCCCTAATATACATACATGGGAGTGGGAGAACGCCAAGTCTCTGAAACAGTGGCTTACAACTTTCTAGAAAATGGACCCTACATATTGCCCTGATACACTTTTTTTGTATCTTAAACGCTCTTACCATATCTACCGAGTTTCCCCACAGTATAATTCCATAGGAAAGTATTGAAGATACATATCCATGGTAAGCAGTGAGAGCTGCTTCCTCAGACACTGTCTTTGTTAATTTTCTTAGAGCATAAACGAAACGGTCTAATTTATCACATATACATTGAACATGATCTTTCCAATTACAACTGATGATCTTTTTTATTACAACTTTTCCACATAGTCGTAATAATTTTAGCTACACTCCAACTGTTAATAAGATAAACCTGTGCAGCTAATGATATAACTGTCATAGTTCCTGTTTAAAAACAGTATTTAAATGTAATTTTTAATGACGTCTGTAACGTGTTGGTTAACCGATCGACTCGACTCAACGGGTCGAGGGTTCGAGTCTCGGGTTACCGTTAATTGTAGCTGCCATATTCCTAATTATGCCCGGAGAGTAGCGACAGTATCGCAATGTGACACCGGGACTCAAGATAAACATGCGAAATGCGGCGTGTAACGCCTCTGCCAACCCCTCTCGAGGAATTACTGCGTGAGTTTACGTTTCTAATTAGAAATTCTTAACATATCCTTATCTATTATTGTGAATTAATGTTTCAAATTGGATGAATACTCGTTGTATCGATTTCCTGTTACACAAGAACTTATAAAACAAAGTAACCTCTCCAAATGACCTATTGATATTCATAATTAAGTTTATTATCAGTTTAATTCCTTTTATCAGCAATTTGCAAATTAGGTACTTACAAATTTCTTAATGTTATAAAAAGTTGTAAACTACACTATTTCTAGGCCTACAACTTTTTGATACTGATGATTTTTGACGACCTCGGTGGCGCAGTGGTGTAAACAGCCGACTGCTACGCTAGAGGTTCCAGGTTCGAATCCCGGCGGGGACGGGACTTTGTGTTATTTGCAAGACGCATTGTTTCGCTTACCAGTTTTGGATGTTGTATTCTTAATTATTTAGTATATACCATATCGTTGCTTAGCACCTGCGATACAAGTTCTTACGATACCTAGTGCAGGGCTGAGTCAATGTGTGTGTCGTGATGTGGTTATTTATTTATTTGAACAATAATAGATACGGATACAAAATAGTGAATTTTAGTTCTTTATTTATTATGGTGCAAAAACCAGGTTGGTTAAATATCAGGTGTAATATACATATTTCGATATAAATACTTAAAATGAGATTATGAATTAAGTTGTGAATGAATTATAAATACACATTAAGGATACAATTGACGACCTCTGTGGCACAGTGGTGTAAACGAAAGAGGTAAACGAGTTCGAATAACGGTGGGGGCGGAACTTTGTTTGTGCAAGACGCATCGTTTCGCTTACCGGTCTTGGATGTAGTATTCTTATCTAAGTAGTTTATACCATATTGTTGCTTAGTTCCTGTGATACAAGTTCTTACGATACTTACTGCAGGGCTGAGCCAATGTGTGTGTCGTGATGTGGTTATTCATTTATATTATAACCAACTATGAGTATTAATACACTGTACGAACCGGAATTGGAAACTTCCTATACATATAGTATAGGACATAATTTTTTCTCTAATTGAACATTCGTTCACTGAACAGATTAAATCATTACCCTTCCTTTTGGCTTCACCGAAGTCGGGTAAAAGGAAATCATTAAAACAAAATTTATTTCCATGTAAACGTTTGTAAGTACAATCAACCAAGAAAGATTAGGGTATAATAGATGTTAAGAAGAAACCATTTGAAGATACAAATCTCGATTTTAAACTACAGCATGAGTCTCTTGGCTGTCCTCGAAATTAGGTAATACGACCCCCATGACGTTGGATTTGTCTTGAAGACCAGGGAAATCCGGGTACTGAGTATAGCTTACCAGGAATGCTTCCGTGTCAGCCCCGAGACCACACCCAATATTTCTCTCAGACCCATCATTTTGCAAGACAGTGATAATCAGATCATCTCCCACATATCTCCATGACGTCGTGGAAAAATTGCACAAAACCGGAAGAACGCGTATGTAGTCGAAATCTTCACTGATGATATGTGATTTAGCGTTAAGATGCATAACGTTGTGTTTTATCTTGATGGTTATATTTCCTTCTTTGTAAGCAGGCAGATCTAGTATCAGCTCATAACGGTCTTGCTTTCTGTTTTCTGTGACATTCTTCACATGCTTCTGCGTAGAACACAGCTTTTGCAACTTCTTATCCATCTGTGTTACTGTAGTCACTACAGACTCAAATATGTCATTTACATCGGTACCTTTGTTTGTGGCGATCTCGTAGTTCGGTGGTGCTTCGCTGTGTTCTGATGTTTCAGGTAAATCAGGACGCTTCGATGAAACTTCACTGTTAACTGGGTTTTTGGTGTTAAAAGTTGTCTTTACAGGAAATTCAACAGGTGTAAGGTCAATTGAAGATTCTGAGTCCTCATCATTTGGAATGTATATTTCTGGAAAAAACGAGAATGGAGGATCATCTTTGACAGTGGATGAGTCCCTGTTTTCAGGAATTCCTGGGCTTGATACTTTGATATCAGGGGTGTTTGATGGAAACGGATTAAAACTAGGTGTCAGGTCAAATGGAGATTCAGAATAGTCTGTTCTGGATGTCTCATCTGAGTTTTTGATGCTTGTGGCTGTTTTTATTGGGAATTTACTAGATGTAGGTGTTAGGTCAAGTGATGTTTCGGAATTGTCACCGTTTGTATTATATATCTCCGGATGGAAATATTTATCACTAGGTGTTAGGTCAATTGAATGTTCTGGATGATCACTTTTTGTTTTGAACAAATCCTGTACGGAAAATAATGACGAATCTGTCTTTTTCTGTTCTACTGTTGATTCACTGTCACTGGAAGCAGTTTTTAAATCGTTAGTAGATGTTGCGGCTTCTGAGTGGTCAAACTGCCCAAACAATGGTGCTTGATAGTTGTAATTTGGACGTATTAATAGATTAGGCTGCGGAATATGCGGTGGAGTATAGAATTGTGGTGTCGGGAATGCTGGTGGAATGAAGTCATCAGAAGACTGGTAAATGTTTGAAAAATCTTGAAAATGAGGTGGTCCAGGATATTGTGCTTGTTGCTGGTAACCAAAATTCTGTTGGTTATGATGGTGGTGCCCAAAGTCGTGACGTTGGTAGTGGTAACAGTCTTCAGGGTGATGAAAGCACCAAGAATGGTGGTAGTGTGCTCCTACCGACGATAGCAGAAATACAAAGATTATACACATTTTTTTGCCACTATTCAACACTATAGTGCTCAAAGACTGTTGTCAAACTAAATGGTCAGAGAAATGTCGAGGAGTATATCAGTTTCTGCGATAACCTTACATTAAACCAAACATCTATTTCTTGCTATATACAAGACTGTGACTTTGTTCGCGCAGAATCTATTTTGTGTCAAAGGGATGGGGAGTCCTTTTTTTAAACAACGTTATGAGCAAATAAGGTTCACCTGATGGAAAGTAATACCTGCGCCAACTATCACGATGATGCCCTTGATGTCTTATAACGCAAAGAAGAGGTTAAGATGTTAAAGCACTCGTGCCAACAATTCCATGAAAGCAATATCAGAATTTCTCGATTGAACAAACAGACAGATAAAGTAGTTTAATTTGTACCTAAAGATAAAGATGTAGGTCATTTTACGATTATGAATTTGATACATGGTATTTTGCACAAATTTATAACGATCCCTTTATTTTATAAACGAATTAAGGGGCTAACACTAACCCGCAACTCTGTCCTATGTTTAAAGGCCATAGCGTAAAAGAAGTAGCGATAATTCCAAACAAATTTCACCATCCGATTCTCCTCTTTAAAATATATAAGTCCAAGATGGTATTCCGATTCGGGTTATATTTAAATGGATCATAAACTCACTCCGTAATCCCTCGAGATGGTTTGGCAGAGGTGTTAAACACCGCATTTTTCATGTTTATGTTGAGTCTCAGTGTGACAGGTTGCGAAACTGTCACCACTATCTGGGCACATTGAGGAACCCGAGACTCGAACTATTGACATGTTGAGTCGGGTCGGTCGGTTAACCAGGGCACGTTACAAACTGAGCTACCACGTCCTCTTTAAAATGTTTTAAGTAATGTTGGATGAAAAATTTCGAGGTACTGTCACATACAAACTGACATTATAAATAAACTTTATATCAGTTCATGACCTGTTAAGTTGTAAAGATTAGTCGTAACTAAGCTCACACTCAGATATCTTTATCAGCAGTTTGTATTTAAAAACATATTAATGCCACAAGGTTATCACGGGTGGTTTTTCCAAATAACCACAATACAATGAAAATCAAAAAGTTGTAAACTAGACGGTGTAGCCAAAAAGTGAACTTTTGTTCCTGAAAAAATCAATGATTAATATCAAAGTACAACATAGTTTATTTTTCTATAGAAAAGTACAAAATTGTTTATAGGATACTGAGACTATAAATTGATTTATAAATGAATCGATACACATAAAAAAAAATACATTAATATAAACAAAGAATTCGTACCTGGTACTTCTTAACCTAGTATAGTCACAAAGTTTCACCCTAATTGAAATCTGCCACCAAAAAATTAATGAACAAGAAAGTAAATATAACGTTTGATGTACAAGCAAACATATAGAGAACATACTCATTGTTGTCATCGGAATTAGATGATACGGTTCACATGTTATTGAATCTGTCTTCTAGACCAGGGAAATCTGGGTATTGAGTATACCTGACCATGAAATATTCCACATCGACCCCAGACCCACACCCAATATTTTTCTCCAACATAGAATCGTGCAAAACTGTGATAATCAGATCATCTCCGACATATCTCCATGACGTCGTGAAAAAATTGCACAAAACCGGAAGAACGCGTATGTAGTTGAAATCTTCGTCGGTGACATGTGACTTAGCATTGATATGCATAACTGTGTGTTTTATCTTGATAGTAATATGTTCTTCTTTGTAATCGGGCAACTCTAGGATTAGTTCATAACGATCTTGCTTTTTGTGTTCCGTGACATTTCTCAAATGTTTCTGCGTAGAGCACAGCTCTTGCAACTTTTTATCTGTCTGTATTACTGTAGTCACAACAGATTCAAATATGTAATTTACATCGGTACCTTTGTTTGCGGCAATCGCGTAGTTGGGTGGTGTTTCGCTGTGTTCTGATGTTTCAGGTAAATCAGGACGCTTCGACGAGACTTCAATGTTAACTGGGTTTTTGGTGCCAGAAATTCCAGAGAATTCAAAAGGCGTAAGGTCCAATAAAGGTTCTTGGCTATCACCATTCAGATTGTAAGTTTCCGGATGGGAATATTGATTGACCGTAGGCGTTGGGTCAGTTATATGTTCTTGGTTATAAGTGTTTTGTTTGAATATATGGTAAAAGGGGATGGAAGAAAATTTAGTTTTATCACCAGATGATTCACTATATTCTGGTATTTCCGTGTTATAAATTTTTATATCAGGGCATTTCGATGGAGATGGATTGATGCTAGGCGTTAGATCAATTGAAGGTTTCGAATTATCTGTTTTGGATGTCTCAATTGGGTTTTTGGTGGTTATATCTTTTTTTACAGGGAACTCACTCGTTGTCGGGTCAAACCAAGCTTTGGAAGCACCAACATTGGTATGGTATGTAGTTGGGTTATATTGATTAACGCTAGGTGTATTCGGTCGGAAAATATCTTGATAGGAGAATAATGATGGATCAATTCTCACTGTTGTTTCTGATTGTTGGTTGTAGTCAAAATGATGACGATGTCCGAAATGGTGGTCTGGTTGATATTTACATTTTCCAGGGTGGTTGTAGCACCATGAGAGCTGTGGGTAGTCTGCTCCAACAGACGACAGCAGGAAAAGGTAGATTATGTACATTTTAAGCAATTGAACACTGTCCTGTCCAAAGTCTGGTGACAAACTAAAGGATAAAAGAAAAATCGAGGACGGTATCAGTTTCTGCGATAACCTTACTTTAAAGTAAGTTAAAACAAAACATCAATTTATTACTATAAACAATTGCATTTTGATTTCCTTTGCGAATGTATTTTGTGTTTAAGGTGTGGGTTGTCTTTTTTAATTGTGAGATCGTCATTATCCTTCCCATCAAGACACAGCAGTTTAATATATACCTTATCATGATCACATACAAAATGTTAGTTTTACCTTCGATAGCCGCTTGCGACTGCAGTTACAAAATCTTTGTAAAGCGCCTCTAGCGGATTGATGAGGAATTATGATTGCTCACGCAAAAACACTACTAAGCTATTTTACCTGACTAGAAGACCAATTTATCGAACTCATAGTAGACACATCGTTTTTTCTTTTATTTAATTCATACGTCTCCTTCCGATGACACAGGTGGAATAATTTTTAATTAAAATTAGAAGAATAGTTTGTAACATACAAACTTAGAAAATTAAAGTTTATTTCTGTATTGATAAAAAAACTGTATAGTTTAGTTATGATTAAGTTCAAACTCAGATACTTATTCACTCTTTATTAGCTGTTTGGAGTTAATAACCTACTGATGTGATGAGGTTATCATGAAAGGTTTTTCCAAATTACAAAAAAAAAAAACAATATTCTGTATACTTGCTCAGTTTGTTACGTTCGACCCGGTTCGACAGGTTGAGGGATCGAACCTCGGTTTGACTTACGGTTTAGCTGCCATGTTCATCATTGTGCCCGGACAGTGGCGATAGATTCGCAACCTGTCACACTGGGACTCAACATAAACATGCGAAATGCGGTGTTTAACACCTCTGCGTACGCCTCTCGAGGGATTAACTACGGCGTGAGCTTATGTTATGTTTTTACAATATTCTGTTCTCCTACTTTTATTATTGGCTATTTTTTTGACATTGTTTCCATGGAAACAACGACTGTTCTTACCGATAAGCAGGAAAAATTTGTGTCCAAAAATGTAGGAAATATTGTTAAATGACATGTCAGTTTTCGTGCGAATGCACGCCGTACGCCAGACGTGAGCGAGGAATTTCATATCAGGGTGGAAACTAAGACAAAATTGCGACAAAGGTATTCTGAAGGGAATTCTTACAATGTAATATTTTTATAATAATAAAAACATTTATTTTCATCACATTTAATTTAGTGTTAGTGATTTAATTACAGTCTACGTGTGGTTAGGATTTTTTCTATTGATTTAATTTAATAATAATAATAACCACATCACGAAACACACATTGACTCAGCCCTGCACTAAGATAATCTTGTATGTATAAGAATACAACCGGTAAGCGAAACAATGCGTCTTGCAAATAACAAAAAGTTCCGCCCCCGCCGGGGTTCGAACCCGAGGTCGACTCCACTGCGCCACCGAGGTCCAATTACAAGTACTGAGTGAATTACGGAGGCACCCATCATCGCAGGAGAGGTTTATCCAACCAAACAATGAACTTAGTCAAATTATACTTAGCTATAAATGTATAAGCAAGGTGGCAAACAATGTGGCCCGCCTGATGGTAAGCAATCACCGTAGTCTATGGACGTTTGCAATACCAGTGGTATCACGCACAAGTCACTAAAAATAAATTATTTGTGACGACCTCTGTGGAGTCGCTTACAGCGGCCTCATTTAGTTCCTTGACTTTTTTGCCAGGTTGTATGTGTAATACTATTGTTTATTATCAGCATCTCATAATTAAATCATCCAGCGGGTGGTTTCTTGAAATTTAAAAGCGTTAATTTAAGTTGAACCATGAAATTTTATATGACCTCACTAGTTTAATGAATAATTGTAATTAATAAGATATAGTTCAAGCAATATTGAATATAATAAGTTGTTTAAATATGTACTTCGATTGTTTTATTTCCCAATTAATACAAAATTTTAGTCAGTTTTAATAAGTTTATTTCATATATTTTTTGACAACTTCGGTGGCGCAGTGGTGTAAACAACCGACTGCTACGCTAGGGGTTCTGGGTTGGTGTCCCAACGGAGGCAGAACTTTGCGTTATTTGCAAGACGCATTGCTTAGCTTCTAGTCTTGGATTCTTATCTATGTAGTTTATACCATATCATTGCTTAGTTCCTCTGACACAAGTTCTTACGATACTTTTTTTTTTTCTAAGAATAAGAATAAGTAAGTGTTTATTTGTGTGTAAGAGACGAACTGGAAGATATTCATTAGAAAAAAAATGTTGCTTGTAATTTAGTGATGAAGTCTTTATTAAAATATACAGTCAAAAAGTCAAAATGTTTTATTCGAATAGACTTAAAATAAGCACTTTCAAATCGTAATTTTTACTACCCATTCGGAATGCTATTTCTACGGGAATGAATCCGGCAAGAAGTTACTTTTTTCAATATTTTGTATTACAAATTACAATTTTTCAACATAATAATTCTAGCTACAATCCCAATTGTCAATATAGTTTTATTTCTTTCTCATGCAAAGATTATGTTTCAGTAGATTTATCTTTTTAAAATTTTCTAAAAACTAACGTAAAATTTGTTGTAAATTCTCTAATATCTGCCCCGAAGGACTTAACTTTCGAAGTAAAACAACGTACACACATGAGCAACTTATTGGACAATTACAAAATATGTATCTCTTGACAATAGGGAAAATGCATGAAATTTAATTTGATTCTTCATTTATCGTTTAGTAGGTGAAAATGGTATATTTACAGTGAAAACAGAATTAGAATTGTACGATAAACCAGGGAGATATAACCATTGAAAGTAAATATCTACATCGCCCATCAAAACAACCTTATGTATGGAAGTTGTATGGCGCCCGTGTACTTTGACGTCATTGTACATATCGGATCTCTGTGTCTAACCAATGACTTTGAAGACTTACTTAGTTAATAAGTCAGATATTTGAGAAAATCATACGTATTTGAGTATACCTAGTCAGGTCATAAATTCTGTCACATGTTTAATATAAAATAAGATAAACAAGTTTATTCATTATGTAACCATTTATATACCAAAATGAACTTAACAAAACATAGATTCTTATGACACTAAAGTTTATTCAAAATGACTTCCGTG
Source organism: Choreutis nemorana (assembly GCA_949316135.1). Lineage (NCBI taxonomy): Eukaryota > Metazoa > Arthropoda > Insecta > Lepidoptera > Choreutidae > Choreutis > Choreutis nemorana. The sequence continues at coordinate 869,235 of OX438598.1, forward strand.
ATTTTGAATACAGGCCTTCAATCTGCGCGGCCAGTCGTCTATCGCAGCATGAACGAGGTCCATGTCAATATCGGCGACTACCTTAATCAACGATGTCTTGAGTGACTCCAAATTGGGATGAGGCTTTTAGCACGCCTTTTCCTCCAAGTGTTGCGATATCTTGTGATCTAACTGATTCAAATCTGGACTGGAGGAGGGCCAGTCTTCGTGCCGGATGAAGTCGATTTCACGCGCCGCCAGCCAGTCTTGTATGCTCTTCGCTCTATGAGCTGGCGCCGAATCTTGTTGGAATACCCAGTGCCTGTTATTGAACATGGTATGAGAAACAGGTTCCACAAGGTTCGATAGGACTGTATTTTGATTCGTTGCATTCGTTTTTACACCTTTCTCACAAAAATGTACTTCTGTTAAGCCATAATAAAAAACTCCCAACCATACCATGAGCGAGGATGGAAAATGACTTCGCGGACGCGGAATACGGTTGCTCGCTTCGTCACTACTGTGTGCGTACACCTTATCATTTTGTTTGTTGTAGCTCTCTTCTACGGTACAATTTTTTTCATCCGAAAAAAGAATAACCCGATTTTTTTTTCACGCGAACCGCTTCAACAAAGCGCGGCATCGCTTCAGTCTCAGGTCCATTAGACGAGCATTCAAACGATGTCCTGTTTTTCTTCGATATGCCCGAAGCCCTAAGTCTTCATTTAAAACCCTTTTCACCGTGGTTCTACTTAACCCCATCTGAAGGGCTAACACTATCTGCTTACGTTTGGGATTATACGTGGTATTGGATTATGGTTACTATAACAAAAAAGTCATATTTCCTGTTTACAAAATTGTCTTAGTCCCAAACTAAAATACAGGCTTGTACGATGTTTTGACGGTCAGGCGTCTCCTGGCCGTAGACCCTTTAGTTGTTGGCCCCTGGGCCGTTTCCATTGCTATCTCCGCTTTGCTGGGAGGGAAGTCTGAAACCACTTTCTTACTACCTCCTATTTCTTCTGATTAAGTTCGTTGCGGGTCCCAAGACAGCCGTTAGGGTGTCCGGGCACAGCCTGTGCTTCATTGCACAGCTGCATTTTTCGTTGATTATTCGATCAAAGGACGCCACTGTTGATTCTGGTGAACAGGAGTTGCAGTGGTGGGACAGAGTGGCGGGTGTGCAACGATACATGTTATTAGTGGAGGAGAATTATGGTGGTAGATCTTTCTATTTCTGCCGTGAAGCAGTTCGCTGTGTTTCGGTTCGAAGGATTGGAGAGAGTTATTACCGGCACGAGAGGTGTAACATCTTAACCTATACATGAGCAACGCATTGTTGGTCCAGAAATCAAGGGCATCGTCGTTTCAATAGGCGGTGGTATAAATTTCCATCAGGTGAGCCGTGCTTGTATGTCCGTGATTTTGTTTTGAAGCTGTCAGATGAAGAAAGCAACCTAGGGGTCCTTCATCTGAAATGTAATATTAGATTACAACTTGTAACAAAATATTACACAAAGTCGCGTAATGCTCAGTACTGTTCCCTCAACAATGTACTGCTCGAATCTGTAACATTACAGGTTGCACTGTAATGCTCGGTTCGGCTCCTAGAGTTATGCTCGACTCTGTAACGTTACATTACAAGCGAATGCTTCAGGTGAGGAAGCACCTTATTGTTAAAAAGTATAAATAAAATGAACAAAGCTCCTTGACAGGAAAGCCTATCGAAAAAAAAAGGCAAACTGACTCACTAACACCAAACTTCATAATTTCTTAGCTTAGAGTTTCCAAACCCCTTAATTTAAATTTCAGTAAATATGTTCAAGCGTGGTCGCACCTTTATAAGTGTAGAATTCATCTCCCTTTCTCCCCTTCAGGAGGCTTACTATGACCTTTTCAAAAACCATTCCAATCCCAGGCAGTTCTTAAGTCAGCCATCTTTTGAGTGGTATAAAAGCATACTACAAGCGCCTAAAACATTTATGACATTGTGAATGGAACAGTGAGACAAAGCTATACAAAAAAAATATCGGTAAAAGGATATTGACGTCATCGCAAAACTGCCTAACCGATAAAGGATATAACTGATAAAGGCTAATAGTACGAAAAGTTCATGCAGTTCAATTTTTGCAAGGCTATTGGAGGTTATGGTGAGCACCCAGTTCCATTGATCGTGACCGTCATAGCTCATACCTTACCGTCCCTAAGGGTTACCACCAGGATAACGGAAGTCCTTACGCGATTTATAGAATCGGAAACTTTTCTGCGTTATGTAGATTTGCAGTGGAGATAACATTGTTAGAATATTTACGGTCATGGCTGGTTTTCGGTTGAATGAAAATGGATTTAAAGTTATGGTGTTGCCAACCCACCATAGAGTTACAGTTAAAACCCATTTGTCGTTAGAACTCGTTTTCCCTAGTTAAAACTAGAATTTACCACTGATATATTTGATTTTCAGATAAAACTAGTTGTCACTCCGAGCTTTAGTTAGAACTAGCACTAGGGAAAACCTATATGGGATTAATAACAAGATATACTTAAAAAAGATTTATTTAAAAAAATCTAGAACACAGAGTCATATTCCTAGTAAAAATTATAATCTTACAATATAGGGACATTTTAGGGAACCTCGACATAAAGTGTTGCCAAAATGACAATATTAATTAAAATTAAATAAAATAATCAAACAAGACAACAGAACACAACAGTAAAAATTTAAAAAGGAACATTTGTCTCGCGACCAATCAGAATAAGGTATGATGAACTTCAACCTCGGTCGGAACAGTTTTAACTGACTTGCATCCGAAAAACGCGTTTTATCTAGTTAGAACTACTTAAATTTAATCATACAAGTATATACAGTGAAACCTAGTTAATTGGGATCTCAAGGGACCAAGGATTTTGTACCATTTAAAGAGGTTTTCATTTATCCAGTTTACCATTTAGACAGGTTTAAAAATTTGTTGTCTCATTTACAGAGGCCGTAAACAAAACACGTGCAAAAGAAATTCGAATGTTTGTAAACAATCGTGTCGAAACCTGTCCCAACCTGATACATTATCTCACTTATAAAGGGAACTGAGCTCCAGAGTCCCAATTATAGAGGTAAACATGAAAAAAATCCTAGAAATCAAATCTCATATAATCAGGTTCGAAAAGTCCCATTAACAGAGGTAATTCGATGAAAAAGTGCCGGGACCTCATTGTAGTTCTCAATACTAGAGGTTTCTCACTTATCCAGGTTCCACTTAACCAGGTTTCACTGTATTGCTTTATGCCAATCAATTATTAATTACTGTGAACATCTTGGGGTGGAACCTATAAGTCACAGCACAAAGAGCAATCCTTAAAGTATGTATCTGCGACCCGTCCCTTTACATTCCCAACCAACTTATCATATAAGAACCGTAAAATACTAACAGTAAGGCAGCTATTTGTATTGAGCACAGTTTTAAAAACAGCACAAAGATCTGTTTTGGGGCATTTTTGTACATTCCCCTTTAATTAAGTAATTTATTCCACCAACAACGATTACATTAAAACATTATATAAATTTAATCGTACAAAAATAAATAATGCATAATTACCTATAAGTGAATACAGCATCCATAGTAAACCAACTACTATACGATTTTTATTTAAAAAAAATAATAAATTAAAAAAAATCTAAAAACCCACGTTTTTAAACGTCCTAAAAATAAGAAAATAACCCAACGGGGCTGAAAGAGGGGCCACTCAAAAGTGGGAGCGTATATTATTTGAGGGATTATTAATGGGATATATTTACATGACGTGTATAGATCGTAGAAGAAACTTGCAAAGATACGCCCCCACGTTTTGAGTGGCCCCTCTTTCAGCCCCGTAGGGTTATTTTCTTCTTTTTAGGACATTTAAAAACGTGTTTTTTTTATTTTTCAAATCTATTTTTTTATCTTAGTTGTTTGTCTGTTTGCCGATAATTTCAGCATGCTAACTTCCTCAAAAGTCACTCCATACAAATTTTTATCAAAATCGGTCCAGCCGTTTTATAGTTGTAAATTGCATGGTCATCGGGTTTGACGCTACCGTGAAAATTTCAGTCTACTAGTTTATCGGGAAGTGCCTCAAAATTGAGTTGCAAAAACCCAACCGGAACGACAAACAAACAAACAAGAAAAGTGAGTGTATAAAAACGTGGGAAAAAGAGAGGACAAAAAATTCAAAAATTTTAACAATATAACCATAATACTTTACAGGTCAAATGGAAAACATTACAATACGTATTAGGTATCCACAGAAAGTGGTTTCTTAATAAATACGTATAACAATCTAATTAAAACTGTAACCAGACTCAGCTGGGTGATCCTATTATAAAATTTGCAATGCGAGTAAGCTTCGTTATTGTAATAATAATCACATCACGACACACACATTGACTCAGCCCTGCAGTAAGTATCGTAAGAACTTGTGTCGCAGGAACTAAACAACGATATGGTATATACTAAATAGATAAGAATACAACATCCAAGACCGGTGAGCGAAACAATGCGTCTTGTAAACACAAAATCACGGGATTCGAACCCAGAACCTCTAGCATAGCAGTCGGCTGTGTACACCACTGCGCCACCTTGGTCGTCAAAATACGTACGAACGAAAAAAGATCGTTATATGCAGTACAAATTTACTATTTAACTTTGAAATGAATGATGTTTGTTGAAATTACAGTTAAAATATTACGTCTAAATCTAGTCCCAGTCTTATGTAAAACCAGTAACCGCTCAGCTTTGTACAGTTTTATAATTAATAAACTTTAAAAGTAACATCGTACGAGACGAACGTATGCGGTTAGTTAGGCGAGAGCCGCTTCTGCATCATTTCATTCACCCACAAGCTGAGATTGTGAAACGAACTTTCGTTTCTTACAGCATTTCACTTCGCTGTAACCCATAATAACGTTTAGAACTTTAACGTTAATTGAAAGCAATATAACACTTTCACACGTTAACAGAATTTAACACATTGTACGACAGTTACAAATTTAGTAAACACCTCACGTCCCAACATAAAGCCTTTGACATTGAACCTGGCTGCATATTCGAACGGCAATCGGAAAATCATTTAAAAAATAAAAAGTCAAAATTTGAAATTCGAACGGAGAATTTTTCGCAGCCGCCATTTAGTTACGTGGGAAGATTTGAAAGGAGGTTTTAACAATAGATTCGTGTAAAAATGCGCTTCGAAAGAATTTTGTTTTTCGTTTCTTTTTTCATTGTTGTTTGTGATGCTTCAGTCGATATTCAAAGGAATGCAGAAGGGAGAGGAAAGAAAAAGAAAATTGCTTTAGCAGGTAAGTTTAACTGCCAGTTTCGCTGCTAATTAGCTTGGTAATTAGTTAATACCTTTCGACTCTTAAATTTAAGCTCTTTTGTCATGTTAACAAGGGTTACACGTTAATTGAAATTTATTTCCTCTTAAAACGCAGATTTCACAGTTATTTTAAAAGGTTTTTTCTCTCAGCTAACATTTCCCGTTGAATTTTAAATTTTTGTCCGTTGAATACATAAAACAAGATAATGATTACGATGTGAACTATTTATTAATTATTTTCTTCCTCTGAAATATGTTAAGAAGGACGCATTTAAACGGGCAACTCAATAGCGAGGAATTTTGACGTAACTGCACTCATGGTAACATCAAGCAAGAGATTTACGGTAACATGGCAGCATTCAGCAGCTGGTGTTAGTGATATTGTTCCTGTGATCGCTCCAAATCGATCCACTACAGTTACTCACATTTTATTGATATCCCAGATATTTTATATTTATAATGTTTCAATCTATTAGAAAGTTATGATTGCTGAAAGTGGGAATAAACGATTGAATGTATGCAAATATGATCAATTGGGTTTTTTTTTTTTTTTTTGTATCTTTTTATTGTTTTATTCATGATATTTTCCATTGTTTTAATTTACTGATTTTTAATTGCCATAGATTTTTTTTTTGTGATGATGGCTAAAGTTATTTACGCCGGTATAGTCATTCACATCAGATATATTAGTATAATTCTTGTCCAAATTTGAGTATGTATTATGAGATAGTACTATTAAATCTGAACGTAGTATAAAACAAAGTCGCTTCCCGCTGTCTGTCCCTATGTATGCTTAGATCTTTAAAACTACGCAACGGATTTTGATGCGTTTTTTTTTAAATAGATCGAGTGATTCAAGAGGAAGGTTCAATATATGCATAATATCCGTGCGAAGCCGGGACGGGTCGCTAGTTTTACTATAAAACGGCTGAACGAGGCTTCAAAATATTTACCGAAATTAATTGTTTGTATATTTAAAGTATGTACTCGTTTGCAGAGCTCGTCGGAAAAGGAAATGCGTTAATTGATCTGAAATTTAATTAAATTAAAACGTTTCAAGTGGGCTTATAAATTACAATTCATTTTGAATGTTCAGTAAAAATGAGTTAACATCCCAGGGTTATGTCTTTTTTCTCACGAATTCTTTGAATCGTTTGAATTGGTAATTTGGTCGATTGTTTATATAAATACAGATGTGATAAAATTATAACCCGGATTTTAAAGTAGCCATAGAAGTACGGGTAACACCTGCGTAACTGCGGGTTTTGTTGGTAATGTTTTTACGGCTCCGGATACGATTCCTTTTGAGCCTTTTGAGCCTAATAAATGAGATGAATATGATGATTGGACAGTGTTGCAGACAATCATTTTCCGTTCCGATCCGATAACTTTGACTCTTTCGTTGGAAAAGACTTGGAGACCTATTTTTAGTCTTCCTTTCATTATAAGTCGCCAACAATCATTTTTGTAATCAATTTTTAAATATAAAATCGTAAAAATTTTATGACGTTGATCCAGTTAAAAATCCGTTAGTGGTTAAAATATTTTGCCGTTTCTCGCATGCAAAATCCGCTAAATTTAACCGGAAATCCATCAACCTGGCATCACTGGAATTTAAGCTATTTTTCAACTATGCTATAAAGGGTTTAAGCCTTGTATAGTTGCAAGTAGTCCTAATTCAGATAGTTTAGTAGTAGTGTCATAGTTGCAGGTAGTCCTAGTAGTCAATAATTGACGCAACACTCTCATCAGGATAGGCAACGCTGCACAACGACGTTCAACGTTGCCAATATAACAGAATTTGGATATAACGTCGGTCCCATTGCCCCCTATCCCTTTTGGGGTATTTCGAGCAGTGGCGACCGATGGGCAATGGGCATCCATCAAAATAACACCACAACTCCAGAATCGCCAAGTGAAATAGGGGCAGTACTGAGTTGCATATTTTTATAATAGGGAATGTGCATGTCCTTTTTTAAATATATTTATTATTATTCAATACCACAGATAACATTTTCTCAATTATTTGACTTATTAACTAAGCTTCAAAGTCGTTGGTTAGACAGAGAGATCCGATATGTACAATGACGTCAAAGTACACGGGCGCCATACAACTTCTTTAGAATAGGTTGTTTTGATGAGCGAAATAGATATATTTATTTTTATGGTTATATCTCCGTGGTTTATTGTTCAATTCTAATTAAGTTTTCATTGTAAATATACTAATTCCACATAATTTACGATAATTGATTGAATGCTCAAATTAAATTTAATGCATATTCCCTATTGTAGATACATCCAGAAATGTACGGTTTACACGAAATTTTCTGCCTCGTGTTACTATTTTGAGGGATCAGCTGCCGGAAGCGGTATTCCCGGATCAGACAACATCCTTTAAAAGGGCTTTCTCCTTTTTAAAACGTCGGAAACGCATCTACTGACATCTTCTGCCTGCAGGTGTCCATGGGCGTCGGTATTACTTACCATCACCAACCTGCCCGTTTGCCCACTTTTGAAAAAAAAACCAGATATATTGACATTTCGGAGGGGGGGTCTCTACATTATTTAAACTGGTGACCTCTTTTAAGAACCGCTTTTGGGTGGCTTCACCTCACTGACATAATGTTTAGGTTATAATCCTGGAAAACTCAGATATTTTTGGGGAGGGGTAGCTTGAGCCCTCTTGCTCGCCTTGGATATGCGATTGTAGGATACTGTGTTTTTCTCTGAATAAAGTTTTACTTACTTCATGCGTTAATTCAAATTCAAATTGTTTATTGCTTGTCACATTACAATGGGTACAGAAGATGTAAATATAAATAAGGTATACATGTGACTCCCTGAAAGGGCATTGCAAAAATATATGCTAAATGCTTTAATAAAACTATAATAACAAGTACAATATACAAGATACATAATGTGTTCCATTAATAACACTTGACATTAAAAGGAGACAGATACAACAAAAAATAGGAGCTCAAACTTAATCTATTCATCTATTAATTCTTCCAGTATACTTCGCGGATTTAGTGATAAAGAAGCTGTTTATCCTGAAGCTGATATATGCCTTCGCGTTCTGGCTGCTGATCCACAAGGCTGGGTACTTCCTATCCTGGTTCATCAGCTACTTGAAGGAGAAGAAGCATGAGGACCACTACAGTGGTTACCACGACCACGACCATTATCACGTACCTCACCACCATTATGAAGACTCGCCACCATATAGTTACGGACCGTACAGGAGGAAAAATGTCAATTGATTTGAAGGATTATAGTTATCTTAAATTAATGCAAGAGGAATAAAACAAAATATTGATTTGAACATTTAGGTAATAATAAAATCATTGTGTATATAAATTCAGGTATTTCATTTGAAAGAACGAGATAATAATAAAAATATAATAATAACCACATCACGAGACACACATTGACTCAGCCCTGCAGTATCGTAAGAACTTATGTCAGAGGAACTAAGCAACGATATGGTATATACTACTTAGATAAGAATACAATATCCAAGACCGGTAAGCGAAAAATTGCGTCTTGCAAATAACAAAAGTCCCGCCTCAGCCGGGATTCGAACCCGGAACCTCTAGCGTAGCAGTCGGCTGTTTACACCACTGCGCCACCGAGGTCGACAAATAAACAACGTGGCAACGTTTTAGGTTCCTGTGTTTGTTTTACGTCATGGGCAAACAAAGCGGTTCACCTGATGGAAAGTGATGCCCTTCATGTCTGGAACGCCAGGAGCACCGCCAATGCTTTGCCCATGACGTAAAACAAACACAGGAACCTAAAACATTTCCATTGTTTATTTGTCAACCTCGGTGGCGCAGTGGTGTAAACAGACGACTGCTACGCTAGAGCTAGTTGCTAAACCTGTCATGCCGGCATTTGAACTCAGAATCTTGAAAGAACAAATACGAGTATCTATGTGATGACTGCTTCATCAACGACCTTGTTATTCGAAGTTACGACCACTCTATCCATTTGCGAGAGAGGAAAATGGAATCATTTGGAAAGTAACGAAAATCTCCAACTTTTTCTATTGCCACTTAGTTGCATACGGTCTCCGAGATTTGCCATTCAAAATCGAACTCTATCACCGAGTGACAAGAGCCGCTGGTCCGAGAAAATCCCGGCACGATTATTACTGCGCCATTCAAACTTTTCACTTACGACTTGGACACCTCACTAACTGGCCGTAACCGGTATTAACCGGTAATAACCGGTTCAATCCGCCCCTTCAGTAGCTTCTAAATGCCCGGACCGATATTGCTGGGAGGGTTTAATATTTTGAGACGTATTATTCCGTCTAGACATGTTTTTTATTAGAGTAATCTTACTGCTTCTAGAATGTGAAAAAGAGGGTTGGAATTTTCTTGTTACGTAAACTTGTAGTTTACTCGTCGTGGTAGAATTAGTTACAGAATGTTCAGTTTTAGGTCAAAAATATTTTTTTATTTACCACTAAGATAGCAAACTAGCATACGGCCTGATGGTATGCAGTTACCGTAGCTTATGGACGGTTATAACACCAGGAGCATCAGGAAGACGTTGCTGAATCTGCAAGAATTATAACAACCACATCACGACACATACGTTGACTCAGCAACAGAAATATTAAATAATTTAGTGTCGCAGGACGATGTGGTATAAACTACATAGATAAGAATACTACATCCAAGACTTTTAAGCGGAACAATGCGTCTTGTATATACATCTCTGGCGTAGCAGCTCATTACACCATTCCGCTATTGAGGTCTAATATAAACAGCTGACTGCTACGCTAGAGGTTCCGGGTTCGAATCCCGGTGGGGGCGGAACTTTGTGCTGTTGCATTCTTATTTATGTAGTATGTAGGTACCGTATCGTTGCTTACAGTGGCGGTACTGTCATACAAGCCCAAAAGCCCGGCTTGCCCTATCGAACCAAAGTAAGTTAGCGCTCTCGTTCATTCATTACTTTTCAAATCAAATAGCAAGGTTCAAAATTCGCGCTAATTCGAACGCGTAAGCATGAAGTGTAGATTTAAGAGTAATGAGGCAATAAGACGTTTATCGAAATGAATTATAAAACTACAATAACGTATCTCTCGGCTTGCCCTATTCTAAAACTCTAGGCACGCCACTGGTTGCTTCTTGCTTGCGATACAAGACGAATGATGTGTGTGTGTTATTATTATTAATGTAGAGAACCTCGTACCGGTAATTAAACTGGCTCTCCAATCCTTCAAACTAAAACACAGTTAACAGTTTCACGGCGAAAATAGAAAGGAGGGTGATACGAACCCAGACGATCTCGCAAATTATCTATAATTTTGCATTGTCTGACTTCACTTGACCTTTGAGAAGTTCGTAATATGTTCAAATGAAAAAAAAGTTTCATTGAAGTTGTAGAAATGGGATAAATTTAGACTGTTTATACAAAACCTTATTGGTAAAGAAAGGGTTGCATAGAAGTGTACACACAAGCAAGATTGTTGACAAAGAACTATACGACACTGGCAAAAAATTAAAGATGTTGCCATAAGGAAAAAAAAAACTACAGTTGGGTTGCTTGGCGGGAACGGGAAGTGTCAGTTGAAATTTTCTTTTTACAATTTCTCTTCTCGTTTATTAACAGGAGTTGATGAGTAAAATGCTAGTGTTTTAACCAGTAAATATCTGTAGTGCTGTACAAGTGTGGTGAAAGTGAAATACGATGATTTGGCTGCTCTTTCCATCATCTCCCAAGTATCTTATTAAAGATTACTGTAACCGTACTAGCATGTTAGTGTAGGCAGATTCATGATTCCGTCTATCATTATTCATATGTTCATGATTTCATTCCTCATCAAAACTTGATAGTAAATATTACTTTATTGGTAACGCCATCAAAAGAAAAATACAGTATGGATCATAGCACTTAAGAATAACTAGGGTAATAAATAAAAGTTACTATGGTGATAAGTGACATTAAATATGTTTTGCTATGCTTGTCAAAGGTATGTTGTTATTGGTAGGTAGTTAAAGACGATGTATAGTTTGTTCCAGTTTACTGACTTGCTCCTATTTCTTCTGATTAAGTTCGTTGCGGGTCCCAAGACAGCCAAGGTGTCCGGGCACAGCCTGTGCGTCATTACACGGCTGCACTATTCGTTGATCCTGGTGGACAGGAGTTGGAGTGATGGGACAGAGTGGCGGGTGTGACTGATAGCTATGTTATTTCAATAATTCTTGCGCAAGCCTCGGCTTTGCTTGGTACGCTAGTTCGAAAATAAAAATTTAGAGTCGTTGACATGGAAACGTAACGACAGTTTATTTTCCAAACAGCTTTCCCTATTGTTGGGGAACGGGAAGTGGTACAGTAAGCAAGAGTCACACTTGGAGCACGTGGCCCAGGCAATTCCCTTTTCAAGTGTAGGTACAGCCTTCAGGACAAACCTTATACATTTGGACGACCTCGATGGCGCAGTGGTGTAAACAGCCGACTGCGACACTAGAGGTTCCGGGTTCAAATCCCGGCGGGGGCGGGACTTTGTGTTATTTGCAAGACGCAATGTTTCGCTTACCGGTCTTGGATGCTGTATTCTTATTTATTTAGTATATACCATATCGTTGCTTAGCACCTGCGAAACAAGTTCTTACGATACTTAGTGCAGGGCTGAGTCAATGTGTGTGTCGTGATGTGGTTATTATTATATTACGTCTCAACTATATTGCTTTGAAAATAGGTTTCTATCTATGTTTAAAGTTGATGTATATTCCAGCCTGTAGAGGTAGTTTTAGACCAGATAGGTAACGTTCAAAATTGTTCCAACAAACTCATTTAGCATAGCATTGTTTAAAAAATTGACGTTAATCTGAGTTAATTTACGAAAGGTAAATAACACAGTATATCAGAGGCCCTTAATTCCTCATGTCAAAACCCAGGCTTTTGAATTTTATATGGACATTAACAATTCATGAGTCTACAATTGTTGTGTACGCCTGGCGTAGAGGACAGCGTTAATTTACGACAGTGAATAAAGTTAACAAATAAAAACCAATTTTTAATAAGAAAATAAAAAACCCACGTTTTTAAATGCCCTAAAAATAAGAAAATGGTATGCGTATATTATTTGAGAGATTATTAATGGTATATATTTACATGACGTGTATAGATCGTGGGTGTAACTTGCAAAGATACGCCCCCACGTTTTGTGTGGCCCCTCTTTCAGCCCCGTATTTTCTTATTTTTAGGACATTTAAAAACGTGGGTTTTATTTTATTTTTGAAATCTCTTAATTATTTTATTATTTTTACCTTAGTTGTTTGTTTGTTTGCCAATAACTTCAGCCTGCTTATCGAGAAGTACCTCAAAATTGAGTTTCAAAAATCCAACCGGAACGACAAACGAACAAACAAACAAGAACAGTGAGTGTATAAAAACGTGGAAAAATAGACAAATTGGTAAACGCAGGACAGAAGAAAATCAAAAGTTTTAGCGAATAACATTCCTTACCTCTTTAAATTATTAATATTTAATTATTCAAGAGTAAAATAAATAATAATAATAACCACATCACGACACACACATTGTATACGCACACAGTGTATTCTAATTTTTATAGATATATGTATAATTTGATACAGGCAATTAATGATAGTACATACTGACATATTACAATCTCACTGTGAATTACTAACATCTCACCGACATGACAATCAGATATTTTTTTTTTTTTAAAGCCGATGTTTGTTACCATAAATAAATACATTTATTTAAAATTAAAAATTATCCAAAATTTTAATAATTAAACATTAGATTATATCAGCATTTTAATAACGCCTCTAAATACAAGCAGAAAACTATATTCTGAATTATTTCCTATACACGTAAAGTTCGATGTTTAGCTAAGTTCATCCCTTTTGAAGGGTTGACAATATAAGATCGTAACACCTTCAAATATTGGATAAAACCTTTTTAGGGTTCTGTACCCAAAGGGTGGAAAACGGTACCCTATTACTGAGACTTCGCTTTCCGTCCGTCCGTCAGTGGGCTGTATCTCAAGAACCATAGCAGATAGAAACTTGAAATTTTCAGAGGATGTCTATTTCTGTTGCCGCTATAACAACAAATACTAAAAACATAAAGAAATTAAACATAAAAGGTGGCTGCCATACAAGAAACTTGATTTTTTCGACATCTTTAGTTTGCTCTGGTTTCTTTTAAGAAATTATCTAAAAAGCATATTACGTTTAATTTTACAAGGTGATACGGAACCCACCATGTGTGAGTCCGACTCACAGTTGACCGGTTTTATTAAATCTATAGTAGGTAACTGTTTTTGAACGACTGTGGTCTAATCTAAGGGATCACCATATAAATTTCAAATTGTCCCCTGTCCAGCTGGGTGAATGCTCCATTGCACGTGGGTAAGCAAATAATGCATTTTAACCTCAAATAATATGTCGACTCTTGACTGATGTTATTTCTAGAAAGATCTAGAAATACGTTTTCTGGCGGCGAGGAGAAGTAGTTGTTATATACATATTTATTTATTAATAATAATAATTTTTAATATTAATAATAGCTATGAGTATCTTTTATACATTGTCTTTTTAAATTTTTATAGACAGAGAAAATGAAAAAAAAAACGCATATAATAATAGCCTCTGAACAGTGTTTTTGGATTTAATATGACTAATCAGAATCGATGTTTCGCTGCATTTTGTATTTTTTTTTTTGCTTATAGTCCGGTCATTTTAGCGATCAACATCTAACACCATTTATTTCAGAAACGGTTCAACGCATGAAAAAATGTTTCAGATATTATTTGTTGGAAATTTTATGTTCTAAAATTTTACTGCAGATGTTGACATCATTGGAGCAATAGGAACCGAGATAATCGCGAAAAACTGTTTTTAACCTCTGACCTTGAATAACTTACGTGGATCGTAGTCTTTGTAAAGTTGTGTAATGTTGTAGACAGTTGTGTGTGTAAACTTTGTTTATAATATGTATTTAATATGTTCGTGTAATGTAATTGCTAGATACGTACCTAAATAAAAAAATTTAAAAAACTCACGACGCCCACGTGATATTTTATGAGACTTTTGACACGAATTTTAGAACGACCAATGAAAAACAAATTATGAAGGTATATAAAAGATTCATCTTTTCAAATATAAAATTGATCTCTCATTCCCACCCACGCTTTTTTCATGCTTAAATGATGGAATTACTACGACAGTTGAAAAATACTACAATGAAGATCCGCGGTTAAAATGAACTTACTATTTACACTATTTTCATTATTAATAAATATTTTTCGATCGCATATTTCATAAGTAACATTCATTGCATCATTTGTAATTCATGTAATTTAGTATTTTTATTTTATAATATAGACTTGGTCATCGACTTAAATATTATATAAAGTGTGGCTTATATAACTTAGTTATAGAAAAATTAGGTTTACAATTAGAGAACTGTATTTTATTTACAAATTGTTATTTTAATTATGTCTCATTATTCTGAAAAAAGCAAGGTTTCTTGCCGGATTCTTCCCCGTAGAAATAGCGTTTCGAACCGGTGGTAGTATAAAAAGATGACGATTTAAATATATTTTAAGTCTATTTGAATGAAAATATTTTGACTTTGACTTTGACTTTGAAGTTATGAAGTAGGTAAGAATCTATTTCTTCTGATTAAATTAGATCCGGGGTGCTGCGACGGCCCTAGGATGTCCTGTGCTTCTCTGCACAGCTGCATCTCATGCGACGCCACTGTTGTGCCTCATTAAAAGGAGTTTCTGGGACATAGTGGTGTCTAACTCGAATAAAATACGGCAATTGTCAACATTAATAAAAAAATGTTTTAAATATCAATAATTATTTAACGATCCGTAAAATAAAATTTAAAAAATTGAGTGATTGTTAAAAATACGTGGCTCTGAATTTTTTTAGATAAATAGAGCAATACTTATTCGTCGTGAATGACTTCACATGCCTGTAGCATCATGGATTTTGTCTAGATATTCGGGGCAAAAACGCTTCTCTGTCCCACCACTGCAACTCCTGTTCATTAGGGTCAACAGTGGCGTCCTTTAATCGAATAATCAACGAATAATGCAGCTGTGCAATGACGCACAGGCTGTGCCCGGACACCCTACCGGCTGTCGCGGGATCCGCAACGAACTTAATCAGAAGAAATAGGAGGTAGTAAGAAAGCGATTTCAAACTTCCCTTCCAGCAAAGCGGAAACAATTGAAATGGCCTAGAAGCCAAACAACTAAAAGGGAGACGGAGGGGGTGGGTTTGTCAAGATATAAGAGAAATCTTCGTCGATTTAAATTTTCTTTCACTGATTGATTTATAAGAGTATATTAAAATCAAATTCCTTATAAGTGGTGAAACCGCTGGAAAAGGCTAGTAGATAAACCGACAGTAACCATTATTTAGGGATGAGGCAGGGCTATAAAAGCGAATCGTAGCGTTTATAAACCGTTTACATGAAACCAATGTTTCAGACATAGATTAAATCTTTGAGCCAGTCAATTCAACCAGTGCGTTTTTTGTCTCATTTTGAGTTTTTATTCTAGGCAAAGTTCATGTCTCATTAAATATATTTAATTATGCAATGGCTTTAAGTAAAATAAAATAATTTGACGACCTCTGTGGCGCAGTGGTGTAAACAGCCGACTGCTACGCTAGAGGTTCTGGGTTCGAATCCCGGCGGGAGCGGAACTTTGTGTTATTTGCAAGACGCATTCTTTCGCTTACCGGTCTTGGATGTATTATTCTTATCTATGTAGTTTATACCATATCGTTGCTTAGCACCTGCGACACAAGTTCTTACGATACTTACTGCAGGGCTGAGTTAATGTGTGTGTCGTGATGTGGTTTGAAAAAAAGAAAAAAAAAGAAAAAGCAATAAGTAATAGTAGTAAGTTCAATTATTTGTATATGTTTAATTCATCATTGGGTGCAACGGAAGATCAGCGTCGGTCTCGTAAGAGCTGACACAGTGCTGAGTTGCATACCCTTTCATGGTTGTAACACAGCATCTTAATGTAATCGTTTACGTTAATAAATATTGTTAAAACACTGTGCTGTGAGATGCCGTGGTATTTTATGAATGAAGTTCTTACTTACTTAAAATATAATCTAAATTTTAGTAAAAGTCCACATGACTTGTATAACCAAAATATACGCTTCTTCCGAAAGTATTCACATATACTATTATCTGACCTGATGCTGGAAGGCTGTTGTGTCTTTTTATTGTTTAAATTTTTTCTATAACGAGACCTGGGAGGACGTGATAGCTTAGTTTGCTATGTGACCGACCGACCCGACCTGGCAGGTCGAGGGTACGAGTCTTATGTTGACGTTAGATATAGCTGTTCCTCACTGTGATCGGATAGTGGCGACAGATTCGCACACTGTCACACTGGGACTCAAGATAAACATGCGAAATGCGGTGTGTAACACCTCTGCCTATCCCTGTGGAGGGATTAAACTAAATGTATTATTATGGAATAAATCAATGTCACTGAATGATTTAATATACGTTCTATGCAGCTGTTTAATGACAGAATTACTGGCGTAATTGGTAGAAGAGTTAGAGACAGCAAAAAGACGTGTATGAAAAAGTTACACACACAGATAAACTCACGCCGTAATCCCTCGCAAGGGGTTGACAGAGGTGTTAAACACCGCATTTCGCATGTTTATGTTGAATCCCAGTGTGACAGGTTGCGAATCTGTCGCCATTATTCGGGCACATTGAGAATGGCAGCTACAGTGTACGGCAACCTGATACTCGAACCCTCGACCTATCGGGTCGGATCGTTCAGTTAACCAAGGTTCGTAACAAACTGAGCTACCACGTCCTCGTGGCTGGTGGGTCGCGGTCGTGGTGGTGCTTATTCCTACGTCGTGGAAAATTTCCGTCAGGGAACACCTTGTCAGTAAAGTTACTACTCTATGACCTTTATTGATATAGTAACTTAATTTAACGATGATTGCGAGAAGCTTTTGTAGCTGGCGTATCCACGGAAATTCCCATTATGTAAACCGTTTGTTTAATCAGCCTTATGGTGTAAGGAGTAGGGTTTAAAATGGATTATCAGATTACAAGTGTGTATTACACAGTGTGTTTCATTAAAGAGTGTCGAATTTGCTATAGAACTCTATAACAAATTCGACACTGCTTGCAGGCTGCAGGCTGTTAGGAGTTAGATTATTGGATTCAGGAGTTAGATTATTGGATTCGGGGACACGATCCACTCTGGTCCACCACTGCAACTCCTGTTCACCAGGGTCAACAGTGGCGTCCTTTGATCGAATAATCAACGAATAATGCAGCTGTGCAATGACGCACAGGCTGTGCCCGGACACACTACCGGCTGTCTTGGGACCCGCAACGAACTTAATCAGAAGAAATAGGAGGTAGTAAGATACCGATTATTATTAGTTTTTAGAAGAAAATTGGTTAATTGTTTTACTGCACTGTTATTCACAATCGTTTTTGAACACGAAATCGACTCGCACTCGACAACTTCTATTCACATTCGTCATATAAGTTTGACCCAATTCAAATCGGAAACTTTCCGAAAGCTCTGAGGCTTTTTCCATAGATATTAGCTTCTTTATATTTTCATAGACTTTTCTTATATACTACTACTCATTACTTATATGAATACTTTTACCTAAATATTTCTACTATTATTTAATTTCATGCTGTGGTCTGCTGTTAACGTTGCAACTAATTTTTATTGTACAATCTTGTACAGTATTTTGTGATATTGTTCATTACGTTGCTGATTTTTAATAAATAAATAATATTACCGAAATATGTTTTATTAAATAAGGAATGGAGGGAGGAAGTCGTCCACTCTTATTAAAATGTACAGACAGTAAGTAATAATATATGTAAAAGCTAAAAATTCGGTCTAAGTGACTACCCTTTTATCGGCTTAGCCACAAAACCGACACGTGGTACAGTTCCACTTCACGAAGACCAACCGAGTCAGTTTATACTAGCGTAGACTCGAAGTGCATCGAATGTGAAACTTAACTAGCAAATTCACCCTTATCTCCACAGTGTAGAGCACACATTATATCGTCTGAGCTTAAAAAAAAGTTAGTCTAAAAACTAAAACCCAATTACTGAAAATCGCACTCTAAAAAATATAAAACAGGTAAATCTGTTAAGTGATTCATTTAAACCGTGGTCATATGCCACCTACAATTAGGTTACTCACTTTTATTATTTTATTGTAAGATTATTAATATTGTAAAATGCAATTAATATAAGGTTGCAAGATTTTAACATTCATAATTTGGTTTACAAAATTAAGTTTTATTTTTTTCTTTTTTGAACTTTAAGTAATTTTTGTGTTATGTATACGTCAGGCAGACATGAAGTACCTACTGATTTTTTAAACTTTAAATCTTTATTTAATTCTACTCATGTTTAAACTATAGACAGGTACGTATACGTATACGTGTGACTCCCTGTAAGGGCATGGCAAAAATATTTACTGAATGTTTTAATGTACTGTAATGACAACTACAGTATACAACATACAAAATGTGTTCCTTTAATATCACTTGACATAACAAGGAGACACAGATGCAACAAAAAATTTATCCGCCCACAAGTAACATGTTAGTACTGTTACCGTAGGCCTTATTGAGTTATTTGGGAGACGACGAAAAGAGAAGCCAAATCGTCGTATTTCACTTTCTCCACACTTGTACAGCACTACAGATGTTCACTGGTTAAAACACTAGCATTTTACACATAAAATTCTGCTGATGAACAACAAAACACAATAAAAAAAATTACTGACAGTTCTCGTTCGGGCCAAGTAACTACTAGAAATAAAAATTGTTGCGGCAAACGTAAATAAAGATTTTTCCGATGAATTGATACAAAATTCGGTAACAGAAGGCAGTAAATACCTTATTGTGGATGAGATTTCGAATAGCGACTTATTCTCACACACACACACATCACATGTTCTAACAAGCCGCTTCCTGCACTTAAGCCTATGAAAGAGTATTAAGACGAATGTACACGTAAGTTTCCTTTGACGCAGAAATGTTTGAATCAGAAAGAAAAAAAAAGAGGAGCGTTAAAAGTCTATGGTATCTTTAAACTTTAAAAAATCTTATGGTATTTTTAAGGATTAATAATAATAATAAACCACATCACGACACACACATTGACTCAGCCCTGCAGTAAGTATCGTAAGAACTTGTGTCGCAGGTGCTAAGCAACGACATGGTATAAACTACATAGATAAGAATACTACATCCAAGACCGGTAAGCGAAACAATGCGTCTTACGAATAACACAAAGTTCCGCCCCCGCCGGGATTCGAACCCAGAACCTCTAGCGTAGCAGTCGGCTGTTTACACCACTGCGCCACAGCGGAGGATTGTCTTGGATTTTAAGTTTAATGCTGTTTAGGGTTTCGTACATAAAGGGTAGTAAACGGGACCCTGTTAAGCCTCCGCTGCCCGTCTGTCTGTCAGCGGGTTGTATCTCATGAACCACAATAGCTAGACTCGTGAAATTTTCAGAGAATGTCTATTTCTGTTGCCGCTGTAACAACAAATTCTAAAAACATTAACAAATTATAAATTAAAGGGGGCTCCCATACAGGAAACGTGTTTTTTGCAATGTTTTTGCAATTTGATAATATTAACTAAAAAGGACACTTGACCGGATTTTATTTGACAGCTCAGCAATAGTTTTGAGCATTTTGTTTAAACAATCTTAAAGTTATCAAAGTTTTCGAAAACGATTTATAAGTCGATCTGTTTGTTTCATTAAACGCTTCAATTGAGACGTAATCTTGAGAATAACATTTTGGATTTTTTTTTTAAATTACTTCAAAGTAATAGAATAAATATAAACTTCCATATCTTTTGGCATAAATGACAGAGAACTTAACTTTACCTTTAACTTTTTGGATCATGTAATGTATCGGACAAATTCGATTTTTTAACCGTTTACTTCAAAGCAAAAGGAGGGTTATAATTTTGACCGGTATGTACGTATGTATGTATGTTTATCTGTTCCCTCATAACTTCTAAACTACGTATCACAAATTGAAAAATGAGGTATCGTTGAATGTGTCATGATCGTCCGCTGGTTATAGGCTATATGATGCCACATTAAATTGAGTAGGGCGCCCTCTATAGCACACGTGTAGGCTTCAATGTAATGGGTGATTAATTAAATAAAATAAATATCTTTTTTACTTTTTCTACTTTAGCCACTTCCCACAGCGATCACACATATATGTGCTTACACATATACAGTAATATAGTATATGTGATAAGTATGAAGAATTCAGGTTCCTTACTTTAAAAAGAGGTTAGAGGAACTTCTTGCGCACACTCCTTGTCGAGTCACAATTTCTTTAGAGATGCTCTTCGTAAGAATACAAATTTCAAATTCAAATTCAAAATAGTTTATTTGCAAATATGTGTTCATTGGATGTTAGGTCTGGTTAGGTTAGGTTACGGCCCGTTTTAAGATTGCTGGGACGGTGTGGCCTGCTTGTTTGCAAGGCTCACCGGTGATTCTTAAGATGGGCCAGCCGTTGGAGTAGTGCGGTGTCTGAGGGTTCCTTTGACTTCCCTCTATCCCGTTGTGCTCTGACAGCTAACGGTGTTGGTAGAACGTGGGGTTTTAGTCGGTAGGCACTACGTGAGTTCGACATACTCCTTCGGTCCCCCCGGGCTGGAGGAGGTCCATGAGGATTTGTTGAAGTTGAGGTTAGGTTAGGAAGTTATTTAGAAGAAATTATTATTGAAAAACCCTCCTCTTTATGGTTCGGCGCAGTCGGTAAAACGCAGCGTTTTTTCCATTAATCAGTACATACCTTTAAGCTTCAGAAATCGGGGAAGCAATCGTCAAGACCATGACCGTTTTAGTGCCTGAAATAAAGAAGAGAAAGCTGTATTTAAATGTTCTGTGTTCCGTATACAGTCAAAAATAGTAGGAACTTACTAGAAAGTGTTCAGAAATTTTATTATTTACTAGGTAGTTTTATGACTGCGAAAGTAACTTTTTGTCTGTATGTCTGATATGTTACACCGAAACTGCTATACCAATTTTGATGAATGTCGGCAGATAATTAAAAAAAAAAGAAAAATGATTCTACTGGACAAGGACTAGAAATGGCCTATTTTATATTTAATGTTATCATTTTTTATATACTTTCTCAAAGAAATCAAATGAAAAGTATTTCAGGGAACCTATAAATAAATGATTGTTAAAGTTTAGTTTCTACGGAACTCTAAAAAATAAGTCTAAAAGAAACCTACTCTTAGGATTTTTCAAATTACAACCAACTGCTTTGAAAAGTTTAACTTGTTTTTATTACGTGATTTTCTTAATTTTGAAAATTAGCTTAAGAGTTGTTAAGGCGGCTAATAAATTACTTTTGGAGTTTTAAATATTAATTTTGACTCTGGAAAAATATAAGTTTAGTTTAAAATTTACGAAGTTCAAATTATATTTCTATTTTTGGATATATTTTTTTTTTTTGCCCTTAATCAGTGGGTTTGTAAAGCATATTTTATATTTTTAAATATTAGTTTTTTTTAAATATGCATGTATGTTTACGTCATTCGATCCTTGTTTAGTATTCTTAGCAAGATAATAATGACGCAGTCGGTGTTGCAAGCTTCGGAGTCTTCAGTATCAGTAAGCATCCGGCATGTAGCATTACCATTTTTATTTGTTTCTGATAAACATGTTAATTGTCCTAAATACCTGGGTATTGCTATATTTTATCTTCGAAACTACAAATTTCTTTTTAATTTTTGACTGTTATCATTAAATCCATTCATTAGTAAGTATAACAATAACCACATCACGACACACACATCTACTCAGCCCTGCACTAGAGATATAATCTCGTATCGCAGGCACTAATCAACGATATGGTATATACTACATACATAAGATAAGATCATTGAATAATTTTTAACGACTTAATAAAGTTTTCGTAAGCAACATTTCAACGTATCCAAGCCAAATTTTTGATGAAGAGCCCAATCAGGGCTCAAGGGAAAGCCATAACTAACGGACCATTACTGTCCCGGAATGGCCTCTAATTGGACTTATCGGCCCGATTTATATGGTACACTTGTCGTACCAAGACATACACTCTTGAGACCCAAAATGGAACGCATGAGGAAGTTTTGACTATTACTATGCTTCAATAATTTATTTTGTTTGTTTACCTTATAGTCATTATTTTTTATACAACATAACGGAAAAACAAGCAGGCGGTATACATGTTGAAAGTGACACGACTATGCCCTTTACGTCTGAATCGCAAAGAGCACCGCCAATACGTTGCCCATGTGGAGGCAAAGAAGTTAAAATAAATAAAAAAATAACCACATCACGACACACACATTGACTCAGCCCTGCACTAAGTATCGTAAGAACTTGTATCGCAGGTGCTAAGCAACGATATGGTATATACTAAATAAATAAGAATACAACATCCAAGACCGGTGAGCGAGACAATGCGCCTTGCAAATAACACAAAGTCCCGCCCCCGCCGGGATTCGAACCCGGAACCTCTAGCGTAGCAGTCGGCTGTTTACACCTCTGCGCCACCGAGGTCGTCAAATAATAATATACTGCCCGTGCAGATAATTACACTGGTTCTCCAATCCTTCGAACCGAAACACAGCGAAATGTTTCACGGCAGAAATAGGAAAGAAAAACCTACCACGAACAAAAGCTTTACCCAAATATTCACAACCAGAGCAATCCTGTGTCCTCTAAATGTCCTCTAAATCCTTAATAAGAACCGTCCGAAAACGTTTATGCACCTTTTTTCTTATTAATAATCTTCTTTTTCTGACTTCCCCAGCAAACAGAGAGATGGCGTAAGCTCAGGACCATCGTTCTGTTATAGGCAACCCTACTTCCAATCCATCGTGACGTTTCTATACTCTTATATATTTCTATATCTGTTTGTTCTCTAAGTCTAAGTTAAAATCCAATAAATAGTTTTTCTTGTGTTTAACCTTAGTTCTTTTTTTAAAAAAGACCATTTGTGATAACAGTTCGGTGAACGCTGTTCTTCCAA
Source organism: Choreutis nemorana (assembly GCA_949316135.1). NCBI lineage: Eukaryota > Metazoa > Arthropoda > Insecta > Lepidoptera > Choreutidae > Choreutis > Choreutis nemorana. The sequence continues at coordinate 892,663 of OX438598.1, forward strand.
ACCTGCAAGAATAGGTACCCTTGGGTGCAGCTCGCTGGTCATCAGGGAAACTTCAAAGCAGGGTCAGACCAGGGCTTCTCGTTGTTAATAGAAAGAAGGGTGGTACCAACCCAGACGATCACGCACGCATCACACACGTTTAATTGTTAGTTTATAAGTGAAATTACAAATCAATGATCTTACAGTTTTAAGTAGAAGAAATCAAACATTATTATGAGAAAATACATGTGCCTTCACTGAGCCTCTGAAAACCTGTGTTTTATGCGTTTTTAGTGTGTGTGTGAGTATTTAGCCTGGCATTTGATCGCTTTAAATAAAAATTGGCAATAATCATGTTTCTTGTTTGAAAGCCTTCTTAATTTTTAATTTTTAAATAGGGGGCCGTGCCTCTGGTTTAACGCTTCAGCTTTGGCATGTCAGCGGCCACGCCCCCTCTGTATAATTATTTTATTGAAATAGGAAACCAACAGTTTTACGATAAATGCTATATTAACTATTAAACATTAACATTTAAGCCATTAGTTTTCACAAAATTAAACAATAACGCTAGTAACAGCTACAATAATAATTCAATTTGTTTTAAATACCATTCAACAAAGGTAAAATAATCATGGCTATTTCTTCAATGTTTATTTATTAAATTTGATACCGGAGTTCATTATAAACAAGTCAACCGCGTAAACCAAGACGGACTCGTTACAGGAAGTATTGAGGGTATTTGGATATTCCAGCTGGATCCAACTGTATCAAACCATAATTCCTTGCAGCTCGAGGATCTACTAACGTTGGATTTAAGGCAGGAGCACACCAGATACTGTTGCACTGCCGCCAAAATTTATACCGCCTTTCCGAGCACTGTGCGTAGCGGATTTTTTTACCTTTCAGATTAAACAGGCTAACGACTTTAATATATTTAATAAGCGTCTAGAAAAATCTGTCTAGCACCAAGTGTAATTATGGGTACTGCAAAACGAAATAATATTGTTTTGATAACCTCTGTGGCGCAGTCGTGTAATCAGCCGACTGCTACGCTAGAGGTTCTGGGTTCGAATGCTGGCGGGTGCGGAACTTTGTGTTATTTGCAAGACGCATTGTTTCGCTTACCGGTTTGTACTTTATACCATATCGATCCTTAGTGCCTGCGACACAAGTTCTTATGATACTTACTGCAGGGCTCAATGTGTGTGTCGTGATGTGGTTTATCATTATTATATAGCTACAATTTATATGGTATTTATCCAAAATGTTGGAAACGCTTTTAATGTCTTCTTTCCTAATCGACGAGTGCTGCGGCCCGGAAGCCTTAGCAGCTTTAACGTGGCTTTGCAAATTCTGGTCAATAAACCAGATGAATGACATATAAAAACTCACCAACTGCTTGCGTGTCCCCTGAAATAGTATCACTCCCCCAGATGTTCTTTATACGATCGATCGATGTGTCGTCTTCATAAAGACAAAATAAGATGGAAACCATAGCCATGGGAAGTCTGAAATCGGTTTCTTGCTACCTCCTATTTCTTCTGATTAAGTTCGTTGCGGGTAGAGTGTCCGGGTGGAGCCTGTGCGTCATTGCATAGCTGCATTCGTTGATTATTATTCGATAAAAGTACGCCAGTGCTAATCCTGATAAACAGGACTGCCATACCTGTTCGACTCCCCATCGAGCCTGACCTAGTACAGACCCGGTCGGGAGCACGGAATCTGGTGTACTCCGGCCTTTAGGTCAAGTCGAGCCCAATATCCGGTCTGTGGTCGACTTTGCCATTCGAAGAATAGATGCTGAATACACATTTCTCATTAAAAGCTCTTTGGCAATCTATACTAACATTTAAAGACTTATGTGTGTCCAATGCGCAATTTATATTGGATAGATGCGGAATTAGGAATCTTTAATTAAGCGTCGCTTATACAAATAACTGACTGATACTTTAAAGAAAGAATGTACTGAAAATCACGCTCTGAGAAGTAAAACCATGAAAATATATTCTCAACGAAAATAGGGAATATGCATGAAATTAATCTGATTATTGTATCAATTTATCGTAAGGTAAATGGAAATAGTATCTTTAGAGCGAACAGAATAAGAATTGTACGATAAACCAGGGATATAATAACCATTAAAAGTAAATATATCTACCTCGCTCATCACAACAAACTTTTCTTTGTATGGCGCTTGTGTACTTTGACGTCATTGTACATATCGGATCTCTCTGTCTAACCAACGACTTTGAAGCTTTACAACTTAGGCAATAAGTCAGATATTTGAGAAAATCTAACGAATTTGTGTAAATATGTGCTATCGAATTATAATAAATAAAAAAGTCATGCATATACCCCATTTTTAAGTAAGCTAATCAATTTAGTTGTGGTCATATGCCATCAACAGTTAAAGGCGATCTTACTAGCCCTTAGCTAAGAGCTTAGCTTACTCTAATATTGTTGCGTTAGTTTAGGTTAGGTATAGGCATAGGTGGTTAAAGGGCGCCACTGTTGATCATGGTGAACAGGAGTTGCAGTGGTGGGACAGAGTGGCGGGTATGTCCAAGCTAACAGTAGATATTAAAGTTAGTATTCAAATTCAAATTCTAAATAATTTATTTCAGTTACATAAGTCTAAAATACACAAATATGTTCGGAATTTCCATTCGAGAAAATACGTTTAGCTTGTGAAGGTCCGCTCTTCCATAACTGCATTTCATTTTGTACTTGTTACTATTTAGATATTTTTTTTCGTACGTGTTTTAGTACGTGTGTGTACATGAGAGATAGTGTATGTGTGTATGTGTAAAAGTCTATTGTGTAGATTTCACTGTCTCCTTACGATATTTGACACTTGTAAAGTTACTATTTCTTGTGTATTAAAAGTGTATTGATATTTTTTTCCCAAAGTAAGTCGATGCTCCATACAAAAGGCTTTTGTGGGCGAAATTGATTCGCGAAAATGTAATAACGCACCCTAGCGGCAAGAACGTTATGAGATGCAATCTCGCATGTCAATAAAAAAAGATTTTATTAATAAAAATTCTGATTGAAGAGCGTTTCTTTGATGTCTAGCGTGATTGACGTTCCCATTTAAGTCGCTTTTTGAGTATATCTAAATGACTAAAGGGCTTCCAGACAAGATGCATATTGATATTCACCTTGACAAATGACAGAACATAAATTGAATTTATCTAAGTGATACTAATATCTGTTAATGTGTTTTTGCTGTGTTAATATTGTTATGTAATTCCTCTTAATAATTTCCGTTTCGTTTTTTGATTAGTTTATGTTGTTGTTGATTTTTGTTGTAAATGTCGTGCTTGCCTTTAATTGGTATGTGTGTATGTCCTGTGAAAAGTAAATGTATTTATATAATTGTGATGCATGTACTGTTGGCTTGCCTAATAAAATGAAATAAATAAACATGTTTTTTACAACGTTTTATAACGTTATAGGCAAACAAGCGAACGGTTCACCCGATGGAGTGATACCGCCTCGACACGTCGATGCCCCTGATGTCGGTCTTAGAGCACCATTAGCTTTGCCCATGTAGAGGTAAAGATGTTATACCTCTCGTGCCGGTAACGCGTTTTTTTAGAAGTAATTTTTATTGTTGTTAAACTTTTTTTTATCGCACAACAACAATCATTTTGTGGATGTTGTTATATTGTCAACGTCTTTTTCCCAATTTAAAAAGTTAGTTTTTTTTTTTTTTAAATTGGAATTGGTAAATCAACAGCGTGTATGTACATAAATCCATACAGTATTTTACTTTTTATTAGTTACAAATATATTGAAAGATTCTTACTAAATACTGAAAATCATTTAGGTTTTCTTGCTTCAGTTTCCGTTTACTCTGGTTATGTTAATTACTCATTAATTATCTTGCTATGTATTTGATTTTATTACAACTTGATGTATATTTACTGTTATCATTACCTCTAGGTCTTATATAATAAGTTTCGTATCAATATGTGAACTACATTGCGGGCGATACATTTAAACCTCTTTAGTTTATTGCTGTACATTTAAAACGCTGTAATGTTTCATTGTCTATAGTTCAAAAAAAAAAAAAATTTTTTCTTCAACGTTTCCAGGTTATTTAAATTCAACTATGTAAACCTGCCTCAACCACAAGCAAAGGTGTTAAGCTACTTGAATAACGCTCGTATATCAGTCGCTTTATGCTATTTTCCACTATTTTCTGCTGTTACACGCCTGGAGTGTTCTCATGCGGTTTATCTGACACTATCTGAAACACGGAATCCTACTTAACCTCCTCTGTGGCGCAGTGGTGTAAACAGCTGACTGAAACGCTGAAGGTTTTATGTTCGAATTCCGACGGGGACGGATCTTTTTGTTATTTGCTAGAAGTATTGTTTCGCTCACCGGTGTAGGACGTTGTATTCTTATATATCGTTGCTTAGCACCTGCGACACAAGTCCTTACGATACTTACTGCAGGGCTGAGTCAATGCGTGTGTCGTGGTGTGGTTTGTTATTTTTATAACTTAAATCTTTAGATTAGATATTGCTTTGAAAATTCTCAAAAAGGCTTAACGTTTTAAAAATGGCATATTCATTTTCAAAAGATCGGCAACGCATCTACTGACTTTCAGTGGTGACATGATCTTGTAAAAAAAACAACAAGGAAAGTCTTACATATTAGAAAGTTAGAAAGCGGGTGTAGTACCTACTTATTATGGGTGAGATTAATGCAAGGCTTTTAAATTTGTTTAGTTTTTCAACCGACAAAAAAATCGCGAGAGATTCTCCTTAAATGTTTTACGCATAACTTTTCCTTTGTAATCCAGACTCCATTGAAACCGGTTCTAGTCTTAAGCATGTATGATTTTATGTGACACTTGGTGGTCAACCAACCACCTGGTGCGATACCGCTTATAACAAGAAGACATGTCTTAAACCCTAGATGACCGCCAAAGCGTTGCCCTTGTAGAGAAGGCCAGTTAAAGTCAAAATGTTTTTATTCGAATAGACTTTAAGCACTTTCAAATCGTCATTTTTTTATTTCTACCGGTTCGGCTATTCCTACGGGGAAGAATCCGGCAAGAAACCTCCGTAGTTGTTTTTTTAAATTTTTTCTACTACAAATTACAATTTTTCAACATAATAATTCTAGCTACACTCCCAACTGTCAATAAGATAAACCTGTGCAGCTAATTAAATTACTTCCATATATCATTATCCTCTACATAATTTATGACGTTGGCTATCCAGTTCTTTGAATCAACACACAATGTTGGCCATGTTGGGTCGCAGTCTAGATAAAACAAAAATAAACCACATCACGACACACACATTGACTCAGCCTTGCAGTAAGTATCGTAAGAACTTGTATCGCAGGCACTAAGCAACGATATGGTATATACTACATAGATAAGAATACAACATCCAAGACCGGTAACCGAAACAATGCGTCTTGCAAATAACACAAAGTCCCGCCCCCACCGGGATTCGAACCCGGAACCTCTAGCGTGGCAGTCGGCTGTTTACACCACTGCGCCACCGAGGTCGTAGATTGTTATGTTAACTCTATTTTTATATTTGTTTTGATTGTGTTTTACAAAAAAAAAGGGTCTTATTCTTTGGTCTTGGATTTTGTATTCTTATCTATGTAGTATATCCCATTTCGTTGGTAAGTGCCTGCGATACAAGATTATATCTTAGTGCAGGGCTGAGTCAATGTGTGTGTCGTGATGTGGTTATTTATTCATTAAAATCTCTGCAAATGAAGAAAGAACCGATCCAGAAGATATCGCATCTAGGTAAATAAATCTACCACCTGTTTTCAATTTGTATTATTTCTATCATACATTCTGAGAAAAAGGAATTTATGTCAATCCAATTTTCCTTAAGCATGTCTCCACTATAACATTTTATATCAACGGTATCTTAATGCGAAATCCAATTTAAATAAATAAATAGGTACAGAGCTGCCCGGGCAAGGAAACAAAATAAATGTCCCGGCCACCGTCTCTACGTTTATTTTATTTGAAATTCAAATAAAGGAGCAGGGAAAGTACCTTTGTAAAAGAGAAATTCTTTCATAACCGTTGATAATTCTAAGTAGCTATTTCAGAATAACCCACTTCGTGACACAAAAGAGCCCATTATTGTTTTACTTACACGTGCATTACCGCACAAAATTGACAAATAACTCAACTGTTTGTCTTAAAATATAACAACAATGTACGACTTTCAAATTTTAAGACAAAAATGCGACCGCACCAAAAATATATTCACTTCCGAACAGGATAGCTGGCTGGAAAGGTCTTTCGTTAAAAAGTGTGATTAATTATCGGGATATTTCGCGCGAAATTCCATCATTCGTCCGCGGCTGAATAACTTCACAACCTTTGCCTTTAGAGTTGATTTAAAAGAGATGTTAAAGAAGTTGCTAGTTATATCCGTTGTGTTGGGCTGTTGTTATTGTTTGGAGAGCGATGGCCTTGGCAATGAAGACGCGAGGGCTGCACGGGCAAAGAAGAAAAGTGTCAAATTTTGGCGTAAGTTTCACCCATTATGAGAATCCTCCACATTAAACGGCTTGATAAAATCAGGCAGTTTTACTTACATTGTTGTATCTAATCCCAGCATCACATTATAGCAAGTTACAAGCTATGCTTTAACAAGAATAGCGGAGGGAAGCTCGGGATAAAATAGCTACATTAATAACGCTTACAGTAAATCCAGTTTTATGGTTAAACAAATAGCTTATATATATATATCTATTACGTTTTTTATGGGGCCTCATTTACTTTGGATCACTTTGCGATGGAAGGAGCGTGTGTCGAAAAAAGGTACACTTATGTACTCGCGTAGATGAATAGGAAGCAATAAGGAAGAAATGAAAGAAAGGACGCTAGAAAAATTATCTTTAATTTATTTAAAAGGAGTGTTTTTTTTTCCAAAATGTACGTTCAGTTCAATCTGAATGTCCTTTTTAAATATTGGTTAAAGGATGTTTGGAATCGTATTAGCGGTTTCTTCCCTTCTATATGCGGCGATGAGAGAAAATCTCGTAAATTTTTTAACCAAAATATGATAATTATTATTTATTTTATTGGCAAAACAACAGCATTACAACTGGGTTTACAATGTGTGGTTAAAAATTAATTATAAAATATAAATTTAAAGTGTATGCCAATTAAAGGTGATTACACCGTTGGCTTGTAAGACAAACACTCTGCAACTGCAAGTAAAATTAATTACAAAACTTATGCGCAATTATAATTAATAGAAAATAAAAACCAAATTGTAAATATAAGATAGATAAAACAACTTGAAAAATCAAATTCCAATTAAAGAACACTAATCTTATACAGAAAACCTAATTTAACGTAATTTACCGTGATGTTAAAAGTGTTTCATCAAATTATTGTGATTTTGTTTAGAAACATGCATAGTGAGTCATTAAACATACTGATGTCAGGAATATCAGCATTACATACATCATACTGATGTCAGGAATATCAGCATTACATACAACATACTGATGTCAGGAATATCAGCAATACGTACAACATACTGATGTCAGGAATATCAGCATTACATACATCATAAAGTTTTGGGATTCTTTTGAGATTGGTGCTAACCCAATTATTAATAATATTTAGTACAGTTAAAAAGCTATAAAGAGTTATAAAGCCGTATAAGTTTTTTTTTTTCTTTGCATTGTTGTATCGGATTTATATAAAAATAGACGCTAATTAAATATAAAACAATAGAAATCAAAGACTTTGTCCATACAAACATTATAAGGGGATGTTTTTCCTGCAATAATTAGAGAGAGAGTAGAGTTTTAGACAAACGAGGTTTTCTTTTGTCGCTCATCAAGTAAGAAGTACCTAGTACCAACTAGTGTACTACAATAATAATAAAAGTAATTAAGCCAAAACCAAAATTACATGAATAACCTAACCTTGTCAGTGAAATTAACCGCATCAATCATTTGTCTGATAAAAACCGCATATTTTGGAGTCGATTAAAATACCAAAACCTTCTCCTAAATGTGGTAAATACTTTTTTGGAAACCGCATCTAAATCGGTTCAGCCAAACGCGAGATAATCGCGGAAAAACATATACACAAACAAACATACAGATCAAATCGAGACCCTGCTTTTTTAAATCGGTTAGTAAAAATATAATGAAGCATTTGCTAGGTAAATTAACTTACATCCTTTCAAAAACTTTAACTTTAAATGATCATTATCAAGTTTAAATAATACCTTCGGGATAGATAAATGTGCGTAGCTTAAACCATTTTGTTAGTGTGTATTTTATACATTTATTTTGTAATTATAGTCCAAAACCTTAATAATAATAACCACATCACGACACACACATTGACTCAGCCATGTACTAAGGTATAATCTTATATCGCAGGCACTAAGCAACGATATGGTATAAACTACATAGACAAGAATACAACATCCTAGACCGGTAAGCGAAACAATGCGTCTGCAAATGAACACCAAGTCCCGCCACCGCCTTGATTTGAACCTGGAACCTTTAGCACTGCAGTCGGCATATTACACCACTGCGCCACCGAGGTCGAATGTAATAAAAACTTTAATGTAATGCTGTTGAAAACGTTGGAATGCCATTTAATAAAAAATAAAGTTTAAATTCAAATAGAATGAGAAGATTTAGTCCTATCGACTGTTTACAAAAAATTGTTGGAACAGTACTTAAACCTTTGTAAGTTTAATCAGATTAGAATAGATAAAAGACCGCTCTGTTCAATTAATTAAAAAGAATCTTGTTTCTATTCAATAAAGTATAATTTAGCTCGCCGCTTTTTCCTAGTTCACAGCAACATCGGATCCGATCAAAGAAAGTATAGAGTTGTTAAAATAACTACTTACAGAGAGTTGCTGCAAGCGTAAAGAATCCTTATAAAAACAGATTAACCTTTTGAAGGAACAGCTTCGTTATTTTCCTTTCTGTAGTCAGATGGCATAAAAAAAGAATGAGAATAATTTATTTGTTCAGACACGTTAAGTGTGTATAAAATATTAGCATATTTAGTTTACAATCAACACACTAGACCACTACCGGCGTACAAATATAGTAGCTCAAATTTCATGAACATGCTCTTTGTAATTTTAATTAAAAATGTCAAAAAAGAAGCAAATTAAGATTTATAAAAGAATAGTTTTTACAGATTTTTCTCGTTGAGCTATTCAAAATTTATCGAGAAATACGGTAGTAAAATTTTTTAGTCAGCAGCTTTTTAAATTTTATTTAAAAGAGTAAGCGTTAATCGGTGAGCATTGTAATCAGTAATTGTTTAGCGACTATGATGGTGTAGACAAAGGCTTTATTTACGGTAATTATAATAATCACATCACGACACACACATTGACTCTGCACTAAGATATAATCTTGTGTCGTAGGCACTAAGCGACGATATAGGGGTCTTTGTCATCGTACGTATAGTTGGAATGATATGGTGAATGATGAATCATTTTCTATTTACTTTTTTATTTTGCGTAGTGGTGTAAATAACCGACTGCTACGCTAGAGGTTCTGGGTTCGAATCAAGGCGGTGGCGGGACTATGTGTTATTTGCAAGACGCATTGTTTCGCTCAACGGTCTTGGATGTTTTCTTATCTATGTATTTTGTATCATATCGTTGCTTAGTGTCTATGACTTGCTGCAAGGCTGAGTCAATGTGTGTGTCGTGATGTGGTTTATTTATTTTTTTATGATGAAGTAAGAATGTCTGATTATGATATAATTGGTGAGGTTCAAAGTTGAAAATTTGATTAATTGAACGGACGAAAGAAGCGAGTGAAGTTCTTAGACTCTCGAGCAATCTAAATGTTTGTCCGATGATAACTCGGGTTCCGTCGATTGGATCGTCGTGAAATTTGGTAGGAAGAATAATGAGGTAAAAATAATGTTTAAGTCCGATTATGAGCCGAATCGGTAGAGAGGTTTCTGAAATACAGGGTTTCTAGACTTCACAGTTCGCAACTAGTTTACATATTAAATGAAAGTGAATACTTATCTGGATAAAATCTCTAGGAATATAAATAGTTGTTCGCTCCAAACTATGAGCTTATATCTTACCCCTTATATCTTAGTTGTCTAATTTGGCTAGTAATCGATTTTTTTGAAAAATTCGTTTCTTAATCTGCCTACCAATTTTCACGACGATCCGTTTAACGATACTCGAGTTATCGTCGGACGAACATTTATACATACATACAAACGCTGGTAATCCAGTAGACTTTGAGAACTTCACTCACTTTGACAACTTTAATTAATTTTCGAAATTCTCGACAGGATTTCCAGGCTGTCGATAAAAAAATTATTAGCATTAGTTCTACGTGAACTAAATATGGAAGGACAGCTGCGAAATTCAATAGCTTTCAATCTATTTATTAATGTTGACGTTACCTACTTAAGAAATGTTGAAAATTTCATAACACTCGTTCAATTCATGTTTGTTTATGTTATTCAATAGCTATCACAATGGCAATCTTCATAGAGAGTTCTGGCAAATGTTCCTTCTAACTTCTGTAAAGAGGGCATACCAAAAACAATTGTATAGGCCCTTATTGTGTGAACCACAATCGGAACAATTCAAGCCCTTACAATTTTAAACATTATTTGAGTTTGAGGAGATGACTTCGTATTTTCGTATTTTGTAAATGAGAAATATAAAATAAATTTCAAAATTTATCCAGCTAAACCTTATCTTCATAGATTTTTCAATATTATGACGACCTCTGTGGCGCAGTGGTGTAAACAGCCGACTGCTACGCAAGAGGTTCCGTGCTCGAATCCCGGCGGGGACGGAACTTGTTATTTGCAAGATGTTTTGCTTACTGGTCTTGGATGTTGTATTCTTATCTATGTAGTAAATACCATATCGTTGCTTAGTGTCTGTGACACAAGTTCTTACGATACTTACCGCAGGGCTGAGTCAATGTGTGTGTCGTGATTTGGTTATTATTATTATTATTATTTTTGTATTGAGGTTAAAGTATCTACGTTAGTTTGTATTTATAGAAAATCAAAACTTCTGATTTAATTTAAAAATATTTCCCCCGTATTTAAAATAATAATTTCATCAGGAATGGATATATAGAACCAAAATTTTATCTACGCGGACGATTGAATATTGTACTAGTGCTTGCCCCGCGGCTCTGCGTGCTTTATCTTGTGACCCTCTTGGGTTTATTCCTTTATATGTATGTATAAATTGTTATTAAACAACTGATTTTTTTCAGGCATGGTATTCTTCTTGGCTTTCTCAAAATTCGCCATCATCAAAGCGGCATCAGCGTTCCTATTCATGATGTTCTTCCAGAAGTTCTGCGCCATCATCGGCATGATCCTGAACCACCTGATGAGTGACAGGCCTGCCCCACACCAGGCCCATCCCCCTCAGCCTTTCCACCAGCACACAGCCTATGGGCCACCTGAAGAATACAACACTATAGGGTACAGTTACGCCCCCTCAGAGCACAATTTCGAGGAGAAAGGTGGTCTGCCAAGTATAACTGAAATGCAGTCGTTCAAAATCTGGCCTTTCAGTCAGTAAGATAGATCTGTTAGTTATTTATTGATTATTTAATAAATTATTTATTTTACCAAGTTGTGTTTTTTTAATCTTCGTCTCAAACCATACTCCCGATATGATTCTTGGTCGTCGTTCCCGCGAAGTCACTCAAATGTCTATTTAAAAGGTCTTAACACAAGTCAACTTGAATAAAGAATATTTTGACACCTCACATACGAACAAAAAAGTTGAGTATACGCTTGTAAAAAATATCGTACCATACCTTTTTAATTTCGCTGAAATCGAATAAAATTTAAAACTGATAAGTGAAATGTTTCTCATTAAAAACACGATACGTTCAGTCCCTTTTATCTGTCTTATACGTGACTTTACATAACGTAAGTAAATAGAAATAAGCGGGATAGCTTGTGAAGGATTGTTCGTCCTTTAGGCTTGAAGACGCATATGTAGTATTAAAAATGTTCAACGCACTTTGAGATAAGCGATGTAGATGGAAGGAGAGTCTTAAACACTGCGTGGTTCCGGACATGAATTCTTATAAGCAGTAATATTTTTCGAAGTTACATCCATAATTATCAAACTTACTTACGAGTATGAAAATGAATGAAAAAAAACTTTTTATTATGAAAAGGAGTGAAATAAATAAATAATTAACCACATCACAACACACACCAACTCAGCCGTAAAGTAAGAATAAAGAATCTTGTGTCGAAAGTGCTAAGCATCGGAACTAGCGTAGCAGTCGGCTGTTTACTCCATCACACACAGAGGCCGGGTGAAAGTATTGTTTGATATTTTCGTCGTACCACTTATACCTCTCATCATATGGTAACCATCGAGTACCTACCATCATACGATTATCACATCTATCTATTCAACTCGATGCAAACTGCCCAGGATCGCGTTGAATGTTGGTCAGATACTTTTTTCTGTGAACGATTTTCAGCTAAATTGATAATGATGAATTAAATACTATAATACGAGTGCTTTGATAGTAAATTTAGAAAAAAACCTATATCCCTTAATATGAAGATGTGTTTTCGCAGTTCTACGTGCGAGAAAAGTGTATGTGGAACACGGTTCGCTGTGTTTCAGTTCAAAATTTGGTTCGAAGGAGAGCTCCAATGAAATAACCAGCATGAGACACATCTTTACCTCTACATGGGCAACGCAGGGTGTTGCTCTTGGCGTTATAGACTTCAAGGGCATCGTCATACATATTTACCTCTACGTCACAGGGTGGTGCTCTTGGCGTTCTAGACTGTAACGGCATTCAAAGTCAAAGTCAAAGTCAAAATGTTTTTTATTCGATTAGACTTAAAATAAGCACTTTCAAATCGTCATTTTTTTACAACCACCGGTTTGGAATGCTATTTCTACGGGGAAGAATCCGGCAAGAAACCTCCGTAGTTGCTTTTTTCAATATTCAATTACAATATTTTCTACTACAAATTACAATTTTTCAACATAATAATTCTAGCTACACTCTAACTGTCAATAAGATAAACCTGTGCAATTACTTCCATATATCTTTATCCTCTACATAATTTTGAATTTTATAGTAAGCCTTCTTAATTAAAATTTGTTTAAAATATTGCTTAAATTTCATATCTGACATTTCTGTTACATTTCTTGGAATTTTATTATAAAAGCGAACACAATTTCCAATAAATGACTTACTAGTTTTTGCTAATCTAATTGTAGAGATACGTAATTTATCATTATTTCTGGTATTTATTCATTGTCATGTAAATAGGCGGTATCACATTCCAACAAGTGAACCGTCTGCTTGTTTAACTGTTTCAATGTTTGTTACTCAATCACGCGAAAACGTAGGGCAAGCCGAGAGATACGTTATTGTAGTTTTATAATTAATTTTGATAAACGTCTTATTGCCTCATTACTCTTAAATCTACACTTCATACTAACGCGATCGAATTAGCGCGAATTTTGAACCATGCTATGCAAAGCCTATTGTTATTTGATTTTAAAAGTAATGAATGAACGAGAGCGCGAACTTACCTTGGTTCGATAAGGTAAGCCGGGCTTTTGGGCTTGTATGACAGTACCGCCACTGGTTACCACTTTGATTTAATTCCTAAAAGATAAAAGCCGAAACCTACGCATCGTGCAAAATCTAGTCAAAATAAATGACGAACGACAAGTATGAAGTAATTAATTTTACATATACTTAATGGTGTTACAATTTCCAGGGGACCCCTAAAAGGGGGTGTAGAACCGTTTTATTGCCATGTCTGTGAAGTCGTATCTCATGAGAGACTGAATGCGTTTATACGAAATGAATCCAATTACAAGGATTCTAATAAGCATGATAAAAATGTATAGGTGTCCTTTATCACGTTTAAGATTTAGAGATTGAGTATATATGGATATCGTAATATATCAGTATCAATCTTTATTTTTATCTTTTTTTGAAGCCCCGGTGGCGCAGTAGTGTAAACAGCCGAATGCTACGCTAGAGGTACCGGGTTCGAATCCTGGCGGGACTTTGTGTTATTTGCAAGACGCATTGTTTCGCTTACCGGTCTTGGATGTTGTATTCTTATCTATGTAGTTTATACCATATCGTTGCTTAGTTCCTGTGACACAAGTTCTTACGATACTTACTACAGGGCTGAGTCAATGTGTGTGTCGTGATGTGGTTATTATTATTATTATTATTTATTTTAACACATTAAATAAATCAGTGATAAAATGGGATATAATTGATTCTTTTTTCCTTTCTTTTAAAAATTTAAATTCTTAATCCTTCTTGAATTCAAAATTCGTTAGCAATTTGTTTATTTATCTGCTAGGAATATAGTACAATATAGATGTTTACCTTTAATTAAAATGGTTCATACATCTTTCTCTCTATAAAAGCATGCAAAAGTTACAATTCAATAAAACTTACACGTCTACAGATTGTAAATTAGTAAAAAAATCTACAATTCTACAAATATCTGTTGAGTAAAATTACAATTTACAAGTTTAACATGGTAGAAAAACTTACACTTTTGTAGAAAACTAGTATATTAATTAGTAGCAAAACTCAACATATTTCAGTTCAATAAACGGTGATTTTTACAAATTTGTACGAAAAACTGCTTTATTAAATACAAAATTTAAAAAAGTTTACAATTCTACATATTTGTAGGATAATTTTACACGGCGTCTCGGCTTGCGTCTAAACTTGTAATTATATTTTCAATGTAAATGATTACTACAAACTTGTATTTACGATTTTTCATCGAAATCTACAGGCGTTTTCTACAATTGTGATGTTTTATTTAACAGCATTTGAAAGTTACATATTTGAAAGATATTCACTTGTAGATTTCTTAAAATTTGTAAATTTTTAAAAACAGCAATTTTGAAAAAGCTGACAAATTTGTTACTTTTCTACTAATTGGTAGATTTGGTTAATAAAAATGTAAGTTTGTTTAACAGGGCCCAATTCAAAACCAATCTTTGTACAATTTAAGTAGATGACTTTAAGTCTATATTCTAGAATAAATAGAATTAATAATCAAATTACATGAAATGCTTCTTGCATACGGGCACTAAGAAACGATATGGTATGTACTACATTTATAAGAATACTATATCCATGACCAGAAACAATGCGTTTTGAAAAAACACAAAGTTCCGCCCCCACCGGGACTCGAACCCAGAAGCTCTAACATAGTCGGTTACACCACTGAGCCACAGAGGTCGTCAAGCAAGACTTTTTTATTTATCTAGTTTAAGAAGAATCGTTAAGAATTACTCGAACCACTCACCCGTAGGCAGAGCCTTTCGCAAGTCAAATTTTCACCAGGTTTCCACACGTCACCATGTCAAACATTATGACATAGCAAACAGAAGTTGACAGTGACAATAGCAGCTTTCACTGATGTGAAATACTTATCAGGCAATTATCGTGTCACACCAGTTAGTTGGGGCGGTGTAATTTTGGCATTACATTGAGAGTCTTCGAGGAGAGCGTTCTGGAAGATGGATTTGACTTTGCTGTTGGTTTTTGGTCTGTGTCTAAGAGGGGTTTGTTGTTTTGAAGAAATAGCCGAGAGCGAAGGCAGAGGGAAAGGAAAATATGCATTGCTGAGTGAGTATTTTACGGTCATTTTTGTTTAACAATTTTTTTATTACATTTTAATCGCGGTCTCTCGCTATAACGTCTGCGAATCTATTTCTTATTTCTACCAAGTTCTGATCTACCAAGACTTGTTGAGGGTGTCAGGTCAGCGGGTAGTATTTCTGGGAACGCAGTCAGTGTTTCATTGTTCAGCTGCATTCAAAAGACGCCACTCTTAATTTCTTTATTTGGCGATAAAACTTGTGCATGCTTGTAATTTATCAAACTATAAGAATGTTTTGTTTTGCTGATAGCATGCCTTTAATAAAAACATAATAATAAATAAAAGCAGCGTAGAGATTAAAAAATCAAATTAAATAAGAAAAAACAGACATAAATCTAGCAACCACGAACATGTCAAAACACAATTTACAAACACTCAAAATAACTCTAACTATATGTATATTGTGTATGTATATACTAATTTATATGCTCCATTAAAAAGGTCTAGAAACATCGCAGGAATCTAAGCAGGCCTCTAGGAATTACATTCTCAATAGTAATCAATATTTTGTACATAGATTTAATCAATTAACTAGGTATCGGGGTACACCCGCCACTCTGTCCCACCACTGCAACTCCTGTTCACCAGGATCGATAGTGGCGTCCTTTGATCGAATAATCAACTAATAATGCAGCTGTGCAATGACACAGGCTGTGCCCGGACACCCTTACGGCTGTCTTGGGAACAATTAACTAGGTTTTTCTAAGTCAACTTACAGATTAATAATCTCTAGGTTGTCCGAAAATATCTTTATTTTTTATTAATGATTGGTCTCCGCACACCGCAACTACGAATGATTAATCCAAAGTTTTGGTCAATAAAGCCGTTAAGGCTGCAGTTAATTTTTGTACCTGCATAGATAAATACAACAGTAAATATCCAAGCCCTCTAATTTGAATCGGAGATCGCTTCCTTTCAACGCAGTGTCACTGACAATAGGGAATATGCATGCAATTTAATTTTGTTTATTTATTCAATTTGTCGTAAAGTATGTAGAAATAGTATATTTACAGTGAAAACAGAATTAGAATCGTACGATAAACCAGGGACATATAACCATTCAAAGAAAATATATCCATCTCGCTCATCAGAACTACCTTTTCTACGAGTATGGAAGTTGTATAGCGCCTGTGTACTTTAACGTCATTGTACATATCGGATCTCTCTGTCTAAAGACTTTGAAGCTTTATAACTAAGTTAATAAGTCAAATATTTAAAAAAATCAAACGTATTTGTGCATTTATGAGGTATACAACAAAATCAAAAAGTAATGAACTATAAATATTGAATTATCTGAGACGTCGTAATAATTACAAAGATAAAGTTTCAAGCGAAATTATAACTTAAAAGGAAATAAAATCATCATTTTGAATAGAGAATCTATTTATCTTTTTTCAAAGTAAATTGTTTAATTGTGCGTGGAAAGCTTAGAAAGGTTAAAGGTTATTTATGGACCAAAGAATCTCAATACAATTTCAAAAATATTTGAAAGACATTTTTATCAAAGTTTTATGAACATTTTGAAAATATAAATAAATTATATTCCTCCTTTCTATTTCTGCCGTGAACCGGTTCGCTGTGTTTCGGTTCGAAGGATTGGAGAGCCAATGTAATTACCGGCACGATAGGTGTAACATCTTTACCTCTACATGGGCAAGGCATAGGCGGTGCTATACGTTCTGAGACGTCAAGGGCATTAGGGAAACGTTAGTTTGTTTGCTATTAAAAAAAATTGACATATATTTCATGTATTAAAATTAAATGCATGTACTGCTGGTATTGATAACTATATAAATAAATAGAAAAAGTATTTACCTACCCAAATGCCCCAAAAATGGTTTATTCATACAAGCTCAGTAACTTAGAGACTGTACTTGACTCACACAATTCGTTTCATGTAAACATGCTAAATGTTAAGTTTACTTCAAAAACCTCTCTAAGTCAAATAGAAAGATTCATATATTTTACAAGAAAACGAAGTTTTAGTTTTAAATCTTAAAGCTTAAAATTAATATAAATACATACTGTTTTTACATTAAGAAACTTGTTTGTTTTCCTCGGTGGCGCAGTGGTGTAATCAGCCGACTGCTACGCTAGCGGTTCCGGGTTCAAATCCCGGCGGGGGCGGGACTTTGTGTTATTTGCAAGTCGCATTGTTTTGCTTTTCAGTCTCGGATGTAGTATTGTTTTCTATGTAGATTATGCCATATCGTTGCTTAGTTCCTGTGACACAAGTTCTTACGATACTTACTGCAGGGCTGAGTCAATGTGTGTGTCGTGATGTGGTTAATATTATTATTATTATGTAGTGTATACAAGTAAGTTGAAAACAACTTAGTCAGAAGTAATGTTTGTTGTTGAAACCTTATTAATAATACTGTTTTTATTCTGTTTGTATACTTAAACTTGTAAGTGACATAGTGCAAATAATAAACGATCATTTACTTTTTCAATTTATCATAATACCATCTGATCGCGTAGTAAATGACAAAAAACCTATGGAAGAAATTTCACCGGCCTCTTTGGCGCAGTGGTGTAAACAGTTGACTGCTACGCTAGAGGTTCCGGGTCCGAATCAAGGCGGGGGAGAACTTTGTGCTATTTGCAAGACGCATTGTTCCGCTTACCGGTCTTGGATGTTGTATTCATATCTATGTAATATATACCATATCGTTGCTTAGTGCCTGCGATACAAGATTATATCTTAGTGCAGGGCTGAGTCAATAAGTCTGTCGTGATGTTGCTATTATTATTATTTCCAGTCTTGACTTGACTTTGACAAATATTAAATTGTCCGTTGGTTAAATGCTTGCAGGATCAGAGGCTGAACGCATGTTTCTTTTTCATGCGTGATCTGTTGGTGGTATGTTTCAAGTCCAGAATTAATTGGACTACAATCCATTCATTCATTTAATTTAGCGGTTAGATTTTAACGAAGCCTAGTCTCTATATAAAATAGATTAGTCATCTCCCAAATAACTTATTAGAGCCTACAGTAACCTACAGTAATAGTCCATATTTTAGGACTGCATAATAAATTTGCCTATAGTAACATGCTAGTACGGTTACTGTAGGCTTTAATAAGTTACTTGGGAGATGACGAAAAGAGCAGCCAAATTGTCGTATTTCACTTTCTCTACACTTGTACAGCACTACAGATATTCACTGGTTAAAACTCTTGCATTTTACACACTAAATTCAGCTGTTATACAAGAAAAGACAGTAACGCTTCGATAGCTCCTTCATAATACGTACTGCAAGGGTGTGGAATTCTTTGCCTGCTGATGTGTTCCCTGACCAATATAACTTGGGTCTCTTTAAGGCAAGAGTGAATAGGTTTCTCCTAGGCAGGCATGATCCACCTTAGACCTCATCGCCGCTTAACATCAGGCAGGTTTGGGGTCAAATGTCTGCCTGGTCTTGAATAAAAAAATTTAACTGACACCTCTCGTTCCCGCCAAACAACCGCATATCGTGTAGTTAAATTTGCCTGTTTTATTTTAATAATAGCAACATTCATGTCGTATTCGCGAGTTATATTATATTCCAAAGGAATTTGTACTGGATACAAACTTTTACCATAAATCTCTCTTCAGTCTGCCGTTGCGTAAGTGATTATTTCAAGAATTATGGTTTTTTAGTAGTAGGGTAACAAGCTTGTATTTATAGGTACTAAACAACGAAGAGATTTTTTTTAATTGATATTACTCTTTTAAATGTATTTTAATACATAATCTGGTAAATTCCGAACTGAACAGAAAAATTAATCGATTTAAAAAATCTAAAAACCCACGTTTTTAAATGTCCTAAAATTAAGAAAATAACCCTACGGGGCTGACAGAGGGGTCACTCAAAACGTGGGGGAGTATCTTTGCAAATTACACCCACGATCTATACACGTCAAGTAAATATTCCCATAACATCAATATTCATTTTAAAAAACATAATAATATTTAAACTTTAACTGAAATGCAATAAGTCAACATACACAGATAAATAATACAAATCAGATCACACTTTAGAGGTGTGATCAAATGTAGTTTTCGTGATGGTTAGCCATTGAACTACGGAATAGACAGTATTTTTTTTTTAATTCAAGACCAGGCAGGCATTTGTCCCCTAACCCGCCTGATGTTAAGCGGCGATGAGGTCTAAGGTGGATCATGCCTGCCTAGGAGAAACCTGTTCACTCTTGCCTTAAAGAGACCCAAGTTATATTAGTCAGGGAACACATCGGCAGGCAAAGAATGACAGCGCATTGAATCTTTATGTAGATTCTAGAATTATTACCTTATTTAAAAACATTTAATTAACGATCTCGGTGTTTAATAACGACTTGTTATTATTTTTTAATGACTCATTATTTTTATTACGAAGCAAGCTCGGACGGAGATTCCTGTTTTTCAAATCAAACTCATTTACAATTCTAAATACTGATAAATGCTCAGCGGAAACTTTTTTGGTAAATTGTAAAGTTGTATTGAGTTCCGTTCGTAAAATTTTACTTTTTAAATCTGAAATTGTACATTGTATAAACCTTAATTGTTCACTTGATTTGTAAATTTATTTCTCTAATATTGATAATGGACTTTTTATAATTCTCTGTGGCATACGCAGTGGTGTAAACAGCCGGTACGCTAGAGCTCCCGGGTTGGAATACCGGCGGAGACGGAACATTGTGTTATTTGTATTTGTATATAATTTCCCGTCCATTAATTAACCCACTAATTAATATTTTCATGTTTTGTCATAATACTTTTTTAATTTATCCATCTAGATTTATTAATTTATGGTATTGTTTTGTTTACTGTATATTGTAATTCATAGCGTATTAAATTGGACGCCTGCGATACAGGCTCGCCTAGTGCAGGGTCCACGATAAAATATTTTATGTTAAATGTTTTTAAGTAAATAAAGATATTATTATTATTTGTAAGACGCATGTGTCACTTAACGGTCTTGGATGTAGTATTCTTATCTTAGATAGTATTTATATCGTTGCTTAACACCTGCGATACTACATTCTACAATCTTACTGCAGGGCTAAGTCAATGTTTGTGTCGTGATGTGATTATTATTATAATGGTAATGATTTACAAAAGTAAAGTAACTTACTAGTTACCACTTGCTTAGTTACTTGCGTTGTGATATTTATTGTTATTATTATTACACGGGAGATCCCAATGACAGTAATAATAATAATTAAATTAAACACTATTCAATGAAATGTTACAGTCAATTAATTAAAATGTTTAAATAAAAAATGAAATAATTTAAGAGGTGTATAGATAAATAATAATCAAGTTAAACATAAAAAAATAACGTAAATTCATTAATTAGACAAT
This sequence comes from Choreutis nemorana, assembly GCA_949316135.1. Taxonomy (NCBI): domain Eukaryota; kingdom Metazoa; phylum Arthropoda; class Insecta; order Lepidoptera; family Choreutidae; genus Choreutis; species Choreutis nemorana. The sequence continues at coordinate 913,687 of OX438598.1, forward strand.
AATAAAAAAATAAAAAGATACAAATGTACAATAGGTCACACCGTAACATGGCCACCTATAAAGTTAATATCGAGTGTCAGATATCCCTAAATATAAGAGGCCATCTTGCATAAATTTGACGTCATTGTCTATGACAACGATATATTCTACGATTTATTTTATTGTTTTTATTTTATTTACCAAAAACCACAGCCTTAACAAATAAAAAGTTACAGGGAAAATAATCTTGTCTTATGCCAATAAAGGTTTTTCATTACATAAAATAAAATCAGGATTATTGTAATCCAAAAATCAACTAAAATCGTTACTATCATGTGTGTACATGTGACTGTATTTGTGTAGGAATTTTAATAAATAATAAGTAAATAAATAACCACATCACGACACACACATTGACTCAGACCTGCAGTGTGTATCGTAAGAACTTGTATCGCATGTGCTAAGCAACGATATGGTATATACTAAATAAATAAGAATACAACATCCAAGACCGGTAAACGAAACAATTCGTCTTGCAAATAACACAAAGTCCCGCCCCCGCCGGGATTCGAACCCGGAACCTTTAGCGTAGCAGTCGGCTGTTTACACCACTGCGCCACCGAGGTCGTCAAAATTTGTATGTATGAGAGTGTGCGTATGATTAAGAAATAAACACAAAGTATAAAATTAACTACTTAAGTAATTTAAGAGCATCTTTTTTTATATTTTTTCTTTGTGGAATTAAAAATGTCTAAATGTTGAAAACTTAACAATCTGAAATGCTTGATTCGTCCTTTTTAAGTATGACATCGTTTCGTTTGTTGCAGCCAATCTGGCGATTGTGATGGCTGGCAAAGTAGGACTTTACAAGATACTTCTTGGCATAGCGTTGATTGTGGCCTCTATAAAAATTATGGTGGTCATGCTCTGGGCCCTGGCCGTGGCTAAATATGCCCCTGATTTTTTGCCCTTCGGCAAAGGTCCTGGACATGATTATAGTCACAACCCTTATTATGAAAGGATAGGCAAACATCCATTGGATTTTCCTTTGCCGAATAGCTTTCAGAAATACAATAAGGTGCGTAAATCTAACTGCTAATTCATTCTTCCCAATAAATAAGTAGGTATTATGCGTTGAGTATAAAAAGAAGCTTTCGATAATCTCTGCTAAAATAGTAGGTTAAGTTTGAAAACTGCTATGAATAGTGCGGTTAAAAATTCGTTCAGAGCTTTTTCGAAACCTTTCATTTTTTAAAGTGACCTAAAAGCAATTCGCCTTTTGTGGATCGTTTTACGAATCTCTTTAAAAAAGTGTTAAACATGCGAATTGTAAATATTGACATCTGAACGATTTAATGTAAGCAGAAAAAAATCAGATTCAGAGGAAACGGCAGAAATAGAAAGGAGGGTGTTACCAACCCAGACGATCTCTCACATAGATCTACCACACGTGAGTGTGTGGTAAGCAAATGGAAATGGTGATTATGATGACTTTTTCTTTGTCCCCAGTTCACTTCTTCTACGTGGTTGCGACGAAACTCTTCGTCTTAAAAGTGGTCTACGGGATCATCTTCTACGCTCTCCTCACAAAAGGCTGGCATTTCATCATATGGTTCATCCACTATCTAAAGGACAAGAAGCCTAAGCATCATGACCACGATTACGTGATCGAAGACCATAGTTATGGCCACGAGACTTATGGTCACGAGCCAGTAAAGTACGGGCCATATTACCCCAGCTATGGCCAAAGACCTCAATACCAAGGGCCATACGAAGACGCAACATATGGTTACGACAAATCCGGTTACAGTAACGACTTCAAAAGGAAAAGATATTACGATTCCGATGGATCGTACTCTGTGAAGAGATCGTAAAAACACCTCGTAAAAACAATGTAAATAATGCTTTAATAGTAATTTATTGTAGGCTAATTGTTTATTTTAGGATTAGTAATTTATTAAAAACAAAATAGTTAAATGATCATATATTATTTAGACCATGAGGGTGCTAGCACATCTGACGGATGATGCGTCGGGCGTGTCATAGACAGTACGTCCGGCGAGCTGACACATCATCAATTGAGTGTGTAAGATTGAATGGTTTATTATATACTTGTCCGTTGTGTGTACGCGACGCATATTCCATCAGATGAGCTAGCACCCTTAAACCTGAACCTTATTTTGAAAAAAGCTACTACTTAAGTTTCTTGCCGGATTCTTCCCGTAGAAATAGCGTTACGAGCCGGTGGTAGTATAAAAAGATGACGATTTAAAAGTATTTATTTTAAGTCTATTTGAAAACAAAAAATTTGACTTTGACTCTGACCTTAAATTTTCTAGAATTTTCTAGATTATTATGTGGTTTTAAAAGAACAGTCAATATACTCATTTAAGAGTTTCGGGTGGTAAAATAAAGCCCGCTGACACACAGAGCGGACGAAGTAATTTATCTACCTATTTCCGATGATTTACGACCTCGGTTTCGCAGTTTTGTAAACAGCTGACCGCTAAGGAGGTGCTGGGTTCGAATCCGAGAGCGGAATATGTTATTTGCAAGACGCATTGTTTCGCTTACCGGTCTTGGATGTTATATTCTTATCTATGTAGTATATACCATATCGTTGCTTAGTGCCTGCGATACAAGCTCTTACGATACTTACTGTGGGGCTGAGTCAATGTGTGTGTCGTGATGTGGCTTATTTATTTATAAGTACGCTTGTATAGTAATATTTCGTTCAAATAAACTATTCTTATTTTTAAGGTAGCAACGGAACCTTCGATTATAGAACCATTCAAATGAACATTTAAATTCTTGAATAGAGGATTTTAAACAAAAGCAGCCTTAGATTTTTTATTAACAGAAAACGATATTTTCTTTGGAATTTGTAACTAAGATCTTCCATCTCCCTAACGCTCAAGTTGCTAACTTATATCTTTTCTGAAAGTTTTAATTCGGGAACTTCTTAGAAATTAGGAAATCGATCTGTTACAAGGAAGGCAATTAAAGTTTTTTTATATACTAGACAAATAAGTCACACTTTCTTTAAGTGTTGGGCTTAATTAATTCTTCTACTTTATTCGTAACTAGCTTTTACCAACGACTTCGTTCGTGTATAAGTCGGAAATGGTTCCAAAAGGATTTTTAAATTACTTTACATTTAACGTTTTGCTTTGGAAAAATCACCCAATATTTTACAAATTATAGCCTATTTGTTATTCTGATGTACAAGCTATATTACTGTAAAGTTTTCATTAAAATCCATTCGGTAGTTTTTGCGTGAAAGTGTAACAAACATTCATACATCCAGACATCCTTACAAACTTTCGCATTACTTTCGCTATGGGTTTGAAATAAAAATCATTATCTTGCATAAATTATTCGTGAATAACTCTATTTCCAAACCCCTTAACAAAACGTGCACACCATAGCACAGTTTAAACAAAATAAACAGCGGTAGGGTTCTGTTTTAATGAGCTTAACGCTAAACAAAGTTGCACCGGACTTTGTTCCCGTATGCACATACAAAGGAATCCAGTAGAAACTGCTAGTTAGCTATTCATTCACATTCTATTTGGACTGCATTTGTGTAATATACCGTTGGCACAGCTTAAACATCGCACTGGGTTAGAGGAAACCGAGTCGTCACAAATCCTAGGATTTCCAAGTCCAAGTCAAATTATTTTTTATTCAAATAGACTTTAAATCGTCATCTTTTTATACTACCACCGGTACGAAACGCTATTTCTACAGGGAAGAATCCGGCGAGAAACCTCCGTAGTTGCTTTTTTTTTAAAATAATTAGTTACAATAAATTAATTTCTGTTCCAATTTGTGAATAAAATACAGTTTTCAAATTATAAACCTAATTTTTGTAACAATTTAAGTCGATGACTAAGTCTATGTATTCTAAAATAAAAATTATAAATTACAAAGGATGCAATGAATATTACTTTCGGGGCACACCCGCCACTCTGTCCCGCAACTGCAACTCCTGTTTATCAGGATCAACAGTGGCGTCCTTTGATCGAATAATCAACGAATAATGCAGCTGTGCAATGATGCACAGGCTGTGCCCGGACACCCTACCGGCTGTCTTGGGATCCGCAACGAACTTAATCAGAAAAAATAGGAGGTAGTAAGAAAGCGGTTTCAGGCTTCCCTCCCAGCAAAGCGGAGACAGCAATTGAAAACAGTCAGGGAAGACAGACAGTCAGGAGACGCCTGATCGTCTATATCTCAATGAATATTACTTATGAAATATGCGATCGAAAAAGATGTACTTATAGAAACAGTGTAAATAGTAAATAGTAAAGTGAGCCAGCCCACACAAACAGCACCCGATCACGAGTATAACGTGGATTTGAGCTATCACCCTCCTCAACCATATTAGAGGGAAGTGAGCGACCCGGCACGCAACGCTAGCGTAAGCAGAGACATTTAAGCGATCATGAACACTTATCAACTCATTATGTCAATAGGTACCTACAGGGAGGACCGTGCGAGACTTGCGCACCGCCTTAAGCTTATGTACTATCTATATACAAAGTATATGAAACACAATACAATAAAATGTTGTCGCCCATCGAAAGATTGGCAGTAAACCAAGCGGGTACAAGTGGCCATTATTATAAACAGTAGCGTATCCAGGGAAGGGGACTAGGGGCTTAAGCCTCTGCTTAAAGCATCTGCGTTCTTCGCATTAAAAAAAAACATTTAAGTGTAAGATTTTTGGTTGAAATATGTGGTTTAACAATTTTAGTTCCTTAAAACTGTCCTTTGGGCGTACAAATATTACATTATTATAATCATTCCAAAAATATTGTTTGTTAGTTACGTCACAATATAATTTTTAGATAGTAGGTCGAAAAAAAAATTTAATTATACTAACTTGTTTAGTCTTTACTACACTAAATTAGTAAGGGTAAGCTTCCCCCCAGAAAAAGGTCGTTGTTTTCTAATAGGTTGGAATAACATCCCCTAAAATTCATCCCTACATCCGCCACTGATTATAAGGGTGGTTTAACATACTCGTAAGCTGTAAAATGCGCTGCAACATGTGAAAAGACAATGGCTTTATATTTTTACGATGGAGTTTACAGTTTGCATCAGTTCTCTGTATTGTTACACTCAAATTTAAATATAAATACCGAGTTGCCGCATGCGACAGATTCTAGACAGATACGACATGCAGACCTTAAAAAAAAGATCGTAATCTTATTTAAAAGGCCGGCAAAGCATTTTGTAGCTCCTCTGGTATTGCAAATGTCCATGTGCGGCAGTATTCAATTTCCCTCAGGTGGTCTGTCAGCTCGTTCGCTCCCTCTCGTATTTTCTTTTTTTAATTAAACAAAAAATACGAGAACATTAAACAAAAAGGAAAAATTGCATCGAAATCGGGTTGTTTGTTTTAGAGCTACGATGCCACAGGTAGAAAGACAAATACACGTTATATCTACGGGGTGCTTTTGGTTCGATCTATATTTTGTAACAATTTTTTAAATTCTACAGCAATGAGCAAACATGCATTCGGTTAACCTGTAGGTGAATCAAAATAATTGTAAATTAAAATAATAATAGATATAAAGACCCTAAAACCAATAAAATACAAACATCTGCCAAAACCGGGACACGAATCCAATATCTCAATTGTCACCACCAGCAGTTTAGACCGTTGGAACGTTAATCTCATCAAAATAAATACTGATAGTAAAATTATATGAATAACAATAAACCACATCACGACACACACATTGACTCAACCCTGCGGTAAGTAAGAACTTGTGTCACAGGAACTAAGCAACGATATGGTACAAACTACATAGACAAGAATATTACATCCAAGACCGGTAAGCGGATCAATGCGTATTGCAAATAACACAAAGTTCCGTTCCCGCCGGGATTCGAACTCAAAACTTCTAGCGTAACAATCGGCTGTTTACACCACTGCACCTCAGAGGTTGTCAAATATACTCCTAATCTAAATGTTACGTAATGAAAACCAATATCTTTTATAAGGACAATGAAAAGTTAAACAAGAAGTAACAAAAGTACGTTACTAACTAAGTGAAAACAACAGGAGTTAATGCGGCCGGATTCAGGGGAGAAAATCAGGGGCCCTACTCTAAAATGCCGCCAACGAATCTTCGAGCCGACCGATAAACCGACCGAACATAAAATCAACGATAACACTGCTTTCGAAGTCAACGTGTCGGTGTCTTCGGAAAGGTTTCATTCACTTAAGGGGGATTATATTAAAAATAAAAAATGTAACATTAAATATTTCTTTCATTAAGTACCTTAGGCCGCGAACTTATCAGCCGCCCCTCGTATATCAAACAAAGTTCGATCGCAATGAAAGTATCTGTGAGCCAGACTGACCCAACCGAAAGACTTTCGCAGTAGGAAACACACGAACATTTAGCTTTATTTTGTTTTTCGTCGTTTCGGTTTAGACGGCCTGAGTAGGATCATTTGAAGCCAATCCGTGAATATTTTAGGTTAATCTCAACTGGGTTTAATATCAACATGAGCTCCCTATATATCTTCTTGATTTATGGATTATTGCAGCAATATTTTTAAATTCCTAATGGATCTGTTAGGATTGATTTTTTATAGACGTGCTTGTACCTAATTTTAGGTTTAATACTGAATTTTTATTGTATGGCAATGGCAGTCATTGTATCAATCACTTTATAAAAATTATCGCTTGTGAATAGGAACACCATTGAAATTTTTGCATCGATAAAAAGCCTTATTGTAATGTTATAATAATTATCTTAACTACGTTTTAATTAAAAATATTCGTTACAAATTATACATAGCTTTATTCGGGGCACACCCGCCACTGTCCCACCAGGTCACCAGGATCAACAGTGGCGTCCTTTGATCGAATAATGCAAATTTTAACTAATTTTATGTTACTTATATGTAGGACTTCTAAATTATAGGTTAACACAACATTTTTATTTTTTATGTACACACTGCATGCTTATTTCAAATTAGTAGTAAATTTTTTCCAAAATACAATAATTATAGATTAAAAATATAAAAGTAAATTGGTAATACAGAAAAAACATCACAATGGCTATAGCACATAGTTACAATTCAATTTAAAACACAAATAAAAAAAAAAACGAAAATTCTAAATTAGTAACTGTTACATTTAAAACAAAATTGATTTCAATTCTCGTATAAGTACATAATACTGTTTTATAATAAATTTGTTAGAGTTTGTAACTTTCATTGGGGGCCTCGATTGTTTAAAGCTCACTTTCAGGGGCCATAAGTCCGTCCCTGCCACAACTCGGCTTTAGCTTACAAACATTATTACCTTCCGCAAAGAAAGTTTAATAGGCGATTATTTTGTGGGTGGTTATAAGGAAATTGGCGATTATATCTTGTTCATTGTTTACTTCGTCTGACTTTGTTGATGCAGATTTAATGTTAAATGTACTTTAAAAGCTTAAGAAGTGTACCGTTTTATTGTGTTGATTTTTTTCGGGGTGTTTAAAACATGGTTTGGTAAAATATGCTTCATTATTTTTCAATGTTTAGTAAAATTCTCGTATTTGTTGAGTCATGCGGTTCATGTTTATGATGTATGTTGACCTTTTTTTATAAGAACGTAAGTCAGTTACAGAATTTATCTATATCTTTATATTATATATTAACCTACAGTTGTAAAGTAAAACACTGTAGAAATTTTAGTTCTTTTATATTTTATTTCATTAAATAATAATGTCATATTAAAATAAAATCATTTTAAGTCTACGAGTAAATAACTTTATTATGTAAAAGATCACAATAATCTCACAATAGTTTTAGCACTTGAGCTCCACATGTCATCTCCAATCTGTACCAAAGGTCACATCCTCAATTAAATATAATACTTGGTTTAAAGCTCTCGATTCAGTCTTTATAACTTCAAACTTCAAATCATTCGGCTTCAATCAACGCGTAGTCCAGGCCGTTGGTATCGGTGGTTTTTTTGACTTCGTTCTCCTTAGCTGTTTTAGTGTTAAGTTCCTTCTTTCTTGTTTTACCAGCTTTCGTCGTGGCTTCGGCATCACCACCTTTCAAAGGTTTTGGTGTATAACGCTTCGCCCAGGATGCGAGAACTTTCTCTTCGACTGTCATTTCCGTTTCATTTTTTTTTGGTCTCTCTGTAGTGCCTAGGTTTATTTCGATGGGAACTCTTCTCTCTGGTTGAGGTGGAGGCAGATCGTACTTCGGGGCTCTAAGATATAGGATTCCACCTTCCCAATTGGCTACTAATTCTTCAGGCTTACACTCCGAAGGTAACACGAACCTCATGATGAAGTGGTTATGGATGAAGTTCGGAGTATCATCCTTCTTCTTCTCCCGTTTACCTTCCACTGTGATGTACCGGTTCTTGACTTTCACAATCAGATCCTCAGGCTTGAACTTTGCGACGTTCAACTTGATTTCATAGTTATTAGGGTCTTCTGTGATGATCTGTGGGTCTTTGGAAGCTTGGGGGTCCTCTTCGAAGGTGGCGGCGACTCTGAACAGCTGGTTCCAGGGCCATAAATAGTGGTAGGCTAGAGTATCGGTGAGGTGTTTCTCGAGTTTGGTAAATGGGTCTTCATTGCAGTGGATAGATGCGATTGCAAGTGTGAGCGCGATGATCGAGTACTTGGACATGCTTGTGCGTCTCGTATGGTACTGTTATGTTATCTGTCGGCGCCGGCGCGGAACCGCTGGTTTTATACCTCTGTACTGCGCAGGCGCATTCTAGAATGTGCGCCGCTCATTGATGATTACCGGGCGTGGGGCTGCCAGGTGCCCTCAACAGTTGAAAGGAAAAGAAATTGGGAGCGAACCTTTGTCGGCGACGACCGTGGTAAATCAGTTTTAAACGTTACATCTCACATGTTTATATTATGCGCGTCCCATTGTTTTCTTATTTCCACGGTTAATTAGGGACGAGGAATAAAGAAATTTCCATTTTCTTTGTGTATTTAAATGTTGGACAGTTTTCAGAGAAAGCTATTGAACAAATTAGTGAAAGGGATCGAACGTTAAAAAGATTGAGTCCCTCTGCAAAGGGGCCTGTTAACGCACACATGTCTGTAATCTTATGCAACTGTTAAAATGTGTGCGAGTACCGTTGGAATAAAAATACGCGTGAAATTAAATTAAAAATATTAATTTCCCGACTTTTTATGTAAACCTTTGAGATTTTTTTTGCGGCGCAGCACCTGGGATACAAGATCTTATCAATTTGTGGTTTATTGATTTTTATGAAGGTTGACTTGAATGACATCATTTTTTTTTAGTTGCTATAATTAGATATACATGAATTGTAAGGTACCGGATAATCTACGTCAAACTTCTCCAATGCCAAACAAAACAATATCAGCGCTTTGTAACAAGAAATTCGCTCTCAAACTTAGAAGCAAAGGAAATTAACTCCAAAATTATACACTAATGAGGTTAAAAAATAATCTCGAAAGCCGTTCTGACTGTAAAACAAAAATTAATTACTCCCAGGAGTCAAGCCTTGCTTTGTGGAATTAATTTTTCATCCCCGTTTCAGTCGAGGGCTGGGAGTTGTTGTAAATGTCACTCAAACGTCGCGATTTGCGTGAAAAGTGTGTTTATGAGTTGCGTCGTGCTTGAATCCTAATAGCGTCAATAATGGTTTTGACGCCATAAGGTTGTAACCATGGATCTTATGTTTTTTAGATGGCTGTAACCCCTGTTGTTTACATTTGTGTAATACACACACACACACACTCACGCCTCCGTCCCAAAGGTGTAGGCAGAGACAATGGTTCGCCATACGCAACGACTTTGCATACATCTCCACACATCCATGCACCTCCTCGATTGTGTACAATAAAATAAAATTGTATGTAATGATAATGTAAAGTTTTTAATAACTCGTAGTAATATTCTATTTTATTTTGTCATTACGTCAAAAAAGCAAACGGTCCACCTGATGGAAAGTGATGCCGACTATACACGGCGATGACCTTGTTGTCGGTGAACGCTAAAAGCACCACCTACGCGTTGCCCATGTAGAGGTAAATATGTCTCTCATGCCGGTGATAACACTGGCTCTCCAATCCTTCGAACAGAAACACATCGAACGGCTTCACGTTGTAAATAGAAAGGAGGGTGGTACCAACCCAGACGATCTCGAACATAGATCTACCACCAATAGTTCTTTAAGTGCATATTCAGAAATGCATACTAGACTATTTCACGCATATAATATCGTAAATAAAAACCTTGTGTGTACTGAAAACATTCTCCTTTATAAAAATCGAAGCGAAATTCTTAATTTGACTGAAGTACCTCTTTTTTAAAACATAAATGCAATTTGCACTTTCCTTCCTATGACTTCCATTTCAATTTTAATATAAGTGAATCAAATACCGCAGTTCTCTTGCTTTTTTTTCAAGTAGTACTTTAATGCACTGATTAAACCACAAAAAAAATAAACTTAACTCTAAACGGTTCTCCGTAAAGTTTAAATTCCAATGAATGGGGTGTCGGATTTGTTTCTGAATTATTTAATATGCGTTTCAATCACAGATGAATAAAGACTCATGTCCTAAAAACAGTCATCGCAAAATCAATTCTAAGCTTTAGCATTAAAGTTGATAATATACTTAATAAAACTAATTTCTAGACCATTCTTCGAGAAGTTTCTACCGGTTACACTCGCGTAAACAAATCCAAGCAATAGGTTTGAATTTATTAATTCATTTCATTCAGCGGTCACAGTTTTGAAACAAAGGTTAATTTAACAAAACGATAAAGAAATTGACGTTTTTTAGGACATTATTTGTAAACTAGAGTATTTAATTTTAGAAATCGTCAAATTATCGTATGACAGTTTCAGATTATTTTTTCAAGATGGCCGCTTACCTGTTGGATAATAGGGAATATGCATGGAATTTATTTTATTTATCGTAAAGTATATGGAAATAGTATCTTTATAGTGAAAACTGAACTAGAATCGAACGATAGACCAGAGAGATATAACCACTATAAGTAAATATATCTATCTCGCTCATCAGTACAACCTTTTCTATGGAAGTTGTATGGCGCCTGTGTACTTTGACGTCACAGTACATATCGGATCTCTCTGTCTATCCAACAACTTTGAAGCTTTATAACTTAGTTAATAAGTCAGATATTTGAGAAAATCTAACGGATTTGTGTAAATATGTGTAATCGAATTATAATAAAAAATAAAAAAAGTCATACATATTCCCTATCTATAGTAATATCTGACATTTGCAATACACCATTCAAATGTTCATTTTACGGTTTGATATTTATACCAGTGTCATTTTCAGATTCAGATCTGATACGTCATTATCACGTTTTTAAACCCTAAGAATAAATAGCTTTTCCTTCAGTTTAGCAAAATCCATTAAAAAAAAATCCATTATAATAATATTACCGACTTTACGACACACACATTGACTCAGCCTTGCGCTGAGATATAATCGTGTATCGCAGGCGCTAAGCAACGATATGGTGTAAACTACATAAATAAGAATACTACATCCAAGACCGGTAATCGAAACAATGCGTCTTTCAAATAACACAAGGTCCCGCCCCCGCCGGGATTCGAATCCGGAACCTCTAGTGTAGCAGTCGGCTGTTTTCACCACTGCGCCACCGAGGTCTTCAAACACACATTAATCCTTTGTTCACCCGTTTTTCTCTATGAAATTGTTACCTATAAATTGTAAACCTGTTATTGGCCTATGTGTTAGTTATGAGTTATATATTCTGTATACTTGTTTGTATAATAAATAAAAATTAATTGTGAATATAGTACATAGAAAACAGCGAAGATATTATGCAAATACCAACATATTATTAACTTTAATTTTGGAGTAATTTTGTGTATATCTGTCAATTGTATTGGGTTGTCACTGAGTAAATAGGCTATTTCTGATCTTGTTTTGTTTTTAAAGGACGTGGTAGCTCAGTTTGTTCCGTGCCTAGCTTAATCGATCCGTCCCGACAGGTCGAGGTTTCGAGCCTCGGGTTGCTGTGAGATGTAGCTGCCAGGTTTCTCATTGTGGCCGGATAGTGGCGACAGATTCGCATCCTGTCAAACTGGGACTCAACATAAACTTGCGAAATACTGTGTGTAGTTGTTACACCTCTGCCAACCCCTCTCGAGGGATCGTTAGTTAACTATTTTAATTGTAAATAAGTATGTTATATATACTGCTTGTTTTGATACTTTTGACTTTGATTAACTTTTTTTAATAAAGGAGGCAATGTCTCTGAGGTAATCATGTACCTAGTCAGGTCATAAACTCTGTCACATGTTTTATAAAAAATAATTGAAACAAGTTTATTCATTATGTAACCACATATATATATATCAAAATGAACTTAACCAAACATATATTCTTATGACACTAAAGTTTATTCAAAATGACCTCCGTGATTTTGAATACTGGCCTACAATCTGCGCGGCCAGTCGTCTATCGCAGCACGAACGAGGTCCATGTCAATTTCGGCGGCTGCCTTAATCAAGGATGTCTTGAGTGACTCCAAATTGGGATGAGGCTTTGAGCACGCCTTTTCCTCCAAGTGTTGCCATATCTTGTAATCTAACGGATTCAAATCTGGACTGGAGGAGGGCCAGTCTTCGTGCCGGATGAAGTCGATTTCATGCGCCGCCAGCCAGTCTTGTGTGCTCTTCGCTCTATGAGCTGGCGCCGAATCTTGTTGGAATACCCAGTGCCTGTTATTGAACATGGTATGAGAAACAGGTTCCACAAGGTTCGTCAGGACTGTATTTTGAAACGCAACTGCATTCGTTTTACACCTTTCTCACAAAAATGTACCTCTGTTAAGCCCCAATAAGAAACTTCCAACCATACCATGAGCGAGGATGGAAAATGACCTCGTTGGACACGCGGAATACGGTTGCTCGCTTCTTCACTACTGTGTGCGTAGACCTTATCATTTTGTTTGTTGTAGTTGATATGCCCGAAGCCCTAAGTCTTCCATTTAACACCCTTTTCACCGTGGTTCTGCTTAACCCCATCTGAAGGGCCAACAGTTTCTGCTTACGTTTGGGATTTCTTTGAATTCGCGCCTTCACAGCTTTTATCACTGCTGGAGTTCTAACAGACCACTTCTTGACCTGTCATCTACACTAGAGTCTTCATTGTATCGTTTGATGGCACGATAAACGAATCTTTTGGTTTTATTCAAATTTTTCAGTATGTCAAAAATTTGAATTGGCGCGTAACCGCAACGATGCAACGCAATAACTGCAACACGGTCTTCTTTAAGCGTCCACTCCATATTTAAAAATGAGTAAAATTCTAAAAAGTATACATTTTTATTGTCATGAACAATTTGAAATTCGAATTCAATAAACTTTTTTGTGGCCAGCATTCTAAAAGAAAAGTTTTCACTGTGTGACAATACTTATGACCTGACTGTGTATTTTTATTCTTTTGGTTATGAGTAAACTTGTAATATATCTACTAAGTAAAAACCTTATTTACTAATTACTACTCATAACTCAGTAATTAAAAAAACAGGTTATACGACACTAAAAGATGCAGTTCTCATTTTAATATACACACACACACATTTTATTTCTTACTAGGTTGACCCATTGAACTTCTCACGTCTTGAACATTTTCACATTTTTTCTATTTAAAAAAATATATATCCAAAAAGAATTATTCAAACCGGTCCAGCCGTTTTCGAGTTATAGCGAGACTAACGGACAGCTCTTAATTTAAATGTTTATAGATGAAAATAAAACTATAATGATCTCTATGATCTTGTTATGATAAATCACTACATTAAGGGGTTAATTGTCTGGTTTATTATTGGGTATTAAATGTAAGGTTTCTTGGTGCTTACTATATAACCTCTTATAGCTGGGAAAATATTGAACTGCGTGAACTTTTTATACTCTGACCTAATACCAGCCAGGCTCGCGGCAGTATCAGGCAGTTTTACCATGACGTCAAAAACCATTCACCGAAGAATTCGCATAGCTTTTTCTCACTCAGATCATTTGTCTATTCACCATGTCATTCGTTATTGAGGCGGTTGTAGCATGCTTTTAAATCATTTAAAAGCCGGCTGACTATAGAACTGCCTGGGAAAGTAATTGTTTTTCAAAAGGTATTAGTAACCACCATGATCGTATTATTGTTGCCTTCCTATAAATCACCCATTAACTCGTAATCAGTGGATCGTTTGTAATAAAATACCCGAAAACATAAATCTGAAACAGTAGCCGAAAGGGCTGAGTGTTTATATAAAACAAAATATGGCTTGGTTGCTATAGTTACACTTTCAATATGTTTATTATAATTTCTTTCTGACAGTCTACAAGCTCTTTATTTGATTTTGTCTTAATTTTTTATAATGCCTATTCATACGCAAAAGGTATTGATTTTATTGAAACTATATTTTGTTAAATTTAATATATTGTTACCGAATTGTCCAATCCCATTATCAAAAAAAAAGTCTTCATAAGCAATTAACTTCTTTTGACTTTCAAATTTTCTGCCTCACATTTGAGTAATGCACGACCTCACGTATAATCTTCAGCAGAAATCTCCACCAACAAACTTCTTGTGTACCTTATTTTTAAGGACCTCTACATACTCGTATATTTCTTTAAGTAAGGAAACTAGAGTCAATATTATTAAAGCTGCAGCAGTAAGACCACTTAGATCTCGGCATTCAGCCAGAAACGGAATGCGAGGGCAATCAAATAATAACTTGGGTTTTAACTGAAAATACTTTCAGCTTTTCTTGGAAGATCTTGATGCGCCAGCGGTGTTTTTTTTTTGATTATTTTCTGATGAAAGGTGACCTCTATCCTTAGCAGGAGTGGAATTCTCTTTGTGTCACTGGACTGTATTTATAAATCGATGAAGCAAAGGGAATAGATGAAGTATGGGGTATAGGAAATAAGGTAAACAAAATAATTGCCTAGTATCACAGCAAGGTATAAATAATGACAGTACAACACAAGACAAGATGATGAGTAATGATGGGTACATGACAAATAATCAGGGAATTAGTGTGTGATGCAGGCAATACCATAAGTTTATTGATAACTACTGACCTGCCCCGGCTTCGCAAGAATATTTTGCAAGTATTATATAAACCTTCCACTTGAATCACTCTTTAAAAAAAACGCATCAAAATCCGTTGCGCAGTTATAAAGATCTAAGCATTCATAGGGACAGTCAGCTGGAAGCGATTTTGTTTTATACTATGTAGTAACTAAATTACAGCTAGAACGAAATGAACTACAGTACACATACACACCAATACACAATAGTGAATACAGTATGGGGTTCTTCAAGTAGGGGGAAAGAAGATTCTTGCAGCGACATGTACGTGATGCCCCTGGTATTTCTAACGTCCATAGGCTGCGGTGACTGCTTACCATCAGGCCGTATGCTTGTTTGTCAATTTTAAGGTGTAAAAATAGAAATTCCGGGTATAATTGAGGACGAAACATTGTGTGATTTGCAAGATACTTTGTTTTTCTCCTTGGTTTGGGATGTGGTGATAGCCATGGTAATAAGGAGTCAAAATATGCTTTAAATGGTCTCTGAGTATGTTAAATCACTCTTCACATTACATCGCTTATTTCGTGCTTTATATTATAAATAAAGTTATTTTTCAAGTTGATTAGAAATTAACCGACCGAACCGAACCAATAGGTCGAGGGTTCTACTTTGTACATTGTAGCTACAAAGTTTCACATTGTGCCCGGATAGTGGCGTCAGATTCGCAACCTATCACTCTGGGATTCAACATAAACTTGCGAAATTAGGTGTTTAACGCCTCTTCCTACAGCTCTCGATTAATTACGGCGTGAGTTTATGTTTGTGACTAGAAATTGCTGGTGACCAGGTGATAAAATGCACAAAAAGCAAAATTCTTGCCAGATGCCATATTTTTTTTACTGAATCGTAATTGCTTATGAAGAGCCCAGGCGTCTAGTCGACGGCGACTCAATATATCACGTCGCCAGGGCGCCCGGCGACAAAGTGCGTACCTAAAGAAGGTTAGAAAGTAACAGACTAGTCATTAGTGCTGTTTGGCTAGTTTACGTTAGTTATTTAATTACATTCCTAATAATAGATTACATTGATTTGTTAACTATTTATTTGAAGGTACAACATATTTTATTTCGGTTACTTAAATGTATTTTATTTTTACTTTAAAATGATTCGCTACCTTTTTTTAAAAAGATTTGTTTAAAATCTATATATTTAAAAAGGACGGATTTCGTTGCCTGGCAACTGTTTGCAGAAATGAAAAATGGATGGTGAAAAAAGTAATAAGAATAGTGTTAGATGCATTTGTTATTATGTTCAGATTGATTCATAATATTGGCTCAGTTGATCAATCTATTCAAATTACATGTATACTTTAAAGGAGTAACTTTTTAAAAAAATCATGACTACCGCTGACACGACGGTGAGATTACAGGCACGGTTACTAGGTGACTGTTTGGAGAAGGTGTCATTTATGTTGAAGAGTAAATAATATATGAATTAAAGGCGATAAATGAATGCTTTAAATATGAATCTGTTATTGGGACTGGCTACAATAGGTACGAAAAAGTGAAATAAACTCAAATATTATCTCCGATTTTAATTTGGCTTGCTGGGTGCAAGTGCGTATAGGGTCTATCAATAGGAAACATGCATGACTTTTTTAATTTCTTTATTTAAATTAAATACCACAGATGTACACAAATCCGTTATTTTTTTTCAAATATCAAACTTATTAACTAAGTTGTAAGCTTCAAATTAGTTGGTTAGATAGAGAGATCCGACATATACAATGACGTCAAAGTACACGGGCGCCGTACAACTTCCATAGAAAAGGTTGATCTGATGAGCGAGATAGATATATTTACTTAGAATGGTTACATCTCCCTGGTTTATCGTTCAATTCTAATTCTGTTTTCACTGTAAATATACAATTTTTATATACTTTACGTTGCATTGATTGAAAAATCAAATTAAATTTCATGCATATTCCCTATTGAATCTCATATTGGTATTTCTCTGTATCAACTGCATTCACTGATTCATTATACAATGAAAAGTCAAGTAAATAACTTCATCAATTCATTTCTAAAAATAAAAACCCTTTAAATTTCAAGATCTTTGTTAACTTAATATTGAAGTGTTTTTTGTTGTGTAGTTATATTCGAATACAAGTCGAGTGTTTGTCTGTGAGTTTCCCAAGTTTCAAGTGCTCTCTAGACAAGCAACTTACAATAACTTTTACAATTAAGATCATCTCAACAGGCCCTCGAGAAGCTCATCCGAGAGATTTATATATTAACTAATAGATTTAATTACATTAAATAAAAAGTAAGTCTCAATTTTTCTTAGTTTTTATTTCTATGGGGGCAACCATTACATCCTAATCCCGCCTGGTGTAAGGCAGCGATGGAGTCTAAGGTGGAACATGTCAACCTATTTACTCTTGCCTTAAAGACCACGGTTAATAAAAGACCGTGGCTATGGATACGACAGTGCCCTTGATGTCTGGGAAGCCAAGAACAAAGCCTATAAAGATATTGTACCCCTTTTTTTGTAAATGTTTTTACGGCTCTGGATACGAGTCCTTTTCAGCCTTATCGTTATAAATTATCATTGACCTTGAAGATGATAAATGAGATGAAGATGATAAGATGAACAATGTAAATGATGAATCTGCCTACAGTAACATCCTAGTACGGTTACTGTA
Source organism: Choreutis nemorana (assembly GCA_949316135.1). Lineage (NCBI taxonomy): Eukaryota > Metazoa > Arthropoda > Insecta > Lepidoptera > Choreutidae > Choreutis > Choreutis nemorana. The sequence continues at coordinate 931,435 of OX438598.1, forward strand.
GGCTCTAAGGAGTTACTTGGGAGATGACCAAAAGCGCTGCCAAGTCGTCGTATTTCACTTTCTCCACACTTGTACAGTACTACAGATATTTACTGGCTAAAACACTAGCATATTACACATTAAATTATACTGATATATAAGAATATACAATAAAATAAGAAAATTCTAACTGACACTTCCCGTTCCCGCCAAGTAACTCCCACTGACTCCATTGTACCCCTGAGCCAATGTTTTGCCAATGTACAGGTAAAGATATTATACTCCTCAGGCCACCACCCTCATTTCTATTTCTGCCGTGAAGCAAATCGCTGTGTTTCTGTTCGAAGGATTGAAGAGCCAGTGTATTTACCGGCACGAGAGGTATAATGTACCTGTACATAGGTAACCCATTGGCTTTGCTCTTGGCGTTCAGACATAAAGGGCATCGTCGTGTCAATAGGCGGTATCACTTTCCATCAGGTGGACAGTCTGTTGTTTGCCTATGATGTTGTATAAAAATTATTTATATGGAAGTCATACGTGATATAATTAAAATTAATTAAAATTCAAAGGGCTTTGGGAACTATTTAATAACTCATTCTGTAAGTATATTAAAAATGGCTTCGCTGATTTTGAATAGAACTTATAAAATATATTTTTTCACTTGTTTTTATACAACCTTATACAATCTTATTAAAATTTTCCTTTCCATCTCAGCTGGTTATTTAAATATCCTATACGTATAAAATTTACTATGAAGCATGATAATAGAGGTCATTCGCAAAAGTCGTAAATATATCAAAAGTTATGATCGGGGGGAATCGCCCCCTTTGCCCCGGGTACATATTCCGAAGATTTATCTTCCGAGATATCGTTAAATTCGTCGTACCGTCTAACCGAATGTTGGTTCACCGTTTATATAGGTTTTGTATAAGATATGGAATGTGTTACATTTGTAGTTACGGGACATTTTTTTTTTATTATGTTTCATTAGGAAAACCAAAATTTTTACACATTACAACTTACAAACTAAGAACATCCTTAATCAACACATTTAATGTGAAAAACAGTTATAGGTAAACGCCTCGTGCTTAATTTGTAATCTTATCGTGTACTGTGTATAAATAATAAAAAAATATGTATAAATATTTTGGAATTGAATTAGAGAAAAATTAAAAAAAATCTAAACAACACACATTTGATTCCAACAATATTTCAGAGATGCCGTTGCTTGTTGTCTACATCGCGGTATCGTTTACTGTCGCTAAAGTAAATAACAGTTTAATGCTTTAAATACAATATAGTGATCTTCTACCATAGTAACAGTCCCCGCTGGGGCTACAAGTTTTGAGGCCTCCTAGCCTTAAGGCTTGTAGACCCAACGTAATGCCCGGCTTTGAGGGCATCAACGCAAGGAGGCGAAGCGCAGCTACGCTGCGCCTCGCTCCCTTGCGGGGAAGCACTCGCCGCGCGGTGAGTCCGGTTACGCTGCGAAGGCCAATAGGCCCGCAGTTAGGGTCCAATTAAAAAAAAAAACTTAGTAACACTGTTTTATTCACAAGTATCTCAAACATAGAACATATCTCGGAAAAAAGTTATCTTTGCAAAATTCTGTTGCGTATCACACAATTCACGTGTGTCATGGAAAATATTTATTAGATCGCTATAGACACTTTTCAAAATTTGACCTTTCTTTAATCCAACTTTTTAAATACGTTGACCAATTGTATGTTAAAACCAGAACTTTTAAGTTTTAAATTTCGAAGAATAGAATGTTATGAAATTGAAAAAAGGTTCGAAGGTTTCTTGCCGGATTTTCGGAGTTGGGATGTCTAGTATTAATAAATTAAACTCACTATTAAAATCCTGAGTTGTGGGACGTATATTTGAATCACACAAATCACAACATACACTCAAACCAGTTCTGACACTGCAATCCGAATCACAGGCAATAACAATAGTCCAGTAATTAAAGCAGGGTTAGAAATTAATATAAGGAGTAAAACATATAAAACAATAAAATAAATAGTAATAAATAATGTAGGTTCCCTACACAGGCTCAGATATTTTTAATTATAATTACAAACAGCATGTGCATGAAATTTTCACTACTACATTTGTAAATCTGCTATTATGTTTAACACGTGTTGAACAAATAATTCCTTTTTTATTCTTATTCTTAACTCCTTAGAGCCTAGTGACATGCGGTTACTGTAGGCAAATTAATAATTCCCATTGTTTTTCTCATCATCTTCATCTCATCATCCTCAAGAATGAATAATTATACCGCCACTCTGTCCCACCACTGCAACTCCTGTTTGTCAGGATCAACAGTGGCGTCCTTTGATCGAACAATCAACGAATAATGCAGCTGTGCAATGACGCACAGGCTGTGCCCGGACACCCTACCGGCTGTCTTGGGACCCGCAACGAACTTAATCAGAAGAGATAGGAGTTAGTAAGAAAGCGGTTTCAGACTGTGTGTGCTGTTGGTGTGTCTATTAAGCAAATAAATGAATATATATTTTCATCGGTGGCTTTAACAATGTTAAAGAAATTATTTTCATGCGAAAAATAATAAAACCAAAATTTAAAACGAAGAGTCCGCAATAGGGTTTCGCTCGTGGATCCCGGGAACCGGAGAATCCTGGGAAAAAATTATACCTAACCGGGATTTCACGCATTTTTTTTGTTCCTTTGAAACGTCCAAACCGATGATATTGATTCATATATAATACCTACAGAAAATAGGTGTTAAAAACAATTAGTCGGCATTTACCTCGGTGGCGCAGTGGTGTAAATAGCCGACTGCTACGCTAGAGGTTCCGGGTTCGAATCCCGGCGGGGGCGGGACTTTGTGTTATTTGCAAGACGCATTGTTTTGCTTACCGGTCTTGGATGTTGTATTCTTATTTATTTAGTATATACCATATCGTTGCTTAGCACCTGCGATACAAGTTCTTACGATACTTAGTGCAGGGCTGAGTCAATGTGTGTGTCGTGATGTGGTTATTTATTTATTTATTTTGTACTAAAACGGATTCGGCATACATTGATGATCTTTTTTAGAAATGTATTTGAGACCTTATATGAGATATTTCTTAAATAACTCCTTAAAATATAATATTTATTACACTAAGTAAAAAGTTAAAACTAAGTTCGTTAATCTATTTAAAATAATTTACCTTATGTTTTATTATAAATAGTGAGATAGAGTGTCTCTTAAATATCTATTTCATTGTTAATGATACTGTAAAATAATTATAAATTTTAATTGAATTATGTGAGAACTAAATCATAAATTATTCAATTGAAAAATGCATTTTTAGCTTTTCCAACATAAGTTTGAAACATTCCCGGAATCCCCGGGAATAGTGAAAATATTTCCTGATTTCCCGGGCAAGCAAAATGGTCGGGAAAAGTTAAACCCTAGTCCGCACACAGAAAGCTTTTACCGCTCTTTCATTTAATAACATCTTTCAATTTAATAATTTCACCCCGAAAGGGAATCCGAGGTCAAAGACCTTTTGAATTGTTTCACTGAATTTTCCGACCCCACCTCGGTAAACGTATTTAACACGATTATTCCTGTTTTTCGGATACCGGTACCTGAAACAAAAAAGCGATGTCTCCCATTTGTTCTATGGAACATAGAAGAGTACTGCGCGCAGTCCGTTGTTGATTCCATACCCTTAGTCTGGTGGCAGGGGGCCGCTTGAATCTAGTACCGTTTTACCATGGGTTTCCTCACACAGTCGGTACAAAAAAAAAATCACAAGTTTCCAAAGGAATTGTTGAAATGTTTTCGCCGATGTATCCCATTTGTTCTATGGAACATGACGTAATAGAACAATTCGAGAAAATATTGTCCCTATTTGTACTATAGAACTACGTACTAGCTTTTGCTCCTGTTTTTATTTGTGAATGCATAGAATTAAATGGGTTTTGACGACCTCGGTGGCGCAGTGGTGTAAACAGCCGACTGCTACGCTAGAGGTTCCGGGTTCCAATCCCAGCGGGCGCGGGTGTTATTTGCAAGACGCATTATTTCGCTTACCGGTCTTGGAAGTTGTATTCTTATCTATGTAGTCTACCATATCGTTCAGTATCGTACTTCAGTGCTGAATCAATGTGTGTCGCGATGTATTATTTTTAATATGTTCACTCAATGACACATTTTCTTTTAAGTAACGATAAATCAGAGCATATTCGGGTCTCTTTTTCACAAAGTAGAGAAGAGAAATCAGTTCTGTTTTTGTCTTCATCATTTCTGTCCATTTCTCATCCCATAACATATCATTACGAGCAGGAAGCTCTTCCTAAAATAGTAAAAACCAGACGAAAAACAAAAACGTCTTAGCCAATTACGAACATAGAATGAGACGTGAAAAGAATTCAGATATCATTGCAAATAATTCAGCTAAAAGTATATTAATCAAAATGTTTCTTAAATAGACTTAAAATAAGCGATTTCAAATTTTTATCAACCACCGGTGCGGAATGCTATCTACGGGGAAGAAGCCGGCAGGAATCCTCCGTAGTTGCTTTAAAAAAAACTATTGTTTTTCATTACACCTCGACCACGGTGGCGCAGTGGTGTAAACAGCCGACTGCTACACCAGAGCTTCCGGGTTTGAAACCCGGCGGGGGCGGAACTTGTTAATTTGACTTATTATTTTTACAATTTCAAGCTACTAAGACTATCTTTATATAAATCAAATTACAATGTGTAATATTTTTAATTATGAGTGATTTTAGGTTTTATTTTTTGTTTGTTTGTTTTATTTAAACACATTTAATTCAATTGCAGGAAACATTAAGGTTTAGACGAATTTAGTGTACAGAATAACGCGATCAATAAGTATCATGATAGAGTAATGTGACCAAGTGAGCCAGTCCACGCAAACAGCATCCGATTACGGGTATAACTTTGTCAGCAGTAGCCCTCCTCAATTGTATTAGAGGGAAGTGAGCGACCAGGCACCCGACTCTACCGTAAGCACAGCACATTTAAGCGACCATGAACACTGGACAAAACTCAAAGTTCCTTTTAAAACGCGGACAATCATTTATTGTAACCTCTGTAATTCAAATGTCCATGTTTAACGTTTTTTATTTGAATAGACCTAAAATAAACACTTTTAAATCGTATTTTATTTACCGCCGGTTCGGAATGCTATTTCCACGGGGAAGAATCCGGCAAGAAACCCCCGTAGTTGCTTTTTTCAATATTCAATTACAATATTTTCTACTACAAATTACAATTTGTATTACGTAACAATTCTACATAGCTGCTATACCGAATGCATTTATTCTTTGCGCAGGTTTACCTGTGCAGGTAAATTAGGTTACAAGACAGTCTATAACAACACTTAATATTATTAAAATCACAATTCCTAATTGATTTAATAACATTTACTAATATGATTGTACCCATAGTTTTTTTTAATACTAAAATTACTCAACTTAGCATATTATAACTGTTTTATTAACTAGAATATAAAATTTTTTGTCCATTCCAGACGATTCACATGTCTAACAAAATGAGATACGCTATTGTCATATTTTTTCCTGCGATTCATCAACAGTTCCTATTTTTATTTACGTAAAAAACTTTCCTTAATGTTGTCGACCTAAATTTATCAAAATCTCATTACGTTCGCGAATGATGAATGGAAATCGGTGCAAGACAATGGAAGCTCAGGGGAAAAAATGCTTTTGTCAAAAACCTTTCAATTAGACTTTTTCTGAAGTTGTTATTGTGTTGTCGAAATAAATCCGAAAACAAGCTGGAAAATGAGCCTAATTTGATATCTTCTAAACTTTCATATTGAAGATTAAACTCGACTTTTTCTAAGGGTCGCCGCCGCCGCCACGAGAAGCTAGAAGCGCGCATCAGCGTTTGACTCTTGCAGTCAGTGGCTGCTACTTCTTTACCCCTGCGCGAGTTAAGGTTGGTCAACCCTGCCAGATCTCCTTCTTCAGGACACCCAAATCTAGAGCAGCCATAAGCTGATCTTAGCAATAAGTTTACTATAAATTAGATATAATTTAGATTATCAATTAATTATTATCACGTCTAATCCTAAATTGTCTCTCTACTTGATTTAAATAAATCATTTTTATCTAAAATTGGTATCAATCTCTTAATTCGCGCGTATTTATTTTATTTATTTATTTGCGAAACCACCAGTTTTATATTTCAATTTATACTAAAAAATAATAATTCATTTACCAATGAAGTTTCCACTGATTGATATTCACAATCGAAGCAGAAAAATTAAATTACTAATAAACATTAACATCACAAATTAAATAATTAACGTATCAAGCAAAATAAATTAATGGGCATATGATGAACAATAAATAGAATACATGGAAATCTCACAGTACACTAAGCTGGAAATTAAGAATTAATTGAAAAATCTTTTAAATTGATTAAAGGATGTAAACATGTCAATATTCTCACTTGTAACTTTCTTATTAAAATTATTAGGGCATCGAAAGAGGAAAGTGTTTTCAGCATATTTTGTATTTGTGGGTGGAAAAAATGAGGTATCATAATGCATTCTGAAGACTTAGGTAGAGAAGACGTGGGTGGACATCGCGCAAGTGGCGTGTGGCGGCGTTTAGTGGCTGACGTTTTCTAGCGAGCAGCGACGATTTGAAGTGTACCGATGTCAACCGCGTGCGGCGACTGCATAAAAAATGTATAAAAACTACAAGAAAACTGCCGTTCGCGACGATTTGTGGTTGTGGCTGGTGACCCTAAGCCGTCATAGCTCAGAAATTTTGAATGTATGTGTTGCACGATTAATGAAGGTTTGAGGCTTGTGACTTAGTTGAGGCATCCTTGTGTATTACCGTGTGATGCTCTTGGTACTGTAAACGTCCATAGTCTCATGTTATTGTTTACCATCAGGCGATCCGTTACAAGCATGATAAGTGATTTGTGTTATCCCAATTCATTATCATCTCAATAATAATAACCACAACACGACACATTGATTCAGCTCTGCAGTAATGAAGAATCTTGTGTTGCAGGTGCTTAGCAACGACATGGTATAAATTACTAGACAATAGACATCTAAGACCGCTAAACGAAACTATGCGTTTTCCAAGTAACACAAAGTTTCGCTCCCACCGGCAATCGAATCCGGAAAATATTTTGTAGCAGTTGGGTATTAACACCACTTCGCCAGGGCATCAATAGCTACATCTAGGAGTATCTGACTTTGTTTCATAAGAGCTTGAGCTCATCAATCGTCTTCATACTCAAACATATAATGTAAGAGATACATAATCCGTGCACAACTAGGCTTACGGTGACATTATTCGGATCAGAAGGCATCATCTCTTCCGTGGACCATAAAAACACCCCACAACCCACCCCAAGTCGATGCGGACTCGAATATCATTACTGTGGCCCCGTTCAGATGAGTGGTTTATGTGAGTTTATTTCGTCAACTTCATGTTCAAACAAGCCAACCTTTCACCTGGTAGAAACTCACGACGATGCCCTTGATGTCAGAACACGTAGTGGGCAGCCAGGATGCCGCAGCCAGGTTGCGGGAGGCCTGGGCACCGCCAACTTGTTGCCTAAGAAGAGGTCAAAGATTGTATACATTTCTTGCTGGTATGACCATCCTGAAAGTCCATATAGGTCACATCGCAGACTTTGGATCAAATATTCGTAATGACCATAAAACTGCACGAGCCTGGCTTTGATCCAGGGATCTCACGTGCCATAGCTAGCAGAAGACTGTCCCCATGAAACTGATCGAAAACTGATATACATTAATGATCATCGATCGACACTTTAATCATCAAAATTGCTTCACTACTTTAGGCACTGCAACGAAACACATGTTAATACAAGCATACCTAGCATTTGACTATCTTGGTGGCGCAGTGGTGTAAACAGCCGCCTGCTACGCTTTTTTTCTTCCGGGTTTGAATTAAGGCGAGTACCCAACTTTGTATTATTAACAAGACACATTGTTTCACTTACTCTTGGATGTTGAATGACTGTATTGTATAGTTTGTGCAGGGCTGAGTCAACGATTGTGACGTGATGTCGTTATTATTATAGACTGTTATAATCCTTCTGATTTTGCTATAGTCGGGGAAAAAACCTAAAGTATGAACAACCCTGACATCAAAGACTCCGTGACGTCATTTATCATCGTTTGCATGTGGGGATTTACTCGCTTTCCCTTTGCGACGGTAATAAAATTATCCTATGAACTACATAATACATCCGACCGCTTGGCTTCGGACAGATTCTGGGAAAAGAGTACCAAATAAATGTATACTGGTACCTGATAAGATGACGTAAGACAATTTGGTACACTTTTTAGGGTTAAAGACTTGATAATTACTAAGCCTCCGCTGTCGTTCTGTCTCTTCGCCAGCGGGCTGTATCTCATGAACCAGAATAGACTCATGACATTTTCACAGAATGACTAGTTCTGTTGGCGGTATAAAAAATAATGACACCTGAAGAAATTATGTATTTAACGGGGCTCTTATAGAGCGAACGTGGTTTTTCTGTTATTTGCTTTTTCTAGTTTTTTTTAAGAATTAATTTAAATAGCACACAATGTTTAGTCCTATAAAATGATAAGGCGGCTTTTAATTAAAAATCCTGACTCTGTTAGCACTTAATACAATTTTTTTAATCCTGCATATTTTTATTATTAGCCATTATTTTTTGAGATTCTAGTTGTGTTTTTATTTTAAGATTAATAATTCATTTTAATTTCAATAAATAAAAAGTAAAGACGGTATGGAATTTGGCAAACCGAGATGGCAAACAAGCATATGGCCCGCCTGATGGTAAGCAGTCACGGTAGCCTGCGGAGGTTTGTATTCGTAAGCTGATTTGTTCACAGGTATTGTTTCAAAGACGTAGACGAGGAATAAGAAAGAATCTTCTAAAATACAACCCTTCAAGGGTTGAAGGCGTTTAAAGTTTTCACAGAAAAAGTAGATTTATTTTGTCCCAAATTCAAAACGAGCGAAGACACTGGCAATACTAAGTTTTAGTACAGATGAAATATTTCTTTGCTCAATAGCAGAAACAATAATTCTGCTACGATCTGTTAAAGCTACATTGAGCCTTCAATGGGCCACTCTGCGAACTAAGATATTGGTTAGCTCTTATCAAATAACTTTTACGGGGAAAGTTTTTCTAATTTCTTTTTAAATCTCCCCGTTTTTACGGAGTACCGCTAGGAAGTAAAGCCTGGATTAGGTTACAGTGAAAGCAATTTGTACTTAACAAAGACTTATATTGATAGATGCGCTTAGATATGCGCCTTTTCTTCAATATTTTTGAATCTCTTTTTCCCACGTTCTTATACACCCACTTCTTTTGTTTGTTTGTCGTTCCGGTTGGATTTTTGCGACTCAATTTTGATGCACTTCCCGATAAGCTAGCAGGCTGAAATTTTCAGGGTAGCTTCAAACCGGATGACGATGCAATTTACAACGATAAAAACAGCTGGACCGATTTTGACAAAATTTGTTTAGGACATTTAAAAACGTGGATTTTTAGTTTTTTTTTTCGTATTTTAAACAAAATGTAGTCCTTTTTGAATATTACATTTGCAGGTGATTTTTAGAACTGGACCTTTAGTTTTGTTGACAACTTACATATCGACGTTTTAGGAGTCTTTATGTATATTTTATAGATTAAATCTTTTAATAGCAGATATTATAGTAAATTTGAACTTTTGGCATATTTCTTGATTACTACCAGGTGAGACTGTGTAAACTAGTGTGGGTGTTGTGCTTGTAAATAGCTGAAAATAATATAAATACCGTCGGAATGTCAAGAAATTGAGACAAATCCTGCTAATTAGTACTCTTTATAAATATTAGAGAAAAGACGTTTAGATGTTTAAATATTTGGATATTTACTCATAAATATAATCATGCAAAACCGCTGTAAATATTTTTTTCTTTGGGATACCTTATTTTTCGGATCAATAACAGGTTTCTGAGGGAAGAGGAACGATATCTACGCAACCGAAGCCGCGGACAGAAGTTTTTAAAATAAGTGACAAATTCAAGGGTTCCTTCCAGTTCAAAATTGTCACCCATGTATGTAAGGAAACATCTAAATGAGTTTGATAGACTAGGTCACGGTATAAATACCAGAAATAGTGATAAATTACGTATCTCTACAGTTAGATTAGCAAAAACTAGGAAGTCATTTATTGGAAATTGTGTTCGCTTTTAAAATAAAATTCCAAGAAATGTAACAGAAATGTCAGATATGAAATTTAAGCAATATGTTAAACAAATTTTAATTAAAAAGGCTTACTATAAAACTCAAAATTATGTAGAGGATAAAGATATATGGAAGTAATTGCACAGGTTTATCTTATTGACAGTTTAGCTAGATTTATTATGTTGAAAAATTGTAATTTGTAGTAGAAAATATTGTAATTGAATATTGAAAAAAGCAACTACGGAGGTTTCTTGCCGGATTCTTCCCCGTAGAGATAGCATTCCGAACCGGTGGTTGTAAAAAATGACGATTTGAAAGTGCTTATTTTAAGTCTAATCGAATAAAAACATTTTGACTTCGACTTTGACCCATGAACCAAAGAGAGTAAGAGAAAACAGCAGCTAGGCCGTCGTGGTTTGGCAGGAAGGCTTAAAGCGGTATATATCTATAGATATAAATAGTTCGTTTCTAACAATGTCTTGCAATTTACCTTCATATGATTAATACAAAATACATATGTATGAAACAATTGGCACATGCCTTGCTTATATCGCCGCCAAGTCGAGCGCGAAGCAAACACTGCAGTACCATCCTTTACTGGAACCATTTCGCCGCATTTTCAGGCCTCTATTAGAGAACCTCTGGATAAGTCAATGGGTAGCGGTTCTGGCGACAGATTGGTGCAATGGTGGCATGGGGCACCTGGTTTTGTAACATTTACTATGATAATGAAGGAATCGCAGTAATGAACCTTAGACTTGGCACGACTATGTCTAGATTTCATTGCTTAGAGATAAACAAGCAGACCCAGCTAGACTTGGCTAGTTTTTACAGACTGTTTTTAGTGGGATAACATAAATAAATAATAACCACATCACGACACACACATTGACTCAGCCCTGCACTAAGTATCGTAAGAACTTGTATCGCAGGTGCTAAGCAACGATATGGTATGTACTAAATAAACAAGAATACAACATCCAAGACCGGTAAGCGAAACAATGCGTCTTGCAAATAACATAAATAGGTTCCTAATGATGTTTGTAATTCAAGTCTGAAACCGCTTCCTTACTACCACCTATTTCTTCTGATTAAGTTCGTTGTGACAAGACAGCCGGTAGTGTGTCCGTGCACGCCCTGTGCGTCATTGCACAGCTGCATTATACGTTGATTATTCAATCAAAGGACGCCACTGTTGATCCTGGTGAACAGGAGTCGCAGTGGTGGGACAGAGTCAAAAAAAAAACTCTTCACCGGATCAATTTTTTCGTTCTCAAAATGTTTTCTATGCAAATTTTTATACCTGTTTTATGTTAATTTTACTTTTCTTTTAAGCAAGAAATAAGGTTTTAATAAACGACATTTTAATAAATTTCTTATTTATTAAAAGGTTTAAGTAAGTGTGTACAAAAATATATTATTTTCATAAAAATTGTAATCATTAAACCATTGAATCATACCAAAAGCCATCTACGGAAATGTTATAATTATTCAGAGCAATTATATCGTAATGTGTTTTCAGTGATATGATGTCATAGAGAATTTAAGATGGCGGAGGCTCCCCGTAGTAAAGTGTAAAACACAATTTGGTTTGATGTCTCTGTTATTGCAGATTTTAATGATGGAAGCCTTCTCAGACCTTCAATCTAACTAATTGGTTATAAGGAATATATTACATAGAATAAATGTGGGCATAAAATTATGTTTGTTCCCAAGACTTTTATACCACTAAGGTGGAAGATACGTGTACCGGCTGCCTGATGGTAAGCAGTCGCCGTAGCTTATTTATTTGCAATACCAGGGGCATCACGACCCTGCTAGAACCTTTTAACATTATTTAAAAACCCCATGCTCAGACATAACACATAACGTAAACTTACGCCGTAATCCCTAAAGTGCTGTTAAACACCGCATTTCGCATGTTAATGTTGAGTCCCAGTGTGACAGGTTGCAAATCTGTCGCCACTATCCGTGTACATTGAGAAACATGGCAGCTACATTGTACGGCAACCCAAGACTCGAACCGTCGACCTGTCGGGTCAGATAGGTCGGTACGTAACAAACTGAGCTACCGCGTCCTTAACTGAGTGGGTGAGTGACTGAGTCACTTGGTCAACATAATAAAATAGAACAAACATCCTAGGTTTTTTGCTTGCTGATTGTGGTGGTTGTTTCTCATAATGATGAGTGTAATTAATGTAATAATAATAACATCCAGCCCTGCACTAAGATATAATCTTGTATCGCAGGCACTAATTAACGATATGGTATAAAATTTAATGAGAATACAACATCCAAGACCGGTAAGCGATACAAAAGGGTCTTGCAAATAACACAAAGTTCTGCCCCCGTCGGGATTCACCGGAACCTTAGAGTAGGAGTTGGCTGTTTACACCACTGCGCCAATGGTCGTCAATGGATTTGTCAGTGTGTGTTTGAATAACTAGCCTTTAACTGGTCGAGTGTATTTCCAAAGCAGGTGATATAACATCAGAATAAGGCCAGTAACGCATTAAGAATTTTGTTCATGCGATATTTTAGTCTCTGAAATACAATGAATAATTCGCCAAAAAAGCCTACCACAATAGACGCATAACATTAAATTACTAATTTTTAATTCGAAAATATTTTTATTTAAAAGTCGGTAAAAATATTTATAATGTATTTTATTTAATTTGGAGTATACATTTTTTTTTTTTTTGCGGAAGTCGCCTGTTTCGCAAGGACTTAGTTTCCATGCACAGCGATAATAAAATCGTACGATCGTGCTCAGTTGGTGTTAACGGACATTATGGCGGTTTATTTTTAATCTACCGACGAGCTGTCAACTTGACATCGCATCTCGTTGAGTCCATCACGTCGTGCCCCTCAAGGTTGATCTATCTGGCTTCAATTTATCCAGCCCCAATGTCATTCAGGGGTCAACAGTCCCCTCCAAGTACTTGCGAGCGGATTAGATTATGAGGTCTCCATAAATTGTTAAATTTGTGGATTTTTTTTAAATTTATTTCTGTGTGGGCAACGCATTGACGGTGCTCTTGACGTTCCAAACATTAAGGGCATTGTCGTGTCAATAGGCGGAGGTATCACTTTCCATCAGGTAAGCCATCTGCTTGTTTGCCCGTGATTTAATATGAAAACAATTTGTTAAACATTTAAAGGAATAGGTGAAGAAACATGTAATCAGTACAAAAACAAGCTTGATTTAAAAATAAGTTTAAAAAATTGCTCAGAAGCGTTTCCGATGATAAAGAGGTGTTTTCTAGGCAAATAAAGTAGGTGGTGTTTTTGGCCACATCTGCAAGTCTAAACAAAACCGCATCAAAATCGTCTTTTTTCGTCTGAGGTTAAAAAATACCTGGATTGCTCGGAGATCAGGTCAGGAGAGAGTTCCAATTTGTAACTGATTTATCTTTTTCTTTTGAATTTACTCTGAACATTCTGAAAGGACTTTAAAAAAAGTAAATTCTTAATTTATTGTAAAAAAAATCAGGCATTTTAGAAAAACCCGTACTAAAAGTACGTTATATTGTAAAATCTCGTTCAATCATGTCGCGGAAATACTGAATGTTTTTGACGACCTCGGTGACGCGGTTGGGTAAACAGCCGACTGTTTTGCTATAGGTTCCGGATTCAAATCCCGCCTTGGGACACTTATGTTTGAACGACGTATTTCGCTTCAAGGTCTTGGACTAGTAGTATTTTAATATATGTTATTTAAAGCGTATCGTTGCTTAGTGCCTGCGATGCAAGATTTTGTGTGCTGGGCTGAGTCAATGTGTTTGTCGTGATGTGGTTATTATTATTATTGTTAAAATTAGCATGGTCACCCCACGGCATCACGATGGAGGGTCGCGTTATGCTAAAACACTTTGTCAGCAGTCAGCGGAGATATGGTCGTAAAAAATAATATCGCACTCTTGACATTTGGGCTGCCACTGTATAAAATCTGGTTACCACACGAATACACGCCTGCCGGTAGGGAATGAGGAATTTTCTGCCACAGATATCCCGTTTACTGGCATTGTTTTAATAAAAACATGAGGGTAATCTCAATTTTTTATGTTTTTACTAAGTAAATATATAATACTGTCTTTTATATCGAGTTTCTACGTGCAATTATAAAGGGAACTAATTTTTCGAACTGTTACTTTATCCTTTGGCAGGTTATCACGGTTACAGTTTAAAAACTATGGGCAGTTATTTTATGTATCGACGGTTGATGAATTAACGCGACCCTAAACAGTAATAACAAGCAAAATCGTCGAAAATCGCGTTTCTAGTATAATAATAATAACCACATCACGACACACATATTAACTCAGCTCTGCACTAAGATCTTGTATCGCAGGCACTAATTAACGACGTGGTAAATACAAAGTAGATATTAATACAACATCCATGACCGGTAAGCGAAACAATGCGTCGTGCAAATAACACAAAGTCCCGCCCCCACCGGGATTCGAAACCGAAACCTCTAGCGTAGCAGTCGGCTGTTTACACCACTGCGCCACTGAGGCCTTCAAATGTTTTATGTAAATAAAGATATTATTATTGAAGATATTATTGTTATTAACTATCATTCATCACATGAATTGAACTCGCAGGAAAACTAAAGAGAAGTTTAATGGAAAAGAAGAGAGAGCGTGAGAAGAGCAATAGAGCATAGTAAAGAAAATTACTGTTTTAAAGAAATATTTCCGTTACCTTAATAAAAAATTCGATAGAATTTTTTTATTTACACAATTTACAAAGTTGAATTCAATTTAACTCTGTCTAATTCAGTTTCACATAACATTAATTCACGCCGTAATTAATCCCTCGAGAGAGGTAGGCAGAGGTGTTAAACACCGCATTTCGCATGTTTATGTCGAGTACCAGTATGAAAGGTTGCGAACCTGACGCCAGTATCCGGGCAGAATGAGGAACATGGCAGCTAACATGTACGGCAACTCGAACCCATTGCTTGTCAGGTCGGGTCGGTTGGTTAACCAAGGCACGTAACAAACTGAGCTACCACGTACTACGTTAGTACACGGTAGTTAGAGATAGTACACGGTAGTTAGAGACAGTACACGGCACCAGACCGGCTTAAGCCATTAGAGTATTTTTCATACTTCGACAACAAAACGCCAACGATCCAGATCAAATTATTTTCATTAAAAACCGTTAGGGCATGTCCAGACGGCAACACATCGAGCTTCATACAAAAAATATTTAAAAGTTCTCTTGTTGTTTCACCATCAGCTTTATTTGATGTATTGACAAGTAAAAATTGCTTAAAACCATATTAAAGTTTGTAAACAATTAGTAAATAGCCAAAAACCTTTAAAATTCAATAGTTTAAGGTAAATAAAATCAAAATCGCTATAGGTCCTTCAATTTCTCCAAGATCACGTCATCAGATCCTAAATCGGTGATAATGGGTTAACCTCAAGAGTATACTCTTTCAAATAAAAATATAAATTTTCAAATTGGTCCACAAATTGGTGAACATGAATTTACCCTCAATACTAATCCTTATGCTGTACAACTTAAGAACGGTAAAAATATACAGCTAAACGGGTTAGGATCAACTTAGGCGGGATTGGGGTCAAATTCGATTATTAAAAAACTGGATTTGACCCAAATCCCACCTGATGTTAAGCGACGATGGAGTCTGAGGTGGAATATGCCTAGAAAAGCCTATTCACTCTTGCCTTTAAGAGCTCAGGTTATATTTATTAAGGAATACATCAGCAGGCAAAAAATTCCACATAGCAGTACGCATTATAAAATAATACTAGAAGCGTTTAGTCCGGATGGTTGGGATAACCACAACGAAAGGATGGAGCTTCCTCCTGGAGATGAAATGGGACAGGTGGAATTAAATTGTGCAATTTCTGGGCACACTCTTCGAAACTGTGAGTGTACGATATATATATGGTTTTAAATCCTCTTCTGTTTTGTCGTTTCTCGTTCGATACACGAACAACCAAAATTCACCGTATCCGCCATCCTTTCTAAGTTCCCTTTTCAAGTCTTTAAAGCTCATGAAGTATTAAGGGTTCTGTACCTTAAGGATACCAACGAGATACTCATACTTACCATCAGGTGCCTGTCCGAACATCTGTCATCTGTCAGCGGGCTGTTATCCTGATGGACACATATCAATCAATGTGCATTTGTCGCTGTTTTTAAGAACGATAAAAATATAAGCGGATAAAAAATTTAAGGGAGCTCAAATGTTTTGCTTGTATATATTTAGCCGACTACAGTGAAGCCAAAAGGAAGGGTAGGTCAAGGTAGAGCATTTGTCGCTCCCACTGCACTGCATCTGCTATGATTATATGGAAAACATGATTAACCAGACATGGTAGTTTTACAGTAGGCAGAGCCGTGGTCGTCGGTTCTGCCTTGATCATTTTTATACCTATGCATTTCTGGATTTCTATCATCTGAGTGTAAGTCTTCAGACCTGAGACTTCAAATTTGAGGTTGGAAATAAGAGGTGTTGATGCAGTAAGATCACTGTGATTCAAAAACATACTAATAATAATAATAATAAAGCATATCAAAACACACAAATTGACTCAGCCCTGCAGTAAGTGTCGTAAGAACTGGTGTCGCAGTCACTAAGCAACGTATTGGTATAAACTACATAGATAAGAATATAACATCCATGACCGGTAAGCGAAACAATGCGTCTTGATAAAACACAAAGTTCCGCCCCCGCCGGGATTCGAACCCAGAACCTCTAGCGTAGCAGTCGGCTGTTTACACCACTGCGGTCGTCAAAACACATTGACATTTTAGCCACACTAACAAACAACAACGGAACACTTATATACAAACAAACCTGAATCAATACAATTGTCGTATTATCATAGTTTAAGTTTACCCATGAACTTTGTCTTTACGTTTATAAATGATTGTCATCTTCTGTCGTGGACAGTCAAGTTTGACATGGACGTTCAACATTCATAACATTCCCTCCCTCGAGAAGGGTTGGCAGAGGTGCTTGCTACACCAGCCGTTAGAGTAGTGCGGTGTCTGAGGGTTCCTTTGGCTTCCCTACATCCACAGCTAACTGTGTTGGTAGAACGTGGGGTTTTAGTCGGTAGGCACTACGTGAGTCCGACATACTCCTTCGGTCCCCCCGGGCTGGAGGAGATCCATGAGGATTTCCCCACGTAAAAAAAAAGAAAAAAGTTGCCTGCTACACACCGCTTTTCACATGTTTATGTTGAGTCCCGGTACAACAGGTCGTGAATCTGTCGCCACTATCCGGGCACAGTGAGAAACATGGCAGCTACAACTTATGGCAAACCGAGACTCGAATCCTCGACCTGTCGGGTCGGGTCGGTCGGTTATCCAAGGCACGTAACAAACTGAGCTACCACGTACTGTTTCATGAATAATATTCTTTTTTCGTCCCATTCGGACCACTTTTAAGATATAGTCGGGTTTTTTAAAATTCTTTTTTTTTTAATATCTGAAAGTACATAATATTTTATCTCGTACGATGTTACGGAACCGCTCATGAGCGTATCCGAATCACACTTGGCCAGTTTTATATTTTAATAGAATTTTAAATATATATATGAATCTTTCTTTACCGACATGAAACTAAGAGACTCCTGCATATTTCTGCTAATAACTTAAGTACTAGAGTAATTCCATTGACGATGACGGTTCGGTCATAGTTGTTTGGACGTTACTCTAGTGCGCGTGTCGTCTTCATTGAGCGAACTATAGGTTACGCACACTGAAACAATATGCATGTATGTACACGCCTCCCGAAACTAACACAACCTTAGCCAGGCAGTCTTTATGAGAATGATGATTATAGCACTAGGGAAATTAATTAAATTTTCAATCTTGTAAGCTTTATGTTTTCTCATGTAACTGAATTAGAGAAGTTTCAGCATTTTAGGGAATTAGCCCCGAACACGATCTGAAAACAAGGAACCTAATTAATTAAATGTAATTAGAAATTTAAGATTTATTTCTAATAATTTGTCAAAATGTTTCTGTTTATAAGTTGATTTTAATAAAACCATTTGACAGTTGATAGATCTACGTGCGAGATCGTCTGGGTCGGTACCACCCTCCTTTCTATTTACAACGTGAAGCAGTTCGCCGTGTTTCGGTTCGAAGGATTGGAGAGCCAGTGTTATTACCGACACGAGAGATATAACTTCTTAACCTCCGCATGGGCAACGCATTCCTCGACATGAAAGACAATGTCGTGTCTATAGACGGTAATGACTTTCGGTGGTGAACCGTTTGCTTGTTTATTAATTTAATTTAATTTTTTAAGGGACGTCTACAGCAAGTACATTACACAAACATATAAAACTCATATTATAAACAGTAACTGATGTACATGCCTATAACAGACGAACACAACATTTACAGAGGCTACACACATTATACTAAAATAAAAAACAGGTCACAAAGAAAAATAACATTGGTTTAGATTAAGCCATTACACAAAAGAAGGGCTTGTTTGCCCATGATATATAAAATATACTTCTAGTCATTTCGCAGGGTGCGATAATGTAATTTTTTTAATACCTACAGAAGTGACAGTGATGCAGCGAGATATGTCTACGTTTTAAGTTTCCCTCAGGAGGGGTTGGCAAATGTGTGACACTTCACATTTCGCATGTTTATGGTGAGTCCTAGTGTGACAGGTTGCAAATCTATCGTCACTACCCGACATAGTTCCTCAGTACCATTCTTCGTTGTGCCCCTACATAGTACGGCCTTTCCCTTTCAGGTCGGGTCGGTCGGTTAACCAACACACGGAACAAACTGAGCTACCACATCCCCCAAAAAGTTACGAAATTCAAAAAAATATTTATCACATTCGTTTAACAAACATTATTAACAGAACTTCTCAGCGGAAATTGTAGAGGTTAAAAGTTTGTATTTCGTGGTTTTACGAAGCAGTCAAAACAATATTCCAGCCAGCAACATCAAATAGGTCTCATCACTACAGGAAGTGACTGAAGTAAAATGAATATTTTCTGGTACTTTATAAGCTACGATAACTGCTTTCCAGCCATACATATTTGAGTTAGACAAAATAGGTTACATCCCTACCAGTATATTGCCTGCAATATTAGGTATAGTTACGGTAATTGCTAACCATCATATGCTTAGCTACGTCATATGCTTGTTAGCTTCCCCTAAATAACAGTTAATAGCTCGGACCGTTGTACCGTCCTATTACAAAATTAAATTAGGGTATCCGCACACATCGGATCCAATCTTGGTAATTGTAAGGGGCTTTCGGACCTATCTGGCGCGTTGATTGGGCCCCCACGCTTGGGACTGGCCGATTGTTACGCACCTTGCTACAAAACGCTTCAACGATTGCGTCGCGATTAGCGGTGTGGCTGCGAAGCCGGCGGAAAATATAGAATCTCTGACGTGTTAATAGGTGACAATACCTTTCCATCTGGTAAATCTTCAGCTTTTGCCCAAGTATGTATAAAGATGGCCGCCTTTAGACAAATGCTTAATAGTTTTTTTTAAATTACATAAATTCGAGCGCGAGGAATTATATTTTTTGTTGGCGTTAACGCTAGCGGAAAAGTATAATTTGTCTAAGGGGATGGGTCAATTTCTTTCTTCTTTGTCGCTGGAAGTGTAGGTCATGTTTCTTCTTCCTATTTCTTTTTATTAAATTGGTTGCAGTTCTAAAACAGCTGGTAGTATAGGGCACGTAGCCTGAGCTGAAGCACAGCTACAACTTAAAAGATTGTTGACCATAGTTAACAGGAGTCGCAGCAGCGGGACTGAGTGGCGAGTATGTCCAAAAAGTCAGTGGCATCGGAAGGTTTTACAGTTACAGCAATGTGTTCGTAAAGCCGCTGCTATGACTAGCGTCCACGAGCAACGGTGACAGCTTACCAACAGGCAGATCGTATGCTTGTTTGCCATCTTAGTGGTATAAAATAGTCCTACACAAGGATTATTTTATGCCCAAATTTGTTCTAACTACCCAGATAAATGTTTTACCTCGGTGGCGAAGTCAATTTTTTTTTTTTTTAATTTGTTACTTAAAACGGACATTATGTAACAATAATACTTGGTGTTAATATTCATATATTTTTTTGTAGACATACATTCTAAGTAAACAATTTATTTAGAAGATGTGTTCCGTGTTAGATAAATATACACACATACATATCTACATATAGTTGTAACTGACAAATGAATTGAAAACTGAATTAAGTTTTTCAAACATCAATTAACTTAATTGTGACTGGTTAAGTATGATTTAAAATTTTGAGTATTTAAAAATGTGTAGTTGATCATAATAAGCCGACTGATATGCTAGAGGTTCCGGGTTCAGTTAGTGGTACAAAAAAAAACAAGTACTTTTAAATCGTCAAAATTATTTTTAAACTACCGCCGGTTCGGAATGCCTGTCTACGGGGTAGTATCCGGCAAGAAACCTCCGTAGTTGCTCTTTTCAATATCATAATAATATTTTATTACAATCTCAGTTATAGTATAGGATGTTACAAAAAAAATGAATAAAATATCTACAATTGTCGCTAAAAACATTTTACACAGAAGAAATATAATAATAAACAAGTACCTACTTAAGTAGTCCTATTGAATTAAAATATAGTAAAGTTACTACATGAACTACTGGAGTTGCAACAAAGACCCAACTGACAAAATCTAGAAGAAAAATTAGTTTATGTTCTGAATCTCTGCAAAAAGGCACAAACCACAGACGGAGAGATGAGGGTTCATAGCCCCAACGTTCGAGTTAACGTCATCGGTTTAATGTTAACCGTTCACAGCCCCGGTGGGTCTATTTGAATGGATGCCGATCAGGCTGTAGGTAAGCAAAGGCAAACTCTATGTAATTGTGCCGTCCGGGGGCAGATGGTAAACGGCTTGTAACTTTCCTATCTTATTTAGGTCATTTCTATTTAGACAAGGTTTTAGGGTTCTTTGTAAACGAATTAAAGTACACTTTTTCAATGTGGCGATAGAACACGAACAACCTGTAGTTGATCAAATTAATATTTATTGCATTTTTTTTTTGCGACTAAGGCTACATGTTTTTTTTATGCTGTCTTATTCGGGTTCCGTACCCAAAGGGTAACTTCTTACTAAGCCTGCGCTGTCGATCTGTCAGCAGACTGTATCCCATGAACCATAATGGATAGATTAATGAAAATTTCAGAGAATGTCTAATAGCTAATCTCACGAAAAATTTAGAGAATGTCTATTTCTGTTGTAGCTTTAACAATGAAAAGTAAAAACATAGAAAAAATAAAAAATAAGGGAGTCTCAGATACAAGAAAAAAATTTTTTCGCAAAGTTTTTGGCTTTTTCTTGTTTCATTGATGGATTTATTTAAAAAGTACATAATGTCTATGTTACAAGATGGTACAGAACCCATCTAGTGTGAGTCCGACTCACACTTGACCGGATTTTTATTTTTCAGTAGAGGGCAACCGGGCATGTGGCTCACCTGATGGCAAGTGATGCCGACGCCCATCGACACATCAGGCAAAAGATGTCTTCACCTTTTTTGCAGCGACATATAGTGACATATCCCTTTTAAACTAAAATTGTTCTCTAATTTCGTGACAATTAAATATATAATACTACTATACTAATAAATATTGTATGTTGAAAAATTATATGTGTGTGTTAAAAAATATATGCTCTTGATTATTGAAAAAAGCAACAACGGAGGTTTCTTGCCGGATTCTTCCCCGTAGAAATAGCATTCCGAACCGGTGGTTGTAAAAAATGACGATTTGAAAGTGCTTATTTTAAGTCTAATCGAATAAAAAACATTTTGACTTTGACTTTGATTCAGGGTAACGATTATTATTATTATTGTGTTATTTTAAGTGATATTTACATTTGACGGTGCGTCTATTTTTCCACGTTTTTATTCAATAACTTTCTTGTTTGTTTGTTTGTTTGTCGTTCCGGTTGGAGTTTTTGCAACTAAATTTTGAGGCACTTCCCGATAAGCTAGCATGCTGAAATTTTCAGGGTAGCATCAAACCCGATGACAATGCAATTTACAACTATAAAAACGGCTGGACCGATTTTGATAAAAATTTTATGGAGTGACTTTTGAGATAGAAAAAAAATAGATTAAAAAAACAAAAAACCTACGTTTTTAAATGTCCTAAAAAAAGGTAATAACCCTACGGGACTGAAAGAGCTAAATTTTAATTGTAAGGGCTGTATATTGAGACGCCATTGACGTAATGCAGAACACTGGTGCTTGGTTCAAAAAACATAACTGTCAGTGAGACAGCGCGGGAAGGAATAAAGGAAGATCGGGAGATTCATTCTTGGCACATTATCGAATTGAATGGTCGTAATAAAATTGAATTGAATTACATTACCAAAGCACCGCGCAAAAAGTCTTTAATAATTAATGTTATTGAATAAAGTGACTGTTGTATTTTCTATAATAAACTTTTATACGTTAAACCCACGTCTTTATAACCCATGATGGAGAACCCAGAGAGATTGGGTACTGACAATCCTGGTGTGCCTTCATATAAATTAAGTGTGGTATACACTAAAACTAAGATGGTTGTTCATTAAAATAGTTTAGTTTGAGTTAACTACCTACTTTTAAGTGTCATTTTGATTATTATCAATTTTACTTAATTAGTAAAAGGATATCAAGATGGAGTGTTGAAATCCCAATGAAAAGGCATTGAGGCTCTAAGCTAACTAATCGAAGCTATTAGCCTATAAAGGAATCGAATTGGCTGACTTCCAAATTAAAGCAGCTTACGGAACCGATATGTGAATGTTTTATAGATGTCGTAGGCCGAAAGCCTAAATGGGGCGATCGAGATCTGCCTGGGCACATCGCGTTATGCCGTCGTTTCTCGATAAACCTGTCCGGCAACGGCCTTATTGCTCGTAACGAACTGCCCAATCATTCTTGGAAAAATCGATTCTTTACAGGCAAACAATTAATTGGTAACGCCGTGAGTGAGATAGAACTCAAACAAAGCGATATATATTTAGTTGAATACTTACAAGAATCAGAAGATACGCTCGGTTCCCGCATTGCGATCACAATACTACGTTTTTTTTTTTATCGTGGGGAATTCCTAATGGATCTCCTTCAGCCCGGGGGAATACTAACCTAACCTAACCTAACCTAGTCAATGTTACTAAAATAAGCACAATTTTTGATACCTATCAACAAAAACTATCAATGCTGGCTTAATACTTTACGATGCTCCAACCATCCAGGCGACATGACTGGTAGTAAAAATCGACGAATAGATACTCACAACATGAAATGATCGGCCATATGACGATGTAATCTGCCCGGGCAAATCTCATGCCATACATAAGATTGGCCTTATTCATAGACAAATAGGTTAGAGCTGTACGATATAGTTGCTCATGACAAACAGTTATTTAACATCGAAAAGAATAGAAGAAAAAATAGTTGTTCGTGTGTTTTTATTAATTTAGTTGAATTACAAAGTTTGCCCGTAGGAGGTATTTTTTTCGGGGCACACCCGCCACTCTGTCCCACCACTGCAACTCCTGTTCACCAGGATCAACAGTGGCGTCCTTTGATCGCATAATCAACTAATAATGCAGCTGTGCAATGCCGCACAGGCTGTGCCCGGACACCCTAACGGCTGTGTTAGGAACCGCAACGAACTAATTCAGAAAAAAATAGGAGGTAGTAAGAAACCGATTTAAGACTTCCCTCCAAGCAAAGCGGAGACAGCAATCGAAATGCCCCAGAGGCCAAAAAACTAAGGGGAGAGACGGTCAGCAGACACCCGTAGGAAATATTCTTCATCTACTCGTGGGAATACACGAAGAATATCTCAATTATTTCAGGCGTATCATCTGAGATTTCATTTGAACTTAAATTATAATTGTATTTTAATTTTGTAATTAAATATAATTTGTATTTGTTTTGTGCCCGGATCGTGGCAACCATTCACATTGGGATTCAACAAAAATGTGTAACACCTCTGCCAACCCCTCTAGAGTGATTACGGCGTGAATTTGTTATGTATTTTTATTAATAAGTAATTAAATGTTTTTGTTATTATTCAGATTAAAAGCTACGATGATTTTGTAACCAATACGTTGCGATGTTATCACGATATAAAGCCGAGACGTGAATTGTATAATTAAATAAACCCCACCTATAAGCACGAGCAAGTTAATTTTAAGTACATAACATCCAAGTTAAATGAACGTAAATATATAACATCCAGTAATATTGGATTGTGTCTTAGGCTTGTTTATTTGGGAAGGTTATTACAAAACTTACCTCCTCGTTGTTTACTAAGGCCCTTGTATCGTAAGTTACCAAATTAATTCGTCTGTTGCTATGCTCTGAGTAAAGAGGATTTGAGTTAAGTTATTGAGACTAGCAAAGCACATATACCTTAAAATTTTCAACTGTTACTTATTGGCATACCGTGGTGTTTTGACGGTTACGTCTCCTGACTGTCTCCTCTTTAATTTTTTGGCCTCTGGGCCATTTCGATTGCTGTCTCCGTTTTGTTGGGAGGGAAGTCTGAAATCGGTTTCTTACTACCTCCTATTTCTTCTGATTAAGTTCGTTGCGGGCAAGACAGCCGGTAGGGTGTCTGGGCACAGCCTGTGCGTCATTGCATAGCTGCATTATTCGTTGATTATTCAATCAAAAGACGCCACTGTTGATCCTGGTGAAAAGGAGTTGCAGTGGCGGGACAGAATGGCTCGTGTGGTCTGATATACCTTAAAAAATGAGGGAAAACGCTGCATCCTTGCTACAAAGATTGCGAGACAGTAGCAACGATATCCTAACTATATTGCTAACAAAGTTGATTGTCCAACCCAGAAACATTGGTCCAGATTTATGATGGTAACCAATAAATTATAATTGTAATACTATGTAGATTATACCATATCGTTGCTAAACGCATGCGATACAAAATTATATCTCAGGGCAGGGCTGAGTCAATGTGTGTGTCGTGATGTGGTTACTATTATTAATAACTCGATTGCTGTTATACTATTTTATGAGCTGGTTTAATTGATTTTATGTTCATTATTAATCTGTGCACGGCTATAAGATATTTACTAACTATATTAGCATATTTTTCTGAAATAAATATTTTGTAATAATAATTGCAAAGTTTTATGCTGACAGGACGTAACTCGGCAGAAATTCATTTTTACGAATAAAATGTTTAATTCAGCGTCACCTTGTGAGCAACCGTAACACCCATTTAAGAACCAGCGTCAATCGACCACGAACCCATAACATAAAACCTCGTCAAAATTGGTCTAATCGTTTTGTAGATAAATAGCAGCATTGGTTTGCACAAACAAACATCTCTCACCCTAAACGCATATACCTTTCCGTGCCGTCGTGGTTGAAAACTACTTCAATCAGGATTCATTTAGATTTACTCTTTCTTTGTCTGAAGCCTAAACGATTTCACTTAAAATCTTTGTAGATTTAACAAAGAGGTTTGGGCGAAAATGATTTTAAGACTTAACTTTTGAAGTTCTGCTTTATTTGTGTCCTTTCATATAACGACGTGGTAGCTTAAGTTGTTACGTGTCTTAGTTAACCGACCGACCCGACCCGACAGGTCGAGGGTTCGAGTCTCGGTTTACCGTACGCTGTAGCTGTCATGCTCCTCATTGTGCCCGGATAGTGGCAACAAATTCGCAACCTGTCACACTGGGACTTAACATAAATATGCGAAATATGGTGTTTAACACCTCTGCCAAACCCTCTCGAGGGATTACGGCGTGAGTTTATGTTTTAAGTTTCATACATGAACCGTAACATCCGAGCAGTGCAGAAGAAAATCCATACCTGCTTACCAAGGAGTCATAAACACTATTCCATTTCCTTTCTATTTCTGCCGTGAAGCAGTTCGCTGTATTTCGGTTCGTAGGATCGGAGAGCCAGTGTAATTACCGACACGAGAGGTATACCATCTTAAACATGGACAATGGCGGTGCTATATACGCTGTAAGTCATCAATGGTATCACATTCCATCAGGTGAACTATTTTTTTTTCCATGACGTTATCTATGAAATGCTTATTCTGTCGTTCAAAAGAATAACATACATAAATATAAACATAAACTCACGCCGTAATTAATCCCTCGAGAGGGGTAGGCAGATGTGTTAAATACCGCATTTCGCATGTTTATGTTGAGTCCCAGTGTGATTGGTTGCGATCTGTCGCCACTATCCAGGCACAGTGAGGAACAGCTACAAAATACAGCGACCCTAGACTCGAACCCTCGACCTATCGGGTCGGCTCGGTCGGTTAATCAAGGGACGAAACAAACTAAACTACAATGTCCTTAAAAGACTAAACTTTTCATTTGAAAATTTATATCTACCAATTACATAACATAAATGAGAAATTAGACCCGTTTTGCGTGAAATGGAGTGAAGGCGGAACGTAATGAAACCGGCCGCTTTTCAAGTGTGAATACTTTGAAAAATGGTATTGGTCCAGCCCCCCGACCGCAAATGACAATAGAACATTTAACGGAGATACCCCGGTAACAGACGACGCGGGCAGCGTAGCGGGGAGCGGTAAGCGGATTCAGGAACTGAGCGGTGTTAGTCGCCCCCTAAACGATCAGTAATATCCTGCAATATCAATATATAACTGATCGTTTAGGGTTAATATTGAAGATTGTGCAATGATTGAACAAAATCAAAATCTTTTTTATTTATTCAAATGGACTTAAAATAAGTACTTTTAAATCGTCAAAATTATTTAAACTACCACCGGTTCGGAATGTCTGTCTACAGGGAAGAATCCGGCAAGAAACCTCCGTAGTTGCTCTTTTCAATATCAAAATAATGTTTCATTATAATCTTAGTTTTGGTATAAAATGTTAAAAAAAAAGTATAATAATGTATCAACAAATGTCGCTAAAAACATTTTATACAGACGAAATATAACAATAAACAAGTACCTACTTAATTAGTCCTATTGAATGAAAATATAGTAAAGTTACTACATGAACCACTGGAGTTGCAACAAAGACCCGGTTGACAAAAGCTAGCAGAAAAATAGTTAATGTTCTGAATCTACATTTCATGGACCATGATTGCAACTCCTGCATTCCAGCGGTCAATAGAGGTGCCTGCGAGGGTACGATATATAAGCCTACAAATGTCTTTGTCGTCAATATATTTATTAATTTTATAGTAAGCATTTTTTATTAGAATATCTTTAACATGTATCTTAAATTTTGTGTCTGACATATCTGTAATATACCGTGGTATTTTATTATAGAATGTATTACAATTTCCGATAAATTATTTACTTGTCTTTGCTAGCCTTCGTTTTGGTATGAGTAATTTATCATTATTTCTTGTATTTGAACGTGTTTGATTTTTACTGCACTATTTATTAAGTATGTCGTGTGGAATCAGTATTGAAATCAATATTCGATATATCTATTCCATTCTCCGACTGAACGCTGAAGCATTGTGCGATGCGTCCCATTTCTTCTATGGAACATGACGTAATAGAATAATTCGAGAAAATATTGTCCCTATTTGTACTATAGAACTACATTATAGCTCTTGCTCTACTTTTTATTTGTCTGTGAATGCATAGAAATAAATGGGGATCGGCTTTTCCCAAATTCTTCGATTATGATTGATGAGAAAGACGTGAATGACAATCTCTGACGTTAATACCAGGTACAGTTCACTATCAAAAATTGAAACTACTCGCTATATATAATATATCTTTATTTTGCAAAATAAAAGCAAGTAGTTTAACAATACAGTTAGTTTACATATCAACTTCTTGAAGTTGATATATAATTTGTTCTGTGGAACTTTGAGACAAAAAAGTACAAACTGTTATATAGTACAAATAGGGACAATATTTTCTCAAATTGTTCTATTACGTCATGTTCCATAGAACAAAGGGGACACATCGGTATTGTGCATATCTTATATTTCTGCAAAATAATTGATCGTTAAGGTTAAAGCGCATTTGAATATTATTGTACAGATTGAAATGTAAAAACTTTCAATCAAAAATCTAAATAATTTATTTCCTGTATCTTAGGTGTAAACAACAGTAGTGTTTTTGCGGTACGACGTCTGCTACGCTAGAGGTTCCAGGTTCCAATCCCGGCGGGGGCGGATGTAGCATTTTAATCTATGCAGTTTATATTGTATCGTTGCTTAGTGCCTGCGATACAAGATTACATCTGAGTGCAGGGCTGAGTAATGTGTGTGTGATATTATTATTTTGATTATGTAAATTATAAATGTTTCTTCCATTTCAGGAATTATATTTTCTTTGTATTAGGAAGCTGTTCTTTGCCATAGCAGTGCATTATTATATTGTTGACAGTTTTAAAATCCATTTTCACTTTACGTTTCCCTCAATACGTTTAAAATAAATGCAATTTCACTTCCAAAACAAGTTCAAATGTTATATTCCCGATGTATGTAAAAATATTCACAGCTTTTTTTCATTTCAAGTACGAAGGAATAAATAATCACTTTTAATCTAAATCGCTTCTTACTTAAGTGAAACTGTTCTTAAAATAGAAATACATGCTTAAGGTGGACAGCGGGAAGTGAATTAAAATCCCGGTATCCCGTTTGTCCAACTGTTGTTGATCAAAGTATAGGGGACAACGGGAATGATTTTTGATAATTTTACTAAAGCGCCGGTGTCCCCCGTTAACGGCCAACGGGGACAACGGGAATACACCGTTCAAACGTAATCATTAGTACGTTTGCCGCATGCTGTATGTCAGTTTGTTTATTCATAAAGTAACTCGGAATTTTGCGATCTCACTTCCTTTCCTGCACTGTCTCTCAGGGCGTATTTTAGTTCGTTTATTTATTCTAAAAAGACCGGCGTCTACTTTTAAAGTTGGACGATTTCGGTGGACGCTGTGTGTGTGTTCTCATTAAGTCACTATTTTATTTTTGCGATTCAGATAAAGTTTGTGCAAAAGTATGCGAGCAGAAGAGTAAAAGATGTAGTTAAAAGCATAATACTTGTGTTCTTCTTTATTAAAACAAACAGAAACAAAACAAACATTATGTTGAGTTGAAATTAACTAAAAAAAATATATTTGTAGACATAATAAAAAGTGTGCTAAGCAAATGAAGAGACGTTCTATAATAAATTAATATGTAACAAAGCAAATAACCGCTCCCGCTCGCAATGGAAACAGGAAGGAGGGAATTTTTATTAAAAACCATCAAACAGTCTGACCTAAACTTTTTATTAGAACAATAATTAAATAAATGAAACCCTACAAAGGGTTTCACAGTCTTTTTAATTAGAATTTTTAAAAATATTTCATTGAGCGGTTCCATTTGAGGCGAGTCCTAAATATTTTTTCTCTGCTAAAATCTGATATCTTTCGTTAATTAAATAAAAAAACTCGTAGAGATTGTTTAATGAAACGGTTTTGAATTGTAATTAAAACCTAAACAAGAATTTCTATTGGATAGTATTTTTATTTCATCAATAGTATTGGAAAAACCTACTCCAAGGAAAACCAAATTAAACTTTTATGGATTATTTTAATAATAATAATCACATCACTACACACACATTGACCCAGCCCTCAGATTGCAGAATATTGTATCGCAGATGCTAAGCAACGATATGTTATAAACAACATAGATAAGAATACATCCAAGACCGGTAAGCGAATCAATACGTATTGATAGTAACACAAATTCTGCCCCCGCCGGGATCGAACCCGGAACCTCTAGTTTAGCAGTCAGCTGTTTACATTACAGAAGCCGAATTAAATATAAACAGTAGGGAATATAAGCTACACCCACAAGCTAATTCCAAAGCAAACCTCACGATCAAAGGTCTTGGCTCTGCTTTACTGGCCTTCCTTCAAGAAGTTGAATCAGGAATGTGTTACACCTTACAAAGAGCGCTATTTTTACAGCACTTTATAAAAACGTTTGTTTTCTTGCGTTCCTTCCTTGCTATGCAGTTTGTGGAAGTCGAGAAAATGTAGTATTTTTTACAGAAAAGCTGAGTTCGCTTCAGAAATAAAAACCGACGACCACGTTATTTTTAAAAGTTACTAAATACTAAAACTTGTAAAGCCGCAAAAGAATTTAAATTTAACTGTACACGTACACTCGTTTAAGCCCGAACTATTTACTATTTGATGAAATATAGTCACAAAGAACGCCAACTCAAAGTTCACAGCCGTGGTTTAACTTTCATAAATCTTTCCAAGCGCAAAATGCATTCGACAAATATTTCTGTGGGACTTTTCAAAACAATTTCCGCACCTCAAATGTCGCTTAAACAGTTTCAGAAGTGATATAGAAGGAAAATATAAATTTATTTAAACTTTAACAGAGTTATTCAAAATGTTTGTACGGTGTCAACACACAAAGCCCTCACTAAATAGTTTCGTTCGATCGAAGACTACTTCTTAAGCCCTTTACTTGTGTCCCTTTGTGGAATAGAAGCCTTCTCAAATAGTTCTTCGAACCGTTCCCCATTGAGATAATATCCAGGAGAAACGCCGTCGTCTCCATATGATTTGTCTACAACACCATTATCAACTCTTCTGCTTCGAATTAAGGCTGAAATTGAATTGCCGTATCCTTGATTGTGTTGTCGTTTCTGTTGCTGCATAGTTCTAGTGTTAAATTGCTTTCGGTTAGCTTCTTGCACATGATTTATGCGTGAGCTTTCGCTTTGTATACCACAGGTGGCTTGTAATATCGCTTCTAGAGCCATTTGGTCTTGTATTCTCCTCTGTGTTGCCGTAGCCTGCAAATTTCCGATTAAGTCTTTGTACTTGGACTCAAGTTTTTCAACAGCAGTATTAGTTTCTTGTTGATTTTCTCCCATGACTTCGTTCATAACCTCCGTTCTTTGTTTAACCAGTTGCAATTGTAATGCGCATTCGGTTAAGTGCTTTTCTCTTTGCAAAGATGCTACTTTGGTCTCAAATATTTTAAAGCATTTGTTTTTGCATCTTTCAGCTTTGTTCAATCGTTTTTCCATTTGTTGAGTCTTTAGTTTGTATTCTTCGATCTGATTTGATTCCGGTTTATCCATAAGTTTTTTCAGAACAAAGTTGAAATTGACCTTTTGATCTTGCATTTGAGTTTTTATCGCTTCGATTTCAGTTTCTTTTTGTCTTATTATTACGTCCTTCTCATTTCTGATATCAATGGCTTCTTTAAGATCCTGTGCGGATTTTTTTTCAAGCTCTGCTATTTTTGTTTCGTAATGAATTTTTAGTTCGTCAAGTTTTTGATTGTGATCATTATGATAGGATATTTCCGCTTGAGCTTTAAATATTTCTAATTTGAACTTTCTTTCCAGCTCTTCAATTTCTTGCCTTTTCCTTTCCTCAAAGCCATCAATTTTATGTTGTAGTAAGTGTAGGGCGTCTATAAGAAAATATTTTTCGTCCAGTGAATTTTGCGCATCTTCTTCGGCTGATTTAACTCGTATATTACTAGCATGTGGAAGAATACAACAGGTGCTTGTAGTATTATCTAATTTTGGGACATCAGTTCGTCCACAGCAATTATCTTCTTTTATCGATTGTAGCTCTTTGGTCAGTAATAAGTTTTGGTGTTTTATTTCTCTAAGTTTAGCTACCAAATTCTTCGTTCTGTTACCGAAATGTGTGAAATCAACTAGTTTATAATCGTCTTCTTTCGTAACGTAACGGCAGTCAAGAACATTTTGTTTTAAATTTTCACATTCTTTAACATCCACATTTTCATCAGAATTATATTTGATACTGGTTTTGCTGTTATTGACGCACTCGAAAGACAAATTCTCCATCTCAGATATACTGAAATGGTTATTGTATAATATTTTTATGTTAGGATCATCGGATTCTACGACCATGCATTCTATTTCTGCTGACGTTGTATCGCTGATAGACTCATCAGATATTGGTTCTAGATCGTCTGCCGCTGGTAAACTTATAAAAGGGTCAGTAAGCATGCTTTTGCTAAGTTGAAAGCATAACTGCAGCACATATTTATTACGCAAAACCTTTTCCGAGTCCTTACAGTTTGATAGCTTTTGAATCCAAGCGTTGCACAGTTCGATGACCCTCCCATCTTTCAATTTCGCAAGAAATGGTCTCATGATATGTAAATACCTTTTGAACTCTTCATCTAAATTTTTATCAGTTGTTACGTCCATGATTGTTTAACAAATTACTGGAATAAAAATAAAAAATTGCTATAATAAATCTGAAAGACATGTGTAAAAGCCAAATTTGTTATAAAAGACAGGTAAAATTGACAACCATAGATTAAATATAGTAAGTAGTTATTGCTTTCATGAAATTTTACCTTGGTCACTATTTGAGCATGTTAAAGCTGAACGGACATTTATCCGGAATTTATTCGATCCGAAAGAGCCGAACGAAAAGAATTTCCTGAATCTGCAAGAACACCATAAATCCCAAACAATTTCGGATGACGTCATCAGTTTCGGCACGGATGATGCGGTCGACTTGATCGATGCGTTCGCCTTCTAAGACATCGTCAAGATTCATCACAATTCAAATGTAATTACAACAGTGTTGTAATTATTTTGAAAAAAGGAACTACGGAGGTTTCTTGCGGGATTCTTCCCCGTAGAAATAGCGTTTCGAACCGGTGGTAGTATAAAAATATGACGATTTAAAAGTACTTATTTTAAGTCTATTTGAATAAAAAAATAATTTGACTTTGACTTTGGCATCTTGGGGGCGGTCGCTTCTTTCGGTGCGGATTTGTGTGCGAGGCCTCCTTTATCCAAGGCAAATGGTGCGTAAATCAGTCTGGAAAAAGCAACCGGATGATTTTTGGTATTTGAGTTCCTGAGGCAATTTAGAAACTTGTAAAGGACCTCAAAGTGATAACCTCAAAGTTGACTGATTCCAAGAAAAAAGGCGTAGGTGATAACGAAAAAAAAAATGATAAGAAACCGACTGAAAAGGAGGTAGCATTCAAGTATACATACTCGTACTTAAACTCGTAGTTACTGAAATTGTCATCCGAAACGCTCGGACGATTTGCGAGAACGGATTTTTTTAAGATCGTGAAAAAAATCGTGTAGCAACCGGTAACGCTTTTAATGAAAATTCTTGTTTGTATCGTAGTTGTAGTTGAAGATGTAGTTGTAGAAAATTCTTCTTTGTATGAAGCAGCTCGGATACGTTTGCATTCACCTTCAAAGTTAAATTACAAATTCTAAGCTAGCAAGATCTTGATATGGCTATCATTGTTTTTTTTTAAGTTATAATGAAACAAATTAATAAAGTTCGTAATTTTAGCGAAATAAAATTGTAAATTAACATTTATTTTAAAACGACGAACGACGATTTATACTGCTAAATGGAGAAGGCGCTTTTCTAACAAATGTAATGTAGCAATTTGGAAATCATTAACTTTTTCTTTTAGCTGGTTAACAGTTGTAACATTTTCTGTGTAAATATGAAATTAGAATAAAAGTTTATTGAAAATTTGTGTTTAAATCCCTCAACTCATTAAACTGATTCCAAACAATTGCTTATGTAACATTAACATTATGAATTAAATACAAACCCCTTTATCATTAATAAGGAAAACCTTGGGTAACCGACCGACACGACAGGTCGATGGTTGGAGTCTCAAGTTGGCGTAAGATATAGCTGCCATGTTCCTCATTGTGCCCGGAAAGTGGCGACGAATTCGCAACCTTTCACACTAGGACCCAACATAAACAAGCGAAATGCGGTGCGTAACACCTCTGCCTATCCCTCTCGAGGGATTAATTACGGCGTGAGTTTATGTTTGTGAGTCAGAAAAATATTTTGTTATATGAGATTTTATATACAGAAAACTACGACATATGCTATGAATACGGTGTTTCAGCCAACAGCCGACTACTACGCAAGAGGTTCTGGGCTCGAATCCCGGCGGAGGCGGATCTTTATGATATTTCCAATACGCATTATTTCGTTTACCGGTCTTGGATGTAGTATTCTTATTTATGTAGTTGCTTAGAACCTGCGACACAAGATTCCTCAATCTTACTGTAGGGCTGAGACAATGTGTGTGTTGTGATGTAGTTATTAATATAGGCTGATAAGGTACTTTAGCAGCAAGTGGTGAAATAATCCTTAAGAATTAAAATGATGTAGGTACTTATAAAATAGGCATATTTACACGGAGAAGTTTGGTGAATTCTTTTGATAAATTTTAGGGAAAGATTAAGTGCAAACTCGCATTTTTCTCCAGTAAAATACTACAAGGTCAAGCTGAGCATTTTCCATCACTTGCAAGAAACTTAAACTCTCGTGAATATGTTAATTTAAATTGTCAAAAACTGAAATCCTTAAGGCATCCATTTGCATGACAAAGGTTTTATCACAATGGATATCTTTTGAAAAGTTTCCAAGCCGATTACAGATCGCGATGGCGTAGATACTTAACATGAGAGACCGTTGACGCTTCGTCAATTTTGAACCTTATAAGATTTGAGTTAAGATCAAAAATAAGTTTCCAAGTCCGATTTGGAGAAACTATTAAGCTTACGATAACTAGCGTAAGACGTTCATTTAATATTTAAAAAGTTTATGAAGTTCAACATCTATCAGATACGTCTCGGAGGGATTATAGAAATATTTTTTGTCTTAAAAGTTTCGGCTTTAAAAAAAATCTCTTGTAATCATCTTTACCTTTTAACAGCGAAGGAAACTGTTTCTTTTATGTATTAAAGAAACCATTGATCTATTATTTTTTAGATACGCAATCTAATATAAAATTTACTAAAAAACTAATACATATATTGCGTAGAGGCAGTGAGAAATATTTCATATTAGAAAAAAACAGCAAATTCAACCTTAAGGTAATTAAAGAAAGGTATCTATATAATAAATAATTGTCTATTTTGTGAAACATAATCATTTTAGCTTTCTAATGATTGAATATAAAACAATTTGCTAAATAAACAAATAAAAATTATATTTACAAATCGTAAATGTATTTGAATTTAATGCACATGTAATATAATCTATTTATTTATTTAGGGACGTCTACAGCAAGTACATTACACAGACATATAAAAATCACATATTATAAACAGTAACTGATGTACATGCCTACAACAGACGAACACAACATTTACAAAGGCTACACACACATTATACTAAAATAAAAACAGGTCACAAAGAAAAATATCATTGGTTTAGATTAAACCATGACACAAAAGAAAGTAAAAAAAAATATAGGAATTGAAATTTAAAGAACCTGAACGTAATGAGAACTATTTTAATTAATCAATTTATTTACATCAATCGATTCGCTACCCCTTTATAACTAGTAGTATTAATTTTTTTTTTTGCTCGTATCTTTATTTAATTTTAAAAGCGATTTGATAAAGATTCACACTTCTGTAAAAGAGCTCAAACCTGGAGCATTTGCGAGTAATGCAATGTAACAGAGCATTACAGCGAACAACCTGTTATGTTACAGATTCGAGCATTACAATGGTGAGGGAAGAACTGAGCATTACAGTCAAGTCAGTGAGGCAGTAGAAGTCTTAAATTAATATCTGTTTTTTATTAATGTGATTATTTAGCTTTAGGAATATTATGTTATATTTTTAATAAATAAAGTTTTAACTTACTTAATTACAGTACCTATTCAAAGTCAATGTCAAAATGTTTTTATTCGAATAGCCTTAAAATAAGCACCGGTTCGAAACGCTATTTCTACGGGGAAGAATCCAACAAGAAACCTCCGTAGTTGCTTTTTCAATATTCAAATAAAATAATTTTCTGTTACAACCTACAATTTGTGAAACATAATCATTTTAGCTTTCTAATGATTGAATATAAAACAATTTGCTAAATAAACGAACACAAATTATATTTACAAATCGTAAATGTATTTGAATTAAATGCACACAGAATTATTACAGTTAGGCTGAAGCTAAGTAAACGATTTTACCTCTGAAACTCAGAGTGATTTTTTTAAACATCGTATGCAAAAACCGTAACACGTGAAACTTATTCCGGAATAAAGTCGATGTCACCAGTCGCTACACAAAGCGGACGTAAAATCCGTACTCCATTTAAAGTGAAAAGATTCTATTACCGAGTTCGTTACTTGGTCAATAACGATAAATTGCATTCAGGCAGCCATTTATACGGCATAAAGATGCTCAATCTCGGTAGTGAATTTAAATAGAAAAATGTTAGAGGAAATGTTTCTTTTAAAATTACGGTTATGATTTCACTTGTATGCATGTTTATGAGTATGTGTGTCCGTCCCTCTGTTCCCGGACTAATAATTGATACGGTGCTTGTAGATTTTTTTTTATAATTTTTAATTAAATATTAAAAGAATACATGTTGTTGGGACTGGTTATTTTCATTAAAACTTGAAATTTTCCATTATTTTCATTATTTTCCTTCCAATGGATTGCAAAAGAAACAATCTTATTTGGAAACAAGAAAAAAAAGTTCTGAAATTATTTGCCTCGTCCGTAGTAGAATTTTTTTTACGGTTTTATCGATTGTGACGTGATGTTTATAGCTTAGATTATAGCGTTCACGCTAACAGAAAATATAAATGTATGGAAATGATATTTTCTCTCGATCGAATTACACAAAACACATGAAAAATAAACACACCCCGTAATAAATCCCTCGAGAGGGCTAGGCAGAGGTGTTAAACACCGCATTTCGCATGTTTATATTGAGTCTCAGTGTGACAGGTTGCGAATCTGTCCCGACTATCCGGGCACAATGAGGAACATGGCAGCTACAACGTACGGCAACCCGAAACTCGAACCCTCGACCTGTGGGTCGGGTCGGTCGGTTAACCAAGGCGCGTACAAACTAAGCTACCACATCCTCACCTTCCCGTCCTTTTTCTCGCTTGAATTACGTCATTGTAGAGTCATTTCCATAGTTTTCTTCTGTTGACGTCTAAGGCTGGTAGGTAACAGGAGGATGGAGTCACAAATTTTGATCTAATGTGTTTTTAAGTTCAATACATAGTGAATATACTTTCCAAGCATCAGAATCACGTCCGAAGACTAACGATGCGAGTCATAAACTTACCTGAAATGGTAACGAATAAATGGAGAAATGCTGCCTATTTTCTTTCTGAATCGAACGCGACGAAAGATGTCAATTACACTTTTCACGTGAAAAGGGAATTTGTATGACCTTTTTATTTATTTATTATAATTCTAGACCGTCCAAATCCGTTAGATTTTCTCAAATATCTGACTTATTAACTGAGTTATAAAGCTTCAAAATCGTTGACGGTGAGATGACAGGAATGGTTACTAGGTGACCGTTCGGAGGAGGTGTCATTTATATTTCAAAAATCAAAATTTTTATTCAAACGGACTTAAAATAAGTAATTTTAATCGTCAAAATTCTTTTTACCTGTCGGTTCGGAATGCCTGTCTACGGGCATATTGAAAATTAAATATCATATGAATTAAAGGCAATAAAGGAATACATTAATTATGAATAATATTTGGACTGAGCTTACACCGACACCAGAAATTAAATGTTTTTTCAGGTGTTTCGGATTAAAAACTTAATTAACTCATAAAAACTTATAACATTTCACTGAAAATGAGTTTACAAAAATGAACGCAATCACATAAAACATAAACTCACGCCGTAATCCCTCGATAGGGGTAGCCAGAGATGTTACACACCGCATTTCGCATGTTTATGTTGAGTCCCAGTGTGTCAGGTTGCGAATCTGTCGCCACTATCCGGGCACATTGAGAAACATACAAAATTAATATTAGGTTAGTCTTTAGGAGGTACATACATTCTTTTTTGTTTTCATTCTTTTTTAATTTAATAACATTTAAGTAACGCAGTAAACAAGAACAGACTAAAGAAACAAAATATACAGCAACCAAAAAGACAACTACCAGATTAAAATTACTAATTATGAAATACATGTAATAATAATAATAACCACCTCAAATTCAAATTCAAAATGTTTTTTATTTAAATAGACTTAAAATAAGTGCTTTCAAATCGTCATTTTTTTATCTACCACCGGTTCGGAATGCTATCTACGGGGAAGAAGCCGGCAAGAAACCTCCGTGGTTGCTTTTTTCAAAAATTTACAATAGTTTTTTATTACAATTTGGAAAATTTTGGTTTTCTATTTCATACAATTTAAAGCTACTATGAATACCTTTATAGTTATAGTTGGTTCAGTCCTTCTCCATTTTTGTTCATGTTTCCTAACTCCAAGGCTAATCGGGCCGCCATGATGCAGAAGTGGTTATCAAATAGAAGTTACCACACACGTGTCTGGCTTTCTGCACTGGATCCTGAGCAAATAACGTTTACGGCTATGATATTAATGTCTGAGGTCGCCCTAAAGTTGGGTAGAACTTTAAAATGGACGGAACACACACACACACGGAGTTATTTTGTTTTATGTGTGTAAGTGTAAGCTCAAAGACGACAGAGGATCACATTAAAAGATGCCGGTAAAGGTGTTTAAAACAACATTCTCGGGTGATGTAAAATTTGAACAGGAAACTAAGAAATAATAAGATAATGCACCTCAATGAAAATGAATAAAAAAAATCGAGTATAGCTGTCTATAGTTTTACTAGCAGGGTAGATCTTGGGCTTTTTAAATAAGAATAACACCATCACGACGCACATTGACTAAGTGCATTAAGATAATCTTGTAACGATATGGTATGTACTACATAGATAAGAATACAACAACCAAGACCGGTAAGCGAAACAATGCGTACTGCAAAT
Source organism: Choreutis nemorana (assembly GCA_949316135.1). Lineage (NCBI taxonomy): Eukaryota > Metazoa > Arthropoda > Insecta > Lepidoptera > Choreutidae > Choreutis > Choreutis nemorana. The sequence goes on from OX438598.1 coordinate 970,448, forward strand.
CACACAAAGTTCCGCCCCCGCCTTGAGTCGGACCAGGAACCTCTTAGAATAGAATAGAATAGAATTTTTATTTGTATAAAATGTTAGTAAAATTAGGGTATTCATAGAAATTTTATGAACTATAAAAATTTTGCCAAATAGTGGCCTGCAAATTTCTCTAGCGTAGCATTCTGAAGTTGTAATCGAGCTTTAGTTTTCAATACATTAAAATAATTAATAATTCGTGTCCATTAGTTTCGCGACCAATTATTCATCTTTGATTTTAATATTCAAATTTCAAAAGGTTACAGACGGCGACACATAACGCTTCACATCATGACAGTAAGTGGAATTACTCACATATTAAGTGCAATCCTTATAATAATAATAATAACCACATCACGACACACACATTGACTCAGCCCTGTAGTAAGTATCGTAAGAACTTGTGTCACAGGAACTAAGTAACGCTATGGTATATACTAAATAGATAAGAATACAACATCCAAGACCGGTAAGCGAAACAATGCGTCTTGCAAATAACACAAAGTCCCGCGCCCGCCGGGATTCGAACCCGGTACCTCTAGCGTAGCAGTCGGCAAACCTTACCTACCTTATGCTGTAGAACTTAAGAACGATAAGCAATAAGTTACTTTGATTTATGGCCGTGTGTAGCTTTGGCCGTAACTAACTTTTTATATCAAAATTTTTAGATACAAAGATTCTTCACCTACGTTCGAAAACCAAGGAATGTAAGAAAGCTGTTTCAAAATTTATTTCCTCAACAATTTCCAGTGAAAAGCAATTAATATTAATAAAAGGCTGAACTTTCGTAAAATATAACAATTTCAACGCAAACATTATTCGCTATAAACGGCCTGAAAGGAAATAAACGTCTTATAAATCTTCCGTTAATCGCCTTAACCCGGTAATCACTTTAATTTATTTATATTTATACTTTATTCTAATACTGAATGTTTGTTTTGAATTATATATACAAAGTACTTGCTAGAGGACGTCGTAGCTCAGTGTGTCACAACCCGTTCGACAGGTCGATTAAGTTGTAGCTGCCATGTTCCTCATTGTGCCCGGATAGGGGCGATGGATTCGCAACCTGTCACTGGAACAACAAACATGCGAAATGCGGTGTGTAACACCTCTGCCTGCCCCTCTTGAGGGATTACGGCGTGAGTTTATGTTGTGTAATTGCTATTATTTACTGATTCAGACCATTTTAAAACCATAAAGGTGCATGTGGTGGATCTGCAAGCACAATCGTCTGTGTTGGTTTCCCTCCTTTCTATTTCTGCCGTGAAACAGTTTCGCTGTGTTTCAGTTCGAAGGATCGGAGAGCCAGTGTAGTTATTGGCATGAACTTAATGTCTTTCCTTTCAAGATAATCTCCTTTACACCAATACCCCAATGCTTTTCCCCTTTATACGACAAAAGCTATGGCAGTGCTTCTCATCAGGTAAACTTTCTGCTTATTTGTTCATGACGTTGTGTAAAAATGTACACTATCTTCGTTTAAAATACATTATTTGGATGTTGTTATTTTTATTTATTAATCAAAATACATTATTTGGAAATTTATTTCTTGAATATGATGTCGTCTAAATGTAAACCTTCGCGATCACGGCCTTCATTTATTCATGTAGTTAGTAGTAAAATTTTCAATGACGGTGCGGCATGTCGACTCTATGATGAATAACCACATTGCGACTCACGTTAACTTAGCTCTGTTAGATTGAAGAATCTTTTGTCGCAGGTGCTACAACGGTATGGTATAAACGATATAGTACTGCATCCAAGATCGGCAAGCGAAACAATGCGTCTTGCAAATAACACAAAGTTCCGCCCCCGCCTTGATATGATAGATTCACTATACTTCCCTATGAGAAACATAGTGTGAAGTGGAAAAAATACGGGTTAAAAATTATCGTGGAGATTAGAAGTTGAGTTTTTGTTCCGTTGTTCATAATTTCGATCTAACAAAGACCAAAAAATCATTCCGTACGGCAGGAACAATATTAAAATCTTCAACGAGATGTTGATTCCTCACTCCCTTCGTAAGAACTTCATTTCCCTTTAGAATTTGACGAGGGTTTCTTTGGCACCCCTAACCATCCGTACCATCTGAAGCAAGCCATAGCTCTGTCCTTTTCAAACTTAAAGCCATTAGATCTGCAGGACAAGGATGGCGAGAAGTTCCCAGATATCCGTTTATTGGCACAATTTAGGACAAAGCAACGGACAAATAAGGTATCTCTCTGACCCTATTTTTTCATATCGCTTTTGTCTTCATGACGTAGTCGCTTATTTTAAATTGCTCGAATAAACTTATGGAGTTTCTACTTGACCTTTCGGTGTTTTATAAGAGAAATTTGTTGGACATCAAATTACAGATGTTTTCTCCTAATCGACGAGTGCTGCGGCCCGGAGGCCTTAGCAGCTTTACCGAGGCTATCGTTGCCTACGCAATAGATCAGTTTGTATCGGCTTAATAAAGACAACACAACAATATGAAAAAAATAGGTAGTGCCGCCATACCTGTTCTCCTCAAAGTTGTGACTCTAATGCTTGAACAAAATAATTAATAGATTTAAAAAATCTAAAACCCACATTTTTTAAAATAAGAAAATAACCCTATGGGGCTGAAAGAGGGGCCACTCAAAAGTGGGGGCGTATATTATTTAAGGGATTATTAATGGAATATATTTACATGACGAGTATCGATCGTGGGTGTAACTTGCAAAGTTGCTTTCAGCCCCGTAGGGTTATTTTATTATTTTTAGGATATTTAAAAACGTGGGTTTTAGATTTTTTAATCTATTAATTATTTTAATATTTTTATCTCTGTTGTTTGTCTGTTTGCCGATAATTTCAGCCTGGTATCTTATCGGGAAGTGCCTCAAAATTGAGTTGCAAAAATCCAACCGGAACGACAAACAAACAAGAAAAGTGAGTGTATAAAAACTTGGGAAATAGCTAAAGAGGATGCTTTCGCAATTTTGTGGGTCATGCATATCGTAAAATGGACACACACTAATTGGGAATTGTTGTAACGTCGTTAAATTGTGAGTGTGTGTTGTATTTTTTGTTACAGATCATACAACTAATTGCTGAAACGTTAGTTATTTTAAAATAACAACACAGTTTGTTTTCGTCACGTGGCTTAATAGACTTTTAAATAGGATAGTCGACGAAAAAAAAAAAAATGCTGTAACAGCAAACTTTTTGTTAAATACAATATACTTTACTTTCCTTCAGGCGCTTTTGGCTTTTTTTTATAATAAAGTTAGTTTTAATTCTGAGGTTTTCTGGAATTTAAAATGATAAGCTACTTTTAAATTTATTGAAACTCAAAAATAATATGTAGAGTACATTTATATTATATATTAGTATTCATCCCTTAGATAGAATTTTTCAATGAGATGTTGAAAATAATTTCCTTACAGTTGATTGGATTGTATGTTTATTGTAATTGTTTTACTAATTAATCTATTTTTTTTAATATTGATATATTTTCATAGTGATTTTCATTGCATTTACTAAATTATTATAAAAATGTGTTTATTCCATTAAAACTACAAACTTTTATTATTAGATACAACGCAAAGGAGAATCTAACGACCCTCGTTGTGTAGCGTTTAAACCACCGGCTGTAGCACGTGACGTCTCAGGTTCGAGTCCCGTTTCGGATATATGTCTATTTATTTGATAGACAAACAGAATACAGAACAGTTTTATCAATAGGGTTTCAATACCAACATTACTTCTGACTAAATTGTATTCCACTTACTTGTATACACTACATAATAATAATAATACAGTGAAACTTGGTTAAGTGGGACCTGGATAAGTGAGAAACCTCCATAACTGGAACCAATGCTGAGGTCCCAACACTTTGGCACTGAATTACCTCTGTTAGTGGGACAAGGTAAGTCTCTATATCTGGGATTTGTTCTTTCGATTTATCATCATAGTTACCTCTATAACTGAGACAGCGAGCAAATTTTATATGCATAAACCTCTGTAACTGAGATAACATTGTTTACTCATTCTTATTCTACCCACAAATTCCACACGTAATTCGAAGTACGTAAGTAATTTTGAGCTTCAATTACCTTCAGTGAAATGAAGAAGAAGACGATGAAATGAGCGCGGAAGTAAATTTAGTAAAAATGTCTAAACGCGAAGCAGTAAAAGCACTAGACACTTTGCACAGTTATTTTGAGATGTCATCAATTGGTGACCAAAGCATATTTGATAAAATTTATAACATCGAAAAACATCTGATGGCTTTTTTTTCGGGGCACACCCGCCACTCTGTCCCACCACTGCAACTCCTGTTTATCAGGATCAACAGTGGCGTCCTTTGATCGAATAATCAACGAATAATGCAGCTGTGCAGTGATGCACAGGCTGTGCCCGGACACCCTACCGGCTGTCTTGGGACCCGCAACGAACTTAATCAGAACCTGACCGTCTAAACACCACGGTATGCCACTAACTAACAGGGGATAAATTAGATACTAACCTAAATCTTACACCAGTAATATTGGTGACAAAACTTTTTAAAGGCACGGAAGTTTCCCTTCGTTTTCACAAGATCTAGGTAATAAATAGGACTACACGCAGATACTTGAATCGAATTCAACATGATTAACCGTTCGTCATGCCAGAGACTACACTCCCACAAGATATGATGGGCAGTTTGCACAAAATCTTGATCCGACGTTGAACATTCGCAAAAAGGTGACGGCACCAAGTTAAATGAATAAAGTTTGTCCTTAAAGTTACCATGCCCGGTTAGAAATTGGGCTACGCAATGATCGATATCAAGCCACGTTTTATTTAACCGTTCGCGCACTATAGGGAAAAATTTAAATAAATGCCGCCCCTTAGTCGAAGTATCCCATCTAGTTTGCCATCCGTCGATTAGTTTTTTATGAACGTTGTCGTTGCTATCAAATAATCTACTGATTTTAGCCCTATCCTTCGGTTTTAGAAAATCTGAACTCATACCATTCCGCGAGTTGTAATACATTGCCGCACGCCGTTGTATTTCCAAATCTACCGGTAAAACGCCCGCAAGAATCGGCAGGGCCTCAGTGCTGACGGTTCTATACGCTTTACAAAGAAAAATAAACGCTAATCTGATGGCTGATACTTCCAAACGACAAACTAAAATGACAGATTTTTATAATTGATACATTTTTGTTGATTACATTTGTATGATTACCTTTAAGTACTATTTTTTTATTATTAAAACTCATTTACATACATAACACGTTATTTTATTTAATGATCGCACCTGTATAACTGAAATAACCTGTATTCTCACCTCTATTAATGGAACCCTCTGTAAATGAGACAGATATTTATTTATACCTGTATATCTGAGACACTGGGTAAGTGGAATACCTCTATAAGTGAAACGACATTGCAGGTCCCTTGATGTCTCACTTAAACAGGTTTCACTGTATTAACCACATCACGACACACACATTGACTCAACCCTGCAGTAAGTATCGTAAGAACTTGTGCCACAAGAACTAAGCAACGATATGGTATATACTACATAGATAAGAATACAACATCCGAGACCGGCAAGCGAAACAATGCGACTTGCAAACAACACAAAGTCCCGCCCCCGCCGGGATTCGAACCCGGAACCGCTAGCGTAGCAGTCGGCCGTTTACACCACTGCGCCACCGAGGTCACATAATCTCTTTATTACTGATGGAACATAAACAAGTTTCTTAATGTAAAACAGTACGTAATGTTTTTATTACTTTCAAGAATTTTACGTTTACTTTATTCCGTAAATGTCTAAAAAAAGTTCTTAGTATCGTCAAATTCTGTTTTCTTAAAAATGATTCGAACACCACATCAGGACACATTGACTCAGCCCTGCACTGAGATATAATCTTATATCGCAGGCACTAAGCAACTATATGGTATAAACTACATAAATAAGAATACTACATCCAATACCGGTAAGCGAAACAACGCGTCTTGCAAATAACAATTTCCGCCCCCACCGAGATTAGAAACCGGAACCTGTAGCGTAACAGTTGACTGTTTACACCACTGCGCCACATAGGCAAAATATATAAACAAACTGTAGCCGCTTATGTAATAAGTAAATATGTATCTCATTTAAATAACTGTAAAAATATTAAAAATATTAGTTTTTATTAATAATCAATTGTATAGTTAAAACAAAGAGCTGTCAATTTTTATCACGGTAATTTACAGCTCTTTAAATTTTATTGCATGTCAAAATATTTGTTTTATAATTCATTATAGTTTTGTTTTTGTATTTAGAAATTACTGGAAGGTGACAGATACATAGCTTTAAATACGTAATTTAAAAAAATAGACAACAAAATATTCACTCAATTATTAATATTGGATTGGAATATTTCTGTCATAAAATTGTAACTTAATGTATAAATAATCAATAAATAAAAATAAAATCTCTGTCCATTGAATCTTTAACGATCTATCGGACCCAGAAAGCTATTTTTTTTTGTTTTTTTTTTTTTTTAAATTAGACTAGGAATTAGAAAGGATTTTTTATTTCAACCACTACAGGGTTGAATTAGGGGTTAAAAGTATGTATCGAAGAGCGTCATGGATGGCTAAAAGTCAGTACAAATCAAGAAATCAAAATCGAAATCAAATTTTATTCAAATGGACTTAAAATAAGTACTTTTAAATCGTCAAAATTATTTTTAAACTACCACCGGTTCGGAATGCCTGTCTACGGGGAAGAATCCGGCGAGAAACCTCCGTAGGTGCTCTTTTCTTAGTTATAATACAATCTTTCATTACAATCTTAGTTATAGTATAAAATGTTACAAAAAAAATGTATATAATATCTACAGATGTCAATAAAACATTTTATACAGACGAAATATAACAATAAAGAAGTACCTACTTAATTAGTCCTATTGAATTAAAATATAGTAAAGTTACTACATGAACTACTGGAGCTGCAACAAAGACCCAACTGATAAAATCTAGAAGAAAAATTCCACCCCTTGGCCACCCTTTGGCTACCAAAGTTTGGGTTGTGTGGGTGTATTTATATGGATTTACTAGCCAAACCATATTGAACCATGTTAAACTTCACAGCGTTCGTTCAGGACTAAACTTCAATTCGTATAATGTTTGTTTTGACTTGGTTCGTTTTACTTCATTGGTTTATTCACACATACATGACTCAACATAGTACAGACGGTCACACAAACCTTCACACAGCAAGCGCAATATCAAGCCTTATGCTGTACAACTTAAGAACGAAACGTCCAAACAGGTAGTTGATCCGTTTCTGTATACTAACCTACATAGTTTCATATTGACATCTAAAAATTGTTCGAGTAGGCAAGTATAATGATAAAAGTACATACATTTCATGAATAGACAATAATTTAAATGTATTATTTATTACGTAATACGTTATAGAGATTTAAATAAAACACATGATTACCGACTCAATTATTTTCGATAAAATCTTAGCATTACAATACAATGATTTGGATCATGTTCATGCAAAATTTCAGCTTTTTGTGATTGAGTCACATTTGGGGACGGGGCACACCCGCCATTCTGTCCCACCACTGAAACTCCTGTTCACCAGAATCAACAGTGGCGTCCTTTGATCGAATAATCAACTAATAATGCTGCTGTGCAATGACGGACACCCTACCGGCAGTCTTGAGACCCGCAACGAACTTAATCAGAAGAAATAGGAGACAGCTCGTGTACGTCGAACCATATAGGTGATTGGTGATGATAAATTTATTACTATCGCCTTCACCACAATTTAACTAATTATGATTTCGCTCACTGTGTTTTGGCTCGAAGGATTGTTCAGCCAGTGTAATGACCGGCCCGAGCGCTATATCACTGTACTGTACCTCTACATGGGCAACGCATCGAGGATTCCCTTGGCGTTCCTCGACATCAGGGGCATCGTCGTGTCAATAGACAGCGATGTCAATTTTCATCAGGTTAACCGTTTCCTTGTTTGCCCCTGGCGTTACATTGAAGTTAAAACCTCATGCCGTCCAGCACTTTGCTTATATTTTTAATTGATACTTCAACATACTCTTCGCTTATACAAAATCGTGTGCCAGATCACGTCGTATATACTGTATCTCTATTCAATATGGCATGAGATTTGTTCGTGATCTCGTGATATCTGACATCCTAATTGGTAGGTACTGTTTTTTTTTCTTTCTAGAAACGGAAAAACCTAGATACTGTCATCGCTACGTAACTATCAATCAACATTAGTACACATTGATGATTGATGAACTTTATCTCACTTATATTAAATGTATACTAGCTCTTCTCTACGACTCAATCACCACACACACACACACACTAAAATTCGTTCGATCGTCGACACTTAGATTTTGATTTGAGAGCCAGTGTTGCCAACAAGAGTTGTATATGATCTTTACCTATATGTGCAAAGTATAGGCTAGTGCTCTTGACGCCCCACGATATCAGGGGCATCGTTGCGCCAATAGGCGGAATCACTTTCCTTTAGGTGAACCATTGTCCCATGAAGGTGTATAAAAAGATTTCAAAACCAAGCTCTAAAAATCAGACGTTAAGTAGTTGAGTACATAAAATATAAATATTTTAAATTTAATCATGTTTTAATTGTGTCGACCTCGGTGGCGCAGTGGTGTAAACAGCCGACTGCTACGCTAGAGGTTCCGGGTTCGAATCACGGCGGGGGCGGGACTTTTTAATTTGCAAGACGCATTGTTTCGCTTACCGGTCTTGGATGTTATATCTTTATCTATGTAGTTTATACCATATCTTTGCTTAGTTCCTGTGACACAAATTCTTACGATACTTATTGCTGTGCTGAGTCAATGTGTGTCTCGTGATCTAGTTATCATTATCATTATTTGTGGTTTATGATATAAAGAATATTTATTTTTTTATTTCTTCATTAATGAAAAACACAGGTGAACTAACATATCATTAAAATTTCTTAGAAACGATTCCAGTTGCACGAATTAATTACCTCCGAGCTGTGACTCAAGTATTTGAATGAGTTAATAAAAACAATAAAACAATAATTAGGTTATGAATAAATAATATAATTGAATACATAGTTTATTCGTATCGGCAGGAAGTCACAATTACATAGGTCGTGATTACCTACGAGTATGTAAAACTAATATACATTGGACAATACATAAATAATGTACAGGTGTAGTGAGGAATGTTGCTACTTCGTGTTTTGTCTGCTAATTTTCTATAGAATTCAGTATTAAATTATCAGACGAAATACGATCGGATGGTAGCTTTGGGATAACTTAGTGAAAACCGATAAATAACGTTAAATTTCTCACCGTACCCACTAATAATAATAATAATAACCACATCACGACACACACATTGACTCAGCCCTGCAGTAATTATCGTAAGAACTTGTGTCACAGGAACTAAGCAACGATACGGCATAAACTACTTAGATAAGAATACAACATCCAAGACCGGTAATCGAAATAATGCGTCTTGCAAATAACGCAAAGTCCCGCCCCCGCCGGGATTCGAACCCGGAACCTCAAGCGTAACAGTCGGCTGTTTACACCCCTGCGCCACCGAGGTGGTCAAAAAAACCCACCTACCCACTATAGTAGGGTAGCCCAAGACGGGATTTTGATATTTTAACACACTTTCCCCACCGCTTAAAGTGAAAATGCTATATGACCTATCATACGAGTACTATCATGTAATCTACTAGTAGGCATCATGAGTTTTACCTTCGATTGTCGCTTGCGACTGCATCCACAAATTTGTATGAATCTTTTTAAAGCGCCTCTAACGGATTTTTGAGGAATTAAGTTACCACCATTATCACCATTAAAGTTTTATGCTATCTGGCGTATAGAAAAATAATCCAAACTCATGGTAGACATACAGGTCTGATTCTGGTTCTGAATTGATCAGGTTTCCGCGACGCTAGAGTAAACCCACATTTAGCATCATGGTCTCCATCCACTCTACTAGAAAAGTTGTTTGAGAACTGATTAAGAGATGACTCCAATTTTCGAGTCTTTAGATATCCTGTTAATAAAAATGTAAACATTTAATATAATAGGTATGTTTTTCAATCACACCAAAACAGCTCGAGAATTTGGCTCAAGTAGTTTATCAATTTGATTAAAACTTAAATACTTTTTATCCCAAAAAATTTTGGCTCTCGAGAAGTTATTTAGTTAGGCAGACGAAGCCGCTAGTTTTTACGTAAACGAGTAGTTTTTTTTAATTTAAAAATAGGCAAGCATTTGACCCAAATCCCGTCTGATTTTAGAGGAAAGTTTAAGGTGGAACATTCCTACCTAGGAGAAACCCATTCACTCTTGCCTTAAAGAGCCCCAGGATAGATTCTATTTTATTGCCTTAAAGAGGCCCAATTTATATTGGTTAGAGAACACATCGGCAGGCAAAGAATTCAGGCAGTATGCATTATGAAGGAGCTATCGAAGCGTTTAGTCCGGATGGTCGGTAGTTAGTTGGAAGGAGGTCCGAAAATTGGGCTGAGAGAAATTGGAAGAGGTTAACTTCCAGCATTGGATGGAATGCCCGTAGGTTTTACAGGAGGTAGATCCAAGTGCAAGATCGTCTGGGTTGGTACCGCCCTCCTTTCTATTTCTGCTGTGAAACAGTATGCCGTGTTTCGGTTCGAAGGATTGGAGAGCCAGCACATATACCGGCTCGAAAGAACATCTCAACCTCTACTTGGGTAACGTATTGGCGGTGCTCCAGCGCATTTACCGGCAACGCATTGGCGGTGCTCTTGGCCTTCCATGACATCAAGGGCATTTTCATGTCAATAGGCAGCTATCACTTTCAAGAGGCGAACCGTCTGCATGTTTAGCCATGACATAAAAATGGTATAATATTTGTATAAAATAGAACATTCATTTCATTACTTTTTTTTGCTATCAGTACTTTATCTCGACTTGTTAACAATAAAGTCAATACTACCTACTTTTAACTCTGAGTCACGTAACTTAAGTACAACACTTGCAAAGAAAGAGCATGTATAAAATTATGTAGAAGTTTTCCTCATAGGTAACATAGTGTTTTCTTATAACAATACGCTATGAGTCAAAAGTCATGCCTCATCAATGCCGTGACTGATTTTTTTTTAAATTTGAAAGACTTATTATTTATGCTACGTTTTGTCTTCCGTTTTTCTTTCATAAATCACCATCTTAGTCATTGCAATGCCAAAAAATATTTACCAAATCGACCGTAGATATGAAAAAAGCGACAAGTCATAATATGCAAAAAATGAGTTTTCGCTTTGTTTTCATTCACATCCTGCTTTTTTGAGTCTGAGTTTTGTTTTATCTCGAATTTTTATTGTTTTGCTTAAAACGATCGATCGGTTGGCCAATTTCTATAAAACACATTTCATAAAAATATTTATAATTTATTTTGTAATGTATACCTACGTATTACAATGTCTTCCATTTCAATGCAGAAATTAGGTATATAATTTGTAAGTTTACAATTAAACAAACTGGCTATTGGTTTTATTTGATGGTTAAGAGGGCTATACTACTTTAAAAAGATCCTTCGGGGCCTTCTGGGCCTATAAAACATTGCATAATTTGTTACTTGTTAGGAAAAAATCGAGAAACTTAATGTTTTATAATTTAGAATGGCAAACATGCAGACTAATTCTTAATTTTATCGAAATATCCAGGGTTAAAAAGTGAAAAAATTGGCTTGGTAACGCAGTTGACATTATTTTTGAGGGAACATTTGGACTAGTAACGCAGTGGTAATTAGGGTAACAGATAAAACTTTTTCTTAATAAAAACCCCAGAACAGTAGTTTAATTAACCGAATATGTTCTCTTAGGTCACAATGTAGTTAGGATTTTTTTGTGAAAGTATAATTAAACCGTACCTACTCACTTAGGTCACAATGTAGTTAGGATTTTTTTGTGAAAGTATAATTAAACCGTACCTACTCACACAGGTCACAATGTAGTTAGGATTTTTTTGTGATAGTATAATTAAACCGTACCTACTCACTTAGGTCACAATGTAGTTAGGATTTTTTTGTGATAGTATAATTAAACCGTACCTACTCACTCAGGTCACAAAGTATTTAGGATTTTATATTGTGATAGTTCAATTAAAACAGGCCTGATGACCTAAGTTTGATATATTAATAATTATATATAAACTTGAGATTGAGTTCAAAGTTTGTACATTATAATAAGAGAATCCCCATTACAAAGTTCTGGGTCTGTTCAATTGGATCCAACAAGACAAACACATTTAATTATTTATGTATAAACAAGCTCGACGTGACGCAGCGGCTTAAGGTGTTGCTTGTGACATGTGAGGTCTCGGGTTCGAGTCCCGGCGTGTGATGAAAACGAATATTTTGTCTGTCATGGTTGTATTCTATCTTTTTATAAATGTATTTATCTATGTAGACGTATACTGTTGTTTAGTATCCATATTACAAGCCTGTAGCTTAGTTTGTGACTAAAACAATGTGTGTGAATTGTCTTGAGATATAATAATTATTAGCTTTACTCACTATTATTTCTATTAATTTTTGTAAAAAATGAAACACAAATATAGATGTTAGAACTCATTATGACGATGTCTTAATTTTCAAATTAGATGTTAGTACTCAATTTTTTTTCTAAGGGAATCTTATCTCTTTGATGTCTGTTCATTGAAATAATAAGGTACATTATCTATTTGCAACCGACTTAAAAAAGGATGTTCTCAATTCGGTTGTTGCTTTTTATGTCAGTTACCTCAGGACTTCTTAATTTAAAAATAATTAATAAACAACATCACGACACACACATTGACTCAGCCCTGCAGTAAGTATCGTAAGAACTTGTGTCACAGGAACTACCCAACCATACGGTATAAACTACATAGATAAGAATACTACATTCAGACCGGTAAGCGAAACAGTGCGTCTTGCTAATAACAAAAAGTTACGCCCGAAAACTCTAGCGTAGACGGTTTTTTCCACCACAGAGGTCGTCAAATTGAGTTGTTACATACAATTTGATAGAAATAAATAAATATTTTAATGCCTCTTTATGTACTGATGATTCCAATACCTTATCTTTCATTAAGATAAATGATAACTTGAACCAATCCTTAACAACTTTGTTAGAATTTGTCCGCGTCACAGAACCGCTAGGTTTTGTTAAAAACAAATGCTAGGCTAATGAAATAATTATACAAATGGAACAATCATACAAAACCATACGGGACATCAGCCGAAAACTGCTGATGATGATGTCTTATGCACATAGATTTTATTTTGTCACGTATATATCGAGGAAACGACTCCGCGTCGTGCCTCTGACAATACTTTAAGAATTATATACTTGATTATATTGTTTGTTTTGCTAAATCGAGGAAAAACTAGAAGAGTGGCCTTAAAGAGGCACGTCATTTGGCAAAGAATAAACAGTCGATGCGGTTCGACAGACCGGACTGTTGAACGTTCAGACTCCTTAGACAAATGCGACAATTCCATAAGCATTAACGCCAACAGAAAATAAAAATGTATTCAATCAATAAATTTTTTAATAATGGCGACAATCGTATTAGTAAGCCAATGTCACGTGATGGGAACAGACAATGTTATGATAAAAATGACCAGTATTTTAGCAAATGATCAGCTGTCGGATCTGAAACAAAACAAACAACACACATTCATAATGTAAGGACAACACAAGGACATTACAAAGACATCACAATTTAGTACTATTGGATTTAATAAACTTAATAAGAAACTTGACAGACTTAGTATGTGACAAAGATAATAAATAATTTAGATTAGAAGGACGGGGGATATGTTCAGGTAGACAGTCATAAATAGAAACTCTTACTTTGGAACAAGGAAAAAAGATATGTTCTAAGGTTCCTTCATCTAGCCCACACTCGCAGAGGAATAAAAATGAAGTGAAATGACATTTCCTCGCGCTCGAGTTGCGTCATTGTAATATCATGTCTGTTTTATTTTCTGTTGGCGTTAACGCTTTTAGAATAATGACATTTGTCTAAGGGGCCAGATAAAAAATGAAACAAAGGAATTTTCTAGCCTAAATTTACTGCTTGTTAATCGTCATATATTGTCTTTATTAATTATGAAAAACTATCTCTGCCAAGATTTTAAACGCGGTGTGACATACATTCGTGGTGTGAGTAACAGAGGATTTTTATAGTGTGATGGAATACTAGAACTCATTTTTTTTTTTTGTATAAATATATAAATGAGTGTAAATGCTAAATATTTGACTTGATTGAGACTTTATTTGACATTTTGATTTTTTTTGTTTTTTTTTTTTGACGTATGTATCTGAAAGTTTTATTGTGACATAACTAAACAATATTTTTGGAATAATTTTAATTTTAAAAAACAATATTTGTACGTCAAGAGTACAGATTTTTAAGAACTAAATTGTTAAACCACCTATTTCAACGAAAAATCTTACAAATAAATTATTTTGATTTTGAAAAGTGGCACTTTGAATGGAACGTGAGATCAGGCTTAGATATTTACATAAATAATTATAACACCAATGCGTCAGTTTTGATAAAGAGTTTTATATACTTAAAGGAAATAATTGTATACTGAATTAAATGATAAAGCAAATGTAGCTATTGCATATGGAAAGTGATAGCGAATCAGAAAAAATACAAAAGTGTCTCCACTAAAACACAAAGTTAACGTCTTTCTACCTTACAAAATAACTGATTCGTTTTTTAGTTACGGCGTTATGAACATGATGTTAATTATGTATAATTTTTTAAAAGGAAAAAATTACAAAGTGCCTCATCTGTGGCTTAATTCATCTATAGAGATCGTGAGTGTGACCAGCGATGCGCTTACGCATCCCGCTGCCCCCACTCTATATAGCCTCCGCCGACCGCACCGGCCTCAGTTTGTATTCTACTTCCAACCGTGACAGACGTAAATTGATACAATCATGTTTTCGCCGCGCATGTTGGCGTTATACGCCTTCCTCGGGGCGGTCGCCGCTCTCCCGGCCCAGGAAAAACCTGAGCCACCAATGACACCCATCGTCATGACCGAATTCCCAGCCGAAGAATTCGAGGACTCATCCTGGTTCAGATTCCCGTTGTTTGGCAGTCTCTTCGCCCCTCTATGGAGACTATTCCCTAGTTTCGCGAACATCGGACCTAGAGTGATCAGCGATGACCACAAGTTCCAGATAGCCCTCAATGTCAAGGACTTCAGCAAGAGCGACCTCAAAGTCAAGGTCAGGGATCAGTTCGTGATCATGCAGGGCGCCCACGAATCGAAGAAAGACGGCCTAGATGTATTCGCAAGCCAGTTCTTCCATACCTACTCGTTGCCACCGAACGCCAGCGTCTCCGAAATCACAGCCAAGTTATACAGCAACGACTACCTGGTAGTCACAGCCCCGATTACCGCTACCGGCAGCAAAACAGAGAACGAGGAGCGCAATGTGCCTATTGAGGAAGTAAACAAGCCTTACGAGGTCCCTGAAGAGAAGCCCCAAGATGTTGAGAAGGTAGACGCACCACCAGCTCCCCCTAAACCGATAGCTGAAGAATCCGAAGACGATCGCAAGGAACCGACCACACCGCCGAACGCAAAGCGGGATGAAGCTACCGAAAAAGATAACATGATCCCCCACGGCACCGAACTTTCCTCCTAACCTAGCTAAGTATTATTGTAACGTTTATATTTTTAAATAAAATATATTTTTCGTATAAACGCCTTGTTTCTGTTGCGTGTTGGTATGCTTGTGTCATGCTCGGTTAATGACACGAATGCTCTCTGAATACAGAGTATGTAGACATTGTATCGGAGTATAAGATTATGGAGTTGTTTACTTTTTCCATTCAGCTTCATCAAGGTAAAATCGGACAGTCTAATCCGGCGTCTGATGCATTATGATTAATTCCACTCCGGAGACTCAAGCCATTTGCGATCGTAAAACCTGGAGTAATATTTTATCTGAGAAGCAATATTAATCTCGTCGTGGTACGTGTTCACTTGCTTTGTTTTTACATCTGATTAATGGCCGTTCCACTGATGAGAAACGAAGGTAAACATTGTAACCGATAAAATTAATTAAAACTTGCCATGAATTTCTTAGGTCACTTGAATATTACGAGCATATAATATTAGCCTTTGAGCCTTTGCCCACGAGTTCGTCTGCATTGCTAAGTATTTTTAACCCTCAGAAACCTAAAAAAAAGTTGGCATAAAATCCAAGTGATGCTGTTTGTTTATCACACACACACACATATATATATTATAATATTGTATGTTTATATATATGAGAAAGTTTGTTACTCAATTAAGCAAAAAAGGCTGAAGAGATTTCGGTAAAATTTGGAAGATAGGTAGTTTATCACTTGGATAAACAAACAGGATCACTTGGGTTATATATAATATA
This sequence comes from Choreutis nemorana, assembly GCA_949316135.1. Taxonomy (NCBI): domain Eukaryota; kingdom Metazoa; phylum Arthropoda; class Insecta; order Lepidoptera; family Choreutidae; genus Choreutis; species Choreutis nemorana. The sequence goes on from OX438598.1 coordinate 986,925, forward strand.
CAAGTGGTCCTTGAGTGAGTATTATATATATTATTGGTAGGATAAATTAACTACACCAAACATTTTTCATGATGTTGGTTTCATATTCCAAAATGAACTGTTCCATATTCGTAAGCTATCATTGAATTGACTTTAAAAACAAATTTAACATCCAATATGAAATATTTTATATCGTAGACATGATAATGCACTGTTTTGTTTAGAATCTATTCTAGGTGACTGGTGCCTTGTTGTCTGCGGCGTTGAAACATAATTTTTTGAAAAATCCATTACACAAAAAGTGTATCTTCAAAAATGTTTTGTCTCTCTCAATGTACGAGTATTAAATAAATAAATAAATAACCACAACACATTGATTCAGCCCTGCAGTAAGTATCGTAAGAACTTGTATCGCAGGTGCTAAGCAACGCTATGGTATATACTAAATAAATAAGAATGTTGATGATGTTGTTGATGTAATGAATGTTGTATGTTGTATGTAGACGCATTGGCGTCTTGCAAATAACACAAAGTATCGCTCCCGCCGGGATTCGAACCCGGAACCTCTAGCGTAGCAGTCGGCTGTTTACACCACTGCGCCACCGAGGTCGTCAAAGTATTAGGACGTAAACTAAACTATAATTGGTTTAAAAAGTATTTCTTTAATAACATTTTGTCTCTCAGTATATTGCCCAGAATAGATTTTAAACGGCCTTGACAAAAAATAATTTTAATGTACCACTGTCTTTTTAAAATGATACCTTCAATATATTTTTTTGTTTTCTGATTTTTTCAAATAAGTATGTTCCCGCACCGCATCCTACGTATATGGTATACATTTTTCAATCATGATAATTAAATTGTTTTATTACTTTACGCATTAAATTTGATAAGGTTGTCTGATTGTTTACAAGTAATTTTCATGTGACTTCTTTTGTTGTTTTCTTAGAAGATTTAACTCTTTTTTTAAGTCGAATGTTTACCTATCAACAACCACATCACGACGCACACATTGACTCAGCTTGCAGTAAGTATCGTTAGAACTCACAGGAAATAAGCAGCGATATGGAATAAAATCCATGGATAACAATACAACATCCAAGAACGGTAAGCGAAACAGTGCGTCGTGCAAATAACTCAACGTTCCGCCCTGTCGGGATTCGAACCCAGAACCTCTAGCGTCGGTAGCAGTCGGTTGTTTACACAAATTAGTTTTTTTTTTTTTTAGTAATATAGAATATTAGCATGTTTATAATAATTGGTATATGTATACAAATATATATTTTTTTAAACTAAAATTTGGGAAACAAATAGTATTAATCAATATCAATTAAAAAATAATCATTTAAATAAATCATATACCAATAAAGTTTCCACTGATAAAATAAACAAACCATTACATGGCACAAAAAATTAATTTATAAGGATTTTAAATCATCAAAGAAATTCAATAGACATACAAGTTGGTATGAAAATTCATTAGTAAAAAAATATAAAAATTGAAAATAAAACATTTGAATGGCTTATACTTAAAACAAGTGGGCAGAAAAACTATTTGTTTCTTACGAAATTTATAAAATAGTTTACTTTGATTAATTTAAAAAAAAAACCTATCTAATTTTAAGTTGACTCTTTAAAAAAACAGTTATAAAAACTAAACTAAAATTAAAAATTAAAATTCAATATAAAGTTTTATATGTGAATGTTTTGTATTAAATTTAATGCACTTGAGTGTAGTGATGTTTTATTGAAATAAAATTAAATATATCAGGGAATACCAGACAATTCGCTTCCATTCCATTCGTAGTTTATAGTCATCGTAGTAATGAAGTTAATTAATGATCTGTGTATGAAATGTTACTGCATTACTGGGGAATATCTGATCCAAATGTCCCTGTAATATACCATTTATATCATGGAGGTATCAGAGATAGCATTACTGGGGAATAATGGACTTGATCAAATTTCAAAATAGGGGTTGACTAGTTGATTTTGTCCATTCATTTTGTTATTATAAATTGATTTAATATAATTTCAATTGGATTTTTGGACTTCTGAAGGGTTCTGACGAAGATATAATGAGCTTGTTAAGTTTGAAAAAATATGTAAAAAATTCATTTTTTAATTTATACATTAATAAATAAATATACGTATATATTCATTAAATATTTTAAAGGTTTCGTAAATTACAATATGTATGTATAATTGACGACCTCGGTGGCGCAGTGGTGTAAACAGCCGACTGCTACGCTAGAGGTTCCGTGTTCGAATCCCGGCGGGGGCGGGACTTTGTGTTATTTGCAAGACGCATTGTTTCGCTTACCGGTCTTGGATGTTGTATTCTTATCTATTTAGTATATACCATATCGTTGCTTAGCACCTGCGACACAAGTTCTTACGATACTTACTGCAGGGCTGAGTCAATGTGTGTGTGTCGTGATGTGGTTATTTATTTATTTATATTATGTGCATACCTGAAACATGTACATTTATACATAAACACTTAGATAAACATAAACTCACTCTTGAGACACCGTATTCCGCCTGTTTATGTTGAGTCCCAATGTGACAGGTAACGAATCTGTCGCCACTATCCGGACTCAATGAAAAACATGGCAGCTAGAAGTTACGGCAACCGAGACTCAAACACTCGACTTTGACCTTGTCATTGCTCATGGATGTAGCTTTATACAAGTAGGCAAACAAGCTGACAAGCCTGACGGAAAGTGACACCGCCGCCTATTAACATGCGCTTTATGTCTGGAACGCCAAGAGCACCGCCGATGCTTTTCGCATGTAGAGGTAAAGATGTTATAGCTCTCGTGCCGGTATTTACACTGGTTCTTCTCTTTCGAACTGAAATTCAGCGAACTGCTTCACGGTAGGAATAAAAATAGGGTGGTACCAAACCTGATGATCTCGCACGTAGTTCCAACACCTGTAACAATACAATATGTCATGTTACTGTATCGTTTCTTATTGCCTGCAATACTGTATCTCAGTACGGTCATGTGTGTTGCAATACAAGAGTGCCATTACAACTTTTTAACATGTGTAATATTATGTAGCTATAAGTGAATAATGTCGTTTAAAAGGCCACCTGCAAACATGACCTACGCCATAATAAAATTAGTATCATTATTTGACGACCTGCGTGGCGCAGTGGTGTAAACAGCCGACTGCTACGCTATAGGTTCCGGGTTCGAATGTTATGTGCAAGACGCATTGTTTCGCTTACCGGTCTTGGATGTTGCATTCTTATTTATTTAGTTTATTGCTCAGCACCTGCGATACCAGTTCTTAGTGCTTAGTACTTAGTGCAGAGCTGAGTCAATGTGTGTGTCGTGAAGTGATTATTTATTTATTACTTATTAATATGTATGTAAAATGTCTACAGTACTTGTTTATACTGTTTTATGTATTAATCTGCAAAAAAACCGATGTAAAAAATTAATGTATATGAAATATACATAAAAATACATATTTAAACTCACGCCGTAATCCCTCGAGAGGGGTTCGCAGAGGTGTTAAACACCTCATTTCGCATTTTGATGTTGAGTCCCAGTGAGACACGTTGCGAATCTGTCGCTACCGGGCACATTGAGGAACATGGCAGCCACAACTTGCGGCAACCCGAGTCTCGAACCCTCTACCTGTTGGGTCGGATCGGTTAACCAAGGCACGTAACAAACTGAGCTACCAGGTCCACCACCGTAAATAGATATCTATATTATTTAATTTATTTAAATTAAAATATTTTTTTATTACAAAGGGGAGGTCAAATTTATTATTCCGATAAAACTCTTCAACGCGCAACCCAGCTCTTGGAAATAGCTGATTCTATAAACAATTGTTGTTATTAAACGAGGAACGAGTATTTTTCCAAATTCAACCCTTCAGAGGGTGAAAAGAGGTTTGTGTAAATCAGTTTTAAAGCTAGATCTGTGTTATACCAAATTAAACGCCAGCGAAGCTGCGGGTTAAAGCTATTTCTCATATAAATGTAGTGTTAAAGTTACAACTTCGCGCCTATATTCTGAGTCAATCTCAATTTTTGCTCAAAGAAGGCGCAACGTTTGATATTTTGAACTATGTGTCCACCGTGAGTTCGTATAGTTTTTCTATGCGTCAGGTAACATAGATTACTGCAGTGATTTTGTATGAGCAATCTTAATTCCTCATCGATCCGTTAGAGAGTTTTGCAATTTTTAACTGCAGTCGCAAGCAGAAATCGAAGGTAAAACTCAAGGTAACCTTATCAACTTCATAGGAAACACTGGTCAGGGTATACTTATCAACTTGGAGATGAAACGAACCTGTCATACCAAGGCATGATGCTCAACAAATAAAGCATCTCGTCTGCTTTAATATTGAAGTGAAAACGACAGAATTGGATTTTAGTTTTATACCACTAATCTAGCAAATAAGCAAACGTCCCGCCTGACGGTAAGCAGTCACCTATGGACGTTTCAACGACCCTGCAAGAACCCTTCAACACCCAATTTTAACTCCATGCTGTGACGAGTAACCGCTAAACAAGAACAATATCATTTATATTCCTAAAGGGAAGAATTTCATGAAGATTTATTTGACAAGTTCTCCATAGGAAGTGTCAATAGGTGAATGATGAAGGAGAAAATATTTACAAGGGTCCATAGAGGTAGTAGGGCGTTTGTCATGCTCAAAATTTCTAATGACAGATGACTTACCCCTATATAGGTACTTTTTTATAAAGACATACTGTTTTTTTCTTTGATGGCATTCCCATCATCACGTCAATAACTTCGAGTATTTTGCCAGTGTCAAGTAATATTTAGTATCAAGTTTTAATGAGAGCTGAGATGAATAATGAAAGGATGAAAATGATATATGGAATTTTGAACCTGTCTACTATAACTTGCTTCTGAATAAGTTCGTTGCGGGTCCCAAGACAGCCGGTAGGGTGTCCGAGCACAGCCTGTGCGACAATGCACAGCTGGATTATTCGATCAAAGGATGCCACTGTTGATCCTGATAAACAGGAGTTGCAGTGGTGGGACAGAGTGGCGGGTGTACCCCGATGCTATAACGTGCTTGTAGGCTTTACTTGGGAGATGACGAAAAGACCAGCCAAACGGTCGTATTTCACGTTCTTCACATTTGCAAAGCACTACAGATATTCACTGGTTAAAACACTAGCATTTTACAAATTAATTTCTGCTGATATACAAGGGCCATAAGGTAAAATAATTTTAACCGCCTCTTCCCGTTCCCTCCAAGTTACTTAGGTATTATTTGTTAGAGGCTGTATTTTTTTAAACTAGCCCAATTCCGCCTAAAGTTAAGTTATCTTACTAATTACTCATCCTATGTTAATTGTTATTTTATAGTAATATACGCTTAGAGCATGTTTTTTTCATTCCTAATCGCAACTGTGCAAAGACGGATCTAAAACGGATCTATAAAAAATGGAAGGTGTGTCAGAGTCAGTGTGTGTGTATGCGAGTTAGATATTTATTAACAGAATTTTAATAGTGGAGCCATTTGATTATTAATCTACGGAACTCTTTAAGAATAGATCTCATTAGTAATAATAATAACCACATAACGACACACACATTGACTCAGCTCTGCAGTAAGATTGTTGAATCTAATGTCGCAGGTGCTAAGCAACGATATGGCATAAACTACATAGAAAAGAATACCAATCCAAGACCGGTAAACGGAACAATGCGTCTTGCTAATAACACCGAGTTCCGCTCCCGCCGGGATTCGAACCCGGGACCTGTTGCGTAGCAGTCAGCTGTTACTCAACTGCGTCAGTAACCGACTTTCATTTCAACCTATCAAATCATGCCGTTTGTATAGCAAATCACATGAATAATTTATTCATAACAATGTTTACTAATAAACGGACCGTGAGTTTGCATTAGTATGATTTAATTAATGCACTAGCATGTCTCACCCGGCTTCGCTTGGGTGAAATACAGATCAAATTTTTTTTTTAACAAATGTCGCCTTCTTCTAGGGCGATCGAGCGGATTTACCGAATGGAAAGTGATACCGCCGCCTATTGACACGACGATGCCCCTGATGTCTGGAACGCCAAGAGCACCGGCGTTGCCCATGTAGAGGTAAAAATGTTATACGTCTCGTGCCGGTAATAGGGAATATGTAATTTTTTTATATATACACAAATCCGTTAGATGTTTTCAAATATCTGATTTATTAACTAAGTTATAAAGCTAATACCTACAGTAAATATACTATTTCCACATACTTACTATAAATTGATTGATTAATTAAATAAAATTTCATGCATATTACCTATCGCACTGACTCTTCAATCTTTCGAACAGAAACACAGCGAACTACTTCACGTTGTAAAAAGAAAGGAGGGTCGTACCAACGCCGACGATCTCGCACGTAGATTCCACCTGTAAATTACGTACACTAGCTAGAACTTATAAGTTCAGGACTTTTCGAATTTAGGTCCGGTTCAAAAATGCAAATTTTTGGCGGGAACCTGCTGAATAGCAAGCACACAAGCGGGATAATAATAATAACGACATCACGACACACACATTGACTCAGCCCTGCACTAAGATAAAGTTTTGTATCGCAGGCACTCAGCAACGATATGGTATAAACTACATAGATACGAATACTACATCCAAGACTGGTAAGTTAACTATTGCGTTTAAACCCTTAAGTCGGAGAAGAGACTTTGCTGCTCTCTTGTATGATAAGAACACTCCCCGTTCTGAAAAATTGTTTGAGATGTTACCCACGGCCTCTTTTTACCATCGCACCTGCCGGTTTTTTTTTGAAATCCTCCCGATGTACACGAAGACGTAGCTCAATTTGTTACGTGCCTTGATTAACCGAAAGGTCGAAGGTTCGAGTGTCGGGTTGCCGTAAGTCGTAGCTGCCATGTTCCTCATAGCATCCGGATAGTGGCTACAGATTCGCATCCTGTCACACTAGGACTCAACATAAAGTTGCGAAATGGGGTGTGTTCCACCTCTGCCTACCCCTCTCAAGGGATTTATTACGGGGAGACTACATGTTGTTTATGTTGTTGTCATCCCCCCTTAGACCTTAGAGCCAAATTGATCGCGGACCGTTTGTTTTCAAAGAAGCAGGCTGTGGAATGAACTCTTAGGCATGGCTTAAATAAATTATATTATATGGGCATAAATTAGTTTAAAGCAAGATCCAAATTACTTGTTCTATGCGAGTAGCATGTATGTCACGGGCTAGTATGGTGCATAATTATATAGTCACTAAACAAATATTTTTAATTCGTCTATTGTGATATAAGTTCTCTCACCCTAGACTGTAAGATGTATTAGTATCTATGTATACACAATAATTATGTCGTACTGACATAAATTACAGAATCTGGGGTTTCTTGCCGGTATCTTCACCATAAATTTTTCCGAACCGGTGAGAGGTAGTCATTTTTAAGATTCTGATATCTTACCTAAGTGACTACAGCATGGGGTTCTACGAAAATGGCGTTCAAAGGTTCTTGCGGGATAGCAATGCGTGCGTGACACCCCTGGTATTGCGTCCATAGGCTACGGTGACTGCTTACCATCAGGCGGGCCGTATGCTTGTTTGGCATTTTAAAAAAATATGCATATTGCAGTCAAATACATTTAAAAATTGATTTTTTTTTTTTTTGATATTTCAACTGACTTTATTCTAGCTGAAGCCTTGAAAAAAATGTCATGAAATTCGTCACTATAAATGGGGCATATTATTTGCATTGAGTGATCTCACTGACCAAAGTCCGTTAGTCGAATAGCTCTGTCGTGCTCAGAAGCCATAACATATACTTACCGTGAGTCAATTATATGGAACTCTATGTCATTATTTATAAGGTTGATATTAAAATAGCAATTCGAAGTAACAGTCTATTATTCAAAACCCAGCAGCGTCCATAGTTTTACTGCATGCATGCCTGTTTTACACAGTTTATTGGTTTTTAATTTACAGTTGTTAATATGTTCAGAACATTCTATGGATTGTTGTTGTTATTGTTGACCGTTAATTCGTTGTTTACGTTTTTAAATACAAGCACTTATTGTTGAAATGTTTTGTTATTTAATTAGCTTTTGCTGGAGAATATAATTCAGACATTGAAGTCGTATTTCTGTGTAAAATCTAGAATGTTCTTTTTTGTGATGCATAATATTACTAAATTTAATCAGCGATTTAGGTAGCAGACATATTTTGTTTGTTTACAAAATCAAAGATAATCAAGCAAACGGGTAACCTGATGGAAAGTGATGCCGCCACCTATTGACACGACAATGCATTTGATGTCAACACTGCAAAAGCCAAAGAGGTAAAGATGTTATGCATCTCGTGTCGGTAATTACACTGGCTCTCCAATCTTTGAAACGAAACAGAAATAAAACCATACCTATTAAATTATTATATTACTATGGATTATGATTCGTTAGATTTATATGCAATGCAGAACGTTTTTGCTTCTGCTAGGTACATTCAAACTGTATATTTATTCTTGATTCTTTTGAATAAAGTCGCTGCAGGTCCCGCTATCGCCGGTAGTATGTCTGGGCACGTAGCCTGTGCTTCATTGCACTGCTACATTATGAGCCTATACGCACTATTACATATGTGCCTTGGTCGCCTGTCACCCGGGTGACTCATCATATATCTTGTGCATATATTTCTGCAAGTATTCAAAGCACGCCACTATTGATAGTAGCTAATAAGAATTGCTGTGGTGGGACAGGCGAGTTAACCTTTATATGAAGTAGGTATGTTAATATATTGAAGACCTCGATGGTGCAGTGGTGTAAACAGTCAACTGCTACGCTAGAGGTTCCGGGTTCGATTATATGTGGGGGCAGAACTTTGTGTTATTTGCAAGATTTATTTCGCTTTTTGGTCATGGATGTTGTATTTTGTTCTATGTAGTATATACCATATCGTTGCTAAGTGACTGAGATACAAGATTTTACTGGCTGAGACAATGAGTGTGTCGTGATATGGTGTGGTAGGAATAGCCTGATTTATTGTAATTCATTTTTATCCACGGTTCTGGTCGTCCGCATACCAACTCTGAGTAGTCAAGGATCTGCGACGACCTTATACACTATGTCAATCAATTAATTCAAATATGGCTATGGTCTTCAGCAATGCTGATGAAGCTGAAATAGTGTTAGTACAAAAGTAATTTTTTGTTAATTTTTGTACTGATCGTTCTGTCTATTTCTTATATATAACATTTTAAATCGAATCCCATAGCATTTAGAACCGATAGTCGTTGGCGCAATCTTTTATTTTAGGGATATTGGATAGCTTTCCTAAGATTCGTTTGCTTTGTCCGATACTACAGAAGAAACGGGAAACATTTGAAGCGTAGTCAGTTGAAAAATAGTCTCTCATTTTATTAAACGACCGGAAAACAAGTGGAGTCGCCATTGTGTATTGAACAATATGCCTTTTGAAGTTCATTTTCTAACTACATCTGTAAGTACAATTCTCTGTAAGTAGGCAGAGAAAATACTGGACTCTTATTTCCTCTAATTAAGATTTAAATTCGAACTACTCTCACCTGGATCTATTTTAACGGTAGCGAACTATTAATTAGTTATTCTTCTTTAAAAAGAGATGGCGCTATACAGATAATGGTCACGTCTCATTTTTACGAAATCATCATTCTATTTTAATTTGTAATTAGCATTTGTAACTATTGAATTTGTAATTAGCATTTCAATAGTTAGTTCAGTTTTTTCTCGATGTTCGAACACTTGTTCAAAGTCAAACATGAATAACTTTAATGTACATTTTTATCGAATTAAAACTATGTTTACACAGGTTTCTATTTGAAATGGATATTATTAAGACTTTCTCCAATGTTTAAAGTGAACATGATACACATGTGTATGTACACTCCTTATAAATAAATATATATTATATAATAATAACCACATCACGACACACACATTGACTCAGCCCTGCTTTAAGATATAATCTTGTATCGCAGGCACTAAGCAACGTATTGCTACGAGTATATACTACACAGATAAGAAGTACAACATCTAAGACCGGTAAGCGAAACAATGTGTCTTGAAAATAACTATATAAATATATCTGAAGTCCCGCCGGGTTTCGAACTCGGTACCTCTAGCAGTCGGCTGTTTACACCACTGCGCCACCGAAGTCGTCTTTCGTCGTATATATTTATATATCCAAGAATAAACTAGTTTTCCTTAAAAAAACTGCGGGCAAAAGTTTGCATCGAAGGTTGCATGTTTATCGGTATTTTGTAAAGTTTCGAAGACGTTTCGTTTGTGTGTTTGTGTTTGTGTGCGCAAGTATTGCACGTTTCAATTCCACCGGCTCCATTCCATCATCAGGACAAGACGTTCCATAGTTTCGTTGTGGATATTCCAATCATCGGGACTAAACGATTCGAAAACTCGTATCTTGATGATATGGCGTGGAATTCTTTGCCTGCTAGAGCGTTCACTGATCAGCATAACCTGGGGCTCTTTAAGGCAAGAGTGAATATGCTTGTCCTGGGCTTGTTTCACCTTAGACCCCATCACCAAGGCTGGGTTGGGGTCAAATGCTTGCCTATTCTTAAATAAATACATTAAAATAATCTAATCATAAAATAACCAAGTATTTAATAAGAAACAGATTACTGTGTCTACGCGTGTGATCATCATCATTATATAGTTCCCATTTAGATGGCCAGAAACACATAATTGTGGGGTTTGGCGTCGCAGTGTAGTGTAACTCTGACCATACTAAATGTATGCAACCGTGTGCCTTCCATGAGTTTTACCATCGATTGCCGCTTGCGAATGCAGTTACAAATTTGTATGAATTTTCGTCAAGCGCCTCTAATGGTCTGATGAGGAGCTAGATCATATTAAATCACTTGTCTGTTACCTGTTTGTCTAAAATGAGTTCGTATAGGTTTCCTACGCGTCAAGTAACATAGATTACTGCAGTGATTTTGTATGAGCAATCTTAATTCCTCACCAATCCGTTAGAGGCGCTTTACAATGATTCATACAAATTTGTAACTGCAGTCGCGAGCGGCAATCGGAGGTAAAACTCGCGGTAGGCAAGCTGACGTGTAGAAAAACTATTCGAACTCATGGTAGGCACTACGAACTCATGATACGATTCTGACACACCACGATAAAGTGCTTTGCTCGTGGCTTGAATTTCATCAAAACAATGTTATTTTCGCTTCGGAAAAACAGGTTTGGTACGAGTTACCATGTAGGTGATAATAAACTATATAGTTCATTGACTCCATATCACCTCAGTCTATCAATGACATACACTAGTAGTTAGTGAAAATGTTTATGTCAGTGAGTATTATTGAATATTTGTGGACTGTATTTCTATTTTCATTTTATATTGGATTGGAATAATTACACTCAAAATTTAACTTCATATTCTGTTTAAATGTAAATCCCCATAAACGCCAGAAACACAGGTTTTCCTAATTCGGGCAAAGTTTATTTATCATGTCTTTAATAAATAAATAACCACATCACGACACACACATTGACTTAGCCCTGCACTAAGTATCGTAAAAACTTGTATCGCAGGTGCTAAGCAACGATATGGTATATACTAAATAAATAAGAATACAACATCCAAGACCGGTAAGCGAAACAATGCGTCTTGCAAATAACACAAAGTCCCGCCCCCGCCGGGATTCGAACCCGGAACCTCTAGCGTAGCAGTCGGCTGTTTACACCACTGCGCCACCGAGGTCGTCAAAGTAAAGTATTTATTTAAGTGTTTTGTTAATGTTTCGAGTCATTAGAAATACAACTTAATTATTATTTATTACTAGCGGACCCGACGGACTTCGTCCTGTCATATAGAAAACAAAACCTTTTGTACGGGAAAGAGAAAAGGGCTGTTTTTATAGTTTTTCCGGCAACTATTCGAATTTTTGTCGCCGTAAAAACCATCCTTGAACTTCAACGAATATTTAAAAAAAAGAATTGGCTAAATTGGTCGAGGCGTTGTTGAGTTATGCGCTTACCAACACATTTTGCGATTCATTTTTATATTATAGATTATACCTTCCTTTTGTAAATTATTTAAAACGTATATTGTAAATTAAGACCTAAGGTATTCAATAAAGATTATTATTATTTATTATTATTAAATTAGTGTAAATTCTAAATATTGGACTAGATATATAATTTTTTTGACATTTAGATTTTTTTTTTTTTTTGACGTATTTATCTAAAAATTATATTGTGACATAACCAAACAATATTTTTGGAATTAGTAGAATAATGTAAATAACAGAACTAAAATTGTTAAACAACATATTTCAACCGAAAATATGACAAATAAATGATTTTGATTTGATTTTTTTTTTTAATTTGAAAAATCGAAAAAGGCTGTCTTTTTTTTATCTTTTTACTTACAATTAATGAATAATTTATTGAATAAAACTTAATTATAACTCTTAATTTCCAAAAAACAGATTCGACTAGTGGCCCGCCCCGGCTTCGCACGGATATATATATATATAGGTATTTAACTTTTTTGAAAGTGTTATTTTGCTTATCTTCATTCTGCATCATCCCTGGATGATGTAGAATTGGTGTTTTTTTTTTTTTAATCGGTCTAGTAGTTTCTACAATATAAATTCAGACATATAATTATTTTCTACCTCTTTATTATATTAGTGTACACAGAGTTAAAAAAAAAGATATATATATTTCTGCGTAATTACATTTTAAATAAACTGATAGGAATTTATGAAAAAATATTGTAATACTAGCTTTTGCCCATTACATCGTCCGCGTAGAACTAGAAAATGGTAAGATTAGGAATTTTAATTACTTTTAGACAATTAAAATTTTAGACAATTCAAGCAATAGCTTTATAAACTATAGCCTACGTGTTATTCTGATGTATAAGCTATATAATTGTAAAGTTAAATTAAAACACATAATTCATAATTGAATATCGTGCCTTTTCAAGAAGAACATCGTAAGCGACAAATCGCTTTTTACATTAGAGAGATTAAACTTCATTGTTTTATAAATTAAATTATTTGATATCATTTCACCATAATACTTTCTTATACTGTAAAGGTATTTTTTTAAATAAAGCTTTAAACTTATTGAAATAGAATCTAAAACTGTATGATTAAGAGATTACGATGAAAAAGAATTTTCCCACGTTTTATGCACTCAATTTCTTGTTTGTTTGTTCGTCGTTCCGGTTGGATTTTTGCAGGCAGGCTGAAAATTCCTCAAAACGTGGGGGCGTATCTTTGCAAGTTACACCCACGATCTATACACGTCATGTAATTATATCCCATTAATAATCCCCTAAATAACATACGCCCCCACGTTTTGAGTGGCCCCTCTTTCAGCCCCGTAGGGTTATTTTCTTATTTTTTAGGACATTTAAAAACGTGGGTTTTAAGATTTTTTAAATCTATTAATTATTTATGATTTTTCTCGCTTACGATGTTGTGACTGAAGGCTTGATATATCTTGACTAACTTTTGCGTGTATAATATAAGTAAGTTAGTAGCTTGAACTTACATTCAAAGAGAAAATGCCGAGTCATACACTCGGTTCCATGCAGTTTGTTTGCTACCAGTGATGGATAGTAAACATATAAAGTAGGTTAGTGTGCTGTCATGCTACTTGCGGACAGACACACAACCGCAACACATTGTTATCGGGTATTGTGTATCCAATCAATTCACTACCTATTCCCGTTAGGGAGGTCGTTTTTAAACAAATAATAACGATATATTTTTTAATTTATTTGGTATACAAAGAGCATACGGGACCCGCAACGAACTTAATCAGAAAAAATAGGAGGTAGTAAGAAAGCGGTTTCAGACTTTCCTCCCAGCAAAGCGGAGACAGCAATGAAAACGGTCCAGAGTCCAAAAGTTAAAGGGACCTACGGTCAGGAGACGCCTGACCGTCAAAACACCACGGCATGCCACTAACTAACAGAGGATAAATTAACCTAACCTAAATCTTACACCAGTAATATTGGTGACAAAACTTTTTAAAGGCACGGAAGTTTCCCTTCGTTTTCACAAGATCTAGGAGCAGCTCATTTGATTAATTATCTGGAGTGAAACATGTCACCAGATCAGAACCGTTAAACCTTTAGTTAGTAGAAATTTAAAAAATACGCCCAACAGATTTGCTATCTTTATTTTTGTAATTTTATTTATTATTCCCTTAAATCGTATATTTTTAATTAACCCAAAATTTGTGTTTGGTGCATTAAAGTATAACTAAACTTAAGTTGAATATAATATGATATTTGTAATGTTGTATAATGTGATTTTATTATCTATTATTTAATTTAATTGCATCTATTATTGTTCGCTGCACTATCGAATTGGTATATAACTGTCATGATAGTGTATTTGATTTAAATAAATAAACAAAACTATTCAATTTAGTCGTGGTCACTGGTAACAAATGAACATTCATACATACCGGTCAAAATCATAACCTTCCTTTTTGCTTTGTCGTAGTCAGTAAACACAATTGACGCAGTCCCGCACAAAGATGGGATCTTGTATCGTAGCTACCAATCAATATACACAACATGGCATACTACAATTTGAATAATATAGTGCAGGGCTCAGTCAAACTGTCTAGTGAAATGTTTTAATGGTTTTTAGATAAATACTCACAATAACACGATAAATAAATATAATAAAAAGCCTTTTTATTCCATACGTAAACTTTTACAATTACAGTGAAAACTGGTTAAGTGAGACATCAAGGGACCTACAATGTCGTTTCACTTATAGAGGTATTCCACTTACCCAGTGTCTCAGATATACAGGTATAAATAAATATCTGTCTCATTTACAGAGGGTTCCATTAATAGAGGTGAGAATACAGGTTATTTCAGTTATACAGGTGCGATCATTAAATAAAATAACGTGTTATGTATGTAAATGAGTTTTAATAAAAAAAATAGTACTTAAAGGTAATCATACAAATGTAATCAACAAAAATGTATCAATTATAAAAATCTGTCATTTTAGTTTGTCGTTTGGAAGTATCAGCCATCAGATGTTTGTCGTTTGGAAGTATCAGCCATCAGATGTTTGTCGTTTGGAAGTATCAGCCATCAGATGTTTTTCGATGTTATAAATTTTATCAAATATGCTTTGGTCACCAATTGATGACATCTCAAAATAACTGTGCAAAGTGTCTAGTGCTTTTACTGCTTCGCGTTTAGACATTTTTACTGAATTTACTTCCGCGCTCATTTCATCGTCTTCTCCTTCATTTCACTGAAGGTAATTGAAGCTCAAAATTACTTACGTACTTGGAATTACGTGCGGAATTTGTGGGTAGAATAAGAATGAGTAAACAAACAATGTTATCTCAGTTACAGAGGTTTATGCATATAAAATTTGCTCGCTGTCTCAGTTATAGAGGTAACTATGATGATAAATCGAAAGAACAAATCCCAGATATAGAGACTTACCTTGTCCCACTAACAGAGGTAATTCAGTGCCAAAGTGTTGGGACCTCAGCATTGGTTCCAGTTATGGAGGTTTCTCACTTATCCAGGTCCCACTTAACTAAGTTTCACTGTATAACCTATTTTATTTATTTAAACACTATGATATGCATTTTTGTATGCACCCCCCTTTCAGGTAGAGGCATCCTCCAAAGATTTCCAGGCGTTCCTGTCGCCAGCCGTCATTATCCAGTCTGCTCCAGCAATGGCCTTGACGTCGTCCTCCCAACGCGTGAACGGTCTACCGGCCCGGCGCTTGCCTGAGGAGCCGCTCCATGTAGTAACTTCGTAAGTCCATCTCTTATCTTTGAGTCGTGCCACGTGGCCGGCCCATCTGAGCTTTAGTTTTAGCTCTTCGTATTTTTGCGTGTGCGTGAATTTTTTGTGGTTTTATTTATCTTTAGCATGCTGCGTTCCATACTTCTCTGGCATGTTATTATTTTGTTTGTAAATTTCCATGTTTGGCATGCGTATGTCAGACATAGAAGAATGCAGGAGTCTAAAATCTTCTTTTTAATTTCTACCGGCGCGTTGCTCTTAATAATTTTTTATAGCTCCAGTATTTGTTCCACGAGTTTCTTGTTCTTCTATATAAAACGACAACTATTACAATCCTTTGGTTCGAATCTGTCGCACTTACAACATCATTTGTAAAGGTGAAAAGGACATTGATGTTTTTAACCACAAATTCAAAATTTTAAAAAGATCTTTGACAAAAAAATTGAAATATATAACAGATTTCGATTTTTTTTATTTTTTTATTCAAGACCAGGCAGGCATTTGACCCCAAACCCACCTGATGTTAAGCAGCGATGAGATCTAAGGTGGATCATTCCTGCCCAGGAGAAACCTATTCTCTGTTGCCTTAAAGAGGCCCAAGTTATATTGGTCAGGGAACACATCGGCAGGCAAAGAATTCCACACCCTTGCAGTACGCATAATAAAGGAACTATCGAAGCGTTTAGTCCGGATGATCGGAATATCTACAACAAAAGGATGCAGCTTCACCCTACGTCTAGTATTCCGATTATAAAAGGGGGCCGGTGGAATTAAATTGTGCAATTCCTGCGCACACTCTGTAAAATGTATCCTATAAAATACCGATAGACACGCAACTACGCGCCGGTGGCTGAGGTCATGAAAGTTAGCAAAATCATCGTCTATCCCGATGATTCTTCGGGCTCGCTTTTCAACAGAGTCTAAAGCTGCTAGCTGATACTTGGCTGAACCATCCCAAAGGTGACAACAATACTCCAAACAAGGCCGAATTTGCGCCTAATACAGGACAAGCCGTTGTTTGGGCGTAAAGTACCGCCTAACCCGAAATGACTGAATGTTTTAAAACTACTGTCCTAATAATAATAATAACCACATCACGACACACACATTGACTCAGCCCTACACTAAGTATCGTAAGAACTTGTTTCGCAGGTGACAAGCAACGATTTTTTAAAAATTTTGTTTAAGCTAAGCAACGACATGGTATAAACTAAATAAATGAGAATACAACATCCAAGACCGTTAAGCGAAACAGTGCGTCTTGCAACTAACACAAAGTCCGACCCCCGCCGGGATTCGAACCAGGAACCTCTAGCGTAGCAGTCGGCTGTTTACACCACTGCGCCACCGAGGTCGTCAAGTATTCTTTAAAAAAATAGTATTTAAGTGTTCCTACTTTTGTTGTTATTTGGTAATTTTAGTAATGTGATTTGTTGTTAATGAAAATTTTGTGTCCAACTATAAGGATAAACAGTCTAGTTGCAATTTTTAAGGTTTATTTTTCTTTACAAATTAACGATTGTAATCTGTTTTTGAACCTATAAATAAATAAAGTGGAATATGGCCACGGCTATATTCAATAGCATAATACTCCAAAACCGCTCCAATTCAATACCAGTTCGAGAGAACATCGACATCTTTACTCCTACGCGGGCAACGCATTGAAGCTTGTCTAGGCTTGCATCGGAAAATAATATGCAGCGGTGTCACTTTCCATCAGTCGAACCATCTTTTAGTTTACCCATGACGATTAAAAAACCCTGACGTCTGTACATTACAGAAAAAATGGATACAAGGAACTAATGAATTTAATTCGTTAAATACCTACCGCTATTCAATACCTTCCTCAATTTGTACCTTTGAGGTTAATTGTTGTTTCGTGAGTCAGCGATTATCTAGAAATTTTCCTCAGCCTCTTTATGTTTTTTACTTACAATTACATTTACAACACTAACGACAAAAAAAGTGAGTGACGATCGCCTGATACTGTAAATGGTATATGGCCATGGCTATATAGTAATAACCACATCACGACACACACATTGACTCAGCCCTGCACTAAGATATAATCTTGTATCACAGGCACTAAGCTACGTAATGGTATAAACTACGTAGATAGGAATACAACATCTGAGACCGGTAAGAGAAACAATGCGTCTTGCAAATAACACAAAGTCCCGCCCCCGCCGAGATTCAAACCCGGAACCTCTAGCAGTCGGCTGTTTACACCACTGCGATACCTAGGTCGAGGTCGTTAAATAGCTTTTACATTAAATCAATATAAATATAATTTTCATGTTACATACTTTTAAATAGATTTTTCTGGTTTTAATTTTTCAAAACCAAAATGGTTTTTTATTTTAACTAAATACTTTTAAATCGTCGATTCATTAAACTGCCACGTTTTAAACAACATGAAATACAAAGGGTGAAATTGTAGTATTCGGAAAATGCGATGGAAAAATTTCAACAGTAATAATTTATTTAGATACGCCTGCAACAAGCACATTACACAAACATATAAAAATCAAACATTATAAACAGAAACTGATGTACATGCCTATAACAGACGAACACATTTACAAAGGTTACACATGCAGTTTATAAAAAACAAAAATAGGTCACAAAGAAAAGTTACATTATTTAAGGAAATTGATATACTCACCTTACCGTCCCAATATATTTTTGACAATATTATGTATGTAAGGAAACATCTAAATGAGTTTGATAGACTAGGTCACGGTATAAATAACAGAAATTGTGATAAATTACGTATCTCTACAGTAAGATTAGCAAAAACTAGGAAGTCATTTATTGGAAATTGTGTTCGCTTTTATAATAAAATTCCAAGAAATGTAACAGAAATGTCAGATATGAAATTTAAGCAATATGTTAAACAAATTTTAATTAAGAAGGCTTACTATAAAATTCAAAATTATGTAGAGGATAATGATATATGGAAGTAATTTAATTAGCTGCACAGGTTTATCTTATTGACAGTTGGAGTGTAGCTAGAATTAATATGTTGAAAAATTGTAATTGAATATTGAAAAAAGCAACTACGGAGGTTTCTTGCCGGACTCTTTCCCGTAGAAACAGCATTCCGAACCGGTGGTTGTAAAAAAAAATGACGATTTGAAAGTGCTTATTTTATCGAATAAAAAACATTTTGACTTAACAGAAATAGTATAACCTAGTGATCCAGTCCACACAAACAGCACCCGAACACGAGTACGACGAGTGAGCTATTTTTTTTTTCTTGTATAATCACCGACAAGTAACTAAAATACTTTTTGGCGTGTACCTCTTTCGAACGTTTGTATGGCAACAATATTCTTGTAATTTTATGATCTTGTTTACTTGTCACTTGTTGTCTCGTAAATAAGATATTAAAGTTAAGTGCTAGTGGTAAAACTGGTACCTTAGGGTAAACGCTGGGCCACGATATACCATTGGTAATCATAGAATGTATTTACCAGTGGCATAGTATGTAAATACATACAGGGAGACTTATTATAAAAGAATAGTTATTATTTTCTCGGTCTACTGAAATGAATTGAAAGTTGCTTGGGTTTAGATTTAATAATAATAATAATTTAAAGGGACACCTATGTTACATAATTAATTTTATTACAATTACATTTTTATATTTATCTGAAAAATTCTAAATTAATCAATGATAAAAAAATCTAAAATCTTTTCACATATAAATAAATCAAGGCAAATAATAATAATAACCACATCACGACACACACATTGACTCAGGCCTGCACTAAGTATCGTAAGAACTTGTATCGCAGGTGCTAAGCAACTATATGGTATAAACAAGAATAAGAATACAACATCCAAGACCGGTAAGCGAAACAATGCGTCTTGCAAATGACACAAAGTTCCGACCCCGCCAGGGTTCGAACCCGGAACCCCTTGCAGTCGGTTGTTTACACCGAGGTCGTCAAAATAGCGATCAAAATAATAATATAAATTTTTGAGACATAAAATATGTAAAACAGTTTCAAAGGCTGTTATAATTACTAGGCTTTCTAAGGCAACTTCATGGCCAAACTGTTACACCTATTGGAAAGTGATACCACCTATTGACACGACGATTCCCTTGATGTCTTAGAATGCCCGTAGAGGGAAAATATGCTATACCTCTCGTGCATTAGTTACACTGGCTCCAATCCTTCGAACCGAAACACAGCGAACTGCTTCACGTTGTAAATAGAAAGGAGGGTGGTACCAACCCAGACGATCTCGCACGTAGATCTACCAACAGTAAAATTATTATTACGCGCTGCGCAAACGTGTCTGTATTCGATACAACCCACATGACACTGAAACCAGCAACCGAACGTGTTCAGATCTTACTGTTTGTGAAAATAAAACGCAATTCATTCAATGTCAGCGTTTTAAAATAAACGTCTGACATGTAGAAGCGTTTCCATGTTTGAAAATGTTTATGTTATTTTAACGGAAAGCCACGTCAGCCGTGATTTTGCTATCGGAGCTATCTTCTTTAGTTCGGATCCCGGTTATTATTTACTCTGAGCGTGCACTTTGGTTTTATTGAGTTTTCCCACAAATATCTGTACCGTGGTGTATTCAATCTTGACTGTTGTTCCAAAATATGTATTACTGTTTGTTTGAATTTTTTGATCGTGTTGTCAACGATTTGTAATTAATTTATTGATATTGGATATTTTTTTTTAAATGTTTGAAATAATCAAGTTATTGGGTTAACTCGTTTAATTATTAATAATTAAAAAAAAAATGAAATAAATGAATATTTGTATCGTGGTGTATTCCCTGTTAGCGTCATTTTCTTGCGTCTGATTTTTCGCCGGACTGGTGCTGTGTAATATGGTAATTTATGGGTTAATACACGCTACGGATCATGTGAATGCTAGTTCATGCATATGATACTAAACGGCCCGGACTGGACCTGCAAAAAACCGGATGCATGTGAAAAAGCAGTCGGAGAGCATATTATGGGACAGTATCGTCCCAAACCAGTATTAATATAACAGTTTCAAATACGTCATTTCAAAAATGCAGTATAGGTTTATAAATAAACCACATGACGACACAATGACTCGGTCCTGCAGGAAGTATCGTAAGAACATGTCGCTGGTACTATGCAACGATATGATATAAACTACATAGATAAGAATACAACATCCAACACCGGTAAGCGAAACAGTGCGTTTTGCAAAACACAAATTATCAATCCCGCCGAAATTCGAACCCGGAACCTCTTGTTGCAGTCGGCTGTTTAAACCACTACGGCACTTGATCAAGATATTTTTAACGATCTCTCAAAAAATAATTATAAAAGTATTCAAGAACATTTCATAGTCATGGGCTGCCGTGGAAGTAATGATGATACATTAATATGAATAGCCTGAAGAAGAAAGCTGGTAGTTCTACGTTACGAAGAAAGACCATCCAAGGTTGCGTTGGTTTGGTCAGGTGTATCTGACACAAGCGCTGCAGCATTTTATCAGGGTGGATGAAATGGACGTACATCATAGTTCGTTGAGTGAATTCACGAATGTGACTACATTTATCATTAGCTATTACAATTATCTTTATTACGCATTGTAATGTGACAAGCAATAAACGATTTGAATTTGTTTTTTTTTTAAGTTGTGGAGGTTTGCGCTTCTAAACTACATTTTGTGAATTCGGATTTCCATCTTAATCAAAACAATAGGAACAAAT
This sequence comes from Choreutis nemorana, assembly GCA_949316135.1. NCBI lineage: Eukaryota > Metazoa > Arthropoda > Insecta > Lepidoptera > Choreutidae > Choreutis > Choreutis nemorana. The sequence continues at coordinate 1,008,441 of OX438598.1, forward strand.
ATAATTTTAAAAAATCTTAACTTAAATTAAATATATTATTTGTAATGTTGTATAATGCGATTTTATTAACTATTTTTTAATTCAATTGTATCTATTATTGTTTACTGCAGTATCGAATTAAATAATAAATAATTAACCACATCACGACACACACATTGACTCAGCCCGAGGTCGTATTGGCATATAACTGTAGTTGTTTAAATTAATAATAAAATAAAATAAATTTATTTCTGTGTGGCAACTCTCGAGATCGCATAGTGAAAAAGTCACACACACTACAGCGAAGTGTATTACAGGTCAAAATTGACGACCTCTGTGGCGCAGTGGTGTAAACAGCCGACTGCTAAGCTAGAGGTTCTGCGTTCGAATCCCGGCGGGAGCGATACTTTGTGTTATTTACAAGACGCATTGTTTCGCTTACCGGTCTTGGATGTTGTATTCTTATGTATGTAGTTTATACCATATCGTTGCTTAGTGTCTGCGACACAAGTTCTTACGATACTTACTGCAGGGCTGAGTCAATGTGTGTGTCGTGATGTGGTTTATTATTATTAAAATACAACCATAGCCGAACCTGTCACGTGAGATGGAACCAATAGAAACAAATGGAGCATTTATAAGAATACCTTTTCATGACATCACGAGGCTCGGGTTACGTCGGTAATGAAGGATATTATGTTAACAACAGGTACTGACTTGTGGACTAGTCTTACATTTAAAAAAACATTGTAATTCATCGCGTACATTCGGGAGTGTTCGTAGACGATTCCAAATTTAAATCGTCTTTTAAAATATAAGATTCAATGTTAATCATTTGGATTTGTAAATTAGAACAAAACGAATTTAATTATGTTTCAAAAGTTAAAGAAACATAAATATTCTCAAAATAAAAAGTAAAAATTATCGATAGAATATTTACTTTTGTCTTTTAAACTTTTTTAACTAAACATGGCGCAGATCATGAAAAAAAAAAAAAAACATAGTTAAATACGAATTTCGACAACAAATAAAATAAAAAAATGTAACATTGTGAACACGACTGTCCGAGACAAGATGAGTTTAAGATTTTCCTGTTTTAAACTACGTTCTTAACGATTGTACTTACTGCATACTTTAATAACGGCCTATACAAAGATTAGAATAACGGTTTAGTTGAATCAGTTCACTCTTATTGCAACGACTGTGGCGTGCATAAATCGCTGCAATTTATTTTATACAACATCACGGGCAAACAAGACGGTTCACCTGATGGAAAGTGATACCGCCTATTGACACAACGGTGCCCTTGATGTCTAGAATGCCAAGAGCACCCCCAAAGCGTTGCCCATGTAGATGTAAAGATGTTATACCTCCTGTGCCGGTAATAACACTGGCTTCTTCCAATCCTTCGAACCGAAACACAGGGAACTGTTTCACGTTGTAAATAGAAAGGAGGGTGGTACCAACTCACGCCGTTATCCCTCTAGAGGGGTAGGCAGAGTTGATACACACCGCTTTTCGAATGTTTATTTTGAGTCCCAGTGTGACAGGTTGCCAATCTGTCACCACTATCTGGGCACATTGAGAAACATGGCAGCTACAACTTACGGCAACCCGAGACTCGAACCCTCGGCCTGTCGCGTCGTTTCGGTCGGTTTTTCAAGGCATGGCAATAAAGAGAAGTTTCAAAGTGATCCTGATTGAAAAAAAATCTAATCATTCTAAAAAACAAGTATTTATTTTCAAGTCGAGATATTTGGTGAACATAAGTAATTATTCATCACTGCCCTCTGTGGCCGAGTAGTGTAAACAGCCGACTGCTAAGCCAGAGGTTCTGGGTTCGAAGCCCAGCGGGGGCGGGCACGAGGCAATTGGAAATCTCTTCCTAGCCCTTCAAAATGAAATAAGTGAAAATCTTGAAATCTGGAGAAAAGGAAAGATCCATATGACGATATTTCAGACTGTCTCTGTAGTACAGTGGTGTAAACAGCTGAAAACTGCGCTAGAGTTTCTGGGTTCAAATCCAAGCGAAGGCGGAACTTTGTGTCATTTGCAAGACGCATTGTTTCGCTTACCGATCTTGTGTGTTTTTCTTATCTATGTAGTATATACCATATCGTTGCTTAGTTCCTGTGACACAAGTTCTTACGATACTTACTGCAGGGGTGTACAACGTGTGTCGTGATCGCTGAACAGTTTTTCATAGACAGAAAAAAAATATCGACATCCCGAGTTATAAGAAGAATAAAAATTCGTTTAACTTTTGCCGCGTCAACAAAACCACAAAGACGGTTCGGAAAAAATTCAAAACAAACCGCAGAACTGAAACAAAAAATATTAACGTTCAATCTATTATGTATGAGCACCCATTTATCTTCCCATGCCGTATTTACCTTGTGTTTCCGTGGCTTCACCCGTCTGTAAAATAAATATTTATCAAAAAGACGATCCATTCGCAGTATTTAACTTAAACAATTGAATCTGTTTTGATACAAGTGGCCATTCAGGCATTTTTGCTATGGGAAAGTATAACCTTACTGGGGCTTACTATGACCTTTTAAAAACCATTCCGTTCCCAAGCAGTTCTGATGTGACTGAATAGTTTAAAAGCATACTACCAGCACCTTAAACATGAATGACATGGTGATAGGAAAAGAGAGATAAAGTTATACAAAAAATTCTGTGAAGAGTGGATATTGACGTCATCATAATACTGCCTTATACAGCTCGTGTATGTACTGCGTAACACAGCCCGGTCAAAGGCTAGTACGAAAAGTCCATGCTGTTCAACTTCTGCCCAGCTATGAGCGGTTTTAGAGAAACCCAGAAAACCTCATGAAAATAGGTTAGCAGTTTGCCAACGGTTGTATTCCCTGTGACGGTATTTTGTAAGAGGCATTTTGGAGAGTGTTTGCAGGCCCAGCTATTACTGGTTGTAGGTGGAATATGTGCAGTAATTGGACAATTTAATTCCTCCTACCGCATTTCATCACCAGGAAAAGAGACGTTGGCGGAAGGTTCATCCTTTCGTTGTAGATATTCTCACCATCCGGACAAAGCGCTTCGAAAATTAATTTTTATGCGCGCTGCAAAGTAGTGGAATGCTTCGCCTCATGTGTTCCTTGATAAATATAACCTGGGGTTTTTTAAGGCAAGAGTGAAGAGGTTTCTTCTGGGTAGGCATGTTCCACCTTAGACTCTATCGCCGCTTAGAATTAAATGGATTTAGGGTAAAATGTTTGTCTAGTTTTAAATAAAGCATATCTTGGATCATAGGTAGGTACAGCAAGCATACTGTACATTCAGCAACATCTTCGATTAGCTTAGTGAAATTATGGCCACATGCTTGTCTATGACATAATAAACCACCTCAGTGACGCAGTGGTGTATAAAGCCGACTGCTACGCTAGAGGTTTCGGATTTGAATCCCGACGAGGGCCGGAATTTGTATTATTTGCAAGACGCATTGTTTCGCTTAACGGTCTTGGATGTTCTGTTCTTATTTATTTTGTATATACCATGTCGTTGCTTAGCACCTGCGATACAAGTTAGTGCAGGGCTGAGTCAATGTGCGTGTCGTGATGTGGTTATTATTATTATCATTATAAGACGCAGACTAAATTCAGAACCAGGGTTTATACTCCGAAACGATGAAAAACGGAGTATCGGCCGAATGTTTCCTACTATGAAAGTCCTTCGGTCGGGTCAGTCTGGCTCGCAGATACATTTATTCTGATTGACCTTTTTTTTTAATGTGTATTGCACCACAAACCTTACTCCGAAGACATTGATTTTGATCACAGTTTAGTTTTTTTATTTACTTTAATAGACTTAAAAAAAGGATTCAAATAGTCTTTTTTTTTCAATCTACCGCCGGTTCGGAATGCCATCTACGGGGAAGAAGCCAGCAAGGAATCTCCGAGGTTGCTTTTTTCAAAAATTTACAATAGTTTTCATTATATGTTGGAACATTAAGTTTTTAAATATTATATACAATTTAAAGCAACTATGACTACCTTCACATAAAGCAAATTACAATATGAAATATTTTTATTTTTTTAGTAATTGCCTTTCTTTAAATACATTTAATTTAATTGCATGAAACAAAGGGGACGCAAAGAATTTAAATTAAAATTTAAAAAGTATCATGATAAAATATTGTGACCAAGTGAGCCAGTACACAAACGGCATCCGATAATGAGTATAACGTGGATTTCAGTCATCGCCTTCCTCAACCATATATTTTTTACTGCGGAGAAGCTGACAGTTCACCAGATGGAAATTAATATCACTGTCTATTGACACGACGATGACCTTGAAGTCATCGTAAAACAAATCGTTATAAAGGCTCATAGTACGAAAAAATCATGCAGTACAAGTTTTTACCGGCTACAAAAGTTTAAAATGAGCACCCAGCGTGCCGTAAGATTACTCCCCAATTTGGTGGTACAAAAATGACTTGTTTGATAAATTTATACCTAATAAAAAAAAAAATCTCCCATATAGAAAGCAGCTTACCCTTGACTATGGGAAAATTCAAAATTGTAAACATTATTAAAAACCAAGACTTGAACACACGGTCACAGATCAAGTTAACCTGTTTGGATTTTGTACCCATAGATAGCCACACAACTAATAAATCTGAGTTTGTTCCGTTCTTAAGCTGAAAAGCGTAAGGATTTATTTTAATTATGAGAAGTTTTATGTGTGGCTGTTTGTACGTGAAAGACCGCAAATACTAAAAATGTATTTCTTAGAAATCTGAGACATAATTGTGTAGATAAATATAACAGTATGAATTAAGTTTTGTCAACTGCGCTGTCTCGGTCCTCATATCTAAAATATTAATCAAAATCGGCAAAGTGCGATTCGGACTTTCAATCTGATGGTTCCGTATAACCGTATAATATTTAACATTATGTAATTAAAAGATGCACTTATCCATGAGGTCGAGCAGAAAACGCCAAAAAATATGACGTGGTTTGTTTGGAGCAATCCATACTTTTATGTTTTTTTTTATTTTTGTTCAAGACCAGGCAGGCATTTGACCCCAAACCAGACTGATGTTAAGCGGCGATGAGGCCTAAGGTGGATCATGCCTGCCTAGGAGAAACCTATTCACTCTTGCCTTAAAGAGGCCCAAGTTATATTGGCCAGGGAACACATCGGCAGGCAAAGAATTCCACACCCTTGCAGTACGCATTATGAAGGAGCTATCGAAGCGTTTAGTCCGGATGGTCGGAATATCTACCACAAAAGGATGCAACTTCAGCCTACGTCTAGTATTCTGATTATAAAAGGGGGTCGGTGGAATTAAATTGTGCAATTCCTATTAAATACCGATAGACACGCAACTTCGCAGCTGTGATTGATTAATTTATTTCTTGTTACAGCGACACATATATTGATATGTTAATGAATTATCAGTGTATATATATATATATATATATATTTATTTTTACACACTGTAATAATTTAAAACTATATCAATAATGGTTTATTAGATAAAGATACCCAGACGGCCGAACAGAGAGCAATGACTTAGCAATTGGGTTCCATTGCAATAATTTCTGTACGGAACCCTAAAAACTGGGATTTTCCAAACTGGAGTTAGTAACAAGTGGCCATTAACATGTTACTTTAACAATTGCCACTTAGAGGTATTGTAATGCTAATTTAAATATTAAAACCATTTTCATGTGAGACTTCGTTGATAGTTCTGTAAAATTATTTAGTAAGTTTAGTTTGTATATTTATTAAGAGAACAACAGCACAAAAAAAAATTGTTACACGTCATTTCTATAGTAATTTTTTTGGTATATAATAATGGCCATTGAAAAAAAAAAACAAAAGAAAATTCATTTTAAAAATTCGCCACAGTTGCCATGCAATAACAATGACATAGTTTGAAATGCTCGTAAATGATTTTTTAATGGGACCTGTAATGGGTTTTTTTTTTTAAATAGAAAACGTTAGAATAGACATTTGTAGTTTTCACCTCGATTGACGTAATGATCAATAAAAACTATGAAAAATTTCATTAGTCTCCATAAATAAAGAAATAGAAGAATTTTTTCGCTTCTTCTGTAAAATTTTACTGAACGCTCATACGGGCTTTTCATAATACGGTGCATCAAAATTACAGAACAGTACTCGTAAAATTGAAATAAATATGTCGGAGAATAAAGAGGACTTGATTTTTAAAAGCGCCATCTATCGGTGTGAAGGTAGAAGTAGAACGCAAGCGCCTCCCAGTAGCGCTATACGGAGTCTTGGAGTTAAGTGAAAGGGACGCGCCAAGCCAGTCGTTGGTGATCCGTGGTCCTGGACACAACTCCTTGGAACTGTATCGCGTGCCTACTATGTTTGAGATCTTCTTTATTTCTGTACTTTGATCTTGGATCCTATTTCTATGTTGGATATTATTAAAAAGTGATTAGTGAATTTATTTGAGTTTCCTTGCTTGCCTGTATCCCATTCTACGCTCACTGACCATGTCTGATGAGTCCGTATGTGAGTCAGATCCGACAAATATATAAAAACTCCTTTCTTTGAACCCCCTAATGCCCCTCAAAACTCCGGCTCCCAACCTGGTCTATACTAGGTCAGGCGCGATGGGCCGGCTCCCAACCGGGTCTATACTAGGTCAGGCGCGATGGGGACGCGGACAGATATGGCGGTCGTGCTTATGTTTTCCGTCTAGTTGTGTTGTCTCAATAAAGACGATACAGCCTGATCGATTGTATGGGAACTAATAGCCTTAAGTTACGCGACGGTGCAGCTAAGGCCTCCGGGCCGCAGCACTCGTCGACTAGGAAAAAATATAATCGTGGGGAGCAGTCCAACACTACGCCTTTTATATAGCGTTTTTTATAGTTAGTAAATAATCGTAGTTGTGTCGTGAGAATCGATTGTTGTTGGAACTGGCAAAAATTATTTTTAAAATAGATTTTTAATTGGTATTGATGGAACAATTGATCGACTTATTTGATTAGCAGGATGCAATTAGTTATTAGCTCTGGTTTGTTAGTAATAATGTTGATTTGATGTGGTATTTTTGGATTTAAATACCTATTATATAATACTGTATTCGGGGCACACCCGCCACTGTGTCCCACCTCTGCGACTCCTGTTCACCAGGATCAACAGATTCGTCCTTTGATCGAATAATGCAGCGAGTTTTTTTCTTCCTAAAGTTAAAATTTAATTACCTTTTTTTTTTTAATAGACGATTTGAAATACATTTAAAACATTATCAAAATAACTTTATTCAGTTAATGATTTAAAAGTACTTGAAATCGTCTAATTTTTTTTAAAGCTAATTAAATTTTAACTCATTATCAAAACTAAATAAAATTATTATTGACAATTTTGTTATCTTTTTCAAAATTAACGTTTACGTGATATTTATTTATAATTGTAACTGGAAATGGACGTAACGAAAATAAACATAGAAAATGGTGAGTTAAAGTCATAGTTTATGAGTAACTAAAGTAGTAAAAAAACACATCACACACACACATAGACTCAGCCCTGCAGAAAGTGTCGTAAGAACTTTCGTCGCAGGTGCTAAGCAACGATACGATATAAACTACATAGACAAGAATACTACATCCAAGACTGGTAAGCGAAAGAATAATGCGTCTGGCAAATAACACAAAGTTCCGCCTCTGCCGGGATTCTCTCGGGAGCGTAACAGTCGGGTGTTTACAACACTGCGCCACAGAGGCCCAATAAGTTTTATTCTCATGAATCTTATAAATTTCTTTATAGTACTATGGCAGTTTGTTACGTGCCTTGGTTAACCGACCGACCCGACCGGACAGGTCGAGGGTTTGTTCGGTAGTTGGTACCTCATTGTGCCCGGACTGTGGCGACAAATATGTGTGTGTGGAATGTGTGCGGACTAAACGCTTCGATAGCTCCTTCATAATACGTACTGCAAGGGTTTGGAATTCTTTGCCTTCTCATGTGTTCCCTGACCAATATAACTTGGGCCTCTTTAAGGTAAGAGTGAATAGGTTTCTCCTAGGCAGGCATGATCCACCTTAGACCTCATCTCCGCTCAACATCAGGCGGGTTTGGGGTCAAATGCCTGCCTGGTTTTGAATAAAAAAATAAAAACCGCGACCTGTCACACTGGGACTCAACATAAACATGCGAAATGCGGTGTGTGACACCTCTGCCTACCCCTCTCGAGGGGTTATGTTCACGTTACAGTAATGTCTATTTTTGTTTCATGTAAAAAAGGCCTCAGTTCTGTAACTGTGTATAACTGTAGTATTCGTTTTGTTAGTGGGAAAAAAAGTTGAATCTGGGAATCAGAGAATCTTACTCTGTAGAATATTGGCCTCTCTTAGTAGACGGTTCACTTAATGGAAAGTGTCACCGCCGTCTATTGACATGACGTCTGGAACGCCAAGAGCACCGACAATGCGTAGAGGTAAAGATGTAATACCTCTCGTACCCGTAGTTATACGACACGTATTTTTGTGTCAATATTCAAATTCAAAATGTTTTTATATACTATATATAGACTAAAAATAATAGCTTTCAAACCGTTATTTTTTTATCTACCACCGGTTCGGAATTCTATCTACGGGGAAGAAGCCGGCAAGAAACCTCCGTAGTTGCTTTTTTTTTTTTAATTTACAATAGTCTTCCATTACATGTTGGAACATTTAAGTTTTCTAACTATTTCATTATATATTCCTTGTCTGTTATAATGCATATAGTCACAACAGCGCAGAGAGCAACGGAAAGAAAAATATTAATTAATTTTATATTTTTTTTTTGCAAGTCTAATGAGAAAGGTAAAAGCATTAGCACTATGTATTCATATTTGTAAAGAACTGTATGTAACATGTTTTTGAGCAAAAACAATTTTTGATTGATAAGAATCAGAAAAGAAAGTGATCTCATAAGAGAGAGAATCAAATTTTACAAATGCACTTAAAATAAAATGGCAATGGACTGGTCATATAACACGAATGACTGATCATAGATGGACAGTAAAAATAACAAAATGATTAGGACCGGAAGTCAAAGTCAAAATGTTTTTTTTTTCGAATAGACTTAAAATAAGCACTTTCGAATCGTTTTACTACCACCGGTTCGGAATGCTATTTCTACGGGGAAGAATCCAGCAAGAAACCTCCGTAGTTGCTTTTTTCAATATTCAAAAAGGGAAAAGAATGGTTGGAAGACCGAGCAAAAGGTGGGCTGATGATATTAAAGAATATGCAGGAAAAGTCAGGCTAGCGTAAAGTAAGGATAGGAGACTCTGGAAAGAGATGGGATTAGGCATTCACCCGAAGGAGGGCCATAGTAACAATTAATTTATTTTTAATAATTTAAATAAAATAAGTACTAACATTGGTTATTATGGAAATATAAGGCTTTATATTTATTATTTAACTATTTCATAAAATTTAAAACCACTTTGGCTACCTTTGTATAAAGAAAATGATAGTATGTAATATTTTTAATAATTAATGATTTAAGTCTATTTAATTCCATCGCAGGCATTCACCGTTATGTAACAAATTGCCGTTATCAATTAAAATGATAAGTAAGATTTTTTAAATCAGCCCTGATACACATGTTGACAGATAAAGCCTACTATGCAGTCAATGATTTCCTAAACGACAGATCATTTTAATAATAATAACCACATCACGACACACACATTGACTCAGCCCTGCAGTAAGTATCGTAAGAACTTGTGTCACAGGAACTAAGCAACGTATGTACTACATAGATAAGAATACAACATCCAAGACCGGTAAGCGAAACAATTCGTCTTGAAAGTAACACAAAGTCCCGCCCCCTCCGATATTCGAACCCGGAACCTCTAGCAGTCGGCTGTTTACACCACTGCGCCACCGAGGTCGCCAAAGGATTTAAGGATGTTCAATCTGGACTTTGATTGACATTTTTACTAAAAAAAATTACTGTCGGTATCGTAATTCAATTAACTTGTAACTGCCTATTGTAAATTCTGATTTTGACATTCTACTTTGTAATGTTCCTTAAAATATGACTTTTTATTGTAAGCAAATATTTGCAAACCTTTCCAGAGGTAAATGTACGGGTCTTCCTTAACTTGTAACAACATTGTAACCTACATTTTGGCAAAGCAAATAATAATAATTATTACTATAACCAACGTTATGGTATAAATTACTTATGAGAATACAAAATCCGAGACCATTGATTGTTTGAAATATTTGAAATGAAACGTGATAATGTCCAAAGGCAGTTTAAAGCCATGTCATATTAGAATTGTAAAAAGCTTTTGAATGGAAATTTGACAGAAAACGTTGCAAAAAAGCAAACACAGTGTTTGTCGAGTTAAGGACCCTGTACACGATTGAAGAGATTTTTGTTAATTTTTATAAAACGTCACTGGCAAGCAGACGGTTAACCTTATGGATAGTGATACGATCCAGATATCGCCTTAGCCCAGTTAGACAAATTTTAAAAACAGTCATAAAAATAATCAATACAACATTATTCCGGTAACTTCTTTATTAATATTATAAGCCCCAAATTTTGTAAGGATGTGGATGTTTGTTATTCTTTCACGAAAAAACTACTGAATGGAATTTAATGAAACTTTTCAATGGTATAGCTTATACATCGGAATAAAACTTGTGCTATAATTTATAAAGATATCAAAGTCTTGTGAAATATGCGATCGAAAAATATTTATTAATAATGAAAATAGTAAGTTCATTTTAACCGCGGATCTTCATTGCTATCTTTGCACTTCAACTGTCTATTAGATAAACCTGTGCAGGTAAGTAAAATTACTTCCATATATCTTTACCGTCTACATAATTTTGAATATCGTGTGAAATAACGATAAATGTGGAGTAATTTAAAATAAAGTACTGATGTAGCTTTTAAATATGTCTCCCCTGTAGATTTTTGGGCCTCTGGGCCATTTCAATTGCTGTCTCCGCTTTGCTGGGAGGGAAGTCTGAAACCGCTTTCTTACTACCTCCTATTTCTTCTGATTAAGTTCGTTGCGGGTCCCAAGACAGCCGGTAGGGTGTCCGGGCACAGCCTGTGCATCACTGCACAGCTGCATTATTCGTTGATTATTCGATCAAAGGACGCCACTGTTGATCCTGATAAACAGGAGTTGCAGTGGTGGGACAGAGTGGCGGGTGTGCCCCGAAAAAAAAAAAAAAATATGACCGAGGATGAAATTGACACTTTAAAATTTATACTAAAAATCCAAAATAATTTTAAATATTATACTAAATTGTCAAAATTAAAAAAGTTAAATCATAAAACACACATAAAATCTAGACACAGTATCAATACCCCAAAGATTACACTACAGAAACATATATATACATACTTTTTGGAATATTTTATTTTTTTGTAGTTTTTTTTTCTTTTTTCAATTGCATATATCGTTTCTATACATTTTAACTTAAAGAATGGTGGCTTATATCCCTAGTTTTTAAGTTTCTATAAAACAATGACCGTTGTAAGACTGTTGCACTGTTGGTAGATCTACGTGCGAGGTCTTCTGGGCTGGTATCACCCTCCTTTCTATTTCTGCCGTGAAGAAGTTCGCTGTGTTTCGGTTCGAAGGATTGGAGAGCCAGTGTAACTAATGCACGAGAGGTATAGCATCTTTTCCCTCTACATGGGCAAAGTATTGACGGTGCCCTTGGGGTTCTAAGACATCAAGGGCATCGTCGTGTCAAAAGGCGGTATCACTTTCCATCAGGTGAATCATCTGCTTGTTTGCCCATGAAGTTTAATAAAAAATAGTGTTTAATAAAAAATTTAAGTGTGGCATTGTTACTTTATGTGCAATAAAGTATTAATATAAACAAAAATCTTATTAGAACAATTTAAGATTTCTACGCGGAGGAAGTCGCGGGCGGAAGCTTGTTTAAAATCAAATAAAACATTGCGTCAGTGAGAACGGTTCTTTAACAAGCACGTACAGAGGTATTTCATTGCAAGAATAAAGTTTGAATTTTAGATTTAAATGTGTTTTATCTGTACACTGGATGTGTTCTAACAGCGAAAACACCGACACATTTACTTAAATATTCGTACAAAATTCGTAAAACAAGGTTCGTTTGACGGTGAATTTTAATAAAAAGTTTCGTTTAAATTGAGGAAAATAAATATTTAAAGTTTGACTTATTTATTTCATTCAACCTAAACAAGTCCAGCTGATTTAAGCACTTGAAATTCTTCTGAAGGCTTTTGATTTTTTAAAGATGGCAGCTTATTTTTATGAGGGCGATTGTCCACTAAGATACCCTAGAAAGATCCCCTAGGGGATTCCATAGGGGATATTTGTACATTTTCATGTTTACATCCACATGGATATATTTTTCCACTTTTAATTTGACTTATATCCCCTATTGTTATTATTTTACGCAAAATAGTTGAATGACTGATTTGCGTAAAATAATAATATAATTCATTCTCCAAGCAGTAACTTGACATTTTACGGTTTCACATATACATCAAATTTATATAATAATAATCACATCACGACACAAACATTGACTCAGTCCTGCAATAAGATATATTCTTGTGTCGCAGACACTAAGCAACGATATGGTATAAACTACATAGATAAGAATACAACATCCAAGACCGGTAAGCGAAACAATGCGTCTTTCAAATAACACGAAGTCCCGCCGTGATTCGAGCCCGGAACGTCTAGCTTAGCAGTAAGGTCATTAAAAATTAAAACACAATATTACCAAAGCCTCCTATATAGCGACGCAGATGAAAACAGATCATAATTTGAACATTCCTATTCAAATGTCAAAGTCAGAACAATTTAAAGAATGAAGTTAATTTATTAATAAGTCATTGACAGATTATTCTAATGACTTACATATGTCAGGCGATAAGTTAATGACTTAACATATCTAGATTACGTCACTGTGACAGACACTTTGTGAAATAATTGAGGAAATTATGTCATACACTAAATATCGGTCTGTGACTTCATTTTTAAAGGTCGCTATCAATTTTGGAACGCTGATGGAAAGTGATGCCACAGGATACCCAACGCCAAGAGCACCGCCAATCAGTGGCGGTACTGTCATACAAGCCCAAAATCCCGGCTTGCCCTATCGAACCAGGGTAAGTTCACGCTCTCGTTCATTTATTACTTTTCAAATTAAATAACAATATGCTTTGCATAGCATGGTTTAAGATTCGCGCTAATTCGAACCCGTAAGTATGAAGTGTAGATTTAAGAGTAATGAGGCAATAAGACATTTATCGAAATGAATTATAAAAACTACAATAACGTATCTCTCGGCTTGCCTTATTCTAAAACTCTAGGCACGCCATTGCCACCAATGCGTTGCTCTTGTAGAGGTTAAGATGTTATACATCTCTCGCCGGTACACTGGATCTCCAATCCTTTGGACCGAAACACAGCGAACTGCACGTTGTCACACACATTGACTCAGCCCTGCAGTAAGAACTTGTGTCGCAGGCACTAAGCAACGATATGGTATAAACTACATAGATAAGAATACTACATCCAAGACCGGTAAGCGAAACAATGCGTCTTGCAAATAACACGAAGTCCCGCCCCCGCCGGGATTCGAACGCGGAATCGTTAGCGTAGCAGTCGGCTGTTTACACAACTGCGCCACCAAGGTCGTATCTAATATATAATCTACACCACAGAAGTCGTACCGAGGTAGATTAAATAAAAAAATCTTCGCGGAAAGTCGTACACAAATACTAGTTTACATAAATCACTCTCGAGATAAACTCTTACAGACGATTCACAAAAGACATATTACAGATAAATTGAAATCTATACAGATTCACAGATGAATTGAAAGATTAATCACCCCCCCGTCCTTCATTCAAATTTTAATTAGCTCCTTTTGTTTCGATGCTAATTAACCTAATCCGCCATTATTATTCTGATCACGTGATTTGAGGAGCTCGTTCGGAATAAAGGTGTGCCTAGTTACTGTAATGTCTTTGTTTTCCAATTTCGTTCCTTATTTGGTGCCTACGGGAATCTCTTAAAGCCGGGCAGTTATTAATATTTTCGTAATACGAGACTTTATTAGCCGGTCAGTTTTACAATGACGTCAATAGCCATTCACTGAAGAATTTTTGTGTTGCTTTGTCTCACTCTTCCATTCACCATGTCACTAACGTTTAAGATACTTTTGATTTTAAACTATTCAAATCCGGTTCCGCTAAGAACTGCCTGTTAATGGGATGGTTTTAAAAAGGTTATAATAAGCACCCTGATTTAGCTTGAAAACAAGCTAATGAATCTCAAGTGAAGCTCGATTAGCATAGCTCGTTTAATGACGGTTTTTCCAACTGCAAAATTCAAGTAACTAATATTAAATATGAAGTTTATTGTTTAAATGTACAGAAGGCCACATAAAGCTTCAAATAACAAGTGCAATATTAATCCTTATGCTGTAATACTTAAGAGCGATACAAAACCGAAACTTATATTTTTAATTTCTTACGAGCAATGCCAGGAAACCTAACGATGTACATATTTAAAATGGTCAAACACAGCCACATTCCGATTTTTTTTCGGTTCATAATTTTATGTCTTATAGAGGTCGCCCTATTCAATTTAATGCAACGTCATATAGCTTATAACCAGCGGACAATCATGACACATCCAACGATACATCCTTCGTCAATTTATGATAAGTAGTTTAGAAGTTATGAGGGAACAGATAAACATACGTACATACATACCGGTCAAAATCATAACCCTCCTAATTGCTTCGCCATAGTAAAAAAGTCTGTTTTATGTAAGCACCTATTTATAGCAGCGTCATAAGCAAAGCGCGTTGGCGACAAATCCGAACCGTTAAAAATATAAAATCTTCCATTCTTATGCATAATGAGATGTTTGCTTAAGATTGATTTTTTCCGCTCCATTAGGAATGATTTCCGAATGACGTTTCGATATAGCCCTCTGGAATAAAACTTCTGTAACCTTTGCCTTTAAAAATGTCAACAAGAAAATAAATGGAAGGTATAATTGGAGTTACTTGGCGGGAACGGGAAGTGTCAGTTAGAATTTTCTTATTTTATTGTCTTTTTTTATATATCAGCAGAATTTAATATGTATAATGCTAGTGTTTTAACCAGTGAATATCTGTAGCGCTGTACAAGTGTGGCGAAAGTGAAATACGATGATTTAGCTGCGCTTTTCGTTATCTCCCAAGTAACTCCTAGAGCCTACAGTAACCGTAGGTACTGTACGCAGATTCATCTTTTTGTTCATCTTATCATCTTCATCTCATTTATTATCTCATCATCATCAAGAATGAAGAAATTATAATGACTGATGATTAGGCAGTATGGTACTGAAACCAATGCCGTTAATGAAATACATTTAAAAAATAACCCGACTGCATAAAAATTGTTAGTTTCTTGCGAAAATTAGGGTGAGAGATCACTCCCTCTGCGAATGTGGTTTAGCTGAGGGTACTCTGGAGGATATTCTCTTTACTTGCAACAAATTTCTCTGTATGACTGTCTTCCTAAAACTATCCCCCGTCCCGTCAATCTTAACTATTTGCTGTCCCATACAAAGTTCGTCAAGTACCTTATTATGTTTATAAAATCCAATAATATAAAATTGTGAAGTCTCTGTGCTGTCCTTGTGTTGTCCATGTGCTGTCCTTGTAATGTAAATAATTGCTGTATATATTGTTACAGATTCGGCAACTGATCACAAGTCAGGACACCGATCATTTTCTAACTTATAACATTGTTTGTTCTCATCACGTGACATTGGCTTAGTTGTCGTGCAATACGATAGCCGCCATAAAAATAATTTAATTGAATAAAAAGCAAAAAAAAAAGTTTTCCGATGTTTAAATTGAACTCAAATAATAGGGAAATTGAAACCTCTTTATTCAGTCATAAGTATTAAATAGCTCTGTTATAGATAATATATTTTTTGGTGAAACAATTAAGTCATACATAATAATAATAACCACATCACGACACACACATTGACCTCAGCCCTGTAGTAAGTATCGTAAGAACTTGTGTCACAGGAACTGAGCAATGATACGGTATATACTACATAGATAAGAATACAACATCCAAGACCGGTAAGCACATTAAAATATAGGCACTCTATTTGTTTTTTTTGTGTTAAATAAATTTGTTTGTTTTTGTAAACTATATACCTAGCGACGTATGTTCATGGATTTCAAACTTATGTCCAGAGTATATGTTGAATTTTTACTTTTCATATAAAGTAAAATAAATAGAGGCAATTAGAGGCGTTGTCAATGATACGTCAAATAATTAAAAAAATCTGGATTGCTTTTGACCTTTCTAGGTAACCAAAGGGTAAAAATGGATCCCAATTAAACTCCGCTGTCCGTCCGTCAGTCAAATGATTGTATCTCATAAACAAAAAAAAAAAAAACAAATCACAATTATTTCTATTGCCGCTTTTACAA
Organism: Choreutis nemorana; assembly: GCA_949316135.1. Lineage (NCBI taxonomy): Eukaryota > Metazoa > Arthropoda > Insecta > Lepidoptera > Choreutidae > Choreutis > Choreutis nemorana. The sequence continues at coordinate 1,024,901 of OX438598.1, forward strand.
TAACTACTGAAAGCATAAAGTTATCAAAGAAGACGATAATAATAGAAACGTAATTTTTTCGATATTTGTTGCTTAAAACAAGAACAATATTCTACAACAATTTATATCAAAATTGCTATATGTTATATATATTATATACGACCTTGGTGTAACCGACGACTGCGACGCTAGAGGTTACGGGTTCGAATCCCGGAGGGGGCGGGACTTTGTGCTACTTGCAAGACGCATTGTTTCGCTTACCGGTCTTGGATGTTGTATTTTTATTAATTTAGTATGTACCATATCGTTGCTTAGCACCTGCGATACAAGTTCTTACGATACTTAGTACAGGGCTGAGTCAATGTGTGTGTCGTGATGTGGTTATTATTATTATTATATCTTTAATTAAGGAAAAAAGTTATTAAATGAAATAAGACACCCAGGGCAACTACTTTTAATACATTTTTACTAAATAGCTCTAAAACCAATTTGGATTACTATGCACCCTTAACGAAACAGAAAACTAGTATTTATAATTCTCTCGAAAAGACAAAAAAAATCGATTCTAGGGAACATGTATGGAATTTAATTAGATTATTCAACAAATTTATCGTAAAATATGTGGACGTAGCAAATTTACAGAGAAAAAATAATCCAAATTATTAAAAACTATGGAGGTATCACAATTGAATTTAAACTCAACAGACCAACAATTTCTATGAAAGTTGTACGACAGCAGTGTACTTTGACGTCATTGTACATATCGGATCTCTATGTCTAACCAACAACTTTGAAGCTTTATAACTAAGTCAATAAGTCAGACATTTGAGGAAATGTAACGGATGTGACAAGACAAGCGCCAACGCGTTGCCCATGTAGAGGTAAAGATGTTATACGTCTCGCGCCGGTAATTAAACTGGCTCTCTAATCATTCGAACTGAAACACAGCGAACTGCTTCACGACAGAAATAGAAAGGAGGATGTTACTAACCCAGAAGATCTAAGTAAACTTACTTTCCAAAAAACACACTATCCCAATGGTACAGTGACATTTTATTTCCCAAAACAAATCTATTCAGATGCTTGTCAGTAGTAACAAAGTAGGCCAAATAAATCTGCCCTAAACGGCATTAAATCATACAAGTTTTTTAGCTACACAAACAACTTGTGAAAAATAAGATGCCTAAAGAACTCCGCCTGTTTCTTTGTACTGTCACTGGCGGAAGGGTTTAACTGAATTATGAAGCTGTATAAATCCGATTCGGTATTTGTTGTATGAGTGAAATGTTTTCCCTTTTTTAATCTCCGACGGATGGGCAGGACATGTGTTAAGAGAAAAAAAATAGACTAGATTAATAATAGAATTCCGGAGAGTGTGCGCAGGAATTGCACAATTTAATTCCACCGGCCCCCTTTTATAATCGGAATACTAGACGTAGGCTGAAGTTGCATCTTTTTGTGGTAGATATTCCGACCATCCGGACTAAACGCTTCGATAGCTTCTTCATAATGCGTACTGCAAGGGTGTGGAATTCTTTGCCTGCCGATGTGTTCCCTGACCAAAATAACTTGGGCCTCTTTAAGGCAAGAGTGAATAGGTTTCTCCTAGGCAGGCATGATCCACCATAGACCTCATCGCCGCTTAACATCAGGCGGGTTTGGGGTCAAATGCCTGCCTGATTTTGAATAAAAAAAAATAAATGGTACCTACGGAACTGCAAAAGAAAAAGAGGTAGAAAGATTGGAAGATGACCTTAGGAAAATAGCGAGCCCTCTATTGACTCACATAGCAAAAGACAGGACTAAATGGAGGAGGCCTATGTCGGGAGACAAGCTGTGACGTAGAAGCTACTGTTTGCCGATATCGACATGTTATTAAACACTACAACACAACCTAAACTCAGGCATATCTCATAAATAATATTTTTGTAAACTCAAAAACAGCAATGAAGGCTATTTATTTATTTAATTTTCGACGTAAAAAGATGGGTTTTGTAAGTTTGACGTGTCTATCAGTGTGTCTGTTTGTTTCATCATAACTTTCAACCGAATGAAGTGATTTTGATGTGGTTTTTTTTTTGTTTAAAAGGTGACTTGATGGAACATGTTTTTAGCTATGTTTGATTGATATCGGTTAAGCCATTCAAAAGTTGTGGGGTGTGAAAGTTGAGATGAACAATTGAATTTTCGCAAGTCTACTTGGGGCAAATTTTTGTAAAGAAAATATCACCTATGATGCCAAATTAAATAACCATGCAAATGCTGGCTATTTGATACGTGAGATCCCAGGTTCGACTCCTAGTTTGATCAGTTATTTGTGTGATGAACACGATTATATGCTCAAAGAACGCGGCAATGTATGTCTATTTAAGCGATTATTTCTTTGATACTTTTATTTTTATTTTTAGAGGACGAGGTAGCGCATTTTGTTACGTGGCTTAGTTAGCTGACTGACCCGACCCAACAGGTTAAGGGTTCGAGTCTCGAGTTGGCGTAAATTGTAGCTGCCATGTTTCTCACTGTGCCCGGATAGTGGCGATAGATTTGCACACTGGGATTCAACATAAATATGCGAAATGCGGTGTTTAACACCTCTACCTTCCCCTCTCGAGGGATTAATTACGGCGTGAGTTTATGTTTGTTATATACAAATACATGTTTATATAGTGGTTTACCCATAATACAAGCCTGCGGCTTAGATTGGGAAGAAGGCTATTTATGAGATTTCAATAAAAGCAATAATATTTGCCCGAGATGTTGCTTCATGAGGGTGTTTATTGTTTTTGTGATGTTTGTCTGAATGTGTCTTAAGATATTATTGTCTTTCTTCATAGTTGGATTACATATTAATTTGAGGTCAAACAATTTTTGGAATAACTCTATATAGTTTTGGACTTTTTGTAATTCTTCAGGTCACAGTGACTACTAAAAAAATTCGTTGAAAACAAGATCCGAACAGTTGGCGGTTCATGCGAGCTGCTCATATAATTACTTGTTCTATGTGAGTAGCATGTATGTTACGGGCTAGTGTGGTACATTATTTGTTATGTCACTACAAGAAGTAATTTATAAATAATTTCATTTTAATTCGTATATTGTGACACGAGCTTGTTCGCAGTCTCAGACCCTAGACTGTATAATGTATGTATTATTGGCTGTAAGTATAGTATAAACCATGTTCATATACCAAATTATCTGGGGTTTCTTGCCGGTATCTTCCCCGACATAAATTTTCCGAACCGGTGGTCGAGTCAATTTCAAGAAAAATTAAAATTCATTTGACGATTCTAAGTACTTTCTTTTAAGTTTATATAATAATTTTTGTTGATTTTGATTTGACTCAAAATGAGGCATGTGGCATCCTTTTTGATCTTAAAACTAACTTTTGCAACGGACTGTACATTTATTTACTTATTGCCTAATCCCAGCACGTATTTTCAGCGACACAACTTACCTTATTGAGAATTATTACAGATAATAAAACTGTTAGGTCGGTCGGAATTTTGTTGGCGAATTAATCTAAGTGGGTTTAGTTTATATGTATTTTTGGCTTTTTATTCATTTTTTTGTTTTATTCGGAACAATTCGTATAAACTGATTCAGTATGATAATTGTCTAAACTTGAAGTTCTGTTGCTTTAAAAGAGAACCACCATTCTGTCCCACCACAGCAACTCCTGGCCCCTTAGATAAATACTATTATTCCTCAAGCGTTCAGGCCAGCACAAATTAGAATTGTAGAGAAATAACATAACAACGACGTAAATGCCAGCGCGCGAAAATTTCATTTTAATAGATTTCTGTTTTCTGTTGGCGTTAACGCTTGCGAGATAGTGGCATTCGTCTCAACGGGCTACTCACCAGGATCAGCAGTACTTTGATCATATTATCAACGAATAATGCTGTGCAATGACGCACAAGCTGTGCCTGGATGATACCGGCTGTCTTGGGACCGGCAATGAACTTACCAAGAAGAAATAGGAGATAGAAAGAATCGCATGACCACTGTTATCTATCAATAGGTGGTATATTACTAGACCAAAGTTATCAAGCGACCACGTAAATATTTATTGTATCGACGGTATTGCGATAGGAACTATTATATTTTATCTCGATGATGCATTGATGTTCAGTGTCGCCCCAATGATGATAATCATGCTGTGTTTTAGTGTGCTCCTAATAAAATACAGAACTCTTTAAGATTGTATATTTTTGCCTCTTTGATCAATAAAACAAAGTCGCTTCCCGCTGTCTTTCCACATTCTGTCAACGGATTTGATGCGTTTTTTAAATAGATAAATTGATTCAAGAGGAAGGTTTATATGTATTGTTAGGAATCAGAAGTGGTTTAATTAAAAATAATGCAAACAGAGAACAAAGAAAGTAGGTAGGCGTAGGTTTATAGTGAGCAGGCAGCACGTCCGTTCCGCACGATGTCTCGAAGCAAAAGTCCGTCCCTGGTGCCCTTAGCGATCGTATTTATGCACGACCGGCGATGGTAGGGCCGATGACGTCACCGGTGTTCATCAGCTTCGACTTCAATTTCTAACAGTATATAATACATGCAAAATATCCGTGCAGAGCCAGGGCAAGTCGCTAGTTTTTACAAAAGTAATTGGAAATAAAGGTAGAATGAATATAAAGAAGACAAAGAGTAATGGTTTAATGATTTATTCAGCTTCAATCAACAATCTAAATTACGAGAGAGGTGTAGGCGCGACTGGGAAATGAGCTCCTTCCATCTTGGATCCATCTAACCCTGCACTGTATTTGGTCACATATGTCTTCCCATCGTCTCCAATGTAGGTAACCTCTCCGTCTACTACCAGCACATGCTCCGTTCCTTCAGGGTTGGGGACCAGGCGTCCTCGTTCAGATACCACTGTTCCTTCAGCGGTAACGTAACGGAGGGCGTACTGACCGAATTCGTCGTGGACTTCTTCATGTTGCAAGGCTGGGAGAGCACGGCGAGCCGCGAGAGCACTGCGAGCATCTTGCAGTGGCGCGCCCAGAGTTAGAGTTGCGACGCACAAAGACAGTACTACCTGGAATTTATGTTGGCTTTTAAATTGAAGCTGTTTTCAGTATGACTTAAACATAATTATATTCTAGGAAATATCAAACAAGCGCAAGCTTATATTAAACAACAATTCTTCAATCATCAATCCCAGAGCAAATACCTTATAAGAATACAACATCCAAGACCAGTAATCTAAACAATGCTTCTTGCAAATAATACAAAGTTCCGTCCCCGCCGGAATTCGATTCTAGCGTAGCAGGCGGTTGTTTACACCAGTACGCTTACTTACCACTTACACTACACACTGCGGTTGTTTAGACCTCAGTGGTCTTCAATTAAGTGAATATTTTAGCTCATGGCTGTTGTTAGTGGAATCATATATCACAAACGCCATTTAAAACATCAAATAAATCAAATTAGTAATCAATAAAACAGATTAATTCTTCATCCAGCTCTAGTTTGATTACAAAGTAAATTGAACAGGATTAGCTCATTCAAATTCCGCTTTAAGACGAACTTTAACTCAATGTTTACTTTAGAAACATTACCCGATTCTGGATCTAAAATCTATTATTATGATTATTGCGACTTGTTTATTTACTGTTGTTTGTTTGTTTAAGAAATTAAATTTCCTTTTTTTTATCACTAAGAAACCTTTCTTCAAATTCAAATTCAAATTCATTTTATTCGTTCACAATACGTTAGGTAAATACAGCAGATGTTGAGGCAAGGTAAGACAGGTGTGTCCAGCCAATTGGCATACGAAAGTCATTTCATAAAAAATACAATACAATCAAAATATTAAATTAAAATAAAAGAAAAACGATTAGCAATTAAATTATAGTTACGATAAAATAAGTAAAGTTAAATGTCAAACAATAATAAAAATATACAGAAAAATTGTCGTTATAAATTAAATTAAATGTGTAAATTCTTCTAGATAATAATAATTATAAACACACCAGTCCTGCACTAAGATAATCCTGTGTCGCAGGAACTAAGCAACGATATGGTATAAACTACATACATAAGAATACAACATCCAAGACCGGTAAGCGAAACAATGAGTCTTGCAAATAGCACAAAGTTCCGCAACCGTCGGTATTCGAACCCGGAACCTTTAGAATAGCAGTCGGCTGTTTACACCACTACGCCACCGAGGTCTCCGAGATAAATGTATATATGCGATAATTCACAAGATGATAAACTTTTGCAGGAGTCAGATCTATGTGCGAGATCGTCTGGGTTGGTACGACCCTGCTTTGTATTTCTGCCGTGAAGCAGTTGGCTGTGTTTCGGTTCGAAGGATTGGATAGCCAGTATAGTAAGGTATCTTTATCTTGGCATGGCCGCGCACTGGCGGTGCTCTTAGCGTTCTCAGACATCAAGGGCTTTGTCGTGTCAATAGGTATCCCTTACCGACGTGTGTAGTTTGCTTGTTGTATTAAAAATTCTTTTTGTTTGCCAAATTTCATCCAAATCCGTTGAGCCGTTTTCACGTGATTGAGTAACAAATATATAAACCTTTTACATTACTATAAAAGTAGTATTAATAAACTTACAACTTTCAGCATGTCGACTCGGTGAATCCTCCACAAATCGCGATGACAAATGATAGATTTGTGCAACTTTACACAGCTTTTATAGGTTTGAATAGGGAATTTCATCTTGATCATTAACTTAAATATCGAATTCTAATTGAGGATCCATTTCTAATTAGTCGTTTACTAATGATAAATGGAAACGGATTAGTAATTTGTAACTTGCTTGTTTCCCTGACTAAGAAATTGTGATTCGAGGTAATTTATTTGCAGGTTTTGTGGATGACAAATCGTTAAATTTAATTGGGAAAAAGCCAAATTTAAGCATTAAAAAAATCTAAACCGACTTAAAAAAAAGGAGGCTCTCAGTTTGACCTGTATGTTTGTCAGCGATTATGTCGCGTTTGGCTGAACCAATTTTGATAGTGAGATGCCAAAAAAAAAAACTAAAATCATTGTTTTAAGACAATTTCATTTAATTTTTCCAATCATTACTAACCATATCATATCATTTATTTGTTAACCGTCTGCTTGTTTGCCCATGGTGTTCTTTTTTAAAAACCGCCCATGTATATTGTACTGTGAAGCAAAATGGTTCGACTTAGAATAAATAGGCCGTCAGTAAAATAGATTTTAATACAATTAATATTTTTCAAAAATCTAAAAACCCACGTTTTATTTGTCCTAAACAAATTTTATCAAAATCGGTCCAGCCTTTTTTATAGTTGTAAATTGCATCGTCATCTGGTTCGAAGGTACCCTGAAAATTTCAGCCTGCTAGCTTATCGGTAAGTGCCTCAAAATTCAGTTGCAAAAATCCAACCGGAACGACAAGCAAAAAAATAAGAAAAGTGAGTATAAAAACGTGGGAAAATTACCACGGCGTGGCGCATTTTTTACTCTTATTAAAACAGTTTATTCAAAAGCGAGGCGTTGTTTGCCCTACAAACACAACAGAACATGTTTAAATCCGAAAACATTGTAACAGACTTTGTTTCAAGCCGCAAAGCTGGAGTATACGGGTGACAGGTAGTATGTTTCACGTTACCACTCTGTTGCTAACCACAATACACTGAGAGTTTAGGATAATTCCTGGAATATTGTAGATTGATATAAAACAAACAAACTGATATGCTATCTGGGTGATTCGCAGAATTTTGTCTAATTTCCTTGGTATAAAATTTTGGGTTGAATTTACACGCATTTGGTCACTAATATTAAAAAATTCGAACTATGTTATTATGTGCAAGAGGGGTGCATTAAAAATTTTGTAGCAGAAGTGATATAAGATTGAAGTTTTCACTGACAAGTAAATTAGAAAAAGCCCACGGAAGTTATAAAACGACTCCAAGGAAATTGTAAAAGAATCATCATTATTTAATATTGCAAAGCCAACTACTGATGTTTTTGCCGGAATTACGAAAGATTGTAGTAAATGTCATACATGTCATGTGCCATGAAGTGTGTTTTTTTACTAAGCTAATATATTTCTGATGCAAGTTATGCCTAAGGATTCTAAGGTAAGAGCCAAGTCAATTTTAAGTCTTTTTATTCTAATAGACTTAAAATGAGCAGTTTCAAATCGTCATTTTTTACTACCACCGGTTCGGAATTCTATTTCTACGGGGAAGAATCCGGCAAGAAACCTCCGTAGTTGCTTTTTTTAATATTCAAATACAATATTTCTACTACAAATTACAATTTTTCAACATAATAATTGTAGCTGCACTCCCAACTGTCAATAAGATAAACCTGTGCAGCTAATTAAATTACTTCCATATAACTTTATGGTTTACATAATTTTGAATTAAGAGTGAATAAGCTTCTATTGGGTAGGTCGATTGCTTTAAAAAAGCTAGATAAATTAGTTTTGTATTTCCTTTCTCTATAAACTATAACTGTGCCAAATTATTCCGTCATCCGTGTAGTTTTTTTTAATAAAAAGTTTAATTTCCTTTTTTATTTGTCAGAACACATGGCACAACGTTTAAGTTTTCCAACACAGTTCTACCAATACAGGAATACAAATTATAAGGTATTGTTATTATTGTATTTAAAACTTTGACACTCATTTTCTTTATAAAAAACACCCGGACTGTATGACGAGTGTATTGTTTTTGTACATTTATTCTGACCTCACGTCTCAATTCAGTGCCTCGTAAACGACTGGCTCCTAATAATTTTCCCGGTCACGAATTCGATACGATCCTGCTAACACAGAATAAGTCGTTTTTACGTCCATTTGTCATTTTGCCAACCCCCCCGCCCTCCTAAGTTTATTGTTTCGCCCCCTTTGCCCCTATAAAGCCTTCGCACTTGTGTAATTGTCCTGTTTTATGATGGCTGGCTGTTGTTTGAATAAATTTCGGTTCAGATGCGCCGTGTTTGTACTGAAGATTTTATACCTATAAAGACAAGAAAAAATCGCATATTTTAAAATCATCGTTTAAAAAAATCCATATCTAATACAAAGAAAGACGAGTAGTTAAAATTGGAAAAAAATGTCAGTTAAATTCAAAGAAGAAATTGGTCAACATTTCGTTTTATAGGAATTGTGAGTGTAGGTACAGATTTGTTTATACCCTTCCAGTAAGGTAGAATGCACCTTCTGCAAGATATTTCATTACTAGTAAAGTTGTGGTATAATTAAGTATCTCTTTGTAAGCATAGATAAACACGAGACATATTACTTGTCCAAAAGTTTGCCAAAATGAAGAAGCACGATTGAATTTCTGTTTTTGTGGTTGTAATTTTGCTAGATGCTCCCAAATTTAGTACTTAAAGCTGGACAATCTCTAGACCAAGAATTTGATTATTGTTAGGAAAGAGGATTTAGAGTGGCGACCACGGGTTGGAAGGCAAAGTGGACTCACCCCTGAAGGTAGACGGACGATCTTGTGTGGGCTGCAGGGAGTCGTTGGATACAACAGACAGAGACAGAATCGCATATACGAAAACTTTAGGGGCATATGTCCGACAGTGCAGGCTTTAAAGGGACCTATGTGTATGTATTACACGTCTTCTAAATTAGTCCGTGCTAGACGTGGTAGCTCAGTCCAATGGACGTGGTAGCTCAGTTTGTTACGTGCCTTGGTTAACCGACCGACCCGACCTGACAGGTCGAAGGTTCGAGTCTCGGGTTGCCGTACATTGTAGCTGCCACTTTCCTCATTGTGCCCGGATAGTGGCGACAGATCCACAATCTGTCACACTGGAACTCAACATAAAACGATGCGAAATGCGTTGTGTAACGCTTCTTCAAACAATTCTCGAGGGATTACGGCGTGAGTTTATGTGTGTGTGTGTGTTCTAAATGATTATCTAGAAAATAACTTACATTTAATATTATTTGTTGTTTAATTGAAACAAAAGCCTGTGTCTGGCCATGCTTATCTCTGAGTTATTCTGTCTACCCCCCACAGAATATCTCTAAGGGGTTCTTATTCTTGCCATATATCAGGTTATATAGCCGTGAAGATAAGGATGGAATCTGGTAAAATTATATGGTGTTCAGTGACGTTTGAATACAATAGCATTATCTTTGTTTTGGGATGTTCTTTACTAGCTTTTGCTCGCGACTTTGTGTATTTAACTAGATTTTTTTGTATTTTCTGGAAAATAATAATAATAACCACATCACGACACACGCATTGACTCAGCCCTGCAGTAAGTATCGTAAGAACTTGTGTCACAGGAACAAAGCAACGACATAGTATATACTACTAGATAAGAAAATAACACTTAAGACCGGTAAGCGAAACAATGCGTCTTGCAAATAACACATAGTCCCGCCCTCGCCGGGATTCGAACCCGGAACCTCTATAGCAGCAGTCGGCTGATTACACCACTGCGCCACCGAGGTCGTCAAAACTCTCTCTCTACTTAGCAAACTCGTGGATACGCACACTGACGCAGCATATACACGCTTAACAAAACTAACACAACTTTACCCAAACCTTCTTCGTGATATAATCATCTTCATTCCATGAGGACGTGGTAGCTCAGTTTGTTACGTGCCTTGGTTAAGTGACCAACCCGACCCGACAGGCCGGTTCGAATCTCGGGTTGCGCTAAGTTTAACACATTTAATTTTTATTTTTTTCTAATAAACATGTCAAATTGTTTTGTTTTACTTTAAATTGACAAGCGTACCTAAGTGAGATGTAAAAATATGTAATAGTAAATGTAAACAATAATAGTAACATAATTGTATTTTTTAATTTATTAAATTACCAGAATTCTTTTAGGGATCGGAAGTTAGGGCAGAAGATAATTAAATATTAAAGAAAAAAAAGTTATACCCAGGTATATTCTTGGAAAACATCCAATTAAGAAATAAATATATTTCACTTTCTAAGCATTTTAATACTACTTATTAGAATTTATAAAGTAACTTACTAACGATACACAAAGTTCGACAACATTTGCCAATTAGAGATTTAAAAAAAAAACTTTATCCAATAAACTTAAAAAGTACTTTGAATCGTTGAATATTTTTTAATGACTCATCCAGCGTTTCAGAAAATTTTATTTGTGGAAGTCACCGGCAAGAAACTCCAATTTTTGTAATTTATGTTCGTTAATCAACATTTTTGTAACACGCTTTTATTCGGTCGACCTGTATGTAACTAACTATGTAATGGAATCTAAGGTAACTAATTTAACCATCTTCCAAGTGTCGTAGCGTAATGAAAATTGGCAGCTGTATGTAGTTCTAATGACAATACAATAATATGGTACTGTCGAACTGATCTGATGATGGAGCCGGAATACAGGAACTGGAACTTCATGATGGATAATATGGAGTTTTTACGTGCATTTATAAAAGCGTGTTTTTCAAGTGTTTTTTTTTTACACATTTGAAGGGAGAGAACATAGTACAGCTTATGTCTTATGTTGCGAATAAAATTACATCTTGACGACTTGAGGATTTTTATTCAAGCAGCACATCTATTGGTTGGTACCACCTTTTTTTTTATTTCTGCCGTCAAGCAGTTCGCTGTGTTTCGGTTCTAAGGATTGGAGAGCCAGTGTAATTTTCCTCTACAGGGGCAATGCATTGTCTCCGCTTTGCTGGGAGGGAAGTCTGAAACCGCTTTTTTACTACCTCCTATTTCTACTGATTAAGTTCATTGCGGGTCCCAAGACAGCCGGTACGGTGTCCGGGCACAGCCTGTGCGTCATTGCACAGCTGCATTATTCGTTAATTATTCGATCAAAGGACGCCACTGTTGATCCTGATAAACAGGAGTTGCAGTGGTGGGACAGAGTGGCGGGCGTGCCCCGATATCAAGGGCATTGTCGGGTCAATGGGCAGCGGTATCAATAACCTTTAGGTGAATCGTCGGCTTGTTTGCTCACGATGTTGTTTTTTTTTAAATGAAATAAAATAACTCAATGAGAGGGTTCGGCAGTGATTGATAGAGATTCTAATTATTATTAAAACATATAAATTCTCGCCGCAATCCCTCGAGAGGGGTAGGCAGAGGTGCTACACACCGCATTTCGCATGTTTATGTTGAGTCCCAGTGCGACAGGTGCGAATCTTTCGCCACTATCCGGGCAAAATGCGGAACATGGCATCTAAAATTTACAAAATTTAAAAAATATTGTGAAGTCCTTTCGCAAAAACATCAACAATTTTTAAATATGAAACAGTGTTTTCACATCTAAATCGCTGAACATGTTTGAATAGGATTCTATAAGAAGAGAAATCGCATAACAAGGAACATACTAGAATTCTTAGACATAAGTAAGGTTATGAAATAAATAACCAATATAACACTTTCCCCGAACGACGTCGCAGGGTACAGCTAGCTTTACATCTGTTTAAAAAAACAATCCACAGAGACGACTCAAATCCCACAAAAAAAAAAATCTTTCTCTTCATAGTTATACCACAATAATAATAAAAAATAAACTACTTAATAACTTGTCCAAATGGATACGCTAGCCACCACTAGATTGTAGATATATAATAACAATAGCCACATCACACACACGTTGACTTAGCTAAGATAAGATTGTGAAATAATATGAAATAGACTACATAGATAAGAATACTACATCCAAGTGAAACAAAGCGTCTTGCAAATAACACAAGTTCCGCCCTCGCCCGGAATTGAACCTAAGACCTCATGCGTAGCAGTCAGCTGTTACACCATTACACCATTAGGGCAAAGTATCAAATGATTTAGCATATAGAGGTATATAAAATAAAACATAAATACATATATATCAATACATACATAGTACACGTTGAACTAAGCTAATAATAGATGCTTGTCGGACAAATCTTTCCTTCGAGATGTAACGAACCGAGACATTTGATAGGATCATAAGGGCTGTCTCATGTGTCTTGTAAGACGTTAGCTACATTAACTAAGGGCACTCCCAAACGCACTGCGCTGGAGAAACGACGCGATCGCTCGGTAGTTTTTTCACTGATGAAGTAAGAGTTTAGGAAAGTGTGACTCCAGATTCATTTTTTTTCTTTTACAAATATAGCCTTTGTCAGGTTTGAAAATTCCTTCTAAAAGTTAAAGAATCAGTTTGAAATAGTATATTAGTAGCTGCGAAGATAAGCTTTTCCATCCAAACTATAGCGTTTATAGTATAAAAGAATTGATTCAATGCCAGATAATTACACAGTCAGGTCATAAGTATTGTCACACAGTAAAAACTTTTCTTTTAGAATGCTTGCCACAAAAAAGTTGATTGAATTCGAATTTCGAATTGTTGTTAAAAATAAAAATGGATACTTTTTAGGATTCTACTCATTTTTAAATATGGAGTGGACGCTTAAAGAAGACCGTGTTGCAGTTATTGCGTTTATTGCGTTGCATCGTTGCGGTTACGCGCCAATTCAAATTTTTGACACACTGAAAAATTTTAATATCTCCAAAAGATTCGTTTATCGTACCATCAAACGATACAATGAAGACTCTAGTGTAGATGGCAGATCAAGAAGTGGTCGCCCTTGGTCTGTTAAAACTCCAGCAGTGATAAAAGGTGATGTGAAGGCGCGAATTCAAAGAAATCCCAAACGCAAGCAGAAACTGTTGGCCCTTCAGATGGAGTTAAGCAGAACCACGGTGAAAAGGGTGTTAAATGAAGACTTAGGGCTTCGGGCATATCGATGAAAAACAGGACATCGTTTGAATGCTCGTCTAATGGACCTGAGACTGAAGAGATGCCGCGCTTTGTCGAAGCGGTACGCGGGAAAAAGATGTCGGGAAATTCTTTTTTCGGATGAAAAAAAATTACCGTAGAAGAAAGCTACAACAAACAAAATGATTAGGTGTACGCACACAGTAGTGAAGAAGCGAGCAACCCTATTCCGCGTGTCCAACGAGATCATTTTCCATCCTCGCTCATGGTATTGTTGGGAGTTTCTGATTGGGGCTTAACAGAGGTACATTTTTGTGAGAAAGGTGTAAAAACGAATGCAGTTGTGTATCAAAATAGAGTCCTGACGAACCTTGTTGAACCTGTTTCTTATACCATGTTCAATAACAGGTACTAGGTATTCCAACAAGATTCGGCGCCAGCTCATAGAGCGAAGAGCACACAAGACTGGTTGGCGGCGCGTGAAATCGACTTCATCCGGCACGAAGACTGGCCCTCCTCCAGTCCAGATTTGAATCCGTTAGATTACAAGATATGGCAACACTTGGAGGAAAAGGCGTGCTCAAAACCTCATCCCAATTTGGAGTCACTCAAGCCATCCTTGATTAAGGCAGTCGCCGAAATTGACATGGACCTCGTTCGTGCCGCGATAGACGACTGGCCGCGCAGATTGAAGGCCTGTATTCAAAATCACGGAGGTCATTTTGAATAAACTTTAGTGCCATAAGAATCTATGTTTTGTTAAGTTCATTTTGGTATATAAATGGTTACATAATGAATAAACTTGTTTCAATTATTTTATATTAAACATATGACAGAATTTATGACCTGACTATATATGCCATATAACCGTTGATCATATAACGCAAGAAAATTAACTTAGAATTACTTAAATTTTATACCTACTTCGAACTGCCCACTCGTTGCTAAATGGGTAATAGATCGAAAATAATCCTCTTTAACGAACTGATAAACATTTTTATTAAGTAGTCGTAATTCGGATAAGTTATAAGGCATTTCAAAAAACGCGTCGATTTTTGTAACCTGTGCGCGTTTTGTTCCCATTAGATTGCCCTAATCTGGACACTTTACGCTACTTAAGGGATAAAATCACATCTGTACAGTAATCGTGTGATAGGATTCACAAATGTGCTCCCCCAGGAATCGAACCGATGTCCCGGATTAAATGCCTTAACACAAAACGTCCCTATACCTATTACTTTCGCCTTAATTGGTTGGTTGAAGCTACAATTTATATAAAATTTTAAATGGCATCGATTTGGATAAAGACAGTTAGTAAGTATTATTGAACACACATTAAAGTAAAAAAAAGGAACCTAAAGGAGACCGATCTTACAAAAAAAAAAACGAAAATAAAAATTCCTGACAAATACCATACAAAAAGTAAAACCCGATTGTTCAAGTGGATGGACATTTCCTGAAACTTAATTGTTTATCTACAGAATAAAAGATCGGTGCTGTAACGTAACGTAACGCGTATATATAACTTAAAGCATTGGCGACGTTCTTGCCGGTATCTTCCCCGACATAAATTTTCCGAACCGGTGGTCGAGTCATTTTTAAGAAAAATTTAAATTCATTTGGCATTTGATTCTAAGTACTTTCTTGTAGTTAATGGAATAAAGTTATTTTTTAGAATAACAATTTGCAATGTTCGATGAACACTAAAAGCGAGGTTTTAATTTAATTACAACATCATTTGCAAACAAGCACATAACATTTTCACCTGATGGAAAGTGATACCGTCTATTGACACACCCTTTGTTTGGATTATACCTCTCTGGCTTATAACACTGTCTCTCCAATCCTTCGAACCGAAACAGCGACCTACTTTAAAGAAATAGAAAGGGTGGTACCAACGCAGACGATTATTATTATTTATTTATTGGAAAAATAAACAATGAGGCTACAGCCGACATATTAGAAGACAAAGACTAATAAATGGTCAAGTGTCAGTCTGACTCACGTTTCGTTTTCCTTGAATGAGAGCCACCTTTTAATTTTTATTAAATTTATAGTTTTATTATTGTTATGGAAGCAACCAAAATAAATATTATCTCAAAATTACATGAGACTGGCTATTATGGTTTATGAGGAAACAGTTCATAATTTGTTCTTTTTCAAAATTGATAACTTTAGCTTCTCGCAGACAAATTTAAACACGGGATAGATTACTTTTTTTCAAGGACAGATCGAGATATACTAAATAACTAATTGTTAAATATGAGTTCCAATTAATTACGAAATAAATATTAATTATTTGACGGTTATATTGCCTTACTTACTGATTTTTTTGATACGCCAGTCAAGGCAGTAGTCATATAGTCGTTTATGACAAACAGTTATTTAACATCGAAAAGAAAAAAGAGGTTTTCGTGTGTTTTTATTAATATCCAGTCTGTAGTAGAATTACAAAGTTTGCCCGTAGGAGGTATTTTTTTCGGGGCACACCCGCCACTCTGTCCCACCACTGCAACTCCTGTTTACGAGGATCAACAGTGGCGTCCTTTGATCGAATAATCAACGAATAATGCAGCTATGCAATGACGCACAGGCTGTGCCCGGACACCCTAACTGCTGTCATGGGACCCGCAACGAACTTAATCAGAAGAAATAGGAGATAGTATGAAACGGATTTCTGATTTCCCTCCCAGCAAAGCGGAGACAGCGATTAAAATTACCCGAAGCCCAAAAAACTAAAGGTGACTACAGCCAGTATGGCAGATTTTATTAAAACATGTTTTTCCTATGAAAACGATGTATAGCAAAATCTGATAAATAAAAATTATAACTCTTAAAATAAAACATCAATGACTACAATAAAATTGACGAAATAATGTATCTGTCCATAAATAGATTGGCAATATAACATACTTAGCGGCAAATTCCAATCAAATTTTATAGAGGGACAAATTTTATGTCGTCCCCTCAAACTTATTCAAGTTGGATGTACCAATAAAAATGGAGTCGTAAAAATTTGATAACCCAATTACGCCGATATTGATGGTGATGAAGTCTGCTACAAAATATTTCCAGTTGAGGTTTGCAAACGATTTATTTTGTACAAGCGGATTTGCAGTTATTGGTGTGGTATCACCACCTATGGTAAAACAGCATGACTTGTTGACAATTAGAATTATTATTTACAGGTGGTAGATCTACGAGCGAGATCTGCGTTGGTAACATCCTCCTTTCTATTTCTGCCGTGAAGCAGTTCGCTGTGTTTCGGTTCGAAGGATTTGGGAGCCAGTGTAATTGCCGGCACGTGAGATATAACATTTTTACCTCCACATGGGCAACGCATAGGCGGTGCTTTTGGCGTTCCACGATATCATGGACATTGTGTTAACAGGCGGCAGTATCGCTTTCCATCAGTTGAACTGGCTGCTTCGTAACCCATGATGTTTTATAAAATGTTAACTAATACCTAATTAGTGCTTCCTCTCCTCCTCCCCCACCTCCTCGTTCGTGTTCACAATAACGGGAAATAATCCGTGTGGGAAAATTCCCGAAGCGTAAGTCTGCTAACTCCTCAAAAAATAACATTATCATATTATTGTAAACGTCTGAGAAAACGTCTGGTTTAGAAACGTATATGATACGTTTTCCACATTTACTTTCTCGCAGATTAAAAACTTTTAGATTATTCCATTTGCAATAACAATTCCTGAGTACCTTTCACAATTTACTAAGCTTAAAAGAGGAAGGTTATGTATTCTAGTATTTATTTTAGGGTATAACAATACAAATTGACTAATCGCTTCGCAGGTACTAAGAAACAACACAAATAGATAAATAAAACACATCACGACAAACATTGACTCAGCCCTGCAGTAAGTATCGTAAGAACTTGTGTCACAAGAACTAAGCAACGATATGGTATATACTACATAGATAAGAATGTCATCCAAGACCGGTAAGCGAAACAATGCGTTTACAATGTGTGTGTCGTGATGTTGTTTTATTTATTTTATTGTTATTAAGATTTTTTGATGCGTTATTAAATACTTTTTTATCAGTTAATAAAACAAAGATCGGAGAGAACACTTTTCAATTAAATATTTGTTATCAGAATTTCCTATATGTTGCCATTTCCCACTGAAGTTGCAAAGAAATTTGAACCGGGTGTATCATAACAATATTGTATAAATATTAAATTCTCCGCTCTTATATCATAACGTTATTATTCTCTCTAATATCGTCTGATATCGTGCACAGGACTATAAGGAAGTATGTTTTAATGTATTAATTTTATTTCAATGACACAACACTAAAACAAATGCAAAGGATTTAATTATTCAACGATTTTAACAAAAAAAAAAACAGTAAAAGTTGTTTCCTTGGTTCCGTACTGAAAGGGTAAAAAACGGACCCTATTACTAAGACTTCGCCGTCCGTCCGTCCGTCAGCGGGCTGTATCTCAAGAACCATAGCAGCTAGACTGTTGAAATTTTCAGTGATTGTCTATTTATGTTGCCGCTACAACGACAAATACTAAAAACATGAAGTAATTAAAAATTAAACATGGCTCCCATGCAAGAAACGGGATTTTTCAAAATTTTTAGTTTGCTCTTATTTCTTTTATGAAATTATCGAGAAAGTATATAATGTTTAATCTTACAAGGTGGTTGGGAACCCACCGTGTGTGAGTACGAAACACACTTGACTTTTTTGGTTTCGTAATGAAAACAAATAAATAAATATACATTGTTTAGTCAAAGTAATCCCTAAGCTTTTCCAAAAGGACTTTTGATCCTGGTTAATAAGATTTGTTGAAGAGTTGAAAAACAGAGTGGCGGGTGTGCCCCAAAATTGATAATAATGATAATAATGACCATATTAAAATAGATTCGTTGACTCAGCTCTCCACTTAGTTATAATCTTGTATCGCAGGCGCTAAGCAACGATATGATATAAACTACACAGATAAGAATACAACATCCAAGACGCGTAAGCGAGAGAATGCGTCTTGCAAATAACAAAAAAGTTCCGTCCCCGGCCAGGATTCGAAGCTGAAAATTCTTCTACCTACTAATTATCTACCCCGGGTTCGAACCCTGACCCATCTGCTTAGATCAACTGTAACGGGAAAGTCAAAAGTTACAACATCAACCCTACTCACGCTCGACCGGATAACTTCGGTTAGAAATTCTGACACTTTCATAATATACAAAAGTTGTATTACAAACGGATCGTTCAATTTCGAAGCCATTATTGCCTTGTTAAAAAGTTTTCATTTCCATACTGTTATGTTAATTAGTTAATTTTGGAATTTAACATTGATTCGTGACCTTTTCGTGTATTTAAGGTTTGACCTGTCATTGCCTTAAGGGAGTGTTTTTGAAAATAACAACTTTCCTAGTCAATTCTAAAAAACGCTAGCCGTTTAGATTTAAAAAAAAAATCGTCAGAGAAACCTCAATGTTTTCAAAGACCCATCAAGACTACACTATGGGGTAGACGAGAGAAAATAAATCATCCCCACTTTACGTGAAGCGGAGGTGCTCCAGAAAATATATATTTTTTTGGTATTATTTTAGTACCTTGTCAATGTGTGTGTCGTGATGTGATTATAAAAATAGTCAAAGATAGATTGTTTTATCTCATACAAATAGTCGATGTAAAAAATGTTCCACAAACAAATACAAAATAATTCCACGAACAATTTTAATATACAAGTGATAATATTTACTAATTTTGTATTTGTTTAATCAAAATATTTTAATTTTTGATAAAGTTTTTTGGATTCTTATGAAAGTGTTGTACCTATAACCGATATAGTTCATCCGCCGACTCTTGGCACACTTGCAACAAATGCCGTGAGTAGATGCGCATATCACAGTAAGAGCTCACATTAACGCTACATGTCGTAAAAAAATAACAAATTGATTGAATAATATTTTAAATATATTTATTATTTTTTTCTGCCTCAAAAGTCACTCCATACAAATTTATATCAAAATCGGTCCAGCCATTTGTATAGTTGTAAATTGCATTGTCATCGGGTTTGAAGCTACCCTGAAAATTTCAGCCTGCCAGCTTATCGTGAAGTGCCTCAAAATTGAGTTGCAAAAATCCAACCGGAACGACAAACAAACAAACAAACAAGAAAGTGAGTGTATATATATATAAAATCGTGAGAGAATAGAAAAGTAACAAAATATAGTTAAAATATTTATATATTCATGTTTTATATATTTTTACATCCTTTAATAAATTCAAAAGATCTTTGATTGAAAGATTTTTCGAATTATTCTTAATTTCCATCTTGCATTATGAGTTTTTCCATGTATCCCATTATTTATTCATCATAATCTTAATTTATTTATTTTGCTTAATTTTAATTATGTTACGTTAATTGCTTGTTATTATTCAATTTGTTCAAATTTTTCCACTTCGATTGTTAATATTAATTTGTTGAAACCTCATTGGTGATTGTATTATTATTTGTTAATCTGAATTAAAATATAGAACTGTTGGTTTCCCAAATAAAATAAATAAATAAATAACCACATCACGACACACACATTGACTCAGCCTTGCACTGAGTATCGTAAGAACTTGTATCGCAGGTGCTTAACAACGATATGGTAAATAATACTAAATAAATTAGAATACAACATCCAAGACCGGTAAGCGAGACAATGCGTCTTTCAAATAACACAAAGTCTCGCCCCCGCCGGGATTCGAACCCGGAACCTCTAGCGTAGCAGTCGGCTGTTTACACCACTGCGCCACCGAGGTCGAGGACATGATTATGTAGTGGTACGACAAAGCACAAATTGACCGTGTGTTTCTAGCTTTAACTGTGATCACCCACATTTTGTGTTAGGAAATTTAAAGTACGAATGCAGACGAAATCCCCAGAATCTAGTAACGAATATTCGCGGATCTTGCCTGGTACTTGCAAATAACAATTCTAAGGAAAATACCGCAATACAGTGCTTGGACTCGATTTCGCGTCGAAACCAAGGGATAAACGAAAGCACAACTTACGAGCACTGCCATTCTCTCGGTATAGGTTATTTTCCCGGTATTTGTGTAAAATATCAAATGCAATCTTCTCTTTCGGAATTAATGTTGTGTGATGCTATCCGGTTTACACTCTCGGCTTGATGTTTTGGGCAAATGTTTTGAGTCATAAGCTTTTGAATTTAGAATTTCAATATTTTTTCTATTATTTTTGATTGGACTACTTACGCGCATTAACGCAATGAGGAAGAAAGGGTGGGAAAAGCGGTTGAGTCAATTAAGATGTTTCGACTAGTTTGTTCAAATAAAATAATAAAATGTTAGGGTAGTAAAATGAAATTTTATTCGTCAAATGACAAAGTTTTAAAATAGAAGAGTAAAACAATACAATATTTGTGTTCTGTTAATCATCGGCAACGGCTTGTTGTGTGGATAACACATTTCATTCGGTTTTAATTTCGCCAGAGCTCGCCGAGGGTGTTACACTGGCAGCACATTTTTGAGTAACTGCAAAGTGGTCCCATTCTTTACAGTTGCGAGCTCGGGACAAATATGAATATTAATTCACATTTACATCGCGCAGTATTAGGGTGCTTTGTAAATAAAGCCCAGGTTTTAATATGAACGATTCTAGCGCTGGCTTTTGTATTTTTGTTACTGTTAAATTTAACTTATAAAAAAAGGATAATTTTTTATAGTAACATCACTGGTGAACAGACGTCTCACCTTATGGAGAGTGATACCGCTGTTATTGAAAGCTTGTTTATATGTCTGGATTATTAAGAAATTACGAAGAACTTGCTATTCATATGAATTCCAATTATTATATTAAATTTCTTTACAAATCATTTATTCTAAAAATAACAAATGATTCTTTTGTAAAATACGTTTAGTTAGTTTACGACATATTTTGTGTGTGTTTGAAATTAAAAGAACACCGCCAATGCGTTGCCCATGCGGAGGTAAAGATGTTATACCTCTCGTGTCAGTAATTACAATACACCTACACTGGCTCTCCGATCCTTCGAACTGAAACACAGCGAGCTGTTTCGCGTTGTAAATAGAAAGGAGGGTGGTACCGACCCAGACGATCTTGCACATGGACCTACCATATGTAAATGAAGTATGTATTTGAGCTCAAAAAATAGATTAATGATTGGTAATCTCAGGGACCAATCATTAATTTATAACAATAAATTGGTAATACAATATTGTTCGTTCCAACATGTTATTGTTTATCAACCAGGTGTTTGATTGCTATCAAATATTGAACGGCAAATGTAAAGCTCAATGGTAAATGTAAGCTGCTGCGCTAGAGGTTCTAAGCTCGAATCCCGGCGGTGGCAATTTCTGGTTTCAGATCTTGTATTCTTATCTATGTAGTGTATATCATATCATTGCTTAGTGCCTGCGATACAAGATTATATCTTAGTGCAGGGCTGAGTCAATGTGTGTTATGATTGGGTTATGTTTTTCTTTACTAAGGTTCAAGAAACAAAACAAATGCAAAACTTTAAATTTAAAAAGTAACAAAAGCAATGGCGTCATTTTAAAAATACATTCACTGTTCATTTATATACAGAAAAACCCAAACACAATGTCTCGCCGTAAATACAGAAATTAATGGTTACCATAAATCATGGGGAGGGAACCTGATTAGGAATTATGTATCTTTTAATACGTGATGAATTTGAAATCAGAGTGCCCACTCCCAACGGAAGAAATAACGAATCGATCTTTCCGGAAAATGTGAAATGTTTTATTTATTTATTTTATATGTTAAATCTACACACACATACAAAACAAAGAAAATTTAATGTTTCAAAGCCACAGGTACATATCAAATTTACAATAGAGCTTTGGATATTTCACATTTCTTTTATTAAAAAAAAAAAAAAGGGAATATTTAAGTTAATTATTTTCACTTTTAGTTTTGAAAATCACGGGCAAACAAGCAGACGGCTTACCTGATGGAAAGTGATGCCGCCGCTTATTGACACGACATTGCTCTTGATATCTGGAATCCCAAGAGCACCGCCCGCGTAGAGGTAAAGATGTTATGCCTGTCGTGCCGGTAATTACACTGGCTCTCCAATCCTTCGAACCGAAACACAGCGAACTGCTTATTGGCAGAAATAGAATTGTTACCAACCCAGCCGATCTCGCACGTAGATTCACCACCAAATTTTTCTAATTAAATATCATTTAATACGTTGGTTACCAACTGTAATTTTATGATTTTCACGGCGCCCTTCCAGGGTCAGGGCCTGTCTTAGCTCATTGTTATCAAAATAAGAACATTATGTTATATAATAATAACCACATCACGATACACACATTGACTCAGCCCTGCAGTAAGTACCGTAAGAACTTGAGTCACAGGAACTAAGCAACGATATATATATACTACATAGATAAGAATGTCATCAGAAGACCGGTAAGCGAAACAATGCGTAGGTATAGCATGGAATCATTACATGTATAATATATCAAATAAAATTTCAAATGCGTTGACGACCTTTTAAAATAGAGTTGGCATCTGATCTATTGGATTTGTTTACATCGAATAGCAGAATAACAAAAAAAAAACTGGTAAAAATCTATGCCTGCAAAGCCGCGGGCTTCAATTTTTTTTATATGTACAGCAGCAGATCTACAAAACTAAGTCAATAACGGGATGTCACGTCATGAATAGTGTATCCTAATAGAAAAAAGGCTGTATGTGAAATAAAAAGCTGGTTACCATTTTGTTTGGTCAAATATTTTTTGCAAAGTAATAAATTTATATACTCACTTTCTTGTTTGTTTGTCGTTCCGGTTGGAATTTTGCAACTCAATTTCAAGGCACTTCCCGATAAGCTAGCAGGCTGAAATTTCCAGGGTAGCTTCAAACCCGATGACAATGCAATTGACAACTATAAAAACGGCTGGACCGATTTTGATAAAATTTGTATGGAGTGATGTTTGAGGCAGAAAAAAAAGGCGCTATACAAAGATTCATTCAAATTTGTCAAACAGTAGCAAGCGGCAATCGAAGGCTCACTGATTATTATTGATTTTTAAAGATAAAGATATTTATTTGTCTGATTTTCGTGTTAGTAAGATGTTAGTAATTTACAATAAAGTGTCAACAAAAATCTGCCATGCAGGCGTACAAATGTCAGTGGGACGTTATATTATTAATTCAAATTGCAATCTAACAAATTATTTAGTATCTATATAATTATAATTAGACTATTAATTTATTACGGGTACGTCATTTATACTACAATAAAAACTAATTCATTGTCAATATATTTAAAATAATAAATTACAACATCCATAAATAACTATTTTTGTTTTTCAAATTGTACACGGTTTACAAATTCCTCAACAATACAAAAACAATTTTTCAACAGCCATTTGTTAAGGTTTCTCTTTAAAATATTAAAAGGTTGTCCTTTAAAATCATTTGGCAAAAGATTAAATACCTTTACGCACATACCATGTACATTATTTTTCAATAGCATTTTAGATTTTGGTAAAGTGTCCAAATGTTTATTTCTAGTCGTTCTTTGGTTTTATTCAGAATGTTTTATAAATAACTCGGAATTTTAGTACAAATATATTATAACAAAATAAGGGCCACGAGGTATTTTTTCATTTTGGTGTAAATTATTAAACATTTACATATTGAAAGTAGTAAAATATTGAGTATACAAACTCTTTGATACCTAAACTTTTTAATATTGTAGTATTCATCTAATGCTGGCAACAATTTAAAAAAAATTGATTTAAAATTATTTTTCAAAATTTTGATTCCATTTTCTTTGTCGTTTTGCTTTCCTTAGCTTCTTGGTTTATTAGAAATTATCAGAGTTCATTGATATTTCGAGTCAGAAACATCTTTTACAATATTCCACTAGCACGCAGGCGTCATATGGACTCGCTGACAGCAACCAGAGCCGTTACAATGATTGAAGAAGGTCATTCGCAGCGATCTGTGGGTTTGCAATTGGGATTTTCTCGAAGAGCTATTCAAAATCTATGGAATCGTTTCCAAGAGACCGGCAATGTTAGAAGAAGACCTGGTTCGGGCAGAGTTCGCATTACAACAGCTCAAGAGGATCGTTACATTCGATTAAGTGCGCGCCGAGATCGCACAACGACGGCCCGCAAGCTGCAAAATCGTTTACGGCTCACAACGGGTACTCGTGTCAGTGACCAAACTATTCGTAATCGATTGCATGAAGACCAGCAGGCATCAAGAAGGCGAGTTGTCCGTGTTCCATTAACCAGAAATCATCGTGCAAATCGTTTAAGATTTACCCGTCAACATTTGGACTGGGACATAAACCAATGGGGCATGGTGCTCTTCACAGACGAATGCAAACGTAAATTTTTTAACGACGATCGGCGTATTATGGACAAGACGCGGCGAGAGATTTTCAGAAGCCTGCATCCATGAAGTCGATCGTTTTGGTGTTCCAAATGTAATGATTTGGGGCGGGATAAGCTTACACGGCAAAACTGAGCTCGCTATTTTAAACGAGGGTACTGTTACTGCTCAGCGGTATATTGAGGAAGTTGTCACCACATGTGATCCCATTTGCCCAGCGAGCGGGTCCTGGATTCATCTTGATGCAAGACAATGCTCGTGCACACACGGCTCAAGCGACTCTGTTTGTACTGGAAGCGTCTCAAATTCAAGTCTTGCCGTGGCCGGCGAACAGTCCGGACTTAAATTCAATAGAGCACATGTGGGATCAGTTGAAACGAAGAGTTAGAGACAGTGATCAGGAAATCCACAACCAACAGCAACTCATCAACGCTGTTAAAAGGGCCTGGGAAGAGATTCCAATGGAAAATGTCAGGCATTTGTTTGAGAGCATGCACTCCAGGCTTCAGGAGTGCGTAGTGAAACGAGGAGGGCATACTCGTTACTAAAAGATGAGCATGGAGTATTTTCTTTTGTTTTCAGTAACTTTACATTGTTTTTATTTTTTACCTTAAATGTGTTTTTTTCTTTCAAAAGCAAATAAACTTTTTAATCATTATTATTGGAATAAGTTTATTGGTCTACACGGTAAAAACAACATTAGTTTTCGTTATGGAGACAAAAAAATATGTATTGGTTTTATTATTTTCATGGTACAGACAAAATACCTCGTGGCCCTTATTTTGTTTTGAGTAGTATATAGTTCTCTAATACACATAGAGGTTTTAACACTCCAAACATAATGAGTATAGTTAACTACCAGTATTTCTCAAACCTTCCGAAAAATATGGTTAGTTGAATTAGACCTGATTGTGAACAAAGAAATTTTATATTACATAATTGAATAACAACATTTATGCACAACTGTCTATTAATTTCTTCGCCAATTACATCTTAGTTCGAAACGGTGAAGACGACAAATACATTCCCGTTTTGGACTACTAAGATAAAGATATATGGAAGCAATTTAATTAGCTGCACAGGTTTTCTTATGACAGTTTGAGTGTAGCTAGAATTATTATGTTGAAAAATTGTAAGTTGTAGTAGAAAATATTGTATTTGAAAATTGAAAAAAGCAACTACGGAGGTTTCTTGCCGGATTCTTCCCCATAGAAATAGCATTCCGAACCGGTGGTAGTAAAAAAAAATGCGATTTGAAAGTGCTTATTTTAAGTCTATTCGAATAAAACCCATTTTGACTTTGACATTGAAGATGTTAATGATTTTGTTCCGAAACCGCCAGTAAAAAAATTATGCGGTGCGTAATAGCACTGGTCCGTAAAGACGAAGCATCCGAGTGGATACAGTGTTGCTGCGTTTACAATTTCATCATAATCTTTAAATCTTCAGCGTTAAGTAACAAATACAAAAGAATACCAAATGGCATTATATTTCGGTATAAAAATGGAATAAATCACGATTTTGCAGAAATGAAATATCGTTTCTTATAATTCCAACGACTTGGAATCATAAACAGGCTGTCACTAACTGCTGTCTAAGTTAGGAAATTAAATATTACTTTAATGTTTCCAAGTCAAAAACGATGGAATTTATTAAATTCGAGACTTTCGAGTTACTTTATTTGTTTAGTAGAAGCTAGATCCATAATGACCTGAGCGACGTTATAATAATAATAACTTTATTTACTTAAAAACGTTTAACATAAAGTATTTTATCGTGGACCCTGCACTAGGCGTTTGAGACGTAAATATTTTAAAAACGGTCAAGTTTGAGTCGCGCATGAAGGGTTCCGTACCATCTTTAACATACATAACACAAATACGCCACGCCGTAATCCTTCGAGAGGGGATGGCAGAGGTGCTAAACAGGATTTCTGTTTTTGAGGATGTAGTAGCTCAATTAACCGACCGATCCGATCCGACAGGTCGTGGGTTCGGGTCTCAAGTTGTTAGTCTCAGGTTTGTTGTTTGTTAAGTTGTAGCTACCGTTTTTCTCAATTACTAAGCCTCCGCTGTCCGTCTGTCTGTCAGCGGGCTGTATCTCATAAACCATAATAGCTAGACTCATGAAATTTCAAGGGAATGCCTATTTCTGTTGCCGCTATAACAAAAAATACTAAAAATAAAAAGAACTTAAAAATTAAAGGGGGCTCCCATGAAAAAAACTCGATTTAATAGTAATTTTTTCGTTGCTATTGTATCTTTAAAAAATAATCTAAAAATAATTCAACCTTATAAGAAAGTATGGAACCCATCACGATTGAGCCCGACTCACACTTGACCGTTTTTTAAATATGTTGCTATAGCTTTCTTATCTGGAATATTATTATTAATTTAGACAGTCTAAATTGAAAAAAGAAACTCAAACCTAGTTAAACTGATAAGCTGCAAAAAAATTTCAAGGCTTTATTAAATTTCGCTCAAGTTAAAGTTGAAGTCAGGTACGAACTAATTTCAATTGTCCACCGGGTCGCGACAAAGTTTTAATTAAAATGGCGTCGGAAATGAATTAAAACTGCATGAAATTCATACTTGGACTGTGCAGGAGCACTACTCTGAAATCCCGCCACTGAATCTTAGGGCGGTCGGTTTATCCGACCGAACATAAAATCTCGTTGATTTTGAACGGTGCTTTCGAAATCAGTGCGTCAGTGTCTTTGGAGTACAGTTTTGAATGTAATACATATCAAACAAAGTTCGATCGCAATGAATGTATCTGCGAGCCAGACAGACCCGGCTGAAAGACTTTCGTAGTAAAAAACACACGAACAATCGAACTTCTTTTCCGTTGTTCCGGAGTAGACGCCCAGATTCTTAAATACAGTTCAACTTACAATTAGACTTGAAACTGTGTCATGAACTTTAACGGATAAAGATTTATGTCTTTTATAATCAACTAGCCTAGGCCCTAGCTCCCAACGGGTGAAGCAAAATTAAAAAGAAGGAAAAATCTGTGAACATTATGTTGTAAACTCACGCCGTAATAAATCCCTCGAGAGGCAGAGGTCGTACACACTACATTTCGCATGTTTATGTTGAGTCCCAGTGTGACAGCATTCAAATCCGATTCTACTATCCGGGCAAAATGTGGAACATGGCAGCAAAAACGCACGGTAACCCAGGGCTCGGGTCCTCGTCCTTCCCAATCGGGTAGGTCAGTAGGCACGTAACAAACTGAGCTACCTTGTCCTCAACTCAAGACATGGTTTTCTCATTGTTAATTAAAGAAACAAGGTTTGTCAAAGCATCAATTAAAAAAAAATAACAGTTACTTACGAGGGGTTGTTGGGGTTTCCAATTATAAAATAAGGATTTTTGGCGTGTTTTCCTCCTCATCATCATATTGAAGACGTCCAGTACAGAACAAGGGCCTCCTACAAAAAGTTCCAATCAGAGGGATCCTGTACCGCTTGTGTCCAGTGGCTACCTGCAGCCCTTGGAAGACTCCGTCCACCTCCTGGGCCTTCCAACCCATTTCAATTTTCTTACCCTGTACGCTACGCTGGGTGGTATCGAAAAAAAAATGAACTTTGAATTTTCCATTTCATTATACGCAAATAGTGCAAAAAGGTTTATATTCTTTCTGGTTCCTGCAATATTACATATAATTGGCACTCTAAATAATTGCACGAGATATTTAACGAGAACTTTTCCCTTTAACATTTTCTCGCTGAATAAAGACTATACGTCGATTTTAAAAAGTCAAGTCAGCAGTTTAGCAGAACTAAAGTATTCAATACTCTACCATTATTCAGTTTAAAAACGAGAAAGACGAGAAAACTGCATTAATATCGACTTTGTTGATTGTCACTTGTTTCAAACTTAATTTTAAAAACGACAATAGGGAATATTTAATTGGATAATTCAATCAATTTATAGTAAAGTATATAGAAATAGTAAATTTATATTGCAAACAGAATAAGAATTGTACGATAAACCAGGGAGATATGACAATTAAAAGTAAATATATCTATCTCACTCATCAGGACGACGTTTTCTAATGAAGTTGTATGGCGCCTGTGTACTTTGACGTCATTATACATATTGGATCTCTCTGTCTAACCAACGACTTTGAACCTTTATGACTTTACTACATATTATGAAACAGAGTCCGTTTAACATCTTTAAAAATACGCAACAGATTTTGATGCGGTTTTTTAAATAGATAGAATGATTCAAGAGGTAATACATAATATCCGTGCGAAGGCGGGGCGGGTCACTAGTAGTTATTTGTGTATTTATGTGGATTCGAATTTTAATAATAAAAGTAAAGCTTATTTCCCTGAAAAACCATAAGACGAGAAAGCGGCATTAATTTCGACTTAGTCGAGTGTTTTTGTTTTATTTTTGTGACAAAAAAAAGTAAGGGAAGCATTTTATTTCACACTAGCTTTTGGCCCGCGGCTCTAAAAGCCTTTTTTTTTGTGATTCCTCGGCT
The DNA here is from genome assembly GCA_949316135.1 of Choreutis nemorana. Taxonomy (NCBI): domain Eukaryota; kingdom Metazoa; phylum Arthropoda; class Insecta; order Lepidoptera; family Choreutidae; genus Choreutis; species Choreutis nemorana. The sequence goes on from OX438598.1 coordinate 1,054,436, forward strand.
TTTGCCCCTTAAAATCTGGAAATCCAAAAACTGTAAATCCAATTTTGAAGATCCAAAAAAAAAAAACGATTTTCGGATACAAAATTTTCAACCCCCTTTTAATCTCCTAAAATACATAACTTTAAAACTTAGGTACTCGTGATGATAAAATAATGAAGATCTTTTAAAAGTACTTTCACTAATTAAAAAACTTTAACCTCCATTTTGTCAAAGATTTTAGCCTATAATCTGCCTTGACGTATGTAGTTCCCTTTAGTAAATGTTCCGTCAAAATTGGTTCCGCCGTTTCGATGATTACCTGAAACAGGCAAGTAAACGGACAAGAATTTAAAAATTTATTTTAGTCATTAGTAGCGTAACATTTTCACATACATTGAGTCAAATCATTCAAATTTCATTAATTATTTGTAGGATGTAAGACGTGGTAGCTCATTTTTTACGTGCCTTGGTTAACCTACTGACAAATCCGACAGGTTGAGGGTACGAGTTTCAGGTTGACGTAAATTGTAGCTGCCATCTTCATCATTGTGCCCGGATAGTGGCGACAGATTCGCATCCTGTCACACTGGGACTCAACATAAACATGCGAATTGCGCTGTGTAACATCTCTGCCTACACCTCTCGAGGGATTACGGAGTGATTTTATGTATTTTTTTTATGCTATGAGTATGGAGCAATGGAGGTTTCTTGAAGTATCTTAAGCCATGGATTGGTCTAGCCTGATAGGACTTTGTACCGGGTGCAAGACCCTTTCGAGGGAAAACTATTTTTTTTCATCTGCTGCTCCAGTAAGCAGAAAACCTGACATTCTATTCTCATTCCACGCGAACCTTCCCAGCTTCAGGAGTACTACTTTACAAATTCTTTTAATATCTTAACGCTTGCTTTGGAATCTGAAATAAAATTTCTCCCGTAAAAGTTACTGAATCATTGAAAATAGGTTTGTCTCGCGACTTCGTCCGTGCAGTATTAGTTGTTTTATAAAAATATAATCTATATATTATATAGGTAGATGTGGACTAAAAAACCGGTAAGTGTGAGTCGAATTCACACATGATGGGTTCCGTACCATCTGAGATTAAACATGATGTACGTTTCAGATATAGGTAATTTCGTATAAGAAACAAGAAATTGCAAAAAAAACTATGAAAAAATTCACGTTTTTTGTATGGTCTCCTTTAATTTTATTTGTTTAATATTTTTAGTACTTGTTGTTATAGCGACAACAGATATAGACATTCTCTGACAATTTCATGAGTACAGCTATTATGGTTCATGAGATACAGCTCGCTAACAGACTGACAGCGGTATAGTAATAGGGTCCCGTTTTTTACCCTTTCAGGGTATGAAACCCTAAGAATACAAAATTACGGTTTTCGAAGTTTTCCTTTACTTGTGCTCTACAAAATTGCTTCTTGGTAAATTTCATTATTCTATGTCAACGGGAAATAGATGCCATATAAGCCTTTTGAGTCAAAATACGATGCCTAAAATATCTTACGTTGATTTTTTTCACTGTTCCAAAGGCTTGCAAACCTGAGTGTTTGATATTAATTTAAGCTTAATTTCTCCAAGCGTTATTGAGAAAATGAAATTATTCATTGAATTAGTTGTTGTTATAAGAGCCAGTGACAGGCGAACGGATAGAATGACAACAAAGTGATTCCATTTTTTATCCGGACGTGCGGAACCCTAAGAAGAACATTCGTTTTCTTAGATCTATGATGGCACCTTTTTGATGTCTTCGGTGTCGCAGTGGTGTAAACAGCCGACTGCTACTCTGGAGGTTCCGGGTTTGAATCCCGGCGGGGGCGGGACTTAGTGTTATTTGCAAGACGCATTGTTTCGCTGACCGGTCTTAGATGTTGTATTCTTATCTATGTAGTATATACCATATCGTTACTTAGTTCCTGTGACACAAGTTCTTACGATACTTACTGCAGGGCTGACTCAATGTGTGTGTCGTGATGTGGTTATTATTATGGTTATTATGATGGGATTTTCTTTATATGAAAAAGCAACTACGGAGGTTTCTCGTCGGATTCTTCCCCGTAGAAATAGCATGTAGATTGTAGTAAAGTGCTTATTTTAAGTATTTTCTGTTAAAAAACATCTTGACTTTGACTTTAAATATGTTACCGTACCTAAATGTCACTGACGGGACCCTATTAGGGTGTCCGCTGTCCGTCTGTGTGTCTATCAATGGCTACAATAACGACAAATAATTTAAAAATCAGTTCCCAAACAAGAAAAGTGAGGTTTATTTGACCACTGTTTCTCTTTTTTTATTTTTTCCCAACGGGATGAAGAGATAAGGGATTTTTTCCTCGAACTGATGCAAGCTTGGGAGATACCCTCATTTTGTTAGATAAGGGTGAGTAAGGTTGACTTAATACTTGAGAGGACAACGTGACCCTTGAGAGGACAACGTCGTCTTGTCATAGTTAAAACCCATTGTAACTGTTCTACTAAGAAAGTTTTTTTAATACTAGCTAATGCCCACATATTTTTCTGCATTATTTCGTATTTTATGTCACATGAACCTATTTTTTATGTAACATAGGGTCAGACAGCGGGGAGCTACTATGTAGTTATGTCATGAGCGTTCAAGGATACGGTTCACCTGATGGAAAGTAATACCATCGTTAATTGACTAGGCGATACCATTAATATCTGGGAAGGCCAATATACCTCTTGTGCCGGTGATTGCACTGGCTCTCCAATCCCTCGAACCAAACCATAGCGAACTGTTTCTCGTTGTAATAGAAAGCAGGGTTGTACCAACCCAGACGATCCCGCATATGAATCCACCACCTATCAATACCACTACTACCTAAACATCCGGGGTAAAAGTCAAGTATGTTGATCAAGGTGATAAACTATGCGCCAAATTATTTCATCCAACTCTAGACATTTTTGCGTTATTGAGTACTTTTAATATTACGGCATCTGTAGCGCAGTGGCGTAATAAACCGACTGCTACGCTAGAGATTCCGGGTTCGAATCCCGGCGGGAGCGGACATTATTGCAAGACGCATTGTTTCGCTTACCGGTCTTGGATGTTGTATTCTTATCTATGCAGTTTATACCATATCGTTGCTTAGTGCCTGCGATACAATGTTTTACAATATTAATGCAGGGTTGAGTGAATGTGTGTTGTGATGTGGTTATTGTTATTGTTGTTGTTATTAGTAGGAAAGAAAAAAAACAAGGCAACCGGGCTCAAAATTATCCTTTCAAGCTGGAACTAACCATATTCCTTCTCGAAATCATCAAAATCGATTTGGTGTCATCAGAGATCAGCGTGTACAAAAACAAAGACATGTTATGGGTTTTATTAATTAAACTAAATCAAATGCACCGGCTACAAATGCACCAGCTACAAATGCACCAGCTACAAATGCACCAGCTACAAATTAAGAAATACCAGACAACAAAAATTACATTCAAAATCCGAATTAAAATTTATGGAATGCAAAAAATTTAAAAGTTTTCTAGAAAATTTTCGAATGTTCCAACAAAAAGACCGTTCATTTTCTATAAATTTAATACAAAGAGAAGACCAATCGAGCGAAGCCAAGTTGGGGTGGTTTGTTGTTATAAATAATTCATCTATTAAATAAAAGAAATACTATTTCATTAGAAACAATTCTGTTTTGCCAAAAACATTTCCACGAAACTTTTATCTCTTTTAAGGATAAACTAAATGTAAACGGAATCGGTAAAATTTTTGTATTTACTTTTTCTTCAAAAATATTTCGTTTGACGCAAATTTAAGTTGGATTTTGTCTGTTCGTGAAAATTAAAAAAACATGCCTGTGTAATAGGGAATGACATGACTGTATTTTGATATACTAACGAATAAGCTATTAATTCTAAAGGTTTAAAAACGTCATAATGACTTATTGGATCACTGAAAATTACGATGGTATAAATTTCAAAAAGTAAAATGACCATTTGAATGGTGTATTGCAAGTGTCAGATATTAGTATAGATAGGGAATATGCTTGACTTTTTAATTTATTTATTATAATTTGATACGACAAATATACATAAATCCGTTAGATTTTCTCAAAAATCTCAAAAATGTTATAAAGCTTCGATGTCGATGGTTAGACAGAGACCCGATATGTACAATGACGTCAAAGTACGCGGTTGCCATACAACTTCCATAGCAAAGGTTGTTCTGATGAGCGAGATAGATATATTTAATATAAATGGTTAAATCTCCCGGTTTTATCGTTCTATTCTAATTCTGTTTTCACAGTAAATGCTACTTTCACATACTTTACGATAAATTGATTGAAACAAATGAAATTTAAAATAAAAGCGAAATAAGGCTTCAGCCCTTCAGACTTTTTCATCTGATAGTCGGATACGGTGGTCTGATCAGATCCCTATAGTCTAATAGGGGCTGAGGCTTTTGTGCCATCTATTCTTACATTTGCAGGACCTTGTAAATCGTTAAATGCTATGAAATTTATTTATTTTGCTCAAATTCTAATAATTTTACGAATGACATATAAAAATCTACGATTATTTGTTTTGTAATGCATTTTTTTAATTTATTAGTTTTATTATTTTATTCAGCTTATAACATGTTTGTAAAATAGGATTCGAAATTGTTTTTATTTAATACATATTTAACTTTGTTGTAATTTAACTGGTTAAAGTATTGATTTTAATTTAATTTTTTTAAATGTAAACTAAAAAAGATCCTCGTTTAATAGTAATGTGCCTGGCGGCCATATTGGTTACGTCATCTCGACACATTGACAAATCAAAGTCTGATGCAAGATTTTGAGATGAATCGAGTAGATATGATAGATATTCTGATCAACAATCGGAATCAAAATCTGACGTGTATTCCCAGCCTTTATCCCTGGGCAGGTTGTAGATGTCGTAACAATTGCACCTGAGGCATTTTAAGCCTTGGATTAACTATGGAATAGATAACAAACTGCTAACTAAGCTAGGGACGATTTAAGCTGTATACTGTTGTGTGTAACACGTAGGCTGTAAGCTTGAATATTCCAGTTTTAAACGTTGGCTTTATAAACACAAAGGAGTATTTATGCCTTAAATTTATGTAACTTACGAGTGTGTCATGAGCAACTTGTACTTTTTTAAAAGAGAGAATAGTTCATTCACACCAGTTCAAATATCTAAGTAGTGCAACCTTTTCCCCAGCAGTTCACAGGTATTTTGTGAATTTTGTGAAGAAGAGAATGTCTTTTTATCAGGTGGAATTGTAGCCACATGAAGAAAAAAGTAGAATTAGGTCCCAACAGAACAGGAAATTTACTTGTGGGGTTCATAGTTTATTTTACAAACAACCTGAACATTAATGGATCCATTAGTGGAGGTCTGAGGGGCTCAAGATCCCCCAAGAAGGATCCGAATGCGCCGAGAGTTAAATCTTTTACCTACATTGTTAAGCCCTTTTGGCGAGGTCGTACCCCTCAAAAGCATTTCAGCTATTCGCGAATTTTGAAAGAGGGCGTAGAAAAGTTGTTTTAAAAATGAATTGCTTAACCTGAATAAGTCACAAAATTAAACCTGCGAAGCTCAAAGAACCGGGTCACATTTTTTCATTTACATCCGAACTTTGTCTATTGCTCACAAGACACGGCATTTAAACTTAAATAAAGGAGGCCATACAAAAAGGAGTACATAAAATAAAGTTAATAGAACATAACGAGTAAATAATGCCCCTCCTCACAACCCCCGAGGGCTCTTGTAACTTTTTTATTAACTAAACTTTAAAAGTTAATTTCTTAGCGCGATAAAAGAATATGAAACTGCTGAGGCCCTTTTTTCTAACGTTGAGACGTTCGAGCGTGACTTTGGTTTGTGAAAGTTATGTTTCAAAGCGCCCTAGGGACGTGAAGTGTCAAAGAATTGTGGAATGGCCTTCATTTATTTATTTGGAGACAAAGCAGTTGACAGCTCACAAATTATTATCAAGAAAATACAAGAAATAGTAATATTAAATGTCCTAACTCTAACTCCTCACTTCCACACTTCGGTCGGTATTTGGTGAAATCTTTGCCATCAGTGTTTATGGGCGTCGGTATCACTTACCATTCCGTGGGCCGACTGCCCCTTTGCCTACTATTCGACTAAAATAAAATCTGAAATATTAATTTAGCATCCATGAACACATGTCTTATCTATATAAATCCAAAAGAATCATGTTTACATTAAAAAATACACAGCATAAAATGAAGAATCTTTTTCCGTTTGTTCGCTTAGATCTTTTAAACTACGTCACCAATTTTGATGCTGTTTTCGTGAATAGATTTAAGGTTAAATTTTGTGAGGTTCTGCGTAAATTGGATAAAACATGACGATGATTGTTGAAGAGCCAAAAAAAATTACCTGTTTTGTAACTTTCAGTGAAAAATCTGCCTTATTCTTTGAGATATAATAAAACAATGTATTCTGGGATTGTATCTCTTTTAGGCCTATAAAAAATTTGCGATAGAATGTGACTGTTACGCTATTGGTTCCGGGTTCGAATCCCGGCGGGGGCTGGACTTTTATTTGCAAGACGCATTGTTTCGCTTACCGGTTTGGATGTTGTATTCTTATCTATGTAGTTTATATCATGACGTTGCTTAGTGCCTGCGATACAAGATTATTTCTAAGTGCAGGGGTGAGTCAATGTGTTTGTCATGATGTGGTTATTATTTTTTTATTAAAAAGATTACCAACATAGTGTACACTTATTCATGCAATTGGAGAACAATAATAATATAAAAACAAGTCAAATTTCACTACAAAAGAGGTGAAGACAGCATGCAAGAAAAAAAAAACAAACATTTAAAACGTCAAACTTAATGTACAAACATATCAATACTTAATATACAAACATTATATTATAAAAATTTTTGGAAACCAATAACAAATTGTTATTATTATTATCTCCCATTCCAAGATTGACCGCTTTAATTGCTAAAATGATTGGACTACGAGACGAGAGGTGTTCTACCGAAAGTGAGTGTGTGTGTCATGCTTTATAATATTTTTTCAATAATTTCATAAAAAGCTACCCAAATTTCCACATACCCTAGGTCAACAAGGCTTCTGGCATGGGTTAGAATGTAACATAAAATCTTAATTTTCATATTCAACCCTGCTAAGTAAAAAAGCAATTTGTTTTCTACCGTTCATTTCATGCATTCTAGAGCAGACTTTTTCTTCATTAGCAGTGTCGAGGTACAGATGGCGACACAAGTGTTTTGTAACAACAGCTGTGTCTTCTAACAAGGATAGTTTCCACTGTCATCAGTTTGAGACGCAGTGTTGTTTTGTTGACTCAACAAAACACGAATACGAACCAACTGAAGTCAAATGTAATTAAATTCGCTTGGTAGTTTAAATTAAGCGAATTCCATTAAAAAAAAAACAAATTAATACAAACTTACCAATCGTGAGTAGCGTTCAGACATGAAATGTTTCCGACTTCCCTTTTTATTATTATTATTGGCTATTTATTTCCCAAAAAAAAAAAAAAAAACATTACAAGTATTTAAATACATATTTAAATCAAATCTGTATATTTAATTTTGTTTATTTTAGTTTAATTCAATCACATTATTCACTCACTGCCAAGGCCACCTCCATCTGCGTCCAGCGCGCCTTGTTGAGGGCCAGTCCAGGTAGACGAGGGGACAGCCACGATATCATCGCGCCATCGCACGCTCAGTCGCTCGTGCGGCCGGCGGTGCACGCGCGGCCGCCAGTGCAGCACGCGTTCGCTCCAGCGCCCGTCCTCAGCGCGGGCTACATGACCAGCCCATCGCCATTTCAGTCTGCAGGTCGCTGGGTCGGTTAATTTTGTCGTTTGACGTATTGTGTCGTTTCTTTGTGGATCCAGCAGTCGGAGTCCCAGCATGCTTAACTCCGTCGATCTTTGGAAAACTTGTAGTTTATGGACAGTATTCTTCGTTAGTGCCCATTTCTGGAATCCATAGAGTAGTCCGACTTCCGATCTTTAATTTTTTGTATTTCTTTTGTAAAATACGCAAAAAATGACGAAAAAATCACGAATTTGGGTTCGATTTTTAAATTGAAAGTTCATTGCCGAACTTCTAAAAAGAAGTAAGCCCTATTTTGGAGGTCACTATCACATTTTCGGGGTTTTAAGGCGTCTCCAACTAAAGCGTAGTTAGTTCAGCGTGTTGACGTTTGACTGTTTGGTCCGTCATCCATCAATCGTCAACAATCACGCATCTTGTATCCGAAAACAATACATGTTTTTTTTGTAAAAATTTCAGTCCTGGTTCTACGATTTTTTGAACGGGGGCAAATCTTTGCAGTCTTTGCTGCCTTTGTTACGTTGGCAACGAGTCTTTTTATGGAAATAGATGTTGGTTTTTAGCGCTCTACATTTTAAAATTTTGGCGCACTCTTGAACCTGCCGCCAGGGCAAGGGCTTGGCCCCTGTATACCCAGATCTAAGGCTGCAAAATGTACAGGGTTTTCAAAGGGAGAACAATGAAAACGTGCGCTTTGCTCCTCAATAGTCGGATCGTCAGTGGAAATTTTATTTCTGTCTATCCAATATGGCCTCTCATCTTCATTTGCGATGCAATGCTTTGAGGATGGACGAGAAGCTCCTGATTTCCTATTCGGGTGACGTGAAGCGAGAATTTGACTTCCCTTTATGAGTTTTAAACTCTTGATTCTATTTGGATTCGTTTTAGCGTGCTCTACGTTGATTGATACAGCAATTTTAATTTACATTTCAATGCTTTCTGTAGTTATGAATTTGAATGAAATAAACATTTTGTTTCGAATTATTTGGAGCGTGTATGATTGAATGCAGTATCAATATTGATATTTGCTGTAATTTTTCGATTGTCGATTCGAGGAAGTTAAGAATAATAAATTTATTATACGCTTTTGTTACATACTAGAAGTTTTAGTTTTAGCTGAATTTTTATTACATTTTTTTGAGGATAGCAAATGTAATAGAAACTGAAAATTATCTACATAAGTAGTTGATTTTTTTTTGTTCGTACGATAAATCACGTACATATGGTTTTTCATACAAGTTATATATATTTTTAACAAGGCCTTTAAGTAGGCTTTCATTTGATACCCCATATGATAGGGTATGATAGCTTAATTTTTTAGTCTTTTAAATTTTAAGTACCACAGCTGCAATAATAAAGAAACACTCGCACACTTGAAACCTTTCTAATGATACCGCGTACGTCTAATTTGGATCAGTAGTTTAGGCTCTAGGCGGGAACATCCGAACATCCATACATACATACAAATGTATATACATACGCCGCTAAAATCACCCTCGCCGTAGTTGGGATAAAAAGGTGACACCAATGAAAAGACGATAATTTCAAATTATACATAGGTAACAAGTAAATTGATATATTAAGAAAAGGTAAAGAATTTATTAAATCACAGGCGACTAACATTAATTTTGTTTTGTTACCAATATATATTAATTATCGACAGTCATATTGTCCCAGCGGAGACCAATCATTAATCTATGCTGATTCCAAAATTGAAATTGTCAATAGGTCAATATATGAATGAAAATTAATTTGATTATCCAATAAATTTATTGTAAAGTACATGGAAATTGTATATTTACAGTGAAAACAGACTAAGAATTGAACGATAAACCAGGGAGATATAACTATTAAAAGTAAACATATTTATCTCACTCATCAGAATATCCTTTTCTGTGGAAGTTGTACGGCGCCTGTGTACTTTGACGTCATAGTACATATTGGGTCTCTCTGTCTAACCAACAAATTTAAAGCTTTATAACTTTGTAAGTAAGAAATTTTAGAAAATCTGCGGATTTGTGTAAATATGTGGTGTGGAATTTTAATAAATGAAAAAAATAATATATTCCGTATTAGCAAAAAAAGTTTTTTTTTGTACTCATCCGAATTTCGAATTTTGACTTGAATTTTGATTTTCAAAAAAAAAAATATTTATAACTCAGCAAGAATTTGACCCCAATCCCGCCTGATGTTAAGCGACGATGGAGTCTAAACTGGATGTTCCCTAACCAGGAGAAGCCTATTCATTCTGACCTTAAATAGCCCCATGGGTGGCATACTTTTTATCAAATTCCAATTTTGTTAACCAAAAAACTTAACCAGTTACAGGTCTCAAGTGTGCATGAGCTGAAAACATTTTATTTCCGAAAAATTAAAAATTCTATTAACTTGTTTATGACAGTTGCCATGACAACCAAATATCTTAAGATATAAATCATAAAACAGATTAATGTTTTAATAAAAATTTTAATAAGTGTCTCTTGAAATCACTCGCACACAAACATTCATAATTATCCGTATATGTTTAATTCATCTTCGGAATCAATTGGGGTGCAACGGGAGATCAGCGTCGGTCTCGTGAGAGCTGGCACAGTGCTGAGTTGCATACCCTTTCATAATGTAATCGTTTACGTTAATACATATTACTTGTTAAAACAATGTGATTTGAGATTCTGTTTTATTTTATTAATAAAGTTCTTACTTACTCGCATATATAAAACAATGAAAAAAATCATTTAGGGACATTAATTTCATCGACTTCGTTCCTAACTGATATTCCACCATGATTTTAAAAACTAAGAAATATAATAGTATAACACATTTTCAATGGCCGCTTTCAAACAATGACCGGTCTGATACAACAGTTTGTTTACATTTATTTGTTAAAGGACACGAAATCATTTTCACACGAAACACACATTGAAGCTCTCCCCTTTCACGCAAACAGTTTTAAGAAACGTGTGTGGGTGTACAGTTGCAGGAAAAATGTTTATTTATTTATTTAAAAAATATAACAAAATTAAATCTATCATAAAATCTCCGAAAAATAACGATAAATCTGTTTAACACTGTTTTTAAAAATATTTAAATTAAAATAATTATTTAATAGTCTTAAATTTAATCAAATCAATAAACAAACACAATTAAATGTATTTTTAAAGATTATTAAAATGATTTATTAATGATAATAATATTTATTTATTTGCTTGGATTCTTATTTTATACAAAAAGGATTACAGTCATGTATCCAGTCGTAATGTGACAAAATGCAAATTTTACTCATACATAAAAATAATGAAGTGATAAAAAAAAACATTCACTAGTGTTGTTTTTTTTTTTGTAATATTAAGATAATTAATGAAAGGTTAATATATTATTAATTATTTCATTTTATATATATTCATTTCGGTGACTGCTCACCATCAAGCAGGTCTTATGTATCTTTGCCACCTTTTTTTTTTATTTGCAATATTAATACATTTTTTTTTATTAAAATGGACTTTACTTTACTTTAGATCAAGAGATTTTTTGAAAATAAATAATGTATATTATTTAGAAATTTAGAAAGATTTTATTTATTAAATAACTAAAATAGTATACACTAAAATATAAAATTTAAATAATACATTTAAAAACCTAATAAAAATCATCTGTACAATGGAGTGTGCCCATAGCACTGGCTGCTATGGGCAAATATATAATAATAATGCATAATATATCTAATACTACCCTTACTAATATTATAAACGAGAAAGTTTGTATGGATGTATGGATGAATGATTGTCGCTCTTTCACGCAAAATCTACTTAATGGATTTTAATGAAACTTTACAATAACATAGCTTTTGCATCAGAATAACAAATTTAATAAAAATTATTTGTGAACTGCTAAAAATATAACAATAACGGTTCTATTCAATACAATTTATTCAACAACAATTCATATTGTATGAAATTAACAACTTTCTTATTAAAAATTTCTTATTTATGTTAAATAATTAAAAATCCGAAGAGCTGGTTAATTTATGATTTACCTTTATGTGTTTGAAATACCTTATAGTAAATGTTTTTCATTTCCAATAATGCTTTCTACCTGTATTAGTTAAAGTCCATTGTTTTAAGTGATTCATTCAGGTTATGTTATGTTCAATTATCAGCTTGACTCAGTCCTGAATCACGTTAACACAATCATGTTTGTTAGTCTTTTATGGTGGGCAGACATTTTGATTTTTTATTAAAGTACCCTTTAAATTCAAATTGTTTAATGTTTATCACATTACAATGGGTACAAAAGATGTAAATATAAATAAGGTATACATGTGACACCTTGTCAGGGCATAGCAAAACTATATACTAAATGCTTTAATAAAACTAAAATAACAATTAAAAAATATAAAAGTATTCCTTTTGATACTAATGTACCCCAAAATTGATATGTTCTAGCTATGATATGTTTAAAGTGGATTTTTGAGAAAAAAATATTCATCATCAGCCTGCGGCAGTCCACTGCTGGGCATAGGCCTCTCTCAAGGCAGGCCACTTTTCTCGATCTTGAGGTTTGAGCATCTTGCTGCTGCCAGCCATCTTACGCAGATCTTCGCTCCATCTACAGCTACAGGTGGCAGATCTACGTGCGAGATCTGGGTTGGTACCACCCTCCTTTCCGGGAATTTCTATGAAACAGTGTTCTCCGTGTGAAACCGTGAAACAGTGTGCTCCGTTAGAAGGATTGGAGAGCCAGTGTAATTAGAGGCACGAGAGGTATAACATCTTTTACCTCTACATGGGCAACGCATTTGCGGTGTTCTTGGGGTTCTTAGACATCAAGGGCATCGTCGTGTTAATAGGCGGGGGGTATCACTTTCCATTAGGTAAATCATCTGCTTGTTTGCACATTAAGTTGAAAAAATTAACGTTTGCCCACGCGCGGTCTCCACTGCAGAACTCGAGTACTCCATCGTTCATCAGATCTGCGACAGATGTAAAAAAAATAAGTGAATTGAATTGAAATTTGTTTTATTAAGCCTTCATTTTTTTTTGTTAAGCCAGTGTACTTTAAGTGTTCAATTAAAAAAGAGAGTCGTGACCGTAACGCTGGTCTGCATTCCGCTCAAAGGTTGAGCATCGCTATACACCGTGGAAATGCAGCCAGTGCTATGGGCACACTCCTTTGTACACATGAGTTTCGTAGGTTCTTTAATGTATTAAATATTTAATTTCTATCTTGTATTTTGTAACTGAAAATAAAATACATGGGTTGTAAAAACCATAAACTCACGCCGTAGTCCCTCGAGAGGTGTTGGCAGAGGTACTTGCTACACACCGCTTTTCGCATGTTTATGTTGAGTCCCAGTGTGACAGGTTGCAAATCTGTCGCCACTATCCGGGCACATTGAGGAACATGGCAGCTACAACATACGGCTACCCGAGACTCGAACCCTCGGCCTGTCGGGTCGGGTCGTTATTTCTTTTAACATTTGTTTTCTCATGATTGTTCCAGACTGTACAGGACAGGTTACGTTGATTCCTTTTGCTATTTTTGATTTCCTTTATGTTTAACAACAAAAGAGATTTTTTTGTAAAATATCAGACACTCGTTCCATTGGGTAGTGTTTCTTTGAAATATTGTCGCCCCGGCGAAAATAGTTGAAAAATTATATTTAGTTCATGTTATTAAATAAGAAAATCAAAAGCTTTGTTTAGTATTTTTCTAAAATTTTTATGGAAACTGTATTGGATTTTTAAATTGAACTATTTTAATATGTTAATTAATTTTATGAATTCACTCAGACACATACCTCATTGTATTCTAACCAACTAATAATCAAAATGTGGAGAATAGTACGTTTGGATTTGTGTTCTTTCAATTAGGATGTCGGAAGAAGAAGCTTCTGATAGAAATGCTGCTCAACATAAGGTGACGGAAAAGAGTTATCTATACGACACCAGGCTCCTTAAACAAATTCCGTTATTCCGCAAGCGTTAACGCCAACAGAAAATAAAATAGTATGGAAATGACAACAATGACGTTACTCGAACGCGAGGAAAAGTCATTTCAATACCTTTTTATTTTCTTTTGGCGTTAACGCTTGCGGAATAACGGCATTTGTCTAACGGGGCTGACTTCATGAATAAATACAATTTTCCGCAGGCGTTCACGCTAACAGAAAAAATAAATTACTAATTAAAAAAACTCCCGATTGGACTTATTTGCTTACATTCGATTGTTCATCCCCACTTTCACGAATAATTTTTGATTGGGAGAACCGATATCCATCAAACATAGCTCAATTAAACAATGACACGAACAAGAACACGCTCAATTAAGTCACCTTTTAAACAAAAAAAAACACCAAAATCGCTTCATTCGTTCAAGAGTTATCATGCCACAGATTCACAGTCAAATTTATAAAACCCCTCTTTTTGCGCCGGGGATTCAACAATTGGAAAAGACATCACAATTACGTGACTCGACCGAGCCATTCATATGCTCTTTGTATGAAATTCCTCACCTCATCTTATCAGAAGTATGAAACCAAAAAAAAAAAGTAGAAAGTAGGGTGGTACCAACCCAGACGATCTCACACGTAGATCAATCTTTTTGTTTTCTTCTCATAAGTGGGCAACGCATTTGCCCGTAGATCCATTTAGCTTTTTGCCTTTGGGCTGTTTCCAATGCTATCTTCGCTTTGCTGGGAGGTAAATCTGAAACCGCTTACTACCTGCTATTTCTTCTGATTAAGTTCGTTGCGGGTAGACGGTAGGGTGTCCGGGCACAGCCTGTGCGTCATTGCAAAGCTGCATTATTCGATCAAAGGACGCCACTCTTGATCCTGATAAACTGGAGTTGCAGTGGTGGGACAGAGTGGCGGTTGTGCCCCGAAAAAATAAAATTTCATCTTATCAGAATCGTGTCGCTTTGGCATGTAAATGGTACAAACAAGTCGTTACCGTTTCGTTTCCAAGCTAATATTATACGACCGTTGTGTTCTTCGATCTTCTTAATGGGTTACTTAGTTGTATTACAGGTCCTCCACCGTAATATTGTGGCCGGAGTACTGGGTCGGGGAACCCTGTACTCGTAAAAGGCAAACTGGACGAAGGCCCGTTTTAAGACTGCTGGGATGGTATGGACTGCTTGTTTGCAAGGCTCACAGGTGGTGGTTCTTAAGACGGGCTAGCCGTTGGAGTAGTGCGTCGTCTGAGGGTTCCTTCGGCTTCCCTCTATCCCGTAATGTTCTGACAGTTAACTGTGTTGGTAGAACGTGGGTTATAGTTGATAGGCACGGGTTCTACGTGAGTCCGACATACTTCTTCAGTCCCCCCGGGCTGGAGGAGATCCATGAGGATTTCCTCAAGTTGAAAATAGAATTAAAAAAGTACTTTTAAATCGTAATCCTTCATACTACCACCGGTATGAAGACTGGCCCTCCTTCAGTCCAGATTTGTATCCGTTAGATTACAAGATATGGCAACACTTGGAGGAAAAGGCGTGCTCAAAGCCTCATCCCGATTTGGAGTCACTCAAGACATCCTTGATTAAGGCAGCCGCCGATATTGACATGGACCTCGTTCGTGCTGCGATAGACGACTGGCCGCGCAGATTGAAGGCCTGTATTCAAAATCACGGAGGTCATTTTGAATAAACTTTAGTGCCATAAGAATCTATGTTTTGTTAAGTTCATTTTGGTATATAGATGGTTACATAATGAATAAACTTGTTTCAATTATTTTATATTAAACATGTGACAGAATTTATGACCTGACTAGGTATATACGAGTATGTTTGTCATTATAAAAAAAATTACACACACATACATATGGGTATGTTTGTATGTGTGAGTAAAAATGTTTGATAATGATGTATCTATATACAATACTAACTGACCCGGCAAACGTTGTTTTGCCATATAAATTACCCTTATCAATAAGGGGTATGAAAAATAGATGTTGGCCGATTCTCAGACCTATTCAATATGCTCACAAAATTTCATGAGAATCGGTCAAGCCGTTTCGGAGGAGTACGGGAACGAACATTGTCACACGAGAATTTTTATATATTAGATTTACTCATTTATTAATGACAGAGGAATTTGATTTTAAGTTGGTAGTTTTATTTTTTAAATTCTTTTGTTCGTTAAATTTCATAAAGAGACGATTTGAATTTATTTTCAAAATAATAATAAATTTCGGTGCTAATTTAAATTCACGCCTTTTTTTTCGTATAGCAACAAAATGAATTTTTGAATTTGCAATTATTTTTTGTCAGGCATCCTCATACAATTCTTGATAATGTTTTCGTATGTTTGTAATTTTTTCTAATGAAATTTCCGTTATGCAGATGAAATTTAGAATGATTTATTTTGAAAAATTCAACCTCAAATTTGTTTTTTATTTAAATATACTTAAAATAAGTGCTTTCAAATCGTCATTTTTTATCTACCACCAGTTCGGAATGCTATCTACGGGGAAGATGCCGGCAGGAAACCTCCGTAGTTGCTTATTTCAATAATTTACAATAGTCTTACAATTACATGTTGGAACATTTAAGTTTTTTAAACTATTTCATGCACTTCAAAACCAACATTTATACTCAAATAAAATACCTACCTTCAAACAAAGTCTCAACTATTATACATTGGCATTAATTAACAATATATCGTAGGTATTTGAGTTCATCGAATCTTAATAAGAGATATATATATATATCATGATTATTGTTGTATTGTTTACCAATAATGTATACATTGTTCGAAGATACATGTTTACCTTATATCGCTATAGTTTCAAACGTTCTTGTTTTCATTGTAACGTAATTTCCTTTGCCAATTACTGGTTACCAATTAATTAACTGTCAGAGACGACCAAGCTACTAATCAGCTGGGTGGGAGAGACCGCAGGATGACCTTTACAACCGTGCGATTCGATAAATCTAAAGCATTACTACTACGCCAGCGCAGACGACTGACGATCCGTCATGCGGTTAAGTCTGTGAAAGTGGGTACGACGTAACGCAGACAACGCACAAGGCCTCCAATAATTCTTTGCAAAACATTTTGGACTGTATCCTATGATTATTGTTATACATTTGTGACACATGGATCAGAGAATAATTTGTTTATTTATATTGAAAATGATCACAAACTAAATAGAAGAAAGTAAGATGAATTAAGGATTGGTCCATTCAAAATCGAAGAAAAATTATTGCAATCGATAAACAAGATTCATACGGGACATAAAAAATGGAGAGCAATTTTCACATTACAAAACTAGGTCATTGTAATTATATTGTTTATAAAATGTCCGGTGAAAAAAAAAACTCCGTGGTATACTTACACAGCATCGCAAACAGACTTCTTTACGCCGTGAAATCAATCTGTTGTTGACAACGAAAAAGGTAAATGAACAGGTAAGCTTATTAGAGCCAACCAGCATCTTTAGGCTTGCGACAGAGGCTGCATCTTTCAATTTTTCTTTGTTATCACATTTTTTCCACAACAAACTTAAACGTACAAATCAATTCAATTAAGTAAGTAAGTAAGAACTTTATTCATAAAACAAAACAGTATCTCACATCACAGTGTTTTAACAAGAAATATGTATTAACCTAAACGATTACATTAAGATGTGTTAGTTAGCTTTTCTCGATAGGCAACGCTGTCGTGCAGATCAAAAATGTTTATGGAATAATACGAAAAATCGTGTCGTCATCGTACCGAATTGTCCGCGTCGTGTCGTAACAGTTAAACTTGTCTGCCTCGACTTAAATTTATACATAGATTCTGTCAAATTAATCTGCTAGTTAAAGAGGGTGATCAACTCACTGCGTAATGTAACGGTTTGGTTTAAGCTACTAAGTGCGGTGAACGTCATCAGCGAGAACAGGATTTCAGCGAGATTTCTCGCTGAAATTATAGCCCAATAGATGTATGTATAATGAAAACCACAACACGACACACACGTTGACACAGCCCTTCTGTAAGATTGTAGAATCTCTTGTCGTAAGCTAAGCAACGATACGTTATAAACTACATTTAAGACCGGTGAGCGAAATATAAGTCTCCCAAATAATACAAATTTCCACCCCCGCCGGGATTCGAAACCGGGACCTGATGCGTAACAGCTGTTATACCACTGCGCTGTAGCAGCCGTCAAAAAAACATAAAAAGACGTATATTTAAGAAGATTGCCATGTGTTTTTATTAATTAACTTTAGAGCTACATAAAGTCAATATCATAACTTTTTAAAACAATAATTAGCACACACACATATTTAATTAAATTATTATTAATAATATTAATATTCTGATTTTGTTTGTTTGTTTGCCTTGTTCCGGTGTACAATTTAATTTAAATGTCAAATTAGTTAATCTTGCTTTGTAAGGCCGGTCGCCCGCGATACAGGCTAGTCCTAGTGCGGGGACCAACGGAAATGTATTTTTTAAAAAATATACAAGTGTAATATATATATAATATATATTATATAATATATGTTATATATTTAAAAAAAATATAAAAAATATATATGTATATATTGTGTATATAGATGTATATATTTTTTGAATTAAAAATTACAGGAAAAATAATCTTGTCTTATGACAATAAAGGGTTTTCATTATATAAAATTAAATCAGAATTATGGTAATCCAAAAATAAACTAAATTCCCAACTATCTTATTTGTACATGTGAGTGTATTTGTGTAGGAAGTTTGTATGTATGAATGTGTGTGTATGATTAAGAAATTAAGACAAATTATAAAAAAATTACTACTTGAGTAATTTAAGAGCATATTTTAAAATATTTATTCTTTGTGTAATTAAAAATGTCTAAATGTTGAAAACATTAGATAAAATAAATATTAAGGTTGAATATTTTTGCATTATTCTTTTCAAGATCAAGAAAATTATAAATAGGTCTGCTACCCACTCAAAACAGCATGCCAACAGAATCTGTAGTTAACGACTTCATTATCGTTGAAAGAGATTTGAGAATAACATAAAAACTTTAGTCTTATTATTCGAGAGTTTCACTAACGGTATATTTTAATGTAACCAGTGGTGGAAGCAAAAATGAAGCAGCACTTTTAAGCAGAATCTTAATAACTGTGTCATTCAGATTCCTTTCATTCCGGATGCCACGCTAGCCTGGAGAGGCTTAGTGTACACACGGGATTGTATTATGAACGGGCCCGCCGCGAATATATTTAGTTTCGAACGGTAAAAAAATCGGTGAAGTGCAAGTGAGATTCGTTCATGATGGGTTGCGTATGTACGATTAAATATTTTGTACTTTTTAGATAAATAGTAAAAGATAAGAGCAAACAATTTTTTATAAAATCGTGGTTTATGAGATACGAACCTCTAACGGAAAGACAGAGAGATGGTCAGCGAAGGCTTGGTGATAGGGTTACGTTTTACCTTTTGGGTAACCTATCTTCGCTTCGTCAGTCAGCGGGCTGTATCTCACAATTAATTTTAGGAAGAGTCTTGAAATTTTCAGAGAATACCTATTTATGTTGCCGCTATAACAACAAATACTAAAAACATGAATAAATTATAAATTAAAGGGGACGTGATACAAGAAACGTGATTTAATCGCCAATTTTTGATTGTTCTCGTTTTTTTTTACGAAATTATAAAAAAATTTCAAGACTGGTTCATGAGATAGACCCCGTTGATAGACGGACGGACAGCGGAGTCTTAGCAATAGGGTCCCGTTTTTTACCCTTTGGGTAACCCTAAAAATTTATCGTTCACTTTTTTTAAATATCGTCGCCTCAAATCAACAGTATTTTAGCCCGCGTAGTGCCGCCCAAAATATATTCCCGTGTGTTTCAATCGGATGCGAGCCCGCAGCATCCCGCCTGCCATCCTTCCGGGCTTTTAACGGGATCACAGTCTTATCCGCCATGAAAAGATATGATGAACATTGTCAGACCGCCTTGTTTTGTGAGCGCTCCTTTACGGTTTATTAAGTGCGGTCGTGAGTGTGTGCGGCCTGCGTACGCACACGTACACGAGATCTAAACGTGTGTGTGGATTAAAAGGATTTATGTATGTGTGCATTCGGAGGAATTAGATATGTGTGCGTAAATTGAATGCGTCAGTGTGTATGCGTTATTTGTGTATGTTCTGATTAAAAAGCAGTGCATTTGATTTCGAAGGAGCGACAAGCTGAGCATGACCTTCGACTACATGTTATCAAGGGTCAAAGTCAAAGTCAGAGTTAAAGTCAAAGTCAAATCTATAATTAAGATCTTTGGTGGTAAAGATCTTGGTGTTTTTTTTTTCTTTATAGATATCGCGCTCGACTTAGTCGACTTAGCGAAGAACTTTTTTTGATATTTTCAGAATTACAAATTACACATTGAAAGTCTATTATACCTCTATGTGAAAGAATTGTAGATTCAAGGTCCCCACACACCTCTTTTTAATATAATAACTGACCCGACGAACTCCCTAAGGTTGTGTTTAATTATCAGCCGAATACAGCAGCGCCATCTACCGAGTCCAATATTGTTTTCAAACCATCCAGGAACCCATTAAAATATACACATAAAATTTCATCAAAATCGGTCCTGCCATTTAGGAAGAATTATATGTATTAAGATATAATAATAACCACATCACGACACACACATTACGACTCAGCCCTGCACTAAGATAATGTTGATAAAAATACAACATCCAAGACCGGTAAGGGAAACAATGCGTCTTGCAAATAACACAAAGTCCCACCCCCGCCGGTGTTCGAACCCGGAACCTCTAGCGTAGCAGTCGGCTGTTTACACCACTGCATGTATATATGTAGATATACTATGGTTATATTAATATGTACCGGAAGTGATGTATTGATCATATTTTAGATGAAATATGGTACAGTCAATTCATCTCATGAGGATCTTTCAGCTATAGAAGTGATTAGACATGTTCATGAACATTGTTCTAGTGAGCGTCTTCACTGGGCAGTCGCACACTGAAACAATGTGCATTTACCCGCCTGACGACCAACAACCTAACAAGAAAGGTCAAGTTATAATGACTTTATCAACAAAATATACGAAGGTCCATTATAATTTGAACAAAGTATGAAAACCTAATATGGTTTCGCTCGGATCTTATTATAGTGGTTTATCGTGTGTCTTCTTAGAAAACCACCAGAACTTGAGCTCCGGAATCTTGTGTTACAATGCCGTGTGAATTCACTCGAAGTCCGTCGAAGTGGTCTTCGTGAAATAGGATGACTGCAACAATATCATTGCATACTGTATTGTGACGTCTATTCTAGTCGAAGCAATTAGGTCCCAATGGATTTTCCCTAGAGTTGAATTGTTGATTGAATATGTTACCGGAAATGTATGAAACTAGGAATTGTTATATAATTCCCAAGCTGTTCAGGAAATGTATTAAATATTATGTAAAAAAAATGTAGTACAGTTTGTTACGTGCTTTGGTTAACCGAAGGATCAGATCCGACAGGTCGAGGGTTCGAGTCTCGGGTAGCCGTAAGTTGTAGCTGCCACATTCCTCAATGTGCCCGGATAGTGGCGACAGATTCGCAACCTGTCACACTGGGGTTCAACATAAACATGCGAAATGCGGTTTTTAACACCCCCGCCAACCCCTCTCGAGGGATTATGACGCGAGTTTTATATTTATGTTTCAAACGTTATTTAATACTCACATATCTTGGGAAATTTATTAATATCCTAGGAATTTTATAAAATTCCTATATCGTATTAGGAAATGTATGAAACTTGTGCTTTTTGGGATAAAAACGAATAATACAACTTGATAAACTGAGAATCAGAATTTTGATTTAGGCTCCCTGTGACAATTAGGCAACAATTATATCATGAAATATAATATTCTTACCATAAATGTTTATGGATTTTTAAAGCCAATTCATCACAAAAATTATATCTTTTTTAAACGGTTTTATGTAGCTTCACCAGTTTGTTTGGGTCAAATTTTCCTTCCTTCCTTCCTTCCTTTATTGTGATTTGTGACTAACGAATTGTATAATTTCCGTTAACAAATACAAATAGTAGACTATGCCTTGGGAGATGAATCTATAGGTTATAATAACAATAATCTGTAAAAAAGCTTTCAAAACATTGGGTTTTACTCTGAGAACAGTAAGGAAATTAACAAATATACAATGCCATGGTCAGAAGCCAGCTGGAGTGTAATGCCGTTGGTCTCCGCATGAAGCAAAATATTTTTCTATGATTGAAAAAATCCAAAATAAGTTTGTCCGGTTCCTGTACCTCAAACTTCACGGAGTGTACCCTTTTCATCCCCTTAAATATCCGACCTTATTTATTTTAGGAATGGTGGGATACAATGAACTCGGAGTTAGAAGGGACCTTACAATAACGACATATTTATTTAAGTTAGTAAGGGGGAAAATATTTAATGCAGAATTGTTAAGTGTGTGGAAGTGGATGGCAAGTATTAGTTTACTTAATTATTGAAGGAGTGATGGAATCAATAAAACAAATTATATGAAGTACAAGCCGCGAGAAGTAGAAAGGCAATCGAAACCAAGCAACATACAATGCGCGTCGTGCATGAGCTCTGAGCCGACTGGCAAGCCGTGGCCAATCAACGAGCAGCGGCGGCGGCCGCCCGCTCGCTAGGTATTAGAAAACCAGTTCGCTGTTTCTCGGGCCAACTAAACAATAGCGGTGTTATAAAGATGTCGTTACACTCTAAGATAAGCTGTGTCGTTCGATGCTATACCACGCTAATCTAATAATAGTTTATGTATGTGTAAATATTAGTTGTAATTGTATATAATATAGGTTTAGATAATATAATTAAGTTAGGTTAGTTTTATGTTTAATAAATAAATGTTAGTAATTATGTGTATGCCACAAGTGCGATAGGGTTGGATGTCCATAAAAATTGCGTATGGCGGCGTAGGATGGCCAAGTTGTTCTGTGTGCCGCGTGGACGTACGAAACTGTTGCAGGAGGCGCCTCACGCGAGCACTGCGTGCTCTCAACCAAACAGCCGGTCGCACTGACATATTCTTTTGTTCTCTGAATGAATTCACAAGAGTTGCCTTGCATGTTCTTTGCTATAGATGATTAAGAGTGTTGTCGGACTATTATTTTTGTCTTCGATTTTTTTTTCTGTCGTTATTGAAATATTTATATTTATATTTTATATTTATTCAATAGGATCCTCAACAGGAGATACAATATTTAATTTACGACAGTATTTCCATTATAGTACAAGTTAATTGTTCTCCCAATTACAGAGGAACACAACATTCTCATTGTGACATTGCTCAAATTATTACGCGGTAAAATTAAATCCATTAAATTAAATATAAATAGTTTAAAAATAATTAATTCCAAAATAATAACACTAGTTACATGCATAATTAAAACTACAATATTAAATTAAAATTAGATTATATTATTAGATTAAAATGAAAAATTACATTATAAATTAAGAATAAACATAACCAACACAAATACAAATACGGACAACCAAGAAATACGGAAATAAATTATTATTATTGGATATCTGTTATAAAAAATTTGATTATTGCTTATGTACGTGTACTGCACTATCGCATTGGTCCTTAACTGTAGTGCTGATGTGTAACATTTAATAAATTATATTAAAAAATTAAAATAGCTTCTAAGTCTGCCGGCTTTTGAACAGTTTCAAAGCATACTACAAACGCCTAGAAGATGTACGACATGGTGAATGGAAGAGTGAGATAAAGATATACAAATATTCTTCGGTGAATGGTTATTCAACATCGTAAAACTGCCTGGCTGATAAAGGCTTATAGTACGGTAATGAAATGCATTTCAATTTCTGTCCCGCTGTAGAGACTATAGTACCCTGTAAGCGCCCTGTACATTCTATACAAGTATAGGTAACATATCGTAACAATTGACTGGCAATTTTGACATATAAGAACTTTTAAATTAACAATAAAGAATGTTCGATACCGGCAGATATTAATAGAATAAAGAAATTCAAGCGATTATAACTTTTATCACCATCGTCACTAAGTTCCTTCGATAAATTCAGTTAAAATTAACGGTTCAAACTTCTAATTACAGCCGAAACGAGATACCTTTGTGAATCTTGTTTGTTACATACTCGAACAGTCAGCAAATACTATGCTAAGATAAAACCGGTCTTATTATAATGTAATAGAGTTCACGTTTGGGCCAAATTAATTTTGGTTGGTTGTAAATCTTATTCTACTCGCGGAGGAATATTTAGATGGAAAACACATTTCGAACGGAAGTGAAATTGACGTCACATTTTAACACTACCGTAAAGAAGTTTTAATTAGATTTTTAACTTGCGACCCGCTTCGGTTTCGCACGAATATTATGCATTTATTATACTTATAAACCTTCCTCTTGAATCACTCTGTCTATTTAAAAAAAACCGCATCAAAATCCGTTGCGTAGTTTTAAAGATCTAAGCGTACATAGGGACAGACAGCGGGAAGCGACTTTGTTTTATACCTTGTAGTAATGATATTATTGTTATGGAAGTGTTACTCAAAGTATTTTTATGTTTTATACTATGTAGTGATGAAAGAGTGCAGTATTGATTAATCTCACATAATCTAACGTACTGTTGAGAAATCATATAAAAATTAAATTATTGTTATAGTAATAGTAATAACCACATCACGACACACTCAATGACTCAACCCTGCACTAAGATATAATCTTGTATCCCAGACACTAAGCAACGATATGGTTTATACTACATAGAAAAGAACACAACCTCCAATACCAGTAAGCGAAACAATGCGTCTTGCAGATGATAAAAAGTTCCGCCACCGCCTGGGATTCGGGGACCTCTTGCGTAGCACCAGGCCCACACCGCTGCGGCACAGAGTCCGATCTTGGGGTCATGGAATCTTGTAATTAAGACGCTTGCTGTCGGCTGTCTTCAATGCTGAAGTGGTGCGTTAGTTCTGCTACCGGAAGATCGCTTTGCTCATACAAAACACGCGAAGCAGCAACCGTATGACAAACGCACGACAACAGGACGGGAACTTTTTGTATTAAAAAAGCAGGGCGACTAACGTTAGACCAGTCGTCCTCAACCTTTTAGCTGGATTGGCCACAAATACTTTACAATCATAGTTTCACTAGCCACTAGCAGAAAAGCTTATTTAAAAAGTAAAAAAAAACCTTTTCGTAAAAATTATAAGAGATAAAGACATATTATATGCTTTTCCTTTATTTAATAGCTTAATATATAAAACCTAGTAATTCTTGGACTGTTAATCGCTTACAATTGAAACCAATATCGATATAATAATAAAATATAAAAATTTTGGAAATGCACAGTTTGGTGCCAAAAATCTGCCATAATTATTTTTTTTTTTTAATTCCTATCTGTGGAAACTTGGGTTTTGGAGATCAACCTAAGGATACCTTAACTATCGAAATCCATCTAGCTTGGAAGATACGTGGTATAATAAAATAAAAATAAATTACAAACCTAAAAGATACCCGCGAAAAACATAAACCTTCAGGTTATGGATGAGACTCCATATATCTCCCAAACATCTATTTTTCGAAAGGTATTTTATGAGAAGTCATTTTTATGGTCTTATGAATAAATCTGTGGTGCGAAATTTATCTGGAATAAGTTTTTAAATTCTGTACCCAGCCCTTGACCGTGCGTTTGGACTATTACCCTTTTATTTACAAAGCAAGCCGAAAGTGTCTTTAATGGGCATCAAATTTAAAGAAGTACTCATCATGAGTACGTGACATGATGGGTGGTATGAGGACGTGGTAGCTCAGTTTGTTACATGCCTTGGTTAACCGACCGACCCGACCCGATATTTGTAGCTGCCATGTTTCTCAATGTGCCCGGATAGTGGCGACAGATTCGCAACCTGTCACACTAGGACTCAACATAAGCATGCGAAAAGCGGTGTAGCAAGCACCTATGCCAACCCCTTTCAAGGGACTACGGTGTGAGTTCATTTTATGTGTGTTTATGATAATGAGTTTGAAACTCTTGGCGGGCCAACCAAAACGCCTCACCAGGCCACATGCGGCCCGCGGGCCTTACGTTGAGGAAAGCTGCGCTAGATAGACAACTGAAAGCAAACGTCTTAATCGAAAGAGCCGTAATTGGCATATATCGTAATCATGTGAATAGAAAATCCCAAATTCGAACCCATGTTAGACAAACAGGAGTTCGGGGTGATTAGTCGTTTCGAGTTCACAGGTCATGGCATCGAATCATTAGTTCGGTGCAGTTCAAATGTTTGCAGTTCCTGCCTTAATGGCGATATCGGCCGTGCCTACTACATCACAATCAGATTAGCATTACTCAGCATAGACCAGCCGTTGGAGATAGGACAAATTTTTACCAATAAAGTCGCAAAGTAGTTTTTCCAATAGTCGTAGATTTGCCGATAATTATGGCGGGTCAACGTGGTTAATTAAGTTGAAAAAAAAGTGTTTAAAAGTGACTTTTCTGACAATTATTTTTGTGGAATTTAAAACAGTTGCGTCAATAACGGACACGTTTAACCAGCCTGATGCGAAGGCGTGTCAATCAGTTTTAGCGAAATTTTAGTAAAGACGTTGCCTTTGTGAAACTGCTGACCATAACCGTACAACAGTTCAGCCGCTGCGCAATCGCTTGGCTGCCGTCGGAGAAACGCCACTGCTTTAAACCGCTGAGTGGGCTGGAGGCCTTAGACTTCTAAAACCCGTGTTCCAAAAATACTCTCTACAACGATTTATAAACGAAAATAAAATAAAAACAACAATTTAAATAATAAAAAATTTACAATACAAATGTATAATGAATATCACAATAAAAACTAATAAATAACCCAACAAAAATGTCATTCAGTCACCGGTTTTCGAAAATTACGGAAAACACCGGTAGGAATCACCAGGTTCTTTTATTTAATCAAACTTTTCAGCTTAAGGCACTATTTCATCTTATAGTCTAGGGTAAGAGAGCTAAGTGATGCCTATGTCACTGAATCGATACTTCGGTTATAGCAGCTGTCAGTAGCTACCGTTAAAGGTTTAAACACACCCATCAACTAACAAATTATCACCGCATCTACTTGAACTACTTGGCATAGAAAAGTGCCAATTTTCTGCAGCGTCTAACGCTCGTTGTCCTGTGAAGAGTTCTTTTTGGGCGGTAAACTCTATTTTTATAGACAACCTCTGTGGCGTAGTGGTGTAAACAGCCAATTGCTACGCGAGAGGTTCCGGGGTCGAATCCCGGCGGGGGCGGAACTTTGTGTTATTTACAAGACGCATTTTTTCGCTTACCGGTCTTGCATATAGTATTTTTATCTACGTAGTTTATATCGTTGCATATCGTTGCTAAGTTCCTGTTGTACAAGTTCCGATACTTACTGCAGGGCTGAGTCGACGTGTGTGTCGTGATGTGGTTTATCAATATTAAAAGTTTGTTTAGTGGCAACAATCATGTTTGACAACTATGCCAATGTTTCGTGATGGCGGTATACCCTAGATTAGTTCATGAATATTGTTTGACAGTTGTCAAAAAGATTATGAAGACAGTTGTCGGAGTTACTTGGCGGGAACGGAAGTGTCAGTTAGAATTTTCTTAATTATTGTCTTTTCTTCTATATCAGCAGAGAAAGTGAAATACGACGATTTGGCTGCGCTTTTCGTTATCTAATAAGACTTAATTGAACCATGAAGATGGTGATGGGTATGATATACTGGAATAGGTCTTACAAATTATTCATACTAAATGTCGTGTCCATTAACAAAGCACACACGCATACGCATGCACACGCATGATATTTATCCAGATATATGTGTGTGCGGGTGTGTGTAGAGATAGTATATGAAATATAGAATATAATTATATTCTATATTTAAAATTTTAACTCTTTATTTATTTATTAACAAAAAACTTTTTTCTTTCCATGCAGGAGTATTAAATAAATAAAAAACATCGGCATTACAGCTCTCAAAGCTTAGCTATGTGGGTCGACATGTGCTCGAAAATAATTGAATAATTTCTGAACATGCAAATATCTAGAAGAAGTTTCTCTTTTAAGAACAGGACGGTACCATACTCTGGTATAGTCGTGTCTCTTTCTAACAGTGACAGTGTTTAGTAATAGAACCGAAATCGAAGATATTGGCTTTAGTGACAAGCGACATCCAGCCTATTTCATGAATTATGAAATGAAATGGAGCCAGGGGAATTACTCTAGGAATTCTCTAGAGCGAGTGTCATAGACAAAGAAAATCTATGAGACCTTCAGAGTATAGACCAGCGGGGCTAAGGCCGCATTGGCATTATTGGTTATGAATCATTGTAAAGGAAGTAATTTATTGTACCTAATTATTTTCAAAAAAGCAACTACGGAGGTTTCTCGCCGGATTCTTCCAAGTAGAAATAGCGTTTCGAAACGGTGGTAGTATATGAATTACAATTTAAAAGTACTTCTTTTATGTTTATAAAAAAAAAAAAATTGACTTTGAATCTAAATATGATGCAAATTGACTACTTCGGTGGCGCAATAGTGTAAGCCAAGAGGTTCCGGGTTCTAATTGCGGCGGGGGCGGAACTTTGTGTTTTTTGCAAGACGCATTGTCTCGCTTTCATGTCTTGGATGTTGTATTCTTATCTATTTATTTTATACCATATCGTTGCTTAGCACCTGCGATACAAGATTACATCTTAGTGCAAGACTGAGTCAATGTCATCTAATAAAAAATTTAGTCTAATAATCTAATATAATTATGAAGGAAATAATATTTGAGTCTCTTCTAAATTATATAAACTTCTTTTTTTTTTTTCGGGGCACAACCGCCACTCTGTCCCACCACTGCAACACCTGTTTATCAGGATCAACAGTGGCGTCCTTTGATTGAATAATCAACGAATAATGCAGCTGTGCAGTGATGCACCTACCGGCTGTCTTGGGACCCGCAACGAACTTAATCAGAAGAAATAGGAGGTAGTAAGAAAGCGGTTTCAGTCTTATATAAACTTCTTGTCATCATATTTTTGACAAATCTTTTATAAATATGAATGGATGTTTTCGAGTGCACATGGGTTACATAAAAAAACAAAGGGACAAAGATGAAAATAAAATCTAGGCTAAGTTAAAAGTATTTCTTTTTAAACCATTTCATTTAGCTTGATCAATATATATAATGTAAGTCAAATTAGTGATTTAAATATTACCCCCTTCCTGTTGACAGATCGATCTGATTTTTGGCACACACTGTTAGTTCTGATGACAATACAATATAATATATTCAACATCGTTGTATTTCCAAGATGGCCGCCGCTACAAAATGGCGGACTACATGTTTTTTCACAACCCTCTCAATATGAGTATCAAATGAAAGGGCTTAACAAGAATATAGTATGCCATGAAAAAAATTCAATATGTCCCACAACAAAAAAACGAAGACGACGTTAATTTCAATTAACCGTTTAACTTAAAAAAAAAAATACTATAAAGGTAAGTAACCTTAAAATAGCTGAAAATTACATTAAATATCGAAGGATTTTCTAAAGTCGACCATCTAATAATCTAGTGTGTCGGGCCTACTGCATAATGCCTTACATTTGACCATCGACTCAGGTATTTCAGACTCGGTTTAAGGCTGGATTTATGGCTAGAAATCCAGCTCGAGCCGCAACGTACCGTTAGCAATCCCTCTTCAAGCCCGCAGCAATATCATACGTGCGCTGTGATTTATTTTCCGACGCTACTAAATTTCGGCGTATTGTGAGAAAAACAGTTTTCGCGGAGTACATTTGTTTCGAGAAGTATGGAAATTTAGGGGATGATTTAAAATGGAACATTCTGGCTTGCAGTTAATTTTTGTTTGTTTGTGTTCAATTCAACTTTGTTGGCTGTGTTTTGTTTCTAAGGGTTGGAGAGCCAGTATAATTACCGGCACGAGTGGTATCAACTTTTGGTATCAACTAGAAAGAATGTCACTTGGAATAATTAACAGATTGCCGTATTAAGTGATGCCTCTGGTATT
The DNA here is from genome assembly GCA_949316135.1 of Choreutis nemorana. Taxonomy (NCBI): domain Eukaryota; kingdom Metazoa; phylum Arthropoda; class Insecta; order Lepidoptera; family Choreutidae; genus Choreutis; species Choreutis nemorana. The sequence goes on from OX438598.1 coordinate 1,084,292, forward strand.
ACAAAGGCTATGGTGACTGCTTACCAACACGTGAGTTTGACCGTGATATTGTATAAAACAAGAGAACGGTTCACCTATTGGAAAGTGATACCGCCGGCTATTGACGTGACGATGGGGAACGCAAATGCGTCGCCTTCAAAAAATGATTTACCTCTCGTCTGTATTTGTTAAGTTGATAAGATTGCCAGTATCCATAAGGCTGTGCAGATAGTCGGTGACAGATTTTTTGTAGGTTAAGGATGCGTAGAATAGTCTACCACAGTAAAATGTCCATATCCTACAAAAATCGGCCAAAAAGACTGGTAGGAAAAAATCGGCCGATCGTGTCGGGGCATACCAGCCATTCTATCCCACCACTGCAACTCCTGTTCACCAGGATCAACAGTGGCGTCCTTTGATCGAGTATTCAACGAATAGTGCAGCTGTGTAATGACGCACAAGCTGTTCCCGGACACCCTACCGGCTGTCTTGGGACCCGCAACGAAGAAATAAGAGGTAGTAGGAAAGTGGTTTCAGACTTCCCTCGCAACAAAGCAGAGATATCAATTGAAATTTCCCAAAGGCCAAAAAACTAAAGGGGAGAAAGTCAGGAGACGCCTGACCGTCTAATTACCACGGCAAGCCACTAACTAACAGGGGATAAATTAAATACTAACCTAAATCTTACACCAGTATTATCGGTGGCTAAACTTTTAAAGGAACGGGATACACGGTGTATTGTGCATATCTGATCCTACACGACAAAATAAAAAATATGGTGCAAAAAACATTTAAGAATTTATTTTTTTTAATTTGGGAAACCAACAGTTCTTTCAATTTTGATTAAAAAATAATAATTCATTTACCAATGAAGTTTCCACTGATTGATATTCACAATCGAAGCGGAAAAATTAAATCATAAATAAACATTAACATCACAAATTAATAAATTAACAAACAAAAAACCTAACATGGTTAAAATTAAGCAAAATAAATTAATGGACATATGATGAACAATAAATAGAATACATGGAAATCTCATAGTACACTGACCTGGAAATTAAGAATTAATTGAAAAATCTTTTATCAAAGAAGCTCAAATTTTAGTTCAATCATTGCACAATCTTCAATATTAACCCAGAAGTATCAATTATACTGCGCAACTCGTAATATTGCACGGTACAAATTATCGTTTAGCCGACTGCTACGCTAGAGGTTACGGGTTCAAATCCCGGCGGGGGCGGGACTTTGCGTTATTTGCAAGTCGCATTGTTTCGTTTTCCGGTCTTGCATGTTACATTCTTATCTATGTATCGTTGCTTAGTTCCTGTGCCACAAGTTCATACGATACTTAATGCAGGGCTGAGTCAATGTGTGAGTCGTGATGTGGTTATTATTATTGTGTTGATATCATGTTGAGGGCCCGGCTAAAGTGGCAAACAAGCATACGGCCCTGATGGTAATCCACCGTAGCCTATGGACGTTTGCAATACCAGGGGCATCACTTTGTACGGTAATTTGTGTTAATTATTCCAAGAGACATTCTAATTATAATTTAGTACTCCTAGCTTTCTCGGTATATTAGTCAGACAGTGATAAGATTTAGGTCTTATGTATATTCAAAAACCAATTAATGTTTAATGAAGGAGATACGTTGACTACGGGAATATACGCTTTAGCTTACTGATTAATAAATAAGTAATAATAATTTACTGCCTGTCTTAAGGCTGAACGTTAACAAAACTTAAAATCTTGATGTCACAAACTATGCCCGAAGTAGGAAAACCTGAGTCTGGGGCTAAAAAAGAGCTAAACATGAGAAATTTGAAACAAAAAAAAAAACAAATAACAAACTCATACCCATAAAGGTATTGAAGTAATTTAATGATCTGCACAGGTTTATCTTATTGACAGTCGGAGTGAAGCTAGAATTATTATGTTGAAAAATTGTAAGTTGTAGTAGAAAACATTGTATTTGAAGATTGAAAAAAGCAACTACGGAGGTTTCTTGCCGGATTCTTCCCCGTGGAAATAGCAAAAAAATAATGACGATTTGGAATTGAGATTTAAGAAATTAAAAATCAGTTCATATTTAAAACTTACATTCAATAACAGTTAATAACTCCTCAGTTTCTTCATAAACAGCTTCATTAGAGCATTGCTGATTTGCTTTCTGCGATTAAAATAAGTCATATTGTATAAACATTACTTACCGTATCCATTGCTGTCTCCGCTTTGCTGGGAGGGAAGTCTGAAACCGCTTTCTTACTACCTGCTATTTCTTCAGATCAAGTTCGTTGCGGGTCCTAAGACAGCCGGTAGTGTGTCCGGGAACAGCCTGTGCGTCATTGCACAGCAGCATTATTAGTTGATTATTCGATCAAAGCACGCCACTGTTGATCCTGGTGAACAGGAGTTGCAGTGCTGGGACAGAGTGGCGGGTGTGAGACGAAAAATACATAGCATACGATGTTTCTATATATAAAAAGAGAAAGTATTAATCACCGACTCTATTAACACCCAACCTAATCCCTTCCCTCCCTTTCCTTGGACCCTTGGACCTAGCAAGTTATTTTTAAGGTGTCGTTTATAAGTCGGAGATAAAGAATCAGAAATGATTTTTCGAAATTCAAACCAAAGGGATGAAAAAGGGGTTGAAAATTTGTTTGACAGTCGTATCTATTTTTTTTTCTTCTGAAAGACACAATTTTTTGATTGTCATCTTTTTAACTGTCTTTTCTTCTGACTTTGCTGTCAATAATATTATTTTAACGATCCACATTTTAACGGACAAGCTTGGTCAGACAATCAGGCGATATAATAACCACATCACGACAAACACATTGACTCAGCCCTGCGTTAAGATATAAATCTTGCATAACAGGCACTAAGCAATGATATAGTACAGACTACATCCAAGACCGGTAAGCGAAACAATTTTGTAAGTAACAAATTCCGCTTCCGCCTGTGTCCGATTCCAGTTACCTGTGACACCACTGCTAAAGAGGCCGTCAAACCTGTTCTATGACTGAACATTAAGTAAATAGTAACCTTATGTACATAGTATATACAGTTTGTAGTTTGTACGCTATGTACACATAACTCCTGATCCAGACTCACCGTTCACGAGTTAAGCAAAATTTTGGAGAAAGCCAGTTTTAAAAAATTACCTATAAAAATCGTTGAAATTAATAATAATAATCGTTTAGTTATTTGATTTATGTGTTTGATACAGGTATTATTTATAATTTAATTATTGTCTCAACAAAAATCTGCCCTTCTGGCGTACAAAGATTAGATTGTCAATTAATAATACTTCTACAATTTTAAAATTACTACAGTCAAATAATGACGTCAAACTTAAAAAACTAAATACAATTCATTCATTTTTTTTTTTATCTAAATATTGCTGTGTGTCATAAAAATATTGCTGTAGTAGCATTGAAAATTTCTTCAGCGGACTAAGATAAGTGATCCCAGGGCTTCAGGCCCTGGAATCTATCAATTGGTGCGAAGTGGCAGATTTAATTAAGATATAAATACTAAACACACGGCCATGGACGAACCTGATCTATTTCTACTTTAATAATAATAATAATAAACCACATCACGACACACACATTGACTCAGCCCTGCAGTAAGTATCGTAAGAACTTCTGTCACAGGAACTAAGCAACGATATGGTATATACTACATAGATAAGAATACAACATCCTAGATCGGTAAGCGAAACAATACGTCTTACAAATAACACGAAGTCCCGCCCCCGCCGGGATTCGAACCCGGATACTCGAGTGTAGCAGTCGGCTGTTTACACCACCGCGCCACCGAGGTCGTCACTTTGTATCGTTCTGAAATGGCACGGCATAAGCTTTGATAATGCACTTGTTTTGTTTTGTTTTGACGTTTCTGTGGTGCGGGGGTGTTAACTAAAGGTGTTAACTAACTGCTACGCTAGAGGTTCCGGGGTCGAATCCCGGCGGGGGCGGAACTTTGTGTTATTTGCAAGACGCATTATTTCGTTTGTTTCCTTATGTAGTATTATTATCTATATAAATGATGCATCTTACAAATATAGTCCCACTCCCACCAGGATTCAAACCGGGATTTCAAAATCTGTATATATCTATCATAAACCACTGCGCAAATAATTAAGAAAATAAAATGCCGTATAAGTTTTAAAAATTCCCGCAACTTAAGCTAGCAACTTGTAAATAGACGCAATAACGAAAAGCTCGGTACAGAAGAAGCAGTATACTTGCATATAACGTGACATAATGTAAGTAAAGAAACCGCCTATATAATATAATGTTTTAAATTAATATATTATTGTTACAATTAATATGCAAAATGTCTCATATTATTATGTCAATTGTAATCATAGATAATATACATGCCTTTTTTTATTTATTAATTTATTCGATACCACACATTTACTCAAATCCGTAAAATATTCTCAAATATCTTACTTATCGACTTAATTATAAAGTTCAAAGTCGTTGGTTAGACAGAGAGATTTAATATGTACAATGACGTCAAAGTACACGGGCGCAATTTAACTTCAATGGAAAAGGCTGTTCTGATGAGCGAGATAGATGTATTTACATTTAATGATTACATCTCCCTGGTTTATCGTACGATTTTAATGCTTTTCATTGTAAATTTACAATTTCCACATTTACTTTACGATAAATTGATTGAATAATCAAATTAAATTCATGCATGTCCCTATTACATACTCTTCAGTGTTCTCTGATGCGAGAAAATTGCATTATTACTTCATACTATAATTACCTATCTATTTGTTTGCAATACACTACATTCGTTATAAATTATTCCATTGAGCTATATACATTAACAAACGCTCTGAATTCTCTAGAGCGAGTGTCGTAAACAAAGAAAATGTAAGAGATAAGTTAAATATTGGAGTGGCCTGGCGGGAACGGGAAGTGTCAGTTAAAATTTTCTGTATAGCAGAATTTATTGTGTAAAATGCTATTGTTTCACCAGTGAATATCTGTTTTGAAAAAGTGGGGGGAAAGTGAAATACGATGGTTTGGCTGCTCTTTTCATCATCTCCCAGAGCCTACAGTAACAGTACTAGCATGTTACTGTACGCAGATTTATCTGTCCATCTATGAGTTTCATCCTTTCATTCATCATCATTTCGTCTCTCATTACGATCCTCATCAAACCTACTTTTTAAACGGTGGGCAACGCATCTGCTGACATCTTTTGCCTGCAATCAGGTGCCCTCTTAGGAAAAAAAAACAATTTTTAAAATTTTTACTCGACACTGGCAAAATATTCATATTAAATTTAGTAATTGTTAGTGGGAGTTACATGGCGGGAACGGGGAGTGGTGGTTGAAATTGTCTTGTTTTATTGTCTTTTATTGTATATCAGCAGAGTTTAATATGTCAAATGCTAGTGTTTTAACCAGTAAACTTCTGTAGTGCTATCCAAGTGTGGAGAAAGTGAAATACGACGAGTCGGCTGCTCTTTTCGTCTTCTCCCAAGTAACTCAATAAAGCCTACAGTAACATTAGTAGCATGTTACTGTAGAAACAATTGAGAAAGAAGAAAACTATAACACGGAAGACTTATGCTGTATGGGCTAAAGCCCTTTGCCTTTCCCGACAAAAGGGGAAGAATTAAACCAAGAAGAAGTAACTGTCATTTGAAGATAACAAAGTTACCTACTTCATCAAAATGAGAGCACAGAGGAAAGCCTTCTCCAAGATTCTCCTTCAAGAATGTTCTACGCATCAGCGAACTGTAAATCAAACGATAGTCCTTAAGGCATTATGAACGGTTATTTTAACTTTATCATTAACATTAAATATCTATTGATTTTTGACAAATATAAAATGTGATAAAGATAGTGGGAAAACGAGGCCACTTCCGACAAGAATGTCATGAATGCTAACTCAAAGGTTTAAGGTAGATTTGTAACACCGCATTTCGCACGTTTATGTTGAGTCCTAGTGTGACAGGTTGCTCACATTCACAAAGAAAATACGTAATAATAAATGAATCTTGGTTGTCCGTATTTGTATTTGTGTTGGTTATGTTTATTCTTAATTTATAATGTAATTTTTCATTTTAATCTTTTTTTTTTTGATGTGATTTTATTGTAGTTTTAATTATGCATGTAACTAGTATTATTATTTTGGAATTAATTATTTTTAAACTATTTATATTTAATTTAATGGATTTAATTTTACCGTGTAATAATTTGAGCAATGTCACAATGAGAATGTTGTGTTCCTCTGTAATTGGGAGAACAATTAACTTGTACTATAATGGAAATACTGTCGTAAATAAAATATTGTATCTCCTGTTGAGGAACCTATTAAATAAATATAAAAAATATATAAATCTGTCACCACTATCCGGCCACAATGAGAAACATGGCAGCTAAAATGTGCGGAAATCCGAGACTCGAACCCTCGACCGTCGGGTCGGGTCGGTCGGTTAACTAAGGCACGTAACAAACTGAGCTACCACGTCCTGCATTCTTATAGTCCAGTTAATAAATTAATGTGAATGGGCTTTTCCATTTTTGGGCAGTTTGACTTCTTAACAATGTTATTGGTAGTCTGGACACAAACGTACTAAAACTCCCCAACCCCTAAGAGGTAACCCCTAGGGGGATGAGCTCAAAGATAATTTACTAGGCTGTTAAGGATTTCGGTAATTTGTGCGAATTATCCCAATAGGTAAATGACTACAAAAACTATTTCTTAAGATGATTTGATGTCGACCTCGGTGGCGCATTGATGTAAACAGCCGACTGCTACGTTAAAGGTTCCGAATTCGAATTCCAGGGGGGGGGAACTTTGTGTTATTTGCAAGACGCGTTGTTTCGCTTACCGGTCTTGGATGTTGTGTTCTTATCTATGTAGTCTATACCATAGCGTTGCTTAGTGCCTGCAATACAAGATTATCTCAATGCAGTGCTGAGTCAATGTGTGTGTCGTGATGTGGTTATTATGTCAAATTTTAAATGAAAACAGTACTACAGCAAGTGAATTCAACGCCAAATAAACCTTTAGGGTTTTATAAATACTTGATGGCTTCTTCGCATTCATCTTTCGTTATTGTATTTAAAAAGCACTTTCTTTAGCATCAACAAAAGGCATTGTACAAAAATGTCGTTAGATGGAATTTTAAAATAGCTTTGTTTTCCAAGATGGAGAGCGTAAGAGGCTAATTATGAATCATCCATAACTTAAACGTCATACCTAGCGCCGTTCGGTGGAGTTATTAACTAACCTACACAATAAAGTACCATTTTTGTATTTAGTTAGTTTTGAAACAGAAAAGGCTTAATTCCAAGTGCAAATCACTACATCGTATAAAACAAAATCGCTTCCCGCTGTCTGTCCCTATGGGTATGGGGGCGGGACTTTGTGTTATTTGCAAGACGCATTGTTTCGCTTACCGGTCTTGGATGTTGTATTCTTATTTATTTAGTATATACCATATCGTTGCTTAGCACTTGCGATACAAGTTCTTACGATACTTAGTGCAGGGCTGAGTCAATGTGTGTGTCGTGATGTGGTTATTTATTTTATTTACGCATGTTTAGATCTTTAAAACTACGCAAAGGATTTTGATGCGATTTTTTTAATAGATAGAGTAATTCTTGAGGAAATTTATATGTATTTAATACATGCATAATATCCGTGCGAAGCCAGGGCGGGTTGAACTGCATGTTTAAGTCTGTTATATAAATAATCATCAGTGTAATTTACCTTATTCGACATTAGTGACTTTTAATTATTAAAATATAGCTATTTAAACGGACATCCTGGAACATCGTATGCCAATATGGTATAACATGTAGTGGCGGTACTGTCATACAAGCCCAAAAGCCCGGCTTGCCCTATCGAACCAAGGTAAGTTCGTGCTCTCGTTCATTCATTACTTTTCAAATCAAATAACAATATGCTTTGCATAGCATAGTTTAAAAGTATGAAATGTAGATTTAAGAGTAATGATATTGCCTCTTTATCGACAGACATTTATCGAAATGAATTATAAAAACTATAATAACGTATCTCTCGGCTTGCCCTATTCTAAAACTAGGCTCGCCACTGATAATATGTCGTACTGGTTATAGTAATGTTATTTGTAAGTATTAAAAATTTGTATGTTTCCAAACATTGTTAAAATTAAAAATAGAACAGAGAAAGATGGCTGCCGGCATCTCCTGTGTCAAGACGAAAGGAGTCTGTGAGCTTGAAATTCTATGCAGCAAAGAAACTGAACCATCGACAAGTGTGTGTCTGTGTGATTTTGTGATTATGCAGTATTCTCCTTCATAAATATTCCTGATCACGCCCTCAGGAGTTCCTCACTCAACTTATGTGATGAGCATGTCAAATATTCATCCGTCATGTTTTCCTAGAATCTGTTTGCGCGTCAAAGTAAACCGACACGGCGAACTCAATATGAAAAAAATTCCAAGCGGGAGTTCCAGTCTTTTGTTGAATTATTTATATTATTTTAGTAAATTATATATTTTATTACATTATCAAAACAGTTATAGGTGAACAATAATATAACTAAGAGCTAAGCCTAGAAATGTAGCATTGTTATAATAAAATGCAATAAAAATTACTAGTGTTTCCAAAATTCGTTTCCAATTCATCACATGGACGCTCCGAATTATATATTTTACGAAAAAAAAACTCAAGGCATCAGGCTCCTTATATATATTCATCACTCGACTAAAAAGATCGTGTATTCGAGACGACGACGCCGCCAACAAAAGCCATATTCTATTCCGCTAGCAATAGGCTGAGGGATATGAAACCGAGATTGGATTTTCCATTTCGGTACAACGGTGAATATCGAAGCTCTAATAACAGAGTTTGTCTGTGTGTACAAGTGTCACATATCCCTATGACATGCCTGAATGACCTAGAAGGCTCAGGTGGTAGATCTATGTCGAGATTGTCTGGGTTAGTACCACCCTGCTTTCTATTTACAACGTGAAGCAGTTCGCTGTGTTTCGGTTCGAAGGATTAGAGAACTATTTTAATTACCGGTTGTTATATTTTTACCTCTACATGGACAACGCATTGCTGGTGCTCTTGGCGTTCCAGACATTAAGGGCATCGTCGTGTGAATAGGCAGTATCACTTTCCATCAGGTAAGCCGTCTGCATTTTCACCCTTTACAAAGATAAACTAATTAATATGGGTTAAGTTTAAGTAATTCAAAAAAGTTAGAAATATTTCTTTACACACGTATGCATTGAAATAACATTAAAATTAGTAAAAATCATTGTAAGCAAAACCGAGTGCTGTCACAAGTGAAATAATGTCCGCAAAGATTGCGTGAGGTAACCGCAACTGGTATGTAAGTTGATTTTACGGACAACAGTATCGATTGTAGGGTTCAGTATCCAAAGGGTAAAAAATAGGACTCGAAACCTAAACATCCGCTGTCCGTTCGTCTATTTCTCTGTCTGTCTGTCAGTGAGCTGTATCTCATAAACTATAATAGCTAGATTACACATTAAATTTTCAGAGAATGCTGCTAAAACTACAAATACTCAAAACATAAAGAAATTGTAAATTAAAGGGGGCTTCCTTACAAGAAACGTGGTTTTTTACATTTATTGCATATTCTCGTTTCTTTGTAATAATCAAAAAGGTAAATACTATTTAATCTTATAAGATGATAAAAAAACCGGTCAAGTGTGAGTCGGACTAGCGCATGATGGGTCCCATATATCATGTGCGAGTGAGTGTCAAGTTTTTTTTATTATAATTATTTATTTAGGGACGTCTACAGCAAGTACATTACACAAACATATAAAAATCACATATTATAAACAGTAACTGATGTACATGCCTATAACAGACGAACACAACATTTACAAAGGCTACACACACATTATACTAAAATAAAAAATAAAAACAAAGAAAAATAACATTGGTTTAGATTAAACCATTACACAAAAGAAATTAAAAAAATAAATAGGAATTGAAATCAAAAGATCCCGAACCTAATGAGAACTGTTTCATGCGACTTATAAATATTGAAATTTTGTAATTTACTATAAATTTTTGATAAGGAATGCAATTAGAGGTGAAAATATTTCGAAAGATGAATCTGCCAACAGTAACATGCTAGGGAGACGACAAAAAGAGCAGCCAAATCGACGTATTTCACGTTCTTCACACTAGTACTGTATAACAGATATTCACTGGTTAAAACACTAGCATTTTATACATTAAATTCTTCCCCTCCCGTTCCGCCAAGCAACCCGCTTGACTTTACTTGGATCTATATTGCAGCAGTTAGAAACAAACCAAAGGTGCAATGTTTGACCTTGCTGCGTCCATTTTTAATAATAAACTAGTTGGTTTTGTCAGCTTAGAACTGACATAATCGGAATACAAGACGTAGGCTGAAGTTGCATCCTTTTGTGGTAGATATTCCGACCATCCGGACTAAACGCTTCGATAGCTCCTTCATAATGCGTACTGCAAGGGTGTGGAATTCTTTGCCTGCCGATGTGTTCTCTGACCAATATAACTTGGGCTTTTTTAAGGCACGAGTGAATAGGTTTCCCCTAGGTAGGCATGATCCACCTTAGACCTCATCGCCGCTTAACATCAGGCGGGTTTGGGGTCAAATGCCTGCCTGGTCATGAATAATAATAAAAAAAACCATTTTAGTATTTGTTTGAGATAACATTTAGCGTATGTAAGTCTATATTTGAAATAGATTTACAAAACCGTAATATGAAATATATTTAATGGATGATCTAAAAATTACTCACAAAAATATGAAATGTGCGAATAAATTACGATTTTAAAAACATGGTTTAACTGTATTTAAAAAAGATTTTAAGCGGTTTAAACTTCACACATTTTACTTTGAATCATTGAAGTTTTCAATAGTGAATGAAGGTTTTATACGAATATAAATGAATCTTCAATTCTCTCTTGACATGTAGTATCAAGTCAGCTTTAAAATAAATAACCACAAACTCCTCAGACCTCAGACTTTAATCAAACATGCCGATTGTAGAACCATTTTGATACAGTTGGCTTTTTAATAAAACCACAGTCAAATTGGTCTACCCGTTTAAAATCTTCATTCCTATAGACGACGACTGAACACTTTTAATAGGGAATATGCATGACTTTTTACTTCTTATAATTCGATACCACTTTTTTAAACAAATCCGTTAGATTTTCTTAAATATCTGACTAATTAAGTAAGTTATAAAGCTTCAAATTCATTGGTTAGAGAGATCCGATATGTACAATGACGTCAAAGTACACGAACGCCATACAACTTCAGTAGAAAAGGTTGTTCCGATGAGCGATATTATTTATTAACTTTCAATCGTTATATCTATCGGGTTTATCGTATGATTCTAATTTTGTTTCCATTGTAAATATACATATTTCCATCTACTTTACGATCAATTGATTTATTAATCAAATTAAAAACTTGCGATCGTTCTTTGCTTGCATGACATAGAGGCAATAGGAATCTAACAGCAAAAGGTTACTGAATAAGTACCGGAATAGGAGCGGGTTTGGAAACGTTGTCAGACGCCCATCGTCTTCTTTAACATGGTATCAACAAATTTCTTCCATTATGAACAGTCCTTCTTTGCTAAACATCGTTTTGCTTTGCGATTGGCGACCTCGGTGGTGCAGTGGTGCAAACAGCCGACTGCTACGCTAGAGGTTCCGGGTTTGAATCTCAACGGGGGCGGGACTTTGTGTTATTTGCAAGAAGCATTGTTTCGCTTACCGGTCTTGGATGTTGTATTCTTATCTTTGTAGTATATACCAATACATTGCGATTTGCGGAAAATTCACCAAATTACACTTCGTCGAATCGCAATTTATAACAGATTTTCAGAAATTCCGTTACAAATACTGTTTCGAACTATAGCGGGCAATATGTTTAGGGACCTTCGACTATAGCGGAAATTATTTATAGAAATGTTCAACTACAGCGGGGAATAGTCAGAGATATTCAACTATTGCAGATAGACAAGGTCACTGAAAATATTGCCCGCTATAGTTCGAAACAGTGTTTGTAACGGAATTTCTGAAAATCTGTAATAAATTGCGATTCGACGAAGTGTAATTTGGTGAATTTCGATTCGGCGAATTGTGATTCGACGAATTGTTTTCGATGAATTTTCCGCAGACGATACATTGCTTAGTGCCTGCGATACAAGATTATGTCTTAGTGCAGGACTGACTCAAGGAGAGTGTTTATTATTATTACTTCGTCCAGGATAGTTGGAATAGACACCATATCGTAGGCGATGATTAAAACCACGTATGTCGCTTTTCTTTTATTAAAAATATAATAATAACCACATCACGACACACACATTGACTCAGCCCTGCAGTAAGTATCATAAGAACTGTATCACAGAAACTTAGCAACGATATGGTATAAACATTGATAAGAATATAACATCCAAGACCGGTAAGCGAAACAATGCGACTTGCAAATAACACATTGTCCCGCCCCCGCCGAGGTTGTCAAACAGCTGGTATAGAAATGATCGTATTGTATATATCGGATTTAGATATTAAAAAGTAGTAGCACGAAAATAAAACAAGTGGCATTAAAGGCTCGGTCCGTACAAACATTTTCGAGGGACTAAGCATTTCTACTGTAACATTTAGTTTAAGGCATACGAGGTGATAACTCGCTGCGGACGATATATGTAGGTATATAAAAATCTTAGGCGGATTTTTAGTTAGCAGCTTCATAACTTGTACCTCCTTGAGTGAGATAATAGCAATATGCATAAAATTTCACTTAAAACATATACATAAGTATACTCTTTTCACATTTTTACTATTTTCGAATAGTTTCTCACAACACAAACATAAACTCACGCCATATTTAATCCCCCGAGAGGGGTAGGCAGAGGTGTTAGACACGACATTTCGCATGTTTATGTCGAGTCCCAGTGTGTCAGGTAGCGAATCTGTCTTTGTGGTTTGTGGTGTCTGTATTTGTCTGTAGGTGTGCATAAAATTAATTTTATGATTCAATCAATTTATCGTAAAGTTAATGGAAATAGTATATTTACAGTGAAACCAAATTGGATTGATAGATAAATCAGGAAGATATAACCATTAAAAGTAAATATTTGTATTTCGCTCATCCGAACAACCTTTTCTATGGAACTTGTATGGCGCCCGTGTACTTTGACGTCACTGTACATATCGGATCTCTCTGTCTAACGACTTTAAAGCTTTGTAACTTAGTTCATAAGTCAGATGTTTGTGAAAATCTAACGGATTTTTCTGTATGTGTTGTATTGAATTGTAATAAATAAATAAAAAAGTCTTGCGTATTCCCTTTTGTCTACTTTTTAGAATACCCCTGTCCTCTTCTAGTAGATGACACATGGGTGTCGCCAAGGGAGTCAACGGGGGGCAGCTGCCTTCGTAGAGATAAAAATGGTGTTTACACATTGATCTTGGCCATTAGATTGTACTATTTGTGCATATTACAGTCATTAACAACAACTACAAACACAGAGCTTCACTTACTTATGACTGTATATAAACCTTATATCAACAAACCCCTCAGGCCATTAGCTTGTCGACTGCCCCCCCAAGGCAAAAGCTTGTCTACTGCCCCCCTAGGACGAAAGTTTTTCAACTGCCTCCCAAGCCATTAGCTTGTTAACTGCCCCCTAGGTTATAAGCTTGTCAACTGCCCCCTAGGTCATAACCTTGTTAACTGCCCCCTAGGTCATAAGCTTGTCAACTACTCTCTAGGTGTAAGCTTGTCAACTGCCCCCTAGATCATAAGCTTGTCAACTACCACCCTAGGCCAAAGGATCAACATTAATAACCATAATTGTCAACTCCCCCCCCCAGCCATAAGACTGTCAACTACCCTCCTAGGCCATAACCTTGTCATCTGTCGACCCAGGCCATAGCGTGGTGATGCTTTTGATGACATTTTTTGAATAATTAAAGAGATAGTGACTGCGTAGTAGCCTGTTTGACTTTTAAAATTGAGTTTTAGTTGTGTACATGTAAAATGCAATAGATTACTACGGCGATGTGCATTCCTCATTCAACCGGTAGGGGCGCTTTCTAAAGATATGAATGACGACAGTGTTTTTAAATAAAAGTTATCGCGAAAACAGAAATAAGGTGCTCCAAAAAACCACAGCGAACTGCTTCACGTTGTGAATAGAAAGGTCGGTACCAACCCAGACGATCTCGCACGTAGATCTACCAACTGTAAAACCCAGTGACTCAGACAAACTCACTGACCACTGTCACAGGGTGATCACTGGCTCAGGAATGAAAATTATAGGGTATTTAAAAGAACTGTAGTTAAGAAGTAAATATAAGTATTAATTATTCAAATGCGCTTAGTAAATAAGTACTAAATATAAACGAGAAAATATTAAAGCTTTAAATTGGATGTGAAATTTCTTCTTTTGTGGCTTTGTAACGTTTTAATAAAAATTTAAAGTCAGCTCCGAGCATATTTCACGGACAAAGTGAAACTTACAAATGGTATTATGTTTTAGGGTACCTTATTAAAGTGGAATCTTTGATGTGATGTTAACAATTGACTGTGAAATGGATAATCTTATACTTGTAGTTTTGTTCAACATGTCGTATTAAGATTTTTTAAAATTTTAAACGTTTCGGTTTTAAGGTATAATACATTTATTGTAATATTTACAGCTTTTTATTTAATTATTTTATTTTATACATTAGGGGCGAACAAGCAGATGGGTTATGAAAAGTGATACCGCCGCCTATTAACACGACGGTGCCTTTGATGTCTAGAATTCCAAGAGCACCTAATTCCTTGCGCATGTAGAGGTAAAGATGTTATTCCTTTCGCGCCGGTAATTACACTGGCTCTCCAATCCTTCGAACCGAAACACAGCGAACTGTTTCACGGCAGAACTAGAAAGGTGGTACCAACCCAGATGATCTCGCACGTAGACCTACCACCTGCTACACCTGTGTGTTTTTAAATGGAAACTACAAACAGTTAGAAGGAATGCTCATTTTTTATACGGAACCCTTAACAAATCGTGGTCGTTCAAATTCTTTTAATGTAGACAAAGCTTAAAAGATGAACACTGAGCTGCAATAAAAATAATTACATTTTAAAATTTAACTTTAACCGTACAAAGGCGCTCTGAATCCTTTTACAAAATATCCGTTCCTACGTTAAACTGAATAACCGTCCTCTTTGCTGTGCCGTAGTCGGTTAAAAATTATATACAAAAGAACATTTTAATAAGGGAGTAATAAGTATTTTTTAATATTCATGATTTTTTTTTTTTTTTAATATGTTATACAAAGTTAATTGATTTTGATTTAATTTCAAAAATTCTGTTGTATGTGTCTTTTTCTATGTATCTTATTTTATCTTAATTATTAATTAAGATAATTAGTTTAAGATAATAAGATTGAATATTTCGTTTTCTTTGTTATTTAATAACCCGTTGATACTAAAAAAAAATTAATATACTGCTGTGCACGTCAATTGGTACTTATAAAAGATATGTGAAACGTATGCGAATGTATAATGTATTTGTATATATATATAGATATGTATATATATATACACCCCCACAAGAAAAAGTCCATGGGGGTTAAATCAGGGCTGCGTGGAGGCCAATTTATGTCACCTCTCTATCAATTTTCCCAGGAAAATTTCATGAATTCGAGCATATTGGACGCGTGTGATGTAGCACCGTCTTGCTGGAACCATGTTCTCTGGTTATAGCCAGGAAAGTTTTGCAGTGCAGGCACCAAAAACTCGTCTATCATCTTTACATAGCGCTGTGTAAATTGGCCTCCACGCAGCCCTGATTTAACCACCATGGACTTTTTCTTGTGGGGGTATCTCAAATCTAAAGTGTATGCCAATAAACCAACTTCTGTAGTTCATTTTAAAGAAAATATCCCGCACGAAATGACAACCATCACTGTGTCTACCTGCCGAGCTGTCATAAATAATTTTACTGCTCGATTAAATGAATGCCGCGAACGCGATGGACTGCATTCGGGCGATATTATTTTTAAGAGATAAATTCCCATGTTATTCCCACTTTAATAATTAATAAACATTTTTTCAATACACCGCTTACTTTTTTTTTTATTTATCCACAAAATATAAACTTCCTTTTGAGAGACCTTGCAAGATGATGGTAACGTCAATAATTTAAGGTTTTTTAAGTTTTTAAGAAACATGCCCATCAGTAACATGGATTATGTAGTGTATACAATAGGGTGATTAAAAAAAAATGAAAATTTTTTTTCGTTTGGTACTCTGAAAAATAGGTTCCTAGACACCTCTAAGAAAGCCTCTCCAAGCATGAGTTCTTAATTGTAACGGGAAGGTCCTCCTTCTTACAGTTTTCTATTTTTTCTTATTAAAAGATAGAAAAAATTATATCTCGCTTCCAACTACTTGAAAAAATATCTTGTTCCTTAGATTTTGTAGGAAATTAAATGCTCTACAAAAAAGGTCTCTTACGATTTTTTCGTAAACCCAACCGTTTAAAAGATATTAACGGTTAAAGTTTGATTATTTTTGGGATTTTTTTATTTCTTATGAATTTTATAACTCAATGAAAAAAAATCATTATGAATCATGAAACTCATAGTTTTGTGTTTTGTTGCAGTAAATTTCCTACAACACAGAACTCATGCTTGGAGAGGCTTTCTTAGAGGTGTCTAGGAACCTATTTTTCAGAGTACCAAACGAAAAAAAATAAAAATAAAAATTTGAATCACCCTAGTATACAAGTAAGAATACAATTTAGTCATTAGTAGTTAGTATTGAAACCTTATTGATAAAACCGTTTTGTATTCTGTTTGTGTATCAAATAAAAAAAAAAGTTTAAATGTATGCGTTTATTACATACTTACAATAGACATATGTGTTGATGTAGCAAATAAAGAAAATATATAATGTAAAAATTTCAATTTGATATCCATAAAACACAATTGTAAATCTCGTTTTACAGTTTCCGAAACTTGTTTGAAATCAAAGCCGAATAAAACCGGTAAATCGTTGCGGTTTTAAACGCAACCGCCGAATTTTAAACATTCTCCCGCCGTTTGAACGTTCAAAACTTTTGAAATCGTCCCGTTTTCCGATGGAATTTCAAATTTTCCTACTTTTTTTTTTTTTCGTTCCTGTTGCTGGATCGTGATTTTTGATCGGTCGGATTTTCGCGGAAAATGTGATCCTGTTGAATTTTTTGTGGTGTAGGACTAAGCGAGTATAGTTTATATTTGCGGACTATGGTTAGTTCATGGGGAAAATGTTATTAAAACAAATTTATGGTATTTCGTAAAAGCGTAGTGAACCCGTACTAAACATTGAAAAAAAAGTATTGTCAAAGTCAAAGTCAAAATGTTTTTTATTCGAATAGACTTAAAATAAGCACTTTCAAATCGTCATTTTTTTTTTACAACCAACGGTTCGGAACGCTATTTCTACGGGGAAGAATTCGGCGAGAAACCTCCTTAGTTGCTTTTTTCAATATTAAAAATTATGTATATTATTGAGGTGTCAATCAACGCTTGAAGCTCCTGGAGTATCATTTGCGCGTTGCAATCTCCGTAACTCCCAATCAGTTAACTCTCCTAAAAGAAAATAACGTAATGTTTCTGTGCTCTTTTCTAAGTTGAAATAATAACTATACTATATTCTAAAAATCGAAGAAACAACATGCTCGCAGCTCATTGGTCAAAGCGCTCGGGTAGAAATGATTAACCAATGAGCAGAGCCGTTCAGTTTTTAACCAACTTAAAAAAAATAGGATATTTTTAAAATGTCGGTTTGGGCATAACCTTGTTTGTGAACCAATTCGATTTTTTTCTAATTAAAGCGTGTCATTGGCATTTGCAAATGAAGGTCACGCGCGCTAACCAATGGGCGCATTTAGACGATTTTCTTTGAGATCTCGTTTTGTGGAATAGACTATAGTTGTGTTTCTTTTAGAAAAAAAAAACCTACGAAGTCTATTAAGAAAATAATCCTGAAATAAATGTAGATAGATAGAAAGTAATAATCCAAAATTGATGATTTTGTAAAAAAAATAATTTTGTTTTTTGTAGCAGAAAAATATTTTGGTCGACAATGCTATTTTAGTACAAACGGCCATGGATTAAACTAACCTCTTTAGAGTTTGTACCGTTCTTATTTTGTACAGCATAAAGTAAGATATTGCTTGTGTTAAGCGAAGCTTTACTTGTGACCGTGTGTACATAGATAGCTTTATTCCCTGAAATTAGGTTTTGTTATAGAATTATAAAAATTTGAGTTAGACCACTGAGTCTAGTCTAGACGAATTGGGGTTTAACCCTGCATTAACTCTTAGTAGAAATTGCTCCGCTCCGCTCCGCTTCAAAATGGCCGCCATTTTGGTTTTACGCTCCACTGAACTTCTCAAAATGGTGATGCTGTCCTTTTTTTTTTTTAACTAATGCAAGATTCAGTAACTCTCCTGGAGTAAACACACAAATTCAAAATACTATATTTGCAAATATATGCACATTGGATGTTCGGTAAAAAAATATATAGTTTCGTATAGAAGGCATAAAAAATTATATGATTACAATTATTCGCTATTACACAATAAATTAATGTGAAAATATTTAAACGAGTTATCAAAAATTTAATACAACGTCAGATGGTATAATGATCATTTAAATATTCGTTGAAAAATTATAAAGTTGAGTTTTAGGAAGTGAAATATTTTTTATGTCGAGTATAAATTTAGGTAAAACCATGACTTGGTGCCATACCTAAATCACTTTTACTATAGGCATATAAATATATATATATATATATTTGTTGCAGTTAAAACCAGTTTTAGACAGAACGCGTTTTTCCTAGTTAGAACTAGTCTTTGATTAATGCCATTGTTAAAACTAGAATAAACTACAGCTCAAAATTTAATATCAGGTAAAACAAGATCTTTTTTCCGAAGCAAGTCAGTTAAAGCTGTTCCGAACCAGGTTAAAGTAGTGCGGGAGAAACTCATTTAAAGGTTGTTCCATAATTTTTATTGTGTGTTAACAACTGTTCCTTTAAAATTTTTATGATTGTGTTCTGTTGTCCTGTTTGATTATTTTATTTACTTTTAATTATTGGCCGAGAAGGGTTCGTTTGATTGAGGTGACAAAATCAACGCCTGCATGCCGATAACTGCATAGAAGACGATGTTAACATTTTTCTATGCACCTATGGAACTTTGATGTAGGATAATTAAATGGAATTGTAGGGAAAGGCTCCCAATTGGTAATGACAAAGCCAGTGTCGCCCGATATACTCACTTAAATGTATGTACGCTGTATGTATGTACGTACGTGCTATCTAAAGTCCTTAGAGGCGCGACCGCTATCTGCGGTGGACGGCTAAATTGAAAACGACACTGACCTAGGGACGAATCTACCCGTTTGTTTCCCATTCGTAGCGAAATTTCCGGAAAAATACCGGTGTTTATGAGATTGGAAATCACTAGCTTGTTTTATTCAAAACTAATCAACATTAAAAAGTAAATTAATTGCCACCAAGTGATTACTCTTCTTTCTTTCTTTTTAAATTGTGTTTGTCAGTGTAATCAAAATTGATTTATTAAAAGAATCGATAAATTTAAAAACAAGTCAAGTCAAGTAAAACATATTTTTCTACAAAAGTAAAAAATTCTTCGGGAAATTTTACAGACATCCTTGCCAAGTTAAATCTCTGATCCAAGATTGAAACAGGCTGATGCCCTCACTGCAACTGAACGCTGTAAGATTTTGTATTTTCTTTAAAAACCTGTTTGTCTAGAACAAGGTGACTCGATAGGAAAGTTGACTTACCTGCCAGTTGTTATTGATGATAGCAATTTTTTTTATTTTAATAACTTCGAAAGAATTCAAAACAAGTTTTTAAGGCATATTAGGTATCGTTAGCCTTTCGATGAAATAATGGTTGACTCTTTGCAATCACTTCGCTCTGTGAATGATATTAT
This sequence comes from Choreutis nemorana, assembly GCA_949316135.1. Classification (NCBI taxonomy): domain Eukaryota; kingdom Metazoa; phylum Arthropoda; class Insecta; order Lepidoptera; family Choreutidae; genus Choreutis; species Choreutis nemorana. The sequence goes on from OX438598.1 coordinate 1,104,309, forward strand.
TTTCCTTTACAAGATCATTAATAACTAAATTGACTCTTCCTCTCTCCTTAATAGTATATTAATTCGTTGTCCTCGCCATAATTCTAGATGTTCACATCTTTTCCACGTTCCCTAATCATTGTGATTCTGTCGATATTTTTAATTGCACGTATTCTTCCTTTAGGAGAATCGTTAAAAGTAATTATGTACCTAGTCAGGTCATAAATTCTGTCACATTTTTAATGTAAAATAATTGAAACAATTCATTATGTAACTATTTATATACCAAAATGAACTTAACAAAACATAGATTCTTATGACACTAAAGTTTATTCAAAATGACCTCCGTGATTTTGAATACAGGCCTTCAATCTGCGCGGCCAGTCGTCTATCGCAGTACGAACGAGGTCCATGTCAATTTCGGCGACTGCCTTAATCAAGGATGGCTTGAGTGACTCCAAATTGGAATGAGGCTTTGAGCACGCCTTTTCCTCCAAGTGTTGCCATATCTTGTAATCTAACGGATTCAAATCTGGACTGGAGGAGGGGCAGTCTTCGTGCCGGGTGAAGTCGATTTCACGCGCCGCCAGCCAGTCTTGTGTGCTCTTCGCTCTATGAGCTGGCGCCGAATCTTGTTGGAATACCCAGTGCCTTTTATTGAACATGGTATGAGAAACAGGTTCCACAAGGTTGGTCAGGACTGTATTTTGATACACAACTGCATTCGTTTTTACACCTTTCTCCCAAAAATGTACCTCTGTTAAGCCCCAATAAGAAACTCCCAACCATACCATGAGCGAGGATGGAAAATGACCTCGTTGGACACGCGGAATACGGTTGCTCGATTCTTCACTACTTTGTGCCTACACCTTATATTTTTTTTGTTGCAGCTCTCTTCTACTGTAATTTTTTTTTCATCCGAAAAAAGAATTTCCCGACATCTTTTTCCCGCGTAACGCTTCAACAAAGCGCGGCATCTCTTCAGTCTCAGGTCCATTAGACGAGCATTCAAACGATGTCCTGTTTTTCTTCGATATGCCCGAAGCCCTAAGTCTTCATTTAACACCCTTTTCACCGTGTTCTGCTTAACCCCATCTGAAGGGCCAACAGTTTCTGCTTACGTTTGGGATTTCTTTGAATTCGCGCCTTCACATCACCTTTTATCACTGCTGGAGTCCTAACAGACCGAAGGCGACCACTTCTTGACCTGTCATCTACACTAGAGTCTTCATTGTATCGTTTGGTGGTACGATAAACGAATCTTTTGGTGATATTCAAATTTTTCAGTATGTCAAAAATTTGAATTGGCGCGTAACCGCAACGATGCAACGCAATAACTGCAACACGGTCTTCTTTAATGAGTAAAATTCTAAAAATGTCTACATTTTTATTTTCATGAACAATTCTAAATTCGAATTCAATCAACTTTTTCGTGGCCAGCATTCTAAAAGAAAAGTTTTTACTGTGTGACAATACTTATGACCTGACTGTGTATAATTGCCGTTTTTATATTTGTTAATTTGTTGTATAGTTATTATTGATTTTGTTTTATGTTAATTTTAAGTTCTTTTTTTAAATTCAATTTTATTATTTGTTTGTAAATTTTCTGCGGAAACTTGATTGGTTTATGTTTTTATTTTTGAATTGATTTTATTTAATTAAAATAACTGTTTGTTTCCCAAATAAAATAAAATTTTATTTACTGAGAGTAAGTTTATCAAACAATAGGTAATATCTTGACGATCTCGGTGTCGCCGTGGTGTAGTGGTGTGGTCGCAGTCTCTCACCCTAGACTGTAAGATGTATTAGTGTCTGTAAGTATAGTATGAAACATGTTCATATAACAAATTATAGAATCTGGGGTTTCTTGCCGGTGTCTTCCCGACATACATTTTCCGAACCGGTGTTCGAGTCATTTTTAAGAAAATTTTTAATTCATTTGACGATTCTAAGTACTTTCTTTTAGGTATATGGAATTAAGTTTTTTTTTTTTCGTAAACAGCTGACTGAATCAAATTTAAATTCAAACAAAAAATTTAATTATTTGAATATACTTAAAACAAGTGCTTTCAAATCGTACTTTTTATCTACCACCGGTTCGGAATGCCATCTACGGGGAAGAAGCCGGCGAGAAACCTCCGCAGTTGCTTTTTTCAAAAATTTACAATAGTTTTTCATTACATTTTGGAACATTAAGTTTTTTGAATATTTCATACAATTTAAAGCTACTATGAATACCTTTATGTAAAGCAAATTACAATCGATCTGAAAGTGCTTATTTTAAGTCTATTCGAATAAAAACATTTTGACTTTGCCTTTTACTTTGACTTTGAATATATAATAGTTTTATTCATTTAATCGAATCGAAAGTGGATCCTGTAGTCAAGTGGAGTGATTTAATTTTCGTTTCTTGTTCCACAAGTCTATCGCATACTATCCGGACACAATGGGGAACATGGCAGCTACAACGTACGGCTATTCGAGACTCGAACCCTCGACCTGTCGGGTCAGGACAGTCGATTAACCAAGGCATGCAGTGAATTTTTAGAAACAATATTTGTATCGCTTTTTCAATAAGAGACGTTAAAAATATACTCGCTTTTGCCGCGTCGAACTGGATTTTTCTTTTTCTGGGACATAGCATATCAAAGAGTGTTTGAAATTGGACGAATTGTTTTGTGCAGCTGTATTCCCGTTGTCACCGTCAGTGATTTTATACCTTCAAAATCTCTTTATTTCAAAATCAAAATAACTTTCTTCCATAAACTTAAAAGAAAGTAATTAGAATCGTCAAATGAATTTCAATTTTTTTTAAAAATGACACGACCACAGGTTCGGATTTTTTTTATCGCGGATGATACCGGCAAGAAACCCCAGATTCTGTATTTTTTATATGAACATGTTTTATACTATACTATACAGACACTACATACAGATACATCTTACAGTCCAGGGTGAGAGAATGCGATAAAGCTCATGTCACAATATACGACATTATTTACAAATTATGTCTTGTAGTGACAATTACGTGAAATGAAATGAATGCAGTTGCCATGGCACTGGTTACTGTTCCAGCAAATTTTTTCACGTACTACACCTAAGTGCAAGATCGTCTGGTTAGGAGGGTGGCAACCCTCCTTTCTATTTCTGCCGTGAAGCAATTCGCTGTGTTTCCGTTTGAAGGATTGGAGGGCCAGTGTAATTACCGGCGCGAGCGGTATGACATATTTACTTCTACTTGAGCAACGCACTGGCGTTCCAGATAGCAAGAGCATCGTCGTATTAATAGGCGGCGGTATCACTTCCCATCAGGTGACTTGTCTGCTTGAATGCCCGTTTCGTTGAATTAAAAATAAAAATATTGCCTTACATAATTCGAAATGTATTATAAAATAGCCAAAGTAATTCAAACGTTACCTCTTTATAATTTAACGGGAGAGCGAATTTTTCAGAGTCTACTGGAACAGTCCGTCTTTTGTTAGAATGTTAGTAGATTGTTCGACGACAATTTGAAAGTCGTTGATCGGATCGTCTTAAAATTTCTGTAAGCGGATTGACAACGACGACGACAACGATTGACGACTTCGGTGGCGCAGTGGTGTAAACGGCCGACTGCTACGCTAGAGGTTCCGTATTCGAATCCCGGCGGGGACGGGACTTTGCGTTATTTGCAAGACGCATTGTCTCGCTTACCAGTCTTGGATGTTGTATCCTTATTTATTTAGTATATACATACCATATCGTTGCTTAGCACCTGCGATACAAGTTCTTACGATACTTGGTGCAGGGCTGAGTCAATGTGTGTGTCGTGATGTGGTTATTTATTTTATAAGGCAAAAAATACTCTAAACTGCGAAAATTAGCTCAAATCGGTTCAGGGGTTTCGAGATATAGGTCGCGAACCATTAGATTATATTAATAGGTCGCATAAATTCGAAGTAATTTTATATAAAATAGACTTAAAATTACTGCTTACAAATCGTCATTTTTGTTAGATTCGGATATCAGGGAAGAAGCCGACAGGAAACCTCAGTAAGTAGTTTTTTTTTTTTTCAAAACTTTACAATAGTTTTTCATCACATCTAGGAACATAATTATTTTACACAATTTGAAGCTACTATGACTTATTTTATATAAAGCAAATTACAACACAAAATATTTAATTTATTTTGGGATGATCCATACAAATCTTATAGTTTTTAGAGCCTTATAGTTTTTTTGTTAAGGTTTTTAGGTCAGCAATACGTGCGTGAAATACCAACAGTGTTACATAAATACCCCTGGAGAGGGGTTAGCAGAGGTGCTACACATCGCATTTCGCATGTTTATGTTGAGTCTCAGTGTGACAGGTTGCGAAACTGTCGCCACTATCCGGGCACATGGCAGCTACAATGTACGGCAACCCGAGACTCGAATCCTCGACCTGTCTGGTCCGATCGGTCGGTTAGTCAAGGCACGTAACAAACTGAGCTACCACGACCTTCCCAAACCACCACCAGTATTACAAACTTCCATAAGCTAAGGCTGGGCGTATGCTTGTTTGTCACCACAGTTGTATAAAATCCCGCCTGATGTTAAGCGGCGAGAATTCTAAGCTGGAACATGCCTACCCAGGCGAAACCTATTCACTCTTACCTTAAAGAGCTCCAGGTCATATTTATCAGGGAACACATCGGCATAATTCCACTTCTTTACAGTACGCTTTATAAAGAGTACGCGAAGCACGTTACTCAATAAGGTGAAAGCTACTACTAAAGTCAAAAATAAATAAATATAAACCATTCAAAGTAAAAGTCAAAATGTTTTTATTCGAATAGACTTAAAATAAGCACTTTCAAATCGTAAAAATTCAAAATTTTTTACTACCACCGGTTCGGAATGCCATTTCGGGGAAGAATCCCGTAAGAAACCTCCGTAGTTGCTTTAAAAAAATTACAATAGTTTTTCATAACATTTTGGAACATTTAAGATTTCATACAATTTAAAGCTACTATGAATAAATCTAATTTTTTTTTCAATTGGACTTAAAATAAGTAATTTTACATCTAAATTCTTATTAAATTACCACCGGTTCGGAATGCCTGTCTACGGGGAAGAAGCCAGGAAGAAGATTTAACAAATATTTATGTTCATCACAATCATATTTGCCCCGACCGGGATTAGAATCCGGGATTGCTGGTAGGTCACCTTGTTTAGTAAATTGAGCTGTCAAATTAATCCGGATAACGCGAATGGAAAACCGTAATGGTTTTATGGGTCTCAAAAACCGGCCAAGTGCGAGTCGGATTAGCACACAAAGAATTCCGTGATGCCTACTTATTACGGTTTAAAAGCGATTGTTACGGTTCAGCTAAAAATGTCATGTTTTTTCATTCACAAGGTAAGTTTTCTTATGTTTTTAGCAAAGAAAATATATAGTTTTTGAAAATTTCAATTGTTTATCAAAGTATAATGATTCAGGTGATACAGCCCACAAGCAGTAGCGGCGTAAGGGGGAGAGCGGAGGGTCGGTTCACCCCAGGTACCAGGCATAAGGGGATGACAATGGCAACGGAAACATGACAACCCCATATATCTGGGAAATCTTTGAATTTCATTTTAATTCGTCTATTGTGAGAAGAGCTTTATCACATTCTCTCACTACTGTAAGATGTATTAGTGGCTATGTACAAAACATGTTCATATACCAAATTACAGAATCTATATAATCAAAAATACATAAATTTTCCGTTCCGGTGGTCGAGTCATTTAAAGAAAAAAAAAATCATTTGACGATTCTAAGTACTTTTTTTAAGTTTATGGAATCAAGTTATTTGGATTTTGATTTTTGACCGTTTCGTTGTTATTCTGGGGATGCTCATAAAAATGAAATCAGGCCCAGGTGCCGACCTACGCTACGCCGCCATTGCCTGCGGTCGCACGGGCAGACTTTGCCTGCTTTGTAGAAGCCCCGGCACCCTTTCGGTACGGAACCCCGATGTAATGGCTATGTCCCTCGAAGGTTTAACAGCTTTATAGGCTACATTTGGCGAGCATCGTTAAATGTCCACCTAAAGGCCTCGACACATTAAATGTATACAAGATAACAATGCTGTAAACATTTCAGTTTAATGTCTAAAATACGTGATAAGAATTCTTAATCTCAATTAGTATAAATACTTATATAACAACATCACGACACACACCCCTGCATTGAGGTATAATCTTGTATCGCAGGTGCTAAGCAACAATATGGTATAAACTACATAGATAAGAATACAACATCCAAGACCGGTAAGCGAAACAATGCGTCTTGCAAATAACACAATTTTCCATGAAGTTCCAGAAGGCGTTCCAACCCTTACAAAAGCAAGGAAAGACAAAAACTATCACCCCTTCCCTCAACCCCGACGACCCCGGTGGCGCAGTGGCGTAAACAGCCGACTGCTACACTAGAGATTCCGGGTTCGAATCCAGGCAGGGGCGGGACTTTGTTTTATTAGCAAGACGCATTGTTTCACTTACCGGTCTTGGATGTTGTATTCTTATCTATGTAGTATATACCATATCGTTACTTACTGCCTGCGATACAAGATTATATCTTTCAAGGCTGAGTCAATGTGTGTGTGTATAAACAGGAAACTCGTTTGAAATGTACTATCGTCAACAATGTAACAGTATCACCTTGGTTTGAAGCGAGAAGTTGACTTTGCGCTTCCAACTTGATTGGCCTCGAAGATGGCAACTGAACCCGCCGGCTCAGATCTAGCGGGCTCAGTCGACTACAGAGCCAGGAAAATATCGCAAGTTGTCTTAACAAGGTAAAGATGATTTCCCAATGGGATTTTGTGCTCACTCAACTCAATTTTATTAGAATCGAGGCACTTAAGCCTTTTCACTCTGAAGCTTTAAAAAATATAAGACAACGGCAGCGCTGGTGCGGTGTACAAACATTTTAAATTTCTACTGACAACATTCTCTTTCCTCCGAAGATTTTCTGGGTTTAAAAAGAATCATTTAAATTCAATACGTTTAATGATATTGTAAGTTATGCAAAACTTGTGTTTAACACAGGCCCCTACAGATTATACTTGCTTTTTAAGCGACTTAAATTTATTGTGTCAATTTTTTGTGGACGTGGTAGCTCAGTTTATTATGTGCCTTGGTTAACCGACCGAACGGCCCGACAGGTCGAGGTTTCGAGTCTCGGGTTGCCGAACGTTGTAGCTGCCATGTTCTTCATTGTGCCGGATAGTGGCGACCGATTCGCAACCTGTCACACTGGGACTCGATATGAACATGCGAAATGCGACGTGTAACACCTCTGCCTGCCCCCCTCGAAGGATTAATTACTGCGTGAGTTTATGTTTGTTTATGTGTTCATTCAAAGGAATATTATTTCGAAATTAATATACCGCCATAGTGACGTCAAGATGGCGGGTGTGCCATATTTATTAAGTAACCAGTACATACCAAATATAAATATACCAAATTTTCTTACATAAAATGTACCTCAATTCAAAAGATACATACACTTGATCAGTGGAATGGTTCCTAAGGAATAAAGAGCGGGTCTCCCCAACAGAAAAATATATGTGGCACTGGTGAAATCGGAAGTACAAAACATGATTGCGTTGTTACATTCCTCCCTAGGTAGAGGAGGTAAATAATCCTTAATTACGACTGCAGCTAACGAGAGATAAAAATATTGAAGCTTCAAATCTCTCATTTTGGTGGGTAACCCCGTAGGGGAAAGTGAGGTAACTGCGAACAACTAAGGTAAAATCAAATAATACAGTAATTATTTTTTCTTAGCAAGATAAACTGTCTAACAATGTAAAAATCTTATTGTTTACATAAAAAGGCGAAATTTTAAACAAAAACATTACCCTCCCTTTTGGTTTCACCGTTGCCGAGTTTAAAAAAACCCTTAGCATTCGGATTTATCCGACAAAGATCGGGTAGATACGAACTAACATTTATCGATACCTTTTGTTTGATGATTTCAACACAACAAGCTAAGGATATTTATAGACAATAATTTTAACGTTCGTATAATATTCGTGTACAATTTTTTTTTTATCTTCCCGCCATTTGTATTACGAAGTTTTTTTAAATAAACGTTGTGTTTTATCAACGCATCTATACAGCCACAGCAATACAGCCGCAGCCGCGATGTCATTCCTGTTGCGCACGTTGACTGTAGATGGCGCTAACACCTTTATAATGATGTTTCATTATTGTGTTTTGCCAGTTCTCGGGAAATATCAATGGATCAAAATTGTAGTTTTTGGCATCGAGTAAATCTGTTTAGCCTTTTCTAGGCTTAATTTTTGATTTTAACATCATCGATAACTTATGGAAATCTTCTCAGTAATGTTTTGTTTTCTAATATAATTAAGAGGCCTGTCAAATAATCCGATGAAAACTTTATGGGAAACTGAATAAACGATAGCGTTCGACATTACTCCTCATGATCCGTTCGCTATGGTCCGACAGTGTGTAAAAGCAAACATGTAAAAAACATTTGATGTTTTGCTTGAATTTGTCGTTCGAAGAAATGCAGTTTGAAGCTGTGATTTGTGAGTGTTTTTCAAGAAAAATTTTTTTTTTGCCGTTCATGTAAAAACTTGCAGCAAGTTAATAGTAAGAATTACATCATATTGACACAACAAGAAAAAAACAACATACATTGACTCACGTGTGCGCGCTGTTGTTTTTTGTAAACATCTGGAACTAAAAGTAACATAGTGTTAAAAATGCCTATAGAGAAAATATCCCCATTCATATAAATATTGATATCTGTTTCTAACACACTAAAAACATTGTGTTCGTAATTACCCCTCGTTCATATTTCCCCTACTTTCCCCTAAAACCTTACAGTCATTATCCTTGTACAACAAAAAATATTGGTTAAGTTTATTTTTGGTTATTTTAATCGAGAATATCCAATCATAATCTAATCATGTCTCATCATAGCAAATCAAATCATAGTATTTAGTTAGTGGTAAGTTAAAATGTATGTGTCCAGTCAAAAAAACAAATACAAATATTATAATGAATATTAAGAAAAACAACTGTAGCTCGCACCTTTATGATGCGCTTATAACACACACACAAGTGTCGCCTGTTGTGCTCGCACCTTTATGATGCGCTTATAACACACACACAAGTGTCGCCTGTTGTGCTCGCACCTTTATGATGCGCTTATAACATACACACAAGTGTCGCCTGTTGTGCTCGCACCTTTATGATGCGCTTATAACATACACACAAGTGTCGCCTGTTGTGCTCGCACCTTTATGATGCGCTTATAACATACACACAAGTGTCGCCTGTTGTGCTCGCACCTTTATGATGCGCTTATAACATACACACAAGTGTCGCCTGTTGTGCTCGCACCTTTATGATGCGCTTATAACATACACACAAGTGTCGCCTGTTGTGCTCGCACCTTTATGATGCGCTTATAACACACACACAAGTGTCGCCTGTTGTGCTCGCACCTTTATGATGCGCTTATAACACACACACAAGTGTCGCCTGTTGTGCTCGCACCTTTATGATGCGCTTATAACACACACACAAGTGTCGCCTGTTGTGCTCGCACCTTTATGATGCGCTTATAACACACACACAAGTGTCGCCTGTTGTGCTCGCACCTTTATGATGCGCTTATAACACACACACAAGTGTCGCCTGTTGTGCTCGCACCTTTATGATGCGCTTATAACATACACACAAGTGTCGCCTGTTGTGCTCGCACCTTTATGATGCGCTTATAACACACGCACAAGTGTCGCCTGTTGTGCTCGCACCTTTATGATGCGCTTATAACACACACACAAGTGTCGCCTGTTGTGCTTGCACCTTTATGATGCGCTTATAACACACACACAAGTGTCGCCTGTTGTGCTCGCACCTTTATGATGCGCTTATAACACACGCACAAGTGTCGCCTGTTGTGCTTGCACCTTTATGATGCGCTTATAACACACACACAAGTGTCGCCTGTTGTGCTCGCACCTTTATGATGCGCTTATAACACACGCACAAGTGTCGCCTGTTGTGCTCGCACCTTTATGATGCGCTTATAACACACACACAAGTGTCGCCTGTTGTGCTCGCACCTTTATGATGCGCTTATAACACACGCACAAGTGTCGCCTGTTGTGCTCGCACCTTTATGATGCGCTTATAACATACACACAAGTGTCGCCTGTTGTGCTCGCACCTTTATGATGCGCTTATAACACACGCACAAGTGTCGCCTGTTGTGCTCGCACCTTTATGATGCGCTTATAACACACGCACAAGTGTCGCCTGTTGTGCTCGCACCTTTATGATGCGCTTATAACATACACACAAGTGTCGCCTGTTGTGCTATCGTGGTAAAGACTATTCTGTTTGCCTGCAAGGTTAACATAAATACATAACATAAAACTCTTTTTGCTTCATTAATTCGCCTACAAAATTTCACGACGATCCGATCAACGATACTCGAGTTATCGTCGAACGAAAATTTATACGTGCGTTCAAACATACATTAGTTCCATGTCTCAGAGAACGTCGCTCGCTGGTTTCAATTTGAATAAAACTAGTTTCTATATAGTATTTCGATTTGGCAACAAGTGATTGCCTTTCCACCACAGGATATATCAACTACGATACCGAGTTATATTGTATCGGAAACAAAAAAATGGCTTATACGACAAGATAAGATTTGGTTAATAGCTAAATTTTACCTTTAAAAGCCTGTCAAACGTAATGGCCGTTCCTTTGCGCCAATTGGATGGAAATCTTACTACGACCGAATGCTAATTGAATTGCCACCGAAGAGATTAAGTGTCCTCACTCATCAACAGAGGTAGTGTGTTCTTAGCTTGAAATTTAATAAGATTCAAACGTTCATTGACTCAGTCCTGCACTTGATAAATAATTAATCGTTAATGGTGTATCACAGCTAAGCTATGACATGAAAAATAACATCTTCGAGAAAACGAGACAAAAATAAACATTCTAATCAATACAAAAAAAAAATAAAAGACCTAAGATCCAATTACAGCTAGTTTGAAGATTCAAATCCGGAGCTAGAGGCTTAGAAGGTGCTAGAATCAGTCAAAAATTACAATTTAAATTTCACAAAGCTTCTCAGACCAAAACTGGTACACAACCCCTGGCAGTCAAACATATCAAAATAAAACAGAAACCCAGATCGGTAAATAAAAATATAAATTCCATTATGTTTCATGTATAACCAATAAATTTACATTTAAATTGACTGTTAATTTATTCCTGGAGTTTTTCCTTCGCCGCGACATGTTTTTTCGTCATCACTCTTTTATAGAAGTCTTTGACGTAAAGAAATTGAATGGTGGGGGGGAAGTACGTTAAGGGCTTAAAGGGCTACACACGCAGCAAGTTTAGTTGTCAATATAACTTGCATTAAGATACTTAACTTGTGGCAACATGCTTGCATTGACAATCGGAATCTTAACCATTTAGTAACAGTGGTTAGGGGTAATTCATACCGCCCTTGGAACCATTTGATTCGCTGGCTGAAGCCAAGGTCACAAATAATTTATTAGTGGTGTGAACCGGCGAATTTGTGAACTGACGAAAATTTTCAATAATATTCTTTGTAGATCTAGTTAAAAGAAGTGGTTTACGTCATGGAGCAAACAACTATAAGTGGGTTTTACAGGAGCGAGATCGTCTGCTTGACCACCCTCCTTTCTATGTCTGCCATGAAACAGTTCGCTGTAGCAATTTTTTAGGTTATGTCAGAATAATTCATTCACACATGGCTACCTAAATGACCGCAGCCTATTTTATAGATTAAAAAAAAAGTATATCTTTAGGAACAAAAAAAAATAGCAAACCAACTGGATCTGAGAACTCATGCTACAAGATCATAATTAATTTGAAACGTCCATTTTAACTATCAAGGCCCTAATTATCGTTGAATATTTTGATTGTCGACAAATTTTTAAATACATATCAAGATTGAATATCTTTATTCGTTTTGTGAATTTGAATCTGAAATTAATTAGTAAATTACAAAAACTAGCAACTGAAGTCTAGATTTTTGCAATGAAATTGCAGCCCCTTGAAACCTCTGCGAGCTGAAACATGGACACATTTGAAATTTAAACACAAGGTAAGTTGTTAGGTACTGTCTCAAGCTGTGCTGTAGCAAGTACTGTAGCAAGTACTATTCCACTGGCTGGCAATCAAACTGCCTACCTGTAGCGATCCCTTAACACTCAACAAATTGGATTTTCGACGGTTTCCTCAATTAATTAACATATCTTAATCACACGTAATGCATAAGACGTAAATAAGCCTCTAAAGTGAAATCTAATTTTATTCTTTGTTTATATATACCTACTGCATTTCAATTAAATATACTTTACGAATACTGATTATAGATATTAACGTTATTTAAAGGTCTTTATGTCAGCGCAGTTTTGGAGTCTTTCTGTAATAATATTGTACCTTAATGTAGAAATAAATTAACAAATGAATGTAGTCGATATTTTCACAGCTGGTCGATCTACGTGAGACATTGTATGGTTTGGTACCACCCTCATTTCTAATTACAACGTGAAGCAGTTCGATGTGTTTCGGTTCGAAGGAGTGGAGAGCCAGTCTGATTACTGCCTAAAATATAACATTACCTCTACACGGGCAACGCTTATTGGATGCTGTCGGTGTTTCACGACATCAGTGACGTTGTGGTCTCAGTAGGCGGTAACACTTTCCATCAGTTAAATCGTTTGATTATTTTCCCATGAAGTTGTATCATTAAAACAGAATTAAACCTGATGACGGTAGATTTTTCGATTTACTTATATATCACTGAGACACAGTTTCGCTTTCTTACTACCTCCTATTTCTACTAATTAAGTTCGTTGCCGGTCCCAAGACAGCCGGTAGGGTGTCCGGGCACAGCCTGTGCGTCATTGCACAGCTGCATTATTAGTTGATTATTCGATCAAAGGACGCCACTGTTGATCCTGATAAACAGGAGTAGCAGTGGTGGGACAGAGTGGCGGGTGTGCCCCGAAAAAAATAATCACTGAGGCACACTAATACAGCCGGCCTGAAGGTAAACAGCCACCGTAGCGTGCATGCTTGCAGTACTGGATATTTTATGTAAAAAATTGACAAGAGCAAATAAAAATATACTTCGAATCGGAGCAGGATGGAGATTTACGTAAACCGAAGGAGTTGTAGGAGTTTGTGGTCAGTGCCTTTTTAATTAGCATTGCAAGCTCCTGTGAAACCGTGGGAAAATAAATATTAGATTTTCTTGTATATACTTTACAACATAAACTTTTAATTTTCAATTGCGATTGCAAACGATTGCTCTATTTGTTTGTCTTCTCTTTTATCGGATAATTTCTGGTTTCTGGATTGGCTGTAATGACGTGAAGCATTGAATTAAATTCTTTCGTCAGACAATTATTTCGGTTTCTTACTTAAGACTTGAATAAGTTCGTTGCGGGTCCCGCGACAGCCGTTAGGGTGTCCAGGCACAGCCTGTGCGTCATTGCACAGCTGCATTATTCGATAAAAGGATGCCACTGTGCGGAGCGGGATAGAAAGTGGCGCGTGTGCCGCGAATAAAAACGCTTATTCAGCCAGTACGAATTAATGGAGTTTGTATTTATAGGGTGAATTCCATTTGCTCTTATTTCGAATATCTTAATATACGCAAATGCTGGAATTGTTTTTGACAAGACCTATAAAAATTGTAAAAAAAATTGAGGTAGGAAACACTTAAAGGATACCAACGCCAAAGTTACGTCTGTTGGTGCTATAGCAAAAAAAAAAGAAAGAGCCAAACAAGAAATACGAATTTTGAAGACACGTAGGTATACCATTCTCACTTAACTTACTTACATTTTTTTTTTGTTTTATGGCAATGACATAATCATGGCAATATCTTTAGTATTTTGCCAATGTCAAGTATTATTTATTATCAAGTTTTATGAGGGATGATATGAAGATAAAATCATGAGCAGATGAATATGAAAAGGATGAATCTGCCTTACTTAGGCTCTATTAAGTTACTTGGGAGATGACGAACAGAGCAGCCAAATCGTCATATTTTGCATTCTTCACACTTGTACAGCACTACAGATATTCAATGGTTAAAACACTAGTATTTTACACATTAAACTCTGCTGATATACAAGAAACGACAGTAAAATAAGACAATTTTAACCGCTCCCGCCAAGTAACTCCACAAAAATCTCCGCAGACCTCTCCTGCATTAGAACAATAGATAGTGCCGACCCTACCCATCATAGGATCATCACACCTTAGTTTACGAAAAGGTGGCAGTAATGCACGAACGACCGTCATTTCAAAAGTATCCCACTATCCAAAACAGCCAACCCTAAAACTAAAACTAGCAAAAATCAACCTAACTGCATTCGGATAAGAGTGTCGATGATTTTTTGAGTTTAGTACCGAAACGCGTTTCTTAGAGCTCTCAGCGTCGTAATACGCAGCTCATTTCCACTCATTTAGTTCATAGGCCTCCCAAAGAAAGTATCAAATGTATTAAAAGTGATGACGGTTGTAAAGGAGAAGCGAATTTTAATGAGGAAGTTTTGGAATGCTTCATGCACACTGAAATCTCGTGAAGCATTACATACATTTGGCTTTTCAGGTTTCACGACTGGAACATTGAGGAGGTAATATTAGCTACTTATTTTGCTGACGCCAGTTTTGACGTTTTTACTCCATTACATAAGAACTTCCAAAGAAAATTCGCCCATTAGCTTATCACGACATTAGCCAATGGCAATGAAATAGTTTTATAAAACTGGCCACGTATTATCTAATGAGCTGCAAGTTATTAGCTTCCAAGGAGTTCGCCTTGCGGAGTATTACTCATAGTGAATTCTGGTAACAGTTATTTTTACATGATTGAATGGGCTGACAATGTGTGAGTGATATGGTTAATATAGTACCTGTATATGGACTACTGTAAATTACTCTTCCTAATTTAACCACCTTATCCAACGTTTGAGAACGTGGTAGCTCAGTTTGTAACGTGCCTTGGTTAACCGACCAATCCGACCCAACAAGTCAAGGGTTCGAGTCTCGGTTTGGCGTACATTGCAGCTGCCATGTTCCTCATTATGCCCGGATAGTGGCGACAGTTTCCCAAACTGTCACACTAGGACTTAACATAAACATGCGAAATGCGGTGTGGAACACCTCTGCTGTTACACTGGGACTTAACATGCCAAATGCGGTGTGTACCACCTTTACCAACCCCTCTTGAGGAATTACAGCGTGAGTTTATGTTTATGAAATCCAAATAACTATTTCTTCGCTCTGAACTGTGAAGTCACCAGCTCTTATATCTTAGGGACCTCTTGAGCGATTTAGCTGGTATTCAAAGTAAAAAAATATTTTTGTCCCATTATCCGCCTACCAATTTTAACATCGATCAGGTCAATGATACTTGAGTTGACAAATATTTATGCATAAAAACTAACATAAACACGCCAGATTCCTTCAGTAGACTGAGAATGACACTCGCTTTGCTCTTTCGTATAAAAAATACCCTATTCATCGGAACAAGCATCAATGGAGAACGGTCAGTTCTATTTGGGTTTTTTATTGTATTCAGTGGACAAAGCTTGGAAGAGTTTTTTGTGAACCGCGGGAGAACTCGGGAAATTCAAACATTGTTAGGTGCGTATAAAAACTACATGCAAATTTTATTCAAAATGTTTTAAACAACTTATGTATTCACGATTGTATAAATTTAGACTGATCAAAATTTTATATTTATAGTTACTTTTTCTTTCTAGGGTCAATCACTGGACTTCATATTTTCTGCCATCTTGAGGAGTATGCTTCTCATCAGGTTGGCCAGGGCTGGGTAATTTTGGCCAAGTAATGGTGTTCGAAGTTGAGGAACGCAAACCTTAAAAAAACAATTATGCAGGTGGATTTGCAGTGGGGATATTGTAGGTTAGCAATAGCCTCCAAATGCTTGTGCAAAAACGTGATTAACCATTGTTAATAGAGATACAATAAAACTTTTAATTTACTTCAGTACTACTTCTTCTGTTGATCAAAAGAGAGCGATTAAAATATAGAACGATGTTCTTTTCCCCGTTTATAACCATTTTGTGCTAATCATCAGATGAGATTATTTTTAATTCCGCCTTGACACCGCCTTGAGGCCGTTGATAGGAGAGTCATGTGTTTTTGCCGACACAATGGGTATCAATTACATGGGCAACGCATTGGCGGTGCTCCTGGCCTAGAATCGCCGTGTCAATAGGCAATATCACTTAACTTAGCATCAGGGGAACTGTCTGCTCGATGAATGTAAAAAAGTGACCTAAATCAGGTGTTATTTTGACCAATGCCTGATCGTACATATTGTACAAATGAAGGTATATATCACGAAACACACATTGACTCAGCCCTGCAGTATCTTTAGAACTTGTGTCACAGGAACTGCGCAACGATATGGTATAAATTAAATAGATGAGAATGCTACATCAATGCGTCTTGCAAATAACACAAAGCTCATATTATTCGTAAAGATGATTATATTTTTTACCACAGCTACGACAACGACAATCAGAGGACACAGCAGGTGGATGAGCAGCGAAAGTACAGCCCGTACGGTCCACCATATGCCAAACACCACCAACACGCTCGCCAGCATCACCTGGTGGAAACCTCGGCTTTAACATCTTTTCCTCTTTTTTGGTACTAATAAAGATTTTTTCAATTCAAAATATAATTCATGGGAACTTAAGGGAGTACTAGACTCTAAGGTAAAAAATTTTGATCGCTGCGACCACAAAATTAAAAGTGTACAGAAGTAAAGCTGTGATGTTTAGTATAAAATAATTGGAACAAATTTATTCATTATGTAACCATTTATATACCAAAGTGAACTTAACAAAACATAGATTCTTATGACACTAAAGTTTATTCAAAATGACCTCCGTGATTTTGAATACAGGCCTTCAATCTGCGCGGCCAGTCGTCTATCGCAGCACGAACGAGGTCCATGTCAATTTCGGAGAACCAAACCAAACCAAACCAATCCACAACCAGGTCAAACCAAACCAGGTCCCACAAGGTTGGTCAGGACTATATTTTGATACACAACTGCATTCGTTTTTACACCTTTCTCACAAAAATGTACCTCTGTTAAGCCCCAATAAGAAACTCCCAACCATACCATGAGCGAGGATGGAAAATGACCTCGTTGGACACGCGGAATACGGTTGCTCGCTTCTTCACTACTTTGTGCCTACACCTTATAATTTTTTTGTTGTAGCTCTCTTCTACGGTAATTTTTTTTTCATCCGAAAAAAGAATTTCCCGATTTTTTTTAGCGCGGCATCTCTTCAGTCTCAGGCCCATTAGACGAGCCTTCAAACGATGTCCTGTTTTTCTTCGATATGCCCGAAGCCCTAAGTCTTCATTTAACACCCTTTTCACCGTGGTTCTGCTTAACCCCATCTGAATGGCCAACAGTTTCTGCTTACGTTTGGGATTTCTTTGAATTCGCGCCTTCACAGCTTTTATAGCTGGAGTCCTAACAGACCGAGGGCGACCACTTCTTGACCTGTCTCTACACTAGAGTCTTCATTGTATCGTTTGATGGTACGATAAAATATTAAAATTTTTCAGTATGTCAAAACTTGAATTGGCGCGTAACCGCAACGATGCAACGCAATAACTGCAACACGGTCTTCTTTAAGCGTCCACTCCATATTTAAAAATGAGTAAAATTCTAAAAAGTATACATTTTTATTTTCATGTACAATTCGAAATTCGAATTCAATCATCTTTTTTGTGGCCAGCATTCTAAAAGAAACGTTTTTACTATGTGACAATACTTATGACCTGAGTGTGTATATGCTTCAGTTTTCACAGCTTCACTCGACATTTGCGCTAATGTCAATTATAACTTAGCAAACATGCAAGTAAATCTGCAGCGGCGAAAAAATTTTTTTATTTTATTTTCAATGTTTATTTATTTATTAACTTCCTTTTGGCGATTTCTTTGTCGTTAAAATTCACGGACTTTTTTTAAAAAGTTCAAGAATTAAAAATATAATAAACTATTTAATTTCTTTTTTTTATTAGGTACCTATCATATCTATCTTTACTTAAAAATCAAAACATTATAGATCCATTAACTTATTGTATACAGCCCTTCAATAAATTACGCTTGTTTAAAATTAGTTTTCACAACATATCTGAAGTTTTCACATTTTCTACTCCATCAATTCATAAGCGAAATCTCATTACAACTTCGAAATGGATGGATAGAGCAATCAATCAGATGAGTCAATTTAAAAATGCAAACAAAACATAATTAACTTGCGACTGATGCTTCGGATTTTAAATTGCATCTTTCTCTCAAGCAAGACAATCTGCGTTACGCGGTCTCACTGTCCGTCCACTAACAGATAAGACAAATAGAATGGAGCCTGAGCTAAGCCCGCTCTAGAATTGAGACTAAAGTGTTAGGAAAAATACAGAACTGGCACAATTTTTCGCAAACACAGTGAAAACAATAAAAAGAAGAAATGAAAATTGCTAAAAAAGCCAATCAAAACCAGCCTTGAAGAGTTGTAAACAGATTATTCTATGAGAGCAAAGCGTTATGATTTCTCTTGAATAATGAATTTGTATCGATTTACGGTCCAGTAAATATGGTGGCAAATAAGGCGAAACTTTACATTACGTTCAAATGTCACTAATATCAACATACGTAAAAGCAGAAAACTGTAATATTCTATAAACTGTGCTTTCCAAGTCAACGTAATTCTGTATAGAATTTCTTGGTTGATGAAATCGTGGCCACACTCGAGGCTCAGATCTTAACCTGTTTAACGACAAGTTGGCGATCAAGACAGCCCTCCAAATGGGCCATACTACATCTTAAACTTCTAAGTCCATCGACCTAACCCTTGAGATAGGTCGCTGCCAAAACCCCTAGGCCAATTTTCGAATGTAGCCAATCAGCACAATTCAAAACTAAAATCGTATTTTTCTCTGTCATTAAGACACGACGAAAACGCTTTAATAAGCGAAAATGGATGAAACGAAAATACAAGGCATTCAGAATCGAATTAGTTTCGATGTAGAAATGTATTGACTCACAGAGAAATTGAGAGATTTTTAATTTAATTTTACCGCACGAACGGCTCTTATGTGTCTAGCCTTTGAAATATTCTTCAGTTTCGGAATGTCAAGAGACAATCCGAGAGGTAAAGTAACATCCCTCAAGTAACTCGTAAAATTACATATTTATAACTATAACAAATTAAATTTTAATATTTTCAAAGCATATACTTTTTCTCTATTGGGTCTTTCAACAAAGGAGATTAAATTTAATTTTAAAATAATACAAAAATGTTTTTTTTTCGGTTCGGATTTTTTTTTTTGGGGTAGATACCGGCAAGACACAACAGATTCTGTAAATAACATGAGTACATAAACATGTTTTTATTCTTCGACACTAATACGTCTTACAGTATTGTGTGAGAGAGCTCATGTAACGAATTAAAATGAAATTATTTACAATCATGCACACGTTGCTGACCCTGTAGAAACCTCCTGACGCCCTTCTTGAGAACTCCATCAGCTTTGATCAACAAAAACCATGGCAGGGAGTTCATTCCTCAGCCTGAGCCTTCGCGGGAGGAAGCTTCTTTGTTAATATCTAAACCTGACCTGAATGACTACTTTGCCTTCCAAGAAAAACGTCCCGGGTTCAAATCTCGGGTGGGGTGTTTGGAAAACTCATCTCACCTGGACCTCTTCATGTGTCCGTAACCATGTGCTGCAAACTCCGGTTATGTTCTTCATTCCTTCAACACTGTTCTCCATTGATGATTGGGATACGCTTATCTGAAAATATTTCTTAATATTAGGATATAGGACAACTTAGATAGGTGATAGGACAGCCAGGGCATAGGGGATAGGACCAGTGCGTTAAGGATAGTCAATTTGAAAAACAAAAGGTTAAATTTTACGACGGAAATGTATTAATTAAATAAAGCTAACCATTTATTATAGTTTTTAACAATTGAATAAGAAATCCATTATTTTCATCTAATGAGTATTCATTTTAAATTTTAAATAAAAAGGTTTTAAAATTCATGCATGTAAAGGACAGCAAACAAAAATTGTGCCTGATGTTGAAATATTGATAATAATCAAAAATAAAAAAAATATAATAACCACATCACGACACACACATTGACTCAGCCCTGCAGTAAGTATCGTAAGTACTTTTGTCACAGGAATTAAGCAACGATATGGTACATACTAAATAGATAAGAATACAACATCCAAGACCGGTAAGCGAAACAATGAATCTTGCAAATAATACAAAGTCGGCTGTTTACACCACTTCGCCACCGAGGTCGTCAAAAAAAATGTAAATTTTTATTTTTATGAAGAAATTGAGCTGAAAACATGCCAAATTAGCAATGAAATGATAACGTTTCGTTTTGACGTTTTAATTTCTGGTGTTGATTAATTAATCTGTAATTGTTACTTTCATACTGGGTCCATAGTTTTTATATTTCACGTTTTTATGAATGTTTTGGTAATTCTATCTACTAAATCGACCTCGGTGGTGCAGTGGTGTAAACCGCCGACTGTTACGCGAGAGTTTCCGGGTTCGAGTCCCGGCGAGAGCAGAACATTGTGCTTTTCGCAAGACGCATTTATTTCGCTTACCCTTCTTGGATGTTGTATTCTTATCTTTGTATGTTCATTTTTAGTGGCTGTGATACAAGATTATCTTTGTACAGGGGTGAGTCAGTGTGTGTGCCGTTATGTGGTTATCATTATTATTCATAGAAATAAAAGCGTTCTTGTTGAATTTATATTGACGCTCATACGACAGTGCAAAATTGTGTCATTTTATTTACCTTAGAATTTGTTTAACGGTTAGTTCGTAATTTCAATATACAGTTAAATTAAGAATGTTTTCTTTCATATCATTGTTAATTTTGTTTCAATTTTTTTTCATTTCATTTTAGTTTATACACTAAATTTAATTCAACTATTTAGCTAATAATTTTGTAAATGCTGTATAAGTCCTTAATTGGGACACACATATGTACCTTAGGCGTTTAATTATAAGTTATTTTCTGTGTCTGATGTGTGTCCTGTGGATTTATTAAATAAATAAAGAATATTTAGCAAAAAATTAAATTGTTGGCTTTTTTATATAAATTGTTTGTCTTTGTACATCATTGGAACAAACATTTTAAATGTCGTTAGTAAGCATAAAATCAAGTTTTAAGCTGTTACAGAATATATTCTGGTTTCAAATACAAATTTAACCAAACAATAATATTGTTACAGATAACTGATGCTGCGACGAATTTCGTTTCAATGCGATGCGAAGGAGTTCCAAGGATAATAATGCTATTGGATTGTATTTTGAGGCATTTGATTACACTTTGCCAGACAAGCTTGTTCGTCGTATTATTTATTGCGGCACTTGTAGATTTGACCTTGCCATAGGAAGATAAAACAAGCATTTTATATCTAAATGGAAACTAATTAGATTAACATTAGAGAACGAGGTAGCTCAGCTTGTTACATGCCTTGGATAACCGATCGACTCGACCCGACAGGTCGAGGGTTCGAGTCTCGGATTGCCGTAAGTTGTAGCTGCCATGTTTCTCAATGTACCCGGATAGTGGTAGATTTTTAACCTGTCACACCGGGACTCGACATAAACATGCAAAAAGTGGTGTGTAGCAAGCACCTCTGCCAACTCCCCTCGAGGGACTACGGCGTGAGTTTATGTATGTATGTAGATTAACATAAGCTAGAGTATATAATATAATAAAACATGCCATAGAAATAAATTTAAACAAACATAGATTCTTAAATCAAGAAAAATTCCAAGATCCCATAGCAAATACTCATGTTCATCGCATCAATACCCGAGGCCGGGAATGGAATCCGGTACATCCCGTGTCACTGCCAGGGATTAAGGGTCAAGGCATACACATTAACCGCAACGCATCAATCAATACCGTATCAACTCCAGCCGATCGGTATTCTATTTTGCAACGTAAATTTTTCAGCCTGGTAACGGTATTTTATCACCCCGGGTTGACAGAGAGACAAAAAGCAAGACCTTTCGTTTCCAATTTGATAGGTGTGTTATGACTATTCATCATCATCTTTGTGAGCTGGATGACCTCCACTTCTGGACAAAGGCATCCCATAAATGGTTCGGTCTCCCCCCTTAGTTTTTGGCCTCTGGGCCATTTCGATTGCTATCTCCGCTTTGCTGGGAGAGAAGTCTGATACCGTTTTCTTACTATCTCCTATTTGTATTGATTAAGTTCGTTGTAGGTCCTAAGACAGCCGTTAGGGTGTCCGGGCACAGCCTGTGCGTCATTGTACAGATGCATTATTTGTTGATTATTCGATCTAAGGTCGCTACTATTGATCCTGGTGAAAAGGAGTTGCAGTGGTGGGACAGAGTGGCGAGTGTGCCGCGAAATAGTTCGAATCAGAGCGTTTCTGAACCGCTTGCATCCATCGGTTTCCAGCAGCCCTTATAATAACGTCAGTAGGTTCACCTCGTAGGTCAGCCAACACTACGCCATCCGGTCCATGGTCTCCACTCAAGAACCTTTCTTCGCCAGTGGTCATCAGTTCTCCGAGCTGTTCCACGATTGCTATACTCAACTTTTGCTACTCCAAGGGCAATTAAATGTAGGAATAGCAAAGTGCCTATGCCTCTTTCTGTCAGACTCACAGGATTTATGGGCATTTACAGCAGAAAAAACACAATTAAGGCACTGTAAAAACCACAGAAGTTTGTACCCAATGCTTAATGCGTATTTAAACAACATTTTGAAACTGTTATATTGAATTTTTTTAGATACAATATATAGAAGTATGTACAATATTATGAGGCTATATAATTTAATTAATAGGAGTTATTAATATAATTTAAAAAAGCAAACTAAGAAAAATAATTTACAAATTACGAGAATAATTTACAAGAAGTATGTTTTGAGTTATGGTCTAGCGTTTTTATGAAATGCACCAGTGTAGTATCGATAACTTATATTATTACAGTATAGAATGAATAATGACAAAAGTATGCAGTTTGACGTCAAGGCAATGTATCAACCATAGGCGTCGCCAGTGGATGGGTCAGTGGTGGCAGCTCTAGAGATTAAAATATGGTAGTCAGTAGTTTGTGAAGCTTTGTCTTGGTTTTGACACCAAATATTAGACAATCACCCAAAAAAAGTTATACTTTTCTCATACTCCAATGCCAACTGCTCCCACCTCCCAGGCTTGTCAGCTGTCCACCCTAGACCAAAGGCTGGCGACGTGCTTGTTCTCACTTCACGTTTAATCTCCCTGGAGCTCATATAAATTTAACATTTTACATATGGTTAAAAATCTTACACTATGCCCCAGAATGTTCGCTCTCCAAGACTTCTCCGGTGCATACATTCTGTTTGACATCTCCTCACACATCTCAACAGACTGTATGATTGTTATAAACAGATTCTTGTTTAGAAATATTCCTGTAAAAGGAAAAAAACTCATCAGAGCCTATCGATGTCTTCTTCTTTCTATTTATATTTTCTCCCAATTTGGGGATCATTAAATTTCTACTTTATGTATACCTTCATAGACCAACAAGCAAATGGTTCGCCTGATGGAAAGTGATACTGCCGCCTAAAAACACGAAGATAGTCCTGGAGTCGTAAATGCCACGAGATCAGGAGTATCGTAAAGATTGTTACACCTGTGGTGCTGCTAATTGCATTGGTAAACCGAAACACAGCGAACTGCTTCACGGCAGAAATAGAAAGGAGGGTGATACCAACCCAGACGATCTGACACGTAGACTTACCCGCCTGTTAAACCTGTCACTTGTCCATGTTTAGAGAAGTTATCTAATAATAATTGACTCTAGCTGTTAGGTTTAGTCTATCTTTGAAAATGAATTGACTCAAGCTGTTATGGGTCATCAACTGGCAAATTTTATAGTAGGGTCTTGGATCACCTAGCTGAGTGTGGTTGCAGTTTTAATTAGGTAGTTACAGTACAAATATCTATTAAGAAACTTCTTCCTGTGTGTACCTAAATACCTAATGTTATCTTTTCATTTACCGTGTTTGTATTTTTTTAATAGGATAGTTTGTTTACTGTGCACGCAATGTTCCTGTAAGTGATTATGCATTGTTTGTTAGATACTGTATTTGTAAGGATATATTTATGTAATGTTTTAATGTAATAATTGTTGGCGAGCCTAATAAATAAATGAGATACAACCCTAATGACAGATGGACAAACGGATGAACGGTCGGACAGCGGAGGCTTAGTAATAGGATCCCGTTTACCTTTTTGGTAGTTTTTGGAACCCTAAAAATGGATAGATGGAATGGATAGAAAAGAATTAGAGCGTCCGATTTTTACATGGTCCCCGGTCCGAACAAAAACCCGACGCGAAAGACAATTTCCTTACAAAACCTTGCGGCCTCAGTGGTGCAGTTCTGTGACAGTTGGCTGATTGCCAAGAATGTTTCAGGTTCGAATCCCGGCGACGGAACTTTTTATTATTTGCAAAACCTCTGTGGTTGGCTGATTCACAATTTCAGGTTCGTATCCCGGCGACGGAACTTTGTATTATTTGCAAAATACGTTGTCATTTGGCATACAGAATACCCCATTAAAATGATAAATATAATTACTTACTGTTTTTTAGAATGGGCGTTGACATTCCAAAAACTATTCATATCTTCATTTTGCATTGAAATACCGCGTAAATTTTGCTAAAACGAAAATTTTTGAACCAAAATATATGTTCAGTTTACTGACATTTTGTTTGACTGATAGAGTGTTTTTATAATAATATATTTTATGCAGGTTTTAAGTAAAGAGGTTATTAATCAAATTTATGGTTTATACCATCTACTTTTTATATCAGTTTGTGGTTGGTTTCGACTCTACGCAACATGTCCTGGTTTGACGCTACGCAACAGGTTCGAATCCCGGTGTGGCGGGACTTTGTATTATTTAAGACGCATTGTTTCGCTTGCCGGTCTTGGATGTAGTATTCTTATCTATGTTGTATATACCATATCGTTGCTTAGCACCTGCGACGCATTTAGTAGAGAGCTGGGTCAATGTGTGTGTCGTGTTGTGTTTATTATTATTGATATAAAATATTTTAAATTAATACTTTTAAATATTGAAATTTGATATTTGTTACGTTGTATATGTATAACATGGTATAACTGATTGTCTTAATTTTAAGGGATTATTTTCAAATAACTGGAAGAGCTTGTTTTTAGTTTAAAACATTTCCGTGCGACATTTTCATAATTACACGGTACTCGACATACCACAAGACACAATAATGCTGTGTAGGGTGACAATGATTTGTGATATTAATTGTTTATTATTATTTTTAAATTTTTATTTTACTTACCAGCTTCTGCTTAAAGGAATGAAAAGAAAAGTTATTGTCGCTTAAAATAAGCAAATTAACGGATAAAGTCAAATTAAAGGATAGAAAACAATTTACTACATAAATTAATGTGAAATAATATTTAAAAAAATGGAAGTAATAGTTTATTTATTTAATAGTACTACCACATCATACATATTCAAATTTACACAATAAATAATATTTTGTCTGATATGTATGACTATATCGGTGTTCATAACATTAGCCATCGCCTCACAAATAAAAAAAAAAAAATTAAATTAATAAATCAAATCAAAATCAATACATAAAAAAAACAAACAAAACCAAAATAAAATTAGAATGGCATCAAACAAATAAGTACAAAAATAATAATAAATGAGAGCAAAAACAAAATAAAACTGTAAATTATGTCTTATTTTAGTTTTGGATATTTTTTTTAATTCATCGTGATATTTTCCGAAACTGTAAAAAAATAAGAAAAAAAAATATCCAAACAAAAACTTTCCGCTGCTTTATAAATTATATTTATTTATTTACACACGAAACAGATTACAGTAAAAAAAAAAAAGACAGTATATTCTTAGTCTATGACTGTACTGTAGTCCAACAACTCGTGTGACTAGTAGTGTAATATAGTAGTAGTGTAGTATCAGCGGCAAATTTAGAATGGAATCTTGGAAATAATTTGTGAAAGAAAAGAAAATATTACTAACAAAAGAAAAACAAAAAGAAAACTTAAATCTAAGTAAAACAGGATACGTTCTTACGTTTGAAAAAGCTAAACTTTTAATTAAATATGTCTACATCTGCTTTATTTTTTACAAACTCATTATATTGAAGACACATACGTACAAGAGGTATTATATATATATTATATGGATTACTTCTCCAATTCCTCCTCTTCCTCTTCATCAAACGGCCATTCAATTAATCATTATCATCAGCCGACGTCCACTGCTGGATAAGTGCCTTCCCCAAATAAGTGAAGCGATCTCGTTGGGATGCAAGCGGCACCGGATCGTGCCACCTCGCAGGCCTTACAATTTGTACGTTCTTTTGAAAGCATGAATATAGGTCTATCTAAGAGGCTTCATAGATTTTTTATTCATACTTATTCATTCGTCCACTTAAATACTACTACTAAATTCCCCGATCTGGACGTATTCTTTGCAACCATGATTAATTTTAAGAATGATACATTGATGAGACTGGCAGAATAATTATTGTCATTGCTAGGCATTTTTATTTCAATTCAATTTTAATTTATTTCCCGTTTGTTTCATTAATTAATAATTATTATTTATTTAATTATCTGTTAATTTATCCAATTTTTTTGTTTTTCTTGGTTACTCTTTCTTTTTCTCTTCTTCTTGCACTACCAACTATTAATAGTATTTTCGTTTAAAGGATTGTTTCTCCTACAATTATACGTATCATGTGTAGTATTCGTTTATTATGTTTTTGTGAGATATGTCCGTAGTTGTCAGGTTTATGTTTGTAATATATGTTTCTCTTTTTGTTCCTATTTATGTGTAATCTGTCCACTGTTGTGTCTCCGAATAAATAAATAAATATTTGATTTAATAGTGTCATTTATTACATAAACAAACTGACGCCGTAATTGATCCCTCGAGAGGGGTCGGCAGAGATGCTTGCTACACACCACTTTTCGCATGTTTATGTTGAGTCCCAGTGTGACATATTGCCATTGTGTGGCATAGTGTGGCGAATCTGTCGCCTCTTGCAGGCACATTAACAAACATAGCAGCTATAATGTACGGCAACCCGACACTTGAACTTGACCTAATTTAATTTTTGATTAATTTAATAGTAATGATTATTAAAATTTTAATAATAAAAACGATTTATACATGGTCACTAATGAACGGCAAACAGAGACGCAAACCCTCGACCAAATTTATTTTTGATTAATTTAATTCTTACTATTATTATTATCGTAATAATAATAACAATGTATACATGGTCACCCCATCTTTTTACTCCATGACAAATTAGAACTCCGACTGCTCATGACATCTCGCATAAAGAAGATCTTATTTTTGTACAGAACTAAATCTTATTTACATGAGAACGCTTTCTATATGACTCGGTCTTAACAATTCAAAGATCCTGAACACAATGACCAAGACTTGTCGAGTTGTTTTTTGTTGGATTCGAAATTCACGTCGCCAGTATTTTTTTAAAAGAACCTACCGCTTTTTCGAAGTCAAAAATAAGGGGAATAGTTTGTTGTGTGTGAACATCCTAAAATAATCAGGTGGGTAATATTGAATTTCATGAACTGCGATATAATTTTAGAGGTTAATTTACCGTTCATCAGATTCAGCTGACAAACAGATGATTAGTAGTAGGTTTCTTTTGGGTTTGGAACCCAAGAATGGAAGAATTAAGTTCTTAGCCCATTAGGAAACATCTCGTATACATTTTTGCCATGCCCTTACAGGGTGTCACATGTATACCTTATTTATATTAACATCTTTCGTACCCATTGTAATGTGACAGGCAATAAATAGTTTGAATTTGAATTTGACCCACCCAAGACTGGAGCAGTACTGCCTCGTCACTCGGCGTCTACTAATTGTAACAATAAATCAATGCCACATTGCCAACTAGAACATTCGAAGTGGTAACGAATTTTCAAGTACTCTTTTTTCCTTTTTTTTCGGTGCACACCCGCCATTCTGTCCCACCACTGCAACTCCTGTTCACCACGATCAACAGTGGCGTCCTTTGATCGAATAATCAACTAATAATGCAGCTGTGCAATGACAGGCTGTGCCCGGACACCCTACCGGCTGTCTTGGGACCCGCAACGAACTTAATCAGAAGAAATAGGAGGTAGTAAGAAAGCGGTTTCAGACTTCCCGCCCAGCAAAGCGGAGACAGCAATCGAAATGGACCAGAGACCAAAAACTAAGGGGGGAGACGAGTACTGTGTTACGGATTGAACTTTACCCTCGCGTGTACCTATCCATCCAGACTCAGCAAGCTAGCGGTTCACGTCGGATCCGTGCGTTGGCAACGCTAGAAAAGCATGCTAGGTTGACAAGCATGCAATTACCGAGTTTACATCGAATGGTACACTCGTCTTCCGTGCGTGCGTCGATGAAAGACTTTATTATGAAGGTTTATTCACTGTCACCCTGTTCTGTCCCCATAGGGTGAAAAAAAAAGTTCGATCTGTCACCCTGTTGGTCATAAGTGGACAGAGGAAACCTTGAAAACAGTTCGAACTATCCCCTTGTCGCGAACAGGGTAACAGATTTTTTTAAACTCTCTGTGACCCTGGAAGGACAGAGCAGGGTGGCAGATCGGAATAAACCATTAAGGCGAGGCAGTCAGGCCAGGGTCGTCTAGTGAGCTGTGACCTTCATGCCTATTTAGTATTAAAATCTTGTACCTAATCAAAATAACGATTAGTTAAAGAAAATGTAAAGTTTTAAATACCTTAACATTACGAACTTGGATACTTAATTACAATATTCACGCAAACAAAATATTAACCAACTTATAAGTACTACTATGTGACATTCGGGTTGTTAAAAAATCCGGAATTTTGTCATTTAAATTTATACGATAGACGGGCGGCTTTTCATTTGCTGCAGGGAGCGTTTGTGTGTCTACCATGAGTTCTGATAGTTTTCCGACACGTCAGGTAATAGATTATTACAGTGATTTTGTATAAGCAATCTTAATTCCTCATCAATCCGTTAGAGGCGCTTTACAAAGATTCATACAAATTTGTAACTGCATTAGCAAGCGACAATCGAAGGTAAAACTCATTGTAGGCACACTGGACGCCATTGGACCCGGATGCTATAGTTGCAAATATATGGGGACACTATAACTGAGGGTAACGATGATGATTTATGCAAGTCTTTTGATTGAAAGCGCGTACATAAAAGCTGTCATGTTCCTCATTGTGCCCGGATAGTGGCGACAGATTCGCAACTTGTCACACTGGGACTCAACATAAACATGTTAAATGCGTTATTTGACCAGTCTCGAGGCATTTATTACGGCGTGAGTTTATGTTTGTATATTTATATAAATATTCATGCTAATATAGTGGTTTAAACATAGTACAGGCCTGCGGCTTAGTTTGGGAAGAAGGTTATTTGTGAGATTTCAATAATATGAAAAGGAACACTAGGGAGTTCAGATTGCTACAAACAAGACTGTTACTTTATAATGCTTTAGTTAGAACCCATCTAGAGTTTGCTAGTGTTGTCTAGAATCCCCAATACAGTGTTTATTCTCAAAGAATTGAAAGCATTCAAAGAGCTTTTACGCGACATCTAGCCTTTCATACTCCTGGTATCTCCCATCGCGCCACCTACGACCTCAGGCTGAATCATTTTAAAATGAATTGCCTTCATAACAGGCCTAAATATTCCGATCTTCTTTTTCTATACAAAGTCATTAACCAACAAATATCGTGTAACCATGTAACCAACAACATCCAACTCTATGTACCACGCTCTACGCCACGCCACCCCATCACCAAATTGTTTAATGTTCCTTCGTCTCGTACCAACCTTGGTCACAACTCTCCATATTCAAGAATATGTAAACAGTACAACTCACAAATACAAATAACTTCGATATTTTCGGTGACCACTTTAACATGTTCAAGTGCAAGTTGCTGGGAATACTACGAATGTCTATTAGATTTTAATTTTGTTTGTTTTCCTTTAATTGTTATATATTTGTTTTCTTTCATATCATTGTTAATTTTCTGTCAATTTTATTTCATTTTATATACTAAATTTTAATTCAATTATGTAGCTAATAATTTTGTAAATGTTGTATAAGTCCTTAATTGGGACACACATATGTACCTTAGGCGTTTAATTATAAGTTATTTTCTGTGTCTGATGTGTGTCCTGTGGATTTATTGAATAAATAAATAGCAATAATATTTGCCCGAGATGTTGCTTCATGAGGGTGTTCACCCCGCTCAAGGGATTAATTACGGCGTAAGTGTACGTTTTTTTAAATATACTAGTTGACTTGGCTCAACTTCGCTAAAGCTATCTTATCTTAAACCTATAAAGATGTAATTAAACAATCTATCTTTATAGGTTTAAGCTTTAAGGCCGACCCATCAACTAGTAAACGGATCATTTAATTAACTTGACCCGTTCGCTTTTCTGTATGAAATACTAAATGCGACATACTCTTCGGGTTAACAGCAAGACGCGACTTTAATGTTCTGTTTCCATGACTTTTATCGGCATTGATTTGGATATGAAATATGATTAAAATAATTTAGTCCAGTCAATTTAGCGAAGAACCGCAGAACGCGGTTACTATTTGATTGAAAGCAGATTTTAACCTGATTCCTGATTTGTCGGTGCGGTGTCGTTGTGGGATTGGTATTCTTAGATACCAAAAGCTTCCTTAAAGCTAATTTCGTATGGCTGAGGGTTGCGCGTTCACAGCCCTCTATCTCAAAAAGCGGTTGAGCGCATGAAATAATGTTTGACCTGAAATTGGTCGCTAATCTTATAGACATGACCTTGAACAACTTACGACTCCCATGCCTAAATTTTATGAGACTTTTGAAACATTTAAAACGCCAAAATTAAGGTATAAAAAGGTATTAATATCAGCTTATTACCTCTCTCTCCGAGATCGAACCCTTTGTCACGATCAAATAATTGGACTACTTTTACAAAAACTATAAAAAAAACACGTTTTCTTTTAAAACCGGTCATCGTTGCTGTTCGTGTGTCACAAGTTTCATTTAGGTGATTAACACTGAATAGCCGAAGTTTTTTCACACGAGTAGAATTTAAATAGAAAAAAAAATACTACAACATTTTCTACGTTAAAGATAAGAAAAGATAAAAATCTGAATAAATGTACCATAAACGAAGTGAACTAAAAAGAAATTTACAGGCTGGCAAAATAGTCAACGTAAGTAAGACAAAATAATTGCTATAGGACTTTCTGGCAACATTGAGCGGTGATCAGCCATTGATATATTGCCGACTGCGACGCTAGAGGTTCCGGGTTCGAATCCCGGCGGGGGCGGGGCTCTGTGTTATTTGCAGGACGCATTGTTTCGCTTACCGGTCTTGGATGTTGTATTCTTATTTATTTAGTATATACCATATCGTTGCTTAGCATCTGCGATACAAGTTCTTACGATACTTAGTGCAGGGCTGAGTCAATGTGTGTATCGTGTGTGTGTGATGTGGTTATTATTTTATAATTATCTTCGGTTCGAAAAATTCCGCCCTCTCTGCCTCATTTAATTAGAACGTCCATAGCAACAGGGGATAATATTCGCTTCAGCCACACACAGATCTGTCTTAGTAGTACTATTGCTTGGAAACATTTTTTTGTTGAATTTTTACAACCACTTATGAGCAACCCATTGGCATTGGCGGTGCTCTTGGCATTCCAGAATTCGAGCGCATCGTCGTGTCAATAGGCGGTATCACTTCCCATTAGGCGAATATAACAAAAGGTCTGAAAATATGTTTTGGTTTGTGTAACTTTTTTTAAAGGAATTTTTGGTTAAGTCTATAATATGTTCTAGGAACAGTGTGTTTGTCTGCAACTATCTAGAATTCTCTAGAATCTCGTTTGGCTGAACCGATTTTGATGCGGTTTTCGGTATTATTATTTGTACAATGCAGGATATATCATTACAGCTATTACCTAATGCGGTATATAATGCATTTTTATGTAAATTTATATATTTAGGAAGGCTTTGGTATTTCAATTGACTTCAAAAATAGGAAGTACCCTGTTTGACACGTATGTGACCTGTTTTTAATGCGGTTTTCATCAGACATTTATATTAGGGCGACGCAAAAAAACGTTTTTTTTTCAAGTCTCCTATGAAAATATGTCATTTTCTCATGTTTTAAGAGTCCTCTCCGAAGGGCAGCTCAAATAAAATTTTGAAGATCCTGAAAATTTCAAGTCAAATTTTTTTTGATTTTCGAAATCGAGTAGGTACTTGGGTTAAACATCGAAAAATCCACATTTTAATAATGTTTTTTTTTTTTACATTTTTTATCATTTTTAAACCAACCAAGTACCTACTCGATTTCGAAACTCAAAAAATTTGGAGCGATCTCTAAATATAAAAATTTTGACTTGAAATTTTTCAGGATCTTCATAATTTTTCATTTGAGCTGTCCTTTGGAGAGGACTCTTAAAACATGATAAACTGACATTTTCATAGGAGAATTGAAAAAAAAAAAACAGTCTTTTGGGTCGCCCTAATATATATCTATTCATATAAACATTCTTGATTGTGATATCCTTATCTATGTAGTACATGCCATCGCTGCTTGGTGCCTGCGATACAAGATGTTATCTTAGTTTAAGCTTTGTCAATGTGTGAGTATATTAATTATTGATTCGAATAATTACAAAATTAATTGCGAGACATCAATCCGATCAAAAGTAACCTTAATTGATTTGTTGAATACTTAGGTAATCTGTAGACATTTCTACCGAAAAATATTTTTTGAGATAAAAAAAAATATACAATTTACGACTCATTAATTTAGATTTTTTTTAACTTGACCAGTTTTTTTGGGTCAAAGTCAAAATGTTTTTATTCGAATATAATTAAAATAAGCACTTTCAAACCGTCATTTTTTTTACTACCACCGGTTCGGAATGCTATTTCTACGGGGAAGAATCCGAAAAGAATCCTCCGTAGTTGCTTTTTTCAATATTCAAATACAATATTTTCTACTACAAATTACAATTTATAAACATAATCATTCTAGCTACACTCCCAACTGGCAATAAGGTAAACCTGTGCAGCTAATTAAATTACTTCCATATATCTATATTCTACATAATTTTGAATTATAATATAGTAATTCTTCTTAATTAAAATTTGTTTAACATTTTGCTAAAATTTAGTGATTTTAATTTTTACACACACACTTTTATTTCTGATGACAATACAATATAATATATTCAGTATAATGGTATATAAGATGGCCGCCCTTACAAAATGGCGGACTACATGATTTTTCACAACACACTCAATATGGGTATCAAATGAAAGGGCTTGGCTAGAAAAATATAGTAGACTATGAAAAAAAAGGAATGTTGCCACTAAAAAAAATTGAGAACGACGTTTATAACATCATGGGCAAACAGCAACAGCGAACGATTCACCTGATGGAAAGAGCACCGCCTATGCGTTGCCCATGTAGAGGCAAAGGTTTTACAGCTCCCGTGCCGGTAATTACACTGGCTCTCCAATCCTTCGAACCGGAACACAGCGAACTGTTTCACGTAAAAATAGAAAGGAAGTAGTTTACTAAAATATTATTGGAACGGCTAATTTAAATATGTTTAATGGACTACAAAAAACTGATCAATTTCATAAAATAATATATTTAAATAAAAATAAGAAAAGAGTAAAAGATAAATCGAATTAATTAATTTTTAACTTTACGTTATAAAACAATATAATATTAATATAAAATAGAAAATGCATAAATAACACAGAATTCGATACTAAATGTAATATGTAAGCGACATACTTAAAACCATAAAAACCTTTATAAACATTATTTTTCTATTCATTAGAAAGCTAGAATTATTATGTTGAAAAAGCAACTAAGGTAGTTTCTTGCCGGATTCTTCCCCGTAGAAATAGCATTCCAAACCGGTGGTTGTAAAAAATGACGATTTGAAAGTGCTTATTTTAAGTCTATTCGAATATAAACATTAAATAAATAACCACCACATCACGACACACACATTGACTCAGCCCTGCACTAAGTATCGTAAGAACTTGTATCGCAGGTGCTAAGCAACGATATGGTATATACTAAATAAATAAGAATACAACATCCAAAACCGGTAAGCGAAACAATGCGTCTTGCAAATAACACAAAGTCCCGCCCCCGCCGGGATTCGAACCCGGAACCTATAGCGTAGCAGTCGGCTGTTTACACCACTGCGCCACCGAGGTCGTCAAACATTTTGACTTTGACTTTGAATGCAATCAATTAAACTTAATATTAACTTCACAAACACTAACAGGGTTGATTCTAGACTATTTTAATGCAAATTTTAGATCTTTTAATACGTGTTTCTTCGCTGAAGATTTAGGCACTATACGCAGGAGCGTTTTTTAACGCGCGTAAAGTCATTTTTAGTGTGAAATTAATGGATTCCCATGTGCTTTTTCACCGAGTACTGTTGGATTTGTGGCGTTTAGTGAAGGTATTATTTGCACCAACGTTTTTCCAACGTCGGGTTTTAACGCAGCGCTTTTTATACTCTCGTCCGAACGGGGCCTTAGAAACATTGGGTAGGGTACTACAAGTCCTGCAGGGTTAAAAAAGTTTCGCAATATTGTATATGAATCTAAATAAATATGACAAATCATACCCGTGCCCCATAGAGGTAGCATTCTGAACAAATGGTAGTAAAAATAAGATTATTTAAAAGTGCTTATTTTAAGTCTATTCGAATAAAAAGATTTTGACTTTGATTTCGACTTATATCAAATAGTAAAATGGCCAGTAATTGCTCGTGCATTAAACTGTCATTTAAATCCATGATACTGGGCGGCCATTTTGAAAAATTTGAAAATTTTCCATGACATATCAACGAATTCAAAAAAAACGAAATCTTTCAAAACTGCTCTAGGTCGGGTCGGCTTTTTTAAGTTACTAGTATTTTATTTCTAAAAGCCTTTTCAAATGTAAATCATAAGACGAGTACTCAAAACATAATTCCTTTTTCATAACTTCAATTAATTAAATTATATATCTTTAAAAAAAACTGTACCAACTTCTATAAATTATCTAAAATAGTTCAATATAACCGTTTATTTTTTTTTATTAATACGCATAAAGAATTCGGTACAAACTTCTGTGGTTTTTACAATGCCTTAATTATCAGCTGTTATTGTAATTACTAACGGCTGATAATTAAGTATAAGTATTTTTAATTTAACTAACTATAAAGTTAAATTAAGTATACGACCTATTCATTATAATACAAACTACATAGAATAGTTAAATGGCCATTAATTGCTTGCGCATTGAACTGTCAAAGGTCCATGCTACCGAGCGGCCATTTTGAAAAATTTCTAAATTTTCTTTGACACATCAACGAATTCAAAAAATGAAAACTTTCGAAATGGCTCTAGGTCGGGTCGGCTTTTTTCGGTTAACCGTATTTTCTTTCTAAAAGCCTTTTCAAATACGGTCACAGAACGGTCACGAATGACCGGCCGCCTGAAGTAGCGCTAAATTTGAAAAGTTTCTCAGCTAGTGAGCGCTTACTTTTTAATTCAAAACGTTGAAAGTTGCTGTCAATGGGAATTCAAATTTTTGAATATTTTTTAAACCACCAGAATGACAGTATGAAGTCAACAAACAGTGTTTGAGTTTTATCTGCCGCTTATAACTACAGTTTCAAATTTTTGTGGATCTTTGTAAAGCCTATAACCTATAACGGATTTATGAGGAATTGCTCATACGAAATCCCTGTAGTAATCTATGTTTTTTCGGGGCACACCCGCCACTCTGTCCCAGCACTGCAACTCCTGTTCACCAGGATCAACAGTGGCGTCCTTTGATCGAATAATCAACTAATAATACAGCTGTGCAATGACGCACACGCTGTGCCCGAACACCCTACCGGCTGTCTTGGGACCCACAACGAACTTATTCAATAATCAGAAGAAATAGGAGGTAGTAAGAAAGCGGATTCAGACTTCCCTCCCAGCAAAGCGGAGACAGCAATGGAACCGGCCCAGAGGCCAAAAACTAAAGGGGATCTAGGGTCAGGAGGAGGAGGGCAGGGGGAGTAGGAGGAACACCACGGCATGCAACTAGTAATCCATGTTGCCGACGTACAGAAAAATTATACTAAATCATGGTAAACTCACAGTATATTCAGTTTGAATGAGATCTTTTGAATCGTTAGTTAAAGCGAAAAATTGTAGCGTAACTTTGTAAATTCCATTAAAGAAATGACGCTACTCAGAAAAAATCCGTGTCTCTTTTTGTTTTTAATTTTTAGGGAACATGCATGATTTTTTAATTTTTTGTTATAATTCGATACCACATGTACACAAATCCGTTAGATTTTCTCAAATATTCTGACATAATAACTAAGTTATAAAGCTTCAAAAACGTCAGTTAGATGGAGTGATCCAACATGTACAATGACGTTAAAGTATATGGGTGCCATACGACTCCCATAGAACAGTTTGTTCTGACGAGCGAAATAGATAAATAAACTTTTAGGGGTTTAATCTCTTTGCTTTACTGTTCAATTCTAATTCTGCTTTCATTGTAAATTCACTATTTCCTTTAACGTTACGATGCTTAGACGTTAAAATTCATGCATTTTCCCTATTGCCAACTGTGTGGTTGCCTATACTACTGCCACTGTCATGAGCTGTCAGTTGAGAGAGTACACTCTTTTGAGTGTTGACTCGTTTGGTCGCTGTCAAACTATGTAAGGGCGTATGTAGATTTAAATCTTTGTTCATGGAGCCGTCCACCTTTGGCTTTTCTCTTCCTTTCAGACTTTAAGCTTAATATCGTGTATCCTGAAGCTATGAGGTCCTTGGTTGGCAGCTGCTTGATTGTCACTTCCACTTTGCACCTGTCAAATGGCCAGACGAACGCCGATCCGAAGTTTATAATTACATTCGTTAGATTGTAGAAACCCTGAAAAATAATGCTTGGATAAAATTTAAATAAAACTGACCCATCTTGCATGTTGACCTAGAATAAAGACCTAAAAGAGGTATAATTTTTACCTAACTACGGCGAAGCAAAAAGGAGGGTTATGATTATGACAGGTATGTATGTATGTATAATAATAATCACATCACTACACGCACACATTGACTCATCCCTGCACTTAGATTATCTTGTATTGCAGGCACTAAGCAACGATATGGTATAAACTACATAGATAAGAATACAACATCCAAGACCGGTAAGCAAAACAATGCGTCTTGCAAATAACACAAAGTTCCGTACCAGCGGGGATTTGAGCCATTTAGCCTAGCCTAGGTGTTTACACCACCGTGCCACAGAGGCAATTAAACTTAAATTAACTTTACTAATAAATGGTGAAGAGTAATTGTAGGACCTCAACTTACAGAAGGTAGGGGACATTTATCGTCTGGAAGGTCCAAAGCTTTCATCAAAGCCTTCCCAATAAAAGGATCTTTGTAGATTAGATCACATATTTTGAAATGCATCTCCACGAAGCTTCTACGGAATTCATTTCTAAGATACTCATAGAATATAAGGTCCAACTGAAAAAAACAAATGAAACCTAATTGAGAAAGTAATAGTATCTTACAGCTTGGCAAAAATATTTTTGGATCAAACAAGGACGCTATCCTTGACTTTCTGGCAACACTGAGCACTCAACAACGTTCATGCTCTCTAAAATCTCTTTGGTTACGGTAGCGTCAGATGCCTGGTCGCTCACTTCCCTCTATTATGGCTGAGGTGGGCGATGCGTGACCACGTTATACTCATGATCGGGTGCTGTTTGTGTGGACTGGCTCACTTGGTTACACTATTTCTATCAGTTTCTATTTTTCTATTTGTTTATCTAGCACATAATAGCATAATGGAATCAAAACTTGTTTCATATTGAATAATTAGAAAACTAGAACAAATAACTTGTACAAATTGTAAATTACAAAGCAATTAGTACGGAATTCTT
The DNA here is from genome assembly GCA_949316135.1 of Choreutis nemorana. NCBI lineage: Eukaryota > Metazoa > Arthropoda > Insecta > Lepidoptera > Choreutidae > Choreutis > Choreutis nemorana. Next base: position 1,142,503 of record OX438598.1, read on the forward strand.
GCCGGATTCTTCTCCTTAGAAAAAGCATTCCTAACCGGTGTAAAAAATATGACGATCTGGAAGTGCTTATTTTAAGTCTATTCCCAAAAAAAACATTTTGACTTTGACGTTGGTGAGTTTGACAGAAAACATGGTCTTACCAAGTAAGAAATGTTCCATGTGTACGTGATAATGTATTAAGAAATGTGTGGTTACCTAGGAATATATAAGATGCTGTGTGATTACTATGAGAGGCGATGTGTCTCAGCACAGGGCCAGTTCAAATAAGACCTACGCTGATCTTCCGTTGAGATATGGAAGGCGGTTCCAATTGTCGTGTGTATTAATTTTAATTTAAAATTCAATGAACACACAAGACACAAACTCACGCTATCATCCCTCAAGGGGGTTTGGCAGAGGTGTTAAACACCGCATTTCTCATGTTTATGTTAAATCAAATTGTGACAGGTTGCGAATATGTCGCCACTATCCGGGCACAATGAGGAACATGGCAGCTACAACGTTCGGCAACCCGAGACTCGAACCCTCGAACTGTCGGGTCGGTCGGTTAACCAAGGCACGTAACAAACTGAGCTACGACGTCCTCCACGCTATCGTCCACGTCGTATTTAAAATTTCGTTTATATTTAATAGTAAATAGTTGGTTAATTTGTTAAATTTTCCAATTTTGTTTCGTTACGCACCATAAATGTTGTGTGCATCTGTAATTGGCGTGTTCGTTCGACTTCACACGTTTGTTTGTCTGTTCATAAAATACTATTTTAATTATACGCTTTTAATGTGTCTATTTCAATTTAAATACATTTTTTTAACACAGGATTTCGCTCTTATTTATTTGTTTGTTCAATACAGGCATTTATATAAACTAATACTAAGTAAACACATTATTAATTCATAATTAATAATATTCATCTGTCCCGTTACGCAGTTGCATTTACGCGGTAGGTCTTGGTGATGAACAAGCCAACAATTTAAATCAGTGATGAACAAGCCTATATTTACTTTGAGAACCTTGAATAAAAGTTTAAAAAAATATAAAAATAAAATAATAAGATAAAAATTGCCTCATATATTTTTTACACACACATAAAGTATAACATCTTTACCTCTACATAGGCACATAGGCGGTGCTCTTGGTGTTCAGCGACGTCAGAGGTATCACATTCCATTAGGTGAACCGTTTATTGGTTTACGTTGTATTAATAAAATTATTTACTGTCTTTTGTCTTTAGTCGAGAGATCTATTCGTTAGTTTTCTACACGTCAGTGAGCCTACAATGAGTTTAACCTTCGATTGTCGCTCGCGAATGCAGTTACAAATTTTGTATGAATCTTTGTAAAGCGCCTCTATCGGATTGATGAGGAATTAATACTGCCTTTTTTCTCAGCCGGTATATTGTGGATATTTATTTTTTTCTTTGTTAATTACCTATGCCGTGTTAATTGAATTTGGGACTGACACTTTGTGTGAATTTTTTTTTTTTTTTTTCAATATACTTACAGTCATATTATTTCCCCATGGATGAAATATCCTTCCGTAAATATTGAATGAATAACTATCCTTTCTGTTAGCTCTTGTCACAGTGAGATTGGCGTCTTCTCCATATTTTGGGTTGATATATTCCGCAATTGCTTGTTCAGGAACTACGATTAGGGCCTGTTGACAACAACATATGAGTACTGAACGAACTAGGAAAAATATCGGGTTATTACTGACTCTCAAATAAAGGGCATCATAATGTTGTGATTTTGTAATTTGCACTCTCAATAAAAAAAAAGTATTGATGAAGTACGATTTTGGCTGTATAATTCATTGCTCTTTACCTGTCTAAGAAAAAAAAAGCCGGCGAATGGTGGTAAGAGAAAAGGGAGGAAGGAAAAAGTAAATTGTAATGGTTACGAGTATTTAAATTAGAAACACGCACGCGTCTCCAACCCTGCAAGAACCTTTTAACACCCTTTTTAAAGAACCCCATGCTGTAGTCACTTGGAAAAACCATGGCATGGAGTTCATTCCACAGCCTCAGCGTTGAGCGAACGGCTTTTAATTTTCATATCTGTTATTATTACGACATTAAAAGTACAATTAAATTTAAATTGAATACTTACATTTGTATCGAAAAAATAAAGTAAAGAAAAATACCAACAATTTTTTTTTATCTGATTCAACATTTTTGACTATTATTAATCGAAATAAATAAACGCAAACATGGAAAGCTGACGTTAACTGTGAATATGTACTCTAATGTCTGATATTAAAATATTTTGCCTCATTTTACGGTGCTTAAACATGTAGTTATCTATTTTTGGAGTGTTGTTACGACTGATACCTACCTATATTCGACCAAAATAGCTTGATGCAGAATATAATGGTTGCATTATTATTTGATGGCATCTGTGGCGCAGTGATGCAAACAGCCGGCTACTACACTAGAGGTTCGGGGTCCAATCCCGGCGGGGGCGGAATTTTGTGTTGTTTGTAAGACGCATTGTTTCGCTTAACGGTCTTGGATGTAGTATTCTTATCTATGTAGTTTATACTATATCGTTGCTTAGCACCTGCGACACAATTTCTTACGATACTGATAGGGCTGAGTTAATGTGTGTGTCGTGATGTATTGTACATTTGCATAAATCAACTGTACAAGATTAAGTTGTTGATCTCCATAGTTGAAAAACCAACGGAGGTTTCTCTCCTCCACCCATACACACAAGTTTCTTCAATCGTACTGCAAGGCTGAGTCGATGTGTGTGTCGTGTTTAATAAACTATAACGGACTCAGATAATTTTGATGACAAAATGAATATGCCTATGTGTTTGATGATTTCAACACGTTTTTATGAAGAATAAGAAGCTCAGGATATTTGTAGACAATAATTTTAATTTTCGTTTAAATCGTGTAATTCGTGTGCCAATTTTTTTTCTACCCGCCATTTTTGTTACAAAGTTTTTTTTTCTTAATATTTACATTGTGTTTATGTCAACGCATTTATACAGCCACAGCCATGCAGCCGCAGGCGCGACGTCGTTCCTGTTGTTGCGGACGTTGACTGTAGATGGCGCTAACATACCGCCGGCCTTGGAAGCTCCACGTTGACTTCCAAACTAATCGATTGTGGACAGCACATCGTGTGAAGAACTGCTCGTTGTGGTCTTCGTCGACAGTTTTGGTGGTTGAGTGGCGAAGTGTCGTGTGAGGGAATCGGCAGCGGGCAGATTTTAGAGAAAGCTCGCTGTATTGTCCCTGTCGAAGTACGAATTTCAGCTACTCTTGAGACTCCATCTCTTCCTGGTAGAGTACGAATAATCCTTCCCAGGCGCCATTTGAGAGGAGGTTGCATATCCTCTTTAATTAACACGAGGGTATCGAGTTGATGTCGTTTACATTGGTCTTCCATTTGGTTCGAACCTGAAGTTCCGTAATATACTCCGTCGACCACCGCTTCCAAAAGTGTTGACGAAGTTGTTCGACTCGTTCATAGCGCGTCAAGGGACTCTTCTGCATACCAGAGATGTCAGCAGCAGGCGAAGCAATCATAAGTCGGCCAATAAGGAAGTGAGCGGGAGTTAAAGGAAGATAGTCAGAAGGATCTGAAGATAGAAGAGTTAAAGGACGGGAGTTCAAGACGGCCTCGATTTGAACCAATGCTGTATTGAACTCCTCGTATGTTAGTTTTGCATCTCCTAATACACGTCGCAGGTGATGTTTACACGACTTCACTCCCGCTTCCCAAAGTCCCCCGAAGTGAGGAGTGTATGGTGGTATAAATTTGAAACGAATGCCATTATCGGCAGCAAAATCGACTACTGTATTTACATTTTGTTCAATTAAAAGTGGAAATTCCTTTTCCGAACCAACGAATTTTTTTCCATTATCGGAAAATATTTCAGTCGGTTTTCCACGTCTAGAGATAAATCGTTTTAAGGCTAAAATATAATCAGCCGTAGATAAAGTACTTACAAGTTCTAAGTGAATACATTTCGTAACAAAGCAAACAAATAAACAAATGTAGCTTTTTATTAGCTTAGCTTCCCGACCTTTCCGGCTCAATATGAAGATTGGCCCCGCGTAGTCCACGCCAGTACGCATGAAAGGAAATGCTGCCTCTAAGCGTTCAGAAGGCAAGTTCCCCATTATAGGCATACCTTTCATACGTGTACACACTATACATTGATTCACAGTTTTCCTGGCGAGGTTCCTACCTGCGAGCGGCCACCAAGTTTCGCGTATGGTGCTCAACACTAGTTGAGGTCCCGCATGTAACAATTTTGTATGTTTATATCGAAATAAGAGAATTGTGAATCGATTTTTACTGCACAACAAGATCGGGTGCCGTTTATTGTAATCAAACAAAGACATATTATTCAATCTACCACCTACACGAATTAAATTGCTTCCGTCTAAAAACACGTTTAATCCGGAAACTCTGCTAGATTCTTTATCATTTTTTAAAGGCATTTTCTTTATTAACCTATTATATAATATAGGGAACGATTGCATTTGTGCAAATTGAGCTAATATTCGTTGAGATTCGTCCAACTCAACGACTGATAAGGATCCGGTTTTTCGTGAATGCTTATTGCGTACGTTATGAATAAACCTAAGCAAATATGCACCGACCCGTATTAATTTGTTAAAAGACGAAAATCTTTCAAAGTCGAATAAAGTGTTTGTGTTTGTACATAATGTGCTTATTGTTTTAATTTTTAATTCCGGTAAATCGTTGCAATTAACAATCGTTTCATTACAAGGTGTCCAATCCAAAGAATGCAACTGACTAGGTCCATGCCACCACAACTTATTGTCTTTAAGCTGGTTAATGTAAAGGCCTCTGGACACTAAATCAGCTGGGTTATTATGACTTTCTATGTGTAACCATGACGCATCATCTGTTAATTCGTTTATTTCCGTAACTCTGTTCTAAACAAATGTTTTGAGCAAGTGCTGACCCGTACGTAGCCAGCCCATTACAACAGTAGAATCAGTCCAAAAATGGATAGAATCGAATTGTAAGCTAATTGAATCCGCAATCATTTTATAAAGTCGCGCACCTACTAATGCCCTGCAGAGCTCTAACTTTGGAATACTAATCGATTTTAAAGGTGCAACTTTACTTTTCGCACAAAGTAGTTTCATTTCAATCAAATTATTTTTAACCGTACGAATATATGCACAAGCACCGTATGCTGCTTGAGAAGCGTCGGAAAAATTATGTAATTCCGCGCGTTCAGTGTGAACGATCCTCACGAATCTCGGAATTGTTATGTGATTTAAATATTGTTCAATCGAATCTATAAATTTACGAAACTTTATCGTGACATCTTCAGGAACTTTTTCATCCCAATCAAGCTTACATAACCACAAATTTTGAAGCAGTATTTTGGCTAAAATAACAGTAGGAGCTAAAAACCCAAGGGGGTCGTAAATCTGTGCTATTATTGATAACATTTTTCGTTTAGTCAATGGTGAGGTGATCTCAGATAATTTAGTTGTGAAATAGAACTCGTCACTTTTGTTATTCCAGCCAAGACCCAGTGTTTTAGTCTGTATATGCTCCTCTATTGCTAAATCTTTGGAAGATGATTCGGTTGTGATGTCACAATTAAAAGTCCATTTACTCAACGAATATCCGTATTGTTTTAACATATCAGATAGCTTCTCACAGATTTGAAGTAAGGTTTTTGGATCGTCATGTGACGTCAGGAGATCGTCAACGAAAAAGTCCTGCTTAATTACTCGAGCCATACTATCATCATCGCATTCTTGTGCAACTGATAAGCACCTGATACAAAGGTATGGCGCCGACGCTGTGCCATACGTTATAGTGTTTAATTTATATATATCTATCGGATCCTTAATATTGTCTCGCCAAAGTACGAGTTGCAAGTTTCGTTGATCAGGCTGAACGAGAGTTTGTCTAAAAGCCTTTTCAATGTCTGCGCACGCAACTGCTTTATTTTGCCGAAAACGCAATAAAATCGAAAAAATATCGTTTTGAAGTTTAGGCCCGATAAACTGAATATCGTTTAGCGATTTATTGTTTGTGGTAGCACAACTCGCATCGAATACAACCCTTAATTTAGTCGTTGTGCTACTATCTCAAACTACTCCATGATGTGGTAGGAAATAGTAAGGCCAACTATAGCTTTGTACTTTAGACATGTGACCCATTTCGCGATATTCGGACATGAAATCTGAATACTGACGTTTCATTTCAGGCAAACGCTCCAGCTTTTTCTCTACAGAAATAAATCGTTTATAGGCTGTAGCGTACGAATCAGCTGGCTCTTTTAGAGGGATACGAACTGAGAACCTGCCGGCCAACTCGCGTTTTGTTGTATTTTTAAAATTCTCTTCGCATAAGAGTTCGTCGTGGGAAAATTTAGTTTCTGCCGATAAATCTTCTATTTCCCAAAACTTTTTTAGTTGTGAATCTATGTTTTCACTTTGGACGAAATTACAAGACACGTTATTGTGGCTCAGATTTTTAATCATCGAACTATCCGTATAAATAGGCCCGGAAATCAACCACCCCAATTTTGAATCTTTTAAGTAAGGTCCGCATTTTAATCGAATTTTATTTTCGTTTATAAGATCCCAGAACCGATCTGCACCTATTAATAAATCGACTTCGGAAGGTATGTAATAGGTAGGATCAGCCAGTTTTATGTTTGCTGGGATTTGCATGACATCGACATCAATGCACGTTGTCGGTATGAATGATGTGATTTGCGTTATAATAGTTTATCTTTGATCGTATAACAAAGTCGCATCGTTTATTCGAGTGTGAGACCGACTGTCCTACACCCGAAATTATAGCAGTGGACTGTATATAATTCGTATAATTAATACGTTTTAAAAACTCTTCTGACACAAAGCAATTCTGTCTCCCGCTATCTAAAAGCGCTCGAGCCATGTGTCGCGAATTGTTTTCATCGATCACATCGACCAGTGCAGTAGATAACAACACCGAATGTGTCGTCAGCTGAGAAACAGACGAATCATCAGTAACGTTTGACCCTAATGAGGAATGCAATGCGGTTGAATTTACTTTAGATTGACCATTTTTATTTAATTCGTTTATATGTAACAAGCTATTATGTTTACGTTTGCAAAGTTGGCAAGGTCCAAAATAACAACCGTCTATTATGTGTCCGCCTCGTAAGCAATTTTCACACAAATTATTATTTTTTACAATTTTATATCTATCTTCGACTGATAGATTTAAAAACATTCTGCAAATATACAAGGAATGTTTTCCACGGCACATTACGCACACACGTTGGGTACGTTTATCTACCTTCATATTATTAGCAGCTACGTAGCTATGCGTGTGCGATTGCATCGGCGTAACCGCAGGCTTCGACTCCTGGAAGTGTTTAGTATGATGTTTTATATAGGGAACGTTTTGAGATTTGTTGAAATTATGAGAGTTATTAGAATGAACGTTTACCATTTCTAACAAGTCAGCCCTGTTTTTTAGGAAAGTCAACAAGTCGTTTAATATTAATTTAGATTTTGATGCTTGACCTTCTGAACTAGAAATGAGAACTCCCTTGTGATTCTCCCATGCGCGTTCAGTTACAGAATCCAGCTTACTCGCAATTAAATATATGATTAGAGTATCCCATGTATCGGTGGGTTCGCCTAGTGTTTTTAACGCTCGCAAGTTACGCAAAATAGTATCTATCAACTTTCTTAGAAGCAAAGGAGATTCTTTATTCATATTTGGCAAAGAAAACAAAGACTTGACATGGTTGTGCACTAACAGCCGATCATTTTGAAACCGCTGTAGTAATAAGCCCCAGGCGTGGGAATAATTTTCATGCGTGAACTCTAAAGCGCTTATGACTTGAAGTGCGGCACCGCTCAAAGATGACCTTAAGTAATTAAATTTCTGAATCTCATCTAGATCATCGCTAAAACTTCGGCTATCAGTATTTTTCTCCGTCTGAGAATGATCTTGGCTAGTTGATTTTGCAACAGAAATACATCTAAAATATTTTTCTTCGAAATCATCCCTATACTCCATCTGAGTTGACAGATCATTTCCATCAGAGACATATTCAATTTTGCTTTGTACTTGATTAAATTCATCAAATACTGACTCTAATTGAGACATTCTTAAATTCAGTTCGACTAACTGACTTTTTCCTAACGAGATATTTTCAATTTTACTAAGGTATTTATCAAAATATGTTAATCGACTTTTTAAAACGCCTCTTTGCCTTTTGAGATCGCTTATATCAGATATATCACCATATTCACTCATCTTCGGAGGAAATTAGAAAGCAAAAGAGTACTCACACGTTTCAAGATCACCTTGAAGATAAAAAGCTGCAGACTGGGCAGCGACTGCAGCGAAGTAGTTGAAACTTAGACTACGACGTTTTTAAACTGAAATATACACAATAATATGACAATATTAGTCCAAATCGAATTCGAATAAGTAGGAAGGAAGAGGAAGGATACGACCTTTTGACCTAAACCTTGATGTGCTAAGCTGCGTCTCCTTCTGGAAATGCTGGTGAGATGTGTAAGTAGATACGTGCCGGGAAACGCCTTCCGTCGTATCTCACTTGTCTTCTTTTAATCGAATTAATTCTTCTATCCGGCTCGAAGGACCATGTTTGATGATTTCAACACGTTTTTATGAAGAATAAGAAGCTCAGGATATTTGTAGACAATAATTTTAATTTTCGTTTAAATCGTGTAATTCGTGTGCCAATTTTTTTTCTACCCGCCATTTTTGTTACAAAGTTTTTTTTTCTTAATATTTACATTGTGTTTATGTCAACGCATTTATACAGCCACAGCCATGCAGCCGCAGGCGCGACGTCGTTCCTGTTGTTACGCATGTTGACTGTAGATGGCGCTAACACTATGTATATTTTTATAAAATTAAACTTTATGTAGGATAGCGACCCGCCGCGGCTTTGCATGGGTTTTGCTGATACTACATATACTACAGAATGTCTTTATATACTTTGACTGCATTTTGTCATTAGACAATACAAAAATGAAACATGCAAGACCTTTTAATTAATTTGTTATAATTATTCAATACCACATATACACACAAATCCGTTCGATTTTCTCAAATCTCTGTCCTATTAACTAAGTTATAAAGCTTAAAGTCGTTGGTTAGACAGGGAAATCCAATATGTACTATGACGTCAAAGTACACGGGCGCCATACGATTTCCATAGAAAAGGTTGTTCTGCTGATTGAAATATAGATATTTACTTTCAATGGTTATATCTCCCTGGTTTATCGTTCAATTCTAATTCTGTTTTCACTGTATACTCGTACTATTTCCACATACTTTAAGATATATTTATTGAATTATCAAATAAAATTTCATGCATATTCCCTATCGACCACGTAAATATTTATCAACGCTCAAATCTGCTCCCCGGCCGATATGATGTCCCTGCATTTTAAATCTGTAATATCTTCTTAAAAATCATTTAAAATACATGCAGCAAAAGGTTCTATTGATCTAGATGAAAAGCACAATGTTTAAAGGTATTTAATTGCATAAGGATTAATGGTGTATTCCTTAAAATTGCTTTGTAAATAAGCCATTATTTCTCGGCGGCCGGATATCTAACCTTCTTGGTTGTTGCATTATCTTTGTATTGTATGCGTTTTTATTGTTAAACGGTTTTATTTTTGAGGACGTGGTAGCTCAGCTTGTTACTTCCCTTGGTTTGCCGACCATCCCGACGCGACAGGTCGAGGGTTCGAGTCTCGGGTTTCCGTAAGTAGTAGCTTCCACGTTCCTCGTTGTGCCCGGATAGTGGCGACAGACTCGGAATTTGTCACACTGGGACTTAACATAAACATGCGAAATGCGGTGTGTAACACCTGTGCCTACCCGTCTCGAGGGATTCATTACGGCGTGAGTTTGTGTTTATGTTCAGTCATTTAGCTTGACCAGTTTGTTTGGGTCAAATCTAGTGATTATTTTACATCCTCCCTGTTGACAGTTCGACCTTATTTTTGGCACACACCTTTAGTTCTGATGACAATACAATACATTCAGTATCATTATATATCTAAGATGGCCGCCGCTACAAAATGGCGGACGACAAGTTTTGTCACAAATTTTAAGAATTTTTTTCTGGGTAGAAATTTACCAGATCACAACAAAAATTTAATTGAAGTATTTGAAAGAATTCGAAAAGTAAATCTTTAATTAAATCCTTCAAAATGTGATTTTCTTAAGAAGGAATTACTGTATTTGGGACATGTCGTATCAGCTGATGGAGTATTACCAGATCCTGAAAAAATTTCTAAAATCAAAAATTACCCAGTACCTCAAAATACAGACGAGGTCAAGAGGTTTGTTGCTTTAGTTAACTATTACAGAAAATTCATTCCAAATTTTGACGAAATTGCTTACGATTTAAATTGTTTATGTAGGAAAAACGTTAAGTTTAATTGGGATTCTAGATGCCAAAATTCTTTCGAAACTCTCAAAAAATGAATGATAACACCACCAGTTCTGCAATACCCTGATTTATCAGAAGGTAATCAATTTATTGTTCAAACCGACGCATCGGGTTACGCGATCGGTGCTATTTTATCTAATTCGGATGGACGACCAGTTACTTACGCCAGCAGAGGTTTAAATAAAGCTGAGCGAAACTACCCAACCATAGAAAAAGAACTTTTAGCTGTAGTTTAGGCAGTTAAACACTTTAGACCCTATTTATACGGACGTACCTTCAAAATAGTTACGGACCACAAACCCCTAATATACTTGTTTAGTATGAAGGATCCGTCAAGCAGATTACTTAAATTCAGATTAGCTCTAGAGGAATATGATTATGTGGTAGAGTATGTGAAAGGTAAGGAAAATGCGGCTGCAGACGCATTATCCCGTATGATTGTGACGTCTAACGACTTGACAGAGATGAATGAATGTGTTCGAGTGATGACTAGAGCACAGAGAAGAATGAAGGAGAAGAATGTTCCTTCGGGTGATAACGTTTCTACCGATAATCGGTCTGATCAACCAAAGCTCGTAGAAACTGATATCAAGCCGAAAGATGCAGTGGAGCTAAGGTTTATAGAAAGTAAATGTTTAGAAAAATTGAAAAAGGAGAATAGAATTCAATACGAAAATAATATTTTTTCATATGATAGTAAACAAATGGTAATATACACAAACCCGGCTATTCGATCGCAAATGACACGAGCCGCATTTGTGAGAAAGCTGTGTGAGTTTTGTATGTATTTAAGAATAGAAGATTTATATATAATAAAGAACAACAACACAAAGTTGTTTGTTGAAAAGCTAGCAAATGAAATAAAAAGTAATGTTGACTGGAGGGGACCCCGTCTTTGCATTTTAAAAGATGTAGAAAGAGTAGATAACTTACATGATAGAAAAGTGATACTAAATGATTTCCATTTGCTGCCTACGAGTGGCCACGCAGGCATAAGGCGAATGATTAATAATATAAAGAAGTACTATTTCTGGTCGGGAATAGAAAAGGACGTAACTAATTTTGTTAAAAAATGTGCACAGTGCCAAAAACAAAAATACACAGTGACTACGAAAGAACCCATGGTTATTACCTCGACTGCACATACGTCATTTGAAAAGGTATTTTTGGACCTTGTAGGACCACTTGATAGGGACTCGTATAACTATACATATATTTTAACTTTGCAATGTGAATTGTCAAAATATGTATGTGCATTCCCACTTGTAACGAAAACATCAACAGAAGTGGCACGTGTATTCGTGAATAATTTCATACTCCAGTATGGTGTTCCGAGAGAGGTAGCTACACAGAGGTGCAGAGTTCATGTCCGACACATTTAAAGAGGTATGTAAACTGCTTAATATTTCAAAATTAAATTCCACAGCGTATCATCACCAAAGCATCGGAGCGCTAGAAAACTCCCACAAAAATCTGGGTTCATTTTTACGAATTCAATCAGAGAACAGACCGGATATGTGGAGTACCTGGCTACCGTTCTGGTGTTTTGCGTATAATACGTCTGTGCATACTTCGACAAAATTTACTCCATTCGAACTCGTATATGGAAAGTTATGTAATTTGCCAAATAGTCTATCTAAATCTGTAGAGCCCCTGTACAATTATGACAGCTATCCCTTTGAACTAAGGTATCGTTTACAAGTCTCACAGACAGAAGCTCGTAGAAATTTGATAGCAAGTAAAGTAAATAGAAAAAGTAGGTACGACAATTATACAAATCCAATACGTTATAAGCATAATGATAAGATATTAATTAAAAATGAAACTGGAAACAAACTTTCGGAATTATATTATGGACCATACATAGTGATAAGGGACTTATCACCAAATGTAGAAGTTAATATTAAAGGAAAAAATGATTTTGTACATAAAAATCGAACAAAATTGTATTATGAATAAGTTAGTTAAGGTTCTTAAATAGAAACAATTAATCATTTATCAATGTTAATGTTCAGCTGTAAAGCTGCCGCGAGTTACGCTCGCTTAAAAACATGTACTCATATTACATAGGCAGGTACTTCATGTTGCCGATTGTATCATAACATGGTAACTTATTAATTTCAATTTATAAATTGCATTTTATTTTAACATTTAAAACTATTTTATCAATGAATTTCGTTTTGATAAAAAGTGTATGCATTTAATCAAATAATTTAAAAAAATATGTAAGCCTTATTTTTGTTATAGATATTACAAAAAAAAAAAAACATGCAACTTTTTTTTTTTTTCTCTTTCCCATGGGAGGTGTAGCATATAAGTAAGTATGTGAATGTGTGTTTGTGTGCCTGTTATATAAACCAATAATCTTTAATAATAAATACTTTTTTTACTGTCCGTCATGTGAGTTTTATTTACATAAGGTCCCATCCCTATACAATATCCGTCCAAATATTGAGTTACTATCCAGTATCTGGTTACTGGATATTTGTTCTCCTAAATCCTTGACTTTAAGAAAATATATAAATTATCTAATGCCATTACAATACAGTTCAGTTATTCTATTTTACGACGACCGGTCGGCTGAAGTTGTGACATGCACATTGCTTTAGTGTCTGCATCGTATTTACTCAGTGAACTCGAGGTTACACACTGAAACAATGTGCATGTACCTGACGAAACTATCAACAGTGTACAGAAGTAAAGCTTACGTCATTTGCACTAGGGATGTCAATTTTACAAAGTCAAAAACAAAGTCTCCTGACTGTCTCCCCTTTAGTTTTTTGGCCTATAGGCCTTTTCAATTGCTGTCTCCGCTTTGCTGGGTGGGATGTCTGAAACCGCTTTCCTACTACCTCCTATTTCTTCGTTGCGGGTCCCAAGACAGCCGGTAGGGTGTCCGGGCACAGCCTGTGCGTCATTGCACAGCTGCACTATTCGTTGATTATTCGATCAAAGAACGTCACTGTTGATCCTGGTGAACAGGAGTTCCCGTGGTGGGATAAAATGGCGGGTGTGACCCGCACTTTCTTTCTGTACTGTCTCCATTTTGTGGACAAACAGTCTTCATGAAATGGCATTCGTGTACAATGAATAGGTAACTGCGTCCACGTCAAGGCCTGTCCCTATAAATTAGAAGGGCCTTTGTACCTTTATCTGTGTTCGGTAGACCGTACTCGCAGAATTGGACCTCTGTATCAAATAACTACTGTCCCGTAATGTCGCCTTATTCTCAACTATTTGATAGTAAGATTTTTATTGCTAACTTAATATATCTAGGCCAAGATATTCCTCTTGGAATAATTTAAGTTTCCTATATAGCTTAAAAATATTCTAAATGTAGGTGAAATAATTTTAATTTCTTTATTACACCTTTACTTACCTGATTCGACCTGATGACTCGACAATCGAGTTAAAACTTCAGTTTCCAAACGTTAATTTTACGTACAGAATTACTTGTTTGACAAATAAACGTGTAAATGGTTAACGGTAAGCAGTAGGAAGTAAGACAAAGCAGGGGGCGAATGTGTGGTGACGAAAATAAACATATTCTCATTAAAACATGGCCAAATGTAGAAAAGCTTGCACATGATTTCCTAACAGGTCTTGTCCTGACAGTTCACTATAAAACATTTTTTTTTTCGCAATGCGAGCAACATGCATTCGTCCTTTCGTTTCGAACAGCTCTGAATATTAAAAAGATGTTGAATCGGCACAATCGTATGCGTTCACAATATTTAGTTAAATATTCGATTGCTAGGAATCAGAAGTGGTTTAATTAAACAAATAATACAAACGATGCGAAGTTTATTAGGTAATGATCTATTCAAAGATAATCAACAGACAACAAAGAAAGTAGGTAGGCGTAGGTTTATAGTGAGCAGGCAGGACGTCCGTTCCGCACGATATCTCGAAGCAGTCCGTCCCTTGGGCCCTTAGCGATCGTATTTATGCACGACCGACGGTGGTAGGGCTGGTAACGTCACCGGTGTACAGTCGAGGTCTGCCAAGGAGTATCATTTGCCATCGAAATCCTCTGTACGCGATAATACTACGTTTTAGGGGTTGGATCGCAAGCGCCTTACTAATCGGCCGTAGTAAATCTCTATTACCAATGACGGTAAAGGAAGCAAATCATTCATTGAAATCATGATGTTGTTTTAAAAGTATGATAATCGCATCCATTCACAAATATAGTATGAAAGCCCCCAGCCGCAAAACCTGCAAGCAAAACTCGACCTTAAGGTGGTAGCGCGTGCGCGTCCTTGATTGTACATCAGCTTTGACTTCAATCTCCAACACTATATTATACAAAGATCGATTGCTCCAGCAGATTTCTCGCACATGTATTTTTTTTTCCTATTTAAACCGGTTTCATCCAGCACAAGTGGTTCCCTCCAAACTGCGAATTTAAAACCTCCCATATCTCGGTAACCTCTTAACCGAATTAGCTTTTATTCGAACTTAAAAAATTCTTTTTGGTTTTTTATTCCAATTACCAAATTTCACGACGATCTGACCAAAGATACTCGAGTTATCATCGGACGAACATTTATACGTACAAACATTCATCCAAGCCAACGCCGTGTTGCAACAGTGTCTCTAAGAACTTCGCTCTCTTCGCCTACTTGTTCGATAACTATTTCTAATTTCTATTTTAATAAAATTTAAAAATATTTCATCAACATTTTGAATTTACTTTCAAAGTGGAGATACTCGTACGCTACGTTTTGTCTGTAAATACGATTCCATGTAGACGAAGTCGCGGGCATAAGCTAGTAATATTAATTATTATTAGTACTAATATTAAGCTAAACAATAGGAAATATGCATGATTTCTTAAATAATTTTATACCACAAACATACACAAATCCGTTAGATTTTCTCAAATATCTGACTATAATTTAGACAGATATCCAATATGTACAATGACGTCAAAGTACACGTACGCCATAAGACTTCCTTAGAGAAGGTTTTTCTGATGAGCGAGATAGATATATTTACTTTTAATGGTTATATCTCCCTGGTTTATCTTACAATTCTGATTCTGTTTCCACCGTAAATTTACTATTTCCACATAATTTACGATACATTGATTGAATAATCAAATTAAATTTAATGCATGTTCCCTATTGTCATACAGTTTAGTCTGGCATTATCTTCCTACGAATTTCAATTCTTGAACTGAACAATACAATGTCGATAGAATACTGTGGCGAGATATCTGCGTAGCACATGATTTCTATTGAATCCCGTATCTGTAGCTACATTTATCACAAGTACTGCTTTTATAGTGCCATTATGTGATGAGGTTTAGAATCGATTGTATTGGTATAAAGAAGGAATTTTCAAAGTCGATTTCAAATAAAAAATACAAAGTAGTTAATGACCACTGGAGAGGTTCTCAAAGACCACTGGACCAATACGGCCTTGGCATGTATGAATGTTTGTCCGACGATAACTCAAGTATTGTATTTTTTTTTAAATTAATATAAGGGTTTTGTTGCTAAGCGATCAAGAGTCAGATATGATAGAAGAGTGAGCTAAGTGAATACTGGAAAACTTCGATGGTGGAAATTCTTTCATTACCGTTCTAGGCTGAAGTCAAACACTTTTTCTCTTTTTCTTTCATACTGTTTTAATAGCAGTATCCCTTTTGATATCACTTGACGAGTGTTAACAATTTGTATAAGCGCATGCCGCTAAAACACTGGAACACTTATTGCTGTCACCTTTGGGATGGTTCAGCCAAGTATCGGCTAGCAGCTTTAGACTCTGTTGAAAAGCAAGCCCGAAGAATCATCGGGATTGACGATAATATTGCTAACTTTCATGACCTTAGCCACCGACGCGAACTTGCGTGTCTATCGGTATTTTATAGGATACATTTCGGAGAGTGTGCGCAGGAATTGCACAATTTAATTCCACCGGCCCCCTTTTATAATCGGAATTTTAGACGTAGGCTGAAGTTGCATCCTTTTGTGGTAAATATTCCGACCATCCGGACTAAACGCTTCGATAGCTCCTTCATAATGCGTACTGCAAGGGCGTGGAATTCTTTGCCTGCCGATATGTTCCCTGACCAATATAACTTGGGCCTCTTTAAGGCAAGAGTGAATAGGTTTCTCCTAGGCAGGCATCATCCACCTTAGACCTCATCGCCGTTTAACATCAGGCGGGTTTGGGGTCAAATGCCTGCCTGGTCATGAATAAAAATAAAAATAAAACTTTTTTCGATTGGTTTGTATGAAAATAACGTTTTTATTTTTTGTAATGTTGATTTTTAGACGAAAACTCTCTAAAATTAAGCCAGTTATACTATAATGTTCCCTGACTTATTTAATTGTAAGCTAAGTCTACATCCGTTAATTAACATGGGCAAAACCGGTTAAGTATGTGTCCGGCTTACGCATGGTGGGTTCCGTAACACCTTGTTAGATTAAACATTATTTAATTTTTTGATAATTTAATAAAGGAGCAAACTTAAAATATTTAAAATCACGTTTCTTGTATGGGGGCGGTTAATTTTTAATTTATTTTTAGTATTTATTGTTGTAGCGACAACAAAAATATACATTCTCTAAAAATTTCAAGTTTCTAGCTGCTATGGTTTTTAAGATACAGCCCACTTACAGATGGACGGACGGACGGACAGCGAAGCCTTAGTCATAGGGTCCCAATTTTCACAACTAGTACAACACTAGCTCGTTAGGTTAGTCTATGTTTGATGCTCAACTAGAATGTAAGAACATGGCGGCTAGAGCGTCCTCAAAAAATCAAGTCTAGTAACTAAATAGTCTTATGTTTTGTTCATCAATATATCATACAGGGCACGGTACCCTAAAAAATGTTTATAACTATTCAAATAAGTTCGAGACAGAGCGGTCGAGCAAACAACACGAACTTTTTTGACGATCACCTTTATTTTTCTATAATAATAATAATAACCACATCACAACACACGCATTGACTCAGCCCTGCACTAAGTATCGTAAAAACTTGTGTCACAGGAACTAAGCAACGATATGGTATATACTACATAGATAAGATTACCGTTAAGCGAAACAATGCGTCTTGCAAATAACACAAAGTCCCGCCCCCGCCGGGATTCGAACCCGGAGCATCTAGCGTAGCAGTCGGCTATTTACACCACTGCGCCACCGAGGTCGACAAAAATCTATTTACCTTTTTTTCCGTATTTTCGAATATATTTCGTTTAATTTGTAAAAAAACACGTACAAATTAGGTTTTCCCGGGATCAAGGCAACGGATGTTTCAGGCTGAATATAAAAATCCGTTCGAACTATGTGGAAAATTTTATTTCCCTTCCGAAAATTAAATTTGCGAAGGTATCCGGGTTTGTACTTTCTTTCCCTAATAATATATAAGATATTGCCAGGGTGAAGTTTTGTTGATGGTATTTCTACGTTTTCTTAACGACTTTTTTTTTTCCTTTTTTTTCCCGTTATTTGGAGAAAAGACCATGAACAGTTTACAAAAAGATGAAGAATAAAAACCGGAAAAGAGCGCTAACATAAATCTTACGATCACACATCACTATGTGAGTTTTTATATTTTTAAACGACAAATAAATGGATTTTCTCATTTCGAACCCTTTTTTTATGTACCCTCCTTTTGAGTGTTTTGATTTTGATAATACTTTTTTATTGTTTACATTTAAATTCGAAAAAAAAAATGTGAAAAAAAAAAGTTTGATGATGGAGGATGGTTAGTTAATTTCAATCTATGAATCGATTTTTGTTTGAAATTTGGCACACATTTATTAGTTCTTCTTAAATTTCATGACAATTTGACCCCTTAAGGGGATGAAAGAGGAGTTCATTTCCTTCACAACAAATCATATCAAAAACACAAATTTACTCCTGTTGACAAATAAATACAAATAAAACTTATTTAATGCTTTAAAAAAAAAACCGCTTCGGGGGTTGAAATGTGGTTTGTTAGTATCTTTTGTACCTGTGACACAGTGTGTAAATGTTAAGTTTCTTAAGATATAATTGTTAACATTAAATTTATTTTAAAATATATCCACTAGTGAACAATTAAGTGGTTCTTTCTCGTTGAGCTATTAGCTGAAATAGTCTATCATAGTCTTCACTATTAAAAGGGTCCAAGTACTCCAAAATTACTATACAAATTTGATATTTTTTATGTCTGACCAAAGGAAAGTTTGTCTTTAAATTTATTGTTAAGGCTTTGTTGCTAAGCGACAATATCGCCATGTAAAGGCAAGGAATACAAAAACAGATATGTACTAATACAAACAAGTTACAATTTTTAAGCCTAATCAGCCAACTTAATTAAAAATTGAGCCTCTATTTATAATTAATAAAAAATAATTGATTTTGCCATAGAAATATCTGCTACTAGAGTCGTTTGAGACAAATTCTATAAAAAAATGTTGATCGTCTTCGATAGGGAATATGCATAAAAGATTTGATAATTCAATCACTTTATCATAAATAAAGTGAAAATATCATATTTACAGTGAAAACAGAATAAGAATTGTACGATAAACCTGTTAGATACGACAATTAAAAGTAAATATATCTATCACGCTCATCCGAACAACCTTTTCTATGGATGTTGTATGCTTGTGTACTTTGACGTCATAGTACATATCGGTTCTCTCTGTCTAACCAATGACTTTGAAGCTTTATAACTTAGTTAGTATGTGAGATATATGAGAAAATCTAACGGATTTGTTGATATTTGAGGTATTGAATTAAATAAATAAATTTAAAAAGTCATGCATGTTCCCTATTACTAAAGGAAAGTTAAAATAGATTTTTCTCTAAACGATCCCAAACGGAACTTTCATGTAGACGTTTGTATTTGACCGTCTGTCTAACGTCGTTCTGTTAGTGGACTTTTTTTCATAAAAAAAGTTCCAATCAGTTGTCATGCGTTTCTCGAACGCTCGCCAATTTACGCGTTTCATATGAAATAATTAATAGATCAAAAAAATCTAAAAACCATTTTTTTTTATTTTTAGGACATTTAAAACCTGCTAACTTATCGGGAACTGCCCCAAAAGTCACTCCATACAAATTTATATCAAAATCGGTCCAGCCGTTTTATAGTTGTAAATATCATTGTCATCGGGTTTGAAGCTACCCTGAATATTTCAGCCTTCTAGCTAATCGGGAAGTGCCTTAAAATTGAATTGCAAAAATCCAACCGGAACGACAAACAAACAAGAAAGTGAGTGTATAAAAACGTGGAAAAAAAGCGATCGTCTCTTAGCAGGACAACTAACGCACGGTTTCGAAGAAACCTGAATTAAAACAGGCATTTATCATCGAGCAAGCATTATAAAATAATTAAAGAACATAATTTAAATTGTGAACATAAAATATATAGAGAACCTTTTGTTTCGCAGACAAATAAGGGACATTCCATTTAAAGGTGGGTCTGGACATTTAAAGGGAATATTTTCGACCCTTCCAAACGAGACCTTTCAGCTCATGACTCAGGGTTTTACAGATTCCGACAGATCCATTGTAATATTATTTTATTACATGTAAAACGTTGAGCGTATTTCATGTATATGTAGAACAATAAAACGTTATGTGGGAGTCCTTTTTTAAATGGACCTTATGCTTATTCAGGTTTAGGTTTAAAGACGTTAATTCTTTGAGAACTTAAATAAATAAAAAAAAAATATTTAATCATTATTTCATTTTATTTATTCATTAACAATTTATAAAATCGTGTCTGAAAGAAACTAAATCTAAAACATAATATTAGTAAAGTACATAATGTAGTCAAATAATTATTATATAATAGTCATTTTAAATAATCATAAGTTAAATACAAAAATCTGTTTTTAAATATTACAGTAAATAAAGAGTAAAAAAAATGAACGTTTAAATTACATAAAGTCAATCAAAATTTAAGAATTCATTCACAGAGTAAAAACCTTCCCTCAGCAAAAGTCACCTTAAATCGGTCTTGAATCTATGTAAATTAGTCTCCGCTTTTAGTTTTTTGGGTAGACTGTTAAATAATTTCACAGCCTGGACTCTAGAGCTATGATTCGCGACGTTTAACCTAGGACAGAACGGTGCCTCAAGATCCATTCTTCTAGTATTGAGTCGTGCAGACAGATTGAATGATTTAGTGAGGTCTTCGGACCGACACGCGGTGGCTTCACGGCCGTCGGCGTTGTTGGGAAGTTGACCAAACTTGATCATTTGGAATTTTCGTTTAGAATTATCATTCTTTATGAAAAAGTTCTTATTTGAAGTTAATTTATACTAATTCACGTACTAAAGAATCTAATTTAACCAAACTGAATTGAATACTCTCTGGTAATTTGTACTCATGTATGTATATTTTGGGTGGGACGTTCAAGTAATTAACATTTCTAATATTCCAGACCTGTCACACACTTTAATGTTGATATTTTTGTGATTATGTGTTTTGCTGTAATTTTAAAAGAAAAAAATAACATTTGAGTAGTTTTGATAGCATTATTCTAGTGAAGAATGTTTGTTTGTTTGCGATTAAAACTACAAACCCTTTAGAGAGTATATTTTCCGAAACTGACCGGGAGACGTGGTATTGGATGGTCCCGCAAGAGATGGACGGACGATCATGTAAGAGCTGCAAAGAACCGCTGAATACACACGATCCCTCTGATTGGAATTAATTGGGGAAGGATGTTCCAGTAGTTAACGTCTGCTGATGATTAATAGCTTTCTGTTAGCAATCTTGAAACACAGGATTTTTAACTTGGAAGTTGCCCTTATCTCAAATCAGAGACTACTTTTGTTAGTAAATCAAAAACTCAACACTATTGCTTGGATTTGTACTGACATCAAAATTTTAGCTCGTTAAGGGAAAACAATAATATCATTGTATAAAAGTACAGGTTTGAACAAAAGGCCATCTGGATTTCAGTATGCTTTCATTTTTCTAACTTTACGAGTATCTTTTTTTTTGTGACCTTAACTGCGGCCCTATTGGCCTTCGCAGCGTAACCGAACTAACCGCGCGGCAAGTGCTTCCCTGCAAGGGAGCGTAGCTGCGCTTCGCTTCTTTTCGTTGATGCCCTCAAAACCGAGCATTACGTTGGGTCTACAAGCCTTAAGGCTAGGAAGCCTCAAAAGTAGCCCCAACGGGGTTATTTTAATTTTGGATGTAGCACAAAAGGTGCTACATCCCTCAACAGGTGCAAAGTGCAGATCTAGACTACAGGCTCATCCTAAGGGCACCCATAGTGGGCTCGGACCTCGCTTAGGTGGCGCTGTTTTGTACGAGTGAATCTATTCTGACTACTGACAGGGACGCTTGGTGTGGATGCACCGGCCCTTCCACGCCGAGTCGTCGTTACCGACTGGTGACAACAGCCTGTAGGTTTGTCCGCTGAGAGGGGTCCAGACGTTCCAACCGGGCTGGATGCTGATTACGATTATCTAAATTACAACAGGCTTATATAGTGGGCTTCGTCAGTAAACAATACCGCGATGTAGAAAGACAAAGCTCCATCTATTGACAATAAATATAAAACAAATGTTGTCATAAACTTACAAATAGCAAAGAAAAAAAAACTTTTCATGAGATATTTAATAAATTACATTGATGTATTTTTATTATTTAAAACAAGGCAAGCATTTGACCCAAATCCCGCCTGATTAAGCGGCGATTGATATTTAATTTCATGTGGAAATTAAATACGAACTTGGTTCGTAGATATATTTCACTAAAATGTTTATAAAACAATGTGCCTATCATGAGTTTTATCTTAAATTTTCGTTTGCGACTGCAGTTACAAATTTGTATGAACCTTTAAAAAGCGCCTTTAACAGATTGATTAGGAATTAAGATTGCTCATACAAAATCTCAGTAGCAATCTATGATATCAATCAACATGTACTTACCAGATTTTTTATATAATATATAAATACAAGAAAAAACTGTCGATATAAAATCAATTTTAATGTATGGGAGCGCCCTTTAATTTTTAATTTTCTTATAGTATTTTTTGTACTGGCAATACAAATAGATACTCCCTGAAAATTTCAAAAATTTACCTTTTTTGGTTCCACTGATAGACAGACGTCCGTCACGGACAGTTTAGGCTTAGTTATAAATACCGTTTATTACCCTATGGGTAAGAAAACCCTAAAACTAAAACTCATAGACACAGTTTCGGATTGATAAACAGGCCTGTATTAAGGGATTCTTCTGTGTGACACGCATTTGGATTTATTCAGAATAAGTCGAAGCTCATTTCAGTACGTCCCGAAATACGGGCCCTTACTGATCTCTTCCGCCTTTTTCACGGTGAAAATAAAAAAATAAAAATAAATCCCCTGGTTTTATTGAAAACGGACGCGGATTCCGATAGGGTTCGGGATACTGGAATCGGTGTAATAAATCATTAGCACATGTCCCTGCCATCGAAGGATAAACCGGGATGATTTAGATACTAATAAACGAGAAAATCCCTCTGTGGGTACCCTATTGAATCGAAATGTTTAGTCAAAATTTTGACTATTGTGTGAAATGTAATAATGAAATTTCACTTATCAGCCATAAGCCGTATAAATTTTTATTAATTTACATTATGATGTTCATATTTTTATGATTCTTATGTGTTTGTTTTATTGTATTTTATGGATATGTTATGTGATATGAATGTATTTCATTTTATTTATTTAGCCGAAAGCGGAGGTTGTCTGTTTTAGGCAATTTTAATAATCAAACAATCTCAATTGTAGAATCTAATTACAAGCAAAAATAAGTATGCATAATTACATACGCATACGCGGCTTACGCTTGAGGTTCCGGGTTCAAATCCCGGCGGGGGCGGGACTTTGTGTCATTTGCAAGACGCATTGTTTCGCTTACCGGTCTTGGATATTGTATTCTTATCTATGCAGTATATACCATATCGTTGCTTAGTTTCTGTGACACAAGATCTTATGATACTTACTACAGGGCTGGGTCAATGTGTGTGTCGTGATGTGGTTATTATTATTATTATTAATTGTACTGACAGATTATGAATCTTTTGACTGTTCGAAAAGAAACATTTTATTCATTAATGTCTTCCAGTCGCCTGAAAAAAGGTCTCCCCCAAATATATATACAAATAGCAGTTGTTAGTTGTTGGTATTAGAACAAAATAAATCATCTTTAAAACTGGAGCGATCCTGTGTCTTTTGCATCCAGCGGTTCTTAACAGCTCTTACGAGATCGTCCGTCCGCCTCATGGGGGACCGTCCAACACTACGTCTTCAGGCCCGTGGTCGCCTCTCTAAAACCTTTCTTTCCCAATGTTTATTAGTTCTGCGAGCTGACTTTTGAACGAATTAATCTAGCGCAATATATGACGTATGATATGTAGAGGACGTGGTAGCTGAGTTTGTTACGTGCCTTAGTTAACTAACCGACCCGATAGGACGAAGGTTAGAGTCTCGGGTTGCCGTACGTTGTGGCTGCGATGTTCCTCATTGTCTCCGGATAGTGGCGACAGATTCGCAACCTGTCACACTGGGACTCGACATAAACACGCGAAAGGCTTTCTAACATCTCTGCCAACCACTCTCGGGGGATTAGTTACGGCGTGAGTTTATATTATGTGTTATGTAAAAACTCATGGGTACAATGAAAAATTCTGCAAATCAGATACAAACTTTTATTCAAAATAAGCTTTAATATGATGAAGTAACTGAATAAGGAAATAGTGGACTCAGATACTTGGAGTATTTTAATTTTTTAAGTGTAAAAAGCGACAAAATGTAAAAATTACAGGATCAATTTAAAATTTAAATTTAATTACTGCAGTATGTTTAAATACTTCTCTATTATTATTTTTTTCTTTAAGACACTTTCTGTATGATCATTTAATTCTTATTTAGCTATAATAAACGAATACAAATTCGTAAATCAACAAAATAAGATATCTCACCAAATGTCATTTTCTTCTAAATATTTACCAAGTACTATTATATTTTAATTCATATTCATAATGTTGTTATTTAAATAGACTTAAAATAAGTGCTTTCAAATCGTCATTTTTTTATCTCCCACCGGTTCGGAATGCTACCTACGGGGAGGAAGCCGGCAAGAAACCTCTGTAGCTGCTTTTTCAATTATGGAGATCAACAACTTGTAATATTGTAGGATTGATTTATGCAAATTTTCATTAGAATCCTATAAACAACCAACAAAGCACATCACGACACACACATTGACTCAGCCCTGGAGTAAGTATCATAAGATCTTGTATCACAGGAACTATCCAACGATATGGTATAAACTATATAGATAAGAATACTACACCCAATACCGGTGCTCGAAACAATGCGTCTTGCAAATAACACAAAGTTCCGAACCGCCGGGATTCGAACCCAGAACCTCTAGCGTAGCAGTCGGCTGTTTACACCACCACATAGAGTCCGTCTAAAATATCGTCATATCGTGGATTTTTTATTTTCTCCAAAATCCAAGATTTACACGTATTTCATTTTGAAGGGGAAGGAAGAGATTTCCACTTGCCTCGTGTGAACATTTAGGTAAGTGGACTCTCACAATTATTTACACTGCTCGAGTTACCACTACTCAGGAGTTAAGTGCGTAACTTACCTGATAGTGGTAACGCTTTGGGAACCACTTCAAGTCCAAACTCAGTTGATATTTACTTAGCTCAGTTGATATTTACTTAGCTTACAGCACTAGAGGTTGTGGGTTCAAATCTGAGCTCGGGATTTTCAGGTGTGATGAACATGAATGTTTGTCTGCGGGACTGAAAATGTCGCTTCGGCAATGTTGTGTCTGAAACTAAATATGATTCGTATGTCAAATTGTTTTATAGCCAATCGATGCTCATGAATTATTTTTTTAAAACTAATCGGAAAAATTTGAGCTTTCAGGCATTGTTTCGCTTACTGGTCTTGGATGTTGTATTCTTATCTTAGTTCCTTGTTTATTCCTTGTATCTTAGTGCTTAGTTCCTGTGACACAAGTTCTTACGATACTTACTACAGGGCTGAGTCAATGAGTGTGTCGTGATGTGGTTATTATTATTATTATTGTATTGTTTAAGATTTTTATATATAACAACATAGAAAAGCAACATAACATTTCACCTGATAGAAAGTGATCACCATCGCCTTTGGACAAGCCAATGGTAAAGATGACCCTCGTTACTACATTTAATCTGAAAATTTTAATATTGTTTATTTGAAGACCTCGGTGGCGCAGTGATGTAAACAGCCGACTGCTACGCTAGAGGTTCCGGTTTTCTTTGTGTTATTTGTAAGACACATTGTTCCGCTTACCGGTCTTGGATGTAGTATAAACCATATTGTTGCTTAGTTCCTGTGACACAAGTTCTTACGATATTTACTGCGGGGCTGAGTCAATGTGAGTATCTTAATGTGGTTATTATTATTGTTATTGCGAACAGCTTCACGACACATATAGAGAGATGGGCGATGCCAACTTTGATGATCTCGCACGTAGATCTACTACCTTTAAGGTGAACACACACTTAGAGTCGAACGTGCCGAACCAATTGAAGTCAAGGAGGCCTCGTAAATCTATTCGTACCGAAAGAATCGACCGCGTTGAAGATATCGTTTCTAATTTATCTACACCTGTTGCACTATAAAACAAGAAAATATTTGTCTGGACACAGCTGTAAAAACCCAAAAATGTCCAGCTGAAGCCGAACTCCTGGCAATCCTTTACGCAACTGATTGGATGGGTGCGCATCCACTGCGTTCACCGCATCACAAGTTCGAAATCTGATACGTTATCCAAAATCGTCTAGGATTTCTGGGGTTCTTCTAGATACGAACTATTCGACGGGGGTAGGTGTGCTAGATTTCATTCAATTTCGGGGCACACACGCCACTCTGTCCCATCACTGCAACTCCTGTTTATCAGGATCAACAATGGCGTCCTTTGACGAATAATCAACGAATAATGCAGCTGTGCAATGATGAACAGGATGTGCCCGGACACCCTACCGGCTGTCTTGGGACCCGCAACGAACTTAATCGGAATAAATACTACTACTAGTACTACCTCCTAGTAAGAAAGCGGTTTCAGACTTCCCTCCCAACAAAGCGGAGACAGCAATGGTACCGACCCAGAGGCAAAAACCTAGAGGAACCTACGTTCAGGAGACGCCTGACCGTCAAAACACCACGCCACTAACTAACAGGGGATAAATTAAATGCTAACCTAAATCTTACGCTTGTAATATTGGTAACAAAACTTTTAGTAGGCATATCAGAAGAAATAGGAGGTAGTAAGAAAGCGGTTTCAGACTTCAAATAAAGAATATTAAAATTATTTTCGTTCGATTCGTTCGGCGCGTTCATCTCGGGTAAGTGTGCATCGATTTTTAACGAACATTCGCAAACAAAGTCGCATGAAAAAGCTAGAAATCCGTAAATAAACTCAGGTGAATCCAGGAAGAGTATTTCATTTCGTTTATTGCCTGGTATTATTTTGCGTTCCTTTTTACACTCCACCGAGCATTGATTATTATTTTTCTATTCTTCAATGGCAATTCGTTGATCGGAACGCATCTTTTCACCCTTTGCCTTCGAACTTACAACATTTTTATAACTGGATCGTATTAGTGAGGGGGCTTGAAGGGCTTCATCCCCCTGATTTTAACCTGACTGAATAAAAAGCAAAAACTGGAAGACATGGTTACGAGGTTCGTTGGATCGGGTAAATATTTAAAAATCATCTAAGTTCTGCCCGTGACTTTGTCTTCCTTGATATAAGAATCTTTTCCAGAGTTAACTAAAACATCAAAAGGTACAAGCAGATTAATTAAATAACTCATTAATTATAAGCCCCTAAAATAGCTACTTAGAGCAAATCTAGAAGCAAATCATCTAAAAATTATCAAACATATTTTATAAAATGGCCAACCTTTAAGAATCACTGACGATTCAATTCTTTTGCGGATTCATATTTGATTTTACCGTAGCGACCAATTTAGCGCCGTATTAGTATTTAACTTAATGAATTAGTTTTTTTTTAAATCTTTCGAAATTAACTCACAACCTAAAACATCTTTCTTATTATAAAATAACTTTCTTAATATTAATAATGTTTTATTCATTTCACGTATAAACCGGGATTGCATAAATTTTATAAATTGAGACAACAATGCTGTATTACGTAATAAGAAATTTGTTCCAAATCAATCTTCGGCAGCAGTAAAGGGTGATCGAGTAATTTTTAAGTACAAAGACTATTTTATTAGATTTTTGACTGTTCAAAATTTATAAACTTAACTGACTTAAGTTTTTATTTATTTTTTTCCCACGTTTTTATACACTCACTTTCTTGTTTGTTTGTTTGTCGTTCCGGTTGGATTTTTGCAACTCAATTTTGAGGCACTTTCCGATAAGCTGGCAGGCTGAAATTTTCAGGGTAGCTTCAAACCCGATGACATTGCAATTTACAACTATAAAAACGGCTTGACCGATTTTGATAAATTTGTATGGAGTGACTTTTGAGGCAGAAAAAAATAATTAATAGATTTATAATTCTAAAATCCCCTAAAAATAAGAAAATAACCCTACGGGGCTGAAAGAGGGGCCACTTAAAACGTGGGGGCGTATATTGTTGCGATACCAAGCTATATATTAGAGCGCAAGTCTGTGAATTCCTTAATTCATTCTCAGAATTGTGTTTTTTTTTTTCATGAGAAACATTTTTTATTCATCATTAAGAATCTCAGACGAGACCTACTCCATCCTTTAATTGAAGAATTCTTCCCCCTCTCTTTATTAATCCTGAGTGCGTGTGCCCCTACATTTACCTTTTGTTTTATTACAAAATACTCTCCAAATTCCTTTGATCTCCCCAGAATTGCCATCTCGATGTTCACGAGACGGAAAAATTATTTTTGTTACCTTCCCGTCGTGTTGGGTGAAATGATAAAAATGTTTGTTTTGTATTCCTTTTAGGCAGGTAAAGTTGAGTCAGCTGATGGACAGTTGCTTGAAGCAGTAGAGGCGTCATATGGTCGTTGCTGACTGGACTGTTGGAGGGAATCTAGATCTTTGAAAAAAATGTATTACAAAAAAAAAAATGGTGGGTATCAAATAAACCGTTTTGTATCTTTATCTATCTTTATTGATTTTTGAAAAATTTGTAATAGACATCAAATTTAATTTATTGTCAGTTAAACAAACATAAAGATGGCAAAAAAAAAAGGTATAAATGTAACAAAAGTTCGTAGACTAAGTCGTGAGCAACAGCTAGTATCTCATTTACTTAGTTGACTGATCCCAAATCGAGATTGGCCTTTTCAGGGAGAACATCGTAAGCGATAATGTAAACAAAAAAACAAAAGTATTCTCAAAAATGAAATTTATTCGTAATATTATCAAGAAATTCTCTCGAGTAAAAAACAGATTGTCGCTTACGATGTTTTTCCTTAGAATTCTCGATATATACGATTAATAATTAATCTCCAGTTCATATAAAAATAAAATGCAAGCCATAATAAAAAAAGCACCAGCAGAACGATACGGACCAATAAATAACGGTTTCTAAGCCAACTTGTTAAATTTAACACTACCGTAAGAGAATAGCTGATGTGAATTTCGAGAAAAAGCAAACAGGAAAAAATAACCTTTCTTATAATAATAATAATAATAACCACGACACACACATTGACTCAGCCCTGCACTAAGATATAATCTTGTATCGCAGGCACTTAGCAACGATATGGTATGAACTACATAGATAAGAATACAACATCAAAGACCTTGCGTCTTGCAAATAACATAACGTTTCCCCGCCGAGATTCGAACCTGAAACCTTTAGGATAGCATTCCGTTGATAACACCGCTGTACTTAGTTGTTACTGTGTGATCTTATATGGACTCTTAAATTTTAATACTAAACATTAGCTTCGATTTTTATGGAAAAACATAATAATATTAAAAATATACAGTAATTAAAAAAAAAACCTATGGTCGCCTTCTTACTATTACTTCATTTGTATTATTAATTACTACAAAACAAAACAAATACACAATCAACTTTGAAAATTGTAACTTTTTAGCTATTATTGTTTAGGAGATACAGCATAGCTGATAAGCAGACTGAACGACGCACAGTGCAAACTAACCTATAGTTCCATTGGCACACTATCCCACAACCGAAACTCCTGTACACCAGGATCAATAGTTACGCCCTTTGATCGAATAAAGTAGCTGTTCAATGACACAATCTTTGAATACGGAACCCTAAATAGCTATTTATCTAATCGACCTTATAAATTACGTGCAGGCAAACAAGTTGAGAGGAAAGCTTTCCATGGAACCCTTACAATTCATTACCTTGTCAAGGAACGAACCCCACTATATACATAGAAAAGTAAATTGACTGTCAGTTGGTAATTAACGCTGGTTTTCAATACAAAAGGTCCAACCTGCAGTTCGATTTTATAGAACTTACAGGAAAATTGTAAAGTTAAAAATAAATTAATTTGTTTTAAACTGTGAAAAAGGTTTTAAAAAAAATCTCACATTTTTAGATGAGTTAATATTTTCTTATTGGGTAGGTATTGCAGCGTTTTAAAATTTAAAAAACCGGCCAAGTGTGAGTCGGACTCTCACATGAAGGGTTCCGTACCTACGTAAAAAATTTATTAAGTAATTCTTAGGTAATTTAATAAAATAAATAAGAAAAAGGAAAACATATAAAAATCACGATACTATGTTTTTCAATTTCTTTTCTTTTTTAGTAATTGTTGTTACAACGGTTTGATTGTTATAGTCGTGTGTGTATGAGGAAGTGCTTGAATGTCGAGAAAGCGAGAGATGTATGTAAGGATCGTTGCGTATAGCGAGCCCTTGTCTACCCCTTTGGGACGAAGGCGTGAGTGTGTGTGTGTTATAACGGTAATAAAAATAGATATTCTCAAAAAACTGTCCCACCACTGCAACTCCTGTTCACCAGTATCAACAGAGGCGTCCTTAGATCGAATAATGCAGCTGCGCAAAGACGCACAGGCTGTGCCCGGACACCCTACCGGCTGTCTTGGGACCCGCAACGAACTTAATCAGAAGAAATGGGAGGTAGTAAGAAAGCGATAAGAAAGCTGTTATGCTTTATGAGATACAGCCCGCTGACATACAGCCCGACAGCGGTGGCTTAGTAATAAAGTTCCGTTTTTACCCTTTGAGTACAGAAACCTTAAAAATTACTTCAGAGATTCGGATGTCCATCAAAAAAATTCATTCTAAAAACTGGATATAGGATTTTCTATAAAAGATAAGTTGTTTAGAAGATACACTTTTGACGACCTCGGTTGCGCAGTGGTGTAAACAGCCGACTGCTACGCTAGAGTTTCCGGGTTCGAATCCCGGCGGGGGCGGGACTTTGTGTTATTTGCAAGACGCATTGTTTCGCTTACCGGTCTTGGATGTTGTATTCTTATTTATTTAGTATATACCATATCGTTGCTTAGCATCTGCGATACAAGTTCTTACGATACTTAATGCAAGGCTGAGTCAATGTGTGTGTCGTGATGTGGTTGTTTATTTATTTATTTACACTTTAGAAATCGAACATACACTTAAAAAGATAACCGAAAAGTTTATACCAGAATAGAAGAGTTTCTGGTTCTACACTGATTCTATAATTTAATTTTTTTCTGTCGCATTTCCTTTACACTACATTCAATGAACTTTTGTATTTATTTGTAGATATTTTTTAAGCACAAAATAGAGTTATATTGCACAAATTATATTGTTTAGCATAAAATAAATTGGAAAACTAGAATATTTTTTTAATTATAAGTTGTAATAAAAAAATTATATTAACGAAAAAAGTAACGACGTTTCAATTGGCGGTATCACTTTCCATCAGTCACCGTCTACTTGTGATGTTAATTTTAACTTTGACTTTTAGAGACTTAAGTCTTTTTGTTTATACCATTTAAAACCAATGCATTTGTCAATAACCTGCGCTGTATTTAAATAAACATGCAGAGAAAGCCACGTGCGGAAGCAAGGTTTAAGTATAATCGAATAAGAGCTCTTGAATCAATCTTGTTTAGTAGAATAAGGAGCTGGGGCACCCGAATCAATTACTTGATAGAAAATTAGTTTGAAGCTGTGTTCGGATCGGAACTTAAGTACCTGTCTTAATTGGGAACCTCTAATTAAGGTATTTGATTTCGTAACAAGCTTGACTATTTGCTTGATCTTCTCTAAGATCTAATAATAAACCGCATCAATTAAATATATTTGTCACATAGGGGTCGAACTGACAACCTCTTTTTTTGAAGTCGGTTAATATATCAAAACCTTTTGCTGAATGTAAAAAATACTTTTCTGAAAACCGCATCAAAATCCGTTTAGCCAAACTCGAGATAATCGAGGACAAACATATTTTTTATCACGGGTAACGGTTTACCTGTTGGAAAGTGATACCGCATATTGACACGACGATGCCCTTGATATTTAAATAAATAAATAACAACCACATCACGACACACACATTGACTCAGCCTTGCATTAAGTATCGTAAGAACTTGTATCGCAGATGCTAAGCAACGATATGGTATATACTAAATAAATAAGAATATAACATCCAAGACCGGTAAGCGAAACAATGCGTTTTGCAAATAACACAAAGTCCCGCTGCCGCCTGGATTCGAACCCGGAACTTCTAACGTAGCAGTCGGCGGTTTACACCACTGCGCCACCGAGGTCGTCAAACAACGACAACATTATAATAATGCATTGCCCATGTAGAAGTAAAACTGGTATACCTCTCGTGCCGTTCATTAAACTAGCACTCTAATCCTTCGAGCCGAAACACAGGGGACTGCTTAACGGCGAAAATAGAAACGGTGGCAACAACCCAGACGATCTACCACCTGTATTAGTTCTAAAAATAAATTTAACAGGCTGAACATGAATGCTCAGTCTGTATAAACTCCCTGGCTCAGTTTTCTCTCATTACTATTAGCATGGAGTTATTTTATCAGTGGATACTTTATTGGGATATTATTTATAAAAAAATCGAAATTGATATTGATGTATACTGGATTTTTTCCGAATATAAATAAATAACCGGTCAAGTGTGAGCGGAACTCGCACATGATGGGTTCCTTATAAGATTAAATATTACATACTTTTTACATTTTTTTTGCATAAGATACTAAAAAAATGTATATAAAAGCAAATGTTTTTATTGGAACCCCCTCCAATTTTAAATTTCTTTATGTTTTTAGTATTTTTTGTCATAGTGGCAAATGAAATAGACTTTCTCTGGAAATTTCGCGAATAGCTATAATGGTTTTTGAGATACAGCCCGCTGACAGAATGACACACAGACGGACAGCGGAGGCTTAGTAATAGCGTCCCGTTTTTTACCCTTTTGGTACGGAACCCTAAAAAGGGCGATAAAGGCTTTAAAAAGTCGGTAAAGGGATCATGAGGCTTTGGCTCTTAAAGTTCTTCCTGGGAACTGCTTACCATAAGGTTGGTCACCATCAGGCGGGCCTTATTTTCCAGTTGCCACGTTAGTGATATAAAAACCTGACTTGACTTTTTTGGAATTCCGTAACCAAAGGGTAAAAAACCGGGCCCTATTACCAACCTACTATTACTAGCCTTCGCTGTCCTGTCAGTCTCGCTATCTATTTGTCAGCGGGTTGTATCTCATAAACCATAGCTAGACTCATTAAATTTTAATATAATGTCCAATTTTTAGTGACGCTTGACAACAAGAAATACTGAAATTATTTATTTAATTAATTGGTCACCAAAATAAGATACAGTACAAAATACTAAAACAATATACATAATAATAATAGCTTACTGTTCTTGCAATAATAGGTAACCTCAGCATGCGAATTACAATAATTAAAGAAAAACAAAAGAATTTAAAACAGCAATAACTTATAAAAACTTAAGGTACGTCACTATTTTTTAGGATGCTTAAGAGTTTAGAAAGGCTTAAAAAGTGAATATCAAGCTCAGGTATCTACTCCGAGAGATCATTATAGAGGCGTGATACACGTAACCCACAGGGGTACCGTGGTATTCTGTTGGGAACGTTAAAATCTAATTTATATAGAAGCTTGGGGCAATCTCTTTGACAATTCATCAGTTTGAATAGGAAAGACATATCTAAATAGGTACGTCGCACAGATAGTGAATCCAACTTGTGGTGATTTGCTCTGTCTGTGTATGATTTTAATGTACTCGTGGCCTTGAAACGGTAGTTCATACTGCGAATCGGTTTTTTTTTTTCAAGACGCCTAATATGTAATTTGTAAGTCGGGCACCATACTTGGCTACAATATTCTAGCTTAATTCTTACGTAACTGTTGAATAGGCGGGTGACTGTAGTAGGATTTCGAAAGACTCTGGTGGTTCGCAGATTAAATAAATAAATTATTAATTAAAGGGCGCAAACAAGAAACGTTATCATTTTTTAATTTTACGTTTGTTCGTTTTTCTTTTACGAAATTGTCTTAAGTTGTAATGTTAAATCT
The DNA here is from genome assembly GCA_949316135.1 of Choreutis nemorana. NCBI lineage: Eukaryota > Metazoa > Arthropoda > Insecta > Lepidoptera > Choreutidae > Choreutis > Choreutis nemorana. The sequence goes on from OX438598.1 coordinate 1,176,492, forward strand.
TACAAGACGGTGCGGAACCCATCATCTGCGAGTCCGACTCGCACTTGACTAGTTTTTTTATGAAATATTCACGATGACAAATCTTAGATTAATGTAGGAGCGACTACGAATCATCAATCAGTGAGAGAATAAATTTACTGAAATAGGATAATGGAAAGACTAAATGCTAAGACATTTTGAATGCCTCTGTGGCGCAGTGGCGTAAACAACCGACTGCTATACTAGAGGGTCTGTGTTCGAGTCCCGGCGGAGGAACTTTGTGTTATTTGCAAGACGCATTGTTTCGCTTACCAGTCTTGGATGCAGTATTCTTACCTATGTAGTTTATACCATGTCGTTGCTTAGCACCTGTGACACAAATTTTTACGATACTTACTGCAGGGCTGAGTGATGTGGTTTATTATTATTTATTATTAATAAAAAAATGGCAAAAATTGTAGCGCCTCCAGCGCAGCAGTCGACTGTTTACACCACTGCGCCACAGAGGTCGTCATTTTTTTTTTTGCTTTTGTCCTCCTTGATTTCTACTAAAAATACCTACGCATGAAATCGTCGAAGGCTTCCTCGGAAGTCGTTGAGAACTACTTGTGTTGCGTGCGTCAATCGTTTTGCTTCCGCTGTCCTTTGATCAAAATGTGATCAAATAGGAGTGCCGGTTCAAGGATCCTCGAGGAGGATCTGTCGAGGACGGCCAGAGATGACGGCCTTGTAAAACAACTGTCTAAGTCGAGATTCTGTACTTTATAAATAGCGACCCGCCCCGGCTTCGCACGGATATTAAGCATAAAATACATACATATAAAACTTCCTCTTGAATCACTGTATCTATTAAAAAGCGCATCAAAATCCGTTGAGTATTTTAAAGAACTTCCTCTCGCTTAGGTGTTGTTTTTGAAAATGTAGATGTGTAATAAATATTAAATTTTAAATGAGTTTAAAAACCCGACTACTGAAAAACGAGCTCGAAAATGTATGAAACAAGAAAATATTTTCATCTGAAATTGTACCTACCTACCTACCTACCCTAACGTACTGAAAATACCGTATATGCCTTTACACAGCATTTAATTTGATGACCCATACGTAAGCGCTTGACAACTTTATTTTATTCAATAATTTTTGAGTACCACAGCCGCTATGGTAACGAGAAAAAAAAAAATTATTCTTAACACTCGAGCAATTGAGACCTTTCTGATGATACCTCAAACGTCTAAATCGGATAAGTAGTTCTAGGAGGGAACATTTTTACATACATACGCCACCAAAATCCTCACCTCAGTCGGCATAACTATTGAAATGGACAACGCAGTCACGGTTCCGGTTCATTATAGCCTTCTTACAGATGGACGGACGAACTACGGAAGCTTAGGCCCCTCAGGCTGTATCGCATTCTCTCATCCTAGACTGTAAGATTATTGTCTTAGTATAAAAACACGTTGATATACCTACTTACATAAATTACAGAATCTGGGGTTTCTTGACGGTGTCTTCTCCAAGCTAAATTTTCCTAACCTGTGGTCAAGTAATTTTTAAGACACTTTTATATATATTAATTTAACGATTCTAAGTCATTTTTTAAATGTATTTTATTTATATTTTTTTTAAAGTCGGCTGCAAAATCAGTCGATAACACAAGGCCCGATTATTGTGTCGAATCCCGGCGAGGGCGGGACTTTGTGTTATTTACAAGACGCATTGTTCCGCTTACCGGTCTTGGATGTTGTATTCTTATCTTTGTAGTTTATACCGTATCGTTGCTTAGTTCCTGTGACACAAGTTCTTACGGTACTTACTGCTGGGCTGAATCAATGTGTGTGTCGTGATGTGGTTATTATTATTCTTATTAACGGTCTTACAAAATTCCTTTCATGCATTCCTAAAAAGGTCCCGTTCCAGTAAGGAACTTAAAAGGAACAAATTTTACAAAAAAATCCATCCATCCAGATAACTTTGCAAGAGTTCTGTTTAGAAGAATATAAACATTGTACGTGGATCGCTTCTGTAGTACGCATTAGTGATGTAACCAACCTGCGTACTGCGTATTAGACACGCGTATTCTAATACGTCTGCTCTGATTCTGGAATTAGATGGTACAGTTTCTACGAGCATGATAAAAATAAAACCTACTATTGTTGTTTGTTTCTATAATTTTTCAAATTTATAATTTGTGAAATATATTTTTATATTTATTTATAATATAAAATAAAAAAATTGTACTAAAACATTTACAAATCGTTTTAAAAACAAAGAATTATTCTAGAGAAGTTATTCATCAAATATATTTTTGTATAGACAGTTCGGAAGCAAATATCAAGAACAGTATACCTCGACCGGGTTCGAATCCCGGCGGGGGCGGGAATTTGTGTTATTTGCAAGACGCATTGTTTCGCTTACCGGTCTTGGATGTTGTATTCTTATTTATTTAGTATATACCATATCGTTGCTTAGCACCTGCGAAACAAGTTCTTACGATACTTAGTGCAGGGCTGAGTCAATGTGTGTGTCGTGATGTGGTTATTTATTTATATAAATAAATTGATGAATTAATATAAATTCATGAATATAAATTCATAAATATAAATATGCAGACATTTTAAAAAGTACACAAAAAAAAAGAAAACAAAACAAGAAAAGGGCGTACTCTTATTTAAATGGCCGGCGACGCATTTTGTAGCTGGTGTTGCAAATGTCCATGGGCGGCAGTGTTCACTTTCCATTATGTGATCTATCAGCTCGTTTGCCCCTTATCCTTAAAACTTACAGACTGATTCAAACTAAGATTTTATGCATGAAAGTTATTTTACTATAGCAATAGTAAAATATATTCGATTTCAATGAAGTCAGCGGCTTAAAAATTTCAAATTCAATAACCAATAAATTTAGCTCCAAGTCTTCACCACACCTGTGCGCCTTAAGATTTAACATTCGATTGCCGATTGCGACAGGAGTTACGCTGTATGAATATTTGTAAGTAAAGCGCCTCTAACGGATTGATGAGTAATTAAGATTGCTCATACGAAATCTCTGTAATAATCTATGTTCCATAGATAAACTATACGAATTCATGGTAGACACATTACACAGTCATTACACTCACGATCGACGTTCAACTAGAGTTGTGTAGAATATGCACATTGTTTCAGTGTGAGTTAACTAGAGTTTCCTCAGTGAACAGGTCGCGCACAATAGAACAATGTGCGTTTACTCGTCACATCACAACCATAGGTGAACCTCCTTCGTGGAATGGAATATCAGTCGCAAGTCATAATAATAATAATAACCACATCACGACACACACATTGAATCAGCCCTGTACTAAGTATCGTAAGAACTTGTATTGCAGGTGCTAAGCAACGACATGGTATATACTAAATAAATACGAATAGAACATCTAAGACCGGTAAGCAAAATAATGCGTCTTGCAAATAACACAAAGTCCCGCCCCCGCCAGGATTCGAACCCGGAACCTCTAGCGTAGCGTCGGCTGTTTACACCCCTGCATCATCGAGGTCGTCAAGGTGATGTACGTGTTCTGTGATGAATGGACATTTAATTATAAATTACGCTTAAATTTCAAAGGCACGTAAGTAGAAGACATTGTTTCCCCCCTTTTGGGAGATGATAAACGTAAAACGCCTTAACATGACCCAATTTAACATGAGTGCGCTCATATATTTAGTAATTGAAATATATGTAAGAGTATTTATATGATGAAACGAGGTAATTTCATTACACAGTTTTATATACGGGCACTCCGTTGACGACAATTTTGTTAAAAATCTATATTACACTAGCTGACCCGGCGAACGTTGTTTAGCCATATAAATAAAAAGTTAAGGGTGGACCTTATCACTAAGGGATATAAAAAATAGATGTTGGCCGATTCTCAGACCTACTCAATATGCTCACAAAATTTCATGAGAATCGGTCAAGCCGTTACGGAGGAGTACGGGAACGAACATTGTGACACGAGAATTTTGTATAAGATTAATTAAGTCATGGCAATAATTTTATTAATATTCGTATTGATGTTGACCAATTATTTTATTTATTTATGTATTTCTAAAAGTAAATAGCATTCGAATGTCTGATGCAATCCATGAAAAGATAATTAACGAAACAACAGCTCCAGTGATAACAGCTGGCTGCTACTCAAGTGCTTCCGGGCTTGAATCCTGGCGGGGGCGAAACTTTGTATTATTTGCAAGACGCATTATTTCATTTACTTGCCTTAATAATAATAATACTGTACTGCATATAAGAGGTTAAAAAACAAAATCAAATATTTTTTATTCAAATAGACTTAAAATAAGTACTTTTAAATCGTCAAAATTATTTTTAAACTGCCACCGGTTCGGAATGCCTGTTTATGGGGAAGAATTCGGCAAGAAACCTCCGTAGTTGCTCTTTTCAATATCATGTTCAATCTCTCATAACAATCTAGTTATAATATAAAAATGTATACAATATCTACAGATGTCAATAAAAACATTTTATACAGACGAAATATACAATAAACAAGTACCTACTGAATAAGTCCTATTGAATTAAAATATAGTAAAGTTACACATGCATGCTGTTATAGTAAAGTGCTACATGAACTACTGGAGTTGCAACAAAGACCCAACTGATAAAAGCTAGCAGATAAATAGTTACAGTTCAACATAAGGATGCATCAAGAATAATAAACTTAAATTCGTATTTACACCAATATTGAAGCACATTGGTATCCAAGAGGGTACCAGGAGTCTCACAACTATTATTAGCCGCCATTCTTATAAAGTGCATTTTTAACACGCTTTTATTAGGTCGACCAGTATGTAACTAACTATGTAATGGAATCTAAGGTAGCTAATTAAACCATCTTCCAAGGGTCGTAGCGTAATGAAAATGGGCAGTTGTATGTAGTTCTCATGACAATATAATAATATGGTACTGTCGAACCGATCTGATGATGGAGCCGGAAGATATGCTGGAACTTCATGATGGAAAATCGTTACATAGCTGTTTTGGATTTCTTACAAAAGTCTTGTAATGAACTTTGACAACGATTTTAGGTCTGATGATGAAGCCAAGATATGGCACACTGGCATTTCAAACATAAACAAAACCTTGGATGTTGTGTTCTTATCTATGTAGCTTATACCATATCGTTGTTTATTTCCTTTAATACAAGATTATATCTTAGTGCAGGGCTGAGTCAATGTTTGTGTCGAAATGTGGTATTATAATTTTTTTGGTTATACTTTAATGTATTTTTTATTCTTAATTTAAAATGGACTTTGAGTGCTTCAACTTTACATTTTGCCTCAGAAAATACAAGTTCGTATAAACCGGTAAAAATCATAATCCTCCATTTTTGCTTCGCTGTAGTCGCGTAAAACTACGAAATGAAAGTTGCGTCCAATAGATTTTTATTTATTTTATCATTTATACTTTTAGTAAAGGCCCATTATTTCCAACGTGAAGAAGTTTCTGTGTTTCGGTTCGAAGGATTGGAGGGCCAGTGCAATTACCGTCACGAAAGGTATAACATGTCTACCTCTACATGGGCAACGCATTGGCAGTGCTCTTGGCGTTCCAGACATCAAGGGCATCATCGTATGAACAGGCGGTATAACTATCCACAGTTATATAACATAATTATATAATGTAACATAAAGTTCCTTATCTTATTGAAAATTAGTTATACAAAACAATTCTCAGAAAATCATAACGCTTTGATTTTCGTTTAGTAAATTTCTGAGAATCTTTTAACAATATAATAACTGTTTTTTGTTGAAAATTTATCTCTTTTTCTGTAATTATTTGAGTAATCAGACTGTATTTGTGTTAATTATATAGTTTATACCTAAATAACTTAAATATACCTTGTCAATTAAATTTCATTTAAGTAAAATGTTGGTTGCGTGGCGCCTAACAAGAAAATGGACCGATCTGGGTACTTTACATCATAAATAGGAAGATTTTAAAGACAACTTTACATTAACATAATAATATTAAGACACATTGTTTCGCTCACCGGTCTTGGATGTAGTATTCTTATCTATGTAGTTTATACCGTATCGTTGCTTAGTTCCTATGGCACAAGTTCTTAAGACATTTACTGCAGGGCTGAGTCAATTTGTGTGTCGTGGTTTGTTTATAGTGATTTTCTCCGAACTATGAAACCGGGACCCCTATCTGGATAACGCCTTAACCGAATTGGCTTATATTTGAATCACTTTTTTTTAGCATAATTATTCCGCCTACCAAATCCCACGATGATCCAACCAACGATACTCGAGTTATCGTCGGGCAAACATTTTTAGTTACAAACATAAATACAAACATCGCATTCGTAGATTTTGAGAACAACACTCGCTTCGCGCACTCGTTCAAAAATCACCCATACAAATTGTTCTTTACTTGAAGGAATGTAAAATAAACAATATAATTGAATTATTAATATCAAAATGCACGGAAAAAGAGCTCTAAATTCTAGTACGTAAGAGCGAGTCTCAATTCATCCCCATAATCGTTCAACAGCAGAAACTATTTTTTTATTTAAATCACACAACCAAACAGCTCATCTGATGGAAAGTGATAACGCCGCCTATTAGCACTACGTTGCCCTTAACTTCTGGAACGCCAAAAGCACCGCTAATGCGTTGCCCATGTAGAGGTAAAGATTATTTCGGTTAATTGCACTGGCACTCCAATCCTCAGAGAACTGCTTCACGACAGAAATAGAAAGAAGGGTGATACCAACACAGACGATCTCGCACGTAATTCAGCACCTGTAAAATATCGAAAATTCCTTGAAATAAACTAAGTAGAAAATTGCTATTTCTATCTTATTTTCATATATTTACATAAGACCCAATCGAAATCTAGATAAATATTTTCATTATTTAAACCATTTTGTTTTCTTTTAATTAAAGGATTTGTTTCCTGCGCCGATAATACAAAATCATTTGAAATCTCTTGACGTGGTGTTTTTCAGAGACATCATCATAAGAACGTGATCAATGTGACCGGGGTCGGGGGTTACACTCGTGCCCTAAATGTAATGACGCATACAGTATCATTTTTAATCTCCGAAGAAAACATTGGGGTGTTATAAGTTTGACTGTCTGTGTATCTATCTGTGGCATCGAGGCATCATAACTCTCGAACTAATGAAGCGATTTTATGTAGTTTTCTCTGTTTGAAAGGTGACTTAATCGAGAGTGTTCTTAGCTTTGTTTGATCGATATCGGTCCCTCCATTCAAAAGTTGTGAGTGAAAGTGGGGATGAACAGAATGTACGCAAATATGTCCTATGTTTGTAATTTAAGTTTTGTTATTAAAGATTCAGTTATTCAGTTCACGAATACCGCTTAACTATGGCTGTTGTGAGTGTCGTCAGGCGTGTACATGCACATTATTTCAGTCCGCGTTACCTCGATTTCTCTCAGTAAAGACGATAACAACACAAGAACAATGTGAATTTACACGTCCAATCAGATCTATAGCCGAACTATCTCCGTGAGATGAAATGGCTGAACTTATATAAAAAAAATATTGTTGATCCGCATCATCATCAATCGAATATGCCATGGTTGAAAACCAAAAACTCCACAGAAACTTCCATTTTTATAAAACTGTTACAATTATTTAGTTTAAAATGTTGTTACAACTTCGTTTGTAACACTTTACCTTGTTAAAAACTTCATCCTTTGAAATAAATATATAACTAGCAACTGAGAATCTGACTGGGTCACGAGAGTTCCTTATAACCATACAATAATTAATAGATACAGCGATGGTTAGATTACATTTTTTTTAATGGTACACCTCTTAATTTATATTTTTATTTAACAGCAATATAAATATTTCATGTTGACAATTTTGGAAAAGTAGGATATTAAACTCACTCATTCCCTCAAGAAGATGTGTTAAACACCGCATTTCGCATGTTTATGTTGAGTCCCAGTGTGACAGGTTGCGAGTCTGTCGGCGCTATCCGGACACAATAAAGAACATGGCAGATACAACATACGGTTAGCTGAGACTCGAATCCTCGCTCTGTCACGTTGGTTCGGTCGGTTGACGAAGCCTAACAAACTAAGTTAACACGTCCTAAAAAAGGGAAAAAACGAATAAGACGAAGTGGCCAATACCCACCAGAGCGGTTAGAAGTTTACTGACTACTTATTCCACGAGACACAATCCTGATAAACGGACAGACAGCGAAGGCTGAGTTTAAGACTACTGTTGGCACCTTTTGCGCGCAGAACCCTAAAAAAAGCTTGCATAATCACGGACTGTCCAGGATCCGGTGCGAACGATAAGCGAATAAAACGCCCAGTAAAATTGGGCTGACAAAAATAAACTGCCCTCGTAAGTGCTGCTTATATTTTACCGAGGAATATTTTTTAAACGTGTCACGAATGCAGAGGGGCGCATTATCCGCTATATCGCTGTTTTATGCCATAAATGGTTTAAAATTGTTTTGTTTTGTTACATGGCATTTATACATGAAATCTGGAGATACCTGGTGATAGATAATTGGGACAATTCACCCTTAACCTCTCCTCGACCTTCCTCTCCTTTCTTTAAAGCTTTCTTCAACCCTTCTCTCCTCTCATTCAAGCTCATCAGACAGATTCGGCTTTGTCAAACCTCGTTTGATATTCATCAAATTACAAGAGGTATTCTTCTGTGTCCATATGTTTTGGAAAACTCCTCTCGTCGCATCACACAAATTCATCTTCTGATGTGTGTTACATACAATTCCATAACTGATTGGACTTATGGGACGTAAGATGAGTCCATATTGATGACATATCACCATATTGGGGCCTATTGGGGTTATAAAATAGTCTTACTTTAGCTCTACTCTACTCTACGACCCTAGACTAATCTAGTTCTACTCTGCTCTAGACTAATCTAGTTTTAAAGCAAGAATAGACGAGGATACAATACACCATATACACAATGTATACATGGATTATCTCGGTATGAAAAGATTGTCTCTTATTGTGAAATTATCAGTCATGAAAATTAGTATTGCATCAGTAGAAACGAATCGTTCTTGGCGTGAACAGTAAATCGTAATCGTAGTCTAAAATAAAAAAAAATATTTAGATTTTAGCAATAAATGTAGGCTGCTAAAGATTATCTTTAACTTCGAAAGAACTCCCATCTGAACGAGATTCTTCTGACATAATTTTTAATCACTTGACCTCGACCTGTACACCTCATAAATGCCATGAAAATTTACTTTGTCTAATTTCCGAGTAAGCAAATTTGGTCTTTGTTGTCACAGACATAAGATCCTAAATGCACAGTAAACTGTGTCCAACTGGCCAGTAGGCCAGCTTGTGTCCTGCGTATGGCAGTAAATGACGTCTAAAATATTTCTCAGCAGATAAATCCCAGGCGGGTTTTTTGGTATAAGAGATTGGGCCACGAAAACTGATTTTGGTGACATGAAACTTGTATAATTTTAAAAAAACTAGCTTCGCCCGTGACTTTCTCTGCAAACAGTAACAGTAACAATAGCAAACACGTACTGTAGACAATGAACTGTTTTGCTTGTTCTTTATTCTTTATTTATATTTAAAAAACAAGGAAAATTTATATCACAGTGAATTTATATCGTTTTCTGGCACTATTGGCACTTGGCAGAGGTAAAAAATGACAGGAGCGAACGAGTTTTAACGAATGAATCCTTTTAGCATTACATAGCACATAACATAAACTCACGCCGTTATCCCTCGGGAGGGGTAGGCAGAGGTGCTGCACACCGCTCTTCGCATGTTTATGTTGAGTCCCAGTGTGACAGGTTGCGAATCTGTCGCCACTATCCGGGCTCATTGAGAAAAATAGCTGCTACAACTTACTGTAACCCGAGACTCGAATCCTCGACCGGTCGACTCGGGTCGGTCGGTTATCCAAAGCACATAACAAACTGAGCTACCACGTCCTCATCCTTGAAAACATTTTAGAATGGTCAATTGCATGACTGAAGTGTCTAACATAAATTCCCAAAATTGGCCAGTATTTTTTCAATTCTGATAGGTTATAATAAACCAAACAAATCACGAATCATACGGAAAGCCACATGAAGTTTCCGTAGAGTTGTTGATAACAATAGACATAATTATAACATCATTATTAAAACATGTTCAAAATATAATACAAAACATTATAGTTTTTCGAGGTCGCAGTTTTGGGCTTTCAATAAAAAATACAACTACGTTACTTGCTTTTTTAAAAAATTTTAATGTTGAATAAAACTTAAATAATTGATTCATTACAAAAATTCAACTAATTCACTATGTGTTCTAGACGTGCTTGCACAAAAATGTTAAAAACTTTCCAAGAAAATTAGGTAGTAAGAGAATTAGGATCCGCTAGTTTTTCGGCTGCGCGGTCTTGTCCTGTGTGCGACGAAGTGGCTATTTGGGTTCTCTCCAGGGTGTGACCCTGGCTTGTAACTACCCTCGTTCCAGCCCCAGGCCCTAACCAACCTTACCAATAGGAAACCCCACATAATAAATTTGAACAACAATTTCAACTCTATTTACATAATTCGATAAGGTTTTATTTTTTGGAAGTTTGGATTACTAAGCCTCCGCTATATGTCCGTCCGTGTGTCCGTTTTTCAGCTGGCTGTATCACATACCATAATAGCTTGACTCTTGAAATTTTCAAAGAATCCGTCCGCGTAAGAAGAAATTAAAATTTTAAAAGTGCTTGCTTTGACATTCATTACTTGTTCTTGTTTCTTTAAGCTTAATAAAAGATCGTACGGAATCCATCATGTGCGACTGTGACTCAAACTTGACTAGTTTAAAAAAAAAAGGCCTATAAAATAAAATACAATAGTAACAAATAAAAAACGTAACTTTTGACTGTAATTTTTTTAATTTCAATTTAACCACATCATTTAAAAGTAATATATTTTTCAAAATCATTATTCTTAAGGGGTTCACAGACTCGACTAAAATATATCGTAAGATACTCCAAGCCGTCACATACATAACGGGAAATGCGCTTCACAGACGGCCGCAATACTTATACAAACATAGCGGCCGTCCGTGAACCGCTCACCCATCTTACGATAGTACGCTATATATCATAGCCCCGTCTGTGAACCCCTACGGTTATTTCAGGTTTTAACACAGTAGCTAAAGTAAGTTCAGATGCCGCTTCTAGTAGATATTTTGTTTAGTTCCTGTATTTAAAATTTCTGCCGTGTACAGAAATGTTTAAATAGTTGACGTTATACATGCTAGCTGTACAAGTATACTGCACACAAACATTTTTTGCATCTTGTACAAGGCCATGGAACCTAACCTGGACTTTGCATCGTTCTTAAGTTGTATCACATAAGGATTGATATTGCACTAGTTGTATGGAGCTTATGGCCGTCCATACAAATTTATTTTAATACAGTTAACACAATCCTCAGAATAAAAATTTATTTCTTTGTAAACATAGATTATTATTAAGGTGTACAGTGATTAATAATTCGATACTTCTAATACAAATATAAAACGTCAAAATTGATTTTAAACACGCCATATATAGGTATCCAGTAAATTATCTGTAACATATATAGGTATCCAGTAAATTATCTGTAACATATATAGGTATCCAGTAAATTATCTGTAACATATATAGGTATCCAGTAAATTATCTGTAACATATATAGGTATCCAGTAAATTATCTGTAACATATATAGGTATCCAGTGAATTATCTGTAACATATATAGGTATCCAGTAAATTATCTTTAACATATATAGGTATCCAGTAAATTATCTGTAACATATATAGGTATCCAGTAAATTGTCCAAACATACATAAATCACAATTTGATGACCTGGGTGGTGCAGTGGTGCGAGAGCCGACTGCTACGTTAGAGGTTCCGGGTTCGAATCTCGGAGACGGCGGAACTTTGTGTTATTTGCAAGACGCATTGTTTCGCTTGGTCTTGGATGTTGTATTCTTATGTTTGTATAACTGCGATACAAGATCTAAGTGCAGGGTTGAATCAAAGTGTGTGTCGTGATGTGGTTATTATTATTAAAGTACCTATGTCGTATTCTTCTCTATGTAGTATATACCATACCGTTGCTTAGTGCCTGCGATGCAAGATTATATTAAGATATGCACTAAGGTGTAGGGTTAGGTCTTTGTGTGTGTTGAGATATGGTTATTCAAATATGTCATTAAAAACTGAACCTTAGTTATGAAGTCGGATGGGTTTTTTTAATTTAAGGCCACAACTTCTTCGTCAGTGTAAAAACGAATTCACAAAAATTTACTTTGACCAACTTTTTACGGAGACCCAAAATTTACGAACTTGTTTCCAAAGTTTCTGAGCAATTTCCACCTTTTATTTTACATGAAAATTGCTCAACTTTATAAAATTATTTTCAAGTGAGTTTCGAAATTTTACAAAAAAAAAAAAAAAGTTACTGCTTGAGTTCTAAGTGAATTCAATTCAAAGAACCTTTTTTACGTTGTTTTGAATTACAATAAAGTTTGGCATGATTAATCGTTTCATTAAAGAAAAAATATATATTGTCTCAAAAAATCAAGTACCATGCAGATGGTCGCGAGAAATGCGATATATATTTTTGCGTAAGTTACCTCATGGGGAAAAAAATGGCTTTAAAAAAAATCAAGTTATCTCTTCGATTTTTGAAGGAACTTTTTTGGAACTGACAATTTTGTAGGCCCCTCATGTCGAAAGGCCAGCCCTAATCGAAAATACAGTATAGTATGAAGGCCTGTTAGATTAAAACCAGCTATTCCAGTGAAAACTGGACAAATTAAACTGGAACTTTATGAACTCTGCGCTGGTTGAGCCGTGGGCAGGTCTCGAAGGATCCCGTTTCATTCTCTACTTCCATTTACAACTAATATTCTATGCATTTGATGTTTGTTTGTTCTGCATTTAAAATCAACACGCCTTCGGGTGGCACCGTTCGGATCGGTTCTGGCGAATGTATGTTTTGTCTTGCTATTTGTTTAAAGTTCTTGTATATATAGTTTTATTTTTGCCGTGGTAGATAATTTATAGGAATTGTAAAATGTATGATTTTGGAATCTAGACATTTATTTTATTTAATCTCCCCCTCAGCCCTGAAGTGCAATGCAGGAGAAATGCGATACGATTTTATTAAATAAAAAGTTTTAATTAACGCGCCAAGTCTGCTTTTGACATCTCCAAAACTAAAAAAATAACAAACGATACAGAAAAACATGTAGGATGCATAATATATGTTTTGTCATGTTAGATCATTCAATAACTATCAGGGTACCCGCCACTCTGTCCCACCGCTGCAACTCCTATTCACCAGGAACAGTGGCTGCCTTTGATCGAATAATCAACGAATACTGCAGCTGTGGGCAGCAATTACATGAAATGTCTACTTGTTTGCCAATAACGTTGCTTCAATATATTTTCTATTAATCTTTGATGCCTTTCTCTTTTCCCACGTTTTATACTCACTTTTCTTGTTTGTCGTTCCGGTTGGATTTTCGCAACTCAATTTTAAGGCACTTCCCGATAAGCTAGCAGGCTGAAATTTTAATTTATTGAATTTAGAATATATCCCTTAAATAATATTCCCCACTTTTAAGTGGCCCCTTTTTCAGCCCCGTAGGGTTATTTTCGTATTTTTAGGACATTTAAAAACGTGGGTTCTTAGATTTTTTAAATCTATTAATTATTATTAGTACACAAAGCACAAACCTGTGGCTTACTTTGGGACTAAGGTATTACTACGAATTAATATTAAATTAATTAATACGAATTCTACTAAAATACGCTGTGAGGCGGCGCTACTAAATATTTCAACGTTTGTTCAATATTAATACCTGCGAACGTCAGACTTTACCTAAGTATTAGTATACAAGGCTAGTATGAAGGTATAGGGGGATCAATAATAGGCCTAAAATATATATATTGTAAGTTCGGCCATTTTAAAAGTTAATTAACAGATTTCAAACAAGGAGAAATATAACTTTGTGTGTTTTCAAGTATATAACATAGTAAATGATAAAATTGAGATAAACTTAGTACATTTAGTAGTATATATTAAATTAAAATTGATTTACCAATATTTAATTCAAGATTTTCAACTTTGGCAAAAAAAAAAAAGAATTCTACGGGATTAAATTAATTATTACAATAAAAACTTAACGATCTATATTTTGTAATAATTACAATGACACAGACATTGACTCAGCCCTTAGTAAGATAATATAATCTTGTGTCGCAGGTGCTAAGCAACGATATGGGGGAAACTACATAGATAAGAATACTACATCCAAGACCGGTAAGCGAAACAATGCGTCTTACAAATAACACAAAGTTCCGCCCCCGCCGTGATTCGGACCCGGAATACCAATCAATTCGGTATTTACCGATAATGAATTCATAATATCTGTTTTGTCACGTAAGATTAGTCAATGACTATCGGGGCACACTCTGTCCCACTACAGCAACTCCTGTTCACCAGGATCAACAGTGGCGTCCTTTGCATAATACAGCTGTGCAATGACGCACAGGCTGTGCCCGGACATCCTGCCGGCTGTCTTGGGACCTGCAACGAACTTAATCAGAAGAAATAGGAGGTAGTAAGAAAGCGGTTTCAAACTCAATTCAATGACTTATCTATTCTAATCTCCAGCATAAAATTGTTTTTCATTATAAGTATTATACACTGGTGGATTCGGAGGGGGGGCTAGGGGTCTGACGCCCCTAATGCATTCAGACTAAATTAAAAAGTTACCGAGGTCGAGGCCCCAAAAAAAAATTGGAGTATGTTCAACATTTATTGGTTTATGGTGTCAAGAATAAACATGAAAGAGAATTATTGCTTAGTAAATTTAAGTTAAATACTCGTATGTAGGAATTACTAAACATGTGTTAAGTGATCCAAGTACAGAAATTTCTTTAAGCTTTTGTAAAATCAAAACCACTTTATTCCTTTAACTTTTAAAAAGTACTTAGAATAGTCAAATTAATTAATTTTTCATAAAAATGGCTCGATCGCCTGTTCGGAAACTTTTTATTGTAACTTTAAGATACCGAAAAGAAACCCCAGATTCTGTAATTTAGTATATGAACATGATTTTTGGACTTAGCCACTAATACATCTTACAATCTAGGGTGATAAAATGCGATAAAGCTCATGTAACAATACAGGAATTAAATTAGTGAATTTATATGTACCATACTAGCCCGAAAGTTAAATACCTATAAAGTAAATTAATAATATTCATTAACATTGATTAATGCAATAACAAAGGGAACTATGGCATTGCAATATCTGAAGACAAAGATACCACATAAACAAATAAAAAACAGCTCCCCAACCCCCAAAGGCATTTCTAAAAAAAAAAGTAATTTTGTAAATGCCTGATCGACAGTTCACAGACATACCCCTAAATTTCAATCCAGGATCCGCCCCTGGCATTATACATCTTAAGCCGCATGATTTAACTTTACCTGGTATAATAACTCTTTAATAATATTCCGTTTCAAATATCCAGGTAAAACCTTATCCGAGAGCTTAAATCCCGCGTTTGAAATTTCTCCCAAATCTGCCTATACCAATACCCTAACAATGAAGATATGCCTTACCGCCACTTTCATGTTTAATCCCATATCAAATCGTAAAAATAAGAACATTGTAGCTATTGTCTTAGCTCAACCCCTTTCAAATCAAGATAAACTCACAACCGTTGTGATTAAAGTCATTTTTGCTTGTTCTAATGTCATGTTACAGTCCTCACACTTAAGTTTAGTCAAACGCCACGTTTTCTCAGCTCTGGTTTCAAGATAAGGATGTGATTAACACTTCCTTCTCAGTTACTCTTACCTCTTTTCTATTGTGAAAGCGAGATGGGTATACATTTCCTCGTGGCTACATGATTAAGGCTTTATTGCTTATGGCAATAAAAGCAAGCGCTAAACGTTTACGACTTCAACAAATTGTACAGAAATACTGAATTGTAGTAGAGAAATATAAAAATTGTACACCAAGAATACAATGCGAAATATTGTACTTGGAGTGGGACCAATAAGCGAAACTTTTAATATCGTTAGAGGAGAATGTAGCGTACTATAAAAGAATGCTCACAAAGAATCTCGTATAGGGGAAAATTGACAAAAGAAGTTATTAATTTTATTGATGTTAGGTAAAAATACGAGATTTCGAACGTTCTGGAACGTGGAAAGAAGACTGATAGTCAGGTGCATAACTAAACCGAGCGGGGCCTGTGGCAGATAAATATATTGGGGCCCAAACTGGTGACGCTTTTTCTGCATTTCAATTCAAAGCACCAGCGTATTATACTAAGGCCAGGAAATTCAAAAATTTTAAAAACTGGCGACAGTTTTTTAACCTCCATTTCTCCCATCGTACTGGGGGCCCGTATACTGCTCGCGTTAGGGGCCCTTGGATTTTCCCACCGTGTTACGCCACTGTTGATAGTAATTTTTATTTCTTTAAAAATAAAGCAGTAATCAAACGGTTACTTATAGTCGTACTGAAAATATCAACTCTGATATAGAACGACAATGTCTTAGCTTTTGCCTCGCTGTGATTTCGAGGTAAATGAACGGTTCTAGTTGACATAGTTACCAACTTGAAAGAGAGTTCTGTGATTTCGCTCTTTGCCTTCTAGCCGGTAACTTAAAAAAAATATATACTCATAATAAAACATAATATATAATAAATAAGTTTAAAACATGATCCGAACAGTTGGCGGTGCATGTATGCTGCTCACATAATGACTTGTTCTATGTGAGTAGCATGTATGTTACGGGCTAGTATGGTACATATTTGTTATGTCACTACAACACGTAATTTAGAAGTAACTTCACTTTAATTCATATATTGTGACATGAGCCATATCGCAGTCTTTCACCCTAGACTGTAAGATGTATTAGTGTAGTATTCCATGACATACATTTTCCGAACCGGTCGAGTCATTTTTAAGTACTTTCTTTTAAGTTTAGGGAATAAATTTATTTTGATTTTGATTTTATAGTCCGATGTTTACAGCATAAAAAGGGCTCAGTTTCGGAATGAGAGGTAATAAACTTATTTTTATATACCTTCGTATTGGCGTTCTAAAACTTGTCTGAAAACTCTTTCACGGGGGCGTCGTGAGATAATGAAAGTTAATGAAAACAACAGTTTTTCGCGATTATCTCGGTTTCTACTGCTCCAATCACATTTATTATGAACTTGTAGAACATTAGATTAGCGATCAATTTCAGATCAAACGTTTTTCCATGCGCTCAACCGTTTTTGAGATGGAGGGCGGTGAAGGCGCAGCCCTCAGCCATTCGGATTTAAGTCTTTATCGCTTTTAGTAAACCAAAGAAAGAATGTCGCAAGGATACCTCACCGACAAATCAGGAATCGGCCTAAAATCTACTCACGCCGTAGTCCCTCGAGAGGGGTTGGCAGAGGTGCTTGCTACACACCACTTTTCGCATGTTTATGTTGAATCCCAGTATGACAGGTTACGAATCTTTCGCCACTATCCGGGCACATTGAGGAGATGCAGTGGTGGGGCAGAGTGCGGGTGTGCCCAGAAAAACATAGTTCGGTAGAAAACGGTTTATATGCTTATAAGTCTTAGCAACCAAGTAAACGGATCACCTGACGGAAACTGATACCGCCTCCCATTGAAACGAGGATGCCCCTGTTTTTTTTTCAGTGTTTACTTACAAACTTGTTACTTTCTAGTTGGGTTTGTTTTAAGTTGTATACTTTAGTATTAACTTTAACAAATTCAATCATGAGCCTGTGTAATTATGGAGTTTATAATGGAATAAATTTTATTCTGATGTGAATCATTATTAAATATAACTTCGATACTAATGAAATAAATAAATGAATTTAATGTTTCTGTATATACGTATGTACCACTTTATGTACCTACAGGTTTATGTTTGTTTTATCTTATAATATAAAAATGAATCGCAAAATGTGTTGGTTAGCGCATAACTCAACAACGCCTGGACCAATTTGGCCAATTCTTTTTTAAATATTCGTTGAAGTTCAAGGATGGTTTTTACGGCGACAAAAATTCGAATAATTGCCGGAAAAACTGTAAAAACAGCCCTTTTCTCTTTCCCATGCAAAAGGTTTTGTTTTCTATATGATAGGACGAAGTCTGTCGGGTCCGCTGGTATTATATGTTTACTATCCGAGGACGTAATTTTATATAAAAAATGTTCGTTACTAAGCTAAAACGCTTACAACATCGCCGCACTTTGATCGTAACTCAGCAGAAAATACGAGACGAGAAATTATTCAAACGCATTTAAATATTTCACTCACTTCCCAGCGAGTTCAGAGATGTTTTCACAAAAATAATAATAGCCAATAAATTTCGCTAAGTTTTAATATTTCTCGTCGGAATAAAAAAAATGCCTTTTAGTATATTTTTGTTTGCGTTGAAAAACGTTGAGAACGAATTCTATTTGTGACTTTTAAACATCTTATATTTTCCTTCGATTCGTATTGAAAGAGTTTTTTTGAAATGGGATTCAATATAACAATGTAAAGCTGTTCGCTAAAAATCGAAGATGGCTGGACCGATTTGAATGATTCTTTTAATTTTGTTCGCTCAGGGAAGGTTTAAAACGTTAATTGACTAAAAGTTTGTTATCAATAATATTGTTTAAAAAATTGGTGACTTATTTAATTAAGTCCGTTTGAATTTGATGAATTAAATGCAAATTGAAGTGAATATCATTTTTATTTAATTATTATTACAGGGTCATGGTTAAACGAGCACATGTAGTTATTTTGACATTAGAGCGAGAGAGAGAGTATTTCTTTTTAATTTTCCCGCTGGTGTCTGTGTTCCATTACTCAACAGAATTAAAAGTTATTTGATTTTAATTATAATAATGATAGGTAATTTAACTCGTGTTATTCATTAATTCTATATACATCAAGAAAATCATGTGAACCAACTATCAAATTTAATTTAGCTCATGTTCCTTAGTTATTCAATACAAAAAAATAGTTTAAAAACTACAACCCGACTACTGAAAACCGCGCTCTAAAAATATTTTCATCGGAAATTGTTAAGTATGAGGCAAACTTACCCAGTAACTGTAATATTTTATTTTGTTTGGCTAGGTTTGATTTAGGCATATGACTGTCGTCAACTTGGGGTCAACCCGAGGCGGTTTCACACAGGAATACAGAATAGTTCGAGTTGAGGCGGGTTGGTTATTGAACCGTTCACGAATTGATAGGTGGTCGGGGCACACCCGCCACTCTGTCCTGTCCTTGCAACTCCTGATCACCAGGATTAACAGTGACGTTCTTTTAATCCAAGCGTTCAGAGCCCTGTAAGCACGAGGTCCACAGTGCGCGCGGTCTACCTCGCTTAAAGCGCGCGGTCTACTCGTTTGAAGCGCGCGTGTACTAGTTGAGCGGTTTGGTAGTACTGACTGCTCTCCGTTGGCTTTTTCATTAATAAAAAATGATTTGTATGACACACAATTTACAAGGTAACTGCTGGGTACAGCGGTGCCGGGATATTGTGATAGGACCTTTTGGAAATGAAGCACAGGCTACGTGCCCGGATACTCTACGAAGATTGTCCCAAAATATTATTATTATTGTTGTTAAGCAATCTGCTCGAGGGAATGTTTCCGGAACGAGAAAACTTACACGTGTAACAGATAAACTGGCATCTCGGGTTATTAAACAACACAAATCGAACTTATAAGTGAATGGACTGAACTATTGTCAAACAATGTTATGGAGTGAGGCTTCAGAAACTAATCAACGTGAAACATCAAACTTTGACTTCATTGTATTACTTTAGTACGCGTCAGATGTTTAAGTAAATAAATAAAATACAGTCCTTACTAATATAATGAACGCGAATACTAACTGTATGCAAGGATGTTTGTTACTCTTTCACGCAAAAACTGCTGAATGGATTTTAATAAAACTTTACAATAATATAGCTTATACATCAGAATCGCACATAGGCTACAATTTACATAGTTTTTGTGTTAATTTTCCAAAATATAAATATAATTTTCAAGTAATTACCTATTAGAACCGTTTTTGACTTCTACGCGGACAAAGTCGCGTGCAAAAGCTAGTTTATTATATAACGATACCGTCAGAGTTAAAAAAGCTATTTGCAATATTTTATTTGAATTTAGCAATGATATATATCGTTAGCGTTAAGGCAATTAAGGGTAAGCTGGGAGATACCGCGGGAGTCAAAAAAAAAAAATGCAAAACCACCATTAATGAGATAATAATCGTTGAATAATTTGTTTTTTATCATTCTTGAAATATTTCATGAATTTTGTATTTACGCGGTGTCCTGTATAGTTAGCTACGGGGATTGCATTATCAAAGGCGATTTTTCAAAATCTTGTAGTGAGAAAAGAAGAAAAATTGCTATGTGTACATTAGATGTTCGGTAAAAATAAAGTATGAACTATATTTCGTATATGAGAAAAAAAAAATACAATGTCGAAGGTATAACTATAATTTAAATTATTCAGTTTTCCATAAAGTTAAGTTTTCATTTGTCAAAAGACATCATAAAAAAGAGGAATATAAAAGAGGATTTATATATCGGGAATATAGCATTCGGGAATCTTCGAGAAAACCGAGAAAAAACGATGTTGCAATATTTCTCAATGTACCTGTACTGCTTGTGAATTGAACTGTCACAGGCATAACACCAGAATTATCACTCCTACGTTACTCTGCTAATTTTACTATCTAACGTTTACCCAAAAAAAGGATCGATCAAAAATGTTTTTATTAATAACAAAAAGTGAACGCACTAAGTTCTGCCGTATAAGTTCAGAGGCGATAACCTTTGGTGTCAATAAAAATGAAATATCAATACCGTTTGCTGTTGACGACACCTGCGTTTTACAGCTTGCAGAAATAATGCCTTAAAACCAACGTAAGCTACGAAATAAAAAAGTTATCGGAGATACCGTGAAAAATTCTAAATCTAGTTTTAATTTCAATCTAGGTTTATTTAGATACAAGATCTTTTTCGCGACAATTCTTTTCTTTCAGCATTTTAAAATGAGAATGATGGAAGATAAAGAGTAGTTATTCCTAACGAAGAACCTCTTTACTGAGCGTACTAGAGGCTACGCTCACTGAGACAATGTACAATCAGGGGCGCGCACGCACTACCACCTTAAGGTCGAGTTTTGCTTGCAGGTTTTGCGGCTGGGGGCTTTCATACTTATTTGTGAATGGATGAGATTATCATACTTTTAAATCAACATCATGATTTCAATAAATGATTTGCTTCCTTTACCGTCATTGGTAATAGAGATTTACTACGGCCAATTAGGAAGGCGCTTGCGATACAACCCCTAAAACGTAGTATTATCGCATTACAGAGGAATTTTGATGGCAAATGATACTCCGTGGCAGACCTCGACTGTACATATACATGTCTGACAAATCTGATACAAACTTAGTCGAGCACAAACAATGTGCAGGTACACATCCACCAACTAACCATAGCCGAACTGCCAACGTGAGATTGAATATCTGTTATCATCATCATCGTCAGCCTGCGGCAGTCCACTGCTGGACATATGTCCGCCACTTTTCGCGATTTTGAGCTTTGAGCATTCAGTTGCTGCCAGCCACCTTACGCAGATCGCCGCTCATTTTTTTCAAGTTTGCCCATGCGCAGTCTCCACTGCAGAACTAGATTGAATAACTGTACTCACTTTACCCCTTCTTTCTACAAATGCAATGTCTACGTGTGAGATCGTCTGGGTACCACCCTTCATTCTGTTTCTGCAGTGCAGCAGTTTACTGCGTTTCAGTCCGAAGGATTGGAGAGCTAATGTTATTACCGATACCGTATAACATCTTTTACCTATACATGGGCCAAGCGTTGGCGGTGCTCAGCTTTCTAAGATCGAGAACATTGTCGTATCAACTCGATGTCAAAACACTTAGCCATCTAGTTCTGTAATGTTTAAGTACAAAACTGGAGATAAAGTTTCCATTTCAACAATTATCTGACTAAGATTATGCTATGTGTGTTCCCCGATCTTTCTAGCTAAAATTAGGGTGAGAGATCTCTGTGGGTTCAATCACATTTGAAGTGTATGACAACTTTTGTTTCATATTTATTGTCAATAGATGGCGTTTTGTTTTTCTACATCGCGGTATCGTTTACTGTCGAAGCTCAAACGTAACGTAAGAACGTTCTGAATACCCGTACACCTGTTGAGGGTTGCAGCACTCGTTGTGCTACATCCAAGATTAAAGTAACCGCGTTGGGGCTACAAGTTTTGAGGCCTTCCAGCCTTAAGGTTTGTAGACCCAAAGTAATTCCCGGCTTTGAGGGCATCAACGCAAGGGAGCGAGGCGCAGCATAGCTGCGCTTCGCCTCCCTTGCGGGGAAGCACTCGCCGCGCGGTTAGTCTGGTTGCGCTGCAAAGGCCAATAGGGCCCCAGTTAGGTTCTTATAACGAAAAAAAAAAAAACCCGTAACCGTCGTGTACGAGGAGGTGCACGGATGTGGAGAAGCGAGAGATGAATGTAACGATCGTTGCGTATGGTGATTGGTATTGCCTCTGCCTACCCCTTTGAGACGATGGCGTGAGTGCGTGTGTGTGTGCGTGTCACTATATCAGCGTGGTGTAAGTTTGTATATCTAGCAAAATAAAAGCATGAAGACGGCCTTTTCGTTCATATTTCGAGAGTTCCTATGTACTTTATCATACTGTGAATGTGCAGTAATATATGTTGAATGGGGTAACATATTTAGAACATGTTTTTGTATGTTCCAAATTACGAGTTTCGTTATATGAGTGTTTATCGACAAATATCCCTCGTTCCATCAACCTGAACTGTTTTTTACCTGTGTCAGAATCAGAATTTATTTATTTGTCACAAATCAAGTCAATGTCCTTATTAAATCTATAAAATACAACGGTATAAAACTTTAATAAACTTTGAGATGATCTTCAGCTGTCAATTATGTATGTGTGGAATATCTTTTGTTACAGATTCAACAACAGATCACTGGTTAAAGTACCGCAATTTAATAAATAACATCGTTTGTTCTCATCACGTGACATTGGCTTAGTATTCGTCGTTTATAAGAAAAAAAAAATAGCTGTTTAAAAAACCCTATAATACAGATATAATCTATCACGAACTGACCTTGTCGCCATCTGGCGGATTCCCAAAAGAAAACAATAATTGGTTTTATCGTAAATTGGTATTTAATATCTGCTAACTTCTCCGAAAGTTTCGATTGGCAAGAAACTTGTTTCATAAAACAAGTTCGATTGTAATTTCATGAAGAAATATATAAAAATTCTCTTTATTTGGAGTTTTTGACCTTTCACCTTCACAATAAACGAGTGATGTGGGGACGTGATAGTACGGTAGCTAATGACCCTGCTTTGAGGTTGTGTGTTCTGGATTCGAATCCTGATTTAGATAGTTATATATATATATATACACTATATATATATACACTATATATATATATATATATAGTGTATTCTTTGAGGATATATCCTGGTGATCCTCATGACCCCCTGTATCTCGGGAACTCCTTAACCCTGGACCGATTTGGCTCGGAACTAGTGGCGTGCCTAGAGTTTTAGTACAGGGCAAGCCGAGAGATACACTTCATACTTCCGTTGTGGACTTGCTAGCGTGGACGAGCTCAGCAAAACACTAAGAAGTTTTTCAATCATATCAGCAAAACACAATTTCGGTGGTTTTAAAAAAGTCGTTTGATTTGTTGATGAATGAATAAGAGCGCGAATTTATTTGAAAGGGCAAGCCGGGCTTTTGAGCTTCTATGACAGTACCGCCACTACTCGGAACATGTTCGATTTTCTATTCCATTAACTCCCATTCCAAATTTCACAACGATCCGATCAACGGTCCTCGAGCTATTGCCGAACAATCGTTTATACATACATACAATTGCCAGACTGTTCCAGTAGGCTCAAAGAACTGAATTTTTAGCAAGTATTATTTTCCTGCGATCTTTTTTTGTTCTTCTTTATTTTATGATACAAAATGCAGCCCATATCCACCCTCAAGTCCACCTTGAAGATTGATGAGAAATAAACGTTATCAGGGTGCTAGCTATAAACTCTTTTAGCCGGATATCAATTGAAATGCATTGCTTTTTCGTACTATGAGCCTTTATTAGCCAAGCTCGAGGTCAGGCAGTTTTACAATAACGCAACAACTATTAATTGAAGAATTTTTGTATGGCTTTGTCTCACTCTACCATTTACCATTTAATAAAAAAAATGGCGCTTGTAGTAAGCTTTTTAATCATTCAAATGCCGTCTGACTTAAGGATTGGCTGACAACCAGAATGGTTCTCTTAAAAGTGGCTAGTAAGCACCCAATAGTGTCGAAGTCGTGTTGGAGGTAACCTCTATTATAGTAGTCCTATCTGAGGAGGTAACATACAAACTTCGCCTCATTATAAAATGAACTTACTATTTACACTATCTCTATTAGTAAATCTTTTTCGATCGCATATTTCACAAGTAACATTCATTGCATCCTTGTTAATTTATTTTATAGTATAGACTTGGTCATCGACTTATATTTGCTTATAAAACTTAATGTTATAGAAAAATTTGGTTATTTTGAAGAAAGCAACTACGGAGGTTTCTCGCCGGATTCTTCCCCGTAGAAATAGCGTTTCGAACCGGTGGTAGTATAAAAAGATGACGATTTAAAAGTACTCATTTTAAGTCTGTTTGAATAAAAAAAATATTTTGACTTTGAATTTATTTGTTCAAACATAAAAAATCATTTTATATCCCATAACTTGAAACCAATTTGTCCCAAGATTTTATCATAATGAAATTCCTTTTGACAAATTTTATTTTTAAATGTTAACATGCAATGCGTTACTTAACAATAAAATGAGTAATAGGCAACGATTATTAATGATTCTGAGAATGTATTGTTTTACACAACTTAGATTTGAATATGAAATAAGCTATTTTTAAAGGTTATATAACCTTACCGTTCCGAAAAAACATGAAAGGCAAATAAGACGGGTTAACAAATGGAAAGTGACACTGTCGCTGATAAATACGAAGATTTGCTTGATATCTTAGAATGCTAAGATCAACCCCCATGTGTTATCCAAGTAGAGATAATATATCTCTCATGCTGGTACTTAAACTGGCTTATTGCCCTTGATGTCTAAGACTGTTAGAGCAGTCCTATTCCCATGCAAGGGTAAAAGAAGTATTTTTACACCAAATAGTATCCTATTTATACTTTTCGTATAATTTATTTTCGCGGTGACAGGTATATAAACTCTGTAAATGAAATAGTCTACAGAATAATTCGGCTGTCCCAAAATAAAACACAGTATTAGCGCCATTCCAAAAAAATCTAATGTCAGTTTTTATACACATACTGTTTATACACATATTTCAAATGATTTTTATTTGAGACTGCTTGAATGATAATCTTCATACATTAAACTTTTTATTTTGATAAGATAAACTTTGAAATAATTGTATCTTAGAAAGCAAGTGTTTCTTTTGATAATAATAACCACATAACGACACACACATTGACTCAGCCCTGCAGTAAGTATCGTAAGAACTTGTGTCGCAGGAACTAAGCAACGATATGGTATACACTACATAGATAAGAATACAACATCCAAGACCGGTAAGCGAAACAATGCGTCTTGCAAATAACACAAAGTCCCGCCCCGCCGGGATTCGAACCCGGAACCTCTAGCGTAGCAGTCGGCGGTTTACACCGCTGCGCCACCGAGTTCGTAAAAAAAAAAAAAAAAAAAGTAAATACCGTCGCCTAGTGACACGACAATATCCTTAATATCGCGGAACGCCAATATATTACCCAGGTATAGACAAAGATACCTTCTCCTGTCGTTAATTACACTGGCTCTCTAATCTTTCACTCTTCAATCCTTCCAATCTGTTTCATTTTGCAAATAGAAATTAGCGTGGTCTCAACCCAGACGATCTCGCACGTGGATCTACCACCTGTAAATACGGTATAATGGCGCATACTATAGGACAACCGAATTAAAGTTTTATAACAACTCAGTTTATTTATTCTAGACCGTTGCGTAAATCTAAATTTAGTTATTATCATATAAATCTCAATTTCACCTGTACGCCTCTGTTATTTCCAGCAAAAACTTAGTACAAGGTTTTATTTGGAATCATGTTTAATATTTTATTTCACTAACGTACCACACGTCTTATATTAGTACCGTAAAAGTTTCTTTTAAAATTACAACGGATAACAAAATGTTGAGTCGACAATAAAAGTTGCACAAGCAGTTAACTGCCTAATGGTTAGACCGCCCTGTGGTTCGTCAGCTAGAGCGTATAGGCGCTAAGGTTGGATTTAAGCTCATAGCTCATTAGATCCACCCGATCCGATATGGCCTTACATACACGCGGACGGAAGGCCAATGACCAGAGTTTCCACTCGCTGTTCGCATGCTTGCCGTGCGTTGCCAATGATCTGGAGTGGACCGCGCGCTGTCCGCAAGTGATTCACGCGAGGACTAGTCCCAATTTTTGACTGATTACTAGGAAATTTGGACAAAGCAGCGTCCACTAGTGGATCACCTGACGTTCACTGGTTGACAATACGGCGTTCACCCGTGTATCACCTGACACAGGTTAAACGCGATGTCAACGGTTAGTGGACACCGAGAGATAAGACCCCAAAGATCTAGATGAAGTCGTGATAAAACAAATAATTTGCCATATTTAACTCATTAGTTGGCAATTGGCTCTTATGGTTCTGCATTGACATCGCGCGCATGATGTTAAAAGTGTTTTAAATGGATTACACTATAACACCGCATCTTTACAAAATTATGTTTACTCCAATTATTACTAAGCGATTCCATTTAACCTCTGACTCATCTGGATCAAGTTAATTCAAAGTAATCATACTACATTTTCATTAATTTAATTTATTCTCAAAAAAACTTTAAAACATTTAAAGACATTTCATCGAAAATATTTTAAATTCGTAAAAAAAAATTACAAAGTTTAAATTGCGTTTTTTATTTCTAAATCAGCCAATTAAAAATATTTTTAAGACGTTCATTTTTTCGATTTGCGAATTTAAATTAAAAACAGGGCATGCAAAAAAATATACTCTTAAAATATCATAAATTTGCTATTTGGAAATATTTTTACAAGACTATTTGTTAAAGTTCTGTAAAATCTGTAAATATGTACTACTAGCTTTAGCCCGCGACTTTGTACACGAAAAAGTCGAAAATGGTTGGCACGAACTTTTTTGTTGGACTATTTAAAATAACGTATAACTCAGTTTGACCTACTTCTTTCACATTTATCGTAATATTTTGGAAAATTCACATAATATCTTAATAAATTATAGGCTATATGTTATTCTGATGAGCTACATTATTGTCAAGTTTAATTAAAATCCATACAGTAGTTTTAGCGTGAAAGAGTAACCAACATTCATACATCCATACGTTTTTAAAAATTTCGCGTTTTAATATTATCAAGGATGATTATATAAAACATAGCAAAATATAACACAAAATTTTAATCTCGAACTAATAAAAACTTTATCGAGATTCTGTAAAATATGAAAATATTCGTTTATATTTACAAAAGTAAAGTAAAGTAAAGTTAATTTTAAACTCACTCACTTCCCGTCAATTGTGAAAATTGAAGTGAGACCCTGAAGCACCCACGATAAATTCAATTCCAAAAAGCGAATTACCTACAAGAGCATGATAAACTGTCGAAAGCTACTGATGAAATTACAGGGGCATAAGACGGACCCCTAAAAGGTGTATTCAAGTTCTTTCACAGATTAAAAAACTAACAAACCCAAAAGACAATCAATCTTGACGCTCAGAAAAGGACGTCTCTATAAAAACAAATAGCGCTGTCCCTGTCCCGAATCTAAGTAATTTTTACTAGTTCGTTCTGTCTATCGCTGCGAGGGAAAACGTCCAAAATATTAAATTCCAGACGGGAGTTACAAAAACAATTATATACATGGATTGTTTGATTAAAAAGGGTTGGGTTGCACGAGATCTTTATCGAGGTAACGGCCTTCTGTTATCTCTACTAACAGGCTTTACTACTTTGTAATTTTAATTGGTTTATAGTTTTCGTTAATTAGAACGGATATACTAGTCTTCTGGCTCCCTAATGGGAGTAAACACCTACGAAAATCGAAAACAGCCGAACAATCCTTTACCTCGCTGTCAAAGGCGATTCGAGGCTGATGAGGGCCCGTTCCTATAGACCAGGGTCTGTAGACCATGTTTCCAGAGCTCAAATTGTGATGGTTCCCCGCCAGGAACGACGCACATCCATTGCTACAAGACCTCTATAAGTCCGGACAAATTTGGACGTAGTTCAAATGATATTGGCCCTCGATTTCGTAGATACAGCGTCCATTGGATCTTGGGATGTGTGTGAACGCCCTGTAGTGTGCGTTTGAATTTCATAAAAATATATTTTACGTTTAGGTCGAGTTGATGAAAAGTTGATCAGTTTACGAGCTCATAGGTGTCCTAGTTTGATCTGTTCTGACTTACTCTTCTAGGCTTTGAAGAAGCAGTAGAAGAAACATTTTAATCTTAGATCTACTTGCTAGATCGTCTGGGTTGGTTTGGATACTATTTCTGCCGAGAAGCGTTTCGCTGTGTTTCAGGAGAGCCAGTTGCATTACCGCCCTGAGAGGTGTAAACTCTTAAACTCTTCTTGGTAAACAACGTTGAAGAGGTGGTAGCTCAGTTTGTTACGTGCTTTGAATAACTGACTGACCCGAGCCGACAGGTCGAGGGTTCGAGTCTCGGGTTGCCATAAGTTGTAGCTGCCATGTTTCTCAATGTGCCTGGATAGTGGCGACAGATTTGCAACCTGTCACACTGGGACTCAACATAAACATGCGAAAAGCGGTGAGTAGCAAGCATCTCTGCCGACCCCTTCAACATAGACATGCGATAAGCTACACACGCAAGCATCTCTGCCAACCCCTCTCGAGGGACTGCGGCGTGAGTTTATGTGCGTGTTGTTTGTTAATGAGTAAACAAGCAGACATTTCATCTGATGGAATGTGACTGTCGATGCTCTTGGCGTTTTTTTTTTAATTTGGTATACAAACAGCATACAAACAGGGTTTATACCAACTTTACATGAGACTTAATTGTATCCCACTCACTGTATACACTACATAATCTTAATAATGGAATACGTGCAAATTAATTTATTTACGTAAGCAAAAATTATTTCGGTATTTATTTAAAGTTTTTGACACTTCGTATTTTAATATTTATCAATTTTAACAAATGTCTTAATCTCTATTTGTCTTCGAGAATTCATTATAAGTACGGCACATATGTACAATGGGGTTGTAAAGACATCAAGGGCATCTTGTCAATAGACGGTATCACTTTCCATAAGGTGAACCGTCTGCTTTTATGCCTATGCCTTTTTTTAAGAGACAACAACTATAATTTCTACACAACAAAGACTAGTTCAATATGATCCTTACAAAGATGTGACTAACGATTAGGTAAAGATTAAACTGAATTAAAGTAAATTTGTTGATAGATCATCAGATCTTGAGTTCGAAGGTTTGAGCCAAGACTACACTCAAGCACGTACCCAGTCATATCTCGATCAAGACCAAGATACTTAATGACTTGACTTAATATTAAACTAACTTTTGCCCGCAACTTCAAAGTCAAAGTCAAAATGTTTTTTATTTGAATAGACTTAAAATAAGCACTTTCAAATCGTCATTTATTTTTACTACCACCGGTTTGGAATGCTATGTCTACGGGGAAGAATCCGGCAAGAAACCTCCGTAGTTGCTTTTTTCAATATACAAATACAATATTTTCTACTACGACTTACAATTTTTCAACATAATAATTCTAGCTACACTCCAACTGTCAATAAGAGAAACCTGTGCAGCTAATTAAATTACTTCCATATATCTTTACCCTCTACATTATTTAGAATTTTATTCTTCCCTTCTTAATTAAAATTTGTTTAACATATTGCTTAAATTTAATATCTGACATTTCTGTTACATTTCTTGGAATTTTATTATAAAACGGACACAATTTCCAATAAATGATTTACTAGTTTTTGCTAATCTTACTGTTCTTCGTTCGAGTAGACTACGCTTTTTAAATAAAACGAATCTCATGTAATATGCCATCTCACAAACACCTCTACACTGCAAACTCATACTAACTTACGTCATCTGTGACGCAGTGGTGTAAACAGTCTGGTATGCTAGAGGTTTTGAGTTCGAATCCCGGCGGGGACGGAATTTATGTTATTTGCAAGTTGCATTGGATTACCAGTCTTGGATGTAGTATTCTTATGTATGTGGTTTATACCATATCATTGCTTAGTGCCTGCGATACAAGATTATATCTTAGTGCAGGGCTGAGTCAATGTGTGTCTCGTGATGTGTTTTTTTTCATAAGTGTATTTTGGCATTTGCAATAAGTACGATTTTAGAAGAGAGATTTTAATTTTATTGACAAATTGTAATAGAAATATATTTATTCGAATTATTTTGAAAACACAAATGCGGAGGTTTTTTGCCGGATTCTTCCCCGAGGAAATAGCATTTCGGATCGTTGGTAGTTTGAAAAATGAGTAAAATTAATATAAAATTATTCAAGTCGATTAGACAATTTTTAAAAGTTTCGAGCACAAGCGAAATACAAAAACAGGTCAAGTGTGAGTCGGACTCACATATAATAAGGTTCTGTACCATTTCATAAGCTTTAACATCATGTACTTTTTAGATAATTTGATTAAAGAAACAAGAAGCCAAAAATTTCGAAAAATCACGTTTCTTGAACGGGAGCCCACTTTAATTTTTAATTTCTTTATGTTTTAAATATAAGTTGTTATAGCGGCAACAGAAATAAATATTCCCTGAACAATACATAAGGATAGCTATTATTTTTCATGAGATACAACCCGCTGGCAGACAGACGGACAGCGATGCTTAGTAATAGGGTCCCGTTTTGCCCTTTTGGTACGAAACCATAATAATATATTTCATCTATGGTGTTTTGGTTGAATCGAAATATATTTTTACCTAAAAAAAGTATGTTACAAGCTTGCTATTTAATATAGCCGCAGTCTTTTGTGATTTTTAAGACGTAGTTAAGATTTAGCTTGTAAGAAATGCGTTCATAGTAAACGCGTTTAGTTCAAACATAGCACCGAGCAAACGGACAATGTCAAAACAAACCTTATGTGAATTAAAGTTTTTAATAGAAATTAATTTATTTTACTAAATTATTTTGAGAACACAACTACGGAGGTTTCTTACCGGATACTTCCTCGTAGAAATAGCTTTTCGAATCGGTGGTAGCATAAAAAGATGACACATCATAGGTGAAATGTATTCAAAAGTCAAAGTCAAAATATTTTTTATTCAAATAGACTTAAAATAAGTACTTTTAAATCGTCATCTTTTATACTACCACCGGTTCGAAAC
Source organism: Choreutis nemorana (assembly GCA_949316135.1). Lineage (NCBI taxonomy): Eukaryota > Metazoa > Arthropoda > Insecta > Lepidoptera > Choreutidae > Choreutis > Choreutis nemorana. Next base: position 1,208,062 of record OX438598.1, read on the forward strand.
GCTATTTCTACGGGGAAGAATCCGGCAAAAAACCTCCGCAGTTGTGTTTTCAAAATAATTACAACAATTTGTAAATAAAATACAGTTCTCTAATTGTAAACCTAATTTTTCTATAACTTTAAGTTATATAAACCAATCTTTATATAAGGTCAAAGATGCTTCGGTCTGACGTAGTCACCCATAGACCCTGAACCCATGTTACCTAACCTAAAAAATACAAGCAAGTGAGACAATATGTCTAAGGTTGACGGTGGCATACACCCACGGCAATATTGAGTAGTTAGTACGGAGTTACTTGGCAGAAACGAGAAGTGGCGGTTAATTTTTTTCTAATTTTGTTGTGTTTTTTTTAATGTCATCAGAATTTAATATGTAAAATGCTAGTGTTGTTTGCTGTACAAATGTGGAGAACGTGAAATTGCCAATTGGGCTGCTCTTTTCGTCATCTCCCAAGTGTAGGCATTAGCCCAGTCCCAATAACAGATTCATATTTAAAGCATTCATTTATCGCCTTCAATTCAAATTTTATTTAATTTTCAACATAAATGACACCTCCTCCAAGCAATCACCTAGTAACCGTGCCCGTCATCTCATCGTCATTTCAGCGGAAGTCATGATGTTTTTAAAGAGTTAGTCCTTTAAAGTTTACATGTAATTTGAATAGATTGATTTACTAAGCAAATAACATGAATCAATCTAAGCCATATGACAAATGCACCTAACACAAGTAACTCAACTTCCTACAGTAACAGTACTACGTTACTGTAGGAAGATTCATATTCATCTCATCATCGTTTCTTTTCTCATTTCTGCCCTTATTAAAACATGATAATGATTATTATGATGATGCCGTGATGATGGCAATGCCAACAAAAACAACAGTGAGTGCGTAACGGTTTTAGATTCGATTTTTTTTTTTCAGTAGTTGTACTATTTTAAAGGCAAAGAAAAGTACTTCGTAAGTCTATATTTTCTTTGGAGATCTTAACTTTATTTGGTATGAAACCTTAAAATAAGAGACAATTAACAACACAACATGTAAAGGTGAGCCTACACGTGGAGATTGGCAAACGAGACAAATATTTACTTTGTAAAATTTCAGTGTAAACTTCCCTTAAAACGGGGAACTCCGGTTTTGGAGCTGAATATTTTAATGTTATTATACACGTGGATAACGTAAACTCCAATTGCTAGGACGTTTTCAACTGTACTTAACTTTATTGTATTCTTTGTTAGTTGCCAGTACGAACGTAAGTGATTAAAATAATCTTAATATCCTTACTAATATAATGAACGCGAAAATTTGAAAGACGTACGGATGTTTGTTACTCTTTCACGTCAAAACTATTGATTGGATTTTAATGAAACTTTACAATAATATAGCTTATACATCAGAATAACACACGGGTCATAATTTTTGTAGATATTTTATTGATTGTCCAAAATATACCGATAAATGTCAAGTAATAAAAATCCTATTACAACCATTTTCGACTTCTACGCGGACGAAGTCGCGAGCAATAGCAAGTTTGAATGTGAATTTTACTCAATAAAGCAAAAACAACTGGATGGATTTATATAAGGTCTCGCACACAGATAGCCAATGTTTCAAGTAATAGGAATCGAAAATACGCGATGAAAAGGTAAAGATGACATAATTATTCATTGAACAACTCAACTGTCACAGGTTTCAATGATGGATTGAATTATGTTGTGATGCATTGTTATAGATGTCAAAGAGAGCCCTGACATTTTGATTGTTAAATGTAATAATAATAAAAAAAAAATTTTGCTTAATTTCGCAAAAATCTTGATGAACACTTAGGATATTTCCTGAGTAATAAATAAGAAATATACGCAGACGAAATCGCAGGCATACGCTGGTTAGTCTTTTTGGTAAATTGACACGATCCTGGGACTCCATCACCTCTGGCTGCTTAAGACCGCTGTACCAAGAAGTCGTTCTGGTGGCAGTCTGTACTCGATTCAGGAAGCGATAACAATAAATAAAAAAACGGCACAGTGTGAATCTGCAAATGAAGGGTTCCGAAACGTCTTATAAATAAAAAAATCAAAAACTTTCGTAAAATAATAAGAGCTAGCATAAATTCTCGAAAATAACAGATATCTTATAGCGAAGCCCCTTGAAAATTTCATTATGAATATTTTTTGTTATAGCAGCAACCAAAATAAACATTTGAAAATTTCAACAGTCTAGCTATTACAGTTCATGAGACACATCCCGCTGATGGACGGATGACGGATCCTATTTTCAACTTTGGGTACGGTACCCTAAAAATATTGCTAAATTCCTCTTCTCATTACAAAATAAAGTTATTAAAAATTAATTAAAGTATTATAATGAAGGAGCTCCAACATGCACTAGTTGTTTTTGCAGTGCACTAGCATATATTTGTGAACCACTCCTTAAATTAAATGTTATTCAAAGAAAAAAAGCATTGAAAATAGCAAATGTAGGTACAATTAAAAATAACATTTTACACAGATTCTTGTTTAGTCTTTTCCCACGACTTTGCCAGTTTTTTTTACTTTATTTTTGTTTTATTCATAACAAAACGAAGCATCAGGGCACACCCGCCACTCTGACCCAACACTGCAACTCCAGTTTATCAGGATCAAAAGTGGCGTCGTTTGATCGAATAATGCAGCTGTGCAATAACGCACAGGCTGTGCCCGGACACCCTAACGGCTGTCTTGGGACCCGCAACGAACTTAATCAGAAGAAATAGGAGGTAGTAACATTACTTAGTTTACCTGCCTTAGTTTTTGTTTATTTCCTTGCAAAATTATATATATAAGACTGTTCAACGGTTTAACCGTGAAAAGAAAAGAAAATCGAGGAGAAGGATTGATTAAACATGCAGGTAATTTTTCGCTCTGATGACGTCTTATCAACAGTATATTTTTTTAAATATGAAACATGAGCATAAAAATTTACAATTATCATTCTCATAATGGTAAGTGATACCGCGTTTTGACACGACGATGCCCTCAATGTCTTAGAAAGTCAAGAGCACCGCCGCCAATGCGTTTCCCCCCAATGTAGGGGAAAGATGCCAGTACATATTCGATTTAATACTTAGGATAATAAAGAGGGCAGAGTGTTTTGTATGTTGTTTGTAACGAATAAACTCAAAAAGTACTTAACTGATTCCAGAAATTTCTTTCAACATAAGAATGCTACGTTATCCCCTTTAGCTTTGTACATAAGTACACAGTATACATTCAACACTTTAAATATTTATACAGCATAAAATAAATATATTATATTTATAATAATAATAACCACATCACGACACACACATTGACTCAGCCCTGTAGTAAGTATCGTAAGAACTTGTGTCACAGGAACTAAGCAACGCTATGGTATATACTAAATAGATAAGAATACAACATCCAAGACCGGTAAGCGAAACAATGCGTCTTGCAAATAACACAAGGTCCCGCGCCCGCCGGGATTCGAACCCGGAACCTCTAGCGTAGCAGTCAGCTGTTTACACCACTGCGCCACCGAGGTAGCCAACCTCATTTATTCCTCCTAAACCTTCAATAATGCAACCAAAGCTGTAAAAAGTTACCTTAAAATGTCTTCAGTGCCTCCGCCGCAAGCAATTAATTTATGATAGAACAAAAAAAAATCCACAATATTAAACAACAAATTAATGTCTACAAAAAACTTCAAAAAACCATATGTATATATGTTATGTGATATTTTAACTAATAATTAATACATAATAATAATTTCCAAAGTTGATTGAAATCCTGTAAAACAATCAGACTGCGTTTTCTATACCTTTGTTACATCCAAATAAATTTCGTATTCAACACTCGTTCAATATATTTATCCATCACTTTTTGAATTATTCAAATCGGACATTCCATTCCAAAGATATTACAGACTTTATGTCAATGAACTTTTTATGGTATTGGTTTACCGGAACAGAAATAAAATTTGAAAACATCAAATACAAAATAATACTGAGTGGTATTAGATTTTGGCATTGCGTTTCAGTTGCTAAGCAACGATATGGTATACACTAAGTAGATAAGTATACAACAACCAAGACCGGTAAGCGAAATAATGCGTCTTGCAAATAACACAAAGTTCCGCCCCGCCGGCATTCGAACCCAGAACCTCTAGCCTAGACACACCAATGCGCCACAGAGGTCGTCAAAATCGTCGTAAATAAACATTTGGTATCTCAGTTTGTTACGTGAATTGGTTAACCCACCGACCCGACAGGTCGAGGATTCGAGTCTCGGGTTGCGTACGTTCGCTAGCTGCCATGTTCCTCACTGCGCCCGGATAGTGGCGACAGATTCACTACCTGTCACACTGGGACCCAACATAAACATGCGAAATGCGGTATGTCCACCCCCTCTCCAAGCCCTCTCGAGGGATTAATTACGGCGTGAGTTGATGTGTTAAAATTATTGTAAATATAAATACAAAATACAAATAATCCCAATTTTTTTTCTCAATCTCTTTTTGTTGAAACGAAAAATGCACGAGACAAAAATACCTTATCGAAAAATTGCTTAGAAAAAAAAATATCTAAAACTCACGTTTTTTAATGTCCTAAAAATAAGAAAATAACCCTACGGGGCTGAAAGAGGGGCCATTCAAAACGTGGGGGTGTATATTATTTAAGGGATTATTAATAGGATATATTTACATGACGTGTATAGATCGTGGGTGTAATTTGCAAATTTACGCCCCTACGTTTTGAGTGGCTCCTCTTTCAGCCCCGTAGGGTTACTTTCTTATTTTTAGGACATTTAAGAACGTGGGTTTTTAGGTATTTTAAATCTTTTTTTTTTTTTTTCTGCCTCAAAAGTCACTCCATACAAATTTATAACAAAATCGGTCCAGCCGTTTATACTTGTAAATTGCATTGTCATCGGGTTTGAAGCTACCCTGAAAATTTCAGCCTGCTAGCTTATCGGGAAGTGCCTCAAAATTGAGTTGCAAAAAACCAACCGGGACGACAAACAAACAAGAAAGTGAGTGTATAAAAGCGTGGGAAAAAAACCAACACATTTTGTTATAGCTTCATGTTTAAAATAACGCATATTACTTTGTACTTTACTTTTTAATAATAATATTACTGGAATAAGAATGTCGAAGCACAATGAAAAAAAAAAAACGCTTTTTATTGCCGCCCTTTACGTTCTTTGATATTTGAATAAAGACATTTTAATATTCATATATTAAAATTTCTTTATAAGCTCTTCAAACAGCATCAGTTTCTCTACATAATAGTACCGTGGTTTTTAGGGTTCCGTACATAAAGGGTAGCTATAAGATCCTATTACTGCTTTACTGTTTCTCCATCAGCCTGTTTTTCAGCGGGCTGTGTCTCATGAACTATGAAACATTTATATTTTCTTTGTTTATTTAAAAGGAATCCTTGTAAGAAATTCATATATCGATCCCATTATAAGCTGATAAAAAAAATAATTTAGAGCACTTATAATAAATATCTAATTTGACGACCTTAGTGGTGCAGTCTTGTATATAGCTTACTGTTACACAAGAGGTTTCGGGTTCAAATTCCGGTCTAGAACTTTGTGTTATTGACAAGACGCATTGTTTCGCTTACCGTTCTTGGATGGAGTATTCTTATCTTTGTAGTTTATACCATATCGTTGCTTAGTGGCCCTGATAAAATTTGATATCTTAGTGCAGGGCTGAATCAATGTGTGTGATGTGATGTGGTTATTTTATTATTATTTATCTAAGATCTTCTGGCATATAATAAATCATCCCTCTCCGAAAGACGCTAATTTGCTCTGAAATCTACCAATTTAATATCTATGGATATATAACTTTTTAAAACAAATTCGTCCCATTTCTTTGTTTTTAACATATTTCATGTAAAAATGTAGAATTTTTTTACTACCACACCATATGTGATACAGTTCGAAGATTTTATTTGTCTTTCTTGAAAAAATTAAAACAAAAAAAAAATCAAATCATCTTTTTATTAATTCGTTACGGAACCCTACATTCGAGTCTCACTCGCACTTGGATGGTTTGTTTTTTCAAAGTTCTTCTAGCCCGTTTCAGTTACGCTTGAGAAAATTTTAGAAATCCATTTAGCACCATCTATGGACTAAAATTAAGTTTTTATGTAGAACTGAAACGTGTATTTGCTTTTTTTTTTTCAAAACGTGTCGGAGATTTCGTTTTGGAACGGATCCTATTTCAAGTTTTCTTTCACCTGTTATTTTTATAAATCGACGACCTCGGTGGCGCAGTGGAGTAAACAGCCGACTGCTACGCTAGAGGTTCCGGGTTCGAATCCCGGCGGGGGCGGGACTTTGTGTTATTTGCAAGACGCATTGTTTCGCTAACCGGTCTTGGATGTTGTATTCTTATCTATGTAGTATATTATACCATATCGTTGCTTAGTTCCTGTGACACGAGTTCTTACGATACTTACTACAGGGCTGAGTCAATGTGTGTGTCGAGAAGTGGTCATTGTTATTATTATCATTATTTTATTGTAACATGTTTTTATAAACTAAATCCTAAAGGCAAAAGTTACTTAACAATTTTCAGAAAGAATGAAGTTAAGTTTCTTGAGATAAAACTTGTATTATTCAACTAAATAATTGTCAACTAATTGTATTTTTGTTTCAACTATCTAAGGTGTCATAACGGTTGTTTAACGTAATTTAATTTAATGAGCTTTTTTTTAATTTAAATATTTTTTTATGGTTTTTCATTTTTTATATACCTTTTTTTGCATTGGGATGGGAAGAGTGACAATGACGGTTTTTTTATATATTTATATTTATATTTATTCAATAGGATCCTCAACAGGAGATACAATATTTAATTTACGACAGTATTTCCATTAAAGTACAAGTTAATTGTTCTCCCAATTACAGAGGAACACAACATTCTCATTGTGACATTGCTCAAATAACACGGTAAAATTAAATCCATTAAATTAAATATAAATAGTTTAAAAATAATTAATTCCAAAATAATAACACTAGTTACATGCATAATTAAAACTACAATAAAATCACATCAAAAAAAAAGATTAAAATGAAAAATTACATTATAAATTAAGAATAAACATAACCAACACAAATACGGACAACCAAGATTCATTTATTATTACATATTTTCTTTGTGAATGTGAGCAGACTGTCAGAAAATAAGTCCAAATGCAACTGTTTGCAGTAATCATTGAAATTACTAGAGATTCGATATGATGGTCTGTGTTTACCCAAATTAGTTTGACACTTTTTAGTAGTGAATAAGCAGGTTCGATATCTGGGTGGCCCACGAGGGGCATTAATATTAAAACAACTCCAGAGTTCTGGACCGTCAATATCTCCATGAAAGAGCTTATGCAAAAACTTGAGGTCCAGCTCAGCTCTGCGTGTGCTTAGACTTGTGTTTGTTTTAATATGTCCTTGTTATCATGTTTGTTCTTTTCTTCTATGTATGTAGCGTTATTTTGAGTGTTTGTATATTGTGTTTTAGTGAGATATGTTCATGGTTGTCAGATTTATGTCTGTGATATGTTTTTTTTTTTTTTTGTATCATTATTTGCAATCTGTCCACTGTTTTATCTCTAAATAAAGAAAGAAAGAAATAAATAAATTTAATTATAATTAATATAATTAGTAGAAACTTTACTCGTCTAAGGTTTTATATTCATTGATTCTAACCGCAAAATATTATTTTAACGAAAAGAGGGTCATGTGTATTTGTGTGTCAGTCTCTGGCATCAGTTTCGATGCGTTTTTATTTGAAAGCTGGTGTTACTGAGACGGTTCTTACATACATGGTTTGCATAGATCTGATCAGGTATTTGAAGATCGCCAGATTGATGAAGAGAATCCAATACACTTTATATATTACTTTTTGAAGGCTTTTTTGTCGGGGGTTTTTTAAATGTTTTTTTTTTCGGGGCACACCCGCCACTCTGTCCCACCACTGCAACTCCTGTTTATCAGGATCAACAGTGGCGTCCTTTGATCGAATAATCAACGAATAATGCAGCTGTGCAGTGATGCACAGGCTGTGCCCGGACACCCTACCGGCTGTCTTGGGACCCGCAACGAACTTAATCAGAAGAAATAGGAGGTAGTAAGAAAGCGGTTTCAGACTTCCCTCCCAGCAAAGCGGAGACAGCAATTGAAATGACCCAGAGGCCCAAAAATCTAAAGGGGAGACAGTCAGGAGACGCCTGACCGTCTAAACACCACGGTATGCCACTAACTAACAGGGGATAAATTAGATACTAACCTAAATCTTACACCAGTAATATTGGTGACAAAACTTTTTAAAGGCACGGAAGTTTCCCTTCGTTTTCACAAGATCTAGGTAATAAATAGGACTACACGCAGATACTTGAATCGAATTCAACATGATTAACCGTTCGTCATGCCAGAGACTACACTCCCACAAGATATGATGGGCAGTTTGCACAAATTCTTGATCCGACGTTGAACATTCGCAAAAAGGTGACGGCACCAAGTTAAATGAATAAAGTTTGCCCTTAAAGTTACCATGCCCGGTTAGAAATTGGGCTACGCAATGATCGATATCAAGCCACGTTTTATTTAACCGTTCGCGCACTATAGGGAAAAATTTAAATAAATGCCGCCCCTTAGTCGAAGTATCCCATCTAGTTTGCCATTCGTCGATTAGTTTTTTATGAACGTTGTCGTTGCTATCAAATATTCTACTGATTTTAGCCCTATCCTTCGGGTTTAGAAAATCTGAACTCATACCATTCCGCGAGTTGTAATACATTGCCGCACGCCGTTGTATTTCCAAATCTACCGGTAAAACGCCCGCAAGAATCGGCAGGGCCTCAGTGCTGACGGTTCTATACGCTTTACAAAGAAAAATTAACGCTAATCTCTGACTCTGAAGCAATTTACGTCGCGCAGCGCCAATTGTGGCTCTATCCGCCCACACGGGGGCTCCATAACAAATGCAACCCAAGAAAGTAGCAGTATAAATTATTTTTAATGACTTAAACGACAATCCCCAGGTCGAAGTTGATATTCTATTTAACGCATAAAAATTTCGTTTTGATTTTTCGCTAACTTGCTTAATGTGCTCAATAAAATGGAATTTCTTTTCAAGTATCAAACCGAGATAACAAACTGAGTCTTTCTTTTTAACTGTAACTGAATTAAATTTAAAGCGCGGTAGCCCTACTAAGTTTCCTTTTAACATTAAATACTGTGTTTTATGGGCTGCGAACTCAAGATGATTTCTCTTTCCCCAGTCGGCCACCAGACGTAGGCAGGACTCAGCTAACAACTCAACTCCTGTTCTTGTATGAGATTGAATAAGCAGGAGACCGTCGTCTGCATATCCCGTCAGCGAACAGTTAGCCGGTAACGGTATAGACAAAAAGTCATCAAATCCGATATTCCAGAGATACGGCCCTAGCACTGAACCCTGTGGGCAGCCCCGAGTCAAAGCCTTCGACACTGCATGATGACCAAGTTGAAGCTTAGTTGTTCCATTTATAAAGTAATTGTATATTAAGGAATATACATTGCTGTAACAACCTCTGTTTTTAAGTTTGAGCAATAAGATTGGCCACCATGCATTATCAAAAGCACCAGAGATATCTAGGAATACACCTATGACGTATTTAAACTCCGACGATTCTACCGATTTTCTCACCGAGATAGCCGCGTCGATTGTTGATTTGCCGATAGTAAAACCGAATTGACGTTCGTGAAAAGTTGGACCGCCCGGAAGAAGCCGAGGTACGATAAGACGCTCTAGAAGTTTACCCAGGGATGGTAGAAGGGTAATGGGTCTATACGATTTCGGATCATCAGGTGGCTTATCACCGCTTTTAGGTATGATTTTAATTAGCCCGCGGCGCCAAATTTGAGGAAAAACCCCTTCAGCAATGCAACGGTTATACACAATTAAAATAGAATCCCCAGCGGACTTTACGGCTTCCTGGATCATCTTATTCGATATTTTGTCTTCCCCAGAGGCCTTATTAACCGGTAACGCCCTAACAATTTTGACAAATTCATCTAAAGTTGGAAGATCGGACGAAGGAGATGTGGGTGGAACTGCAGCCATGAGCCTAACTTCTCGATGATAGTCGGTATCATTTTCAGTAGTGTCGTCCGGAATGAGAGCGTTAAGAAGGGCCTCCGCCGTCTCCTCAACACCAAGAGTGTGAGCATCATTTATTTTGATGTTTGAAATAAATGCTTGATCAGTTGCTCTGTTAGCTTTGAACTCATGATATATGGGTGACCATGGCCCCTCTTTTTCTAACCTATCAACTACTTTCCGAAGTAAATTAGTTTTTGATTTTTGGACTGCAGCACGGTAGTGAGACCTAGCAACTCTTAAAGCAATTAAAGCGCTATCATACCTATCTGACGAAGTATCTTGTCCTAGGGATTTTTTAGCTTTATTTAATTTACGACGCGCGCTTCTAAATTTCTTACGAATTCCTATCAGAGAATCATTCCACCAGTCACATCTTTTCACACTGGATATAGATGTTCGTCCCAGTGTTACATCAGCACAGTAATTGAAAGTATCCGTCATAATTTCAGCGCTTTCTGTTGCCGATAGACGCGGGTGAGTGAAGTCTCCAGCATGTGACGCAAAAAATGAACTAAAAAAGCACCAGTCTGCACGTCTGGTTTTATAACGAAAGCTTTGTGAACGGGGCGCGATATCTTGTGTCTGCTTAGGGTTGTACTCGTACACGATCAAACGGTGATCACTACATGACGCATCAGGAAGGACACGCCAATTAGAGATTTTTACGTACGCACTTGAAAGTGTGACGTCAATGAAAGATTCGCCCATAGGGCTGCTGTAAGTAGGTGGTGAATCAGAGGTGTTATGAATTTCTAGGTGCATTTCTGCAATAAACTCTTCTACTGCGGCGCGACGTTCCGCATCTGCTGATCTAATTTTACCAAACCAAAGGGGGGAAGACGCGTTGGCATCCGCGCCTATAACTACAGCCTGCCTAGGAAGTGCATATAATACGGACCGCAAGTGATGTAAGTGAGGGTCTACGCGATCAGAGAACTGAAAGTAACAGCTAACTACATATATACTAAAAGAAGGACACGAGACCTCCGCAACGGCACAGTGGGACGACGAGAGATTATTAAGAGCTGTGACAGTGAAGTTTGAACGTGACACGTATATTCCCGCGCGAGCTTTATTGTTTATTTGAACTATCTTATTACGAAGCCCAGCACTCTGGTACTGTTCTTTAACGAGAACTATGTCCAAACTATACTCAATTACAAGCCTATCTAACTCAGACGTAGCTACTTTATCGTTATGAGGGTTTAATTGTCCTATTTTAAGCTTGGCCATAGTTAGTATTTATAATCAGTTGCTCTAATTTTGCCTTGTAGGTAGGACAATCCTGAGACCCGGTCTCATGATCGCAGGGTTTTTTATACTTTTTACACGACGCACATACTCGTTTAAAAGTTGGTTGATTTTTGTTGGTACAATTTTTCGTGTTGTGTGACTCGGCACAGTGAGCGCACGATGGTGTTTTTTCAGTACAATACTTCGCGGGATGACCATATTGTTGACAATTTAAGCACCGAATTAAATCTAAATCGTCGATGAACCGGCAAGTTCTCCAATCAATGAATAACTTTTCTTTCGTGTTAATCAAATGATTTCGTATCGAATGCTCTAACTCGATCCCTAACCATTTACGGTTGTCATTAAAACTGCGACGACGGTAAATTTTTGTTGAACGTAAAAAGTCACTCTCGGAAAGAGTAATCTCATCTTTAATGTTCTGGCGGTTTACGCCCTTTAGGTTTCTCCAAACGCAACCCTGCTGTTTTGATAGCCGCAACGGATTCTAATTTCTTTATTTGACTCTGATTTGTGACGCGTAACACGACGCCAGACTTAGCCGTTTTTTTAACGCCGACAATTTGGAAACCATCTGATGGTTTGATCGCTTTCATTAGCGCTTCTTTCGTCGCGGACGAGGATTTAATTTCGGCCGAACGTTCCTCCGTCGGGTAGGCCACCACACACGGGAGCGGCGCGCGAGCCTGAGCTGCCACCGGGGTCGTTTTAGGTGGCAATCGTAACTTTAAAGTCTCCGAGTACGATTTGGTTACCGCCGGAGGACTAACGTTAACTTTATTTTGAGCAATTACTAAATCACGCTCCGATTGCGCCAACTTAGTCTCGAGCATCGCAGATTTAATTGCAAGTAAAGAAACAATCGAAGTTACTCTCTGCGTCATCTCCATAATTCCTGTTTTATTCGCAATATTCAAGCGCGACCCCGAGTCGTTTAAATACTCGTTAATGTTGGTTAGGCATGTCGATGCCTCTTGCACGAGATCATACGATGAACTATCGTTACCGGCGGAGACGCTAAACTCAGAGGAATGTGACGTATTTTTAATTAGATCCCAACCGTTGCATACGCTTACTAGTTACTGGCGAAACACTAGCCGGTGATAATTGACTAAATGCCCTTTTATTATTAGTAGGAGATCGCTGAACTATTTTGCTTTTCTAAAACGGGTTTCCCCCCCCCCGTCAGGGGGATCATCATTACGCCCGGACATCAAAGTGTAATAAGGAAACTTTAAGAACTTAAATATTATATCACCAGGTACAGTAAAATAGATAATACCTAACAACGATCAGCTGGCTGCCGGGTCGGCGCCCCGACCGGCCGCCGCGCGCCTGACTACCTACACACTATAATAAAAAGAAAACGTTTGACTTACCGAGTAATGTAGCTATTTATCATCCAAAACAACGCAAATGTTTAAAAACTTACGGACCCGACGTTTATCAAACCTTTATTTTACCAATCACTACACTAGAACCCTAAAATATGCACTTCACACACGTAATTTAATTAATTATCGCGATCGCATAAAAAGACCATCCGCACACGCCAGAGGTGGGGAGGGAAGTGAAGTTTTTAAATGTTTATCCAAAATCATCACAATATTAATAAGTGAAGAAAAGAAGAAAGAAGACGAAGTTAGTAGCTCGGTTTGTTACGTGCCTCGGTTAACCAACTTGACCATGCAGATCGAGGGTTCGAGTCTCGTATTGCCATCATTGTAGATGCGTGTTCCTCATTGCGCCCGGATAGTGGCGATAGATTCATAACCTGCCAAGTGCGTTGTTTAACACCTCTGCCTACCCCTCTCGAGGGATTAATTACGGGGTGAGTTTATGTTAAAGAAGAAAAATAATTTTACCTCTTCATACAAAAATTACGCGAGTGGCTCATTTAAATGAAGCACAGTTTATATAGTGGAAGATTGCAGAAAATATATTGTATTTTAAATTTTGTTAGTTAATTTTTAAACAATATGCATTAGACATAAATGAAATTCAATAAAAATACAATATAAACACTTCTATCCGTTGGCATACACATATGACACATGTCTATGACACTTACAATGACATGACCTGGCTTATGGCATATAGTAAATCTATAATTAAAGTTTTTATTCTAAATCCAAATTCGAATAATTGGCGACCAATAAACAAGTAAAGAAATAGAAAGACTATTCAATTTAGAACCCGGGATCATGTTGAGGGCTCCCTGCAGACTGGAACGCAGTTATTGCATTGATGAGAACATACTCTGTATCTGGACTATTGTATTCGGGTATGTACAAGCTTAATTAAATTTCTATGTGGTGAAACTACATGCGAAGCATTTAAGGTATGAGAGATATAATTGTTTGTAATTTATTAATATTTATGAGGAAATGATAAAATTATGCTGTTGAGGTGGCTGTGATGATTACAACGTGCTGACTATTAACAGGTTTGTTTTTTAATCGTTGATTAAATTCGTTGCATCCCCTATGTTTCATGCAATTAAATAACATGTATTTAAATAAAAACCCAAAAATAATTAAAAATATTACATATTGTAATTTGCTTTATATAAAGGTAGTAATAGTATCTTTAAATTGTATGAAATAGTAAGAAAACTTAAATATTCCAAAATGTTACGAAAAACTATTGTGAATGTTTGAAAAAAGCAACTGCGGAGGTTTCCTGCCGGCTTCTTCCCCGTAGGTAGCATTCCGAACCGGTGGTAGATAAAAAATGACGATTTGAAAGCACTTATTTTAAGTCTATTCAAATAAAAAACATTTTGAATTTGAATTTAATAATAATAATCATTTATTTTACAAGTGTAATTTAACATTTTGGTATTAAATACTAATGGCCGTCACACTAGGCGTAAGCGTGTGTTGTGAGACCCTAATAGATTAAAAAAATTAAATATTGGTGGCGCTAACTCAGCTAATAAATAACAACAAAATTTATAAGTTAGAAACATGAGCAAAGGGAGTGAGAGTGAATTTGAAAAATCAGTTTTTCAATCTACGAACTCGATCTTTTCTGATTTATGTATTTGATTGGATTCTGTTATTTGCTCCGCATGAGTTTGTCACTTATGAATAAAGTAAAAATCGACTGAATTCTGCAAAATAGTTTGTGATAATAATAATAACCACATCACGACACACACATTGACTCAGCCCTGCAGTAAGTATCGTAAGAACTTATGTATGTGTGATATGGTGTATACTTAATAAATAAGAATACAGCGTCCAAGACCGGTAAGCGAAACAATGCGTCTTGCAAATAACACAAAGTCCCGCCCCCGCCGCGATTCGAACCCGGAACCTCTAGTGTAGCAGTCGGCTGTTTACACCACTGCGCCACCGAGGTCGAGGTGTAATCATTCCTTAAAACTGTAGTATTTAAGATTTTTTTGTGTATGGTACGGTAATGTTTGCATATAGGTACTTTAACCATATGCCAGGATGACAGATTTGTAATGTTAGGTTAAGTTATTTCGTCAACAAAATACACTTGTACAATAGGGAGGCTGCTACACTTAAGTAGCACCTGATGCGGGCTGCGTTGCAAACTGAAAAATTCTCATAATACATTTTTAAGCAAGTCTCGCATTAAGTACCTACTATTGTGTCGCCAAAGTCTTAATATGATATCTGGATGCTATTCAAACAAATTACTTAAGAGACAGGCTAGAGCCGAGTCCAAGCCTATGGCTCCATCATCAGAAGCCAAACGACAATTATTGCTGAAGATAGGCCTCCTTTCCGTAACAAGATCCTGTGCCGCTTCATCCATCGGGTCTGCAGCTCTTACAATATAGTAGATCCAGCCTGCCAATTGGACCTGTCACTATGGACATTTTTCTGACAATTATACGTCATGGACAAGCAGACGGTTCATCTGAAGGAAATTGATACCGTTTATTGACAATGCCCTTGATGTCAAAAACGCTAATGTGTACCTCGTAGCGGTAATAACACTGACTCTCCAACCCTTCAAACTGAAACACAGCGAACTGCTTCACGGCAAAAGTTGAAAGAGGGGTGATACCAACCCAGAGGATCTCGCACGTAGATCTACCACACCATATGGCAAGCCCGTGACCACTTTCGTATCCTAGAAATTTATAAAAAAACATCTTAGAATAAATAATTGAATTCGAAATGATAAGGTACAGGCAGAGCCACAGGTAGAAGCTATAGTTTGTAAGATATTGTGTTTGTACTAAAAAAGGTAGGGTCGATTAGTTTCGTTACTTTTTGCAATTTTCCGAAGGGCGGGCCCTTTTATTACGAATGCGAGAAAATGGAATCGGATTATCATGTTTTATAGAATCCAAGGAACCGTGATGTTGATTGATTATTTCATTTATTTTTACGGAATTTTCTTCAATGGGTTATCGATCTATTACACCAAGATTTTTAATGGGAAAGAACTTTACGCAAAACTGAAAAAAAAAAATTGCTGGAGAAATATCTTCACCGTCCAAAAAAATCATGAAACTTTTTTTTTTGGTCCAAGTCGTTCATATTCTTTTGAAGCTTTGAATGTTTGAAGAAAATTACAATATCATCTTTGTAGGCCAAGCACGCTAAAGTATGATGAAGCTTACTAAACAAGTTACACAACGGATTAAATCTTCTTTCCCTATAATTGCTAACGACAAAGAACGACACAGTCACCATCATGTCAGTAATCTGTATCGCTGTTCTAAGTTTGCTAGATGGTAATATTACCGGTTAAAATAACTTGGCTTGCGGTGATATCTGGAGGTGGACCACGATGTGATATAACGCCGAGGTAACTCCGAGAGTAGAAGGTAGAGATAGATGAGAGAACAAGCCAGCACGGATAGCTAAGACGGACAGCTAAGATTGTAGAATCTTGTGTCGTAGGTGCTAAGTAAACATATGGTAAAACTACAGACTACAGAGAAGAACAAAGAAGACGAGTACTACATCCCAGACCGGTAAACGATATAACGCACCTTGCAAATAACTCTAAGTGCCGCCACCGCCCGAATTCGAACCTGGAATCTTGAGCGTAGCAGTCGGATGAACCTCTTTTATTAACTTCTCCCATAGCGTAAAACAATGATTAATACAATTAATCTATCAGTTTAGTATGGTCATTCCTATACCTTGTCACGCAAGACAGCAACAGCATTAAATGCTAACTTTTCTATCAAGTAGAGGTCACCTTACCGACACTCCTTCTAATTCTGCCTTCAAGCAATTCACTGTGTTTCGGTTCAAAGGATTGGAGAGCCAGTGGAATTACCGGCGCGAGAGCTGTAATATCTTTACCTTTACATGCGCATCGCATTGGCGGTGCTCTTGGCGTTCGAGGCATCAAAGGCATAGTCGTGTCTATAGGCGACGGAATCACTTTCCATCAGGTGAATCATCTTCTTTTTTGCTTACGACGTTGTATAAAAATACTCCACACTAAAGTTAAAAAGCTTTTGAATGCTAGAATAACTTTTTACTACCATGTTGCTTAGGTTTTAACTTTACCTTTAAATGTAGTTTAGTTATAGAGGCGACAGAACGAGACATTCTATGTCAATTTCATGAGTCTAGCCTATTCATGAGATACAAAGTCAAAGTATTTTTTTTATTCAAATAGACTTAAAATAAGTTACTTTAAATCCTCATCTTTTTATAATTACACCAGTTTGTAAATAAAATACAGTTTTATTATCGTAAACCTAATTTTTCTATAATTTTAAATTATATAAACCAATATTTATGTAATATTTAATTCGACGATCAAGTCTTTATTCTAAAATAAATTACATGAATTACAAGGGAAGCAATGATTGTTACTTATAAAATATGCGATCGAAAAAAATACAACCAAAAATTCACGATTACCTTTGAAAATTATAACACTTAGAATCTTGACAAAATGTTCTAGAATTTTTTTCTTCATCTACATGTCAAGAACTAAAAATAGACGAAGTAAATGTCATTATTCTTAACATATTACGTAAGGCACACGTGTAATTATGTTTGCTAATAAATTTTAATCTTAAGACGTGAATGCCTACACGTTTTAATCTTTCGCACTCAAAATGGGCTCACCAAGGCCCTACTTTAATGCCAGATGAATAATTACAACAAGCACTAATTGAGATAAATTTCCTCTTTTAACCTGCTTTGATGAGAACATTTTGTTTGGGCTGATATAAAATATGCATATCAAAGATGTCGACAGCCTCTCGCAGTAACTGTTGACAGTGAATTTAAAATGGCCGGTCTAAGGCCATTCTGAATGTGTTCATTTTTTTAATTCCTTGACATTCACTCATTTTAAAGATGGCCGGTCATTTGTATGGAATTTAGGTCTATTTAAAGCAGTTAGAGGCTATTTCAAGATTTGATTGCGTTTATTATTACGTTTGAATCTCAGTTTTAGCTATATCCGAATATTTGTTAAGGACAAGGTTCGCTTATTGTATTTATTTATTAGGGGAACCGACAGTTTTGTACTTTAATTTAAATTATCAAATAATATTACGATTACCAATGAAGTATCCAATGATTGACATTCACAATCGAAGCAGAAAAATTATCACAATAAACATTAATGTCTCAAATTTAATGATAATAAACAATTAACGTATAAGGGAGCGAATCGTTTATTTACGGTTAGTAAAATCGAATTTACGATCACAATGATTGGTTAAATAAACAATAGCAATAAGAATTGAAACAAATTTTACATCACATAAACTCACGCCGTAATTAATGTCTCTAGAGGGGTAGGCAGAGGTGTTACACACCGCATTCCGCATGTTTATGTCGAGTCCCAGTGTGACAGGTCGCGTATCTGTCGCCAATATCCAGGCCTAAGCAGGAACATGGCAGTTACAGTGTACGGCAAACCGAGACTTGAACCCTCGACCTATCCAGTGGCGTGCCTAGAGTTTTAGTACAGGGCAAGCCGAGAGATAAACTTCATACTTCCGTTGTGGACTTGCTAGCGTGGACGAGCTCAGCAAAACACTCAGAATTTTGTGAACATGTCAGCAAAACCACAATTTCGGTGACTTTAAAAAGTCGTTTGATTTGTTAATGAATGAATAAGAGCGCGAACTTATTTAGATTGATAGGGCAAGCCGGGCTTTTGGGCTTCTATAACAGTACCGCCACTATCGGGTCGGTACGTAACAAACTGAGCTACGTAATTTATAACATGAATCTTGGTTGTCCGTATTTGTATTTGTGTTGGTTATGTTTATTCTTAATTTATAATGTAATTTTTCATTTTAATCTTTTTTTTTTTTAATGTGATTTTATTGTTGTTTTAATTATGCATGTAACTAGTGTTATTATTTTGGAATTAATTTAATGGATTTATATTTAATTTAATGGATCTAATTTTACCGTGTAATAATTTGAGCAATGTCACAATGAGAATGTTGTGTTCCTCTATAATTGGGAGAAAAATTAACTTATACTTAAATGGAAATACTGTCGTAAATTAAATATTGTATCTCCTGTTGAGGATCCTATTGAATAAAAATAAAAAATAAAATAACATAATTTAAACAAATGTAAAAGATAAAGTTTCCAGAAACTAATCATTGAAACTGCTAATCAAATTTAAAATAGCAACGATATATTTCGAATGAGCTGTCTGGGAATCTACATATTTATGATAACCTTGGTAGTGCAGTGGTGTAAGTAGCCGGCTGCTACGCTTGAGGTTCCGGGCTCGAATCCCGGAAGAGGCGGAACTTTGACTTATTTGCAAGACGCATTGTTTCGCTTAGCGGTCTTGGATGTTTTATTGTTATCTATGTAGTTTATACCATAGTTTTGCACACCTGCGACAAAAGATTTTTTGATCCGTAGGGCTGATTATAATAATAATAAACCATATCACGACACACACATCGAATCAGCCCTGCAGTAAGTATCGTAAGAACTTGTGTCACAGGAACTAAGCAACGATATAGTATATACTACATAGATAAGAATACAACATCCAAGACTGGTAAGCGAAACAATGCGTCTTACAATTAACACAAAGTCCCGCCCCCGCTGGGATTCAAACCCGGAACTTTGCTAACACATTTTATATCTTTTTAGCAGTTCGTACCCAAAGGGACCAAATTCCTAAGCCTCCGCTGGACGGACAGCCGTTCAGTCCGTCATCGTGCTATATCACATGATCCATTATACACTCATAAAATTTCAAACCCAATGTGTTTGCTTCCCTTAAAAATTTTTCTTCTGCCGTTTTTATGTGTTTGTTTATTATTAAAGGGTATTTTTATAAAAGGGAAAAAATTTGTTCTTACGAATAAAGTCACGGTGTAAGCTATTATTTAGATTTTTAAAGACTCAGTTGAGACCACAGCTAAGCAAAGTGTCAGTTAATCCTTTGGGATTCCTTTGGAAATACATAGCTCTGACATATTGCCCATGTTTACTGTTTAGAGGCAATTTATATGATAATTTGTCTAGTCTTAGAGGACTACCGGTGAAGATAACGTAGCTTTGTTTCCTAACAGATTACAGGTTCTTGCCGTCACACCCCAACCAATTTTTTTCATAGGTACCGAAGTAATTTATTTTTATTTATTTCATTTCACAATTCTGAACAAATGAGTTTAGATTTTTTTTTGTAACCTTTTTAAGTTTAGTCAATCAAGTTTCATTAATTTTTCTTTTGAGCAATGTTTCTCTTTATGCTGTAAAGTAAAATGAGAGACGTGGGGCATAAAACAAAAAGTTAAAAATTCATTGAATATTTTTTTTCAATGCAATAAAATAATATGTGTTGGATATCAAGTGAGAACTGAATAATAGTGGACGGACACAAATGCAACTGCATATTGGAAATTTCGGTGTGGTCAGCCAGTGTGTTTTAATGACTGACCACTTATTGAACTAAATTTCTCTATTATAAATAATTAAAAATAAATATTTAAACAGACGTATCAAATGGGAATACAATATCAGTATTACTTTCATGCTGATCCATCATTTTTGTCAGACATCAGGATGCTCACTAAGATTTTCTCAAAATTGTTTACATTTAATGTTTCTTTCTTTTTAATATGAAAAAATACACCGGCACCGTGATGTGGTAATTTGTAGGTGAGCATTCGCGAATATTTGACAGTTCAAATTCATCTGCAACTATCCACTGCCACGCTTTTCGTCTTGGCAGAGTGCTAAGTTACAACACTTCTGTTTTGAATAAGAAACACATTTAGATTTAAATCTTTTGAATTTTCAAAAGGATTCCCCTTGAATAAATCACAGATTAAAATTCTGATTTAATGAAATGTTTCCTTATTTTAAAATTTGAATTGATTTTACACTAATCAGGGGACGTGACCTGATTAATTTTGTAGTCATTTGTATTATGATTGTTAATTAATATTTGAAACAAAAAAAGCTGGCAGATTTTATGTCAATTTCATTTTAAGTCCAAGTTTTTTACCGACTAGCTTATGCTCCGAGTTTTTCTTTTCTTTTTTTCTACTCCGAATTTTTTTACATGCCCTACATTCTGAAAAACATCCAACCTGAAAGTTCGTTTAACATTGCCTTTTATGTAAAAATTTATGAACAAACGGACTATCTCTTTACAATTTATTAGTTAATTAAATTTTATCAGTTAAAAAAAAAACGGTTTTTTCATGTTTTTCATATATCTTTTTTTGCATTGGCATGGGAAAATTGACAATGACTGTTTTTGCGCTAATATTTATTGTTTTTTTTTTGTGTTTTGATATGTCCTTGTTATCATGTTTGTTCTTTTCCTCTATGTATGTAGCGTTGTTTTGAGTATTTGTATATTGTGTTCTAGTGAGATATGTTCATGGTTGTCAGATTTATGTTTGTGATATGTTTGTTTTTTTTTTTTGTATTATTATTTGCAATCTGTCCACTGTTTTATCTCTAAATAAAGAAATAAATAAGATTTAACAACTGCTACGCATTATTGACTACAGACGTAGTAAGTGGGGACTACGGCGTAGTCAGTTTTGACTACGACAAAATTTTAAACTGGTTGGAGTTTTTTTTATATTTATTTTATCGTAGTTCCCTAATATTCCCTTACAAAAACCATACTGGTTAAATCTGTTTTAATTAACTAGTAAATTAATGAAGTGGGGAACCGAAGCATGCTTTCAATAAATTTTTAATTGAGCTTTCAAATTAATTATTCATGGAAACCATATACAAGCTATTATAGCTGCAACGAGATATCTTGACAGCAAATTGGGATATAATGTTTCTGTTTGCCAATATTAATTTAATATTTTATAGAAAAAATATTGTCAGTGCCTACAGACTGGTAACCAGATATCGTTTGGGGCTTTAAAAGTGAATGCTTCATTGATTAAATTCTGTACTGTAACAGCTGACTGACTGCTACGCTACAGATCCTTGGTTCGGATCCCAGCGGGGATGGAACTTTGTGATATTTGCAAGATGCATTGTTTCGCTTAACGGTCTTGGATGTAGTATTCCTATCTTTGTAGTTCATACCATATCGTTGCTTAGTTTCTGCGACACATGATTCTACAATTTTACTGGAGGGCTGAGTCAATGTGTGTGTCGTGATGTCGTTTTTATTATTATTATTTAATCTGTTACATTTTATCTTGCTAATATTTAGAATAGAGTTTTAAAGTGAACAAAGGCTACAATTAGCTATCAAAATTATTAATTTTAAACTAACACAAAGCTATTTAAAATATGCAGCGTAATTACTGCCACGAGAAAAATAAAATCTTTACCTCCTCAAAGGCAACGTAATGGTAATAATCTTGGCGTTTCATAACATCAGGAGCCTGGTCGTGTCAATAGGCGACGGTATCACTTTCCCTTAGGAGAACTGTTTGCTTGTTTGCCCATGATGTCGTATAAAATAGATCTTAGGCAGTCATATGCCTTCATTCTGTTTCAAAAACAGATTTATAGATCGTGGCATTGACTCGACATATTTCCCCTTTCTTTCTATTTCTGCCGTGAAACAGTTCGCTGTGTTTCGGTTCGAAGAATTGGAGAACCAGTACCATAACCGGCAAGCGGACTATAACATCTTTACCTCTACATGGGCAACGCATCGGCGGTGCTCTGGGCCCAAGAGAACAAGGGAAACTGTGTCAATAGGCGGTGGTGATCACTTTCCAAAAGGTGAACTATCTGCTTGTTTGTCTAAAAAATAGATTGCAATAAACTACAGCTCAGAGTTTTTATTTTATGCCAGAAATGATACATCAAGGCCTCTCCAAGCTATACATCATTTAAGTTAATGAATCTTGCTCTCCGCTTCATAGTAAGCTCTTTTTAATAAGTCTCTGGAGTACTTGGGGTAGGAAAAGAGGGGGTGATTATTTCGCTAAAAACGACCTTCCATCCTGTTCAGGACTCTCGAATCTTTTAAATAATATTCCCGAACGATTCTCGGAAATCACCTTCGGGGTCTAGAATTATTTTTAGATTAACAACGATTAAATATTCAATCAATGGATAGGCATAGATTATTTTACTAATATTTGTGAAACAAACAGTATAAATCAATAACAATTAAAAGTAATCATTTAAATAAATCAAATATCGATAAAGTTTCCACTGATAAAATAAACAAAACATGTAAATTTAACAGTAAATTTAGAAAGATTATAAATCATCATACAAATTCAATGGAAATACAAATCAATATGAAAATTCATTAATATATATACAGAAAATAAAACAATTAAAATTAATTTACATTTATTTATTCATTTTACAACTGTAATATTATATTTTGGTATCAATTATGGCCATCACGTTAAGCGTAGGCCTTTGTTGTGAGATCCTAATAGATAAAAAATTAAACATCGGTGGGGCTAACTAACAAATAAAACTATAAAATAACATTTAACGAATAAAGTAACACGAAAACTGAGACGGATAGTCTCCTGAACGGCTTAATTAACAATAATAATGTAATAACTAACAGGAAGTAATACAAAAATGTAACATTCATAGGTTGAAAAGTTTTTGAAAATTATATTTTCAGGTACTTGAAAGTTATATTGAATTCACTAGTTAAATTTAAATTAAGAATAATAAAATTTATATACAATTCAAATCAACGATAAAATTCCTTAGATAAATTGAATTTATCTAAGTGATACTAATATCTGTTAATGTGTTTTTGCTGTGTTATTATTGTTATGTAATTCCTCTTAATAATTTCCGTTTCGTTTTTTGATTATTTTATGTTGTTGTTGATTTTGTTTGTAAGTGTTGTGTATGCCTTTAAGTGGTCTGTCTATATGCGCTGTGACAAGTAAATTTATTTATATAATTGTGATGCATGTACTGTTGGCTTGCCTTAATAAAATAATATAAAAATATATTTCCGTGTTAAAAACACCAGCGGATCTGAAAAGGGCAAGTTGAGCAAAACAAACAATTTTCCTGTTTTCGAAATCGTCGTCATGTCATGGATAATTTTATCTAATTTTTCCAAGATGGCCGCTCATTAGTACGGAGATCGGACAGCAAGTGTCCCTCTTTAGGGTTTTGTAGTTCACTTCCGGAACCCTTATAGATTCGTGTCCGTCCTTACTCGATTTGTTAAAAATTAGTAAAACTTTTATTTTTTATAAATAAAAATGCGATTTTGCTATTTTAAACTAAACAATGTTTGATGTGTACTGTAACTACATTAAAATTCAAGATTTATTACGTAAATATTTAATAATAGTGAAAACTGAACCAAACAAGTTTTGATATATACTGTAACTCAAGATTTATTACGTATTTTTTAAAGAATAATGAATACTGATGAATATATTTTTAATAATAATGAATACTAATGATACTTGAGTCTTTACCTTCAAAATCGGTCAAGGCTTCGGAGGGGGTCCCCCCTACTTACTTTCAAGGGCCCTTTACTCATGTTGCTCCTGAAAGTTTAAATCAACTAACTTTATTTGGTACACTCCCTTGCACTAAAAACGGTCGCACAATTTTTTTTTTTTTTAATAATCGGATATAATTTTGATGACACGAGTTAAGGCAGTTCGCGACATTATACCGACACCGGACACCGAGACGAGAGACACATATAGCAGTTGCACATATTGGCGCCCATACAAAGTGAGAACAAGTGGCTGTCTTGGCGATCTCTTGTCTTGGTGTCTGATCTCAGTGAGTCAAAAAAATATAAAACGCGTTTGCCTAAAGACTGTCTAAAATGACACAAATATATACATAAACTCACGCCTTAATCCCTCGAGAGGGGTTGGCAGAATTGTTACACACAGCATTTCGCATGTTTATGTTGAGTGTGAAAGGTTGCGAATCTGTCGCCACTATCCAGGCACATTGAGTAACATGGCAGCTACAACTTATGGCAACCCGAGATTCGAACCTTCGACCTGTCGGCTCGGGTCAGTCGGTTATCCAAGGCACGTAACAAACTGAGCTCACACCTCCTACCACGTTGTTTACCAAGAAGAGTTTAAGAATTTATACCTCTCAGGGCGGTAATGCAACTGGCTCTCCTGAAACACAACGAACCGCTTCTCGGAAGAAATAGTATCCAAACCAACCCAGACGATCTATCAAGTAGATCTAAATTTAAAAGGTTTCTTCTATTGCTTCTGCAAAGCCTAGAAGAGTAAGTCAGAACAGATCAACTTACGGTAACCTGAGACTCGAACCCTCGACCTGTCGGGTCGGTCGGTTATCCAAGGCACGTAACAAACTGAGCTACCACGTCCTCCCTACTGACTAAAAAGAAAAAAATACAAAATCCTTAGATGATTAGTTACAATTGTAGTGGACCGGTTACAATGCTCGGCTGTGTATGTTTTTGCGTATGTGCCATGAAGTGCTAAGACAAGATGAAGTTCTAAGCCCTTAATGTTGATGTCAGTTCCAGTAGAATGCTTGTCCAAAAACACTTAGTTGAAAGTTGAGTCGTGTTTAACAAGTTTCTACTTCGAAATTCTTGTACCTATATACGTCCCCTCGCTACTTTTTCAACGATCCCCTAAAAACAAATTTGAAACTTGAAAACTAAACTGCTTCAGGTAACTTAGTTTACAGGAGGAAAACAGGTATTTCCTAAGAAATACTTTTCCTCCAACAAAAAACTAATTTGATTATATCTTTTCATTGACCCTTTCAAAGAAAATCACGTATTAAGCGAATGCGTATGTCACTCACTACAAGGTCACAAACAAAATAAAAATAAAAAACCGGTCAAGTATGAGTCGGACTTCGTATGGGTTCCGTATCATCTCATCATTTATTAATTATAATTTTTTTTACGTCATTTCGTATAAGATACAAGAGCAAGCAAAAAATATATATAAAGTCAAGATATTTATATGAGAGCCCTGTTTAATTTTTAATTTATTTATGACATTCTCTGAAAATTTCAAGAGTCAATTATGGTTCATGAGATACAACGCGCTGACATACAGACACAAACACAGAGGGTCAGCGTATGCTTAATAATAGGCTACCGTTTCTTACCCTTTGGGTTTTGAAGACCTCGGTGGCGCAGTGGTGTAAACAGCCGACTGCTACGCTAGAGGTTCCGGGTTCGAAGCAAGACGCATTATCTCGCTTACCGGTCTTGGATGTTGTATTCTTATTTATTTAGTATATACCATATCGTTGCTTAGCATCTGCGATACAAGTTCTTACGATACTTAGTGCAGGGCTGAGTCAATGTGTGTGTTGTGATGTGTTAGAATAAAAATAAATAAAATAAAAACGGAACCCTAAAAACTTTTGTTACAGACAGTTCTATATTTTGATAACTGTAACGTATTTTTTGAGTGTTAATGTTTCCATGCACGCCACTGACCGCGGGCCCTCTTTGGATTTAATTAATTTACCTAAATGTCAAAGATCAAGCTCTCGCAGTACAAACTACAAAGTATCTCACTTTAATAATAATAATAATAATCACATCACGACACACACATTGACTCAGCCCTGCAGTAAGTATCGTAAGAACTTGTGTCATAGGAACTAAGCAACGATATAGTATATGCTACATAGATAAGAATACAACATCCAAGACCGGTAAGCGAAACAATGCGTCTTACAATTAGCACAAAGTCCCGCCCCCGCCGGCATTCGAACCCGGAACTTTGCTAACACATTTTTAATATTTTAGCAGTTCGTACCCAAAGGGACCAAATTCCTAAGCCTCCACTGGACGGACAGCCGTTCAGTCTGTCATCGTGCTATATCACATGATCCATTATACACTCATAAAATTTCAAACCCAATGTGTTTGCTTCAATGTTGTAAAATATATAGTCATGCAAGTCCCCTAACAAAATTTTCTTCTGCCGCTATAACAATAAATACTAACATCTTTACCAGTGGCGTGCCTAGAGTTTTAGTACAGGGCAAGCCGAGAGATATACTTCATACTTCCATTGTGGACTTGCTAGCGTGGACGAGCTCAGCAAAACACTCAGATGTTTGCGAACATGTCAGAAAGACCACAATTTCGGTGGCTTTAAAAAAAGTCGTTTGATTTGTTAATGAATGAATAAGAGCGCGAACTTATTTTAGTTTGATGGGGCAAGCCGGGCTTTTCGGCTTCTATGACAGTATCGCCACTGATCTTTACTTCTATAGTGCCAACGCTGGTGCTATTAGCCTTTCAGACATCAAGGGCATCGTCGTGTCAATAGGCGGTGTCACTTTCCATCAGGTGAACCGTCCGCTTGTTTGCCCATGGTGTTGTATAAATGAAACTTGGCATATTTAAGCTCGCTTAGCAATGGCGGTACTGCCATCCAAGCCCGGCTTGCCCTATCGAACCAAGGTAAGTCGCGCTCTCGTTCATTTATTACTTTTCAAATCAAATAACAATATTGTTGTATATCATGGTTCAAAAGTATGAAGTGTAGATTTAAGAGTAATGAGGCAATAAGACATTTATCGAAATGAATTATAAAAACTACAATAACGTATCTCTCGGCTTGCCCTATTCTAAAACTCTAGGCACGCCACTGTCGCTTAGTTGACCCTATAATTATTTTTGTCACCTATAAAATTTTTATAGTATAGTATGATGCTTTAGTTACATTTGTAAGTGAAAAAATATAAACCGATATAACAATAACAAACAGCAGGTAGCTTATTTTAATTAGCATTTACCCTCGAATTAGTGTGTATTTTTACGTGTCGTATGTCCAAACCAATCAAATACTCCGTGTTTTTCACTAATTTTTAACCTTTAATTAGAATCCTCCATCCTTAAAGAATTGGATATAAAGTTGCGTCTATCTAGTATGGTTTAAAAATCTATAAAATTAATAAATATATTGACGACAAAGACATTTGGAAGTAAGCTTATATATCGTACCCTCGCAGGCACCTCTATTGACCGTTGAAATGCAGGAGTTGCAATCATGGTCCATGAAATGTAGATTCAGAACACAAATTATTTTTCTGCTAGCTTTTATCAGTTGGGTCTTTGTTGCAACTCCAGTAGTTCATGTAGTAACTTTACTATATTTTAATTCAATAGGACTAATTTATTAAGTAGGTACTTATTTATTGTTATATTTCGTCTGTGTAAAATGTTTTATTGGCATCTGTAGACATTACATACATTTTTTTTGTAACATTTTATACTATAACTAAGATTGTAGTAAAGTATTGTATTATGATATTGAAAAGAGCAACTACGGAGGTTTCTTCCCCGTAGACAGGCATTCCGAACCGGTGGTAATTTAAAAATAATTTTGACGATTTAAAAGTACTTATTTTAAGTCCATTTGAATAAAAAATTATTTGATTTTGATTTTGAAAGGTCAAATGTTTCGGTCACGTGAATCGGCGCGGAAACGACTCCATAGAACGCCTTGTGCAGGGGAAGGTAGAAAAGAAAAGGTAATGAGGCAGATCACCGATGCGTTGGACGGACCAAATAAAGGTGGCTGTTGGTGGCCCTCTACATGATTGCACCCGTATGACGGAGAGCAGCCAGATGTGGCGAGTCCTTATGGTTGCTGACGATGTCATAACCACTCTCCCAAAAGTGTAGCGGCAATAATAATTAGAATCTTACACACTGATTAATTATTGGTCTCCACTGCGTAGAAGCACTTCGACTACCAATCATTAATCTTTGATTATCCTTACAAATATTATAAATGCGAAAGTTTGTAGGGATGTATGTATAAAAAGATGTCTGTTACTCTTTCACGCAAAAACTACTGAATGGATTTTAATGAAACTTTGCAATAATATAGCCTATACATCAGAATAAAACGTCACATTTACCGAGTCTATGCCAGTTCCGGCTCTTGTATATAAAAAACAAATTATGACTCACACTCGAGTCTTTTCAACTTGAGTTTTAATTAAAATTCGTGTTTTAATAAATACTGGCCCTCCGTAATAATTAACTGTTATTAAAAAAAGCGTTAATTAATTTGCGAAAGCTCTCAGATTTCGCCCTTAAAAATATAACGAATCATTATCATGACGATGTTTATTTTATTATTTTCAAAATTATAAACTTTGAAAGTCGACTTTGAAACAAATTTCAAACTGAAAGGTAAAACAGGATTAAACATAATGTTTTTTAAATTCAGAACTGTCTTTGTAAACGTGCGTTTTGCTGTGGATTTATTTAATTATACTAATGATATTACAAAATGTAGATACATTATTTGCTAACAAATCGATCGAAAAAATTGTTCCAAACGTAGCGTAGCACGCACACAAACAAATTGTTAACATTTGTCAAGTGATATGAAAGGGATACCGCTACTAAAACAATACGAATGAAAAAGACGGATAGTGTTTTTTGCAATAGGGTATTTACAAACCTTGACGAATTCATCAGCGCAGTAGTGTAAACCGACGACCACTAAATTAGTGGTTCCGGGCTCGAATCCCCGCGAGGGCGGAACTTTGCAAGACGCATTGTTTCGCTTCTGGTCTCAGATGTAGTTGTAGTATATATCAGATCGTTCCTTAGTACCAACGACACAAGATAGAAGACATATATCTTAGTGCAGTCAATGTGAGTGTCGCGATGTATTTATTATCATTATTATTAAGTATAAGAAACTCGAGTTTTCCGTTGGCGAGTTCAAAAATGTTTACTTTGAAGACTATCCAATCAAACATCAAAACTATACTGTTCAATTCCAATTACTTAACTCGATACTATATTCTCAAAGGCCAGGTAAGTTTAGCTCGAAGTTTCAAACGTGAATACGATTCGGCATGTAAATGTATGGCTAGGCTGTGATGTGGTTTTCAGCCACCGCAAGTCTTCGTATCCGAACGGCGCTCTTTAGGGTCTCAGTTGTCTGTAATTTGTGGGTCTGGGAATATCTTACCTGACTTCATCCGACAGCGACCCGGTATTAAGGGCTTTTGCTAGTTTACCTGCTTAAAGAAACACATAGATAAACTCGTAGCTTCGTCCCAAGGGCATAAGCAACGATCTTTCTGATAGCTTTTATCAGTTGGGTCTTTGTTGCAACTCCAGTAGTTCATGTAGTAACTTTACTATATTTAATTCAATAGGACGACTTAAGTAGGTACTTGTTTATTGTTATATTTCGTCTGTGTAAAATGTTTTATTGACATCGGTAGATATTACATTCATTTTTTTTGGAACATTTTATACTATAACTAAGATTGTAGTGAAGTATTGTATTATGATATTGAAAAGAACAACTACGGAGGTTTCTTGCCGGATTCTTCCCCGTAGATAGGCATTCCGAATCGGTGTTAGTTTAAAAATAATTTTGACGATTTAAAAGTACTTATTTTAAGTCCATTTGAATAAAAAAATATTTTGATTTTGATCCTTTCGTTTTTAGCTTCAGCCACATGCATGCATTTTTGAGCTGCGAGACTAAAAGCCCACTCTAGAATTTTTGTATTTTATAAATTTATAAAATATTGAGTGAAACTATTATACGTTATATTGACTAAGTACTTAACGTGGGACAGTGGAATCAAATAAATAATAGTAAATAACCACATCAGACATATTGACTCAGCCCTGCAGTGAGATTTCAGAATGTGTTGCAGCCGCTAAAAAACGATACGGTATAAACTAAATAGATAAGAATACTACATCCAAGACCGGTAAGCGAAAAAATGGGTCTTGCAAATAGCACAAAGTTGGACCCCGCCGGGATTCAAATCAAGGACCTGTCGCGAAGCATTATAAAGAAGTAATATTTAAAGGCAAACTTAAAATTTTAAGTGTATAATCTATAGTTGTAACTCTATTCGATTCATATTATAATATTTATTATAATGTCTTTCATCGATAAAACGTTCATATTCAAAGGATGTATTTAAAAATGTGTACAGTCTACGGATAAAGTCGCAGGAAAATCCAATCTTCAACAATTCCAGATATCGAGACATTAAACTTGCCTCCCAAACGAAAAGAATCCTTAAAACTTACAAGATAAAGGCTGTATTCCTACCAATTATTAGAGGGAATAAATAATAACATTGAGGTTCGATTATTTTTTTCCATTAAAAGATATAAAAACATCAACGGATACCCTTTTCAATTGAATGTTATTTTGTTTAACAAACTGATGTCACTAACACACATTGGTGTAGGAACTGAAAGGTTTGTTCTCAATTTATCCTACGAAGACGGTTTGAGTAAGGTTGTGTTAGTTTCGTCTGTCACGTGCGTACACGTGTACGTATACGTGTGCTCGTGTAAGTGTTGCTTCAGTGTGCGTAAAGTAAAGGGGTTACACAGTACACACACTAGAAAACGTCCAACCACAACCATCTTCTTGTCTAAACTAGTAATGTACCTATTTACCTACATTATTTGTTT
This sequence comes from Choreutis nemorana, assembly GCA_949316135.1. Lineage (NCBI taxonomy): Eukaryota > Metazoa > Arthropoda > Insecta > Lepidoptera > Choreutidae > Choreutis > Choreutis nemorana. The sequence continues at coordinate 1,239,308 of OX438598.1, forward strand.
TGTCCTTGTTTATATTTTGACAGGAAAGTAATCATGTAACCCTTTTCAGAAATAGGATAGCGATTCTATAAATTTGTGAAATAATAAAATGTTTTTTTTTTTCACTCAGGGCCACTCTGTCCCACCACTGCAACTGCTGTTCACCAGGATCAACAGTGACGTCCTTTGATCGAATCACCAACAAATGATGCGGCTGCGTAATGACGCACAGGCTGTGCCCGGACACCCTACCGGCTGTCTTGGGACCCGCTAGGAACTTAATCAGAAGAAATAGTAAGTAGTAAGAAACCGATTTCAGACTTCAGAATAAAATGTTATGAAATTATAAGTTCTCACCAAGTTAGAATGTATACCAGCAGGCTGCTCACCAACGGGCTGTATATATAACGTCAGCAGGCTGTGTAAGTTTTAGCGCGTAGGCATGTTTGTTTTTTTTTCATTTTCCCGCACCTAGTTTTGACAGGTGACGGAATTAAATAAATAGGGTAATCATTTTCTTTAAATTTGCAGAATTGAATGTGTAAAATACTAGTGTTTATCCAGTAAATGCTTGTAATTGTACAGGTGTACGACGATTTGGTTGCTCTTTTCGTAATCTCCAAGTAATTCAATAAAGCCTACTGTAACGGTACAAGCATGTAACTGTAAGCAGATTAATCATTCCATCTATCATTTTTATTCTTTCGTTATCATCTCATCTATCATCTCACCCTCTTCGAGAAAGGAGATACTTAATTACAATATGGAAGACTTGTCCTGTATGGCCGCATGCTCTTTGCCTTTCCCGACAAAACAAAAAAGAAAAAACATTGATCGTATAGTTGTTATTTTATTATTGAATCGATTTGATTGAGTTTGTATTTGGATAAACTAAATTGTTTTTACTTTTCAGATAAAACATATTTAAAGCTGGGTACTCCAAAATTTTACCTACTACATTTTTAATAAAGTGAAAAAACTGATGTAGTGGAATATTCACTATTCAAAACTTTACTATACATCACAAAATTACCACCACTCCCTGTTCCCGCGAAGTAACTCCCCATCGACTGTCACCGAGAAGAGGACATTGGCTTTATTGTGATCAAGATCAAGGCAAAGAAGACTCATCATAGAAAGGATTTTGTAAACTGTAAAATGAAAAAGAGTTTTTAATTTAGTAAACTTTTTTATTAAAGATTCAACGTTTTATATTCATTGTTAATAGATATTTTTATACATGGAATTATTCATTAGAAACTTATTTAATATCCTTGCTTCATACTTATTGCGAAATTATTCAATCAATTTATGCCCAAGCATTTCAATTCAAATTCATTCGGCGAACACATAAAGCTATTAATATTCATTGATACCTTAAAATAACCAATAAATTTTTAAAAATAGGAACTTTTAAGTGAAATCATTAAATAAAAGACAATGTTGTTCTAACATACTTGGACGATTCATACAAATATTTACTTAAAACGTAAGTTCTCTTATATACAAACATATAGAAATACAAATAAAACAACATTCGAACCCGCTAAATATAACGATGAGAAAAATTTACAATTCAAAGCGAGCTTAGCTGCGGTTTTAGCAAAAAAATAAGCTTGACCGGTAAATGTATCTTACCGATATTTCTTATTTAACCGGTATTTATAACAGGAATGAGCTCATAAAAAACATAAAAAATAAACATTGAATATGGTGAAGTGTTAAGAAAACGACGACTCACATGCACTCAAGCGAAACGTGTCAAAAAATCACTTTTATTGTACGAGAGTTTTTTTTCGTATTAAATTTTCTTTGATGCCGCGGCCGCAAAAATATGCGTTCTCTTTAAACTTCAACAGAATAGCTCTTATGAGTCATAACCCGCTGACTGACGGACGGGTGGACAATGTAGAATTACTAACGATCCGGTTTTTTAACCCTGTTAGATAGGGAACCCTAAAAACTAAATAATCGATAAAAAATATGGAAAACTTAGAGTCGTAACACACCCATCAACTCAAGTCTTTGTACTCAACCTTTTAAAAAGGTTGGCAACGCAGCTGCTGAGATCATTAACCTGCCTATCCATGGGCGTCTGAATCACTTACCAGTAAGTGAACTGCCTGCCCGTTTGCCTTCTATTGAAATAAAATAAAAACATCAGCATCGGGGTGTCGCCTCGGCTAGACAGCGAGGCAAAAGGCGAAACGTTACCTCTATTTTCAAGTTGATAGGTGTGTTTCCTTTAATAAGCAAATTTATTTCATGAAAATTACATACGAATACACATTAAAAGCAATAACAATTCTTATGCCGTATTACTTAAGAACTCTACGAAGTCAAACTGTTTTGCCTGTTGTACATATCTCAGAAATGTGCAATATTAATTCGTATATCGGCTCAATATCATAATTAATTGTAAAGATGATTAAAGCCCTTCTGGTACAACTAATTATTCCTTTGTGGAATCGAATTTATACTTTATATACATAACTGTTCCGTAATTTCACTCATTGATTATAATATTTACATGTTTACAGCGAATCAAATGAGAAATTGATTTCGGATATCCGAGTCACCTGGTTATACATTAATTTCAAAGTGAATTTAACTTTATATTTTTATTATATATTGTAATAATAAATACTTATACATGTTCGGTAAAGAGACAAATTTTATGTACGTTAATATATTTCCTTTTTTATATATAGGGCTTATATAAAAATGAAAAAAAAAAATGATTTTTACAGGTGGTAGATCTACGTGTGAGATCGTCTGGGTTGGTACCACCCACCTTTCTATTTCTGCCTTGAAGAAGTTCGCTGTGTTTCGTTCCGTAGGATCGAAGGGCCAGTGTGATTACTGGCTCGAGGTATATAACATCCTTACCTCTACATGGACAACGCATAGGCGGTGCTCTTAGCGTTCCAAGACATCAAGGGCATCATCGTGTCTATAGGCAGTGATATCACTTTCCATCAGGTGAGTGAACCTTCTGCTGGTTTGCCCGTGACATTGCATTTTTTTTTTAAAGATACTGCTCTAATGTTTTTATTACGTTCGGAAGGTTTAAAAATTACGATTGTTAGGTAAAATTAGTTATATAATATGGCACATTTGTACATTACTTTATATATAGCGACTTATGTATTACTATCACTTACATTAAAGCAGTTTTCTATTCAGCTGACTCAAGTCCAGGTAAAAGCTTGTTTACACGTTACAAGTAAAGCGATGAATTCATTAAATTGTTTATTTTAAATTTGCTCCATAAAGTCTACATAGAGTCCATTGATCGAAGCTATGAAGCTTAATATTAAAGTGATCTGGAATTTTCTACTAGATTCTTCGAATATTTTGTTTATTCAGAATAGCATATTTATTTAAAAGAACTAACCGGCTTACTTACAATATTTTGTTTATTTTTACTATTCAGAATAACATATTTATCTTAAAGAAACAACCGGCTGACTTAGCACGTGTAAACTTACTCTTACTCTTAGGGTTCTTTCAAGTTATGTTTGCTGTCGGGCGTCTGCGGTGCCGAAGCCGTGCGTTAGCCGTCCTTGTAACGGACGATCGTTTTTTCATAAAAAAACGCTCATAGCGGCGATCAACAACAGAACGGGAACATGTCCATGAGCAGCGACTGACCATTCGGTAGGTCAAGTTATAATGACTTTATCTAAAAAATAAACGAATGTCCAGCGTAACTTGAACAACTTCAGAAAACCATAACGTTTTCACTGGTATCTTATTACCATAGTTCACCGTTTTTTTCTTAGAAAACCATCATAACTTGAGCTTCAAAAACTTACAAAAATGCCATGTGAAGTCTGACGCACTGCTCCGGCACTGCCGACGGCCGATAACTAAAGTCTAAATTGAAATAGCCCATGTGCTTTGAAAGCATTGATTAAAATCTTATTAAATTAATAAATACTATAACTAACGACTTTTTACAACACTGTCACTAGTTGTCTTTCAATTACAAACATTATTTACACTTAACCTTTAAAACGAACCAGTAATTCAAACTTTAATATTTACAAAACGACATTTTTCATATTTTACAACAGAATGACCGCAATTTATGCGCTGTTTCGAAGCATGACTGCCTTCAAGCGGCAATGGAAGTCTTTCTATGGAATGTCACAATTTCAGAGGTCTTTAAAGCCTTATATTAAACATATTTATATATTTATTATTGTTACTTAAACTTAGTCACATTGCGTATACTCTTCAAGTGAATTTTCCTATAAAGACGCTCGAGTCTATAAAGAATTGAGTAAAACTGAATTCTGACGATTAAAATACTATTTTTCTCGTCTGATATTGTAACTTAGGTGCTATTATGTGAGAACCTTTTTGAAACATCCGTGGAAAACTTAGAAATACAGCAAAGTTAACTACCCTACGAACTGGAAACATAATATCCCAGGAACAAAACTCCATCTTGTGTTATATTATTTTTAAAGTAGCGGTTAAAACAGAACAAACAAAATTACATATCTTCAGTCATGAGATCATCCTTCTTCAATAATTTTATAAACTCTGTAGGAATACTAACATTTAAATAAGAAAACGCACGGAATGCATATTTTTTTAAGAATATTAAAACAAAAGGTTACAAATTAAACACTTTCAAAATGAAAATAAACTTTCAAACGAAACGTTGAAGTCTATTTTCGAATGAATTTTTTTGAGAAACTTTTTCTGGAACGTGGTCGCAAAAAAACCTGCCGTCTCTCCGACTACATAAGTTTTTCAAACTTAAAATCTATTAACTTAGGTACAGGCGACGATCATCCATCATCTTTCAGACAAGAAGTTCTTGATATGCTTTCTTATTAACTAGTTTCATAATGAAATAAGGAACATTTTTGGAGACACTCTTTGGTATAGTTTCAAATTGTTTGGTTTCCAAATTTATCACTTTATAAGTAAACCATCCATCTTAGTAATAAGCTTTTTAACGATGTCTCTAAATGTATGATTAAATAGAATACTTTCATTGCCTTCGTTATATATAAAAAAGAGTCACCTCAAATCAGTTTAGAAAATGCTACTTAGGCCCGTACAGAAGCACGAACAACTTTTTATTTTTAACGTTAATTTGGTTGGAGGTTTGAATCATCGATTAAATTAGATATAAATCAAAGCCAACAAACTAACTTATAAAGGGACTCACGATGGAGGAATTTCAAACTTGTATTTTACGTTCAGATTTAAGATAACCACTCAAACATTATCACCTCACAAACAAGACAATTTACTCTAAGAAAATAAGTACAGTCTTATATAAATTATTGAGAGTACGTTCTGGTAGTGCTACCGTCTAAACGGTCACTTCTTCTGTGAAACGACTTTTATCATCTAAGTTTATGACTATCGCATGTGTCCTCGCGTGACCTGACCTGACACCTTTGATCGTTTCCGTGCTACTAGGACTAGATTTCAATTCACTACTTTTCTCACTTTTACCATTAACGTCTCTGTTAGCGAGATCTGGTGCTCGCACATCACTACAGTTAGGTTCACCTGATATCTTGAACACACCGTTGGGCTTCTCATCTTTTTCTTCCTCGTTGACTTCTAGGATTTTCCTGGGGGAGTCAGTTGTGATGTCGGTGTTGCTTTGTTCGTTGTTGGTGATTTTAGTTGGGCTGAATACCTTGTGTTTGTACGCTGGAGGGGCTTCGAAGGGGAGGTCTCTGCCGCTACTACTGGATTCTTCAGCTGGAGTCACTGTGCACATCAGTCTGTCAGCGACAGCGCTGAAGACTGTGTTGAGTTTAAGGGGAGCTGAATGGTCAGACGAAACTGGTTTACGTTCATGCATCGCAGCTGCGTCTTGCATTGCGTTAATTTTTTTAGCAACTGGAGCTAGTTTTCCGCAACGCTCTCGAAGCTTCTCCAACTGGTTGCAGATCTTCTTGAACTCCTCCTATTGAAATGGGATAAATTCTATAGATAAGCTGTTTTCTCTTGATTTACGACTATTTACAAGTTAAAAAAAAATGAATCACCAAGATCTGTATAAGGAACTAAATTACTTTCTGGCTTACTCAACTATGAACAAAATAAACTCATTACTGTAACCAATACAACGATATTTCATTTCTCGAGACAAAGTGCCAGGGTATACTCGCAACCCATTGGTCAAATGGGGGCGGAACTTTGTGTTACTTGCAAGACGCATTTCGCTTACCGGTCTTGGATGTTGTATTCATATCTATGTAGTTTATACCATATCGTTGCTTAGTGCTAGCGATACTAGATTATATCTTAGTGCAGGACTGATATGGTTGTTATTATTCATTACCAATATCATAATGCGTGTGCCCAGATGAAGTACACAATAAGCGAATTTACTTTTAAAGAACAGTTTTACTGGAATATGCTAATGTAGGTCACTTGTATTTTGCTAATTAGCAAGTATGTTTGATTTTGTTTGGAATTTGTTTCATTAAAGATTCAACTGTAAAAAGTTATCAAGATTTACCTCTAGTTCACCCTGGGTCATATTGTCTTGCAACTTGGTGCTTCTGTTGGTGGTCATGGTGTAAGTTGATTCTGCAGGCCTGGACCTGAACTTGCTCTTCTCCCTTTCGTCCTTCCCGTGTCCTTTGTACACCATGTAGGCCTGAGAGCAACAAAATATCTTTGAGAGTACGAAAAATTTCATGTGGGATCAATTACACAATTTATTCTCAATAATGCCAATAATCGCTTCGATTTTATTATGGTCATTATAAGCATATATTATATTCGTGACACAAGTACCTGCCTGAACAGGAAGTTTAGTCCTCTTTTCAAACAATCCTTTGGTTTTTCACTCCCACTTGACCATAAATACATTTATCAAAAAGTTCAACTCCTCGACAGGAATAAAGATTGTCACGCATCTGTTTAATCAATTCCGAATATAATTAGATTCTAGGTGTTTTAGATATTAAATGATACAATTTTCTACTCGGATACGTGTCAAAAGAAGCAATTCAGGCAGAAATTACTGACATGTTAGAAGTATCAGAGAATTCTAATACTAAGTATTAGAATAATTCAAGTAAGTTTACAATAATTCAGCTTACACATCAGAATAACATATACCTAGATTCAAAGTCAAGGTCAAATATTTTTTTATTCAAATAGACATAAAATAAGTACTTTTAAATCGTCATCTTTTTGTACTACCACCGGTTCGAAACGCTATTTCCACGGGGAAGAATCCAGCGAGAAACCTCCGCAGTTGCTTTTTTCAAAATAATTAGGTAAAATAAATTAATTTCTATAACAGTTTGTAAATAAAATACAGTTTCCTATTTTTTCTATTAATTCATAAAGATATTGTGTGAACTGTTCAAAATGTCATGATTTAATTTAAGTAATTAAAAAACCTAATAGAACCATTTTCGAATGTGCGGACAAAGTCGCGGGAAAAAGCTACTAGAAAATAATTTTGAAGTTAAGTTGTGAAATAAAATTCATTCAAGTTTTTCTCATATAAATTCGATATTAAAATGAACATATTTTGGTACAGGCACAGATAAAACAAAGAGTTATTTATTATAGTGAGAAATATTGCCACTTCGTTTTTTCTCGGTTTTCCACGAAGATTCCCGAACGCTAATATCCGATATCTCATTAATCGTATTCATTTATTGAAGTCGAAAACGAATTAGCCGTCAAAACACAAAGTGTCATATTTTCTCAATAATAAATAAATCACATCACGATACACACATTGACTCAGCCCTGCAGTGAGTATCGTAAGAACTTGTGTCACAGGAACTAAGCAACGATATGGTGTACACTACATAGATAAGAATACAACATCCAAGACTAGAGACCACTGCGCCACATAGGTCGTCAATACACCTGTTCTTCTTTTTTTGTATTAGAAATCAATGACTACTAAAAAAAGGGTTTGATAAATCCATTAGACCAATGGCATTACATGTTTTATATTTACAAAAAAAATTAATCTTAAAACATTCCATCGGTGATTTATATTTTTGTCGATGCTCAATAAAAAGCTGAAAATTTAATTTTTTGCGCCAGAATTAAAATAATGTTCAGGGGCGATTACATGAAATTCGCATTAGGGTCCTTTCACATTAACGTTACGCGTCATAAGCGATTTTGAAGGTACAACGTGATTTGACGATAGCAGCGCTCTCGTTTTACATCAAGTAACTAATTTAGTGTACTGGCATGACGAGCAATACAATTTTTAAGTCACTTTAATGAAAAATCTAGGACCCAACTTAGGGAAATAATTTTAACACGTGTAAGGCGATGATGTCTATAATTAAAAAAATTACTAAAAATCAAGTCGTAACCGTAAATGCTTGTCTAATTAGTAACTTTGTTGTGACAAAAAAAAAAAGGTGATTTACACGAATTACTGTAGTTAAAAACCGGTCAAGTTTGAGTCGAACTCACACTTATAAAAGAATATGTACCTACTTTTTCGATAATTTCGTTTAAGAAAAAAAAAACAGCAAAAAAAGTGTAAAAATTACTTCACTTTGATTTGTTTGCGTTTTTAGTAATTTTTTTGTAAATTTGAAGAGTCTATGAAAATTTTAAGTCTAGCCATTATGGTTCATGATACAACATGCTGACATACGGTCGGATGGACTTTCGTCCCGATTTAAACCCTTTGGGTACGCAACCCTAAAAATATACAGACGAAATACTCAATTTTATAATTTTTCATATAACTCTGAACACAAAAGCATATTAAAATTAGTAAAAATTAGAGCTTTATTAAAATTTGTAACATAAAATATATAGGAAATATTACCTAAAACATAATTTAATTTTTAAATAGCTAAAGTACCTATGCAGTTCAGGCGGACCGTAATTAATTACTGGAAGCGTGAATGTTAAGAAAACTCCAGAACGTTCACGTAGATTTTAAAATGTAGGGAAATTTTTAAATTCCCGTCAAGTGTCAGCCATTTCGCTGGAATCGCCCACTTGATTTCTGAGTGAATAAGTTTTTCTTCAGGTTATGGTAGTTCTAGAACAATTCGAAAACGAAGTAGAAGAATTAACCGCATTTTACCGAGAATTTCTCTGACGCAGGCCATGTACAAAAGAATTTGTTCATGGTTTATGAAATTGAAACTTTGTTTATAAAATCTTTGAAAATACTTCGTTTTTATTACCATCGGAGTTGGCTTTTACCCAAGAAAGCGGTTCTTAAACTACGCAATAATTATAGAACTAATGAAGAAAAAAAAAATTTGAACAAACATTAATTACTAATTTAAAAAAATTATAACTAACAAAACTACAATAATATATCACTAACATACTTTATTATTATTTATTTATTACGTATTATTTATTTTATTTATTTATTACGAGCGATCTTTCCGTTTTCACGTCTTAGCTATTAATTCCGTTTGGAGTCCATATTGTTAGGAGCATTTTTTATAATGTTCATATTGATTCATATAACTGGCTTAGTAAATCAATTATTCTATTCAAATTACATGTAAACTTTAAAGGACTGACTTTTTTAAAACATCATGACTTCCGCTGACATGATGATGAGATGACGGGCACGGTTACTAGATGATTGTCTGGAGGAGTCATTTATGTTGAAAAATAAATAACATATGAATAAAATTCGATAAATGAATGCTTCAAATGTGAATCTGTTATTTGGACTGGACTAACGCCTACAAGATTATAAAAATTACGTGCAAATTATCCATTATTCAACCTTAAATTTAAAGCTACATTCAAGAAGCAAATAACGGCTATTTCAATTTGAACGTTTAATATGGGCCGCCCGTCTGAGGAACGTACGCATTTTTGTAGAAAAGGATCGTCCTGTTATCGTGCGTTTCTCGCACGGTTATCGCACCGCGCGTTTTGTATGGAAAAAGCGATCGTTCGTAAGCAGGACGTCTAACGCACGGCTTCGGCAACGAAGACTAAATACGAAGAATACATTGAAGAAACCCTAAGAAACAACGGTTTTTGAATAATACTACCAAAAAATCACATAAAAAATGCACAATCAAAGCAAACGACCTCGGCGGCGTCGCGGTGTAATCAGCCGACTGCCACGCTAGACGTTTCGGGTACCGATACCGGTGGGGGCGGAACATTGTATTATTTGCAAAATGTATTGTTTTGCTTTCCGACTTTAGATTTATTTTCTTATCCATATAGTTTATAACAAATCATTGCTTAGTTCCTGAATAACAAGATGATGACTTAGTGCTGGGCTGAGTTAATGTGTGTTTTTTCGGGGCACACCCGCCACTCTGTCCCATCACTGCAACTCCTGTTCACCAGGATCAACAGTGGCGTCCTTTAATCGAATAATCAACTAATAATGCAGCTGTGCAATGACGCAAAGGCTGTGCCCGGACACCCTACCGGCTATCTTGGGACCCGCAACGAACTTAATCAGAAGAAATAGGAGGTAGTAAGAAAGCGGTTTAAAAAGTCAATGTGTTTATTATTATTAACTGTTCAAATGTTTTACTTAGAAGTCGCCCAATACGATTTTGAACAGAAAATAAAAAACTGAATTTAAAAGAATACATTAGGCTGTTCTCGAAGCATAGAGGTCACTACAACCTAACTTAAATAGACCCCATTGCAACGAGAACATTGCAGTATCACTTCTAATTACACGCAAATACACAGAAATACTAATAATAATCACATCACGGTACACACAACTCAGCCCTGCACTAAGATATAATCTTGTATCGCAGGCACTATGCAACGATATGGTATATGCTACATAGATAAGAATAAAAAACATCTAAGATTAGAAACTATGTATCTTGCAAAGAGCAAAAAGTTCCGCCGGTATTCAAACCCTGAACCTTCAGCAGTCGGCTGTTTACACCACTGGGCACCGAGAACATCCAAAGAAACATAAAAATCACTTCAAGCAAAACAAACGATGTCCAAATGATCATGCTAAATAAACCTTACCGTCCCTACCTTGCTGCCGAAGATGAAGCAGAGAAGCAAGGTCACAGTCAGCTGGGTGTGGCAGAAGAATATGATGTACAGGAGATCTGGATTCGCTGGCGACTGGAGGAACAACCTGGGCGTGAAGAGAAAGGTAATAAGTTTGGATATTGAAGAGATAAACATGATTTATTATCTTGATATTGAGTATGATCTCAATGTACCATGGTTTTTCAGCAAAAAAGACATGTGTAGTCTTAAATTTTTTACTTTGTCCAGAACTAATATTCAACTGTCTCATATCAACTATATTCCTAATCCGCACATGAGGTAATCAAAACAAACTATCCCCATAGGTTATCTCTCACTCAAAAAGCAACTACGGAGGTTTCTTGCCGGATTCTTCCCCGTAGAAATAGCATTCCGAACCGATGGTAGTAAAAAATACGATTTGGGAGTGCTTATTTTAAGTCTATTCGAATAAAAATCATTTTGACTTTTGACTCTGCAAGGCTAACGTCGTGTGAGCTATGGCGGCCGAGTAATCCGGAATTAAAGTGACCGAATCATGTTAAGGCGCGAATTTATGAACTTCCACATCTAAATATCCATATAAACTCTCGTTCTGGAGAAAAACATCTCCAGAGTTCCTCCAGGGGTTGTTATTTTGGAAATAATCATGTCTACGTTACAACTCAGCTTGACTTAGTCTAGCACTGAGATACAGTCCGTAGATAACCGAGCATCAATACAGTATAGATAACTTTAATTAGAATACATCAATAAGAGGACGTAGTAGCCCAGTTTGTTACGTGGCTTGGTTAGCCGACCGACCCGACCCGACAGGTCGAATGTTTGAGTCTCGGGTTACCATTCTAGCTGCCATGTTCCTCATTGTGCCTGGATAGTGGCGACAGATTCGCACCTGTCACACTGGGACTCAACATAAACATGCGAAATGCGGTGTGTAACACCTCTGTCCACCCGTCTTGAGGGATTGATTACGGCGTGAGTTTATGTTAAATAAGAATGCTATATCCAATATATATGCAACAGATTTCTTATAAGTGACACATTACCGTCTCAGCGGGATTCGAACCGGAAAGCTCTCGCTAATCTTTCAAATGCGTGTCGATTTCAAAGAATACACGAATAAAAAAATTGGTTTTACAAGATTCAAGACAGGTGTTGCTTGGCGGGAACGGGAAGTGTCAGTTAAAGTTTTCTTATTTTACTGTCTTTTCTTTGTAAAATGCTAGTTTTTTTAGTGCTTTACTAATGCGGAGAAAGTGAAATACTTTTTAGCTGCTCTTTTCGTCATCTCCTTAGTAACTCATTAGACAGTAACCGTACTAGCATGTTACTGTAGGCAGATTCATCATTCCATCTATGATTTTATCCTTTCATTATTCATGTCATCGTTTAATTTTCGTATCTCATTTCATTCATCATCAGAACTTGTATTTTTTTTACCTAAATCTGATAAAATACTCAAAGTTATTGCCATGACAAAAAATAGGTTGCAATGAAATGGTAACAAGCGGGGATTGTAAATGTATATAAAAGTAACAATTAATTCTACAATGACATAAATACTTTCCTTAGTACAAAACCTGGCATATTTCCGCATAAAACGATTGTTAATTTATTGTGAATTAGTGAATAACGAGTTATTCTATTTATCCCATTAATTATTCACCATAAAGTCAATTTATTTTATTGCTTAATTTGAACCATGTTACGTTAATTGTTTGTTATTATTCAATTTGTGATTTTAATGCTGTCTGTGATTTAATTTTTCTGCTTCGATTGTGAATGTCAATCAGTGGAAACTTCATTGGTAATTGCATTATTATTTGGTAATTAAATTTAAAGGATAAATTTATTCCACAAATAAGTAATATAAATAAAAACATGACTCGTGGAAATACTACACGAGTTCATGTTAATTCGAAAGTAGCGGCTGCATATGACCTTGAAAATTCTAATGTTTGCGGCACATGTTTGACTTTATCTCCTTTTCAATCTCTTAATACATAATTTCATAGAAGCCACTGACGTTTATTCTAAGCTTCCTACGTTCAAACCTCAGACAATTTTCCGCAGCCTTGGTTTTGAGTTGAATCACGCTATCAAGGCACGCTACTTGCAAACACATATACACCTTGAGTTTTTAAGCCCTTGTACAGTCGGCGTCGTATCTTTTTATTGCTTGGTAAAAAAAAAAAAACATCTTCGTTTGTCACAGAGATTGTTAACATATTAATTTTTTTAGTCGACAATATCGAACGTATTCCATCAAGCTAAAAATATAGCTGCAAGAAACATGAGCAAGATATGATGTAAAAGTTTCTTCATTAAATTCAGTGTTTTACAAAATAAAAAGTGAATTGATTTCTTTCATATATCTTTTGTACTGGAAAATATTTTCGAAGAAGTGATTTTGATTTAAATTTGAAATTTTAATTATTTTTATTTATTCGGAGACACAACAGTGGACAGATTACGCATAAATAGGAACAAAAAGAGAAACATATATTACAAACATAAACCTGACAACTACGGACATATCTCACAAAAACATAATATGCGAATACTACACATGATACGTATAATTATAGGAGAAACATAATCCTTTAAACGAAAATACTATTAATAGTTGGTAGTGCAAGAAGAAGAGAAAAAGAAAGAGTAAAAGAAAAACAAAAAATAGGATAAATTAACAGATAATTAAATAAATAATTAATTAACGAAAAAAGCGGGAAATAAATTAAAATTAAAATGCCTAGCAATAACAATAATTATTCTGCCAGTCTCATCAATATATCATTCTTAAAATTAATCATGGTTGCAAAGAATACGTCCCGATCGGGGAATTTAGTATTAAAACTATTGCTCATCCTTCTCAGAGGAGCTCTTGAACCTGAGTTGGTAGTTGATATCGGGACATGCAGGAGGTTTGTTCGTCGGGTTCGTTTTTTGGGTGTACAGAAGGAGATTCGAGATATGAGATCCGTGCAACTATATTGATTTGTGAGATTTTTTTTAAATATGACCACATCTGCAAGTATCCTACGGATGATGATGATTAGGTGATGATTGATAAAAATCTCAGACTACAGCCATATCTGAACTGCCTGCGTGAGATTGAAGAACTGTACTTCCTTTAAACAAACTTTACCCCTTCTGTTTACAAATATAATGTCTACGTGTGAGATCGTCTGGGTTGGTACCACCCTCCTTTCTATTTCTGCCGCGAAGCAGTTCGCTGTGTTTCGGTTCCAAGGATTGGAGAGCCAGTTTAATTACCGGCACGCATGTTTAACATCTTTACCTCTGCATGGGAGAAGCATTGGCGGTGCTCTTGTCGTTTCAGACATCAAGGACATCGTTGTGTCAATAGGCGGTATCACTATCCATCAGCTGAGCTGCTTGTTTGTTCGTGATGTATAAAATAAATAATATACAAATAGAAGTCGCGGGGAAAGCTTATAATCATAAAACAGACACAAGTGGGTTTCAAGGGCCTTAAGGCGGCCGAACCTAAAACTAAACCCATAAAACTTTCAGTAATTACAGGCACGAGAGGTAAAACATCTTTACCTTTACATAAGCAACGTATAAGCGGTGCTTTTAACGTTCCACGATATCAAGGGCTTCATCATACCAATAGGTGAACCGTTTGCTTGTCTGCCAATGACATTGTATAGTTTTTTTACAAAAAACCTAAAACAAAAAGTTTGTAAAGAACCTTGTTCAATTGTTTTATTTTTAATGTATTTTCTTTCTCAAATATCAGCTTCCAAAACTTAAGAAAATTTTTGGCTTTCCCCCAAATATTCAATTAGTTGACACATCCGCTTACTTCATGTAAATTGTTGACTTAGCGTTGTAAATAAACAGAGCGAACACAAATTTGATGTATCCTCTTATAGTTTAGTTTGTCTATGTATTTTATTACACGTTCCACTTCATCTGGTGAGGGTTGAGTGGTTTTATAAAACAAATCTGTGACTGAAAAAGAAAAATGCAGTCAGAGGGTCGTTGCCTTGATCAAGTATAAATACGGACTGCGTATAAAACTTCGCTAAAAAGGTGGCATTAATTTTGGATAGGCAGAGAGATGTATTAAAAATAAACACATTTTAAAGCAGATTCAACCTAAAGAACAGTGCAAAAGGTGTTCCAACGGATTTTATTAGAATAAAATTAAATTTACTGACTTTACTCAAACAAACACACACGCAAATACATACCTAAAAAAATCCTTAGTTTAAATCAGATCCTAGTTACTTCACTTTCATTTGTATAGAATTTATTAAACTTGTGGAAGACGATGTTTTTCTCACATTTATCTATAGAATATGATAGTTACAACATAATTAAAATATAATATGATACTGTTAGTCTACCTTAGTATATGAATAAAAATACTGATAAAATGTCGCTTGTCACACAAAAAGTCCACTCATTTGATAGGGTGGACGTTTGTTGAGGATATTTTTTGTCAGTTGACTGTGTATCTATGAAATTGTATAACGATGGTCGTCGCACAAGTATTAAGGGGCTGTCCATTAATCACGTGAGGTTCGAAAGGAGGGGGAAATCACAAAATATCACAAGGGGGGAGGGGAGAGAAGATGCTTATATATATATGTTTTTCGCATGATTACACCATTCCTTTAATGTTATTTTTATGCCAGTCAAAAACTACCTGCAACCTTTCTGTCTAGACATTTTTGTCATGGTCCTTAATTTTCTAGAATAGGCTTAGATTATACTTTATACAGGTACTTAAAAATAATATTATAAAATTTTAAGATTCTTTGTAGGTACTAAAAATGTGGTGGTGGTGGGCGGTGGGGGGTTGTGTTAAACCTCACCACGTATCACGATGGGGAAGGGAGGGGTTAAAAAATGTTAAAAAAACATCACGTGATTAATTGGAATAGCCCCTAATTTGATGCAAGAACAAATATATACTGGAACGAATACTCTTAATTCATAATACTCTTAATTAGAGGTGATGCGATACCGCATTGACAGCAAAGAAAAAGGCGAAATATTGACGATGAGAGGGCTATCACTTCAAACTTTCACTACTATATGAGCAGATGGGTCTTGTACGCCCTCA
Source organism: Choreutis nemorana (assembly GCA_949316135.1). NCBI lineage: Eukaryota > Metazoa > Arthropoda > Insecta > Lepidoptera > Choreutidae > Choreutis > Choreutis nemorana. The sequence goes on from OX438598.1 coordinate 1,255,377, forward strand.
GTGGCAGGTTTTTTGGAACTATTAAATAATTAGATTAACACCTTATGTACCTACAAAAAGCATACAAATACAGAATTGGAATTTCAAATTTTGAATATGAAAAAAAAAACAGTGTTCTGCTATAGTTATACTATATAAAATGAGTATTGTTGTTTACTTTTGGAGGCTAGAACGGAGGTTAATTTGAGTTGATTTTATGTATACAGAAATAAATAAACATTTAAAAAAGCTCCCCGATCAACGCGACTGTACTCTCTCGAAGGTATATGCTATAAGCCCATATATACAGAGTTGCAAATATTCACGAGATGGTTCGTGGTACCTGTTTGCACCGTTGCACATCCATCCAGGTCGTAATACCTAAATTATTGCACCATACGATAGAAAAATGCTGAAAAGGTTTTCGTTTTGTGGATTTATTTACAAAGCTTTTCATAGAGTTGCCCTTGGCTCTTTGTGGAATCAATATATTTGTTGCTATTGTTTTGTAATATTTTATTTATTGGACGAGCGTAGTTGTCAGAATCTACTGGGGTAACCCAGCGTTTTATACGTGTATAAATGTTTGTCTGACGATAACTCGACAATAGTTGGTAAAATCGTCGTGAAATTTGTTAGGCTTGTTTATTTATTTGGTAGAATCTGATTATTTTCTACTTAAGTCGAATCGTTTAAATATCAACAGATGCTATTCGTCTATTCGACACTTTCCAATGGAGATTCGTAAAGTGCTGACAAAAAGGCGAATTGCTTTTAGTCAAATTTTTAAAATGAAACCTTTCAAAAATTCTTCCAACTGCTTTTTAACCCCACCGCTTCTTTTCTTACTTTCATAAGAATATTGTATTTGCTTACGAATCCAAACACGTACAATTCGTTCTTTCAACAAATGTAGCCTATCGAATCTGATTTTTGAATTCAAATGTCTCGATTCAAATGAAAATTTTTAAAATCACACAAAATATTTGCCTCTTTTATTTATTAGCATAGATTTCCCTAACTAAATCACTTGTGCAATGCAAATTGCAGGGTAAGAGATCATAGTGTCGGCTGCTCGTGTAAAATGCAAATAGGTAGGAAGTAGCCAATGGGAGGTACCTCCAGTTTATAGAATACCGCAGTTGAATTGCATTACCCTGAGCGAGACAAGGATTTGTGTTATGTTTTCAGGTCTTAACGCACATGAAAACTATGATTTCTACAGTTTAACATGTCGTATTAATAGTCATCAAGTTATTTCTATGTCTTAATAGTCCTATGGTTTAGCCAAAATTAAAATTGTATCAACTTTTATCAAGTATACATAAACTCACGCCGTTGTCCCTCAAGAGAGGTTGGCAGAGGTGTTTAACACCGCATTTTGCATGTTAACGTTGAGTCCCAGTATGACAGATAGCGAATCTGTCGCCACCATCCGGGCACATTGAGGAACATGGCAGCTGCATGCATTCATACCGGTCAAAACCATAACCTTCCTTTTTGCTTCGCCGTAGTCAGGTAAAAAAATACTTTGAAAAGGTTTTGTTAGAAAGAAAAAAACATTAAAAGAGATTTGGTTTATAAATTAATTTCTAAAAGACTCCAAAAGGAAAATCACCAGATATTTCAAAACGTTTCCACTGATACATTGCCCGAAACCCGGAGAGAATCTCTCGAAACAGATAATGGATTCTCCGAGGATCAAATTATAAATCTACACAAATCTATCAATCTATTCTTGATCTTAATCCTCGAGGAATTAAGAGACCGTTTTCAAGGCATCAGCTGCTGGGGGATAGCCTTTTTGCATAAAGTCCCGGTTATTTATAAAGAAGTATTTTCAATTGGATCTCTCGCACTTCCAATTTCAATTATCTGCCGTGACTTCAGGAAAAATCTGCTGGAGAATTGAAGAGTTTAAATTGTTTTTTTGTGCTTGAGACGGTCTTTTTTCAATTACGAGTATAACAACCTGACTATTGAACTTATAGTTTAATTAATTATATAAACGTTTCGCTACTAAAACTATGTACGGATTTAAATAAATAAAAAATAGAATCAAATTATACAAACAAATTAAGAGCTATTCATCTGACAGGATTATCTTCGATTAATTTCTCATTTTATTATAACTGTAATGATTGATAAAATAACCAATTAGACATACGACTCAAAAAAGTTAAAAGCCAGTGTCTATCTTCCAGCTTCAGCATCAGACCTTGAAACCTAATATCCTGGTCAAAGTTCAAGTACAAGACTTTTCTAAGAAAACCAAAATAGCTATGATACGATTTTCCATCATGAAGTTCCAGTTCATATCTTCTGGCTCCATAATCAGATCAGTTCGACAGTACCATATTATTGTATTGTCATCAGAACTACATACAGCTGTCAATTTTCATTACGCTACGACCCTTGGAAGATGGTTAAATTGGTTACCTTAGATTCCATTACGTAGTTAGTTACATACAGGTCGACCGAATAAAAGTGTGTTAAAAATGGAATTTAGAACGTTGTAGAAATTAATTAACATCAACAACATTTAAAGTTTATCAATAATGACAATCAGAAATTAACGAACATTTTTATTTGTATAGTTATTTTAATAAAGTGTCACTTAATAATAATGACCGTAAATTGTATTCCAGAAACGATGTTCATAAACTTTCAATAGTAAAAAAAAATGCCCGAATTCTACAACTCTATAATTATCCTTCTAAATTTGTGTCAATAAATAAAACGGTCTTTTAAAATAGGACAAAAGATAATAAATAGTCTATCCCTCTCTTGGATACTCCGCAAGGAATTTAATCTAAGTTCTTGAAGTCGAGCAGCACAATAGCCTTTCAGAATTGTAAGGAAAACTGGATAGCATCTAATTTACTTGACAGAGGTTAATCAGAAAGGTCGAATTGTTTCGCTTTTTCTGCTCCTCGTGGCTTTGAAGTCTATTCTGCTCAGCATTTCAGTCTATTGGAATTGTTGTTTATTTTTTACTTAATAAGAGACCCTGACTCAAAATTCAGTTTTTTTTTGTAGCGCTGTTTTGCAGGCTTAGCTGACTGCTTACCATCCGACGGTACATATGCTTGTTTGCCAATAAAATAGTATGAAAAAAAACTGTGTATGTATTATACAATAGAGACAATATTTCTATCTAAGATTAAGTTTTGCTTGTTTTTATGAGTAAAACATAAATTATTTTTCACGTACTATATTGTTTCTGTTCGTTTTTTTTTCAAAATTATTTTGGATTTCTTTTGTTCTCAAAATTATAATCAATATTTTTTATTCAATTAGACTTTAAATGAGTACTATTAAATGATCAAAATTCTTTTTAAACTACCACCGGTTCAGAATGCCTGTATACGGGGAAGAATCCGATACCTCATTAAATCAATTTAAAGCATTTCACGCGATCCTTCTTTGAGTTAGACATCAACAAGTTTCAATTTGTATCTCTACTTCCAAATTGGCAAGGTGCCCTGCTTCCAATTGTAATCTGATCAAAACTTAAACTGGCCTAGCAGCTAAGCCCTTCTTGAGCTTCTTATTCCAAGCTACTGGAGTTTGAAATAACATTTTTCTTTCATTTGCTCCAATAAGCCGACAGCTGTGTTTCTACGCTTCGTTACCTATTTTTATACAAGAAAACAATTGACATGGAACCAGAAAAGTGGTTTTTGCTGTCTTCATCTAATGATGAGGACGTGGTAGCATAGTTTGTTATGTGCCTTGGATAACAGGTCGAGGGTTCGAGTCACGGGTTGCCGTAAGTTGTAGCTGCCATGTTTCTCAATGTGTCCGGATAGTGGCGACAGGTTGCAAATCTGTCGCCACTCGAGATCCTTGGACCTTGGACTGTATCCTTAGAGATGCAGTAACCACCCTGACTACCTACTGTCTTGGGATCAACATCATTATCAGCCGGAATAAGTCCAATGCTGGACACCAAATACTTCCGAACAGTGCGACTTTAGCCGTTCGGGACCCATAACAAATTTAAACAGAAGAATTAACAAAATTAAAAAGAATAAGAAAGAAACAAAATACTTACATGGATATGTTTAAGAAGACTGAAAGAAGGAACTCGTTGTAGATGGCCATGGAGATGAACCGGCTCTCGTTGAACTCCGAAGGTGCTTTCCTCACCGTGATGCACAGCCGGATCCCCCACATCAAGAAAATCACCTCCACTGGAGACAAAAGTATATAAGTCATATATGCATAATAACTAACAAAAACACATACATTTTAGGGTTCCGTACTCAAAGGGTAAAAAACAGGTCCCTATTAATTAATTTAATCTTATAAGATGGCATGGGTTTTTTTGTAATTTAATGTGAAAGGATAATTTCGTTTACAAACCAAGGATTGTTTTTTCAAGAAAAAAGAATACTACAATTCAGCCTTAGCAATGGTTAAATTGTAGTTTACCCGATCAATTTTGAACATTTTATTGCAACATCCAACCGCACTAATTTGCACTGAACGAAAAATCGCTTTACAACATTCTGAATTAAGCAGAACTTGGTGATTAATTAAAACTATATTCAATTAAAAACCGGTAGAGTGTGAGCTGGACTCGCACATGATGGGTTCCATGCCATCTATAACATTACACTTTGAGTGCTGTTTAGATCATATCGAAAAGAAATGGCGAGGAAATCACTTTTCTTGTATGCCAGCCCAGCTTTAATTTATGATATCTTTATGTTTTTAGAATTTTAATGAGTCTAGCTATTATGGTTCATGAGATACAGCCCGCTGACAGACGAACGGACAGCGGAATCTTAGTTATAGTGTCCCGTTTTTTACCCTTGGGCACGGAACCCTAAAGACTGTAAATAAAACAGGTTTTACTTATATTTCATAGAAAAATTCATTACGAAATTCAATACTTTCTTTCACTGTTAATTAAATTGAAACGTTTTTAAATAGTCATATCTAAAACAGGTTCACAGGTTCTACTAAGAACAATGTTATTTGAAGATATTATTTTATATTTATAACAAACAATGAATACGAGCTTGTACAACCGTCTGCGGAAAATTCGTCGAAAACAATTCGTCGAGAACAATTCGCCGAAAACACAATTCGTCGAAAAACACAATTCGCCGAATCACGTCTATCTGCAATAGTTGAATATCTCTGACTATTCCCCGCTGTAGTTGAACATTTCTATAAATAATTTCCGCTATAGTCGAAGGTCCCTTAAAATATTGCCCGCTATAGTTCGAAACAGTATTTGTAACGGAATTTCTGAAAATCTGTTATAAGTTGCGATTCGACGAAGTGTAATTTGGTGAACTTCGATTCGGCGAATTGTTTTCGACAAATTGTTTTCGACGAATTTTCCGCAAATCTGTACAAATTCTCGTAAAATCTGTACAGTTCTATTGAATGAAATAAGATAGTATTTTTTTCATTTTCAGTTAAAATCTATATTGAGCATCATACATGATGAGGTTCATCGACCTTCAATCAGAAGAGAATAATTTTCGATACCTGGCAAAGTGAGAATTTACATTTCGTTTGAGACTAAAAATATTTTCATTGAACAATCAGCACATAAAATCAACGCCTCATCAGTATGTATTCCATTGTTTCATACTATCTTATTGCCTTGTAAACAATCTACTAGAGATAAAAGAATGGTTTCAAATTAAATTTTCCTAATGCTCGTCTTGAAAAGGGTATCTTCATCTCCCGAATGCATATTTCTCATTTCTTCGCCTAATGCATGGGAAACTGCTAAATCATTCGTTAATAAAACCCCATGATCTGCAAATAACAACGCCTTTAACAACCCAATACTGGCGAAAACGGTCTTAATCACTTGGGCCTTTCATGATTTGCTTCTGACAATATGAATACGATGTTCTTTTCTCTTTTATGAGTATCAACTCACATGCATCAATCAACAATAAAATTTAAGGTCGCTTGCAGATATGACGGAAGATGTGCCGCTTATTATCAGTCTCGTAACGTTACGACGGACGAGTATAGAGAATACAATCCAATCTTACACACTCAACCGATGATGCGTCAGCACGTCGAACAATCGACGATACTCTCGACGCATCTTCCGTTAGATGTGCTAACACCTTTAAGCATCAACCAATTAATTTAAAATTAGAAGAACTATCTGATAAACGGTAAAAATAAAAACAAAAGCAACGTTTTGATACAAAAATTAAATACTAGTTCGGCGGATTTGGTTGGTCTGGTTTTTGATGATATAAGTAAAGGTTATATGTTACTCACGCGTGGTGAACGAGTGGTCCCACCAATCCGTATCACAGAGGTATGCCTTCAGATCGTCCTTGGTCCTCCCCACGATGACAGCAGGGGGTGCCACCAAAGTCCTGATGACCAGCAACACGCAGGCCACTCCGACTATGATCCCGATCCTCCGTAAAAGATACATGTCTGATATCTTCACCGCCTTCGCTGACCGCACTTGGAATATTACTGATATTCTGCAGGCAAAATTTGTCGAGTTAGAATTCGGTTTTAATAAAGACAACACCAAGTACTTACTCTAGCACCTTTTCTACTAATATTAAAAAGTTTGGATGTTAAAATGTTAGTTTCCCAATCACGCGAAAACGGCTGAAAGGATTGAGATGAAATGAAACACATGATAATTTATTCCAGAAAAAATGTAGGTTTCTGAGGGATAAAAAATTTAATCTACGAAAATGAAGTCGCAGGCATTAATAATAATAATAATAAGTCTTTATTTCCTCGCAAATTGTGAACATAATTCATAATTAAGTATTACTGTTTAAAAATTCATCAATATATTTCAGTTACTTATTTAACATTATTAAGTATTTATTAATTAGTGTATTTGTTCATGTGGAGGCACCCATTTTTCGGCGTAGGTCTCCTCCAATCTCTTCCAGTAGTCTCTATTAGCATCGCAATAGCAGTCGCAGGCAATAGCTAGTACTTAATATTGAGTGGATGGTATGTAGGAGATAACCATCGAAAATTCTCGTTCGATTTCAAAATTTCTTTCACTTACTTTTGGAATGGACTCTTAGGCTAAACTTTTTACAGGTGGTAGATTTACGTGCCAGACCATTTTGGTTGGTTACCCTCCTTCCTATTTCTGCCGTGAAGCAGTTCGCTGTGTTTCCGTTCGAAGGATTGGACAGTCATTGTAATTACAGACAAGAAAAGTATTCACTTCTACATGGGCAATGCATTGGAGATGCTGTTGACCTTCTCAGAGATAAAGGGTGCCGCTGTGTCAATAGGCGGTGATATCACATCCAAGCAGGTGAAAAGATTATGCGATGACATTGTATGAAACATCCAGGCTAAATTATGTCTTAGAAATAACAAATATACCTTAAAACACTAAGCTATGTGGCGAACAAGTTAAATATAAAATCTATCACCGAATCATTTTATGAAACATCGACATTCGGTTTTGCGAGTTTAAAAACAACTTTAGCAATTAGTTCAGTTTTCACAGTATCGTGTACGAGAAAAAAAATGTTAAAAGTTGAAAACAAACGAACGCGCTTTTGATGCTAGGAACAACAGTAATATATGAACAAAGCTTTTGTTGTTTTTATTAATCAAGCTCAGATTGCTATTAAAAGAGGAAGTTTATAACGAGGCTTAAAACATCGCTGCAATGTTCCGATGACAGATAGTGGTTGTCGTAAAAAAGAATAATTAGACAATTTTAAAAGGAGAGATTTTGAAAAAGTGTAAACAAAGAAATAACTGGTATCAATTAATAATTCACTTATTACAGGATATTTTTTTATCTTTAAAATTTTTCAAATCAAATATAAGGCAAGGCTTGTTTTAGAGAGGGAAAGGTTACCCATGAAGAGTTTAAAATAACATCAGCTGTCTTGTCTCTTAAGAATCTTTAACTTCGGATCGTCAACCACAGCTGGGAACTCCTAAAATTCCTTACAAGTTTAGGGTAAAAATAGACTCCAGTTTTTTTTTTTGTTTGAAATTTGGTAAAAAAAGTTTGTAATTCTGTGAGATGCACTCCAAATGCGAATGTAAAACGGTTTGATACTTTTAAACAACTAAACCAAGCTGGATTTTTACAAATTTAGCCCTAAATTTTTTCCCACAGGAAAGACAAAAAAATTGGATTTCGCAAAATGGAGTGGTTTTATACGTCAATTTCTGTTTCTTAAAGAGAATCTTCCCCAACTCCTAACACCTTAGCGCAATCCATCCTGAACCCGGGAGACGAGTCAATTTATAAATATTCCAGAAACTTCCAACCCTTATCCCCTGTCACCAGGTTTACTCGACTTTGGCATTTCAGGTCCAACCGCTAACCTCCCCGTAATAAGATATTTACTCAAAAGAGGACACTGCTGAATAATTTACCACAAAAATTTTGTTTACGAAATATATATTAAGACACGAAATTTAAAAAAAAAAACACACAAATAATAATATAGGTTAACAAATTCGTCTGAGATATTTTATTTCAGTAAATCAATACTTAATTTAAATATTTTTTCATCTACAAATTTTTTGTATTTGTTGTGTGTAGCGGCTTCAGAAATAGTGATACTGGAAAAAATTGAATTGTCTAGCTATTAAGATTTATGACATACCAACCCGATGATAGAAAAACAGATAGATAGCGGAGGAATATTAATAGTGTTCCGTTTTCACCCTTTGGGAACGGAACCCTAAAAAAGCACCTAAAATTACATTTGAAGGGGTAATAAATAATTTAGAGTTGTACAATAAGACCTATTGCTGTAAGTATAAGAAGAAAAACTTTTCCAAGATCCTCCCAACTTTGATTTTATCTAATGAAGAAAATCCAAAAATAGAGCAAATAAGAACATTTAAGTTGAGAAAACTTTACCAGTAACTTGTGGGATTGTAAAATACAAGCAGAAGTAATAAGCGAAAGCCAAAACAATGTGTTTCATTAATAAAAGGACATTTGTATTATAAATATAGCAGGGCAAAAAAAAATATTAATTCAACAGTGTTCCTTGTGTAATTACGTTAGATTTCAAATTGCAATGGGGTCCGCATATTGTTCTGGCAGGAAAAGTTAGCTCAGCTGCTTTTGCAGTCCGTAAAATGAGACCACTAACTAATGTTGAGACGGCAAGACTGGTTTATTTTGGATATTTCCATAGCGTCATGTCGTATGGTTTACTGCTGTGGGGTTCCGCAGCAGATATTCAGACTATTTTTGTACTACAAAAGAGGGCCATCAGAGCCATCCACAATCTAACCACGTGACTCGCTAAGAGAATTATTTAAGGAAATTAATATTTTAACAGTAGCTTCACAAAACATATTTGATTATATTTTAAATGTTAATAAAAACTTTGACCTTCGACCTCGGTGGCGCAGTGGTGTAAACAGCCGACTGCTACGCTAGAGGTTCCGGGTTCGAAGCAAGACGCATTGTCTCGCTTACCGGTCTTGGATGTTGTATTCTTATTTATTTAGTATATACCATATCGTTGCTTAGCGCCTGCGATACAAGTTCTTACGATACTTAGTGCAGGGCTGAGTCAATGTGTGTGTCGTGATGTGGTTATTCTTAGACTTTTTCCCAAAAAACTGTGATCGTCAAAATTTTAATACCAGAATTAAGCAAAAGCTTGCTGTTCCCAATCTCAGAATTCACAAAGTTGTTAGTTCACTTATTGGTGACTGTGTAAAAATATTTAATAAACTACCACTAAACATTGTAGCCTTGCCAATGTATAAATTTAAGCCACTTATTAAGAAGTGCCTAATGAGTAAAAGCTATTACAAACTAAAAGATTATTTTGATGACAAGAACTCATGGCCATGATAGTTTGCTCTGTTGTTTATATTATTTCGTGTTAAACATTTTTGGTGTATTTTTTTGATGCGCAAAAGTATTTGTAAAAATCAATATGCAATAAATGATCTTTGAATTGATTTGATTTAAGACAAAATCAAATCGTTAATTTTCAACTTGGCAGCCATCTGACGGTACAGAATATTTACCAAATCAGCTGTAGAAAAAATGAAGTAGCTGTAATCCAAAGGGCTATTAAAGAACAAACGTAAACAATTTTCATCATCGAATCGTTTAAAAACTCAAACAGAAACAAATTAAAACTTTTTCCGATTCAGAATCACAACTCTGCGTTATGTCTGGAAGAATTCGATGATAAAAAAATTTACCGATGAGAGTTGAAAATTTGCGAAATAATTTTTCCGCATGATTTGAGCAAATCTAAAAAGTTGCCACCGTACCCGGAAAGGATCATCGGAAGGGAGTGAGTTGTCTTAAACACGGGTTTTGATCTCTGCATAATTGAATTCACTTCTTAAACTAGAAGCGATCTTTGCTTCCGTTGCTCACAAGATGGTCTAAAGAATGTAAATGACTTATTCGTTTATTAATTGTAATTCATAAATACATACATAAACATAGACTCACGCCGTAGTCCCTCGAGGGGGGTTGGCAGAGATTCTTGCTACACACCGCTTTTCGCATGTTTATGTTGAGTCCCAGTGTGACAGGTTGCGAATCGAATAATTTAATAATTTTAATTTGATATCACATATATACAAATCTGTTAGATTTTCTCAAATATATGACTTAAGTTATAAAGCTTCAATTTGTACAATGACGTCAAAGTACACGGGCGCCATCCATAGAATAGGTTGATCTGCTGAGCGAGATCGATATATTTACTCTTAATAGTTACATCTCCGTGGTTTATTGCACATTTCTTATTTTGTTTCCGATGTAAATATACTATTTTCGGATAGTTTACAATAAATATATTGAATAATCCAATTCAATTTCATGCATATTCCTTATTGTATGGTATTTTTAAAAGTACCATAATAGAACTTTGTATTTGAGTTAAAGTTAACGAAACTAGAAGGAAACAAAGTCCAGATGAATAGTGATTTCCAGTTATTCCAGCTATTATCACTTTCCATCCAAAAAGTTTTTAATTAAGAAGGTTTTTTCACGTTCCACGACCGTTGTCAGGCGCTTTTGAAAGTTTTAACGACGGTCATCGGGGTGAAAGTATTTTATTCACAGGATTAAAACTTGAACTTTAGTGGCAAGTCTAACGGATGTCATGAGCCCTATTTCCGTCTTAGAACTTGGCTGGATATACTGTTTTTAGCAAACAGTTCACCTGATAGAAAGTAATACTAAGAGCAACTCCAAAGCGCAAGGAAAGCCAATGCGTTGGGTGCAGTTCTACATCACGATCGGTACCGCTTGCATGATGACCCTGTTGCTGACAGGCTGTATCCTTGTTTGCAAACTAAGTGGTATGAACAGTTATTACTTATAACTCCCTCGTTTTGAACTTAAATCTGTGTTTGTGTGTATCTACACATGTGGAATCGTCTATTATTTGATAAAAGAAATTCTCCCTAACAGCGCGAGTGTGAAAAACAAATTCCTTGTTCATCCGTCACGTCCCGGAGGCCCGTCCCCAACCCCCACTCCCCACTTCACGGCTTCATCCACCAAACGAATTTACCCATCCATATTTTCATGTTTAATTTATTTTCCCTTCATTTTTCATTCGGAGCCTCGTAATAATACCGCAAAAAGTGTTTGCCACTTGAAAGAATTGGATGTTGTTCCTCGGTATCTGATAGCTTATGCTTTGGATTTGTTGATACATTTTTTTTCAACGTCATGGGCAAGCAAGCAAAAGGTTCACTAGATGGATTGTGATCCCGCTGCATATAAACACGACGATGGCCCTGATGTCGTGAAACGCAAGAGCATCGCCTATGCGTCGCCCATGTGGAGGTAACAACACTAGCTCTCCAATCCTTCGAACTGAAAGACAGCGAACCGGTTCACGCCAGAAATAGAAAGTAGGACAGAACTAATCCAGACGATGTCGCACGTAGATCTACCACCTGTCCCAGCGATATGTTTTATACTTTATCCCTCAAAAGTTTAAGAATGGCTGATCTGTCAATTTTTAGATAAAACAGACCTACTTTGTCGATGTCCATGTACGTAGAAAGTGCCCCATTCCGAAGCTTATAAATAGATGTCGCTACTCTCGAAATGAGTTCCTTGTAAATAGGTGTCACTTTAAAAAACTTCACAACTATAGGTAAAAAAATGTCAGTAATTAAAAAAAACTAAACAAAAAACCAACGACAGTAGATAATGAATCTTATGATTATCATTCTAGGATTTTTAAAACGAAATTAATTATATTTTTTTTATGATTAGGATGAGAAAAACGAGCATGCAGACAATTTTTAGCTAGAAATATTTGGTCCAAGGGAGACTGATATCATTTGGTAGACACAAAATAAATTCAAATATGAAAACAAACTATCAGCTATATCAAATAAGTGATACCACTACACCATCTTCAAGTTGGGCTTCAGTGATTTGATCACGAGATTTTACCGGTCTAAGGTACCTACTTAAAAGGTTAGTATTGAAAATAAAATATTTATTTCCAAGTAAAATGCTTTTGAAAAATATTTTTACATCCACCGGTTCGGAAAGCCGATGTTCGGGGAAGGATCCGACAAAAACCCAGTTATCAAAAAAAAAAATCAAGTCAAAATCAAAATATTTGTATTTAAATAAAATTTAAACAAGTAATTTTAAATCAAAATAGTTTTTTACTACACCTTTTCGAAACGCTATTTCTACGGTGAAGAATCCGGCAAGAACCGTCGCTAGTTGTTTTTTTTCAAAATAATTAGGTGCAATAAATTAATTTATATTATAATTTGTAAACAAAATACAGTTTTCTAATTATAAACCTGTTGTGTATAAATTTAAATCATATCATTAAATCTATATTCTAAATTTGGTTATGTTTATTCTTAATTTATAATGTAATTTTTCAATTTATTTTTTTTATTGTGATTTTATTGTAGTTTTAATTATGCATGTAACTAAACATAATTATTTTTAAATTATTTATTTTTAATTTAATGGATTTAATTTTACCGCGTAATAATTTGAGCAATGTCACTATGAGAATTTTGTGTTCCTCTGTAATTGGGAGAACAATTAACTTGTACTATAACGGAAATACTGTCGTAAATTAAATATTGTATCTCCTGTTGAGGATCCTATTGAATAAATATAATATAAATATAAAATATAATTATATTATAAAAATTATAATAGATGAAATATGCGATCGAAAAAGATGTACTAATAGAAATAGTGTAAAAATTAAAGTAAGCGTTCGCACCAAATATAGAACCAACAGTATTTATCTCTGCAACCATTAATCTGGTGAAACAAAGGATTTAATTCCATTAAAATTCGAACTAACAGTAATAATAATAATAATAATAACCACATCACGACACACACATTGACTCAGCCCTGCAGTAAGTATCGTAAGAACTTGTATCACAGGTGCTAAGCAACGATATGGCATGTACTACATAGATAGAATACAACATCCAAGACCGGTAAGCGAAACAATGCGTCTTGCAAATTCGAACCCGGAACCTCTAGCATAACAGCCGGCTGTTTACAGTAAAGGAACAGTGCCAGAAGATATTGTTTTAAAAACAGTAGACAGTACGTGCTCGGGAAAGTTGGGTGGAAAAATTTGCTGCCGGCCGAAACTTCGTCTTTTGGGGTTATTGAAAAAGTTTGGAGTACGCTAGCGAAATTCGTTAATTCAATCTGTGTTCGGACTCATGACGGTGGAAGGTTTCTATGTCCTGTAATGGATCTTGGGTCCGGGTTCAGATAAAACTAGATATACTTTAGGTTTAGGGTCAATTTTTTAGGTTTTGGGCAATAAGGTGAAGATTTCTCGAGTTTCTTTGTTCGTCGGTTTCGTATGATCCTCTTGAGTTAGGATTGTTTGTCATCCCCTCACAAAGTAAATAAGGGTTAAGCAACGTTAAAGTTTAAATGGATCGTTGACAATGCTTTCCTTTTTGTAGGCATTTCATTGTTTTTGGAATTTAATAACGCTTCTTTTTTTATGGTTAAAAAATTATTGAATTTTACGTAGTAATTCACGACGATTTTTTTTGAAAAATTTATTTTATCTTTTTGATTTTTCTGTTACAGTTTATAATAACAATGATATTTCCTTGTCATTCTCTAATGCCTTTCCCATTACTCGGCTCACGTTGGATGTGATTACGCAGAAAAATGACCTACGTGACTTATTAGTCGGGGCGGAGTCGGCTAGATCTCTTGGTTTCCTCTAAATCTTATAAGCTTTACTGCAAATTGTATAGACCTCGGGTCAAAAAAGTTTGTTACCAGGATTGGTAAAAGAATAGATAGAAAGTAAGATTGGAAGAGCTTCGATATTTCTGCACAAATATGTTTTATTAGAAGATCTAAAATATCCGCTTTTTAAATTATATTTAATCTTTATACTATCAGTTGGTGAATTATATTCCTTTTGACCATGATTGCGATCATTATTTGCGAAAAACAAACGGTTAGCCTTTTTAGGGTTTCGTAGTTCACGTCGGGAAGCTCTCGTCTCGTCCTCTAAACGGCTGGATTGAAAAATCTAAAAAATCACAATGATAGTCCGTATGATGAGCTTTAAATATAACTATAACGGCCTAGATAACTTTATTAGTTTAAAGTTATAGAGGCTTAACTTAAAATGCGCACTTGGAAAAAAAAATCGAAATAATAAATATAATAAAATATTAATAAAGTGATTACGGAACCATGTTCTATGCGTAGCCTGTCACGCGTTAAAAAATTGTGTTAATTGAACTTAAAACGAAGTCACTGACACAATTGTATTGAGGCAGCCAGTTCTATTGGGAGAATATAAAATCTCATAGTATGCAAACAAACTCACGCCCCGGCTAATTGTAATCAGTTTCTAGCCTTTATAAGTGGATACTTATAAAGGGTTATTTGGATAAATAACCCTGAAAAAATAATTACTCTCTTCACATTTATTACTATTTTCAAATAGTATCTCATAACACATAATCATAAACTGACACCGTAATTAATCCGAGTAGGCAGAGCTGTTACTTTCCCATGTTTATGTTGAATCTCAGTGTGACAGGTTGCGAATCTGTCGCCACTATCTAAGCACTAACACTACAACTTACTGCAACCCGAGACTCGAACCTCAAGGCACTAAATAGATTTTCAATGTTACAAGATACAGTAGCGTTTTGTAAAATAGTCTATAGCTATAAAAACAATGTTTGATGTTTGACAACCTCGGTGGCGCAGTGGTGTAAACAGCTGACTGCTACGCTACAGGTTCCGGGTTCGAACCCCGGCGGGGGCGGGACTTTGTGTTATTTGCAAGACGCGTTGTTTCGCTTACCGGTCTTGGATGTTGTATTCTTATTTATTTAGTATCTACCATATCGTTGCTTAGCACCTGCGATACAAGTTCTTACGATACTTAGTGCAGGGCTGAGTCAATGAGTGTGTCGTGATGAGGTTATGTGGTTATTATTAATGAGTAAAACACCGTATTATAGTATATAGGACTGGGTTAAATTTATACCATAGCAATTACCTACAAAACAAAAGCGTGCTATCATGTATCAAACGCACTTTGATATCTAATTCTGTTTCAGGCATCTGCTATTCTTAGAATGTTAAGTGAAAGGATGAAAGAGAATGTGTTTTTATTAGAGAAACATTTAAAAACAGTCCCAATTATAAAAACAATATTAAAAAAATGACAATTTCCTATAATTGATTCATTTTTAAATATTACAAGCGATCACTTTTCAACGGAATGTAGTTAGTTAATTAAAATTTTGTATAGCATTGTTCATGCCTAAGTTAATATGAAATTTAAATTTGTTTCGCTCAAAGCGATGTAATTTAATAATAATTAATGCATAACAACCTAACATAACGGAATTTTATGATAAAATGTATGCGTCTGACTACTTCAATAATATCATTTCCATAATGTTGTTTTCAACGTTTATTAATTAATTTTTAGGTGTTAAGGAAAATCCGATTCTACTAATTTCATTGCTGAATTAACTTTAAATCATCCTTTGATAACCGTGATGGCTTCTGTGCCGCAGCGGCTTAAACCGTTGTCTGTGACACGTGAGGGCTCTGGTTCGTTTCCCGGCTCGGGCAGATATTTGTATGATGACCTCTAATATTTGCTCTGACGTTGTTTTCTATCTATTTAAGTATGTATATCTATCTATGTACGCACATGATTGTTTAGTAACCATAGGGAAAGCCATCGGGATTAAAAAGCAAACAATATATATTTTTTATCTCTATGTAATTACTCTTGAGACATAATGTAGCCTGTATTCTATCTGAATAAAAGCCAACGTCAATATTAGAAAAATATCTTATCAAATAGATGGACAAAATGTTACTCCATTCAAAATAAACGGCAAGAAACATGAGTAGTTTTTTCTTCTTTTTGAAATCAAACGGATTTATTCAAAAACTACCTCAACTACTAAACTACTTCATACAGAGTTCAAGGAGATACGAACTACGTTATAATATTATTGTAGTGTTAACTTCTACTGGATTACGTAGTCACGGTTGGGTCAACATAACCTGGAGCCCTGCTCTGAAATGCCGCCACCGAATCTTCGAGCCGACCGACAAACCGATCGAACATAAATTCAATGATAACACTGCTTTCGAAGTCAACGTGTCGGTGTCTTCAGAGTAAGGTTTTATGCAATAGATGCCGGACAAAGTTGGATCGGATTGAATGTATCTGCGAGCCAGACTGACTCGACCGAAAGACTTTCGTATTAGGAAACACTCGAACATTCAGTCGATACTTCGGTTTTCGTCGTTTCGGAGTAGACGCCCTGCTTCGATTTTATACCGTTATAAAGTTGTATAATATATGGGCCCAAGTAAATACTAAGAAAAACCCGCGAACACGTTAAGAAAAATCACCGGTCTAAGCAAAAATTCGTATCATTTCCACATTCGTACCATATTCACAGCCTCAAGTAGTGTTCAATTAAATTATATTCAATTTCTCATTTGTCATTATAAAGTATGGTTTGCTACCATTTTTTTTATTCCCTGTTAGCTTGTTGCCGGGCTGAAGGGAAGCACAAGGAACCCTCATGAGTAAATGGTTTGCTAACCCTAGGGTTCCAAACGTAATTGTGACGTTTCACTGCATCTTGATCGGCGTTTATAAGATTATTTTCATGAGACTGTGTTGACCTTACTAACGGTGTGAATTTTTGCCTGGACCCAGAATTTTTATATGTGTGTACACAGTAATTACTGAGCGTTTACACACGCCCTATAGATTAATACTGCATTGTTATGTGTGGTCTGAACTAACCTCCAAGTTTTCAGCATGAGGGCTCCGTAAGTCAAGCAGAACCCGACCTCTCGGAGCCATACCCTGGCAGTGCAGGTGAAGACAGTCGGCCTTCCATACATGACGAGCGTCGTGCAGTATATCAGCAGCGCACCCAGGACTATGACCCTGAGCAGAGCTGGACTTGCAGCTCTAACCACCTGTAGACAAAATTAGAGAGTGAATATTTTTTTCTTTGTAAATAAAATGTTAGACTTAAAAGTGAGAAAAATACAGTCTTTTGTTAAAAAATAACAATCTCGAAAATATTTTTCGAGCGCCATCGATATTGACTACCAAATTATAAACCGCTTAGCAATCGTTGCTTTGTTAAGTATTTTCGTTGAGGGCTTTTGTTTAATAATATTCACTTTGGTGGCCTAATTAATCAAACCCTGATCTGAATGACCATTGTTACAAATTCTTGATATTACGCCTTTTGTCTTTTTTCTGCTAACATTCAAGGTTCCCCTTTTGTTTTCTTCTAACGAAATGAGGTAATTTTCAAGTTATCTAAGAATATCGTTTCTAATTTTTCTTATAAGCCTGTTAAGTCGAGTCGATTTGTCTTCGTTTTTCCATGTACTTTGGAGGCATTATTTTTTTTTGAATAGCTGTCGTTTACAAAAGAACATTGGTATGATTTAACGCAAATCTCAGTTTGAGACAAGATAATTTGTAAGACGAAGATGCTGCAGCAACTATATTACTTTATAAACCTCAATTTATGCTGAATTTGTGAACGCGAGATTAATCAAATTCGTAAAAGATAGACGCAAATTGACATGTCATATCTTGTTTTTCTTTTGTTCTTGTTGCAAACAACCGTAAGAATTATAATACGGATAATTGTTATAAAGTCAAGATGGGATGTACAAATCTACAGAGGTGTTTTTACTGCTTATCCATAATTTATTAGGGTAGGTAATCATGAGTCTCATGATTTGAAGAAAATGTCTGGAATGGCGACCACGGCCTGGAAGACGTAGTGTGTGGACGAGCCCTCTAGAAGTGGACAAACACACGGACGGATACGGAGCTCTGGGAGCCGCTGGATGCAAGCGGCTCAGGTTCTTTCCGGTTGGAAACATTTGGGGGAAACCTATGTCCAGCAGTTGCCGTCTTCCAGCTGATGATGATAATAGAATTATTCGTTCCGACACCTCTGCTAATCCCAGTTAATATTTGTTGCAGAGCGGCCATTGTACCACAAAAATCAAAATCTATCTTAAGACTCAATAGGTGCTTTGTCCTATGGCCACTTCCCACCTTTAAGTAATAGAGGAGTCAGTTAGAATGCGTGTCTCCAAAGCGTCACTACATAGTATAAAACAAAGTCGCTTCCCGCTGTCTTCAACGGATTTTAATGCGCTTTTTAATAGAGTGATTCAAGAGGAAGGTTTATACGTACATAATATCAGTGCGAAGCTGCGGGTCGTCATGTATAAAACACGACCAAAGAAAATCATCGTAAGCGCCCATAGGTAAGAATGCGTGACCTTCAATGATGAGTGATGAAAAACTTTATTCCATTCTTACTTCCCATTACTGGTCCCACGATGATCAATGAGCTACAAGTTTTTTGATGCCTTGGAATTGGACTCGTGAAATTAGATGCAAATAAACTCGCGCCGTAATCCCTCGAGAGGGGTTAGCGGAGGTGTTAGACACAGCATTTCGCATGTTTATTTTGAGCCCCAGAGTGACAGGTTGTGTAATAGAATTCAGCATCAACTTACCCTAACGTGCCCGTATTTGATGGTGAAATACACGATGAAAGGCAAGCAGGAGATGACGAGGCAGGCCAGCGCGAAAATGGTGGTCCTCACAACCCAGTTCAAAGCTGCAACACACGGTGACCCGTCCATACACGCCTCACAACCTTCCGCGCAAGGAAGACACTCGAAACCCTCGAGCAAATTGTAGATACTTGGTTGAAGCTGGTGAGAGAAAAACATAGTATAAGAAAACATGTGTAGCCAACACTGCAAAGTGGTGAGCGTCATCAAAAAGAGTTTTTAAATTGTTTTATTTAGCTTGACCAGTTTCTTTGAGTCAAATTTAGTGATTGAAATTTTACCCCGGTCCTGTTGACAGGTTAGCCTGATTTTCGGCACACACCTTTAGTTTAGATGAAAATACAATATAATACATATAAACATAACACAATTACCCTCTTTACACATTTTTACTATTTTCAAATAGTTTCTCAAAACACAAACAAACTCTCACCGTAATTAATCCCTCGAGAGGGGTAGGCAGAGGTATTAAGCATCGCATTTCGCATGTTTTTGTTGAGCCCCAGTGTGACAGGTTGCGAATCTGTCACTACTACACAAGAACAATGAGGAACATTGCAGCTACAATGTACGGCAACCCGAGACTCAAACCTAGACCTGTCGGGTCGGGTCGGTCGGTTCACCAAAGTACGTAACAAACTGAGGTACCACGTCCTCAGAATAATATATTCAGTGTCATTGGATATCTAAGATGGCCGCCATTACAAAATGGCAGACTACATGTTTTTTCACAACCCTCTCAAACGGATACCAAATGATAGAACTTGACTAGAAGAATATAGTACACCATTAAAAATGCAATATGAGCGAGCACCAAATATAAAACAAAAAAACAGAGAATGAAGTTAATTACAATAGAACCAAGGAACCTGAAAAATTTTCACGTTCTTTATTTTGTTCTACTATCTTCCTTGAAATATTGGCTTTTCCCTCTGAGGATTTGAAATTTTTCCGACAGAGGCAGCCCTTGTCCTTGGAGGTCACAGATGTTTTAAATCCCTATTGACTACTCTGTTAAAAGTATTAAAATATAATAGAATAACCACACCAGCGGTAACTCTTGCAGATATTTTTAAACCTTCTGGCGACGAAAGTGAATTGTTGTGCATTTTATGTGAGATTTAATGTTTAATATCATGAGGGAAAGCGGTAAATTAACAAGCACGAGGAATAATCCTAGAGTTTAACACCAGGGCCGCAGTTTAAACCTAATAAAAGCCTCTTAATAACGATAATTTAATACCTTTTGTTGAGCTAAACAGTAACATAACACGTAGAATGTAGATGTCATAAATAAACTGTACCAGAAATAGGGAAACCTGTGTCTCAGGAATATTTACAACTAAGAAAGTTGCAATATTTTTTAGGTCAGACGTTGGCAATACCAAAGGTTGTACTTGTGTTATTAATTCAACCCTTTAACTTTGGAAAAACCCCAGCAACCTTGAAAATTTTCTAGTAAAAATCGATCTTTTCATCAACCTTCTCCGTCAGAAAAATAGAAAAAACGTCCCTAATTAATTGATCCAGAAGTTTCTATCCGAAAAAGGCATTAGTGTCTACCAAAATCAATTAACCACTAAACAGTTTCTGGTGAAACTAAGTGGAACGTCATGAGTCAGCGCTTTGACGGCCGATAATTAAATTGAGCAACGCTAAAGTGATCCGCTCGGATTCCTGATCGGGGATCGAATGATGTTGCCAGGCGAAAATAAAACAATAAACAGTTAAAACGATACCGTTTAAGGGAAAAATTTGCTTGAACGTAATGCAAATTGTAAGGCAGAAATGTCTTTATTTTGGCTAAAAAATTCTAATGAAGTCGGTTTTTTTTCCCGAGTATTTTTAGATTCTATCTGAACAAGAACCTAATTAATTTAGGCAATTGAAGCAAGCAGAGATTCCATTCCATATATTTGGTTTTGGATGTCAGCTTAATATTTCTTTTTCGCTATTTTACAATATTTTAAATGTAATTGTTCAAATAATTGACTTACTTGTAAATGCTTCTCGTATTCTTCTTCGATTTCACTGCCGTTATAGTACCGGTTCTTGATGGTGGTGTTGGGGAAGTAGAATCCTCGTTTGCAGACGCACCTGTAGGAACCCCTGCGGAACCCCAGACCTGGCACCGGCACACACTAGAGACAAAGCAAACTTTACTCTCATATATTGAACTACATACTTGCGTAAGTATTACAGGTGGTAGATCTACGAGATAGTCTGGGTTGGTACCCACCCGCCTTTCTATTCCTGCCGTGAAGCAGTTCGCTGTGTTACGGTTCGAAGGATTGGAGCGCCAGTGCAATTACCGGCACGAGAGGTATAACGTCTTTATCTCTACTTGGGCAAGGGGATGCTCTAGGTGTTTCACGACATCAAGGGCATCGTCGTGTTAATAGGCGGCGGTATCACTCTCCATCGGGTGATCCGTCTGCTTGTTTGCCCATTAAAGTGGTATAAAAATAAAATTATATTACGGGTAACGCATTAACGATTTTTTTTTCACTCCAATATCCATGAATTCATAATGCGTACTGCAAGGGTGTGGAATTCTTTGCCTGCCGATGTGTTCCCTGACCAATATAACTTGGGCCTCTATAAGGCAAGAGTGAATAGGTTTCTCCTAGGCAGGCATGATCCACCTTAGACCTCATCGCCGCTTAACATCAGGCGGGTTTGGGGTCAAATGCCTGTCTGGTCTTGAATAAAAAATATATATATTTATTATAATTCAATTCCACATATTCACACAAATCGATTAGATTTTTTCAAATATCTGACTTATTAACTAAATTATAAAGCTTCAAAGTCAATGTACACAGGCGCCATACAACTTTCATAGAAAAGATTGTTCTATTGAGCGAGATGGATATATTTACTTTTAATGGTTATATCTCCCTGGTTTATCGTACAATTGTCATTCTGTTTTCACTGTAAATATACTATTTCCACATTCTTTACGATAAATTGATTGAATAATCAAATTTGATTTCATGCGTACTAGTATTCCCTATTCGACGAGTATATTATAGTACGAGTATTTAGTTTTGATTTGTATATTATAAAAAATTGTCAAAAATTGAATGTTTGTGTGTATGAATGTTATATTCAAAATACAATCCAGTCAAGTGTGAGTTGGACCCGCACTCCTTTATGCTTGAGATGGAACCGATCGATCATTTCCGTGCCATTTTTCATGCATAAACGTTATGTTATTTTTAAATAATTTCCTAAATGAAACAAAAACAAGCAAAGCATGTTGAAAAACGTTTCTGCAATGGACGCCCTATTGAATTTATAATTTCTCCATGTTTCTACAATTTGATGTTATAGCGGGAACAGGGATGGACATTCTCTGAAAATTTCATGAGTCTAGCTATTGTGGCTTATGAGATACAGCAGTTAGCCAAAAAGAAAGACGGACGGACGGGCAACATAGACGTTCTAATAAGGTCCCGTTTTTTATAGCAGAAAATATTGTATTTGAATAATGAAAAAAGCACGGAGGTTTCTTGCCGGATTCTTCCTCGTAGAAATAGCATTCCGAACCGGTGGTTGTAAAAAAAAATGAAAGTGCTTATTTTAAGTCTATTCGAATAAAACATTTCGACTTTGACTTTACTCTTTGTATACACAACCCTTTAAATGACTGCTGTTTTAGCAAATTAATTTATTAATGTCCGTCGATCCACGTCATAATGCCCAGTTGTACCTTTCTTTAAAATTCTAACATATCTCTCGGATTATTCAAAAAGTTTCGAGTAACGCATTTGCATGAATAATTTAAAGTAAGCTCCGCTAAAGGTCCAAGATGGAGTCACGTTTTATATTATTTAGTTTGTGAAGAGGTTTTAACAGGGTTTTTATTTGCCCTTCGAGACTTTTTTAGACTTTTATAATGTACTGATATTTCGTTAAGTTTGTTTAATCTACTAATAAATAACATTATAAAGAGGAAATTTGATTGTTTGAATTGAGTAGGCTCCGCAACTACTGGGCCGATTTGAAAAATTCTTTCACCGTTAGAATCCTGCATGCCGGGGGAGACTAGTATGAAATAAAGCAAGGTTGTTACTGTTGATCGTTACGCAGCACAAACCTGTACTGTGTAACCACAAACGAATACAATATCAATGAATTTTGTATTGAACATTTTTTGTAAGATCATGGTCTGCTTTCCAACTGTAGGGATATTTTGTTAATAATACTTCAACCTTATTTATTATATAACCTAAAACATAATATTTGCATGCATTACATAGGTAAAACGTTACGAAACTTGCATGTCTATTTGCCATATTTTGTAACAAACGTTTAGGTAAATAAATTTAATTTGATTTTAAGACAATGTGTATGGCCTTGGCCCAACATTATTGTTATTAATTTAGTATATTACTATTATTAGTAAAGTTTAGTTTATTTAGTGTTTGGTGGCCTCTGTGGCGCAGTGGTGTAAACAGCTGACTGCTACGCTAGAGGTTCCGGGTTCGAATCCCGGCGGAGGCGGAACATTATGTGATTTGCAAGACGCATTGTTTCGCTTACCGGTCTTGGATGTTGTATTCTTATCTAAGTAATTCATACCAAATCGTTGCTTAGCATCTGCGACACAAACGATCTTACTGCATGGCTGAGTTAATGTGTGTGTCGTGATGTGGTTATTATTATCATTATTATATATATTTTTTTAATATTTAACCTCAACCATCGTATTCACTCGTCCATAAAATTTTAATACATCACTCGATAATTACTCAATTTTTGGCTAGCATGGGATTCATCGCGGTTGAGGTAAATTAAAGCTTAAAATAAATGCGAGATTTAGTATAAAACCTCACTACAAAGTTGAGTTATCGACTCAGTTCTGCATTAATTTTATAATCTTACTACTAAACAATGATTTTGTATATACAACTTTTATAAGAATACTACATCCAAGACTAGTAAGTGGAACAACGCATTTTGCAAAAGAAAATAATTTCAAAATGTCTCCATTTTTTTATTGTTGACGACCTCTGTGGAGCAGTAGTGTAAAAAGCCGACTGCTACGCCGGAGGTTCTAGGTTCGAATGCCGGCAGGCACGGAATTTTGTGCTTTGCAAGACGCGTTCTTTAGCTCACCTGTCTTGGATGTTGTATTCTTTTATGTAGTATATACCATATCGTTTCGGTGACACAATTCCTTACAATACTTACTTCAGTGCTGAGTTAGTTAAGTGGTTAATTATTATTAATAATGATGTCTGATACAAATTAGCGGTTGAGAATCGAAAAAAACAATAACATTTCCCGATATTATTTGTTCCATCAACAAATCAAATCCCCCTTTTGGCAGTATCGTTAAATAATTATACAGACTGACTCACATACATACAGTCGAGGTCTGCCACGGAGTATCATTTGCCATCGAAATTCCTCTGTACGCGATAATACTACGTTTTAGGGGTTGGATCGCAAACGCCATACTAATTGGCCGCAGTAAATCTCTATTACCAATGACGGTAAAGGAAGCAAATCATTAATTGAAATCATGATGCTGTTTTAAAAGTATGATAATCTCATCCATTCACAAATAAGTATGAAAGCCCCCAGCCGCAAAAGCTGCAAGCAAAACTCGACCTTAAATTGGTAGTGTGTGCGCGCCGTGATTGTACATACAACCTTATTTAGCCTATAATCCTGAATGATATAGATATATCAAATAATGATATTACAGTCAACAGCCAAATAAATTTGTTCTGTGATGACGAATAGAAAACAGCATTTTCTCATAGGGTGTTCCTTTTTGGACGAAGGTTCTATGTAGGACAGCTTTATTTTGTTTTAATATGGGAGGGCAGGTAAGGGTAGACCTAGGCATCTGCCTATTATTATTATCTAATAATAATAATAATAACCACATCACGACACACACATTGACTCAGCCCTGCACTAAGTATCGTAAGAACTTGTATTGCAGGTGCTAAGCAACTGGTATATACTAAATAAATAAGAATACAACATCCAAGGCCGGTAAGCGAAACAATGCGTCTTGCAAATAAACTAAGTCCCAACCCCGCCAGGATTCGAACTCGAAACCTCTAGCGTAGCAGTCGGCTTTTTGAAACATTACGACATGAGCTGTACAGCCCTCTTATAGACTTCGGGGCACACCCGCCACTCTGTCCCACCACTGCAACTCCTGTTTATCAGGATCAACAGTGGCGTCCTTTGATCGAATAATCAACGAATAATGCAGCTGTGCAGTGATGCACAGGCTGTGCCCGGACACCCTACCGGCTGTCTTGGGACCCGCAACAAACTTAATCAGAAGAAATAGGAGGTAGTAAGAAAGCGGTTTCAGACTTCCCTCCCAGCAAAGCGGAGACAGCAATTGAAATGGCCCAGAGGCCCAAAAATCTAAAGGGGAGACAGTCAGGAGACGCCTGACCGTCTAAACACCACGGTATGCCACTAACTAACAGGGGATAAATAAGATACTAACCTAAATCTTACACCAGTAATATTGGTGACAAAACTTTTTAAAGGCACGGAAGTTTCCCTTCGTTTTCACAAGATCTAGGTAATAAATAGGACTACACGCAGATACTTGAATCGAATTCAACATGATTAACCGTTCGTCATGCCAGAGACTACACTCCCACAAGGTATGATGGGCAGTTTGCACAAATTCTTGATCCGACGTTGAACATTCGCAAAAAGGTGACGGCACCAAGTTAAATAAATAAAGTTTGCCCTTAAAGTTACCATGCCCGGTTAGAAATTGGGCTACGCAATGACCCTCTTATAGACTGTAAGATGTATTCTTTTCAGTATATTTCCCGATGACATTACGAAATCATTGGACGAGAATTTTTAACTTTTTGACAATTCAAAGTACCTACAAAGTTATTTGATGATGTACCGCGACCAAATTGGTCATGAGGAAAGGCCAGGTTAAAAGTACCCAAGACTGTCGTGTGTGAGGAGATGCAATGATGTGGAGGAAGCGAGAAGCGAGCCATTGTCTCTGCCTGCCCAACAGGGAATATGCATGAAATTTAATTCGATTATTTAAACAATTTATCGTAAAGTTAATGGAAATAGTTTCTCTTTAGTGAAAATAGAAAAACAATTGAACGATAAACCAGGGAGATATAACCGATTAAAGTGAACAGAACAACCTTTTCTATGGAAATTGTATGGCGCCTGTGTACTTTGACGTCATAGTTCATATCGGATCTCTGTGTCTAACAAACGACTTTGAAGCCTTATAACTTAGTTCATAAGTGATATATTTGAGAAAATCTAACGGATTTGTGTAAATATCTGATATCAATTTTAATAAATAAATTTAAAAAAAAATCATGCATATTCCGTATTGGGACGAAGACGTGAGTGTGTGTGAGGAATAAGTAGATCTATGTGATAAAAAATTTTGTTTGGAATTATTATATTTAGAACTAGCTAATACAGTTTATCTCGATAGGAATTATTGCTACTTAATAAACATTTTATTTGGCTGTAATTTACCTTGGTTTCAACATTAATATGCTTACGGCGGAATGTAAGATAGGCGGGATGTCTGACATTCAACGATCTTCATGTCAATCAGGTCAAAGTTATCATGCTTTAGTGACGGAAACCTGTTTTATTTTTCCCTACTGATATAATAAATGCGAAAATTTATAAGGATGTCTGGATGAATGGATGTTAGTCACTCTTTCATGTAAAAACTTCACAATAATTTTAATGAAATTTCACAATAATATAGCTTGTACATCAGAATATCACATAGGTAATAATTTATAAAGACATTGTGTGATTTGGCCAAAATATTACGGTCAATTTCAAGTCATTAAAAATCCTTTTAGAATCATTTTCGACTACGCGGACGAAGTCTAGGGCAGGGACGGGACTTTGTGTTATTTGCAAGACGCATTGTTTCGCTTACCGGTCTTGTATGTTGTATTCTTATTTATTAAGTGTATACCATATCGTTGCTTAGTTCCTGTGACACAAGTTCTTACGATACTTACTGCAGGACTGAGTCCATGGTTGTGTCGTGATGTGGTTATTATTATTAAATTATATGTCTTACATAAATAGGCAAGCATTAGGCCTGTCACTTAATGTCAAGTGAAGATGCGGCAGGTGGAGCGAACTCAATTAATGTTAGTCTAATTAATGTCAAGGTCATCAATAAGTAGGTATTATTTTCCATTAGTTTTTCGGTGTTGTAAAAATTTCTTGAAATGCAGACCCATTTCTTCTTAAACTTGTAATATTTTAAATAAAAATAAATTCACTTAATAACGAGAAATTATAATAATAATATTAATCATTCCCCGGATTCCCTGAAATAATATAGAGCACATCAGACAAAAGCCCTGTTCAGTAACAATAACTTTAACCACCAATTGATTTAATTCTGTGTAAATAATGACGTTATGTCTTTCATACCTTCCATCTCACAAAGACTATTCGACTGTAGTTGTGTTGGTTTTGACAGGCGTGTATATGCACATTGCGCCGGTGTGCTCACCCGAGAGTTCGCCCAGTAAAAACATGACACACACTAGAGCGGTTTGCAAGTACGCGTCCCACCACAGCCATAGCAACACTTTCTTCGTGACATGGAATAACTGTACCTTACCCATCTCATCCGGTCCGAACGTAATTGGGGCGCTTAAAACAACTTAAGCCCATCCAAATTTCCAGCAGCATGGAGTATTTGCTGTGAGTCAGGACATAAATTGATATTCGAATCGAATTATTTAACGATACCGCCGAATATATATGTACAGAATTAATAACAATAATAAACCACAACATTAACTCAGCCCTGGATTAAGTTTAAATATCAATATAAATTTGGACTCCCAAACTAATGCTCTCTGGTCAGAGCTGCAATGTCGGAGTGACAAGCAAGAGTTACGCCTTTTCACTATAATACTTTAAATAAATTATTGTTTATAATTATTCCATGGACATATTGTTGATTCAGGTATTAATATGGTTTATTGTGTTTAGTTAGTTTATATTTTATGTTCACATTGTACATAGTTTAATGTGTTTCAATAAAACTCTCAGTTGTAAAGTTGCATCAACGCTGGCATCATTTATATCGCTGAGCAATCAAGATCAAGTCTTGATTTCAGGCTTGTATTATTAAATTTATTTACGCTATTTAACGAAAAGTATTTTACTATGGACCTTGCACTAGGCGAGCTTGTATCTGTCGAATTTAATACACTATGAATTGTAATATTGTACACAAAACAATATACAATAACAGAATAAATGTAGATGGAAAAATTTTATAGGAATTACGACAAATATGAAAATTTTAAATTTGTCGGGAAATTATATGTCTGAGTGTGGGTGAGTGGGAGTGTGTGTGGGTGTGTATGGAAGTGAGTGTTGGCTCATTAGTTTCATAAACTTCTCGGTCTGGATATTACAAAGGGTTAAAATTTAATTTTTAATTGTATTTTTCGCCTGTCTAACGGTATTGAATTTGATTTCACATGACTTGACCGTTCTGTTATATATAATAATAAAAAAACACATCTAGACACGCCATTGACTCAGCCCTGCAGTAAGTATCGTAAGAACTTGTGTCACAGGAACTTAGCAACGATATGGTATATACTACATAGATAAGAATACAACATTCAAGACCGGTAAGCGAAACAATGCGTCTTGCAAATAACACTAAGTCCCGTCCCCGCCGGGATTCGAACCCGGAACCTCTAGCGTAGCAGTCGGCTGTTTACACCACTGCGCCACCGAGGTCGACAAAATAATATACAAGCGTATATGTCTTGGTTGGCAAAATACATAATATGTACCTGACTATCTGGTATTATTCAGATATAAACGACTGTCCTCAATCTGTGGCCCGCTAGGCCTTTGTAATTGGCCCACCTGCAGTTACAAATTTAATTTCAACGTATTAAAATTTGTTACCCATCAAAAAAAAAGCCTTGAAAATGTGGCTGAGACGTGTGCGGCCTGAATTAAAATGTGGCTGAGACGTGTGCGGCCTGAATTAAAATGTGGCTGAGACGTGTGCGGCCTGAATTAAAATGTGGCTGAGACGTGTGCGGCCTTAATTAAAATGTGGCTGAGACGTGTGCGGCCTGAATTAAAATGTGGCTGAGACGTGTGCGGCCTGAATTAAAATGTGGCTGAGACGTGTGCGGCCTGAATTAAAATGTGGCTGAGACGTGTGCGGCCTGAATTAAAATGTGGCTGAGACGTGTGCGGCCTGAATTAAAAAGGTTGAGGTAGGCTCATCTAGGGTGTAAATGATATAACCTTGCAAAGTCGGAATGCAAATATTTAACATCAAAAAGTTTATTATAAATGAATTCATTCCTTACCATTGTTATTTTAATTTCAGAACGAAAATCGTATTAAATTCCCGGAAATTGAATTCCAGGAAAACATAATAAAGGAAACATGAAATGTTGTATTTTCACTGTGACCATTTAAAAAGGCTCAAGAACAATAAATCTGTATACAAAAGCCATCAAAACTCCGGAGAATGGATGTTTTGTTTGGCAAAAAAAAATCAAGGTGAAAAACGAAAAGTTACGGTACAAAATGACATTTGTCAGGGAAACCGCGAAACTCATCTATTAGCTGTCAAAATTGGATGTCAGATGGATTAGTGGCCGTCCATCTCGGCTTTGTTCTTGGTAAATTTTTTGCCCGGCGAAAAAACAAAAAAAATTACAGAGGATCACAAGACGTAAGTTTTGGTAGTCACGGAATTATTAATTTTTGTTTTAATGAAGTAAATCATATTAAAACGAAAAATTATAAGTTACAACAAAAAAAAAAAAACAGAAAAACAATATTTGTAAATTAAAATACATTGTACGAGTTATATCGTTTTTTTTTAAATTTAAAGCACGAGAATCTTTTTTTAATCATTCTTCAAAAAATTCCACTATCAATAATTGTAGAATAAAAACAATTGCTTTATTTATTCAATTAATAACGTCGAAATCAAAATACTAATTCTGTCGATTGTGGAGTAATTGATTTTGATTGAATGTGTCCGAAACGATTCTAGCAGAAAATCTTATTAAAAATTAATTATAACGTCGGTTTTATTAACGGCATCTTGTCTAATCCGTCATCGTACGAGGCTCGATGTTTATTTAAGTTGGCTGAATTAGGCTTAATTTTTTTTAAATTGTTTGTATTTGTTTCTGTAGCTGTTTTGTATTCCTTGCCTTTATTGGGCGAAATTATCGCTTAGCAACAAAGCCCTTATAATAAATTTATAAATAATAATTAATATTATTCTAAGCGCAAAACTATTAAAAACAAACGAGAAAGAACTTAGGAGGAAACATTCTAGAAGGTAAAAAGGTAAAATTTCTAATTGAACATTACCGAAAGCTGAGTGAAATTAACTGTTACAGAACGAACTACGTCCTAGCAATAAATAAAACGTATTCTATCCGGACTTTTATAGAGTTCTAGGGTTCCGCAAAGTACCCGAAACTCACGTTTAGAAAGTAACTAACGAAATTCACTAACACGGCTGAATTGAAAAGTGAATTTTTTCTACCGGTGAAATGGTCGCCAATGTAGTTAATCCTAAATTCAATAGAATTCAATAGAATGACAGAGTTCACTGTAGTAATACATTTTAGTTTATCAATAATACCAATATAAAGAAATTTTTAATTCATCTAAGAACACTATCCTTTCTTTTATTTGATGAAGCCTGCTTAAGTTCCAAAGTTCCAAAATATTGTTAGAACCCCAGGTAATAAAAGGGACTGTAAATAGAAAATGTAACTGAAAGGTATGAAAGGTCAATAATCCAAGTCTAGACCTTTTAGGTATCCCAAGGGTAGGAACTAAAAGTTTGATGGGCTTAGTTTTAGGTTCGGCCGCCTTAAGGCCCTTGAAACCCACTTCATCTGTTTTATGATTATTAGCTTTCCCCGCGACTTCTATTTATAAATTATTTATTTTATATATCACGAACGGACAAAAAGACAGCTCACCTGATGGATAGTGATACCGCCGATATTGACACTACGATGTCCTTGATGTCTGAAACGACAAGAGCACCGCCAATGCTTTGCCCATGCAGAGGTAAAGATGTTATACATGCGTGCCGATAATTACACTGGCTCTCCAATCCTTCGAACCGAAACACAGCGAACTGCTTCACGGTAGAAGAAAGGAGGCGTCTGCGTAGATTCCGTTTTTATAAATCAGGAGGAGTTTTTCGGAATAAGTATCCTAAGTGGAGATGGTGGACTACCTTAATCCTAATTCCTTCAACCATTTTGGTGTTATTGAAGAACAAACATGAAAACTTTTTATAATATTTAGTTGGAAGTGGAAAGTGTATAGTCGTATTTTTAAAACGATAGGTGGAATTTTTGCTAAAATAAGTACTGTTTATCAAACTTCCTTTGCTTATAAACGTTATGGTTAAGGCAAATATATTGGAAGGGAAATCAATGTATGCAGTGTATCCTCAAGCCACATCAAGTATGTATCAAGATTGATTGGACCCATTGGGTCAGTAACTGGCGATCTACAAGCCTGACCACTTCTCCTAATGAGCCTCAGCTGGAAGATCTATGTGTGAGATCGTCCGGTTTTGTACCACCCTCGTTTCTATTTCTGCCGTGAAACCGTTCGTTGTGTTTCGGTTCGAATGATTGGAGAGCCAGTGTAATTGAAGTATAATACCCTAACCACATTAGCAACCATTGGCGGTGCTTTCGGCTTTCCAGACATCAAGGGCATAGCCGTGTTAATAGGTGGTGTTATCACCTTCCACCTGGTGAACAGTCTGCTTTTGCCCATGATGTACAAAAAAAAGGTTTGCGTCCTGAAATATAGCCTTCGTTCTTTAGCTTCCATGACATGATTCCCATGGGATCTTGACATATTTTTCACCTCTTAGCTCTTATCACATAAATTGCAATTGTTTTTTGGCCAACACCTGTAATATGTTTTCTGAATATAAAATTTTGTAACGCAGGTGTATGCTCAACAGAATTTTTAAATTCAACCTCGACCTACAAAAATAATAATCACGACACACGTATTGACTCAAGCGTGCAGGAAAATAGTAGAGTTTTGTGTCGCAGGTGCTTAGCAACGATTTTGTATAAACTACATAGATAAGAATACTACATGCAAGACCGATGT
This sequence comes from Choreutis nemorana, assembly GCA_949316135.1. Taxonomy (NCBI): domain Eukaryota; kingdom Metazoa; phylum Arthropoda; class Insecta; order Lepidoptera; family Choreutidae; genus Choreutis; species Choreutis nemorana. The sequence continues at coordinate 1,287,646 of OX438598.1, forward strand.
CCGAAACAATACGTCTTACAAATATAAAAAAGTTACCACCCGCAGTAATTCTAACACAAGACCTGTTGCGTAGCAGTCAGCTGTTATACCACTGAGGGTATGAAAATGGTACATTTCTTTTACTTGTACTTATTTCTATTTTAACCTTCATACCACCTTGGCCTCGCCCAAACTTCGTAGTAAATTTTACCTGCCTGGATATTTTCAAAACTATCCCTGAACACTCTAAAAGGCTTAATATTTTCTTTAAAATTGTATCCAGAAATTCCCTTTTGAAGTGATAATAACAACTTGCAAGAAAACATGTAGGTAAATATCAAAAGAACTCCTTTAATACTTTTTGAGGATATGGGCTGTCTTTGCCCGGAAACTAAATCGATTCGAGCAGGATGCCGGTTATTGCGTATTTAGAAAAAAACCGGTAGCTATCACAAACAACATCCAGTCGCTTATGATCCTTGCGAGATTCAAGGGTTGCAGAGTAAACAAACCGCGCTGGTGCTGGTTTTGTAATTGTTTGATGAAGGCTATGGTCACTGCTTATTGTCTGTCAAATAGACTCTTTAATTTGAGAGGACGTGGTAGTTCAGTTTGTTAATTGCCTTAGTAAACCAACCCGAGGTCGAGGGTTAATCTCGAGTTGCCGTAAATAGTAGCTGCTTCATTGTGCCCGGATAGTGGAGACAGATTTGCAACCGGTCACACTGGGACTCAACATAAACATGCGAAATGCAGTGTGTAACGTTTCTGCCAACACCTCATGAGGGATTACGGCGTGATTTTATGAGTGTTTTTAATGAACTTAAAAAGGCGGTGTGAAGCAATTCATTTTTATTTAGAAAATAGGTATGTAGTGACAAGGGCCTCCAACGGCAACGTTACTAAAGATGAAGGGCAGGTAATAAACCAATTCAATCAGTAGATATTCAAAGGTTAGTTTCCGTATTGATATATGAACACGATTTTTTCCGTCCGATGAGGGTTTGGTAAAAGAGGGTTTTTTTTTTTTTTCTGTTGCCGTTGCCATCATCATGGCAATAACTTTTTTCTGTTGCCGTTGCCATCATCATGGCAATAACTTTTTTCTGTTGCCGTTGCCATCATCATGGCAATAACTTTTTTCTGTTGCCGTTGCCATCATCATGGCAATAACTTTTTTCTGTTGCCGTTGCCATCATCATGGCAATAACTTTTTTCTGTTGCCGTTGCCATCATCATGGCAATAACTTTTTTCTGTTGCCGTTGCCATCATCATGGCAATAACTTTTTTCTGTTGCCGTTGCCATCATCATGGCAATAACTTTTTTCTGTTGCCGTTGCCATCATCATGGCTATAACTTTTTTCTGTTGCCGTTGCCATCATCATGGCAATAACTTTTTTCTGTTGCCGTTGCCATCATCATGGCAATAACTTTTTTCTGTTGCCGTTGCCATCATCATGGCAATAACTTTTTTCTGTTGCCGTTGCCATCATCATGGCAATAACTTTTTTCTGTTGCCGTTGCCATCATCATGGCAATAACTTTTAGTGTTTTTCCAGAGTCAAGTTTTTATGAGGTATGAAATGATTAAGAGATGAATAATGATAGATGGATCGGTGTACAGTAACATGCTAGTACGGTCACTATAAGCTCGAAAGAGTTACTTGAGAGAAGACGAAAAGTGCAGACAAATCGACATTTTCTTTTTGCTTCATAAACATAAGTGATCTGAGTCAATCCGATGGGGATTCGAACAGGTATAGCGGTCGTGCCTATGGTTTCCGTTTTGTCGTGTCGTCTTTATAAAGACGATACAGCCTGATCGATTGTATAGGGAACTATAGCCAAGGTAAATTAAAGTTTTGGTAAATCTGCTAAGCCATTCGGGCCGCAGCACTCCTCGTTTTGATAAAAAAAAGGTGATCTTAGTATTTTTATTCTAGAAATGAGTATTCAAGTAATTGCTATTTAGGTATCCTATTTCTAATCTTAAATGCATTTTTTTACTAACACCCATAATAGGTCTGATATAAAACTTTGTAACACAGGTGTATGCTTAACAGAAATTTGTAGTTTGACCTCGATTTATACGATGCATTATTTCATTATTTAGTAATGAACGGCATCAATTTAGAACAAGCATAGAGTATCACGTAGCTCATGAAGCTAGTCACATACATTTAATTACAGGCTGGCGAAAAAGTCCAGGAAACAAATGAGGGCGCTTTAAAACACTTTCTGGCAACACTGAGCCGTGATCATAACAACATGGCAATACTGAGTAAGTAATATCACCACATCATAATCTTATTGTCAAGATGTATCTAACATCGGTTTTAATTTAACAATAATAACCACATCAAGACACAAATTGACTTAGCCCTGCACTAAGATGTAATCTTGTATCGCAGGCACTAACAAAGTAAGAATTTTATCCAAGTAATTTGTCAATTTATTTATTTATAAAGAATTAGCAACACATTATGATAATGTGTTGCTTATAGTTCAAGAACAATTTATGTTGTTTGAAGTAAAATTATATCTATCATAATATTGATTAAAATTGTTTTTTTCTTTTTTATATAAGATAGGGCGAGGTTTTATAAACGAGCTGACAGATCACCTGATGGAAAGTGAATACTGCCGCCCATGGACATTTGCTAAACCAGAGGAGCTACAACGTTGCCGGCCTTTTAATAAGAGTACGCTCTTTTCTTGAAGGTCTGCAGGTCGTATCTGTAATATCGGCAACACATGCCGCAGTTTTGTGGTGCGGGGCAGAAAGTTTCTGTTAAAACGCACAGTAGAGCTCTGCCAACTGTCAAGGTGGTGGGGGTGGTATATAGTTGGATAGATCAATAAGTAAATAAATAATAATAATAGTACTCACCTCGGTAGTCTGTTTCTTGCATTTGTCGGTGGCAGCGAAGATGTTGAGCTGAGTGGAGCCGGCCTTCAGGGGGCACTGGTCAATATCCACGCGTCTCAGATCTATGTCTATTCCACTTGTGCCCCTGTGTAGAAAAAAAAGCTGATCAAACCATCTTCTAAGGTTTATTTTATTTTATTCATTTAGACATACACAACAGGTGACATTCAAAAACTTAACAATATACAGTGATCAATTAAATGTATAAAACTGGAATGAGATCCAAAAAACATGTACACGGCATTTTTTTTTGGGGCACAGCCGCCACTCTGTCCCACCACTGCAACTTCTGTTCACCAGGATCAACAGTGGCGTCCTTTTATCGAATAATCAACTAATAATGCAGCTGTGCAATGACGCACACGCTGTGCCCGGACACCCTAACGGCTGTCTTGGGACCCGCAACGAACTTAATCAGAAGAAATAGGAGGTAGTAAGAAAGCGGTTTCAGACTTCCCTCCCAGCAAAGCGGAGACAGCGATGGAACGGCCCAGGGGCCAGAAGCTAAAGGGATCTACGGTCAGTAGACGCCTGACCGTCAAAACACCACGTGTACACACAGCCTGATATAAATAAATAAATATTATATAAACAAAAAGAAACAAGAACAAGCAAAAAATTTCAATGAAATCCCATTCCTTGTATTGTAGCCCCCTTTAATTTGAATTTCTTTATATTTTAATATTTGTTGTTGCAGTGGCAACAGAAATAGACATTCTCTAAAAATTCAAGAGTCTGCCTTTTATGGTTTATGAGATACAACCCGCTGATAGAGAGGCAGACAGACGGACGGACAGCGGAGGCTTAGTAATAACGCCCCGTTTTACCTTTTACGTACCAAACCCTAAAAAGAAAGTTAAGCACACCGCCGTAATTAATCCGTCGAGAGGGGTAGGCAGACGTGTTAAATACCGCATTTCGCATGTTTGTGTTGACTCTCAATGTGACAGGTTGCGAATCTGTCGCCACTATCTGGGCACAAAGAGGAACATGGCAGCTACAATGTACGCCAAACCGAGACTCGAACCCTCGACCTGTCAAGTCGGGTCGGTCGGTTAACCAAAGCACGTAACAAACTGAGCTATCAGGTCCTTAAAGTTAAACACAAACAGTAAAAATTCTTTGGAACTTGAGGTACCGCTCAAATCAGGGACGCTCCAAAGAAATTTGTACGCTCAGCTTTTAGGTTGCTTTTGGTACTGCATATACCAATAATATCGATTCCGCACCGACAAATCAGAAAACGGCCTTAATCTTATTATTGGCTAGGGAGTGCGCTCGTAGGCGTTACAAAAGAAAAAAAAACAAATTTCAAAGTAAGAAACAAAAGAGGACAAGAATCAAAACAAATTGTTGACACGAGAAACCTTTCTCAAAGTAAACTTAGAGACAAGTATCCAGTCAAGAGTATAAAATACAAACAATATGGAATATGCATGAAGTTTAATTTGATAATTCAATCAATTAATCGTAAAATATGGTAATATTATATATACAGTGAAAACAGAATTAAAATTACGATAAACCAGGGAGACATAACCATCAAAAGTAAATATATCTATCTCGCTCATCAGAACAACCTTTTCTATGGAAGTCGTATGGCGACCGCGTACTTTTACGTCATTGTACATATTGGGTCTCCTTGTCTAACCAACCACTTTGAAGCTTTATAACTAATTTAATATTTAAAAAAGAAAATCTATAGGATTTGTGGAAATGTGTGGTATCGAATTATTCTGAATAAATAAAAAAGTTCAAAAAACCATCTCACGAGGCCTCCTTGGCTATGTTTGTAGTTTTAACGTGTGCACATTGTTTCAGTGTGCAAAACCTCAAATTTACTCCTATCAAGTACACGCACACTAGAACAATATTCTTGTACAACCAACAATTACACAACCATAAGCGAAACGACTTCGTCAAATAGAATATCTGAAGCAATTTTTTGCCACATATCGTTTGAAAGTTCACTCCTGGCAGACCTTCCGGAACATTCCTGATGTCAAAAGGGAATCCGGAACAAACCTTCGTCTGGGATGAAAAAAACTTATGTACTAACATTGCTGCTGACATATTTTTATTCATGCGACTTGTTATTAATAATGATTCTTTCAAACAGGTCTATTCCCTGTTCTTTTTAATAACAAGATCTTGTGAAAACGAAGGGAAACTTCCGTGCTTTTAAAAAGTTTTGCCACCAATATCACTGGTGTAGGATTTAGGTCAGTATTTAATTTATCTCCCATTTAGTTTTTTGGCCTCTGGGCCGTTTTAATTGCTGTCTCCGCTTTGAAGTTTCAAACCGCTTTCTTACTACGTTCTACTACTTTAATTTAAGTTCGTTGCGGGTCAAAAGACCACCGGGCACAGCCTGTGCGTCATTGCACAGCTGCATTATTCGTTGATTATTCGATCAAAGAACGCCACTGTTGATCCTGGTGAACTGGAGTTGCAGTGGTGGGACAGAGTGGCGGTTGTGCCCCGACATTCAAACAGGTCATATGAAACGTCCATAGGATACTGTAAGGGTAAGTTTAGACTATAACATGAATATAAGACACAGAGAAGAGTGATCCCAAAACTCACTTTCATGCACAAGATTGATTCATACTTTCATACAAAATACATTTTTTCTTCAATTTATTTTTCAATCTTAACTTTAGTTCATTTTTAGATATTATGGACTACAAAAAAAGTTTTAATTTTACTGAAGTGACACTACAGTTGACACCCATTTTAATTTATAAGACACTATCAGAGAATAAAACCAATTGTAAATGTCTACTTTTAAAAGGCAACCAGGGTTGCCAAGCCGTTCTTAATTCAGCCAGCTTTTGAATGGTTTAATAGCAAACAAGCGTTTAAAAGGCGAAAAACACGGTGAATGGTTGAGTGAGATAAAACTTTACACTGTTTATCCTTCGGCGAACGCCTGGCTGCAAGCCTGGCTAGTAAACCCTCATAGTGAGAAAAGCAATGCATTTTAATTTCTGACCAGCAATAAGAGATGACCCTGGAGAGCCGAGACAAATATTTAAGTTTTTCCAAGATAGATTTAGCGATATTATAAGAATTATTATTTCAAGTTTTTGACAATTGTTATTTTTGATTTCTTTATTTTTGGGGGTATTTTGAGAGTTAGAATTGGTTCATTCAATAATTAATAATTTTTATTAATTTATTTGATAATCCTCTGCTGCAACACTGGGTTCGTGTCCACGCCAGGTATAAAAGTTGATCTTATGTTGTTATTTTGAATTGATGGATTTTTTTTATTAAATAAAATTATTATTTTAAAGTTGGATAATTTTTTTTTATTGATTCAAATTAACATACATTTTGTTTTTGTTGATGTTGAATGTAATAATTATGTTAAATGTTTATTGATTCCACAAATGTAATAACTGACATAGTTTTAAGTGAATTGTTACTTTGCATTTGTGGCGAACGGCGGAAATAAATCATTTATTATTATTAATATTTCTGTGGGAAGCCGGGGCCGGGGGGCGGGTCGCGGTAGGAAACTCATCTATCTTTTTTAGGAAAGATTTTTAACCAACGAAAAATCTTTTAATCATTGGTTCCATTTCGAAGACTAAAACATGAGCGACGGCGGTGGCGCAGTGGTGTAAACAGCCGACTGCTACGCTTAAGAGTCCGGGTTCGAATCCCGGCGGGGGCGGGACTTTGTGTTATTTGCAAGACGCATTGTTTCGCTTACCGGTCTTGAATGTTGTATTCTTATCTATGTAGTATATACCATATCGTTGCTTAGTTCCTGTGACACAAGTTCTTACGATACTTACTGCAGGGCTAAGTCGATGTGTGTGTCGTGATGTGGTTATTATTATTATTATTGTGAGCATAATCCAATGTTAAGCCATAATGTTGCCAGCTTTTATTGAGGTTCATTCAAAAAGTATTACATTCTATATCGAATGAACATTTGGGATAATGTAAGGGATATCAATGAGTTCTAGGTCACTTGGCTTTGTAACTAACAATTTGTAGTGATCGATCAAAGCTTTTGATATCTGGGTCTTGTTTAATAAAAATACATTGAATAAATTATTAGAAGTTAAGTTATAGTGCTTATTTATTTCATCTTGCAAAAGATAATTTTGTAAATTCAACTCCTTGAGGGGTTGAATTTTCTTATAAAGATTATTCAATTTAATTAGATTTCTTATTTGTTATCGCTGAAGTTGGAAATAATGAAGCCATTGTGGAAAGCGTTTTTTAATCTTTAATTTAGTGTGGAAAATACTTTGATTGTTGTTGTTGATGCAGGCATATAGTAAACTGATAACTAACAAGATTCAATTTACCCAATACACAAGCCTTATTGGCTTAAATTGGGACTACAGGTGGAAGATCGGCGTGTGAGATCGTCTGGGTTGGTCCCACGCTCCGAAGAGGTATAACATCTTTACCTTTACACGGGCAAACCATGGTGCTCTTCGAGTTCCACGAGATCAGGGGCATTGTCGTATCAATAGGCTATATAACTTTTCAACAGGTGAACCGTTTGCTTGTTTACCTCTGATGAAAAAAATCAATTTGTCTGAATGGTGTTACCCTATTAGTGTTGGTGTATACACTATTAGTATATATATTTTTTAAGTCTGTACTTACATGTCTCATGACACAATCCTATTTATTCAAAATCGAAATGGTTTTTAATTTAAAAATATGTTCTCTCAAATCGTCATTTTTTTATCTCTTACCGGTTCGGAATGCTATCTACGTGGAAGAAGCCGGCAAGAAACCTCCGTAGCTGCTTTTATGAAACATTTATAATATTTTTTCATTTATTGGAATATTTAAGTTTTCTAACTATTTTATACAATTTAAAGCTACTACCTTTATATAAAGCCAATTACAATATGTAAGATTTTTAATTATTAATTATTATAAGTCTACCGAGGCTTTTATTTAAATACATTTGATTTAATTGCATGAAACTAAAATGAAATATTATTAACGTGTGAGTTTGGATGTTCAGATGCTTGTTACTCGATCACGAATAAACGGCTGCAGAGATTTAGATGAAACTGGACACAAAGGCAGTTCACCTTGACTGACACATCAATACTTTTTTCTCCAAAAACGTTAGGTTCCTGATTTTAATATCGACGTCGCGCGCAAATTTATAAAATGAATGAAACCTCATTTTTAAAATTTTCGACGAAAAGCAACAGCATCAGAGCTCGTCTGATTTAAGGTCTCGATCTGACCTTTATAATTAATTCAGTCGAGGATTTGCTATCCTTTGTTGGCGGTAGGCCCTAAGATAGGTCTGGGAGATAAGGGCCCTTGGAGGGCCTTCAAAAAGCTTTGTAACTCACCCATGGGAAAAACCAAGGTTCGGTGTGTCCATTATGAAAATGAGCTGATATCAATTTTATACAGTCGCTTTTAGGGTTCATTCCGTCTGGTATATTGGGCAGAAACCTTTTTTTGGTTTTATCGTCATTCATTTTTCCGCATAGTGTAAAATTTTCTCACATTACAGATGGTATTTAGTTATATGAGCAACATAACAAACTCACGCCGTAATCTCTCGAAAGAGGTTGGCAGAGGTGTTAGACACGGCATTTCGCATGTTTATGTTGAGTCCCAGTGTGACAGGTTGCAAATCTGTCTTAACTATCCGGGCTCATTGAGAAACATGGCAGCTACAACGTACGGCAACCCAGGACTCGAACCCTCGACCTGTTCTTGTTTCTGCCCTGTGTGTGTGTGTCAGGAACTCAGCTTTTAACATACAATTACCTAAACGGGATGAGTACAAAGGGTGCAGAAACAACAATTTAGGAACTGTTCAGGGCAGGGTCTGCGCGAAAAGTTTTGACAGAATAACGTAGATGATATGTACGTCAACCTGAGACTCGAACCCTCGACCTGTGGGTCGGATGGGTCGGTAAAACAAGGCACGTAACAAACTGAGCTATCCTTTAAGAGTTAATTAAAATGATTTATATCGCGATGTAGAATAAAAAACGCCATCTTGTTAGATCGTTACAATATTATACATTTCAAACACTTGAAGGAGTATATTTTTTCTGGTATCATAATAGTTTCTAGCTTCAATTTAACCATCGTACCTACCTTTTAATTTAATTGGATACGAACTTCAAGTACCAACTGCAGACGACCGACGTGTCAACTGGTTTCTATTTATTCCAATGAAATTCCTTCCGAAGCTAGCGACACGTCGCTTCCATAAAAATACATTGAAACCAGTCGTGTCGCCACGAACGTTGACTGCAGTTCCTTAATGAAACCAACATCCAACTTGTACCCAAAACGAATAGAAAGCAACGCCATGATAATATGGTACTAACATTATCTACCGTGACTGAATTTTCAAATGGAACTCCATAGGAAAAAAAGCAAACTATTGTGACAGCGCCGCCTATTGACACCACAATGCCCCTAATGCCAGACAATCTCGCACGTAGATCCAACACCTGTATAGATGCCCCTGGTATTGAATACCATAGGCTACGGTGACTGCTTACCATCAGGCGGGCCGTATGCTTGTTTGCCAACGCAGTGATATAAAGCACCATGTATCGAGCTCCAAATATCAAACTATAAAGATAAACAGTCTAGCTGCCATTTTTATGTTTTTGTTTATTTTGGGCCTATAAATAAATACCAAACGGAACCCTCAATCCCAATCGCTCTTCACCGTAATTTTTGACGAACTTTTAGCTTATTGAGCAGAATCGAGGCGCTTCAAGGAATATTATAATGGGATCCTTCTTTAACATTGGATTAAACTCGGCGTTGTTTGTTTAATGGAAAACGTAATGGGAAGTATTTTAGCTGAGATAGTGAATTCATCTCTATAACTGAATCTCAAGGAAAAAGGCAAACATAATTTATTTCGGTTTAAAAATAAATCCCATTGTGATTCATCTTTATGAAACAGGCCACCCTGTATGCCATGAGTTTTACCTTCTACCTCAAGAACCATGATAGCTTTTGAAATTTTCAGAAAATGTCTATTTCCGTTGCCGCTATAAAAACAAATACTTACAAACAAACGGGTCACAAACGTGATTTTTTTTACGATTTTTTCTAAAAAGTATTTAAAATGTTCAATCTTATGAGATAGTACGGAACCAATCATGTGCGGATCCGACTCACACTTGACTGTTTTTTTTTTTACATGAGATTCGTTCTCCACCAGCGACTACAGTTACATTTTTATCTATGCCAAGCATCATTTCCGAATATATGAAGAATTAGATCGATCCTACAAATGACTGCTGACTTGTAGATAAACAGACTCTAGCTATACTTACTGATGTTTTTCCTTTAAGTAAGTAAAGGTTCTGGTTATATTTTTACGGAACATTCAACTTCGTAATATCCTGTCTTCTCCTTACCTATGTTCAACGCAGCCCATTTCAACTTATTGACAGGCATTAATTCAAAATGGAAGCCAATCGTAACTGATGGGGCTCTTTTGATCTAACCGCTTTGATATAAAAGGTTTCTCAAAAATAATATAAGTAATTGGAAGTTGCCTGCGAAATTGTTATTTGTATAGGTTCCATTAATTTTTTTTTTGGCCTCCCTTTCCATTAACCAATGATTTGGGCGATAGCCCATCCAAACGGATTCTTATTGCCCATTATGCTAACGAAATCTGAATCTATTTCTATAATATTGTCTTCAAAATAACTTTATTCCGTTAACTTTTAAAAAGAGTACTAAGAATTGTCAGATGAATTTAAAATTTTCTTGAAAATGCTTCGACCACTGGCTCGCAAAAATTCAGTTGGGGAAGATACCGGCAAGAAAACCCAGATTCTGTAATTTATGTAATAATATCCAGTGGCGGTACTGTCATAGAAGCTCAAATGCCCGGCTTGCCCTATTAAACTAAAATAAGTTCGCGCTCTTATTCATTCATTAACAAATCAAACGACTTTTTAAAGCCACCGAAATTGTGGTTTTGCTGACATGTTCGCAAACTTCTGAGTGTTTTGCTGAGCTCGTCCACGCTAGCAAGTCCACAGCGGAAGTATGAATATCTCTCGGCTTGCCCTGTACTATAACTCTAGGCACGCCACTGATAATATCAACATATTTTTTATAATTAGACTCTAACACATCTTATAGTTTAAGGTGAGAGAATGCGGTAAAGCTCATGTCACAACATAAGAATTAAATTATAAAATGTCATGGGCAAAAAAGCAAATGGTTCACGTGATGGAAAGTGATATCGTGGAACGCTATGAGCTATGCGTAGCCCATGAAAAGGTAAATAAATTATACTTTTCATGCTGGTAATAACACTGACTCTCCAATCCTTCAAACCGAGACACAGCGAACTGCTTCACGTTGTAAATAAAAAGGAGGGTGCTGCCAACTCAAACGATCTTGCACGTAGACCTACGTGCGAGATCGTCTGAGTTGCAAGCTGCAAAATTTTCTACTAGACTTGGCAGCGCTTGAATGAACTTCATACTCAATTTTTTCTTATTTTTCCTGCTTAGGGATAGAATTTTAAAAGCTTTGTGACGTTTTTATATAAACTCCTTTGCATCTTTCAGCTTTGGATTGAGTAAATTTAATGGGCGTCTGACCGAATCGGATTATTTTCTGATCAAATCATGACGTGATTGGAGGACGTGGTAGTTCAGTTTGTTCCGTGTCTTGGGTAACCGCCCTACCTGACTCAACAGGTCGAGGGTTCAAGTCTCGGGTTGCCGTAAGTTGTAGCTGCCACGTTTCTCCTTGTGCCCGGACAGTGGCGACAGATTCGCAACCTGTCACACTGTGACTCAACATAAACATGGGAAATGCGTTTTGAGACACCTCTGCCCTTTCTCGAGGGATTACGGCGTGATTTTATGTTATGTATGTATTACTTTGTGTGTGTATGTGATGAGATAAATCAAATTGTTCAAACCATCATTTTCAATTCGCGTATTTGAAGAACTTACAACATCAACAGTGACGTCCTCTGATCGAATAATGCAGCTGTGCCCGTACACCCTACCGGCTGTCTTGGGACCCACAACGAACTAAATCAGAAGAATGAGGAGGTAGTAAGAAAGCGATTTCCGACTTTTTTAAATGATTCAAAATGTCTGATTTTTGACCCAATACATAAATTGAGTCAATCCATTTGAGCTAATCTTCAAACCAACGCCCAATCTCATCTCCAATTTAATACAACAAAAGTTTTACAGTACAAAACCCATTAGAACTTAACGCCCCGGAACAGAACAGCATTAGCTTGACTTTACTTAAGCTGTACAGCTATTTTTAATTACAATTAACTTCTGGCTAAATTACATTTTACAGTGGGAAATGTTAATATTATGTTAATTACGCTTTAGCTAATGTCTGGTTTATTATCGCACCCCTACTGGGGTATTTCAGTATATTCCAAACCTTAGTACAAAGACTTAAAAAAAAAGGAAAAATATATTATGTAGCAGGTTTATCTCTTACGATTCAAGAGACAGTAATTAGATATACCCGTAATTACGCATGAAATTTAATTTTATATTTCAATCAATTTATCGTAAAGTATGTGGAAATTGGATGTTTACAGTGAAAACAGAATTAGGACAGGGAAATATAACCGTTAAGTAAAAATATCTATCTCACTCATCAGAACAACCTGTTCTGTATAAGTTGTATAGCGCCTGTGTACTGTGACGTCATTGTACATATCGGATCTCTCTGTCTAACCGTCGACTTTGAAGCTTTGTAACTTTATAAGTCAGATATTTGAAAAAAAAAACGGATTTGTGTATATATGTGGTATTAAACTAAAAATCTCAATTCTAACATGATCATTTTATAAAGGTAATACTGGAATTGGTTCACAAGATTGGAGAGTCAGTGTAACTACCGATACGAGAGCTATAACATCTTTACCTCTGCATGTTGAATATTTTGGCATTTAAAGGCATAAAGGGCATCTTCGTGGTCAATAGGCGATGGTATACCTTACCATCAACTGAACATGTTTGCCTCTACTGTAGTTTAATAAATTGACTCTGGCTTTGTAATTCGATATAGTGGTAGTCTCCAGTAAATGGCAATCACAGCGAATGCCGACAATTTGACAAAATGGATAATGAATACTCACATACCCGATTTCGTTACCCAATTATCGAGGGCAAGATATCAGCTATCAAGCGTATTGTATGACAGGTCACGGGACGATTTAATTTGGGAATCACCTAACAAACTATCCACCATTTGTAACTTTCACTCAAATGACAGTTGTGCAACTCACTTTCAAAGTTTTGACATTACAAAAAATATGAAACATAAACTAACGCCGTCAGCCCTCGAGAGGTTTGCAGAGGTGTTAAACACCGCATTTCCCATGTTTACGTTAAGTCCCATTTAACATTCCCGTCACTAAACTTATGCGAAATATATTTGTTCGTGAGAAAAAAAAATGCAAAATCACCTAACAAGCGACAAAATCCGTCACATATTAAAACTACCCTCATTTCGGACTGCGTTTGCTTGGAAAAGTGTATTCTTTATGCCCATTAAAATTTACAACGCCATTTTGATACTATTCTTTAAAAAAGTTCTTCGATGATCAGAACTGAGCTTTTTTCAGTTATTGCTTGTGTCGTTCACGTGTATTACTTTTGTTCCCTTAATTTTGACATTATGTGCTGTAACAGTATTTTATTTTATATTCATTCAGATAAAATAACTTATTTTTGAAATGTATGACATATATACGCCAATTCATTTGTTGAACATAATTGCCTAATTGATGTAACTCCATCTGCAAATATTTCAATGCATAAACATGATTTGATTTGATCCACATTTCCATAGTATTTAGTATTTAGTTTAATGGTCGTAACACACTCATAAACTCAGATCCTACTCAGTCTTTCCATGTACAATGACTACACTAATCCTCTTCTACCTCTGAAAATGACATATTGCTACAATTTGGACGAATTCTACTAATTTGCGAATAATGTGAGACGCTCTGGAGCGAAACTATTGTCGCGGTTTCGCTGCTATGCTAACTTTCTTAAGTTTAGTTGTTTTCATAAATGCCAAAGCTGCAAGAAGTATTTGCGAAAATCTCTCTATGAAATAAACGAATGAGTATATAAATACTTCAATAATTTACAAGATTTTATGTCTCCACTTGAACTTCAAAAGTCCTTTAGTAGTTAGGCTTCGGATATAAGTGGTTAGATTTTTTGTATTAATAATGAAAATAATGTAAACAATGTCAAAAACTAAACTAAAATTGAAGTGTCTATCCGACTTAACATAGACACTTCAATTTTGCTTGTAGAGTTTTATCAGTTCAAGTAGCCTGTTTTTTTTTAATAAGATGGGTAACCTTATGGAATGTGATACCGGTGCTTCTTTTGGGTTTTTTTTTTGCTGATTTTATTATTTTATATTTTATTCGTGATATAGACAAGACGATGCTCTTTATATCGAATACAAAAGGACCGTCAATATATTTCCCATGCATAAACTCTCCAATCCTCCCTAACCTAACCTAACCTAACCGAAACATAGCTTCACGGCAGTAATAGAACGGAGAATTAATCAACCCAGACGATCTCCCAAGTATTTCCTATAAATACAATTATACTGATTATTAAGAAGAACTTACTTGAAGAAGTAACTGCCGTTGCTGTAGCCGAAAAAGGGGACGGTGTAGGTAAGCATCCAAATATTGCCGCCCCCGCAGTCGTAGTACGGCTTCGACCACTTGCCGTCCTCATATGTAACTGACAATATCTCGTCGAATTCCCTGTCCGTGTGTGCCGTGTCGTTGAAGGTATATGTGTGGTAACCTGCGGATAAAAACATTAATAGGTTAATAGGTAGGTCAGTATTCAAGGTCATAGGCGCTGAGAGGGGGTCAGAGAAAAAAAATACCTTAATAGAAAAAATTACATATTATTTACCCGACGACACCAGCAGGAGGGTAACGTTATTTTATATTGCTTATTAACATGTGCAGATGCAAATTCAACTCCCTGAAAATAATTCTGGCGGCGCCCATATCCAAGCCGAGTCACGTATAGGCTAAGTTGAAAGGGAAAATAATAATAATAATACTTTTTTTTTTAAATACAACAAAGATTAGGAACGGACGCCAACTAAGAATAAACCAGTATCTTATCCAAAAACAAAGTAAGTAAATTGTATTAATTATTAAATCAAATTACAAAGCGTTCTAATTAAAAACCCTCTCTATTTAATTGTACACTAAAATACTGAACAGCGTGTTAAATTTCTTCTACCATTTAACATGTTAATAACTATATTCGTCAAAATCAACAATCCATTCAACAGTGCCGGCATGAAAAATTATTCATTGCAATTTTAGTAATAAATTTTTGATACATTTCAAATTGTCTAAAAACAATATGAATCCTGGACCTTTTTATCGCTCGAACTGTGGATATTATTCAATTTTATTACACGGCAAAGATAAACAAACCAAAGCAATCCGTTCGTTGAAATTAAAAACTATATATATGAACATTACAGATGGCTTTTGTTAGATTTTTCAATATATTTATTAAATTTTTAATAAAATAAATTACAATTTATCTATAACTTTAAGTTATATAAACCAATATTTATGTAATATTTAAGTCGATGGCCAAGTCTATATTCTAAAATAAAAATAATATATTAAAGAAAAAACATTTTGGATTTTAAAATATTTCATAGTCCAGTACTTATAAAGAGCATTCAGGCTTCTACAAATATAGAGTAATTTCAAACTGGTATCATATTTTCCGTTGTCATCATAGTTGAATTTAATCCTAAATTTTTTGGCAAAATATTAGGTATTTTAATTGATATATAGACCAAAATAAGGTCATATAACAATAAGTAATGTACCATGGATTGTTCTAGATGCATGAACAAACAACCTGTGACGGACGAAGTTGCTAATGTACCGCAAAAAGTAAGGAAAGATAAATACACAAACAGGGTTGCAATGGAACTGTTGAGCAGCTGATCTGACAAGACTAAAACGTTGGCAAATATCCACGAGAGAGAATAAACTCAGCTCTTTGAAAGAGAGGAGAATTCTCAATGGAGTACAAAAGTTATTACGCCCTTGCACTATCTGATTATTTCATTTTATTTTATCGAAACAATATCACAGTTTAACAGATAATAAACCTAAGACACTATGATACTTAAATCCTATACATTTGTGATTACAATAGCGGATATGCATGACTTTTTTATTTGTTATGATCTGATACCACACATATACAGAAATACCTGACTTATTAGCTAAGTTATAAAGCTTCAAAGTCGATGGTTAGACAGAGAAATCCAATATATACAATGACGTCAAAATACACAGGTGCCGTACAACTTCCATAGAATAACCACATCACGACATACACATTGACTCAGCCCTGCCATAAGATTGAAGAATCTTGCGTCGCAGGCACTAAGCAACGATATGGTATAAACTACATAGATAAGACGACTACATCTAAGACCGGTAAGCGAAACAATGCGTCTTGCAAATATGCATTAAAGCTTGTTCTGATGAGCGAGATAGATATATTTACTTTTAATTGTTATATCTCCCTAGTAATTGTTCAATTCAATTCTGTTTACACTATAAACATACTACTTCCACATACTTTACGATAAATTGATTGAATAATGAAATTAAATTTCAAGCAAATTCCCTATTACAATTAACCCAAAAACACACACTTAGCCTATTATCAATCCACTCACAATATTTAATACTCTCGACGTATACATTCGTCCATCGCCATGCAAAGGCGTCGCACTCCGGTACCGATCTCATGAGCAGGGCTATGAGATCCAAAAATAAGTATAAAACCAAAACCCGACTACTGAAAACTGCGCTCTAAAATTTATAAAAGAAAAAATAAATAAAATAAATAACCACATCAAGACACACACAATGAATCAGCCCTGCACTAATCGTAAGAACTTGTATCGCAGGTGCTAAGCAACGTTATGGTATGCACTAAATAAATAAGAATACAACATCCAAGACCGGCAAGCGAAACAATGCGTCTTGCAAATAACACAATGTCCCGTCCCCCCCCGGGATTCGAACCCGGAACCTCTAGCGTAAAAGAAGAAAATATTCTCATATGAAATTGTTAAGTTATCTATCCAACTTAGCCGTGGTCATTCAATTCATCGCTTACTGAATTTAATGTGACGTCATAGAGCCTATAACCAGCGGACGATCATTTCACATCTATCGATACCTCAATAGTCAATTTATATTAAGTAGTTTAGAAGTTATTTTGGAAGAGATGAACATTCATACGTACAAACATGCATACTCGTTTTTGCTTTCCCGTAGTCGGATAAAAAAACAAACGCCAAAGCGGCCTACTTAGCTCAGTTGATTTCCTTTGAAGTGTATCATTAAAACGAGATCCAAACTAGTGCACACATTAGTATCCTAATTTTAATCAAAGCTTCGATCGGTAGCATTTCATAATACGATACATCAAACACTTTTCAGTGTTAAACTCAGTTACTTATGAAATAAACGTAATTAATTTATTGCTAAGCGCTTCACATCATTTGAAAACGGCAGAAACATTTGCCTTTTGTATTGCATTCGGAACGATTTGAATAAATAAACAAGAAAGCTTATCGGCTGTTAAAGATATATTAGCTTTATATTATATTATCACTAAAAATATTGTTGTTTCAGATGTTGTTATTGTTTTTATAAGTTCATTAATACATGGTTATTTAATTGAATCTTCATATTGTAATGATACTACAATAATAAACACATTGACTCAGCCCTAGAGAAAAATGGAATAATCTTGGATAGCAGGTACCAACTTAGCAACGATATGGGATTTACTACATAGATAAGAATAGAACACGACTTCAAAAACATAACCGCCCCCAAAAGGATTCGAACCCGGGACCTCTTGCGTACCAGCCAGCTGTTACACCGCTGCAACAAAGTCCGTCAAGACTATCACAACGGACGTATAAAATTATTAAATAACATAATATCCTAAAAAATAAAAAAAGGAAGGAAAAACATGGTAAGCGACAATTTTCACGGGAAATAATTTTTATAACATTATAGTCTCGGGTTACTTAATATAATACAAGTTTTTTGTTTGTTTAGGCATATTAAAAATTTAACTTAGAAGTCATCGAGATAAGGTTTAAAACTGTCTGATTAAGATGTTTACAGTAAAACTTTTTTTAAGATTTGGAACACACTCGTAGGATAAATATTAACAATTTGGACCACCTTTGGAGCGAGGCTATAAAGAGATACGGTGAAGCCATCGCAGTTTCACTTGACGTCTCCAAGGCCTTTGATCGGGTTTGGCACGGTAGCCTATTAAGCAAGCTTCCCTCTTTTGGGATTCCGGTTGGTCTTTGCAATTGGATTTCAGACTTCCTCGGGAACTGTTCGATTCAAGTGGTTTTGGATGGTCTTTTGTCAAACAACAAGCAATCGACGCTGGTGTTCCCAAGGGGTCAGTTCTGTCCGCAACACTATTCCTGCTACACATTAATGATCTGCTAGTTCCTGGAACAGTTGGTTATGCAGATGACACTACTGTTACGGACAGATACTTCTCCAGTTCTCGGGCCAGTCGGAATGAAACTCAGTCTTGTCGAGAGTCTCTAGTTGAGGAGCGCTTGAATCTGGCACTTCAGGCAGTCTCGGGCTGGAGTGAAGCCAATCTTGTTGGATTCAATGCAGCCAAAACACAGGCGTATGTTTTTTCCGCCAAACGGAGTCCCTTCCAGCTGACTCCGACTTTCCGGGGTGTATCAATACCGATAACTAATCATATGCAACTTCTTGGCCTTCATCGAGTCTATAGCCAAAACGGCGGCTAAAAAGCTTGGTGTTCTATCCCGGGTTAGGCGATACTTCATATAAGGCGCAAATTCGGCCTTGTTTGGAGTATTGCTGTCACCTTTGGGATGGTTCAGCCAAGTATCAGCTAGCAGCTTTAGACTCTGTTGAAAAGCGAGACCGAGGAATCATCGGGATTGACGATGATATTGCTAACTTTCATGACCTCAGCCACCGCCGCGAAGGTGCGTGTCTATCGGTATTTTATAGGATACATTTCGGAGAGTGTGCGCAGGAATTGCAAAATTTAATTCCACCGGCCCCCTTTTATAATCGGAATACAAGACGTAGGCTGAAGTTGCATCCTTTTGTGGTAGATATTCCGACCATCCGGACTAAATGCTTCGATAGCTCCTTCATAATGCGTACTGCAAGGGTGTGGAATATTTTGCCTGCCAATGTTGTTCCCTGATCAATATAACTTGGGCCTATTTAAGGCAAGAGTGAATAGGTTTCTCCTAGGCAGGCATGATCCACCTTAGTCCTCATCGCCGCTTAACATCAGGCGGGTTTAGGGTCAAATGCCTGCCTGGTCTTGAATAAAAAAATAAAAAATTGGACGACACTTGTAGGATAAATGTCTTGAAAAAGTCAGCAAGAGCTATGTTTTATGTGAAAAATGGTTTGTTAACGCAATATAATATACTATATAATTACAGTACCACCAAATTATTGCAATTGCATGTTGTTTTATAAAAATATGATAGTTGGGTAAAAAAGCTTAGCAAATTATTTTAAATAAAATTTCAGTAACAATTTGTTAGCTGAACACTTAAATATCACATTGAATCAATTCCGATCAGGTAAAATTAATTATAGCTCGCCATGAGACTAATTAATTGACTTTTTAATTATTCTAACAAAAATTTATTGCAGCCAAGGGTAATAATGAATTCATTATAAAGGCATATCGGATTTTCGTTTTAAATATTTATAAGCTTAAGTTGAAAAATAAATCTTAATACATTAAAGGTGTTTGAGATTTCGTTTGTAAAATAAAAATGTAATTAATTTTTTTACAAAATAACTGTTACTCCGTTGCTAAAAATGTAATTCTTAATTATTTTTGTGTAAACAGCCGGCTGCTAAGCTGGAGGTTCTAGTTTCGAATCCCAGCGGTCGAAAATTTGTGTTATTTTCAAGACGCATTGTTTGCGCTTACCGGTCTTGGTAGTATTCTTATGTAGTTTATATCATATCGTTGCTTAGTTTCTGCGATACTATGTTATCTTATTCCAGGGCTGGTTCAAATTGGGTGTCGTGATGGTGGTTAATATAGTGTCGAAATAGAAAAAAATTAAAGAACTACTCGAACAGAAAGATCCTACATTTTTAGTACCAAGTCTACATCTAGTACAGTCGCATGGACATTAAAATAAGTGAATAAATATGATTAGTATGGAAGTTCGGTCGGGCTTGGTATGATTTGCTTGGAAATAAGTTTGTAACGACCGAGGTAAAGGGATTTTACAAATCGCAAGAAAGGCTTTAGAGGGATTTAATTAATTTAAATTTCTTTGATGCCGAAAAGTTTTTCGAGTTGTACAAACATTCATAACTGAGTTGAGTTGGGGACCTTTAGAAAATTTTAAATCAGATTACAATTAAATGGACCTGTTTTTTAATATTCCAAACGTTTTTATCCACTCGAGAATAAATGAAAAAGTTTCTAGCTAAGCTTTGTTCGGAGAAGAACTTATTTTTTTGTGTTAATAAAGCAATTTTCGGGGTAAATGCCTTCTGCACATTTATTCAAAACTTCATCTTAGTAAACCAAAAAGTCGTGGCTTGATATTAAATAAACCTTTAAAAAACTGGCAAAACCGTTCATTTCTTCAAGACTAAAGCAGCAACACCAGCAAATCCACTACTTATTTTGTGCCAATATTATCGTCGCCTTGTATTTGTATTGTTTGTTTGTAAATATTTTACGGCTCTGGATACGAGTCCTTACGATAAATGCGATGAAGATGATTAGATGATAAATGAGATGAAGATGATAAGATGAACAGTGAAAATGATGAATCTGCCTACAGTAACATGCTAGTATGGTTACTATAGGCTCTAAGGATTTACTTGGGAGATGACGAAAAACGCAGCCAAATAGTCGTATTTCACTTTCTCCACACTTGTACAGCACTACAAATGTTTACTGGTTAAAACACTAGCATTTTACACATTAAATTCTGCTGACATGTAAGAAAAGACAAGAAAATTCTAACTGACACTTCCCGTTCCCGCCAAGTAACTCCCATCGTCATCTTGAAAAAAAAGTATTGCCACCTGCGCTAATTTTTCCAACAGCCAACACCAATAAGAGACGTCACAGCCGTCAAGTTCCCATTGACGTTCAGTTTGACATTGACAGACGGGCATTGCGCGGCGTGTTCCGGCGCCGAATCCCGGCTTATGTCAACTTTGTGCCGGAATTTTACCATATCCCGTCCATCAATCAATCAGGCGTCGGTGGCGATTAACTGGGTCAAACGCACGTAACAAAACTTTTACTAAAGACTCTACCCCGAAAGTTATAAGTGGCATAGTCGTCTAAATTGTGAAGCAACGCTAATTGAGCGTCCTAATTAAGTTTGTGGATTTGTTTGGAGATTGACACTTGTTCCAATTTCATGAACTATTATTATATTGTAAGGCCAATTAAGGTATTCAGGCTAAATACATGAACTGACCTAGTTTGGGTCAAAAATAGAACAAAACTGACACAATTAATTAAAACAATTAACTTCATTTCAACAGATTTTTCAACAAAAAGCAAATATTCCATTCAAATGTCTGTCATCACAAACTTGAAACGATATTTAAAAATCGGTCAAGAGTGAGTAAGACCCGTACATGATGGGTTCCGTACCATCTTATAGGATTATTTTTACATGCTTCTTAGATAATTTCGAAGAGATACAAGAGCAACCAAAAAAAAACATTTTAACTTTTAATTTCTTCATGTTTTTAGTATTTGTATTTGCAGCAACAGACATGGACATACTTTGAAATTTCAAGGCTCCAGCTACTATGGTTTATGAGATACAACCTGCTAACAGACAGACAGACAGCGGAGGTTAAGAACAGGGTCCCGTTTTTTACCCTTTTGGTATGGAACTTTGGGTAAACTGTTGTACGGAGAGATTGAATGTAACGTGAAAATACAGCACATTACTAAAAGGCTACAGTAATTGATTCTCACTAGGCAGTTGCTTGTTATCCATCTCGCATAAAAATATGACACATATCATCGGAACAATTCAATATCGCAAACGTGTTAGGGAAATATTGGTATCATGTAGGTCAGTCAAAGCGCGAAAGGTCGCTGAAGGTATCATTTTTGCATTTTACCTCGCTGGTATTGATGAATAAGCTCTGTGATATTCAATGGTATTCAACAGAATGAAATTATTTAAAAGCTCCTTTGAACAGGGCTTTCTATGGGTCTATGTATGCCTGATGTAATTGAAGTTTTTCTTTACATTGGAAAACCTCTTTAGTTTTTAATTTAGATTCTGATCCTTCATAGAAAAAACCTCCGTAGACGGTTTTTCTAGTTTTACTTATTTTTTCTTTAAAAGTGTGTTTGTTCAACTGAACAGTTCAAACGTTGAAACGTTGATAATTCAACTTTAAACAAATAGTTTTGTCAGTTGAACTATTGAAATTAAGCACTTGCATTCTTATTAACACTAGTTCATAACGCTCTTAGATTTTGATAAAGATTTTTTATTTAAGTCACAGTAACAAAAGACAAAGAAAAACAAGCAATAAATCTTACCTCTACGAAACTGGTTGTAGTTTCTGATCACCCGCTCAGCGTTCTTTCTCGCGATGTAAAACCATTCGGAAGTGTTGCTCAAGTATTTGTAGTTAACAGCTAGATCCTTCGCCAAGATCGGTCCTTCTGGCAGTCGGTACGCATACGGACAAAACAGCTGGAAATCCTTATACTGGTTCAAATCGTAACAGTTACCAGCGGCGAAAATATCGTCATCGAACTCCACCATTGAGAAGACGCTCGCATGGAGCAAATACTCATTGTTCATGACATCGGGACCTGCGTACTTCCATAACCTAGTGAGCATATTCGCTCTGTTCACAGCTACGTCTGCTTCTATCCTAAATCTCTCTTGAGCATACCTATCTACAACTCCCTCACCCAAGTTCAAGTGTGTTCCTGCGGTGCAGTTCTCTCCCATCAGATGCTGAGTTTCTATCAATCTAAGGAACTTTGTCACTACATCTTCGTATACATTAGGCTTCGTTCTGTTGTCTATTTCGTATATGGTTTCGTTTATCGCATCTCTAAAAGGCTGGTCGGCTGGTATGTCTTCCAATGTGATCTTTTGAGATTCGTTGTAATTGTATACATGTTCCAAGTTAATGAAATGTTCGGATAAATCTTCTGTAGTTAATTCTAGTTTGAGGATGGTAACGGGGTTTGATGTGTTGACTTTCACGTCTTTGGGGCCAATGTCATCATCAGCAACGCCGTATGGTCTTAAGGCTGATGCCACTGGATCCTCTCCGGACTTGTCTATACTTTCTGGAACAATGAAAAGCCTACGTTATTTTTAGCCATGAAGCTGTTTGAAATCTAGGGTTCTGATAATTCTTTTGTTGTAGACGTGGCGGAAGTACCTAGACCAGATTGGTGACGTTCTGGGGAAAGGCCAGGTCAGAAGTACCCGTAACCGTCGTGTGTGTATGAGGAGATGTATGGATGTGAAGAAAGCGAGAGATGCATATTGTGTATGGCGAACCATTGTCTCTGCCTACCCCTTTGAGACGAAGGAGTGAGTGTGTGTGTGTTTGTTGTAGACAAGTCAAAGTCTAAATAGGACGGTATATATTACTATCGGTTTAAGTTATAACTGTGTCTTGAATTCCTAAACAAATCAGGACCTAAAGAAATAAATCATAAAGAACGATATCCTTTTCAAATGAAAAGGATTCAACTTGGGTTTCCGAAAAATGAATGATAAATAATTCAAAACGATGTTACGTTAATATAATCGTATCCAATCATTCCGGCTCGATTGATATTAAAACCGATGTTATCCAAAAATACTTGAGCACCCTCGAAATTTGCGTCTCGAAAAAAATCAACAATGTTTTTACAACAAAATGGAGTTCGGCTCAGAAAGGCGATTTCACTTTGAAATTATTTTAATTCAAAATTGAATAATTAATTTGGGCCGCTTTAAAGTTTCCGAGGTTAAGAAGCTTAAATACGTTTAAGAAGTATTTTCGGAAATTAAAAAAAAACCTTTTATAAGCTTACTCTCCGAGATATTTTGTTCGAAACTTCTGCCGGTGTAAAAATTGTTCAACGTAAAAATTTTGTCCGTAATTGCCAAGCTGGAATTAAAAATGGTTTTAACACCTAAAACGTTTTTTGAAGTCTATTGGAGGATTTTAATTTTAAAGATGTTATTTCTGTTTTATAACTCTCGTCAGCAGATTGGGTTTTTGTTTCGGGGAAAAATATTTTCTAATAAATAAGGAAAGGTTTTCAATGGTATCAGCTTCATCTGTTCAAAAAAGTGCATAAAGATTAAAACGAGTGCATAACGGTAACTTTACAAAAATAAAAACAACAGAGGTTGCGTGAGTGCGCTTTGCCAAAATTTTCTCATGTTTGTCGGCTTTTAAAATCCTATTATATTTTTAAAATATATAAAACTAGACAGTTAAATGAATAATAAGGACAAAAAATGGCCTCCATGGTGCATGGTGCCATCTGTCTTTTTTTAATACTGGCAGATTTTTTTATGTTAACCGCTGTGCACGATAGTTCGAATCCCGGCTCGGATAGGTATAAGTCTGATAAGTTTTTATTGATTTGAAATCCAATCTATTAACACAAGTAATGAGGAAATTTATTTTAGGACTGTATGTATTCATAATGTACTTGCCTCTGATTTAGTTTGGGACTAAGGCAATTTGTCTGACAAGTTCCAAGATTTTATACCATTAATAATAATAATAAACTACAGCACGAGACACACATTGACTCAGCCCTGCAATAAGTATCGTAAGAACTTTTGTCACAGGAACTAAGCAACGATATGGTTTATACTACACAGATAAGAATACAACATCCAAGACCGGTAAGCGAAACAATGCATCTTGATAATAACACAAAGTCCCGCCTCCGCCGGGATTCGAACCCGGAACCTTTAGCGTAGCAGTCGGCTGTTTACACACTGCGCCACCGAGGTCGTCAAACTATTGTGTTAGCAAAGAAGCTGGCCCGGCGGATGGTAAGTCTTTGGACAGTTGCGATGCCAGGGGCATCACGCACGCGTCGCCGACCCTGCAAGAACCTTTTAACACCCTTTTTAAAGAACGCCATGCTGTAGTTACTTAGGAAAACCATGCCTACAAAAGACTGAGTCCTAACATACACGTATATTGCTATTTACATACTTCAAACACCTGAGAAGTAAACTCAAACATTTACCTGGCAACCAAGATATAACCTCACTCATAAAAAGGAGGGAACATTATCTAAAACACAGTAAATCCGTTTATATTTTCAATCTCTTAATCAATTTTTCGGTGCACGCAATTCCCGACCATGTCCTTCGAACGGATTCTGAAGTTTTCGCTGGGGTTTTTCAAGATTTTAAGGTGGATTCTCCCGTGGAACATTCTAGACGGTAGAGCGAGTAAAATCTCCGCTATGTAGTCCCATAAAAGGGGATTTTGTTTATGAGGACAACAGATACGGGGTGTTTCATTACAGCAGGCGCCAATTGATAGGGTCCATTATTTATTGAAGCCAATATTGTTCTACAACTTTATTCGCGCGACCCTGTATTATCTTATACACGGTCTATACATGTATCACCAAAAGTTATTGTGTCTGGAAGGAAGCTGTAGCTTAGCTTGTTGTTTTTGGTGTTTTCAGGGGCTGTGTGTTTGCTAGATTATTTCTCTCAACGGTTTTGAGTGTATCATTCTTATCTATGTTATTATTTCGTAGCTTGGTACCTGCGATATAAGATGAGAGCTGGGTTGTGTGTGTTCCAATATGGATATTACATATTTATATACTCTTATAAAATATAGACCGGAAATTATTATAGGAGGAGACCCTCTTTAAAAATTAACTATAAAAAGAGCCTCCTGACACAAGCTATAACAATTTCCGGCCTTAATTAAATTAATTAAAGATTTTTTTTTTTTTAAATTCAACAGTCATTAATGTGATTACACTTTAAAGTAATAATAAAATCACGACACACACGTTGTCTCAGCCCTGCACTAAGATATAATCTTGTATCGCAGGCGCTAAGCAACGATATGGTACGAGTATAACAACCATATGGTATGATAATAATAATAAATAAATGATATGTGTGGTATGGTATGGTGTAACATAGATAAGAATACAACATCCAAGAGCGGTAAAAGAAACAATGCGTCTTGCAAAACACGATGGTCCCCCCGCCGGCATTCGAACCTTTAGCGTAGCAGTCGACTGATTACACAACTTTGCCAGAGGTTGTTAATATAACATGTTTTAATTATAAACTAGCGACCTACCCCGGCTTTGCACGTATATTATGCATGTATGATAAACATAAAAACCTTCCTCTTGAATCTCTATATCTATAAAAAACCGCATCAAAATCCGTTGCGTAGTTTTAAAGATCTAAGCATACATAGGGACAGAGAGCGGGAAGCGACTTTGTTTTATAATAGCAGTGACTAGGCAGTATTGGAGACGGTTAGTACTATGTAATGTGGTGTGTAACGTTTTAATGGCTTAATATTAAAACTACAAACGAGAAACGTAAATAACAGGGTAACATTAAAACTGACCCTCAAGTTGTTGAGTTGAAATGTTAAATGACAGAGTTTCCACGAAAATTAACATCGACTCATTCATTAGTTCCATAACCTCCACGTCTGTGCCCACAACAGAAACCGTATATAAAAAAATTTTGTAGACAACTATTTTTGTAGTTTAATGCCTTGCAAATCGCTTATAATTTGTCGACGGCCTCTGTCGTGCAGTGGTAGACAGCCGACTACTACGCTAGAGTTTCCGGGTGTGAATCCCGGCGCGGGGAAAGTATTTGTAATTTGAAAGACGCATTGTTGTGCTTACCTGACTTGGGTGTAATATTTGTATGTATGTAGTTTATACCATATCGTTGCTTAGCACCGGCGATACAAGATTATTCCATCTTTCTGTAGGGCTAAATCAATGTGTTTATTGTGATAAAAAATGTACATAGATATGGTGGCATGCCACGTCTCACGTTTGGCCAGTTTTCGGGACTGACATATCAACTACGTTATTCTGTCAAAACTTTTCGCGCAGACCCTGCCCTGAACAGTTCCTAAATTGTTGTTTCTGCACCCTTTGTACTCATCCCGTTTAGGTAATTGTACGTTAAAAGCTGAGTTCCTGACACACACACACAGGGCAGAAGCAAGAACAGGTCTAGGGTTCGAGTCCTGGGTTGCCGTACGTTGTAGCTGCCATGTTTCTCATTGTGCTCGCATAGTGGCGACAGATTCGAAACCTGTCACACTGGGACTCAAAATAAACATGCGGTGTGTAACACTTCTGCTAAGCCCTTTCGAGGGATTAATTACGGGAGTTCATGTTATGTGTTACTTTATTTTTATGACACCAAAGGATTTTTTAGTGTATTTAATCTGGAACTAAAATCTATCCTAATTATAAATGTTTATAAATTTGTATCTCATTTGTACATGTGTATTTATAATAATATATTTATGTATTAGTTTCTGGTAATTATTACATTATTAATGTTTATTAAGACTTTCATGTTACCAACTTTTTAATTCGTTATTTTGTTGTTTTTTTTTATTTATTTTTTCTGAGCTACCGCCACCAATGTCATTGTTATTTTATTAAATCTACTAGAGTCTCACAACACAGGCTTACGCCTAGTGAGAAGGCCATTAGTTTTATACAAAAATTGTGAATTTTAAGTAAATAAATAAATTATGCATGTGCGTATTTTGTACGTTGTTTACTCACACACCGCAGCCTGTGGTAAATTCCAAAAATAACTTAATACAAAAAATCACACAAATTACCTCAGTTCCAAACTAAGCCATATCAGCTAAGAGAGCTAAAGCAAACTGATCGAACATACGCACAAATTTTTCTCACATGTTTCCTATGAAACCTATAAAACCGATCAACACCAGAAGTCACAGATTTTTTTCCTAAGTGCTGCGGCCCGGAGGCCTTAGCAGCTTTACCTTATCGTTCCCTATACAATCGATCAGGCTGCACCGTCTTTATAAGACAAAACAACAAGATGAAAAGCATAGGCACGCCCACCATACCTGTCCGCCTCCCCGTTGAGCCCGAGCTAGTATATACCCGTTTGGGAGCCGGACTATCGAGGGACGTTTGGATTTTCACTGGAGAAGTTCAGAGCTGCTGTGTGATGCTGCTTCTTGTATGTACTATGAGTAAATTACTACTAAATATACTAAATAGATAAATTCAGTACTTAAAAAACATAGAAAACGTCAAAGACCTTAGAGCGTACATGATACAAATACTCGAGCCGGGATTCGAACCCGAGACCTCACGATCCACAGTCTATTAGACTAAACCGCCGCGCCACGCGCTTGTACAATTGTGTCACATGGGATAAAACATCCAATTAATAAAATTGCAAATTAAATTAAATTGGGGTTAAAATAGATCGTTACTTATGACTGGTTTGCATGTTAAAATTCTACTCATTTTCACCTACAATTATACCGTCTATTAATTTAACCTTTCTACAAATCCTCTAAGGCACAAGGTTACGGTAATTGCAAAACAAAATAACCATATTAAGACTAATACCATGTTTTGCCTTGGGAGTGTAGTCTCTGGCATGACGAACGATCACTAATGTTAAATTCGATTCAGGTATCCGCGTGTGGTCCTATTTATTACCTAGATCTTGTGAAAACGAAGAGAAACTTCCGTTCCTTTAAAAAGTTTTGTCACCAATATTACTAGTGTAAGATTTAGGTTAGTATTTAATTTATCCCCTGTTAGTTAGTGGCTTGCCGTGGTGTATTGACGGTCAGGCGTCTCCTGACCGTAGATCCCTTTAGCTTTTGGCCTCTGGGCCGTTTTCATTGCTGTCTCCGCTTTGCTGGGAGGGAAGTCTGAAACCGCTTTCTTACTACCTCCTATTTCTTCTGATTAAGTTCGTTGCGTGTCCCAAGACAGCCGTGAGGGTGTCCGGGCATAGCCTGTGCGTCATTGCACAGCTGCATTATTCTTTGATTATTTGATCAAAGGATGCCACTGTTGATCCTGGTGAACAGGAGTTCCAGTGGTGGGACAGAGTGGCGGGTGTGCCCCGAATGTTTTGCCTTACACGATTTTTTATTTTTTATTCGACATAACGGGCAAACAAGACGGCTCGCCCGATGTAAATTGATACCGCGTATTGACACGACAATGCCCTTGATGTCCGGAAAGTCATCCACGGTCAATGCGTTGGAATGTAAAGGTAAAGATGTTAGGCAGAGGCATCTCATACCGGTAATAACTCTGGATCTACAGTCTTTTTTACAAATAAGAATTATTGAGTTTTTATTTATTTATTTAATATAACTAAACCGAAATCATAATAGATAACAATAAAATCATTAATTTAATTCACAATATACAGGTTAAATATACAGGTTGTTGATTTATTTAAATTCACAACTTAATAAGCCCTTTACTTAGTCTTACACCCCACAATCTTACAGGGAAGGTTTCATTTTGCTTTTGTTATTTTTATTGAAGCTAGTTTTGAGCACAAATTTTTTTTGAGTCTCAGTTTTAGGAACAGGCCTAGCTAGCTTGTCAAGAAATCTCTGCAGTGTTTGTTTTTTTTTTTAAGTTTTAAATACAAAAATATTTACATAAATTTTTTTGTCTACTAAATGCATATGAAATTGTGTTTAAATATGTATTCATGCAGTTAAATAAAACAGCTACCCAAGTTTACCCAACCAAACATTTGCGAGAAAAAAAAAAACGAATTTAATACCATTCCGGTAGGAAACCTCTTCATTTTCAGATTACTGTAACATCTTATCCGGTCAGCTCATCTCTCTAGCTAACTTACTTTGCGCCCGTTTAAGATGAATCTGATAAAAAAGTGGGTCAAATTTTATGCCTGACGTTGACACTTAAGTTATATCGCCTCCACTGAAAGTTTGCAGATCTCTTTGAAGTTTTGAGAAGATTCGCGGGTATTTACCTACTCGAGGTTAGTCGAATGTTCAGGTGTGACAAGTGTGAGTTAGACACGATTATTGGGTTCCTTACTATCGTAAACACGTCCACACTTATAATAATAACCAAATCACGACACACAAATTGACTCAGCCCTGCATTAAGTATCGTAAGAACTTGTGTCACAGGAACTTAGCAACGATATGGTATAAACTACATAGATAAGAATACATCATCCAAGACCGGTAAGCGAAACAATGCGTCTTGCAAATAACACAAAGTCCCGCACCCGCTGGGATTCGAACCCGGAACCACAAGCGTAGCAGTTGGCTGTTTGCGCCACTGCGCCACCGAGGTCGTCGCTTATGCGGTGCTCTTGTCGTTCTAAATATCAAGGGCGTCGTCGTATCAATAGGCGGTATCACTTTCCAACAGGCCGTTTGTTTGCTCATGATGAAATTAACATAACAAGCGCATCAATTCTTATGCTGTACAACTTAAGAACGGTACAAATTCTAAACAGGTTACGTTGATCAGCTGAAAGTATGTTAAACGTTTATAAATAAATAATTTTGCAAAACAAACACCATTAAAAAAAGCTAAATATTTAATGTAAAAGCTATTTTTTTTGTTTTTAAACTGTAAAAATTTAAACTGTCTACCTTTTGCTGTTAATAAGATACATGAATAGACGAACAAATAGACTGAGGAGGTGAAATACGATCTAGTTGCCACCTTGTTACCACGGATCCACAAAAAATGCTTTAACGCTACGCTTTTGGAAGTTTTACGTGTGGTTCCGTCAAGTAATGCAAAGGAGACCTTTTTTTTATTTGTCAGATTCCTCTGAGAAACATTCCACGCCTTTACAAAGGGAATTTTAATAAAAACCTGTTAAATTTAACTTTGATTTTCGGCCACTTCTTCATTCGTCATTTTCAAAAAGGGTCATTTTCCCATGTTGTCATTTTCCTAACCATCAAATCGAATACCGGTGGTATTATTTGCGAGTATTAGATCGGAATAAATCATATAGATCGATATTTGTTAAATTGCCAATATAAATATTTTATAATATTCATAATAATAAATTGAATAATTAAAATAATAATATATTACTGTTACTGCCAAAACATAGCACATGTTAGGAGATTTTTCCAATCGAAAATAAAACATAACTTAGTAGCCGTAAAGTTCATTTCAAATCAAATAATATGTATACATATCCCAGTGTTGATTTAACTGAATTGAAAACCTGCGTAGTGCGAATTCAATTGAAATTTCAATGCGTTAGTAAGGAAATATTTGTTTAAGCTACCAACTTGTTTGGATTAAGCTTTTATGTTTGATTTAGGAATTAGTTCTGGTACAGTCCTAGTTTACATTCAGTCGGATAAGGATCGTTTAAAGTTTATATTACCTATCTCAATATTCCGGTAACATAATTCTAGAATGGTCCTTCGATATCTCCCGAGTAAATTTGTCGAGGCTCTCTAGACATGCCGTGATTCATTGCACTGCATTATACGTTTCAAAGGACGCCACTGTTGATCCTGACTGAAATTTAAGTTAACATCTTCGCGAAACACCATTCGATATGACATCTCAAGATGTGTGAATAAACCAATAAAAGGTATCACATGACTTCGTCGGGAAAGGCAAAGGGCTTTAGCCCATACAGCATAAGTTTCCGTGTTATATTTTTCTTCTTTCTTAATTGTTTCTATAGTAACATGCTAGTATTGTTACTGTATGCTTTATTGAGTTACGTGGGAGATGAAGAAAAGAGCAGCCAAATCGTCGTATTTCACTTTCTCCACACTTGGATAGCACTACAGATGTTCACTGGTTAAAACACTAGCATTTTACACATTAAATTCTGCTGATACACAAGAAAAGACAATAAAATAAGAAAATTTCAGCCATCACTCCCCGTTCCCGCCAAGTAACTCCTTGTGACATGACTATTACGTTTCGAGATGACCATTAATTAGCAATAATATTAATTAGCAATAATATTAACTCAAGCTGAGTGACGACGTGGTAATAGAGCATGCTTGATTGATTAAGAAATTCAGAGATGTGCAAATTACAATACTCGGGAAACATGATAATGACGACCTCGGCAGCGCAGTGGTGTACGCTAGAGGTTCCGGGTTCGAATCCCGGCGGGGGCGTGACTTTGTGTTATTTGTAAGACGCATGTTTCGCTTGTCTTGGATGTTTTCTTCTATATGTAGTTTCAACGATACCATTGCTGCCTGTCTGCGATACAAGACTATATCTTAGTGCAGGACTGAGTCAATGTGTGTGTCGTGATGTCGTTATTCTTCTTATTATTATCTACGTGCAAGATCGTCTGGGTTGGTACCACCCTCTTTTATATTTCTGCCGTGAAGCAGTTCGCTGTGTTTCGGTTCGAAGGATTAGAGAGCCAGTGTAATTACCGACACGACAGGTATAACATCTTTACCTCTACGTAGGCAACGCATAGGCTAACGTTTGGTGTTCCACATCAGGGGCATCGTCTTGTCAATATGCGGCGGTATCACTTTCAATAAGGTAAACCGCTTGCTTGTTTAACTATGACGCCGTGAGAGAAATTTAAGCCTCAGCGGTGTAATGATAAACTTGTCTTGTTTGGAAATTTTGTACTTGAATGGTGTCTTTATCTGAGAACCTTGTAATATTGTAGTTGGGATGACGTGGTAGCTCAATTTGTAACGTGCCTTGGATAACCGAACGACCCTACCCACAGGTCGAGGGTTCGAGTTTCGGGTTAACGTAAGTTGTAGCTGTTCTGTATTGTGCCCGGATAGTAGCGACAGATTCGCAACCTGTCACACTGGGACTCAACATACGAAAAGCTGTGTGTAGCAACCTGCCAACCCCTCTCGAGAGGCAACGGCGTTAGTTTATGTTTTGTGCTTTTTATTTTAATGTTGCTAATATTGAAGAAGGAAAATCAACCTAAAATAGAAGAAACCTACAGTGAGGATGGCTGGGACTAATGGGTTTGATTTAGCGTAATTTTTGGCCGAAATATATGCAAGTTATTATAATAATCTTATGACCTCCTTTCCAAAAAAACTTCACTGTTTTTAAAACAGTTTCTTTAAGATATCTCTTCTATATCGTAGGTTGTTGAAATCAATAGATTTTGTTGTGAAAAAAACATATTTCTAAGTACCTATAGATAGGCGATGTTGTTGTTTTCCCAAAGGACTCGTCCTCATTCGTGACAGATTTTTTTTTCCTTATTTTGTCGCCGTCATTTTGTTTTTATGACGCCCGTTAGACGGAGTGAATTCTGAAAGTATTTTTATTAACTTTGAATTTTGTGATTTGTTGATTGAAATGCTATAATAAGTGGGATCGTTAAATTAGATAAATCGATGTTATGTTTATGTGAAAATATTTTATTAATTGAATATAAAATAGTTAAGCTTAATTAAATTTTGGAGTGTTATATTTACAGTCAAAAAATTTCGGAAAACTCATACTGGATTTGTTATAATAATAACCACATCACGGTACAACCATTGACTCAGTCCTGCACTAAATATAATCTTGTATCACAGTCACTAACCAGCGTCATGGTATAAACTTCATAGATAAGAATACTACATCCAAGACCGGTATGCGAAACAATGCGTCTTGCAAATAGCACAAAGTTGGACCCCCGCCGGGATTTTATTCCAGGACCTGTTCCACAGCAATCAGCTGTTACACCACTACGCCACAGAGACCATCAAAATTTATTTATAAAACTGTAATAGCTTAATTAAACTCGAAAACCTTTATAAATTAACTGTCAAAACGAATCTGAAAGCTGATACAGGACTTTTTACTTTGGATACTTTTAACGATCTTCTTATCTAGATAAATGGTCTTGGATGTTGTATTCTTATCTATGTAGTATATACCATATCGCTCCTTAGTACCTATAACACAAGTTCTTACGATACTTACTGCAGGGCTGAGTCAATGTGTGTGTCGTGATGTGGTTATTAATATTAAACTGAAACATCTAAAAAAATAAAGATAATACATCCATCACACAAGTACCCGATCAGATTCGAAACCTCAACGCTTTCAGGCAAAATCACCACTTAACTTTGTGTATACGTTAAAAAAATTGTGTAAAAAAGAATCATAAAGATACCAATTTAAAAAGTAATGTCATGTGAAAACCGAATATTTCCTGAACAGGAAACGTCGAAATAAAAGTTTAATCCAGTTTATCAAAGCCATCGCGAACAGACCGTTTCGTATCCAATTTCATTTACAGATAGGAATCTCGTCGAAAGATAGCACGAGTAACTGGGCTAAAAAAACAAGATAAAAATATTTAGATTATTATTCTGGAGGCTTGAAGTCAAAGTTGTTTAAAAGGAATTTTAACTAAATGCTTAAAAAATTATGACAATATCCAATATTAAGACTGAAATCGCTTTCTTACTACCTTCTATTTCTTCTGATTAAGTTCGTTGCGGGTCCCAAGACAGTTCGTTGATTATTCGATCAAAGGACGCCACTGTTGATCCTGGTGAACAGGAGTTGCAGTGGTGGGACAGAGTGGCGGGTGTGCCCTGATCCAATCTTGAGACACTTCTCAATTGCAATACTCGGTCAACATGTAGATCTATTTGCAAGATCGTCTGGGTAAATACCACCCTCCTTCCTATTTCTACCGTGAAGCAGTTCGCTGTGTTTCGGTTCGAAGGATTAGAGAGCCAGTGTAATTACCGACACGAGAGGTATAATCATTACCTACTTTTGAGTGAGCTTATGTTTATATAAACACATAAAAATAAACTCACGCCGTAATTAATCCCTCGAGAAGGGTAGGTAGAGGAATTAAACACCGCATTTCGCATGTTTATGTTGAGTCCCAGTGTGACAGATTGCGAGTCCGTCGCCACTATTAAGGCACAATGAGGAACATGGATGCTACGACTTACTGCAACCTGATACTCAAACCCTGGCCCTTCGGGTCGGCCGGCTAACCAAGGCACGTAACAAACAGAGCTACCACGAACACGTCAAGAATTATTACTAAATACTTAAACAAATATGACACCAAAATTTATCCAATCTTAACACCGTGTAACCCGAATGAAGATTGGCAAATCAGATGAGAATATTATTTATTTTACATTCGTACTACATGAAATGATTTTTAATGACCTGAATTAAATACAATCGGAATGTGTTTGTAATGTAAATTTATATAGTATTTAAATTTGTTAGCTAACATAGTGCATAAAGTTTATTATTTTAATGTTATAATAATAACTGAGTCTATAGTTTATTATTATAAAGAGTGGGCGAAAATAAGTGGGAATCGTCAGGAAGTTTATCTTTCGTTTATCCTAGGATACTTTATCCTTTCTAATTCAGACGCTAAGCAGTTAGCTGTTTCTCGGTTCAAAGGAGAGCCAGTGTAATAAAGGCACGAGATGTCATATTTACTTCCATACGGGCAATGCCTTGGCAGTCCTCTTGGCTAGTGTCAACGTGCCTTGTCTTTTTCCATCATCAGCACCGTCTGATTGTTTGCCAATGACGTATGCAAAATAAGGTTGATGAAAACAGGTCAAGTGTGAATCGAATCCGCACTTATAAGACTTATAAGGGTTCCGTATTTATAAGATTAAATATTTTTGGATAGTTTCGTATAAGATATGAGAGAAAGCAAAGAAATTCTTCAAAATCACGTTTTTTGTATTGGAGCCTCCTTTATTTTTTTAATTATATTTTATAACTGGTTAATATAGCGACAGCAAATATAGACATTCTCTAAAAGTTACAATAATCTAGTTCATATGATACAGTCCGCTGACAGACGGACTGACAGCGGAGGCTTAGTAATAGGGTCCCGTTTTTTATCGTTTAAGTACGTAATCCTAAACCAGTATCTCAGGAATCGTCGATGAAATGAAATAAAAGTGAACTAAACAAAGAATTCCTATGACCCTTCTCCTTCTGACTCCTTCTGTAAACAACACAAGGAGCAAAACAACAAACTTCAAACCCAAAATCTACAATTGCTTTTGTCAGAAGCAATTTCCGTAGGCGAAAGCGGATGCCCGTCTTATCAAAACCAGGCCAGCCATTTCGTCACCGCATAACCTTAAACTGACTTATACTGTCTTACACTATCCGTCTATAACTTATATCTCCAAGGCCCACCCTTCGAGTTGACTGAGCATTACTCCAATACATCACAGTCCACTTGGTAAAGGATTACACTGAATATTGTAGCTACCTTATGGGTTACATATAATCCTATTTTCGACTAATGTGACAAGCCAAAAGAGATTGGCTCTATAAATCGCTAGATTCCCTGCAGGGAGGAAAGGATGGGAAATTGTCAGTAATAAAAACAAACGCCTTTAACTGTTAAATATGAACTCGGAAATTATTTGTACTGTAACAATAAAATGCATCAAATGAATAAAGTTTTAAGGTAAAAAGAGAAAATTTTATTTACAAGATAGAAATTGAATATTTACACATGTACTGCTGTACATAGGGGGATGGGATGGGAGTACAGTACAGTACATTTAAAACGGAGTGTGCCCATAGCACTGGCTTCATTTCCACGCTGTATAGCGATGCTCAACCGTTCAGCGAAATGCAGACCAGCGTTACGGTCACGACTCTCTTTTTTTAATTTAACGCTTAAAATTTTGAATAATCTTTTGAAATTCGCACCCCAGGAACCCATAATATCGAAACCAAACGGTTTAAATATGTAATTGTTACCCAAAGATACATATTTGCGCCTTTTGGCTTTTTCGGCAAAAGAAGCGGCTGAACCAGCTTAAAAACATGTCCTAGGGAGATGGGAATGAGCCAAGGTGTCAATACAAGTGACTTCCCAAACTAAGAGACAACCCTTTGACTATGGCAACATAGTCATTTTGTCTGGTCTCTTACCATCGTCTCGACTAAGACCAACTTGTTCGAAGACCGACGGAATTGATATAATGCCAAAGGCTCCACGAACAATATCGTTCAAGCTGGAATGTAAAAAATATTTTTTTTATGCTGAAAGATAATAAAGTAGTGTGGGAATCTCACCTTAATTTGGAAAAAAGATTTTTTTAAGCCCTTTTGCCCTTCTCTTGCTTCTGCCCCTATCGCTTATGGACGAAGTGAAGCATGCCAAGAAAATGCCTATTGACTCGTGAATGATAAAACCATCCTTACAGCATAATATTAGGCTTACCCTAGACCGATTTAGGACAAGGCTTAGATGTCGAGAACAGCGATAAATATAAACTTGTTCCGTAACTAATCTCTTATAAATCACAGAAATGTTTCAAGCATGTTTCGGTTTACGAATTTTCAAACCGAACAAAGCGTTTCTGACCTAGTTCCATGAATTTATTTGTATTATTTTTTGTTGTATGTGGTGATGGCAAGCGGTTGGCATTGCGTATTCCAACATTTGTGAAAATCCTTTCATTCATTATTGAACACTCTGTTTAATCGAAAAACAAATGGATCCGTTTAAATTTAATATCTGATGATCATTGTTTTCAACACGTTCAAAAACCAGCCTTCACACTACACGATTCTGTTATGGAATGGATTCCCTAAATGATTTCACATGCTTAGTCTCATAGTAACCTTCGCCGACAGCTAGCTAGAGGTTTGAGGTATGAATCCCGGCGGGGACGGAACTTTGTGTCATTTGCAAGACGAATTGTTTCGCTTACCGGTCTTGGATGTTGTATTCTTATCTATATAGTTTATACAATATCGTTGCTTAGTGCCTGCGTTACAAGATTATATCTAATTGCAGGGCTGAGTCAATTTGTGTGTCGTGATGTGATTGTTATCAGAAACCACACACTGATATTACTATTTTGAAAAAATACCGACCATATTTTGGGTACTTTACTGGTAGACCTATGTGCGAAATCGTTTGCATTGGTACCACCCTCCTTTCAATTTTCTGCCGTGAAGCAGTTCGCTGTGTTTCGGTTAGAAGGAGTGCCAATGCAATTACAGGCACGAGAGGTTTGTCATCTTTCACCTAAACATGGGCAGCGCATTGGCAGTGCTCTTGGCGTATAAGGACACCTAGGACATCATTATGTCAATAGGCGGTAGTGAGCTCTTTCTATAATTACTTCGTGTTTAATAATAATAATAATAATAAACCACATCACGAAACACACATTGACTCAGCCCTGCAGTAAGTATCGTAAGAACTTGTGTCACAGGAACTAAGCAACGATATGGTATAAACTAAATAGATATGAATACTACATCCAAGTCCAGTAAGCGGAACAATGCGTCTTGGAAATAACAGAAAGTTCCGCCCCCGCCGGGATTCGAACCCAGAACCTCTAACGTAGCAGTCGGCTGTTTACACCACTGCGCCACAGAGGTCGTCAAAAGGAATAGGAGGAAAGGGTCAGGAGGAAGTGTTTGTATTTGAACTTTAATAAAAAAGTAACTCATTGGCTTTTTTGTTCTCACTATTTCTGCAGTGAGTAAAGAAAAAGCTGTTGGGATTATTTGCACCTGGGTTACATGAAAATCAAATCGTTTTCACTTTATCCAATTTGTTTCTCCGATAAATGCCCGGTTTTTGTATACTAACTCGGCGCTTAGCTTAAGCCGGTATTGATAGGGCTCAACGCTAAAAGCATTCTCCATAGCTTAACTCAAAACACGTAACTGATGCCTGTCATACGAAATTGTATGATATAATAAAATAAAGTTTGAGTGGGAACTGAACATGGTTTCCCTGTACAGTTCAAGAGGTGTTGGGAGATTGTTAAGGGCTTGCAAGATACGCCGAAAAGATTGCGTTCCTGGTAAATTAATAATAATAATAACCACATCACGACACACACATTGTCTCAGCCTTGCAGTAAGTATCGTAAGAACTTTTGTCACAGGAACTAAGCAACGATATAGTATATACTACATAGATAAGAATACACAATCCAAGACCGGTAAGCGAAACAATGCGTCTTGCAAACCAATACTTTTCAATTTTTATTATTTAATATTCGAGCTTTATAGTAATTTGTGGATTCCGTTGATGCCTTTTAGGTGCAGAACTCTTGACTTTTTTTTGTGTTCCGCACCAGAAAACCGCAAATCAAACCCAGCCTAATTACCTAAGAGATGTTCTAGTAATAGTTGCTCCTTTTATTTTGTATTAGACAAGATCGTTTATTTTTTGCTATTTCTGAATTTTCTAATGAAAATTTGTTCGTATTTTAGTTTGAAACGTCTGGTGCTGACGCTGTAATTTATTAGAGAATTACTTTAAATACTTTTTAATCAATTCTACAGTCTCGTACGTTAAAAGTAAAAAAATGTTGTTATATATTCTTCTACGTTACATTTTAAACGTTCAGTTTTGATAAAAATGTACTTAAATATACATGCACTTCAATAGAGAGAAAGTGGTGGCTCAGCTTGTAACGTGCCTTGTTAACCGACCCACCAGACCCGAAAGGTCGAGGGTTCGAGTCTCAGGTTGGCGTACATTGAAGCTGCAATTTTCCTCATCGTGCCCGGACAGTGGTGATTCGCAACCTGTCCGGAACTCGAGCATACACTTGCGAAATGCAGTTTGCGACATCTCTACCAACCCCTCTCGAGGGATCCATTACATGTTATGTTGAACTTAAATTGCCAAACGCAAATTCGTTAGAACAGCACGTGCAATCAGTTCATCAAAACGACATGCTTAGCTCTCCAACCTCAGCTATCGACCATCAAAAACTACACCAATAAGACCTTTGAGTAGCCTTCCAATGGTAAATCATTACAGCTCGCGGTTCGTTGAACAAGGCAGTCGTTTTGGCGGTATCCGTTCAATTAAACAGAACGGTCAGCGAGTGATTGATATCTCCAGCTCATCTCCTTGATTACTTTGTTCATCGTTTTAATTAAATTTTCACACCTCTCTGATGGCGCGGGCCTATTTTTAGACGGGAGGTCTTTCTGGCGAAGGTTAAAAGCGGCTTGGTTGATTCGAGTTCCGAATCAGGCAGGTATGTGTGATGAATATGAATATTTACATGATTGTTTTCTGTATATTTAAGTATGTATTTATCTATGTTGACGTATATCGTTTAGTATGCATAGAACAAGCCTGAGGCTTAGTTAGGGACTAAGACTAAGTTATGTTTATGTAAGATATTTTTTTCTTTTAACCCAAAATCTTTCTCGGGACGAACTTCTACCATCGAGTTAAATATTCGGGGCACACCCGCCACTCTGTCCCACCACTGCAACTCCTGTTTATCAGGATCAACAGTGGCGTCCTTTGATCGAATAATCAACGAATAATGCAGCTGTGCAGTGATGCACAGGCTGTGCCCGGACACCCTACCGGCTGTCTTGGGACCCGCAACGAACTTAATCAGAAGAAATAGGAGGTAGTAAGAAAGCGGTTTCAGACTTCCCTCCCAGCAAAGCGGAGACAGCAATTGAAATGGCCCAGAGGCCCAAAAATCTAAAGACGAGATAGTCAGGAGACGCCTGACCGTCTAAACACCACGGTATGCCACTAACTAACAGGGGATAAATTAGATACTAACCTAAATCTTACACCAGTAATATTGGTGACAAAACTTTTTAAAGGCACGGAAGTTTCCCTTCGTTTTCACAAGATCTAGGTAATAAATAGGACTACACGCAGATACTTGAATCGAATTCAACATGATTAACCGTTCGTCATGCCAGAGACTACACTCCCACAAGATATGATGGGCAGTTTGCACAAATTCTTGATCCGACGTTGAACATTCGCAAAAAGGTGACGGCACCAAGTTAAATGAATAAAGTTTGCCCTTAAAGTTACCATGCCCGGTTAGAAATTGGGCTACGCAATGATCGATATCAAGCCACGTTTTATTTAACCGTTCGCGCACTATAGGGAAAAATTTAAATAAATGCCGCCCCTTAGTCGAAGTATCCCATCTAGTTTGCCATTCGTCGATTAGTTTTTATGAACGTTGTCGTTGCTATCAAATAATCTACTGATTTTAGCCCTATCCTTCGGTTTTAGAAAATCTGAACTCATACCATTCCGCGAGTTGTAATACATTGCCGCACGCCGTTGTATTTCCAAATCTACCGGTAAAACGCCCGCAAGAATCGGCAGGGCCTCAGTGCTGACGGTTCTATACGCTTTACAAAGAAAAATTAACGCTAATCTCTGACTCTGAAGCAATTTACGTCGCGCAGCGCCAATTGTGGCTCTATCCGCCCACACGGGGGCTCCGTAACAAATGCAACCCAAGAAAGTAGCAGTATAAATTATTTTTAATGACTTAAACGACAATCCCCAGGTCGAAGTTGATATTCTATTTAACGCATAAAAATTTCGTTTTGATTTTTCGCTAACTTGCTTAATGTGCTCAATAAAATGGAATTTCTTTTCAAGTATCAAACCGAGATAACAAACTGAGTCTTTCTTTTTAACTGTAACTGAATTAAATTTAAAGCGTGGTAGCCCTACTAAGTTTCCTTTTAACATTAAATACTGTGTTTTATGGGCTGCGAACTCAAGATGATTTCTCTTTCCCCAGTCGGCCACCAGACGTAGGCAGGACTCAGCTAACAACTCAACTCCTGTTCTTGTATGAGATTGAATAATCAGGAGACCGTCGCCTGCATATCCCGTAAGCGAACAGTTAGCCGGTAACGGTATAGACAATAAGTCATCAAATCCGATATTCCAGAGATACGGCCCTAGCACTGAACCCTGTGGGCAGCCCCGAGTCAAAGCCTTCGACACTGCATGATGACCAAGTTGAAGCTTAGTTGTTCCATTTATAAAGTAATTGTATATTAAGGAATATACATTGCTGTAACCACCTCTGTTTTTAAGTTTGAGCAATAAGATTGGCCACCATGCATTATCAAAAGCACCAGAGATATCTAAGAATACACCTATGACGTATTTAAACTCCGACGATTCTACCGATTTTCTCACCGAGATAGCCGCGTCGATTGTTGATTTGCCGATAGTAAAACCGAATTGACGTTCGTGAAAAGTTGGACCGCCCGGAAGAAGCCGAGGTACGATAAGACGCTCTAGAAGTTTACCCAGGGATGGTAGAAGGGTAATGGGTCTATACGATTTCGGATCATCAGGTGGCTTATCACCGCTTTTAGGTATGATTTTAATTAGCCCGCGGCGCAAAATTTGAGGAAAAACCCCTTCAGCAATGCAACGGTTATACACAATTAAAATAGAATCCCTAGCGGACTATACGGCTTCCTGGATCATCTTATTCGATATTTTATCTTCTCCAGAGGCCTTATTAACCGGTAACGCCCTAACAATTTTGACAAATTCATCTAAAGTTGGAAGATCGGACGAAGGAGATGTGGGTGGAACTGCAGCCATGAGCCTAACTTCTCGATGATAGTCGGTATCATTTTCAGTAGTGTCGTCCGGAATGAGAGCGCTAAGAAGGGCCTCCGCCGTCTCCTCAACACCAAGAGTGTGAACATCATTTATTTTGATGTTTCAAATAAATGCTTGATCAGTTGCTCTGTTAGCTTTGAACTCATGATATATGGGTGACCATGGCCCCTCTTTGTCTAACCTATCAACTACTTTCCGAAGTAAATTAGTTTTTGATTTTTGGACTGCAGCACGGTAGTGAGACCTAGCAACTCTTAAAGCAATTAAAGCGCTATCATACCTATCTGACGAAGTATCTTGTCCTAGGGATTTTTTAGCTTTATTTAATTTACGACGCGCGCTTCTAAATTTCTTACGAATTCCTATCAGAGAATCATTCCACCAGTCACATCTTTTCACACTGGATATAGATGTTCGTCCCAGTGTTACATCAGCACAGTAATTGAAAGTATCCGTCATAATTTCAGCGCTTTCTGTTGCCGATAGACGCGGGTGAGTGAAGTCTCCAGCATGTGACGCAAAAAATGAACTAAAAAAACACCAGTCTGCACGTCTGGTTTTATAACAAAAGCTTTGTGAACGGGGCGCGATATCTTGTGTCTGCTTAGGGTTGTACTCGTACACGATCAAACGGTGATCACTACATGACGCATCAGGAAGGAAACGCCAATTAGAGATTTTTACGTACGCACTTGAAAGTGTGACGTCAATGAAAGATTCGCCCATAGGGCTGCTGTAAGTAGGTGGTGAATCAGAGGTGTTATGAATTTCTAGGTGCATTTCTGCAATAAACTCTTCTACTGCGTCGCGACGATCCGCATCTGCTGATCTAATTTTACCAAACCAAAGGGGGGAAGACGCGTTGGCATCCGCGCCTATAACTACAGCCTGCCTAGGAAGTGCATATAATACGGACCGCAAGTGATGTAAGTGAGGGTCTACGCGATCAGAGAACTGAAAGAACTACATATATACTAAAAGAAGGACACGAGACCTCCGCAACGGCACAGTGGGACGACGAGAGATTATTAAGAGCTGTGACAGTGAAGTTTGAACGTGACACGTATATTCCCGCGCGAGCTTTATTGTTTATTTGAACTATCTTATTACGAAGCCCAGCACTCTGGTACTGTTCTTTAACGAGAACTATGTCCAAACTATACTCAATTACAAGCCTATCTAACTCAGACGTAGCTACTTTATCGTTATGAAGGTTTAATTGTCCTATTTTAAGCTTGGCCATAGTTAGTATTTATAATCAGTTGCTCTAATTTTGCCTTGTAGGTAGGACAATCCTGAGACCCGGTCTCATGATCGCAGGGTTTTTTATACTTTTTACACGACGCACATACTCGTTTAAAAGTTGGTTGATTTTTGTTGGTACAATTTTTTGTGTCGTGTGACTCGGCACAGTGAGCGCACGATGGTGTTTTTTCAGTACAATACTTCGCGGGATGACCATATTGTTGACAATTTAAGCACCGAATTAAATCTAAATCGTCGATGAACCGGCAAGTTGTCCAATCAATGAATAACTTTTCTTTCGTGTTAATCAAATGATTTCGTATCGAATGCTCTAACTCGATCCCTAACCATTTACGGTTGTCATTAAAACTGCGACGACGGTAAATTTTTGTTGAACGTAAAAAGTCACTCTCGGAAAGAGTAATCTCATCTTTAATGTTCTGGCGATATAAACAAACTAAAAAATTATTTTCGTCCATCGAGTTCGGGACATCTTTTACAAGGATTCGCGGTTTACGCCCTTTAGGTTTCTCCAAACGCAACCCTGCTGTTTTGATAGCCGCAACGGATTCTAATTTCTTTATTTGACTCTGATTTGTGACGCGTAACACGACGCC
Organism: Choreutis nemorana; assembly: GCA_949316135.1. Classification (NCBI taxonomy): domain Eukaryota; kingdom Metazoa; phylum Arthropoda; class Insecta; order Lepidoptera; family Choreutidae; genus Choreutis; species Choreutis nemorana. The sequence continues at coordinate 1,331,988 of OX438598.1, forward strand.
AGACTTAGCCGTTTTTTTAACGCCGACAATTTGGAAACCATCTGATGGTTTGATCGCTTTCATTAGCGCTTCTTTCGTCGCGGACGAGGATTTAATTTCGGCCGAACGTTCCTCCGTCGGGTAGGCCACCACACACGGTAGCGGCGCGCGAGCCTGAGCTGCCACCGGGGTCGTTTTAGGTGGCAATCGTAACTTTAAAGTCTCCGAGTACGATTTGGTTACCGCCGGAGGACTAACGTTAACTTTATTTTGAGCAATTACTAAATCACGCTCCGATTGCGCCAACTTAGTCTCGAGCATCGCAGATTTAATTGCAAGTAAAGAAACAATCGAAGTTACTCTCTGCGTCATCTCCATAATTCCTGTTTTATTCGCAATATTCAAGCGTGACCCCGAGTCGTTTAAATACTCGTTAATGTTGGTTAGGCAAGTCGATGCCTCTTGCACGAGATCATACGATGAACTATCGTTACCGGCGGAGACGCTCAACTCAGAGGAATGTGACGTATTCAAATTAAATCCCAACCGTTGCATACGCTTACTAGTTACTGGCGAAACACTAGCCGGTGATAATTGACTAAATGCCCTTTTATTATTAGTAGGAGATCGCTGAACTATTTTGCTTTTCTCAAACGGGTTTCCCCCCCCGTCAGGGGGATCATCATTACGCCCGGACATCAAAGTGTAATAAGGAAACTTTAAAAACTTAAATATTATATCACCAGGTACAATAAAATAGATAATACCTAACAACGATCAGCTGGCTGCCGGGTCGGCGCCCCAAACGGCCGCCACGCGCCTGACTACCTACACACTATAATAAAAAGAAAACGTTTGACTTACCGAGTAATGTAGCTATTTATCATCCAAAACAACGCAAATGTTTAAAAACTTACGGACCCGACGTTTATCAAACCTTTATTTTACCAATCACTACACTAGAACCCTAAAATATGCACTTCACACACGTAATTTAATTAATTATCGCGATCGCATAAAAAGACCATCCGCACACGCCAGAGGTGGGGAGGGAAGTTGTTAAATTAGTTAGCGAGTTGAATATATACTGCTATCGCATAATTATGTATCTACCAGTGGATTTCTGTTATTACAACGATAAAATTGGCATTATTTTGTTATGTAAGGTTACGGTTTGATAATTGAATAGTTTATTTAACAACTTCGGATGAGAATATTTTTTTGTTTCATACTTTTAGAGTGCGGTTTTTTGTAGTCAGCATGTAGTTTTATAATTTCTAAATTCACAAAATTAAATATGAAAACCAATGCACAATAATGTAGTTTTAAATATTTCGTGCGAATTACCAATTTAATTCCGAACTTGGAACAGCTAATACAAGGAAAATACTCTGTTGATGACACTTATAAACAGAAAGTTTGAATAAAGCTGCAATTTCAAAGTTCACTTACCATGTTAATTAGTTTTAGTAATTAAAACTACATTAATAACGTATTACTTTATTAGTGAAACTTACTTATACGTACAGACGGCCACACATGAAGCTTCACATAACAAAAAACAAACAAAACACACGCCTACAAATTCAAACGATACTATTTTTAAACGTTAAGTATGACAACTACAGAGGTTCCTTCTACTCACTGTAACTACTCGTGAACAAAAATGAATAAGTAGATTTTTTTTTTCTCATTGAGCAATATGAAGGTTGTTAAAATAAGTTCTTGCTCTAAAATTTAATGATACCATTAAATTTGATTTATCTCAGAGATCCCGCGGCAGACTTATCAAATTCCCCCTATTTAGGTCACAGGAATTACGTCTATCCAATATATATTTTTCTTTATCCGACTAGTAAACGGAATGTTTCTTTAATACATAGCTTATTTCGTTACAGGTAAACCAATTTACTTTGTACAAAGAAATGCTATTTTTATTGTGATATCGGATTGTAGTAACAAAATAATTGGTAGAACAGATTCAGGGTTCCGTACGACCGGAACGACGGGAGGACGTGGTAGATCAGTTTGTTACGTGCCTTGGTTAACCGACCAATCCGGCCAAACAGGTCGAGGGTTCGAGTATCGGTTTGCCGTAATGTAGTTGCTATTTTCCTCAATGCGCCCGGTTAGTGGCGACAGATTCGTCACACTGGGACTCACGTGCAAAATGCGGTGTTAAACGCCTCTTTCAACCCGTCCAGGAGGATTACGGCGTGAGTATATGCATGTGATAATTATGTTTTTATTTATTACACTTTGCAACATTTCCGTTGGTCCCCGCACTAGGACTAGCCTGTATCGCGGGCTGCCGAGCTCACAAAGCAATCTTAACTAATATAGCATTTAAACTTGTACACAGCAACAAGGCAAACAAATTTGAATATTACTATTATCAATCAATCAATATTTCATTTCCTCAAAAACATGGTTCTTGGTTCAGTTCTTTGTTATTATAAATACATAGTTCTCATGTTTAACTTTTCTCATTAGACATGAAAATCGTTGTTATAGGAATTGGTAAATCATCAATAATAAATTAAATAAACTTAACTATTGTAATACCTCTTACTATTATTTGTGTTATTAATAATAATTTAATTAAACTAGATGTACTATGCCAGTGGTAGTGTATGTCAAAGTCTGACGACATATATTGTATATATGTGTATATAAGAGTAGAAAAAAAAAGTGCCGTGCCTTAAAAAGTTTTGTCACCAATATTACTGTTGTAAGATTCAGGTTAGTATTTAATTTATCCTCTGTTAGTTAGTGGCTTGCCGTGGTGTTTAGACGGTCAGGCGTCTCCTGACCGTAAATCCCTTTAGCTTTTGGCCTCTGTGCCGTTTCCATTGCTGTCTCCGCTTTGCTGGGAGGGAAGTCTGAAACCGCTTTCTTACTACCTCCTATTTCTTCTGGGCAAGACAGCCGTTAGGGTGTCCGGGCACAGCCTGTGCGTCATTGCACAGCTGCATTATTCGATCAAAGGTCGCCACTGTTGATCCTGGTGAACAGGAGTTGCAGTGGTGGGACAGAGTGGCGGGTGTGCCCCGATTATAAGAGTATTCAACACAAAAGTCATTTGCCGAAAACATTTTATCCCTTCGTCTTTCCGTTTGTCACGGCCAATTTGCTCTGAATCTACTCGACCGATTGAGGTGAAGATTGAAATTTTATTATGTGGAAAAAAGCCATATACAGCTCATCTAATGATTAAAAGGGACTGTACGGAGAGAAAGCTTGCAATAATATAATTATCATGTCCATTGCCATGTCTGCCAAAAGCCTTTTTCACAAGTCACTAAAATTGGCAACGGATTCAAAAACTATAACATTAGATTACCAAAGAAACGAACTGGGAATTAAATAAATTACAAACTTAATCATTTTAAACTGCTTTAAATATTTTGTCGTATATTAAAACTTTTAAAAATACCTGATGTTTCTTTGTAGATAGATTCCATCTCACCAAGAACGTTCGGAAAAGCATGTGTTAGTTTGGTAACGCGTGTACATGCATACCGTTTCAGTGTGCGTAAACTTGCCTTTGCTATGTAAAGTCATTACGCACACTAGAACGATATGTATGTAAACGTCAAACCACAACCGTAAAACAACCGTCTTCAAGAGTTAGAACATCTCAAATAGGATTAAAAGAAACAAGTCCAATAAAAAAGTAACTTTCCTGAGATTGTGAACGAAACAGGTTTTTTTTCTGAACTTGGCATGACTTCAGAGATTTAAGTCAGAAACAGTGGCATCCTGAAATTCTCACACGATATTTACAGTATATCTTCTAATACCAATAAAACTAAATAATACGAAAAATAATATAATTAAAATCTATTTTTAATATCTCAAGACAATGCACTAAAATTGTTTCAATCCCAAGCAAAGCCACAGGCTTGTGCTGCGGATACTACACAATGATATGCGTACATAAATAATAAATATTATTAAACACATCACGACACACACATTGACTCAGCCCTGCAGTAAGTATCGGAAGAACTTGTGTCGCAGGTGCTAAGTAACGATATGGTATAAACTACATAGATAAGAAAACTACCCTAAACGGGACAACTCGTCTTGCAACACAAAGTTCCGCCCACATCGGGATTCTAACCCGGGACCTCTTGCATAGTATTCAAGTGTTACACCATTGCGCTACAGAGGCCTTCATATAAATACAGACACACATAGAGTTCATAATCTATTTCAAAAGGGAATGATATTATCAGCTTTGTTTCACTTAGATTTAAGTATAAAAATCCGTTGAGAATAACAAAATGTCGGATATTAGAAACAAAAGTAATAATAACAATAACCTCATCACGACACACGCATTGACTCAACCCTGTAGTAAGTATCGTAAGAACTTGTGCCACATGAACTAAGCAACGATATTGTATAAACTACATAGATAAGAATACAACATCCAAGACCGACAAACAATACGTCTTGCAAATAACACAAAGTCCCGCCCCCGCCAGGATTCGAACCCAGAATCTCAAGCGTAGCAGTCTGCTGTTTACATCACGGCACCACCGAGTTCGTCAAAAAAAGTATTTCCAAAAAACTGAAAAATTACATTTGAAAACGTATTATTATAAACTCTTTACAGTATCATCACTTCCAATCAATGACAAGAAAACTAAGAATCAGTTGACAAAATCAGAGACGTAAAAAACTAACCAGTACCATGAAAAAATAAAACCATTTACAGATGGATCCAAAGACAGTCACAAAATAAAAGATGGCGTCAAAACAGAAACCGTATTGCAAAGTTTTATCGGATTTTCAAACTGATCCGCTGTTCAATCAATAATACGCTAGAGGCTCGTCTTAAATGGGTTAAGTGCCGGCAAAAGTTGTTGATATGACCCTATTTTATATTCGTAACAAGGAAAAAGAACTGCCCCAACTTTCTTAAGTGATGGAAAGTCACGCCAAGCCAGAAACTCTACTGTACATAACAAGATCCAGGGGTTCTATCTTTGATGTTCGAGAAAAATGTTGTGCCACTTTTTTTTGTTACATTACTAGCGACCCGCTCTGGCTTCGCATGGATATTATGCATGTATTATACACATATAGACCTTCCTCTATCTGTTAAAATAAACCGCATCAAAATCCGTTGTGTAGTTTTAAAGAACTAAGCATGCATAGGGACAGACAAGGGAAGCGTCTTTGTTTTATAACATTTAGTCATTCCAATATCGGTGGTATTAATCCCAGAATAGAGGAGTTTATTTACTAATTTATTTAGCCTCTATCTATTAAAATAAACCGCATCAAAATCGGTTGCGCAGTTTTAAAGATCTAAGGATATAGGGACAGACAAGGGAAGCGACTTTGTTTTGAAATATGTAGTTATTACAATATCGGTGGTAATTAATCCCAGAATTGAGAATTTTAATTATTAATTTATTTGGAGACCCAAAAGCAGACAGCAATCGTTACATTTTAAAGACAAATAAATGCAGCTAGACTGTTTATCCTTTGAACACATTTTCATTAACGACAAATCACATTACTAAAAGTACGAATTCGTCCAAAGTAAAAATCAGTAAAAGAAATCGTTGCCCGAATTCAGAATATTTTTTGGATTTAGGAAGCTTAAGCAGTCATGATCAACACGTAGCAACGGCAGGTCCGAAATTTACATACAACCTACAACTTAGATGGATATACTTATTAAATAAATAAATAAATAACCACATCACGACACACACATTGACTCAGCCCTGCACTAAGTATCGTAAGAACTTGTATCGCAGGTGCTAAGCAACGATATGGGATATACTAAATAAATAAGAATACAACATCCAAGACCGGTAAGCGAAATAATGACTTATTAAAAGTCAGTTACAAATCACCTATTACTACATTACAGTAACTTCGGGGCATCGTTCAAAGAATATTAATATTACATTTATCTCATTTTTAAAAGATATTAAAAACTTAAATGACCAACAAATTTTAAAAAACCCCCATTGGACGTATTTGCAAACATTCGATTGTTCATCCCCACTTTCACCCCCCATTACTTTTGAATGGGGCAACCGATATCGATCAAACATAGCTTAACTAAGCTAAAAAAAAGCTACGAGTATATCAAAATAGCTTCATTAATTCGATGATGCAACAGACCGACACATCAAACTAATAACGCCCCTGTTTTTGGAAAAAGAAAGTCAGGAATGAAATATCAGGTTCTAAAAATAGATATAATTACGCATGTCATACATACAGATTCTCATAAAAAGGGTTTTTTTTATTTGTTTTTTTTAGTACAAACAGTCATTCCATCCAAGCAGGAATTGCTTAGCGTATTCCCAAATGGACACACCCAACCCTTTCGATCGTTATGTCTTTGGTTTCGCCATATTTGTCAGGGTTCATAATATAGGACATCTGTCCCCAAAGGGAGCAATTGGCATAAATCAATACATTTTATGCGCGAAATATACTTTGAAGGGCTCTGATAGATCCGAAGGTTGATAGGCGGAGACACACGGAGATAATTACATCTACCTTGAGTTTGGTCTACTTCTTTCGTAGTAGTCAGAAACATTTACACTGATAACAAATTTTTTTACCAAAAATCGTAGGCTTAAGAAATTAAAATTTGAAGGAAACAATGAGCTTGTATATAAATAATAATATTGTACTAAAAGTAAAATATAAAATGAAATAAGAGTTATGTTTGTATAAAATAGTCTAAAATCGTTTACTGTGCATGTGAGTGTATTTGTAGGAAGCTTGTCCGTGTAAGTGTGTATAATTAAGATATTAAGACAAAGTATAAAAATTAAGAACTTATGTATTTAAAGATTCCTTTTCAATTAAGTACTCGTATTTTTTTGTGTAATTAAAAATGTCTAAATGTTGGTGGATGTATTTCATTGTACATCATATCCGTTTCAAAGAAAGCCATTGATAATTTTTTTACGGTTAGTGGTGGGTTTACTCCAAATTACTGTCATTTTTTTGGAAAAAAAGACAATGTATAAAAGCCTCTACAATACAAGATCATTTTTTTGTCGTCATTACAAACGTTCATAGGTGACTGGTGATTACCAAGCAAGCCGCGTTCTTGTTTGCCACATTACTAAAACAATGTGCGTAATGAGCTTTTGATGTAAAAAAAGATGAGGAGTAATCAACGTTTGCAACATTAAACCTTTTGTAGACAGTCATCGATAATTTGGTATTGGATATTACGACATTGGATACAATGGTATCCAGCATCATTAAATGGACGTCCACGGGACTTCAGTAAATCTTAAGCAGGTTTAGATTTCATTCTTGGACTTTGTGATTGCAAGACGCATCGGTTCGCTTACCAGTCTTGGATGTTGTATTCTTATCTTTTTAGTTTATACCCTATCATTGCTTTAAAACTTCAGATTACGTTTTTATGAAACACTTACGCACTAAAACATCTTACAGCCTATAAGAAGGTTGTACAGCTCATGTTGTAATGATTCAAATAGGATTAAATATGAAATGTTACCTCATTCATTTATTGGACTGCATACCAGGCCAGTAACATACATGCTACTCACATGTAACAAGTATTCATGCGAGCTACATGCATGAATCCACCGTTCACAGGTCAACATTGTCAACAGGTCTAATATGTTAACATGACCTCGACCTCGGTGGCGCAGTGGTGTAAAAAGCCGACGCTAGAGGTTTCGGGTTATAATCCCGGCGGGGGTGGAACTTTGTGTTATTTGCAAGACGCATTGTTTCGCTTACCGCTTTGGATGTTGTATTCTTATCTATGTAGTTTATACCAAATCGTTGCTTAGTGCCTGCGATACAGGATAATATCTTAATGCAGGGCTGAGTCAATGTGTGTGTCGTGATTTGGTTATTATTATTTTCATATTTATAATGATTTTGCTCAATCTTAGCAAAAGTTTCAAAATTTACGTTATGAAAAATTACGAGAAATTATTAATAAAATTTTCAAAAATCTGTCAATTTAAAATAAATCTGGGTGGATATGCAGTCAGTGCTATGCGCACACTCCATTGTACGTATTTTTATTAGGTTTTTAATTGAACGTATTTAATTATATATTGATTGAATTGAATATTGAATAAAAGTGCTTATTTTAAGTCTATTCGAATAAAAAAAAATTGGCTTTAGTGAATGGCATCTTGTCTAATACTTCATCGTGCGAGTCTCAATTTTTAACGATTTGGCTGCTTGTTTGGAGACTTAGAAGTTGAACATTTTTAGCATTTGCTTCATACATTTGTTTTGTATTCCTTGCCTTTACAGTGCGAGATGTCGCTTGCCCTTAATTAAATTAAAAAAAAATACATGAACCCTATACCCTAGGCTATAAATTGTAATAGTTAACTGTTTTTTTGTTGTAAAGTATACATTTTTTTATTCATTTAAATTTGATCATTTTATTTTAAATTTTAACAATTTACAATACTTATCTACAAGTTTATTGAACAAAGTTTTTTACGACATTTAAATTTCGATTCTTTGCGAACTGAAGCTTTCAGGCCTTTATTTCCGGACCTTAAATTTTGCAAAATTCCCGCTACGGGAATACATTTGCGAACTATCGTAAATTATTCAACTTCAATTACTATTTCATTTCCTGATCGAAAATGCTGAATGCTGTGTAAAATACAAAATGTAGGGCATTTCATTTGGAACCGTCATTTCTTTTTTGTGACATGCTGACTTGGAAATAGGGAATATGCATGAAATTTGATTTTATTATTCAATCAATTTATCGTAAATTACACCTTCAACCTTTTCTATTGAAGTATGGCGCCCGTGTACTTTGACGTCATAGTACTTATCGGATCTCTGTCTAACTAACGACATTGAAGCTTTATAACTTAGTTAATAAGTCAGATATTTGAGAAAATCTAAGGGATTTGTGTTTATGTGTGGTATCGAATTATAATAAATAATTTAAAAAAGGCATGCATCTTCCCTATTGTACCGTAGCTTTTAAAAGCTGGCAAAACTGCAGGAGTCACACCGAATACCGAATGTACGAATGCGTGTGTGTGAATGTCCCTAACCGGATCTTTCAGATGAGCTAAAGAAGAATGTATTTAAAGAATAAAAATTATATACTATTTTTTAGTTCAAACAAGATTTTTTTAAATTTATTTAATAATTGTTGACACAAAATGTAAATTTCCGGTTGTTATTTTTTAAATAATGGATGCAATTATTCTGTCCTGTTAAATTTATTGATTCTGAATGTTATTTACACAAAATATGCAAATATGTGGAATTCGTTGCCTGCTGATGTGTTGACCCCCTGACCAATATAACTTGGGCCTCTTTAAGGCAAGAGTGAATAGGTTTCTCCTTGGCAGGCATGATCCACCTTAGACCTCATCGCCGCTTAACATCAGGCGGGTTTGGGGTCAAATGCCTGCCTGGTATTGAATAAAAAAATAAAATAAAAAAAGGCCATTAATTTATCTATAAAACACCAATGATAATACCACCAATAAACACAACAGAGCGTGGTCCCTGGACAGTACAAAGGTTTAGTCAGAGGAGTCTTGATGTAGCAAGAATACCTACTTATTTTTTTTCTACCAAATATTTAAAAACAAATTTTTCCCCCGAATCTGTAACAAATTCAAGCATTAGGCCTCAATCTCACCCAAATGAGTGATTGATGATTGTGACAATTGCAAGTGAAACAAACATAAGATCTTTTGTACTGCAATAGTAATAGCCAAGGAAAAGCCTAACTACCTTTTAGGGTTTCTGTTGCCGCTATAACATAAAACACTAAAGAGGTAAAAACATTTTAAATTAATTGGATCTCTCATAGAAAAATCGTGATTTTTTTTCTTGTGTTTTTAACAAATGTAAAAAAAAAATGTCTAAATTTTGATGTAGTAAGATGTTGCGGAACCCATCACGTGCCCGACTCACACTTGATTGATTTTTATTCTTTCTACTCGCCTCATGTTTCTAATTGGATGTTGGTTTTATTATCAATAGATCGTTATCTTTAGATACTAAATGCGAGGGTCTTGGTTTAGTTTGCTCTCCTGGTATTGTGAAACCTGATTCCCTTTAGAGGATTCGAACTGTCACTGTAGTATCTGACCCAAACACATTGCAATAGTCATTTTATTTCTTCTAGTGTCGAGTCAATTCGTTGGGACATGGCCACAAATAATAATCAACATTAGAACACACTCAGCCCTGCACAAAAATATAATATTTTATGGTGTTTTGAATTTAAATTTCAATTTGAATGACGAGTAAAGACTAAGTATATAAGAATACATCCAAGACCACTAAGCGAAACAATGCGTCTTGCAAAAAACACATAATCCCGCCTGGAATTCAAACCTCTTCTAAATGTTAACGATATTAATTGATTCCAAGAATAGAACCTTCTAAAAGCAGAGGTTACGGTGAAGCGATCTTAACTCAAACTCGCGTGATCCTATGCAAATTCGCGGGAACTTTAAATTACGACGTGTGACTCAAAGAGGCTAAATGTAGGTGGGGCTTTTTGTGGAGGTCCCCAATTAGGACCAGTAAGAAAACTCGAGCAGAATGCAAATCGCCGCTCCTCTTTGTCTAATCAAAAGCTCGTTTACATTTAACTTGTTACGTTAGTAGGTTTTAATTAAACAGAGGTTGAGGATTGGAGCTAACTTACGGATGTTCCTCGAGCAACTTGGGCCTGAAGTCGAGAATTACCTTGTGTTTCCTAGGCATGCTCCACCTTTGGATATAAGTTGAGAATAACAAGGGAGTTCCATAAATATGCTTTTCCTGAATAGAAACATATTCAGTGAGATGCTTTACTTGGAATTGAAGAGCTATTGATAATGTTTTAGAGGACGTGATCGCTCAATTGTTGCATACTTTCTACAAAGTGAAGCGACTGTTCGCATGCTCCAGTGGAACAACAAATTTTATGCAACCAACCAGTGTCTTTTAAGAGAAATTAAGGCTGCTGTGTTTTGTAAGAACATTAAAGAGGGATACAAAACCTGATAAGAAATATTGTAAAATTACGATAAAAACACTAAAATACCTTATTATATAGGTCAAATTTTTCCCTACTTTTTTGGCCTCGCCGCAGTCTGGCAATCAAAATATGCGTTCATGAAGGAAACTGAAATTTGATTTGTAAGATGAGAATTTAAATAAGGGCGGCAGAGGAAAGGGGCATTTCATGACATGAAAGAACACAAATGAGGAAGTGATCGAGGTCAATCTGAGATTCTAAACGGATATATAAACTTTCAAAAACATTATGATGAGTTTGATTTTGGCCAGGAATAAATAATATAAAATAAAAGCGACCTCACCTTCGCGCCTCAACGGGATCATATTTAAATGAATGATAATTTATTCACTTCAGTTTCAGACGCAAAGCGAAGTTTGTTTAATTCAACTGCTTTGTATAAGGAGCGAATATTTCACCAAGAAGGAAGGAATATTTCACTAAAAATCCCCAAAGAGCGTCCTCAATGCCGTTTATTTATTGACAAGGATTTTTTTTTGCTAATAATGTTTAAAAAGAGTTTTGTTGTTCACTCCTTAATTTTACTATTCAAAAAAACAACATTTCTTAGCTTCAAGACCTGGTTACTAACGGAGCAAAATAGATAAAGACCTTATTATAAACACCTTTAAGATGAATTTCTGCTACACCCTATTTTTTCTTTTCATCTTCATCTATTTTAATTTCATACATATTTAATCTTGTTTCGTTAGTTCTGTTGTTTAGTGCTTCCGTTGAAAATTTTCCGTTGGAAACAAAATTCAAAAACTTCTTGGAATAGTTTGGAGTTAGATTTAAATATGTACTAATATTTTTTAAATAAGGAATATTCTTAAGCTTGTATATAGAAAATAATCTACGCATTATAATAATCCTCTCAGACATATTAAAATTGAGTTTTAGGGTAAAGATATTTAGTTAAAAACAAACGATAAAAAGCAAGGTTTTACCAATTTTAATAATAATAATTATTATTATTTTATTTGCCAAAATGAAGGTTACAATATTGTTACAAGTTAAGGAAGACCCGTACATTTACCTCTGAAAAGTTGTGCAAATATTTGCTTAAAATAAAAAGTATTTTTAAGAACAGTTACAAAGTAGAATGTCATAATCAGAATTTACAAATTAATTAAAGAGCGAAACATTATTATTTTTTTAGTCAACATCATCAAAATGATCTGTCGTTTAGGAAATCATTGACTGCATAGTAAGTAGGCTTTTTCTGTCAACATGTGTTTCAGGGCAGATTAAAAAAAAAAAGTTACTTATCTTTTTAATTGATAACGGCAATTTGCATTCGATTTTGGGTCCCATGCCAATAATACTTTTTTTTAATTGTACCGTTTTGTTTTGTAATACTTCTTCTTTGTAAAGATATACCTGTCGCGTCTATACACCTGCCTACGTTAAGTTCTAAATTTAGTAACTTGTATAATAACAACCACCAATCACAATCAGTTATTCGGTTTCTGTATTGTTTAAGTAATTTCGGAGTACGAAGTCAGCTGACCTACTTTCAGAACGTGGTGAGGCAAGTTACTTGGTTTTGCCGTTGTCAGAAACTCCTTAAGTGTTAAACCTTTGGTTACCGTCCATTTAAAATGAAACTTACCTTGAGAAGTTGGTCGTAATTATGGACCTCTTTGGGGCTTAAAACGGATAAAAAAGAGAAGAAATGTGTGATGCCCATGTTATTGCCTACGTCCATTATTATTGGTTATTTAACGACGTAGGTGGTGCAGTGGTTTTAACAGCCGACTGCTACGTTAAAGGTTCCGGGTTCGAATCCCAGCCGGGTCGGAACTTTGTGTTTGCAAGACGCATTGTTTCGCTTGCCATTCTTGGATGTTATATTCTTATATGAGTTTATACCATATCATTGCTTAGTGCCTGCGATACAAGATTATGTCTTAGTGCAGGGCTGAATCAATGTGTGTAGTGGTTATTATTATCGGCTCCGATGACTCCTAACCATCAAGCAGGCCCTTAACTTGTTTGCTATTTTTCACACAAATTAACTATAGGGAGACTTCCACAACTTTTGGCAAAACTGATACCTGTAGGATTACAGGAAACGTTTAAAGTATTCTTTTAACGTTAAAACAATTCATATTTTAGGAGCCATTTGACGAATCCCAATAGAAAAGTTTCAAATACGCGAATCGCAAATGTTGGTTTGAACGGTTTGTCATAAAAATAATCAGATTCTCCACAATGGTCCTTCTTGCCCCTACTGGTCTTGTCTTTGATATTACCTAGTTAAAGAACATGTTCGACCCAAAAAACATAATCGATAAAAAATGCTACTTTCAAACAAACTAACGTCAGCTCGATTTAGAGTCAAAAAGCGATCAAGTTACTGTCATACAGATGTGTGATCATTTAAACTGAAAACGTATCAGGGGCCCTACTCCGAAAATACGCAACTGAAACATTGAGATGACGAAAAAAACATCAGAAGCTTCGAAAATGACAACAGGTCATGATCATAGACAATGTTTGGAAGAACTTGACAAGTTTGCCTACGGTGACTGCTTTCAGGCAGGCCGAACGTTTGCCACCTTAATGGTATATAAAAGAGGGCCCGACCGAACCTTCCGAAAGACTTTCGGAGTAGGAAAAGCTTGACAATAGGGAATATGCATGAAATTTAATTCGATTATTCAATCACTTTATCGTAATGTATGGAAATAAAATATTTACTGTGAAAACAGAATTAGAATTGAACAATAAATCAGGGAGATGTAACCATTTAAAATAAATTTATCTATCCCGTTCATCAGGAAAACCTTCTTTGGAAGGTGTATGGCGGTCGTGAACTTCGTCGTGACGTCATTGTACATATTGGATCTCTCTGTCTAACCAACAACTTCGAAGCTTTATAACATAGTTAATAATTCAGATTTTTGAGAAAATATAACGGATTTGTATATATTTGTGCTCTTGAATTATAATAAATAAATATAAATATCATACATATTTCCTATTCCTATTCCGTACTTTAGGAGTAGGGCCCTGGAATCTGGTAAACAATTAAGATGAATCGTTGTTTCAATTCTGAAGTTCGCGAAGCCAAGCGGAGGCTGCCTTACCAGTTTTTAGATGACGTAAATTTTCCTTTAACCATAACAGAAACTATTACTTGTCGGTTAAGACGACATCAAAGTGACGAAAAGTAATTAGTAACTTGGAATTTGTTAAAGTTAAGTTTGCTAAACAATGGCAAAGCGAAGACAACACATTCAGACATTATCTAGATATTCTTTATTTGACAAAGAGATCGCAAAGTCAGAATATATATCATGTAAGTCATAATAATAATAGTAAATCGTTTATTTGTCAGATTTTTCGCTATACATATGTCATACATTATATGTTGAAATCTACCATAAAGACATACAAATATAAAAAGTTGAATGAAGTTAATAATAACAGATATTAGGCAACGTATTTAAGTTCATTTTTTAAAAGGGCTTACTCCTTTTTAAAAGTTCTTCAACGCATCTGCTGACATATTTGCCTGCAGATGTCCATGGGTGTCGGTATCACTTACCATTTGGTGAGCCGCCTGCCTTTTTGCCCTCTTTTTAAAATGTCAATGCCATATAAGTTCAACATGTACCATAGTTATGATGATGACAAAGCATCCTCGTTTCCAAATCGATTCATAGGCAACATCTGTACGGGCTTTAATGTGTTTGCAAATACCAAAGTAAAGCTTGATCTATAACTTTATTTTATCTTATGTTGGCATTATTTTTATTTCAATACAGACACTTACATAAAGCAACGAATTTCAATTCATTCTCACTAAATGGCGAACACACACTTTTCCGAGCCGAATGTGCCGAACGAATCGAAGTCAAGGAGGCCTCGCACAAGATTCAACGCGGGTAGTTGTTCGAGGTGTCATAGGATTTCATATAAAGAATTCTAATATTTTCTTTTAACACGTTGGACTCTGATAAGTATGCATTAACCTTAAACCAGAAAAACTAGGCTGTATAATTTAATTCTTCAAATAAACGATATTTTTAAAGACAATATACCTAGAATTAAAGCCTCTTCAGTTCTGATATGTTTATGTACGCAGTACTTTGTACGTAATATATAAAATAATTACGTTGTAGGCCATATTGTTGTTGTAACTTTAATTTCTATTTGAACAAATTACTATGTTTTCCACTATCACCTTACTGCATAATCGACTAAATGTTGTTTTTATTACGGACATCATATATCGTCGTTGAAGTGACAATACCTCCTAACTGTAGGTATGCTTATTTTACAGGAGAAGGAAAAAACGATTAACTTTTTAAGTTTTGATTACAGTATTTTCATATTACTTTTAATATAGGAGCTATTTCTACAGACTTTTAATTGCTATTTAAAAACGAAATTTCAGATAGAAAAAAAAACAGTCTATGCAAAATTGAACTTTAAATCTATTGCATTAAAAATGTCGATTTCTTAAAAAATGTTAGTTAGGAGGTATTGTCACTTCAACGACGATATATTATCTTAGAAAAACTTTGATACTGCGATTCAGAATAAGAACAACGCCATCTGTTAATCAATAAATGAATTATTTGGACACTTTTTATAATAAGCAATGATCTGTCTTGACATTGATTTTAGCCTCAATTTGAACTCGATTACAGATGTTTATGGTTATTTTTGCATTCTGTTTCTATCTTTTTTGTAATTAAATAACTACATTTGACTTATCATCTAATATTGTTCTCCAATTGCATCATTAATTATACTCTTTGTTTGCGGTTTATGATCAAATAAACTAAGACTTAGATAAAACATGTTAGTATTAAAAGTTCCTAGTAGGTATGCGAGTACACTGGATCTCGCAGGCAAACTTATAATGGTTCCCGCTGTTTGAGATTATACAAAAACATAACTCCCCATTTATTTGGGACCGCCCGCACAGTTTATTACTGACAGTATATTATCTCTCCACCTGCTGGTATCATCAACCAATTTTTATTACTCCTTGTAGCAAAATTTCCTATTGATCATGCCGTAATTGGAATTTTAAAGGAATGTAATAAAAGTATGATTGTTTGAAAATTTTGAGTTTGTTCAAGTTAAGATTTTTTTTAATTTCGGTATCGTTCAATGAAGAGACAAAATAAATGATTGAATCATGAAAATTGAATAATGTAGGATTCTAACGGTGAAAGAATTTTTCAAATCGGCTCAGTAGTTTCGGAGGTTACTCAATTCAAACAAACAATCAGGTCTTACCTCTTTAAAACTATAACTAAAATTGTAATGAAAGATTGTATTATGATATTGAAAAGAGTAACTACGGAGGTTTCTTGCCGGATTCTTCCCCGTAGACAGGCATACCGAACCGGTGGTAGTTTGAAAATAATTTTGACGATTTAAAAGTACTTATTTGAAGTCCTTTTGAATAAAAACTTATTTGATTTTGATTTTTATCACGTTCGTTGGTATTTTTTAGGCTTTGAAAGTGTATACTCTACTATACTCTAGACCTACCGTTTAGAATCCAAAAGGTATTCATTTACATATGAACGTACTAGACTTTTAATAACATGGGCGATGGGAGCCAAGAAAAAACATGTCCAAGGACAAATAGTCGCTGTAACAATTTATTTTCTGTTACACCAACAAATACAAAATATGCTGAAAACACTTTCGATGCCCTGACAATTTTTAATAAGAAATTTATAAGTAATAAATTTGACATGCTTACATCCTTTAATCAATTTAAAAGACCTTTGAGTAAATATTTTTCCAATAAATCTTAATTTCCAGTTTAATTAATAAAGAGTTTTTCAATTTATTCATCAAATGTCAATTTATTTATTTTGCTTAATTTGAACCATGTTACGTTAATTGTTTGTTGCTATTCAATTTGTGATTTTAATGTTATTTGTGTTTTTTTTTTTTTGAAACTTCATCGGTATCTGTGTTATTATTTGTTAATTCAAATTAAAAAAAAATCTATACTAAAGTATTTTTACTCAACTCAAAAAAACATCCGTAGAGAGAGACATACCAAAGAAGATAAAAATTCACCGCCACCGCCCTTTGAGATTATCCTATTCCTTTTTTAATATTTTTTTCGTACACTCCTGCCGAAGCAATAACAACGGGAATAATAAAAAAAAAATGTAACATAAAAATTCAGTCGACTTTACTTTTAATACTACTAAACCATTTTAATGTAGTATTTAATAACGTTTCAGCATTTTTCACTCTTCTTTATTTCCTTATAAAACGTACGTCGTACATTCAACGTTCGGGCGTAAACATAAATTTCGCACTTTCATTTATGCTGTGAGCGATATAAGTCCCCGACATTAACTCACCTCGGATGTAAGGTGAACTTTTCGACTGCGTTATTAAAATTCGACATTTCAGATTACAGGGGTTTTCATTTCATCGCTTATTTATTTAAAAGTAATAAAGTACACACCAAAATAAATCAGATTCATTGTAACACTGAAAATTCTATAAAATACGAGCGAAAAATAAATAATTTTATTAACATGAATAAATAAATTTAGATAGTACAAAAAAATATAAATAAAAACCCGGATCCTGACAAAAGTTGTTGCTTCAAATTCAATATATACAGTACATAAATCCATCTCAGCATCAGCTAGCAGCTTTAGACTCTGTTGAAAAGCGAGCCCGAAGAATCATCGGGATTGACGATGATATTGATAACTTTCATGACCTCAGCCACCGCCGCGAAGTTGCGTGGCTATCGGTATTTTATAGGATACATTTCGGAGAGTGTGCGCAGGAATTGCACAATTTAATTCCACCGGCCCCCTTTTATAATCGGAATACTAGACGTAGGCTGAAGTTGCATCCTTTTGTGATAGATACGAGTATTCCGACCATCCGGACTAAATGCTTCGATAGCTCCATCATAATACGTACTGCAAGGGTGTGGAATTCTTTGCCTGCCGATGTGTTCCCTGAACAATATAACTTGGGCCTCTTTAAGGCAAGAGTGAATAGGTTTCTCCTAGACAGGCATGATCCACCTTAGACCTCATCGCCGCTTATCATCAGGCGGGTTTGGGGTCAAATGGTCTTAATGAAAAATGCCTAGTCTAAATTTAAAAAAATCCATCTCACAAAGACCGTTAGTGTAAGTCCACGCACATTGTTTTGGTTGCTTTTCGTCTCTACTGAGTGAACTCAAATTTATGCATACTGAAATCTGCAAGCAAAGGTGTAGTGAGATATTATACGTTGATTTCTCAACGCTACTATCCGATATATGATATGTGAGGGGACGCGGTAGCTAAGTTTGTTACGTGCCTTGGTTAACCGACCGACCCGACCCGATAGGTCGACGGTTCGAGTCTCAGGTTGCTATAAGTTGTAGCTGCCATGTTTCTCAATGTGCCCGGATAGTGGCGACAGATTCGCAACCTGTCACACTGGGACTCAACATAAACATGAGAAAAGCGTTGTGTAGCAAGCACCTCTGCCAACCCCTCTCGAGGGACTATGGCGTGAGTTTATGTACTAACCGATATATCAATTTATTTAGTGACTTTTCATGACAACTTTATACCAAATTTGATGAAAAACGAACTCAGCCGAAACACTAAGTCCCATAATTTCTTACAACACCTATGTGCTTCATTAATTTTACCTTCGATTGCCGCTCGCGACTGCCGTTACAAATTTGTATGAATCTTTGTAAAGCGCCTCTAACGGATCGATGAGGAATTAAGATTGCTCATACAAAATCACTGCAGTAATCTATGTTATCTGACGTGTAGTAAAACTATACGAACTCATGGTAGACACACTTTAATTACAATTAAAAATTAAAACGAACAACTTAAGTCGATTTAGGTTTAAAAATTTACATTTTAGTGTTAATATTTGTATTCATAGCTGTTTTTGTATTCCTTGCCTTATGGCAGGAACAGGGCGATATGATCGGTTAGCGACAAAACCCTTTTATTAACAAAAATCAACCTTTGTCAATAGTCTGTGTGAGATGGAATGACTGAAGTTTAAACAGCGTATGACCAAGACAAGTTTGTTATTGTTCAGTTAACTTACAAGAACAGATTCAATGGTTTAACAATATTCAATAGACATAGTTTACTTTCCGGTTTCTATAGCTGTTTCCTATTTAGTTACATCTACCATCTATTGTTCTAGCTCCAACAAGAGATACCCAAAACGGAACTAATGCTTTAATGGCTTTTGGTTAAAGGTGCTTTCAGAGAAGCGTTTTCATGGTATGCGAGAACGAGGTTCGAATTTAGGTTCGTGCTCGATTGTGCTCCGAAATTTCAGTGCAGCGAGAATTCTCTATTCTCTAGTTTGCGGCGACAAGAACTATCAAAGACAAAACTAGCTCAGCGATGCTCGTTTGGCTGCCAAAAGTCACGCTGAGAGACCAATCTGCAGTCAATCAGTGACGCTACGTCAGAAGCATAACCATTTTACGAGGCAAAGCCATGAGCGAATGGCGCGAGCCGCAGCTAGCTTATAGCCCAGCAATTAAACTATCGGAACTACACACCCGCTTCCCTCTGCTCGCCAACTTGTTTCTAGTTCTCGTGTCTCGTTCATCGTCGCCGGTGGGATAAGTGCCTTATTCTGGCGTGTTTGATCGTATTAATGAGCTACTCGATAACAATATCGGGGTATCTGTCGCAGCTCGATCTTATATTTGCTTATGAGCACCGATTGAACGTTATAAGAAAAGGCCCTAAGAGGTTTTAGAGATGAGTTGGGCTTTAGTTTTCTGGCTTATCGAAGCAACCTATCTGAGGCCGGAAAGTAAACTGTGTCTATTGAATATTGTTAAACCATTGAAGCTGTTCTTGTAAGTTAACTGAACAATAACGAACTTGTCCTGGATATACGCTGTGCAAACTTCAGTCATTGCATCTCACGAAAACCTTTTGGCAAAACTTTTTTTTTAATAAAAGGGCTTTGTCGCTAACCGACCAGATCACCATGTTAAAGCAAGGAATACAAGAACAGCTATAAATACAAATATTAACACTAAAATGTAAATTTTTAAGCCTAAAGCGACGTAAGTTGTTCGTTTCGTGCGTATAATTATAGTGTGTCTACCATTGGTTCGTATAGGTTTCCTACACGTCAAGTAACATAAATTACTACAGTGATTTTGTATGAGCAATCTTAATTCCTCATCAATCCGTTAGAGGCGCTTTACAAAGATTCATACAAATTTGTAACTGCAGTCGCAAGCGGCAATCGAAGGTAAAACTCATAATAGGCACACAGGTGTAGTAAGAAATTATGCGACTTTTTAGTATTAAGTTGTCAAAACACAACATAGAGTAAAACAACCAACTCAAAACAACTTAGAGACAACACGATCAAATTTTCTGCCTCTCAGTAAAATAAGGAACCTGTGTAACGTCCCAGGGGCCTTGTAAAAGCAAGTATAATTTTGGGTACATCAAATATAAAACTGGATAACTGTCTAGAGGCGCGCCAGCTTAGCGATATCCCTGTCTCGACCTTTTCTCTTGAGAAGCCGCACATTTTGATGAGAGAGGAAATTGCCCCGAACGTCTCGCAAATAACATGAGAGACTTCTCGGAGATGAATGAACAAAATTAATATTACGGGTTCAAACAACGGTGCGGGCTGGAATGGCTGTTTTGGTAAATTTATATTTGAGTCTTAATACTCGTACCTATGACGCGTTTAAGAAATCATAAAATGGCTTAGAGCCCATACGCACTGACACCCAGGGACTGATTTATAGGTTTCGATGAACCTATTCGCATGGTCACGCATTTGGTCGCTGGTCATACATTTTGAGTCGCCGGGAGACCAGTCGCCAGTCGCCAGTCTGGTCGACAGTGCGTATAGGCTCTTACTGCTACGGCATTGAGCTGTCAGCTAATGAGCGGCCATGGAACAAACATTTGAGAAAATATTCATAAGGTACTTATTTTATAGACCAGGAATCGGTCCTTAAACAAACTAAATGTGTTGCTCTGCAAATGAAGAGACAACATTTATGTTAATTATTAAACCAATTCCATAATAATAATTGCACAAAACCAAAATTAAATACATAAAATTTAAGACGTCAATATTCCTTTTCCATCTGACATCTGTGAAAGACCAGTCTATGGATTACTAAGACTTAAGAAAAAGTATCTCTTTCTTTACATGTTTATAAAATTATTGTATTAACAATTTAAGAAATTATGTCAGCGAAGATATGGTAGCTCAGTTTGTTACATGCTTTGGTTAGTTGACCGACCCTACAAGTCGAGGGTTCAAGTCTCGGGATGTCGTAAGTTGTACCTTCCATATTCTTTATATTTCCCGTTTTATGGCGATAGATTCACAACCTGCACTCGGACTCAACATAAACACCAACCCCTCTCGAGTGATTACGGTGTGAGTCTATGTATTTTATGTAAACGATTTAATCAAATTAAGCTTTCAGGGGAATAACTTGAAACGTCCTTTTTAGATCTTCCGGTTGGAGTAGAAATTTTGTACCCACACATTTTTTTTTTTTTGTATGGTGCCCCTGAGATGGCAAGAGTCCATAGGCTATGGTGACTGCTTAACATCAAACGGTTGTTTCAGTAACATGTCTTAAATACACAAATATATTCGGAACTTACATTTTAGCAAATACATTTTGTTTGTGCTAGGAAGCTCTGCTCTTCCATGATTTTTGTGTATGCATTTCATTATAACTTATCTAGTACGTGTGTGCGTATGTGTGTGCAAAAGGTATGCGTAACATTAACTATTATTAAATAATCTTATACCTAGCTTAGTAATGTACGTTAGATTCGTGTTTCACTCTCTGAAAAGCTTTTAGTTAGCCATGTTGGTTTTATACTTGTTCAATATCTTGGTGGGAGATAAAGGCTGAACAGCCTCCTGCTGACTGTCTTGGCTAGGTTGGACGTTGTGGCTTATGGGGCACTTAGTCAAGGACATTAAACCATGTTTTGTTTACCAAAATATACGAAGCACGACCATATATAAAAGTTGCTTTTACAAATTATAGAATGACAGATATAAAATTTAAGCAATATGTTAAACAAATTTTAATTAAGAAGGCTTACTATAAAATTCAAAATTATGTAGAGGGTAAAGATATATGGAAGTAATTTAATTAGCTGCACAGGTTTCTTATTGACAGTTGGGAGTGTAGCTAGAATTATTATGTTGAAAATTTTTTACGTTGTAGTGAAAATATTGTATTTTGAATATTGAAAAAAGCAACTACGGAGGTTTCTTGCCGGATTCTTCCCCGTAGAAATAGAATTCTGAACCGGTGGTAGTAAAAAAACAGACGATTTGAAAGTGCTTATTTTAAGTCTATTCGATAATTTATTTTCATTTTGAATTTTCTTCTTCAATAATTGTCTTAATTTTTCTTTGAAATATTTTCGGATTTCAGAATAAAATAAAGACAGGCATGTTTAAAAATAAAAAGGTTGAGAAATATTCCCTATTCTATTCTTATGAAGGAACTCAACTAAATTGCCTAGCTTTTTCATAGTGATGGATTACTCGTTTACAAGTATGCAACTTGGTATTTTTACAAAGGTAGATTGAAACAAAGGCATTAAAAAAATGAGTTTTTCTATTCGACAGTATTTTTAGAATATTTTTGTATTTGTTTTTCATGATTTGTAGAATCTTTTAGACCCTTATTAAAAAAATAAAATATTTTGTTGGTCCAACTAGCACCATCGCTGGGTGAAGGGCAGGTGATGTCAGAGTTTTGTAATATTTTGACATAAAATGTATACAATTTGATGACCTTCTGTGGCGCAGTGGTGTAAACAGCCGTCTGCTACGCTACAGGTACTGAGTTTGAATCCCGGCGTGGGCGAACTATGTGTTATTTTTAAGAAGCATTGTTTCACTTACCGGTCTTGGATGTAGTATTCGTATCTATGTTTATATCATATCGTTGCTTAGTTCCTGTGATACAAATTCTTATGATACATCCTTCAGGGCTGGGGCAATGTGTGTGTCATGATGTGGTTTACTTAAAAAACTACTTTATTGTTAACTTGTGCTAACAAACACGAAGAATTTAAGTAATTAGTCAAAGTTTTCACCTTTCTGCTAATAAATCAAACGGAAGAAGATAATATCAAACACCTCACGGTATTATGAAGTGTTTCAGAGGGAATCCCACTTTAAGACCAACGTATTAAAGTTGTGTTTCCTTTGGGATTTCGACAGCAAATTATTAGGTATTAAGTAGGAATGTTTTCGCTCACCGCATTGATTACGTTACGACATGATTGAAGTATTGACGCTGATATTGAAGTATTGAGTTCCATATATTGCAGCTGGGACCTTATTAGTGTACTGATTTAAGAGGTATATAATAATTAATTAATTATTCTACCACTTGGTTTACAGCTTGTTGGTATTTACAGAAATATGATTTTTATATCATAATAATAATCAACCAGATCACGACACACACATTGACTAAGCCCTGCAGTTAGTGTCGTATGAATTTGTGTCACAGGAACTAACCAACGATGTGGTATAAACGACATAGATAAGAATACTACATCCAAGACAGGTAAGCGAAACAATGCGACTTAATTTATTATTATTATTTTCGTATTATTGTAAAAAAAAAAAGTTATAATTCATTATATCAATTAATTTAAATAATTAAATTTAAATTAGATATACTGTACTCTATTAATATACTGTATAAAATCAATATACTATACTCTACCGATATTCTGTACGCTATCAATACAGTACCGCGTTATATTCCCATTGAAACACTTGTAAATTTCTATAGAAATTTAAGAAACCGCAAAACTTCGAAGCCGTTCCCACTTCAGAAGCTGGAGTTCAGAAACTTTACCAATACAAACAAATGTATAAAATCTGAGCTCGCAATCTCTGAAGCTTGCACAGGAACGATACGATCTCGGCATTAAACTTTATTCCAAAACTTAGGTACAGTTCGACGAGGACTTGGTAGCTCAGTTTGTTAACCGACCGACCCGACCCGATAGGGGGAGGGTTCGAGTCTCGAGATGCCGTGCATTGCAGCTGCCATGTTCATCACTGTGCGACAGATTTGCAACCAGTCACACTGGGGCTCAACAAAAACGTGCGAAATACGGTGTGTAACACCTCTGCCAACCCCTCTCGATGGATTAATTACAGCGTGAGTTTTATGTAGTTCAGACGGAAAAGCGCTGGAAAGTTTTTCTAATATGTCGTGTTTGTTGAAATTAATATAGGTTTTAAAGGCACCAGCATTTTGGCAACGGAACTCCATTAATAGGCCCGCTATTCGTCCATCCGTTCTCTGGGGGTTATGAGCTTTAAAAGGGAAATTCGCACTTGGCCGGTTTTAAAACAATTATAGTAACATAGTTACAGTCTGAAACCGCTTTCTTACTATCTCCTATTTCTTCTGATTAAGTTCATTGCGGGTCCCAAGACAGCCGTTAGGGTGTCCGGGTAAGGCCTTTGCGTCATTGCACAGCTGCATTATTCGTTGATTATTCGATCAAAGGACGCCACTGTTGATCCTGGTGAACAGGAGTTGCAGTGGTGGGACAGAGGTGCCCCGAAAAAAAATCGTTACAGTGATAAAATCTCGACCGTAGACAACCTCGGTGGCGCAGTGGTGCAAACAGCCGACTGCAACGATAGAGGTTCCAGGTTAGAATCCCGGTGGGGCGTAACGTTCTGTTTCTGGTCTGTGTCACAGAAACTAAGCAACGATATCGTATAAACTACCTTGTGAAACCGAGGTGAGTCGCTAGTAAGCTATATTATTGAAAAGTTTAATTAAAATCCTTTCAGTAGTTTTTGTGTGATAGAATAAATAATAAATAAATAACCACATCACGACACACACATTGACAGCCCTGCACTAAGTATCAGAAGAACTTGTATCGCAGATGATAAGCAACGATATGGCATATACTAAATAAATAAGAATACAACATTCAAGACCGGTAAGCGAAACAATGCGTCTTACAAATAACACAAACTCCCGCCCCAGCCGGGATTCGTACCCAGAACCTCTAGCGTAGCAATCGGCTGTTTACACCACTGCGCCACCGAGGTCGTTAAAAAAATCAAATGATAAGTGACAGACAGATTAGCATCTAATACTCAACCTACAGGTATCATTATTATTGACAGCTTCCGCCCGCGGCTTCGTCTACATTAAACTTGATTTCATTAAACTTATTGTATTTTTATATTAGCATAATATTTATTTTTAATCAAATAAGTATATTTGTATTATTGGTCAGAAAATACCGACGACTTTATATATATTAACTAGCTACCCGCCCCGACTTAGCACGGATGTTATACACGTATTAAATACCATCTATTAAAACCTCATCAAAATACTCTATCTTAAAAAAGCGCATCAAAATCGGTTGCGTAGTTTTAAAGATCTAAGCGCACAGACAGCGGAAAGCGTTTTATTTTATACCATGTAGTGATAAAGATAGTTAAAATAAAACGAGAAATCTAATAAATTTTAAACAACAACCCCTAACAATTAAAAACCAAGCACAGTATGCAATAACAATAAAAATCAGGTTACTAAACATGTAATTTTACAACCTTAGATAATTATTTAACTTTAACAGCACCTTAGGTGAAATAAACCGTTAAATTTAACTGCTAGTCCACTGTTGGAATTCAATTCTGTAAGTGGACCCGAAGAATGTTAATACCGTAAGTGCACTAATAAAGTGTGAATTAAGTTTACCTTGAAAATTTTCTAAACAACAAGATGTTATTCAACCAACCATTTAAAATCTCTTATTATAATGTGAATGTTCGTATGGTTGAATGTTCGTATCTTTATTTTTTATCTTTTATATTGCATTTTTGTTAAAACTTTTTTTTGTTTTCAGTTCAAGACCAGGCAGGCATTGGACCCCAAACCCGCCTGATGTTAAGCGGCGATGAGGTCTAAGGTGGACATTTAATGTATATTTCGCCATGCCCTTACAGGGTGTCACATGTATACCTTATTTATATTAACATCTTTCGTACCCATTGTAATGTGACAGGCAATAAACAATTTGATCAAGCAAATCGATCAAAGCAAAAACTGCATTTTATTAAATTCGGCACACTCATATAGTTTATTATCTTGATTTAAAATATATAGATATATATATACATCTATATATATATTTTATATATATATATATATATGTATAAATTTTTTTAATACATACAAGTAACTTTACTATAATTAACACACAACAGATTTTCCACTGTTTAATTAAACGAATAAAAATTAATTGGTTCTGTAGTATGATTAATTATATTTTATAAAAATACTTTTTATGGTATTATTATTATTAATATTACGTTGGATAGCTTAATAAATAAATTAAAATATAAAATACTTTCTAACCCGAAAAATTTTACTTTTATTATTAAAAAATATGTATTCTAATTAAGAATCTCCTTTTTTTAAAGTCGGTTAATAATATACACAATTTATTTCAAAAGGAAGCTTTAGTCATTTGGGTACATACGCTCAATAATTTCAGAACTGCCATAACCTATTCTATTCGTAATATAAAACGAATTTAATGTTCACCGTTGCATCTCATTTACACAACCGTCGTTAATTAAATCTACTACGTGTTAACACCCGGTACAGATTCGACGAACACCTTGCGAAACTACGCGAACATCGCTTAGGTTGCTCGGTGACTGGCTTTTTTGGATCTCATTTTTGTATTTACTCTTTTTCCTGTGGTGAAGATGTTTCTTACATAAGCAAACATAACATAAACTCGCGCCGTAATCCCATGTTTATGTTGAGTCCCAGTGTGACAGGTTGCGATCTGTCGCCACTATCCGGGCACAATGAGAAACATGGCAGCTACAACTTACGGCACCCCGAGACTCGAACCCTCGACTCGTCGGGCAGGGTTGGCTGGTTGATAAAACCACGTAACAAACTAGGCTACCACGTCCCGTATTTTTCTTACACAAAATGAAATCCATGTAATTCCGGATGCAGTTTTTCTACTTGGTGAATTTTAATGGAATCTGTCTGATGTCAAGGCATAAAAGGTAACAAGTTGGTAGAATCAGTTATTACATTTAGTTTTTTTTTTTTGCAAGGAACGCGATTGCCTAGAAAATACCTCAGGTAACACAGAGTTATCTTTCGCAGAATCTGCTAAATTAACCAATTATAATGTTCACGAAGAGTTATCTTTAGCAGAATCTGCCAAATTAAACCAAAAAAAATCAAAATTTAAACAATAATATTAACTACCTTACGACACACAGCCCAACATTAAGAATCTTGTATCGCAGGCACTAAGCAACGATAGGTATAAACTAAATAGATGAGAATACTACATCCGAGACCGGTAAGCAAAACAATGCGTCTTACAAATTACACTAAGTTCTGTCCGGATTTCAGAAGGATTCTAACCCGTAGCCTCTTGCTTAGCCACTACCACTGCACCACAGAGGTACGCTAGTACTATTTGGTATTCTGTCGCATAGACCTCCAAATGGGAAAAAAACAGAATCGATATTTCAATACACTGTACATTACATTACAGGAGCAATTTACATTAACGTGTTACGCTCGCGAGCGTTCGTCAATGCGGATTCGCTGGAACTGTACCAAACAGAACTCCAGCTTTGAATACCCACTAGAGGTATTTTCATTTTGGCCGCACGCCCGAACAAACTGACAGATCAAACAGGTTCTATGAAGAGATGCTGCCGTGTCCAGATGAATCGAAATGGTCGATATTAATCAATTTTAGTTGGAAATTCTTTGATCGAAACAAACGGATCATCCGATTTCTGTTGTTTGCTGTATGTTTTGTTTTGGATTATTACTTTATTAGATAATGATATTCTGTTTATGTATTTGTCTACCATGACGACCTCGGTGGCGCAGTGGTGTAAATAGCCGACTGCTACGCTAGAGGTTCCGGGTTCGAATCCCGGCGGGGGCGGGACTTTGTGTTATTTGCAAGACGCATTGTCTCGCTAACCGGTCTTGGTTGTTGTATTCTTATTTATTCAGTATATACCATATCGTTGCTCAGTACCTGCGATACAAGTTCTTACGATACTTAAGCAGCGGGGCTTAAGGTCAGGGCTACGTAATTATGTGTGTCGTGATGTGGTTATTTATTTTATTTATTTATTTACCTTCGATTACCGCTCGCGACTGCAGTTACAAATTTGTATGAATCTTTGTAAAGCGCCTCTAACGGACTGATGAGGAATTAGGATTGCTAATACAAAACCACCGTAGCAATCTATGTCACCTGACAAATACAAACTCATGGTTGACACACAGTTCAAGATTGTTGACATGTACCGCCTCATCATAAGACATGGACTAGAAAATACCTAAGGTTTTAACCAAAGACCAATGATTGGTCTCCGCTGAGGAGCACCGCGACTACCTAACATTAATCTATAAATTAAACCATGCTCAAATGACAATGTCATTACAATAGACAGATTCCCACCAAAATAGATCTTATTAGGTTCGGGATCTTTTGATTTCAATTCCTTTTTTTTTTAAATTTCTTTTGTGTAATGGTTTAATCTAAACCAATCTTATTTTTCTTTGTGACCTGTTTTTATTTTAGTATAATGCGTGCGTAGCCTTTGTAAATGTTGTGTTCGTCTGTTATAGGCATGTACATCAGTTACTGTTTGTAATATGTGATTTTTATATGTTTGTGTAATGTACTTGCTGTAGACGTCCCTAAATAAATAATAATAAAAATGTAAGCATTCTGTACCTACTGGAACTACGAAATTCTAAATTAGTCCTGGACTTTTAAGTTTAGTCTCTATAGTGGAGTCTTGTATTGAATTTGAAGTTAATAACTTTATATGTGTGAAACGAATGAACAGTTTGACAGCCTTATGACTCAATGGCGTAACAGCTGGCTGCTACGCTAGAGATTCCGGGTTCGAATCCCGGATAGGGCGGACTTTTATATTATTTTCAAGTATTCTTTCGCTTAGATGTTGTCTAATCTAGTCTTAGATGTAGTATTCGTATCTTCATTCTTCTTATGTAGTCTTAGGTAGGTCATTCCGATGCATTCTACTTTAAAAAACATTTAGTAAAGAACAAACAAGCACTTAAATTGTATGCGTATTGTTTATTGTATGTTATATTATTATGGTCTTAGATGTTATATTGTTATATATTGTTATCTTTGTCTCATAACATTGCTCAGTGCCTGCGATATAAGATTATATCTTAGTACAGGGCTGAGTCAATGTGTGTATCGTGATTTGGTTATTATTAAATACAATATTAGCTTTAGTGGAGTTATTGAAGTAATATTTTACGTTTATTCTAAGCATTTTCTAGGTGGCCAATGGTCCCTTCCCATCCAATTGTCCGGCGGATACATCAAATCATTCCATTAATTAGAGTTCTACGAATACACTGCCGAGCAAACATAAACAATGCAACACAAGCGCTCACTTTTGAATCCCATACACTGTAACTCAAGGCAAAACTTTAAAGATATATTCTCCGCCGGGAATCGAAATTTAAGGTATTTTGTTTTAAAAGCGACGTGGTAGCCTATCTGGACCCGCAGGATCAGATTACCTAAAAGCCAACTGGTTCACTATACAATAACTATTAAAAATACATGCTTTGAGACTTAAATAAAATATTGGCAATGTATCCGAATCGTCGTCTCTAACACGTGAGATCCCGGGTTCGTATCCCGGCAACACACTTGGATGTACTGCGGGGTTAAAAATGCCATTTTACCATATTGTCTTAGCACTGAGTTGGCAATCAAGCGTACGGCCTGCCCCATGGCAAGCTGTCACCGTAGCCTATGGACGTTTGCGTAATATCTCAGTCACGCACGCGTCGCCGGCCCTGAGAGAACCTTTTGAGACCCTTTTTGAATTCTCTAACAGATATCACCTACGGATACAGACCTTAATGTCCCTACGACCTAACTGTCCCTAAATGTTACGAAAACCAATTATAATTTTTTTGATTAACACAACTGCATTTGTTTCTTGCCGGCTTCTTCCTCGTAGATCCCAAACCGATGGTAGATAAAAAAAATGATGATTTGAAAGCACTTATTTTAAGTCTATCAAAAAAAAAATTGAACTGTTCAAGTTGATTCGCTTTCGATCTGTTTACGAGTTGAAAGGTGTGGGTTTCGAAACCGTAATAGCTTGAGATTT
The DNA here is from genome assembly GCA_949316135.1 of Choreutis nemorana. NCBI lineage: Eukaryota > Metazoa > Arthropoda > Insecta > Lepidoptera > Choreutidae > Choreutis > Choreutis nemorana. The sequence goes on from OX438598.1 coordinate 1,362,259, forward strand.
TCATTCTCTTCTGGGGCATTATAACACGGGACAGAGACATGTAGTACCAACGGGGAACCTTTACAATATTAAATTTAAAAAAAGCAAAAATAAATGTAAACTTCTAAAAAACTTAAATAAATTTATAACTATAACGCAATTATTACAAAAAAAAATTTACAACATATTAAAACTATAAATCTAAATATAGACAGTAAAAAACGTATTAAAAAATAAACTCTGTGAATTAAGGTATGAAAATTAAGGCTTATTATTATTAATAGCTTTAGATCTCCATAAGCAGCATAAGTTTTCGTATTCCAGACTGTAGACATCCTCAAAGCTAATCCTTCAGTGCTTTAGACACCGGGACGAAAGACAGAAGTTTAATTAGGGCAACACTGTTACAGAAATAACTTGTAAATTTAATGAAAGCAGGTTAATGTATTCACAGGGATACGCCATTTACACTAAGCTTGGAAAGTAGGTATTCAACAAAGGTAGCAATAAAATAAGAAGCTTAAAATGTTTTGGTAAATTTAAGTTTTTATTATTTCTCATCAGTATAAAGTATTCCGAAATCCTTTGTCAACATATTTGCTGGTATGTTTAATTGACGTTCATAAACAAAAACTCATAGTTTTTATTCTTGGAGGACTTGGCAGCTCAGTTTGTTACGTGCCTTGGTATACCGACCGATCCGAGCCGACAGGCCGAGGGTTCGAGTCTCGGGTTGCCATGTTCCTCAATGTGCCCGGACAGTGGCGACAGATTCGCAACCTGTCACACTGTGAATAAACATAAACATGCGAAATGCGGTGTTTAACACCTCTGCCAACCCTTTTAAGGGATTACGGCGTGAGTTTATGTTATGTTATGTTTTTATTCTTACAGTGGTTGTGCTTCTTGCAACTATGTTTTTAATTCGTAAACTCACGCAAGATCTGGAAAAAAAGAGTTTTTACATTCACATGCAATAAAAAACTGGTCAAGCTTGAGTCGCACACACATGAAGGGTCCTGTACCGTCGCACAAGATTAAACAATATTTTAGATAATATCGTATTAGAGACGAGAACAAGGAAAAACTATCGAAAAATCACGTTTGTTCTATTGGAGCCACCTTTCATTTTTCATTACTTTATGTTTTTAGTATTTATTGTTCATAGCGGCAACAGAAATAGACATTCTCTGAAAAATTCAAGAGTATAGCTATTATGGTATATGAGATACAACCCGCTGACAGACAGGTGGCTAATAGGGTTCCGTTTTTATCCTTTAGGTAAAAATGGAACTTATTTTAATTATTTTTTTTCTTTTTTTTTCAGGGCACACCCGCCACTCTGTCCCACCACTGCAACTCCTGTTCACCAGGATCAACAGTGGCGTCCTTTGTTCGAATAATCAACGAATAATGCAGCTGTGCAATGACGCACAGGCTGTGCCCGGACACCCTAACGGCTGTCTTGGGACCCGCAACGAACTTAATCAGAAGAAATAGGAGATAGTAAGAAAGCGGTTTCAGACTCCCTCCCAGCAAAGCGGAGACAGCAATGGAATCGGAATGATCCAGAGGCCAAAAGCTAAAGGGATACGGTCAGGCGTCTCCTGACACCACCAATTAAATTAACATGTGAAATTGCTCATAACACAAATTTGAACATAAATACTTTTTATTTCGACAATCGGTAGCGATCGGAACTTAATAAACCATCTATCGTATGGAGCTCTACATTATTGAAACAAAATACGGAAAAACTTACCAACGACCTCATATCTTAATATTTTTGGAATACTTACAGATCTTGCGTTGGTCCCAAACTATACCAACGATATATATAAATAGGTAGACACCTTTTTAAATAGATAAAAAAAACCGTAGCACCAGAAAAAATATTAGTACACATCTCGATATACCCACACAAGCCGGGATTTGAACCAGGGACCTCACGTATAAACCTAATCCAAACTGACTTTACTTTTGCATATCACTTTTTTTTTATTGATTATTATAAGGGCTTTGTCGCTAAGTGACAATATCGCCCTGTAAACGCAAGGAATACAAAACAGCTCCAAAAAAAAAATTGAGCCTTATTCGGCCAACTTCAATAAAAAAAATGAGCCTCGTACGATGACGGATCAGACAAGATGCCGTTAATTTGCATATCAATTGAATTGATAAAACATTTGGAACTACATTTTGTTAAGATTCATACAGTTATAACCATGTTTTATGCAAATGTAAGTTTGAATGTTCATGTCAAACTTGATTATTACACGACAGAGGATGACAACGTCACTCAAGAGATCATTTCTAAACGTAAAGACAAAAGTCATCGGTAAACATTCTAGAAAAAAAGCCGTCGCTTATACTCCTAAAATACTTGCTAGAATACGACAATTGTATTGATTCAGGTTGGTTTGTATATCAGTAGTCAGTAATAGTTTGTTGGTGTGTTAACTTTAAGCTAACTTGTTAATCTGTTTTGAATTACAGTGATCTTACTGCATCAACGCATGTCTTATTTCCAACCTTTCACCGTATTAGGTTACTGTTTCAATTCACGTATCACAGCCAGTTAAGACCAGTGACGTCTTCATGAAATTATCGTGACAAATTCAAAGCAACCTTCGCAAAGTTATGAATGCTAGAAATAGTTTTTCAAATAGGCTATTATCAATTCAATGCCACGGGAATGTCGCAGCTAATAACAAAACTGCATAATGCATAAGCGCATTAAAATTTGCTTCAACTCTCAAAAGCTTATTAAAATTATTTGAAGCTGCAATAATAAAGTATTAAAAAGGCTAGTTGACTTATTTTCAGAGTAAGTTCTAAATAAATGGTCGTTATTCGATTCGGTATTATCGTACAATCAAACACACACACACAATCAAAAATTACGTTAGGCCCTACAAAACTCTAAAATTTAAATTAAAATTCTTAAAATCTTAAACGCTGTCGGCCATGTTGGATTCAAGATGACCCTGTACTGTGACTACACGCTGCTATTCCTCAACGATTTGACAGCTATTGAACCTTCATATTTTTTAAAACGGTCAAGTGTAAGTCGGACTTGCACAGGATGGGTTCCGTATCATGTACAGAAGATCAAACAAAATGTACTTTATAGATAATTTTGTAAAACAAGAACAAGGAAAAATAGTAAAAAAATCACGATTCTTGTATGGGAGCCTCCTTTAATTTCTAATTTCTTTATGTTTTTCGTATTTCTTATTATAGCGGCAACAGAAATAGATATTGTGGCTCATGAGATACAGCCTGCTGACTGACGGACAGACGGACAGCGGAGGCTCAGTAATAGGATCCCATTTTTCATCCTTTCCAACGGAACCCTAAAAACCGGAAACACGGAAAAAATACTACATATTGTCAGATAATTTCAAAGAACCCGATGAACTACACAGAAAACTATTAACGTAAATCACTAGACATTACGACACTGACATTTGAGGACTGGCAGCGTGACGTCACAACATGGTCGATAGCGTTTACAGCGTTTTTTAACCTATTATAATTATTTCAGCCGTGAAGTATTTCGCTGTTTCGGATGGATAGGAGAGCAAGTGTAATTACAGGCACGAGAGGTACATCTTTTTCTTCACCTTCCAGACATCAAGGGCATTGTTGTGTCAGTAGGTGGTGTATCACTTGCCATCAGTTGTAAACCATGAAGCATAGAAAAATAAATTAATAGTTTAAAAACACTAGAAAAACACGCTTGGTATGCCAGTCTATCTTCCGGCTTCACCATCAGACCTTGAAACCTAATATCGAGGTAAAAGTTCATTACATGACTTCTGTAAGAAATCGAAAACAGCTATGATACGATTTTCCATCATGAAGATCCAGTTCATATCGTCCGGCTCCATCATCAGATCAGTACCTATTATTGTATTGTCATCAGAACTACATACAGCTGCCAATTTTCATGACGCTACGACTCTCGAAGATGGTTAGATTAGTTACCTTAGATTCCATTACATAGTTACATACAGGTCGACCTGATAAAAGCGCCTTAAAACATAAAAGAAGGTGTGACAACCGACTTTTCAAAGAGGTAGCTTACAGTAACAACCACAAGAGCGATCGCAGCTTTCCGCCTGCTTTCTTGCCCATTAAGGAAAAAAAAAAACAGTAATTACCTCCATAAAATTTAAGGCGCTTAGCATGGAAATATTCATTGATATTGTTTCCCGTTCGAACTGGTATATTAAATATCTAATTTCCCTTTGATCTTTAAAGATGGCAGGAATATGATTATTTAATTATATTTTTTACGTCGACTTAACATCCAAACGTCTTTGAATAATTATACAACGATGTTAAACAGCCCACTCGTCTCAACCAACTTTAAGATCGTGGCACGCCGATCAACTCGTAAACGGATCAACTCGCAAAGGATCTGATAAGCATCAACTGGAGCCATTCGGTATTGTTAATACGAAATTCAATACTGCAACATACTTACCAGCATCGCTAACTATGTAGTATCACCTCGGTTTAACAAAAGACGAGTCATCAAGGTTCCGTTTCCAAGTTGAACGTCACTTTTGAGTAAAAAACCAGCAAGACTGAGACTTAATGACTTAATTTGACTCGTAATATCCCATACATCGTAACATGACATTTTTATCTGAGTTCTTGTTTGTAAGACTTTAGGTGCATACATAAACTCACGCCGTAAGAGAGAGGTTGTTGTGTTACACACCGCATTCCTCATGTTTATGTTGAGACCCGGTGTGACAGGTTGCAAATCTATTGCCACTATGGCACAATGAGGAACATGGCAGCTACAACCAATTTGCAATTTTTTACGTGCCTGGGATAACCGACCGACCCGACAGTTCGAGGGTTCGAGTCACGGGTCGCCGTTGGTCTTTAGGTACTAGAGTTATATATGTATATACTATATGGCGTTGTTAAGTACCTACGATGTGACATTTGATAAATGTCATGTATTACCTACCCTTACTATTCAGGCTTCAGTAATCACAAGTAACATCTTGTAACAAGCGACTTATATTAAATTTTCCAAGTAAATCTAATTGAATAGTTTCTGCGTTGCTACATTGTAATGAAAATGTAATTTTATGTGACAGTAGCTATGTATTACATAACCTTTGCCCGGGACATCTGCGAGAGAATCCTTTTCATACAACGTGATAAGCAAACAAGCAAACGGTCACGTGGTGGAAAGTAATGTCCTATTGACACAGCAATGCCCCTGATATAGAACGCAAAGAGCACCGCTTATGCGTTGCCCACGTAGAGGTAAAGATGTTACACCTCTCGTTCCGGTAATCACACCAGCTGTCCAATGAACCGAAACACAGCGAACTGCTTCACGGCATAAATAGAAAGGAGGGTGGTACCAACGCAGACGATCTCGCACGTAAATCTACCATATCACCACCTTTCTATCAAGAACCTGAGTGATGAATTTCGACTACGCAAGATTTTGTAAACAGTAGGCAAACATTGGAACTATATTTATAATTTTGTAAATAATATTCGGACGTGCAGTAATCCTAAAAATAATCTGCCTTCAGAACTTATTTTCCAAAAAAAAATGGTAAAATTAATAGATTCAATAAAACTAAAAACCCACGTTCTTAAATGTCCTAAAATTAAGAAAGTAACCATTAATAAAGGGATTATTAATAGGATATATTTACATGACGTGTTTAGATCGTGGGTGTAACTTGCAAAGATACGCCCCCACGTTTTGAGTGGCCCCTCTTTCAGCCCCATATGGTTATTTTATTATTTTTAGGACATTTAAATGGTGGGTTTTTAGATTTTTAAATATATTTATTATTTTTTTCTTTGTTGTTTCCTCAAAAGTCACTCCATACAAATTTTATCAAAATCGGTCCAGCCGTTTTTATACTTGTAAATTGCATTGTCATCGGACTTGAAGCTACCCTGAAAATTTCAGCCTGCTAGCTTATCGGGAAGTGCCTCAAAATTGAGTTGCAAAAATCCAACCGGAACGACAAACAAACAAGAAAGTGAGTGTATAAAACGTGGGAATAAAAATAGATTTGACTTTTAGGGTTACAGATTTTTCGCAGGAAATGTAACGGGCAAAAGGCTAAGAAAATTTAAAAAACCGGTTAAGTGTGAATCGAACTCTCACATGATGAGTTCTATTCCATCTTATAAGAGTAAATATTTTCTGCTTTTTAGATTATTTCGAATTATTTCAAAAAATATCTATAAAATTACGTTTCTTGTAACCCTTTTTAAATTTGATTTCTTTTTGTCGTCATTATTGATTGCTATAGCAACAACTGAAATAGATATTCTCTCAAAATAGCTATTATGTTTTAGGAGATATACCGCTAACGACCAACGGGCAGCAGAGGCTTAGAGCTTTGGGTGCAGAACCCTAAAAAGGACTCCAACAAACCCTGTCTTCTCTTGTTAAGTTTAACAATAGCTTATGAAGTACAAGGCCGACTGACGACCTGGTGAAGGTCAGACGAACAAAAAACATGTTGATGGAACCGCAAAAACGTATACAAGCCTGCGTGTTGTCGAAAACTCTTTGATATGTGCTTGCTAAACGAGCAATGGACGTTGGTTTAAAGCTAAGAGTCGGTGTGAAAAGCGTATGCAAATCAGTGTCATTAAAAGCTATTTAAGAATAGGAATGACAGAGGTTATTTTAATCATAGTATTTCATAAAGAGGTGGTGCGAAAACCACTTACGAAAAGACCTGTGAAGCTAGAACTGTTTCGTATTTATTTTAATTTAAACAATACAATTGGCAACAAGCCTGACCTCACCTGTTATTGATATTCATTGATATATATCATATATATATATATCAATTGATATACCTATTGACACGACAATACCCTAGATTTTTTTTTTCAAAAGAGGGTAAATGGGCAAGCATCTCTAATGAAGGTGAGTGATACCAACGCCCATCGACACCTGAAGGCAAAGGATGTCAGCAGATGCGTTGCCGATATTTAAAAAAGGAATTTTTCTTGACTTACAATGCCAAGAACTCCAATGCATTGCCCATGCAGGGGTTCAAAATTGTAGTTTATAGCTTGGAAAGCGACCAATAAAAGGTTGAGAATAAACCCCTGAGCAAAAAGAAGGTATGAAAGTAAGAAAGATTATTCAAGCCAGCCGACGCAAGACAAAAAAATGTAATACAATATTAGAATGGAGTAAAGTTACAAGTTTTGTAAGTTTGTACAGAGATTTACAAAAATAATGATAATAATAATTAAATCGAGAGCCTCAAGCATTATTTAAAATCTGATTAATTTAAAACATGAATAAGATAAAATCAAAAACAAGTGTTTAATGTCATTAATATAAGTTAATGATTTTAGAGCTTTGATTAATAAAAAAATACCTGTGGCACAGTGGTGTAAACAGCCGACTGCTACGCTAGAAGTGCTGCACTGCAAAGGCAGCACTTTGTTCCGCTTTCCCGTCTTGGATGCAGTATTCTTATCTATGTAGTTTATACCATATCGTTTCTTAGTTCCTGTGACACAGGTTCCTACGATACTTACTGCACGGCTGAATCTTTGTGTCGTAATAATAATCTTCGAAACCAATCATGCGATTTGAAAGATTCGTTCGACAAATACATTGGACTTAAAGTGTCGTCTCATGCCACATTAGTTAAAAACCTACGCGGAAGATTTTTTTTTTAAAGATACGTAAGAAAATGTCTTGTACAGGTAGCCAATGTAAGGATAGTACAAGAATACCCAGATTTATATAAGAACAGCCACTAACATCTCACTCACGTGTTCAGATTACAAATTTCCTATAATATTTTACAATCTATCATAAATTTACAAGATCCAGTGTAATTTTATCATAACCCAAAACTCTAACAAAGTACGTGTCAAGTATTTTAATCGTGTTAATATATCAAAGGAATGTCCATACTAAATGTACACTGTCAAAATACCCCTATTCAAAGCTACTTAATTAAAGCGTTATCAGAATTGTGGATACGCTTCACATTAAGTCCTTGTTTAATAAATTAATTGGTACATAATTTTACCTTGCAATTTAGGTCGATTTGGTCAATTATTCAAATTAAATTTTAACTAATTAAGGAGATGAATTGTTAACAGCTGTAATAATATTGAAAATTTTAAATTAATGTTTTTCAGTTGGAAAATTGTTAAATATTTATTCTTTTAGCTTTTTATTTTTGAAATGATTTTGGAATAAAAACGTCATTTAAAGCGAACTTTAAAGTTTTGATTATTTAAGACGTAAAAGCAATTCGCCTTTTGGGGACTATTTTATGAAACTTCACAGAAAAATGTCAAATACGCAAATGTTGCTTTAAACTGTTTACTGTAAGCATAAAATATTCAGATTCGGCACAAATGGTCCTTTTTAACCCTACTGCAGTTTAATGTCAATAAAAAATCAATAAAATTTTTCCTTAACAACAAATCTTACAAAACATAGGGGTTGTGAGCTTACATGTAACATGGCACATTTTATTTTATTTTATTTTGAATAACCTTGATTTACTGTATTACTATTTTTAATTCAGTAAAAATATTATTGATTAAAAAACTAAATCTACACACTGAACAGACAAGCTCGAGGTCAATAAAAATAAAACTGACTCCAAAAAAGTGCATTAAAAAGTATTTAATTACTTATTCTCTTTTGCAATTTATAGGCTGCATACAAGAAAATAAACAAGGAAGATTTGTACTGCATGGGGCCTATAATGTATATAAAGAAATAATACCTTATTTCTTTACTGTATATTTGCTTCAAGTACCTACGCATCCGTCAATTATTGATAAAATGTCTAAAATATGAAACTCAATACTATTGATTTTAATTTATAATTTTATTGTGATTTTTACAAACAAGCATCAGGTGATATAAGCTTGTATTGTTGTTACTGTTATTTACGGGTAATTAATGTTAATATTCAGTTTCTTATTTTAAAGAATATTCTTGTATTGATGTAAATAAACTGTTATATACAGAGAAACGCAATCAAGTTTGATTTCTGGTGCATTTCAACCTTATAAAAAAATATGTATTATATAATAATTGCCTTTGCACACCCGCCACTCTGTCCCAAAACTGCAACTCCTGTTTATCAGGATCAACAGTGGCGTCCTTTGATCGAATAATCAACGAATAATTCAGCTGTGCAATGATGCACAGGCTGTGCCCGGACACCCTACCGGCTGTCTTGGGACCCGTAACAAACTAAGAAATAGGTGGTAGTAAGAAAGCGGTTTCAGACTTCCCTCCCAGCAAAGCAGAGACAGCAATTGAAATGGCCCAGAGGCCCAAAAATCTAAAGGGGAGACAGTCAGGAGACGCCTGACCGTCTAAACACCACGGTATACCACTAACTAACAGGGGATAAATTAGATACTAACCTATATAACAATTGCCTATGTACAATCAATATTAAGTGAGCTAATTATCACTAATCTGACGATAGACCAAGAAAATCGTTAATTCATACACGCCAAATAGTTACCGACAGTTGTCAAATTACTAAGAAAATTTACATTCAACAAACAAGTAATTTTAATTTCGAAACGCCTAACGATTCAAAACGAATCTGAGAGCGTTGTTTTTTTAAGATCCTACAGAATCTGGCAAAAGACTAAAAGTAAATATTTGAACGTAAAACTTTTCTCCAATCCTTGCAATTGACTTTGAAGCTAACAATTGTAAAGTTTTTGGAATATTAATTAAATTTTAAGTACTTTAGTGAAATCGCAAAGTTTCTGTTTTAATTTAAATGCACTGTAAAAGGAGGGGTTTTCCAGATCAATAAACATCAGAGATTTTTTTCAATGTTATTCCGTTAACTTTTAAAAAAGTACATGGAATGAATGAAAAAGAAAATGAATCGACCACCGGTCCAGAAAATTTATATTGGGAAAGATACAGGCAAAATCCAAGATTCTGTAATTTAGTATGTGAACATGTTTTATATGCGTCGTGTTCATTTTTTTTTTTGTTATAAAAATTATTGTCAATCACTCTAATTTAAAAAAAATCCAGAAAAGTTTTTTTTTTTTGCAAAAAAGCCGCAACATAAAATTAACTTAAAGAAAAAGTCTAGCCGATTGTAAAAAGAAAATCGAATGAGGTAAAAATAACGTGTGATGTTAATTGAGAGATTTTTTTTATTCCAAATCGATTCATAAACTGTTCATTCACAAAAAAAGTTATGCCTGAACTGACATTTTTTTTTAATACAGTCGACTTTATAACCTCATACCTTTTTTGGAATTGGAAAAAAATTGTGCAGATCAGTATTAACTACATCGGTATGATTCGTCTGCGTAGATTTCGTGTTTTTATACATTCAATAGTTAGAAAACTGGAATCATTGTGGTTTACAAATCGTAAGTTTTTAAAACATAATGATTATTATTGTATTTTGAATAACATAAACATACATAAACTGACGCCGTAATCCCTCAAGAAGGGTTGGCAGAGGTCTTAAAAACCGCATTTCGCATGTTTATGTTGGGTCCCAGTACTACAGGTTGCGAATCTGTCGCAATTGAGAAACATGGCAACTACAACTAACGGGAACCCGAGACTCGAACCCTCGACCTGTCGGGTCGGATCTGTCGGTTAACCAAAGCACGTAACCAACTTAGCTACCACGTTCTCCCCGTGTATTTAGAATTGATTGATGAAAGCAGCTACGGAGGTTTCTTCCCCGTAGAACTAAGATTCCGAACCGGTATTAAAAAATACGATATGAAAGTGCTTATTTAAGTCCATTCGGAAACAAAACATTTTGACTTTGATTTCGAAAAAATAATTGAATGTGTTTATATCTAATCCCATTAGCAGGTTTTGCTTGATTGAGTGACAAGCAACAAAATTTACAATTTTAAAAGATTGGTATGAAATAGTTTTAAACTTTTCATTAAAAAATCAGACGAGCATTTGACCCCAATTCCTGATGTTAAGCGGCGATGAAGTCTAAGGTGGAACGTGCCTAGCCGAAGCCTTCACTCTTGCCTTAAAGAGCCCCAGGTTATATTGATCATGGAATACTTCAGCAGGCAAAGAATTCCAATCTGTGTTAAGAGAGAATTAAGTAAAACTGCAGATTAATATTCGTTTACTAGCTTTTTCCCATCGATAATGATTCTAAGATTTTTAATTACTGGACATTTATCGTTGTGTTTTTAGGGCAATTCACAGTACCTTCATAAATTATAGCCTAAATATTATTATGATGTATAAGCTATATCATTGTGAAGTTTCATTAAAATCCATTCAGTAGTTTTCGCGTGAAAGAGTACCAAACATCCATAAATACGTACATCCTTACAAACTTCCGCTTTTATAATGTTAGTAAGGATTTAAACCTTTCCAACAAACAGTAGAATATCCCGTGTTGAGTAACTTCACCCTATTTCCATAGAAACTCCCTCAGTCGTAGGTGCTTGTTGGAATTAGTTTGGAACTATTATTCTTATATAAAAATCTAGCTTTTTTTTGAGAATATTGTTGAAAACGACCTTTATATGCTTATTTGCTTTATATGCGATATTTTAGATTAGAAAATACTGATGAAATCTTTTTTTTTAATGTATATAAAAATTATTCAAAAATCATTGTAAAACGTGTTGCTTATGAAAAATTTCAATGAACGTTACTAAGTATTCCGGATTTTTTTTTAATTGAACCTTTTTTTCGTTTTTCGTTAGTTAAAAAAAAAATGCTGGATTATTTGATAACCTCTGACTTTTGGAGGTTGTTGTGTGATGTTTGTAAAGATTTTTTTTATTTATTTATTTCGATATCTAACAGCAGAACTACATTTGTTATGGTTATACTACGGAATTAATAAATATCAAGCCAATAACAGGATGTTACGTCATGAATATCGTATCTGAATATGGCTGATAAAAGAAGTTAGAGATACTTAAGCATTGAATATAAGTAGTACTTAAATACATAAGTATACCTGCATAATGCATTATGTATACAAACATACAGATTCAAAACTCAGGTTTTAATTGAAAATCACTCTCTTATATTCACCTATAATTCAGTTTTTTAACATTTAGCAATATTGGTGCAAATCGTTGTTCGCTTAATTTTTTTTTTCTACTACGTTACTTAGTAAAATGATTCAAATTAAATTATTTTGTGACCGTGACGCTGGTCTGCATTTCTTTCAGAGTTTGAGCATCGCTATACAGCGTGGAAATGCAGCCAGTGCTATGGGCACACTCCATTTTACACACGATTTTTATTCGGTTTTTAAATGTATTAATTGATTATTTTCCATATAATTAATTAAAAATTAAATTGGAAAAACAAAACGAAACAAGAAAATTTTGGTTTCCGAAGAGCCCATAAACCCCAGACCCTGTTAATTGTGTATCGCAAGAATCTGAGGTTTCTGTAAATCGTGTATCACTCATCTTGTCAAGTTAGTATTTTACAAGGACACTGTGAAACGACCTTCGTAATTATATTAATCAAACTAATGGGCTTAATTAGAAATGAGATTGTCACCTGTATCGACAATCATGGATTCAACTTACTATGCTATCAAGCAATCAAACATCATTTGAGTTAATCAATTAAATATCTGTTTCTATATTTAAAAGAAAAACTAACTCCATAAATACGCGTATTTTTGGTCTATAAATTACTGCTAATATCTGAGGCGGCTAGACCGATTTCGACGCTAAATTTATAACAAGTTTAGCGTTTATTTTAGAAAAATTATTCACGTTAAGATCCAAGAAAATAAAAGCAAAGTGTATTATCATACTAAAATTTTGCTGTTTTAGTATGGATAAAAATATTGGTGTTTTATAATGGATAAAAATGTTCGTGTTTTATTATGGATAAAAATGTTGGTGTTTTATTATGGATAAAATTCTTGTGTGGATTTTTTTTTCAGGCGGTTCAAATGCTAAGAAGATTATGATGTAATTGCTCACAAAGTTCGGCGCCAGCGCGAACTTGCTAGGTATACAAAGTTTTTCATTTATTTTAACATTGTTCTTCGCTAATTAGTTTAATAACAGGGTTCATTACATGTCGTATAATTGTAATTTATATTTAAGTTTTTAGAGGTTTTTTTAAGAAATCTTTATACTATTTTTTTAACTAAAACAAGAAGTATCCAATTAATTCTTATAAAGTAGATTTTAATGTTATATGTTCAAAAAAGAAAAAGTTTTTGGTATCAAATTCAAAAAAATTAATTTGACAATAATTTTGAATATCGAAAATATTAAGCCTTTTCTTAAAAAAATTGATGCCATTAAACCTGACTATCCTTCTATTTATTTTTGGACCCACCTAGCTCACTGCTCATCTCCGCCTCAATGTCCTGGGGATCCAAAGCAACCAGGTCCCTGGACCTCGCATAGTACCTCGTAAAGTGGGCTCTGGACCTCCCATGTCTTATGGGAGCCCGGCCACCATGCCTCACTTTGATCAGATCACTCTTGAACTCACACTGCACTAGAGTCGCGATGTATATTATGAGGAGCGACCGCATTGTAGCAACGGCACGCACGTCCGCCCGCGACGGCTGCCGCCCAAAGACTGAAGTCAGAAGCTTTAACATGACTGCTGTAAGCTTGTTTGTGGAAAGTTGGGGATCTAATGTTTTGATGCGAAGCCTGCAACCATATCAGTGAAGGGTTTAACCTGCAGGGCCAAGGGCAGATTTGATTTTAGAATTTCTACTTTACTCCGCCTTGTACATGTTTGAGGTTTAGTTAGCTCAGAAATATATCAAAAAAAAATGTATGCAATTGATAGGTTGTAAAAGTAATTCTGCAACTGACCCTTAGAACACTCAGTAATTATCTACTTCCCAGTGGATGGAACAAAACGTTGTTTAGTTTTGTACAACTACAATAAAAACGAAATATTTTATAAGATAGATCAGCGAAATGTAAATTCATCATTGGCTTTCAGTTTTTACCACAAGTTCTTTAGTATTTTCTCTAAAAGCCATGGATTTTTTTCTTTAATAAATCAAATAAATAAAGGAATATTTACTATTCTGAAAACTTGAAGCTTATCTCTTAACAGCTACCTCACTTTTAATTTACCTCAAACGTTGGTATAAGTTAGAAAGACTTTATTCCAATTACATAATGATTAAGGAATCTTGGTAAAATATAACAGCTATAGTGTCTAGAGACAAGAATGAGTACACCTTGGTAAACGTGATACGAACCTCAAACAATATGGTCATTAAAATAATGTGCGTTGGAGTCACAACGATTTTGTATCACTAAATATGAGAAAAAGCGTCATGCTCGCCTGATGGTAAGCAGTCACCGTAGCCTATGGACGTTTGCTATACCAGGGGTAACACGCATTGCTTACCCTGTAAAAACCTTCTAGTTTCAAAAGATGACGTTACTTATTTTTAGTCCAATACTATGTTGATTTTGAGTTTGAACGCCGTTGTGAAAGAACTTGTAATAGTCACTAGAAAAACCATTTTTTTTTTGAAAGGTCATGTTTCAGAAGCTATTTGGGTCAAAGGAAGATTTCCCTGACACACTCGCCACTCTGTCCCAACACTGCAACTCCTTTTCACCAGGATCAACAGTGGCGTCCTTTGATCGAATAATCAACGAGCACAGCCTGCAATGACGCACAGGCTGTGCCCGGACACCCTACCTGTCTAGGGACCCGTAACGAACTTAATCAAAAGAAATAGGAGGTAGTAAGACACTCGCTATTGTATATTTACATCTTTGTAAGTGACATTTACAACCTTTTATACAAAGTGATACCGCCTATTGACACGACGCCGACCTTGAAGTCTGGAACGCCTAGACCACCGCCAACGCGTTGCCCATGTACAGGTAAATATATTATTTGAAAGTACTTATTTTAAGTCAATTTGAATAAAAATGATTTGATTTTGATTTTGATACCACTCGTGTCGGTAATTACAGTGGCTCTCCAATCCTTTGAACAGAAACAGCGAACTACTTCACGTTGCCATATAAGGAAAGTAACCACCCAGACGATCTCGCACGTAGTTCTACCACCTGTAAAACCTAAAAACAAATATATCACTGAAAATGTCCAGTTTTCGTGACGTTTGTTAATTTGCTTAACTTTTATCATTTCTTGACACTCAGATAACAATCTTATTTCACTCGTAACTGGTGGATTTTGTTGGTCCAGAACACGCGACCTGTTTAGGAAAATTTTAGGGTGGAGGAACGTCGAAACGGGAGCCAAAACAAGTCAGCCCTCTGATATACAGATAGACGAACAGCGGAGGCTTAGAAAAAGCGTCTTGTGGACACACATTTGGGTAGGTTTACTATATCGGTCGTAAAAATTAAAAAAGTACTCAAAAATCCACCACTTTTTTCCACGTTTTATCACTTTTCTTGTTTGTCGTTCTGGTTGGATTTTTGCAACTCAACTTTGAGGCACTTCCCGATAAGCTAGCAAGCTGAAATTTTCAGGGTAGCTTCAAACTCGATGACAATGCAAATTACAACTATAAAAACGGCTGGACCCATTTTGATTTTTTTTTACCGTTTCCTTTAAAGCAGTCTCAATAACACTTTTTTTTGTTTTGCATTTCTTATTTAGACAAGTAAAAAAAGCACTCATGTTCTGCCAGTTTTCGAGACATGCATAGTCAAAAAGCAACATGCAAATAATATAGTCGGTAAAATTTTTGTCTCTTGTCTTACTATTAATCTCTGAAACTGCTAGACTGTCTCTTTTTTTGGATGTGTCTCACCTAAGTCTAACAAGAAATGTAAAACACAAAACTGCTATTGATAAAAATATGGAAAAAATATTGTTTTTCTCCATATATTTATTTCCAAAACATCAGGACTCAAAGTGTTTTGATAATCACAAAAATTTGTAAGATCGATACATTATAGTCGATTTTTTTCAGACCAATATCTCCGACGCCATTTTGTCCTGCGACCGCACATAGCAGTTCTGTTTATCCAAATACAAATTCAAGTTTAAAACTGTTTACTTAAAGATCTGTATTTGTATCCTGTGCTATTTTTTTTTTCAGAAATTCATTGAAACCTTTGACATTCGTAAACAAATAAAAATTGAATAAATTCTAACATAATACTAGTGATGAAAGTGAGGACCGCAATCTATGTGTAGTTTTAAATTCGGAAAAGCTTTGCAGTTTTCTGTATCCTGACATTTTAGCTACAATTCAGAAACTGACAACACTGAGTATAAGACATGCAATATGTAATTTCGCACATTCAGTTTTTATAGAGCCTGCCGCCATTTTTTATTTGATTGTCTAAATATCCCAAATCTAGATTATTCAGTGTCATTGGTGCGATCGATTTTCTTATCACTTATGCTCCCCTTACTCTTAGTAGTCGCTGATAACCCCCCAAATCAATACTATTTTCCGCAAGCGTGAACGCCTACAGAAAATAAAAATGTACAGAAATGACTATCATTTTCTTCAACTTCTCCTCAAAGAAGGGTTCTTGGCATCATCAGGTTTATGTCAATCTCAAACCTTTTCAAGTGCTGTTCTAACGTGGTGTAGTAAAGGTTTTTCATGCTTTCCATGTGTTGGAATCTATAATGAAAGTTCATGGATAAATAGGCGAAATAGATGTAGTCCATTACCTGCAGTATATCAATTGGAAGCAACTAGAAACACATAATTGACTCTCTTCCTGTGACAGAAAACAAGAGCTTTCCGAATTTTGAACGAATGTTGATGCTGTCCAGATTCTTTTTACCAATTTTTAGGCTTCCGTTTCCAAAATGTAAAACCGAGACCCTATTACTAAGCGTCCCCAGACCGTCCGTCTGTCTGTCAGCGGGCTGTATCTCATAAACCACAATAGCTAGACTCATGAAATTTTGAGACAATGTCTATTTCTGTTGCCGCTATGACAAAAATTCTTAAAATATATTACATACAAATAAAATAAATATATTATATACATGAAAAAAGCTCACATACAATAGAATGTTTTTTTTGTTTTGCATTTTCTTGTTTCTTTTACGAAATTATCTAAAAAGTTCATACTTACTGTTTAATAATTTGAATGTTTTATGAAAAGCTTGCAAGATTGATCTGTTTGTTATTTATTAATAATAATAAGATAAGTGTGCGATTATGCATGTACAACGGGGGAAAGTTGTTAATTCTACAAATTTACAACTTTCTGAGTCAATATCTTTCAAATTTCTATCCGAAGCAGACACCTATAAGTACCTTGGTATGTCACAGTCTTTGGATATTATGGATAGGGACATAAAGCAAGCGATCAAGGAGCGCTTCTTCTGTCGTCTGACAAAGGTACTGAAAAGTCTTTTGTCAGGTGGCAACAAGGTGCGTGCCTTCAACGCTTGGGTAATGCCCCTGCTCACTTACTCCTTTGGCATACTAAGGTGGACTCAGACTGAGCTAGATGCCCTGGACAGAAAGGTCCGTTTTCAGCTCACTTCGCATCGCATGTTGCACCCGCGCTCAAGCGTAATGAGACTGTACATACCGCGAAAATGTGGAGAACGCGGCTTTTTAAATTCCAAGAACCTCCACAACCGCGAGGTGTGCAGTCTTAGGGAATATTTCCTTGGAAATGAGTGTGCGGTGCAGCGCGATGTGGTGGCAGTTGACAAGGCCTTTACCCCGTTATCCTTGGCAAAAGAGAACTGGCAAATGCCAAAGGTCCTTAGCACTGAGAACCGCAAGGACGTATGGAAGAGCAAGGAGTTACATGGGCGGTTCCACCGGGTCCTAACAGGGCCTGATGTTGATCTGCTTGCGTCGGTGAACTGGCTACGCTTCGGGGACCTCTTTGGAGAAACCGAGGGTTTTGTCTGTGCAATTGCTGATGAGGTCATGATGACGAACAATTATAGGAGGTTTATCCTGAGGGATGGTACGATCGACATTTGTCGGGCATGCCGCCGTCCTGGAGAGTTACTCAGGCATATTATTTCCGGTTGTTCTCATCTGGCCAACGGTGAGTACTTACACAGACATAATTTAGTAGCTAGGATCATTCACCAGCAACTTGCACTTCGATACGGACTTGTGGAGACCGAGGTACCGTACTATAAGTACGTACCTTCGCCAGTTCTCGAAAATGGTCTTGCTACGCTTTATTGGGATCGATCTGTCATCACGGACAGGACTACTGTAGCCAATAAACCTGATATCGTGCTGACAGATCGATCGCAGCGTCGTGCAATACTCGTCGACATCACCATCCCGCATGACGAGAACCTCGTGAAAGCCGAGAAGGACAAGCTCAGCAAGTATCTTGACTTGGCCCACGAGGTGACCGCCATGTGGGATGTTGATTCGACGATTATTGTACCGATAGTTGTTTCAGCGAACGGTCTCATAGCGAAGAGTCTCGACCAATACCTGAAGAGACTCTCGCTAGATAGCTGGATCAAGGGTCAGATACAGAAGGCAGTACTCCTAGACACGGCGCGCATTGTCCGGAGGTTCCTCTCTCTGCAGCCCTAACCACCGGTAGTTTGAGCACTGCCCCGCTTCCGGTGGCACTCTAGTTTAGGTTTTTATAGTGTTTTATATTACTTTTATATAAATATTGTAAAAACCTAAACTATGTATTGAAATAAATAAAGAGAAAATTAATAATAATAATAACAATTATTAATAAATATAGCAATAATTGATTATCAATTATAAAGAAAGTTTTTAATTAATAAATTTGAAATTGTTGATGATGATCAGTTATTAAAAAATAAAAATTAATTTAAATATATATTTTTAAGGATAATATTGTTGTACTATGTACGTTTTTCTATCTTTTGCCGTCTCTAGCCATGAACATTCCGCCACTTCAGTAATTTCTCGCATGGGGAGTGGCCTCTCGCTCTGGTGCCTCGTGGTCCCCATTTTATTACTCTTTGTGTCCATCTGTCATCGGTGTACCTGGCTACGTGCCTTGCCCAGTTCCAGTTTTTTTGCAGGGAGAAAGTAAGCGCATCGGTAATTTTAGTTTTCTTGCGAATATCAGAGTTTTTCACTTTATCTTTTGTTTTCAAGCCCAGGTAACTTCTTTACAATCTTCTTTCTTCATTCTTGTTATTAAATAGTATAGTTAAAAAAAAACTAATATTTATGCGTTGATTTCAGATTTTTTTAAAGCCATTTTATGGACAAATAAATGAATTATTACTTGAATTAATTAATTATTACCATGGATACGGTAGTCTCATGGATTTCAACTAGCAAGAAAATAATGTAAGTAGTTTCCGCTGCAAATAAAACAGCAGAAGGTAATTTAAAAAAAGGAATTTTTAAAACTGTTAATTCGAAAAATGAAAAAAAATCTACACACTAACTTTATTACACTTTAAATTCTGCTGATATACAAGAAAATAAAATGAAATAAGAATATTTTAACTGACACTTCCCGTTCCCGCCAAGTAACCTTAAGTATGAGAAAGTTAGCCATTCACTAGACAAAGCAAAGAGCACTTGCCTATTCTGCTTAAATTTGAGCGAGAACTTCGAAAGTCACTTACTACTATTTAGTGCAGGCTGATTTAAATTATAGAATATCAAAACATTCGTTACAGACTTACAATTATCCCATTCGTCTATTAACTGAAATACATACAATAAATCAGAATAAAGCTGTACAGCAAGTATTTATTTGCTTAAAAATACAGAAAAAAAAAATCATTGACATTGATACAAATTGATTGCATACAAATAGCGTCAAGTGAAACGTGTGAAACGAAGCGTCGAGTTTTTTGGCGGGAATGGGAAGTGTCAATTAGTCTCTTCTTATTTTATTTTCTATTCTTGTATATCAGCAGAATTTAATGTGTAAAATGCTAGTGTGTTAACCAGTGAATATCTGTAGTGCTACAAGTGAAAAAGTGAAATACGACGATTTGGGTGCTTTTTCTTTATCTACCAAGTAACTCGTTAAAGCCAACAGTAACCGCACTATTATGTTACTGTAGGCAGATTATTTTCATTGTTCATCCTATACTACTCAAAACAAAATAAGGGCCACGAGGTATTTTTTCATTTTGGTGTAAATTATTAAACATTTACATATTGAAAGTAGTAAAATATTGAGAATACAAACTCTTTGATACCTAAACTTTTTAATATTGTAGTATTCATCTAATGCTGGCAACAATTTTAAATAAAATTTGATTTTAAATTATTTTTGAAAATGTTGATTCCATTTTCTTTGTCGTTTTGCTTTCCTTAGCTTCTTGGTTTATTAGAAATTATCAGAGTTCATTGATATCTCGAGTCAAAAACATCTTTTGCAATATGCCACAAGCAAGCAGGCGTCATATGGACTCACTGACAGCAACCAGAGCCGTTACAATGATTGAAGAAGGTCATTCACAGCGATCTGTGGGTTTGCAATTGGGATTTTCTCGAAGAGCTATTTAAAATCTATGGAATCGTTTACAAGAGACCGGCAGTTAAATTTTTTAACGACGATCGGCGTATTAGAGTATGGAGAAGACGCGACGAGAGAACTGCATCCATGAAGTCGATCGTTTTGGTGGTCCAATAAGCTTACACGGCAAAACTGAGCTTGCTATTTTAAATGAGGGTACTGTTACTGCTCGGCGGTATATTGAGGAAGTTGTCAGACCACATGTGATCCCATTTGCCCAGCGAGCGGGTTCTGGATTCATCTTGATGCAAGACAATGCTCGTGCACACACGGCTCAGGCGACTCGGTTTGTGGAAGCGTCTCAAATTCAAGTCTTGCCGTGGCCGGCGAACAGTCCAGACTTAAATCCAATAGAGCACATGTGGGATCAGTTGAAACGAAGAGTTAGAGACGGTGATCAGGAAATCCACAACCAACAGCAACTCATCAACGCTGTTAAAAGGGCCTGGGAAGAGATTCCAATGGAAAATGTCAGGCATTTGATTGAGAGCATGCACTCCAGGCTTCAGGAGTGCGTAGCGAAACGAGGAGGGCATACTCGTAACTAAAAGATGAGCATGGAGTATTTTCTTTTGTTTTCAGTAACTTTACATTGTTTTTATTTTTAACCTTAAATGTGATTTTTTCTTTCAAAAGCAAATTAACTTTTTAATCATTATTATTGGAATAAGTTTATTGGTCAACACGGTAAAAACAATATTAGTTTTCGTTATGGAGACAAAAAAATACATATAGGTTTTATTATTTTCATGGTACAGACCAAACACCTCGTGGCCCTTATTTTGTTTTGAGTAGTATATTATCATCATCTCATCATCTTCAAGAATGAAGAAATTGTTACTACTGATGATTTGGCAGTATGGTACTAAAACCAATGCCGTTAAAGAAATACACGAATAAAAATAGCGTCAGGTATTTATTTTAATTGTATGAGATGCGTTGCTGTTTGAGGTCATTTAAATTACAACGGGATGTGTCCGTCCAGGGCGCGCATTGGGATTCGTAACTTTTCATACATTTTGTATGAAATCGTTTAAATTCACCGGGCCGCATACGGATAGACGAGACACGGTCATATGAACGGTTTCATACAAAAACCACGTGTATTCAGACACGACCCGTTGAAACGTAAATGATCCCTTATTTGGAATTAATAGAAAGTTTTACTATATTTTTTTTGACGACCTCGGTTGCGCAGTGGTGTAAACAGTCGACTGCTACGCTAGAGGTTCCGGGTTCGAATTCCGGCGGGGGCGGGACATTGTGTTATTTGCAAGACGCATTGTTACGCTTACCGGTCTTGGATGTTGTATTCTTATTTATTTAGTATATACCATATCGTTGCTTAGCACCTGCGATACAAGTTCTTACGATACTTAGTGCAGGGCTGAGTCAATGTCAGTGTCGTGATGTGGTTAGTATTATTATTATCACTTCCATTGCTCAAAATCGAATATTTTCTGTAATAAAATAATGTTCCGTATGAAACCTTATTACAAAAATATGCACTTTTCTCTTACTGTAAGGTGTCACACTTATCTGTATGGAAAAAGTACAATGTCCTTTTACACTTGACGATAATAAGAAGGATTAAAAAATATCATGCCATTAATGCCAATCTATTTTAATATCAAAAACCCTCCTTTTTCCTTCACCGTAGTCGTACTACAACATATTAATTTGTTGTATTTTTAAAGATGGAAACAAGCTAAGCGTCACAACATAGATTTATGATTGGTGTCCACTGCGAGGAGCACCTTGACTACCAGTGGAAGATTAAAACAGTTCAAACTATCCCCTCGTCGGTAACAGGGTGACAGATCGATCTTTTTTTTCCTACTTATTCCCCCAGGGTGACAGATCGGAATAAAACAAATTTACAATCACAACAAACTTGTAGCATCTTTATTATTTTGACATAACATGAATGAATTTCAATATATCCACAGATCAATAATTGGTCTCCGCTGTTCTTAATCATACATCTATGACTATATAATTCACGATAGTACATACCAAATGACTTGCCATAGTTTTGCTCGAGAGTACGCATATTTTACAGGTGGTAGATCTACGTGCGAGATCGTCTGGTTTGGTACCACCCTCCTTTCTATTTCTGCCGTGAAGCAGTTAGCTGTTACGGTTCGAATGATTGGAGAGCCAGTGTAATTACCGGCACGAGATGTATAACCTCTTTACCTCTACATAGGAGAGGCTTATGCGGTGATCTTGGTGTTTCACGACATCAGGGGTATCACCGTGTTTATAGGCGGCGGTATCACATTCCATCAGTTGAACCGTTTGCTTGTTTGTCCATGCAAGTCTTACAATTAAAAAAAATTAAGAAAAAGGCTTGCCTTTTGGGTATTTGATCTATTCTACGGGTTTTATACAATGCACCTGCTTCATTCGCTAAAATACAATATAAACAAGGACCAGAAATATGTAAAAACTAGTTTGAATAATAATAATTTCTACGCATATTTCTTTGAGGGTACGTAGCTATTACAAATAACCCAAATCGATAAACTCTTTTATAGTATCGTTGATGCGACCAGTGAACTTGTCACTTATGACGACTTTATTTTTAATAACCGTCTCCAGGTCTATATTCTCTCCTTCTTTCGAGAACAGAAACACTCCAGCTTGTAAAAAGAAGACCAGACCACAAATCCTCAGTTCCCTGAACTTCTCTTCGAAGAGAGACCTTGGCATCATGAGGTTAACGTCAATCTTGAACCTTTTCAAGTACTGTTCTAACGTGGTGTAGTAGAGGTTTTTCATGGTTTCCATGTATGGGACTCTGTAGTCGAAGTCCGTGGACAGGTAGATGAAGTAGATGAGGTCCATCACTGGGCATCCGTAGTAAATTAGTTGGTAGTCAACTGGGATCACATAGTCGACGTTTTGTTCCTGTAACAGAAAATAGTTTGGGTCATCTAAGTGAATATTGCGGTCGAAATGTTACTAAAAATGAGAGAAGAGAATCCTCGAAAAGGGGATCATTTATGTTCTGTTGATTTTGAAGTTTCTGATTTTTCTAATTTTAATTTATTCTACGTTCTGCATTATGACCCATAACATCATACATAAACTCACGCCGTAATCCCATGAGAAGGCTTGGGAGAGGTATTGAAAAAAAAAAAAAAAATACATCAAACATGTTACATATTAAGTAATATGTCTCTTGGTACCCTCACTAGGCAAGCGTTTATCGAGGAAACCACTAGCTTGTATTTCAAACCGCATTTGGCATGTTTATGTTGAATCCCAGTGTGACAGGTTGCGAATCTGTCGCCACTATCCGGATACAATGAGAAATATGGATTTTCGTGTTGGATTGGGTCGATTGGAGTTAACCAAGGCACGTATCAAACTTAGCAGAAAAACTGCAAAATAACTTATAATAATACAGATTATGTTTTCATGTTTAATTGATGTAAAAGTAAAAACTATTAACTATTTGTAAAAACAAATCTACTTACAGATCCCGAATACAAAATGTTATTCGGCTTATAATCTCCGTGACAAATGCAACAACATGGTGAAGTTGGGTCTCTTAAATGTTTGAATACCATAGGTGAACAAGTAGAAGCAAACTTCACTGCTTTCTCTCGAAATTCTGATCTAACGTGCAATAAAGCACTTTCGATCACATCTCCCATGAACTTGTTATAGATTTGCTCGTTCTGTATTGGGTAATCAATGTTTCTTATGCTATTTTCAAAAAACTCTGGCCTCCTCACCTTACATACAAATGATAACGCATGAAATTTTGCTAGTTGTCTGATGGACGCCTCCAAAAACGACGTCGGATGGATCACCATTCGTTTGAATGAATTCAAACCTTTAACTTTCCTTAAGTTTTCAAATATAATGATTCCATTACCAGATTCTTCGTGAAACTTTGAAAACTTAGCTCTTTCTTCCTCAGGTACGCCCGCTTCATTTTCAAGTGTACGAAATTCTTTGACTAATCTCCTGTAGAAAAAGTCTTCTCGGGAATACAAATCATCGTGTGATGCACCAAAATCGATACGTTTGAAATCCGGTAAGATTTTCTTGAAGAATAAATTCGATACTTTAAAACCAGTTTTTGTGTCCCCCTTTATGTTCACTTCGTGCAACGAGCCTAAAAAATTTTCTCCATCCGTCGAAACTTGTTTTTTTTCGACCTCGTAACTAGTATAACCTTCTTTCTTCGCTACTTGTCGGATCAAATTATCCATTTCCAAATTACCCCCTTGATTATTCTTTTCATCATGCTTCAATTTGTTTCCAGCCATGACTATTAAAACTTCTCCGTCTTTTTGTCTTTTGTTTCTCAAGAGAAGCGGTGCATATGCAGTAGTGATAGACCTTTAAATAATTGTACTAGCAAATATTGGTTTATCTTTAAGGTTAAGGTGACTTGCACCGACAATGATTAGATTAAAATAGTAAATATATGCATTGTAGTTTAATTTATGAATGCTTCTAAAACTACGTAAATATAAAATATTTACCTGTCTTTCTGTTTTTCACGCAAAGGGCGTTTTGTCAAATTGAAATAATAAAGTCTGAATTTTACATATGCTACCTTTGAGTGAAAATGGCTACGTTACGAAAAAAGAAACCAATAAAATAATCGCTAACTTAGCAATAAAATAACGTTTTCGCTTCTTTCGCCAGCTCGCATTTTTGAAAAAACCTATGGATTGGAACACGATTCAACTAACGACTTTTTTCTTCTCGAATCTTCTTTTATTCATAAAATTTTTCGTTCCAAATCCAAACGCAATTAAGGAGATTTTTGCTTGAAAATTTACACTTGATCCACTGATTTTATTTTTAGATCCCATATTAGCTTCGCATGAATAACCTCCATGCAAACGATCATCCCCGAAAATTTGCGCCGACGGGTTGAGTTGAAACACTGTCATTGCAGACATCTTCCAAATAAGTTAACTTTAACAGGATATATCCCAGGAACCGAAAATTCGCAACAAAATAAAGAAATTAGTTTCGGGTTTCCTATCACAATTTGCATATAAATACACTTTTCATTATTAAATTTTACCTTCCCTCTAAATTTCAATATTCTGAACGTAGTTATTTGGGCTATGCGTTGATAGTCGGGATTACAGCTACATACCCCAAGAAAGATGCGGCTAAGGCTCTACTTGAAGATGGTCGTTGTTGTAATCATTTTTCTACCTCGAAATAATGCAAGGATAAATCCCAAATTATCTGGACTACTAGATGTTTTTTTTTTTTTTTTTGAATATATTTAGAAACGCAATTTTTGGGAAAAATGAGCACCATTTAGGCAAAAATTTATTTTATCATAACCAATCGAAGCGGTCAGTTTTACCTTAATAAGTGATGATTAATAAACTGAAGAAAAGTCACGGTAAATCATTAATAACAAGCACCACACATCTGTTTAAAGGCAAACAATATCTTCTAACGTCACATAATTTTGACAGGACAATTGTCATTTCGGTTGAGCAAATATAATTAGTGATAGAACGGTAGTACTATTTGGCATTCTGTGACGACAGCACATACTAGCATACTTGCCCTGGCTTTGTATGCCTAAAATATCCTTTTTATTCAAATTTACATCTGCAGTATGTACCTAAGTTATTGCGCACGAAATAAATTAATTTGAATTTGAAACAACCTATTGACCTGATGGATAGGGATCGCGCCTATCGATGCGGCTTTACCCTAAGGCGCTGGAGAAACGTATGTCTTGTGGGTCCTTTTTTGTAGTTGCTATGACTCGGGACTCCCGTTACACGTGTCTTCAGGCTAAGAACCAAGGCGTGCGTGTCGAAGAAAAAACTGACCGTTCTGGATGTTTCAGAAAATATTTTTTAATAAGCTGATGCGGATTGGCTTCAAAGTATATTGTTTTTTATTATTTTATAAAGTCACATTGATTCATCGCCGCATGAAACACGCAAACAAAAATAATTAAATAACATACCATTGTTTTAATTATGTGTGAATTAATAAAACAAATACAATTAATACTATTAACTCTCGACTTGCTGAGTAAATAATAATGTATACAGTTAGTACAAGCGTAATTTACCTAGTTGCCAACTCTACACCTACATTGCACAAATATTAATCCTTATGTTGTACGTCATAGGAACAGTATCAAGTTGATGTTAATATTGGTGTTGTTAAGGACGTGGTTGCTCAGTTGGTTACGTGCCTTGGTTAACCGACCGACCTGACCCGACAGGGCGAGCGTTCGAGTCTCGGGTTGCCGTGCATTGTAGCTGCCATGTTCCTCGCTGTGCCCGGATAGTGGCGACAGATTCGCAACCTATCACACTGGGCCTCAACATAAACATGCGAAATGCGGTATTTAACACCTCTGCCTACCCCTCTCGAGGGATTAATTACGGCGTGAGTTTATATTTATGTATGTGTAATATTGATCTGTGTGAACGAACTAAACCAAATCCTTAAAATTAAATAAAAAGCCATCATAATTGTAGGCTGGAAGACGTCCATTGCTGGACATCTTCGTAAACCTTATTCACAAAGTAAGAAAAGCTCGTCCGAACCTCCAGTGTGCGTACCACGAGTTTCACCTTCGATTGCCGTTTGCGACTGCAGTTACAAATTTGTAAGTATCTTTGTAAAGCTCCTCTAACGGATTGATGAGAAATTAAGATGACGCATACATAATCACTGCAGTAATCTATTTATTTATTTTATTAATCAAAAAAATCCACAGCTCTTAAAGATTACAGACAAAAGTACATATGGTAAAAATTTACAGCCAATAATGGATTTACATTTTACTAATCTATCACATAACGTGAGGTGCATTTATGTATAAAATTTAATATTTTTGGAATCCAAATAAGATATCACTTTCCTTACCTATTTATGTATCTATGTTGTCTGTATATATGTATGTGTTCCTTGACGTGTAGGAAGACTATGCAAACTTATGGTAGACACACAAGACTCCCCACACTTCTTTGAAAAAAACAACATAGAACTTAGGTTTACTTCAGTGGCGGTACTGTCATAGAAGCCCAAAAGCCCGGCTTGCCCCATCATACTAAAATAAGTTCGCGCTCTTACTCATTCATTAACAAATCAAACGACTTTTTTAAAGCCACCGAAATTGTGGTTTTGCTGACATGCTCGCAAACTTCTTAGTGTTTTGCTGAGCTCGTCCACGCGAGCAAGTCCACAACGGAAGTATGAAGTATATCTCTCGGCTTGCCCTGTACTAAAACTCTAGGCACGCAACTGGTTTACTGAATGTTTGACTGTCCGTCTACGCAACTTCGCCTGACGATCGTTCTCTTTCTGTACCAATGGCGCAACTACATTGTACTTACGTAAATGACCCAAAATATTTTGATTCATTTATCTATACTCTAATATTATGAAGAGGAATTTGGTTGTTTGAATTGAATAGCCCCCGAAACTATTGGACTGATGATCATGAACATAGGCAATAGAATCCTTCTTTCTTACTACCTCCTATTTATTCTGATTAAGTTCACTGCGGGTCCCAAGACAACCGGTAGGGTGTCCGGGCACAGCCTGTGCGTCATTGCACAGCTGCATTATTCCTTGATTATTCGATCAAAGGACGCCACTGTTGATCCTGGTGAACAGGAGTTGCAGTGGTAGGACAGCGTGGCGGGTGTGCCCCGATAGGCGATAAAATATTTTAAAAATGTTAAATACCTATAACTACCCTTGCGAAGCCGGGGCGTGCTGCTAGTAAATAATAAAAACACTGAACCAAAGTTAATTAACCGTAAAGATTTTGGTAGCGTTTTTTTTTTTACAGATTTTCAGACCGGGTTTCGGTTCGGTTTTTTATTAAACTAGTTATTTTATGAAACTAGCTTGTATTCCATCAGTAATATACACATAGATTATGTAGTGTAAACAAGTTAGTGGATAACAATTTTGTCAGAAGTAATGTATTGAAACCTTATTGATTAAACTGTTGTGTGTTCTGTTTGTATACCGAATTAAATAAACAACCATTCATAATAGATTGATGTTTTTTGCTGATTTTTCCCTTTTATGATGCGGTAATCTACGAAGTGTGGGTTGGACTCACACATGGTGGGTTACGCACACCTGCCGTGTGAGATACTTGTGAATAAAACACTGTTACTGTGGTAGGTCACATTTTTTTTACCCTAACTGCGGCCCTATTGCCTTCGCAGCGTAACCGGACTAACCGCGCGGCGAGTGCTTCCCCGCAAGGGAGCGAGGCGTAGCTTAGCTGCACTTCGCTTCCTTGCGTTGATGCTCTCAAAACCGGGCATTACGTTGGGTCTACAAGCCTTAAGGCTACGAGGCCTCAAGACTTGTAGCCCAAACGGGGTTATTTTAACTTTGGATGTAACACAAAAGGTGCTTCATTACATTCATTCATCCCTCAACAAGTGCAAAGTGCAGATCTAGACTACAGGCTCAACCTGAGGGCACCCGTCGTGGGCTCGGACCTCGCTTAGGTGACACTGTTTTGCACGAGCGGTTTCACACTTACTACTGGGGAGTGTAAAGAGTGTAAAGCATTAAACTGTTATTTACTTTAGCGACAGTAAACGATACCGCGATGTAGACAACAAGCAACGGCATCTCTTGAATATTATTGGAACCAAACTATTTTAAAAGGCTTATTTAAAAACAGAATTCAAAAGTTGTAATTTTAAACACCTTTTAAGATTAAACATTATATATTTTTTTAGAAAAATCATAAAAGAAACAAGAGCCAACGAAAAATGTCGAAAAAATCACGTTTCTTGTATTGTAGCCACCTTTAATTTTTAATTTCTTTAAGTTTTTAGTATTTGTTGTTGTAGCGGCAACAGAAATAGACATTCTCTGAAAATTTTATGTTTCTAACTGATATGGTTCTTGAGATACAGCCCGCTGACAGACGGACGGACATCGAAGTCTTAGTAATAGGGTCCCGTTTTTTAGGGTACCCTTTGGGTAAAGCGTAAACGCAAGGCAAAGATTTTCATAATTAAGTTTGATAATTGAGCTAGTAATTAATGTAATAAATCCCATATGCCTCATCCTGCCTGTCGTTATTGTAACTTGCGGTTAACGAAATATTATAATTATATTTCAGTTACAGGGTATGTACATACCTTTATTTTTCCAAAATGGCGTCCAAAAACTTTTTTATTGTACCACTTTTTTTAAGGACGACTATTGTCTTGACGATTGACATTTTGTATGACTGATAAATCGGGCAGATTTTTCCACCATGTCTGATTGACAAAAATCGGTCACCGACTATCGGTTGTTTGCGGAAAGACTAATCGTTGCTTTTTGAATAAGATGCGTTTGTATGTTTAAGTTAGTATTAAAAATAGATGAAGGATTTTTTTTTAAATTTACCCCCGCGGCACACCGGTGTTAACTGCCGAATTGTAAGACCTTAAGTTCGAGTCCCGGTGTGGGAATTTATTTTTAAAAGGCAGTGTATAAACTGCCTAAGGCACTATATTTCCAAATTATATAAATTTAATATCAAGTTATTTAAACACAACAGATGTGAAAACTTCGAGGCGTAATCTGATTCAAGTATATTGGGTATTACCAACCCGCCCCGGCTTCGCACGGATGTTATGCATGTACTATATACATTTTAACCTAATTTAAGGGAAACTTCCGTGCCTTTAAAAAGTTTTGTCACCAATATTACTGGTGTAAGATTTAGGTTAGTATCTAATTTATCCCCTGTTAGTTAGTGGCATACCGTGGTGTTTAGACGGTCAGGCGTCTCCTGACTGTCTTCCCTTTAGATTTTTGGGCCTCTGGGCCATTTCAATTGCTGTCTCCGCTTTGCTGGGAGGGAAGTCTGAAACCGCTTTCTTACTACCTCCTATTTCTTCTGATTAAGTTCGTTGCGGGTCCCAAGACAGCCGGTAGGGTTTCCGGGCACAGCCTGTGCATCACTGCACAGCTGCATTATTCGTTGATTATTCGATCAAAGGACGCCACTGTTGATCCTGATAAACAGGAGTTGCAGTGGTGGGACAGAGTGGCGGGTGTGCCCCGAAAATACATTTAAACCTTTCTCTTGAATAACTCTATCTATTTAAAAAACCGCATGAAAATCAGGAATTGCGTAGTTTTAAAGATCTAAGCATACATAGGGACAGACAGCGGGAAGCGACTTTGTTTTATACTAAGTAGAATAGAATTTATGGTAGTAAACAAGGTACATAATCTAAAGGCAAATAATTTTGCTGGATGCTTTTTAAAACAGGTGGTAGATCTACGTGCGAGATCGTCTGGGTTAGTACCACCCTCCTTTCTTTTTACAACGTGAACGTCGCTGTTTCGGTTCGAAGGAGAGCCAGTATAATTACCGGCACGAGATGTAAAACATTTTTACCTCTACGTGGTAAAGGCGTTGGCGGTGCTCTTGGCGTTCCAGCATCGTCGTGTCAATAGGTGGCGGTATTATTTTCTATAAGTTGAACCATCCGCTTGGGTGCCGAAATTAAGCGGCAATCGTAAATAATACTCTTGGTAGGCACACTGGACTTATAAGTTCCGGCTTTAATCTACGTCTTACAATAAAGCGGAAAAGATAACATATTCCAAAGGAAACGCTCAACCATCTGTGTGAATGGTTTCAAAGTCAAAGTCAAAATGTTTTTATACGAAAAGACTTAAAATAAGCACTTTCAAAACGTCATTTTTTTAACAACCACCGGTTCGGAATGCTATTTCTACGGCGAAGAATCCGGCAAGAAACCTCCTTGGTTGGTTTTTTTCAATATTCAAGTACAATATTTTCTACTAAAACATAATAATTCTAGCTACACTCCCAACTGCCAATAAAAATATGCATATAATGAATATTTCTATTATTTTTCTTTCAAATAATGTTTTAAACCACCGACCGAAAAACATGTAATCTTTCGAGAGGGCTTGGCATAGGAGCTACACACCGCATTTCGCATGTTTACGTTGAGTCCCAGTGTGATAGATTGCGAATCTGTCGCCACTATTTGGGCACAAGCTACAGTTTACGGTAACCCGAGACTCGAACCCTCGACCTGTTGAGTTGAGCGTTCGGTTAACCAAGGCACGTAACATACTGAGGACATGGAAGCTACAATTTACGGTAACCCGAGACTCAAACCCTCGACCTGTTGAGTTACGTAACAAACTGAGCTGCCGCATCCTCCTGACCAAAAAAGAGCGAGTATTAAAATTTATACACACACATTTTGTCGGTATGACCTTTTCTGGTTTATCCCCGGTTTATCTTAGTAGCTAAATGGCATAGTATGGCATAGCAGCGGCAAAAGGACCGTCTCGTAAATATTGACACCCCTGCACCCCAATTGGCAGCTTAGCAAATACAATGATAGTACAGATACGGTTTCAGTATCTCATTCGACAGGGGCCTTTGTATCGGGTACAATGCCAACTCACGAAGACGGTTTATCTAACGTTGTTGTTAGTTTAGTCACTCAAGTATTTGCATTGTTTCAGTGTGCATCACCTTATATTTGTAAAACGTCATGGGCAAATAAACAAACGATTCACCTGATAGAAAGTGACACCGCCGCCTATTGACATGACGATCGCCCCTGATGTCGTGGAATGCCAAGAGTACTGCCAGTGCGTTGCCACTGATGTCGAAGAAGACTGCCTAATGCTTTTTCAATTTACGGGTAAAGATGATGTACCTCTCGTGGCGGAACTTACACTATCTCTCCAATCCTTCGAACTGAAACACAGCGAACTGCTTCACGGCAGAAATAGAAAGGAGCGTGGTACTAACTTCGAAGATCTAATATTTTTTTAATTATATGTTCCTTCTTTTATTTGTCTTTATTTTTTTCTCTTTTAAATTTAAAATGAAGAGCTGTGTGGTTAGGATGTTGTACTTTAATTTCACTGGCTCTCCAATCCTTCGAACCGAAACACAGCGAACTGCTTCACGGCAGAAACAGAATGAAGGTTGGTACCAAACCAGACGATCTCGCACGTAGATCTACTCGCACCTGTGTATGCCTGTTTTACTCGAATTCGCTCAGTAAAGAAGATAAAATATTCCGCATAAAACACGCCTATCTAATAACCACTATAGCTGATCGGTCTTTGATCGGAACGAAGTTCAGAGTAGAAAGTTGAAATCTTCATCAATAATTAAATTACAATTTTTTTTTAAACCCTAATTCGACGTATTTGCGTACTTTCGATCGTTCGTCCCCACTTTGACTTTAGAACGGGGGAACTGATGTCAATCAAAAAATAGCAAAAACACGCTTGATTAAGTCACCTTTCAAACAAAAGAAACTACATCAAAATCGCTTCATTCGTTCGAGAGTTATGATCCCAAAGACAGACACGCGAAATTATAACACCCCTCTTTTAGCGTCGATCTTTAAAAAGGAGTTCCGAAGACATCCGAATTCAAATTTTACATTTATTCGAATTTCGAACTTCGGATTTTGCTTAAAAACCTACTTACGAAATAGTAAACGTATGGAACCATTTAAACCATTCATCCATTCAGAGGAGAAACAAATAAAAAAGTTTTTGATATCACTTGTAATTTTGGAGAGTAGGGACATCAATAATAATAATAACAACCATATCACGCACACACACTGACTCAGCCCTGAACAAACTTTTCTATGGAAGCATTGCGTCCGTGTACTTTGACGTCATTGTACATATTGGATATCTCTGTCAAACCAATGACTTTGAAGCTTTATAACTTATTTAATGAGACAAACATTGGAGAGAATTTAGCGGATTTGTGTACGAATATACGTGGTATGGAATCATAATATCTAAATAAAATAAAGTCATGCATATTCCCTGTTGACAATTTCACTCACACAATAATTAGATGTTTGATGTTGATTATAGTTAAGGTTATACTAAAAAGTTCCGTAAATGTTGATGGTGATGTGATGGAAGTGAAACAACCAATCGATTTGAATGCTTTTATTTCACTAGTTTTTTTGTTATAATTAAATCAATATAAATAGTTAAGGTATCAACGAAGTAAATGCGCAGCTTAAATGTACAGCTAGCTCGTACACTCAACACAGAGACACGTGGTTTCGCATGTTACAGGTTTCCAAGAATTTTCTAACCCTTTCATAAAATTCAATTACAAACGGCTTCATGCAAACCAAAATAGAATTTTCATTACTATCGCAAGAGGCTTAAGATCTGAAAGTTAAACATCAAATATTTTTTACTAACTTCAAAATGAAAATTTATCTTTCAGCTAGCGAAAGAATTTTAACTAATTTAATATCGAAAATATAATACTGGGAGAGTGTGGAACTTTCGTTACTGAAACGGCCCTGTACTCGTAACGTGGACTCAACAGATTGTGAAATAATATTACAGGCATGCCTTATTGTTAACATTATCGACTTGTCCGTACTAACGTTACAAACATACGAGCCTTTGTCCGCAAACTTCTCTGTGTAGATTTCATTTTTTTTCAGCAATTGGGTACCCAACATTTTGTTGGAATCATCTATTTGCCCAATTTAATCCAAATCCTTTCAGAAGATTTTGCGTGATCAAGTTACAAAGATGCATACAACGAAACATTTCAGTAAACAAGCTCACCAAAGCACACGGAAGTTGGCGAACATGTCAGCAAAACCACAATTACGGTGCAATTATGAGCGAATGAAAATAAGGTTCAACTTATAACATTCAGTATGGTTTTGTTTGCTTAATGAGAAAACAAAGTTGGTAAAAGTTTTAATTCTAGAAAATCTAAAAAGAAAATTCGGATAGCCGTTCTTGACCCTGTGTGTTGCTCAGATATACATGGATACGATTAAGAGACGAAAACGCATGTTTTGTCAAAGAACTCACCTGAGGAAAGGCATCTTCGAAATTCTTTTCACTAACAAAATCCATTCAACACATTACGATATTTCAATACACAGGAAGAATATAAAAAATAGTATTTTTATGAGGAAAGTTAAACATTTTACTTTGCCCTAGCCAATCAAAACTTTTACACAATTTAAGTCATCACAAGAGACTACTTTCTCTATTGTTTATACCATTGAAATAAATATTTACTATGCAAAAACACCGCACAAACAATTACCACATTACTTCGCATTTTCGTTCGCTTAGTAAGTCAACATACTGAAGTAAGAATGAACGGCAAAAGCGAATGGGATATTTTGCATTCACTCTATGGATTCGTGTACAACTTCACTATGCAAGATTGCTTTATTTTAGTACTAATTCGTATACGAACCAACTAACACTTACCTATATCGCATTACAGGAGATTTTTAGAGCGTTTCAATAGGTTTGAAAGAGCCAAAACTCAAGTCCCATTGCAAGCCAACGTATGCGAGCGAAATGGCTTGAGCGATCCTTAGCTAGGAAAGTTCGGCGCGGAATTAGCGCGAATTTTGATATATGCTATTCAAGGCATATTGAATTTTGATTTGACAAGTAATGAATAAATGAGAACGCGAACTTATCTTAGTTTGATAAGGCAAGCCGGGCTTTTGGGCTTTTATAACAGTACCGACACTAGGCTACACCCTGAGTGGCGGCCGAATGCAGCTAAACTATGGACCTGAGTACACGCTCTGCTGCCCGCTCGTGTCCGCCCCGCAAAACGCTACGATCCGAGCGGATCACAGTGGCCTTAAACTTAAAAGGGACTGTCTCGGTCCTGAGTGACGGCGCACCGCGCCAGCGAAATGAACGGCGCAATGAGTTTAAACTTAATGTTCAAAATTTTATACATACTTTTAAACATGTAAAACAAAATTAGTAAAGTTTTTATATATAAAAAAATATAAATACACAACGACACGACACAAACATTGACTCAGCCCTGCAGTAAGTATCGTGAAAAATTGTGTCACAGGAACTAAGCAAAGACAAGGTATAAACTACGAAGATAAGAATACCACATCCAATACCGGTAAGAGAAACAATGCGTCTTGTAAATAACAAAAACTATTATAAATATCTGCCCGCGCCGGGATTCAAACCCGAGACACCAGCCTCAGAACTTCGAACTTAGCCAAGTTTATCCAATTGAAATGTAAAGAAGAGTTATAAATATGCCAGTTGTTTGTTTATCCGAAGCTGTAAAGTTTCAAAAGTTCGCAAAGTAGTTTGTTCTTTAAAAGTAATTTTAAGTTACACTATTGTATTTTACTAGACTTCGTTTCTCCCCTGGATTCGAGTGTCCTTATGAGATAATTTCTTCTGTCACATTACACTTCATGTCGTATGTTTGTCAGCTAAAGTAACAGAGAAAGTTTAAAAAGCAAAATCTACGAAATCAACAAGTAAAAACATAATAAATCATTGTTCAATTTGACCTAGAGGTACTTCTAGTACAGTAGCTTACTAGTAAATAGAAGTATCTACCTAGAAATTTGTTCTTTATTCAGCACTCAAGCCGCTCTAGATATTTCCAGAACACCAAGTATGATATTGCACACAGAGTGAAAGAGACACACCAGCCACTTTCCCACCACTTCTATTAAACAGGTGTCCTTTCTTAGGAACAATGCAGGTGTATAGTGAAGCAGAGGCTATGTGCCCCAACATACTAGCGACAGACTTGGTACCCGCAACAAATTTAACCAGAACTCAAACCACCAACCAACCACCACCACCATTAACCAGACTGGTTTGCTCTAAGTTCTGAACTCACGACCCCCTATATCTCAGGAATACCTTGACCGATTGGATTCATACTTAAACTTAAACATGATTTGATCTTCAGTAACCAGCTTACCAAATTTCATGACGATCCGATAGAAATTACTTGAGTTATCGTCAGACAAACATTTATACATACAAACACCGGATTGTTCCAGTAGATTCAGAACTTTTATCACTTCGCTCGCTCGTTTAAATATAGAAGGAAAAAGTATTAAACAGATTCTAGAATTGACTCCAAGCAAAATGGAGATTGTCCTTGAAACGACCCGGAAGCAATTTTTTATACACCAAAACAAGCAAGCGGTTCACCCGATGGAGTGATACCACCTCCTATTGACATGACAATGCCCTTAATGTTGCGTTGGCTAAAACAAACTGAAAACTGAGCCTTCACACTCAATATCATGATGCTATTCCTGAGTAAGAATCTCCCTCCAACAGTCCAAAAGCTGAGGTGAAATACAATTTCACCAGCACCAATAAAAAGTTTCAGTATATTTTCTCGGCGCACCAAGTTTTGACTTGGGGAACTCATAAGAGCTGATTGAAGTTCCCAAACGAGCTCGCATGAGCCAAGTTCGACTCGGCTCGGAAATTAAGAAAGCGAGGTACTGAAATAATTGCTACAGGCAACATTCGTCGCGAAGTTTGAGATTTATAGGTTGTTTGAGATTGCTTGGAGAGTCGCGCCTAACGCCCTCTTCTACCACCTGATTAATTTTTGTGACTTCAAACTGTGACGTCAATTAAAGGAACTATCATGACATGAGGGAAATTGATCGGGGCATCTGAATTGTATAATCTAAGTATCAAATAAAAATCAAAAGCTCAAAGACGTAAAAATCTTCAAGATGGCTGAATTGATTTGAATGAGACTTGATTTACTTTCTTCGCTCTAGTAGAGGGAAAAGTGTTCCCTGTGAAACTTATTTTTTAAATTAATGACATTCATACGCCAATTAACTGATTTAACATAATTATCTGAATAATGCAACTCAATCTGCCAATATGTTATCTATTCTATATAATAAAAAAAGGAATCGCAAAAAGTGTTGGTAAGCGCATAACTCAACAACGCCTGGACCAATTTGGCCTTTTATTTTTTTTAAATATTCGTTGAAGTTCAAGGATGGTTTTTACGGCGACAAAAATTCGAATAATTGCCGGAAAAACTATAAAACAGCCCTTTTCTCTTTCCCATACAAAAGGTTTTGTTTTCTATATGACAGGACGAAGTCTGTCGGGTCCTTTTGTCATAAATAAAGATGATTTGATAATGTACATTTTAAACAAACTATAAACACTCGAGTCCCTTTTAATTTATAACGTGCAACAGTTTTACTAATAAATGTAGGTTTCAAGGGCCTTAACTAATTTACAAGGGCCCCTTAAACTTTGGACTTGTGATGCGTGTTCAAAATAAATAATCTGTAGGTAAAAGAAAACAAATTAAATTAGAAAAGTTAAATGTTCCAAAACGTAATGACAAACTATTGTAAATTTTTTAAAAAAGCAACGGAGGTTTCTTGCCGGCTTCTTCCCCGTAGATTCCAAACCGGTGGTAGATAAAAAATGACGATATGAAAGCACTTGTTTTAAGTCTATTTAAATAAAAAACATTTGAATTTGAAAGCTAAAATAGGGTTTTAGTATAAAATTTGGCACAGTTTACTTACTTCTAATTAATAATCATATTTTATTTGGAGGAGTGCTAAAACTAAAAAAAAACTAAAATGTGTCACAGTTACATTTAAAAAACATTTTACACACTATCATGCGTTGACATACACAAATGAATGGCAACACAATGACACATGACATTTGTAAAATTTCATTGACATGGCTTTTTTATGGTTGAAGTTGTCACACTAAGATAAGACTAAGATAAGTTCTTTTATTTTATTATCTATTTATTTATTTCGTATTAATAAATTAAACAAGAAAACCCAATAACTAAATCATTACAAACATAATATTAACAACAGCATCAATTTTAGTAATATATTTTCAAATTTAAATTAACAACACAAAATATATAATAAAATCAAATAAACGATAAAATTAAAATTTAAACCTGAGAAAAATCG
Source organism: Choreutis nemorana (assembly GCA_949316135.1). NCBI lineage: Eukaryota > Metazoa > Arthropoda > Insecta > Lepidoptera > Choreutidae > Choreutis > Choreutis nemorana. Next base: position 1,400,502 of record OX438598.1, read on the forward strand.
TATAATTAATTAGTTTTTTATTATTATTCATATTTTATACTCTTTTAATAACAAATTCCTATACTTGAATTCCTATGGAAAGAATGATGACATTTTGGTGACCTCTAGTGACATATTTATTTTTAAGGTATAAAACGAGATGCAGTCCTGACATATAGCGGTGCCCCGTACAAATAAAATTGGGTTAAGTGGTTGCTGTAGGTAGCAAGTTCGATCCCGGATTACTATTCAGGAAACGTAGAATTCTTACCTTAATAACATATACCTTGCTTAAATTGCGGAGTAGGAAAGATGTTTTACAAATTCCACAAGCCTTTGCGAATGATTTTGTCTATGATTGCGAAAAGAAAAAAATATTTTAAGACTAAAACATGTTTGTATTAGGTTTTTTGGTTTATTTGATTCCTTGACTGACAGACGGATAAATTTTTTTGAATATTCTCTTTGATAAGCTCAAATTGTCATAGTTAATAGTTAATATTTTAACTTATGTCATAAAATTGTGTTGCTATTAAAATGTCATACATAACCAGGAGGAAAATAAAATCTTTACTAATATTATAAACTCGAAAGTTTGTATGCATGTAAGGATGTATAGATTGATGGATGTTTTGTTACTCTTTCACTCGAAAACTGCTGGATGGATTTTTATGAAATAATTTACAAAAATACAGCTTTTACATCAGAATAACACATAGTTTATAAATTTCCAAAATTTAATGATAAATGTCAAGAAATTAAAAATCTTCTCAGAATCATTTTCGACTCTAAAACTAGTGATAAATAATTGTTATTTTATTGTCAAAACGTACTTATGGACTGACAGAAAAAATAAGCCCATTATCCTTTGGAATGCCATAAAACCACAGATGAACATAGAACACAAATATGAGGTACACCATGCTCATACGGAAAGAATTAGGGCAACAGATTCAGCCAAGCGTTTTTTCCACGCGCGGTCGAGGCTTTTTCCTCTGAAGATATAGAAATTATACTCAAAAAGCAGAGCTATGTTAAATGTGGTGTAATATAGGGATTCAAATTTTTGTTACCGACAGTGGCGGTACTGTCATACAAGCCCATAAGCCCGGCTTGCCCAATCGAATCAAGGAAAGTTCGCGCTCTCGTTGATTAATTACTTTTCAAATCAAATAACAATATGCTATGCTTTGCATATGGTTCATAAGTATGAAGTGTAGATTTAAGAGTAATGAGACAATAAGACATTTATAGAAATGAATTATAAAACTACAATAACGTATCTCTCGGCTTGCCCTATTCTAAAACTCTAGGCACGCCACTGGTTACCGATATTATTGAATACGATAATTATGAGATTGATGAACTAAAACCTTGTTGAATAAACCTCAAAATAACGTTATCAGAGACTAAAAAGTACAGACTATATGGTCACAAAATAGAGATAATACAGAAGTAAACTTAATACAATGCGCGCTTTTGCAGCGCACACATAGACATCATCCACTAGTTATTCACGGATACAAAATTTTGGAAGGATTGAGAAGGAAGCGCGCGCGATTGACACTCACCGCAAACAAGTGATTCTCGTTTTTTTTTGTTGTGCGACGAGATAAAAGTTTTAAATAATTTTTGTTTGAATTTTACTTATGTTTTTTTTGTATTCTTTAACTATTTTACAACCTTAAATTTTAATTTCAACGACACAAAAATGATCAATCGTTTTTTCAATTACAAATATCAACAAATGAATATTAAATATCAAACAATAAAAAAAAAATATGCCTTTTATCCCCACGACAGTTTTTTTTTTGTTTAAGCTGACATTGACATCCCTACCGCCAATATCGAACCGTCAAAACTGAAATACATACACAACTGTACTTCTGTACAGTATCCATTTTGTGGTAAGGTTTTAAGAGTTCAATGAGGTCATTTTATCGTCTTCAACATGGCCGCCGGGCGCATTACTATTTGACAGGACTTATGAGAGGTTATTACAAAAAAGGCTTATTTAGATGCTTTCATAGGAGTTTATGTTTTTAAGAGTTGGTTTGAGTATAAAACGATTGCCTGACCGCACTGGTACTGCGGTTAAAGCCGAGGGCTGCCGTAATATTGTATGTTTAGGATCTGTTTGCATTTGGGCTGATTTTAGGAAACATCGGCTTATCCCGCCACTTGATTGCATACTAACTGTTACCCGCCACTTTTCTTATTCTTATATTACTTACAAAGCAGTCACAAATGTGTGTGTATGTGTGTTTTGATGTCCTCGGTGGTGCAGTGGTGTAAACAGTCGACTGTTACGCTAGAGTTTCCCAATTCAAATCCCGGCGGGGGCGGGACTTTTTGTTGCGCTTACCGGTCTTGGATGTTGTATTCTTATCTATGTAGTTTATACCGTATCGTTGCATTTTTTCTGTGACACAAGTTGTTACGATACTTACTGGAGTCAACAGTGTGTCGTGATGTGGTTATTATTATTATTAGTATTAAATGTGAGATTTGCCATATTAAAATAATAATAATACGAAAGCGCAATCACGACACACTGGTCAAAACGAAATAAGATGACTATTTTTATTTAATTTGAATTTAGACTACTCGGTTCAAACTCAAAATCAAAATGTTTTTTATTCGAATAGAATTTTTTTTCACTACCACCGGTTTCGGAATGCTATTTCTACGGGGAAGAATCAGGCAAGAAAACCCCGTAGTTGCTTTTTTCAATATTCAAATACAAACATTTTCTACAACTTACAATTTGCAAAACATAATAATTCAACACTCCCAACTGTCCTGAAGTATATTATGTCAACATGCACCAGTGACAGTAACATGACATTATATGGACACTTGCTACACCTAGATCGTATAAAACAATATCCCGGCCTAGTCCCTTGAGAGAAAGATTTCACTTTTCACACAGCCAGCCAATCCCGGAGAAAATTAAATGGGATTCTTCGCAGTCGCGTTGATTTTGCGGTGAGATTTTTCAGAGGGAATTTCCAAGCCGCTGCGATCGCTCTTGTGGTTGTTACTGTGTAAGCGACCTCTTTGAAAAGTCGTTTGTCACACCGAAATTCTTCGGAGAACTCCCTATTGTTGGTCTATTCATGTTTTTTTCCTTGCTTCATCGGCAAACAAGCAAACGGTTCACCTGATGGAAAGTGACTATCAACATGACGATGCCCCTGAACATGATGATGTCGTGGAACACCAAAAGCGACCCCTAAGCTGTACCCATGTAGACGTAAACATGTTATACTTCTCGTGCCGGTAGCTGACTCTTCAATCCTTCGAACCGAAACACAGTGACACAGTTTCACGTAAATAGAAAAGAGGATGGTACCAACCCAGACGATCTCGCACGTAGATCTACCAAATTTCGCACCAAATGAAGTTCTCATTACGGTATAAACCGTACAAGGACGCTGTTAATTCGTTGGTTCGGACAACAATAATTAATTATTTCTTTATTTTTTTGGGAACCGTCGAATATTTTTTCTTACGTCGTCGGTTCTTTGAAATCGTCAATCGTTGAAAGACTACTTTTAGCCTTGTTTACTAGGATCATTCTTGTGGCGAAATTGTGAAGACCTAGAGTGCCATGTTCGACCATGAGATTACATTTTTCTCCCGTAAGGTAGACTGACGATCTGATACAGGTCGCGGGGAGCCCCTGGATGCAGGTAGTGCAGGGTCGATCGGTGTGGAGTACCAGGGAGGCTTTTGTCCAGCTGGTCCACTTCTAATGGTGACAATAATATTAGGAATACAATTTTTATTAATCTTCAATATCCCTCTATCTAATACCTATACTACGATTAAATACATGTTGATCATCCACATGACGGACATACAAGACGACAAACGAGACGCTAAAAGAAAATGAATACGCCAAACGCAAAAATTTGGGTTGACACATTTTTTTGTAAAAAACCGTTACCAAAGGAATCTTGCTGAAACATTTGCATTTTAAAGAATTTTAAATGAATCATTCGTCAAAATCACGTATCATTGCTGGCTAGAAGCTTTCTCTGCGAATACATTAAGCAGTTCAAATTAAGGAAAAACAGCAAACAAACAAAAAGAACAGCCACTTACTGAACGTAAAAAGTCTAATAAAATTCTACAATATTACGCTAATGTTGTAGTTGGGATTTGATTTATTTAAAAAGCCTGTCGTAACTTTGTTTGCATGAAATAAACAATACCGGCCAAGTGAGAGTCGACCCCTCATACGTAGTACTCGAACTTCATGCATCATGATTTATTTTACACTATTTTATTATTTTACAAATCATTTGTACTTACAAAAATTTGTACATGCAGAAACCTTTTTTTTTGTTTGTTCTGGTCCCATTTTAAATTTAACAACAACAACGCAGAATCTCACGCCTTCGTTCCAAAGGCTGAGGTTACAATTCAAATACAACGATTCTAACATACCTCTTAATTCAGATCCTCTTAATAAAACTTACTGTTAATTTATTCTTTAAGTCGCGTCTTGTTGGTGTTACTAACGTCGTACGAGGCAAATTTTAATTAAGTTGGCTGATTTAGACTTTTTTTTGTATTCCTTGCCTTTACAGGGCGATATTGTCGCTTAGCTTATAAATAAAATAAAAAAAAGGTCGCGTCTCCATTTCAATGGTTTGACATCATAATGGCGATCTTGTTCCTGCAGACTGCTGTCTTGAATACCTTAATGGGTGATATTTTGAACCAGTCTCGTAGACTTCTCAGCCAGGAAGTTTCGAGGGTTTTCTTCATACTGATCCTTTGCTGACAATTTTTCCTTTTATCATCAATTGAAGGAGGTCTTACACTTTTAAAATGTATGATTACATTTTTTTCCTGCATAGTATACAAAAATTGAATTTAAAAATTAATCTAACAACACAACACTTGACCCATATAAATATACTACTCAAAACAAAATAAGGGCCACGAGGTATTTTTTCATTTTGGTGTAAATTATTAAACATTTACATATTGAAAGTAGTAAAATATTGAGTATACAAACTCTTTGATACCTAAACTTTTTAACATTGTAGTATTCATCTAATGCTGGCAACAATTTTAAATAAAATTTGATTTAAAATTATTTTTGAAAATGTTGATTCCATTTTCTTTGTCGTTTTGCTTTCCTTAGCTTCTTGGTTTATTAGAAATTATCAGAGTTCATTGATATCTCGAGTCAGAAACATCTTTTGCAATATACCACAAGCACGCAGGCGTCATATGGACTCGCTGACAGCAACCAGAGCCGTTACAATGATTGAAGAAGGTCATTCGCAGCGATCTGTGGGTTTGCAATTGGGATTTTCTCTAAGAGCTATTTAAAATCTATGGAATCGTTTCCAAGAGACCGGCAGTGTTAGAAGAAGACCTGGTTCAGGCAGAGTTCGCATAACAACAGCTCAAGAGGATCGTTACATTCGATTGAGTGCGCGCCGAGATCGCACAACGACGGCCCGCAAGCTGCAAAATCATTTACGGCTCACAACGGTGTCAGTGACCAAACTATTCGTAATCGATTGCATGAAGACCAGCAGGCATCAAGAAGGCGAGTTGTCCGTGTTCCATTAACCAGAAATCATCGTGCAAATTGTTTAAGATTTACCCGTCAACATTTGGACTGGGCATAAACCAATGGGGCATGGTGCTCTTCACAGACGAATGCAATAATTTTTTAATGACGATAGGCGTATTAGAGTATGGAGAAGACGCGGCGAGAGATTTTCAGAAGCCTACATCCATGAAGTCGATCGTTTTGGTGGTCCAAATGTAATGATTTGGGGCGGGATAAGCTACGCGGCAAAACTTAGCTTGCTATTTTAAATGGGGGTACTGGTACTGCTCAGCGGTACATTGAGGAAGTTGTCAGACCACATGTGAACCCATTTGCCCAGCGAGCGGTTCCTGGATTCATCTTGAAGCAAGACAATGCTCGTGCACACACGGCTCAGGCGACTCGGTTTGTACTGGAAGCGTCTCAAATTCAAGTCTTGCCGTGGCCGGCGAACAGTCCGGACTTAAATCCAATAGAGCACATGTGGGATCAGTTGAAACGAAGAGTTAGAGACGGTGATCAGGAAATCCACAACCAACAGCAACTCATCAACGCTGTTAAAAGGGCCTGGGAAGAGATTCCAATGGAAAATGTCAGGCATTTGATTGAGAGCATGCACTCCAGGCTTCAGGAGTGCGTAGCGAAACGAGGAGGGCATACTCGTAACTAAAAGATGAGCATGGAGTATTTCCTTTTGTTTTCAGTAACTTTACATTGTTTTTATTTTTAAACGTGATTTTTTCTTTCAAAAGCAAATCAACTTTTTAATCATTATTATCGGAATAAGTTTATTGGTCTAGACGGTAAAAAAAACATGATGGACCAGCTGTCTGCGCAACTTCGTCTTGCCATCTCATCAGTGGTTTACCTGTGTAGCGCTTACCCACGAACAGTCCACGGTAATTCCTAATAGTTGTTTTTAAGCGGCAATAGAAATGAAAACTGTAAAAATTTCTACCGTAGACTATTCCGTTTCATGAGAAATACATTTAGAAAATACAATAATGGAGGACAACGCCATCGTTGCTATAAGGTCATAAGCACCCATTGGAAAAAAATCTTACCTACATGAAGCATTAATAAAAATATATTTACGAGTTTAAAAGTCAATAAACAAGATTCCATGTTTTATTAATTATATTGATCTCAAATTTCATTAAATTTTGCGTAATTGATATCAAGAGCTTCAAGAAAACTGCGCTTAGCATAATTATGTATTTATGTATAATTAATATGATTATAACATAATTGTACTGTAATTATTTTTGAAAAATGAAACGTCAGCGAAGCGTCTATATGCACTAGCGGTTGAAACGCGGGGCGGTATGACGTTTTAATCTGCAACCGCCAACGATTTTTTAAACATTGTCTGATACAGTGCTGAGTTGCATACCCTTTCATGGTTGTAACACAGCATCTTAATGTAATCGTTTAGGTTAATACATATTACTTGTTAAAACACTGTGATGTGAGATGCTGTGTTATTTTATGAATAAAGGTCTTACTTACTTACTTTTTGTATTTGAGTAAGCATAAATATTATTATACATTTTAATATTATGACTAGCTTTTGCCCAAACCTTTTGAGCATTTTTTTTTCATAATGTAACCAACGTCAATTTTTCCGAATCTATTCTATATATTGATAAAATAATTTTCATTTATTCATTTAATGTCGGATTAATTTAATTTTCAGTGTCATCGTGGAGAAATAATTTTTACTATTTTTAAAAATGATATACATCATACAAGCTACCTCTATAACATAATACAATATAGTATACAATATAGTAGAAGCAAAGATATAGTAACACATACAAAGCAACAAATTGTCCAACGAATTAAACAATCCATTTCTATATATCCTCCATCATTTATAATCTCATTGTACAGTACATTCTGAGGTACAGTCAGCGACGTTTCGGTCTCGCGCTTCCTACTTTGTGATAAGGTTTATTTTGGGTGCGTATATCATTTGACAGGTTGTATACTGAAGAATTGTTTTCTGTCAATAGTGACGTTGATAGACAGAGTATTGTTTAGTGCTCTTAGTAGGGTATGTACTGAATTTATGGAATGCTTGTGTCAGAGCTTCTTTAATAGGTTTTCTGGGGTACAGTGGCGTTAGCAGACTGTCCAAGGAAATTGTCAAATAAATCGAATGGGGCCCTTAAAACAAAAATGGCGAACTTTTTTTAGGTCTTCATTTCCATGAAAATCATTTTTTGGGGTTATGGTTAACACAGATTTTCTTGCACTCTTTCAACTGGGGACCCATAGTATTTTGCCGGAAATTACCGCCCCTGCCGGGGAACAAGACTTAGATGGCTATATCTAGGGCTATATATACATGTAGGACTGTCATCTTCATAAAAAATTGACACTTGGACTGCTTCGTCTGTTTCTTACGAAAAAAGATTATGTCATAGTGTAGGCCTAAGTCAATATGTTTATTGTAATAGCTTTTTATTCACAGGTGTTGGATCTCCGTGCGAGATCGTCTTTGTTGGTAACATTCTTCTTTCTATTGACAACGTGAAGCAGTTCTCATTTTCTTTTCGAAGGATTGAAGAGTCAGTTTAATTACCAGCAGGTTACAATTATTACCTCTAAGGTCATCGTCGTGTCAATAGTCAACGGGATCACTTTCCATCGAATGGACCGTATGTTTATTTGCTACTGAAATCCAAAAAATGTCTGTGTGTCGGGCTGAGATCGTTTCAGGAGCTCCTGAACGGATTTAAATGCTTTTTCACTAATAGAAAGATGAAAATAATTATAATATCCACATCACGACACACACATTGACTGCGCCCTGCAATAACATATAACTTTGTATCGCAGAACCTTCAAGAACAACTGAGTCGGTTTAACTATTTTACAATGCTAGAATAAAAACGATAAAATTCCTACTACTAAGGTTACGCCGTAGTAGGTTCGTAGCCCTGTCGTAGTTCGTGTTAAAATCATCTCTTTCGTAGCAAGTTATTACAACTTCAAATAAATGAGCAAAATTTCAAATTCAAATAAATTGTACAGGGTCAGTCAGTAATTATGTTTACAATTTTTTAATTAAAATCATGTCAGTGTTAAGTATGAAGTGTGTTCAGCGTACTTAGTAAGTAACACGTAAGACCCTGGGTTCGAAGCCCGACACGGGAAAATCTTTGTGATTTAGGAATATTTTCGTTAAGAGTCTTGAATAATTTATATAAATAAGGAGTAATAAAGATTCATCACCGAATAGAAATTTGTACATACTTTAAAAAATTAACCTCAACTTTTCTGCTTATTTATTTATTATTATTGAACTGATGCAATGTATTAAATATTTATAAATTTAAACCTTATCGTGACGGTTCGGTGTGAGAGCGGCCGGTTAAGAGTCAGGTAGTTGCCGGAGCTCGTCTCGGCACTTCAAACGAGACACTCAGAACCCCAGGTTTTACCTTATATTCAACACGTGCTTTTACCTAACACCATTACCGTCTTTTGTCTTTTACCATATTCCCTCAAAAAATCTCCACAAATTACTTCTTGAAGTTTTCTCAGCTTATTATTTTTATAAACTAGTAAATGTGGTTATAGTTAATCCAAAATGTATTTTGTTCATTTATTATTATTTTTTCATTTTTATCCCCCCCCCCCCCCCCCCGAACTGGGAACCCTTGACAGGTTTGAGTCATAATCATACTAAAAAATTCATTTACCTACCAAATTTCACGATGATCAGGTCAACGATTGTTAAGTTATCGTCGGAAAAACATTTATACATACATACACATACGCACGCCAGATTATTCCAATAGACGGAAAACTCGTTTCGTTCCCTTGTTCATAAAATATACTAATTTGCTACAAATACCTTACCAATAGTTGTTTCAAAGGCTTTCTGGTCTTTCAGAAGTTTGGGGGAAAGTTGGAAGCCATTGAAAATCAGCCATTTCGCCACATTCAATGCAAACAAACATCGAATGCTAAAGTGGGTACTGACGGTGTAACACAACATGTTACAATGTGAGCATTCGTGTTGTCAATACGTGAAAACGATCGCGAACACGTGAGCATCGACTCGCTCGTTGGACGCTTCGAGTACTCTGCCCGTTGTCGGTTTTTTGGCAAATCCTTTCGAGTGTACGTTTCAGTCAGTATCCCGCAACAAACTATCACGAACGCACACGATCTAGGCTACACTGTGTTATTTCTTGAATTTAGTCTAAAGCACGGGCGAGCCACAACTTCAAAATGGACATTAATCACGGATTTTAGCACACGGCATAACGCAACTTGTTCACTGAGAATGTTACTTCGTTTGAGTAGTTAGTACCCACCTTAAGCCATATGACCTCATTATACAGGTACCTGTTTTGATTTGATTGTATTTTAACGAAAGGTATTAAATGTTACAAGGTTCTTTTTCCGCACCTTTGTTATAGTGGGGTTTTCTATCCTTTTTCTTTAAGCACTAACAATCGCTGTTAGAAAAGGACAGCACTGTTCTCTCGGCTCCATCTTCTAGAAAACACAATGGGTTATTCAAATGTCCGCCGCATTCTTTTTTATAAATCTTTCTTCCCATTGTAAAGGCGGTATTGATTTAAAAAGTTTTCTTTTTAATCCCTTTTGAATAAGTTTCATATTTCTGCTTTACTTCACCCACGGATTTCTTTAAAGAGGCCAATGTACAATAGGCGAAAATTTTATTTATAACAATGGCGAAATTTTAACTCTTTTTTTATTCAGAGGCACGTAGGTATTGTTTCTTCCCTGGCTGCCTGATATAAGCAGCTAATATACTTTGTCTAAAATAACTTTTAGTTTATTTTTCTCTCAGCACAGTATTCAAAACTACAGCTCGTTTTCAGACTAGTACAAAAATTAAAAACAATCCATGACTTTTTCACATTTTATGTATAGGACATAAAACTAAAATTTGATGTTTATAATATTTAAAAAAAAAAACGCATTTACAAAATTGTATTATCGAATTGACAAAATTTGGATGGGGTGAATCGATCAATCGATTTTTCTAAATACGTCTGTTTTATGGGATTTATATTGTTTAAATTAATAATAATAACCAAATCGCGACACACATATTGACTCAGCCCTGCACTAAGATTGTAGAATGTTCCGTCGCAGGTGCTAAGCAACGATATGGTATAAACTACACAGACAAAAATATAACATCCAAGACCGGTAAGCGAAACAATGCGTCTTGCAAATAACACAATGTTCCGCCACCGCCGGGATTCGAACCCAGGATTAATTTAACTATACCAAAAGCATAAAATGCTGTTGATGTGCCAATAAATTAATTTAATAATAAAATCAAAGGTATTCCATTTGGATGGAGTAAGGAGCTGAAATAGAAGCAATTGTATTGGATAAAATTTCGAATCAATAACAGTTAATCTGAGCTACTAAAGTTAGAGGCCATTGCACACGTCCCTACAGCAGGGACGATCTAGGGCCAACTCCTATAAATCCAAGTTCCCGGATTCAATTTAAAAAGTCACTGAAACCGATTCTACAGGAGCGAAACAGGCTGCTGACCTTTTTTTCACAATAATATAGTAATATGACGAGGGGAAGTCGTTTATTTTTAAATTAATATACATAAATGCCCTAAATAACCTTTTTATAAAATAAATAGGTCAGAATTTGACTAGCTAAAAATCTATTCCGTAATACATCCGTTACCCCTCAAACACGTTTTCCCCGTTTCCTCTTAGCCTCATGCGTCAGATTTGTCGGAAATTAGTCAAGTTGGCAATACTCCGCCTCTATTGCTCCCTAGATCGTCCCTGCCGAGGGACGTGTGTAGAGGCCTTAAGTAAAAAGGTATGTTCTGTTTACTTAATTGCTGTTTCTTTTAATTTATTGTGTTCGACTAATAAAACAACAAATTGCAATATTTATTTATTACGCTATCAAACTAAATAGTTTGCAATACATACAATCATTTTAAATAAATATGTTTATTGTTATATGCACTTCTAAATTATAATAAAAAAGACAATTACATTTTGTTATAATTATTTAAATTAACATACATACATAAACTCACGCCGCAGTCCCTCGAGAGGGGTCGGGAGAGGTGCTTGCTACACACCACTTTTCGCATGTTTATGTTGAGTCCCAGTGTAACAGTTTGCGAATCTGTCGCCGCTATCCGGGCACAATGAAAAAAATGGCAGCTACAATTTACGGCATCCCGAGGCTCGAACCCTCGACCGGTCGGGTCGGGTCGGTCGGTTATGGGCTCGGCACTTAACAAACTGAGCTACCACGTACTCAAAAAAAAAAATGTCAATTTTGTCACGGTTTAGTAAGGACGAAACAGTTCACGCTAAATAAAGCATCGGGTGACCGACACCGAGGCAGGTGTCAAAAAACTGAACTAAATTAAACTTTAGTAAAGTGCCTTAGAACATTAGATTTGTTTGTAACTAGCGACATGTCAAACTCGGTAGGCACAAAAGGGAAGTTTGTAAAGTGTTTTGCCACAGTTAATAAGAATACAGAGATACAGTTACAAAATGAAAACACTTTTTTAATTTATTATTAAAAATTATAAACCATCATGTTTTTAGACAAATGTATACCTATTACGTACCTATTTTTTTTTTTAATGCTTTATCAAAATGAATTGAGACCTAGCCATACGTACGTACCGACTATGAAACCAATCTACGTAACACAACAGATACATAAACTCACGCCACGTAATCCCTCGAGAGGGGTTGGCATATGTGTAAAACATCGCATTTCGCATATTTATGTTGAGTCCCACTGTAACAGGTTGCGAATCTGTTGCAGCTATCCGGGCACAGTGAGGAACATGGCAGCTACAGCTTTCGGCAACTCCAGAATCGAACCCTCAACTTTTCGGGTCGGGTCGGTCGCTTAACCAAGGCAAGTAACAAACTGAGCTACCACGTCCTCCTCAAAAATCTAACGTAACATATTTTAAAAGATCGGTAGATTTCAACAAAGCAGAAATCGAATGACACTAGTTCCTGTAGCTAGTAAATTTATATTTTCTTAGGCAAAATGAAGCCTATGAAGGTCGACTCCAAATTAGTTTTTATCCAATATTTACCACATTATGGACGGCCTCACTGGCGCTATTGTGTATCAGCTGACTGCCACGCAACATGCTCCGGGTTCGAATTTATTTGCAAGACGCATTGTTTCGCTTCCTGGTCTTGGATGAAGTATTCTTATCAATGTAAAACCATAACGTTGCTTAGTGCCTGCGATACAAGATTACATCTTAGTGCAGGGCTGAGTCAATGTTTGTGTCGTGATGTGGTTATTATTTTCTTACCAAACTAATCTTCTTGAATCGACGATTCAAAAATAAAAATAAATTCATCACAGACACTGTTATGTTATGTACTACATTAGTAGCATAGTGGTGATAAAAGAGACGGCCTTTGAAAATATCATATTGACCGTAACAAGTTTGCCGGCGAAGCGAAAACTCATGTTTGCTTCCAATTGCCTTTACACCACTGTATATATATATATATATGTATATCTTTATTATAAGTTACTATATACTGCGTTATAAGTTATAAGTTGCTTTCTTATTAGTTTTAAGTTGCTATAGTATTAATAATAATAATAATAACCACATAACGACACACGCATTGACTCAGCCCTGTAGTAAGTATCGTAAGAACTTGTGTCACAGGAACTAAGCAACGCTATGGTATATACTAAATAGATAAGAATACAACATCCAAGACCGGTAAGCGAAACAATGCGTCTTGCAAATAACACAAAGTCCCGCGCCCGCCGGGATTCGAACCCGGAACCTCTAGCGTAGCAGTCGGCTGTTTACACCACTGCGCCACCGGGGTCGTCCAAATTAATTAATTATAAGTTGCTGTATTATATGTTGCTGTACAGGTATATGTCACGAATAACATATCAGCGTTTACCGTTTTCTTACAATACAATAACAAGGGCAAACAAGCTGACGATTCACCTGATGGAAACTGATACCGCCGCCTATTGACACGACGATGCCTTGTCTGGAACGCGATGCCCATGTAGAGGTTAAGGTTTTATACCTCTCGTGTCTGTCGGTCGGTAGTTGTGTAAGCTTGCGAAAACAGACGGTATAAGTAGTGGCGTGCCTAGAGCTTTAGTACAGGGCAAGCCGAGAGATATACTTCATACTTCCATTGTGAACTTGCTAGCGTGGAAGAGCTCAGCAAAACACTCAGAAGTTTGCGAAAATGTCAGCATAACCATATTTGTTAATGAATGAATAAGAACGCGAACTTATTTTTGTTTGATAGGGCAGGCCGTGCTTTTGGGCTTCTATGACAGTACCGCCACTGGGTATAAGACACGAGTTGCATTGTTATAAACGTAACAAAATAACCAAGTTCGTAAGATTTTAAGAAAATGAACTCATAACCTCGACGATCTCGGCAGCGCAGTGGTAAAAACAGCCAACTGCTACTCTAGAGGTTTCGGGTCCGAATCCTGGTGGTGGCGGGACTTCGTGTTATTTGCAAGACGCATTGTTTCGCTTAACGGTCTTGGATGTCGTAATCTTATCTATGTAGTATATACTATAATTTTGCTTAGCGCCTTCGATACAAGATTTTATTTAAGTGCAGGGCTGAATCAATGTGTGTATCGTGATGTGGTTATTATTGTTATTACAAATATTGGACAACTGGATTGGCCACAGACTACATATCGTTCAATATAAAATACTGGACATCGAAAACGAGATTGCGTGCGAAAACTTATAAGGAATATTTCAACGATTGAAATTAATGATAAAAAAATAAACTACACGAAACACCAAAAAGAAATCCTTCGCAGACAACAATTTAACGAATAAAAAAGATGAATCGATTTTTTTTTTTGTAAAATAAATTGTTTGTTACAATATAAAAATAGATTCAGATTGAGAATTGGGGCAGAAATGTTTTCTGTTGGAAATCCCTTTGAAAAATAACAGTTTCAGTCATTTGATTTGTTGGTAAGGATGCCTGACTGATTCTGCAAAGCCTTTGTAAAGCTAAAATGCAACTGCGTGTAAACATTGCCGAATAGCCATTCGATTGGGATTCTCTAGAATAAATAGAAGAAATACAACAGGAGCCTCTATTGAATAAAACAACCTAATGCACTAATATATTATTAGCTTGTATTGTAGAGAACGTGTTAGCTCAGTTTGTAACGTGCTTGGTTAAACGACCCGACCCGACAGGTCGAGGGTTCGAGTCTCGGGTTGTCGTAAGTTGTAGCCGCCATGTTCCTCATTATTCCCGGTTAGTGGCGACTGATTCGCAAACTTACACTGGGGCACAACATAAACAAGCAGAATGCGGTGTGTAACACCTCTGCCACCCCCTCTCCAGGGATTAATTACGGCGAGAATTAATGTTTATGTATTTATTTAATGACGTCTCATTAACTTAATACTAAATTTTACGGATAACGAACTAACTTACTTAATTACTTCTCACTACATCTTTACCTGGATTTTTCAAGAAGAGCATCATATAATTTTGGTTCCTGTGAATTTATTATTACGTTTAATTTTTATTTTATCTTCATGGACAACTCATTGGCGGTTCTTGGCGTTCTCAGACATGAAGGGCTTTTTCGCGTCGATAGGCAGTATCACTTTCCATCAGCTGAACCGCTTGTTTGACCATGAAAATAAACAATTCATCTTCTCTTAAAAACACACCCCTAATTAAATGGAGAGCAAATTTCATTTTCCCTACCTTAGCAACAGTAGCTTATTTTCTTTCGAACAAACCGTAAATACGTGCACCAACAATAATCTCTTGGACCAGCAGGCTTCAGGAGGCACACAACATCAACTTAAAACCTTAAGGCATAAAGCTCAAAATCTTCTACGAGTGGATCCAGTAATTGAATCTCGAATTCCTTGAAATGTTTATGCTAGGCCTTAATGGTATTGTCATAAGTTCGTGTTTCGCTTACGTCAATAAACGCTATTGATTGTTTTCTCTCATCCAAATAAGTGATTTTCGCTATTAGAGACCAACTGCGTATACTTTACTGCTTGCGCTCCTTTTAACTTATTTTCTTGATGTCTATTTGTTTTCGTGTAGAAGGATCTGAACAGTTTACATCTCTGTTTTTCTCTTAATCTCGGATTCGGCTTTGAATCCCGGAATGTACATTTGATGTTGCTAAAATTTTCGGTACATTTTGCCGATTTCCTGTTTCTTCTGTAATATTCGTAGTGGATGCCGTGGTTGCCGGCGATTACCGGCATATTTGTCAGGAGACACAGCCAGTACTTCATTGCACAGCTGCATCTATAAGATCCAAAAGTTAATTTAGTTAAACAGAGCTTGCATTACCAGGTAAGTAAGTATAAGGCGTTTATAGGAAATGGTAACCAATTATGTGGTGTGTTTCTACCAAATTAGGTACCTAAATAAATAAGTATCTACATGTATTCCTTCTCTTAGCTCATCAGATTTCATTCCACATTTAGAATTAATTTATTTCCATTGAACAGTTCTCAATCCGAAATTCTATTTTAACAAGAAATTTAGATCCACAAATTATTTTGTATTTTTCCAAGAGGCTGGAACATTATTTGAAGTATTTTTTAATCCTATTACTTACATGTGGAAAAAAATATTTTAATATTTGTCCGCTGATCTACACAACCAATTAACCGATTACAATGATTTTTTATAAATGTTTTAGTCGAGATTAAAAATCTTTTCAGCTTTTTTACTTACCAAGCATGGTTCCAGGTATCCAGGTGCACCCAGGTATGGTGTTCAAAAAGAGTGTTAGAGGGTTCTCGCAGGGTTGGTGATGCGTGCGTGATTCCCGTGGTATTGCAAACGCCCGTAGGCTACGGTGACTGCTTACCATCAGACCATTTGCTTATTTGCCACATTAGTAGTGTAGTAGATCAGGGATGCTAGCTTCTGCTGGTGTTAATAGCTTCTCAATTATAATTAGCGCATTGCATCACTGATCCACCGCGTGCGGGGCAGCCCAAACAGCCTCTTGCGGACTGTCTTGGCTAGGTTTTACGTGGATAGTGATATTATGCGGCACTGGACACGTGTCCACGTAGTCAAGGAAAATAAACTATCTTCTACTTACAAAATATACAATTTACTTGTACTACTAACAATATATGGACCTGGTCTGAAATATATTTTATACTCAGTGGCGGTACTGTCATACAAACCCAAAAGCCCGGCTTGCCCTATCGAACCAAGGTAAGTTCGCGCTCTCGTTCATTCATTACTTTTCAAATCAAATAACAATATGCTTTGCATAGCATAGTTCAAAAGTATGAATTGTAGATTTAAGAGTAATGAGGCAATAAGACATTTATCGAAATGAATTATAAAAACTACAATAACGTATCTCTCGGCTTACCCTATTCTAAAACTCTAGGCACGCCTTTGGTTATACTGTACAATGTATCGAGCAATACCAAATGGAACACTCAAGCCCAATCGCTCTTCACCGCAATTTTTGACGAACTTTTAGCTTATTGAACGGAATCACAACGCTGCAAGGTATATTATAATGGGATCCCATAGGTACATGGAAAAATAACCTCTGGCATAGTAAGGTGTAGGTTATTTATTATTTTGTTTTATATTTCATGGACATTTATTTTCGTTAAATTTAATTTTTCCATACAATTTTGTATAAAGTTGTCAAGAGATGTTTTTAAATAAATACGATTATTGGTATGTCAACGTACGGGAATCTTCGTAAAAACCGATAAATAACGAAGTCACAACATTTCTCACTATCTGTAGATAAGAAAATTGCCAAGCCTTCATTTATATAATTATATCTACGAATCTATGACTGTTATCTATTTATGGGCGACAAATAATAAAAATCCTTTGAACTATTTTTCCCTTTACAGGGTTTCTAATCTCTTTTTTCTGGTCCCTTTGATTACTTTACCTCTAGGGGCAAGGCGTGTTCGAAAAAGGGAATAACACCGGAAGTTAATCAATGACCCAATTTCTGGAACATGCAGGAAAACATCAAGGTCAGACCTCAATATAGCCGGCAAAAGTAATGTTGGAATTCGAGAAAAATCTCCGAGTCAAAATGACGAATGGCTTTGTATGGAAATAAGTTTTATAATGGTTATTTGTATGTATTGTGTCGTTGATTGGTTACAAGGTATGCATTTTTTTTAGAAAAAAAAAATATCTCGTACCCAAAAACTTCGCTCTGAAACACTCAAGAATTAATTTTCTTTTATATTTACTGAAAACTAAAGTTTTACTCAAAAATCTTGTAAAGAAAGTTTAAAATATTTTTTTTTTTTCAATTGTTCACTAGTTTAATAATGACTTCTTTTTTTTGACATGGTAATTTTGAAGAAGAGAACTTTTAGTTACAAATTTAAAAAGAAGGTACATAGGTAATATATTAAGTAAACGCAAACTCAAAAGTTAATTTCTTTAATAAACTTTTTCAAATGTGTTCCGTGCGGGGAAAAAATAAAGTTTTACATTAATGAATATTAATTAATTATCTAAGCTTTTGCTAAAATTACTTTTTGACTACAAAATGAATATAATATTTAGACAGTTGACCCCATTTAAAAGTTAAGGTAATATTAAATTGACTTCAAAAGTAAGGAAAATCTTAAACAATATCGCTGAAGTCGTTCTCGGCCACTTCTACCATAAACATTAAAGGTATATATTTATCGGTATTTATTTTAAGGGCCAACGATACTTACAATGTCGACTCCACATTCACGACGACTAACTCCATGAACAGGGAACAGGTGTGCCTGTTCCCCGGATAGCAGTCGGTATTTAGTCCCAAAACAAAGAGTTCTCATCCTGGTTCTCGAGGCGTACTCATCCTCATTCGAGGTGCTATGCCAGTTTTTTAAAACTAAAACGAAAAGCTGCAAGTAAAATGGCAGAAGCTTCTTAAATTTGCCAAAATGTTTTCTATTTTCTTCCAATTATTATCTTAATTAATTTATTGGAAACAAATCACGACACACACATTGACTCAACCCTGCACTAAGTATCGTATGAACTTGTATCGTAGGAGCTAAGCAACGATATGGTATATACTAAATAAATAAGAATACAACATTCAAGACCGGTAAGCGAAACAATGCGTCTTGCAAATAACACAAAGTCCCGCCCCCGCCGGGATTCGAACCCGGAACCTCTAGCGTAGCAGCCGCAGTTTTTTTTTTTAATGTTAATTCGTTGATACTAATAATTATAAAAAGTTGCTATAGCCAACAAAGCCATTACAGCAGCAGCTTCACGCCAGGTTTCATGTATAAGTGTGAAAAACACCAGAATTTGAAGTGGAACGACTATGTATGTATACGGAGCCGCCATAATAGGTGGACAGTTAAAATTTTCAATGTTAATTTTCCATTGCCATACTAAAAAGGGACAACAAAATTTATCAAAATAAAAAAATAAAGAAGACTATACATTTTGTCTAGCGAACTGCCAATTTCTTACACAAACATACATATTATGAAGACGAAACATAATTTTCTCATGATATTCCATCAAAATTGACCTGTCATTCAATTGAATGTCAATGTCAATGGAATTTAATTTGTTTATTTAAAAGTAAACTTATTATCGTTAATGTTAGAGAGAAAAAAAAACTGCCGATTCAACAGAAATGGTCTTGTTTATTTTGAATTAAAATCCGTAAAATGTTTACGAAGCAAAATTCAAGTGGATCCACTCGAGAGCCTTTTCTAATGGCTGAAATTATAATTCTTACTTCTACAAGTAAAAAGGTAATATTTGTTTGCAAAAACGTAAAAAAAATACTGAAAGAAAATTTTAGTTCTAAACAATTGAAATAACTTAGTAAGATTTAATTTAAATATCAAACATTTGTTATAATAATTTATTCTTTGCAAACATTAAAAAGATACAGAATGTTGGAATTGATGGAAAATTTACACCATAAAGTGACCCACCCGTTATTATCTTAAATAATTTCCTTGGAACTTTCGGCCAACCCGCAACCACAGACCCTTTAGACAAATATCATTTTTCCGCAAGCGTTAACGCCAATAGAAAGCAAAAATGTATTGAAATGACATTAGAATGACGTAACCCAAGGGCAAGGAAATGTCAGACGACTTTTTTTTCTGTTGGCTTTAACGCTTACGGAATAATGGCGTTTATCTAAAGAGGCAGGTCACCATTAACAATAACATTTCAACATGTCATGCTTTTTAAACTTTTTTTCCAGATTTTTTCTCAATTCGTAGATCTGGCTCCCGCTTAACATTACACCATTTATCATCATGATGTTCAGCCGTCGAGATGTCTTCTGCCCAACAAAGGGAACCCAAATATATTCCCGATGCGATCCTGGGCTCCTTTTATCCAGTGGCTTCCTGCAGTCTTTCGAGGTCATCCATCGACCTTTAACTTTTATAGAAGGATCTGTATGTTACCTCGGTGGCACAGTAGTGGTAACAGCTAACAGCTATGCCAGAGAATTCGGGTTTGAATCCTGGTGGGGGTGGGACTTTGTGTTATTTGAAAGACTCATTGTTTCGCTTACTGGTCTTGGATGCTATATTCTTATCTTTGTAGATTATATTATACCATATCGCTGCTAAGAGCTTGCGATACAAGAGTTTATGTTGGTGCAGGACTAAGTCAATGTATGTGTCGTGATGTGATTATTTTTATATCACAACCTTATCCAAGGAAAGAACGGAAAAGAATAGAGAAAAAACTGCTGTAATGTTTTAAAATAAAAATAATTCTCATTTAGCATCCGAAGTGCGTTAAAAGCCTTTCCAAGGCTGTAACAAGTTTGCGATTTTACGTGAAACAAGACTTATTCCTTTGGGATCCATATTTTACTTGTAACTGACTACTCTGGTTTTATACTCTTAAATGAAAACTTTTTTTGCACCAACTTAGTCGGTGGTTAAATTGAAGTCCTTGTTATTTGGGAGTTTATTATATTCATTAATTTTTTCTACATTTTCAGTTCTAAGTCCTTTTGTGATGGCTAGTCCTCATCAACAAGTCCACTATCCACGCCGTACTGTGTGTGTCTGTGTGTGAGCCTTAAATAAAATTTTACAAAAACTCTAAAAATGCCTCATATTTCATTATTTATGGAGACTAATGAAATACCTAAATGTTTATATACGTCCATTGAGGTAAATGAAATTCTTTGGTTTTATTTATCAAACGTCCGTTGAGCTCAAAACTAGAAATTTCTGTTGAGCATACACATGTATTACGAACTTTATTTCGGAAAACCTATTGCAGGTATTGGCCAAACAAATATTTAATTTACGAGGTTTTCCAAGGACGGTATCGTTTTGCTTATATTTTAAGCAAACTAACGATTCTCAAATAGGTGGTAGATCTACGTGCGAGATCGTCTGGGTTAGTACCACCTTCCTTTCTATTTCTGCTGTAAAGCAGTTCGCTGTTGGGCTACCAGTCTCTTAAAAGTAGACACTGCAGAGGCCGTCTTTTACTTTTTCATTGTTATGGTATAAAACTTTGCATGCATTAATTAGTTTAAATCACGGCGTGCTTGGTCTGCTGATGTTCTGTTCGTAGATATATTTTAAGATAATGTGTTGTTCCTCTTTATGTAAAAGCTGCTTTACACAATGGAAAGTCACAAAGGCACCATAAGCCAACCGACACCACTACCCCTTCCACACGATGAGCCATTGGGATAGGGCATCCCGTGGAAGGGTAGCAGAGTCAGATAGCGTCGCATGGCCGTCTCCAAATGAAGGATGGCCCATCGTGTAAATAAACTATAAAATATATATAAATACTGTAACAGAGAAAAATATTTTTTCTGCTTCTTTTTGTAATGCTTTTGTATCGGGGACTAGTCTAGGGAATTGTGTTTATTGAAAAAAAAATTGAAACATTCTACAAAAGGCAAGTCTGCCGGTCTCGACAGACATTTCTCTTTGATGTCATTGATTATTCTTTCTTATCCGTAGAAATTGGCCCTTGAGTGCTTTTTATTTGTGAAAATTTTTAGTATATAAGAATAAAATTTTGTGTTAAAGGAACAAACCGGTTTGGTTTTTTATCATTTCTAGCTTAAATCTAGCTTACTCTATTGTTTTGTAGTTGTAGGTAAAGATATTCTATATCACGAAGAACTGGCTGTGATTTGACATCGTTGTATTGTGCGAGCATATGCGAGGTTACACACACTGAAACAATATGCCTGTAAACGCCTGTCGAAACGAGCCTTACTACGTTGACAGGTTAGGTCAAGTTATAATGAATATCTATAAAGTAAACGATGGTCCAGCGTAACTTGAACGACGTACGAAAACCGAATACGTTTTCAGTGGGATCTTCTTACATTGGTTCTTAGTGTTTCTTCTTAAAAACCATCATAACTTGACCTCCGAAAACGTGCTATATACAATTCCGTGAAGGAAGCTTAGAACTTACTTTGTGCGACGGAACATATGATTATATATTCTCAAGGCAATTTTATGCCTAAAATAAACGAGCATATACCTTTAAATAAATAAATCAATATAAAAACCACATTACGATACACACATTGACTCAGCCCTGCAGTGAGTATCGTAAGAACTAGTGTCTCAGGAACTAAGCAACGACATGGTATAAACTACATACATCATAATACTACATCCAAGAACGCTAAGCGGAAAAATGCGTCTTGAAAATAACACAAAGTTCCGCCCCCGCCGATATTTGAACCCGGAACCTTTAGCGTAGCAGTCGGCTAAAGTAGAAAGTCGGTTTGTCATGACTTTTTACTAATCAAGTAGATATGTTGGTATAATTTATGTTAATTATACCCCATAGAGAACGTTTACTATTCAATTTCTACACGAGTATGTAATTCACTTATTAAGTTTCGAATGGAATTGTTCCTACATTAATTTGCAATGGAAATTTTAACAGCTTCGGTAATTTTGGTAAGCGATTGTATTTTGAGTGGGGATAATGACTGCTTCATAATATAATAACCACATCACGACACACACATTGACTGAGACCTGCACTAAGATATAATCAGGTGCTAAGCTATTAAATATATAGATAAGAATACAACATCCAAGACCGGTAAGCCAAACAATCAATTGAGGTACTTTTAAATAACTGTCAAAACATGATTCCTTAATAGTCAAAGTTTTTTTTTTTTTTTGTAATAGACTTAAAATAAGTACTCTAATATCGTCATCTTTTATATATATCCTTGTGCATTTTCCGCCATTTTGAAAAAAGATTTAAATTCAGTTTCTTCACCATAACTCGGTTCTCCATTGAGATACGCTGACTATCTATAATTGAGGTCCTTTTAATAATAATGAATCTTTATTTCGGACATTTGAATCCATAGTGGTAAGTGTTGGGTTAGTTAAGGTAGTTGACTTAGAAGTATGTTAGTATTGTTATATATATAATTTAGGTTCGATTATATTATTTAGATTTGGTTACATTAGTTTTACATATGCTATTTTTTTATCTCCTTTTAGTTTTAGGTATGTCCATCCCTAACCAGTGTTTCTGGAAGGGACGGTCAAACCTTTCGTAACGATGTCGGCACTGTCATGAAATTTAAACTTTCCACGTATTGTTCTTCGTTTTCGAGATATTTGTTTGATTTTTTTTTTGTCAATTTCAAATTGTCAAATTCAATTGCCTCGAGTTTTTTGAAGCGAGCGTACGTGATTAAAAAATGTCTGTAAAACAGATTTAAAAAATCTAAAAACCCACGTTTTTAAATGTCCTAAAAATAAGAAAATAACTCTACGGGGCTGAAAGACGGGCCACAAAACGTGGGAGCGTATATTATTTAAGGGATTATTAATGGGATATATTTACATTACGTGTATAGATCGTGGGTGTAACTTGCAAAGATACGCCCCACGTTTTGAGTGGCCCCTCTTTCAGCCCCGTTGAGTTATTTTCTCATTTTAAGGACATTTAAAAACTTGGGTTTTTAGATTTTTTAAGTCTATTAATTATTTTATTATTTTGTTCTGCCTCAAAAGTCACTGCATACAAATTTTATCAAAATCGGTCCAGCCGTTTTTAAACTTGTAAATTGCATTGTCATCGGGTTTGAAGCTACCCTGAAAATTTAAGCCCCCTATCGGGAAGTGCCTCAAAATTGAGTTGCAAAAATCCAACCGGAACGACAAACAAACAAGAAAGTGAGTGTATAAAAAGGTGGGAAAATGGACGATTGATTGTTTTATTTGCAAAAAACCTCTTATTCGAGACATTTATGTGGCTAAAAAGAGAGTCCGAACACTCTGTTAGCGGCGAGCGCGAAAAGAAGACGTTTGGAGTATCAAAGTGTAGAATTATAATTTCCATATCTCAAGGGGGAACAGAGTCATGATGAAAAAAAGGATTTTAACTATTTTTTCATCATGACGGAAAATGCACAAGGTTATTTTGGTCGACAATTTGGAGTTGAGCTTTTCTAGCCCCCGCCCCCCCCCCCCCGCGTAGTATCCAAAATTTAGCTTTCTCGGTTCATTTGCATTTCCAAATGTATATAATGACTGGACTATTTGTTATACATTTAATGTGTAATAATTTTTCATAATTCATCTTTTGAAATATTTGTCAGTTTACCCATTTTATTCAAAATCAAAATATTTTTAATTAAATAGACTTAAAATAAGTGCTTTCAAATCGTCATTTTTATCTACCACCGGTTCGGAATGCTACGGGGAAGAAGCCGGCAAGGAACCACCGTAGTTGCTTTTTTTCAAAAATTTAATAATTCGCTTGCGTCGAATTAGTATCATTGTTTTAAAATTAAATATAAACACATTAAAATTCCGTTGTAAATGTCGGTGAAAGAATTATTGAAATCAAAACATTCGTTCCGTTGTTTTAATAATTATTATTATTTATAGCAGGTGTTATTGTATAAAATAAGCATCATTAAATGGTAATGCGCTGGAACCTTGTCTTTTTCAATTCGAGGTTGACTCCTTGTTTATGCATTTTTCTTGTTTGGATTATAATATAATGTTTAACATACATACACTCACTTACATACATAAAACATAAACTCACACCGTAATTAATCCTTCGAGAGGGGTAGGCAGAGGTGTTACACACCGCAATTCGCATGTTTATGTTGAGTCCCAGTCCGACAGGTTGCGAATCTGTCGCCACTATCCGGGCACATTGAGAAACATGGTATCTACAACGGCAACCCACATCCTATCGGTTGGTTCTGTCGGTTAACCAAGGCACGTAACAAACCGAGCTACCGCATCCTCCCAATTGCAGTCACTTATTTCGTGAAATTTTCAAGTGTTTCTCATACAAACAGAGGCGGATTTACCCTAGAACTAAGGGCGCCATGTTCCGGGACAGGACGGCATTTTGCTGGATTTTTCTTAAATTAACCACTCTATATGTCTAAACGTCAATAAATGGGGCAGCAAAGCTATATGCTCCGGGGCTCAAAATCCTTAAACACGCCTCAACATGCAAGAGCTTTCACAAAAACTGCAACATACTGAAGCTTGTCTCCTTAAGGCAAGCAAGGGAGCCAGTCATAAACATGTGATGGCATATAAATGGTGTCTATAGAACATCCATGCGTAGTCGAGTCGACATGACATACTACTTAAAGGCTTGCGGCGTAATGCAAAGGTGTAAGCGTTTCTCTTTTTTAATGGTGATAGATTTGTTTGCAAGATCGTCTGGTTGCTGCATTTCGGTTCGAATGATAGGAGAAAGTGATCTTTGCATTAGACATCAAGGGCATTGTCGTGTCATTATACGGCGGTATCGCTTTCCTTCAGGTGATCCGTCTGCTTGTTCGCATTGTGGTATTAAAACAAAATGGAGGATTTATTATTACTCCGTGAATCGATGGGAAAGAAATGTGAAGAAAGGAAAGGAGCAAAGGCGTAATGATAGGGCTGAGCCACATGAAATACAACCATCGCCAAATCAAATGCAGTCCGTCTGTGATGAGAATGCGTCTGGACTCTGGAACTTGCGGCATTGGTGTGATCTTTCATAAAGTTTCATTACAATATAACGTTTCTACTTTACAAATTAACATTTTATTTTATTATTTTCTCTTGCATCTTTCTGAAGGAAAATCTTACAATAGTGATTTTTATATTGCCATAGGCTCATTTTTGATATACATGCTGCTACTTACATGCTGATATATTGAAAACTGTTTAAATTTACAAATAATAATTTTAGCGGACTTTGTAGCTCAGTTTGTTACGTACCGACCCGGTCGAGGGTTCGACTCTCGGGTTGCCGTAAGTTGTAGCTGAAACGTTTCTCAACCTGCCCGATATTGGCGACAGATTCGCAACCTGTCACACTGGGACTCAACATAAACAAGCGAAATGCAGTGTCTAACACCTCTGCCAACCCAACTTGAGTGTACGACGTGATCTTAAACGTGTTATGATGTTAAAAATAATGCATCTTACAAAAACGCCGCTCGCTTATGAGTTATACCAATGGCTCCCTACTGATGTTCCATATGAGATTGACGTCGTTTTATTGCTCAACCCTTCGTAAGAAACAAAATCTACAAGCAATTCCCGGAGAAAAAGCCTCTTCCCTTTTATTAAGAACAGTAATGGTCCAGAAACGTCGTAAGGAAACGTTTTTCTTCAATATCGATAATAACACCTAATATCCGAGTGATTCTTGCGAATAGGGAATATACATGACATTTAATTTGATTATTAAAACAATCAAGTATGTGGAAATAGTATATTTTCAGTGAAAACACAAATAGAATTGAACGACGAACCAGGGAGATAAAACCAGGTAAAAACGAAATAGATATAAATATATCCCGGTTTTAATAGTATCTCGCTCATCGGAATAACCTTTTCTATGTAAGTTGTTTGCTCTTGTACTTTGACGTCATTGTACATATTGGATCATTGGAGTTTGAAGCTTTATTATTTTTGTACATAATATTTGATATCTATAATTAATTAATAAAAGTTATGCATATTCCCTATTGTTTCAAACCATTTATTCTGGAATTGTGGAGAATTTTCATAAGGTTGGAATATACTTAATCAAAGTCAAATATTTTTGTAGTGAATATTTTTTTTATTCTAATGTACTTAAGGTTTATTTCACAATGTCCGAGCAAGGTCCTGAATAGGCTTTTTAATATCTGAAATAAAAACATCGTTGGTGTCATAATCTTCAAAAAAGCTTAACTAGTTAGTAAAGTGCTAAGTGTAATATAGTTTTTATAATCTGCCAGACAAGGTCGTTACTCGGTGGGTAAGCTACTTGACTTATTGTCTAATGTTGTTAATAAACAACATATACAATTGAATTTTATTTTGTTACTATTAAAAATGGATTTATTTAACGCCTTTGACAAGAATTAGCTTAAATGAATTCTACTCTACGTTCTTGAAAAAAAAACGATAAATACAAAGCGACACTATGCTACATTTATTTCATTTTAAATTCCTTGTCAATTATATTTTAAATTCACATAAAATATAAACATAAATTCACGCCGTAATCCTTCGAGAGGGTTTGGCAGAGGTGTTAGACACCATTTCGCTTGTTTATGTTGAATCCCAGTGTGACAGGTTGCGAATCTGTCGCCACTATCCGGGCACATTGAGAAACATGGCAGCTACAACTTACGGCAACCCTAGACTCGAACCCTCGACCTGTCGGGTCGGATCGGTCGGTTAACAAAGGCTCGTAACAAACTGAGCTACCACGTCACCTTTTAAATTCAAATAAACGATTTCTTAAAAAATATTTTTGCTGTCACTTTTTCCGTACATAGAAACGTCAGAATGCTATGGCGCCAACTCAAACTTGAAAGTAACAAGCTGACAGAGTTACTTTCCGGGAACGGGAAGTCACAGTTGTACTCTGGAACATACTTTTTACTTATGACTTTTATGACTGTTTACCCAAAAGCATCCCTCGTCCCGTCAATCTTAACTATCTGTTGTCTATGTCTCATACAAAGTTCGTCAAGTACCTTATTACGTTTATAAAATCCAATAATATAAAATTGTGAAGTCTCTGTGCTGTCCTTATAATGTAAATAATTGTTGTATATATTGTTACAGATTCGGCAACTGATCACAAGTCAGAACACCGATCATTTTCTAACTTATAACATTGTTTGTTCTCATCACGTGACATTGGCTTAGTTGTCGTCCGATACGATAGCCGCCATAAAATAAGAATTGAATTGAATTGAAGTGACAGTTAAATGTTGTTATTTCATTATCTTTTCATGTATATCAGAACAATTTAGTGTGTTAAATGCTTGTGTTTAACCAGTGAATATTATCGTGCTGTAAAAGTGTGGAGAAATACGTCAATTGAGCTGATTATAAATAGCTGATTATAAATAGCTCTTAACACTGGCAAAACTCAACAATCAAAGTTAATGCCATGATGATGGCAATGCCATAAAAAAACGACCTCGGTGGAGCAGTTGTGTAAACAGCCAACTGCTACGCTAGAGGTTCCGGGTTCGAATCTTGGCGGGGGCGGGACTTGGTGTTATTTGCAAGACCCATTGTTTCGCTTGCCGCTTGGATGTTGTATTCTTATCTATGTAGTATATACCATATCGTTGCTTAGCACCTGCGACACAAGTTCTTACGATACTTACTGCAGGGCTGAGTCAATGTGTGTGTCGTGATGTGGTTATTATTATTATTATAAATTTAATAATAATCATTAAAATACTGTTTATAATTTTCACAAAAAGACAAACATTCCGTAAACAGTTTATGCCAAGAGTCGTGGAATAGGTCAAGCTCGGGGCGGTCTTCTAAGAGATCGTTGAGTGCGTTAAGGACTCGCGGGGCGGGTTGTATTTGTACATACAGTAAAATAAGGGTCATTATTATATAGTCACCTTGGTAAACTATACAATACTAGCTATATAAGGGCGTAACTCAGCACTGTTTCAACTCTGACAACACCGACACTGATCTTTCGTTGCACTCCAATTTGATGAGGTATTTCCGTCGCGAAACAACAGTTATTTGTCACAAACCATTTAATCCCCTCTTCCCCCAGACCGTCGTGTTTTCGCTTTATTTCGCCAATCTCAAAGGAATCCGCCAAACTCTGAATAAGCCAAACAAACTGAAAGTTTACCTTGACAAAACGGATCTTGAGTCTTTTGTATTATTTGAGGCTTCCATTTTGACGGGCTACCTTTAAGGGGCGAATTCACTAGACGGAACACTACGTGCTGTGGTCACTCGACCACGGGGCGCGGTGCCACGGAATACATCGTGGCAGATGCCACACAATCTCGCTTTGTAAGTCTCCGGCCTTCTAAGACGGCTACACGTCACCGAACCACTCTACTTATTTGGAACCGAGCCTGCTTACTTACTTTGCAAATTTTTTACAAGGGAGGCTAGTGAGAGTTCTGATATGTTTATTGGTACTGAAAATACACACTTACAGTTCTCTAGGTGATTAAAAAGGTTTATTATGCCGACATCATTAAAACATACATAAATAAATATATTTAAAATCAAAAGCTGTCGTATTGTTTTATAACCTCTTCTTATTCCAGTTAATTTAGCTCACGTTTAAAACGTTATTGTAACAGTCAGAATTTTAGGTTAATTTTAATTCATTAATATTTAAGTAATTCATTTCGATTTCAATATTGACATGAAGAAAAACGACAAAAGTTGATTTTAATTTTCAGTTAACGAGCCATTCGGTCCTGCTGTGTGTGGCGATCTTAAACGAATCCATTTAGTAAGTCAATATTTATGTTTACGTTTTCACAAAGTTGTCGGACTGGAAGTGACAAATTGAACTACAATAACGTCAAATGACTGCTGTTGAGGAGTGAAAGAAAATTTTTGTAACCATTGTTTTTTTTAGGTTATTTTCTGGCGAACAAATGGTATGTATACCTTCTTGGAGAAAGAAAATTACTTTCTCCGAATTTCCTTCACTCTGTTTTAATACTGGCTTTATCTCGTCAAGGTAATGCGTCAACAGTATTTTGTAGGTTTGTTTGTTAATGGCTGTTCATCATGACATTGTATGAGGAATCTGTCTACACAAGGGTACTGACCAAACAAGCTGCTATCTCCGCTTATCTACGTATTGTGTGTTAACTAACTGCTAATCTTAGCTAAATTAGTATTTACCTATTAGATAATGTATTCTGTTAACCGATTAATAAAATATAGCAATGCATCTCATAAAAATATACTCGTAATAAGTTTTTAAAATCAGATCAAATAACTTGATTCCGTTAACTTAAAAATTACTTACAATCATCAGGTATATTTTTTTTACGGTTTCTTACCCAAAGGTTAAAAACGGGACACCATTACTAAGCCTCCGCTGTCCGTCTGTCTGTCAGCGGGTTGTATCTCATAAACCATAATAGGTAGGTACTCTTGAAATTTTCAAAGATTTTCTGTTGGCGCTATAACAACGAATAATAAAAACATAAAGAAATTTTGACAAGCTGATTTTTTGACAAGTTTAGCATGCTCGTATGCTTGTATCTTTTACGAAGTTATCTAAAATTTATGTAATATTTAATCCTATAAGAAGGTGCGGAACCCATCATGTGTGAGTCGGACTCACGCTTTACCGATTTTCTTAAATGACTCGACCACCGGTCCGGAAAATCTAAATTTAATTAATGTCTTGAACTCTTAAACCGTACAATCAGTGTATGTATTAAAATAACTTGATATCTGTAGGTATATTGTTATGTTGTCTGAAAATATATAGGTACTTCATTAAACGATACCAACGATTACCAGCAATAATGATAATTAGTTGTAAGTTAAATATAAAGGTAAAAACACCGTTTTCGTTGAGAATAAATTTAATAAAACAATAAATTTACGTTCTAAATTGATTTGATATAATAATATATTTCTAATAAATAAATTAAATGATACGTGCAGCCGATAGACTAACGACAGATAACCTAACGCCCTCATGTTCATGAATTAATATCAGTCATTTATTTAAAAGCAACATCACAGTTTTCATATTTTTAATGTATTCAATATTTCATTGGTACAAATTCAACATCATCTGAAGATTTGATACTGTAAGTGGTGGCTTCGACCCGACTTTTGGGGATCTCGTTTGTAAGAATTTCGTTGTCTGCGTCATTGTCACCTCTTTTCAAGCCAACATCGGCGTCAATCACTTCTTCTCGTCCATTCGTCTCTTCCATTTCCTCTCGACTTCTATCAGCTGCTTGGGTGACGGCTTCTTCTGTTTTACCAGCTATCGCTTCAGTGGTCATATCTGTCTTACCAACAGGGAATTCAATCTTCAGAACATCGTTCTCGTAACTCCAAATACCGTCTTCTCCAACGTTTGTCGGTAGAGTTTTGAATTGGAGATAGTTTTTGATAGTCCTGCCTTCTACTTCATGGACAGCCTGTATCAGCAACGAACCCTTATTAGCTTTCACGATGATATCTTTCTCGTCGAAATCCGGTAAAGAAACGGTAACAACGTATTTATCGCCAACCACTTTTTCACTGGACTCGTTAATGGTGAAGTGCTTTTCAAATTCTTCTAGCATGTCGTGTGCAGTTTTTAGCTCACTCCAGAACCTGTTGGTGTCGAAGACATCGTCTTGGAAGAACTTATCCATAGAGAAGCGATCATGGTTCGGTGGTGGAGGCGGAGGGTGCCTTCCAAAGTAGAACTGAGGGGCTGCATTGGTCACAGCCAAAGTCACTAACAACGCGTAAATCCTCAACATGTTTACTCCTGATTTGTTTAATTAAAACTGTAATTGATCTAACGGGGACGTGTTTTATATACAGACGAACAAAGGGTCGAAAGTTCATTGCTTATCTTAATGTAAATATTCTAGAGAATACAGTGTTTATGTATTTTAATCTGGGTTTTCCTCGAAACATTGCTTCATTGAATGATTACTGGACCACAAATAAACAAAAGAGCTTACTGTTTTGCAAAAGTAAAGAATCCATACAAAATAGTACGTGAATGTCTCATCATATTTTATCATTTTACGAAGCCGATACCTTAATAGAAGATTTGACAAAAATGTACCTACAACAAAGAATTCATAGAAAATTCTTATATTATTGATAATAAGTTTTACAATCCTATAGTTCGGTGTTTGCCAAAAATTTATCACTAAATATTATAATTTTTTTAATGATAATTTTTAACAGAAAAAAAAATAGGTGGGAATAGGAATACATCACGTTATCAACTTAAAATAATTTTAAAAGTTGTTCTTGTAGAGTTTTTATTTATTAGGTAATTTCACAGTACATTAATATAACAATTTATTAGTTGTAGACAAAATATAAATATCTTCTAAGCTAAGCTTCGTCTGAGAAGGACCCTCCTTTCATTTCTGATGTGACGCTGTTCGCTGTACTTCGTTCTTTATCCAAGAGTCAGTAAAATTACGACGGTATATTAATGACCAACGCTTTCTCAGCGGTCTTGGCGTTTCAGATATCAAGGGCATGGTCATGTCAATAGGCGGCGGTATCACTTTCCATCAGGTGAACCATCTGCGTTTTTGCCCATGATGATGTATAAAAAAACACAGGTTTTCCTAGTTCGGGGATATTTTTATTTATAATCTCTTTATTTAAAGTGTTGTTTTGAGTCATTAGAAATACAACTTAATTATTATTTATTATTATACCTTTCTTTTGTAAATTATTTAAAACATATATTGTAAATTTAGACATAAGAAAATTCAATAAAGATTATTATTATTATTATAAATTTGGACACCCCACTTACATTGAAATTGATTCAGCCACTTACTGATCTTGGTTCACTAGTACCTATTACGATTATAAGGCATTTGATTCATTAAAACAGATGCCACATATTTACCCACGATACCTATCAAGTATTTAATATATTTTTAACTTCATCTTGTTTCCTCTGATTCAATTTATTACGAAAACCAGATACACTGTAACCATGAATCAAACGATTTCAAAATTAACGAAAATGTCTTTAGATCGTAGAATATTAATTGTGAAACAGGTCGAGGGTTCGAGTCTCGGGTTGCCGTAAGTTGTAGCTGTCATGTTTCTCAATGTGCTCTGATAGTGGCGTCAGATTAGCAACCTGTCACACTGGGACTTAACATCAACATGCGAAATGCGGTGTTAAACACCTCTGCCAACCCCTCTCGAGGGATAAAGGCGTGAGTTTATGTAATGTCTATGATCCAATTACCTAATTGCAAGCTGATAAAATTTTGTATCAGTCCCACAGTGTTGAGGCTTTGGTTTTGAAAAAGAGAGTGCATGCGCCTCCATACTATTACAACAGGACAAAAAAAAAACAGCGATCAAAATGTTACAAGTTTTTAAATCAGTGACTGAAAAAAAAAAACAGTAATGCGTGCGCTTGTACACAAAGCCATGTGTCACATTTTTGCGGTTGAACACCTGCTATTAAACGCGACAAATGAAATTACTACATAGCATTAAAAACAAAGACGCTTCCCGCTGTCTGTATGTATTACGGCGACTGTATTATAAATAAATTGACGAAAGTACTATACATATTCCGTAGATAATCAGTTATTGTAATTAAGTGCCTTGTGGTACACATTTTTTGTGCCTCGTTAAAACCAAATGAATCTTAATCTACGCTTTATTAAGTAGTTTTAGCTTTAACTTTTTTTTAATAGATAGAGTGATTCAAGGTGAAGGTTTATATGTATTTAATACATGCATAATATCCGTGCGAAGCCGGGGAGGGTCACTAGTAAAAATAAAACTGTGTGTCTACCATGAGTTTTACCTTCGATTGTCGCTCTCGACTGCAGTCACAAATTTGTATGAATCTTTGTAAAGCGCCTCTAACGGATTGATGAGGAATTAAGATTGCTCAGTACTTTCATTAGATTTGTTGGTAATTATTACGCGTGTGTGCACTGAGTAAATAAAAATCTAAATGGCGGATTTTTACAAAAAAATACATTTTTGTATACATATTTTCATTAATATATGCGTATCGAATAACAATTGTAAATGAACCCCAATTTGAACCCATGAAAATCGTTGGGTAAAATTAATTATACTAAAAACAAATGCTCTACAAGTAAGGTAAAGGTATAAACCGATAATTATAAAATGAATAGATAGTTCTAAAAAGTAAAATTTAATAAAATCGAATATTATAAATATTTTAAAGTAGTCCAGTTATTTGTTTTAATTATTAAATGTTTTTGTTTAAGTACTGACTAGAGCCATTGTGGACATGAAATTTAAGACAGTATGTTAGAGATCTTTCAATTAATGTTTGGTGACATTTTTAATCATACAAAAAGTGACATCTAGGAACATTATATGTAACAGCACTCTATAACAACATTCAGCTAGAAAATCCTGTCTTTGATGTCTTCATTCAAAACCAAATTCATAGATGGCGTTATTTAAAAAACGTAAATTTATTTTTAAATATTTTCTCACGAACATCCGCGTTTAAAACAATGCATACATTTCTAATATAAATAATTTTTAACATACATGAATTTATATAACGATCAATATCTATCAAGAAATCCTATAAGAAGCCGTTTTATATCTAGCTATTAAGATACTCAAGCACCTGCACTGTACCAATAAATAAATGATGTGCTTAATTTGTTTTATTAATAGCTTTTACATTAATATTAAAAGTATTTCGTTATGATTCATTGTTGATTACACGATGCTGCATTTATAAACTCACCCACCTTATAACAAGGTGGAAGAAGAGCCAGGCTAAATATAGAATTGCATTTTCTATTTACAGACTTTGTATTAGATTTAGACAGGTTACTTGATTGTTTGGTTATGCGTTTGGCTGCGCTCTTCGCCGGAACTAAATTTAGACTATTTTTAAACTTATTATGGACACGGTTACGTTATAATTTACTGCAAAATATTTAAGTTTTGACAATTATAGCTTTCTGACGATGGTGATATTATTTTGCTTTATTTTAATTTATTTACGTTTATTTAATTTATTCTAGTCGCATTTTGCCTCAACCCAAATAGGTTTTTTTTTTCTAAACAACGAGCGCTCCAGCCTGGAGGCCTCAGCAGCTTTAAAGTATACAATCGATCAGGCTGTATATCTTTACAAAGACAACACAATTCGGAATGTTTAGGTATGAGCGGACAGGTTACACTATATGTTACGGTAAGAAACCGCTTTCTTACTACCTCCTATTTATTTTTATTAAGTTGGTTGCGGGTCCCAAGACAGGTAGGGTATCCGGGCACAGCCTGTGCGTCATTGCACAGCTGCCTTACTCGTTGTTTATCCGATCAAAGCACGCCACTGTTGATCCTGGTGGACAGGAGTTGCAGTGGTGGGTCAGAGTGGCGGGTGTTCCCCAACACTACATGTTGACGAACATGAATTTTTAATTTGGTACGGATGCTGGAGGTTCTACGTAACGTATGTTCTCTATCTCAGAAGGTTTTACATTCCATATGATTTGTGATTTAACCTTGGAATATATAATACCCCATTACTTATTCGTTTACTACATTGAATACAATACATATACTTGTAGAAAGACTTAAAATATATTATTTTCCGCGATAATAAATCCTAATTGACGACCTCGGTGGTGTAAACAGCCGACTGCTACTCTAGAGGTTCCGGGTTCGAATCCCGGCGGGGGCGGGACTTTGTGTTATTTGTAAGACTCATTGTTTCGCTTACCGGTTTTTTTATGTTGTATTCTTATTTATTTAGTATCTACCATATCGTTGCTTAGCACCTGCGATACAAGTTCTTACGATACTTAGTGCAAGGCTGAGTCAATGTGTGTGTCGTGATGTGGTAATTTTTATATATTTTTTTAATACCCTTCCATAAGGATGCAACGCTATCATCATTGCGCTCTATTGCGCTATTTATTTAATTTACCAGCAAGAATACCGATTCCAAGAATATAATTTACCATAATACAATTGAATTTTATATTAATATAATTTTGCAAATCGTTAAATTTCATTTTAAAATTTTACCAAAGAACAATTTAATTTGAAATTCGTTAAAATTTAGCAAAGTGTTAAATTGAATTTTATAGGATTCGCCTACATGTGTTTATGAAAAAAAAAAAAAACAACTTTATAGCATTATTTACTTATTTATTTAAAAGACAACAAATAATTTACTACCAGAAAATAAAATCACATACATACATTCAGTCTTTAAAATTAAGCTTTTGGTGGTTATACATTCCACTTAAAATATCTCTAGCACTTAAACTCTACTTCACTTCAGAAACCCTCATCGGCTCATACCCTATTTGCCTTTTGACCGGGCCAGTGTGCGTGATTGGTATGATCTTTTCACCAGTGGACGGTAAAGCCAAGACCTTCGGAGCGGTGACCGTTAGCACACCATCTGAGGACAGTTTCGACTGCACAGTATCAGGTAAGCAGCCTTGGGGCAGCGCGTACCTCCTCAAGAACTGCCTGGAAACATAGCCATGCTGGTCTCTCTTCTCCTCGTGCTTCCCTTCCACCATAATACTCCCGTCAGCGACCTTAACCTTGATCTCTTCAGGAGCGAAGTGCTGGACGTCGACGTTTACTTGGAACTTCTCGTCGTCTGAAGTGACAGAGCCCAAAGAGTTCAAAGCCAAGGAGTTCATAGCGGCGTTCAGTTCTTCCATGGGCTTTAAGAAGTTGTCCCATGGTCCGAAAGTGCTGGACCATGGCTTGAAAAACTTCTCCGGGTTGAAGAAATCGCGTGGAAACAGCTGATTGAAGGCCGGGTCGTTGAAAAAATAGTCCGGACGAAAGAAATCACGCTCCATCAAACGAAATGGGCGTTCAAAGTCGTAGAGAGGTACCAAAGACATCTTCGAAAACTTTTTTCCACTTTTCACTATCTTTCCTCGAGATTTTCTCTGTTTACAACTGCGCAGAATGCCGGCGGATCGAAGCTTTATATACCCGATCCTCTACAACGCCATCTACTCCAACCTACGCGAACTGTGAAGAATATTCGAGAATGGCTCAGAATTCTCCGTACTAGAATGGAGCTCGGAACATTCTAGCAAAGTGGGGAGGTTCAACAACCCGTACTAAGGCTCGCAAATGGCGTGTTTTCAATTCGCCTGTATCATACCCAGCGCTATCTACAATTGGATATCGGAACTATGAGAAACGCCCTCTATATTTCATTTAGTAAATAAACAATGAAACTACAAGATTTTAAATACATTAATTAACTTTCTAAAACTGGGAATTCTTTAAGAATTTCCACTCTGTGGGAATGATACTTATTTAATGCCACCAAATCATTTTCTTTATTTATAATAAATACTTACAAATAAATACTAACTATTTTATATATTTTTTGAGGTGCGGTATGGTGTATTTAGATATACCAAAGGCTGGCACACGTTGTTACCAGAGTTGCTATTGACGTCAATATTTTCCTTACCTTGACCAAGATTTTCGCGAAGATATTGATTTGGCTGAACAAAACAAATGAGTTTTATTGATAGATAAAACCACAATTCTTACTATATTCTTAAGACCTGTGACTGTCTTACTCACTTAAAATGAAGGTGGGTTGAGAAATTTTGTAGTTGATATTAGAATTAAAAATAAAACAATATAGCTTGGAAAATCTCTGCAGGTGCTGTGGCTGTGTTTCGGTTAGAAGGATTGGAGAGCCACATACAAAACGTAAACGCAACGTATTATTATTATTATTATTTATTTGGTACACAAACAGAATACAAAGCAATTTATCAATATGATTAAGTACAGACATTACTTATGACTAAATTTTGTTCCAATAACATGTGTACACTACATAATTAAAGTTACTAATGGAACACCTGCATGGTTGTTAATGTAAAAAGCGTATGTTATTATTTTATTTTTCATAGTCATAGTAATATTTATTTGTGCAAACGGGTACAGTACATAGATGTTTAGAATAAATTGGATTCTCCGAGTCCTGCTCTATTAAGAGCTTACAAATATAATGTTTACAATTCAAACAATATCAATTTTTGATTGTGATTGCTACCAAATAATAAAAAATGCATTACAATTTTTCACATTAATTACAAATTTTGTACAAAATTAAATTACAATTACATTTTTTGTACATTAATTTCCATTGATGGCTGTCAGAAAGTCATCCAATTTATAGTAGCACTTATCAATTAGCAGTTTCCGAAGCTTAAATTTGAATTGATTTAATGGTAGACTTTTTAGTTGTTCAGGCAATTTATTATAAATTTTAGGCGCCATGTTAATTATACTTTTTTTCTTCAGTGCGGTATTGCAAGGTGGAATATTTAAGTCAATTCTTATCCCAGGTATGCGCTTTGAGTGATATTTTGTGGGACTATGCAAAGTTGGATTTTTTCTCACAAAATTAGCCACTTCATATACATACATGCCGGTCAACGTAAGCAGTCCTAGAGAACCAAAATGTGGTTCACAGCTTTCATGCATTTTTAAGTTGTTATTTTTAATTTCAGACTTGTTTTTTTATGTTTTTTTTTTATCAAATATGTCCAATTTTCCATTTGATTTTGAGACCTCATTATAAGTACGGCACATACGTACTATGGGGTTGTAGTACGATGTGTTGTTCCTGTAGACTAGGAATGAGAATGTGGCTGGCGAACGTATGTCCAAATGGGCAACACACTGTTCGCAATGGTATTACTTACCATCAGGCGAACAGTATGCTTATTTGCCTATGACGTTGTTACAGAAAAAAATGTAATTACAGAAAAATAATCCAACATGTGATTAACACGCTGCAACTAATGTGACGAGTTTGCTCCAAATTCAGCAAGTAATCTCCCTAAAGCCCCACAAGTGATGTTCCTTTCTACTGTTACAAATACTACAAATAAATAAATAAGTACGACTGCCTTAAAAAGTATTTATTGCAACAGAATTTTTTATTTTTGTAAATATTTTAGCCATGTTTATGAAAGTCCATAAAGGCATTTTTTTTTGTTCTCTTAGTACCTATAATGATTTCACAAATGTCACTACCTGTTTCTGTAAATTATACATCTGATACATTATAGCTATGGAAGAGCGAGACTTTTTGACACAGTTATTTTTATAATCAAAAGAAGGCCTCCATTAACGGCAAATGGAAAAACGGTATACTGAAATAAACAATATATTACTATTCAGATTTCTAAGTCCAAGGGTTTGGCTGAACGTTGATGATTATGTCGGGCCCTTTTTAAAACATGCATTTCCACTTGACCCTTGAAAAGCCCTTTATCAATAATTTAAATAAATCTTCGTTACTAGACAAGTTTGCTGTCAATGTTTTGTTTACAGAGATAACGGTGTTATAGTTTATCAGGTCCATGCAGACTTTGCACGCCTTTAGTATTGTATCAGCGTTTGTGGCAGACAGACGGACGGAGAGATGGAGATACAAAGTGTGTTTATCGTTGTATTGTTGACAAGGTAGTGTGTTTAATATTAAGCCTTTGTGGTCGGTAAAAATGTTTTATTAAAATAAATTTAGCAACATTTCGATTCCATTTAGAAGTTTTATCGACAAAAGTAAGCTAATTTTTTTCCGGGATGCGATTTATCTTTTGGCAATTTATTATAGAAATCTGTTCAGCGGTTTTGCTGTAAAAATGCAACAGATAGAATAGGAAATGTACGTGAAATTTAATTCGATTATTCAATAAATTAATCGTATAGTATATGGAAATAGTATATTAGAATTAAAACAGAATTATAATTGTACGATAAACCAGGGAGACATAACCATTAAAAGTAAATACATCTATCTCGCTCATCAGAACAACCTTTTCTATAGAATACTTTGACGTCATTGTACATATCTGATCTCTGTCTAACCAACGACTTTGACGCTTATCTTAGTAAATAAGTGAGATATTTGAGAAAATCTAACCGATACATATATATGGGGTATCGAATTATGATGAAGAAAAAAAGTAACTGTAGTTATTGCAAAGCTACACAATATACGGTTCAAGCAGTAAATGAGCTGTAATAAGGTTTGCTGCTTACTAAAACTAAATTGAAGCGCAAAGTTGAGATAAATGGTACATTGGTAGGTACAGTGAAAGGGCGATACTCTCTTATCTATTACAGCGGCGGCGTAGCGTAGGTTTGCACCCGGGGCGGGTTTCTTTTTTACTAAGCAACCCCCCCCCCGCCCCCTTCCCAAAATGACATATCAAATCGTTCAAAAACTTCCGAGATAAGTGGGTTCGAAATTTACCAGTGGAAAATGATTCGTCTTTTGCCGTTGTTGAGAGGGTGACACTACCGCTGGTACCGCTACTACTACGCTACTGATCTATTAAAAAAAAATTCTCCTTTTAACTTTACTTATCTCATTGGTAATAAGTTTCACAATAAACAGATAGATTAATAAATAGATGTCCATGTGTATTAATAATAATACCACATCATGACACACATTGACTCAGCCCTGCACTAAGATAATCTTATATCGCAGGCACTAAGCGACGATATAGTATATACTACATAGATAAGAATACCGGTAAGCGAAACAATGCCTCTTGCAAATAACACAAAGATCCGCCCCCTAAACCTTTAAAACTAAAGCTTTTATCACAATATCCATTTATATGTTTATGTTCAATTTGTTGAATGTTTACTGATTGTTTACTGAATAATGGTATTAATTTTAATTAGCCATATCAAACTCAAAGCCACGGGTGGGCCAGCATGGACTGTACTGTAGCCTGAATTATTTATTTACCTATGTTTCTTATACGTTCGCCGGCCACATTACCTAGCTGCTTTCAATATTGATTCGGGCCGCTGGAAATAGCTGAGTGGGCCGTATGTGGCGAGCGGGCCGCATGTTCGACATAGCTGGTTTAAAAAACATGAATGTATATATAAATGTTGATGTCATGAATGTGCATTATGCATGCACCTATCAGTGACAATAAATTAAGTTCCAAAGGTATATTCATAAAACTCCATAGTTACATAAATTACTTCCGACGTCTCTCTGATAAAGTTATATTTAAAAGTAATTGTTGTCATTTAGAAGATATGGAATTTTTCTAAAATATTTAATTATTGTTAGCGTCGTGTCAACTTTTTTGAAGTCTAAGTCTGAGTCTAGGAGTTCTCAGAGTCTACTCGTATGTCATATTTGGTATATCATAGAATTTCGAATTGGTAGAGCAACTTCCTGGGTGGGGTGGGCACGGAACACTCGGCCTCCTCCCTCCTATATACACCCATGCCCTGAGCCCGGGCCCCACGTGTCTTAACGGTAAAGACGACACTGCAATACGTTCTAAATCCTAACGCAAATTCTTTTTGTGTCCCATTTAACTATAGTTGCAATAGATCTTTTCTGTTTCAGCGGTGTCTCCGCTGGCAAAAAGCTTTGCTTTCCTGATGAATTCGTCTTCGGAGTGGCCACTGCTGCATACCAAATCGAAGGCGCATGGAACGAATCCGGTAAGGGACTATTTAAGATGAAACGATTATCCGGTCACCATCCAGTATCTGGCGTATCTTTGTCAGGTCAATAATTTTAAAGTGGCTTTTCATATGACTTTAACTTCACGGTGAAACAGCTAAAAATTACTTAGTACCTACCTTCCAAAAATCATTAAACATATTCACTTAAAAATCTCGCAGATACTAAACTAAACTTACAAAAACAAGTGTAATGAAACAAGACAGTGAGCCGAATCACAACTCGACGAATATCCGGTATCCGGCCAAACGACTATCCGTTTCATCTCTTCTAATTATACAGTACTTTTGGTAGTACTCGGTCAGTCTGCTCAGTTTCCTCTCCCTGTAATAAGTAAAAAAAAAAAAGCCTCCACATCGCTATCCTGTCTTTCTCCACTTCCTAGTCCCTGCTACCTTCTGAGAGTCTAAAACACAATGTTTCCTCCATTAATGACTGTTATCTTCAAGGTTTCCATTTCTCATCATAAACTCACGCCGTAAATAATCCCTCGAGAGTGGTTAGGCCTCTGCCTAACACCTCTGTGTTAAATACTGCATTTCGCATATTTATGTTGAGTACCAGTGTGACAGGTTGTGAATCTCTCACCACTATCCAGGCACAATGGGGAATATGGCAGCTACAATGTATGGCAACCCGAGATTCGAACCCTCAACCTGTCGATTTGGGTTGGTTAAGGCACATAATTAACTGAACTACCACGTCCTCAAATCCATTTCTCAACGATTTCATTTTCTCCAGGAAAAGGCGAGAGCATTTGGGACCGATATACCCATCAATACCCGAACAGAGTAGCAGACGGCACCAATGGAGATATAGCTGATGACTCCTACCACCTGTTCAGGGAAGATATAAGGATGCTGAAGAAGATAGGAGCTGGCTTCTACAGGTTTTCCATATCTTGGCCCAGGATTTTGCCAACTGGGTTTAGCAAGTGAGTCAATTTATTCAGGAACAGTTACTACGTAGCAGTTCCTTTGGGAACATTACCCTATTTCTGTATCAGGGCGAGCATTCTGTATCTTCGAGTTTTAACGAGCAAGTACAATGAAAGAACAAGTCGTTGCAACACTATCACATACGTGTCATGAGAGACATTCCGCTGACAGACGAAAAGATGGATAGCAGGCGCTTAGTAATAGAGTCACGTTTTTTACCCATTGGATACGGAACCCTGGCCACGCAGCAGCTTATATTTGACCTTGGGTTTATTCTAAATACATTTCAGGGTTAGGCATCTATAGAACTTTACCCCATTTACATCTCAATTCAATATCGGTGTAGTTAGCCAATCCTGAATTTGGTTACCATTTTTACATTAACTTTTTTGATGGGGTAGCCACAGCATGCATTAATTTATCGATGCTAATATCATACAATTCACCAGTGAGATAAACAAGGACGGTGTCCAGTACTACAACTCGTTAATCGACGGGTTGATCGAGGCTGGGATCATGCCACTGGTAACAATGTACCATTGGGACTTGCCGCAAAGCCTCCAGGACTTGGGTGGTTGGACTAACCCCATCATTGCAGATTACTTCCGAGATTATGCTAAGGTATGACTCATGCAGCCTAAGCATTTCAAGACTTTAGATGACTTATAGGTAAAGGTTTCTACCGTGAAAAACTACCAATCACATATATCTATAGGTGTGTATAATGTGTGCCACTACTTAGTAAGGAAAACTCTTCACAAAGAAAAGATCAGCAAGATCAGCAATTTAGAGATTTAATGGCAAGATTTTTAAAAGAAACAAAGTGACTTGCGCTATAGGTATATTTGATATAACATTTAACAACTTAAACAGGCTTATACTAAGATATAACAAGACTTAAAACAGAAAGTAATTTACTAACCTCAGCTGTTGTAGGTACAAATATCTTATAACTTACAATTTTTAATACATTCAGTTACGCAAAGTGCGTGCTGTCATCCTGTCAATAATGTCAACGCTATGTTATTTAACATCCATACCAAGATGCAAGCTTTATGCCCAATGAATGAAGACATTAACGTCAATCTTTACGTCTCCATCTTTTAATATTTGCAGGTTTTGTACGCCACGTTCGGTGACAGAGTAAAGAACTGGATTACGTTCAACGAGCCCACGTCCTTCTGCCTGGATGGGTACGGCGGAGGGGGAGATGCTCCGGGGGGGGAGGGCAAAGGTATTGAGGAGTACATGTGTGGACACAACTTCCTCAGAGCACACGCTATGGCGTACAGGCTCTATGAGACTGATTTCAGAGACAAACAGCAAGGTAAATTCTTCATTTAGAATCTTCTTGGTATATTGGCAAACTTTTTTGACACGCAGCTTTTAGAATTTGTGTGTGTATTTCATCAGTAGATGTAGTTTTTGACGCGTAGGTCTGCTGGTAGGAGTACTTCGACTAACAATATCAAGCCTTTTCAGGAGGATCATCGTAAGCGGCAAAAATCGTCAAACATCGGAATCGCTTAATCAGACAGATTTACATTTTATTTCCATAACTTTAGGCTTTATTTTTAATTTACAATATCTTTGCTATGCTAAGAAAGCATTATCATAAAAACAAGAAAATAATGACATTGATAAAACCATGGAGTAACTCTCTCCTGTAAAAAAGCAAATTGTCGCTTACGCTGTTCTTCCTGAAATGTCTCGAATAATCTATGTTGGGACAAAATATGGTTACCCACTATGCACTGCGTATCCGCCCATGCCGATTTACGAAGTAATGATTTTGCCAGGATCGATTTAAAATGAGTAAACTCAATTCCTATCGTTATAAATTTAACTTGTTTTTGCAGGTTTTGTCAGCGTAACCCTCAACCTACCATGGTTTGAACCAAACACAACTTCAGCCGAAGACCAGAAAGCTGCTGAAGCTGCAAGAGCGTTTCGGGTAACAAACGTTACGCTTGGTTTTTGTCCATAATCAATTCTAGGGGTTAAATTTATGAATACGTATCGTTTTTCAGCTGGATTGGTTTGTTCACCCAATTTTCTCAGAAACTGGTGACTACCCTCCTGAAATGAGGAGCAGGATCGACGAGATGTCCAGAAAACAGAATTTCCCTCGCTCTCGCCTACCAAC
Source organism: Choreutis nemorana (assembly GCA_949316135.1). Taxonomy (NCBI): domain Eukaryota; kingdom Metazoa; phylum Arthropoda; class Insecta; order Lepidoptera; family Choreutidae; genus Choreutis; species Choreutis nemorana. The sequence continues at coordinate 1,444,707 of OX438598.1, forward strand.
CTTCACCAAAGAAGAGATCCTGGGCATAAGGGGATCCTCTGATTTTCTGGGACTGAACCACTACACAACTTATATGGTGGCGCATATCGATCCTATGGTGGATAGGAAACCATCCTACATGAATGATATGGGTGTGAAAATATTTCAGAATCCAAAATGGCCGAACTCAACTTCCAGTTGGCTAAAGGTTAGTTATTATGCTTCTTATTTATTGATTTTTAGAGCGTGATATATTAAGGCATTGTTATTTATCGATGGTTACTCGTAACTTTGTACATTTATATTAACCATTGTTAGAATATTTTATTGTAAACCGTTTTTTACTTATAGTAATAGAGGTAATTTATTAAAGTTATAAATAACATTTAATCTCCTAGGTGGTGCCATGGGGATTCAGAAAAATCCTCAACTACGTCAAAAACGAGTACCGGAACCCTATGATCATCATCACAGAGAACGGCATTTCCACTCCAGCTGGTCTCCACGACGTTCAGAGGATACACTACATGGACAGCTACCTGAGGAACCTGCATGCAGCCATGACTAAAGACCGGGTTATGGTGCTGGGCTACACTCACTGGAGCCTGCTGGACAACTTCGAATGGATGAGGGGGTTCTCGTAAGTTTACTTCTTCGATGTACCCACCATTAGTAGTGCAGGACAGGATTGAGGGGAACGTGTAATCATGGACAATAGGTTTACTTCAAGGTTTAGGTACTTATATGGAACTAGCTACCCGCTCCGGCTTCGCACGGATATTATGCATGTATTATATACATATAAACCTTCCTCTTGAATCACTCTATTTTAAAAAAACGCATCAAAATCCGTTGCGTAGTTTTAAAGATCTAAGCATACATAGGGACAGACAACGAGAAGCGACTTTGCTTTATACATGTAGCTAATGATTGAGGAACCGTATGATCATGGACAATGTTTTTACTTTAAGGTTTAGTAACTTATACAAGATTTTGCAGGCCAGGAACTCGGCATTGAGTCGTAATAACTGATCTGTCGGGACCAATGTCGTGATAACAGGTTTTGACTGTATCATTTACTGCCGCGAGTTCTGCATAGCGCCTCTGCTGATTGGTATGGAATTAAGATCACTGTGGTGTTCTATAATATCTGATAAGCCGACCCTGAATGTATGACAGGAGAAGGGCCGGCCCGAAGGTAGACCGTAAGGCAGCCGCTCTAGGAGCCGAAGGATAAAAGGGCAACAAAATGGTTAATAAAAAGCGTTGAAACACCATTTTTCTTTACCTCAGTTTCGACCTTGGATACAAGGATATGTTGGTGATGATAGCTCATTTTGATGATAGGTAAAGATGATAACTTGAGATCCCTGTGCAAGAGGTTCCAAGTTCGAACCCCGACTGTGGAACTTTTTACATGGAAGTTTAAGATTCTGAAGTCTTGCTTTAAAGACATGTTTTGCTAATTTGTTTAATTTTCTTGCTCGTTTATTTAATAAGAACAAATCAGTAATACATATATATATATATCACATTAAAAATAAAACAAAGTCGCATAAATATTCTTATATATACCAACAACAGGCATGTACATCAATCTAAAAACATTATGTAACCAACGACAACAAACATTATTAAAAATATGTTAACGGTTACAGCACAAGTTATTCACTACGAGAGTATAATTACTATGAGAGTTTAATCATACTTTACAAATGAAGCAAAAAAATGCCTCATATTTTTACCTAAAGAGACTAATGAAATCCTTCATTATTTTCATTAATCATTATCCATTTAGGTACGAACAAAGTTTATATCGAAAAACCTATTACAAGTACCTTCTAACCAAACAAACTTTGCAGTTAAGAGATTTTCAAAGTACAGTACTGCTAAGCGAATTCATTATAATAATCACCACATAACGACACACACATTGACTCAGCCCTGCATTAAGATATAATCTCGTGTCGAAGGCACCAATCAACGATATAGTACACTAGTAGACTACATAGATAAGAACACAACATCCAAGACCGGTAAGCGAAACAATGCGTCTTGCAAATAACAAAAATTTTCGCCCCCACCGGGATTGGAAACCGGAATACAAATAATTTCATATAAATATATGTTATTGTCGATTACATTGTTCATCGGAGTAAAGAGCATCAATGTGATAAGAATTATATTAAAAAGCATGCTAACCTTTGACCCATGCTTTTCATGCATCAATCAAAATGAAAATCAAATAGTATTATCCAAATGGACTTAAAATAGGCACTTTAAAATCGTCATAATTATTTTTGAACTACCACCGGTTCGGAATACCCGTCTACTGGGAAGAATCCAGCAAGAAACCTCCGCAGTTGCTCTTTTCAATGCCACAAATATTAACTCATTCAGCATTTACGTAACATCAAAATAGTATTGATAAAACCAGTAATCATGATTATGTAACTTTGCTCTTGAACTATTTTAACTAAAATGCAATTAGGCTTATCTGCTCAACCACTATGACCTTTAATTTCAAACTAATTAACAAAGTTAAAGTTTTATGATCCATTATACAACAATGTTTGTTACCTACCAGCTCAAAAGCATTCCATTGTACGGAACATATTCAATATGATATGTAAGTTAAGTACAGTGTTTATTGTTGTGTTTTGACGACCTCGGTGGCGAAGTAAACAGCCGACTGCTAAGGGTTCAGAACAGAACAGGGTTCGAATCCCGAAGGGGGCGGGACATTGTGTTGTTTGCAGGACGCATTGTTTCGCTCACCGGTCTTGGATGCTGTATTGTTATCTATGTAGTATATACCATATCGTTGCTTAGTTCCTGTGGCACAAGTTCTTACGATACTTACTGGAGGGCTGAGTCAATGTGTGTGTCGTGATGTGGTTATTATTGTTTGAAAAATCTGAAATTACCAGAATGCTAGTAATAAAAATCTCAATATTCATAACTAACGCGTATGTCTTTACATTACATTAATATTTTATTCCTATTCCTAAACGCAGAAAACTGTTTCACGTTGTAAATAGGAAGGAGGGTGGTACCAAGCCAGACGATCTCGCACGTAGATCTACCACCTGTAAGATCTGAACCGACTTTCATAACATTGATGCGAAAGTGTGTTTTGTTTGTCCTATATTGTCTAAACAGTTAGTTTTATTCGAATAGGTAGTTTCTAAGTATAAACAATAACGTAATATTAATGTAATGTAAAGACATACTACATAGATAACAATACAACATCCAAGACCGGTAAGCGAAATAATGCGTCTTGCAAATAACACAAAGTCCCGCACCCACCGGGGTTGGAAACCGGAATACGAATAATTTCATATAAATATATGTTATTGTCGATTACATTGTTCATCGGAGTAAAGAAATGTAGGTAGACCAGCTCCCTTAGCTGAATACCATTTTCCTAGAGCGTTAACGCTGACAGAAAATTTAAATGTATGGAAATGACATTACAATGGTAACTCGAACGCGAGGAAAATTCATATACATACATTTTTATTTTCTGTTAGCATAAACGCTTGCGGAAAATGGTATATGTCTAAGGTGGCTGGTGTCTAGGAAACTCTTTTTGTTAAATGCCACATTAGAGCAAGATGCGAAAGAGGAAAACAAACTACCTCCAAAATTCCCATACAAAAGGGAAACCAATAATTTATCATCCTACATAAACGAATTCAAGCATCAGCTACTTGATAATAATATTAATGTGATGTAAGGTTGTGGTAGCTCAGTTTGTAACGTGCCTTGGTTAACCGACCGACCTGACCGGATAGGTCGAGGGTTCTAGTCTCGAGTTGCCGTAAATTTTAGCTACCATGTTCCTCATTGTGCCCGGACAGTGGCGACAGAAACTCAACTTGTCGCACTGGGACTCAAATGAAACATGCGAAATGCGGTGTTTAACACCTCTGCCTTACCCTCTCGAGGGATTAATTACGGCGTGAGTTTATTTGTTATGTTCATGTGTAAATGTTATTCCAGGGAACGTTTCGGTTTGTTCGAAGTGGACTATAGCACACCAAAACGTACGCGCACGCCGCGCGAGTCCGCCAAGTACTTCGAGCAACTAGCCACCTCCCACTGCATCCCTTCCACAGTGCAGTTCGAACGGTTCACCCTTAGAGTTTAAGAAATAAAGTCTATTTTCGAATGATTTTTGTTTTATTTTGTTGAACCACTCCTTTGTACTTTTTAATATAATTTGGACTTTTTGGAATAGATACGTAAATTATTTTTCTTGACTCGGCCATAATCGCAACTGGATTTAGTCTCTCCCACACAATCAGCGTGTTAAATAAGGACGTTATGCAATAATTAATCTGAACCCGATTGATTAATATCAAACCTTTTCAGGAACATAGTAAACGACATAAATCATAAATTGTTTTTATTCGTAATCTCTTAATCATTCAGTTTTACACTTTATTTCAATAAGTTTGAAGCTTTATTTTAATTAACAATTTATTGTGGTAAGAAAGTATTATCGTATATGACATTAAATAATTTCATTCATAAAACAATGAAGTTTAAGCTCACTCCTGTAAAAAGCAAATTGTCGCTTACGATGTTCTTCCTGAAAAGGCTCGAATATGTCAAATCGTAAAAAAAGACACTTACTGCTCGTAAATTGAAGTATCAGATATTGACGACCTTGGTGGTGCATTGGTAGACAGCCGACTGGTACGCTAGAGGTCCCGGGTTCGAATCCCGACGGTGGCGAAACTTTACGTTATTTGCAAGACGCATTGTTTTGCTTACCGGTCTTGGGTATTGTGTTCTTATCTATATAGTTTATACCATATCGTTGCTTAGTGCCTGCTGAGTAAATGAGTGTGTTGTGATGTGGTTATTATTTTATCTCTCCCTGGTTTATCGTACACTCCTTATTCTGTTTTCAATGTAAATACAATATTACCATATATTTTACGATAAATTTATTGAATAGACAAAGTATGTTTCATGCATATTCCTTTTCGAAACTCCCAGTACAGCTGATGCAGACTTTTTTCTGCTCTACAATTAATATAAGCGACAAACTTTCGTGTTACCGTCAACACTGTAATAACATCCAGTCTCCCAACACTAGTCTTGAACACATACATAAACATAAACACACACCGTAATTAATCCCTCGAGAGGGGTTTTCCGGTTTGTGTTACACACCGTATTTCGCATATTTATGTTGAGTCCCAGTGTGACAGGTTGCGAATCTGTCGCCACTATCCGGGCAAAATGAGGAACATGGTAGCTACAACTTAAGGCCTCTCGAGATTCGAACCCTCGACCTGTTTGTTCGGTTCGATCGGGTAATCAAGGCACATAACAAACTGAGCTACCACGTCCTCATTGAGCTACCACTTCCTCATTGAGCTACCACGTCCTTATTGAGCTACCACATCCTCATTGAGTTACCACGTCCTTATTGAGCTACCACATCCTCATTGAATTACCACGTCCTTATTGAGCTACCACGTCCTCATTGAACTACCACGTCCTCATTGAGCTACCACGTTCTTATTGAGCTACCACGTCTTCATTGAGCTACCACGTCCTTATTGAGCTACCACGTCCTCATTGAACTACCACGTCCTTATTGAGCCACCACGTCCTTATTGAGCCACCACGTCCTTATTGAGCCACCACGTCCTCATTGAGCCACCACGTCCTCGTTGAGCTAACACATCTTCACTGAGCTGCCACTTTCTCCGCGAACACGTACTAGTCATTAAAAATCAACTAAATTGGAAAATTTATGAAAAAAATGAAACCCAGACGCTTCTAACATAATTCATTTTAATGGAAGACATTCTCTCTTCATAAGGACACTTAAAATATTATAAATAAATTACATTTTAATATTTTATTTAACTCCTGTTACAATTGTTGAGTTATATTTTTGAATTGTTAGAGAATACTTCAGTTTAATTTACAATTCATTTTTTTATTACAGGCCAGCCTCATACATAGGCTTTTTGAGTTTCGTAGTTTCAGAATGTATGTTTAATAATAATAATACCTTGGGGACAATTCACACACAAATTGTCTTAATTCCAAACTAAACCACAGGCTTGTACTATGGATACTAGACAACCATATATTTACATACATAGATAAATACATACTTAAATAGATAGCAAACGACCGTGACCTGTGAGCAAACATTCGTGTTCGTCAGACAAATACCTGCCCGAGCCGGGATTCGAACCCGAGACCTCACATGTCACAGTCAACGGTTTAAGCCCTTGCGCCACGAAGGCCGTTTGTTTGTACATATACACTTGGGTATTGGTACAATTGGTAACAAATTACATATATTCCATAGAATCCGACTACAGCTCCCACAATTTTTTTTCTAAATGACATTATGTATGTAGGTTTAGACATTTTGTGTACTAAAGGCTTCTCCAAATAGAACAAGTACTTAGCCCCAAACGTCCCAAATGGCTCCCGACCGGGTCTGTACTAGTTGAGGCTCGATGGGGAGGCGAACAAGTACGGCGCACAGGATGTGTCCTGACACCCTACCCGCAACGAACTTAATCAGAAGAAATAGGAGGTAGCAAGAAACCGATTTTAGTCTCCCCATGGCGGTCGTGCCATGCCATTCGTCTTGCTGTGTTGTCTTTATAAAGACGATACAGCCTGATCGATCGTGCAGGGAACGATAGCCACGGTGAAGTCACGGTAAAGCTGCTAAGATCTCCGGGCCGAAGCACTCGTCGTTTAGGAAAAAAAAGAGCAAGCGGGGATGTTTGAACCGTCAATAAATATACATTGCGTCAGGCTATCATTCTGTTTGGAGAAGCGTTAACAATAAAAAAAATGGATTTTATCATTTAAACAGAAGTAAACACTGAAACTCAATAGGAAAGATACATAAACGTTGTGAAGCTTCAGTTAAAAAATACAGCAATAAATTTGAATGTAAAATAAATAATCTTAATCATTTCAATATGATAACTTCAAAAGAGATTGACCGAATCAAAAATATATCGTTATAAATATCGATATTTCAACATAGTTTATTTTTAAGTACACACGGCCACAAGTAAAGCTTCGCGTAACAAAATGCAATATCAATCCTTATGCTGTTCAACGCAAGAACGGTGCTAAGTCCAAACAGGTTAAGTTGACCCATAGCCGAGTGTACATACTTAATTTTTTCTCATTAATTTTACAATACAATAACGTTTTTCACTTAATTATTTTTCAACAATTGTTATACATTTTTATAACAGTGTTTTGAGCAATATTATCACAACTTTTAACATTTTAAATTCTTTTAAACCCTGATTCAATTAAATAGGTAATTAAAAATAACCTCTATCATTAATTTGAATTCATTATATATATTCATAATATTAACTACATTTGGTGCATCACCATGTCGAGTAACAAATCCTTTAATGAAGTGCTAATTGTTCGGTTCGCGAACAAATTGTACATAAGATCGGCTCTTTTGTCAGTAATTTATTTGAAATGCTTAAACCCAGTTGGTCGCCGGCGTCACAGCACATTCATCATGCTAAGACAGGCTATAGCATACTCTTAACCCACGTTCACACGGATTCAACTCGTTAGGTCAAGTTATAATGTCTTTATCCGCAAAGTAAACGAAGGTCAGGTGTTTTCAGTGGGTTCTTATTATAATGTTTGATCGTGTTTCTTCTTTGAAAACCATCATAACTTGAGCTCCGGAAACGTGCAGTACAATGCCTTGTGAACGGGAACATAAAGCCCATTTTGGCGTGCACTTATTTCAGGACTTACGAAGACCAAAAGAAACATCGCAAATTGAACCTTGTTCCAGTTATTTTAGTGGTCATATTCCTAAACGATCCAAAATTCCAAATACATGGCAATTGCGTGACGTAGCACGCAACAACGTGCTATAGCATGACACGAAATGCTAAAGGATGCTATGAAATGCTTTCGAAAGTTCGTGTTGGAACGTTGGAAAGGAACGTGAAAAATATTTGTTAAGGATGCTATGCTATGCTGTGACGCTGGAGAGCGCCATCTCTAGTCTATTCTCACCTATAAATGTTGAAACCTGATTTTAATTTAATTCTACGACGGTACAGTACCGGTTTTAGTGCCCGAATCGAACTTAGCCGGTTTTCCATTGCTCAACCTTATATGAAAAGTTTTAAGCGACAATGAAATCGATAAATCTATTCCGTTGTCATTTAAATGTTGAAGATGACCACAATTGTAGTTTTCTTTCAATCTTTTATTTCGACAACTTTGTTCGCCTGTAATTCTAAACCTGAATTAAAAAAAAAAAAAAAACTTTTTAATGTCCCCTAAAATCATATATTCGCTAGACTTTCGACTGACTTTGTGACGTCGGAAATGTGTCTCTTTTATTATTTTCGACAATAGGTGTTAAATGTCATAACTCCTATATACATGCATATTAAAAATATACATAACATAAGGGCTTTACACATAGTGAAAGAAACAGCTGTCGGTAGTTATTAAAACAATAAAAATTCAATTAAATTGTTAACAAGATAACCTATTCAATGTTTTATTAGTTATTCTACTAATCGGGACAATGACAAATCCAGTAAATCATAGACAATAGAAATCGACCCAGCCGTTCTTGAGTAAAGAGTTATAACGTGCCTGATTTTATTTTACAACATGCTACTATATAAAAGGGAATATGCATGTTTTTTTTTAATATTTATTACAATTCGATTCCACATATATACAAAAATCCGTTATCAAATATCTGACTAATTAACTAAGTTATAAAGCTTCAAAGTCGTTGGTGAGACAGAGAGATCCGATATGTACAATGACGTCAAAGTACACAGGCGCCTTACAACTTCCATAGAAAAGGTTATTCTGATTAGCGAGATGGATATATTTACTTTTAATGGTTATCCCTGGTTTATCCTTCAATTCTAATTTTGCTTGTAATTGTTGATATTCTATTTCCCCATACTTTACGATAAAATTATTGAATAAACAAATCAAATTTCATGCATGTTCCCTATTAAAAGTAAATTTGAATTAAACTATTTACAAAAACAAATACATAGTCTTAGCTATTTCTTATACCAACCAAACTTTCCATAATAATGATTGTAAAATTAATACTTATCTTAGTAATACATTCATATCCATTTTATATATATAATAATTTTTTCTCCTAAATACGTAACTTTATATATTTAATTCGGTTTTATAATACAAATGCTACATTATCTATTTACAAGCCTCGATTTAATCAAATTATCTAGTTTAAACCAAATGATAATTAATGTGATGTTAAAGGTAACTGTATATAAGAAAGATTTATCATTATTGTATCAAACAATAAATGCTTTTACAAACGTTTGTTCCAATTTTTGGTAGATACTACTCCCAATAAGAGGCAACACTGAAACAAACGCATAAAAATTTCTACTATTTTCTACTATATATTTTTAACAAAAATTAACGAGCTGCGAGGTGAAACAAGTGTATAACATTTTTCTACCAAAATCTACCATCGTAAATTATTTTCTACTAAAATCTATCATTCTACTATGACTGAGGCATCTTACACTGAGCGCAGGCTTCCATGGTGTCACTGAACTCTTCAATCTGTAGGGTCATCTCGAAAAAGTTGTATTTATCATGAACTAACCTTGTCGCTTCCTCTAATACTTTCTGAGGGCTGACTCCGCTACCTGTAAAATTTAATATCTACGTTTGTATTTTTATCCATTTATTTATTTTTAAATGTGTGTGTGTGAAATTTATAGAGATAAGAAAATCTACTATCACTTCCAATACAATAGTAATTGCATTACAAAAAAAAAAACAATATATTGAAAGAGATTTTTTAAAGAGGAGTAAATCAGTTAAAGTTATAAATCGACAAAAGATCGTAGACTATCCCCGCAAGGCGAGATTATTTTGGACTAGCTTTTGCCCCCGACTTCACCCGCGTAGAAGTCGAAAATGGTTCTAATAGGATTTTTAATTTCATGACATTTATCATTATATTTTTGTTAATTCATACAATATCTTTATAATTTATGTTATTCTGATGTATAAACTATATAATTGTAAAGCTTAATTAAAATCCATTGAGTAGTTTTTCCGAGAAAGAGTAAAAAACATCCACTCATCCATACGTACTTACAGACTTTCGCGTTTATCACATTAGTAAGGGTGTTTACTTTTGCTTCAGTTTTGTTTAGTCAAGAAGTAAACGTAATAAAATAATAATAATAATAACAACCACACACACATTGACTCAGCAATGCATTAAGTATCGTAAGAACTTGTGTCACAGGAACTAAGCAACGATATGGTATATACTACATAGATAAGAATACAAGATCCAAGACCGGCGAGCGAAACAATGCGTCTTGCGAATAACACAAAGTCCCGCCCCCGCCGGGATTCGGACCCGGAACCACTAGCGTAGCAGTCGGCTGTTTACACCACTATGCCACCGAGGTCGTCAATAGATATATATATATATACATACGTATAGCTAGATGTGCAGAGAGAGCGGTCTTGTCCAATGACAACGCCCACATACGCAGGTTGTGGACACGCACCACGCCCGCCAACGACAGGAACGAGTTCGCCACCTCCTATACGTACGGACGGACAGACATACATGTTACCAAAGTGGTTTTACGTATGAAAATACGGATGTATAGAGTGTAAATAAAATACAGATACCAAATTAATGTTAAGTATTTTGTTTTATTCGATTTTTTAAATATACCCAATACTAGTACTTTAATCAGTTTAGGTCAGAGACAAAAACATTCACGGTTTTATTATTTTTAAAGTGGATATAGTTTTATTATTAATATAGATTTAACAAAATCAAAATGGTCGATTATTCAACCAAAATTCGTACATCTTAGCCAAAAAGTGTTGACAATGGCAATGTTATTTTTTCTGTCAAATTCAGCAACGTTATTGGCTGATCACTGCTCAGTGTTGCCAGAAAGCGCCTACATTTTATCGAAATAATCTTTTGGGAAGCTTTATAGTAAAAGTTTGAAGTAATTTTCTGACTATCTAGAAAGAAAACTTTATCTTTAACAAGCTCACCTTAAAGTTGACATCCCTGGGGGAGCCCTCCATGAGTACGAGCAGCGTGTCCCTGATGATGTTGAAGGTGGTGATGAGGACCAATACAGAGAACAGGAACGTGCATATCGGATCCACCAGCACCCAGGTCGGCTGGAATGTATAGACAAGATTATTAATAGGAAAAGAATTAAGGAAGCTTTTGTTTTAGTTTTAGTTTTATAGTAATTTTCTAGAAAAAAAAAACACCAAAAGCGCTCTGAGAACCTGTGTAACCACAGGTATAGTGAGAAATTTTGCAGCTTCGTTATTTCGAAGATTCCCGAACGCTACTATATAAAGGCAATCGGTTTTTTTCTCATTTTTAGGTACTGAGTAAATTAATTATTTAGGCAACCCCGGATCTACGATATTAAAAAACCGGGGCAAAACCTTATCGAGGCGCCCCCCAAAAATTTTAATCTCTTGAATTTTTATTGCAAGATCGGAGCCCTCTGATGTCCTGCTGAACTTTATTTTTAGTTGTCATATCTACTAAGCAGTGGAGCTTGTGACTTTTTCCAAGCTTAATTTTGGCCACCCCCTTAATACTGTCGACCGGGGCAGGCGCCCCGGTTTGTCCACCCCTAGGTCCCGGACTGTACAAAGGTTTCTGTTCTCCTTCTGCAGTACTGAATCGTGGATACACGTATGAAAAACTAACTGACCTTAAAATAAATAACGATAGCTGCCACAAGCACACCGAAGCTCTGCAGGAAGTCTCCGATCACGTGTATGTAGGCGGCACGCACGTTGATGTTCTCCTTCTGATGTTCCTGAGGGTGCTGGTGTGATGCAGAGCTCTCAACGTCCGACTCCGACGAGTGACGCTTCTGGGATGAGGAGAATCGTTAGATTTGAAGTAAGTTCGAGGGTAGGTAGGTATTTGTTTAGTGTTTGTATTGAAAAGTTATTAAATATTTTTTGGTACAGACGGCCATAGATAAAGCTTCAAATAGTAAGTGCGATTTCAAACCTTATGATAAACAACATAAGAGCGGTACACGATCCAAAAAGGTTAGGTTGATGCATGACTGTGTGTGTCGTGATGTGGTTATTGTTATTGGAAGTTACCTTTTTATTGAGGACTGGGTTACCCCCTCCATGTGAGTGCCCATGGCCGCCGCCGTGGCTGTGCCCGTGCTGGTGTAGAGTCAGACCCATGCTGGGGACACAAACAGTTAGAATAAGTCGGACCATTCACGCTAAACTGCCCCAGTGCCAAACTAAGCCCAGTAACTAAGGCTAGTGGGTGCTTTACAACATTACAACGATAACATGTCATAGTAGTGTGTAATGCACTTTTTTATTAAATTGGCTTACAAAAAGTTATTTTACATCATGCAACATAAACCAGAGCGGATACTCATGATCGTCACAATAACGACTGCCAAAGCCGACAATCGAACCTGTGACATCACGCGTCACAGCCGGCTATATAAACTGCTGCGCCACGGCGATATCAAGTAAATTTTTTTACTAAAATTCCACTCAGTGGCGTTTCCAGAATTTTCATTTCACACCTAAAAACTGACCTTTTTCTCAGAAAATTTAAGGGGGCACTTGACCTAACAAAATAAAGGCAGGCCTGGTGCACTCCGCACATCTCTACATAGTATAAAACAAAGTCGCTTCCCGTTGTCTGTCCCTATTTATGCTAAGATCTTTAAAACTACGAGACGGATTTTGATGCGGTTTTTTAAAATAGATACAGTGATTCAAGAGGAAGGTTTATATGTATATAATACATGCATAATACCCGTGCGAAGCCGGGGCGGGTCGCACGTGTAACATTGCTTCGATGCTTCGCTGACTCGCGCGAAATAAAACACTTAGGAAATTTTGCACATTAGTTCAGAAGCCCTAATAGATAAACATACTTATTTGAACATTTTTTAAATTCCAGTAACATTACATTCGTACGCGTCGAATTGATAACTTATTTTTTTAGTCGGTTAATTAAATATAAGGCAACCCTAAGCCGTCAGAAGAGATACGAGTTACGCGATAGAAATAGTGGCAACGTATATAACAGTAGGTAAATAACGCGCGAACTGAATTGCACTTTATTGTGTCGGAGTCAAAGTCGATATTTATTTGAACGATTTTGCGTAATGAAGCTTGTGTACTTGTAGCATTCTGTGGTAAAGGCTACAGTCCGATAAACTCAGATGCTTTCGGGGGGGGCATGAACCCGCTAGCGCCCCCTGGACCCGCCAGTGTTTCAACTCACATAAGATTAACCGCTACGCCAACAGCGGACGTAATCAGCATGACGGTAGCATCGATTTCAAACTCCCTATATATCACACGTTGGACTGCCATGTAGACCAGGATTCCGGTCACAACCCAGATGAGCAGCACAGAGGTTAGAGCGCCGATCACTTCAGCGCGGTACCAGCCGAACGGCATCCTGAAGGAAGAAAAAGAAATTAGTTTCGGTGGCGAAAACTGCATCAAAATCTGTCCATCTTTGGTAACTAATAAATAAGGAATAATTTTTATACAGCATCACGGGCAAACGAGGAGACGGTCCACCTGATGGAAAGTGATACCGCCTATTGACACGACGGTGCCCTTGATGTCCGGAACGCCGAGAGCACCGCCAATGCGTAGCCCATGTACAGGTAAACATCTCTCTTTTTACAATAAAATATTGGAAAAAATTTACAACATAGTATTATTCGGGGCACACCCGCCACTCTGTCCCAGCACTGCAACTCCTGTTCACTAGGATCAACAGTGGCGTCGTTTGATCGAATAATGCAACTGTGCAATGACGCACAGGCTGTGCCCGGACACCCTAACGGCTGTCTTGGGACCCGCAACGAACTTAATCAGAAGAAATAGGGGGTAGTAAGAAAGCGGTTTCAGACTTCCCTCCCAGCAAAGCGGAGACAGCAATGGAAACGGCCCAGGGGCCAAAAGGGATCTACGGTCAGGAGACGGCAAGCCACTAACTAACAGGGGATAAATTAAATCGTAAATAGCAACATAGCATATAAACTAGTTCATAATGGCTTTATTTAAATTCGAAAAAGAAAATATATTTTTTAATATTCCATAATTCTAAATTAACATTCATTTAATGGATTGCAGCTGTAATCGAGCGTGTTTTTAGCTATGTTTGATCGACGTTTCCCCCATTCAAAAGATATGGGGGGTGAAAGTGGGGATGAACAATCGAACCTCGACGACCTCGACCTCGACGGCGCAGTGGTGTAAACAGCCGACTGCTACGCTATAGGTTCCGGGTTTGAATCCCGGGGGGGTCGGGACTTTGTGTTATTTGCAAGACGCATTGTTTCGCTTACCGGTCTTGGATGTTGTATTCTTATCATAGATAAGTATATACCATATCGTTGCTTAGTTCCTGTGACACAAGTTCTTATGACACTCACCGCAGGGCTGAGTCAATGTGTGTCGTGATGTGGTTATTATTATTATTATTAATGTACGCAAAAATGTCCATTCGGGTTTTTTTTTATTTATTCGTAATTTAAGTTTTATATTATCTGTGATATTTCTGCCTGTAACATGTTAAATTTATGAATATATAATTATTATTAACAACAATACCTCATAGTCGCCGGCCTGGTCGCCACCCATAACGAGAACAGCGATATCATGAAACTGGCGAAGTCGGTCAATAAGTGTGCCGCATCGGTCGCTATAGCTAAGCTATTTGATAAGTATCCACCTGTCAAAACAGAACCACAGAGGTTAAAAACATAGACACAAAAAAAAAAAAAGATGAATGGCCCTAGTATAGCCCGCGCTCCTTGGTTCACAAGAAACGATGAAATTCATAGATATCAGCACGCGGACAGTTGATCCCGAAATAGAGCAGTACAGGAAACAATACATACAGCGGCTATCCTTACACCAAAATCCACTCATAGTAGGTTTGTTGGAGCGGTCCTTGGTGGTCAAGAGACTTAGAAGGGACCACATTATTTGATTGGTTGGGGCGGCATTGGCTACCCCAACAAAAAAGTCATCGAACCTCTCAACTAATTCACTTATGGTCTAAAGGCCGATTGCAAATCAATCAGGAAAAAATTATAATTAATGCGTAATTAATTAAATTCGGTCTCATGACATACTTGGTTAGCCGCTAAAAATTAATAAAACTTGGCATATAATTCAAAACTTTTAATCGCAAAGGAGGGATTCTACATTATGTCAAAAAAAAGCCATAACTATGCATACCGAGCAGGCCGAGTTGCATAAGACTGTTTAATGGTAAACATATCCATGATTTGTATACAAAGTCCAGGACAAACAAGCAAACGGTTCACCTCACGGAAAGCCTACCAGCGCCTATTGATACAACGATGATCCGGATGCCGTGTAACGCAAAGACAGCCTATGCGTTGCCAATGTAGAGGTAAGATTATACCTGGCTCTCCGATCCTTCGAACCGAAACACAGCGAACTGCTTCACGTTGTAAATAGAAAGGAGGGTGGTACTAACCCAGACGATCTCACACGTAGATCTACCACCTGTATTTGTAATTGGTTGAGAAGTGTGTGTAGTGTACTTACCTACAATTTCAGCTATCATGAAAACGACGCATAGGACACTAGCTATTATGAGCTTTCTCCTTGCACGTTTGTCTATCTCAACATTTCTCGATCTGTGGCAGTGTCCTGGAATGTGAACAAAAAAAACGCATAAAAATATAAGGTGCCAAAGATTATTTCAGTTCTTTGAATAGTAATCTACAAGTTTCAATTTTTTCTAAAGACGAAACTATAAATTGGATTTTGATATTGTAATATGAATAATTTCATTATTTACGTGGCCACAGAAGAATAAGTATTTTGTTTTTTTTTAAACATGGCTGACATGGTTAATAACCATAGCAACGTGATAATAAATTATCAATTTTTGGCCACATTCAATAAATTATACTTAAAAATGTTATTTTAATTAATATAATAATAAAAACAGCCTTTTATTTCAGATATTCGATTTAATAAAAAAAATTTCTTGATATAATTTAACCCTTCATTAGTAAAAAAAACCTATTCATACAAAAGATATACCTGAAAAACTCATAGCTCCTTTCCAATCTGTTCAGTAAACTAACCAAACTTGAGAAATTTTAATTAGTCTTGATAAATAGAGCCATCCAACCAACCTACTTGACTTGCATTGGTCACAGTACAAAAACAGATGTCAAACAAACAGCGGAAACAATAGTTTTTCACTGTATGTGTGTGTGACAAATGAAATGTTTTTACAATTCATTGTTATCATTTTAACTGTCAAACCATAGACATTTGAAATACCGCAATTTATCGTAAAGCAAAATCGAAAGTGCGGTTGATAAATATGTTTTATTTTATTATTAAAGTAACATTATTTTTAAATAATTCTATTTTAACTTTTTTTTGGGGCACATCTGCCTCTTTGTCCCACCACTGCAACTCCTGTTCACCAGGATCAACAGTGGCGTCCTTTGAACGAATAATCAACGAATAATGCAGCTGTGCAGTGACGCACAGGCTGTGCCCGGACACCCTACCGGCTGTGTTGGGACCCGCAACGAACTTCATCAGAAGAAATAGGAGGAAGTAAGAAACCGATTTCAGACTTTCCTCCCAGCAAAGCGGAGACAGCAATTCAAATGACCCAGAGGCCAAAAAAGTAAAGGGGAGTCAGCAAGGAGACAGCCTGATCATCAAAACACCACGGTACGCCACTAACTAACGGGGATACATTTAATAATAACCTAGGTAAACCTATTTAAAGGCACGGAAGTTTCCCTTCGTTTTCACAAGATCCAGGTAAAAATAGGACTACATGCAGAGACTTGAATCAACATAATTGCCAGTTGGACCTACGAGACGGTGGTCGAGTTGCCACAGAACTACGTCAATAACAAAGCGATTCTAAAAGTTATTTCGTCAATTTCTCTGCTCAACTTAATCTTCACGACTGCTGAACCGATTTCAAACAAATTTTCACCGGAAACTCACTATTACGTTGTAATAAAACTTGCGAATGCACTTTTCTTGAATTGTATGTACGTACACACATGAATGGTTTTTTTTTCATCAAATAAAATCATAGGTATAGTAAGTAATCTTATTTTATAGTTCAAAACATATAGGTCATGCATCTGATCTAGATTTATTATCAATAAAACAAATTGTCACACAAATATCGACATGATGACTCACAGCAAACAACGTCAAATATTGTTGACTGTGATCTGTGAGGAAATTTACGACTGTTTTTGCATTTTTGTTCTATTTTGTTGTTGTCCTGTATATCACTTCTATCGACAAAAATTTGACGCGGCTATGAATACAAAATTAGCTAATCAGAACATGAAAAATAAACATGCAACATTTAAAAAAAAAACTCGCGCCGCAATGAACCCCTCGAGAGGGGTAAGCAGAGTTAAACACCGCATTTCGCATGTTTATGTTAAGTCCCATTGTGACAAGTTGAGAGTCTGTCGCCACTATCCGGGCACAATGAGGAACATGGAAGCTACAATTTACGGCGACCCGGGACTCGAACCCTCGACCGGTCGGGTCGGTCGGCTAACCGAGGCACGTAACAAATTGAGCTGCCACATCCTACATCCATAACATTTAAAACTTTTTGAATAAACGAAAACATAAAAATCAGTCAAATCTATAAACAAACAAAGTGACAAACTCTTATTGTTATCATAACAAAAATCGACTTGTGTTCTAGAAATATCGTAATTCCGAGAACCATAACAAATTTATAAATTATTGACGGAGGTATCGATAATATTATGAAAGTATATACTGGGAGAATTAAAACTATGGGAACGTATCGAATTTATTGTTCGCAAGAGATGAAAGAAACATCTTGATATTACAGAAGAATAGCCGCCCGCCCCGACTTCGCACGGTTAGATATAGTAAACTTTTTTGAAAATATTCTATCACCTACGTTCATCAGGGATAATGTAAGATCCTAACGGTGAAATAATTTTTTAAATAGTTCCAGTAGTTTCGTAGTCTATTCCAATAAAACAAACAATCAAATATTTCCTATCTATAATATAATACATAGAAGACTATAGTAGTAAGAATTCATATTTTATTTATTCAAAGGCAGTTAATTTTGTTATGGAAATAAATAAAGACTTTCCTTATAATTGAACCGAGACCTTTTTTAAATGATTAAAAAACTATTAGGACGAAGTTAAATTTCTGCAGTAACAATTGCCCTGTTGAGGAGAGGGCTACTTGCCCCTTTATAAGGGCTACTTGCCCCTTTTAAGCGGGCTACGTTCCCCCTTTGCCCCTAACTTACGTTCGATCTCAGCGAGGCTGCCGTTCCTCTTCTCCAGCTCTTCACCATTAGCATTAGTTTCGATGACAGCGCAGCACCCTGTCGAAGGGTTGCCGTGCACGCAGAATATCACCCTCCTGCTGCGGTTTGGACTGTCAGTGCCGTATGTCGCTTTGCCATCTTTGAATCTGGAAACAGAGCGAAAAATCCTTAAACTTCTATGCATGATTTCAATTTAAATATACTTAGGAACTTTAGATCAATGATTGGTCACCTCTGAGGAGCACAGCGACAGCCAAAAAGTTTATGCAAAGCAATGACTTTACATCTCTGTTTAGTAAAGTTGTAAATATTTATTTAAATAGAGATCTAATGTAAGAGTACTTAAAAATGGCAATTATATTATTTAATCAGCAAGTTATTTAAAGCCACTTTTAAATGTATTTTTAACAAGCATCATGTTTTAATTTACTTTAGATCGTAATGTTTACTGAGAGATTAATAAAGCGGAAATTTCAAACATGAGTGAGCAAATAAGGAAGAAAGGTTATTCTAATTGTATTACAGTAGCTTGATAGTCGCTGTGCTGGGAACGAACGATTGGATTAAATTATCTACATTTTTTTTAATGACATAATTCAATGGAAAATTTCCCATGATTACCGGTTGACATTGTTTACGATCTAAAATCTGTATTCCTTTTAAATCCATACAAAATTAAATTCTCTTGTCCTAAGGACAGACCTATGCTGTAGTAGGTACCTACTACAGCATAAACTATATACAGTGAAACCTGGTTAAGTGGAACCTACATAAGTGAGAAACCTCTAGTATTGAGAACGACAATGAGGTCCCGGCACTTTTTCATCGAATTTACCTCTGTTAATGGGACTTTTCGAACCTGATTAAATGAGATTTGATTTCTAGGATTTTTTCCATGTTTAGCTCTATAATTGGGACTCTGGAGCTCAGTTCCCTTTATAAGTGAGATAATGTATCAGGTTAGGACTGGTTTCGACACGATTGTTTACAAACATTCGAATTTCTTTCGCACGTGTTTTGTTTACGGCCTCTGTAAATGAGACGAATCATTTTTAAACCTGTCTAAATGGAAAACTGGATAAATAAAAACCTCTTTAAATGGTTAAAATCCTTGGTCCCTTGAGATCCCAATTAACTAGGTTTCACTGTATAACTAAAGGTTTGCTTTATAGGAGAATTTTTATCAAAAGAAACTGCGCCAGTTAACATGACTATAATCTAAAGTACGATTTAAAATATATCGTGTGTATTAATTGATATGAAATCTTTACATATATGCTATGCTGTTGTCGATCAGAAGTTTATTGACCGCTTATTGACCTTCAGTGTACCTAAAATCAGAGGATTTCCTTTCCATACAAAACACGGTACCATCCTTTCTGGGTTGCAGAAATGGTAATCAAACACAGAGGTATAGCTTGCCTTAGACGGAACATGTACAAAATTTGAAAAAAATCCTGGTGACTTTTTTAGCTCTTACACGTTCGTGATTGTAACCCGGGAGCCCCTAATCATTGATCCGGCTGATACGGCGACAGCTAAGCTCCGACCAAACATGAGTGGATACCAAAAAATACAAAATGACTAATTAATTATTGCCGAAACATTGGTAGGACTCCCAATCAACACCACACTGGTATCGTCCCCAATGATAACGAATGGGAAAAATATTACCAGTTATTGCCGGTGGTGACAAATATGACAAAAATACCAGATACCAGTGGTGATTAAAGTTGATTCATATGTTGAATGCGATATTTTTTCACCCTCGATCTGGTGAGATAATACAACACGACTCTGGTAAGAGCAAGACTGTTTTTAAAGTGTGCCTGTCAGCTTGTTATAAATCATCCGCTTTTCATCATTTTAGTACCTTACTAATAAGTACATAAGACTCGCTTTTATTGAATCAAATAATAGATGGTAACACGAAGTTTAAACTCACTGATGGTGCAAGTCATCCGATGGCTTTCATTGTAATTAACTGAGATACGATAAACATTAGCACGTGTAACGAATGTGAATCACCTAATTGATTTGTCTGTTTTCTGTCAGCTTCCTGATCCAGTACAAAGTGCCATTAAAAGGGTCATCAAAGTTCTATTGTGCCCTTTAAGTGTGGTAACTCCAGGAGCGTAAATGTCTACCTACGACAACGTAGCCTGATGTGATATTGACTGTTGTTATATATAAGCCACGAACCTTGCTTATCATCGAGAACGTAAGCTAGATTGCCGCTACTAGAATAAAATATTGATTTCAAGGCTTGGAGGTTATTTCTATAAGTAATTGCGTCCTCGGTAATGCAGTGCACAGGGAGAGGTCACTTCGCTCGTGTAATATACTTACAACCTTCGAGTGAACCATGTTAAAGCGTTTATTTTGTTATAAAATGTCATCGGCATACAAGCGTAACGTTCACGTGATAGAAAGTGATAGCAACCTCAATGCGTTGTTTGTGTAAAATTAAAGATGTCATTTCTCTCGTGTTGGTTTTGAAACTGGCTCTCCAATTCTAAACCGAAACGAACGAAAGCGAACTGCTTCTCCGGCAGAAATAAAAAAGAAGGTGGTTCCATCCCAGACGATTTCGCACGTAGATATACTATACTACCTGTCTATATTTAAATCGCAATAATACTGATAAACCGCCCGTTTCGTAAGCAAAAAAATTAATTTTGACAAAATCAACTCGTATAGGATCCAATATTGGAAATATTTTTCAAGCTGAAACTAATCATAAACATTCAGAAAAATTTCATTAAAAAAAATGTGGGGGGTTTCGGAGACCATCTTTCACAGACAGTGATACGTGGTTTTATGTACAGGTAAAGAAGATGTAAGATATAGATATTCTTTAGTAAACAAACAAGGTAGCAAAATTCAATTCAGGATATCCACAGGCCATAATTATAGTAGTTAGCTAAGAAGAATACTGAATAAATACACCAAATTACGAGACGACGATGGTTTTAATTCATCTTACCTAATGCTCAGATACTTCCTGAAGAAGATAGAGCATATTAAATGTAAAAACTAAAACCGATCAAGTGGTAAACTATTAGACGAATCATCTGACCATTCAAGGTACTGTTTCAAACAAGGTCAATTTTGTAGATGTTTTTGTCTATATACCTTTATATAATTATAAAGTTCGTTAATACAGATCAATTACCATGTCTAATTATTAAATAATTATGTGGAAAAAAATTGTTGTCATTACAGCATTTTTACCCTAAAATGTTACAGCGAACGATGCAAATATTATATATCTTTAAATGATCAAACAAATAAAGGGTGAAGCATATGAAAGCAAGGTTTTGTTTGAAATAACCTAAAAAGAAGTGGCTCCCCCTTATATTTAGTATCAAAAACTCACAGTAGCAATGGTTTCGTGTCCTCTTTCTCCATTTCCAACGAATCACTTTGGGTATCTACTTCACTAGTCATGAACCCGCAACCCGCCTGATGATTTTACTGTAAATTTATCAAACCACGAGCGATTCTAGTCAGAAGTTTATAAATTGTCGTAAAATATCATAGTTTAACACTACATGTAGACATTTGTAGATCGCACTAAAGTGAGCCATTAGGACTGTTATCTAGAATACATTATATCAAAGGCACTCCTTACTTTGATAAAGAGAGCAAATACAAGTAGACGTAATCAGGCACTATAGGCGCTGCGCAAACTTGTGTCGGACACAAGACACCGGCGAATGTATCCGGTTGCCGCCAGGATAAGGCAACTACTGTTTCCTATGGTGGTGTGTTGTGTCGGCAAAAATACAATTTTCTGCAAGCGTTAACGCCAACAGAAAGAAAATTTATAGAAATGACATGTCACGACCGCGGGAGATATGTGAATCTTGTGATTTCAATCCATTTTTATTTTTTGTGGCGTCAACGCTTGTAGCAAAATTCTTTTTGTCTAAGTGCCAGTACAAAAACTCGAGGGGGAACCAACCGGAAAAAAGATAATAGAAATTTAAATTTTGTGCATTCACTGCACATTTTAAATCAGGCAACAATCGATCGAAAGTTATTGGTTGGTACGATTCTTTCAATTATCCCCTCCCCAACTCCGCCCCTGGCGGCCATCTATTTGTTTGTTGAAGATATCTTATTTTCCTTCGAATTAAACATACATGCATTCGGGAGTACCGTAAAGTTATATTCAATTTGTCATTTTTGGACGTGGGAACATTCAAGCTGTTACCGCGATAAGATTAGGGAACCAAATTTTTAAAACCGATTTTATTTTTCCAATCACGTTTAAGGCACTAAATATAAATACTACAGCATTTAGAAGTAATATTGACTTATAGTAAATATGTATGAAGGTAAACAAAGCAGACACATTTACTCTTCAGAACTTTTTGATCTTATCTGATCAATCATTTTATTTATGAATGCAATTGAAGACTTAACAAATATAAAGATTGTAATAATAAACGTGAAGTATCTAACTTTGAATGATCAAGACATTTTACTTAGAAAATTATTCAAAATGTCCCATACCACGAGATAAAATTCTACCATAATATTTCAAGACGAAGACTACAGCCAAACTAACCTGTAGATCCAGTTTGTCTACCGTGAGTCCCTGTATATTTTCTACACGTAACGTAACATTGAACAGCATAGTGATTTTATATGAGCAATCTTGATTCCTCATCAATCCGTCAGAGGCTCTTTACAAAGATTCATAAGAATTTGTAACTGCAGTCGCAGGCGGCAATCGAAGGTAAAACTCATTTTCAAAAGTAGACACACGGGAGTATACTCCGAAACGACGAAAACTAAATTATAGACCGAACGTTCGTGTGTTTAAAACTACGAAAGTCTTTCAGTCGGGTCAGTCTGGCTCGCAGATACATTCATTGCGATCGAACTTTGTTTGATATGTATTGCATCAATAACCTTACTGCGAAGACACCGACACGTTGATTTCGATAATATTGTAATCATTTGACATTTGTATTTTCAACCGGCGTTCACGCTTGCGGAATAATGACATTTGTCTAAGGGGGATTCAACAAATCACATAAGCCCTTCTCTATACGAGCGAAAATTCAAAGGTTTTTTATCGAGCGTTATATTTCGACGATATCTCCTACATAGACCGGTAAACACCACATGCTCTAAGCTTCAACAGCTTAACAGCTCTCATTTTGAGAATTAATCAAATTTAGCACGAATCATGAAATGAAAATTAAAAACTCCCGGACAAAAAGCAATAACCATAACACAAAAAATACAACGAACAGTTTATTCCGATCTGTCACCCGATTCTGTCACCCTGAGCGGACAAAACGGGATTATATTATACATCCTCTCTCTAGAATGTTTCTAAGTAATTCATATAACCTAAATGACTTTTCAAAAACTTTGAAGAATCGCTCGCTTGAACACCGATAATCTCGATTTATAACGACTCCTACGTTCTACTGATAATATAGTTTTATTGAAGGACCATAACTACCTGTAATGGACTATTATCATGGCCACTCACTTTCAAGAGACACTTGACTGTTATCAGATGTGATAACACGTTGAAAAACATTGCTTAATTATTTTTTTGTTTTCAAATTAATTAAGTTTTTAAATTGAAGTGGATGTTTTTTTTAATTCGATTATATTAAATTGTGCAGTAAGTTTTATTTTATTAATTTATTTGCATTATTTAATTAAAATAACTAGGTGATATCATACTTATAGTATGTTTGTTATGAAATTTGTGTAATTAATGTTTAGATTTGATGTATGGCATGAATAGATGATTCTCACTAATTTAATTGAAGAATGTATTAACCATGGTAATCAAGGTTACAGCTTCAGCAATTTTGCACATAAATGAATGAAAAAATCTTTAAATATAGTCTGTTCACTGAATTGACCTAGTAGAGAACTTTCTCTGTCATACAATCACATACAAAAGACAAGGTCCGAAAATTTCGACACATCGCCAAGGCGGCGTCGACCAATAAAAATGCGCATTCGCATTGATCCATGAGTATATTCTAGGTAATGTACCTAAGACCAAAACGTGGTATTTTCCAATATTGCTCGATTTTGCAAACAGACTATATCAGTAACGTCTGATGGTTTACTCCAAATTTGTCATCCTGTCCCCCTCATTGTTATTTTTCTCTTTGACCCCTATAACAATAAGGGGGACAGATGAAAGTGTGAAAACAATTCGAACTGACCCCAGTCGCTAACAGGGTGACAGATCGTTTTTTTTTTCTTTGACCCCTAGCGGGACAGAACAGGATGACAAATCGGAGTAAACCATGAGACGTTTGACGTTTGATACCTAAATGAAGGTAACAAACCCACACAACTCAATAATACTGAATATGCATGACTTTTATTTATTTACTTAAATTTGATAGCACATATAAACACAAATCCGTTACATTTACTCTAATATCTAACTTAATAACTAAGTTATAAACCTTCAAAGTTGTTGTTCAGATAGTGAGATCCGATATGTACAATGACGTCAAAGTACACAGGCGCCATACAACTTCCATAGAAAAGGTTTTTCTGATGAGTGAGATAGTTCAATAGAGAGAGTTTATTGTTCAACTTTAATTCTCTTTTCATTGTAAAAATACAATTTGCACATAATTAAACAAAAATTTATTAAATAATCAAATTAAAATTTCATGCATATTCCCTATTGTTCAACACTTATATTTTACAATTAAGTACCTATATATTACATTGTTTATTATGTAACACAGTTACGCTACTTTTTTTATAGCAACACATTTGTGGCGAAAATATGTACCTACAGGTGCTTATATTTGTGTGAATTGATGAGTCTGAAAACGAAAACTTTTCGCCAGATTATGGCAAAGCCAAAAAATAGGGTTAAGTATTTAACCCATACAAGACCAATATATACCAAAACCTGCCAAATAAAATTATTATTCTTATGTAATGTTTTCAAGTAGTTTAGAATAATTTGGAAGCTGTATTCACTGTTATGAATGCACTAAACAAGATTTTGTCTTATCCTTTAATTAAATAAATTTACAGGAGATAAGCCAACATTCAAAATTTTTGCATTCCTTACTACACAAAAGATATAATACTAATTTAAAACATTTAAACTGAGATATATAAATTTTAAGATACAGACCAAATGCTGCTCAAATTAAAAAAAAACTAACCCTAATTCCTCTATGCCCACCACCAGTTTACTTTTGATTACCGCTTGCAAATACAGTTACAACTGTGTATAAATTGTAAGGAGCCTGTAACGGATTGATGAGGAATTAAGATTGCTCATACAAAATCACTGTAGTAATCTATGTTGTCCAGAAAAACGGTACAAACTCTTGATAGACACACTGTTGTATAAATGCCTAGGTTATTAGATAAAGGAATTTTTATTCTTCATTAATTATTAATGTCTGATGCATAACAACATACGGAGAATACATAAATAAATTGTTTAAAGGGCATAAATAATAATGAGCTTTGTTTTAATTTTTACATTTGAATTATTCATTTTATACATATATTTAAGCATGTTAACAGTACAAGGTTTTTTAATGCTTTTGACACATGCTTTTGATTTTAATCGGTTTGCAAGAATTATTCATCAAATATTTTATATTTCAGACAGTGATGCTCAAGTCAATTCAATCACAAACGACGTGGCTAGGTTTTGGTTTAGTGATAAAAACTATCAGATGAGCCGTATATAATATAATTAGAGATTAACTGAGTGTATTGGTAAAACAACAAATCAAAGTTACTGTGTTATTATGTACATATTGTGGTGGATGTGGATGTGGTTATTAAACTTATTTCTTTTAAAAGAAACAATAAATCTTGAACTCCTATTATTTATTTATAAGTTATATATTTTTAAATATTAAATGGCATATAAAAACTGAATGATACACTCTTAAAAGGCACTCCAGTTTTCCCAAAAACGGTAGCATTTTATCAACTTGTGTTAATTAAAATAATTACTGATCTTAATTTTTGTTGATTGAAGATACATATTAAGACAATTAGTAAAATTAATATAAACACCTACAAAGCACTTTAAATGTTGCAAACAAACTATTAACTGCGTCTACCATAGTTTTTCTACACATCATATAACATAGATTATTACAGACATTTTGTATGAGCAATCTTAAGACTTCATCAATCAGTTAGAGGTGCTTTAAAAAGATCCATGTATAAATTTGTAACTGCAGTTACAAGCGGTAAGCAAAGAAAACTGATGGTATGCAGCCAGTTCATTTCAATAGTTTTTTTTTTAGGATGAAATGTAGCCAATTCATTCCAAATTATGTTGTCATCTTTATCAATATATTTTGTTGACTTGACACTTATACAGAAACAGATTCAGATTATAGGTTGTTCCATTTAATAATTTTGTTTACTTATAAATCAATTAACATTATTTATCCTGCATATACTGCATCTACATGTATTTATCTAAGTAGGGTTAGTTTAATTGAATCCATCCTTATCAATGGGCAGGTATGTAAATTTTTTCATAATTACATCATTTAAAATTCATATTGTTTAAATGTTTTGACAAGAACAGGGTAAAGATAGGCGGACAAACTTACTAATAAAAAATAAATGAACTACTCTTATGGGAACTTCGATTATCAAATGTATTTTAACTGCTTAGAATTTGAAGACAAATGAAATCTGTGTATTTATTTTGTAAATTATAAAATATCCCATTCAACTCATTGACTTCCTGATTTATCACAATATCTTAAAAATTATTGGTTCAGCAAATCTGTTACTTGAGAGATGTATTCTTAATTATCAAAGAATCATTCTTTTTTTTTTTTTTAATCAGTCATTTTATTTATCAAGAAAGTGTTTAACTTACATAAACTTTTCTACTTTTAAAAGTTTGTTACTAAATAAGTTTTGAATTAAATTTTCAATATAAAAGGTATTCTGTAAAATATTCTATGATAGGTAGGTAGATATATAAATGTCGTATTATCTGAGAACAAAGTAATAGTGTTGTTATGTTTGCTTAAACCATTTGTTAACAGGAAATGGCAAGTAAGTGGCCAGGAAAAACTTTGAAAAACCGCCTCAAGCTATATGAATTCTTACCCGTTCACCGCTGGTTGTCCATTCTGGTCCATGTGTCTGTTCTGGACCAAACAACCAGGGGTCTCAGACTTCTTGGAGACATCATGAGCCTCAACATCACTCAGGATCGCGGCACAGTCTTCATCATTCAACTTGTCACAGGACAAACTCTTCGATTTCGACCTTCCATTCAAATTGTTCAGGCCTTTGTCAACGAATGCGGCACTCAACCCATTTAATTTCCCGTCATTCGGTATTTTTTCGCTAATTAAATTAGATGACATGTCGCGTGCAAAACAAATAACGCGGCGAACATAAAAGTGAGTTCTTCGCTACAGCTGTCAATCACACAGCTGCGAAACGTTCCGACTGACGCTCGCGGCCGCAAACCAAACGTTTTGCTCGCGACAACAAAACAATGTAACTCGACCCAATTCACAGCAGCATTGTCCTCTATTGCATCTAGATAATGTAACAGACACTTCAAATCTAGCCGAATAACACGCGCGTGACGCCAACGAATCGAACTCTAAAAGAAAAAAGTTGGACACAAACTTGGGCACAGACAGATGATTTCAATGCCGCTAACAAGGGTGAAGGCGATATTGCGTAATGTCGCTATTCAGAAAGAAAACAAATAAAGCTCGTCACAATTACATGGAAATACCTAATCACCGGAAAAACTGCTTCAGTTAGATAGACCATTCATTACGGAAGTTTATCTTCTTCCGATTTGTAAAAAGACCGTCGATCCTAAAAAAAATGTTGTAATCTCAATCTCGTAAAAACGTTCTAGATTAACAAAGTTTTGGAAAGAATGACAGCACAGGCACAAAGGATGACAGCAGCGGATCTTGGTCATAATAGTCGCAATACTTCATTATTGTCTAGTGTTTATTTTAGTTGACATATAAAATAGTTCTTTTTGATTTTTGCTTTGCTGAAAGACAGTACGAACTTATACTCGTAGACAGTGACGTAACGATAGAGTGGCGTGACGGAAAACTGCCTCTGGCCCCCAGGAGGTCCGTGAATAATTTCGTGTTACCTTAAGAGCACAAAACCTTAGAGGGGGGAGGGGGCAAAAATATGTAGATCTAAAAAAAGTTCTCCTGTTTCTTTTTAAAGGCCTGCATCCATTCATTTGTCACAAAGTTCGAACGGTTACGCCACTGCTTGTAGAAGTATAGGTCGAGGGCTATGTTGTCTGATTGCGATCTTATGTGCTTAACATGCAGATAAGGAATCTGAAGTAAAAGGTGCCTGTAATAACCACCATACCTCTTCTTCCTCTTCCGCTATTTAGACGAGAGAAATCGCTAATACCTACTTACTAAGCAAATGTTTTTCTTCTCTGAATGTTATTTCAGAACTTATTACTTAAATAGGTACTTCAAGAACTCTTAAACAAACGTTAATTAAATACGTTTACCTTAACACATGTAAGTAGACAGGGCAATAATGTATGAAATTGACAGAACACCCTTGGGAGGTTGTGGGCTGCATGGACGTTGTTCGTTGCCTATCGAGGTTGCACTGGACACTTGACCTTTTGGCACACGTGACGTGACTTCTAATGCCATCGATTTCATGCCACATAAGTACCAACTTTATCGGGGAAAACTACTACAGCATACATTTGCGACCTATGCGATGACATGGGAGAGATGAAGAAATATCCCTTCACTTTGAATGAGATGTCACCGAAGGGAATTAAAGGTGAAACTTTTGTTACGAAGTGGGTATAGTTACCTTGTAATAAATATTTAGGAAACCTTATATTGATTTGCTCAAAAAGTTCAATAATGCCACCTTTCTGTTTGATTTTAGTTTTTGAATTTTAATTATTTTGTTAATGTACATGTTGATGTATACGTTGGTGACGGAAGCCTTTAACATGCCAATTAAAGCTAACAAAGGAAAATAACGCTTAATTCTAATATATTTATACATCTTCCAATAAATAAATAAACTTTATTATGTGCCAGTAACACGCACGAACTTGACATCTTGACAAGTTTGTATTTGGACATGGCGTTGAGGTTGTTTGGTATTGTATTTGTAATATTTGTATCTAAGTATGCCTATATCAGTTTCCTCAAATCAGCTGTAGGTATGCAATTTTTTATTAGTTTCGTTTTTTTCTTTTCTTGATAGTAATTAAGTACAAAATAGTTAAATCTAATAACCACATTACAACACATACATTGACTTAAAAATCTTATGTTACAGGTGCTAAGCAACGATATGGTATAAACAACATAGATAAGAATACTACTTCCAAGACCGGCAAGGGAAACAATATATCCTGCAAATATCACAAATCCCCGAAATTCGAACCCAGAACCTCTAGCGTAGGAGTCGGCTGTTTACATCACTGCGCCACGGAGGCCGTGGTTGTCTTATTTTAGTTCTTAGTCTTTTTTATACCATTAAGGTGACAAGCAAGCATAGCCTGCCTGATGGTAAGCAAACAATTTAGCCTATGTACGCTTGCCAGGGGGGGATTCAGGGGGGGGGGGGTCTTAAGGGTTCCAAGCCACCTCCCGAAAGCATTTGGGTTCTATGGAATTATACCCTTACTTTGTTATAACTTATAACTAAATTTGAGCGAGGTCAAGCACCTGATATTTGCAATACCAGGGATATCTATGGGTATAACGCACGCGCTGTAAACCCTGCCAGAATCTTTTCACAAGGAAAAAGCATGCCAGGGAGTTATACGAATAAATAATTTAAATTTGTGATGTTCATGTTTATTTTTGATTTAATTTTTCTGCTTCGATTGTAAATACCAATCAGTGGAAACTTCACTGGTAAATTAATTATTGTTTGTTAATCTAAATAAAAATATAAAACTGTTGGTTTCCCAAATAAATAAAAATGAAATAAAATTAATTCGTATAATGTAACGTGAGCTTTATCGCATTCTTTCACCCTAGACTGTAAGATGTATTAGTGGCTATGTATAAAACATGTCCATATACTAAATTACAGAACCTTGGGTTTATTGCCGGCATCTTCTTCAACATAAATTTTCCGAACCGGTGGTCGAGTCATTTTTAAGAAAGAATTTGATTCATTTGATGATTCTAAATACTTTTTTTTTTCAATTTATCGGAATAAAGTTTTTTGATTTTGAGTTAATTCCACAGCCTGAGGCCAAAAGTCCCTGACAATAGTGGGAGGTGCGATGGTAAAAGAGTCCATTGACATTATCTTTTCAACATTACCCAAAAAAGTGGTAAAACATACAGTACAGTACAGGTTACAGTAGTAGAAAGACGCAAAGTGACTTCTCCGACTTCAAGGCAAGTCAAATTAGATTTCTAGAACTAAAACAGGCACTTAACTACTTATAATTTTTACCTAACCTTACATGAATAACTAGGTACCTATGACTGCTATCTTTACTATTGAGTGGAATAGATAACGTTAGAAACTAACTTGTTATCATTTTGAATTACAAATACTGTAGTAGACTGACAGGGGAGTGATTTCTGACAGATTCTTAGAGCAGGCTTCAAATTATTATAATCCAGTATGTGTGTATTACATTTTTCTTCTATTTAATTTGATAAAGAAAAATCACGATCATCAACATTCCCTTTTCCCATTTACTTTTGGTCGGCACAGCATAACTTTTCCTTCTATACCTCTCTGCGTCATCTCTTCACCCACCTCCTTCGCTTCAAATCGCCACTTGCACATTTCATTTACCTTTTTAATATGAGTATATCTCTTCTCTCACTGGTGCACCCAAAACCCCAAAAGCATTCGAGTTCTTCGAAGTTTGAAAACATAACATTAGCGAGGTCAAGCACCGCCATCAGAAAGCGTTTCTAAAAACAGGCCGTTAGCTTCCCACCCCCCTCCCAAACGGTAATCCTGGATCCTGGTTATTTGTACCTATGTTTTACCGGCATCTTACTAATCTGGGACAATGTAGTTTAATTTCTGACGAGACGCAAAATTCCGGTAGTCAATAATTTCCCAACCATTTTGTAGGGGTAGCATCAGGGGCGTAGTAACCCTAGGGCCAAGAGGGCTATGGCCCGGAGCGGTAGGCTGAAAGGGGCAGCATAATGCAGTTATTTTAAAGTAAACACATTACGTCTTTACGTCAATAAATGGGGCGGCAAATCTTTAAATACGCTTCTGGGGTAGCTACCGCTGTATCAGCTACGGTATTGTAAAAAAATCTGCAGTTATTTAAGGCTTTCAAATGGCCCGATGGCCCACGCGTTTGAGCTTTACAACAAATTTTGATACAGGGCCCGTCTAAAGCAAGCTCACACCTCTGCCATCTGGCAACCCTACTAAACAGTTGGAGTTAAATTTTGACTTGTCAAAACAAACACATAGTTTGTCATGTCCCATATAGAAACAATATTCATTTTAAATGCTAATTTATATTTTTCAAAGATAAACAAATACATTGCTGTTGTTTTGAATAACAAATAGGAACAACTGCCTTTTATAATAATGGTACCGTAATGTTATTCAAATTTTCACAGTTTCTGTATTTTAACGTAGGTAGGTGGTAGACATAAAATCTAATGGAGTATTGAATTATTATGTAGGTTTCCATTAGAATAAATCTAGATACATAATTAAAGAAATAGATTGTTTTTATTCATTAATTACTACTTGTAAAGAGCTCGCGATATTTGTACTACGAAACCGTTACTTTGGGGAAAATTTCCCCTTTTTTGTGTTGTCTTTTTAACCTTCCCTATCGACATTAGAGCAAACGAACTGAAAGAAAAACAATTCAAATCGGTCTAGCCGTTTTGAATTTTAGCGGGACTAACGAACAGCACTTTAATTTTTACCCGATTACGGCGAAGCAAAAACGAGGGTTATGTATGTATGAATGTCCATCTGTTCCTACATAACTTCTACACTAACCACGTCTAAATTGAATACCTAACTTCACAATTTCAGATAAGAATTTTCTTGTTTCTTACATTTTAGAGCGCGATTTTCAGTAATTGGGTTTTAGTTTTTAAACTTAATTTTTATATAAAGTACCTACCTAGTACCTACATATTACAGGTACATAATTGTGCCTAGAAAGGGCTTTTTTAGGTAACAATTAAAGTAGTGTTGCAGGACGGGCTGCAGGGAGCCGCTCGATACATGTTATCCAAGCATGATCGGCGCCCTCGGCAAGATTCGAACCAAGACTTAACCTTGTTACGACAACGACGCGACAGCTGGGGGCCTGGTACCCTTTATTTAATCAGGAGGTAGACCTACGGTAACCAGCAAGCTTTTTTTCCAACATGCTATTTAATGCTAATGGCGCCCTCCCCCCCAGGCGCCCCTGAGCCTACCCTACCCTACCTTAACGCCGCTGCTGGCTACCGGCTGGAAATATTTAGGGGAGGTATTTGTCCAGCATCTTTCTGCTGCCCACTGTTGGAAAAGTGATGATATAAAAGTATAAATGACTAGCTTGCAAGTATAGTAAAGACAAACACAAAATGTATTTTTCCTAAAGAATCCTTTGTTTCTCAATTCATGTATTTTTAAATTCAAGTTTTAAGCCGCAGACATAGTTTAGGCGTACACTTTTGTAATACCATCCTCATTAACGCCATGTTTTGTCTACAATCCCACGTTTCAGGTATCTTACCGACATTAAGTGTACGCACAATGAATCATGAATTGAATTAGGCACGTCCGATCGAAATAAGCTGTTTTAAATGTCTTTTCAGTACAAACACGGTGTGTGAACCTATTTTTTTATGTATTTCTTTAACGGCATTGGTTTTAGTACGATACTGACTAATCATCAGTAATTATAATTTCTTCATTCTTAAACACTCGGCGTCAAAAATATCGTCCCTCGCTGATTTTCAGCATCAAGCTCATCTAACTTTTATAATAAGAACTCTGGCTAATAGATCATGGTGTCAAATTAAAGCTTGTTTAATATCCCTTCAATTAACATGTTTTTTTTTTTAAATTAAACGTCATAATTTCCATGTCGAAGAAGTTGTAAGAAAATGTACCAAAACACTCGTTTCAAGGGTCGCGACTTGAGCTCAGTTCCAGAGCTATAAAATGCACAGCACATCGTAGAGACCGCTTACAATTTGCCCGAGATCACGTCGATTGGACGTTTGAGCAATGGAGGCAGGTTCTCTTCACCGACGAGACAAGAGTCTGCCTTTATTGCAACGACAGGCGTGCAAGGGTGTATAGGAGGTCGGGCAAACGATTCGCTCAGGCCTACATTGAAGAAACAGTGGGTTACGGAGGTGGCTCGTGCATGTTCTGGGGAGGCATCTCTATAGATGGCAAGACCGACCTTGTCTGCGTTTCATCGACCAGAGGGACTCGCGGCCAGGGGTCTCTGACTGCTGGTCGCTACATTAATGAAATACTGGAGCAGCATGTGGTCCCATATGTGGGTTTTGTCGGCTCTGGCTTCAAATTAATGCATGACAACGCGCGATCCCACACAGCTTTAATTGTGCGAGAATATCTGGAGGAGGTTGGGATCCCTATTTTGTCGTGGCCAGCCAGAAGTCCTGACTTAAACCCCATAGAGCATCTTTGGGACGAGGTAAAAAGACAAGTTCGGTCACGAGATGTCGCCCCTACCACCCTGCAGGAACTTGAAGATGCCGTCATCGAGGAATGGGACAGAATTCCGCAGGAATCGGTTGTAAAGTTGGTGCGATCGATGAACACTAGGTTTTAAATTAGTTTTGTTTTATTTTGTAATTTTTTGTATTTTTTTTTTTTTGTTATTGTTTTGTATGATGAAATAAATGTTTTTTTTTACTGTTTACAATGTCTTTTCAATATTTTTTGACAAATGAGGAAATCTTTATTTTTTTCTTAATAACCATAAAAACCATTAAATAACCTTTCAAATGATACCTTTAAGTCAATACTTGACCCAAGATTAAAGTGAAATAAAGTTGGTTGAAAACATTTTTTGCAAAGGGGCGATATTTTTGACGCCGAGTGTAGTACGAGATCCCGCTGCGGGATTGGTGTGCTCATCGACTTTTTGTTTAAAACCAAATTTTTATGTTTATTTATAATTAAGAGAATATATATTTACTAGGGTGCCTTTCAAAATTTGGCCGCCATTATTTTTAATTAAATTATTTTTAATTGAATTTTGGTTTAAAATTTATTTTATTTATTTTTTAAATAAAATAACGTCTACATCACGGTAATTAATATGAAGATTCTAAAAAATTATAATCTAAAAATATATCTAAAAAATAAAAAAATATATTATATCTCTATTAGATATTAATTATATTAAATGGTTTTTTAAAATGATAATAAATTTTGAAGTAATTGTTTTTTTCGTACAAATAAAAGATTCTCTAAAATGGAGTTAGATAATTTGCTAATTAGAACGTCGATATTTAATATTAATTTAAAAATAAAAAATTAAACCAAGGTGACTTAAGTAAAAGAAAATTTTATTGTGA
This sequence comes from Choreutis nemorana, assembly GCA_949316135.1. Lineage (NCBI taxonomy): Eukaryota > Metazoa > Arthropoda > Insecta > Lepidoptera > Choreutidae > Choreutis > Choreutis nemorana. The sequence continues at coordinate 1,479,702 of OX438598.1, forward strand.
AAGTATTATTTAATTTTTTTTTTAGATTTTATTCAAGTATTTAATTGTCTGTTACATTTTAACGCGCAACGGCAACCGTGATTTTTTAGAATCTTCATATTAATTACCGTGATGTAGACGTTATTTTATTTAAAAAATAAATAAACGAAATTTTTTACCAAAAATCAATTAAAAATAATTTTATTAAAAATAATGGCGGCCAAATTTTGAAAGGCACCCTAGTAAATATATATTCTCTTAATTATAAATAAACATAAAAATTTGGTTTTAAACAAAAAGTCGATGAGCACACCAACCCCGCAGCGGGATCTTAGACTAAAATGAGATGAAGATAATAAGATGATAAATGAGATGAAGATAAACAATGAAAATGATGAATCTGCCTACAGTAACATGCTAGTACGGTTACTGTAGGCAAGGAGTTACTCAGGAGATGACGAAAAGCGCAGCCAAATCGTAGTATTTCACTTTCTCCACATTTGTACAGCGCTACAGATATTTACTGGTTAAATCACTAGCATTTTACACATTAAATTCTCCTGATATATAAGAAAAGACAATAAAATAGGAAAATTCTAACTGACACTTCCCGTTCCCGCCAAGGAACTCCTGTATGAACCTACATTTTTATGAGGAACTTATGGTTGTATGTCTGACAGTTCTCATGAAAAAACCAGCCAAGTACGAGTTGAAGTTTCAAAGGAGGCCACTGCTGATCCTGATTAAAAGGAGTTTTATTATATCAATAAAATATATAACCTCCTTCTTTGAAGTTAGTAAATAGATGAAAAAAAAACTATACAATGAAGTCAGTAGGTAAATTTGAAAGTAGGTAGATAGGTAGTTTTTGGAGGCAGGTTTTTTTTTTGGAGGACGTGATAACTCAGTTTGTTACGTGCCTTGGACAACCGACCGACCCGACAGGTCGAGGTTTCGAGTCTCGGGTTGCCGTAAGTTGTAGCTGCCATGTTTCTCAATGTGCCCGGAGTGTGTGTGAGTTTATGTATGTAGGTAAAATTTCAATTCGTAACCGTTCCGTTGGAAAGTGCGAATTATTACGTACGTACGGACGTACACACATGCTTACATATTGCGCAACATGTATGATTTGTACTAATTGATATGCCTGGTCAACTGTCCTAGCTCCTTTGTATGGGTGTTTGATACTGACCTAATAAACCAAATTGATATCGGTAATAGATAATGTTAAACGTTTTAACTAAAATATTTACCTATACCTCTTTAAATGTAGTATAAAAACAAAGTCGCTTCTCACTGTCTGCCTGTCCCTATGTATGCTTAGATCTTTAAAACTACGCAACGGATTTTGTTGCGGTTTTTTTAATAGTTAGAGTCACTCAAAAGGAAGGTTTTATGTTTTTAATACATAATATCCGTGCGAAATCGGGCCAGGTCGTTAGTATTCAAATATTTTCAAAATATTTCGATACCATACTTTGAAAATCCTCGTAAATGCCTAAAACCTATACCTATGTATATAAGTTATTTATTCTATAAGCCAGGATTCGGTCATCAATCAAAACTAAATGTGTTGCTCTGCTAATAAAGATTTAATTTAATTGTAATAACTTATTTACAATTGATAGTTTAAATAAAACTACAATATTAAAACATAACTAAAACAAACCTGCAAATAAAGAAACATCATTATATGTCATTTAGCAAACCAATTCCATGATATTAAATCAAAAAAACTAAAAAAAAATCATAAAACTTCGTCGTCAAGACGTCAATATATATATTTTTTAATGTGACTTCAATATTTCTTTTCCATCTGACAATCTTGACACCCTGTGAAAGACCAGTCTATGGATTAAAGAAAGAGTATCTACTCTTACATGTATAACAGGTTTTTTTGATATAAAACTTTGTAACACAGCTTTACAGAAATTGGCAGTTTCGACATATAATCAATAAATAGTGAAGTATTTTATTAGTCTCTATAAAAATAAATATTAGGAAAGTTTTACTTCTTCTGTAAAATTTTATTGAACTCTAAAACAATGTTTTCACAGTACGGTATCCCAAGTACTTTCAAATATTAATATTTTTAAACCACCATCGGTTCGGAATGCTATTTCTACGGGGCTTTTTTTCGAAATAATTACAATGTAAAAAATCTATATAATAAAATATAGTTTTCTAGATTTACTATATAAACCAATTATTATATAACTTTCTGTAATATAAGCATCTAGCATTTCGTAAAATCATTATTTATTGGCATATACATATGTACCTACTACAACATATATTGTTCAACGGAACCTGAAGTTATACACAATTTCATGACTTAATAAGAAATTTTTAAACTTTTAAAAGATAACTCCAAAGACTAGCTTGCTTTATTTAGATTTTCAGAACTAGGTATTTACTTAATTTGATGACGCCTACAGAGGTTTTTGCTTAAAACAAAAAGGCTAAAAACCGTTCCGCTGACAAAAGGCAGTCTTTGTTGGTTAGTTGCTTTAAAATAAACAAACTGCCAAAACAAACGGACCGGAAGGAAAATTCAAGAGGAATTGTATGTTAAGAATGATTCGGATCTATTGAACCATGATGAGGGACGGTGATGCGCTTCCTGTATTAACTGAACCACTAATTGGTTATAAGAAATTTTAAGATTTTTTCGCCTAACAACTTGTTGCAAAGTTGGCAACAACTTTGCAACAAGTATTATTTATTCTCAAGTTTCCAATGAAATGATGATGAGATGAATAGTGTAAATGACAGATGGAATAATGAATCTGCCCACAGTAAGTAGTCAGTAACTAGTTCTGTTACTGTAGCCTGTATAGAGTTTCTTGGGAGATGACGAAAAGAGCAGTCAAATCGTCGTAGTTCACGTTCTCAACACTTGTATATAATTATAATAATAATAATAATAATAACCACATCACGACACACACATTGACTCAGCCCTGCACTTAGTATCGTAAGAACTTGTATCGCAGGTGCTAAACAACGATATGGTATATACTAAATAAATAAGAATACAACATCCAAGACCGGCAAGCGAAACAATGCGTTTTGCAAATAACACAAAATCCCGCCCCCGCCGGGATTAAAATCCGGAACCTCTAGCTTAGCAGTCGGCTGTTTACACCACTGCGCCACCGAGGTCTATAGATATTAACTAGTTAAAGCATTAGCATTTTACATATACAATTATGTTGATATACAAGAAAAGACAATAAACAAAAAAAAAAATACTGACGGTTCTCGTTCCCACCGAGTAACCCAAAAAATAAACTTATAGTATATTCAAATGCAAACAAGTAGATGTTTCACCTCCTGGAAACTGATACCGCCGCCTATTGACACGATGCCCTTGATGTCTGGAACGCCAAGAGTAGCCCCAATAAGTTGCCCATGTAGAGGTAAAGATGTTATACCTCTCGTGACGATAATTACACTGGCTCTCCAACGGTTCAAACCGAAACACAACGAACTGCTTCTCGTCGAAAATAGAAAAGAGGGTGGTACCAACGCAGACGATATCGCACCGCACGTAGATTTACCACCTCTGATCTAAATATCCATTTTACTTGGGTAAACCGCTTTACAATATATTTTTATAGTACATTTCATTCTATATATTTTTTATCTTTTTCATTAATTTCCTCACCTACATAAGAAACAAACTGCCCATTGCAACAACATTGGATGGAAATGTTAACGGGACAATAATAGAATTAGATTATAATAAGAGTTTTGCATGTAAATTATTGTATTTTTTTTTGTAAAATATTGTTTTTTTGAATTAAGGTAAAATGAACATTAATAATTATAGTTAAAATTAAGCAAAATGATTGTTAATTATATATGGATGATTTATATCCGAAATAAATGATTAAATAAAAATAAAAATAAGAAATCCATTCAAAATTTAATTGAAACATACATACCGGTCAAAATCTTAATCCTCCTTTTTGCTGCGCCGTAGTCGGGAAAAAATTAACGTTCGTTTTTGCTAGCACTGCCTGTTTTGTTTTGAAAATTATTCTTGAGTAACGAATGTTGCTTTAATAAAAATTTAAGGCGCAATTCGATTTTAAAACTTGCTATCAATCACAGACTCGCGCTTTATTCCCTCGAGAGGGGTTGGCAGAGGTGTAGCACGCCGCATTTCGCATGTTTATCTTGAGTCCCAGAGTGATAGGTTGCGAATCTGTCGTCATTATCCAGGCACAATAAGGAACATGGCAGCTAGAATTGAGGGCAACCCGACACTCGAACCCTCGTCCGGTCGGCTCGGTTCGGTTGATTAACCAAGGCACATAACAAACTGAGCTACCAAGTCCTCATTTGCTATAAAATGAAAACCAAAAAACCAATATACATTTGTATTTTGTATCCAATCTGTTTAACCTGTGGGTATTATAACTGTATTTATTTTGACTATTCAGCCTAATTGAATAAAAACTTTTAACTTTGCCTTTTTGGGAATATGAGTTGCATTTTGGATAGCGTTTTTGACCTCTCAATTTTGGCAACCTTGCTGACTGACAAAAAAACACAATTAACCTAGTAATAATTAATGCAACGTAGTTCCGTAGCTGTATTCTCCAGAATTCCAGTAAAGAAAGTGAAAGGCATTAGTTTGAACTTCAAACGATCAATTTTCTAAAATGCTTAAAATCCAAATTACTACACCGTACTAAGCAAACAATTTATTTCCGGACGTGTACACAAAAACGATGTCTCAAATCACGAAGGTTCATTTGACGCGTCAAATCATTTACTTAGATAAGACCGGACAAATTTGACGCCTATATACAAAGCTGATAATGTAAGAGCCATTCGAACTGTGCTTATGTAATTAATACGAGCGAACATTGTCTTAAAAGGGTTATCATCGAGGAGTGTGAACCTGGACGCTTTATCTTCATACGTAGCTGCCTGAGGACGAAGAATACCAAGTAAATGTAGATAAGCTTCATTACCAGCTTGCAAAGCACCAGCGATATCCCCGTCACCAAATATATCCAAAGCACCCCATTCAAGCAGCTTCCTACTCTGCCCTTTATCAATTAAAGTCCTCAGTGTAACATAATCACCACAACGAGGCACATAAATATCCATCAAGTCGGTTTCCCTGTAACTGTTAGGCTTGGCAGCTTTCTCACCAAACAGTTTTACCAGCTGTTTCAACACCTCCTCTTTAGAACTGGTTCTTCCTTGAACAACTCTCAAAAACCCGGTCAGAGCTGGATAAGTATCTAAACTATCTATTGTTGTCAGCACCGGCTTCTCTGTCGCCCAAATAATCGGACCATGGAGGCTCACGATGTCACCGCTATAGCCCTCTGTCCTCCAAAACTGGTCTTCATAGGTAACGAAGAACCTTTTAGCGTTGGTCTTTACCATTTTCTTTAGCACTGCGGCGTCTTCTTCAGACAAGAGCGCTTTCTCCACATTGATTTCGTTGAGCTGATCTGGACGCAAAGCCATCGCAAGCAGACTGCAGACGTAGTTGGCATCGCCCACCATCGTCTCCAAGATCACCTGAGCTTGGGAATAAGTCCGGATACCTTTAATCTTCTTGGCGCGGACCGTGATGTCTTCTACGCTTTTCTGCAACCTACTGGTAAAACGTTTGTGACAAAATCTTAACAGCTTTTCCCGTAACCTGGTGTTGTCTCCATCGATATGCTGGTTCGAACCCGTCGCCCTGTGGCACTGGTGAAGATAAAAAAGCACAGATACATTTTCGGCGGACGTTCCACAAACTAGTTTAACAATAGTTCTCATGATTTCTCTTGAGGAAGGGAAAAGAAGAGATCCGCAGATATGGTTCTCCATCGTCACCGAGTCGTGGTACCGCAGAATATTCTTGTTCACAGCTATATTGTACCTGGGCGTGAAATTGAATATTTCCCTCATCTTCCTGTCAAGTTTGGTCTGGTACTGGCTCAATTCAAAACGTTCAAACCATCTGAAGTAGCTGAAATCGTGGTAATTTGACGTCAATCGCACGATCGATCCGTCTCTGTGCTCGAATACCTTGTCGTAGGGCAGCTCGATCTTATTGGGGTATATGATTGCATCTGGTATAGGAATATCGAATTCTTCTGCGTACTTCAGTAAGAAAAACCTGGCAACATTATCCTTGATGTGTTCCTGTGGTGAAACTTTCCTTATACGGTCCTTCTCTTCGTGTTTGGCTTGGAAAACCACGCCGATTCGGGACTCAGCCGTCCTTGGCCCAGTAAGATCCAGAACTACTATATCCATGGTGTCACCAAACTTCTTCTTGAGTTTGTGAGCGGTGACGATCCCAGAGAGGCTGCATCCTAGAATAATGACATCGGCTTCTATGTTTTCAATTCTACTTGTTTTTCGACCCATTCTACTGTTAAATTTAGGAATCTTGTTACGGGCCCTATGACGACGGTATTTAATTTTCGGATTTTGTTGCATGAAGTCAAAACATTGCGATAAAAACTGACATTTATTTTTTGAAAGATGTTACATGACATGTGTTAATCTCTAAACTATGATTTATTTATTAATAAGTATAATATACAGAAAAGTTAAAGTATAGTTGTGAACCTCTTTAGATTTTGTTTTTAAATAAATAGTATTGGCACATTTGATTTCAGTAATCACATTCTAAGTTATGCCTTAGTCCTCAGTCCAACTTCAATTCTCTTAACCAGTTAACTTGAGATGAATAATGACTTCACCCCCTCACTTGAGATTAACAGATTCCGATCCTTGCCTTAACTGTACTTAAGGAACATATAGATATGCTACTTATCTGTAGAAATGTTCACTAGTTCCTATTCATCATCATCGTGTGGATGAGTCAAGATGTACTAAGGCTTTGTATTGTGGTAATGTGTGTGGGAGGGCAGGTAGGGGTAGACCTAAGCGGACGTACCTTGACCAGATTGTCGACGTGCTGGGAGAAGGCCAGGTCAGAAGTACCCGTAACCGTCGTGTGTATGAGGAGATACATGGATGTGGAGGAAGCGAGAGATGTATGTAAGGATCGTTGCGTATGGCGAACCATTGTCTCTGCCTACAACTTTGGGGACGAATGCGTGAGTGTGTGTGTGTGAGTTTGTGTGTCATCATCAGCCTACATGGTTCACTGCTGGCAATAGGCTTTTTCCATGGTAGCCACTGCACTCGGTCTCGGGAATTCTACAACCAACCACTGCCAGCCAATTTGCGTATGTCGTCACCCCACGTAGCTGAAAGGCGTCCTACAATGAGTTTGTCGAGCGAAGGTCTCCAGAACACGCTTTCTCCAAGGTTATTGATTCTGAAACAGATATGCCCACTGCCACTTCATCTTGCTAATCCTTTGGGCTGCGTCGGTAGCATTGGTTTTGGTTTAGTTCCTTATTATTATTCTAAAACGAGTATGCTTTAATTAACTGAATCCGTTTGCTTTAACCAAACTCGTTTATATCAATATTCAACGGAATGAATATGTTCTTTTTGGCTGGACCAGACTTGGCTGGAGCTTACCAAATTTAGTCGCGATACGGTAGCACTGCGTGTGCGTTACTTGAGGAGTTGTTAACTATGTAACTCGATAAATGAATGACGTAACACCGAAAGTGTTGGGCATCTACTGCGCTCCTTGGCATCACTTGGTGTGACTATAGCAGTCGCAGACTTGCCCATGGCTTAGCCATCGCGTACATGGTTTTTCAACTTCATGGCCGAACAAGCAGACCATTGGCCGTGTAGCGTAGGTTAGCACCTAGGGCATCTTTTCATTTTTAGGAAGCAACCCCGCCCCCCCATGAATAACATGAAATCGATCGAAGATTTCCGAAATATGTGTGGTCGCGAGTTACCAGTTCAAACCGCTAGTAATTATTTGGAAAATGATTTTGACTGCGCGAGTAGTGTGTCCGATGTCGTTATCACCCCTTTGATGCCTGGTAACCGGGGTGGACCTCCCCCCCCCCTCCTTACGGTTCATCTGATGGAAAGTGACACCGAAACGACGCTGCCCTTGATGTCAGAGAACGCCATGCGCATCGCCAATGCGTTTCCAAATAGAGGGCTTACAATTCCTTATGAATCGAATTCTTACGTGAAATAATTTGTTTAAATCCTTATAATAATCACGTCAGACGGCCAATCAGCGTTGAGGAGGAATGGCGGTCACGACGCACGTCACGTGACGTCACATTACATCACGCAGCCGTGCCCCTGCCGTCAGTGTCAGCCATTGTCGAGGTCAGAGACATCATGCTATTACATCACAACTATATTTTGAAACTCCTCATGTTGAAGGTCATACTTATTTTTAAAGATAAAATGAGCAGAAGTAGCGTAAGCGGTTTTTATAACTGTTTATTTATTTATAATTTTATGTGATTAAAGTCTAGTGTAGTATTTGTTTATTTTGTCGTCACAAAATTATTAGTGCAAATGTTGTATAATCTTCTTATATATAAAATTCTCGTGTCACAATGTTCGTTCCCGTACTCCTCCGAAACGGCTTGACCGATTCTCATGAAATTTTGTAAGCATATTGAGTAGGTCTGAGAATCGGCCAACAACTATTTCTTTAAAAAAAAATTATATGGCAAAAAAAACGTTTGCGGGGTCAGCTAGTTAAAAAAATATATTTTAATACTAAATTACACAGCACTTTAATTTGAGAACGTCACAATGTTTCTTTAATTTAAATAACTTGTATTTCTACACGTACAAATATTATGTTCAAACGAATGTTGTTATCATTGCAATCTTTTTTTACCTAATTATCATTTTTGTTATCGATTTAGATGGCAGATATCAACGAAAAACATGTTTACTGTTCCCAACTAAATTTGACAAGCCAACATGTCATGACATGTCTTAGCTTGTGAATCTTGAAGATTTAAAAAATTGCCTTAGATTATTCTACATAATCAATTCTATTCACCATTTTATACTGTTTTAGGTGTTATTTTAGATGGACGAATGGGAAAATCAACAGTAACTTTTACAATTTTGAAAAATGAGTAACATTTTTAATTGGTCTCGTAATATATACAGCGGTCGACTGGTTGCTATGCGAAGATGCTGTACATATTATATTTTAATGTCAATGGCATGGCGTAAAATTAAGGCGAAGCTACTGCCAGACTTACAATTATTATTATAATAAAGAAAAAAAATAAACAAGCGATTTATAACACCCATTTGTCTTCACTGACTTAAAGCGTATACTTTACGAGTGTAAAAACAAAACATTCTGGAATTTGACTCTTTGAATCTTATTTATTATGCTACAATTGCGAAAGATTGTTGATTTAGCAAATTGGCAATGGATCAACATGATTTTAAACATGAAAATGATGAAAAATGTACATGGATAGATGAAGGAGTTATAACTAGGTAGCTATTAATTCGTGGACTTGGTAGTTCAGTTTATTACGTGCCTTGGTTCACCAACTGACCCGAGCCGACAGGCCGAGGGTTCGAGTCTCGCCATGATCCTGATTGTGACTTGGATAATGGCGACATATTCGCAACCTGTCACACTGGTACTCAACATAAACATGCGAAATGCGGTATGTAACACCTCTGCCTACCTCTCTCGAGGGATTAATTACGGCGTGAGTTCATGTATGTAATTCCAGAAAAAGCATTCTGTAGCTATACAGAGAGAAATTGTAGAAAAGATCATTTCCAGCTTGTTCACAATAGACTGAGATCATGTTCTAGCAAACGTCATTGGCAGTTGGCCTTTCTTTACCTTAATAATTATAACAAATCAAAAGTTTAAGTTCCCTTCATTAAGCATTTTCACGCCCCACATCATTAGGTACCTCTGCCATGGCCTCATGACAGGTCTGCTTCTTGGATTAGCTCATCAACATCTAGTCTATTTCATTGACAATAACTTAAGTAGGCTATTTAACATTCTATTCAAGTATTTGACTAGATACCAGCTAAGGTAAACCGTGTAGAAGAAATCTTGATTGAAGGTCTTTTGGCAACATCATTGTATAAATTTTGCGATGGCTCACTTTCGTATTGAGCTAAAGTAAGGATGAGCCATAACCTAATAAGCGACAGTGGGATGGGCTTTCACCAATCTCTGCTGCTGTACCTAGTTAAATAAGATTTTTTTCATCAAGCATCAAAATCTACTGTCCATAAATTGTGCAATTTATGATCTAGAGTCTAGTTTATAGAGATAATAGAATTTAGAACGAAGTAAATTACTATAAACCATGCAGTTTTAATGCGTTAACATTCTTAAGGTGCAGTTGGGGACGCAACATAATTTTAATGATAAAGAAATACTTTTGCAGTTTACAGACTAACTACGATGTGTATTTGTTGCTAAAAAAACCTATAAGCATAGTTATTTTTTTTAGTAACCGAAGCCAAATCAACGCCTTCGTGACGTCACCGTCAATGAATCTTAGTAGCAGACGTCAAACGGCAATGTTATTTAATTGGTTGTAAGATAAGAGCCTTAACGAACGGCGCTACGGCGGCAAACGTGCCCGGTCGCACGTAGGCAATGCGCGGGCGCATTGACACACGGCACGCGGGAATAATGACGGATTACTTAACAAACAAGATCAACATGGCACACGGGAATATTGACGCATCACTTGCTTTAATGATGAAGCACGCCAAATTCAGTTATTGTATGGTTTAGATACGTGTGCTTGCGTTTCGGAATTATTAAGTATGGAAATTTTTAACAGACATCACACCAACGCCCCACGGACGCTGCCACACCACACCGCAGACGGATCGCGTTCAGTGTGACGTCTTTAATTAAGTTTTATATTTTACAACTCCTTAACAACACATAACTAGACTTAGTTTGCTTTAAGGCATGAAATTTAATTAGAAGTCGGTGCGGTTTCAAAAGTTTTTAACAAATAGAAAAATAATTAAGTGTGAAAGAAAAAAAAATCGTTATGGATCAAAGCCAGTGAACTTATCTCCTAAAGGCTGCAGTGAACTGCTGGATGCAAGCAGCTTAGGAGTGCTCGGGTTAGAATATATTTGATGAGGATTTCGCTGATTCAAATTCAACACCTCGTATTGGAAAATTAGAGGATCATTCGCATTAATAAAACAAAGAAAAAAAAGAATTACAGTATTTTTTCAACTGCAATGCTGCAATCTTATGAATATACATTAAACTAAAATAAGTTTGACAATTTAAATCTGAAAATATATCTATAACTGCTATACTATCTATCAAGATAAAATAAAATAAAAATTTATTTGACGTATCTGTTACAATGGAAACGAACTTTATCATACTTCAGTGTGCGAAACGATCTTGTTCCCATTTAGGCTCGGTGGATTTGATTGCTTGCGATTTTAGTTGCTTTTACATGCAGACGGGTGCAACAATGTGTTGCAACTTGCATAAGTGTGCATCAGATCCTATTTCTTATCGAAAACTGCACTTTAACCCACACAGGTGTCGATCAACCGCCCACGTCGAATAGAACTTTACGAGTGTACGAACAGTTTTCTTTACGAGTAGGTATTTTAATAAATATATAAAGGTTTACTGGTTTAATGTAATACTAGACGTACATAGGAAAGACTTCAACGCGTCTTGTAACTTGTTTTAGTGAAACCTTATGGTAAATCTTCCCGTTGTAAGATAGTTTAAATTTGAATGAAAAATTGTCGTAAATGTAGCAATGTTCTCGTATTTTCTGATCATTAACGCCTTGCATTAAATTTTAACAAGCTCTTCGTTTGTAGTATATAATTTGTAAATTCTACATTCGTTAGCAATCTTATAATGTGCAGTGGACTAAAAATGGTTTTACTTAAAAGCTAATCTTCCAAAGTTGTCCGATTACATTTTTTTACTATTTATAAAATGGCCTTAAAAATATACGAATTTTAACAAGGCGAAAGAGGCTGAGAGCAACAATATAGGGAACTCCTACACTGTCAATATCACGCGATACGCTATCCAGTATCACGTATGTTATATGGTATTGACGGCATTGCCATACTGTTTGAACGAGTATTTAACTCGTTTTATAATATCACATTACCAGGACCACGACAACATATTGACAGTCAGACACCTCCCATAAATACCGGTCATATATTAGCTTTGAAGAGTCATTCAAGACATACAGTATTGGAAAATTTTAATGTTTTTAGTTTTGCTTACCATGTTTAGAATATTTTGATTTAAATTTTTGCTTATCGTGTTTAGAATTTTTTTATGCGTTTAATTGGAATCTCTTTGTTTATTCCGATTATTAAAGAATTCTTTGAAACCAAATTAAAAAGTTGGAGGTTCTGAAATGGAGTGTATATACTATACTGTACTATATATATAGTAATGTATTTTCGTGGATTTGTTTTTCTAAAACATTTAAGTAGGTATGCACTAGGTGGTGTAAAACTTCTTAACAAATAGTAATTTTTGAGGATGAAAATCTGATTTTAATAAAAGTCAAATGGTTTTTATTCGATTACACTTAAAATAAGTACAATTTTTTTTTCTTCCACTTTTTATAACATAGTAACAATAGGAGTTGTTTTTTTTTATATCAATGGATTTTTTTACCTGAACACTACTACACTTTAATTAAATGGCTAGCTTAAAGCATTATAAACAGTTTATGAATCATTTAAAACATTAATAAGATCTGAACTATTGCTAAAAACAAGTTATTATTGTCATTAATTTAAGATAATGGTTAAAGAGTAATGATTTATAACAGTTGATGTGGAATTAAAACTTATTTTCGATATATTTTACACTACATATCAAGTATGTTGCGTAGTTGAATAGAATGTGTCTTTAATTTAATAATTTTCAAACACTGTATGGTCAGATGTATTGATTGATTCGCAGACGCAAGGTTGTCTGTTTGATCATCAAATGACATCCAATCAATGAAAGAAATTGGGTCATTTTCATTCCGGTTTTGAAAACATTTGTCATACAACGTTTATGTTGGCTTGCGGAGTTATTTGGCGGGAACGGGAAGTGACAATTAGAATTTTCTTATTTTAATGTCTTTTCTCACATATCAGCAGAATTTAATGTGTTAAATGCTAGTGTTTTGACCAGTAAATACCTGTAATGCTGTATAAGTGTGGAGAAAGTGAAATACGACGATTTGGCTGCGCTTTTCGTCATCTCCCAAGTAACTCCTTAAAGCCTACAGTAAGTAAATGTTACTGTAGGCAGATTCATTATTTTCATTGTTCATCTTATCATCTTCATCTCATTTATCATCTTCAAGAATGAAGAAATTATAATTACTGATGATTGGCAGTATGGTACTAAAACCAATGCCGTTAAAGAAATACATTTAAAAAATGTTGGCTTGCCTCAATAGAATTTAAAATGTTTGTCATATGACAGTAGTTGTGACGTGTGATTTACGTAGATAACAAACATATTGATAACATTCATACAATGCCTACTGTTTTATTTGATTTACGTCACATCTGAAAAATATTTTTGATTTTAAAAAATTTGCATATTTATTTGTCTGATTTTCTTGTTATTAAAATTATAAGTGATATACAGCAAAATGCCAACGAAAATCTGTCATGCAGGCGTACAAATGTCAGTGGGATGTAATATTATTAATTTTAATTGCAATTAACGAATGATGTAGTATAAAATTACAATTAGACTATTGAATTATTAACGGTATGTCATTTAAACTACAATAATATCAACGAAATAAAAATAGAAAATTATAACCATCCTTAAATAACTCTATTTTTGTTTTTCAAATTGTATTAAGTTTACAAATTCCTCAACACTATAAAACAATTTTTTGTCAGCCATTTATAAAGGCTTCTTTAAAATATTAATTGTTTATGCTGTACCTGAGTCACGAGATTGCACAATCTTAATGCAAAGCTGAGTAAACATGTGTTGTAATGTGATCTGTGGCGTAGTGTGCCTTGGAGGGGCCCTGTATCAAAATTAGTTTGAGGGCCCAAATGAAGGGTAAAGATTTATCACAAAAGAAATATTGGTTTTAACATACTGCCTAATCATCAGTAATTATGATTTCTACATTCTTGAAGATGATAAATGAGATGAAGATGAACAATGAAAATGATGAATCTACCTACAGTAATATTCTAGTACGGTTAATGTAGGTTCTAAGGACTTGGGAGATGATGAAAAGCGCAGCCAAATCGTCGTTTTTCACTTTCTCCAGACTTGTACAGCTCTACAGATATTTACTGGCTAAAACACAAGCATTTTACACATTAAATTATGCAGATATTTAAGAAAAGACATAAAAATAAGAAAATTCTGACTGTCACTTCCCGTTCCCGCCAAATAACTCCGCAAGCCAACATAAACGTTGTATGACAAATGTTTTCAAAACCGGAATGACAATGACCCAATTTCTTTCATTGATTGGATGTCATTTGATGATCAAACAGACAACCTTGCGTCTGCGAATCAATCAATACTTAAATAAAGTGTTGGACTAAAAATTAACTTTTGCCATCTTAACCCGAAAAAAAGGTGGTGCTTTTTTTTTAATTTTAGTCATTTCTGAAATGAAAACTCAAGGCACGTAAGACAGTTTTCAGGTTTTTTTTTTGCCATAAATCACTAGATTAAGTGACATTTTGGATAACATTTTACTCGTTTTTGCTTACACACGTTAGGGGCCCCTGTAGCTAGGGGGCCCTGTATCATTGATATAACTAATACGGCGGTAGCTACGGCCCTGAATGTGATTTTATATATTATTAAAACTGTTAACAACCCTTTCACAGAGAAGTAATTGAGAAATTTACAAAGTAAATCCCTTAGTGAAGTATTTTTAAAGCATTTAAATGTGTCAGTAATGTTGCTGTAAATCTTGACTTTTTTATAACTTTTTAGGGTTCAGTTCGAAGGGTGAAAAACGGAACCCTACTAAGACTCCGTTGTTTGCACGTCCGTCCGTCTGTCAGCGGGTTATATCTCATAAACCATAACAGCCAGACACTTCAAACTTTCATGGTATCACCAGTGGCGTGCCTAGAGTTTTAGAATAGGGCAAGCCGAGAGATACGTTATTGTAGTTTTTATAATTCATTTCGATAAATGTCTTATTGACTCATTACTCTTAAATCTACACTTCATTCTTTTGAACCATGCTATGCAAAGCATATTGTTATTTGATTTGAAAAGTAATGAATGAACGAAAGCGCGAACTTACCTTGGTTCGATAGGGCAAGCCGGGCTTTTAGGCTTGTATGACAGTACCGCCACTGGATATCACTATGCCTGTAGCCGCTATATTCTTAATTTATTATACCAGGGTTTACAAATTCCACTCTATACTTTTTATTTCGCAGACTACAACTATACAATAATGTATACATTATTTAATGCTATATCCTAACTAATATTGTAAACGAGATAATTTGTTTAGAATAATTATTTATTTATTTATTAAAACAATATCAAAGTTTAACAGATAATTAACTTAAAACATTTTGATAATTAAATCTTAAACATTTATTATAATTAACTCTAAACGCATATACTTGTTTGTATAGGTATAAAGATGTTTGGACGAAAGGATGTTTGTCACTCTTTCACGCAAAAACTACTGAATGGATTTTAATGAAACTTTACAATAATATAACTTATACATCAGAATAACAAATAGATTGTAATTTATAAAGATATTATGTGAATTGTCCAAAGTATAACGATAAATGTCGAATAATTTAAAATCCTATTACAATCATAGGTACACATGGCCACTGCTTAACCTATCATGTTTGGACTTGGTATCGTTCTTAAGTTGTTCAGCATAAGGTTTATATTACACTATTAGGAGATGCTTTACGCGTGGCCGTTTGTACTTCCTTTGAACTCTGTTTCTGAGTCTCTGTTATCTGACTGGATAAACTATGGACACCTAAGAATGTACTATCATCGCATATCTTTGTAGAAAACGTCAAATTGCTATGGTTTAGGAGGGTCGTAAAATTTTAGTATCACTCTGTATTTGAATAAATGATAAATTAATTGATATCTAATAGTTATGTGGCCGTATATACTTACAATATATTACTGTGGCCAAAAAGTTAGGTGGCATTTGAATTTTAACTCGCGAAAGGGAATTTGGTAAGTACATGGTTTCATATTTGAGTTCCACTCCAATTTTCAATGTAAAAAATAAGATACCTTTTGTTTCGTAAGCTGCTAAAAGTTAGTCTTTCGATTTAAACAATAACTAAATTTGTCGATTATAGTGTTTTCAATTCATTATGATTTTTGTTTGAATATTTTCTGCCGCTGAATAATTGAAGATGGTGGTGGTTAAGTTTTGGGCGATAAGCCTCTTTCGCTTTCTTACTACTCCCTATTTCTTCTGATTACGTTCGTTTCGGGTTCAAAAATAGCCGGTATGTTAAACAGCCGGTAGGGTGTCCAGGCACAGCCTGTGCATCATTGCACAGCTGCATTTTTCGTTGTTTATTCGGTCAAAGGACGCCACTAAAGATCCTGACAAACAGGAGTTGCAGTCGTGGGACTGAGTGGCGAGTGAGCTCCGAAGCCTCTGTGGAAAAATAATAAAATAAGTACAAAGAGTAATTAAGGCCGATAGTTTTACCTACCATTCAAAAAATGCAGTTTATGTGCAGTTGTCCTGCACTTGACAGGTTGCAGTTTCATTGCAGTCGTGCCAACTGCATTGGAACTGCCAAGTTTCAGTTAGATTGCAATTGATTAGCAGTCCGTCTGTATAGAGCCTTACACTGTATTGATTATTCGTATAAATCCGCCAAAAATACGACCCAAATCGTTCCTCAACAACCATAATTACCAGATTTGGTGCCGTCGGACATCTGGCTGTCCAACAAAATCAAAAGGTTGTTTCGGGAACACCGTTCTGATCAAATTAACTTGATGCAAGCCGCGTAGAAGAGATCTGAAAGCCTCCCCGAAAACTAACTTGCACAAGATTTCTAAGATAAAACCTCATGACATAAGAGCATTGTAGCGTGCGAGAATCACTTTGAAATTGATTTGAAGGAATCAGTAAATGAATTAATACAAAGTAAATGTCTTCTTCGTCTTGTAGCATTGTATGAAACAACATCAAAATTTTTAGTAAAAGAATTCGAGATCGACGTCTTCTGTGTTTCTGGTAGTATGTAGTGTTTTAATTTCATAATGTTGCCTTTATCCACCTAAAATTCTGACTTATATTGTGATTTAAAGATGTGGTCCTACAAATGAAGGGCTTCACATGAAGCTTCACAAAACAAGTGTAATCAATCCTTATGCTGTACAATTTAAGAAAGGTAAAAATTCCAAACAGGATAGGTTGATCCATGGCCGTGTGTAACTAGATTATACTGGTAATATCTATGGCCAACACCTGTGATTTCATAGACATTAAACCCTGCTGACGCCAAGCAAGGATATAAAAGAGTCATAACTAACACCATAAAAGAAAAAGTATGAATTCAATGTCAGTACTTTAAAATTGAATGGAAGGCGGTGCTGCCAGTGCAATAACACTGATTGTAAAAGATAAAACTGACTTACAATTTAAGACAGCTTTGGCTTTTAATATGCTACATTTATTTTAGAGTTCCTTAATAAATGAAAGCCTCAAATCAAGGTAATGGCCTCCGCCGCCCGTGGACCATAAACTTTAAAAATATATCCAGTATTGTTACTTTAAAAAAAGAGAAGATATAAACTGGCAAGAATTTAGCCACAATTTTCGTTTATGACGATGTGGCCAATGGTGGATGCATGTATATAGGTAGATCTACGTGGGAGATCGTCTGCGTTGGTACCACCCTCCTTTCTATTTCTGCCGTAAAGCAGTTTGCTGTGTTCGGTTCGAAGGATTGGAGAGCCAGTGTAATTACCGGCATTTAATAAGGAAAAAGTGTTGTTATTTTGTTTCCTGATAAACAAACGCACTAAATTCCATCTAGATTTATATAGATAGTAATTAGCATGTATATAGGTAGATCTACGTGGGAGATCGTCTGCGTTGGTACCACCCTCCTTTCTAATTCTGCCGTGAAGCAGTTCGCTGTGTTCGGTTCGAAGGATTGGAGAATTAGTGGAATCACCGGCACGAGATGTATAAGTATAACATCTTTACCTCTACATGGGCAACGTATTGCCGGTGCTCTTGGCATTATATTTATATATCGTCAATTTGCGGCGGTATCTCATTCTATCAAGTGGACCGTCTGCTTGTTTGGTCATGATTTGAAACTAAATTAAATAAATATGAACCTGAAGAGATCCTTAACTTGGCAGACACATCCACCAGGAGATGCTTCAAAATCTTATCCTTAATAATAATGCTAATAATAAAACTTTTCGCATATCTTCGTGCATCGAATTTAATTTGTTTGACGTTAGCAGTTTTTATTGATATCTCAAAAACATAATCCGAAAAACTCATATTTATTGTTGGATTTGGTTTTGATGATGTTTTCAAAACCAATCTAATCGTAATTTTTTATTAACTGTCTGATAAACTTATAACAGATACCTAAAAAAACTTCCCAAGTTTCTCTCTTAACTAAAATTTGCACGTGGAATGAGATAAAATATTTTTCAATTTGTCAGCCACTTTACGACTCAACAATGTGTTTAACGAAATTTCAATTTTCTAACACTATAGGTACCCACTAACAATAATGCCTACTTATAAATATCTAATGTAATTTTACTAGCTTTCCATTTCTTCGTAACAAATTATTTTTTCATGTATATACTAATGTTTTACAAATACATCTCTACATATCAACACCGTACTGTGAAAACGTCGTTTGAGCGTTCAATCGTTCAATTAATTTTTAAAGAAGTAAAAATGGCCTCATATTTCTTAATTTATGGAGATCAATGAAATTTTAACTATATTTATTTATCTATCGAGGTCGAAACTACAAATTTCTGTCCAGCATACACCTGTGTCTACAATGTTTTGTACCGAAAAACCTATTACAGGTGTTGGCCAAACAAATCTTGCATTTACGATGTTTTCAAAGTACTGTATCGATATTTACTTCTAAACCATGAAATTAATTTAATTTGTCTACTATTCCATTAACTATTTAACGCTCAACTTTACAAGCAAGGTAGAAAGAAAAAACTAAACTCTTCGATAAGCAGGTACGGGAATCACAATAAAATTAATTTAACCTTCTCTTTGGTTTTCCCCTAACATGACTAGTTTTTTTCTGAAGGCAGATGAAACCACAAAAAAGCTAATTTTAATCCAATAAACTTACATTACTATATAACAAAAAAACATCAAACACCTCTGTGGCGCAGAGATGTAACAGCTGCTTGCTACACTAGAGGTTCCGGATTCAAATCCCAACGGGAGCAAAACTGAGTGTGATTTCGCAGACGCATTGTTTCGCTTCCCGGTCTAGGATGTCGCATTCTTGTCTATGCAGTTTATACCATATCATTGCTTAGTGCTTGCGATACAAGATTATAACTTAGTGCAGGGCTGAGTCAACGTGTGAGGTGTAACGCAGTTATTATAAAAAAAATATATTTGAAAATCAACCCTTTCAAAAACGATCGTCATCGACTTATTACTTATTAGTACTTAAGTACTTATTATATAGATAAGATTTGTCATTTTATCTATAAAGCCTGAATCTTCAGTTTAATACCTCTTTATCGTACATTTCCATCAAAACATATGAGTAGTAATTCCAGTTTATTACACGCGTGCCTGTCCACGTGTTTTTTTTCTTCCAAAAACTTTCTTCAATGTGTATTTTCCTTATTTACTTAGCGGCGTATTCACTAAGTTCACTTTGTGTATGCCAATGGCTGTCAACGTCACTTTCGCGACTTTAATTTAGATTTTGCCATTCTTACATACATACATAAACTCACGACGTTATCCCTCGCGTTATGCCTACCCCTCTAGGCACCGCCATTTTTATTGTAAACTTGCGGACCCGACAGACTTCGTCCTGTCATATAGATTTGTAATGTGGCAGTTTTTTGTTCCTACGTATTTTATAGCCCATGACTATACGTGGCTAAAAATTCACCTGAACAAAACCTTTTGTATGGGAACGAGAAAAGGGATGTTTTTATAGTTTTTCCGGCAATTATTCGAATTTTTGTCGTCGTAAAAACAATCCTTGAACTTCAACGAATATTTTAAAAAAAGAATTGGCCAAATTGGTCCAGGCGTTGTTGAGTTATGCGCTTACCAACACATTTTGCGATTCATTTTTATATTATAGATTAAAAATTGTATATCCTGATGAGGATCCTATTAAATAAATAAAATAGAGTTGGTACCGCCCTCCTTTCTATTTACAACGTGAAGCAGCTCGCTGTGTTTCGGTTCGAATGATCGGCCAGTGTAATTACCGGCATGAGGTCCATAAAATCTTACCTCTACATGGGCATCGCATTGGCGGTGCTCTTGGCGTTCCAGACATCAAGCGCATCGTCGTGTCAATAGGTGGCGGTGTCACTTTCCATCAGGAGAACCGTCTGCTTGTTCTCTCATGAAATCTACAACAAATCATCACAAGCTAGTTTTCATCAGGATTACTCCCCTACTTCCTGCTATATTTAGTTATTACGCAGCTCCCTGAGGCATTTAATAAGGAAAAAATGTTGCTATTTGTTTCCTGATAAACAAACGCACTAAAGTCCATCTAGATTAATTTAGATAGTAATTTTACGACACGACACCAAGTACATTCATACTACTTTTATTAATAATAATAACCACATCACGACACACACATTCACTCAGCCCTGCACTTAGATATAATCTTGTATCGCAGGCGCTAAGCAACGATATGGTATAAACTACACAGATAAGAATACAACATCCAAGACTACGTTACCCCACCGGGATTCGAACCCGGAACCTCTAGCGTAGCAGTCTTTCATCAATAACAAAACATTAATTTCAGGCCCTTGAGCCCATAGATTATAATGAGAAGCTATACATTTTAATCTGTAAATGCTTGTAACAACACAGGCATAATCCAAAAAGAGTCTACCGTATTAAAAAAAATCCTGACACCAAGAAAATTTATTTGACTTGTCTCAAACGTCCATAGATAGTTTTTCTCCTGAGATGTTTCTTTTTAAGAAAAAAAAAAAAAGTTAAAAAAACATGCTTATCTAAAAATCATATCAAATAGGGATTAGTTTCTGCCTGCGACATCAACGCCAAAGTCAATTTTTTATTTAAAACGGACTTAAAATAAGTACTTTAATCGTTAAAATTCTTTTAAAAACACCGCTGGTTCGGAATGCCAATCTACGAAGAAGAATCCGGCGAGAAACCTCCGTAGTTGCTCTTTTCAACATCATGTTATGTCTTTCGTTAAACATCGCCCGTGATTCACATGGATTATGCATTTTTCGTGATAGAAATCATCCAGTTTACCTATGTATGTTACATAATTCAGGACATGGTGTATCTTTGTACCAAGTAACATTTAAATCAGCATTTAAATGTATACCTTTGTGTGATTATTTTATTAAATATCCAGGCAGCATTGGCGTAAACTTTTGTTTTAAATATCAATAAGAATTAGTTCCCAGTGGGTTCAACCAGAAATCTTTAATGACAGAACTTAAACCTATGATTGCCAATAATCACAGTATCCGAATGCTTTTGCTACTATGTATGAAAACATAACTCTTCTAACCTCTAAATCGGATACGAATGAGTATCAATAAGCTGTAATAAGGCACTGAAACATAACGCGATCGAATGACATGCGATACGGGAGGGAAAAGGAAGACACCAATTACAGGAATGCCAAACAACACAACAAAAGAACACAACCAGTATACCGGTACAGTACAATCTGAATTCACTCATAAAGGAATAGGGTTGGATTTTGCAAGTTTGAGGTTATTAGTTAGGGATGCGGTTGTCAATCTAGTGTTGCGATATTTGCAAGGTGCACCGACCGCGCGACTGACGCGAGATGGGCTTGATCACGTAGGCGCATCACTATGCTATACATACTTTCTGTGTATCTAGAAAGGCCTAGAACTAATCGAAAGCAGTCAGGGCTAGGTCAGACGTGTATTTGAATATAGAATTAGAATGGGTTTGATTTAATATATACTCGATATAACTCATAGTTTCTACTTAGGTAGTTAAAAATACAAGGGGCTTTAACTCCGTTATTAAGTCTACATTTGAATTTAAAATTCCAACCATAAATACAGTACGAAATGATAGGCTTTCTTGTTTTACTTTTGTATGAGCGCACTTTGCGAAAAACTTTATAATCCACAATACCGGCAGACGCGTTCCCTCATTACAATAACTTGGGACTTTTTAAGTAGTGAGTAATGGTATTTTCTTGCTGGGCCTTCAGCCTCATCGTAACGCATCATTAAGAGAAATTGTGGGTTAAATTTGCCCACTACATAGTATAAAACAAAATCGCTTCCCGCTGTCTGTTTCTATCATTGCTTAGATCTTTAAAACTACGCAACGGATTTTAGAGTGATTCAAGAGGAAGGTTTACATGTAAATAATACATCCATAGTATCCGTGCAAAGCCAGGGCGGGTCGCTAGTTATTGATTAAAAATATAACCTATCCGAAAATATCTTATAAAAGGTATGATTACAAAAATAAGAACCGACGTACAAAGTCTTTAAAAAACAAAGAGTTAATCTCGTACCGCAAAAATTTCCTCGTTTATCAAGTTAGCAACAGATAGCTTGGTACATTTACCGAGAACGCGATTCATAAAACCGGTATTGTGAATCTTGCATTTCGGAAAAACCGGTAAATCAGGTACGGAGTAGCATAACGAAAATTAAGGGTCATTAAAATAACAATTAGTCAGTATAAAACTGCTTACCGTGAACGATATCGAGAATTACGTTTGCATGGGAAATTAATTTAAATCGTCTCATTTGACTTTCATACTGCAAGACTAATTGCTAATTAAATTACCTAATAGAGAATGTCCAAAATGAATTTGCACGTACACACATAAACTCACGCTGTAATTAATCCCTCGAGAGGAGTAGGCAGAGGAGTTAAACACCGCATTTTATGTTGAGTCCCGATTTAACAGGTTGCAAATCTTTCGCCACTATCCGGGCACAATGAGGGACGTGGCAGCTACAACGTACGGCTCGAACCCTCGACCTGTCGGGTCGGGTCGGTCGGTTAACCAAGGCACGTAACAAAGTGAGCTACCACATCCTCCAACGCCACGTCAAGACAATGTTTTACAAAAAATGTATAGATCAGCTTAATATGTAAGACCTAAATTGTATTCATGTTTCTGCTAATAAATGATTAATTATTTTGTATAGAAATAAAAAATCTGAATCGATATGGACTACATGCGTGTCATAAGTTTCGTCGTAATGCACAATTTATTCCACCAAAACAGCAAGGCCAAAAACTAATGGTGTTTAGAAGCTATGTAGGTTTTAGGCCCATTGTTTTTAATCATAAATAAACTTTAAAACACGAATAATTTCATTATTATGTTACTTTTAGTAAATTGTAATCTACTAAAAGTAAAGTAAGAAATACATTTATTCATATAACATATAAAATATGTAGTCTAATTTATTTTGTATTCGTCTTAGCAAGGAGATAAAAATACTAAATAATAAAATGCTCTTTCGCGATATATTTTATTTTATTTAGCAAATCTGAAAGCTAAATTATTTTTAAAAAGTACGACCTATCCGCCGGCGAGAATGCGTAGGTTGTTCAAATTAATTTTAGAATAACATCTGATCATACTCGTATTATTTCCATCATGTGAGCAGCTCAGACAATTTTTATGTAATAAATCAAAAAGACAACTCCATAAGCTTAAGACTTGAGGTGACGTATTTTTATGACATTACATTACTTTTTATAGCCTAGTAACAAAAAGTTACACTATTTTTATTAATAAGTTTTTTTTTTACTAGGCTTTTTACACAAGACAACATCCCGCCTGATGTTAAGCGGCGATGGAGTCTAAGGTAGAACAAGGCAGGAGAATCATATTCTATCTTTTCTTTCATGGTTTAATTATTTTATTTCGTTTTGGCATAATAAATAAACATCATAAATGCACACTCATTAATTAGGACCAGCTTACCAAAGAGCCTATATTTGGTAAGCTGGTCCCGCTAAAACTGAGTCAGCGGGTATTATATTTTTTGAATCGGTCACCGGTCCCTTGTAGGTGCAATTGACCAACCCCCAGTACATACAGTTAGGTTATGTTAAAGAATATAATCATGGTTTATTTCATTTAATTCCAGGATTAACTATTCAATAGGTGACGAAATAACAGCTTAAACGATTATATTATCTATTTGGATAATTTAAATTTCGTTACTTTATCTGTAACGAAAGATAAAATCGATAAATAATTATCTATTGACAAAAAATTTAAGTTACCAAGAGAACGAATTAATATATTCACATTCGTTTTACAATTATATCATTACAGTTCAAGCCGGTTATTGGCCGTTAACGTGGACGCTATATCCAAATGTCGTTAAAGGAAATAAAAATCTTTAAGCGAGAGTTATATGAGGTTTAGCCATTCATAACTGAGGTCATTATAACAGGTTTTCATTATCACAGGTGGTAGATCTATGTGCGGTACCACCCTCCTTTTTATTTGCAACTTGAAATAGTTCGCTGTGTTTCGGTTCCAAGGATTGGAGAGCCAGTGAAATCACCGGCACGAGAGGTATAACATCTGTACCTTCACGTGGGCAACGCATTAACGGTGCTTGTTTGCCCATAAAAAAATATATAAAACAAATGATATGATAAAATATTAATAGATAGATGTACCTATAAAATTCTTTATAGAAAAAAAAACTAAAATAAAACCAGCACCTTAATTCATTCGCAAAAACAAAAATACAATTTAATCATTTAGATTAATTTAAATTATTTATGAATGACATTCCACTGGTATGTTACAACTTAGTCATTAATTACAAATTAATTAATAAAATGGCTAGACAAATATTTACACAACATTACGTCAGAACAATTAGTGATAAAGTTAATTATTATTAATTAGGTACCTCATTAATTTATTTATAATAACATTAATGTAACCACTCGACTAGCGACTTGATACTCAAGTTCCTAAAAACCTTCGTAATAGAGACTCGAAAATAGGTATGGAATTTAGACCCTACAATAAATATACAATTAAGCCTCGAAAAAAAAAAATTAGATTTTGCAATTTCCGTTTTGAATTAACATTATATAAAATTCATGTTTTTTTTTTTGTTTTAACCAGGTTCATCATAAAAGGTGGTGAAATAATTTTCAAAATCAACGTTTTTTTTTAATAATATTTTTAGAACACAGCGAACTTCTTGACGGCAGTAATAAAAAGGAGGATGACAACACAGACGATCTCGCACGTAGATCTACCACCTGTTAAACATCATAATTCTAATAACTTGGGACTTTAGGATCTACTGCTAACTTTACTCACTTTTACCCACTAAAAAAAATATGAGTATTGTTTTCAATCATTATTTTGTAATTATTGATTACGTTGTTAACGTTACAACAAAGCAACTACGGAGGTTTCTTGCCGGATTCTTCCCCCGTAGAAATAGCATTCCGAACTGGTGGTAGTAAAAAAAATGACGATTTGAAAGTGCTTATTTTAAGTCTATTCGAATAAAAACATTTTGACTTTGACATACCGCTGATTCGTACATAGTTCAAACATACCTACTCATATATACCAAAAAAAAAAGGACTAGATTCACTTGTTCTTTTGGTAACTGTTAAAATTATTGTTAGTCGTTGTTTGTTATTCATTAAATAAAAGAGGATTCATTACTGACCAATAAATCTAGATTAAATAGTAGATGTAGGAAGTTCATTAAGTAATCCATTTTTAGAAATTTCATTAGGCTTTCATAATTTAATAATGTTCAATAACTTTGAAAAGTTAGACTGTAGGATTGTACAAAAATAGCTAAACAATAAATGAAAAAGTAAAAAATCCATATAGAAAACGTAACATTTGAGAGATCTAAACGGTTAAGTATATTCAAGAAATGTAAACAAATCAGTTCATTTCCACAAATTTGTTGAACTTATGCAAAATTTTCTTATTCACATTATTTAAACTGATTCGTTGGTCTCATCTTTTATTGCAGGTACCCACATGTTAAACAAAAACAAACAAACAAAAAAAGCAGGTTAATCGCAAACTCATTTGACGTTTAATATCCAAATCTGAATGCATTCAAAACTACAAACCGCAAAACTTATTTTTTCAAATTAAAAAGGTGGTATCCGTTTGAAATGTTTTAAATCATCCGCCAAGTATCCGCGTTCGCACCATTTTTTAATTTTAAAAGTCTCGCCCCGCCTAGCGTACAGCCTAGTAGCAAAATAGTCACATAAATTTCTAATTAAACAAAGAGATGTTTCGGAAGTGCTCGTATTAATCATAACCTTACCTAAGGACCATTCTTTGGAGATGTGTACATGACAGACTAATTAGTTTGAAGTAGATATGCGTCGGCCTACGTGCCAGTGAAACTGTCATCCTTTAAATTTCAAACATTACGTCGTAATACTGAGCGCTTAGTCCACCTTCGACCCCAAAATAACTCGACACCAAACTATCACTTGTTTTTTCTTAGGTAACCAATAGACAAGCTTATTACTAGAATTTAGAGTTGAGATAAAAATGAATTCACTAATTTGGTTTGTAGAAAAAAGTCCAGAAACGTTGATAGACTTTTTTAAATTTAGAATTTATTAAAAATTTAAGTTGCAGTCAAGTTTAAATTTCGAATACTATTTTTTTTTTTTGTAAATAAGTACAAACATTTAAAGTGCCAGTAATAAAAAGTTTTGTTTACAAGTACAAAATATTTTTATAACAACAAAACAGACTAAATTTATTACGCGATAATACCGAGACGCATTTTTTAGAGATGGCGACTTACGCCGTTATAAGTCGTTGAAAGATTACCACGGTCAAACAAACGATTTTTTCTATACAAATATTTGCTATGTCAACATAGATATGGCACAATAATTCGTGATCTATTACGTATTAAAGAAAGCAACAAGAAAAGCGTTTTGATTTACCTATATAGTTAATTTGTTATAACATGTGTAAAATGTTTGAAGATTATTGTTTTTCATTACTGCCAAAATTACGGCCACATGTACAGACGGCCAAACGTAGAGTTTCACATAAAAATTGCAATATTAGTGCTTATGCTGTTCAACTTAAAGTCCGAAAAGGTTAGGTTGATCGACGGTAATGTGTGGTATGCGTTTGTATTTTGTGTACATGTGTGTGAAATGCTTTCCTAGTTTTAAATAAAATAAAACATTATTTATTAGGTTTTGGCTGCGTAAAATTATTTTTTTTCTTATTAAATCAAGGTGGTAAATGTGTGCCACATTTTATCTAAATAGAAGTGCAAACATCCAAACATTCGCATTTATAATAATTATATATACATATAATAATAATCATAGTATTAGTAGGAAAGGATTTATATTTATAATAGGGATTTAATAAAAGGAATTTCTAAATTTTCCTTAAAATATTTACATTCAAAATTTCCTTGTGACAAATTAAACCGATACCAAGAAGTACCAGCCAAGGGATGACGTAAACAAACATTCAAATATGTACCTGGAATTTTACCACAAACAAAAAAACCTAATTAGAGCACACGGCCTAACCTGTTTGGACTCTACCGTTCTTATGTAGTACAGCATAAGGATTGATATTGCACCCGTTATGTGAAGCTCTATGTGTGACCGTCTGTACATTTTTTAAATTCAACTTCAAGGCCAAACAAGAAGACAATTCACCTGATGGAAACTGACACCGCCGCCTATTGACACGACGATGCCCTTGATGTCTTAGAACCCCAAGGGCACCGACAATGCTTTGCCCATTTAGAGGGAAAAGATGCGATACCTCTCGTGCTTGTAAAAATAAAATATAGCCCTAATTTGTAGTGAAAAACAATGATTTTAAACATTTTACACTAGATATAATTATTTTAGTTGTTAAAACAATTAATGGTGTTGTATGTTGTATTCTTATCTATAGTTTATGCCATATCGTTGCTTAGTGCCTGCGATACAAGATTACCTTAGTTCAGGGCTGAGTCAATGTGTGTGCCGTGATGTGGTTATTATTATTTCGCTCCCACACTGTCACTGTCATAGCCCGTTCTTCGTTGTACAGTCACTTATAGAACAGGCTATTTGATAGTGTGGGAGCAATTGTGAATTAAAAAACATACGCACATATTCACAAAAATGTTGTTATACAAAAACTAACGTAATCAATATTAACGTGTCTCTTTGCACGTAAACCGCGGCAATTCCTGCTAATTGCATCCATATTTAGAAATCTGTCAACTTCCAAATTGCATCACCGGCCTACATACATAAACTCACGCCGTAAACCGAGAGGGGTCGGCAGAGGTGTTAATCACCGCATTTCGCATGTTTATGTTGAGTCCCATTGTGACAGGTTGCGAATCTGTCGCCACTATCCGGGCACATCGAGGAACATGGCAGCTACAATTTACGGCAACCCTCGACCTGTTGGTTCGGATCGGTCGGTTAACCAAGGCACATAACAAACTGAGCTACCACGTCTTCGCCGCATCACCAGCCTACTCATCTAGAAAATTAATATAATCATATTCGAAGTCTAGCTCACTTTTGTCAGCGACTTCATCAGCGTAGATTTAGTTTTAATGCATTAGGAAACCTAACATTTTTCCAGGATGCAAATTAATGTGTTAATCAAGTTGAAGCGTCAATCTGCGTCAAACTTTATCTAAATCCCGTCAGCTGTGTTTGCGTGATTCAGTAACCAAATAAACGTTCTAACTTTAACATTTCAAATACACATCTTAAATTAAATTTTACAAAAGGTAAAACATTGTCCTCTGAAAATTGCTTGTATCTATGAAGTATTTGATTTTATAATTGCTATAACAGCTTTTTAGGGTTCCGTAGTCGAAAGGCAAAAACGGAATCCTATCTAAGCCTCCGCTGTCCGTTTAAATTTTAAATTTAAAACATGAAAAACATTTCTTTTATATTTACATTTAAAGATAATCACATCAACATACATTTTTTTCACAAGTACTAGCTGATCCACTGATTTTATCCTCTTTAGTATGTTATGGCGTACTCAGGCAAAACTAAAAGGGGGTAAATATTAACAAAAGAACACGAAACTATAGAATCACTAATGAAATAAAACTCAAAATAACTTTTTTCTGAAAAAGAAGTACTTAGAATCGTCAAATGGTTTTGTCTTAAAAATGACTCGACCACCGGTTCGGAAAATTTTAGTTGGGGAATATACCGGCGAGAAACCCCAGATTCTGTAATTTATGCGATTATATCAACATTTTTTATTACTAAGTCTAACCGCTTTCTTACCACCTCCTATTTCTTCTGATTAAGTTCGTTGCGGGTCCCAAGACAGCCGTTAGGGTGTCCGGGCACAGCCTGTGCGTCATTGCACAGCTGCCTTATTCGTTGATTATTCGATCAAAGGACGCCACTGTTGGTCCTGGAGAACAGGAGTTGCAGTGGTGAGACAGAGTGGCGGGTGTGCCCTGAATACTAATACACCAATACATCTTATGATGTATGAATTCTCCAAAATCTAACGTATAAATGTCAAGTTATAGAAAAACCTATTAGAAACGAACCTATCAAAAGATGACGACCTCGGTGGCGCAGTGGTGTAAACAGCCGACTGCTAAGCTAGAGGTTCCGGGTTCAAATCCCGGCGGGAGCGGGACTTTGTGTTATTTGCAAGACGCATTGTCTCGCTTACCGGTCTTGGATGTTGTATTCTTATTTATTTAGTATATACCATATCGTTGCTTAGCATTTGCGATACAAGTTCTTACGATACTTAGTGCAGGACTGAGTGTGTGTCGTGATGTGGTTATTTATTTATTTATTTATAAACACTTTCGAATTCTACGCGGAAGAAGTTGCGGGCGAAAGCTAGTTAAAGTTAAATCAAACCAAAAATAATTTTATAACATTAGTAAAGACAAAGTATATTCCAAAACATTCTCAGATTATGGAAATCATTTTGAATGTCATTCGTGTCGTGTGTGGTATAAATACTAGCTTTTACCCGCGACTTCGTCCGCGTAGAATTAAAAAATGCTTCTAATATTATTTTAAATTACCTGACATTCATCGTTATATTTTGTACAATTCACACAACATCTTTAAAAACTATAGCCTATGTGTTATTCTGATGTTTAAGCTATATTATTGTAAAGTTTCATTTAAATGCATTCTGTAGTTTTTGCGTGAAAGAGTAACAAACATTCATACGAGCTTTCGCGTTTATAATAATAATTATAACCACATCACGACACACACATTGACTCAGCCCTGCACTAAGTATCGTAAGAACTTGTATCGAAGGTGCTAAGCAATGATATGGTATATACTAAATAAATAAGAATACAACATCCAAGACCGGTAAGCGAAACAATGCGTCTTGCAAATAACACAAAGTCCCGCCCCCGCCGGGATACGAACCCGGAACCTCTAGCCTAGCAGTCGGCTGTTTACACCACTGCGCCACCGAGGTCGTCAAAATAGTATAATAATAAGGCAAGGATTAAATAGTAAGCAATATCCATAAATAATGCTTAAAGGTTACAGGTTATTCGTATTCTGCAAAGCCCATGTTTAATTAACGGATAAAAACAACGTAATCCCGTAAGTAATTTATTCATATAAAGGATGTACTTGAATATTTAAAAATGTTTATTTTATTTATTCATTGTCTTGGATGTTAAATTCTTATCTATAGATTATACCATTACGTAGCTTAGCGCCTGCGATACAAGATTATATCTTAGTGCAGGGCTGAGTCAATGTGTGTCGTATTAAAAGAAACAAGTCGACACTACTTTAAAATAAATAATAATATATAAGAGGATACCAGTTATTGTTAAATATTTTATCTTTTTTAATTGGGAAACATCTTTTTACTTAAAAAGTACAAAGGCGATTTCTTATTTAATTAAAATTGAATTTAATATAGATTAAAAATGTATATGTAATATATTCAAATAGGGTGACTAGTCTTTTTCTAGGCAAGGCCTATTTCTGGCCTCATCATCATATCAGCTAAGATGTCCAAATGCTCAAAAAAAATCTCAGTTAAAAAGTCCAACCCTGTATTTAGCATTTAATTTCACAAATTCCCGTAACTTTGTAACATTATGTTCTTACATTCCGTTACACGAAGTCCCTGGTGACAAATTAAATGACTACGCCTCGTAGACGTCGGTAGTCGTAGTAACAGTCATAGTGTGTAGTAAACTACGATGTTAATTACAAGCAAAATTAAAGATTCAGGTTTGCGTTTTTTTAGCGGTCGTTTTTGCGGGCAATCTGCCTATGCATACTAGAGAATCGGATATCCGGTAACTATTCGTTATCCGGCTATCCGGCCTGAATATTTGAATACCCAGATACCAGCCATTACCAGTTGAGATTTTAAATTAAAGAGTAAATATTTTTAATTTTAAACATTAAATTAAAAAAAACCTCGCCGGTGCAAGAAAAAAAATAAAAAATAACAAGTCACGCGCACCATTTGGACAGATCGGTTTCCGAATATCTAGCCACCACTCACAACTCGCCAAATATCCGGTATCCGGTATCAGACAAACGACTATCCGTTTATCACTAAATGCATACCCAGGTCCAGATTAATGTTTAAGAAACTATTTTTCAAAGAGTGAACGGATAGTTAATAATACAAAGGTTTGAGTATTCCAGTTTGTTTTTAATTTAAAACTCCTCTGGCTTTATATTTATTAGTATTAAATTATACTTCTAGTTAACACTTTGTTTATTGTTGTATTATATATGCCTATCTGTTTCAGACCACCTCGGGAAAACAGAACACACACATTAATATAATCTGATTATAAGTTTTAAATTTTCACACACACAAACATTCATAATTATTTGTATATGTTTAATTCATCTTCGGAATCAATTGGGGTGCAACGGGAGATCAGCGTCGGTCTCGTAAGAGCTGACACAGTGTTGAGTTGCATACCTTTCATGGTTGTAACGCAGCATCTTAATGTAATCGTTTACGTTAGTACATATTCCTTGTTAAAACACTCTGATGTGAGATGCTGTGTTGTTTTATGAATAAAGTTCTTACTTACTTATTAATAATAATGATAATAATTTTATTTGCCCAAATGTAGGTTACAAATGTTGTTACAAGTTAAGGAAACCCGTACATTTACCTCTGAAAAGGTGTGCTTACAATAAAGTCATATTCTTAAGAACAGTTACAAAGTAGAAAGTCAAAATCAGAATTTAAAAAAAGTAGTAGTAGTTACAAATTAATTAAATAGCGATACCAAACCAATTGTTTTTTCCAGATTAAACATGATTAAAATGAGCTGTCGTTTAGTAAATCATTGACTGCATAGTAGGCTTTTTCAGTCAACATGTGTTTCAGGGATGATTAAAAAAAAAAATGTTACTTATCTTTTTAATTGGTAACGGCAATTTGTTACAGATTTTGGGTCCCATGCCAATAATACTTTTTTGTAATTGTACCGTTTTACATTGGGGCAAACATAATTTGCTAGAATTTCTAGCTCTTTTCAATGTTTCAAATAGATTGGCATTAGTTTGTACAAAAATAGCAACCTCATATATATATAATGAAGAGAACGTCAATAATTTAAGGTTTTTAATATGTGGAACGCAGCTCTCAGTAGTTTTTAAGGCGCTTAGGGATCAAAATGACAAATGAAATGTAATGAAAAATCAACAAGAAGGATCAAACGATAGCTTATCAGACTTTGTAGGTTCGGCAACATCTCTCATCGGTCGAATTGGATCATTGAGGCGCCGAATGAGCGCGAGCCGAAATGTGGTGGGGATATGATTTCCCCGTCTCATATATGCGTTCGCGCCGGCTACCGACTCAGTCTGAACAAGTCTACCGTCGCGTCAACTCTTAAAAACTGCAATAATACAATGTGCAACATGTGTGCCCGTGACGAAGTGCAAGCTGTGCCTGAGTCAGTGCAACCTATGCCTGAGCTGGTGCAAGCTAAAGCTAACAGGACTTTAGAGCGCATGAAGAGGAAGCATAATATCACCACGAACCCTGCTGATGAAGAGAAACAGAAGGAGGTTGCATACCAGCCCGACCTTCTTGCTGTCTCAACGCAGTACACCAAGCTGTTCTATGACGTTTTCAAACGAGGCTGGAGCCGGTTCCAAGACTCCAATGCTTACACGTGAGTGCTTTGGTAGTATTAACAAGCTATAAATGCAAGCGATAGGGTTTTTTTTTTAATTAGCTGCTACCCAAAGGTTCAAGTAGAGTGTTTGTTCGTGAATCTGTCTTTAATTTAAACAATAATTCCTAACAATGACAACAGTTTAGGATACGTAAATCCATGTAGTTTTAAATTGACACCATACAGTATGATAAAAGTCCCTGTTAAAAGACCCATCCAAAGCTACGGGAATCCTTAAGCCTACACTTACTATTTCTATAACTCTACAATATTACTTAACCGTTTTATTCAACGTATTACGTGCATGGAAAGTATTAATATACATAAAGAATAAGAATAATTTTTAAAAATATAGTTCTACTGTTGGATGTCCATCCAAAATGAAAAAAATAATTTTAAAACATGTATAAAATTTAATGCATCTTCTTCTCCACAATAATGAATTGTGACAACTTAAACATTATAAAACAAAAGCACATTCTTCTTTTAAAAATTCAATATTACATAAATATAAAGAGTTTTTATTTGCATCTCCTATTCACAAAAAAAAATAACCTATGTAAAGTAAAAGAAAACTGCCACAGTTTCCTAAACTATCGAGCTCGGTACACTTAGCAACTATCCATATTCACTTTACACGTTCCATCCATTCAAATTGATTTTCATAGTAGATCAAGTGGCGGTCGCGGACGTTATCAACCGAAACGTCACAAGTACAGTCGACAGAAACATATTTTTCAAAAACTTAAAAACAATTCGAACTCAAAAAGAAATTGCTTTATTTTTACATAAATGATGAAAATAATCAGACAAACCAACTATCTTCCTAGACACAAGTATAAATAATAGGTAATAACTGAGAATAGATCCAGGCTGATAAAAAATTGTTCCGACTTCACAAAGTTTTATTTTACAAGAAATCGAACCCTAGACCTTGTAATTAGGAGCGTGCAATGCAGTCAAAAATACTTCAAGGTTTTACAGTACATTCATTGGTCACAGTGACTTGAGGAAAAAACACTAATTTGGTACAGTTTTAGCTCTAATTAGAATGACTGTTAAGATTAAAAACTAGAATGTACTAAATGTTACCTCCTTTATTTAGAACTTTTTTTTTATTTTTTCTGATGTCGGTACTCTCACACACCGACGATATGATGTTATGATTCCCGTTCACACATGTGTGTGTGTTTACGATATCAGTGCGTCGACAGATACGTCAATTTGTTTAGAACTTTCATCATTTCCCTTCACAAATAATCCTTCAATATGTAAGTATACATTAATTACGTCACTTCTGTTTGTCTTGTAAAACATACTTTATGTAAAAGTAATAAAGTCCTGTTGAAAATTGAGTTCATTTTAAGTGTCCTTGTACTTGCAATACACATTTTTATTGGATTTTAAGTACAATGTATATTCGTTTTTTTTTTAATTTCAGATAAGAAAACGATTTCAATATGTATTAGCCAACGATAAAGAACAATCAAAACATATTTGAATTAATCTTTTATCAATATTAAATCCGGATTTTGTGGAGATTTCATTAAATTTTTTAAATTAAAAACGCCATAAAACCGTAATAACTTTTTTTATCTTAATAACAATATGTAAATATACAATGAGCTGGTTAATATTATTCAAATCGTTTGACATGCCATCTAGACAACTTTCTTTTGCCTTTCTTTAATAAAAAAATCTTAACAAATTTGATAACACCTGATGATAAATATAGATTTAACGGTCAAGATCTTTGATACTGGCAAGAAACCCAAAGTTATTGCCATAAGAAGAAAAAAGGTGTTTAAAATGGCTTATGATTTTTTAAATCCAAATTTTAAATGATGGACCTTTTTTTGAGTAGAGCTGTATCCCATGCTCTGCATAGTTTTCGTTTTTTTATACGTCAGCAACCTAACATTTTGGAATAAAAAGCATCCTGTTTGTTAATTAATGATTCTGATGACAAATTTCATCCAAATCCTTTCAGCCGCTTTTGCTTGATTGAATAACAAACATACAAGCTTACAATGTACCATCACGCGCCCGACGCCTTTGTTTCCAGATGTAAAAAAAAAAACATTAAAAATAAATTCGAAATGTCAGTGGTAATCCTCGCCTGGGCTATAAATACTCTTTTATCCCGTGACTTTGTACGAGTTCTTTGGAAACTACCCAATGTACGATATGGGTCATTCGCAGTCATGTGCCTTGAAAAGATCTCGGACGAACAAACTTTCGTATATTCCTATAAGTACGAATATAAAACTATCTATGCATTTCCCTACCTAATTTTACTTGGTTAAAATTAAATTAAATTTAAAAAAAAAAACATTCGCATTGACCTCGATGGTGCAGTGGTGTAATCAACCGACTGCTACGCTAGAGGTTCCGGGTTCGAATCCCGGCGGTGTCGGTGGTGTTTTTTACAAGACGCATTGTTTCACTCACCGGTCTTGGATATTGTATTCTTATCTAGTTTATAACAAACGGTTTTGCATTTAAAAAAAGAAAATCTGTATCATACAATTTAGTGGTAAACAAGTAAAAAATATGATACACAATTTCCACAGCGCCAGCAAGTTTGTGGTGTTGAAGGTAAATTACGTAATACAGACGCAAAAGAAGCCATTTATATATATACGCTTGCTTTCGTAACAAAATATATTAAGGGAAGTAATAAATCCTGTTTTTGTTTCCCTATATTTGATGTTTGGTTTATTCTATAAAGATAAATTTAAGCGTTTATTTTCTTTAGTCTTGCTCGTAGCGACTCCAGATTCAAGCTACGTTTGAAGCCAAAAAAAAATCACCTAGGCTCGGGAAATACTGTAAAATTGTTCATTTCAATTAAAGCCACTACAGAATCACACCACTTCCAAATGAATGTCTAGCAAACAACAATATCTGGCTCTTAAATCTAATTTCTTAAAACCAATATCTAGATTGGTTCAATTACAAAAATTAATTTTATTTTTTAAGTTTTTATACATCACGGGCAAACAAGGAAACGGTTCACCTGATGGAAAGTGATACCGCTAATTGACAAGACGATTCCCCTGGTGTGGAACGCCAAGATGGGTATGAACATGGGCAGCGCATAGCACCGCCGCCTATGCGACCATGAGGAAAGTGGCAACTACAATTCGAGACTCGAACTTCGACCTATCGGGTCGGGTCTGTCAGTTAACTCAGGCAAGTAACAAGCTTAGCTTACAACGTCCCAAGATTTGCAGCCTTTCAATTCCCTAGATGATTATGGTTAAAAGCAGTACTTCCAACAGATTACAAGCTGTTACTAAGCGACACTCCTGACTGCGACCAATTACAAAGTCGTAAAGTTGACAACCTGAGACTCGAACCCTCGACATGCCGGGTCGGTCGACCAAGGCACGTAACAAACTGACCTACCACGTCCCGCTAATAAAGTTAACTCATATGCATGTAGTTTGACATTCCACCAGAACTCCATGATACCGCAACCATTGCTATGTTAATGGCTCCAGATAAAATGCCTTTCATAGATAACAGAACTGAAAGAACTACTTGAGGCATAGCACTGAAAACGTGCTGAATATCACGTATCTGGACTTATGTTCATAAAATCCATTGATACTGGTTTACTATTGGATCATTCTTTCGATTGCCAAGCGATAATGAAACTTATTCCAATGAGTTAAAGGCCTTCGTTTAACAATTTAATCAGCAATGAAGAATTTTTCTTTGAAATGTTCGAGGAATAAGATTTATGAAGAACGTCTTTTTATAAAGGTATAAACAGGTAGATATAAACAGCCTCCAGTTGCCATAAAGTCTGAAATGGAAGAGAAAAAGCCACTACAAAGATGTATCAGACTAAACTCCTGAGGCAATAAAAATCAAATTGTCCTAATCAACAAAAAAAAATCCCAATTTATGCCTAAACATCCATACATAAACGTATACAGATTACAGTCAAATTAAGGTTAAGTTGCACCGAAACGACTGTTGGTGTCATTGTTAAAGTTAACCTAAAACAATTCCCAAAGTGGTCCAAACGGGCCAGTTGGTTATTATTAAAGTAATATGGTGCAACTTAAAGTTAGTCAAATTTTGTGGTGTCATGGCGCTCCGCATTCTATGATAACCGGAGATTTGAGGCTGGTCTAGTGTCACACCACTATTAGTTAAAGTAAAGTTATAAGAAAAAAAGCGGCAAAGTAAAAAGAGGAAGGTGAATAAAGAGGTTTAAGAGAAAAATACTACTCTTAGTTAGAGATTGTTATCCTTCAACCTCTCAAATACGTGTTATCGATATTTTACGGGATTTTCCAACTTCTAAGATGCAGATAGCGTTATCATTAAACATGGACAGAAATCTGTGATGAAGATTGATAGGATTACAGTAAAAATCCCGTACTTTTCTTCAAAACCAGCGATCCTCAACCTGCGGGCCGCCTGGCCTTTGACATTGGCCCACCTCGAGATTGCTGGAAACCATTTAAAATTTTACTTTGTTCATAGAATATCGTTCCCTACTAGTCATCACAAAATGCTTTAAGTGTAGTAGTTTTAGAAATAAAC
Source organism: Choreutis nemorana (assembly GCA_949316135.1). Lineage (NCBI taxonomy): Eukaryota > Metazoa > Arthropoda > Insecta > Lepidoptera > Choreutidae > Choreutis > Choreutis nemorana. The sequence continues at coordinate 1,517,581 of OX438598.1, forward strand.
CATTTCAAAAAAAACTGTACTTTCCTTCCGGCCCAACATCGAAAAAGGTTGAATACGTCTGTACTAAACAAAAAGGTGCTTTACTATCAAAGACAAATCGCAGGTCTATCTACGCGGCAAAGATTTAAGAAGGAAATTGCTTGTCAGAGATAAGATTAATCTTTTTACAGATGTTTTTACAAGCTTATTTCAATCTTTTAATAAACCTAAAAAAAAAAAAAAGTGTTATATTTGAAGTCTTTGCGGGTCTTTTTTTGACTAGTTTAAAAACGCATTTCCTGAATACAATCAAATCGCATTTTTTGAGTTTTAATTTTCAACATTTTTCCTTTTCACGCTCAAAGACATGTTTTATGACGAAACTTTAGTAACACTGGTTAAAATAACCTACAATACAATAAAAAAGTTAATTAACAGCTGTAATGCTATGTTAAGCGTTTAATACTTAAACAAAAACATAATTCTGTCAGCCTTACAAAATGCATTACCATTCATTTGAATTTAATCTTTGCTGCAGTAGTAATTCGCTGTTTGTACTGATATAAAACACTCCCTCACAGCTGCATATTTAGATTAAATGGTCAGTTAATTACGTTTTGTCCACTCTCAACCCCAAAATAATTCGCCTCCAAAAAAATATATATTTCGGAGTCCCAATGACCCATAATCACGGTACAAGATGATTTTATCATATATATATTTATTTTGATTTCTTGTCCTCTCTCAACCGATGCATTTTACAATATGTAATATATTATCAAAGTAATAGTTGAGTCATCATTTAACTCAGGCCTTATTTTCTGAGGATCGTTAGAATCGAACAGTCTACTTACTGTTTGCTAATAGTAAAAGACTATTAATTCAAATATAAACACATTCTTAATATGCAACGAAATAATTTAATGGTTATCGTTGCTCAAAATTTTGAGAGAAATGAATTACTCACTTTTTTTAAATTTAATTCCATAAGCATTTTGAAAATTTATCTTTAATTTTTTCAAGTAAACCAACCAAGCCTTTGTATTGCTATTTAATAATAATAAATAACAGAAACGTTAATTATGTAAAATAATAAAACTGGTGTTCTTGCCACCCACATACCAGCAATGTTGCCAACACAAATGCTATTTTAAATGCATTTAGCTTACAGCAATTTCAAAGACATTTTCACAGATTTACTAAATCTATTTTGGTCGGATTTTTTTTTTAATGTAGCCACTCAAAATTACGTCTTCTCTGTAATTCTGTACAGTGTATCTTGAAGGTACCTTAGTATTTTTGTGCTTTCTAGTCTAGGTCTGAAATTACTATATGAGAAAGAAATAGCTAATTTATATAAAACATACAAAACTAAATAAAACTTGAATTTAAAAAGTGTTTTTAATGTATGTCAGATCGCTCTTGACCGTGTAAATTAATCGCGTTCATCAAAGGAACTGTTAAACATTTAATTTCTACAGTTATTTATAGCTTCCATTTTCTCTGATATACCTTAAAGAGTGTCTTGTATTGCCATGTGTAACCGCGGCATTTCTTTGCATGCTCTTATAAATGTATTTAATTTTACTGCAAGTATACCGGATAAATTAGCTGACCTCGTTTTATGAAAATTTATTATTTGATAACTCTTCCTTGAAGCTTTAAAGCCTTAATGTAAGATTTGGATTAAAAAGAACTGGGGTTAAATGTCAATGTCACACTATAGGCAGTTTTTGAGTTACTTGGCGGGAACGGGAAGTGTCAGTTAAATTTTCTTATTTTATTGTCTTTTCTTATATATCAGCAGAATATAATGTGTAAAATGCTAGTGTTTTAAACAGTAAATATCTGTAGTGCTGTATAAGTGTGGAGAAAGTCAAATACGTTGTTTTGTCCGCTTTTTTCGTCATCTCGCAAGTAAGTCCTTAGAGCCAACAACAGTAATCGTACTGGCATGTCACTGTAGGCAGATTCATAATTTTCATTGTCCATCCATTGATCATCATCTCATCATTTTCAAGAATGAAGAAATTATAATTATTGAATATTTGGCAGTATGGTACTAAATCATTGGCGGAAAAGAAGTTCTAAAAAAAAGCCAGTTTCTACCTAAAAAAAATATTTTTTTTGTACTTATAGTGAATTCGAAATTCTGACTTTAGTCGCCTTAAGTTTACTTGACAGTCCCCACACAAACAAAAACGAAAGGTAAATACCATAGATTTATGATTGGTACTTTAAGACATTTCTTCACGAATGCAACATTAGTAATGAACAGTGAAGTATTCAGAATTCCATCACAATATTTTCTAACCAATTAAAAAATTACTTTTTTAAACCGTAGTCCTATGACAAAAATCAAAACACGATCAAAAACAGTAGATGTGGATAAAGGAAAATCTAAATACAGAAATGATGAAATTTAAGTGAAGCAAATCTTGATTATCAGTTGCTATCATTTAAAAACATGGTCATCTTATCTTCAAAATACGTATCACCTTTCAAGATTTAACGATCACATACAGGTGTGTAGATCTACGTGCGAGATCATCTGGATTGGTACCATCCTCCTTTCTTTTTCTGCCGAGAAGCAGTTCGCTGTATTTTGGTTCGAAGGATTAAAAAATTCAGTGTGATTACCGGCACGCCAATGCGTTTCTCATGTAGAGGTAAAGATCTCATACCTCTAAACGTCTAGGCATCGTCGTGCCAATAGGCAACGATATCCATATTCAGTGAACCATCTGCTTGTTTGCCCATGATATCAAATAAATAAATAAAAAAATCAAATTTATACAAAACATATGCAAATAGATTTATGATAATTACAGTAGTGACTTCCTTCCTCAGAGCCAAGGCAGACCTTGTGCCATTTCTACTTGACCAATAAACGTGAGTCAGCGCGCGTCACAAAATGTAAACAATAACATTCCAGTTCTAGGAAAAATAACAGATAACACGGTAAAGTCTCGGCGATACCAATATTGCATAAAGGTTAAATATTTGTTACCATTAAAATTATTATGAATAACTATTTTGAAATGTAAATCTGCCACCGTTAAGATGAATCGGGCAAGAAAACAACATAATACGTCTTAAGAATCAGAAAATGATCAATCTCAGTATCTTTATGACCTCGGTGGCACAGTGGTGTAAACAACCGACTGCTACGCTAAAGGGTTCCAATCCCGGCGGGTGCGGATCTTTGTGTCATTCGTAAGACGCATTGTTTCGCTTTCTGATTTTGGATGTAGTTTAGACCAAATCATTGCTTAGTGCCTGCGATACAAGATTATATCTAAGTGCAGGGCTGAGTCAATGTGTGTGTCGTGATGTGGTTATTAATTAATAAATTAAATAAATTTATAACGCTTTTTGGACAATAGCAAAGGCATGGCGGGCCGCATGCGTCCCGCGGCAGCTGGTTTAGCATCTCTGATATGTGTAAGTAAATAGTATGACAATCTCACGAGATGTTTGAACCCGCATGACTAAACGGTACAAAGATATTCAACCTTGAATTTCTCATACGGTTCTTATCAAATAACCCCCCCCCCCTACTAATGACACATCAAATGATTAATTGGAGCTCATTATCGCCAAGCTGCAAGTGCAAGGAGAAAATCGTGTAAGAAGTTTTGATAATTCTTTTTGGTTTGTTCGTTCGAAGTTCAAAAGAGGAAAATATGTCCGCGGTGAACTCATGTATTATATTTTTTGATACAAAAATGTATAACCGGCCAAGGATGAACCTGTTTGGACTTTGTATCGTTCTTAAGTTGTACATGATTATGGTAGTGAAGTTTTATGTGTGTAATATAGGACCCCTTTCAAAATAAAACATACATACATGTAATTAAATAAAAATCGTTTGGAAAATTTACACTTACCAAAATGTCCACTTAGAATATGACTACTTTTTATAGTTATTCTTCAAACGTGTACAGGTGTTGTGTAAAATTATGAAATTTAGTTTTTTCTCGGGTAAGTTCGTTTTCTAAAAAAATTCTCATTAAGTTGTCATCAGACGTCATTAAATGAGTTCGATTACAATAAATCGAATAGTAGCGTTCGGGAATCTTCGGAGAAATAACGAAGTCGTGATATTAAAACTGTACCCTATTGTGTTGTAACTTTTCGCTCATTATACCTTAATAATTAAGCACAACACAATCTAAGCAATCAGTGAACACTTATAGAATATTCCATACAATAAAACATTTCATTCAGGTCAATATAACGCACGAGTAACTTTTACGATGCGACTTTTAATCGCTTTATGAACTATAAATTAATATTTACTAGCGTAAGATATCATAGAAACATTGATACGAGGTACAATGAGTGTCACGAATGTTGTTCATGATTATCATTTCATATCATGTTTCAATTGTATTCAATAACTGTGAAGAAAGTGAGATTTTGTGAAATTGGTTTATACACACATTAAATTACCCATAAACTCACGCCTTCCCCTCAAGAGGAGTAGCAGAGATGTTAATCACCGCATTTCTTAGGTTTATGCCCACAATAATCCACATCCACAAGTATCCGGGGACAGGAACGTAACAGCTACAACGTACGGCAACCCCAGGCTCGAAACCCCAACCTTTCGAGTCGGGTCGGTCAGTTAACCAAGGCACGTAACAAACTGCGTTACCACGTCCTCAATCGATTTAAGTAAAAAAAATCTAATGTTTTTTGCCATGTTAAATGCCAAAGGTTTGTTTTGTAAGAGAGTTAAACAGTTTATAAGTAGGGCAGTTGGTAAGGCTTCAAAGAAAGGGTTTGTAAATTCAACCCTTAAGTAAGCGGAAAAAATGTAATAAAATCAAGCGAACGAAGGGTCGTCTTCATAACTATTAGAAATGTTATGATTTAAGAGAAATCACATACAAGTCAAAAAAAATCTATTCAAGATCGATTCGTTCATATATTGATAAATACTGTATTGTACTGTATGAACCAGTAGTACATAGTTTTTTTTTTGTAATATACCGTGGATACTCAGTTTTTCAACATCAATGAATTTTTTCAAAAGATTATTCCAAATAACAAGTACAAATAGTGCTTATATTCAAACTGAATGTCCGAAATATGCATTCAAATAAGATCTCTCTTTGAGTTTTTTAAAATACAAAAGTCAGCTTTATAGTGCGCGTGCCAAATTTTAATCTTGAAGCCTTCCCATTCAACGAGATCAATCACCATTCAAATATTCTTTATTTATGAGTTTGTTTATTGTTTTCTGGTACATACCAAGTAGCTTATAAGTACACATTTGTGTTGACATGAGATAATGTAACTTAGTCACCGGGGCGTAATATTTAATGTGCCTTCGTAGATAATGACGAAATGTATGCATCATGCACTTTTATTGAAAAGATAACTAGAAATCGATCGTGAAAACTACAGGTAAATTAATTTAAAAAATCCATGCAAAATTCCTAAAAAGTCCATTACCTGTTTTATTATACAATTTTTTTTAATCATCGTGCAATATTTTATTATTCGAAAGTTTGCTCTTGGTTACCATTTTCTTGTTACCTTGTCACAAAATACTGGAACTTAATGTTTATTCAATCGGAAACATTGATCGACAAATAAAAAGAATAATCCAACGCTTATGCTTAAGTTATAAGGAGTAAAATAAGAAAGCACAGAGTATTGGATGGCTGTATATCGCGTGCGCCTTTGCCCATAGCAACTGAGAAAGGGCTTTTTTCACTTCATTTGCTTGAAAAGGCTCTTTCTAAACCCAATCTTATGGCCATAAAAAAGGTTATTAATGTTTACATGAATGTTAAAAGAGTTAACATTATCTTTTAGTGACGCAAAATATATTTGAAGATTTAAATCAAACGTCAGTAAACACGTGCTTTGTGAATGTGATTTTATGTTTGTTTTACATGAATACCTACTTACTCCTACTTACATGCTAAGATTGTGCAACATTATACTATAAAATACATGCATTCCTACTATCTTTATGCAATTTTTACTATAGACGCTACTAGAAAATACATAACAAAATTTAACCAATAACTTTTTTTTTTTAAACTCAGACAAGACTTATGTAAAACTTATTTTATCGTAGGTGAATCTTTTTATTTTGTATGTTACAATATAATATTCCAGAAGATTTTCTAAAACAACATAACATAAATCATCACATCACAATGAATCCCTCGCAGACATACAGCAATTCGCATGTCTATGTTGAGTCCCAGTGTGACAGGTTGCGAATCTGTCGCCTCTATCCGAGCACAGTGAGGAAAATGGCAGCCACAACTTACGGCAACCTGAGACTCATAACCGGGCCCTGTCGGGTCGGGTCGGTCGGTGAACCTAGACACGTAACAAACTGAGCTACCACATCCTAAGATTTTCAGCGTTTCAATTACCAAGGTGATTGTGGTTAATAGCAGTATTTCCAACAGATTACAAGCCGTTTCTTGGCGCCACTCCTGACTGACCAATTACAAAGTCGTAAAATTGACAGGTTTATTTATTTTATATGATAACCATTTTATAATTCTGATTTAAATGTAAATTACTCAGTTTATATTCCTATAAATTGTTGGTTCATCTTGATCTGAATACTAGGAAGAAAATTGCTTATTGATGAGCTATCTCAAGTAACGAGTGTCTCAAATATAAGATTGATCTTTGTTGAACTCCACAGAATTTTCTTGAATCAACTTTGTAAATATTTTTCAATTTAAAGACGTACATAGTCAATTAGGGATTTACAAAGATCTCTCTCTTTGAAGATTCATTAAAACAGGTTATTAAAATTTAATATGTCTATTTTATTCTTAGATTCTTGTCTTGTCTTGACCGGGGCAGTCTAAAGCCTAGCCGAGGCCTAGTCAAATCGGCCCTTCGCTGGCTGGCAACCTTGTGCCCTGTGCCTCGATGACAAAGACTGAGTAGGTCTTGATGGGTTCTCTTATTTGAGCTAGTTTGGTAACTTCTGAAAAAGGAAATTTACAACTAAAAGCTGAAATGATCTAAACACATAATTGAGGGAATCATTACCAATTGAACCAAATAACCAACACTATTTAGTTAATAATAACCAATTATCAAGCTACTAACGTCCCTGTCAACGTTGCAATTGCATTTGCTTGCACTAAAACGTAAATTCTCATCATGTTTAATTAACACCATCGTTCAATTAGACCAGATTGTTCAAAATGTAACAATTTAGTCTAGGAAATAATTGTTAAGGAATTTATATTGAGACGAGACAAATTACAAAAATACGATATGAACTGCAGAAATAAAACTTAAATGGAGTTAGCCATTGATGTCAGTTGTTCGGAGACAGCATATTCAACGATCATTCAAATTCAATCCACCATTTTCATAGTTTCTGTCCCAGGACCGATAGTTTGTAGAGTTGATGATCGATTTTTCTTCCTATTTTAATTTACCGATTTGGTAATAGTTTTTGTAGGATCAAGACATTTCGCTATTGCAATCCGATCCATTTTTCGCCTACAAAAATCAGACATCGAATTATTATCGATCGTGTTTGAGGAGATGAATGCAGGCCAAAACGAAAAGATACATTTTTAATGGCAAGTAGGCAGATAAGTACTAATTAATCTAAAAATATAAAGTTATCTAAATTTAGTTGCGATCTGATTATACTTTATTGCTGTATCATTCATTGTTTTCTTATGTAGATCTTTTGTTGTGATTTTATTTTGTTGCTGTGTCACTGTTATTACACGATAGACCTATGTCTATCACCTGTTGTATTGTTGTTGGCACTTTTTTATTTTGATAACGTTGCCATCGTCCTCGCAATAACTATAAGTATTTCGCCACAGATGACAGTGTTGAGTAATATTAATTTTCAAGTTTTGATTAGGAATGAAATGATGAAGAGGTGAATAATGATAGATGGAATAATGAATCTGCCTACAGTAACATGCTAGTACGGTTACTGTAGGCTTTATTATATTACTTGTGAGATGACGAAAAGAGCGGCCGAATCGTCGTATTTCAATTTCTCTAAAATTGTACAGCACTACAGATATTCATTGACTAAAACAATAGCATTTTATACATTGAATTCGGTTGATCTACAAGAAAAAAAAAAAGAAAATTTACTGACAGTTCTCGTTCCCGCCAAGCAACTCTGTTAGCACTTGATAAAACAACTTGCAGGTTTTTTTGTGACTGTATTCGATCAAGGCCTTTTTTCGATACATTCTTCGTAGTTGCCAGTAGCACCTCTGTCTGCTTAATATTGACATTTGATTGACGCTGGATGTTTGATGACCTCGATTCCATTCCGAGAAAGTTAAGTAGGACCAAGGCTTTGAAATGGAATGTTAAATTTCTATATTAAATTAACTAAACTTGTACTGAATATGCTAATGCTCTTTTTGAATAAGCTAATGCTCTTTCTCAATAGGCTAATGCTCTTTTTCAATAGGATAATGCTCGTTTTGAATAGGATAATGCTCTTTTTGAATAGGCTCATGCTCTTTCTCAATAGGCTAATGCTCTTTTCGAATAGGCTAATGCTCTTTTCGAATTGGCTAATGCTCTTTTTGAATAGGCTCATGCTCTTTTTCAATAGGCTCATGTTCTTTTTCAATAGGCTTATGCTCTTTTTGAACAGGCTAAAACTCTTTTCGAGTAGGCTCATGCTCTTATTGAATAGGCTCATTCTCTTTTTGATTATGACGATAAAATTACATATTTCCTTCACAGCTATCATCAATCCGTTACATTTGAGATACCTCGTGGTCTCCTTTATCCCAACTACATATACATCTATCAAATTAACCTCGACGAGTCAACGAGCTAAAACATTTCCAATCGTAAACCTTAAATGTACTCCAACTTGTATAAAATTTATCATGTCACGATGATAACGGCTTTGTTCTAGAGATTGGAGAATCGAGAACCTTCCTAACTTTACTGACGGATCAAGAGGGGGGCTAAGGGGCTCAAGTCCCCCAATCCGAGTTCTCCGTGACTGCAGCATTTACTTTGTCGAAACTATTAGAATATTTATCATAATAATATTTTTATATTAGAATTATTGTAATAAAATGTTTAAATATAAAATTAATCGAATGAGTTTAGTTTGATTTAGGCATTAGTTTGTTAATGTCTACTTTGACTTTTTGCTGATTACGCTGTTATGACACCATTTTGGGTAGCATTCTAGATTTTAATGTTAATATTTTGTTTTATTTGTTTTGATTATGACCTGTTGTCTTTACAAGTAAATAAAATAAAAATAAAAACTCAACGTTAGCGAGGTCAAGCCCCTCCAAAAGGTTTTCTAAAAAAAGGTCGTATGTTTTTTAGTAAGGTGTGACCTTTCCCTTTCCCCCCGAAACGAAAGTCCTGAATACGCTACTGCTTCTAACGATGACAATACCTTGTCCACTTATCTGACTATAAATATCGACTTTCCTAATATTGTGCAGTGATTTGTTTATGGAGACAGTTTATCTATTCGACAATGTTTACTTTCGAATGTGTCGGGGCAAAGCAGACAAATAGTATAATGCCTAAGTGATCTAGGATTTATTCGACTAAGTGCCTAAGTAGATAGCAAAATATTAAGAAGAAATCAAGGTATAATAAATAGATACTTTACTATTACTGTTAATACATACCACAGTTATTTCACAATACAATTTTCAGTGTATAATTTTTGAATCCCACTAAGATGACATACTATCGTACGGCCCGCCTGATGGTAAGCAGTCACCGTCACCAAGGGGGGAGTATCAAGCACGCGTCGCCGACTCTGTGTAATAATCAAAAATCTGTGAAAAATAGTACCTATATATATCGTATTAGAACTGGTTTTACAATTGATAGGATATATCTAATTGATTGTATAGAACTACGTAATAACTAACTTTAGGATGACAGTGTAGATTATTTATTAAAAAGGAGTTTCTTTTCACGATATTTCGATGTGTTGGGTTATACCCACTTGCTTCCGGACTGCTTGTTATCCCGTGATGTATAAAAACAGCTTCTGGTTGGGATTTACCCCGGAGTAAAGCTCCAATATTCAAATAACTACAGACTCAAGTCAACGAACTACAGACTGAATTATTTATTGGAGTTTCCTCTTAATTAATGTATCTTTAAGTAAAAAATGTACCTAGAAATATGAATGAAGTTATGTCATACAACTTTCAGCTCGGAATACAGAGAAAGTGTTTAAAAAGTTTTCGATTATCATTTTTGTACTTTGTCATTCGAAATGTCCGTACTGTGAGAATATTGTAATGTATTATGTACAAGCAGCTCGCCCCGGCCTCGCACGGTATAGGTATTCAACTATTTTGAAAATATTCTGATGATGTTGTAGGATTGTAATAGTGAAAGAATTTTCCAAATCGGTCCATTAATTTCGGAGGCTATTCAATTCAAACAAACAATCAAATCTTTCTTCTGTTTAAAATAGCATAAATGATTTTTTTTTTCATCTACATAGAAACAGGTCATAAAATTACCTGTGACCTCAAGCACACGTCTAGACGACACGCCAATATTACATTATGTGAAATATTATATATTTATATTACGTATTATCACATCACAGACCGACAATAACACTTATTTACCTACTCCACGAGTCGGTTGTAAAATTACTATATAATTGCTTAAGTAAATACTCATCATCGTCTCATGTTATATGGTGTCATAGATTACCTCTGTTGTTTATTGAAAGGTGTAATAAGGCTTTGAGGTCGTAGCTCGCTTATTAACTACAGATAAAACGAATATCCGGCAATTCTTCCGGATATATAAAAACTATAAAATCAATTATCAACTTTTGTAAGATAATGATGCAAAAAAGTGGCTTATTATTGTGATAACTGTAATTAAAAAGTGAAAAAACTACAAAGTAATTTAAATTTCATTTATCATATTGAGATATTTACTTTAATGATAGATAAAACTTTAATTAAACTTACACAAGCTACAAAAACCTCGCAGCAACTCGAAAAATTTAATAGTTTAAACGTACCGGCTCGTTGGTCAGATATACAGTTGCCGAATATCCGGCAATCCGGCCTCACATCTCGCCGAATATTCGGTTTCCGGTATCCGGTCAAACGACTATCCGTTTCTTCATGACTATCAACTCGTAAACGGATGAAATCCGCATCAATTCGTTCCATTTCAAATTCCATTTTGCAGCATACACTTATTATCTTCGGAAAGGTATGATATCGCCTCGGTTTTACAGCGAGGCTACGGTTTTTTTAGTTGAAAGATACGACCGTAGATTAGCCATTATGGATTTAAATAAATGAATAACCACATCACGACATACACATTGACTCAGTCCTGCACTAAGTATCGTAAGAACTTGTATCGCAGGTGCTAAGCAACGATATGGTATATACTAAATAAATAAGAATACAACATCCAAGACCGCTAAGCGAAACAATGCTTCTTACAAATAACACAAAGTCCCGCCCCCGCCGGGATTCGAACCCGGAACCTATAGCGTAGCAGTCGGCTGTTTACACCACTGCGCCACCGAGGTCGTCATTTATCATGTGGATATTTTTTTAAAGTTACGTACTTTAAAAACCTAATTATTTTTGTGTCACATGGCAGTGCATTGCCTGCTAAAGACACGTTGTCAGTAAGATATTTTTACCTATGATAACAATAATATTATTGACGCTCACGTTTTTGAAAATGCAGTATTTTGTTTTATCACTCTGCATCCAATGCATCGTCAATCAATGATGACTGATAACATTTTTAATTGGATACGTCGATACTTTAAAATGCATGAACAAAGGTATAATTTTAAAGCCTTTGGTTTCTGAAATATCGCGATAAGCGATATCGCTTCCGAGAATAACATGAAAACATTATAAACTAGAAATGTAGTCCTTATTCGATTTAGGAGTCATTTACCTGCCGCATACCAACCTTTTTATGAGTTTTACCTACCTAAACGTAAAAATAAAGTCTGGAATATAACATGCTCGATTAAAAATCATAATAAAATAAAGACAATCAATGGTGAAAAATTTATTTGTCACTTCACATTCCCGCCAATGAACCTTGACACTTTTTTTCTTTTTTCTGACAGCATTTTTTTTTTCAGTGTAATCACAAAGACGTCGCAGCCTTTCCACGTCGCACTGGCTCTGGTGGTGGCGCTAGCGTGGCTGAACCAATCAGGAGGTGGTAACCTTCGCCTTTGGAAGCTGGTCTACGTGACAGCGGTAGCCACGCATTTAGGATCTCAAATTTGGATGACACTTGTCTCTGGTAAGTTGCAAGAAAAAGACAGTAATTAATGAGGAATTTTCGCGTAGATGTTTATTTACCTCAATAAAAACTAACTGACATACAATTTACACGCAGTAAGCATGTATAATTTAAACTTCATTCCTGATAATTTAATGTTTTGGACCGGTTTATCTCTATAATTTCAACTTTATCTTCCCATGGCATAGGAAAAAATAATTTTAGACAACCGTGAAGATGGCACAAGAAATAACTAGCGGGATTCATAATGTAAGGTATTTTACCCTAACCGCAGTAGGCTTTTAAAGTTTTTTTTTTTAATTTAAGAATGAGGTTTAGTGCTAAAAAATATGCGACATTTCCAGGTTCAAAACCAACTGATAGTTAATTCTGTAAGCTGCGTGCATGCAAATATTAAGGCTTTATTACACGTCTGGAACATTTTACATTTTAAAGAGGACGCGGTAGCTCAGTTTGTTACGTGCCTTTTTAACCGACCGGTTTAACGACGTCAGTTAACCGACAGACCCGGCACGACAAGTAAAGGGTTCAAGCCTCGTGTTGCCCTAAGTTGTAGCTTCTATGCCCCTCATTGTACCCGGATAGTGGCAACAGATTAGCAACCTGTCACACTGGGACTCAACTTAAACATGCGGTATACAACGGCTGGCCCGTCTTAAGAATCACCACCGGTGAGCCATGCAAACAAGCAGGCCACACCGTCCCAGCAGTCTTAAAACGGGCCTTCGTCCAGTGGTCCTTTTAGGAGTACAGGGTCCCCCGACCCAGTACTCCGGTCAGCGGTGTTTAACACCTCTGCCAACCCCTCTCGAGGGAATACGGCGTGAGTTTATCTTATGTTATGCTGTTGGAACATTCACTCAATACTCGTACAACATAAGAGCATTTGAGCTAGAATCTAAGTCATTTAGATATCTTGCTCAAATCACTTTCCTACTACTACTGCATTTCCTTACACTAGTTACCAACATGCGTGTGATATTTGTTTAATTAGCATGTTTATCACTACATAGTATGAAACTAACTCGCTTCCAGCTGTCTGTCCCTATGTATGCTTAGATCTTTAAAACTACGCAACGGATTTTGATGCGAATTTTTCATGAGTGATTCTAGGAAGGTTCATATGTATACCATACATGTATAATATCCGTGCGAAGCCGGGGCGGGTCGCTAGTTGCATAATAAAATATCCTACTTGAGTTTGCACTTAACTGAGACATCTTTGGATTTTTTTAAATATAAACACTTAAAATAGTCGAGTCTTAAGTTAATCTGATGTAACAGCTTCAATTAAATGATAAAATACCTTAATCTTATTGATTTGACGACCTCTGTGGCGCAGTGGTGTGAACAGCCGACTACTACGCTAGAGGTTCCTAATCTATGTAGTTTATACCATATCGTTGCTCAGTTCCGGTGGCAAAAGTTCTTACAATACTTACTACAGGGCTCAGTCAATGTGTGTGTCGTGCTGTGGTTTTTTTTTATTTATTTAACCTACCCTCGGTCAACTACGATTTGCATGATCGCTTTTGTATGAAACTTTTAGTCATTCGTATAAAGTATACCTACCCAGTTATCTATATATTCGACACCTTACCACCAATAGCTTATCTATAGTAAATCAATATTACACAAGGATGAAGACTCCATTTGTTTAGATTTTAAAAGACCTCGGGGTCAACGGTACAAGGTTCATCTCTTCGCGAATTGAGTATCAATTGTTGAAGGGGACACGTGCGGGGTAACTCAATTGATTCGACCTCAGTGTACCTGGCGAATGGATCTAATAAATATATTTCATACTTTATTTGTCGAATATACGAAGAGGTTCTTACATTTGGCAAAGTAGGTATCATGTCACGGCTAAAGAATTTTTTTTAAATTAAAACATGTAAGTTTAAAGTGTTTACAACTGCATGGGCGAACAAGCACGGTTCGACTGATGGAAAGTAACACACTCTATTAACTCAACGATGCCCCTGATATCGTGAAATACCAAGACCCCTCTATGCGTTAATAGAGGTAAAGATGTTATACCTCCCGTGCTGGTAATTACACTGGCTCTAAAATCCTTCGAATTGAAATACAGCGAACTGCTTCACGTTGTAAATAGAAAGGAGGATGGTGACAGCAACCCAGACGATCTCGCACGTAGATCTACCACCTGTAATAATCGGCTTTTAATAACGTACAATTTAAAAATTGGTTAAAGTAATTTCTTAAACAACCCCACAACAGTATTACATAGTTTGAAATACCGAAGAGTATTTATATCTCTGGAAGATAATAAGGCCAATTTTGGCAGACGAAAGCGAAATCACCCAAATTATCAGTTCATTCGCTTCTATAAAAGAACAAGTCTAAATTAGGTACTGGGCCTTTATTTTCAAGGGATTTATTATCTTATCTTACAAACCGAAGCCAGGGGAGGGAGGGAGGGGGCATTTTTTACTCAAATAAGAGTGTTTAGCAAAGACTATCTCTCGGAGACTGAGAGTACAGGAAGACAGTCAAATACAATCTATAAAATCAATCATAGCCACAAAGATTTTCTCGAAATAATCTATGCAAAAGATGTACATATTAATAAACCTTATGGCTGTGACTTCGTTTGCATGACCCACAGGAATTCTGTAATAGTCAGGATAAAAAGCTTACGTGTCAGGATATTTTGTACTCAGGAATTTGTGTGCCAATTTTCATCAAAATCTTTAATACCTGTATTTAACTACACACTTACCTATGTTGATCATTCACTACCCAAAGCAAGCGATTCAAATTCAAATTCAAATTCAATGACCCATAGGAATTTTGTATTCTTAAGGATAAAATTTAATTAATTCGAGATATTTGTGTGCCAATTTTCATCCAAATCTCGAACGAACCGTGCGAAATGCGGTGTTTAACGTCTCTGCCAACCCCTCTCGAGTTATTATAGAGTTTATGTTATGCTTGAAACTATACCCGTACCTATGTTGATCATTCACTATCCAAAGCAAGCTATAAGTCTTGTCCCACATTACCGAATCCTGCTAGAACCATTTTAAATTAGTTTCAGGCACTTTCTCTTAGCTTTCATAGCCAAAAAAATATATTTAAACCTTAGAGAGTATGACTAACTTTTCTTTCTTCCGCAGGCATAGTGTTGTACTTCAACCTACCCCGGCATGAGTTCGGGAAGGTCCAGACGGTGTTGTTCCCTGTGTACTACATGTTCAACGCGGGAGTCAGCCTCACTGCATTCCTTGCCTACGCTAGGACGCAAGCCATCACGAAGTTCCAGCACTGCTCGTGGATGCAGGTAAACCTTGCATTTTTTATAACTTTCACTGTAGCATTGATAAGAGCAGCGGAAGTAGCCATACCCTCCCCCGTAGATTAGCATTGTTAGGTTTTTTTGATTGAATAAAAAATTCTTAGACTTCTGTGGTGAATTGTGACAGCCGGGTTCGGATCCCCACAAAGGTCATTAGAATATGATATCTTGCAACATGAAGATCCTATTACGAATATGTCAAACCATTTGAAGACAAGACACACTCATAAATATCCATCATGATTAAGAGGAAACAATAGTTTTTTAGAATTAAGAATTCTTAGAAGAAGAAATTTAACAAAAGTCATTAGCCGTTCATCAAGTACCTATAAATAGCATTGATGCTACAAAGTTATAGTATAGTGAGAAATTGGCAAAGTGACACTAGTAAATGACAGATACGTTTAAGAATGCCGACGTGTATTTAGAGGCGATAGATGATTCATTGTCCATTGGCATTAGAGTTGTGTTGAGTAGAGAAAAATCTAATTAGGTGAGAAGGAAACCACCTCTTTATACAAATTTTAACTGTGAGCTACTTGGAAACATATTTTTTTAATTCCGTCGAAATTATTTGATTGCACAACTGCATTATTCGTTGATTATTCGATCAAAGGACGCCACTGTTGATCCTGATAAACAGGAGTTGCAGTGGTGGGACAGAGTGGCGGGTGTGCCCCGATCCTTCGAAATTAATTTTTACATTGTACCCACAAATCATGACACGATAGATTTAAAATTCATAGATTATTTTGAGTTCAAGTTTAGTTTTCAATTCCTTTTAATACTAACAATTTTTCTTTTTATTGTTAAAATCTGCTGCCATATCGTATTAAAGTGATTTTATTATTATGTAGAACATTATCTTAAGGTCACTAATTTTAAAAAGTAATTTTTAAATTTCGGTAATGTAAAGGTTCTAAATGTATATTTAATTGTGGTACTTCAAAAGCAGGTCATTAACATTAAAGTGCATATAATTTCACCTTGTACTGCATTAAAGTCAAATAAAGCTTACTCATCGGATATATATAAAACGGCTATTTACGTATATAGCCATATTATATAAATTAATGGCCTAGTTCGTAATTATACATAAAACTTGTCGAAGAATTGATTGAGTTTTTCTTTAATGGTGTAATTTAAGAATCAAACATTTCCTTACACTTGAAATTTAAAATACTTTTTACTTAAAAAGTAAATAAAAATCACCTCACCATAAAATAAATGGTTTTGCAATAAACGAAACAGCTAATTTCAAGAACTTGGGATTCTTTAAAGAAATTAAAGCGTCACGGAAATTACGTAGGTAATAAATAATAATCGCATATGGATTAGCGGAAATTTACTTACGAATAATATATGACATTTGGGCGATGTTTGGACTTTGAACAAAATATTAAAAATTTACTACGCACAAGTGCAAAAAATATCAACGCTAATGCGATAATTTTTACATACCAATTTTTTGCTACATGTCTATTTGTTTATATGATCTATGAAATTAAAATAAGTCATAACTTTATGTACCTACCTATATACCTAGTAGAGGTCCAAATATCTATGTATTTACCGCATTCTTTCACCCTAGACTATAAGATGTTTTAATGGCTAAGTATAAAACATGTTCATAAACCAAATTACAGAATCTGGGGTCCTTGCCGGTATCTTCCCTGACATACATTTTCCGAACCGGTGGTCGAGTCATTTTATGAAAAAAAAAATCATTTTACGATTCTAAGTACTTTTTTTAAGGTTAACGGAATAAAGTAATTTTATGTTTAATTTGATTTTATAATACGCTGTCAGCAAATTAATGGACAAACCAAATTAGAGATGATTAATGGTAGGTAATCTTACTTGTAATTCGGCATTAGCTACTTTGATAATAATAAATAAAAAATAAATAAATAACCACATCACGACACACACATTGACTCAGCCCTGCACTAAGTATCGTAAGAACTTGTATCGCAGGTGCTAAGCAACGATATGGTATATACTAAATAAATAAGAATATAATATCCAAGACCGGAAGCGAAACAATGCGTCTTGCAAATAACACAAAGTCCCGCTCCCGCCGGGATTCGAACCCGGAACCTCTAGCGTAGCAGTCGGCTGTTTACACCACCGCCACCGAGGTCGTCAAACAAATGTCACTGTCAAAACCGTGATGCTTACTTAGTTAAGAAACATGAGTGTTTATTTGGCAAAAACGAGGTCGCCAAAAAGCTTTCATGTCCATTAATCATCGTAGGAATATTGTAGCTAATACACACAATACATTTTTCATCAAAATCTGAATAGCTTTTTATATCTGTAATCGGCAAGGATTTCGCCATAGAGTTCCATTTGATCATAGAGTACTTAAACCTACTGTCAGTGGTCACGAGTCAGAAACCCGATCATTTTCTAATTTGTTTATCCTCATCACGTGACATTGGCTTAGTTGTCGTCCAATACGACAGTCGCCATAAAATAAGAATTGAATTATAATACAGTTTATACTTTAGTTTATGCTTCAGAACACTGGCATTGTAATCATCTATAAAAACTAGGCTTAGTAAATTCAAACAGCTTTTTTCCCGCGGGCTCTTGGATCATGATGATAAGACGCTATGAGCATTTCCTCATAAAATACCCACTTACTCACCCCTATCAACATAATGAGATTCAAGTTGTAATGCTCGGGGGAATAACATTGAATAATACACCATATATTTATGTTTACATTTGTTTGCAGATGATCCTGCTGCTAGTAGTGTTCGGCATTGAGGCGTATGTTCGCTTGAGCCTTGTCAAACCTATGCTCAGAGCCAAGCATGTTAAGACGCAAATGGAAGAGTCAGCAGGTACCGGCCAGGAAGTAAGTAATATTATGTTAAACTTCATACTTTATAATACTATTTTATACTATAATAGGTAAGTGTAACAGATAAGCTTTCGTCCAGTATAAGAAGTAGGTCAGCTTTTAGTTTATCGCCTTGTAGCTAGGGGCATAATCAGAAGCGTTGACGCTTCGGGCGAATTGTTGTTTAAAGATACATCTAGTATTTCAAATAAGAAAAAAACCTGCAAAATACCTCTACCTAACGCTCCAAGCCATGCCCATTTGTCTCTAGGGTTAATACGCCCTAGGCACAATGTTGTGCTTTGATTGACAATCAAGCTTATCCAGACTGAAGCTATCTTTACTTTTGAGCTGTTTCAATAGTCTTTTCTTTTGTTGAGAGAAAATTGTAGTCTTTTTTTTCATATTTTCTCTGAATGAATTTGCCGCGGGTCCTAAGACGGCCTGTGCCTGAGACCTGTGCTTCATTGCACAGCTGCTTTGCTCAACATGTCAACAAGGCCCTGGTGATGCAGTGGTCGACACCATTAACGTAATCTCGTATAAATAATCGTATAGGTACCACTAAGTTTTTATAGGTTTTTAGTCTGAAGTAGTGCAAGCACTTTGTAGTAACAATTTTCGCCAGTGCAATAAGTACTACTTAAAAAAATATGCCTCCGCAGTACGATTATACTATCAATGGCTGGGATCAAATTCGAATCGGCAATACCTAATAACACTTTTATCAAACAAGGAAAAGTTTTTAAAGAGTAAGCCGATCGAAACAAATCTAATCATTTTGATTAATAAAACAATAAACTTTTTAAACGCAAATATCTGACGTAATTACGCAAAAAAAAACTTATTGACATTAAATGATGTGTGTAATAAAACGTATGCTATTTGTGTGGAAAATTCGCTAAAATTTTCCTTAATTAAATGTATTCCATATCTATCTAATCTATTGAAATTAAGTACAAGACTGAATGTACGTACTTACTGTACTCTAGGTACTCAGATGCACGTAATATGAAAGTAGTTGGCAATAATTATTCGCTTTTCAAAGTTTCTAAAACATTACTTAGCAAGCATTCTTACCGAAGCTATGGAAACTGCTTGCTTTATTGATTAAAAGGTTATATTTTCAAATATGTAATCCTCCTTTCTTTATAACATTAAATGATGCCTGTAATATATGTGTTTTTAAAAATATAATCTTATTAAATAGTATTAGAGTTCATTACACTTTAACAAGTGTATAACAATAATTGCATACAATCGCAATAATATACTGCTTGGTTACAAAACCAATAAGTGACAGGTGTGCTAAATAGCATAGCATGTGTCATTCATACTCGTGTTTCGGTTTAATGACACGGACCTTAGCAACATAATGCTAAAATCTCATCAATTATTTCATCTGTTTCTTAGTTATTACTAGAAATCCCTGATAGCAAAGGATTTAGCTTATGATACTTGTGTTTCGGAATTTTTGTAAGTTACCTTTAAATTTCCGAACGGGAAAGCACCTTGATTTAGATATGTATTCTGAAATAGGTTATAAGAAATATACTATTAAAATAATTCCCAAAATTGGAAAGCACCTCGTAAAGAAGTTTTAAATTTCGAACTTTATCAATGGTTTTTAAGAATTTATTGCTTATGCGTATACAGCTGGTTTTAAAACAAACATGCGAACGTGTTTTGATGAATGCAAAATTATTAATATGTACACCTACATCTTTACAATAGCCTTACTCCGCAATGAGTTAGTAGTACTAGTAGGTATTCCATATTAATAATTTTATTGTGAGGTACCCACTATAGAAAGAAATATACTTACCTAATTTTAACCTATTTTCTTTTTGTTCTAGGTGGGCCACCTGGTGCTGGGTGAGCTAGCCCACTGTCCGAGGTACCTCCGTGAGCTGAGAACCTTCCGCTCATACCATTCAACCATCGCCATGGGTACCATGATCACTCTGTCGTGCTCTATCTACTCCATTATGATCATAGTCGATGCACTTTGCTAGACGGAGCGGACTAGAGATACGGCAGAATGAAATTACCCGGGAAAATTGACAAGTGACAGCTGTTTTTTTTTAAAAAAAACGCCTGTAGAACCCGGAACAAGGTTCTAGCTCTAAATCTTGCCATTTTTCCATTATACAATTAATACAATCTGTTAAAATTAAGTGCTTTGATAACAGTTATTTTTCGGCGGAACTAGTAAACTAGCCGCGTATGTCTATCAAATGTGGGTATGTTATTTGTCCAATAATTTATGTCTTATTATTTATGTCTTAACAGTTTTAGGACTTCTAGGGTGCTTTGCATTTGTATACTTAAGTATATAGTTTTTTTAATCGAGATTTAAAACCCATAAATATTGGTATCTCGTATACGAAAGTGGATTTTTTTTCAATTTCTTACTAAACCAAGTATTGCAACTCAATCTAAGTTATACTTATTCATAAATTCATCACATAAAAGATAAGATTTGTAATTTATACATTTCGATATTCAACAGTATTGGATAGTTTTAAGTTTACTTACCTACATCAATATTAATAATAACAATTTGGTAATTTATGGTGATATTTTGTTATACCAATAAATTACCTAGTTATTTTAATTTCAAATGATCAACAACTCAGTTTTATCTTTTAATCAAAAGAAGTCACAAAGTAGTTTCCTAGTTCCGCCTAAGGCTGTGAAGTCTTAAAGTAGGATAATTTATTGAAATTATGTAGTTTTTACAATAATTCGAAACAAATCAATGGTCTTTTGATAGAGGGTCTACTTGACCAGCAAGAAATCGTATCCTAGAGATACCAAGTGAATTGTTGTTGAAATTGTTCCAAATAGTGAAATATTATTAAGTATTTTAAAATTTCAAAGGTTCAAATTTATTGGTACGCAAAAGACGTGAACACATAAAGGTGTATGTAAGAAAGTCACATTTAAAAAAACAAAAGACCAGTATTCAGTACCTAAAAACATCGTGCTAAAGCCTGAAGAATATTGCAGCAAGAAATAATAAAAGCTGCTTGATTATAGAACGCAAGTTGTTGCTCTCTAATTTCCTGGCTCAGCAAATAGGATAAGAATTTTTAAAATATAAAACGTGTTCGAGTTTCGATGTCTAAAAACATCGATGTGAAAGAAAACGCGCTCATTCGCAGGAAGTTACGGAGCTGCAACTTTTTAAACTTATTTTGGCGCCAAACGCGTTTGTTGGCCCAAATAAATCACGTTTTGTTTTACACAGTTATAAAGTAGTCATGACGGTTGATAAACTATCTAGAAATGATTGATTGGTGCTAAGTACCTAATGTGGTAATGCGACTAAATGTCTAGTCAGAAAATGTAGAGAATGATTAAAAAATCATTTTGTTGTGATAAAACCTAGCATAAGAAATTCCAAGCTATTTCTTTTTCATCGTAGAAATCTGATTTTAACAATCAAGCAGCTTATGCCATATGGGATTAATATTAAATAAACAAATGTTAATTATTAAACATTATTACTTAGTTTATAAATAAAATACTTTGTAGATAGCGAATTACGAAATGTACTAATGATATTATAATGTTTAATAGTTTTAAGATCTGAATGGTAAGTGATGTCTGTATTTATTTGAGATCACAGTATAAGTATTAAAATATATAAAAATAAACTATACAAAGTTTTATTTCATTGCTTCTTTCTTCCTATTTTTGTTATAAATACCTAAACAGGACCTAGGCATAGTGTCTGCATTTATTGACATAAAATTTGCTAGGGAGGTAACCTTCTGTTGCTGAACCACCCCTGTTCCCTCGATACTGAATAATCCAACTTACAATGGGAGGGTTCTCCATTCTAGGCAACCTTCTGTTCAGAGGCCTCCCTTGGGTGTCTTTCTTAGTCCTTGGGATCTGCGTGGTAACCCAAAATTTCCCCTAAATCTCCAAATTTGTTCAAGTTTTCTGGGATTACTTTGTATAATACAATTTCTTTCTACTATGTACCTATTAATTTTTAATACATGTTTAGACAATCAGAGACTAACCAGCATATAAGACAGTGAAATTAACAGAGTCAATTCCTTCTACATGTCTAGTCTAGTCTTTACAGACTGTTTAGCTAGTTTTTGGATGGATGGATATTTTGTGGTCTTGGTGTGTTGTCTAAATGTAGATGGATTGATACCTATAGTACTCTAGTGTATGTATGTCTATAATACCTGTTTAGTTCAATGAATTCTGTGACGTCAAACCTAGAATTTGGCTGCACGCCATTTTATTTACCTACCTACTAAAAGCCATACTTTACGAAAATAGCTCCATGTTGGTAGAGGTTAAGGCAAAGAAATGTGAAGGTTTTACTTTACTCCCTATTCAATTTATTAAAACTCCTACTCATTTAATGAAAGCGATAAAAAGGTTTTGTAGACTTGTGATGCAGACACACGTCAGAATTACAGCAAGGTCCATATTTATTTAAATGGTTTTGATATATTGGGCAGGTACATACTATTCTAAGTATGTATGGTATTTGATGGAACGTACTCCTACGTTTCTTTACACGTAGTTAGTTCCTTTTAACTTGTCTTGTCAAAAATGTCAACAAGGTGTCAAGCAAGTCAAATGTCAACTTACTTGCCTTACGTGGGTTTTCGTTATTTGTGTGTAGAAATATTTAAGAAATAATACAATGCAATGCAAAGTTTTTCCAGTGGTTGACTCCAGCGTTTCATTAATTAGTCACAGATCAATTGTAGTTAAGATTTCCCTCAATAATGTTGTTAATAGGTAGAAGTTCGGACGCAGAAACTATGCAGTGCGGTTTTCGGAAAAAGATTCACACAAAAATGATATTAGATCGGTGTAAAACGGTGGTGATAGTGTCTAGTATAGTTTGTACTTTGGCTATTTTGATATCTCTGCATAGGATAATAAGTTATGAGGCTAAATTCGCGAGGCCCTTTTTCCCTATACCAACTGGCCTACACAGCACTGTGGTGGGGCCTTTAGTTGATGAGGCCCCCATTCCTTCCACTCCGAAACGACAAGATCGGGCGCGGGACGCCGAAGCCGTTGGCTCCTTGAATGCGGCCCTGGAAATGAAGAAAATGGGCAAAGCTGATAAGGCTTTGAAGTTATTCCAGCATGCGTTTGCCCTGTCTCCGAAACATGCTGATATTCTCAACCACTATGGTGAGTTCCTAGAAGACACTAAGAATGATGTAGTAAAGGCTGATCAGTTGTATACACTAGCCCTAACAAACTTCCCAGACCATTCTGGAGCTCTTACCAACAGGCAACGAACAGCAAGCATAGTTGAAAACTTAGACAGGGAGATGTTGAGAAAGATTGATGACAAAAGAGATGCCTTGTCTTCTATACCGGATAACAACTCAGCATTACGTAGAGCAAAGAAAGAAGCATACTTTCAACACATTTACCATACTGTAGGAATTGAAGGAAATACCATGACATTATCTCAGACTAGGAGTATACTAGAGACCAGGGTGGCAGTTTCAGGGAAAAGTATTGACGAGCATAATGAGATCTTGGGTCTTGATGCTGCAATGAAGTATATAAATGCGACATTACTTTACCGCATGAGGGATATTACTATGGGAGACATATTGGAAATTCACAAACGAGTGCTAGGACATGTGGATCCAGTAGAAGGTGGTCAGTTCAGGAGGACCCAGGTGTACGTAGGAGGTCACATACCACCTGGTCCTTCAGAAATCCAAACCCTCATGAGGCAGTTCCTGGATTGGTTGAACTCTGAAGATGCCATTGATTTGCATCCGGTCAGGTAATTGTTTTTTAATATTTTTTTATCAATATAGGGATTATGATATGTAGATAACAATTTATTTTTTTGGTTCTACATACTTACATATACAAACTAGCTTAAAGACAGTAAAACTAACACAGTCAATACCTTCAATATGTCTAGTCTCTTATGAATGTGTTGCTAGTTATTGGATGGATAGATATTTTGAGTAAGGCTGTAGGATTTGGGCATGAAGTCACACATGACCATTACTGTACTTGTCAAATTTCCATGCTGTTGTGCAAAGCTTTCACTTTGTTTCCAGTACCTGACAACTTTCCACTCCTCAAGCTTCATTCTTGGTGTAAAAGGGATGACTGTGATCTTGTCTGTTCCAACTTAATCTGAAAGTAGTTGATTCCAACCATAATTAAGTCTGAAAGTAACTCTGTTGTTAATTATTTTTTCACATTTAACTGCCCAATAAGTCTCTTTAAATTTTGTCATGGAGATAAATGAAGCCTTTAGTTTTGTGAGGACAGAGTGAGTGAGTGAGGAAAATGTTGCCTGCAAAGCCACATGCCAACATAACATTTGACTTGTCTTTCTCTGTTTATCTGTACTTATGCAGAGCCATAACAACCAGACCTAATCCTGAATTTCTTATGCAAACACAAACATCAGCCAGGTCTGAACACTCTCATCCAATTACTTTCTATCTCCAGGTACGCAGCATTGGCACACTACAAGCTTGTATACATCCACCCGTTCATCGACGGCAATGGGCGCACCTCCCGTTTGCTCATGAACCTGGTGCTGATGCAGGCAGGGTATCCACCGGTGATCATACCCAAGGAACACAGACATCTATACTACCAACACCTCCAGACTGCCAATGAAGGAGATGTCAGACCTTTTGTGAGGTTGGTAATATATCAGTAGAAAAATGTAATTGCAAAAGAAAAGTTTCATTAGAAAAATGGTGAAAGTAACTCTTGTCTGCTAACTTTTTATGCCCAACAGATTTTGACAAAATTTGTATTATATTGTGAGTAATAGAAATACATTTTTATTAATATGTTGGTAAAAAATGATGATTTGAAACTGCTTATATCAAGTCTATTAGAATAAAAACATTTTGACTTTGACTTTTACATACATAAACATAAAACATGCTCTTATGTTCTTGAGTTATTAATTATGTTTATTTTAAATAATATATAAATTGTTTCAGATTCATAGCTCAGTGCACGGAGCGCACACTCAACTTGTACCTGTGGGCGACCAGTGAATATTCCCATATGGTGCCAGCTATCGGTGAACCACACATCCTGACAGGCGAGGGCTTCGAAGACAACCCCCTATGACACACATCACACCCTTAGACAAAATGTTTGAATTCATGAAATTGTATGAAACAATGTCTGATATGTTGATTTTAGGTGCGAAGAGAATAGGATGTGAAATCTTTGATTTGAATGTATTCTGATTTTTATTTACAGATGCAATAAGTCGTACCCAACTACTTCATTCAAATAGAATAATTTAAAAGTCTGTAAATATATGTATTGGTTTCAAAATTGTCACAATTTTGCATTGATACTCATAAGTTAAATGCATTAAATTTTTATTGATTTTAGCAAGTTGTAAAGGCTTGTAAAAAATATTGGATGGAACCCTTTCCCAGTGTATGTGTTCACTGAAAACTACAACTTGGACCTCTTGAAGTAGAGAGTAGGCATTTTGTTTAATAAAAATTTGGGTCAAATGGCTGGACATTATGTTATATAGTTCATCATAATCAGGAATTTCATAAATTATTTAAAAACTTCGTGCCTAAAATTGCGTACATAAATGAAAAGTTGTCAAATTGTAGAAGGTACCTAAAAAACTATTTGTGGATTTTTTTTTAGTTATTAAGTATTTATTTTGCCCTGTAAATATTTACTTATAGACTTATTTATTTTAACTGTTTTATTGCAATGAGTGTTTTAAATGAAGACAACATAAGTTTTTACTTAAAAATTCTAGACTTTAATATTAATTTCTAAATCTTGAGCTAAAGTTTAGCATGGATGGAATATTATACATAAACAAGA
Source organism: Choreutis nemorana (assembly GCA_949316135.1). NCBI lineage: Eukaryota > Metazoa > Arthropoda > Insecta > Lepidoptera > Choreutidae > Choreutis > Choreutis nemorana. The sequence goes on from OX438598.1 coordinate 1,543,881, forward strand.
GGCAGGTATGAAGACTCGAAAACAACCCAACTGGTTCAGTTTGTCCTTAGTGAAGGTTTTTTAATTTTGGACACAATGGACAATATACCTTTCCTCTTCTTTTTTCATAGGTACTGTTTTGATAGCGGCATCCCTTTCATATAATTTGGCAATGTAGTGTGCCGCAATGTTTGGAACAAGGTTATCATTGATATATAAGGATATAATTTAACTATTTTTTGTTATATATATTGCATGGACGTATTTTAATGCAGTTGCATTATTTTTTTATTTTAGAATGGTTGTAAAAAAGCTCAAATTTACTAATTAAATGTCAGTACGGTATTTGACTACATCCGATTCGTGGTTTTTTTTTTGTAACAGATATGAAATACCAGTAAAATAAAACGAGAAAAAACGTGGGTTTGCATTTTTGTGTTAGACAAAGAGAGCAATACTATGACGTATCGTTGTCGTTGATTTTGTATGGAAAAAAAACGTATAAAAAGAGATAGAAATTAAAAATAATTTCTTCGCCAATTTAAAATTTTCTTTCATAGATAGATTTAAAAAAACGAATCTTTTAATAATTAATATTTGAAATCGTGGAGTAGTCAATTACCATGTTTATTAGGTATATTAAATACTGCAATTATTAATTCGTTCAACTTTCGCCTAGTCTTCCCATCCTTAAGTTTTTAATATTTTTGTTAAATTATGTTGGATTACACCTGTTTAATTATAATTTAGCTTTTGCTATGTTTTCCTGTGATACTTGCTCATAGATGTATATATTGTAGCTAATCAGAAATTATTGTACAGTCTTCCTTTTTGTTTTTCTATCAATGATGTTAGTACAAACTAATTTATTTCATAAAAATAAAATATACTCCTCCATGTTTTTTTTTTCCTTATCAATCTTGTAAAAAAGATCTTAACATAAAATATATAAAAGTTTTAAAAAATTTATCGAGCGGTCGGAGCTTACTGTTAAATTTCACAGGGTTTCAATGAAACAACAAGTTATCAATTTCGATTAATTTATTTTTAATGTGCGATGTTAAAATATGTTTATTATAATAAAGCATTTCAACTAGAGAACTTGACGCAAAGGTCGGCGTCGGCTCACACTTGACCATTTAACGCAATAACTTTACACAAAAAAACATTAATAAGTAATTTTATGAGTTACAGTCTCAATATTAAAAATATAACAGATAAAGAGAGATTTCGTTTTACCGCAGATGAACAATGATTAAGGCGTCATAAAATTTTAATTTTTGTGTTTATACAATTTAGTGTGCGAGGAATTGTATTTCGTTTTTTTATTGTGGCAATACCAAAATTTAGTTGTCATCCGCGGTACCGTCAGCAAGCATTTGTAAGCGGAACGAAAGTTCTTCATTCACTTAATTTCGCTAAAAATCATCGCTGACTTATAACATCGGACGCAGTTACTCTGATACAGAGTACCGATTTGTTTTTTCTATTTATTTCATAAGCACTATCTAATTACCTTTATTATAAGTAAAAGCCCTAGATTTGTTACGTCAACTTAAAGTGGATTCAACTGTTGAGTTATGATATTATAAAGTATTAGCCAATAAAAACGTTCTGACACAACCCAAGCCTTGTATGAGATTGAATAATTTACTTGTGAAATGACAAATCCACTGAATGTAAAGACTGCCTTTTTACGTGCACGGTTAGTTTTAAATTGGACAAGTAGCAAAAAAGTATATAATTAGGTACTTCTATTCTGCAATAAAACAATGACAGCACCATCAAAAAACAACAGATTCATGAGAGATCATATTTTGTTCTATTCTCTTGCTGTTTTGTCCAAATTAAGCATTTCTTTAGACATCGCCGATGCTTTGTTTCTTTAAATAAATCAATGTATGAGCTTCACGTCACATTTCAGGTCATAGAATGATTTTGCTCCCGCCGTGCATGTGAAAAGGCCCTTAGAACCGGAACATTATAACCGCCTAGCACCGGAAGAGCGAAAATTAACCACAAAACGTAAGTTATGTTAATATTTTATTACAGTACAAAATGTATAATTAAAATTAGAAGTTACAAACATAAATTTTCACTTCGTGCCCGAGTCACCGTGCTTCCGGACACGAAAGCACAGGCTCGGGCGGGGCACACTCGTACATGCATAATATATCACAACATAATAAATAAGTCGTATTACAAAAAAAGAGAAACATACTAAATGACTTGAAAACCTTAAAATTGCTTTTTAGTTTAACATATTTTTTTCACTTCACAGCAAAAATTATGAAGACGTTCAACGATTTTTTTACAAATTAAATCAATACATACGTGAGTGACAAGCTCAGGTTACATAAAAACGTAATAATCATCTGTGTATAGAGTTTTAACTAAAACGAACCTTAAGTCTTTCGCGATAAGATCGAGCTTGGCTCGTCGCACGCTTGACGCAAGTCCTTATTGGCTGAAAACTGTCAACTGTCGCGAACTGACTCAGTCTTACCTGACAAAGAGTTATAAGCTACTATAATTAAGTTTCTATGTATTTTTTTTTAATTTAAAGTCCACGTATTTAATAAAAAGCGCCGCTATTCGAAACTAAATGCCGATTTACAATTAATAATCTCAGAAAGGAATTGCGAATGAATCTCGAGCGTTGATGTAAGCATATATGATACACATCTAAGATCAAATAAATTTAATGATGATGAGTAGGAATAAAATAAAAAGTACAATACAGGCAAATTGAAATAAGGCTCTTCCCACAGATATTGCTTCTTTTTACTCAAAATATTAAGGCAAATTCAAAGTAAAACCATATCTCATATCATAGAGGTCTGCTCATTTTCTTTTGTACTTTTCCATTTTTCTCGAAGTTTCTCAACTAGGCCGTGATGTTAGTTAAATGCGATCCAGTCACGTGTTAAGGGAAATGTTAGAAAAATGTCTTTACATTATAAAATAACCTATAGAAACTATATTTTTAGATTTAAAAAAAAAATGTTAGTTCATTTACGATTCGTCTAGGAGATTCAATTTAAAAAACATTACAGGACTGTCATATGGATTTAAACGAAACGGGTTTTTTTTAACAATATCCTCGTTAATTTTCCACTGGAAGATATGAAACTCGGTTGTCTTTGTGCTTGCAACACTATAATAAAAACAGTCTATCAATTTCATAACAAGACGGCACACATGTCGACAATCATTTACATTACTGACAAATGAAACCGTCACAACAAGTTCAAACCAGGATCCTAGGAAGTTACAGCGCAAACTCAACGGTAGGCCAGCTACAGCAGACATTCGCAAAAAAAAAACACGGAAATTTTAATAATACAATATTTATATATAGTAGCTTCGCTTCCAGACTAACCGTCGACGCGATCACACAACCTGTAGCGTATCTATGCCCGTTCAATCTGAACATACCTAACATTTCCATTACAGAGATTCACAACACGTGTCTGGGAAAGTTTTATTCGATTTTTTTTCACTGGCAACACCGACAAACATAGAGTTACTACAGGGTCGTTAGTGGGGGCGCTAGTGATGCCTCGGAGGCTGCATGCGACGGGAAATGTGCTCTTCTTTCTGCATCTTGGATCTGAAGTCAGCCACCAGGTCCCGGCTTTGGCCTAACACCGCCAATTGTTCGTTCAGGAGCTCCTCCCACTGCGTCGCGTATGCTGTAAATTAAATTTGAAAAATAAGTTTTTTTTACCTGGCAACATTAACATTTTTGCCTATACCCGTTAATACAGTTTTATTCTAATGTTATTTTTTTTTTCATTTAAAATGTTATCTTTATGAAGTTCGTTGGGAAGCATTTTCGTTTTAATAGAATTACGTTTTAAGATAATTTTCCTGTATTAATAATTTTAAAAATCATATATTAAACTCATGAGCGACAGCATTGGCATTATCCTTCCAAGCGATGAATGAAATATCAACTTAGCGCGAGATGGCGTGACGGATGAATGAGGATTTATATTAATTTTGTTGTAAATCGAACCGGCCATGACGTGCGGATCCCTCCTATAGTAGATGCCAAGGCCGACGCTCGATAGAGGGCGCTGGCGTTTGCTACGAGAGTGCCAGAGTCCTGGAATACACCGCTGGTTTTTTATTATCGGATGAAAAACATTTAGTGATTGTCAACCACCCTGGAAGCACTACAAAGTCACAATTCGGCGTTTCAACCTCGTTCAATTCTCAGAGAATTTCCAATGTCTTCTCATCGTCTCTGTGTAATAGAGGTTTGGAATATTTTTCAATGTTACTATATATAATAAATAAACGTTTTTAAAAATCGATGTGTGAAAGAAAAAACAATCTCTTTAAACGTTTGTTTCAATTACACAGGTTCGAATTTTAGTGTTAGACGAAGAGGGGAATATCCATATGTAACGTCACACGTGGATAGCGTCAAAGACTTTGCATGGAGAAACCTGTTTTAGAAATAAAAAAAGAGATAGCTAGCATTAACTTAAATTTAAAAAATCATATAAAATAATACCTTCGCCGTTTTTTTTTTCACTAATCGATTTTTAAAACGCATAATTTTAATTAACATAAGCACTGCGTTAATTCTTACAATAGTCCGATCCCCTATTGTTTTCTGTAAAAATGCGGTTCTGACATCATATTAAATGTTTACTTTTCAATCTCCGTCGCATTCGTATTGTGTGAGCGTGGTGTGTACTTTCATCGCAGTACCTGATGGAAAGTGATACCACCTCTCATTGACACGACAATGCCCTCGATTTGTTTAACGCCAAGAGTCGCGTGTAAATAGGCGGCGGTGATAACTTCAGGTGAACCGGTATTCGTCCATGGCTTATGAAGTGAACAAGTTATTTCTTACCGTCTTGATCGTAATCCACATCCCTCGTGAGTGCTAGTAACTGGGCCGCCCTGGTGAGCGAATGAGCGAGGTAGTCAGCCACTCCCTTGTGGTTATCCAGTACTTCTTCCTCGGCTCGCTGCAGCTCCGACACCGCCTCGTGGAACGTGTACATCTCCGCTGACATGTCACCCTCCTATGGTTTAACGGAAAACAAGCGATGAATTTCATAATGTTGACAGAAATGCTCGCAAGAATTGCAGAAGAATTTTATTAATAACAAATTATTTGAGTATTTTGATTCCTCGTCATCTTTGTTTTTTTTTTTTTTATTCAAGACCAGGCAGGCATTTGACCCCAAACCCGCCTGATGTTAAGCGGCGATGACGTCTAAGGTGGATCATGCCTGCCTAGGAGAAACCTATTCACTCTTGCCTTAAAGAGGCCCAAGTTATATTGGTCAGGTAACACATCGGCAGGCAAAGAATTCCACACCCTTGCAGTACGCAAGTAGTTTTATTTTCTTTATTTAAAATTATTATTTAAGTCAATAAATGTACAAAGCGTCATTTGTGTTTTGGTTCACTAAAAACATGTTAAAAGTTTTTTTTTTTAAGAATGTTGTTAGACGGCCTGTCGCGCAGTTGTATAAACAGCTGACTGCTACGCTAGAGGTTCCGGAGTCGAATCCCAGTGAGGGCAGAACTTTGTTTGCAAATTATTTGCAAGAAGCATTGCTATTATTCGCTTACCGGCCTTGGATGTATATATTATGTATGTATTGTGTAGTTTATACAGTATCGTCGCTTAGCACCTACGACACGAGATACTTCAATCTTACAGCAGGGCTGAGTCATGATAAGATAATGATTTTTTGATAGATTTTTGTTTTGACTGTTTTATGTGTGTGTCGTGATGTGGTTATTATTATGTACGCATGGATACTGACATTGAGGGACCTCAGTTGCGCCAGGTCGCCAATGGGCGGCTCCATGTCCACGTCGGCCAGCGGCGACTCCACGCGCCGTGTGCGCTCGCCGTCACTCGTGCCTAGCTCCTTCACTCTGCATCATACAGTATACAGTTACTCACTTATGTTCTTTGAGTTGGATCATTAGGCAATATAATAGAATATATATATATATATATATATTTATATATATATATTTATATATATATATATTCTTTATAACATATTATACACATGGATGAACCTAACCTAATCGTCTACTCCGAAACGACGAAAAATGAAGCAAAGCCCGAAAGTTTGTATATTTTCTACTACAGTCTTTCGGTCGGGTCAGTCTGGCTCGCAGATGCATTCATTGCGATCGAACCTTGTTTGACATATATTGCATCGATAACCCTACTCCGAAAACACCGACACACAACACGATACACGATTTTGAATGTAGCGTTTTCAGTCGGCCTGAAGTTTCGGTGGCGGCATTTCAGAGTAGGATTCTATGTGTATGGATTTATGGATTCTATATCATTCTTAACATGTAAGTAGATCATAAATTGATATTTCTTTTGTTATGCTAAGCTTTGTCTAGCTTTTTGAAGAAAGAAAAGCTTGAATGCTTTTATTTATATTTATATATTTGAATATAGATTTTAATCCGGCCAGTTAGGGAACCTTAAAACACAATTAAAGTTAAAATATTTTTAAGGGTTTATATTTTATCTTATTAATTCAAAAAAATCGGTTAATGTTATAATATTCTTTATGTTCTTTTAATCAAACTTTAAGTTTACACACTTTGACAGTTTTTTACTACCATTTCTACCATCTAAAACCGATTTTTTTTCGACTGGTAAATTCTACTAGCTATATGCAATATCAGATGTCGTGCATAGAGTACCTGTCGGCGTAGCGCAGCGTGTTGAGCGAGTGCTCGCAGGAGGCGAGGGCTGGTGAGATCATGGCGATCATGCAGGTGCGCGACTTGTCCCCGATGAAGGAGTCGCGCAGCACCTGCGTGAGCTTGGAGGCGCGGAAGGGCAGGTGTGCGCCGCGCATGCCCAGCGCGCGGATGCACTCCTTCAGCGCCAGCAGCGACTTGTTGATCTCCGCGCCCTCCATGCCTGTTGCCATCGTCGATTTGCACGCACACATGGGATAGTATATATTTGACAGTAAGAATAGAATACGTTCACATGTTAAACTGTATATTGACACCGTACAGTGAAAACACACACAGTACAGTTCACAACAACCAATCCGTGTACTCATATATCATAGCAAATTATCATTTCAAGATCGTACGTAAGCACCGTACATCTTTATGGTCCTTCGAGCTTTGGACCTCACGCGATCGAGTTGATTTCGGTAGTGAAACATCTGTTACGTGTTAATTCGTAGGGTGAGGTGACTGTATCAGTGCGACGTGGAAGTTATTGAAACGTCATACATCATCATCATATCAATCAAGCAGCATCATCATAGCAATCAAGCTTCAATTGGTAGCATCATCAAACAGCAGGAGATACCTAATTAAGTAACTGAACTTACTGGCCTCCCACCAGCGGGTCTCACCAGTACGTCAGAAAGGCGCACATACCTACGAGATATATAAAAACAAGTTCTCATATCAGTTATCAAACTAAGGAGCAAGAAAAATGGAAAACATTTTCGACAGGCAGTTCGAGCTTATAAATCCATTGAGAAAGTTCAGGTAAACTTCAAGAAAGATGGACCTGAACGTAAAACTTATTCCAATGTAGAAAGAAGAATAACTACCCTTCAAGCCTATTGGAACGAGTTCAACAGCAATCATCAGCAGCTGAGTGATCATGAGCAGCCTAAGCATCCATACTTCGCTGAAAATTGGCATGAAGAAACCTACTACTATCAAAAACTTGTAAGTTTCCTACAACGCTATTGTCTTCATGTATCAAATCCGACATCATACGAAAAACCAGTCATGCCATCATTTAACAAGCTCACTAAAACGGAAGCCGCAACGTTAGGTGCAACTGGCGCGGTAGAGGAGGGCAGCTCGGTCGCGAGCCAGCAGACCGCCCCCGCTACCCGCACCACCACTGCGCAGCCGCATGCACCAACAGCGTCGAACAGCACGCGAGGCACATCTAGCAAGCTGGATGAAATGTTCCGTAAGCAATCAAGCAACTTTAAAGCTTTCTCACGTACTATCACCAACATTGATTTCGATAATATATCAGAGAGATGGCAGTTTGAAGACACTCTTAAGCAGATCGAGTCTCGCTGGTCAATCATTGATTTGTTGCACTGGGAAATTGACAGCGAGCTTTATGAAGAAGATGGTGATTACGAGCAGACCTTTTCTAAGTACGAGAGAGAATACAATGAGATAAAAATGGCATTAAATCAAAAGATGTGGGATGCATATTATAAAACAAAATCAACTCCAACCATGGATATTCCAATTTTCAATGGCGATTATCATAAATGGAAATCATTCAAGGATCTTTTTACAGAATCGATTCACACAAATCACTCTATTTCAAACGCACAGAAGATGCAATTTTTAAAAAGCAAAGTGAAAGGTGAGGCTGAAAAGTTAATACAGCATTTAAATATTTCAACTGAAAACTATCAGATTTGTTGGAATATTCTTAATCACAGATACAACAACGAAAAACTAATATTCAGCGCACATGTTAATATACTTATGTCGCTCACAATGATGCAACATCAATCAGCAGCAGCTATCAAAAAGATTCACGACACTTCTAGTGAGTGTTTGAACGCCATCAAGGCCCTGGGAGTCGACATTGCTACTTGGGACCCTCTCCTTGTTCATATTTTGTCACAGAAATTGGATTCGGAAACCCATAAGGACTACATCGGATCGCTTAAAGACCCCAGAAGCCTACCATCATTGAAAGAATTTTTTGAGTTCTTGGAAAACAAGTTTACGTCACTTGAAGCATCGCGCCGTAAGCAAGACAGCAATACAATTATTCAAACAAAGAAACCATATGAGCACAATCATCACTTCACCAAACGATCAGCTAACGTTAACAATTATATAAACAACAAGCCAATTGCAAAATCATTTTACGCGGCGTCAGCAAACCGTTGCCCTCAGTGCAATGGAAATCATTTAATTTTTAATTGCAAGGAGTTTATTGATATGCCAAGCAATATGAAATTGAACACTGCAAACAAATTTCGACTTTGTGTCAATTGTTTACACGATCACAAAGGAAATAAATGCATATCAACTAAGACGTTTCGTAAGTGTAATGACCCCCATAACACTTTACTACATGAAGCATTTTTGAAGCCAAGTTCTTCCAACGACCACGTCAATGTATCCCAGAATAAATCATCAGAGATTCTGCTAGCAACAGCACAGATCAAAGTGCAAGCATCAGATGGCACAATACACTACTTACGAGCTCTCATAGACCAGGGTTCCCAAATCTCTCTTATCACTGAAAACGCCGCTCAGCAGCTCGGATTACCACGCCGTCATTGCAAAGGCGTTGTGTTTGGTCTTGGTGCTCAGGAAAATAAGGGAGCTATAGTAATCACAGTTTCCTCTATACACAGCGATTTCGCATTTAGCACTGATGTAATTATCATGAAAAATCTCATAAATAATCTTCCCAATCAGTCGTTCCCAACACCAGCGTGGTCACACATACAGAACATCAACTTGGCAGATCCTGACTTTAATAAAAGCCGCCTCGTAGACTTATTGCTAGGCGCTGATATTTACGCTCTTATCATGTTGGGAGGTATTATCAAAGGTGAGAATGATTTACAACCAATAGCTCAGCAAACTCACCTCGGATGGGTGTTGTGTGGCAACGTAAAAACATATCAATGTAACGTAGTTTGGAGCAATCTCGACGATATACAAAGGTTTTGGCCGATAGAGGACATTGCTGAAAACCCATCCAACAATATTTCTGAGGAAGATAATTATTGCATACAGCAATAAAAAGAGCAGACGACCCGTCAATCAGACGGTCGTGTAGTGAGACTTCCTATGAAACCTAATGCATTAGAAAAACTAGGACAGTCTAAGCAGAAAGCCGTAGCACAATTTCTTCAGATTGAAAAGTAATTTTCAAAAAATCAACAGATATCAGACGGCTATAAATCATTTATCAATGAGTATATAAAATTAGGCCACATGTATGAAGTGCGTAGTAGCAACAATCAGACGCCAGCTTGTTATTTGCCCCACCACTGCGTGCTACGAGCCGACTCTACGACTACAGCACTACGAGTTGTATTCAACGCGTCATCGCCGACGTCATCAGGGTACAGTCTCAACGATCTTGTGTACAGTGGGCCCAATCTTCAACAAAACATCTTATCACTAATATTAAGATGGCGTCAGTATGAGATAGCGTTTACTGTGGACATCGAGAAAATGTTTAGAATGGTAAACTTACATCCAGAAGATCATAATCTTCAGAAAATCATCTGGCGAGATAATATCAATCAGCCGTTAAAAGAATACAACCTAGCAAGCGTCACATACGGCATGAAGTCAGCACCTTTTCTTGCTATGATGACATAAAAGCAACTGGCAAGCGATGAAGGTCACAAGTACTCATCTCGAGCTAAGCAAGCATTAGAAGAGCAGTTTTACACAGATGATTTGCTTTCTGGAAGTCACTGCATCACTACAGCACAGCAGTTACAAGCTGACCTAATAGATCTACTTAAATCAGGAGGATTCAACCTTAGAAAATGGTCATCAAACCGATCAGAGCTACTTCAAAACGTTGAAGCAATATCAGGCCAGCAATCATTTGATTTCAAGCACCCAGAATCAACTAAGACCCTGGGGCTACGATGGAACCCACAAGAAGATCAATTTAACTTTCATCTTAAACTCAACAGATCATCATCACCACTAACCAAGAGAGTCCTACTGTCAGAGATATCAAAGATCTTCGACCCTCTGGGTTGGCTCTCACCATTTACAACAAAGTTAAAGCTCCTATTTCAAAGAGTATGGAAACATGATGTTTATTGGGACAGTCCCTTATCAGAAGAGTTTAGTGTTGAGTGGCAGCAGATGCAAGATGAATTAGAAAATATCAATACAATCAAAATAAATTGCTGGCTGAAAACTCGCAAATGCGATAATATTGAATTGCACGGATTTTGTGATGCTTCATAGAAAGCCTACGCATGTGTAATTTACCTCAAAATTACTAGACAACATCAAGAAAATCATGAGAAGCCATCTATAATCATGCTCACAGCCAAATCTAGGCTAGTTCCAATTAAAGGAAATATAACGCTTCCCCGATTGGAACTATTAGCCTGCGAGCTTCTATCAAAATTAATGAAAATTGCGAGCAACAATGTACTATACGCATCATATGTGGGACTAAAGTTTCATCCGAGCAACTAAGTGGAAGTGGAGTAATCACACTACATTCAGAATGTATAATCAAAGGGACTGATTACACAACATACTCCCACAGGCAGCAGAGCAGCGAACTCGATGTAGAAGCAGATGTCTTAGAAGTTGATATACCTTCCATAAATCATGTCATAGATCTGCCAATTCCAAATATCAACGTATCAAGCATGTTTCAAATCAACCACACAGCAATGCACTCCCAATTAAAGAAATTAGAACAGAGCATTACCGAGATGAAGGACAGTGCTACAGAAGTTGTTCTGACAGAAAGCACCTCATCACACGACATAACACAGTACGGGCTTATCAGTCTCATGATGGGATGCATCACATGCATTGTTGTGATACTTGTTTGGCGCCGATTGCGTTGCTGTAGAGCTCAAGGCCCCAGCGACGCTACCGCGGAGCCACATCCCCCCGTACTCAAACTTGAAGTATACCCAACTTGTCCAAGGGCTGTATCACACGTACAACAATCAACGGATCATCATCAGCAGCCAGTCCGGCCCCCCACCGCTTCAGAGAGCAGTGACAACGAGCAAGGGAAGCCGCGCTACGCAAGGGTGGCTCACAAGAAGACGTCACCGACATTTATTAATAAATTTAGCAAATAGTTTGACATGTAATTTATTTAAGGTTACTTTATATCAGTCTTTTACGCACATTCTATTATCCTATCTCATTCTTCCTCCCCTGGATCATGTACGGTGCACACACCGTGCATTTTATACTTTTAGCATTATAAGACATTTTAACGTATTACGTCTAATTGTACTAATCTAGGCCATAACACATCAGTTCACAACTAACAACCAATCCGTGTACTCATATATCATAGCATTATCATATTATTAACAATAAATCAGTTTAATACCTATCAGCAAACTATAATTTCAAGATCGTACGGAAGCACCGTACGCCTCGTATAAAAAATAAAATAAAATAAAATATTACTGAAGAAGCAAAAATACTATTTCATTAATTAGGGAGACTAATTAAATACTTCATTGTTTTTATTGATCCATCGATGAACATCAGGTTCGATCGGAACTAACAATGTCTGTTGAACTTATGTTACAATTATTTTTATCAAAAAACCTATTATTTGGAGTTAGCCAAAAGAATTGCATTGAGTACGGCATCGATACATGTCTACATTTGTCATTGTAAATACGGACATACACTTTTAACAATAACTAAGTAATCGCGCGCACGTGTGCGTGTGTGTGTATGTGTGACATGTATATGTCGTACAAGCCTAGCATGTGTGAAACAGTGTATATATGTACATACGCGTCTGCCTGTTGGCCGAGGAGGTATCGGCGCCGCGTTCGTTCCCGGCGAGGTCGATGAGCGAGAACTTGCCGTGCACGCTGTGAGTGCCGGACGAACGTACGATGATCTGAAACACGGCGTGCGACCGGGACGAGTTCGAATTCGCAGACGTCTGAAATATACACAAAAAATAACACACTGATTCAAATTCAATTTCAAAATATTTTTTATTTAAATAGACTTAAAATAAGTGTTTTCAAATCGTCATTTTTTATCTACCACCAGATCGAAATGCTATCTACCAAATAAAAATAACCTCCGTAGATATTTTTTTTTAATTTACAACAGTTTTTCATAACATGTTGAAACACTCAAGTTTTTAATTATTTAACCAAAACGCTCGTCAGCCAGCGAAGTGGCACCGATCCGGAGATGGCACCAAAGCTTAGCCTAAGACGGCACTGCACTGAATAATATTTTCAAGGGATAAATTTTCACTGAACCACAACAAATCTGATCACTTAACACTTGTGAACACAACCTAATATCGTTTTTATCGCATTGAGTCACATTGTTTCTTATAAAGCACTGATATGGGCTCCTTGTGAGTCAACATACGCTTTGCTTCTAGAGAAAGTTCAAAAAAGCTTTTCTTAGATTTCTCTTTAAGAAAACTTGGTATTAAATGGGTATTAACCATTCCTTTACCCGACCAAGTTTTTACTCGGTACTCTGGGCTATGACTCCCTGGAAGTCAGGCGTAATTATTGCTTGTTGACTGCTGTTGTCATAGTGCTTTGTGGTGGATCGGATGGTCTTGAGCTTGTGGGCCAATTGGTGAGATTGTCCGTCCCCGACATTCCCAATATCAGTCGCAGGAATCATAGATATGAATTGATGGCGGTCCCTGCGTCACGGACTATGTCACGGAGAAAGTCACCTCTGGTTCGAGGACTGACCCTGCTGAATGCGTTTCTGACATCGGTACCGGAGTGCGATGTGTTTGCATGGCGATGGAGGAATGTATAAGGCGAGTGTAAGAGATATTGTGAGGTGATTGATGATAGGCCCTCAAGTGTTTAATTACAATTATAACAACAAATGTATTAGATTTAATCATCATAGTGTTTAAGGTTATCTGTTAAACTGTGATATTGTTTTAATAAAAATAGCGTAAACTCACTCGTCTTTAGGCAACTGTGATTTTTACTACTTACGTAAATTGAACGGTAGCTATTGTAAATTGAATAAACAAATCATTGAGATATATGTAAAGAGGCGAAATAGAGAAGTGACTTTATGTACCGCTAAGGATGATTGGATGTTCTTCACTTTCATCTTTCACTAGTATGTTTTGGACACTCAACAAAGCTAGACGTTTTATAATCCTAAGCTAATATGCCTTTCATATATATAATAACAATGAGGTATTACAGAATTTTTTATTCCATGCATTGTTCTCTCTGTTCAGCTGCTTTGAGTAGATTTAGATTTATTTGCTAAAATAAGGTAATACAGGTTGGTAATTTATTACAAAATGTTTTCACTGATTCTACCTATCTGCCGTGCAAATGCCTATAACAAATTACCTTATTTTTTTCAAATTTCATTCACAGTAAAATCAGTACATATTACGAATTATTAAATTAAAAAAATATATCAAAAAATCCAAAGAAAATAAAATAATAATACATTGGATGAAAATTTTCTATTTAAGTATTCTGATATTTTATAATAACTTAATAGAAACACATGAAATTTCGATTTGAGTTGTGGAATAGTCAATTCTTTAAAATGTTGAGGCAAGTGATTATAAATTTTGATTGCCATACAATATACGTTTCCAGAGTGCAGTGCTAATCTCTGAGGTGGCAGTCTGTGGATCTTGAGATGGATGTCCTAGTACTTAGCAAATATAACTTCAATGAAAGCAACTAAGTTATACTTTTTTATTATCTAATTAATGAATTTACTTAATTTTTAATGTTTAATTTGAATATTGTTTGAATTAATTTATATTATTATGGTATGGTATAGACCTCTTACATTATTGAATTTTTTATTAATAATTTTTAATTAATACAATGTAACATTTTATTGAATAGTGTGTAATTTAATTCTTATTATTATTAATGTAATTGCGATCTCCCGTGTAATAATAATAACAATAAGTAAATAATAATAATTATATCAAATTGGTATGTCACCTGTCCGGATGTCCTAGCGGCGTTCCCGTGCTGTATAAGTTTGAGTACTTCATCGACATTATCCACCATTTTCTCAGTGAGGCCTACAATCTGCACTTGCTGTTTACCGTCCTCCAGTACACGAAGCTTCGCTTTGTCCGCTAGTAGATCAAACACCTGGTAGATAAAGTTACAGACCTTAATTGTTTTGTCTTGACTAAAACCCATTAACAATAATAACGACATCACGACACAGTCCTGCACTAAGATATAATCATGTATCGCAGGTACTAAGCAACGATATGGTATGGACTACATAGATAAGAATACGACATCCAAGACCGGTAAGCGAAAGAATGCTTCTTGCAAATAACACATAGTTCTGGCCCCGCCGGGATACGAACCTAGAACCTCTAGCGCAGCAGTCAGCTGTTTACAACACTGCGACACCGAGGTCGTCACAAATAAATGAATGAAATGGAGGAGGAATGATAATAAATCCTCGATGAAAATTGTAAAGGATTTTTGAAATCCAGCGGCAACATACGAGTAAAGTATGACTTATTGACTATTACCTGACACAGAACCTGTAACAGTAGGGCTAGTACACTAAAATGGGAGATGCGAGACCGACAGACGCGAGATGGCAACTATCTCTTTCTTTTTGTCTTTGTTATGACAGGGAGCGGAGATCTTGTCGCCTGGGATATGTCATGTTTATTTAGCGTGCTAGGCCTGCAGAGTTTACAAAGGCGTCTCAGACCGTGTGAAAACAAATCTTTTAAAATAAGGATTATTTTACTAAAGATCTAGAATAATCTAGATAATCAAGATCTAGATAATTTTTGAATACATTTTTGGGGCAGTACCGCCTTGATTTTTAATATTATTATTATTATTATTTCTAAAGGAAGCCGGAACAGGCCCACGACGTGAGCAATATGGAGTAATTTGTTTTAAGCAAGTTTGGCGATTTCACTTTAATGAAAACCTAAAAATACCAGACAAAATTAAATGAAGAATTAAAAAACAGGTCACCAGTAATTTAATCCTACAATTACTATTTTTATTATGTTCCTACATATTACTGGGTCCCGTCCGATTCATTTGTCACTGGCCCCGGACGGTTTGGTGGTTAAGGAACTGGAATAATTAAGAAACATTTGTAGGTTACCTTTCCGGAGTATATTTCGAAGAATGAGGCGGACACTATGAGGTTGAGCGGCTTGTATTTGGGTGACTTGTGGAACATGAACACGTCGCGAGCCGCCATCGCGTATATACCCTTCTTGCAGTCTTGCGTCTTACCCTTTTTAGAAACAACAATAAACATTTAAAAACAAAATTAACCATTTCAACCTTAATCATATATTAACTTAAAACAAACCACATCACGACACGCGTATTGACTCAGCCCTGCAGTAAGTTTCGTAAAAATACTACATGACCGGTGATCGAAACAATGGATCTTGCAAATAACACAAAGTTCCGCTCCCCACGAGATTCGAACCAAAAAACCTGTAGCGTAGCATTCAGCTGTTTAAACCACTACGCCACATAGGTCGTCAAGACAATTATCATTCAATCAATTGTCAATTATCTCAGAAGTTTTTTCATTACCCATAAAACAGTTTCAACGTGTTCTATAAGTGTCACAAACACAAACATGAATTTAAAAAAAAACACTTAGGAATCAGGATGACGAATTGGTCATGTTTTCCTCATCATACCTGAAAGTCTCCGCCCATGGTGTGAGTCTTCCCGGATCCAGTCTGGCCGTAAGCGAAGCAGGTAGCCATACCACCCTCGAATATTGTCTGCACTAGTGGCTTTGCCGTGTACCTGGGGAAAAAAAAAACACGTTAATAACATCCAAATTACTATTCTGTCCCATTTAGATACATAATTATCAATTAGACATATTAAGGTAATTTTTTACACAAAGTCATATTTAGAATTTTATTGAAACAAAATATACATTTCGTTGAAAACTCTAAGTCACTGCAAAGTATTCAGCGATTTACCACTTAATTGCTAACAGACAGACGAATATCATAATCTCATGAATATTAATATAATATATAACACAACGACGACGACAACGTGGAGGGCCAGGTAGCTAGGTCGGTTTGTTACGTGCCTTGGTTCACCGACCGACCCGACCCAACAGGTAGAATGGCTCGAGTTGCGATACATTATAGCTATCATGTTCCTCACTGTGCTCGGATAGTGGCAACAGATTCGCAACCTGTCAAACTGCCACTCGACATGCGAAATGCAGTGTGTAACATCTCTGCCTACCCCTCTCGAGTGATTAATTACGGCGTGAGTTAATGATTATGTTATGTTTATACAAACTTACTTATATACAATTTCGTTAGTGCATGAGTCGTCGAAGGCGTAGTCGAATCGGAACTTCTGGTTCTCAAGATACTTCGTGAGGTCCACCTTGTTCTTGGGCTCGTGGACTATCATCTGGTCCATGGTGGGGACACTGATCACGTCCACCTGTGAAAGAAAACAATTATAATTTGATTCCTATGGGTTAATGTTAAATAAGATCACGGATAACTAAACCCCGTTCGAAAAGCATTGTACTGCACGTTTTCGGAGCTCAAGTTATGATGGTTTTCTAAGAAGGAAGATGAACCATTATAATAAGATCCCAGTGGAAACGTGTTTGATTTTCGTGCGTAGTTCAAGTAATGCTGGACCTTCGGTTATTTCCACGTTTTTATACACTCATTTTTTTTGTTTGTTTGTCGTTTCGGTTGGATTTTTGCAACTCAATTTTGAGGCACTTCGCGGTAAGCTAGCAGGCTGAAATTTTCAGGGTAGCTTCATACCCGATGACAATGCAATTTACAACTATAAAACGGCTAGACCGATTTTGATACAATTTGTATGGAGTGACTTTTGAGGCAGTTCCCGATAAGTTAGCAGGCTGAAATTATCGGCAAACAAACAACAAAGATAAAAATAATGAAATAATTAATAGATTAAAAAAATATAAAAACCCACGTTTTTAAATGTCCTAAAAATAAGAAAATAATCCTACGGGGCTGAAAGATGGGCCACTCAAAAGTGGGGGCGTATATTATTTAAGGGATTATTAATGGGATATATTTACATGACGTGTATAGATCGAGGGTGTAACTTGCAAAGATACGCCCCCACGTTTATTTACTACTAATTAATTCTAAATGTGCGTTCCACTGAAGTTTTGAGTCGATATTAATGCCTAAGAATTTAGTCGATCCTACAATTTCGGGCACATCATTATTTATTCTAACATCTGTCGATAATTGGCAAAGAAAATTTGAGACATTTAGTCTTGTCACTATTAAGAAGCAAATTGTTAAGAGTCAAACTAATCTGTTACTTGTTTTAAAGTTGAATTTATTTCATTTTCTTCGTTATATTTAGTGTTGGTTTTAAAAATAAAAGATGTGTCATCTGCAAATAAAATTACTTAACCGAAAATTTAATCTAGCATAAACGGAAGATCATTGATATAGACTAAAAACAAAAATGGTCCCAGAATTGACCCTTGAGGCACACCCATTTTTACAAGAGATCCAGATGATGTAGTGCTAACGATCTGAATTTTTTGAACACGCTCTTCTAAATAGGATCTCACATAGCCAAGTGAAAGATTATCGAGGCCGTAGTATGATAATTTCCTGAGGGGAATGGTGTGACATACGCAATCAAAATCCTTAGAAAGATCACAGAACACCCCAATAGCGTCTTGTGATCCTTCCCAGACTACAAATATTTTACGTAACAGATTTACTCCCGCATCTGTTGTTGACCGTCCTTTGGTAAACCCGAATTGTTGGTGATGTAGGATCCCATTCAGATTGAAGAAACACTTTTAATTGATTAAGCATAAGTTTTTCAAAAATTTTACTAACAGCAGGTAAAACTGATACTGGCCAGTAATTCGATGGATCTTCGTGACTACCTGCTTTAAATATTGGAACAACTTTACTAGATTTTAGCGACTCGGGAAATTTACCGTTTTCAAGACCAGTATTAAACAATTTTGAGAGGATAGGAGCGATTACGTGCACTATTGTACCGAGGGCTTTAACCGAAAATCCCCACAGGTCCTAAGTCGATTTTATATTTAAAGATTTAAATGCTTTGATTATATCGTCATCTGGCACGTGGTTAAATTTAAAAACGGCCGGTGTAATTTTTACATGTTTTTTGAGGTAATTCACAGATGTAACACGAGACGAAAGTCATTATAACTAGACCTAACGTGTAACGTGACTCTGCCTACGAGCTTTTTTCCTCTGAAGGTATACGAATTTGAGTTGTTGTTTCTTCACTAGGGTTTAATACATTTGTAACCCCCCCCCCTCCCCTCCCACTAGCTATAACATGTTCTACCAAAGTATATAACAAGTAAATACTAAAGTATTTTTCATTGAGAACTAACCTCTTTCTTATTGAGTTCCTTCTTGTTGAGCGGCCGCTTCCTGACGCAGACTGTGATCTGGTGGTCTTCAACCGGCTCGTTCCCTGTCAGAGGCCGGAACTCGATTCGGTTCTGGTAGTCCCGGATCATCGCCAGGAACTCCCAGTTAGGGTTACCAGGGTCCATGTTCATAAGCGCCTCCTACGAAATAAATTCAATTTTAAATTTTACAGACTAAACCATAATTATGATAATTAATCAAACAAAAGTTCAACGAATTTATATTTTTGATAAATGGCTTTAAATAAGGAAAAAGATCCGTAGCAGAAATAAGAAACCCAACATAACACAGAATAAGTTAGTGGAAGTGGGCTGGCCAAATGTGAAGAACCGATAATTATTCGAAAAAAGGGTTGGAGTAGACGCCGAAAAGTAGTGTAGTGGACGAGCCTTAACGACGAGGACTGACGATGTTGTAAGAACTGCAGAGAGAGAATGGAAATATTTGTCTCCTACAAATATATATCATAAAATTAATTTTATCCACATACCTTCTCCTCCTTCAACTCGGCTTGCCTCTGCCTGCGTTTCTCCCGGTTCTCCTTCAGCCGCTCCACCTCCTTGACGACGTTGGAGCGCCGCACCGCGCCCGACGCCACGGCGTGCGGCACCGACGTGGCGCTGCACGCCGCCGCGCCGCTGCGGCTCACGGCGTTGCCGGGGCCGCCCGACGAGTTGAACTGACACACATAACTAACGGTTTAAACCAGTCTATTCGTTTACTTAGATAATGGTTATGATGCCTACATACGTTCAATACTCCTTAGACTTTCAGCCTGCGCGAGAGTCTCGACGCGGTCATCGTTATTTAGTTTTATTGCTTTCAATAGTTGGCATTTAATATCTGTATTCTCTATCTACTAAACTTACATTTAACAAAGCATCTACCAATCAACGAAGGATTTGTATTAAAGTATGGAACCTCTTTATTATTGACTCTTCTCTGTAAATTTGCTGCTTGCGTCGTGGCGGACGCGGCGACCGGCGTGCTGCCGATGCGGGAGCGAGCCGTGGACGGGGTCTGGAGGGAGGGTCAGGGATAGGAGAGATAAGGATAGATAGAGGGATTGTAAAGGATAGGTTAAGAAGGGCGGATTCAGGATAGGTCAGTATAGTAGTTCAGGCGAGTGTATTCTTCGACCATAACAACTTTGGCTTCTACCAGTACAAAATGATACTACAGTAAATAGACATTTTTTAAGCAAGCCTTTCAGCCACAACGTCAAAGATGGCCAAATCGACCTTCGATAGTTTTTTCTTATGGGAGCTTATTTTCAGGGTAAACTATAGAACAGAAGGCGCTAGTAGTCATACATACCTGCTGTGTGACCCTAGTGTTGACCTGCGACGGCTGTTGCGGCGGCGGCACGTTCTCCGCGCCGCGGCGGCCGGTCGTGTCGCCGCCGTGACCGTTCGTGTACGCACCGCCAGCGTTGGACACCCGCATCTGGTTGTTGCGGGTAACGCGAGATGGCGCTGAAAAAATCGATTTGATTTTTTTTGAACTAAAGATAAATAGATAAATTCATGGACACAAAGCTCGTGATTTGATCCTTTTAAAAAAACACAGCAAGATTACAGTCAGATCGCTCGTATTTATTAATTATGAAGTTCGCAAAACGTTCGTAAAAGATGTATTTGAATTTATTGCAAATTTGACTTTATAGACATAATGTAAAATAAAATTAAAATATTTTGGACGCGACGAGCGATACAAATGAAATCGTTGAAACAATTAGCTAATACTAGTGAAGCGGTAAAAAAACGGTACCTACGTATAACCTACAGAACCATTTTATTTATGAATCACCGCGTAACCTTAAACTACTGTAACCTACCTACATACAAACAAAAACACAAAGAACTCATCGGAAAACAACGAATCAAACTGTATACTACACACTCTTGTGTTATGTACGTGCGAGAAAAAGCGAAACGAAAGCCGAAACTAGTGGCTGTAGTGGAAATACTCTCTCTTACGTGACTCGGGCTTCGGTTCAGAGTCCACGAGCTCGTCCTTTGGGGCTTCGCCTTCACTGAATGCCTCCAGGCCCGCGTCGCAACCCGACACATCCGCCACACGTCTCCTGCACCTTAACCACGAGCAACACATACTCCCGAGACTTGATTCCTCACACTAGATCAGTAGTGGCAGATTCACTGGGGCATTGCGTTTGCGAAGCGAAATTATTGCGACATTGCGAGGTTTTTGTATTTACGTGCTTTCTTCAACAACAAGCTGATACTCCGGGATTCCAATCTCTATAGTTTGACAACCCTTGACAAGTGACGACTGGGCAAATTCACTGCGACATTAAGTTTCGTGACTCTATGGACTGTGAGAGCGATTTTTCTGTTGTATTCATGTATCTTGATAAACAGATTATCCGAAATGAGAAGCGGGCAAGGCAAACCTGCGCCGGAGCGATGCCATATTAGGAGCAGTTCCGCAATGAGCCGTGACGCATGTGTATCCAAGGCAAAATTACTTAAAACCTAGACCATTCTTGTAGCTCGTGATATAGTTTCTTGTAAATTAAATCAAACAACCAACTATTAATGTTACATTCATTGCAACCCCTAAAAACTTTATTTTTTTCCTAGCATCAAGCAAAATTTAAAATCCATTTAGAAGACATTGAGACTCCCCCACTTTCTGGCCCCCTAGAGGTCGCGACCCCCAGTTTGAAAAACGATGTTCACAATGAACACGAAAACGAAACTATGATCGTCATTACATAGTTTAGCAAAGTCACCCCTGATCACATTCGCGATATGCTCCCCCCTAATTGGGAGAAAACTTTCGGCCGGCCGTGACACTTTTTTTTTCAACTAACACGCAATATAACGTATTCTAAGACTAAAGGACGAGTCGTTTAAACGGAAAGTGAACACGTTCTAAGCCTAGGAGAACAACAGAATAGTCGACTGCGTCGTGGGGCGGGGGCGGGGTGGCGAGGCGAATTGGAAAATAATGACGGATCCATTATTTGTGGTTATTGTGCTTCTGTCCTGATGTAAAATTAAAGTCGACTGTGACGACAAACGGCCTACAATCGATATTTAGACGGAACAAGTTCACATGACAAGGTCCGCTCCGCTATAGAAATGCTTGATTGATCCTTCATTGGAGACAACTGAATATACAAAAGAAAAAAACATTTAAAAAAATCACTATTTCAGTAAAACAAAAACATTTTTCTTTAAACTGACCATCAATTTTAGAAAAAAAACCCAAGCTTTCATCTGAACCGTAATCCTTGGACAAAAAAACAAAAATTAACTCTACGTACCGACAAAAAAAACACAGAACCGGTGTGAACTCAGATCACCACTGAGGTTGGTGTTAGAAAGAGTTGCTTTAATGTTCACTGGCATTAAATTTACTGTGCAGTTAAATTTGCATATCAAAGTGAAAAATAATTCAGGCTTAACATTTACGAGTACGTATGTATTTCTTCAGTTCCGAATACTTACCGGTTTTTTTTCGAGTAAAAACAACCAGATACGTTAAAAAAAATGGATTATTAAGTAAATAAAAATGCGCATCATTTGAAACGGTTAGTCCGATCTGGATATATTTTAAAATTTTCATAATAGTTTCAATTTGATTTTAACTGAAAAGCACAAACAATTCACAAAAAAAATGCTTTTTGCTATATGATATTTATATGAAATTCGAAAAAGATTGGCTTTAGTAGCGAATTTAAAAATTCATAAAATACCTAATTAAACGTAAGAACAAAGTAGGTACCTAATTGCAACAGTTGCGAGCGACTAGGAAATAAAAAAAATAAACAGCAAGGCCACGTGCAAACGTTAAAATATTTTTACTGCATTAAGTAAATCGTGTTTCGCAAAGCTTAATAATAACATGAAACAATTTAAATTACTTCACTTGCATTAATTTGTACACATGACGAATAGAAAAAAAATCTTAATTCATGTAATAACTCAAATAATTTATTTTAAACTAAATTTTCTAAAAAAACTTTTTATGGAGAAATAACCCTAGCAGTATTTTCCTTTAAAGTCAAACAAAATACCAACAAAATGGTAATTAGTTTAAAACTTAATTTTGTATGGAAGATTTGTTTGTTCTTTAATTTTCCGCCAGAGGGATTCATTCAAAGCAACCTTTAGAAATTCACCACTCATGTGAAAATTAACAATTTTGATTTTACCAAACATTATATATGATCGATGTAGGTACTGTGGACGCATTCTGCCCCATCTAGGGGACAATAGTCATAAACAATAGAAAAAATGCTATTTTCACACCCAGTTTCATGTTTAAAACGACACGCCTGTATACGAGAGAACTGTTAACCGTTGTCAATTTTTAAATATAAAACTTTAAAATTTAACATTTATTTATCGTTCCAATACTCACAGGAGTTACAATAAAACACATCAACACATCTTACAAAAGGATGGTAGACACTAAACATGGTATCCTAATATCCTAGTCTCCATGGCAACAAAGAAATCTAAGGTGACGTCAGAGTTTGGTCAATAAACAGCTGATCGCTTCTCAATACAACATTTTGCAATGCAAAAACTTATTAAGCAGCATCTAGTATATATACCGTTAACTTAACATTCAAAGGAAGTAAATTCATAGCTTAGAAATTGTATTCTGCACAAAAAAAAAACTTCAAAAAACTGTACTCTTTACAAATAACTAAGCGATTTCTTTACGAATTGACTACAGTTAGCGCTTTCGAATACCGGGTTTTTTAAAATACCGGTATCGATATAACTTTGATCAAGCTTTGCAAATAGTTTAAAAAAAACGAATTATTCATAAATCAGAATTGTACATCTTATTTTTTATTCCTTTTTCAAATATATCAAAGAAAATTTTAATGAAAAGGCTAAAAATATTTTTCTTCTACTAGTAAAAAAAAACCTAAAGGCCTTATTATATATTAAAGTATTATATTAAAGTATTTATTAGTACAGGCCTGGAACGTTAATAGCAGATTAAGATCAAGGCAGGCCGTAGCAGTAACGCCAGCTAGATATTCTACAATTTAGGTTATTCACCGGCGGAGATAATTGTGGGAGAATGCACGATCGATAAATGTTGCTGTACACCGTATGCATTTTTCAGTCTGAAAGCTTTGCAATTTCAATAGAAAAAGAATGAAATTGACAACTAACGACTTAATATACTAATTTAATTCAAGCATTATTTACTAGCAGCCCACATCCGGCTTCGCTCGAGTACAACAAAATTTCGAGTTGGGTGAAAATTAAAAAATTCGTATATAATGCAAACCGTGCGAATTCAATAACAAGAGTAATCAAATCGTTCGAGCCATTTTAAAGTGAAGGTGCGTACATGTGGCAAATGATTTTTATCAATTTAGAAAGTAAAAAATACCAATTCCTATTACAGAGAAGAATTACTCATGAATTTGGAATACGATTTAAAATAAACGAAACGTAAAATCAAATTACTGCACATCCCACTCGACTGCTCATACATTTGACATCGTGATGATGAACTGGAACCAATGTCTAGATTACTGAAATTGAGCATATCTAATTTGATATGAGCTGACAAGGCACAACTTTACCTTGGCTATTCTCAGACACTTGCTAATCAAATAATTATTTTTAATGTTTTTAACCACTTTTGCAACACGTAAATGTTTCAGCTTATGTAATTATTTCGAGTGCATATACGCAATATTTTTTTTTGTCCATGAGCTAAAACGAAACCTTATTATTACAAATATAAATCTATTTATATCACTATATAGTATAAAAATGTCGCTTTTCGCATTCCGTCTGTCCCTATGTATTTATGCTTTGATATTTAAAACTACGCAATGGATTTTGATGAGGTTTTTAAAATAGATAGACAAAACTAAGAGAAAGGTTTATTTGATTATGAAACATGCATATTCCGTTGGATTCCGTGCGAAGCCGGGGCGGGTCGATACCATATATATACAACGACTATCTCACAAAAGACGCTTACACGATGCAGCATTTTCAGTTAGTTAAAAAGCAACCAACGTTATCCACTTTAAACTATATCTTTGCAAAACAAACACTTAGATTTATTACTGTTCAGCTAAATAAAAGGTGAAATCAACAATCAAGCGTTTGCATCATGCATTTCAATAATGAGAGACAAGAACAAAATCAAGAGACAGTACAACAAACTGTAAAGTTCATAAGATTGCGCCCACGCAGGACGCCCGCCTCAGCCGACTGAATCACACTATCCGTCTCCTTTAATAAAAACCATTATCTGCAACCTTAAATCTTCATTGTTTTCAGCGTTGGTTTTTTTAAAACAAAGATCATGCGCGCGTGCATTTAAACCTCGTTTTACCTAACTCCTTTGTTCCTTAAAACATCGGTAATGTGGAAACCTTGCGATAAAAATTAATTAAATTATAGTTAAAGCCCTAGTAGAAATTTCCGGTGACAAAAAAGTTTACAAGGCAGTGTAAAACACCCTATAACATGTGGTCGATAAAACATAATATGAGGCCAATTAATTCACGAAGGCCGTTCAATGCCTTTACATGAAATTTACATTAAAAATCTTTGCTTATTTGCAATTTAAAAATAAAACAAACTGAAACCCGAAACTTCATATCACCGTCCTAACGGAAAATCCCGATTCCCGGATCAAATCACTTCACACCTTATCACGATGAGAAAAAGGCTCATTTTTCTCCGTTATTACATCCAGACAAGGGTTGGGACTTACAGCCTAAGTTTTTAGCGGTACGGCGTTGGCTCTGGACGCATCGTTCAGATCTCACTGGCATTTTTTATTGTTAACCAAAAAAAAATCGAAAGAGAAAACACAGCGCAAATGTTCGTTTCACGCCAGCCTGTATCGTGGACGGCTGGTCGCGTACTGTCAGTACTGCTTGGCCAGCTACACTTATAGCGCGTGAACTCGCACTGACCACCCGCCCTTATGAAAAATTGATAACAACCCCCTAATTTATTTAAACAGTTCTATTCTACGGGGGAATTTCATAGGAGGGAAAATAGCGAAAATTGAGTTCCCTAGCGATTGTTTACTTAATGATTACATTTTAGGACAATTTAGAGAGCATTCTGGATTTGTTTTATTTACTTTCATTACATTACACTTCAATTTCAATGTTCAAATAGTAGGCTAGTCATTAATAAATATAGTAGCATGTAATTTTTGAAAAACATGGGTTTTACATGGTTTAAACGTTTCCGTAGCCAAAGGGTAAAAAACAGGTCTCTATTACTGATCCTCCACTATCCGTCTATGTGTCAGCGGACTGTATCTCATGAACCGAAATAGCTTTACTAATAAAACTTACAGAGAAATATCTATTTATGTTGCCGCTATAACAACAAGTACTAAAAACATGAAGAACTACAAAATTATTTTTTTCTTGTTCTTTTTTCTTTTCAAAATGGTACGAAACCCACCATGTGCGAATCCAACTCACACTTGACCGGTTTTATAACTAAATCAGCCACGTAATATTGATACTTAAGGTATAACAAGCATCCATGTTTCTTTATTTCATCATTACGGTAGTTTACATATACATACGAATTAATTATTAACCTTAAAATAACAGAAAAAAAAACAAACCGTTTTATGACAGACATTAATTAATGTATGATGTAGTATGTAGACATACAGAACTGACTATAAATAGAACATTGTTCGATTTAAAAAAAACTTCAAGTTGACCTTTTAAGTTTTTATGGTAATACCATTTTCTTGGTGCTTTGTATGTCAACAGGTAATGCAACCAGTTAAAAAGCATAATGTATGCAAAAATATAAACTAGAAAATGATTGATCCACTCAAATCATACACATACACTTTAAAAAAATTTAAGTCTTTGATTTTAAATCACTTGACCCTAACCTATACCAATTATTTTTTTTTGTTGTGAATAACGTCGTTCTTCTTTCCACAACAAATCGATGAATGTTATTACAAATATTGTAACACGCAAATCCTCGTTTAAAAATAACCTTTTACATAATAATTACAATGTCAAGGAAAGTTAATGTTAAGTTCAAGAACACAGCGAGCGTTGTATAAATATTTCTTTGTGTTTACTACGGTATCAATCAATGACGATTGCTGCTACGGTTTGCGTAGTCGCTTAGTCGACTAGTATTTTTACCGATATCCCGTTAATGCGATACCGGTATCCGGTGACGTAATAACAGGGTGACTATGAATTTATGATCTTTACTGATACTGATAAAATTTTAATTCTGGTATTTCTGTTGCGCCATACCATAACAAATAATAATGACATCACGACACACATTGACTAGCCAAACAGTAAGATTGAAGAATCTTGTGGCGCATGTGCTAAGCAACTATATGGTTTAAACTACATAAATAAGAACACTCCATCCAAGACTGGTTAGCGAAAAAATGCGTCTTGCAAATAACGAATAGTTCCGCACCCGCCAGGATTCGAACCCGGATCCTATACACCACTGAGCCAGAACTTGAGAGGCCGTCAACAGTAAATTTATACGTCGATAATTTTGTGCGGTAGTTTTTAAGACATGGTGACCAAAAGATTTTCACACATTCGCTTTTCAATTTCGATTGAATAAACATGTTCATCATCATACAGATCTACGTGCGAGATCGTCTGGGTTGGCGAAATTCTACCCTCCTTTCTATTTCTTCGGTGAAACAGTTCGCTGTGTTTCGCTTCGAAGGATAGGAGAGCCAGTGTAATTACCGGCACGAGAGGTACAACATCAGGGGTATCGTCATGTCAAAAGGCAGCGGTATCAGTTTTCATTAGATAAACGGTTTGTTTGTTTGCCCATAAAGTTGTACAAAATAAGTTTCGTTTCTGTGATCATTTATTTTGAAATAACGTAGAGTAACAGAACGCAACTAAAATATAATTAATATCACGCGATAGTTGCTAGTTATTAGCGGCTCGGACACAACAAAACGTAATTAATGGCATACTTTTAACAATTAAACATGGTTACCTAGTAAATATTTTCTTATTTTTATTATAAAGATGTACATTTTTGTCGAGTCCCAGTGTAACAGGTTGCGAATCTGTCGCCACTATCCGGGCAGCTACAATATACGGTAACCCGAGACTCGAACCTGTCACACTGAGTTTCAACACAAACATGCGAAATGCGGTGTTCGACACCTCTGCCTTCCCCTTTCGAGGGATAAATTACGGCGTGAGTTTATGTATGTAAAGTTTTGTATTGAAAGGTCTAATAAAAAAATGTCTTTTTTTAAATAATTCATTTACATTTTAAATTGCAAGGATCTGTTTTATATACTACATAGATTAGATTATTTCAAATACCATATTATGTTTAAAACAAAGGAAGGGATAAAATGATGATTATTCACTGTTACCAAACATGAGAGTACTCTGGCATCGCGTGATAACTTAGGTATGGAAACAAATTATTGTGTCTATTGTGTTTCACGGAGCTTTAAAACAAAATACCTTCCAAATATTTGAAAAATAAACTACGTAATGATTGCATACAATATATAATTTTGAAGACATAACTCTACACAATCACATTAAAATATGTAGAATTAAAATTAATCTAAGCAAGGTATTCTTTCAGGGAATAAATTTATTTTATGGTCACAAAAATTTGCTTCGCTTGCGTAGATTTTTTTTTTTTGAACCAAAACCCACAGTTCAGAATCTATTAAGATATTATTTTAAATATTAATAAAGGATTTCTTTTAAGTATGATTATAGTTTGAAAAATACCTCCTTTTCTTTACAAACTTTATATACTTATACACACAAACTTAATTATATTTATATAGATATCTCATCAAAAGTAGATACATACGGTATCATATTGAGTCGAGTGAACGACAATACTAAAGTATTTATTTTAACACTTAGGTATTCTAAAATGCCGTTAGATATGACCTCATTGAAGACTGACTCTTTTGTATCATTAATATATTTAAAGAACATAATAATACGTTCTGTATGTGATTCATAAACAAAATGGCCGTGTTACTTTTTGAAAGTAAATGTTTTAAATAAATTTCGATTTATTTTATTATAAAATACACCTAAGGCTTGTTCATGCTACAGCAGCGATAGGCCGCAGCGCATCGCATTGTTGAATTGCGCCAAAGCCGATGAGAGGCCGCGGCTTGACTTTAATGTGCGATGTTATCTTATTAAAATAAATGAATTAATTTAGTAGTATTTTTGTTATGCGATGCGGTGCGTTGCGGTCCATCCTCATGTGCTCAAGCCTTAAAACTACACAGTGGATAAGTCGTAATTTATATGAAACCACAGTAAAAAAAATAAAAAAATCTTACCCTTCGTCGCCACAGGTATGGATTGCCGCGTCATATCCTAAAAACAGAAACAATAAATCAATCAAAAAAGGCATATCAAAACAAAAATTAAGAAAACAGCATCCCCAATCAGCAAATACCTAAATAAGCAAGAAAAAAAAAGTAATCTACAAACATTTGGAAAAAAAATAGAAAAAGCATATTTAACCTACAAGAAAAAAATATATTTACAACGCTTAATAATAAATATTTAAATACGTCTATCGATAACATTTGAGCGTCTTATATATTTTAAAAAAGACACGGCGTGTAACATTCATGTCAAAACAACACTAAATTCTGAATTTAAATAAAATTATAATATTTAATCTGTAAATATATATATCTCAGATAGTATTCGATGTTTAAAAACAACAGATGTAGATAAAAACTGCCAAAACACAACCAAACAGTAACAAGGCTCTTTCCGATTTTTTTTTTAATTCATAGTACAAGAAGGCTTCTGATTCAGTAAAAATTTTGTAATATGTACAAAACTAAATTTTTGTGTAACTTTGTGTATTTTACAAAATATTTGTGAGTTTTTTCAAATTTATAAAATAAAAAATCTCAAAAGATAAGTACAGTACTATCTTACCCATCCTTTTGTTGCATCAATTGATATAATATTAATTAATTCAGAGTAAGTAGATGGATTATTGTATTTTGAATATTGAAAAAAGCAACTAAGGAGGTTTCTTGCTATATTTTCCCCCGTAGAAACAGCATTCCGACCCGGTGGTAGTAAAAAAAAAGATTTGAAAGTGCTTTTTTTTAATTCTATTCGAATAAAATCATTTTGACCTTGACTTGAATACGTCAGAGAAATAACGGATATATAACAATGGAAATGACCACATTTTGCCTCCTGAAATACTAATAACATGTAAAAACATAACTCAAGTGCCAGCAGTTGGAAGTAGATGCACATTTCCTTCGTAACAAGAAGGTATTTTTAGAACATTTACATAGGCTTATATGCTGAAAACATATATTAATGTAAAGTAGGTCAGTAGGTGAAGACAGGAATACTTAAGTTTTAATTCAACCCATTAATTTCCCTTTTACTTTTTAACTTATCATCGTAAGTAACTGTAAAAAGATATCCAAGAAGCTAAGATTTATTTATTTAAAAATAAGAAACAAAAATTACTTCTCTAAAGAAATATTTAAGAAAAATTAAAATTATATCAATATAGGTAATTAAATATATTTCCTATGTTTCTTTTATATCAAGTAATTACTTTGTAGTAATATAATACAAGCAATTATGCATGTATTTTTAAATATACTTTAAAGTCTAACCCTTAAAAAGTATTTCAATATAGACAATAATTACCTCAGTCCAATTAAGAATAAGAAGACAAAGAATTCCTTCGTTAAAACGTTTAATTTCAGGAATGAGAATAATGAGGCAATTTTCAACATTGAAAATAAAAGAAAGATTTAATTTTCCTCAGGAAACGCATAGATGGCGCTAGTCATCACGTTAGTACTACAAGTCTATATAAAGTCTAGTTAAATATTCCATCTCATAAAGACTGTTTTGCTATTGCTGTAATGAAACGTGTTCATGCACACCCTTCTAGTGTATGTAACCTATTTACTGAGCAAACTCGAGGGAACGCACACTGAAACAAATGAATACGTAAACGCCTGTCAAAGCTAACACAACCTTATTCAAATATTCGTCGTCAAATGGAATATCTATAAGTAAAAATTAATTCTTCAACAAAAAAAATATATATTGATATAAACTAACTTAAAATAGATAGCCATAAATTACTAAAATATATCTTGCATGTTTTTTTTAAATTCTACTTCCGCAAAAGAACACAATGTAGAAATATTCGAGGGAAGCTAAATCATTTATGATGTCATTTGAAATAAACATTTACGTAGCCAAAGCAAATTTAGAAGATTCTTTATAATAAAGTTCTATTCTATTTACATTTGCTGATCTTTTCATTTGGATGCATTTCTTTAATTTTCAATTATTCGTCATTTCAATTAAAGATATAGAAACATCCAAAAAAGATGAATATTGTACACACATGAATTGTAGGAGAAATCACTGCTTCAGTTTTCTATGTATTTTTTTACTTTTTTAAGATATTGATTGTTCCAGTTATTTTTTTGTTTAGAATTTAGAAAGTACTCAGACTATAATACAAAATTATTATTCACCACGCTTGGGAAGAAATAGCTACTTATTTAGTTAATAAACTTCTGTACAGGAGATGAAATATGAAATTATGAGCAGGCAGTGTGCACAAAAACCTATCTATAGGACTAAATTAAAATTAACAGATTAACCCAATATTAACTTAGTGACTTAAAGTAGAGAAGTGCTTTACATAAAAAAATTGTGTTTTGTATTATGTATTTACATTAATCGTAAATAAATAGGAACTACGCATTACATCAATGAGATTAAATTTTTGTTACGGCCGTTACAAAGCAAATTACAACCCACTGTGTATCGGAGCCATTGTAACAAAAACACAATCAAAGCTTTAAAAAAAAATAGAACAAGCCGTTTCTGTGCAACTCATAAACGTGGAGCAACGGAAATTAAATACGTGAAATAAAGTGTAACTGGAAATTATTTGAAAAAAATATTATAGGAGAGCGCGGCAGGGCGTGCTTTCTCGCCGGCTTCCAAAGTGCGAATGGTGGTTTTTGACTGTACCGATCGTGAGTTGCGCACGGGCAGCGTGTTCCCGGGGTCCGGGACGTCGTCCTGGGGACCCCCCTCGCCCCCCTCCCGCTGGAACCCGCCGTCGTCCGACGAAGACCCCGACGGATCCTTCATCAACACATCACAATACAACAACTTACTCTATCCTCAGCCGACCGACCCGCCACTTTGATTCCGATATTCCTAGTAGAGAGCACCCCTAGAGGACTGCTCCGTGTAGAAAGTGAAACTAGAGTGGACGTGACACGGCTGTATGTGGAAAATCGATGCCCAAGCCGTACAAGTGGAAGGTCGGTCAGACATCAATCGGACGGCGGTGGCCACCCGTCTAATCGATGTATTTACTAACATTATAGATGCATACCGATCAATAACGACAACTATCGATTGTAACGCTCGAGTCGCATCGTCATTAACCTGGCATTAATATCTACGTCTGTACGCAACTAATGTGTACGAACGAGCGGGTGCTAGCAATCAGCGTTGCTATGGTGACAAACGGTGCATTCAAAAAAACAAACATCATTCGTCAAGCTGCATAAACCAACTACGTGCCCGTAGTCACCTGCAAATTGATGATGTATGGAAACATTTTGATTATAATCCTTCATGTAAACACGTCACTTTGACACTAGTCATTTTAAATAAATACCCAAACGATCACATTTAAAATAAAAATGTAGTATTTGTCATTTATTTGAGATTTAAAAACTTCAACAACCGTTTTGCAATTTTGGGACACTGTGCGTTTTCACATTTTTCCTTTACTACACCACTGTAACCTCAAAAAAAAAAAAAGAAAATAACTACATCACAATTTAAAAAAAAATCATAAAATTTACACTTTGTCCACCAGGCGTCCATGACCAGCGAGACATGGCGTCTATCAGGAAACCCGGCGTGTAATAGCAACGCACTTAACGACACAAACAATGAGGGTGATCGCCGCTTGGTACGTGAAAACGAGAACTC
This sequence comes from Choreutis nemorana, assembly GCA_949316135.1. NCBI lineage: Eukaryota > Metazoa > Arthropoda > Insecta > Lepidoptera > Choreutidae > Choreutis > Choreutis nemorana. The sequence goes on from OX438598.1 coordinate 1,577,078, forward strand.
ATTACAAAAATCGATACTTTGCTAATAACAATGAAAATCGGAATCATTAATCAACTTTTACGAATCAAGAAACACGGCTTTATTAGCTTCTTTATAGCAACAAAACTTGCATTGAGACAGTCACCCTTTGTAATTGTCTCTTGTTATTCCTATTCGAATTTGCATATTTTGTAGGTATATCAAAATCTATGGTACCAACCAGACAAGACACTTAATTTACATAAAGCTGATATCAAGCGAGGTTCGACCTCACAATCCCAATACAAAGAGTTCCAACTACATGTCCCCTTATCCTATTGGACAACACACAGTGTACACACACTCATTGAACAGAGTGACACTGAAGTATTCTATAGGGTCACTCTGTCCAACCACTGCAACTCCTGCTAATCACAATAAACAGTGGTCTCATTTGAGATGCAGCAGTGCAATGAAGCACAGGCTACATGCCCGCAAATAAGACCGACTGTTGCGGGACGCACGAAAAGAACAAATAAGAAGATAATAAATTAATACATAATATCAACTTTAAATCGAAAAAAGTAATCAACTACCAAATCGAAAGCAAAGATACAGTCGTATTAGATTCCGTGGTTACAATGTAGGTCAGTTCAGACCTTAGTAATAGTAATACGCTTTTTACTTAGGTATATGAGATTTCTATTTGAAGTCGGTCACGTATTTTTAAGTGGAGCAACTTGTATGCTGAAACTTTGCGCCTTTAGTTGCTTTCTCGATCACGTTCCATATCAACTACTTAAATACTTATTTCATTTCGTTTAAAACTAATCAACATGCAACGTGATTTACCACTCGCGTTAAATATGAAAGCTCTACAGTAAACGTTTTATTTCATTAATACCAAACAAATTATTCATTTAGTATTATTTAAATATATAGAAGCATTATTAAGAGAAAGCATTTAATGTAATTATATTATGTAATGTAATTAGTTATTTAAGTTTCCAACTACTACTACAAGTACAAAAAAATATAATCACACAAATATTGGATTTTTAAAGATTTTAATTACCTAATAAGAACCTTTAATCATCCCAATGGTAATTAGACCTTAGACACGTACTTTAATTAATTTTATATGAACATTTAATTGAAATTAATTTCTACATAGATAAGTTCCAACGATAGACAGAAATCATTGAGAAACTTTACGTTTGAAATAAAATGTAATTAATATCTGATGCACTGAGCTTAATTAACTGCAGCGGGCAGGGTACAGTCGCATTACAAGTGTTACTATTAAAAAAATAATTAAACTATCCATTCGCGAAAAACTTTTCCGCAGATCTTCGTAAAAACATAGCAACATTGCGATCTGTAGAAGGTGCACCGATGACATTAAAATTGCAGATATATATGAAAATCAGTTAAATGTGACTCTCCATTTAAATATGAATACGTAAGTAATATAATAAATACATATTCATGAAAAGTAAGGACTAAAGGATCAAAAGCTTAGTGCATTCAATAGTCAACTAAAATAATCACTTTTGCATTCGACTTTACGGTTTAATTCTACGCCAATCTAGATCTTATCTTAAACGTGCCAAGGTCGTAATCCAATTTAACTTCTATACTGCAATAGCTTGCAAAAAAAAAATGTATACCAGTGAAAATGTTCACTAGGTACTCCTACCCATTTACATCAAATTACCTAACTAATTTGATGGTGAAACACAGTTTCGTTAAGCGAATTCAAAAATTCTTGTTGAATTACCTTAGTACGTGTTTATTTGTACTTGGATTTTTTGGGCAGGACAGGTATAGTAGCCTTAAAATTACGTAACTTGGTCCATTTACGTTTTTAATATTAGCAATCTATTACTAATCTACTTAAATGTAATTTTATTAATTAACGTAAGTTGCACACACATCACACAGCACATCCGTCGTTCTTACATAAATTTAAATTGTAGATTTGTTTTCTCCCTCTCAAATTGATTGTTGTTTCGAATAGCCATCACAAAATTGTAGTACCAGTGACAAAATAATAGATGTCGCTATTAATATTTACCCTGGCCAGTTTGTTCGGCATCGGCTGAAGGTGGGGCGTGTGGTGCCTGGACCCAGCCAGCTCAGGGTTGAGGGCCAGGATCGCGTCCATCTCCACCTCCTTGCCCTTCGTCTCCGTCTTCTCGTACCATTCTACCGTCACGGATCTCGTCTCATAGTTCACGCCGGACACGATCGCCGAGTGGACGCGACCTGAAATTTTTAACAGAAATTTGATATAATCACCGATCTCTTAGAAGAAATACATACATAAACAAAATGATAAATCCATGGATAAGTATAATGCTGAAAAGATATCGACTAATGTACTGCACGTACAGCACCTATTTTTTTTGTAAAACTACATCTATACATATTTAAAACAAAATAATTAACCAATAAATATTTATAATGCTGGAAAAATATCCTAACTTGTTCTATCTGTACTGTATACTGTACCAGCCTCTAAACTGAGGTAGAGCATCTTTCAATCTGAATTTTTCCTTTTTTTTACAACTGAAGGGATTGAATTGTAGTTGATTTTACATCTTCCTACATTTAAAAAGTCTGCTCTAGACATAGAAGTTTGTGCATTGTTCCGATAGTCTAATGACAAAGAGTAAACGACTTGATTAGTCTTGATCCACCTTGTGTAATAAAGAGGAAATAAAACAAATACAAAAACAACATGTGTATGTATGATTTTGGCTTCGGTTACCATGAAACTATGCATATGCCTATTTTCCATCATAGTTAATGGTAAAATAAAAATTGGAAGAAAATACACGACATCGCGACATCGTCTGGGATGGTACCACCCTCCTTTCTAGTTCTACCATGAGGCAGTTTGCTGTGTTTCGGTTCGAAGGATTGGAGAGCAAGTGTAATAACGAGCGAAAGAGGTATAACATATATATCAATACAAAGACATTAGGGGCATCATGGTGTCAATAGGCGGCGGCATCACTTTCTATCAGGTGAACGATTGGCTTGATTGCCCGTGATCTATTTTTTTTTAAATCGCTATTCACATCCCGAAAACTGTTTTTATTGCCATCCTTAAAGGTCACTAACACTTCTATTAACATGCATGAACAAAGTTGTTAATATCTTCAACTTTTGTTGTAAAGCCAACAAAAAGTAATCTAGATTGGAAGTGTGTTGGTGCCAGGTATCGGAGTCACCGTTGAGGTCGATGGCATCTCCAAGTACCTCCTTAATCTATACCATCAAAAATAGGTACCTATCCAATAAAGATTCAGTATTTGTGGTCAACAAACATTTGAAAATTCGAACAAAAGAGCTTGCAATAAGAAAAAAAATGGCTATTATTTTCTGATTTTATCAAGGGCGAAAGATGACTGAATTATTCGACGGTTGTAAATCAGTGGTAAAATCAATGGAATAATTAAAAAGAGCACTCAATCAAACTAATTACTATTTGACTTTTTTTACATCTGACAACCACAACTGTTCACCTAATGGAAAGTGACACAGCTGCCTATTGACACAACGATGCCCTTCATGTCGTCGAATGCCAAGAGCACAACCTATGCGTTGCCCGTGTAGAGGTAAAGATGTTATATTACTCGTACTGATAATTTCACTAATTCTCCAATCCTTCCAACGGAAACACAGCGAACTGCTTCCCGTTGGAAAAAGAAACGAGAGTAGAACCAAACCAGACGATCTCACACGTATGTATGAAGATCTAGCATCTGTACTAGAACTTACACTGTCACTCTGACTGTCCCTAAAAAAATAATAATATCTTGGTGTATGTATGTATGTAGGTATGGTGTGTCTTTTTTCACACTTTTTGTATTATTATTTATGTAATAAATTTTTGATATTAAATCCCATTTTTTCCTCGGCTACGGCTGGCAGAGCCAAGGAAGCGTTATGATTTTATGAGGCTACATGTTTTTTCTGTTCGGGGTTAAACTCATTAAACTCTATAAAACAATACAAAATATACCCTAACCCAACCAGTCTGACAAACACGACACGTGTTAAAACCACAAATGTTCTATATATACCCAGCGAGTTGACAAGGTCGTTCACCCCATCACTGACCTGCCCTAATCCCCCTTGTTTCCACACAAACCAGCAGACACGTAAACAAACGGTAAAAACTCGACACACTTTGTCGCTGCATTTATTTTCTTTTCTTTAATAGAGATATAATAGAAAAGATTTAACATCTAAACTAAACACAGTTTAAAATCCATGAACTAATAATAGGATATCTCGCTAGGTACATAGTTTACAAGAACAAACAAATGCCTTAAACAGAAAAAAAACAGTATCTAGATATTATGTGTATCTAAATAAAATAAACTATAACAGAGCTGTTTAAATCTTAACTGTATAGAGAGGTGCATTATTTACTTTGACATTTATGTCAAGTTCGTTTCCATAGAGCTATGTTTGTTTTGATTACAATTTATAAAAAAATCAGTGCATCGCTTTCCTTCTGACTTCTGAGTATTACAATTCAAAATGCATATGAAAATTGTTTTTAGGCTCTATAAGGTTCAAGGCAAAATTTTAATTTCACTCAAAATTCGGTAAATTTCTAAAAGGAATACAATAAATTTTCCATCAACACTGTACAAAAGGCTTGCCTATTATTATGCAGATTCCCTACTTTGTGTATAACTTGGAGTAGCTTCCAAGGTTCTTCACTAGATCTACATCTACAGCCTATGAACATTATAGCCTATATTAAGAACCCTACGATCCTTACAAGTTCCAAATTCTTCCGAAATAATATGGTTTTATAATTGTATTTTTATACTTATAGTTTAATTCGAATAGACTTAAAATAAGCGCTTTCAATTCGTATTTTTTGTCTCTAACACCGGTTTGGAATGCTATTTCTAAGATGAAGAATCCGGCAAGAAACCTTCGTAGTTGTAAAATTGAAATGTTATTATTTGACGACCTTGGTGGCGCAGTGGTGTAAACAGCCGACTGCTACGCTAGAGGTTCCGGGTTCGAATCCCGGCGGGGGCGGGACTTTGTGTTATTTTCAGGACGCATTTTTTCGCTTACCGGTCTTGGATGTTGTATTCTTATCTATGTAGTATATAAAATATCGTTGCTTAGTTCCTGTGACACAAGTTCTCACGATACTTACTGCAGGGCTGAGTCAATGTGTGTTTTGTGAAGAGGTTATTATTTTTATTATTATGTTCAAAACAACTCATAAAAATAAATTTATACAATAAACCTTCATAATAACGATAGGCTACACTTTGATTTAAAGTACAAAAATAATAGTGATACATAGACAAAATAGCGGGCAAAATCAAGATTTTTATATTCTACTAAAATAACCAACACTTTTGCCTTTTTAAAATCTAAATTCAAAGGCCTTTTTGAACTGGCAACTGTGAATCAATACCATCCCTACCTACCTTTACTAGAGGCACCCTAATCACACAATTGAGTATCACTACTCCCAACCCCGCCCCTGCCAACCCTGAAGGTCGTGGAGTACAACCATAAATCAACGGAACCTTCTCCATTGTAAAGGAACCTTGAGGAGTCATTGCGGTTCACACACACCTTCCTTGGAAATTAGTACATTTTACTTTTCTTTTCATTTTCAACTTCTAGAACGGTACCTTGTGATAAATAGTCAAAAATACATAAAAATAACTAGACTCAAGAAGCCGAGGGTTCCGAGTCTAGGGTTGCCGTAAATTGTAGCTTCCATATTTCTCATTGTGCTAGAATAGAGCCACATATTTCGCAACCTATCACACTAGGACTCAACGTAAACCTGCGAAATGCAACTATAGGTGGTGTAGCACCTCTGATGATCCGTCTCGAGGGATTACGGCATGAGTTTATGTATGTATGTTAAAACAAGATTCAGTCGCTTAGTTGACATAATTAACACACTTGGCAATAGTTCTTTGTTTTCCCGATTGACACATTTTGAAGTTTTTCAAGTCAAACGCAAACGAAAGCTATGTTACTGCAAATAACATTACTAATGCAAGATTGCAATTTTTTTTTTTTTTTTGTTTTCTGACAATATTGACGTATTAAAATATAATTACCAAATATGTTACAGTGTTTTTTTTTTTGCGAGATCAAGGCACATCGTATAACACATGAGTACATTACAGACAGAACCATTGCAGAAGTCAAGATGGTAAGCGTTATAAAGCACGCTTTTTAAAGCAAACTATTATATTATGATACGTAATCTTTTTTTTTATTTGCTTACGCACAAATACCTACATGGTTGAAGCGAGACATGCAAATTCATCATGCATCAATTCCGCGGATATTGAACACGCTCCCGTTACCATGGATACGCAACACAATGGCACAACAACGAAAGTGGAACGAAACGGAACAAAAAAAAACAACAAGCGAAAATTCAACTCGCCAGCTATCAGACAACAGCGAACAATAATCACTTTCCAACCTCTCAGACAATCTATAAAGCCAATAATAAAACTATACGAACTAAATATGAGCATGACGAATTTTTAGCTAGTTTTAGAGTTTTACATTATACAACATAACCGGCAAACAAGCAGTGGGATCACCTGATGGAAAGTGTTACCACTGGCTATTGACACGACGATGCCCTTGATGTCTGGAACGTCAAGAGCTCCGCAAACGAGTTGCCCATGTAGAGGTAAAGTGTTATACCTCTGGTACCGGTAATGAAAACGGCTCTCCAATCTTTCGAACCGAAACACAGCGAACCGCTTTACATCAGAAATAGAAAGGAGGGTAGAACCAACGCAGACGATCTCGCACGTAAATCTACCTGATGAGCTATATAAATGACGTCACCATGTCGGTATAATTACATACCAAAAAAGGAATAATAGCTAAAAACCCACGCATGTACATATAGTACAGTATATATATTATATACTTTAGTACATAAACGAAATAAAACGTGCAACACATCCTTGAACGATCGAATACAGTTTTGTCGAATTACAAAAGATCAGGTTAAAGTCGTAGGTGTTAATCCTTTTCTCTTCTCCGTCCGATTTGGTTATAAAGAAACCTAATTAGGAGTTTCAAGTGTCATTGACAAATCGTTTGGAATTGGGATTAGCAAATTCTATGAAATATCGTTAAGTAATCGGACGATAACTTTCTTATCTTTTAACAATAAAATGGCATACAAGCTTTAAAAAAAGCTTGAAAATCTAATCTGATCATAAGCATATGGTTTGATGATAAGCAGACACAGACACCACCAAAATTGAAAGAAAGGACAATGGGCACAAATGTACGACGTACGTAACTTGGGCCCAACTCCGATAATAATTCCTATAAATAAAAACATATAGAAGTCGTTTTTACTAGTGACTTTATTTAACGGTCTGCTAGCATACATAAATTTTCAGTGAGGTGTATTCCATAATATGCATCCATATAAATTTGGTGTTAAAATATTTCATACAAAATTTTTTATTTTCAGTTTAAAAGTAAGTTTTTTATTTGCCATTTTTTAATGTCAACATTTTAAACTCATCTGTTACTATTATTACTTTCTTTATAAAAATATATAAAACAGACCTTTAATTTAATATACGTGTCATTCTTATTGAAGTTGGGCCGATTTTGCCCATTTTCATTTGCAACATTGACAATCACCCGAGGGTCAAAAGTAAAATTTTAACTGGTTTTATTAGATTGTTATGTTCAAGTGCTCAAACGTTTATGCTCAATCAACCTAGCAATAACTGCTGAGCCAAGTCATATCAAATCATTAGAGTAAAGTTTGAAATATCTAGATAAAACTGTAAAAAGGCTCTGGTAATTTTTCCATACTGTTCACTTATGAAACACATCGGTGGCTCAGGTTTAAGGGTGTCAGTATTATTCCAGTATAAATATCATATCTTGATTCTAGTATTTAGATATTATAATAGTATCGCAATACCGTCAATACCATTTACATGACACCGGATCACGATACCGCGATCGCGTGTCAATATAGACATTGACCCTCAATCTCACAACTAGACGTTTTATTTACTGGTACGAGAAGCCACATCATTCATCCTAATTATGTAGACACAAAAGAGTAAACGAAAGTAAACGCTGCAAAGGCTAAAAACAGCGAACGGTACCATTAAAGATGCGGGCACGTTCGAAAACAACTTTCCAATGAAAAATTAGAAGCGGTAGGTTGTGCTACGCCGAAGATAATGATGTTCTACATTTTTTACAACAAAAATTTATATTATAAATTGATTTATTTAAAGACTTTCGGAACAAAATACCTATGTCAATTTCTGCCAACTAATCATAAAATTGCCGTTGCTATATTATAGGTAGCGATTTAAAAAAGAGTTTTCATACTTTTTATACATCCGATAGTTTTCAAAACAGTTGCTTCTCATACGTTGTTTATGAAATGAATCCCGTATTTTATTATAGGAAAGGATCCTTTGAAGTAACTTCACCTTTTAAATAAACTAAACTTCCATCAATCTTAAGCTATATGATAAACAAAACGCAGACATACAAGAAGTAATACATTTTATTTTGAAAAACTAAATGCATAAAATATTTAGTAAGAATCTATTAATAAACTATAAATTTACATTTTACATGCAAAGGCGTAGGAACAATTAACTTTAAGACAAAAAATATTTTATGCGTTCCGAAATTTTAAGATAAAATCTATCAATGTACAAACAAAACAATTTTTTAACAAAACTAAGGTTGCAAACAAGCATACGGCCCGCCTGGTGATAAGCAGTCACTGTAGCCTACGAACGCTTCCAATACCAGGGGCATCACGCTCGCTTTGCACTGCTACAGTATATTTTTTGAGGTTATCTCCACGCTTCTCTGCTAACATACCCTAGGTTAATCCGTGACACACAAACAAAATAGATTTAAACATCGGTCAGAGCTCGACGAATGGGACAAGTGCCAAAATGAATGCGCGACACCACTTAACAATGACCTATCTGACATCTAGACTTTCTTAGGTCTTGAACAACATCGAAGCTCATGAAAAACTGGATAAGCTGGTTACGACTCTATGCGTTCGCGTGCTGAGCGTGTCATTGACCCGTTAACGCATCGCTTTGGTCTAATTATAATTCAGTTATATTTCCTTATGCGTTCTGTTAAGATGTTCAAATAACTAATAGAAGTGCAGCGCACGCCTTTCTTAGAATAAGAAAAATAAATCAAGGGGAAAATTAAAGTAAACAACCTGCTCGTTGGCTGTAACCGGTCGTTGTTACATAACTTACAATAGTGTACTTTTTTAATCTTTACATTAAAAATAAAGACATCCTTTTGTAACAGAACAAGAAAAAACTAAACGCCAAAGATCGCAACAGACAACAAAACTTATTTCCTCATTTTTTCAATCACCGTTTTCTCAGACATAAAAATTCCGAAAACCATTGTTTAAAATATTCACGTATTTTTTGCAAACTACCAACGAGGAATTCCGCCACTTTTAATTAAGAATCCAATAATACCATTTAAAAAAACACCCTAGGAATCAGAAAAATCCACTATTTCGCTTTAACCACTGTACAAAGTTTACTTAAACATAATCTAAGGAGGCAATAGACTGTGACGTAGAGCTAGAGTATTGTTATTTGTTATAAATTGCATCCCGAGTTCACAGTAGAACGCAGCCAATTATTAGGAAGAGTTGGTAAAAGTGGAAAAAAGAAACCACACGTCAGTTTCCCACGCCACTGTTCGCATAGCAGGGGGAGATACGTACCTAATGTCAGCAATTACCATTGATACAATGATTCATAGATCTAACAGCATGTGCGAACGAGGCGTTGAGCTCGCGGAGAGCTTAAACTAGAATCCATTTATCTGTTAAAAATTCCAGAAAAGCGTCAATTAGCTCGAAGAGTTTCCCAATTTGGGGGAAAAATTAGGATGTACAAATCTTACGTTGATAGTAATTAATTGAAAGTTATCAATAATTATCCACACAATATTAATAATTACCTAATGATCTGGTTTAATGAGAATATAAAATTGAAATTCATCACTTAAAGCAGTTATTATTAAGGGGGGAGCCTGATTTAGAAGCTTCGAAAAATCGATTTTTTGAAGGATTTTTTTGGGAAGGAAAAAAATATACGATTGGAATGAAACTTTCAGGTTTTATTGTTGTATATTTCAACAGTCTTCTCAAATTTTTTCATGAAGATTTAAGCAATATTATGCCCGGGACAAGAATTTCGCCGAGGCGTCTCGCGAGCGCTTTTGTTGTGCGGCGGGAATGATGCAGGTCGCAATTTTCATCTGAAACAAAAAACCCAAAAATATTTTTATTCCTGAATAGTATAGCTTCTAGTTAAACCAAGAAAATTGATGAAAACGTTCAAATTTCAATAATTTTTAGTGAATTGAAAAAAAAGTTCATTAAAAAAAAAAAAAAAATTGACTTTAGATTGTTTAAAAAATATGTTAATCTTAACTTTTTCAAGGTTTTTTAGGTTCAACTAGAAGAGAATTTCATCCCGAATAAAATGCATTTTGTTTTATTTCGATAGGACGTTTAGTTTTTTCCCTATCTTTCCCGCCAATTAGGAAAAATCGTAAAAATGAAAACTCGAGAAAACGTGCGTCAAAGTTTTCGTATATGAAAAATCGTAATTTTCTTAAACTTACCGCGTTATTATGCTAATCAGCGATTCCTGGTCCATAAAGTAAACCTTCACACTCTTCAAAAACCTGGTTTGTGCCCTGTTGTTCGAGTCTGCGGGCTGTTCTGGCCTCTTTACTACACAATGAATCGCGCCTGTTTTGTCGGGTGACGCGCTCCTCGTCGGCTCTCTTGGCGAAATTGTTACATTGCTGTCCAATTTTTAAATCCATCAACTGCATGGTTTTCAATGCTGCACTGTAGCCTTCGTTGAACATTCCTCCAGCGATGTAAGCAGCAATTTCGATGATTTTAATGCCTGAGTGAAGGTGTTTAGGTGTCATGCACCACACAGTGGAATTGAACGACTCGTTCGCATTTTGTGTGTGTCCACCCAAACACCTCGTAAGCAGCTCGTCCTTGGATAAGTCCTCGTACACAGGACGAATGTGCTGCTCGACATGTTCGTCAATTAGACGTGGTGGATGTTTAAAAGCCGCCATTATGAAACTGATTGCCGTGGAATTTACGTTTCCGTGGCTTTCCACTGCGTTCACTTGAAGATTTGCTCACTTTTGGATAGCTCTGCATGATTTGAAGACGTTCACGTGCCGAAAGACAAATCGAAACTGAACCCAAATGCTAAATGTAGCTTTGCTCGAACCGACGCTGCCAGGTCACATATACCGTTATAATACATACTTTTATCCCTACATAGCTCTACAATGACCTTCTGCGAACAGTCAACAGTCCCTCGAAGGACCGTTATTCTGTTTGGATCATAACACGAACAATAGATCGAGGGGCGGAGCGCGCGCGCTCCGAGCGATCCGGCCGCTCGTATATACCTGCTCGACGCTTGCCGACTCTTTCTTCTATAACTCCGAAAATATTGCGAATTTCCGTCTGAAATTTTGAGGACACATTCTTAGATAGTTTAGGAAGACATTTATGCAAAAAAAAAAAAATCGATTTTTTGAAGCTTCTAAATCAGGCTCCCCCCTTAATATAAATAATTCACTATCGAATTCACTTTCGTCGCTAAAAGTAATTAAATGGGAACTATTATTTTAAACTTTTATTTAAACATTTAAATAGATAATTATAATCGCATTCTCTCACCATAGACTGTAAAATATATTAGCGGCTTATAATTACAAAAACATTTTCATATACCAAATTACAGAACCTGGGGATTCTTGCCGGTATCTTTTCCAACATAAATTTTCCAAACCGGTGGTCGAGTCATTTTAAATTTTTTTTTATTTTGTTCGAAGTACTTTATTTTAAGTTTTCATTTTATTTTTGAATCAGTTGAAAAAAAGCAAGTGGTAGGTTAATTCATCGAAATGTAGTTAGTTAGTTAGCAATTATTTTTAGCAAATGGTGTGTTTTTTAATAGAGATTGCATAGGCTATGTTAGGTTAGGTATTGTGACCAAAATCAACATAATTTTAGTCGAGACCTGCTAAATGACATAAGCCTTGAACGTCTGAGATATTGTGAACTGCTAAAGAAAATACCAAGTTTCTGTGAACAACGGCTTATTCAGTACCTACATATCATATAATAGTAGATATCAAATGTACAGTGAAACATAATTTGTATGAAGAAAAGATACGCAGCATATGTAACAGTTAAGGACAATATTAAGATGACCTAACCAGTGATTGTTATCGGCTTAACAATAATTTGTAATAATATACAATTTTCTAATAATGACTTATTCATTGTTTCCCTTCCATGAGTAACTCTGAATCACACGTTTACTATCAACATGCTTTTGTTGTTTTTCTACGAAAATTTTTGAGTATATGAGTGCCTGTTTACAATTATGTATATACAATATTATATACTCTATAATTAGGTACCTATTAATTGAAAAAAAAATACATTTGAAGTCAAAAAACCTTAAATCTTAAATCGACATCTTTAACAATTCGCTTTCTCCGCATCGAGTGATATACAGTCGCGATAATGAGGTTCAAGTTAGGTTTAGGGTTTGCACTCCGCGCCCTTAGCCCTTTGTCTCCAAAGGTCGGATCGAGCTCGTAAATCAACTCCGGTAAGGTCAACGATACTTTCTCCACAAAAACATAGAGCGAACTGCGCGTAACAAGACCGGTTCATAAAAAAAAAACCTACCTACACCCGATGTGTGTGTCCGGGTCCCGGTGGCAAACGATGGTAGTCGTTTTTGGGGGCCCTAATGGTAGTTGTTTTGTGCCATTTATAACACGGAATTGCTCGCGGCATCCGAATACCAGTGGTATTAGTTGCTAGTATTAGATCGGAATAAATCCTCGGGCCGGGACTTCTTTCGACTGGGGGCCCATGGCATTTTGCTGTCATGCCACCCTATAGTTGCTGTGTATAAGCGACTTTGCTTTGGTGAAACACTAGCTAAATAATAATTATAAAACTACAATCGCAAAAAATTACTTGCCTGCAAACGGAAAACGAAATGACTTAAATGATTTTTTTGTGAAGTTGTAACGTAGGATCAATTCCAATTTGAAACAAAGGTATAGTTTTAGCTCCAATAATAATTGCTGTGAAATCCAAAAATTGCTCGAGACCATCTTCGGTAAACCTACTAGTTAACCATAATTCAGGCATGAGCAGGCGATCGTTCCACTGTTCTTAGCTAGATAGATCCGATTGTCATAGGTAGGCAATAAGAGAGCGTAAGTTGAGGTAAAAGTAGTCCAGCGACGTCTAATGAGCATCTCGACTGGGTGTAATTTAGCAGAGACCTCCGCGGCCGTGGCCCACATTTTAAAGACGAACGGTGTTGCGGCCGCTCCGAGATTTAAATAAAAGTAGGTTTTTTAGTAGGCAAATATTTGGCCACAAATTCACCTGATGGCAAGCGATGATGCTGCCAAAGATCATATAAATTCCTATTCAGACTTGAACAGGTCTTAAATTAATGTAGTGCTTAGGGGCACATCAGAGATTTCCAAGAAGTTTTGGGGACACGATGGGTTCCGTAGCATCTTATAAGATTAAATATTGCAAAGATATTTTAGTTTTTTGTATGGGATACACATTTAATTTTTAATTTCTTTTTGTTTTAAGTATTTGTTGTTATAGCGGCAACAGAAATAGAGATTCCCTGATTCAAGTGTCTAACTATTATGGTTTATGAGAAACAACCTTCCGACAGACAGACGGACAGCGGAGGCTTAGTAATAGTATCCCGTTTTTACCCTTCAGGTACAAAACGCTAAAGAGGAACTTAAAAAACCAGGTGGCCACTCGATTTGGTTAAGAATATAGAAAAGAAGATGAAGTAAAAACTTTCCATTCGATACTTTACGTTTATGTCAACTTCATTAAAGAAGGAAAAAAGATTTTCAGTTCCTATCATATAGTCTATGTTCAGATAGTCACGATGAGATAAACTAAGTAAATAAGGACACATTGCAATGCGTATACACATAACGATATTTTATACAGCAATCACCAAGGTAAACCGGCGGTGTAATTACACTGCATTACTTCAAATAATAATTAACTTTGCATTATTTCTTTTTTGTTATGTTATAAAAAGTTTCGTCCATAGATATTTTTGCAATCGGACAATCTGTTTGGTAATTTCGAAGAACACTTTTAATAAACATATCCATTTGAAGTAAATTAAAACAATTAGAAATCCGTATTCAGTTCAAAACATAATTGACGATTTATCCCAAGACGGAAAATAGTAACTAATACGCATAATATCCTTAAATACCATCAGATCAGAGTCCAAATGCTTGCTCATTGTCTTGCATGTAGTATTAGCATTTGCATTAGCTATTTAGTTTATTCTATATCGTTGCTAAGTTCCTGTGACACAAGTTCTTACGATACTCAGTGCAGGGCTAAGTCAATATGTGTCGTGATTTATAAAACATCAATAAAGTTAAGATTGCCTCTAAAATAATCTTACGACAGTAAAAAAAATTAAAAACCAATAATGAAGTAGACAAAACAAACGATATCATAAATTGAATCGGGGCCAATTAAAAACCTACGCGAGTTCTAATAGCACTACTAATTCTTACTGCGGACAGCCATTTATTTTATATAAATTATGCCTTGACCAATATAACTTGAATCTTTCAGAGGATAAAAAGCTTCTTTAACACCAGAGATGTTTTAATTTAGGGCAAGCTTTCAGAATCCAGCAGATAAGGTTTTACAATCATAACACACATTCGACATCCATATCGATTCCGTACTTTGAAAACATGAAAACAAATGAAAAATTTTTTGGCCAACAGGTTTTTCATAAAACTTTGTAACACAGGTCTATACTTAACAGATATTTGTAGTTTGATTTGACATATGATGAATAAAAACTATTTCATTTTCAAAATTTCATAAGTCAAGCAATATGGGATAATTTGTTGTTTCTTCTGTAAAATTTTACTGAACGCTCATACGAAGTTTTCACAGTACTGTATCGATATAGGGGTGGAAACAGGCAAATTTCGTTTGATATCACATGCAATTGCACTGCTTGGTATAAAAGTGGCCTGAGATATATTTAATTAACCATATTGTGAAAGGTTACTACTGCCTCCGTCCCATACATTGATGCATCGTCCAACTAAACTTGGGTGAAAAACTATAGTAATGGACCTAAATCGACTAGCCTCTCGACCATAACGGACATATAAAATCAAATCATCACCTATAAAAAGAGAATCTTAACAGTATTATCGCAACGGTTAACTATCCGAGGCATTTTTTCATATGGCCGGGGCATACCATTAAAAGGTGCTCGTGAGTCACCGGTTCCGGAGCGAACTGGCTCATTCCGGCTAGACGGGTGCCGCCCGCGCACCTCTCTATGCTAAATGTAGCGCTGATTTACCGAGTTGCGACGGAATAACATTGCATCGCTATTAAACCGGTCAAGTTTTAGCAAGTGCCGGCGTTTATGCGCTGACGGAGCTGGATCTAGCGTGCTTTAGTGGCATTCGACTGCTTTTATTTGTCCTTACTCGTGTGGATTAACGGATAAACTCAGTATAACCAAAGAATAGCATTAGGCATATTAAGTGCATTATTTTATTTGTTAAGCGAAGACCGTTACTAAGGTCACGTTAACACGAGTAAATAATACTAGTCAAAGTTGATAGAATTAGGCATATTAAGTGCATTATTTTATTTGTTAAGCGAAGAACGTCGCTAAAATCAGCTTAATACGAGTAGATATACTATACAATAAAAAAAACTTCTCAATTGAAATCGATTATTAAACGTAATATTTATTTATATCAATTAGTCGATATAGAAATCATCAAAACAAAACATTTTTTTATTTATCCGTCAAATCGAACAACAGAAGTAAAAAGTACCAAGTAACAGAAATACCAGTCTCCACTAAACAAACAAGAGAGTCCGTTTTTTTTTTCGTATTTTTAGCAAATTTTCTTTTCAATACAACTTTCAACGTTAACCCGCAAAACACCTTGCTATTCGATCTATTTCAAAATAGCTCCACATAAATCTGAGTTAATCCGAGTAAATGTCAACACGCAGAGGCTATTATCTAATTCAACAGCTGATGGATAAGGCTAACTCTTCAAAGAGTCTGCGGTAACCTTGTTGCTTTTCTAGAAAACTTAACAAATCAATACCAAGCGCAGCTTCGCTCAGCTTGAAACTCAGCTTAGTATACTATTTAAACATTTCTCTTTACCGATATAACTTTGAAATCCTTCTCTTATTCCGATATGAGGGAACAAATGGGCACACAAAAATATTTGTAGGTTTATTTAGGTGCCTCATCATTACTTACGACAGGTTGAGCACTAACGGTACAGTTACGAGAACTAAGATGGATAGCTTTCAAAATACGTAAGGTAAACGGAAAATTCTAGAAATATTATATTTACTTATTTTGTTACCTGTTTTTTTTTTAAACAACATCATGCACATAGAAGCAGGCGGGTCACCTATTGAAAAGTGATTTCGGCACCTATCAACACAACGGGACCCTTGAAGTCTGAAAACGCCAAGAGCACCGGAAATACATTGCCCATTTAGAGGTAAAGATATCTCTCGTGCCGGAAATTACGCTGGCTCTCCTTCGAACCGAAACACAGCGAACTTCTTCACGCCAGAAACAGAAAGGAGGTTGGTACCAACACAGACGATCTCGCATATAGATCTACAACCTGTAACACGTAATCACGTCGCTGTCCACACGCTCTCGTGACTGTACAAGCTTCTGGTATAGGCCTCCATGTCAAAGTTTTGTCAAGATGTTGTTTTTAAAGTTTCTTCTCCAAGTCGATACTCGAGCGACTCATTCAAGTAAGAGGCTAAGCCCCGCGGTCAGAACTGCGGGGGCCGCCTGATGACATCAGTCTCGCTGATCTCTCCCACGCACGCCCACCTCTAGAGCGAGCCTTACTTGTCTCGCCAGGGACGGAGTGTGCCAACATTTTATAGAAGGCTTTCGTCCCCCCAATGTTTATATTCTGCTAAGAAAAATGAAGAGAATAAAAATGAATTGATGGATGACGTGGCAGCTCAGTTTGTTACGTGCCTTGGTTAACCAACCTCCTCTTGAATCAAATCTATTTAAAAAACCTCATCAAAATCAGTTGCGTAGTTTTAAAGATCTAAGAATACATAGGGACAGATAGGCAGCGGGAAGCGTATTTGTTTTATACTGTAGTGATGAAATAATGGCTAATTTTATTTATTTAATAAGGGCATTTATTATATATTTTGTACAATTCACTATTCAGTCGGTATTAAGAGCTAAATCTACAATTAAACCTTGTAATTATAAGATATGGACTAAAAAGCACTAGGTTTAAACCAGGTTTTTAATTGAAAGACACGGTATATCGCTAAAATGTATGCTTTCTGGTTCTGATGCTGGAACTCCTGAACTAATAGGTTCTGCTGCTTGTAAACCTTATAAAGTCCAAATCTTATTCTAAGACGAAAAGGGTTACACAGAAAAATATTATAAAAGATTGTTCAACCCTAATTTAAAAAAAAATCCAGTGCGTTTTTTTTATTAGTATTATAAAAATCCGATATCACCCCCGATTCATTCTAGAAAATGTTACATTCATCATTAAGTTCATACAGCTCATAGTCAGATTGTATATTGCAATAGAAGTATCCTACCCTCATAACATGGTTGTGGGGAGCAATTAGACCTTATAAAATATAATCTACTAATAAAAATCCGACCCTGCATTTCCCGATCAAACCTCCTTATCTTAGGTACGCCGAGTTGAACAATTAGTTATACACTTGATAATTAAAATACGTATTAGAATAGGTACTCGTGTTTAATTTATATAGCTCGAAACAATTTCGATTCTAAAAAGCATATTTTTCGTCGTACATCTTTAAAACTTGTCCCATTCATACATTTACAGCTTGATTACCTGAATTAAAAATAAACAATTGTCGTTTTAAGACAATAAGAATAAGGTTAGAATAGAATAAGATTTCAGATTTGAATATCAATGGCTCAACCTCAAATTATTTTTATTGTATTTGGATATTTAAAAGGCAACTACGGAAGTTTCTTGCAGGATTCTTCTTCCCCGTAGAAATAGCATTCCAAACCGGTGATGTAAAAAAAAATATAACGATTTGAAAGTGCTTATTTTAAGTCTATTCGAATAAAAAAACTTTGACTTTGCTTTGTATTTATTTAAATTATATAAAATATGTTTTTATAACAGGTATCTCCTTGAACTGTATGATTTTATAACAAAAACGCAATAAAATGGATACCGATAAATCAAATAAGGTGTAGTTATTGCGTGTCAGACATTAATATTTCACCCGTCAAATATTCAATTAAACTAAACAAGGGCTATATTTTAAATCAATACTTACCTACTTCATCAAGTTTGTCAATGTCTTACGCAACATTTTAATAAATCTTAAATGTAATTTATAATTTAAAAAAATCAGTATCAATATAATTCTTTATCCCTATTTAAATAGTAAAAAAGTAGTATGCCACTATGGGGGCAATTCTTTGTCAGGAGAAAAAATATCACTCGACGTTTGTCACATGGGTGACAGTAAAATTATTTGTATTCTATTAAGGAAGAACAACAAATAATACAAAATGACTTAAAGTGAAATCACACATGTCAGCTTCGATCAACATTTTATGCATGGAAAATCGCTATTTAATATGAACAAATTTGATTAAAGACACTTCCGCTGCTGAGTTATTTTAAAAACATTCACATATCAGGAGTCGAACCTTGTTCGGTTATTCACAAAAGCTCTTTCAAACAAAATTTCTACGAAAAAACACTGTACTAAAACTATTAACACGACGAAATCAAATCATAATAATGAATCGATAGCCGTTACGTGTTTTTGGCGCGTAAATTTGCCTATTTAGGTCACTGAGACTATAAATTATTAAGATTTGAGTATTTTTATAAGGTTACGTAATATGAAAATATCATACAGGTATCTGATATTATTTTTGGCCTAATATTCATAGGATTTCAATAATATATTTTTCTAGTCCCATTTTCATGTTCAAAAAATTACGTTCACAGGGCATGTATTTTACTTAATATGTATTTGAATTTTAGTGCGAAAAAAAATAAAAGCCTGATCTCTTTAAAAAGAATTTTAGTTAAGGTGTCCTTTTTTGAAACAATTTTGTATCGAATCTAAAGTTCCACAACAGTACTCGTGTTTTTTGTCTTTCTAGTCGTTGTATAACTGGGGAAACAGATGGGCGATGACTGTAAATTCGATAATTGGACTCGCCAACCGTTATTTAAGCGAATCAAACTCGCTCGATCACCGTTAACGAGACGACGACGAAATAATAAACCCTCTACCTATTTAATTAAAGAATGGATTAAAACCTCAATGAGTTCAAAGTTTTTTTTTATTAAATTACCGCAAAGTATGGATATCAAAGAGGTTTGTTAATGTTTAGCCCTAAGAAAGACAAAACATTTTAATTTTGTTTCGAACATATAGATAAATTCGTTTACGCTTCAGTGATGGCATTCTAATTAGTAAAAAAAATAACATAATATTTTTTATTAATGAATTCTAAAAAAAACCAAAACCCTTACCAAAAAAACATTTCGGCCATGTCAAGAAATTGATAACACAAAACGTCAGGAATGTAAACACTTTAATTACAAAGTTGAAAACCATATCGTATTAAGAATTATTTCGTACTGTTTGAAGAATGATAACAATCCGCTTGTCAAATCGTGGGTGTACCTAAATGTTCATTGATCATATCTGTCGAGCATCAATTTATGTACTCAGTGGAATCCAAACAAGACATCTAAGATACTAACAACTTATATCCAAATACTTTGAGTAACACTTCCATAGCAATACTGTTTTATCATCACCATAAGGTATTAAACAATGTCGCTTCCCCCTGTCTATCCCTGTGTATGCTGAGATCTTTAAAACTATGCAAAAATACAATTTTGATGATTTTTTTTTTAAAAGATATTCGAGAGCAAGGTTTATATGTATATCATACATGCATAATATCCGTGCGAAACCGGGGAGGGTCGCCAGTGCCTTCTAAAGCACAGTGTAAGGTGAAGAAGCAGTATGTGATTATCCTAATTCTTTATTGAACATCAAAATCAAAATAATTGTCTTCCGTTGATTTAAAAAAAAAAGTACTTTGAATCGTCAAATGAATTGAATTCGTTCTTAAAAATTACTCGACCACTCACCGTTTCGGAAAATTTAAACTGTCGTAGGTAGATCGAAACAAGTCATTAGTGACGTTTACATTATTACAATAGAAACGCTCTAGCTTTTATACAAAAAAAAATCTAAATAAACACTACCTATTCAATTATATTTACATCTGTATCTGTAAAATTAACCACCGAGCAAGACACACAGATAAACAATAAAGTTGAGTTTTAGCATAGCTGTACGAATCACAAGCTGCACAGACCTCATTGTGAAAGTTTCATTAAACACAAACGAAATGAAACCACATTACATTACGAACTGAGGGAAAAGTCGATATTACATTACACGTAATAGATTACTGCTTTTAAAGGAAACCGGAATACCTAGATTCGATACTTCCTACACACCACTGACCTTGATTACGTTGGTCTTAAAATAAATAAAAGCCATTGTACTAAAAAAACTATTTTAATAAATTATCTTATATTGTATGTATTGACTTGTAATGACATGTGGACTGAATAGAATCAATTATAGAAATATCAGGCATCCTAACCTAATTCTTTGTTAGAAATGAATACAAAGCATTTGACACCAAAGGCCTAATCGTTTCTTTTACCTTGTATCAAATGTCTGTCAAGTTTAATACATACGACATAATTTTATATATCAAAGGTTCAAACAATGAAACCGGTCAAGTGTGAGTAGGGCTCACATATTGTGGGTTCCGTACCATCATGTAAGATTAAACACTTATACTTTATTTGATTATACTTTTTAGATATTTCATAAAATAAACAAAAGCAAAACAAAAACGTCGAAAAAATCACGTTCGGGAGCGATTTTTTTTTGTTTTTAGTATTTGTTGTTGTAGCGGCAATAGAAATAGACATTCCCTGAAAATTTCAAGTATCTAGCTGCTATGGTTCTTGAGATACAGCCCGCTGACAGACGGACGGACGGAATAATAATAAGGTTCCGTTTTTCACCCTTTGTGTACGGAACCCTAAAAACTTAGATTAATAAATATCTCAATGTGCAATTTAAATTGATTCAGCAGGATCAAACACAGAGACATTCTAGTAGATATTTTTTTCTAACTTTTACAAGATGGCCGCTCATTAGTATGGATGGGTCACTGAAAATTCAATTCCCAGGCAATAGATTACGATTTGAAGAATATCCAATAGTCATATAGCCTATGACTTAATTAAAGCTTTACCTAATAATGACGCATTTAGCCGTCTGGCCTTCACAATGCCGCCGCGGGAGAATATCGAAAGTGATCAATCTCATCGGTCCTAGAATTGACCGCCAGTTCGACACTTTCATATTTAGCATTTAAAATAACTTTCTTTATGGCTTTTCCCTTGTCATCATCAAGATATCAAAAGAAGGCAAATTTATCTTAGGTCCTAGAATTGACCCCCAATTTATGTAAGACACTATCTATTTCACCTCTGTGGAGCAGTGGTGTAAAGAGCCTACTGCTACGCTAGAGTTTCTGGGTGCGAATCCCGGCGGGGGCGGAACTTTGTGTTATTTGCAAGATGCATCGTTTCGCTTACCGGTCTTGGATGTTGTATTCTAATCTATTCAGTTTATACCATATCGTCGCTTAGTGCCTGTGACACAAGATTCTACAATCTTACTGCAGGGCTGAGACAATGCGTGTGTCGTGATGTGGTTTATTATTATTATTACATTAAGTGTTTCTTTTTTTATGTTTTGTAATATTTTCGGGGCACACCCGCCACTCATTTCAACCACTACAACTCCTGTTCACCAGGAGCGACGGTGCCGTCCTTTGATCGAATAATCAACAAATAATGCAGCTGTGCAATGACGCGCAGGCTGTGCCCAGTCTCCGTACCGGCTGTCTTGGGACCCGCAACGAACTTAATCAGAAGAAATAGGGGATAGTAAGAAAGCGGTTTCAGACTTCCCTCCCAGCAATGCAGATGTTTTGTATACATGTATATGTATGTATTGATGTTATATTTTGACACGGTCTGCGAAAATAATGGAAACGTTAAAAAACAAAACGACATTCAATACGACCAGTATATGTATGTATATGACTGCTCACTGTCAATTTAATACAAAGCCCAAGGCTAATTTTGTCAATTGTATGTATTACATATATACCTTTTTGTTGAATGAAATACAATATTCGTGTTTATACTTAACTACAATTACAAGTGTTAAACCTTAAAACCTTGCTTGACTTTTTTTTCTAAAAACATTCTGAAGGTTTTCTATTGTGTTCTGGAATTTATTTTAGTCTAGATGGATTCTTATCTAGATCTATATTTGAAATGTTTTTTAAAGTAACAATGGAAGAAATAAATTGTAGTAAGTAGGAAGGTGATCAGGATTTTATTTTAAATTTTCGTTTTATCAAGCTTCGTGCCTTTAAAATAAACTTTGAAAATTGGAAATCCATTGCAAAAGCAACCACGCTTGCCGTTGTATTTTATGAAAGAAAAATTACATCCCTAAGCGCGAAAAATTTAGGATGGAATGAGATGACAAAATGATGGATGGAGCAAAAACACCTAGAAATTGTTTTCGGCATAATTCTTTACGTGGAGTGAATATGTCATCAACCTGTTCAGTCATACACATGGATTCTGGGATTTTGGACCATTATCTCTTTTCTTACGGAAATGAGATGGAGCTAAGGCGGACCGCTTAGTTCTACATAAAAACATTATGTGGCAAATTATTCTTTATTCATTAATTATTTTTTTGTTTTATTTTATACAACATCATGGGCAAAGCAGACGGATCACCTGATGGAGAGTGATACCGCCTACAGATACGACGACGCCTCTAATATCTAGAACGCCATATGAACCGCCAATGCATTGCCCACGAGGAGAGGTAAACAAACCTCTCGTTCCGGTAATTAATATTAAATGAACCTACTGACGCGGATGTTATGCGTATGCGCTAGTGGATTAAACTAATTTAAGATTGAGCATTCCTAGGACGTTGCGCCCACACGGTTACGAAACATAAGGTTACTCGATAAACCCGTTCTCGAACCATTAACTTGCTTTGACAGGAAAACGAAAGTACAAACGCTGCAGATTCACTAATACCTGACTGAAATGAAAAAGGAATATAATATGAGTGATACGTTATGGCATAGCAGGTAAAGAGTGATCTAAAGGTCGCAGTATTTTGCAGTGAACAAGTGAAGGTTGTTTGTACTATTATTTTTTGTTTTCTGTTAATTTTTGTAGATTTTTTTGAACTTGAGCTGATATACGTGACTCAGCCGTCAGCAATGTCATTCTCTCGTAAGGTATGCCTATATCTTAATATCATATATACACATAAATACCAACTGCATAGTATAGTAAAACTTATTGAGTCTTTACTGCTGCGTTAAACAAAATATTCTAGCAATTAATCATTTTTCTTCCGGCCACTTTTCTATCACAAATTCGAACTTCAAACGAGCCTGAACTCTATTTCACTAAGCGAAATTAACGGTGACGAAGTAAAATTACCTAAGGGCTAAAGGTAAGCCAAGCATAATTAAACCATCGGATAAATCGTCATGACTATCAGTCGAGATTAGCTAATAGAGAATATGCATGAAATTTAATTTGTTCATTCAATCAATTTATCGTAAGTTGTTTGGAAATCTATATTTACAATGAAAACAATTAGAATTGTATGATAAACCCGAGAGTATTGTATGATATAACCATACAAAGTGAATATATCTCGCTCATCAGAACAATCTCTTCTGGGAAAGTCGTATGGCGTCCGTGTACTTTGACGTCATTGTACATATCGGATTTCTCTGTCTAACCAACGAGTTTGAAGCTTTATAACTTGGTTAATAAGTCAGATATTTGAGAAAATCTAACGGACATGTGGTATCGAATTATAATAAATTTTAAAAAGTCATGCATATTCCCTATTCAACACATATTACGAGCAGGCTGAAGTAAATGGTATTTTAATGCATATCCATGGCAACGCGTTCGCAAGCATCAGCTGTACGGATCGATGACGCAACCTTGTACCGTCAGCAGAACCACCGTGGGAGGTGCTACAAGTAATTTGTAGCGATCAGGAAATGAACTGCTGTTCACCGTACCTGCCAATACAGCTTATAAAAAAGGCTCAAGTTTACAAACTAATCAAAACAATTATTGCAATATAGTCCGGTCAAATTAGACCAAAAAATAAGAGTAAAGATACATAAATTTACAACAAGCTGAAAATCAGAAAAATTGTTTGTAAATATAATAAAAAAGAAAATTTGAAAGTTCCCCACCAATCTGGTTTGTGGAAAAATTTTAACTCAAGGTCAAAGGTCAAAAAAATGAGTTTTTCGCGATTTTCAGCAAAACGGTAAGTTTTATCATAAAAATACTTCAGACAAAAATTGTAGATCATAAAATTATCTACAAAAAAGGTATCAATACTTTTTTTCCTACGAGCTACCGTTTCTGAGTTATTACGATCCAAAAAGTTGTAATGGTCATAATATGCATGAGTACGCCACGTACATACATCTCTAGAGTTTGAATATATGTTATATTATTTATGTATCGGTCATTGTAACTTAAATTTAAAATATAAAATATAAATAAGTTATAACTATAAGAATATCAGGTAAAATGAAACCCAGTCCCTTTATTCATACACCAGTGTAACCTCGAGACAACATCTGTCCCCTCTTCAATTGTGTGCGTGGCTAGGGTCTTATACCTGCTATATTATATGAAATACCGTTAGTCTTGAGCTCTACTCTGTAGTAAAAACACGTGTTTATTCTAACCTATATTCTAACCTATATCGTGCTGTTTTGAGTTTTAATAACAAAAATGTCAGAGTATTGTTTTATTTGTGCTAAACTTTTAACTGAAAGTGAGGTTGTTACTGTTGAACGTGGTATGAAGACATTAATTAATGCAAGTATCGAAAGAGCAGATGAGTTTTCGGAATATCTTAAAAATCAGAAATCTGTGACAATTCATGAGAATTGTCGTAAAAATTATACTAGAAAGTCTTCTATTGCTGCAGCTAATAAAAGACAACGTGAAGAACAAGAAGCCAGTACATCCACATCAAGTCCTCCTCGTACTAGATCACGTAATAGTGAATCAGCTTTTTGTTTTAAAAAACTATGCTTCTTTTGTGGCCAGGAATTGAATGAAGAGTATGAGAGAAGAAGATCTTTAAATTCTCGCCGTCGAATTAGCCAAGTAAGTACACTTCAATTTAAAGATTCAATTCTGAAAACAGCTCGGACTCGTGACGATGCTACAGCAAAAGCCGTTATTGCTAGAATCGAATTTGAATATGATTTAGTTGCTGCTGAAGCTAAGTATCACCATGATTGCTATCTTTCTTTCTTGAAACCTACCACTGGAGCTAAAATAGGTCGTCCTAAAGAAGAAGCTACGAATCAGGCAATGGAGGAAATATTTACTTATATTGAAAATAGCGATGATTGTCAGTTCACTTTAAATGAATTAAGAAATGTTTGCGAAACTACGACTTTAGATTATAGAACGATTAAGGTACGACTAAAATTGAAGTATGGTGATAGACTTATTGTCACTGAGAAATCGGGAGCATCAACATTCATATGCTTAGTAGATAATCATCATAGAAAATAAAAAACAAGTTCAATTAGCTTGTCTTCCTCCAACCTCAGATGCTGCTCATCAACATCTTTTTCGGGTATATTATCAAGTTCAAGTGTGGCAGGGTAATCAGCTAGACCCTACAAACTGGGGTTGGAAGTTGGTTAACAATACATTAGAACCAGTTCAAACTTTACTTCCACCTGCGCCGGAGAAACTGCTGAACACAATATTTTGCAACTGCAAAAAAGGATGCAGTGCTAGATGTGGTTGCAAAAAAGTTGGACTATTTTGTTCTCTAGCATGTACAAATTGTCAAGGCCGGTCGTGTTCTAATGTTGAATCACCAACAGTGGAAGATTCGTTTGATTCTAACGAAATGACATGCGATACGTCGCTCTTTACGCAATTTACTTGTTCTCAAAATGAAGATGAAGAAGAGGAGGAAGAAGAAGAAGAACAAGAAGAAGAACAAGAACCACAAGAAGAACAAGAAGAAGAATTTGAATCAGACGGATAAGCTTCATTACTTTTTTTTAATTGACATCGCTTTTATCTATTACAATCTTTGCTAATTTCCGTTATTTTGCTAATTTCCGTTATTTTGCAATAGTTACAAATTAAACAGGATCATAATTGACTCGTGGAATAGGCCTACTGGGGAAACCACGTTAAAAAAAACGCGCTAAGTACACTACCTCATAGGTGGCGTGGAAACGTGTGCATATTATGACCATTACAACTTTTTGGATCGTAATAACTCAGAAACGGTAGCTCGTAGGAAAAAAAGTATTGATACCTTTTTTGTAGATAATTTTATGATCTACAATTTTTGTCTGAAGTATTTTTATGATAAAACTTACCGTTTTGCTGAAAATCGCGAAAAACTCATTTTTTTGACCTTTGACCTTGAGTTAAAATTTTTCCACAAACCGGATTGGTGGGGAACTTTCAAATTTTCTTTTTTATTATATTTACAAACAATTTTTCTGATTTTCAGCTTGTTGTAAATTTATGTATCACCAAATGTCTAGATTGACCGGACTAATAGGACGTAAATACAGTCGTCTCCTGACTGTCTCCCCTTTAGATTTTTGGGCCTCTGGGCCATTTCAATTGCTGTCTCCGCTTTTCTGAAACCGCTTTCTTACTACCTCCTATTTCTTCTGATTAAGTTCGTTGCGGGTCCCAAGACAGCCGGTAGGGTGTCCGGGCACAGCCTGTGCATCACTGCAAAGCTGCATTATTCGTTGATTATTCGATTTAAGGACGCCACTGTTGATCCTGATAAACAGGAGTTGCAGTGGTGGGACAGAGTGGCGGGTGTGCCCCGAAAAAAAAGAAGGACGTAAATACAATCTTTCACATACTGTTCTTTCGACTCGTTCATTTGTTGCAATAAAAATAATATATGTACCCATAAATTTAGTATATAGTTACTTCAAGTCAAATTCTTCTAGAATGTTTTTTGTACATAATTTACCTAACTAACGATGATAATTTTAAAGTTAACGCAAAGTATGCTTTTAATTGGACATTACCGGATGTCTTTACGACTTTAAAATTTTTTTTTTTTTTTTAGAAACTAAATAGTTATAAAGTACATATACATGAAGTTAAACCCAAGCTAATGGAATTGCCTAAAATTTTCGGCTTGTATTTTATCGTTTTAAAAAGTGTAGGAACATCTTAATAATTAAATAATCCACATCACTACATACATTGACTTAGACCTGCATAAAGTTCATAAGATCTTGTATCGCAGGCACTAAGAAACGATAAAGTATAACTACATGGATAAGAATATAACATCCAAGACCGATAAGCGACACAATTTGTCTTCAAAACACAAAGTTCCGACCTCGCTGGGATTAGAACCCAGCATCTCTTGCGTTGCAGTCGACTGTTCACACCACCAAGTCGTTGGAGGTCGTCAACAACTAGGTTATCTACCTAGTTTACCTAAGTTTGTGTGTAAGAGGAAATATTCTAAACTTATCATCCGTTTCTAAGATCATTTCACCATTCAGTACCTTATGGGTAAACATAGGCTACACTTTGTATAAAAATAAAATAAATCTACTCGAGCGAAGCCGTGGGGATAAGTATGACAAGAGTACAGTGTGTATGTCTGTCAATATTATCACGCGATCGTCATCATCGCGATCCCGTATCACGTAAATATTGATGTTAATGATAGTATCGAGATAATATTATAATATCACGATACCAGGATCGCGATACGATACGGTAATGGAACGTAACCGTAACAGCTATATGTATATACCTACATAAAACTAACAATAAAATATCGACAATATCTAGTAGTTGATCTTTGACCTTGAACTGTGTATGGATACAATAAATCCATTATGTGTATTGAGAAGCCAGCCAGTTCGCCAAACACCGACCCAACAATCTCCTGACTAATACATAAACAACAACATAACTATATATATGTAATAGGTTCCGATTCATCAAATCATTCATCTGCCATTCATGAAGGTACATTGATCTATACTTGTATAAGCAGGTAAGTACGTATAAGTATGTATGTAGGAGGAAACATTCGAAACTGATCATCTGATTTAAACAATTATTTCAAAGGGAGGCTACATTTTCTTTAAAAAACCACATCTATCACATGCAGTCAAACACAATTAAAAGTTTATCCTTCCTCAGAATGCAATTAATAATAATCAATTTAATTTGTTGGATATCAAAATGAGTTCATGGGTTCAAAAGTTACAGACACTTTCATACTTATAATGTTAACAATTAATTCATAAAACGTCAAAACATCGACATTTTTTTGTCATATCTCTTTCTTCCAACTGCATTTTAAAAAAGTGTTAGAGGAAGATCATGAAGCTCATGACTTTTTTAAATATAAAGTGGATTGATTTAAATATAAATGATCAGTTGTTTAAGCAAGCTGTCGCGAGGACGAGCTGCAACCTTGTGTCGGCGCTCCATATAAGGTGGCGCGCGCCGCTGCCGGAGCCCTAGCTAAAACGATTGGGCCTCTCTTTAAATAAACTTCCAACTAAACCTTACAATATGTTACCCATAGATGGTATAATATTAGCAGTGTTGTCAAAAAACTCATTACTGCCTTTGATTAAGTTACTAAGGCTTTCATTCTGTGTTATAATATTCTAGTAAGTTTGTATAATGAAACAATAAACACTATTACAAGGTAAAGTTTGTTATGTCCCTTCATACAAAAAAAAAAAAAAAAATATTTAGAATGGACATAGTTACATTTCTTTTAGGAAACTTTTATGCTGATGAAGAATTCATACTATTGCTATAAATGCAACTCAAACTGTAATTTTCATGCTTGAACTGCTGAAAGGAGCACTGATAATATTTGGTGATAACATAAATTGCATTCTGACACCTTCTACCTCAGACAAATTCATGGGGAACAGTATACTAGTCTAATATAAGTACTACCACTGTTTAAGTACATAGCATGTATGGGTGTTAGCTGATTCTAGCTTGTTACATGTGACATGTAATTTTATTATTCAATTGCCAACTCAATTATAATAAAAACATCATTTATAAAAATCAATTTTCATATAAATATCCTTAATCATCTCAACAAATAAATAGTATTCAGTACAGTTTAGCATACAAGGAGAGTTTTAAATAAAATATTTAAACATTAACCATGCAACTACTCAATACTCTTTTGAAACATTTTTAAGTTCATGTGAATTCAGATATGTTTGATTGATTAATAATAAGAAACTATTCAAGTTTTACATTTTCTTATACCAACATATCCATAGAAATACTGAAATATACTTGACTTTATTACAAAATAAAATTATGTGCATCATACCAACAGTGCAGGCCCTAGGTTCTGACCAGGGTTGAGCATGGTTTTTGGTGCTCTTTGCTGACTGCTTATCAATATGTGCCCAGTGCAGCCCTTCTACTATCTGTACCAGAGGCTAGCTCTGCCTCGCGAAATCAAGATAAAAATTGAAGCTGAAGCTATATGGGCTAAGCCAATTAAGCAAATATCTTCAATTAAATTATCTTTTTTTATTTTACTCTTATTAGACCTACCTAATTTAAAAACATTTTGAATATGACTTTTAGGAACAACTGTGTGAAACATTTATAATATTTAAAGATTCATAAAGAGAACAAGATCACTAGCCAACAAGTTTGAGATTAAACTGTTTACATGTACAAAGGAAAAACATAATTACTAACCATTTTCAACTCTTTCTTTCTATAGGAGACACGAAATGAAGCATAAACTTGTGAAAGAGGTATTGAAGAAAAATTAGTGTTTTGCCAACACAAGGTATACTCTCATGGCTGTTACAACACTATTAATTGTAATTATGATCCTTGTAGCTTGAAATCATTTATCTATATATATAAATTATATATATATATAAATTATTATCATAGTACTGTTATACTGTATCATATCATGTGATAACATAATCCCACAACAGGATAAGGGTAAGCATATATTACCAACAATATAAAATCTATTTTAGTTAGTAGAAGCAAAGCCAAATCAATGCAGATGTTATCTTTCATATGAAATTAACAGTAAGCAGCTGACCTGAAGATGCTTTAGAGGCTTGGGTTTGTATTTTGTCACAGTAGTGAGCTAATGCAAATTTTAAATTAAATTCAAAGGATTTGTTTAAAAAGTGTTTTAAAAGTTAAAATTACTGAATAAAAGGATGGTTTTAAATATTATTTTAAGGTAATTTAACTTTTACAAGTATTTAGATTTATTCAATTTTGTGACTTATTCAAATGGGGCATGAAAAAGAGTTCATAATATGGACATGAAAATAGGGCAACCTATAATTCTAAAAAATTATCTAGTTTCATATTCCATAGAAGCAAGATACCAAGAAAATATAAAGAAAAATAGTAACAGCACTCTATAAACACAGTGGAATTAAATTTAATACAATATTACAAAAATAGAAAAGAGAATCCATTTCTAAAAAATAAACTCATATTCCTTGACAAGTTATAACAAGATTAATTACAAGTCTTATTAGAATGGCTTTTGCTAAGCATAACACGTTCCATACTAAATAATTGTTAATTTTACGCAATGATATATAAAAGGGGCTTGATACGTGGACTAGACAAGAAAGTATTGAGGGCTGCTCCAAAAATGAGTCATGACTCCAAGACTTGTTAAGTTGTGTCATCGACCTACTCACGGCGCTCAGCCAAACACCCTCGTTGGCTCATAATAAAGACAATTTCTGACATGCTAAAATACTATTCGTACTCACCATCTGTTCTTTTTATGTTGACAGTAATCCCGGCCTGGATCTTTAGCATACTGTCATCCATTTTCACAACTTCAGACACCACAGACACTGTAGAACATTATTTTCTAAAGGACTATTTTATTGTAAATAGACTAACACTATCGAATATTATTCATCAGAACCGGTGAAAATTATAAAATTATTTCTACACTCAGACTGACAGTTATATCGAGCCGTTGGCTTCACACTTCACACTGAAACGTTTCAAATTTGTTTTACGACAACAGTCAGATTAAAATAATTACATTCATATATTAACAAATCTTCATAGGCACTTTTAATGTTGAAAATTTTATTATTATGGCTTTTAGTTTCACAGGAACGAGATATTCAAATATTTTCGGTTGGAATAACTGTTGTAATAAAAAATTGTCGTCCGATCACCAATGCACGTAAAACATTGTGTTGCTACTTCAAATATTAATGGGTCTTTTAAAATCATAATCGATCGATTTAAGAATTAGTTGCAATACTCCAAAGACATGTTAAAATTACATCATGCAAGACTTTTTTGCATTTTATGATAGAATCAATCAATGGACTACAAACAATTCTTAAAAATACGAAAGTTGGATAAAAATTGATAAAAACTAAATTTTTGAATAGGTTTTGTGCAATTCGGTCGGATTGGCAACATCTGCTTGTGTGAACTCTGCCTTCTCGTATTGAATTGATTGAAAGTTTGACGTTGGCTTGACTAAAAATAGTATAGACTCACACACATCAATCAAACTAATAGTAGGTACGGTTAGGTAAAATTGAATATCTATAAAATCAAAATTACAACAGATTAACCACATTATCCTAAGAGAAACCCCTTTTATTTAACTTTATAATCAATTGTAATGGACAGTGAATACAAATTATCTCACAAAGCTAAGAAACGGATAAAGGAAGTGAAAAGGAAAGCTCGCCCCGGTAAGTTTCTGATGTTTTACCGTTCATTATCTCATGGTTAATTGAAGTTCGATTCGTAAAACTTAAGAATTTACTCATTTATTTCTATTGAATAAGTTCCACAAACGCTTTTAAACTTTTAATCAATGAATTAATTCAATTCAACATGTTTTTGGTTACTTCTAGAATGGTCTTTCTATGGATACGTTTTAGCTAGCTATTAACTTCATTACAATAGACCCTTAGAGTTATACTAGAAAAGCAATTCCCTGGTACCTTCAGCAAAGTAGTTACCATAGTACCATCATAGAAGAGAACAAAAACATCTACTTACTAAGTTCTAATCAACCAAATGTTCAACAGAGTTAGCTGATAAGCAGCAATGGACTGCTCTGAAGTACGCCGGTAATTTTGAGGAGTTCCTTAAATGTCAGGACAATGCAGACAGGGTGAACGTGAATGAGATGTCCCCTGAGGAGTTTATAGAGAAATATGAGAAAATATACAAACCAGTAGTAATAACTAATGTCCAGACCAACTGGAAGGCCAACCACAAATGGACACTAGATAGACTTGCCAAAAAATACCGAAACCAAAAATTTAAATGCGGTGAGGACAATGAGGGTTATAGCGTTAAGATGAAAATGAAGTATTACGTAGAATACATGAGGACAACGACTGATGACAGTCCGCTTTATATTTTTGATAGCAGTTTTGGTGAACACCTCAGGAGGAAGAAGCTGCTGGAGGACTATGATATCCCTAGGTATTTTAGAGATGATTTGTTTAAATACTGCGGTGAAGAGAGAAGACCTCCATACCGATGGTTTGTGATGGGGCCCCAAAGGTCAGGTACAGGTATCCATATTGATCCGCTTGGCACAAGTGCCTGGAATGCTCTTGTTTTTGGTCATAAGAGATGGTGCCTTTTCCCTACACAGACTCCAAGGGAGATGATTAAAGTCACGGGAGCAATGGGTGGGAAGCAAAGAGACGAAGCTATCACTTGGTTTAAGCTTATCTATCCCAAAACTCAACTTGATTCTTGGCCTAAAGAATTTAAGCCTGTAAGTGTATTCATATCAAATCTTAATTTATCCATACAAATATGGCATTCCATTAATTTTTAATTAAATATGGTGTTAAGCTTTGATTTGTCACAGGTTAAATTAATTGTTTTTATTTCCTTTCAGGTTGAGATCTTACAAAAGCCTGGTGAGACAGTGTTTGTACCGGGTGGCTGGTGGCATGTGGTCCTCAACATGGATGACACTGTAGCCGTTACCCAGAACTTCTGCAGCCGCACGAATTTCCCTGTAGTATGGCACAAAACCGTGCGCGGTAGGCCAAAGCTTTCTAAAAAGTGGATCAGAGTACTAGAGGCAAAGGATCCTGAGTTGTACAAGGTTGCCAGCAGTATGGACATCAGTACGAGCACCGGTGTGGCGTCGGACAGCTCATCCAATAGTAGTTCCTCAAGCAGTGATAGTGGCAGCTCATCTGACTCAACAAGCGAAGATGATAGCGGACAAGAGAGCATTTCGGCACACAAAAAAAAGAAACGAAGGAAAATGATGAATTAAAAGCCTTATAAATCAATTATACTACATTTTTGATGTACCTATATGTATTAGTAAATTTCCAATTCATTGAGAGTAAGCAAGCCTTCATTTTGTATTATTAGAATAATGGTGTTTAATGTAAATGGTTGTTTTCTTTATAGGTGAACAATATATTTTTTGTTAATTAACATTATTCTTTTATGAATAAAGTATTTTAGATCTAATTGCTTTGATTAATCTTTTACACTTATCTTTGTTTCTACTATCAGAGATATACTTACTTACTCACTAAGTATTAGTCAGGGTTATCTTTAACCCAAATCTTGAAATACTTAAAAAATACTAGATTTTAAAGTTAAAAATCTAATTTCATAATTTTAAATGTTATTTCTTAATTATAATAATAGTACATCTATTCAAATGATTACAAAAAAATTGGAATTTAAAGCATAATCGATCGTTTTGGCTAGCATTTGAGAACAGCATTAATTTTAAGAAAAATGAAGAATTATTGTGTGTGGCAACATTTTAATCTGAGGTTTCAGTAGCCATTTGTTATCCCAACCAAAGTTTTGTGAAATTACAAACTAAAAATGTTGAAATCAGCTGCTGGTACGCTTACCAATGTCCTTAGGAGGTCCCTCGCCCCCACGGTAAGGGCCTCAGCAATTACCGTGAGAGCTGCTCACGGAGGTCCTGTTGAGTCCGATGAAGAATTCGATTGCAGGTTAGCAGTTTTTGACATAAGTTTGACGTTATGTAACTTAGAACTGAAAAATCGCATTTTCCGAAGGGGTTCAAGATGTATTTCAGTTTCAGTAATTGTGACAGTATCATTTTGTGTACCTCCGCTATGTTCTTGACTTAAAAAGTTAGGAATCATTGTGAGGGCTCCCATACATTTATATAGTTTCAAGATATGATATAATAAATATGTGCACACCCTTATCTCACTCCTTGCCGATATTTAAAATCAGTTTAAACTGTAATTTTTTCAACTGTCCAGAGATAAAAAGCAAATTGTTATCGATTTTCGTTTGCGTTTCCAGATATGTGGCGTTCTTCAATAGGAAAGACATCGACGGTTGGGAAATCCGTAAGGGGATGAACGACCTCTGTGGTATGGACCTGGTGCCTGATCCATCCATCATCAAGTCTGCCATGCACGCTTGCAGGAGAGTCAACGACTACGCTCTGGCCATCAGATTCCTCGAAGCCTGCAAGGAGAAGTGTGGATCTAATGTAGCTGAAATCTACCCCTACATTATCCAGGAAATTAAGCCCACTTTAGTTGAACTTGGCATTGAAACACCAGAAGAGCTTGGATATGACAAACCTGAATTAGCTTTACAGAGTATATATGATATGTAAATTATTGGATTCCGTAGTAAAATATTATGATAGTATTGTTGTCAGCTTCTATTTAAATTGTGAAGTTAGTCTGCAAAATGATGGTCTAACATAAATCAATATTCTAATGTATAAATCGTTAGATAACAATTTGTTGTTTGATTTTTTTCTGACTACATATTTATTTTCTAAATCCTGGTTACTTTTGCATTATTATTCCAAATAAAAGTAAAATAAACAAAATTGTTTCTTTTTTGATGTTAAAAATAAGCTAGCTTATGATTGATTGAAACAATGTGGACTACAAGTAAATATATTCTTATTAGAATGAGTCCCAAAGAATTTGTACACTTACCTACATTGATTGAAATCACCTTTCATCCTGGATAAAATATCAATCATTGAATGAAATTAAAAATTCCTTAGAGAAGTGAAAAGAGACTGAACTTTTATAACACCAATACATAATAAACATTGGTAATATTTTAGTGAAAGGTTCTAAAAAAAGGTGCTTGGTTTACATATTAAATAGTGTTAGAAATTCCAGCTGAAGATTGATCACAAAATTTTCAAGTATTAGAGATTCCTAGAATATGACATATACTTAATATTTGTCTGATAGGCCTTTTCCTTTTCCCTAAGCAAGCTAAGCTAGGGATAAGCTTTGCAGTTAAAGAGGTATTATGTCGAGTAGTCATAGGATTTTTTTCAATAAAAACATAATTTAATTAATTAAATATTTAATGATTGTAATATTCACACATTCATACCAATATTTACAATCACAAACAGTTGTACTTAACAAAATTGTGCTTCAGCCATCCTTATAAGATTAAGACAAAAACAAAAATCTTCTGCCAAAATAAATTAAAAACAAAAACTAAATAAAATTTGAAATCGCTTAAACAAATAATAATTCATTAAATAATACTCTTTCCTAACTGTCTTTTTATATAAATCAAAACAATGCGCTGATTTAAGGGCTACCTTTTAGAGCCTACACGTCGTCGCCCTTTTTGCCTTAAATCGTAGGTACTTATGTAACTTTATTTACACAATAGTTGTACTTTCTGTGTCATCAATATAGGTTGCATTTTGCCATGATGCTTGTTTGTACATTTTGAAGGTTGGACTTAAAGAACCTTCGATCAATGCGGACGCGATTTAAGAAAAAAGTTAAACTTGGCGCCCAATTGTAACTCTTTAAACATCAACGTCACTGATGAATCGACGATAGGTGATGTTTAAGAATATATATTTCATTCCACGAAACGAGTTCCCAGACAAAATCATCCCATTGGTCAAGCGTGACCTCCATTAGCCAATGCCTTTCCTTAAAACTGTTGACGCGCGTTGACCAATGAGCCGCGAGTATTTTATCCCTTCGAGTTCGTGTCGTGGACTGGAGTATACCCTGTAGTTCTCAGTAGAACTAACGGTCAACGTTGGGCAAATCTTTAAAAGTTTAGCTTTGTACAATGTCCATATTGTACCATTTACTCATACTTCAATGAATAACACCTATAATGTTAATAAGCTGGAACATTCAAGAACTTTAAACATATTGCTCGCCGTCACACATTTAGAACAAATGACAAAAATACAGAGCTGTTTTTTGTACTCTTCTATAACTGACTATCTTAATATATAGCTATCTCATAAATTGGCTACCTTTTGTATTAAAAAAATAAGCTAATTGTAAGCAACCAGCGTTTTAAATATATGTACATTATAAAAAACTTGTTACATTTAACTCAGAAACTAAATATGTACAGTATTGTAGATATGTGAGAAAAGCTCTCATGCACTTAATGTGTTATATACATACATGCAGTTAAAATATTTTAACAAGTCGTTAAATTTAAAAGTTTGCTATCTATTTATTGAGAAATTAACCAAAAAATCTCAAACTTATTTCAAATAGCAAAGGAGATCTAAAGAGCTATCACATATTTCTTATCAACTTATTCTATTTTATTTATCAGTTTTACAGCAATTTGATGTTATTTTATTAATATTTACTAAAAGGTAGCCATTTCCCCTAACGTTAGACGTTTTAAAACTATCAATAGGCCTAGAAAAAAACGCCAAAAACACTTTCATATAAACCGGCGGGAAATTACACTTTGGTGTTTTACTTTGACTATGAGATTAGTTAGTATTATGCCGCGAGGATATTTTACACATTTTGTTCACGTAAACACGTCCTCTACACTTGCCTGAGAAGACTTATTAATTACAATTATTATATTTTGTATATAATTTTCGATACATAAACAAAACGAGACATTCTAGTTTGGTGAGACCCTGCGCACTTACAATACTCAACTCTTATACAATTTCAATACACATTTATTTAAATTATCTATGTATTCGCTTTTATTACATTAAAATATTTTGTGTTCATTTAAACATTTTTACACATTGACTTTTTTGATGACATGACGTCTAAAACTCACTCGTGATAACTTATCATTACATGTGTATATGCAAATAGTTAATAATTTGTTATTTTCTACATAAAATGATATTATTGTAGCTTTCACCATGGTTATTATTGATGCGGAAACTTGACTCGTTTAAGTATTCATTTTAGTTTGTATCATTAAAACTGTATGTTTCCTAAATATCAGTAAAATTAATAAATAACATACTTCTCTAAGGTTTTATGTTCTGAATTCTTATTTGGTATCTTTGAATCTGTGTATTTCAGTTATCACCAGTGAAATTTAGTTAGAAAAACCAACTCATGCTCCTTCCATCGTTTGCTACATGAATAAATAATATTGACTAAATAAAATGACAGTAATAATTACGACTAGATAGCTTGTTTAGTCTAACAAGACCCGACTAGAAAAACAGACTCAACATTCTCGTCAAATAAATTAAAAAAAATTAACAATAACTTAAGTCTAATTATTATAAATAAAAGGAATGTATTTTTACTTTTGGTTAAAATAAATATGGTATCCCTCTTTCGTTAAAAATTAGGAAAAAAATATTGCACAAACAATCTGTGTAGACTAGGAAATAATTAAGTTTAATAATAAATCAATCCGATAGAATTTAATTAAGGTATCTAAATTTTATTAAATAGCATATATCCGTGGACTTTATATACTACGATGATTTATATATTACAATACATGCTGTAAACAACATTGTAAACAGATAATATTTCTATATCACTCGGTCAATCAAATTCTTAGGTTTTATTTAAGATTTTCCTAATTATTCTAAATACCACAACATGCTATCAACAATGTCAAACATAGGTTAATTTGAAATACAAGTTGTTATTTCACAATTATACTAAGCGTCTAACGCTTAAATTCTCTTTTTGCAAAAATGTAATTACTGAAAAGCTGAATGTTCAAGTCACAGATTAATTATTGGTCTCTGTACCGCGACTACCAATCATTAATCTATGGTTCAAGTGTATATCTTCCGTCAAAAAGGAGAACTTGAACTAGAGTTTTCAGTTTTAAACTCAAAGCTAGCTTCAGATTTTTCATTAATAGCTCATTAGTCAAAATTACACTGACAATAGCTTAAAATCTTTTACAAGAATGCAAAATCCGCTTCTATCATATAAATGGAGAATATGACTCGACTCTACCATTTCTTTTCTCTGTTCGTAATCAGGATAATTGTATGAAATAATTTATTTGAATAATCACCAAGTACCATCGGAAATTCTCACCCGTGGAGTTTATTCAAATACCCTTAAAATTTCATTTAACAATTGCTGTTTAAATCGCTTATCACGTGGTTTTGGTAAGTTTGTTGTGTCTAGGTTGTCGTGTGGTGTGATGTCGGTGGTCGGTAGTTAGTTACGTGTCGTCTCCGCAGGCGGGCGGCGGCGCCACTAACGATAGCAGCTACGAGTCCGCCACCACGGCGTCGCGCTCAGCCTTCACTTGTTGCTGGAATACATAATTGTACAACATGAAACGAATAATAAAAAAAAATGAAAATTGAATATCTGTGAAAAAAACTATTCAAATAAAAATTCATTGTTGTGAGTTGTATTAAAAATTTTATGTAAGATTTATTATTGCAAAATTTTACTCTTTCATGTTTATTTACGATCACAAATTCAATGCAATATACTATTTATGGTTAAAAACACCTGCCAAACTCATAAAAATATATATTTTATTTATCTATATATCAAGATGTAAAATATTATATGCTTACTATCGTGATTGATTTGTCTATTAATATATGAATAATTATTGATTCTATAGATTTTAATACTTGGTTAGGTGTAGGTGTACGATTGTTGGTTTTTATCAAAATAAATAGTGGTTGCCTCACCATGGCTTTAGTGAGTACGGTGGCATCTTTCAGGCTGAGGACCTGCAGCACCTGGGTGCCACCTTCTCCACCCTGCAGCATCACCTGCGCCACTCCACCGCTCATTGATAGCGCCTCCAACGTCTCACCGTTCTGCTCAACCTGATATTTTGCAATATTACATTGAAATCTTTATTAATTTCGATACTAAAAAGTTGTATGTTGTGATTTACTTAACCCAATCCCAACCTAGTAAGGCGACGTCATTGTGTCAATTGGAAATCCATTTAGGGTTTGTTTTACAATGACCAAGCAAGTCCTGAATGAACGTATTTGAGACCTTACTGGGACATTATGAAACAAACCCTAAACATTTTTAACTCTTCAAATAAAAATTTTAACTTTTCGATTTCATAGTTATTTTAACCAAAAGACGGTATATTACTTCGTATTTTTTTCGTCTTAAAAGCGAAGTCTAGCACTATTATACCATGTAAATTCATTTAAAGTGAAATCTTTTTCAATCTTATTTAACTAAAATAAAACTAAAGTGATATCTAGCGACAACAATGAATGCATTAATGAAACAGCACAATAAGCTTTAAACATTTATTACTATCAACAAGCACAAACGGAACAAAACAAAACATTAACATGCGGGAAATATACACACAACGACGTAAAATTACGTAGATTTATTATGAAACCAAACCATACTTTTATAATGAGGCAAAGCGACTACTGATTTTAAAAAATTTAATGTTTTCTGTTTTTAATGTGTTAATGTAATATTAGATACTTCTTTTGTGTTTGTCTGTTATAGGCGTGAACATCAGTTATTTTTTGTAATTTGTGTTATTTTTATGTTTGTTATGTATATAATATACTTGCTAGATGTCCTTGGATAAAATAAAAAAAATGTTCCTTAGTGCAGTTAGTAAGGTTTCACACTAAATCTGTTCATGAAACGGAAATATCGTTTGATAAAAGCATGAAAATTAAATAAAACTTAATTTCTCTTTTACTAATCCTTTTTAGACCAAAAAAGTTTTAATGAATCCAACAAAAATGATTATCCATATTTATGTTTCACAAAAAGTAAAAACGAAATATCTTTTAATCTAAATTTACAGATTAAATAAATCGTTTTATAGATATCATTATTCTTTTATATTTATCATTAAAAGCTTTAAACAGAAATAAAATATATTTTTAAAGACAAAAAAAAAAAACGCACAACAAATAAAATAAAGCAAACATAACGCAAAATTTTAAAAACAAAAACACCAATTAGCTGTCACAATTAACGAAAACTATATAAAAACATGCATTAGAATTATTTCGTTGCATATCGTTTTTATTTAAATGCATTAAAAAACTATGTTAAATTCGTCAAGGATAACTTTAGATTAATCGATTTTAGTTCATTCAAAGAATGATATAACCGTTTAAACTAATTAAAATAAATACTATTAATAAATCAAGTTCGACCCGAAATTAATCTATTCTATATAAACACAAAATATACTACTTATTTATTACAAAAAATCACAAAACAAACAATAAGCTTTGGTATGTAATACTTTAAGTTTATAAATCTCCAATTACTGGGAACTATCATACAATAAATTTCAACTAAACATAATTTAAAATGCTTCATTACCTATGTTAACAAAAATATAAATATTCTTACCTTTTTCAACTACAGAGATCTATTTTTCACTATCACAAATATTATTATGGTTTTAACTTGATAAATAAATTACCTCAAAGGAATCATTTATCTATGTTTTTTTTATCATAATTCTAGTAAAAATGTATTTAATTATTTATGCATTTTCTACATATGCATATGCTAATGGAGCAAATACATTCGGATATATATCCAAAGATACCCCATCACCTGTCTAAGAAACGGATTTATATAAATTATATCTTATATTATGTACCATTTATGGCACAAAATACTTCATTTATATTAAACGAAAGCTTGACTAGACTCATTGCACGATTCATGACAATAAATTGCAACATAATAATCATATGTTTTGCATAAAATAAATCAAACTAATGCTTAGTTCTTTATGATAAATTCATCTAGGTATACATGTAAAATAAAAACTATAACTTCACTATGACAAAATTGACGTAAAACTTGTCAATGTCATAATATCTTTCCTTATTGCTAATCTATGGGAACTCTATATAGGATCTACAAGCATGCGACAAACTATGAACCGTGTGTCTACCATGAGTTCGTATAGTATTTAGACACAGATAATTATTACAGTGATTTTGTATGAGTAATCTTAATTCTTCATAAATCCGTTAGGGGCGCTTATTCATACAAATTTGTAACTGCAGTCGCAAGCGGCAATCGAAGGTAAAGCTCAAGGTAGGCACACAGGAATAAAACATAACAAAAGGCAAGAAATGTACAAATATAGCACACAACATCAATGTATCGTCTAACTAATGGTTTTAATGTTATGAGTAGCTAAGTTTATCATTAAACTGCCATCTATTTTCTTTGGACACCTCATTTTAAACTCATATAGATGGCCATTTCCGTAATGTTTGATAGTTTGTATATTAAAACCTTT
The DNA here is from genome assembly GCA_949316135.1 of Choreutis nemorana. Lineage (NCBI taxonomy): Eukaryota > Metazoa > Arthropoda > Insecta > Lepidoptera > Choreutidae > Choreutis > Choreutis nemorana. The sequence goes on from OX438598.1 coordinate 1,619,075, forward strand.
AATTTGACACAATTTTTTCTTTGTAAACTACCTTACAGGTTCTCAAGTCAACACCTATGAAAGTAAATTTTTAATCTGGTAAAAAAAAAAACAGAATGTGTCTTGTGAAATGTTTGAGTACGCAAACTACGTGTTCATTCGTTGGTTGTGTCAGTTGCATCCGCACAGCAGTCAAATAACTTTCGACAATGTTGCATGACAATTTTATCAGTTAACTTTTTAAAAATATAAAACTATTTCACAATCAGCGCGAGTACGGGTTGAATAAGAGTTAGCGTTTTTAACGTGTATAATTTTTAAACATGTTATAGTATGTTATCATTGTATGTAACTTTATATCACTGCTGAGTGGATACACCATAATGTGAACGTATATGCACAGACACAATGTATAGGTGTAGTGAGAAATAATGCAACTTCGTGATTTTTCGGCTAATTTCGGTTTACACAAAGTTTAGTATAGTTAGGTGTTAAAGGACGTCGTTGAGCAAAAGAGTATTGATATATCGGATAGCAGCGAGAGCCGAGAAATAAGGAAGTGTGAGTCTCTGCGTGCGTGAGTCTCTGCGTGTGTGCGTGCGTCAGCAGCAGCGCGGGCCGCGGCGACGCGCGTGTGAGTGCGTGTGTGCGTGCGTCAGCAGCAGCGCGGGCCGCGGCGACGCGCGTGTGAGTGCGCGTGTGAGTGCGTGTGTGAGTGCGTCAGCAGCAGCGCGGGGCCGCGGCGACGCGCGTGTGAGTGCGTGTGTGCGTGCGTCAGCAGCAGCGCGGGCCGCGGCGACGCGCGTGTGAGTGCGCGTGTGAGTGCGTGTGTGAGTGCGTCAGCAGCAGCGCGGGGCCGCGGCGACGCGCGTGTGAGTGCGTGTGTGCGTGCGTCAGCAGCAGCGCGGGCCGCGGCGACGCGCGTGTGAGTGCGCGTGTGAGTGCGTGTGTGAGTGCGTCAGCAGCAGCGCGGGGCCGCGGCGACGCGCGTGTGAGTGCGTGTGTGCGTGCGTCAGCAGCAGCGCGGGCCGCGGCGACGCGCGTGTGAGTGCGCGTGTGAGTGCGTGTGTGAGTGCGTCAGCAGCAGCGCGGGGCCGCGGCGACGCGCGTGTGAGTGCGTGTGTGCGTGCGTCAGCAGCAGCGCGGGCCGCGGCGACGCGCGTGTGAGTGCGCGTGTGAGTGCGTGTGTGAGTGCGTCAGCAGCAGCGCGGGGCCGCGGCGACGCGCGTGTGAGTGCGTGTGTGCGTGCGTCAGCAGCAGCGCGGGCCGCGGCGACGCGCGTGTGAGTGCGCGTGTGAGTGCGTGTGTGAGTGCGTCAGCAGCAGCGCGGGGCCGCGGCGACGCGCGTGTGAGTGCGTGTGTGCGTGCGTCAGCAGCAGCGCGGGCCGCGGCGACGCGCGTGTGAGTGCGCGTGTGAGTGCGTGTGTGAGTGCGTCAGCAGCAGCGCGGGGCCGCGGCGACGCGCGTGTGAGTGCGTGTGTGCGTGCGTCAGCAGCAGCGCGGGCCGCGGCGACGCGCGTGTGAGTGCGTGTGTGAGTGCGTCAGCAGCAGCGCGGGGCCGCGGCGACGCGCGTGTGAGTGCGTGTGTGCGTGCGTCAGCAGCAGCGCGGGCCGCGGCGACGCGCGTGTGAGTGCGCGTGTGAGTGCGTGTGTGAGTGCGTCAGCAGCAGCGCGGGGCCGCGGCGACGCGCGTGTGAGTGCGTGTGTGCGTGCGTCAGCAGCAGCGCGGGCCGCGGCGACGCGCGTGTGAGTGCGCGTGTGAGTGCGTGTGTGAGTGCGTCAGCAGCAGCGCGGGGCCGCGGCGACGCGCGTGTGAGTGCGTGTGTGCGTGCGTCAGCAGCAGCGCGGGCCGCGGCGACGCGCGTGTGAGTGCGCGTGTGAGTGCGTGTGTGAGTGCGTCAGCAGCAGCGCGGGGCCGCGGCGACGCGCGTGTGAGTGCGTGTGTGCGTGCGTCAGCAGCAGCGCGGGCCGCGGCGACGCGCGTGTGAGTGCGCGTGTGAGTGCGTGTGTGAGTGCGTCAGCAGCAGCGCGGGGCCGCGGCGACGCGCGTGTGAGTGCGTGTGTGCGTGCGTCAGCAGCAGCGCGGGCCGCGGCGACGCGCGTGTGAGTGCGCGTGTGAGTGCGTGTGTGAGTGCGTCAGCAGCAGCGCGGGGCCGCGGCGACGCGCGTGTGAGTGCGTGTGTGCGTGCGTCAGCAGCAGCGCGGGCCGCGGCGACGCGCGTGTGAGTGCGCGTGTGAGTGCGTGTGTGAGTGCGTCAGCAGCAGCGCGGGGCCGCGGCGACGCGCGTGTGAGTGCGTGTGTGCGTGCGTCAGCAGCAGCGCGGGCCGCGGCGACGCGCGTGTGAGTGCGCGTGTGAGTGCGTGTGTGAGTGCGTCAGCAGCAGCGCGGGGCCGCGGCGACGCGCGTGTGAGTGCGTGTGTGCGTGCGTCAGCAGCAGCGCGGGCCGCGGCGACGCGCGTGTGAGTGCGTGTGTGCGTGCGTCAGCAGCAGCGCGGGCCGCGGCGACGCGCGTGTGAGTGCGCGTGTGAGTGCGTGTGTGAGTGCGTCAGCAGCAGCGCGGGGCCGCGGCGACGCGCGTGTGAGTGCGTGTGTGCGTGCGTCAGCAGCAGCGCGGGCCGCGGCGACGCGCGTGTGAGTGCGTGTGTGCGTGCGTCAGCAGCAGCGCGGGCCGCGGCGACGCGCGTGTGAGTGCGTGTGTGCGTGCGTCAGCAGCAGCGCGGGCCGCGGCGACGCGCGTGTGAGTGCGCGTGTGAGTGCGTGTGTGAGTGCGTCAGCAGCAGCGCGGGGCCGCGGCGACGCGCGTGTGAGTGCGTGTGTGCGTGCGTCAGCAGCAGCGCGGGCCGCGGCGACGCGCGTGTGAGTGCGTGTGTGCGTGCGTCAGCAGCAGCAGCAGCGGGCCGCGGGGCGCACCTGCACGAGCGGCGCCACGCACACGCCGTCCTGCGCCTGCATGGACGCCACCATGGACTGGTACACCGACGCCGACACCGGCACCGTGATCACGCCCGACACCGACACCGGGTAGCCTGCCGGTGCCATTGCCATTACTGCTTACACTCACGGGTATTTATGTTTTACTTAGCTGGCCAATTCATCATAATTAATTCATGGTATTCTAAATGTTGAAAACATTTATTTTTACATTCAAACCTAAGTTTTACTGAGTCAAAAATGCCAAATTAATCATGATATTCAATTGATATATTTTAGGTTTTACTACGAAATCTTAAGTATTTACAGTAGTTCAAGCTTTAACAGTATTGACATACCGTGTCCGTCTTCAGCCGTGAGAATGAGTTGTCCGTCGTGGTTGAGCGTCGCCTCCGCCACTGCGTTGAGGTCCACAGCAACCCCACCCTCCGTCTCCAATGTACCGCCGCCTTCACCGCTGTGAATCTTTGTAAAGAAGTAAACACTTACATTATTATTTGATCCTAATAACCAATTGAACTTTCTCAACTAAAAATATGGTAATTATTCATATCCATCAATATCAAAGTCAAAGGATTTTAAACAAATTTATTTAAATCGGCTTTAAAAAAATCACATGGCAAATTATTTTATGTCTGAAGCTACTGATTTAAATTACGAATGAAGGTAAACTTATGACATAATAAAACTGTTGATCAAATTTGTACTCACAACTTGTGCAGTCGTACCATCTGGTAGAGTAATGATTGGGTTATTTGGGTCAACTTGTATGAGAGACACTGTCCCATCCGGGTTTGTGATGGTCTGTAGAACTGCTGGAGCATACTGGGACATCTAAATGCATATAATTACAATACTGATTATATTATGTTATTTATTGTGATGAGGTAATTTTTACAAATAATTCTGCCTCAGTAATATAAACTTAAAAATAGAATTCATTTTATTATGGAAATGTGTCACAGCCATCTGTTTACATTAGCTAGCTTATTGAACGTCAAGATTCGATTGAATGGCGAAAGTTGTGCCAAGTTATCGTTTCATGGTCGACCGAGGAATATAATTAGCTGGCTAATTGAACCAGATGACTGCTTCTAGCAGGTCCTTAGTGTAACCTCAACCTTTGAAAATGACAGAATAGTATGGAATTCAAAAAAATCTTAAATCAAATTATCAAAGTCATTTGTATGATAATTACGTCAACGTCAGCCAATGTCATCTGATCGATGCAGACCGGTTCCTGCATAGTTTGCTGGTTAGAACGGGATGAGCCCCCCGTCTCTGAACGTGTGTTCTCATTGCTCATGCATGACATCTTTATTATGTTAGTAATAAAGTCGAAATTGTGTTACCAAATCCATTGAGCGGCATTCCAGAGTCAAGAAAGCAGTGTGAAAGAGGAAATTCTTGTTTAGCTCTCACATAATAGTATCAACAAGTCTATAATTTAATTATTGTTTGTAGTAATTTTATAATAAAGGATAGAAAATTAAATAGTTGTTTGTTAAAGCATGCAATAAGCTTTTTTTCATGTAGCATTCCGCATCTCTGTTAAGTACTATACTACAAGATTATGGCTAAGTATGGGAATTTGAGAGAACTGTGCTTTGATATTATTTTTTGAATGAATTTGTTCATTAGTATAAATTTATGAAGTTGTTCATGAGTGTAAATATTTGTCGTGAAGCAATAGCGAATCCCGGCGGCAGGCTAGAGGGCTTAAGCCCCCCAAAAGCATCTGAATTCTTCAGAGTTAGTTTAAACCCAAAGTTAGAGAGGTCAAGCACCAGTCAAAAGCGTTTCTAAAAAAGAAGAAAACTAACTCCTCCAATGTATCATAAGTGGATCTGCCACTGTTGTAGGAATGTACAGTGTACAGACAACAACACTTTGTACCGTTGTTAAGTTATAAAGCGTAAGTATTGATTGCATTCCTAAGGAGAAGCTTTAGACGTTGGCGTGTGTATACATGTAAAGTGCGTGTACGTACGGACTGCTTGTTGGCGTCGTCGTCGTCAGTGAAGGCGGGCAGCAGGTCCTCCCGCCCGTGGTACTTGTAGCAGTTGATCACTATCTGACGCAACGCATGCGTCCACGACATCTGTACGTCACATACAAAATATTAACGATACACGTTTAAAATAGGTTTCATAAAAGATGAAACATTAACGAAATAATATAATTAAATGGTGATTCAGATTCAAAGTCAAAATGTTTTTTATTCGCTTGTTGACAAAATCTAAATAATACAACATTTATAAGCTTTTGAAGTTTAACTTGAGAACATAACATGCAACACAGGCAACACAATACCGTTATATATCTGTTTTACAGTATGGAAATTTAATTAAAAACAAGTAAGGAACAACACGAGGTGCAATACGAAGTTTAAACACGCTGGATGTAGTTGTATAGGAGTGTAGTGGTGGGATGTGTTACCTTTTGTTTCTCGTCCTCAGACCTGGCGTCCATGCGGACATTGGCCCACGGCAGGTCCTTGGGCCACCACGGCGGCCGCGTGGACTCGCGGCCCCAGCCCGGCTTGCCGCGGACTGAGACACATACGTACATATTTATATAGTTAGTCAGCAACAACAATACTGCATGTTCTCGTGTCAAGAGAGCAGCACTAAGATAATTTTTTGCTGTTGCAATAAAATCACATAGGTAATATTTTACATTTTGTATCTAAGCAGTTTCTTGACGTTGTTACGTTATGTGCTAGTACGACCTCTGATTTGCGTAATGTACCCAATTAAAAAATACTTTTCAAAAAAACATCTTCAGTTTTCCCCAGGCTTGCAACCTCTCATGTATTACATTTCATTTAGTCTTTCCATTTATCCAAAATTAGGTGTCTCACAAATCAAATCTAAAATAAGTATTATTATTGAAAATAGGTTTCAAAAAGCTATAGTTGCAGACCCTGTGTAATAGTAATAATACACCATTTCCCGCGATAACATAGTAGGCATACAAGTAAAACATATCTTACCCATGGAGTACTTCAACATGAGCGGTATGAAGGCCCGCAGCTGTGCTTGCGTCATCTTCTCCACAGGCGTGGGGATGCCGTCGATGATGAGCGGCGGCAGCTCGAACAGCGCCGGGTCGTCGGCTGCAGCGGCCAGCGGGGCACAGCCGCCGCCACCGAACTATGGAGAAACAATTACTCTCGTGATAGAGCGAAGCCAGCTATTTGAGCGCCCTAAAGGCCGAATTTTAAAGGCAGGATAAGCTTGATCGCTTTATTTAATTATTTAATTGTCATTGTTTGTAATATGTGTTGCATTATTAATTATATAAGAAAATGCAATGAAACATTAATAACTAATAAGATCTGTAAATAACTTACATTTGGCAAATAAATTTGATTTGATTTTGACTGCGAAAATAAAAAAATATGCCATAAATAATAGACCAAATATTTTTTTTGTCCACTTTTCAAATCCACGTGCGAATCTTCTTAGTACCATTCCCCTTTTTATTTCTTCCGGGAATCATTTTGTTTTGTTTCGTTTCAAAGGTTTTGAAAACCAATATCAACGTGCATGTGTTGTAAAAACTCATGACATCCAATGAAAAAAAGCACTCGTGAAGTTAAATAATAAATAAATAGCCAGTATACCTGTTGTGCAAGAGCGTTCTCCAATTCCTCCATGATCATGCAGCGCAGGTTGCGTACGACATCCTCCAAGGGTTTGGCTCCGAACACGCGGTACGACGTGTTGGGTTTGCCGGGAGTGGCGACCAGCACCACCGCCTGCTGACCGACGCGAGTCGCGAACTCGTCGATCGTTTGCTACAGTACGACACATGCAGGTTAAACGTCAGATATTGTACAATGCCCAAGTGTTTTGTTTTCTTGGTCATCACTATCCAGTTATTTTTTACTTTCCCGTGACCTTTATTTAAAGTTAGAGACTCAAGGGTTCCTTCTTAGGGATAATTTAATAAAAAGCAACATTAAGCCTGCTGGTCTATACTAAGTATCCATAATTCTTCAGTTCCCTTACCCTAAGCTTCCTGAGCAATCGGTTCTGATGTCGCTTCCTCACCGACGGGTTTGTCTCGAACGAGTGCGGACGCTTGCGTTTCTTGGACGAAGCTATAGCAGCGGCGGCCGCCATGCCGACTGGACCTAACCATTAACAGTAATGTATCGTATAATTTATTAGGGCCGGCTCTGTGCCTACCCCTATAATGGAGCGAGTGTAGTGGTCGCTCTAGGCACCTAAGGATGAGGGGCGCTCTCAGCTAGATAATAAAAATCACCAGTAAACGAAAGGCGCCGCAACAAGACTTGGCTCTACCCCTAAGATCTAGCACTGATAACGCATATTACATAATTGTATTACTAACAGGTGTTTTTTTTTATCATCAATTATTATTATTTGTTTTGTCCTTTTTTCAGCCTCTACGATCTAAGATTTATTCTAACCGGTTAAGACATATTTTCACCTATAATTTGGGATTTTGTTGCACTCCTGAACCTGACTCAGGGCAAATGCTCTTGTTTTTACATCTTTAGATCCAGGGCTGCTTGTTATCTATATAAAATCAATTGTATTGATTTCATGTTTATTATTGCGTTTTACATTGTACAAGCCTTGTTGCTTTAGTTCAGACCGACATAATGTATGAAAATTATATATATATTTTACATATTATACGAGGTTTATGAAGATGATATCTTCTAAGTATGTAAGTAAAAGATGTCTTACATCTATAGTAGTGAACAATGGACCCTCTTAGAGGTAAACCTGTATAATGAAATAATTTAAGATCAATTACCTGCAGCGGCAAGTTGTTTAGTGACTTCATCACTCATAGCATTTTTTATGATCTCAGCGCTATCATCATATGTGGAGCCCGCATTAGACGAACCACAGTCATCATCATCATCGGACGCACCACTCAACCCACAGCCATCGACTTGTGACATGTCCTAGGTGATGAAAATTTTTAAGTTATGCAAAGATAACACATTTGTGGCAAACATTTTTCAAAACAACTTTCTTTTGCTAGGAAATATTTAAACCCTTTAACCGCCAAGGTCGGATTAATCCGATAAATATTTTCGCCAAGGTCGGATATTTACGACCAAATACCAAATACTCTTTTAATCTGCCTTTTTGTTCGATAGTGCTGTATTACATTAAAATAATGTTGATATTTGGTAAATGGTTGATGAAGTAATTATTTACAATTCATAACACTTTAGTTTACTAATTAGAAGACTTTATTAGAAAAATAATCTCTTAAGTTATATAAATTGTTGCAGGTATTTATTTTTCGTTTTACTGTGCTTGGCGTTAAGGGCACGACAACTGATATTACATCTGGTGGTTAAAATGTTAATTACAGTAATGTACATTTGGTTCCAGCTGTTTCAAAGATTTGCCTTAATTTCATTGAAGTAGTCCATCCAAAAGTAGGTTTTAACAAAATCATTATTTTAAATTAATTGTTTCCAATACCCTCATAAACTTAAAAACAGGACAAAAACAGTTAAAGTGTTGTAGGCTTAGTTTAGATTTTTTTAATTAGCTATGTACATAAATTTCTTTTAATTCTGAAGCTGTAAAAACCAGCAAAGTGCAAATTGGACCCACACATGAAGGGTTGAAATCTTTTATGGTTGAAGCAATAGCAATTATTAAATTTCACATATAAAACTTTAAATAAAATGATGTTTCCCACAAGCATTGGTATCTTTTTGGTTTAGATCCCTTAAAATAAAAGTTTTACCTCTTCAGCCATGTCCATGGACTCGGTGCTCACAGCAGAGTTCATGATATCAAACTCTGAGGGACTCTCGAGTTTCGGTTTCTTGTTTCCTAAGACCATTGAATTAATCAACACGGCAGTATGTTGAAGCTGCCTTTAACTTTACTATGTTTTAAGACCTGAAAAAAAAAATCATCAATTTATTCACCTGGCAGAATGTTGAACCAGCCTTTGATTTGATTTTATGTTTGAGTTTTTTGAAGTAAAATAGTTATGACACTAAATTATTTATGACTTTATATTATAAGGTTTATACTTCAGATAAAGAAATTATACATAACATCTGAATAGGATGAATTTTTTATATGCAAAACAGGCAAGCATTGGACCAAAATGTCATGTGAACGTAAATGGCCAAGGGTATAGCATAATTGCCTAAAAATACTTTCTACTTGATCAAGTTTAAGTTTTAGGTACAAATTGGCCAATTGTTCAGTTATTAAGAGTTTTTTAGTGCTGTGGTTTTATGAAAAAATTATTCTGACATTTTAACCATTTTAGTAATCTACTTTAGTTTCTTTCTATAAGATAATTTAATGTCAATAGACATTTATTGTACTTTTGGTTTAGGTAGTATATTTTAAGATTATTAGATATTATTTTAGATTAATAATTTAAAAGTCCTGTATCCTGAACTATATAAGTAGGAAGTAGGTGTGTTAGATGGAATCCATTTTGATAAACTTTGACCTTTACCTGCCCATTATTCCAGTATCATGATTCAAGTAATATTTTTGAGTATAAATTTAGGTAGTATAAAATCTGCTATTGTACCATAACTATCCTATTTGCTTTAAAATTACTTAGAACAATAGATAAAATCATTTAAATTTATATTTATTTTCAAATAATGCTTAAAATAATGTAGACTCTACTAAATAAATGCCAATTGAGTTTCCAAATTGTATTTTTAGAGTTGAATTAATTTTCCTGTTACTTGTCTAGGAGTCATAGAAGCAGAACTAATCTATTGAGTAGGTGGCTGGCTTAGGGCGAAAAATCAATACTTGTGCTTCCTAAATAGCTAAGTATGTCACTAGACGAATAATAAGACTCATGATGACCTTTAATTTTGGACTTGACAGGATTTGTTATAGCACTCATCAATCCATGAAACAGTTTTCAGAAAATTCAGGGTTTATCGAAATGTTAATGGGTATTCATATATTGAGTGACGCAATAATTGTTATTGTTTAGATGCATTATGTAGTATGAAGCCGCGAAGGAACATATTCCAAAACAACCGACACAAACTCTTTTGCGGCGGCGTAAAAGCTGTGTCCAAGTGAATGGCCATCATGAAGGGGAGTCGCGCGTTCGAGCAGGCCCAGATAGAATAGAAAGACTACGGCTGCGTACGCACCTGCGTGATTTGAGAGACATTTTGCAATCTTATTAGAAGCCTCGCAAATTCCTTGTGATGTAACCGCTTCAAAACAACACTTTTCAAGACTTTTTCACACCACTAGACACCGTTTTCAAAAATTAAATGGAGGCCACAATAGACCCCGAAATATCCAAGTCCTCCATTAATATCGATCGATATAAGCGATAGGTGTAGAATATAAACTTCATATCTAAAGTCGCCATTTTGTCCGAGTCTGCGCGGTGTGGATTTCGCTTTTGCATGGAAAGGGAAATTGACCCTTCGGTCTCAGGAAAGTTCGAGTTTTTCGATCTCTATTATTGAAAAACTAATAAGAAATTGTATTTACTCACCGAAAAGAAAACTAAATTTATTTTAAAATTTTCGCCAGACTCTCACTAGACTAGGCTTTCAGGAAAAATCCAAGTTTATTTTTGAAAATGTTTCATGTTCATGTCACACAATAGCTCCCTCTGAAGAGTTTTCACTGAACATATTTTGACATTTCATTTGTAAACATTTGTTTTGCGGAGTAGATAGATATTGAGCAAAATATAAAAACAGCTGGTGATTGTACAGTTTGAATAAATAAATAATACTCAAGCATTTACTTAGAACCTAGGAAAACAAACATTTCGAATCAAACAGTCAAATAATTTTTAACGTGAGTATTTGAGTTTTATTTAATTTTACACAAAATTTCTGTTTTGACAAATTTCGTAATGTTATGTCATCTGTAATTTAATTATTATTGCTGAAGTAAATAGGAATGGTGTATATCTATTTACAGAAAAGAACTTACCGATTTTTACTCATACCAGAAAATTTAATATCACGATTGGTTTGTAGTTTCTACAATGGAGTTATTTATCTGTTTCTCAGGTTGAATAGGTACATAGATTTTTTTATTCAATAATTGAGACATAAGTTAAAGATGTTATATTTACATAAAATGGTAAGGTTATTACTTTCCCACTTTGTAAGATGGTTGAAATAAAGTTAGTTGCACATTGCTAAATATGTGGGAATATTAAACCAAAATTGTATCAAAGCAAAAAGCATTAAGTTAGTAAATATGAAATTAGATTAGAGTTAAAACAGAGGTACAACTTCAAATATCTAGGTTGTACCAAAGTCACATTATTTACTGGATAGAATGATCAAGTGGACATGCCAAAAGTATAATCAAATGTAAATTTTTATCATCCTATTTTTGACCTTTTTCTCATATGCTAAAGTTTCTTGTTGATTTAACAATTTTTTGTCCTTTTCCTCTCTTTATTTCATTCTTCGGTAGATTTATTTTTAAAATGTTCCTAATCAAACCATTCCAAAAAATATATAATATTATAATTGAAAGAAAAAGATCCTTACGCTGCACCACAGCTTACATACTTACTTACTCTAATAACACTGCCATGGGACATATGACTCAATTTCAGTTGAGATGTTCCTATGTCCATGTTTTAAACACTGTGCAGTTACTGGATGTGATAATTGCGTAGGTGTCCCCAAAGTTACAGATAGGTAGTTAGTTTAAGTATAGCATAATTTTGGATACATTTTCCAATTTTTTTATTTCCTATGCCAAAGTTTCTTGTTGATTTTACCTTTTTTTAACCAATTTAAAAAGAAGGTTCTCAGTTTGACCTGTATGTTTGTTCGAGATTATTGTATTGTTCCTCTCATTATTTCATTCTTTGATAGATTTATTTAAAAAACTTCCTAAATTAACCATTACAAAAAACAAAAACAAAGCTTCTTATTCTACACTATGGCTGACTTTGTTGATGAACAGTAGTTTAGAACTCTAATATCATAACCATAGGACATATGACTAAATTTCAATCTATATTTTCTCTTTTTATCTATCTTTTAAATACTACGCAGTTGCTGTCAAAAAAAAATTTGTCAAAAATAGGTGATGAAAAAAAGTTTGAATACATAAGAATAAAGTCATTTTTATTGTGGAATTATAAAATAACTTTGTTACATAAATCTATGTATAATATTGCAGAATTCTTTATCCTAATACAATTTTTAAACTGACTAATATTTTTTTATTTTACATTAATTTAACATTATCGAATTTAAGAAATATTAGATTTAAGTGAACAAAATCCTATCGAGGCCTTTTGTATTCGCCTGACTCTTCTGAGGATCCTGAAAAAAAACAATAATAAATATTTATTGAGTTAAAAAAAAATTGCTATCGAGGGTTAACCATGGGCGTCGCGGAGGGGTGCATGTAAAAAGAGAATAAAAAATGATACAACCAAGTGTTTATGTTGCTTTACACATTGAATTTGAACACAATTATATACACATATAGCCAATAAAGCAACCAAAACACCCAACAAAGACTCAAATTACAAATATAAAAATTTATTTGCCATGTAGAGTTCGTATTTTTCCCATCCTCCATAGGTTAACTGAATTCAAAGGCTGACCGCCCCCCCTAGGCCATTGATTGACCCCAACCCTAGGCCATAGAATGCCCCCCCCCCCTAAAACTTGTATTTTTTAAGTTGCAATACCAACATAAAATACAAGTTAACGAATCCGAAAGTTTTTTTTTTAAATGTAACTGACCTAACTAAAATTATAATAAAAACGGAAATTCGGCGAATGTGTTGTGCGTGACTCGTGTCAGTTTTAACTTTTTAACAATTTTAAATAAGTTAATATTGAAATTGAATAAAGAATTAGTATAACAAATTAACTTCTGTTAAGTTCTCGTGTCGCCCAAAGCTATAGTTCAATGACCCCCACCCGACACACCCTTCAAATCAATGCTAAAACATTATCGTATCGTGGCGGGCGCTGGCTGTGTGATCAGATCTAAAAGGGCTGACACGTCATATAGATTCCGAATTTATTGGTATCTTTTAGAGGTTGTTTAAAAAATATATATTGGTTGGTAATTTCGGCATTATCTCTAATATTATGATAGTCCAACTCACAAAGGACGTACGGTTATGATTGTGACATGACTTGTACATGCTAAACGTTCTAGTCTGCGTAAGCTCTCTGTTACTGAGCAAACTCTACGCACATTGAAATAATGTGTACACGCCTGTCAATACTAACACAACCTTAGTCGACCGTTGTTCGTTAGATGGAATAACTATATGTCTATTTTTACCTTTTTTCATCTAAATCTGAACGGATTTCTGATCAATATAGGTAATTGTTGGTTACAGAGTGTTAAAAAACAAAAAAAGAATGAATTATACAATTACAAAAGCTAGTAACATTCGCAATGAACATTCCCAATATGAATAACATAACTGAAAAGCCATTTAAAGTCAATTTTCTGCGATGATTCCGCTACGAGTTTTAAATAAAAAATTCTGGGTGTAATGTTCTGGAACATCTAGCAATGCTGGTTCTAGGGTTGATAAAATGGTAGTAGATAGTGTAGCTACCGACCGTAAGTTCGATGGCAGAACCGTCCCCGCCAGCCAGGCTCGCAGACGCACTCGCTGTTGACGCAGGCGCCGTGCCTGCAGGCGCGCGAGCACTCGCCGCCGCGCCGTCCGACCTCGCAGTGGTTGCCGCCAGACCCCGCCGGGCAGCGGCACTTGTTCACACCCTTGCAACGACCGCCGTTCAGGCACGGGATCACGCACTTTGCTGTAACACCGTTAACCTTATCGACACGTATATTATTTTAATATATGACCGACTACGCATAACTTTTTTTGGATAATCTATTCGAGTACATAGGTAATTTAAATTTATGAGTACTTTATGTAAAGAAAGAATTAAATAATTGCAATCGTGAATAGGATAATTAGTTTTGTCCCGAAAAAAACGTGTTTACGTAGAAGAGGAAAAAAGCAAATTCTGTTGTATTTTTCATTAACCGTAGATTAAGATCATCCTATCGGTCTGCGGTTCTTGAATAAACCGTTTTTCTGCTTGTTGAAATTCTGAAATTAATTTTTCACAAAAAAATGAAACTTATTAGAAAACCAAGGGTATACTCACAGAACTCACACCTCAGACCGTAGTAGCCTTTTGGACAGTCGCAAGTGTCCTTCTGAATACACTTGCCACCGTTCAAACATTTTTGCGAGCAGATACCTGAAAGAATTCGTTATTTACAGATGATCAGGCAACCTGTTCTCATTTACCAGTTAAGGCGCGGAGTACATTCGGCATCATGGAGAAAAAACCCAAATGTAAGTTGCATATCTTCCTAGTTTTCTTTGGAAAAGAGTTCAAAATTCTCATGTGACTTATTTGAACAGCTAGACAAAATTATCCGGGTCGATCATGCTGGGGAATTAGGTGCAGATAGAATATATGCCGGTCAAATGGCTGTATTGGGAAACACGGCTGAAGGCCCACTCATTCAGCACATGTGGGACCAGGAGAAAAAACATCGCGAAAAGTTCGAGGAACTTATAGTTAAGCATAGAGTGAGGCCAACAGTACTGACGCCGATTTGGAATGTCGCCGGATTTGTACTTGGCGCTGGTGAGTAAAAATCCAATATGTTTATGTCATCAGTTTAATGGGAAATAGTCCGAGGGTATTTTTTTTGCGTATTTTAGGCACTGCGCTCTTAGGAAAAGAGGCCGCAATGGCGTGCACAGTTGCAGTAGAAACAGTCATAGTTGACCACTACAACGACCAACTTCGAACATTAATGGAGGACCCGAATATTGACAAGGAACTTCTAGAAACAATAACTAAGTTCCGCAATGAAGAGCAAGAGCACCACGACACTGGTATCGACCACGGTGCTGAACAAGCTCCATTTTACAAAGCTCTCACCGAAGTCATTAAAACAGGATGTAAAGCAGCCATAGCAATTTCGAAAAAAATATAAACTTAAAGTATTAATGTGTAAGTTATAGTTTCTTAGGTAATAAATTACTATTTTGAATTTGTTTTTTATGAAATACCTCCTTCGCAATGCCGGCCTTGGTATCCTGGCGGGCATGAGCACACTCCTGGTGCTGTGCAGTTTCCTCCGTTCATACAATTAGGGTAACACAGCGCTGTCCGACAGTGCTGTCCCATATAGCCTTCCGGACATTGACATATCTTTTCATGGTTACACCAGCCCTGGTTCGCACATTTTTTATCACATTCCGGATCTGGCCCTGTGCATCATTTGGAAGATAAATTATTTTGCGAGAAAACAGAACATATCGGGTGTGAATAATCGTTAATGAATGCTTTAAAGCTCCAAAATATCTTAACATTCTAAAACATGGCATTGAATGAAGTAAATATATAAAAGCAAGACAGTAAAACCATACAAAATGTGAGGTGATTTTAAAGAAACCAACGAGAAAAAGCACAAAGCTATCGTAGTCAATCGAAAGTGGTTAAACGCAAGCAAGTACCAACCTAAAACGCAAATGCTGTGA
The DNA here is from genome assembly GCA_949316135.1 of Choreutis nemorana. Lineage (NCBI taxonomy): Eukaryota > Metazoa > Arthropoda > Insecta > Lepidoptera > Choreutidae > Choreutis > Choreutis nemorana. The sequence goes on from OX438598.1 coordinate 1,634,529, forward strand.
GCAGAGGACCGTGGATTCAATCAGTCAGCATACTCGCCAAAAATATCCGGAAAACAATGCAATTATTAATAACGCCCACTAGTTATTTGGTAGGCTACACTCAATTGTACTTTTTTTTTAAGTTTTAAAACAATCGACCGACAACATAACCTTCTACCCCAGTTTAAATTTAATATTCCCTTAGGCTTCATGAAACAAAAAAAAGCTAATTTAAGAACTGTTCGTAAAGTTTAAAAACAATGGACGAATTAAGTGTCAATTGATTCATTGTTCCATAAAACCCCGAACACAATAACGTAATGATGTATGGGTGTGTGAAATGGCTGTTGGCAGCTCGTACGAACCACCCATTAAATTTATTATTAGTAGCGTAAGCACAACAGTTCTGAGCCTAAAATAGATGAAATGCAACGTTTAGTACAACACCTACATATACGGCTGCTCATGAAATTTTCTTGGGATCGATAATGATTGAAGCAGATTTAGATCGAGAAGCTTAAAAACTACTTAAAAGACAAAAGCATCGCGCTTAAGTTTTTGAAATAACATAACATTTTTTTTTTTAATGTTTTAGTACTTGAAATGTTTCAAAAACATACGCGCGTTAGGGTTAAAAATGCGGGCGATACAATACCTGTCCTTTCTAAATACACACCTCTCTGTGCGCATTCCTTTTTTAAGTTAAATCGTAAAGGGGTGCCTTTTAATGGAATACCTCTTCCGTTCTTAATTATTAAACCTATTTCCAGTGTGGCAACGCCGCTTATGTTTCCCATGCATGGCAAAAATATACTGAACTCTGCAAAGAATATGTTTGTAACATGAGCGACTTAAATTGATCATGATTTATATTGAGAGGCTGTCAAAACATTACCTCTTGTTTTTTTAGGCACCCTGCCTTGAGTTTTGATTGAGAGAAGTGGCGGTTTCAATATTTTTGGATCAGATGATGTCAGCGTATCAAAATGATAAAAATATTTTTTTCCAAACGAATTCCATGTGAAGTTGACGTATCCAACTTCTGAAGGTATCACGGGTAGTTTATGTGAGAAGTTTGGGTCAAGTATATATGGAGATATAAGCCCATTTGCGATCGCGAAAACTTGCATGGATATACCTGAAAATGCAGATCGAATGTTAACCAATGTACATTCCTATATCCAAAACAATATACTTGCTATTAATGTCTTACCACTAAACATTCGTACTTGTCGTTCGTCTATCCATAAGCAAATGTCTGTCGGTCGGGAGTCAGGGTCTCTGGATTCACGTCTCCCACTGCCCAGAGTCAACGAAAGTGTCAATGTTGCCGCTGATAGCAACCTGACGCCTAATGATGCTGATGGTCTCATCTAAAACGACATAACAAATTACCTTAACGAGGGCACAACACAAATCCCCAGCTTATACTTTCAAAATACACATCATTTTAAACGTAATTGATTGAGTCCGTTTGGGATGTGCGTCCACAAAAAAAAGCACCGTGAGAATCGAAGGGCATTCGGAAAAAAACCGACAACTTCATTAAATATCCCCTGTCAAAATGTAATGTCTACTAGTTTTTTTTTCTGGCTCCTTCTGTCAAATTATAGCTACAAAAGGTGTTAACAAAAAAGAAAAGGAACCAACAGCACTTATGGCTATTGAATTGGGATGTTCAACCATTTTGTTTGAAAACCGGAATATTAGACAAATTGTAACGTCCAACTATTTCGTCGTCTCTATATTGTTAAAAATAATATTTTTTTTCAAACGATCATAAATGAATACGAGCAATACAGCTAGAAATCAGTAGAAATCAGTACTTAACTAAATTGTTTCATATCTGTTTTGAACATTTAGAAAGGTGCAACACCCCTGCCCCAACACTTGTTAACCAGCCGTTAATACGATACCCGTTCGAAACAGGTACCTACTTTCAAATAAAAATAAAAAATAATCCGGCTGACTGCCGCGACCACTTCTGCCCACTGCCCACATACATTTAAGGAGCGCTATTCATAAACTGTCTTTTTGTTTTGCCCTGTCAGCCGCTGATTATTGAAATTGATATAAATTTAACGGATTGCTTTAAACATAAATTTGCTACCCATAATTTTCTTATAATTGAGTATAATTTTGATAATGCCTATTTCATCCTGTTTGGTATTCCAAAAATATACAAGTTTTCTTTTACAAAAGCATATAACGATATGAATGTCTACTCTGTAATCTGTATTAATAGCTCCGGAATGTGAACAAAACGTATCTTCAGCTACATAAATATTAAAACAATAGGAAAGTGATTTGTGGATAACCTTAGAGAAGGATGTATTTTTAGCATGAAAATGGAACCAATTTAAATCTTTAACTTAAAATTCGACGTAAATATATCTTGACTTTCATACGACCAATACCTTTTTAAGCCCGAAAGATTCACTAATGAAACACCCAATTGATAACCTGATATTTATAAATAATTTAATCTGATGACCTAATCTAATACGATTATAACAATATTTAGCTTAACAAGTAGGCAAGTGTTTAGATTAGGTATAGGAAAGTAAGATAGGTATTTATCTTTTGCTTCATGAATTTTCTATCGTCAAGTTTGTCATCAAATGTATGTTTATAATAAAATGTGGGTATTATAACTAGCGTAAAATATTAAATACTAAGATGAGGATTACTCAGTTAATTCTTCTAATTGATAAAATAGAGTTAATATATTTGCTGAAATATTACGAATTTATTAAGAAATACTAAGGAAAATCTAAATAAAAAAAGGTATCAATGATAAAACAAAACTTGTGTATACAATTACAAGAGGGATCAACGATCTTTTGTTTACCTGACCACTGCAATCGAATCTGTTTTGCGATAGATATTATGTTAACTTAGATCATTCACAAAATTACCTTTATTGTTATCCTTTTTTTCTAAATACGGAATATCACAGAACACTCGGTCATATTTTTTTTTTTTGTATTTTGTCACAGCACTACGCGATGGTTGACTGTTCGTGAAATGTTTAGGTATCGTCCTGTCTACGCTGCGCCGTAACGGAGACTGCTTGTGTTTTGCTCCTTTACAGTAAATATACCATGGAAATACTTTAAAGGAATCTAGACTTTAGCTCGTGACGTTAAAATTCCTTTTCAAAAAACAACAGGGTATCGAGCTGCATTCGTCGGGCAGCAACTAAAAAAAGTTGTGATCAACTTTTCGCAACTTTGTCCAGAACAGACCGACGATTCTTATTATTACAAATTTGGTCCAATGATGACCGTTTTCAGTAATCAATAGCACAGAAGCAAGACTATTGTTTTCATGCGTATGATATTTTTTGGTACAAAATAATATTATGAAATCAATTAAGATGGTATGTTATGCATGAAATGGTCCAATAAAAATATAATTTGATAATGGAAATAGATTTTATGGGATGGATATGAGTATGCAATTAATATGTGTCATACACGATAAAAACATATTTTTATGATCAACTTCCAAAATAATTCTTTTTTTTCATCCGTAGAGTACCATCCAAATATTTTTACAATTACTTGTTGCAGCTTTCATAAAAATACAAAAGTACGAATTAGTCGTATTAACAGTAAAAAGTTTTTTTTATTTTTTATTAAATTACCTTTATGAATGGTAATGAAGTAGCGGATTTTTGCATTAATAATTATTACATAATTTTATAGATTGCGGTATATACGCAGTAAATTGGATTACTATTATTATTGTTTTGATTATATTATGAGTAATATTTATTTATGAATCTTACTTGTATTTTATTTATATTGAGTAGGTATAGGTAAGTACCATATTTTCGATGATTCACAATGATGAATACTTACCGAAAATTTGCAAGTCAATTTTCGGTACCTTTTACATATTTATATAGTTTTTAATCGTTCGTATACCTAACTACATTTTTCAAAACTTTTCTAATACAGCATAAAAATGTGGGAAATGTCTTAAGAACTTTTTTTTTACTGTCAACGTATGGATATAGTTGGAACCACTGTGCAGCGCATACAAAATTAGTTTAGTTTAAATATTTCTCCATAAATTGATGCATGAATATATAAATAAATAAAAAAACATTCTAAATATACTTAGGTAAAAGTAAAACATAGAATGAATAGGAAAGGAACCTAATAGGTTTTACTCAAAAGAACATGGTTCGCTTAACATGAGTAGATTTTAAAATATTACAAAAATGAACACATATAGTCGCAGTGAGATTAGCTTAGTGATAAATAATAGCATAATATAAATGATAACCTCCTAGCTCAGTGTAATTACCGGAACGAGAGGTATAGCGGCAACGCATTGGCGGTGCTCTTGGCGTTACAACATCAAGGGCATGGTCGTGTCAATAGGCGACGGTATCACTTTCCATCGCTAGTACCGTCTGCTTGTTTGCTCATAATTCTGTATAAAAAGTTCAATATACTCACTAACTCTACCACTTATATTTGTAGGTACCTATAGATTACAAGAATCAACATTAAACAAACACTTAACAGTTAAAATATCCAGTAATGTCTGCATAAAGATGATGATCAAGCCAGTAAGGGCGGAGGGGCAGTCCGCCTCAGGTACCAGGCAGGGTGACAACGGCAATGGACACTTGACTCTCGACCCCACAAATCTCGGAAATCTGACCGATTTGATGTTCTGGGGGGGGGAAAGGTGCTTAATACAAATGATCCGCCTTGGGTGCTAACCTACGCCATTCAGCTACTGGATTAAGCTTAAGCGAGATATGATCGTTGAGTCCCATTAATTAGGAAGCGTAATTAAAATTCATTAAGTGCTTGTAGCCGGCAGCTGTGTCGGTACATTGAGATGACCTGCACTGTACACATGTTAGTTCCGTTAAATTGTTTATCCTACTACTTAATATTATTAATGTCAACGTTTGGTTGTCTGATGTTAGTTATTCAATCACACAAAAACGGCTGAATGGATTTGGATGAAATTTTCCACACGGATTTATAGTTTATTACCTTCCTTAAATAGGATACTTATAATCCCGAACGAATGAGATTTTCCTGAGGAATAAAAAATAAATCTCACACGAGGCTACATTAATTTGTAGTTAGGTTTATTCGACCAGTGTTGCGATGCAGTCATTTTAGACAGGGGCGTCGCCAGGGTAGTCACAGGAGGCAGCTGCCCCTCCCTAGACATTAAATATGGTACAATTAAGTGTTTTTGGAGCTATATATCTTGGTCTTGTACATTAGGTTGCTTAGAAAAAATCTTCATCTAACAAAGACTCGAAGAATAAATAATTCAACTGTAATTAGTAATTGTCGCACAATCTATATGTCAACTGCTACTCCCCCTTAGGCTTGTCTACTGCACCCCCGTAGGTCAGAGGCCGGCGACGCCATTATTTTAGGTATGGTACAAATGTTTATATCCGACTATTAGTCTTAGTAACTCATCGAAATATAAAGTCAAAACCGGTAATAACGACACCGGTTGCAACGACAGATCGGTTATAACTCAATGGTGTGTTCCTGGCCGGCGGAATACCATATAAATCCACAAGTAAAGCCAACATACCGCCTAGAAAGACTACCGGATAAAGCGTTCATGTCTGTTCAATGTTATATCCGGTTCAACCTTACTAAATTTAGTCCGTGGCTTCGCCCGCGTAGAATTTGTAGTAGTAAAAATAAAGCGGATGATGTCTTTTCCAAATATTGGCGAAATAATTTGTGGGATTGGATTGGATTTCAAAGCCTACCTCGATCGATAAAATACTTATAAAAGTATTTATACATATGCCGTAGGTTTTTATTTTTAAAACATAGGTAAATAAACGAGTCCAATAAAACAAATCCAAAGTTCAACTAAAACCAGTAAATAGAATAGACGTATGTACATAACAATTCAATAATATGACGCGATAAGTCGGTAAAAATAAATTGAGCTACTGTGAAGTCATGGGTTCAATTCCCGTCATCGTTTAGGGTGTAGGGAATTTTAAAAATGTACTTAGTTATTCCCTGTCCAATCTGAGTGTTTGTTTTTAAATTAAATAGTAGGTATTGATTAAACTTGTATCCTTCACACACAAAGAACGAAAACACGCATTGAGCAAAAAACGGGCTGTGGCAAATTGCAAATCAGGGACGCGATTTTGTGTTATGGCTAGCTCTTATGATAACGGCCGCAAAGCGTTGTAGCCCTTTCTTTCGCTCAATGAGCGTTTTCAGTCTTTCGACGCAACAAACATATCCACTACTACGCAGACGAAGTCGCGGGTAAAAGTTAGGTCCAACCTGGTTGTTTTTTTTTTCTTCGTTACAAGATAGTAAGTATTAATAACTCTTGTATTTCCTCATCAAGGTTCTCACTGGGGTCCCGAAAAGCTGATATACACATGGCGCATCTCTTCACTTGAACTTGCCTGTGAAATACTTCCGAGTGTCTCGAAATTGGCTTTTACTAAATTTTCCTTCTAATTTAGTTATAAAGTAGCTCAACAATAAAAGACTTTTTAATTTATTGTTGATTGTAAACTTCAATATGGTAATACTTGAGCAGTGATAATGATAACTTTATTGTCAGACTCTGCTTTTAAACGGCTCTAAATACAAGGGACCCGGACGTGACGTGAGACGGTTTTGGGTAGGTGCCGACATGGTGTAGTGTGGCTGCCATGTCACAAAGTACTCCATATTAAGAATCTTTACAAAGCGCCTCTACCGGAAGTACGTGGAATTAACATTCCTGGTACAAATTACTGCAGACAGTTATTATAACATTTGTACAGAAAAGTAAGTAATCCAATAATCTTTATTACCGACTACCACTAAAACTGGACTATTTTTCTACTGTTTTATCTGAATAAAGATATTCCAAAAACTCAATTCAATTTTCCCAGTGTGCAAGAGACCTTAGATAATTAACTCCTACAATAATATTTATTGGTTTGATAGAACGTAAGCAATGGCTGGTATTTATAGAGTATTGTAAATTATAATGCCTATTTGTTTTGCTTCGGCCTTCGTTTATAGTTTATATAGAATGATTGACCGACTAGACTTCTAGACTGGCACTTATTGATTTAGTTGCATACCTACAAAAATAAAACTGAAAACTTTATAGATTTAATCTTAAATTACAATATTCTGTGACTTGAAGTATTTTTCTACTAAGTATATTGTAGTACTAGACAATAAAAACGAACATTTACAATTTCTTAAAATTTATTTTCTATGCAACATAAAAAAATATTCATCATAGTTACACAATAAATTACTGATACATAATTAGTGCACAAATTAAACTGTCCTGATTCTTAAACAAATTGGTTCATTCTTCGTTACATCGTTTTCTACGTCACAAACAAATTAAGACCATGTCATTTCAAAGTTTATGAAACACATTTTTCAGGTTAACACAACATTATAGGTTAGATTGCTAGGCAATTAGTTTTGATGACAAAATTTTGCGTCTTTGTAATGAAAAAATCGACTGTATTTAGAAGAGAAATTCCATCAGTTTTTGGCTTGACGGGGATGGTTTAAGGAACCAATGTTTAAAAACTCTGTCAAACAATCAAACTAAATACTTTCGACACAAAATTAAACCATCTCGTTAACATTAATCCAATATAACAATAATTACTACCAGATTCAAATTTGATTATACATAATTCTATTGTAACAACATTCTGCTAATACGTATTTTATTAATGACAAATTTTGTATTTCAGTCCAGCATTAACATTAAATTTCGTATGAATACAAATATACGCATTAATTATAAATATAATCTTCAATTTCACTTGCGATCAAAATAAACCGTCAATTGTTTTAGGATAATATAATAATACAAAAAAGCACTGTGTTTCAATGTTGACTACTTCTATAATATTCGAGAAAACATTTATTAATTAAAAGTACACAAAATGTTGTGACGTGTTAAAAAAAAAAGTAAGTATATAAATAAATGCTCAACTTGTGCTAACGGATACACTCGACGTAAATATAACGTGATATTAATACATAAGGCAAGTGATATTTAAAATTGTTTACAACTATTTGGAGGATTGGTTATCTTACAGATTATAGTGAACACTGAGAAATTTTGGACACAGGCAGTGATAATGTTCACCGTAATTTTGGTGGGTTATAATTCAACAATTTAACATTTTCAAATTGTCAATACTACTACATATATCGTAACAAATATTTTAAGGCAAAGAATTTACAGTAAGTCGATATCGCGGTATAAAAAGCGACGAGAACTGACACAAATCGAACAAGGCTTCCCTACTATTAATTAATATTAATATATATTAAATTCTTACTAGACAATAGACATAAAGACTCCTTAACAAATAACTTAAAGGGGTTACAATAACAGTGCTTCTAATATAAATATAATGCAAGAATAAGGTACCGTTGGTTACAATGTAAGCTCAAAATTAGATAAACATCTTTGCATTAAACGTCACAATTTTTTTTTTTTAAATAAGTAAATAGTTGATATGAAGGAACTAAAAATACAAAATAAATATTTACTATGTTGGGTTCCTATTGCGAGCGACAGTCTTAAGTTTTAAAAACGTAATCAGATTACATCTGACTGACGCGTCATTGCAATATGAAACGTAAACAAATTGTTTAAAAACAAAACGATATTGGTTAGACCTCGTGGAATGTATTATTTGGGACCCGACATCTCTCAGGCGAAGAAATTAAAGACAGATATAAATAAAATAAAAAATATAGACATAGATAAATATATGATGCCATATGCAGCTGCTCAGTGCGTACGTTTATTTGTCCGGCAGTGTAAACACGTACTGTTAAAAAAAACGTAGGCGAATTGATTTGATAAATAAATATTTATTTTATATACGCGACAAGCGAACCGTTGATAACGACGGACCTTAGAAAAAAAAGTCGGAATATATCGTCTTTCACACAGATACAACAACTCAGACATGGCCACCGATACTCAGCTCAGAGCAGTCGGACATCTGTAAAGCGGCGGCCATTTTAATTCTTCATTTAAATAGTATATCCGACCTCTTTTTATAGGTCGTCGTTGATTACCTATTATTAGTTAACACGAGACCCTATCCTAAGACTAAATACCTAAAAGATTCCGTGTCGTTTAAAGTCAAAACATTTGTTTAAACGTAATGAAATTGACTTGAACGATGAACTCACTTTTAAACATTCGCTTTGACTTCAATTGAGTAAATCAGACGTTACATAATATGGTGCAAATATTTCAAGTTTTTAATGCAATTGAAAAAGCTTTAATGTTAATACAAGATTCCTGGTAAATATCAATAGGTTATTCCAATAATAATAAAATGTTACAGACGCCAACTTCGAGATTCCTATACTTTAGCTTCCTAAACGTATTGACTTCAGCAATCAACTGTCAAAATCATCACTCAAAAGACCTTTCTCGAGTGATAATAATCTTCTTAAAATATCATTCAATAGTTTTATTCCGATATGACTGAGTTGACATTCGTTTTGTAACTCTTTATGTCAGCTGACAATGACGTCTAGTAGCTTGGGTTCTACAAAACAATGTAGTATTACGTTCACAACACTTATTACATTATCCCTCCGTGTTCCTGCCCCTGACAAGCACCAACTTTGTCCGGTGGTCAAACCGCGATCCGTACAAAAATATACTTTCCACTATAAATTATACTTCGATATGACAGATGTCGCCTTCGTTGACACTACAGAGATTTTTGTCACTTTTACAAAAATAATAAACCTTTCTAAAGTCTCCATCGCCCTGTTATCAAAATTTTTGCAATGACATCTGTCAAACTGACAGTGCATTATAAGCAAGCGATCACATAGAGTAACATTTGAATTTTAAGTAGATATATTATTGTATAGAAATATAAGTAGCTTTATTAAGTAGAGAGATAAATAAAGATATCGTTGACATTAGAACAGTCATAGTTTTTTTAGTAAAAATAAACTATCTTGTGGTCCTTGTACTGTTTGTGTTTTTTTTAACAATTCCGAAGATATAAACTAGATATGCGTATAAAAAATAATTAATTCGTGAAAATAGAGAGCGAGATCCCCGTTATGTTTAAATTCTAACATAGAGCGAGCTAAAATGTGTCTTACGTCTTATACATTTAGGTTGTTAATAGCTAGCCTGACCACCGGTGCCTCGAGCTTACTTTTTTACCATTATCCTATTCTCTGTGACAAAATAGCATTTCTTATATCCAAATCTTGACCTGCTACCCTTAGTTTAAGATTAATTGATATCTCCACACATCGCCTAATAGAGAAACAAAGCAAAGTTTTTGTGCCAGTATGATGACTATTTTTAAATCCATTACTTAAAATCAGTCTCATAAATAAACAACTGTATTCAGACATGTTTGAACTAATGACTCGAAATTACTCCATACAGAAATGAATGAGTAAAATTTGCCATTTTTATCCACAAACGCCATTAACAATAATAGTTATCTGACAGTAGCTGTACAGACAAGTATGTTAACATTAACTGACTAAATGTTTCTCGGATTTAAAACAGCAAATTCACTTCATTATATCTGAATAGATCGTAATGTATACTGATAATAATTCAGAATATTAGGTCAGAGATACGTTATACTGTCAAATTACGTCTAATTTAACATATCTCTTTACTTAAGATGAGATGAATGATAAATATGTAATATAAAAAACCTACTTTCCCTTAAATAGCCTTCACTACCGACACTAAGCTTAAGGTATTTCAGAATGACGCGCGCCCGCATGTACGTGTTAAAAGCACGACACACTAACATGTATCACTTCACTCTAAAACTCCTTTAGGGCCAAACCAATAAAAGTAGGCATCATTTAAGCTTACCCTAAAACGGCCCTAATCACATAACTAATAAATTTGAACTAAATGTAAAAATTTCTGCCGATTTCACAAGTACTCAAGAAATACAATGGTACATTCCGTATAACGCTTTACAGCATAGATGTAATACACGTCGACTAAACAACGTTGAACAGAACGTACAAGCAACTTAATATCTTAAGTGGCAGTACAGCTTTAGAGTATAAACTTTTTAAAATATACCTCACTTTTGCAGTATCTTCAGAAAAACGAAGTTAATATCTTTCAACATATTACACCGTTTAAAATAGCCCCCAGTTGTCACCGTCGTGGTGAAGGAGCGGTACATGATCACTCTGGTTGTAGATTAGGGGAGGCGTATGTCCATTGGACGGCGGCTGTTGATCTTGCATAGTGTTTATACGTAAGTGGGAGGCTGCTGGTTGGGTGCGGCCGGCACGGGGGGGGGCGGCAGTACTCTCGCGCCGGGCACGTACTGGCCTATGAACGAACCGTCCTCCGTGAAACGACCTGTCACACGAAACATAGAATAATCTAACATATACTATCATAATAGGTTAAGTGGAAAGGATCATGTCGTAGATATTTATTTATTTCATCATTAATAATTAAACGGGAAACCCCAATAACTTTATTATTACAAACATAACAAAATAAATATTCGCATAGTTGAAAGACCATCATGTATCTACAATAGAATAATCACAATTTTACTGACTAACACATATTTTAAGTAAAAAGATCCGAGTGATCTTCATACAAGAAATCTTTAGTTAAGTGAGCTGTAACATTAAAAAATCATTTTTTTTCAAGCGGAACTATTTCTTGCATTTAACGAGACAAAAACGAAAAAGTCATGTCAGTAAAATAATGAAAGCATCATTCAAAGCATAAAAAAAAGAAAATAAAAAAAATCATACCTTACAAAAACAATAACAAAACAATCGATGCTCGTGCAAGTCAAAGTTGAAGGGGAAGGGGGGGGGGGGGGGAAATTGGACGGAGAGACTAATAACTAACTAATAATTATAAATGCAAACAAATTCATTTCACGCTTTTTTAGTAATATAATAAAAATGTATAAGTAGGAAAAAAAGATTCACTCGAAAAACCTTAAAATAATACCTTTTTTACAGACATATATTCTAATTAAAAAAAAAATGTACTTAACCACTACCTACTACTCTATATAAAGTAATTCTGTGCATAAATGATTGTAGATTTAAATATAAAAAAAGTGAAAAAGTCTTTATTACACTATTTTTGAAATAGTACAATAAAAGCCCTGAACGCCCGGACAAATCAATCTAAAAGATAATTTTAACTATTTTTAATATAAAAAAGAGAGACTCCTAATTTACAAATTCAGATTCCAAAGGCTTAATTTAGCAGGCGATTTCACTGTAACAGCAGTAGACCAATCAGAACGCAGTATTTTATTACGCTAACGCAGATTGGCTTGTGAGTGTTCACCATGTGATCCCATGGCACTACGGTTTGGCCCTTTTTTTTATCAGAGCTGATTTTTTGTCATGCCTAACCAAAACTAAAAAAAAAAGGAATTTATCATCATAAAATTTTAAAAACAATTTGATCAAAGCCTTTCGATTTGTCATACTCAATCAAAATTTACATTAAAAAAAAGATTTTAATAATCACAAAATCAATCAAAGGAATGTTTTATCTTTTTTTTTTTTTTTTTCAATCTATAATTTTGTAAAAGGTTAATGTTTAGGTTAGGGATAGGATTAGACGAGAGTGGCGAAGGCCCCGGAGGCCGAGTCAGTTTGCGTTGATGGCGCGGGCCTGCGCTTGCGGCCGTACTGACCGATGAACGAACCGTCCTCGTTCATGCCCGCTGAAATGTTCATATGTGGCGGATGGGTCAAACATGCGGGTTACAAATGCATCGTTATTCTTGGAGATGTTTCATATAAGACATTTAATTGAGATTTTTTTAAGTAGGTTAAATTGTTTTTTATTAACAATATCGATTTTATTTCATGAAATTGTATAAATAAAACAAATACACGTGATCTCGTACCACATGATGCGGTGAGATATTTTTCAGCAAATTATACTCCAATAATTAGTATGATTGTGGAGTGTAAGAAAATTTATATTTTTTTAATGTCAGATATGTAAAATCTCCAAAAGCAAATGAAAAAAAAAAAACAACAACGAAATTATAGTCATCAGCCAGTTAAAAACACACAAAAACTAACTTTAAATATTACTAGAAAAATGCAAAAACAAAAACATTTGCGTGAAGGCCATTCGACATAAAAATTATCCTGACTTTGGCAGGAATTTTTTTCAAGCGAAACAGTAATTTAAAGGAATTCACTGATTTGTCAAATACTATCATTCAAATGAACAAACTACTCAAAATAAGTTCAAAATATTGGTAAATTTACTTTAAAGGAAAAAAATAAGCATTATTTATGAATGTGTACGCCATGGCGTGTTCGCAGTAACGCGTACGTACCCGTCTCCCCCTCCCCATACTCCGCCATGGAGTCGGTGTCGCTCTCGGGCCCGGGCTTGGTGCCGCTGCTCATCGAGTGACGGGACTTGCTGTCCAAACTGAAAACGTATTTTCGAATTACTATTTGATAAGTTTTAAGCAAGATAAAGTGTGATGAAGATTAATATATTTAATGGTTATAAGTAATTGTAATTAAAATATACAGAATTTCGACATCTATCTATTCAAATGGTTCAACAATATAAAGAGGTATTACGCTCAAAGATAGAAATCGCTCAAATGCGTTGTGATTATTGTAAAATATGCATAACGATTCAGTCATATACCTATATGTTGTTTGTTAAGAGACTAATTGGTTTCACTAATAAGTTGACTACAAAGAGCACGCATCGCCAAGAACTGGCAACTTAAAAGGATCTAAGTTCGTCGGAATTTTACTTCTTTCTTTATTAAAACTCAACGTTAGATACATTGCCTAGCCTCCCCCAAAACGACAGTAGTAATCCTTAACTGTCCCCAAGTATAATCAAAGTCACGTGCACGTCGTACCAGCTATGTTGTATTCCTAAGTAGGTTACATAATGTACTCACGGCTGCGTGTATTCGTGGAAGCCGTGGTCGGGCAGGTCGCGGCGTCCATGCGCGAGTTCCCGGTCGTGGACATCGTATTTGCCACCTCTGTTACGTCTGACCACACACACCAGCACCAGCACTAGCAACAGGAACGCCAGCGCCAGCATCACGCCGATGAACCAACCGGCCGTCGCCATCTTGTCGTCTCGCATTATCACCGGACCGTCTGAATGGAAAATCAGTAGTCAATGTGATGTTTCTTTAAAATAGTACGGTAGATTATTTAAAAAAAAATTATATGAAGATGTAGATTCAAAAGTAGAAACGATACGAAAATTTTATTTTGCAGACTACTAATGCACTCGCAAGATCTTCACGTGACAGTTGGTACGTCATACTAATCAAAAAAGTGAAAGTCAAGATTGCTTTTAAGGATGATTATTTAATTGAACTCCATATTTTCTATACTAAACATGTGTTAAGACAACATCTTCATGGGGCAAAAAGAGGTTGACAACCTAATTTATCCTTTTTTAAGATTATCCCAAACTTAAGGAATTGAGGGTTAAAGGTACTTACCGATAGTGGTATCGACGTCCCTAATTTCACTGGTACTGAAGTACTTCCCGTCATGAGCCGTGACCTTGACCTCGTATACCTGACTCGGTTCCAACCCGGTCAGGATCACGTAATCATCTTCAGTCACATCATTTGTCTTCAACCAGTCAGGATGTCCTTTTAACTTATACCAGGCCGTAAAATGAGTGCCTGCATGTCCATCCAAAGATGGTATCCAACGCACCAATACATGTGCTGTACCTTCCTTAGCTGGTAGAGTACTAGTCTCAAATACTGGTATATCTGGCATACCGTTTACTACGGATTTGGTCGTTTGTTCGACATAGTACACATCTCCTTCCCCGGCTTTGGTCTTAGCTCGGATTTCAATACGGTATTTCGTGTTAGGTTCCAGTCCGGCGAGCTTCGCGCGGTCGAGTTTCGGATCGATCTCTTTCTTCCTCTCTTGCAAAGGCCCCAAAGACGTACCAATCACTTTCTGGTAGTAGATCTTGTAACCAGTTAGGATACCGTTTTCATCGATCGGCTTGTCCCATTTCAGTAACATGGCAGATGATCCAATTGGGTATGCTTCGAAGGATTTCACGGTACCAGGTTTGCCTTCAGGTGTTACGAAGCTCAGTATTTCACTGGGGGGTCCGTTAAACCGTCCATTGTAGACCAAAATCCTTGCATTGTTCTTCCTGTAGGGCTTGAATTTGGATACTAGAGCACTGGAAGCGTCTGCTTTGACTAATATCTCTTTCAGTCTGTCTTCTTCGCCATCAACCCAGGTTTGTATTTTGTAGCCTTTAAATCAAATTAAAAATTAATAATAATAATAACCACATCACGACACACATTGACTCAGCCCTGTACTAAGTATCGTAAGAACTTGTATCGCAGGTGCTAAGCAACGATATGGTATATACTAAATAAATAAGAATACAACATCCAAGACCGGTAAGCGAAACAATGCGTCTTGCAAATAACACAAAGTTCCGCCCCCGCCGGGATTCGAACCCGGAACCTTTAGCGTAGCAGTCGGCTGTTTACACCACTGCGCCACCGAATTCTTCAGGTTTTTTGTAGTTTTCAAATTAAAATTTACCTCAAAGATACGAATATTATTCAGTCTATCAAAAAATGTCACTATTGAAACACAGCTTTTTCCTCTGCATGGGCGACACATAAAGCATTGAGTATGCTGTTATAAGTTATCAAGGGCAAAATCGTGTCATTATGCGGTATCACTTTGCAACAGGCGAACCGTCTGCTTGTTTGCAAACATAATAATTTTGATTTGTTAGTTGATGGATGGAAGGATATATGTATGACTTCTTGAATGTGTCTTGTCATACATTTTAAGAATATTTAGTTCAGGTAATTAATGTAATTGATTTAAAAAATACAATAAAGCACCAACCTTTGAAGTGTCCTCGTAAAGATTCCGCTGGTACGGGGTTCCAGCTGAGTAGAGCAGTAGTACCGGTGGTGACCTGCACCAACGTGAAGTTGGCAGGTGCTTGCAATGGTGTGTCTTCACCTGACCAGCCTATCACCTCGACAGGCGCCACGTTTGATGAGCCCTTAGAGTTGACTGCCACCACCTGGTTAACAATCGTCTTGTACTTTGGCTTTTGGGGTGGCTTTGTACTTGTGTAGACTTTGGACTAGTGGATTTTGTATTTTTAATGAGTATGTTTTTGTGAATTATGTGCCTCGTGTATTTGAAAACGGATAAATTAAAAAAATTGCCGAGTTCGATTAAGAAACATGTGATTTTGGACGTATTTTAGAAAAAAAATGTCTACCGTTCCATCTTCTTTTGAAATGTTCGATAAAAAAATGTATTTCAAAGCTAATTATATATTTTTTGTGCTAATCGTTACGACTAAAGGGAAAGAAAATTCTAAAGCTGCTTTTTCCTAAATCTAACAATTAATATGTTTTATAAGAATGTGTAAGTACTATATATGTTAGTTTATTTTTTTGCTTATTAGTGTATGTCTGTTGGAAATTATTTCTAATAAAACTCTTATGAGTATCTAATGATTAGTGAACCTAGTTTTGAACATGATGTTCTTACAAGGTATCTTATGGTTTATATATTTATCTTACAAGGTATCTTATGGTTTATATAATTATCTTACAAGGTATCGTTCGTTTTCGGGAAGGCTAACTATTTGTTGATAGTATAAATAACTTTTTCAAAGTACTTCTTGATATTGGAAAATACTAGAAAAACTACTAGAATATTATCTATATCATTAATCAATACTTTTTATCGTATCAATCGACCGATACGTGCATCACTTCTCATAAGGCCCGTAAGTGCGACAGAGAGAGACGAAGGTGCTGTGCTTCTCGCACGTTTTATTACCCCAGCGGTAGCGAGTGTTTAATACAAGTACAGATAACATTTACAACCGTGGTCATCACGGCCAACGCACACGGCGTGATCGGTGGTCAACTTACCTTGATCTTATAGGGCTGGAATGTTGGCGTGTTCTGCACGACGTACTCGGTCTGCTGCCAGTCCCGCACGTGCTGCTCGCTCCACGCCTCGCCCGTGATGTTGCGCTTCCACGATACCGAGTAGTAGAACCCGGGCCCGTTGTGCTCGATCTGAGGCATCCTCTGTCACCGAAACAATACGTCTTTAACTACAGCTGTCGTACTATGCGATAATTTTTTTATTACATGTGCTGTGAGATAGTACAGCGTAATTTTTTTGTACATCTCTTCCGTACCTTGAAAACCTCTTACATGCAAAATCTGTTTGAACAGTACCCGTAATAGGTTTTTTGATAAAAACTTTGTAACAGAGGTCTAGGACCTCGATGGAGATATCTTTACTCATATAGTAAACGCGAAAGTTTGTTTACTATATGGACGAATGGATGTTTGTTTGATTTTAATGAAACTTTGCGATCAGAATAACACATAGGCAATAAGATATTGTATGAATAATCCAAAATATAACGATAAATGTTGATTAATTAAAAACCCTATCTATTAGAACCATTTTTGAATTCAACGCGGACGAAGTCGCAGGCAAAAGCTAGTTAGCTTAGATAAAAAAATGTGTCATTTTTTGCTTTATTTGTAAACTTTATTGAACTGTCATACGAGCTTTTCACTGGTGTCGTCGTAGTGTCGATGTGTTACACTCAAAGTTCAAAAAGCCTCCAGCAATCAACACTCGCTGTGTCATCAACAGCGCGAATTTCTTATCGCTGACTCTTATGAAAACGTTTACGACGCGTTGTTTTAACGCAGAAAAGCTTTGATTCAGACGATCTTTCACGTAGATCTGTAACTGTATACCTGTACCTGTGGTAGTGAGTGATAATGTGTGGGTATTTTTAGGTAAACTTTAAAAAAAACTTTCGTGATACGTACCGACCAAGAGATGACCATATTCGTAGGATCACGGCCCTTACCCTCGACGTTGTCGGGGTTCTTATGAGGCACGTCGGGCTGCGTCGTACATACGTCCGAGTGACCCGAAGGCGGGGACGGACCTATCTTGTTCCAAGCTATCACCCTGTGTAACACCAAACAAACAATGAGTAACGCAGAAATAATAACCCTGTATATCCAAAAAAATTAACCTGTAGCATTAATTATCACATAACATACATAAACTCGCGCATAATTAAGCCCTCGAGATGGGTAGGCAGAGGTGTGAAACACCTCATATCGCATGTTTATGTTGAGTCGTCGTGTGACAGGTTGCGAATTTGTCGCCACTATCCGGGCACAATGAGGAACATGATAGCTACAATGTACGGCATCCTGAGACTAGAAATATCGATCTGCAGGGTCGTGTCGGTCGGTTAAAACTATTGTTAAAACTAAACATCACCCATTTCATATCTATGACGTCAGTAGATCGTCGCGTCTCAAATGATGTAGAAATGATCACCGTGTGTAACGTGTGTGTGTGTGTTGGGTACCTGAAGGTGTAGTTGGCCCATGGCGTGAGCTGCACGGTCCAGGCAGAGTCCACGGCAGGCACGTCGTCGGCGGCGGCGGCCCAGGCGGCGGGCGCGAACGTGGTGTTGTACTGCAGCGAGTAGCGCAGCACGGGCGCGCGGTTGTCGCCCATGGCGTGCCAGCGCAGTGCGGCCGAGCGCGAGCTGCAGCGCACCTCGTCCAGCACGGGCGGGTTCGGCTTGTCTGCGCACACCGGTATTATTATTATAACGTGGTGTTGTACTGCAGCGAGTAGCGCAGCACGGGCGCGCGGTTGTCGCCCATGGCGTGCCAGCGCAGTGCGGCCGAGCGCGAGCTGCAGCGCACCTCGTCCAGCACGGGCGGGTTCGGCTTGTCTGCGCACACCGGTATTATTATTATAACGTGGTGTTGTACTGCAGCGAGTAGCGCAGCACGGGCGCGCGGTTGTCGCCCATGGCGTGCCAGCGCAGTGCGGCCGAGCGCGAGCTGCAGCGCACCTCGTCCAGCACGGGCGGGTTCGGCTTGTCTGCGCACACCGGTATTATTCATTCAACAACTCATTTAACTGCATCCTCTATTTCTTGACGGGATTTGTGGAAGACATAATCTGTTACAAATAGTTACATCATAGACAAAACGCTGTACCACGTTATGTTCTCTAGTAAGAAGTAGAAGCACTTTAAATTGGCAACGTTAAGAATGGCTGATTTGAAAAAATAT
This sequence comes from Choreutis nemorana, assembly GCA_949316135.1. NCBI lineage: Eukaryota > Metazoa > Arthropoda > Insecta > Lepidoptera > Choreutidae > Choreutis > Choreutis nemorana. Next base: position 1,653,703 of record OX438598.1, read on the forward strand.
GAGTTGAGAAGTTGACGAATTTAAAATGGAAAATTTAGGAGGCGTCCGAAAGCGATATTTAGCGATGAAGAGAAAATCGAGTGGATCTGCCACTCGACGCGCTTAAGATTGAGGGGCGCCAAATGCAACATAAAAGGCTCCGAAAACTAAAAGACTTTAACTTTAAAAAAAATATAGTAACCTAAAACAAGTCTATCACTAAAGAGCGTTGAAACAGATGCTCGATATATCAACTATCGAAAAAGTTAACACGTAACAAACATCGCGTTACTACAAATAATCATGTAATTCCGGAGTCTGATTCTGCGCAGGCGTTTGCTAACTACGAGTATTTTAGATCCGTGTACAGTGACGTGCCACCAAAGTTGAGTTGTTCAAGAAGCAGAGATCTCAGCTGCTACGAACACGAGTTTTGAGCTTGGGTTTTGGTTTGGTTTGGTTAATGTATTAGCCTAATCGACTTTAATCAAGCTTTAGATCAATCGAAACAATCTGTGGGCCTGGTGGAATCCCACCCTTCCTTATTAGAGACTGCCGTCGTATTCCGGAAGGGCACACACATTTAACACACACACATATTTAATCTCTGCTTCAAGTTTGAACAGTATCCTGAAGAAAGAAAGTCGACTAGGTCTGGGCGTAGCACTGATAGTAACTTTATGGGTTTTACTAATACTTTAATACTAATATTGGACATGAGTGCGGGGAGACAGGTAGATGCCACATATTTTGATTTCCGGACAGCATTTGATACCGTTGACAACGATATCTTACTAAAAATTCGCATCATTTGGCTTTGCTCCTGGTCTTCTTAATTTATTTTCTAACTATTTGTGCAATAGAAGGCAGTTCGTCGAAAAATCTACATTATATTTTACATTCTCCGGAGTAAGTCAAGGATCTAATCTTGGGCCTGTGGAGTTTCTCATCATGATAAATTATTTACGCAATGTAGTCCAGAAGGCAGATTGCCTCTTGTTTGCTAATGGACTTAAAATTGTTTCTTGATGTACAATACGAATCTGATTAGGTGGTTTTGCGATATAGACAGAGTAGTGAAGTGGAGCCACAACAATAAACTGTATTTTAATATTTTCAAATGTAACGTCAGCTATACACGAGTGCATGATCGACTTCGTTGTCAATGTGTGGCAGATGGCACGGAAATTCCACGTTCAAACTCTATTCGTGATCTTGGAAAGCGTATATCGGCAGACTAAAATTTTCGGGCATACGATTCAGAATGCATTTAGAAATTTTGGTTTTATTCTTCGACAATCGAGTAATTTTTAAGAGTTGGTAGTGCTATATAAGCACTTAATAATACGCACGTAACAAGTAGACTAGAATATCAAACTGAGTACTGAAACTAAGTACAGGCATATATTATATATATTAGAGAAAATATAAAGTAAGTTTACATCATTCTTATACTTGAAGCCGTAAGGAATATTCAATACATATATACCACCTTATTCGTGCTGGGTTGGGTATTTCAAATTACAGGTAAAGAGAAACGTAATGTTGGATCTATATGTCCTCCAAGTCTACCGAGAAACACTAAGCAATCCCTCCATCTAACAACTACACTGATCGACGCCGTAAGGTCCCGCTATTTAAAATTCCACCATCAAGAACAAATCTAGGCAAATATGCACCACTTACTTTCACTTCGGCTCCTTAATGCGCTCTGTCGATCTATTTAGTAGTTCACTGGCTACGATCACAAAAGCTACGTAAGATCACACCTCTAAAGTGTAATCCAATTTGTATTCTTTGTATCTATATTTATATCTTACATTTCAACACAATTTTTTTTTTACTAATATTGATTACAGTCGTCTTATGTTCTATTCTAATATTGTAAGTTTATGTATAAATTAAAGAAATAAACCAGTCAGCGATAAGCGTCGAAAGACGATATCGCTTTACCCTAGTGAAAAGCTAAGGCTAGCACTGAATAAAGGTAAGAATTGACAGTGACAGTGACAGCGTACCCTGCACGGTGAGCGTGGCCTGCGCCCGCGCGGCGTCCACGGCCGTGCGCGCGATGCACGTGTACTAAAGGTAAGAAGTGACAGTGACAGTGACAGTGACAGCGTACCCTGCACGGTGAGCATGGCCTGCGCCCGCGCGGCGTCCACGGCCGTGCGCGCGATGCACGTGTACTAAAGGTAAGAAGTGACAGTGACAGCATACCCTGCACGGTGAGCGTGGCCTGCGCCCGCGCGGCGTCCACGGCCGTGCGCGCGATGCACGTGTACTAAAGGTAAGAAGTGACAGTGACAGCATACCCTGCACGGTGAGCGTGGCCTGCGCCCGCGCGGCGTCCACGGCCGTGCGCGCGATGCACGTGTACTAAAGGTATGAAGTGACAGTGAGAGTGACAGTGACAGCATACCCTGCACGGTGAGCGTGGCCTGCGCCCGCGCGGCGTCCACGGCCGTGCGCACGATGCACGTGTACTAAAGGTATGAAGTGACAGTGACAGTGACAGCATACCCTGCACGGTGAGCGTGGCCTGCGCCCGCGCGGCGTCCACGGCCGTGCGCGCGATGCACGTGTACTAAAGGTATGAAGTGACAGTGACAGTGACAGCATACCCTGCACGGTGAGCGTGGCCTGCGCCCGCGCGGCGTCCACGGCCGTGCGCACGATGCACGTGTACTAAAGGTATGAAGTGACAGTGACAGTGACAGTGACAGCATACCCTGCACGGCGAGCGTGGCCTGCGCCCGCGCGGCGTCCACGGCCGTGCGCGCGATGCACGTGTACTAAAGGTATGAAGTGACAGTGACAGTGACAGCATACCCTGCACGGTGAGCGTGGCCTGCGCCCGCGCGGCGTCCACGGCCGTGCGCACGATGCACGTGTACTAAAGGTATGAAGTGACAGTGACAGTGACAGCATACCCTGCACGGTGAGCGTGGCCTGCGCCCGCGCGGCGTCCACGGCCGTGCGCGCGATGCACGTGTACTAAAGGTATGAAGTGACAGTGACAGTGACAGCATACCCTGCACGGTGAGCGTGGCCTGCGCCCGCGCGGCGTCCACGGCCGTGCGCACGATGCACGTGTACTAAAGGTATGAAGTGACAGTGACAGTGACAGCATACCCTGCACGGTGAGCGTGGCCTGCGCCCGCGCGGCGTCCACGGCCGTGCGCGCGATGCACGTGTACGAAAGGTATGAAGTGACAGTGACAGTGACAGTGACAGCATACCCTGCACGGTGAGCGTGGCCTGCGCCCGCGCGGCGTCCACGGCCGTGCGCGCGATGCACGTGTACTAAAGGTATGAAGTGACAGTGACAGTGACAGTGACAGCATACCCTGCACGGTGAGCGTGGCCTGCGCCCGCGCGGCGTCCACGGCCGTGCGCGCGATGCACGTGTACTAAAGGTATGAAGTGACAGTGACAGTGACAGTGACAGCATACCCTGCACGGTGAGCGTGGCCTGCGCCCGCGCGGCGTCCACGGCCGTGCGCGCGATGCACGTGTACTAAAGGTATGAAGTGACAGTGACAGTGACAGTGACAGCGTACCCTGCACGGTGAGCGTGGCCTGCGCCCGCGCGGCGTCCACGGCCGTGCGCGCGATGCACGTGTACTAAAGGAATGAAGTGACAGTGACAGTGACAGTGACAGCGTACCCTGCACGGTGAGCGTGGCCTGCGCCCGCGCGGCGTCCACGGCCGTGCGCGCGATGCACGTGTACTAAAGGTATGAAGTGACAGTGACAGTGACAGCGTACCCTGCACGGTGAGCGTGGCCTGCGCCCGCGCGGCGTCCACGGCCGTGCGCGCGATGCACGTGTACTAAAGGTATGAAGTGACAGTGACAGTGACAGTGACAGCGTACCCTGCACGGTGAGCGTGGCCTGCGCCCGCGCGGCGTCCACGGCCGTGCGCGCGATGCACGTGTACTAAAGGTATGAAGTGACAGTGACAGTGACAGTGACAGCGTACCCTGCACGGTGAGCGTGGCCTGCGCCCGCGCGGCGTCCACGGCCGTGCGCGCGATGCACGTGTACTAAAGGTATGAAGTGACAGTGACAGTGACAGTGACAGCGTACCCTGCACGGTGAGCGTGGCCTGCGCCCGCGCGGCGTCCACGGCCGTGCGCGCGATGCACGTGTACTAAAGGTATGAAGTGACAGTGACAGTGACAGTGACAGCATACCCTGCACGGTGAGCGTGGCCTGCGCCCGCGCGGCGTCCACGGCCGTGCGCGCCATGCACGTGTACTAAAGGTATGAAGTGACAGTGACAGTGACAGTGACAGTGACAGCATACCCTGCACGGTGAGCGTGGCCTGCGCCCGCGCGGCGTCCACGGCCGTACGCGCGATGCACGTGTACTAAAGGTATGAAGTGACAGTGACAGTGACAGTGACAGCGTACCCTGCACGGTGAGCGTGGCCTGCGCCCGCGCGGCGTCCACGGCCGTGCGCGCGATGCACGTGTACTAAAGGTATGAAGTGACAGTGACAGTGACAGTGACAGCGTACCCTGCACGGTGAGCGTGGCCTGCGCCCGCGCGGCGTCCACGGCCGTGCGCGCGATGCACGTGTACTAAAGGAATGAAGTGACAGTGACAGTGACAGTGACAGCGTACCCTGCACGGTGAGCGTGGCCTGCGCCCGCGCGGCGTCCACGGCCGTGCGCGCGATGCACGTGTACTAAAGGTATGAAGTGACAGTGACAGTGACAGCGTACCCTGCACGGTGAGCGTGGCCTGCGCCCGCGCGGCGTCCACGGCCGTGCGCGCGATGCACGTGTACTAAAGGTATGAAGTGACAGTGACAGTGACAGTGACAGCGTACCCTGCACGGTGAGCGTGGCCTGCGCCCGCGCGGCGTCCACGGCCGTGCGCGCGATGCACGTGTACTAAAGGAATGAAGTGACAGTGACAGTGACAGTGACAGCGTACCCTGCACGGTGAGCGTGGCCTGCGCCCGCGCGGCGTCCACGGCCGTGCGCGCGATGCACGTGTACTAAAGGTATGAAGTGACAGTGACAGTGACAGTGACAGCGTACCCTGCACGGTGAGCGTGGCCTGCGCCCGCGCGGCGTCCACGGCCGTGCGCGCGATGCACGTGTACTAAAGGTATGAAGTGACAGTGACAGTGACAGTGACAGCGTACCCTGCACGGTGAGCGTGGCCTGCGCCCGCGCGGCGTCCACGGCCGTGCGCGCGATGCACGTGTACTAAAGGAATGAAGTGACAGTGACAGCGTACCCTGCACGGTGAGCGTGGCCTGCGCCCGCGCGGCGTCCACGGCCGTGCGCGCGATGCACGTGTACTAAAGGTATGAAGTGACAGTGACAGTGACAGCGTACCCTGCACGGTGAGCGTGGCCTGCGCCCGCGCGGCGTCCACGGCCGTGCGCGCGATGCACGTGTACTAAAGGTATGAAGTGACAGTGACAGTGACAGTGACAGCGTACCCTGCACGGTGAGCGTGGCCTGCGCCCGCGCGGCGTCCACGGCCGTGCGCGCGATGCACGTGTACTAAAGGAATGAAGTGACAGTGACAGTGACAGTGACAGCGTACCCTGCACGGTGAGCGTGGCCTGCGCCCGCGCGGCGTCCACGGCCGTACGCGCGATGCACGTGTACTAAAGGTATGAAGTGACAGTGACAGTGACAGTGACAGCGTACCCTGCACGGTGAGCGTGGCCTGCGCCCGCGCGGCGTCCACGGCCGTGCGCGCGATGCACGTGTACTAAAGGTATGAAGTGACAGTGACAGTGACAGTGACAGCGTACCCTGCACGGTGAGCGTGGCCTGCGCCCGCGCGGCGTCCACGGCCGTGCGCGCGATGCACGTGTACTAAAGGAATGAAGTGACAGTGACAGTGACAGTGACAGCGTACCCTGCACGGTGAGCGTGGCCTGCGCCCGCGCGGCGTCCACGGCCGTGCGCGCGATGCACGTGTACTAAAGGTATGAAGTGACAGTGACAGTGACAGCGTACCCTGCACGGTGAGCGTGGCCTGCGCCCGCGCGGCGTCCACGGCCGTGCGCGCGATGCACGTGTACTAAAGGTATGAAGTGACAGTGACAGTGACAGTGACAGCGTACCCTGCACGGTGAGCGTGGCCTGCGCCCGCGCGGCGTCCACGGCCGTGCGCGCGATGCACGTGTACTCGCCCGAGTCCAGCTCCGTCGTGTCCGATATCAGCAGCGAGTAGTCGTTCGTCATGCGGAACCTGAGCCACCACATCAACTCATCACACGATGCATTTCAATCTCATTCATTCAATTACGCGATGATTCGTTTTTAATATAATAAAGAATTATAGAGTCAATATAATAAATAATCAAGGAGAAACCTTTGTAGTTGCTCTTTTCAAATTGTATCTATGCACTAGATATATTTTTTAGTAATTCCTATTATATTTACTAGTTTTATTTCACACACAACTTGCAAATTGTATAAAAATTGCCCACATGTTTTGGGGATAATTTACCAATCTAATGGTAAAAAAAATTTTAAAATCAGTTCAGTAATTTTTGAGTTTGTTCGATACAAAGGTTTCCTCTTTGTGATATTAGTATAGATAAACTGCTGTCTTACAAATTAATTGTAACAAAATTATATTTCTATATTCTTTTTCACGTTTTTTTTTAGTTCTACTTTTATGTGTATTGATATCTAATATATTATATTTAAGCTATCATTGGACAGAGTTATACCTCGGTTGGTTGTCAAAGTCGATCGGCTGTCCGTCGTTGAGCCAGATGACTTCGAGGTTGAGCGAGTCATCGTAGTTGGCGTTACAGCGGAACGTGGCGGACGAACCCGCCGCTACTTCGTAATTCTCTGGCTTGTCCATTATTACCGTGCGTTCTAGGAAAAAAAAATACGTAGATAAAATAATAGTTGTGTGAAGGAAGACTTAAAAAAGAGGTTTGAAAAGGGCATATATACATGTGGAAAGGATGGATTTATTTTTTACAACATCATGGGCACACAAGACGATTCACTTAAAGGAAAGTGATACTGCCGTCTATTGACACGACGATGCCCTTGGTGTCTGGAACGCCAAGAGCACGGCCAATGCGTTTCCCATGCAGATGTAAAGGTATTATACCCCTCGTATAGGAGATTACACTGGTTCTTCAATCCTTCGAACCGAAAGACAGGCCCGAAACCCACCTACCCCGTTGAGATGGAGACGTGAGTTCGTGGATGTGTGTGTAAAACTTATTTAATTTAATTGATATTGTTCAGATAAAAATATTTATTACTGTTAATACAATAGTCGAATACAAATCATTTCATTTTAAGTTTTTTGTAGACATTAGAAAGGTCTTCAAATTACTGATTTTTAAAACGTAATTATACAGAATAAAAACTGGATAACTTATTCCTATGGTACTTAGTTTTCTTAAGGTTATGTCACATAACATTTTAAATAAAATGTATGTTTTTTTTAACTGATCCCTAATAACTACTCACTTTTGACAGTGAGGTATCCGTAAGCTGATTTCTCTCCGAATTGGTTTTTAGCGTAGCATTTGTAAGATCCGACGTCGGTGTAAGCGACGTCCTGTATCACCAAATCACCGTCCTGCGTTATGTTGAACCTGAAGCAAAAATATACATTATTAAAAAAAACTTCTTTACTTTTCAAGTATTTTAGCGTTTAACAAATGCTGGAAAGTTTCCAAAATGTAGCAATCTTTAATTAACATTGTAGGGTTGAAAAATACTTCATTTTTTTAATTATTTCTGTAGTGTCAATTCAATTATTGCAATGTAAGAGACAGCAATATAACTTAACAGTTTAAAAAGCTCCATATCAATGCTATATTTTCATAATATCAATGGACTTTGAACCGTAAGTGCCTTTTAAACGTGCGTCCAGGTGTTCGCCGGTCCTTTGCCGTGTAAAGTAGTGATGTATTCCTATTGAAACAGCTTTCACATGGTCCGACGAACACACCGTGCTCAAACATTACAAGTGGTCACTCTGAACTGTAAAATCGCGACCTCCTATATTTCGGTAGCCCATTGACTGATTACGCTCATATTTAACGTCAAAAAATATGTTTGCCTCTCTGTTCCCCCTACCAAATTACACGACGATCCGATAAACGATATTCGAGTTTTCATTAGACAAAGATTTATACATACAAACATGCGGATCGTTCCAGTTGACTGCACATTTCTCTTGCTTCGCTCATTCGTTCAACTATTTTACACGATTTTCAAAAGCGCTTGCGCTTAGGCACTATTAAAATAAATAAAAAGCGTACTATAGTGGTTATAGTATGGTAGCGTACTCACTTGCCGCCGCTGCGTTCCTCGCCGTCCCTGTACCACTTCACCAGTGGTTTCGGGGCTCCAAACACCCTGCACTTCATCACCGCCTCCGAACCGACCACCTTCGTCAGATTTTCAGGCGCCTCTTTGATTTCAGGCGGGATAGCTAGAAATTACATAGTAAACTTTAGTCAATTTTTGTCATGGAATAAAATCTTCTTATTTAAGACCAATAATATTTTGAATTTTACTCTGACCTTGAATATGTATGAAAAATAAAGTACTATTTATTATTGTTTTAAAAAAGGTGAATGGTCTTGTGGAAGACTATATGAAGTGGAAGGATGTGACGAGAGGAGGAAAAGACTTTTTAAATATTGGGAAAAGGGTAAGCGAAAAATTAAATCTCATATCTTGGGACAACCCCCTTAAACTGGCTTAATCCCAAACTAAGCCACAGACTTGTACTAATCAAAGATATGTTTCGCACGTACTCATATAGAAACAATAACTTCAAAAACAGGATGTTTTAATTATTATTTATTTAAATATATAACAGGTGCTAACCCTAGTTGGTTATAGTGTTAAGGCGGTAATAAAATTAGAGCAAGTAGCGACATCCGTACAGAGAGATTATTTCATAGATTGAGGTGTGGGCGTGTGAAGATTATATATGTGATATAAGGATGCTGTTAACATACCAAGTAGTGTCACTGACTCCTTACATAACATATAATCAGTAGGATGGAGCGGTTTTTTTTCTTTTTAAGATCCCTTTATTATCAATCCATGTTATAGAATAATGTAAATTTAAAAATTACTATATTCCCATCTATATTCTAATCACTAATCATTTAAGTGACTTTAAAAGAGACGCACAAAAATCGAATGTAAATAATTTTTGTTTACAAAAGTCTAGAGTTTCAGGTCCACAATTTTGACGAAAATACTAGCGTATCAACATAATAGTAAAATATGCACAGTAATTTAATATCACGAAGACAGTGCATCTAAGGTCTTTGTTAGTTTCGACAGGCACGTACATGCACATTGTTTTAGTATGAGAAACCTCGAATTTGCTCAGTAAAGACGATACCCAAACTAAAACAATGTCCTCATCAATGTACAGTACACGTCTAATCACAAAATATAGCCGAACTTCGTAAGGTAGAATGAATGTTAACGCATAAATACAGAGGCGGAACTAGGTCGTAAAATTTTGGGGACAAAATTACAAAAAATTGTGACTAACTGGTATTTTCCTAAACCAAAACACACACAATCATTTGAACTTATTCCGAACCGGTGGTCGAGTAATTTATCGTATATATTTCTAAGTTAAAATTAATTAAACGGTGAAGATTTAAAGTTTTTGTTAATTCAGTTCTACGCAAGCATTTGTCTCAAATCCCGCCTCATGTTAAGCGGCGATGAAGTCTAATGTAGAACATGCTTATCCAGGAGAAGCTAAATTCAAGAGGCAAAGAATTCCACTCCTTTGCGGTACGCATTATAGAGTTTTCTAAGCGTCCGGATGATTTGAATATAAGTACCTCTGTTTTAAAACTCATAAAAAACTCTTAACCTAACCATGTGTAGTATATTTGGTAGTTGTAATTCCCTTGAAGCTTAAGTTTACATCAAGAAAAATAATAATTTAAATCAACAACTATTAAATCTGTTTTTTTTTTAAATTTTAAATCTTATTAAATCCCAATTATTAAAGTGAAAACTCATTCAATCACAACAATTTACACTAAGCCCGTCTAATAATTCCTTGTCATTCTTAATTGAGAATTTATTGATAAACAAACAAGAAACCGTACGAAATGACTAACCGTCCCTCATAATTCAACTATCCTACTTTATATCCGTTAAATCAATTTTAGAAATACTGATCCTTCGAATCTGATTCGATACAGACAGGGCCGGATCGAGAGAAGGGCAAAACATTTTTTTTTATTCAGAACAACAACGATTTTAACAAGTACTGTTGAGATTATTTTTAATTGAAAAAAGCAAGTACCGTAATTTTATTAAATAAGAGTGAAACCTCTTCAAAGAAAAGAAGTGCTGACAAAAACGCTAACAAAAGGTGTGAGAATCAAATGCATAATTGTACGAAATCCATATAAATTGATTATAACCTTTTAACGGTACTATTATTGGAACTTAAGCGCTATTACTGACCCCCCCGCTTAACCTATAATTAGGGTGGAGCAAGGGATAAACGTTCGGCCCTGTTTATTTATAATCATATAGGGGACGTACAGAATAACTATAAATTTTAAGGTTAACACTTTAACTAAATCTACTGTAGTTTTTATTTTTATTCAAATTTGTCACGCGCTTTGAAATGTAAATGCGGATATAAGAATAACTTTTTTAAAATTATACAACAGGATATATATTATAGCATAGTACGATAGATATCAGACTATTTAAAAGAAAGTAAGGTTCAACAAATTATCCTTTATAAAATCTGAATCCTCCCTTTACTTTGACGATAACGTCAAGTAGAGATAAACAAATATCTACAATTTTTTTAGTATTTATGTCGCAAAAAATCTTAATGAAAATAAATATATATATAATTAAATCCTTAAAAATCCTTTATAATATATAATCCTTGATATTCAATCCTTTTAAACTTAAGAGTGTTATTTCAATAGTCCAGCAAAGTGACGTTACTATACGTCATATCGCTTGCGTTTGTAATGTTGTGTTCGCATGGCATTCAGTAGGGACTGTCGGAAAGCATTTGGGAGCGGCAGGGGATGGACAGCCGCAGAGGTAGCCAGGGGAATGACCTAAACACCTCTCTTTGGAAGGGATCGTCAACACTTTTTGAATTCCGTTTTTTTTAGTACAATTTTATAACGATTACGATTTAAGTTCTGTTTTGCATGCTATGTATAGTTAATTATTAGTCTTACTATATTATTTATGATTATAGTTTTAGAAAATTCTTTGATTGTTATTAAAGCGTGATATAATTTGAAGTCCCGGGTTCAAATCCTGTTCGGACTTATTTGCGTCATGTTTTTGTTTCATATTGTGTGTTTTATATATACACATAACTGTATATTGTTAATTAGTACCAAAAATACAAGCTTGTGGCTTAGTTTGAGAATTGAGACTAAAATTATCAGTATTTTTTTCCTAAATACTAAAGACTTGCGTCTCGTCTAAAGGTGCTCCCTCACCTGCAGCATTCGCCTGCATTGTAAAATTTCAGATTCAATTTTGAGCATTACAGTACTACTATCTCCTTGACTTGACGAGCATTTGATTTTAATGTAACAAGTTTGATGCTACGAGTTGTATCAAAATAATAATAAAAACCACATCTCTCAGCCCTGCACTAAGATATAATCTTATATAGCAGGCACTAAGCAACGATATGGCATAAACTACATCTATAAAAATTCAACATCCAATACCGGGAAGCGAAACAATGCGTTTTGCAAGTAACACAAAGTTCCGTACCCGCCGGGATTCTAACCCGGAACCTCTGGCGTAGCAGTCACCTGTTTACACCACTGCGCCCCCGAGATTGTCAACATCACATTGTAGTATCAAGTTGCGCACTGTAATACCTGCCTCACTGATGTAATTCTTGACTTTGTAATGTTACATTATAAGCAAATGCTCCAAGTGAGAGAGCACCTTAATTAAAAAAAAAAAGTACTCACACTGAACATTAATGTACACATCCTTGTAAACATATCCATTGGTATTAGTAGCGTTACAGCCGTAGTTTCCAGTGTCGTTCTTCACCAGATCAGTGATGATGATCGAGTCCGAAGTCACTACCCTGCGGGGGTTCGGTTCTGCAAGTTCTATGGGTCTGCCGTTGTGGATCCACTTGATCTGCGGCTCAGGTGTGCCGTCCGCCTTGCACATGATCCTTGCCGTCTCACCCTCAGCTAGATTCTGGACCTGGGGTTCCTCCGTGAAGAACGGGGCGGCTGTTGGGAGAGAATATTTGATTATATTTTTTTAATTCAACAACAGAATGGTGTGTGACACCTCTGCCAACCCCTTCGACGGATTACGGCGTGAGTTTTTTTTTAATGCACATAAAAAATATATATATTAAATGGTTAAACCGGAAAAGTTTTTGAAAAGTAAAAGACGAATTTAAAATAATTCATTCATAAGGCATTTAACATGGTAAGATCAGAGATATGTGACATCAACATAAGATCATGTTGTGAAAAAGAGAAATACGACGATTTCGATTTAAGAGAAGTTCTTCTTAATAGATAAACTCTTAAACTTTGAACTCAAAAAAGTCAAAGTCAAAATATTTTTTATTCAAATAGACTTAAAATAAGTACTTTTAAATCGTCATCTTTTTATACAACCACCGGTTCGAAACGCTATTTCTACGGGGAAGAATCCGGCAAGAAACCTCCGTAGTTTCTTTTTTCAAAATAATTACAACAATTTGTAAATAAAATACAGTTCTCTAATTGTTAACCTAATTTTTCTATAACTAAGTTATATAAACCAAACTTAATAAAATATTTAAGTCGATGACCAAGTCTATATCATAAGATTAAAATACTAAATTACATGAATTACAAATGATGCAATGAATGTTACTTACACACAACAACAATACAATAACTTACAATGAATGTTTGTAACTGCTGGTATTATGTTCAGATAGATACGCAAAAACATACATGAAAAATTTAAGGCTATTTATTTAATTTGTTGTTAAACCAAAGAACAATAAAAACTCATCAAATGCACTTAGGGATATAAATCAAATATTTCTTTTAAACATCATCAACATACATGTCCATGTGAATTAGGTCACAATAATTCTGCGTGCGCGGGTCAATCGTATAATTATAATGACAACGGTTCGTTTTACCGACCAGTGACTTCAATTATAGGTTGAATAAATCGCATAAAATTTACTAGGGCATTCACTGCTTAGCGCTCCTCTCACATTAATTAGTCTAAGTGAAGGTTAAACTAAACACGTTATTCTTATTCGATACTTAGTTAAACAAAAAATAAGAAAGAAATGAGAAATCATTTCTTTAAATTGCATAACATAAACTCACGCCGTATTCCCTCGAGAGGGGTAGGCAGAGGTGTTATACACCGCATTTCGCATGTTTATGTTGAGTCCCAGTGTGACAGGCTGCGAATCTATCGCCACTATCCCCGGACAGTGACACAATGAGGAACATGGCAGCTACAATGTACGGCAACCCGTGACTCGAACCCTCGACCGGTCGGATCGGGTCGGTCAGTTTACCAGGTCACGTTACAAACTGAGCTACCACGTCCTCCCATGTTCACGTTTCTTTACATTAAAGCTAACAGTTAAGACGTCTGCTTTAAAAAACATAACTAAAAACTAATTAATTAAAACAAGATACCGAAAGTTTGTAAGGATCCCGAGTGAAGTCAGGTCAGTTTATTTATTATTATACGTAATCTTCGCAGTGCAAGTGCAAGAAACGAGCTCGGCCGGATTTTTCATTTCTTTAAACGCTACATCCTTTAAGGAAACAGTCTTCAAGCAACGTGAAACTGTGAAGACGCAGAGCCTTGAATGGGAAGTCTTGTATATTTGTTTGAAAAGGAACGCTTGACGAGAACCATTCATTGAATGCAGGCTCAATGCTACTGCATCTCAATCTACGGTGCTCCAGATAATGGTTCACTTTTTTTTTATTCAAGTAAAGGCTTGGAGCACACGAAATACGCTTGCGGTACTGAATTTTTTCAATTTAAAACTAACCAAGCATTAGACCCCAATCCCGCCTGATGTTGAGTGGCGATGGTACCCAGGAGAAGCCTATTCACTCTTGTCTGAAGGTTTCGATCATTTAGGAATTGTAAGTATGAAATTCTATGAAAAAGGTCACACAAACGCACGCTACAGGCGGCATTTGGTGTGACTTCTTTCTAATTTTCATACTTTACCACTCCTAAATCCATGATGCACACATACCGAAACCCTACCGCAACCAGATTTGGTGTGCTCCAACCTTAATAAGCAATATCCGTCGCCGTAGAAGACACAGTTTTATAAGAAAATCCCTGCTCGTCCTTTAGCAAGGTTTTAACTTTTTTTTAAGTCTAAAGTTAGTCTTTATTTTTTACCATAAAAAGAGTGGTATAAAAAAGTCATAAAGGTTAAAACGAAAGAGTACAACTGACCATTAGCATATTAAAAGCAATTAAAATTCAGCAATAACAATAAAAGCACGGCGTAGACTCGAGTTTTAATACTAAAAAACATTTCAACAACTCAGCTCATAGTGACAAATCATCTGACATGAGTCCTTATTGTCGACTGATCAAAGGTCATTTTCATTTGAAACGGAATGAAAAAATATAAAACAAGTAGTCTAGAAGGATTGTATTGTGTTTTCTCGATATTTTACTGTCGATACTGAACAAATTGTTGTACACTCGATGCGAAGCTGGAGCAGGTTCCTAGAATATAGACTAGATCGATGATACGCCGATTTTTCCCGCTTTTGGGTTGAAATTCCAAAAACAGTCGCTTCGATTACACGAGTACATACCGGAAATGAACTTTTTAAACTTCCGCATTAACCAAGATAGAAGTCATTGGTGAGCAACTTTAAAAAGTAATAGTCAGTTAGGGCAAAGTATCAATATAATGCGAGGCTATATTAATTGTTAACAAGACGGTAGGTCAATGGTGAGGAAGTGCGCACCAAATGTGATGTCCCTTGCCTTGTTAGCGCGACTCCACATTTGGGACAATAAAACTGACGTTTCTAGATTTCTTGCCAGCATTTTTGTAGAGAAGTTTATGCCAGTAAAGTAGACAACCTGCATGGATGATCCTTCTTAATAAGCCGACGTAATAGATTTATAATGAAACACAAAAGTCGTCGTTAATATCTAAAGCCATGAAGGCGAAAAAAGCACAACAGAAACTGTTTTTACTAGCTGTTTGGATGACAACTACGAATAGTAATATCGGTGACAAGTACAAACGATACGTATATATTAAAATACATATATATATATGTTTGTATATTTTTCTAACTTGGAATGTATAAACATGTTGTTTACCTATAAGGTTGGATAAATGTATAAAAAATCTATTAAAACTTTGTATTATTGTGACATATATCTGTTGTAAGTAACAAATAAATAAAATATGAAAAATGAAGTAAAAGATGAATAATCCTTCTTTTTATTCAGACATATTAAAATATATTAAATTGCGATGCGTTCAACTTTTATAATTGGATTTTTCCCACAAACTTTTCTACTTTTTCCGTTACTCGCACTTTAAAGTTTGATTTATGGAAGTTTAAAATAGTGGAATAGACTGTTCAGCTAGTTGTTCCTGAGTAGTTTTAAACTAAACGAGGTTTTTTCCTCTATACGTTCAAAATAGGACACAATTTATTTGGTTTTCATTTGGGATTCAATACATTTGTATCCAGGGGACGGAGCACTTGTACTGCCTCTAGAGGACATTTTTTAAATCTTCAGAAGAGACACATTGTATCAGACTTACTGCCGAACATGCATACGGCCTGCTTGAATATAAGGTACCGTAACATTAAGGGTTCATCCGATTTGTCGTCTAGGCAACTTTAATACTAAAATTATTTAATTTCAGAAACGCAATATGTTGGTCTATATATATGAATGAAGGATTTCAAAGGTCAACGAATCATGTAGCTGAGTGAAACTCAAACAAGATCACAACAATCCCGCGCATGTATTATGCAATATCTACAAGGCCTTCGGTTTCCATTTAGGTAAGTAATATTACACTTAAACCTCACATAAAAAGGTCACTAAGACACGTTAATACCATTAATTATTAGTACATTAATTTAGGTCAACATAATCAAAAAGTTATTGCAATATTTGCATCGATTGAGAATGTAGCTATAAAATGCCTTCAAATTAAATGAATGAAAAAAGAGATTACTTGCGACGAGTTAACAACTAATTAATGTATTTGTTATGTTTGGGGTTTGAAAGAAAAGTACTTGTACCGCGAGTATACCTAATCCTTAATATTATAAATGTTGTCTAAACAAACAAGCAACAACTCTTAAGGAGATTTTAATTAAAAAATACAAATTCTACGAGAACGAAGTCGCAAACAAAAGTTACTTTCGTTCGTACCCCTTACCGTCATCTGAACATTAAAAAAAACTTACCCTGTATTTTCAAGTTAATGGAGTAGGTCTGTGCGGTGCCGACTCCGTTGCTGACCTCGCAGGTGTACATCCCCTGGTCATCGTACCCTGCCTTCTTAATCACCAGGGTCTTCCCGTAGTTGTCCTGGGTGAGCCGCTGCGAAGACAGAATCGTCCTACCGTCCTTCTTCCATACTATCTGTGGTAACGGCCTGTGAAATTAA
This sequence comes from Choreutis nemorana, assembly GCA_949316135.1. Classification (NCBI taxonomy): domain Eukaryota; kingdom Metazoa; phylum Arthropoda; class Insecta; order Lepidoptera; family Choreutidae; genus Choreutis; species Choreutis nemorana. The sequence continues at coordinate 1,670,369 of OX438598.1, forward strand.
ATAACTTATAGAACACTGTACGAATGTTACCTAAAAATACCCAATGAATCTTTTTCGTTTATCCCCATAGACTAATTGTGATAAGCTATTTATTTATTTAAAATAATAAAACGGGTATGCACCCAATTACATTATTATTCATACTTAAACACATTATTCTAAATTTAAATAAAATAAAACAAATACAACTGGACAATAAATTAAGTTGTAGCATATACACAATAATAACAATATTAATAATCAATAACATCAAAAGAAACAAATCGTCACATAAAAACACATTCATTTTTTTTTTTTTATTCATGACCAGGCAGGCATTTGACCCCAAACCCGCCTGATGTTAAGCGACGATGAGGTCTAAGGTGGATCATGCCTGCCTAGGAGAAACCTATTCACTCTTGCCTTAAAGAGGCCCAAGTTATATTCGTCAGGGAACACATCGGCAGGCAAAGAATTCCACATCCTTGCAGTACGCATTATGAAGGAGCTATCGAAGCGTTTAGTCCGGATGGTCGGAATATCTACCACAAAAGGATGCAACTTCAGCCTACGTCTTGTATTCCGATTATAAAAGGGGGCCGGTGGAATTAAATTGTGCAATTCCTGCGCACACTCTCCGAAATGTATCCTATAAAATACCGATAGACACGCAACTTCGCCGCGGTGGCTGAGGTCATGAAAGTTAGCAATATCATCGTCAATCCCGATGATTCTTCGGGCTCGCTTTTCAACAGAGTCTATTTGTTGTTATAGCGGCTACAGAACCAGTGATACTGTGAAATTTGATAGAGATACAGCCCGATGACAGTTGGACAGCAGAAAGACAGACAGACCGTCAATACAGCAATAACAACAACAATATTTGTACGTCCAAAAGACGATGTTTAGGATCTAAATTGTTAAACGACCTATTTCAACCAAAAATCTTACAAATAAATGATTTTGATTTTTGATGGACAGCGGAGGCTTAGTAATTTCCTTTTTTACCCTCCAGGAAAACATCAAAATGCTAAGCTTAGGAGCTACAATGACATAGTTTCTAAGGCAGTGTTTTTCAGCTATAGAATAGGCTTGAGTTAAAAAAAAACCCACAAAATAAGCGAAATTCGTTTGCAATAGTTCTATAAAGAAAAAGCTGCGGAAGTGACGTTTCTGGTGTTGGTAAACTTGACCTGTAAAATGATAAAAGTCCTTCTTTCCAAAATCCTCAACATTTCTTCACGATCGTGTCAATGAGCAGTTGTCTCATTCATAATGGTGTTATACAAAACCATACCACCCGTTCTCCATTACCAATCATGTGAGAAAAAGGGGCGAGCTTAACGAACCTTTCATTGTAAAAATAGATAGCTCCATTGTAGAGAATCGATTATTCTATTTGAATAGCACCAGCTCAAGAGAAATGGGAAATGTCACTACTCGAGTAATTAAAAACATTCTCGATTCCAATAGTTCAATACTAATTAAATGTTTAGAATAGAATTTTCTCGAAAAATTCAAATTCGAAGCACTTTCTTGATATAACGTTTAGTATATCGAAACCCTTACAGTTCAAAGAGACAGAAACATTACTTCAAAGTCAAATTCAAAATGTTTTTTATTCGAATAGAATTAAAATAAGCACTTTCAAATCATCATTTTTTTTGTACTACCACCGGTTCGGAATGCTATTACTACGGGGAAGAATCCGGCAAGAAACCTCCGTAGTTGCTTTTTTCAATATTCAAATACAATATTTTCTACTACAAATTACAATAATTCTAGCTACATAGCTGCTTCGTTGCTTAATTTCTAATATGTATCTGAAAACAATTATTCTTACATAACCAATAAAACTGACAAGCATAAAACAACATTAGAATTTCAACATTCGATTTTTGTTTAGAATACAAACCTGTATTACTGTATCTTAAATCATTTAGATAAGTTTGTATGTATTTCCTAAAAATAGAACCATAAAAAGGTGCGAAAAACACATCACTCCTGGGCATTGAGACAGGGAATAGGAAATAAGCGGTTCCATTTGAAGATATTGTATCTGTTGTTTATAATACGATATTTCTATTGGAAAGCACTTTGCGTACTCCGTCCCTCTGTTTGTACTTACGTATCATGTAACACGCTTAGCCACCATTATGTCTGTAACTGTACACGTTTTTATTGAATTTTTCACTAAATTTTTTATACAAAACCGTGAGCAACCGAAAGTGATACCGCCTATTGACACGAATAGAAAGGATGGTGGTGCTGTAAGGAGGTGTCAACCTATTTGGAATTTGCTAGTTTTAAATTAAGAATATTCCATAATTCTAAAATAAGAAAATGACATCGATCTTCCGTCATTCCTGCACGGACCTTGGTATTGTTAACACAATTGTACTTTGACGATAAAATAAAAAGAATTTTAAAAGTTATTTGTTCGCGGCAGTACCAGACGAACTCACCTATTTGGCTATAACTATAATATCCATCACTTTAACTACAGATTAGGTTGGATTTTTAAATTACCTTGGATGAAAAGAACAGGTGATTTTGATGTAGGTACAGTTTTTTTCACTGTTACTAAAAACATCTAAAGGTGATAAATGTTGCTAGAGCTCCATGTAACATAACCAAATCTATTCAATTATAGTTACGTTCATGCCATAAATATTTTCGTGGCATGGCAAATATTTTTTTTTAAATTTAGAAGATTTAATGGATGTGGAAGATGAGCTTCATAAAACAAAAACTTTTCGCATTCAGCAATGTAGATCCCGATAAAACCAAGCCAAAAAATTGTTGCATTCAGCCAAGATTGATATCGTAGATGGAGATATGTCCCAAAACTCAACAATAAATATAACATGCAGCATAAATCGGTGGACCTATAGATTTGGAAGATTTGAGAGGAAATTCCTTGAGTTACTGGGCCAATTTTTTTTTTCATCTTTCAAACCTGTGCTTATTTCAAATTTAAATTGTATGCAAAAAAAAAAAAGGAAAACAGATTACTCACGTCCCTCCGTAGATGCAGTACAGTTCCACTTTCTTCCCTTTATAGGCGACCTCTTCCCTCCTTGACGTGTACTGTCTGACCGGCTCATGCTTGTTCGAAGTCGGCGATATACCAGTGGGTGGCACTTTCAGATACACCTTACTGCCCAGTTTATACTCGTTCCTGAATATCGACTTGGCTGCGCAGGTATACGCGTAGTGCGTGCTCATGTCTTCGCGAGTGACGTTCGAGAACCAAAGGTTTCCCTCAGGATCGAGAGTCATCCTTGAGTTATTAATCGTCTTTAGTTGCCCTTGGTCCCCTTGAAGCATCCAATAAACATTCGGTTTCGGCCAACCAGTAGGGGGTTCACACATGAGTTGGAACGGCTTTCCCTCTTCGGCAGTTTTCGTGATTTGCGGGCCATCTTTAAAGGAACTGAGCTCAGCTTTCCTCAGGAAAACGGAATTGGAAGTGGCTGTACCCCATTCGTTATCAGCGAAGCACTGGTAGAGACCCAGGTCTTCATCTTGAGGCTTACTAACCATCAGGGTACCTCGACCTGGTTGCTGGGAGATGCGGTTGTCGTAGCTCGTATACTCGAAGGGTTTCCCGTTCTTTATCCATCTGTACCTGTAGGACAAAGATAAGTTATTAGTTTAATATAAATTAGACTGTCGAGAATTTTACTCGTGACCCTAAATCAATAGAATATTCTAAGCTGCCAATGTAACCTTGAAATATTTATTGATCTTGAATTATCTATTCCTCTTCTATCTTTATATAGTAGATACATACATCATGTACATTGTACATATAAATCAATTGCCACATCCGAGTAAATTTGAAAACGCCTCTATTAGTTTTACCAGATTTTTTGCTGTTATGTTCGGTACAAAAGATTTCTTACAAAACTAATAAAATTCTAAAAGGTCAGATCACCCCAGGCGTAGTTGGGGTGGGCCACTAGTAATGTAATAACTAAACATTTCCTCAGAGTGCACCAGTAATGACATCACGTTGCCATGGTTACGGCGCATCCTCCGGCGAAGGTACAGAAGATTGCATTACGTCATCGCCAGGAAACTAACGTCGTCAGTGAATATAGTATTACTAGTTTTTGACCTCATTCTCGTAGAATTTGTTTCTTTTTAAATCAAATGAGTATGTTACATTATTGCCAATACTTCATCGAAATCTTGTTCGGTTGTTTAGACGTGTTTATAAATTTTGTACTCTCTTAGCTTAGCTCGACTTGGCAACAACGGCAGTTATCAGGCCCTAAGCTATCCTATTACGAGCTGAAACTAACCATATAATATCAACAACGAGGCAAAATATCATGCGATCCGCTTGATGGTAAACCGTCGCATGTGAACGTCTGCAACCAGGGGCATAGGGCACGCGTTGCCAATCCTGTAAAAAATATTACAGCCTCCTCGAACAACCCCATGCTGCAGTCACAAGTCCATTAGGGTACGTCACTATGTGGCGATTGCGTGAGAGACCATGAAAGAGACAAACGCATCCTTTTGTACAGTGACATCTCTCTCACAATGAAATAGATTAGAACAGGTTACAGGAATCATCGCTGCATATCTGCGAATATTGAGTCATTTCGCATCATATGTATCTCCTCACTTTGTTATTAGGTACAGTTATTTTTATAATGCAAATGAGTAATAAATATCTGAGTCATCAATTTATAGAATAAAATGAATTTCAAGAGCTTTTAAGGTTGAAATGACGAATGGTTCAATAGTTTATTATCGCTTCTAAAAAACTTATAACAAATAATGAAACGTCTTAATTTAGAGGAAGGATATATTAAAATATTGTTTATTTAAAATTAAGACAAGTATATCTTTTAATTCAAAAGAGAAACGGGCAGCCAGCTCACCTGATGGTGAATGATGACGCCCAATCGCCCAAGGCCCATGTCAGCAGAATCTTTGCCGACCTTTTAAAAAGCAGTAATCCCTTTTCTTAAAGGATCCTATCTCGTATATATCCGGGAATACCGCTTTGACTTTTTTTAAAGAACTTTTATTTTTTAATTCGAAGATAATTTGACAGATTCTTGAAGAACATCTTCGTTATTTTTTATCTAGGTTCATCGAATCAGAAACTAATTTCCTACAAAATGATACACAAACAAAACCTTTGCATAAACTGGGAGCAAACAAGAAAACTTTTCAATAAAGCTTCTTTGATCCCAAAAAAAACCCTAAACTATTCTACCCAACAGTACCCAAAAACAGAAAAGTAGAACAAATCAAATCTGCATCGAGTCCTTTGTTAGAAATACATGGCGCCAGTTATTTGACAATTGCTTTTACCGTTCAACGACAAAGTTTAAGCCGTTGCTTAAACGTGTGTCGGACACCAGCCACTTTTCGTTGCCGACACAGCCACACCATCATAGAAAACTGTGGCGGCAACCAGACCTAGTCGTCACAGTTCCAGGTAACTGATTTATATGAAATATGATTGTGGCTGATGTCCGACACAAGATTCAAATTTGCGCAGCGCCCAAAAGTTACTTCAGCTAAATGTAATAATTGAATACTCCAAAACTGGGGCAAAATTTACAAATTCAATTCACAAAGTCGCTCTCTACGGGCGTGTACAGCGAGCGACGTTCACAATTAATTTATTAATTCTGAACGTGGTTCGTTTATTACGTACTCGTATCTGTTGATATCTTTCAACGTGATTGCCAAGTTGGTGATTCTGCAAACAAGGTTAACTGTATCGAGGTTTGAATTCGGGATAGGGGGAACTATTTAATTTTGAAACACGTAGAAAGCTCGTTTTCCATGTATTAACTTGTGTACGTAAGTCTTAAAAATATGTCATCAATAAAATGTTGCTGTATTGATTAAAAAAAAACACAAATCTACAATAATAAGTAACGTACTAATAAATAATGTAGGCAGTAATTTATCAGTTAAGAAGCCATTAATATTAAAATGTTCATCATTAATCAATGCCTTAACATTGTTGACTCAATAAAGAGACACAAACTACATATTGTGTACTTAGTAATATATATATTTTATTTCCAGTGTCGTTGACGACCACTTTATCTTAACCAGTGCATCTATTGAACTCAAAGATCAAAAAATTCAGAAATATATAAAAAAAACACAATCTCAACGCATTTGGGTCACTGTAGAACATCCACGACGCGAAATTCGTGTCATGGCTCTTATGTAAACGCTAACGATGCGTTGTGGTGATAAAGAAAAGCTATGATGCGTATTGGAATCATAAAGGGAGAACAACGCGGTGCGTATAGTTTTTTCGCCCCTTGAAAGTAAAATACCCACTATGAGTGTTACCTTTTACTGCAGCTAGCGACTGCAATTACAAATTTAGACGAATCTTTATAAATCAGCTCTATCGAATAGATGACCTTGGTGGTGCAGTGGTGTAAACAGCCGACTGCTACGTTAGAGGTTTCGGTGTCGAATCCCGGCGGGGGCGGGACTTTGTGTTATTTGCAAATTGTTTCGCTTACCGGTTTTGGTTGTTGTATTCTTATTTATGTCGTTTATACCAAAATGTTGCTTAGTGCCTGCGATACAAGATTTATCTTAGTACAGGGCTGAGTCAATGTGTGTGTCGTGATGTGGTTATTATTATTAAAGATCGCTAATACAAGTAGAAAACAAATGTTAACGAATGGTACTTGATATTGAAAAACCGAATTCATGGGAGCTTCACAAAATGCCAAGAAACGGAAACATTAAATTTATTAAAGGTTTTTTTTGTTACTGAAAACCAGAGAACAAATCCTACTTTCAAAGAAGTCTGACAGCCCCTTACTCACTTTCAGGCAATTAAATAAGACGATATGTGGCGATAGTAAACCGTAGTAGTTTGTTGGCAAACTTTTCTAACAGTCAACAAATACTGTAGAGCTATTGTGGTAATTTACCTAGTCAAGCTTTCTGTATATCTGTATGAAAGCTTATTTGTTGCGGTATGTCTATTACCACAACAAACAAAACATTTTAACGCGAACTTCGACAACCGGCAATTGCAACTTTTGGTTGCTCCAACTGGCAATCGTTGGATTGAAGTTGAAGCAGTGTTGCCAACAATAATTTTAAAATTCCGTTAACTCTCGTGTCAGAAAGAACACTATCAGAAATCCGTTAACCTTGCCTTTTTGCCGAAACTACGCGAAAGGCGAACTTTTTTTTTGGTCTTTCTTTCACTAAAAGTCGGCAATACCACGTTTATTATCTTTTTTTTATAAAATCATCAGAATTTGATCATGTTCATCTCATCAAAAATACGTTAGCCGTTAGCGTATTATTTCCCCATTTCCTTCAACCAAAATCCGTTAAATTCGACAAGAAATCCGTCAACTTGGCATCACCGGATTGAAGGAATCTTGCAAAAGGTTGCCAGTTGCAGCTCATCTCAACTCGCTACGTTCGCACAGCGCCCGCAACGGTCAAGCTTTATTTATTACTTGACCTACATCTCTTATCGCGTTTTTAACTCGCTCCTGTTGACTTTCCATAAGCTTTGTTTTAATGTGATTCCTCACTGGAGTTGTTTGCCTTTTTAAAGCACCATAGTTTTCTAAACGACAAATCTGTTTGATACACTGTCTTCATTACAATACTTATCCTATAAATAACTAGCCAATTTTTTTTGTTGGGTTGTTTATTGCGTAGATAGCATAGTGCGTATGTGGCAGAAATATGTTCGCGTTCAGTTATGCAATTAGTATGGAGATGGATAAATTAATTTTATATGTACATATATACCTACTATACAGTATGTAAAGTAGTGGTTATGTCACAATTATTTACAAACTATGACTCACTCGTGAGCAAGGTCATTGAACCTATCAAGTATGTTATTATTATTTTATATAAACACTTATTTAATGCTTATCGAATCATAAAGAAGTAGGGTCACTCGTGATGTCGTGTAAGATCAGTGAAAATGTTATTTGAAATCATTGAGGGTTTTTTTAATGTAAATAGCGTATAAAAGCGACAATTTACTAAAACTCAATATTTCGGAACTACTTGTCCTATAAAACTGTAAATTGGCAGTTAAGAAGAGTTTTATAGTAAATTCAACCAAAAAGGGATAAAACAAAGGAGGTGAATTTACGTACGAAGATGTGGGTAGGGTTACCAGACGTCAGCGATTTTCCTTACACGTGAGAACTATTTGCCATTTGTCAGGAACCGATCGTTAAACGAAAATATCAGGAATTTTTTATCAAACGTAATGTAGTTAGTAACTTTAGTACAAAACACATAAACCAGTTCTTCTGTAAAAAATTAAATTCAGCTCTTTTTAAAATATTATTTCGACCCTTCGTCGTCGACCCAAAATATCAGTATTTTGTCAGGTACCTCAAAAATTTTATCTCAGTAATCGCTATCTCTCTACGTGAGGGTCACTTAACCACACATTTGAATAATATTCATACAATAAATGGAGAGATTTTTTTTCTTTTTCCGCCTTTCGCAACTATTAACAATAATTTGATGGAAAAATATAGCTTTATTTTCCTTTTATCCTAACGTTATTCAACACAATCTGGATCCGACACATGCATATAATCTCTTATAGAAATAAAAAATGCCGAGTCACCAACCACCAGATTGGTTCGAAAAATAAATCATTTGAGATTTTTTTTACATAGCTATAGTCATTCTAAAATAGGATGTTTGACCTTGCTATGGTTGTTTTTAAAGTCTAACAAGCCGGCCATATCGAATATGTTGACCACGGCAACCATTCAACCGCCCGGCAGGTTTCAAGCCACTTTTTTGATAACAAAAAAATATCACTTCCAATTTAAGTTTTTTTTTTGGTTCGTACTCGCTTATTCGTTACGAGGTGATAACTTGTGTTTTGTGTTCCAAATTAAGCTAAGGTTTTGTGTTTATTGTTAAAGATAGGGCAACTGATCACAAGTCAGAAAATTCTTAATTTTAACAATGTTTGTTCTCATCACGTGACATTGGCTTAGTAGCCGTCTAATAAGATTGTCGCCGTAATACAAAAAATTGAATTGAATTGATGGTTTCAATTGAATAGATATTTTCACACATTTAGGATAAAATGTAATAGTAGAAATTTAATTAAATCCCACTTATAATCTAAATACTTAAATTTTGGAGTTTTGTAACTCAATTAAGCAGAAACGGCTGGTGGGATTTTGATTTGAAATTTGCAAAACATATAGCTTATCGCCTTGAGTGACACATTTATTTTTTATTCGGAAAAAAATTTTAGGTCCCAACGAGATCTACGCAGACGTTCATCAAAGCCTGAACTCGAAGTACAATTCGCAGGCAATCTTACTGACTTATCTTTCACTCAAAAACGTATTAAAATAAGTGTTTATTGTATTAAAATATGACATAACGTAGAGGGCAGCCACATAAACACATAAGACGATTACAGTGTCTCGCATTACAGTTAAGACTTGAAAGACTGGTTGGGAATGTTTAGGGCTATTACAGGCCATTCAAGCTGCTACATTTACATCCCACACTTTACTTTTATTTTTTAATTTAATTTATTTGGTATAACAAACAGCATACATAATAGGGTTTATACCAATTCTGCTTAAGACTTTATTGTATCGCACTCACTTGTATGCACTACATAATCTTAATAATGGAATACGTGCAAATTTATTTATTTACGTAAGCAAAAAGTATTTATTTAAAGTTTTTGACACTTCGTATTTATATTCCCGAATCCCGGCGGGGGCGAGACATTGTGTTATTTGCAAAACGCATTGTTTCGCTTACCGGTCTTGGATGTTATATTCTTATCTATTTAGTATATACCATATCGTTGCTTAGGACCTGCGATACAAGCTCTTACGATACTTAGTGCAGGGCTGAGTCAATGTGAGTGTCGTGATGTGGTTAGTATTATTATTATATTAACCAATTTTATCAAATATGTCTAAATCTCTATTTGTCTTCGAGAATTCATCATAAGTACATAAATTTTACATATACATTTAAATTAGCGACCCGCCCCTTCATTATGCAAGAGATATATTACATTTAAACCTTCATTTTGAATAACTCAATCTATTTAAAAAAACCGCAACAAAATCCGTTGCGTAGTTTTAAATATCTAAGCATACATAGGGACAGACAGCGGGAAGCGACTTTGTTTTATACTATGTAGTGATGTATATATATATTGACTGACGCGTTTGATTTAAATCCTTTTTCGTGTGAAATTCAATTTTGAGATTATAACTTTTTTGGTAAATAGGTTAGATATTTCCTTTTTATAATTTTCTGAATAGATTTTGATAAATCTGACTCAAGCTTGCATTCGGAAAACATGTCACCAAGTCATGACTAAAACCTAAGACCGTTCAGCAGATCTTAATGAATCATCGTACACAGATAGGTGATGTCTTGGAACAAGTCAATTCTCATACGTATTTAGTAAACCAAAGAATAAACAATAGCAATTTCTCTGTGTCGCTTTTGCTCTCAAGTAACACTGACAGAGTTTGTTAATTTATGGTTTTAATTTCCAAAAAAAAACAATGTTTTAGACACATCGGTTATAACGACAGAACGATTATTACGACTCAATTGCGAGATTACGGCCCGTCGAATCACATTTTTAAGTAAACATACCACTTATAACGACTACCAAATATAGTATCAATGTTAATATGGTCCCTTTAGTGTAGTTACATCTGATATCAATTGTAAATCCAAACTATCACTTACTTGGGAGCCGGTTCCCCTTCAGCTTCACACTCAATGATGAAAGGTTTGTCAGTCTCTCCGGGTTGTGCTACTTGGAACAGCAGCTCATCTGATATCGGCTGCTTCACTATCCTCGGCGGAGATGTCACTGCAACAAACAATATTTTATTAAATTATATAATGATTTTATCTTAGATTAATTTTATTGGTCTCCACTATATACCACTCGACATTATAATAATGATTCAGTTTTTTTTTTGTCTCTATACCCGTAAATATTCATAATGATCCTATACTGTTCTGTAAATTCTAAATGAAGAGGAATCCTCTGTTCCTCTTCATTTGGGAGGTGCAGATTGTAAAAAGATCACTGATCTGTCTTACTGTCAAACAATGTTTTATTTTAACATTTAAGGGTTCACAATAACCAACTAACTGCCTCTGGTTTTCATAGATTTTGTTAAAGGTTTAACACAAATTTACATAGTGGCTTCATTATTACAAAACAATGGAAACTATACAGTTCTCTTTGTTAGCTAGTTATTACAGTTAGTTCCCAGTATAACTGTTTTTTATGTACAAAAAGATTTTCAGAGTAGTTATTCTGAAATTTAAATATAAATAGTATTCTAGAGAAGATTTTAGCAATTATGGCACTACATACTATAAAGATTGCTGTTGATATAGTTAGGAACAATGAAAGAACATTTCTGTTCAAAATATGTGGAAGAGATGGTCAAAAACGTGATGGTGAAATACTTTAAAAGTTTAACTTTAATTCATATACGTATGTTAAATTTGTCTGATTTGAGGAAGTGGTAGTTCACATTATTAGGTACCTTGGTAAACCTACCTACCCTAGCCGATAGGTCGAGGGTTTGAGTTTCGGTAACACATAAACATCGCAATCTGGTCTTTAACACTGCCTCTGGTGCACTGGTTGCCTATCTCTCTCGAGGGATTAATTACGGCGTGAGTTTATGTTATATTTATATGGAACATGTCAAATTCAAAAAGTTTGTCACGTTAGAGTTAAAACCTTTAAACTGTATTTTTTTTTACTGCAACAGGTTCGCAATATTATTTATAGGGTGAGAAACTTGGTAGTTGTTTTTTTCAAGAATAATCACAGTGCAATGATTTTCCATTACAGTTTGTAAACATAGTTTCCTAGTAAATACCAAATTTGATAATACCAAATACTCTGCCCACCAATTTCTTTGGATATGATTTTAAGTTGATTTAAATTTTTGTCACATTACTAGTATTTTTTTTAATATTTTCTGTTTAGTTTTATAAGTGTAGCACAAATTAAAATAATAGGAACCAACTTTGATTTTTTATTTGTTTCAATTGATAGAAATAATAAAATTGCATAAAATATGAAGGATGCAATGAATGTAATATATAATGTTATTGAGCCAGTCCACACAAACTGCACCCAATTACAAGTATTACACAAGTTTCAGTCATCATCCTCCTCAACTGACAAACGCTACCATAAGCACATGACCAATAAAACAATTATACTTGTAGTGAGAAAGTTTCAAGGAATTTAAAAGGAAGTAGAAAACTTCTAAGAAAACATGTGATTGTTAGGGTCAACAACTATAGTCATTTTAAGTTAATTAAAAAATACAACCTTTAAAAATTTACCTAACTATACTAACTATTGCCTTCTTTATAGACAGAAATAATAAAAAAAAACTTATAAAAGTTTTTATTTGTCTTACAAGTGTTACTAAATGCAACAATACAAAAAATTTACTTGGTAAATTACTTACAAACTGTTCTAATATTATTTTTTTGTTTAAATTCATATAGTTTCAGTAATGTTGTATTGCATTGTAACAGAATTCACCTCCTGATTACAAAGTTAGGTACATGTTGTAACGTTTTTAGTATATCTGAATATAGAAATTAAAACATTAATTTGCTCAAGTTAGGATATAAAAGATAGAACTACTATGTATTTGTAAACAATTAAGTTATATAAATAAGCTTCTAGTTATCTGAATAAACATAGTATGAATGAACTGCTGGTCCTGTGACAGATTGCTCTCAATCACAGCATCCAAGGGCAAAACAATATGGTCAATTACTTATCTAGATCATTGTTTCTAATTATAGGTCTGATAGCAGTCTGTGATATAGTTGTTATTTAGTACAAAATATATGAATGGACCTGATTATTATAAAAAGTTGATTGAACTTGAGTGGAAACAGTTTAATGTAAACCTTATACAAATTAACAGGTACTTACGTAGTGCAGCGGCCTGGGATATGACCGCCAATAGGCAAATTATCCTACTTGTACCCATGTTAGCTGCCTTGAAGATCTAGCAAGAAACCAAAGAAGCCAGTTAGGACACAAAGCACATCTCAACGGCACACATGTTCGCGGCACTCGATGACCTAATCCGAATAAAGCTTCATCCAACAATGACAACACCCACTAAAAATAGTATCGTAAAATACACTAAATTGACAACTCGTTATGACAAAATATGAATGTAATAGGCTAGCATCGGAAATGTATTATTTATTTATGTTTTAAAATAATTCATTTTTAGCAAATTAATGAGAAAATCGCACGAAACTTCTTTACACACTGGTAGTAGATCGATAAATGCATTCCAATAGCCCTTATAACCTTAAACACATATGAATTGAACTTGAAATACTAAATATTGAACAATTAAATTACCTAAAATCCCTGTTTTATAATAATATCATCGCGGTAAAATAACTAAATTAAATGAGATTTATAGGCGGGGCTTTTGAGATTTTGCTGTCGTTCGTTCGGCGGATGGTTCAATGACTGCCATAGACAAACTTTAGTTTACGGCTTGTATTTCTCACGATGATTTCCGCTCTGCTCTTCCTTACTGAAAAGTTCTTGTCTTTCTCTTTCTCGTTTGACCAGAGACAAGAATTTGACATGAGACATTCAAAACCAAGTTTTGTAGAATATTTTTGATACAAAAATTTTCTTCCTGTCGACAGAGAAGTTGTAATTTTTAGTTTAAATCAAAATTCAATTTGAATTTCTCCTGTTTTTGTAATTACAGATATTTCAATTGATGTATGTTTTATATTCAAACATTTTAAGAGATCACAAAAATGTATATGATTTGAGAACGTTTTTTAACTGAAAAATCGCGTTTGACAAGCGCAACCCGCGACATTTAAAATTATTTTTTCTAGTAGTTCTAACTTTTTGTATTTTCAATAAAGATGTAAACTGTTTTAGATTTTAGTAAGATCTTTTTTTTATCTTTTACAACTTTTAAGTCAGAGGTTGGGTCTACCTTAAGTTTGTAGAACTGGATTTTATATTTTTTCAGTGACTACAAGATATCGATTTGTTTGGCATGCGTCTATAATCTTCATCCTTTCTTTATAATCAACTGTAGGATAGAATGGCTGGTAAATTATTATCTGTTTATTTAAGATTACATTTAATAAGTGTAAATTTAAGAATAGGCAGGTTATTAAAGCAAGCTATTTTGCCAACAGCCATTTCAGAAACACAGGACTTTGATATATCTCGAAACCGCTCGTTCACGACTTCAAAATTCTTAAAAACCTCAAAACTAAATATGCCATGCAATTCCGATATAAATTGTTACATAAAAGACACAAAACATCAACCCAACATTGAATTTACTATTAATACTGCAAAAACCATTTTACATACTGCTAAAGAAAACAGAAATAAATTGGATGATGGTATCGTAAAAGAAAAGGGCGATTCGCAATCAATAACAGAAAGTAAAGATGATATACTTATAACAAACTCCCATCTAGAAAGATTGGAATGTACCTACAAAGATATTACTCAAGAACTTCAAGCTGATGAGAGTTGCACTCACATTGACTCTTGCATTAAATTTTTCAAAATGACTGTAGAAGATATTTTTGACAACTTCTTCACGAGTATGGAAACATTTGAATATTTCAAGACGAAGTTCAATGAAATCATCGCCAAAAGCAAGGGGGAGGCGATTGCCGATGTTGAAGACTTGATTACTGATATCATCCAACATATAATATCATCTGAAACGTCATTGGCTATTGATGAAAACACGACAGAAAACACTGGAAGGATTACGACCAGAAGAGCTGATAGCGAAAAATTACTTCTCAAATTAAATTCCATTGTTGGCAATTTAAAAATTCAAAATTTAACTCAATCTGCCACAGTTAAAGGTTACTGCGGGAAAGAAAAACATTTTTTCCCCTACAGAGACAGCCCATGTGTACAAATGAACACTAATAACAAAAGCTTTCTATCAGAAGTGAACATCGAGTACAAGGGTAACAATTTAAAAAAAAGTAGATTTGCATCTGCTGGTGATTTGAAAAATATTGATCTTGATGAAATGGAAAGTCTCGAGCAAAAAATAGAAAACAGTAACATGCAGTTTAATGATAGAGAAATTCCAGTTAAAGTTTCAAATGCAAGAAAAAATATCCATATGGATGATGAAACCATTTCCGAAGAACGTGACCCAAACAATAAATCATTTATTTCTAAAATTTGTCATTTTCTCTGTAAGAGATTTCGTAAGAATTGAATTGTTTTACTATGGATATTTGGATATTTATATTTTGAATATGAATAAAAGATACATTTAGATACTTAATCATTTAATTTACTAATTTGAGACTAGACACTGTTCCCGGCGATATCTCAGGATGAAACATTATCTTCAAAATTGACTACGTAATACCACCTCAGCCTTGTAATATGTTTGCACAGTTGAAGAGCGAACTCTTTCTTCATATGCAAGAAGTCATTTATAATAGGTAAATCTAGCATTATAAAAGCGTAACCGTCGACATCCTCTTGCTTCATTCTATCAGCTACTAGCTTACAGTCTTCTGTATTGCTTAAATATGAATGCACATCATCCACCGTCCACTCCATGGGGTTCGGCGAAAGTTTCAGCTTACCCTTGGTCCATGACATCGACATATCTTTCTCGAACATTTTATTGTCAGACGGCAACGGATCGTAGGAGGAGAACTTGAGTTTTTTCAATTCTGGCTCTTCCGAATCCGAGACATCACTTATATTTTTAGCATCCCTGGAATTGGTGCTGCTTTCATTCGTTTCGTTTTCCGAATCGCTCTCATTGGTGCTTTGTTTTTTGTTGGTACACGTGTTGTTGTAAATCGTTTCAACGTCCTTCTTATTCCAGTGAGACTCTTTCATTTGTAAGGCGAAGTTGGGCAGTTTAGCCCCGCGCGTTTTCATCTCTAGCTTAGGGTAGTTGTTCTTCTGTTTCCTTTGGCTCCGTTTGCATTCGGAACTGCTATCTGGTGAGTTTGGCCTGGTGCCTGACTCCGAGCCAGCGCTGTGCTCGTCTCCTACCGACTCAACGTCCTTATTGCTCTCCATCTCCTGCGCTGGTTGCTGTTCTTTTTCTCTCTTTTCTGGAGCAGGTTTTTTCTTCTTTTTCCTACCGGTACAACTACCTTTCGGCCTTCCTCTGCGCTCGGTATTGTTATCTAGAAACATAATTAACTTACATTGATAAAAGGTTTGCAGACTGCTTTGTTGAAATATAAACAAAGTTTAGCATATGTCCTATAGAATGCCATTTATTGCCTGGACAAATACTGAAACGGACAGTTACTTTTAAATTTATATTGTTACTATGCTACTTAATTACGCTTAAAATTTTTATTTGGATGAAAACTTACGGAATGTAGACTTGTCCACTTGTTGACAATTGTTAGGGCATTGCTTGGGATATTCAATAGGGCCAAACAGACACGGGCAAGCCTGTAGTTTGACGCAGACATCTCGGCAGAATGATAATACTTGCTCAGCCTTTGTTGCTATGGGAACATAGGCGTGATACGTGCTAGTTTTTAATCTGAAATAAAAAATCCCGATAAAATTTGAATAAAAACCATTTAAGAATAGGTTTTTGCTGTGTTTACTTCATATTTTTTTAGACTTAACTTTTTCTAGAAAGATAAAATAGAATAAATGAAATTGTAACTTATTTTACAATGACTTACTTGGCTCTTAGCATTTCTAATCTCATGTCATCTTCAGCGGGGCCTTCTGTTTCCCAATCTTTTAATAACTTTGCAGGTTTATAAGACGCCGATATGGTTTTATTCAATACCTCTTTAAGAACCAGTGACAACGGCCCCGGCCCTACGTGCTTAGGAAGCTGTGACAGTTTATTCCTACTAATAGAAGGGCCAGCATAACATTTGTAGTTAAAGAATATCCTATCACACCATTCCTCTGATGGTTTCTTAACTTCCTCTTTAACGGGCTTAACTTCCTCTACAGGTTCCGGTTCTTCTTTATTGACGATGCTCGTATCAGGAATGTGCAGTTCGTAGTTATTGCTGTCGCACCAACCAACTGGCAGTAAGAGATCACTGTCTTGAGAGTACCAGAACCGTTCTGCGATTGGTATCAGTTCGACGCACACCATATGCTCTTTGATAGCTACTATAGTCGCCACGTGGATTTCTTCTTGGTTGAGAGGATTAACCGCTTCCAATTTCATGTTAACTTCTATGCCTTCTAGGATCACTTTGCTGTCGAAACAGTATTCAGGCGCAGGTACCGACGACGTCATAGATAGATAGTCATCCCAGTCAAATTCATCATCTTTCCAAACTTTAGGAGCCCTGAATTCCAAGCCATTGGTCTTCGCCCAGCCGATAGGATATATATAAGGGTGTTTTGAGTCGCAGAGCCACGCCATTTTGGAATCTTCATAGTCATCAACATGGTCGTCAATGATCACTAGGAAATGGAAGTTGTTGTAGATTTTCAAAATAGTCGCAGGCTTGATTGACTTCATATCCTGAGGATCTAAAGCTTCTAACTTCATTCCGGTTACGAAGTTGTGCGCCTCCAAGTTTTGGTTGGCCTGGAACAGATAAATTCAAAAATTAAACATGGTTTACAGAGGAAAAAACAGAATCTGTCTTCCTGTCTACCTTAGCTAATTTACTATGGATCTACTCATCCGATTAGGTAGATTCTTTTAAATAAATTATTCAATCTATGCAACTATTATTTTCAATTACAGCACCAGTACTTTAAGTGCAACAAGCAGTGCTATTTTAAGTGTAAAACGGCAGAGGTTTCTTGCCTAATTTTTCTTGTAGGTATATTAAATTTTGACCATACAAGAGCTTATAATCAAACTAATGACTAATTATAATTACCCCTACTTCTACTCTGAACTAGTATGTATGGTTCAAAATGTGTTCTAGTTTGGCTAAATAATATCCTGCAGTTCATTGTGCCTCTTGGCGTAGGCTTCCTCCAACATTTTTCATTGATGTCTATCCTGTGCTACCCTTCTCGAGAGATGTCCAGCTGTGAGTTTCATCCTCCAATTAAAAGAATGACTAATTAAATGAAAAAAAAAAATTGGATTAACCTGAAACAGATCAGCTGGTGTAGGTTCCTTAATTGATTCCTCAGCGCTCTGCCGAAGCTGTGTGCTTAATTTGTTCTTGCAGGAGAACTTGTTCACTTTACCAGGATACTTGAACTGCCATGGTGATCCCTGGGGAATAGTAAGGACTCGTTATTAACATAATCCCTATCTAAATAATATAATTGTAAACGTTTTCCCTACTGTTAGGATGTTTGTTACTCAATAGATTGAACTGTTAAGCTGATTTGAATTAAACTGAATACACTCTTAGAGTATGTCCTACAATTTTTTTAGATATGCATAAATTATTTTAATTATTTATTTACTCAATAGCCACACCTATAGCACATAAACAAACATTAAAAACAAATACAGTAGATAAAGTTACATTACTTGTATGGGTATCTTTAACAGCCATGAACAACATTATTAAAAAGTAACACAAAAACTTCAGAGAAACAATGCATTTACTATTAAAGCAATAAATAAATTATTAAACCAAATAAAAAAATATCAGGTTTATAATTTTGCCAAAAGATTTGAATTTCTGCTTAAAATTTTTTTTAGAGTTTCTTTTCTTACTTTATTTGTGACGTATCCAAAGCTACTGAGACGAGGGTTCGAGAAGAACAGCCAGAATTGCTTTAGCTCATCATCAGCACCATCATACTGCAGCAGCAGTCTACCACCAATGTTTTCACATACCTACAAATATTTATTTTATTAGCCACAAACCTGTATTGGGGGATCAAAACACTGCATATAGTCATCTAGCAAAGTTTCACTGGGATTCTAATCCTGGATACTTCTGAAGGAGCCACTGTTGGTGCACCACAGAAGCTGTTATTTAAATGTAAACACAAACTTCGATATTTGCACTGCTAACTTATAATAAACATGATCTAAAGAATGGACAGCTACATCAATTAGACCTGATCAATACACACCAAATCTCTAAAGGTTTAATAAAGGATCAAGAGATAAGCTTGGCTTTAATATAAGCAGGTAAACTAAAGATAATCCTGCATCATATATTAGAGAACTTATTTTGAAATCTTTTAAACCCCACGAAGACATGTAGTGGTTGTGTTAACCAAGGCATGTAACAAACTGTAGCTCAGTTAACTGACCAACCCAAACTGATAGGTCAAGGGTTCAAATCTCGGGTTGGCGTAAGTTGTAGCTGCCATGTTCCTTATTGTGCCCGGATAGTGGCGATAGATTCGCAACCTGTCACACTCAACTCACTCTCTCACTCACTCACTCAATATAAACATGCAAAATGCAGTGTTTATCACCTCTAAAAACCTCTCCCGAGGATTACGAGAAGAGAGTTTATTTGTGTGTACGTATTTAAACCTCATAAATATCGGAATTGTTAATTACAAATTAGAACATTGACTAATTATGTTTTACGTTTTTCAAGATAAAGTGATCAGTTTGTCACTCAGAAAGGGGACTTCTGTTTTTATCTAAGTACATAATAAATTTTTTGTTTGTTTGTCCTCTATGCATTCCTATACCAATTATTTGGTGATTATATAACTTTAATGAGAAGAGAACACCACTGCAAATGTATCATAAAAAATGGTTCCTCTATCATCTAATTTATAATACATGTTGAGAATAACTACTTTTCTTTTTTCAGTTTTTTTTTTGTAAAGCAGTAACATTAATGACAATTTTACTTTCACCACATACATTTCTTCTGAAGCAACACTTCATTGTTGCAACTATTCCCAGATACTATAAATTGCATATAAGATATGATTTATGAAAAAACCAAAGAATTTTAAGTGACTTACGCTGGCTATCCAATATTTGTAGGGGTCCACAAGATTCTGGACTTCCACCTTCATACCGATCTTGATCCTGTCGATTGGTGACAGGCCTTTATTGTTTAGTGCTTCAATGGAAACGGACTTCCTATCCTGTAATGCCTGCTTCATGATATCAATGATCTTATCACCATAGGTCTCATTTATTTCATCCGGAGGTTCCACTAGCTCATCATACTTCCCACACCAACCTAGAGGATGGACCTTTGTGTTGGATATATCGCACCAGAAGTCTTCATCAGCACCAATAAACCTGATTCTGAGTAGGTGTCCACAGACCATAGTGATTTCTGCAATCCAGTATATGTCTGGAT
This sequence comes from Choreutis nemorana, assembly GCA_949316135.1. Classification (NCBI taxonomy): domain Eukaryota; kingdom Metazoa; phylum Arthropoda; class Insecta; order Lepidoptera; family Choreutidae; genus Choreutis; species Choreutis nemorana. The sequence goes on from OX438598.1 coordinate 1,690,664, forward strand.
TGTTCCTGTGACATACTTCAAGTAGCATTCCTTGTTTGATTCCATTGTTGAGGCTTGCTTCAACCTGTAGTTGAAAATAACCATTTTATAAATAAAAATTAATGATAAATTCTTTACTACACATGATAAAAGTCTTTCACTAATCTGTGTTTATGTTTGTTTTCAGGGTGTTTGATTCTTTGGCATCTTAAATATTAAAAAACATATGGTCATGCATGCTGTGTGGATAAAAGATTTAAAATAAAAAGAGACAAACTGGTTACAGCTCTGAAACCTTGAATGATCCTTCCTGTTGTTTACTTTACTATTGATTCATAAATGTATGTAAATTAAGTCACTTTTGGCCTAGAACTAGAACATTGTTCGAATATTTTCAATAACAAATTTAAATATAAATAACAATCCTGTTTAGTACACAAAAAAGTGTTTTTGGACAACATTTTAAATCAGACCTGATATTAAATTGTTCCACTATTCCTTCCATTATTTTAAATTAGATACATTATAATTTACATCAGTGTAGATGTTTTTAGAACAATAAGACATTGATATATTCTCAAAATTATTTTTAAGCATAACATCTGGGGTGATTAGGTTTAAACTCTTGCTAACCAAGCATAAAGGTTTATAATTGTTTAAAACTTGTATACATTTTCATGAATAAAAACAATTTAATAGGTGAAAAGCAGGGAATGGATCATTATTTTTTAATAAACATTATCAAACTTTTAAGTTAACTAACATGATTTTTATTATTTTGATTTAAAACTAGGCAAGTATTTGATCCCAATCCCGCCTGATGTTAAGCAACAATGCAGGTCTAAGGTGGAACATGAGTACCCAGGAGATGCCTATTGCATTTTCAAAACTTGAATGGAACTATTATGAGATCCTGGAGGATGTGTTAAGATGGAATTATGTATATTTGTATTGCTAAAACGCAAGCCTTAAAAGAAATCATAATTTTTAATACTTTTGTCATACTGAGTGTTGCAATAGGAATTTTGCTATACTTATTAAGTGATTTTTTGAGCAAAACAATTTTTGGAAGAATATGTCGTGCATCTCTCATAAAAATTAAAATGATCTTATGTCTATGATTTCACACAAATTTTTCTTAATGAATTAATAATTCTTTGTGAAATAGAATTCCAAAACATATTATTTTCCTAGATGACAAATACCTAAGCCTTTTTATCCTTGTATCTTATTTTTAATTAATGATTTTATTCACTCATTACTGAAATTTGACAACAAAGAGGCACTGATCATTGTTTTATTGCATAGAAAATCAATCAATGTACGACTGTTATTATTTTTTGAATAAATTACAAATATTTGAATCGTCATCAAAAAACACGAAAGCACAACTATGAACAAATGACCCATATGGTAACTTTCAAAATGAAACTATTAATGTAGGATCTTTATAACTTTGCATTTGCTAACAAAACAAACTTATCCTAAGTTTTAAAGAGAAAGAAGATAACGTACATGTTTTTAGGATATAAATAGATTTTATAAAATAACTCAAGGTAGCTTCCTGTACAAAATATAACGAATATCTCTTACATCTTAAAAAAACGAAATGATAAAACTAAATATTTGTATTTAAAATCCTACATACTAAACTCAACTTTTATTCAGTCTAAAAAGACAATTGAGCCAGTTTAAAAATCTCATAATTTAATAGACAGAAAAAGACAACTTTACTTACGTGAGAAAATAATTCTTCGGGGACAGCTACTCCTTGATTGGCTTCCAAATAATTATTCCAATCGAAATCCATTATTTTAATAAATTCATTTAAATGTTGATCGATACCAATTTAATTTTTTCAAACTACTGAGAATCTGTGGAACGGCCGAACTTTACGAAATTCAATTTTCATTGAAAGAATTTCCTTCTCATTTAGAAGCTTTGTCTCTTTTCAACTACAGAAAGCCGTATAGCGCTTTCTTTTTCAGACAGCTAAACTAAAATTAATTTTATACAAACTTCAAGTGAAATAATTAAACGCCGTGGCATTGAAATAATCGTAAGTATCTCTTATATTTTCGTAACAAAGAACTTCTAACGTAAAGTTTTTTAATGAATAAAATTGAAGTTGAATGAATTTTTAGGAATTGGTAAATAGAAAATAATTTTTTTAAAGCAGATTTGAAGTTATGAAACAAAACGTTTTATTTGTCAATCGTTGGTTGGACATATGGTTGGAAGAACGTCATACGTATTTGTTATCTCCTGTAACAATAGAAATCTCGATTTACTTTATTAATGATTAGCTCCATTTGATTATTTAAAACAGTGGAAGTGCCAGAAACCGTTTAGTTTAATTGTGAAACTCTCATTATGTGAAATACTTTCTCTTTCGTAACTAAGTTATATTGCGACATCGAAAATGAGTGGATACATAAAGGAATATGGTTATACATTAGCTGCGAATGCCTCCACGGCAAATATAACCGATGACGAAGGTTGCATGTTAGTGAACTCTTCTACGAATGTCATCATAACTGGTGTATACAATGGAATTCCTCAGACGTTGATACTCAATTTAATATCATGGGTATGCCTCATCATGTTGTTTTCGGTTCTGCGCCGAACTGCCTGGAATTATGGGCGGATGGCGCTCGTGCAGCGATCAAAGAACCGATGGACGAATCTATTCTACCGTGGAGGTGATGAAGACGCGTTAGTGAGAAGGAGAAGTCACGATGAGTCATTGAACATGGACCAAGGTTTCTTCAATTGGCTCCCAGCTGTGTTCCGGATCACAAGAGAACAAGTACTAGCTAAATGTGGGCCTGACGCTGTCCACTACCTCTCCTTCCAAAGGCATGCCATAACACTCATGTTCTTCATCACATTGGTATCCATTGGAATCATATTACCCATCAATTTCCAAGGGACAAATCTCAATGTGGAGGCAGGGGCCTTTAGTAGGACTACACTATCAAATTTAAATGGTAGGTCCAATTGGCTGTGGGTGCATACATTAATAGCCATAACATTTCTGCCATTGTCTGTGTTAATTATGAGAAGATGCACCGGCCGCAAGCCTGTGCCCACTTCCATGACAGGAACAATCATGATCACTAACATTACAAGGGCTGATAGAAGTGAGTCAACCATTAGAGCTTACTTTGCACATAACTTCCCTCACATACAAATTGTGGACTTAAGACTGGCCTTCAACATAAACCAACTAAATGAAGTTCAGGAGAAGAAGGAAATGGTGACGGAAGCTCTTCACTACACAGACACATACTTCAGGAAGACAGGCAAGAGGATCACCGTGAAGCCGGATTGGTGTGGACCTGAAGTGGATGCCCTGGAGTTCTACACCAACGAGGAGAAGAAGCTCAAGGATGAAGCCAAGAGATGCAAGGCCATGGTACTTAACGACCCACTAGGTATAGCCTTCTTAACTTTACCCTCTTATCAATTAGCAGAACATGTAATCAATCATTTTAGCTTACACCATGGGTGGGTGTTAACCCATGCCACCAATCCATCAGACATTATTTGGGACAACCTAAGTGTCCAACCTGGTGTTTGGTACATAAAGGCGATAGTTGTCAATTTCTTCCTCTTTTTATTTCTCTTCTTCCTTACTACTCCAGCCATCGTTGTCAATCTATTTAACACTCTCGTAGCCAAGCCTGAGTCTCTAAACAAGATAAGCACTGTCATTTTTGAGTTCCTCCCGACCCTACTTTTGTGGACCATGGCTGCGGTGATGCCCGCCATAGTGTCATTTTCCGATCGATTCCTCTCGCACTGGACTAAGTCGCAACAGAACTACTCTATCATGACTAAAACCGTGTCATTCCTGTTGCTGATGACCTTGATTTTGCCATCCCTCGGGTTGGCCAGTGCAGAAGCGTTTGTTAGATGGACACTCCACCACGAGAACGACACCATGCGGTGGGACTGCGTGTTTCTACCTGACAAGGGCGCGTTCTTCGTGAACTACGTAATAACCTCCGGCTTCATCGGAACATCGTTAGAGCTGATACGCTTCCCGGAACTTTTCCTTTACGTTTGGTATCTGTTACAGTCGAAGTCGAAAGCGGAAAAGAGTTACGTAAAGAAGGCGATATTGTACGAGTTTCCGTTCGGAGTGCATTACGCATGGAGCGTGGCCATTATCTCAATAACAATGGTATACAGTCTCGCCTGCCCCTTAATAGCGCCATTCGGCTTGCTGTACCTTCTATTCAAACACATTGGGGACAAGCATAATTTGTACTTCGCTTACGGGCCTAGTGACATGAGCGGGGTAGGGGGCGGAAGGATTCACTCGACGGCTGTTAGATTAATTCGCATGTCTGTGTTACTGTTGCTCGTCAATATGGCGGCGTGGGCCGGGCTGAGGGCTGGGTTCGAGGCTCGTACGATAATATTGATCATGGCATCGATAGTAGCGTTTGGTACGTTCTTGCTGCTCAGTCCGTTCCCTAGTTGCACGCCGCCGGCTCCGTTGCAGGACGAGTCCAGTGTTCGATTCCCCGAGTATGTCGCCCCAGTCCTTACCAAACCCTTAGACTCCCCGACGAGCACCACACCAACGACCCCTGACTATGGGGCCTCCTCGCCGACGACGAACTCTTCCTACAATACAGACCCAATCAACATATAATCTGAGATTGTTTCTGGTCTCATTGTTACTTGAACCAGGATAGGTAGAAGTCTTCAGTGCCTGATATCGTTATCAATCGATTGCCAATCTTTTTTTTATCGTAGGTGCTTAGGACTTTTTGGAAATAAATCCGATTACTGAGTTTGTACCGGTAAAAGGATATCTTGCTAGTTTTTGTATGTTTTCTTTCAACTAAATCAATACTGACTGTGTTATAAAACGTACTTGACTTTGCACAGATTTTACATTCGAGTCAAATTAAAAAATACTAGCCTATTAATTTGGGCACTGCTGAGTGCAAGCTAGGCAATGAATCAATTTAAATATTCGTTTACCATTTAAAAGTATTCAATTAAACGCATAGTCAGAGCAAAGTCAGTACAGTTCATAATTTTCAGCCTAAAGATTTTAATGCCTATCTGTTGTAGACAATATGACGCATAACGGTACAGAAAATTATTCGATGTGATCACTTCATGGCTGTCTTTATGTAATTTAGTTTTAATTGAAGAGATGTTTTATTCTACTAACTTATTTTTATTTTGATCTTAACATTTTACGTGCAGCCAATTTTCGTTCAAGCTTTTGGGTTTATTTTTAAAACATCAAAGTAACATGAGTTCGCTTTACTGTTTATACTTGTAGAGATCGTTTCTTTGAAGACCGATGTCTGAAATCAACAGTTCCATTCTGGTTTAATCATGACGCAACCGGTAAACCGGTGACCTTCTTTGGCCAGCTTAGCGTTTTTCTACTAAAGTTTCTTCATTAGAACCACAAAATCAAATTAAAGAAAATGTTTAATGTTATTAACACTAAAGTATGACTAAAATATTTAAAAGTCTGAACACTTAACATAGCCCACATAGCATCTAGGTCGCAAGTATTTTATTTCTACGTACCTACACTCGTACACCTTTTTAAATTCAGATTTGAAAGAAAAAGCGAGATTCACAAACTTTCATATTTTATTTGTATAATTTGGTATAAACGAATTAAAAAATGTCCATAACAGAATTTAGAAAATCTGAAATCGAAACATTCATTCTCAATACAATCTATGCATTTCAATAAACTCAGTAAACCTTTATTATTCAAAACACTATCGTACACTACATTACAATTTATGTTAAAGTCAAAATAATAACTTTGCTTAATTTTTTTCGACACAGCAGTTTTTCGTTTCAATTTATTTATTTGAGTATATTAATTCTTTATAATTTTTCGGAACATTAGAGTAGGTAATAAACCTAAGATTGCAATTTTTGCAATTGCAAAAAAACATCTGAATGACTGCTTTCATATTCAAAGTGCATATATATATATATGTCGACGTGCCTTTATTGATAAATTTGTATGTTGTTTACGAGGTAGGGATAGCGGTTATGTGATGAAGCCATGTTGGATAGTGTAACTAACATAATGAACTAGAATATTCTTGTAATTATATTACCTACGTTAACTTATATCGTATTTGAATTGAATCATTTGTGAATTTTAATAAATTAATGCATATCTACATTCCTAATTAAGAATATAAATTCGATTTTTAAATACAAATTTTCTCTTAACCTTTTGCTCTTAAAAAACGTTAATCGATTAAATTTTTATTTGTTTGACGATCTCAACTATGATGCGGAGTGTGCCTGTTAAATGTAGATTTCATAAAACATGTTTGAATTGAATGTAAAGACTTTTTAAATACGAACCTAACTAATCTCTTAGTTGCTGTCATACTGTTGCTTCGCATTGTCAGTGTAACTTTTAGTGTCTGATATAATTACCTTCATACCTACAACCTTACATTATAGTTATATCCTAATGCACATGTTATTCAAAGCAAGCCTGCGCATTATTTCGACAATAGGTATTGTCTTAAAGATAAAGTGGCACAACAAAAGTTTATCGTGCGGCACATGTAAGCCCGGCTGGTAGGTGTAGTCGCGTGAAATATTTTAATTAATAAAGCAGAAGTAGGTACTTATCTAGTTTTGTTCCACTACGCAATACATATTAATATCTGTGTATAGAAAAATCAATGTGCCGTGTGTTAGTTAGTACTTAACTTAATAATTGCTCGTTTAGGTTTGTGATTTTTTTTTGTTCAAGTGTCAAGACGAGGTGTCTCAAAGCTTTTTTTTTTTTTTGTAAATGGGGATATCGGAAATCTTTTCTCGAAGCTAGGGCGGATGTAATTAAAGAAAATATGAAATAACTTACTCTATATTTAACTAGTCCTGTCAATGTTTATTGTTTAAAAATCTACGATGGAGATCCGGTTGCATTAAAAAAGGTATCGATAATTTGTTTAATTATGGCATAACACATAACTACTGAGGAAATCGTAAAAATCAATCTTCCTTTTACACGTTGAGGAAACACATGCACTTACCTACTACGAGTAGCTTGAATGAGTGTTAAAGATTTTCGTAACGACTTAAATTTCGTAAAAAAAGGAATTTGTCAAGAAAAATGAGAGTCACCTATAAAATATGTCTGTTCAAACATTACGGGATTTCATTGGAATGATAGATTTATTGATTTATTTGTAATGGTGATGATAAACATGCATATTAACGTACCTACACTGAATCGATTATTTTATCTGTTGTCGAACTCGCTTGTGTATTTTGTGATTTTTTAAATTAATTCATTGCCTACTAATTTTTATATATGCGGAATTAAGTAATGTGATTAATAATTTATTGTTATGTATCACGCCTAATGGATTACATAATGATTTGTTACTTTTAAATATCAGTAAATAAACGTGTTTGTATTGAGTGCAAGCGATGTTATAAAAGAGACAGTCGCGTAGAAAGTACTTTGGAAGAAGGAATATGTTTACTACCGTAGTCGTATGAGCTTTATTAATCCAATTCTCATTTAATAACTGACGTTACAAACTGATTGGTTTTTTTTACCAATCATACATTTGCAGTTCAAAATTTTAACGGGCTATAAAATTTTTAGCTGCACTTAGCAGCCAAATAATCACAAGTCGAACATATTTATGATAATTTCGGTATTAATTTTAACATGATTCGCCATGACACTACGTATGTAAGCATCACTGTATGTATAGCATATCTATCTAGGCTTGCCAGATGGCAGGGAAATCTGGAATTTTCCCGGAATCTTTCACCTCGTCCTGTGTCCTGTAATTGGGCTCGATTTCGATTGATTCCGTCGAGGATTTAAAAAAAACTACTAGTAAAATTATATTTGAAGGACATTTTACCATTTCTGGTGTAAGTGTTAGCTGTGACAATTTACTGATTTATTTATCCGGAACAGTCAAATTATTCAATGTAGGGGTTGAAAAAATATATAATAGATGTATTGAAGTTCTTAATTAGTATGTTCTATACCCCCTTCCCTCAAAGGATGATACGATTACTGTAATATGGAAAAAAAAAACGTGATAAAAAACTGGGAATAACTACTGATAGTAATCACATAAGCGAACGAAATCGATACCTTTATATGTACTTTATAATTGCATCGTTTATAAACAATAATGATATGTACAATATTAATATTGAATCATATTCAATAGTATCTAGACATACATAATATAAATAATGATACTTGTGAATAAACTAATGACCTCATTTTGATCATGTTATTTTCAAGCAACGGATTCATAAGGTCTTGTTTAATTTCGCAAAATCGAAAGCTCAATTCTACATTTTGAATCTATACAAACTATATAGTAGTAAACGCTAGTAGGTATTCGTTTAATGCATTCAAGCAAGACCATTTTAAAATTCTGCGTTTATATACTGACGTCGAGGTCACAACGCACAGGTTATACTCCTGGCGTTTTCCCAGGGCTGCCTTGGCCCATACCTCCCTTAGCCATATATAATTTGGAGGCCCTTTTTAAAAACCGTTACGTGAATGTCTAAAACTTAAGACTGTTCTTTGACAAGTTACTGTTTTGGCAACTTAGAGAAAATAACCGTCTGTTATACGAAAGATGTCACATTATTTTAAGGTTATGGTAAATGGTTAGATTTATTATCGAGTCGCAATGTTTATTTGACTAATCATCCTCAGTCCTATATAAGGTATTTTCATCACTATCATCACCTTGGCTCCTATGTTACCATTTGGTTTGTTCGCTCTTGGCAATCAGCGTTGATGGTAGAAAAAATATCCATATGGTTAATCACATCCAGGCGTGGCTAGAAAGTGTCTAGATAGAAAAATTATCTTAAAAGTTTACTTAATGAACAAGGAAGAAAATTAATGACTAATATTTCCTTTAGTTTTATTAATTCAAATTAAACTGTTGACCTATTTTTGGTTTTTTATCAGTCCTGATTTATGTATTGGAGTCTCTATACCTATCTATTCATCTGTTTAATAATGATATAATGGTATTATTATTATTTTTTCTACAATGTTATTACTAAAGTTTTCCAATTTGTCATGTGTATTAATTAACTGTGTTAAAACTTTTATCAGCTAATTGTCCCACTTTATTTATACATAAATAATTCATTAACTATATATGAAGATACCTAAATGTAGAATATTGTGTGTTAGCATTAATTAGTTTTGTTTCTGTCATGAGTAGTCATGACATGAATGACAAACCCATCACACGGCACACTAGCATGTTTAAATGAGAAAAGACAAATTAGTTCTGTCTGTGACTGTACCTGCAATATCTGTAAAGTCCTTATGTAAAAATCAGAATAAAACAACAAATTATGTATTAGCTATTTAGAGTAAAATTTAAGTATTATTTTCGCCCTCCAATAAACAGGACGGATCAAGAAAAATTATAACCAATATAGTAATCCCTCTTCTTGAATTTGTTCCTGACTGTACACAACGATACGTTTTCTAGATTTTATTTATACATTTTTTCGGTTGTGCAAATCAAAGATGAACATTACTGTTTAAGTACTTATTTAACTTTTTTTTACAAAAATATATTCACTGATTTGTTGATGAATTCTTGCACGATCTATAACAACAGCACTATTGTTTGAAGGTGTTTTAGTCAAATCTTAAATGTTTCTTTCTTAACTCAATCTAAATTACTTTGCTGACTCCTGACCTATTTCACTGTGTATTTCTGTCTTTCACTTTAGTTAAATTGTTAGTTTAAACTTTAAAATATCGAGAATTAAGTTAATTAATATAAATCCGGAGCTGCAATATAAAATATTTGTTTGATGTTTTGCATAATATTATTTAATGTACCTTATTTGTGTATGTCGTTTAGTATTTAATTGTCGTCGCGTTGGCATTGCAGGCATACTATGTGTATTAGTATTTTATGTAAATAATATAGGGCTTTAAATAAATTGTTTTATACTAATGCCGCATTTTATTATTTCAATATTTTATCCATCTAATATTATTACTGAAACCATAATAATTATAATATATTTACTGCTACGCTATAGGTTCCGGGTTCGAATCCCGTTGAAAATTGCGTTATTTTCGCGACGCATTGTTTCGCTTAGCGATCTTGGATGTAAACCATATCGTTGCTTAGTTCCTGCGATACAAGTGCTCACGATACTTACAGGGCTGAGTCAATGTCTGTGTCGTCATTTGTTTAATTTGTTTTTTAAATTATTATTTATTAGTAAGAAATAAAGGTTCCAAGTAGGAGTGGAAGGTTGTCTACGAAACAACTGCTTCAATTTCTTTCATCTTGGAATTTAGGGTAACAAAGATTACATTTTGTTTAAAAATTGTATGCAGACTATGTCACAGCCAAATTTAAATGAAGGTTCAAAAAATTTGGATGGATTCTAAGATGTTTAAGAATTTATGAATAATCAAAAATATAGATATGCATATTAAAATCTCATAAGGGTCAATTGTTTTCTCAAAATTAAGCACATTTTAGAAAGGTCACTGAACTCAGCCATTGTTTTAAGATCTGATAGAAACGAGAAAATCTATTTTACTTTTATAAGACAACTACAGTGTGAGTGCCTCCATTATTTTTTATATTTTGTAATTAATTAAGTTAAAATTAATGTTAATTAAAATTAAGTAGATAGATTTTTATTTATGTATAGATATTATATGCCCGAAATAAATTATAATAATAAATTTTATGCTCAAGTAGGAAGCTGGAAGTACTTTTTTATAAAGCTGGTAGAAAACATTAACTGTATTTTTTATTCCGTTCTAATACCACTTGGTAATCGTTTGTATATCCTTTAAAAAAACAAAAGAATAATTAAAAATTATTTTAGTTGTTCATATAAATTAATTTATAACGAGACAAATTAAACCATTGCTAATTTTACAAGCTTTAAAATGTATCTTTATCTTTATATAAGATACATTATCTTTATCCTTTCTAATGATGACAATTAAAAACTTATTCAATGACTACATTTAAACCATAAAATTAGCGATGATTGTACCTAATTGCTAATTAACTAATGATTTTTCTTGGGCTTGGAGAGTTTTTCGTATTTCCTCTTTGATGAGAACCAGAGTCCGAAGGGGATGGCTAATGAGGGCAGGGTCATGACTGCAAAGGCTGCCCAGTCTAGGATGTGTGATGAGAACTTGCGGTCATAGTCTTTGAAAGCTACAATGGCCCCTTCACCAGGGGAGCTGCTGATTGCGAACTGGATCTGGAATTAATTTAATATTTTTATTACATTTGTACACATCACTTTACACTTTACCTGTTCTAATTGCAGTTTGTAGTTGATGGATTTTATTCGGCTGATATCCTTAAATTAAGAATTTTTTAAATTTTAATTCCTATAATATTTTACTAAAATATTATTCTTTGTTTTAGAGTAAAAGATTAGCTTTTTTATTCAAACAGATTCAAACTATCTATAAATCCAATTTTCTGTAAACAAATTCAGTTATTTTGTTTAAATTATTTAAAAACCAACTAAAGATTATGCAAAAAAAAATTCATAGGCAAAATTATCACGATATCAAAGGATAAGCATTGATCTTGACAAAAACAGCATTTGATCTGTTATCTAAGATTTTAGATACACAGTTCATTCAACTTGATGTGAAAATTTGTTAGTTTACTTATCATAAGCCAAAAGTCAAAAGGTTTTAAGCACTTTGAAAAAAAACCTTAAAATAAGCATTTTCAAATTGTCGTTTTTTAAAATAAACATTCTCAAATCCTCTTTTTTATTACCACCGGTTCTAAATGCTATTTCTATGGGGATGAATCCAGCAAGAAACCTATGTAGTTGCTTTTTTTAAAACATAATAATTCTAGCTTTCTAATAATTGAATATTAAACAATGTGCTATATAAACTAATAAAATAACATTTACAAAGATTTGTATGATTTTAAGTCTATTGTTTTAAAGTTGTGTGAAATACAAAGGATGCAATGAATAATGCAATGTATATGAAACTTTTCTCCAGTTTTAGTTTCATGACCAATCAAGAAGTATTTATGTTAAAGAAGATGATAAAATCTATTGATGTGTACAAGAACAGAAAACTATTAATTTTTATTTTAAAGTCATTAACAACAAACATTATAAAATTACCCATAAGTAGCCAGTTTTTATTCAATTTTATTAATTTTCTTGTCTATTATTTTAAGATTAGTTTATTAAGTAAGTTATTATTTGGGCTTCAATATTTTCTGATAAGATCAAGATATTATTATGTTGATAAATTAAATCCTATAATCAAACAATTTTGAACTGGCATCTTTGAAACAATAGTGTTAAAAGGTATTTCAATTTACTTACACCTGTGGCATCTTCACTGGGCCTGTATGTTACTTCAGCAGAGGAGAAGTTGAAGTATCCATATCTGTTGGACCTGACTGTCACAACATGGGACACATTGGTCTGAGGTGGGATCCTGTCAATCTGCGCTGACAGCTGGCCGCCAACCACTGTGAACACCTCAGGGTGGAAGCCGTTGTCAACCAACTTCACATCTACAGCCGGGGCAGTCCCGACGTTGTATAGCGTGTACTTCACTAGGATGTCCAGATTCTCCACTAAGTATTTGTTTAACACTTGTTTGGACACCAGCAGGCGCGCCAAGGTCGGTTCCTCGTCAGCTGTCGCAACAGCAGTGATCACCAGAATCAGCGACAACAGTTTCGCCGTCATTGTGCCTGAAAATTTAATTTAGGACGTACAAAATTGGAACGATAACTAGAACACTCCTATTCATGAAAAATCTGAATGAAAACTAATCATGTAAGTGATTTAGAAAGTACCGAATATATAAAATCACTAATAAATTTAATAAAGATCAAGTATATTTTGAAAATACCTTTTAGTTCTTCGTTTTTTGACCAAATAAATTGTAAGAATAGAAAGGCCGCGGTGACAGTTGTTCGGACGTGGCTGACGTTTCATTCCACGCGTCCAGCAGAATTACCATATTAAAAAATGAACGCTTTCAGTTCTGAAACCATTTAAGTCATGGAATTTTGTTTCTAAAAAGTCTTCAGTTATTTCTTCAAAAACTGTTTTTGAATTATTTTTTTTTAAATGCCTTCAAAGACCCATTCTGTACATTTTAAAATCAAAATAAGATGTAGAAATATTCTCACAGAAAACATAGAAACACTCATCGCAGTACAATTCGTTTATTGAACACATCTTCTATTTGTCAAAAAAATAAAGAACGAATACGAAATACGAACTTGTTTTTCTAAATTCGCCAATTTTACGGAAGAGTTAAAATAATAAGCAATATGTTTTAGTTAAAGCTGATGTAGTACGTTGTCAGCCTTGTTTTAGTATTAGTTTAAAACTATGTCAGAGAAAGAAGACGTCCCTAAGGAACCTGAAAAAGAACCACTAGATGACGAAGCTCTAGAGAAGTAGGTTTGAAGGAAATAATTTCTAATAATACTATGAATAATTGATATTCTTACTGTGATTTGTTTATTGTTTTAGATTAGCTGTAGAGGAGCTGATGAGAGAAGCAGTTCAAGGTGCCGCGCGAGCTGAACTTGTTGGCCCCTCAGGTTGGATAAAAGGCTCCCAACAAAAAACGAATAAACGTTTCCTTGTGAATACGATCCGCAATGCGGTAAGCTCCAACAAGTACCGAAGCTCACGAAGCAAACGCTCCCACAGGTCCTCTCCTCATCACAGACATCCAGAACCTTCTATCAAAAAAGATACCTCCAAGAGAAAACATTAAAATGGCAGAGTATAACGTAGAAAATGTTTTGCAAACTATTTTCGACAGCGATGAGTGTGACAAGTGGAAGCCTTCTGATAAAATTCCTCTGATAATTAGGGAGATTGATCATTGCAAGTCTGAATTGAAGGAATTCCTCAACAGTAGCAACTATGATGTAGATTCGATTCTACAGGAGAGCAGAGACCTCTGTGTCGAAAGCAGATCATTGATTGGTGAAATGGAATCCTGTAAAAAAGAAATAGAAGAGGTAACCATGGCACAAATACTGAAGTCCATAGAAAATCGCGAGAGAATAGCTAAAGAACTGCAATGCATCAACTTCTCCATAGACATTGTTTATGATGTTGTCCAATGTGGAAAGTATGTCAAGGAGTTTGACGATGGAAGGGAAGCTCAGAGCTTTACCCGAGCTATAGAAGCTGTGTATGATTTGGTTCAGTACGTAGAGACACCAGTAGAAGGATTCCAATGCTTAGAATTGTATACTAACACCAAAAATACAGCAAGACTAATCCTCGACAGTTTGCTGCATGATTTGTACACAGAGTGGAAAAGACTGATATCTTGGGATGTTAAATCCAGCCCATGGAAAACAGTAATAACAATCACACTCAAGATGGAAGATACTAATGCTGACGTAGACATCATCAGTGCTTTAGAAAAAAGTAAAAAACTAAACGAAAAGGTGACAGAATTTTCACAGTTCCTTCTCAAAGATGTTCTTGTACCAATCATGCATCATGATTGTACGGTATATGCTGAGAATGATGAACTGATGACTGTCACTATTAACATAAAACAGAATTACAAGCCTCCGTATGATGCAGTCATTGCCAACCTCAGACTTTTATTCCATTACTTGAGTAATAAATTAAATGTAGATTTCAATAGAGGGAACACTCTAATGAAGATGATAGGTAGAGAAATTTCTGTTGAATTCAGTGATATCCTAATCAAAGATTGTCTCATAGATACTATACCAAATAATATAAATGAACTCCAAAGTTATGGTAGGATAACTTCAGAAATTGAAGACTTTCAACATTTCCTCGCTGTGGTCAAGTTTTTCCCTGATGAGTCATTTTCTATTTTGAAATATGTGGACAACATTGACATGTTGTTTGCTAATAAATCCAGTCAGCACTTTTTGGAGACTGCGAGAACAATAATGCTCAAAGACCTTAGTTCTACAATGTCTATAGGAGTCGAAAGTATACCGGAAGATTCCTCAAACAGTAATCCGTTAGATGAAAACACAGAAAAAGCTCTTAAGGTGCTTGATGATACTCTCCCAAAGAGCTTGTTCTACTTCCCGAGGTGTATGATTTCCAAGACAGCTCAAGAATTGTTGGATCTTATTTACGTGATGATGGAACAAGCAGTGCAGTGCTCAGATATTGTTTGTAAAAAACTCTACAACACAACAAGACTTGTGTTTGAACTCTATGATGCTGTTGTTCCATGTCATCATGAGAATTATTTGCAAACGATTCCTCAATATGTTGGTAAGTTTTAAATAAATAAGTATATTTATCCCTGTAATTTCACAAAGAAAAAAAAAAACAAATTTTCAACATTACATAAAATTATTTATTATTTGCATTATTTAGGTATTTAAGCTTGGCTAAGTACAGCATGGACTTAATCAGATGTACAATGTTTAGCTGTCCTAAAGAATATAATAGAGGCTATCCTTTTCCATACTTTCATAAATAAATAATTACCACATGCTTGATTAAATAAAAAGTACGCGTACATTGCTAAATCTCAATTTTTAACCAACTTCAAAAAAGAAAAGTTTCAATCTTATTCATAAAACTTAAAATAAGGAATAGATATATTTCAGTAATGCTGTTAAAATTATTAAAATACTGGAATAAAATAACAATCTTTACTATTCAATATTATTTTCTAGCTCTGTTCCACAACAACTGCATGTACTTAGCGCACAACCTGCAGACGTTTGGGGACAAGTGGCTGATCCTAATGGAGGGTAGAGAGCTGGACTACCCCATTGGGTTTGTGGACCTTGTCCATAAGCTACGGGACCTCGGCTATAAGCATCTGACAATACACATGCAGCAGCAGAGGAAGCAAATACTGGACAACATCAGGTCATCTGGTATGTATTATTGACTAATTATTGTGAATTTTAATATTGTCTGAACATAAATCAGCTGTTGCATAAAAGGTGGATTGATTCGCCCTGGGTAAGAGAACAGGATGACATTCATGAAGCCAGATAATACACAATAGTATGGTTATAGTAATTCTTCTCTATAATAATAACATATCTAAATATTAATTAATAATTATATCTCTGCAAAGGTATATAGATAGTTGCAGTAGCCCAAAATGTTTGTTTTTCAATCGGAAAATATTTGTTACTAATGTAAGGCATATCTTTCTTTTAAGCTCCTAGGATACTTACTATCAGTTCATAATGATGCCGAAAGACGGTATAAGTGAATATTATGTGTTATTTATGGCATTTGGTTAATCAAATGTTTTTACATATTTTATCTCAATTTTAGATCTTAACTGCATTGTTGCCAAAGACGTGCTCGGCGACAACGCGGAGTCAGCAGTACGACAATGTCTCAGACAACTACACATACTTAAGAATGTCTGGATTGGAGTGTTCCCAAGCAATGTGTTTACAAGGTATGTAATTTTGTATTCTTATTTGAATTTAAACATCTGTTGTGCCCTTCGAAATGAACAACCACAGAAGCAAGTAATGAGTTCTCGTTAACAACACGAATAATTCTATTAAAATGCTTGTGCTTTTTTTTATAAATTGGACATTAAGTTATAAAAAAATGGACTTAAACATCCAAAGTTTTTACTTAACAAATCAAATTGATTTCTTCATCTTTTTTATTGTTGTTGATTTAGTATATGATTGACGTGAAAGATAGTATGTGCGCGTTCAATTAAAACGTAAAAAAATAATTGTCAGTATCCAGTTCCTTACATTCTGGCTTTCTGTAAAAATTCCATGTATGTATGTGTGTTACTAAATTCAAAGAAAATTGCAGATTGATGGCAACCCTAGTCAACATGTTTGTGGATGAGCTGATCCACCGGGTGTGCACTGTAGAGGACATCTCCATGGAGATGGCACAGCAGCTCACCACCATGTATACTCTTGTCATCAAAAAAGCACCTAATTTATTCCAGGTAACTTATATATTACTTTAATTTAAAAAACTTATTCTGCAGTTCAGTTCAGTTACAGTTATGTTTTTTTTGAAGTCATGTGTTCTAATCCAAATGGATGTTACATTATTGACATTGTGTAAGTAGAGCTTGCTAATATTCATTCTTTCTCGTCTTTGCGTTTCAGTTTCCATCAGGATTAGAATCTTTTAAAAAAGGCCAATCCATATGACACGGTTTTTTGGCGATTGAGCCTTTTGTGCGTTGCTTCATGTGTGTTACACACTACTACTACTGCATACCTTTTGTTTTAAGTCTTAAAGTTGCTTTAGTAAAATTAAAATGATTACTTACTTTAAAATGATTTTATTACATTTTTTTCCAGAACGTGTCTGATGTCGAAACGCATGTGAAGTCTTGGATAAAACTGCAAGAGCTGATCTTCATACTCAGTGGGTCCCTCAAGGACATAGAGCACCACTGGAGTGATGGGACCGGTCCGCTGGCCATTCACTTCCGGACGGAAGAACTACGCAACCTTATAAAGGCCCTATTCCAAAACACGCAGTTCCGCGCCAATTTGCTGTCGAAAATAAAATAATTATTGTATTTTTAATGCCCAATAAATTTACTTTTAATGTTTGTTGTATTTTCATTTGCTAAAACTGAGGCACCTATATAACAAGAGATTGTTGTGCTATTGGGGTAATGTAGTATGTTTATTGTTTTTGGATAAAGTAGAAGTGGTAAAAATAAATATTATTGTGACATCCAATTATTTTTTCCAATCCCAGATTAATTTAAATCTTCGATCAAATATGACGATCACTTAGCATTTCTAATTTTATGTGCAAAATAAAACGTTATTTGGTTAATTTGACATTTTACTACAGTAACTGTGTAATTGTCAATTTTGTTGTTTGATTGACTGATAACCTCAAAATTTTCAAATTTTCTCAAAAGAAAAATGTTGTACTTGGTTTAATGGTAAAATGAACACTCTCAAGCATTTATTTCGTCGTAAAAACCCATGCTTCATTTCAAAACACTATGCCACTACGAAAAAGAAAATGCATGATCCGAAAGAAGAAGAGAATTTGCCAAGTTAGTTAAACTTTTGTTTCTATCTTTACAATAATTATAAAATTTTAAAAGTGTAGATAGATTCGAAGCCAGATGGAAAAACTATTTTAATTTATACTTGCCACAAACATATTAAGTTATATTCATGTCTATACAATAATACTTTTAGGTATTCTAATTGCATTAACTGACTATGAAATCAGATTCAATAGTAAATAATATATTATAGCTTACAACACTATTATTAAAGATAATATTGTTTAATGGAGTTTATTATATTATATGTAGTATTCCAATACCCGGTAAGCAAGAGTTCAGATAGACGTATGTATGTGTGGGGTCTTGCTGAGACGGGGGCACTTGGGGTGCACCTGCCGCGCGGGAAGCGAGGGAAGAAGGCCTACAAGAACAACTTCACCATGTCCTGGCATCCCATGCGGTCCAGCTTTGCGGAGAGGTTTGATGTGAGTAAAATTCTTGTTATTTTCATATTATGTTGCTAAGAAATAAAATAATTTCAGTCGCAAAAGAAAAGGATAATTATATAAACTAAATCACTGAACTCAACTACTCAAATAAAGTCCTTTTTAACAACTCAGTATTGTATTTATTTAAACTAATCTTAGAAATTTATGCATTGTTTTATTATTTCTATGATTACATTAGAGTTTGTCATAAAAAGTATCTTTTGAAGAATATTGTATTGAATTGTGTATTGTATTGTAGTGTCATTCTTAATTTAACATCAAAATAATGTCACCTAAACTTACTAATTAATTTGCTTTAGGTAACGGACATAGCTTGTGGTTATGGATTTACAGTGGCCTCAATAAAGACAAGTGAACAGCACAAAGTGTTTGGTACAGGCATCAATACGGACTCACAGATTGGTTACCATGCACCCAGGATGGGTCATCCACTGGAACTCCTTCTCAGTCCTGCACCCATCTACATTCCTTATAAGTCTCTGGAGACTAAAGTAAGTTTCTTAAGTTCAATAGATCAAACGAGGCACACCCACCAGCACTGCAACTCCTGTTACATTAATAAGTAAATTATGTAACTAGCAAATACTACATGTTTTTTTATTTACAAACAGGTTACGAAAGTCTCGGCAGGGCGAGCTCACACAGCAATTCTAACTGATAATGAAGGTGTGTTCACATTGGGCAACAATTCCTATGGCCAGTGCGGACGTAAAATTAACCCAGAGGAAGAGTACAAAGGCAGCATGGCCTCCCATAACATAAGGAGTCTTGGAAAGGAAACTATTACCGACGTTTGCTGCGGACAGGATCATACGTAAGTGTGTAAGGGATCTTTTTTGAATAAACTGGCTGATCCAAATTGATAAAATGGGAAAGGACCTTCATTTTACCATATTTCCCTTATTCAGAACTAACACCAATGTTAAAAATAGACATTTTGGGTGGATGATGATTAAAATTTGCATTTTACGAAATTGTGGGAATAAGCTATTAAAACTAAAACCTTACCTCTGTTTAAACTAGCATTGCTGACAATAGTGATAAAGTTGCATATTTTTCAGTTTATTTTTAACAGAATCAGGCAAGGTGTATGCTTGCGGCTGGGGTGCTGATGGACAGACCGGTTTGGGGAAGTATGAGAACCAGGGTGTGCCGGAGCAAGTGAAGGGTGACATCACCAGTGAAAAAATTGTAAAAGTTGCTTCCACCGCTGACTGTGTACTGGCTATTAATGGTAAAGTAAATCTAAGGTCTTTAATCATGTACCTGGCAATAATTCATATTTTTACTTTATTATTATTTTAACAAGTGACACCCAAAGATTATCATCCTTTTGCCCTTATGATCAATGTGCCTGGACTTCATTAGTATGTCTGCCGACCAAAATTTTCTGCCAGTTAAAACCTTTCCTTAAAGCTAAACAACTTATGCTTAATAAGTTCCAACACTTATTGTGTTGTTAATTTCTTTCTTTATTTTAATAATAATAATAATAATAACCACATCACAACACACTCATTGTCTCAGCCCTGCAGTAAGTATCGTAAGAACTTGTGTCACAGGAACTAATCAACGATATGGTATAAACTACATAGATAAGAATACTACATCCAAGACTGGTAAGCAAAAACAATGCGTCTTGCAAATAACACAAAGTCCCGCCCCCGCCGGGATGCGAACCCAGAACCTCTAGTGTAGCAGTCGGCTGTTTACACCACTGCGCCACCGAGGTCGTCAAAATTTTGTTTGCTACTAGTTTGATTTGTCATACAGAGTTTGAGTCTTTAAAAAATTTACCCCAAAAAAACGCAATTCTTTGTAACTTTGTAATTGTAACTTTTTGTTACTTAATATTTAAATTTGATTTTGTTATAGAAAATGGAGAACTGTTTGGATGGGGTAATTCGGAATATGGTCAAGTGCCGATGACCAAAAGTCAGCAGCAGGTGAACATGTCATACGCACTGGTCCCCTTTACCAAAGGTTTAGGGAAGATTGTCGATGTTGCCGCCGGAGGCTCTTTTTGTATTGTTTGTAATGGTAAATGCCTTCAAATTAATATAATTTAGACATTAAGAACTTATTTTAAGTTGATTTAAATTAAAAATGCTTTGATAACCTTTAATATTAAATAAGAATGTAAAGTTTTTAAGGGTAAGTACAGTATTGAAGCATTACTAGTAATATATAATTATTGGTTTTCATATCTACCTACATGATTGTATTTTCAGAACATGGTGACGTTTTTGTTTGGGGCTATGGCCTACTTGGACTAGGACCAAATGTACAGCATGCACCAAAACCCAAAATCATTCCGCCGCCATTGTTTGGACGGAATGACTTTAACCCTGACTGCAAGGTTGAGAGAGTGGCTTGTGGTATCAGCCATTTAGCTGCTATCACAAACGATGGAGACCTTTTCACTTGGGGCAGAAACAGGCATGGATGCCTTGGTCTAGGCCATTCTAAAGATCAGAATTTTCCATTAAAAGTAGCTGTGGGTGCTCAAGTAGTGAAAGTGGACTGCAGTGTTGATCACACAGTTGCAATTTGCAAACCATTTGTGTAATAGTGCTTAAAAATTGTGTTGTTTTAGTTTTAAGTTGTAGGATTTAAATTAAACGCAAGTTATGTTACAAATGTTTTTTTTACCTTATATTTATTACTTAATTTCTAAATTATCTTGGGATATTGAACTAACATACACTTACAGATTTTTGACTCTGATTATTATTATTACTTTGTAGAAGTAGTTTTTAATAAGTTGTAAGCTTTGTTGAATATAATTGAGTTCAAATCTTATTTCAACATTCTGAGCAGTAAAGGGAATACACCAAACAAATTAGATGCAATATCAGGTGCATTGTTTGGTTAATAAGCAAAATTATTTTCCTGCCCGACATGTAAAAATAAAAAATGTTCTCCAAAGGTTGATTTCATCTTTCAATTGAGTAGTTCACTTCATTAATGGTGTCAAATTATGTTTCTTCACACTAATGAATTCACATTGTCCATAGTTTCTTTTTATATTGAATGAGAAAGCAACTAACGCGTAAATTGTTTAGTCTGCTTTCCCATTCAATACCACATTAACTATTGCTTGCATTCATCGTGAAACGGTTCCAAAGTGCGGAAGTCCCTCCACGCAGGGGGCAGCATGGAGATGTGGTGCAAGTGACAGCTGCACCGCTTGCATGGCTCACTAAACAGATTGATGTAGCTGTGAAGCCATGTCATGAATGATCTAACTGCTAACTCTGGTAAAGTTGGTGAGTAGAAGTGTAGCATAGCAGCATGTGCATTCTCTGTTACCTTTCGAAATACATGGTGCCTTGATTCTGTCCACAAGTCCAAAGTTTCACCATAACCTTTTACCATAACCCATTCCATGAGCAGACCTTTGAAAGCCACCACAGCTTTTAAAACATGGCTCAGGTTAATCTGGACTACTGCATTACTGGCGAAGGGCCTGGATATGGTGATTTTCATGTCGTTGTAGGATCTATCGATGTTATTTATTACGTTGTCTACTTGTGGAGGAGAGACATTGTGGTTGCTTTGCAGTTTGCCGCGCCGCTTGGTGCTGCCAGAGTTAATGTAGGACCGTTTGAGTGAGTTCTGGCTCAACAAAGTGTGAGCAAATGAGCTGTATTCATGTATTTTGTCCGTCCACTTGTAACTGTTCACTAGCTGCGTATACAAAGCTTGCCGCTCTTGCGTCGTTTCCTGACAAAGAAACGTAGTTTTGCCAAGGTTTATAGGCGTCGTCGGGATTGGTAGGCCATTCACTGTCTGTTCCAGGTCTCTCAGGTTAATGTTCACGTTGTTGAGTAGCTCCTGGAGCTCAAGAAGGAACTTATCTTTGCCGTCTTCTCCGTGGTCGGCGCGCAACCCGTTGGAAAGCGTCTCAAACACATGACTCACGCTAGTCCTCAGAGTTTTCAATGAGGACATAGCAGAATTTAACTGCTCAACGTTAACGGTTTGGTTCATGATGCTTTAATTGTGCAATGAGCAGCAAAATCTTCAAAAACCTACAAATAAAAATTAATACGCGTCGGTGCTGTCATTTCAAATTTACGGAACTGTCACTGTCAATAAATAAGACATTTTTGACTGCTTGTTGTGGTCCGATATAAAGTACTGTTCTTCGCTATTAGTAACAGTATTTAAGTAAAGAGGGCGCTATCTGCAAAAGATGTATCACATAAAGATGTATAAATGTAAATCACCTCTCAGAGTTTGGCCAACAAAAGCTGAGCAAGAAAGAAGGCAAAAGTTCGAAAACACTAGTTACAAAACCTGGTTGATAGTAAAAAAAAAATAATTAATGGATAATTTTTATTAGTTAAGAAAATTGTAACATCCAAACTCAAACACCATATTTATATGGTGTGAAAAGATTGAAGCGACAGTGACAGAAAAGATACCTGCTTGTAACATATTCCAATACTGTATTTTTTTCCATTTGTATTATTTTATATGATTGTAGGATTAAACATAAATAAAGTGAGATGACGACTTTTTCGAAGCAGATACTTAGGTGGGTTAAGTTTAAATAAAACTAAAAACAATTTAATTAGAAAAAAAAATCTATTGTCTCCCTCTGTTCAAAATCAAGTATCAAGATGTAATGTTAAAGTAAGAGAAATAGTTATTTAATAATAGGTATTGAATTTCTCAGACTGCGTATGTAAATATTTGAAGGCAAAAGGATTGCAGGAGAAGAAAATCTGAGATAAATGTATTCTTTCTAAAGTTTTTGAAACCATTTTGATTGTCACTTTAGAACGGTAAAGAAATACCCAAGACATAAATGCTACATAAGATTATATTCAAACTGGTTGACGCACCCTGATATCTCTTCAGAAGATATTAAAAAACGTAGGAATGTGGCGCCCAATATAAAGTTTTTCTCCTAGTTTAAATAGACCCCTGGGTGCTTACTATCACATCTTGTAGCCAGGCAGAAATTTTAATGCATTGCTTTCTCGTACTATGAGCCTGTTTTAGTTGGGCTCGTAACCAGGCAGTTTTACGATGACGTCAACAACCATTCATCGAAGAATTAAAAAAAAAAAAAAAAACATAAAAAAAGTATTCTGGTATCAACTGAATTTGATGTCTATAAATCCAATGGTCATTCATGCTAAGTTTTACCTTAAGCATGTCCATTTGGTTAATATTTTTACTTAAAAGTTTTATACCATTAAATGTTTCAAATTGAGGCAAAACAATTTCAAATGATATCATATACTTATCATAGCTACTTATGAAATCGGAAGATTTGCTTACTACAATAAAAATTTAAGCCTTAAATAATGAAAATATTTTTTTCTTAGTTTTTGACTTAACTCAAAGTATAGCTAAAAAGTAATTTAATCCATAATAATGTGAAATTAATTAAAACGGTCAATTAAAATAGATCTACCTACAGTATGCGGCCATGTAGACGAACTACGGAGAAAACTACGAAACTACGGTAATGACTACGCTGTAATGTAGCAAAGATGCGTAGTAAGTCGGCTACGAAATAACAGACGATTGTTCTGTATTTTTATTTTCAGAGTATTCAAGTGACAAACCTGGAAAATAAAAGTTGAAAAAATAACAATTGCTTCTGTTTATGACGACGGTTAGGAACATAATAAGCTATGAAAGGGTTTTTCTTAAGGGCCCTCCGTTATATTACCAGGCTACGTGCGAGGGAGGTACGTGTATTTACCTAATGTTCCTTTCATTTGTTATATTTCTCTCTCGCCTTTGTTTTCTTACAAGTTTTGTAAGAAATTCTCTATTATTTTCTCATTTCCACAATGTTTTGATCTGCCATGTTAGCGTAATGAGAGTTTGTAATTTTGAGAACAAAATAAAAGATTCATTATTCTTATTTAGAAGATTAAATTAGGATGGTAAAGTATTCATTTATTTAATGGAGCTGCAACTTTGAAGCGAGCGAAGGAAAATGTTGTTCTTTATTCATATGTCTGTCAAACGAAATGGAAAAATTGTTGCAAATTGCAAACGGCGGAGATGTTAAGTAGCGTGTTCTGTAGGGCGCATGGAGATGAGAGCGCATCCCGGCCCTGCGAGGGCAAGGGCTGCACCGACCTTGAGCGCCGTGCCCTACTTTCCGTGGGCCCCGGAAATATTTACGTCGCGAGCAGCCGACAGGGGGCGGCTCGAGCTCAGTCATCGAGAACGACCACAGCGCGAAGGAGGTTATTACCTTCTCGGCGGGAGCTCGCGCGTCTGATTCGAGCGGGCCGGGGCTGCGGGGCGGGTCGGCACCTGGGCGCTGGAGGCTGCGCACGGCGTCGGGCGCGCCCAGTTCCGCGCCGAGCGCCGCTCGGGCCGGCCGCGTCGCACACAGGCCGCATGAGCGCGCCGGCGTGCTAGCGCAGCGGGCGCGGGTGTGGTATGCCCGCGCGGCGCCGCGATGGCCCCAATGCTGGCGGCGCTGACGCTGCTGGCGCTACTGACCGGTGAGTGACCGCGCCAGTTCGGCGCATGCAAGCCGCGAGCAACAGGCGCTCGCCGCCGTTGTTTATACCGATCGAGATCGATTGCGTGAGCGCGAGAGATGAGGTGTTAGTGAGTGCGAGCCCAGTTGGGATCACTTTCAGATCATTGTTAGATTTGGAGGTAAACGAGTAGACTCAAATATCAGCCTCGGTCAGGTAAAAAATGTAAAAAGTCTTGATTTCGGGATGATGCGAATAAAACAACGTTTCGGAATCATGTAAAATTAAAATTTAATTTAATTAAAGCTTGCCCAAAAGCTGTTTATAAAATAGCGTAGGTTTCTAAGGTATAATATGGGTAGTGGAAGCGCGTCTTATACATAGTTGAACAACAAGTCGGTAGCACGTGGTAAGATTTAGGTATTCCATTCGAGCGCCGCCGCCGCCGCCAGATATAGCGCTATAAAACAGAATAAACCCGCGTTTTACGAGTGAATCTGTTACAGGGGGCTTCGGCACGAACATTTCCAGTTAAAGGTTCGCGGTATGAAATCATAATGATTCGGTTACCGAAGCCGAGAGATCGGATGGAAATTTTATGGTTTTGGATCTGCGAGACGTATTACCATACCTTTTCGGGAACGGGTTCCATTGATTTAGGTTTAAATCTAAATGGAAATGTGGTTAAGCCGAGTCGCTCAATTTATTTGAAGTTGCTCTAGAAACCGAGTTGGACCCTTTTGAGGATGTTACATTTGTCATTCGTAAGAGGACTCCGCACCGCTGCCGGATAATATATCTTGACAACTTCCCTTTTGAATTTTATCTTGAACCTACTGGCATGATTTATAAAGGAAACCTCATTAAATATTCTTAATTTAAAAATACATTCCAAACAGAACATTAATGTATCTTTAATAAGAATCTTAATCAAGATATATAAACTCCTTGATTGTAGTTCCGCTTTACAACACTCTTCTGTGTTACAAACATTTAACCTTTCTTAATAACTCTGTAATAGCCAATTTCCATGTGCAAAGGCAATCAAGCTAGCCATTTGTCGTCAGCTGAATCCATTCGTCATTCGCTTGACATTTATTCATCCAATCCGACATCTATGCTCAGCTCTCATATATTCACTGGCCACTATCTACGGATATTGATATGCCCATTTGTCATGTTTGAAGCTTACTGTTATCCTGAACATAAATTGTCGATTAATTATCGAAATGAAACATTATTAATTAAATGTTCATCTCAAACTCGATTTTCAATTACGATTTCCGAAAACTGTGACTGTAGTTGTCAATCGTTCATTTTAATGAAAGCTTCGGAATCCGTTGAAACTTCGTCTAAAAATTTAAAAATATATCAAGAAAGAACGTAACAAGAATATTACGACCTTTGTGGCGCAGAGCTGTAATCAGCCGACTGCTATGCTAGAGGTTCTGAGTTCAAAACCCGGCGGGTCTTTGTGTTATTTGCAGGACGCATTGTTTCGCTTTGATTCTTATCTATGTAGTTTTTTACCATATCGTTGCTTAGTTCCTGTGACAAAAGTTCTTACGATACTTACTGCAGGGCTGAGTCTGTGTGTGTGTCGTGATATGGTTAATTTTTTTTATTATGAAAGCATGTCATCGTTAAATATGGCTGATGAACTAAAAACACATGGTTAATAGTAATATTAATAATAGGAATTTTGAAAATCTCTTTGGTACATTAAAACATATGGAACATAACAAAACTAGAGTATAGCGTTATTAACTAGATATTAACCATTAGCGATCTTATCAAAGCGAATGTAATGTGGAATCTCAGCATACAACGAGCAGTATGTTTGCGTGAATAATATTAATGATATCGTAGGAGGGCGGAATGTATTACAATTAGAATCTTAATACTGTAGGTTGGAGGGCTCCAGAGGAAAATTACCAGTGAATATCAATTAACTTGGGATAAATAGGTACCTTCTGGAAGGTTTCTTGTTATAACAACGTGTTTAAGGAAAGCGCCTCGTGAAAATGTTTTGTGTTTTAATGTTTGATGCGTCATTTTGGAGGTATTTTTTAGAATTTATCACAAAATTAATTATTTGTGTATAGATAAATGTATTTTAATGGATTTTTAAATTTTATAAACAATTTTAGCAAACGTAACGAAACGTATGGATAACTGGAGGTTTGTTACTCTTTAACACAAAAATTACTGAAGGGATTCTAATAAAACTATACCATAATATAGCTTATACATCAGAATAACACATAGGTTATAGTTCACAAAGAGATTGAATGAATTGCTGAAAATATTACAATAAATTTAAGTGATTAAAAATAGATTTTTTTTTACTTCTACGCGGACGAAATTGCTGGCAAAAGCTAGTTAGTAATACAACCTAATGCCTCGGGGAATTAATTTCACCTCTAAATTGTAATGGTATCAACTATTCAAATTTAACACGCATCAACATGAAACACGCCAGTAGACACAGATGTAGCCTAATCGTGTGTTTTATAATAGAAGGTTAATATTTTATTCAAATAGCTGAAGTGTTCGCATTAGGCACTTACATAAATGAAAGGTTCCAAACGGTTTTGTTTTCAAAGCGTTCCCGATTCCGGTCCACTACCAAATGGTTAAATGTTAATATTTAATCAGCTAATCTAGTTGGCTTGAGCGATAGCTGCTGGTTAATTCAAGGCAGGTTCGTGGTTTTCATAAATAATTTGCTACATCTAAATATCACGGGTAGTTAAGGTTTACAAAAGGTCTGCTAAGTTTTCGGTAGTTGAGCTGTTGTTAAAGAAAACCTAACCTCAAAAATACATGAAATTAAATGATAGGGATATAACATATAGCCCAGTGAATAAATAAATGTATGGAAAAGTGTGTTTATATGTTTGTCGCCATCGACGTCCCAATGCGATGAAATAAACATGTAATTAATGTGTATTTGCATAGGCAATCCAATTAAAAGCCAAAGCCTTTGCCTAAACAATGAAATAGCCTACACGTTTCATTACGACAACTTTATTTACCGGTGGTAGATTTTGCAGTTAATTTTATGAGTTTTTTTCAATTTAATCTAAAAATTTAGTCTATTTCTATGAATGTTTTTCAGTTTCCGAATTCGACCCACTAGATAGTCTATTCAGAGATTTATTTTCGTAAGAGTAAATTTAGAAGCGATGACTTCATTATTTTTTGCATGGATATGGGCAAGGATTTGATTTATATTGATGAAAATTGTCCCTCTTCTGAAAATGACAAACATGGCGGCGTGGCGGTCTGACCAAAGAGGATGAACAAAGTTTTTTTACCGAAAATGTAACTCGGCTTTTCTTTATAAGGTTTTTTGTTGATTGCTTTTTCTTTTGCTTGCTCAAGGGGAACATGTTCGATTTTTTGTTCCCTCGTTATTAAGGGTTGATAAAATAAATGGATTTTCATTATTATTTTTCGGAGTTTTTGTCATTGACTTTTAAGAAAATAAAAGATTTTACTCAAATGTTTTTGCGTTACACATTTGACACGAATTATCTTGATACATTGAATGGCTTACGGTAAACCTTACTATACTTACTTTAGGCATTTTATTGCAAAATTACTTAACTAAACCATTATCTTCGTTTTTATCAAGTTAAATTATTTGATAAAAACGAAGCTGCTGTATATTTTTATTTTAGGGATTGCTTTCAGAATCACAATAATTGTTGATTTTGAATAATGAGACAAGAAAAATTAAAATTGACGTCACAACTTCATTTTTTTTCAAGGATTCCTAGTTTACCAGGAACACCGAAAAAAACCTATTCACCTTATTTTGCGCTATCGAGTACAGAAATGATTAGTAATAAATCTGCAATCAAACAGAAAAATCGAATTCAAATCGGAGTAACATAAATACAAAACCTAAGATGCAAGACATCAACAAATGTATCCTTTACACTTACAAACTATTTATTTGAGCTGCTTTATGAGTTCATAAAGTACATTTGAGTAATTGTTCGTTATAGTATATGTATGTATATCTTCTGAGGAACATATATGTGTTTAAAGCGTGAAATGCTGTGGCTGGCTCAAGCTAATGCTGCTTAAGCCATAACGGATTCCCACAGTTTATGGAGAGACAATTACCAAGTGCATATATTACGCTCTAATGCCTATGTTAATTCCCACATCTATGTACCTAATAAAGTATGTATGGAAGCAATGTGTTTAAAATGCCTAAATGAA
This sequence comes from Choreutis nemorana, assembly GCA_949316135.1. NCBI lineage: Eukaryota > Metazoa > Arthropoda > Insecta > Lepidoptera > Choreutidae > Choreutis > Choreutis nemorana. Next base: position 1,719,895 of record OX438598.1, read on the forward strand.
TGATTTTCTTGTCACGGTGGACTGAAAAAAGATTTTGTGGTTTTGCTAATAATGTAAATATATTGTTATTATAGGTATAATTAAACACTTTATCAATTAACAACCGTCTTTATGTTTAAAGTCTTATCCGACATATTTTATGATGGAAAAAGAAATGCTGAAAGGTAGTTAATTTAATCCTGTTTAAAATAAAATTAACATCTCTTTTGGGTTTAATGTTTCTTCCAAATTGAAACATACAATACTGAGATTGATGGATGAAATATATACGACACACATACAAAATCTCATGTGTTATCCCAGAGGGATGGGCAGTGATGATCCACAACGATCTTTATATCTTTATCTCGCTTTCTCTACCTACATACATACATCTTTTCATACAGTCACGTGTCACGATAGTGCTTATAAGATTTGGTCCAATCAACTATTTTTGTTTAAAAAATCTTTAAAACATGGTTTAACAACTTAAAAACAAGTGATTTTTTATTTATAGACATAAATACTACATTTAAAATATGAATTGTAAAGCAAAGTGTAGGTATGTGTATGGGGACAATCAAATCAAATGACATATTCAATATAATAATCTTGAAAGTTCAACTAACAAGATTTTTATGCAATAACATCATTTTTAAGAAACTGAACATCCTGAAAGTTTGATGTAGGAATGGATTAAGTAGTTCTGAAATTTTAAAATTGCATTGAAAGTTGCTCTACCAGCCTGCTGAGTGCTTCTGAATCTAGGGAAGTGCTTCTTTAGAGTGGAGTGTTAGAGCAAAATAAAAATGGAAAACCTCTCCACTAAGACTCGATAAGGAATAAGGAATTTTACATGTGTTTTGGTTTAAATTTAGTGCTTGTCTTTTTTGTTTTCAATTTCGTTGCCGTGCTTACAAAGTTAGGTTGTTAATTTGACTTGTTCAAAAAACAATAAATTGGAAAAAAAAATCATGAACCCAATACAAATTATAAATTATGAAGACAATTTAAATATTGAACAACTTTATAGGTATTATCTAATAATTATATATAAGATACTATTAGTGTATTTTATTTATAGATTAATGATTGATATTCGCTTTGCAGCTACGGAGACGAATCATTAATCTATGGCATTAGGTATTGAAGCAAAATACTATCACTATTATGGATCAGTGAACTGTATTTGTTAATATGATAAATGGTAACACGTATTTAGTAAAGTTAAGATATTTTTTTATTAATTACCACATCAGTAACACTCTCCCAAGCTCACGACACTGACTTCTTAAGATGTCAAACAAACAATCAGAAAGAATTTCAAACAGTTTTAAATGTAAAACAACTTATCAAAAAGCTGCAGCTGTTGCCAATACTCACTAGAACCGAAAAAAAGTTGAAGTTATTTTGCAGTGGGTTAAAAATTATACCTCCTACTCGTTTTTAACCATTAAAATAATTAAATTCACATTTAAGTAAGATGTAAACGAAAATTTAAAATAAAATTAAACGATACGCTTCATTTCAATACGGTCCAATTTATTTAATAACCATGAAATAACAATTAAAGCGTCATTTTTTTATTACAATATAATATTACTGATTCTCTGCGAATACGTTTTAATTGACTTAAATTTTACCGAGTGAAATACCGATCTTTTGTTAATGAGTTGATGATATTTTATTGGGTAATTTTGTTGCCACCTGTATAAGCTAAAACTTTAATAAATAATTATTTTTTTTACCTGTTATTTCGTCATCAAAAAATATATATTACTGTCTCTCTCAGACAAAATGTAATACTATAGCCACCATGAAATTACATTTTAAATATAAAAAAGGGTTTAAAATCGAATGCGTAAGGAGTATTTACATATTCGCTCATGTAAAATCATAACACCTACGTGAGACATGGTTCCGAGGTGAAATGAGGGCACCTAAAATTCCTTTTTGCTCTCCTAGGTGATATTTGCTAGCTGAACAAATGGAATGAACAGTTTCCTTAACTACCAACATACTCAAATTTGCCGCTTTAAAATGTCATGACGTACTTAAATGTAAAGAAAGCAGTGTCAGGAAAGGGGGTGGAGGTAATAAAAATCTGTACATCGAAATTTGCTCAATTGAAAAGAAAACCCAGTGAAAATCCCTGTGAGGTAAGTGTGTTACTTGAAGGCCTTAAACTTTAGATTTTAGTACGAGCGCAACGCCTAGGTGTTTCAGAACATGCATTGTTTAGGAGGTTAGTGCTAGATTCTAAAATCAATAATTCAAAAACATAAACTTATCTACTGTATTGGTCTTTCATGCTGATGTGACAATTGCAATTTATACATCTACGAATAATATAATTTCAATATTCTTTTTACTAACTGAGTTATCGACTGAGCAATGTCAGTAAAATTAAAATAAATTAGTTTAAAACAAGATCCGAACTAGCGGTGCATGCATGCTCCTCATATAATTACTTGTTCGATGTGAGTAACATGTGTGTTACGGGCTAACATGGTAAATATTTATTTTATCACTACAAGAAGTAATTTAATTTTAATACGTATATTGTGACATGAGATTTATCGCATTCTCTCTCCCTAGACTGTTAGATGTTTATTTACTAAATTACAGAATCTGGGGTTACTTGCCGATATCTTCGCCAACATAAATTTCCTGAACCGGTCGAATCATTTTAAAGATTTTTTTATTTATTTGACGATTAGGATTATTTAAAGTTATTTTGATTTTGATTGACAATAGGTATACAAACTATAGAAAAATGTTTACTAAACCTGCTACTTTAACAGGTAAATACTTAAAAAATACAATCCAAAACTTAAATTGCTCTTAACAAACCTCAAACTTTTTGATTGGTCTCAGGCTAAATGGAACGAGAAAAATAAAGTTTGAAGAAAGGAGATTGTTGAGCCATTGTCTTCGATAAAGTAGAACAATAGTTGGCCGTAAAGCGTAACAGTTTGTGCGATACTAGCGCCCTCAGCTAGCCACTTTGTATTAAAATGGGAAAATTATAACCGACACGTTTTGGTGTTGCCAGAGTAAATTTGTTGTGCAATTAGACGACTTGATGGCGAAACCTGATTACTAACTCTAACTAGGTTATTACTTGTTGCTAAATTTATAAAGTTTTAATTAATGTACGTCAATTTGTTTTGAACTTGCTTTGAAATTATAAAGTTCTTAATTTAAGTAACTATTAAAATTAACAGAACATAACTAATTTAAAAAACCGGTCAAGTATGAGTCGGACTCGCACATGATGGGTTCCGTACCATCTTATAAGATTAAATATTATATAATTTCGTATAAGATACATGAGCGAGCAAAAAAATCTATGAAATCATGTTTTTAGATGGGAGCTCTTTTTTAAATTTCATCAAGTTTAAGTATTTGTTGTAACGGCAACAAAAGATTTGTGATTTATTGGCTAAATAAAAAAAGTATTTTGAATCTATTAGTTTTGACCTACTATCTTTGCATCGAAATAACTAGCTTTTGCCAACGACTTTGCTCAGGTATGATTAGTTATTCTTGTTTAGCGTAGAAAAAGAAAGACACAGTCACATTCGCATTTAAACTAATAAATAAAATTGGTAAATAATCTTTGTGAGGATCAGATCATGTCTTGTTAAATTACTGTACCTTTAACTGTAACAAACAACCTGTCTACTTACAAAGAGATATAGTAGGAGTAATGAGGTAATTTCTGTTGGATAATTTCTGGATGGACGTAGGCTAGAAATTCTATTACGATATATATTTGCGTGACTCCATGTGCGTGAGCGTGTAACGAAATTACATTACAATTGTGTAGTATATTATTTTTACATTAAGATATTCTTGTTCAACACAATCCAGATAAGATCTGGTATTAAATATGAGGGTATCATGATTATTATCTAGACAACAGCCTGTAAGAACAACGGCTTTTAATTACTATATTATTCTGGATCCAAAAATGATTTCATCGTTTATTTTTTACAGAATTCCAAAAATAACCCTCCTTTCTGAATACGCCGCAGTCGGGTAAATTTTTTAGTTATCATTTGGACAAATTCATTGTTATTATTAACTTAAGGCTTTTTTGTTATTTATTATTATTATTTATCGTTGAAAACGTATGACATCTAGTTCAAGTAGTTTAGTGGTAAATTAAAAAAAAGTTTTTCTAATAGAGGTTACCGCTTGGAAATCGAACAAAACCGGTGGAGTCCTTTTTAAGAAAAAAATAAGTTTTAGATTTTTTTGATTTGATTTGATACATTTGACGATTATAAGTTCTTTCTTTTAAGTTTGTGGAATAAAGTTATTTTGATTTTTTTTTTGAAAGCTAAAATTTGTAGAATTAAGCATATGGACGTTGGGACCAACAGACGTTGGATGGGTAACACCACCACATGTTGGATTTATAGTCTACGTGACTTTAATATCGTTAGCAAAAATGTGTAACATTTCAGAGATGGAATGGTGAACGTGTTTTTAATAATCTGGCTAGGAAATATAACTTCAAAATATATGAACTTTCAACCCCTTTTTCAAAAGTTTTTATTAAACTTGCAACCAATTGTAGTTTAAAAGAATTTTGCCGATTAAAAGAACTTATTTTAAATCCATTTGAATAAAAATTTATTTGATTTTGAATGTTTATGTTGTTAAGTTCAAATCTGGCAATTGATTTTTAAGTATCTTTACCGATTGACCTAAAATTTTGCAGCGTCTTTCGTTTAGGCTATGTTTCCCTTTCGTCCACGTTCGTAACTCAAGTTTCGTAACTTGTTACGAATGTGGATTTTTTTCCATTTCAAAACCAAAAATTATTAATGAAGATTCTCCTGGTACTTTTCGGGAACTAAATTAATCATTTAAATCAATATTTTTTTTTGAGTGGACACATTTTTTTTCATGACCTATGGAGCTTTGCCGGAGTCGGATGATCAAAAACTAAGTGCATACTATAATCATTAAGTGCAATTTTACAACGAACAATACGCCATTGATAATGTCCTTTTATTTGAATAGACAACGCAAACAGAATTGCGTGTCACAAAACAGTTGAAAATAACCGTCATTTTATGTAAAGTGGGCATAATGCGGGTGTTTAGATTGGAAGGTAGTCATTCCATTTCACGATGGCCGTTTGTCTTAAGTTGTGATTGGATCGGTACATGAACATTACTCTATTGTTCGTATCGTTGTTTAACCGACTTCAAAAAAGGAGGATGTTCTCAATGCACTTTTGTAATTATAATAATAATTTATTCAATCAAAAAACATTGTCATACAACACATTTAGTTAGTAACGACCAAACTTAACCAATTGTTAGTATGTACACAAGATAATTTTTTACATCAAATGGGTTAAGTACATTTTTTACTAACTTAGTCTAAAACATACTTTCATAGCTAATACATACTTGTGCCTGAACTAGGAACTCCTGCGTTTCAGGCTTACTTAATAATAGTAGGTAGGACTTACTCATTAATAGTATTTACATTGCAAACTTCTGATTACTATATTTTAAGTTGATAAATTTTATTACAAATAGTATTTTTGATTTAAGCTAAAAAACTACAAAACAAATGATAAATTTCTTAATGATTGATGATTGATCTTAATGATTGAATCTTGATGATTTATTTCTTATTTACTCTTATATATATAAAGTATTTATAAAATGATTGATCGTTTTCTTAAATGTTCCATACATAAAAATTAAACCGTAATTGGACAAAGGTTAAGTTTACTTTGAATAGTTTTAATGGTTTTGTAGTGCTGTGGTTTTATACAAATAATGACAAAAAAATACGGTCGCATATTGCATTCTTTTAAATAGGAAACTGGTGAAATTATACCTAGGTACGTTTATTTAAAATTTTGGCATTGAAATAATAAATTACAATAGTTTTATAAGTACCTAGTGTCCTACCTTTTAGCTAATATAATTGTAGGCGGCCTATAAATTACAAAAGATAATAAGGTTTTTCAAACTTTTTAGAGCACTTTTTTTGGAGTTGGTTTTTATTTAACTTTTTATTGAACGTTTGTCGAAACTAACACAACACTAGTAAAACTGCCTTTGTGAAATAGAATGACTAGCAGGTGCAACGTGCATTAGTAAAGGCTGCATTACCTACCCATTGGGGCAATGTAGGTATACTTTCGTTGACTGATTGATATAGCAGGAAAATAGACATAATTCAAGGAAAAGTGACCAATCATTAATCTATAATGATTGGTTACGGCTGAGGAACGCCGCGACTGTCAATCATTAATCTATATAGTGTCTTTTTAATTTGAATGTGCTCTGAGAAGAGCTTTTATGTTAATAATAACTTGCTACTTAGATATCATTGTCATACAAAAATCAATTCTGTAATATCCAATTGAAACTAACTAATGTGGAGCTTAAATCAATAAAAACAAACGTATTTAATTAGAACAGGATAACCTTATACCGTGAAACATTTGATAGTCTTTATTAAGTAGATTCCGCTTGGATAATGTTAGTGAGTGCGGAATCGGAAAACTTCATATCACACACACACACACTCTGCGGTTGAAATCGCTGGAGATGGAAAAAAGCCTTTTATCCGATTCAATAACTCCATTCACTGATAGTCTAACCACAGACGGGTATTATGTAGAGTTTCCAGTGAAAACTGAGTGAAATCTTGTTATTCTTGTCAAATATATGACCGGGCATCGAATGGACAAACAAACTCAATTCTCGAAGAACTTAAAAATTGTTTTCATAGTTCCTATTCAATGCAAGTTTCATATATCGAACTTTCTTGTTATAAGCTTTGTAGTTCATCTGATATAAAATTTACACGCAAAGCGTTTTAGGGCAACAGTAAAAGTTTTCATAGGTAGATCATACAATAGACCAGTGAATTATACAAATAGTATTAGGTACAGAAGTTTTAATATCCGCCGGCGAACGGGTTAGTTAGATATTTCAATTTGCCTGGATTTCATTTTCACCGTGGTTCGTGCCAAAACGCTGTATGGCCACATTCTTGCTTAAAAAATCGTATTTTTATTATTGTACATGAATGTGATGAAATAATTTGGAATCACAGTTACAGTCGTACCAAAAAAATTGCTAAAATATGTTTTGCCTTACAGTGATTTAATGTCACGACGAAGTTTATGGTTGTGATCTGGCGTGTCCATGCACTACGGTCTAGTGTAATAACCTCTTTTCTGAGCATTTTTCTTGTGTTTTGTGTGTGTTCATTTCTCTATGTACTCGTTGATATTACAACATGGTAATTTCGGTAGAATATACACAGCAAGATATGTAATGCATGTGGAGATACTCTGCCACACAGGCTGCTCAAATTACATCTTTCGACTTAAAATGTTACTGTAAAATTTAAATTTGATATTCCATAAAACTTCAGAGGTAGGTATAGTTTGTAATACTAAAATTAATTAAGCCTACTGTATAACAAGAGAAGTTTTAATTACGTAAACATTTGTTTGTTGTCGCGAATTTGTTATTGATGTCGTTGTTTGTCGTAGTTTTGTGTTCGGTTCACAGTAATACGTGTTTATTTGTTTTTTGTGCTGATTTGCCGAAGAATTATTGTGTTTGTGTCGTTCAGTCGTGTGGTGTCAAGGACACAAGGATTTTACAAGTAGATATTTCATTCGAGTAGTATAGTTATGGGTAAAAAAGTGTCTGACTAGAAGAATAGGGTTTCAAATAACGCTACGCTTGTGTTATTATTGCAGGCGTAAGCCCAGTCTAACAACAGATTCATATTTAAAGCAGCCATTTGTCGCCTTTGTTTCATACTTACTTTCATATCTACTTTTCAAAATAAATCACATCTTCTACCAAACGGTCGCCTAGTAACCGTGCTAGTAATCTCACCGTCATGTCAGCGGAAGGCACGATATTTTATATTAGAAGGTATTTAATACTCAAGTTGTAAAGGAACCTGTATCCCTTCAAAGGTTGGCAAACAAACGCACTTCTTAAGTACCTAAAGAACTCAAAAGATTGATAAAACACGACATCTCTTACTTCTTTGTGAGTTTCCAGTCCAACGGTTAATACTTTTTAAAAGAATTGTGTGTCGCCGGCGAAATATCTTCTCTTTTAATCTTCCAAGCATCTGTGGAAATCAAGTTTCACAACTTTTAAATATTGTTTTTGAATAAACTTGTCCCTGCTTTTTAATTTCCGTCCGTCCTTTGATATCAAATGGCTCATATCTGGTCCATCTCAAAGGAGTGTTAAGTTCACAAATAAATGAGGCGTCTTTCTTTTCCTGGACTGTGTTGCCATGGAGTTTTCATCTTTTTCTTTAATCATGTCGGATCTTGTTTTTTGCTTTTTAGGACAATGTTTTTTTTTTTAATAATTGGATAGTTCAAAACAAGAACGGCAGTGGATTGTTATTTTTTTCATTGGTTTTGTCAACTTTGGTTTATAAGGTTGTCACGTACTTTCAAGTAAAAGTTCGTTTGCTACTTAGGTGTTTAAAAACAGAAAAACTTGACAAAATACCTCTATAAAAATCCGGATAAATGAGTTTTATAGTCTAGAAATCTAATGTAAACCTTAAATAAATACATCCATGAATTATAGATATAGAAAGTGTTTTAAACTTAAGCGATTTTTGAACGCATTCGAAATTTTGAACCCCAAATTGAAATAAGACAAATAAAACAGTCAAGTTGCCTGCATTAAATGAAAAAGACTGCATCGCGAGCCTCGAGCATCTTCCGTATTTCGGATTTTCCCTAATAACACGTCCGCTTACTCATGTGGAATAGGCAATAGATTGCTCTCTTTATATGTTGTTAGAGATATCGTAAAATCTATTTGATATTCGTACTGTCGGCTCTGCGTATTTCAGTTGATAATAAGGTTGTAGTACGGCACGTAACAGAATATTTTATGCTGCCGTAAAATTCCTATCACGGAGGTATTGTTTTCCCTCTACTTACAAATTTACTACATGTTTTGCAACTTTTTAAAAGAAAATAGTTAAAATCGAAGACAAAAACGGAGGACTATCAAGTTGACTGGTATATTTATAATTCGATCTTCTGAACTTTTACCGACACTTTTTAAAACGACACTACCAGAGTAAAGAGTAAAGTTTTAGAATTGGAAATAGATAAATGATTGGTAGTCGCGGAGACCAATCATTAATCGATGTTGAAACTAGTTATTCTCGTGTCGAATATAAACCATAGTCGAATTCTATGGTTTTTGTTGTATTTTTGAGTACATGCATATTTCTTGTAAAAGGGTGACGCATACTACGTTGTGTTTGTGTGGGTCAAATCACAACCATAGACAAACCTCCTTCGTGAAATGAAATATCAGCTATTGACAATGCTTCCGAAAGTTTTCTCTCCGAAGCGGGAATGTTCCGATCGTCAAGTATTCCATCCGAATGTTACAGACTCAATTCACAGTTTAGGATTCTACTCGGAAAGTATCTTAATAAAAACGAACCCATCTTCCAAATATTCACAAAAAACAGCTTTTCATATAAAACTTATTATAAACAATTGCAATTAATTTGTGTTAGTTATCTTATACCTATATATGTATTAATTATCACTTTTCAAGAACTCCCTAGCTTCAGAGCTCTCGGAAAGTTCCCGAAACGAACTGTCACTTTTCCGAAAACAATTGTCAAATTCAATGTCGAATATGAATAGCGTTACCTTCGAGGAGTTGTCGAATTCGAGTTGATTCCGCGTTCGAGACGATTGTGAATGCTGTACTTTCAAAAACGTATTCCATCAAATATATATTTTTTATAAGATTTATAACCTTGTGAACAAAAATATTTCGTAGCACAATACACCGGTACCTATGTTTCTTACTGGAGGTGTTATGTGAGATTTATAAATAAGTACAGTTGTGTTATATTGTAGTTTACTAATTTATTTTTCATATTTTCATTTAAAAAATCTATAGCCTATGTATATATACCGGTAAATAATAATTTTCTTTATTTTAGGATAATTGTTTTGTACGTTAAATATGTCGCGTCATCGCATAGAAGAAAAAAAAAATTTTCTCGCGCATAGTTTTGTAATTTAATATAAATCCTGGAATATTTTAAATTGTTAGAGTTTTTTCGTGATTGAGGCACAATTATGTTAATATCCAAACGCATTGTTATTGAAGTAATACCTTTCTCCAAAAATATAAAACATGAAAGTTATGATGAGAGTGAAATCCGGTTTTACGCCGAGGCAGTTTCTATTTGAATCAATATAAATTCGTACCTCACCCTCGTATGGTTTGCCCCCTGCGGCATTACGATATATCTCAACGATCCATGTAATATATCCTTGAAATATGGATAGCAAAAACAAGGGTTGAACATGTGGAGCATGATTCTTTTTTTTGTACTTATCAAAATAAAATTTTAGTATTTCACTACACGTTTTTATTTAATAAGCACAAATAAGCCTAATTTAAGAACATTTTTTTTTCATTTGCAAAATTTGTTGATGGGAAAACTAGCCAACGGTTTAGTTGGAAAGTGGCAGCGCCACCTATTGACAGGACAATGCCCTTGATGTCTGAAAAAGCCAAGAGCACTGCCACACTGCCAAACGAAAGCGTGATAAAAAAAAGCTCCAAATAATATCTACAAAAAACCAGAATCGTTCAAACGTGAAATCAATCTTTTATCACACACACACAGATAAAAGTAGAATTTGAAAAAAATATAAAACGTGTACACAGATAAAAAATAATAGCAAAAGGGATGCTCTAAAACACTCGAGTCGAGATCCTCTTTAGTCGTTTAGTCGGAAAAACTGAGCCGATAATAGTGTTGTACCGATGTAAGCGAGATCCCGGAGTTTCGGGATTCCCAAAGCTTATGTTTTAACTTATACACAACTGCGGATTTCATATTTTTTCGTTCCTCCAGTTTAGGAAGAATCTGATTTGAATAAAACGACAAATTCTTTTGTAAAGGCTTTGTCGTCTTTGTATGGAATGTAAAGAAGGATTGAGAGCAATGTGAAAGAGATTTGTTTAGATGAAAAAGTTAAGTTGAAATGACTTGGCAAAGAAAATAAAATCACTTTTGCATTATTTACTACTCATTTTTCTGATCTTATGATGAATGGGCTTTATATAACACAATGTTGATCAATGTTCAATACAAAATTTACTAACACAATGTTTCAGCAGAATATTGGTAGTAGTAATTAATACTCATTTTTTATTTTAGATTATTTGCAATGTGGTGAGTGGTATGAAACAAATAAGGTTGTATTTGCCAAATATGTTATTTAGTCGTCAAATATATAGATTTTTGGTCATATTGGCTTGAGGTTTAAACACTCATTTAATGATTACATACGTTAATTATTGTCCAGTAATATCCCGCATAAACCTGGCACTGACACGTATTAAGAACTTTTGGAGTTGCCTTGATTTTGATACGTCAAGAACGAATAATTAATTGAAGTTACAAACTAATCAAATCTAATAAAATAAATGTCAACATAGAATACTGTAGTTCTTATGTAAAATTTTAATTTTTTACAAAATCTGTGTACTGTATTTATTATCATTTAACAAAAATGTATACTATTCAGGCAAATAACCATTTTGTGACTTAAATGTTTTGACGATTGAAAATTAAACCATAATCATTTGTCTAGTTAATTTCCCGTAGCCCGGGACTAGCACAGCACTATCGACTTAACTTACTTGAGTGGACACGTTTTAAGGACCGTTGGTCTCTCTTTAGTGTTGTTCTTCAGCCGTTCTACTGACAAGCACTATTAGACGCTAACTAAAGGATTTCAACTCTGGGACTTTGTCTTTATAGTATTTATCTTAATGTATGATTTATTACATTTAGTTTTAGACTACATATTTACTTAAAGCAAGTTACCTTGTTTGAGAATATCTGTTAACTAGTCGGTTTCAATTTTTTTTGGTTTATGTTTTTTGGTATATTTAAATAACTCTTTTAAACCTCGCCTCGTGCTTTTAGTAACAGCTTAGATTTACGGCATGAAATGTCTCAGTTCTGAATTTCATCGACTAAGTTCCAAACTAAGATATATCGTGATTAACCACATCTACATCTATTAAGATATTACATGTCTCACGCTACTTCCTCGAAATAGTTTTATAAACTTCCTTTATTCGAATCAACCCTTGCACAAAACTTTGACACAATAACTCGGGCAAAGGGAAACGTAAATATTGAAACGTTGTAGTGACGAGGGTTGGTATCCCTTTTTATTCTTGACAGATCATAATCACATTTTCGTTTAACTCACTCACTCACACGCGAAACCTAGAATTTAAGATAGAGGTCATAATAAATACATTTATATTCTTCATGGATGAGTTCTTCTATTAAATACAAAAATGTTTTATCTAACAGTGCGTTCCTATTTACAGATACATTGTAGATTTTTTTAAATATACAATCCAAAAACCAATTTTGTATTTTAATTTTTGTTAACTGTATTTTACAAAACATTGTTAATTCGTTAAGTACTTCAATACTTTATGCTAGATTTCCTTTTAATATCCTAATTCAAAGCTTTATTTTCAAGTCACGGCAAGCAAGACATAATCTCGGAAGGCTGGCAGTAAACAATGCACGGCTGACTCATGAGTCACGATGACTTGCAGCTGCGGCCGCTCGGGATTCCAACTGCTGACTCACGCGGGACATCCCTAATCACGCGTTTGTTCACAACCAAAGGAAATTAACACGCCTACAAGTTTATTTTTCGGGAGTCAACCGCTTTTTGATGTTACCAGATTAATGAACGATGATATTATAAAGCGATTAGCATTGTTGTTTTATTAAAAATAACCTAAACGAAACAAGTTTTTTTGGTAATCAAAGTGCCGTGCCTCTTTCCACCCAAATTTGTTCACCCATTTTCGCTTGATTGACTAACAAATATTGAAACTTAGTAATTTAAAATTGGTAGGAAAAGAAGCTGGATTTGAAGGCGACAGGTTCGCAATTTTCTTTTTCCAGTCTTCTCAAAATCCCTGACAGCAATAACGCAATATGTTAAAAATCAGGTATTCATGTATCCGGTGGTACAGCACGGGCGTTAATAAATAAGGGTATGTCGACAGTAGTGGGTGCACAGCAACACATCAACCTGGACTTGACATTTGTGCCGTCCCTAAGTCGTACAGCATAAAGGTTGATATTGCACTTGTGGTTAGCTTACCGTGTGGTTGTGTGTACCCCCACCCGACGCCCAAGATGTCTGCCTGCTTGGATGAATTATTTATCACTGCAGTGGGTCGGTGCACATCCTCATACATGACATTATGCAATGTACACCGACGTTTGTTTGTTGCTCGACTAACATCGGAACTCCGAATGGCTCCGAAAATCTTTTCGGAATTGAAATGCCTTATTATTCAGAGTTTAGGCAATGGGCAAAAAAAGGAAAGCGTTTTTATCTTAAGATGTAGATTTTGGACCATGGTATTTATTTATGATGAGGCCTTCTAGGTGGATGTATTTCCCGTTCTCATAAACTGGCCTTACCCGCGTTTTTCCTGTTTCTTATATGGCCTCTTCCATATCTACCTGAAATCCTCCATGTCCTCCTTAAAAATCCATTATTAGCGACATAATTTCTGGAATCGGTTGAGTAGTTTCGAAGATTACCTCCAATATAAAAACTTTTACTTCTTTACAATATTAATATCCATATGATTACGATAAATGCTCTTACCATCATGAATTAAAACAAGATAATATTCGCCTCTTGATGGTCACAGTTCTTCACTACATCTTACTTTTTATCTGACCTCAGCAGCACTGACTTTTTTGTTCTATTAAAACAATTTCGTTGTCGGTTCGCTATATTTTAAGTTGATTACCTGCCTCTTGTATATAGATCAGTGGCTCAGCTGCGGCCAGCTCCACTTGACCCGCAAACGACTGATCAATCAAACTGGATTCACTTTGTACAACACTATCTCACGGAAAAAGTTATTACCGAGAAAATTGCTCATAACAGTCTAGTAGAAAAATAACAGAAATGCAATCGGTGTGGATTACAGTATTGATGGCTTTTGATAGCTTTTTAATTAATAGAAAAGGAGATCGTTTATCAATTGTATTAAAACGTTGAGATTAAATAGGATTGAAAACATTCTATAGAGCACAAGTTGTTGCTGGCAGCGACAGCGTCGTTTTTTGTAAATCACAGTAAGTTTTTATGTTTTAATATAAATGCCTCTACCCATCTTGAAAGTCTTCACTAAATATTGGTGAAATATTTTATAGATGAGAAAATAACCTCTTGCATTCAATCTTCACCTGTATGTAAGATGTACAGATAAAAAGAAGAGTAGAAAAAAAAATGGCGGTGTCCCTTACCATGAACTAAACAAATAACGTATCTACTTGTTATAAAAATCTGACATCAAAGGAAATCTCTGACCGTTTCGTTTAATTAAGTATTTTTTTAATTCTCCTTACGGAATACAGTTTTCGTTGATAAATAAGGTCTGCCCTGTTTAGGAGTCTTTGATGCTATCGGTACAATAATGAGGGTAGGGTCTGCAGAAATATTCCCATATTTAGATAATGGAAAGCAACGTTTTTTGTTTGACGGACGACAAAATAAACAAGGCCAATTTGCTGGGAGACGTTTATGAAAATATGCTTAATGGTTTGTTGGAGATGGGATCAGAAACCGAATGATTGAGATGTAAATTTAAGATCTTTTTAATGATAAATTTGATATTCTTTTTCAGCTCAGTTTCCTAAATATGCTGAGTCTTATTCTCTTTTGATGTTTAAAATTAGGTTAGGAACTCGAGTTAACCAAAAGTGTTTTTTAAAGAAAACCTAAATACGTTTTTTTGACGACCTCTGGTGTTGCAGCTGACTGCTACGCAGTTAGTGTGTTATTTGCGAGATGCATTGTTCCGGGCTTGGATGTAGTATTCTTATCCATGTATGAAGTATTTACCGTATCGTTGCTTAGTGCCTGCGATACAAGATTATATCTTACTGCAGGGCTAAGTCAATGTCGTGATGTGATACCAGCCATTAGCCAAGGCTTGAGCAAGGTTAGCAAGTGTTCTCTTGTCACATAGCTGTCACCGGAAGGCCTAACTGTAATAATTGACATGTAGCACAGACATTATGTAAACATAATGCAGCGGTTTTAGTATTTCAAAAAACCGGTCAAGTGTGAGTCGGACTTACACAAATTGGGTTCCGTACCATCTTGTAAGATTAAACATTTTACACTTGATAATTTCATAAAAGAAACAAGAATGTCGAAAAAATCACGTTTCTTGTACGGGAGACAGTTTAAATTTTAATTTATTTGTGTTTTTTTGTTGTTGTAGCGGCAACAGAAATAGACATTCTCCGAAAATTTCATGTTTCTAATTGATATGGTTCTTGAGATACAGCCCGCTGACAGACGGACGGACATCGAAGTCTTAGTAATAGGGTCCCGTTTTTTACCCTTTGGGTACAAAACCATAAAAATACAAATTAGTTTAGAGTTCAGAGACCTATCTCAGTCCAGTAGTGAGCTATAAAGATCTAATTTCCACATTAAACCCGTAAGAAGTATTCAAATTGCCTTAACGCTTAAAGTATTAAAGGGTGGATCATCTCTCTGAATAACAGCATAAGGGCTTGAAGCACCATTATTGAAAAGAGTCATTGTGTCACTGGATCGATCCCCCGTCTCTCCCCTTAGGTAGGGGAGGGCGAGGTAACTTGGCTCCCGTATAGAATATTTTTATTATATGGGGTTTTAAAAGATGAAAAGGATGTTTCAATAATAGCGTATCGATTCCGGATTAGCAGATAAGTAGATTAGGGATTTGTTATGATTCTTAATACACAGAGTTATCAATTAAGAGGGATTAAGCCTTTGCTGTTTTGCTTCTAATAGTTTTTAATTTTGCTTACTTCATTAAATTTTGAGTCGTCATAGCGTTATTTCTTGTAGCAGTATTTTTTTGCTGATATGAAAAAAAATGTTTCAACAGACAGAAGACATGCATACCCGCCACTCTGTCCCACCACTGCAACTCACTTGTTCACCAGGATCAACAGTTGCGTTCTTTGATCGAATAATGCAGCTTTGCAATGGCGCATAGGCTGTGCCAGGACACCCTACCTGCTGTCTTGGGATCCGCAACGAACTTAATCAGAAAAAATAGAAGGCAGTGAGAAAGCGGTTTAGACTTCCCTCCCAGCAAAACGGAGAAAAAAAGAAAGACCGTTTGTCTATGGTTGTGTTAGTACTGACAGGCGTGTATGTGTACAATGTAAAGACATCACAAACTACAACGATATTATAACATATAACTTATACCTATATTAAATTTAATACATATACTGTATTACATGTACTGTATTATGATATTGAAAAGAGCCACTACGGAGGTTTCTTGCCGGATTCTTCCCCGTAGACAGGCATTCCGAACCGGTGGTGGTTTAAAAAGAATTTGGACGATTTAAAAGTACTGATTCATTTCATTCATTAAAAGTCCATTTGAATAAAAAATATTTGATTTTGATTAATATATTATTTTTATCTTTGTAGTATATAGATGAAAGATCATATAGCGCCGCAATTTAAAATCGTTCTCGTGTGAACAAATACATAAGTATATAAATTTTTCATTTCAACGCTTTTTCAAAACGCGTTTAAAAACCGTTCGTGCGTATTGGGATTAAGTATAACAGCGAAGCTTGATGTGTGCCATGCTACCGGCTAGAAAGACCAAGTTTGACTTTACAATTTCAGCTGTATATATTAGAATACATATATTAAAGTCACCACTACACCAGTAACAATAACACACAAGTTCTGCAACAGTGAGGCCAATACATTCTATAGAGTAAGTTATATTGATAAAGTTATTCCATATCACGAAGACAAACTATCTTCCTGATATGGAAATGGAAATAACTAAACAGCTATTGTTGTTATTAGACGTGTACAAGCATATAATAATAACCACATCACAACACAATTGTTTTATTTAATTTTATAAGAAAATAAATATCAACCATTTATCAAACAACAATCAAAATAATAATATATGGTGGACATAGCTATGCATCAATTACAAGTTCTTACTGCAACTGTACCTAATGTCATCTTGTTATATTATATTAAGAACAATTGAAGTTTTTAATAACTTAATTACATTATGGTACTGAAAAATCTAGGTGGGAGATAAATATTTTGTGATGATAGTTACTTTCGACGATACAATCGAACCCAGAACCTCCGTCGGCTTTTCACATCACTGCGCCGCAGAAGTTGTCAGTTTACATATTTCCCTTTCCCTTAAAATGAAAAAAATATGAGAACCTTCTCTTAAAATTTACATTTAGACTATTTTAGAGTAATACCATCTTCAAAACAAGTGAAGGAGAAGGAAACATTATTTACGTACCGTCAACAAAAGCGTAACGTCTCGGATAAGGGTGCGCGTTGATTTTTCTGCCGACCTTATCTTTTTCCTGAGGGGTTTCTTTTCAGGGCTGTAGTATCTACTCTTCAGATCTTACACTCTATTCCATGTTGCTTATTTAAAAATGTATTACAAAGATTTATTTTGCAGCTGTTGAGCTGGCTAAAAAGATGTTATCCTGTCAAGTGTAGTTGTAAACTTAAAAACGTCACGCGGGGCTGAATCTTATGGCATATATTTTTTTAATAAACAAGCAAGCGGTTCATCTGATGGAAAGGGACACCGCCGCCTATAAACACGACGAAGTCCTTGATGTCGTGGAACACTAAGAGCACCCCCTAACCTTTGCCTGGTAATGCTAAAGATGGTATACATCTCGTGCTGGTAATTACACTGGCTCTCCAATCCTTCGAACTGTAACACAGCGAACTGCTTCACGGCAGAAATAGAAAGGAGGGTGGTACCAACCCAGACGATCTCGCACGTAGATCTACCACCTGTAAAAATAAAAAACTAATAATACAGCTTAGCTTAGCTTATGGCTTCATATTTATGCTCGTATACAGCTCGTTTATAATGTCTACGGTTCTATAATGTAAACGAGGACGTGGTAGCTCAGTTTGTTACATACCTTGGTTAACCGACCGACCCGATAGGTCGCGGGTTCGAGTCTCGGGTTGCCGTACGTTGTAGCTGCCATGTTCCTCATTATTTCCGGATAGTGGAGACAGATTCGCAACCTGTTACATTGGGACTCAACATAAACGTGCGAAATGTGGTTTTTTACACCTCTGCTTATCCCTCTTGATGAATTAATTACGGCGTGAGTTTATGTTACGTTCGTGATAAAGTTGCGTCTCTAAAAAATAGCAAGCCAGTGAATAAAAGGTATTTATTAAAGTCCGTTTATTGCTTCAAGTCGGACCTTTTCTGTTAAACTTTTCAAATTGCAGACCGGCAAGGGTTATAAATTCAACGGTAGTTTGTACACTTCTATAGCTAATAGCTTGCGGTCCATCAAGTTGAGAAATAAATTTTAAAAAGTGCAGTAAAGTTACTCAGTTCGCTCTCTGCTTTCTCTAGTGCTAACGTTT
The DNA here is from genome assembly GCA_949316135.1 of Choreutis nemorana. Lineage (NCBI taxonomy): Eukaryota > Metazoa > Arthropoda > Insecta > Lepidoptera > Choreutidae > Choreutis > Choreutis nemorana. The sequence goes on from OX438598.1 coordinate 1,738,448, forward strand.
AATATCGCTGGCGTTGCCTCCTTATTTACTTGGAGCTGGTTAGCTTGGTAATCATAGACGGGACTTAGACTTAAGTTAAACAGTGATAGACTTGAGTTTTAGCCAGTTTCTGAATGAATAACGTTTGTTTGCCAGTCTATATCCAATAATACCAAAGGATTAATCGGTTTTGATTCGTATGTATCAGTCGCAGAACCAAATCAACTAACCGCAGATTCAAAATGGCGATTCAATTGTAATTTGATTGATTTTAAATTTGAATTAAAATGATTGCTTGAAAAGCTTTCATTATAATGAGAAATTCTTGGCTTGTATTGATTGCTATAAACTTAAATTGGTCCACAAACATTTAAAAAAAGGAAGCTGAGTAAGAAAGCTACGGGTAAGAACAGTTTATAAATCTTCTCAAAGGTTAGGTATTTTACAGAAAAAGTCAGAAGCTTGGTTATATTAACTGAAGTTTGGTGAAAAAGTCGGTAGTAATAAGAAGAAAAGGGGTTCCTCAAAGAGTTAACATGAATTATTAAAGTATTTATTAGTGAATAACTTTATTATACAGGAGGACGTGGTAGCTCAGTTTGTTACGTGCCTTGGATAACCGACCGACCCGACCCGACAGTTCGAGGGTTCGAGTCTCGGGTTGCCATAAGTTGTAGCTGCCAACTTTCTCAATGTGCCCCGACAGTGGCGACAGATTCGCAACTTGTCACACTGGGACTCAAAAGCGGTGTAATAGCAAGCACCTCTGCCAACCCCTCTCGAGGGACTACGGCGTGAGTTTATGTATTATAACTTTATTAAATGAGCGAGAAAAGCGATTGCATTTCTTAGACTCTACTGGAGCAATCCAAATTGATCCAATTATCGGCTAAGTGCGTTTACATAGGAATCTGATATGTTTTTATCTGAGCCGAATCGGTCAAGGGTTTCCCGAGAAACAGGGGAACGACTAGTTATTTTATGCTTACCTTCAGTTAATAATAATAATAACCACTTCACGATACACACATTGACTCAGCCCTGCACTAAGTATCGTAAGAACTTGTATCGCAGGTGCTAAGCAACGATATGGTATATACTAAATAAATAAGAATACAATATCCAAGACCGTTAGTTTGGTTATAAAATGTAATGCGATCGCGAAATAATACCTTAATAGGTCCTGTAACAAATTTAGCAAAAAACCCAATTTCTTCCATGATACGAATGCTTTATAGTGTTTTATCTGTATGTAAATAAGCAAGTAAAATGCAAGAAGGATTTCGCATTTGTTTATTGCGGACATGTTTCGCTTTTTGACCTAAGATTTGAATGGAATAAAGGTATGAAAGGGATCAAAGGATTTGTGGAACAGCTCTGAATAAATTGCCTCTTTTTCACCCGAATTTTCGTATGAGAGTTAACGAATAACGTGGCTATAGTGTCGACTAGTCACGCTGTCGCTTTTTTTTCTACTTATAGTTTATAATAGTCTATATGTATATTTATTTTCCTATTTATTAGTTAAATTGGTCTATATCTATATGCATACTTTATTTAAAAAGAAATATCAACAATGAATATATTTAATCTATTCAATATTATAAAGTGGACCCAGTTTATATACATACATCAATTACAGATGTTTACAACATTTGTACCTAAGTCATTTGGTTATATTATAGTAACAACAATTGATGTTTTTAACAGTTAAATTATATTATGGTATTGAAAAATTTTGGTGAGAGGGAAACAAAATCTTATTTATATATATTTATTTTGTAAAGAGTAAAGATTTGATTGTTTTAAATTGAATAAGCTTAAAAATTACTGGAGCAATTTCAAAAATTATTTCATCCTAGATTATCCCTGAACATAGGCGATAGAATATTTAAAAAAGTTATATATACCTGTTTGAAGCCGAGGCAGGCCACTAGTAAACTATATAAATAATCATACAATCATGAATACAATAAACGGCAACAATTTGGTGGCCCAAACGAAATACTGATGGAAAGAGGCAGTTACAAAAATTTAGGTTAATTTTGATCAATATTCTCTCTAGGAACATTCAACTTCGTATTAATTCAATATCAAGTGAAAATAATATGAAACCTTTTAAAAGGTCCATTTCCCATGTAAATGTATGCATGTAACATGTAGGGTAATCACCATTTTACTATTTATGCCAGGTCAGAGAAATTGGATTTACCTTTCTAATGCTGAAGACCATTAGGGAGGGTTCCGAACAAAAAAACGCATATTTCTTGATGGCAGAATAAGATAGTGTTCCTATTTCTTTTTTTTTTATATAGGCAAATAATAATAATCTTTATTGAATTTCTTAGGTCTAAATTTACAATATGTTTTAAATAATTTACAAAAGGAAGGAATAATAAATAATAATTAATAACAATAAATTAATAATAATAATTAAGTTGTATTTATTGTGTTATTACAACAATTATTTTTAATTTATCTACTGGTATACAAAATACCCAGACGACCTCGCACATAGATTCACCACCTGTTGTTTCAGGGTTAGAAATAATCTGATGACATTTAGATATTTTTCTCCTTCTTGATCCAGACACAGTAAATAGATCTGTTTACCAGACAAAAACTGTCGACAGACACAAGACATTAGTAGATACCTAAAACAGTAGACACATTACAGTAAATCTCAGCTTCAACTATATAGACATAACCTCAACTTGTATCAAAACATCTTACTCTCTCAAGCCTTTAATAGTGATCAAAGGAGAAGAATTGAGATTTTTATGGGGCTTTCGATCCTGGTATGCTACATATTTATACTATTTCTTTTTACCTTGACACATATGATCAGGTGTCAATCTGCTCGTTCAGGATAAACTCCGAAGCTATCCATACGATTTCAATATAATTTTATGATGATGTGTCAGCTCTGACTTGAAAGACCTCCTTTTATCCAGATGCCACTGTTATCCAGATCGAACTGTTCGGGCAAAGACCAAACTTATTTGTACTCCATAAAATCTTCAATATTACAATCTAGAGTGAAACTTAAATACTTTGGCTAGCATGGAGAAAATAATCAATTTATAAGTTATGAAATATTATAGGAAGAAATATTAGGAGGAAATATTATATTGTATTCGTATCTTGGAATTGCATAGGCTACAAAGCTACTGAACCAATTTGAAAAATTCTTGCACCATCTAATCCTACATTATCCCTGATGAACATAGGCGATAGAATATTTTCAAAAAAGTTACATATGTCTATCTGTGCGAAGTTGGGGCGGATCGCTAGTGAAGTAAAAGTCCACGTGAACTCACGATGTAGTTTTCAATCTTGTAGGTACCTAATGGGCACCCACAAGTCGTTTAAGGTCTGGTTATGGCCCGTAAAGTGTTTTACCCCGGGGCATTTTGACCTCAGGGACGGTAAGTGTAAATTGAATGACTTATCTCAGACCTGGGGGTCGAAGCCACCTTTATCGACTTTGGGGTCAAAGTCTATATTTTGAACTCGTATTTTTATTAAAGAACTAGGAATCCATAAGACTGCAATGTTATAGAAACCAGACATGTTACTGTATCACAGATATTATTTTTTCGATATGGTTTGTCAGAGATTGTTTCATCAGAAAAGGGATGGATTATTTTTGTTTTTATTACGAGCGAAGCCAGGTTGGGTTTCATTGTATAGATGATTACTTGCTAACCAGTTTGTGGATTGTTGTTTTTGTGATGGATGGTATTAGTTTGGTATATGAATAGGAGCGATCGACAATGGAGCGCAACCCAAAAAAGGTCTGAGTAATGATGATGACGGCATTGGTAGATTTCTGGTGTAAATACGACAGTGAAATGATTTGCTGACACTAGCGACTAGATGTGGCCCGCGACCTCTACCGTGCAGAACTTGTATTTTTGTTTTTTCAGAGACAATAAAGTCTGTGTTTACTCTGAAAGTTCATTAGAAATGTAGTTGATAACAGTTTGAAAAACATGATACTTATTAGTACTTAGAAAAGGGGAAGAAAAAAAGCCGGCCTCAAGATATTTTCTGTACACCTGAAAGATTTTAACGTCACACGGACTCTTTAAAACTTTAAAGCTATTCATCACAACAACAACACATTTACAACACAACAATTACAACTTGTGTTTGTGTTTAATACCACATATTAAAACGTTAACGTAGATACATAAACAAACAACAAAATTCTAAAAGCTATGATATGCCCAATACAGAAAACTAAATTCAAAATATGCCATTCGAAAATCATAGATTTCGATATAAATAGAAAATATATAACGCAATTTTCTAGATTTTTTTTGTTAGCGACGACATGTAAAAAATCTATCCCAAAAGAATTCTATGAAATATTTCCACCGGGCCCACCGAGCTATCATCGAAAAACAATATCGTCGGTTTACATTTAATAAAACGTGGCGTAGAATTTTTTAAACGCATAAAATACAATGTAGAGGCTCACCGCTTTTATTTGGAAAAAAAATATTGCTATTCAAGATCAACTCTGGTTTTGACGTAGCTTTCTAGGTTCAGAGCTTATTGTGAGGCGTTTTATTCTTCTTCATTAATTTTATGTTTTCATTTAAAATTTCTACTGGATTTGATGTCATAATTTACGCTGTTGCCGTTCTTGTTTTATTGTCTTTTATCGTTAACTTCACTTTACGTTCACGTGTATTCAGGAAATTGAACTTCATAATTGAAAAATTCCATATAAAACCAATTACCATAAACTCATGCCGTAATTAATCCATCGAAAGGGGTACACAGAGGTGTTCTACACCGCATTTCGTACGTGATAGGTTGCGAATCTGTCGCCACTATCCGAGCACAAACATGGGTGCCAAAACCATAAAGTAAATAAAGTTTTTGACTTTGTTCTATGGGTAACAGAGGAATACTGTATCGAATTGTATTTTTACTGTCGTTTTAAGATCGATTAGAATGCAGATTTAGACTTGATGTCTTAAATAAATAAAAGTAACCAGTGGAATTGAAAGTGTTTAATTTTGGTTTATTCGAATAAAAACATTTAACACTAATTAAGTTATTAGCTGAAACCATAAATAATGTAGTTTAAAAGATACTTTTGCCTTTTAAGTTAATTAAAGTAATATAAATTTGAGTTACTAAGTTAGTAAAACGACACATTTACTTATTTAAAACAATGACAAGAATTTGAAAGTAGTTCACAGTGGTTTAGGTAACGGGATCAGCGTGGATGTGGTACGGTTGGTAATGGATTTTCTTTAGGAAATTCGACTAATACCTTGATCGAGGGGAAGATTACTGCTGTCTTTGCGGTCGGTACAGCAATAGTGTTTGGAGGACAGTGGACTGGAGTATACCCTTTTTTTGCCCCTTTTCTTAAGTTTTAAGGTTAGGGAGGTCTTTCTGAGCTGAGGTAAATGTACGGGACTGTAATCCTTATGGCTTTTATAACGAATAAAGTTACTATGACTACATATTTACGTTGAATAGAAATAATGAATTAGCTTAAAATATTTTTAAAAGGTCCGAAAAATTCAAACTGTTCTAAAGTTCTTGAACGTTCATAGATTTTAATATTTGATTGTATTTTTTTCTATTAAATTGAATATGCATAGTAAGTATTGTTTAACGTAAAACTTTCTGATTTATTTCAATTCAAAATGAATTTCAGTTGTTAGTATAAAAATGTAATATGAAATGCTACCTGTGATCCATTCATTTATTTTAAAGATTTCACCACTGTTAATAATTACTGTGGCTTTTTTCTATTTGTTAGTGGCCGACCGGTTTAGCTTGAGGGAGGTTACAGATTAATTACTTCCATTGGTAAATAATTTAAGGGAAAAAGTTCCGAAATTTAGGGAAAAATCTCGGTAAATTCCACGGCTTCGAGACGGAGTAATAGCGTTTGATTTGTCTTTATTGTGTTTAATTTTAGATCAATCAGTTGCTTTTTGATGTTGGCAACAATGGCTTTGAAATGGCTTTGTATTTTTTTAACAAACAATATTTGTATTGATATACAAAGATGTGAGGAACTTTGGAATACATTTTCGGGTTTGAATTTTAGTATCGTTTTAGAAAACGGTAACGCATTATCTTATAATAATTGGCTTGGCTTTACATAGCCAGTCGTGTATAAATACAAATAACATTAATTTTGGTTCAGCACCTCGCAATACAATATTATTAATTGTATACCATACGCGTTGATGTAGAAACGAGATAACTTATCACGGCGTTAATAATTAATTCTAATGCAAAGCAACTAATTCTTAAACATTTTGAATAAAACGAGTTTCATTGAAGGGTTTTCTGAAGAACTTCACTGCATTCGATTATTGTTACTTTAACAGGTAATTTTTTCTTTCAAATACTCTTTCTTTTGACACAAATTGCAAAAAGCTGATTAGAATAGAATTTGAATTTTAATGACAGTTGTGTTTTAAATAACCTACAATTACGATATAATAAAAGACATATGGCATATACATGATGTTGAATAGAGCAACTACAGGGTTTCTTACCGGATTCTTCCCCGTAGACAGGCATTCCGAACCGGTGGTAGTTTTAATAAGAATTTTGACGATTTAAAAGTACTTATTCAAATAAAAAATTTAATATGAATTGAAATTTGACTTTCGAGTTTAATAGTGATATTAATATAAAAAGAGGAAACGTTTGTTTGTTGGTGTTTTGGTTGTTGCATATCGGGTTGATAATCTATTGACCTGTCATGTGATTTTGAAAATGATTTGACCTAAACTTAGAATGGAACTAAAAACGATTTCTTTAAGGACGATTATTCGCATGTCCTTTTATTCGTGTCCAATTGGCCCTCGTAACAAGCAAATTTGGGAAATATTTAGCCAAAATATAGGCAACATTACATACGCACCCAAAGGGGACTAGCACACTAAAGGATCGAGGACCTTTTCAAGTGAAAACGGACCCTGTTGCTACCCTATTGGTGGTCGCCAGCCCCGAAGTTGCACGGTCAGAATTTCAAAAATTAATTAACTTCCTCCCAAAACTTGGATATTAAAATTGTTCAACCCTTCGCCCACGACTAAAATTAGAACTTATTTAATACTAGCACAAAACCGCGGGTTCTTTTATATTGGTTTCGCGAGAAATTCCAGTTTCGCGGAACAGTTTTTCATGGAAACTTTAATATAAAATTGCGTGCAGTCGGCCCTAAAGTGATATTTAATGATGAAGTTGTATGTAGCTTTATAATATCAGTTCCTGGGACGCAGGTGGCTCATTTTGTTAATGTTTACGAACTCATTTGTCAAGCATTCGCTTAGGGACTTAATTGCTAAATTTGTAGGGTCAGATAAGCTTATATTCGGTGGAAAATTACTTAATATTAACGTCATGACGAGATATTTATAGCGGGATCAGGACACTCACGAATTTACGTAATTAAATTTTGTCAAAATGTTTAGTTGGGAGGGTGTTTGCGTTCGCCTGTACCTTAAACATGTAGTGCTCGATGGTACAGGTGAGGAGATACCTAATTAGTTTTAGATATTATATATTAAATTAATTTTGAAGACTATTATTAAACTACATTTTCCTGCAAAATCAAATCATCGTGAAGCTTTAAAGAACTTTTATAGTACCAAGTTCAAGTTTATTTTCTTTGCCTTCTTTGGTGTTTATCAAACATCATACATATAAACTAACATACTTTAAAGTTTTTATGTTTGTTTGTAAACCGTTATTCATTGCCTTACTGCAGTTCTAAACTGTGGCGTCAATAGTACGGATACAATGTTAATTATAAATTCCATAGAGAATTCATTCAGCATTTTGACTTTGGAAAGGCGAGTGTCTACTCCCAGGAAAATCATTAACTGGTTTTTCACCTTTTAGCTAATGAATTATGTAGTTATTTGTCTTTTATATATCCATGAGATAACATACATTGTCTTCAATAACGCATTTTCTCTTCCCTTACATAATATGTCTCTTGAAAGGATATTTTATAAATATATAAATATTGGAATTTGCGGTCTTTTACCCTGCCGTTAAACCACTTTGCTCAGGAAACGTCCAGCGACTCCCGACCCTGCAGTAACTGATCAATTATGCATGATCCTACACCGCAGCAGCAGAGGTGTAAACGATCAGCAGTATATCGCTTTGGGACGCACTGTTAAAGGACCTGTAAATAAATTTATACTGCAGCTCAATATATGCCTTTTTTAAATACTTTCGAGTTTAAAATAAAAAAGCACGACTTTAATGTTTAACCAAATTAAAGTTTTTCGTGTACATAAATAGTTTTAAATCGAATCTAAATAATTTGATTAAATTATTCTATCTTAACCTTAACAGATGGGATTGTGGCCAAATGTTTGCCTTGAAATAATAAAAAAATTAAAAATATACTTTTCATGCAAATTTCAACGAAACCATGCTTTTAATTTTTCGGATTTTCACTCTTTAAAAGACATTATCCAAATCTTTTTTGGTTCTCTTGAAATGATTACTGAGGAGTGGAAATAAGTTTGTTTTTTAACGAGTCGCCGACGTGACGGCAGCCGCGTGACGAGCGAGCTTAATAAAGTGTTCAGTCACAGATTTTTTCCTTCTCGTCTCTCATTTTTCCCCACGGTTTCCGCTTTAGCGTCGCTTCGAATGAAATGAAATGATTTATTTCTATAACAAAAATTCATTTAAAACGCGGCCTTTAACACTAGCTTTTATATCGCCACTTCGTTCGTGTCAAGTCATTTCGTTTCAATATGAGTTTGTTTCGTCTGAACGCTCAAATACTTACCAATTTTTTTGAAGTCTGTTTATTGTGTGAAGCGATTTATTTTATATAGCTATGGTAATACCAACATCCATTGGCATGGAATACATTATCAACAGGTAGTAGATCTACGTGCGTCTGGGTTGGTACCACCCTCCTTTCAATTTCTGCTGTAAAGCAGTTCGCTGTGTTTCGGTTCGAAAATTTGGAAAGCCAGTATAATAACCTCGACGACCTCGGTGGCGCAGTGGTGTAAACAGCCGACTGCTACGCTAGAGGTTCCGGGTTCGAATCCCGGCGGGGGCGTAACTTTGTGTTATCTGCAAGACACATTGTTTCGCTTACCGGTCTTGGATGTTGTATTCTTATCTATGTAGTTTATACCATATGGTTGCTTAGTTCCTGTGACAAAAGTTCTTACGATACTTACTGCAGGGCTGAGTAAATGTGTGTGTCGTGATGTGATTATTATTATAATTATTATAACCGGCAGGAGAGATATGAAATCTGTTGTCGTTTTAGACATCAAGGGCATTGTCGTGTTAATAGGTGGCGGTATGACTTTCCATCAGGTGAACCGCTTGTTTGCCAATGATGTTGTACACAAATACCGTTATCTTGTTTCACTCAGACCCCAGTAGGTCGGACGGAGATCGTCGAACGTTAAACTTTGAAAGTCTACTTTTGAGTTCTTCGATGTACGAAATTCGGTTGCAAATGTATAACATGGCTATTTATATATGCCACAATTTTAACTTTTCAACTCCTACCGCGAGCCACGTGAAAGAACTTGCTTTGTATAAAAGTTGAATGCTATCTTAATAGAGTGCAATAAAGTTAAAAAAAATGACCATTTATTGGTCAAGCGTGTTTAGTATATTATCTAAACGTTTATTTTTTCAGAGATTTGTATTGCAGAAAAGGAACAATTATATCATTTGTCTTGGATTCTGTACAAACTTATTTTAGATTTTCTTGGGTGTCTTGTGCTAAGTAGAAAGACACTTGAATGCCTACTACATCTTCTGCCCCCGTTTGTGGAAAATTGATATTGGCTCTTGAATATTACAAAACATCAATCTTCTTCTTCATAAAGATAAAATATTTATCTCGGAAATATCAGTTACATTTTCAAGGCCACAGAAGCGGTAAAGTGCCTATATTTGAGCCATTTTTTTATTTTTTTGAGCGATTGTTTAAATTAGTGGAAAAAAACAGTTAAACAACGGTACGTTACTTAGGTACTACTTTAAAATTAATGTTACAACATACTTTTTAATTTTTAGGTAGCTAATATTTGTAATATTAAAATAAAATTTGTCAGAAACGTTTTTACGAAAGTATTTTTATTATTTCAAATGTTAATCCCTATTTTAAGTATTTAAATTTTACATAAGCTATTATGGAGTAATGGCTTTTACTGTTAATGTGTTCGTACATTTTGTAATTAAATTGACATAAAAAGACATAGCACCAACAATTGAATGGTATTTACGACACACAATATTTACGATTGGATTTCACCGACTTTGCGCCGACGTTTACTGGTTTTAGATTAAAGTTATTGCTGGCATTCAGCCTATTTATGTTTATTTTTATGATGGAGTTGCTTTTTCTTGCCTAGTCAACTGGAATATCCATTGGCATGGATTTAAGTGCGTCAATCGATTCACAAGGTACGTGAACCTTGTGTGTGTGTGTGAAAGTATTTATTTATTCATTTACACCTACTTTCACGTTATCCCTTGTGGGCTGGGTAGATTCTTAAAGTTATCTATATATTGTACTAATATTTTATGGGCGAATTTTGGATTTTTGTTACTGAAACACACGAAACGTGGAAGGGATTAAAATGAACTTTGGCACACAGATCACCTTGATTCTTGATGATCGAATGCTTTTTCCCCGAAAAATGTTCCTGAGGGATAAACAAAATGATATATGTAGACACAGATGTGGGCTAAAGCTAAATCAAATGTAGGTAAATAAAAGAGAAGTTCTGAATCACTGACTCGTCAATGACCAGGCTAGATTCTTGGACCTGGAAAGCTGTTTTTTTCAAATGAATCGAAAATCAAATACCTGAAAAAGAGAAGACGTAAACGAGGAATAAGAACTTTCTTTTTGAAATTCAACCCCGAAGGGTGTAAAAAGGAGTTGAAAGTTTGTATGGTAGTTATTTTTAGAGCTATAGTTATCCTAAATTTAATGCGAGCGAAGTAGTTTAACCGGTAAGTCCATTCAATTGAAATAAAACAGTCCAATTTACGGGCGAAAGTATTTTCGAAATATAGTTTTTTATTAAGATGAATGCATGTCAGCCTCCAGCGAGAATCTCAACAAGATAGATGCAAAACGTGTTGTGTGAAAATTGAATTTTATTTCGAGTCTCAGTATAAGTGCCTAGTAATACCACATTTACAGGGCCAGCCACTTAAAAACTTTAAATTCTTGTTGCTTGAGATCTTTGTTGAACGAATATAACTCTTCACTACCAATAATAAGGTTGATAATAAAAGTAGATGTCCTTATGCATGTTGAAGCGAAAATCCGGGGAAAGAATCTCAAGTTGGTCTTTTAATTTTGCTTCTACTTTCTCTTTTTTTTTTTGTTGAATGGAACAGGGATTTCATATAGTTTTTTGTAAGTTTCTAGTTTTGCGCAACATGGTAAAGTCTGATTGCGTAGTTTTAATCTGTTGTATAACGTCATGGGCAAGACTGTTCGCCTGATGGAAAGTGATACCGCCACCTATTGACACAACGGTGCTCCTGGTGTCGTGGAACGCCAAGAGAATCGCCTATGCGTAGCCCATGAAAAGGCAAAAGGCAAACTTCTTGTGCAACATTTCGAACTGAGACGCAGCGAATTGCTTCAGGGGAAAAATAGAAAGTAGGGGGAGTGGGGAGATTTTCTGTTAATTTTTTAACATTGGAGTGTTCGTATTAAGATTTTTAATACAAACACACACCAACCTATTAAACCTATCAAAAACCTTAATACAAACACTCCAATGTACAATTATAAATTGATGGCAAGTGCGTGGCCAAAGGTTTAGCGTGTTCCTGACGATGTATTAATTTTTGACTTGAAAAAGTTCCAGTTGTAATGCTTATAAGCACATCCTCGATATGCAAAATCTACGACGCTTGCAATGCTGCTATTATTTAGTTGAGCTCTGATTTTACTAATGACCTCCAGTTTACCTCCGTTAGTCGCGAACAAAGCAGGAACAGATACGTTTCATATTTTATATAATATTAATGAGAGGAAGCGTCCGTCCGAACTGATCGGCCGGTATTAATCTTCGTTAGCTATGAAAAGAGATATAAAAGAAATGATTTACAATAGGAATGTATTGGACCGTTAAACGAGAGGGCCCATCTTTCTTAAGGACCTTGCAGAATAGAACATCTGTCGCACTAAATATCGCTCGCGGGGTAATGCTCGTTTTACATTTCGAATTCAATAAAAAACGATTCCTTTGAGACTATATATCGCAGGCATTTTAACTGGTTGAAGTAGTGGGAAATGGTAGTGTTGTGGCCAAATGAACACTAGATTGTTTTATATTTAATTAATCTTTTAAAATTTTCATTTTATAGAATATGTTATAGCTTGATATAATATTGTTAACAAAAATATATATTTAAATGGTCATAAATAATCGCAGCGATTTAACTCGTTAGTGTGGTGGGGCCTTTAAGATTATTTTTTTTGCTGGTGAGAACATTTGTCACAAAAGGTGAAGGGATTTGAGAGGAGGCCCGTTTTAGAGATCCGCGGTAAAGGAAATCGAATTAATGAACCACCTTTATCCCGCCTTAAGAGGGTTTCTTCCGAGTAATTTGATACCTTGTTTTCGTTATTTATAGCTCGATTGTTTTACAAGTTTAACTCAAATCGGTTTAGGTAATTGGAAATTGAAAAATTGCAGCCTCTCACATGTTATATTAATGCAGTCTACGGTACATAGTTGCTTTTTATAATAAAAATTAAATTATAAAACACATCTTAAATCAATTGTTTTATTTACTGCTCTGATCAGATAGATTCAAAGCGTTTTTGAGCCATACTGACGCCAAAGTATTTCATATCAAAGCAGAAAAATAGTAATTGGATTAGGTTTTTAAAACTGCTCTGAGATTTAATACAAAAAAACGCTAGCAAAAACATTAATTTCAATAAAAATTGTATTATCTTTTAGATTTCTGTACGAAATATTGTGAAATTTATACGAAATATTTTGATCAAATTAAAAACGAATCAAGCTAATCGACTAAAAAATATCAAAGTCATCGTGAATTTATAAAACTGGGGGCGAATAAAAATACGTCTAGATCTATGGATGTATTTGATAAAAAAAAATGTTTTTTTTTTCAGATACTCGCATTATGTTAAATTATAAATTCATATGGTTACGTCATATAGTATGAACACTTTATTATATAGGAGTAGCTTTTGCCAGCTATTTTTATCGCGTACAATTCTTTATATTGTTTAAATGAACTACTTACTGTTCAAATTATTAGTTTCGAAGCTGGTATGTTTAAATATAGTTTTTTAAATAATAATTGCATGAATGAATCAATAACAAAGGATGCATGTTAAGGAAATGTAATCAAATCCTACCGGACAATTTTTATGAAATGTTGTAAATTTATAATGTTGTAATTTTTATTTTTATTTTTTTATATTATCTCTGAAGGCATCATAAACATACACTCAGTGTATACACCGAGAGTATCTGTAGAAACAGAAGTGTTTGTAGTTGCGACATTAATTGCAACACCAAAAATTTTTTATAGCATGAGTAGATGTTAAGAAATCTGTGTACAGTAAAGGAATTTGTGTCCTATAGCAATATATTTGTGTCCTATAGTTATGTAGCAATTTATGTCGTAGTCTAAACCTAGCTGAGTAGGATTTAAATAAAAAAAGAGGAGCATCGAACTGAAAGTGGAACGAGATAAACAAATTAAAACCCTAACTGTACAAAGTTAGTCCCGTTCTATATAAAGCCCCGACTCGATATTCAGTATCAGTCTAACACTAGATTAGATTCACGCTGACGTAAATTAGTACATATTTGTTGAACACACTTACTAGACTAATCCCCGTGTACAACCAAAATCATATCGCTTAACACGTTTAAAAGCGATACGTTTTTGAGGCTGTTCGTATGAAATCATTCACATTTTATGAAAAAGAACTCTCAAAAAACGTGTAAAATGTCCAATTCACAAAAAGTTTTGACCTAAAAATTTATATAATAAAAATTGTATTACATACACTGTCCCTAAAACTCCATGGTTGGACTCCCTGACAAATGACACCGTAAAATCGTTCGAAACGAATAAATAATGAAAGCCGATGGCCGGTACATGACATAAACATAAATAAAGGTCCACGAATCACAGGACGTGAAATCAAAATTCTATTGTGCCGTGAACGCGTTAAACGAAGCGTGTGAAAATAACAAGTCACCACGCGGCGTGGCGTGTCGGCGAGCGTCGCGGTGTGGCGTCGTGTGGCGTGTCAAACGCTCTGACAGCGGGTTGACAGCCCTGTCACATTGTCAAACTTGAGCACGACCGGGGGTGACGTATTGTAAAGCAAAATGCCACCTTTCCAAAAAGAAAGTTGGTCGAGTGTGACTTGAACAAATTAAAATATGTAATGATCGGAGATTTTGTTAAGGATGAAGGTACGATTGGTCACTAAAAGCCAATACGATATGTCACTAAGAACCATTTTGTTTGTTAATGCAAGTGAATTTGTTACTTGATTAACGTAAAACAGCTTAGTAAAAATCTTTATTATTACTATAAATATAAAAAGTCTCAAAGAAAACTCAATAACCTATAAACCTAACATTATTTTGAAAAAATACCAGCACATGAGTGCAGTAAAGGAATTACAAAACAAACTGATTTGATTGTAAAAATTAATCAATAAGGCTTTACAGCATTTAATTTATTTGTTCAATACAATTTGCGAATCAGGCCACGTGACGTCCAGTCCCTTTTGTTATTGGCATTTAAGGGCACCCATTCAAACGCAGAACAATTAAAAGAGGAAAAAGGAAAACAAAGAATTGAATCGGGAATGTACACCAATATTAAACTCAATCGAATTGTTATCCTGAATATACAATTGTTTAATCGATTTTAAGATATTTGAATATTTTATGCTGTTTTTTCCAAATATATGGTTTTATTGTCTCGAAATTTCCAATTTCAGTTTTAGAAGTTTGAGAGCACGCTCGCTAAATTGAGCTACGATAAACCGTAGTAATCTGGTCTACGAGCGTGCTACGTTAAGTGACTACGGATGTGCTACGGCTGAGGAGATAAATTGAAACCATTTATGATTTCCACGTCTCAATGCAACAGAGCGAACTATTTCTCTCTTTTCCTTATTTTTCAATTTCCAGCTGTCCCTTGTCTGGGAAATTATTGTTAAGGTTATTTCAGTACTGTGGAGTTCTTTAATGTCTTAAAGAGATGAGAATTCTATTATTAAGTAATTAATTTCCTTGAACAACTTAGAAATTTTTCTTAACGATAATTGAATTGTTTGCAGCTTCTACTTCTATTTGCTAATAAGGAACTTAATTAACATTTCGGTTGTTTACGGGGATTTGTCGTTAATCGACAATATCGCCCTATAAAGGCAAGGAATACAAAAACCGTTATTGTATTTTTTCTGTATTTGACTTGGCTTTTACGCAGGAACCTAAAACAGTCCATAGCATCTAAAATATTGCGATAATATTAAATTAATTATTATTATTGTTTCCACCTTTAAAATCTCACTCATTTCGGGCATGTATTTTTTACATATATGTATAAGAACAAATATTTGGAAGGATCAATAAAGTGTAAGATACCTCTGTAACTTACACTTCCAGGTTTAAATTTTGATGTCTCTTAACGCTAGTACTAGATCACCTCTCACATTAACTAGGTAAGTACAGGGAAGTTTTTCAGCGAGCTTATGAAAATCGTTTGTAACAGCTGTAACTTTGTTTAAATACTCTTGAGTGTTTCGTTCTACGTTGAAACTTTTGCAATTACTTACGCCTGTAGTGCAGTCTTCACTGCGTTCTTTATCTATTTTCCTTTCAATTTATATTGTTGAGAACGGTTTTTTACTACCTCCTATTTCTACCTCTTATTTCTTCTGATCAAGTTGTGCGGGTCTCTAGACAGCTGGTAGTGTGTCCGGGCACAGCCTGTGCGTCATTGCACAGCTGCATTATTCGTTGATTATGTGATCAATGGACACCAATGTTGATCCTGGTGAACAGAAGTTGCAGTTGTGGGACAGAGTGGCGGGTGTGCCCCGAAAGATAATTATGGCTATTAAAGAAAAAGTACTGCAATAAGATTGATGAATCTTGTATCGCAGGTGCTAAGCAACTATATGGTATAAACCACATAGATAAGAATGCTACATCCGAGACCGGTCAGTGAAACAATGCGTCTTGCAAATAACACAATTTTAAAGCGAAACTTTTGGGTTTGTACATTTCTATAGTGTAAACTAAGATTGTATGGGAAATGTCCGTACAAGAATCTTGGCGTCAGCATTTTTATTGTTCAATTATAATTTTAAATATATTCCGATTCAGTACCAATATGAATATCAAGTTATTCGCGCATGCACTTATCATTTATATTAAGCAAGTTTTTACAATTTATTTATTCTAAAAATTATCATCATCTTATGAATTATCTTTACAAAGATTTTATCAACATAATACACAATATTCTTTCCAAGCTTAGAAACGTCCGCGCTTAAGTGTTTAAGCAGAGGATCGGTAAATGAACAAAGCTCCTTCCAATAGGTAGGGAAAGTGGGGCAAAACCGAGGTGGCCGGTTACCATGGCGACCGGGGTGAGCGGGGGGATAGCCCCGTCCGTTAATGAAAAAGGTACATTTTATTACGGGATCCCCCTTCCATTATAACGCGGCTGCGGAGACGGCACTCGGATGCGACGATGTTCTGTTAAACATGACGAGTATATGAGGTTTTCTCCTTTAAGGGTAAAAGGGATTTAGTTGCTCGTAGCCAGGTATATCTTAGTCTGAGTGTAAGACTTTTCCAACCGTAACTGTAAAAATGTTACAGGCTTGAAAACAGAAAGGAATTTATGTAAAAATATATTCCAAGTTAATTTTAATATTATTTAATATCAAATAACATTGTTCTATATTAATTTAAAGTCTTAAATCAATTAAGAATTGATATCTTCAGCGTCTCATGTTGTTTCTAGTTTAAATTGGATAGCTTGTCGAATGGTTTTAGTAAATGTACTAATTAAATCAGTTGGCGGTATTGTACCGAACTAAGACATAAATCTAGTTAACTAGATATTCATTGTGTTCCAGACAAATACGACACAGAATATTCGTGTTAAAATCTGTGTGACATATGCAACCATTTCTGTACCTCACAGTACATTATTGCACGAACAATATAGCTACATCCTATTCAAAACTCAACTCTAAGTCTTTGAAATAAGGTTCGAAACAATTGAGTATTTGGTTTTGAAAATCGAACCGTAACACAATGGAATAAGGGTGAAAGGAAAGACCTATTTAGTTTAGGAAGTGACGTTAATAAACATGTTAGTCGGTTTTGAATTGGGACTGTAATGTCATAGAAAGAAGGTTTACTTTTGTATGTAGTTATCAAGTATAGCTACACACTTGTTGGTTTTCTCGTTCTAAGTTAAAATGGAACATGTTTCGATCTATTAAATTACACGATTCGATTCGAATTTTCGAATTTAATTAGAAATTCGCCCGCCATTGGACTTGTTCAAATATGCGGTAATTTGATTTCGGTTGATGGCGCGATCAATGTTTTATATGAAATCGTTTTCCCCTCGTTTAATACTTTGGATACTAGTAACCCGTCTCGAACGATTTGACTATTTGGTTTATAATATTTCTAGCTGGAACTAATACATTCAGAAAATTGAATTGAAACTCGTTGGGTAGTTTGAAAGATCAGCGTGTACTCGAACACGCTAGCAGATCTACAACTATAATATAAAACTGTGAAACTAAATAAAAAACAAACTATCAATAACAAAAAAAAAATGAAAGATATATAACTTTAAATATAACGTTAATTTTATCATCTTACAGGACTAAGGTAAATATAAATTTTTTCGAAATTTTTAGTATGTGAAAACTTGTGATTATAAGCGGGGTTTTAAAAAGGTCGTTTTGCCATATCTTATCTGAATCTAAGTATTATACATTTGTGAAACCGTAACATGGTCACTTTCTAGTTGTCAATTGAGCTGTCAGATATTCGTAATAGTGAGCGGCCATCTTAGAAAAATTTGATGACGGTTACAGAAAATTTACGCATTCTGAATTGCTTTAAGCGGTCTTTTTAACCACTCGTGTTTCACCGTTAAATTTCATATACACAGGTAAGAGTGACCTGTGTATACATATATAGGTATGTGCTGGTTTCATTTTCAGAATTGTTGCAGCCATGTTGTAAATCGTAGTCAATGTCCAAGATTGCTATTGAAAAAACAACCTTATAGCTCAAGCTATAAGGTCGCTGTTAGAAAGAGGATTCAATTAGTGCGGTATCCAACGCGACTAGACATTTTGATGTTCGCGTGAATTGACAATTTAGTTGTCGAATGTATAAATGTTTCGAAGCACTTTATGGCACTTGTCACGGATAACGTATCGTTTTAAAAAATACAATTTATAGCTTACAATTTTCGCTTTTTTTGTGTTGTATTTCTCGGTCATGTCAATAGACAGAAAACTGTGACATGAAACTTTCATAGGGGTTTTTGGAGGTGATTGTAATGTCAATAAACCAGTTTTAGGACCGGTTGAAAATGAATAAATTAGGAATTATCAAATGATAAAAGTGGAATAATATACAATTCTAGCTTTTCTTATATAATTCTTATTTATATTACTGGTTGTTGATAACATAGATCTACTTTTCCATTCAAATTTTCAACCCTGTTTTCACCCTCTAAAGGGTTGAATTCTAAAAAATCATTCCGTATTCAGCTTTCTAGGTCCAAGGGTATAGGCGTTGATGAGTCAGAGAGTAGCCTTACCTATTTAATATAAGTATATATCTTCTATAATATAAAAATGAATCGCTAAAATATATATATATAAGTTCAAGGATGGTTTTTACGGCGACAAAAATTCGAATAATTGCCAGAAAAAATATAAAAACATCCCTTTTCTCTTTCCCATACAAAATGTTTTGTTTTCTATATGACAAGACGAAGTCTGTCGGGTCCGCTAGTATTTTATAAAACATTTTATGTTCATGAAACAAAACAGTAGGAGTCAAAATACTTTTGTATCAAAATCAAATAATCCGAGTTTTTAGCTCCCATAAACAATCCAATATGCATTTGAATTGACCATTTTTCTTTGTTACCACGACATTACTGTGGGGTTCTATAATGAAGAAAAGTTACTTGTTTTCCGCCTAAAGTACTTATAGAATAGAAAATAGGTCACTGGTATTGTGAAATAGATCAGCAAGGTGACGAATGCCTACCACCAGAATTATACCAATCTTACTGTGTATGTTTGTCTATTTAAATGTTTGTTACTCAATAACGCGAAAACGGCTAAAGAGATTTCTATGGAATTAGGCACACAGATAGTTCGTTTTCCTGTTTAACACATGGAGTAACACAAGGAATAAAAATGAAAGATACGCAGATGAAGTTGCGGGGAAAAGCTAGTGC
The DNA here is from genome assembly GCA_949316135.1 of Choreutis nemorana. Lineage (NCBI taxonomy): Eukaryota > Metazoa > Arthropoda > Insecta > Lepidoptera > Choreutidae > Choreutis > Choreutis nemorana. The sequence goes on from OX438598.1 coordinate 1,757,975, forward strand.
TATATATTTCCGCAAGTGAGTGCGGTTTTAAAGTATGAACCTTTGCGAAGCCTCCACTATAAGCCTCCACTGGATGGATGAAATTGCTACTATAAATGACTGTAGTAATCTATCGTATTTAACGAGTAGATTAGCAGACAGAAGACATGCACACCCGCCACTCTGTCCCACCACTGCAACTCTTGTTCACCAGGATCAACAGTTGCGTTCTTTGATCGAATAATCAACGAATAATGCAGCTGTGCAATGACGCACAGGCTATCTCCAGATACCCAACCGGCTGTCTTGAGACCCGCAACTAACTTAATTAGAAGAAATAGAAGGTAGTAAGAAACCGATTTCATGGTAGACACACTGATAAATTTGGTAGCCCCAACACAGGATATATATTTAGTCACTTTCTATGGTGCAGTAAAACTACGGGAAAGAACCCCGTAAGTGCCATTACGGTATCGACTAATGGAACTGTTGGGATATGGGCCCATAAATGCAGTCCTTGAAGGAAAATAAGTCACAGGGTCAACGAGAATGGTCTATATAAAACTATGGTGCAATAAAATGAAGTTTATATTAAAGAAAAATAAATTTTTTGTACCTACCGGCTTAGAATAGAGCCATAGAAGCATATGGAGTTTAATAAGTATCATACATATACCTGAAAGTTAAATCTAAATTTTTATTCAATTTAAAAACTCATCCGATTCGATGATTAGTTTTAAAGTTAAATTTGTTTTATGAAATCAAAATAACTTTATGCCTTTAAAAAAATACTTATAATCGTCAAATGAATTTAAATAGAAAAAATTTGTCAAACACTGGGTCAGAAAATATAAGTTCTTGAAGACCGGCAAAAAAACTCCAGATTCTGTAATATATGTAAACATTATTGCGAGTTGTTCTACTATGAAAGGTCTGAATAATATTAAGATAATATTAACTATTGATATATGCCAAATATTCCAGCCGGATTCGACCCCAGGCGCCTTACAAAGCTGTCACCGTAAAAACTTTGAAATTCCCTTAAAATACCCATCCAGTAACGGAGCTAGGAGTTTTGTCTGCCTGCACGGATTTGCATGCATATTGCATAAATTTCCACAGGATGTGACCTGGAATCAGAGAACATTGTTCTGGAAGCTTCCAGATTAAAGTAATTTATGCAGATATTCACTGTTTCCTGACGTTTTAATGTTCCAAATACCTATACACGTGTCGTCTCAATTTTGATCGGAAATGGACGAGCGGAACTAATAATTTTGTATTTCGATTTCCGATTCATTTTTAAAATTCAAATTATCCGTACGTTCTACCTGTACAAGAAGATGAAAAGCGTGAAATCTCTCATTAATAAAAAACAGTGAAACAAAGTATCTCTCACAAAATACCTACTTTTATGACTTGGTTGCTTCCTATTTAGTAAAAAGTCTTGTATGCTTTCTGTATCATATAGAATATAGATGTATTCTATATCATAATACATAACTCAACATATACCCTTCTACTTCACCCATGAACGCACCGCGTACGCGCGTATACATTAAAAAACCTGTGCAAAAGAAGGCTCGAGCTCACCAGAGCGTCCAGATGAAAACCATAGCACGTGGTACAGTCAACAGAGATGATTCAACTTTCGATTTTGAGCCCTAACTTAACAGGTGTAAGGTTCAAGGGGTGTTTTGTTACTCGATTCCCGTTCCAGGCCACGGTCGACCCCTCAGCGTAAGGCTTCTTCATATTGAATAGTGTCATTGCGGCCTTTGTGACATTTTTCTTCTACATCTCCTTGTCATCGGGCTATGACCATTCAAAAGACTGTTGAACCAAATGACAGTTCGGGAATTCGGTCAGACTGCACTATTAAATTGGTTGATATTATATTATCTAGAATATCAACTTGCAATAATAGCAGTGGTTCTCAAACTTTGTAACGGAAGCGGTTAGAAACAAAAAAAAACATGCCAAGCCTCAAATTGAAATTTATGCCATGGTGGATGAATTTCGACGAAAGCCGATCAAAATTAATAATTTTTAAAATACTCCCTTATTTGCCCCATAGACAAATATAATTACTCCACAAGCGTTAACGACGACAGAAAATAAAAATATACGGAAATTACATCACAATTACTTAACTTGAGCGCGAGGAAATGTCATTTCCGTACATTTAAGTGGTATTTGTCAAGAGGGCTTGGTCGTGTGAAAAGAACATTTAATAAGTGAAGTGATATGGTAGGTATATTGAAATCACCATGAGAGTGGATAACGCATATTGATAAAACAATAGGAACATAATGTAAGTCGCCTTTACGGCAGCATTAAATGTAATGTGACTGATGTTTTTGCTGATTTCTTGACGCGGAGCCCTAGCAGAGATCTTAAGGTGCCCCAGTGTGGTCACACTTTGACATTTTACAAAGAGATGAAGTATGATGTTTATCAAATAAAAAAAATAAAAAAAATGATAAATGTGTGATGTGTGTGTGTGGATAAATGTGAGAGCTACTTTTGAAACTTCCTTTCAAGTTTTAAGAATTCTTCCACAAAAATTGAGAATTGTCTATTAGGGTGGCCAGTGCGAATTTTAACGTTTTTTGGATCTGGTTCTAATGTCGAGACTGAGGAAAAATAAATAACTTGGCATTTGTATTATGCACATGAAAACAAAATTTAAGTGTTCGTTAAATTTTTAATAATCATCTTCTTTATATTAATTTAAAGTTTATTATTCTTCAAAAAAATAATTAGTTATGCTATGTCAGAAACAACAGTGAAATTCGATTTTAAGGATATACAGTTTTATTCTAATAAATAAATTCAAATGAATACAGAACTCAACAGAATAGAGTGGACAAGACACCGCGCTCCATACAAACACTGACAGTCTTTTGTATCATACAACCTCATACAGCCATCAACGAAGTTACCTTTATAACAAAGTAGAATCTTGTTAGTTTTATTTTAACCGTCGACAAAGCAATTAACCGGGTTTTGAAACAAAGAAAACCGTTAAAAACACCTTTTGTGTTGTGGATTTGTGTAGTTTACTTGTCTGAGTGTGTGTTATTGTCGTGTAGTAGACGGATAGGTGTTGTTTTGCAATTTAGTGTTTTGCAACTCTGCCCCGCCTGTACAAGGCATCGCATCGCGATCTTGTTAAATGAGATGAAGCGGTCTCATCTGTCAAACGATTGTTGTTTTATGATTTGCGTTTGTTTTCTTTGGAATCTTGTTTTGTTACTGTATATAACTGGGTTTAGGGGCGAAAAGTCAAAAGCGTTGTAAGCTTTAAAATAATTCTATGTTTTTACCCGACTACGGTGAAGCAAAAAGGAGGGTTATTTGATGATAGACATGTAGGTAAATAAGTGAAAAAAGTGCGAAATAACTAAATTGTTTTGTTTTGCCCCATTACTCTTCGATAGGTAGACATACTCAATATCAGACTATAGTCTATGATAATATTATAATACAATTTGTATTATGGACCTTTGAAAAATAATTAATGTACTCATAGTGCGAGTCCTGAGTGACGGCGCATCGCGTAGAATCATATGAACTCGCACTCACTTGCTCGCATGTTCAAACGTTTCGGTCGTTTGTACATGTTTGTACTTTTTATTTCGGCTACGCGCACTGCGACACTTAAGAAGCACATTTAGTGCCAGTCTTGAGTGACGACGCATCGCGCAGGGAGAATCCACGGTGGACTCTTTCGTATGAATTTGTCCTAATTCTGGTTAAAAAATGGTACGCCATTACTCAGGACGCACGCTTAGGTTGACATTCATGGTTACATTTTTTCTGACAAAATCGCTTATAAAATCTAGTTTAATTCCATATATCTACGCTATTTAAAACAGTATACAAAAAAGTCCGCTGGCTTCTGTCAATGCGATCTGTACCTGAATCCTTGAGAGCTGCGAGGTTTTAATTAACCTCTGCGCAGTCGGGTAATCGAGTTCAGTTAGCACTTCTGAGGTTACCAGATAAAACCCAGAGCTGAAACAATGGCTTTCAAAGGAAAGAAACTGTCAACGCCCTTTGTAAATTCGTAAAGATTTCTCACTATCTTTTTGTGAGAGAAAAGTATCAAGATGTTTTTCTTTTTTTCTATTGACAATGCTGTATGTGTGCGATATACCGGTGCTGATTAACTGTTTGTAGTTTTATCTTTGTAATCTATCTATACTGTAGTATACACTATAGTAATATAAAATTATAAAGAGAAAAGATTTAATTTGTTTGAATTGAAAAGGCTTCGAAAATACTGGACCGAAATGAAAAATTCTTTCAACATTCGAATCCTACGTCATCTCTGATGAACATAGGCGATAGAATATTTTCAAAAATGTTAAATACCTAGCGAGTGCGAAGTCGAAGCGGGCCACTAGTTGTGAAAATGTAATATCACAAATTATTCTGATAAAATAATGAGGGTTTTTATTATTGCAGTAGGTGTAAATATATCTTCTTATCGAAAAACCTACGTCAATGAAAAATATAATTATTTACAAAAAGTGTTTCATTTGGATAAAAATCTGTGTGAATGATTTTTTGATTCATTTATGTATAAAAATAAAAAAAAACATAAAAGTGGACAAAATTAAAAAAAAGTCAAATCAAAATTCCTTTTTTTTAAATTTAAATATATACATGTAAACTCCCCATCGATATCTTCGATTACAAACATTTTCAGTGTATTCCCATTCTGAAAACTAAATAGCGTTTTTTCGAATTTTTAACCTAAAAATTCTAAACCGCAGCGAAATTTGAGTTCGCTTAATGAATTCAGCGGCAGACAATATGTCGGTGGCTGTTGTTGGCAATATCGTTGTATTACAGAGCTAATCTCCGCCGCTATGCCCCGCTATATTACAGCTTCGAGTGGGCGCGAGCCTCGCTGTTTATGTAAGCAAAATCTTCAGCCTTATTCGGGGTTTTTTTTTTGGCAAAAAGTAAGTACTTTACGGGATGGTTCAGATTTATTGATGGCTTTATTTATTTAAGGAAGTGCATTCGTCTGAACGAAATAAACGAATTTTGTTTTAAAGCTATAATGACCCAGACAAATCAGAGCAAGAAGTAATTGTGTATACATATAGTAACACAGAGACAAAAATAAAAAAAAATCAATTCTAGGATGTGGAAGCTCAGTTTGTTACGTGCCTTAGGTAACCGACCGACCCGAGCCGACAGGTCGTCGGTTCAAGTTTTGGGTTACTGTAAGTTGTAGCTGCCATGTTTCTCAATGTGCCCGGATAGTTGCAACAGATTCGCAACCTTTCACACTGGGACTCAACGTAAACATGCGAAATGCGGTGTGTAGCACCTCTGCCTACCCCTTTCGAGGGATTACGGCGTGAGTTTATGTTATGTTTGGTGAAATAAAATCTTGCTTTCATGTCTTGACTGAAAAGCATAAGTGAAAAAATCTTCAACCCTAAACAATTCTTACCTATTATTAAGTTATTTCGTTTGGTTACTAATTTAAACATCAACAACAACAAATAATTTCTTTGTTGTCCTACAAAATGATAATACAAGATAATTTTTCCGTTTTGAGGCACCCTTAAGAACTACTGACCAATCCTTTTTCTTTGTTTTTCTTCTTCTTGATATCTTTAGTTAGTTGTTCGTGCTTAAACCGAGATTAGATCAGCAGATCTTCAAACCCTTGCACCTGATAAGAGGGCCCGACTAATTACTGGGGGCCGTAAATAAGTCGGATGAGTAATAAAGCAAATAGTCCCTTTCTGACCCTTACGTGACGAAGCTTGAGGGAAGGGAGAGTAGTTGATAGAACTGTTTTAATTTAAGTTTTTTTTTACTTTTGTAAGTAAAAAAATTATTTTAATTAAAGGTTTACTAAGAGGTCTTTATAAAATTGAAAGTCTAATAATAAAAAAACATGTAATCTTCGCAATTAATAATTTGGTAAAAAAAAAACTAACATTTTGAATGGACTTTTAGGACAATTGTAAATATTCTATAATTTGTGTTTTATAATGAAAAATAAAAATTAAGATACACATAGGATGTATATAGGTATATAACTTTTTTGTAAATATTGTATTCTTTATGTTTATCAGGGATAGTAATGATTTTAATTGTGAAAGAATTTTTCTAATCGGTCCAGTAGTCTCGGTGCCAATTCAATGCAAACAAACAAATAAGAAATGAATTGTTTTCTCTTTATAATATCAGAGCAGATACGTTGACGTTGTAATAGGCAAAAACTCGTAAATGAAACTCTAAAATCATTATTTTGTTGTTTTAATTATGACGAAGAATTTAACGGTTCACATTAAACTATACAAAATCTAGTTTATTTGATCAACTGTTATATTGAGTACGAATCGCTATTAGGATTAATGGTTTTGTATAAAATAAATATACATTTATCAGTATTAACGGAACTATATTTCACTGTTTAGGTGATAAATTAATTAAATAGATCTTTCATTCAATTATTCATTTGTAAAAATAACAGTCAATAAACAATAGTAAATTTATTAACATCAAACCTTAACCTTAGACACCAAAGCGTAATGTAATTCATAAAATAACACAATGTCTTTCGTTTCTTATAATTTTTGCTAACCTTATTGTTGAATAAGCAAGCTAAGTTCTCAGAGTCTATTGGAATAATCCTGCGTTTGTATGTATAAATGTTTGTATGAAAATTACTCGAGTATCGTTGATACAAATACATACAAACGTCGAAGACTCTGAAAACTTCTTCCGCTTTGTTCTCTCGTCCAATCACGATGTAATAAGTGCTGTAGCTTTCTCTTAAAAGGAACTTGTTGTCATAGCAACTCGCTAAACTCTTGTAGAAAAAAATATTTTAAAGAGAAAAACAAAAAAATACAAACGGCCATGTAAAATGTAAACACCATTTTGTCTATGTGATATTTGAATAAACAAGATAATTCGAGGTTGTCTAGTAATTTTTATTTTTGATAAGAAAAACACAAAATATAACCTATATCCACTTACCTTAAATCCATTCTAAATATGAAATATATATTTTTTTCCCAAATTATTAATTCCAAAGATAACATACAATTTTGTTGAATTATTTTAAATTGTAAAATAGAGAAGTTTATGAAAACACGAACTCTAACCGAAACATGACGTAAAATTATAACACACCAGAAAGCTAGGAATTCAACATGCTACATGCACATCGTTACGATCTTACACGTAATTCCTGTACCGGAACATTCGTTCTATGTCCGGAGTTAAGTCGTGAAGTTTGTCATTAAGTTTGGTCGTAAGTCAGGTAATAAGTAACGTTGGGATATACCACAAGGAGCCAAACCCTCGCGTTAGTTACCTTCGGGTGGAACTGTGACGTCATTAGTGGTTATTTATGGATGTTTCACATTACACGGACGGTAGTGTTAAGTGTGTATTAGACCTAAGGATACTTAAGAAGAAGACCTAAGGATCTTAATAATACACAATTTTATTAATTAAACTTCGGAAAATTGATGTACATTAATTATTAACTTACCAGAGCTACTATTTTTATTTAAATGACCACTTACGTTGCATTTTGGAATAATTGAAATGCTTGAGTTTTTTTTTTCCAAAACGCAAAAATTGCAAAACAAATTATTAAACGACAAGATGATACAGGCCACAAGAATCAAAATCAAAATTTATTTTAAACGTCAAAAGGGCCATGAAGTAAAAGTAAATAAAGGATTTTAATCTTAATTTTTATTTTTTCTAAAACTCTACTTGATATTATTTTCGATGTATGCTTCGTTAACATAAATAAACTATAAATAGTATATTATATGTTTATAACAATAACAATTATATTTATTTAATTTCTTACGTCGAAATTTACAATATATGTTTTAAAATAATTTACAAAAGGAAGGTATAACAATAAATAATAACTATACTGTATTTCTAATGACTCAAAACATTAACAAAAAACATTTTAAATAAATAGATCATAAATAAACTACGCCCGAACTAGGAACACCTGTGTTTCGGGCGAAAGTAAAAGCTAGACGTTAAACATGTCAACAAACAATATAAAAGAATCATGCGTCATGTAAAATATTGACTGCAATTTAAGCAATAATAGGTTTACAATTTGTACTGTACTTGTTTTAATGCAAAACCTACTTCTAATTACTTTTCCGTCTCACTTACCCTATGAAATTTGTCTCTCGCCCGCCATTTATCACTACATAAGAGTCTGTAAGTCCTCAAAATGAGTGTTTATTGCTGGGCTCTATCTCTCAACTCTTGTGGATTTCACTTATAATTTGCTAAGATAAATTGAGCTTTATCACCGAGCTATAAGATCCTAATCCTTCGAGGGTCCCAGGTGCAGCGATCCAGCTTTAGTGGATATAAGTTGTGTGGAAATAAGGATGATAAAAGATAGGGTTTAAAGAGGTTTTTTCTATTACCATTCCAGTTGTAGGTTTTGTGTGTTAAAGAAAATTTATCTCTTCAAACACCTCAGCTCTCAACTTTTATATTTTTAATGTGTTTGTCTTTATGTGTGTGTGTCTTAAATATAATATAGGAAGAATACTAATAAATTCTGCCATAATTAAACTGTATTTTTTTTTGTTTTGCGTACTATGTAATTTCGTAGTAACTGAATACGGCGTAGTACTTGAACTACGACATAAGAAAATGCTTTCTCTTGCATTGTACAATTAAATTGTTTGCTTTGAGTACTTGTTGCAATTAACTGAGTGCTATGTTATTTGAAATACTGAGGCTACTTAATACCAGAGAAACCTTTTTACTATTTCTAAGAGTTATTTTACAGCTAATTAAGTTTTTACTTAACAACTTTCAGCCAATTGTTACCTCAGCACAGTAAAAGTATTTTATTTAACAATGAAATATAACGAAAGAGATGCTTGAGGCCGGGTCAGATTTACGTTGCAAATTAAAATTGACTGTTGAATTTGACCTGAAAATCTCAAGAAGACTCCGCCTAATGGAGTTCAAGGTTGCTTTGACACAGCTTGACACGGCTTGAGGTCAAGCATTCTTAACTATTAGCTTGTAGTGAAGAGGGCTATTCAAAAACCTTCCCTATTAAGACAAGAGCAACAAAACTAATTACTGTCAAAACTATAACAATCTTGGAGGAAATCTTTAGACTCAACCGCGGATCGTGAAGTTTGACTTAGTTTGACGTCGAGATTAATTTAAGCTGCAAACATTTTAATTAAAACAGCTTAGGGTTGCAGCTTAGCTTGGCGACGCGGTTCCTTTTGATTTTGCAAAGGTTAAAAGGTCTCGCTTATTTTTGTCCAAGATGACAATATTGAATGTAGATTGATGTCTGCCAAGCGTCGTGAAGTTGACGCTTCTTTTTTATTAGAATCGTAAAAGCTTGCAACGTAAAGGATGTCACTCGCGTGTCTACTACTCCCAACTCCTCCAATGCTACTGATAATGGCGATGGTATAATAGTTAAACATCGAGTAGGATAACAACTAATACTATTAGGGATTTTTGTCAGCTCCGGTGCATCTTTGGCTTAATCTTTCACAAGGTTGTGTGAAGATGCTTTTATTTTTTCTGTCTTTCTAGAAGACTTCTTTGCCGTAATGCTGGCCTTTATTAAGTTTCTTGTTTTTTTATAGTAACGGAGCAAGGTCCCCACGAGAAGAGGTTGCTGAACGCCCTGCTGGCGACGTACAACACGCTCGAGCGGCCTGTCGCGAACGAGAGCGAGCCGCTCGAAGTCAAGTTCGGGCTTACGCTGCAGCAGATCATTGACGTGGTGAGTTTCGAATCTAACCTCCTTAAACTATGAGTGATTTTGCAGTGACAGCGCATCCGCGACAGTAGGAACACTAGAACGTATGTTGTGTCGGATCGCGCTGTCATTCAGTAGAGTAAGCACGCTCAATAAATGTGACATTGACCGCTAGGCGATATTATTCTTTCTCCCTATCATAACAAAGTCAACAAGAATATATTGTATCTCGCGCCCTTATGTTGCTCTCGCGCCACTCGTGTCTAAGTGTGCTAACCCTGTTGTTTTTTTCAATGAAAAGAGAAGAAATAGCCTGTATATTGCACGTCTATGTCATTGTCACGTTAGCGTGCTTGCCTTATAGGACACAAGCTAAAGGTCCGTACAGATTCACGAGCGAGTGTCTCTGTGGACAGCACGTGTTTTGTTTTTCATCACTTTTATCACAATATGCCAAAGTTGAAGTCAAATGCCAGATCTGTACGGACTCTAAGTTCCTTTCAATAAGGTGTTATTTACAATTCAAATTGGAATTGATCCGGAGTCAGACTTGAGCCGGTCATTATTTTGCATCTCCACATAAAAAATGAGATGCAGTAAAAGAAACAACAAACTTGAAGTCAATTTGTGATGACAGCCCACATGACAATGTCTCAAGTGATCTATAAAGACATTGTTAAAAAGAGTTTGTTATCTTGTTTTACTAATTAATTAAAACAGTTGTTCTTTTTTGGAATACGTGTAAGTATACAAAATTATTGATGACTAATAAACAGTATAACTTAGTCTTCAATTCCTAGACTTAACATTCCACAAATCGCTCCTAAAATATAAAGAAATATCATGCTTGGAATTTAATACAAGTTTCAATAGACCACATCATTTTAAAGTTAAATGTAATAGTAAAATAATTGTTATTTCTTTGTATTTACGTTGAGAACCCACATTCAAATACAAATTAACGTAAAAAAAAAACTAATTGAAATAAATAAATCACGCGAAGATAATCTTGTATTTCATTTTGGGTTAAGTCATCGGAAATCTATTTGAATCACCAACGTTCACCCCACACCCCACATTATCTACAAAGCAAAACAAAGAACTAGTTCGGTTGTCTTTGTAATACAGAAATGTCTGAAGACCGTTGTTACCGTCTTCTTTGAGTAGTTAAAAGAATTTTCAGAAGATAAATTTTTAATAGCTTCCAGTCGGTTCGTTCGAAACAGAGTCGTGATTTTGCGGGCATTATAAAGTCTTGTTTTAATTTGCGACTCACTTCCGAGGGGTTTACGTCGCGAGCTAAAGACCTGAATTGGACATTAAATTTATTATTATTGTCCGCAGCTGAAGGTTTTAAAACGTCTCTTTAAAATTATAGATAAAATGTCACTTAACATACGTTTCCTTGTTTCGTTTAAATTTATTGTTGAGTTTCAAATAGTTATTTAAGAAGTGTTCCTTCTTCAGTTGAAATGTTGGTACTTCTACTATGATAAGAAATCAGTGGAAGCAGCAAATGTTGTAATATTAATGAAAAGTCTCAGAAATGCAATGATGATACAAAAAAAAATTATATAAATAAATAGCCCAGTAGTCGATTCCATTTTGTTTTTGTAAAAACATACTGATGATTTTCTATAACTAAAAATCGATTGAATTACATCTAAAAAACTAAACATTATTATGATAATATTGAGTTATTTATTATTAAGAACTCCCTTGAATACAAACACACTGTAAAATAATCAATAAACTTAAAACGGTATAGCTTTCTAGCACGTACCGTTAAATCAGATTCATATCAATAACTTCGTATTTAGTCCGTTACTTAAATAGCTCAAAAACAGATGTCAGTTGGAGGTTTATTTAAAGATGGTTGAATTTACTCAAACACAAATTTGGGTAGCGTAAATAAATTGCTGGATCGTGTTTAATTTTATTTGCATTCGTCCGGTGAATTGTTTGCGGCCATTAAAATATATTGAATTGGAAATTATAATTACTTACGTGGAATTTTTTCCCCGAGAGCTCGATAGGTGTTTCAGACTTTCGTGACACTTCTGTTGCAAGCATCTAGAAGTTATGGTAGCTATATAGCCTTGTTTGCCTTATAAGAATATCTGTTCTCATATCACGTATCTGTATTTATATGACAAAAAAATAAATTTCGCGACATTTCGGCGGTCGTGAAAATGCTTTTTCCTTTTAAAATACCAAAAAAAAGGATCATTAATTCACTTTATAAAATTTCCTACTAACAGTATCAAGAGGTAAAAGTTGCACATTTGTAAGTTAAAATGGAGGTTTGTTACCAACAAATAAACTAAATATGCGATTTTAAAAATCGTTTCATCTAAATTTTACCCAAATTTTATCTAAAAATATTTATTTCTTTAGTACACTTATTCAACTGTAAAAAAACGACATCTACTCAGAAAAAACTGCTTTGAAATATAATTCCATAAAACTATCACGACCATCACTAGACTGAGTTTAAAATACTGAGTCGGAGCATTGAGTACAAAAATAGAAATCGATTTAAAAGTCATTTTAACGAACCAATCCCGAAACGGTCTAGCGGAGACGAGTTCATTTGTGCTCTCACTATCACCGTTATAGCGTAGATAACTATCCACGTATCCACGTATGAGCCTTCGCGGCTAACCCGCCACTCTGTACCACCACAGCAACTCCTGTTCGCCAGGATAAGCGTCTTTTGATGCCGGGATGAACGAATAATGCAGACTGTGCCCGGACACCCTATCAGCTGTCTTTGGACCCGCAACGAATTAAATCAGAAGAAATAGGAAGTAAGAATCCGGTTTTAGAATCTTCGTAGCAAAAGCGGAGACAGCAATTGAAGTGGCATTTGTGTTTATACATGCTAAAGTATAGACTTGTGCATTTCTGTAATAGCAGTCACGGAGATACGTGCATCGGAATATATATCAGATATATCGGATTATGTTTAGTTCTGTTTTTAAAAACAAAACTAGTCCAGGCGCCAATTCCCAAGTCGATATTTGTCAAGTGACTACAGTATGGGGTTCTTCAAAAAGGCTGCTACAGCGTCAGCGACATGTGATACCCCTGGTATTGCAAACGTCAATAGGCAAAGAGACCACTAGGCGGGCCCTACGATTGTTTGTCATCTCAGTAGTACAAAAAAAGTATGAGAAATAGCGGTCAAATCGTTTTTTTGTCCGCTAAAGCCCGTCTTTTTTCACGACTGAACGTGCGGTCAGTGCGACAGTCAGACAAAATGTATAACGCCTTTTCACTTTGTTGAATTTCACTTATATCGTTTTATCGGACATTCAGTAGTACAAAACATCAATTCATATAAACGATAGATTGATAAAGTGAATTGTATTAATAACTTTTAATTTTTTATCGTTCCGATAGAAATGATTTGCAAAAAATCATACTTACTACTCGCAATAGAGGTGGACACAGTAAACGCCTGTCTGAATTTGTCCTAAAGGTATATAAATAAATAAACCAGATCACGATACACACATTGACTCGAAATGCAGTATGTATCGTTAGAACTGTAAGCAACGATATGGTATAAATTTCCTAGATTAGAATACTACATCCAAGACCGGTAAACGAAACAATGCGTTTTGCAAACAACACAAAGTTCCGACCCCGCCGGGATTTGAACCCAGAACCGCTATCGCAGTCGACTGTTTACACCATTGCGCCACAGAGGACGTCGAAGCAATATAATATTATTAACGTTCTGTTGAAATACACGTGTAAAGTGATAATTAAAAAAGTTTAATACTAAAATACTGCAATTTGAATTCAAACAGAGATAAGCATCAAAGACTTCTTTGGAAAATTAACTGCGCATTTTGTCAACTACATTGAGTCTTTACTAGTTAAGAAATAAATTTTGATATTTCGCAACGTACAAATAGTTTCAACGTCTTTGTTAAATTACTTACATTTAATAACGATAGAATAATTGTCTGTAAAAAACTGATATAGATTTTATGGCTTACTTGAATGTTAATTACCGTAGTCGGAAGAGGCTTTGAACAACCTCCAGTGTTGTCATGCGTATGTTGGATCTTGGAGAAACCATATCTGAGAGCTGTTACAACAATTATAATTTTTTATTTAAAATTTGCATTTAATTAACAATGTTAATAGAAACGCAGACCAAATACGTTAAATACGTTCAGAAATAATTTATGAAAATGGCCGCAAAAACTTTACCGTTATGAAATAGAATGTTCATGTTTTAATTAAGTCTAGTTTATGATTGTAAAAGTTTTAACATTGACTGTAACTGAAGGTTGGATTGTTAAATGAAACTAATAACTAATCTGTTGTATACAGACAGAAACGCACTTTGCTTGTTAAATGTTTCATGACAATGTAGAAATGTTGGACCATCTATTATTGACAACATATCATTAAAAAATACATAAAATTGAAAAAAAATACCTCTTTAATTATTCTTTTTTTGAGGTCAATTAAAAGAGGTTTATATAAAAAATATAAACGATTCAATAAAAAGTTTAAACAAAATTGTTGAAAATATGACAAAACTAATTAACGTTTTCATTTGGATAGTTTTACGTTGAAGTAGTATTGTATAATGTGTCAAACATTGTCATTATTATCAAAGCAACACCTGTGTATGATAATGATCTATTGCAAATACTGCTTTATGATAAAACTGATAAAGTGCATTTTGCAACGCAGATGGCGTAGTAAAAATATTATTACAAATTAATAATAAAAGATTGTTGTTTTTGTAGAGGCGTTTTATTAAATGTCGTTTGTGACCTAAGTAGATAAATAGTATATATTTTTTTGCATATGACCTTAGTAATGAACTGTCTTAATCACAAAAGGTAGATGAACCTTGGTAAAAAGGTCAAGTCACAATGTTGTTTTCCAAGCCTTCCCTAACTCAGACACATACTTTAAACTTAACTAACTTTAATTCTATGAATTAACTTTTATCCATGCCTTGATTAATAATCCCAAAAACGTCCAAGGATTTTTTTTTGACAGCTTGTGTCACTTCAAATGAAATGGTTTAGGTATCTTAGAACATGTCACTAAAGGGGAAAATAGCAACCCTTTAAAGACTCTATCAAAATCGAATCAACCGAGCCGAGACGCGTTCAGAAACTAAAACACGCTGAACACGTGCTTGATGCGTTTAGAAACACGAAAGAAGGGTTTGTCAACAAGAAGAGGAAATTGAAACGTTGAAAAAAAAACCTTGTTATGTAGTTGGTACAACTACCTATCGTTGAACTATTGTATAAAGCCACTGAAGTCAATTTGTTTTAACATCGTGAGCGAACAGTTCAGTGCATTATTAGTATCGATTTACTAGCTTCATTTTAATGTATCCAACCATAATCTCACATGACAATGTGGCTAGAGAATCCTAATTCCTTTTTAATCTCAACTTGAAAATTGAAGCTCGGAAACACATTCACCGGCTGAGTTTTAATCCTAATGAACCCGTCGACAAAAAAAACACAATCTTAAAAAAACAAACTGTTTCTCCAAATTAAATTTGTAGGTAATTGAAACCAGAGCGATGTGCAAAAACGTTAAAAACTAAATCGAAACGTGTAAATACACGTGGCGGCTCAACTTTCAACGTATTTTCTATATAAACGGCTAGCTTGTTTGTTTGTCTTCTAAATAAAAATGCGTGGAGCGATCGGTCGAAAGGTCTCTGGAGAAAATCTGATGAAAAGATGTAACCAAAAATGCAGTTTATCCGTCCGCGCGGAAAACTCTATTCCCAATTGAAAGGCTTCCGTGATTTCTTTTTCTCGGCTTTGTCAGACAGTTCAATCCTCGGCTTCACAATTTTAGAAAACGCTACGTTTTTTCCTTTATCCTGTGACCCGTGCCAGATACGAAGCTTAGCTTTGCAATGCGGTTGTTTCTGAAATAAAAAGACGGAAAAATGAATTCACTTTTACCTTTATATCTTAAAATCATCTTTAATAATACGGTCGATATTTTCGAATAGAATAATGACGACATTGCAACACGAAAATTGCAGTAATGCTGTTTTTTTTGCACAACATTAATTAGCGTTCCATGAGGCTTTTCATTTCTTCTTGTTTGTACAAAATAAGACACTTGTTCATAAATGTAAGCGTGGGGTGAGGATAGAATAAAAAGTGGTTAAAAAGGGGGGAAGTATGAGCGCCCTCTACCGGTTACAAAGAGTAGTCTTGCCGCGGGCGATGCAACTTTGAGGCCAGACATGGTTTTTTTTTCCTTTTTAATAAAAAACAAGGCACTGTATCCAGCTGAGTTGTGAAATTCAATTTTGCGACTGCTGATGTGTTGATATGTCTGAGCGTTAAATTTGAATTACGTATGCTTTCGAAAAGATTAAATCCGATTCCGAAAGGTTGAATTTGATAAGAATGTTTTTGAAATTGTATTTGTAACAGCTGTTTTAAAGTTCCTTTTTTTGTCATATATTCAACACAAACATAAGTAATTTTCTTTGATTATACAGTCCAAAGAAACGGAAACAATGTTAGTTTGATAACGATAAAATTCATCTCAATTATACAAGAACATACAAGATTATACAGGATAAAATTAAGCACGCAATGATAATTAACAGAAATTTTGAATGAAATTATTTGAAGTCATTATTTTTTATGCATAATAATATTACAAGTTTGGAAACGAGTCGTAAACTGCGGGAGCTTACCCTTTAATTGCCCTTCAAAGTATGTTACTTTCGAGTGTTATCGCAAAGGACAACATTACGACTCTGCTTTTAACGACCACTCATCACTGTGTCACGTTGGTTAATTAATTAATACAACGAGCAAACTTATAACGAACTCGACGTCAACTCGCTCAAATGTTGATCATGTTTTTTCTATCCCTTTCTTGCGACTCCGTGCGTTCTATAAACAAAATAAGGATGAAAAAAATCAAATCCTGACGACCAACGTGTGGCTCAACTTGGTAAGTTGTAGGCGCCGGGCCGTGCGCCCGCGCCGCTCCGCCTTCCGACATCCGATCTGTCTTCACCTCTACTTTCACCTTTTTTTCACTCTACGTAAGCACCTTTTACGCACAGTCTATTATGAGTGAGGAGTGTATAGCGTGACACGGTTGCAGAGGGCGGATGCGGCGTGATAGCGCTGCCATCGCGGGTCATCTGTGGCATGGAGAGTCGGTGTTAAATTGTTGTTCAGATACGCGTCTACATATTAGATTTGTGTCGGCGCGGCGCTACGGACGCCGCATGCAGCGCTCCGTCGCGTCGCGCACACCCCCTCCCCCCGCCCCGAACACCCCCTCGTCCACCCCCTACCCCAGAGTGTCTCCGAGTGTCACACATGTCTAGTACATTTAACTGACTGCGCCCTTTCTTTCTGTTTTTTTTGACACCGTCTAACCCAATAGGACGAGAAGAATCAACTACTTATTACCAATATATGGCTGTCGTTGGTAAGTGTGATTAAAAAGGAAATTAAATTAACACGTTATAAAACTTCTGTATTATTTTGTTTCTCTTTTTTCTTCTATTTGGTTGGTACCTTAGTTGGGTTGCGTCAACTTTTCTCTTCGTTTCGTTTGGTCTGTTTGAATTTGGTTTCCATCTATCCTGTTACATTAATGGCGTTGGTTTGCGTGGTGACGCACGCGGCAGCTCAGCGACCTCATTGCTCTATTTACCGGCCGTATGTTTACTCTAATTTGAGCTTATTCATTACGCAAGCCTTTTAAGCAGCTCATTCGAAAGCATTTCACTTAAACTGCATTTCTATCCCCATACCGAATCTCAAACTTAACATGCAACAGGAGCTGCCGCGTACGTCCAACGCTTAAAACAATATGTACTAAAGGTTGACAGCTACAAATTAACGCAATCATAAAATAAAAAATTGACAGACTAATAAATCTAAATTTCAAAATTAATAAATAAATTTTGGTAGATAAATCCGAGCGAGGTGAATCAGAGAAAGGGTAGTCTAGGTAAATGGCATACTGTGTCAATTGAAAGTAACATATTGGTTATCCTATTGATTGATTGATTGATTGCACCTGTCTAGTTTGGTGAGATGTGTTTTTGTCCACTGTACATTGACCACGCACATCCACGGACCCCGCATTTTTTTGTTACCGCTACAAATTGATTGTAGTTCTTTCGAATCTGCATGGAAATGGTATGTATCTTTCAAGGATGTTCAGGAACCGTTCTCAGATTTTATTCTACAATTGAATGCCCCGTATAGCTTGCCTGCGGAGATGGTTCCTTTGACTGACTTCCTTTTTTCTCTAAAAATAAATTAAATAATTAAACTATTTAAAAATTGTTATGCGCCAGTACTTTGAATTTTCTTTCGGTTTCGGGCTTATGTATATCCACACAACAGTGACAATATACATAAGAATGGTAAATCAGCAGTTAATTTTGATATTAAAATAGAAGTTAAAAGTTTATTTATACAACATTTGGTTCTTTTGTTTTCATTTTTATTTCACCACCGTTTGTAAAAAGTTCTTTTTTTAAATTATTTTTATTTTATTTTTAAATCAAACCTAAACAACGCGTTTAATGTACATACTTTTGAATGGTTTGCGTCGAACGAAACGTTACAAAAACAAGATTTTGTAAAAATAAAGCTAAGAAAACTTTCGAAGCGACAAAAGGTATGTTTGTTAAGCGACTTTAAATCTAAATTATTTAGCATTTACCAATACGGCAGCTTGACCCCGACTTTGTAGAATCCCTGATGAGATATTCTTGAAGCAGTCTTATCTTGAATGACTCCTGCATCTATAGAGACCTGGATGGTTACTGCTTGTCTGTTCATAGGTCTATATTTCTGTATGTCTGTATGTTAGCTGCGTTTAGTGCATGTTTTTTGTCTCTAGCATTTTAACTACTCGTTCAAATATTTGCACGCTTATGATGATAAAATGAATACCCTTATGTTATAATTTTCCAATTGCTTGTATTAATAAACTACAATCAGTCATATTTTACAATGTTTTTAAATAAAATGATTGATTGTAGTTAAAAATCAAAGGTAAGCAGGTATATTAATAATAATTAATGTATAATTTAGGTACTGGTCAAAAACATCTCAGTTGAAACATCATTGGAATGACCTTCCAAGGGATTATTAAGTTGTAACGTAGACAACTATGTTGACCTCTGTCTCGCACACGGAGGAAGTTATTATCTGAACACTTATTCTCTCTCTGTTTTAGTTTAACAATATCCTAGAAGCAAGTTTGTTATAGAAACTTTTGTAATATTAGCAGGGAGGTTAAGTTGCTTGTAAAGCCAAGGATATGACGATGAAGTTCTCAGATTGGGTTACTGCGAATATGAAAGCTTACGAACGATTTACTTGTCAACTCTTTAATAAGTCATATAGAACTGACAGATTTTGCTTTTAATGTATTTTCCTAGCACTGCAGTTAAAAAATATGTGGTTTCTTAAATAACTTTTTAGTATTCAATTTCTAATGGTAACATAGCCTTAGATTTTGCACAGCCATGGGGTTAGAAATTTTGAAGCTTGTCTGTCATAACATAAGACGAGTTTAATAAGTGAAAAGTTCATACGAATTGAATAGTCATAATGTAATGGAATTTCTGAATAGTTTTATTTTAAATTTATTTTAACAATAGCTATGTGAAAACGGAATATTTATTTTTACATTAAAAAAAGGATCGCAAAAAAAGGATTTTTTTGTTGTTTCCAAATATAATCAAAAACGCAAACAACAAATATTAATTTTCACTTTGCATTAGTGTAAAAAAGAAAAGAAGAGCACAACTCAACAAGATAAGTAATATTTCTTGTCCGTAAAATGGAATTTGGCAAATTAGTTTTTAAAGCCATCTCAAGATTGAGGTTCGCGTGTAACGGAACGTTAATCCGTTCCATTTGTCAACAAAATGGCGGGCGATGATTTCTGACTGTCAAACTATTTCAATTATCTTTGGGGTTGTGTTTTAATTGCTTTTAAAGTCTAAAATATATCAAGAGTCACTCGTAAAAGTTGATTTGTTAAACTCTGTATTTGATGACTGTGATGAATTACGAAAAGTTACGCAAACAGTACACATAAAAAATTGCGACTTTATCAATATTTTACATTTAGAAAAACCAATCCTTTGTTTTGGAAATGTAACAATAAAAATGTTCACTCAAAATCCTTTTCACTCAATAGTTTAATAAAGACAATAATCCATTCAACATTCATTACTTTGCAAGCGTTTCCCATTAAAGCGGGACCTTACAATTTTCCATGCGCATGTCAATATTTGAATTTAGTTCATACAAACTTGGGTTCACTGTTTGGGCGTGTTCGGGAAAAGGAAGTTATTTCTAAACTCTGAAATGTTTTTGACAGTTGACTCCATCCACTGTATTTTAACGTTAATATCTACTTTATTTTAAGCAGCTTTCAGTATTAAATCATGTTAAATTATTCAATACAATCTCAACATCTCGTTGGCAAAGATGTAATGGTAAAGTGCAAGTTGGCTTGAGGTTGTATTTGAGTGAAAAATGTATATTTAAAGATCTTAGAAACTTTCAATATCTAATATTTGTTTAGGAAAATGATAGACTTTGTAAATGTGTGTCGGCAAATACTGATAGCATGATGAAAAATAAAATCGTAAAATAGAGGATTAGCAATAGGACGTTGGGATCTCGGCTGAAACAATATTTGACATTTTAATTGGACCAGGCGAAACTGACCCATTTGTGGTTTTCCGAACCTATTGAAACGCCAACAATATTTATTTCAATGATTTAGCAGTTAAATCGCTTAGATTGGGTTTTTGTATTTTAATTGTTACTCTTTGTTTTGATGGCTGGCAATACTGGGATTAAATGAGTTTCTGTTGACATTTAAAATTGTGAAGTTGGCGTTATGTTTGTAGGCATCAGTTTTAACAGCAGCATAAAATCAATCTTATCGCTTTTATTATTTTTAAAATGTTGTTTTTAAAAGAAAGGTTCAATTAATGACAATATGAGAACAGAATAAGTATTTTAAAAAGCCACCTAAACTGTTCTGGATTATCAGTAACAGTTAACCATCGATTATTTTTAAATTCAATTCGAACTATGCATAAAACAATTGGTAACATGTTACGTAAGTTTTGTAAACTCTCTTTTATTTTATTCGTCGTATTGAAACGCTGAAAGACCAATAGTGTTTTGCTAAGTTGTTGAACACCAGGTAGATGTTTGGGATGAATCTTTTCCGACCCTTTTTAAGTTGTCTTTTATTTGTTGACGTTTCGGGGTCGTAAAAATTACCTTTTGCGCGTTCTCTGCGGAGCATCTTCATTTCTTTTAAATATTTATATTGCCAGGCGTTTTCTTGCTTCGGAAATAGTTTTTATAAAGGGTAATCAAAGATGAAAATAAATCTGTCCTTAACCTTCTGGACTGACACCCTTTATCGACCTTTCGCCCTCTCGTCAACTTGCACCAGCACTTCTTCACAATCAGACCTTCTTTCGCTATCGTTTTTTTAACTTGCAACTTTAATCTACGCGTGTTGTCTCGTTCTAACTCACCAGTTTGTTTGTACGTGTGACAGGAATGGAATGACTACAACCTGAGGTGGAACGACAGCGAGTACGGGGGAGTGAAGGACCTGAGGATAACTCCCAACAAGCTGTGGAAACCTGATGTGCTCATGTATAATAGGTGAGGTATACAGACTGGGACGGAACCGGGGAAAATCGGAAACATAGGGAGAGTTATGGACGATTGGGATTGTGGAAAAAAAGGGAAAATATCAGTCTTACGTATTTTAAACTGGGACGTTCCATCTAAAATCAATTTTACTAATATACATATTTCAAAGTAAAACATTTTGTGAATTCTGAAACCCGTTTTATTATCGGTCAGTAAGGAATAGTGACATACAAAACTGAAGTTACGTAAAGCTTTTAAACTTTATGAATCTATTTGTTGAGAGTTCTGCTCCATTTCTCTATCGGGAAGCACTCGAGTCGCGTCTCTATTGAAACCTAATGCCGTGTTCACGCCAGGCATCAGATACTGTCATTCTATGTGACGAAGACCGGTCAGCTGTAGTTGTGTTCGGTGTACCGTGTAGCCGTGTATATGTACGTCGTTGCAGTGTGTAATGGAGGACGCGGTAGCTCAGTTTGTTTTTTTGCCTTGAATAACTGACCGACCCGACAGGTTGAGGGTTCGCATCTTGGGTTGCCATAAGTTGTAGCTGCCATGTTTCTCAATGTGCCCGGATAATGGGGATAGATTCGCAACCTATTACACTCGACATTAACATGCGAAAAGCGGTGTGTAGCAAGCACCTCTGCCAACCCCTCTCGAGGGACTACGGCGTGAGTTTATGTATGATGTATGTATGGGCATGAACATGTACACGGCTGATGAAAATTACACCAACCTTAAACAAACGGTCTTCGTGAGATGGAATGACAATGCCGCTTGTCCCTTCTGTTGCTTTGAAAAAGAGCGGGTCCGATAGTATTCTGTGAAGAGCTATCGTGAGAGGTACTCGGTGAACGCCGTCATGAAGGGTTAATACAAGACCACTTGGGCGCTATACAAAGGGAAAATCACACGACACAAACGGCTTTCGGAACCAACTTCTTGGAAATCGAGCTGTTTTCAACGGATGAGCAAGCTAAGAGTAGCTGTCATAAATTGTTGAATATGGAACATTTTAGGTTATACCTATAGACTTAAACGAAATACATTTTATTTTACGATTTTTTAGGAATGGTACAAAATGGGCTTTATCATGTGTAGAGATATAAAAATGACGATTCTATATCACGGAAAGATTGCGCGCACAAAACCAAATCAGACGTTTACCTTTCGTTTCGAGCCAATAATACTGTAGCGATCCCCCGGGGCCTCTGTTTTTCATTCGTGCGTGTAATGTCCCCTGATTTGTCCGGGACTTGAGGATTCTTAAACAAGTTCGGGATCCTTTCACATCCTACATTTAGCCGCATTAAAATTCCACTGAAGCGAACTCCTTTAAATATGTTAACGGACCGATGATCGATGGCTTATCTGAGTTGTTTAATCCTTTTTGTTCATGAATTAAAGTAGCTCTGAAGCTGGATTATAGGGCTTTGTGGATGAATCCTGGTTTTAGCATAATACGCACGTATCAAACAGATTGAATGATGCGCTCTGTTATGGTCCAGCCAAAACTAATTATTGGACGCTCTTTGTTGGTCTATAATTACAACATTTCATGCGTTCTGTTTGACCAAATCAGAATCTAATTCCTTTCGGAACATGTTAAATAGCTTCAAAGAGTCCCACAAAGCTTTGACAAATTTTCGTAATATAATTTACGTTTATTATATTGCATTAACCAGCTGTCCTATTTGTGTTTTAGCCTCGAATATTTGCTTAAATTCCATTTTAGCAGGCAGTTCAGTAGGTATCACAAATATGTTGTCAGATACGAGTCGATTCAGACCGTTTTATTTTGTCATTTAATATTGTACTAAGCATCGGTCTACGTCCCTTCAAATGTTACAATCGTTTTCCGATACAACGCACCTTTTGTACAACACAACCTCTGCTTTATAAAAGAACTCTGATTTTACTTTAAGATAAAACAGGAAATGTTTAAACATTTTACTGGATCGAAAAAAATCCTTCCTCCGCGTTCGTAACTGGTTACGTATTAGGATTTTTTGCACGTTCCATAATTAGTTAATTTAGTACATGTTCAATCTGAACGGACGTAAGTATCATGTATTCAAATCATATCTTTTTTAGAATGGCTTAGGGTTGTTAATTTGTTATATTTACCAATGCTTCGGGATATTTTGTTTGATCATCAGTTGTGCTATTGATGAGTGGTGTTATTATTCCAACCACAAAAATAAATTAAAACCGGTCAAGCATGAGTCGAACTCGCACATGACGAGTGCTGCACCATTTTATAAGGTTAAACCTTATGCTCTTTTTAGATAATTTCGTAAAAGAAACAAAAAACATTCAAAAATTACAAAATTTCACGTTTCTGGTATGGAAGCCCCCCTTTATTTTTAATTTGTTTATATTTTTATTATTTGTTGCTATAGAGGTAACAGAAGTTGTATATAATTTTTATGGTTCATGAGATATAGCCCGCTGACGGACAGATAAACGGACAGTGGAGGTAATAGGCAGTGGCGGTACCGTCATACAAGCCCAAAAGCCCGGCTTGCCCTATCGGAACAAGGTTCTCGTAAGTTCGCGCTCTCGTTCATTCATTACTTTTCAAATCAAATAACAATATGCTTTGCATAGCATGGTTCAAAAGTATGAAGTGTAGATTTAATGAGGCAATAAGACATTTATCGAAATGAATTATAAAAACTACAATAACGTATCTCCAGCTTGCCCTATTCTAAAACTCTAGGCACGCCACTGGTAATAGGGTTCCTTTTTTACCCTCAAAAATAATGAAAAACTTCCAGTCACCATTCAAAAACAAGCAAAAACACTACTATACATTAGAAAGCTGCCACAAAAATGACCTTCTCTAAAATAAAACAATTTTATCGTATCTCTAAAAATATTTTCCTTTAACGACTCCCTCAACTCTTCCAAATAAATTCTTTGAGACCCACCTAGTTTGGGTGTTTGTGAATCATGTCATACTTACGAGGTATTGGAAGGCATCTGGCACCGCGCCAGAATCGCCACGTGCTGTTGGTTGCCTTTAGATATTCTGTCTATTATGTTTACAACTCGTAAAAAACTAACTTGGCAAGAGTTTTCATCAGGAGCCAAAGGTTTTCTTACTTGTTTGTCATGAAGTTGAGTTTCTTAACTTCTTTTTGGCACCTCCTCTTAAGCTAGGTGGTATAATGGTGATCTACGTGCGAGATCGTCTGGGTTGTTACCACCCTCCTTTCTATTTCTACCGTGAAGCAGTTCGCTGTGTTTCGGTTCGAAGGATTGTAGAGCCAGTGTAATTATCAGCATGAGGAGAATAATATCTTTACCTTTACATGGACAAAGCATAGGCGGTATTTTTGGTGTTCCAAGACATCAGGGGCATCGTGTCAATGATACCTATTGACACTTTCCGTTCGGTGAACCGTTTGCTTTGTTTGCCACTGACGTTTCATTAAAAAAAATCGGTAATTGCCGCTGGGGTTCATATTTACGTATTTTTCAATAGTCGATTTCTATCCTAGGTTTTATCTTTCATCTGTTTATGTTATAGTAAACGATATTTAATTTCCTATATTGATAGCAGCGAACAAGATAGTGTGAAATAGTTCGAACTCGTTAGTTTTCGGTTTTCGCGAAGATTCCCGAACGTTACTTGCCGATATATAAATAATAGTGTTTATGTAATGACGTTTTAAGCGAACTAAAAACAAAGACTTACGGACAACGAATGAACAAACACGAAGTCACATAATTTCTCATTACATACTTTACTATTTTACAAGCATATTTGTCCATTTAAAAGTGAAGTCCATTACAATAAATTTCATTTAAAAATGCTTCTAGATATCTTTTAAGTATGTCCAAACCATAAAGTTGTAAGTTTCATGGCGTAGGACAACCATAGCTTGTACAATCATAAATGCTATAATGCAAGTATGAATTTCTTGTGAGATATGCTGTAATGTGGTGTAAGTGACGGTTATCTGAACAGTTTTGGAAACACTCCAAATTTTGATATAACTGGAGATAATGTGTTTGATATAGCAGTTCTAGATGTTAAGAATTCTCGGGACGGTAAGTGAATAAATATTGGTTTTATTGTACTTTTATTTGAAGCAAGTGAAGGTAATTAACAAAAAACAACGATAGTTCATTTAAGGTAACAATTTTTTAAAGATGTTTCAAATTCAAACACGGGAAAATTTGATTTTTTATATGTAAAACATAGCAGGTCACAATCAAAACAATAATTAACATATAGGCTAAGACCCAACACGGTATCATAGCCAGTATGATGGCAACAAATAAAATCAAATTCAATTGAATAGTTTAGTAACCAGCTGATTTAATTTGATTAATTTTAAATTTAAATTATATGACAACAAATAGAATCATGCATACTCGTAGATACAGACAATAATAAAACAAATAATAATTACAAAATTGAATGATTTCTTCATTAGAGCATGACTTTGTATTTAAGAATTAGTTCTAACTCAAACATGTTGAATTTATGAAACTCCAGTTCACAAACAAAGCAAAATATACATAGATAGTAAAATACAAATTCATTTTTCTTCCAAAAAGGCTTCAAAGGAAGGTTGTAAAAAGTACAATTAAGGGAGTAATCTGGCTAATGGTTTGAGTTTGCCGCAACAAATCAGTTCGCGAGTGACTTTACTTAGTTCACTTTGTTACTTTCTAAGTAGATACATCTATATTATATGAACAATGTACATATAAATAATGGACAATGGGCAAAATTTCCACCTTCAATAAGAATGACATGTATATCCATGCATAGGTCTGCGATACATTTTCATTGCGCATTCCACAATATGCTGTGTTTCTAAGTTCTGTCTATGTGATTGGAAAATGTATAGACGTAAATTTCCCTATTTTCCCACGTTCTTATACACTCACTTTTCTTGTTTGTTTGTTTGTCGTTCCGGTTGGATTTTTGCAACTCAATTTTTTTTTTAGTATATTGATTAATACTATTTTTTAAATTGTGTTTCGCGGGCAATCCTGTGTTGAAAGTAAATCATTTTCTATCTACGTCATAATAATTTTCGAAGTCCTTTGGATTTTATATTTAGTTTGTGGCGACATTTTTCATCTTTCATTTCTTTGATCCTAAGCTATCGAGTGGCAAAATTAAATTTGATTTGTAATATGTAGCTGTATCACCAAATAGTATTCTCCGATTTGATACCATACATTTTATTAAATGCCTCCCAACAAGGAAGCAAAAAGACGTAATACAAAACAAAAATATATTTCAAAGCAATCGTTGAAATGAGCAAAGTGTGTAAAATGATTTCACAGTATCTGTACAATAGGGGTTGGATTGTATCACATACGAGTATCAGTGGCGGGTTTGGCCGGCCGCCAGTTGAAAAGTTTCGCTCGTAAAACTATTAGTGCCCATTATGAAATTACCGCTGACACAAACTCGGCTCCGTGTTGAATTAAGACACGATACTGCCTTGTTTGGAGATTTAAAATAGACTAAATTATTATTTGCAATTATAACAAATGGTATTTGAATCTCTGTCTCTGCTACGGTTTTTTCTTGTATAATTTCTTATATGATAGTTTGTAAAGTTTGAAGTACGTCTTAGACACCTGTAGCTTTTTACTACTGGGTTGAAGCAAAACCTATTAGCATATTAGTTGTTTGAACGCTGTTAGCAGGATCGCAAATATTTGGCAAGCGCTGCAAGGTCTTGAACCGTTTTGATTACGAATGCTTTTAAATCACTTACCGCTCCATGCAGCGGCTGTATGCAGCGGTAAAGCGCTGTTTGCTATCTCAGTTTCGTCTTTGGTTTTCGGGGGCACATCTCACACCGGTGCTGAATAAATTTGAGAACTAATGCTAAGCAAACAAGCATAGAACTAACAAACTAAGCAAAGTGTTCTCGTATGTATCTCTATATATATAATATATATCTCGAATATCGTAGCTTGGTAACAGTACAAAGCTTTTAGACAGTCTGTTAAAATAAAGTCCTGTTTGGCAGTGTTCCTGTCATTACGCACATGAACGTTTAGCTGATGTTTCCGTTTAACTTTCAAAGACTTTCTGTTTAAGCGGACTCTGGTAGTTAGTAAAGTAAGAAAGCAACTCAGATATTTATGATGAGCACGAACGAATGAATTTGAACAATACACTGTGACTGTGGACTTTGAAATGCAACTACGAAGCTCTGTTGCAGATGAGCATTGCGACTCGATGGTAGATTCTAGACTATTCATATAAAAGTTGCATTGCGACCGTTCCAATGAACAACTTTCTGAATTAAAATGTATTGTACAAATAAACTTTTCTTAATTAAGTCTAGTTTATTTGTTTTGATGTTGATAGCATCTGCAACCAAGTGGAATTTACTTTTAAATAAAAGTCAGATGTTTATAAAAAAGAGAACTTATTACATCACAAGATTTAAGAACGCCATTATTGTGCAGTTGATTTGAAGAATAGTTAGTTTCAATAGCTTTCTCTAACAGTATTGACGACCTCTGTGGCGCAGTGGTGTAAACAACCGACTGTTATAGAGGTTCTGCAGAGGTTCCAATCCCGTCGGAGGCGGAATTCAGAGTTGTTTGTAAGACGCATTGTTTCGCTTACAGGTCTTGGATGTAGTATTCTAATGTATGTAGTTTATACAATATCGTTGCTAGTTCCTGTGAAAGAAGTTCTAACGATACCTACTGCAGGGCTGGGTCAATGTGTGTGTTATGATGTAGTTTATTATTTTAACAGCCCTATAGAAAATTGTATCGCAGATGCTAATCAACGATATAATATGAACTACACATATAAGAATCAGACATCATGACCGGCAAGCAAAAAAATGTGTCTTGCAAATAACACAAAATCCCTCCGACGGCATTCGAATCCGAAACCTCTAGCATAGCAGTCGGCTGTTTACACCCCTGCGCCACCAAGGTCACGCAGTGGACAGAGGCTGTCAATTGAGCCAAGCTATCGATTTGAAAGTGTAAAAATTAAGTGTTGCTATGCGCTGATGCGTGTTACAGGTATTTGTGTAGGCATTGACAATATAATAAAACGTCGGTGTGAGTAGAGGCCTACTTTAATAGGGATTTGCTGGCGGCCCGCCAACTACAAGAGTGGTTACATTTCCCAACACGTACTTCATTCATTCAACCACTCAACAATACACGATACAAATATTCACCTCTACCAGAGAACGTGCCCCTTTCGGTCATCTCGAACTCAGACAAAATATTTATTTTTATTCTTTCACTCAGACATTTTATCTCCACAAGGTTTCTTTAAACTGGAATAAATTCTCGTCTTCAACTTAAAAGTTGAAGACTTTGTTTTGGCGATGAATTTTTATCATCAATCATCTTATCTATGGAAACTTGTGGTCGTTAAAGGACTTAGAGATGTTATTTTTTCGTTATTTACGTCTAGAGTTTAAAAACTTATTTATTAATAATGTTTACGGTTCTAGCTTTTTTATGAACTCTTTTGTTTTATCGTTCTATTGTAGCATCTGTTTTAATAGAAATTTAAAAGAGTTGATGCTATTAAGTTCTTTCGTCACAAAAATAATTAAATGGGTAGTTTCCAAACTTAAAAATATGATTTCGTAGGTGTGGTTTATAATAATATTTTTAAAAGAATAATAATAAAAAAATGCAAAATATTGCCATTACCAAAAAAGTTGGCATTGGGTAAAAAAAAAACAAAAAAAAATATTTTACCAAGGAAAAGGAGTTTGAATTTTGATTTGATAATTTTGTGGTATAACATTTGAACGAACATCGGAAACTGAATTAATACTTTTTGCTTATTTAGGCGTAGCTTTAAGTAAAGTCTGAATGGGTTCGTTCGAGTTAGCAACTCTAAAAGCTTCCGTTTAATGTAATTTTACCTGTGTATCAGAGGGCACTGGCAATAGTGGGTAGGGTTTGTAGAGTGGCGGCTATCGATCCATTTCTAACATGTCCTGTCTAGCCCGCTTCCCTTAGACGAATAATATCATGTTGTACATGTTTATAATTATTTTTTAAATCTTGTTTTTGACATTTTGTGCTATGACGTAACATGATTTTAATTATTATTCGTACTATTTATTTTTATTTTCATTTATTTTATAAATTTTATTTTATATACTCCAATTATCTGAATGATGCAACTCCATCTGCGAACGTATTGACATGTGTGTTCATGAATGAAGATGATTGATTTGATACATTAAATCATAGAAACACCATGAATGATGAAGTAACGAAAAAAATATTGAATATTCCTTTCAATTGTGCAATTTTACTCATGGCAACACCAACAAAAACATGGATGTCGAACTACCATAAAACATTATTGATATTAATAGTAAAATACCGGCCAAGTGCGAGTCTGACCCGTGTAACGAGGGCCGATATAAGTACTTTTTCTTATATGACCTTTTTAACTGAAAATTAATAGAAATAAAACAATTCCTAATTTCCAGTAAGGGTAAACAGATAAAATATTGTGTCACAGTTTGTAAAAAAATACCTGAAAAATAGCGACAGATATCACTAATTGGTCCAGTTAGAAAAACTTTGTTTTCGTGTGCACTGAAAGTTTGGGAGTGTTTGCTTTTGACGTTTTTTTTTTGCAAATAAAAAGCAACTAGAACGGGACAGTTATTTAATAACTCAATTTCTCTCGTTATTTTCTTTGCGTCTCTTCGTTTGTCTTTGTTATAATTAAGGAATCACTTTGCTTGGTTGCGTTAGATAGTTGAAGCTAATTAGAAAACAGCTGAATATAACGAAATTAATGTACAATTGCGATTTAATTCATATATTACAAAATTAAACTTGTTTGTGTATTAAATTAAGTCGCTTCTTAGAAACGGAGGGATGGCCAAATGACTACCAACTCCACGTCTGCCCACACATTAAACCTTTTAACCACAGTCTACCTACGTAAATGTATATCTCTCAGATTACCCACATAACGATCAATATGGCGGTGATAAAGCGCAGTGCATACTCAGAACCTATGTAGCGGAGACATCAAATAAAATGTGTCACGAACGAGCGGCTAACCACTACCCTAACGTAAACACGTCCTTACTGACCAAAATAAAGCCTGGTAATTAGCAAGTTAACCATGTTGTCCGGCAGTGCAAAAGGAATGGCAAATTACTGTCCGACCAGACGCAACAAAACCGCTTTGAAACAAGTTGAAAGCGACTAAAGTTTCGTCCTAACGCGTTGAGTGATAATTTTCTCTTTCTGCTTCCTTACTGATATTATAAACGCGAAAGTTTGTAAGGATATATGGATGTTACTCTTTCACGCAAAAAAATAACTTAATGGGTTTTAATGAAACTTTACAATAATATAGTTTATTCATCAGACTAACAATTAGGGTATCATTTATATTTATTTGTTTCTTTTTGATATATACTCGTATTTTATAATTAATGTATTTATTTATTTATTTGTGTGCGAAATGAAACGATGAATGTCAAGTAATTTATCATAAACATTTTCGACTTCTAAGCGGACGAAGTCGCGGGCAAAAGCTGTTGTTAAATAAGGGTTGCTTGTAATTAAAGGCCTCGCAAATTTTCATGAACTTGATGAAATATAAAAAAACTCTGAATTGGTTCAGGTTTGTAAGAGCTCCCTCATATATAATATCGGCATGATTGATCGACCCGGCCCGTCGGGCGAGAGTATGAAAAATGTTTCTCACATTTGTAAAATAACATTACAATCCTATTTATCGAATAAAAGAATCCATCTTGAAGCAATTCACTTAAGTTTGTATACACTAATACACGAACAAATATGGCGTCCAAAACGATGTCTTTAAATAAATATTTAATTTTATAATAATATATGAAATTACTTATGACTCTTGTAATATCTTGTTTTTATGCCATTATTTTTATTAGTATTATCGGAGTAAATTAAATAGATCTTTAGGGTTATTTCCCAATAAAATAACTACAAGTTTTCGTTTATTAATTAAATTGTATGAGTCTACCGTTCGTGTCATCACAAAGAAAGAATTGTATTGACTTATTTCAAATTTGAGGTACCTCAAAATATAAAGTATCTTATATGGCGCCTATAATTTTAGTTTGTGTATATTTTTAAATTTCCACTAAATAATAAATTTATGTTTGATTAAATTAAACAAAAGTTATGTCTATTAAGCTACCTTTTAAATGAATTGCTTCTGGATATTAAAAAAAAAATCTAACTTCACCATTTTCAGCTTCAAGTGACAACACAGTAGGAGATTTGACCCGAAATTGACGATTGGTTCTTTTGATTACCCCCAAAATTTTACCCAATTTTTCTCCAAAAAACCCAAGACTTCTCTTATAAACATTTTTTTTTTCTATAAAGAAACAATCGTTCGCGAGGCAATCGATCTCCTACTCGGTGTTGCCACACAAAAATACAACATAAACGTAACAGGCATTCTAGCCGCTGATTTGAATCACCACGATCATCCACTCGATTTATCATTAAAAAGTTTTTATTAATAAAAAGATGTTGATCAACCGAGTTGATGATTATCGGTGTTGCCAATGATAAATGTGATCCTTTAAATTTATCATTGTTAGCACATCTAATAATTAAAAAGTCCCAGATGAAACCTGAGTACTGTTAAATGAATAATTAAAATTTATAACTTAAAACGCACTTTTTGGTATCACACACTGTACTAAAAACAATTTTTGTTCTAGCAACTTCTGAACTTTTTTTCTCACGACTCTTTTTTTAAATCTATCAATAAAATCTTTAGCTTAACAAAATTTAAAATAAGAATTTAAAACATCTAACATTTGCTTTTAAACGATCAAAGGGAAACTGAAAAGAGGTTCTTGCTTTGTTCGAGGGTTGTTACTGGTTGAAAGGGGTCAATTGACTGTGGTAATTTAGTGTTGTACCAGCTCTTAATTTTCCCGTTTTAATTCCAACTTGGACTGTAAGGTGTTTCGTTGCTAAGTTTCCCGACAACTACCTACTGATTTCATCTTGGTAACAGTTTCTGCTCTATTTATTTTCACTCTACGTTTCGTTTTATTGAGATAAATGTGTTTTCTTTAAGTCTTAAATCAAACGGTTTGTTTTGTTTTTTTTTTTGCAATGCCATCGTTTTTTTTCAGAGATTTTTGAGCTTAAATACGATGTTATATAATATAAAACTTTTTTAAACTATACTAGTATACACTGCCTCAAGTATGTAGTATTTTGCTAATTAAAGAAATTCATTAATGAAGTGGCCAAGAGCGTGTTGCGCTACAGACAGTGTAGATTTCCGTTCAGTAACAATTGTCCTTGAATTACTTATATTTTGTTTGTTGTTTAATAAATATAAATATGAGTAAAATAAGGTTTTTAAAGTCGTAAGTAAAACTTTTTTAAATACAGCTTTAAGTTGATTTTTCGAATCCGATCTCCAAAGTCACCCCTATAAGGTTCAACTTCAAGGGCAAATGGTATCGCGCCATTGTCATTCCAACTCCCCGAGACCCAGACAGAAACTGTTACCAAGGCATAAAACTAAACTACAGACAGAAAAACTAATAACGAAAGAGATCCTCACATGACGTCAAAGAAGTTTTCTCTCGAATTATTAGCATTAAACTTCTGTATCTTTTAGCTTGGAAAAAAAATTAGCTTAAACTTTTCGTGTCTAATCATAACGGGGCACACCCGCCAATATTTCCCACCTCTGCAACTCCTGTTGGTATCTAATCACATCAAAGTATCGAATACAGGGTATTGGTTAGAGGTGTGTTACTGAAAATGGATTTATGTTTTACAAGTGCGGACGAAGGTTTTGACGGGACCTACCAGACTAACGTGGTGGTCAGAAATAACGGCAGTTGCCTTTACGTGCCCCCCGGGATTTTCAAGAGCACATGCAAGATAGACATAACGTGGTTCCCATTCGACGACCAACACTGTGACATGAAATTTGGTAGCTGGACATACGACGGTAACCAGGTACATGTCCAATAAATACCATGATAAAGTTAATGTAGTTGTAAATCACTGATATGCTGGGACTGATGCAAATTTTTGGCACAAAGGTTTGAGCTACCGTTTAGCCGATTGCATACAATTGTATAGACACCTTGATATTTTTAGTATCCTGAAACGAGATTTTAGTATGGATCCTACTATTTGTTTAAATTGCTAGTTACAGTGGAAATTGATTTGGTGTTTTCTGTAAATAACAGTAGTATGATAGTAAACGATGTAACATGTATTGGGATGATTTCCAATTTGGTAAATCCACAGCTAGGTTTGAATCTTCAATAGGTGTTTGAAATTAGGGAGGTTATGATATAAGGGAACCATGTGAGAAACCAGAAGGATATTGATGTATCCCAAAAGTTTTATATGTACTATTTTGCATGGTGCAAATATAGGATCTGTATCAGTGTACAGTCGGGGTGCGAAAACCTTCGTCAGTTTTAAAAATCGTTCCTTTATCAAGTTGTAGCATCTTTGTACCTTTTGAAACTAAGCATTAAACAGACACCTGCATATAAAATTGTACTTAATGGAAATGGTAACAATGATTAATACAGTCGAAACACTAGATTTATGCAAGTTCTACGCCAAGTGTATTAAAATTTTGACTTTGATCTAGTTTCATATCAAAATCAAACCGTTTTAATTATAATTGCCTATTCATTAAGGAGGTTGAAACAAATATGTTCTTATTCAACTGTAACTTTGTGTCAGTGTCATATTTTTTCACTTGCATTTCTTCTAATAATTCTGTGTCGATTTAAATTTGATGCCGCGGATTTTAAGTATCAAGCAAGTCAATGCGATATTTTGTATCGTTTGCATGACTGAAAACGCAACGATGCAAATAAAAGTCGACTTTAACGTTACGAATCTTTTGTTACCCTGACTGTGCACAGAGCACTTGATAATGTCAAAACAACAATATTGAACTAAGATCCTTGGGCCACCAGATGTAACTTATTTTATACCTCACAAAAAGGTGGGATAGGGTAGTGCCAGTGTACAATTTGAATGTAGACCTATTTGGCAAGTTGTGTCGATGCGACGGCCAATTTTAGGAAGCAGGTAATAAAGGCACGTAAAAACATTACTTACTTTTTACACACTTTAACAGAAAACTGTTAAAATTTAATAATTAACACTATCAGATACTGCATATATATTCCGTCTGCGAAAATTTCAGCCAGACTTTATTTTACTTTGAGTTTCGTTGGGGGTTTATATCCCCGAAATCCAGTAAAACTTTCGATTTTCAGAGAGTGTCTGACAGTGTTAATAATTAACTTTTAAACAATATTCCGATAATTTTTTTTTTTTGTATTTACGTTCCATTTGCACCTGATTAAATTTGTCGTCAGCACAAGATAGCAAATAGGTAAACCTTTAAAGTATAGTCCAGTACTACTCTATCCCACCTATTTAGTGATGTGTGTCTGTCTGGCGGCCCACGGATCTTAGTCTACATCCATTATAAACTGCCATACGGTAATATACGAACAAAATGCATGTCGGAAAACCTCTTGTGTTAATGGCTTTAATGTATTGTTTTTAAATTTTGCTTGCGGTTTTCAGTAATAGCGTTTCAATTGGCAGATAATTATTTAAAATTAACTAAGTAGTCTTGCCCAATTAAGTATCTCTCTTGATTTATCTTCTTCTTAAATTGCCAATTGAAATGAAATAACTGAAATTGACTTTGATTTTATTTATTATTGATTCAGCAGTTCTATGTTTGGCATTGCTTAATGTAATTATAAAGTGCTTGGTTGCTTTTTACTTCTTTATTAAATGATTAGTTAAATTTATAGTAGTTGGTATTTATTTGTCTTGTCTTTGAATTAAATTAATGCTTTTAGTGTATTTTGTAGTTCTTAGTAAATTCTGATTTGTTTTAATTTCCATATAAAAAAATAAATTTCGTCTTTGCGCATGTCTAGACAAGACGAATTGCGGTTATAAAAATAATTTTGAGGAGTGAAATATCTGACAGAATTCTTTCTTTAAATGCTGTCGCCACAAATCGAAGGGAACAAAAAAATTCAAGACTGATTCATTTTGTTTTTAACTTGGATTTTATTGGCTCTGAATAACTCTTTTTACTAACTACTCATACTGACAAATCAGCTTTTTTACTTTCCTTAATAAAAACATATAATTTTTCGTAGTATGTATCTTTAGAATTATCGTCTTTTGGTATATTTAGATTTAATTTTAACGCCTACTATACCTATGGCTTACTATAATTGACTTAAAAGTATAAGATTTTAAACTATTGCAAAATTTCTGTATTTCTTTATTACTTATCTTCAATTCAGTATGTTTTCTTTGTTTTATTAAAATTTAAGGTATTACCGTACGGCAGATTTTTGAAAATAATACAAGCATGCATTACTAGTTTTAAATAATAGTTAGTTTTTGCACTTTTCTCAAAGTTTCTCACATTTCCCTTGTTATATTTATTATGGCTCGGTGTTTCCGAGATGTCTCGTATTTAGCAAAAGTAAGGTGGCATGTAATTATGACAAGGCATGTGTCGGTCAGACCCATTTGGTTTCTGTGTCTTCAGTCAGTTTTGCTCTAACAGTTGGACCTGGTGCTGAAAGATGAGGCTGGCGGTGACTTGTCAGACTTCATCACGAACGGGGAATGGTATTTAATAGGTAAGTTTTTATAAAAGAGATTTGACCGTTCTTTTTGGGCGACATTTCAATGTTCTGTAGGATTTACTGTATATAAAAATATTCTCAAATGAATTAAAAAAAAATGCAGTTTTACTAAAAAAAACTTCAATTTGGGTGGAAAAAATAATGTTGTAACGCAATTAAAACATTTTGTACCACTTATGTACTAAATACCTTAGTGCTATTTAAATCTTTATTGTAAAAATGACTCGCCAAACATATTCAGTGAGGCATTCAGTTAGAAATAGGAATGTAGCACTTAAAACTAATTAATAGAAAACATCACTGCATGAAAGCGTGCTTCCAGTTTTCATTGCGTTGAATAGCAAATCTCTTTTCAATGATGCAGACCATGTTTTGGGTCACGACTCTCTTTTAAAACTGTACATTAAATAAATACGCAAATATTTTAGTATTCAGATTATTCGATTCCTTTACAATGAATAAAATTGATTAATAAAATACGTGACCAGCAATTAATGAAGATGAACTCTTGATAATTAAACAAATTGAATGGATCGCGGTTTATTTTAATGTTAACAAAAACGGGACCTGTAAAAATAAAATATATATCGTGATTTGTTCGCAGACATTATGGGAGTAAGCACTTTTGTAATTTTTTCGTGAAGGTTCTTAAGCGTCATGGCTACGAGAATATTTTTAATAAATTTGCCACCTCTTCGTCTTTTATACAGAAGACAGTAATATGGCTAAGCTCAGCACTTTTTCAAAATTAACTTGGTACTGATCGGTAAATTCATTAATGAGGGTATCCTACCCAGAAACAGGTGCTTCATTATATAGTATAAAGCAATTTCGCCTATCCCTCTATGTCTATCCCTATTTAAGCTAAGATCTTTAAAACTACGCAATCGGTTTTGATGCAATTTTTTTAATAGATAGAGTGATTCAAGAGGAAGGTTTATATGTGTTTAAGACATACATAATATCCGTGAAAAGCCGGGGCGGGCCGCTAGTTATCTCCATATTGCTGAATTTTTCAAGTGCGTTTTTCTCCAGGGATGCCAGGCAAAAAGAATACAATAACCTACGCGTGCTGTCCTGAGCCTTACGTAGACGTGACCTTCACTATCAAGATCAGGAGACGCACCCTGTACTACTTCTTCAACCTCATCGTGCCGTGCGTGCTGATCTCCTCCATGGCGCTCCTCGGATTTACACTGCCCCCTGACTCCGGGGAGAAACTCACCCTGGGTCAGTATACTTTTTTCCTTCTGAAACGATGATACCCTTGATGCCTTAGAACCCCAAGAACACCTCCAATGCGTCCACTATAAAGAGGTTAGAATGTATATTACCTAAAATTGTTGATATGCATATATAGTACGTCAACAAATTCAGAACATGAAAGGTTTTTGAAGAATTGCTTTAAGCGGCTCTTTTAAGTCCGCAGGCAAATGCGTTGTGAATGAGCCTGTTTGCTCTCAACCCACCAGCTGCTGAACTGTAAACTGTACGCATTTGGTTCATTCGCCGGAATTAGGTGATGTGCTTTTAGTTTCAGAGCTGTCAGTGCAATCAGTGTGTGTGTTCAGTATAGAGGTAATTTATAAAGTAAGTTTATAAAATGAAAAGATGTGAATGATTAGTAAAAACTTTTTAGTCTGAGGGAGCATATCTGTAAATTAATTTTTAAACATAAAATTATAATTAATGTAACTTATAATAGGATAAAAGAATAAGAAATATACATTAGCGAATATGAAATCAAATTAAACATTCAAAAGATGTGTTTTAAATAATAGTTCTAATTGTTTGATCTCAAAACAAAAACGGGTTTTCAAAGTAATTGGATTTTATATTTTTCCGCAAATTTTGTGGGTATTTACATCATGATATGGTGATATAACTGAAAGAAAATCATAAAATCCTTTTTGCAGCGAAGTAATCATAACGAAAATATCATTGTCAACGCTATTTTATTCAACGTTATTCCCAGAAAATTTAACTACACTCCTGCAAAATACATGCACCCTTGAATCTTTTCAACAGTAAGAGAACTACGAAGAAAGCAACATGTAACCTAATTGAGAATCTCCTTTTTTTGAAGTCGGTTACAAGAGGAAAGAAGAAGCTAGTTTGAAGGAGTTCAGTAAACTGGATGAAGATTTTACAGATGCCGTGTCCATTAGGTCTGCTAGCCCAGCAAGCCTGGACTAAAGACCTAGTGCACTCGTTTTCTGTACTTCTACATGCTGGCTGAAGACCTGGTGGGATCCAGAACCAGCAGCCTTCGAAGACAACCTGCATTTACTACTTATTAGTGTACCAAACATGTATCATACGTATACTATTTGTTAACATTTTTATCCTGATTTCCAGCATAACCATAAATGATCTGGGAACCGGAATATAGCCTGTGCTTCATTGCTTTGCTGCATTTTGCTTCTAAGAGATGCCACTCTTGATCCTGCTCCACTAAAAATGTATTACACTAAGTTATCATAATACTTACATAAATGCCTGTATGTTTGTAAACTGCATTAGTAATGTAGTAATGTGTAATTTCCAGTTCTAAAGTTCCCCAAATTTAAATTGGGCGTCGTTTATGGGGTTCAAGAACTGCAAGTAAACCGTGCCCCAATAAAACAGCCATGACAGTATGTGGCAGCCTGTAAAATATAACTTGTTGAACGTGCTTGATGAGCGATAACATTTTAAATGAGTCGGCTACAGAGCTTAAATAAATATTAGATCAACTCTAGGTTTTATTATGGACGTGCTGGTTTAGTGCTTCAGTGTTATTTGTTACTGAAATTGAAACAGTTTATGGGCAAATTGTAATGTCGCATAAAGCCAAAATAAAGTTATCACAACTTTTGATATTGTTGTTTTTGCTATTTGTGTTGGTGGCGTCATATTTGAATTGTTTAATTTACATTTCAATAGGATAAGGCTCTGATTATTTGAGATGTTTTAAATTACATGCTTTTTTGAAAACAGAGCTAAAAAGCTAGCAACGAAGAGACTACGCAAATGAATTCCTATTAATCTTCTTTTGAGTAATTTTTTATTACATGTATATCCTCCAGCAGCACCCTCAAACTCGAAAATTCTAGAAGAATCTGAAGATTCTTTTCCGCTACTTGCCTTGCTAACACAAGGAAGAAAAACTGGAGATTTGTGTAAAGGTAACTGGGTAATGTGGAACGGGCATCAACTGTGTGTTTGGTTTCAGGGGTGACAATCCTTCTATCACTGACGGTGTTCCTCAATCTGGTAGCAGAGACTTTGCCGCAGGTCTCCGACGCGATACCCCTGTTAGGTACACAGCCCTCTTCGACCCCCCCTTTCGATCCCCACCCCGCTTCACTCCAATTTAATTTTACTTCATATTTTGTCTCACGAAGTCCTGTGTTGTCGAGCGTCTACGTGTAATTATTGTAGTGTGTGTAACTTCTCTACTGACTGAGCTCGAGGTTACGCACACTGATGTGCTATACACGTATAAGCTTTGCAAAACTAACAAAACAAGCTGAAGGGACTTCGTCAGATAGAATGTCTCTACTTTCTTTCTACTTCGACCTCTTTATCCTCTTTCAACGCTTTGATTTTCTTGATCTTTTATACTTTTTTCGTTTGACATTAACTATATTTTTTTGTAACCATGTTGTTTCTAAAACTTAAGGAGTAAATTACGCGCATTAATTAATAACTAAGCTTTTAAATTTTATCGGACCCGTCGGTATTTAGTTATATCATATTTTTTCACTTTGTCATTATAAAGTATTGTGTTCAGTAAATGAGAGTTTGTTATCAAATCTTGGAATCGATTTCGTGATTAGCTGAGCTTAATAAGATTCATATGAGTGCTAAAACCTCGCGTTGTCTACTTTTTTTTTGGTATTTATTCTCGTATCTTAACTCCGCATGCATGATACTCAGCTAAAATAATTTCTGAACGGACATTAAAGGTAAGTTTGTTGTTATTATTTTGAGCATTTCAAAACTTGCTGCGATAAAGAAATAGTTGTTAGGATCACAGATGGCTACTCTTTATTGATTAATCTATTTTCTTGAATATGAAATTTAATATTCAAGAATATGATTCGGTGAAATGTTTTGCTTAATTCGCCAGATTATGAAAGTACCTTTATCTTATGGCTGACCGCAGCCAGATAACATAATATTCTGTTTCTGTGTTGAAATTAAGAAGTAGAATACATTTATCGTTTTGTTTTTTTCGCATATTTGTAATCACATGTTTTGTCAAACATTTTTTATTTCTTAAGAGAAGCCATCAGTGTAAATCCTTTTGGTAAAGTAAAGTTTTATCTTAAGGATCAATTTGGTCAACTCTTTCTTTATCTTGTTTCTCTACTGAAAATGCTTTAAACTATCAGGCCTTATCATTATCATCTCTTTAGTTTATTCATTGCGCAATCGATTCCACGGTGTTCTATGTGTTAGATGTCTTGATGTTACCATTGATCACCCTTTGTCCAGTCACTTGGTGTACCACTAGGAACTGTTTACGTGATACTTGGAGAGTGGTTATATAAACATTGATGAAAAAACCCCTTGGATAGCCTCGCATCCATAAATTAATCTCAACTTTTGGAAGTTTTAGAGTTGTCAAAATTAACGTTTATAAAATTGTCGTTTTGACAACACTTTAGATCGGTTCGAAGCTGAGATTCATTTATCAATGCGCTCCTAAATACCTCACTAAAAAGGAAATTAAAACTGATTATAAATAAGAGACTGTTAATGTTTGATGCATGCTTCTATGTTTTATTTTGTTTATGTTTTCTCTTGGGCCCTTGACACCGATCAGCACAGGAGTAAGTAGGTCGCGAGATCTCATGTTCACGAGGAACCTTCGAAGTGCGACAGTTAATGTTTTTGGATGATAAAGATGATGTTGGTCTTTGCAGGTGTTACAATCCTCCTGTCGCAAACCGTTTTTTCTCTATTGGTGGGCCACGTGATCACTAAGACCTCAGAGGCGATCCCACTGATAGGTGAGGAACGAGTATGCACCAGACAAGAAAATAAAACACAAAATATAAAAGATAACCTTCCGATAAAAAAGACTAAATAGACAATGTCTCTGGAATATTTCTGGCGCGATCCGATGCTGAAGTATTCCTCAGCAC
The DNA here is from genome assembly GCA_949316135.1 of Choreutis nemorana. Classification (NCBI taxonomy): domain Eukaryota; kingdom Metazoa; phylum Arthropoda; class Insecta; order Lepidoptera; family Choreutidae; genus Choreutis; species Choreutis nemorana. Next base: position 1,799,265 of record OX438598.1, read on the forward strand.
ATCTTTTAATATTGAACTGAAATAACTAGTTGCAAGATATCCGCTTGAATGAAATAAAATAAAAGAGCATTTCAATTTCTCTACTAATATAAAAGAATTGATCTCTCGCAAAAAATCTTCACTTTTTCTGCGTTCTCGACAGCTCTGAATGCACTTTATCCACGCTCAGTAAATAGCAAATATTTGCAATCCTCTCTGTACTCCTTACTAATTGGTATCGCTTTCTGACTCTCTTGTTGTTTACTTTAGTTAATCTTCGTTCATTTTTCAAATCGATAATGTTTTCTTCGCAACTAATTTACTATGGCTATGACAAATAAAATCTTGATTACTGATTTCCCTTAAATCTACTTTTAGCATCAGAATTTGTGCATGTTACCAAGTAGATTAAAATGTGTAAGCACAACTCTGAAATGAAATTTAAAAGGCTCATTGTGGATAACGCTGGTCAGGATGGCGGAGTTGTTAATAGGTACAAAAGGATGCGGGATGCCAGCCTCCAAGTATCTCGCGAACATCGGACTATCAACTTTGTCTGGTCTCTCTCCGCCCTTTGATTGTTCTTGAACTTTCCTGCAAGATTGACAAAGGATTTAACTTGGAGATTAGGATAATTTACCCCTATTTGTTTACCTGCTTCCGAGATTTCTACACCCGCCATTTGGATTAAGCCCAATTCAAACAGATATATTTAGCTACATTATAAACTGCAATATCATCTAAGCCCAAGCTTGATCAGACGATTTGTTATTTTAATTCAAGTCCTTTGTCGATTTTGCTGCAAAATATCCATTTACTAATCGATTCTCAACTGTTTAACTTGGCAGAGCCTTTGTCTTTGGCGTAAAAGCTAAAATTGTGTGAAAAGTTTTCGTATAAACTTCATAAGTTATGGCGAATTTTCACAGAAGCAAGAGTGCGAAGTTCTCACGGCGAAATAATAACAAACAAGAAGTTTGCGAAACAGTAATATTGACTTTAATTTACGCAACTCCTTATAAATAAACAAAGTAAATCGATATGGTAAGATGTATTTATGGTAAACAGTGTAATTAACATTTTAATGTAGCATGAAATTAAAATGCATGAATGTCGCTTTAAGTGTTTAGCTCTAAAATAATGACGACCACATAAAACTTCAAAAGATACAAAGATAAAACTCTCAATAATGATGTTCGTAATTTTCTCCTTTATGTTTTCTTTTTTCTCACCACCGACCTTTTATTGTAATTTTTTTCTTTTGTATAAAATTTTAAATTTAAAGAAATATTAAAAGCAAAATGTAATTTCAAAGCTTGATTTTATGAGTAACTTTTTTTTTTCGTTTTAATAATTTGGAATGGTTTTTGTTATTGGTGTGCTTTCTACAGTATTGTTGTATGTGTGACAGGGACTTACTTCAACTGCATCATGTTCATGGTGGCGTCGTCCGTGGTGTTGACAGTAGTGGTCCTGAATTACCATCATCGCACCGCGGACATTCACGAGATGCCTCAATGGGTGAGTTCTTAAAAATTTACAAATGGTCCTGTTAAAAATAGATGAAGTCAATCAATCAATCAAATATTTTTTTATTCAAATGGACTTAAAATAAGTACTTTTAAATCGTCAAAATTCTTTTAAAACTACCACCGGTTCGGAATGCCTGTCTACGGGGAAGAATCCGGCAAGAATCCTCCGTAGCTCTTTTCAATATCATAATACAATATTTTATTACAATCTTAGTTATAGTATAAAATGTTACAAAAAAAATGTATATAATATCTACAGATTTCAATAAAACATTTTATACAGACGAAATATAACAATAAACAAGTACCTACTTAAGTAGTCCTATTGAATTAAAATATAGTAAAGTTACTACATGAACTACTGGATTTGCAACATAGACCCGGTTGACAAAAGCTAGCAGAAAAATTGTTTATGTTCTGAATCTACATTTCGTGGACCATGATTGCAACCCCTGCATTTCAACAGTCAATAGAGGTGCCTGCGAGGGTACGATAGATAAGCCTACTTCCAAATGTCTTTGTCATCAATATTTTTATTAATTTTATAGTAAGCTTTTTTATTGGAATATCTTTAACATGTATCTTAAATTTTGTGTCTGACATATCTGTAATATACCGTGGTATTTTGTTATAAAATCTAATACAATTTCCGATAAATGATTTACTTGTCTTTGCTAGCCTTCGTTTTGGTATGAGTAATTTATCCTTGTTTCTTGTATTTAAACCGTGGCCAAGCCTTTCAAACTCGTTAATGTGTTTCCTAACATACATTATACTATCAAATATATATTGGGGTGGCAACGTTAAAATATTTATTTTCTTAAAAATTTCCCGCAAAGATTCACGAGGTTTCATATTATAAATGGCTCTTATCGCCCTTTTTTGTAAAACAAATATAGTTTCTATGTCAGCAGCACTACCCCACAACAATAATCCATATGACATCACGCTATGAAAGTAAGCAAAGTAAACTAATGTAGCTGTAGGAATATCAGTCGAGCTCCGAATTTTTCCAACTGCATATGCTGCAGCACTTAATTTCATACTAATTACTTCTATATGATTATCCCACTGTAATTTTGAGTCAATATTTATGCCCAAAAATCTAGTTGAGTTTACGGTCTGTAATAATTTAGCATCTATGTTTAAATTCGTTATCACTTTCTTTACGTTCGGCAAATAAAATCGAAGACACTTATCATAGAGTCGTTTGTGCAGAGAGAGCTGTAATTGGTGGCTTAGTTCGACAAACCTTTTTCAATGTCAATCTTATGAGAGAAGTTGAGAAAGAGAAGAGAATTGAGAGGAAGGTGAGGTGACCTTGTTCTTGTTCAATGCATTGATCATATCACTAGCGGATCTTGAGGGGGCCCCCCAATAACATCTGATTTCTTTGAACTTTTAAACCCAAAGGTAGTTAGCTCAAGCCCCCCCCGAAATTCGTCGTCAGTATTGCAAGAGGGTGAAATGTCTAGCCCCTCAAAATTTCATTCCTGAATCCGTAACTGGGTCACTTTACAGTATGGTCTAAACTCATGAGGCTATAACAGAGGAAACAAAAATAATCACCACCGGATGATTCACTGATTTGAAAGTATTTTTTAAACAGATCAAGTCGGTGTTCCTGCAATGGCTACCCTGGGTGCTGCGGATGTCACGGCCGGGGAAGAAGATTACGAGGAAGACAATCATGATGAACAACCGCATGAGAGAGCTGGAGTTGAAGGAGAGGTCGTCCAAGTCGCTGCTGGCCAACGTCCTGGATATAGATGATGACTTCAGACACGCGCCACCGCCACCCAACAGCACCGCATCCACTGGCAACCTAGGACCAGGGTTTGTGTTGGTTCAACAAGTTTTTGCCACTTGTATTTATAATTCATCCCTAACAACTTCTACTAAGATATAGACAGCTTTATGAAAACAATATGTGTCTAATGGATCTTTTATTGATTTGTTAGTAAGACTACAATTTACAACTTGATTCCCTTCTTCTTATACTATCAATCAATGATTCAATGGTGTTCATAATATCTTTGATAAGCTGACTGTAGCAAATTTTATAGTTATATTTTATAGCTGCTTGCTAATAATAAAAAAAATCAGGAAAGTTGTGCCACCATCACAGCTTACTTTGGCTAAAACATTGAGATTTAAATTTGATGATCCAGGTGTTCAATATTCCGTACGGACTTCCGAAGGTCGTTCGTGCGGCCGTCGACGATGGAAGACGTCGGCGGGCTGGGTGGTCACCATCGAGAGCTACACCTCATCCTGAGGGAGCTGCAGTTCATCACCGCCAGGATGAAGAAAGCTGATGAAGAGGCGGAACTTATCAGCGACTGGAAGTTCGCGGCGATGGTCGTTGATCGGTGAGTTTTATAAGTTTTTAATACAGAAAAGGGAAGGAATTCGTGATAGTAATCCATAACGAAGAAGCCCCGAAAATTTCTATTCAAAACGAGACGTCTGGAAGAATCGTTCGTTTAAGAACTGAAAGTTACAAATTTAATTAAATAAGTAGGCTTTTGTGAGGCACTAGGTATTTACTGAATATTTCAAAGGCTTATTGGGGAGTTTACTTGAAGTACACAAATTTTTAGTAAACTTTTAGTCATAATTTGAATTTGACTAAACCTGCTTTAGAAGTCAAAATATCGAGTAGGCTCCTAGTCTCCTGGCATTGGCAATTCATGCTCGAAAGGAGAGTTCTGCAATATTTTTATCCTTGTGCCTTCTTTGAAGTGTAGTGTTTTTTCTAAGCTATTGCCTCCATCCCCAGGTTCTGCCTGTTTGTGTTCACACTGTTCACAATCATCGCAACAGTCGCCGTATTGCTATCCGCGCCACACATTATAGTGCAGTGATCTTAAGCAGGGTCCGAACATAGGCCCTAATCAGTACGAGAGAACTAATGTTAAACATGAACGATGTAATTATTATAATGTATAAAAATTATATTATTAAATGAAACTTAATAGATACGTGGTCGAAGCGCACACGGGTTTTGAAAGTCGAAACGATGGCGGTTAACTTAGCTTGTTACATAAGTAAGTCCGAAGTATATTAAAACAAATGTGATGTTTACTAGGATGTTACGTTAACGTTGACGAGTATAATTTGTTAAATGTAATATTAAATACGGATAAACGAGTTGATAATATAGATTTTTTTAAATGACGGTTGTTAAAGAGTGGCACGGGCCGGATTTGACTATCGACTTGAGCTTTCTCCGCTTTACAACTTCTACTCGTCTTTCAGCATGAATTTAAATTTCGATCTAAACTTTACAAAGGTTGCGTTAGTTTTAAAAGGTGACAAGCATAATGTACTCCTACAAACTAGTAAAAGGGCTTCATCCTTGTTGAGTCAAAGTCAAAAAGATGACTTTATTCAGTGAGTCTAAACATTTGAGGTATTTTTTTTGTGATTTTTCTGCGTTTATAATAAATTTGATTTGACAAAACCTACTCGTATAATCGTTTAAAAAGACAGTATTTTTCATTGACATTAAAGGAAAATCTATTTTTAATATGATCAACGTTTATTACAGATTTATATATCTTTGCATCTTTTTAATACAAAGTATTTGGATGAAGTCTTCTTATCTTTGACAGATTAACTCGTAACGTGTCAAAGTGTACAGTTTTATATTGTCACCTTTTGTAACTGACACATTCCATTTTAACTTCGTAAACACTTTAAAAATAGAACCTTATATTTACTTCCAAAATATAAAAAGGTCTCGTAAAATATATTTTGTTAATGAAGTATAAAAGCACTAATTAAAATAGTAATTAAAGAAACCGAAAGAATGGCAAATTTAATTTAAATCCTATTGAATAGTTAATATTGGGATCACAGGCGAAGACATGACGCCCAGCTAGGGTATGTAACAGCTAATTAATAATGTAAATAAATAATAATAAAATTATAGATTCGAAAATTTTATAAGTTAAATTAAATTAAACGTTGGAATACCTATTCATTACCGCAGTAGAAATTATAAAAGAAAATAAAAAAGGATTTGTTACTTGGAATTGATTTGCCATTGAGTAAATTATATACTTTTTACGTACATTTATTAAATTTACGAGCTTTTCCTACTATTAATGACATACGTTTGCGTATATTGAAATGTTTACACTTTAATATCTTCATGTTCGTTAGTCCAAAGGTATTTATTTGTATATAGACATAGGTTAAGATCCAAACTGATCAGGTAAATTGTGTGTCCGATTATGGAAAACAGAAAGATGGCTACATTTCGATTGAATAGTACGTGACCCTCTGTAAAAGAACAGTCAAAAACATTACCAATTTCAAAATAAATAGTTGATGTTTTGGCGCTGTCTTGTAATATCTAGTGATATTTGTAACGCAACGAGAAACTTGTTTAAATCTTTTGTATTAACGATAAAAATATCGCTTTCCGGTGCGTTACAAATTTATAGGCATCTTCTCTTGTAGTTTTCCCTTAGAAAGCTATTCACGACACGAGAAAAAAAAGCACAAGCTTAGAATCCATTTGGTGACAGTTTCTTGTAGTCTCTTGACCTTTAGCACTAATGTAGCATCTAATTGGATACCGCTATAAGGTTGGTGGCTTTGATTCTCTTTCGTCTGTAAGAAACATGAAACTTATTAATTAGATCAGTAATAAGATAGCTCCTCCATACGATGGGCCATCCCTCGCCTCGCGGATATGGCCATGCGGTGGTTGTATAAAAGCGTTATAAACTATCCGACGCCATTACCCTATCCATAAGATGGCCTAGCCTAGTGGGCCAGCCGGATGGCATTTCGTCTGGTGCGGCTATAAAAAATTCACGTTTACAGCTACAGTTTATGACTGTTTCAAATAAAACCTTGACTTAATGTCGTGTCGTATGATCGAAATCTATTTTAAAGGTGCAGTTAAATTCAGCAACGTTATAGCTGTGCCATCACCTATATGATAAATTAAATAGGCGTTTTTGAACGACATACATTGTAATTCACATCTTTGTCTTTGTCCGTTCCTCGTTTTCACACTTATAGATGTCGTGTTAGATTAGTGAGTGTTGTGTCCCTAATCAAATTAGGTTACATTATAAGATAAAGTTTAAAAACGGCTTGAACTAATCATGTATTGATTTTAACTAAGATACGCCTTAATTTTGAGGCTATAAACTCAAGCGGGAGTGTTAGTACACACGGAGAAACATCAACATAACCTGTTTTGACTATGTACCGTTTTTGAGTTGTAAAGCACAAGGATTGATATTGCACTCGTAATGTGAAGCTTTATGTGTGAGCGTCTATACGCACGGCCAAACATCAAGCTATACATTACAGGCAATATAAATCCTTATGTTCAGACAATTAATTGTACTTGCAAAAACAAAATCGCAGATTACAGATTTTTTCAGTTTCTCCCATAAATGTAGCCGCTGAAAAACAGAATTCAGTTAAACCGACAGCTCATTCATGGTACAAAATGAATACTATATTAGTTCAGGTTCCGAGTTGTCTAAAATAAGGAAGCTCACTAAATAATATTGGATTAAATATAAATATTCGTCTCTGTGTGTTCCAATCGATTCTTAAAGCATGATTGTTTTCTCATCGAAGTTTTATAATGTTTGAGTGTTTTTGATATGTGCTTCTTGAAGTGATTTGTAAAATTTCAGTTGTTATAAAAAATCTAATAAAGCGTTCACAGACTACGGTAATTGCTGAACATTGCCTTCTAGCTTAATTACCGTAATATTTATAGCTTCTCCATACGATGGGCCATCCGTCGCCATTCGGAGATGGTCACGCAGTGATTGTATAACAGTTATAAGGCATCCAAAGCCACTACTTTGTCATATGCGTTGACAAATATTGTTCAATATTTTCACATTATACATTTTTTTGCATACCATTTTCAGAGGATTTTTTTTTTCAAACACCTGTCTGGATTTTAGTAAGGGAAATATTTACAAATCACTTTGATTAGATTGTATAGAATTAAATGAGGAACAATTACGAACATTCAGCCAAAACAATGGCCAGTGATTTCCGAACATAATGTTAACAATGATTTTCAATTTAAATATTTAACATACAGCACTTATTGAGTTTGAAGAGTAAATATTTTGTTGTGAAAGAAAAATATTATTCGTGACAGAGCAATGTGAACTGCATTCCATTTCGTAAGCAAACCTTGTTGAAAATCGATTCTGGTTTGATGTGCATTGCTGCTTTTAAAGTAGATTTTAAAATACGTTGTTTGCTTAAACATCAGACCATTTGGAATGTTTATAAATTGTGGAAAAATATCGCATCGAATTTGTTCTGTCACGGAGTTATTTTTCGTTTTGATATTTTATAAATTATTATTGAAGCGATTGTGTTTTTTTTTTGTATTTACTGTGTGGTGCTTATATTAATATCATAAAAATTGTTAATTGTTTCCATTTTACATAAGAAATAATTTAAAATTGTAATGGCGGAACGTGTTATATGTATCATGGATTTTGAATTAAGTATATTATGTAAAATCAAATAATATAAACTACGATTGTATTACTGTTTGTCTTCATTCAAAAATGTTGATAAGAATTTAATTGAAATTGTAAAATTATAATAATAAATTAGATTTGTTAGTGCCAAAACATAGAATTTATAAATTATAAAATAAGTTGGATTATAGGGGTATAAATAAACGATAAAGTTGAGAATTATATTGTAAAATAAAACGAATTAGGGGTGTTTATAAAAGTTTTTACTAATAAAGATGCATTGAGCCGCTTCGACGGGCGCCAGCCACTTTTGGAGTAATTTGTAATTAAAAATGAATTAATGCGAGGTTGTGACACGATTGTAGCCCGTAGTACAGTCATTTCATCTCACGAAGGCGGATCCGTTTTAGTTGTGATTGGACGCGTAAATGCACGGTGCTCTAGTTTGCGTGTCGTCTTTTCTTCGAACGTGAGGCCACGCACACTCGCAACTGTGTGCATGTACACGCCTAATGATACTAACAACATGTTGAGTCAAACAGTCCTCGCGTGATGAAATGACCAGCGGATCAATGTTTAATTAAATAATAAATTAAACGCGAGTAGAGGTGATCTACGAATTAAAAACAGCGCCTGCTTAGGACCGGGTAATTAAACATACAAAATGAACTGAAATCATAATAAAATCACCATCAAAACTCATTTCAGAGCATTCACTTCTACGTATCACCTTATCATTTGCCAATAGGGGCTTTTATAACTAAAGTCATTTCAACTTTGACACTTTTTGACTTTGAACTTTAAAGTCTTGCGACGCTATACTAAATAGATTAAACACTATTCACTTTGAAATAAGCTTTCAAAACATTTGTATGAACCCTATATAATTATATATTTTTTACACAGTCGTTTATTTTGTACGTTCTTCTACTAAAGGTTGCTACAGGCGATGCGATTTTAAGATTGGTTTCAATAAAATTGCCTCAGTTTTTATATTATATCACTTAATAAGTTTCATTTATAGACTCAAGTGTTTTCTTCATGCTGGTAGATATTATTATTAAGAAAAATCTGGTTTTAATATTTAAACGTTAAATGGTCAAATCAGTCGATAGATCGTATACTTTGTGGCAACTTACATTTTACACCACTCTGACCACTTTACAAACTTAGCAGGATAATGGTAAAGAATGATTTATTCTATCTACTCAAGAATGATTTATTGCTATCGAGAAATTGCTGGTAATAAGTGACCAGAAATTATTTAAAATTAGTCCTCGCTTTAGTAAGGTACATCCCACCTTAAATAAAGTCTATATACCAACTATGTACGTACGTGTCATGTTACTTTCGGTTTGACGTAAAAAATAACAGATTTTTCAAAGTCTTTAACATCTAAAAGTCCTTCTACACGCAATTTTACTAACTCCAGATACGAATGGCAACGTTATTTGTATTACAAAACACACTTTTTTGAAAAATATTAAGTATGGGAGTACCGTTAGATTTTGAAAATCAATACGTTTTTTGTTCGCACGTCAAACTGATAGACGAACATGACGCATAACAGGAAACTAAATGCTTTAAATGTGAAACAGGTATTTTGGACTTTCATGTACATTATTTACTCTAAAACATTTTAAATGCCATAGTTATTATAAGCGAAAAACACACACTGCTCTGATATTTTTCTTACAATTTTGACTCTTCGGAAACATGTTATATTGTAAGGAATTTTCATGGGATTATTTTTTAGAGAACACATTTCATTCCTAAACTAAATCACAAAGCTATTTTTAAGATCCAAATTGTATTAATTGCACTATTTTACTACCTCCTTACACATAAAGTCTGTGTTACATGTAAGGAGTTTATCGTTTTTAAAAATACCTAATCTAATCCAATCGAAGTCAGAGTCGGTATTGTTAACTCAGAAAACACGCCAAAAAAAGCAACGAGCTTCTCTTTTTTTAAGAGAAAGAGATAGCCCGCGCACCTATATTGCTGTCGCGCCTGTCGCCCCTTAGAGTGCTAGCCCTGCAGGTGCGGAAAGCGTCTATAGGCTACTTTAAATTCATTTTTTATTATTACTTATTTAACTATAACCAGATAGATCTATGCTATATTATTGCTTGATCTAAACTATACCAAAATGTCAAACAAGCAACATGAAAAATTTTGGAATGAGAAGAATTGATTCACCTTAAAAAATAGATATTTTAGTGAATAAACACTTGCATGTGACACAGACTGTTATTAAATTTATTTTTAAATGGAAAAATCGACCAAATTATTATTCTATACACTGCTTGCATACATGCCATATTCTCTATACTACACTATCTCCATATTGTGTTCCCGTGGCTTAACCACAGAGGAAATGTTTTAAATAATGATAAAAACATAACACGACTGCAGTTATTCGTATAAATACCATGATAAACGTAAGTTAATAACCGAAAGCCCCTATGGAGGTTTATTGTAAACAAATAAAAATAATACAAAGATTTAATAATGTGTAAAATAAAAAAGACGGATAAACAATATTCGTTAAAATTGACTATCGTAAGTAGTATTCGATTTGTATAAAAATTAAAATAATTAAAGCAATCTGATTTATACTACTGACTTGTTTCATTTTTTTGTTTTTTTTTACTACCCACTACCTACCTGTAGAATAAGAAAAAAAATTACAGATTACTGTGCAAATATCATTATAATCAAAAAGTTTGAGCCGCAAAGAACGTAAATGGTTCCAAATCATTGTACAAGATTAAACTGCTCCTTCCGACAGTATACTTTTTACGTATTTTCTTAGTAGAACAGAAAGAGAGCCAATAAAATTGACAATGTTTCTTGTTTCTTTAGGTACGGAACCTTAAAAATGTTAGCTATGAACTCAAATACGAGCGTTTTCACTTTCCTTAAAGTAATCTTATTTCATAAAAAAATCGACGCAAATAATTGTGGTAGTTTGCCTGAATTAGTAATTATAGATTGATTAAGTAACTTATAATTAATGGTGACCAAACCAGACGAGGGTTCAAGTCTCGGGCTGCCGTAAGTAGCTGCCATGTTCCTCATTGTGCCCGGGTAGAGGCGACAGATTCGCAACCTGTCACACTGGGACTTAATATAAACATGCGAAATGCGGTATGTAGCACCTCTGCCAAGCCTTCTCGAGGGATTACGGCGTGAGTTTGTTTTTGTTTTTTAATTAATGGTTAATTAAAAATATTAGGATGATTGATTACGGGTGACAATTAGACACAGCATCTTGATTGATTCATGCTTTACTTAGTTAATTAGATATCTTCAGAACACCTGCATACTGTTTTAGACTAGCTTAGGCACCGGATTCGTTCGAGTTGCATTAAAATGTAAAAGAGAGAGTTATGAAATTCACATTTAGACTTAGTTTAAAAAAGAAGTTTGATCTGATTTAACCGAAAGAACAAAAAACTGATTTTTTTTATCATTTTTTAATTTTTTTATGTATGACAACGCGTAACTTTCTATAGAGTAGTCCGATTTTTATTGATTGTGTTAAAATAATTTAACTTAAAAACAGTTTTCATTTTGATTTAAATTATCAGATTCTCTGTTTAAGTAAAAACTTGTGAAAACTGCTGTACAAATTTTTTAACAAGTAGGTCGAATCGAATTTAAATATATAAGGAGGTTCATTATCATTTTAGTTCGTCACCTGTTAAGGCTACATACCTGTAAATACACCGTGTACTCGTATACATACACAAAAATACATATATAAATATATATAGGGTACAACAAACATATTTACATCAGAACTAAGAATACGCGGACTCGGTTCTCCCAATATTTATGGAGTTAAAGTTGACGGCAGGGGGCGGCAGGTGTGAAGATATTAGTAGGCTGACACCACCCCCTAGGGTATTGATCCGGGCCCCCGAGACCCCTGATATGGGGGCCCGATACTGCTGTATCAATGGAAAACGACTTATTGACTGGCAACTGTTTTCCCCGGTAATTTCAGCTTGATTACTTTTCAAACATCATTGAGGATTTTATACTTAACGAAAATGCTTTCAGAAAGAATTTTTTATATGCTAGCTATAGTAGGGATGGGTAATAGGTGCACTGCTACGGAGAGAAGATGAACCAGAAGATTAGGGGTTCTTGCCAAATCTTGCAACAAAACAAGCGCATGGTGTGTTTCCGAATTCAGTAACCTTAAGGAGCTGTGATTTCCTCAAGAGACTGTCAAAGCCGACGGAAATATGTATTTTTCTTTCCTTTTCATTATTCTCGAGAAAAGAGTATTAAAGTTATTGTTATAAATATTTAATCATGAACTTATTGGTGATTAGGTATCGAGTTATTTATTCAGAAGGCAAGTATGAAGGAAAAAAAACAATACAATACAAGAGCCATTGTCGACAAGCTGCCGTCAAAATGCATGAAGAATCGCCCGTGTGACCGGCAACCAAGACTGTGTAGCTTCAACAAAACATGTAGAATGTAAGTCGTCGGTAAATGGTCGCTGGGCGACTACGCTTTAAGTCTCAATATAAAAACATTTCCCATTTCAATATATAAGTACAGTGCTATATTTTCGCTTAAAACTATTCATTTACATTCTTTTTTGACTAATAATTTTAACGAAGGCAAACTTTGCACTCGTGATATATTATGCTGTCAAATCATAAAGCTAATTTCTTGTCGGCTTGAATATGCAAATCTGAAGTCTGCCGGATGCAACTATAATTAGTAGGATTATACTTGAAGCGCAGGCTGAAGCCAGCAGTAATAACCTCCAGTGTTTAGGTTTTTATTGAAATTTAACTCCCAGAGGGAAATTAACTCCACTTTTGAGTAAGATTTTGTACGTAACCCTTAAAAGGAGTAGGAAAATAGTATTTTTAATATTAATAGAAACATTATTATAGCTATTGATTTATTATTTCCGAAGTTTTTATTCAACTGAACCTGCAAACATGCAGACGGTTCACCTGATGAAAAGTGACACCGCCAATTGACACGACGACGCCCTTGATCTCTGGAACGCGAATAGCACCGCCATGTAGAGGTAAAGATGTTACAGTGTCGATAATTATACTGGTTACACAATCCTTCGAATCGAAACACAGCGAAGTGCTGCTGTTGCTAAATTATCTGCGGTTCAATTGTAATTACGTATTTTCTAGGCCAGCATGGTTTAATTTCAGCTACAACGTCGCTTATCATCAAATTAGATGATCGTCAAATGCTTAAATAAATAAAAGGCTTAAAATTACTGGAGTCAAATAGCTTTGTGTTACTATGAGTCGCACGTGCTACAGAGATATATCAGTATACCATGAACAAGGCCCTCATCAAACTTTGCGTTTTTTGAGCGGCAGCGATACTTCGACGGTTGCCCAGCGGTTGCGCGACCTTAACGTTCCCAGACGAACAGAGCGTGATGGCCTGATTGAACTTGTTGCCGAAAAACTTTTCCCAACCGCTGGGAAGCCAGAGAAACGCCGCCGGTCGTAAAACGCCAAGCGGGACAGGGTTAATACTGTTACATCAGTGGAGGCTTTCATCTTTCTTCATGACTAAATACTACTTAAACTAATGATGCAAATAAGTGTGTAATTTCAATGAACATTAGTAACCACTTTCGTATATAGCTAATTTTATTGCTCGCTCCCACGTTATATGGATGGCGTAATTTATTTACGTTCTTGTTTATACGATATATAGGATAGGAGACATCGCCCGATGGCCAATGCAATAAACTGGATGTCGTTGCCCATTTGTCAGTCGAGAGAGACAGTGACATACAGTGCTTATCCTCCCTCTCACTCCAATCGTTGGTTCTGGACGGTTAGGAGGGTGTGGAGTGATAAAACACGAGGAGAGTGTCGCGTAATTCTCAAAGGGCCTAGATTGAGAGAGATAAAGGTTCACTTCCTATTGATAACACATGTCTAAGATCGGTCACTGGTGGATTGGAATTCGGATATCGGTAGGAATTGGTACTAAAGTGATTCGTTAAAATAAATAAGATATTTCTTTTGTTTCCAAGTGTTCCAAACTTCCACATCTATTTGTAATTTAACGACGACCAAGCCTCGGACAAAGGTTACTAGTTAATTAAGTGAACGTCGCCTGCCTTTTCTATTTACTATTTCTAACCACACACGGTCAATAGAGTCAACAGTAGCTACGCTAGCTATTTTTCAAAGACTAATTACAGTACTGCCATGTTACTACACCGGTGCCATGAAGTCGGGCAAATCAATACATTTTTAAGCACGTAAATTGTGGACCAATAAACTAAGTAATACCAATGCGAATGGTTTCAGTAGCCCTAGATCGATTCACGTTTTCCATTTAGTTTAGTTTATCAAGAAAATTAATGGACCTGGGCGTCTACTCTGAAAAGACGAAAAACGAGTATCGGCCGAATGTTCGTGTGTTTCCTACTAAGAAAGTCTTTCGGTCGGGTCAGCCTCGCTCGTAGATTCGTTCATTCCGATCGAACTTTGTTTGATATATATTGTATGAAAAAACAGACACAACGATTTCGAAAGTGTGATCGTTGATTTCTGATCTGTCGGCCCGAAGTTCCGACGCTTCAAGCCCTCAGACTTTTGACTAACAACGTTTTTTCTAGGGCTTTTTCAAATTACTGACGTCAGTTTTATTTGATTTTGGAAGTGAGATGACAAAATTATACCACTAAGATGGCAATAACCTGGACGTTTGCATTGCAAATCAGTGGTATCACGCACCATTATATTTTTTTAAATATTTTAACTATCACTCAAAATTTACGATTCTTCATACGAATAGGTAAGATACGAAAAATGTTGACCTTAATTTTAAATCAAGCCAAATCTTCATTAATTCGAGAACTTAATCAATTTAATGCATATACAAAATGTTGCGAAAAACGGTATAGTCCGGGGCCAATCCGATTTAGAAAATTCGGATTGAAGAAAAATTCTCAGTAGCACAATTTTTTTGAAAGATTTTTTTCCATTAAATATTATTTGGGCTGGACTAGTAAGGTATTTGAGTTTATATTTTATTCATAGAAATGGAATTCATAAGTTTGATATCCGGTCCCGCCTAATGGTCAGGGTAAGCTAGTGCATGGAACTTTTTACCCGTCTCCGCATGCTGATGAGCTGAAGTTTTAATCGTATGCCGGTTTTAGATCGAACCTCAACACTGGCTTTGTTTTACTTTCGGATCGTAGTTATGAGTAAATTAAAGGGAAACTTTCCTAGTTTGCGGGGAACTGTTGTAATGTCCGCGACTCTACTTAGAACAGCATCGTATGAAGGTTCTATGATATTTTAAGTGTGATGCATATGTCGAATCCTACAGTGGACATTTGCTGTTGGGAATTGAACTGTCAGAGATTCATACTAATGTGAGACCATTTTTTTTAAATTAAAGAATTTTTTTATGACATATCAAAAAATCCAAAAATGAAAGCTTTCAGAAGAATTGCCTGAGTGGACATTTTGAAAAAATACAATAGGTGTAGCAACAAGATTGACGGTTGCAATCACAAAATTAATAATGAGTTTTGAGTCAGTTTGGCCGGCATTCTAAAAATTGATTAAGTGCAGTGGGCTCCCTAAAAACAATTTATAAGATGATTAATACAAGTGTAAGTGTAGTGTGTTGTTGTAATTGACGACCTCGGTGGTGTAGTGGTGTAAACAGCCCATTGCTACGCTAGAGGTTCCGGGTTCGAATCCCGGTGGTGCGGAAGTTTGTGTGATTTGCAAGACACATGGTTTCGCTTACCGGTCTTGGATGTTGTATTATTATCGATGTAGTTTATACCATATCGTTGGTTAGTGCTTGCGATACAAGATTATATCTTAGTGCAGGGCTGAGTCAATTTGTGTGCTGTGATGTGGTTACTATTATATACTTTTCAAAAACATAGTGTTTAGATATAAATGTACTGTGTTTTCGTCTATTTGATTAAAACTACATGTAAGACAAGATCACCTTGTCTTACACATTTAGATTTTAAATTTCAAGCTTTATAAGAGTACGTAGTTGAATGTCATTATAAAAATGTATCTCCAGCAGCATGACGTAGTGAATTAAAATTCGAAAGCAAACAGTTCTTGTAATCTGAAAGTGTTGGTAAATGCTTGTTGGATGCGAAGTTTGAGTCCATCATCAGTTATAAAAGTAAAGCGACATCACTCACCCATTTTCCTCGCCAATGCAGCGAAGCTTGAAGGATGCAACTATTCGACATTTACCATAGGAACAAGGCGTTAGCGGATTGTTTTTTTTTGTGACAAAATCTATAGAGGTGAGCTTAACGATTAATGTTCAAACCTTGTTTACGTAAACCACACTATGATTGAAGAGTTTTGTGTGCTACTACAGCAAGCTATTAGCTTTGTAGCTACATGAATCGCGTTTTGTGCATGTAAGTAAGTAAGTAAGAAAAACTTTATTCATAAAACAAAACAGTATCTCATCAAAACTAAATTAAATTTAACAAGAAATATGTATTAACCTAAACGATTACATTAAGATGCTGTGTTACAACCATGAAAGGGTATGCAACTCAGCACTGTGTCAGCTCTTACGAGACCGACGCTGACCTAACGTTCCACCCCAAATGATTCCGAAGATGAATTAAACATATACAAATAATTATGTATGTTCATGTGTGTGAAAATTTAAAATTTATACTCAGATTACATTGATATGAAATAAATTTTACATAAATTTAACAAAAGTTATAGCTACAAAATAGATTGAAATTACCATATAATTGATTAAAAGTATTCAAAATAGAAATAAAAATGAATATAATTAGTATATGGTGTATATGAAGTTGCTGGTTGCTAGCGAGGCATGAGCAAAAGGGGCGCTTTCGGATTGGCGATTTTTAGTTTAAGCGCGTTATTGTACCAAATGTGAGTAGCCAAATCGTTGAAGCACTCATAAGCTCGTAAAAGCGCAAGTCTACCCGTGCATTTTTTCTCCAGTTTGACTTAATGCCACATTACACCACCCCGCAGAAAAATACTCTAAAATAATCAATATAGCTTTTTTAAGCTGAAATAATAAAGTCTGAAGACGCCCTTGAAGTAAGTTACTAATGGTAGACGAACTTGTCATTGTTCGCTCCGCTCCGCTTATCACAGCGTCTGATTCCTAACCTCGAACGATCTAGAGAACACCAGCGCCACCCTTCCACTTTTGTTTTTGTTTTGAATGTACCAACTTCACTACCCCCCTCTCCAACTAAGGACCGCACCTGTATTCACCCGGAATTTACATAGTTTCTGATAAATGATGTTCTTCGTCGAGGAGATTATTAAAGATTATTTAGACTTTTGCGTTGCCATTAAATGATGATTGAGTTCATGTATGTAGGTATATTTTTATTTTTTTACTCTAATAAGTATAAAATTAAAACATCATAATAATTTCAACTTGTTGTCTAATAAATTTATTTTAAGGACAATTAATTTCAATATTGATGAGGTGCTACTTCTGTTTAGTCATAAATTGTTTTCGTAAAATTTTATGAGACTATTAAAATTAAAATCTGATTCAATTTCAGTTCGTTATTTTTTAAGGCAAGCCAACAGTACATGCATCACAATTACACAATAACATTAATGATTTACAATGATAGGCAAGCAAAACATTTACGGAGATAAAACACATAACAATAATAAGGAAAAAACAAATTAACAAGCATTAGTAAAACTTGATCAATTGAATTGGCTATAAAGATTATTCTTAATTTAAGATTAGCTAGTGAGTAAAAATATACCAAAGTCGGGATTGTAGGCACTGTTTTCATTGCACGCTTTACAAATTCTTTGGAACGGAGAGTGGAAGTATATTTAAATAAGTATAAGTTAATAAGTAGGTAAGTAGTAAATAATTTGACCTAAAAATACGCAGGTATTGTTCCACTCAAATGTTAATGATTGGTCTCCGGGAGCACCGCGAATACCAATCATTAATTTATCATCCCGCTATAGTTGCGGTATTTTAAGAAGTTAATTTTGACTTTTGTCCGCTCATGAAGTTTCGTAATAATAATATAAATCTGCCAGCTATTCGTTTCCTTCTTCTTCTCTCTTATTCTTAAATATTCTGAATATCGGAGAATCCCATGTTCCTCTGTCTTAGGGGCAACATGTTAACGCCTAGCATAAGTTGAAAGCTTAAGCTCCCAACGTTAGAGATTAGAACTCCTTAGAGATGCCGCCTCATTGGATCGAGACAACTATTCTTTTATTTATGACAGAAGCTTTTGTTTTGTATTATTGATTTCTTACATGTACAAATTAAATGTCTAAAATACCAATTATTCATTCCAATTATTATAATCACAATATAAGCCAGCTTAAGCCGGATAAATATAACTTTTATATAAACTATGAGTTAAAATAATTAAAGATAATAATAATAATATATTTCGCAGAAACATTTGTTAAAAAGGTCTTAAATAGATTATTGAATACAGTCCAAAATGTTTTGCCGAGGAGTATTAGCGTGCAAATGTCTTTGTCACCTAAAATAGGAGTCTTTACTTAATATTAACTAATTACAAATGATTAAAAATAATAACTAAATTTGTAGGAGCGAATTGCCTTTCTTTATTGACGTGTCAATCATAAAACGTATCGAATATAAACGAGTAATTTTAAAATACTAAACTAATTTCTTACATTAATCACCGGCAAGTGATCTACCACCTGTACCTCTACATCTTTATCTCTACATGGGTAACGCATTGGCGGTGCTCTTAGAGTTCTGAAACATCAACGGCGGCGGTATCAATACCCATTAGGTGAACCGTCTGTTTTCATTCCCATGGTGTTGAATATTAAAAATAAATGTAAACTGTACTTGTAAAGGTTTCACTATTTTTATTAATGTCCTGGTTTTCTATAAAATTGATCAATTCCGATTTTCAAAAAGTTTTAAAATTTACAAATTATTTTTCTATAGTAAATTGACACAATTTTACATCACTATTTTAATGTGACAAAGTACGTTGTTAGAGCGCCGCGACTATAGTATGCGCTCGTAAAATTTTGCGCAAAAAACGATTTCACATGCAAAAGTTAACGAGACTAAAACAAACGTATGACCAGTTTGTCAGCCTGAAGCCGAGTTCACCGGCCAAGTGTAAATTACTATAAAATTCTGAATTTATTGCATGCTCACTTTTATTTACTTTCGGCTTTTAGGTATCGCGTCAAAATGGACTAGGATTAAGATAAGTTAAAACTATAATTGTGACTTGGAAATACTCAGACACAAGTCACATAGACAAAAACAGATACCTAAGGTATATTCTAGTACTTTCATTTAAGATTGCACGAATTAAAAAGTGGAATCAACCCTTTAAGAGCTTGCATATGGGAAATGTTGTATTACGTGTTTATTAGCAATAATTATTATAGCCTACATAATGCTTGTTACACATAAAACTATGTATATTGCAAAATCCCATATATTGTACATATATTGCAGCTCTGATGACAGTGCAACTATAATAATAATAATATAATAATAACCACATCACGACACACACATTGACTCAGCCCTGCAGTAAGTATCGTAAGAACTTGTGTCACGATAACCTCAACAACTTCAATAACAGCGAGGCTAATTTTTAAGCAGTCTTACTAATTAATTAAAATAAAATATTTTTCTAAGTATTTTTTTTGAAGCTCGATTCAATGGTTCATACTCATTTAGATTTTGAGCAAACTTTTATTTTATTATTATTAAGTAGTACCTTCGTACCTTCAATCTAAACTTCGCATTCTTAAAATGCGACATTCACTGTAATCTAAATTCATAATTATTTGACCACTGACTTGGTTTCTGAATAATAAAACTTCGAAAACCGAACCGTCAAAATTTTATTTAAAAGTTACAAAATCTTGGCCCGATCGCATACATTAATACTCGGCGCGACGCAAAACTTGGCGCGGACTCGAAATTAGCTTTTTAATTATTGAGTGAAATCCGTAACGGGGAGGGGCGAAATAAATCTGCAGGCGAGTGACAAAAGCAGGTCATTAAATTTAATATTTTAAAGACAAGGTCTAGTTTGCCTTTCGACCCAGTTACAACTCAGCCTACAAACGATACGAAAATAGAACCGGCTCTCACTCTGAACGCTTCAGCTGCAGTTCAAATCCAATAGCCTTGTTTATTTATTTTTATTAAATTAATATTTAACGGTAACAAAACGCAAGTTTATGACACGATTTGAATCTGAAATTACGTTATAACTTGTTTGTGTATTTATTTTACCTTCTAATTGTGATATTTAATTGATATAACTCGCGATATATCATATACTTTTAAGGTTGATAGGTTTTAGGGTTTTATTTTATAGCTATGGTTTTGAAAGGGCCTACCAAACAAGTGATGAAAGAGCCGGCTCATACGCTACATAAAAGTCTGATAATGTAGGTAAATAATGTCGATACATAAAGATATTAGATAAAATAAATATTTTAAAATACTTTATTTTCAATAATAAATAATACTGACGTCATATTATTTAGTATCTGAAAGTTTTACAATATTACATTAAGTAGGTATGTTTTAATTAGTAGGTTTTGTGATAAAATGTCAATTGCTGTTATTGTTGTTTGACTTTTGGAGGCAATTTAGTGATACAGTTGATAATATCGTGCGCAGTCTGAAATCGGTTTCTTACTACCTCCTATTTTTTCTGATTAACTTCGTTGCGGGTCCCAAGACAGCCGGTAGGGTGTCCGGGCACAGCCTGTGCGTCATTGCAAAGCTGCATTATTCGATCAAAGGACGCCACTGTTGATCCGGTTGAACAGGAGTTGCATTCGTGGGACAGAGTGGCGGATGTGCCCCGAATATCGTGCATAGCTCTTTCATAAGATGTGGTGGCTTTTTCAAAAATATTTTTTTAAAGGTAGAGTTTAAAGCGAATCCTATCTCTAAAGAGTAATAATTGATTGGAAGTTATAGATTAATAAGCAAGTTTCTAAATTACATATAAACCATGAGGTTTTATTCGTTTAGACATTGAAACGAATCCGTTTCTAGAACTGTCTCTTTCACGTCCTCCTTTCGCTACTCTTATTTCTTATTCAAATAAGTCGAGTATATTTTTCAAAAAAAAAAAAAAAAAACGTCTCCAGACGTGCAGTATGAAGCAAGTAATTTTAAATATTGCTTTTACATCGTGTCGTAAAATTTGTTATGGCAGTCGGGACGCTTTTGATTTTAGATAAAGCTGCATTTTTATAGCTCCGGAACATATAAAATAAGACCAAAGCCAAGAAAAGGTTCCATATCAAATAATGCATACCTTAGGCAACATTAAATAAACATAAAATTTGGGTATATTAAGAATAATTATTTGTTTAAAAAAGAAATAAATTCTAATGATAGGTATGTGGTATCTTATAGTTCATGTGGTATGTTATTTTATAAAAGATATCATGCATTGAAATAACGTACTAAATTTTGTATTCTTTGACAGACATTCTTCTTCTTAACACCTTTCTTCTGTTAAGCTATTTTGCAAATATATCCTTATCATTGTTTTCGTTATATAATTAAAGCTCAATAGGTAAATTTTACCCCTCCAATCAGAGGTCTAATTTCAGGTTATGTAAAGTTAATAAATATATACACAGAGGCCGCCTGGTCGGATCATGGCAAGATAATTTATTTGGTCAACCTTGTTGCGGTCGGCGTCTTGTCAAAATTTCATACTTACGCCCTTAATTCATCTATAATGGGGATCCCAATTTGCCACTGAAGATTAAGCCGCCGGTTCCTAGCAAATTATCATTATATAAACAAGTTGAGGGCACCGCATGGTTCAATTTATTAAAAGGGTGACGTGAAAATCCCTGAAGCAAAGGGTTCTGTGAAGTAATAATATAATTATCGGTAGGAGATTGCTCGACCGGTCAATAAATTGATGGCGTTAGTTATACATATATGTACTTTCTGATATAAATAACGCTTTCTCAGTTCAACCATATACAAGATAATGTCTTAGTGTAGGGTAAATCAATGTGCGTGTTGTAATATATCCACATATTAATTATATCTAACAGTTTAATGTTTTTTGCATCAAAGTAATTTTTTAAAAATCATAGTTGGCTAGGGAGTTAAAAAAAAACTCTTTCCAAGTTGAACACTGTTCGATATAAACCTATTAATCGATGAATCGAAAATCGATTAACAGATTTAAATGTAACTCAACTACACAATTTAAAGATAATTAAACTACCACTAGGAGTTCTTTGACGGGAACGGGTACTGGCGGTTGACATTTTCTCACTTAATTGCCTTTTCTTGTGCAGAAATCAATGCGTAAAATGCTAGTGTTTTAACCAGTGAATATCTGTAGTGCTGTACAAGTGTAAAGAACGTGAAATACGACGATTTGACTGCTTTTTTCCTCATCTCCAAAGCAACTCTATAAAGCCTACAGTGAGAGTACAAGCACTTTACTGTAGGCAGATTCATACCATCTATCATTTTCATCCTTTAATTATGCATCTCATCATCATTTCTTCTCTCATTTCATCCCTTATATAAACTTGATAATAAATATATCTAAACTTGATAATAAATATTACTTACATATAAAAACGCGCACATAGATATTGGGACACTTGACAATGGCCAAATACAAAATTTGTTGCCATGATGATGGCAATGCCATGAAATAAAAAAATACCACTTATAAATACTAAAAACTTAAAACTACTAATACTACTGTTCTAACAAATCGATACTACACAGCAACTTAAAACGATACCTTGCAATCCATCTCCTTTATTTTATAATTGTTAATTAAAGCCACTAGTAATTTCAGTTTTTCTTGGTACAGTCGTTCCACCTCACAAAGACCGTTTGACTTAAGTGATTAAAATTGTACATGCACATTGTTCTAGTGCAGCGTTTTTCAACCTCTTTTCGGCCACAGACCTCTCTTATTCACCACGAGCACGATTTCCAAGGGCGATTTTTTTTTGAACGTTCTTTTTTATAGATAAATAAGTTTTTATTGCAACTGTTACAGATTTAAAGATGATAAAAATACAATTGAAGTGTATAGATATTCGTATTGACGTTATTAATGAGTTGTAGTCTCAAATCAAATTCCATTTGTAATGTAATCAAGAAAAGATCAAAAAAATATTAAAATTTTGTGGCCTTTATTTATTATTATTAAGAGATCCAGAGATGAGTCTGCAGACCCCTATATATTCTCACGGAACCCCTAGGGTCTGCGGGCCACAGTTTAGGAAACACTGTTCTAGTGCGTATCGTCTTCACTATGCGAACCCAAGGTAACACACACTGAAGCAACACGCGCCAGACGAAACTAACCACAACCTTCTCTTTCTTCGTCGTTATACTGTTGGCAGAGTGGTCGTGGTTGTCATGACATCGTCGGCAACTGTTAGGACTTGCCACACTGCCTCTCACCACCTCTGCCTTCTCTCATGCCTCTGCTCTTCATCATACGGGTGGACTCACGCAGAGGGCCATCAACAGCGGCTTTGATCTGACGTCAGCCATAGGTTTTTATACATCAAAATTTATAAAATTAGACGGTACAGCTGATGGAAAGTGATACCGCCGACTATTGACCTGAAAATGCTCTTGATGTCTAGAATGTTGGTATTTTCATAATAATAACATCATATATGGGTAGTTGAATAAAAATCAGTCTAACATTAGAGCTCTTGCGTATCATTTATCCTTCCACCTAAGTAAAATTATACATAGCACAGTCGGTTATTTCTACGTGAAACAATTATATGTGTGTGCCGAAGTAGAGGTAAAGATGTTGTACCTCTCGTGCCGGTAATTACATTGGCTCTTCTAAATCAAACTAAAACACAACGATCGCTTCACGTCGGAATTAGATAGGAGGGTGGCACCAATCCAGATGATCTCGCACGTAGAACTACCACCTGTAACTTTTTCGGTCTTCTTGAGATGAAATGACTGTCTGTCATTAATTTAAAACTGCAGACCTAGCATTATCCACAAAGCATGTGGCGTGAACCAAATAGCGTGGCTACCATCAATTTATCACCAGATAAGATAAGAAAATACATGAACTAACCTTAAAACCGGAATTACCTTCCATGCGGATTTTGTAAGAACCGCAGGTACACAGCGCCTTGGATCAACGTACCGGTTTGGACTTCGTGCCGTTCTTAAGTTGTGCAGCATAAGGATTGATATTGCATTTGTTATGTTGCCGTCTGCCCATTCTATAGACTAAGCCAGCAAGTCTTGCGAGTCTTGTAACTAGCGCTCTGCGGAATTACACGCGAAAGTGGTCGGAATGGAAACACAGTATGTGATTTCTTATACTTGGGTAGTATGTTCGGTTCCACCCCATTTACCCCGGCCCGGATCTCAATCAATTGTCAACGTGGAATAAAAGATATAAGTTCAGAAAGGTGTTCTATCCCAATTTATTTTCACGGAGGGACGTCCGATTCAAAACAAAATGAATAGTAGTAAAACGAATTGTAGCTAACGATGAAAGACGGGTCGGGATTCTTTTTCCCGGGGATCGCTTTTCCCGGGGAACGCTTTTCCCGAATTCCGCTTGAACGACCTATGTTTTTTTCCTTTAGGTGAATAAGCCCGCTATAGTGGTTTTTTCGTTAGAAGCGTTTGTCGAAAACAAAATGCTTTAATTAGTTACATTGTAAGCTAAAATCTACGACTCCGATTCAGAGTACAAAATCCGGCATATCATATAAAAGCTTTCTTTCAGTTCAGTAGGCACTGTACAGTTTTTAGCGAGCTTATTCAAACGCTTTGTTAGCAGCGAAACCCTAGCACTATCAATTTATTTCAACTTTGCATCGTAAAACTCTTTAATTACCGCACCCGCAACAACGAAGCATAAAGCGCTAACTGCGATGTATTAATCGCTGGATATAAATCAAGTTAATGCCTTGCCCAGATTACTCAGGTAGCCTGGGTTGCAGCGGGCAACTCCGCAAGAACTATGTCTGATCGATCGCCCGCAATGGAATAACCGGATCGCCTGATGTACCATCATTTATCACCGCCACAGAGCTAGGGAAGGGCATATGAAGAACCCGGATAATAATATCCCGTCGGCATTTAACCTCACTATCAAAACAAATAGGAAAAATGCTCAGGTTTCAGTAACATTGGATGAGCAAAACTTAAGAAAAACATTTAAACAATATGTAATGGTTTAGTTATTAAAAGATAAAACAAGAATTAATCTTTCACAAAATATGGCCAGTACGCTGCAAAATTTTAACCATTCAGTGAGACAGGCGCGACTACAGGGCAAGAGATATAGAGACAGATTTTTTTTTTGATATTTTGTCTATGATAGTCCTTCTATCTCGTCAATATAATTACGAACTCTGAGGCGCAGTTGAGCAGCTGACTGACGCTAGAGCTTCCGGGTTGCAATCCCGGGAGGAACTTTGTGTAGTTTGCAAGACGCATTGTTTCGCTTACCGGTTTTAGATGTGTTTTTGATTCTTATCTATGCAATATTCACCATATAGTTGCTTAGTTCCTTTCACAAAAGTTCTTACGATACTTACTGCAGGGCTGAGACGTGCTGGTTTTTGTAATTTAACTAATGTATGACCTATTTCCCTTACTCCATACGCCTCATTTAAGACTCCTCCTTTAATTACTTCAGCAGTCTTTTCTATGACGGACCACTCCATCGAGTTTTAATAGCTACACCACCGGTTTCATAGCACTAACTCGTTTAGTTCGCGATCCGTAGAACTTGGCCAATAGTGGTTAATTTTATCGGTTTTCAACATAAAAAGCGGAGTGGTTGGAAGTAAAAAATGTATAATTTTGAATATCGAATACATTTTACTGGAGGTTTTTAAAGAAAACAACTTAGCCTTATGTTTTATCTATTCTCTGAAATATCTACTAAAACCAATACAATTTTTAGTGTTATAATCTCGATTTCGTTTGATTTTAAGACTCCAAAAGCCGCTTGCGTGGCGTAAAATGCACGGAAATGTGAAAACCTACTTGATTTCATTTCAAACATAACACAATATTAACGTACTTATAAACAATTTGTAAGAATAAGATTTCAGATGCTACACACCTTCGATTCAAAAAAAAAAAAAGTAGGTAGGTAGGCTACAAGTTAATTTGAAAACAAAACTGGTATCCCAGAATCAAACACTGTATTTACCAATTCAAAAACTTTACTACGTCAGTTTTTCAATACATATTGTGACAAGAGATTTAATTGTTATTAAGTTTATCATTAAACATGCGAAGTTTAATGTATAATAATTAGAATTTAAATAGCGTAAAATTAAAATCATTTAACGTCTTATCGCTTATTATATTATATACGAAATACTAACTTAGTAAAAGAATATAGTTGTATTTTGGGGTAACTGAAAATACAAATTCTACACAGTCGAAGCCACGAGTAAAACCTAGTATACAATAATCTATTTTAGGTAGTGAGTAATCATGCTACTTCGAGTTTTGTCGGCTAAGTTTGTTTTCCATAATGTTTAGTATTAAATTGTCTAAACACGTCATTAAATAAATACGATTATTGATGTATCCCGAATGATGGGTTCGAATCCCCGCGGGGGCGGAACTTTGTGCTATTTGCAAGACGCATTGTTTCGGTTACCGGTCTTGGATGTTGCATTCTTATCTATGGAGTATATACCATATCGTTGCTTAGATCCTGTGACACAAGTTCTTACGATACTTACTGCAGGGCTGAGTCAATGTCAGTGTCGTGATGTGGTTATTATAATTATATTATTATCTATGTGGCGTGCGATACAAGATTATCTGTAGGGCTGAGTCAATGTGTGTGTCGTGATGTGGTTGTGGTTATTATTATCGGATAGTAGCGTTCGTGAATCTTCGCGAAAAACCGAGTAGCATAATTTTTCACTACTGTAAAAGAGTAACACAGCTAGTGCAGCTAAAAGTTACAAAACACTGAATATAACGTGGTAGATACTTTGGTATATACTGGGTACCATGTTTAAGGTCGCAGTATTGCATGATTCAAGTTTTGCGGCAAAGTTTTTGATTTATTCTTAAAGTGCTACCGGACTCTGGCTGGTGTAAGAATCTTGCACTAGTTTCTGCATGGAAAGTAAGAAGTATACATTTATATGAATTTTGCTTTTATCCCATATTTATCTTATTCTTATTTTACCTTATTCATGCAATTGGAGAAAAATCATAGTTTAATAACAAGTCAAATGTCACTACAAAAAAGGTGAAGACAGCATGCAAGAAAAAAAAAACATTTAAAACGTCAATAATCGAGTACAAATTTAGGCTAAAACCAAACATATCAATACTTAATATATAAACATAATATGATATAAATTACTGTAAACTAATAATCAATATGATGTGATTCTCCTGGGATAAAATCATAATGATAAGAAGGCTGTACTGTAGCTTTGACATTATTAATTTATTCTTAGAGACACTCCTCAAAATCATTCCCACTATTCATTGTTTGCTTCGATAAAAATCAAACCCATTACTATCATTTTACCCTATTTACATTATATCTGTGCTTATAAAAATATCATCTCGTCGCATAATATCTGGCTAAGCATTATCAGGCAGTATGTTTAAATATATAACATAAACTCACGCCGTAGTCCCTCGAGGGGGGTTGGCAGAGGTGCTTGCTACACACCGCTTTTCGCATGTTTGTGTTGAGTCCCAGTGTGACAGGCTGCGAATCTGTCGCCACTATCCGGTCACATTGAGAAACATGGCAGCTACAACTTACGGCAACGCGTGACTCGAACCCTCGACCTGTCGGGTTGGGTCATTCGGTTATCCAAGGCACGTAACAAACTGAGCTACCACATCCTCATGTTTTAAAATAAGTTATTTATAATTCATAGCCGCCTGCTCTGGTTTATTCTAGTTATAAATACAGTATGCCTAGTTTATTCTAGTTATAAATACAGCCAATGTTACTCAGGATTAATGTAGCATTCTAATTGTGACAGAATCTTTGAACTCTGTCCAGTTTTTGAGTTTATTCGTTAGACATATAAAATTATAAATCGTTCCTCTTTAAATATTTTATTTTATATATATTTTGGGAAACATGATTTTCCGGAATACTTACAAATAACATTTCTATAGTTAAAAGGTATATCAACAGAGTTTCCACTATTTAAATTTATTTTAATAATGATATTATTAGTAAGTACTTTTTATTATTAGGCTATATGTTTATATGACAGTATGTGTTTTTAACATTAGGTTGAATTTAATTAATACCATATTAATAGGTAATTTGAGGTTAGGTTTGTATGCCACGGAAACATTATCATCCATGATTAGTACATTTTTTAATCCTTTCGCAAGCAAACTTATTTCTGTTGAAATTAATTTGAACAAGGCTCTCCGTTTGAGATTTGATAGCATCCTTCAGGACAAAATGTATAATTACGTTTCTTTACATCAAAGTTCCGGGAACAGATGTTCCAAATGATTTTAATTTAACACAGCAATTAGAGAAGCCCTCGTAGAATAGAGATGGAGCATGAAACCATGTTTCAGAACGAATTCTGAGGATGGATTTTAAAATGTTAATTCGCTTTTCTATGTTGATTATTCTTTATATTTTGCTGTTGTAATACTTGTTATATTTTATTGCATTAGCAACGATAAACATGTATTTATTTACATCTTGCATTAGAGCTATGTATTTAAGTTTGGTTAATATATAGGATTATAGAAATAATAAAAGATGAAGAACTAATGTGTTGTTAGAACTACGTCTATTTAAACTTTCAATACTAGATGATTATATTAAAACAACACCTTCCAGAAGTTTCAATGGAGAAACAATAAATTGACAAAGCACACTCTATCGTGGTGTAAGTCGTCCACGAAATTGTGTGTAATTTAGAAAAACGCGTAACATTGCCGAACAACAGTTGGCGACAGCGGACAAATTGTCGTTTTTAGCGGAGAATAAGCAAAAAAGGAAACCCGAAAGAAAAATTGCCCACGTGGAGGAAGACCTAAGCACGGCGCGGCTCACGTACTCGCGAGTAGTGGTGACTCGACTCGGGCCTACTCGGTTGAGGTGATAGCGAGTTAGTGTGAGGTGATTATAGGTTTAACTCGTATCGACTTCTTTTGATTTCCTTTTTTTGAAGTTGAAAATGTAATACTCAAGTGTTATTATTAAAATGTAACACAGTATCTTTAAAATGTAACACGCAAGAAGCGATATGTGAGCCTATAAAATATCTATTCATTCAAATTCAAATATTAAAGAGAAATAATGTAGAATTTACAAAAAAAAAAAACACTAAATTTTAAAACTTCATGCAATGAAACAGAACAAAAATTTAAATATTTTTATTTCACGACCCTATTCCATTAATTTTATCACATCAATAAGAAAACCTTTTATTATTAAACTTTCTAAACAATTTTATAAATGTGTTAACGCAAAGGAATAACAGCGAATTTCTGCCAGCGTTCCACTTTGCGCCTATCTCGCGGGACCTCTCAGTTATTTCCAAACTTCTTAAACGCGACTCGGGTCCCCCGGGAGACTTTGCAGAGCGTTCCTTACCTCGTGCTAAGGGTACCAGTGTTCAGGACGTACGTTAATTTCACTTCACTTGACTACATGAGTGTACGGGAAATGTTTTTGTAGCTAGCATACACTAAAGTATTGAGTTTAATGCACGATATCGAAACCTTTACCTATAACCTTTTTGCTTTCGACAAAAAATAAAGTGTATCCTCGGATTTTATTACCTAGACTCGTAGAAGCATATTTTTAAACCGTTAGCTGTAAAAAAAACTTATATATCCAATCAATTCTATTCTATATTCGTTATCCAATTCCACTAGAATCTGATATGCAGTTATATGAGATTTTTTCATAGGAAAAAAGATAGATTTTGAATGAAAAAAGCTACTACAGAGGTTTCTTGCCGGATTCTTCCCCGTAGAAAAAGCATTCCGTACTGGTAGTAGTTAAAAAATGCTATTTGAAATTGCTTATTTTAAGTCTGTTCGAATTAAAAAATTACTTTGATAAAGAATGTGAGAATGTTTTTTTTTTTTTAATTCTATTGTAACCAAAGGAAATATTTTTACATTCTGATAATCTTATGCAGACAAGAAATCTTGATCCCCAAACAAAATGATTCTCCAAAAATTTGTTTTTTCTTATAGTTAATAATTTTTAGTACATAAATTAAAATACACAAGTTAAAATCCTATTGTATTAATCCTATCCTATCGATTTGTACGGGTATAGTAAAAATAAATAAAGCTACAAAGATTAGACTCCATATTAACCATAATACAATATGCTCTTTTCTCTTTTGATTTCTTAAAAAACAAACACAAAAATATTCTCCTGCTGCTTTTTTAAAAATATTTGTCTTTTTCTGCGTCTGGCTTGTCTTATAAACGGCTGAGCCGAAATAAATAACAAATTAGTTGCTTATAAAAGCATTTACGTTTAGACCTCGTAATAAATAAATAAATAAATAACCACATCACGACACACATTGACTCAGCCCTGCACTAAGTATCGTAAGAACTTGTATCGCAGGTGCTAAGCAACGATATGGCATATACTAAATAAATAAGAATACAACATCCATGACCGGTAAGCGAAACAATGCGTCTTGCAAATCACACAAAGTCCCGCCCCCACCGGGATTCTAACCCGGAACCTCTAGCGTAGCAGTCGGCTGTTTACACCACTGCGCCACCGAGGTCGTCGTAATGAAACAAGATTCTAACATACACAAATAGTTAAGGCTCTTTCAATTTATACGATTGTTATCGGCCAACTTCGGTGCCAAAGCTGTGCGTTAGTCGACCTGCTAACGGATGACATCTTGTTAGGGTTCCGTAGTTCACGTCCGGAACCCTTATAGTTTCGTCATGTCCGTCCGTCGTCGGCTTACCTTCCAAACAGATAGTTCTAGAAAGATGAAACTTTGCTTGGGTGTGTGTACTTACCACGTCGACAAGTACTTAAATAAAATTTCGAATAATACTTTGTTTAGGCTCCTACCTTACACGTGAAGTTGTTTTTTTTTCGCGTTAGGTTTTCTATAATTTCTGACTTATTAACCAAATTAAAAAGCTACAAAGCCGTTGGTTAGAAAGAGAGATGCAATATGTACAATGACGTCAAAATACACGTTCGCCATATAACTTCCATAGGAAAATTTGTTCTGATGAGCGAGATAGATGTATTTACTTTTAATTATTATATCTCCATGGTTTATCGTACAATTCTCATTATGTTTTCACTGTAAATAAACTATTTCAACATACTTTGCAGTAAATTTATTGAATAGTAAAATTAAATTAAATTATTTATTTAAAGTGGCAAGACTGTTCGGCAGTCTTACTGTATGATGTTACATAGTTGTCTGGAAGACGAACTTTACCAAATACGCCAAGTTCCGCTGTCTGTGCATTCAGTGTACAGGCAATGTACTTGTTGGACTTTCACTAAAACTTAACTGGATGTACTATTCATTTCAGTATTAAAGGTTTAATTAAATCGACTTACGTTATATTTAGGCTAGTGTGACAATATGTTGATGTTGTTATTGTGTGTGTGTTTATGTTAATAGCTACATACAATGTTTTAAACAATAAAGGTTTATTCATATTTATTTTTTACAAGAAAAGAGAAATTAAGGATTTTTTACTCATAAACCGTTCTATTTTATCATAATCGAAGGTGTTAATTAGCAAATGTTACCTTCTTTCTACAAATACTTACATACAAATAGAAAAAAAAACTACCTTTTCTTTATTTTTTTTCTCATTTAGCTGAAGCTGTATTTCACTCTGAAAACAAAGTTGGAAAGCAACAAATGCTTAGAAATTTTAAAACGGAGCGAACATTGTTTCGAAACATCTTTCTATTTCTCAAAGTTACGACTATTAATTTTGTTCAGTTCAATACTTTTTCTCCGTAGAATTTTCAGGGTTCCCTTAGGAGCTTAGGAAACCGTCCGTTTATTTAACTGGGTCTTGTTTTAAGATCTTTTAATCTTTTATTTATTTTTAAGATGTTTTACTGCAAAAAAATGAATTTTAATTATAAATGGGTGTGTCGTAATTTGGTTATATTTTATTGTGTATTCAGTGAATATTTATCAACGGGACATCCGTTAAACGTAATCGCATGTGAAATGGAAAGATAAACATGATGTAACACATAATATGTCTATTACGTATATAATAATAATAATAATAACCACATCACGACACACACATTGACTCAGCCCTGTAGTAAGTATCGAAAGATCTTGTGTCACAGGATCAAAGCAACGGTATGGTATATACTACATAGATAAGAATACAACATCCAAGACCGGTAAGCGAAACAATGCGTCTTGTAAATAACACAAAGTCCCGCCGCCGCCGGGATTCGAACCCGGAACCTCTAGCGTAGCAGTCGGCTGTTTACACCACTGCGCCACCGAGGTCGCCAAAATAATAAATCTGACATTGATCTGCCACCTACCTACAAGGAAATTGTCTTACTGTAAGTGGTTATATTATACACAATTGTTTATGTATACAGGTTGCTAAGTATAATTAGGTTGGTAAGGAAAAAAAACTAAACTGCCTTAGTTTTGCTCGAGTAATACGATTTTGACAACAGCGCCAGTGGTATTGCTTTAAGCCTCTTTCAGTTTAGACGTTTGTTGGCCGTCGGTCCATTCAACATAGGTCAAGTTACAATGGACACAGTATCTACGAAACGAATGGTCCAACATGATTTGAACTACGTGCTATAACCGTGTCTAGTTTTGTTGAGGTCCAGTTATAATGGATGTGCGTATTTCCTGCTTGTGAACCAACACAATTTGAACTGTCAAGTCTGTTAAAGTGAGAACGGGCCCTTAGTTGTTTTCGTCTTTAAAACGTTTCCGATTTTGTATGAAAAAAAGCGATTGTCCGTAAGCAGGACGACTAAAATCCGGCTTTTTCACCAAAGATCCAATCTCTAGAATGGAAATTAACAAGGCATAACCATATACCTATATGTACTAACCATCTATGTATAAGTAGATAAATCCATGACTGACTGATCTATCAATGCACAGCTCAAACCACTATGCTAATAGGGTCGAAATTTGCTTGAAATAGTTCTGGAAATTATACTTGTACCAACGGGAATGAAAAAGAAACGAGTAGAGCTTGATTCTATAAAATTTTGATTGTATATAAATATTCTTTAATCTGTATTAGAGTAATAATTGCATATAAGGTCATATAGAAGGAACATAAGGACATATTGGTCCTCTTGCTGCTACCAGTAGAAGAACCGAGTTGGAGCAAGTGGAAACGCTGGAAGCAAGAAAAGAGTTGGCGAGCAGCGGGAAGCGAGTGTTGTTCCGATAGTTTAATTGCTGGGCTATAAGCTAGTTGTGATTGCTACGAGCGACTACTCGCGCCACTCGCTGGTGACTTGTAAAATGGTGATGCGCCTCGTACTGACTGACTGCAGGTTGCTCTTAGCGTGAGTTCACAGCCAATCGAGCATTGCTTAGCTAGTTTTGTCTTCGTTCTTGTTGCTGCAACAAACTAGAGAGAGTTCTCGCTGGCAATGTCAACAGCTGTTTAGTTGTTTTTGCTGAGCACTTTCCGCACTTAGCCGCTTAATTGGGCCATTGTACGTGTCGTCTGTCTGTTCCCTATTTCAGCCATCCCAGACACTTCCAGAAGTCCAGCAGTTTTTTCAGATTGCCGAAAGCTTCCGAGAGTGATGGTGGTGTCTTGAGGATATGAGCCCGTTGTGCGGCTACACTTGTGCATTCCATTCAAAATTAAAATCAAAATCAAATAATTTTTTATTCAAATGGACTTAAAATAAGTACTTTTAAATCGTCAAAATTCTTTTAAACTACCACCGGTTCGGAATGCCTGTCTACGGGGATGAATCCGGCAAGAAACCTCCGTAGTTGCTCTTTTCAATATCACAATACAATCTTTCATTACAATCTAAGTTATAGTATAAAATGTACATTTTTTTTATGTACTATCTACTGATGTCAATAAAACATTTTACACAGACGAAATATAACAATAAACAAGTACCTACTTAAGTAGTCCTATTGAATTAAAATATAATAAAGTTACTACATGAACTACTGGAGAGAGAACAAAAACCCAATTGATAAAAGCTAGCAGAAAAATAGTTAAATAAATTTCCGATAGTTAATCGTCTTCTCGCCAGTGGTGGGACTACCTATGAGCTATGCGTTGAAAGTTTCCTACGATGCTGAGTCTGGTTAAATAAAAGGTTTTATAAATTTTTGTTGACAAAAGTCTCGGTGACGATTCGTTAACCTTTATAGATTGAGAGCGATGTACCATGCAACTGTATTAAACCTAGACAGTTAAGTCTCAACATAAAATCCAGCTATAAAACGTGAGAAACCAATGCACTAAAATTTGAAGATAAATTTTAAATTGGAAAGTCTTTTTAGTTGAAAAAGTATTTCATAAAATGAAGAAGAAATATGATTTTTTTTGCTACAAAAAATTATTTGAGTCTCCCAATTCCCAGTGCGTTTTTGTCAGCTCGAGAGCAACATTTCAAAATGACTTCCTTCATAAGGAAGGAAAAAATCTTTCACGGAGTATTCATAATTAATTGGGATATTGTATTTGTTTTGTTAAAGAGGTTTGTATTTACTTGAAAGGTAATGCTACCCTATAAAAATCATTATCAATATTAAGAATTAACTTTTAGGGTTGCTCCAGGCTTGAAAACGATTTAGTACGGTGTCTGACTGTTCCTCTGGCTTCCCTCTATCCCGTAATGCTCTGATAGCTAACGGCGTTGGCGGAACGTGGGGTTTTAGTCGGTAGGCACGGGTTCTTCGCGAGTCCGACATACTCCTTCGGTCCCCCCGGGCTGAAGGAGATCCATGAGGATTTCCCCACGTAAAAAAAAAGGCTTGAAAACGGCTTAAAAACGGACATGTGTGAATGTTGAGTTTATTCATAGTTTAAGTACTTATTTGCTGTCATAGCGGCAACAGAAATACATATTATCTGATTCCAAGAGTCTATTTTGGTGTATAACCTTCTGACAGACGGACAGCGAATGCTTAATCGTCCAGTACACTAAGTACCCTTTGGATACGGAACCCAAAAAATGTAATAAGAAATTGCAACCACAAAAATCACCAAACCACATCACGGCACACCCATTGACTCAGCCCGCACTAAGATATAATGTATTGCAGGAACTAAGCAACGATATGATGACTACATTTTAAAGAATACAACATTCAAGTCCGGTAATCTAAACAATGAGTCTTGCAAATAACACAAAGTTCCACCCTCGCCGGGATTTGAACTGAGAACTTCTATAGGGCAATCGACTGTTTACATCATTGCGCCACGGAGTTCGTCAAAAAATAGTTTCGAATATGGCCTTGAAGGGTATTAACACGTCTGGCGGAATATGCGTCGCGTTTCTTCGGTCGCGTAATGCCGCAATGGACATATAGATAGTAAACCATTCAATCTAACACACACAAACGATGATGCGTTAGCGCGTCGAACGTACTGTCGATGACATGTGACGTATATTCCGTTAGACGTGCCAGCAGCCTAATAAACTTGAATAAAACATTTATATAACAACACACCATACTATGAAATTAGCTTAAGTATAGGGTTCTTTTCTGTCGTCTCTTTACTGCCATTTTTAATTTACACTAGCCGGGGACTTAATTAGCCACTTTGACATCCCTTGAAAACGTGCAACTATCCCCCCCCATTCCCCTATCTTCCCCTAAAACCATCTCTCTGCATATGGTCGGAGCGAAACGCAATCAAAACATGATTAAGTTGCAATCGTTCTAACTGGTGTTTCCCTAATTTATAACCCGACTACGGCGAAGCAAAATGGAGGGTTTTTTTTTTCTTTATCATAAATGTATGTTTTCTACAGCAAAATCAAAATCAAAATAACTTTATTCCTTAAACTTAAAAGAAAGTACTTAGAATCGTCAAATGAATTAAAAAAATTCTCAAAAATGACTCGACTATTTTCAAACCCCAGATTTTGTAATTTTATATGAACATATTTTATACTATACTTACAGCCACTAATACATCTTACAGTATAGGGTGAGAGATTGCGATAAAGCTCATGTGACAATATATGAATTAAAATGAAATTATAGAGTAGATTATAGAATAGAGTAGAGTTTATTCATATTTTTAGTATGTACCATATGTTGTTCTAATGTTAACAGAAATACACATTCTCTGAGTCCAAGAGTCTATTTTGGGTCATGAAATATACCCTTCTGACAGACGGACGGACAGCGAATGCTAATTGATCCAGTACACTTAGTACCCTTTGGATACGGAACCCAAAAAATGTAATAAGAAATTGTAACCAAAAAAATCACCAAACCACATCACGGCAAACACATTGACTCAGCCTGCACTAAGATATAATGTATTGCAGGAACTAAGCAACGATATGATGACTACATTTTAAATTACGGGTTGTAGTGGCAAAACAAATACCAATATAACCACACTAGCCCGTAACATCCTTGCTATTCACACAGCGTTAAAGTGAAGTTAAAATGAATTAACTTACACGTGAAAATGGGAAATTATATTTGCACCTTTTCATACGACTTGGCCCTCTAAATCGCCTTTTTCTGTGTGTCTACCATAGGTTCACCTTCGATCGCCGCTTGCGACTGTAGTTACGAACTTGTATGAATCTTTGTAAAGCGCCTCTAACGGATTGACGAGGAATTAAGAATGCTCATACAAAATCACTGCAGTAATCTATGTTAGGTACCTGACGTTTCGAAAAATTATACGAACTCATGGTAGACACATTGAATCTATCTGCTATAATATAAAAATGAATCGCAAAATGTGTTGGACCAATTTGGCCAATTCTTTTTAAATATTCGTTGAAGTTCCAGGATGGTTTTTACGGCGACAAAAATTCGAATAATTGCCGGAAAAACTTTAAAAACAGCCCTTTTCTCTTATCTAACTAAAACGAAATACGTAGGAACAAAAAACTTCCACATTACAAATCTATATGACAGGACGAAGTCTGTCGGGTCCGCTAGTTCTTTAATATGAAGCTGTTCGTTGGTTCCGTAAAACTCGAAGACTGCTGGACCGATTTGATTATTTTTTAATTTCTTTCGCTCCGTTACTAGATTTAAATGGTAATAACACTACTTTTTATTAATTTATTATTTTTTATTTAGAAACCCAACAAAAATTAAAAATGATAACAATTTTTAACAAAAATTAATTATCTTAACATAATCCATAAAAGGCTGTTTCTTCCACGGGAAAAATAAGAAAGATCACGTGGTACAAGGTTCGCAGGCTCAATTAGTTTTTTTTTTTTTATTTATTGAACACTGAGGAGCATAACAAAGGCAGCAGATAATTTGAACATTCCAAAAACGAAAGAGGTTTGGTATACAGTCTAATGTCTATTGGCACGAGACGTCTTTTCCATTCCGTTATTTTATAAATGAATTAAAATAAATACATGCTACGTTCTATCTATAATTTCTACTGCACGCCACATTAAGGTTTTGTATTAAACCTTTTTAATATTTGAGAGTCGGTTTTTCTTTAATTTAAAGTACAAACCCGCATGAAAGTTAGGCGTGGTAGAATGTGTTTGTTCACAAAGTTGGAACAATCCTTAGATAGAGCAGTTTAAATACTGCTCTTGTAGAGTCGTACGGATACCGCGGTAGAGGCTACAGTACTACGGCTTAGAGTTCAGTTATTATACGAACAAAGGACACGATGAGAGGCGTTACGTGTCCGATAGAATGGCTAGACCACCTTTTTATTTATTTATTTCTAAAATCTATTGTTTTTTGACAATTTTACTCCAGTTCGCAACGCTCGGGAAAATATCCGAAAATAACCTACGTAAATTCGTCGTACAATATTGAACTCTCAATACGCAGTATACATTATTCAATTAGATCTAGTCACGTGTTTGAAAGCATTGAATAATTTCCGTTTGTAATAAAGCTTATTTGAAATTTTAATAGCAAAAGATGTCTGAAAACACAAATTTTGATGAAATGATGATACGTCGAGATTAAATATGATACAAAATTGATCTTTATATTAAAAAAACGTATTTGTTGGGTAAAAATTCAAACAGCATTTTATTATTTTTGGAAATTTATGCTCTATTAAAGTAAAAAAATACTTAAAGC
Organism: Choreutis nemorana; assembly: GCA_949316135.1. Taxonomy (NCBI): domain Eukaryota; kingdom Metazoa; phylum Arthropoda; class Insecta; order Lepidoptera; family Choreutidae; genus Choreutis; species Choreutis nemorana. The sequence continues at coordinate 1,837,599 of OX438598.1, forward strand.
AATGAATAGAAACCAAACATTAGATTTTTTTAAACGATACTATTTTGATAAAAAACATGTTGATTTTAAAACGATTTAGTTTTCTAAACTCTACTTTTTTCTGGACCTGCCATTGTAACAAACACAGTCCTCAAAGGGGTACTCAGCCACGTTGGGTCGTGGATTATTTTCCGTCTCAGCACGACATTTTATTTAATAAGTGACAATTACTATGAAAGTGCGGCTTTAGCTAAATTAACACGTTTTAGAGAATTCGAATTTATTGAGAAAAATAGTTGAGAAGACCAGTTAAAGTGTATTAAAAAATAGAATACTTTACTTTAAAATTTACCTGACTGTATATACATACATAATGATTCAGTTATTCATTAAAATTGCAAATCATGTGTCGAAGGTATAAAGCAACAATGTGTGCTAAATATATAAGAATAATACCAATAATATACACAAGACCAATAAGCGACACAATGCATCTTGCAAATTACACAAAGTTCCGCCCTCCCCCGGGATTAAAGCCCGGAACCTTTTGCGTTGCCAGCTGTCACAGAGTCTGTCAAAAGCTAATCATGGTAACGTAAGGCAGACATACAATCTGCGTGTCTAATGAGTTGGTATATTTTTCATTTCCGTCAGGATTACTAAATAATGAATAAGCATGAAGATATTACAAATCACTTAGGCCTATAGGTAGGGTTGCCATACCACAAATCTGGTAACCAGGAGAACCGTAAAATACCCGGACTTTAGAACTCAGTACCCGGACATATCAACAATTTTTAGCAAAAAATAATGTTAAAGATTTTTCATGTTGTTTTTTTTTTTTGATCTCCTTGTGGTCTAAGTATGATATTCTTCCTAGCAACCTATGTCTTAATTTTTAAACCTGGACTCCAAATGAAACCCCGCCCGGGCCTACCCCGAACGAGCTCTAAACTAGGACAAATCCGGGGAAACCCGGACGGATGGCAACCCTACCTATGTATCTAACCTTACAAAACAATACAAGCGAGTAAGATCGACCAATCTAATTTAAAAAAAAATACCAAAACTGTATGAGGTATTGGCATATGACCACTGCTATATCGAATGGTAAATAATTATTTCAGATGAGGCTTGTTTTTGTTTCATACTTTTTAGAGCGCCAGTTTTTTTTTGCAGGATTGGCAGTGGCTTGACAGAGTAACTGATAACCTCTGAGTTACCATTCAACTGGCAATGGACCCGGTCAACTTAGTTCTTTCATCAAGCAGGTTTAGGCTTTGAAAAATGTAAATTTTTAGGGTCAATATTTCTTTTTGTAGTATTTTTTGTCTTTACATGGCGATAATAATAATAATAAATAAATAATAAACCACATCACGACACACACATTGACTCAGCCCTGCAGTAAGTATCGTAAGAACTTGTGTCGCAGGTGCTAAGCAACGATATAGTATAAACTACATAGATAAGAATACAACATCCAAGACCGGTAAGCGATACAATGCATCTCGCAAATAACACAAAGTTCCGCCCCCGCCGGGATTCGAACCCAGAACCTCTAGCGTAGCAGTCGGCTGTTTACACCACTGCGCCACAGAGGTCGTCAAAAAAAAAAAGGGCGATAAATCAGTTTATCCCCAAAGCCCTTTCTTTCAAATTAAAAAAAAACTTTGTTCTTTCACGAATCTCTTTACGACGAAGTACTAAGCAATGCAACATAGATTAATGATTGGTAGTCGCAGGAATGATTGTTTTCCGTTACGTATGTATGAAAAAATTACCTTGAAACTACTGAAATCCAAACACGATTCAATTGTAAGCAATTTACCCAAATATTGGCTCGAGGCCCACCGGATCCAATTAGCTAAAAGTCCAATATTTCAGAGTGCACGCCTCGCATAATCTTTAAAATTTATCCGAAATTTTAACAAAAAAATACCTTTTTTTGTGAAAAACATCTGTAATACAAATATTGCGGTTAGTTTAAACTTTTAAGAATAATTGTTTTGAATAGCTTTCACCTAATTATATCTATAATTTTTACTATGTATTTTTTTCTCTCTTTCTGACATCAATCATCTTCGTGTCAACAGGCTTCGGTAACACATTCCATAAGGTGAACCTTATGTTTGTTCGCACGTGTATATAAAAAAGAATTTTAAAAACCTAAAAGAGGAATAGATAAAATCAAAATTGTCTGAGAGATAGCGAGGTCTTCATATTTTTAACTTTAGTAAAGTCGCTGCAGTCTTTATATTTTAAAAAGTTAATGCACTTTAGTTGATCGACAACCGGTTGCAAGCAGCCATGTCAGGTCTATTTTACTTGAAGAAAATATTCCTTCAAAGTAATTTAAACAAACAGAATCAATAGATTTAATTCAATGACTTCATAAGTAGTGTTTTTTGCGTAAATATTTTTTTCGATGCGTCCCATTTGTTCTTTGGAACATGACGTAATAGAACAATATGAGAAAATATTGTCCCTATTTGTACTATAGAACTACATACTAGCTTTTGCTCCTGTTTTTATTTGTCTGTGAATGCATAGAACTAAATGGGAATAGTCTTTTCTCAAATTCTTCCATGATGGCTGATAAGAACGACGTGAATGACAATCACCACTAGGTACAGTTCACTATCAAAAAAATGAAACTACTCGCTACATAATATATTTTTTATCATATACTTTCAACTTCTGAAAGTTGATACAAAGTTGATATATAATTTGTTCTATGGAACAATTTGAGACAAAAAAGCACAAACTGTTTTATAGTACAAATAGGGACAATGTTTTCTCAAATTGTTCTATTACTTCATTTTCCATAGAACAAATGGGACGCATCGTTTTTTTCATATTTACCGCAAATTCCATACATAACTCCATTGCATACGATAAATTTCATTTTGATTCATTTCTGATTGTTTTTTCTATTACTTAATGTCATGATCATGGAAATTACAAAGGCATTTAAACTCATTTCATTTAATAAAGCATTTATGAGATTAAAATGATTATTCATAAAAACAAAAGGAAAATCTGTAACGGAAAGACTTTAATTTGGTCGGTTACAAAAACTTGATGGAAAAAAAGAGTTAATCTAATAATAATAATCACATCACGATACACACAATGACTCCTAATTAGATTAAAAATCTTGTGTCGCAGAAGCTATGCAACGGTATAGTATAAACTACATATCTACGAATTCTATATCCAAGAAGAGTATATAAGTACTCATTTACAAATATTAATGAAATTATTTCAAATGTTTAACAAGCCAGCTCTAGAAGATAAATCTCGAAGGAATACACAAAGGAACTTGAACAAATGAAACGGCTAACTCTTTCGACCAAGCAACCGTTCTGTTTTGTTTGATATTGTTGTATATTAGTAGATAAATTGAATAATTTGAAAGACAACAAATACAAGTTATTGTAAGATCATGAGACGTCCATTGGAGCTAGATCTCCTATAATAATAATAACCACATAACGACACACACATTGACTCGGCCCTGCAGTAAGTATCGTCAGAACTTGTGTCACAGGAACTAAGCAACGATATGGTATATAATACATAGATAGGAATACAACATCCATGACTGGTAAGCGAAACCACGCGTCTTGCAAATAACACAAAGTCTCGCCCCCGCCAGGATTCGAACCCGAAACCTATAGCGTGGCAGTCGGCTGTTTACACCACTGCGCCACCGAGGTCTTACAGTCGCTAGCTAAAGATAACACCCATGTATGTAAGTTGTTTTTTGTGTATGTAATTCATTTACCATCACACAAGTAGCTTTTTATTGAAGCCTCATGTCCTGGCAAGAATTGAAGCGGATCATGGTATGTTCTGATACATGTCGCGCTTCTAATATTGTCTAATCGATATGAGGCTGAACAAAGCGTTCGTCATGTTGGCAACGTTGCGCGTTGTTGTGCAACGTTGCCGATTATGTTGAGCGTCAATAGGGAAAATGCATGAAATTTAATTTGATTATTGAATCAATTTACTGTATGTGCAAATAGTATATTTACAGTGAAAACAGAATTAGAATTGTACGATAAACTAGGGAGATATAACCTTTAAAGGTAAATATATCTATCTCGCTCATCAGAACAACCTTTTCTATGGAATATGTATGGCGCAAGTGTACTTTGACGTCATTGAACATATTGGATCTCTCGGTCTAATCAACAAATTTGAAGCTTTATAACTTAGTTAATAAGTCAGATTTGTGTATAAATGTAGTATCGAATGATAATAAAGAAATAAAAGAAAATGCATATTTCCTATTGTTGCCTAGTGGAGCTTAATTTAAGAAAGGAATTTCAAAGCTGAGGCCAGCAGTCTAGGTATGAAATTATAAAACCGGTTAATGTATAAGCTATCTCCAACCAAGATCTATCATAGATTCAACACACAAAATATTCATGTCCATGAAAGCAAAGTCGTTTAGAAGTTCTCTTAGGTTTTAGGTTACTTTCTCAAGTTCTGGAGAAATTCCTTATTCGTGGAGAATATTAATTTCTTAGCCCGGGTTTTTTCTTCACCTACCTATCTCGATGTTTTACAGAAAGGTCATAAAGGCCAGAAATCACAAAGGAACATGACCCGTTCTGATGGTGAGCATTTACCTTAGGCTTTTAGCGACCCCCTTTCATCCTTGCCCTCAAAGGCTACCTTACTCACTCAAGGAAACTCAAAGTAAATGACGTTCCCAACCGTTTGTAAGCGCAATTTATTTTTCAGCAAACGTTTATTGATTTTTAAAGTGGGCAACTTGTAACTGGCGGGCGACGGAAAGTTCCGAAACAACCATAAGTCAAAGTTCCTACAAGAAATATCGCGATAAAATATTTAAATAAATAATTCTGTTTAATACTTCGGGGGGATGAGTTTTCAAAAGTGAAGCTAAAATTGTTAATCTCAACCCGTGTCATGTTATCAGTTTAATTTTGACATTTTTGTAACGAGATAAATAAGCCGTCCATTTTTAAAAGTTGGTAGTGTCGACAGGTCCATTTTATAAACGATTCAGGGTTGCCCAAACTTTGGAATACTAAATGTAATGTACACTGTGTGTTAGCATAATCAAGTTATAAGTATTTTCTTTCGGTTGCGCGTTTCTGTCTGTCGATTGCATTTTTTTTTCTTAAACAAATCAAACAGCGGTAAATTTACAACACAAAAATAATTTATTTTCAACTATTTGTTTCAATAGTCATATTAATTCCATTTATTACCACAGACAATCTTGTAGGATAGCACAATTAAACGTTTCCAAGTCGAGTCATCTCCAAGCAAGTAAGTGCTTGATGTAATTCTGACCCTTGGTCACGAACCGAAGCTTCTGCTCCTTCAAACAACCAGCTCCAGTGGCAGAAAGCGAAACTAAAATAACAGCAAGACATTCAACATATTTATTACGATAACTAGCTCCATAGAGTCCTAAAGAGATTCTAGTTGCATCTTCTTGTTTAGTGTTTTGAAGTTGAATGTTTGTTGTTTTGTTGTTTAAATTCAAAGTTTATAAAGTGATTTAAATTTTATCGTTGAATTTGATAAGAATAAATTCAACGCAAATTAAATTTTGTATATTCTCTGCAGTGTTGATTTTAAATTTATTTATTTTTTACATATAGACATCCAATAGCAGAACTGCATTTCTTAAGATTGTACTATGGAATTAATAAAAAAATTAAGTCTATAACAGGATGTCGCGTCGTGAATAGTGTATCATAATAGGGCTGATAATAGAAGTTAGAGAATTAGAGTTAAACATTGTATATAAGTAGTGTGTGTGAGTTACAAACAACATGCAAAGGCACGTAGATAAACACAACCCAAACCAATGTAATAATTTTGTTATTTTGGAATATTTAAATAAAATTAAATTTGATAGAAGGCAGATTACACTGAAGTCAAAAAGTCAAAAGTAACTATATAAATCACTAGCTTTGCCCGAGACTTCGTAAGTGTGGAAGTTGAAAACGGATTAATAGGATTTTTAATAAGTTGAAATTTAATGTTTAATTTTGTATAATTCGCACGATATCTATTTAAATTACCGCTTATATGTTATTGTAATGTATAAGCTATATTCTTGTAAAGTTTCATTGAAATCCATTCAATAGTTTTTGCGAGAAATCCTTAAAAACTTTCGTGTAAATAAAATTAGTAAGGACGGGTGAACACTGAAAAACGACTAACATAGATGTGTCAACCGATTAATAATGTAGGGGTTCGTGGGAGTCTATCCTGACCTCTTGACCTCTCGGAGGCTTTGCATACTAACTTGCTTTATTAAAGGCTCCTCAAGGCCGTGACGTGCTCATTATAAAGTTCGGAGTCGCTTCATCAAATATGTAACGTCCACATATTACGTCGCCGTCAACACTACTCATTCCATCTCATGGAGACGGTTCGGCTATGGTTGTGATAAGACGTGTAGATGTAAATTTTTCTAGTGTGCGTCATGTCCTCGCTGAACGAATTCGAGCTCACGCACACAGATACGACGCGCATGTCCGACTGTCGAAACAAACGACAGCCATAGTCGAACCGTCACCGCGAGATGGAACGATTGTTTTGCGGCTTGACGACTGTAATTTTGACAGAAACTATACACTTTATAACGTAAGTTATGTGGCTTTGGAGGGAAAGTGGTCATAGGTCAGACTTCAAACAACTTGGTTTAATTTGGTTAAGTTGAGAGATTTCCTAATAAAAAATATTATCATGTTCTGGGATAACTCACACAAACTGGCAAATAATTAAAATTACAAGTTTAAAAATTCATAGTTATTTTAAAATCACAGCTAAATTTTTTATTTTCTATTAAAATTAAAACAAACCATATTTAAAAAATACCTCCACATTTTGGAATCTATTTCCTTTTTTCTGTCTCAAACTATAAATCTCCACTATCAGGACAAAGTTCCGCAAATTCTGTCAGATCAGCTCCGAATCTGGCGAAGCTGAAGTACAGGAAGTTTCTGTTGACCCTGAACGAGAGGAACTTGAGGGTCGGGGAGAGCCTGACGCTGGCCAGCTTGATGCCATGGTGAGGGTTCAGGAACTGTTCTCGGTGACAGGGGCAATGCCTTTGAGGTTGGGTAAGCCTGGAGTGAAAAAAAAACTTTTTTTAAACACTCATACCTAATATATTTGGTTTTAGTTTTAAAATTTAAGGCAAACACATAATTATTCTAACACTACCCCAATCTACTTGGTACTGTTCAAAAATCATAATATCACTAACTAGCGACCCGCCTTCGGCTTCGCTCGGATATTGTGCATGTATTATACACATAAACCTTCGTCTTCAATCACTATCTACTTAAAAAAACCGCTTCAAAATCCGTTGCTGAGTTTTAAAGATCTGAGCATACAGGCACAGATAGCGGGAAGCGACTTTGTTTTATACTAAGTAGCGACAAGCGACTCTCGACATTTGTTCAAATCAACGCTCATGCTAGAATACCCGAATACTTTACAAAAACGAATAAACAATGAACGACGCAATTCCCCCATTAAGTATTAAGTAATGAAATAAAGTTATTCCTCAAAACAAACGCTTAAGCAATAAAAAGGAAGTTGTTTAATAAAAATTATGGTGGACCCAAAGAGCTTTTCGATGTTATAAAAGCCCGATACAGCCAACTTTATCGTTTATTTGACTGCGGGAAGGGTTAAATTTCTAGTGATTTAGCATTACCGCCATCACGCGGTCAACCGTTTGGGGTTGAACAATAACGTGATTGCTGGTTTTGTTATTGTAGTGCAAAAATGTCGTGATCCTCGGATTACGTGACCGCTCACCGTTCTGACGTTATGTAGTTTATAGCATTGCGAATTTTTAACATCGCGGATCACATCACTAAACTATACCTAAATAAATAGAAAACCTAACTAAAATTACGAGTGTTCACGTTACGCCATGAGACCCTGTTGTCAATCTGACTGCTTTCACATTCATCCAAGAAAGGCAGGCTGTAAGAAGTATTAAACTTATTTCATTTGACATAATAACAAGAAATCTACTGTTTACTTTGTCTGTCTGTATACATTTCCAATTTGACGTAAATTTAACTTCAAAAAATGACTAGTTTTACTATAAGACGAAGAGTTATCTTATTTCTTTTCTCAGACGCAAATTTAGACCCTTAGGTGTGAACTTTTCTTATCAATACATAAATAAAGATTTTAGTGACCTCACTCATAAACCTGAATACATGGTGTTTTTATTTGGTTGTAATATGTAATGCTTGTAATTTTTGAGAACATGCCAACTGAGCCACAGTTTGTGCCTTGGTTAACCGAACCTCTCGACCCGATAGGTTGCGGGATAGAGTCTTGGGTTGCTGTACGTTGTAGCTGCCATGTTCCTCATTGTTCCCGGATAGTGGCGATAGATTCGCAACCTATCACACTGAGACTCAACATAATCATGCGAAATGCGGTGTTTAACGCCTCTGCATGTGCATACCCCTCTTGAGGGATGAATTACGGCGTGAGAGTTAATGTTTTTTTTTTGTAAATGTTCACAGGTTACAAACTTAACTTGAAAAAAACATATATTAATCATGTTAAGTACACACCGGGTGCTCGTGATTCGATTTTTAATATCCCATGCGTTCGGCTAAAAACGCCGACCGGTCTGCAAAGGCGATTCTAAATTAATAAACCAACAAAATTTGCAAGGGACACAAACTAAAGTACGGGCAAAACATGGGGCAATTTACGCAAATGGATTCAAACCTTTTTGTTCCAACATTCCCCTGTAGTAAAATAACTAAGCCTGTGAATAAACACTTCTTAACTGGTGTGCATAGCACACTGGCCGGATAGAAGTGTCGGGGGAGGAGATTTTCATTTATTCGCAGAAACATGATTACTATTAAGGTCTTATATATTATGTTGATCTATACATGTTTTGTCAAATATTGTCTTGAAGTGCAAGCATTAAGTAAAAAAAAAACATATTAACAATGAACAATGTCGATAAATCAGTCAAATTTAAATGCTACACTTTATAATGTTGACAGCATAATTTAAAAAGTTCCCTAAATAAGTAATTAGAATGTTTACAAGACATTTTTATAAATATTATTTATATTCACTATAAGCAAAAAACGAGCAATAGAAAAACCTATCTCCGTAAAAATCATGGACAGGCTGCCAGATATTTTACTTGAAAAAGAGGCAAATATATTATAAGCACGAGCTAAGTGGGAAGACTGGAATAATTATCAGTTATGAGTGATTTTTTCAGTTTGTTTACTTTTAGACTCAAGTTACATTTCTTTTATTCGTTCATATCGTTTTAATACCATCCATATGATTTGTCATCCCTTTCATATGACTTGGCAATTGTTTAAAATTTGTACGTGTGCGTGGCGTTGTATTTGGAACACTTTTTTCGTTTGATTCGTAAGCAAATAAAGTATCTTGCCTACGTTTTGTAAATTAAAATCCAGTAATTTACCGCTCTTAGTGACTCTTTAATCTATGGTCCGGGACAATGGGACGTAGCGATTAATCACGACTCACAACTGTCCTTAGTTCAGGTGAAATTTTAAAAATAAAATGTCCCAAAAACGTTCCTTGGGACATTTGATTCGGATCCTTATTTGTTTGGGGGCAAAAGAACTGCTTCCCGGATAAAGTGCGCAAATTTAAAGGCGTACCCCGTAATGGAATTAAACCTTTTTAAATGCCTTAATTGGGAAAAGCTTTTACTTGATTAAACGTTGTAATTTTCTGATATTTATGTAAAAATAAAATAAGGATTTAGTTTTAAAAATCCATATCAACTCAAGAAAACAAGAACAACCTAACAATTTTTTATGATTACTGTAAGACGTAATAGTATTTTAATTTATTGTGTTAAAAAGATCACCGACATTTTGTATTACACTTACACTTGGACATGCAATAGGGAATATGCATGCCTTTTTTTATTATAATTCGATACCACATATTTACACAAAGCCGTTAGATTTTCTCAAATATATGTCTTGTTAACTAAGTTATAAAGCTCCAAAGTCGTTGGTTAGACAGAGAGATCCGACATGTAATATGACGTCAAAGTACACAAGCGCCATACAACTTCCATAGAAAAGGTTGTTCTGATAAGCCACATAGATATATTTACTTTTAATGATTACATCTCCCTGGTTTTTCGTTCAATTCTATTTCTGTTATCACTATAAAGATACTATTTGCATATATTTTACGATAAATTGATTGAATAATCAAATTAAATTTCATGCATATTCCCTATTGGAGAACAATAATGGTATTAAAACAAGTCAAATGTCACTACAAAAAAGCATGTAATGGAACTTAAGGTTGTTGTTGCAGTGTATTGTAAGATGTTTGTTGTTTGCCAGCATGAGATTCGTCGAAAAGGTTAAAAGGTTCTTGCAACTGGGCAACGCCCCTGGTATTGCAAACGTCCATAGGCTACGGTGACTGCTCACCATCAGGCAGGCCGTACGCTTGTTTGCCTCCATAGTGGTATGTACAAATGTTAATAAGTTACTAGAATGTCCTTTGAAGCCTGTATGCACTTGGAATACAACTCATCTTAACTAGTACGAATCTTGAATATGAAACAGGCACTTCATGAGATACGGTTTCTAGTGCTTGGTGGATTGACCACATGCCCGGTCAGACATAAATAGGTCAACGCTGCTACCTGCAGAATATGTACAAATACAGCATCTATATGTCATTCAATGCTAAGGTGTATCCCTCGCACTATTTTTTTCTCTCTTGAAGTAACTTAAAACTAAGAACAAAAATTTAAAAATTACACAATTGTAGGACACTTAAAGGAAAACACCACGCCGTTTCTTTTTGATAAATTTATAGTAAATAGTTCAATGGAATAAGATTCCCCTAGCTTTATTTGAAATGTTGATTTATAAAAAATAGTACTAAAACAGGCTTTTTGTGGCTGAATGCCTTTTATGTCATAGTTATTCCTTTTAAAAAAAAATCGTGTGAAACAACAACAAATATAAATATAATATATCATAATATTATGTATTTTATTTGACTTGATAAATCATAAAACTCTATGATAGAAGTTGGACTTGTTTGATAGTCGGGGACATCTTAAGCCATGAGGTTCTTGGGTGTGTAAAAGTTTCAAGAAAACTTAGTGTAAGGTGGGGTGGATTTAGTTTGTACGTGCCGGCAATAGCGAATGAGAGAATCTGGGTCGAATACACGTAGCACCTCCCCTGCCCGTTCATTTAGAGCCTAAACGTAAACTAGGGTAAAAACTGTATGGAAATTTCCACAGAAAACCCGCCAAAGGCCGTTCGCTGGATTTCAGATATAAAGACTATAGTGCAGCGGCGCGTTTGGACTGGGCTGTTTTGTTTCACGGATGTTTTTATCCCGATTGGAACAGCAGTGGAAAGCTGCTTTTCATTCAATGCATCAACTGTATAGCTTGATTTGTAAAAGAAACGTGCAGACGCTGTCTATTTCCTTACCAGTGTGTCTACCATTAGTTCGGATTATTTTTCTACGCGTCAGATAGCTTAGCTTACTACAATGATTTTGTATGAGCAATCTTAATTCCTCTTTAATCCGTTAGAGGCGCTTTATAAAGATTCATACTTTGTAACTGCAGTCGCAAGCATGCATGTCATGGTAGATACACAGAACGAAATGACTACGGCACAACTCCGAACGACTACCCAGGGTAGGTACGCCATGGTAGAAATTTCGTAGTCATGTCACAAGCGCTTCGAAAACATTTTTTATAGCCGCTGCGTACCTACAACATCAATATTAATACTTTGCGGCACTCAGTGAATATCTCAAAAATAACTTCGCAGATCGTAAACTTAACAAACTTGTCTCGTTTTATTTAAAATACATAAGCAAGAGAAAAGTTTGTCAAAGAAATAAACTAACTGTACCTAAATCAGAGAACAATGTTGAGGAAACCAAATTAAAATGTGTCTCAAGAAATTCGAATGAATTTTATTAAAGGGAGATGAATGAAACTTTAGGGCAGGTACAGACTTATTTACTTTGACATTTATAATTATATTTTTACTTTTCATTTATAAAATAACATAATTTCTTTATTAAAAACAAATAAAACTTAAGGTAATTCAAGAAAGTGATTTAGCAAAGCCAAGGTAATTATTACGTTAATAATTGTACTAATATGTTTCATATTCATAATTTTTTTTGGAATTTAAATCTAAAAGCTTAAGGATTTGGTCTCAACCAGTTTTTCAAGAAATTGTTTTAAAGGCCAACACAGTCACAGAATTAAAAAAAAATCGAATCATAATCAAGAGAGTAATCGAAATCATTTTGCAAATTCCATTAATTTAGAAGTCTATTACAAATGGCGTACGACCCGACCCTATTTTTTCTTATGCTTTTCAAAACCAACCTCAACATTAAGTTATATTCAAGGTTTAAGATACCAGTCGATACAAATCAACAAGAAAACTGGGAAATTGTCGTATTGTATGTTTGGTCTATGGTACCTGAAAGAATTTTGCAACCAAAAACTGTATGGTATACAATATGGTTACTTGGCGGGAACGGAAAATGGCGGTTAAATTTTCTTAGTTTAATGTCTTTTTTTGTATATCAGAAGAATTCAATGTGTAAAATGCTAGTGTTTCAACTAGTGAATGTCTGTAGTGGTGCACAAGTGCGGAGAACGTGAAATACGACGATTTGGCTGCTCTTTTCGTCATATCCCAAGTAACTCAATAAAGCCTACAGTAATAGAATTAGCGTGTTACTGTCGGCAGTTTCATCATTTCATCTATCATTTTCATCCTTTCGTTATTCACCTCATCATTATTCCACTCCTCATCAAAACATGATGGAAAAATTCTCAATGCCATCAAAAAACCACCTCAAAATATTAACATTTACATTTAACAGTCTGAATAAGCCCTTACACAGAATCCGAACTTTACCAAAACCAAGGGCCGGACTCGCGCGATGTAAATCCGCGCTAAGTGTGCCTAAATCTCAGACTAAATCCGGCCCCTTTAAACTTTTAAAAACAATCTCGGATAAACAAGTTGACTACAGCTTAGTTATAAATTCTTCCAGGGGACTAGAGTACTCCAGCATCAATCTTACGAGACCCTTTTCACTCACCTTTGAAATTTTGTGGCGTTTGTATGAGTTGTTACAGCATTTTAAGTAATATGCTTTGGGACGTAGTGTAGTAAAGGTATTTCAAGTGAAACTCGATAGTATGCGATCTCTAATTAAAAAGTTATTATTTTTTCATTTCTTTTTCAGCGTACAATGTGAATCGACCGTAACTAAAAAGGTCGATAATAATTTAGTATTACAAAGAAATTTGAGATTTTTACAAGATGGCCGCTCGATTCAATTTAGTTTATTGTATTATGGTGACAATCGTCGTTGGTATGGGTCTCTGGCAGTTTGACATATCGTCGGCGATAGAGAAAATCTGCAAAATGAACAATAAACAATATCCTCGAATTGGTCGCCGGAAGCTTCAGGTTGTGGAACTAACTCCCTGGCATGGGTTCCAGGACCCATACTGTGGTCTACACTCTACAGCCCCAAGTGCCTACAGCATGGGGTTCTTCAAATAAGGTGTTATATTTATACATGGTCGGTGAAATCCCTGGTATTACAAACGTCCATCGGCCACGGTGACTGCTAACCATCAGGCGGGACGTATGCTTGTTTGCTACGTTATTGGTGTTAAAAAAATGGCATAAAAAAAAAAAAAAAATGAATTGAGAAAACTAATAAATCAACGGTTATTTTCTTTTTAATTATGATTTCCCAAATTGTTAGTTAACTGAGATTGGATTATTGAATGTATAATATTGTTATTGAACGAGCAAGCGAAGAGAGGAAATTTCTCAGTGTCTAGTACTGGAACAATATGCAGTTTGCATGTATGTTCGTATGTATAAATGTCTATCCAACGATAACTTGAGTATCGTTGATAGAATCGTTCAAATTAAAAATGTTTTTATTTGAATAGACATAAAAGTGTTGTTAAGTCGTCGTCGTTGTTAAATTATACGTGGGAGAAGCAAAATAAGATTGAAGATAAGTCAAATCGATCAAGGGGCTCCCTAGATCAAGGGGATCGTAAGTTCACGGTTCGGAGCGAGACACTAGTTCAAAAACGAATAGAATGTTATAATGTGACTTGTTTGTATACCATCACTTGCAAGCAAGAAGACGACTCACCTGATGGAAAGTGATACCGCCGACTACTAACACGACAATACCCTTGATGCCTGGAACGTCAAGAGCACCACCCATGCGTTTCATGTATAGGTAAAGATGCTACATCTCCCATCGGGGCACAACCGCCACTCTGCCCCACCACTGCAACTCCTGTTCACCAGGATCAACAGTGGCGTCCTTTGATCGAATAATCAACGAATAATGAAGCTGTGCAATATCTCCCATGCTGGTAATTAACTTCAAACTAATCTGACACCCACTGTGAATTTACCATGATTTGCTTAGCAGTCCACTGGCCCGTGCACGCCACACGAACCATTCGGCTTTCCTTCGAACTCAGTGTTTTGATTCAACCAACAGTTTTCGAACTATGCCCGTTAACTTATTCCTTTATTACTTATTCAAACCGTTGTTTCAACAAAATCGATTGAATAAACATTGGTATGTAAGCGTCATAGAAACTTCGAGTAGCATAGATTTTTTTTTTATTCAAATTAAAGTTAAAACATAAAATTATCTTATCAGTTTAACTGAAAATACTTTTTCTCGAGTGGTATTTGTGTTTAAAAAAAATAAAAATTTCATTCTAAATATTCAGAAGAAATGTTGAATTTACGAAATACTAAAATTTCATAAAAAAAGAATGCGACTCTATTAAAACAAAGCCGATTTTTTATATGAATCGAAAAACATAAGGTAACTGAATTTTTAAAAATTCAAATATAAAATCGGTTGATACGAATCCGTTTTGCTAGTTTTGATTTGTTTCAAAAGATGGCAGTAGTCACGATACGGTTCAAACACTCCCTAATGTTCGATGCAACGGTCAAATACCTCGGGTGTCATCGTAGTTATTAGAGAGAATATCTATAAAACGAACTGAGTCAGTAGCAAAAATGCAGTTTTAAAGATCTTATCTTTCCTCTTTGGGTTTTCGTCTTAAAATGAACAACAAAACCCTTAAATATCACCTCATTGTAATAATCATAATAACCACATTACGACACACACATTGACTCATCCACGCATTAAGATATAATCTTTATCGCTGGCACTAAGCAACGATATGGTATATTATATATACTTTATAGATAAGGATACAGCATCCAAGACCAGTAAGCGAAACAATGCGTTGTGCAAATAACACAAAGTTTGCCCCGGCCGGGATTCGAACCCGGAACCTATAGCTTAGCGGTCAGCTGTTTACACCACTGATACCGTCAAATTGTTTATCAAGATTAAGTGAATAATAGAAACAAGGTTTTGATTAACCAGAATCTTTATCTGTAGTTATTGCTACAAAGACTTGCTTTGATCTAATACAGTGGAATTTAACCTCAATTAGTCGCGGGCCGCAAGAAAAGTGCCAAATATTATTTATTTAAAAACTACTGATTTTATGGTCCAGTACTTGTAGGTAACAATAAGACATTTAAACTTATCACAACATTTTTAAGGTAACTCAATTTGTCATGCAATTTGGTCAATAAAAAATCGGCGGACAAAACGCGGCCCGCGGTCTCACGTTGAGGACTCCTGATCTAACATCACTTACTAATTTCACTTCGTGGCTCATAAACTGTGAGGAAAAAATCGATGTGAGAAAAAAGGTAAAACCTTAAATATGGTAACATAAATGTATGATTAAAAATAAACGTATTTTTTTTTTATTTGTTATTCGAAATCCTTGTAACATTTAACTTGTATAACGTACCTACAATGGAAATATCCTTAATTCTCTTTAGATGTACGAGAGAAGGCGTTTTCTGTACAATTATTATGGATGTTTGTACAAGTTATGTTGTGATATTGATTTTCATTGAGAACGAGTGAATAGGGTAGGCGATTGAAGCGAGAGCCCTTTCAAACAGAATGCCCAATGTTCAGTGTTACGGGTGCAGGCATTAATTATTATATACCTACCCTTGTAATACATTGTCTCTATTCATATACTTATTGATTGAAGCGAATTTCGATTGGCATTTGATTTCATCTTCTTTGATTATAGTAATAAATAACGGATAAGATATATTTGTAAAACGTTAAC
This sequence comes from Choreutis nemorana, assembly GCA_949316135.1. Taxonomy (NCBI): domain Eukaryota; kingdom Metazoa; phylum Arthropoda; class Insecta; order Lepidoptera; family Choreutidae; genus Choreutis; species Choreutis nemorana. The sequence goes on from OX438598.1 coordinate 1,853,875, forward strand.
TCACGAGTATGACAAGTTTATTTAAGTCTTTTAAAAATTAATGTATCAATTAATTCTATTTATTATTAATATATAAAATATAATTACATATATAACATAGAACAACAGTGAAAGATACGTTATGTTGAAGATTTGTTGCCTGAGTTACTAAGCAATTTAATTTGAGAAGATTAAATATTCAATTCGATAGAAATCAATTAAAATACCCCATGTTAAAACAAATCCAATCTAAAAATTCAATAGTAATTACTATCACGGGATAGTAAATGTTGATTGAAGGTTATTTGGCATTTGTAAAAAATACCTACTCAAAAATGTTGATACAAAAGTTTTTAGGAGCGCAAGGGTTGAACAGTAATTGAAATGAATTTTCCTTGATTGGTTATCAAAAAACTTTTTCTTTTCGTATTTGTATATCATTCAATAGAAAAATCGAACCCAGAATATGTAAATTGTATTTGTTGAAAGAATTTCTTTTATGAGGACTGAATGGAAATAAATCATTGTGACCCGACTCGTGGATTCTGACAGATGTTTTCCCGCCAAATCCAACGAAATATTAACCATAGACAACACCCTCGTATTTTTTATTTACCAACGCGTGACTTCTCGGCAAAGGGTTCGGTCTTATTCCGCCGGAGGTCTGCCGCTCTCAAATATTTATTTCTCTTGCCGCACTGAATCAATCTTGCCTAGAAGCCTTAAGAGATTATGCAGGACAGAAATTATTTCACTAATTGCTTCCTTTCTGAGAATTATATTGAAAATCCGAGGTCAGTAATGAAAGCACATTTTTCCTTGTTTTAATTGCATCTCAGTATCGCCACAAATTTAATAATGTTTTTGGTATCTATGTAATACCGCGTAACTGTGGGGTAGAAAAGTTGAGCTTCCTTATTTTATATGTCTATAAATCCATATTGAAACTAAAATGCAGAGTTGTTTTATATTGTTAATAAAAAACAAGTTATAGCATTATACAAGCAAATATTTCAGTAGCTTTGTAACGTTATAGTGAAATAGTATGGAACTAACGCAAAATACGATATGGTGTGTCTTTCGATAGGATTCTACTGAAAAGCTTGGCTCCACTTAAACCCTGCATGAAAAAAAAACTTCCTACAAAATAAACTATCACAATATTGTAGTAATCAAGCCAATATTTTCAATTACTGCCATAGAGATTTCATACGTTTATTTCTTTTAGACTCTTTTGAATTATTTGAAAATATTTAACATCATTTTAGTCAATTTCTCAAACACATTATAAATAAGTGTTTCTAGCCGTCTTGATTATTATCTATCTTTTATTTTATAGTTACTTAATCCTTTAGATAACTCTACATCAAAACTTCAATTTAAATAAATCCATACCAGCCAAATTTCATACCAAATTTCAATTTCAAGGGTCAATAAGTTGCAAATTTCGTGATTCGTTTTTTACTAAACTTTTTTTGTTACTGGCAACATTGTTAAGTTTTCAATGCGTCAAAGTGGAGGGCACCAAACCGACACTTGTTTACGGCCCTATAAAGGGATCCTTTCGCTTTTACTGCACTTCCCGGGACGGTATTACTTTCTAAAGGTTATGACATTAGCCCTTATTCCAGATAATGAATCTCTAACATTTTCACTACACAAGTTCCCATCGAAAAAGTTTTAATTGAATTTTGTACCAAACTTTCTTCTCCCGTACTTACTTTAAGAGGAGACAGATTAACTAAATGTGTAATTTAGCTTTAACTGCCTGTTAGCACTCTTTCCACACAAGTTAAAAATCTATTATTGACGTGTCTATGTAAAATGAGTATTTAATGATATGTTACCTCTATGTTTCATGAAACCGTTTGACATAAGCCGGCCATTTTGTTTGTACATAATTTTGCGAGCATGGTTTTGATTCTTTTGGTTTTATTATTTTGAATTGCAGTGGATTAAAAGCTTGTATTAATGATTAGATATGCCTATACTTAAGCTTGATTTTGTAGTTGTAGTTAGTCGTGTAGTTACTGACTCATCCCAACAGAGACACTTCACCCCTTTTATTCATTTAGGGGATGACCATTACTAAACACAAACATTTACGAATAAAGTTTGTGGCAACTTATATTTGAGGTCAACTATTTTCCATAAAATTATCCGAGAGCGATCTTTTACCGATCGATTACCTACAATTTTTTTAAATATTTATCTAAAATTTGTTTTTCCATTCTAAAGAGATCCTTTCCGACAAAGATATCAGAGCTAACGTTAAAATTTATCACACGAAAAAGGTCCATTGATAATGTAGGTTATGCAAAAAAAACAAACATTCCAGAACAAAAGGCCATTCAGGATATTTCAGGTCATTTAACATAAGAGTACGTGAATGATTCACAGCAAAATGTAGATTATTTTGGTATATTTTTTTATCAGAATACTGGGAATTTGCGGCTCTGAAATTGGAATCGTATCGTTTTAATTCAAATGTATTCGATATTTAAATTCGAGGGGGAAGTGGGAATTCTTCGGATTTTAACGTTTTGTCGCAGTGCTATGGTAATTTACGTACATTTTAATTAATAAAAAAATTAGATTTATATCTTGAACTTAGTTGCTTCTCTTGATTTCTTCTTGAAAAAAGGCATGTGTTTCGTATATCTATTCAAACATGTATACACGGCCATGGCTCAACCTAGCCGCATTGAACCTTGCTTAGTTACACAGCTTGAAGATTGATATTGCATTTGTTATGTGAAGCTGTATGTATGCTTTATGTATGTATGGCCATTGGTTCTAGGTTAAACTAATCGGATAGCAAACTTGTAAATGTCATAAACTCACGCCGTAATCCCTCGAGAGGGGTTGGCAGAGGTGCTACACTCCGCCTTTCGCATGATTATGTTCCCCCAGTGTGTCAGGTTGCAAATCTTTCGTCACTATCCGGGCACAATCAAATCCTCGACCTATCGGGTCGGGTCGATTAACTAAGGCATGTAACAAATTCATCTACCACGTCCTCAATAGACTTTAAGAAAAGTTTTTTTTTTTAAGTTTAAGACGCTTTAAGTAGGAAAAATTCAGATAAAATTAAAATCACTTCACAACACAGACCGAACAAAAGAAAATTCCATTAAAAAGAAATCGTCAGACTGACCCTTTATTAAGGCTTGGTTTCACGTTTTTAGTAAATTATGAATGACCCGCAATGCCGCCTACTCATTCTCGGAATATCGTATTTTAAAGGCCATTGTGTACGACAAATAACTGCTTCCCTCCGCTGGGAATTGTTAAAATAAATCTCGTGGATTGAAAATATTATGTAGAATAATAAAACTATTCATATGATATTTTATTGCAGAGTTCTGCGTTGCTTTTCCATGTAAAATGTTGTTGTTTTCTACCGGATTCGACAAAGACAATATTGCTTTAAAATGTATTTTAACCATCGATCCGTTTCATCATTTCATAGATACACAATTCCTTGGATAACTTCAGTTGAATATTTGCGTAAATTTAGAATAGTGAAAGAGAGACAGATACCTTGTTCTATTAGTCATAAATACACGTTAAAGTAAACTACACTTTAAGAACATTTCAGAGGGGTGTATTAACCGGTCTTATAAAAAAATCAAATTAAAATTACTGACAATTGTCGCTTGTCGTCATTAACCGTTCAAAAAGTTGAAAGTGGACATTTGTTGAGGTTATTTTCGGTCATTAGATTATGTTTGTATAAACAATATGTCGATGGTTTTAACGAAAAACAATTTCAGATACTTTTAAAATTAGATTTTATGACAAAGATTTTTTTACAGTTGGACTTTTAAGCTGTGTGTGTAATGTGAAGCAGTTGGCTTTGTTTCGGTTCGAAGGATTGGAGAGCCAGTGTAATTACTGGCATGAGAGGTATAACATCTTTACTTGGGCAACGCATTGGTTGGCTCTTGGCGTTCTAGACATCAAGAGCACCATCGTGTGTAAAGGCGGTATCACTTTCCCTCAGGTGAACCGTTTTCTCGTTTGCCCATTATGTTGTAAATTAGTTCCGATTACCTCTGACATGAGATATTCATTGATACATAATCTCTTTTTGCCATATCACCGATTTATTCTGGTATAAAAATTGCCCATGATGTATAAATAGAAATGCCACGATGCGAATTGTAACCCTTCATGAATAGGACGCATAGTGATTTCCGATATGGGGTCTTCGTCCATAGGAATTATTTATGTCTCGTCGCGTATTACTCTTTCTTCTGCAAGAAATGAACCAAGCGATTGAAAACAACTAAATTAAAGACAAGATATAAAATATAAATAATAAATAAATATATATCAGTAAATGACTTCAGTATTTTTAAATATGAATTTTAACAATTAAAAATATAACAATATCATCGGATAGTTAATTTATTCATATTGTTAGTAACTTTACATTTTTTTTGCTGTAATATTTCATCCATACATTTCGAGTACCTTCTCATTCAAAAGGTCATACAAAAACACGTTATTTGTTAGTCGGTAACTAGATTATAAAATTAAGAACGAGCGGCGGAAATTCCGCGAAAGAAACCTCGTAATTTATATTATAAAACATTGCTTCGTGTAGCGAGTTCAGCTGAGGTAATTAATTTCTAGGACTGTTTTACACACGCTGGAAGTGAGTTTGTGTCGCGAACCGAGTACGCCGGAAATCGGTTTACTGGTGTGTCGGTGCAAACGTCGAGAGAATGAACTTATACAGTAGCTTAAGGACGATTTAATGTATAGGCCCGGATAGGGCAAGGATTTAAAACGTTTCATACATTTTGTATGAAACTGTTCATATGAAACTGTGCCTAGTCCGGGGTGGACGGTACACTGATCATTTATCTATATGAGAAAGAACTCATTAATGGCTTAAGGAAGATTTATTGTATAGGCCCGGATGAGACACGGATTAGAACGTTTCATACATTTTGAATGAAACTGTGCCTAGTCCGGGGTGGATGGTACAATTTGAACGGTTTCATACAAAATGTATGAAACGTTTTAAATCCGTGCTCCGTCCTGGCCTCTACGGGGCTGCACCGGACACGGCCCGGCATTAGATAAATAATTTCTTAGTTTACTTTCTTCTTAAGATTACGAATTCAAATGCTTCTTTTGTTTGGTTTTGTTCTTTCACAAAGCAGGATTGATTTATTTTTGTGAGTTTTTGCTTCTAATTTTGCAAACCTGAAAGTAAGTAAAAGTGTTTTTTAATTCAATTAATTTGTTTCATAGATTCCTACAAACAAACATACAAACTTGAGAATATAGTATAGATTTAGTCGCCAGTTCTAAGTGGTAAAGCCGCAACCTCTTTTGCCTTAAGCCGCTGAGTAATGTGAGCCCGGTACGACTTTCCACTTAACTTTGGTTATTAAATTGTATTGTTTGTCGCTTGCTTGTTAGTCAAACAGCGCCTAGTTTTGGCAACTACATATACCTAATCCATCAAATTATAATTTGTTACAACCATACTTTTATACGGTAACCCTAGATGTCATCGAATATTTTGAGGTAGCAACTGGCGACTGTGCTCACAATTCCACCCCCACCGTTATCCAGAACTCCGTAGCAGTCGGCAATTTACACCACTGCGCCAATGAGGTCGTCAAAAGAGACGGTATGAAACTGATGGTACATACTTAGAATGAGCGAAACAATGCATCCTGCAATACACATTTACCTGTCACAAAACCTTGCCAGGTGTAAAGAATATTCAATTTGCCAGGTACTTGTCTGAGTCGGCACGCGGCACGGGCGGGTCACGTACGAGCTTGGCACGGAGCAAAACATCTGTACAGTATAACTGAAGCTCGTATACCGCATGTTATTTACGTATTGAATTGCGTTCGAAGCTTTACATGAGGCTACGCAAATGAGGTTGTAAATTATATTTATATATATATTACGACATGAGTAAATAAGCAGGCGGTTTTATAGAAAGTGATACCGCCGCTTATTAATATGACGATGCCCTTGATGTCCTTAAATGCAAAATGTATGTAATTTTCGTGTCAACAGAAGGAATTACTTTCCATCAGGTGAAGCGTGTACCTAATTATTTTGAAAAAAACAACTACGGAGGTTTCTTGCCGGATTCCTCCCCGTAGAAATAGCGTTTCTAACCGGTGGTAGTATAAAAGATGACGATTTGATAGTACTTATTTTAAGTCTATTAGAATGAAAAATATTTTGACTTTGATTTTGACTTGTACATTGTTTCTGTTTGCTTCCGACATGAGATATTTATTGATACAGAATCTCTCTTTGCAATGCGACGGCGTTATTAATATAGAAAAAACATATTCGTTTCTTTGTTTATTTTACGGCTGAAGGTTGCTTTTTCATCAGAAATCGGTGTGTTTGGTTTGAAACAGTCGAATGTCGGATGAAAATAACAGAAATGTGCACCACATAGGATCGGACCATTGTGTTTTTAGCATTCCTTTATGTTTTAATGTAAGTATGATTTCGATTATTTGTAACATTTATTTATAAGCTAGTAAAGTGACTACCGCCCACACATAATAGAATTGGGAAAGATAAAATCTTGCATTGTTGTAAATAAAAAACAAGTTTTATTTTGAATCTACAAGAAAAGAAAAAGTAAAATAAAATTCAGTAAATACTGCCGTTATTCAGTCAATTATTTTTGGTACATTTTAATACCCAATATATTTTTTGGATGGAAAAAATCGTACAAAAAGTATTCATTAATTTTTTCTCACTTTATGTGACCTGTTTTTGTGTGATGTGTGTGTGGCATTATGCTTTTACATGTGTGGTTTGGATAAGCATGTTTTTGTAATATTTTTATTGCGTTTTCTTTAGTAAGCGAGTGTTTTCTTACCAGTAAACCTCAACTGTACCTTGGAATAAGAAACCAATTTATCGGCATATCTCTCGTTGCCTCCTGTTGGATTGTGTCCAATTTTGCAGGTGACGTATTTATGTCAATGGGGAACCGGCCATCCGGTCAATTATTCAGAGAACACGATATCTTATAGGGTTGCCATCTTGTAGTTGAGATTGTTAATTTTGATATCTTTGGAATTAGAAAATTGAGGTTTAAACCAATTAGTACATCCAGCATAAATCTTGAAGGGCAATCAAGCAAAGAAGTGGGATTAAAACTATAAAAACTATTTGTTTCGATTAATTAAATTATGCATTAATACGTTTTTTACGTTATTCATAATTGTAGTAAATAATACAATGATCAAGAATACTTCTTTCATAATTAATACTAATTTCAAACTAAAGCCAATAGCCAAGACATTATAAACTTTATCCATAGTATTTCTTTTATTTTCTTTTAAAACACATATTTTTTAAAAGGTTCAGAAACCATTGATAACCCTGATGAGGGTAAAAAGTTTGCTTATGTCTCGGGAAAACGGAAAACTCGGGTCGGGTATACAAGGTAGAACCTCAGAAACACCGCGGCGTTTAAAATTTCTATCTATCCTTTAATATACCCCATACAAAGATTTAAATCGTTAGATTCGTCCTGACTCGCAAAACCTGTGGCATTATCGTAGCTTGCATCAGTAAAAGGCGATAATGAGAGAACAATGTTGTCTCTTTTTGTCTTACTAATTGCCACTACCTTTTCTGTTTAAAATGCGTGTGCGCTGTCAATTGAGCGGACGGCGGCGCATAAATACCGTGGAAAATGTATCTTACAAAAGTGGGCACTTTTTTCATGACTTAATCAGACTTTTGGTATTTATGTTTTGTCTCTAGGCAAACATGGAACTCTCGGGCTGGGGCCTCTTCCTGCTTTAGGCCTCTTCCGGCTGAGGGCCTCTTCCTACTGGGGCCTCTTCTAGCTGAGGCCTCTTACGGCGTAGTCCTCTTCCAGCTGGCACTTCTTCCGGCTGGGACTTCTTTCAGCTGGGGCCTCTTCCGGCTGGGAACTTCTTCCGGCTGGGGGCCTCTTTCGGCTGGGGAATCTTCTGGCTGGGGCATCTTCCGGCTGGGAACCTCTTCCGGCTGGGGCCTCTTCTGCCTGTGGCATCTTCCGGCTGGGAACTTCTTCCGGCTGGGGGCCTCTTCTGGCTGGGGCATCTTCCGGCTGGGAATCTCTTCCGGCTGGGGTCTCTTCTGGCTGAAGTCCGTAGCATTTTGCCATCATGCCACTCTTTAGTTTCGCCACTGTGAGTGGGCTCACTCTTTTGAGTGTTACCATATTTCAGCGCGGTCAAAATATTAAAGGGCGTATCTAAATATTTAAATCTTTGACCTCGTAAACGTTCAGAAACTCTTCACGTTCGCGGAACCTTTTTTTCTCCTCAACTCCTCGATTCCTCGATCAAGTCGTTTCGCTTTCTTGCAAATAAAGACCACCTACCTGAGAACTGTGTTAAGTTAAATCGGCTTTCTTACGTACGGAATTCTCTCAATTATTTGAATTTAGAGCCATTTTTTAATTCACGTTATGACGGAAAGTGAAATAGTTTTTGAATAAAGCTACTAAGGTTTTCGGAGGTTTCGTGCCGGCTGATTCCCCGTGATAGCATTCCGAACCGAAGGTAGATAAAAATGATAATTTTAACTTATTTTAAGTCTATTTCAATAAAACAAATTTTGATTTTGAATTGACGTTTTAATATTTTAACCGTCCAACAAGAATATAACAATAAAAACTGATATATCTGGAACATGCATACTCGTTACTCTCTACTAACTAGTAAAAATGATATTAAAAATAACAAATTTATTTTTAAGCATAAGATTTTCAAAATTCTTAATGGAGTAATCTATTGGTGATAATCATTGAGAAGTGCAAGTACATACACATGCATACACCCCCACACACACTTACATTAAGTCATAAAATAGATACATAGGATATGAAAATGATATATTAATGTTGAATTACAAAATATAGTATTATACTTAATGACGTAAATATTACAGATGAGTAAAATATAAATGCATTAGTGGCGGTCAGTTTTACCATATGTACTTTTGCGTTATTGTTAAAAGCTGTGGACTTTGTTCTTTAATAAAATAAAAATGTTAGTCAAAACGGCATTTCAAGCTGCAGTGTTTTACTCGACAAGTCGACATACTTTTTTTCTGTTTCTATCGCCGATTTTTCCTTCTTTCAACTGGAAACAAACCCGCTACGCTCGTGATTGGTCAATCCATCATACAGTCCCAGCTGTCCGAACGCAAGCATTCGCTGTAAGCTGTAACCACGTTACATCAGCGTAATGAGCGAACAAACTTGCAATTTACATCCCAATGGAGTGACAACTGAATGCTAATAGTGCCTTAATATGTTGAGGAATAAGGAATTCATGCGGTTGTCATGGCAACCGACAACACTGAAGCAGGACGGAGTTATACAGAAACGTATTCCATCCCTTTTGCCCTTCAAAGCTTGCTTGGAGGAAGTTTGCGCAGGAACAGGGCCGTAAATAAGGCCTAGTCTTAGGTACTTCCCTTTTCCTTTCGGCTTGAAATGTGACATTGTCATGGTTATATTTTATCGTTGTCACAAAGTAAAACGTAAATTATATACTAAGTCAGAAGAAAATTAAGGCGGGTATTCTCTTGACTTCTTTTTCAGTTGCTACCGAGTTGTTTTGCGTATTAATTATCACATCTTATTGGAATTATACCACTCAAATATTTTGTGTGTGTTTTTGTGAAAGGGGAGAAAACTGGACGATATTGAAATACACAAAAATAGTGTTTTCTTTATTGAACATCTTCGCTTACCTAAATGCGTTTTTAAAATTAAATTAAATAATTTAGTAAAGACAATTATATTGCTATTCAATTCCGCCTATCTTAAAATTAAACATAATTGAAGCATCTAATTAGGTTCATTTGAACAGTAGCAGTATTTGATTCGTAGGCGGCATTGAATATCAAGATATTATTTCATCTAACTTAAATAAACATAACGCATTTGATTGGTTTAAAATCGATTATTTAAAAATTTCCACGCCAGAATTTAAGCCGAAAACTGGGGGCCATGATATTTTAACAACCTTATTACCATTTCGGAGTAGTCCGGTAATTCGATTCCCGTGTCCCGGAGGCACAGGCAGGGCACGGGGCACGGGGAGGCACGAGACTAAACACGAGAATTTAAATGCAAATTGTCTAACTGCGTTCCGCTCTTACATCCCACGAGTCACTGAAAAAACATTCAAATGACTTTTTCTTAGATACGAGATTAATTTTAGATGAAACAGACTCCAGAAAATGTCCTCTATTTTTTCTTTAGTTACCAATAATAGACACGTTGTATTTCAAGTCACTCAAGGTCGCCTACCTACATATATCAGTGCTTTTTAGCAATGTTCATATAAAATAGGGAGATATTTTTAACATAATCGGAAATAAATAACATTTGCGGCAATAGTGCGAGGGTGTCACACGAATGTTCGTTAAAATTCGTTCATCGTTGTTTCTAGTTATAGTATCGTTTTTACGTTTTTTTTTTTTTAAATCAAGTCAAATAATTTTATTAAAATGAACTTAAAATTAATACTTTGAAATCGTCAGTTATTTTAAAGCTACCATCGTTTCAGAATGCATTTCTGCGGGGAAGAATCCGGCAAGAAACCTCCGTAGTAGCTCTTTCAACATCACTCAAAATGTGTGATCAAGTGTGAACTTAACGCAACTGGTCGACTCGGATTTGGCGAGCAGTTTAGCCGCGGGCGAACATTCGGCACGACCAAATTACTCCCCCGACAGAATTGTATGTAACTATACATTAAACACAATACCGGGCGGCGTTTTGGAAGCTACGTTGGGTTGGGTACTATGGGTTCTCGTCGCCCATATCCCAAAGCCTAACAGCGAACGTTTTTGACCAGTGCGTCTTACCCGTGGTGACAAAAAAAAAAAAAAAAATCAAAAACTAATTTACTTCGGAAAGTAGTTGATAGGTTAGACAAAGAGGGGCCATGGTCACCCATATATCATGAGTTCAAAGCTAACAGAGCAACTGATCAAGCATTTATTTCAAACATCAAAATAAATGATGCTCACACTCTTGGTGTTGAGGAGACGGCGGAGGCCCTTCTTAACGCTCTCATTCCGGACGACACTACTGAAAATGATACCGACTATCATCGAGAAGTTAGGCTCATGGCTGCAGTTCCACCCACATCTCCTTCGTCCGATCTTCCAACTTTAGATGAATTTGTCAAAATTGTTAGGGCGTTACCTGTTAATAAGGCCTCTGGGGAAGACAAAATATCGAATAAGATGATCCAGGAAGCCGTAAAGTCCGCTGGGGATTCTATTTTAATTGTGTATAACCGTTGCATTGCTGAAGGGGTTTTTCCTCAAATTTGGCGCCGCGGGCTAATTAAAATCATACCTAAAAGCGGTGATAAGCCACCTGATGATCCGAAATCGTATAGACCCATTACCCTTCTACCATCCCTGGGTAAACTTCTAGAGCGTCTTATCGTACCTCGGCTTCTTCCGGGCGGTCCAACTTTTCACGAACGTCAATTCGGTTTTACTATCGGCAAATCAACAATCGACGCGGCTATCTCGGTGAGAAAATCGGTAGAATCGTCGGAGTTTAAATACGTCATAGGTGTATTCCTAGATATCTCTGGTGCTTTTGATAATGCATGGTGGCCAATCTTATTGCTAAAACTTAAAAACAGAGGTTGTTACAGCAATGTATATTCCTTAATATACAATTACTTTATAAATGGAACAACTAAGCTTCAACTTGGTCATCATGCAGTGTCGAAGGCTTTGACTCGGGGCTGCCCACAGGGTTCAGTGCTAGGGCCGTATCTCTGGAATATCGGATTTGATGACTTTTTGACTATACCGTTACCGGCTAACTGTTCGCTTACGGGATATGCAGACGACGGTCTCCTGCTTATTCAATCTCATACAAGAACAGGAGTTGAGTTGTTAGCTGAGTCCTGCCTACGTCTGGTGGCCGACTGGGGAAAGAGAAATCATCTTGAGTTCGCAGCCCATAAAACACAGTATTTAATGTTAAAAGGAAACTTAGTAGGGCTACCGCGCTTTAAATTTAATTCAGTTACAGTTAAAAAGAAAGACTCAGTTTGTTATCTCGGTTTGATACTTGAAAAGAAATTCCATTTTATTGAGCACATTAAGCAAGTTTGCGAAAAATCAAAACGAAATTTTTATGCGTTAAATAGAATATCAACTTCGACCTGGGGATTGTCGTTTAAGTCATTAAAAATAATTTATACTGCTACTTTCTTGGGTTGCATTTGTTACGGAGCCCCCGTGTGGGCGGATAGAGCCACAATTGGCGCTGCGCGACGTAAATTGCTTCAGAGTCAGAGATTAGCGTTAATTTTTCTTTGTAAAGCGTATAGAACCGTCAGCGCTGAGGCCCTGCCGATTCTTGCGGGCGTTTTACCGGTAGATTTGGAAATACAACGGCGTGCGGCAATGTATTACAACTCGCGGAATGGTATGAGTTCAGATTTTCTAAAACCGAAGGATAGGGCTAAAATCAGTAGATTATTTGATAGCAACGACAACGTTCATAAAAAACTAATCGACAAACTAGCTGGGATACTTCGACTAAGGGGCGGCATTTATTTAAATTTTTCCCTATAGTGCGCGAACGGTTAAATAAAACGTGGCTTGATATCGATCATTGCGTAGCCCAATTTCTAACCGGGCATGGTAACTTTAAGGGCAAACTTTATTCATTTAACTTGGTGCCGTCACCTTTTTGCGAATGTTCAACGTCGGATCAAGAATTTGTGCAAACTGCCCATCATATCTTGTGGGAGTGTAGTCTCTGGCATGACGAACGGTTAATCATGTTGAATTCGATTCAAGTATCTGCGTGTAGTCCTATTTATTACCTAGATCTTGTGAAAACGAAGGGAAACTTCCGTGCCTTTAAAAAGTTTTGTCACCAATATTACTGGTGTAAGATTTAGGTTAGTATCTAATTTATCCCCTATTAGTTAGTGGCATACCGTGGTGTTTAGACGGTCAGGCGTCTCCTGACTGTCTCCCCTTTAGATTTTTGGGCCTCTGGGCCATTTCAATTGCTGTCTCCGCTTTGCTGGGAGGGAAGTCTGAAACCGCTTTCTTACTACCTCCTATTTCTTCTGATTAAGTTCGTTGCGGGTCCCAAGACAGCCGGTAGGGTGTCCGGGCACAGCCTGTGCATCACTGCACAGCTGCATTATTCGTTGATTATTCGATCAAAGGACGCCACTGTTGATCCTGATAAACAGGAGTTGCAGTGGTGGGACAGAGTGGCGGGTGTGCCCCGAATTACCCGTGGTGACATGCGGAGCCGAAACGTGGACACTGACGGTGGGAAGGCAAGGCAAGCTAAAAGTTGCGAAGCGGGCAATGGAGAGAGCTGTGGTTGGAGTATCTTTAAGTGGCGCGCCTTGGGAGAGGCGTATGTTCTGGAGTGGACTGCCGTAGGCTGATGATGATAAATTAAATATTAGGGGCTTCTCAAGTTTAAAATTAAAACAAGATATTTAAAATTAATTTTATATTATTATCCAATTAAAGAAGTAGTTTTCAACATAGTAAATTTTCACTTTCAACCCTCCATTAAAAATTATGCTCTACTTTCACTAAAACTGCTTACAGTCAGCTGCAAAGATGCAAGATCTATAAAAAACTGATTTAAATATTTGCGAGCATCCCTAATTTTTATAAATTTGAAGATTACAACTTTTTGTAAAAGAAAAACTGTTTTTTGTGAAAAAGTTATTATAAGATAAACATATCCTAATTTATTAAAGTGAAAGTTGTGTTGTGTCAAAATTGTTAATTAATTGGATGCTAATAACTTTTTTTTCCTTTTGGAGGGCACCTGATATTTGAGACGCCCTATGTAAATTTGTATGTCTGGATGCGCCTTTATAAACAACTCCTGTAGTGAAACATGAGCTTAATGTAGAAAACAATCAAGTTTGATGTAGTTAATTAACGTATAGGAACTTTCTTTCGTGCTGTAAAAACAAAAAGATGGACGGAAAACGGCTTTTTTTTCAAAGGTCGGCAACGCATCAGCTGACATATCCGACATCTTTTTTTGCAGGTGTCCATTGACGTCGGTTTCACTTTAAATAAGGTGAACCGCTTGCCAGTTTGCTGTCTACTGAAAAAAAAAATCATAAATACAATCAAATTTAAAATCACCTTCTTTTTTGAAGAGAAGTTAGATAATTGACTTTACTTGATTTTGAATACAATTTATAAAACATGGTCACAATTTTTTTTGCCTAATCTTCCAACTTGCAACATTTAAGCACAAGTGTGGAGAAAGTGGAATACGACGTTTTGGCTGCGCTTTTGTCATTTCCCCAGTAACTCCTTAGAGCCTACAGTAACCTAACTAGCATGTTACAGAAGGAAGATTCATCATTTTCATTGTTCATCTCATTTATCATCTTCAAAAATGAATTATAACGATAAGGCTCAAAAGGACTCGTATCCAGAGCCGTAAAGCATTTACAAAAAAAAAAAAGATGCTTGATCTGGCATTGACAGTTTCAACTCAATTTTTAAAGTGACTTCTCTCATTCAATTTAAATACTTCTGAACATCCAATAACAAAATTTTAACTTACAATAAATCGTTCAGTGTGCAGGAAAATTCGTAGGCACTTATTTTGAGAGACTTATGTTTCTTTTCTACCAATGATCTCACTGTTTTTGGCACAAATATCACAAAATAATATATATATCACAAGACAGGGAATGGAATTTTCACAAAAAAAATCTAAAATCATCAGAAAATGGCTTACTTGTAGTTTTTGTTTGAAACCGTCCATGTTTTTGCAAATCAACCCATTTTTTTTAATATTTTTTTTCGCTATCATCCTGTGACATATTTAAGTCAGACGTTTTATTAACTATTTTAATAAAGATTAGAATCGTATATAAGAAACAGAGGATATAGTTTTATTTCAGAAACTACCCCTAACAAATTTATTCATTTAGCTTTGTATTCGGTTACTTCGGAGGGGGAAAAGTTAAGTAACATTACCACGAGTTTAGATTAGAGAAAACACACACCCTTATCAAGAGAAGGGATAGAAGTAAAATATATTATTATTTACAAGGAATTCAATTGGAATACCAAACCTTATTTAATATGGTAAATATGGATTGAATAATAAATTGCTTTCGCCTTAGTATGATCTAGGTTTTATTCATAATTGTGACAAACTGTGTGCAAAATTACATCAAAATCTCTTCAGCAGTTTTTGCTTGATTGAGTTACAAACATGTAAACATACAAACTTTCACATTTGCCGCAGTAGTGTTCACAGCCGACTTCTACGCTAGAGGTTCTGGGTTGGAATCCCGTCGAGGGCGGAAATTTATGTTATGTTTATGTTTGCAAGACGCATTGTTTCGCTTACCGGTCTTGGATGTAGTATTCTTATCTATGTAGTATATACCATATCGTTGCTTAGCGCCTGCGATACAAGATTGTATCTTAGTGCAGGCTAAATGTGTGTGTCTTGATGTGATTATTATTATTATTTATCATTTTTACAGGATAAAATTTGTGCTCAGTTTGGATTAATGTTTACTAAAACTAAAGCTATTTTTAACACAACAAGCCCAATTTGTATAAAGAGTTATCATATAGCGACAATTCTATGAACTTTTCTTTGTTTCTTCTTGCGACTGGAATACATCGCAAACTGTGGTAGCTCACAGTCACGTTTGAGTCCCAATTTCCTTATTCTCAAAACATACATCATTCGTACATACATTATCATTTATATATATATACACCAATACGTTTATCTTCACACATAGAACAGTTGATTGAGAACACAACAGTTACTAGCATACGTAATAAGAAATCCTTACGGATATTATAAACGTGAAAGTTTTAAAGGATTTATGGATGAACGGATGTTTGTTACTGTTTCACGCAAAAACTACTAAATGGATCATAATGAAACTTTACATTAATATAGCTTATACATCAGAATAACACATTATTATAAAGATATTGTGACAATTGTCAAAAATATAACGATAGATGTCGAATAATAAAAAATCCTATTAGAACTAATTTCGACCTCAACGCGGAAGAATTCGCGGGTATAAGCTTGTCATTAATTAAGGCAAGTGAGAAAATTAAACGAAAACCTCAAGTCACGTTCAAAAGTATTTATTCCGTTAAATTTATCGTCAAGTATCTCTGGTCATCTTTAAAAAAATAATCAATGCGCGGACATCGCCGTTGAGAACACAAGAGCACTTGTGTCCGAGAACACTTCAGTTGAAGATGGGGAAATTTGAATCACTTATTTCTCATTCCATAAAATGGCTTGCCAGTAACAGTCACTGAGTGGTCATGAATTCTGAATAAAATGAGAGAAATTATAATTGGAATCGGAGCTTACAGTCCTGAAATCTATGAACAGGATTTTTCTATCTTGACAAGCAAGGTTGTCTACAATCTGACACGATGGTATGTGATGTTGTGGTAGGGTTGGTGGTGTATAGTTAAGGCAAAACAATACTTAGACTAGAAGACATCCAAGTTTTAGTGCTTGAGACGAGAGTAATTTGACAATTTAGCATCGATTTCACTTTGGTTTCAATTATATAAAATAGATTTATAATCAATAGCGGGTCACCCCGTTGTGTGACGTGGTAGCTCAGTTTGTTAGGTGCCTTGGTTAACCGACCGATCCGATCCGACAGGTCGAGGGTTCGAGTCTCGGGTTGCCGTAAGTTGTAGCTGACAAGTTTCTCAATGTACCCGGATAGTGGCGACAGATTCGTAACCTATCACACTGGGACTCAACATAAACAAGCGAAATGCGGTGTCTTACACCTCTGCCAAACCCTCTCGAGGGACTATGGCGTGAGTTTTTGTATGTTATGTCACCCCGGCTTCGCACGGGTAGGTGTAGGTATTTTACTATTTTGAAAATATTATACCTTCTTGTTATTTGAAAATATTATTATTTATATGTTCATCAAGGATAATGTAGGATTCTAATTGTGAAAGTATATTTCAAATCGGTCCAGTAGTTTCGGAGCATATTCAATTCAAACAAACAATCAAATCTTTCCTCTTAATATTAGTAGGGATATAAATTACCATTCCCAGAAATATACCCTTATTTAAAAAGCTTTTTATTTTTCTGCGTTCACTATGTAGATACTTTTGGATTTTTGATTTAGATGTACAAAACTTAGCTTTTCTGCTAAGTACACATATTCCACTTAAGATGACAATGGCTCAACCAATGTCTTTACTTATCAATTGAAAGCAGGTGAAGTTCGTAGGATGCGTTGTTGAGACTTGACAATAAGAAGCGCAAATTCAAGTGTTTATGTTTCGTTTCCAAAGGGGCTAAGGGGAGATGGTTGATTGTATTGCGCTTAACTTCGTCTCTGTACAAGTTCTACTTCAAAGACATGATACGCACTAGGCGGTTAAACGTCGCGGCTTAAAATCCGACGAAAACAAGCCGAGCTCGTTTTACAACTTCTTTGTTGTTTTGACTCTTATTTCTAAATTAGTAGAATTATCTATGAAAATAAAACATAATGTTGAAATAGTACTAAAATGTGCGTATGAAATATATTCAGAAATAGGAAAATATCTTGCCTCTATAAAAACACTTATTCAAAAGAGAAGATGGAGAATCAATGACTGACTAAACGTTAACTTAACGTTAACGCCAGTTAAGATATTAAGAGCGCCAAGTTTAGCATTTACTTCTAACGCTCAAAATTTTAAATGTTTTTAATCGCGTTACAATTTCGATACTGAATGTTTTTAAACAAAACAGAACGCGTCGTTTTTCAAACTATTGCGTAATCAGTTGTAAACTTGGTACGACTAGTAACATGTCGAATTGAAGTACTTGGTGCCTGTCTACTTACTCACTGATATTGTAGCAAATTAAATGTTGCTCAGCAGAGAAGGAAAACATTGCTTGGGAATCTGACTGCCTTAAGATTTACGACTTGGATCTTCTGCACAAGGCAGGTTTTAATGCGGATTGCTGGTCAAAACCAAAGAATAACAGAGGAAATACTTTTGCTTTATTTAATACGACTTCATGGGCAATTAAAAAGTCGGTTCGATCATGGAAAGTGATGTCCCATAGACATAACAATGTGGCCCTTGATGTCTTAAAACGCCAACAGCACAGCCAATGCGTTGTCCAGGGGTTAAGATGTTGTACCACACGTGCCGGTAATTACACTGGCTCTCTAATCCTTCGAATTGAAACACAGCGTAGTTCACGGCAGAAGTATAAAGGAAGTTGGAACTAAATCAGACGATCTCGCATGTAGTTCTACTATCTTTTAAGATTTGGGCAAATCGAAAGCCTGACTAAGAAAATACTCGTAACTTTGCCATCAAATTATTTTATTAAAGAAAAATCGTGTGCGCGAAAGTGTATTTTATTGGTTGGCTAAATCCAAGTCTACTTGGCAACGGACCAGTCTCCCACAGATGCCTCATGGAGTGTTTTCGAGTTTTTGGCTGGACTTTTATTAATTCAGTCCACGTTAAAGATTATAGAAAGCACAGTCAGATTGATGGAAGAGGAAAATAACATTTTTAAAGATACGTTGCATGAAACTGCCCACATATTTATTGGTTCTCTTTCGTAGAAAATAAACTAGGAAAACTTTTTACTAACATTCATCTACATTTTCAAGTAACTATGACATACTTTCTGCCTTTACAGTCGGAATGGCGAAATTAATTCCGTCCGTTTTTGCTCCAATAACAATTTAAAAGGATTTATTGTAATCTACACCGATAAATTTGAAGGCAGCAAAGAAAATCACTCGCCTCTCGCTCCCCCTATAAATTTGAGTCGTTAGTGCGACAGAGATGAAAGTATTTGGTAGTTACATTATTTTTTATTGACGCGGGATGAAGCAATCGAGAGGACTCCGATCATTGTCCCTTTAAATTTATTTCACTTTAAGATTTTTCCACGAAACCTAACGGAGGCTTTAAATTATCAAACATTTACTTAGCTACTGATTTATTTTTGTTTTTTTAGAAAGTTTTGAAGCGCAGAAACAGTCGCTTCAGAATATGAAAAATGGAAGTTCTGTGGAAATTTTATAAAATCATAGCTTCGAATTATTTCAAGTTAAAAGTAACTTTTCTTTTAGTAGGTTCATAACTAATTTATGAGTTTTTTAGTGCTTATGGGAAATCAATGAATTTGAATATTGAAAAAATCAACTACGGAGGTTTCTTGCCGGATTCTTCCCCGTAGCATTTCGAACCGGTGATAGTAGAAAAAAAGACGATTTGAAAGTGCTTATTTTAAATCTATTCGAAAAAAAAAACATTTTTACTTTTGAATGCACGTATTCGCTTAGAATAAAACAAATGCTTGACGAGCTTATCCGCATATTTTACTAAGAGAAGCGGTTTACATTAATATATTTCATAAATAACTAATAAAGACCTACAGTCGTCACCATTGTTTTAAAAGTCACAAAAAAAATACTTTAAATAACTTACTTAACTTTTTTGTGTTTATTTTGACGTATATATAACTAGAACAGTAGCATTTTGATGTTAGTTATATAAATCATAATTAGGAAACAATATTTGACAAATGGTAATTGAAAATCACTGTACTGTTATTATTTAAATAAAAAAATACGGAGGTTTCTTACCGGATTGTTTCCAGTAGAAATAGCAATCCGAAGATGACGATTTAAATGTAGGTACAAAGTACCTACTTATTTTAAGTTTTATGTAATGTATTGTAAAATTTCTTTTCGTGGTACGGAGCTTCGCATTAGTACGAAGAAAATCAAATAAAAGAAAATTGCTTAACATCATAATATGCTTTCGAAATTTGCAAAATGTAACACATTTAATTGTTTTTTTTTATTTCAGTGCTGATTTTAGCTTTCGTCAAAAAATCTCTTTTTGATAAGATAATAATCTAGTTCTATAAAAAGGGTAAATAAAATTACATGCTATATTTGAAGGTACAAAAAAAGATGAGAGACTATTTTTCCGAAAGAGTTTTTTTTTTGTACCCGGTCACGGCTCAGCCACCAAACACGGTTGAGGGCAAACAGATTTACACGGAACCATTGGACTGGAAGGTGCTGCCAGACGAAAATAAAAATGACCTACCTACCGATCTCAATTTTAAAACGTTGACTAAATCTAGTATTGACTGGAATAATAATATCTATTTGACGATTGAGTGAATTTGAGTGAAGAGTGATGAGGTATTGTGTGCAAACCGCACAGGTTAAATTGAATTTACGTTGTTTCGGTCAACAAGTAGTATGGCTGCAACGTTTCAAAGGATTAAACTTAACATTTTTCCACTTTTGTTTTATTTAAAAAAAAATCATTTAGATCGATTTTAAAAACACATTTACCTATAGGATCAGTTGACTTAAGAGCTTCGTGTATGAGAACTGTCATCTAGAAGAAAAATAGGACATCATGCAGGCTCCAAGTACCGAGATGAAGATAGTTTCAGAAATCTTGTCGATTGAATGTAAAGCAAGGTACAAAGGCATGTTTTAAACTTGAGGCAGCAGTTGACCAGTTTATTAATTTAAAAAAAAAACCTAGAAAGAGATTCCAAATAAATTATAGACTAATATGGTACTTATCAAATAATTTCTTTATTCCATTACTATCCCGCTTTGAATGCACACATATTCAGGTATACCTACATAGATAAATTCAAATGTCTTCTCGCCTGTAATTTATTGCTACAAAACTTATGAATCCAACAAAATATAGCAAGCGAATAAATTCTAGACGGAGAAAAGACAAGAGCGAAGATACATTTTGTCACGAATAAAAATCAAGTGATTCGCTTATACGGACCCATTCACTTGCAAAAGAATATATAATGACCACGTCACGACACACACATTGACTCAGCCCTGCAGTATCGTTAGAACTTGTGTCACTGGAACTATGCTACGATATGGTATAAACAACATACAGAATACTACATCCAAGACCGGTAAGTGAGACAATGTGTCTTGCAAATAACACAAAGTCACGCCTCCGCCGGGATTAGAACCCGGAACCTCTAGCGTAGCAGTCTGCTGTTTAAACCACTGCGCCACCGAGGTCGAATTAATGTAACATATTATATAATATAATAATATATTTTTTTGGATAAAATCATCCAATGTGATAATAGTTTACTGACATGTTTGCCAAATTTCATCCAAATCTTTTCAGCCATTTTTGCTTGTCCTATGAAGAAACGACTAAACTTAACTGGAACCTTAACTTATTTATTAAATTTCGCATTTATGAAGTCATTCAATTAATTTACGATTAACAAATCAATTAAGCGAACACAAATCACTGTTAATAGCAATAGAACAAGACAAACTTATCAACTTAAATTGAATTCAATTATTAACCAAAGATCAAAGATTTGCTCTCCGCTCACCGGGTAGTCTTGGCAACCATCGGCCATTATACCGTCTTAGCCGGAATGCCCTGCGGTTGAAAACCATAACAAATTCACGAGCTCATGATGAAGTGGCTCCGTTCTGGTCATGAATTATGACGTCAGGTTTCGACGGCAATTTTCGAGCCTCTAAGCGGTTTACGACGGGCATGAAATTTAAACTTGGTTCTATGGTTTGATAGGTTGTTAAATTTTTGAACGATAAAGGTTAATTTTATTTGTGAGCGGACAGTCTGCGTACAGTGCCGGCCCGAGCATTTCTGCCGCCCTAGGCGAAATCTAGGCCCTTGTAATAATAAGATCGCAAAAAAGTCACTTTAACGTGGACGTATTTTACTAAAATTACATTAGCAAAGGGTGCCATGCATATTTTTTGGGACTAAATGTAAACCTAAATTACACCAACATAAACTCACGTTTGTAATTAATACAGGGTAGGCATAGGTGTTAAACACTGCATTTCACATGTTTATGTTGAGTCCCAGTGTGACAGGTTGGGAATCTGTCGCCACTATCCGGTCACAATGAGGAACATGGCAGCTCCCGAGACTCAAATTCTCGTTCGTTAACCGAGGCACGTAATAAACTGAGCTACCACGTCCTAAACCTAATCTGTAAAACCATTTTATTATTTAAACATTGTAAATACAGCTGGCCGAATTGCGTCCCCCCGAACCGGGCGCCCTAGGCGGTCACCCAGTTCGCCTATATCGTCGAGCCGGTCCTGTTTTAAGATTTCTTAACTATTTATTGTTAATAGATGGAGCTTTGTCTCTCTATGTACATCGCGGTATTGATTACTGTTGAAGCTTAAATTTTTATCACAAACGTTATGTATTTTGAAAGGGTGCTGCGAAAATACAAGGTGCTGGGAATCTAAACCTTTTTCTGTATTT
Organism: Choreutis nemorana; assembly: GCA_949316135.1. NCBI lineage: Eukaryota > Metazoa > Arthropoda > Insecta > Lepidoptera > Choreutidae > Choreutis > Choreutis nemorana. The sequence continues at coordinate 1,876,234 of OX438598.1, forward strand.
TTTAGTTTAGTTGTTGTTTAGAAAGACAATATTAAAAACAAATGAATCATACATACACAGCTACATAGGTACTTCTATTTAGTGAAAAACAACGCACCTTTCTAATGACACTGAGTTCAGCCCTTGCTGGGCCTCGAACTTTCAATATTTATAATTCGAAAATATTACTTTTGTGTTTTATCTCGATAGGTACTTATTGCAGATTTTTTTCTTGAAACTAATACATTTGATATATTTTCTGGTCGTTATGACCTGGTTTAGTATTCGATAAAAAAATTGTAGAGGTACAATGATATATTGGCAAATAATGTCTCGACTTGAAATTGAATCTATTAGAGGTGCGACGTTAAGTCAAAATTGTATTTTTCGTGCTTTTTGTTCACTTTTTAAGTTAAAACATTAAAAAAAAAGGAAGCAAAATTAAGAAGTACTTTCTCAAAGATCCTATAAGTATGTGCTGTAATATTATCTTTGTTTAGATTATTTGATATTTCTCAATTCAATTCGATTCAAATCATTTATTTGCTAAATGTAGGTCATAACAGATCTTATTATGATACAATGTTTCACTACATTTTGCTATGTAATTAAGCATGCAAATATTGATAATAAATTACAATTTAATATTTAAATAATTATATTTATATGTGAGCAAATCATTAATATTAGTAAAGTTACGTTACGTTATAAATTATGAAGCTTTGTCATCGAAGAATTCTCTTAAAGTGTAGTATGCCTTGTCAATTATAATATTTTTCAATGTCAATTTTTCTATGTTTTTTAGTTATTTTATTAAAACAATTGTCCTTTTAAACTCCACAGATAAAATAAATATAAAAGTTTCAAGAAATATAAAATGGCTTTCGAGCAAGCAACGAGCTCAGTGGCGCAGCGGTGCAAACAGCCGACTGCTACGCTAGAGGTTCCGGGTTCGAATCCCGGCGGGGGCAGGACTTTGTGTTATTTGCAAGACGCATTGTTTCGCTTACCGGTCTTGGATGTTGCATTCTTATCTATGTAGAATATACCATATCGTTGCTTAATTCCTGTGACACAAGTTCTTACGATACTTACTGCAGGGTAGAGTAAATGTGTGTGTCGTGATGTGGTTAATTGTTGTATAGAGAAACAACAATAACAGGAAATGTTTTTGTGTTTTCTGGATATAAATTTCGGTAGAGTATTTACTCTCGGGTTTTTGATGTTCGCAATATTTTTAGGAATTTATTGATTTATATCAAAATGAAATATAAATAGATTATATATATAGGTACAAGTTGTATTATCATTGCTTAATACCCAAACTTGCTAAGGTATCTGAAGTGTATTAATTAGTGTGTAAGTTCCCTTGCAGTATAATTCATGTTAGTATATAAGTTCCATTATTTTTGCTGACACTATTACTTTGGCGTCACCTTATTGTTCCATATATATAAAATTAGACATTAAACAACAGCTAAAGTGTTCACATGTGTTTCCTTTAAACCAACCCAAGACCCCAACATTACAATCGGACTTATTTTAATGTTATGATGAACTATGAGTTTTACAAATCGATCAGTTAAAGAAAAATTAAAATCATTACATAATTTTCAAAGATCAATTCAGTGCGTTACATAGAGGGCATGACACACATGTGACGTCAGACGTGGATAGCGTCACGGACCTTGCATAGAAAAACCCGTTAGAAAGAGAAAGGGATATATAGAATTAAGTTAATACATTTAAAAACCATATAAAAATAAGTTTTTCATCGATTATAATTTTTCTTTCACAGATCGATTTCTTAAAACGATTATTTTAATCAGAACTTGAATCTTATATTTGTATATTAGTCCCTTTGTTTCTTGAGTGCAGTCTCTAGAGTTTTACGTTATCTAAACATTGGATAGGATGATGAAAAGCATTACAAATGATTCCATTCTCATCAATTCGCAGCAACAAAAGACTCATTAGTAGAAATCCATTAGCTAAATAGTCCAATCGTATCTTATATCTTGTCAGAGTTCCGTGGCAAGAAAACCATTTATTTCGTAGTGGCTGACGGGCACTTAATAATAATAATAACCACATAACATACACTTAGCCCTACACTAAGATATTATCTTGTATCGCAGGCACTTATCAACATCCAAGAACGGTAAGCGGAATAGTGCATCTTGCAAATAACGCTGAGTTCCGCCCCCGCCGTGATTCGAACCCAGAATCTCTAGCGTAGCAGTCGGCTGTTTACTACACCACTAGTAGTAGTCACTGCACCACTGATTTAAAGGGTGCTTCCCGTTGGTCCAATCTGGTCAACGAAAACACTTGATTCTAAGGGTATGTTTCAGCCCTTTCTGAGCAAAGTCTCAACAGTCCAAGGACAAGACACGCGTAGATGTATTGAAAGAAATTCGGTTAACTTATATGAAGATCGACAACGACATGTTTATAATTCTATATAAACGGCTAAACTCCTACATCAGCGTCAACTTGCAAAAGTAACATGACAGTCAGAAGATTAAAAATAAATAATTTACCAACATTCCCCTCCAAGATTTACTAACAGGCACAGAACGTCGGAATGAGAGAAAAATAATAATTTTAACGTCAGTCCAAACTCCAATTTTACGCGGTTTTGACACTGCAATATCTATTCATGAGTTTTGGCGACATGCATGCGAAATGGCCAAGTTACATGCCATGCCATTATTCCTTATTGTTTAGGAGTTAAGGCTGGGTTTTCAGTGATCTAATTACAAATCCATCGTTAGTTTGGCTACCTTGACTAGTATTTAGTGCGGTGTGCTTGTTTTTTACATCTCCGTCCATTTCCTAACTAATTTAAATGAAGGTATTAATTTGAAATGTTTTCTACATTGGAATTAAGAATATTAATTTTAGCGTTTCCTATGCAAACAAACTATAACTATAGTGCCTCTGAAATAACTCGTCAATTTGTGAATTTTCGATACATAGATAGATTTCAGCTTGATAAAATAAAAAAGGGTGTCGAGTTAAATCACAAAAAGCGGGATGTCTGATAACATTTTTATTACAATAAAAATATTTCAGTGACCAAAAGAGACGCGTAAAAAAAACAAATAATGAAAGTAGCATGCAACCAGAAGATTCTATGAAATGCATTACACGTTTATAATTAACATTATTTGTTTCTTAATATTCGCACGTCAAGACAATATTTGACATAACACGTATAGATCAACATAACGTATAAGAATAAATGATTTATTATTATTATTTTCACAATATTACGAGTGCAAAAGTCATGTGTAACCTTTGTTAACAATACGTAAGCATTCCGAGCAACCTTCGTTCTTATTTTCTTTTAATCGTTTCCATCTTAGAATCTATTAATCCTCTTTCTCCGTATCAGCGACTGGTAAATTCAATAACACCCGCAGTAATCGTGGTAAAAAAAAGTAAACCGTTGGGTATAGTGTAATTCCGCGTATAACTAACATTGATAGATAAAGCAGAATTACAAAAAAAAAATCAGTAGTAATCAAAATCAATAAATTAAGTATTCTTATCTCGTAATAGTGATTTAAATTTTTTTTTTGTACTTACGCGGTATCTATCAATATTAGTTACGTGGAATTCCTCTGTTACACATGATATATGATTTATTTCACAGTGTATAGAATGAAAAAAAAAAACTAAAGCCAATTCATTCTAACATCCAGAGATGAACAAAGACAACGAAATTAAAGTGTCACCGCAGATGCCTCACAGTCGATACTGCTCCATTTGTGATCCCAAAGGGCGTTTACTCTCTGAATTGAAAACAATGTGTCCCAGTGCGATAATAATATCACTTATTTACCCGTCACATGGTTTAACATTTCAACCTGATGATATAACTTGTACGACACGTGAATAAGTGAGCGTCCCGCTTGATCGAAGCGGTTTTATTGTTGTATTCAAATAAATTGGGAGCATGTTGTTTTAATTGTAATAAATCCACCTGGAAAACAATGAACATTGTTATGGTCTAAACTTGTGGCAAGTTCCATTGGCTTGTGAGTTATAGAGTTAGAACTATTATTATTAAACAACCGATGCAAGAGGTCCCGGGTTCGAATCCCGGCGGGGGCGGAACTTTGTGTTATTTGCAAGACCAATTGTTTCGCTTACCGGTCTTGGATTATCTATGTTGTTATACCATATCGTTACCTGTGACACCAGATTCTACAATTTCACTTCAGGGCTAATTCAACGTGTGTGTCGTGATGTGCAAATGAGAGAAAAAAGATAAGAGAGAAAGTTCAAATACATTTCTTAAAAACAAATCCGTACAAAGAAACGGTTTAGTATCCACATTCAAAGAATTCTGATCATTATCACCTTTCAAACAACATAATTTGTCCCCAGACCTAAGGAGTATCGCCCTATTAACTGTTAAACTGAAATTCCATTAGTTCTTTCCAAATGTAATGGTGGCCAATACGTCGCAGGATGACCAATATTCAATTACGTTCCGTTGCACGTGCTGGCCCATATTACATTAATTAAATTGAATCGTCCGGCTAACCGCGTGCAATGGAACGGTAGTTTCTTCCTTTCTTCCGACTTCCAAATAAAGGAGGTTTAGTGTATAATTTTTATGTTGTTAAGTTCATCTCTATACTAACAATATCCCGACGCACACATTGACTCAGCCTTACAGTGAGATTGTAGAATCTTGTGACGCAGGTGCTAAGCACCGAGATGGTATAAACGAAACAATGCGTCTTTTAAAACACAAAGTATCGTCCGGAAAGTAAGTATTCAATCCAGGAAGTTCTAGCGCAGCAGTTGGCTGTTTACCACTGTGCCACAAAAGCCGTCTTGAAGCGAGAGATATCATCAAATTTCAGATAACTATAAGAGCGATCAGTCAATTTTCCTAAAAAGTTACATTATTAACATTTACTGTTGATCATCTGTGAAGTGCGAGCATTGCTCTGCAATCTACGTATCGGTGATTCATTAAAAAGGTCATGAATGCCTCCAAAACTGGACATAGCACGTTCGGCGGTCCACCGAAAAACTAATGCGTTTCCAAAATTACATTCCGCGTCAACCGTAAATGTAATTTCGGAAATTTACGATACCGGAAATTTGGAAAGCCTGTAATTCCTCGCGGTCGGAGTTTTGCACTGGATGACGGATTAATTAGTTCGCTGTCGGTAGTTATCTGGATTTTGTGGATGAGCCAGTTTTAGTAAACAAACTGGTTCATCCACCAAATCCTGATAAGCTAGTGCCTTGGTTTCGTAAGATAAATGAATGTAGACCATCTCTACCCTACCTTTTTCTTAAAGTTAAAATAAAATTAAGAGAAGCAAGGAAACAGGCTCGCAGACCGACGCGTTCATAATAATTTTTCAAAATTAAGCATAACAGAATGTAACTTAATTTAAGATTCACCTAACAATTAAGGTACTTGTTCGTTTCCAATGGAAACTTGCAAACTTGCAACTATCTTCATTTCAACAGCATTGATTGTCTCACCAATCTTGTTTTTCGCTTCCACGTACCGAATTAACTTCGCAAGCTGCCGATAAATATACCTGTCTTATTTTATGCGGCTATCAAAAGTCACTGGTGTGAGTGACACAGCTATCTGTTCTTGGTGAAGAACAAGTGGATCACATATCCGCGAGGGTTGTTACCTCACTTACACAAAGGTTGGATTCTCGTCGGAAACTTTAGCATTTCATTAAGCGGAGTAAACTTATTTCTTAATTCATTAGACACCGCCCTTGAAGATTCCCGGCTTATTGTCCCGCGTTTTCGGTAATCACGGGATTCCCAGTCTCGGTTCCCGGTCCTCCGGGATCGGCCGAAAATTTGCGACGACCCCACTTAGGTAAGAGACAGATTTTTGTGAATCAGCTGAATACGTAAGTATGCCTTCGTTATACTAATCTCCTTTGACATCTCCAGTCCTGGAGATCCAATAAGCTTTGTTTTTCCTTTGAGAATTTTTTTTGCTGAATTTCCTCGCATTTTTCAGTTACGATTAATCTTTTTGTTGTTATAAGTATTTATTCAAAAGCTTTCAAAGGATTAGTTAGTTAGTTGAGCTAGATTCTATAAATAATTAAGACTACAGCATTCATTTATTTCTTACCTAACCAAACCAAATGTTTCTCTAAACTTCCTTCACAGGTATCCCACTTGTCATGAAAGTTACGAGAAACGTGTTCTAAGAAACAAACTTTGAATACACTAGATTTGAAAACAAAAAAAAAACGTCATGATTCGGGCTGACGTACACTCGAAAAATCACCTCAAGATCAAATGAATAGCTATTTATATCTAAAAACATCGCTAGCAAAAATTTCCTGCTGAAATCTCAATTAAAAGTGCATGAACAGTCGTATTGTCTGGTAATAACGTTTCATATTAAGCTAATGTTTTCAATCTAGGCCCTAGGCCCATTATCCCGACAATTTCTATTCCGACGCCAGGCAAGCGCAAAGTAAACAAGTTGCACTCCAAAACGACGGTACTTAGGTGTAATGAGCGTCGCTCAGACGAGCTGAGAAATAAAATGGAGATGGTTAAATTGTTTCATTTCTAAATAATTGCTTTTGAACTTAAAAAAACTTACTATTGCTAAAGTTTATTGCAAAATTGATTGATTCCTGGTAGAAAATATCCAAAACAGGTATTTTTTTTTAAATTGAGGAACTGAGACTCTTTTTTTAATTTTTTTAATATTAAAATCTTGATCTTTGAATCTTGATTGGAGTCATAAAAATGCAAAACTAAATCTAATTTATATATTTTGTTTAGCTACATTACCTTTGTGTTTTCATTTAATCCAATCAAAAATTAACTAAAGTACAGGTACAAACTAGTTTTAAAATATTTTGGTTTTTCCACACTTAGCGATCTGGTTGAAGTCATCTACAACTTTAAAAGAGACATTGTTCATAGAAAATATGTTTTCTGAGTTCAACGTGGCCCTAATGTGTTTGATAATATCCCTAATGTCCCCAGCAGGCACCTAAACTACACGTTATTTATATTATACATCACTTGACTTCTGAAGGGGCTCACAGGCGTGCGATATAACATATCGTAAGAAGGAAATTTCGTTCACTGACGAAAAAATATACATAGCGGCCACATGTGAACGTTATTCCCGCTTTATGAGGTATTACGATAACACATTTCTTGATCATGACTTTCTTGATCATATTGATCAATTTGAGGGGCATGAGGCACGAGTTATATATTAGTTTATATCCCTTTTAAAATATTTATGAAAAGCCGCATTCCACAGCGTGAGTGTGTGCGGAAGCAAATCGTGTGTGTCTTTTATTTATTAAAACTTTGTGTAAAAATCAACACAAATTATTAATGCTCTAAGGTGACGAATTTTTCTAATTTTCGAATTCCTATCTGATGAATCATAAACTTTTTATAACCTAGAAATTGTGCTGCAAAATTTAAGAATAATTAAGTTTTCACCTGGATTTTCATAATTTAAGTGGCAGTTAGAGACAAGGTTAAAAAACAAGTTGACTGACTCTAACTTCGGTTCAAATTAAAAGTTTCGATGGCGTCGGCGCTGCTACGTGAAACAATTTAACTATACACTCTGAATAAACGAATGTTTTAATATTTACTTTCATTTTCATATGCAAATCGTTAGGTTGGTTAATTACACAAACGTGATATCTAATGATTTTATGATTTCTCGGATAATACACACAAATAGGGAACAAAACGCAAAGCTCAAAGCAGTGAGCGCACTAGTACATAATGTATCGTATATATACCGTCAAGACGAAAATAAATACCTATTATTTGCCACAATTCAGTGGCGTAATCGGCCGACTGCTACGCTAGAGGCTCCGGGTTCAAAACCCGACGGGGGCGGAACTTTGTGTTATTTGTAAGACGCTTTGTTTCGCTTACCGGTCTTAGACATTTTACTCTAATCTTTGTAGTTTATACCATATCGTTGCTTAGTGCCTTAATACAAGATTATATATAAGTTCAGGACCGAGGCAATATGTGTGTCGTGATGTGGTTATTATTTTTATTGTATGAATTAGAATATACCCTAGTGCTGCTCTCTGTTTCGAGAAGATTGGAGTATTACGTCCTATTACGATGTTATAATTATGAATGTAATGAGTGTGCTGCAGTATGGAATTCCACACAGAACACTGAATGGCTCTAACCGACGGGGATGTCATTTACTAATTGAGAGGCATGCCAAGAGCTTTGTTAAACAAGATTAATGTCCATATGTCCATACAAATAATAGTATGCAAAAAACATCTTAAGCGGCTTTTTGGACTGTTCCAGTTTCTATGAACATAAAAGAAAAGGTTTGATGGACTTTATGAACGAATGAATGAATTAATGGTTTATTTGCTAAAACATGAGTACATTAATTAATTTATTTAATTCGAAATGATGCAACTTGTATAAATAAAAAATAAAATAAATGCACAATCTCACTGACAAGCGTTCCTAAGGACTTTTCTTTTTTTAGGCAAAATGAAAAGCGCATAAACATTTTGATGGAAAACACTTCTACGAACAGCTCTGTTTGCAATTGCGTGGGTGAAACAGCTTACGAACGAAGGCACACGTGTAATGTGAACTATGAAAATACGTGTTTAAATGTTTTGAATTTATATTAATGATGACGTAAAACGTATTTAATTTATTTTGTTTTAGGCTACTCGCCCACGATAGACTTTTTCGGTTTTGTAGGATCAATTTATTTATTTATTTGGTACACAAACAGAATACAAAACAGTATTATCAATAGGGTTTCAATACAATTGCATTCCACTTACTTGTATACACTACATATGTCAAAGTCAAAATGTTTTTATTCGAATAGACTTAAAATAAGCACTTTCAAATCGTCATTTCTTATACTACCACCGGTTCGGAATGCTATTTCTATGGGGAAGAATTTTTGCAAGAAACCTCCGTAGTTGCTTTTTTCAAAATTCAAATACAATATTTTTTACTACAAATTTAAAAAAATCAACATAATAATTCTAGCTACACTCCAATTGTCAATAAGATAAACCTGTGCAGCTAATTAAATTACTTCCATATATCTTTATCCTCTACATAATTTAGAATTTTATAGTAAACCTTCTTAATTAAAATTTGTTTAACATATTGCTTAAATTTAATATCTGACATTTCTGTTACATTTCTTGGAATTTTATTATAAAACGGACACAATTTCCAATAAAGGACTTACTAGTTTTAGCTAATCTAACTGTAGGAATACGTAATTTATCATTATTTATATTACTGACAAGCATGTTTCTAAGTCGGGGCACACCCGCCACTCTGTCCCACCACTGCAACTCCTGTTTATCAGGATCAACAGTGGCGTCCTTTGATCGAATAATCAACGAATAATGCAGCTGTGCAGTGATGCACAGGCTGTGCCCGGACACCCTACCGGCTGTCTTGGGACCCGCAACGAACTTAATCAGAAGAAATAGGAGGTAGTAAGAAAGCGGTTTCAGACTTCCCTCCCAGCAAAGCGGAGACAGCAATTGAAATGGCCCAGAGGCCCAAAAATCTAAAGGGGAGACAGTCAGGAGACGCCTGACCGTCTAAACACCACGGTATGCCACTAACTAACAGGGGATAAATTAGATACTAACCTAAATCTTACACCAGTAATATTGGTGACAAAACTTTTTAAAGGCACGGAAGTTTCCCTTCGTTTTCACAAGATCTAGGTAATAAATAGGACTACACGCAGATACTTGAATCGAATTCAACATGATTAACCGTTCGTCATGCCAGAGACTACACTCCCACAAGATATGATGGGCAGTTTGCACAAATTCTTGATCCGACGTTGAACATTCGCAAAAAGGTGACGGCACCAAGTTAAATGAATAAAGTTTGCCCTTAAAGTTACCATGCCCGGTTAGAAATTGGGCTACGCAATGATCGATATCAAGCCACGTTTTATTTAACCGTTCGCGCACTATAGGGAAAAATTTAAATAAATGCCGCCCCTTAGTCGAAGTATCCCATCTAGTTTGCCATTCGTCGATTAGTTTTTTATGAACGTTGTCGTTGCTATCAAATAATCTACTGATTTTAGCCCTATCCTTCGGTTTTAGAAAATCTGAACTCATACCATTCCGCGAGTTGTATTTCCAAATCTACCGGTAAAACGCCCGCAAGAATCGGCAGGGCCTCAGTGCTGACGGTTCTATACGCTTTACAAAGAAAAATTAACGCTAATCTCTGACTCTGAAGCAATTTACGTCGCGCAGCGCCAATTGTGGCTCTATCCGCCCACACGGGGGCTCCGTAACAAATGCAACCCAAGAAAGTAGCAGTATAAATTATTTTTAATGACTTAAACGACAATCCCCAGGTCGAAGTTGATATTCTATTTAACGCATAAAAATTTCGTTTTGATTTTTCGCAAACTTGCTTAATGTGCTCAATAAAATGGAATTTCTTTTCAAGTATCAAACCGAGATAACAAACTGAGTCTTTCTTTTTAACTATAACTGAATTAAATTTAAAGCGCGGTAGCCCTACTAAGTTTCCTTTTAACATTAAATACTGTGTTTTATGGGCTGCGAACTCAAGATGATTTCTCTTTCCCCAGTCGGCCACCAGACGTAGGCAGGACTCAGCTAACAACTCAACTCCTGTTCTTGTATGAGATTGAATAAGCAGGAGACCGTCGTCTGCATATCCCGTAAGCGAACAATTAGCCGGTAACGGTATAGACAAAAAGTCATCAAATCCGATATTCCAGAGATACGGCCCTAGCACTGAACCCTGTGGGCAGCCCCGAGTCAAAGCCTTCGACACTGCATGATGACCAAGTTGAAGCTTAGTTGTTCCATTTATAAAGTAATTGTATATTAAGGAATATACATTGCTGTAACAACCTCTGTTTTTAAGTTTGAGCAATAAGATTGGCCACCATGCATTATCAAAAGCACCAGAGATATCTAGGAATACACCTATGACGTATTTAAACTCCGACGATTCTAACGATTTTCTCACCGAGATAGCCGCGTCGATTGTTGATTTGCCGATAGTAAAACCGAATTGACGTTCGTGAAAAGTTGGACCGCCCGGAAGAAGCCGAGGTACGATAAGACGCTCTAGAAGTTTACCCAGGGATGGTAGAAGGGTAATGGGTCTATACGATTTCGGATCATCAGGTGGCTTATCACCGCTTTTAGGTATGATTTTAATTAGCCCGCGGCGCCAAATTTGAGGAAAAACCCCTTCAGCAATGCAACGGTTATACACAATTAAAATAGAATCCCCAGCGGACTTTACGGCTTCCTGGATCATCTTATTCGATATTTTGTCTTCCCCAGAGGCCTTATTAACCGGTAACGCCCTAACAATTTTGACGAATTCATCTAAAGTTGGAAGATCGGACGAAGGAGATGTGGGTGGAACTGCAGCCATGAGCCTAACTTCTCGATGATAGTCGGTATCATTTTCAGTAGTGTCGTCCGGAATGAGAGCGTTAAGAAGGGCCTCCGCCGTCTCCTCAACACCAAGAGTGTGAGCATCATTTATTTTGATGTTTGAAATAAATGCTTGATCAGTTGCTCTGTTAGCTTTGAACTCATGATATATGGGTGACCATGGCCCCTCTTTGTATGTTTCTAAGTATAAGAATTTTAAGCTATTACGGATTTCGAACTTAAATTTAGTCTTATAAAATATATCTGACCCTCTGATTTTGAGAGATAGGTACGGCATATACGTACTATGGGGTTGTAGTACCATGCGTTTTTTTATAAACTAGAAGTGAAAAGATGGCGGGTGAACGAGTGCTATAATAGATGCTAATATTGACCTCAGATCTATAAATATTGTATATTTTCCCACATTTGTATACCTTCTTGTTTGTTTGTTTGTCGTTCCGGTTGGATTTTTGCATCTCAATATTGAGGCACTTCCCCATAAGCTAGCAGGCTGAAATTTTCAGGGTAGCTTCAAACCCGATGACAATGCAATTTACAACTATAAAAACGGCTGGACCGATTTTGATAAAATTTGTGTGTAGTGACTTTTGAGGCAGAAAAAAATAAAAATAATAGATTTAAAAAATCTAAAAACCCACGTTTTTAAATGTCCTAAAACTAAGAAAATTACCCTACGGGGCTGAAAGAGGGGCCACTCAAAACCCACCAGTTTAGATAGTGATATATTAAAACCAGGAACACACTAAAAGTGTGTGTCTTGACAATGTGTGTGTGTGAACTCAGGTGCGGGAGTACCTGAACTAATACGTGACGTGTTCGTTTCAAAATATGTTCGTAACGTAGTGATGTTACCCGTTTGATTTTTCTATCCGGGATTCAAAAACTGATCTGGAAAAAATATAATTTTCTTATATACATGAGACTTATATAATTATCAGTGTGAACTAAACTGGGATCGTCATTTCATTTATTTACTAGTTAATTCCTGCGACTTTGACCTTATAGAACTCTTTGTTTTATCTTTAAGTCGTCAACCGCGCCTGAAATTTAATTGTAAATTGTTAAATAATTACTAAAATAAACAGAATTAGTTGGCAGTTTTAAGATAGTACAAGTATAAAATCTAATTATCATTAACTAAGAATAGTAGAATTTGTATTTAAGATTAATATGCAAAGACATACATACACATACAAACACGTACATAAACGTACGTCAGATAAATTATATTTTAATTAATTTGAGTAAAAATATTGAACACTAATTGAACTATTCACGTGTAACTTAAGCAAACTAGGGTTAAAAATTAGCACTTTTATACCAAAAATTGAAAACGAAGAAGAAAAAAAAACGGGTAGCGAAATCTAGTAAGTCACATCTCTAGGAACGCTCGGAACACGGGGAAGCTGGTGTTTGTGTTTAATTAGTCAGCTTTCTATGATTAGTCATTCCCGTTTTGATTAAATGTATGCGAACCGATATAATGTATGATTACAAAATGAAATTATTTGAATGCTTTATGAATATTGATTCTATAAATTCAATTACGTAGTAAATTTTAATAGGAGCAAATCATATAATCATAAATTAATTATTAATAATTGGAGTGGGAATCCATGCGAATGACATTGTTAATTATTATTATAGTAACAATAAAATGTAAGTTTAAAAACGGAACGGAACTGAAAAATCAAGCTCTAAAGTTGAAAACAAGAAAGTGTCATCTTCAGAAGTTGTTCTTGACAATCTATTCAATACAAACGTTGTCGGACATTTCTCGTCGCGGTAGGGACAATGTACAGCTAAGTATTTATTTTATTTATAAAACCAACAGCACATGACAATTTTAAACAACAATATAATATCTTAACATAAGCCATGAAAGGTTTTAAGGCATTATATTGACTAAACAAAAGAGAGGAAACCTACAGGGGTATGCAAATGTGTGTGTTTATGATGAGCGGGTGTGTGCGTGTGGTTGTATGTGTGCGAATCGAGTTGTGATAAAAGGGCAATTTAAAAATTACACAAACATATATATAGATGAGTCATGTCAAGTAAGATCATTGAGTTGAAGTTTCGCTACTTGACTCCTGAAAGAGAGAGTTGGAAAATGTCTTCGTCCGAGAATTAAACTTACTATTGTACGTACGCGATGCTCTAGAGTACGAAGTGATTTAGCAATATAAAATAGGAACTTACTGTTTTTATCTATCTATAATATTTTAACTGACAAATGATCATTCAAAAAATGAAAATTATTGGGGATCGAACCCGCCACCCGTAATTCCGAAAACTCGAAATTTATTATTTCTATTATTGTCCTAATGTTACTTAACAAGTACAAGATAAGAAATAGAGTTAAGTGTGCATACAAATCGGGTGTATCCGCTTTGAACAAAAGGTTCGCGAGCTGTTCGCTTGCATAGCTTAGTTTGTTTAGGATTTTTCTTACAAATATTAATTTTTCTAAGAATTTAATTATTATATCCTTAATAATCGACTTTGTTAGGTTTAGCCAGAACTTTCCAGAAGTCCAGGACTATTGAAGTTCGTTCCAGTATAAATGCTTACTTTTTGGGGGGAAACTGCCTACTGTAATAAAAATTAGACATTCCTTCTTCCTTTGAGGTTCGGAACCTTAAAAAACTAACTAACGAAGATTTCAAGAGTAACTTTCACTTTTTTTATCTTGGCCGAGACAAAATTCCTTTTTCGTTGGAGAACTGATGTCATCTATTTATTTTACTCAAACGCGATCGTTTCGTTCGTTTAAAACTCCCTGTACAAATCTCGAATGGGTATAGAATTGTACATTGTATAAGTATTAAGATATTCAGAGGTACCTTGAGGGCTGAATGGAGGGACAGCTGTATCAGAGGGCTGATCTTGATGAGGGACTTGTCAACCTGACTTCGTAACATACCTATATGTAGTAAGGAATTATTTTACCTACAGTACCTTATTGTACCTGAAGCGTTTTCATTGATCTGTGTTTAAAATTACTTTATTGAGAATTAATTTGAGACACTATGATACTTAAATGTAATTGTGATTATAATTACAATTAACTCAAAAAACATATACTTATTTATCACCTCACAATATCTCTTACACTCGACATATACGTTATATCTTTCTTTTATATTTTTGATTTATAATAGCTGTTAAAGCGATTTATTCCGATCCAATAACACTGGTATTTGTTGCAACTAATATTTTTTTCTATTCCGAATCGATCCCACTTTATAATAAGTAAATTTGATATGCAAACGAATACAAACAACTTGAATTTCGTACTGTCAGCTCGTCAAACCCTATCAAATTAAAATTATTTTCTAATATATCAGGGGTAATATACAGGGGTTAATTAATGACTTTTAAAGAACTTGTGTTTTAGTTTGTTTTAAACAAATGAAGCCTATATCCAGTTTGAAAGTTTCCCTGAATGTAGTGGTGGGAAGGTTTCGAAGAATAATATTCATAGACTAGGCTCTTTCTTGGTTTGTCGGTTCGAAATTGGTATTTTTGGTATAAGCTGTACCAAAAGCTTTCTAAAAAGCCAAAAACTCAGTCCCCATATTTTTATTCTTTGTGTCGATCTTGATTTGTACGGTACGGAGGACGTGGTAGCTCAGTTTGTATCGTGCCTTGGATAACCGACCGACCGGAGCCGACAGGTCGAGTGTTCGAGTCTCGGGTTGCCGTAAGTTGTAGCTGCCATGTTTCTCAATGAGCCCGGATAGTGGCGACAGATTCGCAACCTGTCACACTGGGACTCAACATAAACATGCGAAAAGCGGTGTGTAGCACCTCTGCCAACCCCTTTCGAGGGAAAACGGCGTGAGTTTATGTTGTTATGAGTTTATTTGTATGTGTTATGTTATCTTACGTGAAATTTGTACCGCAAATGTACGAACTTTTTCATCAAGTTCCATCTGTTCCTTTGCCTGTAAAAAAATGCTAGTAGATATGTACCTACTTACTAGCTTTAAATAGCTTACTAGCAATAGTACTAACAGAGCAATCGTCGATCAGGGTATATCATCAGATCGTAAATTCAGCTGAGGTCAATGGCCTACTATCCATTTTATCCATTTGTGTCGTCTCTCCCGCGGATATAACTCACAGAGTCTTTTGCTTGCCGTTTAAGGCCTGTTGCACATTGAGAACAGAATGTTTAGTGATTAAAGATAATAAATCTGACCAAAAATGTAACCTTAAGTGTAAATTTTATTATACTCTGATAATGTGTTTTCTCTCTAATATAAAATAATTTATGCGTTTAAAAGAGTCTTTCCTCATTTGTAGCTGAATTCTGACCACCGACGTCTTGTTAGATAAATCATGTATGCAATTGCCACGAAATAAAATCTGACGTAATAAACTAACTCAGCTGCTACTTCTGTCGTAGAAAATCAAAATAAAACATATTTTTTGCCACACTTTTATTTATATACATAAAAATTCGTTCTAAAATGTCTAACATCTTGATAGAATAATTCAGTATTAGTAGAATTTAAGTGATCAGCAACGAAATACAACTTTATCTGACGTAATAAACTAACTCAGCTGCTATTTCAGTAGCAGAAAATTAGAAAACAAAAATATTTTTCCCTACTTTTATTGATATTTTTTTTTTCTATCTAATAACTGCATATAACAATTCCGTAACAGTAGAATTTATAGAGCTTATTTTCAAAAAAGATTAGGTAGGGTAGAAAAAATTGCTAAGTGTGCCATTGCCTAATGCGTTACCGCCGTGGGCTGTTAAAAACGTCCGACTATAAATTGTACAATCCGACCTTACACTTGACTCCACGAGCTTCCGAATAAAAATCTGCTTTTTATTACTTTCAAAGTATGAAAAATTCATTCCTCTAGAAATGTAGGCTGAAGTTGCATCCTTTTGTGGTAGATTTTCCGACCATCCGGACTAAATGCTTCGATAGCTCCTTCATAATGCGTACTGCAAGGTTGTGGAATTCTTTGCCTGGTGATGTGTTCCCTGACCAATATAACTTGGACCTCTTTAAGGCAAGAGTGAATAGCTTTCTCCTAGGCAGGCATGATCCACCTTAGACCTCATCGCCGCTTAACATCAGGCGGGCTTGGGGTCAAATGCCTGCCTGGTCATGAATAAAAAGCCAAGGACAGATGTTAAGGCCCCTATCCCACTTGGCGTTTTCCGAGCGGTTTTGTTTCTCGACTGACGGCTACCATACAAGTAAAGACATGGATAAAACACATACAACTTAAATTCAAATTAAAAAACCCCCATGGGACATTCATCCTCACTTTCACCCCCAATAATAGGCGAACCGATTTCAATCAAACAAACCTAAAAACACGCTTGGTTAAGTCACCTTTCAAACGAAAAAAACCATCAAAATCGCTTCATTCGTTCGATAATTATGTTGCCACAGACAGACACGTCAAACTTACAACACCCCTCTTTTTACTTTGGGGGCTACAAATGGATTTCCCGTCTTTGCCCGTTGCTATAAAAACGCCAATAGAAATACGGCTTAAGTATTCCATATTTCTGTTGCTAACTAGGGAAGTTGTAACAAATTTTCTAATTTGCGTCGTAAAATGAGACCACTTAAAACGTTGAAAACACAACATTCGCTAATGAAGCGAGCTGTAATTACATAAGTTCGCTTCAAGATTGCGGTGTAAAGGCATATTTAAACGAGAAAACTTTCACGTCCTCATACGGCAGCTCGTGGAATATCGGATTGGACTTCAGGTGGCTGAAGCACGGTGGCTAACTTTTAGTTAATTTTCTAGCTGGTTACATTTCAAGCGATTTAAGACACATAAAAAAGTTATCTTCTTACAAACTTGGAAACGCCACCAAAATTAATTCACCTGACTTTGTAAATGATGTTGCACATCTGTATTAACTTTACAAGACTATCGAAGTACACAAAATTGTAACAGCTGTGCCGTTGATGTGTCTTAACTCTATGTAATACATACATCATACATTTAAAAAACCCCGATTGAACATATTTGCGTACATTCGATTGTACATCCCCAAATTCACCCCCCATAACTTTTGAATGGGGGAACCGATTAAAAATACGAGTAGCTAAGATCACGCTCTATTAAGGCACCTCTTAAACAGCTCAGAAAAAAATCGCTTCATTCCTTCGAGAGTTATGATGCCACAGACAACCACAACATATATGCAACAACAACATACAACAGCAACATATAACATAGAGGTTTTAAAAAATGGCTTACTCTGTTTAAAAGGTCGGCAACGCATCTGTTGACATATTTTGGCTGCAGCTGTCCATGGGCGTCGGTATCACTCATCATCATGAGCCGCCTGCCCGTTTGCCCTCTTTTGAAAAAAAAAAAGACATTCAAACTTATCACATCTTTAAAGATTTAGCACCCCCGTCCCTTCAAACCCAACTATTTGTTATCCATGTCACAAACCAGGTTTGTCAATATCCTTATTAAATTTATAAAATCGAATGGTATCAAATCGTGATATGTTTTTGTGCTGTCTTCAAATTATATATATGTGGTACATTTTCCAGATTCAACAACTGGTCACTGGTTAAAGTACCGATTGTGTTTATTAATAACAACGTTTGTTCTCATCACGTGACATTGGCTTCGTGGTCGTCAAATACCATTTTCGCCATAAATAAAAATTCTCGAAAGATGATCAGTTACAATTTATAAAATTAAATGTATCAAATAGTGAAACAGATATTTTTAGTGAACAATATTTTAAATGAACAATCAGGCACTTGAATTTAGTATTAAAATAAATATGAAATACACTCAACACTCTTTATTAAAAAACTTTTTAGTTGGAAACGAAGTATTCTATAGAACGTTGAATTATCACTGAGTTGAAAATTTATCGAGAATTTCATTATAATTTTCTGTTGGAAAATTTCCCGCTGAGTGAGGTGAAGGGTATCTGATAATGAACATTTAAATAAAGCTGAAATATATTTTTTGTTATATCTGTTATATCTGTCGTTGTTTTGTACCGGAAAACCTTTTTTTTCTAATTAATTTCAACAGGCTGTGGCACGTGTATTGTGGCTATGGCAAATATTCATATTTTGGACTCGAGTATTCTTTTTCAAGTCTTGTATGTTGTAAATGGGTAGGCATTGTAAGTATGTAATCTTTTTAGAATAGGCCTTTCTTTTCATATTTCGAATATTTCATATTTTAACCGACTTCCAGAAAGGAGGTTATATTCTAAACTGACATCGACTTTTGTAGGTTTCTAGCGATTGTTTTTCTGTATTTATTTTGATATTTGTCCGTTTTAAATATAGTATATTATCAAATTCAAGCTTTTTCAACTCGATCCTTTACAATTTTTGTTATATATCATTAATAGCACAAGCGTAGACGGCTTAAATTGGGGCTAAAACATTTTACAATTGTCCCACAAAGTACATAATAACCTGCTTGAGATTTAGCATTTCTCGTAGTGGAAGCTTGCAACTTTAAGGGTATCACATGTGTTGCCAACTCTAAAACACCACATGAATCTTTGACATTTTACTTTCGTTCAGAAAACAGTATCATAATGAGCTATGGTCTCTAATTGAGATATTTTTTAAATATTTACTTTGATTAAAATAAGAAATTTGTTAATATAGTTTACTGTTTTATAATTATTATTTTCAATCAAAAAGGAATTAAGATTAAGAAAAATATTAAGAGAGGTATAACATCTTTACCATATTTTTTTTATGGGTGTTCTTGGCGTTCTAGACATGAAGGACACCATCGTGTCGATAGGCGGCGGTATCACTTTCCATTAAGTGCCCTTGTTTGCCCTTGATGTCGTATAAAATAAATAAATAGATATCAAAAGTAGCATCAGCATGCTGTCTGCATTGGATACCCAGTGTAAATAAGACTAAATCTTGGAAAACAGATTTATTTGAACCATTTGTTGAAGTTGATTTTAATTGTACACTATAACTCTGGTTTTATCGATTTGAAATCTCTTTTTATGTATATGCCCTAAATTTGTGCTTTTAAAGTTAAATAAGTCTCTTCTTTTGTCTTGTCAAATGCATTGTTACTTGTTTAATTAGGTAAAAAACTTATTATAACTAAAAATCCAGCTTTAATAAAAACAAGCTGAAAAAACAAAACCATTTTTAACACCAACTCATTCAGATTCGATCCATATCATTCTCAAACCGACAAAAACCGCGAAAACCTCAAACATTTGCCGATACGGAATGGAAAAATCTGATTCCCGACAAGGGCCACCCACTAGCTGATAAGGAACGACAATGCAATGGGGTAAAGCCCGGTCGGTTGCCATGGCACCCGTCATCCCTAGCCCGGTCGACGCTCGATCCACCCCCCACCCCCTCCGACCTTACCGCCTCCTCAGCCCCCCAAGGTCAACGGGGTTGTTACTACGCGTAATCAAATGTTACTATCTTGCTTAATTGTTTGTTAATTATAAAATAACACGGTTTTGATACCTTCGATTCGAATCTTTATTTCTTTGTCTCAGACATGATTCCTATATATATTGTTTTGTATAGTTTTATAACAAATTTAAAGCACGTGTTTATTTGTTTACATATTTTAAGTTTCTTAGCAGCCAGATTTATATTTGACTAGCATTTCTTCATTGTTTAAGTTTTTCTAAATTCAATATCAAGGGCAAATAAGCACACGACTCACCTGCCAACCTAATCTAACCTCTCACTACATAGTATAAAACAAAGTCGCTTCCCGCCTCTATGTATGCGTCTGTCTATGTATGCTTAGATCTTTAAAACTGCGCAACGGATTTCGACGCGGTTTTTTATAGTAAGAGAGATTTAGGAGGAAGGAACCTATAAACCTAATTTAAGTAGCTACCTACCTTTACTTTTTAATAATTTGAAGAATTCCCTTGTCAATTTTTAGGTTTAATGACACTATGACACTATTGAAAACGTATTAAAACAAAAAATAGCCAAAGGAATACAGGCGGATTGCAACCACTCTCCAATAGCTATAAAATGTATGTCTTTGGATTAATCTTTTATAGACAAACAACTTCGATCGAAATATATTCGGGGCATATCCGCTACTCTGTTCCACCACTGCAACTCCTGTTCACCAGGATCAATAGTGGCGTCTTTTGATCGAATAATCAACGAATAATGCAGCTGTGCAATGACGCACAGTGTGTGCCCGGATACCCTGCCGGCTGTCTTAGGACCCGCAATGAACTAAATCAGAAGAAATAGGAGGTAGTAAGTAAGTAAGAGGAGCGACTTCCATAGCAGCAAAGCGGAGACAGCGATGGTAACGGTCCAGAAGCCAAAAGCTAAAGGGATCTACGGTCAGGAGACACCCGCCCTTCAAAACACACGCATTATGAAATATAGATCAATATTTATTTATTTGCATTCAAATTTTAATCCTATATACATCCATTTTATTTAAACAGTTGGGACAAATCCAGGCAGACACGGGTAGATCTCCCACCCTTCAAATCGATCAACATACTTCCATACGAATCAGCCAAAACGACTCAAAATCTGAACTTACATGTCAAATAACAAACAGATACTGTTGTAGCTACAAGGTTGCACTAACAATTGTTGTTTCAATAGAGAAATCCTATCTGATGACGTTATATAATTATCTCATTTCTGTTCGGGGACGGTCCCAGGTGTCATACACATTTGCCAATTCTCCTTAGTCCAGTCAGAAACAGACATCGCGTGATTTCACTTTTTAAACCAAAACTTCTTATTAAGTGTTCTTCCTACTTGATTTAGTTACTAAATACAAACAACATACAAACTATATACGAAAGAATATACTAAAGAAATATATTACTATATTATCGTAAATTTTTAATAAGAATTTTTAAATTTGTTAATGTTGAAAACAGTAGAAAAGCATTAGTCTCCTTAATTAGGATAAATAGTTAGTTCACTATCTTTGGGAGAAACGGATGATAAGATTCGAACCAATTACTTGCTTTTACCCGCGACTTAGCCTGCGTGGATTTAGTTTTTATCCCTGATGAACCTAAAAAAAATCGGGATGAAAAGCGCGAATGTGTTAATTCAGGAAATAAACTATCTGTATGCCAAATTTCATCTAAATCTCTTAAAAATATAAAATCTAAACTTTCATTTGGATAGAATTTAAAAACATCAGACAAAGCTATTTGGTCAGCTTATCTAGGATAAACAGTTAGCTAACTTTATGAAGAAAGGGATCATAACATTTGAATTATTTCCTGACCTGTCAAAACAGAAATGTCTCCAAGAGTGCTGGAACATTTCACGGCGTATCTTTGTACCAGTACGTTTCCTTTCGTATTCACATCTCACTTATATTCTCATTTCGTGAAGCGGTGCCCATAAATGTACCGATTTGGCCTCTATATACGCTTCCAAACTACCAATAATAACAAGGTCGCGCCAAAATATACCTTATCACAACGGCTTAACGTCGAGAAGATGAGAGTAATTTGCGGCAGCTACTTCACGACGTGTTCACTGAATAATATATGCTGAAGTTCAGATTAAGTACGTAATGTGTCTTTTTGAGAGACATTCGAAATGAAGATTATTTTACAATGACATTTTATACATCGTTACCTGCGCTCGCAGATTGCTTTTATAATAATATTGTAATGGAGTAACATGTAATTTAAAAAATTTCACCATTTGAAATGGAGTTTCGGAACGGACACTCAGACAAATTCGAGGACAATAATAATGACCACATCACGACACACATATTAACTTAGTCCTGCAGTAATATTGTAGAATCTTGTGGTGCAGGTGCTAAGCAACGATTTAGTATAAACTAAACAGATAAGAATACTACATCCAAAACCGGTAAGCGTAACGATGCGTCTTGCAAATAACAAAGTTCTCTCCACACCGAAACTTATAGGAATTATAAGTATTTTTAATTCCATCTTAATTTAGTTGTAGTGTAGTATTTATAACAAAATAAAGGCCTTCTAATAAAGGCCTAATACTACCTTCAAATGTCATTACACAGACCATTACAATTTTTACTTAACATTGTCTAAAGATATTTCGCAAATGCAGTTAAGGTAATTTTAGCGTAGCATAGTAAAATACTATATATTTAAAATTTGAGTGATCGTTAGGCAAGGATTGCGATATCGTATCTAGGTAGTAAAATTTCACAAGCTTTCAAATTCCAAAAGCTCAGACCGTTTAGCTGAGGTCGCTGGATTAAGTAGATTTAGAAGCTTATTGAAATTTGATCTTGAAGGTATAACGTATTCTAAAAATTGCAACTATGTGTTTCAAAGATCGCTTTTAACAAGTAAAAAATACTTATTAAAATGTAAAAATACCATGATAAAAGTATTATAATTTACGTACTAATAAAGTATTACTATCGTCATTTGCCCGAAGAAACTGCTGGAAAAAGATCGGGAAAAATTCCCCTCGGCTCATGGGATTTCATAATTCTATTGTCTGAAATATATTTGTAAAGTTATTTAATATTTCTAGCATCTTATTTACAGGTGGTTATATCTGTCTGGGTTGGTACCATCCTCCTTTCTATTTCTGCCGTGAAGCAGTTCGCTGTTTCGGTTCGAAAGATTGGAGAGCCAGTGTCATTGCCGACACGAGAGTTATAACATATTTATTGCATGGACAATGCATTGGCAGTGTTCTTGGCGTTCCACAACATCAGGGACATCGCCGTGTCATTAGGCAGCGGTATTACTTTCCATTTGGGAAACCGTCTGATTGTTTGCCCGTGAAAAATAACAATTATTTAAAGTGTAATGCTGACGCAGTAAACACTATTGATTGATTGACACACCATAAAGTATAAATCGTTGACACACTATCTCATCTAAACCTACAGAATGCTTTCAAACTGGTAATTTGACACGCACGTTTATTTTGGACTGTAGGAATTTGCCGGGATAAAACGCGCTGTCAATATTTGTTGCCAGCTAAACATTGATTTTAAAAGCCCTTTCTCCCCGAAACTCGGGTGCCGCGTTAAATATTAAATTTATATGAAAAGTTCAACATGAGCAAGTCACTTTACTGTACAACTGACTCTACACGAGGCAATTTTATGACATTATAACTTGAACATAAATACAGTCGCAGAGAATAATTATGTTTTACAAGAATTTCAAAACAAAGAATGCTTAAAGGAAGCGAGTTTCCGATTAAAGGTTCTAAGAACCTGTGTGTGTGTGCGTCGTCTTAAAGAAGTCAAGCTTTTATTCAGTTTCTTCAAAGAGCACAGTAGACTATACAGCCGGTAGAAATACGAACTTTTACTGAACCATTCAGCTGATTTATAGCAAACTAAACTGAAACGACCCGCGAGTAAAATTTAAGTGTGTTTTTACGTCGTCCGTAAGGGATTTTTTGCAGTTTAGTCGTTTGCAGTTTTTGACCGTTCTCTTCTCAGCGTTTCTCAGTATAATCACCGCAAAATGATAAAACACCTGAGAGCTATGTTGACGAAGACAAAGCGCCACTTCCTGCTATTAATTCTTAGTACCGTTCGCATTTGTTGTTATTTTTACATTTTTATAAAAATGTTGTTATCTTTTTTTAGCAGTTTTTTTTAAGATTGTTGATAAAATAAGAAGAAAATACTTAAAAATCATGTTCGTGACTAGTGTGCATGCTTGTGGTAAGAGGAGTTCAATGGCAAACAAAAATTTGACGTAATCAACATAGCTTTTAGGTGTTTTATTATTTTGCCTGGATTATTCAAGCTGATTTTCAAGAAGTTTAGCATTACGATATTGATATGCTGGTATGAGTTGCCGTATGGAATTTCATACATAAATAATACTGAAAGGCACGATTGAATGCGGAGATGATATTTGCGAATTTTGAAACATTAGATTTGGTGTCATAAGCTTTCTTACTAACTCCTATTCCTTCTGATTAAGTTCGTTGCGGGTATCAAGACAGCCGGTAGGGTGTCCGGGCACAGCTTGAGGGTCATTGCACAGCTGCATTTTTTGTTTATTATTCGATTAAAAGGACGCCACTGTTGATCTTGGTGAACAGGAGTTGCAGTGGTGGGAGCTGTGCCCCGAAAAATTGGTGTCATACTTGATAGTCTAGTCTAGTGACTAAAAGTTTTTTGATAAATATTTCATTAATTTGATCCTACATACATAGCTGGTATATACATAAGTCAGCGTTAAAATATAAAAACGAGAGCGAAAATTATAAATTATGCAAAGGTATGTAATTGACACCGAAAATTGTTTTCTTCATGATGTAGATTGACATCATAGCTTATAAGGATCAAAATTGAACCGGAAATTAACTAATAGATTAAGGCGATGGCTTATGTGTCGTTTTAATTCTATATTAACGTATCACTAGGTAATTTTTTTTCATTAGATGATACCTAGCAACAAATTACCTATAACGTAGGCGTATAACGTATCCTCCTTCATAAATAATGTTAGCGACTCTCATCGAACAGTGGAAGGATTGTTTGTTCATGGGGCCATTGAACGAGAGGTACTGGAACGCATATCTCTGGAGAACAGCTTCTGAGGCGAAGGATCTAGCTTGAACAACAGAGGTCTGGGCCCTTCAAAGATCATTCGCTCTGATCTTTGGATCACGACGAGTGAAGGACATCATAGCCATCCATCAGCTGGAATACGTCCATTGCTGGATCTAGGCCTCCACCTAAAATTTCCAACTGAAGCAGGCAACTCGCATCCAGAGGCTCCCTGCAGCTTTAACAAGGTTGTCTGAGCACCGATTGGAGTTCTGTCCAATACTATACCTTCCGGCTCATCATTGCCACTACAGAAGTTTCCCAACAGTCATTGGTTCTATATGGCCAGCACTTTGCTACTTCACATTACATCCGTTGGGTATCAGGCACTTTAATTAATTGTTCAAAGAAATGAATGTGCGTGTTTTAATGTTGGTACTATTTATTTAAAATGGTCGTTAATTTGACTATACCAAAGAGGATGATAAAAGATTTTAATGAAACTAATTGAAATAAAAACTTAATTTTCACAAGTCGAAATAAAGCTAGTATGATACAGTCTTTTTTTCTTAGTTGTTTAGAAATTATGATTGAGTGCATATAAATGTATATCAATCTCAAAGTCAGAGTTAAAATATTTTTTATTCAAATAGACTCCAATTAAGTACTCTTAAATCGATAATTTTTAATCGTCTTTTTGTCTTTCTATTTCAAGAAACAGTTATTTACTTAAGGACGGAAAGTTTGTCCAACTAAAAAATATTTCTCTTGCGTTATTTGATATTTGAATATATTTTTATTACTAGTGTGGCGGACTATTCAGTAGATTTAGAGGCCCAATTTAGCTGCCAAGGTGGTTTGTTTGTATGGACCCGACAACAACGGGCCCGACGTTAAGTAAACTATACCTACTCGTTACATATTTACCCACTTTATTTACTGTAGGCTGTTTTTCCATATACTTATATTATGTACCTCTATATACGTAGCGCTCGCGAAATAACAAGGTAAATAAGAAATGAAAACATATTTCACGATTGAAAATTGAACATTTTCAAGGTTATAAAAGGTATATAAAATATTGGATTAGAAGCAATAAAGTTTGCAAATAGATAGGTAAGATCTCGTGAAATTTAAAAAAGTCGTAGTAAAAATATTTGTCTTAATTAAACTTTTGTGTAAATGCGTAAGTATTTACCCCATCAATTACTGTTCTTCATTTATGGGGTAAAATACTTAAATCAAATTTACGTAACTTAATAATACACTCATGGACAAAATTGGGGGTGCGACAAAAAAAAAATGCTGTTCTCGTCAAAGCTAATTATATTAACAATATCTTGTACATATTTTGGACTGAATTTTAAATTCACGAATAGTTATCAAAATTAAAACTAATAATCTTGATTAGGTACAAAAATCATCCAAAATGTTTTATTTTATATGACAGTTTTACGTTCCTCTAATTTTGTCCTTAAGAGTAGTTTTGTCCGTCTATCCGATACCTTAAACATTATTAATCCAAATTTTACTTCAAGTCTTTTTCGCTGAAGCCTATTTTTTATGGACGGATAATTCGATTTTAAATTGCACGTGTAGAAGTGCTTTTAAAAGGTTAATGAAAAAAATCTATCCCGTTTTTCCCGGAGAGCTTTTACGAAGTTCCCTGTAGAGATAATTTGCCTGTCAGTGCCATGTACGTACATCAATATGAAAACACAGTCGTGTCGGTCTATTTTGTGAACTAGCTATCACTTTCAAAGCAAATAAATAGGTATAAATTATTTGTGAAGCTTAAACTATTAGTTGTAAAAAACGTGTTGATGGTGTGAACGTGGTAGCTCAGTTTGTTAACCGACCGACCTGACTCCACAGGTCGAGGGTTCCAGTCTCAGGTTGCCGTAAGTTTTAGTTGCCATTGTGCCTGGATAGTGACCACAGATATGCAACCTGTCACAATGGGGCTCAACATAAATTTGTGAAATTTTGCCAACGACTTTTGCCACCCCCTCTCGAGAGATTACGGCTTGAGTTGATGTCTTCTTTCGTTGATGACTTGTTGATGCTTCCTGTTACCGGACGATCGCTTTTTTTTCTCAAACAAAACGCGCGCAGCGGCGACCGTGCGACAGACGCACGACAACAGGCCCCTGACATTAATGTCATTATTCCGCAAGCGTTAACGCAAACGGAAAACAAAAATGTATTGAAATGACATTACAATGACGTAACTCAAGCGCGTCAAAATGCTTAAATGCCAACAGAAAATAAATTGTATTAAAATGACAACAATGACATACCTCGAGCGTGAGGAAATGTCAATTCAATACATTTTTATTTTCTATTGGCGTTTACGCTTTCGGAATAATGGAATTTGTATAAGGGACCAGAAAAAAGCGAAACGACTAACGTTAGACAGACAGCCGACAACAAACGTTAAAGAACATGTCCCAATTCTACAGTTCCTGTTAGCTTCAACACTGGGCCTTTGAGATCAATATGTGCAATGAAGCACAGGCTACGAGCCCGGAAATACTACCTGTCTCGGAACCCACAGCAAAGTATAGATCCAGTGAGAAATATTGCAACTTCGTTATTTCTCGGTTTTCGCGAAGATTTCCGAACGCAACTCTCGGATATATCAATAATCATATCTATTTAATGACGTCTTATGATAACTTGATAATTAACATTATGGAAATCTAACTAAGCCGACGAAGTCACAATATTTTTCAGTACGCCTGTACTTACCTACAAATACTTACTCCCCTTAATTCAACGATTGTCTCCAACTATGTTGTAGCTAGGTGCAAGAGCTAGGTACAAGGAATTGGCACTTGAAGCAATGTTCGTGTTTTAAAACGTTTAACTGCTCCGGGAGTGTTTCATTACACATTTCACGTTTTAAACATGAAACTAGGAATGTCATGCACTTTGTAGTCAGACGTCGACTGTCGGAATATTGCAGAAACTATGTTTTGCTTAAGAACTGCATTCGTAATGTTCACAGGTTCATTAACTGGAATATACTGTATACAGTATATTAAGAAAATAACAAAACCCTAACCCTAGCTAGGGTATACCCTAGGGTAGGGTTTGTTGTAGGGTTACCTATTGAAGTCATTGAATATTTTTTTGAACGACTCAATTTTAAATTATTACATTTTAGTAATGTGTTTGCTCAGTACAACTTTTTTGTTTTGATCTCTTCTAGCCTAGAACTTTTAGGCTATAATCTTCATTTTCACCTGGTTTAATAGGCATAAAACATTGATTAAGTGCGACATGCACTTTTTAGTTTGCTAGTTAAACAAGTCATTGTTTTAAAAGCTTCTGTAGTTGCTTTCAACATGCAAGCATACAGCAGTTCACCGTGTTTTGTATCGAAGGATTGGAGATCCAGTCTAATTAGAGGCCAGCGTATCATACCTTAACCCAGCTTTACGTCTACATGGGCAACGCATTGGCGGTGTTCTTGGCGTTCCATACATTAAGGGCATCGTTGTGTCAATAGGTGGCGGTATCACATTCCATCAAGTGGACATTGTGGATCATTCAAAAAGGTAGACTAACAATAGTTTTTTACTTTCAATTTGACACCATTGGCTTAAGATTACAACAGAAAAAGACAAACAAAGTCACATATCAAGGATCTATACAGGTGTAAACAACATTCACAAACTTAATAGCTAAATAACTGCTGATTAAACCGTTTTCATTCCAAAAGGCTTTCTTGGAACTTGAACTTGGGATGTTTGTGTGAAATGGACGCAAGTTCTCACATAAACATGATCGATAGCGGGTTCGATTCCCTAGCATATACTTGCAAACGTTGACTACCTCTGTCGCTCCGAAAATTCCGACGAAGACGATTAGTCACAAACTTTGCGAACGCCGCGATCGGTAGTTTTAAAACGCTATTTCACAAAGTTTGTAAAAAAACCAATATCGATTTAATAACAAGTTGTAAAATATAAAATGTTTGAGTAAAAGTTTGATAATTTTATACGCAAATCTAAGAAAGAATTGAGAATATGTAGAAGAAAGTTAATTTCAGCTTAAGTTGTATTTCAATTCTTTTAATCCTTCTAAATTATTACAAATTAATTTTGATAATTTTTACTTTTTTTTTTTAGGTAAACCTACAAGTAAGTTGTGTACTCATTTCAAAATTATAACCTCGCTTCTTTATCATAGTGAATGTTTTCAACTGTAAAACGCAGCGGATTTCAATACATTGCGTTTAATATATTTATATTGATACAAAGCGAAATCATTTGACCTTTCAGTCCGCGCATTGTACGTGAAATAGACTAAATTGCCTTAACAGAAATGGATTGAAGGTTTGACAGAATATTTATTCAATTTAGGTCATGCGGTCCTTTTTACAGACAGAAAAATGTGGTAACGATAATTCAATTTACAAGTTTATTTCTAAACATGTATGAAGACCTAGTACAATTGAATAGTTTATAATATGGATAAAACATTCCACTTTTTATTGTCAATTATTAATTTAATTTAAATACGTATTAAATTACTGGACCAAGAACAATTAACAAATATATAAAGATCTCAGCTTTTCTATCATATTGTTTTTTCTTGTAAAATTGCAAAAAAAAAACATGTTGTGTTAATAAGTTTTGAAAAAAACTTCTTTTAAACGTGAAAATAATAATAGTAATAACCACATTATATCAGACTAATTTACTCAGCCCTGCACTAAGATATGATCTTGTATCGCAGGCACTAAGCAACGATATTGTTTTTACTACATAGCTAAGAATCCAAGACCAGTAAGAGAAACATTGCATCTTCCATATAACAAAAAATCAAGCCCGCGCCGGAATTTAAGCACAGGACTTTTTGCATAGAAGCCTGCAGTTACACCTCTGCGCCACATAGACCGTCAAAATATGGCTGTATAATGACACAAATACAAAGTTTTCACAATATTTTAATTTCCAGTTCGAAATCTTTTCGAAACTTTAATGATGCTTAACACACATACATATGTATTTATGCGAGATCTTTTCATCAATTCAGATTTCCCAGATTTTATCGTCCGGAAATTTAATTCTGGGGGAAATCCCGCACATGTGCTGCTGGGCGGGCAACACCGTAAAATTATTTGGTAGAAACGCAAACATATTTTACGGATGGTAACATTGTTTAAAAATCCATGCCATGTTATAAACGAAGTGCTTGTGTAGTTATTTTGTTATTGACTTGCTTTTCATTAAGTTGGAGTATAATTTCTTTAATCAGAAAAACATTATTTATTTTAGCGCATGCTAATTAGTCTTCAAAATTAAATTATTCTTTCCCATTTTTATTTCATTTTATTTTTAACTTTTCCATTATTTACTAATCTTTCCTTGATTCAGAAATTATGAATTTCGGTTAGGGGTGCACCCCCTTGAGGGTTTGTAATAGATATTAGAATGGCTTTTATTCAATGGCTTTTTCAGTCCTTAAGTAATGGCCCGTTAGTTCACACTGATTTTCGATATTACTACTGTCGTTAAATTCTTCTGGAGGCCGTGAAACATTGAGTTATAACGTGGATGTATAGTATACGGATCTGGAAAACAGAAAGGAAAAACGAGGAGAAGATTATTAGTGGACTGGTTACTGTATGTCATTGTAGCAGGTATAACTGAATTGCTTTTCCGTTTCTCTTAGAAATCCTAAAGGATCTGACGTTTTATTCCGATAAGTTAAGTTGATGAGTCGAGTTACTTTATTTCATTTTAATTATTTAAATTAATCGTTTTCTACGAATACACTTTAGTTTATTGTAAATCTCTTTTTTTCCATCATTCTAATAACCTGAATTTGTACAGTCATTACAGGGTGGCGTGTTGGTTTTGGTGTTGCAAGCGGCTATAGGCTGCGATTACTTATGCAAGCCAGGCCGAGTGCTTGTTATCTCAATCTAAAAAAACTGGCTATGTATTACTTAAATTCACACTCGTAGGGTTCTGTTCCCTCATATTATTTAACCGTATGAACAGAAACGCCGAAAGAATCATTTCTTGTACATATAAATCACATAACACATCTTGTATTAGACATACATAAACATAACGTACATAAACTCACGCCGTAATTAATGCCTCGAAAGAGGGAGAGGTGATAAATACCGCAATTCGCATGTTTATGTTGAGTCCCAGTGTGTCAGGTTGCGGATCTGTGCCACTATCCGGGCACAATGAGGAACATGGCGGCTACAACTAACGGCAACCCGAACCCTCGAGCTATTGGGTCGGGTCGGTCGGTCAACCAAGGCACGTAACAAACTGAGCTACCACGTCCTTGTATACCGTAATTTTATTTTTATGAATTTTAATTATTTTCTGTGTATCTTGGCAACGAAAATATATATTTCTTAAATCTACTGATTCACGATTTATTAGTTTATGAGATACCACTGACAACCAGATGGACGGACATAGGCTTGCAACACAGAGTATTGTTGGCATTCTTCGAGTACAAAAACTGAAGTTGCTACGCGGAAAGTGTCAGTAAAACGTATTGCCCAATTTGTGAGAAAAATAAGTTAAAAATTTAAAGACTTGACGTACGTAGTGAATGCATTACTTAATAAAAGGGATACTTTTTTTAATAGTTATAAATTGTACACTTGCTTTTTGCGTTTTCTATTCTATTCTAACTATTCAGTACCGTTTTCTACCATTTGAATACTGCAGTAAAAGCTCACGATCCAATAAACAACAGGCATTAGCTATCGTTTAGGTGTTACCTAGCTGTAATGTATGAACCAAGTGAAATAAAACGGGCCGGGTGTTCTGAACAACGCAACTTTGTCTTCATCAAACGATCGTAACCAAAACACTTCAGATTATACAAGGCTGTGCACAAATTCAAAACGTAACTCAAAAAAATAATGTAAGATCCAGTAGATTCACTTCCATCTTCGAGTATTTAATCAATACTTTACATATATTTTATAATAGGGAATATGAATTAAACTTAATTTTATTATAAAATAAATAATACGTAGAAATAGTAAATTTACAGTGAAAACAGAATTAGAATTGAACAATAAACCAGGGAGATATACATAAACATTAAAAGTAAATATATATAAACCTTTTCTATGGAAGTTGTATGACGCCCGTATTTGATTATTGAATCAATTTATTGTATATGGAAATAGTATATTTACAGTGAAAACAAAATTAGAATTGTAGGATAAACCAGGGAGATATAACCATTAAAAGTAAGTATATGTAATCTCACTCACCAGAACAACCTTTTCTATGGAATATGTATGGCGCAAGTGTACTTTGACGTCATTGTACATATCTCTTTGTCCAACCAACGACTTTGACGCTTTGTAAATTAATAAAGTCAGATATTTAAGAAAGTCTAGCGGATTTGTGTAAGCTTGTGGTATCGAATTATAATGCAGATAAATAAAAAAGTATTTCATATTCCCTTTTGGGGACCACGTTTTACTGTTCAGTTTTTTACCTGAAGGGTGCCAACAAGACCCTTAGTATTGCCAAACCTCTGTACAAAATAAATAAATGATGAGCTCTTCTGTGATTTTCGACAGCACAATCTATATCATGAATATTGAATAATGGTAATTATTCGTTTTAACAAATCAAATCAAATCATCTTTATTCATGAACATACACGGGAATAAATTAAATACTAAAAACAACATGCCAAAAATACTTTTCTTAACGACAAGATTTTAATTAAAAACAATGAATGGCTAGGTTTAATACATACGTGGATAAGCCATTATCTTGATGAAAACTGAAATTGTTGTGCAAACGCTACGAAACTGTTCCTACGTTGCTAACGGTACTCTCTAGACAATGATGGATGCATTTACGTCATCTTTGTCAAATGCACTTACAGCGAACGGAGCGAGGGAAAATTAGTGAAATTCATGGGTAGATATGAAAATATGGGTACCCAGTTTGGGTAGTGTAGTATTTTTAACATGTTGTCATTAAGACAACAGTTGTTTTGTATATAACTCTGATAGATTATAAAGTAAAGTCAAAAATTATTTTGAAAGAATTGTTTCCTACATGTATTGCTGGCGTATCTAATAAAAATTAGTAAAACAGCTTAATAAATTAATAACATAACGTTAATGTTGTATGTATGATATATTTATAATGTACGATTTGTCATTTAAATTAGAAAACGTATGAAACTATAAAATTTAAGACGTTTGATGTA
This sequence comes from Choreutis nemorana, assembly GCA_949316135.1. Lineage (NCBI taxonomy): Eukaryota > Metazoa > Arthropoda > Insecta > Lepidoptera > Choreutidae > Choreutis > Choreutis nemorana. Next base: position 1,909,452 of record OX438598.1, read on the forward strand.
TGTTTTATGCAAAAAAAATATTTTTATCTTTTATTTTTTACATAAGATAAAAGTCATTGATCTAAATAAAATGTTCCATCTGCTTAATGGAATTGTTCAATAGATAAATAATAATACGATAATTAAAGCAGGCCAACAAAAACAAAAAAATACGAAATACAAATATAAGTTCATGTTTAAAACGCTTATGCGATGAGCCGGTGAAAATATCTTAATGAAAATAAATTGATATGAAAACGAATCGAGAAAGGTATGCTCGGCTCAAAATCACGACACGTTTTAATTTAATTGGAAAGAGACGTAAATTTTTAACCAACTCTACAAGTAGATGCACTTTGCTTATTGTTAATGGAATTCGAATTTTCGACGTCTCCTTTACAAATGCAGCACATACGAGTGAGTACTATTATTTTCTTATTTGCATGTAACTTTTTGTTTTATTATTTGTGTTTTATCCCTTTGAACGTCCCGCCGATAAAACCGACTTCAAAGACGCCGCCAAAGCGCGCGTATTCTAATTAAAAACTTATTATCTCACCACCCACTGTAGCTATGACAAACTAGATAGCCAGATAAATGCAGAATCCAATAATGTCAGAATAAAGTAATGAATATCTATCCAAGTTAACTTAAAAAAATAGTAAACCCGATGAGTAGGGAAAACATGTGCGAAAACGACAGGCATTTTGCATGTCGAATTTAATGAACTTTTTTAGAACTAAACCTTTGTAATAGCATATATTCGCAAAGTAGAGATTCAGAGTTTTTTTTGATGTATAAAACTTACAGAATGATAAAGTTAACAGTTAACAGCAACAATCGAAGTTAGGTATTTAAAAAATCTCTGCTGATATATAATCGAGAAATAATCGATAGGAAAGTACTATAGCTACTAAAATTTCGCTAAAACTGAAAGGCCGTTAGATGTTGATTTTTCTTCAATTATATTAACATATTATGCATTAAGCCTCTTATCTACTACGTAATAACTGACGCAAATATGAGGCGCTAAACATGATCGGCAACGTTGCACAACAACCCGCGACGTGGCGGTTTCTTTTTTAAGCCTCGTATCCATTAGGCCAATTTTGAGTCGCGAAAAGTATCACAAGATGTTACGCAACTTACGCACAGTTATTACGTACTGTGTGGTTTTATTTAAAAACGTTGGAAACATGTCTTCTACCCACTTCACGACCTTTTGGTCGACATTAAATATCAAAATTGTATAATTCTATCCCATCAAAGACTTTGCAGTCAGAGTTCAAATTTATACTCAACAAAGTTAAGATGAAATTCCAGTAGCAGGTGTCCTTTGGAGAAGCGGGTCAAATATATTTCAAGTCGGGTCTCGTCGCATTGGTTTTGAACGTGGATTTCATAGCGCCGCCATTTGCATTAGTTTAACAGATACAGAATTTCATTTTGGAAACTCGATAAACGATGACGGATGAAAGCTGCTCGGTTCTGATGGAACTGTTTTATCATAGTTTATATGGAGATACTATTCTATGGATACAGTTTATTCGTCGTGTATTTACTCGTCGTGCTGTCTCTTAAGCTTATGAGATGTTAAATCTTTAATTTTATATAGATAAAAAGTATCTCATGCCTGTACTAATAAAGGTAATAAAATATTAGTGAGCCGAAATTCATCAAAATACCTTTGGCCGTTTTCGCTTGATTGAGATACAAACTTTCACTTTTTGACATGAAAGATGGACTTTCGAAGTAAAATAATTACAAAACTGATAAACATGGTGCGGGCAAAAGCTTTTTGAATATTTAATTACTAATACCGATAATTTTAATCTAATCTAATCTAATGTCAATTATCAATATTCTTAGTAGCATACACGACGATTGTTAAGCCTGGCATGTAATGTTTCATTTAGTAAATAGAAAACTGCTGAACCAGAGTAAACAAAGTATTTTCTAATAAATCTGTTAAGATATTGCAGAATAGTTACAACACTGGCAACATACTTGTAAGAGCGGTTCTCCTACAACTATTTTCCTTACATCGTTTTATTGGTTCTTATAAACTTGGTGACTTTGTTGCTCGGACTATAAATGTTACAGCAAATTAAAGTTTAAAGTTATTTGTTATATAAAAAGTAAAGTCAGCCGACGCTTCTATTATAACATGACTATAATATAATAATTATTTGACTATATTATGTACTTAGACAATTTTATGTGGTAATATTATGTTTTAGATAAAGTTACTTTCAGACACGATTGTTATAAATTGTTAATGAATAAATGAAATGAAATGAAATAAAATGGTTTGTTGAATCATTTCACAGAATTCCAAAGAACATTTTAATGTTGAATCGATTTTCAGGGTGGTCTTAGCGTATTTTTTATTTCAGTGAATGTATGCGTGTTTTATGTAGTGTGAAGGTTGTATTTTTATTTTATTTTCATAGAAGTTGTAAACAACATTATGTATGTTTGTCAATAAAATAACGAAAATACAGGCAACGACAATCAATAAACAAACAATACACATACAACAATAGACAAACATTCATCAATACACCAATACATATATTTAATAGACTTTTTATTTTGACTTGATGTTTTTACAAAATAAATATTCTTACCAAAATCTAAATAAGCGAAAATATTATTCAGATGTTAATCTCCGCTTTGTTTGCAGTTCTCTAAAATGTAAAATTTAAATGGAATTCGAATTTTTGTTCTAAAACAAAGTGTTTGGATAGGATTACCTAAGTGTACCCAGAGCGTGGAGTATGAACGTGCAGGAGCATAAGTTTCAAGTTTTATTTATCACGCGAGCAGTCTGCCAGCGATGGCAGTCGACACTTCAATCCCTGAACTAAATCACCGAATACCAACGACAGGAAGCTTTTTAGCAACTCCATTTTATTTAGTCAATTTACTGAGACAGACTAAAAGCAACCTAAGTTCCAATGATCTGAGTACATTTTCCAACGCCGCAGAAACAGTCCAGTCAGTTTCTGCCCTGAACATTTTACTTGGATGATAAAATTTGAATTTTAAAGAAACATTCGAAGCCAGTTTGATGGCACAAGAGTGGAAAATATGATTAAGTTGGTGGTTGTCGGAAATTGATGTGACTCTTAACCCGACTACGTTTTAAATTAGAGATATTCAACTGAGGAAGTATCATAAATATAAAGCAGACTTTTACCTGACAAGCAGACGGTTCACCTAATGGAAAGTGACAGCGCCGCCTATTGCCACGAGGATGCTGATCATGTCTTAGAACGCCGGGAGCACCAGTGCTCCTGTTGATCATGTTGATTGTAATTACACTGGTTCTCCAATCGTTCAAACTGAAACACAGCGAAGTGCTTCGCGGCTGAAATTGAAAGGACGATCTCGCAGTCGGCATTCGAACGTCGCACTTAAAAAAACTTTTGATAGAAATAACGGATTATTAAATGAATTAATTTTGTGTTTGTTCGGATGTCAACTTGAAATTTTAATAAAACTTATTTTTATTTTGTGACATTGGCTTTTTTATTTGACGTGTGAACGTGATTTTTAAATAACCATTTTATTGCTATTAATTCTTTCAAGTTTCTTTTATTTTATTATAATCTTTTTATTTTTACTAACATGTATTTCTTATTCCAATCGGCTGCACATTTTTGTCTTACTTGCTATGATATCTGCATTATATATAAAAATTGTTTCTCCACAAAATAAATGATAAGATTTACAAACAAAACATATAATGAGTCACAATTTCACAAATTCAGCAATGAGTATCAAACTTGATAACTAGTTTTTTTTTCAAATAGGGCAAACGGGCAGGCGGCTTACCTTATTGTATGTGATACCGATGCCTATGGACACCTGCAGGCAAAAAATGTCAGCTAAGTCGTTGCGCACCTAAACAAAAAACCTACATGGTTACAACAAAGTGGACTGCACTGAAACAGCTAAATTAGGGTGAATTACTAATTACAAAACAATAGCGCTTTGCGTACTAATAACTAAGTCTAAGACTTATTGATTTCAATCGCTAAGCGGATGCAAGGTCAAAAGTGAGGCCTAACCAAAAAAAAGTTATTTTTTCCAAAGGTAATGTTGCCATGAGTACCTTCGATTGCCGCTTGCGACTGCAGTTACAAATTTGTATGAATATTTGTAAAGTGCCTCTAACGGATTGGTGACAAATTAAGAATACTAATACAATCACTATTAATATATGTTCCTTAATGTGTCGAAAAACCACACGAACTCATGAAAGACACACTCGGGGCACACCCGCCACTCTGTCCCACCACTGCAACTCCTGTTCACCAGGATCAACAGTGGCGTCCTTTGATCGAATAATCAACGAATAATGCAGCTATGCAATGATGCACAGGCTGTGCCCGGACACCCTACCAAAAGACACACTGTCAGCATTTAAAAAAAAAAACAGGACGCAAATTTTATTAGGATTTTTTGTTGTATTTTTAATATAAACTGGTCCTTAATAATACTTGGTAAATGTATCTTGGAATATGACAACTTAAATTATTTTCGCTATATATTGTTGTACGAAACTGTCTATTCTAAAACTTCATGGTGTAACACACGCAAGACTTCCTGCATAATGTATCATTCTCATAAACGTCTCTAGAACATTTTTCGCGAGCATAATTCACTTGCAAGCAAAATAATAAATAGTCCTTCCACCACTTGTTTTGCAAGAGTTTCAAATAACAATTTTGGAAATAACCCTAAAGTGCCGGAACCAATTTTTATCACAGAAGAAAGGGACGAAACTATAAGAGTTTTAGTGGCGTCTCTTTCTGTTTCCTCAGTGGTTGTTTTCGACTTTGGCAGCCAGTTAGGGCAAGATAAAGTGACGACGTTCGGGCAAATACTTGGCGAAAACATACGAACATTTGCAAGTCGACGAAACTTGGCCCATTATTCTTCACGGAGTGCGGCGCATATTTATAAACTACGCCAATTGTAAGCTGCTTATGTTGCGACTTGATACGAGTGAGTGCTGTGAGTGATATTATTTTTGTGCTCAAGAATGACAAGCATTTTTATCACTAAGGTTGGAAACAAGCAAGTGGTCCGCCTGATGGTAAGCAGACACCAGAGCCTATGGAAGTTTCTTCTATCAGAGGCATCACGCATCACTTTGCCGACCCAGTAAAGATCTTGACATTTATTACATACCCATTGATTTAAAAAGATACCATTGCCTGTGGACACCATAACCTCTGGAAAAAATATCAAGGAAGTCTTATTAAAATCTTTATTCAGTTGTATCTCAGGGAATGCCTCTGTCGACCCTGGTTAACAGAAGTTCTTGAGGTTGGACAGACTGATTGGACTGCCCCAAAGATGTTTGATGATGTGGACATCAGAGTTAAATCTTGGGGTTTTATAATTATGGATCGCTGATAATCGTTGTAGTGGATTACTCGTTTACACTCAATTACTTTATTCAAATGCAGTATTTAAATGTGTAAATGAAAAAATGCTCAATAAACTCTCAGTTATAAAGTCACATAATTCGAGTCATTTAATATTAACCTTCATTGTTATTTTATAGCTCGTGAAAATCAAACAATGAGGGAAGGCGTGAATGATGTATGTTATGAAGTGTTGCTTTGTCTGTGATTATAGGGAACGCGGTTTCCTACTGCAAGCTGGTGTTAAATGAAATTCATGTGATACCAGGAGCCACGGCGTTTGGATGTGGCAAAATCCTTAAGTTAAATGTTATAAAATTCTGGTTTTCTGATGCTACTTTGTTAGTCAGCGTTCGACCTTAAAATTGTAAATTTTACTGCAACGTCATGGGCAAACAAACAAACGGTTCACCTTATGGAATGTGATACTATTACTTATTGACCCGGTAATGGCCCTGATGTCCTGATCCTGATGTTTTTTTAGAGTCTTCAAGCAAGTGTAAAGCAGATGCTAAATTATTTGATCTACTAGTTTAATAGGTAGAGATGTCTCTCATATTCCTGGATTCGTAATCCTATGCAAACGCAGGCCTAAAATCAAAATCAAAAGGCCATACTTAATCCGGTTACGGGACGGTTGCAGTGCGTTTGGGAGTTTTTAATATATTTATTTTTTAACTAGATTTTGACCCCAATCCCGCCTGATATAAAGCGGCGATGGAGTCCAAGGTGAAACATGCCTACCCAGGAGAAGCCTCACTCTTGCCTTTAAGAGCCCCAGGTACTTTTTAGCAGGGAACACATCGCCAAAATTAAATTGTGCAATTCCTGCACACGACTGTTTAAAGTAAAGTTAGTAGTAAATAGTTTAAAGTAAGTATACAACTGTAAGAAAGACGTCACACCAAATGCGGTCCGTCTGCGGACTGCGGTTGCGTTTCGGCCTTGTGAGATAGAAAACCGTTATACAAATACCAATAGCTGTAGCCCTAACGATACAGGGGCGTGTAAAGGATTTCTAAATCCAACTGCCTTTCTAAAATACATTACAAATTTGTAAAACTTCATAGGAAACGGCTAGGTGGTTTCCGAAATGCGTGTACGAGCATTTGTCGCTATGCTTTTGGTTATATTCGATTTGATCAAAATATTTCTATTGATTGCCAAATATGTAACAAATTTTATTTGCTTAATACCTGCTGCACCAGATTATATCTTAGTGCAGAGTCAATGTGTGTGTCGTGATGTGGTTATTTTCGGTTTAATTACTTGTACCTAAAATACTTCCGAATATTTTATTAATTACATTCCTGTTCACCTCACACGCACCATAAGCCGCAAAATTTAACTTAAATTCTTGTGTAAATAAACATGTGCCAGTAGTTATTTGTCCAGGAACAAAAATATAATTTATTATTTTGACGTCACTAAAATTCAGTTTGTAAAGGTATTTTACTACAATTTAAAGTATATCAGGTTCTACTCCCGGTTGGGACAGGCAGTTGTTGTGTTTGTAAAATTTACCCCTGTTTTGAATTTGAACGATCTCTTGAACCATGAACATAGATATTTCGGGTAAGATTAAAAAAAAAATAGTATCACATTGTGTTTTTTTTTCACACTTTTTTAATTACACGAACAAAACACACACTCATTTAAACACAACCCTCGTTTTTTCGTAAGACAGAAAATTCAAGTAAGAATTGTCGACGAAATGCACAATTCCTGTCAAGCAAAATATCCTGAAGTGAATATATGTAAGTACTGACGGTTCGTAGATCTGCTTCCATCCTTGTCAGATTCATTTAAGAGGATGCTTTCCTTGCGCTGAGCACCACCTGGCACCTCAGGTAAATATACAAACGTATTTATACATTTGTCATGTATATATACATGCATTTGTTAGTTCACTTCACGTTAGACTGAAATATTTCTTGACTGTTTCAAGTCATTTCCATGTTTTTTTTTGTGTTGCCACTAAACAAACGTGATAGATTAAATTAATTTGAATGTATCGTTATCGTATAGTGGCAGAATTCTTTAGCGATCAAGAGATTTATGACAAAGAAAGTGAGTGTCGTAAAAAAAATACATTTTCATATAGATACAGAGAAATAAATTTAATACATGCTAAATTTTTATTGTCATATATTTCACTTAGTTAAAACGCTATAGTATTCACTGCTATGAAACTCTTATCTACAGTGAAAACCTCTGCAAGACATCTCCATAGTTGTTTGAGATTTAAAATAATAATTAAAAATTGTTAATAGATAAAACAATATGGAACATAATAAATACATCACGACACACACATTGACTTAGCCCGGCACTAAGATATAATAAGATAGATCTTATATCGCAAGTATTAAGCAACGATATAGTATAAACCACATATTAATTTTTAAAATATTATAATTAGCATATATCGCAGATAGGTGAGAATTCTATATCCAATGCGTCTTGCAAATAACACAAAGTTTCACCCCGGTTGGGATTCGAACCCGGAACCTTTGACGTAGCAGCCAGTTGTTACATCAGCCACTCTATCTCACCACTGCAACCCCTGTTCACCAGGATCAACAGTGGCGTCCTTTGATCGAAAAATCAACAAATAACGCAGCTGAGCCCGGACACCCTGCCGGCTGTCTTGGGACGCGCAACAAACTTAATCAGAAGAAATAGGAGACAGCAATCGAAATGGCCCATAGGCCAAAGAACTAAGGGGGGAGACAGTCAGGAGACGCCTGACCGTCAAAACACCACGGAATGCCACTAACTAACAGAGAATACACCCAAAACCAATGAGTCTTGCAAATAACACAAAGTTTCGCCCCGGCGGCTGAACATCTGACGTAACAGCCAATCGTTACATCACTGCACCACAGAGGCCGAAAAAGTAAAAAATCCGTTTATTAAAACAACTTCCTTCTCTTTTTACCCTACCTTTGTTTACTTGTTAACCCTATAACAACCTCAATTAACCTTTTAAGATGTTAAATAAAAACTGGATGCAATAAAGATTGTAAATTACAAAAGGAATGATAAAAAATTGAAACGACCGACCCTGTTTACCAAACGAGCTATTACTCCAACGGTCAGATTCTATGGAAACTGTTGTAAAATTGTATTTACTTTTTGTTTTTAACTACGGGAATAAGCTAATACAAGATACAGTAATAACTGTCTTTTTTTTTGAAGACTTTATAAGTTTTCTTTAATACTAAAAACTTGTATAACGGGAGTGAATCATTTTTCAAATATTCAGTTATAATTATTTTTTTATTTATTGGCCGATTATAATTATTTTATTATACATACATTAATAGACAACAATAATAAAAGGTGCTATCCTGATATGTGTGCTACTTATGGGCGTATACAACATTCATATGGGATCAAATTAATGTTAAAATTGAATAAATATCATAAATATACAATACTATTAATATGAAATAAGGAATATTCTAAATACAATGGAAATTAAAATTACAATATAAATAACAATCCAATTTTAGATAACATAAATCAAATTAAAAATAAAAGCTTACACTAATAATAAAATCTAAACAGAACACACGGTGTATGCATGTTCTGTTTAGATATGGATTGTGGGAAAGTCGAGACAAAATCTTTTGCTTGAAACTGGCCAAAGTCGTGAAAAATGTCAATACCTTTATCGTTTATTAAATTATACTGCCTTGCCGTTCTATACAGAGGAGCCTGAGACCCCAAGTTAGTTTTGACAGTCGGAGTGCTAATTATAATAAAACTACTGATCAAATAAAATTTCTTATTAAAGATGACCAATTCCTTGAAAATTTGGTATTAAATAATAGTTTCGTCATGTCCATCGTCCGTGCGAGATCGTCTGGGTTGGTACCACCCTCCTTTCTATATCTGCTGTGTTTCGGTTCGAAGGATTGGAGAGCCAGTGTAATTACCGGCATGAGCGGTATAACATCTTTATCTCTACATAGGCAACGTTTAGGGGGTGCTTTTGGTGTTTCACGACATCAGAGGCATCGTCGTGTCGGAATCTCTTATCATCAGATGAACACTTTGCTTGTTTGCCCATGAAATTGTATTTATAAACCAACAGTATCATTAGAAAGGCTTAAAAAAATAAATAAAAACAGTTAAAAATTTGGAAGCATGGTGAAGAAGACAGCGGAATGATTTGAACTCATCTTTTAATTCACAACGCACGTGCCTACAGAAAAGTATTCGAAAAAGCGACAAGATAAGACAAATAATTTGATGATTAATTTCATTTGCAATTAAATCCTTTAAGATCTTCAGCTTTGTGATAAATTGGATGTATCTGTCAAAGTCAGATCGAATCGGGGGTCCGATTGAAAACATTTTTCTTGGGAGTTCACAAAGATCTTTCGTCTTTTTCTTTCTTAAGCCATTCTAACTCAAGCAAGGTGAGACGGGTGTACTTTTACATGATGGCGGTTTACTTAATTAGAGAATGAATGATATCTCGGGTGACAGACGCATTAACAACCAGTTGAGTTTTGTTTTGGAATTTCTGCCTTTTTATTTTGTTTGTTTGATTCGAAGAAAAAGATTTCAACCGGTTTAAATTTAAAGACAAGCGACCAAGTAAGAGAACTAATATAAATAAACTGTAAGAAATCTTTAATTTTCTTTATTGAAATTATCTTGTTTAAAATCAAATCAAATAAAATATTTATTGCACTTAATATTTTTACAGTACAGGTCGTATGTTTTATAATAGTTAGGTACAAATATGGAAAATTACAATAACATTATTTTTAACAAGGTTTTAGATGTCACATTAATGAAATGAAATACTATTAAATAATAAATGAAAGATGGAAAAATATTTACTTCGAATTTTTCATTTTCGAATCAATCAAATTTTTTCGTGTTTTGGTTTACAACATTAAAATAGCAACCAAGCATACGGCCCGCCTGACCGGCCGCAGTCACTTTAGCCTATGGCCGTTTGCAATATCAGGGGCATCACACGTTGTTGACGCTAGAACTATAAACATTTAATGTAAGATTTCCATGATTTAACATTACACTTTTCCACACCCTGTTAACTTCAAACCTTCCTATTATATGTAAGAGCTTAGTGAAACAATTTATTTAAAATTTAAGCTCAAACCTGCCCTCGAAACATTATTCAAAGTCTAGAACGTTGGATTAATGTATTCAGAACATAGTCCATTAATTCATAGTAAAAACTGTCTCGATTTACCACTCCCACTGTTACCTTGCTCACTTTATACGATTTATTTCGACAACTCGAGAGCTATGTCTGTATCATGAAATACAAGATTTGCTTGAAATTCATTAATTAAAAATAGAAAAACGTTCAGCGAAATTAACTGCTAAAATGTCTAAATATCCCGAATTGTTAAAAAAAGTTAATATTCTACGGCTATAGTTTGTATTTATTTTATGTTTATACACTATTCCATGTGATGAAGTCCTTTGAAACAAAATGCGCTCAATGCCCACATGCAGTCAACAAAATAAGGGAAGTTAGCAAACAAACCACATCAAAGTTGTCAGGCAATTTGTACTAGATAACATAATTCTTCAACTTAAGCCCCGAAAAGCTGCGAGATTGATCAAAATTAAATACCACTTTTAATTTTTTTCCGTGCCAAAGGATGTTTTTTTAATTAATTTCCCGGGGACCAAACTTTCTATTTCGACGGAGGTAGGGATTTTATTTGTGAGCGTTCGCTCAATTATTTTGCTCGCGAAGGTTTTTTAACGTTGACAGAGTTCATTATTTATCTCTTTTTATTCGGAAAATGGGTCCTTTAAAAACCCGAACGTTGATAAATTAAGAAATAATTTAAGATGGAGCTAATGATGCTGGGAGAAAGTTCTCTTGAGATAATCTTCTTAATAAAAAGGCTGGTTTTTGTGAGTTGGTCCTTCCCTCGTAGACCTCCATCATATTAGATTTATGGTTTTACTTACGAAGTTTGGTTTATAAGTAATACCTAATTATGAAAGCCACTTCATTATATCTTACAAATTAATTTTCCATATGATGAATCGGTTTGTTCTATGTTACAGTTTTACAGTAATAATTAAGTTAGTTACGAGTATGTTATTCGAAAAAAACATTTTTGTTATTATGTTTATATGAACAGATAAGAACTAAGAATAAAATTTAAATTCATCAGAGCCCTGTTCAAAAAACTTACAAGTCTATAATTTCTACAAGTGTAGTATGTGTAGTGTAGTGTGTGTGTATGTTACAAATTGTAAGAAATCTACAAATCTATATCTGACGAGTTCGCGGCACACCCGCCACTCTGTCCACCGCTACAACTCCTGTTCACCAGGATCAACAGTGGCGTCCTTTGATCGAATAATCAAAGAATAATGCAGCTGTGCAATGACCCTTGCCTTGGCTGTCTTGGGACCCGCAACGAACTTAATCAGAAGAAACAGGTAGTAAGAAACCTATTTCAGACTTCCCTCCCAGCAAAGCGGACAAATTTGTAACTTGGAAATACTGTTTAATATTAATTAACAACCAATTGACAATTATTGTAAGTTTAGACACAAGCCGAGACAACCTGTAAAATTATTTTTATTTTAAATAAACATGTCGAATTGTTAACTTGTAACTACAATTTTGTGTTTTAATAAAGCAGTTTTTCTTACACATTTGTAAAAATCACCTGTAAAAGGAAAATGTTTATTGAACAAAACTATGTAGAATTTTGCTACTAAGTTTGTAAGTTTTTAACCATGGTAAACTTGTAAATTGTTATTTTTACTGAACAGATATTTGTAGATTTGTAGGATTTTTTTTTCAATTTTTTTAAAGTCTACACTTGTAAGTTTGATAGAATAGTCCACAAGTTATAGAAGACCTTATAAGGGACTCATTGGATGCGAGCAAGCAAGATCGTTTCGATTATATACATTTTAGGGAGGCTTATGTCCGCTAGAGAACATCTTCCAATTGATGATGGTACCATTGGAATTAATCATGATTTTATTTTAATAATTAGTTGTTGCAAACTATAAAATTAGAATCAAACGAGGTTTAACAAATAGGTCACACCTTGATGGTAACCCACTATTCATAATAATAGTAATAATAATAATAAATAATATCTTCTTTTTATATAATACAAAGTTGGGTTAATTACAACGCATTAAACTCGATGGCGATTGGATCGAGTTTTACTTTCTTTGAATTGTTGACGGCATCTGTTGCGCCGTGGTGTAACAACTGACTTCTACGCAAGATGTCCCGGGTTCTTTCTTCTATTTGCAAAACGCATTTCTTCGCTTTTGGATGCGGTATTCTTATTGAAGTATTTAGTTTATATCATAACGTTGCTTAGTGCCTGCGATACAAGATGATATCATAGTGCAGGGCTAAGTCAATGTGTGTGTCGTGATGTGATTATTATTAATAATAATAATAATAGTCAGCCCTGCACTAAGTATCGTAAGAACTTGGTATGGAACTGGCGACGATATGGTATATACTAAATAAATAAGAATACAACATCCAAGACCGGTAAGCGAAACAATGCGTCTTGCAAATAACACAAAGTCCCGCCCCCGCCGGGATTCGAACCCGGAACCTCTAGCGTAGCAGTCGGCTGTTTACACCACTGCGCCACCGAGGTCTTAGCCCCGAATAGCAGAATATCTATTAAAAACGTCAAAGTTCCAGAAAAAAAATCCACACGTGCAAACCCGCGGGGCAATAGCTAGTAGATATCTGTCATAGGATAAAATATTTTATTAGCATGTCAACATCGCAAATTTTGTGCGATTTTCTTAAAACGTAATTTTAGAATATTATGATAGCGATGAAAAGCAAATATTCTTATTTCTTTCAACGCGTTCGTATTACGTGATTGAAGAAATAAAACGGAGGTATTAAAAACAAGACGAGATCGGTTTCGTCTGAATTCGAATTTTGCTTCAAAATGCGAAAGTCATTTCCTTAATGCTACAACTTGAAGAAACAACTTTATTAACATGAACATAGAGTCTCTTTGGTAGAAAATATTTTTTTTTGGAACAGAATCATAAAAATACCGACACAAAAACGTACTAATATGTTACCTATTTTATTAACCATAATCTTTTTAAACAGAAATGGCAACACTTTGGAACTTTGTCAAATTAAAGTTCAAATGACGAGACAGAAAAGTACAGAGTTTTTTTCTTTTGATGGCATCATAATGACAATATCTTAGAGTAGTGTCAAGTTATATTTACTATCAAGTTTTATGAGGTATGGAAAGATAAATAATAATATACTACTCAAAACAAAATAAGTGGCACGAGGTATTTTGTCTGTACCATAAAAATAATAAATCAATAGTTATTTTTTTGTCTCCATAACGAAAACTAATGTTGTTTTCACCGTGTAGACCAATAAACTTATTCCAATAATAATGATTCAAAAGTTTATTTGCTTTTGAAAGAAAAAATCACATTTAAGGTTAAAAATAAAAACAATGTAAAGTTACTGAAAACAAAAGAAAATACTCCATGCTCATCTTTTAGTAACGAGTATGCCCTCCTCGTTTCGCTACGCACTCCTGAAGCCTGGAGTGCATGCTCTCAATCAAATGCCTGACATTTTCCATTGGAATCTCTTCCCAGGCCCTTTTAACAGCGTTGATGAGTTGCTGTTGGTTGTGGATTTCCTGATCACCGTCTCTAACTCTTCGTTTCAACCGATCCCACATGTGCTCTATTGGATTTAAGTTCGGGCTGTTCGCCGGCCACGGCAAGACTTGAATTTGAGACGCTTCCAGTACAAACCGAGTCGCTTGAGCCTTGTGTGCACGAGCATTGTCTTGCATCAAGATGAATCCAGGACCCGCTCTCTGAGCAAATGGGATCACATGTGTTCTGACAACTTCCTCAATATACCGCTGATCAGTAACAGTACCCTCATTTAAAATAGCGAGCTCAGTTTTGCCGTGTAAGCTTATCCCGCCCCAAATCATTACATTTGGACCACCAAAACGATCGACTTCATGGATGCAGGCTTCTGAAAATCTCTCGCCGCGTCTTCTCCATACTCTAATACGCCGATCGTCGTTAAAAAATTATCTTTGCATTCGTCTGCGAAGAGCACCATGCCCCATTGGTTTATGTCCGAGTCCAAATGTTGACGGGTAAATCTTAAACGATTTGCACGATGATTCTGGTTAATGGAACACGGACAACTCGCCTTCTTGATGCCTGCTGGTCTTCATGCAATCGATTACGAATAGTTTGGTCACTGACACGAGTACCCGTTGTGAGTCGTAAACGATGTTGCAGCTTGCGGGCCGTCGTTGTGTGATCACGGCGCGCACTTAATCGAATGTAACGATCCTCTTGAGCTGTTGTAATGCGAACTCTGCCCGAACCAGGTCTTCTTCTAACACTGCCGGTCTCTTGGAAACGATTCCGTAGATTTTGAATAGCTCTTCGAGAAAATCCCAATTGCAAATCCACAGATCGCTGCGAATGACCTTCTTCAATCATTGTAACGGCTCTGGTTGCTGTCAGCGAGTCCATATGACGCCTGCGTGCTTGTGGCATATTGCAAAAGATGTTTCTGACTCGAGATATCAATGAACTCTGATAATTTATAATAAACCAAGAAGCTAGAAAAGCAAAACGACAAAGAAAATGGAATCAAAATTTTCAAAAATAATTTTAAATCAAATTTTATTTAAAACTGTTGCCAGCATTAGATGAATACTACAATATTAAAAAGTTTAGGTATCAAAGAGTTTGTAAACTCAATATTTTACTACTTTCAATATGTAAATGTTTAATAATTTACACCAAAATGAAAAAATACCTCGTGGCCCTTATTTTGTTTTGAGTAGTGTATATGGAATAATGAATCTGCTTACAGTAACATGCTAGTACGGTTACTGTAGGCTCTTTTAGGTTACTTGAGAGATGAGGAAAAGAGCAGCCAAATCATCGTATTTCACTTTCTCCACACTTGTACAGCACTACAGATATTCACTGGTTAAAACGCTAGCATTTTACACATTGAATCCTGCTGATATACCAGAAGAGACAATAAAAAAGAAAATTTCATCCAACACTTCCCGTTCCCGCCAATCAAGATACTGTATGATAACAATTCTACTGATATTGTGCAGTAACTAGAGTTTAATATCTTTCTGTAACGTCGATTTGACTTCATCAAAATGGCCGCCATGCGAATTACCGTTTGACTTTGCTTGTAACAAAATTAAAAATTAATATCGTGTTTCAGTGACTACATTTTTCATTAAATACCATCCATACAACGTAGGAGACCGCATATTTGCTTTTAGAATATCAGAGTAAATTAAATTAGCTGGAACGCAAGCTTAATTTAAATAAGGGTCGATCTACACAGGCGCCGACGATGGAATTTAATAGCTTCTCGTATTCATTACTTCAGTTATGCAACTGCCACTTTCCAATAATGACGAATACTAATTATAGCTCACTATTACTAAGCTTGTATTGAATGTACAGTAGACTGTTGCGTGCTTTATATGGCGGACTGGATGCATTGTTTTAGGGGAGAATTTGGTCGTAATCAAAATAAAAAAGCATAGACATATCACTTTCCGTCTTGTGTACCATCTTGTTTGTCTATGATATTTATAAAAAAGTTAATTAAGTTTTAAATTGGATTTCCTTTTACCACCAGATGAGATAGTGTCAAAAGCTAGGCAATTAAAAAAAAACAAAATCTAGAGTGCACTGGGCAAACTCTGTTGGGAACTTCTAAGAGTCAATTTATAATATTCGCTTTCTGTAAGATATTATTATGTATTTGAGTTATTATGAAACCTTGTGTACTTTATTTAAATGTGGCGACACAACATTATGTAATGCGACACTTGCAATATAACATTTTATTAGATAATGGTAATTATGCAGTTTACAAGGCAATCCGCGTTAGGTACACAGTCCCCCATAGTCACCCTCTACAAATGTATAAAATCACTGTGTGATAAGAGATAAGCAACTTATTAGATTACTTAATGTTATACAAATAAATTGAAAGGAAATATTCTCAATTGCTTTGTATTACTGTATTCCAAGTACAGAAACGTTAGTTCTCTTTGCCATCGAAATATTAATTACTTGCCTTTTGTTTGGCTCTCCTTCGTGTCTTGTCGGCTTTTGTCGGAAGCAAAGGCTTTGACCAATCACAGGGCAGCAAATAAATATACGCGATATTATTCCGATACTGTTTCCCCGAATAAGTCTTCTACGAATAATATTGACTTCATTTTTACTTTATTTATTCGAATCACTGTGAAAACGATCATATAAAAATTAAGCTGTAACATCCGATATTTTAATGGGTTTTTTAACACGCTTTTATTCGGTCGACCTGTATGTAACTAACTATGTAATGGAATCTAAGGTAACTAATTTAACCATCTTCCAAGGGTCGTAGTGTAATAGAAATTGGTAGTTGTATATTGACAATACAATAATATGGTACTTTCGAACTGATCTGATAATGGAGTCGAAAGATATGAACTGGAACTTCATGATTGAAAATCGTATCATAGCTGCTTTGGATTTCTTAGAAAAGTCTTGTAATGAACTTTGACCACGATATTAGGTTTCAAGGTCTGACGATGAAGCCGGAAGATGTATTTTTAAAATCAAAATCAAATACTTTTTAATTCAATTGGACTTAAATAAGTACTTTTAAATCGTCAAAATTCTTTTTAAACTACCACTGGTCTGGAATGCCTGTCTACGGGGAAGAATCCGGCAAGAAACCTCCGTAGTTGCTCTTTTCAATATTATTCATACTTATAACGTAATATAAAATTATAATTTATATATTAATAACGGGAACGAAAGCATACTAAGCGAATTTAAACAGAATATGAACACATTTTGTGTATATTGAAATAAAGGTAGATTTATAAACTAGTCATATTCTCTTATAAAGAAGGTTTGTTTGAAAGTATATTATAGTTTTTAAAGAGGACTCAAAGTAAATCGTCAATTGTGTTTGACAAAATCGGAGTTGAATCTCAACTTTATCGTTATCACTTTGGATCTCATTTTGAGAGCCGAAATTCTTCTTTGAAAATGGCGCATCTTCCGGTAGTATTAAACATGTTCGTTTTAAGCGGGTTTTTAAATACATCACGGGCAAACTAGCAAACGGTTCATCTGATGGAAAGTGATACCGCCTATTGACACGACGACGCTCCTGATATATACTCAAGTAGTGATAAAGATAGTTATACCTCTCATGCCGGTAATTACACTGGCTCTCCGATCCTTCGAACGGAAACACAGCAAACTGCTTCGCGAAAGAAATAGAAAGGAGGGTGGTACCGACCCAGACGATCTTGCACGTAGGTCTACCACCACCAAAACCGCCAAAGTAAGAACTTTATTCATAAAATAACACAGCATCACACATCACAGTGTTTTAACAAGGAATATGTGTTAACCTAAAATATTACATTAAGATGCTGTGTTACAACCATGTGTTTCGGTTCATTTACAGCCGGTCGACATATGGACAGCTTCATAGTAAAACAATTAATGTTACTTACAATATGTACAAAAAAACTGCAGTAAGCAGAATGTTTGTGAATGAACCAAAGAACAAATCTTAATTCCATCTTATAACTGCTTGTTCAGAAGGCAATCTTCAGAGAGTTGAAAAGTTTTAAACGACAACAAAAATACAAGTTGTGCAATACAGAGCTGGGGCAGCAAAGTTTCTTAGGTGTTTAACAAGGTAAATAAGTTTTGCAGTCTCATATAAAAGAGGTTAGTAGCTGAAGTATTTAATCAAAATGTAATAATTATACCTGAACTAGAAAAGTTTAAGATTCACTTCTGTTATTAATACCAAAAAAATTAAACAAAAATAAAATGACGAACGATTACTGAACCAAGAAAATATGTAATTTAAAACTGTTATGTTATTTATTTTAAATCAAAGTCAAAGTCAAAACATTTTTTATTCAAATAGACTTAAAATAAGTACTTTTAAATCGTCATCTTTTTATGCTACCACCGGTTCGAAACGCTATTTCTACGGGGAAGAATCCGGCAAGAAACCTCCGTAGTTGCTTTTTTCAAAATAATTACAACAATTTGTAAATAAAATACAGTTCTGGTGTAATGTGTCAAATGTTTTGGTGTTATCGTTAATGAAATTCGTATTAGGTATATTATTGGTTGGTTTGGAGGAGAAAATGTTACAATTGATTCACGTCATTTTAATTATTCCCGATCATTGGTTGCATGCAAGCAAAACTGCGAGCAAGAGCTAACAAAATATATATTTGAAATATGCTATCTAAGCCCTTTTTTGACACCCTCTTTATATGGTAACGAGAGAAAAAACACCACTTTTTTCATATCACTTCCGCCATGTTGATTTTTAACAATAAAATGTATCAAATGTCACAAATGACATGAATGTCCATCGATTGACACCTCATTCGTCAAAACCGGTCCATTATTTTACGAGCTACGGTGGAACACACAACATAGATAGAATCATGAAGTCATTATTCTGCGGGTCGAATTAAAATCAGAATATAAAAGCAAGTAAAGGTGATGGACCAAAAATGTATAAAATAAAATTCCACAATCAATATAAACTAAATGGCTACTAATACTATATGATACTATGTATCCCACCAATGTTTAACTATCTAAGCCTCATTGTTTTCAGCATAAGTCTTTCGGTTACAATAAAACTTTTAGTATCTAATTATTGCATGTCGATTATGACTTTTTTAAGCAATTTCTTAACCTGTAAGATAAATTTTCTATTATTTAGATAGCACACAAATTATAGGTATAAATATTTATTATGAGGGAAACATTATTTAATAAAGATCTACAACTCATTTAAGATGAAACAAAGTTAGCATTATAAAGAAAGAATAGAACATATGACAGTTAATGATAATCGAATTTTTAAAAAAATTGAAAAATTCAAGCAAATTGTCCTTGTCTCAAAATAAGCCACAGGCTCGTATGATAGGCAGAAATACATACTTAAATAGATAGGTAACACCCCTGAACTAAGAGAAAACATTCGTGTTTATCATCTGCCAGAGTTGGGACTCGAACCCGTGATCTCTCGTGTCTCGTAATACCAAATGGTATAACCCTCAGTGCCATAGAGGCAAATCCAAATGAGACACATGTTTAATTGCAAAGATTGTAGTATGAATTACGTTTATGATTATATGATTACATTTTTATGATTATATATTATGATTTATGAATTATGTATTTTCAAAACGTTATGTATTTCATATAAAGCAATGGACAATCGTGGGTGTTCAATTACATTTCCACCTACGACAAAATACATTATACATGTATATAATTATGTATATGAGCTGTGAAATCACGGATCAGGGATCTAATAACAGCATGTTGATTGAACTGAAACATGAGTTAATGCTGTATAGAACTATGAACATAATATTTCTAGTTGTTTTAAATTACGATTAACAATTTACGGTGACTTTCAAATAAGTATTACTGGTACGAGAGGTATAACATCTTTACCTCTACATGGGAAACGCATTGGTGGTTCTCTTGGCGTGCCAGAAATAAGCAGCGGTATCACTTTCCATCAGGTGAACCTTCTGCTGATTTGCCCATGATGTATTAAATAAATATATATAAATGCTTAAAGTTATTTGTGTTTGAAGGGTTTTCAGAAATCTCTATACATTTTTATTTAAGTTTTCTCGACTTAGCCACATAATATAATCCGTAGCTTTGATTCACAAATACTCGTAGGTATATATTGCTTAGCTCGAGTAGACTACCCCGTAGTGATAAGATACTACGCAGCTACGGCGTAGTCGATTGTAAAATTAACACTGCATTTCGAAGCATATGAACAACAATCCAGTAATTATAATACTAACTTCATAGGAACAGATCCCTTAAGCCCAGTTTCAATTATGCAACTTAGTTTCGCAGATTCGGATTTGACACAAACTGTTTGGAAAGTTAGATGGAAATGTTAAACTATTTGGATAATGTATTCACAGTTCCATTGGATTTCTACGTTGGATCTGATAACAAGATCTGATAACAAGCAAGTATTATTCGAATGCAATATATATTTTAATGACGTGTTTTTCTTTTTGCATTTTTTAAAATTGTAAATGATATAACAACAAATCAAAAAATACTAAATTAAACAAAATATAAAAAAATATGGTTAAACACCGCATTTCGCATGTTTATGTTGAGTCCCAGTGTGACAGATTGCGAATCTGTCGCCATTATCCGGGCACAATGAAGAACATAGCAGCTACAACTTTCGGCAATCCGAGACTCGATCCTTCGACCTGTCGGGTTGGGTTGGTCGATTAACCAAGGCACGTAACAAACTGAGCTATCACGTCCCCTTCACTAAATTTCTTAGAAATTCTCATGTTCAAATTTTCTTTTCACAAATGAAACGAAATTAACAATACACTTTTATACACTACAATACAATTTTTAATTTCAATGAGACTATACTTCAGAACTACTACAGCTGACCTCAGCAAAACCGACAGTTCGGGGTTACCAAACGAATTCGACGTTTGAATTCATGCTCATAAATCGAACGTGTCGAGTTAAGATACATTTATTCCCTGGCATTGGCACATGCCCGTTCTTGGCAGCCCGCCATTTGCCAGCAACAAGTAAAGTGTTTCCATCTCATGATGACCGCCTGGCTATACTTGTGTGCATGCACTTTACTCTGGTATGTGTATCCTCTTTATTGAGCCAACTCAGGTTTACGCACACTGAAACAGAGTGCACGTACACATCTGACGAAACTAACAACAACCTTAATCAAACTGTCACCGTGAGATGACTGACAGTACCATTTAACCGCTAATCTGCTATTTGCATTGGTTTCTTACTTTAATTGGTTGTGAACAAGCAATATAACTCTACGCGAGAGATATAACTTTAAACCTCTTCTCTTCTCTTTCTTTTTTTAACTTTTGACAACCTCTGTGGCGCAGTGGTGTAAACAGCCGACTGCTACGCTAGAGGTTCTGGGTTCGAATCCCGGTGGGGGCAGAACTTTGTGTTATTTGCTAGACACATATTTCGTTTACCGGTCTTGGATGTAGTATTCTTATCTATGTGGTTTTTACCGTATTGTTGCTTAGCGCCTGCGACACAAGTTCTTACGATACTTACTGCAGGGCTGAGTCAATGTGTGTGCCGTGATGTAGTTTATTATTATTAATCTCTACTTGGGCAGCGCTTTGGTGCTCTTGGCGTTCGTCAAGGGCATCGTGTTGTCAAGAGGCGGTGATCGCTTTCACCCATGCATGCATTGCTGTAGGGAATTTCATACGAAGAAAACCTTGTCTATATAGTGATGATCCGTTAACGAAGCTGTGACTTGCGAGGTGCGAGTTCGAGTCGACCTATTTCTGTAATCAATATGAGTATTTGCTATGGAGTCATTGTTTTTATTGAGTTGATAGCTTTTTTAAATTCTCAATCTACAAGTATATACTCGTAGCTTAGTAGGCTTTAGTTGGTGATTGCTTACCATCTATCGGGTGGTTTAATTGTTTGCCACCTTAGCTTTAGACCAAGATATTTGCGTGAATTGTCTCAATTAATAGTTTATAACTCAAAATTGAGACTAGAAAAACAGTAGTTATGAGTATGAAAATATTATAAATAAATTTGTAAAGTTTTAACCAACGGATGATACGATATTAAAAGTAATTACAGTAGCAAAAATGCATTCAGAAAATATTGTTCACTCTTAACTGTACATAAACAATTCATAAGAAACAACAGGAAATTTCTTCGTTTCGCTCCTTAACGTACATTCAATAACAGAAGTCGTTATTTTATTAAACATTTTTCAAAGTCAAAGTCAAAGTGTTTTTATTCAAATAGACTTAAAATAAGTACTTACAAATCGTCATTTTTTTTTAGTACCACCGGTTCGGAATGCTTTTTTACGGGGAAGAATCCAGCAAGAAACGTCCGTAGTTGCTTTTTTCAATATTCAAATACAATGTTTTCTACTACGAATTACAATTTTTCAACATAATAATTCTAGCTACACTCCAACTGTCAATAAGATAAACCTGTGCAGCTAATTAAATTACTTCCATATATCTTTATCCTCTACATAATTTCGAATTTTATAGGAAGCCTTCTTAATTAAAATTTGTTTAACATATTGCTTAAATTTAATATCTGACATTTCTGTTACATTTCTTGAAATTTTATTATAAAACGGACACAATTTCCAATAAATGACTTACTAGTTTTCGCTAATCTAACTGTAGAGATACGTAATTTATCATTATTTCTGGTATATCTTTATACCGTGACCTAGTCTATCAAACTCATTTAGATGTTTCCTTACATACATAATATTGTCAAAAATATATTGGGACGGTAAGGTGAGTATATCAATTTCCTTAAATAATTGTCGTAATGAATGTCGCGGCTTTAAGTTATACAGAGCTCTTGTAGCTCTTTTTTGTTAAATAAATATCGTATCTGTTTCGGCCGCACTACCCCATAGTAGTAACCCATAAGACATAATACTATGAAAATATGCTAAATATACCAGTCTAGCTGTCGGGAGATCCGTTAAATTTCTAATTTTCCCTACTGCATATGCCGCCGAGCTGTATTTACTAATAATTAATTCTAAATGTGCGTTCCACTGAAGTTTTGATTCGATATTAATGCCTAAGAATTTAGTCGATTCAGATTGAAGAAACACGATAGTTGATTAAGCATAAGTTTTTCAAAAATTTTACTAACAGCAGGTAAAACAGATAATGGCCTGTAATTCGATGGATCTTCGTGACTTTTTTCATCATGATTTTTACTTATCTTGAAGAACAATTTGAGTAATTGATAGAAACAGGTACATATTGAATTGATTCAATTTTATCAGTAGTTGAACGACTCAGCGAAGCGAAAGTTCTCAAAGTCTACTGGAACAATCCGGCTTTTGTTATGTATGTTTGTATTTATAAATGTTTGTTCGACGACAACTCGTCGTGAAATTTGGCAGGTGGGTCGTGAATTTTTCAAATATAGAGCTATTTGTTACACGACATCATGGGCAAAGAAGCAGACGGTTCACCTGATGGAAAGTGATACCGCCGCCTATTGACACGACGATGCCCTTGATGGCTGGAACGCCAAGAGCACCGCTAATGCGTAGAGGAGAAGATACTACAACTCTCCTGCCAGTAAATACACTGGCATTCAGAACTAGTCATTCGATTCTAAAACATTTTTCACCAATATAGAACGGACTTTAATACGAACATGGGATTTTAGAAAAAAAAATAAGTAGAAATTTGAAAGAAGCTAATTAACGTTTATAATTTTGTTAGTAATTGTACATAAAGTAAGACATACAAATCCCATCTGTATCGTTTAAAGTAAATAGCTTCATTATTCATGCCTTTAAGGAGGGTAAGTTATTTACGGTTTTATATCAAGAAACCATATTTACTGGAGGTAGGAGATTCCATTTCTAGTGTAAGAAAAATGTTTTCTCTTCTCAAATGTTTATTGAAATCAAAAAGTTGACGGATGGAACATGGCAAACCCCCTTGAGAATTTAATTTTTTGCTTTTTGTTTAAATAAAATTTCTTACTTTGATTTTAAAAATTCTTTCAATAATGTTTGGAATGTTTTAATTTTTCTGTAAACAACGAACATGCTGCTTTTCACCAAATAAGGATTTCGAGTTCGAATTAAAATACATACCTCCATAATATTTTTTAATTTCATTCAATCGTACCATGAATTTCATGCAAAAAGTACATAGAGAATAGACATTTATATCTTTAATAAATTCGTGATACACTCATATCCCTATGCCAAATGCTGCAGAGGTTTACATTCTAAGTATTTCGCAATACACTTTCTAATATCACGGTACATTTCTGAAAAAACTCTTTGAAATTCAACCTTAACAGTCACGAAATACAGACTAAGTTCGAATGTCCTTCTTGCTTCGCCCATACGAAGTATCCCCGGTTATTAAAGCGAACAACGTTCGAAGGCATACGCAACTTTGTACTGGAATTTATTAAATTTTCAAGTGTTTGATATTAAAATGGAGGCATTTTCCGCCCACGTGTTCCTTTAATCGACTTTCCGATAGCTATTTGGCGATGACGAAGTTTAAACGTCAATTTGTTTATTAATAAGCCACACGTTGCCACGTGTCTTTATTCTTGTCTAAGGGTTTGTTATACAGTGTCTAAATAAAGTATATTTTTATATAAAATTCTGTCTAAAATAGATTCCGTTTCACAAACGATTAACCATTAATTCATGTGTCAGTTCGTCACTTGCAAGTTAGAGTTGACGCTATCGCATTTTGACGTTTCGATGTACAAACGTAACAAGCAAGAGCGTAAAAACTATTTTTATTTGAAACGAAACATAAGGCAATGATTTTTTTTTTCATAAGTTGTCGTTTTGTATTTATTGCTTTTAATTTTGTCTTAAAAACGTGAGAGAAGTATTAATTACAACTAATTCGTGTCAAAAGCGTTTAATAAATCCATTTTTATAAAACTAAAATAAAGCTATTTGTTATATTGTTACTATGACAACATTTCTTTGTATCAACAATAAGACAATATACCAAGTAGCTTACCCTCCGAGTAACGGCCTTGCTTAGCAGATGATAAAATCTATATTATACTTAGCACCTTACTCACTAGTTAAGCTTATTTGAAGATTGTGAGACGCTAACGATGTTTAAACGTCAGATAAGTAGCAAGTAGCTTATTCAGTACCTTACTTGGACTTTGTGAAACAACCCCTAAGAATAATTATACCCTTATAAAATGCGACATGTTTTACTACACAAAACTGTGATTTTACATAAGAAATAAGGGTGATGGAGAATTTTTGAGATTCAATGAGTACTTTTGACTAATACATACTTTTCGATTCTGCAGTTTTCACTATCTGTCAACCAAGCATATTGTCTGCTTATCGGTAAACTTTAAAAATATATAAACTAATTACAAAACACTAAAGGTAGGTCATATATTTTGTCAACCAAGTTCAGGACTATATTTGTTGATTTAAGAATTTTTTTTCAGCTAAAGCTGAAAAAAAGCTAAAAAAAAATATGCCAAAATGTAGGTTACAACGTTGTTACACGTTAAGGAAAGTTACACATTAATCAACGGAATGATATTTTAATTAAAAACCATAAACAATTGAATGTGACCTGTTATTTAACAAGATGCCATGTCTTGGATAAAAATCTGAACCGATACGTGCTGTGGAATTTAAATGAAGGGAATATAAGACAATACTTCTACATCTAACTTTAATCTAGTCGAATAAATAGCCAAAAAAATTCTTAAAACCAGTTTTCAAAAGCAAATACATCTGACAGTCGATATAAAATAAGTGTTAAACTAGTGAAAAGCCGAGAGTTTTATCACAAAAAAGTTCCATTAGACTACTTCGGGGTTCCGAAAAACCTTGGGAAAGAGTATCAAAAGTGGAAACACCCTCTGTGGTATGCCAGTCACGGATTCAGGGACCGCTCTTAATGAACACCATTGCTTTCTCCGTTTTTTTAATAGCGCCTCCCCCGTGACGCCGCCAAAATGCCAAGTGATTTTTTTCGCAGGTCACCCGGACACGATAAAATTGATATTTAAAATTTCGTTGGTTTCGTTTTAGATCGGATGTCTATGGAATATATGTGTAGGCTGTCTATATATACCGGTATTCTATTCAATCCAAAAGCAATGTATAGATTACCTTAAACATGTAGGTGAATGTAAGAAATAAATATGGACTGGATTAGGAGTGTGTAATTGCTATACATCATAAGGTATATGGCTAGTGCTGCAAAGAATGTATGCATTTTTTACAGCATTTTTTTCAAAAATGTAATCTTCAAAAAATGCTTGTTAACGTTAAAATGCCAGAACTTAAGCCAAAAACACCAAGCGGGATTATCTAAAAATTCTGACGTTTCAGAGACTTCATAAACAGATTTATTGTTTTAAAACCTTTTTTCCATTATGACAAAGAATCTACGACTGTTCCACGGAACTGGCTCTGAGTCAAAATGCCTTTATTTTTTTTATAAAAGAAACAAAAAGAATGTTGCCTTCAGCTAAATACTGTTTATTAAATTCCGTCGTGAGAGATATAAAAACATCTGACAGGAAGATATTCTCTTTAGGGATCCGTCGTCAAATGGGTTCAAATGGGATTAAAATTAATTTTTTAAATAAAAATAAAACATTTATTTCAGATACTATTGAATCCTAAAGAGAAAAAATAACAATTTTGATAATAATTTTACAATTGTTTGTAATTATTTTTATTTTTTTTGTTGTTGTGTCTTAATTAAAGTTACAATAACTTTAATTAAAATAAGTAAATGAAAAATTGATTTATTTGTAACACAATTTTTTTCCACTAACACTATGTTATAAGGTCTTCTAGAATAAATTAAGGAAATAGATAAAGGAGTTTTCTTTCTGGTTTTCTTTCTCGTAGATCAGCATTCTGAACTCGAGGCTATTTATAAGGTTTTACTGATTAAGGATTAAATTTTAGGCTCTTAATTTGGACCACTTGAAGGGTCAAGAGATTGTTTCATGGCCATATTTGATTGTTTCACATCGAATCTTATTTTCTATAAAATCAAATATAGATTTATTTTATTCCGCTAATAATTGTTACTGAATACTCATACAAATTTTCGGTTAGCTCTTGGCCAATTTTTATTAATTTCTTAACCGAATACGGATCAGAGAAGAAAAAACTGAAACACGTTTTAATGAAATGTAGGTACGTTCCTTTTTACCTTCAAAGAGTTGTAAAATATTGTATGAATCATTGTTTTGAAGTAAGTCACTTCACCAAGACACCACTAATGAGAATGTATTTTTTTTGTAAATAATTTTGATCTAGCATATAATACCGTCATATTGCAAAAAATATGTTGTTATTAAAACTAAAATTAGTATGTTTTACAAAATTGAATTTTAAAAAGAAAATTATTTATTTATTTTATTTATTTATGGACGTCTACAGCAAGTACATTACACAAACATATAAAAATCTCATATTATAAACAGAAACTGATGTACATGCCTATAACAGACGAACACAACATTTAATAATATTATTTTGTAATATTTTATTGTATTTGATTCTTAAAAATAGCATTCTGAACCGAAGAATGCTATTTATTATATAGCAGCATTATAATATTGCTATTTTTGTCAAACATGACAATGGTGGGGAAAAAAAACCAATTTGAAAGTGCTGATTTTAAGTTTATTCGAATAAAAACATTTGACTCAGACGACAATAAATAATTTAATATTGTTTTGACATTTAACTTTAACTATAAATTCGAAATTAACCACAAATATCAAGGTAAACATTCCTGTATTAGTTGGTTCAAACGATAGCTCTTATGTAATGAGTTATGATCAATCTTTCGAAAAGGTACCTTATTATTTTATCCACCCTTTTATGAAAAACATTTCTATTGTCTCCTAAAAGATAACATCTTTTGGTAAAACAAATGGCTATCAATCCTAATAAAAAGATATCGAATCGTCCTTCAATTAGTCCAGACTGAGTTCAGGGTCGGGGCGAGTCGACTCCAAAAAAGGTAAGTTAGACCCCATTAACTTCTTTAAGTGCCAACTTATCCCAGGTAACGAGAACTTTCTTACAACCCTAGTTCGACTTTGGAACTACTGAGTTTAAGTGAATTTGTCTAAGATAAACACGAAGTTGTTACTTTTTTTGTTTTCTTAGACGAGGGCTGAGAGATCTTGTTCGTTAAAATATTCACTGTATTTGATGTGTGATGAAATGTTTTACGGTTGTTAATTCATAGATTGTTATACTAGTGGTTCGGTACCTGTTAACTTACAATTCTCTATGCCAAGGTAGCCATTTGAGAGATTGGACTTGTTATCAAACTAGTTTTTTTTTCCTTCATTAATCCGCCTACCAAATTTAATGACAATCCGATCTGATCAACAATACTCGAGTTATCGTTTGACATACAAACATACGTACTTACATACAAACGCCGGATCTCCCCAGTAGACTCTTAGAAATTAACTGGCTTTGCTAACTTGTTCAATTAATTAAATTCTATAGTCAAGCTTACAAATAAATAAGTAAATTGTATGACTGTAGACTTTCTCCAAGCAGCACCTGCTAAGAAACCCCTCCGCCTTGCCAGTTGAAACAATCTCCAATAAATGGAGACGTTTCGTCAAATGCTATGCCAAAATTACTAATTCCTAGCTCGCATGAACGCAGCAATTAATTCAATAAGCATTTCCAATTAAAAACTCAAATAAATACAACATTCCATAAAAACAATATGAACCATAATTTTACATTATACCAAAAGCCTCCGAGTAATAAAAAACTAGCTGGCATAATAAAATATAATTTTCGTATTTTGATAACCCTAACGAGGTTTGCAAAAAGTGAAATCTGGAAATAATTACCTGGGCCTTAATGGGGTGATTAGAGACCCCGTTTTACCCCGCGGGGTAATCCCGGGGTAATGGTCCGGTGAAATAACATTCAAAGCCTATTTCACATAGACGGAACATAACACGAATTCAACACGGATTTCGGTGATTTTTAAAGTGGATTACGCATTGGTGGTTTTATTACCTTTAATAACACAACTAAAACTAAAAGGGGTTTTGTTATCTCAATTTATATGGATATTAACTACAATACACGAACGAAATTACGCTACAAAATGAAGACTTGGTGTTTGCTTTTAAAATCGTATGAAATCTTACGAGAAGCTGAGGAAAATTTACGAAATAAGATTGAATTTGAAAAATAATTATTCGGCTCGGCCGTTTTGCCAATGTAAATTAGGATTCGCATGTCAGAATTAAAAATTCTAGCTATGGCTTTAGATGACTCTCTGACACAGGCATCATAAGAATTCGTAACATAAAATATAATTCTACTCACGTTTAAACAAATTAATATATCTTTATCTTTATCAAATTTTCAAGAGTAATTAAAATGAACTGAATTTGTCGATCGTACTCACGAGCTTTTTCATCTCGCTTTCCAACATCACAAAGACTTTTATAATGCAATTTAGTTTATTCAAAAGCATAACTACGATGTTATGAACGCAGACAAAACTACAGATAGATATCATTAGCAACTTTTATACCGCGACCCTTGTTATATATTTCAAACGATTTGTATGGCTTTTATCAGACCTTAAGTTAGCAATTTCAAAATACAACCTTTTAAGGGTTATTTTTTATTTTATTTGAAACAATTTAATATAAACTTTAGATAAATAAAAACAAAACAAAAATGATCAACATAGGCATACAAATAAACAACACGGGTACTTCGTTAATCATAATTTAAGAAGTAAGAAATAAATCTTATATAAAATTCTCGTGTCACAATGTTCTTTCCCGTACTCCTCCGAAACGGCTTAACCGATTCTCATGAAATTTTGTGAGCATATTGAATAGGTCTGAGAATCGGCCAAAATCTATTTTTCATACCCCTTAGTGATAAGGGTTGTCCACCCTTAACATTTTATTTATATGGCAAAACAACGTTTGCCGGGTCAGCTAGTAATCTATAAGTTCGCTCCATGAGAAAGAACCGCTCCATGAGTTCGAACCACTGGTACTTTATTCATACTATGTTGTTGAATTTAGCGAGCTGGAGTAAAAAACTGACGATGCATAAAGCTTTGTAAGCTATCCACTACCGATGAGAATTTATGAAGCTGGATAAAACATATACCTAGTTCGTTAGGATAGTGAATAAACAAGCATTTTGCTTTGGATACAAGGAAGGGTTTTGGGAGAGATAGAGTTTGTATTGGTAAAGGCAAAAATTTACTGCATAACCTCTGTAACCGCTTTCTTAATACTGAAATACTTAATACTTCTTAATTTCTTCTGATTTAGTTCGTTGCGGGTCCCAAGACAGCAGGTAGGGTGTCCGGGCACAGCCTGTGCGTCATTGCACAGCAGCATTATTCGTTGATTATTTTATCAAAGGATGCCACTGTTGATTCTGGTGGATAGGAGTTGCAGTTGTGGGACAGAGTGGTGATGTGTGAGTACTTGTTACATAAATAGGAAATAAAAGTTAATATAGTACATGTGGTAGATTTATGCGCGAGATCACCTGGTTTAATACCACCCTCCTTTCTATTTCTGCCGTGAAGCAGTTCGCTGTGTTTCGGTTCGAAGGATTGGAGTTAGTGTAATAACCGGCACGAGGGGTATAACATCTTTACCTCTACATGGGCAACGCATTGGCAGTGCTCTTGGTGTTTCAAACATCAAGGGAATCGTCGTATCAATAGGCGGCGGTATCACTTTCCATCAGGGAAATCATCTGCTTGTTTGCCCATAACGTTTCATAAAAAGAGTATAATAAAATGTAAGTGATCATTGCTAAAGTGTTAGTTCCTATTAGGAAAATGTCTAAACAGTATTTGGTAAGTTATACCTAAAACAGAGGATGAACGGTCTTTTAATGGCTGCAAAGAGCAGTTTGGTACAGGTGGCACAGGATTGTTCCAGTTAGAATTATTTCCGAGAGACCAATGTCCAGTATCTCTTCCAACTTCAAACTGATGATGAGTTATATGGGAGATTAATATCACAAAACCTCCTCGAACTTTTCCAATTTAATTGACGTACCACCCTGCACAAACGTTCGTAAAAACAATTTATTCCCTGAAACTTTTCAAAAGGTGCCTCTATAACTTTTTCGAGTATTTGAAAACTTTTAAAATAAAAATCTTCTTCGATTCGATTACCCTCCGTCCTTAGATAACAAAGAATTATAATACCTTTTGATAAAGTTTCCTGATTATCTTTCAACGATTATTTTCTCTATGATTTTATTAGGTCTTGGTAGCTCTGTTAAGTGTCTTTTTTACACAACCGACTCGACCCGACACGTCGAAGTTTCGAGTCTAGGATGGCCGTACGTTGTAGCTGCCCTGTTCCTCATTGTGCCCGGATAGTGGCGACAGCTTCGCAACCTGTCACACTGGGACTCATGCAAAATGCGGTGTTTAACACCTCTGCCTACCCCTCTCGAAGAATTAATTACGGCGTGAGTTTGTATATAAATCTACTTCTTAAACAATTTTTATTTTTACCTAGTAAAAACCTAAAGTACTAATATGTATTTTGTATACTATTACTACATGCTACAAAAAAGACAAGATAACATACAAACATTTAGAAACTTCTATCTTAAAAATAAGAAAACTACAAAAACAGCCAATCTATCAAGCCGTTCAAAATTTAAAGTCTAAGTCACTATTTGATTTGGTCAAACGTTTTATATATCAAGTGAAAAATATGAAAAATATATTTTTTTCCTTTCTGTTTGATTTAAATATGCAAACTAATTTGTTGACTATTACATTGTTTTGGGCAAAACTAGTGTAAAAATATACCTGATAATATAAATTTGAAAGTGTGGATATTTTAGACGTTGTAATTTTGTTACTCAATCAAGCAAAATTGGCTTTGGGTTAAATTTGGCATACAGACTGTTCATCACCTTAATGAACAAACATGCGCTTTTTATCTTTAAGCGGACTAAAACCAATCAATAAATGAAAGGCTTAACCCTTACATTCTAAACAATTATATTAATAAAACTAAGTAGATTAAGGCATCAAAGCCATCAATCAAACCGGTTTAATACCCATCAGTTATTGACAATATCCGATGAGGGAAGGCCTTAGCTCCGTCATCCCCACTTGCCACTTGGCAACATCAACGCGCCACTTAAACTTTACGATTTTACATTTGTGTTAAACTTCGTATCACGTGGCCGTTCCGTAAACATAAAACATAAACTCACGCCGTAGTCCCTCGAGAGAAGTTGGCAGAGGTGCTCGCTACAAACCGCTTTTCGGATGTTTATGTTGAGTCCCAGTGTGATAGGTTGCGAATCTGTCGCCACTATCCGGGCACGTTGAGAAAGATGGCAACTACCACTTACGTTAACCCGAGGCATGAGCCCTCAGCCTGTCGGGTCGGGTCGGTCGGTTATCCAAGGCACGTAACAAACTGAGTTACTACGTCCTCAATTTTTTACGTTCTAACCTTTCCGAGAGCAGCACTAGCTTTCTCGTACATTTTAATTGTATGACATTCTGAATGTTTGCTGTTTCTTAACGTTTGTACGTTTGGTTTATTAACTTTACTTCTAGTTTGTCAATAAGACCTTTTTAGATTAATTATTATTGTATTGTATGTGCTATGTAGTTTTTGTAGATGTATTTAATAAGTTAATGTTACAAATGTATTGCCTAGTACCTAATTAGGACTTAATTAAAGCTTATTTTCTTACTTTAGTCAAAGGAACTTCTTTCATGTCTTTAGAAAACCACATATAAACAGAAATACTGATACCATTCAGAAATCTATTCCGTGTAGTTTTCATATTGTTACGTTCTGTTTTTTTTTTTTAGTAAGAGCACGTTTTGAAATTTTTTAGCCTTGGTCTTTTCCGAAATACGTACGGCAGGTCGTGAGGTGTAAATGTTTCCGTCCAATGACTCAGCCTCATCGATCACAAACAATGTTGAAGACACTATTGTCGTCCGCAACTCATTACTCTGATCCGAATCGTTAATATTGGTTCAGTAATATCAAGGCCATCATCCCCTATTGTACAAACGAAGCAGCTATTATAGAACTTTAATACGTATAATTAAGTATAAAGGATTCAAATTGAGAGGTTTATTAAATTAAATTTATAAATCCACAGTACATATTCTCACATGTATCGCAATTATATATATATTTTTATTTTAAAAAAGTATATTATTTATTACCAAAGATATTAGAAAGTGCTTAAATTAAAACCAATGCTTAATTAATGCTTAAATTTATATTAAAAAATGTTTATTCAACAAGATTCAACAATTTTTTTTAACTTTTTGTTATAATGTGTTTGTTTCACGTTGGATTTTGAGCATCCGAAAATAATTAATTTTTCTTTTGAAATTAAAACTTTTTATACTTTCCAAACTGCACCCGAATCGATATAGCCGTTAAAAGTTATATCTGACGTATCAAACATAAACAACCACAGAATTAAAAATAGTCCTTCTACAACTGACAGATTATAATTAAGTTAGAGAATTAATTATCTCTT
This sequence comes from Choreutis nemorana, assembly GCA_949316135.1. Taxonomy (NCBI): domain Eukaryota; kingdom Metazoa; phylum Arthropoda; class Insecta; order Lepidoptera; family Choreutidae; genus Choreutis; species Choreutis nemorana. The sequence goes on from OX438598.1 coordinate 1,943,121, forward strand.
GTCTAACCGTAATAAGGATTCAAAACAGACGAGATTTCTCTTGATAGTGACGATTAACTTATTAATTAATTATTTTCATTGCAGTTGTTGTATTTTAAACCGTATTTCTGAAAAGGTGGAGCTGGAATTGAAATGCTTGTTTTTAGATACAATTTCAGTGGAATTCAGATGGAAAGTGATACCGCCGCCTATTAACAAGACGATGGCCCTGATGTCGTGAAACACCAAAAGTACTCCATAAGCGTTGCCTATGTAGAGGTAAAGAAGTTATACCTCTCGTGCCGGTAATTACACTGGCTCTCCAATCCTTCGAACCGAAACACAGCGAGCTGCTTTTTACTTTGTTTGAAAGACATAAAAAAACTCACGCCGTAGTCCCTCGAGACGGGTTAGCAGAGGTGTTTGCTGCACACCACTTTTCGCATGCTTATGTTGAGTCCCAGTGTGACAAGTTGCGAATCTGAACCTGAACTGAGTTCTGAATCGAGAATCGAAACCTCGAACTGTCGGGTCGGGTCGGGTCGGTCGGTTATCCAAGCAACGTAACAAACTGAGCAACCGCGTAAATTTTCAGATTATGTCTAATTCTGTTGCCGCTACAAATTTTTAGAAAATGTCTATTTCTGTTTGCCGCTATAACAACAATTACTAAAAACATAACGAAATTCTAGTTTGTTTAACGAAATTATATCAAAGTGCATGTTATTTAATCTTTTACGATAGTACGGAATCCTTCACGAGCGTGTCTGACTCAAAATTTTGCGATTTAATTTTATTTGACGTAAAACCAATTCACCTATTAAGAACCAATTCACAAATATCCATAGAGAACTGTCAATTACGCGAATTGGAAATGTCAATTTGACTTAAATAGAAAATAATCAGATTCGGCACAAAAGTCCAGAACTATTTCGAATTTCGTCGAGTTAGTACCAGTACGAAATGCGTACTTTTTGGGCGGGAAATTGCCTAGTATAATGACATTTGAGCATAGTTTTATTCTCGTTTTTTTCAGTCGACGTCTATAATAAAACGAATTAAGTACAGGTATTTTCATTAAGATCGCCATGATTATTACGTAATAATATTAAAATAAACCGGTTAAGTGTGAGTCAGGCTCACATAAAATGAGTTCTGTAACATATTATTGGATAAACATTGTACTTTTCAGTAAATTTCTTAAAATAAACAAAAATAAGGAACAATTATCGAAAAATCTCGTTTCTTGTTACGGATCCCTAATTTTTTATTGTTTTTACTATTTCTTGTTCTATCGGCAACAGAAATCTACATTTTCAATAGCAGTTTCAATAGCTATTACGGTTCATGAGATATATCCCGCTGATAGGGTCCCGTATTTTACCCTCTGGATACGGAACCCTAAAAAGGAAAATACACGCCTATCAATATATAGAGTTAAATCATTTCATAAATAGCTTACACTCACACACACGTTCTCACACAACCTCATCCACACACACTTACACTTAACTTCCATTAAAAGTAGAATTAATCAGTCGTTCACCCGTTTGATCTGTAAAATTGTTACAAATAAATAGTAAACCTGTTATTGCCTATGTGTTAGTTTTAAGTTATATTTTTGTATAGTTGTTTGTGCCGTTGGTTTTGTTATTGTAAATTAAATAAAATAAAGCTTATAGTCGACATGAAATTATGCGGAAAAACCGTTCACACCACGTTAAATATAAATAGATAAGTACGTGACGATGTTAGGAGAAAACCTGTAACGTCTTATTAATCTTTAAACTGCACAAGTTGCCTTTTTTTACCTCTATTGCGCAGTTGTAAGCTGACTGCTACGTTGGAGGTTCTGGGTTCGAATCCCGTCGATGGCAGAACTTATTGTTATTTGCAAGACGCATTGTTTCGCGTGTTTGGGATGTAGTATTCTTATCTATGTAGTTTATATCGTTGCTTAGTTACTGTGACACATGTTCTTTTGATAATTACTGATGGACTGAGTCAATGGAAACGTGTGTCGTGATGCGGTTTATTATTATTATTGCTCTCGGTTTACCTTTTTATCCTTTTGTCTACAATGATACTTGCAATGATACTTTGGCTGTAATTCGAGGTTGTCTGGGTTAGTAACACTCATTCTACTTACAACGTGAAGAAATTCGCTGTGATTCAGTTCGAAAAATTGGTTAGGCAGTGTAATGCAAATTAATGTAGCATACATTTAATTGTGATTTTAGTTTTTTGTTTTAATTGAACTTAAATTCTAGATATATTTTGTGCCCATGACAATCAAAACTTGGCATTGTTTGAGTTATAACCATAATATTTTCTCTTAATAGAGCAGGACTGGGATAATTTAATTTATCCTAAACATGTACGTGCTGTAACCGTTTCCACAAATAAATATTATTATAACTTATTACTGTGACCAATTACAGGCACGCGAGGTACAACATCGTTACCTCTACATGGGCAACAGGCGGTCTCACTCACGTTCCACCAGATCAACAGTTTGCTTGTTGGCCTTATCCCAATATTTTATTATTATTTCTACTACATATAGCATACATAAAAACATACATACATAGACTCACGTCGTAGTCCCTCGAGAGGGGTTGGCAGAGGTGCTTGCTGCACACCACTTCTTGCATGTTTTATGTTGAGTCCCAATGTGATAGGTTGCGAATCTGTCGCCACTATCCGGGCACATTAACAAACATAGCAGCTAAAAGCTATGGCAACCCGAGACTCGAACCCTCGACCTGTCGGGTCCAGTTGGTCGGTTATCCAAGGCAAGTAACAAACTGAGCTACCATGCCCTCTACTTATAGCGTATTAGTAGAATTAAGGATCATATTTGTATATTTATACGAGGGGCGGCTGATAAGTTCGAGGCCTAGGGTACTTAATGAAAGAAATATTTAATGCTTTATTTTTTTATTTTTCAATATAATCCCTCTCAAATGAAATGCACTTTTCATATCGGGAATACAGTGCTTTTTAACCATTAAAAAATATTTCTTTGATTTCTCCTCAAAATGGGTTTCTACGGCCGCCGTCATCCCATTGTCGTCCGAAAATCTTCGTCCCCTTAAGTCCTTTTTTAAGTTGGAAAAAAGGAAAAAGTCACTGGGCACCAGGTTCGGACTGTAGGGTGAATGATCAATCTCCTTGAATTTTGTAGCTGTCAGGGCATCCCTCGCCACCCGCACCGTTGAACGTTTGCGCTGTCTTGCACAAACAGCACTCCACGCGCCAACTTAATACTGGCCATTCATAGTCGTCCCTTTAGGCAAGTAATCAATGAACAAAACTCCCTTGCTGTTCCAGAAAATGGTAGCCAAATTTAGTAGGTAAATTTTGGTAGGTTAAATTTGAATTAATATATCGATAAAATAAACCACATCACCAAATCACTAAATACACATTGGACTCAGCCCTGCAGTAAGTATCGTAAGAACTTGTGTCGCAGGCGCTAAGCAACGAAATGGTATGAATTACATAGATAAGAATACTGCATCCAAGACCAGTAAGTGAAACAATGGGTCTTGCAAATAACACAAAGTTCTGCCCCCGCTGGGATTTGAACCCAGAACCTCTAGCGTAGCAGTCAGCTGTTTACACCACTGCGCCACAGAGGTCGTTTAAAAAAAATCCTTACACATATTATAAATGCGAAAGATTGGAAGGACGTATGGATGAATAGATGTTTAACGAACACTCTTTCACGCAAAAACTACAAAATGGATTTTAATTAAACTTTACAAGAATATATCTTGTACATCAGAATAACACTAAAGTTATAATTTATTAAGATATTGTGTGAATTTTCTTAAATATAACGATAAATGTCAAGTAATTAAAATCCTTAGAAGCATTTTCGACTTCTACGCGGACGTAGTCGCGGGAAGAAGCTAGTAATTCATAATTACAAAAAGGGATTTGTGATTTCATTTCAAAATGTGTACTTCACAAGTAAAAAATACAAATAAATTTTTTGTACGTTTTTAATTTCGTCTGCGAAATAATAATAATCACATCACGACACACATGTTGAATCAGCCCTGCACTAAGATATAATCTTGTATCGCAGGCACTAAGCAATGATATGGTATAAACTATATAGATAAGAATACAACGTCCAAGACCGGTAAAAATGTAATTAATTTCAAAGAAAACCTAGCAAAAATAGCTTCTCAAACAAAATCCTTAGTCGCCTTGTATTATTTGATTATGTTTAATTAAAACATCAAAAAGTTTTTATCAACAGCTATTAGCTGATTCAAAAAATAATTTCCTTTACACTTTTTTTTTTATTATTGACTCAAACTTTAAATACTCATTACATATATCAGTAATTATCATAATCATTACAACTCATGCATATTTAGTCAAATGTGGACTATTGCCACATGAAAGTGTGCCGATTCGAAAAAGATTTTTCGAGAAAAAAAAAACCATTTTAAAATTCCATTTTTAAATAATAAGTTAATGTACCTTATCAAACAATTTCTTGATACAAAAAAAAATCTTCTCCACTAGTTAAGTAACAAATTAGTTAATTTTAACTGTTGAAACAAAAGAATAATTGTCAGGCTTGCAGAGTTGGGATTATATTTTTATTTCATGGGGGTAACAAAGTAAATGATGTCATTACTCTCACCCCTCTGTGACTTGCTTCATTACCCCCAGATGGTGGGTGAAGATTAAACTTTCCCTTATTTACGTAACCCTTTTATCTTAGGTTAATCCTATCTTAATTTGTTTAGTAAGAATCGTAAGTAGACTCAACATTTTAAATTGTTGATTAAGATTGTGTGACAAAAGTTTATAAGTCTCTCTTTTCTTGTTTTTATATTTTGATCTCGTAAATGTTAGTAGGAAGCATTAATATCTAATTTATTTAACACATTGATAGGTTCTAGTAAACGAACAATTAACAGCTACCCTAAAACTTGTGTAAAAAGCTACGAACCGAACAATTAGAAGTTCCATGACGATGATCAGACCCTTCGAACGTAAACATCGAATCTAACTACAAAACAAAACCTATTTTCACTTTTACCCTATAATAAAACCGAAGTATTACATTCTGGCAAGAGAATGTCCAAACAGCACTTACCGAAACACCTAACTTTATCCCGTGGATTTTGTTATTTCGGCAAGGATCCCTTCTGTAATTGGGGGGCTTAGTTGTTCTGGAAGTTCAATTTAGAAGAAATATAGTAACAGCAAGAAATGTGCTGGACTGATTTACGAGATGCGATTTGAAGATCGCGTGTTCGCAAAGTAATATGAACGGGCGTTCGCTACTGATCTGGTAAATCAGATCTCTTTTATTAAATTTATATTTCTCTCCAGACAAGAAGGTGTTTTTGTATAGCTCCGTTAATTATCTCTGATTTAAGTTTTTTTTTTGTACATTATAGGCAAACAAGGAGACGGTTCTCCTGATGAAGCTTGAAGACCATTTCACATGGCTTATATGATTACATAGGATGTAATTGTAATGTGGAACCATTTGATAACTACCTGCCTAAAGGGTCATCCGTTATCTGTGATTCAAGCCAAATTACCTCAAACTACTGACATAAATTTACGATTTCAAACATTATAACTTAGTCCTTATTAAGTAGGTATAAACAATAACCTTTGCACACATATTAATTTGGTTATGACCTAAAATACAATAATAATAAACCACATCACGACACACATATTGCCCCAGCCCTGTAGTAAGATTGAAGAATCGCGTGTCGCAGACACGAAGAAACGATATGGTATAAACTACATAGATAAGAATACTACATCCAACACCGGAAACAATGCGTCTTGCAAATAACACAAAGTTCCGGCCCCGCCGGGATTCGAACCCAGAACCTCTTGCGTAGCAGTCGGCTGTTTACACTACTGCGCGACAGAGGTAGTCAAATAAATAAACAGAGTTATGCATCGAACATAGATACCAGTTTTTATTTCTTTAAACGTTAAATAAAAAATTATACATTTTACTTTAATTTAAGGGTTTTGATGTAAAAGAAAAAAATATCACTTCTTTATCCGTCTGTATATCCATCAAGACCTTTCCTCAAGAACGCTCAGAGGTATAAAGTTGAAATTAATACCAAATACACATGTCTAGTCTCTTGGAGCCGTGAAAATTTCAACCCTGTCAACGTTATCATAAGATATGGCCGCTTATGTCGCATTTTCCATACATTCGCAAAAGGAAACAAAACGTATAGAGTATTTCAGGGACTGGTCGCGGTGCTCCGAAAACTAATTATTAATCCATAACAATAACCAATTAGATATCTGTTTTTTTGATACATATTAACTGTATCTTACTCCCGAAAATATTTCAAGTGATATTACAATTGCCAATAATTGTCCTCACCACACACCACTTACAAATGATATGGCTCCTTAACCTATTAATTCTGATTTCAATCCTTACTAATATTATAAACGCGAATGTTTGTAAGAATGTACGGATGTTTGTTACTCTTTCACGCAAAAAAAATAACTTAATGTGTTTTAATTAAACTTAACTTAATTAACTTAACTTAATTAAACTTAACAAAAATATAGCTTATACATCAGAATAACACATAGGCTATGCTTTATTAAGAAATGATGGGAATTGTCCGAAATGAAACGATAAATATCAATTCATCAAAAATAATATTTTCATATTCATAATTAATTAATCACCGTTTTCGATATCCACGCGAACGAATACGCGGGCAAAAGCTAGTAATTCATATTTCAAAATCTAACGTAGCTTTGAGAATAATTAAAAATGGATGTAGATTGTATGGCGATGACATTGTTGGTAATGTTGAAAGCTGTGAATTATGTTGAGCTGATGTTGTTGCTAGGTAAATTTGATACATCTGTCGATACACAAAATAAACAGCATCAATTCCAATGCTAATTGATTTATAAACTATTTAATTACATATAAGACAACAGTAAAGTAATATCGTACAAATAATGCCTGAATAAAATTATCTAATGTGCAATAGATCGCACAGCATCTCATATAAGCTTTCATTTATTTTACACTAACATAGATTCAATTCTTACATATTGAACTCAAGACAATGGAGTAGGTCCATCAAATTAATTAAAGTAAATAAAACCAAACAATTGAAAAATATCAAATAAATTACATCACGTACATAAACTCAGTTTCTAAATTTTTTTTTTTTTTTTTTGGCTATGGTTTTTTTTAATTCAATGATGTATTCGCATATAGAGATTTAAAATAACTCAGTTATGTAACTAATACTTTATATAATCATTTGTATCTTGTTCAATTTGCAATAAACAAAATGTCTAAAATAACCTTACTAATAAAGATTTTGATTTTATAACATAACATGACAGTTTCACTTGCGATAACATAAAATTAAATTTGTTTTCATAAGCTTTTTCATCTCTTGCTTAATGTCTGTCCCGTTTCACTTTCAAAAGTCACAAAATTATATTAATTTGCATATTTTTGTAAAAGTTCAGTAATATCTTAACTTAATATAAGCAACGGGCCACGTGGATGTTCGGATATCATCGTATCTTTACATTTTTATTTGACATTTTAGAAGATTATTATTAGCAGAGGCTTTTAACGTGATTATATTTTAGAATTTTGAATAAATTCATCACGTTTCATTTGATTTTTCCCTGTATTATGTATGTGTAAAGGAATCTGGTTTCATTTAAAATAATGGTATCTACTTATCTTACCTTCATGACCAGAAAATATTTCACCAAATGTCAATTTGCGTAAACACGCTCTGACTTAAAAAGGGTAAGTTTTATAAATAAATGCGATTCAAATGTACACTTTGATTAATTAAAGTGTTTGCTTCGCAGCCATCAGCCATTTAAAAAAAACCTAATAACTAAACGCTACATTGAAATTGCTTGACCAATCAGCGCACAGGAGATAGGCAAATACGTTATGTTCAAGTCAATTTAGACTAATGATATGTCAATAGGTCCACAACTGCAAGGTTTGTGTTTGTGTCAGGGGCTATTGTCAATGGGTGGATACAGTGCCGTACAGTAGGTACTTAGTACGTTATAATCCGTGTTGAGTGATGTCAGATGTCAACGGTTGTATCGTGATGACACGGCTGACAAATCGTCCTGAATGATTGGACATGGCTAACAAATTATCAGTAGTAAAACGGTTGATAATAAACTGATTTTAAGGCGAAGGTTCCGGAATTGAGTTATTTAAAATTTAATTTAAGACAAATATAAAATCAAAATAGGTTTAAGGAATTTCGTATTCGATTACAAATCAAGTCGATCCTTTAAAATATCATAATATGTGGTGGTAGATCAACGTGCGAGATCGTCTGGGTTGGTAACGCCTTCCTTTCTATTTCTGCCGTGAAGCAATTCGAAAGATTTGAGACCTAGTGTAATTACCGGCCCGAGAAATACAACTTTTTTATCTACATGGGCAACGGATTGGCGGTGTTCTTGGCTTTCCACGACAACAGGGGCATAGTTGTGAAAATAGCCCACGGCATCACTTTCCATGAGGTAAACCGTTTGGTTGACCTAAAAATGCCAATTTACTAACTTGAATCTAAGTTGTACTCAGGTAAATGACTCTTTCACTGAGATTTAGCTCAAATCTTCTCTTGATTTATTCAGCTTAGACTTTAAATTTGTCTAAAGCATTCAAGACAGAGAAAGAATCGAAGGAAACATTTCCATAGCAACTATTTTGTAACAAAGGAAAAATGAACTCAAATTTAGTTCGAGTAGAAACTTAACCTGGCGTGGAAGCTTGTTATACTTAAATAGCTTAGTCTAGTGCTTAGTTTGAGTGAAGCTAATCTTATAAAACTACTTTACCTGCCAAGCTATTCAGTATTGTTAGTTACCTTACCTACTTAATGCAAATTTTAAAGTGTTAATAGAAAGTTGGGGGTGATTTTGCTTTTTTCTTTGGGGTTCGTTGTACAATATTGAAGTGAAAAAACGGATTTTTGAAAGTTTGCACTTAAATCGAAACTAAGAAATTTTTGAGTTCTAATAATTGACTTTCAGTGACCCAATCGCTTTGGTTGCGACTGTCGGTGCAGCCTCCAAATACTACTTTCCTCGAGCGTTAACGTATACAGAAAATAAAAATGTATGAAAATGGCATTACAATGACGTATCTTCAGCGCTAGAAAAAATTGTTAGTGTTAACGCATGGAAAGTGGTATTTGTCTAAGGGGGTAGGTTTGATTCCCAGAAGCTGTATGCAAATATTTGTACAGACGTTGATTTTAGGATCCTTGGTTATAGACCCAACACACATCCATCCATCCATCATGTTTTTTAATTTTTTTATTCTTCATCACGGACAAACAAGCAATTGACTCACCTGATGGAAAGTTATACCGCCACCTATTGACACGACGATGCCCTTGATGTCGTAGAACGCTAAGAACACCGCCTCTTAACAAAATTAAAAGATGACCTTCAGACAAAGTTACCATCAGGTGAAATGTGTTAAAATGCTTGGATATCTTAACTTGTGAATTTTTTCCGAACCATAATTTGGATAGCATCCTAGCAGGACCGATGACTGTTGAGCTAGGATATTTCTGACGACCACAGACCAGGAGGCGTAGTGTTGGCCAGCCCCCTACGAGGAGGACGGATATCCTTGTGCGGGCTGCTGGATGAAAGCTGGTCGAAACATTTGGGGAGGCTTATGTCCAGCAGTAGATGACTTTGGCTGATGATATATAATTCTTCTGAACCTACGTGTATTTTTCATTGAATGTATAAACTGGACTGGAAGGTTATTTTTATATGTATGGAGGAGATTTCTGTGTTTCAGAATCTAATTCTAATCTAATCTGATTCTAATAAGTTTTCGTACCTTAAAACTGACACAAGTCATTGACAGAATCTAGAGAACACAATTTATTAATATTCGTTGGGAAAACTAAGAAGCGATTATCTATACAATTAATCTGAGCACAACAAACAAATAGCTAATGCAAAGAAGGCATTGAATGGGAGGATCCTTGGGGAAATCACTGCTTCAGCTACCTATAAATAGGGTATTTCAGTACTGGGCAAACGAAGTGATCGCACCGAATACGATTTAGGAATTACCTGAGATGGTTTTTACCTCTGGGAATCGCGGATGTTTTACAATGCGTTAATTATGTTCGGACTCCGTTGATTTAATCATAAAAGGTTGCATGATAAGTGCTGGTACTGTGTAAATACTTTACAAAAAAAATTATTTTTGTGATCTCCATTTTCGGCTCTAAATAGGTTCGATTCATTTGTGAAAAAGTAAAATTTTTAACAAATGGAATGGAAGTTAATAAAAACTGCTTACAGGTAGGCAAAATGTATTTGAATTAAATTAGGCTGCTGTAAGTGACATTCTGGAAACACGGAGCAGTGAGCACCAAATGACTTTGCTGTGTTTGACAGAAAACATGGCATATCCAGATAAGAAATATGTATTTCCTTCTGTCACCACGTCGTTTTCTTTTTGCCAAGCTATACAAATCGAAAGTTTCATATTTAATCGAAGATATCACGATAATACTGGAAGCAACACTTCCATTATTATTAACATTTATCTAAAATAATCCTTTCATTTATCGAATTTTCCTAAATAAAATAGTGAACAGTCAACATAAGGGAATATGCAAGACTAACTTAGTTATCAAGCTTCAAAGTCGTTGGTTAGACAGAGATATCCGATATGTACAATGACGTCAAAGTACACGGGCGCAATACGACTTCCATAGAACAGGTTGTTCTGATGAGTGAGATTGATATATTTACTATTAATGGTTATATCTCCCTGGTTTACCGTTCAATTCTAATTCTGTTGTCACTGAAAATAAAGTATTTTTACATACTTCACGATAAATTGATTGGATAATCGAATTAAACTTAATGCATATTCCCTATTGTACTGGTGGTTGAAACTTCAATATTTATTGGAGGGGATCAGGGCTGGCATGTAATAAAATAAATTTCAAAGGAGCCTCAATGAAGATGATTTATTTTGTAGCTAACTCCACTCTTAAGAATTCCTCGAATTAATTTAAGAAATTATCTTCTACGGTGCTTCAAAGATGCCAATTTAATCCAGCGAAACTTCGCCGGGGCCAAGTATGTCGTTTTAAATGTGCTTATTACAGAATAATATCGTGGGACAGTTGAATTTAAATAATTTTTACACTTTTTAAGGGAGTATCAGTATAAAATTGCGGGACTAAAAAAAGTTTTGTGATAATAAAACATGTATAGGTGTAGAACTGATTTTGCAATGGGTTCCAGCACATATAGAATTAATCGGCAATGAAGAAACTGACAGATTAGCTAGAATGGCCAGCTCTGCAGGAGAAACTTTTATAATCAAGTCCTGTTACTCGGAAATATGGCTTCAACCAAATTTGTAATGTCCAATGGTAAGTATATTTTGATGAGAGATCGAAGACTAAAGGCATTCGGTAAAAGCTATCCAGTCTCAGCCAATTCAAATACCATGGTTTTCGAATCCTAAAACTAATAGAATGCTTTAATTTTTTTTTTTTTTGCAGGTCTATCAAAAAAGGTGCATATTCAATGAAAATGGTAAATTTTCCTAACTGTGATGTTTGTAATAAATTAGAGGATGTTTAACATTTATTGATAGATAAAAATGAAAGAGAATTACTGATTAGTAAATATATGTTGAATAGTTTAGATTTAGGAATTATTCAAAATGTGTTAAGTAATCCATGTTAAGAAATTTATATAAGCTTTTGAAAATTAATATTAATATAATATAACTTTAATTAATGACGTTATTACTAAGGGTACTATGGAATTGTCATGTCTGTAGACAAAAATACCAAATGAGTAAGGAAAAAAAAAAAAACAAATCACAAAATGGCCACTTAATGCTTGTGAATTGTCAGAAAGAGAGAAATATGAAAACTTTCAAATCATCTACACGTAAAGTTTCAACCAATTAAACGTTAACAAATTATCATTAAATCCAATACCGCATACTTATATTAAGGCTGATATTCCTTAATTGCTTCCTGAATGATATTTACGAGGGCATTTTAATTAAAGCTTGTTGCAAACAAGGGATACTAATGAAGACAGATGTGTAATGGCTAACTAACTATAGGGCGGAACTGGGAGATTTATCACATACTAGCCATCGCACGAGACTTCGTTCGCGTTTAGTTATCAAGTTTAAAAATACCTACAAGAAGCCAGTTTTCTGACAGGCGGGGATACTTACCAGTATACTACCGAAAGTATATCCATGCCTTTAAAAAGTTTTGTCACTGGTGTAAGATTTAACAAGAACTAAGCAACAGTTTTATTAGTATGAAGTAGCATATAAAATCTGTTATAGTTGTTTACTAGCTAACAAGAAACGTATAAACGAAAATTTTTATTCGGGCCCGAGATCTACATTTCCTCTCAAAAGGTAATCCCATACGTATTGTCGCGCTTCAGTTGCCGCTGTGATTTCCCTGGGGTGGAACGATTACCAACATGAGTTAATACTGAAACCTCACATCATATCCTTTTCAGAGGGTGTGGTAGCTCAGTTTATTACGTGCCTTGGTTAGCCGACCGACCCGAAACGGAAGGTCGAGGGTTCGAGTCTCGGGTTACCGTAAATTGTAGCTTCCATGTTCCTCGATGTGCCCGGATAGTGGCGACAGACTCGCAACTTTTCACACTGGGACTTAACATATATATGCGAGATGCGGTGTGTAACACCTCTGCCTACCCCTCTCGAGGGATTCATTTTGGAGTGAGTTCATGTAATGTTTTATGTTTATGTATATCCTTTACACTATAACGCTCATATCTTCACGCGAAATGCGGACACACTTTTATGCCTTGACGTTGAGGTTTCAAAAGTTTGTTACGTCACAAACAAGATCACTGTTCACTGTTCAGTTATACCACCTATTGCCATGACGATGCCCTTGAGAACACCAATAAAAACAAGCCTCTTCTGCCTCATTTTTGCTAGATTGAATCTGGTCTGGCATATTCTGAAATCCTTCAACCGTTGGGGTAGAAAAGTTCTACGAGGCAACCTTGTCATAAGACGTAGTGATGGACGGCATCCCACAAGGTGGATGGACAATCGTGAAGGCTGCAGGGAGCCGCTGGAAGCAAGTGGCATCCCTTTTTACAGGTTACCTTCCTTCCTATTTCTGTCGTGAAGCAGTTCACTGTGTTTCGATTCCACAGATTGGTATAACATCTTTACCTCTACATGGGCAACACATTAGCGAAGTTCTTGGCATTCCACATCGTTGTGTCAATAGGCGGCGGTATCAGTTTCCTTCAGTTGAACTGTCTGCTTGTTTACCCATGATGTTGTATAAAAAACATTGTTGGGAGGCCTTTAAACAAAGGATGATGATAGTTCTAAAATACAGTAAAGTCACCTTTAAATAAGAATAGTTTATTGCTCCGGATGCTCGCTTATAACTTTTTGAAGGGGTAGTTAGGTCAGCAACGCGGGAATGAAGCAAACATAGAAACAGCCATCAGATTTTGCTTGTTTATTTTTATTTATTTTAAGCTTCGACAAATAAATAAAAGTACGAGGAAGTAGAAAGATTTAATTTAGTCTCTTTTTCAGGGAGGTGGTTGAATACTAACTTTAAGTACAAATTTTAAAAAACCCCGATTGGACATATTTGCGTACATTCGATGGTTCATCTCCCCCCTCCTTCACCCTCCTCTCCCCACCAACTTTTGAATGGGGGAACCGATATCAAGCAAACATAGCTAAGAACACAACCTAAATCATAATCGCTTTATTCATTCGAGTGTTTTGATACCAAAGACAGACACGTCAAACTTATAACAGCCCTCTTTTTGCGTTGGGGATTAATGAAGACCGTATTAATAAAGAAAATGGTCCTTTTTAATTTTGCAAACAGCAAAATTCTTTTATAACAAATAAAAGCAATAATTATTATGTATAATTAACACTTCACACACATCATTTTCCCGCGCGTCAACGAATGCTTTTTTTATTTTTATGAAATAGGCATGTGTCAACTGTAAAAGTCCAAATCTAAATTTTGGTGTTTTTTTATTTTTATTTGGATAAATAATTTTACGACATCTTTTTTTTTTTTTCGGGGCACACCCGCCACTCTGTCCCACCACTGCAACTCCTGTTTATCAGGATCAACAGTGGCGTCCTTTGATCGAATAATCAACGAATAATGCAGCTGTGCAGTGATGCACAGGCTGTGCCCGGACACCCTACCGGCTGTCTTGGGACCCGCAACGAACTTAATCAGAAGAAATAGGAGGTAGTAAGAAAGCGGTTTTACGACATCTATAATAAATATCTTTATTATAAAGAGGTACTGTAAAGTACATTTCGTTTGAAAAGCGGAAAGTCTTAATACATACTCAAACACGTACAAGCTCGAAATGTAAGGAAATGCTAAATGCAAAACGCTCCAAGTTCTGCGAAACAAAAGAATATTATACACTATCTAGCTAGGCTGTCATATACTAGTTAAATGTACTCGCTGCTCTTGTTTCTGGAATAAAATTGCAAATGTAAGTCATACATGAGTGAGCTTTGTCGAGACCACTTCTACACCTTATTTTTAGGGTTCCACTATTACTTTCCCTCCATTTTCCGCCTGTTTGTCAGCGGGCTGCATCTCATAAGAATAAGAATAATTTATTTGTTCAACATGTGTATAAGATATGAGCATATTTAGTTTAGAATCAACACATTACAGCGTTGCCGGCGTACAAATATAGTAGTTAAAATTTCATGCACATGCTCTTTGTAATTATAATTAAAAATGTTAAAAAGAATCAAATTAGGATTTAAAATATATATATATAGTTATAATAGATTTTCCACGTTAAGCTATGAACCATATATAGGTTACTAATGTAGAATGTTTACTAATGTTATATCCGGTATGACAATAAATAAAAAAGTGTAAAAGGAAAGTGATTTTTCCGGAAAAAAAATCCTTGTTCTTGTTTCTTTTACGAAATTACATTGTTTTTACGAAATTACATTGTTTTAAAAGATGAAACGGAACCTACCACATGCGAGTCCAACTCACATTTTTTATTGTGAAAGTTTTAAAATCATCTTTAACATCCGATATCAAAACGGTCCTTCCGCATGTTAAACCGGCGACACGTGTTTTGCCATTAATTAATCCGGGTAAAGCCTTAATTATCTGTTTGCCATATTTCATATGAAAATCCCTCGAAAGTACGTGTTTCACTTGTAAAGTTCGCTACGAAAAACACAATGAATTTAGTAAAGGGACGATGCCTGATTTATTTTATCCCTAAAGTTAGGGGTTGATGACAATTTATGGTTTTTTCATAGAACCGAAACGTTAATGGAATTGTTTAGTTTTGCTCACGTTATTGATAAGTTTGAATCAATTTATTTTACAGGATGTGATGCAAGAAATGGCAGACTAAATTAAAACTTTAATAATAACTCTAAGAGCAAAAGAAACACATATCATTCGAATACTAAAAAAAAATCTTAACCGTCAAAACAAGTTTCCCTAAAAACGGGGAAAGATAAGGGCCATAAAAGTGCTAAACGAGCGCTAGGAGGGAAGCGAGCGCTATATCATCGCTTACTGATTGTAGCTCATTGTACTGCCGTGGTCTTTTCTGCTAACCTCAAAATTTATCGCCGAAAATTTTCTGATTCTCCCCAGTATAAGTCGGCAATTAATATCTACTTTCACCGTGTTATTCTTTTATCTTCAGATTGACTATTTTGGTAATTTATTTTTTGACATATGCATTTAAAAAAATATTCTTTCAACCTTACCAGAAATAACCCCAAAACTTTAGAAATAAAATTAGTCATGGTGTAGTAGTTTGCATAGGAAAAAGTTCACAAGAAAAAAGGAAATCTAGACAAGATGATTAGTTTTTCTTTACAAAGTTGCTAAGCAATATTCAGTGAAACTTCGCAAAGTCTACTTCATCTTGATAAAATGCCGGACCTTAATTGCCAGTTTACATTAATACCACAAAAGCTTCAAGTGTCTTGCAGATTCATTTGAAAATTATGCATACTTTAGTAGACAAGTCAATAAACTGTACGACAAAGAAAATGTTTGTAATAAAATAAAAAATTCAGAAGCCTGACTTCTAAAAGCACCACTTTCCAAATTGGTTTGAAACACAGAAAAGTCGAATATCAAAAAAATTATGAAAAAAAGTTTTTTGACACATCTTTACCGCAATTTTATACATTTTTGTTGTGTGAACCGCTTTTTAAAGTATTAAAAATTAAATTGAAAGCGGGCTCCATTACAAGAAACCTCTTTTTTTAATCCATACAAAAAAAGCTTTTTTCCATACAAGAAACTTGATTAAGTAATTAGGTACTTGTATAATTAATAATAATAATAACCACATCACGACACACACATAGACTCAGCCCTGCAGTGAGTATCGTAAGAACATGTGTCACAAGAACTAAGCATCTATATGGTATATACGACGAGTACTACATAGATAAGAATACTACATCCAAGACCGGTAAGCGAAACAATGCGTCTTGCAAATAACACAAAGTCCCAGCCCCGCCGGGATTCGAACCCGGAACCTCTAGCGTAGCAGTCGGCTGTTTACACCACTGCGCCACCGAGATCATCGAATTGTATTTACGGAACCCTTTGTGGTTGAGTCACTTAACCGGTTTTTACTATTCTCACAAAAAGACCGAATTAGCACCTTTTTTTGTCATGATTTTCCACACTCGTTTTCGTTTCTGTTCATTCCAAAGTAAATTATGATACAGAATCTAAATAAATCAAAACAGCTATGCTCAACCCCACCCGCCAAGCCCGCCTGGAGTTTCAAATTTACTGACAATCTGTTTAAATTCCAGATCAGAGAAACAGTGGTCGCGCTGTGTAAATAAAGTTGCTTGCAACGCAATGATTTAGGCGTGTTTGTGGCCCTGATCAAAAGGTTGAAGATCGCTGATTAAAAATAAACTGACAATATTTGAAACGTAGACTTCATACAAGTGCTTAATAACTTAACAATAATGGGAGGGTTTTCAAAATGTTCCCTTTTTATTTTTAAATTGAACATAACACTGATACATAATATAAATATTTATTTTATTATATTTATTTATATTCTTCTTAAATCAATACGCGGTGTTATAAAAATTCCATTAGTTGAACCGTTCTGCTTGTTGGTCCATGATATTGTGTAAAAAAATTTAATTGTTTATAAATCAAGAAGTGATCCCAGAAACGAATGATCTGTGTCGCAATTCAGTTGTAAATGACATTAGTTTTAATAATATTTAGTGAACATTCTACTGGAAAGGTAGATCTATGCTATGATCGTCAATGCCAATTGCTTTATGCAGGCATCCATTCAATACACACGATTTCCATACAAAATTCTTAACAAAAAGCTCATCTTATATTTTCTTCCTTTAAAATATCGGCCTTGCTAAGTGATGTCGACGGCGACTAAACGACTAAACATAACTAAAACTAAAGCCGACTAACCATCTTGGACAGTCTATTACTTAGAGCATGTCGTCAATTTAATTTAAAGGCGACTAGAATAGCGATTTGAGAAAACATAAAATGTATATTTTTTATTAAGACAGTAGGCTTAGTTCTACATTGATAATAATTGTATAATTTATTTAGCAACAATCGGCCCAGTTATTACTAATAAATTACAAAAATAATAAACTCATACTATGTAAGTAGACAAATTTAAATATACCATAAAAAATTAAGATTACAAACACATTCCAATTTTATTCAATTCAGGTAATTTAAAAACATTCTTAAATATGTATATTTCTACATTAATTCAATACATGAAAACATGTTTCGCAAAATTATTATTTTCATCTCTATAGCCACTCCTCAGTCAGTTTACACATCACAACTGAGGAGTTTCTAAAGATGGTGATGATGGTGCGTCGCGGGTACTTGGCACATCATGACATCATCAAGAGGGTGCTATTGGAACCGTCTGTTAACTCAAAATAAAAATCGGTTCACAAAAAAAAGAGTTTCGACTATATCCGATATTTGAAAATCGATAAAACGTGTTTCGAAATTGAATTTCGAAACACAAAGAAATACTTAAAAATACAAACAAAAATGCATACATTTTAAACAGAAAGTTCTTTCGAAACTGTCGCAGTCTGTGCCAAATTTTATTGGAATCGGTTCGGTAGCAGAACCTATAAATACAAACAAAAATTTCACAAAACTTTTATTGTATTAAGAAAACAATCTAGACTTTAAAAAGTGAGATAGTATTTCTTTTATTTTTGGAGTAGGTGGTTTCATAACTTAGAAACTGCAGATATGAGTTTGTAAGGAGTACTCGGGCTAAGTGTTTGACGCGCACTTTATTTTTGTATTTTTTATAGACATCGGTTTTGGTGTAGCCGTGAATTCGTTGCTTTTTAACTCGTTGCTCGCAAAAAAATGTTCGCAATGTTAAGGTATATTTTACATTGACTGTTAAGGTCAATTCAAGGGGATTACGAAGAATTTGTTTTATCGAGGAAGTCGTTATATTGAGGTACATTATATTAAGGTTGCACTGTATTCTATTTTTCACCTACGAAATTTTGTCACAGACTACATGTCGTATTGAATTTTATAAGCAAAAAGCCTTAAACTTTCCTTCTTTTTTAAAAATTAGTATTCATAATGACGGTAAAGCAAAATTGGAAGATCAAAAGCGCTTCAAAGCGTTTTATGTCTGATACAAAATAAACACCATCATAATAATCTCATAATTTGCACCAAACGGTCTCTCGTAGCCTTGCGGGAACGAGATAGCAGATATCTTTCCATTCAAGATAAAACGGTGGAAGGAGACAAGTGATATAATGCTTCATGGCTGCATTTCACCTTTATGTTAGTCTGTTTACACTTTTAGCCAACGACCAAAATAGATTTATTAATCCACATAATAAGGTCTCAACTCCCTACTCTCTAAGCTGGCAAACGTATTTTCTACTACACATAGAATTAGAAATAACATGTAAATTTTTGAAGTACATTCAGGGCAACTGTCATGGAAGCTCAATATTGCATTTAAAACGATCCAAATCGATCAATCCAGTCAGTCAATTCAAATCGTAATTATCTACAATCTATCCACGAATTTATTTTCATATTTTTAATGACACTAATATACCTTTTAAATAATTTTTGATTCGGTACTTTGATTAAAAACAGAAGGTCTTTATCGACTTACCCTGGCCGTTTAGGCCATATAATTTTACATGGGTTAAAGTGACTACATCGACCTTAGAGATTTAGTGAGATATATTGCTACTTCGTTATTGCTCGGATTTCACGAAGATACCCGAACGATAATTTCCGATATTTCAATAATCCTATTCATTTAATAACATTTTCTGACAACTGAATACAAAATTTTACGGAAAACGAACTTAGCCGACAAAACACGAAGTCGCTACTAACTTGATATCATTCAGGGTAGGTAGGTTTAAGTATAGGATAGGTTTGACGACCTCGGTGGCGAAGTGGTGTAAACAGCCGACTGCTACGCTAAAGGTTCCGGGTTCGAATCCCGGCGGGGGCGGGACTTTGTTATTTGCAAGACGCATTGTTTCGCTTACCGATCTTGGATCTCGCATTCTTGTCTTTTTAGTATATACCATATCGTTGCTTAGTTCCTGTGACACAAGTTCTTACGATACCCACTTCAGAGCTGAGTCAATGTGTGTGTAGTGATGTGATGATTATCATTTGGCCAGTGTTGGTAACTATTCATTGTCTCGCATTGTGTAACTGTCAACAGCTTTTAGATAACTGAGTTCACTACATGACGGAAGTTGACATATAAATTGTGTTGTGTGTACGCCGGCTTATAATGTCGCACGCCACGGAAATGGACTTAGTTAGGCGTAATATGCCTGACTTGAATACCCAGCTTTATCCAACATTACGGCTTATTAACAATTAAATGACGATAAATGGTGACGGCATCTGTGGCGCAGCCAACTGCTACGGTAGAGGTTCCGGGTTCGAATACCGGCGGGAGCGAAACTTTGTTTTATCTAGATGAATTCATAACAGACAATTAAAATTGCCATAATAATAAAAAATATTTTATAAATTTAAGTTTAATTAATCTATATTTGGAATTTGTTTTTAATTTTAATTTTATGTTAGTAATAATAAGGTTATTGGGGTTTCCCGTTTACTTATTAATAATAAATAAATAATATAATATACGAATATTTGCACGAACGAAATTCATACGAAAAACCTTCTACTCTTCTCTCTTCTCTCCTTCTTATAACAAAGGTATACACAGGTACGTATTCATTAAATCCACGCCTTAGGCCGGACAAGAAAGTAAAAATCCACCAAAGTTCAACACAGAAATGAATTTCAATAATATTTTAAAGGTTATTCTTAAACCCGACGAAGGGATTCCAAGGGGCTGCATAAATTCACTCCCACATACAAAATTGCCTTTCATTGGACTTAACTAAATTATACCAAAATAAACTTTGTTTCCAATCCAACAGGAGCTATTTTATAACGATCTGGTTTACAGGAAATTAATTTTAAATGTCCGAGGATGCAAATATGAGTTTTATAATAATTTTAAATAAAATTGTGTTAATTATGACTGTTTTATGATTTCTACAAAATTTCTTCTGCTATGTATGTATTTTATTGTTACTTGGTAATATATATGTCAACGCTAATTGTAATCACCGATTGAATCACCCATTGATGATTAAGGAACATTGTGGACTGATCTAAGTCCATTTTCACATATCATTGAAGTCACAGTGACGGCACAGTGCCGATCACAGTAAAGACTTTCTTTTATATAATCTCTTAAATCACTGCGTCGTCACTAACACTCAGTTGTCTAAATTCGTTCGTAGGAAACATCATCATAAAATTAATAATTATCAATGCATCGGCAATGCCGTGTGTGTGACTGTGCTGTGGGTACAGTGACGTGCAAGGGCGGCAGTGATACGAGTATGTGTGTTCATTGAAAAAAAAAACAGACATAGTGTTCTGTATAAAAAGTAGGACACAATGTTACTTGTCAACAATCTAACGTTGACCATAATCTGACGTAACATGTTAGTAATAGTGTTGAATCTTGTAAATCGTGTTGAATATTTTACGATGAATGGCACAGAACCTTTTGGTGTACGAGTGCAACTCACGCTTGGCCGGTTTTTATTAATTATACTAAACAATTTTAAAATGAAAACTCACACCAGAGTATATATTAATGCAAGGTACCTACACAATGAAAGGTTTTTGTGGCTTTTTCATGAGATTTCAGAAAATATGCTAATCTTAAACCCATTTTATTTGGCAAGTCGAGTGAAGGTTCCACGGTCAGCAATAATAAAATGATTCGTTCCTTTTTACAACATCTTCTTGCTGAAAACAAGAAAGGAATCTCAGTTTTCAAATGAAATACATTTTTAATAAGTCGAAAATCTTTTAAGGAAAATTATTTTCTTCTAAGAATCTTTTTATCTTGTTATTTTTCTATTAAGGTAACTATCCTTATTAAGGTACTGAGTGCAGCTTCAGTGGATTTGGTTTAATTTATCGACTTCGTACAATAGGACCCACACTCCACCAAAGCGGATACAAAACGAACGGAGCGGAGATATGATTCAAACAAGCTATATTTTTTGTTTTTCACACATCTCGTCTGCGCTCAGCTTCAGACTACTGAGCGTAGCATCATATGGCGCAATGGAAGCGGAGATGTTAGCTGTGCCTCACTGAGTTTGAGCTGGATGGCGATACAACACGAAGATTTGTGCTGTCCCTCACAAACCGACGAATGACGCCCATCGGAAAGAAGATGTGAGAAGCGTGCAGATTGCGGCGCCGCTCACTCGTTCACATCCAACGCTCACCGCACGCAGCTCAGTTCCGCTTTGCTCACATCTCCGTCCGAGCCAGCACACATCTCCACTACAGTCTAGCCAGCACGCATCTCTCTCGGCTTTGGTAGAGACACCCTAGCTGAAAAACATATCCTTTCGTCTTTGCTTCGAATGCCTCCGCACATCTCCGCTTCGGTGGAGTCTGAGCCTGTTTTATCAAGTTTTATTTCCCAGGTGGACTTTAAATTGAAAAATTATAATTCTACTCAGACAAAATCGCGTGTTAAACCTCGTATGTTATAACTATAACTTAAGAGGCACATGACAGTATGTAAGCAAGTTTTTCTCTTGACTCAAATTTTACTTCAAAGGCAAATTATAGCATATACAGCAAAATATTTTTACGTTTCGTTATACAGAAATATTTTTTTATTTCTTCGTCTAGCTTTGATGTTTTCGAGTAACTTTTTAGTCATAGTTCTTCTCCTAAAAACCTACGGAGAAATATTAAAAAGATGAAAAATGGACTGAAGTTTTAACTAACGTAGCAACATAGTAAATATATTGATAAGTTCCCAAATAAGTTGTAGAGTTTCCGGACAGATACGACCTTCAAGAGAGCGTACTCTTATTTAAAAGGCCGGCAACGCATTTTGTAGCTCCTCTGGTGTTGCAAATGTCCTTGGGCGGCAGCATTCACTTTCCATCAGATGATCTGTCAGCTCGTTTGCCCCCTATGCTAAAAAAAATTATTTTTTCAATAGTCAGAGGTTTTAAATGTCTCAAAAGAGTTATTTTGAAGTTAGAAAGTATTTAAATGATCGTAAAACGTTCGAAAAATCTCGAGTCCTGTTGAAAATCCGATTCAAAACTACATTAAAATTCGATTATCCATTTGGTAGCTACGAGCAGTATGCCAAAGGCAGAGTGGCAAATAATAGCTTACTCTTTCTCCTTTTAGACTGCTTTTAGATACTGAAAACAACTTTGTTAATATATACAACTTTTTTTTAATGTTAGGTATACTTACTATAAAGTATATCAAACAGTAATATCAAGAATATTTTTCCTGAGGAGAATTTCAATATTCTACTACAAAAGATATTTCAATAGAAGTATAATAAAATCCGAAATCCAAAACATTCGAAATTTTAATTACTGCGTGCAACGCAACCGTTCCGCAGTAAATGTAGTTTTAAGAGAGTTGTGTAGTCGTGTGTGCGGTGCAGTCTAACCGCAGAGGTGCAGGGTGGCAATGTTTTCACTGCTCCCTGGTAAATATATCGTCGGCTCTTGCATGTTTGTTTAGTACGAGCGACAACCCTATTGGCTGACGTGAGCTAGGGCTGCGTAACACCAGAGATTCTTTTAAATTTTCTTATTCACTCCATAAACCAAAAAAACTTAAACAACGAATTAAAAAAGCCAATTGGACATTTGCATACATTTGATTGTTAATCCCCACTTTCACCCCCATAACTTTTGAATGGGCGGAACGACATCAGTTTTTAAACTTTTTTTTCACTTTATGGCCTAAAAATTCACATGAAGCAAATTGATCGCTTCTTATTGAAATTACAATATCTTGTGTATCTGAACTGATTGTGGGTATTTTTTTTTAAATGGAAGAAGTCAGTTAATGTTCCGTTTTCAATTAACTCGCTACAACTTTAAAATAATGAAAATGATGTATTGATGTAAATTGGTGTCACAGATGTATTGGTGTGATCAGCAGGGAGCAACTTTCTAATCAAAGTAACAAAATACATGTAGGTTTGTTTTTAACTTTAGAATTACAACACCTATCAGGATAATTTTGAAACATTGATCATCATCATCAGCCGGAAAACGTCCACTGCTGGACATGGGCCTCCCCTAAATTCTCCAACCCAAACGATCCTGAGCCGCGTGTATACAGCGGTTCCCAGAAGTTTCTAGAAGATCATCCGTTCATCTCGTAAGAGATTGTCTAACACTACGCTTTCCGAGCCGTGGTCACCACTCCAGAACCTTTCTTCCCCAACAGTCATCAGTTCTGCGAACTATTTAACCAGTCCTTTGCCACTTCATCTTACATATCCGTTGGAATAAAATTATTGAGACTAAAAGTAATTAGTACAGTATTACAAATGTCCGCTGACTAAATGGCGTTGAAATCTTGTGCAAAATGAAGCATTTGAATCTACTTAATTCGTTAATCGGTGTTTATTTAGTGAATACATAGTAGTATATTGACTGATATAAACCGGGATTGATTTCGATTTAGGTACCAATAAGGCACTTCAAAGTATTTCAAAGTAATGTTATTATTTTATCAACTTTAACTGAACCAACGTTAATAGTAATAGTAACAGGTTTTCTTTAAGCGTCTACAAGTAACAATTTAAGTTTTAAGTTATAAAGATAAGATTATTACTTCTATTTAGAAAATATTTTTATTTTCATTCAAACCAAATAAACAAATAAAATTTTTACATTTTTTTTAGTTTTTCAAGAAACACATCAGTGCCAACCCTAATCTGATAGATCATCACGAGTTACAGGGTTGCCGAGGATACTGTTGAACTGCAACAAGTTTGTTTTTTACTGAATCCAAATAAATATTTATACAGATTGAAATAAAACAGTCGTTCCAACTCGATCTATAATTAATCAAGTTGCTAGTCTTGTAAGCTACACCCAGGTAAAAGGAGGATTAAAGTACAAAACGAACTGCTATTAATTTTTTTATTACCTCAGTGGCGCAGTGGTGTAGACAGCCGACTGGTACGCTAAAGGTTTCGGGTTCGAATCCCGGCGGGGGCGGGACTTTGTGTTATTTGCAAGACGCATTGTTTTACCGGTCTTGGATGTTGTATTCTTATCTATGTAGGATTTACCATATCGTTGCTTCGTTCCTGTGACACAAGTTCTTACGATACTTACTGCAGGGCTGACTCAATGTGTGTGTCGTGATGTGGTTATTATTATTATTATTAATTTATTGGAATGCATAATCTATTTGATAAGAAGATTTATTTGTTTCTTTTTCTTTCTATCATTAGCTGACTGATCCTCAGACTTCCTTCTTCAACTATTTTCCATTCCTTACAACCAATTTGGCGACTCGTAAGACGGCGGGTGACATTATTTTTACAGGTAAAACCAAAATTAAAGAAACATAATACCTATAGAGTTAGGATATAAATGTACAACGAAACAAACTATTCTTACAAACACAATTTTCAAAATAAAATTATTGAACACAACAATCAAATGTAAATAACTAACGCATAGAAAGCGGAGTGCGTTTGCTTCCATGAAAACTTCTAGAAACTTACGGTTACTGTTAGTCGCCTAGTCAACAGGGACAGGTCTAGAATATCCATTTTAATCAAAGGTGTTTGGTTTGCCCTTACCACAAAAATAGTCGCCGAGTTTAAAATCCAAGACATTCAAACTCTCTATCCCCACAATAAAACCGGGGCACTTAAACCGAAAAAACCTATAAAATTTTCAGCTTTTCTAGATTGAAAATGTGCTGCAACGTACTTGTAAAGGTTGTTAAAAGGATCGAAATTGGATTTCATCGGGAATCGAACACCGACCAGTCGGAATAATGGAAGCTGTTGAGTTATTCCATTACTATTCTAGAATGGAAGCTAAATTGTAGAATTTGAATTGGGTTTCCAGTTAGCAACGGAATGTATTTTAGTTCGGAGTTTTCAGTGTTAATTAGTGTTTATTTTGTTAGTATCGGTTTTCACGGTTGGCACTCCATTAGAGGGTTGAATATTTTGTGGGTGAATTATATTGTTTAGTATAGTTCATACATTAAATAGTTCAGAGGGCGGGCGAGGCGGTGACTGCTTATCAGGTGCTTCGTATTTTTTAATTAATTGGTAAAAAAAATCAAAACTGACTCTGCTACGTGTTTACGCCAGAACCGCAAAATTGATTCTTCTGGATTTAAGTATGGTGAGAAATTCTATGAGTTCCATTCTGAAATTTTACCATTCTAAATGTCTTACAATCTTTTGATGTTGACGTAAAATTCTTTGCTCGGGAATGGGCAACATTGTCACTCAATATCACGCCACAATTAAATAGAGAAAACCACAAAGTTTTCAATGCAATTTTTGCACTTTTTTTAATGTGGTAACATTTTTTGGTACATGCTGTTTACAAGTTTTTGTAGTAGATCTTAGATTAATATTTGCTATCCGCTGCTCTCTAGATATTTATCTACGTAAAGGTAGTTTATTTCATCTCACTAAGAATGACTACGGTTGTGTTTTTGACAAGCGTATACATACTCCTTCCTATCCTTCGTGTCCTTTCTATTTTTTTGAAGCAGTTCGCTGAATTTCGGTTCGAAGGATTGGAGAGCCAGTGTAATTACAGGCACGAGAGGTATAGCATCTTTTCCCTCAACATGGGCAAAGCATTGACGGTGCCCTTGGGGTTCTAAGACATCAAGGGCATTGTCGTGTCAATAGGCGGTATCACTTTCCATCAGGTGAATCGTCTGCTTGTTTGCCCCGAGCCTCGAGTTTGCTTCATAGGTTTGCTAATAACTTTACACACATAGAACAAAACTCACAACCACAGACGAAAGTTTTTCGAAAGATGAAATATCTGTATCAATCTTTTACTTGTATTAGAACTGAAGACAGATGAAAATTAAAATTGTTTTTAAAATACCCGTAGGTGGAAAAAAAACAAAATGGCCATTGTTTTGTACAATAAAAAACATAAACAGAATACAATTTAACTTGAAACGTGTAATTTCACAACAAAGGATAATATTATCATGCTTATCAGGATTAGCATCTTTAATAGGGATTAAAATCATATAAACTTGCTGATAAATTGCTGGCGAAATAAATGATCCGGCTCGATAAGGAAACATTTTTAAACGATTTCAATAAAGCTTGTATTATGTAGAGGAATTAACAACCTCTTCTTATAATTTTAATGGATATTTCATCCAGTTATTCGGTAGTTTTACCTTTAAAGTTTTCCGGCAGTTTCGAAAATTTGAGGTTTTAAAGATTTTGATTTGGTCGTTCCAATAATCAAAGCTCGTTTGAAAGTTTTCAAAACTCTCGGAAAACTTGAAAGTTTTCACTTCTTTTAGCACCAAATTACTTGGGTATTACGGGCATTTTTCGTTTTATAACCCAATTTCAATCATTGTTATTTGTTGTCAACATTATGCCACAAGTCCCATTTTAATTTTAATGCTACTGCACCTTGCACTAGAACTTTTTAATTGCTATTGTTTTCCAATAGTTAACAATTTCTCCATTGTAACCCATAACCCAAGTCAGAAGATATAATTAAAACAAACACACTCTAAAACCCTCCAATTCTATGTTCCCGCTCATTAATCATCATTCACTATTCCGTATAGTTTTCCTCGCCGCGGTTTGGAACCACATCGCCTTTCAACTAACCTGTTAAAGTCGAAATTCCTCTGACTGCCTGTCCTGCTACCTGTATAACAGCTTGCATTCCTGGTGTACCAAGGCACAGTGGACGTCACATGTTTGTGGTTACCACTTAATGTTCGCGGTCGCAACTAATTCGACGGTCATAATAATTTACATGTCTATGACAAGAACGTACGTAGTTGTGTGGCACACGAAACCGTTTGTAGTTTCCTGGGTTTGGGAAAACCGCATTTTAACGGTAACAAAACGATTTTCTCACCGCGAAGTCTTTGGTTTGATTCTTGGTCAAACTTAAAACTTAAAATAGGAAGTAAAAGTGCAGCATTTTAGTAAAGTTTTTTATTGTTGTTTCGTACACTTGTGTTTCCTACTAGAAATCATTTTGTATTTATTAATTTTGTATTTGGGTAGTTACCATGAGCAAAGTTCAGAATAAAATCTCATCCTTATGGGTCTTCCAATACTATTTGATTTAAAAGTTAGTATTGTTACGATAGTATTATACTTATTTTAAAATTAAAAAGCTTTTATTTAATATTTAAATTTAATTTTTCTATTGGAGACTTATACAAAGACTCAATATTTGACTCATTCACTCACTCACTCACTGACTCATGAAGTTTACTCATTTTGCCATTTTACTGATTGTTAAAATCGTCTCTCAAGTAATCTTTCTGTGCTGTCCTTGTGTTGTCTATGTGCTGTCCTTGCAATCAAAATAATTGTTGTATATATTGTTACAGATTCGGCAACTGATCACAAGTCAGAACACCGATCATTTTCTAACTTATAACATTGTTTGATCTCATCACGTGATATTGGCTTATTTGTCGTCCGTTACGATAGTCGCCATAAAATGAGAATTAAAATGAATTATCTAGTAATCCGTAAAATAACTCCCCTGCATTAAATCATATAAAACGTTTAGTTACTGCAACTGCAAAAAAAATAAAACAGCACTGCCGTTTTGATTCGAATGCAAATTTCCGGTTATGCATAAGTATAAGGTAGCTTGAATAATTTAGAGCTAATTTGCATTTAGTTCTGGAGTGAAGGTGTATTGCTCAAGCATTAGTGGTCGTTAAACTCTATTTTAATGTATTACTGCAGCTCTGCTTCGGGCATTGCTCAAATTATACATGTAATTTATTGTACCACTCGTTCGCTTGGCTTCGTTAGGTGTTTTCTTTTAGTTAGAGGTAAACTGTGGGTAGGAGGCAACCGTCGGAATAACTTTCACTAAAAGTTACTTCATTCACCAGTACATTTTGTACCTTATTATTATGGACTAAATATTTCTCGGATCTCTTAAGGTAATCGAAATATTTGCAAATAATGCATTGTTTTGCCCCCACCGGCATTCGAAGAAAGAACCTCTAGCGTAGCAGTCGGCTGTTTCCACCACTGCGACACACTGGGGGTTTAAGAGCAGGGAAAATTTCATATGATGGTAGGTAAGTAATTTAAAGATGAAACTGAAGAGTTTTTATAGAACGTCACGGTCAAATAAGCATACGGTTTCCCTGATAGAAAGTGATACCGCTGCCTACAATACCTTTAATGTCTGAGATCGCCAAGAGCACCACCAATGGAGAGGTGAGGATGTTAGACCTTTCGTCCCAGTAACTATATTAACTATGGCTCTCCAATCCTTCATACCACATCTCATCGAACTGCTTCACGGCAGAAATAGAAAGGATGGTGGTACCAACCCAGACGATCTCGCACTTAGATCTACCACCTATACCTGCACTTGTGTGTCTGTGTGTCGAGAAAGCTTACCATAAAATGTTTTCCGATCAAAATTTTTGTTTTTTTTAAGTTAATCCTGGACATATTATGTTATTTGTGCCGAGTTTGTATAAATCCAGCTTATGTGTAATTAATTAATTAACAAATATATTTACAACATTAACAATATAGTCAGATAACTTACGACTCAACTGATTCAATGTGGCCAGCAAAAGTCAAGTAAGTTTAAGTGTAATAAACTTGAGATAGGTACGAGTTGTTAAAGTAGTAGTTAGTTTATTAACTCTAAAGCTAATTAGTTGAGGACGTGACTTGAGTTATTTCCTCGGACACGAACTTTCTGTTTCACACGTTCCTGGAAACTTTACAATTCGCTGTGGAACCTTACAGAACTGTAATTTCCATAATCAGAAAACTTCCGAGAACCCCTCGCAGCCTATCAGCTC
Organism: Choreutis nemorana; assembly: GCA_949316135.1. NCBI lineage: Eukaryota > Metazoa > Arthropoda > Insecta > Lepidoptera > Choreutidae > Choreutis > Choreutis nemorana. The sequence continues at coordinate 1,972,688 of OX438598.1, forward strand.
TTGTCATTTTACTTTTTTTACTGGAAATATGATGCCCTGATTTCTTTTTACTTTTGAAGATGAACCAATGAAAAGGAATAAGTCTTGTGCGGTGAGGGTCTTAGGGAAATTTCAAGTTAAATCAAAATACCTTGTGCGTTGTATTTAAAAGACTTTTAATATGTACATTCCTAAAACCTGAAGAGATTTGGAGCGCCAGCCATACGAGTATGTGGGCGTAACTAATTAACGTTTTCATTTTTAATCAAGCCAGTAGTCATGATTACATACGAGCTGGGGTTGGAATATTCTAGTCCGATTCCTTTCATAGCTTTCAAAGGCTTATGGTTAGCGGGCTTGGTAACGTCTTGGGTCGTTAATATGTATCATGTTCAAGACTCTCTTTATTACAACCAAGCGGCTCGCGAGCTCGCCCTGACACAAAGCAGAGAAGATAGCGGGGGGGTTTGTAGGAAACTTTAATGTTTTTTATAAAACGTCATTTACAAGGAAGCTTCACCTGATGGAATGCGATAGGCGCCGCCTATTGATTTGACCCTTGATGAAAGTGCAGCTTTGTAGTGCTGTCGCTAGACCTAGACGCGCCTTTAGATTGCCAAGAACAATTCCAATGCCTTGACCATGAAAAAGTCAAATACATATTTTAAACATCTCGTGCTGGTAAATTACACTGTCTCTCCAATCCATTAAACCGAAACAGCGCGAACTGAATAGGAAGGAGAGTGGTACTAACCCAGACGATCAAATTTATAGCTAAAATGTTAATCGGTTGCAGACTTATATTAATTGATGTTCGTAAAATGGCGCTGTTCATTCAATATTCTGAAAGGATAGAAATATATTGTAGTAGTTTAATAGAAGCTGATATATTGGCTATATACCCGCGGCTTACTTACAAAAAAAGATGATAGGTTGCAGTGTTAAAGAAAACGCTGCACTTCACGCTGGATGCAATATTTTATTTTAATGCATTGTTCTTGTTAAATTCATTGCATCTACTATGTTTCATTCAAATTAAAAATTAAATTAAATGTATTTAAATAAAAGTCTTAGTAGACTTAAAATATCTAAATATATTACATATTGTAATTAGCTTTATATAAAGGTAGTCAGAGTAGCGTTAAATTATTTAAAATAATTAGAAAACTTAAATGTTCCAACATGTAATCATAAACTATTGTAATTTTTTGAAAAAGCAACTACGTATGTTTCTTTCCGGCTTCTTCCCCGTAGTTAGGAGCAGCATTCCGAACTGGTTGTATATAAAAATAACCATTTGAAAGCACTTATTTGAAGACTATTAAAAAAAAACTAAATTCGAATTTCCCGCAACAAAATAAGCGAAGACAATTTATTTTAAGGAAGGTATTATATTGGCATTGACTAATGAAAGTCACGTGCATTATCCTGGTGGCGCATTCTGGCCATTTTTGTCGATACTACCATAGAGAACGAAGTGAAGTAGGTTCTATTGAAATGTTTGTTAAAGGTGCGTACATAGATTAATGATTGGTCACCGATGAGCGCGACTACCAATCATTAATCTATTGTTTTAAATTAAGGTTCTGGTACCAATCAAAAGTATTTATACTATTCGCTCTAAAATATATTTTATGAGTATATTTTAAACGTGAACGAGATGAAATTCAGGAATTGTTTGATGAGGTTGCCATAAATTATAAAGTGGTACCGCATTTCCGCGCCAAGCAATGCTTCCTTTTGACTTCGACCATACAATTTACAGTGCAAAATCGTCCGAGCGTATGTTTAATCAGCACCCTTGTGTGTGAGTTTCTAAGCAATAAAACAAACTGAATAGGCTTTGGAATAGCTACAGACAAATTATATCTAAAGATTCGTTCTTTGTCCTTACAACCGGCTTACAAAATTAGCCTTTATTTCTTCCTTTTGAAATCACTACAAGCAAAATAAGGTTTAAATAAGAAGTATAAAATAGGAATTAGATGTTTTATTAATTAACACAGTTAAAATACAGATCGCTTACATATTTCTAGCAATGTATCACGAATTGTATGCAAGTGGTTCCTCGAGTTTGGTATCACTTTAGTTGAGGGTTTCGGGGAGGATGACGACTGGGGCGACCGGGATGATCTCGCTAACTGAGATGGGGTCAATTGGAGTCTCGACGACGGTGATGGGGGCGACGGGGGCAACCTCCACAACGGTGACGGGGTCAACTGGGGTCTCGACGACGGTGATGGGACTGACAGGGAAGGTGTCGACGACGGTGACGGGACTGACAGGTAAGGTGTCGACGACGGTCACGGGAGCGACGGGGTTCACAACCGGGGCAACGGGAATGATCTCAGAGGGAGAGACCTCAACGGCGTTGCTACCAGCAGCAGCGTTGATGTTCAGGATGATCTGCACAAGGGGAGATGAGGCAGCCTCAGTAGCAGGGGCAACGGGAGCTACGACGGGAGCGACGACGGGGGCAACTGGGGTGATGACCTCTTCGGCAACATCAACGATTGCGGGTCCTATGACGATGGGAGCGGGCATGGGGACCTCGTCGACAACAGACACGGGGGAGACGGGAGCGACGTCAACGATGGCGGGTCCGATCGAGATGGGGTGGAGTCCGTCGACCTCAGGCTTGAGGATGGCAGGTCCGATGGAGATGGGGGTGAATTCCTCCACAAGGGCGGGTCCAGCAATGCCGGGGGTGACGAGAGCGCGGGCCGGGCCAGCGACGGCCACGGACACCAGGGCAGCAGCGACAAGTAAGAATTTCATATTTGCTGAAAAACAAAACAATTCACTTAATAAACTTGTCACTGTTTAAGTAACTTTGAAAGAAAATTTGTAATTGCAGAATATCTTCAACTGTCTCTTACCTGGTGGTTTTCGTTGGTATTACCAAACTATGCTGTTTTGAAAAATTTCAGACATTTTATATGAAATCGAACATACGATATCGATACCACGAGGATTACTATTTACGAATTTACGATGGGATTAGTTTTGAATGATAAGCCACTGTTATCGGCTTCCGAGTAAATTTTACTAATATTTAGGAAATGAGGAAAGATTTGTTTTTTTTTTTTTGATTCAATAACAAAGAAAATATTTTCCTCGATGTGACTAGAACAACAGTTTAAATTTAATTGAGTAGGTATAATTCTTAAAACAGAATAACAAATATTAATTACCATGAAAATAAAATCATTGATTAAGAATACATTTTAAAAATCATGAAGTGCTGCAGGAGATGACAGAGTTTGTCGTTTTTCTGTTTTTTTTTTTTGTAAAATGCTGTTTTTTTTTCATTTCTTTGTTTAAAAAAAGTCATAGGTACGTGACGCGTGATCACGTGTATTGTAATCATTGTTTTTCACTATAATTTATAACTGTGACAACGTATGTCTATCTAGATACAAAATCTATTTAGTCTGCCGACACGTTTATTATTGGATTAATAAAATTTATTAACTGGTTAATAATCAGCATGCCTCATAAATATTATTTCGTTCGGTGGAGTATATTTTAATTGGATATAGGTATATGATTTCGTGATGACGTCAGTTTGGTTAACCTTCCGAAACACAGGGTATTGTATTTTGCAATGCAAGTGTGTTCTATTGTGCATACTATGCATAAATCATGTTAAAGTATTTGAAGGAATAAAAAATAAAAATAAATAACCACATCACGACACACACATTGACTCAGCCCTGCACTAAGTATCGTAAGAACTTGTATCGCAGGTGCTAAGCAACAATATGGTAAATACTAAATAAATAAGAATACAACATCCAAGACCGGTAAGAGAAACAATGCGTCTTGCAAATAACACAAAGTCCCGCCCCCGCCGGGATTCGAACCCGGAACCTCTAGCGTAGCAGTAGGCTGTTTACAGCGCTGCGCCACCGAGGTCGTCGAAAGTGAAGGAAGTATTTATACAAAAAATATGAAAATCTGTTTTCAATATAATTATGCTGGATTTCAATTAAATCGTTTTCTGGAGGTCCAGATTTAAAAAAAAAACCTTTTTGGAATTTTTGGAATCATCAGGATGAAAGTTTTTTTTTTGCATTTATTATGGTTATTCTATCCTGAAGTTCCACCTTACATATTTCTGATCTTAACTTACATCCCTAATAAAACTAGTTGAAAAAGTGAATCCCTCGGGTTGTTATTATAAACGTCGATATCTTAAAAAGTCGTAAGTCACCACAAACAATATCAAAACTTCCATCAGCCGACATAAGTTATGATGGGACTTTGCAACAACGGAATATCCTAAGAACTTCTATGCTATTCAAAAGTAGACTTTATCACCTTTTAATCAGGATTCCTGGTTCTTTGAAGGTTGTGATGGAACATTCAAAACTCTTGCTACGCTCCGGTTCAGAGTTTGGTGTCTGGAATTACTTCAATCTGTTTGAGGACCCTTTTAAACTATTGGGAGATGACATGTACTTTTCAAATCATGTCAGTTAAATGCTTTTCTGAACTATTTTTTACGTCAATCATCATATAAATTAAAAGTAAAAAGGCATTTTTAGGCAAACCTGCTCTATCTTAAGCCACATCGTGTCTATGCTGACCTATATACTTTTAACCTCCCTAATTGACTACAATAACAATGACCATAAAACACACACATTGACTTAACCCTGCACTAAGACATTCTGTATCGCAGGCATAAAGCAGCAAGAAATAAAAAAACGCGTCTTGCCAATAACACAAACATCCGTTCCGAGGGGATTCGAACTCTGAACTATCAATGTACAGGGAAAACTACTAAAGCTAGAAAGCTGAAAACAAAAAACGGATCTTTATACACATATAAACCTTAGAAATATAGGTGAAAATGAATATGGAAATCGCTCAAGGAAAGCTATGGGGCATACATAATCGCTGTATCCAATCATAATCCAAGTGTCCTCTCAATTTCTTCAGGATCCCGCTACTGATACTCGAACGGTGACAATAGAACCACCTCAGAAATATAACCTTTTGTTTTGTTGTTTGTGTTTTTTTGTTTACCTTGCCTAAGGTAAACATGAAAAATCTAAATATAATCGAATATAGAATCCTTCACTGCTGAAGTCGATTAAAAATTACCAACAGCCAATTAACTCGCTGGACACCAAAAAAACTTTCATTCATTACATATTTAACATTTCGTATTTTTATTTTAAGTTCATAAGGATTGACGGTCGAGACTGGATTTTTTCTTTATCATTTAACTGCATTGCTTCCGTCATGTTTTTTATTGATTGATAAGATATAGACTAACATTTGTGCTTGGAACATATTCATTAGCCTCAGATTTAAATAAAGCTGTGACTAAACTAACAAACTAATTAAAGAATTTCACGCCATTCGCAAAATCATTCCTCGAAAATAAAACCCTTTGCCGAAAATTTAATCAGAATGTGTAATGTAATTTGTAGTAATAAGTATAAGGGATAATAGGTATTAAATGTAAAAAACTGATCAAGTGTGAGTTTGACTCACACATGAAGGGTTTCGTACCATCGCAAAAGATTAGAAAATATTATCTTGTTTATGAGATAACTTCAAATAGGAAAAAATGGGATTAGGACTTGTATGGGGGTAATTTTAACTTTGCGTTTTTAAGATTTTTTGGTATATCGGCAACAGAAATAGACAAATAGTTCATGATATACAGCCTGCTGAAAGACGGACAGCGGAGGCTCAGTAATAGAGTCCCGTTTTTCACCCTTTGAATACGGCAACTAAAAACGTCAGTTCGTCCCTAATCGTGTGAAGAGTAAATGTATGCAAATTTATGCTTAATGAAACCATTTCTGCCGCGGAGCGAGCCCTACTACTTGCTGTAAGCCCACCTAGTGCGGAAAAGAAGTTAAAAAATGACTTTATGCAAATTTATGTTCTAGCAGAAGGAACCAGAAAGTTATAGTATACAGCTTTAGCCCGTGACTTTGTCTGCGTAGTTGTTAATTTTTATTTCTGGAAAAAAATAGTCGTGCCTTTCCTGATAGTTGATTGTAAAAATTGTACTATCAAATGAGTAGTCCCGTGAGTTGTTGAAGATAAATAAATATATGCTACATGATAATTTACAAATAAACAAATTTCACTTCTCTATATTATTAGTATAGATGTAGCCAGGCCAAACTGCGCATGGAAATTTTAAATGAAATCCACAAAAAAAACGTTCATTAGCATATTTCAGTGTGTGAAAGGCAAAGTTTATTATATTTCATTCACATGGAGTTAAAATAAATACCATGGAGTAATATTAAATCTTCGAAAACCACTACCGGTTCGAAATGTCTATATACAGGGAAGAATCCGGCAAGAAACCTCCGTAGTTGCTTTTTTCTATATCATGTATAATCTTTCATAACAATCAAAATATTTTTTTTAATATAACCTACAAAATGTAATTAAAATTAAAAGTATAGTGCAGACCAGTTAGTAGAAGTACAAAGGTTATATTTTTAAAGTAGTCCCAGCATTTCAAAAAGCAAACACAGTCCAAGCTTTGTAAGGTTTAGAAATTCTAGCCAAAACAAATAAAACTTCCTTGTTTGGTACTCTTTTATTTATTTACAAACAAGTACACGGACCACCTGAAATACTTTAACCTAACCAGACGATCTCGCACGTGAAAGTACCAGTTGTAATTAATTATAGTTTCAAATTATTGCTCGTAGCTAGCTTTTATATTTCTAATTTCCTGATAATAAATGCAGTCTACTATCACTCTTCCGTTACGCTTACAAACTTAAAAAATATTCCTAGTATCTACCTAATAGGTTTGGGATATTTTAATTAGATGACGTTTCCATGTTTATTTCCGAAGGCATTAGGATTACAGTACTGTATAATGCGTGTTTTGTCACGTCACGACCGATAACTATATTTTTTTGTGGATGGATTAGTTACTCTGGCCGATAACTACAGACTTAGACGAAAGATTAAGTTTTATTTTCAAGTTATTATTTGAATTGATATCGGAACATTGGTCTCTGCTGCGGAGGACCGCGATTACCAATCATTAATCTATATTCCGAAACATGTATGAAGGGTCCGAATATTTTTTTAATGAAGTCAGTCAACGTTTACTAATTTTATAGAGCAGTAAAATTATGTAGAAGGTAATCAATAAATACTCATTTCAATAAATTTCAAAACTATTTTGAATAATTTGCAAAATTTTGTAGGAATTAGACTTAAACAAATCTAGGCGGTAAAACGGGAAACTTTCAATAAAATCGTTTTCAGTTTTATACAAGTTTTATAGAAAAGAAAAATGGTTGGTTAGGAATCCTCCGTGACAGCTATTAAGATTAATGTCTTAACCGTAGACGCTGTACGGCGACTATAGCTTCCCAGTCCACTTTAGGTACAAACTGAATACAAGCTTATTTACCATTATCATTATTACACTCATGGGCAAATTTAGGAGACAATTCTTATTTCTCTGTTCTTGTCAAAGTAAATGCTGTTAACAATATGTTGTCATCTTTTAGACTGATAGTAAGTTAAATTAACTGAGTATTTTAATTTATATGGCGTTTTTTGCGATCGTCTGTTTTTGTCCTGAACAACCAGCTAAAGTGAAGTTATAAATTTAATCTTATTTGTTCCGTTTTTAAAATTATTTTGTTTATGGTTCATTTCTAATGTAATTTTTATTGGAGGGATGTGGTGGCTAAATTTGTTGTTGCTTTGGTTGTACTTACCGACACAACCAGAAAGGGAGAGGGTTCGAGTCGAGATTGCCGTAAGTTGTAGCTACCATGTTCCTCATTGTACCCGGATAGTGGTGAGATACGCAACCTGTCACACTTGGACTCAACATAAACATGCGAAATACGGTGTGTAACACCTCTGCCCACCCCACGGACTACTACTACCCCGACCCAACTATTATTTATTGTATTTTGAACTTACTGTTTAGATAATTTAAGCTGTCTATGAAAATATTGTATTACTCTATAATTACAGGTAGTAGTGATGGTATACTGGTAGTAGATCTCCTAGGTTGAGTCCTGTGAGATCGTCTAGGTTGTTACCACCCTCCATTCTATTTCTGCCGTGAAACAATTCGTTGTGTTTCGATTCAAAGGATTTGATAGCAAATGTAACTGTACGAGAGGTATAACATTTTTACCTCTACATGGGCACCAACTACACGTCACTTCCCTTCAACGGCTCACCGACATCAGGGGTATCGTCGTGTCAATAGGCGGTATCAGTTTCCATCAAGTAAACCGTTTGCTTGTTTGATGCATAAAAATTTGGAGAACAATCATTAGCTCATGCAATAACGGAAATATTGTTGTAATTTAAATATTGTGTCTCCTGTTGAGGATATTATTAAACTAATACCATTATCCCGTTTTCGTCTACTGCTCTTCTGCCGCAAACCACTCAAACCTATTATCCGAACTCCTCATTAACAAAGCTGCTGCCAGCTTGCTTATACTGTCCACCTTGGCTAGGTCGTCCTACTCCACGTTTACCCACTAAGCCCATTTAAGAACACGTTTACCCAAACGGTCGTCGGTTCTACGGCTAACATGACCACCACCGCTGCTAATTCTGTTGGTCCGCTTACTTCACAAGCTCATTTATGCTATAGGTTTTGTCAATTAAGGTTTATAAGGGAAGTGTCAAAATGTCTAATTTATAAAAATAATATTATCAAAATCTATTTACGAGGAGATGTAAAAATGTCGATATTTAATTTTGCCCTTCTATTATTTGAAGTCAAGATTTAAACGTTTCGAAGTATATTTATGCCGAGATGTAAAAATTTCGACGTAACAAAAATGCAAAGTCATTCAATCTCACTAAGACAATCCGAGTAAAGTGGTTGTTAGTTTTGTCAGGCGTGTAAGTTCATATTGCTTCTGTGTGCGTAGCCTCGAGTTCGTTCAGCAAAGTTAATACGCACACTACATCACAGTGCGTTTAGGCGTCTAATCACAACTATGATAGCCGGATGGTCTTCAGAGGTGGGATGGAATAACAGTAATAATTTCTAGAAATTTAAAAGCTACTTACATCAGACCTAATTTAAATGGAATTGAACAGATTTATTTAAAGAGTAGAGTGCATTCTATTTGGGTTTGTCAGCACGATCTTTTGCTAACTCCATTTGATTCGAGGTCGGTTCAATCTAATTTAGATTTAATATTACATATTATTTCTACGTGGTCAGGAGTTAAATTGTTAAAACTAAGACAACAGATATCAAAAAGTCAAAGTAAAATTTAAAATATTATTATTCAAATGAGCTTTAAATAAATACTTCTAAATCGTCATCTTTTGCACTACCACCTATTTGGAACGCTATTTCTACGGGTAAGAATCCGGCAAGAAACCTCCGTAGTTGCTTTTTTCTAAATAATTACAATTATACAATTTGTAAAAAAAGTTTTTTCTAATAAGCTTATTTTTCTGTAAATATTGAAGTAAATGAAGAAGTATAAATTGATTATAAAAATAAAAGTTACATGAACTACAAAAGATGCCATGAATGTTACATACAGTATGGGATCGAAAAATATTTACTAATAGAAATAGAATGCAATATGAAAGTTATTTTTTTGCAAGGTTTACTTCAATTTATTTCATTCAAGACATTTGTAATTTAATTCGAAATCGCAGAGCGTTAAATAAATTCGAAACGGCAGTTAATCTAGACAAATGATTTTTCAACCTCTGTTAAATTTGTTGTTGCACAAAGGAAATTAGACCGTAATGTTGCCACATCAAATAAATGGCGTGCCATCAACGTCGATGGTCGATTTGAAAACGTGGCTTTATATTCCGCCTTTTTGCTTAGGGTTTTTCATTAAACTTGTCCTGAAAAGTTTAAAAATGCTTTCTTTTTTCAAATAACCTTGTTTTATAGCTCATTTTTTCCCGCAACTTTGCCACGTAGTTTACATTTCTATTCATTTATTTTTTCAACAAAATGTAGCATACGTCCAACTAAAAGTACATTAAAAATATTCAAATATATTCTCAATTAGTGGATATAGATCAATCTTTATCAAAACAAATCAGAATCAGAAATCATATCTTTGAGGCTAACTTTATTCAAGAATGAGTTCCGAAGGTGGCTCATTCAACATGGAATTTATGACATTGGGAGTTTTCTAGACTAAATATTTTATGTAATAGATTGCCTTATTACATTAGATGCCTCTGTATTTATATTATTATAACTTGAAGTATTTCTCTAATTGACATGTTTAATTTTAATATTGGTTTTGCATAGAAATACATTTTGCATGCTACCAAATAACGAGTCATGTGGACATTATATCATTAATTTAAGACCTAAAATACTGTGTAGTTATGCAAAAAAGAAATTTCAAAATAAAATGTACCTCTCCAAAGACTACGCATATACTCTAGAAACGCACATGGCAGTAAGGTCTACAACAAATAACCTGCAGATGTGGTAAATAAGACAATCAATAAATTTAAAAATACAATATTTAATTTTCTTCTTTGTAGATGCTTTTATGACATCAATGAATATTTAAATTGTAATGACATTGATGTAACAAATTTTCAGATTCCCAAATAATTGTGACATTGTTAAATTATTTGTAATTAGTTAATATTAAGTAAAGACTCCTATTTTAGGTGACAAAGACATTTGCACGCTAATACTCCTCGGCAAAACATTTTGGACTGTATTCAATAATCTATTTAAGACCTTTGTAACAAATGTTTCTGCGAATAAATATATTATTATTATAATTATATAAAAAAAAATCTCCCTATCAAAATAGTAAGAAGTTTTGCTTAAACAGATGGAGTATGATGATAGAATAGTTCCTAAAATGTTCGCCTTTAGTGATTTCCAACAAAAACTCCCCCACATTTCCCGTGTCCAGTAAAAACTATGATCTGTATTTACTACGAAATTCTGAGTTACAGTTTTTGCTACTATAGGAAACATTTCCCTCGATTCCAAGGAAAAATAAATAATGATCCGCGCTTTCATTGGTCACATCGTCATTCTTACTCGATTAATATTTTTGTTGTTTGTTATATATATAAAACTGGATTTACTAATTTTTTTATGCCTCAAAGGAAGCAAAGAACAATTCTGCTTGACATATTGTTTGTTTTAAAAGAATCTTATGATATGAAATATCTTACATCAACACGTCAGAGAAATGATTCAACGACCTGACTGCTACAGGTCCTGGGTTCGAATCCCGGCGAGAGCGGAACTTTGTTTTATTTCCAAGACGCATTGTTTCGCTTACCCGTCTTAGATGTAGTATTCTTATCTATGTAGTTTATACCATAACGTTGCTTATCACCTGCGACACAAGTTTCTGCAGGGCTGAGTCAATTTGTGCGCCGCGATGTTAAATAAAACATTCAGAAATAACAGGAAGGATTGAGAAACACAAATTGAGTCAACAATTGTCATTTTTCTTATCACTAGCGGGATGGCATATATAGATTAATAATAGGGAATATGCATGAAAGTTAATTTCATTATTCAATCAATTTATCGTAATGTGTATAGAAATAGTATCTTTATAGTGAAAACACAATTAGAATCGAACGATAAACCAGGGAGATATAACCATTAAAAGTAAATGTATCAATCTCGCTCATCAGAACCTCCTTTTTATGGAAGTTGTATGGCGCCTTTGTACTTTGACGTCATAGTACATATCGGATCTCTCTGTCTAACCAACAACTTTGAAGCCTTAGAACTTAGTTAATAAGTCATATATTTGAGAAAATCTAACGGATTTGTGTAAATATGTGGAATCGAATTCTAATAAATAAATGAAAAATTCATGCATATTCCTTATTGATCTCCGCAACGCTCCGCGCGACTACTAATCAATTGATCTATGGTGGCATAGCTTTTGTCTTTTCACCTAAACACATGTAACCTTATATACACTTTTCTAGCCAAATAAAATAGTAACTTTTTTAACTGCTATTTAATGCAGGTTTTGGCTATAATAATGCTGCTTAAAAAATGTTTTTTTTTTAACTTTTCCCATTATTCATATCAGTATTTACAGCGCCCTTACAAACATTATATACTCGTGTGTTGATTTATTTGAGCTAATCTTAAGTTAACTGTAAATAATTCTTCTTATGAGTAATTTAACTTCTTTAAGCTGGCATAAAAACAAGAAAGAGACAGCAACAATTCCATATTTAAACCGGAACAATTGCCCGCGAAACAAAGACAGTGGAAGTTTTAAAACAAGAAATCTCTCATTTTCTCTAGTCAACAAGTTTGCAAGAGCACAATGAGATAAAAACCTGGTGTAAGTAGATACCTGACTGACCTCGGCACCCGGCACCCAGCCACCCCCCGACCTCTGATTGTGGCCACAGTCTTATAAACAAATAGACATGTTGAATATCTATATAACAAGAGGATGCCTTACTCATCAATGCTCTGTCTAAACCCTTGCACCTAAAAAGCTGAATTTTCTCACCGGCTTAGTTTTTAAGGCGGAAACGAGGACTAAAAAGGATTTTCTAAAATTTAACCCTCAGGAGGTGAAAAGCGGATTAATTTTATATAGAAGTTCATCATTTTAGTCAATAATATAGATAGGATTGTAAAAAGTAGATCTTAACGCGAGCGAAGCCGCGGACAAGAGCCATTCTTAGTAGTTGTATATTGGCATAAACGATGTTCATACTGCATTGTTATTTATCAATGATATGACGTATGAGGTAAAGGAAAATAAAAGGAATAAGGCAAAGGAAATACAGGCTGGCAAAAAGTATGTCAATCAATCAATCCCCTGGCTTGTTTCCTATTTGAGGTCAACCTTGCTGGCGTTAGGTCCTTCTGGATATTTCGCCTCCAGGTAGGTAGGTGCCTTCTTTGTCTAAAATGCATCGGTTCATGTGGTCTCCATTACTGCGCATTACCTGTCCATACCAGCACAAACAGCTTTCCAGCATCTTACGCTGTATTTCAGCTACTTTAAAGCTCCCTTGAATCAACTTACTGGGGACTTTATCAAGTCTCGTGACCAGAGTATTTTTAAAGATTTGGCGCCCGGGCCAGTTAGATTTACTGCCCCATTTATTGACGATAAAGTATTTCATTTAAATGCCAGCCCTCTCAGCCTGGCCCCCTTGATCCTAGGGTAAAACCATGCTCGTGACATCACCTGCCCATCATAGCATCTTCTCTCCATGACATTCGTTTAAGCTCTTCGCATTTTCATATAATAAGGTCTAAACGTTATTTAAATCTACGTTCCAGGTACTCAACCCTCAGTGGGTTTAGCGGACTTTTGGATTCTCTTGCTTGTTAATCATTAGTTGGCTGTAAACTTGCATTTCTAGTAACACTACGTCGTTGTGGTTACCGCTGCATTTATTTCCCAGCTAAAAGATCAGCTTTTAAAAGAAAAATATTAGCAACACAAATACCTATTCATTGACAATTTCTTTTTGCAGTCAGCGTTTTTATTTAGTTAGTTTTTAATACAAATCTTTATTGAACTCCTTTTTTTACATTACAGGTTTCATGTTTAATAACGTTTAGGATCAAATATGGACCCTGTCGGGCAAGGCGTTAACGATTTCACGATTATTAACATGTCGCAAAATCAAATTTAATTAAAATATCAAATAATAATAAGAATAAACGAGAGAGGGGAAAGTGTATTTTACATTGCATGTGTTTAAATATCCTAAACATATATAACAAGGACCTCGGTGGCGCAGTGGTGTAAACAGCCGACTGCTACGCTAGAGGTTCCGGGTTCGAATACCGGCGGGGGCGGAACTTAGAGTTAATTTGCAAGTCTCGTTGTCTTGCTTAACGGTCTTGGATGTTGTATTCATATCTATGTAGAATATGCCATAACGTTGCTTAGAGCCTGCGGACACAAGATTGTATCTTAGTGCACAGCTGAGTCAACGTGTGTGTCGTGATGTGGTTATTATTATTATATTTTTATTTTATTATGTTATGCGTTTGTGATTGTAAACAATATAACAGTAAAATTGGATTTTTCACATTTTAAAATACAACTTCCAGATTTTAATTTTGACAACAGCAATGCAAAGAATCATAAAAAAATACAAAAAAAAATTTTTGTTAGGTTTTGAAGGTTACGACATATATCAAAATGGCGAAATATCATTTAATTAAAACCTTGTTCGGTTTTTGTTTTTTGTTAATATATTAATCGCGTCATACAAAAGGGAGCACGAAGTCGTAGGCGGCGACTAGGTATTATAATAGACTATATTTTCTTATATATACTGTTTCAAAGTAAATTTCCCTGAGGACAAGCAAAGACAACCGCCGCAGCTTTCTATGTAATGAAACCTACTTATATACCGCGATAACTAAATTTAAGGGAAAATTCTTTTAAGAAATTTTTTTTTTTCCTCACTCAAGAAGAATTCGTCTTTGCCACACCGATCTATTTACTTTATGAAATAATAAATTAGTAAATACATAAAAACAATAATAATAATAACCAAATCACGAAACTCAAAATAGACTCACCCTGCACTGAGATATAATCTTGAATCGCAAGCACTAAGCAAAGATATGGTATGAACTACATATATGAAATCCGAAGCCGGAGTGCAAATAACACAAAGTTCTGCTCCCGCCAGGAATCGAGCCCCGGCTGATTACATCACTGCGCCACCGAGGTCGCCAAAACATGTCGCCACAATTTCATTCAGATAGAATGTGAAATCAAAAGGTATACTTAAAAACTTAAATATAAAAAAAAGTCATAATGGATTCATGATCATTATAAGACTGTTAGGATTCAAACCAATAAATAAGTTTCATACGCCAAAGAAAGTATTACTAAGTGTCTAGCAAAACATCAACTCAGAAACTGAACGTCAACGGCTCGCTGTCAACCCGAGGCTACAGGATATCGTGACCATGCTCATACAATTTTGCTGTATATGCAGAACGTCATTCAAAAAACGCTGAACTCGATCCGTTTACGAGTTGATACGCTACGAAGAGGTGTTTCTTTACAATACGTTGTGGATATAAAAGTGAATCTGCCATACACATTTTCAGATTGAGCTTCATGCGCTTTGGCTAGTATGAATTGACCCTCAGGGGAAAACTTGTTTTGCATCACAAGGTAAGATATCGCAATTCCAGACATTTAATCCAACTGCTACTTTTTCATTCCATTTCAGTTATAAATCAATTTAACTTGACAGAGAGAGACGCAAATAGAGCCTACTGAGTCCTCTCTCTTTCCCTCACGTGTAGAATTCACTTAAAACATACTACGTTACCTTATCAACCTATATAAATCTCTTTAAACTACTTGAAAATCTAAGCAACCATAAATAAGTCTTTGAAATGTATAATACAGCGGAAACTGAGATAGCGTTCCCTTTGTGCAATGTAGCGCTTTAACTTGAAAAGAATAAGAGTTATGCAAGCAACGGAACGAGAATGAAAACTCGGCTACAGGAAAGATATGTTACCTACTTACATAAGTGGTTATTAAACAGGCTTGTATTCATGGTCTTCATGGCCAGTCCTGGCTTCACACTGGCACAATTACGATTAAAGAACTGCTTAACGCGGCGCGAAATAAAATCTATGGCTGTTGAATGAAAACAAACTACACCTTTCTATTGTCATGACTAATTATATGTAAGATAATAAGTAACCAATGTGTTAATCTAGGCGACGATCTGTGTGCCGAGTTTCATCCGAATCCCTTAAACTGTTGCGTTTTTAATTAAAAAAACATCAATACTTTCACATTAATATAATTATTAGGATTAAAATTTTAAATTACGAACGACGTACATACGAGGTCGTGGTAGCTCAGTTTGTAACGTGCCTTGGATAACCGACCGACCCGAGCCGACAGGCCGAGGTTTCGAGTCTCGGGTGGCCGTAAGATGTAGCTGCCATGTTTCTCAATGTACCCGGATAGTGTCGACAGATTGTCAACCTGTTACACTAGTACTCAACATAAACATGCAAAGAGCGGTTTTTAGCACCTTTGCCTACCCCTCTCGAGGGTTAACGGCGTGAGTTTATGTTATGTGAGTAAATTTTAAATTAATAGAAATATTTTTCAATCGGTGAAATCGATATTTGAATGAATTTGATGAATGATGACCTCATTAAAAAGGGCGCTTTGTTTGATTGTACATATTTACAGTTGGACTGCCATAAGTAGAGGCGATTTTACCATAATTTTGACATGGTTTTAATTGTAAACCATGTTATTGAATAGTAACAATACTACAAAACATAAATACGTGTACTTGGTAGCTCAGTTTGTGACGTTCCTTGGTTAACCGACCGACCCGACCCGACAGATCAAGGGTTCGAGTCTCTGGTTGCCACGTAATTGTAGCTGCCACGTTCCTCATTATGTCCGGATAGTGGCGACATATTCGCAACCTGTCACACTGGGACTCATATACATGCGAACTGCGGTGAGTAACAATACTTAGATGTATTTAAGTTAATTCATGTGACTTACACAACATTAACTTTTTAGTTTTTACGTTAATCAAGGCTCTTGTCTTCCTCCTTCACAACTTGACGTTATTTTTAGTGTTAACAACATTAAAATGATTTTACCTACGTGGCAAACTCCGAAAGACACAAGTTAATCCTAGTGCGGGGACCAACAGACAACAACTGTAATAAATTTAAATTATAATAATAATTTGTCAATCCATGGCTAACGGACTCACACAAGTGCTTTTGGAATTTATCGAAGTCTTATTAATACGGAAATAGGGTTGAATAAAGATGAAGACAATAAAAGGGATGGGAGACAGGAAGTGAAGGTAATATACTTATTCACTCATAAACTCAGTGTCGACTTTAATTGGTGGACGACGGAGAATGACGTAGCAAAGCCGTAAAGCGCTACTGGATGTTCCCAGATAAAATTATATCGGATTTATGTATAATACAGGAACTTTGTGCACCACCGCTCTAGTACGAGAAAGTTACCCAGAAAAAGAGCCAAACTTTTGAGCATTAATTCTGGGTAGACAAACGATTGCACCATCTTTTAGAGGTCATTGTTGTACAAAGTCAAAATGGCCGCCATTTTCCAGTGGAGCCATCTTGTTTTTAAGTCAACACTTTTTCACTTATAACTTTAGTACTTTACTTTAGAATAAAAATGACAATTACCAATGTCGTTTCAATACCAGGGATATTACGCATGCGTTACTTTAAAAAACTGTTTATAATTTAATAAGTTCTGGAAAATGTTGGGAAATAATCTTCGCAGTTGACGGCTCGGTGAAAGCGGCGTTGTATAAACGGTCTACATCTTACGATTTATTTAATAGAGTTTTTGGTAAAGCCACAAGTCGTCAACACACAACTTACAACCAAGCAGTCCTGGGTTCAATCACGGATATGATAAATCACTGTGGTGACAGTTTGGCCATTGCCCCTACGTTTTTACAATGTGTGACAAATAAGTTTACAGCCCGCCTGATGGTAAGCAGTCACAGCCTATGAACGCTTGCAATAGTTTATGTTATATTTGCTAGTGGGACGGATGTAATCAAAGACGGCTATAAGCACACGTGATATTTTATAGCATAAAGACACAATACATGAGTAACACACATATGAGCATACACAACAGTTGCAATACTAGGGCCGTCAGAACTCTGTATAAAACTTTTTAGACGATTTTCTTAAACATCCATGTTCTATCGCTAATGGAGGCAGGTCGCTTCGTCCGCTTCAATTATTGCCTGCTTCGGCAAATGTTTTACGATAACCCATTAAACAGTTTTATTCCTTCCATCACACTTTTTTTCTTTCGTCATTGTTGTCAATATATTCCAATTGAAATTCATGTTTCATAAATCATTGATGCATTTTTTTTTTCAAATTTCACCTTCATAATTACAACAATTTCAGGTGCTACTTTGGTAAATAAATTTTGTTTAAGTTTATTACGCGGCGTCAAACCAAGTAAATACTTTATTTAATCCTTAACTAAACTTTTAAAAGATACTTATAAAATCATTCTGTAATAATGTCTAATAAAAAGCGAAAGTGTCAATTTTCCCCACCTAGTGATAAAATTTAAATGAAAACATTTTCTTTACTTATTAAAGATCCTAAAATCGTTAAAAACAAACTTCCTTCTAAATACAAAGGCTCAATTTATATAATTTTCTCTCAATTGTTCCGACAAAAAAAAAACAGTGGGGCTTTGAAATTTCTTTATTGTTTTTCCTTTCATTTCAGCTTTCTTTATTAATCCACTTGTTTCACTCCATTGTAATTAGTTTTTACTTTTTTTTTAATTTCTCTTGAAGTTTAACAGTACACAATGATTACATTATGGGAAAGCCAGCGCTGTGCACAGTAGAAACAGCAGGCATATATAAAACTTCTTATTCTAAGCTAAACCAATCAACTAAATTCAATTAAGTTTCTGAAGGTAGCTAAGATGTCTCAATAGTTTTTATCGAAGTAAAATTGGTCGAACGAATCTGACGTAGGATTCAAGTGTTAATATATGAATAGTGCAAACACAGCTCGCCATCTTGACTATCAGTAACCCGGTATCTCGACTGTTACCGTAAAACTTGACTAAGCTGAAGGAAGCTTTATCAAAACGCCCTACCCGACACTTTTTCGACCAATTTCCTATGAAATATGAAATCCTTTATACCTTAGAGACTTTTTGCTATATAGTTTATTATGATAATAAGCTTATCCCAAACCGTTGGGTTTTGTTTGGCAAATCACAAAGGCGATGCTCGCAGGATTGTAAGGGACCTATTGGAACTTTGTCCTGGTAGTCTTCAGAGGGATTAATACTGTAGCGAATTTCAAACAATTTTATATACATATTGTGTTAGATTTATTATGTTATTTTAGGTATAAAATTCGAAACAATTTCCGTCTACAACGACCAAACGATCAGTCACTTGTACAATACTATATCCTATTTACTTAAAAATAGAGATAAAATAACATACAAAACAACTAATAATTAATTAACAAATAAATTAACACGATGATCCCAAAAACATCGTAGAGAATGAATATAAATATTTTTAATGAAAGTTTTATAAGATTTCAATATACATGAGGAATCAAACTCATCAAAAATTTAAACAAGCTTTTAAAATTGTAACTTTGTTTCGTTATTTGTTAATTAATTCAAGTTACGTTAATTCAAGGGAAGGTGCTATCATTAAATCAGAACGTATTTTGTATTTCACACGCGCCCCAAACTCTTCGTCACTCCACAAAGGGAATTTGAACAACTTTTGTATCTTCGCATGTTTTGATTAGATTATATCAAGGACAAAATCTTAATCTTTAATAATCATATAAATGTGTATGTTCGTTTGTTTTATAATATCAGAAAACCTTTGAGTTTGATTTACCATAAACATTGAAAAAAATGTCATCAGCCGATGGATAAAGCCCGAATGGTTCCAAGCAATCCTTGCCCGCATGCATCTAGCGGCCCAATGCAGACCTCACACGATCATCCGTCCATCTCCGACTCTATGACTAACCACCACAACTCTTTCTAACCCGTGGACATCACTCCAGAACCTTTCTTCCCTAGAATCCTCGGACTACAGTTTTACCTATATAGCCAGTCCATTGCGACTTAAATTTGCTTATCCTGTGGACTATACCGGGTGCTTTAGTTCAACTTAAACATTGTCATGAAAAAATATTATTTATAGACCCCAAAGCAAACCTGTATCGCAGACGCCCAATAAAAAATCGATAAGTATAGAAAAAAGGTTTGAAAGTGGCTCGCACAGGTCGGGGTGTGGTGCAGTGTTGGTCGGGGTGTAGTGTAGTGTTGATCGGGGTGTGGTGCAGTGTTGGTCGGGGTGTAGTGTAGTGTTGGTCGGGGTGTGGTGCAGTGTTGGTCGGGGTGTAGTGTAGCGTTGTTCGGCCAACAGAGACCTACAGGGTCCCGCTGGATGCAAGCAGCACAGCCGTCGCTCCAGATGGAAAGATTTGGGCCAGAAATAAATATGTCTAGCAGTGGACAAATGTCGCCTGAAGATAATAAATAAACCTACGTACTTATTTACGTACGTAATTTTTCAATGCTTTGTAATCTTACCTTTTTTCGCTTATCAGGCGCCTAAGAAAATGTTTTTTTTTACTGACTTCGTAGATGACAGCCAAAGTCAAAGTCAAATTATTTTTTATTCAAATATACTAAAAATAAATACTTCTAAATCGTCATCTTTTTATACTACCACCGGTTCGAAACGCTATTTCTACGTGGAAGAATCCGGCAAGATATCTCCATAGTTGCTCTTTTCAAAATAATTTGGTACAATACATTAATTTATATTACAATTTTTCTATCGATCCGAAACCGATCTTGATATTATATTTAATTCAATGACTTTAAGTCTATATTCTTGACATATTCCAAAGTTAATTTTTACCGCGGATTTCTACAAAAAGTGACAAATATATCGTATATCTCAATTCTCATACAAATAACTAAGAATGTAAGTATGTGTGCTGGAACTTGTAACAAAACTCATCCACAAGGAATATGATGAAATTAACACAGGACAGGAAAATTAAATCTATGACAATAAAAATAAGGTTGAAATTAAAAACGACTCGCTTATTAATCAAGGAAGGAAACAAATATGTTTCAAACTTCTCAAGTAGATATCTCAGTTGGTACTTTATTAACTTTGTGAGATGTTCTTTGTGAATTTCAAACGCGATTTCCCTTATATTAACATAATCTGTAAAAAGCTTAAAGTAAGAATGTAAATATTTGCATTAATAAAAAAAAGTCTTATCAGAAAACAAGATATAAAATTTGGAGATACAATTTTGGCGGCGCATTAACAATTATGCTGAGGGCGAAGGTGTACTTGAAAAAATTGTCGGTAGGTATGTATTTGTATTTGCGAATATTATGCGCTGCTGTACTGTTCATCCGTTTGCGATGACACTTTGTTGACTTACCTATTGTATAAGTTATAAGAAGTTACTCAAATTTAAAATATACAATAATAAATGAATCTTGGTTGTCCGTATTTGTATTTGTGTTGGTTATGTTTATTCTTAATTTATAATGTAATTTTTTTTAATCTTTTTTTTTTTATGTCATTTTATTGTTGTTTTAATTATGCATGTAACTAGTGTTATTATTTTGGAATTAATTATTTTTAAACTATTTATATTTAGTTTAATAGATTTAATTTTACCGTGTAATAATTTGAGCAATGTCACAATGAGAATGTTGTGTTCCTCTATAATTGGGAGAACAATTAACTTGTACTTTAATGGAAATACTGTCGTAAATTAAATATTGTATCTCCTGTTGAGGATCCTATTGAATAAATATAAATATACAAAAACTCTATACTACGAAACTACTACGAATCTTCTAAGTTGTAAGTGCACTTACTACGGATTGCTACGGTGATGACTACGTTTAAACTATAGTGCATTAATGTGTCTATCTATTCATTTTTATATTATTAAATCAAATTAAAATTTAATAAGAAAACAAGTAAAACATATGTCAAACAAAAACATTTGAATAAGTTTTTTAATACTTGATGATATCTTAATTCAGTAGCTAACATGTAAATTAATATTCTATTCAGTTTTTAAAACTTGGTTTCTTACAGATGATTCATTTACATATATTTCGAAGTTTCCAGTGAATTTCTCCTTAACAAGATTCTATGAAATGGTTTCATTAACCCATATATACAACATATGTATATACAACATATTATATGTGTATATGTCGATAACATTATATACGCATGAAAGCTTACCTGAACTGATCTGTGCATTAAACATTATGGGCAATTGCAATTTCCAGTTACAATTACACACTAACACACAATGCTATAAGAAACATCAATTTTTAAGGTTTAATAAAGGTATAAGATTTACTTAATAACGCAGTTTATAAACAATGATATGTGACGAATTATAAACAGGAAATATTGAGCTCATAACCTGGCCCGGCCCGAGGACAGTAAAATGTAAAACGCACGGCTCAAGAACTAAAAGTTTATAGTGGTGACCTAAAAAAAAGTTCGCCAGGTCTAAAGCTTTACGAGACCTAAATAGGTATTAATGGTCATAGGATGTTGTTGAGGCTGCCGCGATGCTGCAGTGCTTCAGGTATGTTTGCACAGGCGCATCCGGATGATTTCTATATCATTATGCGTAAGAAATCTGCTTCATTCTACAGGCTGCGCGCCAGCTCCTACTTGTAATGTAATTGGGGGATTTGATTCCCCTATCATAGGCCATTGTATTAGTAGGTTTATAACGGATAAAATAATTGGTACTAAATTGTTTAAGAATATGTTATTTGTGTTCCATGTTCTTACCTTTATGAATTGTATGTGTTTGTTTTCTTGTGTTTTACGGACTTTTGCTGTCTGAAATAAATGTAGTTTATTTATTATTTTAAAGAAGAATACAATCAGTCCGTCAGTATGTTATTTGACCAAAAGAAATTAGACCTAAAAAGGTCACCAGTTAAACTGCAAGGCGCTGAAGAATCACGATCTCGCTATACTCTGTTCAACACCTAGGAACACAGCACCGGCGCTGTTCATAACACAAACACCTGCGCAAGTCGGGACTCGATGCCAAGATCTCACGTGTCAGTCAGCCAGCGGCTTAATTTGACAATGTATGCTGAACATTCTCAGAACTAGGAATTGGTTTTTAGAGCTTCCTAATGGATGCTACTATATACATAGTAGCCTATTTCTAGAAACTTCAGCGGGGCTAGAAATGCCGCATTGACAAAAAAATACATCATTATAAATAAGGGAATAGGAATATCAATGATCTTTCTTTAACATTACAGCATTAGTTTTAGTACCATACTGCCAAATCATCAGTAGTAATAATTTCTTTATTCCTGAAGATGATGATAGGATGAAGAATAAATATAATTAATCTGCCTGCAGTAAAATTCTAGTACGGTTACTGTTGGTTCTACCGAGTTACTTGGGAGATGACGAAAAGATGCTGCAGGTGCAAATACTCAGTAGTTAAAACACTGGCATTTTACGCATTAAATTTTGCTAATATACAAGAAAAGATTATTAGAAAATTCTAACTGTCACTTCCCGTTCCCACCAAATAACCCCACTGTCAGTAATCTACTACAAAGAGCGGCCATCTTGCAAAAATAAGTGAAATTGTCTATGACTGGTCAAAGAATTCAAGAAATGACACCTTACAGTAGATGCTTGGCAAGAACGGGAACTGTCAAAGTAAAGTTTTATTGAATTTTTTTCTCTATCAGCAGAATTATTATAATGCCAAAATTATTATAAAATAATTAATAAAATGCCAGTGTTTAAACCAGTGAATATCTGCAGCTGCACAAGTGTGGTGGAGAAAGTGAAATACTACCATTTGGCTGATCTTTTCTTCATCTCCCAAACAACTCATTAGAGCCTACAGTAACCGTGCTATCCTAGTATGTTACTGTTGGCGGATCCATCATTCCATCTATCATTTTCATTGTTCATTCTAACCATCATCATCAAAAAACAAGAAATAATAATTACGGAAGACTGGTGCTGTATTGGCTAATGCTCTTTGCCTTTCCCAACAAAAGAGAAGAATTAAACTAAAAACAATGAAACAAATCATATAAATTGCTTGAAAACCGCTGATATTTCATGATACCAGTCCTTGATCAAAGATACCAGTATTACTTCAATGGTTATTATCATAAAACTTTCTCCAATAAGTCCGATCATTAAAAAGGTTTTAACAGTTTTATGCTTAAACAGACTAATAAATAAACAAAGTACCGGATCAAAGACCCCCCAATTAATCAGTCAATCTCGAGGGGATTTCAAAATATTAAATTTTCAGACTATCTCCTTACATTTTTATGAAATTTGTATTAGGTAAAACAAAATTAATCCCAGTGATTTCGCCCCGAAAATTTTCCTTTGGGCAAGGAAAACCTTAGGGTTGCCTCCACTTGAAATTTACCGCTCATCTTTAAGATAATGATGTCATTAACATAATTAAACAGGGAGGTAAGTAAGCCTAAAGACCTCTGAACATTTCTTTATTTCTCTTAAAACCTTAATTAATTACTATATCTTCTTATCTTCTGTCCAAACTTATGAAATTTTTGCAGAAAAAAATAAGAAGAACTAAGGATTTTACCACCCTACAATATTTAACATAAACATAATTAATCGGAAGCCCCCTTTAGATTTTAATTTCATATAAATACATACCGCCAAAAGAAGTACACACAGAAACAATTTCAACTCTTCATATTCGTATTACGGTTCATAAAATAGCCCGCTGACAGACGGACGGAAATGGACTCAGTAATAGGGTCTACGCATTCTTTGAGTACGGAACCCCAAAACGAAGTAAAATAAATTAAAAAAAAAACTGCCAAGTACGAGAAGAAACAAAAGATTTCGGTGTAATTAATTGCATTGAAAAAAATTTTGTCATCGAGTTTTTTATTTGCTCACATTATCAATTTTACTATACCTACATATATTCGTCTTACGGCCTGTGTATCAATTTCCCTTTTTTTTTTGTCTAAGCTACCTATTTAGTGTCCACTGTAAAATACCGAAATAACAAATACTAGTGAAGGGATTTTCAAAGCTAATGTAAAATTGTAGTAGTCCCACATAACATGAACACATAAACTCACGCCGTAATTAATCCCACGAGGGGTAGAAAGGTGTTAAACAGCGTATTTTGCATGTTTATGTTGTATCCCAGTGTGACAGGTTGCGAATCTGTCGCCACTATTCGTGCGAAATGAGGAATATGGCAGCTAAAATGTACGGCAACCCGAGACTCGAACCGTCGACCTGTCGAGTCGGGTAACAACCAACCAAGGCACGTAACAAACTGAGCTACCACGTCCTCTCGTCGTCATGTCTCGTAAAAAATTACATTTTTTGTATTATCTATTCAAGATTGCAGTTGAATACTCCCTAGTAATGATTTTTTGTTGCACATAGTACCTAATATTTAAAAAAATCTAGGTTAGGACTTATGAAAGATCTTCGAAACTCGCATTTGGAAAATGCGCTGAATTTACTTCTGAAAAATGTTTCTCTTACCTCTTTTTTTAACTCACGTTGTTTTTGTTATAAAATAAAGAATATTCTCAGTAGAAAGAGGAAAACTCGCGATGTTTTTCCTTATATGAAGGCAAATATTGAAACAGAAGTCTCTACCAAATCACCTTAATAATTAAAAAAAATGAGATAAGTATCACTTTTTAATCTTTTAACCGTTGATCAACTATTGGTCTATGCTGCGACTTCCAATCATATATATGCTTTTAACCTTTGTCTTCGCTTAATCTTGATTAAGGTGGAATCACATTTGTCAGCATTGATCATTATGTTATGTATGGAAAATCAATATTTAGTTCGAAATTTTGTAAGCAGCGAAAAGCTTAATCAATGCATACTCGTCTTCATATTAAAAAGCAATTTTCCATACATATAATTGTTTCAAAAACGTATGTTACGTATAGAAAATCGCTAATAAATTAAGTTAGTAATTTTAAGTATGTAACATGCTGATAAGTGTGATTCCACCCTTATTTCTCATTTCTATTACTTTTGACTACATAATATAAAGTACAAGTAGTACCTACATGTACGAACGGCCACAAATAAAGCTTCAAGAACTTTTACATTTCAAGATCAATATAAATCCTTATGCTGCAGCATAAGGATTTATATGCTGTAGGAATTCTGAACGGTACAAAGTTCAAACAGCGTAGGTCGATAGTCCGCTGTATGTACGAACGGCTATGCAGCAACTTAACCTATTTACTTTAACCTAAGTTGCACTATTGCACTTGCATTGCACTTGTTATGTGAATCTTTAGATGTGGTCGTGTATATATCTATGCATTTAATTAGAAAACGGTTTCAAGTTATCACACGTAATATCTTACAAAAAAACGTTCTATTACCCAGAGTATTGATTAAATTTATTTAAATTCTGAAAATGGAACACTTCGGTTACGTGAGCCCGGGCCCTTGGAGCGTAAACCCGTTGTTTGTTATGAAGTTTGACAGGAGCCCATAAA
Source organism: Choreutis nemorana (assembly GCA_949316135.1). Lineage (NCBI taxonomy): Eukaryota > Metazoa > Arthropoda > Insecta > Lepidoptera > Choreutidae > Choreutis > Choreutis nemorana. The sequence goes on from OX438598.1 coordinate 1,998,787, forward strand.
AGGGGCCTCGGTAGATATCGTAAACAAATCGCCAGGTCATACGGGGCCTGAATCTGCGATGCGGGCGCATTATTCATTTTCAACCGAGACTCAGTTGTTGTGGAAAGGACATTTTGTATCGACATCTGCCGAAAGTAGGTAAACTTTCAGGACCTGGTTTGAATATAATACATGAAGAGGAGGGAGACTTTGCCAGATATTCATTCGTTGTCATGGTAGAATTTCTATGTAGACATTGTTTATTTTTGTCCCCACAGTAAAACAGACATGTGTTTTAAAATAATTAATTACACAAAAGACCTAATTAGTTTTAATTGTATCAAAACACTTAATAATAGTCAAGAAGTTCAGAATTGACACGACAATCTCATTAGCAGTTATTTTAAACCGGTTAAAAAGCCAGTCGATTAAACTTTCAATTAATATTTCATTTCCTTGTAAATTTACAAACCACAAACCATTTTCAACTGACTAAAAACATCTAGAAATCCTAATTCGTAGATAAATCAACTGAAAGCAATATTCGATTCCTCAAAACAATGTCTGACGGCAGGTAGTCGCGTCATAGCTGGCATTCTAATCGGGCTTTAGTCGGCATGGCTTACATTCCGAAAACTAGGAATTGCTTATTAAAGCTTCCCACTGGGCGCTTCTATAACTATAACTATGTAGGTTCTACCTATTTCTAGAAAGTTCTGCTAACTTATAAAAACAATATTGTTTTGTCAATATTGTTTTTGATTTAATCTAAATAAAATGCATTTATGTAAAAAAATATCATTTGCAAGATGGTTAATCACTGCTTGGGTATAGAACTGTCAGTGATCCATACCAATGAGCGGCCATTTTCCAAAAAAATGTGTAATTGTTTATGATATTATGTCAACAAATTCAAAAGTTTAAAGCTTTCAAAAGAATTGCGGACTTTTAAGCTCCTCTGATTTGATTAATCTCTTTAAATAGCTTTCTAGAAACTACTAATCTTAGTGAGTAGGTACGTCAATAGTGATCTCTGTTTCTACAGATTGGAGAAGAAGGTTAATTTGCTCCAAGAAAATAGTGTCTATTTGATTTTAATGCTTTACATCAAGTGTTGAAATAAGATTAATACTTCAATATTTAGATGTTATTGAAGCATTTAGCTTACAACAGAAAAGATTTAACCTAAAACATTAGGTAACACCGAGTCTGTCGGCTAAAATAATACGAATAAAAAGCCAATGTTATTTTCCCTCCATATTTACGACAGTCAACACAATTACGCGGCAAAATGAAGCCGACGTCCTCGCGTCATTCTGCTGACGTGTTCCTTAAATGCTCTGCATAATACACGCATAAAATTATTCATTTTCCCTTTCTTCTTTATTTCCATTTCTCCCTCTAACACTTTTCTGGGGAAGCCAGGTAGGTTTATTTACTTGGCTGTAAAAACATGAACGAACGAAGAACGAACCACTCGAATAATTTTCAGATGAAAACCTTTTCCATTCCGACTATAAGTATTTTTCACGTTGACTCCGGGAAATTGTTAGCAAGCGTTTCAATTACTGTGGTAAATACAAAAATAAATAATCACCTCAAAATGTACATACAAAAATCGTGTGAAGTCGAAATAACACCCGATTTGTTAAATCAAACCTTAAACCTTTCATACTTAACAACGTTTACCTACAGAAAGCTATCCAATTAGACAAAGATTAAAAGGCCACGACAGACATCTTATTTGAGATGAGGCTGCGGCAATTTGTAAGGACGGCTCAGAGATATTATAATTATTATTATTGCGGTCTAATAACCCTGAAAACCCTCTCGTCATTCATTCGGTAGCCGGGGCGGAGATGTAGATGTTCCCAGCGCATTTGTGGGATTAAGCACCTGTAGGTATTCTGTCAAGAGGGTTTTTGCTGAGCGCCTAAATAAAAAAAAACGCTGACTTCCCGCGAAAACTTTACGCGCCGCTAGAATATGAATGAATAACATTTTTGCCTGTAATGTTGAGGTCTTAAGAAATTGTTTGGAATTTACAAATTCTTATATTAGGGATAGTTAATTTGAATGTTTTCTTTTTTTAATTAACTGCCTTTGTTGTATTCTACATTCAAGTAACAATTTGAAATATAACCTTTCTTTTTATTTAAAAAATTATAATCGCTGGCATACATTTTTTTTCTATGTTTTACATTACATTGAATTTCATTAATACGTAAAAATACAAACTATAATAAAAACGTAGTTCAACAGCTAAAAAAGGCTCTCCCTATGTTTTAGCATCTAACTCCTTCTAAATAGTTACAAATTAAATTTACATAAGGTACCCCATTAATGTAGTATATTGATACTTACTATTAAGAAATATATTAATTAAAAATGTTATGGTATTAGCTGATTCTTCCATTCATTTTCGCTTAAATTAGCTACATTCAAATTCATCCCATTTGTATTTTACCGTCATATTTATTTTTTTGCAACATGTAAAATTTATGTTGTGTGTGTGGAAGTCATATGTGTGTAGGGATAGCTACCTTAATGTTTTTTTTCTACGACTTTGTCTGCACAGAATTAGTATTTCAAACTAAACTTTCGGACCTGCCTACTTTCGAAAATTACCTGCTTCGATCCTATAACCTACAAACTTATCTTATTTTATTAGACATGACTATGTCCTACTGTCCTGTTAAGATATATTGACGACCTCGGTGGCGCAGTGATATAATCAGCCGACTGCTACGCTAGAGGTTCTGGGTTCGAATCCCGGCGGGGGCGGGACTTTGTGTTATTTGCAAGACGCATTGTTTCGCTTACCGGTCTTGGATGTTGTATTCTTATTTGTTTAGTATATACCATATCGTTGCTTAGCACCTGCGACACAAGTTCTTACGATACTTACTGCAGGGCTGAGTCAATGTGTGTGTCGTGATGTGGTTATTTATTTTATTATTATTTATTTGCAAGAAGCATTTTTTCGCCTACCGGTCATGGATGTTGTATTCATAACTATATAGTTTATACCATATATTTGGTTAGTGCCTGCGATACAAGATTATATCTTAGTTAGTCAATGTGTGTGTCGTGATATGGTTATTATTATAAATGTGATTATAGATGGTTAGATGCTTGGATGTGTGTTACTCAACCACCCCAAACAAATGGAGGGATTTGAATGACTTTTACACACAGGTTGTTTATTACATTAATTACCACGTACCTATATCTAATTTACTTATCATCCCGAAAAATGTTAGTCCCAAAGGCATAAAAAACGAAATCTAAGTACGCAGATTAGATCATGAATAAATCAAAATCAAAATATACAATAGTTTAATAAATCAAAATCGAAATAACTTTATTTTGTAAAATAAAAAAAGTACCAAAAAATAGTCGAACGATTTTTATTTTCGAAAATGACTCGACCACCGATTCGGAAAATTTATGTTGGGGAAGATACCGGCAAGAAACCGCAGATTCTGTAATTTACTATAACATGTTTAAATGAACATGTTATTATTCTGACATCTATCTACCTAATAACAAAAGAACCTACACTATTTATAAACAAACAGACACGTTTCCCTTTAAAAAAAAAACGAATTAGCGCTTAAGGTACCTCCACTTTCCGAGGCACAAATTCAAAAAAGTGTTCTACGTTGTGAGATGTGGAGGTAGAAACTTTCAGACCACCTAAACAAATAAACTCCAAGAGTATCTACCTAGAATCCCGGCTGTGGTTTAAAACAAAAAAGTATTTGAATTTAATTAAACATAACATAAAAGGAGGTTTCTGAACTTCCCTTGTAAGTTTATCTCTTTGCTTAATTTGTTTTTGTGACTTCAGAGTTTCTTGCGAAAACCATTGTAGGTGAAATAGCTTTAACAGAATAAACGAGGACGGTTATTTGAGATATAAAGTCGATGAAATTCAATAGGTTGGTAGGCACTTTAAGTAAGTAGGTAATTTTACTACTTAATAATTTGTGATGTAAAGAATATGTAAAATGTACATATTCTTAATAAATTATATATATATACTTAATATCTTACACACGAACACGTTTAAATTAAGTGAATTCGTTTTTAAAAATAGTTTATTATCAGTCTAACTAAAATAAATAATGTTTATTTTGGCCAACAATGCCTATTGAGCAAATGATTTGTTAGTTTACGTATAGTGCCTACCTACCTATTTAAATTTAGACGGATAGTATACAATCCCATTATTTTTACTATTTATAGCAGAAACACAAATAAATAATCTTAAAATTGTTACATTAATAAGATTCGCACGCAACGAACTAAGGATTACATTATGCCTTCCTGCTTATGTATTATAATAAGTATATATGTACGTATACATTCAATATTTTAAAGTTTAGCGCGGTTTTGAAACGACACAAAGATATAAAAGTCAATTTAAATTGGTTTTATTCGAATAGACTTTCAAATTGTATTTTTTGTTATAACCAATAGCTATAAATTTGAGTTCAAATTTCCTAGCCGAACGAAGAGAATTTCAAAATTGTTTACATGCAATCCTTTGAAATCTTGCACACCTACCGGCGTCGAATCACCCGAATCTTGTGCGAGGCCTTCTTTACTTTGATTAGTTTGGCACGTTCCACTCGATTAAGTTTGTGTCACCTATTTTATTTAAACCTTACCGTTTTATTTCAAAACTAATTGGTAATGATGTAATGAGCTATAATAATCTTTGGAAAAAAAGTGAATCATTTCCCAAAGTAATATTTTCTGTTTAAAATCTCAATGTTGATGAAGTTTAGATTTGATAGGCCCGGAAAAACTTATTTCAGAACGGTATCTAAACTGACAAACACTGACAGTTCGAAATTTTGAATGGTTGGAAGCCATTAAAGACAAAGTTTATTCAAGAACGAGTTGAGTTCTATGTCTTATATCTCTTTCTTTTCTAAAAAAAATATTGAAAAGCAAGACAAAACTTTTACGTGTGAAAATGTATCTGTCGCAAAATAGACTGGAATTGTGCTTTGGAGAGCGTTGGTTGGTTGGCTGAACACAGAGCGTTACCATTCATACTTTCGGCATATAAACAAAACTTGTGATCGCATAGGGCGTTGCCACACACATTTATTATCAGATAACTCTTTGAATTAACACCAGATAAGAAAGAAGTTGTGATTCGCGACATTGTACTAGATAATAAAGTAGGGCTTCTGTGATAAAATTTAAAAGTCGCTCCGTAAACACACTTTACTCCAACTTATGTGTCACTATTAAAGTTTTTGTGTATTTTACATTTAAAGTGACTAAACTTATACAAACGAGTGTTTTATTAAAAACAAGCTATAGGAAAGTGCATTTTATATCATAAAGTATCTATAATCTGTGACAAAATGACAAAAACAAAAAGTATTTCTAATTGTATGAATCATCGTGAACTTCCGTGAACTGTTACTTAATTTACCAGCTGTGAAAATGACACATTACGTGCACATTCTGTTGTTCCTTGCCAGTGTTTCTTGTCAGTCTAACAAAGATCTTTATAACGGTCAGTATAGCAATGAATATTACAACAACAAGCAATATGAAGGTTCCAGAGAGTCGAGGCTTCCAAAACCTGGTGACAGCGACTACAGGACTTATGTGTATAACAGCCGGAGATATGGCACGGATCCCTCCAGGTACAACCCGTACAATCCAACGATAAACCAACCAGGAGGGTTCCCTTACAACCCAATTAATACAAACCCTCTGGATGATCAGTTCAAGTTTAACACGGTAAGTTAAGTTTTTTTATATCTAGATTGTAAAGAAATTATCTCAGAAACATACAAAGCAAGTATTATATTAGTGTTTTAATATTAGCTGCCTATTTGTTAATTTGAATTTTTTATAATTATTTGTTTGACCTATGAATGTTTGAATTTATATTGCTGTATATAATTTCTAATTAGTTTACTTTTAATTTATCTATATATGGAATTTGTATTTAATTTTAAGTTTGTTATAATTAAGTTATTGGGGTTTCCCATTTAATTATTAATTACTCGTAAATAAATAAATTAGTTTTATAAATTTTGTAATAAAACAATATGATTCAGATCTAAGTCAAATAAGTGATAAATTTTTATATAATTTGCACAAAAGAATGTTTGTTACAAGTAAGTTATTTTTTTAACATAACTGAAAGTTTTGTGATTAATAAGATTCCTGATAGACTTATTTGAGGGGTTCACAGACGTGCCATATAATCTACAAATATTATATATAATATATATAAATATATATAGTCAGCTATCTGTGAACCGCTATTTCCATTTTGTCGTGATGTCTTAGATACAGTTGTTTTACAGCAAACATCTGTGAAACAACCTGGGTAAGTTAATAAAATTTGTCTATGCAGTAGTACCATTACCATATTTGTAAGCCGTACTTACTGTTTTCAAGAGGTCACAAGCTTTTAAATGCCCATAAACTTTTTATAACTGGTTCTCGATAAGAGTTTTCTAAAGCTGTTATAGAAGAGTAATGTTTTTCAGAACCGAGACCCGAATAACCCAGATGCTTTATTCCCTGGAGTGCTGGGAGGTTGGAGAGAGGATCTCCAGGGTAGAGAGAGAAGAGACTCAAGGTTACTGAAGAGAGACATCTTCGTCAACACTAACTATGGACAAGTGCAGGGATTTAAAGTTAGTTGTTATGGTTTTTTTGTTTTGTAGCATTTTTAGAAATAAAGTTAAAAAAATTGCTACAGACATAAAACAATATTCCAGATTCGTTTTCAAAAGTAATAATTTGTCCAAACAAGCATAATTTAAACAAATTTCAAAAAATGCATTAAAAGTCTGGATATTTTATAGTCATCAAAGTGATTGCCAAAATTTTATATTAGAAACAAATATATGTTCATCAGTGCTTCTTGAGGTAGATTGCAAGACTTTTTTTTTCATCATAAATGCCAAGACTACAAATTTATACCAAATCAATAAATGTAACGAACTTTCTTATCCATGTTTTTAGCTATGAATTTGAATTTATATGTTTAACTTCCAACTAAAAATGAGGGTATTAAATACGTTTGACTTAAATGTGTCTGGCATCAAAGCATCAAATCAAGTGGATTGATTTTCATGTGTTTTTTCGTTACCAGGTTTATCTTTATGAAGAACCAAGCCCTCAGACCGCTTACCTCTACCAGACAACACCAGTAGAACGCGTTAAAGGAGAAGTGTCCGTCTTCCTTGGGATCCCTTATGCGAGACCACCTGTCCTGGAAGGGAGGTTTAAGGTTAGCTTAAATAATTACTGAAAATTTAAAATAATACTGCATAGGAGTGGATTTCTTTGCCTGCTGAAGTATTCCCTGATCATTATAACCTGTGGCTCTTTAAGGCATTAACATGGAGCAACCCAGGAGCCTTGTTCCACCTTAGACTTCATTCTCGCTTAACATAAGGCGCAAATCCCGCCTTATGTTAAATGACACTGAAAATATTTGCCTGGTTTTAAATAAAGTTTTTAAATTCATGTTAGTCATGTTGTATTTAAGTACATCTTTACACTTACATATTCCATCGTCGTCGTGTCAATAGGCGGCGGTATCACTTTCCATCAGGTGGACTGTCTGTTTGTTTACTCATGATAATAAAATAAGAAGTAGAATCCAATGTTAGAAACAACATGTATTATTTTTTCTAATGAGAACTACGAAGTTTGATACTTAATTAAATTAATCCGTAAGAATATTTTAGTCTTAATAGGATATTAATATTTATAAAGTTGTAACTCCATTGCAGCCACCCCGTCAGCACCCAGGCTGGCAGTTGCTTCAGGCCGTGGACTGGGGACCGGCCTGCCCACAGCCAGTCAGATTCACGGGAGCAACTAAAGGAATCCGGGACATGGATGAAGATTGTCTCTATCTCAATATATTCTCGCCTAGTGTGAGTCATTATGCATTCACCTTTTTGAATGATTTATTTTAAAAACAGTGGCTGTTTTAATTCAGTTTTGAGTAATTTTTCTGGAAAAAAATAATAATTTGGGAATTCTATGATTAACCATTCAAACATTTATTCATAAACTGGGCTGAGCTTAAAATCTATATATCCAAATTCACTCCAAATGTCAAATGAAAATTTTAATATTTTATATAAGAGGTAACATCTTAACTTAGCAAACATGATTTAGAATATTATAACATCCAATCATTTCAAAAACCCACAGTTTAAACTGGATCAATGAAAATAATACCAATTAATTAAGAAAATAATTGCCAAAACTGGCTGAAAATGACAAATTAGTTGAATTATTTAATCGCGTTGACTGAGCTTTAATTAAATGATAGGTCAATCAAATGCTTGTCACACGAACGGGACATCAAATTACTTACTAATTGCTATCTAAAGCTGGCAAAGCGACTGTTCCTAATACCTGGCAATCAGATTTAAAACAAAATCAACCTTATTATTATATGATAGAGTTAATTTTGGATAAGCATATTAAAGGATGCAAGCTGCGTACAATTTGCGCCAATTAGTAGTAACTTTTGATTGTGAAATTACTATGATTATGTTTGTGTGTGTGGAAGCTAGAATGTTATTTATAATAGAGTACATACTACATTATGTAAATCCTATTTTATTTTTTGCCCGTCTATGTATTGTGAATGTTAAGGTTTATTTCGTAAGAAATACCCTCGAATTGGTTTTTTGTATACCAACATAATATAAGTTTTCTTGTAGTAATTTTTGTTTGTAAACCAGTTTTTATAAAATTTTGAGTTTTATTAAAAGTATGAAATAGCATAGGTGGTGGTAGGTATTTTTTATCAGATGCACTACTTGCATGAAACAATGTGTATATCATTAGGATCTAACTAAATTGTGAATAACAACAAAAGTCATTTTCATATGTAATATATAACCTTCTGCTGTTATTTCACTAACAGGAAGTTTTTTAGTAACCTTTCCATCATATATTGCAGTTTTGAACTTTTATTTCCATTTAGGATCTCGAAAAACTTAAAATATTTTAAAAAAAATTTTATTTTCTTCATTAGTTTTAATTATGAATATTATTTTATTAGTTAAAAAATGTTAAATGTTTACTTCGTCAACATTGGCGAAAGCTAGTGGTGTATTTATTTTAAAAATATTTACTTTTCATATTTTCCAACTGTCTCTGTCTTTCTTATTTAACTTTATACTTCCACCTATTTCTTCTGATTTCATTCGTTGCGGGTCCCAAGACAAACGGTGCAGTGTCCAAAGCCTGTACTCCCGGCATAGCATGTCATTGCACAGCTGCATTACTCATTAATTCTTGGATTATTTGTTTGACGACCTCTGTGTCCAGTGGTGTAAACAGCCGACTGCTAAGCTAGAGGTTCTTGTTTCGGATGCCGGCGGGGGCGAAACTTTGTGTTATTTGTAAGACACATTGTTTCGCTTACCAGTCTTGGATGTAGTATTCTTATCTATGTAGTTTATACCATATCGTTACTTAGTTCCTGTGACACAAGTTCCTACGATACTTACTGCAAGGCTGAGTCAATGCATGTGTCGTGATGTTGTTAATTATTATTATAAGTGCTTGACAGAGTGTTTCTGGTGTTTTTCTAATAAACTTGTATTTTCAACAGACTCAAGCCGGCGTGACAGCCCAGAAGTACCCTGTGATGGTGTACATACACGGCGGGCAGTTCATGTCCGGCGCCTCCAATCTGTTCCCTGCCCACATGCTGGCTGCATTTTACAACGTTATCGTAGTCTCTATCAACTACAGGCTTGGAGCGCTAGGTGATTATGTTTTTTTTTATTATAGTTACTTTTTCGTTATACCTACAGGTAGTAGATCGTTTCTTCTTCTGACGTGAAGCAGTTCGAAGGAGCCAGTGTAATTACTGGCAGGAGAGGTTAACTCTTTACCTCTACATGGGCAATGCATTGCCGTTGCTTTTGGCGTTCCAGACATCAAGGGAATGGTCGAGCCAATAAGCGGTGGTATCACTTTCCATCATGGTAACCTTCTGCTTGTTTGCTTATGATGTCTTATAAAAAATAGTACCTATTTAGCTATTATAAATTGGCTACTTGTATGCTTAGTTGCTTTATGATATTTAGTTAGTTCTTATTGGATTCTCATTAAACTTAGTTATATTAATATAAAACCCATTTTATTTAGTATCAACGACCTACCATTAAAGACTTACCTAGAATCTCTTCGTTGTTTTAAATCTACCACTAGGAGAAAAGTCACAATTTCTGTTAAAGTTTGCTCTGCTGTTTCAAATTTTTACTCTACAGATCCATATATCTCGGGAACCCCTTCACCGATTTGACTCATGTTCGAACTTCAAAATGATTTTTGGCTGAACAAACATTTATACACATACAAATGTTAGATTTTCCTAGTAGTCTCTGAGAACTTGGCTCGCTCTTTTAATTATACAACTTCTTTCTCCAGGGTTCCTATCAACAGCAGACGAGAATTCACCAGGTAACTACGGTATACTCGACCAGGCAATGGCTCTACGCTGGATTTATGATAACATCGAGCCGTTTAATGGAGACAGGACCAGTATCACCCTCTTCGGTCCAGGAGCCGGAGCAGCGTCGGCCGGTCTCCTGGCAGTCGCTCCGAAGACCAGGGATATCGTCACCAGGATCATAGCTCAGGTATAGATTTAGTGACTGTTTTGTATATTTGAAGATTTTTTGCAGTTACAGAGGTAATTCAATATTTGGAAAAATAGTATAGTAAAAATTATATGTGGATTATCTGTCGATATACTTGCATTAAATAAAGGTGTACAAAAAACATTTTACATACACATTGTTTTTTTCTGTGTGAAAAACATTCCATTCGTTTTTTTTTCGAACATTTTAAAGTTTTTTCATTCGTTCACTTATCCATTAATTGAACTATAGAATCATATACATAACTTAAAAACCTAAAAAAAGAAAACAAAAATTTATCATTTGGATTGGATGGAAATGATATTTGTCTCTAAGTTGTATTGCATGCATGTGTTTTATTCGTTGGTAATCCAAATAAATAAAATTTTATTTACTTAAATTCTTACATACAAAAAGTCTCTGTTTCTCAATTTTCAGAGCGGATCAGCACTATCGGAATGGGCGTTAATAGAAGACAAGTATCGCGCTCAGAACACGTCCCGCGTGTTAGGAAGGTTGCTTGGCTGCCCTATAGAGTCCTCATGGAAGCTGCTCAACTGCTTGAGACAAGGGAGAAGTTTCTATGAACTTGGCAACGCTGAGTTTCAAGTAAGTTAGCTCTAGTTCGTCGACTAGAAGTATACCTTCATTTGTAGTCGCAAAGGAAATCATATTTTTTTCGCCAAATGAAGTACAGCTTGGCAAAAATGTATCAGTACAAAATTAGGGTGCAGTCAGTGATTTTCTGCTCTGGCAACATTGAGCAATGATTAACGAACTATAATGCTGAGCTTGACAGAAATCACGACATTGCCAAGTAATCAATACGTAGTTCCACCTCTACGCCATACTCTCATTGCCAAGCTTCGTACAAAATATATGATAAAAACATTTTTGTAATCTCAACTTCTGACTTTGTATTAAATCATCTGTTAATTTTGTGAAAAGGATTTGGAAGAAAAAATAAGTATTTTATAATAAAAAGTAAGTTTTTCACTTATATATATTACTAACTCTATACAAGTTAAAAGTATGCGTTCGATGACATGCCATGACCGTGGCTTGTACAGCCATGATCTATTACATACTAGAAGTTCGCTCGAAACTATGAACTCGCGACCCCCTATATCTCAGGAAACCCTTGACCGATTAGCGTCATACTTGAACTTAAACTTTCTTTTTACCTCCGTAAGCCACCTACCAAATTTCACGACGAATCTTTCAACGATACTCGAGTTATCGTCGTACAAATAAACAAACACACTTACAAATAGACTCTGAGAACTTTACTCGTTCGCTCACTCGTTTAATGGCCTGTAGAAATATGCGAACTTATTGTAGACAAAGGTATATGTCGTGTGTCTGGAGATGAAATATATTCATGAAAAAAAGTTATGTTAGGTGTGTTGGTAACAAAATTAATTCATTTGGAAATACTGCATCACGTATTTGTAATGATAAAAGTTTTATTGTTAGCTATGAAACCGGGACGCCATATTTTTTTTAAAAAAACGAACACAGCTAATACTCGTGTCTCATTAACACCTGCATGAGTTAAATGTTTACAAACGAAATAAGTACATCGAAACAAACTAAATAAAATTGGAGTGACTGTTTTTAGTATCAAATTAACAGCTTTTTACATAGTGAAAGAATATACGGTACTAATTGAAAAATCACTTCTTTTGCGCGTCTATATGTTTGTTCCGGATAATCTGCGGAACGGTTGGACCGATTTTGATGGGACTTTCATTGTTTTTTTTTTACAGCCTCAAGTGGGTTTCATCCCGTGGGGTCCTATACTGGAGAACAACTTCACCTTCCCCGGGGACGAGTGGTACGAGGGTTGGAGGGAGAGGGACTGGCACTTCCTGCAGGAGAAACCGGAGGACCTCATTCAGAGGAGAGCGTTTAACCCTAACCTGCAGTACATGACTGGTGTTACTACGCAAGAAGCGGCTTATGTGCTGTGTTAGTGTTATATTTTTAAGTAAACTTAGTAAGGAGTTGTTTGTGTACAAACTTTCCACTTAAAATTATATTTTCGCGGCTTTATCCTTCTGCGAATTTTCATTTTTCTTTGTTGGAATTGGTTTCGGTGTTAATGGCGGACAAAATTATTTTAGCACTTATAATAAATATAAGTATTTATTTTGTGTATACAACAAATTTACTCTTCTCTTCTTTTTCGTCGTCACACTCTTGACAGAGTGGTCGTGGTTGTCATGACATCGTCAGCAACCGGTAAGGACTGCCTCTTGCCGCCTCTACCACACCGTCATACGGGTGCAGTCATGTAGAGGGCCACCAACCCAGGGCCTTCATTTGGTCCGTCCAACGCATTGGTGATCTGCCTCGTGGCCTTTCCCTTCTACCTTCCCCAATTTCATTAACACGTTATTTAATCTCGAGCAATTTTACTAAAACCATTTAAAAGCGCCACCTATCGTCTTTCAAACAAACTTATCCTTAAAGCTCTATCAATTTGAATGTGAATGACATAGGTTTTGTAAGAAAATCAGTAAATATTCCATTTAATTCCATATATATTAGGGACGTGATAGCTCAGTTTGTTACGTCCTTTGGTTAACCGAACGACCTGACCCGAAAGGTCGAGGATACGAATCTCGGGTTGCCGTACGTTGTTGCTGCCATATTCTTCATTGTGCTCGTATAGTGGCGATTGATTCGCAACCTGTCACACTGGGACACGACATAAACATGCGAAATGCGGTGGTGAACACCTCTGCCCTACCCCTTTCGAGGGATTAATTACGGCTTTAGTTAATGTTATGTCGTATTCCAGATAACAACGAATCCCTGGCCCCTACATTCGAGATCACAGAGAACTGGTTCGACATGAAGGTCTGGGAGCTAGTCCAGAGGTACAACTATACACTGAACCCTCGCGGAGTGTACAACGCGATAAGATACATGTACACTTACCATCCGGAACCACACAACCAAACTGCTATCAGGGATCAGTATATCAATGTAAGTTATTTAATAGATTCGTCTACTTGCTTGATTTGTTTCTTACTTACTATTTCTCCTATTATATTCGCTGTGGAGATAACAGTAAGTACGTCCACAAAGAAGTTTCAGCGATAGAACAGAGGTTGGTGTGCGCCGAAAAAATAGTATTTGCTGGGAGTCTCTTTTACTCTTATTATAGTAACTAGCTACACGCCTCGGCTTCGCACTGATATTATCCATCTATTATACACATATAAACCTTCCTCTTGAATCAATCTATATTAAAAAACAGCATCAAAATCCCGTTGCGTAGTTTTAAAGATCTAAGCATACATAGGTACATACAGTGGGATGCGACTTTGTTTTATACTATAGTGATAAACACATCACGACACACATTTATTTACATTTAAAAAAGCTAATTAAGTTTGTTTACACTCAATTCAACTTGTTGGAACTCAACTCAACAACATGCGAAATGCGGATAACGGCGTGATTTTAAATTATATATGTTTACGCATAATGAATTGGGACGATTTCATTTGGAGATTCGGTGCACATCAAAATTTACTTTTATACAAAATCATGGAACAGTGATACCGCCGCCTGTTGACACGATAATGCCCTCGATGCTAATGCGTTGCCCATGGAGTGGTAAAGATATGATACCTCTCGTGTCGCAAATTAAATTGCCTCTCCAATTCTAAGAACTGAAATACGAATTGCTTCACGGCAGAAATAGTAAGGGGGGTGGAACCGACCTAGACGAACACGCAAGTAGATCTGTGACCAGTTGTAAAATACATGATTTTGTTCTTCTAGCTGTTATCAGACTTCCTCTACCGCGCTCCCACAGACAAAATGGTGAAGTTACTTCTAGAACAAAACGTCCCAGTCTACATGTATGTATTAAACACGACAGTCGAAGCTTTCAACTGGCCGCAATGGCGCAAGTACGGCCATGATGTGGAACATTACTTCTTAACGGGGGCCCCCTTCATGGACCAGGAGTTCTTCCCAAGGAGACAGAGGATAGAGAAGAACAGCTGGACTGGGAATGATAGGAACATGAGCCATTTCTTCATGAAGGCGTATTCGGATTTCGCTAGGTTTGGGTGAGTTGTTTTTTTGCTTCATATATTTTTCTTCTATTGGGTGGGAAGTAGATACTTAGACTTGCAAAGGATCGTCCCGACACGACATAAAACTTGACATTAGTATAATACGCTAAATCTTGTGACTAAAATTTTATTATAGAAATTGTTTATTGTAAACCTCATTTGTTTTTTTGATGTACCTATATTAGAAATTCTAGTCACAACCTTGCACGACTCTGCTCAACGGTTTTCGCGTTATAAATAAACTAACAAGCAAATATCATTAGAAAATTATTAGAAAATACATCTTTCCTATCGATTACAAAACTTGTAAGTCATTTAATAAATTTTTCTTCTAGCAACCCGACCCGTTCACGTATCCTTGGCGTGCACTTAGAACGTGCAGTGGCGGGCCAGCTTAGATACTTGAACCTGAACACTACGTACAACAGCACAATACAACTCAACTACAGGCAAACAGAGCTCGCGTTCTGGACCATGTATCTTCCGACTGTCATTGGGAGATTCGTACCCACATACCCGCCTATTACGGAGGTTAGTGGTTTTACTTTATAATGTTTTGTGTTTTGAAGACGCTATTTTTTAGGGTTTGACGCTATGATCATAATTGTACGCATGTTGGATCTCTTAACTGTGATCATAGACGATTCTATGCATGAAAATAAATTGTCATAACTTATATAAAAGACATATATCTTTGATCATATTTCTATGACAAATAATAGCGGCCTTAGGTTTTGGTTTATCAAGGTTGATAAACCTCATAAAATGATTTAATTAATATCCGTAATCGTTCCTGTTACAGTCAAATAAAATTATTTTTACATGTTTTTTTTTTTGTCTTTTGATAAGGGAACAAGCATTTTTATTTGCTTTGTATCTGCAATAGTTGGTATATATGTAATAAAGATATTTGTCATCACCATTAACCAGTTATAATTTTTTAAATACTGATTCATACATTCACTTGTTCTTTCAGTACTGGTGGGAGCCGAAGCAGCCGTTGCAGATAGCTTTCTGGTCAGTGTCAAGCGCTTGCCTCGTGCTGCTCGTGCTGTTGGTGGTATGCTGCATGCTGTGGAGGAACGCTAAACGGTAACCACTATACGATAACATATCTTTTTTTGAAAACAAATACAAATTGAACCCGGAGATCGTAAACAAATTCATAAATGATATCAATTTGAGACAATTTATTGATTTGTGTTTTTCTAAAAGCATAGTAGTCTCCAGAGATCATCAAATTAATAATGCAAAAATTATTACGACTGAAAGAGTATAATTAATGTTTTTCTTATCATAATCCTACAGGGCTATCCCTCCTAAATGGAAATTGGTACCAGAAATGTAGGTGGAATGCTATACAATATTCGATAGTTGAGGATAAAATACTGACTGTAACATTTCTGCTCACGTAGTCGATAATATATACATAAAACTGTAACTAGAATAGCAGCTGTATTCCATTCCACGAGTCGATTTTTCGAGAAGAACTAAATACTCAAATCTCATTGGTCAATGCGCGCGGCTCTATATTACCAATACAATGAACTAAGACACAACACATAACATTAACTTATTAAAAATATTTCTATTGACAAGGCTTATTATTATTATTCTTTAAATTAATTCTTTGCTGACAATTTTTTATGACGTAACATCACCGATACTAACGGATATGCTTAAATATTTATTTGATTTCATTTAAATATTTAATTGTAATTTTGTTTTGAATATTTGCATGCTTTTGCATATAAATATATTAATAACTGATAGGATCTGAATATAAACTACATTTGGCAAATTTTTTAGATTGTGAGTTTGAAGAGTTTTTACATCAGTATTGGCTAATAGGTTACACGCATTAAACAATGGGAGCTTTTGGATGATTTCCTTTGGGAAATCGTTTCGTGGAAAGGAAAGGTTATAGTCCAGTGGTACAATAATGTAGAGTTTATATTAAAATGCTTTTTTGCAATCGGGAGTATGCATGACTTTTTTTCATCTATTTATTATAATTCGATACCACATAGATACACAAATTTGTTAGACTTTCTCAAATATCTGACAGTTGATCCCATAAGTGCAATGACGTCAAAGTACACGGGCTACATACAACTTCCATAGAAAAGGTTGTCCTGATATGTGAGATAGATATATTTACTTTGAACGGTTATATCTCCCTGGTTTATCGTTCAATTCTATTTTCACTTAAAATATATACTATTTCCACACACTTTTCGTTAAATTGATTGAATAATAAAATTTCATGCATGTTTCCTATTGTTTTTTTTTTTTTTTTTCATTTAGTTGCTATTTCACAGAGAAACTTTTATCATAAAAATACTCAACTCATTTTTATTTTTTTTAACCCAGAGAGACTGACCGGTACTACAGCGGTGATATATTTATGGTACCGGAAGTAGAGGAGTCCGGCATAGAGAATACGAATAGATCCAGAGACAACATCTACGAGTATAGAGATATACCTGTCAAAAGACCACACACTCCTGTCACTATTAGCAGATCTGTGAGTTTTTTAAATCCTATAAGTTCAATTCTTTAAACGGATGTTACATTAAATACGAAAAACAAACTTAATTTATGTAAATTCTTAAATTGTACTAAAATACATATTCATGTCGATATTGAATTTGATTTGAAGAATCAGATATTGTTATTTAAATATATATATATAGCTATCTATATATATATATAAAATATAGATAGCTATTATTAAAAAAAGTATTGAGCAATAAATTCTCGAAGGTTTTCGTTAATATTTGTTTTTTCAAAGTGATTTCTATATCCAGGCAAGTCAAGCGCAAACTCTGCAGACGCAGTCACGTCCCGCATCGCAGGCGTCGTTTGAGTCAGGGCTGTCTTTGAAGGAGGCCCCGTACCCAGGGCCCCGAGGCCCCCCGTCACCAGGGGCCAGGGCTCCTTTACCACGTGCGAGGTCTCGTACGCAAGTTGTAGCGGGCGTACCGCAAACTACCGTATGAGTACGTATTTTTAACATGTACTTTGTTTAATCAAATAACGATCATCTAATGTTGATACCAGCTGAAAGACGTCTGTTGAACAGTTTATGGTATGAATTGTATTAAGTACAGTGGTACCTGTCAAATATGAAGTATGATTCGTGCTGAAATGTCAAATAGAATTGCTGGTTTTATGACAATTTCATGTTTTCACGTGTAATTTTTTCATTTTTGTAAATAGCAGTTTTAATGCTTTAAAAGTTTACCACCGTTAGCTTAGGATTAGAAAAAAAAAGACAAATATATATCGTTTTGAAATCATTTTCTGTTCTGTTCTTAAATTTTAATTTCATTTTCTTTAATTTGTTTAAGAAACATAAATGATTTTTTTTAATGTAGTCTGTCCACATTTTTGACTGATCTTATTTACTTGTTCTTAATGCAATTTTATAACGCTTCTAGAATTAAGATTACCATTATATTTAGCTGGTAATAACCTAGCAGTTTTTTTGTTGTAATTTTTACTTTTTGAGCATTTAAAAAAATGCACTTTATATTCTTTATACAATAATTTTAAAAATACAAATTAATTTTTCTGATCCCTCCCCTCAAAGTCCCTTAGAAAATATATTTTCTTATTGAAAAGCGATCCCTCCCCTCCAAATGCTGTAGAAAATATATTGTAATGCTTATAATAAAGATATTATTATAAGCATTCTTTATAATGAATTGTTTGAATCAGTATTCAATCACATTCCTATAAAATTCACTTTTATGTTTGATAAAAATCTTTGTATAACGTAAGTACTTGTGATATACTTAAGTATTTACTGCACTTGTTTAAGATCAGCCTTTTCTAATATTCACCCGGTTTTTTATTAACTTTAAAAAAACCACATAATCTATAATATAAAAATGAATTGCAAAATGTGTTGGTAAGCGCATAACTCAACAACGCCTGGACCAATTTGGCCAATTCTTTTTTTAAATATTCGTTGAAGTTCAAGGATGGTTTTTACGGCGACAAAAATTCGAATAATTGCCGGAAAAACTATAAAAAAGCCCTTTTCTCTTTCCCATACAAAAGGTTTTGTTTTCTATGACAGGACGAAGTCTGTCGGGTCCGCTAGTTTTCTATAAATATAAGCATACTTGTTGCACACATTTTCAACTATTTGACGTATTCATCGGTACCCGTAAAGTGTACCCGTTCGAAATTGTCGAGGCCCCCTAACTTATCCAGAGGCCCCCTAACAATTCCGGCCCTGGTCTTCTAGGCTAATTAGGAAAGGCTGCCTAGTTTTTTAAGTAAATGTTTGTGATCGAATTGTCTCCGTCCAGTCGTGCAATAAATTGTTTGTGCCTTGATATATAAGATTTTGATCTATTTATTGTGACTTTGTGAACGAAAACTGCCTTTATATTTTTTTGTGTAATTAAATATAAGTTTACTATGTAACTTTGTATTTTTTTTGTTGTCAGAAAAAGCGCGTTGATTATCAACCCAACCCTCTTTTAAAATTTGGCAATGAGAATGCCAACTTGAGAATATTTTTAATAATTATTATTATAACCACATCACGACACACACATTGTCTCAGCCCAGAAGTAAGATTAAAGACTGCGTCGCAGGTGCTCAGCAACGATATGGTATAAACTACATACATTAGAATACTACATCCAAAACAAATGAGCGAAACAATGCCTTTTGCAAATAACACAAAATTACAAACCCCGCCGGGATTCGAACCTCTAGCGTAGCAGTCGGATGTTTACACCACTGCGCCACAAAGGCGATTCAAAGCTGTTCCTCTATAAATCTCAATAAAATGTCTATAAATTTCTATACAACGTTATATTCATTCAGCACACCGCTTAGTTGTGCACAAGCATATCGTATCGAGTTTCCCAGCTTTGTACTTGGGGAACTGTTCCCCAGAGATCCTCAATGCTTCAGGGGATCCCCTCGGCAGCAGTCTACCCGGCTTCACGGTCAAGTCCACCACGTAGTTGACACGAAGAAGACCGGCTGGGAAGTTCTCGTGGGGTGGTTTTGGGGTGTTCCCTGTCTCCTGTGATGAGGGTTTTAGATTAATAGTTGATTGAGCTTGATAAAGCCTTAAAATCCATGCATCGGTAAGTGTTCGGAAATCGGAAATTGCATTTTAGTGAACCCATTACCTACATACTTATTTGTTAACAGTATTTTTATTCATTCATAAGTTTATGAACTAAAAAAAGGATAGAAAGTTCGAACTCTCTTAAAACAATATTTATCTCCACCCAGTGTTGGTACATCAAAGAATAAATTATTTTAATCATAGCCTGTTTGCGCCTGGGGCGTAAATAAAATTGAAATTGAATCGGTCAATCGGTTTCAAAAACCTCATTAGTCACAATTTTTTCCAAATTGCTTTTTTTCTGAAAATGGTTCCTCAAAGGTAGATGCGCATTCTGGGTGAAAACATCTTAAGTCAATACATTCCTTCGTCTTTACACCTTCGACATACATGAGTTTTCAGTATGATTCAGATCGAAAAGGAACTACCATAGCCGAGGAATATATTGATGGATTGATTAAACATTCATTCTCATTATTAAAGAAAATAACAACTTCTGTTTCACTTCCATCAACCAAAGCCTACGATTTGAAAGTGCCCATCAATAAAAATAAAATTGACGATTTAAATCAAGTTAAAGATAGCATTCTGGAAGAGCATATGCCATTTTATAACAACATTTTTAGCTGGCCAACTGCAAATGTTGAAGATAATCCAGATGAGAATGATGTACCATATATATACTATGTACCATATAGATACTAAATCATGACAAATTAATACATGTAAAATGTTACTAAAATTATGTTTAAGTGAAACTCTTAATTAGAAGCAATAAAAAATATTATGACTACGATTTTTTTGGTAAAATTATACTACTACTAAACCTATTTCTCGCCAAAACAACATAAGTCTAGAAATGTTTTTTTTTTTTTCATTATTTATTTCAAGATTATACGCTATTTTAATTTTTTACTACTCAAATACTAAATTGAACATAAAAAGGTCCTTTAAAACTCATTTGTTTGTGTATGAAACAGTTTTTATTGATTTCTGAAATGTTTTTTGTCACTTATGAGGTTTTTGAAATGACCGATTCAATTATATATTTACAACGAACCGGTTCAAGATCAGGCACCGCAACCTCCACATACGCGTGCGCGCTACTGATGCGATGCAGAGCACAAGGCAATCCCAAACGATCCGCTAAAACCTAAAACAGAACAACAAAGATATATACTATATTACGTACTTCACAGTTTATATCATAAAACCCTACAGATATTTTGCATTATTCGAGAAAGTTTAAAAAATGATATTTCTCAAAATATTTTAATTAAACACCTACTTACAGGCATTGTTCAAACAGGTCCTACCCTTTAACTTACCGATCATTGAAAATTTATTAACGTTACATATTCACCTTATAAAGGATAGCCCTTTCCAGAGCTCCGCCACATTTCACAAAACCCAGACCAATGACGCTACTGCCTGTTTCTGACTGAAAACAAAACACGGCTAGAATCCATAATTAATAATTGTCGGTTGTTATTTTTCGTGGTTTTATTTAATGTGAAATTCGGAAAAGTTCGATTCAACAGGTTCGTTGACCTATGGCATATGGTATCCCAAGTTCATACGACATAACTTTGTACCCATCAATGACAGAAAATAGATATATAGTAATAATGTCAGTGATATATGCTTATAGCCCACAGAATAGAATTTCTCCGTTCAGTGACGGATCTAAACATTTCTAAATCCGTAAAAATTAGAAAGTTCAGCCCTTTAGAAAATTACCTTTACATACTTTACAGAATTTAATGCGTTTGGGTTTAAACTAAGTAAGGGTTAATAGTCTGAAGAACTTTTAGGGGCACTTGAGCTCCTTATCCCCCCCCTCTGGTTCCGAAAATGTCTCCTTCCCCTCTTTTCCTTTTCTGAAAAATCAACTATTTCTTAAATCAATTCCAATATTCGAAGCAACATAACAGGTACAGTCGAGGTCTGCCACGGAGTATCATTTGCCATCGAAATTCCTCTGTACGCGATAATACTACGTTTTAGGGGTTGAATCGCAAGCGCCATCCTAATTGGCCGTTGTAAATCTCTATTACCAATGACGGTAAAGGAAGCAAATCATTCATTGAAATCATGATGTTGTTTTAAAAGTACGATAATCTCATCCATTCACAAATATAGTATGAAAGCCCCCAGCCGCAAAACCTGCAAGCAAAACTCGACCCTAAGGTGGCAGCGCGTGCGCGTCCGTGATTGTAGATAATTACTATATACCATGATATCAGCGACGTGCAGTTCAACGCTGGGCATGGAGCAGTCCCGCTCCTGGTCGAACCCGCTCATCTGATCCGCCACGAACTCAGCCAACAACGCAGCCCTGCTCTTTAAAGATGTCGACACTTCTTCGCACTTGTCCCTGTACCTAAAAACAAAAAAAATACACTTGGAATTGATCACCATATCTAATAAATTCTGATTACTGTTGGAAGATTTTTTGAAACCGTGCTTTGTATGATCCTGGAAACAAAACTCAGCAAATGAAAAATGCGGAAACAAAGTCAGGTTTAGGTATCTTATATACGAAAACAAAATGGCTACCTCACTTCGTAATGTCCATCTTCGAACTCGAAATAGTGCAGCGACTTAGAACTGAAACGAAAAAAGATATTTAGTCAGTCTTTTGCCAGAAGACAGATTTCATTGTTGAGGGATACCAAAAACTACGAGTAGTTAAATAAAATCAACTAAACTGCAAGCCTAGAATTAAGTAAGGCAGACAACAATAAAGATAATGGTGAAATAAAATGCTATACTTTTTGTACAACTTTTTATTTCCATGTTTACGTTTTTAACTTCAAAAGTTTGCTCTCTAACTCACCGCAACTTTTTTCTAAGTAAAATTTTAGGTTATACTCACCATCAAGGGACAGTTTTTAAAGCGGGTACAAAATAATACTAACGGGTCCCCAAACCAGATCCTGAGTTTGAGCAAGTATGAGCGAAGGTTCTCATCATCAGGCAACGCCAGAAGCAGTTTGGATGAAGAAATTGCCAGTGCTGACAAGGACCGATGATCTGCAGTCAATATTGATTTTTTTCATATTATTTGATACAAAAAAAACGAATCATGAAATGGTTTCAAACCTTGATTTTTTGCAAAAGACGTCTACATAAAGTATGTTATTTTCCCTGCGTAAAGGTGACCTATAGGCTAACCACACTACCTTATTTACATAAAGATAAAGTTAACCCGGACAGTGGCAGTGTGTATCCTGATAGTGGCGACAGATTCGCAACCTGTCACACTGGGACTCAACATAGACATGCGAAATACGGTGAGTGACACCTCTGCCTACCCCTTCGAGGGATTACGGCGTGAGTTGATGTATGTATGTAATAATCAAATCGGCCAAGTGTGAGTCGAACTCGCACGTGAAGAGTTCCGCAACATCGTACAAGTTAAAACAATAATATGCGTTTTAAGATACGTAAAATAAACAAGAACAAGCAAAACATGTCAAAAATTACGTATCTTCACCATTGTTTGTTTAATTTCTTAATGTTTTTAGTATTCGTTGTTATAGCGGCAGCATAAATAGACATTATATAATATCTGATAGATATTTTCCATTACTCAAAATGTGAGATACGCAACAGAATTTTGCAAAGATAACTTTTTTTCCGAGATATTTTCTAATATGTGTTGTTTTTTTTTTTTTTTCTTTCTCTGATTCAATTTCAAAATATTTAGGTTTTGTATTACTTGTAATAGTATACTGTAAGATTACAAATTAAGGACGAAGTGTTTACCTATAATTGTTTTTCACATTAAATATGGTAATTTAGGATTTTCTTAGTTTGTAAGTTATAATGTGTAAAAATTTCCTCTGACGGACCTTAGTACGGTACTTACTAGTTACTACACATAGTAAAAATCAAATAATGGCTCATGTTTGGATCACCATTTGAGTACCTACCTACGACTCGTTGCTGGAATTAATGAAAAATCTTGAAATTCCTACCTAAAAGTTTCTTAAGCTGGGACGGGTAGCTAGTTAAATATACAGTTGAAACTGGATATAACGACATTAAAGAGACCGTAAAATTATGGAAGTTTATCCGATAGTGGTTATAAGCTGACACGGACAATAAAATGTATTGAAATGACATTTCCTCGCGCTCGAGTTACGTTGTTGTTTTGTCATTTGCATATATTTTAATTTCTGTTGGCGTTAACGCTTGCTGAATAATGGCATTTGTATAATGGGACACGAGCTCGCCATGGAGTCGTAATAGGTTATGAGTACGTACGCGGCGTTCTAATGTCCAATCCAGATGCGACATTATTCGGTGGTTGGTAGAATTTACAGATATAAGTTGGATATCTGTGCGGAGGAAGCTGCTCCAAAAAGAACTTGATAGTCGGGAACTGGTCACCAAGTCGCTTCTGAACATAGAAACCTTCCTGAAAAAAACAATATTCTTCCATGTTCAAAACTCAAAAGTCGCAGAGTTTATATTTTTGTATAGTACGTTTTTAGCGGTAACTTTGACCACGTAGAATTCTTTGTATATCTATACAAAATGTTCATTCAAGCGAGCACAAATAATACAATCTGAATAAATAATGGTAAACAGGATCAACGTGCTTGCACGCTGGCAGTACTGGCAGTCTTGAGACTTGAAATCTATTTTTAATCCAAGCAAGCATTTTACCCCAACCCCGCCTGATCTTTAGCGGCGATGGATTCTAAGGTGGAGCAAGCCAACCCAGGATAGGACTAATCACTTTTCCCTTGAATAGCCCCAGGTTATGTTCAGAAGAATCTAATAGATTCCGATAATACATGTTCGGTGGACCAGAAAATGTACCACCATTCGTTTTAAAGTGATCGAATATACCACTATAGGCGCAAGGTTATTTCCTCACCACTGTCTCATATTATTTATAGGTGTTTAGTATATATTAACCAGTGTAAAGTCGTTAATATCAAGTCGTCCAGTGTAAGCCAGTTTGGCGGACGGGTGATGGCGGAAGATCGCCTCTATTGCCGCCTCCCAAGCGCCCACCATATAGCGAGCTTGAAGGTTGTTCACCATACTGTAACATTACAACATATTTCTTCAGTACACATTATAAATAATAACAAATTAAGTAGGTACCTACAGGTAACATTTTAAACGGAAATCTGACAACAATGCAAACATCTCTTTTGACCGATAGATTTAGACATAGTTTTTATAGAATATTACATAAAGTATATAAAAAATCACTTTTCAGCAAACAGAAGCATACCTAACAAAGGCAAAATGAACGCAATTCAGAAAGTACATGTTAATTTTCAGAATTCGTTAACATGTCATAGACAATTTCTGAAATTTTCGAAAGATGACCTAAATGAATTCAGATACAACATTGAATCACGGTCTTTAACCTCGCAGGAGAAAAAGACAAATCTTCAATTTTTTTTAGTTGGCGACCTATCTGGGACTTTTGGGACTCAAGGTTATTTTATATTACCTTAAAAAAAACGTCTTGTACTAACTAATGTATAGTGCCGAGATCCAAATATACATCTGCCCCCTCATCTGTCACACTGAGAGCGATGAGCTCGCACAGCGCAGTGCGAAGTCCCACGTGCTCGATCGGTAAATACATTGACACCACCTGTTGGTAACAACCATAGAAAAGATATTTAATAGTATCTACACTTGGCTATAGATCTTTATGTTTGTTTACATAATAAACCATTATTTATTTATGCTCTGTAGGTATAGAACCCAAGTAGCTTAAATTAGTACCTACCAAGGAAGGCAGTTTTATTTAAGGTTAATTTTATAGCCAGTATTAGTTGTAACTATTAAGCATAAAGAAATACGTAAGTACCTCTTCGCCGTTCTTCAACGTAAACAGATCTTTTGCGTCTTCCCTGGCCATCAGTCCGCTGAGAGCGGTGCACGTCATGATCTTCAAGCAGATGTCAATCCTCTGCAAACAGTCCAAGAGCTCCTTGATGAATTCCCCGTTCATCATCGCGTTGGTGCTCTCGTGGTAGCTCTGCAGGTTTATGTAGCATTGCACTGCGAGCCTTTGAGCTTCGATTGGGTTGTCTTTGTCTAGAATAGGATTTGAGACTTCTGAAATGGTTTTAGTGAAATGACCGATGAATTATGATAGAAACCATAATGTTTCAACAAACTATAGAATCAGTTCTTGAAGCACTAATTTCTACCATAAATTCGGATTTATTTCATACATACACATCAAATACAATAGATTATTACAGTGATTGGTATTAACGATGTTAATTTACACTCTAAGTAGCTAGAAGGTAGAGGCCCTTTGCAGCAACATCAAACACAATACAATTTTCATTTAAATAAAAAAAAACATGATTAAAAATGAAATGGAAGAAAGTGTCCAATGTTTAATAGAGATTGTACCCCCTGTTGTTGACACGCCTTTGAGAACCATTACTTTAACTCACATTTCTTATTGACATTCCTTAGAGAGGCAAATGTTTTCGGCTCTACTAGACTGAAAGCTGCCTTTGGAATAATACGACAGAGTTCCGCGAGGGCACGCAGCGCATTCATACGGATGTAGAACCAGACGGCTGCGTCATCACTCAATATTGCTGGATAAAGACACAAGACAGGTTAATTTCATCATTAGCTTGATCACAAGCATCGAATAGTCTAATCTAGGTTTTTCTCTCTTCTCATCCGTGTTGACTTAAGATTTGTTCCAGAAAGAAGTGAAACATGATACAGCGCTTCCTAGTGGATTTATCAAACGTTCAGTAGTTCATAATTTGATATTCTCTCAGGTTACCTTAAAATTTTAGAAGTAAAAGTTCCTATTATGTCTGTATTTCAAGGTAATAAACGTCATGTTTTTGGGTGATTGAGTAACAAACACCCATCACACAAAGTTTCGGTCTTTTGATATTAAGATGTTAGTAAGAGGGTACCACACCACATAAAGCTTCAATGATGTTTGTGTCAGACATTCGCACTGCAGACGGCAATAGTTTCGTCATGTTAGCCACCCCCATGGCAGCATCAGCTAGCAAATCCACGTTGGAACTCAGCAGTTGCTGGCAAAATACTAGATCTGTACCAGTTTGGTATAACGCCTGAGAAAAAATAGAGATGACAAATAGCTCATAATCATTAGAAGCATTAGGTATGTAGGTAAATTGCTGATGCATACGAGTTAAATTTATAACTAATTTTCTAAAAAGAGACAGCTTACGTTATTTACACTGCGTTAGCTTACTGGAAAAACCATTAAATTTTATTTAAAGGTACCAATCATAATCATCATTCAATCCACAATTGGATGTAAGCCTTCCAAAACAACTAAACCAAAATGGCAATAAACATACTTTTTTCTAGTTTTGGATAATTACGGAAATAAAGTTATCATACATCTCTCCCGCTAGCAGTGAAGGACATTTTAGTAAGAACAGCCAAGCAGTGCGGCTTCATAGCAGGTAGTGCCATCTCCAAATAAGCCAAGAGTCTAAGGATGCAGCCTGATTGGTACACGTGAGACGCGTTCTCCTCGGTCTCCACGTAGTTTCTCAGAACACCTAGCACCGTTGTGTGGACATCTCGGAACTCGTACGACTGTTGAAAAATGTTTTAGTTGGGTTTGTTTATCATTTTGATGTGTGAGATTGACACTGCGTGCATATTTTGCTCCAAATTTGAAATTTACGGCTTCTTTGATTGCTATAAGTCCAACTAAGAGAGATCAATAAGTAAAAGTAAAAGGGTTACTTAATTGACAAGAAACGAAAGAAAGATTTTTGTCATTTAGGTACCTACAAAAAAACACTGCAATGTAAGAGACTCGCTTGGAGAGGTGTATCTTAGAAAGATTTTCCCCTCAAATCTGAGAATAGAGAACATCCATAACGCTACAGAAAACGATCTTCTCCGATAAAATATTCTATTTTGTTTTTCTGAGTAGGTAACCAAAATTCCACTTCTAATTTGAAATTTGAGTCGTATCGTTTACCTTAAAAGATAAGTCGTTATATTTACCTCCAAAATATCACAAAGGTCCAACACACCAGTAGAGGCCCTGAAGGTCTTCTGGACGACCAGATCTTTGTACCTGCAGATGAGCTGATCGACGGTTCGGAGCGCCGCGTGCTGGATTGCCAAGTATTTCGACTGCATGAGGACAAGGAGAGAAGGCCAGCTGAACTGCTGATTCTTAGTCACTTCAGAAGAACAAACTGGATCGTCGAGCAGATTGCTGAGCGTCTAAACGGAAGTCTTTAAAATCTATAAAATCTACTTAGAAGATACTTTTGATCACGTGTTTAACCACTGCCAGGATTATTGTCAGGGAGGTGCATTTGCATCTACACATGCGACTAACCAATATAAAAATACATTTACCCTCCTGCTGGTGTCACCGAGTTTTTTTTTTTCCTATGTACTTCATTTTCCGACAGGGGTGTGCAAGTGCATCCCGCTCCTGGCGCCCATGCGTTATTATAAAACAGGCAGATTGACCAGTAAAGTCCTACCTCAGTGAAGTAATGCTAGATTACCTACATTGATCTAAATTTTTACATGAATGGCTCTTATACAATCATAATGGATATGATTTATTGAATAAACAAAGCTGGCTACAAAGTAGAAGTAAGTAAGCACAAACAAAAATAAAGCACCTGTAAGCAGTTCTTCTGTACATCAGGATCTGGGCTGTTTTTCATTCGAGAAAAGAGAGTGCTTAAAATATTCACAGCGACCAATTGCTCACAGCCAAGTGGTTCTCTTGTCAGCTCAGAAAGAACTAGCGAGGCGAATTCAAGGACGTATGTGTCTTCTATCTGGTAATAAATAAGTTTGAAGAATCATAAGATCACTAGCATGATGCAAGCAATTATTATATCTTGAGTACTAAGTAAGGCCCTAATCAGTAATTTTAGTTTGTCATTTCTACCGATTACAAAATACAGGTATATACGCAATGTTTTCTAAAAGGTTTAATTATCTAAAATGATTTGAAATCCTAAAATCTTTGATAAATAGGACATTTTCGTAACCACCATCATTTTTATCAACTCGTTTTCGTATTATGGAAATTTTACCTTTGTCAGCATAAAGGCGATATTTTTCAGATTTTGTGGATTCACGAGGACCTGCTCGGGGCCTTTAGGCAGTTGACACATTTGTGCCAAAGCCTTAAGAGCAAACCTCCTTATATTCAGCTCTTTATGTTCAATATGGGGAAGAATATATTTGATGGCATTCAATCTGTCCAAAACTTGTCGATTCAAAAAATCTTGGGCGCAAAATTTCGTTATTGCTCGAAGTGTCTACAAAATGAAGACAAGGTTTTTGATGGACATTTCCATTTACATACTACTTTTCTTTCGTTACCTTTATTCATATTTACTACCTACCTCACAAAGTACTTCTGGTTCCTCTGACTCCAACAACAAAATAGAAGTATGAGCACTTTCTGGTGTTATAGTAAACGGATGAAAACTCAAGTCTTTCTTCTCAGCGGATCTGTTTTCTCGACTTTTTTGCAGCGGAGTGCTCATCCTTACGATTTTCAATTAAAAAATACAATAAAAACGTATTCGCGTATGTGTTTACTTCGATCAATAAATGGAGATGTGTCACATTCGTCAAAAAAAAGGTTTTAACTTTTAGGACCTATGTGCTTACCAGCATTGTCAGATTTGCTCATTGTCAATGCTACAAGCTTTGACGTGGCATTAAATTTTGCTATATTTTTAGATATTATGTTTTTATTGTGATGAATAGGAGACACGTGGTGATACGCTACATTGGAAGAGCAGCGAGGAAGTTTAGGGCGGCGCAAGAGGAATGGATACTTCCCTGGTGGGAGAGTGGAGGTTTAGCTTCTGTACCATTCTGGGCACTGGACACTCTGGTATTGGTTACCAAACTGTTTTCAGCGTGCGCAATGGCAGCCATCAAAGTGTTAATACCACCAGCATTGAAAAGCTTAAACGGCGAAACTGTTTTGGCAAGTTGAATTTCTGCAACTCGAGTTACTCATTTTTAGTTTTTTACTTGGAGGTTCTTTCCCTGAGATAAGCATTGTAATAAATACAACATATACATACATAACATGAAAATGAACACACATATATATGTTTTGTTATATATTCCATTATAACTTTTTGTTCCTATCTAATGGATGTTGTTTCTGAACATACTAGCGTATGCCTAGTTAGAACCAGGGCTATTATTCACATTGATAAATATTAATTATTATTATTGCGAACCTACCATTTGAATCGTAATTAATTGTAAGCTACCACCAGTTGAAAAAACCCGATTAATCTAAAAATAAGCATTTTCACAGATAACAGGTTCAGGTCATGGCTTGGGACGGGAGTTGGCATTGCAACTTGCAGAGTTGGGTGCCACAGTAATTTGCTGGGACAGTGATACTCGGAGGAATAACGCTGTTGTTGAAGAAATAAGAAGCAAAGATGGAGACGTGAGAACTTATTTATTCTCTCTAATCTTTCCATATGGTAATTACCCATACCTTGTATAAAGAGGAAGGCAAAAGATGCAAAAGATTTCATTTTACGAAACATCGGTAATACCTAACAGTCAGACTTTTAACATAACTGCTTTCTGGTTTTATAATAGTTATTAGGTACTGCTAAATTCTTCTGACCATATTTCAAATCAAAATTAAATCAAATATTTTTTGTTCAAATTGACTTAAAATAAGTATGTATGACTGTAGTTAATTTCGTAAAAGAAACAAGAAGAAGGAAAAAAATGAAAAAATAATCTATGTACCTATGTGAGCCTTTTCAATTTCATTAGTTTAGCTCTTATGGTTTGTGAATAAACCCGCTGACAGACAGACGGAGGCTTCTTAGTAGGGTCCCGATTTTCACCCTTTAGGCACGTTACCCTAAAGTAAGAAAAAGGAACAACCCTACCCGCCTTTCGCTTCTTTATCTTCAGTGCTATGGCTTCACGATTGATGTGACGGCCAGGGATCAGGTAGCTGCGTTGGCGACTACGGTTCGAAGGCAACTAAACGAAGTCACAATGGTGATCAGCAACGCTGGAGCACTATCATGTGCACCAATATCACTGTCGCGCCCGGAAAGTATCTCACGAGTACTGGATGTCAATTTGATGGCACATTTCTGGGTACTGTACCTATACCTACACCTGTATTTATTTATTTACTCAATAGACACACCTACAGCACACATACAAACATTAAAAAAATATATAGTAGATAAAGTAACATTCTTAGTATTAGTGCCTTTTACAGGCATGTACGACATTATTAACAAGTAACGCAAAGACCTCAGAGATACAATGAAAATACTAGTTTAA
Source organism: Choreutis nemorana (assembly GCA_949316135.1). Classification (NCBI taxonomy): domain Eukaryota; kingdom Metazoa; phylum Arthropoda; class Insecta; order Lepidoptera; family Choreutidae; genus Choreutis; species Choreutis nemorana. Next base: position 2,029,974 of record OX438598.1, read on the forward strand.
TTACTATGCAAAAATATATTATTTAGAAGATTACACAAATCAAAACGCATCCCTGCAGATCTTATATCGCAGTAATGAAGCAATGATATAGTATTATACTAAATAGATAAGTACACTACATCTAATACCAGTCGGCAAAACAATACCGAATATATTAAAGATTCACCGGCACCGTAACCTCTTGAAAAGCAGAAAGATGTTATAAAACAAAATATTCACACTTACTTACATGATGTAAACATAAACTCACGCAGTAATTATCCGTCGAGTGGAGTAGGCTGAGGTGTTAAAAACCGCATTTCGCATATTTACGTTCGATCCCAGTGTGACATGTTGCAAATCGGTCGCCTAGATCCGGGCACGATGAGGAACATTGCAGCTACAATGTAGGGCAACCCAAGACTAGAACCTTCGACCTGTCGGGTTGGGTCGGTCGGTTAACCAAGGCACGTAACAAACTACCACGTCCTCCCTACCAAAAACAAAAACAAAATATTCATGTTGATTGATTTACATTTTTCAAAGGCTTTTTATATTTCCGTCTAGATAATCCAAGCGTTCTTGCCGAGCATGATCGAAAGACGCTATGGGCATATTGTCGCTATAAACTCTAGCGCAGGATTGATGCCGTGTGCTGATATGGTGGCGTACTGTGCCGCCAAGTCTGGGCTTAAAGGTCAGTTACATATTGTATTCTTTGACTATACTTTGTAACTTTGAGATTAACTTTTAGGATCAAATAAAAATGAAAAAACGTTTTTTTAAAGTACCTCCTCATCAATTGGAAATCTTTCACAGTTGGATATTCCCCATAAATTTTGTAGGATAGCGATCCTCAACCGCTAGCTTTCAAAAGTTCCCTGCAATCCTTATAAGATCGTCCGTTCGAGCATTCGGCCTGTGAATGCCATTCTTCCAGTGTGACTACCATTGGTGGAGTTCAATGCCATTGCAACTGACTTATTTATGTCAGAGAACTCGGAAATGTTGGGTGCCATAGTAAAATCCGAGTATAATCCTTTCCATTGCATGTTGCATGACTTTGAGCATATTAATTTGGTCAATGGTATGCACCACATCTAGATATTTTTAGGGAAGGTAAATCCGTATGACAAAATGGAACCTTTAGGGGTCACTTGTTTACCAGTGAAATTATTTCAGGTCTAATGGAATCATTGTCAGAGGAACTGCGATTGGACAGCTGGACGAAGAACATTAACACCACAACTGTTTACTTGGCGACGGTCTCGACAGGAATGTACCCATCTCCGTCGCACCGGTTCACATCGTTCTACTCGGAGATCACGGCTAAAGAAGCAGCCAGAACTATTATTGACGGTAAAATTTATCTGCATATTTAGGTAGTTTAAGTAATGTAACCTTTTGCCGCTGGCAACTACAGTTACCAGTAGTTAGAGTTGTTTTGCTAAGCGCTTCTATCAGATCTATGAGGAAATAAATCTTTAGTAAAAATTACTTGAAAATACTAATTATCTATTGAATTTGTCTAACGCTGTTCTAACGCGTGGAAAAATAATCCAAAGTCATGGTAGGCGCTAATGATCTAAGCTAACTAAAATGATTAAAATCTGAAATTTAAGATCTAGTGGCTAGACCGTCCGGGGCTCATTTGCCACGAGCCCCCGTCACTGTTATTTTAGGTCTTCCCTCCAATGAAAGTCGCCCTTTGAAGGCCCCTCCCTACTGTCTTTATGGTTAACACAATGCTCGCGATCGTCGCATCAGAGGCCACTACCGGCTGGGGGCCATATGCATTTTGCTGCCATGAAAGCCTATTAGTTAAAGTTTCATATTTCTTTTTACAGGCATTCGTAAAAACCGCCGATGCATCAGTATTCCGCGGTTCATGAAGTTTCTAATCGATCTACTAAACCTTATGCCCTACACAATAAGGATCATTTTAAATGATTTCTTCAACTTCAGTCACAGGGGTTGGTTCTGTTTCTGCTAAAAATAATCGATTTATCTTTTAATTTATTCTACAGTTTAAAATACAAATAGTCTAAGTTTATTTTTAGATCGTAAATTTATTACCTGATCAAATAATTTGTATAGTTTTTGGTAAATAATTGATAAATTCCCGGGTATGTATTTTGATAGTCTTTATTTTATGTTTAGTTTAGATGGATACTGTCTTATTGAAAGTTTACAGAAGTTTGTAAGTAACTTTAGATACATTATAACAATAAATGTTTAGACAAATATGCTTATGTTTTAATTTAAACACAACTAATAAACTATTTGACAACACAAATATAATTAGGTAAATTTTTGAATTTTTCCCTTTAATCCATGAGCTTAAATTACTTTTCATACAACTACCACAGTAGTTCCAGTCTAGGAAATCAAACGCATGTCTGTCATTTCACAGGCATTAAGAATTTAAACAATAAAAAATACTTGGTTGACGATCAGTCAATTCAATTGTTAACATTAACAAGAGATAAGTTTCAAAAATTATTCTCACAGCAATGTGTACTTGATTTCAAGTTACTCAGAGTCTGTCCACATTTTTCGCACACAAAAATATCCTCGCTGTCTCCATGTTTGGCCAAGTGTGTATCCCTAGCGTTTTCATCAGAAAATATTCTACCGCATATGTTGCATTTGTGCTTTTTGAAACCGTGCTTTATTGAGTGTCGCATGAGGCTTGTAAGGCTTGTAAAACTGTTGCCACAGCATTCACATAGATGACGTTGGGCTGGTGGTTTAGCTACATGTTTCTGAGCATGGACGTATATCTCTTTGTGGCTCTTAGATGTGAAGCTGCAGATTTTACATCTGAAATTGTAAGTTACTTTTATTAATTTGACTATAAATATAAAAATTAAAGCACTTCTCTATTGTAAAATATTGTAATTATTAATTTTTGCAACAGGTAGCAATATATCTATTGTATGTTTCTTGGGTGAGAAGAAATTTTACAAGCCAAACTGCATTACCATTTTCCATTTTAATTGTATGTTTAAGAAAAGTACCTGTATGACAATTCACTATTAATTTCATGCTCTTCTTTCTTATGTGCAGATAAAGCTGTATCACCAAAAAAGGAATGGCCGCACAAGTCACAATCTCTTTTTTGGGTTTCCAAAACATGTTGCTTAGCATGGTTGTACAGCAAAAATCTCTGCTTGAATACCTCCCCACACTGTTTGCAACGGAAGCTACATCCAAGCGTAGAGGTATAGTCCGCATAACAAGTGTTGTAATGATGTAGTAACTTCTCTTTGCTGTCATACTCTTGACCGCAAACACAGGCGGAAGGATAAGTGGTTATGTGAGAGATACGGTGGTGCAACATTTTTTGTCTAGAATCCAACAATAAGTTACAGGTTATGCATGTTCGGTGAGCCAGATCACAGGTGCTCACATGCTGTGACAGTTTGTGAATGTTTTCGCATTTTAATTTACAAGCAAAACAGGTAAGCAGTATTTTTTCCACAGTTTTTGATTTAATCTTTGGTTTTTCTGTCTCCTTCATAAGTATTTCTTTGACTATTTCTATGTCTGAATCCAGCACATCAATGTCCATGTTCAAAGTGCACTTTTTGGACTTTGTCAAGAGTAGTTCTTTTTTCTTTGGACTCGGTATCTTCAGCTTAAAGCTATTCTGCACCCGATTCGTTCCTTCTAATGAATTTTCATTGTTTTTCTCCAACATGCTGACTAAGCAAGGCATGTCTTCCTTCCCTAGGTTGTTTAAATATTCTTCTATATTCGAAGTGTTGTTTAGAAACTCCAAAAGAGAGTCAGAATTGTATTCAGAGCCGGGGAGCGGTTGTATCGTGGTTTTGGTTTCAGTTGGCTTGCTGGCTTTCTCATGAATGTTAGATTCCAACCAGTCTTGCGAGCAACGAGCGTTTAGCTGAAACTTGTAAAATTCTTCCAGCTGCACCGCGCAGGATGTGCATACTGATTTGGGCAAGATATCGTTGTCGGTGATAATCATCGCAAGACATGATCTCACGTGCATGTATATGGCTGGATCGTCGAGAATAGAAACGTGCCTAGATTCCACGTCTAAACAAATCCTACAGTACACATCGAGAGGCTCACCCATTTTTGCGTAATACCTCAAAAAATTAACTCAATAATAAAAGCAACTTCTTTCTGTTTTTGTAATTATGTTGTAAACAAAAAACAGCTGACTTTTTGGCTTCGACAACAGGAAAACGTTTAGAAACGAAAAAGCTTGCAAAGTTTTCAGATAGATTTCAGAACAATTTTTTAGATCAAGGTCATGGTTTTAGGGTTCCATAAAGTTTAAGTTACAGCAAAATTGTTTTTTTCTAGGTCTGCGTAAATATAGGTCAAAAAAATTATTCATCGTATATTTAACAGTAAATTTTGGAACATTATTTCAAATTACAAAAGAGATCAAACTGAAGAAAATATCTCTTGTTTAATCTATTACCATTGCATTCACTTTCTAATTTTTGAATAGATTTCTTTAACACTTAATAAACATACCGCACATTTTTTTGAAAACATTTCACAGGATTATATAGATTGAGCAGTATTATAACCATTTTCTTGCGTTACAGCGGTTGACATCAAACGAAAACATACTCTTATTGGTATTTCCATTTACGTTAAATAGTTCCTACGGAACTCTTCAACTCAAACAAATTCGCACCTTTCTCGTAGCTTGACGTTTTGCGTCAAGTCTAAAAAAGGCCAACCTACCTACCGCCAGGACTATTTGCGGAATAATTTATATCTTGACTCACTGAACAATAAATATGCCATTTTAATAACGATAGGAATATTCAACAACAAATTAAATGGTCAATTCGTCTCAACTGTTTAATGGTGTTGATAACGTAGTAGTTTTTAAAATATAAAATTATTAACATGACTTCGAGAGACGATGATCCTGAAATGGAAGCTGAAGAGTCGTTGTTATATTCAGCCAGACACGGAGAGCTGAAGGTAGTCAGAGCTCTCCTAGAAGCCAAACGGGAAGGGAAACTAGAACTGGATATAAACTGCAAAGGTAAGTTTTAATATATATAAAAATATTTACTTGATTTTGTCAAGACTCTTTTAATATTCTGTTATTCCGAGCCAATTCATAGTTAATAAATATATTGGAGAGCCGCTGAACCTATGAAGTAAATAAAAGATTTTTTTTTGTTTTTTTATAATGATATTACTTCCATCATGGTATGCCGGACAGCATTTACCTTAGTTTTGATTGAGATGACATAAATTAATCAAAAGTACTACAAATTCAAGTTTAAACAAGTTTGTCTAGTTTTAAAATAAACAGGTTAACCCGTATTGAATGAGGTAATCTTTGCATTTATATATAAACCATTTTGTTTTAAAAACCAGCTTCTGCCTAAGACTTTGTGTTTGAATTTGAGTTTAGGCATAATAAAATTAATGGATATCCATCTTAATTGGCCCTCAGGTTTATGTTTTTGGAGTCAATTGTAATTGTATTACTGTACTGGCAAATGTATATAAAGTATAATGATACTTACACACACACACAATGGTGTTTATTATCTATTAAACTGTGATTTTGTTTTAATCAAATCAATAAATCTTAAAATTCCACACTAAGTAGCAATTTTTTCATCAATAGAGAAGTTTGAAGATATACCCATTAGAAAAATCTTAACTTTCCTTTTTTTATATAACACTGCAAAATTAATATCTGGAGTCATAAATATGTCTGATGTAATACTGACTTTTCTTATTTTTCTTTTAATATATATGGCTTGACAATAAACAACTGTGGTGTTATTGTTTTAAAATAAAATAACATAATTTTACCTTTGAAGGATTTCAACAAATTTTATGTCTTAACAAAAAAAAATCTGTGTTAAAGAACGTTTTTTTTAATTGTTAAAGAGGGGACATCTTTTCACATAGTCAAGAATAAGACAAAAATATCTCTCAATAATTACCTATTAATTTTGTATGTACTTGTAGGTAGACAACACTTTTTTAAATATATTTTACTTTAATAAATATGGAGTTACTTTATATATCGCTATGTCAAAAAGATCTAATAAAAAAAAATATATATATGTGATATTTTTCTAGAGGAAATGTGAATCTTACATAAGTTAAGGTGCAAATAAAACTTATTAACAAAATGAAATTTTAGTTATAAGGTTCAGGCTGTGAAAACATCGCATTATTAATAGGTTATCAATTGCGTCAAGGTGTTACAATTACGCATGCATGGCTGTAAATATCTGAGTAGGTTTTTTTTAAATCATGCCCATTGAAGCGTTAATAATGTGGTGCAGTCGCCGTGAAGATTGATGTGACGTTTTATGAACAAGGCCATTCTGTACGGCAAGTGATTTACACCTTACACGCAAAAGTATAATTTAATACACAAAAAGATCAACGATATGCTGTAGATATCATTCATTTATTTTTATTAAATCATTATTATTAGTGATTTAAGGTTATCTTGTTTTCCTTTAATTTAAATTATTATGACAACTCCAATGGACAAATAAAGACAAGGACAAAAAATGTTTGTGAATGTTAATAAAATAAATAAATTGAAATACCTAGTTAACAAAAGATAGTATAGATATACCTTGAAATAATCATCAGCAATCAAAATGTTTTATCAAAATGTGTTTTCTCTCTTTCTCTATCTTATCTTGTTTATTTGTTAGACAGGTCAAACTTTGTTGATATTCCATTCCATTTTATTGTCTTTCAATAGCCAACCTAGCCTATCAACAGCATATTTTATTTTGCAAATACATGAATGCAGATCTATGTAACATGCCTGTGTAGTTTACAATAATAATTCACCAAATCGGTGTGTCTGCCATGAGTTCGAATAGTTTTTCTACACGTAAAGTAATATAGATTGTTACAGTGATTTTGTATGAGAAATCTTAATTCCTCATCAATCCGTTATAGTAGTTTTATAAAGATTCATATAAATTTGTAACTGCAGTTGCAAGCGGCACTCTAAGGTTAAACTCATGGTAGGCACACTGCTGTGTTATTTACTTAGCCATACTATACTCCACATTACATTAGTAAACTGTTACAGGTAAGAACAAAAGCAACCATGGGTGGACGCCGCTGCACCTTGCCACTTACTTCGGCCACGTGGACGCCGCCGCCGCACTGCTGGAGAGCGGCGCAGACGTGGACGCTGTCAACGAGGCCGGAGACACACCGCTGCATAAGGCCGCTTTTATAGGAAATGAGGTATTTATAATATGACCGTACAAACAAATTGTCCTAGTCCCATTATGAAGTAATACTGCAATATTTTAGCACTAGTTCTAGCATTACTGGCGTAAATTGAAATTGTGACAATAAAATGACATATTCATTGACATTTTCTTTACGTTATGTGCACCCTCTGCTTCAAACTATGCGTTATGTTCCCTAAATAAGTTAATAAGGGTTGTCTTAATACAAATTAACATGACCTTTGATTCAAGTTGTTAGTTTCTCTTTATACATAAACATAATGTCTATCTTAGTGTGGGTCTAACTCATTGTGTGTTTTGTATTACTTCCCAGAATTTAGTAATACTGCTTCTGCAGCACAAGGCAGAAGTGAACATAATGAACGGCGAAGGCAGGACAGCTAACGACGTGGCCAAGACCAGGGATGTTCAGAGGTTGCTCGAGGCGGCTCAGAAGGCAGAGCGCCATGAGCTGGAGCGAAGGATGCTCAATGCGGCCAAGGAGGGGCGCGTTGATGAAATACAGGAACTGGTGAGTGAGACCTGGATATAGAGCCATCATCAGCCGGAAAACGTCCGCTGTTGGACGTAAGCCTGTCCCAATAATTTCCAACCGCCCAAGGGATATTCCAGTATCGCTTAAGTATTGTAAGCCTAATGTTATTCTAAAACATTGATATTATTGATTCCGTTTTTGCATATTAAGACAATTACTCTTCAAAAGACTATTGATAAAACGTCATTAGTCGACAGATCGAATCGATTGACCGTGTCAAAAGTTGTCCACTGTTGGACCATGGCCTCTTCCACATATTTTCGCAGCGATCTTGTGCCGTTTGCGTTCAGCGACTCTCTGCAGCCCGACCACATCGTGGTTGGCTGTCGAAAATCACCCCTTCCCGCAAATCGTCGCTCTAAAACCTTTCTTTTAAAAAAGTGATAGGTGAAAAGTTGTATTATATTAATGTCATTATAGCTAAGCAGTCCAAACCCTCCGAACATAAACTGCGTGGACTCGCAGGGCAATACGTGTCTCCACTGCGTAGCGTACAGAGGGCACGCTCGGCTCGCCGTGCTCTTGTTACAAAATGGCGTCGATACAACGCTCAGGAATCACAGTGGTTAGTATAACTCTCTTGTTAGAAGATACTGTTAACTTTTGATATAGCGTGTGGTTCACGTGACAACACAATAGTAATAATAATAATGGGTATTAACCAAATCACGACACACACATTGACATAGCCCTGCACTAAGATATAAATCTTGTATCGCACGCACTTAACCACGATATGGTATAAACTACATAGATACGAATACAACATCCAAGACCGGCAAGCGAAACAATGCGACTTGCAAATAACACAAAGCTCCGCCCCCGCAGGGATTCGAACCCGGAACCTCTAGCGTAGCAGTCGGCTGTTTACATCACTGCGTCACCGAGGTCGTCCAACACAAATCGACTGAGGACTTGTGGGGATTTTCGGTTAAAGCCCTCGGTTCACATAATTGCTCCTATCCTCTCAAAAGTGTTTTATACTGGTCTTGAAAAAGGTAAATTTCCCGAGTCGCTAAAACCTAGTAAAGAAGTTCCAATATATAAAGCAGGTAGTCACGAAGATCCATCGAATTACAGGCCAGTATCAGTTTTACCTGCTATTAGTAAATTTTTTAAAAACTTATGCTTACTCAACTATCGTGTTTCTTCAATCTGAATGGGATCCTACATCACCAACAATTCGGGTTTACCAAAGGACGGTCAACAACAGATGCGGGAGTAGATCTGGTACGTAAAATATTTGCAGCCTGGGAGGGATCACAAGACGCTATTGGGGTGTTCTGTGATCTTTCCAAGGCTTTTGATTGCGTAGATCACACCATTCTCCTCAGGAAATTATCATATTATGGCTTTGATAATCTTTCACTTGGCTATGTGAGATCCTATTTAGACGAGCGTGTTCAAAAAATTCAGATCGGTAGCACTACATCATCTGGGTCTATTGTAAAAATGGGTGTGCCTCAAGGGTCAATTCTGGGACCATTTTTGTTTTAAGTCTATATCAATGATCTTCCGTTTATGCTAGATGAAATTTTTGGCGAAGTAATTTTATTTGCTGATGACACATCTTTTATTTTTAAAACCAACAGAAAATATAACGAAGAAAATGAAATAAATTCAACTTTAAAACAAGTAACAGATTGGTTTAACTCTTACAATTTGCTTCTTAATAGTACCAAGACTAAATGTCTCATAATTTCTTTGCCAAACGTGCGGACATTATCGACAGATGTTAAAATAAATAATGATGTGCTCGATATCGTAGGATCGACTAAATTCTTAGGCATTAATATCGATTCAAAACTTCAGTGGAACGCACATTTAGAATTAATTTGTAGTAAATTAAGCTCGGCGGCATATGCAGTAGGGAAAATTAGAAATTTAACGGATCTCCCGACAGCTAGACTGGTATATTTTGCATATTTTCATAGTATTATGTCCTATGGGTTACTACTATGGGGTAGTGCGGCCGAAACAGATACGATATTTATTTTACAAAAAAGAGTTATAAGAGCTCTGTATAAATTAAAGCCGCGACATTCATTACGACAATTATTTAAGGAAATTGACATACTCACCTTACCGTCCCAATATATTTTTGACAATATTATGTATGTAAGGAAACATCTAAATGAGTTTGATAGACTAGGTCACGGTATAAATACCAGAAATAATGATAAATTACGTATCTCTACAGTTAGATTAGCAAAAACTAGTAAGTCATTTATTGGAAATTGTGTTCGCTTTTATAATAAAATTCCAAGAAATGTAACAGAAATGTTATATATGAAATTTAAGCAATATGTTAAACAAATTTTAATTAAGAAGGCTTACTATAAAACTCAAAATTATGTGGAGGATAAAGATATATGGAAGTAATTGCACAGGTTTATCTTATTGACAGTTTAGCTAGATTTATTATGTTGAAAAATTGTAATTTGTAGTAGAAAATATTGTAATTGAATATTGAAAAAAGCAACTACAGAGGTTTCTTGCCGGATTCTTCCCCGTAGAAATAGCATTCCGAACCGGTGGTTGTAAAAAAAAATGACGATTTGAAAGTGCTTATTTTAAGTCTAATCGAATAAAAAACATTTTGACTTTGACTTTGACAACATGACAATATGTTAGAATTGAGTTAATCGCTTAACAAAATCTAATTTTGAATGGATGTTTTCTACTTACTAAATATTGGTCGAGAGAATACGACCCTATCATTAAAAAACATGTTTCTTTATTTCAAAGGTCAGCTAGCAACAGATATGGCCAAAGATTCCGAGATGCGTGAAGTGTTGAACGTCCGTCCGGTGCAGAGGTTGCAGCGCACAGCGGCCAGGTTTGACGGACCCTTGCTTAAGAGGTCGCGATTCCTTGGATGGAGACCAGTCTGGGTTGGTCATTGTCACAGTGCATTTTAAAATCTAATTGTAATAAATAGCTTCCTGATTGAGCTTTAAACTTAAGCAAAAATAGCAGCGACTCTATAGTACATAATGCAAGATATACATTTTCAGTCGTCCATATACCCTTCATAATTTATTTTTAATTATTTATTTTTTGTTTGAGGCGTTTGTCAGTTGAACAGGTTTCGATACGAATTTCACTGGTAGGACTTTGTTTATTGAACGAGCTGGCCAAGTTCTTACAGTTTAATGGAGCAATCCGGCGTTTGTATGTTTGTATTGTATGTATAAATGCTTGTCCAACGATAACTCGAGTATTGTTGATTGGATCGTTCTGAAATTTGATAGTTGGAATAATGATGCAAAAATAATTATTAAGTTCTAACATGAGGCAAATTGGTCAAGGGTCTACCGAGATATTGACGTTACGTTAGGTTTACGCTGTCGCGTGTTCACAGTTCAGAGCGAATCAGTAGTATACCTGTGTTATTGTTACAGGCGGTGTTGCAGCGTGGTGTTCTATATTACTACGGCTCCCGTGCGGAGGCGGCTCGCGCTGGCGGGCGCTGGAGGAGTAAGAAGTACCTCGACACGGCCAGCGTCGACGCTCCTGCTACCGAGCCGGCGCTGCTGGTGCTGCATTACAGCGACGGCGACACGCACCGCCTGGCGCTGCCCGGCCGGGATAACATGGAACAACGCAGGCAGGTCCGTTGCCAACGTTACTGAGCACGTTTATACATCTTGGTCAAACAAGCACACAGTTCCCCTCATGGAAAGTGATACCGCCTCCTATTGACTCGTCGATGCACTTGATGTTTAAGAACGTCAAGAGCACCGCTAATGCGTTGTTCATGTAGTGGTAAAGATTTTATACCTCTACACTGGCTCTCCAATCCTTCGAACCGAAACACAGCGAACTGCTATACGGCAGAAATAGAAAGGACTAACAAATACCACCCGGTACCAACTCAGACGATCTTGCACCAGCAGATCTACCACCTATCATGTACTTGTGCTGCCATACAGCGATACAAAGCAGACTGATATCACTGAACCCTGATTTTTATTGGATTGTTATCGCTCTATTGATATTACAAAGCCGATGTTAAAGTTGTCCGTGCACAGGCGTGGGCGACGGCGCTGGGCGAGCACATCGCGTACTCCGGCCACTACCTGTGGGCCGGCGCCGCGCCCCGCGCCGCCAGCGGAGCCGCCGGCGACGCCGACCACGAATGCAAGCCACTGGGTAACAACAATGATAACACTTTCATTTTTAATGCTCAATCTGTTATTCTAAACTCTTACAACAAAAAAAAGTTAATTGGTTTTCCAGACTTTTAATTTACTGCCACAAAACTGCCATACGGTAACAAAACAAAAATTTATTTAATCAAAAAACTTTATATCAATGTTAGTATAAAACGTAATAAACTTAAAACGCTAGTTAGTACACGAGAGGGAGTGGATTTCCAAGGTGGACTGGTATTTAGGTAATTTATATTAAATTGTAAAAAAAGAAAAAGGGTAGAAGTACCCTTGTTACTAGCTAAAGGAACAGTAAAAAAAGAAGAACACAAGTCGCAAAGATGAGCACGTAGTGGGAGATCAGGTCGGGGAAAGTCGAGCCACCCCCGAAGTACATGCATGATGTGCCGGGTTGGGCGATCTGAAGTTTGAGGCCGCGTCTGTGATGCTCGCACCAGAAGCTGAACCCTCACCACAGACCATCTGAAGTTGAAATAAATTATTATTTATTTATTGTTATTATAATTACTACAACTATGAATGGTACAGTCCGGACAAAAGTTAAAAGTTTAATGTGCCAAAAGAAATTACGAATAAATTTCAAAGAAAATTACTTTTACATCAGCCTTAGTTGTATAGAAATAAAATTTAAAAAGTTTTATAATTTATAATTAAAGCGCAACATCGGGATATAGGTATTTTACCTAAATTGTAAAATTTGGAGTAAATTACTCAATGAAATCCTAAAAAATCTTTCTCTACAACAAGCTCTCAAGCTTCTGCAGCTTTTAAAAGCATTAGCAGGATGTTTGGGTTAAATAAAATTGGACAGGACCCCCTCAGGAATAACCGTCCTTTTCATGCACAAATCCATGAAAAAATAAGAATTACACTAGGCACTGCATTGACACACATCACCAGCACGATTCAAAAGTTGAAGGTGTGTCAGTACTTGTCAGCACAAGTTGCTCCTTATGAAATTGTCCCACGGAAGCTAAAAACACAACGATAACACGTACATTTGCAAAAGACAATATTACAAAGACAAAGCAAAGTATAACACTTTTTCGCTTATCGGGTTGATATTTTATTCTTATCTAAGTAGTATATACCAAATCGTTAATTAGTGATACAATTATATCTCAGTGCAAGGGAGTCAATGAGTGTGTCGTGATGTTATTATTATTATTATTACTTACAAGAGGCAGGTCGCACGGAATTATGTGAACCACATCCGGGAAATGCAGTAAACCATTAAAAAGAACATAACAAAAAAAATGCTATCCAACAATCAAATAAGATTATTATACTAATGATGAGGATCAACGTAGAAACTTACATTAAAATACGGGTTTGGCATACCTGTTAAGTGTCGAAGTCGAATAGGAGCCGTAACTCTTACCAAGTCGCCGTTTGTTCCGTCCTTTGGGGGGGGGCTCATGGTGACGTTTCAACTTTTTGAAAATTGGGCGCCAAGGAGCGACTTGACATCAGCGGAAATACAGAAAGTAAAATAAAATAATAAACCTAGCGAGATTGATGGTGGATACATTTTCTTTGTAACAGTATTTTTGTCTGTAAATGTTGGTTAACTTGATAATTGTGGGTTATGATTTCTAGGGTCGATGCAGGACGCTTTGACGGCTGCCACCAACAACCTGGCGCTGCTGGAGACGCAGCTGCGGGAGTGTGCCGCCATAGTGGCCGCGCTCGACCAACGCGCCAACGTCGGGAACTCGCTGCATCACTCCGCATACATGGTGAGCGACATGCTGCTTGTAACGAGATGCAGGACCCATACCAACAACATGGCGCTGCTGGAGAAATTATTAGAATAACTTTGAAATCGAAATGCGCGTTCAGTTTAGACTTGCACTTCAATTTTTCGATCCGTTATTTGTCGGTTTCACAACCTGGTTCACACCGAAGACAGTCCACAATCGTTGAAAAATTGCGATATCGCTGGATCGGTTTGAATTTGGCTAAAGAAGACATTTTAGCGAACATACCCAAACGGCGTAACTTTTTTCTATAACTTTTACACCCTCTCCCGCCGTAAGTGATCACCCCAGACCTTTGGCAAGAGCGCTTCGTCCGCTGTGATAATATAAATTTTATGAAAAAACTTGTTTGAACCCCTCGGCTCCTGTGACCAAGTATGGTATTTAAAGACCTCCCCCCTTGAATGGGTCATGTGATTTGGGTATGTTCTTTATACTAATTGTATTTAAAACGCCTGTTTATCTGTATGTTCAGCGGTTCCAGCACGCGGTAGGTTCGGGCGGGGCGTGTCTGTCCGCGTTGAGGCACGCCGCCGCGCTCGTCGCACAGGCACAGGACCGCGCCAACGACAAGCTTAATAGAGAGGTAATAATATCATTTACGGGTGTTTAACTTTAGGAACAAGAAAAACAAAATCAGTGGTCAGAAAACAGAGAGGTAATACGCTATTTGCCATTGTAGGTCATTGTATGCATTACCATCTATAAATTTTATCACAACCAGACAAGAGATTAATTGTTTAAAATTGTACTTCACGTTTGTTATAATTAGAGCCAAAATCGCTTTCAAAACCTAGCCTAAAAAACAGGAAGAAAATAAAATTACTAACAATTATCTTAAGCAAATACAGTTATCAGTAGCTCTCAAATGTCAGTTTTCAGTCATAGAAACGATCCAATCGTATATAGAAGCGTTTTAAAATGTTTTTAGAAAAATTATTATTCCTTTGATTTTAATTATTTTAATAAGCTTTCAAAAGCAAACAAAAAAAATCAGCAAAAGTAAATTTAGACAACAGCGCTTTAAGGGTCAGTTTTCGACAAACTTACAGACGAACTAATAGCATTATTGTATCAACTTAAAATTGTGTCAAAAAAAATCAACTAATAACATTTCCGAACGAGTTCTCCATAGAAAATTTATTTCGGCAAACGCAATCCTGCCTGAAAACTGACACTCCAGTGACAAGTTATTTCTGTCATTAATACAAACTTATAATTTAGAAGTAAATAGGTTCTGTTTGTGTACAGATAGAAAGGAACCGTGTATTGGAAGAAGCGCTGGCGGCTCTGGCGCGAACGCATCACGCATTAGAAATGTCCGTTGCTGAGGAACTTACAAAGGTATGCCGATTTGATGGTTTGATTGATTGATGGTTTGATGGAAGAGTACAGACGAAGTCGAATTTGAGAATTGACAGTTTACAATTTGTACTCGACAAAATTTTTGTAATTCAGGCTCCTGTAAATGCATTTTTTTTGCAGAGTAAAAGAAAAAAGAAATCCCCGTCATCCGTCAACGAGTCCAAAGAAAACTTTTTCGACGTTTTCGAAGGTGAGTGTGGAAACAGCGAATCTGTCGTTCGAAACGTTCAATGTAAATATTTCGTGATAACAACAACCAAAAACAAACCATCAACAGACCTCAATCAATTAATCAACATATGATTAACAATTATGTATGTTGAATGATATAATGAATATTACTGTTTATTTCTTCATTTAATTTCTCTCCATTATTAATTTATTCTTTCTTTGATTGAGTTAGCATCAATGGAGATTTCTTACCCAATTTTTTTCCCCTATGTTTTTATCATTGGAAGCAGATGGTACTCGTAGATGTAAAAAAAATCTTTGGATTTAATTTTTGTAAATTAATTTCAAACGGTAACTTATGTGGTGCGGCTTTAGCTCTACCATTACATTATACTGGCTATCAACACTAACGTCTGTAGTTACAATGTTTTATGAATATTTTCAAAGCCTTCTACCGGATAGATAAAGAATGTTAAATGATAAATAATACAAATCACTAGTAATCCATTATGTCTGACGTAATTTAAACTCATGATGTTACCTTTCTGTTTTCGGCATGACATGTACTAATTAAGTAACGTTTGTCATTTAGAATCCGATTCGGATGACACGCTGGTGACGGCGGGGTTGGACAGTCCGTTGGGAGCGCTCAGTCCCTGGGCGAGCACACTAGATGTCACGCATTCACCGCACAATTCAGATAAAGGTAGCCACTAGGGTCACCAGAATCAACAGTGGCGTCGTTTTTCTTGGATCAAAGGACGCTTCTGTTGATCCTGGTGAATAGGAGTTGTAGTGGTAGGACAAAGTGAGGGGTTAGCACCGAAAAAACAAAAAAAGTATAGAAGTACGGAGTGCAGAGATGCAAGATTTGATTTAATTTGATTTGATTTGAAACTGTCCTTTTTTTGTCATTTCTAAAAGATTTAATAGTACAATGGCCACAATATAACCTAGTTATTTTGTGTTATGTGGTCGTGGAAAATGCTTTTTTTCTCTCGATTTGAACAAACTTTTTTAGGAACCGTTCTTACTATTTATTCCGGCAGTTCTGTAAACGAAAAACTTAATTCATTTCAACTACGTAGGTATAAAGCATGTCGCAGATTATTTCCAATATCTTTTGAAACTTGTACTTTATTATATTTGTATAGCACGGTAATGAATATTTCCCATTTCATGTACAAAATTTAAACTTTACTCAACCTTTAAAGGTGACGCGACTCCAACGAACGACGAGCCGATGATGACGTCATCGCCGTCTTACCACCTGACGTCACAGTCCATAAGCCCGGCGAGCTCGAAAGGCACGCTCGTGTCTCAAGGCGGGCACGTGTACAGGAACGCGAGGAAGTATCGGAACACATGCAAATTAAGGTAAGAGAGATATAGCTTTCTATTTCCAATAAAGGTCACAGTCAAACATGACAATGTCTTTTGTATAAAGACATTTTCGTTGACGTTTAGTGCTAAATATTAAGTTACTGAATCGAAGCTGCTGGAGGTTGTTTTATCATGATTGTTAGGACGAGTAAGGAATGTTAACATTACGTCATGTTAATTCTTATCATGTCATGGCAATGTTAAGGCCTAGTTTGTTGGAAATATAATTGTCAATTTATCTGAAAGTGTTTTTACGATAGTCCACACAAATAACCTTAGTAATTAGGCCGTTGTCTTGTTTTATGGCTTACTTTCAATATTCTTTTTTTTTTCTTTGTAAAATAATTAATACATATATTTGATTTAATGGACATTTGGTCGTAAACAGAGTGGATTTGGGAGCGTAATTCATTGTTTTAAATTATTTAATTTACTTACCTTTTTTATTCTTTTATTTGTTTCAGTTGTTCTTGGTCGTCTCTTTAGTCGTTAAATGGTTAGTACAAATATAGCACAACAATGCATTTAGATGACTTGAGTACAAAAATAGTACAAACACAGTGACACTTGATTTTATGTTAAAAAAAATCATTTTGACAAGTAGGCACTGAGTATTTAAATTGCAAACGATAATAGACTTTTTTCCTTCACAAAAGCAAATGATTTATAGTATATGCCTACAAGAACGATTTAAAACGAGTCTGAACAGTTGCACTTAATCTAACTCAAATTGAATCGTCACAATATTTTAAATAAATTTAAGATATCTTTTTAAAGGAGAATATTTGTATTTACAAGTGGACTATTGACGCTGTTTTACGCGCAACATAATTAGATATAATAGTTATTGAAACGTCTAAATGACAAGGCAAAACGTCAATTACTATGCAATACTAGGATATGTTAAATAACATTAAGTCAAAATTGTCTTAGCCTTCTGATATTGACTGATATTTTATTATAATAACTGTGTATATGATATTCAATTATTTCCTTATTATATAATTTTCATTACCTCTTGAATTTTTCTTCTGTTCACTTGAAAGACCAACGCAGGATTATCATTCTTTTACTATTTAAATATAATTTATACGTGAAATTATGCATAAGATTTAAATTTAAGGTTGCTTTTATATTTTACAAAGATCAAGTAAAGATCTTATTTTTAAATAATTTTTAAATTCTAAATGGTCACCAGTTTAAATTAATATCACTTCTGAAAGATTGTATTATTTCTTCTCACTGAAAGATATTTATTATCTCTCACGTTTCTTCAACTTAACTCAAGCTTCTTATGTACTCTGTTATTCTTAAAAATATATATCACCTGCCTAAATCTAATATTTGAAGAAGAGCAGTGCGTCATGGGCGTCGCCAAAGGGGACAGGGGGTGCATCTGACCCCACCTAGAGATAAAAAGATGGTACAGTCAAATGTTTATAAACCTTTACACTTTAAATTTGGAAAACAGATTATGCTATAGATATAGCGTTGCAATCACATAGCAAAGGCTCGAACTAAAAATTTACAGCTTCATTTGCTTCTGACTGTACTTACAAATCATACTTTTCCGTCCTCCATATATCAACTGCTCCCCCCTACCCTAGGCCGTAAGGCCTTTGCTTGTCGTCTTGGTGTAAATAAGGCATAAGGGTGGAATCATACTTGTCAGCATCTATCAGCATTTAAAATAGCTATTTAGTATGAAGTTGCGAAAGCAGCTGAAATCTGAATCGATGCGTACACATCTTCATACTATATTGCTATAAACTACATATAGCTATGGCTGACGAGTATGATTCCACCCTAAGTCTTTCTTGTAGTCTAATTTTGACGTATGATGTTTTTGTGCAATGAACTAAGGTTTAAAATGAAATTTAATCGAATGAAAACAAATTGTGATAATGAATATAAAATTTTACATTTAACTCTAATATTATGCTAATTAATTGTAAATTTATATGACATTTTTTAACTATTATTCACCCATTAAAATATTTTTTTTAAGTATTGTTTTTTTTTTCATTATTTAATTACTTAGTTAATTACTAAAGAAGCGTATTTTAAATATTTTACGTTTTTAGACAAGGTCTTTATTGTTAAGGACCTCGTGTAAAATAAAATTTTAACAATTAACTCGTTAAAATAAATTTAAAATAAAGCGTTTTAACTCAACAACACAGCTTATTAAACAACAAAAATTATTAAAAAACTAAATGCATATCACAACCAACCCACCTTTGAGATAAGAAAATTAACTTTATTTAAAGCGCCATTAACTAATTACTTTGACATCTGTTGAGGTTTCTCTTTGCAAACAAAATGTCTAATGGGCAAACACTTCTATAGTCTATATATACGAAAGCCCCATGCTGGGCGCCAAATAACTCGACTGTTGCGTAGGCGGAAGTCAGAGGGGCGGGGAAGTCGGTGGCGGGGGGTGATTCATTCCAGTCTACAGGGCTACCAGTCAGTTGCGCCGCAGCGCTCGCCGCGAAAGCACGTGCGTGTTGCAGTGTTACAGACTTTATAACCCTAACATTTTAGCCGGTATTGTGACTGTTCTACGTTGTTACATAATTATTTTCTCTGTTGAAAATTATTTTGAGGTTTTTTCTTTAATAATTCAAATATGGTTAACTGTTGATGGTAAAAGAACAATTGATTGATACCTACTACGGTGTATAGCATATTAGGTTCAAGCATCTATTAGTCAGTATGTACTAGCTAGGGTTGCATGTCAGTTCAATTTAAACTTCATCCATTTCGACAACATTTGGCGCATCCAATTAGTTTGAATTTGAAACATGTTTCTTAGACGTTACGGAAACATTTCTTGAATAAACGTTATTTGAATAAACCTTTAATATTTGTCTAAAACACGAAAACTCCATCAAAAAAATATTTCAGCAAACAGTGAAACAATAATTATAAAATTGTTTCACGAACTACGTCTTACATGAAATATTTTAATCTAGCTTTTACCCGCGACTTCGTCCGCATTGACTGTACAATTTCGTCAATTAATAGATTAATCAGACTGATTCGCCCTTTAGTTTGTTTGCTAAACCCACACGAGCCCAACATTTTTTCGCGATAAAAGAATCCTATTTCTAATGATCGTCTGCGTGGGTATTACCATTTTCAATTTCTACCGTGAAGCAGTATGCTGTGTTTCGGTTTGAAAGATTGGAGAGCCAGTGTATTTACAGGCACGAGAGGTATTACATCTCTCAGCTCTTGGCGTTCCACTAAATCAAGAGCATCGTCGTGTCAATAGGCGGCTGTATCTCTTTTCATCAGGTGAACATGTTGTATAATAAAAAAAGTGAACATGTTGTATAATGTTAGTCCGGTCAATCTAGACATTTGGTGATACATAAATTTACAACAAGCTGAAAATCAGAAAAATTGTTTGTAAATATAATAAAAAAGAAAATTTGAAAGTTCCCCACCAATCCGGTTTGTGGAAAAATTTTAACTCAAGGTCAAAGGTCAAAAAAATGAGTTTTTCGCGATTTTCAGCAAAACGGTAAGTTTTATCATAAAAATACTTCAGACAAAAATTGTAGATCATAAAATTATCTACAAAAAAGGTATCAATACTTTTTTTCCTACGAGCTACCGTTTCTGAGTTATTACGATCCAAAAAGTTGTAATGGTCATAATATGCACACGTTTCCACGCCACCTATGAGGTAGTGTACTTAGCGCGTTTTTTTTAACGTGGTTTCCCCAGTAGGCCTATTCCACGAGTCAATTATGATCCTGTTTAATTTGTAACTATTGCAAAATAACGGAAATTAGCAAAATAACGGAAATTAGCAAAGATTGTAATAGATAAAAGCGATGTCAATTAAAAAAAAGTAATGAAGCTTATCCGTCTGATTCAAATTCTTCTTCTTGTTCTTCTTGTGGTTCTTGTTCTTCTTCTTGTTCTTCTTCTTCTTCCTCCTCTTCTTCATCTTCATTTTGAGAACAAGTAAATTGCGTAAAGAGCGACGTATCGCATGTCATTTCGTTAGAATCAAACGAATCTTCCACTGTTGGTGATTCAACATTAGAACACGACCGGCCTTGACAATTTGTACATGCTAGAGAACAAAATAGTCCAACTTTTTTGCAACCACATCTAGCACTGCATCCTTTTTTGCAGTTGCAAAATATTGTGTTCAGCAGTTTCTCCGGCGCAGGTGGAAGTAAAGTTTGAACTGGTTCTAATGTATTGTTAACCAACTTCCAACCCCAGTTTGTAGGGTCTAGCTGATTACCCTGCCACACTTGAACTTGATAATATACCCGAAAAAGATGTTGATGAGCAGCATCTGAGGTTGGAGGAAGACAAGCTAATTGAACTTGTTTTTTATTTTTAGTATTTTTGACAAAACATGCATATCGATACTTATCTAAGCAGGTAGTTTTTTTAGGAGCTCCATACATAGAAAGAAGAAAGCGAATGCCGTTGGTGATGATTTCTTGCTGAGTTGAATTACTGTTCTTAAAAACTTGAGCACAGGGAGCTAAATCTTGTTTTTCAAACATTTTGAAAACTGTTGTTTTACCTCTCCTATAAAATGCTATTACGTGATCTAGTACGAGGAGGACTTGATGTGGATGTACTGGCTTCTTGTTCTTCACGTTGTCTTTTATTAGCTGCAGCAATAGAAGACTTTCTAGTATAATTTTTACGACAATTCTCATGAATTGTCACAGATTTCTGATTTTTAAGATATTCCGAAAACTCATCTGCTCTTTCGATACTTGCATTAATTAATGTCTTCATACCACGTTCAACAGTAACAACCTCACTTTCAGTTAAAAGTTTAGCACAAATAAAACAATACTCTGACATTTTTGTTATTAAAACTCAAAACAGCACGATATAGGTTAGAATATAGGTTAGAATAAACACGTGTTTTTACTACAGAGTAGAGCTCAAGACTAACGGTATTTCATATAATATAGCAGGTATAAGACCCTAGCCACGCACACAATTGAAGAGGGGACAGATGTTGTCTCGAGGTTACACTGGTGTATGAATAAAGGGACTGGGTTTCATTTTACCTGATATTCTTATAGTTATAACTTATTTATATTTTATATTTTAAATTTAAGTTACAATGACCGATACATAAATAATATAACATATATTCAAACTCTAGAGATGTATGTACGTGGCGTACTCATGCATATTATGACCATTACAACTTTTTGGATCGTAATAACTCAGAAACGGTAGCTCGTAGGAAAAAAAGTATTGATACCTTTTTTGTAGATAATTTTATGATCTACAATTTTTGTCTGAAGTATTTTTATGATAAAACTTACCGTTTTGCTGAAAATCGCGAAAAACTCATTTTTTTGACCTTTGACCTTGAGTTAAAATTTTTCCACAAACCGGATTGGTGGGGAACTTTCAAATTTTCTTTTTTATTATATTTACAAACAATTTTTCTGATTTTCAGCTTGTTGTAAATTTATGTATCTTTACTCTTATTTTTTGGTCTAATTTGACCGGACTATGTGTTGGTTCCTTTTCGGATGATTAGGTATCAAAGATCCAAGCGTCTAAACATTCAAGCTTCAGTTATAATATTGTATGTATTGTTTTACTTTTAAGGTGAGTTTCTTACGTTAAAGCTACTAAGGTATGGGTAGTTACCTACTTAAAGAGAACAACCTCTTGGGGAGGCTACGTAAGCTTATTTACACCGCAACTTTTAATTGCGTTCTTTTAAAAAATAGAAGCCATTTTTAAACCTCGCTACCTATATTAATTAACATCTCCTTGTAGTCGTTATTTCTAAAGAAATTGTAACTTTAAAATTTTGACCATCAACACAGATAAAGTAAGGTTAGTATTTACGTTTTCAATGCAGAAAAATCCAGATAAAAGATAATTTATGATTTTATGAGAGATAATGTTCAGGGTATTAGGAAATAATCGCTTAGGTAATGGAGGTATTTAGTGACAGGTTTACTATGAATTACGCAAAACGTGCAGTTAAATAATATAGCAGCCTCTCTGAATGTGTAGGATCGCTATTTTTTGGTTTTAGGCCACGGCTAAATTGAATAGTTTACTTCACAATTTCAGTCGATAATATTTTTTTTGTTTAAAACTTTTTAGAACGCGATTTTCTGTACTCGGGTTTTAGTTTAAACTTATTTTTAATTTACTGTTTTGTAGTAATTTATAATGAAAAAAAGTATTTGTTTATGTATTTTGTGTAGGGTTAAGGAGCATATACTTTTTATTCACATCCTAGGCGAGATTTTAGACAATATTTTATATCATCGGTCTCATGCGAGCAAAGGCGTGAGTAAAAGCTAATAATGTAATATATTTGAAATGTTCTTATTAAGCCCTTTAATTTGATACGAACGGCCACATTACACGCACGATCAACACATCCAACGATACATCATTTTTCAATAAATTATTATTATTTAATATTTTATGAGGGACCAGATGAACATTCATAAATACATACATACCGGTCAAAATCATAACCCTACTTTTTGTCTTATTCGGGTAAAATGAAATTACGCAATAGGTAGATAGCACTTCATTAGCTATTGTGTTATTAATTAGTAACACTTTCTTATATTTTTTTAGCATTCAGAGAGATGACCGAAACGATTCTCCAGTGGCCTTTCGTTTGGAGAACATAATTAATTACAGCGATGTTTTTCATATTTTCTCATAACTTTTCCCGTAAGTGAAATAGGAAAAATAATATTTTCCGACGTTCATTAAATTGACTCTCTAAATCAAATAACTAGAACGAAACGAAGATTTTCCTACAACACGTTTTAAATATATAGATTTTTGCCGTGATTTTGTACAAAAGTGACCCAGTTTTTTAAAGTTTCCAACGTGTTAGCCCATAGTTTATCTGTTTGCCGAGTTTCAGCTTAACTGTGAAGCGATTAAGTGGCAAACATCCAAACAGGTCGGAAAAAAATCTTAGGTAATAGAATGGGATGATGAAGTTATCGGAAAGTTTTTAATATCTATATATCATTTTGTTTTGTATTTATTTAAAACATTGCAGTGATCTGCATCGATTGAACGAACCGCTGTAGTCCAGGCTTTTATTTATTTACTTAGCCTTTATCGCCAATATTAAATTTTTATTTTTATTTTAAAAATATCATCTTATAATCTAACTAGTGAATTGTATCAGATTTCCCCCGTCCAATGATTGGCGAGTCCTGCGACACATAAGTCTCTTTCAGCTCTTTCTATTATTTTCTGTTATATGCTCTTCTGGTCATCTTGCTAGCTAGCCTTTATACCCAATATTTATTTTTAATTTCAAATATCATAATCTAGCTAGTGAATTATATCGGATTTCCCCCGCCCAGTGATTGGCGTGTCCTGCGACACATTGGCGTCTTCCAGCTTTCTTTCCATTCTTTCTTTCTTTTGTTATATGCTCTTCTTGGTCATATTGCTCCTCTAATACTCGCGATGTCACCTCTCCACCTCTTCGCCCATTTTCCTCTTTTTCTTTTACCTTCCCGTGGTTGCCATTCAGTAAGAAGTTTAGTCCTTTTGGTCCTAGATTCCCGATTCTTGTCCTGTCCATCGCCATTTTGGCGATCTTTTTTTCATTAGTGCATCTTCCACTTTCGTTTTATCATAGTTAAGTCAATAATTAAGTAATGTTTTAATGAACTAATCAAAATATCAGGCAAATCTTTATTTTGACTTAATTATGATTTGACTGCAAGGGTCCGTGCTGCCGGCATTACTCTTGGAATCTGAACAAATCAATCTATTTATCTATTATATTATAACATTCAAAACAGTCATCGGGTTCAGTTGCTACAAGTGCAATCAGTTTTCCGAGAGATTCAACAAGTTGTAGGCGGTAGTTGCTATCAAAATTCATTTTTAAAATTTTCCAAGAAGATCGCCAATACCTATTTCGAAGCATAGGTCGTATGCGATCAATATGCCTCCGTCAAACGGTATTGGGCAAGGGTGGTCGTAAAACCGAATGTTTATTAATACCTATTGGTTATCGGGTTTCCTTTGAATCGACTTGCTCATTCGCGTAGCAAGTTTTTGCTCATTCTTACTTCATCGTTATTTCATGCAGCTTTGGAATTAACTGTTGGTATTCAACTGGAAAAGTCATTATCATAATCATAAAAGCGCATTGTATATTCGTGTTTTGTTTTAAATCTTGTTATTTTGTTAAAACCAGATAAAAGTCCTGGCCCCTTATATCTCGGTAACTCCATCACCAATTTGGCTTGTAATTGAAATTTAAAATTCTTATAACCTCATTATTTTGCCTCCCAAATTTCATGACACCCTAATCAAGCACATACTCGAATAATCGTTCGACAAACATTTATACATACAAACGCCGGGTTGTCCCAGTAGACTGAAAACTTCGGTTGCTCCTTTAAATAATTTTTATTTAATTTTAAAAACGCTAATAACCACTTCTTAACCAAGCCAATAACGATTCGTGAAATTTTGTGCGTAGGTAGTTTAGTCATTCTCTAGATGGATTGATATTCACCATGCGTTACCCTTAATGCAACAGGGTATTAAAGAAAACGTGTCACGTACAAATAACAAAGAAGTATCTACCGTAAATACTTCTTAAAAAATGTACCTTTTTAGAGAATATAGATCAAAAAATTGGTAGGGTTATACCAGCTTCACTAATCAAAGTCAAAGTCAAAATGTTTTTTATTCGAATTGACGTAAAAAAGCACTTTCAAATCGTCATTTTTTTACAACCACTGGTTCGAAATGCTATTTCTACGGGGAAGAATCCGGCAAGAAACCTCTGTAGTTGCTTTTTTCAATATTCAATTACAATATTTTCTACCACAAATTACAATTTTTCAACATAATAATTCTAGCTACACTCTAACTGTCAATAAGATAAACCTGTGCAGCTAATTAAATTACTTCCATATATCTTTATCCTCTACATAATTTTGAATTTTATAGAAAGCCTTCTTAATTAAAATTTGTTTAACATATTGCTTAAATTTCATATCTAACATTTCTGTTACATTTCTTGGAATTTTATTATAAAAGCGAACACAATTTCCAATAGTCGATCCTACGATATGGAGCACATCATTATTTATTTTAACATCTGTCGATAATGTCCGCACGTTTGGCAAAGAAATGAGACATTTAGTCTTGGTACTATTAAGAAGCAAATTGTAAGAGTTAAACCAATCTGTTACTTGTTTTAAAGTTGAATTTATTTCATTTTCTTCGTTATATTTTCTGTTGGTTTTAAAAATAAATGATGTGTTATCAGCAAATAAAATTACTTCACCAAAAATTTCATCTAGCATAAACGGAAGATCATTGATATAGACTAAAAACAAAAATGGTCCGAGAATTGACCCTTGAGGCACACCCATTTTTACAATAGACCCAGATGATGTAGTGCTACCGATCTGAATTTTTTGAACACGCTCGTCTAAATAGGATCTCACATAGCCAAGTGAAAGATTATCAAAGCCAGATATATGATAATTTCCTGAGGAGAATGGTGTGATCTACGCAATCAAAAGCCTTAAAAAGATCACAGAACACCCCAAATATTTTACGCACCAGATCTACTCCCGCATCTGTTGTTGACCGTCCTTTGGTAAACCCGAACTGTTGGTGATGTAGGATCCCATCCCATTCAGATTGAAGAAACACGATAGTTGAGTAGGCATAAGTTTTTCAAAATTTTTACTAATAGCAGGTAAAACTGATACTGGCCTGTAATTCGATGTATCTTCGTGACTACCTGCTTTATATATTGGAACTACTTTACTAGGTTTTAGCGACTCGGGAAATTTACCGTTTTCAAGACTAGTATTAAACACTTTTGAGAGGATAGGAGCAATTACGTGAACTATTGAACCGAGGGCTTTAACCGAAAATCCCCACAAGTCCTCAGTCGATTTTATATTTAAAGATTTAAATGCTTTACACGCTGTTAAATTTAAAAACGGCAGATTAATTTTTACATGTTTTTTGAGGTAATTCACAGCTGTAACACAAGACGATGAAAGATTTTTTGTGATATTTACTGGTATCTGAGTGAAATATTTTTCGAAAATATTTTTTTAGCTACTAGTGAATCATCCGAAATCAGTTCGTCATTTATATTTAAAGCTATATTTTATCGTTTTGTCTATTTTCCCTGTTTCGGTATTAATTACATTCCACGTCGTTTTAATTTTATTGTATGATTTTTTTATTTTATTACTCAGATACATAGCTTTCGCTTCCTGACAAACTTTTTTAAACAATTTTAAATATCGCCTAACATAATTATGAAATTCTACATTATTATTTATTGATTTTTGTCCGTACAATTCATATAAATTGTTCCTACATCTCCTTATGCCTCGAGTGGCCCAGTCACAAAAACGCAGTTCCTTTTTTGGTTGGATTTGTTTTTTTGCAATATTTGTTAAATTCCACTTTTATTTGTTCAAACATTATTATACAAAACATCTGGGTCATCTTCCATTAAATTTAAATTTTTTATTTTACCTTATATCGTCAATCAATAGCGAATCTTGGAGGGGGCTTCTACTTTTCTAGGTCAAGTCCCCCTC
Organism: Choreutis nemorana; assembly: GCA_949316135.1. Lineage (NCBI taxonomy): Eukaryota > Metazoa > Arthropoda > Insecta > Lepidoptera > Choreutidae > Choreutis > Choreutis nemorana. The sequence continues at coordinate 2,057,199 of OX438598.1, forward strand.
AAAAAAGGTCAAAAAAAAGGTCATCAGTTTTGTAAGAGGGTGGACTGTCGAATGAGAGTGAAACGTCCCCCCCAAATTTCATAACTGAATCCGCCACTCTCCTCACTTATCATCAGATGAGATTGTGACCAAATGCTTGCTCAATGTACAGACAGCTGCACATAAAGCTTCATACATCAAGTGCGATATCAATCCTTATACTGTACAACTTAAGAACTTTATAAAGTCCGAATAGGTTAGGTTAGTCTACGACCGTGTTTACCAACATTAAAACTAGATTGTGTGATCAGTAATCTGTAGATTAGCTTAGAACATATAGCTTTCTTATGAACGGAAAATGATGCAAATATATTTTGTGCTTTTCCAAACAACGTTTTCTCTAATTCGAAATTAAAATCGATTTACAATGTTGGACTTCTAGAAAATTACTTTTAAAATTGCCAGAATCCATTCCGACGCAGATTACTTAGGTACAAATTGTTTAAGTTATAAACCTTGTATTACGTTGGACGTTTAAATTGCTTTAAATATTTCGCTTCAAGAATTTCGCATTCTCAACCAAGGTCACGTAGGATTTAAGTACACTAAATGTGGTAACTTCGAGCATGCCAGACTACATTCTAACGTGGATAGAAATTCTTTATTCAGTGCACCTACGTGGAGTATGAACGTAGAAAAACACACTCTTACAAGTCTTACATAATAAATAGGGAACAAAAGATAGCATACACACAGGTGATAGATCTACGTGCGTGATCGTCTGGGTTGGTACCCTCCCTTTTATTTCTGCCGTGAAGCAGTTCGCTGTGTTTCGGTTCGAAGGATTGGAGATTCGGTGTACTTTCCAGCACGAGAGATATAACATATTTATCTTTACATGGGCAACGCTTAGGGGGTGCTCTTGGTCTTTCCAATCAGGGGCATGGTCGTGTTGATAGGCGGTGGTATCACTTTCCATTAGTTAAATAGTTTGCTGGTTTACCCATGAAGTTGAATAAAAATACATGACTACACTAAACTGTTTGGAATTTATACCTTTTTTAAGATATACAGCTGCTAAGCGGATAAGTGGCCGTGTATACCATGGTATCCTTCATACTTTTAAATCGAAAAGGCAGAGGTTCACATGTAGAAAGAAGAGTAGGTAGCAAAATACTAGTTGTAGTTGTAGGTATCTCCTCATTACCTGAGGGTTAATAGCAAAAGCTATAAGTTCAGACCTCGGCTGGCCGTAAAACCATTATGAAGCAACTAGAAATAATAACCACATCACGACACACACATTGAGTCAGCCCCTACACTTAGATATAATCTTATATAGAATGCACTAAGCAACGATATGATATAAACAACAAAGATAAGAATACTACATCTAAGACCGGTTAGCGACTTACAAATAACACAAAGTTTGTAGCAGTTCTAGCAGTCTGCTGTTTATATCACTGTGCCACCGAGATCCACCATTTGTTTTGTAATTAGATACTTACCTCTTGATTTGACCTAAACTGATAGCGTGACTTGGAAAGCAAAAAAAAATACAATTATAATTTTATTTTTAATAAGTTAGAGAACGAAAAATATATTTGTTAGGCGTTGGTAGTTAATGTCGCATCATTTATTCTGCAAGACATTACTAAATGCGAAGGTTGGAAAGTGAGCTATATATCTTGTCGTATGGAATTTCTTAATTGGGGTCTAATTCTTGCCTAGTTGTAAATAAAAAAAAGGATTCAAGCAAGAACTTGTAACCTAGTATTAAGAAAGTTACAAAAATAACTGTCAAAATTACCAAAAATAAATATTTGACTATACTTATTCCGGTGTACAAAAATAAGACCTTAAAAAGGACGAAGTTTGTTACGAATCTCAAGGGATTTTGTTATTCTCGGTTGAATAGAAAATACGTGTGAGAAAATATAAATTGAATTTCGCCTCTATTCGCTTGTTTGATTATTCTGGAAAATATTGAAATTATCAGCAAAGTTCTGATTCAATTATTGGCTTACATTAATATTTATACGCGCGACATGTTTGTTTTAGCTAATTTTCTTTAAATAATAATTTACGATAACGCGATATTTTCACTTTATTTATTTAGTTGTTATCTTAACTACTTTAGTTTTAAAATTGCCTTTGTTGTTAATAATTAAAATGGAAACGTTTATGCTACCTAATTTTATTTCAGGCTACTTTATAAATGGTTTTTAGTCATGCTTGTAGAACGAAAAACGTCTCTGATATCAAACGCCTTTAACAACTCTCAACAAAATTCATTGTTACCAAGTTTCACGAAAGTTTGTTATAAATAATTAGCGATTTCTAAAATTAGAGACTGTAAACAAATTAAGGCGACGCCTACAATTTGTATTTAAATCAAATTAAGCCTTTAAGATATTAATTGATACACTTTTTGTTCGTAAAGTTTTAACAGAAATCTATTCGTTGAGAAAACGAATTACACCTTGACATTTGAATACACATTTAAACATAAACGTTAGAAGTATTTTAGTGATTCCAAAAACAATAATTAAACAATAAAAATTTACAAGTAACACTACACGACAATACCTGATTTGATAGTGAAGTAATATTTACAGATTACAGATGTTATATAAACACTCACTGCTACTAAACTACACTACACTTCACACACATTCTATCAATTAAATAAATCAAAATACACATAGTATTTTTATTGTTTTGTATGTCTTGAAAATTCATTCTTCATATTAGCTATTTGATTATGTATATTATATTGATTTATATTTTTACTAAGACATTTTTCAAAGGAACTCTTTCACAAAAAATACAACACGTTATCAATGGCGAAAATGGAAACTAAATAGCAGAGGCACATTAGTTTGAAACTTTCTATAAAACAAGTGACTTTGTCGTCTGTAAAGTGTGTGTTAGAGACTCAAATTGTGTGTGTAAGAAAAGGAGGAGAACTGGGACAGTTGGGGTGTGACTATAAGATGGAAGATAATGTCAACAGGCAGTATAAAAATAGGTAAGAATTTTGATTAATGTAATGAATTAAAATTTAAAATTCTAACTAATTTCCATGGTGATTATTTAAAATGTCCTTAATGATTAGTACTTTGCGACTGCAGCAAATTAAAACAGAAGTCATGTATTTGTTTTTTGATATAGATTTACTTTACTGAAGTAATTTCTACATCTCCTAAGGTCAAGATTTGTTGACTATCTCGAGGAAATGAAACAGTCATGACCCCTGATGTGCTTTAAAAAGGAAGCCCAGACAATCCTGGATTTCCTGGCCACTTGCCAACCGGAATACCATGAATTCAATTCAATATTACTTATTGAGTTATTAGGTACACTTTCAACATTATCGCGGTATCGTGATCCAGCATCACGTAAGTAGTAATATGGTATGTCTGTGGAGTTAGCAGAACAAGTTAAGCAGATCACTATTAATTTAGAGTTCTGATGGCGTGCAGGATGGTTCCATAGTTCCTGATCGTTTTTAGAAATAGTTCTGGCCTTGAACCCAAAAAAATTGGTATGGCCCAATGATCTGCCAACTTCCCTTAGCAGATTTTTTTTTTAAATATCAAATAAACGTTGTTTCTATATAAAGGGGTATGTGTTTTATAGTTCCAAATAGTTTTAGATACTAGTTCTGTTGATTTAAGCAAGAAACAATTTAAAAAAAAAACACAAAAACATAGACGTGGCAGACTAAATTTGCAGTAAAACGATTGTTTATTCTTAGATACAAGCAAACACAAAATTTTGAAAACATAAAAATAAAACCAACAAAGAAACCTCATATACCTTTTAGAAGACCATGATTACATCTGGTAAATTGGATTTTTTTCATGTATTTCAAAGTTGATAGTTCTGCTGATAACCGTGAACCGCAGAGACGAGAACTCTTCGATTTCCGGTATATTACGACCTAAACTAAAATATCAAACAGAAAAAAAAGCCAGAACTTTAAAAAAACCCTCAGCAAAGCATGGCCCGAGGTATGAAAGCAGAAGTTTTTTCATAAATTTTAAAGTTGATAGTTCTTCAGGGAACAGTGAACCGCAGGGACTAGTATGGTATGGTGTGGATAAAGTTTTATACCTCAAAAGATATAATAATAAAAAGTCAAATAGTCAGAAAATTATAATATAACGCAAACTTTCAGCAAATCTTTTTTTCAAAGGATTTTTTTCGTGTTTCTAGTTATTGCATATTATGTTTGACATAGATAAAGTTACGTAACACATGTTCATGAAAAAACTAATCTCCTTTTCAAAGTAAGAACATTACATAAAATTAACCAGTTTAAATCATATCTCGAACGAATAAGGAGTAAAAACGAAAAGTTTCAGAATAAAACCCTCATTATTTAAACGCCAAGTGCTCTTGATGATGTCATTCTACATTTTTATATCCCGCATTTATCTTAACAACGTTTTTTTTCTTTTTCAACCATTAAACAACCTTATTTGGTCACGTCTAAAGATGATATTCGCGAAACCACTTTGCAACTGACAGTTCGAGACAATCTTTTCTACTTCATATTCTTTAAAAGTTCCGACCACAATGTTTCTCTTTTCTTCGAAGTTTTTAGTGTCTATCTGCTTGTATACATTTTTAAATATTTTTATAGAGTTTCTAACTAACCAAATGAACATTACAGCTGGTTTACTACGGTAATGTTACCGTAGCACTTCTTAACCTTGGCCCGTAGCCATGGCCGCAGTCATTTTACTACGCGTCTCGTAGTCATTGATTGAACGCCATTTTGACTCGGCGATTTTGTCGTAGAAAGTAATGATGGCTTTCGTAGTCTTCTTCAACAGTCTTGCATATGATGAGTATATCAACAATTTTTTTGTTATTTCTTATCCTATATAATGATATAAAATAGCCATTTTTTTAAACCATAGACATACTCATTGGAGTGGTCTAATTACTAAAAACTTAAACATAAATTAATATATATAATAATAAGGACCACATTAGAGCACACACGTTTACAGTTCTGTACTAAGATTAGAATATCTTGTGTCGCAGGTACTAAACAACGATATGGTATATTCTACATAGATAAAAATACTGCATTCAAGACCAGAATGCGAAAACAAGATCTTTTGAGTAACTTTAATATTTCTAACCATTTCTTTTATTCAACGCAACATACTATTGTTTTGATACTTCGTTCTGTGCCAGTGAGTGATGCCTCCATCACTTTTCATTTTGCCAGCATCAAATTTACAAAAAAATGTTCTTGCCCTGTCTCTCTTACATAAAATAAAATATTAACCATTCTACCTACATTTTGTCTGCAAAGTTGTGAACTTACCAATGTTGTTGCATAATACATTATTCATATGCGAAACGTTGTTATTCCTGGCTGTATTTATAAAGTTACATTAGTTGTTGTTGTTTTTCGATTAGATCTGTAGGTTATGTAATTTTAGTACACTAGGCTGCCAATTTGTCGAAATTTAACCAATAATTAACAAAAGAGTATGTATTTGTTTCAATTTGACCAAAGGCTTTGAACAATAAAGTCATGTTGGTTAATTGGCGGGAACGGGGAGTGGTGGTTAAAATGTTGTTATTTTATTGTCTTTTCTTGTATATCAGCAGGATTTAATGTTTAAAATGCTAATGTTTTAACCAGTAAATATCTGTAGTTCTGTAACAATGAAAGTGTGGAAAACGTGAAGTACGACGATTTGGCCGCTCTTTTCGTCATATCCGAAGTAACTCCTTAGAGCCTACAGTAACCGTACTAGCATGTTACTGTAGGCAGATTCATCACTTTCATTGTTCATATTATCATCTTCATCTCATCATCTTCAACTATAATTACTGATGATAAGGCAGTATAGTACTAAAACCAATGCTGTTAAAGAAATACATAAAAACACACACTTGTCATGTCAATGCACGCTAGAGTAAATAATGTTTATTAATTTAGTGTTTTTGTAATGCATTTTTATTTATTTAAAACCAGGCAAGCATTTGATTCCAATCTCGCTTGATGCTAAGTAGCGATAGAGTCGAAGGCGGAACATGCCTTGCTGCTTAACGCAACATAACACCACCCAATAGAATCATATTCACTCTTGTCTTAGAGAGCCCGAGGTTATACTTACCAATGAACACATCGGCAGCCAAAGAATTCCACTCCTTTGCTCTACGAATTATAAAAATGTATCCATTCTCGAAGCGAATCATATGAAAATATTAATTTTCTACACTCCTCTCCCGTATAATTTTAACTGTGCCAAATTTCATACTCCTCCGTTCGTGCAATTAATGTTATGTTAAAACTTGCAGGCATGAGTTCTCAATTCGAAAAGTTAAGTTCTCCAACATTAACTTTATTAAGATTCTCCATATCTTGTGAATCGTTATGCGAGTTTGAAACATGTTTGCATGTTTGAGCGTCAAGTAAAACGTGGAATGTGTTACAATTTCTTAGTTATGAGGCGAATGTTTTATATAAGGTATTTTTTTTTTATTATGTGATTTGACAATTTTCATTTACTATTTTACCTGCCAAAATACATGATAATTTCATACAAAAACATATACCTTTTTGAGTGACGATTGATCGTTGTCGCGTACGAGCTAAACTCAAAGAATAATGCTATGGATATTGTATATTTGATATAGATGTCTATCATATCTGTGAATGTCAGAAAAATAATGAGCAAAAATGGTACACGATCCATCAAAGCTTTTGGCATTCCCTTACAACGAATCCTTTGAAAGAGGCATGCGGGAAATTGAAATAGATTGGAGGATCCTTCAAACAGATTCCCCTGAACAAAAGCCACATTAATATGTATTTATTTCAACAACATAAAAACTCTATACGACGCCTGATAGCAGCGGTGGAGCCAGGGTTTTCGTTTGGGGTCTTGACAGTGGTGAAACTGGAAACCTTTTTTACCCGACGTTGAAGCCGTAAGGGTAATGTTTTTGGCAGTCTATGTATGTATGTTCAACTGTTGCGCCGAAACAACTGGACCGATTTTATCAATTGATGTGTCAATAGATTCGTAATAATGGCCCGGGTAAAATAAGGTATATAATTTTAGCAAAATTTTATGTCACGGAAAATTCTAACGACTAAAATGTTAAAGATAATCATCACGTATTTGGTATCAAAAGAAAGGTCATGATGAGCATTTTACAAATATATATCATATTGACTAAATCATAATAAATTTTCAGAATCGGAAAACGGAAATATATAGAATAAAAAATAGTATTAAAACTATAATCTCACAACGTCAAAAAAGAGAACTAAAAAGGACTGAAAAAAAGCTCGCAATACAGGGGAGGCGTCAGAATAGTCTGTTCTTTATTAAAAAAGAAAAAAGTTTATCGGTCACACTGAAGGGCGCCGAAACACGATCTCGCTCTACCCTGGCGAAGTCTCGCCGGCGGTGCTGATAGGCAAATAAAAGGTCGAGTTAGAGGTTCTTCTAACATATAAGGAGTGGGAGACAAATGGGTAGGGATTGCCATTTACCATCCAGGATCATGTATTGAAGATAAAAGTTTATGTAAGTAGATATATATAAAAGAACCCAAAATAAGAAATTGCTACCAAACGAAGCGTATTGTCGGATTCGAGATCAATCCGTTTTGTTTTTGATGTTTGCTCTTATTTTGATTTCAAAATGAATAAATAGCTTTAATGTACGGCATATTGTGTAAACAGTATTCCTACCTATAATTGCACTATTACAAATAAAGAAATCATGAAATTAATTAAGCTAAAATACATACTACTGACTTATCACGACTTAAGACTAAACTTACCTAGCCTAACTAAAAGACTTAAGTATCGTGTGGTAAGAGCACTCCTTATTTAGGATTGAAGCAATTTCACTCGAGAGCAGATTGCTTTACACTTTCTGTCAGGCGCTCAATTAAAATTAATTCCTCCTACAACCCCACTCGCCTTTGGATTCAACAGATGATTGGTTGGGCGGATACGAACATATAACTACTAACATCTAAAGATACTTTGTAAACTCCGTGACACGTTCAAAACATAACTTTGAAACTTTATAATGCGTAGATAATGATAATCTACATGATTTTTTTTATATTTGAGCTACACTGGCTTTAAATGAAGTAGTGAAGTAGTAGTTTATGGAAAAAGTTAATTTTCCAATAGGGTTTTATTTTCTCTTTGTTACTTACATTTGTTTGGATTTGTCTAATCTTCTTATCATATAATTGAAAAAATACGGACATACCCTGTGTATTGTATACTGAACTTGGACAGAAAAACTAACCTAAAAAATAGAAAATCTTTCTTGAAAAATATCTGATATTGGAATTCAAAACCCGTTCATACATAAGGTTTACCCTTACTCTCTAAGCGATGACCTACAAATCGCAAAGTACGGATAATCCAGACATCAACCTGAAATTCTCCCTGCTAAACTCTCCCAAGGGTTGACATAGAAAATCATGTCAAGGCTCTTGTGTAACCTTAACCTATAAACTGTACCTTACCAAGGGCGAAGGGAGAGCAAAGGAGACAACATTCGAGCTTTGTTTGCAGCAATGGTTTTGCAAGTACTTAGTACCTACATAAATTTGACAAGTGTCACATGAAAGCCCTTCAAGGACAAGCGACTAAGGGTTTCATTTAATAGGGCTTACGAGGTTCCCAATTTAAACAGTCGGTGGATTTAAATAAATTACTCATAGTAAATAAAACATTGTTTCAGCAATTTGTGGTAAAAAGGATGGCAACGTAGTTCGAGTAAAAGTGATTAAAACACCCCAATTTATTTACGATATTCCCTCATCAAAAGCGGTTTATTGAGCAATTCAATAATTAAAACACACCACAAAATCGATCGAATTCTCTACGAACTTTTCCACATCAGACGTATCTCTATATATTGGATTACGAAAGAAAAAAAAATCCATTTGAAATGTCAGAAGAAATACTAGCGTGTAATGTTATCTCGGCGAAAGCTTGACACATCAATAAAATGAAGATTGACGACTGGATTAGTTCGAAGATCACAGTATAGCATTTGATCAGCTTCTGTCAAAAGCTTTATGTGGATACCTAGATACACGGGAATCCAATAAATATGAGTAATCTAATCTAATTCTAATAATTCCATTCTGGACTTAGAGTCATTTCTTGCGGATTTCATATAAAAAGCTTGGGTAGGTGGCATATAGATATCATATCTAGATTCAACGCACATATTTATGCTTACCTCCCAAATAATATTAAAGTTAAATGCACCTCCCCTCATACTACCTAACTACATACTACCTCCCTGCTAGAGCAGGATCAATTATCTTAAATGCTTCCCGAATACATGAGAAATAGATAAAAAATAAATAAATTGTGCTCGCCTTACAGCATTGTATTCGCCTTTGAAATTTCATTTGACATTGCGTTTGCTTTCAATGCCTGGCCCTCCCTAAGGGTTGAATGAAACAAGGGACCTGTGAGTATCGACCGCGTCTCCCACCGACCTAGGCTGGGCATTGTGAATAACTCTACAATATATTTATGATGCTGTACAATTTCACATTTTGCACGCGTTCTTTTTTACTTTGTATTATTTTGAAAACGGTTTATTTTTAATGTTAATTTGACGGCTTCAGTGGCACAGCGGTGTAAAAGCTGGCTGTTACGCAAGAGATTCTAGGTTCGAATCCCAGCGGGGGCGGACATGAATAACGTACTCGTAAATATTTGTTAACAACACTTTGTGTTATTTGCAAGATGCATTGTTTCGCTTACCAGTATTGGATGTTGTATTCCTGCTATGTAGTTTATACCATATCGTTGCTTAGTGCCTGCGATACAAGATTACATCTAAGTGCAGGGCTATATCAATGTGTGCGTTGTGATGTGGTTATTGTTATTATTATTTAGAGCTCAGGTTCAGTTTTTGATTGAGTTGTTTGGTTATGTTGGTATTTTGTATGAACTTTGATAAAATCCGCAAATCGTGACTACTACATGTCTCACTTATTTATTAAGAAGAAATCCTTATGATATACTATATTGTTGATTTTTATTTTCTCCTATTTCCAAAAACACAGACCAGTTTGGTAACTCTATATTTTTATAATTTTTAATAAAGATCAACCCGCATAAGTAGGTACGCGAATCGGCGTTTTTAAACTGCTGAGTCCAGTCCAACCCGCGGGAGTGTAGGAGTCAGTCGGTGGTATTGATCCGTCACTGCGACCTTGAACGCACAATCACCTACCGCCTTCTACCTATACTTTATGGCTGCAAACGTTTCACTCACTTGGCCCTGTTGAATGTTTGTTCCCGCCACTTCCAGCTGTTCTTTTTTGTCGGAGCAGGCAAAGAGCATTAGCCCATACAGCACAAGTCTTTTGTTTTTTCTAAAAAAAAATCTTGAAATGTTCGTAATATTATCACATATCATTTTATGTATTTATCTCAAACTTAATGTATGAAAGTATTACTTTTTGGTAATTTAATGCCAGTTCATAATTTTACTTTAGAGTCATAACTAATTACCCACCTACCTATTTTTAATACTTATCTTTAAAAAAAGTCATGTTAAAATAAACAAGAATCCTGAACAATATAAAACATTTTGATTTTCGTTCGCAATTATTATTTAACAGTCACAGAAGTCTTTCCAACGGTGTTTAATTTAATCAAATCCATTTTGGGTCAAATAAAACCTTTGGATTGAATTCTTTTCTTTCCTCAGAATACTCTTGTATTTCCATCATTATTGAATTTTCCTTAGAAACCGAAATCTTTTATCTGTAGTTAATGTATTACATACGATGTTTTATATCTTCAATTTTACTTCTTTCTAAGGAAAAGAAATAACTGCGAATATCTATTTAATATTATACGTTGTGCCAATGGTATTTTTATAAATATATGCACACATATACTGTATACTTATATATAATATGGAACGTACAACCCGGTTATGTACAGGCTCTGAGCACATTCATTACATATTTGCATCTCTGTCTGTCTTGCTCTTCACGCCAGAACCGCTGAACTGATCCTATAACATTTACAAGGAGATCTGCGGCAGCCAGCGACTGAAGTTTCTGTTGTAATTTCGTCGTAGAAACAAACAAAACTAGTAGTTCAACTAGGACGCAACTAAGTCGCAGCGTAAAGCTAGTTTTAAGTAATAAGATACAATCCATATTGCTATATTTCAAAGCTTTTGACGTAAAAGGTATATCTTGGGGATACAAATGACAACCCAATAAGTTAATTAGTTAATTTGAAATCCCGGTTGGTAGTAAATAGATTGGTTCTGTTATACCCGTGTATTACTATTGCTTATCATAATTATCTTAAGATACATAATCTTCTTTCATAGGTGTACCTGTGATTTAGATGGAGATTTTTGAGATTACGTCCTATGTTCCAGATAATTTTTTATATAAAAAAATAAACTGACGCTGTAATAAATTCCTCGAGAGGGAAAGGCATTATCTTGTGACAATTAATTTTCTCGAATGGTATTTAATTTTAGATAAGTGTCATGAATATGAACAGAACGCGAAATGAGCAAGTTAGTTTGCTTATTATTTTCATCTTGCTTGCTTTTAGTGCAGGGCTTTGCACTAGTGAGTGTTCCCTAAGGGGGCGAAGACTACTTCATACATTTAAAAGCTACTATGACTACCTTTACATAAACTAAATTACAATATTTGTTTTTTTTAATAATATTTAATTTTAGATTTACCTATAGTTTTTAGACAGTATTAATTTAAATCTTAAAAACCTAAGAGAAAAAAAGTTCAAAAGAAGTTAAATGAAAATGGCCACATTGTTTCGCTTACCACTTTTAGCGATTCTTTTTATAAAACCGTATTAGACTACTACAATTAGATAAACTACGCTTAAAAGAAAAACGCTTCCAAAAAATGCATTTTTTGTCAAAAGCTGTCTATTGAATTGGTCTTCATCTTTGTTATCATGAAAAAGAAAATCATGGAAACTAAGCACACAGATTAATCTAGGTCAACTGTGGGAGTTGTGGTGGGAGTTAGGAATCCGATCTATCTGTGTTAAAAACGATAAACTGCAGGTATCTGATAGTACATTCGTTGCTACAGTATAGTTGAATCGCGTGGGTGCACTTGGCCCAGTTACCCTCGGTCGATAGCACCCCAGTCTGGACCACGAGTTATGTAAGCCTCAAACCACACCACTGATCTCTAATTTTAGTATTTCAGTAATTAATTCTTAATATAAAAACACTTGATTAATTTTGTTGTTTTAATTAAATATATTTAATTTAAAACGACGCTACAATTACAAGTTTTTCGTGGATTATTCGTAATTTGTTTTTGTAAATTTAGACTAAAGAAGTTAGGTTAAAGCTAGATTTAATTTGGTTTGAAAAAAAAAAACAAAATAGTTTTCATTTACAATTGAACTGAGAGCGTCTATCGCGCATCTAAAATAAGAGATCGATGGCTTCTATGAATATTTAATGTTCCTTAGCTAATTAAGGCTGCTAGCACATCGATCGAGTAACGCCACAACGGACAAACAGATAGTAAACCATTCAGTCCACTCAACCCATGAAAGCTTACCGAAGATTACGCTGATTGACAGCGTCTGTTCCGTTTTTATCGAGCTGAGGGGGTTTGGGTTCTTTTAAGTGTTTTTTGTTTAGGGCAATGACTTTTAATATTTTGACCGTGTCAAGTAATATTTATTATCAAGTTTTGATGAGAGATAAAATGATGAACAGATAAATTATGAATGGATGAAAATGATAGATGGAATTATGAATCTGCAATCAGTTACTGTAGGCTTTATTGAGTTACTTGGGAGATGATAAATAATAAATAAATAATAATGACGAAAAGAACAGTCAAATCTTCGTATTTCACGCTCTCCACACTTGTACAGCACTACAGATATTCACTGGTTAAAACACTAGCATTTTAAACTTTAAATTCTGTTTATATACAAGAAAAGACAATAAAATAAGTACATTTTAGTGACAGTTCTCGTTCCCGCCAAGTAACTTTTAAATCGTTGGTAGTTTATTAAAAAACTGTATGGACATACCTTAATATTGCATGCTTGTTGAAATATATTAATTTAAACTTGCATTTAGAGAAATCAGCCAATGTATATAATTTATTTTCTTTTTAATCCTTGGGTATTAATTTTTTACTTTAACTTGAAGGGGAATACAGGGTATTTGTTCCAAACCTAGCTGCAATTAAGCATTCGAACAATAGTTTTGAGTGTTTGGTGCAGGAGTGTGAGCCTGACTGGAGGATGGATATTTTATTAATTAATGTACGTTATACTTGTGTGTGTGCACAAGCTAGTCTGATGTCATGCTGTAAATTCAATTAGTCATAGCGTAGCTTGCACAGCCTCGATTTAATAACGTGGTTGATGTTTGGTTACTATGGTGATAACATGGGTTTTATTTAAGTAGTAGGCTCAGTTTTAAAAACTAAAGGGTAGTAGGTATAGGTACGAACCGATGTAGTTTTTTCTTGATGCGATTATGTCATAAATTACCCTTAAATTAATGATCGGTAGGGTTGGTTAAATCTAGATAGTATTCTTAATACTCCGATCCTTAAAATTTGTGATTTTTTTCACGCTATAAACAAATGCTTTATGCTGTACCAACATTTTTAAGTAAACAAGAAAATTAGCTTGTAAGATATGAAGTTGAAGTTGAATATGTAACGATAAATTATCTATATCCTCCCGACGTGCCTTTGAGATTGACCCACCTGGAGTTACAAATTTACTGTCGAACTTAAAAAATTGAAAGAGATACTGTTTAGATAAATTATTATTCCCAGAACAGAAATAGTTTAAATTCAGTAGGTTTTGAAATAAAACTTTGCTTGTGCCCCGCTTCTATAAAAAGATGAATACCGCGGACCTTCAGGATATTTTTGCTATTCGTATATTAAACATTTGATTGTTCTTCCACCAGGACGTCACTCCCAGTTGCCCAGTTTAGCCGCGGCGACTTCTCCCTGTGGTCAGTTCTGAAGAATTGCGTCGGCAAGGAACTGTCCAAGATCACGATGCCGGTGGTGTTCAACGAGCCGCTGTCCTTCTTGCAGAGGATGCTGGAGTACCTGGAGTACGCGCACCTCCTGCGCATGGCCTCCGAGCAGACGGACCCGGTCGCTAGGATGGAGTACATTGCAGGTAGAGAGGGGGTGGGTGTAAGGGGGTGGATCAAATGGTCCAGCATGTATTGCAAGTCATGAATTTTAAATGTTTTGTAACTTCATTGGTCGCAGCCAACTAGCAAAATTAGCTATTCAATCAACATCCTAGAATGTTTACTAAAGAGCGCCGTTCAACTGGCTTCCTAAATGATATTCTGATTGATCTTCTATGGCTTGAACCAACAAAGTTCTAGGATCCTTGTTCCTACCTAGTTTGTAGTTTAACAGTTCTTACCTAGTAAATTAATTGAAATACAGTTTTCTCATATTTTTCAATTTTTACATATGCTTTTTTATATTGTCCTATAAGGTTACGGTCCTTGTCAAAATTTGTTATTCTAGGTGAACAAGGAGTATAGATTTTTATTCCTTTAGTTTTAACAAGCAGACATCGAAGCCTAAAAGCGTTTCTTTTGCCTCCAGAAGCACAGAACCCTACCAACTTCGGGCACACCCGCCACTCTGTCTCACCACTGCAACTCCTGTTCACCAGGATGAACAGTGACGTCCTTTGATCGAATAATCAACGCTAACAACTAAGCCATTCGTTTTTCTCATTTATGAACAGCGGTCGGGGATTATCTCAAGAGCTTGTTCAAATAAAACTAAAACAACCCGAGCCTTCCGAACTCTTAACGCCTACTAGTGAAAGTATCTTCGTAAGAGAGCAAAAAAAGTAACCCAATTAGTCTGTACTTCGTATTTTATGAAGTGGTTTACTGACGCAACTTCAGTAATCCAATTACCCGTTATTTTAAACTCTAATAATATTTTTCCAGTAAGTATGAGGGTTATTTGCAGAAGACTAATAAAAAAATGGACCTTTAGATAGTGGGTCGTACGATCAGAATTTCTTACGAATAGAAAAATGTTTACCGTATCACATATTGTAATGATTAGTAGTCGCGGGCGTAGACCAATCATTAATCTGTGCCGTATCGTAAGTTATTGAAATAAGCTAATCTTTAGTCAGTTTTAACAAAAAAAAAAGTATTCAATACTATTGTAGTTTATTCATAAAGTAACTGTTAAAGTAAATGTTTGTACTTTGAAGTCAATTGAATTCCTTTTGTCCAGCGTTTGCTGTGAGTGCTCTGGCCTCCAACTGGGAGCGGCTGGGCAAGCCCTTCAACCCTCTTCTCGGAGAAACATTCGAGCTGGAACGAACGGAGTTTAGAGCCGTTTGTGAACAGGTATGATTTTGCTGTTTTTTTTTGTTGTTGTAATTTATAGGAATTTTAAATTTTTCAATCTAAATTTGAGTTAATATTTTTTATTATCACAAGAAATATTGATCGTATTGACGGTACAGCGATACTTCATATTTTAATATCACGATAACAATCGTCAATTTATTGATACCTGTTGATTGGAAGCTGGAATAGTGGTCTATCGAGCTTTTATAACAGAAATTGGAAAAACTATTAAAAGATCTATCGGTGAATTCAACTGAAATCTTGACTTGTTAAGTGTTGATGCGTGTATTGTAACGTAACAAAACAAAGACACCAATATAGTTTTATCTCGTTTCTTCCGACAGCAGTTTTGTTATACGCATTCGCTCTTTCATTAATTTGTCACATCACTATGCCGTTTTATAATCGTAATGTTTTGTGTGGGTCGTAGTAAGAATTCAAGTAATGTTATTTTAAGCTTGAGACAAACTCTCTTGAAAAAATATTACTTTTTAAAAGGAAGTAGTAGGGGCCTTGGTTGAAATCAATATTCTAATTTGTAATTAGAATCACCTTAATTACCACGTAGTATCTAATAACTAACCCAACGGTCAGTGTTCTAATCCCGACGGTATAATAAATGATCGTAAAAGTTAAGTTTTCGGAGAGCAATATCTACAAGAAGTGAAACTGTCACTTGTTTTCTTTTACCTATCCAATATTATCCTGTAAACCCCCTTGGGGTTTAGTCTAAACATACTTTGCTGATGGCTAAGGTTTAACCGAAAATAATTTAAATTTATATTTTTTTAGTTTATATAGACGTGGTAGTTCAGTTTGTTACGTGCCTTGGTTAACCGACAGACCCGACCCGACAGGTCGAGGGTTCGAGTCTCAGGTTGCCGTAGGTTGTAGCTGCAATGTTTCTCAATGTGCCCGGATAGTGGCGACAGATTCGCAACCTTCACACTGGGACTCAACTTAAACATGCATAATACGGTGTTTACACCTCTGCCAAACCCTCTCGAGGGATTAAGGCGTGAGTTATGTGTTAAAAATAAGAGGTAAGGTTAAAACAAAACAATAATGTAGATTTTTTATACTAATTAAAAACGAATGAAATGAAACTAAAGCTAAATGTTTGTTTGAGTAAAGTTCAGTCCGCGTGAAGGTCATTGTAGGGTGTTTATTTCAACCCGGTCGATATTTTCGGCACCTCAGTTTTCAGGTCAGATGGCTCAAATAAAAATTGCTTAGCTAAAGTGAAAATGAACAATTAGTATTGAACATGTAGAATCAAACGAGTCAGCTCTATGGGCGTAACAAATTTACTTCTCCTTGTATTGATAATTACGAACCATTCCAGCAGATATTGATTGTTGCATTTTATTTTATTCGGTTTTTTTTTCTCTTTTATGACTATTGTTAATGTATAGTGTAAATATATGGTGCCAGACAAATGTTGTTTGCAGATATAATTGGATAGCTAACTAAACTATATACAATTAAACCTATAATCATTTTCTGTACTCATAAAATAAATAAATAAAATAGCCAGCCGTAGCGACTTCCTCCGGACCCTCGCAAATGACTTTCCTGCTTCTGTAATGTACATATTTAAAATCTAATTCTTATATAACACGTCCAAATCCATTGGTATATGAAATGGTATATGAATTTAGGTATATGAAAACACACAAAAGGTACAATGTGTGATGAAAAATCATACAATAGGGTTGCAAGGGGAGCTTTATGTAGGGAAACATTGCTGTGGTTAGTTATTTTACTAGTAGAATACCTTCAACTGCGCCTCTATATTTAGAATCTATTTCATTGGCATACAATGGAATAGATTCATACAAATATTATTTATTGTGCATACAACGTTTCTGCTTTTACCTTATTTCTTTTTAGAAATCTTGCGAAGATTTTTGTTAGGTTTCTTTTTCTGTCACCTATGTTAACATTTGTCTCTTCTGCAATACCCTATTTTAAAATATCTATTCCCATGTATATATATTCCTTGGTGATTCAGTAAGTGACAGATCTACAATTTTTTTTATGACTTTTAAGTTTTTAGCTCATCGAAAATACATTGAGTAGGTTATTTATAAAATCATTACCTTTTTAACATCAACGGGATAAAAAAAGAACAAAAATATAATGTATACCTAGATTTCCATAAATACTTTATACAAACAAGGCTTTTAAGCATATAACGCATGATTACATGTACCATGTACTGAATGAAGGTCTAAAATAAACGTGAAGTCCAACGAAACAAAAAACTCATATATCAGATTTCCAAGGCCTTTCATAACAAAGAGAGTCATATTCAAATTTCTCTCTTGTTGAGTTTTTGCTTCGCAGAAGAAGCAAAAAGTTTTGGAAATAAATAATTATGTTGGCCTACTTGGATGTCTTATTTTCTTCACGTAGAATAAGATTGCAAACTCAGATACGACCATACTGTTTTGTTGTCATGGTTCAGAAGGAGTTTGTTTGAATAAAAGGCTGAATGAAAATTAAAAATTATTCATTGTTTAGAAGTGGCAGGTTTTATACTGATATCATTTTGCAAGTTTTATTGAAAAAAGGTGAGCTGTCAAAAAAAACTTATCGAGTTTTCATGGTCATATTTTGTCAGGTTTTTGAAATCGGTTCTTACTTGCTTACCTGTTTATTTCCTACTCCATTTCTTGTTCATATAATTATTATTGTTAATATTTGTATTCAATCGAAGTGATGACAAATGTACATGAGTTTCAGAATTTTTTAGAACAAAACATTCGTATTAGGTATTAAGAAAAAGAGATCTGACAAAAAACGTAACCAAGGACCACATAATTTAAGTTTAAATAATTATAAGCTCTAAAAAAGATTTTAAAATGTAATACATATCGCATTAGTCTATGATGTGATGTGTAGATAATGATGAGGATAAAGTTGGATGATTTTGTAACAGCTGCATGTAGCCGCTGAATACAAGCTGCACAGGATTTGATTGCAACAGTTTTGAAGAAGCCTCGACCAGCAATGGACGTCTTCCAGCTAATTGTGATAATGATAATTCGCTGTTGTTTGTAGGTGTCCCACCACCCGCCGGTGTCGGCATTCCACGCTGACAGCCCCCACTTCGTGTTCCATGGCTCCGTACACCCCAAACTCAAGTTTTGCGGCAAGAGTGTCGAGATCCAACCCAAAGGCCACGTCACCGTTGAACTGCCAAGGTCAGTGTAGATTCATTCAACCTCATAGGCATGGAAGTATACGGAAGTTTCTTTGACACTTACTGTTGCTTTTTGACACGAATATGCGTTTGATGCCTTAGAACGCAAAGAGAACTGCTGCACGGCAAAAACTAGAAAGGAGGTTGGTACCAAGCCAGAAGATTTCGCACGTAGGTAGCACCTGTAGTTTTTTGATGTGAAAGTGAATCAAATGATATGGTAGGTTAAACTGGCAGTTGGCGCGTAATGCTTGTGTGTGCGTGGACAAATACACTTCATTCTACCTACTGCGTATGTCTTGTGTTTTTTATTATTTTACTTCGTATTTATTTATTAGGTTAGAACCTAATATAACAAAGAATTAATTATAAACTGTGCCTTCAGGTTTAACGTGTCACAACTGTCAGGCGTTCCGTGATTACCTATTTTTAATTGATTGCATAGAAAATGCCGATTCATTCCCGACTTGATGAGGACCAAATAGGAATAAATGCATGCAATGTTGCACTCAAGAATCTTCAACGCATTGTTAAATTATTGCGGTTGCTGTATATCAACAATATGTTAGAGAAAATAACACTTTAGAGAACGGAATTTAACATTTTCTGCAATGATTTATTCATGTGTGAAACTCAATTTTCTCGCGTGGGCATATCTACTTTTCTCACCGCAGTGGGGAAACAAATACAATGTATCTTTCAGTTGATATGTATTGTGTTGTCCTTGATGTTCTTATTGTTCCTAGCTAAATGTAACAAAATGTAAATCTTAGCAAGAAAATTAAAAATTATTATTAAGTAAATATTATGTTTTATAGTCAAACAAAATGTTGCTATACCTAGTTCTACGAATAAGTATCCAACTTCTTCAACGCGGTAAAACGTCCTGTGATACATAAATAAATAAGCCACAGTCTAGGTTGCTAAAAGATCACTTCACAGTAAATATAAAATGCCATTTTTTCTTTGGTTTCAATTTGGTTTCTTTAATTAGACATAAGTATAGTCAATGGCGTCGCCAGCCTTTGGCCTAGTGTGGGCAGGTGACATATTTGTACTTCAAGTATTTTTGGGATGATTATAAAATGTGTGGTACACTCTAATTTCCAAGTCAAGGGTATAAAGTTCCAGAAACACTTGACTCAAGCGCGGATCCAGCGTTGTGGGCAAGGTGGGCATACCCACAACTTAAATCCAGGTTCACAAGTTAAACTATCTTGATAATATATTCAACCCATAAAAATTTTTGGAAAAACACGCAGACTTGATTTTAGTTACATACATCCTTATTAATACATCATTATTCACAACTGGCTGGTTATTGCCCGCGGCTCTGCATGCATTTTATTGTGTTTTTATTAAAATTTTAATCGTTATTTATGAAAAGTAGAATGACGAGGCGTACCCACAACCTTTTCTGAGGGCTGGATCTACACTTAACTTGACTGTACTATTTTTTAATATGCCTGGGACAGATGCCTTTTGTACCCTCCCTTGGCGAGGCCCATGGGAACAATGTTCATGTAACACATTAACCTAAAAGGAGTCTTCCAAATTATTTTTCATAATTCATTTAAATTCTAAATACAACAATCAACAATTCCAACGATTCATCAAACGAAACTCATCCATCAAACTGACATAACCTTAATTGTACTAGAATTAATCAAAAACAAAAGTTTACTAAAGCCCCTGAAGCTAGGTGAAATTAGATTGGAAAAAATGAAATGGAATAAATTGAAGGCAACCTCTCTACGGAATTTAGATTTTGCCCACAGGCTTACTAGCATAAACTAAAAATATCATACATTGCACTGGACACTGGACAGGCATTGCACTGGACACTGGACCTGGCAAAAGGCCCCATTAATTCCTGATTTGTAAAATATTTTAACTTCTAACATGCCAAAATAGTTATATACAGCGATGGACAAAAAATTTAAGACACTTAATTTTGAAATGCATAAAAACTTTTTGGGAAGTAGTGTTCACATCAAATGTTATTAATTAATACTCCAAAAACAATATCTTAAATTAATAACAATAAATACTTGTTTTTAGCAATAGTTCAGATATTATTAATGTTTAAAATTCATCAGAATTTTATTACTTTAGGCTGGCCATTTAATTAAAGTCAGTATATTATTCAGGTTACAACATGTACATTTATGTATTTAAAACATCTCTTATTGTTACTATGTTGCATTTGAAGCAGAAATTAGTTGTCTGTGTCTTTTTATCAACGATCAAAACTAATTTCGATTCTTCTACTATGAACATTTTTGGAACCATAAATGGCTTTTGCAAATCACCTGCGATGCTATTAAGAAGTGATCCTGAATACATCAACCATTTCAAGAAATTTTATACAACCAAAAGCAAATGTTAGAATAGTACAACTTTCGTTCATTAGTTAGAACAACTTTCCACGAAAATACAGTTCCTTTTAGAACCTTCTACTTTTTAAAATATGGTTTAAAAGAATCAGGTTCAAAAGAGTTTCCTATTATGCGGAAAAAAAGATACTAAGCATGGAAGGGAAGAATTGATGGGTCATCATACAACAACAATAATACATATACACATAAACATTGTTTGGAGTATTGCTGTCACCTTTGGGATGGTTCAGCCAAGTATCAGCTAGCAGCTTTAGACTTGTTGAAAAGCGAACCCGAAGAATCATCGGGATTGACGATGATATGCTAACTTTCATGACCTCAGCCACCGCGGCGAAGTTGCGTGTCTATCGGTATTTTATAGGATACATTTCGGAGAGTGTGCGCAGGAATTGCACAATTTAAATCCACCGGCCCCCTTTTATAATCGGTATACTAGACGTAGGCTGAAGCTGCATCCTTTTGTGGTAGATATTCCGACCATCCGGACTAAACGCTTCGATAGTTCCTTTATTATGCGTACTGCAAGGGTATGGAATTCTTTGCCAGCCGATGTGTTCCCTGACCAATATAACTTGGGCCTCTTTAAGGCAAGAGTGAATAGGTTTCTCCTGGGCAGGCATGATCCACCTTAGACCTCATCAAAGTCAAAAGTCAAAGTCAAAATAGTTTTTATTCAAATAGACTTAAAATAAGTACTTTTAAATCGTCATCTTTTTATACTACCACCGGTTCGAAACGCTATTTCTACGGGGAAGAATCCGGCAAGAAACCTCCGTAGTTGCTTTTTTCTAAATAATTACAACAATTTGTAAATAAAATACAGTTCTCTAATTGTAAACCAAATTTTTCTATAACTAAGTTATATAAACCAAACTTCATATAATATTTAAGTCGATGATCAAGTCTATATTATAAAATAAAAATACTAAATTACATGAATTACAAATGATGCAATGAATGTTACTTATGAAATATGCGATCGAAAAATATTAATTAATAGTGAAAATAGTGTTAATAGTAAGTTCATTTTAACATTGCAATCTTTGCACTTCAACTGTCTATAAGATAAACCTGTGCAGGTAAGTAAAATTACTTCCATATATCTTTATCCTCTACATAATTTTGAATTTTATAGAAAGCCTTCTTAATTAAAACTTGTTTCACATGTTTTTAAAATTTCGTGTCTGACATTTCAGTTACATTTTTTGGTATTTTGTTGTAAAACGAACACAGTTTCCAATAAACGACTTATTAGTTTTTGACAATCTAACTGTAGCGATAATTAATTTATTATTATTTCTAGTATTAAAACCGTGGCCTATACATAATATTATGTATGCTCAATGTTTATTGAACATTAAATAAATAATTGTCCAGGACGCCGGTATACTAGAATAAAAAAATATAGCAGTCTTATTTTCTTTTTATTAAGGAAGGCGACAAAATGATTAATATTTTCTTGACGTGAAATTTTATTACTGTAAATTTTACTCTACTAGAAGTCATTTATTAAAAAATCATGATTAAAATATAAAACAGTAAATTAAAAATGATGTTTTATCATCTTTTTCAATAAAGGAAGAACGTATATTTGGGGAATTTTAAATTTAACGTGTATTTTTTAATGGATATTATTATTATTACTCACTAGATGTAAAGTTGGACGCTCTTAAAGTTCGAGGCTAATATGACATTTTAAAATAGTACAAAGTAGGTAAGACGATTTTTACGTTCGACGTCGACGATTTGCGTGTCCAAAGGTTTTAAGCATTTAAACCATGAAGTGAAAAATGTTTATTTTTGTTTATGTATAATAAATTCTTTTATAAAATTTTAGTATCAAAATACATATTTCGTCACGTAAGTTTCATTTTGCGTTGGTTTTTGAATTACTTAACTATGTTATGCTGTTTACTGACCTTATTTTAAACTCAAGTTTAGTAGTTTCCAGTTTTATATACTAGTTAGAGGAAGTTTCAGCTTTGAAAATTGTAGGAAGTATGTTATTTATCAAAAGTATCACCTTAGTGACAATTTTTCACATTTCGTAAATATAACAGCCCAAATCCCATTCAAATTTTATTATTCATGGTCAATCAGTCAATCAATGTCAATATTAAATGTGTTATGAACAATTTCAATAAAAAATATAGTGAACAACATTATGCATCCCTGAGTTTAGCAATTTTAGACTGTCAATTATTTTCACTTATGAAAAATGTTTCTCAGTTCACACACGTTGCTTTCAGAATCCAGATTTTAATTTACTATTTTGTATTAAGATAACTTTTGACTGTTTCTCACTACCTCAGGGTAAATACCTCGGATTTCTGTAATATAATTATAATTTATGAGTAAATGCTTGTACAAAAGGGAATTTAGTAAACATTCTCCGTGTTAACTATTCGTGTCGGTCAAATTCAATCATAAGTTATGCGTGAATCATGCATATTTCAGTCTTGCAAGACGATAATAGCACACGAGCTTTGTTCATCATCCAACCGTTTGTAAAAGTATAGCCTACAATTTTTTATCGACACCAAATATTTATGATTACGTATTATTTGTAATTTAAGTTCATTTAAAAAAAGTGGGGTATACATAATATCAAATACATATTATCAAAAATATACTTGGATGGTATGGTGAGTATATCAATTTCTTTGAATAATTGTCTTAATGAATGTCGCGGCTTTAGGTTATACATAGCTCTTATGGATCTTATTTGTAAAATAAAAATAGTATCTATTTCGGCCGCACTACCCCATAGTAGTAAACCATAAGACATGATACTATGAAAATAGGTAAAATACACCAGAT
Organism: Choreutis nemorana; assembly: GCA_949316135.1. Classification (NCBI taxonomy): domain Eukaryota; kingdom Metazoa; phylum Arthropoda; class Insecta; order Lepidoptera; family Choreutidae; genus Choreutis; species Choreutis nemorana. The sequence goes on from OX438598.1 coordinate 2,081,042, forward strand.
GTTAATCGCCGCTTAACATCAGGCGGGTTTGGGATCAAATGCCTGCCTGGTGTTGAATAAAAAAAAACTCACGTCGTAATCCCTCGAGAGGGGTTGGCAGGGGTGTTAAACACCGCATTTCGCATGTTTATGTTTAGTCCCCGTGTGACAGGTTGCGAATCTGTCACCACTATCCGGGCACATTGAAAAACATGGCAACTACAACTTACGTAAACCCGAGACTCGAACACTCGACCTGTCGGGTCGGGTCGATCGGTTAACCAAGGCACGTAACAAACTGAGTTACCACGTCCTCTCCAACAACAAAAATGTCGTATGCAGTTCCATAGAAAGTGTCTTTAATTTTTATCCAGCACTGTATATTAACATACTCATAGTAATAATAGTTATTGTTACAACCACCGTTAGACTAAGCTCCTAGAATAATGTATTTTATAATTTTAGATGGGGGGAGGCATACACGTGGAGCAACGTGAACTGCTGCGTCCATAACGTAATCGTGGGAAAGCTATGGATCGAGCAGTACGGGCCTATGGAGGTGACCTGCCACGGCGGTGCGGGGCTCAAGGCCAACCTGGTCTTCAAACCAGCAGGTTTCAACAACAGAGACCTGCATAGAGTCGACGGGTTCATCACTGACTCCAGGTAAGAATTATTGTATGAGTTTTTTTATTCAACCTGATGGAATGTGATACTGTCGCCTATTTTAACGACGATGCCCGTGATCTTTGACTGGCGAAGCATTGTCCATATAAGTAAAAGATATTATACCTCTCTTGTCAGTAATTAAACTAGCTCTTACGTAATCCATAAATCATATTGTTAATTGTTACTTACCTACTTTCAACCCGCGATAAGCAAACATGCTTTATGTTCCATCAGATTTGATTGTGGCCGTTGCCTATCATACATATCATTCCCGTTCCAGCAAGAAGCGCCTTCGTTTCCTCTACGGCAAGTGGACTGAGTTCATCAAGTGCTGCTCGTCTCCCGCGTACGAGCAGTGGTCCAAGGAGCAGGGTCACGAGGCTGGAGCTCATCAGACACCAAGCCATACTCCCAAGAAGGTGCTCGCCAAGCTCAACAGCTTCAAAGTCGGCGCGCTGCGGTCCATGTCCATACAAGACGTGAGTGATAAAGCTGTTTCTGATGAATAGATAATTATTTCTTAGTCAACGATAGCCATTGCGATTAGTACCTGCTTAATTTATATCATTCAAACCTAAATAAAATAAAACAACATAACTGGAAAGAGTAAAGAACGATAATTTACTTCTTTTTTGGGTTCCGTACCTAAACTGTAAAAACGGGACCCTCCGCTCCGCGGGAGGCCTCCGCTGTCCGTCCGCCTGTCTCTCAAGGACTGTATTTCAAGGACCATAATTGGCTCTTAAAATATTCAGAGGACAATAGAAATTAAAGGGGTCTCCCATACAAGAAACGTGATTTTTTATTGTTCTTATTCAAAACTACATATTGTTTAATCTTGTATGATAGTACAACGGACGGTGACGGAACCCTTCATCTGTGAGTTTGACTCACACTTGACAGGATTTATTTGTTCAATGTGACGTCAAGATATTATTTTTGGCTTCTTAAATCTTTAACTTTTTTTGGCATAGGATATTTTTTGAGTTTATGTATGAGATAACCTTTTTTTGATTAGTAATTCGTATATTTTTGTTTCCAGTCTGATGAACCTGAGAATTCTGACGAAGTCCCCAAACCTGATGATACTTATAACATTGACATACCAAATTCTGTCACCCTGTGGGAAGCTACGTCCAGGCCTCCTAACAGTGCTCAGGTAAGATCCAAAGTATTTTGACACAAATACCAATAAAAGTTTAACGAATTTTGTAATTAAAATCTGAGGATTTTAAGAAACAATTATTAGAACAGAGCCAAATTTGCTCCAAAGCCCCTGAATAATGATGATGAGTTGGTGTGGTATTTCCTCTTGTACTACAATCAGTTCATGCAATTCGCTATGCCGTAACAAACACATTTATGTTTTATGCAATTTTAAGGAAAACTCATCGGACCTCAGCGAGATTTGTGCCACAACCCCTGAATAATAACAATAAGTCATGATATTTTCCAGTACTACCAGTTTACGGAGTTCGCGATGTCTCTGAACGAGCTGGAGCCAGGCATGAAGGGCCAGCTTTGTCCCACTGACAGCCGCCTGCGCCCTGACGTAAGGTTGTTAGAGCAGGGGGAGATCGATGCCGCGGCCACGGAGAAAACCAGGCTCGAGGAGAAGCAGCGGACCGCGAGGAAGGCCCTCAAGAAGTCCACGGAGGCTTGGCAGCCGAGGTATGATTTAATATTAGAAATTACTTTTGTAGGACCTCTAGTCCATGATGATGATGGAATTGATTGAAGTTTTAATCATTCCGTTTGGGTGGTCGTAGGTAGGTTAGGTAATGGAAATATATTTTTGGTGACAAACCAAAACATTGATTAGCACAATGGATTTATAACTTGGTTACATATTTATGAAAAAAATTGTGGTCCTTTTTTCTAAAACCAGTTATGAAATAATCAAACTTTATTTTAAATGGAATTTACACACTTACATAGTGGAATTTCCACCTTCCGCCATATTTTATGTTCAATCATTTTGGCCAAAAACTTGCCTGTCTTTAAAAAAATGTTTTCCAGATGGTTCAGCCAGGGTACGAACCCGTACACGAAGCAGGAGGATTGGCTTTACAACGGAGGCTACTGGGATCGCAACTACGAACATCTGAAAGACGTCGAGATTTTCTAATAGTCCACCGCACATTCCACATTTGCTGTTCTTTAGAAATGATAAATAAGTAATGCGGTCTGTTGCGGTTTTTTCTTTCTGTTATTTACCGTGATGACAACCTGGCTTGACCTCAACCTAACACATTTGTAGGTACCAATTCTAAGTTGTACTGGCAGCTCCAGGGAGGGGCGAGATCTTTGAATTTGTAGCACTTACTTTGTTAAAACCTAAGGTTAGTGAGGTCCAGCCCCCCCCCCAAAAGCGATTATAAAATAGTCAGCAGTTTTAGGGTTTCGAGCCCCAACCAAATTTTTCAAAAAACCTTTACCAAAATTTGTCTACAAAATAGTCACAAATGGTGGTGTCAGATTCTTTGGAAGGTTTACGAAAAAATGGCTTACCTAATAATAAATTATATTTTCAAAGTTCTATGCTCAATGACGAGATTATTTAGAATTAAAAATATTATAATTCAACCCTTTTTTTAACGCCCGACCCATAAAGAGGGGTGTTGTAAGTTTGACGTGTCTGTCTGTGGCAACATAACTATCGGACGAATGAAGCGATTTTGATGTAGTTTTTTTTTTGTTTGAAAGGTGACTTAATCAAGCGTGTTCTTAGGTATGTGTGGTCGATATCCCATCCAAAAGTTATGAGAGGCTAAAGTGGAGATGGACAATCGAATGGATGCAAATATGTGCAATTTTAAAACATTGTAATCTAAGTTTTAAAAACGCGATGTGAAATGAGAAACCTACTAAAATACCAACAAGATAATTACCAAATACCGGCGAGAAAATGGACCAGAAGGAATACTGTAAATTAAAAGAAATATATATTTTTGCTAGGTTAATAAATGTCTAAACTAAATAACTTAACTATTCTCTATAAATAAATGAGTAGGCAAATATAAACGTTATGTGTAGAGGAAATTATTCGTAAAATAACCTAAATTTACTAGTCGACTATAAGATTAAAACGGAATCCTGTGCTGCAGTTAAATATGAACTTGTACGAATTATAATTAAGGCTCTCTTCTTAGCTCCAATAGTTCCTAAAAGTTTTCCCCTTAGTAGTTCCGAGTTAGTATAAATAGCTATAGACTACAATAGCTTATTGTATTTAGAACTTGTTCGCGTTCAGTTTGGTCTTACAACTGTGTATCTACTATGAGTTCGGTTTTTTTTACACGTAGAATAGCTTACTACACTACACTTACTAGAATCTAATCCCTCATCAATCCGTTTGAGGCGCTTTGAAAAGATTCATCTGAATTTGTAAATGCAGTCGCAAGCGGCAATCGAAGGTAAAACTTATGATAGACACAATGATTGTAATGTTGTTCTGTAACTCCATGCATACGTTACTTAATTATTAACATTCCTAATAATTTGACGACTAAGTACGTATTATTGTCAACGAAGAATATTATTGTAATTAAATGGGGGGTGTTTGAGACGAGATTCGGTTTTGATTTGAATAATATTCATGTTGGATATTATATTATTCTGGATCATGGATTTACTTAATGAAAAATAAAGACCGAAAATGAAGACTTACCTTCAGCATTGAGGGAACAGTGAGTTTAATATAAGAGTGATGACGTGCGTGGGGCGTGCACGCCAGGATGTGGCGTCGCCGTCATTATTCCGTGCACGCTGAGCATTCGTCCCGCGCTGGCTGGGACTTGCCCCGCGCTTGCTGGAACTCGCCCCGCGCTCGCTGGAACTCGCCCAACTTTCAACTCATTTGTATCACGCCTGCGTATAAGGGTCTTCATAATTTTATCTTTTAAGGGCACCGTAAAATCTCGACTTTTAAGCAAAATATTTTGTATGCAATAACTTTAATTGAGTGTGTAATTATCGACAAGTTTTAGGACATTTTAGAACAATACAAACTTCATAACTGCAATACGAAAGCTAAATGAAGTCAATTATATTAGATTAAGACCAGCCGTTGTAAGTGAATTATAATTATTGTAGCATAAATATAATATACAAATAATAAGTTATTAGTTCAAAAACCATACAGAACAGTAACTTAATTAGCAAATTTAGATCTTTTGTTACATATTATCTGAGTCCTAGTTTAGTATTTAAGTAAGAATTGTATAATAACACATTTATCCTAATAACACATTTTTAGCTTTAAAGAGATACTACCATTTTTTTTTGTCATGATATGTTTTCATGTATGTTGCAAGCTGTTGTTGAAAAAGTACTACGCACTTTTTTAACGGTAGGTGATTTAAGTTTTTTAAATCTAGTATAGCTTATATATCTTGCAATTCACGAAAGCGAAACTTTTTGTCTTGTTTATTTTAAAAAAATATCATTGTATTATTTCGTAGGACATTTGTCTTCATTTTTATGCAGACCATACCCACTTTCGATCTCACGCACACTGTGACACGTGTCTACAACAAGTAAAGCTCACTCGCCTTCGTGAGTTGTAAGATCTATATTCAAATAGTATTAAACTACATTTTTTGGTGTCCAAGTATAGACATTCATGCGTTTGCTATTCACTTTAATAGATGTAAAAAATATATATTTAATTAATATATAAAAATGTATAATTGAATAAAATTGCCCAAGGCTTCCCACGAAACGTAGAAAATAATGTGTCTTAGAAATGAGCACAATTATTGTTGTTTTAAAATAGATAACATTTAATGTGTACATTGATAGATAGGTAGCTGAAATATAAACCAATCGGCTTATTAATAAGTACTTGTTAAGGTAGGTGTTGCATACGGTGAGTAAAATTATGACCTGTTTATGTCCACGTCATTCGTAAAACCCGACTGGTGATACCGCGCTCTAAAAGATGAAGCAAGAAAATATTTGATATAAAATTGTTAAGTAAACTATTCTAACTAAATTTATTATAAGTAGTTCAGAAGTGGTGAGGGAACAGATGTTTACATACTTATATACGTACATACATACTGGTAAAAATCATAAACCTCCTTTTCGCTTCGCTAAATAAATTATACGAATTCCTTCATAGCAAAAATGATACGAATGGGCTATTTGAGCTTTTACCCACCGTGTGCAGTACGTTTAGTTTCAAGACGATATCATAGCTTACTGTGATGTGAAAAATAGATGATCTCATAGACAGCACTAGTCATGCGGTTAGTAGAAATTAATATAATTCAGTAGGTATTTTAAACTTACTATTTACGACTTCTATTAGTATTCTATATATCTGATATATAATCTGAACTTCTGCTTATCACCACTTGAACTAATAAGGTTATTAAAGATGTGAAATCATTAAGCAGGGCGATCATCAACCTGCGGCCCGCGGGCCGCATGCAGCTCGACAGGTCTGTGAGATTGGCCCATTTGGAGTTACAAGTTTACTTTAAATCTTTTTAAATTTTCCAACAGGTTTTTAATAATGAAAATGCTTTAAATAGTTCAAAAACCTACCAAAAAAGGTTGAATACAGCTGATCTAGTAAAACACTTTGTGTAACCTTGTTAGATGAAGGTAGTTGTTAAATTAGCTGATTGTGACATTATAAATAAATAATATCGTCAAAACAAGGGCCTTGCTATTGTGTTGTGATGACACAGTTCAACACATTTTGATGGCAAGGGTTTGGCATTTTATTAATCTCGCTTCGGTGTGTACAAGTCTTTATTTTTTAATTTATTCACGTTTGAATTCTGAGTAATAACTTTGATGTAAATAAACATTCCTGGGTATATACTATTATATACCCGTGATACAAAATGCAACAAGAGCCTCATTAATTAAATAAAGATAAGTATATGTTTTTCTCGCATACGTATTACATAGGTATATGATAATGAACCTGAGGGTTTTAAGGTTATTTAAACTAAGATATAAAATAATGATAAGCTTTGTTTTCCCAAAGACATATTGGAAAGAATGATATGCGGTTAAGCCATTCAAACCTTCCAACATGCAAAGTAAAAAATGACAGTGTGAAAAATCGTACCCAAAAGTGTGTGAATGTAGAGAAAAGTGTCAAGACGTTAAAAAGTGTATTTTAATGAGAACTCATTTTGAAAGCGTATCGCTTGGAAAAGTGTTTATTTTGGGAAACATTCAACTGTATTGCCATGTATATGGCAATAACCTATTGTTTTGTGTTACTAATAGATGTTAAAATAAAGCACAAAATAAAATTAGGTTACCTATATGTGGTTTCAGTGTAGCAATTAAATGTTGATAAATCAAATAATAATATAAACTTAATATTAAATAATCGTAGCTTCTAAGGGGTGGCATTGTGTAAATAAATAAACAAACATCCCATTCTATAATATCTAGATTAATAACGCATTCAAAGAATGCCCTTTTAAATGTCCGTATAAATTCGATGTTATGTAAAGATATTATACCTTAAGAAGGTCATTTAGTTGTAAACGATTACAGAATAGTATGTATCAATGTACTGGTTTTGAATGTTTCACATCCCGTAAACCTCGGTGAGATATTTAATGTTTCGGCTATGATTTCATTGTAAAGAAAACTGGAATTAACGTTTAATATCCCGAATTTTTTTCACTAATGGATACTCTTATTGCCTTGAAAAATAGTTTATACTTGAGTGAAAAACACAATCTATGGTCAAATGACATCCTATGTTCTTAGTACAGAAGCGTGAATTTCAAAGTTTGTGGTCGAAATGTATTGGTAACGGGACTTCTACTCTGAAACAATGAAGCATTGGAGAAAGCTGTGTGCGATATCAGAGTGGATGTCCTCAGCTCAGCAGCGAGCGAATGAATATGGTATTTGTGATGCTTATCAAACATCTTAAATTTCCGTTTGTTTTTTTTTTTCGCGTACGTAAATATGTAATTGCATAATTAACAAAAGTTTTGTTTGCATTTAGTCTTATAAAATCTGCCCTTCAGGGATAGGTCACTAACCTAACCTAACAGACATTAAGAAGTAGACAAAGTGTTCTCCGTATACTAATAAAATATAGAAATCTCCTTAAAATTAATTAATAAATTTATGTCTAATACTATTATAGCAAATATTTTGATCTGTGTCTCCGTTATTCTAAGATAGCTGTCCTTATTAAATTGTATGTTGAAAACTGGTATCGACGTTAACTATGACAATTAAAATCAAAATTGTATGTAAAAAATACTTAAAATATGCCTAACTTCATTTTAAACAACATTTTTTCTCTTTAAATTGTGTCTATTTGGATGTTCATGAAAGAAGTAGCAAATCATTTTAATTAAATTTTTATGTACGAGATTAATAGTTTGCGCCAGTCTTCTATATAATATACTTGTGTACTTTGTATATTGTATTTATGTATACTATGATCTAGCCAATTTCGGTCCATAGGGCCCTATATGTTATATTATATACTGTATCTTGTGTAATTATGAACAATACTGTATAACAAAAATAGAAATTATGTCTGAAAAACTGCAGTTTTATTATGTACTTATTATTTTACTCATGTATAATATCCTGGGGGTCTTTAAGGCAAGAGAGAATACGCTTCTCCTGGGTAAGAAAATTCCACCTTAGACTCCATCAGGCGGGATTGGGGTCAAAAGCTTGCCTGGTTAAAAGAAAAAAATAAAAAAGCATGGGGATTCAATAAATTTAAAATATTTTAAAGTTTTTATTAAAAAATCCATTCATAACATTAATAATTCACTCTTATTCTTATATATCACATTATTATTCAAGAAATAGTAAAAATAATTCCATTCATCATCGATTTAATTATAGTGTATTGTGATGCAACGAAGATTTAACAAAGTAAATTCAAATGGCACTTCAAAAATATAGTTTGTATAAGAAATATATATATATTTACGCGATTTTATAAAAACAGTTTAAATAAGACACTTCAATTCTGCTGTTAATTGCAAAAAAAGGTGCCATACTTATATACTCATGTACCTATAACAAATTAAAAAAAAAACTATACATTGACCCACCAGGGATCCGATTCCGTATAAAAATCAGAAAGCAATAAGCTCAGTTGCTTAAACATTAAATAAATCGCTGAAAGTAAAAAAAAAACATTGCAATGAATTTTTTTGGTCCCTCATTAGTGACATTTTTTTAAAGAACCTACAGTCTAGTCTTAATGCTCACATGCTAAACTCATATCATCGTATAAACATTCACAAGAGGAAATGTTTCGTTTCCTTTATATAGTTAAAACTAAACCTAAAATTTAATTCGCTGTTGTGTTTCACTAACGACGATCTTCTTATAATTGATATTTACTAAGAAATCGAAAATTATTGTTGAATAAACAAATCCCGAAGTTGTTAATCACGTCTCAAAAGAATGTATTAAAAAAAAAATGTTTTATATAAAAATTGTTTTTAAAAGTTAATCATTTTCACACTTTTCTAGTACCTATGAATTTTCCTAAGGCACTCATTTGACATGTGGAGCATAAAATCCATAAAAATGTCCGCAAAATTATCACTACTTGTTCACGTTTAGTTCACTTATTTCTATTTATTCATCAGCGTCAAGTCCCGAATCCAGGAAGTCTTTTAAGTGAAGAGGGACCGATCGTGGCATGAAGCGACAGAACTGAAAAGAAAAAAAAAGTTTGTTTATCTAGAAGCCACGTTAATTAAATAGCAGTGGCCTGGGCAACTTAATGTAGGCCTGTGTCAGTAGGCACCGCTCTTTATTAACTACTTTTACCTATGGAGCACTTAGAAGATAGGAGAAAAGAGAAAAAGCCGGTCAAGTGTAAGGCGGACTCGCACATGATGGGTTCCGTACCATCGTATAAGATTAAACATTATGTGTATTAGATAATTTCTTTAAAGAGGCAAGAACAAGCAAAATGTTTCAAAAAAATCACATTTTATGGGGGCATCTTTAAATTTACAATTTCCTTATGTTTTAGTATTTGTTGTTATACCAGCAATAAAAATAGACATTCCCGAAAAAAATTATGAGTTTATTTATTATAGTTCATGAGATTCAGCCCGCTGACAGACAAACGGACAGCGAAGCATAGTAATAGGGTTCCATTTATCCGGAACCCTAAAAAACAAAAGCAAGACAAAAATAAACAAACAGCAAAAAAATGAAAGATATTTTTTTAAATGAAATAGGATTGATAAATAAATTGACTGAATAAAATATGTTAAAATAAAAATGAGCTGCAATCGGTTACAGCCCAGTTTTGACATCTAAGTCTGTCAATATTATCTTATATTTTCGTTTGTCCCCGCCCGCCAAAATGTCGGGAGTACTATTTGATTTCTTTTTCAAAGTACTCGTAGTACTTGTTTTTTCCCTTTTAGAATGTTATGTGTCATCTATTGAGTTTTTTTATTTAATATCATACCTTATTAACGTAGAATAACGAGCTAGGTATGGTGATCTCGGTGTAGTTCCTCCTGACCGCGTCCACGATGCTGTCTGCGGCTTCCGAGGGTGTGATGATCTTCATCAGTGACGGGAACTTGATCTTGGGCTTCTTACACAGACCGGTGTCCACGATGTATGGGCAGATCACCGTGAATTTGATCTAAAGTAGACAGAGGAGTGATTAAAGTAATAATAACTAAAATTTTACAAAACATTGGCCATTTACGAATAAGCATTTGATAGAACTAATCTTATTCATGACACGTATGCATAAAAATACAGCATAATTTCTGGGCTACTAGAAATAAAACATTAAAACATGGAATGTGTGTGTGCGTATGTGAGTGTATACATGAGTATATAGTTCTAATATTTTTATAATTATCGTCATATTTTGAACGATTCGTACAATATATTTTTAATTATAGTCTTTGTATTATTCTGATGTATAAGCTTCATTATTGTAAAGTTTAATTAAAATCCATTCAATAGTTTTTGCTTGAATGAGTAACAATCATCCATTCATCCTTACATCCATACAAACTTTTGCGTTTATAATACTAGCCAAATATTGTCTTGTGAACACAATATCTTTCCCTAACTCGTATAAAGATGATGGCTGTCAGAGATCAAATTGGCAGGGTGGTTTTGTTGACAAACTGTATGCTTTGGTACAATGGCCGACGTCTTCAAGGTGCCTGAGGATGATCAAATCTTAACCTTACTTGTAGTGATTGTTGCCTTTCTTGTACTGATGCGGCAGATGTAATTAAATTGGCGGAGTGCTTTTATTAATAACATGTATACTCTAGATATTCATAGCTAGCATTCTCCCTCTTAGACCAGATCCAAGCATAACATCAGAGTCATTGAAATTTCTAACCTGCTTAGAATTACGATTTTAGCCGTATGTATATCTAGATGATTTCAATAAACTTAAAATCGTAATTTTACACATTGCTTGCAATTAATAATAATAACCACACCACGACACGCACACATTGACATATAGCCCTGCACTAAGATATAATCATGTGTCGCAGGTACAAAGCAACGGTATGGTATAAACTACAAAGATAAGAATAGTACATCCGTGATCAGTGAGCGAAACAATACGTCATGCAAATGACACAAAGTTCCCCTCCCCGCCAGTATTCGAACCCGGAAAACTAATATATATGTTTTATTTTTCTCATACCCCGCTGTAATCCCTAGGATCTTCTCTCAGCTCCTCATGCAGGGACTCCATCATGCCGTACACCGCCCACTTGGAGGCGCAGTAGGGGGCGAGGTTCCGAAGCCCGACCAGCCCTGCCATGGAAGACATGGCCACGATGTGCCCGTGGTTACGCTCCATCATCGCTGGCAGGAATGACTGTAATAGCTGGAAACAATAGCAAAGTTAAAGGCTTAATTCAGGTGACCTCCCAAAAATGGTGTACCTACCCAGATATAGCTCACGTTTTTGTAGTAGAATTGTACTCGGTGACTTTATCGGTAGTAAGAATCGGATAAGTGATTAAAAATACATAATGAACCGTTTTAAATATAACACAAAAAAAAATATCCCATCAGAATTATTACTGGATTAGATATTGTGGAAATGGCATAGGGCTAGATAAGTTTTTTCTCTACACCATATGGGAGTTCTTGCTTGAATGAACCTATCTGTACCAGTACGTTTTTGCTGTAACAAATACCTCGACAAAGTTTTCTAAAAATAATTTCTAGTAGGTGTTGTAGAACAGTGGAGTTTCCAGGAATAAAATTTGGGGGGTACTAGCTAGACAGTTCACCCTCTTACAAAATGGATGACCTTTTTTTGAAACGCTTTTGGGGGCTTGACCAATCTAACTTTGGGTTTTAACTTAGTAAAAGCTATAAGTCCGAAGAACTCAGATTATTTTGGGTTTGTTTCTGAGACCCTCAGCTCTGCCCCCCGGGATAATAATTATAATAATAAAAATAACCACATCAAGACACATACATTGACTCAGCCCTGCAGTAAATATCGTAAGAACTTGTGTCACAGGAAGTAAGCAATGATATGGTAAAAAAAGAATACGACATCCAAGACCGGTAAGCGAAATAATGCGTCTTACAAATAACTCAAAATCCCGCTCCCGCTGGGATTCGAGCCTGGAACCTCAAGCGTAGCAGTCGGCTGTTTACACCACTGCGTCACCGAGGTCGTCAAAAGATAATAATAAATATAAAATATCCGCTAGTGTTGTAGGACAAGTTACCCAGAAATGCGCGATGACGTTGACTTCTGTTACTGAGCGGACGTCTTTTTCTGTGTGCTGCAAGAGCGGCTTGCAGGGCATGATGCCGGCGTTGTTCACCAGCATGGTCACCTCTCCAACCTCCTTGCGAACCTTCTCAGCCAGGGCAGTCACCGCTGCTTTGTTTGTGACGTCGCATCTGAAACATAATACAACCTTCGCAGCCTCGCGCCATACTAACTACGCCTCCAAGAGAGCGGTATATGGCCTCGCCCTATGGATTATAGCGAGATAAGAGAATGCCAGACCTTTTCCACTACATAAGATACTACCGTTTGGAGTTCGATCTTACACCCAAAACATCTATCGACCAATTCGTGACTTTGGCAAATAATGAATTTAATGCATACTTATTATTTGTAATGATTTGAAAGTGCTAATTAGGGCCTAATACATCTGAAAGATTCTTGAACAGAGTTACCTGATTTTCTATAATTAATCTTTATATTAATCTCTCTTTTGTCTTTATGCTTTGTTAATGGGATTATTACTTTAAAGTCTTTTTAAACAATAAACATTTTGATTTGCCTCGGTGAATCTTGGTGGATTCAAATATTAATCTTAGGACTTCGGTTTTACCCAAAACCTAGTAGTTAACAGTACCCTTTGGTAAAAGATGAATTAAACAGTAAAGAGTACGCTAAATAACGTGTTATACCTACTCGTGACAAAAACGGGTTAGTTATGTAGATATTATCCCAGACAGAAAGACCGCGAGACAAAAAAAGAAATAAAAATAAGTGTTATAGGTAACATGCAACTAGCTGCTTTAAACTGACGACAACAAGACATAAATCTATACATAAGTACTACATACACAATACTTCACAATAAACACACAAATAATACGAAGTTATGTCATTTCCAGAAAAGTATTGATTTTATAGAATGTTGAGTTGGTAAACACAGCATTTGTCCGGTTCTGTTTGAATGGCGTTATTATAAATTTATGACAACGGTCGATATGCCTTTAAAACTACCGGTTATGAACGGTACTTAAGTGATCAATCATTTGTTTGAAGTTATATTTTTGTGGACATTGATTGACATTTGTCGTATAACGTACCTTGTTTTTCAATCGTTGAAAAGGTCACTAGAAGTATATTCTACTTTTTATCTGCTATTTGGTGAACATTTTTTAGACACACGTAAAAGAAATTGTACGTTGTATCATCCCTAAATCCATACTAAATATACTACGAGTATGATCTCGTAACATAATTAGGAAACGTTGGATGCGGTAGCTCAGTTTGTTACGTGCATTGGCTAATCGACCGACCCAACCCGACAGGTTGATAGTTCAAGTCTCGAGTTATTATAAGTTATAGCTGCCTTGTACCTCATTGTGCCCGGAAAGTGGCGACAGATTCGCAACCTGTCATTCTGGGACTCAACACAAACATGTGAAATGCGGTGTGTCCCTCGGCCTTCCCTTCTCGAGGGATTAAAGTTTATGTTTGCTATAATGTAATTAGGAAACATTACTGTCAATAAACTGAGAAAATATTGACCATTTGAAGTAGTGAATATTGCTCTAACAAGCAAAAAGTTCTTTATCTCTTGTATTTTACACTAGCAACTACAAATGTATGGTTTTCGGATTTTATCGTACCAAATTTCATTGTTTTAGGTCAATTGGAAGTCACAGTCAAAATATTTTTTATTCAAATAGACTTAAAATAAGTAATTTTAAATCATCTTTTTATACTACCACCGGTTCGAAACGCTTTTTCTACGGGGAAGAATCCGGCAAGAAACCTCCGTAGTAGTTTTTGTAAATAAAATACAGTTCTCTAATTGTAAACCTAATTTTTCTTTAACTAAGTTACATAAACCAAACTTTATATAATATTTAAGTCGATGACCAAGTCTATATTATAAAATAAAAATAATAAATTACATGAATTACAAATGATGCAATGAATAGGAATTAGGTTTAAAGGTATTAGGTTTTAACTCTCTAGGTTTTCAGTTTTGACGGACAGAGATACAACGAAGATATTCTAATGGTTCGTTTTTACCTTCTGAGGTACAGAAAGCTCTCGAAACGATAAAATGTGTTTAATTTTCCTTAATAAGGTACCAAATGACATTGAAAATATTAAATAAACACTTGAATGTTACCTCTTAATGTTTTTGTTCGTTTGGTTATTGAATCTATTACGAATTCAATATATTGTTAGATATTGAAGTCTTCAAACACACGCAAATTTCTTCATTAAAAACTTTTGGTAAATTAGTATCTTTAGATCGTCAAATTTGATGCCATGCTCCTAGCTAGCTAGTGGATTGGATAGAACTATTCAGTTCCCAATAATTTACAACTTTACCGGATATAAGCTTTGTTAACTTTAGACTAAAAAAACAAGATATAATAATAAGATATATTTTAATTTATCGGGGCACACCCGCCACTCTGTCCTACCACTGCAGCTCCTGTTCACCAGGATCAATAGTGGCGTCCTTTGATCGAATAATCAACGAATAATGCAGCAGTGCAGTGACGCACAGGCTGTGCCCGGACACCCTACCGGCTGTCTTGGGACCCGCAACGAACTTAATCAGAAGAAATTGGACGTAGTAAGAAAGCGGTTTCAGGCTTAGAGGATAATATATTTAAAACACAAGGATATTGTTGATATCAATAACAGTGAAGCTTAAAGTTAGTTAAGATGGCAGTGTGTTATTTGTTCTCTAAAACTAAAACTTCCTTGATAGTCTAGAAAATACTCATCATGACGAATTCCATTTAAAGTCAATAGCTAACAGATTTCAAGTAAATATGCCTGTGCCTATACAGTTGAGTGTTTGATTTAATGTTCCTTATTGAACAACCTACTTAGTTTTATTTGAATAAATGAATCACAAAGTACACAATGGCGTGAATACCCTTGCTATTTCGGTGTAGAATATTCTAGAGAAAAAGTCCGGAAAAGTGCGGTTAGTCGTAGTTAAAAACTATCAGCGATGCCTGAACAATGCACCTAGTATGACTTATATAAATCTTTTAAATATAATACTAATGATATTTATTTAAAAGCAAAATAATAACTAATCATCTTGCTTAGTCCTTTATAACATCCAACCCATGAGAACACCTTTGTACGCATTAAATTCAATTAGTTAACTACTTGATTGAATAAATATATATTTGTGGTTTTGGGCATAAAATATACTAATTTTTAAAATTTCTTTTCTTTAAAACAAAAGCAAAAGTAAAACATAATCACTCGGAATTGAATTAAAAGCAGCTTTATTCTTATTTTGGTATAAAAATGTAGACCGTTCAATGAAAAAGCATATTATAAAATAACAAAGATATTGACTTAGCACTAAGATATCACATTGTGTCGCAGGTACTAAGCAAGAACTAGGTAAGTACAAAGTCAAAAATACTACATCCAAGACCAGTAAGTGAAACAATTCGTCTTGCAAATAACACATAGTTCTGCTCCCGGCGGAGTTCGAACCCGAAACCTCTACTTCTGCAGCGCATAATCAGTGCTTTTGGCGTCGTAAGACATCAAGGGGAACGTCGTATCAATAGGCTGCGGAGATCACTTTCCATCAGGTGAACGATCTGCTTGCCCATGATGTTGAATAAAATTACACAAAAAAAAATTCTGGCAATTCTAAGCAGCTCAACTGCTTTGGGTTTGAAATGCAGACTGTTCTGTCAAAAATAAGCAATACGGGACCTAATTGAGTACTTCCTGTTTTGATGCCGGTTAAGAAGTATTCATTTTTACACTTACTCGAATCTATAGGCCTTTCCTTTCTCATTGGTGATCATGTCCACTGTTTCCTGGTTGCCGGTCGGGTTGATGTCCACGCACACGATGACGGCACCGAGTCTTGCCATCCGCAACGCCACCTCGCGCCCCATGCCGTGCCCTGTGCCTGTGATCTGCAATAAGGAATTCAAGGAGATTTAATTTGATCATTCAATCATTCAATCAATGTTATTTAAGTCCCATAAACGCACTCAACAGAACGCAGCACCTACCTATGCAAACCCAGATACCAAAAATCGATAAAATTTATTAATTATATGTGTGTGAATGTGAAGTGCTAGTAATACATCCAGCGGCTGGCGTTTCAAGTGTTTACTACGGTAACTCGACATTAGACGCACACTTGTTCATTACTATAGATCATGGCACACTATCCCGGCACCGCAACAACATGACTCCAACCCAGCAATGTCATTAAAATAAGACCATGTGTGTCATGTGATACCTTTTTATAATATTAATATGAATTAGCCGACGAGGTGCTGTAAGCACGCGGGCTGCGAGCCAAGCTTTGTGGTAGGTAGCTCTTACTTTGTCAGCGCGCGTACGGCAAGATCGCGGCCGACGCGTTATCAGCGCGCTGAAAGCTAGTAATTCGAGTCGACGCCATGCTGTACTGTTGCAGTACCGGTATATTGTGACATGACCTCAGGCTGATTAATTATTATAAATCAAATCAATCAACAACATGTGTGGCAACTACCAAGGGGTTGTGTGTGCATTTCACATAAGACAATATAATTAAGTTTCATGACCGAAAATGGTGATCAAAAAGGCGTTTGCATGTAGCGCGTCTGAGTTATAACTCTATAAGTTTTTTCTTAGATTTTTTATTCCATCCTGTTTGAATCAGGTTTTACATGATGTTGTTTTGTGCAAATCATTTTCTTTGTAAAAACTCTTTTTTTATTTGCGTAGTTCTACAATGGGAATTCTGTCTTGGGTTTTCTATAACATGTCATTCAGAGATATGTAGGTATCCTACCTGTTAAGGTAGGTGAACTTGAGAAAGAAATTTATTTTTTGTTTGTATAAGAAACGAATTTAAAGCTTATCTGCAAAGCTGATTTTTTTTCTGCCTACTCCAAATACTTGTTACCAAACTGAAAAAAGACTAAATTCAGTATTAGTCATAGTCTCTATGGTAAGCTTAACAAATATAATTTTAAAACATTTTAAGAACATAAAAATGAAGAGCTGTTCGTTTGTCTCGCTAAAACTCGAAGATGGAAGGTATAAAGTAAAAATATTCTTAAAGACATAGTCATTGATCACAAAAATCGTGGGACCAACTAGTTACTTAATAAATAAGCATACCTAGATAGGTTTTAACTCACCAGTATAATTTCTCCCTTAACACTTTTTGGTTCCGGCGGCACTATGAGTAGGTACATGGAGTAGAAGAAAGAGATGGTCATCTTGAGGAAGAGCATCATCACCTCGGCGGTGATCACCAGCCCATTGTACACCTTCATCGCTATCCCCTCCTCATCGGTCCTGGAAATAAGGTCATTGTCAGAGGTGTCATTTCTTGATCAATAGACAGACAATGGTATTTGTTATCGATTCATCAATTTAGCGTTCCGTTGCTTACGCTTTTTCATACTAAATAGCTATTTTTGTACATAAAAATCGATCCCATCTATGCTGACAAGTGTGATTCCACCCTAAAACGATTAATGACATGTAAAAGAACTGTACTTGAGGACGTGGTAGCTCAGTTTGTTACGTACCTTGATTAACCGACCGACCCGACCCGACAGGTCGAGTGTTCGAGTCTCGGGTTATCGTAAGTTGTAGTTGCTATGTTTCTCAATGTGCCCAGATAGTGGCGACAGATTCGCAACTGGTCACACTGGGACTAACTAAACATAAACATGCGAAATGCGGTGTTTAACATCCCTGCCAACCCCTCACAAGGGATTACGGCGTGAGTTTATGTAAAAAAAACTGCATTGTATTTACCATTTGTATATTTTGTGTGAATGCTAGTAATAATTATACAATTGCTAAACATTATCAATTTATTTGCGAAACAAGGACAGCTTTGTTTTTATTGCGCACAAAACATTTTTTTGCTAACCAAATGTTATTTCGGCTTAACGATTTAATTACTTCTCAATCACAAAATAACTTTATCCTAAATAACTATTTCAAGTATTAAATAACAATTATACTTCCAATAAAAATAAAATACAAATAAATATATTATTTATTCGTCTTACGAGTAAACAGTACAATCTATAAATACAATACCTACAAGTCATTATCTCCAATTTACCGACTGTTTCACCACAAATAGGTTAGCAATTGAATATACCTATTTATCCGTATATAAAATGATTGTATGCTGTTTAATGACACATATTTGCACCAAGGTCGACCATATAACCAATTACTGACATATAGCCAGCGTTTTCTTATGTACCTAGCTAATATGTTCCGACGAGTGCACTTTTTACCCGACCATGGCGATAGCCAAAAGAATTATTAGTGTTTCAACTCCAGGTGACTGCAAAATAATAACAATAATAAAAAAACGGATTTATTAATAGAAAATTATAAGAAAAAATAGAAAACAATTAAATATATCATATAAAAATTCCTCAAGATAATAATAGAGAAAATAATAACCATTACTCCTCAAGCGTTAACGCCAACAGAAAATAAAATTATAAGGACATTACATCACTACGACGTTACTCGAGCGCGAGGAAATGTCATTTCACTACATTTTTTTCTGTACGCTTTAACGTTTGCAAAATAATGGCATTTGTCTAAGAGGGCTGGTGAGCTTAAAAAGAATAAAGAGTAGGTAAGCCAAAATCCAGAACATTCGATTCAAAATTCCGGAACTATTTCCCGCCCATCAGGCAAGTCTACTTGCAATCGTATCTATGTACGAATAAATTAGATCTCTACATTAAGTACCTATTTACTAGTTATCGTCAGTAAATGATCAAGTGGCAATAAATAATGTAGGTTATAGTTAGAGATAACTCATTGTCGTATGCTCATATAAGTAATGAAAAACATACCTACAAATAACGATTATTGTCTTAAAGAAACCACATTTTAATTATTACATGTTAACTAAATGACTCTTCGAAATTGAAAAGTCAAGTAACACCTCAATTTTATATTGTTAAAGAATAAAATCCACAACTCAGCTGGTTCCGTAACCAGAGAGTGCATATCGGGACTGGTCAGTCTCAAACTGGCAGTGGCTGGATATCATGAATCATGATAGGTAAACAGTTAAATTAAGTTTGATAGAGAATTTGTATTTTTGTCATCGCTACGACTAGATAACTTCAAATTCAATGTTAATAAATTGCACAGATTTTTAGCACTATTTGCCTGCTATTGTTTGTCGTGGCTGTTTTTTAAAAGGACATACCTACGAGTAAACAAATTTGTTAATTCTTATAAGACTGCATCCAAACATTTCTTGTGCCATTCTCACTTACTCTTGACCGGTTTTATTGTATCCAACACGATAATTTGTAGAGGAACGATTTATCAATTAAATTTAAGAATTTTAAAAAAGACAGAATATATTATTATCATCAATGCTATTTAACTTAAGTGCAAAAAAACTTTTTACATAAATAATTACAGAATATTGTTGGGTGACGGTGCAAAAACAAATATCGAATAAGTTATGTTTTTTTTATGAAACACAAGATGACCTTGACATATCCGGAACATACCTAAAAATCAATAAAATAGAAGAATAGGTTTTTACTGCATCAATTTTTTTCCGTTACATAATTATTGCTCAAGCCAGATTCGCATGAACGATTTTTAAACGCGCGTTAAAACAACGTTCAAATGAAACAGTTCGATAATCACGTATTCGTTCACACGATAGCGCTATAACAAGAATTGTTGGATATGGCGTCGAGCGTTGGACGTTAAGTTTTCATTCTCACGAACGTTTTCATTTGAACGCTTTTTAACTCGTGATCGTTTTTAAAGAGTTCGTACTAATGGGACATTAAAGATTGAAGTAGCAAACGGATTACAGAGTAATGGATTCGATAGCAGTGATCTAAAACATGTAGGCATTCCATCTGAAAAATATTCACGCATAAACATAAATTTACGCCGTAAATAATCACTCGAGAGGTGTTAAACACCGCATTTCGCATGTTTATGTTTAGTTAGTCCCAGTGTGACAGGTTGCGGATCAGTCGCCACTATCCGAGCACAATGAGGAACATGGCAGATCCAAAATTCTAACCCTCGACCTGTCGGGTCGGGTTGGTCAGTTAACCAAGGCACGCATATTATCGCAAAATAAAAAACTTGATTTCATGTTCAAAAGTACCTCAGAAAGGTCCGACCCGGAAGTAACTACTATATACTCATTATAGCTACATTCAAAACAATAATTAAAAATAAATTATCTTTCTTTAAAACCACAACACATTAAAACTACCTTATATCAAATATTCAAAGTAAAACTTCAATTTATTACAGGAGTGTTTTAGATGATAAATTATTAAAAAACCATTAATGGGCTTAACAATTAACGATGATTAATGAAAATAAAACAGCATCGCTTTGACAAACTAACAATATGGACGGAAAAATACAGTAGACTATAAAATTGCTAACCTATTCATAGACAATAAGTAAGTTGTAAATCATTACGCATTTATGAGATTATCATATCTAAATGAACGGTTTTTACAGACTATGGCGATGCCAAAATAGGCGGGTTATTAACCTGTATTTATGTATGTCCGTCCCTGTGTTCCCTTGTAAGTACTTAACGTCTGAACTAATTTTAATTCATCAAAATCGGCTCAGCAGTTTTGTAGTTGTTCGGAATAAAAAGGCCATGTAGGCTCGTCAAGGAAACAAGGAATTAGATAAGTGAATCAGATATAGTGGCATGTATGTTCAAAAAGCTGGCCCACACGAAAAAAACGCTAAACTTAATTAGGTAACTACTAATTAACCAAATGACCTCATTTAAATTTCATGAGATAACTTCTGTGTTCATTTGGAGGTGAATGACCGGATCTGAAAATAAACATCTTGGCATCTAATCTCTGTTGTGGTCGGAAGTAGGCCACGCTACCGAAAACATAGCAACTTTAAGATACTATCATATAATTAAAACATGGTCACCGATTTTAGATATATTCCCTCAGAATAATGATTGATCTCAGCGGCACTTCGAGATACTGCCCTTAATAAAGATAGCTCAAAAAATGCAATGGCGGAATGCAGTAACTTTTGACATTATGTCTTCTTCTTGGTTTAATTCTTCCCTTTTTTCGGGAAAGGCAAAGAGCTTTAGCCCATACAGCACAAGTCTTCCGTGTTATATGTTTGCGTTATTTCTTAATTGTTTCTACAGTAACACGCTAGTAATGTTACTGTAAGCTTTATTGAGTTACTTGGGAGATGACGAAAATAGCAGCCAAATCATCGTATTTCACTTTCTCCACACACAGATGTTTATCGGTTAAAACTCTAGCATTTTACACATTAAACTCTGCTGATACACAAGAAAAGATAATAGAAAAAGAGAATTTCAACTACCACTCCCCGTTCCCGCCAAGAAACCTAACCCTTTTGACATTTTGTGTTAGTATATGTTGGCTGTTAGCAACGCTGCTTGTGTGCGTAAAAGATAATGTTGTCATCGTTTATAGTTTTTCCCGATTCATGGGAAAATTATTTATATTATGTTCTGTTGCTATTATGAATGTTGGTTAAGAAACTGTCCATACGTCTTTTTTCATAGTTGCGTCACGCACGACTTCGTATCATTAAGCATGTTCCTTATGGATTTTTATAATAATATAAATCAGTGGTTCTCAAACTTGTTTGTTACGGAGCTCTTTTGAAACATAAATAAATTTATGGCACCCCAATTTCAACTTCTTTCAATGGTGGATAATATGAGGTGATGACGAGTAATATGATGTAGTGGTTTTTGGGATGGATGAAAACTATGAAACCACTCTCAAATTCTTGCTGGTGGCCTCTAATGCATCGTCAAATGTTTAGTTATAAGATTTTCTAGATTAATTTCTTGGTTCCGCCGAACACAGTTTGAGGATGGCTGATCTAGATGACCTTTCTCCTCTTCGCTTGATCTTTCATCTGATACACCATTTCTTAGTTAGTGTCTGCGATAAACTATCTACCTGGCAAAATTATTGACATTCCGCGATTTAAACGGGTAATTCATCAACTAGGAATCCATTTGTGTCGGTCTTAAATACATCGCAAGATTTTCTTCTATGAAACCGCAAATGATACCTAATCTAGCAAAATGGTATAGCCACTTACATATAATATAATGATCGTGGACGTCTACTGGCTAATGATGATCATGAATTTAGACTATAAAGTAACATTTCTCAGATACATAGAGGTAAATAAAAAATAAAGGAATGGAAGGTTACGTACCATAAACTAACCTACAGAGATACATACAGTACTTAAATAAAAATATCCGAGACTTCCAAGGCAAATTAATTTGATTTACCTATGTTTAATCGGACCTTATGACATGTGGACAGTCATGACGGGATGAATACTGTATAATTATTAATTTAATCATGTCGTTGCTTTGTGAAAAATTATATCAACTGGTAATTAGATAAAAGTCCTTGATCTTTATATGTATTATCATGTGAAATGATTGTTAGAAAAAAATGGTATGTCATTTAAAGCAGGTATTAGACGCGAAATCGCATCCATCTCTGTCGTTTTATACAACGAACGGGCAAACGAGCAGACGGCTTACCTGATGGAAAGTGATACCGCTGCCTTTTGAAACGATGCACTGCCAATGCATGGCTCATGTAGTGGTGGAGATGTTATAACTCTCGTGCCGTACACTGGCTCTCGAGTCTTTCGAACCAAAACAGCGAACTGCTTCACGGCAGATATAGAAAGGAGGGTGGGTCCAACGTAGACCATCTACCACATAGATCTACCACCTGTATGAGTGTGTGTGTGTGCTTCGAGACGATCTTTACAAATACATTGTGGTAATAATGTAGCATCTTGAACAAATACTGCCCACTTACGTTGCGTCGTCGTAATTAATGTTTTCAAGTCGAATGCTTAGTTTAATGACATGTTTATTTAAATTTGAAAACACTATTATTGGTTTTTCCTGAATAACGTTACAAGTGAAAAAAAATAGCACTCATACTAAAAAAAAACGTGATTTTGACGACTAATTAGAAATAAGATTCGACGAAAAATATACTTGATTTTATGCATGGACGTAACTTCCAAGTTTTTGTGTTTTGTAAGACGGTTTTTAAAACTATATGAAAAAAGTTTAATTTTTTTAACACTGTATCTTTGAAGCAGTTGGAGTTTAAAAATTACAGATAAAAAATTACAAAACCGCTCATTAAAAACACAGTTAGTAAAAACAAGTCCTTGGATAACTTAATTTATGGCGCCAAAGTAAATGTAGTCGGTTCGAAGTGGATTGGCAACTCGGTGGCCTTGACCCGGGGCGGGTTCTCGTCGCACGGACTGCAGTAAATGAAGGTCACTTCACATCTGGAGCACTGGTTGCACTTTTGCCATGAGTTTTATACACTTAATTTACAAGTAGTAGATCTACATGCGAGATCGTCTGGTACCATCCACTATTCTATTTACAACGGGAACTAGTTCGCTGTGTTTCAGTTCGAAAGTTTGGAAAGCCAGTATTATTACCGACACGAGAGGTCTTTACCTCTACATGGGCCACGCTTAGGCACGACATCAGGATCTTTCCATCAGGAGAACCGTAAAAAAAAAAGTGTTGCTTTTTAAATCACACAACACTTTAAAAATCTATTTATTGATATATACTACTTCTTCTAATTGGCCAAAGTTTTACTGTCAACTTTATAAAATCAATTTTAATTCAAACATTCAACTAAAACGAACTGTTAATACAACTTCAATTCTAACTAAAAGTAGCAAGGTGGCCAAATAATAAGAAATATATAAAATAAATTAAATTGTTTTACCACCTACTTCAAAATCTCGAACAATCGAAACTATTATAACAGGACGACCTCGGTGGCGCAGTGGTGTAAACAGCCGACTGCTACGCTAGAGGTTCCGGGTTCGAATCCCGGTGGGGGCGGGACTTTGTGTTATTTGCAAGACGCATTGTTTCGCTTACCGGTCTTGGATGTTGTACTCTTATTTATTTTGTATATACCATATCGTTGCTTAGCACCTGCGATACAAGTTCTTACGATACTTAGTGCAGGGCTGAGTCAATGTGTGTGTCGTGATGTGGTTATTTATTTATTTTATTATTATTATTGCTACTTTAAGATCGTTATATCTGCAAGTATCAAAAAAGGCGGCCAAATTTTAACGTGGCAAGATCCCAAGGTGAAGTTCGAATTGCGATAGGTAATAAAATCGTGCATGTTAGTAGATACGATCATTAGGAGCGTTGCAACACAGTTTGGGCAACTCGTTGCAGCAACGGCTCCCTTTTGAACGCTTGCATTATATTTGCCGACTAAAACAAACTCCTCCATGATTTATGAAACTATTTTTCACAGTTGCAACACAGTTTGAATCTACGCTCGGAGCTTGCTTGTTAACTATAAAATGGACATTATGGCCTATGGACGTTTGTAACACCAAAAAAAATAAAATCAACCCAACAAACTTATAGATCTACTTCTTAACTTAACCTTTTGATTTTTATACAATGGATACTAACTTTCCTTATTTTGTGTTATGTGCTTGAAATATGTGAACATACATGGGACAGTCAAATACATAACCTTCTCCTATTTTGAAGTCGGTTAAAATGAGAGTCGTGACAGAAACTCTTGTCTGCATTTCGCTCAAAGGTTGAGCATCTCCATACAGCGTGGAAATGCAACCAGTGCTATAGGCATAATCTCTTTAACGTTAGATTTTTTTTATAAGTTACTAGCAACTCACAACGGCATCGCACGGCTATTATGTATGTATTATATAAATAAAAACCTTTTAGAAAAACCACATCAAAACCCGTTGCGTAGTTTTAAAGATCTAAGCATACGTAGTACACAAAGACAGCGGGAAGCGACTTTGTAGTTATATATTTTCATTGAATAAAAAAATGCGGAAAAAAAAAATGGTAATGCCACGTAGGATAATTCACAGATAAGTCACTTCATTGTTTTAATTACAAGACGCACGCAAGTAACAACGTAATGAGACACATCGTTCATCTCCAAATACTTACTCAGACAGACCATCTTCGCGCTTCCTCCTTAATGTCACAAAAGCTTTATTAAACCACATAGTTCCGTTTAAATGAGTTTCGATTATTTGTTTTTATTTTCCCCCCGTTAAATATAACCTTACAAAACAATGCACCAGTCCATCTAACAAACTTACGCAATAGCAATTTACATAATGCGTTAACAAATTAAAGGCAAACGTCCTAACTTCAGGCTAAACTTTCACTAATGCACATAGGTTGATGCAGTTAAAACCTATTACGTACTGCACAGTTAGACGGTACAGTGGCAGAACTTGGAACTAACATACAGGTTGGAATTTGAAATGGTTTGGTTGTCGCTAGCGCTGCGATCGTCTGCCGCAAGTTGGTGTTTTGATGGAGGAAGTGTGCAAATTGCATACAGAGCGTCCTGCCGCAAACGTATCCTGTAATATTTATTCACAATTCACAGTTATTTGTAAGTGTTTCTAATTTCAAACATGATTATTATGAGTTATTGGCGACCGGATTGGCGGGCGATTAGAAATTTTCAAGGGTAAGCCATGGTTACGCTTTCCAGTCTTGTCATTCTTTGTACCTATTATATTTTTCAGATTGTATGTTGCTATTCGTTTGTTATTTAATTTCTAGAATTAATGAATCCTATTAAAAAAACATTTTTTCAGATTTACAAGTTTTTGATAAATTGTTGATCATATTCCAAAAAAAAATGCAACTGCAAAAATTCCTAAAGATTTTTTTTTGTCACAATCAAAAATATGAGTTTTATCCAGACGAAGTCGCGATTAAAGATCTAGTATTCGAATAAAACTGTCAATGTCAGTTGTAATGTTACTGTAGAGGTCAACCACAACACGTATTTGGCTGATAGGTGAAGCAAGTGCGCATGCGCCGGTAAATAAATTGACAATAAATATCTATGCGTCCTTTGAAATTACAATCACATTTGATAAAAGTAAGTTGAAACTTATATAAGGATTAAAACACCGAAAGAATAATCATTAAAATTTATGTAGAATACAAAATAGTAAATAGAAATAGGTTACATAATTGACTGTACTAAATCCATACTAAACAGAAAGGTTTGGGTTACCCTAAGAGAAAAATTCTTGCCGTTGTTTTTTTGTTAATCACATTAACCTTGTAATGTATAACTTAATGTGTTTTACAGTTTGGTTGAGAGTTAAACATCTACCCCCGTTTGAGGGTTTCAGATTAAAGTTAAATAAAATCTTATTTTAACCTTACCAGGGTGCTTTTGACATCAAACTCTGGGCAGCGCCATTTTTGTTTAATTCCGTTGTTGCCATTTTGAATCTGAAATGAAATACAATAAATCAAATAATCGAATTATAAGAGTAAATGTTTTGGGAATTGTAAAAGTAAGAAAAATAATTAAACTAAATCTGACTGTCTTATCTTATATTTTGTACAGATGGTCACACATAATGCTTCGCATAAAAAGTGCAATATTAATCAAGATGTGATGCTAACAGCTTAACATCGGTACAAAGCCCAAACAAGAAAAGTTGATCCTTGAGCGTACCATAAGGGTTGACATTGCACTAGTTTAGTGAAGCTTTTCGTTTTGCCGCCTGCAACTACATAGTCATTAAAATAACCTAAAACTGCATGTAATTACTCATTTAATTGATCACTTTCTTTTAGCATGTTTTCTTTTCTTGTTAAATATTTAGTCAAATAAGCTTTCAAGGTTTTGTTTATTTCGGTATGATGTCCGTTTTGAAAAGAGGTTTATTTTGAAAAATACTTTTTTTGTGTTTAAATCAAATATTTTTAGTCGTATAAGAAACTGTGGATAATCTGTGGCTTTGTTTAAACAAAATCAAGTTGTAACTTAAAAAATATCATTAAACTATAAAAACCCCGCCCAATAAAATTTTAATACTTCATGAAAAAAAACCTGACAAATTCAAAAACCCGTTAAATACTATTTTATCTATTTTAAAGAATAATAATATGAATTAATTATTGCTAATTGTCGTCTACCGGATGTTTATGTTTAAATTATGTACCTACTTAGATTGTTAATGCATATTTATTTATTTAATTTGAAGTGAAAAAAAAACGAAAAAACCTTTATTGCATTTGCGACTTTATTTCCTTACTACTCAAACACACATCTTTGTTGATTTTTTCAATTTCATGAGACTAGCCATGGGCACAAGTAAAAATATGAAGCAAAAGTAAAAAAATGCTGAAGACTATATTATCTAATACCTTAAATTCGAGACACACATTCAAGAGTATATTCGTTGATTAATAATAATCTTCTTTCTTCGTTCTTTTGTCTTTATTTTTGTACTTATTTGATGAATGTTATTTTAATTTTGGTTTTATTTGTTTTAATAATTATCTTTTAAATTTATTTCATTTATTGATTTAATTAGTTTTAATTTGTGCGGTGATGGCTAATGTTATGTACATACACCGGTATAGTCATACATATCAGACGAAATAGTTAAATATGATTTATTGTGTAAATTTGAATATGTATGATGTGGTAGAACTATTTAATAAATAAATAAATAATAACCACATCACGACAAACATTGACTCAGCCCTGCACTAAGATGTAATCTTGTGTCGCAGCTGCTAAGCAACGACATTGTATAAACTACATAGATAAGAATACAACATCCAAGGCCATCAAATTTATAATTCGATCAAATGACACCATTGTTGATCCTGATGAACAGGAATTGCAGTGATGGGGCAGAGTCGCGGGTGTGCCCCGTACCACAACCATCAATTAAAAGCTACCAATCATACTACTAATCATTAATTCATGGCTATAGCATTAGTAAAGTTAAAAAATATCCAAAAATGTTCTTGATGAGTGTTGTCTATCGTCGACATTGCTGTGTCATCGAAAATATTTGGATAAAACAGAATTATTCTTTATTTTCTGCGGAATCCTAAGCACATGAAGTAAAAACACAAACGTCAAATTTTTAAAGGAGGTTTAATGGCGGTAAATTTTGTCAATTGCTACTTAATGGATTTTAAATGTTAATTGTTTACTTAGATAAAATTTAATTTAAGATAATTGAAGCAAACCGTCTGTTCAAATATTGAATAATGTAGTGATTTTTCCCGAAGCCACGTCCGCGTTGATTATTATTTTTAAGAAAAATTTAAAATGAGTTTCCTTTCTAAACATTGATGTTAAGTTGTTTTTTAATTGGATGACGAGTCTTGAAGATTACCCAAATATACTGTTCCTATTTAAAATATATATACTACTGTAAGAAATACTATAAGAAATATTTATACTTTCGAATAACAGCATCAAGTAATTTGCCGATCATACACAAAAAAAGCGGAATTTTGAATAGCCAAATGTTTTTCAGTTTTAATCCGACTGATAAAGAAAGAGGGTAATGTTTTTTATTTATACTTTTAAACGATTCAAAACCTTATTGTATGATAGCGAAAAAAAAATCTTACAGGAACCATAACAAAATATTCGAGAAGGTCACAGCGTGCCGCGTGCTGTGACTAATTCAACGAGTAATGGAACACTTGTTTAGTTTAGCCGTGTGTGCATTGAATGCCAATCAGATTGATAAAACTGACAAAAAAAAAAAACTTTACATGATGGTGCCTGTACAAAAAAACGAATAATTTTTTTTTTAGATGCTTCTGGTGAAGATCAATGAAAACATTTTCATTGGTTGTTTAGAAATAATAATTAAAAATACCTAAACAACATAACAAACATTAAATTTGAGCTTTAAATTTTTTTACAGAAATCTTAATAATTTATAAAACTTCATGCCACAAAAAACAACTAGAAAAAACGTGCTTTTCTGTGGAATTTTTTAAAACTACTAACTTTAGATTATTTTTCTTTTGATAAAATTTCTAAACAATACATCTATCTGGGATATCGTTTTTTGGTCATTAACCACTCTGTGCTACTTAATTCTAACCCGTCAAGAGTAAACCCGCCAACAAATAGAAAGTGTGTTGCTCCAGCTAATGTAGGATACCTGGTTGGAGTGTAGCAAAGAGTATGGAAGGCATCCGGGACCAATTCTTTTTTTTTTCTGCAATGAACATATGTTTAAATCACATTTCCCTTTAGAAATCATTGAAATAATATTTCTTTATTATCAATTTACGCGGTAAATTGCAATTCTTCCCGGAATTGATGTATTCATAGTGATAAATTATAATTATATATTTTTTTCTTACTGTTAACATGTTATCTTTTTTTAAATCTTCCCTTAGGAATACATCTTTAAAATTGTCAATTTTTTTCTCATCTTATTATACGAAAAGTCATTTTTTTCCAAAAAATAGACTTTCTTAAAGGTTAGGCATTAATGTTCAGTTCGGTTTTATAGTGGGACCGAAATGCACGAGCCTAGCTACTCAATACCTAGTTATCTACATTTAAATATAGCTCCAGTGAAAAGATAACAATAGTATTACAATATTATGTATCATATTCAATTGTAAACATGTAAATAAGTAATCCTTCACATCTGACACCGGCATGACTCTGTTCGAGTTATCTTCAACTACTTAAGGTCATCCATAATGTTTTATAAAAACGAATATCTTTTTTACGTGAAAAAATCTGAACGGATTCCGAAAAAAATGGCCAGAAAATTCTAACGTGGAGACTACATAGGCTACATTTAAAAAAGTCGAGTTTAAAGCAGACAAAATCGCAGGCAAAAGCTATTTTAATAACTTTAAGCGGGAAAGTAGCCGTGCAGCCATATTGTAAATTGTATATGTGTAGCGAATTATGTATGTAACC
Source organism: Choreutis nemorana (assembly GCA_949316135.1). Taxonomy (NCBI): domain Eukaryota; kingdom Metazoa; phylum Arthropoda; class Insecta; order Lepidoptera; family Choreutidae; genus Choreutis; species Choreutis nemorana. The sequence goes on from OX438598.1 coordinate 2,111,279, forward strand.
GATTATAACATAATTTTATGGAAGGTAGTTTTAAATCGGATTTTTTTAAGGACTATAGGTACTTTTACACATGATTAAATTCTGCAGATGTTTCTTGTAATTTAAGAATAATATAATATTTAATAAATTGTGGGTAGATGCTAACTGTAAAAATGTACTATAAATTATTTTACCGTTCCATGTTTTTTAATCATTTAAAATAAATATTTCGTAAGTAAAAAAAATTTAATCATACCAAACAAATAAATATTTACATGATATTTATAATTTATGCGAAAATAAGGAACTCAATGGCGTTGAGTATTGAAATGCTAATCTGAAGCCATTGTATAGTGCATGTAACTAACCGCCAAAACATTAACCGTTGCCACGAGGCCAAGGGCAATCACACCATGACCAACATGACTTAACTTCCAATTAATTTTTAAAATTAAAACTTTAAGTTTTTGTTTCTCTTATATCGCATTAAAGGTTTTTTTAAATAAAACTATTTTAAAAATACTGGCCGAAAAGATACTCACGTTGGAAAGTTTGTAAGAAGGACAAAAGAAAAAAGATCACAATTTTTTCCGCAAGTTTGAAAAAGGAACACAGTTTATACGCGTGTCGCAACGTTCGTATTCAAGCAGTATCGCTCGGAGCGGCGCGGGCGGACGACTGAATGATCTTCCTTCGTGCGCTGCTCCCGCTCCGGCTCGATTCGGACGATTCTCGTTTTCTATACTATTTGCATTCACATATATTTCCTGCAGTCAAATTTGTTGATAGTAATTACAGCTTTTTGTTCAGCTAAGCAAGAACAAAACGGGTTTAGCAAATAATCAATGACCTTGTTGGAGGGTTACAGGGTAAAAAAGGAACGCGTGATACTTTAGGTTTTCCAAGCTTTTTAGGTAAAAGATAAATATGGACTGTTTAAAAGCAAATTTAGTTCGAGAGACAACGGATGCTGCATTGTAACTTTGCCTTATCAAAGTTATTCGGGTCAGAAGAATGTTGACTGACGATAATTACGAAAGATAAATGTTAATTTAACTATAACAAAACTAACTTGTATTTACGTTTACAAGAATACGACCAAAAAGCAAAGTGGTAAATAAATAACTTCAAAACGTTTTTGTATGAAAATCAACCATTGTACATTTTTATACCTTTACTGGACTGTTTTTTTATGCATATCAATGAAGCAAACGATTCACCTAATTCATAGTGATGTATTGAATCGACGATGCTCTTGATGTCTGGAAAGCCAAGAATACCCTCTCGTGCCAATAATTACTCTGGCTCTCCAATCTTTGGATCCGATACACAGTTTCACGTTGTAAATTGAAAAGACGGTGGTACCAACCCAGCCGATCACCTGTAATTAAATTCTCACCTGTACTATAGCTAAAATCTTTCTTTTGGATCACCATAATGAAGGTAACTACAACAAATCAATCATGTTATCTAATCCAAAATGGCTTATCAGAAGAATTCCCCATCTTTTTATATAAAACTGCCGACCTAAATCGAGATGCTAAGGAGGACGTGTTTTTAATTATTTAAATGCTAATCCATTGTACTGTAAATAATTTATTATTATAGTTTGATACTTCATAATCAAGTTGAAGTAACCGTAAGTAACCTTGCGGTAACCTATTGCCTTCTTTTAAATGGATGGTCAAATGGTCATTGGTCAACACTCAAGAGATTCCAAATTACCTGAACTTATCTACATAAATAATAAAATAAAAATATGTTTTAAGTTTAACGGTAAAAAAAAGATAAAATGATGTAATATAAACTAAAAAATAATTCGGTAGGTCTCAGGTACCAGGGTACTCAGGTTATCAGAGATATCACACCACTCTCCTCATCAATCAAGGGCATTGATCAGACAAAAAAAAAACGTTTTTAAGTTTTATTTTAAGTAAAACCATTTAAAAATAAGGGCAACCGACTCATCAACGCCCAGCCTAAACCCTTGGACAAAGAAACCTTATTTTTCACAAGCTTTGTTTCTATGACGTATGAACGAGGAATAAGAAAATGTTTTCGAAATTTAAACCTTAAAAAGGGATTGAAAGTGTGTATGGTAGCTATTTTTGAAGCTTGAGCTAGCTCTGTTATCTCGAATTTAACGCGAGCGGAGCCATGGGCAAAAGCTTGTCAAGATTTTAAGTTCGTTAGCTTACAAGTAGAAGTTTATAACTATTCTTTCGATTTTACTAGTTTGTCTCTTTTCTAAGACACTAAATTATAATTTTTTCGTCGCCGTCGTTTTGTCCCACCACTGCGACTCCTGTTCTCCAGGATCAACAGTGGCATCCTTTGATCGAATAATGCAGCTGTGCAATGACGCACAGGCTGAGCCCGGACACCCTACCGGCTGTCGAACGACCTTGATCAGAAGACATAGGAGGTAGTAAGAAAGCGTTTTCAGACTTCCCTTCCAGCAAAGCGGAGACAGCAATGGAAACGGCCCAGAGGCCGAAAGCTAAAGGGATCTACGGTCAGGAGACGCCTGACCGTCAAATACACCACGGCATGCCAGTAACAGGAGATAAACTAAGTTCTAATCTACATCTTACACCAGCAAAACTAAGTGATCAGTAAAATGAAGCCACAGATGGAAAGCATTTTCTGCAGTCAAAATATTCGTTTGTTTTGTATTCGTTTTTCCAGTAACAGCTGGACACTTCGAAATACAGCTGTACAAGAGTAATTTTCGCGTTAAATGAACGTTTCAGGCATTCTTTCCTATCAAATTAAGTTGTCTAAGCGAGCAATTATAAATTTAATAACCAAGAAAGATTGTTATTTACGAATGGCTGCGTTCATTTTAGTTCAGAAATATGCTTAAACTTTTTTTTCCTAAACGACGAGTGCTGCGGCTCGGAGGCTTTAGCAACTTTACCGTGCCTATAAATCAGACTGTATCGTATTTAAAAAGAGAACACAACAAGACGAAAATCATAAGTACGATCGCCATTCCTGTCCGCCTCCCCATCGAGATTAATGGTAATCCAGCTATTCTAAGACACGATTATATTACGATGTAAATTTTTAAATTATTCAAAAGCTTCAATTAACACGTCATTCTTTAATTTATTTTACGATATAAGCTCACACCTATCGTATATCACACTATACTGGTATATACAATTTATAACTTATTCCTATGAAAAAGATTCCAGCCACATGAAAAGGTCAGTTCTTATGAATATTTTAACGTGTTTTATTATACCATAAATGTAAAGGTTTATAGCTTTATATGGATTCAGAAAAAACAGGACACCCTTCGACCAGGTTTTTGACTAATATGAAAAAGTGGCTGGATGATCATATACTTTAGAAGTTTAAAAACAATGGAAAAATTCGATAACCTCTCATCACTTATTTATTTTACTGTAGTTAACGATATTGCACTTTGAAGACCTCATAATACCAAGATTTCTTATGGAAAATACCTGTAACAGGTTTTTTTTAGATAAATTTTTGTAACACAGGTCTATACTCAACAGAAACATTTAGTTCTTATATCGATAGACATATAATTTAAAAAAATGAAGAATTTTAAATAATGATACATTATGCAATTTTTTGCTTCTCCTGTAAAATTTTACTGAACACTCATACTAGGTTTTCACAGTACGATGTCGTCAGTAAGTATCGAAAAATTTCAGATGTGTTACATTCAGGTGCCAAAGACAAGATAGACTAGTAACTCGCTATATTGCTTCAACGGGCTCTAACCAATCAGTGTGTCTACCATGAGTTCGGATTATATTTCTACACGTCAGATAGCATAGCTTACTACAGTGATTTTGCATTAAGAATCTTAAATCTTCATCAATCCGTTAGAGGCGCTTTGCAAAGATTTGTAAGTGCAGTAGCAAGCGGCAATCGAAGATAAAACTCATGGTAGACATGCTGACATAAAACTATTACTAGTCTATTTCCTAACCTAACATCTTCATTCGTTTCCGAACGGCAATCGTTTCCTAACATGCCCTCGCAGGAGAGCTAACTGACTGATATACACAATATGTATTTACATACATAACTAGTAGATATTCGTATGAGTGTCCATGTTTTCATCACAGTAGTTGCAAAAACAACCTTCATCATATTGGACGTTTCATTCAAATACATTAAGCGGTTTATATATTTTAATATGTAAAATCATGATTAATTATATTCGCACAAGATTATAGAAGGGGGAGATTTAATTACTTTCTTTTATTTAATAGAATACAGCGGCCCGCACCAGGTGCGCACGGGTAGGTATTTAACTTTTTTTAAATATTCTATTGCCTATGTCAAACAGGGATAACATAGGATTCTAACGGTGAAAGAATCTCAATCGATCCAGTAGTTTCCGAAACCATTCATTGAAAAAAAACAATCAAGTCTATCCTGTTTATTATGTTAATTAGTTAAATAATATTACTAAATAAAATGTTCAAATTCATGTAGACTTTATGTTTATTGAATTTAATTGCAAACATTCTTTTTTCTTAAGCATATCATCATTAAATTAAGGCCTTACCTTATATTTTATACCAGCCTTTTCAATTAATTTCTAATTGAATTCAGTTTAACATTTCTACTGTAATATTGTATCTACATGTTATTTAAATTTGATAAACCTTCTTCGGTTAAAGTTGACGAAAATAACACTCACGATTTGACTTTTTCAAAAAGTATTGTTATTTTGTATTGCCAAAATGTTTATTTACAATGTGGCTTCAATGTACACAAAATGAGTTGTGGAGACGTTTACAAAATGCCATTGTCTTACCGAATTAACATACACCAATATTCACAATGATAAATTAATGTATTCAATAATACGTATTGATGACAGGGACACCGGGGTTTTATAAAAAATACAACAAAAATATAACTTGAGAGCCTCCACCGTTTTTATTTTCATCAGTTTAAAATCAACAGCAACATTGAGATCACTTCTAGATATATCTCATCTGAAACAAATCCGCACTGAGAAATTCATTTTTTCTTAATTTATGACATACATATAGTAATAACTACATCACGACGCACACATTGCTGAGCCCTGCACAAGAAATAATCTTGTATCGCAGGCACTAAGCAACGATATGATATAAACTACGTAGATAATAATATAAATATCCAAGACCGGTAAACAGTGCGTTTTGCAAATAACACTAAGTTCCGCTGCCACCGGGTTCGAACCGAGAAACTCTAGCGTAGCAGTCGGCTGTTTACACCACTGCGCCACCGAGGTGGTCATTTACATATGGTTTTTAACTTAGATTTAACATTTGTTTTTTCCCAGATGGTGGACTTTCAAGGCCATATCGACTTCCACGAGGCGGACCGATGATCTAGTGAGGGCTGCAGGGAGCCACTGGATCCAATTGGAACTATTTTGGGGTAGTCTAAGTCCACCAGTGGACGTGTTCCGTCTGATGATGATCATGTTATTCGTGTTTTTTTCAGTTTTAAATGGTTTTTGTTGTAAATTTATTTAAAGATACTTTTCTCCAGCAACCCTGAAGTACAAAGTCAAACCCTAAACAAAACATGTCAAGTGTTAATTAATTTAAATGTTTTTCGTCATTATAATTTAAAACGTTAATAAAATGTTTTTCAACAGAGCAATTAAAAATTTAAGAATTTTGATTGAGAATACTTAATAATGCATTTTTTACATTAACTTCGCTAACTAGGTAATTTCTGCCGACTTTTCTTGCAAATTTTTCTTTTCAAGTGTGAACAAGGCGCTCGAGTAAAATTTAGACGGCATCGTTGCTCCGGAAAAGTTATAACTCTATTAATTTAAATGCAGAACAATGACTTTTTGCTGATGATGATTACCGATCCAATTCAACACTTAAATCTACCATACATTTTGCAATAAGTTCCTACTAGTAAAGTTTTTAGTTAGTATAAAGGAGGACGTGGTAGCTCAGTTTGTCACGTGCCCTGGATAACCGACCGACACGACCCTACAGGACGAGGGTTCGAGTCTCGAGCCGTTGTAGCTGCCATGTTTCTCAATGTGCCTGGATGGAGGCGACAGATTCGCAACCTGTCACACCGGGACTTCGACATAAACTTTCGAAAAGTGGTGTGTAGCAAGCACCTCTGCCAATCCCTCTCAAAGGAACTACGGTGTGAGTATCAATACGAAATCATCCTTATTCAAAAGTGGTGTAAACAGCCGACTGCTACGCTAGAGATTTTCGGGTTCGAATCCCGGCGGGGCGGAACTTTGTGTTATTTGCAAGACGCATTGTTTAGCTTACCCGTCTTGGATGTTGTATTCTTATCTATGTCCTTTATACCATATCGTTGTTTAGTGCCTGCGATACAAGTTTATATCTTAGTGCAGTTCTGAGTCAATATATATATCGTGTTGTGGCTATTATTATTATGAAAATATTCGATTTCCATACGTCAGATTAAAGATAATTAATTTAAGAAGCGAAAATAATCGGAATCTTCATATCTAATTATCGATTTCTGCATGAAAATCATATTTTAGCATTACACTGTAAGATACGAGAAAACACATACGCTTCATATTCAACCAAAAATTTAAAATTTATTTGAATTACTTATAGTCATGAATTTTTAGTTGTTTATTAGTTGAAGTGAAAATGGCAGACTATACAGCGTAAGTTTTTATTTTGCTTAATAGCTACACAGGTTTAAATTTTCTTGCGTACCTTTAATTTTTTACCTTACATTTTATTTGAGCCTTTTCAATTCATGACCGAATTCAATTTTAGATTTCTACAGTAATATTATATCTACATGTTTTATATCTTTAATAACCTTCTTCAGTTGAAGTTGACGAAAATTATACTGACACTGACATCCTCAAAAAGCTATTTATAGCCAAAAATATAGTTTTTGCAATGTGGCTACAATGGACAAGAACAATCTGATACGATATCCGATTTTAAAAAAAACAATTTTATAATTCACACCAACTTAAAATTTCGACTAATTTGACTGCATCTAGATAAGAATATTTATAATTTTTTAAACTTTATCAAGTAGTCTTTTGTTTCCGAGACTTTTGCTGTCAGTATTCTTTGAAATATAAATACTCGTAGTGAGATAGACTATGTGTCTGAAGCGTTCCATTGTAAAATATGGTTGTGGTCATCATCAGATGTAATTTGGGATATCTATTATAAATCTAGGAACTAATAAAGGAAACTCCACAAAGCACACAGATCTAGAATAAATTACGATCTGTCACCCTGTTGGGTGCCCCTAGGGAAAAAGTACCCATACACGCTTTGACCTTTTCCCTTACGACAAGAAGACAGATAAAACTTTTATGTCAATTCTAGATTAGGACTTTCGAGTTAAAGAGCCAAATAATTTTTTTAACTACATAACTAAAACAAAACCAATTTGTCCAAAATAACTTACATTCACATCACATTATATGCAATTATATAAATATAAAAACGAAATTACAAAAAAACCATCGAAGCGAGTAAAGTATCCATTTAAAAAACGTCAGATCAGAAATGGTCAGATCGACCTTGGACTAGAAAGCGATGTGGCAACGACTGGTAATATTTTGGGTGATTGTACATTCTCCGCGAAGGTCATGAGTCGTGGATACGGCGTCAACGCACTTAGGGTTACAAGATACAATTCTTAACATACCTGATCGAATTCCTGATTATCAAATAAATTCCTGACAATCCAGAAGAAGTAGTCCAGAAAAGAGGGTTTGACATGCATAAACATAAACTCACACCGTAATTAATCCCTCAAGGGGGGTTGGCACAGGCGATAAACACCGCATTTCACATGTTTATGTCAAGTCCCAGTGTTACAAGTTTCGAATCTGTCGCCTCTATCCGGGCACAATAAGGAACATGGGTTTGATTTTTTTGGGTTAGTGTAAATAACGAAGGTACAGTAAATCATTGAAATTCTTGACGTCTGGTAACCCTATCCGAACACTTGTTTCTATAAAGAGTCGTTGCTCTGGTCAAGGTTTACTTGGAGGCATATTTTATAGACACCTGACAGGCCAATTAATACCGGTTCCAGAATATTCCTTACGGACACCACTGTAAGTTGAAATTTAACAGGTTTTAGTGACCAAGTGTTAGGATACACTGGTTCTGGTGGAAAATTTACTACGACCAATATTTTTTGGACTTTAAAAAATTTGAATAATGCAAACATCGCTTTACAGTTATCTCTCGCCTTTTATTTGCTTTATTTGCTACTGGGTAATCTAGGCCCGAGTCAGTGTTGCTTAATGGTCTTGCTGGTGGCAAAATATACTTGATTTGTGAAGAAAATAGCCGTTTCAAAGATGAAATAACATATTGAGTTTAATATTGCTACATACGTGTTTTTATTATACGAATTTGTAATTAATTGGCCAAAATCTCACCTGTTGGTGAGTGACGACACGGCTCAAGGTGGTATGCTTGCTTAGAAAAAAATATTAGCCCTGACTTAAAGCGGACCAGATTACAAATAATCTAAAAAAACTCGTAAAAAGCGATATTTTTATAGAACAAGATGGCTTTTATTGACTCCCTGCCATGGCCAGACTATTCATATGTCTTGACATTGCTCAGTGAAATTGTAAGTATGTATGAATATGAATCCAGTCTCACCTAAAACCTTTAGACAGCATGACATAACATGAACTCGCACCGTAATCCCTGGAGAGGGGTTGGCATAGGCTTTTTTCATGTTTATGTTAAGTCCCAGTGTGACAGGTTGCAAATCTGTTGCCACTAGCCGGGCACAATCAGGAAATTCCAAGTAAAAACGCCAGCCTTTAAAGGGCCCTTATACAGCTCGCGTCCCATTGGGCCTCGAACCCGTGGTATTTTGTCGCCATGCCACCGCCTGATTACACTAGGTACCGCCTGATTAGGACAATCCTGAAATTTTGACAAAGTCTTTACTGCTGCAAGCATTTTTCGACTTCCGACTTAGCTAGTGATATTTAGAAAAATAAGTACTTTAACCTTATTAGCTCCTTATCTTTTAATACAAGGCATTTGCACCTTTATCGTTCGATTACTATACTGTAGAATGGAGATAATTAAAATCTTTTTCTACTTATCATTTTATCGTGTATCATATCTGTGTAGGCTAAACCATTTTTAACAATAGTTGGTGAGAACACGACCTATTTTAGGTTATTGAAAAATGTAAGTTTATTCCATTTTACATACTTGTTATCGACTAAAAGAAATTATTTAAGAGTTATCCCTTAAGCTATTGGAGTATGCATTTTGCATTGCAAATGTCACTTAATATAAACTTTTTATATATATTCCAATACATTCATCAATTTTTTTTTGCTTTCCGCTTTCTTACTACCTCCTATTTCTTCTGATTAAGTTCGTTGCGGGTCCCAAGACAGCCGGTACCTAGTGTGTCCGGGCACAGCCTGTGCGTCATTGCACAGCTGCATTATTCGTTGATTATTCGATCAAAGGACGCCACTATTAATCCTGATAAACAGGAATTTCAGTGTTGGGACAGAGTGGCGGGTGTGTCCCGAAAATGTATTTATTGATTTATTAAATATCTGGAAATCTCCCTAAATACATTGGATTCTAATAATTCCATTAATGTTATTGACTAAAAATTTAAATAATAACACTGTAATATGTGAAAGAAACCTCATATGTAAGGTAGAAGTAAAACGAAACAAATCTTTTTTTGTACCTTGAGATCTCTCTTGCTGAATTATATTCCTATATTCGCCGGGCATCAAACAACCTAATTTTTACATACTTCGTATATAATATGCACAAACACATAAAAAACATACATGTTGATTTGAGAATCTACTCCGTTTTTTATTTTCGTCGGTTAAAACCAAAACATAAATAAATGTAATGTAATACAAAGGTTAAATCTAAAAATAAATAAATGCGTCTTCACTTTCTTCGGTTTTGCACTGTCTCCAGGGCCGAGGAATCGCAATTCGTCCAGATTCTGAAGATCATCGCGGAATTTATATGGACCCTCATCCTCGTAAACATTGAGATCATCAGGTCCATCTTCAGACTCTTCATCTCCGCTGAACCTAAAGATGTGACCGGGGAGATCATGCTGGTAACATTAAAATTTACATTAAAATAGTTTTTTTTATTCCACTACAAGAAATTCCATTCCAAAGGTTTTTTATAGCAAGAATTTAACAAAATAGTCTATCAAATCAATCGAGCCGTTTTCAAGTGATGCTTCATCATAAGAGTACTATTGATTTGAATTTCTTGGAGTGAGTAGTGAACCAGGCCACAAACCGTCTCGAATACCATCTCGGGCAGATTTAAGAAACTGTTTTTAAAATCCATCTTAAGTGAAGTGGAATAGGTGTAACCAGTTACCCAGTGAGCTAAGTTCTCAGAACAATCTCAGAAGTGTACAGGAATTCAAAGACAACTCGAGCATCATTAATCGGATCGATTAACAGTTCGGAGCGAACATCATTTTAAATTACTAAGTTTTAAAATTTGAAACATTCGATTGTAGATCACCGGCAGTGGACACGGCATTGGCCGACAGGTGGCGCTCAGGTTCGCCAGGCTTGGAGCCACCATAGTGAGTGTGGACATCAACGCCAAGGGCAACGAGGAGACCGTCCGCATGATCAGAGATGCGAAGGGGAAGGCACACCAGTATGAGTAAGTAATTCCTGCTAATGTGATTTGTATGGGGATCCTATATGTGACTACGATACCGTGTGGTTAGAAAAGTGCCTGAAAGGCAGTCGGTTCTGGCACTAAAATTGCGTGTTTTCATAAAGTGCCTGAAAGTTCAATGATCTGGCGAAAGATACTATTGGGCAACGACAGATACAACAATTATGTTAAACATAATGCCTGCGACGCTGGCTGGGGGGTCTCGGGTAGATATTTGTTTGCTGAACACAAAATTTGGTTTGGGTTCTTCTATCTATTTAAGTTTCCTTTTATCTAAATGTTAATATGAAATTATACAGCGGCTACATTTTTTTGCAATTTATTTTAAGTTTTACTTATTTTTTGTGAAAAAAATTGATATGTTAGATTAATAGTTAATCGATCGGAAAAATCCTTTGTTGCAGACGCTATCATCTTGCGCTTCTTTAGAGAGAGTAGCAAACTCTTTCACGTCATTCTCTTTCTTTTAACCAAACGATCTCATTCTAAACTCTTTAATCCATTCTTCAGTTTTCTGGAATCTCAACTTTTATATGATATATGTTTCTTCCAGATGTGATGTGACAGATAGAGCGGCGTGCTTTGCTCTCGCGGAGAAGGTTCGCAAGGAGGTGGGTGAGGTGACCTACTTGGTGAACAACGCCGGCATCATGCCCACTAAGCCCATCACTAGACAGACAGAGAAGGACATCAGGCTGATGATGGACCTCAACGTCAACGCTTACTTATGGGTCAGTACTAGCAAAAAATAATTCTTAATGCGAAACCAATAGAATAGTAATGGAAATAATTGTTATAAGCATTTGCACGCCAAATAGGCAGAATAAGTGAAACCATCGTAATTAATTACCCACCTGTATTACCTTATTTTAGCAAATAAATCATAATCTAATCTAATCCATCGGCATAGCAGACTAGGCGGGAGAGCGACATAGAGTCTTTCTCTTTCTTTTTGTCCGACGAATAATGGAAGAGGGTGATAGGGAGAGAAGTACCTTGTCTCATGGACTATGTCGCGCTTATTTACCATGCAGGTCTACTTTCTAAAAGTAGGCCAGTTTATCTGGAAACTTTTGTTTTATTACTTTGTGTTAAATTTATATAAAATAATTAAAATTCAAATTTTCGCATGGATCCTAATGAATCCTACGTCACCAGATGCTCCAAGCGTTCCTGCCTTCGATGATGGAGCGTAACCACGGGCATGTAGTATCCATGGCGTCGATGGCTGGTATCGCAGGAGTGGAGAACCTCGTCCCCTACTGCGGCTCCAAGTTCGCAGTCAGGGGCATCATGGACGCTCTGTCCCTCGAACTCTTCACCCATGAAAGGGACTTCAGTGGGGTAAGTTATTTTTAAAAACATTTATATTTGGCAATAGTGCTTGAAGCGCCTAGTAGTGATATAGTATATTTGATTAATTTAAAATAACGATCTATAAAGCTTGGGCTTCACAAGGGCATATGATTTTCCGCTTGATTATAGAATTAAATTTAAAAAAACCATTGTAGAACGTCTGATTGACCTCTAATATAATTATTTAAATTATAAAATAACATTTGCAATAGGCCCGTCACATAGAAAATTTGAATGACCATAATGTCTGATCACCAGATCAAACTGACCACCATCTGCCCGTACATGGTGAACACTGGTCTCTGCAAGAAGCCCCGTATCCGATTCAACCTGATGCCGATGGTGGAACCCGAGTTTGTGGCTGACAACATCGTGGAAGCAGTACGATTGGAGCTGGAAGAAATCACCGTCCCAAGATACATGCACTATGCGTATGGGGTAAGAAAAACTATCTAGTCAAATAGTTGTAATATAAAAGTAATTCTGTCTCCCGGTTTATTACCTTTTTAAACCAAACACAGATCGACGTACAAAACGATTTTTAGGAAAAAAAATATCTGGTGGTCGCAAGTTACGTCTGCCATATTCCCCATTGTGCCTGTCACGCTGGTACTCAAGATAAACATTCGAAATACGGTGTTTGACACGTGCCAATCCCTCTCGAGGGGATTACGGCGTGAGTTGATGTGTGTGTAGTAAATCGAGTTCTATGCCATTAAAGTCGCGGCGGAAAGCTATTAATTCCAATTATAAACCATGGATCACAGATCAAATTTGAAGAAATTGCACAAATTCTGCTTTCTGCCTCCTGTAGTTGAAATCTTAATTGTTTATATTTAGTCAAGTCTTAGTTAAACATGGTTTATTCCAGTTCGCTCAGCTCTTGCCCAGAAAGGCCCAGAGGCTGCTCACAGCTTTCGGAGACACCGGCGTCGATCCTGAAGATGAGTAGACCAGGTGATCCTCTTCGGCTTCTACAGGGGGACAAGTCATACCCAGCCATACATACTTCCATCACGAAAACTGCAGTGTAAATGTTTGATGTTTGATATTAATTGACTGTCAACGCCAGTATCATAAACTTGAAACTTTGGAAACCAAGGTATTTCAAAGGTACAGCCACAGATAACAATAGCGAGTACAATATCAATCCTTATATACAAGTTAAAAGTGGTACAGAGTCCAAACCGCTGGTTGTAAAGCCACGTGTACCTTCTATGTAGGTTTCATAAAATTAAAAACACAAAGTAATAGAAGGTGTTACTACCGCGGTACATAAATCTATCTATGTAAGAAGCATTTATTACTTTAAAACTGTTGTCTGTGTAAAACTTTATTTATTTATATTAACAGCCTGTTGTGGTCGATGTTATTTTTGTACAGTTTTATTTTTAAGCTGGAATTTATTATTTTAACTTTACGAAAGTTTTAATAAAATAATTTCTGGCTAAATATACGACAAACGATTATGGTTTTTGTCTTTTAGGAGACCAAAATGACATTAAACCCTTACATTACTCATATACTCTATCTATTTACAAAATTCAATTAAATATATTTTTTCCCTGCAATTTCTAGTTGATAACAGTTTCGGTAAACAGCATATCGGTGAATGGTATATGTAGAAATTAATTCTGCTGTTATATGTGAGATATAATTCGATTTTATTTAAAGCAGGTATTTTCTAATAAAATAATTATTAAAACAAGTTCGATTTTATTTGTATTACATAACTAATTACCAAATTTTTTGTCATTACAAAAATATTATGTAGATAACTAATCGCATTACTTAAAATTAGGTAAATCCTTATCCGTATCTTTAATATCTGTTTTGTTTCATTAATTACACGAGTATGTGCTTCATTAATATAAACATGCATAAGATATGATGCTACAAACGTACTGGGTTTATAAATTATTCTGTATGCGCAGGCGCCACTCTTTTTAAGCAAAAAGTATATAAATGTGTCAACAGGCTAATAACAATAATGAAAAATAACAAATTTCACAATCACGAGTTAAAAATATAATTTTTAACTTAACAAATAAAAAAAGCACATCACGACACACATTGATTCATCCCTGCAGCAGGATTGTTGAATCTTGTGCCAAGCAACAATATGGCATAAACTACATAGATAAGAATACTAAATGCTACACCGGCAGCGAAACAATGCGTTTTGTAAATAACACAAAGTTCCGCCCCGTTTGGATTTTAACCCAGGACCTGTTGCGCAACAATCAGCTGTTACACAACTGCTTCACACCAAAAGTTTTTTACTAACCGTAAGCCTAAATAAATTAGCTCCAACAGTTTCCAACATGGAACCAATTCAAGCGAAATAATAATCTAATTTTGGTTCAGGTTTAATGCAAAACAAACCTAATAGAAGACTAGCCTTTAAAAAAAGTTATCACGTCCGCTACGCAAAAAGGGCACAACTACCATCGTTGTGAAAGTTACTTATGCCCTTTTTCGTTTCGTCTCAGTACGACTTAACCTAAGTAATGGTGTCCACAAACTTCTTTGTGTGATCAGTCTTTGCCCTATTTAGAGGTGAGTGTCCTAAGGAAGGCGGTTGCTTGTCTTTTCGTTGGGAGACATTGTCCGAATGCTTCTAGAAGTAATGGTTCATCTTCAGTCGCTTTCCTGAAAAAATACGTTTAGGTACCAATTGGCACATAAAAATACATTATGTATTCATATTTAAAAGAAAAACCAACGGAATAACATTTTATCGAAGAACCTTCTTACATACAAAGGTATTAACAATTTTTTTTTGTATCTATTCTAACGTTCTTAAGCCTTTAGTATCAGATTATTTTGCATAAACTGTGCAAAACAAGCCTAAATTAACCTCGCCTAAAAGTAAGGAATTACCACCGTTTAAAATAAATGTTTGCAACAATAGTGGTATCAGGCGCAAGTTGCAGACTCGGAAGGTATTATACGCTAAAACACTCATTTTTTTAAATACAGTCTTAAAACTGCAAAATCCGGTAAATAGTGCTGACACAAAAACTTACTTATAATCTCCAGGGGATACCCTCCCATCCTTGTCGATGTCCAGCTTCCTGAGCACCAGTTCCACCAGGTCCCGAACGCCTTCGTCAGGATCCTCGTCTCCTGGTTGCTTTAACAGAGAGTTCCTGGAATTAAAAAAACTGTGTTTTATTAACTACACCAAATTAAATTCAAATAGTCATAAAAATTCATGTCTTAATAAAATAAAGAATACTAGCCCCTTAGACAAATTCCATTGTTCCGCAAACATTTACGCTAACAGAAAATGAAAATGTATGGAAAATACATTAATTCCTTTCATTCCAAATACATACATTCCTCACGATCGAGGTACTTCATTGTAATTTCATTTTAATTTTATTTTCCGTTGGCGTTAACGTTTGCGGAAAGTTGTATTTGCCTAACGGGACAGGAATATAAATGATGAAAAAAAGACAAAGCAAACTGAATAACAATAACATTTCTTTCTACTCTCTCCTGGTAGATTTCATCAATCAGACTGCAGGAGTCTGATCCAAGACAATTTGATTGTCCCCACTTACTTGAGAAGAGTGAACATTTCGTCCTTAGTGATGTACCCATCTGAATTGAGGTCGTAAACAGCGAAGCAGTGGGTTCTCTTCTCTTCTTCAGATCCTCTTAGCAACACGCTGAGTCCTTTTACCCAGGCTTCGAACTTCAACGCCCCTTCGCCACCCCCCGCACCACGCTCCCAAGTCACCCAAACACGCTCTAAGATAGCCTCCTCAGTTACTAGGTCGAAGGTGTTGTGCATCACGTCTCGGAACGTCCCCTGGTCTATGCCCTGGGAGATATTCTCAAAATTATTAGTTTTACTTGAAATTTAGGTCTTTATTTTATTATTTTACTGATGCAATTAAGAATTTATTAAATTTACACACTAATGGTTATATTGATATAGTGTGGAGTGGTGATGTCACTTAGTAATAGAGTAATATTGTACTGTATTAAAATTGGATGAAAAATTGTTTCAAAAATTACCTCCTACATTCAAACATTACTTATTTTTTACATTAGTATAAATTCGAACTCTGTAAAATTTGCGCGAACTGAAGTTTCAAAGAATAATGGTTAAGTCCAAAGAAATTTATAGTCTCTTAAACAGAATCCACAAAGCCCCAGTTTTCTGTAGCTAGGTTTAATTTATTATTGAACAATGAGTATTATGTAACACTCAAAGACCGATATAAGCGAAGCACGTTGTGAAAACTGAAAAAAATCGAAACACGTGTTAGCTCTAATGAAATCGCAATTTTTTAAGTGCATTTCATTTCATTTCTTTATTTGGATTACCAACGAATAATACACATGCATGCAATACAACTTAGAGACTAATAACATTCCCTATGTTTATCCAATTAAAGGTAACCACAGCCTACATAAAATAAAATCTAACAAAACACAAATTCTAGTTGAACGTATTAAAACAAAATTAAATTAAATTGGACCATGTTACAATTAAATCGTTTTTTTAAAGTCAGAATACATACTCGTAAAAGCATACTCGTAGGTAAGTGCATACTTATTCCCTCGACAATCCAATTCGGCTGAATAGTAATTTTTGTTCAAAACCTCCAACGGAATCCAAAAAACGGGACCTTCGGAAATCCCCTATGAACTGTAATTTCCGATAATGGAATCGATTCGTCGGATGACAGCGGGTAAATAAACCACACTATAATCATCTAAACGCGGCTCGCAATATTTCCAACAATTTCATATCAATTGCGTGCGACCTCAGCTAATGCTAAGTTTGCATTATCCTATTACCACAGACTAAGTTATGAGTAACTTGGTTTTGGATGTAGTATTCTTATCTATGTAGTTTATACCATATCGTTGCTTAGCACCTGCGATGAAAGATTCTACAATCTTACTGCAGGGTTAAGTCGATGTTTGTGTCGTGATATCGTTGTTATTATACAGTTTTAAAATAGTGATTGAGTGTAATTTTACACAGATTTTGTACCTAAAGCTTTAACATAAGTATATATGCTAAATTTAAGCCCAAGGTTTAAGGAGGCTTCCTAATTTGTCGGTGCGGTAGCAGTGCGGAATCGGTATGCTCGGTAAACGTGGTATCGACCTTACCGAGCGCCTATATTTCTGCAAAGCTTTCCTGAATGGGCAGTAAGCGCGGTAACAGCAGCGGTAAAGATTCTGTACCGCGTATACCCAGCATTCCGATTCCGCAGCGCTACCGCACTGACAAATCAGGAAATGGCCTTTAAGTTTTATAACGCTAGAGGCGCCTTTTAATCGCGAGTCTCAGGGATGAAACAAACACTACGCTGAATTTTAGAAATATAACTATCATATACATTAATAGCTATGGACCGGATGGAGTTCATTTAAGATCAATAACATCTTATTAATTTCAATTCACATAAAAGTACCTACTAAGTTTCGCTTTCCCAAAAACTTGCGTTGAGAAAAGAACTAAGTAGGTATATATAAAAGAACTATATAGGTAACAAAATTGTATAGGAATCCCTCAGGTAACAGTTATTAATGTCATTGTCTAGTTCAAAAAAACTTAAATTTGGAATTAAGAAAATTTCAAAATTTGGTGAATATTTTCAGAGTACTTTTTGAACTTTTAATGTTAATAAAAATGGGGAAAAAATTAAGGTTGTAAAATGGGAAAGTGTACAAACGGGATAGGAGCCAGAATATTGACAATCTTAACATTACTCACATCAGTTTTAGGAGGTGGTTGTCCGATGACAGTCGCGGGGGTCGCCTGCTGTGCTGTCGCTACCAGCTTGCGGTACATCACGTACAGGGCTTCCAGCTCCACCCTGAACGTCAACCAAAAAACTTTTGTATGGAATCAGGGTTTATTTATATATTAACAGACTTCAAAAAAGGAGGAGGTTCTCAATTTAAATTTATGTATGGTCCCCGATGAATAGAAGATTTGTCTTTTAAGGACTAAGTAGGTTAGGTCCCGGTATAATCTCCCGGGAGTAGGTTAATCAGAAAAGTAAGTCTATATTTAGTCAAGGATCTTACAGGAAACCGAAGGCAAATATAAAATATCAGTTTGATGAATTGGATTGTATGGTGGGTTGGCAGCGCTTTATTTTGTTTTGTAATAGTATTAAACTAAAACTTTATAATTACCAATCTATAAACTTCAAAAAAAAGTACTTAGCAACCTGATCTGTCAGCAACATTTTTACTTGAAAACTTACCGTCTAATTTAAGTTTTTATACTGCAATTATTTTAAGATTACTCCAGACAATTAGCTGATTTATTTTTGAGTTAATCATGTATGTACGCTGTTTTTTAAACCAAAGTTGTGGTGATTTATTATATTAATTTAAAAATAAATGCTCTGATCAAACATAACAAAATGATAATCAATTAACTAAATCTGTAACTTTTTTTCATTTGACCCCCTGTATAAATTTATTTATTTCAAGGCTTGTATTTTTTATTCTGCAGCGCTTACTATGAACTCACTTTGTAAAATGAGTTCTCCTGTAGAGCTGTTCCAAAGTCTTCTCTTTTAATTTCCTGTGAGGCATCTTACTTTATTTAATCATCACTAAACTATAGATCATTTTGTTTCTGAACAGTTTACCGTAAGATCTAACTTTAATTTCATAGTTTCAAAAAAAATACGTTCCACTTTAACAAAATCATTACGCAATTTAAATATTTAGGCTCTCAGTAAAATACGAGTAAACCTATCTGAAACTTCTCTTTCCGTAAAACTCGCTACATTTTGTATGACAAAAGATCGTAACTCAATTCGGTACGGATCGGAACAGCGGAATGTACGCGACCGGCTCCGGCTGAGTTCCGAATCATACTCCAAGGTCTGCCTTCGGTTACACGAAGAATAATGGTAGGCATGATATGGCAAAGTTTTAAAGATACATTAGGTTGATTAGGAAAGTAAAAACACCATCAATCTAACGTTACTTTAACTTTTCGGGGTGCTTTATGGTAACCTAGTTTTCGTAAAAAATGGGGGAGCCAGGAGCAGACACGATATTTTCGTCAATCATTTTCGATGATGGATTCGGAGCTCGAATGATTACTTGATTTTGGGACATGAAATAATGTTACTCAATCTTTTTTCATTCCTATTCCTGTTTAGAATTTAAATTAAATAAAATTATCTTTTAAACTCTAATAGCACTCCTCTTTGCTTAGGCGTATTAGGGTAAAAACAACACTGAAAAAAACCTTTTTTCTATGACGGTCAAAAGGAATTTTTGAGGAAAACAACGTACTTGTTAAACTTCGTAGCTCTGAGCAGACTTTCTATGGTTTTAGGAGAGGGCTTGTTGCCCTGTACCGGAGGCTTGGGCCGTCGCTTCGGTGTCGGCTCGGGAGCCTTGCGTTCTGACGGAGGGGGCCCTTTGTTTCTGCCACTTAGGAACTTGCGCACCCCGCGCAGGGCCATCAGCCCCGCCGCCATGCTGAATGACTTCCTTTCTGTCATTGTTATCTAGAATAGACATACTATTGTTACTACGCTGAACCTGACTCTTTGGTAAGCTGGTCCCGCTAAAACTTGGCCGCAAGTTCAAATGACTTAATGTTTTTATTTATTAAATCTAGAGACTACAGTATGGGGTACTTCAAGAAAAGTGTTAAAAGATTTGTGTAGGGACGCCACCCATTATTGCAAGCGTCTATGCACTACGGTGAGGGCTTACCATCAGAAGGGCCGAGCTTGATTGCCATCTTAGTGGTATAAAATAGCAAAAGTTGAGCCAATTAGTGTGTGTAGCACTGTTGATATTATTATATAAATTTAGTTGTCGGAAATTGTTGTATGTTATTGCTTCCACTATTGATGATATACCTACTGGAAGTAGGACTTCATTCCCCCGACTTTGTTTATAAAGGTATAAAATTTGAAAGAAAATATATAGTTAGAAATCGTGATAAAATTCCTATAATTGATCGTTTATTTGCACGTCAGTGTACGTTAATTTTCTAGTTAATGGATAACCGGATTGAAGTTTAGAGTCATAAACATTGGCAGGAGTTATCGCTGCAGTTTGCAGTTAGTTAGGTATAAGATAGCGGGTAGTTAAGGGTAGTTAACTGTGTAATTAATTTGATGGAACACACATTGCAACCCTGTACATGGTACGGGTTACGTCACTTAGGCTTCTTTTACACCAAAAGTTTTACTTCCTCTTATTCATGTTTTTGTTCGTTCCAGCCAGCCGGCTACGTATCCGAGCAAAACTTGTGCTACATTGCATAGCTGCATTATTAGTTATCCAACTCAGTACTCACTTTAATACGAATAAAACCGGCCATCGTAAATAATTTGACGCTATGTTTATATCCACTTTGATACAGCGAGATGGCTTAACTTATTCGACCAAAAATGCCGAAAACCTTGTTTGATCCTTTTTAATAAATTTTATTTTTAATTAACAATGGTAAAATTTTGTTTATATGTTCAGTAATAGAGTCGCGCTGGGACCTTTGGAGTAGGGGCCCCAAAAACACGCCACTATATCTCTGTTAGATATATATTTTTGCTGGTCGTCAGGTAAATTCGCCGTCCCTCTTAAGTATAAGGGCACTAAACATTGTAAACCAATGCAATGTGAATGTTAGATAAAACAATGCCTACTGTAGACATAATCCCAGTCCAAATAAATTTAAAACATTCTGTTCCATTCATTTTTATCGCCTTTGATTCATATATTATTTACTTTTCAATATAAATCACATGATCTCCAAACGGTCATATAGTTACCGTGCCCTTCATCATCATGTCAGGGGAAGTCACGATGTTTTTAAAAAGTTATCCTTTAAAGTTTTCTTAAAATCATGTTAATGAAATAATTGATTTACTGAGCCAATATGAATCAATCTGAACATTATATGACAAATACAGCTAGCACTACTCATTAAAAATAACCCTTTGACGAAATTAAATTCGGTTTACCGTATATATATCTCTCTATATGTATATACATTACATATATATGTATGTATGATGTAATCGACGCCTTAGGCAACGATAACAAACTTATTCTACTTGCCTTAAAATCCTCGTTGCTACATTTTATACCAATACCAGTGCAAGTTGTTACGTTGACTTTAAGTAGTTATACTTTTTTGCAAAATCTAACTAAGTACTTAAGATCGATTGTAAATAAATCTTCTCACGATAAGGTGATAAATAAAAAATTTGTACAACAAAAGAGTGGAACAAAATGTTGATAGTATTTCTCGGTTTCTTAATAAAACCGATCAATAAATCCTCTGATGGAGGGTTACTTTTCAGGATAAAAATATTGCTTTCCTTGGTTTTCTTATAAATCTTTTATTTATTCATCAAAATAAAACAAATGGACGTACTCGTAAGTTATAGTTTTTTTACTAATGAAAAACTAAAAGGGGGTTAGAAGTTAAACTTAAGTTTCTTAAGACGGCCCTGTCTCGAAAGTATATCTGAAAATTAATGCCTATAAGATTTCATAAAAATATATCTATCTCGATCATCAGAACAACCTTTTCTATGGAAGTTGTATGGCGACCGTGTACTTTGACATCATTGTACATATTGGATCTCTTGAAAAAATATAACGGATCTGTATTTGATATATATTTGAAAGTCAGTTCAAAATAGGTGTTGGTGAAAGAAATAGTAGTTTTAAAGATCCCCCATACATACAAACGTATTTCTATACAATATTTATATAGACCAGAGACATAACGAATTATTGCTTGATAAAAAAACCTTGAGGGCTGAAGGGACAAACGGAGTGCAACAGTAGTATAATTCTGTAGTGTTCTGATAACTGATTCTGATTTTTATTGAACAGTAAACGTACTACAAATACTACTAAGACTACGCCTACGTAAGAATCTTCCCTTTACCAAGAGGGCTTGGAAAATTTCCTGCCACCCTTTTTTGTAGAAGTCACGTCATAAAAGCATTTCTCTTATATTTATTTTATCCATTTACAACCTTATGGTATGAACAAAAAGGAAAACGAGGGTTGATAGATTGACTTTGATTGATTGATTCATTTTGATTGATGGGGGAAACCATAGACATCTAAACACTTCTGCAGAATATTGTAGAATAAGTCGACTCATGACTTTTGATTATAACATATTATTAGAAAATGATGCTTTATTTATTATTATATTTATTATTTTTCACACCAACTTATTTTTCACTATGATTTTCATCACAGTACCTAAAGTATATCAAGTGTATTTTTTATTTCCAATATTCCCTTCATTGTTTCTAAATTCTAATCAAAAGCAAGACCATTTTGAACTTTTGTAAGGTGAAAGTAAGATGTTTACTAAATAAAACGAAATAACTTTTTTCTTACTTTAATGTATCTTTTTATTAGTTACGTTTTTTCGTATTTCAATGAAAAAAGTTTTATCTAAAAAAACTTTTAAGGGACGATTCACATCGATATCGCGCGTGGAATCTTCCACGACTCACATAACACGACAAAAAACTTTTAACGGACCAATAAAATGCTATTGCATTCGTTGGCTTTAAAAGGATTTTTTCATCAACGTTATATCTTAGTCATTTAGTCATACGTGCTATAGATAGTAAAATAAAAGTAATATAAACTATAAAAAGCTTGGGCTTTTTCACTTTAGACATTTGTTGTAGGCCGTCTTTAGTGCAGTGTTCCCAACCGTACGATAATTATCGTACACGTACGATAATTTCGTCTCTACATACAATTTACGATAATAATTTATGATATACAATAAACTATGTAACATCATTATTAAACGAAAATTTTGAGTACAGTTAAAATTTTGAAAATTCATGTTTATCTGTGGATTTAGAAAAATTACTATTTGTTGGCAACATCTACCATTAAAACATGTGTACAATTATACGATAATTTCAGTTAATTTTGGCAATTATAAGATCATTTTGAGCCTTCAGTATGGTAATTGGCTCATTTCGAAACCTGAAAAGAGCCAATTACGATACCAAAAACGATAATACGGTTGGGAACACTGCTTCGGCACAGATGTTAAAAATATATCATCAGGCAGGATTTAAGATACAATTGCCAAATGTCTCTAACTAAAACCAACCAACCAACCTAACTAAAACCAACGAAGTGGCGATCGCGCGGCAAACGCACGACAATGGGACCGGAATGTTTTGTGTGAAAAACGCGAACGTCCGCTAGCAGGACGACTAACGTTACACAGACAGCCGACAACATGAGCCGTAAACGTTTGAACAGAGTACTACAACCTTTGGCAAGGATATAATTTGTACCCTTAATCCTGCTTGATGATTTTTAATTCCACAACCACACAATAAAGTACAACAACAAACAAACATATCTACGTAAAGCCTACTTGTAGGCTTATTTTCCATTTGACTTTGGTACATGCCGCCAAAAAATTGGCACTGTCCAATAAATACCAGTTCTATGACCTGACATAAGAGGTCGCGTGCATCTAAACAATATTTCCACACAATGCAAATGTATACATGCATGCCGATACACAGACAGATAACGTTTAGCGATGTACATTTATCATATTTATTGACCCCACTTTCTAATAAGAAACCAGGTAAAAAAACAGACTTACAGGCAACGAATAATAACGTATAGAACTACAAGCCTACATCATAGTTAGTTTTATGTTGGCATGTGTTATAGTATTGTTATGAGTATTTTTATGAATGTTATGTACACCTACAATTGGCATATATAACTAGATGTAACATTGTGACTGTCTATATTTAAATGTTTTGATATGTATGCTGTTGGTGTAGCAAAATAAATAAAATAAAATAAATCATACTTTTAAAAGGTACCTTCTTTAAAGATTAAAATGTGGTCCTATTTGTTTAAGTCCTAGTTATATTTTTAGTAATAGATAATCTACAAATCAACACATCCGTTTTTTTTTTATCAGATTCAACTAGCTTTTGCCCGCGACTTCGTCCGCGTATATGTAAGAAATGACTCTTGACATTTATCGTTATATTTTTTGGAAAAAAAAATCACAACATCTTTATAAATGATAGCCTACTCGTCGTCTGTATTATTCTGATGTTAATATGGTTGATATATTAATGATATTCATTCAGTAGTTTTTGCGTGAAAGAGCAACAAACATCCATACGTCCTTACATACTTTCGCGTTTATAATATTAGTAAGTAAGTTTGAAATGAAATGACATTAATGTTCAAATTGATGATCCAAATTTTTCGAAAATTTAAATTTTAGGTAGATAATAAGCACTAGTCTTTCAATAATAGACACTGGAAAGTTCAAAAGACCAAAAAATATTGTTCTGTGTTTGTAACTATCTGTGCCGTCATAGCTCCTAAACGTGTAAACCAATCTTAATGTGGTTTCTTTCTTTGACAGCCTATTTCATTGAAATGTTTTGAATGGGTAACAAAACTTCTTTTATTGCCAATCACGGAAGTGTTGATACTAAATTTACCAATTTTACACCCATGATAAAAAGGTACAAGGTACCTGCACAAATGCACACTGTAGTTTCTTCCCCAACTTAAATTTACCGAACCGGTGGGCAAGTCAGTTTTAGGAAAAATTTAAATTAATTTGACGATTAAAAGTACTTTTGAAAGTTATCGGTTTATATACACATATTTTGACACACTCTTCTATCAACCTTAATCGGTAATTTTAGATTTTAAATTGTAAACACTTATTGGACCAATGTCTCATATTTATGTTTTGTTTCTTGATGTGTCTTGTGCCGTGGGTTATGTAAATAAAAAAGGGTTATTAAGTTCGTGGGACGTTCTTCGCAACTAAATAGTCAAACTTTCGGGGCACACCCGCCACTCTGTCCCACCACTGCAACTCCTGTTTATCAGGATCAACAGTGGCGTCCTTTGATCGAATAATCAACGAATAATGCAGCTGTGCAGTGATGCACAGGCTGTGCCCGGACACCCTACCGGCTGTCTTGGGACCCGCAACGAACTTAATCAGAAGAAATAGGAGGTAGTAAGAAAGCGGTTTCAGACTTCCCTCCCAGCAAAGCGGAGACAGCAATTGAAATGGCCCAGAGGCCCAAAAATCTAAAGCGGAGACAGTCAGGAGACGCCTGACCGTCTAAACACCACGGTATGCCACTAACTAACAGGGGATAAATAAGATACTAACCTAAATCTTACACTAGTAATATTGGTGACAAAACTTTTTAAAGGCACGGAAGTTTCCCTTCGTTTTCACAAGATCTAGGTAATAAATAGGACTACACGCAGATACTTGAATCGGATTCAACATGATTAACCGTTCGTCATGCCAGAGACTACACTCCCACAAGATATGATGGGCAGTTTGCACCAATTCTTGATCAGACGTTGAGCATTCGCAAAAAGGTGAATAGTCAAACTATTAACAGAAACGTTTTTTTAAATTGATTTTAGGCCGCTGACGGTCCTAGGCATTTTGTTGAAAACTAAAAGAACTCTACGCAAACGAAGTCATATGTAAAAATTATGAAAATGTTTAACATTAGCAAAAATTTAAAGTTTTCCTACTAAGAGTTTCCTGTGAGAATTCAGTTGACATGAAACAAATGACGTTTGAGAAGAGTAGGTATTATCAAATGTTCAGCTCACAACAGCAATCTAGCTTACTTCTGGTGACTCTAATTTAGGTGGAAATGAAACTCTGATCCTCTGACTTATCTGCCTACTCATTGGAACGTACCTATTGCTTTCTATGGTCTGAAAAAAAAATTTGGGGATAATTTTGAAAAATATTGATATCCTTTTTTCCCAAACAGAAATAGGAAGAAGTAGCATCAAGTGCGATTCGAACTTCCACACAAAGTGTTCCCAACCATCATGTATGTATTGATTTGCCAACGTGTTTTACTAAAGAGATACAGAGAGTGTGAATTTAGAGGAAGAAACATTGAAAAAATCTCGTTTACTTTATTTGAGATCCTTTTAATTTAATTTAATTAAATTGTTTGATAAAGCTCAATAGAAAAACTTTTAACGAACATTTCTTTTTAATACGGAAGAAGAAGAAGAAGAAGTAAAGCCCGCTGTTAAACGTTATTTGAGCTTAAAATTGCACACGCACACACCCTACCGGACGGACGGACGGAACCCTAATAAAACTAAATCATCTCTATTTCTATTCAACGAATAAAACATATCAACGATCGATTATCAAATGTTGAATACAGGTCTTGTATGGGATCCATAAAACATGTTTTGACAACTTTAAAATTCAAAATGCAGACCGCATTTTGTATCATGACATATTTATTGACATTGAGGCTACGTGCTTTAAATAATATTTAATACTATTACGTTCTTAGAAAACCTCGTTAATATATTAGAACGTACGTATTATTATATACAACCAAAACTAATTCATTTCTTCAGGATAGAATGTTCTCCGATTTAAAAATATATGGAACTGATAAATTATCGTTTCAAATTAAATGTAAAAATATTTATGTTATCATACTAAAGCAACCCTAAAAGTAAATAGTAAAATATACATTTACAAAAACTAGAACACTTCACCTAAGAAAGCACTAATAGCACTTAAGTAGGAACACTAGCCTTTGCCTAAGAAACCATAGTTTCAGCTAAACAAGTAAATAAGTAGCAATATCCCCTGAACCAGAACAAAACAAGGCACAATACTCACATTTTTGTTGTTAAATTAGTGTGGAGTCACCCTAACTACACTTTGATATGTATGAGGTTCTAATGTATGATTTATTATAGTTGATATCCGTCGAGAAATGTTTCTTCAACTACAGGTATAGATACTTGTTAGAGTTGCTATGGAAACGGTTTCAACGATATCGAATTTATATCAGTCTGGACGATTGATTTGTATATCGGAAAGAACGTTTTATATTTATATCTATAAACCGAGGTACTTTATCTGTGTTTAACAAAAAGTTACAAGTAGAAATGAGAATCTTCTACTTTATCAGAAGTCGGTATAATATAGGTCAACCATCTTACTTTGTAACCTAAAGATGAATTAATGAAAGACCTATTTCCGACCTACTCAAAATACAACAACATAATTTTTACATTATAAACAGGACAGATATTCCCATTATGCTGACAGCATTACCACGTTTAATGGCAATGGAGACCTGCTGAACCAAATATCTAAGACGTTGCCCTATCTCTTCATAAAGCCCGCATGCCTCATCAGCCCAGAGTCCGGCTTATATACTTATTTTTAAATGTTGCGATATAAGATAATCTAAATACATGTAAAAGTTGCACTGTTTGGAGCTTTCTTTGGAAGAGAGGGTTTAATAAAATATTAATGATTTATTTGGGAATTGACAAATAATTTTTAGTTATAAAAGTAACTATAACGCCATCTTCTGTAACACCGTAAAATCACGTCTGTATTTTAATAACAAAACTGCCTTTTCAGCACTAATGCCATCTATAAAAATTTTAGTTAAACTAAAACGTTTACTGCTCATAATCAAGACTTTACCAAGGACAATATTTTTATCTACTCTGGAATCCAAGCTTTTGGGTAGAAGAAAAAAATAAAAACCTAAAGTAGGTTTTTTATTTTTTATAATTAACATAGCGAAACACGAACGATTGACAGCGGCCGAGAGTCCTCTTCATTCCCATTACTGACAGTCAGCTAGCCAGTCACGATCACGCACAGTCCGTCCGGACAGCCAACTGTCAAAAGTGTTGTGGTTGCGTGTTTAAGGTGAAAAATCTATTGTGTTTTTTTGTTTAAATTAAATATTATCCTGAAACAAAGACTATATTGCACTGATTTAATAAACAAAAGTGTTGAATTTTGTGCACATAAAAAGAATCATCCAGGCCTGGCGAAGGAATAAAGAGGTAAGTTTTAGATTTAAAGGTTTGATTTGTTGGAAATATTGAATTTGATCCTTACAATTAGCTAGATATTTTGTTATTTTACTATATTATCCGTGTTAAGCTTATTCGACTCAGCATTTATTTGAAACCACGTTCAGAAAGCTTTAATACAACCCTCAGGGATGTCTATTTCCTTAAACTTTTGTAACTCTGAAGTTATTAATTTTTATTTGTTTCAAAGTTCACAAGATAAGGTATTTGATAAAGGAAAATTAAAATTGGTTAAATATTCCTATTATATTCAACCAACAATTTTTGATTTAACCTTGTTTCAAATTGAAATAAAAATTAAGCTGTTGGTTTTTAAATTTAAAAATACTTAGGTACATTAGACAATAATATAGATAAATGTTAGTTAATTGCACAGAAGGAATTTTAATACATTTGAACAAGCACTAAATCAAAAACTAAAGTTACATAATGAAAAAAAGGATCTAGAAAACAAGAAAGTATTTATTAAGTTACACAACTGAAATTTTTACCATCTGCTTCTTTGCCTTTAAACGTTGTATGAAAAACCTCTTAGATTTTCTTCTAAAAGGTTTTATATCATGCTACCTCTCGGATACTTAATCATGATTACCACGGTATCCTTAATTCCCAACCTAGCAGCTTATAGAATAGGGTTGAAAATTGATAATCATGAATTATGCTATATATTGCTAGTGGTTGAGTAATAATTGTACCTTATCCTAGGTGGATAAACTGGTCCAGGCCAGGTAAAAGGTCCTTGATCCCAGTCAGTCTAGATTGTTCTAAACCCCATTCCCTGCTATGCCAATCTCTTACATATACTTATCTTACTAGCTTGTTGAATGACTATTGAATATAACTCTCAATTCTTTTGTCTTTAATAAAATAAAACGTTTAACCTGAACATTTTATTTTTAATGTAAATCCACAAATACATAGAGTATTGACTTGACTATTGAAAAAACTGCAGTAAAATTTGGCTGATACATTAAATTTTTAAGTTGGATGACTAGTTATCAGCAGTAGTCAGCAGTAGTAGTCTTCAGCAGTTCAGCAGTGAAAATGAATAGGCAGGTTTTAGACTTTTCCATTAATTAGATATTAACAAATTATATTATATACTAACAAGAACATAATATTAATTAGATAACATTGAGACCCAATAACTGTACCATAGAGTTACCTCTATGTAAGTGAATGGCATATTTATTTAATGTTCAGCTGTTTCCTGCAGCTGTTGTTTGTAGTTTAAACTTTTCTTGACAGTGATGTGATTAATATGTATAGATAAACTAATTATTTTAAGATGATAAAACCAAATTGATACAAATAAAAATATCAAAAAGATAGACATTGTTACATTCCTTTCCTTCTGTCTTTTGTGTAATCTCTCAATAAATATTGCAAGATTTATTATAATAAACCACATCACGACACACATTGACTCAGCCCTGCAGTAAGTAGGAACTAAGCAACAATATGGTATATACTAAATAAATAAGAATACAACTTCCAAGACCGGTAAGCGAAACAATACGTCTTACGAATAACACAAAGTTCCGCCCCCGCCGGGATTCAAACACACATCCCAGATACTTAAAGAGATTTCTATGGAGAGTGTTTTATAAACTCTATCATCTCTACTCTACTCTATCAACTACAAGGATTGTTTTCCAATTTTAATAACTTAATCTGTAACAATTGACTGACCCAACCCTGTCAGGTTGAGGGTTCTAGTCTCGGGTTACTGTAAGTTTTATCTGCCATGTCGATCGTAGCCCGGGAAGTGGCGACAGATTCGCAACCTTTTTCACTGCGACACAACATAAACATGCGAAATAGGGTGTGTAACGCGTGCGTAAGTTTATGTGCAAGCGAATGTATGTAAAATAAAAAATCGAGTTTTACGCAATCAAAGTTTATTGTTTACGTGTAAAAATGTATGGAAAATGTAAGTTCCAGCAATATTTTTATTTTGAATGCTTAGGAGTTTACACAGTAACCGTTTCATTGCCCACATTAAAGATGAGACCAGTACATATTTCTGCTAAAATAAAAAGATCAAATTGACATTTAAATCAAATTTCTCAAATTTTTATTTTTTAATTTTCTCAGTTTAAAATAAACAGCCTGATGCACAGTCTGAGTTCGCGATAAAATAAATATTACACAAACAGAACAAATGTTGTATTTTCCATAGGTCATTACATTCTAAAATTCTGATAGTTTATTCAAGTTTAAAATTACCTCTTGCAATTGTCCAGCTGTTTAGAATTCACAAAGAGACCGAGCTGCTGTGTAACCACATTCGTTTGACCTAGTTCCCGCCAATTTCCGAGTTATTTCGGTCAATGTCACCTTAAAATGCACTACTAGGATACTTCGCTTCCAAGCGTTTCTATAGTCAAAACCTTTTATCTCAACCCCATATTTCCAGAAGCAACAAGCTAGTAAACAACTTGGCTTCACTTTGTGTTAGAGTGGTTAAAAGGTTCTTGCAGAGTGGGAAAAGCGTGCATGATAATCCTGGTATTGCAAACGTCTATACGTTTAGGCTTAGATGACTGTTTACCATCAGGCAAGCTGTATGTTTGTTTGCTACCTTAGTGGTAATAAAAAAGAGTACAGGTCCTAAGAAATATATTTGTAGTGAGGTTGAGGTGAGGTGAGATGTGAGGAATTTGTAATGACTGGGTAACATCACCCTTACAATGTCAAACTTTTACGTCTCGGATTAAGAGAAAATTTAAGCTATTGTTCAAACAGTCCAGTTTAGGATTACCCAAAACATATACATACATATATTTATGTACTGGACTCATAAATTATCTCCCTGTCAAATTCAGGTTTCTAGAAAAGTAGCCTGTGTCTGACTGTTGATATAGTTAGTACACAAGAAATACTATAAAAAATTAAGGTATGAAAACAAGTTTTCCAGGGTGATCTCAATTTCTGCATTTATAAGCGGAAACCGACCAGTATTGTTAACCGAGTCGGCGGATGTCATAAAAACCAAGACAATAGCGTATTACGAGATCATTACGAAAATATAAGTCATTTCGGAGAGCAGCTACGTAAACGTGAATCAGATTTACAAGACCGTAAAATTATAGTAAAACATTTAACAGATATCTACGTTCGTTGTTCGCCAGTGATTTGGATAGCGGAAAAACATGGAAAAATAAATATGCCGCCATCTAGTAATGCCCCAGGCGCAAAAGCTCGACATGGTACTCTCCAATAGATGATAGCTTGCGACTATTTCAAACAGCATCGAAGCTATGCTTAAAATCTATTTAAGTATTGGTTTCAGGCATAATATAAACTCTATAATTTTTCTGTCTTGACTTGCTCTTTCTTGCCGACACTACGAAGAAGCTATTTTCATATTTATAAAAAGCATTCGTAAGAAAGGGTTTTTGGAAATTAAATCCCTAAGCAAAAAAATTGCGGTTAAAATTTTCAAGCGACCTCAGAATGAATATGAGTGCTTTAACTCCTTGACCTAATAGATTTTAGAAACAGTTCAGTCATGTTTCTAAGGGCTTTTCTATGTACAACTATAACAATAAAAAAAATCTACTTCTCGCCTTGTGTTTCTTCGAAGACTAGAAGAAGTATCACCTTTCCAACGCAAAAAGAATCAATCAACCTGAGGACCTAAATAGGGCAAATTAAACGCATTTCAGATGATTTTAATTTTATGTATACGTTGTCGTATCTTCAAATTTTTGCAAGATGGCCGTACATTACTTTGGTAATTTGACAATTAAATTCCATTAAATGGCCAGTTTATGACTTGACACATGTATAATATTCGGATTCAGATCCGATATACGAGTAGCAAAACGACCTTTCTAACCCCGCTGCTCATTCTATGAATTCTGTTTAAACAACTCTCGTCTGGTCTGAACATAAAAATAATTCCATTAAAAGATCTGCAAAGACTTGTACTACTTAGCTTTCAACTGTAAATGTACGAGGAATAGTTAAAAAGGCAGCCCGCAAGCGTCGAGACGTTTCTGGAATTTATAAACGGCTTAAAACGGTTTATTTCTAGAATTCAAAAAGAGGGTGCTTGTTGTCAGATTTCTGATTGACACGACTATGCTTTTGATGTCTGCGAACGCCACGCGTTGCCCATGTAGAGGTTAAAATCGATGGCATCTCGTGCCGGTTATTTCACTGACTTTCCAATCCTTCGAACCGAAACACAGTGAACTGCTTCACGGCAGAAATAGAAAAGAGGTTGGTGCCAACCCAGACGATCTCTCACGTAAATCTACCACCTGTAATACTACTTTGATTAGCTCCTGTCCAGTATTTTTCAGATCTTGACATCAGTGCCACCTATCAGGTTTAAAACTACCCATCTTTGATATTTTTTAGAGCTTGCTCTCAGTACTACGTTAAATAACGCGGTCATCGTTATCGATCAAAGAGCTTTGATTTACTTTAAACAGATTTTTCGACAGAACAAAAAAGTCCAATCGCATTGTAAGTACTCAACAACTATGTCCAACTTATATGCTGTGTTTGTGTGTGTGAGTGAGGGGTATATTTCATGTGAGCGAACAATCGATAAAACACTAGACTTATTTTTCAATTCTCAGACATAACACACTATCAGGTCATCAGCTGATCCTACCAATGACTGTCAGATAAACGTAGGGTCACATGCCGTGCGAATTGATACACGTTCGTATACAAACAATGAATATATTACACAATTTTAATCAGGTTCTTTCGCTAGTAGGTCTTTGTTTTAATGTGCATAATTTCGAGTGTTTTTTCTTAACTGACGCCTAAAATGTTAAAGCTAGATGTTTATCAGGCTATGGGAAGGTCGTTTGATGTTTATGGAACAAATGCTGAAAATGTAAGTTTTTTTAATCTTCGATTTAAGAAAATAAAAATACCAACTCAATAATGACGAAGTAAATGATAAGTTGCTACACCGCATCGCAGACGGAATGCTATCGTACCGCATCGGGTTTGTTTCAGCCCTAAATGTTTAATTTTACGAGTATTTTGTGTAAAAACTGTCTACAAAGCGGCTGTGTAAAGCTTGCATGCCCCAAGGTAACACGCATCTTTTTCGGGTGGTTCAAATAAAAGTCTACGCCATTTTAGCATAAAACATGACGTCACGCACTGAATAATGTCATTATCATATCTCATACGTGACCGTCACGGGCTGGGGACCCGATCTCTTAATTATTCAAGTAGTAACCAAAGACCATATACTGCGTATAATGTTTTATCTGACTTCCAAAAAAAAAATAGAGATAAACTCCTTTATAGTATACTGTGAGGCTTATAAGTGTAAATGATTCGAAAAAAAAAAAAACTTTATTGTATAGAAACACACTTCAAGTGAAAGTTTTTAAATATTCGTAACATCAAAGAATTCTCCGGATTCAATTTTCTGTTTTTTCTTTTATTTGTGTGTTTAGTTCAGGATCGAAAGATTCTGACACGTTAGGTGATGCTGTAGTCGATATGTAGAATTGTTTAGCAAATCTGTAGTAGGTTGCTAGTACCATTCTAAATATCACAACGATAAGGTTGAATATATGTCAAAAAAGAATTTATTTCTACTAAATGATGTATAATTGTGTCATATTACTGTTTTAAGTAACAAATGAACAAAATAAAATGATGAGCCATCTAATAAATGCATTAAAAAATGTTACCAACCTGTTTCGTGTCTAATAAATAGTTAATTATTCATTACATCGCGTTGTTTAACGTTAATTAGCTGTAATTGTTGTTAGAGCTCGTTTTTAAATAGTACATTGTCCAAGAATAAATAGTTTTCATCGATACCGGTTTTAGACGCGTTACCAAAATGAAATCAGACTGGGAACTTTAATTGCGTAATCTAGAACTATCTAGATTCAATATAACCTCCTCCATATTTGAAGACGGTTAAAAATATATCTATAAAGACAGGGCTAGCACGCTAAGAAGCAACAAGCGCGACAACGACTTACATAGGCACGACGTAAAGGCCGTCTATTTTCATTGTAATAAGAGTCAAAAAAACACACACACTCTGCAACTTTATGCAGCGATACTGCCGCGATTCAGAGTCGATGGAGTCGCAAACTGTTTACGTTTACACACATACAAAGCAACGATAGAATAGCGATGCGGTCGCGAAAAGTCAGAACCTGTCTCTTTAGACAAATACCGTTTACCGCAAGCGTTTACTCTAACAGAAAATGAAAATGTATGGGGATATGACATTACAATGACATACGTCGAGCGCGAGGAAAGCTGCAATGACTTACAATCGCGACGCAAGTGATACATTATTGAAACAAATATTTCTTATTTAAATATTTTGCGAAAAGTCACAGTGTGTGTAGTGGTCTAAAACATTATTTTTTATTTAAAACCGCCTGATGTCAATCGGCGATGGAGTCAAAGGTGCATGCCTTCCCAAAAGAAGCATATTTACTGTTGCTTTAAAGATGTTATTAATATCAGGGAACACATCCGCAGCCAATAAATAAATT
Source organism: Choreutis nemorana (assembly GCA_949316135.1). Classification (NCBI taxonomy): domain Eukaryota; kingdom Metazoa; phylum Arthropoda; class Insecta; order Lepidoptera; family Choreutidae; genus Choreutis; species Choreutis nemorana. The sequence continues at coordinate 2,145,759 of OX438598.1, forward strand.
GAGCCGTACCAACTGGCTTAATTTTTTAGGTGTACAATATTTACAAAAAACGTAAGTTTATTATTTTGGTCACAATACCTACAACGCGTTACGGTCTAAGGAGCAAATTACCTTTTTATACCAATGCGGTATCATGATCAGAGATGTTGACTTGGATTTTATTAGTGATTCAGACATCGATGACTCAAAGCTGTTTCGAAACCCGGACAACCTCTGGCTATTCGCATAACTGTGCCTTTCCTTATAATACTTTATTTTTTTTGATTTAGGTCTACTTAAATGTGTACATTTTGTAAAAAGTCAAAACCTGTTTTATAAGGACATCGGTTACAACGACATATCGGTTATAACGACTCAATGACATAACCATGACTTTCGGATATAGAGTCCGTTTTAATAGGGTCTTTTCAATATCACTATATCCGGTTATAAAATCTTTCTTTATAATAATTATATGTAGTTTTACTTTGAGTCAGACGGAATGGACCAGTTATCTAGATTCTTGACATTCTTTTATCAATTTTTTTCTCAAACTAGCTTTTACCCTCGACTTAGTCCATGAAAAAGTCGAAAATGGTTATATTAAGATTTTTAACTGCTTGACATTAATCGTAACATTTTGGACATTTCACACAATCTCTATAAGTAACCTTTATTGTTCGAAATAATCGTAAAGTTTCATTAAAATCCATTCAGTCGTTTTTGCGTCAATGAGTAGCAAACATCCATACGTCCTTACAAGCTTTCGCGTTTATAATATTAGTCTTTATTGGTGGTATTCAGTCATAAAATTTTGCTCACCCCCCTCCATCGCCTGAATTACTAGTTGTACAACTGATTTGGTTCCAACTGGGGTGTTAGTGACAGGGAATTGACAGTTGTCTTTCTTGCTATTGAGCAGAATTGTATCAATTCCCCACTGCTTTTTACGTCATCCCTTAGGCATAAGGTGTTGGTGTTGATAGAAAATCGATCGAGTAATCGACTAGCGTTTTACGTAACTATACTGTTTTGCTTATCCACTTTCAATTTGATTAGAGATTTTATCGTCAAAAATAGATTGCGAATGTTGAGCCATTTTTGGGGTTAAAAACCAAACTTTTATGTAGGTAAAACTATTGCACTAGCACTTCGATACAATTTTCAATTCAGGCTACAAATGCTTGTTCGCTGGATCTGTTGTCAACATAGAGAAAATTTGGATTTGATTTATCTTAATTGCGTCAGGCATAATTTAGTTATGATGAAGGGTCCACAGTGAACCAACTTGATGAGGTCGAATCTGTACCTGTGCTCTGATAACACATCCGCTGACCCTATACCTAGAAGTCCGAAACAAGTTGAGGAATTTCTGCCTGTGTTTTGACCCATACTGATAAATAATGGAAGACAGGATCAGAACAAAAGTAATTTACAGTTAACTTCATCGGCAACGACTATCGGATATAGCGTCCATGTTTATACGTTCCTTTCAATGATATACTCCGTTTGAACCGTAGTTATAAAAATGTTATTTGGAGTTAAAAAACTGATCAAGCTATTGTGTTGCAAAGTAGGCGAAGCGTCCGCGTTCGACGCTCGCCCTTGACCAGGCCGAGTCCGATCAATCGTGCGCGGAAGGCAGCGGCAGACTAATTAAACACCAATTAGTCACAACCTGCAGCAACTCGCTAGCTGAACAATATTGCAGCCGAGACAGCCTTGTTGAAATAATTAATCGTACATCGCTCCAAATTTTACCTTTTTGTTAATGATCTCGTTGAAATGTTTTGTCCGTTTTCAAAAATAATGCAGTTGGTAGTACCATGAAATAAACATTTTATCTGTAACTCCTATATAGGCAAGTCATTAGCAGGTAACCTGCAGCTACGTTTGAAATTAATAATAATCATAATAATAATCTTTATTTCCAAAAATAAAACAGACATTTATACATTGATTGATAATTTTATTTAAAAACTGTGTCGCTGACGTTATCGCCCTCCTCAAGTAACAATATAAATTTTAATAAAATTATATAAAGATATTGAGTTGGATTGGACGGGTTTATCAACCCACGCGCTTTATCTATTATGTTGCCAGGAATTCCTATCAACTTGAAAAGTTAGATTATAGAAAAGTCTACAATGAAAAGGGATCTATGTTACAAAAACTCTTGACTGTGCCGAGTTCTGATTTGTTTCAAATCCAAACACCAATATACCAAAACAGGTCAATACGTCCGTGTAGAAGTCCTGGCATCCATGAAAAATCGGCGTAAAATACAATAAGTAACATATCAAATAAACTACAGGGCAAAAAAAAATAGGGCGAGGATAAATATGGCGTCTAGACGATTTTTAATTTATGGAGTGGAAATCTCATAACTAAGTGGGAAAACTGGCTCGGATTTATATGCTTAAGTTATTTATGTCTTCTATCTACACGTGTACTTAGTGAATTTCAGACATCCAATGTATATTTGATAGTGCCTCTTTTGAAGTATTTTTTGTCTAAGAAAGGACTCTTTTAGAAGAAAAGTAAACATTAATATGGAAAAGCTTCTCGTTTAAGTTTTTTTACTTCGATAAACTGACACTGCTTTTTTTATTTTCAATTTGTTGTACAATTTTTTTTTTTTGTGCCTGACTTTTGACAGTCCAAATTTTGTAAGATTCACGGTCATTATCAACAGCTGATCAACTATGCCTATCTAATTATCATTTCCTTCAATTAAAAATGATCAATTGGTTTTTTGACCTCTTTTAGTCGTGAATAAATTAGCATTTCATCTTTGTCGCTTAATTGTCGCTTACCAGGTGAGATTTTGACCAAATGTTTAACATACATTTATTTGTATTACGCAAAAAATAATCGATAGTGAAACTTCAATGTTTATCTTCTGTACACGTGTACAGTACAACAGATAAAAGATAAAGTATTTACGTTCCACTTTCCGTTTCAAAAGTGGGAAAAATATGATTTCTGTCAGAATTATTATGCAAACTTGTTACTTTCGCTTCGAGTCGGCGCTGCACCGGTACCGGAGTAATTAAGTTTTATAGTTCGTTATTACTTTTCTCAGTTTACCTTTTTCTGTCTAGATTATGCCGAGATAAGGCTCGGTTCCTCGAAACTAGCTTCAACGCCAGACTTCATACGGATTTCCAAAACAACCTTTCTCTTCCAAAAGAACTTCAATTTACTATTTTACACATTCGATCAAATAAAGATTTTTTTTAACGTGTTCAAAGATTTCAAACGCATTGTTTCTTAAAGTAATATTTTTTCTTTCTTGTTTTACGTAGCCATGTTTTTAAGTGGCGTAAGATTTTACTACTGACTCTAAATTAAAATCATGAAAAGTAATTGTTTGGCCACTTCTTGTACCAGCGCAGAACAAATTTTCATAGATAAATTAGTCAGGAGCATTTGACACGAATATGGAGATACTGTCACACAACTGTGTGTAGGGACTGTGTCACTAAGAACACACTACGCGGTTTTAAACCGCAGCCACTGGGACTGCGTGTTCCCAAAGACGCCGCCGCTGACTGCGGCTGACATTTCCGCCCTTAAAACAGGTTCAACCGCGTTCAAAGCTGCGGCACCGCAATCGCGTCGTGAGTTAATAGCCTAAGAGGGACGACATGAAAAGTAAGATGTTAGTGATGAGATGACTACTAACAGAGAGGAAGGGATGAAATGGACTTACTGCAACGACCAGAAGTAAATGGGATAAGAGTAATTATTTAAATATACCAAGAAACGTCATCAAGGGTGAAACTCAAAATATTGATGGCATTACAATTTGCAGTGATTTCAAAAGAAGCTGCTTTGCAAGAATCAAGGGTAAGAGAATGATATTGAGATACAGTTACACAACTTGCCCGTTCAAATCAAGTAAGCAGGCTCATAAAACGGATTCGCTTATAGCAGCATCACGAATGATCCATTATGGAACAACTGCAACTGTGAGAAGTCGTGGGTTCGTGACGAGGCCGATACGGTTTTTGCCAACAAACGTGAGGACATCGTGCATTGTCGTCTGTATTGACAATACCTTCACCAGCTTTGGTTACTGCTTCATTCCAGTGATGAAACTGAATGAAAAAGTGTTAATGTATTGTTCTATTAGTTGGTTTATTATGAGACTATCGACCCGCCCTGTCTTCGCAAGGATATTATATAACCCTTCCTCTTGAATCACTATATCCATTTAAAAACCGCATCAAAATCCGTTGCGTAGTTTTAAAGATCTAAGCATACATAGGGACTGACAGCGGGAAACGACTTTGTTTTATACATGTAGTGATAATATGATTCAAATATCATAGGTAAGGTTTTTGGAGCCACTCAGTTCAATTGTCGGATAAAAAAATATATTAAGTATGGCTTTATTGAGCTGAGAAATGATACATTTAACCGAAGTGTAGCTTATGATGAAGTTAAGAGTTCTGTGTTTCGGAGGAACACTCCATCAATTGATTACGCTTCCGCCAATATTTGATAATCTTGTATTTAACTTTGAGAACCGAATCAAACTTTGTTTATATAGGTAAAAGTTGTTTGAATAAATAGAATTTCAAAACTCTATCCTTGAACATGATTTAGACATTTTAAACGAACTTTATGCAAATTTCCTGCTATTGGATAAATTTTATGTAGAGACCCTGGATAATATTTAACAGTACCTAATAATGAAATGAGTGCTTTCTGTTATGAACCTTGCAATACATTAGGGGTTTAGGAGCACCTTCAGGGTTTCGAAATTAAGGTATTTCCCTCTGGTGTCGCAAGTTTATTTATGTAATGGTTACTTCTATCTATGCTTTTTCCTCTTGCTTCTCTACTCAGAGTGTCTATCATGAGTTTGGATTACTTTTCGGTATGTCAGATACGACACACGCAACCACACACACCGATAAAAACTTTGTAGTAGCCATATTTATTCTTCATCTATCCGGAAGAATTACTAAAGGTTACAAATTGGTAACTTCAATTACTGGGAGCATAAGAAGATATTTCTCATGGTAGTTACACAGCTGTATACCTGAATATACCTGAAGTCAATGGAATATCCAGGAATTAAGTTAGAAGGTAAGCGCCCCTTCAAACTTATACCTTACTTATTTTGGGTTTTTATCTCCTGTTGCAAAAAGAAGAGTTTTATTAGTTTGACGTGTCTGTCTGTGGCATTATAACTGAAACGAATGAAGCGATTTTGATGTTGCTTCCTTTGTTTAAAAGGTGACTTAATCAAACGTGTTCTTAGCTATCGGTTTGATTTTTTTATCGATATCGATCCCCCATTCAAAAGCTATGGGTGGTGAAAGACGGGTTGAAATATCGAATGTAAGCAAATTTCCAGTCGGGGGTTCTTTAAATTTGTTATTTAAGTTTTTGTATCTAGATCTGATCAGCTAGTTCCTAAAGCATTTTTATAAAGCCCCGCTTACGTGTTTTTCCTCTTAATCAGGATGGAATGATTATCCAATTAGTTGCTATGTTCTGTCAGTATTTCCATACAATAGTGTGACGTCATCCATCCATGGGCAGGGCGCGCATTGATGTCTGTCTAGTGACCTGGTTCACACACTTCACTTTCCTATGATTTTGTATGACTTTTTAAGGTGTGTGGGTAATTATAACGCGTTTACTGAGGTAGTGGGTAAAACATTAATTAGAGTGGTGTAAGATAGATCAGGTTATCTAGCTGGATATATAGTAATTTGGACAGATCATAGTGCAACACTGTTATTAAGTATTTGCTAGTTTATGCCCACAAATTAGACGAGATGTTTTTATTTCAACATCATGGGCAAACAAGCAAGCAAACGGTTCACCTGATAGAAAGTGATTCCGCTGCCTCTTAACATGACGATGCCCCTGATGTCATAGAAGGTCAAGTTCATCGCCTATGTGTTGCCTATTTAGAGGTACAAATGTTATACATATCGTGCCGGTAATTACACTGGCTCTCCAATCCTTTGAACAGAAACACAGCAAACTGCTTCACGGCAGAAATAGAAAGAACGACAACCCAGAAGATCTACCACCTGCAGAAATTTTCTTCTTATCTTATTTTCGATTTGATTTGAGAATTTATCCTGTTATTATTACAACAAAATGATTATGTATGAACACATTTGATTGATCCAATGAGAGAATTTAGATCAGACGGAGCTAGGGTAGCTTCAAATAGGGAAATCCTCATTTGATGACAGATGATTTGCATGAATCAAAACCAACTAGCCACGGAAACCGGGTACTACCTGTTACTTTTACTATTAAGTACCTGTTACTATTAAGTAGGGTATTGCATTTTTATGTTGACAACGTGGTAGCTCAGTTTGTTACGTGCCTTGGTTAACCGACCGAACCGACCCGGTCGAGAGTTCGAGTCTCGGGTTGCCGTACATTGTAGCTGATGTTCGTCATTGTTGCATTCCGAATAGTGGCGTCAGATTTGCAACCTGTCACACTAGGACTCAACATAATCATGCGAAATGTGGTGTTAAACACCTCTACCTACCCCTCTCGAGTATTTATGGCGTCAGTTTATGTAGTAAGTGGGGGATGGATCGTTAGGTTTTAGACTGCAGTAAAGTCAAGAGGTACATCTCAACAAACCTTTCGAAAGTAATTAATTATATTGTAAAATTTTCTTCCTTATTAAAACAGACACAGTCCGTTAATTCCTCATTAAAAGTTTCATTACAATAGCTAATTGCGTTTATCGATTCACGTAATATTTATTTATGCAAACAGTTCGGCGTTTGCCAACAACGGTCCAATAACCTCCTTTCCCATGTCGATCGGTTAACGTTTACCAACTTGTCTACGTATGTGTACTGGTGTATGTTGTTGTAAAAAAAAAAGTAGTTTGAGTGTGTGTTGTTGTCGTTTACAAAATTAAAAGGATTTCAGATCACCTCCAATTAAAGCTTCCATCATTATCAGCTTGCAAACATGCAACGGTCTTAAAGTTTTATCGTGGCGTTTTATCGTCAGACAAAGCTACTATCGATATAATATTATAATAATAGCCAAGACAAAACTTTATATTGCGGAGCTTGTTCGCCAAGATGTTTTTTTTTCACTTCATAACTGTTGACTAAATATGTAATTACATTATCTTTTAATGTTTTATTTACATTTTTTTTAAGTTGATTAGGTTTTTTTATTGGTCGTCGGTTACATAAAGGACAGATAATATTATTATATATATACCTCGACGACCTCGGTGGCGCAGTGGTGTAAACAGCCGACTGCTACGCTAGAGGTTCCGGGTTCGAATCCCGGCGGGCGCGGGACTTTGTATTATTTGCAAGACGCATTGTTTCGCTTACCGGTCTTGGATGTTGTATTCTTATCTATTTAGTATATACCATATCGTTGCTTAGTTCCTGTGACACAAGTTCTTACGATACTTACTACAGGGCTGAGTCAATGTGTGTGTCGTGATGTGGTTATTATTATTACCTAGGGAGGTACTTTGCAATATCGTTTATTTGTAATGTTCACATTTTTAAAACATAAAATACTATATTTTTACGAGGTTTTCATTCTCAATTGTTTTTAAATAACCATAAACATGAAACAATGTGTGGAAAATGAGACCCTTGGGTGCAGATAAATTATGCGCTCGCCGTCACAGATAGGTATTCATTTCACCAATGACTTCGGTATAGTAGGCAGACTTTTTTTCTGATGGCAACAGCTTTGATTATTTTGCCGCTGTCAAGTAAAAATTATTTCAAGTTTTGCTGAGGAATAAAATGACGATGAGATGAATGATGAAAAGTTGAAAATTTATAGATGGAAAGATGAATCTCCCTACATTAACATACTAGTACTGTAGGCTCTAATGAGTTACTTGGAATTAATCATTTAAATGAGCGGCGTACGTTTGTAATACCATTTTGAGGTTTAACGATTTATCTCCCCTTTGGGTTTATGTTAGTTCGTGTCATTCGCAATTGTATGGTTGATTAAATTTAATATCTCTTACGTCAATTGACGTTTGAATAGTAAACATGGTAAGATACGAAACTTTCCATGATTTGTTATGTGTTAAGTATCTTTCAGCGTGAATTTTCAGTTCGATTCCCGGCAGGGGCGGAACTTTTTGTTATTTGCAATACTCATTGTTTCGCTTATCGGTCTTGGATTTTGTATTCTTATCTATGTAGTTTGTACCATATCGTTTCGTAAGCGATACAAGATTATCCTAGTGCAGGGCTGAGTCGTGATGATATGATTATTGAATTCGTAAGTTTTCAAATAAAGTAGCCACTTTACATAAAAGTTAAAACGTACAAATTTTACGCAGTCGAAATCGCAGTGAAAACTAGTTTGATATAAATCAGTTTAGTCAGCTAATGACCGGTAGTAAGTATGCGTTGTGCCTAACGAACCCCAAGGTTACGGTTATTTTAGGAAATAAACAAATTACAAATCAATCACTTGCAGTTTTATGTTCTTTCAATAAACGTTTAAAAAAAACAACAAGATTAACTTCACTCATCCAAGATGTTTACCTTATTACTTATACGTTTTATTAAATTAGAATCCGTATAGTTTGAAATACCTTGCTGTTACGCAAGGGTCTTGGGTAGCCCTCGAGGTTTCTCAATGTCGCCTGCGCAATAGGAAGCCCTATGACAGAAGGGCTAAAGGGATTATTGAAATCTGTAAAACAACAACTCATGCATAACCTTCTTATGTAACCTCTAGTCTAGGAGATACTTAGACTATTATATACTCTAGGTTAAGAGCTACTAGCCCATGTAACTGTTATAATAATATTAACCACCACATCACGACACACACATTGACTCAGCCCTGCACTAAGATGAAATCTTGTATCGCAGGCACTAAGCAACGGTATGGTATAAACTACGTAGATAAGAATACTGTATCCAAGACCGGTAAGCGAAACCGTAACCTCTGACGTAGCAGTCATCTGTTTGCAGGACTGCGCCACCGAGGTCGTCACCTATATGACAGAAATTTCGTCGCTGTTATTTTATCCCTATCCATTTTATATCCTTTGTAAACCTCCACTTTATATTTTATTTTGAAACAAATCTAAAGGATTTTTTGTATAATTTACATAATACATATATCATATCAATGGTACAAATATTCCATTCCGTTTTTTCTGTCCAAATGAAACTTACTCATTCATCGTTTAAATTTAGAAGTGACAGTTGTCTGACCAGATGATGCAGTGGTTCAAGCTAGCTTCTAGCAAAGCTAGGTTTCAGGTGCGAATTGTAGCGAAGCCAGAACCTTCTGGTATTTGCAAGATTTGTTTCGCTGTCTTATATTAGATGTTACATTGACACCTACCTGGACGTGGTAGCTAATTTTGTTCCGTGAACTTCTTCTTCTTCTTGAACTTTGAACGCAGTTCATGACGCTATCATTATTAGACATCTTCTTCTGTTAAGGGCTGTCGCAATAATTTACAGTAATTATGTTTTACATACATTATACGGCATTATAGGGGACGTGGTAGCTCAGTTTATTACGTGCCTTGGTTAACCGACCGACCGGAACCGAAAGGTCGAGAGTTCGCGTCTCGGGTTTGCCGTACGTTGTAGCTGCCATGTTCCTCATTGTGCCCGGATAGTGGCGACAGATTCGCAACCTGTCACACTGGGACTTAAAATAAACATGCGAAATGTGGTGTTTAACACCTCTGCCATTCCCTCTCGAGGGATAACGGCGTATGTTTATGTTGTGTTGTCCTCATATAAAAGTAATTATACACCATCACTGTTTCTAGTTAATGGTCTAAGTGTGTGTGTTGTGATAGACTTTATCACGTGAAAGCCACAAGCCAGAATCTTATTTGTTAACGTAAACGAACCACTACCAGCAATAAAATCCAGACTTTTCGATTTGCAGCCACCAGTCGGAGTAAATCCTTATTTCTTGGCGCTATGCAGTGTCCTTGACCTGCTGGTGTTCCCTCGACCTTGGATCAGAGTTCATATTCTGTCCAATTTTTTTTTCCATTGCATCGTCGACTCTACTTCTTTAACCATAAGAACGAAATTACGATACCATTCTTATTTGTTGTTACGACAAATTGGAACGATCCATTGACTGAAATCGATCGATTTAAAGCTATTCCTCTTGCTATGGAATAAATTTGATATTCTACACCCCACGATTCACTCTAAAGCTACAAAATATTCACGCTTTCTCTCATCATTTCACGATGTCTCGAAAACTTAGCTTTACATTACTATTTACATTTGGTTGATCTTATATACAAACAAACTATAAATATATAAAACGTCCGCGAAAAGGTTTTTGATTTCGTCTCATTAGTCGGTGAAATGCGGTGTTAAAATTTTGCAGTTTTTAAAATAGCCAGTGTCACTTTCCATCCAGACATTAAACTATTCTTGTAAATGATATTTAGTAAGCAAACATAAGCCAAAAACAACATTAAAAATATAATTCTCCATGTTACTCACCGTTACCATAAACTTAAATCAAAAAATAATATTTTAATCGCCTCAGCTTTAAATGAAACAAAGTAATTTCCATATAAAACAATGTGGTGAATCCTTTGGAACCCACTCGAGGTAAAGTTTCCACGCGGATTGTTGGAAGCTTTAAGGCCTATGTTAATGAATGGGGATTAAACGAGGCCTGGCTCGGATCTCGTGCAAAGGCCTGGCTCGTTAACGGGCTCTTTAGATTTCACTTGTTTCACTAACCCACATTACTCAAGGTTGTTAAAAAAGGACCTGGATTATTTAATTTTAGACCATTCGTGTTTAAGCCTAGCTATTAGCACTTGATAATAATAATTATGATTAAACATTTATACAAAAAAATCCATGTGCAATTAGTATTTTCGGGGCACACCCGCCACTCTGTCCCACCACTGCAACTCCTGTTCACCAGGATCAACAGTGGCGTTCTTTGATCGAATAATCAACTAATAATGCAGCTGTGCAATGACGCATAGGCTGTGCTCGGACACCCTACCGGCTGTCTTGGGACCCGCAACGAACTTAATCATAAGAAATAGGAGGTAGTAAGAAAGCGGTTTCAGACTTCCCTCCCAGCAAGTAATTAAGCATGTAATTAGTATATCCTATATTTAGTTAGCTAGACTAGTACAAATTAAGTACATTGATTTTTTTAATAAAATTAAATACTGTTATTCAATAATAATACAGAAGAAAGTGATGATTTTAGAGTTAACGGAGTTTTTGCAATAAACCTAAAAGTCAACCAGGAAGATTGGATTATTTGGTTTTTGGATGCAATCGTCCGTGTTTTCGTGAAATCCTTACACTTTTTCAAGTAATCAGGCTTTCGCAATCATACGGCGACATTTATGCACAATACGACACAGATGACAAACTTAACATTATCGTCATATTTTATTTAGTGTGACAGTGACTACGATTAGTAAAACCCGTAGCTAGTCATGCTACGAAATCGTTTACAAGTACTTTTTTCATGGTCATCACCTGTACCCAAATAAACAACCCTTCAATGTAAATTAAACAAAGCCTAGGTGTTATTGTCCAACAACCTTTACACTGTGGCCTCGACCGATGGCAACTGCTATGTCGCATTAACAAATAAGTGAGATGGAGCTATAGAAAATATGTCTTGATCTCTCTCTATTGATACATGTAATTTTTTATAAGGTTTCTTTGGCGTATTGTTTATCAACCCGGCTGCCGCAGCTCGAGAGCTCAACGGCAATGTCAGTATTGTCAGAGAAGTCTCAGTGAGTGGACGTGTTTTTCTTCTCGTCATTTCGTATTGTCGTATCGTGATCTGCAATACAAAGCCACATTCGGGTATCTGGTCATGGTACTGTGCCAAGTTCGTATGTGTTGTGACATATCGTGCTAAATAACTATTAAGGTGTTGTTGAAAAGGAAATCTTAAGGTAACTACGAGTTTCGTATATAACATTGTATGGTTTAGTTTTATCTCTTTTCAGACTGACTTTAGTTTGTAAAGGTTTTATTTCAAAAATGTTAATATTAAAATAGGTATGTACTTATCAAAGTTCAAGAATCGTACGAAACCTGTACGGTGCTTTAGGGGTGGTTGGTGATAAGATCTAAGGGATTTTCTAAAGAAAAAAATATGTCTAAACGTCTATATTAATATATATTTGACAATAACAGTAATACTTTAAATTTACAAATATTACCAACCTAATCGTTACCATTTTAAATAGCGTTTGTTTATATTAGTTTTAAAAAAATTATGTCGTGAAAAAATGTAAAAGAAAAACTGCCCTGAAAATTGTTTGAACTGAAGCCCACTTGAGAAAAACAAAAGCGGTTTGCCTAGTAGAAAAATAATAGCTCTTAATTACTAACGAGATTTTCCTCCTCAATATAACTGGCCTATTTAATGGTTTTATCCTGAACTACTTTATTCACTTTCTTTATCTAGTCATTCATACGAACACAAACTCAAGTCTTAGTCCCAAATGGGTAAGTGGAGTCTATGATTCGTCATAAGCAACGACCCTTTCGCTTTCTGCACATCCGCGCGTCTCTTCTTACCTGCCTTGATCCATCCATGCACCTCATCTCATCAGCGACCCCTTGGCTTTATTTTTATGTCAAAGAGTTACTTTTTAATCATCAAAACACCTATGAAAATTAAAATGGGATCAAACAAATAAGAACGAACAACCTAGTTTTGCGAGGGACAGCTTATTTAGTTTACATTTGACACAAAGGAACCGAAAAATCGGATGTCGCTTTACCTTTCAGGAAAACTTTAATTTTCGAGTAACTTGTTGCTCATGTTATTTAAAAATTGTATATTAATTCCCTGACATGATTTTCTGCATTGATAACAGCAGGGGGTTCTTCAAAAACGGTGGCTATAAGTTTTAAATAAATACTCAAAGAAACCGCATTGAATATCAAATGCTGTTTTAAAAATTGTCCACTTGTGAAGTAGCTTCTAAATTAATCGTTATCATAATCTATATTTTATTAAACTGCGTAGAAATTTTTAATACTTCTTAACTTTAAATTTACCTATTTTGCATTAGTTGAATTTTGACCCCATTCGAAAACATGATGATTCCTAAGCAAGATTTCAAGCCTTGAGGCATTTCTTAACGATTTTGATATTTTAATATAACTATTTTTCTGTTGTCTATAGAAGATTAGTAAATTATAATAAATATTATATATACTCTCTCTTATATACCTTGAATATACGTTAAGAAACACCACTTACTCACCCACTATTCGGACTCGGACTCGAACTCGGCCCAAAAGGTACAATAAAAGGAGATTGGAACAGTCTCAATTACATAATATTACATTCAAATTTATATATTAAAGTTTTAAAATCCACACTTTTGAATAAAATTTGAATATAATTAACATTATGTATGTTCAAGTTTCAAAACACTTAGTTTAGAATAAATCTTGTTTATTTCGTCATATAGGTAAATAACCATTCGATATTAGTTAATTACAAAATAATTTGAGTTTCCGCAAAACCATGAAAGGTCCTAAATAAAATATGTCAATAATCCTGATTGATTCCGGCGTTTTGTAGAAATCCTAAGGTTTTTAGTATATTTGCATAAAAAACGGACACTTCGTTGAATCAAAATCGCTGATCTATTGGAATTACAAAATTCATTATGTAATCGATCAAAATGATAGGGTTTTTATTTATCTAATAAAAAATATGTACTCAAGTTAGGTATTGCGAACGCAATCCACGAGCCGTACAAGCGTAGCGAGCTTAGCTCGAGCTTAAGCCTTGGCATTGAAGGGGTTAAATATCTTCTAGAAAAATCAGATCAATTCTTTCTGCGAAGAATAATCAGAAACCAACATACCTACGCGCTTTCCCATTTCTATTATTACGATTAATTTAGTTCCACTTAACTTTCAACCTGTCATTTTTAATGTTGACGTACGACCCATATACGTCACGTTACTTTTAAAATAATAATGAAAGAGATATTTTTTCATCCCGTCCCTTTCTCTCCTTTTGTAGAGCGTGTCATTGGCCCCGGAGTGTAGGTACAATATGACGCTATTTGTTTAGCATATTCGCTTAATTTGGTAAGATTCGATTGCTCAATGTAAACAATACCTTAATACCAAAGCAATTAGAGTTAAAATCCATCATCCAAAGATGATCCACCGGTAACACTAAAGTTTATGCAACTATCATTGTATCTCTTTGAAATAAGTCTTTTGAAACAATACATTTTTGTTTTAAAGTAATTGCAGACGCTTAAAAACATTAGACTCGTTACGTCTGGACCAAGGAACGACAAAAAAACGTTATTCTTTTAGAGATAAGATTGAAATTGTAACAAAATTTAATGTTCTCTTAACATTATATACATCTTGTTCGACCTCAATAATCTATTTCGGATGATATCGTTTCATCTTCAATTTTGATCTGAGAATCACTATTTCATTAACTCCCATTTTCTTTCAATGGTGTTTTTTTGTATCTTCATAGATTCTTTTGTATGTCAAATCGAACTTTAACTGTTGTCAAATTGAAAATATCCGTAGTGTTTTTGTTAAAGTGACTTCAAAAAATAAGGAGTTTATCAATTCGGTTGCTTTTTTTTATGAAACGCTTTATTTCAATTTGAATTAAAATAGGAACTCTTATACAAAGTCTCAGTGAACGAGCAAACGGTAGAAGGACCTTAGTGACTTTTTAGTTAAACATAATATGCATTATATTATTATGTATTAAGTATATAAGATTAATCAGGCAGAAATATCGTGTTAAAAATAATAATGTAACAAAACTCGTAAAATCGACGATTACAATTTGAAAATTTTGATTGTAATCCGCATATTATTCAATCTGCTACACGCACGGAGAATTTAAATTGAGTGATTTTTTTTTTCCTTTTACCAACATTCGTACTATAATTACATCATTACTAATGTAGTGTTGAAGAAGTGTAGGAAATTAGTGTGGTTTTATTTGTCACGGCTCCACTCTAGCCGAGAGGTCCTTGACGGTTTCCCCCATTAAATAAAGTATGAAATAGTCATTTAATGTCGCACCTTTCATGGTACGTTTTACCTAGTGCGTGCGGTTGTTCTATATTCAAATTTTTATTGGGGCATTCAGTTGTTTTTTTTTAAATATATCATAGGCCAAGATTTGCTACAACCTCACTGGTAAGCGAAAATGCGACTAACCAGGATCGACAGTGGCTTAATTTTAAAACGAATAATGCTGTTGGATGCTACGCAGTGAATCACTGACTCAGTACCCAGGCTTACTACCTGTCTTGGCACCCGCGACGAATATCAGAAAAAATAGAAGTAGGCAAGCAAGAAATATATTCTAGGCTTGGAAATAGATTGGCTTCCCTTCAAGCTAAAGCAGAGACAGCGATTGAAATGGCCGAAACCTCAAAACAAATAGTAGTCTCCAAATATGATAATGTACTTTTTAATGACAGCCACAATTTAGTTGATCTAATCACCCGGAGTCATTGACATTAAATTATGAATGAAAGTGCGTTGAACTGATGTGCGACCGCGCCGGTATTACAAACGTTAATCTGTTAAAACTGGATCAAGCGTAGACGGGTTTGATTTATGTTTTTTTTTTCTAATTAGATATTACTATGGTTACGGTTAGAGGCTCGGGTATCGATTAAAAATAATAACCTACTTGTTAGAGGTAGTAAGAAATTATATTAATTTTACTGGTAGGTACGCACCGTCACAAATTTTGAGTTTTAAACAACGCTTTCAAATAATTCCGAATTGTAGTAGTGGTTGAAGGTTTATATTTTTAGTTTTTTTTTCTTTCAAATGTGTTCGTAGCTATTTTTAGATTTGTGTGAAAATGTATTTAATAAATTACTAGTGTTAACCCTAGCTCAATTCTATACTTAAAATTTGTTTTAAGTCGTTGAAATCAGGCCCGACTGAAAAAATAGGCAGGTATGTAATAATATGCTCTAGTCTGTAAAAATTCTGTTTGTGTTAAAATAACTTTCAAGCCGTTAATATTATACATATTAAATCACGTAAACAGGCTGCGGCGCGGAAACTTCCTTTTATGGAAAAAATAATTTAAAAAGTATTTATGATTTTCTTTTAATATTTTATACATACATATAAACAAACAGTTTTACGTTAGATTTAGAAAATGATACCTTGGCACTGGTCTCGACCTCATATTTCATCCCATCATTTCTACGCTAATCCTGGCGATAACGGGATGAATATTGTTCTTCTGATCCAACTGATCCAGATTATAGATACCAAGAACAAGAAGATACCAAGACCAAGATAATAAAAATAACCACACCACGACACATACATTGACTCAGCCCTGCACTTAGATATAATCTTGTATCGCAGGCGCTAAGCCACGATATGGTATAAACTACATAGATAAGAATACCTACTACATCCAGGACCGGAAAGCGAAACCATGCACTTCCCCACGACCTCGGTGGCACAGTGGTGTAAACAGCCGACTGCTACGCTAGAGGTTCCGGGTTCGAATCTCGGCGGGGGCGGGACTTTGTGTTATTTGCAAGACGCATTGTTTCGCTTACCGGTCTTGGATGTTGTATTCTTATTTATTTAGTATATACCATATCGTTGCTTAGCACCTGCGACACAAGTTCTTACGATACTTACTGCACGGTACTTACTAAACGGTTGGGTTTACGAAAAAATCGTAAGAGACCTTTTTTGTAGAGCATTCAATTTCCTACAAAATCTAAGGAACAAGATATTTTTTCAAGTAGTTGGAAGCGAGATATAAATTTTTCTATCTGATAATAAGAAAAAATAGAAAACTGTAAGAAGGAGGACCTTCCCGTTACAATTAAGAACTCATGCTTGGAGAGGCTTTCTTAGAGGTGTCTAGGAACCTATTTTTCAGAGTACCAAACGAAAAAAAATATTCTTTTTTTTTATCACCCTGGTAAGCATCCTCATCTTCTGTTTTTAATATTTTGTATTACTCTATAAAAATACTCAATAATAAGTTGTGAACTCGTTAATTGCGTATGTTCTTACATAGAATGTTCTATCCTTGTTATTTGTAATGTGCTATGGATTTGTTAAATTAAATAAAATCCGACTTAGTCAATCATGGATTATTGTATATAATTATTACGAATTATACCATATCGATGATTATTATTCAGTGTTATTACAATTGACCTGTTGTGAACGTTCTAGATTTCGTTTTCTCTTAAAGTTTTGAATTTTGTTCGTTACTTGTGCCATCAGAGTGAATATTGAATTTTTAAGCATACCATTTAATATTGCTTTTAAAAGATTCTAGCTAACCCTTTCCAAGGGCAACTCTATCAGTTTCCGTCGGTAGTGCCGTCTACGTATCTAATCCTCGTGTTTTTTTTATCCGCTTCGCTCTACGCTAGGTAGGTACATTCTGTCAATGTCATCTATTGTGCAGATTAAGTAAAAGCGAGGCCACCTTGAATTAGTTTTTTCTTTATTTTTAAGAGAAATCGCTCTTTCGTAATGTTGATATTGTCCAATATTTGTCTTGAAACTTTTAATATACTGAGTACATTAAGTTAAATTAGAAATTAAATTTTGGATACCTCTCAATTAGCAACAACTGTAGCTACAGTAGGTAGGTTTTTTTTGGCAAGTATGCTCCACTTTCTACCACATAAGGTGTCTTAAGGTGATTTTGGCTGAATGATTGCTTACTCAAATGCTCTTTGTTGTTGATTTCATTCCTGTAAATTAACCTAACTAGATTTTTCCACATATACTTTTAGCCAAATGTTTTGAGGGTGTGGTAGCCGAGTTTGTTATTTGCCTTGCTGAACCGACCGACCCGACAGGTCGAGGATTCAAGTCTCGGGTTGCCGTAAGTTGTAGCTGTCGTATTCCTCATTGTGCCAGGATAGTGGCGAGAGATTCGCAACGTGTCACACTCAACATAAACATGTGAAATGCGGTGTGTTACACCTTTGCCGACCCCTCGAGGGATTACGTCGTGAGTTTATGTTATGTGTATATTGTATTACTTTTAATTATCCATGATTCTGTTAAACGGAGTAAATAAAGAATTTGAGAAGCAATCATTGAAGGGAGTTGTTTTAAAGGATCAGCTCTCTGGCCTTGAGAGGGTATAATGTGAAAAGTACACCGAAAGAGTGTCAGGCTGTTAGAAAATAAAGTGGAAAATTATGCTAATGTCATCTTTTTTTTCGAGTTTCAGTAAATTAAATTGGTTCTTCTTACGTCGTAAAGTTTGTTATATAAACCATTTGCATAATAAATATAATTTAGATAAGGTAACGCCTAAAAAGTATCTAAGGTGCTGTGCGAACGTGTGTCTTGTGTCGGACACCAACCACTTTTTGTTGCTGCCACAGCCACTCCACCATAGAAAACCACAGTTGCTGTGTCCGGTGGCGGCAACTGGACATAGTCGCCACAGCAACTTTTGTTGTCAGGATTTATATGAAAATATATTAGTGGCTGAAGGCAGCGCCTACTCAAGTTTTTAATAGAAATAATTATTTTTGATATGTAAATCAAAGCTTCTTAACCCAAAAAGAATAGAAGAGGAGATATCATTGTAATAGTTGTATCCACCTTATAGAAAATTTCTGCCATAAAACCGTTGCGTTGAATGGTTATCGCACACGTGACGTGTTTCTTGTTGCAAGCATGTAAATATTAGCTATGGTAACTAACTGCTCACCGTCCAGTACGCCATATGCTTTTTGCCAATGTGTCGTATTAAATAGTGGACTAAATGATGTTACACAAAAACACCGCCTTGCATAATGAAATGTCAATTTACAATATTTACATGTGTGGGTGGTCCGTGGGCAGACGGATTCAAGTATTGTATGGCTTTGACAAATTTCGTAAATTTGATATCTTATAAAACATCGGTCAAACGTGCATGTGTGAGTTATGTTATTCTAACAAAGTATTTAAGGCAGTCAAGTAAACACACTCGGAACAATAGGATATTATCAGTAAATAACTAAAATTCATTGAAATAGAAACTATTTTGACGCGAGTTTATTATTATTTTAATGGAGTGTAGTAATGTTAATTGTTTAAACATCAACATACATAAGATTTCAAGGAATTATTTGAGAAATGCAACGTATTCGTCAATAAGGATACTAGAGGACAATAAATATGCAAAGATTCTAAATCGAAGACAAGCACAAGCCTTTAGAACACAAAGGGAAAGATAAGAATAAAATAAAAGACAGCACAATGGGTTTACAATATAATTGTGTTGTATACACTAGTTTTGTATATAACAGTAGCGATTGTGTTTGCTCCCTAGACTGTTACAACGGATGCAATAAGTGCATTTATAGTGCATACTGCATAGTGATCGAACTCAGATGTACTCTAAAGTGATCCTAAGCCATACACGGCATTAAGCAATGTTTACATGCAACGAAGGGAACAAAAGGCTTGAGTACATGTAGTCTGTTATTGTGTGTAGGAACTGCTTTAAAATCTATACTAAGAATGTCAATGTATCAATAAGAAATTCCTAGTTAGAGAGACAGACGCCTCTGGATAAATATTGGTAATAGAAGGAATCTTAGAGGTGACTTCTTCTAGGGAAACTCTTAGGGGAAAATATAACGTAGAAGTTTGTATGAAAATCAATATTCTCAGTATACGGTGATAAAATCTTAAGTACCAGGTTGTATAATTTGAATACGTGTCGTAATTACGTAAGAGTACCGACTTCGAAGTCCTCATTTTCCAGAAGAATCTTCAAATTTCTGTCTTCGAGTTCCATTGAGCCAACTTCATTCTTCTCCATATACGTATTGTATCTCCAAGGTATTTTATAATAAATGATGGAGTAGAAAAAAATTACGAGCTAAAACCTTTAGGCGGCACGCTCGCATTTGACTCTTGACACTGTTCTTAAATTAACTCTTTTGAGTGAGTGACATACATACATTTGTATGACAACTGAGAAAGATGATAAAACAATACGACCTTTCCTGAAGCTTTTTCAGAAGAAACAATCATTTTATCTTTATAACATGTTAATATAGTATTGTGTTTATTAGCTCACGATTTCACCCATGTAGAATTATTATTTTTTAAGTTACCATATAATATGCTAGCGAATAAAAGATAGATTAATAACTCAAACTTTGACCAGGAAAAATACCAAATTAATATCGTATTTTTTAATTAATCACAAGAAGTATGAATTAAATTTAAATTAAGGAGAGTTCTATTTTCAAGAGAGACATTCCCAAAATAACCTCAATTTGATTAGGGCTGATTACACGGTTTCTGTGACCGGTAAGACTTTGCTTTGATCTTAGTCTCCTTGTACTCGAGTCCAATTTATCTCACATAGACATAAGTATGCTGCATATAAACCTTATGAATATAGAAAACAGCTTCCATTTACAGTTTCTTGTATTACCCTAGGGATAATACTGTTCTTTATTCATTTATTTCATTACCAGTTCAGAGGTAACCAAGCTTCATCAAATCCGCTTCAGTAGATCTCGTGGGCAACGCATTAGAATACATACAAAACCTATTGTATCAAACTTACGAGTCTTGTCTCTGTTTAAAGTCGTGAAAGTAAAACCTAAACATTCGTGATGCATGAAATCAATTGGCGTCAGTTTTTTCATTTATAGGTGGTAGATCTATGTGGGAGATCGTCTAGGTTGGTGCCACCATCCTTTCTATTTCTGCTGTGAAACAGTTCGCTGTGTTTCGGTTCGAATGATTGGAGAGCCAGTGTAATTACCGGCGAGAAAGGTATAACTCTTCATGGGCAACGCAAGGGCGTTCCAGGCATCTAGAGCGTCGTCGTGTCAATAGTTGGCGGCATCACTTTCCGTCAGGTCAACCGTCTGCATGTTTGCATTCAACGTATTAAAAAAACAACGTGCAACACAAACAGAAACAAAATCCAACATTTAAAAGGCATATAAGAAGACGTAGTCAAATTAGTCTTTGTACGAACTTTATGGTGCAACAAAATATAGAATACAAGTAAAGGTAGATAGAAAGTTCATATACCAATGACTCCTAGCTTCTATTTTGACCCACGCCCACACAAAACCTTATAAAACCCAACAGAAATCAGAAGGCAGTAAGCTTTACGACTTAAAGAATCACAAATAAAATTCGAAATGGCCATTCAGAAAGGTGAAAAGCAACAGCAAAAGTAACAAAGATATTTCATAACATTACTTTAGACTTCAATAGCGATGATACGCTTGAAGTTCTCAAAGGAACTGAATAAAATACTTTATCTTGAGTCGAGGGGAATTGTTTTGTACCTGTATTTTTACAAGCTTTCTCTGTCTTCTTTCTGCATAGAATACATAAAGAAAGAAGAGATGCCAACAAAAGCTTTGTACAGAACCATTTCACACGACTCAAGACCCTAGAGATATATGGATATACAAGATAATATATAATTCATCTTTCTATCGTACTGAAGAGCTTTGCGGGTTATTGGTTTCGGAGGTCGAGCCGACAGCGTTTCCGGCTATAGCCCGGAAAAAAAGATCCTAGATTAACCTTTGTAGAAGATGTGAAGGTCGGAAATGCTCTTAGAAATTCGGTTGCTCTAATTCACTGTCTACTAGAGATAGAAACAAGTAAGATTTTTTTTCTTGTCTAAACATCTCTAAACCGTGGATCAAACGAAAACTTTAAGGTAGTAGATCTTTGTTTTATATTCAATATAATTAGAAAATTAGAATTATTAGGTTTTACAAATCGTAAGTACGTGATTATTCTATTTCGAATATTAACAAAACCAACTACGGAGGTTTCTTGCCGGATTTTTCCCCGAAGAAATACGAGTAGCATTCCGAACCGACGAACTCAGTAAGAAATACCAGATCAAATTTTAATTCGACCAGCAACAATACTGTCAAAAGTTGAAAGGGCATAAATAAGTGATACTAAGTCACAAGAATGACCCTCGTCCCTTTAAGTAATACCAGGATCGGATTCCGGTTAAATCCGGGCTAAGCGCCGAGATTCCCGGGTATCATTGTCAAATAGCAATTTATTAATAAAAAATATTTCAACGGATCCTTTCAAACAATTCTCCAAGTGAATACTTTTTGCCGACTTTCTCGTTGGTTGACGTTTGATGATTCACCGAATTCCAAATTTAAATTGGACTTTTACGTTGTGCGTAACTTCGGGGCTAAAAAAACCGCTTTGGCGATATTGTATTTAAATCCAAATATGATGCATAATATGTCAAATGGACACTTACTGCTTGGGATTTCAACTGTCAGTTCCATCTATACTGAAAAATTTGAGAAAATGTCTATGATATGTCAACGAATTAAAAAAAAAATCCTTTAAGCGGCCCTTTAAGGTCCGCTGGTCACCAGTAAAATAAACAAATGTGTTACGCTCGCATGCTCACCTTTTGGAACTACGGGACAGATGTGAAGGACCCTAAGGATGTTTACTTGATCACAGTTCAAAAATAGGGTAGTGTATAGCTGCTTCCTGTATTATTACAATAGGTTGCAAACATATGTCATCTGATGTTTAATTTAGCGTTACCTTTGCGCGCTTGAAATATCAAGGTCCATGGTTGCCTATCCCTGCCACCTCCCAAACCTAAAGAGTAAAGCTACAAACATATTACCGTTTTGTTTCGTGTCGTGCCGCGACACAATCATGTCGGTTTCATACATTTACTATAGTTAGAAACATCTTATTGTGAAGTGTTGTGTCGCTGAGTAGTGTCTCACCATACTAAATGTAAGATACTGGTATGATTCTGACACGACACAGTAGTCTGTTTCTAGCTTAATCCTACCAAATACTTGCAATGCTCAAAATTCCGTTTAGAGAACTGTTCAGTATTGAAATAGAAATCTTGTTATACCTTCTCTTGTAAAATGTATTTACATGGAGATTGGATGTGCGTCCACTCTGTACTAACTTGTCATCAATAGTTATTGCTTTTGCTTAAATGATTACTAATTATTGATTTTTACAATGTCAAAAAACTAAGTATATACTTCGTTTAAGGCAACTTCAACCTTGTTTAGTTTGCATAGTTATGTTTGTTTTGACACTCAACCAGCTGATGTCTTAACATGATAATAACAACAACCATATCACGACACACACATTGACTCAGCCCCACAATAGGATATAATCTTGTATCGCAGGCGCTAAGCAACGATATGGTATAAACTACAAAATACCTAAGAACACTATATCCATGTCCGGTAAGCGAAACAACTTGCAAACAACACAATGTTCCCTGAGGGATTACAAACCGAAACCTCAAGCGTAGCAGTCGGCTGATTACACCACTGCGCCACCTAGTTCTTCAGTGTCATAGTGCATTAATGAATAAATTTGTTTTTTTTAACTATCATACTACCATCCCGCCCCGACTTCACTCGAGCCGTGGTTAATTCTCTTCATTTAAAGCTACTGTAAATAATCACAGATATATGTACATTTACAAATTTAATTAATAACGGTCAGTTTCGAATATTGATATTTATTACCGTGTAGTGATAGTGACATGCGGTTTTATATAGGTAATGAAGATAAGATTAACATGTTAGGGCAAAACATGAATATAATTAAATTTAACAGTCTATACAGAACTTAAATTTTTGACACAAATTTTTAAGTAACAAACCTATTACCCAATGACTTCATCGGATTTGACTTTTCTCAAAAGCATTAAGCTTGACTCAACACTAGGTCATGACTCAAGCTTCAAAGTTTTTTTGGGCAATTTCATACGTTAATATTTTGTCTAGTAATTTTTTTATCATAATCGTAAGGTAGATAATTCAATTCATTAAAATTTTAATTAACTCTCAAATATTAATAAAGTTCGGCATAAGATTCGACCTTCCAATGCTATTGGCTAATTAATTATCTGAACATTGATGTTGTATTCTAAAACTTTGCTTTGTTTACAAAACCTTATTCTACAAGGTTCACTAGAGCCTTGAGAAGATTTTACACTGGTGATAAAATCGCTGCGTTATAATAATAAACTTACTTAAGTACAAATATGATCCTAAAATTTCAGTCAGACAAATCCATACAGGAAAAATGAATGTATGTATTTAGTTGGTATAATATATTTAGGTTAATATTTTACTGGAAAACAAATTTTTCACATCATACTACCGATGCCATAGTTTTGTTCGATTTCAAGCAAATGTAAATGTAAACACTATTTAAATAATAAACCACACCAAAACACACACAGTGACTCAGCCCTGCAGTGAGTATCGTAAGAACTTCTTTCACAAGGAACTAAGCAACGATATAGCATAAACTACATACCTAATTAATAGAACTAAATCCAAGACCGGTAAGCGAAACAGCGCATCTTGCAAATAACACAAAGTTCTGCCCCCGCTGGCACACAGACGCGCCGTATGCTTATTTGCTACTATTGTGCTATAAAATCTATATAATCGCGCAGTGAATTTGTACAGTGTGAACTGTCTTAATCAGATTCACGAGAGAACTCATCTCACAGCGTGAGATCACCAGAGCCTCGTAAAAGTCTTATGGTTCAAGTCGCGAATAATTTTGCAATGGTTTCGCAAATGTAAATACATACAGAAATATAAAAAGATACTCGAATACACGGTCAGATATTGGTTCAGTGAAATTAAAATATAAAGCATAACGCATTAGACGCATTGTTTAGCTTACCGGTCTTGGATGTTGTATTCTTGTACGTGTAGTTTATACGATATCGTTGCTGAGTGCCTGCGATACAAGATTATCTTAGTGCAGGACTGAGTCGATGTGTGTGTCGTGATGTGGTTATTATTATAATAAAAATTTACTAGTTTAACCTAAAACTACGAATGGAAAATGTAAAGCGAAATAACACTCGTTGATATTTCTTTTATTTTCAACGTCGGGTCAAGAATTTGTGCAAACTGCCCATCATATCTTGTGGGAGTGTAGTCTCTGGCATGACGAACGGTTAATCATGTTGAATTCGATTCAAGTGTCTGCGTGTAGTCCTATTTATTACCGAGATCTTGTGAAAACGAAGGGAAACTTCCGTGCCTTTAAAAAGTTTTGTCACCAATATTACTGGTGTAAGATTTAGGTTAGTATCTTATTTATCCCCTGTTAGTTAGTGGCATACCGTGGTGTTTAGACGGTCAGGCGTCTCCTGACTGTCTCCCCTTTAGATTTTTGGGCCTCTGGGCCATTTCAATTGCTGTCTCCGCTTTGCTGGGAGAGAAGTCTGAAACCGCTTTCTTACTACCTCCTATTTCTTCTGATTAAGTTCGTTGCGGGTCCCAAGACAGCCGGTAGGGTGTCCGGGCACAGCCTGTGCATCACTGCACAGCTGCATTATTCGTTGATTATTCGATCAAAGGACGCCACTGTTGATCCTGATAAACAGGAGTTGCAGTGGTGGGACAGAGTGGCGGGTGTGCCCCGAAAATTTCTTTTATTTTATTAGGAAAACCAACATTTTTACACATTACAGCTTACAAACTAAGAACATCCTAAATTAACATATTTAATGTGAAAAACATTTATAGGTAATTTGTAATCTTACAGTATACTAAATAATAATAAAAAACTAAATATTTTAAAGTTGAATCAGAGAAAGAGATATCAGAGAGAAAATATCACGGAAAAAATGTTATCTTTCCAAAGTTCTGTTACGTATCTCACATTTTGAGTCATGGAAAATATCTATATATCAGATCACTATAGTCGTACAGAATTTTATCAGATACTATTAACCTTAAATCACCCACTTACGCATCGCCGTTGTCGGGTAAAATAAGCTACGGTATCTGCCTGCTAAGTCTAATGCTTGTTTGTTACCTAATATCTTTTTGCTTGAATTAATACCTGCGGAATTGAGCAATTCTTTTTTGCTTTCGTTTTTTGAATTCGTTAACATATCATAGACTAAATAGTTCAGAAATGTTTGCAAGATGGCCGCTCATTAATAGGTACGGATTACTAACCGATAGATTCTCAAGCAGTACGTGACCATTTTACAATTTAACTTATATATCATGTTTAGATTCAAATACAATTATGCCAAAAAGGTATTTTCAGTCCCGCTGGTCGTAACGAGCTTTAAAAAATTATGGATGGAATTTATTGATAGGAATTTCAGATAAATTTAAGTTAAGCTCCCAAGATATACTAAGGTGAGCAGATAAGAGGTTCCTTTTTTATGAAAGAGCTTAAATCATTAAATTTTCACTCAAAAAACCTAACGAAGGATGATTAGTTCGAAGAGTTTGAAAGTTCTGGTAATTGATGGGTAGTACTAGTACTTGGAAGGACTTTGCACCGTTGCTTAACGAGATTACCCAAGTTTGCCTGGAACTACTCAAACCTGACTAATTCAGTTTCACGAACGGACTGTTTAATAAATCATAAAGCTTTCAGTACTGGTAAATTGAACAAGTAGCTTTCTCTTAATTTCTTACAAACATTATTAAACTTGCGTTTTATAAATTAAGTTTATGTTGTTGTCAATTTGTTAATGTTACCATCTGATTCGAATCTCAGGCAGATGTTTTTGTGACACATGTATTTGCTCTGAGGTCTTGGATGTTTTTTATGTATATAAGTATATACTAATTGTTTTATAATAATAATAATAACCACATCACGACGCACACATTGCTTCAGCCCTGCAGTAAGTATCGTAAGAACTTGTGTCACAAGAACTAAGCAACGATATGGTATATACTACATAGATAAGAATACAACATCCAAGACCGGTAAGCGAAACAATGCTTCTTGCAAATAACACAATGTGCCGTTCCCGCCGGGATTCGAACCCGGAACCTCTAGCGTAGCAGTCGGTTGTTTACACCACTGCGCCACCGAGGTCGTCAAATACATACCTACTTTTGTACATACAAAACACATGTTTATGCTTAGTGCCCGAAAGCTTTTTTGGCTTACACTGGCACAACACGATGGACCATCGCGTAGAAGGGATAGTGGCTTTGAATGGCTTGTGGCGCTCTTATACAACAATCGCCTCACCATCACCGAAAGGCCAGGGATGGCCCATCGTATAGAACACTGGAACTAAGACAATGTATTTGTATTATTAATAGCATTTTTATTATGTTATCTCTTTGTTTCAGGACACGTAACTGATCATCTTATTTCAAATGTTACGGCGGTGAGCTACCTCCGATCTTTTTAGGTAAGAAAAAACCTAAAATCTATAAATATGAACAAGATAAGAAACGTAATAATCAAAATTCAAATAAAAAGCCTTATATTTCGTTGCATATTACAAAAAAAAAGAAAAAAAGTAGTTAAAATCTATGTCAGTATTATTATTTTGAATACTTGAATCCAGTTGGGGCCATTGGGGACTAAAAACATAAAGAATCGTGATTATTCTACATTTTTGATTTGCTCTTGTTTCTTTTGTGAAATTATCTAAGAAGTATATAATGTTTAATCTTACAAGGTTGTACGGTAGGTTCCGTATGTGTGATGTCCGTTGTATGTGTGATGTGTGAGTCCGACTCACACTATAAAACCACATCACGACACACACATTGACTCAACCCTGCAGTAAGTATCGTAAGAACTTGTGTCACAGGAACTAAGCAACGATATGGCATATACTACATAGATAAGAATACAACATCCACACCCCACACTACATCCGGTATACTTGACCGGTTTTAATGTATTTATCTTTTCTAAACCTTTCACCTTAGTCTGCCCTAGTTCTATTTAGTTTAACCCTTCACATCCTAATGAGGTACCAAAAATTTACGAAATATTTACCTTTCCACGAGCTTTGTTAGGACCTGCCTACACATGTTTAAGTATTCACGTTTTAATGATCTAAAGTCTAAAAGGGAAGGCAGCTTAAGGCGCTGCGCAAACGTGTGTCTTGTACTAACCACCAACATTTTACTTGTATCATACAAATCAGTTACCAAACTGCGAAAGCTGCCGAGGCGACTGCGTTTGGCTACACATCTCAACTAAGTTTCTTATTCATTTTATTGTTAGTTTCTTAAAAGTGGCCGGTGTCCGATACAGGACACACGTTTGTGCTGCGATTAATATATTTGAATAGTTAAATACGTAGTTTATAAGTCGAATGTTCGGTTACGTATCTCGTTGATTCAAGCCCCGTGATCACCCAAGCGTGCTTCCTCGGCTCGCCCTACATGCAAACAACAAATACACTATTAAGTATCGTAGGATTAACCACTTCCATCAATTTTGCTGGGCTACCTACCTCTCGAGAAATCACTCATCCAGAATACATACATATATTTTTCTAGTAAGTAAATAAAAACTCTGTTCACAAAATATATTACATTATATTCAAAATTTCTCATAGCTAAATTTAAGATTTAATCATGCGCACCTAAGGAAGTGCTCTGGGTCAAAAAAAACCGCATCAAAATCGGTCCATTTGTTTGTAAGCTACTATGTCACAGACAGATATACATTTACTCAAGTTATTCTTAAAACATACCTCTTTTTCCTTCCTCATTTTAAAAAGCGATTCGCTTTGGCATATTTCAAAGGTTTTATAGGTAAAATTACTGATAAAATTATGTACTTCTTCTGTGATCATCATTTCTCAGGGGTTTATCTTTTCTTTCTCTCGCTTCGAGGTTATGTGCTTGCTTCAGTTATCTAAAAGGTATTTTAAGTCTAACAAAATTCAGTAATAAAATAGAGTCAACTGAAACTGAAAAGATATTTATGGACTTCCCGGTATACCTTATCGATTTATATTCTCAGAAATCAGAAATGTTGGGACTTCTTCGCAACTATAAATAAATTTCGCAGTATATATTATTCTGAACATTTAGGCTATGGATGAATTAATATCTATCATATATATATATGTATATATATTTAAGTGTGAAATTTTAAATGTTGGATGTTTGTTACTCGATCACGCAAAATCTGCTCAACGGATTTGGGTAGAATCTGCCACACAGATAGTTTGTCATCTTTGTATAGGTTAATTTTTATCTAGAAAAAAACTACGCAGACGATGTCGCGCGTAAAAACTAGTAAATCTATATGTTCCTTACTTTTTTTCTATCCTATTTCTTTAGTATGTTATGCGCTTATACATAACATACTCATGTAGTACTCGATCCACACGAAACTACTCAGCGTATGTGAGGTTAATGGACTCGAATCTAGTTTCCCAGTTTGGAGTCACGCCAGACCTAAACAATTTGGCATACGTGCACCGATAGCCGGTAACACTCTTTAATTATCAGAATAATTGGATTTAATTCAGGTAATTAGCAAATACCTAAGTCAATGGCCGCATGCATTGCTCTTATGTCAACGTTATATACCAACTCGTAATGTATAAGCCGGCTACATAGTATCAGCCAATGGATTCGTAAGCGAAAGGTTCGCACGCCTGCACATCATCATTATCAGCCGGAAAACGTCCAATGGACTAAAGCCTCCCCTAAATATTTCCGAACAGAGCCGAGCAGATACCGTTTCGACGAAAAACGAAGTATCGGCCGAATGTTCGTGTTTTTCCTACTATGAAAGTCTTTCCATCGGGTCGGTCTAGCTCGCAGATCCATTCGGTCCGATTGGTCTTTGTTTGACATATATTGCATCAAAAACCTTACTCCGAAGACACCACACATTGATTTCGAAAGCAGCGTTATCGATGATTCACTGTTTAGTCAGTTTATCGTTCAGCAAGAAGTTTCGGTGGCGACATTTCAGAGCAGGGTTTTTGTCGCTCGCATCTAGCGGCTCCCTGCACCCCATACAAGATCAACCGTCCTCCTTAGTGCTGGTGATACCTTATTTTGCTCCATTTTAATTCGAATGCTTCGATTTTGACTATACCGTTTTCGATGCTGGAAAAGCTAGGGCTGTCAACTCACACTTAGCTTGGCAAAAAGGAGTTTGACGTGGTAGACATGTGAAACTATATATTTCTTACCTGGCAATCCATATCTGTCAAACTCAGAAATGTCACTGGCTTAGTGTTGCCAGAAAGTTAACTTACAGCGCCCTCATTTATTTGCTTCACTTTTTCGCCAGACTATACAACATTTCTACAACAGACTTAAATGTTAAGTAACCTTCTTGGCATTCGGGTAATTACATCATTATCGTTAGCTTTAAAGGTGTGAAGGTTTATGTGTGTGTAAGTAGAGCTCATCAAAAAACGATTTCCCTCTGTAACCTTTGAATTTCAATAGTCACATTTGTTTACGGTGTTTGATACATAAACCAAGGGTAAGATAATTCATAGATTTCATGATTTTGGTGATTTTGTCAATATTATAACTGATGTGTACTCAAGTGTGAAGTTCCCAATGCAGACCATTTGTCGATGATTAAAGCGAATTTCGTTACAGAAAATGTTTTAAAAGAAGTATTCCGATCTTTTGCCTACAACTAATACCACTGGTTGCAACTCAATTTTTTTCTTTTCGAACGGACACCACTTTTATGTAACATAACCACATGAATTACTCTCTCGAGAGGGGTAGGCAGAGGTGTTACACACCGCATTTAGCATGTTTGTGATGAGTCCTAGTGTGACGATTGCGAATCTGTCGCCACTATCCGGGAACAATTAGGAACATGGTAGCTACAACGTTCGGCAACCCGAGACTCGAACCCTCGACTTGGGTGGCCGGGTCGGTTGGTTAACCAAGGCACGTAAAAAACTGAGCTACCACGTCCTCCCTTTTTAAATAAATTATTTTAATGTGCAAACGAATACCAACAACTTGTAAAAC
This sequence comes from Choreutis nemorana, assembly GCA_949316135.1. Classification (NCBI taxonomy): domain Eukaryota; kingdom Metazoa; phylum Arthropoda; class Insecta; order Lepidoptera; family Choreutidae; genus Choreutis; species Choreutis nemorana. Next base: position 2,176,546 of record OX438598.1, read on the forward strand.
ACTTTTACTATAAACTCAATTTATTTATAACATAGACACACAAGATTTTTCAAACTTTGACGCATACTAAACGGGGAGTAAATAAGTAAGTAGATATACCTACTATATACCAAGTTATGTGGTAGTTATATAGTAAAGTAGTCGTTGAAAAGCGTATCTGTCTCGTCTTGAGACTACCTAAGATATAGTGTTATGAGCTAACCTCAGAAACCGGCGCGTGTACTAACTCACCCCTACCAAGATCCTTAAACTATCTTAATACCCTATACCCAACGGGTACTCAATTTCACGACGCCGTTCTTAAGCGAAATTTCTCACCCAAAAGTTACCTACTTCATTTTCATAGAACGAGTTTTCGTATTTGGTCTGTATGGAAATAAGAAAAAAAAATCGCTTTTATTTCTTTACTCCACTTCGCCTAAAGGGTCTTTTACTGTTCTGTAAAATGTGTTTTTATATTGCAAATAAATGTTTTTTTAACGAAAAATTGAAATATTTTGTGAAAAAGTAGTAGTGGTTTAATACTGAGAATCCCTAGGCTGCTAGACCGTCAACACGCATACTTACCTCCTCACAAGACACACATCACGAGATAGATTACAGGGAGGGATTAAGGAGGAGAAGTTTAGGTGCTGAAAGTTAGTACCAACATAAGATTTATTACTAGCTATATGATATGAACACAATTCACTTTTTGACAATCTTTTTCTTCGGGGATTGTATAATTACCACTCTAAGCAGGTTTAATTCCTACGTAAATTTGAACCGTCTAGAATAGTCTAGATTCTGTTTCTTCAGTATAAATTCGTTGCTAATCCAAATATAGTCTGTAGTATGTCCGGGCACTATTTTTTCCTTAACGACGAATACTACGGCTCGGAGGCCTTACCAGCTTTAACGTGACTTTGGCCCGGGCACGTAATTTGTGCCTAATGCACTACATTATTTCTTTTAAAGAACGCCAATCTCGATTCTGGTTAACAGGAGTGGCAGAGTTGCGTTTGTATTCCGAACAGATGCAATATTTCTATGTCTTTAAATTCCACAATAATATTATATCTGTCCATAACCCCTAAGAGAAATCCTGGTTCCGTCCTGCAGACAGCAGCGTAGTTATTTGTACAGCATCCAGCTCTATAGGCGAATCCTTTTGTGCTTTAGTTCTTTGAAGCTGACGACACGTCCTTGGGATACGTTTTCACAAAACAAAAGCTTGGAAAATGAAAAGGTTTTTTTTTTCTTGAAACTAGAAATCTGCAGTGAGGTTTGTAGATGCGGGTAATTTATTTAATAATTTCAGTTACTAGGACTTTGACATCAACTTCTCGAGGTTGTAATACAAGGTGGCTTATTCGAGTCTAATTTTGGGTAGACAGTTCGAGTTCGAGTAAGGTTCGAACTGTTGTATGCACAAAATTTCATTAGAACCTTACTGTAACTGAGAAAATGGTCTTGCGAAATGCTGTTGGGAAAATTTACACAAGAGTATTAGCTTACATACTCATAAACAATGTAATATTTTTGCTCCGTTTCAACAAAAGAAAAGATCGAGTACAAAGAAAATTGATTTGCATATCTATAGGTACTCTGATAAATTGGCGAAATTTATGTTCGGATAAACAAAGTTAAACGAATTGGCGTCGCTCGGTTGATGGGACGGCTTGTCCCATTTCCCTTGTTAAGCATTCCCTTTTGCAAATAAAACAATATTTAGCTGTACAATGAGAAGGCCCTCCGCCTACGCTGACCCTGTACTACGTACTTTAAATGAAGCCACTGCTGACAAAACTAAGGTTTTCTCTTTCCTACTTAAATAATTCGGAAGAACACATTTATTTTATTGTTCGGTTTTTAATATTTTAAGTGTTGACTCTATATTTATTAAAAAAACTGATAATGTAATTTAAAATATTTAAATTTGAAAAGGGTTCGTCGAAAATTTTGTTAAAAACTGCCAGAGATTTATGATTCGAAAAATCATGGAAAAAAAAACCGATTGAAGTGTTTTTTTATTGAAGTTGAACCAGACATCAAATTGAAAGGGTTAAGGTAACTGAAATCGATAAATTTTTCTATGTTTTCCACTCCGCTAAAAAGGGCTTCGTTAAACAAATAGATACAGCGCAAACGACACTCGCGCGTCGTGTTCCACGGCATCCGAAAGTACTTAAAAAGGGACAATCGCTTCTGTTACAACTTCGGAAACATTTAGGAAAGGTTACATGAAAATACAATTAACAATTTCGAAGCTTACGTTTGGTTTTTCCTTTTGAAGTTTTAAGTAGACAATGTATAGGTAGAGGTAGCTATAGTTGACTTTAGAATTTATAGTACTTTTTTCTGATATTTGATTTTAATTTTTAAGCCAACTATAAAATCTTTTAGCAACGAAAGTACGAAGTTTTCGATCGGGTCAGTCTGATCGAACTGTGTTTGATATAAAAAAAAAATATATATCACGATACACACATTGACTAAACCCTGCACTAAGTATCGTAAGAACTTGTATCGCAGGTGCTAAGCAACGATATGGTATATAATGCGATATATAAACGATATGGTAATGCGTCTTGCAAATAACACTAAGTTCCGCCCCCGCCGGGATTCGAACCCGTAACCTCTAGCATAGCAGTCGGCTGTTTACACAACTGCGCCACCGAGGTCGTCAATCAAAAATCTCACTCCGGCGACACCGACACATTGATTTCGAAAGCAGTATTTTCTTTGATTTTATGTTCGGTCTGGATATCAGTCGGCCCGAAAATTCGCTGGCGGCATTTCCCCGTAAGGCTATGTAATTGTTAATTAAATATCCTTCATTGAGAATAAATGAGCGTGCTTGAAAATCGGAAACTCATAACAAAACATAATCATAAAGAAATCGGTATCGGTAATAAAAAATAATTTTAAATAGATATTTCAGATTTCCCTTATACCAAGGAATTAATGACCAAAACGTCACGAACAAGTGATTAAACAACCATTACAAAAGGAACAAAATTGGACAATTACATTTGTTTTTGTTTCAAAAGTGGAATAATTATTTTTAATAGCTGTCCACTTGTATGCCTCCATAGAAAAAGATTACTATAGTAAAGATAGACTATGGCGTACTACGTCTGAAGTTAACTAGAGAGTATAGTAAAAAAAAACGTATGTATTTTAATGATCGTGCAAAGAGATTTTAAAGTTTAATAATTTCACGGTATGCTAAGGAAAACAGACAAGTGAACAACCACAACAAGTGACGACCTCGGTGGCGCAGTGGTGTAAACAGCCGACTGCTACGCCAGAGGTTCCGGGTTCGAATCCCGGCGGGGGCGGGACTTTGTGTTATTTGCAAGACGCATTGTTTCGCTTACCGGTCTTGGATGTTGTATTCTTGTTTATTTAGTATATACCATATCGTTGCTTAGCACCTGCGATACAAGTTCTTACGATACTTAGTGCAGGGCTGAGTCAATGTGTTTGTCGTGATGTGGTTATTTATTTAAAAAACATTAATAATAGCGTATAATGAGGAAGAAAGTGCGCCGATCCATATGTTTAACGGAGTTTTTTGTGCGACGTAGGAAAAGAGAGCGTGAAATGGTATCGTTTTGCTTTGTACGCTTCTATTTAACCTTGCTTCAGATAAAAGTCACGGTCTTAAACGAAAGTACTCAGCTAAAAAATAACTTTAAAAATCGGTCAAGTGTGAATCGGACTCGCACGTGAAGTGTTCCGTAGGTTAAACGGTATGTACTTTTTTAGATAATTCAGTAGACACAGACAGTAAGACAAACAAAAATGTGAAAAAAATCACTTTTATTGTACGGGAGCCTCCTTTAATTTTAAATTTCTATATGTTTTTAGTATTTGTTGTTTTAGCGGCAGTAAAAATATACATTTTCTGAAAATTTCAAGAGTCTAGATATTATAGTTTATGAGATACAGCCCGCTGATGGACGGACGCACTGACAGCGGAGGCTTCATACCCTTTAGGAGTAGTAAGGTCCCGCTTCATACCTTTGGGTAAGGAACCCTAGAAAAAAAAAAACTTATTTTTTCAAGTCTCACAAACAGATATCGATCGAATTAATGAACAATATTTAACTTAGATGTTTACCCCAGATTTATACAGTGCACGTGTAAACGACAACATAACAATGAAAAACTTCGAAGTACCTATATAAGATTTGATTAATGTAAATTGTATTTATATAAAACTTAGAAGAGCCTTTTTCTATGAAATTCATATTTCAGATTAAATTATTTAAAAAAAAACAGAAAAAAACTTATTCAGAATTAATATAATCGACGCAATATATAGTATAATAAACCATTGGCATGACCTTCAACTACACTACTACTACTAGTAATGTGTGATTTATTTTGCATGAAAAATCCTTTCTTTTTGCATGAAAAATACCATTCAAAAATTAAAAAAACATAATCCTCACGTGCTGGTAAAATTGCTTTCCACCCAACCTATCCTTTTGGCGTGTTAAATATTATAATTTATGGCTCGTGTGATATAATTTTGTCACATAAATTAACAACGCAGAATTCATAAATAGTCACAGTGATACTTTATGAGCGTATGAGGAATTTTAGCTCTTTTATTGACGCAATAAAATGTTGTGAACTTCACATCATACCTATTACTGACCATAAAATTATGACGCGATGTAAGTTACTAAAACTACAAACTTTACGGTTGAAACCACATATAAAAATATGCTCAAGATCTTGGGCTGCAAATAATGTTTCAAACACAAATAGTTAAAGGGAAATCGTTTTGACATTAAGCACAGTAACACACAGCATAAAGCCACGCCGTAAACCCACGAGGAGGGTTTGGCAAAGGTGGTTAACACCGCATTTCGCATGTTTGTGTTGAGCCCCAGTGTGGCAGAGAATCTGTCGCCACTATCCTTAACATGGCAGATACAACTTGCGGCAACCCGAGACTCGAACCCTCGATCTGTACGACATGACAATAGCTCATATGTAAAACATATATAATAAAATTATTGCGACAGCCCTTAACAAAAATTAAAGAAAATATCTAATAATGATAGCGTCATGAACTGCGATCCAAGTTGAAGTACCTATAAAATAGATTATAATATGAAGGGTCGGTAACACAACATCCAATGCGAAATGACAATTTTTCAGGCTAACAAGTCGAGGCAAGCGCCCCTGGGAGCCTTGGAGCATCGCGAATTATCTTGTTCTTCCACTGTTATTGCTTCATATTTTACATTTAGCTCCCTCGTGAAATATTTTACCGGGTTTAATCTTTCTAAAGAAATATTTGTTGTTAATGATGTTGAATTACGCTTTGCGGAGTCCCTTAGGGACCTTTTTATGATAAAATGATCTTGCTTTTATTTTGCGGAGTCCCGTATGGACTTTTTTTAGAATTCTACACAAATTTGTAGAATATCTGGACATGATAAAAGTGACGATATGGCTGAAGGTGGGGCTTGTTGGCCCAGGAAATGCAGTTTTAATACTCGGAGAACACAGCCTTAACAGTAAAAATGAAAAATCTTGCCCTTTGTACGAACTTACGATATGTTATTCATACAAGGATAGAATCTTAGCCTCCGAAAATCAAAGAAGATATCGAAAGGAATGTTTTTCGCCCGAAAAGCAGAACTTAAATAATGTTATCTTTAAATATTTTACTTCTTCATACATACTGTACTACATGTTTTAATAAAATAATTTTCATCAACGTTCGATTGGAACTCAAAATTCAAAATTATTCTCGTGTTTATCAAAGTCTCCCTTGTTGCAGGTCTCCCGGTCCTCGAAAGTCGTAAAACTGCCGTCATGACACTGCACTGGTGGATGCACTGGTTCTGGGTGACGACGCTGCTACTCCTAATACGTAAGTATCCAGCCTTCGACATAGTAATCGTTGAATGTTGCAGCAGGTAGAAAAATTTCCGTACAAATAGGTAACTGTAGATTAACAATTTTATCTCTAATCAAGGTACAAGCTCTTGCTAAACGTCCATTTCGCCTACTCGTTGACATATTGAAATGCTTTGGCTAGAGAGGCTAGCCGCACTTTTTGTTGTTCTTAAAGCCAATATAATTGCAGCAGTGGTCATTAGGGAATACGCATGAAATTTAATTTAATTATTCAATCAATATGTAAAGTATATGGAAAAAGAATATTTATAGTGAAAACAGAATTAGAATAAAACGAATACCAAATAAATATAACCATTAAAACCTTTTCGCTCATCGGAACAACCTTTTCTATGGAAGTTGTATATCGCCCGTGTACTTTGACGTCATAGTACATATCGGATATCTCTGTCTAACCAGTGACTTTGAAGCTTTATAACTAAGTAATAAGTCAGATATTTGAGAAAATCTAACGGATTTGTGTAAATATGTGGTATTGAATTATAATAAATAAATAAAAGAATGTCATGCATATTCCCTATTGAAGTGATGAGCAGTGGTCTAGTAACTTCGACGTCCCGCTTATAGCCTCGCTGCCAAACCGAGGCGATGTGATGCCGCAACGATGCTGATAAGACCGTGTCCTGATGTTCCGGTGCGGAATCGGTATTCGCGGTACCCAAAGTTAGCTAAAAAGCTAAAGGCTGAGCGCCTATAAATTTCTTTGGAGCGTTCCTGACTTATGCGGTATTGTATCTGTACCGCACTTACCAATCAAAAAGAAGAAAAAGGTAATGAAGAAGGTTCATAGAAACATAAGGGCTAAGCTTTTAGCTTTTACGCTTTTAATACTTAATACTAAAATACCGAATCCTCACCGATATCAAAGTTTAAATTTCATAAAAAGAACACCGAACGTGCGAGATCGTCTGAGAAACCCTTCTTTCTGATCCTGCCATGAAGCAGTTCGCTGTGTTTCGATTCAAAGGATTGGAGAGACAATGTAAACACATCAAATAAAATCAATAAACTTCTTTACCTCTACATGGACAACGCATAGGCGATGCTCTTGGAGTTCCACGACATCATGGGCAGCGTCTTGACAACAGGCGGTATCACTTTCCATAAGGTGAACTGTATGCTCGTATGCCCACGACGTTGTACAATAAAAATAACTAATTTGTTGCGCTTCGTAAGGAAGTTAAATAAATAACCACATCACGACACACACATTGACTCAGCCCTGCACTAAGTATCGTAATAACTTGTGTGTGTGTAATCGCAGGTGCTAAGCAACGATATGCTATATACTAAATAAATAAGAATATAACATCCAAGACCGGTAAGCGAAACAATGCGTCTTGCAAATAATACAAAGTCCCGCCCCCGCCGGGATTCGAACCCGGAACCTCTAGCGTAGCAGTCGACTATTGACACCACTGCGCCACCGAGGTCGTCAGGGAGGAGGAAGTTATTAAATAAACTTGTATCACCTGTTACCTAAGAAGCTAATAAGCGAAAAAACAGAAGCGCACAACGTACATTACTGCCTCTCTTCAATGCTGTAACACCAATCAGATAATCAGACCGATGTGTTATTGTTATTACTATTACATGAACGATAACTCATATTTACAATAATACGTTACAATTGCCTCAGTGTATCAAATGTTTGGATCAACAAAGTAAATTTACTCATTAAAATTTATTGGAAACTTTATGAACTTGAATTAACTTATTTTTTCGATATGATTGAAAAAAAAAATTGTAAATAAACCTTTTTATACAACATCACGGGCGAACAAGCAAACGGTTCTACTGATGAAAAGTGATACCGCCGCCTATAGTTCGCCACATATGAATTATCACCCTGTTTCCCTTGCTTACCCCTTAAAGTTTTGTCACCAATATTACTGGTGTAAGATTTAGGTTAGTATTTAATTTATCCCCTGTTAGTGGCTTGCCGTGGTGTTTTGACGGTCAGGCGTCTCCTGACCGTAGATCCCTTTAGCTTTTGGCCCCTAGGCCGTTTCCATTGCTGTCTCCGCTTTGCTGGGAGGGAAGTCTGAAACCGCTTTCTTACTACCTCCTATTTCTTCTGATTTAATTCGTTGCGGGTCCCAAGACAGCCGTTAGGGTGTCCGGGCACAGCCTGTGCGTCATTGCACAGCTGCATTATTAGTTGATTGTTCGATCAAAGGACGCCACTGTTGATCCTGGTGAACAGGAGTTGCAGTGGTGGGACAGAGTGGCGGGTGTGCCCCGAATTACCCCTTCGCTAGTTTTCTTAATTAGGAAGCTCTGGTTTAATTACAATGTATTGTCTTAAGACGCCTCAGACGCTACGTCGCAATTTGCTAATTAAACTTTTTAATTGCTTAACTTGTTAGTCTTAGAATAAACCTGATCAAGTGTATGTATTGATAAAATACATTACGATACAAAAAAAATATATACTTTATAGTTGATAATATCAACAGTAATAAAAAAAAATAAAGTAGTTAATGTAAAATAACAAATATTTTATTTAAGTAATAAATTATTAAAGCATACTTTTCTTGCCGATAATTGTTTTGAACTAAAATTTGTACATAATGTTCGATATTCATTTATTTACCTCTATAAGTTCAAAGTATATACATAAAACCAAAGAATACATAGTTGTAGGTTAAACAGAGATTACGCCAGAGGTAGTACTAATTAGTATTCAAAGTAAAAGAACAGTTTTGTTGTTAAATGATTAACATCACAACGCCATTGGCAAAGGGATCAGCTTAATTAGCATTGTTAGTACGGGAATACTAAACTAATATTCAAGTCAAAATGTTACTGTGTTTATTCACTTACGGTATAAGGTATTTACACTTTGAACTAATAAATAACAGTAGGTACATGACTGATTCTTTGGTTCAAACTAGAGACGAAACGGACATCCGGCCTTCAGGTCTGAATTTTAATAACCGGGCGGACACCGAATAGTAATTCAATATACGGCCGGATAACAGATATTTATAAAACTATAATTATTTACTAGAACTAAGTTAATAATCTTTGTGAGGTAAATAATATTAAATTGGATATTATGACAGCTTTTGTTTACAGGTAAAAAGCGATAGCAAATTAGTACGTGCTTTTTTTTGTTATTTACAAAACTTACGAGTTAAGTTTTAGAAACCTTGAAGATACTCGAAAATTCTTATCATCACGATAGTGAACCAAAGAACGCGTAAAATACAAAAAAAAGGGGTTAGATATCCATCCACCGGGTATTCGGGAGATCCGGGCTCGAATCTCACTGAATATCCGGTACCAGGCCAAACTTCTATCCGTTTCATCGCTTAGTTATTTTTGTGCAAAAAATGGTTAAAGTTTTATTTCTTAAACATTTGTTTTATATGTTTTACCTCGGTGGCGCAGTGTGATAAACAGCCGACTGCTACGGTAGAGGTTCCGGGTTCGAATCCCGGCGGGGGTGGGACTTTGTGTTATTTGCAAGACGCATTGTTTCGCTTACCGGTCTTGGATGTTGTATTCTTATTTATTTAGTATATACTATATCGTTGCTTAGCACCTGCGATACAAGTTCTTACGATACTTAGTGCAGGGCTGAGTCGAATATGTGCGTCGTGATGTGGTTATTTATTTATTTATTTAAATTTAATTTTGAAACATTAACTTTGTTTATAATGTAAATATTTTCTTGATACATGAAGACCATTTTACCGAGACTTCATCTCTGTAGTATTATTATTTTAGTTTTAAACAAAATGCAACCTCGGCAGAAGGCTAATTCTTAGTAGCTATTGGGTGTGCGTGGATCAAATTTATTAAACCGAATCTGAATTTTCGAAGATTACCTCCTAAATAAAATCTGCTAAAGTACTACAAGTACACACTAGCGGATACGAGGGAGGGCTACGGAACTCAAGCCCCTCCACTTAAACCATCTGATTCTTCGGATTTTTAGCCCTTACTTAGTTAAATCCCCTAAAGTGTTTCTAAAAAAAGGTGATCATTTTGTAAAGGAGTGAACCGTCTATACCTAAACCCTCCTAACTTCATTCCTGGATTTACCATTGCAAGTAGCACATACATTTTATTTATTTGTGTAGCTTTATATCGTGACTGTTAGTACTTTCGTAATATCACCACATAATAGAAATAATAGAAATTAACTAGGAATGTAAACCTTAATACAATGGAAAGAAAAGCTTCATTTCCATCACTTCTATTCGACTACTCTGTGTCGGAATAATTTCTGTCGTTGACTTTCCTCAGACATGTTTGAACTTTAAACAATTATCTCTTACGCTAAATGTCAGATAGGTTAAGCTCGTGTTTGTGAGTTTTAAGAGATGGCTTTTTAGAAATTAAAAGGCTGCATTACATTTATCTGTGTAATGCAGCCCCATTCTTACTGTGTTATGTAAGACGTGGTAGCTCAGGTTGTTACGTGCCTTGGTTAACCGACCGAACCACCCGATAGGGCGAGCGTTCGAGTCTCGGGTGGACGTAAGTTGTAGCTACCATGTTCCTAACTGGGACTCAACATAAACATGCGAAATGCGGTGTGCAACACCTCATCCTACCCCTCTCGAGGGATTACTTACAGCGTGAGTTTATGTTTTTTTTATGTTAATACTTAAGTACTGTGTAATGAATAGATTCAGAAATATAAAGGCAAATAATTTCCTTTTGAAACCTAGGCAACATGCTCAGCGACAACTTTTGCTGTATAATAAAAATGGATACAGTAATTCAATCTAACAAAGACCGTCTGACTAAGGTTGTTGTCGTTCGTCGTGTATACGCACATTGTTTTAGTAAGTTGATACGCACACTAGAACAATATGCATGTATCCGTCTAATCACAACTATAAGCGAACGGTCTTTGTGAGATGGAATGACTATATAAATAAAATACTGAAACATAACTTAAGCTGTGCTTAAAAGCTCGGCCCTCGTTATGGCATAATAACAAGAGGGCTTAAGTACCGATATAGGTCGTATATGTTACGTCAACAACGTGGTAACAATTTACGTCATAATGTCATAGAGGTTTTATTAAATTACTTCTTCCCGAACGTAGCAAAAGATTGTTTTTCTTACCTGTTGTGAGCTAATCATATCAACAGCAATAATTATTACGTGTTGTCTCTTGATCCTTTTTTTTTCTTTTGATGTCATGGCAATGACTTTGAGCATTTTGCCAGCGTCAAGTAATATTATCAAGTTTCGATGAGGGATGATGATGGGATGAATAATGAAAGGATGAAAATGATAGATGGAATGATGAATCTGCCTACGGTAACATGCTAGTAATGTCACTGTGTTCTTTATCGAGTTACTTGGGAGATGACGAATAGAGCAGCGAAATCTGCTTTACATTATCCTTACTTGTTAAGCGCTACAGATTAAAGGGGTTAAAACACAAGCATTTTACACATTAAATTCTGCGTATATGCAAGAAAATACCATAAAATACCATAACCATAAAATTTTATCCGCTTTGTTTGATCCTTTCTTTACTTTGTAACTGATGGCCAATCAAGCGCATTGTGCGAGTGAAATAGATATTGTAATTTTCTAAAGCCCTCTCATTCTGCCTCGTCAAGTTTTCAAAGCATTGCTTTGTCTAGTAATATATACTAAGACCTCAAAAGCTCATATCAGTAATTGGTTGGACGCCTCACTGACGTCACGTCCGACGTGTTCCCGTATTTAAATTCTGCCACTCAGCAGCCACCCTGACGAGTACTCCGTGAAGGGTACTCAGAAAATGTCTCCGCTGACGCGAACATCCTCAAAACATCAACAAAGGTCACTGAAAAGGCCTCTCAGAATACATTATGACGCATTTCGTGTATTTTATATTATCCAAAAAAAGGTGTTTCTGAATGGATTTGCATAAATTCACTAAAACATGACCTTTGACTCTAGATCCTTAACTTGTCTTAAATAATCGGTGATCACCATTAATATACCACGGAAACCTTTAATTATATGCCATTAGCCTTAAATTAGGTTTTTTCCCTAGGACAGATATTCTCGAACTGTGTTCCGCAGAACTCCCGGGTTCCGTAAGCCCTCTGCTAGGACTCCAGTAAAAAGAAAATCTTAGAACTAAACCTTTGATAAAATGACGTTGAGAGTCGTTTCATCACTATTTATAGTTTTCACCCATCCCAATAACCATTACATCATATCACGTCACGTCATCACCTCATTTATCATGTCATCCACTAATGAAAGAAGTTGAAACTGGGGTTCCACAAAATTTTTAGTTTAAAGTTTGAGAACCACTGCACTCGAAAATGTAAGCCTCTTACAAAACAAAAGGGGGTTTATAGAACATTGTTTGTCGCTATACCATGAGTTATGTCGTTTAATAGAAACAAAGCCATACCATGTCAGTATTATTGAGTTAGTCAGCTGATAGTACCCATGGAGCATTGTCCATTACTAAGCTAATACGATTACTCAATACAAACTATAGGGTTTCTGATATTTGATTAAAGCGTCGCTCGTCTCCAAATCTTAACTATCCTGCTTCAAGGTTAAGATGAAAGATTGCACATTCATAAAATTTCATCTGTTGGTTTTGGAGATAGCTTCGGATGATCGGAACCTGATAGGAACATCGAACACTAGGTTTTTTGCAATTAACTACATTGATAGCCTAACTAAAATCAACGAGACAACGAAAATTTACCTGTATAATAGGTCTCTCTCTCTCTCTCTCTCTCTTTATAAATATTTTGGAATCTTATACGTGTAGGAATAGTGTTTTTCCGTGTTTGATATGGCTTCATATAAGTCGGTGATCTTCAGTCGTTCGTTAAAGGTATATCATGTGATTTTTAATAACATTTTATAATGTTCTTTCACTATCGTTAAATATAGATTTCCAGCTGGAGTGGTAAGTTAGCGGAATTCACTGTAAAACGTGGCTAAGTATCTCATTAAGTAGGTACAGGACGGTACTTACACATATGTCCTGTATGATAAATACTATTTACCTACACGAACTTGTCATGTGATTCATCCATATCAATGCAGACTATAAAGTAAATAGATGTGATACGGCAAATGGCAAATATTTACATGCGGATATTATTAAATGAAACCTTAAATTTCCGGGACTATAAGGGAACATGCATGAAATTAAATTTGATCATTCTATCAATTCATCAAGTATTGTAAGATAAACCAGGGAGATATAACTATTAAAAGTAAATATCTCTATCTCGCTCATCAGACAACCCTTTTCTGTAGAACTTGTATGGCGCCCGCGTACTATGACGTCATTGTACATATTGGATCTCTCTGTCTAACCAACGACTTTGAAGCTTAATAACTTAGTTAATAAGTCAGATGTTTGAGAAAATCTAACGGATTCATGGATAGGTACGAGTATGTATGGTATCGAATTATAATAAATAAATAGAAAAAGTCTTGCATATTCCCTACTACAGTACTCAACCCAACAAGGATCTCTAGAAACCTATCCTCACAGCCCAAGGAGAAACCCGACGTTTTACCTAGTATGTTGTAAACGTTACAGCCAGAAGGAGGTACAGTGTCCCGCAACACCTAGCCCATACGTAAAAAGCAATTTCCTGCGCCATTTGCTGCGGTCTCATCTCTTTCCGTACAGACAGAGCTGACTATTCCCCAAACGGGACAATTTCACCAACAATTTAAACCGTGATCGAATCCTTTTCGGGCTCCTCCTTAATTTAATTTCGTCTCCCAATTTGCCGAAAAACTAAACCCGAAAGTCGTCTCAACCCTTTTCCTCGTCCTCTCGGATTTGACCACGCTTTTTAAATATAAATGCAAACAATTTAATTACCTTTTCGTTTAAAAAATTTCACACCTTTATAACCTTTTTATGTGTAATTGTGAACGAAAAATTTCTGATCCATTTTGAAGCTTAGTGTTAATAATTAAAAAGCGTTTAACTTTCTTTCACTACTTTTGCTGTTTCAATTCATTTCAGCTTCTGTCAATACCCTCATAGCAAACTGCAAAGCTTTTTCATCAATACTACAATTGATTACATCAAAATGCAACAACTGTCATTACAAATTTGACATCTTAATATCATATTCTAGGCAAGCGTAATCCACCTTCAGCGACATTACTGAATCAAGCATCAAGTGATATTGTAGCCAAATGCTTGCCGATGAAACATTTTACAAAACTATCAGCTCGCATCAAATCTTACATCATCTCGTTACATTCACTTACCTGTGTAGTTTACTAGTGTATATTAAGTTTAGTTCAGAAACCTATATAGACAGGAAAAAAGTAAACGAACCATTCTCACATGCGACCTGACGAAATTAAACCTCTCCCACAAACACGTGTAATGTTTTAACATCGCAAATTTAAACCTTCTACGTCTGAATTTAAGCTTTTAATTCCAATGAAGTGCTGAATTATCGTAGGACCGTGATTTGGGATAAGCAATTTCAGTTTAATCTGTCTATTTTATTGCTCTGTCCAATTACAAAGGCGGGGATCTATTTTTGGATGAATGGAATTTATTTTTATGAATATTTAATCAAAATGTATTGACAGGTATTGCGTGTACAACAAAACACATCAAAGCCGCTATCATTTATTGAACGTGACACGCGGCTTTATGGGAAAAGTTATAATATCACACTCATTTTCCAATGTCCTGTGATAAAATGCCGCTAGTTAATATTTTCAAAGTATTATAAGATGTTTTTTTTCATTTCCAGCCAGCAGCGAGCGTTCGCTAGCCGCCCCGCAATCAGAAGAGCTGCTCCAAATCCCAGACGTGGTGACGTCACTGCCTCACCTCTCCGAGCGCCAGGGCCGTGCCATGTACTTTCCCAAGACACCACCAACGGTGACTTCCACAACGCTGGCACCGGCAAACGTGACTACACAACAGAAAAACCTTGACAACAACACTACAGAAATAGCTGCCAACACTTCAGAAATATCCCATCCCTCGTTGCAGTGGACTCCGGTCAACGCGACGGAATCAACAGCCAACGTGACGACTATAGCGCCATCCGTGGCTAACGTCACGGACGGTCAGAACGCGACGTTCACTAAAAAGCGAAACCTGACGAGGCCGGACTTTGTGAAGGAAGACACAAGTCTGGAAGGGGTTGCGGAGAGCAGGATCGTTACTGAGAAGCCTTTGTCTTTGGAGACGACGTTTCTGCAGACGAGAATACCCCCTAATATAGAGTCCTCAAGACAGATTATAGACCAGCCTAGGGGTGGGATGGATACAGGGGCTATAGCGGGGATTTGCTTCGCAGCATTGGTTCTGACAGCGTTGGCGGGGAGTACGGCCTTCGTGTTGTATAGGCGAAGGTACCTCAATAAGCCCCAGACGTTGAACGACAAGTGCTCCAACCCTGACTCCAGCGGATATCTTGATGATAGCACCATCAGAGTAAGTAGCCATTAATATTAAGCAATTTCATGCCAAGGGTGCCTTGGCATCATTTACTGCAGGGCTGGGACGGATGTAAGAATATCAAATTCCTTTTTCAAACTTATTGATCAGCCTGTCTTTTCTGATGTTGAATGTGATGTTAAGGAAAAGTTGACTGAATTGAATTTGTTTTGGGTTTTACCAACCGCATGTCTAGTTTGTAGGTTGACCAGTACCTTTACATAGATATACTCTCCCCTTTTGGTTCATCAAAAAAGTTTATTTTCCTCTTCGTTTTATTAAGGGTAAAATAAAACATGTAGCATGCAGAGGGAACACAGGTCATGTGAAATTATTCAAGTCCTGCCTGCGTGTTACATTAATATTTTATACCTAAGTAGATGAAACCCAACCTAGAGTGCTTACCTAGCTATATAGGGACCCTAGGCTAGAACCCTAACTTTATTACTCTATTTCACTCAGAATTAGAGCGTGTAAAGATTCAAAAGGTCAAGAGTCACTCAAACATTCATAGTTAAATTCTAAATTACTAAACTTGTTCTCTAAACTAACCAAACCTTTAGAAAAATAATTCCTTTTTTTTTTTGTAAATGTTTTTACGGCTCTGGATACGAGTCCTTTTGAGCCTTATCATTATAATTCATTCTTGAAGATGACAAATGAGATGAAGATGATAAATGAGCTTAAGATGATAAGATGAACAATGAAAATGATGAATCTAACTACAGTAACATGCTAGTACGGTTTCTGTAGGCTCTAAGGAGTTACTTGGGAGATGACGAAAAGCGCAGCCAAATCGTCGTTTTTTACTATATATACACTTGTACAGCACTACAGATATTTACTAGTAAAACACTAGTATTTTACACATTAAATTCTGCTGATATATATGAAAAGACAATAAAATAAGAAAATTCGAACTGACACTTTCCGTTCCCGCCAAGTAACTCCTTCCTCTTAAATAAAGCTACAGTGTTCTCATTAATGTTAAATTTACGAAATTTCAACCAGTTACCCACTAGATGCCTATGAATATTAGGTAACAAATACACAGATATAGAAATCCTCTCTGTAGTAGCGGCTCAAGAACTGACTGCTACGCAACAGCTTCCGCTTGCGCTCATTGGTCTCGGATGTGATATTTATTCAGTATACCATATACTTGCTTAGGGCCTCCGATACAATATTAGTGCAGAGCTGACTGACTCAGCCCTACCTGTGAATATAATTTTTATGGACATTGAGTTGGAGTCAAAGTTTAATTTTTCTGTTTCCAGGATAATTCCGAGGAGATGTATAGTTTGGACAATGACTCCTTCCTTAACTCCTTGGAGGCCATGACTATCCAGAACTACTGGACGGACACAGTGAAGCACACAAAGCTCTAAATTTAAAAAAAGGTGACGAAGAAAAAGTACTTATTAAAAAAAAACATTCATTCTGTTCCACTTTTAAAAAGTGTAAATGACAAAACTTTTTGTACCAGTGATAAGGATATTGACACAAGTGGAATAAAAGTGACATAGATTTCTAGAGTTTAGTTTAGTACGTCGTATTTATTAAAATGTAAAAATGTTGCCAGATCACTAAAATGGTTTTAGTGAAAAGGCAACTCTGCGGTCTTCTTCCTATAAAAAAAATTCGTCGGCAATAATGATAGTATTGTCGGAGCTTTTTTTAAAGTATCCTTTTTAGCGGCTAAAAATCAGATTATATATTTTTCAGAATTGTTTTCAAATATAACGATCTAAAAACCACTATGCACTTTGAGGTGAATTTGCCGAGTATTCAAAACATAAAACTTGGTGAAACCATATATTGTATTTAAAAAAGTATGTTTTTTTCTTGTTTCAATTCATTTTTAAGTTAAATGCAATCCTATAAATAAAACAGTGAAATATTAGAAACCTTTTTGAAACATTTATATTAATAGATATAGAAGTGATAATTAATGTAAGATAGAAATACTATTTTAATAATATAGAATAATAAATATGTGTGAAATTTTAAATCTTTATTAAAAAATTTGATTGTACGTTGTATTCGTTTCTAAGGACATGTAAATAACTATACATTATGTTGTGATAATTTTTATTTTCGTTTAGATTCACTATTAAAGTAGGTTTAGCATTTTTTTTTAAACATAGACAAGCAAAGTGGACGAATTGTTGGATTTATTTGTATATTGCTTTATTTACAACAACAACAAAAAAAACTTGAAAATGTGCCAGTTTGCCATGTAGCAATAAAATTTATTAGGTGCTTAATTTTTAATATGTGTTAAACTTATTAAAAAAAAAATTGGGGCTCCTAAATTTCAAGGTCACAGTACATAGCTGTAATAACTGTAAACTGTAGTAACTGTATGTATGTAGCAAAAATCATGTACAGGTATTAAGTTCAATTTAATGGTTTATACCTGGGAACTATTTCAAAGTACAACCATGAATTTGCTTTACTTGTCTATGTTTATAGCGTAATAATTTTCATAATATTTTAAAAATATAAAAATATATGCACTTAACATGACACTAGTCAAACATGTTGACTGGATTAATATCAAGTTATTATGAACAGTTTATTGTAACGCAATTAATTAAAACTAATATTCAAATTAAATATTAAATTTGTGATCTCATTCCATCATTTAAATTATTCCTTATGTGTAAATATAAAATACACTTCAATTAAGCATTCAAATTAATTACAAATTTAATTTAAAAAACAATTCTATTTCCAACTTACTTCTGCAGGACACGCTTAATAAATGACAGCAGCTCACGACACGAGATACATCTCTCCCTGTCATAACAATGAGAACAGAAAGAGACAAACTCGATGTAACTGTCACTCCTTAGGGTGCTAGCCTTGCTTTTAGTGTTATTCGATTTCTGATTGAAAATATAAATCTATGGACTGTATAAAATCCCGAAGGCCTAGTTCATGTCTAAGATTTGTCAAACTTGATTTGTAAATTTGACAACTCACAAGATATGTTTGTGTGTAATTGACATTCTTTTGAGACCCAAAAAACGTCAGTGACCAAGATTTTTTTGACAAAAAACTCAAGAAAAAGCTGTTACACATATGACGATGTTAGAACTTAAATATAACCATGTGACATTTGATATAAATGAAAAAGCCGTAAAAACGATCAAATGCGCACTTTTCTCCTATACTATGAGGTCAAATGGTTCATAAATCATTTGTGTCTTGGATACTGCTATTTACGGTTCTTTCTTCCCAATAATACAAAGAAAACACTGCTTACTTTAATACCCATAAAAGTTATTTTTGTATTAATTTTTAATCCTCTTAAATACAACCTAAACGAATAATTTCTTTAATTCATTATTATTTTGTGATGTCATCCGTCCACTCTTTTGATTTAATATCTTTTTTTCATGTTAAATTATAAAATCTTTTAGGTCTTTATTTTGTTAATATTAAATGGTTCTACGTTAGGAATTCGGCCTAATTCTTTTTAACTTGAGAAATTAATGATATTTCCATATTTTTTCTGAAATACATACATAATAATGCTCTAAATAAGAAACAGAATTACTTACACTTTGAAAACATTATCTGCTATTATAAATAAATGTATTCGTCACCATATAAATATAACGTGATAATATTATGTACTAATGTATTTATTCAGTTTATGTATTTAGGTAAATTCAAAACCTTAGCCAGTGTTATTTTTGTCAATCCATTTAATATAAAGTATCCATATGTGTAGCTTTTCAAAAATTTATACAAATCATATCAGAGTAGACTTTATTAGGTATATAAGGATTTTAGTTACTTCATCAGATATTATATTCATTCCTATTCTTTGTTAGTATTTTACTAAAAGTTTTTAACTAGCATTACAAGAGAAGAGTCTTGCTATTGTGTACTTGCATTTCCTGTAATTTGGGCACCATTTGGAAATAAATATTATTATATATATAATTATAATGAATATTATTACCGAAGATTTAAAATATATTTCTCGAAATAAGTAGTCCAGACCAATATCAGCGTCCAGGCAACTATCAGCGCCCCTGGTGGACACTTTGGGAACTAAAAAAGATGTACTAAATTAAGTATTTAAATAAAACCGGTAAAGCTAACTATTATTAAGGACAAGAGAAAAGTTGTTCGTCTCTTAATAATGAAGTTATTATTAAGCATAAGCAAGTTGCTCGACTCTTTAAAAAAAAATTAAAGCCTTGTTTCTCATAAATGAAATGGATATTGACAAATAAAAATTGTGTTTTTTCTTTAGAAACTGATATGAGAATCAAGATTTATTTATCATTACAATGGCCCTTAAACAATGTTGGCCATATTCATTGCTGAAATTGAATATGCAATAAGAATTTCTTAAAAGCTGAATACCACTAAGCCGAGCATCGTTTGTTTTTAATTTAAATGTTTTAGTATCAATGCCACACCAATTATGGTTTTCTTGTAATGTCTTAGCATAAAATGCAAAAATATTTTATTTTTTTCCTTGTAATGTTTTTGAATTGAAAATAATATAAAATTGTATTGACAAATTAACGAACAATAGAGTCATTAAATATATTTTCACTGAAATTTTTGTTTCATTTATTGTAATTGTGATTATAGTTTTATGATGATGAACATTTTAATCAATTTTTAAGCTTAGTGAAGCTCCAAGTTTTAAATAAAGCACATTCATTATTACAAAATTGTGTAATTTTAGATGCACACATAGATTTATACAAGTTGGTAATTTATTACAATAGTTTCACTTATACTACCTATCTGGCATGCAAATACTTAGGGGTCATCCATTAATCACGTGATTTTTTTAGGTAACTTTTCAGACCCCCCCTCCCCCCTGGTGATATGTGGTGAGGTTTTGTACTACCCCCTCTCCCCCACCGAAGATCACGTGTATTTTTTTTACTAATTATTTATAGTTTAAAATCTTTAAATACGGGTATGGTATAATTTTATATGGAAAATTAAGCAACCGCACATAGAACAATACAGAAGGCATAGAAGATAGTGAGGATTTAAGTAGGGCACAAAGGAGGAGGTTTCTGACCAAAGTAATTAAGAAAAGTCTGCTGGTGTAAAAAACTTGTCTTCCACAGTAATAAGTTAAACACCTTGCTTGACTACACACAACATTGTACATTGTGGACCAACATCAGTGCCATCCAGCCAATCGGCATCATCGATTTCATGCTCCACGCAGAGAATCTCCTTTTATTAAATTATAACTTTATGTACTTGTAAAAATAGGTATTCACTTGCATTAAGCGTTCAATTTTAAGTTTTTTCACAAAATGAATATACTATAAAAGTGTTTTAAAATCCAGCATTCACCAAGAAAAAAATACACGTGATATCCCAATATAACCCACCAAGGGGGAGGCCTTGTGATTTTTGCTACTTTTTCTTAAACCCCCTACCCCTTGTAGACCTCACGTGATTAATGAACGACCCCTTATAACAATTATTTCAACTATATATACACTATAACATCATTACAAATTAATAATTGTTACATTAATCAAATCTATAAAAACACAAAAATATTTAAAAATAATAATAATTAATTGGATTATATTATTATAATAACATTTACTTAATAGGAACACATGCAATTTTGATTTGAGTTGTGGAATGGTCAAGTCTTTAAAATATTAAAGTAAGTGATTATAAATGTTGATTGCCATACAATATACATTTCCAGAGTACAGTGCTAATCTCTGAGGTGGCACAACGAGCCTTTGCTTGTGTTTGGTTCTCGACGTTACTAGGTCACCAGGTTAATTTTTAGTCTGGTCTTTACATAACACAAAATACATATTTAAAACAAGTTTTATTAGGTACAAAATGAGAAACCTTTATTCAAATATGGAAAATAATAAATCTGATCTGCGGGACCTTTGGCAACTTTACTACTAGAAATAAATAAATAACTAATTAAGGGAAGAATGTTGATGAAATTCTCCTTTCGAAAACCTTTGAACCTTATATGCAAGCGGTGATTTTATTTGTTAATTTAGCTGGTCCTAGGTTTAAGTCATCTCAAAAGAAGTTCACAAGTAACCAGTCGTTCAGAAGCATAATTTTCAGCAGAGAAAGATTCATCAATTTATTTATGAAACATTATTTAAAATTCACAATCTCCTCTCATGTATTTATGTTGCTTGCAAAATGTACCTATCCAATTAATTAATTAGTTAAATAATTTAGCTGTATGGGCTTACTGCTTTTGACTTAAGAAATATATGGGGAAAATAATACTGATTAAAGTGACAGACGGTGACACAGTGACACTTGATACTCTTGACACATAAGTTACAAAGTTTTTTGATTTGCTTGCTGTACTCGAATATTATAACATTAATTTGATTTAAAATGGTTCAAGCGTGGTTTATGGATAAAGAATTAACAGATCAACGTCTAGAGCACCACAGGAATCCTCCAGAATACATTTCACTTGATGATTTGTACAAGAAAACTGGTGTCGAATATTTCAGTGTAAGTTTAGGTTTTTACGTTTCATTTATTATTATTAATTGCTTAACATGTATCCTCTAGTTAAAACTTCAAGAACAATCTCATTCTTATTATGATAAGGTACTGTATCGAGTAGTGTGTGTAATTGATGATAAGACTTCTTAAAAATAGGTATTTAAACAAATTTCGTTTTCAAATAATTTCGTTATAGCTGTTCATTGAGTATCGAAAAGTGGTGATAACGTTATTCCATTTTTTTGTTATATATGTAACAAAACAAATATTTATTTTCAGATAAATGTAGAAACATATGGAACAGATGGGGTATTAGAAAAGATAAAGAAAGACAGAAACTATACATACGAAGATGAAATAACTTGCTCCAAGGAATGTTTGCAGAACTATGAGGAGAAGATCAAGTCTTTCTTTATTGAACATCTCCACACTGATGAGGAAATAAGGTCAACATATTAAAAATATTTTAGCAACAGATTTGATCACATGCTTTGAGAACCTGTGTATTTTCTATGAAATTAACTCTCTCATCTTATAGCATCAGAGGCATTGTTTACATTGTCAAGCTTTATTATAAAGAAAATTAAGCTGTGGGTAGAGCAGCCCCAGATCTATGGATTTTTTAAACCAGGGGAAATCTTTGCAGTGGCACCCTTAGCTGCTTTTTTAAAACTGTTGTATAGATTTTTTTTTGGAAATAGATCTTTGTTTTTAGCTGCCTATATTTTTAAAATTTAGCACCCTCTTGAACCTGCTGCCCAGGGCAAGGGCTCTGACTTGCCTCCCCCTAGATCCACGGCTAAGGCAGAGGCGGATCCAGGATAGCTGTTTGAGGGGGGGCTCTTAACCTTCAAAACCTATGACCTTTTTTTAGAAATTATGTTTGTAAAAGCTCTATGATTTGCAAAGATTTAATAGTTATTGTAATACTTAGCTGAATGTCCTACATTGTGACACATTGCTGTAATTATAAGGAATCAAAAAAATCAACAAAAAAATATATGCTCTATTTATATCCTTTTGAACATTTGATTACAGGTTTGTACTGGAGGGATCAGGATACTTTGATGTGAGGGATGGTGAGGACCAGTGGATCAGGATAAAGGTGACTGCTGGTGACATGATCATCATACCAAGCGGAATCTACCATCGGTTCACACTTGATACTAAGGTATATTATTGCATCTTTTGTGTAACTAACCTTTTCAAGAGCAAAATAATTAATTTTCATTTTTTTATATAAATTAAAATTATTTTAACAAAGTCAAAGTAAAAGTACAAAGTACTATAAAAAAGAACCAAATAATAATGCTTACATTGGTTATAAAATAAAAACATGAGTCTAAATAGTTCTGGGTGGTACGAGTATTGATATAAAATTCTAACTTTTTCAGAATTACATTCGTGCAAAGCGTTTCTTCATTGGTGAGCCGGTCTGGCTGCCTTACAATCGTCCAGCAGATGACATGGCGTGCCGTAAAGAATATGTAGAGAAACTGCAAACTGGTTTCATTGCTACACATTAAATCAAACTGTCAGGCAAAATTAACCACCCTTTGTGTGAAATACAGGCTTTGGAAATTATATTATTTCTAAAACATAATAGAAACATTACTATTCTAAACTCTAATTTGACAGGATGTTCCTTGAAAACTGTGAGAATGTTAAAAAATTAATTAATGATGGGTTTCATACCACATTGTAAAATTAAACATGATTTTAGATGTTTTTGCAAAAGAGACAAGAATGAGGAAAAAAAATCGAAAAAAATCACGTTTCTCTTTAGTACCTTTTAATTTTATCTCTTTTATGTTTTTAGTTTTTTAGTAATAGCGGCAACCGAAATGGACATTGCCTGAAAATAACAAGTTACAAGTTTGTATGGTCCAAGAGTTACAGCCTGCTGACAGACTCACAGACGGACTGCAGGGGCTTCGTAATAGGGTCCCATGTTTTACACTTTGGCTATGGAACCCTAAAAATCTATGTGATAAGCCGATATTTATGTAAAAAGGGAGTTAATAGATGATGTTGGATAATTATGCCTTTAAATAAATATACTTACACATATATACTATAATTATAAAGAAGGACTATTTCATTTAAGACATTTTGCAGTTATAACTGTTATTGGCAACTGTTACAGATCTTTGGTGCAGTGGTGTAAACAACCGACTTATACGCTGGAGGTTCCGGGTTCGAATCCCGGCGGGGGCGGAATATTGTGTTCTTTTCGAGAAGCATTATTTCGCTTACCAGTCTTGGATGTTGTATTCTTATCTATGTATTATATACCATATCGTAGCTTAGCCCCTGCGACACAAGATTCTTTAATCTTACTGCAGGGCTGGGTTCAGTCAATGTGTTTTGTGACGTGATTATTATTATTGGTGAAAATTACCATTACCTATAAGAAGTCAATTTTACTAGCACATTGTGGAAAATAGAAAAAATGTTATGGTGGATACTTTGACTCTAAAGTGGGTCTGATATAAATAATTGATGTGCCTTTTACATATAAGATTAATTATGTTGCAAACTGTATATATATTTTTTAAATGTTATATATTAAATTTAAGGACTATTCAGTTTATAGGTATCTTTATTGGTCCAATATAAACTATTGTACTGTTTACTACTTTGTTTTATTTACCTAACCTTTTCTTAGTTTAACCTTTTTTTAAACATGGCCCTAGTGATTATATCTAAGTCATCCATTTAATAATAGAAAGCTCCTGTGTTTTTTCTGGTTCATAATAATTTATTTTCTCTGAAATTCTTATATAACTTTAGAAAAAGGTAACCCTAAAATCTTGTACTAACTAACAAAAACAAGTACTTAAATTTGAAGTGGTTATAACAGTAAGTTGCCTATGTCTACTTGTATTATTAGACTTCTAAAAAAGTGGTCGTCAATTCGAAAAAAGACAAATCTAACACATCATTTATCAAAGTCGGTTCAGCCCAGGGGCGTTTTTTTTTTTTGACTGGCCCGGTGCGCCAAAGCTGACTGGCCCGGTGCGCCAAAGCTGACTGGCCCGGTGTGCCAAAGCTGACTGGCCCGGGGTGCGAAGCATTTAAATTCGCCTTTGGTCAGCCGTTTAGTCTGTAGGAGGTCACAATGGAACGAACATACCTACGCAATAAAATCGTTACCCTCTTGGGTCAGTCGCGTATAAAGCTTTAGGTTTCCTACTTGGTAATTACCAACATAATATTTGTATAGATAGTGAATATCAAATTTTCACCAATCTGTCATTACAAGCTTTGAACTTAGTATATGACCAAGACATCAATGCGATAAACAACCTTATTTAAGAACAGCCGTTTTGATAATTTTATACTTACCGACCTACATTTTTACAAACCTAAGTTAACCGAACGCCTAAAGATAGTGACATAGCAATCACAGTTTTAAGCAGGTATAATAAATCTATCAGGCGTTTAACGATTTACAAATATTTCAGCTCAATACCTTTTGTTTGAGGGACCATCAATCCTTGAGGGAAAAGAATAATTGAATATCTTCAAATACCAATTAATACCAACTATGATTTTCTTTTTATGGTACATTGCCCTGGCGTTCACCTATTTGAAGTAAGAAAAAATTCAATTACTTACATAAACCAAATTCAAGTACTCACGTTTGACCAAAAAAAAATGCAAACGGGGCAAACTAAATAATTCATTTAATAAAAAAATATATGATTTATATGTATTTTTGAACAAAGTAGATGGCAAAAATACGAATGGGTCGTCAATCAATAAAGTGATGTATTTCAGCAAATTTTTGATCACCACCTCCCGTCATTTATAAATACAAGTACGAGTAAGTAGGTATAAGAAATCGAAATCAGATTATAGGTAACCCTGAAAAGTTTTGTTGAAAATGTCCAATCTGGACATTTCTAGACTTTAAGGTTTCAGGATGTTTTAACGAAAAACCCAACTACACTACCTCCCCTCTTGTGATGTTTGATTATTATTTTACACCCCTTTCGAGTGATTAATGGACGATCCCTTATCCAACGCTGTAATTTAAAACATTGTATTTTCAGGGAAAATTCTAAGGAATTTAGAGAGGTTGTAGAAAAAATTTCAACGCTATCTGGCATAGCAACTGAGAAGGTGCAAGAAGAACGTAAAAAAGAAATTGAGCAGCATAATAAAATACAAGAGTTATGCAAGAACATTATAGAAGAACAAGAATCATACAAAGACGCTATAGAAGAATCCGAGTCTTACGAAAAACATACAGATCTCGCAGTTCAAGAACCATCTGTGTGTTATAATGATGAACCTGTAGAACAAACTGACCAAGAACAAGTATAAAAATCGGCCAAGATATAATAAATCACTTATTTTCTATCGCATTTATTTACTTAAATACAATATTTTTAAACCATGTTTGGTTATTTTAATAACAGAACAGTTCCTTTTTATTGATTTATGATAAAGTATCCAGTTTTTTTTGGGCTGTGTAGCATCCTCACGATGTAGGTAGACAGACAGTAAAAAAGAATACTGCTCCCGATTGAAAAAACTACATTATCAGTTCAACTCTTATGATATTACACACATACGTACGGATAAGACAAACTTATAAAAACTACACACGAAGCTGTGTCAGCTTCGAACAAGCAATAGGTTAGATAAAAATAAAACATTACGACTAATAATATATAAAAACATAAAGAATCAAGTAAACGTCAAAATGGTGTCAGTTGGTTAGTGCATTCCTTCAAAAATGGATTGCAAAATTATTTCAAAACAAAGCTAAAATGGGATTCATTCACGGGAATCACAGTGAATCAGGTAACTGCTTTAGTTAGACGCGTAACATTGATATGTATAGGTCCCTTTACCAAAGATCCTGCTTACCTTTACACAAAAACATTATAACAAACCGATTGGATTGGAATCCACCAAACTTGTTGGATTTTGCGAGTTTTTGAGTCACATCATAACCATTACGACCTCAAAATGAAATCAGCAAGTGCTTCTTCATCTAACAAATCAGACATCTTTGTAGAAATGGATTATTAGTTATAAGGTTTATCATTAAATTTATGAACGTGTTTGTTACAGCGCCAATGAGTGAAAACATGGGCAATTAGTGATGCGAAAACCATAACACAAGCAGACATTATGCCGGAAACTGAAGGCATTATTATCTTCGGGCTATGGTACATCGCTATTGCTATATGTTATATAAAGTAAGTACAAATTCCTTTTACATGGAAGGACCTCATGGAAGGATGTATATTAAAAGCTGATAGTAGGTCAATCCACACAACGCAACTTGGTGCACTTATTACTTAGACCATTTCTTGCATGAGCAAACGAATACTTTTTGTGCTAAAAATACACAATTGCTGTAGATCACGCATGCCAAATCGCAAGAAAGTTAATTTAATTAAAAAAGGATGACATTCAAAAATTTTTAGCAATGTTCTTTTTAATTAAAACCTTGTTTCATGCACACGACAAAAATACTAGATGTAGGTTTATAGAACGTTGAAACATGCTGAAAGCTCTCAAACTGAGCTGGAATCTAGGTCACAAGTTATGTAACCTAGGGCCCGCGGGAACCCACCCCCTCCCCTTGGGGAGTGACCTTTAGAATTACGCTTTTTCAAACATGCTAACGATTTCAGTAAATTTCTCTGCCTACATCGTCACAGGTTTTATAATAATTTGGTACGGTTTCATTCAGTACCTACGCAGACTCCTGCGAATATGAAACAATTAGGTATCTTTTTACAGTTGCTTTGTTGGTGTACTTTTAACTTTGATTTAGTAGAATTTTAAAAATAGTTTGGTACATATTTGGTGAACTTTTTAGAAATCCTTCCCCAATCCCCAAGCCCAAGTGTTAAGATTTGAAAAAAAAAACACATTTTTAAATAATATTTTGATTTACGACGGCCATGTATTTAGTTTTGGCGCTGTTCGGTTCGATCTACCTTAAATTCCCCTTCGACCCTCAAGAAGGCCTGGTACCCTTACTCACTTGTTAGAAAATAGTAATACGAAGCTTTATTGTTTATGTCCTATCCATTGCTTTTCTAGTCATGGGTAACTTCTACTCCAATTTGGTCGAGATAAATTCTCTTATGTTTCAAGCTACTTAGATATTTTAAACCTAAAATTGAAATGCCCACCTAAATTCAGTGAGTGCTACACAACACATTCGTTTCCATCAACCTCATTATAAACTATTTACCTACCACCATAAACTCATCATTGTTTATGTGACTGTCGATAGATACATTCGTACCAGCTATATGGCGTTATGAATGGTGTGCTTGGCGCAGGAACTGTGTTACGCAACACCAGATCGATGAGGCCTGACCTTCCAGCAGGCTGTGGGTACCTAGATAGCGTACCTAGATATTTCGTTCCCGGGTTACGCAAGCTGTAGCATCCGAGCTGAAATTATGGATTTTGCCAGTTTTCACTTTAAGTTCAGGGAAACAGCTGTTACTACTCTGATTTTATGGCAATAGCTTGATAGCTTTTTGTCGGACCATAGATTTGACTTGCCTATAATATGTCTGTGCTTTAATGTATGATATTGATAGGCGACCGTTTTCGTAGAATTCATTTCAAGGTTGATCATGGTACCTAGACAGCATGAAAAAATTGATCAACTAGTAGGATAAATAATATAGGTAAGCATACTCTGATGATAAGCAACGATGTAACCAATACTAGATTATACTTGAAAAAGTATGTCGTCTCCAAAAACGACTCTGGACATTTCACACTAACCCTTGACCCCAACCAAGATTTGTACTTCGGTTACGGGTACTCACTAATCATCAGTAAAATTTAAAATTGAACATCTTTGGTTTGAGTCGATTCCCATAACAGCAAATCTACTTAGATTTTACTTAAATTAACGCCGATTACACAATCTATTTAAAATGCAGCTACATACAGCTCCATTACATAGTATGATATTTTAAATGTTTTACCTAATAATGATCGGGTTTTCTTGTTACCTACGTACGAAATCGTATCGCCTTTATATATAAACATCATTTTATATATCTAGCATTTGGAAGGTATATAAGAGGTTATGTAAATAGATATAAAATCTGGCGAGTCGCCAGAATCTCGATAAGATGAGCAAGAATATCTAGAAATCATTTTCGAACAAACTACGTAAAAAAATTCTCACGCAAATAAACACTTGAACTTTATGAAGACTAAATCTCATGTCAGATTATAGGTTGTTTACAAGCTACACCTAAAAAAATACTTTTGATATTGTTACCAAAAAGTAGGAAGTAGAAAATGATGTAGTGACTGTTCCTACGCGGCTAGGTAACCCGGGTTTGATCTCCGATTCGGAGAATAACATTCTGCGGGGTTTTAACTTTCATTTTATTTTGTTAAATATATTGGCGTAATTAGGCCGTCTGGGGCCCTTGGCAAATGAATTGGATGTGGCACTTCATAAAACTGCTGACTTTAATTTAAGGTCTTCCGTCTAAGTTCCGTGAAAAACGCTTTAGGGGGCCATTTATGTTTTGCTGCGTTATGGTTAACAAGGAATTGCTCGCGGACGGGCGGTCCCTTCTGGGGGCCCATGCGATTTTCCCGTCATGCGTCACCAAATAGTTACGTCACTGGGTATATTTATGTGTATATTAATGAAAACAAGACTAGTTGGCTTATAAATTTAAGTGTTTGTTTATCGCTGCAAATCTACAATCAAGAACCGATGCTTTTACGTTTAGCCGAATGTTTTTGTTTATACACTATGTTTGTTTGATTCCTCCATTAAGAGTTTAATTGTCTCTTTTTCAATTTTAATCCATCGTGTAGGCATTAATACCTTGTTAGTAAAAACTAATCAGGGTTATGCTATATTAATTGTAGATAATAAATGTTTAATTAAATGGAATCTTTTTCTGATTTTTTTCTTTAATTCCTTTAGCCTATCTGTTTGTAACAATGACAATTCGGACTGTTGTCCTTTACGCTCGACTAGCATTGCATTTAAGTTGCACTAATTGTAAATAATGAGCAAATGGTGGTTAAACAACTGGTGGCGACTGGGGTGTGAAGGTGACATTATAACTTACCTAGAGAGAGGGCATCTATTGTATAGGATGGAAGGTCAGACAGTTATAGAAAACTGATAGGATCCTTACTCATTTTATGTTATTTATCCAAATGCTCTGATAAATAATTTTGTTTCAAACAAAATTTACCTAAAACATAATAAACCTTTGTATTTTTTTAACATGCATGAAATTTAATTTGATTATTCAATCAATTTATCGTAAAGTATGTGGAAATAATTTTTTACTGTGGAAACATAATTAAAATTGAACGATAAACCATTTAAAGTAAATAAGTATATCTATTTCGCTCATCAGAACAACCAAGTTTTATGGCGCTCATGTATTTTGACGTCATTATACATATCGGATCTCTCTGTCTAACCAACGACTTTAAAGCTTTATAACTTAGTTAATAATTCAGATTTTTGAGAAAATCTAACAGATTGGTGTGTTTTTGTGTCATCGAATTATAATAAATAACCAAAAAAAGTCAAGCATATTATGTTACACTAGGTAATGTCGGACCAAACTGACGGGATTTGTTTCCAAATTTATTCTATAGACTATTAATTATCTGAACACGTTTTAGTTTCAAAGCCTCAGAACATTTTAAAATGGTTTTAGTAATATCATAGATTAGAACAATCTGTTCTTCCTCTATGAAATAAACGGACAGTCGAACTGCTCTGAAATAAGTATATTATAAAAAAGTAGGTACGTAATTTCGCTGCTTCCTAACAAAAATTGTTTTACATATAATCTTCTGTCTGTTTTCTAGCGTTGAGTTATCAAGTGGGATAGTAATAATAACTACATCAAGACACACACATTGACTCAGCCCTGCAGTAATATTGAATAATCTTGTGTCGCAAGTGCTAAGCAACGATGGGGTATAAAGCTGATGATGTGGTAAATATAAGAATAAAACATCCAAGACCGGTAAGCGAAACAATGCATCTTGCAAATAAGACAAAGTTCCAACCCCGCCGGGATTCGAACCAAAACCCCTTGCGTAGCAGTCGGCTGCTTATTATAATAATAAACCACATAACGACACACACATTGACTCAGCCCTGCAGTAAGTATCGTAATATCTTGTGTCAAAGGAACTAAGCAAAGATATAGTATTTACTACATAGATAATAATACAACATCCAAGACCGGTAAGCGAAACAATGCGTCATGCAATGTCTTTCAGTTATTTATATAATATTATTGACAATAATTATGTCCAAAATAAATAGAAATATAAGCATACATAACTGAAGTCAAATGAACAACGTCACGATTTACAAATAGCAACTGATAACGTATTTAGGTTAATATTGTTAACTAATTGCATGGTGGCGCAGACGTGCAACTAATGCACATACTTGCATTCAATTAACCTTTATCTATTTCTGCGATACTTAACGGTTAACAATATTATACTTTTACACTGGCACATCATTTTTTTGTTGTTGATATTCTTCTAATTAAACTTTTTATGATGAATATTTGTTATTGAACCAAAATAACAGACAAACATAAGGAATGCTTGATATAAACAACCAATCTAGAGATTTTGAAGATCTAAAGAGGACAAACGCGCGTTCCGTCAACTCAAACTTGCTAAACCTTTAAGAAACTATAAAACAGGAGACCAAAACCCAAAACAATTAAAAAAAAGAGTAATTTTTATTTAATATTCATCAAGATGCCTCTAGCTAGAAGCAAAAAACTGACTTTTGGCACGTTTCATGCTCTTGGCTTTGAAACTATTCTCTCAAAAGCCGGATATTTGAAAGCTCATCTTTATACCAATTAGAATGTATCATCTTTAAATACATAACACAGTTACGTTCCAATTGTAAAATATTTTAGTTGAGGATTAGAACTTTTCTCTCGGAAATAATTCAAACCAATAAACTTGTTTATTTTTTCGAAGATAAAACGGTCTACAAACATATTAAAGAAATAAAAATCATTGAGAACATAAATAAATTTGTGTACTATAAGATGTATCTTGCTTAAGCTTTATTAATAGTACCTAATAGGAATCACCTTTAACTTTTACACTGACAATCACAAGCAAAATAAAGCTTTTCATGATAAAACTCATGATAATTCATTATATACTTTTTGTGATATTGTAATAAGGTCGCGAAATTTTACGAGTTGGAGTTTACCTCTCCACACAGACGTGCAAGCTACTTTTTGTGACTCTGACTCTGGTTTTAATTCTGCTTGCGTTCAGATCAGTTACTAGCTTAAAAACATTATAATAATTATACAGTGTGGATGTTTTTACTAGATTTATTAGGTTTATTGAAATTGTTTGAAAGTTAAGGATATCGACTGTAATAGGAAGTGTATTCGTTTAATTTTCATCTGAAAACTGACTGTGGCAACCAAAATCATTCCTTCGGACACACATTAATCGTTTATAACTTTTATTTTCTGTAACAATGTCGCGGTATGTCTCTACGTCTACACTGCAAGAAGGTATTATGTAAAAGACTATGTAAATGTTTATTTATCTAAATCTCCGACATCAGAGTTGGCTGCCAAAACTCTCTGATGTCTACTTTATAGCAGTGAAGTTTTCCATTGCTGCTCATCAACGAATAATTACCGCCATAATATTGTTTTATCAAATTGAAACCAGTTTTTTGAGTTTCTTGTTATTTTGAAAAAATACAGGTGTATACTTGGCGGGCCCTAAACGATGAACTCCATCGTATTACACTTTATTATTATTGAAAGTTTATGGTTAATATTGAAGATTGTGAAATGATTGAATACAAATTTTTATTACACCATAATTTTATTTTGTCGTGTAGGATCAGTTTTGCACAATATTGGTGATTGATTGATGGAATTGTCCATACTCCGACTGAACGCGAAAACATTGTGCATTTCGTATTTTTCTACAATACAATTGATCGTTTAGCTTAAAAGTGAAATTCAATGTTATTGTACAATCAAAGTATTGTACAATGTTATTGTAGGTCTAGGAGGCGCCTTACGGAATTTAGTACATTGTTTTACTGGAAAGCAACATTCGCACCTGAATAAGAATTCTCATTTAACATGTTCTCTTTGATTTTGGATCAATAAGGACTAATACCTAAAAATTATGTCAATTGTTCTCTACTGACTGATCAAAATTTTTGTTGCATACACACTGTCATCAGCTACGGACAAATGCGTGTAGAATTTGACAGTTTTGGGTATTTTTTATGGTTCCTTTAATCAAAAATTTACCATAACCTCACCTGATGGGGACGATAAGAAATATGCAAGAAATTTAATTTGATTATTCAATCAATTTTTCGGAAAGGATGTGGAACTAGTATATTTACAGTAACGGAATTAGAATTGAACGATAAACTGGGGTGATATAACCAATAAAAGTAAATATTTCTATCGCTCATCAGAACAACCTTTTTTATGGAAGTTGTATGGCGCTTGTGTACTTTGACGTCATTACAAAGTCAAAGTCAAAGTCAAAATATTTTTATTCAAATAGACTTAAAATAAATATTTTTAAATCGTCATCTTTTTATACTACCACCGGTTCGAAACGCTATTTCTACGGGGAAGAATCCGGCAAGAAACCTCCGTAGTTGCTTTTTTCAAAATAATTACAACAATTTGTAAATAAAATACAGTTCTCTAATTGTAAACCTAATTTTTCTATAACTAAGTTATATAAACCAAACTTTATATAATATTTAAGTCGATGATCAAGTCTATATTATAAAATAAAAATACTAAATTACATGAATTACAAATGATGCAATGAATTTTACTTATGAAATATGCGATCGAAAAATATCTATTAATAATGAAAATAGTAAGTTCATTTTAACATTGCAATCTTTGCACTTCAACTGTCTATAAGATAAACCTGTGCAGGTAAGTAAAATTACTTTCTTATATCTTTATCCTCTACATAATTTTGAATTTTATAGAAAGCCTTCTTAATTAAAACTTGTTTCACATGTTTTTTAAATTTCGTGTCTGACATTTCAGTTACATTTTTTGGTATTTTTTTGTAAAAACGAACACAGTTTCCAATAAACGACTTATTAGTTTTTGACAATCTAACTGTAGGGATAATTAATTAATTATTATTTCTAGTATTAATACCGTGGCCTAGCCTTTCAAATTCGTTTAGGTGTTTTCTTACATACATAATATTATCAAAAATATACTGGGATGGTAAGGTGAGTATATCAATTTCTTTGAATAATTGTCTTAATTAATGTCGCGGCTTCAGGTTATACATAGCTCTTATGGATCTTTTTTGTAAAATAAAAATAGTATCTATTTCGGCCGCGCTACCCCATAGTAGTAAACCATAAGACATGATACTATGAAAATAGGCAAAATACAGCAGTCTAGCCGTGGGTAGATCCGTTAAATTTCTAATTTTCCCTACTGCAAATGCTGCCGAATTTAATTTACCACTAATTGATTCTATGTGAGCACTGCAATTTTGAATCAATATTAATACCTAAGAAATTCGTCGAGTCTATAATATTGAGCACATCAATATTTATTTTAACATCCGTCGATGCTGTCCGCACATTAGGTAAAGAAAATCGGAGGCACTTAGTCTTTTTACCATTTAGAAGTAGATTATTAGAACTAAACCAATCCGTTACTTGTTTTAACGTCGAATTTATTTTATTATTGTTTCTGTTTATTTTAAAAATGAAAGATGTATCATCTGCAAATAGGATTACTTCACCGAACAATTTATCGAGCATAAACGGGAGATCATTTATGTAGACTAAGAACAGAAACGGTCCCAGAATTGACCCTTGAGGCACGCCCACTTTTACATTAGACCCAAATGATGTAGCGCTACCGATCTGAACTTTTTGAACACGCTTTTTGTACATCGGATCTCTCTGTCAAACCAACGACTTTGAAACTTGATAACTTCAGATATATGTACTTCAGATATTTGAGAAATTCTAACGGATTTGTGTATTTATGTGGAATCAAATTATAATAAATAAATAAAAAAGTTATGCATATTCCCGATATGGTCAAAATGTTTGCTTGCCTGAAAATGTATTCCCTTTATTTTAAAATATCAAATCCAAGTTGTTGGTTCAACTGCACAAGAATTAAGTCTCAGCCTAAGCCTCAAAACCGTCTTTCGGATCTAAAATATAATGGCGGAAACAGTTCGTGCAATTTATGCATTTTTTTAATAAACCCTTTAGTTGGTCTACCGTTCTTTTGTAGGTTGTATTTAAAGTGAAGGTTTGACTGAAATCTGACAAATCCAAAACAGTTTTTAGTTTTGGTTTTATAATTTATGTATCGAATGACAATCTCGTCTCCTTAATTCACCGTGCCGTAACGTTTTGAGCATTGGATACTTGTATTACGAATGAAAATAATGTGGATGTTCGCGTGCCATTAAGACTAGTCGAATAGTAAACAGAGATCTATTCCTGACCTCGCCCGAGCCCTTGTCCCCTTCACACCTCATCTCTCATGATAAATCTGTCCTGCTCACGCGACTGCAGTCTGGCTCTATTTGCTATAACCTACACCAAAGCATTGAATTATATCACAGAATTGAGAATGATTATGGAGATTATGAATAATATTTATGTAACCTCATTTGGTTTATGCCACATGATTTTGATAGGAAAACTTTCAGTACTAAGGCACCTGGTGTATCTGGCTACAATATTTACCAAATTCCTCGATTTTTTCGTATTTTTTTGCTCAAATAGAAGTGTTGTAGCAGCTAGACAAATACGAAAAAACATATTTCAGCAAGCTCCGACCTCTTTGCCTACTCCAGCGCTGAATTTTAGCGAATCAACTGCACAGTTCTGATGTTTATGGCGTGCCTGCGTGCCTTTATTAAACCACATATCAAGTTTAACAATGTGACCAATTATTGCATCAGTCTGTCAAATCCCTTTAGATACTTCTAAAGAAATATACCTAAATGAATTACTCAACTACACTTCTGAGTGACCCCGTCTCGAAAGGAAGTGCTGCAATTTTCATGCATGACTCACCATCAGATCTCCATGCCTGGTCTCTCTGTCCTAACCAATAAGGTGCAATGTACCTTGTATTTGGGCCCATGTTTTTTGTTTGGGCAGCGAACACAGCGAGCACAGGATACCGCTTAAGTAGGCAATCAGCGTTGCAGACAGAATAATCAAAGAGATACGAATAACTGTTAAATTACCATTTCAATTACCAAGTAATCACCATTGTGATAATGACAGAAACTTTTAAGGTTTTGTTTATCAGCATATTGGTAAATAACTCGGTTTCGTCAGCCTTCAAACTTAAAAGAAGAACTATTTTTAAAGAAGTAAGGGAAATAAGACGTATTGAACTTTTTTGAGAGGCCCAAAAAAATAACACTGCTTCCTTTTAGTAATTACGTATTTAAATATAGCCTAGGTCTTATATGAAGGCATCCCACCTTACCATTACCATACCATTTAGCTAATTAGCTACATCGACATTACTCCTCAAATTAACTCAAGTTACTTACACTTACACTTAAGTTTTATCACCCACCCGAAAGTACGAGTTTATCTAAAAAAATATTTTTCTAGAATATGTCCTGCCTTCTTTTTATTTTATTCAGATAAAATTAATTGATGTTGCCCAAGACAGACAGTTGATAGAATGTCCGGGTATGAGTCTGCGCTTCATTGATCAGCTGCATTATTCGTTTCGAAGGTCGCCACTGATGATCCCGGTTAACAAGATCACAGCGGTGGGACAGAATGTTAGATGGGACTCGAAAAGTATTTTTTCTAACAGTTTGACCACAATGTTACCCTTCTCCTTGTCAGGCTTGTTTATACAATTAAAGACAGTTCCATAGTTTAGATTCAATAGAACAACTTCTATCAATATGTAATGTTTGCTTCAATAAACTAGCGTATCGAAATAGCATGTTGTATGTTATAACAATTCGCGACCGTCCGGTGCGTATGTTTGAAATTAATAATAATGAAGTCGTATTTGTAATGATGACAATGACTCATGTATGTACGGTACACAACATGAATTTAATCTTCCAAGGACGCGAGCATTGTCTGCGTTTGAAGGTTATTCTTTGATACCTATAATTTTTGTATGAAAGCGATATTCCCGTATCAATACCACTAAGGGATTTTCAAAAAGTTTAAAGAGACTAGAGGGTTTGAAAGAGAGACCATGTTTTTTCAAAAATTTAACCCCTTGGTTAGTCGCGTAACGAGACAGACCAGGGCCCATGGCAAATGAATTGAAAACGGCCCTCCCTAAAACTGGCGACCTTTTTTTAGATCTAAATTTCTATGAAAGTCGCCCGGAATTTGGTTGAGGTGGGCAATGTTTTATACGAGCGTTTAAGGCGTAAGTATTTAAAATTCTTTCTAACCCTACTTTTAATATGTAACTTAACGCGTGACTCAGTATTCGACAAATAAAAAAAACGGCCATCGTTAACATTTTTATATTCATCAATTCCCAAAAATTTGTAAACCTATGCATGGTGTAGTCATATTTTTATACGATCAAGCGCGTCACCAGCCTTTGCCTTATGGGTGGATATGGAGTACCTAGTTGACATATGGAGTATGGAAAAGTATTAATTCTAGTTGAAATATTTGTAGGTACTTCGAATCTTTTTTTGGTTCTAATGTTTAAGTCCCAGGTTTGAACCTCCACAAATATTAATCTCCCCTCGTCGACGCCCATGTTAACGATGTTGGTTTTTCAAGCATATTATAAAAAGTATATTTGATTTTGTAATTCGATTTCTTAGCAGCCAACAATCTAGATGGTCGTTAATTTAATCATTTCAATTGATTTAAATTCAACTTTGGGCAGCGTTCAATTTGCCAAATTGTCTTAATCAAATTAGACTGTGTAGTGTGTGTTTATTTCTCTTGGCGAATTATGAATTTATTTACAGGCTTGCTGTTGCTTGCGAATTCGTCTGCATAGAAACTGCATAGACGTATTATTATAAACAATATAAAGCAAATCCATTGAAAATACTCGTAATGTCCATAGGTGAAAGAAGGCTTGGAATCGATTAAGTAGTTTAAAAGGTTTTCATTCAAATGTTTAATTAATAAGACAAAATTTTAATCAATAAAAATATACAAAAGTGTAACGTGTGATGAGATGTTTTACAAAATTGGACTGTATTGTATTTGCAATTCTTCAAGGATCGCTGATAGCTTGTGTTTATTGTTTCATTAGCTTAACGATCAATAGGACCGGCTCGTGCGCATCTTCTCAGTTGCAGAGGTCAATTTGTCTGTTGATTAATTTGACGATAACGTAAAACATACTAGGCTCTTTATTTATGAGTAGCTAGCATCTAGTTCCAGTGAATGAATCACTATTCGCTTGTGTTTCGTGTTGTTTGAATTTCTTGCATAACTTTATGTAGAATTTCATAAATTTTACGCATGTCGATGATTTATAGGACTATAATTAGTAATCCTGATGATAAACCATACCATTTGTCAAGAAGAAGAAGTAGTTACAAAGAAGTAAGACTAGATACTGTTTGTTACTTGTCCGGTCCAAATATATTTTGGGGAAGGCCTATGGTCAATTGTGGACTTCTTCCAGCTGGTAATGATGACCACGATGATGAGTTTTGGTTGAGGGAGACTGAATTTTAATCAAACTTAGTCTAGATCATCTCGGTTTTTATTAGACAAATTTTTTGGTTATCATTTTGTCATTATTATTCGTTTAATAATAAGGTCATATACATTTTCATGATTACGTCTGCCTGTTACGAAATGACCTTGAAAATGCCGTGGGAAAACGCAAATGCTCTGAGTTGTGACGGACGGACGGACATGTTGAATAATATTATTGCGAGAGTTTGGGTGTAAGTGGGTAGGGATATGTCTATATTCTGCATGGCTAATTTGAAAAAAATATATAGCCTAGAAAAATGTTGTCATGAAAACTCTATCTTATATTGTCATAAGAAGTAAAACGTACGGTACGGTGGTCCACCTACGGTACAGATGTACAGATGATCATGGGGCGCCGATATGAATGATGACAGAAAAGAAAGTACTTACTCAGAGAACAATACATATTCTTTAAACGACGACACCAGCAGAAGGATAAAGTAATTTATATTGGTCAGTAGCATGCGTAGATACAAATCGATACCGTTCTTTAAAAACATTGTAAAAGCAAAATTTGTTTGGCCAGTACCTGTAATAGGTTTTTTTGATATAAACTTTCTAACAAAGGTGTACGCTCAACAGAAATTAACAGTTCAGACATCAATTGATAAACGATTAATAAAAATAGTAAAGTATTTCATTAGTCTCCTTAGATTAAGAAATATGAGGCATTTTTTCCTGCTCCCCTATAAACAAATTTGATCTCTAAGAGGTTTTCTCTGTGCGATGTCGAAATGCAACTAAAAATAATCCTGACAGCGCCCATTCAGACGATAATGATTAGTTTCCTTATTTCCACCACTAAGGATTCTTACCCTCTCCCAGCGGTGGTGTTCCCTGAGCACAACAACTTGCACCTCTTCAAGCCTAGAGTAGGTACCTAAATGATTTTCGTGCAAACATGCTAAGGAGGTCAAATGCTTGCTATATCATTAATAATAATGTGCCTTATGACTGGAGAAATTTAGGTAGTTACCTAGGAGGCGAAAACAAATTGATTAAAAACGTATTTTTACAAGCGTAGACAGATTTCAAGGGAGCTAACCTCCATCTACAATTCATACGTATGTAGTGAATCACAATATTCACAATCAATTCTAAATATAAACTACAATGATCAGTAAGGCTGTCTCATTGCTATAAAATTGTTTATTTATCGATCGACGATGGTTATGCCGTTTATGAGTCTAAAGGTCTTGCCTACTTGTAAAGAAGCCCATTTCGTAAAGGAAAATATGTATGCTACGATAATTTTGTAGTTGCCATATTATTTTTTTATTTATTTACGTTACACGTGTGTGTCTGATTCACAGACATGCCTACAAATTTGTAGGTATTAAACAATTCTCAAGCCATATTGATCAAGTAGATTCAACGCAAATAGGTTGTGTTTGATCCTACAACTGACGTGGTAGCTCAGTTTGTTACGTGCCTTGTTAACCGATCAATCCAACCCGACTGGTCGAGGGTTCGAGTCTCGGATTGCCGTACATTGTAAGTGGCTGCCATGTTCCTCACTGTGCCCGGATAGTGGCGACAGTTTCGCAACCTGTCACACTGGGACTAAACATAGACATGCGAAATTCGGTGTGTAACACCTGTGCAAACCTCTCTCGAGGAATTATGGCTTGAGTTTATGTATGTTTTATGATATGATCATACAAGGGCCCATTTTTAATTGAAGATTCACAAGAACAGGTAGAAAAAACCTACATCGTTGTTGAATACGTACCAACATCTGATACATTGGATTTTGTTTGTTCGAGTAAGTAAAAAATAATTTAACCAATGACATTGATTAAAATAGTTTATTTTTTCTTGTATTGGCCGAAACACAAAAGCCCCTTTTTGGATTTGCCTGCATTTTGTCACAGTCGGATACCAGTTACCTATACGTTGACAGACAAACGGGACATTGCTCGTAGCAAGTTGTAACTTAGCTTGACATTTCGCCTGTAGGAAGCCATGGCAACAAGGCTATTCCAGCAGCAGCGACGACCGTTAATTCTAAATACAGCATGCACTGCAATTAGATGCACCAACCAGTGTGGTGGTCACGCATATATTTGTAGGTATACCGTCTGACTCAGGGTTGACGAATAAATATTGCAGGAATCGTATTTCTATAGCTTTAATACTCTGTCTACTGTGAAGTGACATATGTTTTCAATAGTCTATTGTGTTAAGACATAACTACGTACATAAGATGTGTATAGGAGAAGTTTTACAATCGTGAAAAGAAGATGGCAACCGCAATCTTCTTCATTATTAATTTATTCCTAAATTTTACATAAATACCAAGATAGTCTAAATTTTCTACCAGTTTGAATTGTACGCTATCGAACTTAACAAATGTTATATGTTAGCTTTAATTAAAATGAAGACGGAAAACTATTAGATAAGTAGTTCAATTACGGTGAAATATTTACTTTAATTTAAATCAACAAACTCATGTATTTCAGTGTAATGATGATTAACAAAACTTCGTTCTATTTCTTTTACAATCCAGATGTTGTTTACTTTGATATGCCACGGACGAAATTTAAAGCAATCTAAATTTATCTTACTGTCTTATTATATATATAATTCTTACGTTTAAAAATTAGAATGAGAAAACTAATATTTTATAAAACTAAAATCATTTTAAATTGATTTTTTTGTTCAGAATTGCACGAATCAAATCTGCGCGTTGTCTAATGCATTGTGTAGGTAGGTGACATGTCCCATTAGCTTTCATCCTGACATTTTAAATATGACATAAATTAACTGTTGTGTAATTGGTTTCTTCAGCTTTTCTTGCTATTTTTTTATCGTTAGCTATTTAATTGACAGCCCTGAATGCAAGATGCATCTTACAATTTTAGAAATCGCGTCTCCCACAGCTAGCCATATACGGTGCACTGCACGAGACAAACTAAATATAGAGGAAATACTAACTTTCAATAGATACAGCTAAATATTATGTTGGTTTTTTTTTTAACTTTGTCTAATCTCCTGATTCGTCGTTTTGATTGTTGCGTGTTTTCTGCAAATAAACAAAATAAAACAGATTCGTCATATATCATGATCTTTCTAACCGTTGTGAACTGTTACTTCATAATTGTCAATTCCTCGTATTCTATTTTTTTTTTGTGATCATACACATAACCATAAACTAACGCTGTAATTAATCCCTCGAGACGGGTAAGCAGAAGTGTTAAACACTGCATTTGGCATGTTTACGTTGAGTCCCAGTGTGACAGGTTGCGAGTCGGTCGCCACTATCCGGGCACAATGAGGAACAATGTAGCTACAATATACGGCAACCCGAGACTCGAACCCTCGACCGGTCGGGTCGGGTCGGTCGGTAAACCAAGGCACGTAACAAACTGAACTACCACGTCATCTTGTTTTTTGGTGATACTTACCATTAAACCAGATGATTATTATACTCCTACTAGATTCATTTTAGAGGTCTATGACTATATAAACTGACAATACGATAGCAAATAATAATAATTAATAGATTTAAAAAATCTAAAAACCCACGTTTTTAAATGTCCTAAAAATAAGAAAATAACCCTACGGGGCTGAAAGAGGTGCCACTCAGAACGTGGGGGCATATATTATTTAGGGGATTATTAACGGGATATATATACTACTCAAAACAAAATAAGGGCCACGAGGTATTTTTTCATTTTGGTGTGAATGATTAAACATTTACATGTTGAAAGTAATAAAATATTGAGTATACAAACTCTTTGATACCTAAACTTTTAAATATTGTAGTATTCATCTAATGCTGGCAACAATTTTAAATAAAATTTGTTTTAAAATTATTTTTGAAAATGTTGATTCCATTTGCTTTGTCGTCTTGCTTTCCTCAGCTTCTTGATTTATTAGAAATTATCAGAGTTAATTGATATCTCGAGTCAGAAACATCTTTTGCAATATGCCACAAGCACGCTGGCGTCATATGGACTCGCTGACAACCAGAGCCGTTACAATGATTGAAAAAGGTCATTCGCAGCGATTTGTGGGTTTGCAATTGGGATTTTCTGGAAGAGCTATTCAAAATCTATGGAATCGTTTCCAAGAGATCGGCAGTGTTAGAAGAAGACCTGGTTCGAGCAGAGTTCGCATTACAACAGCTCAAGAGGATCGTTACATTCGATTAAGTGCGCGCCGAGATCGCACAACGACGGCCCGCAAGCTGCAAAATCGTTTACGGCTCACAACGGGTACTCGTGTCAGTGACCAAACTATTCGTAATCGATTGCATGAAGACCAGCAGGCATCAAGAAGGCGAGTTGTCCGTGTTCCATTAACCAGAAATCATCGTGCAAATCGTTTAAGATTTACCCGTCAACATTTGGACTGGGACATAAACCAATGGGGCATGGTGCTCTTCACAGACGAATGCAAAGTTAAATTTTTTAACGACGATCGGCGTATTAGAGTAGGGAGAAAACGCGGCGAGAGATTTTCAGAAGCCTGCATCCATGAAGTCGATCGTTTTGGTGGTCCAAATGTAATGATTTGGGGCGGGATAAGCTTACACGGCAAAACTGAGCTCGCTTTTTTAAATGAGGGTACTGTTACTGCTCAGCGGTATATTGAGGAAGTTGTCAGACCACATGTGATCCCATTTGCCCAGCGAGCGGGTCCTGGATTCATCTTGATGCAAGACAATGCTTGTGCACACACGACTCAAGCGACTCGGTTTGTACTGGAAGCGTCTAAAATTCAAGTCTTGCCGTGGCCGGCGAACAGTCCGGACTTAAATCCAATAGAGCACACATGGGATCATTTGAAACGAAGAGTTAGAGACGGTGATCAGGAAATCCACAACCAACAGCAACTCATCAACGCTGTTAAAAGGGCCTGGGAAGAGATTCCAATGGAAAATGTCAGGCATTTGATTGAGAGCATGCACTCCAGGCTTCAGGAGTGCGTAAAAGGCCCACTGGATGAAGGCCCGTTTTGAGACTACTGAGATGGTGTAGCCTGCTTGTTTTCAGGGCTCACTGGCGGTGGTTCTTAAGACGGGCCAGCCGTTGGAGTAGTGCGGTGTCTGAGGGTTCCTCTGGCTTCCCTCTATCCCGTAATGCTCTAATAGCTAACGGCGTTGGCGGAACGTGGGGTTTTAGTCGGTAGGCACGGGTTCTTCGTGAGTCCGACATACTCCTTCGGTCCCACCGGGCTGAAGGAGATCCATGAGGATTTCCCCAGGTAAAAAAAAAAAAAAAAAAAAAAAAAAAAAAAAAAAAAAAAAAAAAAAAAAAAAAAGGCTTCAGGAGTGCGTAGCGAAACGAGGAGGGCATACTCGTTACTAAAAGATGAGCATCGAGTATTTTCTTTTGTTTTCAGTAACTTTACATTGTTTTTATTTTTAACCTTAAATGTGATTTTTTCTTTCAAAAGCAAATAATGTTTTTAATCATTATTATTGGAATAAGTGTATTGGTCTACACGTTAAAAACAACATTAGTTTTCGTTATGGAGACCAAAAAA
The DNA here is from genome assembly GCA_949316135.1 of Choreutis nemorana. Taxonomy (NCBI): domain Eukaryota; kingdom Metazoa; phylum Arthropoda; class Insecta; order Lepidoptera; family Choreutidae; genus Choreutis; species Choreutis nemorana. Next base: position 2,220,672 of record OX438598.1, read on the forward strand.
AAAAAAATGGTTTTATTATTTTCATGGTACAGACAAAATACCTCGTGGCCCTTATTTTATTTTGAGTAGTATATATATATTTACATGACGTGTATAGATCGTGGGTGTAACAGGCAACGCTAACATGGGTTTTTAGTTTTTTAATCTTTTTTATATACAAATTTTTATGAAAATCGGTCCAGCCGTTTTTATAGTTGTACATTGCAATGTCATCGGGTCTGAAACCACCCTGAAAATTTCAGCCTGCTAGCTTATCGAGAAGTGCCTCAAAATTGAATTGCAAAAATCCAACCGGAACGACAAACAAACAAGAAAGTGAGTGTTTAAAAACGTGGAAAAATGAGGCAAGAATATCTTTGTTTTTGTAAGTTGTGACTAGCAAACAAAGATGTACCGATAACTTGGCATAGAAATAGCGTCTAATATGAAAAACCAGGGTAGCCCACCTTAGATTTCATCGCCGCTTAACATCAGGCGGGATTAAGATCAACTGCTTGACTTGTTTTAAATCATAAAAATAAACTTGTTTTAATCCCACTTCAATAATGTTGTTTTGGCATTTTTTTATAGAAATAAATAAGGTCCTACGTCAAAGAGGTTGAAAATGTTATATTGTATTTACTGACGTGAATATTATGATGATCCCTAAATTTCCCATCTCGTGACAATGTGATGTAATGGTTCCGAGAAGTATTCAAACAGCCAGTTACTAAAAAAGCTCGAGCATAATCATTTACGTCAAACTGTGTAACAAAGATTTGGCGCCAAGTTTTTTTTTTTTTGTTCTAAATCCAAATGGTTAGGAGAAATTTATTAGGCAAAAGAATAAGTTTAACTTTTGAAAAGTATATTCAACTAGCATTTGCCTGCGATTTTTTTGCTCCTTAAAGTCTTGCTTTTGCATTTTTAGGACAACATTTAGAGTATTTATGTACTTAACCTCGAAAGCCCATTCAAAATATAGTTTTTTTTTGAGGATACCCTCTTTATAACTACAAACTTCAGAAACTTTACCGCTTTATAATGAATAGTTTCTTCCTATTATCTTTCGCACAAAGAAAATATAGATTGCCGTAAAAAACGTAGTTCGAATCATATTAGCATATATATAATGAAGAAACCATAAAGAAATCGCCAGTTTAACACTCAATTACTCGGCGTATTGAAAAATCGATTAAACACCTGAATAGTTTCACATTGGTTACAGCAAGAACATTAATACCAAAGCCATGTTATCGATTCTCAACTGTAATACATCTGTATTCGTACATACAACACTATACGCAGACGTATTAATGTTGTGTTGCATTGACGTCAATAGAATTTAATCAGATGTATCGATGTCTTGTCTATCATTACATCATTATCTACTACTGAAAAATTACTTGCATAACATTATATGCAACCTTATCCATATCGCGATTTATGGGTTATTGAAAGTTATTTAAAGTTTTTGAATTAAAAAGTAACATGTGGTCTATAAATGTTTAGCAAAATTTTAAACGGACAACTTTAATACGAAAAATGGAAGTGAAAAGAAGCTTCTACAAAATAAGCTATTTTCGTGATTCAAAGCAAAAATTATGCTCAATTTTTGCGAACCTGATGTTTGGTGGCATTACTACAAGTAGATATATTTGAGAAATAAATTGTGACCAATCTTTTAAAAGTCTGACGTATCGTTGGCGGTGGTCGCTGCAATGATAAACGTTATCAACACATGTATTAATTCGCTAATAATCGCGTAAAAATGTATTCGAATTTAGAATCGAGCTTTATCGAATATTTTTTAAATTAGCTCTTTCAATGAGATGGTCAATAAAATTTTAGAACAGGTCCTGATTGAAACCTGAAAGTAACTTGATCATAATTTGTTTAATTTACTGTCCAGGATAAAGAAGAGCTAGGCTAAATGGCCCGGGCGCACTGAGTTCAAAAATCGATTTCAAGTTATGAGGTTGACGGATGATCGAAGGCTGCGGGGAGCTGCTGGTTGCAAGTGACCCAGGGTCGGTCAATTTGTAAATATTTGAACAAGGCTTTTTCCAGCAGTGGACGTCATTCGGCTGATGATGACAATGATTTGACTGGAACTGCCGTCGATTGATGCATCTTGAACTTGGTGTTTTCTTTCCGTGCAAAACTTGCGTATGGGTTTAGTCGAGGGCATAATGTAGGTAGACTGCCTGATATACAGCTCCACGCCACACGTGGAGTGGGCAGCATATTGAAATCAGACTTTATTCGGACGATTCAGATTGACACTCGCAATTGAATTAATGCAGCTCTGCTTTATAAGGCGTCTGGATCTCAATAAGGAAACAGATTAGAACAACTTCTTACAGACAATTTAAGTCAAACAACATTGAATGCCGAACCCAGAGCTTTTTGCTGCATACCCATCATACATATTTATTTACGCAAAATTTACCTACTTTTTAATACAACTTCATGACCACAAACAAGCAGACGGTTTACCGTGGAAAGTGATCTGCCACCCTTTGATGAGGCCTTTGATATCTTAGAATGCTAAAAACATCGCCAAAGCGTTGCCAATGTAGAAGTAAAGATGTACACCTAATGTAAAACACAGTTTAGTAGTATTATTTTCATTTCACCAAATAAAAAATTTACCCCCAATTTACATTGCTGATAGATGTGTGTCAGATTTTATCTTTTATCCACTCTTTATCTTACCTCACTACATCTTTAAGTCACCGTTATCGTTATGTTCAACGAAACCTATGTTTGTTTAGCTCTCTTTGATAATATGCAGTCCATGTGACAAGTGGTCGCAAATACACGGGTGCAGCCGTAGAATGCGTTCTGTGACGGATGCGGGGGTCGTCGGCCCGGCTCCGCATGCACATGTAATTATAGCTGTTGCTGGGCAACATCCAGCCAAACATCACTTTGGACTGTGCACGATAAAACACACTGAAACTTATTCAAGTGCATCGATGCTTTGTTTTAAGCGTTTATCTTTTAACTTTATGTAAAGAGTGGATCATAAATTATTTGAAAATTAAATGGATGTTACCAAATTTCTGTTCTCTCTGGTGATCAAACGTAGAGAAATGCATAGGCGTAAATAGGGGGAATAGCTTGAAGGGCTGTAGTAGTCTTCCGTAGTGGTACGTTTCTGGAATGGAAAAGGCCTGTAAACTTTATTTATTTATTTTATTTATTTAGGGACGTCTACAGCAAGTACATTACACAAACATATAAAAATCACATATTATAAACAGAAACTGATGTACTTGCCTATAACAGACGAACACAACATTTACAAAGGTTACACACACATTATACAAAAATAAAAAAGGTCATAAAGAAAAATAAGATTTGTATAGATTAAACCATTACACAAAAGAAATTATTATTTATATATATATATAGGAATTGAAATCTAAAGATCCTGAACTTAATGAGAACTATTTTTTGCGACTATTTATAATATTGAAAAATTTTGCGTCTGAAACTTACTACTACGCTTCGCTTCGCTGACTATCATGGGGCTGACTATAACCTTTAAAATACCATACCATTTTCCCTAGGCAGTTTTTAAAACAGCAGGCTTTTGAATGGTTTAAAAGCACCAGAAGCGCCTAAAACATGAATGGCATGGTGAATGGAAGAGTGAAATAAAGCTATACAATACTTTGAATGGTTATCGTAGAATAACCTGTCCACGAGGCCGGCTAATGGAGGCTTATATAGAAATACATTTCAATTTCTACCGGGCTGTAAGAGATTAAAGTGACATCTGTTACTGGTTTACCCCATAAGATTTTTATCTTCAAATCTTCAAAAAAGTGGTGATATGGCAAATAAATACATTTGGTTCTTAGAAAACAGTTCCTAAAAATCATGCAGTAAGCCGCAAGAACAGTTGTACCGTTTTGCATTTGAAAAGGTTACCATTAAACGCTAGATATTCCGATCATTGTAATATTTCTCACATGGATACTTGCCAAAGGGCATATACCTAAATATGCTTGCAGTCACCATCCTGGTGTATGCTCTATCTCTTTCATGGACATGTTTTTGCGGTTAGAATGAAAAGGATAGAGTAAGTAGAGTTTCAGCTAAAACCAGAGACAAATTGCCTCATGAAATGCTGACGGTATTCGATAGACAAAAGTAGTTCCTTATTGCTTCCTTAAATACTAATATAGAACGAAACGTCTGTCTGTCTGCTGCATTGTTTGGCGCGTGAACCACTTGCCCGATCTAAGTGATATCGTCGATGTAAATCAAATTCCGCGTAACTAACAATACACTTTCCTTGTCTCCCCTTTAGTTTTTTTGACCTCTGAGCCATTTCAATTGCTGTCTCCGGTTTGCTGGGAGGGAAGTCTGAAACCACTTTCTTACTACCTCTTATTTGTTCTGATTCGTTGCGGGTCCCAAGACAGCCGGTAGGGTGTCCGAGCACAGCCTGTGCGTCATTGCACAGCTGCATTATTCGTTGATTATTTGATCAAAGGACGCCACTGTTGATCCTGATAAACAGGAGTTGCAGTGGTGGGACAGAGTGGCGGGTGTGACCCAAAAAAAACACATTCCTTTTGCTGCCCATTTAATGTACAGATTCGGCAACTGATCACAAGTCAGAAAACCGCCTCATATTTTCCTAATAAATCATTGTTTGTTTTCATCACGTGACATTTTCTTAGTTGTCGTCCAATACGATAGTCGACATAGAAATAAAAATTTAATTTAATAACAATAGACAGTAACGCATCAATATAAAATCTATCAGTTATTCACGAAAAAACTATTAAAAGATCTCGTTATTGGTGGTTTCCCAAATAGAATTTTATCTTGCACAAACTGTTCTGACGATATATTTTTCTTGATGAATAATTCTTGGTAAAAAATAAATTGTGTATTGACATATTTAAAGAATCATTATTTATTTATATAAAAGGAAAAGGTAAAATAATTTATGTTTAGAAGTCTTATTAATTTAATCGAATTCATGCAAACAATAAATAAAATCGGTTACATGAAAATTAATTAACTTTTCTATATCAAACTTAATTAGTAAGGTATTAATTACCAACAAAACTAAAAGGTTAGATATGGAAGGTTAATCGTAATAACCTAGATACATACAATTTTATGTAAGATACCGATAAATGTAGGTATCAGATACCTTGTTATTTCATAAATTTACCTAAGGTGCAGTACAGTTGGTATCAAACGCCAAATACTTGCCCGACACATTAAATTCATATTCAGATGTTTTTTTTTATATCAAGGACAATAAAACGTTTAAAAATAAAAGTTTAATCTTGATACAGACGGTTAAATTAAAATCCCTTAGTGAATTCTCCAGTCTTCTTCAGCCCGTTTTCAATAATCTTGATCATTTTGTTTACTTAGTAACTACTTGCAAAATTAAGGCATACCTATTTATCCTTAAAGCTTTTATTTTATTCAATTACCGTAAAACACACCTGTTTAAAAGCTAAACAAAAAAGTCACAGATCATTTTAAATGAGCGAAAAAAAACTCTCATAAATACTAAATAAAAAAAATATTGTTGTAAAAAATATAAAATACTACAGTCACACATACACGTACACACACATAGGTACTTAATACTGATATCCATCTTTAGATAAACCAGTATAACGATCTGTTCTTAGTCATGAATTTGTAGGTTATTAAAATCGAGCGTATCAAATAGCCTAGGTCTTGTTTAGTTCTACCTAACCCACGCCGCAGGAAGCTAGACTTCGGTTCTGCCTGGCTTCATCTAGATTTATGACTGGTCCTAACAAAGGAAACTAATCACGTCTGTGAATAATCTTCATCTCCTCTGCCTTATACTGGACTCACATGACTGTAGTAAAATAATGAATATAAAAACCAATGAAATACGGTGTAAAATAAAAACAAAACGCAAACACAGTACACAACTCACAGGTCACGCACACACAAGCATGACGCGTCGCCAAGCTCTGACCATCAAAAACATTCAAAATCAAAAACTGTCAGTTTTTTTTTAGGTTTACTTATGGTATTAGGATGGTTTGGAGAACCTTAACCATTACAAGATCCCGCAAAAAAACGATTTTTTTGGCGATTTAATATTTTGTGGACCATTCATTCTGTGGACGCAGATTTCTTAGAAATTTGACCATCTATTTATATTATGAGTAGTATTGGATGCGTTTGAACGTCCCTGCCCGTGTTTGTATTTGACATATCACTGATGCTATTTCCACTCGTCAAAGTCTTAAGTATCCAAAGTATTTTAATTGGCAGCAAATAACGCAAGGGATGTCATTTGGAAACTAAAAACAGACTTCCTCTGTAAATGATTTTAATATTAGTCATTACATGTTTGTTCATTAGTAAGAAATAACACTAAAAAGTTTTGTTTCCTTATTACTGTGGTACCTATTTACCTATAAAAATCAAAAATAACTTCTTACATACGAAAAACATTTCTGAAAAAAAAGTTAATATGGTAGGTAGGTATAATGACATTGATGTAAGTCAACATTGGTAAATATTTGTCACATTACCGTAGTCAGTCATGCATTCGATCACGTAACCACAGACACGACTAGATACATATGTTTTAAGTATTGTTTTCACTGTACAGCATCTGTACAGAATCTACTCCGTGCTGGAGATAACTTATGTGCCTGCAAAGTCAAAGCAGTTCATGCTGGAATATTCACGAACACTTTCAATAAAGTCATCTTTATAAAAACGGTAAAACGTTGAATACTTTCTAGTAAATACGAACTGAGGGGTTTAGAAAAATGTTTTATACATGTAAAAAAATCTGTAGGATGTTAATCTGAATAAAACAAATCACACGCCCAATTTACACTATGAAAACAATCTAAATTTTCTTTGCTTCAGTGTAACCTTGCTGAATAAAAACAACGGTCAATTATTTTCTAATATTCCACTCAGCAAATTCTGTGCGTATATTTTTGGAGCGCCTCCAATATCTATGGTTTCATCCGGTTGCTATGCCAGTATCCTTGGGACTTCGGATTATTGGATTATTACTATTCTAACGCCAATTGGCACGGCACCCTACCTACCGGTTTTTTAAGATAAACAAAATAATTCTCGAACGAACGGCATTCTACTTGCACTGATCACAATCTTTGTCTTGATGTTATTTGAAAGATAGATCTTGTATTAGTAATGTTACTATATACAATTTGCATATATTACTTATTATATTATTCAAATATACAAGTATATACATAATTCTGCTTGCCTCCTTGCAAACGTGAAATTAAATGATAAAATAGAAAGAAACCAACAATTTTCTAGACAAATATGCTACTCCTTTCAGCTACTTTTATCACCGTGAAATTATAGCGAAATTTGTATGATTACACGTAATAAAAATTTAGGCTAAACAGACTCTGTCTCCCAAATGTATCAATTCGAACAACTATCTGCAGCAAAAAAAAACACAAACTAACAACATAGGAAAATTTCCACATGGTTACCAAAACAGATTTAGCATGAGTCTCAACGTTATGTTCTATTGTCGGAGAATGCATTGATCAGAACAAAATGGTTGGACATGGTCCGGCATTGTAAGAATAGTGTCTGCGCATCGAAGGTGTTAATTCACTTATCTCTTACAACTCAGCCTGGCCTTCAAACTCTTTAGCACAAGTCAAGTTGAAAGTCACACATTGTTCGATGCTCACATTCTCATTTATGCAAAAAATCGATTTCTCGCTTGATCTTCGAACTAACAACTTTGTCTTTGCTCGTCTATAATAAACTCTTGTCCACTTATAATAAAATATGACGATTTAGAAGTGCTTATTCCCACGTTTTTATACACTCACTTTCTTGTTTGTTTGTTTTTTTGTTCCGGTTGGTTTTTAGCAACTCAATTTTGAAGCACTTCCCGATAAGCTAGCCTGAAATTTTCAGGGTAGTTTCAAACCCGATGACAATGCAATTTACATAAAATTTGTATGGAGTGACTTTTGAGGCAAAAAAAAATAAATAGATAAAAAAAATAAAAACTCCACGTTTTTAAATGTCCTAAAAATAAGAAAATAACCCTACGGGGCTGAAAGAGGGGCCACTCAAAACGTGGGGGCCTATCTTTGCAAGTTATACCCATGATTTGTACACGTCATATCTCATTAGTAATCCATTAAATAATATACGCCCCCACGTTTTGAGTGGCCCCTTTTTCAGCACCCGTATGGTAATTTTCTTGTTTTTAGGACATTTAAAAACGTGGGTTTTTAGATTTTTAAATCGATTAATTTTTTAAGTCTTATACATAATAGATTTTGCACTATACATACGTATACTTGCCTATTGAAGTAGATACGTTTATATATCTTATTGTCTATAAAACTAGGTAATAAACGATGTTCACGGTTATATTATTTACTTTTCTAGATAAATGAAATCACAATTTCCTTTGAAGGTCGTGAGAAAGAAACTTTTAGCTGTTATTTATTTTAGTAAATCTCTTTACGGCACAATAGTTTTAGAGAATTGAAAAAATATTGGTGCCTTTTAATTGTTATTTTTGTTATTTCATCTGTAAACATATATATATATTTATCCCCACCACTTGAAATTTTAACTTTTAACCCACTTGAAATTTTAACTTTTACCAAACAAAATTAATCAGAATTGGTTCAGTGGTTTCGGCTTGAGAATGAACAGACATTTGCATTTATATTATCCGTATCAATATACTTTATCTAAAATATCAACACTTAAAGGAGTAGGTACGTCAAGGAGAGATGTCAATGCGTACGAAAGTCATGTATTTGTTGGTTGTTTACAGGGGCTGGCTCCCGGTAGACTTGCCACCTGAGCAGCCAGCTCAAGGAGCAGCACCTCCAGGCTCGGCACCTCCTCCGGCATCAGCACCTCCAGCTGCACCAGCACCCAAATAACCCATTTACAAAAATATCTGACTGACAGATACTTCAAATACAGATTAAATTTTTATATTATCAATATTTAGTTAGGTAAATTAAATAAATCAGTTTAGAGTGCATTAATTATGTAAGAATGTTTTATAATTATCGTTTATTTATTACTTTATACGATAATATTATGAATCAGTTGAATTTATTTGTCGTTTCATTGAACTATTTTGCGTTCAAAGACCGGTGCTCTAAAAAAATATAAGAATTAAATGGTCAGGAATTGAGAACATATTAATTATTGTTGTGTATATACAACATGTATGTACATATACACAAAAAATAACGTCTTTCTGTTAAATTTAACTTTCAGGCCTATCTACATAGCAGGTGGAGCGCAGCGTAAGCAATGGTTTATCTAAGTTTCAGGTGTGTAACAAAAGCCGATATTTTATAGTAGTACCTACGACGATGACGCAGTCTGAAAATGATAATGCGCATAGCCACTCGTTACATGATGATTTATAATATTTACCGCTGAAAACACTGAACGGGTTTATTAACAGCATATTCAGAGCAAAATCCTGAAAAGCTCGGTATCCCTGTACGCCGCATGATCTTCAGGAACAATTTGTTTTATTTTGTTTGACAAATTGATCTTCAAAAACAGTAATTTCACTGCAGATAAATAAAGAATAATGGTTACACATTTTTTTCTGTTCTATTAGGTTGCTGTTATAAAAATAAGTCTATAAAAGCTTTCGTCGAAATGAAATTTCTATTAAAGAAATAGCAATGTTCGATATTCGCCAAAACTTAGTAAAGGAAAGTTATAAATTGGTTTCTAATAATTTCAATTTTAAACAAAAAAATTGGTCGAGAGTAATTTTGCCTTGCGCTCAGAGAGTTCAGTAGGTTGCTTAAATATAAAATTATATGTTGGCTGGGCAAAATGCATCTTGTTGTCGACTTTTTTATTTCGCAGAACAACTAAGATAGTAAAAAGATGTAAACTTTGTTTTTCAATCCGAATAAGAATAAATTGGATTTCCAGAATAAACACTTGAAAGAATACATACATGAATGTTACTTGATCTATTGAAAATGAATAAAACATTAATTTATAATGGTATTTTCTACACTATCAAATTAAACACAACTTTAAAAGGAATTTATCTTTATTTATATTCAACAACACTGGCAAACAAGCAGACGGCTCACCTGATGTAAAGTGACGCCACCTATTGACACGACGATGCCCTGGATGTCTGGAACGCCAAGAGCCCATATGTAAATATATTATACCTCTCCTGCCGGTAATAAAAGAGAGTTGAAGAGAAAAAAGAACTAATACATTTTTCGTTACAAATGAACCCTAAAAAGTTTATGATTTACTTTATACAGTTATTTAAAAGGCGTAAATAAAGTTTAGAAATCGTTTCGTGGATCACGTTTCCATCAAGAAGCAATGTAACAGGCAGCACGATTGTCCTACAGACTGTAATTGTTATTTAAGTAGAAGCATTGCAAAAAAAACATTACCCTCCTTTAACAGTCGTCATTGGGTAAGAAAGCTGTATACCATTTACTATTAAAAATCACACATTGTTAACTTATATTTTTGCCCATGACTATTTTGATAGATAATTAATTATTTATGTAAATACCTTGTGTAATTATTTTTTCGTCTTCGTCGTCGTCTTGCCCAAAACGACCTAACCGATTTTAATTATTTTTCGTCGATGGTTTCAGATTGGATAATTATAGTGTTGGTCCCGGTAGATGGCGCTGTCGAAATATATACTTTATTTCAAGAGAATAACATATATCTAGAACCTTGTAATTATTATGTTCTGTGTACTGTCAAAAGCACTTTCTAACATTCATGATTTTTACAGTTTTAGTGGTGTGTATTGTGCGGGATGAAAGCTTGTGAAAGGTAGACAGGCTTGTAAGGAGGCTGTGTAACAACCTGCCTCAGGTCTTCACGTGGGCTGTATAGAAGCAGTTCCATTGCCCTTGGTAACCGAAAAAGCAATGGCAGTCGGATTATACAGCCAGCTGATTTTGATGTATACACTTAATGAATTTAAACCACTATCAATAATATAAAATGTAATTGGAATCGTTTGAAAGCATTTAAGCATCGCTTGTTTGGTTTTATGTTAAACATAGCCTTTGCACGCAGGCAACGTCAGAGGTGCTACATATGCTTTATTTTCAAAACCTTATAAACCATGGTAAATGTTGAAGATGCTGTTGAGTATGTACAATACAAGGGTACCAAGATAACTCGATTACTCGGGCTCTGCTGTAATTCCGTTCGTCCGACTATCAGTAAGTTTGCGAGCTGCAATCTTATGAATGATAATTCACTTATCGAACCTATCGATATATAAAATTAGCGAACCTCCTCTTAATATCAAACCCAACGCCGATCTAGAGGTTTTGTTGTAAAAACCTCACATTCGAAGCTTACGTAACTCACATAGTCCTGTAGCTAGTAATTTAAGTAGTATTTGTAATATCGTGCAACAATGGACACTTGCCTTGCAGTAAGAATGCAGCGGGGCTGACAACCGGTCTCTGTGACTCACCTCTCCCTATTACAGTTTTAGATTTTAGACTCGTTTTAGACAACCTACGCACAGCCCAGCACTACAACTAATTCTGTTCCTAGGATATTTATATTGAGCATTCAATTAAGAATGCCTCTTTAAACTTAAACTGCAATTTTTGGTTGAAAACAAGAACTTTTCAGGTCGAATCGATGAACTAAACCCGGCTAACATTCAACGATAAAGTTTTGTCCTGGCAGTTACAATCTTAAACTAAAAAAATAAATAAGACACAATCGAATATCGAACCTTTTCCTTTTTGAAAATGGTTGAAAGATGATTAATATTAAAGACTATGACAAAACTTTTTCGTGCGAGACATGTTGGCAAGGCTGGACTACCATTCTCTCACATTTGTACGACAGACTTTGGATGTTTGCAACCGCAACACAATTTTCATAAGAAAATAAACTTAGGTGCAAATGCATAGCGTGCAGTGCTATCATGTCTGACATATTATAATTGTTATATCCATTGATTATATCATAAGAAAACATTATGAATATACCTACAATATTTTATCATATTTTAAAATTTATTCTATAGAATTGTTAAATTAAATACACCTACAACTGCATTCTTCATTGAATTCTCAGTATGCTATCTCGCAAGTGTTGTTAGTGGGATGCGCTAATGAAAGACAAGAGATATAAATTCTATTAAATTGCAACTTTGTATTAAGATTAACTGTTTCTCGGATCAGGCAGTTAATGTTTTACAATCCTTGTCTGAATTAGACAACTAGTTTTAATTAAACTTTGTTTTAACTTTTATCATTGTTTTTTGTTTAGTCAGTATTCGGTATACATTAACGATATATTTGAGGTGTCTTCACAAAATCTTTACCGATTAAAAAAAATATTTTCCCATTATTAATGGACTTTCAGAGTGGACATAGACTCCATTTTGTCTCAGAACACTAAAAAATACAAGATCTGCGCAGAAAGAAAATTGCGTGCAAAAGCTATTGCATAATACATGGTGTTATTAGGACTTATTTGTACAATTAATGATCTATTTACGCTAGGTTCCGGGTTCGAATCCCGGCGAGGACTTTGTTTTATTTGCAAGACGCATTGTCTCGCTTACCGGTCTTGGATGTTGTATTCTTATTTATTTAGTATATACCATATCGTTGCTTAGCACCTGCGATACAAGTTCTTACGATTCTTAGTGCAGGGCTGAGTCAATGTGTGTGTCGTATGTGGTTATTTATTTATTTTTATTTACATGTATGCTATACATATTATTGCCACTTTGCCCTTATGGGGAAATTTTAAATAAAATATCCGAGAAGAAATCTATCCCTTATTGGTTTACTAAACTAATTATTTTTTATTATGACATAGTTTTCCTTAGTGCATAGTCATACTTTTGCCTGACCATTCGTTCTTTTGACTGTCTATTCATTTTTTTAGCCTTCTTACGTATTTCTATTACTGATATCGTAGGACGGAATCACCGGCCAGTTTTTTATTACTATCTATGTTTTACTGTCGCATTAGTTTACCAGCCGCACATTGTTTTTATTTCGACTGGTCATAACATAACAACATCTCGATTTTTTTAATAACAGTAAAAAAATTTGTTCCCAAAAACTATTGACTTCTGACTCCATATTCCTCGCATTTCTGGACCCACCTAAAAGCCTTCCTTAATTAAGGACTTAGGTCCCTGATAAGTTAAGCTACAGAGTATTTACGAAATCAACTAAAAACAGACATCTGTTCTTACTTCACTGCACTTTATTCAAAAAGTAACATTCTCTTTTGAAATTTTACCTCACCTTCTTTTTATTAACATATGGTTAAGCTAATAGTATAAGAAATATATAATAGTAAAAGAATAGTATAAGTAAACGATATAACGATACCTATAATTTATGTCATGCAAACCCTACCCATATTAATAACAAATAAAATGTAAGTTATTAATATCAATAAAAATGTAAGTAGCTTGTTTTTAATCACAAACAAATTAACTTGTTACCGATCAGTATGTAAATGGTTTGTATCAGTTATATCGACATTGTAGGTCTGCATGTCCTGTCTGGGTATTAATGTGCTGATTCGATCTAGGGACCTATTCTGAAAATGTCGATACATTCCTAATACCGCCCGATGCCGTGCCGATGGTAAAATAGGATGCGACTAACATTTATCGACTAAACTTCTATATCTAAAAGCTATATATTTTGTTTTGTAATGTTTTCGCGTCAAAAACTTTCTTTAAATCCTTGATTAATTAGAAATATACACTTAATTAGACTTTAACAACAAGTTCAATATTATCTTCAAAAAATTACAACTAAACCTTGAAATTTATTTTGTATCTAAACTAAAGCTATGTTATATTACTAACTAGAAATAACAAGAGTACTCAATAGAGTTCTCCATACTCTTTCTACTTTTTGTTTTCATGCTTTTTTCCCTTTAATTCCATATGATTGGAAGATAGCCTGCTTGTTGCTTGACAATGGCGCGGGCTGGGTGCGCGGGCGCGGCCGGATGCGGCTCATATAGCGGGATTACTGGCCCCTCCCGCCTGCTGCAATTGTATGGACCACTTACCAATGTTTACGTGTATTTATGGATAAATACATCACTTTTAACGAGATTTTAAAAGAGCATCCTCTTGAAGGCATTATGAATAAATTGGTTCTTTAGATACCTATAGGTTTTTAAAGTTCTTATATTTAGAGTTGTAGTGTTTATAATTGGTTCTGTATTGACAAATGAATTGCGTAGTGGAAAACGTCACGAGTTCACAGTAATTCCAGCCAATTATATAATAGTAAATTAACAAGACTAGAACACTTACTTTATACAGAACTACATAAGCATTATTCAGATTAACATTTTCAAAACTATAATATTTAAAAAAAGTAGCCAATAGCTGTTTTAGGTTAGGTTAGGTGAGGTGGTCATCAATTTATTATTTGTCTTCATGTGTTACTTTCAAAGCGAAGCCGGGTTACAATGCTATTCCATGGGTGAATAGTTGCAGCTTTGTATTTGCACAATTGCTATTTTACAACTATCAAATACAAACTCGCTCTTCTGTGATATAATTTTATAACCTGCCGCTACCGAAACCATTTATTGTTCATTGTTGATTCATGGTATTGTTTCAAAATGCACATAGTTATGTAAAACACGTTTTAGCTGCTAAGAGAACTCAGCACTCTTTAATTACACGGGCTAGAATTTTTCTACAATCTTCAATCCCAATACGAAATACCTATAGATACCATTTCTACATATAAAATTTAAAAAGTTTTGTAAATTTTCACACAGTGACTAATACCTTATCACTTAATAATCTAACAGTTATCAATAAAGTATGATAGCATACTGTGTGTATCAAGTGACATTTGATAGTTTGTGATAGTGCATTCTGATGAAAGTTCTAGAATATTCCAACTTATCGATGCTTCGAGTGGCCGCAAGGGGGTTTAGGCTGCGAAAGATGATACTACTAATATCATCTTTGATAGCAATATGTCTTGTTTGCAGAATTATTAACTTAAGGTGAGTTGATAACGATTTACTCCTTATCACGATAGGCATGTGTCAGCATCAGTACGATGAGCTAAGCGCAGAGCTTTCACATCACAAAATTAAATCTTACGTAACTAATATTTAGCATAACTAGTACCTACGCTACTATTTTTGAGGTAGCTCGTTCTACTGTTGTTCGAATTTCAAGTAGGTAAACGTTTCCGACACGCAGTCACGCAAGTGTATTTATTTTCTCTGTACCTATACTAAGTCAGGTGAATGTCACGGGGTAGCCTGAGCTCGGCCCCGGCTAATAGCATTGACATTGGCCGACAGTCCACGACGAAAATAGGGTACCACCAAGGCCGACGAAATTCGGCGGCGGAAAACAACGCACGGTATTATAGGTAGGGATACGACATTTTAGTACCGATAAATTATAATATAATATATTATTAAATCAATACTTACAAATATCAAATTATATTAATTACATTTGGAATCAATTCCTTGAATCCATGTCAGTAAGAATTATAAAAAGGTTGAAGTTAAGTACCAATGCCTAGAATCCATGTCGGTCAGAAAGTATGGTAGGTACTTACATACTTACTCAGTTTACTTATAGTGTTTGCTTAGTCAGTAAATACATAGGCAAATAGGAATAGATACATCATGTGTTTTATATAAACTCAGGGTATTTGCAAGTCAAGAATGGTAAAGCAATAAAAAATACAAGAAGATTTCCTCCTAAAAAAAACTATAAAACAAAGTAAGAAAGAAAGTTTTTATGGAGCTTTCAATGGATTTTTCTGTAGATATAAGACAAAAGGCGAAAATCAAACTCGTCAAAGTGAGTTTTAAGAGCTAATAAAAGGCCACAACAACGATGTCTATTGTCAAATCGTCATTAGTTATTTTATAACGTGAGTGATGCGAGAGGTAAAAAACCGTTATACCAAGGTCTCTAACCATTGCCAAGGTCCACAGAACTTGCCCAAACTACTGCCAATAGCTCTTACTACACCGAAAGTTAGAATGATCTATATTTATGAGCACTCATTCATTATTGTCATATGCCATCTCTCCTTAGATTTTTTAACTTACGTAATATCTTCAGTCATAGATAAATAAACGAGTGTTTTTTTCATTGGTGTCCAGATTAGATTATAATTTTGCTATCATAATTATCAGTTCGATTGTAGGATTCAATTTGGTGGCTCAGTTGGTTTGGTCAGCAAAATATCTTTCTACTTCTTTTAAAATGTTGGATGTGGAAATAACAAAGTTACAGGCATCGCAGGAAGCTAGTGTTTTAAAAAAACAACTGTCAAATCGCGATCTTCCTTAACCTCTCGATTACCTTTCCTATGGGATAAAGAAACAATCACCATCATTATCCTCTCGAATATTGGTATTACGGAGTATCCTGACTGGGACCTAAACTAAAGGATGATACCTACTTAACTTAGCTTAAAACCGTTTTGTGTAATAGTATTCTTAATAAGTACTAAACTGTACAGTTCCGGAGCTCTTGAACTTTCTACAGTCTTGGGGGGTACATACTTTTATTGGGTTTGCGACCCTTATTATTATTAAACTTACAAATATCATCTTTCTATGAACTTTGACTGATTAAAGTACCTATTTGAATCAACAACGTAATATCACTGTAGGTACATATGTCCTTATGCGCGGTAATTCTAGACGAGACAGTTACGTGAAAACATTTAAGTTTTAGTAGGGCTTCAGTTCAATGTCGTATTATGAGGCAAGAGCCCGCCCGCCCGTTGAGCCACGTAATATAGGTAACCTTCCACTAAATCCCTCGGGTAAAGGACGAGGTCAAGGTCGTTGGGCGCTCAGATCAGCTGTTCGTTCCCCGGCAAATCATGACTAACGTTATATCCTAGTAAGTTCCAACTTCATAGAATAGTTTTTATACGTTCTAAAACATCCTGTTGTTTAAATTGATTAACCTGGAAGGTTGCAAGCCTTTATGTTAAAAGTATAATTCGTTGCATACTCGACGAAAGTTAGTTACTTACTTACTAATACAAATTTTAATAAACAAAGAGGTAATTTTTCGGAATCCAGCCGGTACCATGACCAAAGTGTTTCGTTTCAAGCCCTACGGCAAAACCCGTTAAATTTCGTAAACCATAGAGAAACTTTCAAATAAAACTTCACCTAGCTCTAGTGAAGGAAAACAATAAAAAACCTAACAATCGATCGATTAAAAAACAATATTTTAAACAAAAAATGCGTTATGTGTGTGATTAAAGATTTGGCTTTAGATTTGTTTTATTTTGGTCGCTGAACTGTCAATTTGGATGGATTGAGATGATGTTAGGAGCTGAGCGGGTTGGACAGTGCGGGCGCGGGTGGCAGGCAGCCTGGCAGCATCTAGCAAGGCCAAGGTGATGGAGGAAGGGCTGCGGTGCGGGCGCGGGGCGTCGCGGGCTTAACGTTCCGCGCGCTCCCGCACCAACCATTCTGCACCTAGCAGTCGACTCTAACGGTTGTTCAAGCGTAAGGTAAGCGGTGGCCACTTTATTCCCACGTATCACTAAATCAGTAACAAACCGCCGCCGTAGTTCCGTTTCCAACTTTTCTTATCCGAATATTGAGTGACAACTTTAAGATGTGCAATGATAACGTTAAGTGCCCCCTTTCAACGATAAGATGATAACGTGCTTCAAGAAATAGAAGAAACAAATCATTTATTTGACGTAGAAGGTAACCGGTAACAGTGACAGCTAGGGGAAGTTTCCCTCCAAAAAGTTTTGAAGCAGTTTCCGAAGGGCGGGAAGCGTAAACCCGCGTGCGTGTTGCGTGTCGCGCATCGATCGAGCCACCCCTCACCCTTGCCACTCCCGGCACTGATACATTCATTTAGACAAAATATCATTCCATTGCATTTAGTACCTTTCATCCCTTAGTTTTTTTGCAGTAGATTTAGTGATTTAGTGCATGTTTAGCGGCTAGATTTATTATTTAAATTTGTGAAAATGGGTGGCTGTGCAACAAAAGAAAACAAGGAAAATAAACCGGCTGATGATACCGACGGGTGCGTATCTCCGACCGGCTTTCATCTCGGGCTCGTATCAAATCCTTTTTGTATACCAAGTACAAGTATTATTTTATTTTGTTGGAAGGTATTTTGAAATTTAATTCTTCAACGATGGGATATTTCTATCTTAAGTTCGCAACCTCCATATTTTTTAAAGAACCATTGAACTCGAGCCGAAAATTAATGATGTCACGATTATGTGCCTTTCAGTAAGTTGAAATAGTAATTTATTAATCGGGTGATACCTACTTCTTTAAAAACTAAAAAATCTGAATTTTAAGAAAAGTGTTAAAAAGTTTCATATCTTCTGTTCAATCTGATCTGAGGCTTAATATACCCTCCTTCTCCACTCGGAATTACACATCAGTTACATTTTTGATTGTATAAATAGTAATAAATTTCGTTGATTACAGACATATTTTAATATACCAAAGTATCTATATAAATCTTTGTAATTTGATAGGTAGGTAGATAGGTGGATACGGTATTTCTAAAATGAGTTATTCGTGGAACTAGTGATAAATTGATACTGTAATCGGACGATTCTAAATGACTAAAGTGGTATAGAAGTGAATGTAAAGTAACAAGAAACTGACGATAACAGTAAGTAGTTGGCTGGTCGCGAGTGGGAGGTACGTTTCGTCTGCGCGAAACAAGGAAAGAACCACGGTGCGCAGTGAACTGACACATCCGTTGGACTTGCGCGCCTCGGTCAAGGCGACCTCTGGTTAAATTACGTAATTCCACCATATACCAGTGGGTTCTTGGGTGTGCTTTAAACCATTTATTCCGTGATTTTCATACTAGTTCCAACCCACCACGTTTTCGATCTCATTGCAAATAATATCATAGAAGACTTGTTCACAAATTAAATCACCATGAACTATAAGTTAAAAATTACAATTCCTGTGGTCGTTTGTGGCGGTGCCGTTCTTGCTTATTACCTCATCAGGCGGTTAGTACTTCTAACTTCTCGAAACAGAATACCGATTCATGGATATACTATGTGATAATTCTTAATCCAAATTCATTACAATCTGATTTGTCTGAACATAAAAAACAGTTATTTCCCATAAACTGTCGATTACGAGTGCGTAACAGTTCCAACACTATTTTGAAAAAAAAATGTTGACATATCTATGACGGAAGGAAATGCAAAACTTCAAATGAAAAGTTCAAATAGCACTTTTTGAAAAACGAGACTATCTTGAATTTCGTTGTATTTCATCAGCAAAAATCTTCAAAATGTGTACTCGTGTGACTTGTCCGGCTTTAAAAGCGTTAGGCATTCCTTGAATGTGTTATATTATTTTTAAAATGATGATAATGTGAACTAACGGCGGGTTTTTCGAATTGCAGAAAAGCCGCAGCAATGGTGGACGCCGCAACCTTGGAAAAGTTGGAAGCTGGCTTCAGCAAGCTCGCCGCCTCCGACTCAAAGTCGCTGCTGAAGAAGTACCTGACCAGGGATGTGTTCGATGCTCTGAAGAACAAGAAGACTTCCTTCGGCTCAACCCTGCTGGACTGCATCCAGTCAGGTAAGCACCTACTCGTTATGTTTAAATATTACGTCATTTCCATCGACATAGTTGTAAGTGATGTTTGTTATTTATGAGTCATAAAACCTAGCGATCGTTTTATTGCTGTTGAAATATAAATAGGTAAAGTATGCATTGAAAATTGTTCCTATTCTTATGTTCTAGATGCTATGGATTAATGAATAAGTAGGTATATCTGATTTCTTATAGTTATCAATTTAATTAATATACTCTTATCTAGAGATGCATTGTTGAGTACTTAGATACAGTTAAAGTTTCACAATTGAAAAACAGTGTTTTTAAAAACATTTTTACCAATAATATTATAATTTGAATACAAATCATTTCTTTGATTCTTCTAGTTTATTTTCTCTACATAAAAATCTTATATTAATTTAATGTCGAATCAGATTTGGTTAAATCAACGATGAAAAAAAAAGCTACAATATGAAGGACATATTTAAAGTATTTTAGTTCTTTTTTAAATACATTAAGTACCTATGTTATTAGGTACTGAAAAATATTTCAAAAAATATTATTCAATAAATAATAAATACCAATTATATTGGATTGGAACTGCATTTTTACTATTAATACTGGCAATACATTAACTTAAGAAGTTGTACTTTTCAAAGATATACATAAATATAATTAGAAATTCATAAAATTTAAAATATAAACAGTTAACATGGGTGCCGGTAGCAGGTTGCCATGGGGTGCATTTGTACTTCCCTATTGGGAGAAAATACATAGAAAACATTAGGAATTTTATGAAATAAGTTGGCAGAATTTTTATATCAAAAAAATTTGCCAAGAGATGGTAACAAACTCATCAAGACATTTCTACTCAGGTGGATACAGATGCAGGGAGAATACCTCCCTGAAAGTAATCATAGCAGTGCCCATGAGTTATGTGTAGTCAAAATTTTGAAAAAAAATTGATGTGTGTAGTAGGCTGAATAATTTAATTAAATAACTCACAAAATATTTTAATTTTGTCCAGGTGTCGAGAACTTGGACTCTGGTGTCGGAATCTACGCGCCTGATGCTGAATCCTACTCAGTGTTTGCTGAACTTTTTGACCCCATCATTGAGGACTACCACAATGGCTTCAAGAAAACCGACAAGCACCCCGAGAAGAACTGGGGAGACGTTGAGACCCTCGGAAACCTGGACCCTGCTGGCGAGTTCATCGTCTCCACCCGTGTGCGCTGTGGTCGCTCCATGGAGGGCTACCCCTTCAACCCCTGCCTAACTGAGGCCCAGTACAAGGAGATGGAAGACAAGGTTTCTTCCACCCTGTCTGGACTCGAGGGAGAACTCAAGGGTACCTTCTACCCACTTACTGGCATGTCCAAGGAGACCCAGCAGCAGCTGATCGACGACCACTTCCTGTTCAAGGAGGGTGACCGTTTCCTTCAGGCCGCCAATGCCTGCCGCTTCTGGCCCACCGGCCGTGGTATCTACCACAACGAGAACAAGACCTTCCTCGTGTGGTGCAATGAGGAGGACCACCTTCGTCTCATCTCCATGCAGATGGGTGGTGACCTCAAGCAGATCTACAAGAGGCTGGTGACCGCTGTTAACGACATTGAGAAGAGGATTCCTTTCTCTCACCATGACAGGCTTGGTTTCCTGACCTTCTGCCCAACCAACCTGGGTACGACAGTCCGTGCGTCCGTGCACATCAAGCTGCCCAAGCTCGCCGCCGACAAGGCCAAGCTGGAGGAGGTTGCTTCCAAGTACCACTTGCAGGTGCGCGGAACCCGCGGCGAGCACACTGAAGCCGAGGGCGGAGTCTACGACATCTCCAACAAGCGCCGCATGGGTCTCACCGAGTACGACGCCGTCAAGGAGATGTACGACGGCATCGCTGAGCTCATCAAGATCGAGAAGTCTCTGTAAGCGATCGGCCGATCTCGTCACACCAGTATTTTTTGTATTATTTATCGTTTAAACGTAACGTTGGATGTTTGTTGCCGGGCGACTGTGACTAGTCAGCGACGCCCCGAGTGGGCGTCAGGGCACGCGACGCGCCCTCTATACTGTTTTTCGTAAAGGTATTTTCTATAAGGAAATGGAAATTAAAGACAGCTAGCATTAAGGCCAAACTTGCTTATTTTATTTATGCAACCTCTTTCACATTATTAAACCCGAACAGCTGCCTAGATTGCAAGTTATACATAACATACCTAGTACCCTTACGTATTATAAATTTGTAGATTTGACTTGTATTAATTGTTACAGATTTCATGAATTACATACCAATGATTAAAGGGTTTATTACCTGTTGAAATAAAGGCTACATAATTCTAGAAAAATATTCACTAGGTATATACACAAGAACGACTGTTTTGTACCTCGTTTTATTCTAGAAAAGAAAGTTCCTTTTGTTAAGCACATTAGGCAAGTTTTTACGAGCTACATAGGATATATAATTAGAAATAATTTATACTGCCACTCTCTTTGGTTGCATTAGAGCCCCCGTGTGGGCGGATAGAGCCAAGATTGGCGTGACGTAAACTGTTATAATGTCGGAGATTAGCATGAATTTTCCTTTGTAGTGTGTAGAACCGTGAGTACCGAGGCCCTTCCGATTCTTGCGGGCGTATTAACGGTAGAGTTAAATTTTAACCGAAACTGAAGAATAATCCTTTAATGAGTAGATCACTTCATAAAACTACGAACAGCAGTGGTTTAGTTGGCATACTTTAAGTTCGGATCTCTTAAATCAAGTTTTTAGTGTCTAAAATTTAAATTTAATGTATCTATTTTAAAAGCGATGGTAAGAAAAATAAATCTTGAGTAGTGGTTAAGACACTAATCAAGCGCCTGAAATAAGTGTTTGATCTCCACAAAGATAACTTCAAAACTTTTGCATAGGCGCATGGATGTCTTCATATGTATTGGTAACATAGTAGTATCAGAAAAACTAAGTCACATTAACCAAAATATAATTTATCGACAGTTACAAACAAAAACATGAAAATAAAAAGTTAACGTGGCCAAATTGATTCAATCAATCAATTTTTGTTTTTTGGCGACAATCGTATTCGACGACTACTAAGCCAATGTCACGTGATGAAAACAAACTATATTGTAATGAATAATGATCAGTGTTTTAGATAATGGTCAGTTGTCGGATCTGAAACAAAACATACAACATATTAGAACAGTACAAAAACGAAATAAGGACATTACAAAAACACCACAATTTAATTCTATTGGATTTAATAAACTTAAAAAGGAACTTCATAAAATTTGTATGTGACATAGATAATAAATAAGTCGATTAACAGGACAAGGGACATATTTAGCTAAACAGTCTTACAGGGAAACACTCCTAACTTGGAACAATGAAAAAAAAATGCTCTAAGGTACCTTAATCTAGTGGCAATATTGATTCAATCTTGCACTTATGAGTTACTTGGCGGGAAAGGGAAGAGTCAGTTAGAATTTTCTTATTTTATTGTCTTTTCTTATATATCAGCAGAATTTAATGTAAAATGCCAGAGTTTTAACCAGTAAATATTTGTAGTGCTGTACAAGTGTGGAGAAAGTGAAATACGACGATTTGGCTGCGCTTTTCGTTATCTATAGCATGTTATATTAGGCAGATTCATAATTTCCATTGCTCATCTTATCATCTTCATCTCATTTATCATCTTTATCTCATTTATCATCTTCAATCATGAAATATAACGAAAAGACTCAAAAAGACTTGTATCCAGAGCCATAAAACATTTACAAACAACAACTATTGCACTTATTTCCAGTAAAAAAACCTCGTTGACAGTCGCTGTCAAAAGTATTAAGCTGTTAGAATTGTCAAAACAGTTTGTTTAATAGCATTTCCACCGGTCTGTTTCGTTGTTTGGGCGGTATATTGCTATAAGATGTCGACACCAAAGCAGGAGAAAGACTTGCACTTACCTTTATCTAGAGTTAAAACGATAATGAAAAGCTCTCCAGACGTCGAGGCTGTAGGTCCAGAACCTTTATATCTGGTTACTAAAGTCACTGTAAGTACTACAAATACAAGCATTTTGCATTGTTTCATTTTAAGATAAAACAATACAAAATGCTTAAGGTTCCTTGCTGTTACGTATTTACATATCAATCTTATATTTATTTAGATCACTTTAATTGCTTTAGAAGGTTTCTAGAGTAGTTAAATAAGACCTATAAATAAGGCCTATTTGACCTCCTCTTTTAGGTTCTGTTTATGAAAGTATAGATATTATAAGTAAGTTATTTGATATTGTATGTAAATTAGGTACAATATTTTAGTTTCATTATCAAAATCGAAATATGTCTTAAAATCAGAAGTTGGTTGGTAATATTTTATTCATCAATTCAATTCAATATTCAATAATTTCAGGAGCTATTCGTCACAGATCTAGCGAAACGTGCTTTCAAAAATTCAAAGACTAGTCTTTTGGAATACAAGCACATAGCTGAAATAGTTCAAGAGGATGAGACCTTGGACTTCCTCAGGGAGATTATGCCAAGGAAGATCACAGTTAGAAAGTTTAAAGAAATTATGGCAAAGAAAGCGGCTAAGGGAGATTCGGACAGTGAGTCAAGTGAAGAGTCAAGCGAAGAGGAGAGTAGTGGAGAAAGTTCTGAAACGTGACCACACAGCTTGTACTTTAGACCATTTTATGTTTTAATGTATAGTTTTTCTGTGGTCTACTTTATAAAGATCACAGGTGTTCATTTTGAAACTTGTCAAACAAAATGTGATGCTTTTTCCAAGTCAAACAGTTTGTAATTAAATGATTCAGTTGTAGGAAGAGATTATGCACTTTAATTACATAAATGTTGTGTTTAGATGCAAGATATATACAAAGTATGTAATTGACAGCATCTTATGATATGCTTGTGTAATAGTTCTATAAAAAAATGTGTGAAAATTCAATATCTTGCATATCTTTAATTTGAAAGTTTGATAATCTAACTACACCAAAATTACTTTTTGATAAATGATAGAAAATAAAAATTTGGTATAAAGTCTTTAAGAATTTCATAAAAAATGTGTAACACATCCTGCTCTATAACCTAATCTAATTTTAAAGTTGTTGGACTGATCATTTCTTATTTTTGTATTTTCATTCTGACATTTGCTATCAAGTAAGCTAGGAAAATGTAGTAAGTAAGTACTAACTGAGTCTATGTTTAAATTCAATTAGATACTATTCAAAGAAAACCTGTTCCAATCAGAATTCAGAAACATACTGAATAAATTGAGTTTTTAAAATTGTCATGGATTTTTAACACAAAAATACCAACCAAGTTGATGAAGTTTTTAAATTTTATTCCATTGGCTAGGTTCGGAGCAGTAAAAAATGTCTTGTGTTTTCTTGTATATTGAACACAAAAAGTTTTAATTAGATCTGAAATTCTTTGGGTATATTTTCGGTGGGAAATTTTACTTAATTTTGCAAAAATGTTTGAATGGGAAATAGTTTACTACTCCGTTTAGCGCATAGCTTAGCGTTTTATCATGCTTCTTGTTCTCTGTACTAATTCTCAAGTCAATGCAGCCACGGGCATAGGCTACTATGCTTTAACAGTGGAACATTGGTATGTTGGTTACTCCGTCACGTAAAAACATCGGAAGAGTTTTGGACAAAATATGGCAAACGGAAATTTCATTATAATGTTTAATAAGTCACGAAAAATTGTCGCTGTGAAATTCTAAAATATGTTGGACAGTTTTTGATAAATCCACTAGATGGCGCTGTTTAAATTTAAAAGTTTTTTCGGTGAAGTCGCATGTTTGAACTAATAAGACTCTTTAAGGCAAGATTAAATAGGTTTCTCCTAGGCAGGCATGATCTACCTTAGACCTCATCGCCGCTTAACATCAGGCGGGTTTGGGGTCAAATTCCTGCCTGACCTTGAATAAAAAAAAGATAAGGTCTATGTTTATTTAGGTAGAGTCTTGTATGTAAGTTACGCGTTATCTTACTGATTTTCACGAGTAAAACTGTCCTACGAGTAAAAAAAGGGATACAGGTAGGTAGTACAATCCCACGCTTATATCAACAAATAATTTACCAACCTACATAAGATTGAAATTATACATAAGTATGCACGACGAAACTCCATATAAACTAGGTAGATAGATTAGATTAATCCACAGCGAAATTGCTTTAATATTGCACCAGTAAGTGCTTAATAGTATCTTCTTACCTACCTAGATATTTACTCATCGCTTTGAGCATACCAATCTTATTTTGATCCTTTAAGCTTATGTAACTTATACACCTTCATAAAGTAAGTTGGAGCAAGATATTTTTTCTAAGAAGTAAGATACCTATCTGTCAAAGAAGGTACAAAACAGTTCACATTTTAATGAGTCTGTGACCCAAGCTTTATGTTGACCTCATGACGAACGGAAGGTTTTGTTATTTAAGTAAATATAACATTCGAATTTGCAAACCAATAATATTGTATGTACTAAAGTCTATTTGTTATTTAATATTCACATTTAGGTCAAGACAACGACCTGTATTGTACCTATATAATAGTTAGTAACTAAGCCCTTTCTTAGGAAGGTTATCAATGATTAAGTTTCAGTAGGTACCTACGTACAGACGGCCACACATTAAGCTTCACATCACAAGTGCAATATCAATCCTTATGTTGTACAACTTAAGAACGTTACAAAGTAAAACAGGTTAGGTTGATCCATGGACGTGTGTAGTATATGATAAGATTTATTTTAAAAAACCCTTAAAAACAATTCGTTCTTTTACATCTGTGCATGATACGTATCACCGACCATGAGACGCAATCAATCCACAATTTTACAAAGCACAATTTTAAATATGGACAGTTTTGGATAAAACTATGTGTGTCCTATCTTTATTCTTCAAAATATTCTCTTATCTAAAGTATGAATGCCATGTCAGTCATATGCCATGTTAGTAATTGTTCAAAACTACAATTCCAGCCAGTCACGTTTAAAGTTGTTGAGCGAACACTGCATGGAAGACATCTAGAAATAAATCCTGTTAACAATATAAAATAAATTAAATAGAAGGTAAAAAAATATGTAGGTGTCTATATTAAAATCCTTACCGAGATCCCTGTGTCTACCATAAGTTATATGTTCGATTGCCGCATGCGACTACAGTTAGTTGTATGAATCTTTGTGAAGCGCCTCTAACTTAAGATTCTCCGTACAACATCACTGTAGTAAGCCAATTTATCTGACGTGTCGATAAATAATCCAAAACTCATAATAGACACACAGTAAGGTGGCGACCTTCTCAAAAGAAGGGCCTAGCCAAATGTTAGGTATTTTATTGAGTATGTAGGTATAATATGAATGTCCAAATGAAGGTATATATTTGCTTATATACCTACTAGTCCTTGATCTCTCATCGGTCAATCTTTGTTACGAAATTCACAAAACGTGAGTCAGTTAATGACTTCAGATACCTATTTAGATTTAATCTTTATGAAATTCGAAAGAAACCAGTCAAAATCAAAATGTTTTGCATTACCTACTCTACCCCACTACGGCGAAGCCAAAAGGACCCTTTTTTGATGTAGTCGGGTTATAATTTTTTAACTTAATTTTTTATTTATGTTAACATAGCCCTTGAAACTTGAAACTAAGTAACTTATCTAACTAAACTAGTGAGTAGTATACACGTGGCGATGGATAAACCTAACCTATTTAGACTTATTTAGACGTATCTTTCTTTAATTGTGTATAGCCTTTATGGATTGATACTGCACTTCTTATGTGAAGCTTGTTGTGTGGCCGTCTGGACTAGGAACATTTGTAATATACGTGCTTATTAACTATGAATCTTAGGAAAAAAAACATAATGCGTTTACTTCTGGCTCTTGCGTTAAAAAAAAAAGACAAAAAAAGGAAACTTAAAAAAGGACGCGTAATTCGTAACACAGTTGATCACGCGTGTGTGTGTAATTAAACTGGCAAATTTCCGTTATTAAAGCAACCATTTGTGACGACACCGCTGTTATTTCAACGCTACCTCGTTATTACCAATGAAATCAGTTCTCCGCTTGAGCAATAACTTGTTACTGTTAATTTGCTTCTAAAAGTTCATTGTTTCTATTAGGCGTAGCAAAGTGGTCTAAACAGCGAGCTGTAGGTCTCTTTGAATCCGGGCTCGGGCAGGTATTTGAATTATGGGAGAACACGAATGATCTGAGGTCCACAATGTTTTCTATTTATTCAAGTGGTTTTTTTTTATCTTTATATAATAATAAACCACATCACGAGGCACATTGACTCAGCCCTGCAGTAAGTCGTAAGAACTTGTATTACAGGAACTAAGCACCGAACTACATAGATAAGAATACTATTTCCAAGACCGGTAAGCGAAACAATGTGTGTTTATCATCAGTTCACAAAGTACAAGACTTTTTGGATCATATTGGGAAAGGTAATTTTTCAGGGGGGTCCTGGCCTCTGACGTGTCAGGGCCCAGGCTATGAACCTGAGTCGACACTCAATCTACGGTCAGTGAATAGGTGCGATTAGTATCATAACTCATAAATAACTTTACATTTAATGTGAAGTTTATTTTAGTGACTAAAGAGTTATCATTATTTGGCGTCCATCATAGAATTTTGAAAAGGTAGCCCAACCCAGGATGTTGGGCTACTCAACCATAATGGGGTGGCACGGCCCACTCCCTCCTCCCTCCTGAGGACTAAGACAATTTGCGTGGATGGTTCTGCACTGAGCACTATGTATTACATGAGTATCCTTGTGTAAATGTATTAGTCATACATACCAAGAATTTCATGTTGAAGTGAAGTCATTTACTCTAGGGCGTCGAAAGGTTTCATTGATTGGTTTCTTTTTCTCTCAAGCAGGTCTACAACTAATTGTCGGCAACTTCTTACTTATTTTGAATTGGACTCCAAGACGACATCGGCATTTGATTAATGTTAAGGTTAAATGCTAAGATCAATGTGGCGATGTCAAAATACAGATATTTGAGTCAAATGCACTCAATTCACAAACAGTGAAGAGTGCACTTTGATATGTAAGTATTGTAACGAAACGAGCTCCCAAAGAAAATTGTGCATGAGTGCCCATTGATTCAAGCGCATGACACATGCAAATGAAAAAAACGGACTATAATTATTTTAAGAAAATTTTAAGAAGGAACGTCCGTTTTACGAAGCCATAGTAGGTGTAGATATACCAACTATGGTAACAGCTTCCTACCATTCATATTTAGTAATTGTAATGGTTATTAATGATTTCCAATCTAACAAATCATATACCTCTTAAACCTAACTACCACACAGGGAAAAACAATTGCAAAAACCTTAAATATTGCAAAACAATTCATTCATATCAAATAATTGACATTACTTCGATACCGTATGTGCAAACAACCGTAAAACAAAAGCCAGCTAAAGACTGTCGTTGTCTCTGTGGCCGGCCTACTGGTTTATTTATCCGCAATAGTTTAGCATCTACTACGAATAATACGAGTATCAGTATGTTTCTAGTGGTGGTATGTGCTCATCAAAAATTTTCGTCATTATTTTTTTTTTTGGTAAACTTGTCAATTCAAAATCCGGCTGTAGATATATGTAGGTACGTATAAAAAATATCTACAGGTGCAAATTGTCACCAATAAAAAATATGTCAAGGCAGAATCTGAAGACATACCCGATTTAGAAAATTTTAATTGAAGATGCAATCTGGAATGACAAGTCTTCAACTATCTAGTAATTTTCTCTATTAATAAACCAATATTCTATGAATACAGGTTGCAAATGTAAACTAAGATGGCTGACACTTTCTCAAGTTTTCTGTTCTGCCCCTATTTCATAACAAGTCCACATCTACCTCAACATTCCACATTCCTGCTGTAAAATATACGTAATACCAATCTACACCAAGTAGATAGAATCAAGACGAGTGTACACGAGCTTAGTTCTGGTCATTCGAACTTATTGTTTATATTAGTATTGTGGCTTGAGATTGAGTCGTTCGTTGGCAATGAAAACGCTTCGATCGCCTTTACGTTTCTAATTCAACTATATATAAATTCATTAGAAATAAAAGTTATGTCAAATAAAAAATCTAAACTAAATGAAAAGAAACAAAAGTTTTACTAACACTGAGATAATAGGTATAATAAAATTAAAACAATAACACATTTTATAAATAAACATAGGGAAAGCATTGCATTACAAAATTATTATTAGGGTTCCGTACTCAAAGGGAAAACATGGGACCCTATTACTAAGACTTTCCTGTCCGTCCCACCGTCCGTCAGCGGGCTGTATCTCAAGAACCATAGCAGCTAGAATCTAGAAATTTTCAGAGAATGTCTATTTCTGTTGCCGCTACAACATCAAACACTAAAAACTTAAATAAATTAAAAATTAAAGGTGGCTTGATTTTTGGTTTGCTCTTGTTCCTATTATAACATTTAATTATCTTAAAAGTATATAATGTTTAATCTTACAACGTGATACGGAACCCACCATGCGTCAGTCCAACTCACGCTTGACCGGCTTTTTTTGTATACTTTTCGATACTTGCTTTCTTAAGAAACTAACTTAAACTTAAGTTAGGTTTAAATTATGAATCATGAAGTGGATTCATTTAAAGATATGATAAACCATGCATGCCATCAATAAAAATATTAGAATTACTGTCAGAACGAGTATAATATAGGTACCTATTTAATTGCATAAACTTATTAAATAAGAAAGCGATCGAATTAGATGTGTCGGTAAAGTCTGTGATTATTATTTGGTACGTCCATTATATTTCACTATAATGTTACTAATACCCAGGCTAAAGGCTATTATTTTTAAAACAATTTATGTTTTCAGTTCACTAGAAAATATTAGCAAACAAAAATAACAATGCTCACAGTATGAAATGGTTTAATGTCTATTTTTTTATTTATTTTAGCCTTTTCGAAGAAATACGCTTGAAGATATTTGTTACATTAATATTTATTGTTAGTCACTTTGAAATAAGAAGAAACTACCTACAAAGATTTTATGATTTAATCTTAAACGTTAAACAAAAGTTATAAAATTCAGATTCAAGGTTTTTACCGCTCAAAGAACGAAATGAAATTATACAGCCTCATGCATTAACGAACTGACCGCGGTTACGACAACACAACCGCCAACGTTTGAATATCGAACGCAGTTTCCCGCCAATCGAAAGTTCGATTTTTATTTTTTTATTGTGCAGTGATATTCAATTTATTATGACGATATACAGTAAAATAGTTCAAATTATTTTAGTTAGTGTTTAACTTGACTGGATTTTTTAATATTAAAGGTGAGTCTTTATTTGTTATTATAATCTTTTCATATAGTATTAATTTTAATTTTACCAAATAATAATTTGCATTTTTATGGAAATAAAATAAAAAGGAGCATCTATTTAGGGTTTAAGAAATTAAATTATGTGTACCAAAATATTCAAACATAATAAATTTGTATAACCCTTCATTAGGTATTTATAACTTTTAAGTTAGCATAATAACTTATTTATTTTTGACATAAAACGGAAAAAGGTACTGACCCAACCGATGCAAACCAAATGCAAAAAAGTTTGGTAAATAAATTGAATTAAATTATTTAAAAGCAATTTACAACTAAATTAGGTACTTACTAAAATAAATATTAAATAGTCCCTAAATAAAAATAAGATTTCTACGCCGATCAATATATTATCCTTCTTATTACAATTAATTGTCCATTAAAATTTAAAAAAAAAAGCTTGCTTCTATAGGCTACAGTCACAAACTTTTTCCAGTTAACTACTTTTCCCAAGAAAAAAATATTGCGTGTCATATTGTATGGGGCAACAAGTTGACCTCCGTCTTTATGCAAAATGGAAATAATAGTCACTGTTCAAAGTATATAAAAATTACGTCTTGTCCGTGATTACTGTTGATTACAACATTTACAACTTGTAACAATCAAACACACTGCCATGCGCCACGTGTAAAGGTGTAGGTAAGAAACCTGCACTTTATCTGTAGGTTCAACTAATGAACTCAACATAAACAGTGAAAATCAATCTTATTAAACACTAGAGGTGATGTATGGTGGTCCTGGAAGATTGTGTGGCTATTTAGTTACTCATCAGAGATAGAAATGAGTAAAATACAAAAATTTAAATAAAAAAAATTTATTCAAAAATTCCGATATAAACATAAGTATTATTAATGTGTACCTTCGAATAAATGAAAATAAATAATTTATTTTGTTTATTAACTTTGGTACAGTGTTTTAGATCTCGTTTGTCAGCTGCAATGTTAAGATGCAATCTAATAAGAATAATAAAAAAATCACAACAAACCGCTCCGGATGCCTTTGTTACCATTTTATCTGCTCTTATTAAAACAATGTAAAAGAGATTAAATCATAATATAAAAAGCAGGCCGAGCATTTGCGACATTTCGCTATCTACTTGTAATAAAATTGCAATGTATGTCTTGCTTGTTGCACTTTTCTTGTGGTTTGTTGTTGTGTACCTATGTTCTTTCCTTTAACGATGATCGAAAGTCTAATACTAGTGAATCGGTTGGAACTAAGAACTCATGACGCCCCATATCTCGGTAACCCCTGAACCGATAAGATTATATTTGAATATAAAATTTTATTTTTACCTAATCAATCCGCCTACCAAATTTAACGACGATCCAATAAAAGATACTCGAGTTACTCCAGTAGACTAAACTAGCTTCGCTCGCTCGTTCAATTAATAAGTTTCGGCAAACAAAAAGCTCGTACCTTGTGTAAAATTTACATAACTAAATA
The DNA here is from genome assembly GCA_949316135.1 of Choreutis nemorana. Lineage (NCBI taxonomy): Eukaryota > Metazoa > Arthropoda > Insecta > Lepidoptera > Choreutidae > Choreutis > Choreutis nemorana. Next base: position 2,253,108 of record OX438598.1, read on the forward strand.
CTAGGTATTAAGAATTTAAGAATGTAATAAATAATAGCCTCCACTTTAGAGATGTTCCTATACATTACATCAGGTACCTGAAATGACATCTGACTCGAGCTGATCCTAGAAATAATCTAACAATTTATTCGTCTTATACCTAATACAATTTATTTATGGACTACAGAATAATTATATTATCCTATGATATTGAACGTACTTCATTTAAACTCATAGCTAAATAGACGTAAACTTGGTATTAGTTACAAAATTTTAAAACATTGATTTTGTTCCTAGTTATGTCACTTTCTTGAAGGATAGTATATTTGTACTATGCTTTACACACATAGATAAGTTTACAGACTTACTTTTAAGTAGACTGTTGCGAGTCTGATCCATAAGTTTGAGTAACGCATAAGTCCATGTAAGTATTAAAAAGTTATTTATGTTAATGTAGTATTTATTTACCTGCAAAACATTATGTAAAATAACTTCATCAACAGCAGGTGACGCCATGTTTTTTGCATATCTCATCAATTATTTTGGTTTTAATCATTGATTTATCTTATCAGGTCGGCCATTTGTTACATTATACTTTTTATTTTACCCCTTTTTACATAAAGGAGTGAAACAACTAATTAAGAATTTAGTTATTCATTTATTACATTTTACTTTTTATTAACTTGTTTTTAACATAAAAGTATTGAAACACCTTATTTAGAATTTAGTTAGAGCTACACAAATAGGTACATATCTTTAGTATCATAAAACTTCATGTTATAAATTCTGCCCTTGGGATTCCCCATCAAAAGTGGCCCTACGGAGCCCTATTAGAATTAATAACTTTATTGTAACAATATTATTATAATGATTACTACTACTATTTATATAATAAAGTAACTCTGAGTCAGAACTTAAAATTCATGTAAACAATATAATTATCCTCGCAATCACGTTTGTTATTAAAATAGGTGATAATGAAGCTGAAAGTGATTCTTATTTGTGTTCGGTCTATTTACTAAATATAACTAGAATATTTAAACACAGGTGGTCAGGTGGTGTACGACCACGAATCAAGCTACACATCGAAGTAGAAAACTAAAAATTAAGCCTTAACTGTAAGACATGAAGTCCAAACTGTAGGCAGGCCAATGTATAGCAGAGATATTTTTTTTTGGGTGTCAAAGGAGTTGTTGGCTACTTTATTTAATTCCATTTTCAAATGTGGACATGTGCGTGTTGAACATGTGTGTTGCGGTCACACTAACAAAACCTTGTAAATAAAAAAACACAAAATAACGAGTAAATTGTACATTTTTTACTTACGCAGAGACTACTTGTTTGTACTGTATAAGGGCCAAAAACAAAAAAAAAGATAGAAAAACATACCGAGTATGTCTTCCTTGGGTCCAGTAGATATTTAGAATGATAAACCAATTCTAATCCTAATTTAATAAAGTTTAAAGTTGCTTAGCTGATATACGGGCGCAATTCTGAACAGATACAGGTGCAATTTCACGAAGCTATGATTCATGAGCTAATAAATAGTAAGTTGAAGGCAGTGCAATTTACGTTGTACTTACAAGTTGCAGGCGAACTAAATCACATTACTTACTTCGCTTAAAAGATCCAAGATACTGTTTAAATGGCTATAGCCATACGAACGGGCGTTTTTTTAATGGATGAAGCATTTTTCCACAATTTCTGATGGATAGTGATGTGGCTGAAGACACAGATAACTCCTACCAATATAACCTTAACCTTCTGCTTGTTTGCCCATGATGTTGTATAAAACCTACATGCATAGAAAGTTATAAGTAATATGTTTTGAAATACTCGACATGAAGAGGTCCAAGTTTTGGCGGTCAGGGAACACAATAGCAAGGAAAGAATTCCAATATTTATTATGTAGCTTTAAAATAGAACCAGGACTAGTTTTATAAAACCGCCTGACGTTTGAGAATTTATTACAATGAAAAAGCACACACAAGTGAGCCAAGAAAAGGTATTTTCTATTTTTTTTAACGTTTAAAAAACGTCAAATAAATGCTCGTCTGTACGATACCTTATGTTGCATTTCAACAACAAAAGATTGCAAAATGTTATATATTCCAAGTTTATTTACGTTTGATATTGTTAAAATGTCTGTTGCAAAACCCTTTGTGATAAATGAGTTAAGGCATTATTATATGTAGTTGCTTTTGTTACCTAGGTAGGTAGGCGTCTTACCGATACAGTAACTCTCAAATAAAAAAAAAAAAAAAACATGACTTTGTATACATTAATAATTGGATATTGGTTAAAAACTTTAAATAAAAATGTTCATTACTTACTTTCGAAATGTATTGTTTAATAAGTAAATCTAGTTCAGATAACACAAGTAATGAAGGATTGATCTCTGAAATTTTATATCAAGTAGGACCTACTTACATAAGCCGAATAGATATAAGCTGATACTTGTTTTTTTTTTGTTGAATGATATTTTTAACTGCCAAAACAGATTTTAATGAATTTTCTATCCAAGACAAGTTTTAGGTCAAAATCAAAAATATATTTTTATTGGAAAAACTAATGACTTTAATGACTTTTATAGCTTTAATGGCAGTTTCTTGATAGTATCGGTCACAGGTCAATACCTACGTTGCTAGAACATAGAACAAGTTGCTTGAAGTCATTAGTCATCTCAGCTATCATCATTATGGTCATATTATGACGTTATTAGGTTCAAGTGGCTATTAGAAAATAATAATATTAATAATCAAAAAGATCTGCGCTACTGAGAACACCGTCAGGAACAAAGTTTCTCGTGCTTTATATACAAATATTTAATCTACAATTATGATTCGTACAAAAAAATAATTATATGTAATATTCAAAGACTTAATTTTACAGGACAATCTTTGTCCCCTGAAAATGTGTATTTCTCTTGTTTTATTTTGCATTAGTCTATTTTTTAAATCGAAACATACATTACGTTCATAGATGCGAGACCTGCTAATTTAGCTATACAAAAGATTAAAAAAATATGAAAAATATGCGATATCCTTTATCGAAGATGACGCTATATCTCAGATGAGAAGATATAGCGAGAAGATCGATAGTAAGGAATAACTGTAGTATATAATAATGTATGTCCTGTCTGAGCAAATAAAAAAGCATCAAACACAGATACAGCTTTATTTTTAAATTTGAGTTGAATATTAGACTTACTTGCACAGTAAAAACTTAATTTAAAATATTAATATTTACCTCCGTATTGACGTCAAACAAAAAAAACATGCTAATTGATGTTTGGTTTTTTTTTAGCTTTTTATGTTGATTGTCTTGTCTCATTGTCATGTAAAATTAGCGATTTTGTTTATAAGTATGACATCCGAAACACCTTGAATTGTGACTCATTACATTCGACGTAGGTATCGAAATATTAGTGTAAGCAATCGATAGGTATCCTCTGTGTACCTAAGCCTAGCCGGAAATCTACGGCACCACCGAATTGAAGGCCCCTCTGCTGGCTGACAACATTTTTGTTGGTCTGCACTTCAATGAAGCGAGAATCTTTAGATAACGTCCTAATAAACTTGACGGTGATCTTTCTTAGGAGCCCGCTTTTGGAGACCCCCAATGTTCGAGGCCCTGGGCTCGTGGACCGCGGGCCCCTATGGTCTTTATTTATTATACTGATATACTTTATTTATAAATGATAAAAATTGTGGGTGCTTTGTCGTTTCAGACCACGATGGTTGATTTGGGTACTTCGTCGTTTGGGACCATAGCTTTTTGGAACATGATCATAAGCGCACCTCGACGATTTTGACTTGGCCGTTTCTGATCAAAGTAATTAACGGTCTGAAACGGGAATGTCTTTTTCGTCTTCGAATTGAATTGAACTTCCCAGAGCACCGCCAATGTTTGCCAATGTAGAGGTAAAGATGTTGTCTCTCGTGCCTTTAATTAAACTGGCTCTCCAATACTTTGCACCTAATGACTGCGAACTGACACAGGCTTCACGGCAGAAATAGAAAGGAGGGTAGTACCAACCCAGACGATCTCGCACGTACATCTACCACCTGTACCTGTCGATTTCAGACGCCCTTACACCTATAGTAACTGCTCACTATGGGAATACAATAGTTTTGCCTATTTTTCTATATGACTACTTAAGTACTACGCATAAAAACAAGGTAAACAAGCAATAGACATCACAGTTTTGTACCTATTCAGAATATTTCCATTAATGCACAAAAGATAAGGATAAAGGTTTATAAGTAATTAACGACAATTATTGTTTTACCTACGTCGTCGTTAATACATGTAGGTAATATAGAAATGACCTAACCTAAGTAAAAAGTCATAAAAGGAAGCCGGTTGAGAAGTCCAAAACCTCAGCAAGAACTATAGTACGATTAGGGGTCAAGTATTACAGTACCGCAATTGAAGATATATGTCCCTTTGAAGACATAGCATCATGACAAAACCCGACTTAACTATTTGCAACCAGCGAACAGTGGCGCTACAAAACGAACTTAATGGGATCGTTAGCAAACTCGATATATGTAGAAAGAGATTAGTCAGCCACTCTGCAAACTACGAGTCAAGGGTTAGCAAAAAAAACAAATTTCCCCCAAAAGGTGACCTGGCATTTCCCTGGCAGAAAACTCTTTAACCGAATAGACCAAATTCAAAATCAACATACTTTTATTGTGTTGCAAGTGAGACTACCGTTAAAATTGAGGATACACTATCTACTTAGTTTGGACAGAAAAGGGATGGGAAGATGGCGTTACCAGCTTCGTTTCAATCGTAATAGGGATCATGCTTAAAATTTACTTTGATTATTCAATCAATTTATCGTAAAGTTTGTGGAAATATGCTATTTATAGTGAAAACAGAATTAGAATTGAACGATAAACCAGGGAGGAATAATCATTATAAGTAAATATATCTATCTCGCTCATCAGAACAACCTTTTCTATGGAAGTTTTATGACGACTGTGTACTTTGACGTCATTGTACATATCGGATCTCTCGGATACCTTAGTAAATAAGTGATATATTTGAGATAATCTAACGGAGTAGTGGATATATGAGGTAACGAATAATAAATGAATAAAAAAAGTCATGCATATTCCTTATTACTCTAATGCTGCTGCATGTGAATTAGATCGATGCGCATCCTTGTGTCGAGGTCAACAATTTTAAGACTTTAAATTATTTATATGAATAAATATGTGTACCGAAAGATGCACGGGCTACATAGATAAACTGGAAAACCTTGTGCGCGAACAATCTCTCTCAAATGCCATCGGTTCGAGGGTATCGAATTTGGAACACTGGAATTTAAATTATCCTTAAATTAACTAGTCATTCATTCCTTTAATAATGTCCTTAAAGTATAGTTTATCTGTTTCTAAAGTATATGATCTATAGTTTAGCTATATTTCATTTATACTTAAATCTTAAAAGCTAGTGTAGTAATGCTACGTTGTATTGGGTTTAATGGATCGACCTCGGACAACTACCTTTTTTTTTGTCGGAGTGAAAATGCTTTTTGCATCTCCCTTCGGCTAGGGATGCCATATAAGGGCGTATGTGGGACTCACCGAGGAAGATGTGTGACGCTTCCACTAAAAACACTCCGGCTTTCTCCTGCTTTGCCGTTGAGGGCGCCATGGGGTCCCACAGATTTTCACAATGACACTATATATATACCTATCTTATCTTTGCTCTGGTAACTTTACGCGTTTAAACTATTTAAAAAATTGTGCAAATATCTATATTTAAAACTATCTTTAACAACAACATTTTACTCCGGTTTCCTCTGGCTCAATGAACAAAACAAACTCATTGAAGTCCACTCCCTAGTCATCTCTAGTAGTAAAGTAGAGTAGTTCTAAGCGGAATTTATTTCAAACTGAAATTATATTTTATTCGTACATAATTTAATGATTAATTATCAATACGCATAAAACATAAACTCACGTCGTAATAAATATAGGTTTCTATTGTAGTAAAACAAATTTATGTTGTAGTAAAACAAATTTGCATTAAAAAATTCTGACTTGGCTGCATACTTGCACTTGTTAAGCCTCATGTGAATGAACATTCTCGTACGTAAGTTTATTTACGTTTAAATCTCTTGACCCCAGTTCCGAATAAAACTTGCCCACGAAACCGGTATCCAGCTTAAGGTTATATTAATTTTCACTTGATACCTAAAATGTTCAAGGACTATTAAGTAACTTTACGTAAGGCACGCACCTAGCCGTAACAACTTTTTGGTATCTTGTCACTTTGAAGCATAAATTTAAATCAGTTTCGAACGTTAATCTTTTGGAGTTACATTCAATTTGACAAGGTACTAAAATGAATGTTTTAATAACCTTACTACAGAGTGATTTTGCCGTGATGTGTATGACATTGCGGTTGGGGCACTCATGTTGACGGAGTTTGTTTATCATCTTCAACGTAAAGATGCATATTTGGATGATTAGTTTCTTTATTTTAGTTTGACCGTGAATTTATTAAAGCCAAGGTACAGTTACGTAATTCGAAGGCAAAGCTGTTTTGAGCTTTTATAAATATACCCGTCTAATTAAGCATTTTTTGCTAGTATTTTTCTTTAGGTTTTTTGCGTTTACCTGATTTTCTGGTATTTTTATATACACTGGTTTGTCACTGGTTTATCTTTGTGTCTAAATAAGGACCATTCAATAAAATGTAGTCCAAAAAAAATCTTGACTTGCCTATACTTTTACTAGAACTGAAATATGACCTTTTTGTGATCATTTTGAACGCGTAACTATACAGCTAATTCAAAATTGATAATATTAATTTTACAATCTTTCAGATTTGGGAGAGAAAATAGATTCCATTGAAAATAACCGCAGTAAGTATTCAGAAATGGGCTCCTCATTTAATTCGAGACCACAAGAATTGTGGCGGTCGGGTCGGTTTTATTTCGTCACTTTACGCAATAGCCTGGTTCTATAGATACGCAATCTCCGGACTCTGCAGACGTTTTTAAAGCAAGTTTCATTATTGCTAAATATTATACGTTACTCCACGGTCAACTTCTTAACTGACTTGACATCTTAAAATATGACCTTCCTTTTGTATTCCCATATGAATATAAGGTTTATTAAGGGTTTCAAGTTTCAAGTTAAACGACATAACCAATAAGTATCTGAATTTTTCAATTAAATTTACATGCAAAGATTCTTAATATAAAATTCTGACAGTGATGAACGCATCTGTAATTGGAATTTTTAAAACGCTTTATTTTTTTAATTCATTTAAAAATAACGTATTGCCATGTTTGCGTCGTGTCTTGATAAACAAATATAATATTGAAGTTCAAAAGTAATTTGAAAATTGCGTAGTTCTGAAAAGAGGTACCTACATTTTAAAATTTGCAGATTTTACTCAAACAACGTTACGTTAATCAATTAGTCACGGGACTTTGTTAGTGCAAGAGGTCGTCGACACGTTTTTTGTAATTTTAATTTAATTGGTTTTTTATTTTTAAATTTATTTTCATCTTAGTTCTTTATTTAGCTTTCATTAAAAACATTTCATGTATCAATTCCGTTGACAACTAGCCATTTTTTATGAGATCACACGTGACTCGCACGCGACGCAATGCCAATAATAAAGCTTAGAGCTCGCAACATTAATCTATTTAGAACTCAACAAAGGTGTGGGAAATGGGACAATGGACAGACTGGTTCACCTAACAATGCATTTATGGGAAAATGCCCTGTAATGGGCAGGTCATTGTGCATTTTTTATAAACAATTCACGGAAACAACAAAGGAACTGAACAATGATTAAAGGTTTGCAATACTTGTTTTTATTGTTTGCGATAGCAAAAGAAAATATCTTTATACGTTAACCTATTATTCTAATACCATCATTCTTTCCGATAGTTATAAAGTAAAATCAAAGTAAGTTTATTCCATTTGAAAAAAGTACTAAGAGTCGTCAAATGAATTAATTTTTTTCTTATCTCGACTGACTGACTGACTGACTCGACCACCGGTTCGGTAAATTTCTGTTGGGGAACATACCAGCAAGGAACCCCAGATTCTATAATTTAGTATATCAACATGTTTTTATACTTTGCCACTAATGAATCTTACAGTCTAGAGTGACAGAATGCGATAAAGCTCATGTCACAATATACGAATTCAAATAAAATCGGAAAAGTTAGTAGTAAGTATTGGTTTGAATGTTGCCACGCCAAGTTTTTTAGTACGAAATAAAGTCACTGTAGATACTAACTAGTTACTAACAGTACAAGTGCTAGACGATTTGTATCGATATTGTACTGACACAGGAAGGTTTTAAAATATCTTTACTTAGTTTCAATTCAATTTAGTTTCACAATCTCTTAGCAAACTAAAATGAAGCAACTCTATTAATGAGGTGTCTTGTGTTAGCTCTAACGCTTGGAGCATGGCTGAAACAAAAAAAAAAATGTTTAGGTTGATTTTAAGAATAAGATAGTAATTCTTTTTGTAAACTTTACCCAAAGTCAGGAAAGAAGGAAAGACAGTTTTAAAAATATTAATAGTAAAGACTTCAACGCGTCGCTTAAGTTATTTTTTTGTATTTTTACTAATGTATTTGCGACTACACTTTATCTGAAAAACAAAACTCATCTAGAAAAGGTAAGGAGTTGTAAAGTTAAACAATGGCAAATATGGCAACCATGTCGGTTTCATGATGTCAGTAGCGACTTTACACGGCAAAGGCGTATTTTATGACAAAAAATAAATCATATCAAAAAATGCACAAAGGTCGTCGAAATGACAATCCTTTCCGAAGTAAATTGGTTTATATCATTAAACACAGTCTGCTATATCGAAATTTAAGTGACCTACTTTATTTGTATTGCGATTGGCTATTTCGTTATCCAACAAGATAATCTTTGTAGCCGTTTCTTGTTACTGATGTTGTTACTTATATTATTCCATTGCTTTATTTTTAACCGACAAAAAAAATTGAGGATCTTCCCAATTCGACCGTTTATTTTATACTGCTATGTTTACAGGAATATATTTTTTCTAATTAAAATTATTTCTAATTTAAAAACCTATCCTAATTATTCATAGTAATACTACATCCAATACGATTGAGGGGCACAATGCTTGAAACGAAAACATCAAGTACCCCTTTCGGAATTCGTATCCGGAACCTTGTACCGACTGTTACGCTTTTGCGCCTCAGAGTCTGACATATTATATAAAGGTTAAGGATAAGAGGTTTTTTTATTTATTACAACGCTTAACCTCCACTTACCACTAGCGCTACCTAAAGCGGATATTTTTTAAATCATCAGAGGAAAATTCTCATTATAACTAGGGTTGCCAGAACGTTTCAAAAGTGTCATTTCGAGTTAATTTTACGTTACATGACTGAAAGAGTTATTTTATTCATCTAAAAAACAATGTAACTTTTTTTGTTTACGTTCGACACAAAAGCTGATGTTGCGTTACCTTTCTATCAAAAACGTTTCTTTTTGCATCACTTTTCAAGTCGCTGGTAACACTGATTGTAATATTGTTTTATAGTAATGGAGGGGGTCGAGTGCAGCGGTTCCCTTGCGTGGAGGCTGCTGGCGACGCTGGAGGGCGGATCGCTGGTGCTCGTCACGTCAGCGCTGCTCGCTTACACCGCCAGGCGTAAGGTCGTCAGAAGACGGAGGCCGTCTGCCAAACACGTGCTGGTAACGCCATAGCAACAATAAGAGACTCTCGTTTTGCTCTCACTAAAGAATATAACAGCGAAACTGGATTAAATTTAAAGGACGAAGAAAGGTTTTATGAGTTTGTTATAAGACACAATTTAGTGTAGCCAGGTTAGATCGGTTTAGTTGTTTTGTAATATTTTAAAAGGTAAAATTGTGTCAAAACAGGAAGTTAAGCAGCTTGTATTTTAGAAAATAACTAACCATCGTCATATCATGTGTGTTAAAAATTAGTATTAAATAGTCGTAGACAATTTAGTTTGAGTATTTCACAAACCAACGAACTTAAAGTATTTAGGCATCTACACATTTTGATATAAACATTTATTTCAGGTGACCAACATAACAAACGAGTTAGGAAAAGAAATAAAAGAACAGTTGGAGCAACGCGGCTGCACTGTGAACTCTGTGTCAAGCGGAGCGGTAGCGGCAGCGGGCGCAGAGAAAGTGGACGCACTCGTCGTAGTCGGTGCCGAGACAAAGGCAAATGGAGTAGACGGACTTGCTGACTCTATTTCTCAAGACGTATATGCTAATTTAAAGGTAACAACTACTAAATTATGGTTGACTAAAATACCTAGAAAAGCTAAGACAAATCACAATTACGCATGCTGACATAAATTAACCATAAGGAAAATAATGGTTTTCAAATAGGTCTAATGTTGTTTATTTCGTTTCATTTACAGTTATTAGATTCCCTATCGCAACTAGTGCAACCCGGAGGCCGGGTGGCGTGGGCCTGCGCAGGCGGCGCCGGTGGCGGCTGGAGTGACGCCGCTGATGCATTCGACACTGTACTGCAAACCAGTCTACAAAACGTCGCTAACAAGTGAGATCTGTACAAATTTAAAAATATAAATTAGCGTTCTCTGTTTTATTCTCTCTCATACAGAAGGCCACTGCCATCATATAATATACAAGACTTGCAAATCATCAACCTTTATCTTTTCAAGTGAAAATCTAAAAAATCTTGAAAACTTTAGAAGTACCGATCGAATGCTAGTCACTTTATTATATATAAAAAGATACATCTTCCATGTTTATTTGGTTTCAGTAACGATTGCGAAGCGGTGTGGGTGGGACGTTGTGGGACCACAACTGAAGCAGCTGAAAAAGTCGCCGCGCTTCTCACTTGCACCGCAACCGAAATATCTACCTTTAATATAAGGTAATAACGTTTTCCGATATAAGTTTGTAAAATAATGCATCGGTAACTATTTTATGGATTTATCGTGAGGCGTGGTGTCATTATAACTTAATCAAAAATAGAAGGTATAGATACTAGATTAGATTCATAATTTGAAGAATAATCTTAAACTAATCAGAGATACCTACTAATAAGAATATAATTATCTACATGATATAATTAGACTTTTACTACATACCTGTTTGTTTTTTTTCAGATACGCTGCACAGAAAATGACCGAGTACATTTGTAAATGGTTAAAAATTGCAACGTAGTTAACAGTCTCAAAACTTCGATGCTAGTGACCTCATCTTTATATTTAGAAGATTCAAAAAGTTACCTTGCCATCTATTATTGTCAGCGCCCCATAGCTTAGGCCGTTATTATACAGGAAAAGACTTATTGTTCCCATTTACCTATAAAATGACACAAAAAAGCAAGCCCATCAGCCAATGGGCAAGGCTTACTAAAAGTTTTATATAAATATTAAATCTAACAAACAGTAATCTTTCACTCAAAAATACTGAACACACACAAAGCGTGCGTAGACTTTAACTAAAAGATAGGCTTATGGCGCTGGTTTTAATAAAATTTTATGCTAATTGTATTTTAATTAAAAAAATCTTGTTAACTTTCAGATTTTTTTTTTCATTTTAGTAAATAAATGTTTATACAAAATAATTTGTTTATTTTCTATCTACCTACATAAATCGTGCAACCGTTAAAATAGATCAAGGCTATTTAACTTTGTTTTTACCTACTTTCGAAGGCAGTCACTCCATGAAATGTTGGGATATCTATGAATCGACCCTCAATTTAATTCATTCTTATTTCAACTTTATCAACATGAATCTATAAAATCGAATCTTAACGTATTAAAATTTTAAGTAACTTAATTTATTTCAGAAACATCTACAAATTAAAGAAACTATTTTTCACAACAGTCTACTACTGCTATTATATAAATGAATTAAAACGAGTAAATTATTTTAAGCATGTTATATAAAATTAACGAGGTGTTTTTTAGACGGCAACACTGAACGAGCTGTCAGTTTTTTTTCAGTGTCTAGAAATGGAGTGCAAGTAGGACGTGTCCGTAATAAATATTGAAATTAAATATCTTTTTATGTTATTTGTAATGCTCTCAACACTTTAATTGTTGTTGCAATAATCATTAACGATTATGTTCATTTCGTGTAACACTTTATTTCACCCGAATTGGCCAAGGAAATATGGAAGAGGTAAGTTTGTAGGTTACCATATTTTTGTTTTGTCACAATATTATGCTTTGATTGCGTGTTATTTTTAAATTGCTTCTGTATTTTAGGACTTTAACGAACATGAACTGGAGGAACGGCTCTATGCTATGCTACATTATTTAGACGATACTCAGGCAACCGTTGATAGCAAGCAGCCAGATGTGTGTCCAATCATCGACACCACGCCGCGCAACACCTTGCGGCGCTACTGGCGCACGAGCGGAGACAACCACAACCCTTACCAAAAAGTCAACACTCCTAAAGACACCCTCACATCTGAAAACAACAAAACTTCTGCTCCCTCAAACCCGGACAAGGAATCTAAGCCTAAAAATGAAAACACACCTGCGCCCCCACATGTTGATCTATCAATCTTTCAGTCACCCGTACCTAAAAACATTGAAACCATTGTAATAATAGAAAATGAAGATCAGAAAATAATTGAATTGGAACCTAGTGATGAAGATGAGGTGGTTGAAGTGGCTCTCCCTTCTAAACCAACCATCACAATTGAAAGTTCCGATGATGAAGAACTCACCACATTGCCAAAGACCACAGTTAGGGAAAAATCGGATCCAAAAGTTCCGCAAAATAACCGTGAAAGGGATGTATCAGCTAGCCCTGTTCCATCAGTTGTCTCCTCGGTGTCTGATGACTTTATTCGTGGTGACTGCATAGCTCTTAACATCTCTTCCCGTCACCCAGATAACCATAACTTTGATTTTAGCCTCCATGGTAATGATTTGCTAGACCAGAGCACACCATCTGCAAAAAAAAAGAAAAAGAAATCCAACAACCGCACAACATCTACACCTATTATATCTTTGATGACACCAGAGAAATCCACTCCGAGTACAGATGGATGCTTTGCCACACCCAAAAGTAAAGCTAAGAATAAGAAACAAAAAACGAAATCATATACCATTACAGAAAGAAGCATTCCAAGTGCAGATGTGTACGACTCAGATAGCAACCAGTCTATTGATATTAATAAGAACCAATCATATTCTGTAACGGACAAAAGCGTGCCCAGTGCTGATGTCTATGAGTCGGATTCTTCAGAAACAGTGAAAGACAACAATAAACTGGCTCAAGAGAAACCTAAAGATTCAACTTATGTTTACAGTTCAGACAGCTCAATATCTCTAGAACTACATGATAATACGCAAAAAATAGTTACACCTACTGCAATATCAACCAGCACGCTCAACTCAACAAAACAGACTGAAATCTCCTGGCAACATAACTCTGAAATAGTCGACTTGACAGACGAATATGTGACATTGGATGCTACAGGAATAGAAGAAAACATTGTCATGGGGAATGTGACAGGCTTTATTGAGTCCGATGACTATAATGATTCATCTAATGAACCTCAACTGAGGACTAACGGAGTTCCAATATTTGGCTCAACAAAAGTTCCCGCAATATTGTATGAGAACCTGGACTTTGATTATTTGAAGGGCAAGGACAACAGGTACAACAGACGTAGCTACTCCTTGTCAACTCTCCGTGCAGAGATGGAAAAGTTCTACAATGAGAGTTGGGGCGGAGAAAACTTTAACCACCGAGAACTTCAAAAAAGCATGTCAAGTAAGTTTTATCCCTTTTTACCTGACTACAATGAAGCAAAAAGGAGGGTTAATATTTTGATTATTAACCCTTAAGGAAGGTTTAGCGGTAAAAAATCCTCATCCTGTTAACTCTTGCAATCCATTCCCGTCTGATGACTTGTTTCAAATTAAAACTAGAGTTGTAAATTCAACAACTTAGAATATAATTTATTTGTTTTTTTGTTTTGAAACATAATAATAAATATTGGATTGTCACAAATCTAAACATTGCATCCTAATATTTTCAGAAGATAAGAACTTGTGGATGATAGACCCCAAAGATAGGATGCCTACCCCCACGAAACGAAAAACTACGTAAGTCCATTTTTTTTCTCAAAAACATGAACAAAATAATATAAACAAAAAAAATAAATTTTATTTTGAAAAAAATAAATTTACCAATAACCAACCTCTCCTTTGTTCTTTTTATTAACCAATTTTAAATGTAACCTGAATTATTTAATTTTATAAACTTATTTTATATACACATGCATTATATGCTGTTTTTACTGGTTAAGACCATAGAGTAGTATACCAAATTAACTAACTACAAACAAACTGATATTACCCATGACTGTTGACATTGTAATTAAAATTTGTTCTGTCAGCAACAGTCAGTTTAAACTGTTAAAATAGCCAAATACACAATACATTCAAACACAAAAATATGTTGCGAACTTTTGCATACTGTACTTACTGTACATACTGTACTGTAAAAAACTGTACACATCATAACAAACATGATGTTAACACTTAAAATGACGTCCAATTAATGACGTCTTTATTCTCATTCAGTTCAAAGGCACACATACCTATTATATTAAATATGGTTTTCCTTGTATGCTAGTGCTGTTGTTATCAATAATAACGTTATTTTCAGTTGTAACTACTGCAATCGAGTTGGCCATCGAGACGACACGTGTCGAATGAAACCTGCTGTCTGCTTCATGTGCGGCTCTACAGGGCACTACGAACCACGCTGTCCACAAAAAATATGTGTTAATGTATGTTACTTGTAAAATGTGCTTTATTCTTGTGTTTATTTTTAAAATTAAAATTAAGTTGTTAATTGATAATGGTTTTTGTTATAGTGTGGGTCTCCAAACTATATGTATTCAACGATGTGCCGCAACTGTTCCACATGGAATCGAATCAAATGTGCTGAGTGTGGCCAGTTTGGGCACCCTATGACTCACTGTCCTGACACTTGGCGACGATACCATAACACGGTAATTATACGTCACTGAGTATTATTAATTATGTTGTTGTTAATAATAACAACTTGGTTCTGTCTGTTATTGTTACCGTTGTTGTCTTTTGTATACAAATTTACAAAATTTTGTTTTCAGATCGATGAAAACTCTCAACTAGAAGAAATGCATCAATCAAAGAAAAATCACAAACTTTTCTGCAGTGGGTGTACTCGTCGTGGACATCTCGTCCATAGCTGCCGCGTTTCTTTGCCCTTCTCGGGTCTGCCTATAAATTCTCCCTATGTTAATACCTATTGCCCTATTTATCCTACAAATAACTCTAACCCCGTTTTGAATAACGGCCAAAACGCTGAAAATGACAATTCTGAAAATAATTTCCATTCCGATTCCCATCTATATAAAAATGATAGAAACAAGCGGATGTCTAAATCTCCAACTGCGCATGAAACCCATGTTAATAAGAAAAGAAATGTTTCAACTTCTGATGCTATCGATGAGATCGGAAATTCTAAAAATCTTCTAAATACTGGACATCAAAGGAAAACTTCCCTCAACAGAGAAATGACCGAGGAAAAATCGACGAATGATCGTAGAACTGTTTCGGAATCGAACTCGTCCCAACCTCCCTACTCCTCATCGTCGAATAATGACGAAGCCCTTGATTTCATCTCAATTTCTTCAAACAACCACGATAAGAAGGGGCAAGTAATCCAAGACAATGAGGTTTCTGATACAAGCGACATTATTACATCAGCACGAATCTATATAACCAATGATCTGTTTGATAAAATGAAGAGTCCAGAAGGACAAGAATGGTTAAAATGTATGATGGCGAAACACTGTGTTGATGTCCAGAATAATGATAAATTATTCATGTACGTTAAAGGAAAACTGACGGATCAAGAAGCTTTTCATAACGAATTAAGGGATTGGTTTAACAACCACACAAATGGTAATTCAAAATGTAATGAAGGAGACTTATCAGTAGAATGTGACCCTGATCAGTTTCTAAGTAACAACATACCCAAAAACCGCAATAACGTGTTACGTAAACTTAGCAAAGCCTTTGAGTCTTTAAACGAAGACATCGGAGACCCTAATTCACTTTTTAAAGAATTAACTTACCTGAAAAATCATCATCAGAAATTACTTAACCAGAAAGTTATAAGCCCTGCGCAAGTTTCCAACAGCAGACAGCATATTAATGAAAAATTAAAGAAGTTAAATATGGTACTTCTCGGACAAGCCGGTCTAGCTGACGGATCTGAACACATAAAAGAGTTATATGCCCTGCAAGAACAAGTTACGAATTTCAGACAGAAAAATATTTCCATGCACTTACGGAAGGCAATCGGACAGCATTACCATTGCATTTTTACAGCTATGCCTAGAGACGATTATTCGGACTTAATTCAGAAATATTACGTCACCAGGCAACCGCCTACAAAGTTTAAAAAGAAGAAGAAAAAGGAAAATTCCTTTAAAATGAGTCCAAAGACCATTAACCAGAACTTCTGCATGAGTCCGAGTCACCAAAAATTTTGTAAAATAGTAATTAGTGATGGTGAAAATGTTGAAATTGGGAAAACTTTTAAACCTAAAAACGATAAGATTGCAGAAAGGACGAAAAACAAATTAGTTTTCTACCATAGAAGGCTGATGAACTCACACCCTACTGATCCTGGGTTCAAGAAAACGCGACTACAACTAGTTCGCAGGCTGCATACCCAAATAGCGTCTCTGGGACACAATCCCAACACTTCCTCGAAAACTCTGAAGAAGATGAGGAAATTACAACATCAAGTGCAATTGTTCTTAACAAACGTGTAAAATGAATTTATAAATATGGAAACTGATGGGCACGTTTACTGCGTTTTTAAATTACGCTGTGCACACCGGCAGCTGTCAGTGTATAATGAGAGAAGTAAAAATACTTCTTTATGCCGGTCTGGCGAAAGCCACTTTTACTGTGTATGTGAAAAATAAATCTTCTTAGTGTAAAGCATTTTGTATTTTATTTCAACAAAAAACAGCCCCTTGTTGAAAGAGACTTACGCCGCTAACAGGTTCGTTCAATAATGCCAGGATTAGGAATTCAGCGCAACAGTACGGACCAACGCTGTTTGCTCACGCTTCACATCTTTTTTACCGTTATTTCCTAAATAATAAATCAGGATGATGGATGGATCAGGATCAAAATGAGTACGAACGGAAAATTACTATACCTACTTTAAATCTAGAATGCTGCCAGTGGCGTAACTATTGCGTCAAACGGTGCCCCCGACGCGAATGGTATAAAAGCCCCTTAACGGCCGGCTGGCGCTTTAACTTGGAATGGAGACCTAAAAAAAACTTTGTCCGCCAGTTTTGTTTTACAACCCCGGACGGTCTAGTTACGCCACTGGATTCAGGGGATACTAGCTTTACAAACAATCGTAATTTTTAAATGTCTAAACAAATAATTAAAAGATAATGATTATTATTCAATAACGTAACGTTTTTTTTTTTTTTTTTGACTGAACAACACTATGTGTCAAACGGTTCGAAAAAAAAAACAAAACGATACGTCATCACCTGCTTTCCTCCAATCGGGCTGTGTCAATCAAATAAATGATAATGGCCATTCATTCGTTTCACTGATAAGCTTTTAATTTGAAAAACATTGCAGTATCAAGTTTATATACAAAAAATCAATAAGTTCGCTCAAAGGGTTTTTAAAATGACAAAAATAAAATATGTATTCATGACAAGTTTAGTAGAAATATCCTTGTTTTTAAATTGTTTGAATTCAGTGTTAGCTTTAGGGGTAAGTTTGTGATACAAATTCATTAGCTGAGGCTTTCGGATCTTTTTTTATTGACCTATGTCTTGGGGTATTTTTATCAGACCCTTTAAGTTATCAGTTAAATCAAGCATAGTAAAACTAAAGAAAATGTGTTTGAAATTCTATAAAATTCTAATATTATAATATTAATTTACACAGTACCCTGAAGACAACTATTACCAGAGCAGTTATTATGACGAACAGCAAGCACAATTTGCTAAAATGAAAACTGCTATAGGAAAATTGGAAGATTGTGAGTATAACAGTGGTTTAATTTTGTTTTTTCCAGAATATATCATAAATATGGCTAACCTTCTAGTGTGGAAGCTTTCATTAAAGTTACATTTCGTTTTCAACTTATTTATACTAAACAAATAAAATATATACTTTAAAAAAGTACAAACCAACCTAAAACTCAAAACAAATCAACCGAAAATAATAAACAAATGCTATAATGGTTTATTAGTTTTGATCTATATTTTACTGTGATTACATTTACTATAATACTTTAAAAATGTCTAAACTTCTCCATTGTAGAAACAAACTTAGTACCTATCACACTATAATTATTTTTTTGTTTTCTAATATTTATCAAAAAAATTGTTCCAGCTCCAAAATGGGATAGTAGTTGGCCGGATCCTTCAGTTAAAATGGGCCAAGTGTCCGGAGTGGCTCTGGACAACCTTGGTCATGTGCTCGTCTTCCATAGAGCATCCAACTCTTGGGATGCCACCACATTTTCTGAGAGACATGTCTACCGTGGTATTGGGGAGCCCCCTATACCCCACCCAACTGTACTGGTGTTCAATGACACGGGGGCATTGATTGACACATGGGGGGAAAACCTGTAAGTAAATAGGATTTTAAATTATTTAGGCAAGATAACATGACTTCACCTTTTGTAAAAAGAATATGTAAAGAGGATATGAATAAATAATATGTTTATTTTCCTCATAATTTTATTAATTAATTTATACATAGTCATATAGTTGTAAAGATTTTTTTCCTTCTCTATATCCTATTTGTAAATTAACTTTGTAACTAATTTATAGTAATGGACTTAGAGCTTGCTTAATGAAAGTGAACTGATTCGGCATAGTCACGATTTTTTCACACAAGTTTCCTTAATCACATCACATCATATAAGCAACTGAATGCCAGAAGTCAAAGCTGTAGCAATTATTAATGGAAGAGGGTTAATCATTTATTTATTTTCATAAAAACATGATCAAATACTTTATAAGTATTTATAGGGTTGTAATTTTGTATACATGAAAATTCAAATCAATTTATATTTTTAATCAATATCAGAAGCCAAAATTGCTAATAAACAATAAAAAAAATATTTAAAATTGTAAAATTAAAATAACAAAAGACTAGCTGTATGAACTAGTGCTTTATGCCTTTCTCGACAAGTGAAGAAAGATATGGTTCAGTTTACACTTGATTGAAATTAAAAGAAAAGTCAAAGAGTATTCGTCTATACAGCCATATTCTTCTTTCTTCACCTGGCGCTTAATGCAGCAGCTCTAACTTAGCTTTGCTTAGATGACCTCATAGGAAACCTATCAGAAAAATATGTGCTTATATTCAATCAGTTTGTACATAATTGACTTACTTAATTCTTGTATATCACTTTACAAGTACACACACTGAGTAACTAGAAAGTACCTGTTATAAGTGTATTTAAATAAAAAACATTCTGACTTGATTCAATTCCTCGAGAATTTTTGGTAGTAAAATCACAATTTCTGCCTATGTTTAAATTAAATGTATGAATATGTTGTTTTGAGTCTTACTTACTTATAAATAAAACTTGTTTATATTTTCACTGTCGAAATATATTGTTAATGACACTATGATAGGTAATTGTAAACTTTCAGATTTTATTTATTTAACATTCCAGAATGAATTTAATTTAAAGTTAAAACATTATATTAAAATCGTTATTAGGTTTTATTTTTATCTTATTCCCTTCAGATGAAAATTAACTCTCTTATTGTGTATCTTATTTATTCTTTTGTAGGTTCTATATACCTCACGGCATCACAGTTGATAAGATGGGCAATGTGTGGGTGACAGATGTGGCAATGCACCAAGTGTTCAAGTTCAAACCCGACCAGAGAAGAAAACCAGAAATTGTTCTTGGAGAAAAGTGAGTTATGCACCTAACAGTATCAAAATTTGCAATTTAGGTTAAGATTAAATCTTATGTCAAAGGTACAGTGGAGGTCTGCCACGGAGTATCATTTGCCATCGAAATTCCTCCGTACGCGATAATACTACGTTTTAGGGGTTCGATCGCAAGCGCCATCCTAATTGGCCGTATTAAATCTCTATTACCAATGACGGTAAAGGAAGAAAATCATTCATTGAAATCATGATGTTGTTTTAAAAGTATGATAATCTCATCCATTCACAAATATAGTATGAAAGCCTCCAGCCGCAAAACCTGCAAGCAAAACTCGACCTTAAGGTGGTAGCGCGTGCGCGTCCGTGATTGTACACATGGCATTGGATCAATCTAACCTGTTTGAACTTTCTGCTATTCTTAGATTGTAAAAATTAGTTTATGTGTAGTCGTCTGTACAAAGCAACAATAAATAAATAGAAAACCCCTGAGCAAAATAATGCATCTCGCGAATATTACTAAATTCTGCTCTACACAGGATTCCAACTCGGTACCTTTTGTATGACATCTAGGCATTTCAAAGAAAATTATCTAAATATTGTAATTTTTTCTTGTAATTACAGATTCATCCCTGGAGATGATGACCTGCACTTCTGCAAGCCGAGTGCAGTTGCAGTTCTCACCTCTGGAGACTTCTTTGTAGCTGATGGTTACTGCAACAACAGGATAATTAAGTTTGCCAGCGACGGCACCAAGATACTGCAGTGGGGGAGACGTGAGTGACCATTTATGTTTGAACTCCATTTTTCTATAACGCCTTTAATGATAAAGAGAAGCCTTGTGAGGTGTGACCGATAATGTATAGTTACTAGGATATGTGTATTTATTTTCGACTTTAAGATGCCAAAGTTAATGCTCGGCTATTACATGTTTACTGTATTAATTCAAATCCTGGAAATAGTGTATTTTGTATAGGTTTGAACGTCTTAGTGAGGTTTACCAAGTCGGGGCCAATATAACAATAAATATTTAATTAAATGTTATGCTAACATCGTTCAAATTACAGAAGGTTTTTGAGAGGGCGTGAGAATGCATTTATATAAACATCTTTTGGCCTTGACCGATCGTGCGCGTAGGTGTACGTTCACGCAGCAAAGCGTACGCAGTGTATACGTGTATAGCAAGTTTCGGTAGTGACGTTAAAAGGCGTGAACTTCCTGAGTCCGTATCTCATTGAAGCTCAAATCTTATTAAGCTTAAGCTTTATAAAGTCTTCTTTTTAAAGCATTTGAGTCGTTCAGACCCTAACCCTTAAGGCTCAAAACTTCGAGACTAGTAAATCCTTAGAACTCTAGCTTTGAAGCTTCACTTCTATATATTAACAGCTCGAACTTTAGGCTTTCTTCTTTATAATATTAAATAATAATTTGGTAGACTTGTTATTAATTTGATGATATAAAATAACTTTTTAAAAAATGTTGGCATTCCCCATTTCGACTTTTGATCCCTAGGTTTCGGTTCGTCCCCGTTCGTGTTGAACGTACCGCACGCACTCACACTAGCGGAGGACCGCGGGCTGGTGTGTGTGGCGGACCGCGAGCGCGGCCGAGTGGCGTGCTTCAAACACGACACGGGGGCTTATGTCACGGCTTACAGCTCCTGGCTCATAGGATCGCGCCTGTTTAGTATGGCCTACACACCCGTGAAAGGTACGTGCACAAGTAAATAAGTACTCTATGTTGCCAAAAAGGCCCTAATAACTGTATTTTATTCATGAGGTAATACGATAACTCTTGACATTTTAGTAGTTAAGAAAAATATGTGGTAGGTGTAAGCAACCAGGGTATTTAGCAGAGCACTGGGTCAGCTCTAAGAAGTTCGACGCTGCTGATGGGTGTCTGTTGTCGGTTACCACCAACCAGATTTTCATAATAATTAGTCACAGAAAGTTGCCGTGACTATAGCGTCTAGTTTCCGCCACCGGACACCGCGATTACAGTTTCCTATAGTGGGGTGCGGTGTCGGCATCTAAAAGTGGCCGGTGTGCGCCTTAGTTTCAGGTCGATGACATTTGCTTTCACATAAAACATAACAGAAAATCACGCCGTAATTAATCCCTCAAGAGGGGTAAGCAGAGGTGTTAAACACCGCAATTCGCATGTTTATTTCCCAGTGAGACAGGCTGCGAATCTGTTGCCACTATCCGGGCACAATGGGGAACATGGCAGCTACAACGTACGCAACCTAAGACTCGAATCCTCGACCTGTCGGGTAGGGTTGGTGGGTTAACCATGACACGTAACAAACTGAGTTACCACGTCCTCCACATTACCACACACACACAAATCAAAAACATTTTATCTGTTTGTTCATTTAGCAACAGTCTTCTGCAAGGTCCACATATTTAGTGCAATATAAATAAGAAATTCTACCTGTTGCATCACACAAGACATACAAGAGTCTGGACAGGCTTTAATACATGTTGACTCTACCCTAGAGGGTAGAGGGTAGGGTAGAGGTAGACCTCTACCCTATCTTTGACTCAATGTTACGAAGAAAACATTATCTGAAACAAGATGAACAAAATGTGATTTGTTTTAGGCGGGCGTCTATACATAGTGAATGGACCGAGCGGTCTGACACCAGTTCGAGGATATGTAGTGGACTTTACGTCAGGTCGTCTGATACAAACCTTCGCCCCTCCAACTGGTCTTTCGAACCCCCACGACATAGTGACGTCACCGGACGGCTCCAAAGTCTACGTCGCAGAGTTAGACCCTCACAAAGTATACAAGTTTACAGATGACAGTTTGATAGTCACCCCCACAAACGTCACTGTCATACCGCCCGTCAAACCTACAGCTACCGTGGGTATGTATTCGAGTTAAGGTTAAGTATTTTTATGTAAGCATTGTGTGTATTTATATTGTATTTAATTATATTAGCATCTTGTGTTTATAAAAAATGAATTATGGTTTTTAACAGGGACAGGGTTGTGTTTCTGATATTACTATAGAAATAATTACTGTTAAATATCCAGGCAAAGTGACGTTAAGTTTGGTTGCGGGTGATATTATAGCGTAGCATGAAGCACACACAATAAAATATAAATCTTGTTTGTTAAAGCAGTAATGACGACGCGAGGGCTATGTGCGTAACCTCGCCAGTCGTCTGCGGTTCCAATAATATAAACAAATCCTAATAAATATGTTTCAGTCACTTATAATATTATTTCTGGAGAGTAAAGAGTAATGGGGAGTATTAAAAAAAGTACTTTTGTATTTCCAAAGCACTCCAAAGGGCTGACTTTAGGAATGAGGTCTATTATAAAAGTATTTTTTATTAATGGCAGCTCTAATAATCTATAGAAGTCTTCCAAAAGGAATCGTATCCAGAGCCGTAAAAACATTTACAAAAAAAAACTAGAAGTCTTCAGTTTAGAATCAATGAAATTTCATTTATTTGTTTATGTTTGATTTATCAAAAAAAAAATCTAAACGCTTATTTAACGAGCAGCCTAAATACATGTAATACAATAGCAAGTACTAGCGTAAATACTTATTTAATATTTTACATTTTGCGTCTTGACTGTTTATTTCCATTATGGCACGTTATTTGCTAGCGCGATTTCTGCTTTGAGCTTTGAATATTCCCTTTTATCTCTATATATATGCGGCTTGTTTAAGCTCTGCTTAACTGGTGGTGGTGTCGACAGAGCTATGGGGCGCAGTCCCGTCGTCGGCGGCGGCGGCGCGCTGGGCCTGGGCCGGCGCCGGCGGAGTCCTACTGCTGGCTCTGTGCGCGCTCATACTGCTCAAACACACCAACAAGGGTAAGAACATACGACCCGACGACACCTGGCAACCTTTAGTCAATTAAAACTACCTACATTGGTGTTTCGATACTTGCATTACACACACACATTTGTCACATTAGTGACAAAAAATAAAACATAACTTATATGAGGTATTTGCTTATATTTGTACTTAATTAATTTTTCTCAGTTTCGGTAGATAAAGCGAGGTTTGAACTTTAACAGTCCTTTGCCTACAAATTTGATTTGATCAATAATTGATTACAAGTTAACGATTAACCTATATAGAAAACTTAACCATTGAATAAACTTTACTGATTCATCATCGGAATACTTAATTCAGGAATTTGCTAATAGTCTAAATTCAATAAACTCAAGAACATAGGTAAAAAAAATCGGTCAAGTGTGAGTCGGACTCACACGTGAAGGGTTCCGTTCCATCGTACAAATTTAAACGTTATGTAATTTATAAAAAATTCGTAAAAAAAATAAAAAATCTTGTATGAGAGTTTTAGGTTTCAATTTCTTTAAAAATACTCTTGAAAAATTCAAGAGTAGCTATTATGGTTCATGAGATACAGCCCGCTAACAGACAGACGGACAGCGAAGGTATAGCAATGGGGTCCCGTTTTTACCCTTTGGGTACAACCCTAAAAAGTATTAACTGGTTTTTATATCCTATGTTTTTAAGTCTAGCGATCTAAAGCAACTATAATCTTACTCATCGCCGACTCGTCGTATTATAAATGATCCCTGTTTTATGCATAAATAATAGCGATAATTTATATGTTTCTTTATTAGCATCGGAATGTAATTTTTATTACGTATTCTACTATTATAAAAGGGACAGTTCTCACTTAAAAACATATACGTCGCTGATCAGGGACAGTCCTATATATATATATATACATATATATATTGTTTTTGCTATACAACTAACTATATATACTATTCCTCAACCCTCTTATATTATATTAGAATATGTAATAAAAATAACATTTCGATGTAAATGAAGGAACATTTTGGTAACGCATTCTGTTGTAGGTAAAGTTACAAATGTTTTACTAACCATTCGTGTACGCAGCATTCATTGCTTTCATTACTTATCTCATGAGACAAATTAAAGAAAAACTTACTTAATGTAACTATGGAGATTAAATTTATTTAATTTTGGTTTATTTTTTTGTATTCTGTACATAGCTCGATGTTGTCATGTCAGTCATGAATTATCCTTAGTCTGAACCGAAATGACATTTTATTTATTTAGTTTTTTTAAGGAAACAATTATGTTAAAACATAATACTAAAGTATATTTTTTTTGATTGAAATTACGTCTTCGTTTTTACTCATATGCTTAAATTAGCCTGCACGTCATCGTCAAGTCAGCAAACGATTCAATCTAATTTATTTGCATGTAATAATTCTGTATCTATGTTTGGTATAGAAAAAAACACCATCTATCTGCAACTAAAGAAATGCCAAGAAATTGTCTATGGAATTTGATTAATACGATTATAACTTAGACATGATGACGGTTTTTTTTTTTAATTTTATTTATAAAAATATTTTGCCTGTGATGTGATGATAGAAATATTTTTGTTAACACATTAAACTTTTGTTACTTCTTGCAACACACGAAGGCGAGTCAGCTTTATTTGTTGTTAACACGTATATGTATACGTGTCACAGTGTGCGTGATATCGAAAGCGGGTATGGTCTGTCAAATGTCATGCATAAAAAATTACCTTTTGAAAAAAAAATAAGTAAGAAATAAAAAGTAAAGCTCACACGCCTTCGTGAAACTCATCAAAATTTTCTCTGCACAATATTTTGTCATTAAAACTTTTGTCGCACCGCTTTTAAATCAGCAGAAATTGTGGCATGTTTGATGTGTAATTATTTACCTACTAAGCGCTAAAATAAAAGAAAATTATTGAATTTTACACAGTTGAAAATTGACTTGAATTATTTGATCTCAAATTTAATTGATCTGTTTTGTTTATGTGAGCACTTATTATTTAGCTTATTTTTGTAAAACACAAAGTTTATACAATTAATTACTTAAGTCATTATTTATTATACCTATAATTTATTTTAGAATTTATCCAGTAGTTAATTGATTGTAAATATGATTATTTGATGTATGTACAATGTACGCTATGGAAATATATTATAATTGGCATTATAAAGTTTTGTTTTTTACACCCTTTTCTATGCACTGCTTTTTTATTTTAATTTTGATCACCATTATTTGAAATAAATTATTTAACTTCACCCATGTCAGTTCAGTCACCGAAATGTCACAGTTCCGTGTCAGGTTTGACATATGTCAGGATTCATTCAACTCTATTAGGATCTCCAAGTAATGTGTTCGACATATTTGGTTTTACATTATTTTTGGGGCCTTTATTGATAATGTGTAACTAGCAATGATAGTTAACTTCGCCATATAACTCTAGTTCTGTTCCTATTTTTTTCCTCAAAATGTTTTATTATTAACTCCATGTACTTTTCTGTGGTAGATCATTTAAAATAATATTTTCTGGAACTAATTCAATCTATTCATTTAAAATTCTGTCAGTGTGAAACCACAAAAAATCGTCGTCAATGATCCTCGTTAGTGGTTACCGGCGCCGGGACTGTCGCTGAGAGCACTGAGTCCAAGTGCGTTCAAAGATAATCAAATAATAATATTGATGGTGACGGTACTGTGCCGGTTCGGTGACGATTGATATGTGTGAATAGGCCATTAACAAAAAAATTACTTGTTAGCGTGGGTATATTACATTTTAATAGGAAGTAATGCTGCAATTATCCCACACCAGAGAGCAGCACTAGACCAAAAACAGAGAGATATTTGACTTGACATACAAATTGTGATGAAAACACAAAGTTAATTTCAGTGCGCCTAACATGATTTTTATCTTCGATTGCATCTTTGTAAGGTGCTCTTAACGAGTTGATGAGAAATTATATCTACGTTACCTAACTAGTAGAAAAACTAACTTTATACACACTGAAATAAAACTAACTTTATACACACACTGAAATAAAACTAACTTTATACACACACTGAAATAAAGTATGTATTTTCATCACATAAAACTTCTGAATTATTGTTAACAAGCATATCTTAGCTTTTGTCAGCAGCTAGCGTACCGTCTGGCGGTCTAATCGTTTGTGTAATACTGAAGCGTAACGTAAATTTTGATATCTCACGCATCCATTGTATCCGAGACCACTTAAGCCTTAATGTGAGTCCTGAGTAGTGGCGCATCGTGCACGCGGATTCCGCGGCGGACTCGACAGTTGAATAAATGAATTTTCTGCGTCCGCTCGCACTCCGGACACCTTTATACACGTTGAAATATGCGCCGTCACGCCGTTACTCAGGACGTACGCCACGCTTGTTCGGCCAGTGTGCTCTCTAAGGGTAGCGTTTAGCGGGCACCAGTCATCAAACACTCGGCCGGCAATCAGGAGACTTGCGTATGTCAGCATATCTTTGACATGAAAGCTACACGCGGAAATCTGGCCAAAAACTTAAAACCGACATAATACAAAATAGTATAATACAGAAGAGATTTCTAGTATGACAGTCGGCGTGCATTGCATTGTCACGCTGGTTTTCTAATATTCTTACCTATAGAGTAGGTAGGTTAGGTTAGGTTAGCTAGGTATTATTATATAAAAGTGTTCGGTAGGTATCTTCTGCTATATAAGATTCTATTTTAGTGCATAGCTAAGACCTTTTTGAGTAGTCTTAGTATTAAATATAATTGTGTAATGTTTAGTATAATATGTGCATGGGTGTGTTGTTTGCGTAGGTCGTGTGTCAGGTGGGCGTCGGCGCTGGGAGTACGGCGCGGGTCAGTTCAAGCTGACCCGTTTGTTAGAGAGGCGGCGGTTTACGCGCGTACACACGGACGACTCGGACGACGAGCCCGCGCCCATGCTGCCGCCGAACCACACGCATCCCGCCACCGCATGATGCCACACACACACGTAGGATACACTAATTACTTAACGGAGATACAGCTACGATACACGGGTACAGGTTCATTGATCTACATACCACTACCACGTTATCCAGCCACTACCACGTGTCGCACATGAAAATCAACAGGGAATTACTGGCAAATGCTTTCAATACGCATATTTATATTTAATTTCAAATATGTTTAGTATACTTTAAACCCATACAGATGATGTATATTTATGTATGGGTAAACCAGGACAACTCCTACCTCCTATCGAGAGATTTAAAAGTTGATAGTCAACTATCGCCGAGCAATTCGTGTCAGCTTGACTTGTGTAGGTATAAGAGTATGTGTGTAAGTTGGGAGCTTTTGTGTGTGGCTTAGTAACCCTCAGGTTTAGTTCCATCATGGTATAAATCAAGTTATCATTAGTACCATTATTCCAAGTTCCATTCATAGCGGAACTAGTGTTGATAAAAATTATCGTTAGTTCCACCATGGTACAAATCATGGTACTAGTGTCAACGAGGGGCTAAAGGTGGACATGCTGCTATAATACAAATTATCGGAGAGGTGTTAAAAGAATCATTGATTCTTTTGTAACGAGTCCTTTAATCAGTGGCGAATTCAGGATTGTCATTTGGGGGGTTCTACAGACTCAAACTAATGATTAATTTTTTAGAAACGCTTTGGGGGGGGGGCGACCTCACTAACGTTAGGTTTTAACAAAGTACGGCCTAAAAGTCCGTTACTCTCCCACTCTCCCATGGATCCGCCAGTGCTTTTAACTGTGTGAGTGCTTTGTTATAACAGTAGCAGTAAAGTTTTTCCAAAACATTCCAACAGGTACTACTTAAACATTAAAAATATATTTTACAAATTTTGTAAGAATAAACACTTGATATTAATAAACAAAGATGACATAAAGTAAGGACATACACGTTACGTTAACCGATAATGGCCTATAAAAAACCGCAGACTAAAAATAAAATATATTGTTTATTAAAATATGACGTCAATTTATTAGCCAATTACAAATTATGTGAATTATAAACAACAACATAAGCGAATCGGGATAGTGTTGCTATCTTTTTGCGATTAACAAATGATTTCGTGGTGATATTCTAGGATCAAACGTGGGTCGTATTTCACACGAGCCGCCTGAAACAGAAATAAATGTATGTACAGTATATATTTCCCTACTAAATAGAATATTGTAAATGTATGATGTATGAATGCATTGCAATTAAATTCGCAAAAATTGATGTCTGGAAGCACATAAGCACATAAACAAATAAGGAAGCAAATTATCGTATTTCCTGATCAATCAAATTAATATTAAAGCAAAGTTGAATTATGATTATACATAAATGGTGCCATAATTTATTAAGTGCTATTACACAAACAACCACAAGCAGAAGTTAAGTACTTAATAATTAACTATTAATCATATCTATAAATATAAATTATTAGTCAAAGGGAATACACAAACTAGTTTTATTTTAAGAATATTATACAATTGTTTCTCCCTTGTTCCAAGAATTTATCATTTCGACTTATTATGTGCCAATTTGTCGTCTAGTCAACTTATTTCTAAGTACAAATATTAATCATTCTGTCAAGACGATTATATATAATTTGTATAAATAATTGTAAGTGTATGTTTTGTTGTAAATAAATGTATTTTCTCTTAATAAACTGTCTTAAACTCCGATGCCTTTCAGTTTGTGTAACAAAT
Organism: Choreutis nemorana; assembly: GCA_949316135.1. NCBI lineage: Eukaryota > Metazoa > Arthropoda > Insecta > Lepidoptera > Choreutidae > Choreutis > Choreutis nemorana. Next base: position 2,282,594 of record OX438598.1, read on the forward strand.
AAATGAAAGAATTAAAGAAAAATAAAATTGGTCATTAAGTTTAATAGAATTAAATAAAACACATCACGACAAACACATTGACTCAGCCCTGCAGTAAGAATCGTAAGAACTTATGTCACAGGAACTAAGCAACGATATGGTATAAACTACATAGGTAAAAATTATACATCCAAGACCGGTAAGCGAAACAATGCGTCTTGCAAATTGAAGATTGATTGAAGAACTGTGAAAACTCTAAGGTCAGATCACTTGAGATGTAAATGCTTATAATTTTTTTTGTCAAAACTGATTATCAAAGCACAGGCAACATTCTAAAGTCTAGAATGCTTTAGTTTGTTAGCCAGGTGAGTAGTTTCGAGGACAAAGAAACCATTTCATATAACTCCCTAACCCTATGAAAATAGATTTGAGAATTTGATAATAATACAAATTGCACATGCATAGCTGAGGCAAGTCATCTTCATTGTTTACTTTAAAACTACAGTCTTATAATTTGAGAATTGGAAAAGAAGGTTATAATTAGTAGTTAAACTAGATTCAAGGAACGAAAAAAAAATGTTGAGTAAATTTCACCTTTAACGTAATATACTCAATTTCCGATCCAATTGACCGAGAGTTGGTACATAAAAGTGAACTAATCGAAAATGTCACGTTGTTTGTCATAAGTTTCCGATTAGGTCATCTCAGCAACTGGAAAATTGCAAGAAATCAAAACTGCTGCAATTAGCGAAAAGAGAAGGGGACAGTTCACTTTTTTGTAGCCAGCACTTGATAGACCACAACTAGTTGTTGCTAGTATAATAAAAACAACTGTTAGTAAGATTACCATGTTGCATGATGAAGAGGGCACGGTCGAGTAGTATAACAGTCTCTACTAGAGGCGCGAGCATCAGCCGCAGCGTGTATACAGTCACAACCCGACGCCATTGATCCACCAGTGATTCAGCTTTTACTATGTTAACAGGCGGAATGTCAATGTCCAGGCGTTCAGTAGCCATGGTGAAGTAACTGAAATGTTTTATAGGGGTGCTTAAATGAGCTTTTTAAAAACGACCCAAAAAAAGTATAAGTATTCACACCTAAAGACGTTTTCCACCAAGGCGGAGAAGAGATGAGCGTCTTAGAGTACGTTTTTCCGGCAAAACGGAGCGCAGATTTGAAAAGAGTGGTCCATGAAGTGCGATAAAGTTGAGAGAAGACGAGTGGAGATGTGAGCTGTTTAGAGCAGACTACGAGTGTTGTATGCAAAAGGAAAGTTTAGGGGAGTTGATTTCGTTCATCTACTTTTCGTCCCCGCCCCGCTCAGTGCGATGTGTTTTGTTTTGTATGGATATTTCACATATTGTCTCTTATACACTGTGTTAATCTGTTTTAACTGAAATTGAGTGGAATTGAGATGTCTAAATAACAAAGTTTTATTAGTTCCGTATATCACATCTTGTCTCCTCTCGTCTCGCCTCTGATCTAGTGGAAACTGCCCTTAAATAAAATAATTTTGAAATTTATTAGTTACCATTGAAAAGTCATGGAGTCTGAATGCTTTATACTTCTTACTGGCGAATGTCTTAATGCTGGATCGTGGTCTGTTAATATCTTTTCTAATGTCGCTCTAAATGCGTGAACCTAAAACAGCATTATTAGAATTTCTTATCTTAATCAAAAGAATCTATATCTCTAGCATAACACAGGATATATATAAGAGAAAAATACCATTTAGTTAAATCTAGAATAAACATTCATCAATGAGGCTTTTTACCTATGAAACAGAACAAAATAATTTGGCTGCTCTTTTCGTCATCCTACTTGTAGCTCATTAGAATTGTAGCTAGATTCACCATTCCATCTATCATTTGTTTTTATTATCATTTTCTTACAGGCAAAAAAAATCAAAAAGGTGTCTAAACCTTAACTCTAAAGGTCTTTACAATCAGAAATATTCACCTTTAAGTCCTCATATTTTCCAGCCGCAAGCCTGTCACAATAAACCTCTATTGCATGGCAAGCAATTTCTCTACTAACAAATGACAGTTTACTATCTAACTTCCTGACATAATCACTCATTGGATATCCGTAAGGTTCCTTGCCGCAGGTCAACTTCATGTAACAACAACCAGCAATGCAAACATAATTTACGTGTTTGTTGTTTACAAAATGCCTGATTAATAATGGCCCCAGGTCACCACAGGGGTGCAGGCCAACTAAACCATATGAATCAAAGTTTTTACACAAGCCCAGACAGTTTAGCTGTTCATCTGATGACAAGACCATGTTAAGATGCGATGGTCGATGCAGTTTACTGAATTCCTGGTCTGATATATACTTTCTGGCTGTGTACTCCAATTCAAGGTCAAGTTTTCTGAAAAAAAAAACTTTTACCAATAAAGAAACATAAAATAAAAAAAATTTGTTTACCAAACCAGAAGGTAGCATTATTGCTATAAATATTTTTTTAGGAACTTCTAAATGACAGACCACAACTAGAACTTTTTTGTAAAGAGTAAAAGAAATAATGCTGCAAAACATTGAATTTTAATTATTATAATGTAGAGCAGCCCAGGATCTAATTTTTTTTCCAATTTTGGAAAAACTTATTATAAGCTTTTTAAGACAGGTTTTATTTGATGGCTCCTTTATTTTGAATTTAGGTACTCCCCTAAATCTGGTGCCTAGACCTAGTACCCCTGCTTGCTCCAACCCTCCAGAAAAATAGGTGACTAAACTCCTTTATAGGGACAAGGTCATAAAATATACATACCACAAGTACAGACCTGGCTTCATCACTCAGTTGAGTTTGACACTCTATACCAGCAGCAAATAGTTCATATTTATATGACAGCATCCTCACTAGATGCCCCAAACCAGATCCAAAGTCCATGACAGCCTTACAGTTACTTGATTCTGCTATGCTGCTTACTACTTCTGCCATTAAATTTATTTCATGTCTTTTCTTCAATTTCACATGTTTTAAAAACAAGTTCTTCAATTTTGAGTTAGTACTATTTATTTTACTATTCGAAACTATAACCTTGTTAAAGGTTTCAGCTTTAGGTATTCTTGGGAGGTTTAATACTTGGATTGATTTGATCAAAGCTAAAACTGACAATGGTAACACATGTTTTGTCCTAGACCCAGATAAAATTGCACCCAATTCTTCTAACTCCATGCTATCGAAGGCAATTTTCCAAGTCTTCGGCAACTTCTCCCAATGCTCTTCTACAAAGAAGTCCTGAAAATAAAATGAAAAATAAAATCTTTTATAGGAATTTTATTGACAGACTATTAAGTAGTATAAATATGCTAATAACATATTGTTGTTTACGCACCACTACATATAAGTCTAGAAGCCAGTCAAACATACGTATTAATTTCAATGTAGACGAAATGTGCCACTGCACCGCTTCTCTATTTAAATTCATACCGAAATTGAGAAATTATTGTCGTCTCAATAGAGGTTTTGTTCACCAGTAATTTCAAAGAAAAGTTAATGTTGGTTGATTTCTACATCAGAATTTATTTACTGCTAGCAACAAGAAAATTAATAATTGTCTATAATACTTTCAACAGCACGCTAAACAACCACAGCCAGCTGATCACAGCTGATCGAAACTGACAGTTTGCTTTTTTTGTGGATAACAAGGGAAACCCGTAAGTAGGGAGTTGCTTACTTGCTTAAAGTTTGCTTATTTTATTTTCTTGTTTATCAGCAGTTTGTAAAGTGTAAAATACTGGTGTTCCAAACCAGTGAATATGTTATGGCTTTACAAGTGTGAAGAAAATACAATGAATTGGCTGCTCTTTTCGTCATCTTCCAAATATTATTAGAGCAGATCTCCCATTAGAGCTGGAATTGGATTCATCGTTCCATTTACCATTTTTATCTTTTTTTGTTAATCATATCATCATCTCATCAGCCTTCTTTTATCTCACCATCTTAATGAAATAAGAAAATACAATTACAGAAGACTGTATAAACTTTGTTTTTCCCCATAAAAAGGAAGAGTGAAACCAAAAAAAAAAACATCAGACTGATGCGACAGATGTGACAGCCGACAGATTTGATATTTAAAAAAAACATCAAAGCAAAACATTCCATGTCCATCTAAAATTACGGGGAAATTACGTATTTTCTCTTAACAAAATGATTAATAACTAGTTGGCTTCTAGTCATAAATGAAATAATGGCTTTTTGGAACACATAGCACAAAATAATAAAATGCAAAACATTTCACTTGGAAGTTTGTGAAGATATTACTGAGGGACATAAACCGACATCATGTTTCTAAAAACAGAATTTTTTAAAGCGATTTCTTTTAAGAACCCAATAAGGTTACCATTATCATACTGGTTGTTGGTTTGTTTGCGATTCGCTTTAACATTGTTCCCTCAAGTTGGGTACATACATCCTGATGAATTTTTCCAGAATGTAGAGGTCATTGCAGGTTAGTTTTAATAGTTATTAGAACTTTAATCAATTATCTGTAACGTAAATTTAAAATACACCTATTCAATAAGTACCTACTAAAGTTTAACCACAAAAAAATTGCCTAGATTAGATGTAATGTACATTTTTTTGGCATATTGTATTAGTTCAATTTAATTTAGTTCAGAAAATATTATATTATATTTAATATGTTCACATTTCGTTTTTTTTATTATTGTAAATTTATCACATCCAGCTTTTGGAAATTTAATATGCAATCAAAATTACAGATGAGAGCTCTAATAAACTTATGATCAAATGATTGAAAGACTTAAATTAAAATCTTTTCTATATTTCAGGAGACGTCTTTGGTGTGGATGTGGCCCGCACATGGGAGTTTAGTCCCAAATTCCCAATCCGAAACATCTTCGTTCCAAAACTTATTTTAGGCCCCCCACTTCATTTAATCAGAGTTTTCAATCCATATTCTAAATATTACTTCGGTGTTGATCTCCAAACACCATATTATCTATTAGTTATACCAAGATTATTTATTTGCTCTCTATCCTTGATAAATGATTATTGCTTGTTCAAAATTTGTGTTCTCTACGGACAGAATTTAAAAAATAGACTGAAGATTTTTGCAAGCTCATATGTGATATTCGTTTTCTGCTGCAGAAGTTTTTCTAATGCATTTGAAATGATATTTTTCTCTATACTTCTTTATTTAGTTGCAGAGTGTATGTACAGATCTGACAAAGTTATTTACCACAGTGAATTTTTAAATGAAAGATACAAAGATGCAAAAACACCAGCAGAAAGAGTAAAGATTTTTAAACTTACAACACATTTGCCAGAACATTCCTTGAGTAAAGTTTTTATTATTTCTACTATTGTAGTGATTGGTATATTTAACCGTCCAACTTTTGTTGGTTTTGCAATGCCACCTATTTTCTTTTGGCTACACAGAGGGTTAGGTTCAAAGGTGATTGGTTTCAAAGATTTTCATTACCGCATAATAACATTGGTTATATGCAGCATTCCCACAATCCTTTTCCTAATAATTGTAGACTCCATTTATTATGGCTACTTATCAAGTGCTGATGTTGAATCCATGAAGTTATCTTGGAATAATTGGATAGTGACTCCGTTGAACTTTCTGAGATACAACATGGATACCAGAAATTTAACCAATCATGGGCTTCACCCACGTTGGCTGCATCTTGCTGTAAATGTTCCACTTCTCTTCAACATATTGGGAGGCTTGGCATTTATTACTTTGTCAGCAAATACATACAGGTAATTTATTTGATCACAAACATTAATGGAATACATTGTAGATAATTTTAATTCCTGTGTGTAATTGTATGGATGTTTTAAATTTCAGGTTTATCAGAGGCCAATACAGCAAGCTGCCTAGGATCCAGAGTATCACAGGTCTGATGCTGTTCTCCATGGTCATACCAGTTGCCCTGCTATCTCTCTTCCCTCACCAGGAAGCTCGTTTCATAATCCCAGTCCTGGTTCCACTGGTATACCTTTTCGGAAACCACTTGCACCCCAATGAATGTGACACTGCCACTTGGAAAAATCTCAAGAAAACCCTAAGGTACATCTGGTACATTATTAATATTACACTCACAATATTCTTTGGCTTTATACACCAAGGAGGTATCGTTCCCTTTGCAAATACATTACACAGAGAAATTAAAAGTGTGTATGGTGTTCAAACACACGTCATTATTACACATAGTTATAGTATACCCACATTTCTTTTACAATTAGAGAGTACTAGTAAGATTTGGAAGGACAAAAGGACAGGGCATAGCTATAGACTAGCCCCTTCAACTTTTATATACAATTATGGGTCACTACCAATGGATGAGTTGTTTGTTAAAATTGATGAAGTTTTAACTGAAGCGGAGATGATGTTGCATAAGAGTAAAAAGAAGTATCGTTTCTACGTCGCATCTCCTTGCTCTTTAGATAGGAGAATTAAGTCGCAAGCGACGAAGTATCAATATTTTAAATTAATTGATGAATTTTCATACTACCCTCATTTTTGTTCAGAAGCATTACCCCAGTTCCCAGGCCGCCATGACGAATATTGTTTAGAAAATAGTAATTGTATAAAATCCAATGAATCTCAAGCTATAGATCTGAATATATTACAAAGAGTCTCATGTTTCCTCAGACATTTTTGCCTGAAAATATACCATGTTAAGGCAGTTATTTAATATTTTTTCTAGTTATATTTTTAATTGATTTAAGTCAATTTATCAACGTATAAGCAATAAAGTTTTATCAAAATGACAAAGACAATGTTATATTTTAGTATTTTTTTGTGAGATTAAAAGTGTGTACAAGGAATACTCCTTTGATGAATGTTTATATTTATATTTATAGTAGGTAACAAATCCAATCCAAAATATTTCGTCCTTTGTTTTTTTATGTTTTAAGTTAAGCTCAATGTTGAAGAGACAAACATAAATACATGTAAATATATATGAATATGTGTATTTATATGTAAAGTACTTACGAGATTGTTTCGAGACTTGGTGCATTATTTTAAAAAAAATTGTAATTGAAGTTATGTCATAACTTCTGTTCTGGCCAATCACAGCTCATTCATAGCCGCCATCTGAAAAACATTCCCGTCTCTGTCTTTCATCATTACTTTGAAAAAACTTTTATAGTAAATACATAAGTTAATTTTTAATGATTAGAACACATGACAGAGGAGATAGGTACAACTTTTTTTGTTTTTCAAAAAGCTAGTTTTTTTCTAGATGTTTGCATGTTGCAAATGTTTTAAAATTAAAATTATTTTCACAAAAGAAGTTTAAAAGTCTGATATGAAAATTGTGTACTGTAAAAAATATATTGTGTTTGACGTATTTTTTAATTATGATGATAACTTCCTACATATTTCAAAAGTACCAGTGTCAGTGGGTACATATTTTTCAGTCATCTTTTTTACTAATGTACCAAGTTTCAGAACTATAATATTTGATATTTTATGAAAACTGTTATGGAACATTCCGTAACGGAGCCATTGCAAAAGACATCACATAACTTTAAGAATAATAACTATATTTTTATGTTCAATATCAAGACATACTCCAAATTTAAACTATTTGAAAGGTGAGGGGTGAGTTCCGATATGCACTACGAGTAGTGCTCAGTGGTCTCAGCAGTGATAAATTCGTTTTGTTAAAGACTGGCAGTACACTGCCGCTGTTCCCTAGGGAAATATATGACGTCATGAATCGTGAATCGTAAGGTGCTCGCAGTGCTTTGATCACGTGATCAGTGCAAACAATAGTTTTGAATGTAAGAACAGTTTGAACCACTAATTTATTTATAAATAAATAAAAGTTTGTGGCTGTGAATAAAACAATGGCAATGTTAAAAAAATTAACGTACATATTTAAAATAATATTAATTTTAATTTTCTCACAGTATACTGCGCTGCGTTCCGTTTTAAACAGTAACCAGTATCCTGGCTATAATGGAACGGCTTCGCAGTATACTGAATTGACGTCATAGCTTACATTGGTCGCAGTGTATATCGGAACATACCCATTGACATACATTGGTTACATAATAGTATCCATGTTAGTTAAATATGTTTTTTTTTTTTTTGTTAAATATTAATTATTATTAAAAGAGCTTTAAAGTCACAGTCATTCTATCGCATGAAGACCGTTTGAATAAGGTTGTTGTTAGTTTCTTTGGGCGTGTACATGGACGGGCGTGTTGGCCTAGTGAAGGCGATACGCACACTTGAACAATGTGCACTTCTAACCACTGAAATAGAGTGACTGGGACCGAATCATGACTTAATGTTAATAATAAGCTTTGTTACATGACACTGTTTTGTATTTTAAGCAAAAACTAAATTTGGCCAAATGTATCGCTTAGTCATAGATCATAAAACAGCGTTAATATTTTAAAACAAAATATATTGAAATATAACCCATTTAGGTTTGTTTGATTAAAATTGTAAAAGCGAAATGCGAGCTTAGTTAAAGTAGGCAACCTTGTCGAGTATCAATTATCAATGTAGCTGTACGTTGCTTTAAAATGTTAACATGTAAGATGCTGTAATAGTGCAAATTATAAATATGGCTTTGCAAATGTTTGTAACGTCTACAGTGGACGGGCTGCTGGCGATGAGAATTTTTTCATGTAAAGGATTTTATCCTAATTTGAACTTCACAATGCCTGTTATTCTTACTCGTACTTTTCCACTTCTTTCCATTCATACACTAGCGCCTCTTACGTATGCTTTGAGTAACTAAGTATTGAGGTTAGTGAAAGGAAAGGAAAATATCAAATTCCGCAATAAATTACGTCAATGACTAAATGTAATTGTACTAAGTGAAATACATTGTGAATAAATATTAATAATGGTTTGCAATATAGGCACATGAAAATTTCTACCAGTGCATCGTTTTAAAAATAAATGAATCTTGGTAACCAATACTTGTTTTACTATTTTAACATCTTAAAAAAACAACAAGTGTTCTGAATTAAAATATCTAAATTGATAAGGGCGATGTGACAAAAAATAAATACAATTTTTTAATTAACATGGATTTATTATAATTAGTGATTTATTGAGGGATTAAAATGAGCAAATTAGTTTTTGGCACCAGTTTTGCAATAAAACAGTACATAAATCCTCATGTTTCTTTGCTTGAATAAAATTACATAAAAATCCTATTGTAGTTGATGGCTTAAGACCAAATTGATCAAAATATGTTACACAGTGAAGTTGTTACGAAGCAACATACATATAAAATGTAGGTAGGCAGTATGTATGGTCATTAGGAATTATCTAATACATTTCAACATCTTTCATACAACTGATAAAATACAAAAAAAAAAATCGGTGAATTACAAATAATTCGTTATGGCATCATAAATTGGTGTTTACCAGTTTGACAAATCCTGAAAAAAATTATAACTAAAAAATAATAATACAAAGTCAACATCTCTATTTTTTTTAAATCACCTTAAGCACGGTAAATAAGGTGAAACATACATTTTTTATCGTAGATTCGATTCAAATAGGTATAGAAATACCTGGTATTGAATGACTAAAGAAAAAAACTGCGATCGTAAATAAATAAATTAGAAATAAAATAAAATAAATAGAATGCCGATGTCAGTCTAAAAAAAATTAAATAGATAAAAATAAATCTAGTACATTTTGTACGTACACAAAAAACTATTTACAGGTGTAAATAAATATTAAGAACTATATGGCGGAGATTGTACTGTCAAGTTGTAGAATATAAAGGTTGAGACGCTCGAGTACTGTCTGTTTGAATTTTTTTAGTTTTACGAAGCTGTGAAGTTTTGACAGGAGTGTGCGTGCAGATTATTTCAGTGTGCGTTACCCGATTTTGCTCAGCAAAGAGGTTACTAACACTAAACGACGTACATATACACGTCAAATAGCCGACACTTCATCTTGAGACGAAATATCTGTACTTGGATTACTTTTTTACATTATCAATGACATTTGTAATTAATGACATAGTTTCTTATATACAGACGGTTTGTTGAGAATGCCTCAAACTGTATACAACATTCAACAAATTTTTTTCTTTGTAGTTTATGTGCAAGTTGAGACTTTCTCAACTTAAATTACAAGCATTTGAAAGGATGCCTGAATAAGATTTGGAACCTGTCATAGCGACGACTTGACTTAAGGTTGAAAAATCGACTAACACGACTTAAGCAAGTCATCATTAAAACTCGTGGTCAGTGACATTATTCTACAGGCGCATGTTTAAACATTGATTAAGTATTTAGCTATTGGGGATTTAAAATGTTCTAATAGGAAAACATTCATCATTAAAGAACTTGACACATTGATTTTAATTTTACATGATTATGTCAAACATTGATACAGTTTAAATCTACTCATATAGATACATACGTCAAAAAATACGTCCCATTTTTTTTTTAAATCTAATATATTAATACTTTGCTCTGGTCCTTCGAGCCAAAATTTTTAGGCACAACATTGATAATACCTTTAACAACACACGAATTGAATGTTAAAAACAATGTAGATTGTATCGTGGCAACTAAACTGTCAAGACAGGCTAAAATAGCAGACAAGTTCTTAAAAGTAGTCGTATTAGGTTTTTACAATTTTTGTGACATTTACATTAAACTGGTTCTGGTTAATTTAGGCCTAAATCGTGTGCTATATAAAACCTAAAATTACTATTACATCAACAACCATAGATACATTTGTTTTGTTTGTAGAATTAAACTTTCTAAACAGTTAGCCTTTATAATGCTGCTAGTATTTGTTAATTTATAACATTGCATATTAATGATTCAGACAATTTTCTTAAGGTTAAATTATAACAATAATAAACACATATACGTACACGTGTTGTTTGTGTGACCAGAAACCAAACTCACTAAGACCGTATTCTGCTTCTGGCTGCTTACAGCATTGAATACATTACCTAATTCGTCACCTTAACAGCTAAAATACACTAGTAGCCGACTGGCAGCGGCGATGTAGTCTAAGGTTGAACATGCCTACACAGAAGAAGCCTTTTCTTGCCTTGAAGCATTAAGTGTCAAAACTCTTTATCAAAATCAGAGTAAGCAACTTTCAAAGTACTTTTACCTGCACACAATCTAGCTATTAAGGTGACTGAATATTGTAGCAATGTAACCACCGCTTTAAATCTGCAGACAGAAGCAATCTAAGGCCTATTTCATAGTGACGGTGTTCTGCCGGTAGCAGTAGGGCATTTCCTCACCGAACTTATTGACGTGCGCGTTGTTTTTGTGTTGGTAGAGCGCGCTGTTGTCGACGTAGGCGTCGCACGCGCTGCACCACACCGACAGGTCCAGCAGCGACAGCGCCAGCGCGTGCGTGCTGGCCGCGTAGTGCCGCTGCATGTGCCCGCCCACGCAGCGCCCGCACGCGCGCTGCACGCACATACACACATACATATACAGCGCCAGCGCGTGCGTGCTGGCCGCGTAGTGCCGCTGCATGTGCCCGCCCACGCAGCGCCCGCACGCGCGCTGCACGCACATACACACATACATATACAGCGCCAGCGCGTGCGTGCTGGCCGCGTAGTGCCGCTGCATGTGCCCGCCCACGCAGCGCCCGCACGCGCGCTGCACGCACATACACACATACATATACAGCGCCAGCGCGTGCGTGCTGGCCGCGTAGTGCCGCTGCATGTGCCCGCCCACGCAGCGCCCGCACGCGCGCTGCACGCACATACACACATACATATACAGCGCCAGCGCGTGCGTGCTGGCCGCGTAGTGCCGCTGCATGTGCCCGCCCACGCAGCGCCCGCACGCGCGCTGCACGCACATACACACATACATATACAGCGCCAGCGCGTGCGTGCTGGCCGCGTAGTGCCGCTGCATGTGCCCGCCCACGCAGCGCCCGCACGCGCGCTGCACGCACATACACACATACATATACAGCGCCAGCGCGTGCGTGCTGGCCGCGTAGTGCCGCTGCATGTGCCCGCCCACGCAGCGCCCGCACGCGCGCTGCACGCACATACACACATACATATACAGCGCCAGCGCGTGCGTGCTGGCCGCGTAGTGCCGCTGCATGTGCCCGCCCACGCAGCGCCCGCACGCGCGCTGCACGCACATACACACATACATATACAGCGCCAGCGCGTGCGTGCTGGCCGCGTAGTGCCGCTGCATGTGCCCGCCCACGCAGCGCCCGCACGCGCGCTGCACGCACATACACACATACATATACAGCGCCAGCGCGTGCGTGCTGGCCGCGTAGTGCCGCTGCATGTGCCCGCCCACGCAGCGCCCGCACGCGCGCTGCACGCACATACACACATACATATACAGCGCCAGCGCGTGCGTGCTGGCCGCGTAGTGCCGCTGCATGTGCCCGCATACATACATACATATACAAGGAAAATTGCATTCTTGCTGACTATATCAATTTGATAGATCGGTTTAGTAAGGTGAAGGTATACACTAAAAAAGGGTTCTTCAGATTTATTCATGTGACCAGAATAACATGGAATTTGTTTTTAAAAATGTTTGGAAAAGTAAAATAATTGATTTATTTCTGAAATAAAAACTGATTCTCATTTAGACTGTAGTAATAAATATTTACTCACAATATAACAATGCAAGCAGACCCAGTTCTCGTTGAGCTCTTCGCATTCGACGCACTTGCCGGGTTTGAGTTGTACTCCATCCGGCAAGGGTTGCAATTCATCTATGTGAGGGCACCATGGCATCGGCACTACAGCAAACATCTCTTCATTGACCAACGCCGCCATATTCTCTGACAAATAATCCACTAATGTCTCCTTACTTTTAGAACTCGAAGGACCAGGTTTACTTGACCCTGGTTTCGAGCTGTCTTCATCATCAGTTCCACAGTTGACACCATCAGAGCACTTCTTCTCTAAACTTAAGTTAGCCATATCGATTTCGAGGGTATTATCTGGACTCCTTGGCGATTTGGACTCAACACTACTCAAAGACTTATCCGTCTCGTAAGTCGAGTTTTGGTCGTCATTGATTGTCAAACCCCGACTCGGCGCCGGTTCTTCTAGAACGTTCTCGATTGGAAGTGCTAGATTGAACTTCAGACTCTTCCAGTACTTCTGATGGGTTCTGATGACGTTGTTGATGGTTTCGATGGCTGACCAGTGGCATGTGGGTTTGGGGTCATAGTGGTGGTTTATGGGGTCACCTAATAGTGCTTTGGTGCACATGGTCATGGAATAGGCGATGCTCGTGACGTTATAGCCGCCTTCTAAGCAAAGGATGACGCGCCCGCCCGCCAAGCCTCTTAGTAGTTGAGTCATGCGCCCGTAACATTCAGGGGTCACCTTACAACCTAATATATAAGGAAAGGAAAAATTACTATCAAACTGAGAAATATGAAAAATACATGTGAAAAATTGTAAAGAGGAATTAACAAGCTGTGTTTACATAAAGAAATAGCTACATAATAAATATATTTCATATACTTAGCGCAGTGCAATTCCCTGTAAATGTGTAAGACTAAAGTATACTGTACCTCCGAGCGGGTCAGCGACGGCGGCGTCGAACCCGGCGGACACGAGCACGAGTTCGGGCTTGTATTCGTACGCTACTGGCAGTATTACATTGCAAAAGGCACTCAGATACTCTGCATCGCCCATGCCACGCTACAACATAATATTATTTATATTTTAATAAAGTACAGTCTGGCAGAAAACCGAGGAAATATGTGATGGGGTTTTAACTCTGTGACAAAATATAGCGAATTAATTAAAATTAAAATTCAAATCGTCACTTTTTTTACTACTGTGGTGAATGACTTTGTGCCCAAAGGTGGAGTATTTTTTCGTAGAAAATTTCAGATCCCTAATAAATATCACTTGGCTGTACTAACTTTAGGATGTTATCCAAAAAATCAACTACCGTTCAAAGAGTTAATTGTATGTTTGACTTATTCATAAATTTATTTGAACTCCCAACAAGAAAAAAACCTTACAAGCAATAAAAATAATAACATTAATAAAATCCATTGTGATTTCTTAATTACAGGGAGTTACATCTTGCAAAATTATTTAATTATTGTAATAAAAACATATTTAATAGATTTTATAAATACTCAGGGTAAAATTACATACTAACCTTATTCCAAGGTATGTTAATGTTGTATCCCTCTCCCTTTCCCTCCCCTACCATAGTGTAGTCCGCGTCGCTGGAATGAGGGAAGAATGTGCCGTGGTCGTATCTATGTATAGATATGTACAGGATCTGTAAATACAACATACATGTATTTAATAATAATACTTTAATAAGTTTAGTATGAACTTATCTATGAACGGTTTTTATTAAATTTCTAAAATAGTAAAAAAGTCTCAAATTCGCAGGATTACTTCTGTTAGCAATAAATAAACACGTTTTTCGTGCTTTTTCAAAAACAACCCTTTCAGAGAATAAAAGTATTATTAAGCGCTGCGTGCCGTTGCCGTGGTGCACGTCCCAGTCCAGCAGCAGCACGCGGCGCACGCCCAGCGCGCGGGCTGCGTGCACGGCGCCCGCCGACACGCTGTTGGTGAGGCAGAACGTAATGTGCAGGTATAGCCACGTACCCCAGCATCACCGTACGTGCAGCGCTGCGTGCCGTTGCCGTGGTGCACGTCCCAGTCCAGCAGCAGCACGCGGCGCACGCCCAGCGCGCGGGCTGCGTGCACGGCGCCCGCCGACACGCTGTTGGTGAGGCAGAACGTAATGTGCAGGTATAGCCACGTACCCCAGCATCACCGTACGTGCAGCGCTGCGTGCCGTTGCCGTGGTGCACGTCCCAGTCCAGCAGCAGCACGCGGCGCACGCCCAGCGCGCGGGCTGCGTGCACGGCGCCCGCCGACACGCTGTTGGTGAGGCAGAACGTAATGTGCAGGTATAGCCACGTACCCCAGCATCACCGTACGTGCAGCGCTGCGTGCCGTTGCCGTGGTGCACGTCCCAGTCCAGCAGCAGCACGCGGCGCACGCCCAGCGCGCGGGCTGCGTGCACGGCGCCCGCCGACACGCTGTTGGTGAGGCAGAACGTAATGTGCAGGTATAGCCACGTACCCCAGCATCACCGTACGTGCAGCGCTGCGTGCCGTTGCCGTGGTGCACGTCCCAGTCCAGCAGCAGCACGCGGCGCACGCCCAGCGCGCGGGCTGCGTGCACGGCGCCCGCCGACACGCTGTTGGTGAGGCAGAACGTAATGTGCAGGTATAGCCACGTACCCCAGCATCACCGTACGTGCAGCGCTGCGTGCCGTTGCCGTGGTGCACGTCCCAGTCCAGCAGCAGCACGCGGCGCACGCCCAGCGCGCGGGCTGCGTGCACGGCGCCCGCCGACACGCTGTTGGTGAGGCAGAACGTAATGTGCAGGTATAGCCACGTACCCCAGCATCACCGTACGTGCAGCGCTGCGTGCCGTTGCCGTGGTGCACGTCCCAGTCCAGCAGCAGCACGCGGCGCACGCCCAGCGCGCGGGCTGCGTGCACGGCGCCCGCCGACACGCTGTTGGTGAGGCAGAACGTAATGTGCAGGTATAGCCACGTACCCCAGCATCACCGTACGTGCAGCGCTGCGTGCCGTTGCCGTGGTGCACGTCCCAGTCCAGCAGCAGCACGCGGCGCACGCCCAGCGCGCGGGCTGCGTGCACGGCGCCCGCCGACACGCTGTTGGTGAGGCAGAACGTAATGTGCAGGTATAGCCACGTACCCCAGCATCACCGTACGTGCAGCGCTGCGTGCCGTTGCCGTGGTGCACGTCCCAGTCCAGCAGCAGCACGCGGCGCACGCCCAGCGCGCGGGCTGCGTGCACGGCGCCCGCCGACACGCTGTTGGTGAGGCAGAACGTAATGTGCAGGTATAGCCACGTACCCCAGCATCACCGTACGTGCAGCGCTGCGTGCCGTTGCCGTGGTGCACGTCCCAGTCCAGCAGCAGCACGCGGCGCACGCCCAGCGCGCGGGCTGCGTGCACGGCGCCCGCCGACACGCTGTTGGTGAGGCAGAACGTAATGTGCAGGTATAGCCACGTACCCCAGCATCACCGTACGTGCAGCGCTGCGTGCCGTTGCCGTGGTGCACGTCCCAGTCCAGCAGCAGCACGCGGCGCACGCCCAGCGCGCGGGCTGCGTGCACGGCGCCCGCCGACACGCTGTTGGTGAGGCAGAACGTAATGTGCAGGTATAGCCACGTACCCCAGCATCACCGTACGTGCAGCGCTGCGTGCCGTTGCCGTGGTGCACGTCCCAGTCCAGCAGCAGCACGCGGCGCACGCCCAGCGCGCGGGCTGCGTGCACGGCGCCCGCCGACACGCTGTTGGTGAGGCAGAACGTAATGTGCAGGTATAGCCACGTACCCCAGCATCACCGTACGTGCAGCGCTGCGTGCCGTTGCCGTGGTGCACGTCCCAGTCCAGCAGCAGCACGCGGCGCACGCCCAGCGCGCGGGCTGCGTGCACGGCGCCCGCCGACACGCTGTTGGTGAGGCAGAACGTAATGTGCAGGTATAGCCACGTACCCCAGCATCACCGTACGTGCAGCGCTGCGTGCCGTTGCCGTGGTGCACGTCCCAGTCCAGCAGCAGCACGCGGCGCACGCCCAGCGCGCGGGCTGCGTGCACGGCGCCCGCCGACACGCTGTTGGTGAGGCAGAACGTAATGTGCAGGTATAGCCACGTACCCCAGCATCACCGTACGTGCAGCGCTGCGTGCCGTTGCCGTGGTGCACGTCCCAGTCCAGCAGCAGCACGCGGCGCACGCCCAGCGCGCGGGCTGCGTGCACGGCGCCCGCCGACACGCTGTTGGTGAGGCAGAACCCGCTCGGCGCGGACGCACACGCGTGGTGGCCCGGTGGTCGGACCACGCATATGCCACTGCCGCCTGTGCCGTCCATTACCGCTTCTACCATCTGTAAGCAATAACAATTGGTAAAATTATGAGTTACTTGGAGTGAACAGGAAGTAGCGGCCAAAATGTTTCTTATTTTATTGTCTTTTCTTGTATGTGAGCATAATTTTATGTGCAAAATGTGCTAACCTAACCAATGTTGTGCAAATGTGGAGAACGTGAAATACGACAGCCTAAGCCGAGGTGGCCGTCTCCTTCCCAGGCCCCTTTAGATGAGCTAGGGATCCTCGAAAAATCATTGTAACCTTGTTCCCTCAATAATCAAACCACTAATGGGAAGGTTTTCTGTTCTGTCGGGGACCTACAAATCCATTCCTTGTTCGGTAACCCTTTGCCTTAGATTCCTCTTGCCCCTAAATTACGCAAGCCGAGGTCGAGCCGGTAGACACCCTTGGGTGACTTATAATTCGTGTCGCTCCTTGCCGTCATAAGGGAGTTGATTGCCCCAAATGTCCTCCAACAATCTGGCTCCAGACCGGGTCTGTACTAGGTCAGGCTCGATGGGGGGGCCGGGGCGGCGGACTGCTATGGCGGCCGTACCAATGTTTTTCATCTTGTTGTGTTGTCTTTATAAACACGATACAGTCTGATCGATTTTATAGAGAACGATAGCCACGGTAAAGCTGCTAAGGCCTTCGGGCCGCAACAATCGTCGTTTAGATTTTTTTTTTACAACAATTTAGCTGCTCTATTCGACATCTCCCAAGTCATTCAATAAAGCCTACAGTAGCAGCATGTTATTGTAGACAGATTCCTTCATTCAGATCTATCATTTTACCCCTCATCAAAACTTGGTAGTAAATATAACTATACTGCCATCAAAAAAAATCTGTGTAGTTGTCATATATATTGTTGTCTGTTAGATGGATGAACTACTCATATACCAGAGTCGACTGTATTGTTCATTACTGCTACTACAAGTTTAGGTAATAAGAAAAATTATTTGTCACTTAGATGGACTACACACCTGGCTACTGCCTGTACTTCTACCATATAAAGGCAACAGATTCCATTATTTTATGTATCAAAGTTAGCAAACAAGCTTACGGTACTTTGACGGTAGGAGTACCGCAGCCTATGGACGTTTGCAATACCGAGGACATCGAGCCTGCGTTAAAACATCTGCACCGCAAGAACATTAAATAAATTCGACAAAGTTTACTAGATGAGACTTCATTTCCTATCATAATGAAGAAAAAATTAAACAGACACCCAATAAATGCACACGCCACCACTCCATACTATTCATTACTGTTTCGACCGCGGGAAGGCGTACAAGATGCTTAAAATGAAACTTATTAAACAAAACAAAAATTTTGAAAATGTTTTAATCATTTGCTTGTCCATATGCATTCGAAAAACTCATATCAAATCAGATATATTTTTTTATTTGTTAACACTATAGTAAATTAGTATATATAAAGGAGAATAATATAAGAGTTAGTTACCTCTATAACACAACCGGTTGCCATGGCAGCGCTTTCAAGCGAGTCCGGGTGAAAGTATACAGAATCGAACGCATCCTTCTTACTGTTGAGATCCCTTAGCTTCGTCTTAGATAGCTCTTTTAGACTGAAACAATATAAAAACATAATATCCCTTTGTTTCAACTTTAGCTTTTATAACGACAATGCTTATACATTTTATTACTTAATAATCATTAAAATAAAAACGAAAAACGATTAACGGCAAAAATAAGATTTTTGTATGTTGATCACTTGAAAACTGTGACTTTGTTTGTCATATAATGTTTACAATCAATATAATTTGGTCCATTAACATTAAGACTAATGTATCATTTTTACATAGAAACTTACAGGAAACGCTCAGTAACGATCACGTCGAGAACTGTTTTTGAGCGCAAAATGGAACTTTGTTATTTAATTACAAACAAAACATTACAGGTACACTTCAGAAATGTAAGACCATAATGTAGATAAACTCTTAATAAACCCGAAATAGTAGTTTTAATTTACATAAATAACTTTATTAACTATGTTAAGTAAAGATCACCGTAGAGGTTGTATTTAGCAATTCTCTGCATAGGACATTAACCCTACACATTTCAAGGCTATTTTAAAACTTATTACCACTATATTTTCAATCAGAAAACCACTTCAATAGCGTATAAATAAGTACATTGTACAACGGCAAGTCATGCCGACCAGACATAAAAATCTTCATTCTAAAGTCTTAAAAAAAAACAATGATACCTGTTAAGATATTTCTCCGTATGTATGTATAGTAGTTCCTCATCAGTTGCTAGCCTGGAAGTGATGTGGTGTACTCGATCCAGTAGGCCAAAGTCCCGGTGTCGCTCGTGTATACGCATTATACGCTCCGGACACTCCACGTGGTCGCTGGACAATAAACCTTATTTTAAAGACAATAGCATTCATATTGCAATGGTTAAATGACCAAAATATCCTTCAGTGTATGTTTCCTTAAATAGAAATACAATCGACAAACTAAAGGGGTGAAATTAAAGATTAATTTATGGGTGAAACAAAAAAAAAACAATATATTGATAAAGAAAAATTATTTGTCATATTGTTATTTATTCCGAATAGATATTCTATTGCCCTTACCCTGCCTTTTTGAATATTTTATTGTTTTGTTTTTTTACATACTTATCCATTTTTATAAATATTATTGAGTTGTTTTTACATGACTTACGGTTCGCATATGTTTCTATGTTTTAACATCGCCGTGTCGTACACGTAGCAGACAGGATACTGTGGTAGAGATAGATCTGTCGCTGTGAAGCAAAACAACGATCTTGTATTATTTACATTACTTATAATCACTATTCACTATTCATATTAAAGCTTGAACGCTTTGTTCGTTTCTTAAGTTGAAAATATAAGGTTTTAAAAATATAAAAAATAAACCCTCACTTTTATTCTTGAAGAACTGCATTTTTAATTCATCAATATAAAAACAAAAGTTAATAAAAACAAGTTTACAACAATCAATACTAACCAGCTTTCAATTGAAACACTTTCATTTCAAACTTTCTCTTAGTGTCATTATCAACCACCGGATAGCAGTCCCTCGTATCGAACCTGTCAGCTCTAGTTTCGTCTCCCTCCCACTTCACTGCGACCGTATGCTTCTGCTTCTGTCCGTCGCACACATTAGGTATAGTCGTGTCGGTGCTGTATGTTGGCTGGAAGTTGTAGCAACTCCAGTATGGCTTGTGAACGTATATGCAGTTTAGTATTGTGTCTCGAATTCTGAAATGGAACTATGTATTATATACAAGCTATATTATCTGTATATAGACGAGAGATGGGTCGGTTTAAATTAATATGACCTTAAAATTTGAGCTAAATTAATTACTATGAGATCAGTAATGTGACTGGTTCTTGTTGGCATTCATTTATAATTACTTTTATTTGCATTGTCATAAAATTTATTATAAAAGATTGACCTTTCATACATTGCCCTATCAATTAGTGGAAACTGTTTTTGTTTATAATTTTTTGACGAAAGATTTGTTAAAAAAACTGTTTCCCAGATTGTAAATTTAAAAAAATCATGGCGTGCATAATTTATCTCGGTAGCTAATTTCTACTGACCATAAAACATAGTTTATTATTGGGGACCACTATTATAACTATTCAATGACTCACTCATCGCAAGGCGTTGGCCCGGCAGAGATCCTGGGCGGCGGGTGCAGACGTATACGTAGCGTTACGCATACACGCCTGCACATCGCTAATAGCATGCTAAGCACCCAGCGAATGCCAGCGAAACAATCATGACTCTCGCCAGCAGTTTGATGTGGAACACTATAATAACTTACAGCTTCAACTCACTTGTCAAAAGCGGAGACACAATAGTGACTTTTGACCCTCAGCTGCCTACAGATTGTTGTTGGGGACCACTATAATAACTAATAGGTTAAACTCACTCGTCGCAAGGCGTTGGTGCGGTGGCGAGCATGGGTGGCGGGTGCAGTAGTGTGCGTAGTGTCATCGCCGCGGACTCCGCCAGCGACGGTATGAAGTACCCCCCCTCTAAAACCACGCATATGCGGCTGCATACAGCTGATAGCATGCTCAGGAGGGAGCCGTAGCACGCTGGGGTGACTTCCATTTCACCCTGGATGTAAAATATGGATATAAGAATTAAATCAGTTTTGCTATAAATAGTCTTAAACCTTTAATTCCATGAAAATCTGTGATAATTTTCCCAATATTTATGAACCATACGATAAAAGTTTTTAATGGCATTTGATCAAACAAACATAAATATATTTTAAAATTATTGACAAATTTTGCCCAGTTTTGGCCCTTCTCTCGTCTGTGGCCACCTGCCATGAAGACATCACATGGTGTCACATGTATCACCGATCCCCTAAAGAAACTAAATACACAATCAAATGACCGAAAATGTAACCACAAAATGTCCACTTGAATGGTCTTTTTTATATGGTATGGTATGGCAAGTGACATTTCTGTACAATGCTTAAAGTTGAATTAATATGGGTCTATTTCTAAAAGAAATCAATAGTTATTTTAGTAAAAAACAGTCTCTGTTTCTATCTTAAATTGGTGCCATATTTTAAGTGAAGTTTTATATGGGATCGACGGACGGACGATCATAACATAAGCTGTTTAATATCTAATAGCACATTTAAAAGCATATTTTGTTAACCACTGAAAAACCATTCAGACAAACTATTTCCTGTTTGAGTGTCTTAAAATAAAAGACGAAAATCAAGATTTCGTTTAGTCAAAATTGATTTTTTTTTTCGATATCTTATTTCCCAAAACAGTTGTCAAAAAGCATTATTACACAACGAAATAGAACTCTCTATTAACGTGATGAATTGCAAAAGCACATTTTAACACACCAATTAAAAAACCGAAAATCACTCATAAAACATCCAAACCAGACCTTTTCATCTCCTATAGCGGAGTCGAATCCCGCAGACACCAATATAAGTTCTGGTGAAAACTGAAAGAGAGAGGTTTATTAGTATAGTTAAGTGTGAAAAGGTTGGAATACCTCAGGGCAGCCGACCGCAGCGTCGAATCCAGCTGATATCAAAATAAGCTCCGGTTGATACTATAGGATGGAAAAATAGACATTTTGAAATCAACATTACACAATTTACTATTAAACTAAGCTAGCAAACAACTGCTTGACATCAATATAAGAGTTGCCAGTTTAGTGTGTGATTTATTATTTAAACACATGTGAGGGGTTGCTAGCTAGA
This sequence comes from Choreutis nemorana, assembly GCA_949316135.1. NCBI lineage: Eukaryota > Metazoa > Arthropoda > Insecta > Lepidoptera > Choreutidae > Choreutis > Choreutis nemorana. Next base: position 2,304,712 of record OX438598.1, read on the forward strand.
GCTATCAGCCAATTTTATTTTATTTTTAAACTAAATTTAAGAAAATAATGCTAGGCAAAAAAGTGCAGAAATAAATGGGGATCAGCTAATGGCATTTCTGAGTTTTACAGCAAAAATGGTGCTGCCAGGCATGACATATGTAGTAGTTAACATCCTATTATTTTTGCCAAGCTATAAATATCGATTATAGCTATACATCTACGACACCAAAGCCATCACCCATGTCCATCGCACAAACAACTATCAGAACCGGGACTCGAACCAGATCTATTTAATTACATATACAACTGTCGTCTTATAAAATAATAGGATTAGTATATTTTAGCTATACATGGGTAACGAATTGGCGCTTGGTTCGTCGCATCATTTGGCACCGGTATCATTCTCCATCAGGTGTACCGTCTCCTTGTTTGCCCTTGACTTTTTATAGGAAGAATCTAACCAAATCAAATATAAATAACCTCAAAAGCCATAGGCAGTAGCAACTGATGCCATATCGCTAAATAGTCTCCATCACTCATGCCCGTCTTGTTGAGAGGCACGTTGAAGTTGTACCCGAGCCCTCGGCCTGCGCCCACGTAATGGAAGTCCGACTGACGAAGGTTAGGCCAGAAAGAACCGTTCTCGTACCGATGGATAGAGAAATACACCACCCTGTATAACAATTATATAAATTAATAAATATCACTACATAGTATAAAACAAAGTCGCTTTCCGCTGCCTGTCCCTATGTATGCTTATATACTACTCAAAACAAAATAAGGGCCACGAGGTATTTTGTCTGTACCATGAAAATAATAAAACCAATATATTTTTTTTTCTCCATAACGAAAACTAACGTTGTTTTTACCGTGTAGACCAATAAACTTTTTCCAATAATAATGATTAAAAAGTTTATTTGCTTTTGAAAGAAAAAATCACATTTAAGGTTAAAAATAAAAACAATGTAAAGTTACTGAAAACAAAAGAAAATACTCCATGCTCATCTTTTAGTAACGAGTATGCCCTCCTCGTTTCGCTACGCACTCCTGAAGCCTGGAGTGCATGCTCTCAATCAAATGCCTGACATTTTCCATTGGAATCTCTTCCCAGGCCCTTTTAACAGCATTGATGACTTGCTGTTGGTTGTGGATTTCCTGATCACCGTCTCTAACTCTTCGTTTCGACTGATCCCACATGTGCTCTATTGGATTTAAGTCCGGACTGGCCACGGCAAGACTTGAATTTGAGATGCTTCCAGTACAAACCGAGTCGCTTGAGCCGTATGTGCACGAGCATTGTTTTGCTTTAAGATGAATCCAGAACCCGCTCGCTGGGCAAATGGGATCACATGTGTTCTGACAACTTCCTCAATATACCGCTGAGCAGTAACAGTACCCTCATTTAAAATAGCGAGCTCAGTTTTGCCGTGTAAGCTTATCCCGCCCCAAATCATTACATTTGGACCACCAAAACGATCGACTTCATGGATGCAGGCTTCTGAAAATCTCTCGCCGCGTTTTCTCCATACTCTAATACGCCGATCGTCGTTAAAAAATTTAACTTTGCATTCGTCTGTGAAGAGCACCATGCCCCATTGGTTTATGTCCCAGTCCAAATGTTGACGGGTAAATCTTAAACGATTTGCACGATGATTTCTGGTTAATGGAACACGGACAACTCGCCTTCTTGATGCCTGCTGGTCTTCATGCAATCGATTACGAATAGTTTGGTCACTGACACGAGTACCCGTTGTGAGCCGTAAACGATTTTGCAGCTTGCGGGCCGTCGTTGTGCGATCTCGGCGCGCACTTAATCGAATGTAACGATCCTCTTGAGCTGTTGTAATGCGAACTCTGCTCGAACCAGGTCTTCTTCTAACACTGCCGGTCTCTTGGAAACGATTCCATAGATTTTGAATAGCTCTTCGAGAAAATCCAAACCCACAAATCGCTGCGAATGACCTTGTTCAATCATTGTAACGGCTCTGGTTGCTGTCAGCGAGTCCATATGACGCCAGCGTGCTTGTGGCATATTGCAAAAGATGTTTCTGACTCGAGATATCAATTAACTCTGATAATTTCTAATAAATCAAGAAGCTGAGGAAAGCAAGACGACAAAGCAAATGGAATCAACATTTTCAAAAATAATTTTAATTTTTTTTTTATTTAAAATTGTTGCCAGCATTAGATGAATACTACAATATTAAAAAGTTTAGGTATCAAAGAGTTTGTATACTCAATATTTTACTACGTTGAATATGTAAATGTTTAATAATTTACACCAAAATGAAAAAATACCTTGTGGCCCTTATTTTGTTTTGAGTAGTATATCTTTAAAACTACTCAATGGATTTTGATGCGGTTTTTTAAAAATAGATAAGAGTGATTCAATGTAAAATTTTAAATGTACCTAATATATGCAAAATATCCGAAGCCGGGGCGGGTCGCTAGTAGTTTTTAAAAAATATAGTTTTGAAGATGATAAAGAGTACTATTTTAGGACATTTTAGAAAATCTTGTTTATAAATTGTATAATTCATGTGAATAAGTAATCCTATGTTCAAATAAATGCCAATATATATATTTTACCTCGGGTCATCGTAAAACATCTGCTGCGTGCCTTGTCCGTGATGTACATCCCAGTCCACTATTAATATCCTGCAAATAAATTAAAACTTTATGTTGCTAAGTAAATATGATACTGGTTTGATATTAATGTATCATGCAACCTGCTCAATGCACAGCTATCTTGGGGCAACATTAAAATGGATTGTTGCATGTAAAATGTAAGATAATTATACTATGGCTCACCTAGTAAGTCCTCGTTTGTCTATGGCATACTTGGCGGCTAGAGCGACGTTGTTGTAGAAGCAATACCCGCAAGGCTCCGAGTACATGGCGTGGTGTCCCGGCGGTCTTACGAACGCAGCGCCATTTTGTATCTCGCCAGAGACTATCCGGTCTACCATATCTATGGTTGAGCCCGCCGCTATTAGCGCTAACTCGTGCGTGCTCTGTGTTTGATGGAGATTGTTTATTTTTTTTACAAAACAACTAAAGAGGTTAGTAATACTATGGTTTGAAAGTGATTTTTAATTTCGTCGCCCGATGGCTCTTTAATACATTCATAAATTTGTTGACAAAAATGTTCATAAAGTAACATTGACATTCATGTCAAAAAATTACAGAATATTAAGTGTCTTCCTTAAACCTATTCGGCAAGCTTTATCCGATTTTTGAAGTTATTTACCACACGTTTACTTTGTGTGGGGGAAGGTTTGAATCCTCAAAACTTCCCTCTGGCTATGCCCGTGGTATATATGAGTATAATGACTTACAGGGCTGATATAAACAGCGTCATATCTAGAGCTGATCTCCTCAAGGTAGTCCAGGTCCTTGTTTTGGTGCGTCGTCTCCAGCATGTTGAACACTGAAGGGGAGTGCAGCGAGAGCAGCTCATCTTTACAAGCAGCCCTTGGTTTATACTCCTTGCATTGCTCTATCAATCCTAATTCGCGACACCTTTGGAGAATGGAGAGTAATAAAATGAACAAAACTCATGAAAAAATTGTAAAACAACACTGCAGGCCTAGCACGCTAAATAAATGCGACATAGCCGCGAGTTGAGTTACTTCTCTCTCCCTCACTACGAGACAAATAGAAAGAGATAGGTTCTATCTCGTGCCGCGTCTTAAGGTGGTGGTTGGAGCTGGAACTGAGATAAGATACCGACACAGGCACTTGTCCTTAGGCTTTGTATGAGCTCCAGTTCGTGTACGCGAGCGCTACCAGAGGCCGAGACAAGCAACGAAGCTTATTGAGAAAGAATAATCTTTTATGTATCCTATTTATTTATTTTAACTCTACGATACTAAATGAAAAGTAGCTTTGATCGCGGTCTCGGTACATGCAGAAAAGACCGAGACCCCTGTCGCGGTCTCTTGTAGTGGTCGCGGCTCCAACCGCCATCTTAAGTGTGCTAGCCCTGCTGGTAACGCTAGCAAAAAAGTTAAAGACCTCACAACCCTTCATACATATCTTACTGTAGAAATAATGATTTTTTAAAGTTAAATCATTATCATTGTTTACCGAGTAATCATATAACATAAATAATTAAGAAATATATTTACTATCAGTCTATATATTTATTTCTTGTATTAAGGGTCCAAAAAAGATCGTTAATAAAGGCAGGTGGTTATTATTTTTTCAGTGTATAAAAGTGTATTAACTTAAACTTTACCTATCTATAATACTGATGAGTCTCTCCGGGCACTCGGGGTAGTTCTCATCCCACAGGCAGCGGTGCTCCGCCATCCGTGGCTCTGTCACGAAGCCCGTGGCGCCGCGGATTTTGTGCTTCGACTCCATTGCCTTTCAAATTTATTTACCTCATATATTTGTGACATTAAACACTTCTATACACACTATTCAGGATTTACATAATTGTTTTAAAATAAAAATTGGTTTCAGTCAATAGAAAATAAAAATCTTTCATTAAATGTTTCATTTCACTGAAGGTAAAGTAATAATCCATTGTTGTGCAGAAAGATTGTTGACCTTGATATTTTAAACCAAATGTGTCATTCTTTTGGATACAAAGTGGTTCTCCAATTTTCTTCAAATATAAGGTTCAAAGTCTAAAGTGATGGTTCCATATACATTATAATGTATATAAAGAAAGATTGTCGAAATTCGCTATTAAAAATTGCAGTAATGAAATCATACCTATTAACATAAGTAAGGGTTAATTTTGATTAAATCAAAACATGTTTCTTAAATGCCAATAAATAGATATAAAAAAAATAGTTTGTATGGTTTATAACATAGGTAAAACAATTTTTTTTATTCATAAAAATTAAGGTTATAAACAACTTACAATTTGGTAATGATCTCTTATTACAGTGTCAACTGTTTGTTTTTTCTTTTGTTGTGCCCTCTTCTTTGCTGTAATTACAGATTCTGACGGCTGTAAAAAATACATAAATTATTATTATGTCACTTTGAGTCACAGTTGTTTTTTATTATTTTATTATAAACTGCACAATTTTCATTATTTTATATAATACATTAACACAAACACTGAAAAGGTATTATTACCTATTATTATTTTTACAATAGTTAAGGAAAATTGTACTAATTCAGACAGGCAGAAAAGTTTTCAAATGTTTCTGTTGAAGGAATATTTTTAGTGTTTTGTTTCATCCAATTTAGCATTCAATGTGTTTGAAGTGTTATCAAATCATGAAGCATTCCTTATCACATAATTCTACATAGGTCAACACTTGCTTAATCTGTTAATTGTACATCATAAGTATAGTTCAGAAGATACAACCATTTCTTTACTCTGTTGTCTTAAGTCAGTAAAGATTGTAATACTTTAACACTTTAATGGTTTATATCTTAAGCTAGAATGTAAATATTGCATTAAGATCTCCTCAGTTTAAGAATATGTATGTAAATTACTTTAACACAAATCATGTGTTAGGTATTTTTAATTAACCAATAGTCTGTGAGGAAAAAGAAATGTGTGCAATCAAAATGTTGATAGCTTTGATTTATTGTAAAGCTTTTTGAACAGGCATTGTTAACTACTAGTTGTTAATACACATGTAGAGAGAAAGTACAAAAGTCCTTAGAACTTGTAAAATGTGGTATGATTATCGAAAGATTAAAAGCTGAGTTTAGAAGCGATATAAAGTGGTATGTCGACATTTGTCGTCTTGGGAAAGCTAGCTTTTATTGTTTTTGTTCGTCGAGCGTAACCGCACCGGTTCGGGAGTATCTCTTTAAAATACCTTGACATTAGCCGACATAGCACGAGTTTGTATTTTGGCTTTGCGAGCACCGTTTCTAGTAACTATGCTCGACGGCGGTGGGGTGGCCTTCTTCGAATCTCCAGAAGAACGCCGCGGAGGCGGCTGTGGCATGGGGTCACTCTAAAATTACCAAATAATCGTAAAAAATGCGTTTTAAAATTGCGCGAAACTCAACACATGTAAGAAATCACCGTGAAAAATTACCATTTCGCTGGAATTTCGAAAATTTTAAATCTTGTAATATAAAGTTTCGTTGAAAGCTATAAATAATGCACCAATTTACATTGCAGTAGACATAGAAACTCACAAAAAAAGCAAATTTATGACTTAGTGTTCGCGTTTGTTGACATTTTGCAAGATGCCATTTTGGCTATAACTCGTCTGGATTCGAAAGATTTATTTTTGCCTGTATGCACGTTTTGTTTACTATTCGAACTAAACGTTTATTTTACATATTACAAAATAATTCAAAAACATTTGATTTACAATTCAATTAGTCAAAAATAATCGTAGTATTTCTTGTATTCATTTGTAGCAACTTACTTGTCAGTGTCTTATAATATTATTTTTGATGGTAAATACTATGAAACAAATAAAAAAATTTGAACGGTTTCTGAAAGCAACAATTTGAATTTGTCGGATTAAAGTGTCAAAATCTCGGCCATCATCTGTTAATGTCACTCAATCAAGCTGCAAGCTGAAAATGTCAAAATCCGCTATTTTAACCTGAAAAAATAGTTTAAATAAATCTTATATTCATAAATTTCTATTTAGGTAATACAGCAAAACGATAATCTTTCAGCGTTTACAAAATTGCAATTGACCTAGTTTCCTTATTTGGTAAGTTTCATCTAAATAGTGCATAACCAGTTTATAAAAACCAAGTAAGTAAAGTACCTATGCTGTTACTAAGTAAATAAAAACAATGATGAAATTTACGTAATTAACGCAACAATAAATCCCGCCGTGTTGTAATAAATGTTTTCACTAACGGCTTCTATACAAAACAACTAATAATTTTATAAACAACTCTGTGCAGTTATGAAATGAAGCTACTGAAGCCGCTATGGGTGCTCCGTCAAGGTGGAAGAAGTGCTGGTTGTTCAGTCAGCACCTGGTCCCCTTTAGCCACTGCTTTCAACACCAGGCCCAGTTCTAGGCCCTTATTTGATAATCTCAGACACAAAACAGTTAGTATTTCAGTATCTTATAGTTTGTCCTTTTATAAATATATATTTATACCTTACCATGTAATGACGACTGGTCAGAGATGTTATTATTTTGCTTACATATTTAACTGTGAATATAATTGTGTCAAGTTATTGCATTATGTTTTTATTGCAGTGGAAAATGTAGAAACTTCCGAATTTTTGTTTTTGTATTATTTTCTTTAACAGCAAACAGTAATAGCAATTTTTGGAATTAAACTTTATTTTATCCATTTACGGAAACCAACAGCATAAAGATAACATATAAATAAGTTGTGTTATCTAATATTAAGGCCAATTACTTGTTTTCCGAATTTAACTTTTGAATAATCAATGCAATATATTAACTAATCCTGAAATTAAATAAACTAATAAAAATTAAGAACATGATGTCTCAGATTTTTTTTCCATAAGATATAGTTTATATTTCAATAATATAACTCATCTGTATTTATTGTTACAATATATAAGACACAATTATTAATTTAGGCCTGAAATTGAGAGTGCAAAAAGGCACACTTGTTACATTAATGTTTTTTGTTGTGCTCAGGGTCTATTCAACAAACCAGAATTGACAAGCTTTGAAGGTTTCTATACACTGAGGGATCAAGCTATAGCAGCCACAGACAGGCTCATAGAAGAGGCAACTAACAATCCAACTCGGCCCATGGTTGACATATTTGATGAGCTCAGTGACACACTGTGTAAAGTTGCCGACTTGGCTGAGTTCGTCAGAATAGCTCATCCACAGTCACATTTTGCAAGTGCAGCTGAAGATGCTTGTATCAGCATTAGCGGTGTTGTGGAAAAGTAAGAACCATCTATCCATCATCTTAAATTCTGGCTTTCCCCTCTAGAGGGACTACGGCGTGAGTTTATGTTTTATGTATGTTTCACATACATTTTTTCATTTAAGGTTAAACACACATAAAGGTCTATACCAAGCATTAAAGGATTCTGTGGAGCGAGGGACATCAGGAGACCAGCATTTGGCAGAACTGTTTCTCTTTGACTTTGAGCAGAGTGGGATCCAACTGGATGAAGAGCCGAGAAAAAGGGTTGTAGCTCTAAATGATCTCATACTACAAACTGGACAGAGATTTATGGCAGGTGCAGCCAAAGCAAGGAGAGTGTCAAGAAAACATGTACCACAGAATGTCAGACAGTTGTAAGTACATGGCAAAGAAATTATCCATGTTTGTTCCATTACAGGACATTTATATTCCATCATCTAAAAAGGCAAATTAACATATGATTATTTGGATGTTTTCAATAAAAACATTTAGCTATTAAAATGATTTTAAAACTATTTTTGGTCTAAAGCAATTTATATAATCAGAATCACTCTAATTAGAACTACTTGACTGATTCAGCAAAATATTTCCATCTTATGCTGAATAAAGATCTAAGTTAAGTAGTTCCAGAAGTTGTCTATAAATCCTTGCTGTTTGTCTATTGATGTGCTGTTTAGTTTCAGCACGGAAGGCGACAGCGTGGTTGTAAGCGGTGTGTACGCGGAATGCGGTGAGGCGGCGGCTCGTGAGGCTGCATACCGACTGTACCTAGCGCCTGATGAACATCAGGACCGATTACTGACTACAGCGCTGGACGCCCGACGAGAGATGGCCGCTATATGCGGGTTCCCGTCTTATGCTGACAGGTAATCACAATTTTATACATCATCATTTTCAAAGCGGCAGACGGATCATCTGATGGATAGTGCCTTTTAAGACTGGAATGCCAAGAATACCGCCAATGCGTTGCCCATGTAGTGGTAAAGATGTTATACCTCTCGTCCCGGCAATTACACTGGCTCTCTAATCCTTTAAACAAAAACACATACAACTGCTTCATGGCAGAAAAGGAAAGGTGAGTGATACCAATCCAGATGATCTCGACTGTAGACCCACCCTACTGTAGATCTACCACCTCTAAAACTATACGGCATTGAGAATAGTCGACAAAATTCCTAACTAAAAAAGTATAATGTGATAATAAAATAAAAATAAAAATGTGATAATTCGATAAAACCTGATCAAAATGTAAATGTAAATATCAAGAGTTGCAGTAACGCTATGGAAATATTTTCAATAACATGGTTATTAAAATATAGTTTAAAATGTCTGAGTTTCTCCTTTTTTTTTCTAGGGCTATAAAAGGCAGTACAATGGAGACTGCCGCCAATGTCCAACAGTTCCTAGACATATTATCTGATAACCTTTACGACAGAGCAAAGATGGACTTTGACGACATGTTGAAAATGAAGAAAAAAGAAACACCCTACCAGGTTGGTATTTTCCGATCATTAACAAATTTAAATCGAAACAACTATTCCACGTAAGTACCTGGTTCGTAAAATATTTATACATCATGGACGGTTTACCTGCCGGAAGGTGATACCGCCGCGTATTAATACAGCGATGTGCTGTTCAACATCTCGTGCTGGTAATTTTACTTTCTCTCATATCCTTCAAACCAAAACACAACGAACTGCTCCTCGGCAGTAATAGAAAGGAAATAATAGTAACATAAACGCACAACACACACATTGATTTATCCCTGCACTATGATATAATCTTGTGTCGCAGGCACTAACCAACAGTATGGTATAAACTACATAAATAAAAATACTACGTCCATGATTAGAAAGTGAAACAAATACGTCTTGAAAATAACACAAAGTTCCGCTCCCACCGGGATTCGAACCCGCGGAGCAGTCAGCTTCTACACCACTGAGCCACAGAGTCTGTAGTGAATTATATAAATAAATAATTAGTATTAAGTAGAAAATGTTAAACAGTATGTTTTTGTATTCAGGACCAACTAATGTGTTGGGACACACCATACTTCACTCACAAGGCTAAGAATCAGTTGCTGAATGTTGCCAACACTGACTGCAGTCCATACTTCTCTCTCGGCGGCTGCATGGAGGGGCTTAACATGCTCTGCCAAGAATTATACGGAATCACATTGAAATCTGAGGAAATGTTACCAGGTAATTGCTGAAATATAAGTAAATGTTTTTTGCTAGAAATTGTTCTTATTTGAAAAGAAGTTCCGTTTCAAAATAAGTACTTTAATAGTGTGTGAGTTTTGGTGTGATTTTTGTTGACTATATTAGGTCACTACAATAAAATTTTCATCTCATACAAAAATTATTTTATATAATTCTATATATTGTATCTAACATAATTCAATTAAACCGTTTAAAAATATTGTTTCAATATGCATTAACCACTGGTTACAAACCTCTGTGGTTTTACAATGCCTAAATTATCTGCTGTTATTCTAATGACTATATAAAGGTAAATAAAAAAATACGAAAAAATAAAATAAAAAGTCGGTCAAGTATGAGTCGGACTCGCACATGATGTGTTCCGTACCATCTTGTTTATAAATTATGTATTTTTTAGATAATTTCGTAAAAGAAACAAGAACAAGCAAAAATTACCTTTCTTGTATGGCCCCGTTTAATTTTAAATTTCTTTATGTTTTTAGTATTTATTGTAATAGCGGCAAGAAAAATAGATATTCTCTGAAAATTTCATGAGTTGCTAATATGGTTAGATACAGTCCGCTGACAGACACAAATACAAACAGACGGATAGCGACGGTATAGTAATAGGGTCCCGTTTTATACCCTTTGGGTATGAACTCTAAAAACATAATTCACAAAATTAATTCACTAAACCAAAATAAAATGAGTTAGAATAACTAAAGATATCTTATTCTACATTTAAATATACCCAGGTGAATCCTGGTCACCAGACGTATACAAACTAGCCGTGGTGGACTCCGAAGAAGGAGTCCTCGGTCACATCTACTGCGATCTGTATGAACGTCCGGGGAAACCTCATCAGGACTGCCATTTCACTATACAGGGAGGGAAGCTGTTACCTGATGGCAGTTACCAAGTACGTATTTTAATATGATTTGCATAAAAAAAAGGTTTCTTTTCCATTTACAATACATGTACATGTTAGTATATATGTATATAGAAGCTTCACATGTTTTCAGAAGAATCAAATCAAATTGATGCAGATGTTACATTAGGTAGTCCATATGTTCAGCCAGTCACTAGGCATACAAATACTATTTGTCGTGTCAGAAAATATATTAATAGTCATTATGCACTTACAAACTATAGTAGTGGAACTCACAAACAAATTTAGCGTATTTGGATTTGGTTTGCTGCAGCAGCGGTAAACAAATCTGACGTTTCGGCTATCAAGTTACTTATCTATTAAATCTTATCTTTAAAGAAGTCTAGCATTTTTGAATTAAATATTTTTAAGATGTCATTTTAATATGTTAAAATTAGTTATCATTAAAAGAATTTGGAATATTATTAATGATTTTTTGTGACATGAACACAACACTTTCGTGCAGAAGGGTTCTTTGACAAGGTTCAAATGATAGTAAATGGTTGTTTCGAACACTTTTAAGTTTGGTCCGGAATGGCTTTGCGTTGTTTCTAACAGACATGTAGGCTTCAAGAATATACAGACATGTTAGCGTTAGAATTTCTGATTTAATAAAGTATGGTCTGCAGCTATCAGTAGTTTTAAGTTTATAAATGGAACATATACATTTTTTTTGGGCCTTAAATACCCTTTCCCACTCAGTTGAGTTTCCCCAGAAGTTGATTGCATACCTGAGTATTGATGAAACATAACCATGATACCCCGTGAGGCAAGCCTTATCAACAGTTGGCAAAAGGTAGCGCCCAACATGGGAGTCTATAAGTAATTTGTGGCATACCAATTGAAACCTTTGATTATTAACCTGTCTAGATAGAAAGTTCGAACGTAAAAATGTAATGCAACTGTTACAGTACACATTTTTTTTAATAGCAAAACTGCCATTGAAGTAAATACGTACTTTGTGGTACATAAAAGTGACTAATTCCGCCTTAAAAATGTGCAGGAATTATAGAGGATGATTGAAACCTACTGCGAAAATTACATATCCTCGGCAGTAAATTCGGTAAATTTTTACAGGCATTTTACCTACAGTGTCCTACCTTGAAATTGAAATTTCCCCAGCTATGGGCTAGCAATTAAAAAAAATATAATTTAGAGGTAGGTATAGGATAAGAATATATTACTTTGTAAAATCGAGGTTAATATTAAACATGGTTTAAAATGGTCACTATTTTTATGAACTGATTGCTTTCCAAATCGATACATGAGTTTCCCCTTGGATATTAAACTAAATTATTTTGATTATATAATTCTATTATCCTGTTTTTGTTTCAAATAAATAAAATTTAAGAAGGTACCCTATTGAACACAAACAATATATTTTTTATTGAAAATTTATACATTTTTCGCATATGTAAATATTATATAGCTGGTATCACTCGGCATCCTTGAACGACATGAGGCGCCACGTCTACTTGTGGGGTATTACGCAAACAAGCCTTCAAGAAATTAATTGTCGTCTACTTTGCGATTGTCATCTGAAACTCTATTTATACAGGTTAATAAACAAAGATTGACGTTGGCTTTCTGACGTAGAGATGTAAACCCCTGTTTTTGACATCTGATGTATCTAATTCGAATCGCCGTTTACTGAAAACGAGTATTTATTTTGTTTAAGATTTAATACAAGTGCAGGTTTAAGCCAATTTTTGTGTCGCAACGTGGAGATGTTTTTGAATAGAATCCGATAGTGGTGATAATGCTGTCGCTGAGCGGCGGGCACCGCTCGGGCCCGGCGCTGCTAGGCGCGGCGGGCGTGGACAACCTGTGGCACGAGCTGGGCCACGCGCTGCACTCCATGTGCGGCCGCGCGCGCCATCAGCACGTGTCCGGCACGCGCACCGTCACCGACCTGGCCGAGCTGCCCAGCCAGCTCACGGAGTACGCCACCTCCAGCCCTGAGGTACGTCACCGACCTGGCCGAGCTGCCCAGCCAGCTCACGGAGTACGCCACCTCCAGCCCTGAGGTACGTCACCGACCTGGCCGAGCTGCCCAGCCAGCTCACGGAGTACGCCACCTCCAGCCCTGAGGTACGTCACCGACCTGGCCGAGCTGCCCAGCCAGCTCACGGAGTACGCCACCTCCAGCCCTGAGGTACGTCACCGACCTGGCCGAGCTGCCCAGCCAGCTCACGGAGTACGCCACCTCCAGCCCTGAGGTACGTCACCGACCTGGCCGAGCTACCCAGCCAGCTCACGGAGTACGCCACCTCCAGCCCTGAGGTACGTCACCGACCTGGCCGAGCTGCCCAGCCAGCTCACGGAGTACGCCACCTCCAGCCCTGAGGTACGTCACCGACCTGGCCGAGCTGCCCAGCCAGCTCACGGAGTACGCCACCTCCAGCCCTGAGGTACGTCACCGACCTGGCCGAGCTGCCCAGCCAGCTCACGGAGTACGCCACCTCCAGCCCTGAGGTACGTCACCGACCTGGCCGAGCTGCCCAGCCAGCTCACGGAGTACGCCACCTCCAGCCCTGAGGTACGTCACCGACCTGGCCGAGCTGCCCAGCCAGCTCACGGAGTACGCCACCTCCAGCCCTGAGGTACGTCACCGACCTGGCCGAGCTACCCAGCCAGCTCACGGAGTACGCCACCTCCAGCCCTGAGGTACGTCACCGACCTGGCCGAGCTGCCCAGCCAGCTCACGGAGTACGCCACCTCCAGCCCTGAGGTACGTCACCGACCTGGCCGAGCTGCCCAGCCAGCTCACGGAGTACGCCACCTCCAGCCCTGAGGTACGTCACCGACCTGGCCGAGCTGCCCAGCCAGCTCACGGAGTACGCCACCTCCAGCCCTGAGGTACGTCACCGACCTGGCCGAGCTGCCCAGCCAGCTCACGGAGTACGCCACCTCCAGCCCTGAGGTACGTCACCGACCTGGCCGAGCTACCCAGCCAGCTCACGGAGTACGCCACCTCCAGCCCTGAGGTACGTCACCGACCTGGCCGAGCTGCCCAGCCAGCTCACGGAGTACGCCACCTCCAGCCCTGAGGTACGTCACCGACCTGGCCGAGCTGCCCAGCCAGCTCACGGAGTACGCCACCTCCAGCCCTGAGGTACGTCACCGACCTGGCCGAGCTGCCCAGCCAGCTCACGGAGTACGCCACCTCCAGCCCTGAGGTACGTCACCGACCTGGCCGAGCTGCCCAGCCAGCTCACGGAGTACGCCACCTCCAGCCCTGAGGTACGTCACCGACCTGGCCGAGCTACCCAGCCAGCTCACGGAGTACGCCACCTCCAGCCCTGAGGTACGTCACCGACCTGGCCGAGCTGCCCAGCCAGCTCACGGAGTACGCCACCTCCAGCCCTGAGGTACGTCACCGACCTGGCCGAGCTGCCCAGCCAGCTCACGGAGTACGCCACCTCCAGCCCTGAGGTACGTCACCGACCTGGCCGAGCTGCCCAGCCAGCTCACGGAGTACGCCACCTCCAGCCCTGAGGTACGTCACCGACCTGGCCGAGCTGCCCAGCCAGCTCACGGAGTACGCCACCTCCAGCCCTGAGGTACGTCACCGACCTGGCCGAGCTGCCCAGCCAGCTCACGGAGTACGCCACCTCCAGCCCTGAGGTACGTCACCGACCTGGCCGAGCTACCCAGCCAGCTCACGGAGTACGCCACCTCCAGCCCTGAGGTACGTCACCGACCTGGCCGAGCTGCCCAGCCAGCTCACGGAGTACGCCACCTCCAGCCCTGAGGTACGTCACCGACCTGGCCGAGCTGCCCAGCCAGCTCACGGAGTACGCCACCTCCAGCCCTGAGGTACGTCACCGACCTGGCCGAGCTGCCCAGCCAGCTCACGGAGTACGCCACCTCCAGCCCTGAGGTACGTCACCGACCTGGCCGAGCTGCCCAGCCAGCTCACGGAGTACGCCACCTCCAGCCCTGAGGTACGTCACCGACCTGGCCGAGCTGCCCAGCCAGCTCACGGAGTACGCCACCTTCAGCCCTGAGGTACGTCACCGACCTGGCCGAGCTACCCAGCCAGCTCACGGAGTACGCCACCTCCAGCCCTGAGGTACGTCACCGACCTGGCCGAGCTGCCCAGCCAGCTCACGGAGTACGCCACCTCCAGCCCTGAGGTACGTCACCGACCTGGCCGAGCTGCCCAGCCAGCTCACGGAGTACGCCACCTCCAGCCCTGAGGTACGTCACCGACCTGGCCGAGCTGCCCAGCCAGCTCACGGAGTACGCCACCTCCAGCCCTGAGGTACGTCACCGACCTGGCCGAGCTGCCCAGCCAGCTCACGGAGTACGCCACCTCCAGCCCTGAGGTACGTCACCGACCTGGCCGAGCTGCCCAGCCAGCTCACGGAGTACGCTACCTCCAGCCCTGAGGTACGTCACCGACCTGGCCGAGCTGCCCAGCCAGCTCACGGAGTACGCCACCTCCAGCCCTGAGGTACGTCACCGACCTGGCCGAGCTGCCCAGCCAGCTCACGGAGTACGCCACCTCCAGCCCTGAGGTACGTCACCGACCTGGCCGAGCTGCCCAGCCAGCTCACGGAGTACGCCACCTCCAGCCCTGAGGTACGTCACCGACCTGGCCGAGCTGCCCAGCCAGCTCACGGAGTACGCCACCTCCAGCCCTGAGGTACGTCACCGACCTGGCCGAGCTGCCCAGCCAGCTCACGGAGTACGCCACCTCCAGCCCTGAGGTACGTCACCGACCTGGCCGAGCTGCCCAGCCAGCTCACGGAGTACGCCACCTCCAGCCCTGAGGTACGTCACCGACCTGGCCGAGCTGCCCAGCCAGCTCACGGAGTACGCCATCTCCAGCCCTGAGGTACGTCACCGACCTGGCCGAGCTGCCCAGCCAGCTCACGGAGTACGCCACCTCCAGCCCTGAGGTACGTCACCGACCTGTGGCACGAGCTGGGCCACGCGCTGCACTCCAGGTGCGGCCGCGCGCGACATCAGCACGTATCCACGTTGAGTGTTATAGGGTGCGAATCTGTAGCCACTATCCGGGCAAATGATGTAGATGGCAGCTAGAACTTACGGCAACCCGAGACTCGAACCCTCGACCGGTCCGTTCGTCAAACAAGGCATGTAAAAAACTGACCTACCACCTCTTTATATTAGGTTTTTTTTTGTCAAATCAAAATGTTTAGTTTTCGCCATTTTAGGATGAGAGACAGCGACGTTATCCTTAATGGGATCTTTTCGAATGTGTGAAGTATCGTATGTTAGGTCTAGCGATGATTGAACATCTTGCCTTCTGCTATGTTTGATAGATTCAAAAACGCTTAGTAAATTGACTATTTTAGTTATCTGGCTTTTGGTAAATGAGGTGATAAATTTTGGAGCTTCAAAACTGATTGAATAAAAAACTTTTGACTTTACTTCCCAGGTGGTGCGCAGATTCGCTCGTCACTTCCAGACCGGGGAGCCGATGCCCGAGGACATGCTCCACAGGCTATGCGCCTCCAAATTCCTGTATGGTGCCAGCGAAATGCAACTGCAGGTACGTACTTAAATTTAAATCTACTAATTGAGCCATTTAGACATTTCAATTACTATAATTAGTTTAGATATGTAATTGGTTATCGTGTGTAGTGTTTGAATTCAATTCGCGTTCTGTTTTCTTATACATCAAGACTTTCTAGATGTACACACACACACACACACACACACACACACACACACACACACACACACACTATCTAATTACGTTACATTATGATTAACAATATTATTTGTGAAACACATTTGAATGACAAATGATTTTAAAACTATTTTAAGGATTTTAATTCAATACTGTTGTTGTAGAAGTTCTTCAATATTTAATTAATTAATTAACAGCACTTTTTATACTTGATTATTAAGTTTATTTCTTGCTTTTAATAAAATATTATGAAACATAATATTATTTAATGCAGTGTTTGTATTGCAGGTGTTTTATTCAGCGTTGGATCAGCACTACCACGGTCCGAACGCTTCGTACGGCGGGCGCACAACGGAGGTGTTGCAGAAAGTACAGAAACAATACTACGGACTGCCCTACGTTGAAAATACGGTACATAATTAATGCACCATATAAAATTTGTGTAAAAATGCCTATCGGTGCTATACTTTCAAAGGTATAGACATAATCATACCACAACGTATTTGAATACGATTTTCGTAAGTGACTGAATTGAAGTGTTTCTCGTTATTAGAAATCAAAGAGTATGCAGTAGAGCATAATACCATCACATATGAGAAGCGTTTAGTCAGGATCAAACACGTGCTTTGTAAATGATAGGTAGTTGTATTGTCTACAGGCATGGCAGCACCGCTTCAGCCACCTAGTGGGCTACGGCGCCAAGTACTACTCGTACCTGATATCCCGCGCGCTGGCATACAGCGCATGGAGCCGTTACTTCCACGCGGCGCCGCTGTCACGCGCCGCCGGCAGCGCCTTCCGCAGCCGCGTGCTCGCGCATGGCGGCGCCACGCCACCCAAGGTACGCACTCAATGCTCGTACTACTGCCGCAGCCGCGTGCTCGCGCATGGCGGCGCCACGCCACCCAAGGTACGCACTCAATGCTCGTACTACTGCCGCAGCCGCGTGCTCGCGCATGGCGGCGCCACGCCACCCAAGGTACGCACTCAATGCTCGTACTACTGCCGCAGCCGCGTGCTCGCGCATGGCGGCGCCACGCCACCCAAGGTACGCACTCAATGCTCGTACTACTGCCGCAGCCGCGTGCTCGCGCATGGCGGCGCCACGCCACCCAAGGTACGCACTCAATGCTCGTACTACTGCCGCAGCCGCGTGCTCGCGCATGGCGGCGCCACGCCACCCAAGGTACGCACTCAATGCTCGTACTACTGCCGCAGCCGCGTGCTCGCGCATGGCGGCGCCACGCCACCCAAGGTACGCACTCAATGCTCGTACTACTGCCGCAGCCGCGTGCTCGCGCATGGCGGCGCCACGCCACCCAAGGTACGCACTCAATGCTCGTACTACTGCCGCAGCCGCGTGCTCGCGCATGGCGGCGCCACGCCACCCAAGGTACGCACTCAATGCTCGTACTACTGCCGCAGCCGCGTGCTCGCGCATGGCGGCGCCACGCCACCCAAGGTACGCACTCAATGCTCGTACTACTGCCGCAGCCGCGTGCTCGCGCATGGCGGCGCCACGCCACCCAAGGTACGCACTCAATGCTCGTACTACTGCCGCAGCCGCGTGCTCGCGCATGGCGGCGCCACGCCACCCAAGGTACGCACTCAATGCTCGTACTACTGCCGCAGCCGCGTGCTCGCGCATGGCGGCGCCACGCCACCCAAGGTACGCACTCAATGCTCGTACTACTGCCGCAGCCGCGTGCTCGCGCATGGCGGCGCCACGCCACCCAAGGTACGCACTCAATGCTCGTACTACTGCCGCAGCCGCGTGCTCGCGCATGGCGGCGCCACGCCACCCAAGGTACGCACTCAATGCTCGTACTACTGCCGCAGCCGCGTGCTCGCGCATGGCGGCGCCACGCCACCCAAGGTACGCACTCAATGCTCGTACTACTGCCGCAGCCGCGTGCTCGCGCATGGCGGCGCCACGCCACCCAAGGTACGCACTCAATGCTCGTACTACTGCCGCAGCCGCGTGCTCGCGCATGGCGGCGCCACGCCACCCAAGGTACGCACTCAATGCTCGTACTACTGCCGCAGCCGCGTGCTCGCGCATGGCGGCGCCACGCCACCCAAGGTACGCACTCAATGCTCGTACTACTGCCGCAGCCGCGTGCTCGCGCATGGCGGCGCCACGCCACCCAAGGTACGCACTCAATGCTCGTACTACTGCTCAAGCTGTAGCTACTTAGTACTACTGGTAGAGATCGTCTACTCTAAAAATGTACAGCCCTTGGTCTTCGCTGGATTACCAATCATTTGCCTAAGATTCTATATTTGCATAAATTATGTCGGACATGGGTGGCGAAGTGCGTGTTTCGAGAATATACATATGAATCCAGTCTACATATAATTAAACTATGCGATCCGTTTATATAGTTTGATTATATGGTGGTAGATTTATCAGCAAAGATAAAAGAAACCCTGAAGCGGGAATAAAAATAGTTGGAGTAAAGCTGAGGCGAGTCGTCTAATCTATGCACATGCATTATAATAATCTCCACCAAATCTGCACTAAGATATAATCTTGTATCGTAGGCACTAAGCAACGATATGGCATAAACTACATCGAAGACCGGTAAGCGAAACAATGCGTCTTACAAATAGCACAAACCACCGCCCCGCCGGGATTCGAACCCTCAACCTTAAGCGTAGCAGTCGGCTATTTACACCACTTTGCCATCGAGGCCGTCAATATTTTATTAAGTTTTTGGCTTGACATCGGTGACTTATCTTATTTAGCTCAAGATATTTTCATCAAAATAAATATTATTTCCAGAAACTTCTAACAGACTACCTGGGCACCGAGATCACGCCTCAAACGTTAGCGATGGCGCTCATTGAAGAACTGGATGACCACAAGGACTACATAGACAGAGTTATAAGGATCAGTGAAAAATGAACTGTAGCACCACCACATAGAGTCCACTCCATTAGCTCTGATCAATGTAAATATGTATAGTTTGATAGGTATTTGCAATGATGGAAAGTTTTAATAGTTTTAGAAAAATGTGTCCGCATTAAAGATGATTCAAGTTTAGTAGGAATTTATGACATTTGGATATCTTTTAGAACGCCTATCTTTAAAAGACTCATTCATCATTCGTCCTAAGTACATATTTAGTGTAAATGATATCAGAAAGTAAGAATGTTCGGATAGCTAACAAAAGTGCATATGTTTCTTCAATTTATTACGTGAAAATGTTCCTTTTACATCAAATCCAGTCCAAGTTGAATAGCATTTAGTTTTAATTAGTAACTGTGATTTTATTTTCAATATAGCCTATTCAATTTGTTTAAGTTGAAATACTGCCAGCGATGTTCATAACACTGAGACTTTCTTTATGTTTATATTAAAAGTTCAGTTTCCTATACTAGTATTTGTTTGATATAAATTTATTTCGAATAAAAATTCTCTAATATTTCTCTTTATTTTCTATGTGTTTACTCTTTACTGATATCATTTTAGAAACTGTGAAATAAGATGTGTACAGAATTTAGGAAGAAAATAAAACGAACAAAAAAAATTATAAATAGACTTTTAATTAGAAATCCCTCCTGAAACTGCGAAACTTAAAAATTAAAAATAATCTATACAACCCTTTCTACAAAATTATCTTCCTTTTTAGTAAAGAAAAAAACTTATTTGACAATTGAATCATTTTTATTATTTGGCAGTTCCTTACTTGTTATTGGCTTCTCTGTTTTATTTATGTGGATAATACAATATATGCTGTGTACACACTGTGTTGAGAGCTCGAATATCTTGTAATCTGTTTGTTGAATTCCGATAAATATATGTATAATGTTTTCATTCAGTCTGTGAGTACACATCATAAACAAAGGTCTTGTGTTTCTAATGTCATTCAGAAAAGATTTAAAATCAATTTAACTATGACTTTATTAAAAAAAAAGCCTGTCCATATCTTTATACAAACACAACACAGTTATCGATCAGTATTGTAGAGTAAACCTGTTTCATTTAACAAATCTTTTCTAATTACAATTGAACAGAACAATAGCTTGTCAACACAACCTTACATAAATATTCCATGTTATGGCTTAAGAGGCCTTATAATTTATATTTATTTAATAAAATAGTACAATAAGCGCTGCCGTTTCAATGAGGGTGATCAATTTTCTAATATCACACGTTATAACTCTAGTGTAGTTAAGTTTTATCTATGTATATTATTTATTATGTAATAAAGCGCAGGGCCAGACATGTGTCATGATTATATTTATTGAGATAATTTAATATTTTACAGACAATTAAAGCACAAAATAAATATTTTATGTTTTTTAAGGAACTCTAAACTACTTGGAATATTCAAGGCCACTTTGTTACATAAATTCATTAACACAAAATATTTATAAACCTCACTACCCATTACATGTTATTAATTCGTTTGATTCTTGATAATTTTTCCAGTTATTTTAACAGTTGATTAGTTTCGGTGTAGGTTATTTAGTTGAAATTGAGTAATTGTTACCACTTTTCTATAATAAAATTACTTAAAGCAGAAATATTATTTTACTACCTGGAATTGGTAGTGAGAGAAGTGACTAACAAAAGCTTATTGGAGTTAAAAGGGTTGAGTTTATTATTGCTATATTAATTAACTTATTAAGCACCACCGTTTTTAGTTTCTAATTAAATGTCACAAATTGTGCTCGGCGTGTGTTAGTATGTCTTTCACTATTTGTTTCGCTTAAACAATGCTGACTTATTGCATTTGCGATCAGAAAACTTCGAATTCGAACATCGAAGATTCTTCGTAATCAGATAAAGGGTTAAAACGAAGTTTTGAGTTTTACGATCGTAAGAAATCGTCTTACTTTAAGAAAAAGGGAAAATCGACTAAAATCGGCCTCTATAACTTAAATTATCTCAATAAATCATAACGTCGGTGATAGTTTAAGTAAGTTTCGCGTAACTAACAATAGATAATACCGCGTAAATACAAAATTCATAAATTCTTAAGAGTGACAAAAATTAATTAACGATTCTTATCTCATGAGTAGTTTTGTACCAATTTGTTTTTTTTTTTTGTACATCCGCGATATCTTCTACTGTTAGTTACGCGGAATTCCATTCTCACCGACGAAAACGCATTTATTATTAATGAGAGTAGCTTTAAACAAGTACATCTTCAAATTGAATCTTCAAGTTATTTCTTCCTTAACTATTCCTTTAATTTGAAATTAATATTTTTAGTTAAAACTCATCATCGACTTGTTACCCCTCAAATTTAAATAAAAAGCCGGATGTAAAAACAAAATTAGTGTCGGAAAAGTTTTAACTAAAAATAGTATTGGTTACTATTACTTGAGCGCCTATCTCGCGTTAATTTCCTTGCAATGTTGGTGCACTATAGTGTACGTAGGGCGGGCTGGCGTGCGTATTACGCGACGTAGTTGTACTGGTTCGGGTTGTCCTTGTCTCGCTCCATGTAATCCCTGTCGATGAGCGATTCTATGCGTTTCTTCAGGTCCGCGGGCTGAAATAAGATTTTGTATGTTTAACTATAATTTCACACAAAAATAGACAAGCTATATTCATGATCCGAAGTAGAATAATACTTCTTTAAAATTGTCTAAATAGTACAAATATATTTTAAACTAAAAATCAAAGAAAGGATAAAAGAAACTTGACTTATATGGAATCGCACTTGAATGTTTTATTTTGGGAATTTGAACATAATTATCATTACCTTGACGGGGAACTTGAGTTGATTGTAAAGTTCTGATATGAGGAGATTGTGTGAGAGCGCCTTCCTCATCTTCATGACCCTGACGATGGCTGCGTCGATCTGGTATTGCCGGTCCTGGAACACGCGCTCCTCGGTCGCCTTCTGCTCCGAACTCTGTAACATTATTAATATGTTGCTAAGTATTATTTTTAGTTTTTATCTGGTTTTAAGTTCAGGGTCTAGTCAATATATGTGTTATAATTTTGAACGGAACATTTACATTAGATATTCAATGCCTTCTCACAAGTAAGGTATCTGAATTCATAAATTGTAGAAATAACTTTTTGCCGACCTAGTGGCTTTACATAAGAATAATTTTAGTAAAAAAACACAAGTTGAATATTTGTAAAAAAAAAGAAATTTTTTTGTTTGTGTGACTTGTGTCGGTTTACAACGTATACGTACGGTCTCCTTCATCTGTATCTGGTTGATCTTGATGCGGAAGAGTTTGTTGGTGAAGTCGTAGTTGAAGGCGAAGGCGTCGGTGTCGGTGACGTCGCGGCCGCGCGGCGCCTTGCTCAGCACGCGCGCCTTGCCGCACGCCAGCGACTGCAGCGTGCGGCGCAGCTCGCCCTCCTGCACGACCACACTGCCTTTATTGCTTTTATACTAACGGTACCACACTTCCACATATAATAAACCAACACACTGTGATACTTGCTCAGCACGCGCGCCTTGCCGCACGCCAGCGACTGCAGCGTGCGGCGCAGCTCGCCCTCCTGCACGACCACACTGCCTTTATTGCTTTTATACTAACGGTACCACACTTCCACATATAATAAACCAACACACTGTGATACTTGCTCAGCACGCGCGCCTTGCCGCACGCCAGCGACTGCAGCGTGCGGCGCAGCTCGCCCTCCTGCACGACCACACTGCCTTTATTGCTTTTATACTAACGGTACCACACTTCCACATATAATAAACCAACACACTGTGATACTTGCTCAGCACGCGCGCCTTGCCGCACGCCAGCGACTGCAGCGTGCGGCGCAGCTCGCCCTCCTGCACGACCACACTGCCTTTATTGCTTTTATACTAACGGTACCACACTTCCACATATAATAAACCAACACACTGTGATACTTGCTCAGCACGCGCGCCTTGCCGCACGCCAGCGACTGCAGCGTGCGGCGCAGCTCGCCCTCCTGCACGACCACACTGCCTTTATTGCTTTTATACTAACGGTACCACACTTCCACATATAATAAACCAACACACTGTGATACTTGCTCAGCACGCGCGCCTTGCCGCACGCCAGCGACTGCAGCGTGCGGCGCAGCTCGCCCTCCTGCACGACCACACTGCCTTTATTGCTTTTATACTAACGGTACCACACTTCCACATATAATAAACCAACACACTGTGATACTTGCTCAGCACGCGCGCCTTGCCGCACGCCAGCGACTGCAGCGTGCGGCGCAGCTCGCCCTCCTGCACGACCACACTGCCTTTATTGCTTTTATACTAACGGTACCACACTTCCACATATAATAAACCAACACACTGTGATACTTGCTCAGCACGCGCGCCTTGCCGCACGCCAGCGACTGCAGCGTGCGGCGCAGCTCGCCCTCCTGCACGACCACACTGCCTTTATTGCTTTTATACTAACGGTACCACACTTCCACATATAATAAACCAACACACTGTGATACTTGCTCAGCACGCGCGCCTTGCCGCACGCCAGCGACTGCAGCGTGCGGCGCAGCTCGCCCTCCTGCACGACCACACTGCCTTTATTGCTTTTATACTAACGGTACCACACTTCCACATATAATAAACCAACACACTGTGATACTTGCTCAGCACGCGCGCCTTGCCGCACGCCAGCGACTGCAGCGTGCGGCGCAGCTCGCCCTCCTGCACGACCACACTGCCTTTATTGCTTTTATACTAACGGTACCACACTTCCACATATAATAAACCAACACACTGTGATACTTGCTCAGCACGCGCGCCTTGCCGCACGCCAGCGACTGCAGCGTGCGGCGCAGCTCGCCCTCCTGCACGACCACACTGCCTTTATTGCTTTTATACTAACGGTACCACACTTCCACATATAATAAACCAACACACTGTGATACTTGCTCAGCACGCGCGCCTTGCCGCACGCCAGCGACTGCAGCGTGCGGCGCAGCTCGCCCTCCTGCACGACCACACTGCCTTTATTGCTTTTATACTAACGGTACCACACTTCCACATATAATAAACCAACACACTGTGATACTTGCTCAGCACGCGCGCCTTGCCGCACGCCAGCGACTGCAGCGTGCGGCGCAGCTCGCCCTCCTGCACGACCACACTGCCTTTATTGCTTTTATACTAACGGTACCACACTTCCACATATAATAAACCAACACACTGTGATACTTGCTCAGCACGCGCGCCTTGCCGCACGCCAGCGACTGCAGCGTGCGGCGCAGCTCGCCCTCCTGCACGACCACACTGCCTTTATTGCTTTTATACTAACGGTACCACACTTCCACATATAATAAACCAACACACTGTGATACTTGCTCAGCACGCGCGCCTTGCCGCACGCCAGCGACTGCAGCGTGCGGCGCAGCTCGCCCTCCTGCACGACCACACTGCCTTTATTGCTTTTATACTAACGGTACCACACTTCCACATATAATAAACCAACACACTGTGATACTTGCTCAGCACGCGCGCCTTGCCGCACGCCAGCGACTGCAGCGTGCGGCGCAGCTCGCCCTCCTGCACGACCACACTGCCTTTATTGCTTTTATACTAACGGTACCACACTTCCACATATAATAAACCAACACACTGTGATACTTGCTCAGCACGCGCGCCTTGCCGCACGCCAGCGACTGCAGCGTGCGGCGCAGCTCGCCCTCCTGCACGACCACACTGCCTTTATTGCTTTTATACTAACGGTACCACACTTCCACATATAATAAACCAACACACTGTGATACTTGCTCAGCACGCGCGCCTTGCCGCACGCCAGCGACTGCAGCGTGCGGCGCAGCTCGCCCTCCTGCACGACCACACTGCCTTTATTGCTTTTATACTAACGGTACCACACTTCCACATATAATAAACCAACACACTGTGATACTTGCTCAGCACGCGCGCCTTGCCGCACGCCAGCGACTGCAGCGTGCGGCGCAGCTCGCCCTCCTGCACGACCACACTGCCTTTATTGCTTTTATACTAACGGTACCACACTTCCACATATAATAAACCAACACACTGTGATACTTGCTCAGCACGCGCGCCTTGCCGCACGCCAGCGACTGCAGCGTGCGGCGCAGCTCGCCCTCCTGCACGACCACACTGCCTTTATTGCTTTTATACTAACGGTACCACACTTCCACATATAATAAACCAACACACTGTGATACTTGCTCAGCACGCGCGCCTTGCCGCACGCCAGCGACTGCAGCGTGCGGCGCAGCTCGCCCTCCTGCACGACCACACTGCCTTTATTGCTTTTATACTAACGGTACCACACTTCCACATATAATAAACCAACACACTGTGATACTTGCTCAGCACGCGCGCCTTGCCGCACGCCAGCGACTGCAGCGTGCGGCGCAGCTCGCCCTCCTGCACGACCACACTGCCTTTATTGCTTTTATACTAACGGTACCACACTTCCACATATAATAAACCAACACACTGTGATACTTGCTCAGCACGCGCGCCTTGCCGCACGCCAGCGACTGCAGCGTGCGGCGCAGCTCGCCCTCCTGCACGACCACACTGCCTTTATTGCTTTTATACTAACGGTACCACACTTCCACATATAATAAACCAACACACTGTGATACTTGCTCAGCACGCGCGCCTTGCCGCACGCCAGCGACTGCAGCGTGCGGCGCAGCTCGCCCTCCTGCACGACCACACTGCCTTTATTGCTTTTATACTAACGGTACCACACTTCCACATATAATAAACCAACACACTGTGATACTTGCTCAGCACGCGCGCCTTGCCGCACGCCAGCGACTGCAGCGTGCGGCGCAGCTCGCCCTCCTGCACGACCACACTGCCTTTATTGCTTTTATACTAACGGTACCACACTTCCACATATAATAAACCAACACACTGTGATACTTGCTCAGCACGCGCGCCTTGCCGCACGCCAGCGACTGCAGCGTGCGGCGCAGCTCGCCCTCCTGCACGACCACACTGCCTTTATTGCTTTTATACTAACGGTACCACACTTCCACATATAATAAACCAACACACTGTGATACTTGCTCAGCACGCGCGCCTTGCCGCACGCCAGCGACTGCAGCGTGCGGCGCAGCTCGCCCTCCTGCACGACCACACTGCCTTTATTGCTTTTATACTAACGGTACCACACTTCCACATATAATAAACCAACACACTGTGATACTTGCTCAGCACGCGCGCCTTGCCGCACGCCAGCGACTGCAGCGTGCGGCGCAGCTCGCCCTCCTGCACGACCACACTGCCTTTATTGCTTTTATACTAACGGTACCACACTTCCACATATAATAAACCAACACACTGTGATACTTGCTCAGCACGCGCGCCTTGCCGCACGCCAGCGACTGCAGCGTGCGGCGCAGCTCGCCCTCCTGCACGACCACACTGCCTTTATTGCTTTTATACTAACGGTACCACACTTCCACATATAATAAACCAACACACTGTGATACTTGCTCAGCACGCGCGCCTTGCCGCACGCCAGCGACTGCAGCGTGCGGCGCAGCTCGCCCTCCTGCACGACCACACTGCCTTTATTGCTTTTATACTAACGGTACCACACTTCCACATATAATAAACCAACACACTGTGATACTTGCTCAGCACGCGCGCCTTGCCGCACGCCAGCGACTGCAGCGTGCGGCGCAGCTCGCCCTCCTGCACGACCACACTGCCTTTATTGCTTTTATACTAACGGTACCACACTTCCACATATAATAAACCAACACACTGTGATACTTGCTCAGCACGCGCGCCTTGCCGCACGCCAGCGACTGCAGCGTGCGGCGCAGCTCGCCCTCCTGCACGACCACACTGCCTTTATTGCTTTTATACTAACGGTACCACACTTCCACATATAATAAACCAACACACTGTGATACTTGCTCAGCACGCGCGCCTTGCCGCACGCCAGCGACTGCAGCGTGCGGCGCAGCTCGCCCTCCTGCACGACCACACTGCCTTTATTGCTTTTATACTAACGGTACCACACTTCCACATATAATAAACCAACACACTGTGATACTTGCTCAGCACGCGCGCCTTGCCGCACGCCAGCGACTGCAGCGTGCGGCGCAGCTCGCCCTCCTGCACGACCACACTGCCTTTATTGCTTTTATACTAACGGTACCACACTTCCACATATAATAAACCAACACACTGTGATACTTGCTCAGCACGCGCGCCTTGCCGCACGCCAGCGACTGCAGCGTGCGGCGCAGCTCGCCCTCCTGCACGACCACACTGCCTTTATTGCTTTTATACTAACGGTACCACACTTCCACATATAATAAACCAACACACTGTGATACTTGCTCAGCACGCGCGCCTTGCCGCACGCCAGCGACTGCAGCGTGCGGCGCAGCTCGCCCTCCTGCACGACCACACTGCCTTTATTGCTTTTATACTAACGGTACCACACTTCCACATATAATAAACCAACACACTGTGATACTTGCTCAGCACGCGCGCCTTGCCGCACGCCAGCGACTGCAGCGTGCGGCGCAGCTCGCCCTCCTGCACGACCACACTGCCTTTATTGCTTTTATACTAACGGTACCACACTTCCACATATAATAAACCAACACACTGTGATACTTGCTCAGCACGCGCGCCTTGCCGCACGCCAGCGACTGCAGCGTGCGGCGCAGCTCGCCCTCCTGCACGACCACACTGCCTTTATTGCTTTTATACTAACGGTACCACACTTCCACATATAATAAACCAACACACTGTGATACTTGCTCAGCACGCGCGCCTTGCCGCACGCCAGCGACTGCAGCGTGCGGCGCAGCTCGCCCTCCTGCACGACCACACTGCCTTTATTGCTTTTATACTAACGGTACCACACTTCCACATATAATAAACCAACACACTGTGATACTTGCTCAGCACGCGCGCCTTGCCGCACGCCAGCGACTGCAGCGTGCGGCGCAGCTCGCCCTCCTGCACGACCACACTGCCTTTATTGCTTTTATACTAACGGTACCACACTTCCACATATAATAAACCAACACACTGTGATACTTGCTCAGCACGCGCGCCTTGCCGCACGCCAGCGACTGCAGCGTGCGGCGCAGCTCGCCCTCCTGCACGACCACACTGCCTTTATTGCTTTTATACTAACGGTACCACACTTCCACATATAATAAACCAACACACTGTGATACTTGCTCAGCACGCGCGCCTTGCCGCACGCCAGCGACTGCAGCGTGCGGCGCAGCTCGCCCTCCTGCACGACCACACTGCCTTTATTGCTTTTATACTAACGGTACCACACTTCCACATATAATAAACCAACACACTGTGATACTTGCTCAGCACGCGCGCCTTGCCGCACGCCAGCGACTGCAGCGTGCGGCGCAGCTCGCCCTCCTGCACGACCACACTGCCTTTATTGCTTTTATACTAACGGTACCACACTTCCACATATAATAAACCAACACACTGTGATACTTGCTCAGCACGCGCGCCTTGCCGCACGCCAGCGACTGCAGCGTGCGGCGCAGCTCGCCCTCCTGCACGACCACACTGCCTTTATTGCTTTTATACTAACGGTACCACACTTCCACATATAATAAACCAACACACTGTGATACTTGCTCAGCACGCGCGCCTTGCCGCACGCCAGCGACTGCAGCGTGCGGCGCAGCTCGCCCTCCTGCACGACCACACTGCCTTTATTGCTTTTATACTAACGGTACCACACTTCCACATATAATAAACCAACACACTGTGATACTTGCTCAGCACGCGCGCCTTGCCGCACGCCAGCGACTGCAGCGTGCGGCGCAGCTCGCCCTCCTGCACGACCACACTGCCTTTATTGCTTTTATACTAACGGTACCACACTTCCACATACAATAAACCAACACACTGTGATACTTAAATATAATACATTTGTGATTACAGAAATACAAATACTATTCACTTTAATAACGTATATTTGAGGGTCTATTTTATAACTCAACTTCCTAGCAGACCAGTCAGGCGTGAGCTGGACTCACACATGACGGACCCCATACCATCTTATAAGATTATTGATATGTACAGCTTGTCAAAAAAGCACATAACATGATGACATGAGGAATTTCTTACCTGACAATGCCATGTTTTCATTGTCACAACAATGTTATTGGCTGATCATTCACTGCTCAGTGTTGCCAGGCAGCCACTTACAGCGCCCTCATTGTAATATACTTTTGCCAAGCTGGACAAATGATCTTATCGATTTCAAATAAAATCCAAAACGTATAGCCAACAACCAATAACACACATTGTGTTGACTTTTGACGTGAATACGTCGTTATATTTTATAAGAAGACATACAAATTACAAAATTTGCCGGTATCTTTGATCTTTGCTTTGACGACCTCGGTAACGCAGTGGTGTAAACAGCCGACTGCTACGCTTGAGGTTCCGGGTTCGAATACCGGCGGGGGCGGGACTTTGTGTTATTTCCAAGACGCATTGTTTCGCTTACCGGTCTTGGATGTTGTATTCTTATTTATTTAGTATATACCATATCGTTGCTTAGTACCTGCGATACAAGTTCTTACGATACTTAATGCAGGGCTGAGTCAATGTGTGTCGTGATCCGTCGGCGAGTAGTTTTTTTCAAGTTAATTTTTTATTTATTTTTTGCATTTTTATAAAATTTTGACGTCAAAGTATTAACTTTTATAAAGGTAACTTAATAAAGTATTTTTTTTCATTTTTGATTTTGATTTCTGTAATGAGAGGCTAGGATATTTTATTCGGGTACAAGTTATTATTTTTACCTCAATATTAGTAGCAGTCTTGATGTCTTCAAACGAAAGATTATCTCCTTCATTGAACAAGAGAAGTACTAGAGCTTGAAATAACGATACTTGCAGTTCTTTGTTACCCTGAAACAAAATCACATTACTGTAATGGTTGACATGATAGGAATTCGACATATTAAAATTATGCTTAAGATTTTTTATTTTTCTATTGTAATGTTACTTCACTAAACACACTGACTCTTCTCAAAATCTTTATATATTTTTTTGTATCCATATCGATATCATACTGTGAAAACTGTTTGAGTGTTCAATCAAATTTTACAGAAGAAGCAAAACATTGCCTTATATTTCTTTATATGTAGAGACTAGTGAAATACTTAATTCTTTTAATTGATAATATATCTCAAAACTGCAAATGTCTGTTGTACATTGAAAAACCTATTACAGGCTTTGGCCAAGAAAATTTACTTGAATGAATGAATGGGTACATTATTGGTGGTACACATGAAATCATCGGTCCTGCATGTTTTGCCAGAGAATGTCGTGCAAATTATATTTTTTAAAATAAATTAAAGTAGTCAAAATAACACATTCAAATAAATAAATTAAACAGGACATGCATTATATAAAAAAGAAAAACAATGTCAACAATGAGTCACATCATATTAGGTATAAGAAGTAACTTCAAGTAAATAAAATGAATCATAAAAAAATACATATCAAATTCCTTTTAAAACTAAAAAAAAAAAAAAAACATTTCGTCAGAGGAGTCTAAAAATCTTTGACGTTATAAAGCATTTGTCAAGCAAGTACTTAAATGTACGAGATTTTCAATGTATTGTATTGATATATATTTTAA
The DNA here is from genome assembly GCA_949316135.1 of Choreutis nemorana. Classification (NCBI taxonomy): domain Eukaryota; kingdom Metazoa; phylum Arthropoda; class Insecta; order Lepidoptera; family Choreutidae; genus Choreutis; species Choreutis nemorana. Next base: position 2,335,896 of record OX438598.1, read on the forward strand.
TACAACTAATATTCAGTGCTAGTAGTCACTTGTGTGCAAAATAAGCTCTGTGTGTACCAGTAAGTTCGTGTACCTGAGTGAGCGTGCTTTGCGTGTATGTGTGTGTACGTGTACCAGTGTGCGTGTGTGCGTGCGAGCTGCACACGTACCTGTGCGAAGTGCGCTCGCAGCACGCAGTGAGCGTGCTTTGCGTGTATGTGTGTGTACGTGTACCAGTGTGCGTGTGTGCGTGCGAGCTGCACACGTACCTGTGCGAAGTGCGCTCGCAGCACGCAGTGAGCGTGCTTTGCGTGTATGTGTGTGTACGTGTACCAGTGTGCGTGTGTGCGTGCGAGCTGCACACGTACCTGTGCGAAGTGCGCTCGCAGCACGCAGTGAGCGTGCTTTGCGTGTATGTGTGTGTACGTGTACCAGTGTGCGTGTGTGCGTGCGAGCTGCACACGTACCTGTGCGAAGTGCGCTCGCAGCACGCAGTGTCCGAGCGTGGGCTGCCACTGCAGCTTCCTGCCGGAGTGCTTGCCGAGGTAGAACTTGGCGAAGTGGTCCTGCAGCCGCGTGAGCTCGGCCGGCAGCCGCACGGCTCCCGGTCCGTAGCTCGGCCAGAAACCCATCGTCAGGATGTACACCGACAGCTCCACTGACATCGACTCGCCGGAACCGGATAGGTGCTGTAATTCACATTTTTCTTATCATATCTAAATATTATTCACGATTTTTAAATAAACTTTTAGCTAGCACACAATCTACTTTATGGCAAGCAGTTACCGTAACCTATAAACGCTTGCAATACCATTTATTACATTCACTTCGGTGATCCTGTGACACCTTTCAAATCCAAACAAATTTTGGTAAGATTTGATACAGTTAAATCTTATAGAATCCTTACAACAGTTCCATAACAATCTGTTTTATATACAAATCTTTAACTCGCTTTGCTTGAGTGTTTTGTAATACTACATACATCATAAAAAACACAAACTCACGCCGCAGTCCCAGGAGAAATGGCAGAGAGTTTATTACCGCATTTTACAGGTTTACGTTGACTCCCAGTGTGAGACTGTACCCGTTTCCACAAATAAATATTACTATGACTATGAGAGATTGGGAATCTATCGCCATTATCTGGGCACAATAAGGAACGTGGCACCTACAACATACGCCAACCCGAGACTCTAACCTTCGACCTTTCTGGTCAGGTCGGTCGTTTAACCGAGGCACGTAACAACCGGACCTACCAAGTCCTTTTTTTTAAACTGACCTGTTTATAATTAGTATTGATGTCTTTAGACAGTTCCATGTCTTTGAACATGCCTTCCAGCTTGCAGGTGAACCCTCCTCCGCATTCCTGCTTTAGTTTACTCAGCATTGACTTCTCAGCATCAACAGACGCCGATTTCCCTACGAGAAGCCGCTTAGCCAGGTCTTTCTTGTAGAATGCTTCGAAGACATCCTTGCCGTGGATAAACCTGAACAACACCATTATCTTGTCTAGGAGACGTTCTAATTCTTCTTCAGTAGCTTCCTTGTTGCCAGCTCGGAGTTTCACGTCAACGAATTTTGCTATATATAAAAAATAAGACATTTAATCCTGGATTAAATTTAATGACCGACTGTAACGTGTAAGTGATGGATTTGCTCTTTTTTACTAACAAAAATTACTTCACGACGTGAATTATAAACCATAGTTGTTTTGGATTATAAATAGACAGTAACGAGTTTCGTGTTTTATTAAAAGTCATGATGGAAAGGAATTGACAAAAGACTAAACATTTGAAAATAGCTGAAACTTCAGGTACTTACTATCATGTGAGAATTTGGCAAAATGCTTGCCTATAATACTTTTACTTTAACTACTATTACATTATCAAAGTTAAAGTCAGATATCGTGCGTGTGTATGATGTACACGTGTGAATGTGACTGAGCCTGTTAAAACATTATACAAATTCTGTATCTTCACCTATAAGCTCTGCAGGTTTGTTCAATCTCTGGTTGATGAAGAACTCGAAGGCCTCCCTCATGGAGTAGAGGAACTTGTCGTTCCTCTGGAAGCAGGTGGTCACCACGTGGTCCAGCTGCTCCTTGAACTCCAGCAGTTCAGATACCATGGTCTTATCGCGCTCCGGCTCTATTACTATCGTGCGACCTTTTTTCTGTAACAAACAACACATTTCGTAAATTTAAAAAGAAAAAAATCCTTCAACGCTGGTCTCCAAAACTTTAAAGGCTAAGGTCCGATGCAATGCGTTTTAGCCGTATGTTCAATTACGTTATATTATATTATTAGTACATTATAATCAGATTTTTTTTACAAAAACACACACAAACACAATTGTACATTAATGTTATTTTTATCCATTTAAAAATCAAATCTAATTTCAAATGACCAATGTGAAATCCCTCCGATATTACATACCCATAACAGTAAACCCCTAAAGAAAGTCAGGAATCAAGTAATTGTGTTTAATATAATCATCCAAATATATGTTTATTTTTTACCTTAATTACTTGTAATGAATGAATTATTTTGTGAAATTCATTGAAGTTAAAATCTTAAATGAACTTCTCCAAACAGATGTTAGTGAACCTGTCATTTTCAAAAGGCAATGTCACTGCATCTCACCTTAATGTAGGCATTAAAGTGGTTACACAGCTCGTTCAGACCATCCTTGACCCTGGAGAACAGTGAGTATAGAGTTGTGAGGTCGTGAAGTCGCACTCCGTCCATGAGCGCCTCCAGTCCCTTGCTCAGTATACCACTCAGGTGCTCACTCAGCAACTGACGTTCCACTGTGTGGACTAACTGCCATCTGTACCAAGATTATTGTATTTTTATTTATTTATGTTAACTTAAATTATAGTAAAATACTTGCACAATAACATTATAACATCTACATTACAACACACACACATTGTTAAGGATTAACAACATTATTGTAACAACTAAGCAATTACATGATATGTACACATGTATCTAGATTTATTAGAATATGTAGGTATTACATCCAAGATCAATGAGAAATGCATATTGCAAATAACTTTAAGTTCCGCCCCCGATGGGATTCGAATCCTAAACCACTTACATAGGATGTCATCATTTGTGGCTTGTTTGGGAGAATAAGCTCTTCTAATGCGGCTTTTACTTTAATGAGATAATTCTTGGCTTTTAATAACATATTTGTCTGTTTTACATTTCTAGTTATTTTTTAAATAATGTTCTAAGTATTTACTACTGTTATTACTCCTTTGTGACACTTATTTTAAACAAGTATTTTCTATTATAATTTGTGTCTGATAATGATGAACGCGCCTGTAATTGGCAAACAAGTATAACCCTTTAATTTTTTCAATGACTGTAATAAAAGTGTATTGCCATGTTTGCTGGTGGCATGTCTCAATAAATAAGCAAATAAAAAAATAGAGTATATGTGTGTGTGAAAATTAAAAACTAGCAGTACTCACTTTGTGGATGGGTCTAGGTAATGAAGCAATCTTTCATTCTCCTCCTTTAGTCGTTTCTCAACATGCGCGAGGTATTGTGGCACTGGCAGCTCACGCATCAGGCGCTGGCCTTCAGCAGCGTATAGACGCTCTGTCGCCTGAAGGAACCTGTCATAAAAAAATTGATACAATTCAATCACAACCATGAATACAGGGTCGTTTAGTCATTTTTTTTCCTACAACTATGGAGGCAAAGTGACTCAGTTGATTAGTTTTTATTTACTCATGAACATGGATACTAGTCAGTCAAAATGATAGTAAGTCAAAAACGCGATGTGTAATTAATTCTATAAGCAAAAGGTGCTTAAACCCTGGATAAAATAATGCAGATCATGTAATGTACTAGATGCATGATAGTAAATGGCAACCATACTTGTGTTCAAAGGCTTCTTGGTAGATTTGTAGGTCATATAGCATCCTGAGTAAGCTCTTGAGAAGGGATATATCAACAGCATCTCCCCCCCTTTCCCGCTCGATAAGAAGCAGTAATCCATCTACGCATCTGGTCTGGACCAGTGTGTTCATTGCTATGTGGTGTCTGAATAAATCCAGACCCATGTCCCTAGAAACAAATAAAATGTTAATGTCTGATCTTTTTCAATACTTTATAAAGATTAATGGAATTTAGCAATTGGTAGATCCATGTACGAGTTTGTCTGGGTTGGTACAACCCTCCTTTCTATTTCCGTTGTGAAACAGTACACTTAAGTAGCAAGGTTAAAGATTTAACATTTTTACCTCTACAAGGGTACAATTGTACAAGCTCTTGATGTTCTGTAACATCAAAGACATTGTTAGATGCTTGATTAACCATGATGTATACAAGATCGAATTATTCACACATTGAATTGATTACAATTTTTCGATGATTTAGGTAAGTACTGAAAGATCCAGGGGGATTCTGTTTAAACTCAATGTTAGATTAACCAAAAGTGTATAACACAAAAGGTTGTCTCTTGGTATAGATTCCAACTTTTAACTCTTAATTTCAAACTTGTTAGCTGTTTTATGTATGATTATATAAAACCAAAAGCAGCATTTTACATAAAAATTACACCCAAAATGTTTTAAATTAACTCACCAAATTGAATGTATGCTAGGATTCTGTAGAACGTAAGTCCTGTCTAAGTATAGGAAAATGCTCCGTATCATGATCATCTGTCTGCAGTGGGCTCTCCAGCAGTCGTCCATCCGTTTGAGGAACACCTGCCGGTCCATGCTCTCCGATAGGAATTGGTCAATGTTTGCTTTCACATGAGCTTCCACCAGATTTGTCAAATTTACATACAGTTGCGATGCCATCTATTGAAAACAAACATTGTAAACTATTGAACTGTTCTAATTTAAAAAAAATGTTTAGTTAAATAAGTAGTTTTAATTGACTAAATAATGTAGCGGCTTTTTATATTTTATATAATTGTAGCGTACATATGTATTCACATACAAACTACTTGTTTAATTCTTAGCTTTATCAGCTTTGTCAATTTGTGCCAAAAATAAATACATTATTTAGAAAAGATACTTAGTTAACAATCCAAATTGAAAAAAATGTTTTGAAAATGACTAATAGTGTTTTTATTGTTCTCAAGAGGCGAATAACTTTCCTAATTTAACTAAGTTTAACCAAAATGGTAGTTGAGAATCCAGTTAGCATTGTATACAAGATTGATTGCCATCCATTGTTTACTTGGAAATTTTTCACAAGTACAAAATTAAAAAAGATTTGAAGGTTATTGTTGTTGATTTAGTTAAATCAAAGAAAGTGTAGAGTTATAGTGTGTAACCCTGAGCAAGGTGTATTACAAAATGTCAAGATCATATTTGTTTTGCTTGTATTTGTTATCAATTTATAAATATAATTTGCATACATTTATTTTACATGTTAGATTGAGCTCTCAGTTTGTTTATTGCTGTTATGTATTACATATACAATTGAAGGTGAGTGTTTGTTTATTTTTAGTGGTATTGTTGACCTTATGACTGCACATGTTTTCGACTGCTTGGTAAAGTTCCTCGAGGGAGTACGCGATGGAGGTGGATGTCTGGATGGCGATCACAGCCTCCCGCAGCTTGCTCCATGTCGTCTCCTGGTAGTTCTCCGGCAGGTTCGGCTTACCTACAAACACAACGCACACTCGCAAAAAACTCTTTAAGGTTATATTAATGACGATCGTAAAGCGTAAACACACTTTTGAAATTCTTTATCACCAGCTTCTTTGTACTAGCCCCCGGCTTGTTGGAGGCCGAACTTGTCATCTTTATGGTCCCGTTGGAGTTTGAAGTTAACAAGGAAAAGTTCGATATCTTCTCGTTGGCACTCATTTCTTCGGATTTTACTTTTTTAACAGTACACTGTTCGCTGCTGGTGCAGTGGTTACGTTTTTTACTTTGATTTACTCCCTCCTCGGTCGATACTGGCGTCTTTTCTAAACCCGACATAAGAACATGATATGGCCTCGGCCACTGCACTTTTCTAGTATGAAAAAACGATAGATATTAGCAAAATTGAAATAAAAATAGAAACAGTTCAATCTTTCATTACTATCACCACCATTACTAAAGGTTTACTGAATTCGCGGTCAGAGGGCGCTCTTGAATGAGGTTGTCAAACTTTTTTTTTTAGTTTTGCTCTTCCGTTGTTGCTAAAAGAAAAAAAGTTATAATAATAACAATAAAAAAAACATGTTATAGCAAACCCATGGAAATACACAAAGGATTTTTATTTTATTTTTTGCGGTCCTTTTCGTACTCGTCTGTAAAGTGCCATCTCTCTGTAGAACTATATAATTACAAATCTTGATAGACTTTATTAAAAAAGATGGCGCTGCTTTTGATTACGAGACGATTTTATTTTAATAGAACCAAACAAAGAGAAAATGTATTTCATCAGATTTATCAATAGCAGAATACTTCTCTTGAGAATCGGAGTAGCTAGGGGACTGGTGACAGTACATCTATTCAAATACACAAATCCAATCACATCATATTTTGTTTTAAAAGGCTCTGTTGACCTAACTTGGAATAATAGTTATGTGATCCATCAACTATTCCTGTTATAATATACATACTACCTAAAAATCATTAAGCAAAAATAGGTAAGAACGAAAATTTCATAATTTCTGTTATAATGTATTACATACATACGTAACGCACCTTTTCATTTGCTTGAATTTTTTATTCTGCGTTTTAATTTGGCTATTGTAACGTTGTTATTTGGGTAATAAAATAATACCCTTTGGTTATTCATAATCAAAGATAATCTATTGTTCCCGTAGTTAGACAAATTAACCATTTCATCAGAAGTGGATTCTGTAGTTATGGTTACCTACTTGATCAGCTACGCGCGTATCATAACTTTGATGATGCGTGCTTCAGTACAGTCAGTTAAATTTTTTTTGTAAAAACACGCTTGTTTGTAACCTACTGTGGATTTGCACTAATCATTTGAGAGATAAGATGTTTAAATCTCTGTTTATGACATTGCAACGTTTTGGGTTCGCAGGATCACAAACATTTTGTAGCGAAATTAATTTTACTTACCATATCAAAACAGGTACCTCAACTTGTTGCTTGTTGTGATAAATGATATGATTAATAATAAATAACCATATCACGAAGAATCATGTCTCGCAGGTGCTAAACAACGATATGGTATAAGCTACATATAGATGAGAATAGACGAGAATATATCCAAGACCGGTAAGCGAAACCATGCGTCTTGAAAATATCACAAAGTTCCGGCCCCGCCGGGATTCAAACTCGGAACCTCTAGCGTAGCGTAGCCGTCGGATTTATTTTGAGATACATATACTTTTTATACATCTCATCTGGTTTAGTTTTGTTTCGTTGAAAATCAAAATAACAAACTAACTTAAAAAAAGAACATCGAGTAAATTATAAATTTTTTCTTAAAATTACACGAACACCGGATCGGAAAATTTAGGTTTGGGAAGATACCGGCCAGAAACCCCAGATTCTGTAATTTATGTATGTCAGTAGGTTTTTTACCTACATACACTAATCTTACTGTCTTGGGAGAGTCACAATATACGAATATTAAATATTTTATAAATTACCTCTTGTAGTGTAGTAGTCTTACTCAAAATTAATAGGTTAGCATCGAACTTGAAGCATATATTTTATAAAAATATGATTTGGCATCAAAATTATTTTGTAGCATAAGTGTATATTTTTCATCTATAATTTCTTTAATTACAAAATATATTTTAAATAAATAAGTCGCCTCTTTTTTGGTTACTTGAGTTTATGTAATCAATGATTAGATATATACTATAGGTGAACATTTAATTAACTTATAAGAATCATCAAATTGGATTACCTTCCTTTTTACTGAATAAAGAGGGTCTGATGATCAAGACATAAGATTGCTACTGGAACTTTTTTACGGAGAGATCGAAAGTCGAGTTTGGACTCGTTTGCTTTGTTATCTGAGTCACCTTCCATTAAACATGATAACGAGGGTCTGACGATGAAGATAAAGTATTACCACTGGATCACCCTCATGGAGAAGCTAAGATCACGGTCCCGGTTGCGCCTATCTCAATCCTAGCGGACAATCTACTCGCGCGCGAAATTTGTTGCTAATATTCATTAAAAATAATAAAATATATCAATTAAGTTGCTGAATAAATAGATTCAATGCTTAATCATTCAGGCTTGAATTAGAATTAATTGACAGACAAATTTTGATTCTTTAAAATAAAAAAAGAAGCTAGGTTTGAAACAAAGTTATCAAATTTGATGGGAAGCAAAAATATTAATCGGTTGCTAACTTATATTAATTAATGTTAGTAAATTGGCGCATTTTTTAAAATTTGCCACTCCAAAATGAATTAATTTAATAGAAGCTGATCTATTAACCTGTTGCTGACTTAAATATAAGTTAGGTGGCAGGTGCTACAGAAATCTTTTCATGCTGCACTTATAATTTCCCGTTTATTATTCCCAAAACAAGTATATAATAAATAATAGTAAAAACCTAGCAAAAGTTTAGTTAATTTTGCAGATGCCTTTATCAAAAATGTATCATGCATGACCAATAAGATAAGTGCTTGATGATTAACACGCCATTTTAAAAGTAAGATTTTTTATGCATTATCACGCATTTTGCACTTAATATTTTAACGAAAGTAAACACAGTGCGTACACAGTCAGTACCTAACTGTCACCTATAAGAACACCTACGTTATAAACGCTTGAAACACCTTAATTATGATGCACGTGTTGTGCATGTGCATGTGATGCCTTACTGATGTGAAGGAACACAACCCAGAATTGACGTTATGTATCTAGTTAAAAAAAAAAAAATACGCCCTGAAAAGAACGGTTTAAAAAACCTAAAATTCAGTGCCCTTGTTAAGTGTCATGTTAATGTGAGATGACATTAGTTGCTATTGTTGTTTTTGTGGTAAGGTACGGATATGAAATCACCCCCTATTGCTTTGCAAACACTAGAACGAGTGAAGTGCAGGTTCGTAGCAGGCGGGGGAGTAACAAGTGTTGGGGGACATGTGCAGTGCACCCCCGCACCGTTCCCTGCCCATTCACTGCGCTCCATTCATCTTTCCTGCCTCCCGTTTCACTCCGAGGTCGGATGTTGAGCAGTGAGGGTGTATTGCTCACTTTCACACCCACGCGCACCCGCGATTTCGACTACGCGTAGACCCGGTAAAATGTGTCAAGTTTAAATTAGTTATAATACATAGAAAAGATTTAAAATTTGATTTAAGGTACTTAGCTAATAAAAATGGGTGAGCAAACGTTAAACATTTCGGACAACAATTTGGAGCAGCACATAGTTTTGTTGTTCGAGAAGTTGGAGTGTTTACGTAGGGACGCGAGTGGTAGTGATGAGGTGCTGTCTGGTCGGACGCCGGCGCGGCTGGAGGTGCGGACGCTGTCGCTGTGGAAGGCTGTGGTGGCGGAGTGCGCCGCGTCGTTCCTGTACGTGTTCATCGTGTGCGGCGCGGCGGGCGGCGCGGGCGTCGGCGCCTCGGCCTCGGCCGTGCTGCTGGCCACCGCACTCGCTTCAGGGTGCGCCATCGCCACCCTCACGCTCTGCTTTGCTAACATCTCTGGTAAATTCCCTCACTCAATTTTTTTACGATCCCGCAATATCCTTTATGACTTTTTTGGTTTCTGCACCTGAAAGGAAATAAGGAGCCCTTATAATTTCACATTCTTTTACACTTGCGTTGTCTCTCAAGCAAGATCACAGTCTTTTCTTTTAATTATTTTATTTTTTATTAAACTGAACAGACTTTTCTTATATTCATAGTGCACCCACAATGTAACAGTCTCTAGTCTTTTTAGAGTTGGCATACCTCTAATAATATTTTAGTCCTTATAATATTCAAAATAAAAGAATAAAATTCGGTATGACCTGTCTGATTTGAATGAATTTGGTAAAAAAACCTTAATTTGTTTGGGGTCAAGTTGTCAAGTCGATGACACGGGAATAGGTAATTAAATCGCTACCCTTTGTAACACCAAAAAAATCACCAAATGTGAGTCAGGAGTTAATTACTTTACCTTTTCGTAACCCGCTTTTTAACAAGGATCGTTGTCAAAAATGTTAAAATGACACAGTATCTACGGAACACAGCTAGAGGCAATTTGAACCTCAATTTATCCTCATTTGATAGCTGTAGAGTTGCCCGTTCCGAGTGCAGATGTTCACAATTATCTTTTTTTTTAAAGACGGCTGCGAGGCAAAATTCTTAAGTTTTTCAACATGCTTCAGCGTTGAAAAAAAATAAGGTTGAAACCTCTGCCGCAACGCATTTATAAATATCGGCAGGTGCAGTTTGCACCACGCCACATAGACACGTGTAGGTAGTAAGGTAACTCGTAATACAGGTTCGATACAATAATATTGCCAACTGTGTGTACAGGTTTTCTCCTTAGAATGTTATAATTTTGTGATAGGTAAATTGGTAAATTCAATCCAATAGGTACAATATTTCTAATTAAAAATACCAAATTATGGAAAAAATATGTTTTAACTTAGGAGGAATCCAACTAGTGCATGTGTGTTGGCTTTTATTTAACATACCTGTTTATTAAAATTCGACTACGAAAACAACGCTTTACGATGACATTTTTTGTGCGACCCATGGGACAAAACAAAACACGGCCCACCTGCCCGGAAGATATTAGTTTAGCTACCCTACAGAAAGATCCTACCTCCAAAATTACAGGAACTCATCTTCAGTTACCTCTGGCTGTCACTTAGTAACACTAATTGAGCATGGTTGTTTTGCTGAGATTCTGTAGATGGTACTCCTTAAGTCTGGCTTCTTCAACTTCATGGACTTGCCAAGCCACCACTCTTAAAATCACAAGCAACAATAAGAATTAAGAAAATAATCAACTGACATAGGAAATTAAACGGAATTATCAAGGGTACGGGGAGGTATTTCATTTGTTGCAGAAATCATAAGAATAAGATCCTAATTAATTGCTCACTGGTTCTAGTTTTAGCTACATTATACGCCTAGCTTTAGTAATAACAAAGCAAACATTGTTTCTCTTATAGTTCCATATAAACATGGAAATAGGTCACAGTTTAATTTTGCAATCTAGGCCATCTATTAAAAATAGAGCGGAGAATTAGTTGGAAGTTATTGAGTTTGTGCCTAGGTGTTGAAAGCAGCAATAATAAATGATGTATGGCTATAAGTTAACTGGAGCCGATGCCGAAGTGAGGCAGTTCCGGAATGGGAACTTCTATTGTAATGGACGAGCTTTTGACTCACGACGTAAAATCGCTTAGAAAAAAAATGACCCGTAAATACCCAGACTTAGGTACGAATACACATACACATGTGACATATTTGTTAATCTTTCTCAGAAAAGCTGTATAAAACTTAAATTTAATTGTTCTTATTTTTGATGCTCAAAACATAACTTTTCATTTCATAAAGTTACAATGTTAATCATAAATTAGGATCATTTCTCTTCAGAAGCTAAAAAAACAGAGCATTTTAGAATGCAAAAGGGAAACGTAAAATTCAAATTTACTTACTTTAACATCACATTTTTCAACAGATTACGAGAGAGAGGTTTTATTTTTGGGGTTTGCATTTCACCCTCAGGGTAAAAAGAGAAATTATAACTTTGTAACACGTGGTTACACCCTTCACTTCCTCCCCTAGTTATAATTTTAATGTAATGGCTATCACTTCACAATATGATCGCTTTAAATTATATTCTATGCTACGTGTAAAGATGGGGTTAGAAAACATTAAGGCAGAGAGTGCTATAATATGATAGTTTGAATGCTATCAATATTATAGATACAAATGGCTCAGCGTGGATACATTCTACAACCGTTAAAAAAAGTAAACCTATCCACATATTATAAATGAGAAAATATCTCTGTCTGTTTGACTTTTACATTACACAACGAAACCGCTAAACCAATTTTGATGAATTTCAATAATTTTAATTTTAAATAATTAATTACAATTTTAATGAAAATTGATATTTTAGTTATAGAAGAACGAAGATTATTTTTGTGGTAAAAATAAAGCTTGATAGTTGTGAAATAGGGAAAGAGAGTTCAAATAGGAAATAATTCCTCATTCTATGGAAACAGTATGGCAGGTTTTAGCTAGACTTCAAGAAATCGTAGACGTGACGTTAACAAGCTATAAGCAAGTTATTTCACCCGCGCTAGTATATCGCTCACTCGACTTCATTGATTGCAGTCTCTCCCATATTATATTCTCTGTGACAATCGAAGGCTAATTTTGGACATCTCTCTGACCCTTTTTACTTTTAGAAATTGACCTCATTTCTTTTCAAGGGTTTCAAATAGTTTTATTTGAATGTTAGAATTTTTCAAAAAACGTAAAAATATTTATAACACGTGCATGTTTAATTTTATAGAACCCAGCACAACGCATTTTACTGTAATCATATTTATAGTATTAATGCGAAAGGAAGTGTGAAGATAATGTTATGCCATCTCACAAATAACGTAAGGCTGCGAGTAAAGCTGTTAGTATGCGAGGTTATCCACAATAGAATGATGTCTATGTACACACCAAATCACAACCATAGACGAACCTTCTTTGTGACATTGTGAGCGGATCCATGGGGGGGTTAAAGGGCTTAAGCCCCGAAAGCATCTGAGTTCTCGGACTAGCTTTTACTCCCTTAAAACCAAAGTTCCCCTCAAAAGCGTTTCTAAAACAAAGGTCGTTAGGTCGTTTTGTAAAGAAGTCAATTGTCTAGCCCTCTCTAAATTTTATTCCTGGATCTGTTATTGGTGAGATGGCATATCTATGTAAGGACTGATATTCGGATATAGCTGATTTCTAATGAAAAATTAAGATGAAACTGTTGATCGCTTTGCTATGACCCTTGACACACAGGGTACCGACATCTTGAATTAAGGGGACATACCCTTTTTTATTTATTTTATTTATAACCCGAAAAATGCACAAAAGAGACGAAAAAGCTGACGGAAACGTGTATCTGATGTAAACAAAGAAAAGTGGTTAAATTCTGAATTAAATATTTCAAAGCTAGAAAAACACATGAAGGTTTTATAACTGACATAAAGTTTATCATCTACTCCATTCAGTAGAAAATTTTATTTAGCTGTAAAAGCAAGTAAATGCCTTGAAGATATTAAATGGTTCTTAATATTTAATGTCAAAATCTTTATTAACTATTCAGAGTTACTTTATGAAATAAAATTCGTTGGAAATCTGAAATTATGTTTATAAATAAAACTCTTAAAGAAAATTTAATCAAAGGAAAAAAACGATTGTCCCTTCATTTCGCAGGATGAATTTTAATCAGACTGTCCTTTCGTTCTATCTTGCAGGAGTTCGTATTTTTATCTCTATCTGAAAGTCTGCGATGAAAGGTGAGCGGGAAGTGAATAATGTTTTTTTTTTTCATTTATACAGTCTTAGCTCTGAGCACAGTTTAATGGTACCTTTAATACCCTGCGAATGGGTTAATGCGGTATAAACCTGCACTATAATACCATTTAGGATTCCCAGTTCAGTATTAAATTCTCTTATAACGGATGATCTTTGTGTATCAAAATTAAGCTTTCAGTAAATAGTGTCCTCAAAATACTCTTTGCTTGCTGGGAACTTACAATTGAGTAAATAATATCTACATATGGAAAAAAAATTTTTTTTTTGTAAGTATAAAATCTAGTGTGCATTAAATGGCTGCGTCGGTTTAAATAAATTGATGCGGACGTTTTTAAACTTATCCAAGAAAGCGCTTTAGGTGACGGAAAAGTTTACAGGAGGCGACACGACGACGTGAGAGGAAAACTTTCCTTAAAAAATAAGTGAAAAGACGCATTAGGGACCGTTCCAACTGCCACCGCATGTTGCGCGTGAATTTTTCCTTATCTATCTACTGGGAATGTCTTAAGAATTAAGAACATGGAGCGTGTTGTTTGTATAACGCACGCAGTCATTTTGAAAACTGTTTTGAGGAACAGAATCCTAATGAATTTCACATGTTTAATTCCTTGTCGTGTTACTCCAATGTATGGGAAAAAGCTGGAAAAGTATTAACCACTATCCGTCGTTTACGGTCACTAATTTGCATCAAGTTATTAACAAATAGAGACGTGAAAGAGTCAGTCTGAAATCCTCTTTATTGTGATATTTTCATCATAAGAAGAAAACATTCTTTGTTAAGAGCAAAGCTAGATTAGCTCACTAACGAAAGTGGTTAATACATATTCATAACGAGGCATGTCTTGTAATGCTTAGTGGCGATAATCTGCTTGGAAGCTTTTAAACAAATTGGTGTACGGATCTTTGACCTTTTTCACAAACCAATTTTGTGACCTTTTGGACCACAAAGTTAGATAGGGTAAGTTTTAATGTCAAGTTTATGCTTTTGAAACTACAAACGTGAAGGTCACTCTCATATTAGTGTAATGAAACCGTTAATAATCAACGAGTAAACAGATGTTTTATATTATCTCTGATATTTTATATTTTATTTTTTGTTTACAGGGGAATTTCTGGAGTCACAAGCACTTCTTTGACCTTCGGTTCTGTAATTCGGATTCTAAAACAATCGGTTCCAAATTCCGGAGAGGACACATTAACAAAAGCAACCCCTTTGCATCATTTCCAGTAGTTCTAATGACCTTAGAGAAAGAACAAAATCTACAAAATCCTTAGTTCTAACAACAAAAAACACCGATGCCAATTTTTACGTACCTTCATCCCTTTCAAGTCCCTTGTCTCGATTTCAGGTAGCTCATAATATCGGATCATCCCTTAGCCTTACACTATCGTTCGTTACTATTCCGATCGCTTCTGCACGTTGTTACTAACACGAAATTGAATATTTTCCCAAGGAAACTCGGCTACGTGTTCAAATCTTGTCACATAGCATAGAATCACGGGAGAAAAAGGGATAGACGATTGTCACGGTAAAATAAACTTATCTGAATTTAATCCGATGAAATTACGACAGGATCGTGTAGGTAGGAGATATTTTTTATTAGTAGGTTCACCCAATATCTGTGCCGTAATGGGTGTGTTGTCGACAAGTATTTTCGTATCATTTCGATCAATCTGAGACCATCTGATATCTGTAAATAAGCTCTAGGACTTGTTGTTTATCTTTCTGTTTTGTGCCTTAGGTATGTTTCTCTTATCTACAAATAGTTTATGCTGTGTCTGGATGAAAATAGAAACAATTTTACCTTATCAAAAGAAAATGAAGAATACGAAAATCATAATTTAAATATTAATTAAAAATGCCTACCAATAAATCCGTAGCTAGCAGTACAGGACAGTCATTTTACATGGATACTCAATAGGTACAACATTTAAAACATTCAAGAACTAAATACAGCCAGTGTGTACCAACGTGTCAAGCGAGAGTTGTGGTTAGAGTTAAATCTATTTTCTGACAAACCCAGCATTAATACGTGCGAACAATTCAGAAACGATCGCGTTTGACTAAATTATTGCCAGTTAGTTTAACTTGATTCGTTCTTTTCACAAAGCTTAGCATCCAAATGTTTCGTCTGCGGACTAGTGCGGCTCTAAAAAGTCCGTTTAAAGCAATTCTTCTGGAATCTTTCATTTGTTATTCGTTGTTACGTCTGTCATAAACATTTTTTTTATTTTTCTAAGATAGTCGCTGATTAAAATGAACTCTAACGACTAATTCCCGAGTAGTAAGTGGCCACTTAAAGATTGACATATCGACATTTCGTTGGTGATAGTGTAATATCGCGAAACTAACAATGGACAATATTTAAACCGCGTAAATATTTTTTAATTTATTTTAAAGCAGTGACAAAAAACAAATTAATGCATGATTGTTATCTCATTAAAATATTATTAGTTACGCTGAATTGCACAAACACTGACAATATGCATCAAATTTAGATTCAAATACAGTATTGCAAAAGCGGATTTTAGCCCCGCTGTTGGATCAAGTCGTAATTTGCTAAGGTCAGAGATGTCCCATTGATAAGACAGAATTTTCTTTATACCTTCCTTCATTTGTCGGCAAAGATAAACGCCTTTAACGCTTACCCTTCTTTTGGTTTTCCTACTCCAATTTTATGTCTCCTTCGATGATTGAGGTCACCTGAAATGACTCAATTAACAGAAGCAATAATAATAAGTAACCAGCCTTTATACTTGTTCGATACAATAAATAAAAACTTGAACCTAGTATCGGGGAAACCAAACGTTTATTAAAGCTTATTTATTAGTTATAGATATTGGATATTCGAGCACATTTTAAGTTTAGATGTTGTTTAACGTTGATAGGGCATTTTTGTAAAAAAATCTAGATTTTTCTTTAAACAAATTTGTATTAAGGTATGTATACATGAACCAGGTTTTACATAAAACAAAACAAACATCTCGGCCCCAGGCACCTCATGTAAAAGTTAAAATGAACTTACTAACTAGGTATGCTCCAGATCAGGTTATGTTAAGACTTTATTTTATGAAGCGGTTTCCACAGTTTCCTAGCTTTCTTTAGGAAATATGATCAAAAATTTCGCCAGGGAGTCATTTATTTTTACCTTCGTTTCTCCCTGATCGAAGCCGGTTAAAGTAAAGTTTCATACTTCAAATATAAGTACTCCTTGACTTGAAAAGGATAGCTTCTATCCTCGTTATTGAAGCTTGTCTAACTATCTAACGTTTACTTATCCTAGTATTCCTCGCACCATATCGATTAGGATCTCAATGACAGGAGGGGCTACAAGTTGTCTGCTGACTACTGCAGCTTCGTCTTTCCTACACGTTGAATAATCTATGATTATATGTGTAGGTATGTGTACTCGTATGTGTATACCCTTGCAAAGTTTTCCAAAGACTACAGCATGACGTTCAAAAAAGGTGTAAAAAGGTTTTTCAAGTGTCCTCGTTCGGCATCGCGTGTTTTTGGCCTTACTGCCCCTGGTGTTGCAAACGTTCATGGGTGACTGGTGACATGGTGACTTACCATCAGGCATGTCAGTGGTAAATAGTATATCGAAGAGTTTCTGCAATGCGTGTTACTTTGCTAAACGAACGCGCGTCATATTTGTGTGTGTATCGATGATTTTCCTGTGTAAGATGACATTAATGTCTATGTGCAGGCGATAAGTTATATTATGTGTTTAGGTCATTAAGTAATGTATGTCTGTGTGCAGGTGCGCACGTGAACCCCGCCGTGTCCGCCGCTCTGTGCATCCGCCGCCGCGTGTCGCCGCTGCGGGCCGCTCTGTACGTCGCCGCGCAGTGCGGCGGGGCGATCGCCGGCGCTGCTGCTATCTATGGGTAAGTACTTGCTTTTTCCATTTGATTTAGACTGGAAATAAAATGTAAGAATTTAAGGGTTATAGAAGTGGTTACGTTTTTGAGTAGTAAATAACGGACTACCGTGGAATAGAAATCATTGTTCTGAATTCTGTCTTGAGTTATTTTATTAAGTGTATGCGAAGGGTAAGGTAAGATGCCTGCCCCAGTAATTAAGAATCAAGTAGGTAATTACAATCAATAAGATAATTATATTCTTCAAACTCCTATTCTTCACTTATACTTCTTGAAGCCTCGTCGTTGTTTTGTTTATGACGTTGTTTATTTTTGTTAATGTCTCTCTCAATTTATGCTGAAATCAATTATTTATGAGGGTGGGCTCGGTAAACAATAATGATTGTTATCTGAGAAAGAAAAACAAATAACGACCGTGTTTGTCTGTGACTTTTGGCATTGCGATGTTTATTTTTGCTTGATTTGAATATTTATCAACAACCAAAATAATCAAAACTTTTTGACCTAAACTTATTGCCTTTTTGATACCATTTAACGAACCTCATAGAAAAGTGTCAAATAGGCGAATTACAAATGTTGGTTTAAACGATTTGACAAAAGCAGAATATAATCAGATTCGGCGCAAAGTGGACTTATTAACCATACTCAGCGTGAGCTTTTCAATCAATAAATCTAATTAATAAAAATGAAGAGCTGTTCGTTAATCTTAATAAATTTCGAAGTCGACAGGACTGATTTGAATGTGAAAAAATGGAAAATGTTCCTTTAGAAACGGTCATGTTGTAAGGAGGTCTCGTGGTCAATGTATTTTTTTTTAAAGACTAACATAAAATGACAAAGAGACACGGAGATTTAGCCTTGTCAAGCTTGTCCCATTTACTGCCATCTGCTCTACTTCAATCTAAATCCACGAATTAAGCACCCCAATCTAATTAAACACCGTTTCGCAATCAACTTGACATTGCAAATGAGATTGTTCTAGATCTTTTGAGAGTTAATTTGTACACAGACAAGCATAACCCCCCGGCGTGAGGGTGTCTTTGCCGAATTATGTTATTAAAATGATTGTTTAGTTTAGGTAAGGTCTTTAATAAGAAAAATTTGAAGTGTCAGTCGCAATTTTTAATTTAAATTATAAGCTTGGGAAAATTTTATAATACTGAGACACAACAGCACTTACATCACGTTCGATGCTGGCTCTGCAAATTCCTGCTTTTAAATTGAATTACTAAAGCAGGTATAAAGCAATTAAAAGTCATAGAAGTAGGTACGTTGCACACATTTCCGTAGCAATAAGAATAAAAAAATATATCAAAATTATTTTACTTTGAGCGTCAGCGCTTGTCATGCAATCCACATAGCATGATTTTATTCGTACAAGGGTGAAGTGTTTTGCAAAGCTCGCACTCTGCAAGACCTAATAGCATTTTGAGAGACCAAATCCAAAGCAAAGTTCACTTTACACACGTCATCCTGAGCAACATCACTATTTGTATATCAAACATTCCCATTGGACACCTTTTTAAATATTTATCGTCGTGGGATACAAAGATAAATGTAAACTTTATTATACTATCAACTTTAACTCGTTGCAGTAAAAGCTATTTGTAAAGAAAGTTATTTAGTATTGTTTGTTGATACAGTCGATCGCTGTTTGCTCATAGAAATTGTGATTTACATAGATGTCAATCGTGTTATTGATGTTGATAAGGGCGGTAATTCATGACAGTTGTGAGAATGCCAACATAACCTACTGAGTTATTTCAATAAAGAGTAGATCCAGGGGGGCATAGGGGGTGACTTAATTTGCATAAGGTTATTAGTATTGATTTGGTTTTAACAAAGAAAAACAAGTTAGTGTAAACATGTACAACAGTATAAAAAATGCCATGTACGAGTAACTACGACGTAAAGAATTTAGTAATAAGATAAGAAAACCAATTTTACAAATAAATTGCATAAAAAAGCACCGTGTAATCGAATTGAGAACCTCCTTTGAAGCCGGTTAAAATTAAATCGAAAAGTTACCACAAAATTTGTGCGTCACATAATATTTGATTCGATTTACGCCATCCGGGTCTTTGTATTTTGAATCTCAGGAATTTTTCCCAATAGAACAAAGTGTTGCACATTTATTATGGGACACCATACCTCCACGGCATGGGACATTGACGACATTCGATTTATCTCAGTCATACTTTACCTACTTTGACAGAATTTTGCACCTTTCTTTGAATAAACTGATGCAATCACAATGTAAGAGGACAATGTCTCTGTATAACTATTCAACCTTTGCCTTTAGTAACATTAAATTCCTAGTAGGACAACTGGAATGATTCTACCTGAAAAGGGCTTGTCCAATTTCACGCGCATCGTTGCATTTGTGAAAAGCGAGCTTGGACAAAAAACAATTTTGACCTGATAAAATGTTCTTTTATAAAAATCGATTACTATTTTTGTTTTTACAAAATTGGAAGTAAGGAATATTTCTTTAACGTACGTGTAAATGTGTATTTCTTAATCTAAATAGAATGAATGTGTTGGAAAAATGGCTGCGTTTTAATTATGTGCTCGATGATTTAATTAATAAAATAATAAAACCAATTGAACGTGACAATTGAAAAAAAAAAGTAAACTGCGTGAAAACAATATTTTTATTATATTATTCCATAATAATATGTACTCACATATTTTTCAGATTTAATTTAAACTTTATAAAAGTACATACTCTTCAACGTTCATCCTTATTAGAAGTCTTAAATTAATGCACTTAATACCCGCTAAGCCGCTAAGTTACATTATTTCCTGATATTAACAAGTACGGATTACCTCCCGGGACTTGTTAAATTTAATAATTATCCGGATTATTTTAAAGCCGGATATAAATCCGACAGAGCCGGATGAAGGAGACACGGTCATATCTCATTTCTTTCGCCGGTATAAAGTTTTATGTGATGGAAAAAAGTCGTCTTCTTAAGCTTTGATGCTGATGTCTATTTTAGTGAGTTTTTGTTAGATAATGAGCTGTTAATTTTCTTTTGTCGATCTTTCTCTATAAGTAGATACCTTTGATAAACTTCTATTTATATAAAATACAGTTTTATTCATAGGGTTTCAATACAAACATGACAATCATGACTTATGACTTATTCCACTGTGTATATAACACTAAGTACATAATCTTTGTACCTACTGATGGGACACAAGAAAGTTTAATAAAAAACAGTATGTAATTATATTAATTTTAAGATATAGCGGATTTCAAACTTAAATTTAGTTTTCTTATAAATACACGTAACTTTCTCTTTGACTTTGATAAAGTTTGATTTCTTTTATAAAGATATTTTTTAAAGTAATCGTGATTGTGATTTTTTGAATATACATTAAAAAAGTACAAAGCGGATTACCAACTACATATTGAGCACTACTTTTGAGTCTTAAAGACATCTCGATGACGTCTCTACTGCTTTCTTTCTAAAAATTAAGGAAAAAGTTGAATTGGGTAAAGTAAAAATGCACTGAGTACCTCCTTCTGGTAGTGCAGTGAACTTCAAGCAGATGTTCCGATCAAACTTGCACGTGCAGTTCTGTACCGTTACCTTGTCTCATACCAACCACCGTATCTCTATGACGATTACATCTCATTTCCCTTGTTCCATGTCCTAGCTAGGTTTTACCGCCCACGACCACGTGTACCGTTTTAAAAAAGGATAGATTTTTTACTTTGAACCCTATTAGCTTTTGTTCCGATAGGGATAAGATTCATATTGGTATGTTTTTATAATGTTTGTATCATGAAGGATCCCTTCTCGGCATAAGAAAGGAAGTTGTGGCGTATTATGTTACTTGTATTAATTAGTAACTTTAGCAGCTGTACTTGTACAGTTTATTAGAACTTGCTGTTTAAAGTCTCCCTAGGTTCTGAAGGAAGAAAGTTTTTGATCGTAAGAAATTAAATTAATTAAAAAATGAATAACTATTACTTTAATTTGTATTCATTGCGTAAACTTCAAGTAAAATTTTCACAGGTTGTGTATTTCTATTACCTCTAAAACTAAAAACTTTCCTGTAACTAACAATAGTAAATACTAGAGCTGAAACGGATGTCCAGGTGTTCGGTGAACAAATAAAAAATCTACAATGTACCTTTGGCAAGCCGATTTTTTTTTCAGAAATGACAACAAACGATTTAATTAACGATTTTTATTTCATTACTAGTTATTTCCTAAAAAAAATTGTAGTTCCGCTATATCTACCAGGTACTAATGTTATCACATAGTCACCGACGTTATCACATAGTAAGGAGATACCATATACATAATATACGTGCTGCATACCAACATACCATATATTGTGTCATATATCACTCAAAATGAAGCCTCAGCAACACATACCTGCAAGGATTAAGGTGGTACTTAGTGTATATTCTCCACAGTACTCCACTCAATACAAACCAATACACACACATAACCCGCGTGTACCTTACTTACTAGGTATGTAGTTAAGTAAGAACTGTATTCATTAAATAACACAGAATCTTACAGAAAAGTATGTAATATCGAGATGATTATCCTACTTTAAGATGCGGTGTTGCAATTACTTCCACGAAAGAGTAGGCACTGTGTCAGCTGTAACAAGGCCGACTATGATATTCCGTTGAACTCCGTGCTCCGATGTATGCTATATTGGTAAGCGCATGAAAAAATATTTTACTTCACAAAAAAAATAAAAAACACACCAATGTAGTTACTCTTCGTTACTTTGCAAATCGCAGACAAATTCAAATTTAAATTCATTTATTTGTCTGATTTTTCGTATTTTACAGTTGTTACATGTTCAATATGACACAGAAAAATCTACCTACAAGGCGCATACATTTTGTTCTGGTAATATTAACGAAATTTTAATATCAATTAAATGAAAGTTTTAAAGAGGATATAACAAAGCAAGGCAAGGCAGAAGTGACAAATTTAAGTAAAGAAAGAGCGACTGCTTTGTTGATTCTCATACTCATCAATTTCATACGCTATTTACTTTGCTGTACCTTACATTTGTCTTTGTGTTTCGTTTATTTATCCAAGAGACAAAATCCTGATGGGAACGAAGGCTATTTTATTTTGCGTGGGTATTTTATTAGATTAATCAAAATCCGTTTTAATGTTATGTTTATTCGAACAATAGAATATTTTAATATTTAATAACAAATAAAACAGTAAACACTAATTAAAAAGGAAGTTTCACGTGTGTAGATGAATTAAAATTTTGCACTAAAAATTCATCTCACATTATCACAGTTTGAAAAGTCAATTAAAAATTTCAAAAGCACCGTCCGTACGACGGAAAGCAACTTGCGTGATAACTGATAATTGCATTAACATTAATTAAGAAGGGCGATGCAGCTTAACCTTTACACTAATAAAAATAAAGGTCAAAATTGAATGGTTTGTGTCGAGGGTTAAAAGTTAGTCAAAACAAGGGATGTTCAGCGGAAAAAGAGATTTTGGCAATGTTCCTGAAATTGGATTTAAACTACTTATGTTATTTGACAACGCTAGAGAAATAATCCTGCATAAGTAATCAAATAATAAAATATTTTTAAATTCCTTATATTTTGTCAAAATAATTAAAAAATTAAAACTTAATCACTTATTACGATTAAGATGTTTGGTTTAGTGCCTATATGTAGTTCTATTTATGACTTATTTATGCTTGAATAAGCTATTTATTTAATTTTGCAGTAAATTCATATGTCCTTCATTTCTAAAATTTGAGATATCTGTACATAAATTGTAAAGAAGTAATATTTTTTCGTTAAAAGAGTTTTGGATGATATAATAGAATAGGTCCTAAAATAATCTATTCATCAATTTTTAATTCTTTTACCAGTAGAATGCCGCATCATTTAAAGCCAGTTTTTCCCAATTTCACCCGTGCGATGCAGGGGCGGTTCGCTTTGATTAAATAACACTGACTTCTTCATTATTTCTACACAATCAATGTTTCTTATTATAAATGCAACCTTCACCTCAGGGAATGCAACAGATAGGGAGAGGTTGTATTTGTGGGTGGGACTGGGTGGGGGCTTCCCGCCTAGGCCTCCCGAGGCCCCCTTTGCCCAGGTGGACGATCCTATGCAAAGTGCAGATCTGTAGCTTCTGCCGTTAAAACAAAATACTCCATTGATTGCCTTTTGAACTATTAACTATAATCCAACTGTCGGATAAAGAGGACGCTAGCTTTGAACACAGATTCTTTGTATATTACGTAATAGAAGATAAGTTTTTTGTTGAACTATCTAGCTTGATGTTATTTATTTGTGTTCTCTAATAACTTATTACATTCATTTCTTTTGATATAATAACACGGAAAAAGTAATTATTTTAGTTCATACGATGCCCAATGAAATGTAGATAAGTCACAACTACAAACATCTATTTGTAGTAGCGGCAGAGAAAATTTTTCCGAGTTTAAAGCTGGTAAAATTTATTTTCTGGTCTACCTTTTTTTAAAGATTAACTTTCTGCATTTAAATATATGAAATATAGGTTATAAAACGTAAACATACGTTTAAGCGTCAAGGCTAATTGTATTGTTTTACATCACCCACGTTTACGTTCTGTTATCTGTAGCGCGAAGATTCATAATCAAAATTTTATTAAGTGTTTTATTAATAAACAAGCCATTGCTTATGACTTCACTTGCGTAAATAGTACCATTCTAGTTGAAGTTTACCCTACCAACCAGAGAAAGGTCCATCAAAATTGATTTAATTGTTTTATTTACACACAGATGGACGGACGGACAAACATAAGTGGTTATGTTATTATTTATTGCCAGTTATATACCTAGAGACCAATTGTCTTTTTCTAGCCTTTAATTTGTGAGGATCCTTACTATATTACGACCCAACACCTGTTAATGTACAGCTCGAGATAGGTATAAGTAATCTATCTACACTAAGCGTAAATTATGCTACTTAAGATCAACAGAAGCTTTCTTTCGACAAATGATTGATAGATGAAGATAGATCTGAAGATCTTTCGCTATGAAAGAATAAAGCTGTTAAGGTGCTCGCTTAAATAATATTGTTAAAATATATTTTTTAGACAAAGAAAAATAAAATAAGATTGTTTTTTTGAGGACGTGGTTCTCTGAGCTCAGTTTGTTACGTGTCTTGGTTAACCGACCGACCCGACCCGACATGTCGAGAGTTCGAGTCTCGGATTGCCGTACATTGTACCTGCCACGTTCCTCATTGGGCCCGGATAATTGCGACAGATTTGCAACCGGTCACACTAGGACTAAACAAAAACTCTGCCTACCACTCTCGAGGGATTTATTACGGCGTGAGTAAGATTCTTTTTACGCGATAGTTTATATCCATATAACTATAACGCTTCCAAATTTAATTTTGTGTTTCAAAATAACTCTACAAAGTATGACTTAAATTTTTATAACCAGACCGAATTTGCATTTATGTTGCTCGCAGGCGTGGACGTATTCAAAAGCGGGGGCATGATGAAATAAAGCCATCTCTACTTGAAAACTGAACTTGATTATTGTCTTACCTAATGAAACAAAGTTTCTAATCTAATTGAGCTATAATTTAAAAGACAATGTACATGTATACGAAAAGGGAGGGAAACATTATTCACAAAATTCATAATTATAATATTATGAGTTTATTCTTTTTCAAACATTTTAGAAGTCACCTCAAATTCGAGAATGGATTTTTAAAACACCTCAATTTAAAAAATCCTGAATACGGCCCTGCCTACAGGTCGCGAGCTGTGCAACAAATATTGTGCATATGGGACGGAACGATCGATACCATATACCAACACACAGCACACACTGTTATCTACAATGCTACATACACAACACTAGTCATTTACTTTATACTGAGCGCAGTGCAACACAATGGTTTCGTAAATAGTTAAATTTGCTTTCATCAGGATGTCAGTGTACAGACATCAACGCATCATGCTGCACTGAATCTGTACAGTTCTTATGTTGTACAGCATTAGAGTTGATAATGCAGTTGCAATATTTCGCTTAATAAGTGGTCCTGGGTACAGTCCGGTGATTTCAGGACAAGCATTAATAATGCAACTACCGCACTTCCACTGGAACTACCTGATTACAAACAATAAACATAATACCTATGTGAATGACTAATTTGTTTTGTGAAAACTAATGAATACAGAATTGTTTTACAAAAAATCAACAATTCTTTCAATTCCAAACCAGTACCCTATTACTTGCATATAGATTATCCGTGGAAGAAAAAGTGTACAATTGCCAGTATTGCTGAGTACTAAATACCAACTGAGTATGTGATATAAGCCATAAATAATAATCATTTTAACAGAGACATAAAAATAGCTAACATTAAAGCCCCAGTTGAAATGGTGGCGTAACTAAATGAAACTTTTCTAAATGAATGGCGAGGCATTTTCAACCGTTTATTGCAATTTTTCATTGGAATAGCAACACTAAACGAAAACGTTCAAGCGAAAGGCCGGGGCGGGCGAGCGGGCGCGCTCCGTGCCCAGTTAATAGCGACCTGAATTTCTTTTCACATTCTACCAAACAAAATAAAGATTAAAAGTTAAACAAACCATGAGCATTTATTTTCAATTCATTGTGCATGACCTACATATGAGTTCCTACGCTCTAATTATGTTAAAAGATACAATTTCTGGCAATCACTTTTTATAAATGTAGATATGTAATATTACTGGATACTGGACTTCGCTTGGGTAGAAAATAAACAGATTTCGTAGCAAAACTAACTGTTAATAAATTGACAATCACTTATATTTTATTCTTTTTATAAATAGTGAAAATAAATTTATAAGGCAGGCTAGATATTCATGCATAAGCTAGAAAATATAAGGCAAATATTCATGTTATTGGTTTTTCAAACTATGTACGATATTGTTTGGCGAATAAATGATTTTTGAATCCTGGAGACTGGAAATTCTGACGAAACAGTGGGATGGCTTCACCGAAACAAATGGTAACGAAAATTGTTTATTAACAGAACTCGTGAATGTTAAAACGTGAATTTAACATTTAAAAGGCCGCACCGTAAAGTTTGTTTTGTTATATTTAAATGTGTAATTAAAGAAACACGGCACATCTGCCTAGTTAATATACTTTCTCGTTTGGCGGAAGGAATCCGAAACAAGATTTTAATTAAATCTGTAGATTTATTATTTAGTATTCATAGCAGCAGATGGGGTCTTTATTGTTTCTTACATTAAATCCTCAAACACTTCGATTCGGTATCTTCTTTCATTTTAATTATAAACATTTATAATCAAGCACAAAAAGTTACGTTCAGCTAAAAACCTACCATGGCCGCGTACAATATTAAATTTACCACGAGTGAGTTGCTTATTCAGCTACCCTCAACTCAAAAATTCTTCATGAAAACGAAAAATCTTGAAGATTTGACTTTATTTTGCAAATTTATCGCATTCTTTAGATGCTGTAAAGTGTCTCGACGATAAATTATGGAGTTTTACGATACTTCAGGACAGTTTATTTATTATAGGGAAGCCAAGTGCTCGTTCAAAACCAGATCCTGGTTGTTTGAGTTCCACGATTGTTTACTGCTTATATTATAAAATTTATACATTTGATACTAACGTCTTTAAGCGTTTTTATATGTACGTAGTCTTTCAGATTTTTTCATATCATATGTAATGAATAAATGTATTTGGTTCAGTTCCTTAGTTATTTCTATATAGCACCATAAACAAAGAGAAACCGTTTACTAAACATTCAACTAAAACAAAAATTAATGAGTGTCAATGCTACTCTTCCCAAAGCTTGAAGACTTGAAGAGAAATGTGGGTAATTCCCACAGGTACGTACACATGTCCATCTTATATTTGTTAGTGCTGTCAACATGACTAATTTAGTCAGTCTGCTTATACAGCGCCGTCTCGTGTGAAAGTATATCTTGCTCTACCCACGTTTCAGAACGAACCTTATTCCTGTGAGACTTTTCAAACCTCAATGTTTAGAAATTACTTACAATGTTTCGTTTACGCTGGCGCAGACTCAAAAAGCTTGAAAGCCATAAAAGTACGTGCATATAAGTATTGTATAAAAGCACAACCTATTACCTAGTACTCTACTTTTGTAGTTGTAATAAAGATAGGGTTTTTATTATTATTTGAGAGACAAGATCGCCTGCCCTTAAGTTCATATTTAGAGCAAAAACAAATTATTCCAATTTTAATTGAATACAATTGGTTGAACAAATTGGAAATCCGATTTACGTTTAAATATTTGCTTTAAAATTTAAAATTAAATTAACCAATCCTTTTTGACAGTTTCAATTAGTATCTCACAACTGAATTGTTTATTGAAAATACGTTTCTATCCTAGGGAGATATCGTTCCAGTACCAGCGTTGTTGTGCTTTACAAAGGCTGGTTACAGTAACCACAGTGACAGGTGGTTACTGGTTACCGATCCGACTGATCCATCAACGTCAAAACAAGACTTCTTCATTAAATTATTATCCTGTAATTTAACACTGCTATTTGTTATTTATTGTCGAAACTTCCTGCAAAATAACCTTATTTATCTTCGACTGTTTTGTTGTTTTAATAGGTATTCCCACAACTTTAGTCGCAAGAGTCAGGATCGTTGTTTTTCTTAGTAGTTTCCAACAAAAAGCCACTTTACAAAATACTTTTAGAAAACAAATCTCACGAGTGTTGTTTTCTTCCCGAGGATTGTAAAACAACCTACTTTCGACTTGATACCTAATTTCTTTGTTCAAGCATATTTTTCCAAGGGATATCGAAGAAGAAGTAATTTCGTATGAAAATAAAGGTTTCGGGATTTTTTACTTGTCATGTTTAAAAATAATCGTTTTATTGTTCATATTTCAGCGAGAATGAAAAATTTTACACAGATTAAGTTTATGAAATAAATTATTCATACTAAGTATCAAGTAAAATTTAATATCCGAATATACAAGTTAATATTTGTTTTTTATTACACTTTTTATAAATTTAAAACATTGTGTAATTCAATACCACTCATTACATAATAATAAAAACAAAGAATATTATTAAAATATCTTTAAAATTAATTACCTAGCATTAGAAAGTACTATCAAATTAAATATTAACAAGCAGGCAAGCTTTAATTGTGCATCAAACACAAATAAATTTCCTGGTTTTCTAAAACTAAATTCCATTCAACTGCCTTTCCTCCTTTTTTATTCTTTAGCTTTCTGAAAGCATGATTAAAAAAGTTAAGCAGTTTGTCTTGACTTCTGGATAATTGCCAACAGCAGTCTCCTCATTTCCTTTAAAATCAGTTTTAGAGGAATCTCAATCACAAATCTTGTCGACAAGTATCGGTGTTCGTTGAATAATTTATAACCACATTTCGTACTGAAATGAAAGTGACTTTCAACCGGTTTTCATTTGCGCAATAAGTCACCTTCTGTTTGGTAACCTGCCGACAGCCTTAGGGGATAAAGATATACCTACTTATAAAGTATTTTTTTAAACACGACTAGTTAGCACATTTTATATTATTAGCACCTTGATATTATAGCTAGAGTTTTCTCTACACCAATTGGATTTAAGTAAATTTTTATATAGATACTTAATAATAACATGAATGGTGATACTTATGTTGGAAAATATTTAAGCCCATTTACGAATTTAGTTATTAATTACAGTAAATTAACCAAACGCAAAGTTCATTCGTATCGACATTGAAAAATTAAGACTACCGTTTAAGTTTCAAAAGGTGGAATTTAAAAATGGAGGGCAACACCAGCCCCAGGGAAGTGAAATGTAGAGTTTCTATTAAAAGTTCCCACCTAAAGATCAACCTGGTAAGAAATTTACAAGGTTTTCATTTAAATTACGCGCTCGGAACATTTTTATTACTCTGTTATATTCACAAGAGAATCGACTCCTTCCGAAGTTACTGGAATATGTGGTACAGTTACAAATTTAAAGAGTGAATTTTTGGCGCTACAAACCATAGTTGTATCCTATTTATATCTAGATAGAATACAATTATGTGTACTTTTCTTATTATACGTTTTTCTTCTTGACCCGTTCTTACTTCGTGTAATTTTTTGGCCACAATATCATCTGATGGCAAGTGACGTTTTGAACATCATGGGCAAACCAGACGGTTCGCGATATAGAATGTGATACCGCTGCCTATTGACACGACAATGCCCTTGCCTTGATGCCTGAGGAAACCCAGAGCACCGCTAATGCGTTGCCCGTGTAAAGGTAAAGATATGCTTCAATTCGGACCATAATTGCCTAGGAAATATGATTTAGGTACTCTCGACTTCAAGAGATGACAGGACATGTTGTATTATGATACTCGTGGAACATATCCATTGGGATTTTAGATCCATTGAATAATGAAACTTGCAGCAAAGCGCTCCGTGTTATTAATAATTCAAATACTAATGCAAATTAGTTTATTACAACTATCGTTTTTTTTTTTACATACATCATAAGAAATTGGGAAGGCAAGAATAAATCGTACCAAAATCTTTAAAATATTTTCTTTTTAAAGATTTTGCTCCGGTTTATATGAAGTACCTACATAATGTAAACATGAACAGTATGTCTGCTAGTTTGGTTATCAAAGCACCTACTTCATATTCTTTGTTCCGCTCGGTTTATTTTTCAAATCATGTGCCTTTGCACGCGGGAAAAGCTTATTTTATAAACATTACTCTGAGGAGGGTGAGATATTGGTTTCACTCACTTTATATGTTTTATTTACGCTGTTTTTGGGGATCCTGAAAATAGTAAATCAATTTAGGAGATAGCTTCGATATTCTCTTTCAAAATAATCAAGAAAATATCTAGGTTTGAAGTGACTTGAAATGTCAATTGTTATTCTTTAGACGGAAATAAGAATGCAATTGGAGTTTGGTTATATTAATGTCACGGAATGTTGTATTTTTTTATCCAAGATGTAAAATATTTAATCTGTTTAGATAAATACTGAATTTTTATAGAAAGTTCTGAATCATATCTTTCATTCACTTAATTGATTTGAAACTGTTTTAAAATCTTATATGGCTTTGTTTTGTTTTTCCTCCTCTTGTCAAAGTAGGAATTACTTTTGCAGATTTTAAGTTAATGTGACCCATTACATATTGACATTTTAACTCGGCGAAACTTTCCTTGCGACTTTATAAAATACAAATTTCTAGGTAATTTATTTTTGTTGTATGAAAACGTTAAATTACTTATTTAGTTAAAATTAGGACGTGGTAGCCCAGTTAGTTACGTGCCTTGGTTAACCGACCGAGCTGACCCGACTGGTCGAGGATTCTAGTTGTCGGCTGCCATGTTGCTCATTGTGCCCGGAAAGTGTCATAAACAACATAAACATGCGAAATTCGGTGTGTAACACCTCTGCCAACCCCTGTCGAGGGGTTAAAGCGTGAGTTTATGTTTATTTAGCTAAAATCAAAGTCAAGAAACGGGTATTAGTATTGTCATTGTCACATTCGGTTATTTGTTTGTTGATTCTGGATTGTATACATAGAAAAATGGGGCAATTCTAAATGATGATCGTATATTATGTTTCTGTCGACTGAGAATTGTGTCATCTTGTTTTAAACTTCGCAGTGGCAACGAGCATGTTAATTTGACGTCAGCGAATTGAAGGAGCGAAAACAATTCGTAATGACCCGCATCGTTTTATTCAATAAGAACTTTTGCTTGAGTCATACTTCTCTCGTGCGTGAGCGTTGAGTAATATACCCAATTCCTACTCGGAAATTAACAAGCATTCTGGCCGCGTAGAAATTGTATTTTCTGAGACAAAATGTATTGTATTTTAGGAATTGGATGAGTATTTTCATAAATAATAAACTTTCAAATATTTTGTTCTTAATAAATAATATAATTAATAAAGCCACGGTGAAGTTGCTAAAGCCTCCGGGCCGCAGCATTCGTCAATTAGAAAACAAAACCTAACCTCATTAAACTTTTTAGAATAAATTCGAAGTTAACACGTAACGTTTTGCTTTTGCAGCTAAAGTGCTTAAAGCACAGAACGTTAGCTGCAAAACCAAAATGAGGTGAAACTCTTGTATAAAGCTAGCTGACAAATTTAAACTTCAAAATTTCAATTAAATTAGTTTCGGGATTCGTGTTTAGTTAGTCAGCAGGGGCGAGTGACCTTAAAATGTAAAGGTAAGGACAGACTAGAGCATTTATTAAAAAAAACATAAAGCCGGCCTATTGTGTCATCCATTCGCGAACCGAACAATGAGCGCAACAATCGGAAGCTTTTTGAAAACTGTACGTTAGCTAAATGGACATTATCGTAAAACATAGTGTAAACTCACCTTTATATTGAGGGTTCCTGCACGTTGGTAAGGGGCTCTAGTGGTTAGATGTTGCTAGTTGTAAGTCAAATTATATCTTCCTTATTCGTAAACATAATTAATTAATGGTCAAACAAGTTCGCCTTTGGTACCAAGTTAATTATGTTCAGCCTCATATTATTTGTTGGTCCAGATACATATGTAATACATACATAGACCTGGCAATAACCTGGTAATAGGTATATGTATTGCTCGTATCCATAAAGGCTGTGTTAAAAACTTTTTAAATTATTTAACTCAACACAGTGGTTAGAACTTGTTATTGTGAGAAAATCTGTCGAAACTTCCATATTGTCGTAAAGTTATTGTATTGTAGTTTAATAGTTAAAGGTTTAGTAATTGGATTATGTTGTATATCGACGTAGGAGATACTGTAAAGGTGCCGAAACTTTACAACCATCAAACCATGTTGTTGAGTCAACTGTGTTACCAACTTTAAATTTAACTATTTGTTTTTGGTATGGTTCACGAAAGCTTCGCATTTTAATATTTTAAACCTTATTTGCCCTTTGAAAGAGTTGACATTCCATTTTCAGTTTGATATCACTTTCAAAATATTATTTTAGTAGTCATAGTATCTAATACTAATTTTGTAAAAGTTAATCTTTTCATTCCCACCCACGTTAATTTATATGCGGAATGAGACTACGGCTTCTAATATTCGTAGTTAATAAGCTACGTCGTAGTTAATAGGCGTAGTAAAAACGTAGTAACTGTTTTGGAATGAATTCTTGAATTTAAACCTTTTTTTTTCTTGTTTCAGGTAAGGATTGGAACTTCACATACATTATATCATCAAAGTCAATAAATAAGGTCGTTTTTCAAAAGAGTTTTTAAAACTAACATCTGAAACTTGTTTATTGTACAGCTGCGGCAACAGTTCAGCATAAGCATAACTTCTTGTTTGTTTTGTCATAGTCGGTATATTATAAACAACGCCATTAGAGTTATGATTCCATACCATCTGTCGGCTCGGGTCACTGACCTCTGTAATTAACGCTAATGAAACTCGCAAGAGGAAATGGTTCGTATTAATGTTTTTTTCTTCGTACATTTGTTTAAGTAAACATCAAGAAAGTATTTTAACATCATCAAAAACTATGTTCTTAATTAAGGTTTAAGCATCTTAATCAAATGTTTTGTTTTCCTAATTACTGTATTTACTAGTCTAATAAAACAACATCTATACTAATATAGGAATGATTAAGCTTAAAGTCAATAATAACATAGGTCTAGAATGTTCGTTTATTGGTAATCTATCCATCGGATTCTTTATTCGAGAGTTGCTTAACCTATGGTCCGTAGATCACAAGGCTCCGAGAGTAGTCTGCCTGCAGGATCACCTCTGGATCCACAAGAATATCGTAATTGCTACTTTTAACAGACTTAACGATAGCCACGGTAAAGGAACGCAGCACTCGTCGATCAGAAAAAAAAAATCATCATCATTCGTACCCCTTGCTTGATATTGGGATTCATTCGATGAAAAACATCAATACCATCGTTCAAATTTGTATTTTCTTTAAATATACTTAATTTTTTTTTTCATTTCCAAGGGGTCCGTGTACGAAGCAGGTTAAGATACGCTTCGTTCTACTTGCCTAAACAGCTAAGTAACAAATTTCGTAACTCACGTAATGAATCTATGAATTTATTTGTCATACTTTCTTTTGTTTTCGTTGATCCGGCGTGGGAGTTTAAAAGGTTTCTCCGGTAATAAGTTTGGATTTCTAATGCTATTGTTGAGAAAATTAAATTACAAGTTGCGAACTCACTTCAGGGCTATTCATTGCAGAAATTTTATTTTACCTGAGCTTTTTTTACATGCGCTGGAAGGATATTGTACCAAATTACATTTAATTAACCTTTGCTACAACCGGGCACTATATCGACAGAAAGATATACATTATTGTATATCGATCTGTCGATCT
This sequence comes from Choreutis nemorana, assembly GCA_949316135.1. Taxonomy (NCBI): domain Eukaryota; kingdom Metazoa; phylum Arthropoda; class Insecta; order Lepidoptera; family Choreutidae; genus Choreutis; species Choreutis nemorana. Next base: position 2,369,549 of record OX438598.1, read on the forward strand.
GTTGGATTTGTTGGGTTTGTTGGAAATTTTAGATACTATGATAAAAATTTTGGAAAATCCTTGAAAGTATATTCAAAATGAGGTGAGATAGGTAGAAAATAACTATACATAATATAATTAACATATATAAATTATTATAGTGAAACTTGCCTTTCCCTTAAATTTATGAATTAAACGTCTGCACCGTTACACGCTGTGCGTCTTCACTTATAAAAGAGAGAATTCGCCTCAGGTAATAGTCACGTTTTGGGCTGACTATCGAAAGTGGACAGTAAAATATGCTAAGGTAAAGTATAAATATTTTGCCCACGAATGTGTTAACCTAGAAGACGTATTTTGTATTTTCTGAAACAAAATTTAGCGTAAGTGTAGTATAAAATTATATTTCTTGGTAAACGAATTTTAAAACTCAACTGATCAACCAATGCATTTTAAAATTAACCTCAGTATCGGGTTTATCATTAATACATTAATGATTTGAAATTAAAACGGCACTGCCATATCTATTACTCACTGCATTTTTTATAATTTTCGACAAAACGTATTCGTCTTTAAAATCTAATTCTACTAAGCCCTAAAGTATTCGCAAACAAAGTTATTTGTAACCCCTGATACTTCAACTTTAAGTGTTAAGTTGTTTTGTCAGAAGTATTTATAAAATTTGCTTCAGTAAAATTCAAAACTCTCACTACTTACCAAAATGCTTGCGTTTTTACTGATTTTTAAAGCCTTTTTTAAACCTAAAAATAGCGTTTAATACTGAGAAAAAATACCAAAAAGTTTCTTTCAAGCACCTTGTACTGGCGTATCGGTTTGCATAGATAATGAGAAAGTTTATGGTCTGGAGAGTGACATGGGCTATTATACGATAGCCCGGAAAATTCGTTATTCCTATGGGATACCCGGCCGGAGTGGAGTGGGTCAGCTAATGTAAATAAATTTCATCCGCCTAATATGCCATTGTAATAATACAAGGCACAATTTAATTAATATTCCACGCGTTTATTTATTAATAAAGCCGCATAACTTTGACTAGGTAATGATACCTCTATCCCAAATCCTATATTTTGTCCTCTGCAACGTAACTATTCTACTAAAAACTATTAAAGAATTATCTATATATTAAAGAATTATGTTGTTATCATGTTACCTACGTTTTGCTGCGCTGTTTTTACCTACATACGTACAATTTTTATTTACGTAACCAGGCTGTTTCTACTATTACGGTATCTGGCTGTACTAAATTAGATACATTTTGTTACCAAATTTCATTGATACCTGTTTGTAGAACTTGAAATATCAAAGCCAAAGTCAAAATATTTTTATTCAAATAGACTTAAAGTAAGTACTTTTAAATCGTCATCTTTTATACTACCACCGGTTCGAAACGCTATTTCTACGGGGAAGAATCCGGCAAGAAACCTCCGTAGTGGCTTTTTTCAAAATAATTACAAAAATTTGTCAATAATATACAGTTCTCTAATTGTAAACCTAATGTTTCTATAACTATGTTATATAAACCAAACTTTATATAATTTTTAAGTCGATGATCAAGTCTATATTATAAAATAAAAATACTAAATTAAATGAATTACAAATGACGCAATGAATGTTACTTATGAAATATGCGATCGAAAAATATCTATTAATAATGAAAATAGTGTAAATAGTAAGTTCATTTTAACATTGCAATCTTTGCACTTCAACTGTCTATAAGATAAACCTGTGCAGGTAAGTAAAATTACTTCCATATATCTTTATCCTCTACATAATTTTGAATTTTATAGAAAGCCTTCTTAATTAAAACTTGTTTCACATGTTTTTTAAATTTCGTGTCTGACGTTTTGGTATTTTGTGGTAAAACGAACACAGTTTCCAATAAACGACCTATTAGTTTTTGACAATCTAACTGTAGGGATAATTAATTAATTATTATTTCTAGTATTAAAACCGTGGCCTAGCCTTTCAAATTCGTTTAGGTGTTTTCTTACATACATAATATTATCAAAAATATACTGGGATGGTAAGGTGAGTATATCAATTTCTTTGAATAATTGTCTTAATGAATGTCGCGGCTTCAGGTTATACATAGCTCTTATGGCTCTTTTTTGTAAAATAAAAATAGTATCTATTTCGGCCGCACTACCCCATAGTAGTAAACCATAAGACATGATACTATGAAAATAGACAAAATACACCATTCTAGCCGTAGATCCGTTAAATTTCTAATTTTCCCTACTGCAAATGCTGCCAAACTTAATTTACCACTAATTGATTCTATGTGAGCACTCCACTGCAATTTTGAATCAATATTAATACCTAAGAATTTCGTCGAGTCTATAATATTGAGCACATCATTATTTATTTTAACATCCGTGGATGCTGTCCGCACATTAGGTAAAGAAAATCGGAGGCACTTAGTCGTTTTACCATTTAGAAGTAGATTATTAGAACTAAACCAATCCGTTACTGGTTTTAACGTCGAATTTATTTCATTTATTTTATTAATGTTTCTGTTTATTTTAAAAATGAAAGCATAAACAATTACACAATTACAGCAATTTATCGAGCATAAACGGGAGATCATTTATGTAGACTAAGAACAGAAACGGTCCCAGAATTGACCCTTGAGGCACGCCCACTTTTACATTAGACCCAAATGATGTAGCGCTACCGATCTGAACTTTTTGAACACGCTCGCTTAAATAGGATCTCACATAGCCAAGCGAAAGATTGTCAAGGCCGTAAAATGATAATTTATTGAGAAGAATGGAGTGGTCTACGCAATCGAAAGCCTTAGAAAGATCACAGAACACCCCAATAGCATCATGTGATCCCTCCCAAGCTGCAAAAATCTTGCGTACCAAATTTACTCCCGCATCTGTTGTTGAACGTCCTTTGGTGAACCCAAATTATTGGCGATGTAGGATCCGATTCAAATTAAAAAAACACGATAGTTGTTTGAGTATAAATTTTTCAAAAATTTTACTAATAGCCGGTAAAACCGAAACTGGCCTGTAATGCGAAGGGTCTTCATGACAACCTGCTTTGAATATTGGAACAACTTTGCTTAGTTTTAATGACTCGGGGAATTTACCTTTTTCGATACTGTTATTAAAAACTTTCGAAAGAATCGTAGCAATTACATGCACTATTGAACCGAGGGCTTTAACCGAAAACCCCGACAAATCATCAGTAGATTTTATTTTTATAAATTTAAATGCCTTTATTATTTCATCATCTGACACGCTGTTAAATTTAAAGACGGTCGGTGTTTTTTTACATATTTTTTAGATAATTCTCCGCTAAAAAACACGACGATGAAAGACTTTTTGTGAGATCTATTGCTATTTTAGTAAAATATTTTTCGAATACATTAGCAACTTCAGTATTATCCGAAATCAGTTCGTCATTTATTTTTAAAGCTACATTTTTGTCATTTTTATTTATTTCCCCTTTTTCGGTATTAATTACATTCCACGTTGTTTGAATTTTATTATTTGATTTTTTATTTTATTACTTGAATACCTAGCTTTCGCTTCCTGGCATACTTTTTTTGATTATGAAAATCTACATTATTATTTAATGATTTGTATCCATACAATTCATATAAGTTGTTCCTACTTATCATTATGCCTCTAGTAGCCCAATCACAAAAACGCAGATTCTTTTTTGGTTGTATTTGCTTTTTTTGCAGTATTTATTAAATTCTACGTTTATTTGTTTAAACATATTATGATACAATTCGTCTGGGTCATCAGTTAAATTTATATCAATAATTTTACCTTTAACAGCTTCACAAAATTTGCCTAGGGATTTATTATTTAAAGGCCTAATATCTATAACACGCTTCATATCTCTTCTTTTAAATTTAAGTTTTATTACTTGAGCCGTGTGATCTGATCTTACGCCATTTACTACAAAACTATCTATCACTGGGCAGTTTATAAATATGTTATCTAGGCAGCTTTTACGATTCGGTGTGATTCGCGTTGGTTCGTTAAAGATATGATTAAGGTTGAACGATTTGAATATACTAATAAATTTAAGTCTATCTGGGTTATTAATTTTATTTAACAAATCTACGTTAAAATCCCCACACACTATGACTGGTTTACTCGACCTACTAGCTACAACAAGAATCTCCTCTATATTATCAATGAATTTAGAAAAGTCTGAATTAGGCGGTCGATACACATATAATTAAATATTCATCTATTTCTGCACAGGCAAAAAAAATAATAAATAAATAAGTATTAAACCAATTCAGAAGTTCCAGTAGAAACAAGCTGACCTAGCCTATAGATAAATTTACTTAATCCATGAAGAAACCTTTTTTTAAGCATAAAAATTCTTAACAAAAAAAAACATGGCGTCTTTACAACCTCCCCCGTATAAAGTGTCTCCATCAAAATTTTTCTCTCAAATTTTCATGAAGATACGAGTGGCTCATTCAAGCGTAAAAATGAGTTGTTTCGGTTATATATGAGTACGTAAGTCGTTTTTCGCATCAGTTTTATTAACTTAGACAGGGTCGATCCTTAATGTATTCACAACGAAAATATTACAGCTAAAAGGACTTTACTGAGAGATACTTAAGTGCTTTTATGCTATCTTAGAAATTGCTGAAATTATAATAATTAATGTTATACCGACTTGAGCAACACTTCGCTTCAGAACTTGCTGCTGTTCAAAATCAATTGTGAAACAAATAATACAAAATTATTATGCGGTTCACATCATGCAATGAGTGTAGCTAGAATTATTATGTCCAAAAATTGTAAGTTGTAGTAGGAAATATTGTATTTGAATATTGAAAAAGCAACTACGGAGGTTTCTTGCCGGATTCTTCCCCTTCGAAATAGCATTCCGAACCGGTCCTAGTAAAAAAAATACGATTTGAAAGTCCTTATTTTCAGTCTATATAAAATCATTTTGACTTTGACTTTGAATGCAATATAATTTTTGCACTAACTTCTTTTTTGAATTCAATCGATCAATCATTTATTTGCCATAATACGATAAGATGATACAAATATAAGTACAAATTAACTTAAGTTAACGTTTACAAGAAGTTCAACAACTAAAACTTTAATTCCAATTACGTTTTAGCACCTGACCAAAGAATATTTACTAAAGTCAAAAACTTCCTTCGATTTTTCGGAAAATTGTTACAATTTTGAGATTAAAATAAAAAATCCTCCTACATTTCCAGACAAATTTAAAATTAAACAACCTTTAAAAGTTCTTATCTAAATAAAAATACTGTACGATTAGCTACCTTTTATTTAGATTAAAACACAAAATTCTTATTTTCAGTGCTGCCAAGTACAGAGACAAGTTTTATTAGCATTAAAAGGTTAATTGAAAAAAGAGTAGATACTAAAAGTCGATTAATAACTGATCTGAAAAGATTCTACATGAAGTTTTTCTTATTTCATTGAACATTCTATGAATAAAGTTAAATTAAGAAAATTAATGTCTCAAAGTTTCATTGTGGCTTTTAAGACTGTAAGTAGGGACTCATTTGGAATCACAGAAAACATTAATATTATAGAAAGATTGCTTTTATGCTTATTAAAAACGTCGATCCTTGTTTTGCTGATTTGTTTTCCAATAAAAATACTAACTAATAAACGTCTTATATATTTATACTTTATAAAAGTGTGTTGGTAAAGGATGACCTAATTTGAAAACGTGGTTAGATGATTTGTTTATGTTACTCAGATCAATCGAATTTAATAGGGGGAATTATGTTCCTGATCCGTTAATGGTGTTACAATGGCGTTAACGAAACGGCTTTGGAAAGTAATACGGTAGTGGTAAGTAGCTTGTGTAATAAATAACACCCTCCTACTCGGGTGTAGATTTGTGGTCGAATCGACTTGCTTCGGATTCAGATAAGTCCTGAAAGTGAAACGGTTTAAAGAAGAGGGAAAATCCATTAAGCATTTGTGATAAAAGTTTCGATATTGAAATATCCATTTAAAGGCGCGCGTCGTCGAGCGCCGATCTATCAGATTGCGGATTTATTGCCAACTCTCCCGAGCTGGGAGATCTATTCAAATAAAATAACACTGATACACTTATCTCAGTTTCATATTTCATTCCTCAGGCTGACGTTTTTGTTGAAATTAATTCGCAGTTTGCGAAAATGAATAAAAGAAACTACAACAGTCGAGCGTGCTCCCTATTGCCTTGTTATGTCGTTCACGTCTGAAATATGAAGGATTATTTTTTCTTACAACTCGGACAGTGTTACCGTGTTCCACATTTTTTTCTTATTCTTGCTTCTTTTACTATGCAAATCACCAAAATTCGCTCATAGACGTTTATATCCGAGACAACAGATTTCAATGAAATTTTGTAAATGTGTAAGTATATAGATATGGGTATTTTCAGCTTGTATACTTTATAGCATTGATACTTTCAGATATTGTTATTGATCAGGAAGTGAAAGATACTTGTAGCCTTTTGCATAAAAGATATATTTTTCTCCAAATTCAATAACCTTGTCTAGAGCAGTATTATATGCAGTTGACAAAAAGAGATAAAGAACGAATAAAATATACTTTTAAAGATCCTACGAAATATTAATACTTCAATTCTTCACACTTATACCTGGATAATGGGGTTTGGAAATTCGCGCTGTAAGTGGGATGGAAGTTTTATATAGCTCACTCGAATGAAGCTGGGTCAGCGACTATGAAATAAGATACGAAAATGCTTCACAAAGGTATTTGTTTATTCAGGCTTCACATTAATTTGGACACAGGAAAAATAAAACTGGCAACCTTTTAATTTGAGGTCGGGCTTCAGGCAAATGATTATATTTCAATGTATTCTGAAGATTTTTATCCTTAGGTCAAACAAAACGTTCGCTCGACTTGTTTTAACAAAACGAGAAAAAATATCAAGATACGCTAAACGACTCTCAAACCCTTAAAGGTTGTACGTAGCTATTAACAAGGGATGGACCTATGAACAATGCCCTGTTTTAGGGACTTTCCTTTTTTAATATCCCTGGTTTCTTTCGAGTTTAAATAAAATTAAATGCTCTTTTAAGTATAATTGTGGAAAGATAAGCGCGAACAACTCATTTATTCGTTTCGCAAGCGTTGACATGATATCAGGTAGCTTTAACGTGCATTTTTGAGTTATCAGATAATCCTGTCTATAATCGGTCTCGTCTCTATGCCGGCGGTTTATCGTATAACCAACACAAATATACTCTTTCGCATTTAGGTAAAACATTCACATAATTGCCATTGCAGGCTCTCTGAAAGCCGTCCAAACTTTATGTTAGCTGTAGTGTAATCTAATTATCGGAAACTACTTTCACAACTTTCAAATTAAAGGACCTGGGTTGCTATGAATGTGAGTGTACAAATTCATTGTCATTCTAGGGATCTACTACTTCTATAGCAACTATGATACAACCTACGTATTTGAGCTTATTTTGGATACATACATCCCTCAGGTTTGTACATACTACCTTTTCCTAAAAAACGTAAAAAAAGTTAGTTGGTGCATCCTAGTGCGGAAACAGTTATACGTCAATATGCATACAATAATTTGGTGAAGTTATAACATGATCATTCCAAAAACTGACTTAGCTTTCTACCTATCTTAAAAAATCTATAGTTTTCACGAAATTACGGAATATTTCAAGCCATCCTACTTGTACTAAGTTAAGTTTTATTCCCACGTTTTATACACTCACTTTCTTGTTCGTTTGTTTGTTTGTCGTTCCGGTTGGATTTTTGTAACTCAATTTTCAGGCACTTCCCGATAAGCTAGCAGGCTGAAATTTTCAGGGTAGCTTCAAACCCGATGACAATGCAATTTGCAACTATAAAACGGCTGGACCGATTTTGATAAAATTTGTTTGGAGTGACTTTTGAGGCAGAAAAAAATTAAAAAATAATTAATAGTACCTTTGAAAGTTACACCCACGATCTATACACGTCATGTAAATATATCCCATTAATAATCCCCTAAATAATATACGCCCCTAAGTTTTGAGTGGCCCCTCTTTCAGCCCCGTAGGGTTATTTTCTAATTTTTAGGACATTTAAAAACGTGGGTTTATAGATTTTTTAAATATATTATTTTTTTAGCTACGCTTATTAATGTTTGAATCACATTTTAGATGTAAAAGACAGGTAGGTACGAAAGTAAAATCTCTTGCGAAGCCGTTTCTTGAACGCTCGGAAAGATTTCAGTTAGCCACTTTGAATTAAAGTTTAAAAGCGCGTCCCTGCTGCTGTTGTGTGCAATTTTCCAGTCTTATTCATTACAAAGAGTAACGAGGCCATGCCGGTCCTGGAACCGGGGAAGTAACCCGCTGCTAGGTGGCGTAGGTCCTTTCATATCCGCACCGTATACCATACAAACATAGCTAACTGCTATTCATACCGCAGTCACCTCGTCTGTTGTATGATGATGTGTCTCCAGTTGACCTATTAACTTATTTTCAGTTGAAAAATAGTTTTTACAAGACAACTCCCTAACTTGACAATGGTGCGGTGTAGGCGAGCGATGAAGACGTTTTAATATTTCGCTTTAAATATTTTTATTACATCTACAATGTCATGGCTTCGATCCAAATGTACGGAGGCTTTCACGCCTCGTTGGTTTTTACTGGTTCGACTAATGTAAAACGAAGCCTTGAGATATTAACTGGGCCCGTGGTGTCGATAAATCACGTGCATCGTCACTAATATGAAGCAAGTGTCGAGGGAAATATTGTCGGCGAAGGTATTAGCATAGTTAGTGGCGTCGACGTCTGCTCGGCGGTACATTTTATATTAGATGAGTTTAAAGCTTATTATCAATATAATAGCGGCCATTTTTAAGACGCAAAAATACTTTACGGTTATGTAGTTACTAAAGTATAGATCTAGGAAATAAATGTTATTACAAACAAGAATAGCTGTCCATCCGTCTGTGTTGGTTTTTGAAAGCGCCCAATTAAATTACAGATAGCTTACCGCATTCGAAACGACAGAAAATCTTTAAGAAACGAAACCGGTCATCGGACATGAAACGAAGAACGTCGCCTGAAGAACTGATTAAAAAAACGTAAAAGGGCGCGGATTTCAATTATAACCCGGCCTTGAATCACCAGAGGGACGGCCATTTTTACGTTAAGAAAGGTTTTCGGGCTTAAATTGGGATCGTTTATTACGATTCCATCCTCAGACTTATAATACCGGCTTACATCCCTGGCCGGGTGAAATATCAAGAGCAAAGTTTACGGCTCATCATTCGCAAGCTTGAACTTTATTTACGAGAATATTCCCGACACCACCGAACAAAATAATTTACAACTTAGTTTATTGCTTAATACCTCATACGGCACCAAGTTTTCTGTATACCATGTACTGAGATGTTTGGTTACTATGAATCTATGGTTGTATTCATTTGAATCAGTACAAAACCTTTACATCTTATTACTGCTTACTTCTTAATAGCTGGTTTTTCAATAAGAAATCTTTAGTTAATTTAGTAAAATAATTTCGAAAACTGCACCAGTGTTTAATTTTTGAAAATTAAAAACATCATTCCTTTCGATTGTAACTGGCATTGTATACCTATTCTTCGCTATTAAAACAAATAAAATATTTTAAAGATACGTTTTACTAAGTAATATTGTAAGGAAGTAAGTTTGCGGTCGTAGGTATATATCTTTAGAATAACATAGGTAGATCAAATTTATAGAGCTGTGTTATGCTCAACAAGTGTTTTTATCTCAATCTTTTGTTCAATACAAATATTAGGTTAGTGACAATGTCCAATGTTAACTTTAATTTCATGAACCTGCAAACAACTGTCAACATTAACGACAAAAAAGATTCTCATCAAATTACTTATATAAAATAAATAGATTTGTAGTGAGATAGATTGATAGTTCAACTCAGCTTTGATCGAATATTTAGATTCTGGCATACCGTTTCGGGTCCGAAACTATCCTATTTTGAACCAACTTGAAAAAAGGAGGAGGTATATAAAAGAATTATTAGAATTATTGAGAAACAGTCGTTACCAGAGTGTTTAATATGAAGCTTATTGCTTCATTCGTCGTCTAAAACGACCTTAATTTACCTGAGTGAAGTCGAGTATATTTTTATACAAAGTTAAATGAACCTACAGCTTACTCGTACACCAGATTTGAATAGCTTATACAAATTATATTTAAAAACAAATACTTCTACTTTACTTTCTATAATTTTCACTACAGCTAATTTTATCAGATTCGTCTTAAAATAACGTAAAGAACACAAAATCATTGGCTTAAATGTGACTTTATTAGCGAGGGCTCAACAAAGTAAGTAGTGTTTCAGAAATATTGGGTTATCTGTAATATTTAAAAAATATTAACAAAACTCAACTTATTCATTTACAATCAGATGTATATTAAACTAGGGACTTAGTCCGTCTGCTTTAGTCGATCAAGACATGCGTTGTTTGTCTAAAAAATCAAAACTGACCAGGGTACATGTATACCACGTAGGCATATGGCATATCTTGTAGTAATGATTATGAAGAAAAAAAAATTGAATTGAAAGCGAATGATGAAAATATTTCTCTTTTTTTCAATTATACTATACAACACAACAGAAGGATAAAACTAGGATTGATTGATCAGATTTCTCATGAAGAAAAGCAACTTTAAGACCAACTTTATTTTAACCCGTCACGCGGTTTTAGTTTGGTAATTATAGAGTGATGAATGATGAAAACATAATCTGTTATCGTGTGGTTTAGATCGTTTATCAACAAAATCAAGCTGACCAAAATTTCCACCATCAGAACAATCAAACATTTTTGAAAAAAAATACCAACAAGTGTCTGCGGGTTGTAGTATTACTCATAAAGTATCGCCAATAATTTGAATTGTTTGATCAGTAAATTTTATTTAAAATAAACAATGACGAAAGTATATAAATGAACGTAAAATGTATGTTTCACTTGATTATGGATTAGATTCCGTTGTCGGTGGAGGTCGTTTATTTTTGTATTCTTAAAACATGCGGATCTATCAAACACTATTTTTACTTTTTTTCTGTTCTGTGTCAGTAAAGAGTAATCTAGTAATTTTTAAAAATGAGACGGCAATGCTTGAAGATTATTTGTATAAAATACTAAACGATTACTTCAAGGAATGGATAAAGTATATAAAGGAGAAACATGTCGTTCAATACGTGGACCATAACAACCACGACGCCGGCACGTGGAACATGTCATATTACGAGATGTCCCATCGTTGGAAGCCCAACAATCCTGTTGTGGTGTACGTTGGCGGGGAGTCGCCGTCAGACCCTCGCGAGTTCATCGCCAATCCGATCCTCATCCAGCTGGCCTTGGAAACCAATGCGTCACTATTCCTGACTGAACATAGATACTACGGTAAAAATTTCCCTGTTTCAAAACAGAACCCTGACTACAGTTATTTGACGATACGACAAACCATGGAAGATCTATCGAATTTTCTGAAGTATCTAAAGGCCAGCAAGTACAGAAACTCTAAAGTTATACTGGTCGGAACCTCATACTCCGGTTCTTTGGCGACCTGGATGAAGCTCAAACACCCGGAACAGGTGGATGCGGTCATCACTGATAGTGCACCGGTTGAAGCAAAGGTAAATTTCTTTGAATATTACGACACTTTTGCAGAAACGTACAATCTATACGGAGGTCAGTCTTGTACAGATGAGGTAAGACAGCGATTTAAACATTACCAACGTCTTTTAAAGACACCATCGGGAAGAAAATACTTGAGAAAAAAAAGTTCGATCTGTCCTGACGAGGACTTGTCAGATCCTGACACACGAAACATTTTCTTTGTAGCAGCGGTCCGCCAGTTTACATTCATGATGCAATACGCCAACCCTGAGAAAATACTGCACTTCTGTTCTAGATTGAAATCGAAAAAAAGAGATGAAATTAACTTTTCAGACACTGTACTTTGGAATAGCGAGAAGAAGTGTGCTAATGTAAGCGTCGCTAATTTAGCCAAAAATTGGAAAGGTCCATGGTTGCATCAACAGTGTTCTGAGCTCGGATATTTTACAACATCCTCACCGAATTCAATCTTCTCAGATAGTCTCCCTGTTAATATTTATTACAAAATCTGTGCTGCCGCGTTCGGACCGAAGTTCACAAAGGAGAGAATCCAAAAAGGAATTGAGAATACCAATAGAATGTTCGGGGGGAAAAATCTGAAGGTGCAGAACGTGTATTTCTTAGAAGGCGATTTGGATCCATGGAGGACAGTATCTGTGACTAAGGCCCCATCACCGAACACCGAAGTCACAGTTACTGTAAACGTGGCTCACGGCGCACACACACGATACCAAGAACAGGAATTTCCTCAACTCGTTATAGACAGAATAAATGCTGTCCAATCAGTTATAAGTTGGCTGTGTTAGTAGAATGAATTGTCTTGCTTCATTATTATTTATTAAACAGTTAAAGTTTTCATTTCTTTGTGTTTTTTTTTGTAATTAGAACTAGAATAGACAAAAATATAGGACATCCTCAAACAAACAAAAAAAAAATACTGTGAAGTATACAATCTCAGCTTACAGCAAACGATGAGAATTTTGAATTGATCATTCAAACCTTTTTCCATTACCTGTTTAAGTAAGTACTTACTTGAAAAAAACTTGTATTCTGGTATCCGTATAACAATTTAATTGAATCAATATTTACCTATGTCGCAGTCACGTGCCTTTTAAACTGACAGCTGCAAGCATTGTATCTTCTTTCAAGGAAAATTTGTAATTAAATTAAACTTTCTTAATTGTTTAATGTAATCGAACTTAGAAGCTTTTTAGCATGCAGCTTGCTATCAAAGTAACGAAAAAAAAATGGAATCAAATTATGTACCAATCGTTTAATGGACCGATTGAGATTTGACTGGCCACATCGCGGTTCGCCGCCATTTCTAATTTTTTCCTGTCTAATAACGGCTTTATCGTTCAAATCATAACGTTTTCCGATCTGCCCGGTCGTGTAGGTTACAAGCCAGCAGAGTATTACAGCCAAAGTAAATTGCGAAGTACTGTGAGTGAGTCAGAAAGGACCCAATCCAAGTAAAACTAAACATCTATTGTAACTTCAAACGTAACATTCTAGTTACTTTTTCACTTGCGAAAATCAGAAGAAAGTAAAATGATGTCGATTCGGGCACTCAACGACGCCTGCGGCGGCACCGCATGCTCGACTCGTGCGCTGTGGTCAACATAACCTAAACAAAATTTACTAAAATAAGCACACTCTTTGCTACCAACCAATAAAAATTATCATGTATTTTAAGATTTTATAATTTTTCGTAATCGTATCAGGTATTTTACTTTTATTAAAAATTCTGCATTTTAAAATGTTACCGATTTTATCAGCACAAATTCCCGCCACTAGCGTCGTTTACTTAATTTTCTAGCATTTAATAACCTATAGCTAAGTCATCCGCTTTATCTTAAGAATGATTTTAAAAACACATTACTTTTGGCTAAACTATTAATGCCACAACATAGAACATATCGAGTAAGTAGATACTGAAAACAAATTAAAATCATTGTGCTATTCGCAACATTAAAATAACAAAACTGAACTCTTTCACTTATAATTAGGTACATGTGGAGCGAGCGACTTATGTTTGTCTACTTTGGTCGATAAACTTAGAGCGGCCAGATTAACTAAAGTAGCAAAAAAGCATTTGAATTAAAACTGAATGACAAATTACTTGGAAACCATAAAAAAGATGTCTCTGAACTTAATTTTTTATCTCGAACACAAACGATCAATGTTTCTTAATTCATGATTAAACAGCCATTTTAAATGCCAACTTGTTACTTTATCTGTAACGGTGATTATTTGGGAATGATAAAATCATATTACCATGTTCTAGACTCAATACTCGGTATTGACAAAGTCAGATTAATTCAGTTATACCATTAGAATTAACTACTGTAATAATCATTTTTAAAGATTAGGCTCCATACCATTTGGCATGTTTCGAGCAGTGGTGTTTTCCTGATGGCTGCCCAACAGTTGCACGACGGTAATGTTGCGCAACCGCACAGAGACAAAACGGATTCGAGACGGCTGTACCGAATTGAGCTAGACGGCGTGATTGTTGGTACCAGTTGCGAAGTTAATGTTGCGCAACTGCTGGACAGGAGTCGGCAAATTGTATAGGGACTATAGTTATTTGACAATTATCTGATGGTTGTAATAACCTTAATGTATCGCCAGACGCCATGTCAAATTAAATTGTTTGCTTAGTAAATTTAATGTTAACACAGTTAAACAATTTCAAGAGGTAGGGAGGTAGGTATATAAACGAATAAAAATGTATGCTGCACTTGCTTGCTTCAATTCCGTAGTCAGTGGAAGTAGTTTTCTTACTTTTGCAAACTCAAAACATGCGGATTTACCAAACACTATTTTTACTTTTTTTCTGTTCTGTGTCAGTAAAGAGTTATGTAGTCATTTTTAAAAATGAGACGGCAATGCTTGAAGATTTTTTGTATAAAATATTAAACGATTACTTCAAGCAATGGATAAAATATACAAAGGAGAAACATGTCGTTCAATACGTGGACCATAACAACCACGACGCCGGCACGTGGAACATGTCATATTACGAGATGTCCCATCGCTGGAGGCCCAACAATCCTGTTGTGGTGTACGTTGGCGGGGAGTCGCCGTCAGACCCTCGCGAGTTCATCGCCAATCCGATCCTCATCCAGCTGGCCTTGGAAACCAACGCGTCACTGTTCCTGACTGAACATAGATACTACGGTAAAAATTTCCCTGTTTCAAAACAGAACCCTGACTACAGTTATTTGACGATACGACAAACCATGGAAGATCTATCGAATTTTCTGAAGTATCTAAAGGCCGGTAAGTATAGAAACTCTAAAGTTATATTGGTCGGAGCCTCGTACTCCGGCTCTTTAGTGACCTGGATGAAGATAAAACACGCGGAGCAGGTGGACGCCGTCATCGCTGAAAGTGCACCGGTTGAAGCAAAGGCAAATTTCTTTGAATATTACGACACTTTTGCAGAAACGTACAATCTATACGGAGGTCAGTCTTGTACAGATGAGGTTAGACAGCGATTTAAACATTACCAACGTCTTTTAAAGAAACCATCGGGAAGAAAATACCTGAGTAAAAAATGTTCGATCTGTCCTGACGTGGACTTGTCAGATCCTGACACCCGACACATCTTCTTTGTAGCAGCGGTCCGCCAGTTTACGTTCATGATGCAATACGCGAACCCTGAGAAAGTTCTGCACCTCTGTTCTACATTGAAATCGAAAAAAAGAGATGAAATTAACTTTTCAGACACTGTACTTTGGGACAGCAAGAAGAAGTGTGCTAATGTAAGCGTCGCTAATTTAGCCAAAAATTGGAAAGGTCCATGGTTGCATCAACAGTGTTCTGAGCTCGGATATTTTACAACCTCCTCACCGAATTCAATCTTCTCAGATAGTTTCCCTGTAGATGTTTACTACAAAATCTGTGCTGCCGCGTTCGGACCGAAGTACACAAAGGAGAGAATCCAAAAAGGAATTGAGAATACCAATAGAATGTTCGGGGGGAAAAATCTGAAGGTGCAGAACGTGTATTTCTTAGAAGGCGATTTGGATCCATGGAGGACAGTATCTGTTTCTAAGGCCCCATCACCGAACACCGAAGTCACGGTGACTGTGAACGTAGGTCACTGCGCACACACACGATACCAAGAACAGGAATTTCCACAGCTCTTCATAGATAGAATGGATGCTGTTCAATCAGTTATAAGTTGGCTCTGTTTATAGAATGCACTATCTTGCTTCATTATTATTTATTAAAGAGTTAAAGAACAGATTTCTTTGTTTTTCTTTAAGTTAAGGATTAAGGCTGTATTCAGATCACCGCGCAGTACGAGCGTACACACGATAGCGCGGTAATTTGAACGGTAAAATCTGTTTAGTTTGACTTTGTACGGCGCGGTGGCAATTCCGCGCGGTAATGCGCCCTCTTCTGAATTTAACCTCTTACATTCATGGCCATATATGTACAGTCAGGGTACGAAAACCTTTGTTGGTTTTCAAATTCAATCCTTTATTAAGCCCTGAAGTCTTTAGTATATTTTAACTAAAGCAATAGACACCAGTGAAATCTAAATGTTTATTCTACGTTAATTCTTTTAAATATTGACTTTGGTCTAACTTCACATGAAACTTAAACCTTTTTAATTGCCTAGTAGAGTCAATGCAATATTTTTGTCGTTTGATATCAAATCGTATTCACAGTTAGCATGAATAATAAAATGACGTGACGAACCTTTTTTACCCTGACTGTACCTCCATTAGACCAATCAAATCCAATTTTGTTTGCATACTCTATATGGGCTTTACTCGAATAATGTGAATTCAAACCGAAACATTGGTCATAGTAATGTGTTTTTTATGTTATAAAAAACTATAGATAAACTGAAAACACCAATGAAATGCTATGATGATTAAAATGCTTTTTAGTATTACTAACTTTGAACGACGAAATATACGTTTGATAGGAATAAGTCTGATAAAGTTTCCTTTACTCGCCGGAGGATCCAAGTTTTTGCCGTACCTTGGACCAGGTGGCTTTAAACTTGGATAAAGTAATACCTATCTATAAAGTATTTACCAGCACTAAGAAACCCTTTAATCATCTGTGATGTTTACAAGCTCAGCTTATAGCAAAAGTTACCAAAGTAGGTACCAAAGTAGGTAATACTTCTTGTATTAGATAGATCTTTTCCATTACAGGTTTATATTACATGAGTAAAATTCTTAAAAAATCGGCCACGTAGGATCGGACTCTTATGTAAAGATTTCTGTATCATTTTATGAGTTTAAATAATATAAAAAGTAACTTAAAGTTGTTCTTGAGCCAAAAATCACATTTCTTGTGTGGGAGACCTCAATTAAATTTAAATATTAAAGATTTTTGGATTTTAAAATTAATTATTTTAGCGGCAACCGAAATGAACATTTCCTGAAAATTTCAAGTCTCTATTATAGTTCAAGAGTTTTTCACCCTCCAAGTGTAGAACCCTAAAAATTATTAACCGAATTCGTCTAACAATTTTAATAGATCAATAAATACTTTTATTTCTATTTTTATGTTGAACAAAAAAAAAGATAACATTTTTATATCGGATAAAAAATTACGCATTACTTATTATTCGTAGCTCAATACCTAAATAATTTAAGAGTCACGTGTTTGGATTCACGTGCCTTTAAAAATTATAGCTGCAAGCGTTGTATCACCGAAAAATATACAAGCTTCCAATGTAAGAGTCGTAGCGCACCCAACAACTCATTCTTTGTGTGAAGCAGCGACGAAAATTATACAAGCTTCCAATGTAAGAGTCGTAGCGCACCCAACAACTCATTCTTTGTATGAAGCAGCGACGCAAAGAATACGAAAATTTATTTTAATAGGATTTTTAATTACTTGACATTTATCGTTAAATTTTGGACAATTCACCCAATAACTTTATGGTCCTGTCTTAATTTCATCAGCATTACTAATTCGATGGATTCGAGAATCGAACATACAGTATTTAAGTTGTTTTTACAGTACATTAAAATCTACTGTTTGGCTATAATGTATATTCTATAGGGTCTGTAGCAAAAGAAACGGAATAACATTTTCACACAGAATTGAAAAGTCTGCAAGACGATACGGTGGTAGTTAATATATTTGTCTTTTAATTCTATGAACAACTGTACAAACCATGCTTTGTCATGCCCACCTACATATTTGCTTCAGATGACGCATTAGTCATGTGTCAAATGAGAATAAATGTATGAAACAAACTCATGATGGTAAAGTTAAATACTTACATTGAATTACATGGACACATTGAGATTATTAATTGAACAGGTGTGTTTAAATTTGCTACCTAACCTATTGTTTTATTATTGAATAAAGCGAAATTGCAATTGAAGTAAACAATTACATTGAATGATAAAATTCCAGTGAGAACTAGCGAATTACATATTTTTAAGAATCGAAATTAGTTTTTTTTTGTTGTTGTTAAGTTAGATTTTATGTAATATTATACATAGCGATAGGCATAAGTATAGATTACCTTTATAATTGGTATCAGCTGACCACAGCTACGCTCATTAATCTATGGAAATAAGTTAGACATAACATATAAAAGTAGCGTATAAAAATTTTATTCAGCGGCATTCTTATTTTATTTGTTATAAAATAAAAAACCACGATCAAAACATGTCAATCGTATTAAACTGTATGAAATTCAATTTTATTTATTTAAATATTTAATTTCAATCAAATTGATTGATGCTCTTGATCCGCATCCGCTGATCAATCAGTGGGAAGCAAAGAAACGGAAGCCACAATTAGAGTTGCTGCAACATTTCAATAATTGTCTGTTCCCATGGTATGCGGGTCTAAAATACTTAGGTCAAAATACTCACGGCAGGTTTGCTTAAATCATCCTAACCTACTCACTTTTTCCACTCAAATTGAGTCAGTTCCACTTTTAAATGGTCATAACATAAACCTTATACCTTTTTTTTAATTTAACTAGAATGACGACTAAACGTAAGTTAAGGGGCTTATAAAAATTTCACATGTCTAGTCTAGGATCTTCAAATTATACTTGTCTTGTCTTAATTTCAGTTAGGTATTCATTAAAGTATAAATCACTTTTACTTCAAATCAACTCTAACACAACGTCAAAGCTTTGTTTGTAGTTCACAGCGAGTATACATTTTACCGGGAAGTTTATCAGAAAATGGTTGCAAAGTTCCACAAAACACATAAATCCACTGTAAATATAATGTGCTAGTGCTAAGCAAGTATAATTACTTGCTTAGGTATTTTACTGCGATATATTTTCATTGACAAATGCTTAAGCATGAAAACAATTTATTCATAATTATTTCTGTTTTTTTTTTCTGAGGTCATTATGTGCCAAGTACGACGCACCATCATCATCTTTAGAGACTTCTCAGTTGTGATGCGTAAACCAACTGAGGGGTGGCTAGAGATTAAAATTTATAAAATATAAAATTAGTAAAATAGTAAATGAATGAATCTAAAACAAATTATGTTTTGTAATTTTTATAGAATACTAAACATTTTGTCTACTATGTTATACTCTGTCTTTGTCTTTATTATTAATTACATGCCTTTATTATTAATGTAATTTCGATACTAATAATTGAGCCGATTTTGCTTATAAATTGAATTGTATTATGATTATTTAGTTAATGAATGATGGTAAAAATAATCAACATTTGTACTTCTAATAAGAATATGTATTGAATAAAACCCGCTTTGGAAGTTATAAATACCTATAATGATAGCTGTAGGTACAATTCATTTATTATAAAATGCTGCTGGGATCATTCTTGAATGTGTAATTCACTCTAGTAATATGTAAGGGGAAAGGGTTGTACGTTGTACCGCCATAATGCGGCGTTCGCAGAAATTAATAGTATAGAGGAAGATGGGCACATAAGGATCCTTCCTGTCCTTTGTAAGGGCATCGAACTTGCGATCATCCGGAAAATTTTCATTAATTATTCAACATTTTGCCACCTCAGAAGACATTTAAAATTAATCGAGCCATTGAATTTTATTTCATTGAACGGGCGAAGGAATCATGAAGAATTATTTTTTGTAGTTTTTTTTTAAATTTAAAATTTAAAGTGCATATGGACTACAACCATGTATCAATTGCGGTTTGTTATTTTATAAGTGTCAGTTGAGTGAATTAATATTATATTTAAATTAAATGTTCAACAAAGCAAAACATTTACACTGTTTAATAAATAGTTATATTCATATAAAATTTAGTTACCATTAATTGGAAATAATAGAAATAAAGCGGTATTCAATTGATAGCAGTTTGGACAATTTTTGTTTCTGAGCATGAAATCTACTCTTCTATACACAATTTACTGTATACTGCCATCATAATAAATCTAATATAACTCGGTAATATAAAATGCAAACTTTCGACCTCTATCAATTCAAAATCATAATAAATAAGATAAAACTCAATCTTTGGTTGTATGGATAAAATTAATTGAAAGTAACTGTTAAAAATTAACTGTTACACAAATAAAACAACCCAACGAAATTACTATTTACCTTCCTCCATCCTTACAATATCGTTTTCCAGAGAAATTCTCACGGGAACCGAATCCTTATCACTATCACTCACAGGCTACGACTTATGAACATTACTCACAAATTTAATCGATAACCAATGCAACCACGTGACAGGCAGAAATAGTTATCATAATCGTACTTTCCCATAACTTCCGTAACAATTCGGGTGAATTCTGGCAAAGAGGTTAGTTGATACCTTATTGTTGAGGTGGTATCAACTTGTGACAATGTCTTAGTTACGAAAAAATCAATCAAATCAATTGTAACTGTAAAAATACATAATAAAAAGTCATCATGTAAATCTGATCGTTATTTTCGACTGCATTCAGAAATGAACTGTTCTTCGTATAAGTTCCTAAATGTTTGTAATTCTTTAGAAACCTAAAAGAAGACATGGTTACAGATTAGTATGTTGTGGACGTAGGAGTTATGTAATATGCCAAATGTAAAAAAAAAACAATAAGAAACTCTTAAAATCATCTCATTTAACTGTAATTGTATGAATCTTACTTAGGTTTCGTTTTCTAAAGCATCAAAAGGGTTAAATAACAATCTGATTACTGTATCCATCAGGAGAAGCTGCATTATATGTATAAGTGTGTGTGACACGTCTATTGTTTGAAATATGAGCGATGACATGAGGAGATTGGGGAACAATGGACGTCAAGTGTTACTAAAACTTAGTTCATTTGTACATCTTTGTTCACTTCCCTTTTGGCTAGTGTATAATCTGAATTCGAATTGCAAAGTGAAATAGGCTTTGCTATGGGTTTACATAAAAGAACACAATGTATAATACGGTGTCATTAATAAACCTCGAACCGTAAATAAATAATATCAATCAATCTACAAGTGAGTTAAGAGTCAGCAATATTTGAGTTCAACTGATGTATTTGGATCTGAATTGATCTTTTGTTTAATTCTTAAGGTGGTGTTTATTTAGGGTGATAAAGTGTTAATGGATTTAAGTCATGATTAAAGATATTCAATTTATATAAAATGAGAGTTTCCGTAAATTAACGTAAAACATTTGTTATTTCATGACATTAATTCTAATGTAATCAAATCAAGAACTCAGTCACTCGTAGCATATCCAAGCCAAACATATTTTACATGAAATAATATTAAAAAGCTGGCCTTAAGTAATTGCCATCGGTATTGCTCGATAAATTGTTTGGAAGGCATTCCAGGAACGATCGGCTTGTTGTCATCTACTTAATTTCACCCGTTATCCTACCTGACCCACTCTCCTCTTTTACCTAAGCAGGGTCGTATTACCACCTTTGTCATAGAATATATTTTTATGTAAACCTAAAATTGTTGTGAATTTTATGCATCATAAAATTTGTAGAATAAAATCATTGTTATTTTAGTAGCCTTATTTAAAATTAAGCAATATTTTTTGCCATTAATTATATGTGTATAACACTAAAAAACTCTTTCTAATTATTATTAATAGAAACGATTACGAGTATCCATTATTTCCTCGTCATTTGTGAATCTTTTTATATTATTGGCAAAACCTGAGGGAAGAATTTAAATTAAAATGCTTGTAATTGGGAAACAATCTTGGAATGGGAGAGCTGAGTTCATCGTGAGTTATAGCAGTTGTAAACTATTGAGACAGCTGTAGATTCTACCAATGACCGATCCCGGATTTCCAGAATGATCTGGAATATTTGAAACCATCGAAAACTCTCGACACTTTCCAACGACTTGTAAAATGGATTTAACTTCTCATTTGATCTTGAAAAGAATTAAGAGGGCCGTTATTCTTCATTATTAATGGTTAAGAAGAAGTAATTTATTTTGATCACTACTTATGAGAACTTTGAATTGTGTTTCTTAGTGGCTATATCCTGACTAGAAATGCATGAAAATGCGAAAAGATTCACAGATATTCTTGTAAATTTTCTAAATGTCCAATTTTAATCATCAATGTATGCAGAAAAAAATCCCTGCTTTTGATTGAATTACCGACTGTGGAATGCGATAGGAACATAAATATCAACATATGCGGCAGACATCCTCGCCTAACAATCCAACTAATGTACCCAGACATTTGCAATAAAAACTCCATTCATACGCAATGCTAATAAAACACATTGGGGACTGTCATACTCGTGTCATTACAGATAGCACAAGCTCTATCAAACAGGGAATAATGTCGAGAATAGAACGAGATCTTTGACAAGAATAGCCCCGTGTTGTGTTTATTTGTGATAGTATTCGCGGTTTCGCACCACCACTTTTGTGACGACATGTGCGGCAAGGGGTTAAGCGCGGGTTAAAAAGTTTGTTGTTTTCTTTATTGGCCATTGAACAAAGGGCAAACGGCAACAAGTCCCGCCCGCGCCCTGCTGTGAAAGGATTATTTATCTCACGAAATATTGGGAAATTACAAAAATATGGCAAACTTTTGATGTCTCTATCCTTTGCCGTGTCAGAGAAAAATCAGGGGATTATTGTATTTTTTCTACGGTAGATAATGGACAACGCCATTTTTGGCAATGTGCACGAAAATAAAACTAAAAGTCTTAATGGAGAGCTTTTACGGAACTCAAATTAAATTCTACCCTCCTGCTGGCTATGCATGTGCATAACGCAAAGTAAAATAAAATTATTTCACCGTAACTTTTATATTCCGTGTAATTTCACATTTAATATTGAAAGCAAATTTAATTTAATATTACATTATTTAAAGCCCGCACTTGTTCCTGCACACCATATCATTCAAACATTTGCAAAGTTTATATCTATTGTAATTACTGATACCCTAAACTACATTTTATTGCAATGCATTATAACATATTTTGGATTACCCGTATCGAGATTATAAATTAACACAGTTTGACAAGTGGCACTTCAATACAATTGAAATTTAAGCGATAGTTCATGATACCCCACTGGAGTATTTTTTAACAAATGTCCGGGGATGGGACGGGATTCAAAAGGCAGCGGTTTGATATCGCGGGGAGGGCGGGCCATATTGGGACACTTTAAAAACGCATCCGTAAATTAAATGTAATTGTTCGCTCGTTAACTTGTGTTGGGGGCTGAGCGCCGCATGTGGACTTTATTATTAACCTACTTTGCGCCGAAGAACGTTTTTTACTATTGAATAAACTTAATTAACGCTGTAAGTATGTATTTACAGGTATAACTACCTACAATTTTTCTCATGGAAAAAGCAAATTTTTCAATCTTCGGGTTTTTCTTATTTATCTTCGAATTGGTCAAAATAAATTACTTACTTTAATCAATCTACGTTTTTATTTAGAAAAACATACATATAATACACGTAAAGTATGAAATTCATGTCTTTATACATAGATAGTTAATAATTAACTCTATAGATACCGCTTGCGTAAACATCAAGTTAGGTAAATATGTATATATTAAATTGCTACATAGTAAATGCCTAATGTTTAGGTTAAATTTCGAGGAACTTGACTTAACCTCGAATTCAAAGAACATACTGTTATACGCGAAACACAATATTCCATTTTGAAATAGGGAATACATCGTATAATATTTTAATTTCAGAAACGGCAGTTTTTAAGTGAAAGAAAAATTGTAAGAATGATAATAAAAAAGAAACATTGCAAATAGAATATTCTTAGTACATGACAATACTCAAGCATACAAATAGGTACGAGTATATTATGAATGATGAAGCACATGTTTTTCTAATTTTCCTAACATAAAAAGTACTAATGCGCCTATTGTTGCCGGAGTGATAAGCAAATATACGAAATATGTCAATGACCAAAAAGTATTAGGTCCAGTCACTGTATGACATAAGGTGTGAATGTTCACCAATTTACTGGCCATTCAGTAAAAAAAGCATAAAAGATGTCCCCTATGTGTCGCGTGCCCCATTTGTGCCCACTTGACCCTAAACTCGGGCGCATAAATTATGCATAATCATCGAACTTACTACGATATTCAAAGCTGCATTTGAATATGGATCAGGGATAATACTTGTTAAGTAGGCTTGGAATAAAATTAGCTCAAATTTGCTTTCTAAATAAAACTAAGATCGAAAGGCCCGATTTAAATTACAAAATGATTACTCTTCTGATTACCAAGTCCTGGGTTCGATTACTAGTGGCAGTGGTACCCTTAGTTCTAGCTATTTCCAAGTTTTGTGTAATAATTAATAACATAGTGGGTAAGCCACAAAAATCAACCACAACTCAAAATATGCGATACAATCTAGAAACATTTTTAAAATTGCAAAATAAATTCCATTTGATCCAATAAAGGATTCCAATTTTCCCGCTACTACTCTCTGTAGAACGATAAAACAAACAAAAACAGTTTGAAACGCTGGAAAATTAAAGTAACAATATTTCACAATGTGGCTTTGAACATCCAAAAACCCGTTGATAATTAATAACTTTATTACATACTCGTTTTACTTACTTTGAAATATCAAAATGCTAGTTGAAGTCTATAAAGTCTTTAAGTTTCCGTGATCATAGAATTCATAGATTCTATTAAAAAGGACTGGCCTGTGAAAGTTTGTGGGTAATGAAAAGTGATGGTTGAGTACAAATCAATAACCTTTTCATATGTAGTAAATTCAGTAATACCTAAAGCCGACCCTTCCAATAAATCCTTTTATCGAGCTCAGCATCTCTTGTTTTCCCTAAATTCAAAAAAATCCACCCTACTTTATATACGTTTTTTACGGAATAAAAATAAAGTGCGCTTTTAATCCATCTTGTTTGCATTCGTAATATATCTGCGGATCTAATGGGGTCGTAATCGTGTCCCAACAAAACGTTAGATGCACGTTAGAATGTTAAATGTGGTTATCTAACGCAGGTGCACTACTTTGCATGTGAAAACTTCATTTGAACCCTTTTGTGCTTCTAATGTGCTTTGAAAAACAAACTATTTATCTGCTGAGTCGAATGCTGAGTCGTAATTGTGATAGGGAAGTCATTAGATACCTACTTAATAAGGTTTTTGTAAAAATAAATCCATCTACATATTACGAGTATTTCGTCCCTATATTTTCAACATTGTAAAGAGATACTATATGTAATCTTGAATCATGCGTAAACGATTACCATATTTTTTACATATTTGAACAGATCGATTGATTCAATTAATTACAAAACATCCCGCTTAATCGAGTTTTAGTTGGAAGCGTTGTATGTTTAAAAACCACTTAATCATAACATCGATTTTCACATTAAATATTTAATTTAAAAATATGTCCGTCACGTTGTTTTTCACTTATCCATAGAATAAAAATTTAATTAAACCAGCAAAATTTCGTTCGTCTCGGTTGAGTCTCTTTTCTCTTTGAGTTGCGAACAAATAGCTTTAATTATTAGCTTCAGAACTAAGTTGGATTTAAGTTTAAGCAAGGAACGGCTTTTGGGCTTCCGTAAGTTACGAACATTCTGCTTTAACCTATCCTGAACGAAGAAAAATAACTTAGTAACGTAATATTTGACAGCCAACTAATTTAACGTAAAGCAATATGGCACAAACTGCAGAAACTTAAAGACAACAAATCCCACATTGTTTTGTGACTTAACTTCACAGCTACATGGTATCTAGTTTAAGTAGTAAGTGAATAGAACGTTGGCAATAACAAGAAAGTTGGTGAAGTGGTTGTCCCGTTTTCTAGGCCTCCACCGCAACTTTGTGACATGCATCGGCCACTGGCGGTTTCTATTCCATCTCGAATCGATTTTATGTAAAACAAAACATAAATACCCTTTGTATTGGATCATTAACTATTTGTTACGTACCTATAGCCAGTATGAGAATGGGACTTTCCTTTTACTATTCGACATGGATACTTAAAAAACATGAAGGAAAAGTGTGAGTCGGACTCACAAATGATGGGTTCCGTACCACTTTGTAAGATTAAAAATTAAATGCTTAATATATAATTTCATAAAAGGAACATGAGCAAACCAAAATTGTCGAATGAATCACGTTTATTGTATGGGAGCCATCTGTAATTTTTGATTTATTTATGTTTTTAGTATTTGTTGTTGTAGCGGCAACAGAAATAGACATGCTCTAAAATTTCAAGTTTCTGGCTGCTATGGTTCTTGAGATACAGCCCGCTGACAGACGGACGGACGGACAGCAAAGTCAGTAATAATAGGGTCCCGTTTTTACCCTATGGGTACGGAACCCTAAAAAGTAGCTACTTATTGAGCTGTGCAGTGTTTAGATGGTTCGTTACTGTAGATAGCTATAATAATGATTCCAATTAATATTTTTCAGCCAATAGCTATCATTAGTTATCTTTGACATCCATTAAATTGGCGAAGTGATTTATTCAATTAATTACAGCTTTAATATTTGAGAGGTAGCATTCCCTCACTTATCTGCATTAACCCAATTCCATCTCTTTTAGTGCAATTTTAGGTTTGATAGGCTTGTCCCGGTTTCTTTTGGGTACAAAAATTTATGGTGATTTTTTTTTATTTTTATTTAAGAAGCCAACAGATTATAATTTTGTAATCCAAATATGCCTTATAATTAGGTTTTTTCCAGAATTACGTTTCTATGTTACATAATACAAAGCAAAAGGCAACAATGGAAATACAAAAAAAAAATTAATAATTTTAAAAATTAAACATTTTACGCTCGTTAAACGCATTTCAACCACTAAACAAATAAGTGACCGAGAAAATAACACAGAGAAATAAACAAATAATAACAGAGAGAAGAAAAATAAATTAATCTTAGCTACTAATTTGAAAATAAGTATAGCCCCGCTCCAAGACAGAACCATTAAAGACAAACCAATGCCTGTTTAATGCAATTAATCAATTAAAAAGTGCGTAATTATTTTATCTTGGATACTAGTCCTGGAGTTAAAGAAAATGAAATTCATCATATTCATTACAAGTGTTGGGTAACCTAACAAGGATTGCATCCCGCCCATAATTTTTAGTGTGCGCCGTTACGTGGAACAGACGTGTTGTGATTCAAATGTGTTTCCCTAATAGAAAGGCATATTTAGTAATGAATTTCATTGGTTTTGGACCAAAACGGATTATCTTCTCAAATTATTTCACATCTTGTATTCTATTTCATTTAACATCAGCAATAAGGGGGATCAGAAACATTATCTGGCGGATCTGATATGTTGTTTCAGCGCACAGTTAAACCACTGTTCATTCATTACTAGAAACAAGATTAATTGGCACGTCAATGACACATGAGCTTTATGTTAGCATTTCGTGCATTTAACGTTCAAACGATCTTTTAATATTGTAATTTCTTTTTCCTTTGGATGATATATCTGTTTTCTACTTTCCTATTCGCGGTATCCATATAGTTACTTAATCTACTTAAAAATTGGAAAGGTTTTTAACACTTACTAATTATTCTACATCAACGTCAAAAATTTTCTCAAACAAATTTCAATCTTGAACAAGAAGAAAAGTAATAAAATTTTGTTATTAAAACTTTTACCATGTAGAGCTTATAAACTTTAAGGTTATTCGGGAAATCCATTAAGTGATACTGACACGTGGAATTAAGGTAGTAAAATTGTACGTAAATAATTCTTAAAAAATGAAAAATTTACTCCGTAAGTGGCGTGCTAACATTTTTTAAACTGACCTAAATCTCAAAGATGATACTCGAGCTTGGATAGTGATATGGCGTCATATGTTTCATGTATGTATAGTAATAGTACAGTATACAGTTGGGTTTGTATGCTTTGTGTAACTTGAACTTCAAATGTAACGCTACACGACAGACACTCCCTTTGAACTTAACGTAGATATGTATTATTGTTGAAATGTATCAGATTAAAGTATTGAGAGCGACTGCGTATTCACATGGGTTTTCATGAAATAATTTTAAGACCTTAACCTTTTATCAAGGTCGAAATATTTTATTTTAGAGAAATTTTAGAATGAGATGAGCATTTTATTTGTGGATTATTAAACAAAAGTCTGAAGAATGGCTTGACATGACATAGACGTGTCCTTGAAATAAGAACAACTTGAAATAAACTATCTGAAAGACATGCCAAGCACCGACAATTTTTTTTTGTAGTTAAAACTATTGTTATATGAAAACGTTTTTTTTTAATAAAAATAGACCTTCAGCAACGAACAAAACAAACATTTCGCTGGCGGCACAGATACCTTGTCGAAGACAGGGGGAAATAATTGCTAAAATATGTACATTTCTGCAAGTAAGTTGAAATAATGCCAACCCAAGTTAGAACGGGGAAGCTTTGCGACTTCATATGCTGACAATCAGAATAACTGAATGATATGACAATACATCATTCAATGAGGTTAATTAGATGACTTGGTATACCTATGTTTGTATTGCTGTTGAACGTTTATTCATATTTTATTACAAGTGGTTCCATCTTTATTAAATTCGGAGCTTCACCCACGGATCCACTGTTTAAAATATAAATATGTTTTTGGGTGTTTGTCTGCTAAATTGGTAGACGATATTTTTTGGACAACATATCATCTAGCTGTATTGTTTATTCGGACAAGGCGAAGTGACACGGTTTTACACTTGTTAAATCGAATCATGTAAAATTTTTCGTTATATAAATATCGTAGACAACTAAATTGCCTGAAGAAACATATACATTATCATGAGCCCTACTGTTTTGATTCAATTCTTACACAGTCAGTAGTTGGATGGGTGTGATGCTCTTGTGATTGTGACAAGTCGAGTGAAGCTGTAAGATAAAGGGCTGTCCTCAGGGAGCGTGTTGTTCGTGTGATTTGTTTATAGTGCAGCGGTTCCCACGCCCTGCGCCCTTACACACATACAACACTAGTGACTCTCCACACAGACTAAACCATGTTACTTTGTTTGTTTGTTAAGGTCGCTACGGTGACACGAAGTACAAAAAATAAGGGAAAATGTTGTAAGAAAAATAAAGACTACTAACTCCTACGTTACATAAATAACCTGTTACCTTTAATTAAATTTTGCGTGGTACTTACTTACGGTTATTTTTAAATTCTGTCTTTAGATAAAATCATGTTAGTACATTCCGTCGCATTTACTTACCAACAATACGAAATATAAATAACAAACAACATAAAAAATATATTTTTTATATGTCAAATCTGAATCCAGGATCGAAACCCTTTGCGTACCGCCGCATCGGTACACTTACATAAGTACCTATATTAATGTATACACTACTATTCCACAATGTAAAATATTTAACGTATACATTTGTTTCAGTGTGAGTGTGCCTGGGTACGCGGGCAGCTTGTCGGTGGCGCTGCCGGGCGGTGGCGCGGCGTGGGAGAGACTTGGAGCTGAGCTGGTGCTGTCCGGGCTGGTGACCGCTGCGTACATGGCTGCCATGGAGCGCCGTTGGACTGGTGCTGCCCCAGCGTTGCTCGGCGCTGCCTACTGTGCGGCTAGCTTTGTTTCCGTAAGTACTAACATCTGTTTACTTTTTTTTTCTAAAGAATAAAGTTAAAGAGATTCGAGGCTGAGTTAGTGGTTTGCAAGGAATCTTGAAGATACCCAGGGGTGCAAGAGTACGTACATAGGTTGTTCAGAAATTTAATTTATCATCCTTTGTGCAGGCAAATGGGGTTTAAATATTTGTAGACAGGTCTGCGTTCGTATTTAGGGACTTCCACGTAGTAGCTGAATTCAATAGAGAAATAGCGGGCTGGTCGGTCATGTTTCATCCATAATTGAAATAGAATTGGTGCTCTGGCCTACCTATACATAGAATAATCATATTACTTCTGTCGTTGTTGCTGTTATTAGAAACATCACAAACCTTTAATTGCAATCGGATATACCTACCGGTAGGTATAGTTATACCTACCGGTAGGTATAGTTATACCTACCGATCTGATCTGAGGTATAACTATATGTATCCTGACACTTTTTGCATTAACCAGAGAGGATTTAATTAAATACGATTTTAATGAGCTTGTTTTACTTTCGAAAACAAACCAATTATTTATACGAGAGTTTCACGTTACAACAAACTGTTGGAGTTTTAACAAAATTTATTACCGTCGGCGATACCAACGGGAGGGAAAATATACAATTTTATATAATTAGCTTATTATACTTATTGGTAGGTAATATGGGAAACTAGGAAACTATTCTGTGAGCATTCTATTCAGCCTCAGTTATCGGTAAAATGTTCACGTATTATTGCTATGGCTGTGTAGCGTGAATGGCGCGGCAGGAACACGTAGGATGCGTGCGTACCTCAACACAGGCCTTTGTCCTCGCATACATACAGCTCTACCTGCCTTTGTCCGCCGGTTCCTTCGCCGACATCTGCCCCTTTTTTCCTCGACATCTGTCCATCTCGACAATAGCGGGATAAAAACGGGAGCGGTCTTAGAATGAGGAATCTCTGTGATTCCTTTACAAATCGCAGACACGGGCAGTTACTCACAGACCTCTGATTTATGTAGGTGCGGATGTTTTGGTTTATCGCCCATCTATTTACTTACGTTGTTTTGTTTAGGCAATCAATTTATTTGTTAGAACACATTATTTCTAGATTCTGCTGATTTGTTTACAATTATAGTGAAAAATTGCCTGATGAAAAACAGTTACCGTGCCTAAAGGACTATCTTAATGCGAAATTGCTTTTACTTAAGTATGTCATTCTCGGTGCTATTTAATTAATTCTGCGTTAATTTTGTCCCTGTCTCTGGTATAAATGGTATGCTATAAATACGTTGGGAATCAATAATGGTTACCTACCTATTTCCAAGAGATTGCGTTGAAGGTAGATTGATTGACGTAATCTCCGAGTTGAAACCGCAAACCAAAACTTGTTGCTTTTATTTTATTACAATACATAAACTCTCAAGAAATAATTTCTGAATTCAAGCAAACAATAATTTTAAAGAGAATACTATTTTAAAGCACATACCTATTCACAAACTTGGCATTTATCCGCAGGTAGTTTCAACTTTGTATTGTATTGAATTGTAAAAGCGATGTGAATAATTGCATAGGTTGTGGATTCTTTATACTTTCATACGGATTTTTCTGTTCATTTCCGTTCCAGAATAAAGGTGAAAAATTGCACAATTTATGTGACGCCTTCTTATATTGTTTCGGTCCTTATACCACTGGAGTAAAGCACAATTCCGTCTGTAGGTGGTTCTACTTTATGTCCTTTATTTTCACACCAGAGTGCTTGGCTAAAGAGGCAAAATTGTCAGAGGACAAAACATTTGAAGAGTTTCACTAATTATATACAGGAGCCGAGTTGGCTTTCGTTATTGAAGTCAAGTCAAGGTAGCGTATCATATAACCTACTGTCTAGTCTACATTTCAATAGGATAACTTTGTTATGAAGTTAATATGTATATCATAACGTGTAACGTAAAGAAAGACTGTATGGGAATAAGTATATATGTATATATAGTAAGTATAATATTGTTAAACCAGGTTCCCTCGATACAGGCTTGCCTAGTGAGGGGACCAAAAGACATACTGCTGTTTATGTTTTGGTGTAATTTTTTTTTTTTTTTTTTAATTTTTCAGTAAGGAAGTATAAATGAATTTCCATTAGGTGCTATTTGTCTGCATTAAGAAAATATAGTTCAATTTCATATAGATATAGATCTTACAATTTTATTAAAATAAGGGACAATTTAAAACAGCAAACCTTACCTGTGAGTAAGTAAGGTTGCCGGAAGTCATTTATTTGCAAGGTTTGCAACGCGAAAGTGATACTTCTGTTGAAGGCGTTTATTACCAAGTTTGTCATTTTATTCGATCACTTAAAATCAACACGCTATCTAACTCTTACATATTTTTTATAATTCCAGATGCCATCGTTAAACCCAGCGCGGTCTCTGGGCCCATCTTTTGTGCTGTCTCGCTGGGACAGCCACTGGGTGAGCTGGGTCGGCGGGCTGGGCGGCGGCGCGGCGTGCGCGTTGCTACACGAGTGGTGCGCGCGTCGACCTGGAGCCGGCACCAACTCGCGTGCTTCCTCGCCGAGGGACCTGGACGAACTGGACAAGCCTCCCTTCCCGAGTCATTACCGCCACGGCGCGACGTACTGCTCGGCCGCACCGCGCCCTGATACTTCGGAGCCGCTGTACTCCGGCACCAAGTCCCTGTACTGCCGCTCCCCTCTCCCCGCTAGGCACGCGCTGCACAGGTCAGCTGGGCCCGCCAGTCTCATGTAATTATTGGTGTCTGCGGTCCGTTCAGCGCTACCTACTGCTAATGCTGTTATGACGAGTGACGCTAGACGGATTGCGCGTTCGTGGTTGCATGTAGCTTGTTTTCTTACCATTAACATGATACTACTTACACACTTGTTACTTACCTGCTTCTCTTTCTTACATTACTAACATGATCAGTAACACTTGGGTGACTTATAGTTTTTGTCTCTCCTTGCCTTCATAAGTGTTGGAACACATTTTGCCTGAAAACCCCAAATGATAGTCCGACTCCTGACCGGGTCTCTACTAGATCAGACTAGATGGGGAGGCGGACAGGTATGACGGTCCTACCTATGCTTTCCGTCTTGTGTTTTCTTTATAAAGACACATTTCTTTATAAAGATACAGCCTGATCGATTATATAGTATAGGGATCGATAACCATGGTAATGTCACAGCAAAGCTGCTAAGGCCTCCTAGCCACAGCACCCGTCGTTAAGGAAAAAAAACAACTTTCAATGTGAGAATTTTGTGCTTTATCTAAATCTGCATGTTAATGAGCATGATATCATGACAATCATTCCATATAACGAGGTAGGACTTACCTACAATTTAATGGATTCTTACTTAATTACTACCATACTTACGACTGATTCGAAACATTAATAGACCACTACTTACTTGTGGTGCAGTAACACGGGCAACTAAAATTGCGCAATTTGACTTGTGACAGTTTTCGGCAATATGTCTTACACAGGTAATCGTAGCAACTGTTACGAGTGGAATTGCTCAAGATACTCCACTATTTGACCACTACATATGCCGGGCAATAATTGCCAGTGAAATTGCACCATTAGGTATGATTTTTGCTTGCAACTTTATAAATACAGCTACAGATTTTACAACACTTTTAAATTTGATTAAATACAATGTTGGTTTACATAAATAAATAAGGTTATATATTTCAGATCTCAGTCAGTGTACAGCAAGGGCAGCGCGGCGGGCGGCGCGGCGAGCGGCGCGGCGGGTGCGCTGGTGGCGGCGCAGTCGCTGCTGCTGCGCCCACCCACACACGCGCACGCGCACGCACACACGCTCACTCACAACCAGAACACGCACAACGCGCAGCGAGACCCCGCTTACGGGACCACACCCAATGGCATCAGGCCTGGACCCACCGGTTAGTATGCTTTTACTTGCATATTTGTTTTGCTGGTTGGTGTGCCTTTTAGGTATACCTTAGCCTATATGCAGTTAAGGCTATGGTTGGTTAAAGATATACGCACGCGTTAATGACATTGTACGTAAACTTCAATAGGAAGGTAGGTACTAGGTCCTGTCGATTCCATAAGAATGACACAATTTACCTCAGCACCGGTTCTCTTTAATTTTAGTTGTAGATTTGAGGCGAAAGAATCTCCTAGAGATTTTTCGCCTGCTATCATACTCAGTGACCGATGTTGTGTAGGTGAAGAATGAAATGTATCTCTACTTACCTACTGATTGCAATAGTGAAAACGTGAAATGCCCACGTCCTATTAAAATTAGGAGGAAAAATCTACCTGATTATCGATGCGATAAAAAGTCGGTATTGAGCGGGGAACCAAAAAACCATCCGTTCAATCAGAGTTCTACCATTAACACTTATTATCTATAAATGTAAAAGTAACAACCGCTGAGTAAAGAGCAACATCTAGTTTTATGAACGCAGCTGCAGTCGGGTCGTTGTTATCAAGTGTTACTTGCAGGTGCAGCGGTCGCAGAGCGCCGTGAGTCGGCGTACGGCGCGGCGCGGCGCGGGCCGCTGTCGTCGGAGGACAGCGCGTACGGCACGTACTCACGGGCGTGCCGCGCGCCGCCCGACCACTACTAGCGCCGCGCCTCGCAGCACAACATCGCGCTGCTCTTTGACGTATAAACACACCACTGCAGCACACTAGCTGGACTAGCACACTAAGTGTGCGGCAACAATTCGACATGAAACGAGCAGCATTTGTGTCAAACGGATGCTAATGTATGGAAGTATCCTAACCGCCAGCCGGAGCGTGCACTATGGACACTCAATAAACGCTCTAGCGGACGCTCGTTCCAGCCACGCAAAACGCTACACTCAGAGCGGGTACTCTGGCCGTACACTTCGGAGCGACAGTCAAAAGAACGACAAAGATAGTGTCTCTTTCTCTGTTATGACATGAAGAGTAGTATCTCGACTCGCGGGTGATGTCGCATTTATTTAGCGTGCTTGTCCTGTAGGTGTGTGGATGGGGTGTATATACGTATACGTACACAGACCCGAGTCCAGGTCTGATATTTGTGAAAAGTGACACTAATTTTTTTTTGAAAATCGAACAATAAAAAATCGTGATGTGTTGCGTTCCAGAAGTGTTGGTATTGGACAGTTGACAAAAAATATATTATTCATCCCACGCTATCAATAATGTTATCATTATTGTCTTTAGAACAATAATATTCGAATGTTGAAATATCTTATAACTTCATCGTTTCAAGTTACATAAAAATGGTCCTTCAGGCGGGTTCATGTGGCTTGAAGGGCCATTATTTCTATGTTAGCACTATAAAGTTAAATTAAATGTTGAGGACCAAATAATCATTTTATATAAGTGCCATATATACTTTGCCATAGGTTGTTTTCCTTCGCGATTTATGTTACATTTGTTAAGACTTACGAGGATACCTCTCAACTAATATTTAGGTAGGTATATTATAGATTCAACTTTCTTACCTTTAGTATAGTTAAGTTTAAATTAAATTCAACATTTGTAAAAAGGTATAAACTCTTGACGCATTTATTTTCATTGGAAAAAAAACGATATGAAAAATTGTTTAAATTATACGAGCTTTAATGACAATCAAATAGAATGTAAAGTAAAACCAAATCTCTATAACAGTATTATTTGAGGCTCTTTTTATAAACGTAAATATTTTATAAGCATATTATATAAGGATGTAGGTTAGTAAATTCTTTTTAGATAGACGCTTTTAATTCCCATTTCAATTGTAGATAGCTGATGACCTACAACGAATAAGCATTTTCTTTCTAATGCCATAATAAATTAAACTAAGCCTAAATTTAAGTGTAGAAACAATTCTGATTCAATACATAGCTGTAAATAGCTCTAGCAATAAATTGTAAACCCCCTATCAATCAGATATTTTGTTTAAACAAGTAAGTTAAATAATTTGAAATTTAAAACAAGACTGTTACCCTCCTTGTAAGTTAGATTTATCTTTACTCTTTTTGGGTTCACATGCTTTAACTTTAAAGCATAGATTAATGATTGGTCTCCGCTGGCTACCAATAATTAAACCACACTATAAGGGTAGCACGAACCCCAATAGTCAAGTCAGAGCTATCAATGTTGAAAGTATGAGATTTTGCAACTAGTGCATATAAAATCCGTTTTGGCGCTAAAATCTCATACCGAACGTTGAATTAACTATTACCTGATTAGAGGGGTTCGTGCTACCGGTATTGGATACTAATGCTGATTATAAAGCGTGCTGACATTTTTCTAAACCATTGCCAGGCGAGTGCACAACTGCAAATACCAAGAACTTTCGGTACAGTCGTCTTATGTCACGGTTTCACGGTTGTAAATAGTTTAATGCAGCGTATACGTATATATTGTCAGAGTGCATACGTAGCCTCGAGTTCGCTCAGTAGAGGTTACAATTGCGCATGTACCTAATGTAGGTGTACATTGAATCATAATCTAGCCAAACGGTTATCGTGAAATGGAATGACAGTAGCAACTTGTCTTGCAAATCGCTGCTAGTATAGCAGTGCTAGTATGCTGTAAAATTTAGTTACCCAATGTTTCCATGTAGTGTTTTAGGTTTAAACTGAAATTCTAGTACCTAAAGTAGTCAGGGCCCTCTAGTAACTGTTTCAGTTGTTGAAAATCAACGACGATGGCGCCACTTAGGTATATATTTTATATGTTTAACTACCTGTGAAAAAACAAAGTTATGAATGACGAATTTGCTTTACATAACTCGTTTTCTTAAGCTGTAATTACAATTTTTATATGTATAGAAAGAATAAATTTAATGTAACATATAAATTAGAAACATAATCTTCTGTAAAATACTGTTTTGAAATGTTTAATACCTTACCTGAATGATATCTTTATAACATTAAACACAAAATACGGTTAGGGATGGTTTTATTTCGATTGCTTTTTGTTTCACTTTGGAGGTTTAAAAAATATCCGCTAGAGGCAGCACTAGTCGATGTTCTATTTACATGTGGATTTACAACATAAGTATTCCCACCCCCATAAGCGCTACCTTTAGCGCATATTTATACAGAAAAAGTGCTCTTTAGCCAAGGGACGGGTCATGATGGAGAAATATAAAATAAAACTAATTTGGTCAGCGGCAATACACATGGTTTATTATGAAGCATATTGTTAGACTAACACCTCATAAAGACAAGTGATGCGAATCGCCCGTTATCGGTTTTTGTGTAAAATGCTAGCGAAGCGTCCAAATCTTAATTGCTCTCATGCTAGAAATACAAGAAATATCTACTATGACTTAAAAAACTAAACTGCAAACGTTCATTAAAATTAAATAAAAATGTGTTAGTATGAATAACTCATTAGCGCTTGGTTATTTTTCATTTTAAAAGTTGCCAGAAATGCGGCGTTTCTTGCGTTTATAAGCGTTATTAATGAATTGTGCGTTAAACTGTATATATTGTAGACTACATTGTGCCGAGTGTTTCCCGTATTCTAGCATTAGAGCCGCCTTTTCCTTCTCGCCGTTTACAGTACATTTTCCCTCACATCCAGTCTTTAACCGACACTTTATGAAATTATGCTAATTTCTAAAGATAACCTATAAACGTTAACAAAATTACCATCTAAAATTCTAGAGCTTATTCCACTAGAAACAGGTTTCATTAGAAAATTAAGCCTATTATTATTATTGTTATTGTTTTTTTTTTATCAAAACCATTAATCGCAGCTGTTTTCATAAGAATGAAGTATAATATCGATTAAAATAAACAATGCTCTTTAATAAATATATTATATAAAATTTAACGACGCTTTGGCCATTTGGATTGCAACAATCTTCAAAATATTTCATAGACTCGCGAAAAGAAATTGAAAATTATAACTAAAAATGTCTGACAGAATACAAACTATTTGGAATGTTCCTGAATCATATGAGGCTGTTTCCTATTGTTTTGATGGCCTCATCATATTAAGCTAGGTGGTTGTTATTGGATCATTTTCAAATACTAAGTACAATGTAGGAAAATTAAAAACATTTACACAGTAGCAATTAAGATAATACATCTACCGCCTTCGAAATTATAAGTATAATTCTCATTTTTAAGTATTGCTATTTTCTTTTTTGTTTATTCTGAAAAGTTTATTGATACAAGGATAGAGTAATAATACTGAAAAAAACACAGTGTGCTTAAATTAGCAGCTACTCCAAGATATTACATTGAAACTTTAAGACTTTACTAATTTTAAGTCTTAATTTTTTTGATAAGAGATCGTTAGCGATGACAGTGGAAATATATCAATAACTCTTATAAACGTACAAAATAAAATTTTACAATAAAATCTTAGGAGCGAATGAGAAATAACTAAGTAATATATATAGTTACAATTAATAAGAACTGCTCAAAGGTACTGTTCATATTTATTTTCAGAGTGCAATGGTAGCGACATCTTTCCGTTTTTTTGTGAGTCTTGTATGTATCTTCGCCCAATTCTAATAAATGTAATGAAATATCTAAATTTAAATAAACTGCCGTCAGATCAGCGAAATTCACATGTTTCATATAATATCACTTTGGCTCTCTTGCCTTCAACTCGCCCTCTCCCCCCAACTATATTTATTTAGTCTCCATACCTATTTATTATTCAATATGTATGAAGTCATTTACTGACACTGACGTAAAACAAATTTATATTTATTTCATTAAAGAAAATTTTCTCTCCGTGCCTTACTAAATCACTGGAGTGATTTCTCCAAAAAATTATCTAATCACTCTTAAATGGCTTATCTATGAATGAGTAAACATTTTGCAATTCTGGCAGTGTTTAGTAGTTCTGTATATAAAAGCCCCCGCTGCCTACAAAATATTATACTATCATTGCATTTGGCCTCAATGACGACACTACTAACTGTGCATCACATTTTAGCAATGACGACACTACTAACTGTGCATCACATTTTAGCAATGACGACACTACTAACTGTGCATCACATTTTAGCAATAACGACACTACTAACTGTGCATCACATTTTAGCCATGACGACACTACTAACTGTGCATCACATTTTAGCAATGACGACACTACTAACTGTGCATCACATTTTAGCAATGACGACACTACTAACTGTGCATCACATTTTAGCAATAACGACACTACTAACTGTGCATCACATTTTAGCCATGACGACACTACTAACTGTGCATCACATTTTAGCAATGACGACACTACTAAATGTGCATCACATTTTAGCAAGCAGTTACGAATAAGTGCGTAAGTCACAATTTTAGCACTGTTTATATAAGTTAATATGTCAATTAACACTTTTTCGCCAGTCCAAATCCTTTCGAGACTTAAGTTAAACCGGTCTGGCGTTAGTTGTCATTATAAAACAATTACACCCCTATAAATGTAATTATGAATTTTAGTTACATAACCAATTTATTAAAAATGTATTGATAGACAAAGCGAGCTGTTTCCGAGTAGTTGCAGGATAGAAGCTGTGTGGGGGTCGTCAGGCGTGCGTCGCTCGCTGGGGGGGCGGTGCGGCTGCGTCGAGGGGGGCAAGGGGGTACAGAGGGGGCTCAGCACACGCAGCCCCCCTCGCTACCTTCCTGCTCCCCGCCCAGTGGCGACTGTGTCTGCAAGTCCACAGCTAAGTCAACGAGTTAAGGAGATTTTCAAAAGAAAAGTATTAAAAGTCACAAATTGTTGGAATGCTGGATAGGAATTGAATACCTGTTTTATCGGCTAATTGTTTTAAAACTCACAAAGGGGAAAAAAATTTTTAGAATGAATGTTTCACAAAAATCGCTATCAAATATAGGTACTCTTAGACATTAGCAAAACATAACACATACGTACGTAATACGTGCACGTTTGAGTACGCAAAACAATATATTTTGTTAAATAATATGTTTCCAACAAAATATAAAACTGGTGTAGATGTAGATATTTCAAATACTTAATGTCTCACTTAATAATAATAATAATTTATTTGCTAACCAATTACAATGTTTCTTAAGCTAAATCTTATCTGTAAACAATAAAAGAATTAAAAATTGTAACAGTTAACAAAATGGAATGTATTTAATAAATTTATTTATTTACTGACACAACGTATAATTCAAGCAGGTACGGTGGTACATACATAGAAATAAAATAAGTATTTTAGTTGAAAAAGTTTTATTTAAATAAAATAATTTCTAGCGTGAGTTCAGGCTATTTACAAATACAACGTTTTCATTTAAACAAAATTATAATTTAAATTTAGAATTTTATAAAAGGTTCATTACTAAACTACCTAATATTGACCAATGAGAAGAAATGTATTTGAAATATGGACTTCAACCATAAAATGTGTATGCAGTTTTCAAAAATACTAGTAAATCAAAAATATTACATTATTACAAAATATTGTCTATCAGCAAATTTGTCACATCAATAGTGTTATTTTTTCTTATTATTTTAGATATATATTATTTTTAATGGTCAATATTTCATTTCTGCTAAATAAAATTAAACATTAATAAAAATTGGAATGAAAATTTTAAAATTGCTACATAATAATGATTATTTATTAAAAGCTCGAGAGCGGTAAAAATCTCACTAAAAAACTCGACAGCGGTAAATAAGAACCATAAGATATTTACTTAAGCGCTAGTAAATAAATAATACTAATGTACACATCCCGTGGGACTTCAGTATTTAACAATGCAGTATTAAACAAGTATTCAGTATTTAAACAAGTGTTGGACAATAAATTAGAATTATTGCGTCTCATCAATTACACAAAAATTCATAACAAAACGTCATCCCGTTTTCTTTTGAAATGTTTTTGCGTATAACAACAAAATTTATTTGTCATGTGATTTTTTTTTTCCTGATTGGTTAAATTAAAAAAATTTCGATCGACTTTCTTAGAATTCGATTTTTATAATGATTAAGATAATATTTCTACATCGATGATTGCTTCGATTAAATCAGAGTTATCACTCGTATATCTGTCCGTCTGTCACTGCTAATTTGTTTTAATCCTGGCAGTCCCACGGGCTCAGGCTATTTACATCACACCTACGGACCTCTCAAGAAATAACAATTATCTTACGAGAAACTCATCAGCACATATAAATATTAATTAATATTCTATAAAAATTTCGCTTGACGCATAAGCTATTGCTAAATGCCCTGTAAAAATATTTCACTTGCTTTTAATTGACACTATTTATCCCTTTCTCGTTTTAATTTCGTTAGCTTGCCGAAAACCCTTCCTAAATAACGCTTTGCGTATGGAATACAATTTTTAATATATTACAGCCCATATAGGTAATTAATAATAAGTAGTTTTTTTTTCCAGTATGAAATAATTTATTCATCCTAATAAAAAGAAGGTTTTAGTCAAAACGTAACATGACAATATCATAATGTTACAATAGAAAATATATATTTTTTAAAGGTTTAATTTTAAACATTATTCGGGGGACACTCACTCGCAATTGTGCAACTCCTGATCAAGAATGGCTTCTTGAGACTTGAGACTTGCAACGAATCTAATCAATGAAATCGGTTTTCTATTTTTAAATGATATTGTTAAGTCACTTTTTTTACAATTTAATGTGACGTCTTTCAAAACTCAAAGCGACATCACTTTCTTTTAGTAGTCTTACCTATCTTATCATCGTGTAGTGCTCTTTGCAATGTGCTCTTGTGTCAGAAATGCTTAAGCAACAAATGCCACGTCAAATTATAGGATTATGTCCCGTTCAAAATTTAACGTGTGATATTTAGTGGTTTAGAAACGATAGATTAAGGTTATTTTAATTTTTTTTTGGTTGATGGAAAAAGATACGAAAAATTTATAAGTACCCGTCGGATTGAAAGGGCCGTTTTTTTAACGTCAACTTGTTATGTGACTTAAAACTGAATATGTATAACATCTGTATAACGAAAAGTCTGACAAATGATTTATTTTTATTATTTTAAAAGCACTTCACCTTTGAAGGATCATTTTACGAATCTCCAATCCAAAGAAAATTGTCAAATACTAGAATTGCAAATGTTTGTTCGAAAGATTTGGCATAAGCAGAAAATAATCCGATTCGGCGCAAAGCGGCCTTTTTAACCGTTCTTATCATTTCAGAAAACTTCCAACAACAAGTTAATTGAAAATGTTCTTTAATCATCTACTGAGCGACAAGGACGGATTTGATAATAAGAAAGGGACGAGAATAGCAATATTCCCGTATAGATACTAAACCAATAATGATAAACACTACACGTATAACAAATATTAAGCTACTGCATGTAATGTTACACTAGTATCACTGTTAACGCAAAGCACAACAGCACTTGTCATATTAGTAGGTACTGCGTTCTTTAGAAAATAATATTTGGATAATTTTTAAATTAGTTTTTTTAGAATAAAGTTTACTTTTAAGGTAAACCTTAAAGATTATATCAAAAGAAGAATAAGCACACTTCTTTTTTAATGAGAAATAATTAAATATAACATTGAATAAGCACTTTTATAATAATTCCCAAATTTATTTACAACAATTAATTAAATATCATGTCAGCTAGATAGTTTAAAAGGTCAAAGAACGCAGTACCTGTCAGTATGTATACAAACTTCCTTCAAATAAAGAAACTATAAGCAATGTATACGAAACCTGTATGTACACAGTATACAACGAGACTACATCTTGTATACGGTATATAGTAGGTAGTAGTCTTAATCTTATACAAGTAGTGTGCATAGGGCAAGGGCTCTCCACCAAAACAGGACTATGTCCCGTATACCTTATACAATATGAATACACACAGTATAACGTATGCATAAAAGTAAGACTACATCTTGTATACACCAAGATATTATTTTGTATACAGTATACATATAAGACTACTATCTTGTATAATGAATACTATCAGTGCAGGTGGCGGCGTTTGTACACCTGTCCAGTGTATTCCACAAGGTGGAGGTCCAGTTAGCAGGCACATCCACCATCAGGTTCCTTGCTGTCGCCAGGGGCTTGCCTCAGGATCACCTCTTGCACTGAACACAAGCAACATTAAGGAAAATTCTAGAAACATACACCTAATAAACTACAAACAAAATTTGCTCGGCCATACTTAAGAGTTTAAGAAAAAATCAAGAGGTTACAAAAAGGTATACATAACATATTTATGTATTTTTTTAAATAATAATAATCACAAAGAATTATTGCAACATACATGTACTTCGAGACGCCGATAGAAATATAATGTTAAAGATTTTTTAGTGGGTGAGGTGCTTAGAAATAGATACCAAGATACCAATCCATATTAAAGCTGGCTAAGCGTGATACTTGCAATGCTACCTATCAACTATGATAATTCATACTATTAATATTAACATAATATTTAGTACATACTGTACCTCAGATCATTTTGCCAACGGGACTCGAACCCAGTTACTGGGATATTTTTTTTTAATACAAAAAAAATACGAAATATCAATAAAGTTTTGAGTCTGCGGTACAAACATGCCTTATTCAAATATAACAACATCTTACTTTCAAATCCTACACATTATTTTATCCTATTCTAATGCGAAATAGGATTAAGTTTGACCAAATACCAAACAATAAGCAACATAAAAGTGTAAATATAATACTCATCAAGCGAATAAAAGCATAATTTAATACATAGATAAACACAAGCGAAAACAATGGTGTAAGGGGAACATATACGAAGCGAGTAAACTTTAATTAACTAAATGTCAATGGATAACAATTAGTAAAGTTAAATTTACTTACAATAAGTTAACAGTTATTCACCCACCACCGGCGTAAACGGCACAACACACAAACAGATATTTATTTACTTTACGAAATAGCTACTGCACTGATTTTAACAGAAGTATATAATGTATTTTGTTGTATATACTTTTTTGTAGTTATTGGTTTACTAATCAATTTAGATGGATGAGTTCAATTAAATCTTTAATAATTTAATTTTCAAATTATTTTATATTGTAAGTATCTAGAACTAATGATATATGACAATGTCTTATTATAATAACAAAGAAACCACTATTTAAATTATATACAGTAAAGTAGCTTATTTCATTTAAAAATGACGTTTCAAACATGTAAAACCGACACAAGTAAGTCCGCATGTCCCGCCGCGGCCGTGTGTCTACGAGCGATGCATTGGTGCCACAATAAACATAAATAACTATATCAATACGTAAATATTCCTGCAACTGTGCTTGTAACGAGCGTGGACTATGAAATGGCGACTCGTGTTTTACTAGCTTTTAAATAATATAATGTAGGTACACACATTATCAAATTTTGTGATAAGTTGTCAGTTGATGGTAACATTGCTGTTTTTATTAATTACTAACTTATATAAAATCACTTGCTTATCATTGGGATGGGCATATGCTTGTTGTGTTTGTATTCTTAGTAGCGTATATATCTTTAAGGCGCTTAAAACAGCCAACTAGCTGGAATCATTTAACTTTGTAACTTGTTAAGTGTTGATAAAACAACAAAAAAAAAAATTTGGGACTAATAACTTTAAGCTGACAGCTTTATTAATGTTATGAGTTGATAAGCTGTTTGGTTAACCCACAATCTTTCCATACGAATGTATTGAAAATTCCTTTAGTTCTAAGCCCCAGGCTTGTACTACACACAGGCCTATTTGGGTTGTGGTGTGAATGGACTAGTGTATGTTTAGCAAAAAGGATACTGTCTTCAGGGGGCTTGCTTTCCGCGGAGTCCATGCCCGGTAGCGCCGCCGCCACTCTTCTGAATAACTGGAATTTACATACGGACATTATTTTAATAACTATTTCAAATTATAACTATGTTTAGTTACTGTAGTTTATTAGATCTTTTTAAATTATCAAATTCAAATACCATTTTTATTGTATTTCTCCCATAAATTTTATATTTTAAGTGGATTTTTATAATATTATTCATTTAGAAATCATCTTAATTTATATTAACATGATACCTGATATCTAACAAGAACAAAAAAGTACATAATTATCAGTCTTAGATTAATTTTTTGATGCTACTGACAGGTGTCACTCACCTGTTTCACATTGTATCCTGCCTTTGCGCTAGTTTC
This sequence comes from Choreutis nemorana, assembly GCA_949316135.1. NCBI lineage: Eukaryota > Metazoa > Arthropoda > Insecta > Lepidoptera > Choreutidae > Choreutis > Choreutis nemorana. Next base: position 2,414,282 of record OX438598.1, read on the forward strand.
TATGAACATGACGTTGAGTTCCTTCGCCTTCCTGTCGCCGTCCTCGGTGGACACCTGCCTCTTGTCTGACAGGTCCGTCTTGTTGCCCACTAACATTATGATGACGTCACTGCCGCGCTCCGTGCGCACGTCGTCGATCCATTTAGACGTCTGGTGGAATGAATTTGCATCTGCAAGTTAAACAATAAATATGTTAGGAAATCATATTCATTCGTCTTGGTATGTTTCGGCCATTGGTGAGCAATGGCTTCTGAAAGGATATCCGAGCGTATCCTTCTAGTTGAGTAAAGAGTTACTAGGACCAGCGCCGTCGTAGATTAAGCCTTGGGCACCAGGCCCGATAGTGGCCCCTTAGCTGGCTGACGACCTCTTTTTTTTAAGGTTTTCATTTCAATGAAAATTGCCAGTTACGGCTAAGGCTCCTCGATGACGTCTTTGGAAAACTGGCGACATTTTTTTGAGCCCACTTTTGGGGACTTCCTAATGTTGGAGGGCCTTTGGCCAAATTCAAATGTCATAAAAGAATTTTCCAAGTCATTGCGACGTCACAGTAAAGGAGAGAAATTACAATTTCTTATCAGCAACAATCAATCAATGTACAATCCAAAGTAAAAGTTAAGTTAGGTACAGTAAATTAATCATAATTAATTAAAGTTGACACAGCATCAAAAAAAATTATAGGAATTTATCGCTCCTTCAAAAATCTTATCATTTTAACTTAAAATTATGGCTTAAATTTTACTAATTTAATAACTGTATATAAAATCCCTATTAAGTCAAAGTCAAAGTCAAAATGTTTTTTATTCGATTAGACTTAAAATAAGCACTTTCAAATCGTATTTTTTTTTTTTACAACCACCGGTTCGGAATGCTATTTCTACGGGGAAGAATCCGGCAAGAAACCTCCGTAGTTGCTTTTTTCAATATTCAATTACAATATTTTCTACTACAAATTACAATTTTTCAACATAATAAATCTAGCTAAACTGTCAATAAGATAAACCTGTGTAATTACTTCCATATATCTTTATCCTCTACATAATTTTGAGTTTTATAGTAAGCCTTCTTAATTAAAATTTGTTTAACATATTGCTTAAATTTCATATCTGACATTTCTGTTATATTTCTTGGAATTTTATTATAAAAGCGAACACAATTTCCAATAAATGACTTACTAGTTTTTGCTAATCTAACTGTAGAGATACGTAATTTATCACTATTTCTGGTATTTATACCGTGACCTAGTCTATCAAACTCATTTAGATGTTTCCTTACATAATATAATAATATATTGTCCTACATATAAGCACTGAGATCTAAATATTTAAAAGATGGTCGGTTTTGTTAGTGTGGCGTTCCTCAAATGCTTCTATCTTGATTCGCTTATCTGTTAAGTAAATATATCATGGAATCGGGTAGATACTAGACACACTATACTTGTTTAACGCTATTTTTCTATATAATTTGTGAGTTCAAATGAACATGAAACTCAATCAAAGCTACCTTTCCATTAAACATATACCGAAAAAATTAATAGAAAGCATTAGCTTAACTGTAAATAGTACTATACAGTTTGACCTGATCCATATATACCTGTTATTCATTACATAGCGCATAGTATATAATGATACGTCTTAAACGAGCGTCTCGGCGTTTTTTGTTAACTGACTCACACTAAGAGTACATTTTTTATGACCGTAATCTATAGTTGCGGTACTTCTAATCGAATCTGAAACATGACCTACATCCCTGCTAATACAAACGTATGAATTTAATTTGACCAACGTTGATTAACACGCGTAACGATTTGCTACTAAGATAATTGTAACACATTAAAATACGAAGATAATAATTAATTTAAAAAGGTACATTTATGACAGCGATTGTTCTAATTTAATGAAAGCTTTTCAATCGGTCGCCGTATTTGATTTAATCGAAGATGCCATATATTTTATATACCTACTTTTCCAGCAAACCCAATTTTATCAACCCAGCTATCCAGGGTTGGTACTAAAGGAATACTTTTGTTAAGTCTCTCCTTAGTAACCAATGTTAACCAACTAATAATTTTAGTTAGTGAATGGTTTGTTTAAGAGTTGTTTGTAGTATAAATGTAACAAGGGAGGTCATTTCTTAAAGAACGTAGTCGTCTACACACGAGTTATTGTTTATAGCTTTAATAAAACCCGTTGCAGACACGGTGGGTGATCCAAGATAGATTTCCCACGACGCCTATATCTACGGAAGCGAAAATTGAACGTCGATAAAGAATTTGATATAAGTATTGGGAAAATACACTTACATTAATGTGATTAAATGTGGAGTACCTAACGAATAAGTTATTAAAGAGGGGTCAAAAATGGCCAAAACAGCTTCGAGAAAAAGATGGTACGGCCGTGCCGCTTTTTTGCTCAACTTTGCCGTGCCCCCAGAACAAAAACTGAAACTAGTTATCTCTGAAGAGATTTGCAAATTGCAATGTCTCAGAAATTTATGCCTTATCTCTTCTTATATGTCTAGAAAATAATTTTAGACCCACCAGTTTAGGCTGTGAGTTATCCCTCAATATTAACATAATAATAATCGCAAACAAAACTTAGATTGTGTACAGGCAAGTAATACAAAAACAATAACATTATTATCACCAGCTATTAAAGATTAAAAGCGATACGCAATTTTTTCCGTAAATTTAATGTAAAATAGTTTTAATTAATAATTTTGAGACGGTTAACTCTGAAGAGTTTTAACGTTTGGTATAAATATGTACATTGTACAGACAAAACAACCAGCTCTCTTGCATCTGAGCAAATACTCTTGTTAAAAAATTATTCAAAGCTATAGCATGGGGCAGGATTCCAATCTGGAACAACTAGCCTCAAAAACAGAGTTACTGTCCACTCTAATGTAGGTATAATTTACCAAAGCAAACGTTTCATGCATGAGTAAAGTAAATGTATCGTTATACCTACAAACGACTGAAACAATAATAAAAATAGGGCTATAAATATTTTTATGCTCTTTCTTTTTCAAGCGCAAAAACGTAACTTCCAATTAGTTGTTTCATGAGTTGTACTTCATCCTATAACTGTGTAAGTAAAGTTTATTACCGACGATGTCGTTACAGCGAGTTCAGTAGAATTAAATTTATCACTTTGAGTTTTTCCTTGAAGAAACGAGAAACATGGCAGAACTGACGCCTATAAATTTTCTAACTCATTTTAAACACTTGTCTTAATTTACTTTCACGTTGTTGTGCGTATTTTTTTATTGACGTTGATCCTTTGATTCTTACATGTTTAACTTAACTTTGCAAAGTAGATCATACTTTTTATAATAAACAGGCAAATGGGCATAAAACATGATAATTGGTAAGACTTTGGCAAAGTCACAGTGAGAACAAAAAGAAATGTTGTTTGGCTGTTCCGATTCAAGCGACCTTTCTTGATAAAATTTTTAATATATTTTTCTCTTTCAATACGATTTCACTACCATGTGTCAAACATTTTTGCAGAAGGTACCGACAGCCTAATACTTAATTTTCCTTTTCAAACAAAACTCTGTCGAGCAGGGTGACAGATCTGAATGAACCAATTCGAAGGCAAAACAAAAAACATTTTATTTTTCGTTTGACTTTGTGAAATTAATAATGAAGGTTCGACTTTTCCCCGACCTTGCCTGAGATATGTACTCTACCTCTGTAGGTACTATTACTTTAGTACCATCTAGAAACAAATGTTTGAATCAAATATTTGCGAGAGCCGGGACGTCGAAGGCCGCAAACCAACCCTGAGCTCTATTTACTAATGTAACCTATTCCCTAACGTATTGCACATGGACAAAAGTTCAAATTTGCTTGGAATTTTTGACTTGGCTTGAGATAGGTTTAATTAAGATGAGTCGCTACGTACAAATAAATAAATCCATTTTTTATATGAATCTAACTACATCATATACGTACGTATTTGTAACTGTACAGTGGCATGTGCTTTAATGAAATTTTCTGCCTATAGGGAATACTTTTTAAACCGAGACCTGCACTCTAGTTAAAGAATCTACAGAGCGCTGTAATGAAATTAATAATTAATTATTGGTTCCAAGATCAATGATATTATACATTTTCTATATTTAGTAACTGAGAAGCTAGACGACTTAGTTTGTGTCAAAGAAGACAACTCTTGTATTTTTTTTACCCTAGACCCAACCTTTTCACGTTAATATCTCTAAGTGTTGCTCAGAAAATCATTCCTAAAATGAAATGGAAAGTGATCAACATACTGTCTTTGCATAATAAGCGGACAACCCAAGGTATTGTGATGACTCACCGCTATCGTACGGTCATCGCATCGAAGCTTGGTGTCTCGATGACGGAATCATCTCGTAGACCGGTTAAAGTATTTACTATGTTCGGTGCGTCGAAAACGCCATACAAATTAATATACATGTGTGGCTCTGAAATCTATACCTATTACTATAGATTTTAAATGTATGTGCCAACCTTTTACTCAGAAATGAAAATAACGTCCATAGGAATATGATATAACAAATCATTTGACAAACCTCTACCTCTAACATTCGTTTTTGTTTTTATATTACATATAAATTAATTTTCATAATTGTTGCATAAATATTAATTAAATTGAAAAAAAATTTGGCTTCACTTTTATCGTAAAAATAGGTTAAACATCCTGAATCGTTAACCAGTAATTTATCGAATAAATGGGGGAAATAATGGTAATTAAATACAGTAAAAATGACTAAATGTTATAGAAAAAAACAACTGAAAAGGGGCCCGGATGTAGTGTTCTAGTGTCACGGACACAGGTGATTAAAGCTATTGTTAAAATCCCGTTACTTGATTACTGCATGTTTTGTACATGGTTCAGACACCGGTAGGCTATGAGCGAATATTTTTGTACCTACGAATTCGAAGCTTTTGCTAGTGATTGATCTGATTGAAGCTACATTTTGCAGTTTCAAAAAAAAAAACGCACGCTCGTAAAGAAATCAAGAAGATAAATCATTAAGTAAATCGGGCTAGTTCCCAATTTTAATACATTTAGTAGTTCCAAATCTTACAAAACGATTCATCAAAGAATAGTGAGAGTGGTCGACGGATAACAGTGTCTAAAAATCGAATACTCAGACATAGCTCAGACAAAAAAGCAGATAAAGGTCCACTACAGGTTTTTAGCAGGATTAAAAAAAAAAAAAGTATTTCATACATGACCTGTACAGAACTTTGGTTTCATTATTTTTAAATTAAACATAAACCTCTCTTATTTCTAATCACCTCCACGAAATAGGTATTTATACATAATAACCATAACACATTACACAAGTAGCGTTAAACTTACTATCACCGTTCAAAAAAATATAGTCAACGATAAAACTCAGACTAAAGAGATTGTAATTTAAAATGATATAACTAAATTATTAAGACAAATTCATATTTAACGACTTTGTGACTGTTACAGCGCAACTGGTACTAATTAACGCGTTTTGTGGAAGTTATCATATTTACATAGAACACACACACACACACACATTGATTCAAACGTGCATTAAGCGCCTCGACCACGGTAGTAGCGCTAGACAACTCGGAAGAAGTCTAAATCTATTCTCTAATTCCAACATACATGCAGAGATAACTCTACGTAGACTACAGTGATGCCCTAGCTAGGGGAGTCTCGCTAATGTGTGCTCGACGTAGATTGCCCTACGTTCTATGAGATTTTAGTCTATCGTGGATGAGGCGCATTAAGATAGAGTCTTACATCCAAAAACGATGAGTGAAACAGTCATAAAACACAGTTCCACCCCTTCTTCTCTCTTTCTTACCCTCAAATCATGCGTATTCAGTAAACTATAACCACTGTGCCAGAGATACTGCCTTGAGTTACTGCGATATTAAAAAATAATAAAACCTATTTCTTTATTAAGCCCAATAAATTAAAATAATCAGATCAAGGTGTAAGTACTAGATTAAACGGCGGTATCTGCTTGTATTTCGTTTCATCGTATCAATGATTTACATTCAATAAACACGCACATTCATACAATTGACGTGTGTAATACAAAAACTCAAATTAACAGTTCCTACTTATTTTTCTACTAACATCACTCAAACATACACATCGCAAAATAAAACTGTTTTATAAAAACTAAAAGCAGATATTTATTTTTGGTTTAAAGTTTATCATTTACTACAATTCTCTTATTAAAAATTAAAGTGGCAAAGTTTTTATTTATTAGAACCTTCGCAGAGTTTTGGTGAAGCGGTCTTTATTTTTTTGGCGGCAACTTTCTTCCATTTTATTCGTTTACTTTACAAAGTGTTCGGATATTTAAACTCGTAACGAGCGTGGTTAGGTCAGCCTCGATTTAGAATGGTTTTTATTAAAGTAAAACGTTGATAATGTTTGCAATAAAGTACTGCATGTATTTACCTACTTAAGCTAAAACGTACCAGATTTTTTTGTACCATTAAACTCTCATAAGATGAATCCATATAAGAATATGATATATTATAATATATTTTATTTAAGTTAAATATTTATACTTGTTTATTATATACATGACTTAAATAGCTTATACTACATTACTAATACCTATAGTCATTAAAAAAAAATTAAGTACTTTTTTGAAGTTTAAGGAATCAAATTGTTTTGATTTATAGTATTGATTAGGATAAAAAAATATACTACATAGCAGGGCTTTCTATTTTATTATAACATCCATAAGATTTTTAAGGAGCAAAACTAAGTTTAGCTAATATATTTTCTCATCATCTGAAACTTGATTTAGCTAGTAACATATCCATAACTCATAAGCTTTGAAGAAATCTAAATCACTACATACATATGTACAAAAGAACATGTATTCTTTCAAATGACCGGTATTGTAAAGGAAGCCAATAATTAACCTATTGATTCAACTGCAAGTAGATATTAACTGATCATTAATTACTCATTACATAGAGCATTCATAACTAAGGTAATGACCTACATTGTATGTTGTTTTTTAAAAAGAACTTTATCATTGTCCTTCCTCATGATATGACTATTTAATTTATTTTATTCATTTATTAATCATATATATGATTATTTTAATTACATAAAGTAACAAAAAAAGTTTTTAAAAATCAAACCAATTATTTTATATTTCTATCTCATAAAAATTAAACCGTCAAACTTTTAAATACAAATCATTAAATGTAAATATATGAATGGTTGTGTTGCAGTCCAAATAAATACATTGTTAATTTGGTACTGGTAAATATTAAAATCCATAAATATGGCAATACTTACTGGTAATATCATATACAACAACAGCAACAGTGGAATCTCTTATGTAGGAAGGTATAAGGGACCGGAACCTCTCTTGTCCGGCGGTATCCCAAAGCTGAAGCCTCACTGTGCGGTCCTCCAAGTACATTGTCTTTGAGAGGAAATCTATGCCTATTGTAGCCTGCGTAAATAAAATCAAAACTCAGTAAAGTTGTGTTGGTAAGTCTTACTATCAGTCAAAATAAAAATCATTATTAATAGTATAACAACATGAGCCAAAATATAGCCATGCTAGACACACTGTTCAGTGGAAGTCTGTTACAAAAACACAAAAAATCATTTGGTTTTAAGTTGAAACATCAACATATCTGATAGACAACTAACAAGAATGTATTTTCATTCTCAATGCCAGTCAAAATTACTATTTGCTATGTGACCAAGTGATCAAGTATGATTGTATTTTTTTAATAAGGCAATACTATCATAATTTTAATTGATTGAACCTCATGACAAAAATGACCAAATCCACCTATTCCTGTCAAATTCCAACATAACTCTCATCCTCTCTAAGAGACTGGACAGAAACCAGTGGAGGCAGATCTTTTGATAGTTCTAAGTACTTTTTTTTGTCCTCTTCAGACAAAATCCTGAAGCTGACCATTATCCTCAGATATGAGGGACCAACCAGAGAGATTGAACAGTGCAAATTAAACACACATTAACAAGATGTATTTAATATTGGCCTAATTGCATTAGATTGATTTCCTAAGGGATAAAACTAGCTGTTAATTTGCAGGTTATTAAAATAAGATAGCTTATCAATAAGTAACATGTAGTGTTTTGTTAAAGTACCTACAGTATAGTGTCATTGCAAAAATGTGAGCAAAGAGCAATTTTTTGTGTTTTTTATTGAACATAATTAAGCATCAGTAGTAGTCACTATTTAAGCTTTTTAGCTGATGATGAGTGAACTTTTGACAGAATAACACATATGACTCACCTGGTATGTGTTGTCAAAGCTGTCATACATAAATCTAGTGATGAGGGAGGTTTTGCCAACTGAAACAAACGAGAACAGTTCACTATTATTATACAAACAGTATCTTCAGATAAGACCGTGACTAGTAACGGGACCCGGCACACAGTACGTGGGAACTATTAGACGGTTCACCGCTCGATCCAGTTCGTAACCTACATAGGCAGCTCATCTACGAAGATTCGCCATATCCCTAGCATAATCACACAACTAACTAGCACACAGTCGTAAAACACACCAATACCAAAAGTTCCAAAGTATATAGGTCAGTAATTCAATAAAGTCTAGACCGATCTATACTTACGTGTCGTAAATTCGACAAGTATTTATTAAAAATGTACGACTACAAGCGATAATAAACGGATCACTTACCGCTCTGTTCCCCGAGGAAAACGAGTTTGAACTTCCGTAAAGGATTACCGAATTCACCCGACGCAGACATTCTGATTTAATTTCTTTTGCTAAACTATAATTTTCACAAATTCTTATCACAGAAAACTACATGAACGAACAATGACAGCTCGAGCCACTCCTCCCCGCGCATACGAGATTATAGCGCCGCCACGTTTCGCGGCGGACTGACGGCGCGACGCAAAAAGCCAACTCAGCAAAAAATATTTATTAAATAAACTGAATTACAGTAAAAGTTATGTTAATAGAATTTAAATAATTGTTTTATTTATTGCATATTATCACAAATTTACCGAGTGCTGCCATGCTACACAGTTTTTCTTCATTCCGCTTTAACTGTAAAATCTGAAAAGTTTATTTCTGAACGAAATTAATTCAAGAATTTAAGTTTTCATTTTAAAAGAGAACTTAACGCGTTGGCTAAAGGCATCTTTTTGAAATGTAGTATTAAGCTATACCCAAGTTGTTCTGCATTAATTACAAACACATACATTATTCAATTTAGAACCCACATACTCGTGTCGATTTAATCTACAATTGGTTCAAAACACACCACTACCACTTTTTAATGAAGTTGTGTCAAGAAATATATTTCAAAGGTAACGGAGTAGACATACTATTAAAAGTTAAAGGATTTTTTTTGGATAGCATACCTACCTCGAGAACCCTTTTAGTTGTACACAACTAGTTGGACCATTAGGGAAACTGAAAATCTGAATATAGGTATTATGGAAACGAAAAAAAAACAACGTATATATTTTTACTTTAATCAAATAGTAGTTTTAAAATAACATTGTATCTAATGATTTGTATAATAAATATCACAAATAATTATATACAGGTAACAATAAATTAATTTCTATATTTTTAAATATAGGTAGCAAAATACTTTCACACATAAATTTATGATGTCTTAAAAAATCTTCCTACTTTATTTTGCTACTACACAATGTACATTAGGTACAGAAAATATTTAAAATTAATATAACGTATGTAGGTAACAACCATTTGTTACATGTGAAGTATGAGATTGTTATTAAAGTTAATTTTCATTAAACAAGAGAGAAGTTGTTAACCAGCTGTACAATTTAAATCTACATTTCTAACTAAAGAATAAACTAGACCAAAAACTAACATCTCTAATTCTAGATAGAACAGTGCATTAGCACAAAAATAAATTTATCACAAGCATATCTTACAAAGCATATTAATTTGGTATAAACTTTCAGAAAGAAATTTTAAAACCTATCTATATTTTTTTAAATCTTAAAGCAAATGTCTGATTGGATAGCCAAGCTTTTTGAACTATTTTTTAATTCTACCCAACATTTTAGAATTTTACGTTTTAAGGAGCATTTCTTCTTGGGGGGAACATATTTTCCTCAACTACAATAACTCCACAGAGGAGGTCATACCCTGTTCGGTTGTGGCGGAATACAAAAAGGATAACACAGAGAGGGAAGAGTAAGGAGATGAGGCAGTTTTTCATGAGAGACCTGAAGAGGGCAAGGAGGAATGTGAGAGGTTTGCCAGGATACAGCAGCACTGTCTCCTTGGGGCGACCCTCAACAGGGACTACGGCTGAGGCAGTCACCACTCGGAGCCCAAGCAAGGCCTTGCCAGGGGTTGCTCCTCCAGTTCGCCCAAGACTGCAACTCAAACAAACAGCCTGGAATATGAAAAAATGAATGAATTAAAACACATACATTTTCATTACAGATGTTTACGTTCGTTTAAAATAGTTCATACATATTTTGCTTCATAAAAGCATGCAAAATTTAAAACTGTATTGATGAGTATTTCTTCATATTGTTGATGAATATTTATTTCAGAAGTCACTGTAGCAGGTAAATATTAGTTATATAGTAAAAAGACTATGACCTTCAAAAATCAAGAATAAAATTTGTTTTGTTTTGTATTTAAGTTTACTTTTTGTAAGAATATCATTTCAAGGTCTTATTTTATTAGAAAAAAATACAATAAGGTAATGTAAACAACAAAATAAAAGGGTATAAATACCTCAAAAATGCAGACTTGTATTCTATAAATCATCTCCAGAAACAGTATTTCTGATGTGAGCTCCATGGCATACTTGTAGTCGTCATAATGCTCACTAATCTTGTATAGGTCAAATTTTTCTAAATCACTGTCAAAATAAAATAATGGTTAAAAAGGGTTTATACTAGTTGATGAAAATAATAATACTATTTAAGTTACTCATATGGGGTGTAAAACTTATGTTTTATTCATATCCGAAATTTGCTAGACTCAACAAAATCCTCAATGTTAGTTTAAAATTACTACAGTATCCTAAAACAAAGATAAATAAAATAAAATAAAAAAGGTACATACATAAGTTCAAACATGTCCACGGCAACAAATGTAACAATAAGTTTCACTATGAACAACAGCATGAAATCAATGAACTCAGCTGCTAGTCTCTTGTACAATGGTGGAATTACATATTCGTACCCTCCATGGCGTGCTATCACTACAAATAAATAAAAAAGAGTAAACTTATAGATAGAACAGGATAAATACTTATTTTAGATCTATGTTTCTACTACCTTCTGCAGGAGTGATAGGCTCAGGCTGGGCGGCCGGTGGAGTCGCATTCCGAGGTGGAGGAGGTACTTGAAAAGGTAATTGTGGCCCTTGGAACTGATAGTTATTATTCAACAGAGGAACATTCGTAGGATTGTTTTGCAAGCCCTGAAAAGTCATGATGTAGTAGGGAAAACATGTGGAGAGGTTTTGGTACATTTGAGCCTGCTGGATCCATAGCCGAAGTGCCTGGAAGTAAGCTTCCCTTTCCGATATCCATGGGGATGCGTCACCTTCACCGCGTTGCGTACTGGCTTCTCCTGTAGGCCCATTGTCCTCCCCTATCCTCTCAGTGGTTGACATTGTTATTCGTTAACTGGTAAACATGCGATAAACAATTTTTATTAATAATGTAATCTAAAAGTACACGTCAGTTTGTTGACAGAATTGTTTTGACATATGTTATCTTGATCAGAAATTGAGATTTTAAGAACTAGAAAAACAACAAAAGATTTTAATCTTCTATTAATTTCATCAACCTGGTACTATTTTATTTTTTATTTATAATAGAACCATTTGAAGCAGCGGGTTTCATGGGGGAACAGTCTGCAATCTGCATTCTGCTTTAAAAAAAAACAACTTTGACAGGTTTCTAGGGTAACTTGCCATACAGCAAAGAAGACTTGATATCTAGGGTAACACACATTATTTTATTAAAACGTATTTAGTTTTAATGACCAAATTCCTTTCGTTCTTTATACCTCTGTTCACTTTCAACTATTTCCAAAACCAGTTACTCTTTACTTTGTTAGCACGTGATGTTTCCTTTTAATTCTAGTTTTCTTAAAGGTTAAAAGAATGATAATTACTCACAGTCTATATAGCTCGAATCACATTTAATTAATTAATGTAAGACAAAATTAAATCCTCTAAAGAAAAAAAATATTGTGTTCTTCTAAGGAATTTTTAATTAAATTATGGCACCATTTATGTGTCAGTCATCAAAGGACAGGACAGAGGCGTTGCGCATGCGCAATCGCAAAATAAAAGGTGGTGTGAACTTGGGAGGATTTATGAGATAGTTGAGAGGAATTCACTATTACATTGAACAGTGATCAAGTTATTGCCGTGTCAAAGTGTCGTTACTCATTAATTTGCTGCCCTATTGTATTAACTTGTGAATTATTTGAGATCTAAAAACTTTAATCACTTGGCTTTATTCCGCTCAGTGCACTGGATGTATTCAATGGTGGACTGCTGTTTATTCACGATACAGTGATAAATACGGCACCGATAGAACATCAACATTCGTGACCGGACAATTGTGAGTAAACTATATTAGTTAATTTGTACCTACATTTAATTTATTGGAAACTGCGAAGTTTCGCGAAAAGAATTCTTGGCGTCTATTTTCGTAATGTTTTTTTTTGGTAATAGTAAACATTAACGAGCAACGCCTCCGAGTCGTTTGTTTCTTTGAATCTCTCCTTACATATGGTAATAAGAAACTAAATTAAATGGCAACTGTGTTTATTCAGCTGATGTTTTCTTAAATATTTTTTTTTCTGATGTTATAAAGATTGTAATGTCAACTGGAAAATTCTGTGAACCTTCAAAACCTTTTATGTAAATCAGGTAAGAGATAAAACTCTAATTGAGTAGGTTGGGTGGATAATTGAGTAAAAGTCCATTTAAGTGTTGGCAACATTTTTTTTTGTATAAATAGGAAAGTAAACTAAAAAAATATTTCACAAAAAATATCTATAATATATAATATCTATAATATATATAATATTCTATATTTGTATAAACACAAGCATGCTGCTCTATTTATTAATAGTTTTTATTCATTGCATGCAAAACAATAAACAAATCTAAATAACAATAAAAATTAACAAACAAAACTATAAATTTTTAAACAAAAGACTATTTATTCAAAGTACTTAACAAATTATTAGTAAATTTATTTTTCTGTGTTGTATTAAGTATTTATTGTAAGTGAAGTCAAACTGAATGAACTAGTACTGTGTAATCATTGCCTAGACATAAGCTGGAAATTGTTCAACATACTTAATTCTAAGCAGTTTTCCATAAAGATTCCCATAAACCATGTTTTTTATGAAATCTCATGTCATATACAAAAATGTAGCTAGTAAAGTGTTGCTATATAATTTTAGTTTATAAATCATTACATTTATAAGAATGTAAGAAAAAAAACAATCAATTCACTTGCACTCTTTAGCATAAACAACAATGCCGGATCCATGGGGTGCTAGGGGACTAAAGACCCCCATAGAGCATCTGAGTTCTTCGTACTTGTAGCCTTAGTACTTACTTGAGGTCCTGCAGCACACCCCAAAAGCAATTCTAAAAAAAGCTAAACAGACAAAGAAACAACTAAATGTCTATGAGAGATTGCTATGTTGTGCAGGATTAAATAAAATAAATAAATTTTGAGGGTATCAAGCCAAATGACAATTCTGACTCCAGATCCAGTGATCCTGATACACAATATTAGGTACAGGTGTAGTGAGAAACTTCATGTTTTGTTGGCAAAGTTCGTTTTCCATAAAAATTTGTATTAAGTTGTCAGAAGATGTCATCTAATAAATATGATTATTGATATATTGGATAGTCTGAATCTTTGAGAAAACCAAGAAATAATGAAGACGCAATATTTCTCATTATATCTTTAATAGGAGGTATTCAATATGTTGTATATTGTTATTGTTTATGCACACAACAACACATTCACCACAATTTACTCAGTTGGCGAAGCTACTCCTATTTTTGTGACATGAAACACTGTCCCTTCTGTTAAAAAGAAATTCAGATTTGGAATTAAACAGTCTCAATTAAAATAATAAAATACTAATAAAAACTCACATTAAACAGTGCATTTCTTTTCTGCTGCAATTAAAAAGTACTTAATGAATATTTTCACAAGTAACTTTAGTTTAAAAGACTTTTAATGTTTTCTAGAAATTACTTAGAGGAGTTAAACTTTTACCTTCATCTTGATAGGTTCCCATCATTAAAACTTTGCAGATATTTTATTAAGTTGCGTTGGATAGCATGAAGTCTTTTGAAAACTACCTCCCGCTTCCTTACTTGTTTTATTTCAAACTTGGATATAACTTGAACTACTTTGTTATATGTAGGTCATTGTTGGTACAGTGAAAGTTTCTTGTTCACATTTTCGTTATTCACGTAAATATTAAAAAAAAAAATAGAGTAGAAAATATTAGTTTTCATGTAATTGTATTTGTATTACTTTTAACACAAACTACTTGGTTGATGTTTGATTAATCTTGTGGAAGAAATATCAGATCTTCAAAAATAAATATAAAAACTAGACTTTGACTGAAACATTACAGCTGAGCCATGCAAGTCATTGCCCCAGTGCATAATCCTCACTCACCTAAGGAGATGTGATTGTTGTCGCCACAATACGTGGATGGAGCAAATTAATATTTATTGCGCATACGACGCCCTTACATTAAGCACGACATACAAATGCAGTAGCATGCAGCCCGTCACGCTTTTCATTTATAAATAATATTACATTTAAAAGGTTCGTCTTGACGGTTAAGTAGAACTCGTTTGAAGTCGGCGCCACTTGCAGAGTTAACCATTGTTCAGATTTTACGACTGCAAAGAACTTTGAAATCAATTTATGTGTACCAATACATTCATTTTGAACCCGTGTAAAATAGCTTTGACTTACGGACAATTTGAATTTATAGGGTTCTCCAACGAGGCTTTTATGTTTATGGTAAGTCAGTATTACACTGACATACGCCTGGCCTAAATACTCCAATTCTTGAAATTTGGGTGCAAATATTCATATACAGCCTTTCGTTTATGCCGGTTTAAGTTTCTGTTAATTCAATCAGTTCAGATTAATTCATTCCTGTTTAAAAAACCGGTCTAGTGTGAGTCTGCTCTCACATAATAGGTTCCGTACCATCTTATAAGATTTAACAGAATGTTATTTTAGATGAATTCTAAAAATAAACAAAAACATGCAAGGAATATCGAAAATATTCATCTTTAATTTATAATTTCCTTATGTTTTTAGTATTTGTTGTTATAGCGGCAACAGAAATGGACATTCTCTGAAAATTTCAAAAGTCGCTGACAGACAGACAGGTTACGTTTTTCCCTTTGGTTACGGAACCCTAAAAATAGGAGCTGTGCATTTTAAGAGTTTGCAAAATTAATGAAGTAGTTTGTTTTTTGCTAACAATAATTGATTATTCTTTAATTTGGTTATTCATTAGTTTTGGTTATTCATTAATTGGGTTATTATTATATTTTCGTTTTCTAGTTAGTTGAATATCGCTTCGTTACCCATTACCATCAATAATTCAACGCCCTACTTTCCGTTTAAACGATGGGTACAAAGCTTGTTTATTCCTTTCATAATATATTATTTATGAGTTGTGTAATTTCCATTAATTACCGGATAGGTGGCTAAGTATTTTGTCGTAACTAACGCGTCATCATATGACGTCATTTTGTTTGTTGCTACGGAGAAAAAAGGGATCAAATCTACACCCAAATTATTATTCTAAGTAGGTCCTTGCTTTTATACTTACACATTAAACAAGAAACTTGTTTGATTCCACCTTACCTTTGCATGTGTTGTCAAAGTATATACCTATACTCAAATTTTATTTTTTACAGCTTTCCTTTAAAGTTTCGGAGTCGGACAATACGTAATACCTTTATGACGTACCAGATTTCCAGCCCATTTACAAATCGATCCCAACTTGGAATGCAAGCATGACAAGAATCTTTTTTTTCCAATAGAAACCTGTCATTTAATCACCAAGATCAAGAGCTGAGATTCATTTATCGGTGCGGTTCTTGGCATGTTTAAATATGTTAAGCAGTAACTCTATAACCTAATTTAAACTAGCAATACATTTCCTCCTCGATCATTCGATCAACTCTTCCCTGACAACTCTGCTGCGTCATATACCCGCACGTTCCCACGGGCTGGACAGCCATTGCCTAACAAAACTAATCCTTCGAGCTTACAGATAAGATCTACATTAGATCGGGGTCATTTAAGTACCAATATTATTACGGCCACAACAATTTGTTCCGCTTTATTTGCACCCGCGCATTCCGTTCTGTACCTATATCTAGGATACTACGAGTTAGGAAGATGAAAACATAGGAAGTTAACAATTTAAGAAATGGACGAATAGAGAAGTGGCGGAAAACGACTTGAGCACAAAAAAAAACCAAATCGTTATAAATATTTTTAATAATACACTAAAACTTCTGCAGAACGAAAAGAGAAAATCAACTATTTTTAGCGTCTCTATAAGCTATAGCTATAAGCTATTGTTTTGGTTGGAACACCGTATTCGTGACTGAGGTATATGACAAGTTCTCTCCTTCCTAGGGAACTCAACAACCTTTTAAGCGTGGAGTCGATCTTCCTTGTTCCCGTTCTGTTCATGGTTTGTGTTTTGTATTCGAAAATAATTGTTAAAAATGTTCTTTGTTCAATGCTGTGACATCTTTGTTGATGTCTCTTATTACCCAATTTAATACTCGAAGTCATAGATTAATGATTGGTAGTGGACGCAGTAGAGACCAATCATTAAACTAAGACTCGAAGAACTAGCCGGATAGTTTTTGAATGATGAAATGAAATTCATGTAAATTGCGCCAGCATAACAGCTGTTAAATATAATCAATTTTTAAATTATTTAAATAATTCACATCGTTGGCTTCAGAAACAGATTTAATTGTGTTATATTTAAGGTTTCTCTGTATGAAATTAATTATTAGCTTTCCTTTGTTCTACCACTCCTAGTACTTGAAACAATATTCAGCTTTTGAAGACAGTCGAAATAAGCCTATTCGTTTGCCTCTTAAACAACCTTTGATGGTTCCCCCCGTTTATGTAAGGAAACATTATGATTGGGAAATGGAGTCTTTGTAATAATTCTGCACAATATTATTTTACTACAAGTTTACTGAAATAATGTTAGAATTTTTCTAGCAATTATCCTTATCCAGATAGAATGATAATTTTTGTTATTTTCACTTGCTTTTAAGCTCGCCTCGTCGAGCTTGAATTTGAATAAAGAGACATTTTATTTACATATTTTTCTAGGACATTTTATAAACCTTGAAGCTCTTTGTTCATTGTACTCACTTTCGTAATATTATTATGTCATAAAATATCAAAAGACGAAGACTAACAAATTGTTTCTGTAAGGTTGAAAATGTTGGATAATATTTAGGTCATTACATTTGTTTCACTTAAATTTCTAATGGATGATTCTGAAACTAAAATGTATTTGGATATCTCTGAGATTAGATATTCTTACAATTTAACTGTTAATATTAACTCAGTATATTGATGACTCGATGACGAACTTTTATCTGATGTCAAGCGGTATCTACCATCATCATGTGTATAATGAGTAATTTTCTTTGAAAACGAAAACACGTTTAACAGTTGCGGTTTCTAGAAAATATTACTAATAGCATTTTTCCTAGCACAGTTAATTGACAAGAACCTGATTGATATATCCTTTAAAAGTCCATGCGAGTAACCTAGAAATCTCGAGCGAATCTGTGTGGTAAGATGGAATGTGTATCGTTAATGACCCAATTATTTCTATGAGTACTCTCGTTGTTCTAAATAACTATAAATTTATTTGTTCTATTTTCGTGTTTTGGGTTGAAGCATTGATTTTAGGTTAAGCCCCCAAAAGTATTTTAACCAAGACACAAAAACACATAAACCTAAATATTTTTATCCAAGAGTTATCGACGAATGTAGAGATGTTATGTTTTACGGCGATACTTAGTCTATGAATTCATTAATTGATTTTCCGTAGGCAGCAGGTGATTATGTTCGCTATCAAGTAAGATAGGCGAAATGCTAGCTTATTCCACAGAAAAAAATACTAGATCGTTATCCGTTGGGGTCAGAACTCACTTGGCTCGTCGGATATGTGTCATAAGCGACAGCTTCCTTCTTCTAAGTCCACTCAGTACTACTGAGCAATCAATTCCACGATGTTAATACCGTAGTCAAAACATCATGTCATTAAAGTGGTACTACTTAACGTAAACCTGATGCTGAATAAGATTTGCAACGTTTTATCCTAGCTAATCCTAACAATATTAGGAATACATTTTTAATAAATAATTATTTATTAACTTTATCTCTTGTAATGCAAGACAGAAATAGATAGACTATTACATATAAATCGACAGTATGTATACCCCTTAAAAAGTATTGTTTCCTCCCATGAGGAGGGTGAAAAGTTTAACGGTATGTATTTTAGATACGGAACCATTGCGTACTATGGCATTCTATAAGAATTCATTGTTTATTCAATCTCTATCCTAGTTTGGTCCATGACGCGCCTATTCAACTTTATTATCTTGCGTCTGGTAAACTTTTACGTTTACGTAAGTAGTTGATAATAAAATGAGTCATAAAATTTAGAAATAGGAACTCAAGTATCTTTTGTGAGATGTAAAATGTTTTTCAAATACTCTTCGAATCGAATCGGAAATTCGTAACACATAAAATCCGAATATTGTTGTCAGAAAAAACAATAGTTGATTAACATAACAATAACCTTATTCATTTTGTGACAGCTAACTATGTCTGCATTCCACCATGGCAGTTACGAAACCCTTCAATGAAATGTGAATTGATTGACAAATTGAAGCAAGTATCAATCAATACTGTTGGGCTACGGTTGCCGGTCGAACGCCGCATACTTCGCCGATGATACATCAACTATAGAAGTATTTGAATAGGGTGAATGAGTTTTAGAGTGGGTACCGAATAAGATAAAGCAGCGATCCTCAACCTGCGGCTCGCCGGACCTTTGATATTGGCCCGACTGGAGAATTTACTGTTGACATTTTAACATTTTTGCGGAAAGAGAAACTGTGTGGATAAATAATCGTTCCATGCAAGTTTTGTCATCATAAAAATTATTTAAATTACGTAGTTTTTGAAACAATAAATATAAAAGTCTGTACTAAGCTTGTGGCCCGCGACCAAAAAAGGTTAAATACATAAGAAAGCATTTAAGAGAGGAGTGGCCTTCGTATGACGTCAGCGGACTTTACTCGGAACCAGAGATCTGCTACTTATGGACTAACTGACTCGCTCTGGCTTAAAAAGTTAACAATGACGCGTTGCACGTACCTGTACAAGATATGATATATTTTCATTCTATCATCTTCCAATTAAAATAAAGCTTGCAAAAACACAAATTCTCTTATCTCTTACTTTGCAGCCAGCTGTTACAGCACTGCACCAAATTAAATCAATAAAACGATGAGGTCTCTTAAAAACTGTACAACTGTAATACGTGTCTATCAAGAGGAGAGGTTTAAGAGGCTATTTAGTTGCCTTTCTGAAGATATCTATGTAGACAAGGCTTCTATAAAACTATTTGGTGCAGTTATATATACTTTCTATACATTTAATGTGAAGATATTCTTATGGTTTAATTTCTTTCCTTTATTTTTCAAGTCCTTGAAAGAATTTACAGTAAATGGTTTCATTGATTAGTAATCTTTCATATTTTTCGACAGATGGAAATCTTACGATTAGTAGATATATTATGAAGATACTTTGTGCAAGAAGCATTGTTTCGCTATCTATGTAGTTTTTAACATATCGTTGCACCTGCGATACAAGATTATTTAATCTTATTGTAGGGCTGAGTCAATGACGTAAACTAGGCATCTTCAATTCGATCTAATTTGAAAACAAAAACGATAAGTACTATACGAGCATGGTTTAATGTTTACATGTGATAGTAATGCTTCAAAGATAAATCAAGTTATTTTCCTTGGCGCGTTAATAGCTGGATATAAGGTATGGAATAAAAAAGGGAATACATCTATCTTAATGTTCGCTGTAGGTATGCAGATCTCGACAAAAAAAAACACTTGCAAGATGGAACGTATAAGAGGAATGACTTTGATTGATAGTTTGTTATGCGGAACTGAGTTAGACGGATACAAAGGGGTTCCCCAACTTTGTACGGTATCGGAATTTTGTACTCAAACGAGGAACACGGCTTGTATAAAAACATGTTTTCTTAATGCAAAAAAAAACATTACAGTTCAATATTATTTAATGGAAACCCTTTTATGATTTATTCCATTCTAATACCATTATAAAATAGCCGGATTAGACAGTGCTCAATATTCAACTCAGTACTCGATATATGTGGATGTCACAAAAAATACTACGTGAAATTGTATCGATATTTCATATTCAATAAATCGGCATCTTTTTACGGGGAAACGCCTCTGAAGAGAAGAGTCTAACGCTTCATTGGAAATAGTTTTATTATTCATGTTTGTTACGTAAACTGCTAGCTGGGACAGCTTAGTAAACCTACTTGCGATGGTAAAACCTTCTCCACGTGGAACCTTTTCTTCTTTACGTGGCTATAAAGGTTAATAAGGGATGATTATTCTTCTGACTAGATTTTCAGTTGGAACGGATTACTGGGGTGGCTTGCCTGAATTTAAATGTTCCGAATTTAGAATAATGTTAAGTTGTGTTTGACTGATTCAATATCTCTATGACGATTGACTGAGTGACAAAGGTGATGTTGATATTTGTCAGCTTTCTACTAGATGATAGAAGTGGAGGTACAGTCTAAATAAAAAAGTGAAAAATCAGAAAAAAAGATATTTTTGTTATTATTTAAACCTGATCGAGAAAGGGGGCTTTAGTTAAAGCAAAAAAAACCTGGGCAAAAAGGCATTGATGTCTACCACTACACCACTTATTAAAACGATCCGTTTAATATTTATGAAAATGATCACAGACTCTTTTCTTGCGTATTGAACTATGGCAATATATTTGCAACATCAAAAGTTTAACACGCGTGTTTTTTGGACACGCAAACACGCACGCACAATTTCGAATCTCAATCCCTTGCCTTCGGAGAAATTTCGAACCAAACACTCATCTGTCCATCTCTGTTTCTACGACAGGGCTGATAAATAAATTAAAGAGCTCGACTTTTTAAGTTTTGATCAGAAATTGTGGAGAAAAGCTTCAAGCATTTAATGTTTGAAGCCTATGTATTTAATTTTCAATTAGACTACTTAAAAAAAAAAATCGTTGGTTTTCTTCCCGGGATTTTTTTACATTTCAATATTATATGACTTTATTAAAAATGTTCTATGAGTTATACAAATAATAAAGGTTAAAATTAATTGTATAAAACTAGTTATTTATTCTATTTAAAATACGAGACATACTTTTCTTTTTCATCACAACGATGAACATTTTTAAACGTAGAATACGTTGATGTAACCGTTTTCATATAATATTTTCACTTACATTTAAAATCCAACATGACAAAATATTAATGTTAACTAAATTTTTTACTAACTTAGATATTTTTTATACCTCCACCCCATAAGGATTTTACACCGCACCGTTCGTCGTCGAATAGACTACTATGAAACACTTGATGTCAGATTGTAATAGATTGCCAATTATAGATAACTTCGCTGATAGTGGAGTGCCGAGCTATTGTTGACAACGTCTACAATGGGACACTTGTGTTCTGTTTGTTACGTTGCTGTATTGAAAATATTTTAATTTGTTAAAAAATATAGCAGAATTGAGTGAAGTTTCACTGAGTTTTTAGTTATTAAGATTTATGGAGAAGAGTTGGAATTTCGAAGAATAGGTTAAGTGGAGCTTACTCAGTTTTAACTTTAGTAATGTAACTTTATTTGTTTTAGTACCTGCATATAAACAGAATGTACTATTTCCGAAATTCCCTAATGAAATGAATGCAATTACAGATTCGTGTAAAAAAGTTTCTTTAACATAACTGTCAGAAATTTCAATTACACTTCTCATTAAGAAATTCTTCCCAAATTGATTTCGTTAAAGAGTCTTCATTAAGCGTGAAGCTTTATTCCATAGAAGTGTCCTTAAAAACTTTGCTCTTCCAATACAATATCTGGTTGATTTGTCTGTGCGGAATTCAATAATTCAGAGGTCGGATGAAATTTAAGCTCCGTTCAGACTTGGAAAATGTTTACGTCGCACACACAACTGACAGCTCATGGATGTAAATCAAATATACCTAGGCCGAATTTTAGAATTGTTCACGTCATGATGTGTTCGATCAGTTTATGAAATGGTATTTTATGAAGAACAGCAGCTCAGAGGTGGCTCGTCTTTCGCAAACAGTAGCATTCGTTATTCGCCAGATCTACACCAGGCATATTCTAGGTCCTTGCGAAGTTAATGGAGATAAATCCGTGATCTCGCTGTAAAGGATAAATAAGGTGAAATTACGAGGAGACGTTGTTGAATTACAACGACCCGTTTCCACGCCTGAATGCGTAACGAATCCCTTTGTTGGGTTTTATTGCGTTTGTGTGCTATTCATTAACCAAATTCTGAAAAGGAGGATCTATGTGTTTTATTATATACTAACTACCTCTGATATACCCATTTCTTTACGCGTTTGAAGTCCACGGTTCGATTTCCGTCGCTTCGAAGCGGAATATGCGTTTAATGCGTTGAATATTTCGTATATACAAAGTACCTTTATAATATTAGTATGTGTAAATGTATAAATTGCAAAAGAATGATAAAAATATAAGCTTGTAAAAATGGTAGTTCTATCAAGGACCTTGGCACAGCAGGCATGGCATGTCGGGCCTGAGCTCGCGCACCTTGCCATTGCGTAGGCGCCATCTGCTAATTCTCAAGCCCATCACACACGTACCTATAATATTATTGTATATAAATAATAGCGAAGAAAATTAACAATAGTTTATTTACAAATTCATAGAAATATATTTACGTAGTAATGCCTTGCTGTTATTAATAAATTAAAAAATATATATTTAATGTATTTATTTGGAAGTGTAATATCAATCATTTTAATTAGGTACCAATCCATAATAAAAGCCTAGAAGGCTTTGTTGTGACTTTAGTACCTTCCTGTGATAAATTAGCCACACCTTTAAACATTAAAATTATTTTTATAGCAACATTTATAATAGCGTTCGTTAATTCATTTTAATTTTTATATTTGAGCCTACAACTGAGCCGAATAATGATGATCTATTTTTATTCAACTTCATGAGCAAACGGTGAAAACGGTTCTCCTGATGGCAAGCTATTACCACCGGCCGTCTATAACACGAGTATCTCCTTAGAACGCCAAAAGCATCACTCCAATTCGTTTCTTTAGAATATTGTTGAACATAATATGTAGCTATGTACGTATGTTGTACGAAATGTGTTTGTTTTCCGATACGATATTCCTTGTAAAATGTTGTCTAAAAATAATTGTACGAGGCCCGAGAGAGGTGCGATCATTAAGTAAACATTAATATTTTGTGACATTAAGATAAGATGACTGGTTCATAGATAAAAGTCCGAACTAGGTACTCGTTAATAGAACTGCGCCATAGGTTTTTCTACGATGCTGCTGTACATTTATTTTCACGTTACGTAAGACTGAGAATTATAATTTTTGTGTCAATTTTTTTTTAATTTCTAAAATAATTGCTTTTTTTCCATATTATATTTAAATTTTACGCAAAAATATACTGTCAGTCATATTTCAAGTGTTATTCATTTCATGGAACAAGAACCCGACACAAAATTATACTGACCAATGAACTAAAAGCTCTTCGGGTTTCTATGTAAATCGAACAATCTAGAATCTTTT
Organism: Choreutis nemorana; assembly: GCA_949316135.1. Taxonomy (NCBI): domain Eukaryota; kingdom Metazoa; phylum Arthropoda; class Insecta; order Lepidoptera; family Choreutidae; genus Choreutis; species Choreutis nemorana. Next base: position 2,438,296 of record OX438598.1, read on the forward strand.
TAACTGTTCGCTCCCCATGCATGAACAAATGCTCGTATGAGTCGTTTAATTAAACTTTTGCTAATTGCAGGAGTATTAATTAAAACTGGAAAGTTTTTGCTACGTTGAGACGGCTCACGTTTCACCGTTACTGCGACTTCAGGCGTAAATTGTAATTGTTTTATTACAGTAAGGCAGACGGTGCGATATAACACAGAGGCGGTATCATTTGTCGAGTTGTCCACCCGAATGTCCGTTGCCCAAACTGTTTGATAATGTGCTTTCATTCAGATAATGGGGTATCCGGTTGCGGGTAGGTAGGGAAGTATTGTTGGGCCGGTTTGTCCCGCTCCTGTAATGAGTTTCATGATAACGTAACAATGCCACGCGATTTATTGTTCTTTCTTTGGTTCGGATGCCACTATAAATTAGAAACTGATAGGTTGTACCTAGTAATACGGCGGCGCTTCTTAAACTCAAAGAGTATTAGATTTGTGCCCCGTAAAACAGTAAAACACTTGACAGCTACGTTAAAATATTTTTCGATCGCATATTTCATAAGTAACATTCATTGCATCATTTGTAATTCATGTAATTTAGTATTTTTATTTTATAATATAGACTTGGTCATCGACTTAAATATAATATAAAGTTTGGTTTATATAACTTAGTTATAGAAAAATTAGGTTTACAATTAGAGAACTGTATTTTATTTAAAATTGTTGTAATTATTTTGAAAAAAGCAACTACGGAGGTTTCTTGCCGGATTCTTCCCCGTAGAAATTGCGTTTCGAACCGATGGTAGTATAAAAAGATAACGATTTAAAAGTACTTATTTTAAGTCTATTTGAATAAAAAATATTTTGACTTCAAAATGTCGTCTTAAGAAACTGAAACAGATGTTGACAGAAAAAGCCAATGATTTCCTAAACGATAGATCATTTTAAGGATGTTTAATCTGGACTTTTAAAATTTTTACAAAAAAAATAATTTTGATTAAATTTTGATTTTGACAGTCTGCTTTGTAATTGCCCTTAGAACATGAATTGTAAGCAAATATTTGCACACCTTTTCAGAGGTAAATGTAAGGTTCTTAATTAAAGTTGGAACCTACATTTTGGCTAAAATGAAAATTATTATTATTAAAAAGTACAGATGACAAAAAAAAAGTAGTAATAGTACCTATAAGTATAACTTGAGTGTTGGAAGCGTTAAGATTAAGGTGTTCTCCATAGTACGAGTACTCCCTAGTTTGCTTGTGTGATATTCTTGATTTCGCCCTTAATACCTGATAATAATAACCACATCACGACACAAACATTGAGTCAGCCCTCCACTAAGATATAATCTATCGCAGGCACTAAACAACGATATAGTATAAACTACACAAATAAGAATTCAAAATACAAGACCGGTAAACTAAACAATGCATCTTGCAAACATCACAATGTGCAGCCCCCGCCAGTATTCAAATCCGGAACCCCTAGAGTAGCAGTCGGCTGTTTTCACACCACTGCGCGACCGAGGTGAAAAATTAAATAAAGCTCCTGTAGTGATATCCAATTTCGATATTTACTCATGCACAACACGTGCCTGATCCCTCCTTCCCGGAGAATCCATTTAACTGTCAAAGCGAATGTCTTAAAATTCAATCTCACTCTGATCAAAGTTGGAATAGGGTCAAAGTGAGTTTGCACGCCGCATGTCGTAGGTATTTAGTGTATTGAGCAATATGAAACTTATCCACATGAACATAACTAGTTTAATATTTCGCATGTCTCCAGTTACTTGAAGGAGTTGTCAAACTGAAACGATCCAACTTGGCCGTTTAATACACATGTCGCTTTAAATTACAGCCCTTTCTCTCTTGGCCCTTACCGGAGTAATTCCTGACATATATGTTTTTAAGTTTTTGAAAGATTATTTTTGTGAAAAAGATTTTTCAATTAGTGTTACTTTTTGATATGTCGGCTTTTTAAGTTTATGCAAAAGAATAGTAGCTGTTGATTGACTGAAACATTATAAAGCACCCTCAGCCTCAGTTGCTGGACCTATTGTAGTTAACAATGTACTTATTTTAGTAAAATTAAATAACAGAAAAAATCAGTGCGGCATAGTACGGAGGGCCACACAAAGCTGCGCAATGCAATGCGCAAACGCAAACAAGTGCAATATGAATCCTAATGCCGTACAACTTAAGGACGGTACGAAGTCAAACAGGTAAGGTTGATCCATGGACGTGTGTACATTATCTAAACTTGTTAAAATCCAGTGTCGAATGTACAGAGACTATCTGCAAAGCTTTCTTTGAACCTTAAGAAATCTCACTCCAAAATGTGGATTATTATTTTTTTTCACACAAAGTACCTAGTTTTGTCTTTTAACAAGACCACACACGAAGCTATACAATGCAAGTGCAATTTCGATCCTCATCCCTTACTAGTTAAAGCGATACAAAGTCCAAACAGTGTAGGTTGATCCAAGGCATTGTGTACACTTGTCGATTAGCTAGAGCTGATAGCAATACAATATATGCAATGACCGTAACTGCATGCGGCTGGAGTCATCATCAAACCACAATGAAAATCATCAACAAGCACATGAATACAAGGTGTACATGCTTGGTTGGAATTAGTATTGTTCAATAAGAGGGTTTGCCCGCAAAGGACTATGTTCGCGTAGTACTAGGTTTTTTTTTGGACAAAATGGAGCTTTATTCTTCAGTATGTTATTTATCTCCTTGCGAAGTTTTTATACGTATAACAATTTTTTTTTAAAACAAATACGGAGGTTTCATGTCTTTCCCGTAGAGAGCATTCCGAACCGGTGGTAGGTAGTTTAAAAATTATGACGATTTAAAAGTACTTGTTTTAAGTACATTTGAATTTTATTCGAAAAGAACACACAGAAAGTGTTTCTTTCGCATTCATGAAAATATGGGCTTTGATTTTAGCAAAGAATTAAACTAGGACTAGATGCAATTAAGAATACCTATACTGATGCATCGACTATAAATCTTAATAAATGATAACCGATTCATTTAAAAAATTAAATTAAACATCACACTTTTCCTGTTATATAAAAAGAAATAAATTATTGCCAGTGGAAACGCGAAGCAATACCCGAGAGGCGAAGTGACCGCAAACCAATGAAATGGTGAATTATCAAATACGCTAGTATTGTCATATCAGTCGATACTATTATTACTTGTATCGTTTGTGTTGGCCGTTGCAGAGATAACACGTGGATCAATTCGTCAGTGACGTCACAGATCAAACGGCCCTCGTATCTATTATTCATGTATTGTATTACATTTACAGCTGTATTTGAGTCAGCTGTGCCTGCCCGTCTCGATATCGTGGTAGAGCGAGTTGGACCAGTTTAACAACAATTCCATATGAGTTTATGCAAAATGACAAAATGAAACCTTACTAGATAAAATATCATAGGAAAGCGTTTATACTTGTTTTAGCAACTAAACAATTAAAAAAACAGTATGGCTTAATGTTTTTTTTTTCGTTTACGGATCTCTAGTGTGAGTCGTACAAGCAAACTGTAGGGTTTGTAGACTTTGTGGTCAGAACACTCACCCGATCTGTTGTACTTTTTATTTATTTTTCATATTTATAGGCCTTCGAACTACTATACTCTCCGTAACACCTGGAAATGAATGTCAACGTTTATTTTCGTACTTTTTATTTTATTTTTAATTATTTACAAAATCCACAGCTCTCATTACAATAACAAATACAAAAACACAATATCAAAACCTAAGCCAATTACGGATTTACATTTTTATGTACAACATTGATTTTATTGGAAGCTGACAAAAATATCGATACGAGTATATAATAAATGAATGATTCTTGCTTGTGCGTGTAAGTGAAATGATTGTGTTAGTGTGTGTGAGTCTGTGTGTGAATAGTGTGGTGTGGTGAAAGGTGAAATAGAGAATAAGGGCTTAATTACTATATAGTGGGATTTAATAATTGTAAGACCTGATGTCTGAATACTTCTTTAACTACTACTATACTTTTCAATGTTTTACTCACTTGACTTTTCGTTTAGAACTTCTCTTAATAACGCAATTATTTATTATTAGCTTGATTCGAAAATGTATAATTCTTTTTGTAGTGTATCTGCTTTTTTTTCTGAGAAAGCTAACATACTGTCACTAGGAAAAGTTTCACAAATTGAATTTAAAGTTACATTTTTGTATTTTACTGCATCATAAAAAGCGGCGGTATGCTGTTTTAATCGTAAAATAAACGTAAATAAGATTTTTTTAACATAAAGTAACATAGTTTCGTACTTTATTATATCATTATCAGACATCCTACCTGTATTATAAATGCAAATGTTTGGATATTTATAACACAATCACGCAGAAAAATCTGATGGGATGAAATTTGGCACATATGTTCTTCATCATCTTAGTTAAGACATAGGATCATTTTTATGCAGACGAAGTCGCGGGCAATAACTTTTCAAAAGTATGATATTAACCTGGGAATATACTATAAGAAGCTGTGTATCCATTTTTAACGTAGGTAATTGTAGGGGTTGCTTCAAGCTATCTTGTGGTTTCCTGTCCCTGCACTGTAACGTTATTTAAGTGAGCACAAAGCCTATGATATGAGTATTACGACAGATTAAGTTGTCCTCTTTTAATACATGTATTACATATACAACGTATTTATATTATGACTTTGAAAGGTTTCAAAATATAAGTTAGATCCCTAAGAAAATAGTTTTGATGGATTTTCCTTTCAGGACCGAAATATTTTAGCGTAAAGTGAAATATAATTTAATTTAGTTTCAGGTATATTCAGGTGGTTTTCAGACTTAGTGATTAATGGGGAAACTTTATTGAAGTTGCGACGCCATCCCAAAGGAAATTTCCAACGACTCTTGACAATCACATGGAATCCTATCAACTTGTATGTCACTCAAATGTCAGCCAGCTAGTTTGATGTGAGACGGGATGATTTCCAAACTTTTTTCATGCTACGACAACGACAATCTCTATCATTATTATTATAATTGACATTAAATAAAGGAACGAACCACGAATGAAATCATAAAATTTAAAAATGATATGTTTATAATATTGCAAAATGGCAAAAATGTAACTACAAAGGCATGTTACAAGGAGCCACACCATTTGTTATTCTGATGTCGGCGACCCAAGCGGTTGTACGACTCGGCGCCACACACATCATTTTAATTAATTATTCAAATAGAATTCGGGTTAACTCGTCTGTTTTGCTGGTGGCTTTGTTGCTAGCTGGACATTTTAAACTAAAATGTAATGTTGTATATTATATTATAGTACGATATATCATTCCATACAAATCGTTACGATGTGAAAATATACATTTGAGCGGCAGCGTGTGGTCTCCTGGAGATTTTTGTAGCAATGTATAGTGCTGTTACATATCTTCACATTGTAGCGGCCGCCGGCCGTGTGTCGAGCTCCACTCGGCAGAAATCTGCTCCTAATATTGCGTGGGCTCTGTCCGTTGTCTCGTTATAAACTTAACTTTATTAGAACAAAGGAATAGTTAGAAAGCTTTTAAAAGTTAGTGGAACGTACAAAGTACCTCGGGACATAGTTTGAGTTAGAAAAGGATTATTTCATGTTTCGTGGTAAATCTTCGATCTCGGTTCAAAAGAAATGCGTTCAATATTGCTGCTATGATGGAGAGCGAACACCTTTGTACAGCAAGCCTTGCACGTTACATAAAAGGATGGTTTTTCTACCGAATTCCACGGTACAGACAGTACAGTCAATCAAAAGAGAAACGCAATAACTACCTGCGCTTTACACACAATAGGATCAAGAAGGGCACAAGTTGCCTGCAAATTTACGTCACGCATAGCACAGCCATATCCCCGTTCGGGATAAAAAGTGTCATTGTAATAAGGATTTTAGTCTTTGTTTCCCTCTGATAAGGTTCGACCATTCGACCAAGAAGATCGGATCGAAGTGGGGGCTGGGTGCCCTTACCTCCAAGTTACGCAAGGCCGTTTGTCGAACACCTGTTGAAGGCATAGTAAAGGAAACATGTTGCCTAGTACGTATACAATCTACTACTACAGCTTTTGTTTTATTTTCAAAGGAAAATGTGCTCATTACAGATCTATATAGAGTTCATTTTACGATTGTGGAAGATTCTTGCACTATACATGTATATAGTAAAGGTTCGCCATAAAGGAGATTTGCTTTCTTTTTCTAAATGTTAAAGATCTTTCTTACTTCAATTTCCTCGAAGTAATTAGGTCTTTTAATATGTTTTTTTTTTTTGGTTGTAGTACCTTTTACTTATCTACCTCTTGGTTTTAGGGTTTAAAATAAAATTTGAGGTTTGTTATTTTAAAATCTGGTCTATATAAGTATATTTACACCCGTAATAGTTTTGACCCTGACGATTGTACGTCCTCAGATATTTCATTACGACTGAAGAACCGAAGAACACAATGAGCATATCAAATTATACCATCGACTGTTCGGAATTTAAATGAAATTAATGCAAAAGATCAGATCAGAGTTCTTTAAACATCTTTTATTTCCGATTTTAAGGGTTCTGTACCTAAAGGGTGTTAAACATCCGCTTTATGCACGTCAGTCTTCTTGACAGAGCGGCGGGCTGTATCTCATGAACCCTAAGTGTAAGACAATTTAAATTTTCACAGGGAATGTATTTCTATTGCCGCTCGCTGTAACAACAAATGATAACAGTTAAATGATTTTAAAGGGCTTCCTAAGCTTCTTCAAAAGAAACGTGACATTTTGGCGTATTTTCTCGCTCTTGTTCTAACTATGAAATTATTTAAGGTGAGTGTAAAATCTTGTGCGACAGTACGGTGCCCTTCGCTTGCGAATCCGACTCACACTTGGCCAGATTTCTTTTCATCTCAGTCAAGGTTGTTTACACTTAAAGAATAGTTTGTTACCAACCTAAAAAGTTTTAAATATTTTCTTATTTCTTTTCTATGGCATCTGATTATCATTTGTTATTTTTCTCCAAAAAGTTTATAATTTAAATTTATTTAAGATTCAAATTTATTTATGGGTATTTTCATTCAAAAGTCTACTGGAAATTAATTTAATCGTTAAACATAATTTGAGTATTTGCTAGACTAAATTAATTATGTTTTAAAGTTTCGGCTAAAAAGAACTTTACGTTTTTAAGTTCAATTATATTCTTGACTAGGGATTTCGGTTTAATTATACCCACGTAATGAACATTAAAAGTAAGTAAATTCTATCGATCTCTTAGAGGGTACGTTTGGGGGAAAGGCCGCTATATTGATAAAGGGAAATCTAATTTTGATTCCACAGACACGGCCTGATTGGAACGGGAAGGATCGGGGGGAACTTCCCTACCTCGGTGTTGTCATAAATAAAAATGAAAAGGTGATAATTGTAATTCCATCTGAAAATATAAGTTAAATCGTGGTGATATCAAGAAATTACGATAAATCTTTTTAATAGAAATAGTAAACATTGAATTGAAATTACTGTTTTTGAATAAAAAATGCTTGCTTGCCTAAAAAAAAGCTATTTGCTCTCGACTTGAGGTTCAACTTATAACACTTGAGGAATGAATCGTCTGAGACAGAATTTAGAAAAAAAACATACATTTTGACCCGTATAACACCATGCTTTTAATAATAATAATAACCACATCACGACACACACATTGACTCAGCCCTGCACTAAGTATCGTAAGAACTTGTATCGCAGGTGCTAAGCAACGATATGGTTTATACTAAATAAATAAGAATACAACATCCAAGACCGGTAAGCGAAACAATGCGTCTTACAAATAACACAAAGTCCCGGCCCCGCCGGGATTCGAACCCGGAACCTCTAGCGTAGCAGTCGGCTGTTTACACCACTGCGCCACCGAGGTCGAGGCTTTTATGTCTTTAATAACAGACATTTACACTTTTGCATACTAAACATTATTAGTATAAGCATAGCATGTTAAAGCTTTGTTTACAACTTCATGTGCAAACAAGCAAACGGTTCACCCGATGGAAAGTGATACCGCCGCTTAATTAACAACACGATGCCCCTGATATCGTGAAAAACCAAGAGCAAACTCTAAGCGTTGCCTATGTAGAGGTAAAGATGTTATGCCTCTCGTGCTGGTAATTACACTGGCTCCCCAATCCTACGGACCAAAATACGATGCTTCATGGCAGAAATAAAAAGAAGAGTGGTACCAACCCAGACGATCTCCCATTTGGAGCTACCACCTGTAAAAGCCGAGTGATATTTTTTAACAGGAGCCGTGAACCCCTTTTATTTCATTAACAAATTAATTGTATTAATTAAATGATAATGCTCCGCCTACGTTCCCAGACGTAAATTTTAGAGTGGGTAGATTTGTTGATTTGTGTTTTTTTTTTCAAAGCTAAAAAATATTTTCTTCAGGATTTTTATTGGATAACAAGTCAAAAATATCACTGGTATCAAATATGTGACAAGATGCCAAAACTGTAAATAATGCGATACATTTGTTATAAATGTTTGTTTTTTCCGGCTTTCTAATCATTTTTGCTCTTTTGTGTCACCTCTCAATAAAAGTATGCGACGCATATTTTTTTTCTGTAACTTACGTAGTGGTGAATGTACTGTAATTTTTCGACCCTAACGGATTGATGAGGAATTAAGATTGCTCATACAAAATCACTGTAGTAATCTATATTACTTGATGTGTAGAAACGGCTGCATTATTCGATCAAAGGACGCCACTGTTGATCCTGGTGAACAGGAGTTGCAGTGGTGGGACACACCCGCCAGGTGTGCCCCGAATGACTTGTAGAAAAACTATACGAACAAAGGCCATGATGTTTTTCTTTCTTGTAGCTCGTATTGGTTTCTCAAAATATGACGCATGATAATTGTATACAATGCTAAAATATTATGTATCACAAATAAAAATGTATATATAAATTGTGCTAAAGAAAAGTAAATGATAGTAACATTCCAAAAATATATTTTTTTTACAAATTTTACTAGTTATATTTTTACATTTTAATGATAAATAAAATATTACTGCGTTCACGAAATAAGGTAAAAGTTGATCAACACTTTAAATAATACCCCGTTTCAATTAACAGTTTAAATTAAATTTGTAACTTACAATTCTAATTTATCTGCCTATGCCTTAGATGACAGCGGTCGATGTAAAATAATTTTAATGTTACACATCCCGAGGCTTAACTTATTTAACTAATGGAGTTAGTAAATTCAGCATTTTGTTTTATCTCTGGATACTGTCGGATTAAGTACAAACACATATTCGGATGGTAGACGACCTTCGTTAATGCCTCATACACACTTGAAAAAAATAATTGCAAAAATAAAGACCATTATTATACCAGAGATTTACCTGCCAAACATCATACTATGTGATAGGGGGCCGTTAAAGTGTTACGTGACGTAATTTTACCCCTTAAGTATTTATGCAGAATGGTAACCGATTTTAAGATAATTATGAAGAAGTTCCTCTTGTCTTACTGGGCAAAAGTTTCAATAGGCACGAATCTCGCCACCGTGCCGTTCTCGAGGTTTTCGATATCAAAGTTCCCTATTTTTTTAAACGGTACGGCGCGTTATTTGCGAAGAGGGAGGGTCAAATCTCCAAAAAAATTTCGTAACATTATACTTAAAGGCCCCCTATAAAGAATTATTTGGCATGTTTGACAATTCTTTGCACAATTACACTATAATAGCATCCAAGACTCGTATATACGGCATTCATCATACATGTATGTATGTGGTTTATATTCTTATTCGATGATTGCAATCAATCAATAACTAGCGAACAATATGAAACGTATATCTACATGTCAGTTGTATTTTAAGTTGGAACAATTAAACGCACTATTTATGTATTTGCTACACGTAAATTGGACCGCATTGACAGAACATTCCCTGAGGGCAATCGGACATCGCATTGATAGCCAATAAATTTCATATTCATTCAAAGCATGGATTGTAATCCCAACGGTAATCCCTCCTGTTGTTTGTAGCGGAAGTTGCTCTACGTTATTTTGTAACAGATATGTTATGTATTGAATACCGACTCTTTAGTTTGAATAAGCCACCCACCTCTGATCGACACGGGTACCAAAATGATATCCTATGACCTTTCTAGGTAATTCTTCTTACTGGTGGTAATCATTTGAAAATCTGTTAGTTAGTTGTTTATGAGATTAACCCGATGGTAGTGATGGTGCGTCATCTGGACCCGTGGGATCAGTTTACCTAAGAGAGAGGGACCACAATGATTGACCGACAAGTCTAATTACTGGATCTATGTTTCAAAGATCAGTGGGCAAAACGAACTAGCCGTCTCGTTCCGCTTGGCCAATGTGTAGGTACGAGGTATAAAATTTTGCTGGCATAAATTTTTGTCTGTTTTATCTTAATGTGGATAGCCGAGTCGGAGTGAGCATCCAGCCTAATTACGAATTAGTGTTCGGTATAAAAGGCATGTTTTCATTTAATTCGTGTCTGTTTAATTTAACTCGTACCTGTGTACATAAACCCCTTTCATTTGACGTTCTGAATATGTTTTAAACGACAAGTTAATAGCTCTGTTGGTAGTGAATGATCTTGCCTACGACGCTACACGTCCCGAGTCCGCATCCCGGCTCGGGCTGGTATTTACGTGATAAACAGGAATGCTTTCCCTGTAGTCGTTTTGTATGTATTTATATACATTTCGATACCCATCGATGTTTAGTACCCATTATATATAACTAGAGCCTAGTTCGGGATTTAGTCAAAGGCCAACTTTGGTCTCCATACAATCTGCCGCCCGGTCGTTACATACTTGAAACTTTGCCTTCTATCGGAACATAACGAAAAATTAGCCCGAATTTCATGGCTGTGGCTGTATCGCAACTGTCAAGCAAATAAAATCACAATTATAAGTCTGAGGCCTTTTTTCAAAGGCAAAGATGTTTAACCCGTACAGCGCTCGTATTTTTTTTTCACTACATTTCCGCTATTTCTTATAATATTTACATTTCGTTAACCGTGTACAATAATTTATGTATTTATTTTTATGTTATAAACGAACAAAAACCATAGCCATTACAGATAATAAAATAACTTATGGATAAATAGAAGATAGTTATAAAGTGCATGAAATTACAACATGACTGTTTACGAATAAAAAATGGTTTTTTATAATTTCTTCATTTTTTTTGTTTTGAGTATATAAAGGATATAAGTTTTTGGTACATAAATTTGTTCTCCTCTTTGTTCAATTGTCCTATGATATTATTATTACGTAGTTTAACGAGTTGGTTCACTGTTAAATTATAAAAGATTAATCTCAGTTGAATATGTTGCATAGTATAGCTATTACATGATAGTTTTATCAATTTTAACATCCTATTTTATTTATATCGGAAAGTTTTCTCTTTTGAAAAGACCAGGAACAGATCCGAATGACTGGATTTGTTTTTCGCCGTACAAAATTAAATTACACTTGTTAATCCATAGTAGATCCACTATTCCGCCTACAAGGTTTTCACATGCCGAAAAGCTCAATTTGTTCCCGAACCAATAGAGATGTTTACCTACCGGAGCGTGGGTTACATCTGTATTCAACGATTTGTAATAAAATGTTCCCCGTCCTACGCTCCTACCTGAAGTTAGGGTCTTATTACACATGCGAGCGAATACAAAGCGACGCCCGGCGAGCACGCCGCGCCGCGCCGTGCAAGTATGTAGTCGACTCTATATTGAACACACACGCTCATTATAGCAAGCTCGCGGTTTCATCGTGGCGTACTCGCCTCGCTTTAAACTCGCTCGCATCTCACCAGTGTGATAAGGCCCTTATACACCACATACCTAAAGAACTATTCGCTATGGAACGTCAAGTTCAGTAAAGCAGACGACCAGTTTACATACACCCCAGTTAGGTACAGATATCCCGGCTAGCCGGGTTTTAGTAAAACGGTCTCCGTTTGAAATTCAAACTTCATATCTACATAGGCAGAAGGTAAAAGCACTTAATGTAATGGCAGAACAGGGATTCGGATTATATTTTCTAATCCTCACGCCTCTGTTCGGTTGTGCGCAGTATTGGATGTGTAAATTATTGTATTTATTGTTTTGTTATTTGTGCTTTACTATTCGAGTAGAGACGGACCAGTCTTGGTTTTACTTCGTTAAAATTAAGTAATCCTATGAGGATTCCTATTTTCTTTTTCGGATACAGAACCCTAAAAAAATAACGGGTAAGGTATAATCGACGCTTTTATTTGTGGTTTTAAATTATCTGATCCCCCGAATTAACATAGGAGAAGTTTTTAAGTTTAACGTATGAAATTATGGATATATCAGTGTATTTCCCTAAACGGTGGAGCCGATTTTGATCTTGCTTTTTTATTCCAGGTAAATGTAGCTGATTGAGATCGAACATCTTCAGGAGCCGCCCAGCCGCCAACTAAATCGTGAGCATAACCTATTTTAAACGTATTACTAAACTATTTACCATAAATCTGGTATTTGAGTTGTGTAACACACATATATATATATATACGATGTGAGGATCGTATTAAAGGGGGCGTTTGATATGTGGCTCGATACCACACTTGTAAATAAATAATACGCTATTATATTATGTGGTAACGTGAGTTACGTAGGTACGAGTATCTAGGTTATATTGTCGACACGTTTCCGTCTTAAATTTCAATTTTGACACATTTTGCACCGCATATTGCTTTGTACGGCAACATTTTTAAGGGCTTCATCGTCACAAGGGTCTCGCAGCTGAAGAGGAGGGTTTCATTTGCTCCTTCATTTAAGTTACATGAATCGCTTCATGTATTTCAATAAATTGGTTTTCGATCGATCTACCGAATAAAATCTTTAAGATATTTTTCCACGCTCTGTAAGTACTATGAAAAATATTGTAAATTGCAATTTCAATCGAGGTACTTGTTGAAAATATCTAAATATTCGATTTACATCTGTAGAATTTCATTTTTATTCGTAGAGATTCCTTTTGACTGTAATAAAGTGTACATATAATTTTCCAACATTTTATAACTTTTCATACAGATCGATGCTTTTCATATTATATTTTAGTTAAGAGCTTGATTGAATACGCACGGTTGCATGACCTATCAACTGGTGGAATATCGGTTTTTGTAGCGGATAAATTAAATTCTTATACGCTTTTATTAAAAATTCCCGTGTTTTTTTTCCGAATAAGTCATGAATCCTGCCATTGAATGTGATTGATTTATTTGAAATCGTGAAGTAGAATGAAATAAAAACTTTAAAAGTTATTAGAGGTATGATATGATTTTGCAAATTTAACCAGCTTTATAATAACACGAGACTCGATTCGACTGCATTCAACAGACAAAACTCGAGTGCCTACTGAAATTTGGGTGTTTCACGTTCGTCCGATCGGTCTAACGGCCATTCGGTCCGATGGGCAATGATTTTTTAACATTCGTACGACGCATTTTTTTTTGTTTTCGGCCGGTTTTGCACTGCAAACTGAACAGTGTAACCGGAAAAAATTTAAAATTTAGTTTCCGACAGACAGCTTGTAAGAGAGTATAAAAGTAAATTTCATCAGATCTTAAAATTAATTTACGATACTTTTGCATGAGGCAATACCACTTTAAGAATGAAAAACTATTCAATTTGTACAGATTTTAAATCACAATCGGACGAATGGGGATACGTTTTTCCGATTGGACCGATTGATCGGTCTATTCGGATAAAATAATTCCAATTGGGTCGATTGACCGATCGAACGAAGGAGAAATTTCCGAATTACAATTACAATACAATTAATATGGATTACTACTTACTTGTATGTGGCCCCTCCCCATTTGGGTGTAGATAAGGGTTGAGGGCTGGGGTGATGTATCGAGCACTGCATAGCACTTTCATAGGGCTATGAAATATCATTCAATAGCGCTAATAAATCTTACTTGAACAAACCCTTCATTTCCATTAATTAATTTCTAAATTATATTTTTATGGGAGTTAGTAAAAAGGTTTACGGTAACAGCAGGCGAAGGGAAATGTTTAATTAGTCACTATGAATTTAATGTATAAATGTTAACAGTCATTCTATGTCAAGAAGCCCGTTTGACTGAGGTTTGACTGTTAGTTCCGTCCGGCGTATACGTACGTGCACGCAGTCTAAGTGGGCGTAACCTCTAATCTGCTCTGTACCGAGAGCTCTGTGCAATACAGTGCATCCACACGTCTTATCACAGACATAACCGAATGGTCTTCGTGAACTGGAACTACTTTACCGGCTACGTAATTATCACTTCAAGTTATATCGCAATTACTGTTGATGTTAACCTGTTATTAATACCTTATCTCGTGAATACGATTCCGTTTTAATTAAAATCAGTAAGTCAGTTTATTTTTTAATGAATGAATATGAAAACAAACAGCTTCCTCATACGGATTGCTAATTGGGTACTGTAATTTAAAAAAGGAACTATACTTAAATACGTGTATTATGCCTGTCTACAACCAAAAAAAATAACATCAATAATATAGTAATACTAATATAATGAATCATGATATTATAATTTTATTATAATGCCGTCAATACCATCAATATTTACGTGATACAGGATCGCGATACACCGTAACGCGTGATAATATTGACAGTGTCCCGTACCGTTACAGTTACCCGTACGTTTCCCTTTGTTCTAAAATTAGGTAACATGCAGCATGTTAAAAACATTATCAAATCCTTAATTTTTAGTATCAATATGCTTGACGAAAAAGTATAATATTTTTCGCTGACCTTACTTAGTTGTACGGAACCCTTGGCGCGAAACTTGTTTTTTTTTCAATGCAACGAATGATGTGGCAACCGGCAATCAAGCATACGGCCTCTACCGGATGGAAAGCAGTCCCTTAGCCGGACCATACGAGTGTCTGCCACTCCAGTGCTTATTAAAAAAATGTTTCAGTATGTATAAATATCGCAGATAGGTAAATATTGTATTTTGGAAGTAATCTTCGTAAAAAAAAACTAATCGAAAAAACCTTCTATCCACATTCCACAGACTAGAGTTTTAGGAACATAGACTAGTTTTGATAAAAAAAGCAAAATCGCAGTCCTCTAAGTCTTTTAAATATAAACATACGTTACTGTTTTAACAAATAAACACTGTGTGTTACTGTTTGTTTTAATTTAAATACAATGAAGCGCAAAATAACAGTGACTTTTATAAAAAAAACAACCGACAGATTTATTAGATCTCTGCTTTCCAAAACTTATGCTCACTTACAAGATGAAGTTTCCAACTTTGCAACGGCGAAAAGTAAAGTTTAAAGATCTCCCGTATTCTCCGATGGTAGGCAGACTCGAGCTGTGAATATCTGAAAGATAAAAAGATATGATAATCTGCTTGAGACCGGGGGAAACCCTTTCAAAAGGCTTAGTATGGTACGCTCCAGGATTTTATCTGTATCGTTTGAAAAAGGACAACGCAACACAGCTGGCAACCTCTATCCCTTTTTAATCAGGATAAAGATGTATGGAGGAATAGCGTTTGCCTTTCTCGAAGAAACGTGTAAGGAAATAGATCAGAACAGATGTTTACCGTGTTCTTTGTAAGTCTTGGTATCTGAAAGACATAATCTTCTTCTTAATCTTATTGTTTGTTTTAAAATAACATTTTGTGTTATGAAAGAGTTTGAATGTTTGTTTTTTTTTTCACAGCACATTTAATTGAATGTCTTTCCCGAATTTTGTCTTGAATTAGCACATGGAAACTTGGGATTTAATACTTTCATCAAGAAAAAATAAGTCATTATCATTCAAACGGCAATGGATCAACCTCACCTGTTTGGATTTTATACCTAAAACTATGACTTTTAAACGAAAACTTTTTGCTCTTATAAATTAATACTAAAAGAGTAACTATAAAAAAAAGTATGTACTTTAAAAATAGCGACCGTTCGGCTGGCTAAGAGTACTTTGTAAAGTTTGAAATTGCCGGCCGTAATATATTTAACGAAATTAATTTACATGGAGCCGCCGGTCAAAGTTCTTATTAAATAAACGAAAGAAACTTGTTTAAAATTGAACAGAGACTGTCAGTTTATTTAATTTATACATTGTACCTTCGTATTGTGACGCACGAAGCATAATAAGTTAACGTGATACATTCCGAGGTATTTCTGGATTATCTCTGCTAAACCGTAGGCATTGATATTGGTTTACGTTATTCTTAGGGTTCCGTGCCCAACAATACCCCCTGTTACTAAGCCGCCTTACGGGCTGTATCTTGTGAAGTAACCTACTTATTTGTATTATTATTGCTGTAAAATTTCCAATAAGTTTGTAAAACTAGCATAGACATGTGTTTAAGGGCATACTATTCAATCTTTTATAACAGAATGCGAGTGCGAGCCCAGCCCAATAACAAAAAACATGATCCATAATTTTTGTTGGAATTGCCTTCAAGATTTGATGTGAGTACAGAGTTGTTTTGTACAAGGATTATGATATCCGAATGAGAACCCAAGTAGCTCACGAGATAAGTTAGTTGAATTGCAATGGGCTGGCCAAGTGGACATAGGTTAAGGAACGGTTGAGGAAGGAAGGTTCTGGTGGCGACCGAGGGGCGTTAGACATACCTAATGTCGGACGTCTCCCCACAAGGTGGACGGAAGATATTGTAGGGACTGCAGGGAGCTGCGGATTCAAGGTCACTTCGTATTAATATCTTTGGGGCCTTCGTCCACGTTATTCGGCTGATAACGATGATCAAATCCTAGCTATTGTCCTATGAAGGACAGTTGTTGTTAGCTATGTTTGATTTCAATGCGTTTACAAGTAGAATATATACGATTCATACCCAAAAATATCTAAAACATTCGAGACTTCATTAATATCCTGATATTCAACGTTTATTTATTTAATTCTGACATGTATGCAAATCTACTGAAGTTTAAGCCGGTATTTATGTAAATGTGTGCACGTTATGTCTCTTACGTATATACTCGTAGCACAATGGACATATCTAGTCAGTAATTGTCCCTTTACCTATTGACCTACATTTAGTTTCAGTTATGTTGAATCATCATTATCCAACAGTAATTGACTATGCTCTATTGAACAATATGTTACGAACATGTGATTTAATACATGGTCTAATTCAGTGTAATGTATACGGCTCATGGTATGGCAATAGTCGCTAGCATTATAATTCACAAACGAATGGATCGATTTTGTTTTTGGATGTTTTATTAGAAAAGTTATAAACGTTTTAATAAGTCGTTTAATGCAGATTCCACAAGTGTAAAAAAAAATATTTCTGAAGAATTTGTTGTGGTGCTAGGTATTTTTCAACATTTCAACATTAATCGCAAAATGGTGGATGATTGATGGAACCAATGACTGCTCGATTCCATCAATAAATTTCAGATGCGTGATCCCGAAATAATGTTTTGCAGAAAATTATTAAAACTAATAATTATGGGTTTTACTTCGGGCTCATAATGTTTTCACTAAATTGAATCATGTGTTCGTATTTTTTACTGACGATGTTTAAATTTCAGCTGGGTTTCTGGATGTAGGGCACAAGGCGTTCAGAACCCGTGGGATCGGATGGTTGGTGAGTCAGAGGGGTAGTCTGATGAACTCCAGATCTAGCGCGTATAAACAGAGACGGAATGATCAGGCGCACCCACTCATCTCCCCATACAGTGTGTCTCATAAAGGTGTCGGACAGTATGAATGTTAGCACGATTAATTTAGAAATTCCAGATTTATGGCTGGAATAAATTTACTCTGGATATGTTGCATAGTTGTCGAGGAGCATATTATTTCGTATTGTCAAGTATTAAATAAAAAAAAACATGTCATTTCAATATTTTTGTGATTAATTCGATAAAAAAAAACTATTTAAAGTTACTTAAACCTCTGAACTGGTTTGAAAGGTCACTGAAAGACGGGAATCCTGTTTAAGGGGTTTCAATATTGAACCCCTAAGAGAGTCAGAGAGTGCGTCTTAGATGACCCGACCTTTTGCATGGATAGCATATGGGTGTTTATCATATAAATGTTTTGATGCTTCCGGATAAACAATTTTGCTGTTTATAGATATATATCTCGTATTTTAATTCAAAATAAACTCTGTGCAGGCAGATGACCCTTATGTTTCAAAATTGATCGAAGAATTGCAGAGTGTCTAGTCTAGACACACTGCAGTTTTAGTCTTCGTTTTTTATCTTTCATCTTTCAATCATGCAAATTATTTCTGGAACAAATCCATCGATCAAAAAAAAAGATAAACACTCAGAAATCTCAGTAATATATTTTGGACAATTTTTATTACATCTTAGAAAATCAATGAATTTTATGAGCAGCTCTGTCCAGAAGAGACCATAAAGTTTATGGTTATGTTATCCCTTTATCTATGGGTTATGTAGTCGATATAAAAGGCGTTGATTAATTTGTTAAAGTCGTCAAGTATTTGATTCAGTCATGATATTTATGTCTCTTTTTGGCGCTTTGCTAATGTGAGGTAAATATAAAGTATTAAACCGTATTCATTTAATTCAATAAACTAACCTGTTTATATCATTTTCAATTAAAATTTTCAATTTTGGAAAAACAAAAAAAAAATTGATATTCTTATTTATTTATTCTATTATTGTTTATATTATTTATTTCTGTTCCATTTCAAATTTATTCATTTCTATAATGTATCTATCTGTACTCTTGATATTGAATGCTAATTTCAACCAATCCCGCATGTTTGTTTATCACGTATGCTTGGCTAAACATGAATAACTATCCATAATCTGTAATAAACTATCGAAGTCGATTGTTAATAAAGCTGGCAGTAAACAATCGAATGCAGATTACTATGAAGAGTGGGTATATTGTGGTATCGAACTAGTATTCAATAATTCCATCTAACGACGACCGTTCGCCTGTAGACGTGATTAGATGCGTACATGCACATAACTCTTGTGTGCGTATCGTCATCACTGAGCGAACTCGAGCTTACGCACACCGAGACAACTTGCGCGTACGCGACTGACGAAACTAACACAACCATAGTCAAACGGTCTGGGTGAGATGGAATGACTGTGCCTAGGTTAGCATGACGTCAATGCGTTCGCGGCCAGCCTGCTAAACTGTTTCATACGTAAACAAACACCGTCGTCGGCCCGCAGTAGAAACTGGTTGCTTCAAACCGTCAACAACATGCGACAAGGTCAATACGAAATCTCGTGATACTAATCCACAGTGCGCTGTTGATGAGAGAAGATCAGTTATATAAGAAATGTAGGTATATGGTAGTTTGTC
Organism: Choreutis nemorana; assembly: GCA_949316135.1. Lineage (NCBI taxonomy): Eukaryota > Metazoa > Arthropoda > Insecta > Lepidoptera > Choreutidae > Choreutis > Choreutis nemorana. The sequence goes on from OX438598.1 coordinate 2,457,633, forward strand.
ATCAATTAACTAAGGTGATAGATAGCAACATTAGCGTGATTGTCGTGTTTATTATATATAAGTATTGATTAATATTATTTTTGCCTATTTTGCCTCAGCTTTCTCTCAGATTTTTAAACAAAATCAGACTATCCATCCTGAAAATCCAATCAAAATTGTGTTTTTTATCGGATGAAAAGTTTCAAAGATTTCCTGCTACATATAAACTGATAAACGTTTCCTGTTTATGTAAAAGAGATGCGTTTTGTTTTTTTTTTACGATTTCAAACATTCAGTATGTTAGTTTGTTAATAAAAAAGAGTTAAAAAAAATCGCTTACTTACTTTTTCGAATATGCAAGTATACTTTAAATAGAAAAATACTTAGTAAAAAATCACTGGTAAAAATAACAATGTAAATTTTGCAAAATTCACCTAAAAAAGCAAACTCTGGGTTGGTTGGAGACAAGAGTCTCTTTATATCCACAAGTGGAATTATTCATTAGACGGACGGTCGTCGGGGTGGGGCAAGGCGGCTATCGTAGTGCAAACACGAGATCTAAATGCAGGCCCGGATCTAGTGAGAGCCACTGGGAGCACTTGCCCCGGGCGCCAGGTTGGGGCGGGGGGAAAATCCAAATTGAAGGTAGCTGAAAAATAAAACGGCTCGATTTGTTGTATTTCATGTTTAGGTTTATAAAAGCTCAGCCAGCAATAAGCTCCGATATTTCAAATCAAGAGATCCCTTTCCTGTTATTTGGCGCCCCCGTGATTAGGTTTTGCCCCGGTACAAAAAATCCTTGATACGGGGCTGTATGAACGATAAAATGTTTGCTATCATATACCATATCCCATGGATGTACACATACTTTATAAACACATATGTACATAAGAACAGCAGATAAACGAAACATATATATAGCAAAAGGGATAACTCTGATAAACGAAACGTATATATAGCAAAAGGGATAACTCTGATAAACGAAACGTATATATGGCAAAAGGGATAACTCTGATAAACGAAACATATATATAGCAAAAGGGATAACTCTGATAAACGAAACGTATATATAGCAAAAGGGATAACTCTGATAAACGAAACGTATATATGGCAAAAGGGATAACTCTGATAAACGAAACATATATATAGCAAAAGGGATAACTCTGATAAACGAAACGTATATATGGCAAAAGGGATAACTCTGATAAACGAAAGGTATATATGGCAAAAGGGATAACTCTGATAAACGAAACGTATATATGGCAAAAGGGATAACTCTGATAAACGAAACATATATATAGCAAAAGGGATAACTCTGATAAACGAAACGTATATATAGCAAAAGGGATAACTCTGATAAACGAAACGTATATATGGCAAAAGGGATAACTCTGATAAACGAAACATATATATAGCAAAAGGGATAACTCTGATAAACGAAACGTATATATGGCAAAAGGGATAACTCTGATAAACGAAAGGTATATATGGCAAAAGGGATAACTCTGATAAACGAAACGTATATAAAGCAAAAGGGATAACTCTGATAAATGGTTTCATACATTACGTAAATCGGTGGCTTCAAATGTTAATACTTGATTTTTATTTGGTTTTAACGACATAAAACACGTAAATTATTTTTATTATTCGCAAGCTTTAACCGAGTTTTTGTTTTTATACATTTTAACTGGCAACTCTTACCATTTTCGCGTTCGAAAATTCTGAAATTAAATACGACCTTCTTATTTAAAAAAATCCTACAAGCCTACAAACCTTGTCCATACAACTACAAATACATCAACGAAATATTAATATTATAAGATATCATGGTCAACAGAACAAGCATCCTTTTTGTTATGACTATCTAACAACGTTTAGGTTAATCCGTATTATCTGGATAACAAGCAACTTTGTACATTATTTACTATATAATATTAAGCTACAGTTTTATATAAACAAACCTTCATACTAGGGAACACGATTGGATTATGTAACGTTTATATATTTATAACTTATTTCATCGTGTATTTGATAGGTAAACATTGGTATTATGGATAAGTCGCTAATATTGTTACTACGATAGTTACGACATGTTATATTCAATAAGATCGTCTAGTTTGTGGATTATATGCTTAAAAAATCCTTTTTTCTATCAATCAATCATTTATTTGCTTAAAAACATTGTATATATGTACAGTCCTTTACAATTATAAATACATAGTGCTCATGTTTGTATCTACACATAATTATGACAGTACTATACACATTTGATTGAGGAGCAGTGGTGTGAACTGCTACGCTAGAGGTTCTGGGTTCGGATCCCGGCGGCGGCATATGTTTTTGTTATTTGTTAGACGCATTGTTTAGCTTACCGGTCTTGGATGTAGTATTCTTATCTAAGTAATTTATCGTTGCTTAACACCTGCGACACAAGATTCTTCAATCTTACTGTAGGGCTGAATCAATGTGTGTGTCGTTATTGGTGGTCGTTGTTATGATTATTACTAAATATGGAAAGCTGAAATTTTACAGGTGATCAGTTTATTTATAGTTAGGAGAGATTAACTAGGAAAGGTTTTTATTGTTTAACCTCTAAACAGGAAAATTTCGATGAAAGTTCGTATCAAAATTGCTATACAAAGTGTATATTTAAAGCAGAAGACGAAGATCGGTAAAATTTATGAAGAAAATTCAGAGGTTTACAACTTGAAACACGTGTATCCAATTGAAAATATTGTTAATTTTACATGAAAAGGATTTTGCGAAATACTTTGATATCATTTCTGACAGCGCTTGCGAAATAATTGCTCGTTCAATAAATGCTTTTAAAGCCTTTTAACCTTTCCTATTTATAACTTATGTAGTAGGTACTAATTTGTTAATGCAAAATGTTATACATCTATCTATACACACCTATATATACATATTATATAAAATGATATGTTGGCACAATCACTACCTGTCTAATAGTTATTGTTATTCTGTTTTTTTTTCTAGAGAAAGTTTTCATACAAAAAAAAACCTTCATTTTTTCTTTTCCATAAATAAAATATGGACTCTGATGTCGAGATATCATCGCTTTTTTCATTTATTTATTTTCCAATAGAGTGAGCTTTAGGAGGGTCTAAGGTCAAAAAATAATAATTTGATTAATTCCATCTTAATGAAACCGAAGCTTCGAACCCGTCAAAGCCTTTTTATATAAAAGGGAAGCTATACTACGGAATAATACTTAAGACTTTTCCGCTCCGACCGGGTTAAATGAATTTTTATTTATCAGGAAATAAAAAAAGATTTTGAAACATGAACCCGACAAGCTCGCCGGAATCGCTTTTAATTATTATGAAAAAGTTAGAAGTTTTAATGGAATTTTAATTATCTGAAGTGGCTATTGCCGTCGACTTCGATCGCTTATTGATCCGTGTTTCATTTCACTGTTGGCATGAGAGAAAGCAGGATGTTTAGAAATTAAATTTACTATCCTCGGTGGCGCAGTGGTGTAAACTTTCAACTGCTATGCTAGAGGTTCCGGGATTTGAATCCCGGTTTGGGCGGAACTTTGTATTATTTGTAAGTCGCATTGTTTCGCTTACCGATCTTGTTGTGGATGTTTTATTCTTATCTATGTAGTATATACCATATCGCTGCTTAGTGCCCGTGACACAAGTTCTTTCGATACTTACCACAGGGCTGAGTCAATGTGTGTGTCGTGATGTGGTTATTATTATTATTATTGTTAACAGGGAAGAAAAATACAGCTTATTCCCCTCGGCAAATGAAATACCTATTTGCAAAGTTTTTCATTGAAACAAAAACTTGTTTCTACCGTCAAAATATTTACATGTTGATGTTCGTACTTTATTGTAACAGTACAAAATAAATATTTAAACAAAGAAAGATAAGAATTTGCGTTATTATTATGTTTTATTGTTATATTTCGAGCTATCTCATACAGCTTACGTTCCAGTTAATAAGAAAATCTAAACAACAATAAAACGTAAAAAAGCACTACGGTGCGCGATAAAATTCTTCGAATATTGTCATCTTGTCTTTTATGCTTCGAGAAACTAATATTGTTTTAATGAAACCTGCTCGTTTCGATATAATATAAAATAATACTTTCAATGTGAACTAAGCTTAGTTGTTTTTAAATAGCTTGTCGTCGTGTGCCCGATGCGATTATATATGCAGAAACTTTTATGCTCTACTTTTGAGTTTTTAAATGTTTTTTTCTCATCGCCTCACTGAGAAAAGGCATTTTAATTTTAAAACTAGTGATTCGCCGGAGCTTAGTTCGAACAACAGCGCCACCTGTCGACTCCAAATGTATATTTTTGATCCTACTGTACAAATTACAAAATTTTCTAAAAAAAAAATTGGATTGTTTCGTAAATTTGCGGAAATGAAAATGTTATTTTTGATTATTAAGATGTATTAAAATTCTAGCTTTGTATCTTTTTTACATCGAAAACTTCTCAAATTGAGTAGTCATCAAGGTTTCGGTTGTTTTTAACGTCATCTACATACTTGATTGCAACTGGCTATGCAAATGTAGCGTTACAAAACAATGCAGCAATTTACTCGACACCGATGCATTGACGGGAAATCTCTACACAGGCGAACGGAATATCAGCTTTAACAATTTGTACTGATTTGCCGTATTGTATGAAGCTCCTCACATTTTAACCGACTCTGATTAAAAGGTGGTTGTCAATTCATGCTACTTCATATGTTTCCCAGCTGTTGTGATGTTCATCGTGTTAGTTTTTTTAGTTTTCGTTTTCTTCCCCCGAGATATTTTAGAACGCCAACATATTATTCATTCATATAATGTCATATTTTTGTGAACAGTGAACGTTTTTCCCTTTCAATGTTTTCGTTATCCAAAACACTTTTGAAGCTTAGAAAAATAACATGAAAAAATATTTCCTTTGTGTTTTACAGAAACAATGTTGTAAAGAAAAACTTTTTTAGAGTTTCCTTGGACGTATCGAATGTAAGACAATAACACTTAAACATTCCTAGAGTACTATGTTTTTTTAAGATAAATTTTAATACAGTACAGTATGTCACGAATATTTTTAAGAACTAGGTAAACACAATGATTCTCTCACTGCTAATAAAGCTAAACTTCTCTTTCTATTTATCAAGTGTTATAGCCGAAATAGCAGTACGTATACATTTAAATTGTTTTTTATCTAGTTTCATACTATAATAATACACGTGTCAAATTGTCAATGTTTCTGACTTTTCTATTATACTTTCTCAAGTCAAGTGTTTTCTTGTCGAAAATCTAAACTTTTATTCAGGTTATTTTTGTCCGTTAATATTCGTTGAAAATTTATATTTTTCCATTGCTTTGGTCGCTTTTAAGATCATTTCCCTATGAGTAGGTAAGATTGCCAGATTTATTTCAGGTGGTGCAAAGAGACAAGGATGGTCTTGTTTATAAGACAATATCTGGCAAGGTTAACAATGCTTGTTTAAAAATTAAAGTGTCACAATGATGTTACGGTAGACTATGAATAGGGAAATTATGTTAACTATAATTTAAAATTCAACTAAATTTCAAGACTGGGAATCGTCGGGAGTACACCGGTGTCTGCACCGTTATCTGCCAGTACGTAATTTATTCGCAGAAAGCTTTTTAAATTTTATACATAGTAGTTATCTTTATCAATAAGTTTTGTTTTTCAGTGGTTCTAGATTTGTATGTTCGATCAAGGACATATTTTTCAAACCACTAAACAATAAAAGAAATGTAAAAATATTTGTAAGAAAACATTCTCTTATTATGTTTTATAAATAAAGTTATGTTATTGTTCAGGGATAATAAAAAAATATCACGACAAAGAGATTAAATTCTGAGATGTTTCTATGGAACAGGTTTGTTTAGTGAAAGCTCTTATTTTTACTGTTAATCCGAAACGTTTGATCTCTAAACGACCGTTTTCCTCGCCTTGGAAAAATACTAGTTTCATTGTAAACCTGCCAATGTCAATACACAAATAAACATTTAGAAAATTAATTAATAACATAACATAAACTCACGCTGCCCGTCTTCGCCCTCTAGATGGTTTGACACATCGCATTTCGCACGTTTATGTTGAGTCCCAGTGTGACTGGATGCAAATCTGTCACCACTATCCGGTCACAGTGAGGAACGTTCTCGTAGAAGCTGCAAGCTTACGGCAACCCGAGACCCGAACCCTCGACCTTTCGGGTGGGGTCGGTCGGTTAACGAAGGCACGTAATAAACTGAGCTACAACTTCTACGAATTTATTTATTATATATATTAATTTGAATACTTATATGTGTACCTTTATTACCAGGCTGCTCAAAAGGGATGAATTCCATACGTTTTTTAGTATAAAAATCGCAGTAAGCGACACCAATAGACACCAAAATAACCATCAAGCAAACAAAAATTTAATTTAGCATAGGATTTTATTTTATTGAAGGAATCAAATAGTATCATATGTCATAAGTGTTAGAGTTGAAATCAGGTTACGCTACACATACGTACCTAAAAATTCTGGCTGGAATATACTACGGTCAGTTCACGAGTTTCAACAGTTCAACAAGTGAATTTGGACATCATTATCCACAAGTACCTCTGGTTTCTGGTTTCCTGGTTCTACAATACGAACTTTTCGATGACCATTTAATTGGTAAAAAATTGAAATTTTACATCAAAGTTCTGGACTGAACAGATTTATTATATTAGGTATTCCGTCAGTGAAATAGGTTTTTTAGGGTGGAAGTAAAATTTCCCATCGTAATCGTTTAATCAGTTTCCAAGACAAATATTATGGATTTTTTAACATTTTACACATATAGATAATGAGGTGGAGGTACTATATCTTTGCATTTACCTAATAACAGCAAATTGATTATATAACACAAGATTGTACCGCCTTAGGCTTTATACACGACAAGAGCCTGAAACAATACAAAGGAACAATATATAATCGAACAGTTGTCCAATAATATTAGGTCCGAACATATGAAATTGGCGTTTTGTAAGGGAGTAACCTAAAGACGATTTTTTCAAAATATAATGTATGTATTTAATAAAAGTATGTACCATTGCTATTTATGTATTTATGTGTTTCCTGGTTCCACAATACGAACTTTTCGATGACCATTTAATTGGCAGAAATTAAAATTTCATAATCTCATAGGTAGTTCATTGATCCCTTTATTAAAAAAAAACCATTCGAACGGGAAATAATAAAATCTTTGAAGGTATGAATCGAAACCAGGTAGGCTAATTTAACGATTCATCTTTCAATTTCACAATGTTAAACCTCTTAACCAACCTCCAGAAAATCATAACGTGTAATATGAAGTTGGTGTCTTAGTAACAGTAAAGGACATGTATGTGGGTTATTTCTTATCTGTATTTTACTCGAGTATAACGCTGAGGTGGGTCAACTGCTACTTCATTAAAGCATCGTTGAGAATGCCGAGTGCATGGAAAAGTGCACAGGTTATGATGATGAAGCATCCAAGTTTAGATCGAATGATGCTACGGTCGCCACTCGTCGATCATCCAAGTGCTGATCGCTTAAACCGATAGGTATGTAAAGTTTTGAGTGCCTAGATTTTATCCTGAATTGTGCTTGCCTTGAAAAGGTCTATCTTAAAATGAAGACTGTCCGTCTGTAATTTTTTATGATGATCGATGCGCTTGTTGCATTATAGACGTTTAAAAACGAACTGTACGTACTTTCAAAATCAAGAAGAAAGAACGGTAACCATCATAAATCCCCGTATTTACGTTAAAATGAGAGTTGACGATACTATTGCATCTTAAATAAAGCTACACAATACCATACAATCTGTCGATAGCAAACAGGTACAAATTAAGGAGTCGACAACGGCATTGACTTATTAGACGAGTCGATGAATTAGATTGAGCGATGGGGTATCAGGACGGGGAACGAGGAGTAAGGGGCTCCTTTATTGGAAACGTCCCCAGGACAATCCCCTTCCCCTACATGTATTCTATCTCAGGAAGTCCGTTTGCTCACGGTTGTTGTCAAGCGTGTACATGCACATTGTTTTAGTGTGCGTAACTTCCTTACTGAACGAATTCGAGTTTACGCACACTAAATCGATGTGCACGTACATGTCTGATAGAAGTAACTACAACCATAGCCGAAGGGACTTCGTGAGATTGAAAATCAAAACCCCCACATTTCCCACCCGAAAGCCACCCACCTTACCGCACCTGGGGAGGGGAGGGGTTGTGGGTTACCCCTGGAAAAGAATGCTCTCCAAATATTACCAGGAAGCTATGTCTCTGCTATTATTTGACAGTTCCCTACTTTACATGAGTGCAAAGTTTCAGTTATTGCGATTTCTAAGGAGAAAGGCCTCATATTTCAAGACGTGGTAGGTTAGTCGGTGATGAGTGACACTGTTTAATTAACTAAAGTGATTACTTGTGTGACTTACATATTATTTGATCTGAGGTTCTGGATATTGAAAATTTATTTGATAATGTTTATAGCTCTATTGATGTGTTTATCGTTAGTTAATAATCTAAGTGGAAGCGAATTGCTCAGGTTCACAGTACTTTTGTGTTTGAATATAATAGCATATCATTTTTTTTTTCACTATAATGTCAAATGTTCTTTGTGAACATCTATTCGATAGCTAAAAGTAATGGTTTTCAACTTGGGCTGTGGTAGGGTGGTAGCAAAAACTGTGTTTGTCGTTTCTTCGAAAGTATGCATCTAATTTTAAAAATATTGTACAGGCATGGGGTGGATATAGACTTAATTTTGTCTCATAAAATAGAAAAATAGAGTTCTACGCAAGTTTCAGAATAGAAGCATTAATATATGTAGATTTGTAGTTATTTTTCTTCTTGTGATACCAACGTCACCGTGTTTAAAGCGTCACCCTTGTGCCGTCACAAACTCCTCGTAAATATTTATTTCCGTCTTCTGAAATCTCATTACTCTCCCCCTGTAGTAAAAAGTTTCAATATTACCGAGTCAGGTAAGCGTTCCAGCACTAGATGTATTTAGGTGGAGGACGGAGCGGGCGACACACCTGTAACTGTAGGCGACCGGCATAATTGTATTTGTAACGTAAATTGCACGAGCTATATAGCTGTATATATATATATATTATATGTATCGCAGTGGATAGTACACTTTACCAGGGGTATGGTTTGAGCGATCACCGACCCTATGATTTATGAGATGTGGAAGAGTGGAATAATAAGTAGACAGTTTCATTAAGGACATCTTATGAGATATTTATCTTTTTCATATCAATTCTAATGTTTTGGGTTTAATTTTAGATTTTTACTGCTCAATAATTGTTTAAGCATTCAAAAAATTTAGTTCATTTCTTAAATTGTTAACCGTATCAATTAATTTACCATAAAATAAATCAAGATTGTTACAATAATTATTCCAGTTATAATTGCAAACAATTTATAAATTTACCAATTACCATAGCCAATTGCGTACAAAGAAGTCAATCGTCTTTGCGTAAGCGATGTATTTCAATTAAATATTTAAATCATTTAAAAATCCTAATAATTCTGATAGACTAATCTAAATTCTAATTAATTAATTCTTATTTAAAGGGCAGGTCACAGAATGCTACTATTCAGTCAAGGCATACTTGGACACAAAAAAATCGGTTATTTGAAATGTATGACCAACCTTATTCAATTTATTATTTGACATTAGAATTGCTTATCTATCCTCCTTCATTGTTTGACATTTAAACGGCTTATTGTATATAAATCGACATTTGTATTTAAAATAATTATTTGACATTAGAATTGCGTACATTCTATAATATTTGTCATGTAAATCGTTTTCTTTTTTAAATTATGACCCACTTGGACTTGACCAAAATTTTGCATGCTTTTATAAAGCGAAATATGTATGAACTATTTTAAATCAATGTAAACATCTGTAATGCACCATATTTCTAGCAAATAAATATCATTTCATTTCATTTAATGTACGATTATATTATTACGGTTTTTTTCTTTTTAGCAGTGATAATTGTTTGGAAAAACTGATAAAATCATGTTAAAAACTCCCATCGCGAATATGAACATTTGTGAAATTCGCGATGAATCATTCGTTAATGACAGGTGGGTAGTCACGTTTTGCGTATCGGATCACTCCCGCCCGCCCCCACCCGCTCTTGACGACGTCACACCAAAACGAATTGAAACTGTACCTGTATAAGAACAGCTGACATGAAAAGGCCGCTTCGGCAGAATCGTAGTATTTTCTATGATACATACTATGTCAAATCGTAAAATAGCTACATACTGCTTTTGAATTGAACTGTCAGTCTTGCGTGAAAGTCGCGGGCAAACAAGTAGGCGGTTAACCTGATGGAAAGTGATACAGTCGCCTATTGTCACGTCGATGTTCTTTATGTCATTGAAAGCCATGAGCACCGCCAGCGTGTTGCCTATGTAGAGGTCAAGATGTTAGAACTCTCGTCCGGTAATCACACTGTCTCTCCAATCCTTCGAACCGAAACACTGCCCTTGCTTCAAGGGAGAAACGGAAAGGATTGTGGTTCCAAGGAGTTCCAACCCGGAAAATCTCGCATGCAGATCTACCATTTGATCAGATCATCAGCAAAAATTTGAGAAACTGTCTATGTCCACAATTTCATATAAAAGGAAAACCTTTGAGAGGAATTGCTAAAGCTGCCTTTTTAAGTTCTGTCGCTGTACGTAACAATACCGAGCATTACGTAACTTACGTAGGGTCAGTGACGATCATTGCTCATACGCACGTCAAATGATTGCCGCCTCATGCCATGAAAGGGCAAAGTATAAGCACAAAGCTGAATTAACGATGAGCTAAAAAAAAGCGATGTTTTTAAAAACCGCAACGACGAAACCGACCGCGAAATGTTTTAATGCATTGTTTAATTTACAGACTTTTTTTTGTACTTAAATTATTACTAGCTTTTTCCCGCGACTTCGTCCGCGTAGAAGTCGAAAAAGGTTCCAATAGGATATTTAATAACTTGACATTTCTCATTATATTTTTAACAATTCACACAATATCTTTACAAATTATAGCATATATGTTATTCTGATGTAAAAGCTATATTATCATAAGTTTTATTAAAATCCTTTCATTAGTCATCCATACATCCTAACAAACTTTCGCGTAAGGATTTCGAATTCATGATAATAGCATTCATTGTGCTCTAGTTTCAGTAAGTGGGACGTAGGTTAATTCCGTGGGTCTTGTCAGGAAATCCGATTTCCCTAGCATTTCCACTATGTATGTACGAGAAACTTACTTGGCAAGAGACGTGTCATATACCTAGCGAATGAGTTTCACTTGAACAATTAACATCTCGACAACAGTGCCACCTATCCATCCAAAACAATTACATCTCTCAAGCTGGAATTAATTATATAAATAATATCAAGTCAAAGTCAATGCTTTTATTCGAATAGACTTAAATTAAGCACTTTCAAACCGACTTTTTTATTTCCCGGTTCCGAATGCTATTTCTACGGAGAAGAATATGGCAAGAAACCTCCGTAGTTGCTTTTTTCAATATTCAAAATAAATTTACAATTTGTAAAACATAATAATTGTAGTTTGATCTTTATTGAATATTAAACAATCTGATGGGTCGTTTCGAAGATTAACGAGTACGAATAAAGTAGAGTGGCAAATAATTTCTATATTGGGTAAAGGGATGATAATTTTTTTAAATCTTCTATAATTTAAGCTGAGTCGTGTCTAACCTAGTTATAAAGTCTAATGGTTTTACTGCTTTTTTTAAAAGAATTAATCGTTTTTTATCGAAATTGACAGGTCAGAATTAGTATTTCCTTTTATAAAATAAGGGGCTATCGGATAGGTTAGTTTATAATATATAGTAACGTAGCGGCTTTTAATTAAGTGTATTAGTTAGATAATTAACATAGGTAGTTAGACTATCGTAAAATTTTGATAGGAAATTAAAATTACTCAATAGAACCATGCGAGATCGTCTGGGTTGGTACCACCCTCCTTTCTATTTTTGCTGGGAAGCAGTTCGCTGCGTTATGGTTGGGTTGGAGAGCAAGTGTCAATCAAATGTAAGTAATGGAGATGTAAAACATTTTGACCTCTACATAGGCAACGAATAGGCCACCGCCTATGACGCTCTTGTCGTTCAACAACATAAGGGACATCGTCGTGTCAATAGGCGCCGGTATTACTTGCCAATGACGTTGTATAAAACCCCCATCAACCTAAGGTCTGAAACTATTATCTTTATCAAGGCAATAAGTTCTTCAATTGAAAATTTGCATCAAACATATTTTGTCTGCATGTCTGTACGACTACTCCTTGTATCAAGAAAATACTTTATAATTTTTCAAATGAATTTTAAGTACATACCAAAAGAAATGCTGTACCTCTTTATATTCATTTTAATTCAGGGTATTAACACAAAATTGTAATCTATCAACTTGCCGCAAACAACGAAAACAAATTTAATTACAATTTGAAACAGGCAGGGACAAAAGACGGTTGAATTAAGAATTTGTTTTTCAATCATTCATTAAACTTCCTCGGGAAAAGTACGAGATGAGAGGAATTCATTAACTTCAGACAAAGATAATTTATTATTTTCATACAAATATCAGTATATGTAAATAACTGTTGATAATAATAAAATGTTTATTTTATGTCTTATTAAAAAAACCAAGTAATATTTTTGTCACTAGAAAACTCGTTTTAGACTCTGTTAAAATTAATTGAATTATATGTAAATAATCATAAACACCCTAAAACGGAGATACTTTGAAGGCTTAATTGCTTTCAGAAGATTTCATGTAAATTTATACATGAAAATAATGGAAAGTCTTAATTATTGCAAAACGTTAATCATAAATTTTATGTAAGAAAAAAAAAGCTGTTAGAACGTGTAGGTACTTCAAGAGGCTAATATATTTATAATTGATATCAGGTGTGTGTGTGTGTGTGTAATAGCTAGTAATTAATTACGATAATATAAGTACGGTGTAGGAGTAATTAATATTAGATTTGACGAGGAAAGCATTGACTGAAATTTGAAACTTAGGGTTGGTATGTGAAAGATTTATAACTTTCTTTTACCCGCGACTTCCTCCGCGTAGAAGTCGAAAAGGGTTCTACTTAGAATTTAGTTACTTGAAATTTATTGTTATATTTTGGACAATTCACACAATATTATAGCCTATGTGTTATTCTGATGTATAAGCTAATATTATAAAATAATATTGTAAAGTTTAATTAAAATCCATTCAGTAGTTATTGCGTGACAAACAAACATCCATTCACCCATACATCCTTACAAACTAAGATTGGTCTAATTTAGATTTGATGAAATCTAGCTTTATTCATGCCGAACCTAAGATTTTGTTGTGTGTTGCATGTAAATAATTCCAGACTCAATTACCAAAAGAGATTTTAAACGTTTCTGTTCTTCATTGATTTTTAGTATTTAGTTGCAATACGCAATGACGCCCGGTCACTTGGTTGCCGGTCGCCCAGGTCACTCGTCATAATTTAAGTCGCCGTCGACTAGTTGAACGTGCCTTTAGGCTCTTCGGCTTTTGTATGATCATACTTTTTTAACATATGACCCAAATTAAGGGATGTATATTATATATAAATGTATATTATAGAAAACGGATTGAACGATTTGAAATAGTATTCATTTATAGCGGAATCATTAGAAAAAATAAAATGGTGTTACTATATGTACTTTTTTTTTTATAACAGCAACTTTTAAAAAAAACAAGAAAGATCGAGTGTAATTGTTTTTCAAAGGATCGTGAATTAGAGAGGTATTTAGATAATTTTGCTGTATGTATATCGGTCTCATGGTAAAACTAGGTTACGATGTATTTACTGAGTATAAACCATTAGCAGCTAATGTTACTACCTCCACCATCTCATAAACATACTTAATTACTTTCCTAACAATAAACAGCGAATGCTTTTTGAACGAGGTCATTACGAGGAACATTATATAGTGAAACTGAAATTGGTAATTTAAATTTTAAAATATACTAAGGGTATGTAGTCGAGGTTGTTAATTTAAACAAATAGCTTAGAAACATCCGACAGCTTAGTATTTTTTATTTGACATTAATTTTGACTTATGTACTACATATAATTTAATTTTAATTGTGGACGTGATAGCTCAGTTTATTACGTGCCTTGGATAACCGACCGACCCGACCCGATAGGTCGAGGGTTCGAGTCTCGGGTTGCCGTAGCTGCCATGTTTCTCAATGTGCCCGGATAGTGGCGACAGATTCGCAACCTGTCACACTGGGACTCAACATAAACATTCGAAATTCGGTGTGTAGCAAGCACTTCTGCCAACCCCTCTCGAGGGGCTAAGGCGTGATTTTATGTATGTTACATATAATTACTTGCAATTAAACACAAACTTTTAGTTAGAGTTTAATGTAACCCCTATAAATACTTGGCGTCTTGGCATCCAACTTTAATGAATTTAACACGTATTAAGTGAATCGATTTTATGCATTTTCCGATGATACAATTTGAAATAATAATGCGGTTTATGTTTCCTAAACTATGCATTTGATCAGCATTAGGTAGATATTATTGAAATGGTCTGCGTAAACTGAACACCTGCGGGTAAATGATCCAATTCTTGAAATATTATCCTCAGCATCACATTATATAAGATTGAATATATTCTTGCTTCTAGGTGTGTATTCAGTAAAATCTTCTTAATATGTTAATGACATGTCACATCTTTTATTTTGTTATTTTATTTTTCTTAGTTTTATATAGCGATATGACTTAGTATGTAATCAAGGCGACTGAATAGCATTTTTTTTTTTGTAAATACTTAATTTTTCAAAAGTTCTTGTTATGTACGGCCTGATGAATAAAACCTTTTTGACTTTGACTTCGAAAAAAAATATCACTTTGTTCTCTCATTATTAACTCCCACTTAACAGATTTCAACGAAATTTCAGAGCTGTAATTTTACATCCAGTTTGAAAGAAAGTTTTGATAAGTGGTACTGTTTGCTGGTATTACACTATATAAGCCGTATCACGTCAATAAATTGATTTTTATGCCGTTTGTGTGTGTACGATCCCTTATCTCTGTTCTTATGTGCTGTGCTAAACTTTTGACTCAACATACCTACGTTTTGCAATTTTCCCATTTTTAGTCAGCATCATGCGATCACCACCAGATTTGAATTTTTATCATTATAGTACACAGCATTGCACGTTCGACTGATTTCAGATTCCCTCAGTAAATTGTTAATTGTTTAAAATTGATATTAAATTAACATGTTTCAATTATTATAAATTCTTGAGGTGGAAAATTCATTTTGATGTATACATATTCATTCAATAGGAAAATTATGTTTTATTTATAATTGTGACTAATAGAAGGATTTCATTGTTTAAGGGCGGTGCGGCAACGAGACGAGTGATTGGCTGTAACGCGCACACTGGAGTCAAATAAGGGCCCGCGTGAGTAATCTGTAACTATACTACTTACTGTTTCTAACCGCATCATATTACGTATAATGTTTTAAGGAATCACCAAGACACCAAGAAGAAGAGTTGAGAAATACTACAAGGGCATCGTCGTGCCAATAGGCGGCGGTATCACTTTCCATCAGGTGAACCATCTGCTTGTTTGACCATGACGTTGTAAAAAAATAGTTTCAATAGCAACTACTTCCTTTAAAATAAAGTTTTATAGATCAGTTTTATGATAAAATAAAAAATCGACGATTATCAAACCAGATAAGCAGCCATTTTGTTAAAGATTTGAAGTTATCTCTGCGACATAAAATAAATAAATACAGCTGGTGGGAACCATCCGTCTGTAGTCCATTAATTTGATGCCGAGATGTGTCAAAATGTTTTGCATTCCTTGCAACAACCACTTGATGCCGTCATCTTGCGGAGAATTTAATTAATATTCCTTTATTTTAGACTTACTTCAGAATATTTTCCCTCGTAATTTCCAAATTTAGAGCTATATCAATATTTTCGAAGGAGGAAACTGTCACAAAAACCTCTTTCTAAAAATAGCAATTATACGAGTACTATATTTATATATATTTTCATATTTGCCCGATGCGATGAAGATAATAATTGGATTGATTTGTGACATAAATAGCAAGTCTAAACACCTCTACTAAAATACTTTTGCCCGCGACTTCGTTCTCATGGATTTCGTATTTTTCTTGAAGAAAAAATGTAGCCCTTGACCGTTTCAAAATTAAACTCCTTGCCACTTTTTTAAATAAAATATGTCTAACGGTTTATGCGTTTAAATAGACGAGAGTTATTTTTGCTAGAGCTACTATTAGTATGGATTAACGATTAACCGTAGTTCTTTTGTACCTATTTTAAGTATAAATAGATCAACGATAGCGACATTACTTAAAGTATATGCACGTATTTATTAAGTATAGTAACAGTGATTAACTGTACAGTATCCCGGAGGGCGTGGCGGCAGCATGGACGACGCCGGCAGCAACAAGCAGCGGCAGGCCACGAGGGTGTTCAAGAAGAGCTCGCCAAACGGCAAGGTATCTATCTTGTTCTATCAGGTTTAAAGCTCCGAGATCCCAGTATTTCGCGTTCCAGGAGATTTGCCTATGGTATTTTAGTACTCTTTCTGAACTTTGTTGCAAGATTTGAACTTCAAAGACAAACATTGCAACTGTATTAAAACCTTTTTATAAAAATTTAATATTTAAGCGTCTGTTTGTCTCAGATATATTGATACAACTTGACGCATTTCGCTTATTCATTTTAGTCCTCTAGATTGTCTCGGATACAGTATATATCTGGTTTTCCGTGCGAAAAACGTACGGGCAACTAGTAAATTTAGAGTAAATTACTGTTAGTTCAAGTCGTTAAATCCCATTACCCACAAGACACAAGCATAACGTCAATACATTGTGAACGAGACCGCGAAGCAATCGATCCGACATCGATTCACGCTTTGACCAATCTATGATTGCTGTTATGGCTCACCTTGTCTAATGGTGAATCAGGAAAACGCTGCTATAAACGTCTCTTAAATAAACGGTACTTGTGACTAAATCACTCACTATCATCATCAAACTCACCAGTCTCTGTAACACCATCAAAAACCGAACAAATAAATGATTCTATTCTATTATTATTGTGATCTATCATATATTCATCGAACCTTAAATAACTTGAAAATTGTTTTCATCAAATGAATGATCTACTCTGAAATGCCGCCAATGAAACTTCAGGCCGACCGATAAACTGACCGAATATAAAATCAAAGATAACACTACTTTCTTAATCATTATGTCGGTGTTTTCAGAGTCAGATTTTTATGCAATATACGTTAAACAAAGTTTGTTTGGAATTAATAGATCTGCGAGTCAGACTGACCCGACCGAAAGACTTTCCTTTATAGGAAAAACACGAACATTCGGCCGATACTTCGTTTTTCGTCGTTTCGGAGTAGACTCCTTGATGTAATACGAAAGTCAATATAATATATGGCGCGATTGTGTCTTTTCCATCAAGGTCTTTTGATGTGTTTTGCGTTATAATTAAAGAGACATTATTAAAAATAACTTTTTCATGTTTATCTTTTGCAACACATGTTCTTCTCTATAAATTAACAATAAAATCCATCAACAATTTCCTAGAAGATTCAAATTTTGAAACATAACTGTGTACAATAAGATATTAATTTAAACTCATCTAACAAAGTACGGATCGATGTTATTTATATAATTTGTTTAAAACGCAGGCAATTAATAAATGCGCTTTTTACATTTTGATGATTAAATCACCTCACCTCTATGTTCTCTGTTTATGTAATTAATGTAAATAAATAGCGAACTGATAAGCGAGTTACATACGGTTTGAAGTAGACAAAGTGTCTGACATATTATTCGTATTTACCTATCAACGTTTATCTCTCACATTGTTTATTATTGTACCGCCATATTAGACATCTTGTCGGCGTCGTTGCCGTATTATAATCAAACAATATAACCAACCATTCCACTTTTATTGTCATATTTTAAAAGGTCTTTTGCTTAACTTAATTTTGTTTTATTCTATGAAATAAAGTTAAGCATAAGAATGTCATAAAATATTAAGCTTTCAGATGAAAAGCTTAAGATTTCTTTCAATCAAAACTTCTTATTCGAGTTCTGTCTGTTTTTTTGCAGATCACAGTATACTTAGGGAAGAGAGATTTTGTAGACCACATCACACATGTAGATCCAATAGGTGAGTTATTGTTGTAATAAGGACAATTGAAACGCATTGTTCCACTTACGGGTCTTGGATGTAGTATTCTTGCTATCTAGTGTATACCATATCGTTAATGAGTTCCTGTGACAATTTTTATAATAATAAACACATCGAGACACACACATTCTTTCAGCCCTGCATTAACATATAATCTTGTGTCGCAGGTGCTAAGCAACGATATGGTATAAACTACATAGATATGTTCTTACGATACTTACTGCAGTGCTGATTCAATGTGTGTATCGTGATGTTTTTTATAATTATATATTTATCTATGTATTTTAAATATTTTAAATAAGAGGAACATTAGTACAGCTTCTAACTTTGAGAAACCCACAGACAAGAGCATTCTTTTTTGGTAAAACCAGTCAGTAAGCACTCAAGTTTCTTTAGAGGTGTTAAATGGCAGGCAGAAGTGCTAAATGTAAAAAAACAGCCACCTAATATCTGGACGGACAATCCTGTAATGGCTACATAGACCTACTGAATGCAAGCGCCGTTAAATCTCTCAGTTTATCCTACCATGGCTTTATACCATTTATTGCGGCTAGCAACTGTACTTACAATGTCTGAATCTATGCAAAGCGCTTTTACGTGAGGAATTAAGGCTAGTTCAAATCACTGTAGTAATCTATTGTATCTGACGTGTAGGAAACTAATCCGAACTCGTTTGGACACACTCCTTAGAAAGGCCTTTGTCAAGCAGTCGATGTTTTCCTACCTCTGATGATGATGATGTACATGTACAGATGGCGTGGTCCTAATAGACCCGGAGTACGTGAAGGATCGCAAGGTTTTCGGGCACGTGCTCGCCGCGTTCAGATACGGGCGAGAGGACCTCGACGTGCTCGGCCTCACCTTCAGGAAGGACCTATACTTAGCCGCTGAACAGGTGGATATCAACAACTCTATATATTCTTCCCTGTATTATTACGCACTAACCTAACCAAACCTTTCTTTACGTTCTTAAATTGTACAGCATAAGGATTGATATTGCACTTGTTATGTGAAGCTTTAAGTGTGGCCGTCTGAACGTATATATCCGTAGTCAGATAATAAACAGGTGGATATTAACAACTCTATATATTTCTACATATCTTCCTTTATAGGTATAAGAGAGTGGTGGTAAGGTAATAATTAAGTCTATAATTAAAGTACAGTTAATTTTTTAACTATAAAAATGTCGAAAAAATAAAAGTAAATTGACAACAACAGAATATTAAACTAACATATTTGTGAGGGTGTTTTCCATTTTACCCCACAGCGGATTTATGTCAAAAGACATAGGCTATGGCTATAATAGTCTTTAATAAAATCCATTGTTCTGAAGAGGTTTATTTAGTCTAGGTTCCCTCAGTCAAGATGTTTATACAAAAGCTACAAATAAATTTGCTTTTACAAATGTTTTTTTTCCATTTTTACTCTAAGCAATAATTCCCAGTGTTTTAAAAGCTTTTCGTTGAACTTTTATATTGAATTCCTGACAAACTTATCAGATTCTTGGGAATTCTATTGTACGAGAAACTATGGGACGAGTTTTAAATTCCTCGACTCAACTTTACTCTTTAAATACTCTCGGATACAAAACATGTACAAGCAAGCTACGACTCATTATATTTTTCTTTTCCCTTTCATTACTACCTGGTGAAAAGCCAAATGAGACATGAAAAAAGGAAATATAATGAATGTAATGTAACGCGACGGAGTGGATTTTTATTTTTACATTCATCAAATTTCTCCTTGACAAATCCTTTTTCCTTGAGCCCCTTGAAAATAATTAATTGCTGAGATTCGAGACGAGACCAAGAAAACAGACAAGGGCCTCTTTCAAGTTAAGCTCCATTAACTAGATAACTTATTCATTTCGGCCACAATTTGATACTTTTGGGATGGTTACGCTATTATTTTACAACTAAACTTGTCGAACCTTATTTAGACTATTAGATGATGAGGTCGAGAAGAGTCAGAAGCTTATCAAAGAAAGGTAGAGCTTGGCGAGATTTGTTGAATAATACACCTTAAAAGCTAAACAACCTTGTGTCATATTATTAGAACGATATAATTGATCGGTATATAACCCGCTTATCGAAGAAAGGTAAAGCTCGGCAAAATTTGTTAAATAATACACCTTAAAAGACAAAATCTAAACAACCTTCTGTCGTATTGTTACAAGGAATTAAGTTGTCTTAGGTAAATGCTACGTTTCCTGCTTTTCTAGTATGCATTTACACTGTTATGTCACTCGAACGGATACGCTTGTACATACGCACGTACGTACGTAGTGTAGTCCTTATCCTTTAATAATGCCAGTCCAAGCGAAACCTTGATAGATACGATACGAAGCAATGGTAGACCAAACTGGTGTTCCAGATCTACCCGGCGCAGGTGTCGAGTGGTCCAACGCGCGCTCTTACCCGCCTCCAAGAGCGACTGGTCCGCAAGCTCGGGCCAGCCGCCCACCCGTTCTACTTCGAGCTGCCCCCGCACTGCCCCGCCTCGGTGACGCTCCAGCCAGCCCCCGGCGACACAGGCAAGCCGTGCGGAGTCGACTACGAGTTGAAAGCGTTCGTAGCTGACACGCAGGATGATAAGCCCCATAAGAGGTGAGTGGTGTTCCTAATAATTAGATTCAGAAGTTCATTTTAAAGCGAATTTTGAAAAAAAAAGTATAATTATATCTTTTAAAGATTTTTGAATCAATATTTATTGTCTTGGCCGCAACAAAATGCTTCGAAAATTTAATATAGATAGATAGATAGATTTATAAATATTTTGAAATTAAACCACAGATCAAATCAAGTAAGTATCATATATCAAAAATAGAATGTACAAAAATATTCATACTCTGTTCCAGAAATTCAGTCCGACTAGCGATTCGTAAGATAATGTACGCGCCGAGCAAACAGGGTGAGCAGCCTTCAGTGGAGGTGTCCAAGGAGTTCATGATGAGCCCTAACAAACTGTATCTAGAGGCTTCACTAGACAAGGTGAAACACAATTACTTACACTATATAAACATATTTGTATATATAATCTTGTGATTTGTAAGTGGTTATCCAACTTTCGATAAATAGTCATTCCAACACAAAAAGCACTACGCCGAACCTAAAGCACAGGCGACCTCACTCCACCCGCAATCACAAAACAATGTTACTTTAGGATCATTAATAATGTTTTTAGTTTGACTCTTATTTTATTGCAGGATTTTATTTTAGACAATACTTTAACAATATGACGTGATGCTTTTGGGTTGCTTTTGGAATTTATATTATTTATATATTTGACATTTGACGTTTCAGGAGCTATACCATCACGGCGAGAACATAGCCGTGAACGTGCACATCGCGAACAACTCCAACCGGTCCGTCAAGAGGATCAAGGTGTCAGTCAGGCAGTTCGCTGACATCTGTCTCTTCTCCACGGCGCAGTACAAGTGCACCGTCGCCGAGGCGGAGAGCGAGTAATAAGATTTCACATTTGACACCGACAGCTGTCATGGATGACGTTTCGAATTGAAGGCTGATTGATGGCTCGAAAGAAAATAAATATTTTGTTATATTAAATCACTCAGCACATGGGTAGAACTCAAATTACTCCGTTATTTCAATATTAACAGTTTCTCCAACTGTTTTCCTTAATATGGTTTAAATGATTTAGTGGATTAGCGTCAATAATATCCTTTTACTGTATTTAAGACTTTACAGACTGACTGACGAAACCAGTTAAAAACAAAATTATACCATTTAAAAACATTGATTATACCTTGGGTATCCTAAATGTATTCCCTAAAGGGTGAAACAGGGTGCTTATTTGAAAATCCTTGTTCCTAGAAATATCCAGAAAATGTTGATTATTTTTATTTTATATTTGGTTTTCTCATTTTAAATATTCTACATAAGAATTACAAGCAAAATTTAAAATTGAAATTTTCTAATTCAGGGAACAAAAAGCGAAGCCGTCGGAAAAGTTTAGTTTTCCGTTCATAAAGATGTTTGATAAGAAATTAAAAGTACAATCTTTGTAAGTAATGTTTGCGTGTGTATATCATACCGTTGCATGACAGATACAGACATACGTACATACATACATATATGCCGCTATAAACATAAAGTCTAAATATAAATGTGAACCAGTACAATGAAAAGTTTCACACATTTAAAATATAGTATATATTCTTATTAACGGAACCTTATTAAACAAAATTAAACCTATTATTATGTATTTTCAGTTTTGATAGAATTCCATTGTTTTCGGTTGAAGTTTGAACTAATATTTCCATTTTTAATTGTCACTCTCGATCGTCGCAATATATTTTTGAATCAGTTTGATTGTTAATCATTATCGCAATCTCTCTTACTGAATTCCCATTGTTTACTCTATGACGATTCATTTGAGACACTATATGCCAACTAGTAATGGGCAATTTAAAGCTGAGCGTTCCACATTTACCTAAACTTATTGTATCGATTATTCAGTTAAATTCATAAAATAAATTCATTTTAAAGAGTTACTCGTTAAATACTTCAGAAAAAAATCTTCTTCAAGTAGTGTAACAATAAATACAGCCATCAAATGAATCGTTTGTATGAGTACATAGTTTTTATTCAACAAGCAAATAGTCAGGATCTCAACAACATGTGGTGGTGGGGTACCCTGTGTTTCAGTGACGTTAGTGTGGTGTTTACAGGGAGGGCTGCCCGGTGGGGCCCGGGTTCACGCTGAGCAAGGTGTTCAGCGTCCGGCCGCTGCTCGCTGACAATAAGGACAAGTGGGGCCTGGCACTCGACGGACAACTCAAGCACGAAGACACGAACCTTGCATCTAGCACGCTGTGAGTGTAAAAATGTCTCGCGATTCAAACAAATCGCCTCAGACCCAAACTAGGGCGCAGGCTATATAGGTATGGCCTGTCACACAAAAATGGGGTTTAATTGGGGTGTTGTAACCGACACTCTGGCAACACTGGATAGACCAATGCATTGCAGATTTAGACCAACATTTTGAAATGATTTTGAATTTGCAGTTAAGAAATATGAAGTTCCGTTTTTCGCCACCAACTTAACTTTTTAACTGATTGGACTATACAAATACATACCTATGTACCCATATTTAAAATACTTAATCAAATACATGTTTATTTTTCGAGCATTTTTGGTTTAACAGGGTAATTTAATTAAGAGATTAGATGGAAAAGTATGTATTTTAATATTTGTTAATTTTGATTTCAGAATCGCAGATCCATCGCAACGTGAAAACTTAGGAATAATAGTGCAATACAAGGTCAAAGTAAAATTATGTCTCGGGCCTTTAGGAGGGTGAGTACTATACATCAAGTTTTACTAAGTTCATTGATTGTCAAAACTAAAATTTTTAGTACTATTATGAGGGAAAAACTTTAAATAAAATTATATTTACTGTCATGAGGGAAAAACTTTAAACAAAATTTTATTTTTGTAGTAATTATTTAATAAATATTAATTTTAATGATATTTATGTCATTTATGTATGAGATGATAATGAAAATCATTAGTTTATGTTGATTACAATCTAATGGTGACATGCATAAATATGTAGTACATATTGTGTTGGTAGCGAGCTGAGCGCGGAGCTGCCGTTCATCCTGATGCACCCGAAGCCGGAGGAGGAGCCCCGCGCGCCCGAGCCGCGTGCCGAGCCCGACACCGACCTCATACAGCTCGACCCCGTGCCGTATGTACCACACACTAACATACAGCTTGGCAAATAATAAAAAAAAAACTCAACTGACTATAAAAATTGAAAGCTCTATGCTATTTAAATCTGCCATTTTGATTTTTAAAATAAATTTTACCTTGTGACAATTGTGTAATAAAGACAAATGTAACGACATATCATTTATCAAACTTCTGATCCCTGCTACTCTTAAAAGATCGTCCGTCTGTCGGTCTATACCTTTTTAAAGGCTCTTCGAACTGCTGACAAAATTAAGTATTTTATCATCTCATCTACGGATTTTGATTTTTTTTTGCAATGTGCAGTGTTGCCATATCATTTACATTATACATTTATAATTAAAATGTAATATATGTCTTATTTTTTACAGTAACGAAAACGGGCAAGAGCAAGACGACGATATAATATTCGAAGACTTCGCGAGGCTGCGGCTGAAGGGGGCGGAGACTGACGCTTGAGTGAACAACGGAACGATACGAAATATATTCCGCGTTACTGGCAACACCGACGGATATACTTCAATGTCTTTAGACGTCAAATACATATTATAACACCAGTAACCTTTTCGTGGAGGCATCTGTCCAAGAACTATAACGATCCCTGTACAGTGTATAATGTGTTGAGAGGACTTGACTATTCACTATATAATTATTGTAATAAAAGAAATTTTATATTATATTCGATGTATATTGTATGTGAAAAAAAATATTTTAATAGTTGTCAATTGATCAAATATGCGAGTACAATTTTTTAGTCTTTTTTTTTCGGTTCGTTTGTTAATTAGCTGTTTAATTCATGCATTATTGTTCATCGGCCATCGATTTTTGTATAGTACAATATATTGGTAAAGTGCATTTAATAGAATATGTTTTATATATAATATTTTTATCCGGCTTTAGTTGTTGTAGGTACATATAGTAATGCTATAGTAAGGACGCCCCGATTGTGGAATTTGAATTATTATCATTTGAGAATATTTCTTGAAAGAATATCTTCATCATTAAAAAAACATGCAAATATCCCAATCTTTTGTTGACTAAGCATAGACAAACTATACAGGCATATAAACTGCAATTTTAAGGATGGTTTGCATTCGGGCGCGTAGTACCTCATTTCATTTCGTAGATGTAACATAAACATGTGTGTTTTATGTGGACATGTTTGCGTAGAGTACCATAACTTTGTTTGTTGTTATCGGTAAATATGTAGGATACAAAGATCAAATGGTTTAGTTTAGTTATCATTATCGGTAGAGAATTTAAATGTGCGTCGATACACTACGAGGTAATACAAATATGTACCTTTAAGTGGCCTTGAGACAGAATTTATAAATGAAACAGGAAGTTTTTGACTCGGAGAAATGCTGTTGAGGTAAAAAAAAATATGACGGGTTTGCGAAAGTTTTACAGTCGTTGAACGATATTTTGAAATGAAACAAAGATGTAAGCGTTAAGCTTAATATCGTATACAGCACAGGAATGTTTGGACAAGTATCTTATGACCGAGGTCTGACAGTTATTTAATGGTGGTCGCCCGAATACACTAATGAAAAACATTCTTTGAAATTTGTAAAGGGACAGTGATAGTTTTATTTATTGAATTTTCAATATGCGGCACATTCACTAGTGAGATAGCATTCTGAGAAGTCGTTTTATCCTTGTCTAGTAAGTGTAATTCGCATGCGATATTTCAGAAGAAATCATCATGCAACTTGTTTACCCACAATATTGAATAAGGGGACATACATATATTGTATATATAACACGCCAGGGCCGATTCTTTCAAACCCCAATAAGGTGTTTCCATGATGTCTCTTATTCCATATAATGTAAAGGAAGAATTAATAACTTAATAGTTTTCGGGCGACGATCGTGGCTGTCTCACACTCGATCGGAAAAGTGAAGGCCAGTACTCATAGTCTTATGATCTGTTCTGTGTCAATGTACATCAATTTTACTGTACAGTTATAGATGTGTAAATTATGTGGCATGTTTACTTGTATCCTAAGCTTTATGATGCACAAATTTAATAAAGATGGCTTGCAAGAAGTATACATTTGATTAACTATATTTCTACTAGAAATACAAATACTTCTTCCGAGTCTACAAAGTTTTATCATCTGACAAATGATTTTTAAACAATGCATTTTCATTATATAATTAGTTGATCGTTTATGTTAATGTAGATTTTGTATTATTTATGTATTTTAAATGAGTATTAAAGCAAAAAGAATGTTTACTTGATTAGACAGAAAATGATGGATGTAACACAGCCAATGGGTATTGTTACCGAAGGCCTTAAGTGGCATAATTATTTAAGTACAATTTGTCATTTTATATATTGTAAAATGTTCTAGTTTACAAGAGGCTAACCATCGATTCTAGTTTTCTTGCACCAATAACCCAAAACTAATTATGCAAATTTATATTAAATACCCTTTGGCTGTTATTAATTTTGAATTTCATTTCATTTCATTTGAAGTTGTGTTACTCAGGAGCTTCTGTTTATTGTAATGAAAGTTTTACGACATTGCGATATGTTTAGTTTCGCGTTGAGCAATTATTCCGTCTGAGCAATACCTATCAACACAAGATAAATGCGCACTAAACACATTCTTTTTAATTTACATCGAAGACTTTTTGATGTATACTTTTTCAATAAATATTATAACCAAAAGGTTGTTTGTTTTTAGTTATGTTATTCCCTTTTCTAGCGAGCTAAATACCACTATAACTTGGCAGAAATTAAACTGCAAGCTTTTTCGTACCAGTGAGCCTTAGCCGGGCTCGTAGCCTGGACAGTTTTACGATGACTTTATAAACCTTTCATTGTTCCTTTTTGTATAAACAAGGCGGACCATGTAACCCTATTTGATAACTCTTATGCCAGTTGGCTTTTGAATGGTTTAAAAATACTACGAGCACCTGAAAGGTGAATGGATAAAAAGTGAGACAAGCCAATACAGAAATTCATCAATTCTAACTGTTGTCTATTAGCTTATTTTGTAAATCTAACTACAACATAAGCTTTAAGTTTTAACCTAGTTTCTTTTGTTTAAAAACATGGTTATAATTATTTAAAATAATTTTAAGCAAAAAACAATTTAAACAGTGTTGTATAAAATATATTTTTGTTTGAAATATTCTTTTTGAAGCTAAAATTTTTATCATGCAACAATAAAATTTGAAACATGCGTCAAAAAATTTTTTTTAAACATTGGGCAAAAACCACAAGGGGCAAAATTCATTCTTCATGTTTGTCAGCGCCTAACGTTTTTGCTTTCTCAAAACCACTCTTTAAATCAGTGAAAGGAAAAGGCGGGAACCTTTCAATTAAGGCGGACTTGTTTGAATACTTTTAATGATTAAAAATACTTTTTAGGTGTAAAAAGCTTGTAAATTCAGTGTAAATAGTGTTAAAACTTTTAAAATGGACGGGGATGAGGTCCCAGAGCCTGGATCTGGGAAACCTTCGCGTAAAAGACAGTTCATAAAAAGTGTTACGGACAATGGTGCAGAGGGTGAGAAATTTGACTTTTCGCCATATTTTAAACCAAGTTATAAGAGACTATATCCGGAAGATTCTAACAGTTTAGAATTTAAAGTGTTTGTCTAGTCAAAAAATGAAAAATTACGACTCGGCAATAAAAGTCCTGTCTATTTAAATCATATATTTGGTGTAGTAAAAGGTGTAGTTGGCATACAGAGTCAGTGTGAATAAAATTGCCATAACATTTAAGCAGTATAATACTGCAAATATTTTTTTAAATTACTGTAGCTTTTTGGAAAAATATGATCTTAAAGCTTTTATCCCAGCCAGAGAGATAGAGAAAACCGGAGTAATAAGATTTGTCCCAACAAACATATCCAATAAAGAACTATATACCAGGCTAACATCGAAATATGACATCGTTTCTGTAAGAAGATTTAACAAAAAAATCGGAAATGACATTATTCCACTAGAGACTGTAAGCATAACATTTTTATCGAGCGTTCTACCACAAAACGTTAATTACGACCTTTACTCGTACAGAGTTTTAGAATATGTAGCTCTTTTGCAGCAATGCTACAAATGTTTTAAATTCAATCATTCAGCCAAAATATGTATTAACAAACAGGTATGCTCTATTTGTACTCAAGAACATCACTTTAAAGAGTGTAATAATGCAGAAAACATTATGTGTGTTAACTGTCAGGGACCTCACTTGGCAATATCAAAGCTATGTCCAGTCAAACAACGTAAGATAGTTGAGAAAAAAAAAAATAACTTTTGCCACTGCTTTGAATTCAAAAACTAATGTTACTGATTTTCCCTGTCTACCTTCTGTGACATCAAGTAATACTTTTAATAATACAAAACAATTTACTACGTTAAAGAAAGATACAGTAAAAAATATATTAAAAAAAAGATACAAAATTTTAAATGAAAATTCGAATATTGACTCTACCAGAAAGAAGAAAGAAAAGAATCTCTATTAAGAAAGAATATTCTTGACAGTTCGGAACTAATTGATGTCTTAGTTCGAGCTCTCATAGAATTAGGAAATAAGGGGGATGAACCACCTATTAACACGGATTTTATAAGAAACATACTCATTAAGCAGCTATCAACATCAATTTAATGAACAATAAAAATCAGATAAATTCTTACCTTAGTATAGCACAATTTAATATTCAAAGTATAGAAACAGAATTGCCCTCTTAAATTTATTTCTAAATAAAAATAACATAGATATTTGTCTTTTAAATGAAACGTGGCTTAAAGATACTGATACAGTAAATATATATGGTTATAATTTTCATTTTAAAAATGCCATGAACAGACATGGTGGAGTAGGAATATTGATAAAACACTCGATAAAATATTCATTACTTGATACACATTTTCATCAAGATGTACAAAATATAGCTATATTAGTTCAATCTGAAAGTATATCATTTACTGTTCTATGTGTATACTGTCTCCCAAGTGGAAATGCTAGAATGAAAAAATTTAAAAATATTTGATTAAATTTGCCCAAACCATTATTCGTTGCTGGCGACTTTAACGCACATCATATTGCTTTTGGTTGTGTTAGTAGTAAATCTAGAGGACATGAATTATACGACATTATAGATGAATTAGATCTTTGTATTTTAAATAATGGTAATCCAACTACTGTAACTTATCCCAATCGTAATCCTTCTGCTATAGATGTAACTTTTACGAGTGGCGTTATAGCGCCACTGTGTGAGTGGCATATTGATGACGACTCAATGGGGAGTTATCACTACCCTATTATAACTAAAATTAATGTTTTAACTAGCAAATATAAGGAATGTGATCCATTAGAAAAAAAAATGTATAGTAAATGTGACTGGTTTTTTTTTGGGAATTATCAGAAAACATGTTTAATAACATACTAAAACCGGAAGTCAACCCCACAGTTAGTTATAATTTGTTTTGTGAAAAGTTAAATGAATTGAAAATATGTGTCTCAAAATTTTCTAGAATTAGGAAAACTAGGAAGGTAGTAAGCTCCTTGGTGGAACAAAATTTGTGAAAACAGTGTCATAAAAACTTATGGAGCTTTAAAATTTTATAGGAATAATCCAAGTATGGAAAATTACATAGAATACAAAAAAGGAAAAAATTAAAAAAAGAACTATAGCTGAGGAAAAGAAAAAAATTTGGCATAATTTATGTGAATCTTTAATAGGACAACCCCTATCAGTTTAATCTGGAAATATATTTAAAAAAATAAAGCGAGTAAAATTTAATGATAATAATAGTTCAGAAGAATTTGTTGAGCCATTGTTAAATAAATTACAGTCCAATAGGGATTTAGATGAAACAGTTGAAGAATTATTTTCACTACATAATAATAACACCGAATCAGAATTCCATTAGAGTCCTTTACATTTAATGAGTTCATCCTAAGTCTTAAAACAAGACGAAATACTACACTTGGCCTTGATGACTTTCCTTATATAATAATAAAAAATTACATAATACTTCTCAAAAACTCTTGCTAAATATAATGAACTTATTATGGAAAAGTCAAATAATACCGGAATCGTGGAAAACACAGTGTGTTATTCCTATATTGAAACTCGACAAGCCACCTGATAAAGCAGATTCTTATAGACCTATCTCACTCTCTTCATGCATTGGTAAACTCTTTGAAAATATGATTAAAACAAGATTGGATTTCTATGTAGAGTCAAAAAATTTAATACCTTCTATTCAGTATGGGTTTCGGCGTGGTAAAAGCTGTGCAGATAGTTTTACATCATTAATTTCTGATTTGAAACATGCGAAAGTGGAAAAAAAACACGTGGTGTTTGTTTTTTTAGATATCCAAGGAGCTTTTGATAACGTAGTTCCTAGTATTCTGATTAAAGTTTTATCTGAAATAGGAGTCCCTGGGCATCTATGTCAATGGATTTTTAACTTTTTAAATCAACGGGTTTTGTATTTAAAGTATAATAATATGTTATATGGACCTCGAGAAGCATCTAAGGGCACTATGCAGGGTGCAACTCTGTCTCCACTTCTTTATAATATTTACACTAGTAAAATATTAAAACATGTTGATACCAATAACGTTATTATTGCAGATGATATTGTTTTATATAGTATTAGTCCTGATGTAAATATTGCTAAACAAAATATAAATAATGCTTTAAAACAGTTACATAAATATTATTCAACTACTTTAAAGTTAAACATTAACGCAAATAAAAGTAGTGTCTTAACTATAAGTAAAGACTTATCATTAGTTGATATTAAATATAATGATACTGTCATTGAAGAAGTTGAAACAAAAAAAATTCTTGGTATAGTGATTGATAAAAAATTGAGTTTCCAACAACACATTCAATACATTGAAGGTAGAGCTTTAAAGGGACTTAATATTTTGCGTTGTTTGACTGGATTATCTTGGGGAGCTGATCCTAAAATTCTAGGTATTTTGTATAAATCTATAGTTCGTAGTCATTTTGATTATAGCTGTTTAGCCTACATTACCAGTGTACATACTCGCAGACTAGACGTTGTACTGAATAGAGCTTTAAGGTTAATAACAGGAGCTATGTGTTCTACTCCTATTAGAGCAATGGAAGTAGAAACAAAAATAATGCCCTTAAGTTTGAGGAGATTTTATTTAGCACAAAGGTTTATTCTTAAAATGTTGACTTCTAATAATGTTGAAGTTATAAATTCTATTGGAGCTAAATCTAACAGTTGTGATCTTGATCAAATAGAATCGCCTCTTGGTCTTTTAAGAGGTAAAACTCCACAGTTGTCATGTATATTAAATTACACTAAAGATAAATTTAAAACAGTTAATACAAAATTTCTTTGGCCCTGTTATAGTGGAATTTATAAAAGTAAAATTGTAAATATTTCAAGATTAACCACAATTGTAAATAACAATAGTGAATATTTAGCACTTGTTTCTCAGATTCCACATTATTACAAATTATACACAGACGGAAGTAAAACTAATAATTATTGTAGAGCTGCTTTTTATGACCCACAGATGAATTTATTCAAACATTTAAATTAAATCTAGAATGTCGTATTTTTACAGCTGAATCTTTGGCTGTGTATGAAGCACTTAAAGTAGTAAAAACTGTAAATAATTGTAAATATTTTTTAATTGTCACTGATTCTTTAAGTGTCGTGGAATCTCTACAGAATGTTGTAATTAATTTTAAAAACAAGTTTATAATTTATATGATAAGAGAAATGATTTATTACATTCAAAATACGAACAAATTTGTTACCTTTTTGTGGGTTCCCTCTCACAGAGGAATAACAGGTAATGAAATTGCTGATATGGCTGCGAGTAAAGGGATTCATGAATTAGATGTAAGCAATATTTATAAGATACCTTTTACGAATCTTCAAGCCTACATAAATATGAACATAAAACAACTGTGGAAGAAATTATGGAGTGAAGATTTAAAAACAAAAGGAAAATGGTACGGAGAAATACAAAAAGACCTTCCAACAAAACCTTGGTACTATAGTTATAATGCAACTAGAGATTTTATAACTACAATAATTAGATTGAGATTCAACCACCACACTACACCAATGCATCTATGCAAAATTAATGTTATTTACAACAACAAATGTAACTACTGTGATAGTGGAACAGGCGATATAAATCATTTCATATATGACTGCAAATATTTTTCAATTAAAAGACTAATATTAGTGAGTGAACTTAGTGACTTAAAACAAAGTGATCCCTCCCGCCGCTTGCAAGAACTTTTATCAAATGTTGAAACATTTAAACCATTATATAAGTTTATTAAAAATACTGTGACTAAAATTTAATGAAGTGATGTGACAAAGAAAGAAATCTCAAGCAAAGACATTAAATTAACTACGGTTATGGCTTAAAGGACATCGCATCCAAGCCAGTAAAAATCTTTAAAAAAAAATCAGCGAAAAAAATAATTTCAGATCGAAATCCGTCAAACTGTCAAATTTAGTGTCAAGCCGCAAGTAAAACTGCAAAATGTCTACGGTGTCTACCGTAAACGCAAATATTCTCAAGTTCTAGGTTATTGTTAAGGTTTAATGGTATAAATAAAAAAGCTTTTATTACTATGAATTTATAGGCTATGAACTAAAATGAAGGTAAGCGATATTACTACTGTGTACAATTAATGTGTGCATAAAAAGTATTCTTAATGAGTGACAGAATAAAAATTCGTTGGTGTTTATATTTTAGAAAATATCAGATCAAAAGCTTCAGGCTTACTCCGTGGGTTCTATGGGGACCAGGAACCTGTCTAAACGAGAGCTTGAGGAGCTAAGGAAGAAGGAAGAGGAGGAAGCAGCTGCGCATGTGAGTTTTTTAATTAAAAAACAACATTTTAATTAATAGACTAGATATTAAATAGTAGAGTCTGAAATATAAAAGTTTTGGTCACAATATTTAGCTAATAAATACAAATAAATTGCAGGTTTTCAAAGAGTTTGTTGAAACGTTTCAAGAAGCCCCTAGTTCTACTTCAAAAGTTTGGGTTAAAGCTGGTACTTATGATGCAGGAGCCAGAAGTGAGTGATGACATTACATTAATACAAATACTATTTTTTCTCTGACTATTATTGTTATTTGCCCTACAATTGAAAGAGTCTTCTGCAGTGAACGCTCAGCTTGTGGTATTAATTCTCACGCATGGTTATCCCAAGTGACAACGGCATGGGTTTCTTTGAAAAGCGTATTAAAAGTTTCTTGCATGGTCGGTGACATGTGTGTGATACCTTTGGCAAACCTTATGATATGAAGTAAAAAAGCAGTAAAAAAATACTTTATTGTGTAATGTTTAGTTTTATAAGTAGAGTCCAATTTTTATAAATGTTTCATCTATTCAGAACCTTTCTGTGCTGTGTTCTAACCCTTTTAACATATACATATATTTTGATAACGGGTGTCACATTAAGGAAGAAATATTGCTAACAACCCTTTTACAAACACGTTCATTAGTGAATTTATGGGCGGGAGCCGCCCCCTAAAGTTCTTTGTGGCTTGTAGCCCTTTCTTTGGTGCGGAAAAGTCAAGATGCTGCATAGCTTTCCCCAAATCTCAATCACAGATCTGCCGTTCAGTGGTACACATTCTACAGTTATTTAGCTATAACAATCAAATCCAATCAAATATGGTTACGGCTATATGGATAAAATTAATGACCAATTTGAAGTAGTCAACTTATAGTTTAGTTATGTGAAACACTTGTAAGTCGTGCAGTATTTTGTAGTACAGTGATGTGTCAAAAGTGTGTTGGATTGTAAACAATTTTCATTTGGAAATAATAATCATGGCTCTAATTTGAGTTTTAACACACAAGTTATAATATTGCATTTTTTTCCGATAAAAAATATTGCGAACCCTTGAATGTTTAACTTTGTCATGGCACCAACTTTATATACCCGTGTCCCTGAGCGATCTAAGCGGTCCCTTGTTCCGCGCTCCAACGTAGAGCGTCATTCGTGGATCGTCCGGTGTAGACGCGTGTATGGAACCGACAATAAACGGATAGCGCGCGGCAAAGACCGTAATGCAATAAAGCGGCACGACTACATCGACCGCACATTTGGATCGCGCTCCAAGCAGGATGGCGTTGGATTAGCCGGTGGGAACAAAAATACTGAAAAAAAGAAATAATTTTTGAGTTGTCTTGATTTTGATTCAGATGCAAAAAACATAACATGATACAACATTAACTGACCAAGCTTATAACCTTGATAAAACACTTTAATCTTGTCAATTTCTATAAATGTATGTTGGCTGATGTGATGACTCCCTCTGGATTTCGAATTCTGGTTGAATCTTGCTGTTTCCCAAAAAACAAGATGGATCGTAAAACATCTCAGTTTGTGTTAAGAGAAAGAAAAAACTAATTGTGTCAGAAATAATCTTATGTGTATTTCAGAGGAGGACACATCAGAGAGAGGCAAGCTGTACAAACCGACATCTCGGATAGAGGAGAAACGCACCGCAGTGGAGGATGTGGTCCGCACTTTTGCGACGCGACAAGAGCCACCAAGGCTTAAAGCCAAGCCCAGTAAGGATAAGAAGAAGAGCAACCTGGAACTGTTCAAAGAGGAACTTAGGCAGTGAGTTAAATATTAGACCTTTATTTATTTAGTTTGATAACAGTTTATCTATTTAAAGTTAACAAATATGTAATTCATCGTAATTCTAGGATATCAATATGTAAATGTTTATTGTGTTATTTTGGAAGTCATTAATAAAAAAAACAATAATGAACACTTGTTGATTTGTTATTACCTGTTAATCTTTAGGATTTTATCTATGAAACTGTGGTTTCTGTTTGTATATTTTACACCACACTTTTGCGAGGTTAAGTAATGTTTTTCTATGAATATTGTATATATGTGTATTGTGTATATACTATGAGAATATTGACATATCTCAAAAGCAAAAGAGATAGCAAAACTCACATATTTTTCTTAAAGTGTTAACAATAAACAATGCATCATTTCTTACAATAGGATCCAAGAGGAGCGTTCAGAGCGCCACAAATTCAAAAGCGTGCTCCGTGAGAGAGGTGCGGCGCCCGAGCCCGCCATCGACACCATGCCTGACGTCGGCTCCTACGACACTGGCGATCCTAACACCACCAACCTGTACTTAGGGAACCTTAACCCGAAGGTGAGGGTTTATTAACGATTATGATAAATAATTCCTGAAGTTTTATGGAAATTTGGTCTTTTGTTTGAGAGCTTCAATGCATTAAATACAGACACATACATATAATCTCTCTTTTGTAATCGCGAGTGTGTCGTGTCGTGTTTCAAATTCTAATATTTAAATTTATTAAAATTAATTAACCACTACATTATTTAACAAGTAATAATACTAATATTTATTGACCCAGAAAAATACATTTACAGTTATATAATAAAGTAAATGCTACCTGATACAGTTTTAGGTCAGTATTAAGGGAATTCTCTGAAATCGAAAATGTCTTATTAGTTGATTTTATTTATTTACTGTCTTGAATTTGATTTAAGATCAAATTTACGTCAAACCGACTAAACTATATTCATATAAATTTCAATTTCAGATAACAGAGCAGCAGTTAATGGAAATTTTTGGTCGGTACGGTCCGCTGGCCAGCATCAAGATAATGTGGCCGAGGTCTGACGAGGAGAAGGCCCGCGGGAGGAACTGCGGCTTCGTGGCCTTCATGTCCAGGAAGGACGGGGAACGAGCGCTCAGGTGTATTAATGGTAAACAAGAATTTTAAGATCGCAAAAATGCTATTTATTTTGTGGGTCATATTCCAAAAAAAAAAGTGAATAAAACGAATTGTAATTTATTAGAACAGTTGTTCAGAAACTAAATGTGTAATAAAGATTTAAAGATAAAACTATAAATAAAGATCAACCGTAAAATTACATTTCTAATTTCTTAGGTAAAGAGATATTAAACTACGAGATGAAGTTGGGTTGGGGCAAGGCTGTGGTGATACCTCCGGTGCCGATATACATCCCCCCCTCCCTGCAGCAGCCCAGCAAACCTCCTCCGCCTTCCGGGCTGCCCTTCAACGCGCAGCCACCTAAACACCTCATTAATAAGGTTCGTTTTACATTCGTATTATGACAATAGAAGTCCGCCACTTCCTTTATAATTAGACTTATATTTATAAATAAACCTATATAGTTTTTATTTTATATAAATGAATTTGTTATTGTTTTTAATTTGTAATTCACAAAATTAACATTATGACTCAAATTTGTGTCCAAATATGAGGTGATATAACGTCGTAATTAGAAAAAACTTTGCAGTCACTTTTACTTGTTTATAGTAACTATAAATGTAGAATTTTTTTTCTTATTGATTAGATTCCAAGAGTGAGGCCTGGTGATTACTACCCGAATGATCCTGAAGACAAGGAAGCATATGAACAGGTTTGTTTATATTTATTCATAAAAAAATGGCGTAGCTAATTTGTTGGCGCTTAAGTTGCAGCACTCTGACTAGCAAATATTATTTTATCCACAACACAGTGTATCAGGACATAAATGTCCTTTTCTTAAAATGTAAATAAATAATAGATGGTTTTTGTTTCAGATCTTATCACAGTCCATAGTTAAAGTGGTTGTACCAACGGAAAGGTGATTTGACTTCATGTTTTAAAAATCTTCTATTCATTATTAAAAAAAAAATATAACTTCTGTATGCTATTTTATTTGTAGGAACATCCTAATGCTGATCCACCGGATGGTAGAGTTCGTGATCCGCGAGGGTCCGATGTTCGAGGCCATCATCATGAACAAGGAGATGAACAACCCGTTCTTTAGGTTCCTGTTTGAGAACCAGTCTCCGGCTCACGTATACTACCGATGGAAGCTGTTCTCCATGCTGCAGGGAGACTCCACCAAGCAGTGGTCCTCTGACGACTTTAGAATGTTCAAAGGTATTGGTTCATTCAAAGGTTCAGTTATTTTCTTACAGCGCTTTTTTTGTTGGTTTGTATTGATATTTATCCACTGTTAAGTCCATTGTTACTTATGTGTATATTTTGCAATAAGTAAAATTACTTGACCTTGCCCTATTTATGTCACTAAGCTTATTTGAGCATCTGCTTACCAATCTTTTGTTTCATACGACTGCGGTTTTTACTCGTGTTCTTAATGTCAAGCAATTTTGCCTGAAGTCCCTACAATATTTAGGAAGTCCTTCCTTAGTCTAGCTGGCTGCTCCTGTTCTAGCTCTTACTACTCACAAACTCAAAAAAAGTAAAAAAAAATGTGTTTTTACAGGGGGGTCAGTATGGCGTCCGCCTGTACTGAACCTGTACACGGCGGGCATGCCCGACGAGCTAATAGACGAAGATGACGCAAAGGATCTGAGGGGTACACTGTCTAATAGGTGAGTACAAATTTTGCCATTGAAAATGATACGTTACATGCAGGTCGCGTAGACCGCATTTCCAACAGTCTGTTCGATAATAGCTTTGAAAATGTCTACTTAGTTTGCACTTGCAATTTAGTATGTATTTTTGTTTAATGAAGCCTGAATTTTAAGGGACCGATGTTTTAAATATCAAAGAACCTTTGAAAAACTTAATTCTGTGATGTAAAATGTAATGCACGACATTTTACTTTTTCAGACTTTGTAAATGTAAATGTGTATAGCAGATGTTTTCTTAAGAATACTCATTTATACACAATATCCGTTCTGCTGGTTGAAATAGAGTTTAATTTGACATTGTTGGCAACCCAGATTTGATAGATTTAAATTATAACATCGTACGTATATTAAATGCGTAAAAAATGAGGTTCAAGCTTAAAACCCTCTTGTAGGACAAAAGTAAAGTGGCCTTTTAGATGTATCTGGTATATCAAGTGTTTCCGATATTTTAGTTTAGACAGTTTTACTTTCGATTATTTTGATTTTATGTTACGCCCAGTGACCGAAAAGGTCGTATGTTATGTCTATCGTGAAGTTTGGAGATTAATAGCGCTGTAGGCTATTGCAAATCATTGTGTGTCATATGTATATGGCCGGCAAAGACTATGATTTTTGGTTTTCGTATCAGACGTGTCTTGACCGTTCTTCGTTGTCATAATGTATTGTGGCCGTAAAACGTGTTCGCTACAACACGAATTTTGCTTTGTGTTTTTTATTTAATTGCCTCGATGGCTCGTTTTTCCAAAAATATAGTTAAGTAGTTATTTAATTAAAATTGTTTAGAATGTTTGTGATCTTGTTTGATTGAAACTAATTGAATTATTGCATTTTCAACACTTAGATTTATTATATAACGTGAACTTTTTTACATTTCGCGTAACGTTACACAATATTGGCTTGGGAGCGTAGTTCATTAAGAGTGGTTTAGAAAAAAGTAATCTTTATCAGCGCACGATATTGCCTCTGAGATGTATCGTTTGTCGGGCAGCCAGCGCGACCGGCTGGAGCAGGTGGTCCGCGCGCTGACGGCGTCGCGCAGCGCCGTGGGCGCCGCCATGGCGTGGTGCCTGGAGCACGCGGAGGCGGCGCGCGACGTGGCGCGCTTGCTGGGCGACGCGCTCACGCAGGACCACACGCCGGCGCCGCGACGCCTGGCGCGCCTCTACCTGCTGTCCGACATCCTGCACAACGCCGCCGCCAAGCTGCCGCACGCCAGCGCCTACCGCGCCGCGTACGTACACATACACCTAGCGCGTATACACGCATGTTATACAGCCTACTTAATAAATTATTTTATGTCTCTTAGGTTTCAATCACGCCTAGTAGATATAATGCGTGCGTGTCATTTGGCCTGTGAACGTATGACGTCACGACTGCAGCAGGAAGGGTTCCGCGCTCGAGTTATACGTGTGTTGCAGGCGTGGGCTGACTGCGCACTCTACCCAGCTGACATCTTGCAGAAATTGCATGAAGTGTTCCTTGGACAAGAAAAAGTAAACTTTGGTTTTGTTATACTATTATATATACTCGATGTTATACTATTTCAAATAGTTGTTATAGAAATATGAATATTTATGGTAATATTGATAGAACAAGTGTTCAGTCGTCTTTTGTCTGCAGCAATATGACATTGTAATCGCTTCTGAATGAACATCGTTTTGAATGTGTTGCATGTGTGTGTTTGTGTGGGCAGCAGGAGGAGGCGGAGGCGGGCTTGGCGTCGCCGGCGGCGTCGGAGGCGTCGGGCGCGTCGTCGGGCAGCGCGGGCCCGCTGGACGGCGCCGCGCTGCGCCGCCTGGCCGCACAGCGCGCCGCGCCCGCGCCGCCCGGCCCGCGCTGCCACGACATCGACGGCGTGCCCGGTCAGTGCTACACAACCTTATTGTCTTACTTTCTCGTAAATAGGACTTGTATTTTTAGGGTTCCTTACCCAAAAGTTTCAAAAAGCATTTTATTACTAAGCTTTCGCTGTCCGTCCGTCTGTCCGTCTGTCAGCGAGCTTAATGGACCATAATAGACTCTTTAATATCTTCCCTCTTCAACTGCGTGTCGATTCAAAGGAAAGCGCGAAGACCATAAGATGTAATTAATTTGTGACAAGCTGACTGTGCGCTGCCGGGGTTTATCAAATAATGTTTTTTTTTACTAGTCGAGGAGGACATAGACGGCATTCCGCTGGAGACGGGCTCGCCGGACGCGGGCGGCGGCGTGTTCATCCCGTCGCGCTGGGAGAGCGTGGCGCCGCCGTCGCCGCCGTCGCCCACGCCGGTGCCTCACGCACTGCACAAAGGCGACACGCCCGCGCAACACAACAGGTATGTCCAACTCCTCGCTTGTCATGCACATGTTCATCCCGTCGCGCTGGCAGAGCGTGGCTGGGTACGAACAGCTGCTGTATGTGACCCAACGAGCCTTTTTGATTGGCTCACCTGGAGTTCAAAATTTATTGTCAACATCATTAAATTAGGGTTTCCCATTAGGGAAACTTTCGCCGAACTGAGTAAATAAACATGGCTCCTTGTAGTTAGATATTTTCGAGCACACTCGCCACTCTGTCCCACCACTGCAACTCCTGTTCACCTGGATTAACAGTCCTTTGATCAAATAACAAAAAATAATGCAGCTGTGCAATGACGCACAGGCTGTGCCCGGACACCCTACCGGCTATCATGGGACCCGCAACGGACTGAATCGGAAGACGTATAGGGTACTAAGAAACCGATTTCAGACTTCCCTCCCAGCAAAGCGAAGACAGCAATTGAAATGGCCTAGAAGGGGAAACAGTCAGGAGATGCCTGACCGTCTAAACACCATGGTATGCCACTAACAGGAGATTAATTAAATAGTAACCTAAATTTTACACCAGTAATATTGGTGGCAAAACTTTTTAAAGGCGCGGAAGTTTCCCTTCGTTTTCACAAGATCTATAGGTAATTAATAGGTCTACACACAGAAACTGGAATCGAATTTAACATGATACACTTCCACAAGATGTGATGGGCAGTTTGTATAAATTCTTGATCCGACGTTGAACATACCTAGCCATTCGTCGATTAGTTTTTCCTGATCGTTTTCGTTATTATTTAATAATCTACTGATTTTAGTCCTATCTTTCGGTTTGAGAAAATCTGAACTCATACCAGTCCGCGAATTATACATTATCGCACGCTTTTGTATTTCTAAATCTACCGGTAGAATCGGATTCTAGTTAGATAGTAGAAAGCTCGGTTTAGGGCTTGGAACAGCATTTAAAATATTCTTCCAACGGTTTTCGTAGAATATACATTCTAATATTAAGAACAAGGTTGTAGCAAAAAATGGAGATCTTATGTTTGGAAGATCCATATATGAAGTTATATCTACATTTTTACCCGGTAGGAATATAAAATAAGGTTTATCAGGTAGGAAGGGTTATATTTTTTGCGCGTATCTTCTAGGTTTGTTAATTTTATTATTACTACGGATCTCCCAAGCTGAATAAGTTTTTGTAGTTAAGGTATCCATAGATTTGTTTCCGAAACCCATGTGTGTATAGATAGGTATTTAAAAATAAATCGTAATGGCAGATTTCCGGCACCAAATATTTTATATTTTAATATTATTTCGATACAGGTCTCAATTGAAAGCTATTAATAATATAATATATTAATTGATTACTGGGTAATTTAAATAAATATAAAAAATTATAAATTTTCCGCGTAGATATATGTTGTCAAAAGATATAATTTATTTTTATGATTGTCAAATGAAAGCTAGATATGTAGATGTAATATGACTTTTAAATAGCTTGCCCCTTCTGCCAGTGACACTATGATTGAAACATTTGTGACCTGTCCAGCAACATTTGTCAAGTGATCACAGCGCGACATCTAAATAGATACATACATATGCATACTGTGTATCAGTAAGCTGATGTGTCAAATCAGAGCAGTTGCTGTGACGTGGTACACTGCGCCACATAGTCCACAGCACATTATTTGCATTGGTCGTCAGCAGCACCGCGGAGCAGCTGCTGCCGCGCGACACGCTGCGGGACATCGAGGTGCGCGTGCTGCAGTACGGCGACCAGCTGGACAGCGGCGCCCGCCATGCCAACAACACGCACACCATACACTCCTACAGGAAGAAACTCATCAAGAAGGTCAGCCACCACACGCATGCTACTTAGAATAACTTTGATCTCATTTGCAGTTTTAATAACACTAAAATTACTCATTGATTTTCATAGTGTCGTAGTATACGTACTTAACATTAGTTAGCAACTCAAAGCAAGTTCTAGCGTTTTTCAAACAAATATCAGGTCGAAGTGGAATTCGAACTTGGCTGTCCCCTTAGACAAATCCCGATATTCCGCATTTCCTCGCGTTCGAGTTACGTCATTGTAATGTCATTTCTATCCATTTTATTTTCGTTTGGCGTTAACGCTTGCGGAATAGCGGCATTAGTCCAAGGGCGACGAATTGGAATTTGTCGACAATATATTTATTTATTTATTTCAGGCATTGCGGGAGTTAAAAGAAGCGGAATCGCGTGAATCGCCGGAAGCGTCACATCGAGACGATGATGTTTTCTCTACGTAAGCACATTTTACAACAACCAAAAAATTTTTAAAATAACAACCTTCGTAGACAGCAAATAACTGACATTTTTGCAATTGTTTCAGGACATCATCTAAAAAATCTAAGAAATCGCGGGAACGTTCGCTTTCTCCGCCATCGAAGCGATCTAGGCACAGGTAACATCATTATTTCTTATATTAGATTTGTTAATTTAATATTCAATTGTTTTAAAGCACGGACGCCGAGAAGATATCGTAAATTGACCCTAATGTCAATTGTCATCAACTTTTTAATACCAGTCAAGGTCGTTAAATAGTATCAAATTGAAATTAATCGTTGTTTTAAATACAATGTTATTCGGGAGCTGCGGGACTAAGGTTTGTAATCGTCATAAACCTCGGTGGGTACAACTAAGTAGGTATACAAACATACACATTACCTGTCAAGCATACATAAATACAACATATCAAACAAAACCAGTTAGTGTTGTCAGTTGTGTCAAAAAGGGTTTAAAATCTCTTTCAGTGCGCAAATAATTGCGTGCGAGTTATAAGGATGGGTAGCTTAGGGTTATTGTACGAAATTCTATCCATTCGATTCGACCGGCCTTTAGTATTGATTGAGTTAATTAAAAATCGCAAGAGTTAAGATTAGTTTATTAAATAATTCAGCCTAGCGGCTACAGTAGAGTCCTATATTTTGAAATGCTTTTTCAAACGTTACAGTGATCGCAAGTCAAGATCGCGGTCTCGATCCCGTGAGAAGGATAGAGATCACGAGCGATCGCGTGAGAGGGATAGAGAACGCGAGCGAGAGAGGGACAAAGACCGCGAGAGAGAGCGAGACAGACGACGCCGCTCGCCGACCACGCCACCTGGAAACCATCACAGGAAACACAACAAGCACGCCAAATACAAGCATTAATTAATAAACGAAATTTTAAAAATTACATCCTTTGTTTCATTTTTCCACCGGCACGTGGGACAGTGCAGACAATCAAATCAATTTCTATTTGAAATTATTCAAGGACCTAGGACTTTTGCTACATCAATTTACATATCGGAGGCGGAGGTTGCAAAACGACGCGACCGCGGTCGCTGAAATCAGCGACAAACCGCGCAATTTCAATTTGGATATTTGTGCTAAGGATGTCAATTATGTTTACTTAAGCAAAAAATATTCAACAAAATAAAAACCGCCGTGGCGATTAAACTTATATTTAAATGTTTATTG
Source organism: Choreutis nemorana (assembly GCA_949316135.1). Classification (NCBI taxonomy): domain Eukaryota; kingdom Metazoa; phylum Arthropoda; class Insecta; order Lepidoptera; family Choreutidae; genus Choreutis; species Choreutis nemorana. The sequence goes on from OX438598.1 coordinate 2,500,880, forward strand.
TTGTTCAATGTTTATGTGTTTATATTTGTGAATTTTGAGCATTTTTGTGTATTTGAAATTCACGGTAATTTATTTGTAGGTATTCACGGTAATAAATACTTCAAAAGTTCCAGAAAAAGTAATAAAACTTAAACTTAAAAAATGAAAAGTCTAATTCCAACGAAATATATTTACAACTTTAAACTCGTCGCACAAAAAAGGAGCAAATCACGTGTTTGCGGTGAATGTCAACCGCGCACGCTTCCTTCCCGATCCTTCCAAAATTTCCTGTCCGTGAAAGACTGGTGGATGATGTCTATGTGTGCGTTGCTAAGCGCGAATTGTATGGAGTTTTTCTTTTGTAAACCTTAAAATGGGAGGTACATTTCTCTAGAATAAAAACTAAGCGAAGGGTCCAACTTATTCGTAGTAAAAACATTAATGAAACATTTAACATTACTTGCAAAGTCCAAATTAAACGAAATCCATTCACGAGATACTGAACTGAGAGAGTGAATGTGATCCAGAAGTTCGACTGGTGCAGACTGCATTTTGAAAAAATACGAATTAAAAGACAAAACGTAAAAACAATGATTTTATTGATTCATCATTAATATTTATAAATAACTCTACAGTACAGCCTCTCAAGCTCTATATAATTGAGTATACAGTTACAATAAATTCATGACTTAGGCGATAAATAAAGTAAAATTATACATTCAAGATTATTAATACTGCTGAAACACATCACACAATAACACAAAATAATTATTAAATTTATTAAAACATAAAATTCGTCTATAAAATCTGTGATTCCAATAAAATTCATAGCCTACGTTAGTCTTTACTTCGTAAATGTTTAGCTTGGACAGTGGTTTTAATATTTATTGACATTTGTTTATTAAACCTATTAATATAATTATTACGAATGTAAAACTGTAACTAAAAAAATCTACTCATCTACCCGTAACATAGGAATGTATAAAAATATAATTATCCAATTAATCACAGTAAGTACCTAATAAATTAGTACTAGGTTTAGGTCAGGAGATAATGTTTCGCATATTGACAATGGGTAAGACATCTTGTCGAGAACTTTGATGATTTTGTGCGTTATATTTTGAAAATTTGGCAAAAGCATTGGCATCATAGGCATGGCTTTCTTGTTTCGATAAAATTAAAAGGCGTAACGGCATCAGGGGATTAATTCAAAAAGTTATTAACTGTTCATTATTATTGTATTACATTTGTAATTGTACAACCAATCACAGGAGCTGAAATAAGCTAAGGCCATCAGACTTATTTAGGAACCGATTCAGTTTTACAAAACCTAAATTCAAAATAAGTGAGTTATTATAATCCTAGTTGTAAAAAAAGACAGATTCAAATCATTTGAATTTAAAAGATATTACAGATTAGTTAGTTACTTCATATAAAATTCAAAGCATTAAACATATTCTCTTATTTATATTCTTATCATCATTAGTACCATTGTTGGTGCAACTACTAAAATAATGTCAATTTTTTTACATACAATTGTAATTGTAATTTTGCCTAAAGTTATAATTGTTCAGGAGTATACAAGTAATGTGAATGCGATATCCTATTCCATCTACTTATTATCTCTGTTACAAGGCCTTTGTTACGAACTAGCTGTATATATTTGTGATATTTGACTCTTACACTATCTACAATAAAAAAAAACAACCTCTTTCCATTTTGACGGTTTCATATAGTTATTCTCTCAATTTTTCTAATATTAACTAATCTGACTTGTGTCTCACGGTTTTATTACATTTTGTTAAAATAATTGTCTTTTGAGAAACAATATAATTAGTTTTACATTATATTAAGATGGAAACAAAAATAATTAAACGTATATGATTCTGAACAATCTTGGTAAACCATTGTTTAAGGTTTTCGTCAATTACCACGAGATCAAATATTAATTAAAATTACAATAGCATAAAATAAAATTTGATATACAATTCGATTACAATCTCACGAGTTAAATTTTTGACATGAAAACATACTAAATATTGGTTTAACAAACCCAAATTAATAAAAAACATATTTAAGATAAAATTCATTGTAACTTTCCGATATAAGTCAAAATAATGACTACCGTTTGTCATGAATTCCACAACCTAATATTCTTCCACGAGAATATTCACCTACGATCCTACATTCTTTTAAATTACTCTAACGATTTTTTGTTCCTTCACGATATAAGTTTAACTTTCAGTACTCATTTTTTGCTTTTAAGTTTCACAAAGAAACTTATAAAGTGCCATCACTACAGCGAACATCACGAAATAAGGTAAGTATTCTGTTTGATGTCTTATAATGTTGTGTGCGGCGTGTGGTTGTGGTGCGTTGTGTTTATTTGGTGAGCATTTACTGTCACCGCCACACGCGTCGTGTCCGGAGCGGCGCCGGGCGGGCGGGAGGCGGAGAGTAGCCGATGGGGGTTGAAATACGTCCCCCCGGGGGTAAAGTACGTCCCGAGGGGGGCGGGGTACGGCCGGAGGGGGGAAACGAGGCCGGTGGTCACCGCTGCCGGATACGCCAACATCTCACACGACCATCACTGGAAAATTAATAATACATAACGTGTTACTTAACGAGTTTCGCACGTCTTAATATAGTTCAATGCAAATTTGTGTGAAATTAAGAACTTACTTTAAACAAATGTCATTAAATTCTGTTTAAAAATATTATACAAAGAAAAAATAAAAGAAAGGATGCACAATAAACAAAACAAGCGATTGTACTGAAATAACAGTAAATTTGTCTAGGCTTTGTACTAGGCCAGTGTCGCCAGCGAATTTTCGGTATTCCACAATTATCCCCAAGTATTAAATAAAAAGAGTAGTTTACATGACAAAATAAGTACAATACCATTTAACCTGTTGGTCTGTAAGGATTTCTAGGAAATAAAACATAAAAATATCACATTTATAAAAATGCTGAGGAAATATTAAAGGTAAAAGTCGAAAACAACAACAACATGTAAAAATAGGAAGACAACATAAAAAGCTATAAATTTAAGAGAATCTAATCTTAAAAATAATCACAGATGAAAACTGCAAGTGGTAATATGATAAAACAAACATTGGTAGTCGACTATCGATAATCTGGCATCATATCGATCAATAGTGTCGATGGTATTGATACTATCAAACTATCGATAGTTGTGCTACTGTAAATTAAAATTGATTGATTTTAATTGATGACATGTTGCGTATTGACAAAGCGGCGGCGATGTACAAGCGGGACCATTGCAATAACACAATATAAAGCAACACATCTGTGATATAAAATAAAAATAAACTACACAGCTTTGAAAGGGTTATTCGCTGATAAAAAAAAAAACAGTCGCTTCTAATAATTAATAATACATTTTCTGTCTCCATAAACTAATGACTTCAAAATTGCGAGCTTGAATCAATTTTTATGTTCTTTATGTTGACTACAGGCACAACAAGATCTAAAAATATAAAGAAAATGTAAAGAATGAAAACGAATACTTTAAAAATAAACAAACTGAACTGAAAATAAAATAACAGATTGTGGTTGCGTATATTGTATGAGTGCAAGGTGAGGTACATTGAGACATTGTATAAGGGTGGTAACACACGACGCCGCAACGACTGCGGCTATCAATGCCGTATGATGCATTTTTAACGTGCTTTCTCTCACCATACCGCTGTATGAGTACGCTATAGTTGCAGCGTCGTATGTACCCGCCGTTATATGGTTGTTGTAATGTATGTAACTGACCGGGCGACGCTCAGGGCTCGGCTCGCACTACCCACGCGCGGACCTCGCCGCCGCTGCAACAGTCACGCATTACAAACATTGTCACAGCTAGCAAGTGTGTATGTAAAAAAATGTACACAGACTAGTAAAAAGATTGGTAGTTTTATGATGTTACACAAGTACAGAAACTAATGAAAATGGATCGTTACCAGTTAGGTTGGGTTAGGTTACTCATTCTGTCAAAACGTTTTTGTCAATTTGTAGTTATGTATATTTGTTGTATAATTTTAATATAAATAATCTGTATTTAATTAAACCATGGTCATCCAACATTTTAGTTATTATAATTCAAAACATAACAAGAATGACAAGTTTTTTGCATTTGTAGAATCTGTGTTCTATCTTTATCTTGATATATTTATATAAAGTTACATTCTCCATTAGCGTGCGGCGCGTCGGGCAGCGCTGCAGCGGCCCGTGCTTGTAGCTGTGCGTCCCACACACCCTACAGTCGATGTATACGTACTTCTGCGCGGTGTATAGTGCGGGCAGCGTGGCGTGCGCGGCCAGCGCGTGCGGCGCGTCGGGCAGCGCTGCAGCGGCCCGTGCTTGTAGCTGTGCGTCCCACACACCCTACAGTCGATGTATACGTACTTCTGCGCGGTGTATAGTGCGGGCAGCGTGGCGTGCGCGGCCAGCGCGTGCGGCGCGTCGGGCAGCGCTGCAGCGGCCCGTGCTTGTAGCTGTGCGTCCCACACACCCTACAGTCGATGTATACGTACTTCTGCGCGGTGTATAGTGCGGGCAGCGTGGCGTGCGCGGCCAGCGCGTGCGGCGCGTCGGGCAGCGCTGCAGCGGCCCGTGCTTGTAGCTGTGCGTCCCACACACCCTACAGTCGATGTATACGTACTTCTGCGCGGTGTATAGTGCGGGCAGCGTGGCGTGCGCGGCCAGCGCGTGCGGCGCGTCGGGCAGCGCTGCAGCGGCCCGTGCTTGTAGCTGTGCGTCCCACACACCCTACAGTCGATGTATACGTACTTCTGCGCGGTGTATAGTGCGGGCAGCGTGGCGTGCGCGGCCAGCGCGTGCGGCGCGTCGGGCAGCGCTGCAGCGGCCCGTGCTTGTAGCTGTGCGTCCCACACACCCTACAGTCGATGTATACGTACTTCTGCGCGGTGTATAGTGCGGGCAGCGTGGCGTGCGCGGCCAGCGCGTGCGGCGCGTCGGGCAGCGCTGCAGCGGCCCGTGCTTGTAGCTGTGCGTCCCACACACCCTACAGTCGATGTATACGTACTTCTGCGCGGTGTATAGTGCGGGCAGCGTGGCGTGCGCGGCCAGCGCGTGCGGCGCGTCGGGCAGCGCTGCAGCGGCCCGTGCTTGTAGCTGTGCGTCCCACACACCCTACAGTCGATGTATACGTACTTCTGCGCGGTGTATAGTGCGGGCAGCGTGGCGTGCGCGGCCAGCGCGTGCGGCGCGTCGGGCAGCGCTGCAGCGGCCCGTGCTTGTAGCTGTGCGTCCCACACACCCTACAGTCGATGTATACGTACTTCTGCGCGGTGTATAGTGCGGGCAGCGTGGCGTGCGCGGCCAGCGCGTGCGGCGCGTCGGGCAGCGCTGCAGCGGCCCGTGCTTGTAGCTGTGCGTCCCACACACCCTACAGTCGATGTATACGTACTTCTGCGCGGTGTATAGTGCGGGCAGCGTGGCGTGCGCGGCCAGCGCGTGCGGCGCGTCGGGCAGCGCTGCAGCGGCCCGTGCTTGTAGCTGTGCGTCCCACACACCCTACAGTCGATGTATACGTACTTCTGCGCGGTGTATAGTGCGGGCAGCGTGGCGTGCGCGGCCAGCGCGTGCGGCGCGTCGGGCAGCGCTGCAGCGGCCCGTGCTTGTAGCTGTGCGTCCCACACCCGCAGGGCGCCCTCGCGGCCTACAGACGCCACGGCGCCGCCCGCACAGCCCGCCAGCGCGCGCACTCCCAGCACCCAGCCCTTGTGAGCGTTCATCACAGTCTAGAACACAACCCATTACATTATGTATGTGACATTAATTTGTGACATTTACAAACCAACAGCTACATTTATCCAGCTCCTAGAGACTTGTGTCCCATCGAGCAGCTGTACGTCTTTACTAATTTGTATACATCTGTGACGTATGTGTCTACTTTTCAAACTTTTGTGCTTGTTCTACTTACATGCGTAAGCGTATTAGTATCCAGGCTCCAGCGCTTGAGACTGGTATCCCTTGAAGCGCTGTACAGCGCTGTGCCACACAGCTCAAGCGCCTGCACGCCGTCGTAGTGCGGCGGTTCTAGAAGGCGACGCGTACTGCCTTCCCAACCTCCTACAAGCATAGGTATTATGCTTAATTAATAAAGCGGGTATTTACATACAATTTTAATAAAAAATAGAGTTAACGCGAATGGAAACGCTTTTGAATTGGTATTATAAAAGTATCATCAAAATTTAATTATAAAGTATTATGTAACGTATGCACACAACCTTTATCAATAAAAACCACCTAAAATTATTATTTTAGAATTTTAGAATACCTACTATACAATAAATATGTACCTGTTCCATGGGTTATGTCGAGCGTGCGTACATAGTGGTCCTTCGAGCCTGTGGCAACGAGCTCCCCCCCTGTGGACCCCCTGCCCACGGCCACGCACATCACCGGCGCCGCGTGACCTGACCACACCTTGAACATCACCTCCATCCTGGCGTAGGAAAATGTGATTTTTATGTAGCTAGCTAGACTATTCGAGATTCCTTCAAATTAAGTTTGGTTTGAATTTGTCTCGGTCTTTCAGCTATCAGAATTTTTAATTACTTTCTCACAAACAGATATTTTTCAACTATGGGTTAACTACTAGAGCTACCCATGCCTTATGTGACAGTAATTGAATACATCCGCATTTCACCTATTCACCTATTCAGTATTTTGACGACCTCGGTGGCGCAGTGGTGTAAACAGCCGACTGCTACGCTAGAGGTTCCGGGTTCGAATCCCGGCGGGCGCGGGACTTTGTGTTATTTGCAAGACGCATTGTTTCGCTTACCGGTCTTGGATGTTGTATTCTTATCTATTTAGTATATACCATAGCGTTGCTTAGTTCCTGTGACACAAGTTCTTACGATACTTACTACAGGGCTGAGTCAATGTGTGTGTCGTGATGTGGTTATTATTATTATTATTATTATTACATACATGCGTAGGTCCCAGAGGCGCAGTTTGTCCCCGGCGCAGGTGTAGAGTCGGTGCTGATTGAGAGCTAGCGCTGACACCGACAGATCACCGCCAGCACCACGATTGCCGCCACCGGCACCCGTCGCACCTGATGACCTGTCAACAAAAACAACGATTAGACTGCTGGTTTGATGATGTGACATATTTATTTTATGGCAATTGGCTGGACATAACCATGGCATTTCCCACCAGCCTCCAGCGCCGACACGGAGCCATGTCCCACGAGCGGACTGTTCACCGCTACATAACAGTAACGTACCACAATGTTGCGGCAGGAGTCCTGGCCCTAGTGTCAAACAGCCTGAGCGCAGGCCCGGCGGCGGCCACCAGCAGCTTGCAGTCGTCTCCGCCCGCCTCCAGCGCCGACACGGAGCCGCCGCACCAGCCGCGCCACGCCTCCCGCCCCGCGCTCATGTCCCACCCGCGGACTGTGCGGTCTATACGAAAACAATACATGTATCTATTTACAACAATAACAGCCACTTATTGAGTTGCAATGACACAAAATCAAATTTTATAGCATGTAAAACAAAAAAACTAAAAATGACTTTAATTCAGACGCTAATATTGTGAAATGTTAATTTTAACTTTGAACTAATTTAGTGGAAAAAGAGGTTTAGTTGTTAAAAATGAAAGAATAGCAACTGACCGACGCCGCCGCTGTAGACGAGGTCGTTAGTAGCAGCGAGCGACAGCGCTGCGCCGGCGTGTCCCTCCGCCACGTGCGTGCACTGCAGCCACATGCCGCTGCTGCCCACTACCACGCGCTGACAACATAACAACTACCATGTACAATATACAGCAACACATAGCGTTTTATTACTATTAACAGGTAATGATAAAATATCGGAACGGTGTTTTTCATGGGAGTTCACGGTTATCAGTGACGGATATAAGATGGTCGTTTAGGGGTCTAGAAATCACACCCTCAACTTTTTTCGTCAATGTCGGTATTAGTGAATATTTTAAACCGATATTATTAGATTCGCATGCAGGTCGCAAGACGGGGACGGGAAACAACAAACAATGTATCTGTCTCGCTGTCGAACCTGTTACTTCACCGTCCTTTATAATGTAGCCATGCTTTATAATGTATAAACGTAACGAAATGTTTAAAAGTACCTTTAAAGAGACTTCCTTGACAGTTCCCTGAGGCGCGTTGTCATTGGCTGTCCCGTAGAGTCGTAGGAAAACGTCCTCTTCATTGCGGGCCCTCCTGGCGGCGCCCGGGGACGCGGGGGGAGTCAGCCCGCTCGTCTCCCTGTGTTAGTGACCAGCGGTTAGACAAGCACGCGTCCGCCGATTGTTACGGGTTTATACCGATGCCAATGAAAAGTAACCTCCCAAAAATCTCTCAAAGGATATTGAGATTTTGTGACATTTACGGAAAATGGAACACCAATGGTCAGATTTACAATGTTATAAACGAATATGGATACACAATGTAATGATTTTGATAATGAAATCGACGGACGTTACGTAATGGTTGCGCCACAAACGTCCAGCAAAACAACATTTATCATTAGATTTGTCAAACCAGAAAAACATACTTACGTTTCTTTTAATTTCAAACATTTTTATGGCAAAATTGTCCAGATTTTCATATTATGTAGAACACATTATAAAACACCAGATACAAACTTAGTTAATCGTGCATTGCTACGTGCGTTCACGTCTACCGAGCGATCTAAAAGTGCGAGCCAATTTCAAGCCATTCTTGCATCTTTCTACAACTGCAAGCAAAACAGGCGTATTTGTACATGCAGTACTAATTCGTATATCGTGGGGTGCGACCAAACAAACACAAGCTTATTTCGAACTAGTTTATTTTACTTATTATTATCTATGAATATTTATTTATTTACATTAAAAACTTAATTGTATATATTAGATGCCTTTGTCCATGTTAAAGCTTCCGGTTACATTGTGACCGCTTACATTTTATATACGGCTAAGCTACGTTACAAACAAAATGCAACAATTTATCTGAACTAGCTGTCTTTGGATTATTAGTACTTAAATGCCATATTTCTTAATGACATATCGACAATTTTATATATTTTAATTTTAAAAGTTTTTAGTCTAATTTTCCATCTGCCACGGGTTAATTAAATTAATTTAATTGTTATTGACGATACAATAATAAATATTACACGGACGGAGAACTGCGACAAACTTGTCTGACATAAGCTTTAGCAATTATACAGACATGCAAATACAAAGGCTGCTTAATGACCTGACATCCTGTCAAATATTTATTACAGAAAAATAAAACTGACTTTCCACTTCGACTTTGACATTAACTACGTTTGATAACTTAAGTTTTCATTAAATATTTTTAAATTCTTGTTTGCGGGCATGAACAGGGCAGTTGATCCTGTTCATCAAACTAACTAACCACAAAAAATATATAAGAAATAAAATAAAAATACTACGATCAGTAAGCAGCCGTATAAATGTATCTCAATTAGATTGTTAAACACATAGTACATTAATAATTGTCTTCTACGCTGTTGTGTGGCCATTGCTTGCGCCCGCGCCGGTCAATCCTCCACTATGGACAGTTCAGTCAGGAGGCTGCAAACACCAGGCTATTGTCAACCCACGCCCTCTACACCCGACACCAAGTACTTGACGTCATTGACACGTGTACAAGTTAAAACGCGTGTGTGTGCCGCGTGGGTGTAGTTTTAGTTAAAACGCGTGTGTGCGTGTGTTGGAATTCAATTTAAGCACGTGCGTGTGTAACAACGTCATGGCCAAACAAGCAGACGGTTCACCTGATGGAAAGTGACACAGCAGGCTTCACCTAACGATGCCCTTGATATCTTAAAACGCTTAGGCACCATATTATAGATGACAAGCTTTTCTGATTGCACACGTTGAGATGGATATTAAGCCATCTGACCATCTATTTTAATATGATTTTTGCTTACATTAAAATACTAGTTTTTATCAAACATTAATAGCGGCGAGGGACATGAAGTTTACTAAACTAAACTGATCATCTACTGTGATAACTTGCACACGTTACAAAAACGTTAAAGACATAACCTTACCTTGTAATTTATCTAATATAAAGCCGAACTATAACTAATAGATGGTTTTGCAAAATTAAAAGCATGACTTTCAATGTGTCAATATTTGAAGGTGAAAGTTAAGCTTCAGATGAAGAATATCTTCAGTGCGATAATACAAAAAGAAATAACTAATAAAGTTGTAGAGTAATGATAGAGTATTTATTGTTTTATATAATTTTGCAAAACATATTTAATTCTTTAAATAAAAAAATGGCACACATAGTCAAGCTCATGCAGATTATTTATATAGTGCGAGACTGAAACCGATGTAAGCTTTAATTTACCATAGTCCACTACATAAAGTATACAAGATAATAATTTTGAAAAAAAAATGCATGCTGTTATTGTATTTCTATTTTAGTTTCTAATTCAAAAATAATCTAATTACATAGTGGACTTACAGTTCAGAACGTTTTGTAGAAATGTTTTAGAACAAACTTTTATACAGCAATTTTCATAAAAATCTAGTTAAAAAACAGACATTTTGTCAAATTCAAATTGATATTTATAATGTAAATAAATTTTTAAATGCCTCATTCTAATACATTTCTTTTACGTTCTAAACAGTCTATGACATAATTAATTAATCTATCAAGCGAGGTGCTTTCAAAGTACAAATTGACAATGTTTGATAAAGAAGGCTTTTAAATAACTTACGAAAACAATCCCAAATGTGTCAACGTTCAAAATGTGTCTTATATGTATTATTTCACCGCTTTATTCATAAAAAACGTTATTAATTTATGTCACTTTTGTCTCTTTTTGTCAACTGCATTTAATGGTTCGTTAGAAGGGGATAGTTTATCGGAATAACATGAAGGTTTAACTATTTAATGAATAATAACGACTATTAGGATCGTATTCGATAAGTGTGTGAAGAGCATAGCCTAGTGAACTTAGGTACGGGTACGTACAAGGAGGGTGGCTTAGCGAGACTGGTCTGGCGTCTCAAAGGCCTCGGGGACTCCGGTACTGAGCGACGCGACGTCACCGGGGACGCCAGCGGAGCACCCAGCGGCTGCAGGCCTCTGGTGTATTTTAAAACCATTGTTTTAATATCTATCATGTTTTGATTAAATTCAAGCTATTTGTTGCTATGCGTTAAATTATTTCGAAGGAGTGTGTTTGTTGTGTGTGACTAATTAACAAAACAAAATTTGCAATTTAGATCTTTTGTCGGGAGAAAATAAGACACGTTTAATGTATGTTAAGTAAAGGTCTTTCTTTGGCTACAGAACGGCTTATCATCTCGTGAGGTAGTGGCAGCTATAGTGCCTATTATAAAAAAAGGTTTTGTAAAAACAATGGGGAAAAAATCTATGCGGTCCAATGTATTGCACGCGGTACGTCTATGAAGCATCTAGCGCACATTTAGATCGCGGTGGATAGTCTGGTGTGGATACAGCTTGGAGTATTCACAGTACGAATATGTAGCTGTATGTAGAATGTAGTTCGAATGTGTCTGTTTTTCAGTACGCTACAACGAAACATATTTTAACCTTATAACATTCATCGGAGTAAATTTAAAGTTGAAAAAATGTTATTACATTTGAGATTACTTTGCCTAAAACCAAAATTGCTACGATTTATTTTAAACTAAATGTTTTTTGAGTAAATTTAGCAGTTACAAAAGCGTACGTACTTGAGGCTGCCTGGTGCGCTGGGCACCCTGCTGAGTGGCACGGGCCGCAGCGTGGGGGGCTCCACTAGAGACTGCGTCATCACGTCGCCACCCGCCCCTGTGTCATCTGAGTCCTTGCCTATCACGCCCAGGTCACGGAGACGGACCGACCCGCGACGAATACTGTGAGTTAAATAACATTTATGTTCATATTTTTTTAATAACCATCTGAAAGCTAAGACAAAATCTACACAGAATTACACTTTCTTAATTTCGTGCCTCGTAAAAATGGCGTACAAAAGAGCGCGCGCACCTTAACATGTGTATGCGTTAAACGTGCGAACTTGTAAAAGTATTGAGTATAACACATACTTGTTCCGTTGGAAGGGTGACGGTGATGATGGTGCGTTGTCGTCGGGCGGCGTGGTCGGCGCTGTGCTCACTTCGCGAACCGGCCGCGTGTCCAGCAACGAACTAAACACATAAAATATGTTTACATAAAGAAAAAATTGCGTGGAAAAATGCTAAATCTCTTATTTGTTAATGTTTTTAAAAATTGTATTGTATTCTAAACAGCAAATTAAAAGCAGAAAACCACTCATTTAGGTGAATAGGTTTTGGAATACAAATCATCGATGAAGAAATTTCTTCACAGATTTATTTTAGTTTTAGTCGATTGGCAACAATAATCTGTCGCTAACGGTACAGGTATGTCAAAGGAATGTTTTAATTCGAGTTTTATATTTTAATACTTATTAAAAAAAAGCGTATGAATGTATGTATACCTGTGCACGGGCGACACGGGCCGCGTGCAGGAGCCGCTGGACACGGCAGCGAGCAGCGCGGACGTCAGCGCGCCCGGCGTCTGCGCCTCCACTGCGCTCAGGAAACGACTCTCGCGCTCTATTGAATCCTCCAGCTGCATGGGAACGGTGACAAGGGTAAGTAACTCCACTTTTAAGTTTATTTTTATATCGTAAAATCTAATTATTGAACAAAAAAATCTAGAAGCTAATGTTTTGTATTTTTTAACAGTAATTTGCTGACTTCAAAATAAATTGAATTGAAAATTATAAAACTAAATTGTGAGAGCAACATAGTTGATTATTTAGATTTTTTCTATAGCAGTTATTACCTGTTTAAGTTGTGCTCTTGTTTCATTCAGCTGCTTTCCATTGCTGGCAGCGTCCTGGGCGTGCTGCAGCGCGATCCCAGCGAGCCGCTCGAGAACATAGCGAGCCACATCAACGGAACCAACCTGCTCAAGGAGACCAGGGAGCTCGTTCTCTTCATTCTCCTCCTACAATGTTAGTTTTATGAATACTTAACTTTTGGATCTTTTAAACATTTATGTAAAAGTTGAATTCTCCGATTAATGTAAAGGTGTGTCTAAACATAGCGCGGCAGCCGCACACGGCAAGCACCGCACGGCACGCTGCGTACCGAACACAACGCAGAAATTGTGCGCGGCAGTACGAACGAACAAAAAATGGCGCGCGGTAGCCGCGGTGCCAAAACGACTACATAGTCCGTACACTGCTAAAACGACTACATAGTCCGTACCTCGATCTGCATGATCTGCTGCTGCGTCTCAGCGATGGCCCCCTGCAGGTACCGCAGCAGGTCGGGGTCGCGCGCCCGCTCGCGCTGCGCCAGGTGTCGGTCCAGCGCCGCCTCCAGCTCCGCCAGCGCCGAGCGCGCCGCCGCCCCGCGCGACACCCAGCACTGCAGCCGCGACCACACGCCGCGCGCTACCGACTCGCGCGACCGACCTGACCCAACGAAACGTAACCTTACTTAGGCTCTGATTATCGTCGCCATTCATTTAAGAGCCTTATCTCACTGGCGAGTTGCGACCGAATACAAAGCGAGGCGAAGACGTAGCTAACGCTCGAAGATTGTGTTTGATATGGCGTCAACGTCATTATTCTTGTGACGACTTCTTGTGAGCTCGCGGTATCTTTATGGCTAGCTTGCTTTGAAGTTGCTCGGAACCCGCCAGTATTATAACGGTTTATTTACGATACCTACGATACACGATATTTTATACTAAATTTTGTAATTATTTATTTTAACCAAGGATATAAAATTCAAAAACTGTTCCATATTGTGTTTGCTAGGTATGTCTACCGTACCATACGAGTTTGCGAGGTATGTCTACCGTACCATACGAGTTTGCTAGGTATGTCTACCGTACCATACGAGTTTTACCAAATATTAGATAAATCAATACTGGAATGTTAACTGGAAAGTCAAACCGCGTACGGTTAAATTACAAATACAGAGAGATACGACATTTTAGAATGCTGACTGAACGGTGTGCTCGTAAAATGTTATTGCTTTTTTGTTAGGCGTAACTTGTCAGTTATGATATCTAATGTTGTACGCATTTTCTACGTTACATTTTTATCATATTTTAAAACAGCGCTACGGAAAGAGACAATCGTACAACTGGCTGTGTTATTGATAATTTCAAAAAATAATTAAAACAACAGTTTTTGAAAAAAAAAAATGGCAATGATTATGTTTGGACTTATCGAATATAAGATACCCTATACTTTCTAGAATGGTTAAACTATTGTTACACAGAGCAAAGCAACTAAAACGTATACGTCTTTCAAAGTATTTTGGCCCGTCAATCACGTAAATGTCAATAATTTTAAAATGGCTACTTCAATAAAGAAAATATCAATACAGTCGAGATTAATAATTTCGTATCGATTTGAATATCAATTAACGCGACAATAAAATGAAAAAAAAAACGTACGCAAACGAAGTCGCGGCCATTATAATATAAACACTCACCATGCAATCTCCCAGCTGCTTTGCTACTCAACTTGTCTCTATGCCCTCGCCTTAATAAAGACACTTCCTCTTGCTTTCTCTTCAATACCTATTACATAATTATGTGTCGCATAAATAATATTTTCGTCACTATTCAGGGTAGATTTCATTGTAACATGAATGCTGTTTAAAACGAAAGTTAATTTCTTACTTTATTTGTAAACGAAAATGAATCAAATGGTAACTAGATTTACTAGCTTTAAAATGACGATTTCATCGTTCATCTATTTTTCTTTATTTGTTTGGTTAAGTTTGAAATATAACAATGTTTTTTTATAAATGTACCTGTTCCTTGAGTCTAGTTTCAGCTTCCAACGATCGGATCAAGTTCGCGTTCTTTCGAGATTCTTTACGCAGTTGTGCCACCTGAGGAAATAACATTAAGTCTAAGTACTCATACATTCATTCATTTAATTTTAAATTCTAATGCCTACACTAAGCGATTTAAACCACATGTATAATATAGTATAAAAAAACATAAATGGTTTTATCTAAAGAGAAGAACATATGTATTAAGTGAACCTAGTTAAATAAATAATTACTTTTTAAAATGTAATAGTATTCTTAATTATGTCAAGCCAAAGATTTCAAAGTATGGATAACTTGGAATACCTACAGTAGTAAAAGATAAATAAAACAAACCTCTTTAGCTCTAGCTGCTTCAGCTTGTGCGTGACGTTTCGCTTCTGCTCGCATTTTCTGCACTAATTTGACCTACAAACAACATACATTAGTTGCAATATACTTACTGTTTTAAAGCTACAGCTGTTTATTATTTAAGGCTGAGTCAAAAGCGACGGTTTACGTTAAAATTTGTTTCTAATATTTTTCCCTGCTCAGAAATTTTTTGATTAATAAACTTGCAGTGAAATGTTTGGGTACACAGACCTTGTCTCGCTTCATGGCGGTGAGGTCGTTCCGCAGCGCGTGTATCTGCTGCGTGGTGCAGTGCGAGGCGCGCTGCAGCTTGGCGTGCTCGCGCTGCGCGTGCTGCAGGCGCTTGAGCTCGCGCGCCATGCCGGACAAGCGACGCTCGTACTCGTCGCGGACACGCTTCAGCTTCTCCGTCGGCGGGGACGATTGCACCGCTGGGATGGAAAATACATTATATATGCTCAACACATTTTGAATCCCCAAGACATACATTCGGCGTCAAAAATATCGCCCCTCGCTGAAATTCAGCATCAAGCTCATTAACTAACTAACTTTTATAATAAGAACTCTGGCTAATAGATCATGGTGTCAAATTAAAGCTTGTTTTATATCCCTTCAACTAACATGTTTTTTTTTTAAATTAAACGTCATAATTTCCATGTCGAAGAAGTTGTAAGAAAATGTACCAAAACACTCGTTTCAAGGGTCGCGACTTGAGCTCAGTTCCAGAGCTATAAAATGCCTGGACAGGGTAAAATGTCAGTCATTCGCTATCCAGACTTTGAAGACTACACACCTCAGGAGCTCAAGCAAGAAATCAACCCTCAAACATGGAGACGACCGCGGCTGAATCTGCTCAAGTTGTTGCTTTACTGCAAGCAGGAGTTCGACAGTGTGATGTCGCTCGACAATTGAATTTGAGCCGCCATGCTGTCCGACGAGTGTTCCAGCGGTTCCAGGAGACTGGAGCATTCGTTAGAAGACGTGGAGCTGGTCGGTGACGCTGCACATCTGAGCGGGATGACCGCTTCATTGTGACGTCGTCCCTGCGCAGTCGCTTCTCTAGCGCTGTCGAGGTGCAACAACGTCTTCGAGAAGCTCGCAGGACTTCAGTTAGCGTCTCTACGATTAGAAGGAGACTGCGGGAGAAAGAAATCAGGGCTCACAGGGCTGCTACTGGCCCTAAGTTGACTGCAGCACATCGTAGAGACCGCTTACAATTTGCCCGAGATCACGTCGATTAGACGTTTGAGCAATGGAGGCAGGTTCTCTTCACCGACGAGACAAGAGTCTGCCTTTATTGCAACGACAGGCGTGCAAGGGTGTATAGGAGGTCGGGCGAACGATTCGCTCAGGCCTGCATTGAAGAAACAGTGGGTTACGGAGGTGGCTCGTGCATGTTCTGGGGAGGCCTCTCTATAGATGGCAAGACCGACCTTGTCTGCGTTTCTTCGACCAGAGGGACTCGCGGCCAGGGGTCTCTGACTGCTGGTCGCTACATTAATGAAATACTGGAGCAGCATGTGGTCCCATATGTGGGTTTTGTCGGCTCTGGCTTCAAATTAATGCATGACAACGCGCGAACCCACACAGCTTTAATTGTGCGAGAATATCTGGAGGAGGTTGGGATCCCTATTTTGTCGTGGCCAGCCAGAAGTCCTGACTTAAACCCCATAGAGCATCTTTGGGACGAGGTAAAAAGACAAGTTCGGTCACGAGATGTCGCCCCTACCACCCTGCAGGAACTTGAAGATGCCGTCATCGAGGGATGGGACAGAATTCCGCAGGAATCGGTTGTAAAGTTGGTGCGATCGATGAAAGACCGTTTAGAGGCGGTAATAAGGGCAAGGGGGGGGAACACTAGGTTTTAAATTAGTTTTGTTTTATTTTGTAATTTTTGTATTTTTTTTGTTATTGTTTTGTATGATGAAATAAATGTTTTTTTTTACTGTTTACAATGTCTTTTCAATATTTTTTGACAAATGAGGAAATATTTTTTTTTTCTTTATAACCATAAAAACCATTAAATTACCTTTCAAATGATACCTTTAAGTCAATACTTGACCCAAGATTAAAGTGAAATAAAGTTGGTTGAAAACGTTTTTTGCACAGGGGCGATATTTTTGACGCCGAGTGTATATTGTTTAGGAGGAGATTAAAGTTAGGTGAAGTCTATAAATAAGCGTGTAGTTACCTATGGAGGCGAGCACCTTGTCCCGCTCGGCGCTGGTGGCCTGCATCTGCTGGTGCAGCGTGTCGAGGCGCTGCTCGTAGTGCAGGCGCAGGGCCGCCAGCCGCCGCTCCGACGTCTCTAGTTGAGCGATGAGCCGCGCCTTCGTGTCGATGTCCTCGCTTAGCAGGGCTAGTTGTGCGGACAGGGCGCGCTGGCCTGCAACCATGCCAACACTCATGTACCTGGCCCGGTGATGTGGTGGCAGACAGTGATGACACACCTTAAGTATGCGTTTGAGTGTCGTATACATCGACGCCGTATTTAGGGCACACCCACCACTGCAACTTCTGTTCAACAGTGGCATCCTTTGATCCAAGAATCAACTAATAATGCAGCTGTGAAATGATTTTTTTCTGCGATTGACGCCATTTTATTAAAATTATTCACGATAAGTGTATAAATATCTGACAGATTTAGTTTACCATGGATGAAGTGAACTAATGTTGTGATTTCAGTGGTTAAAATGGCGTACCTTTAGTCTCCTCGTTCTCTTCGTCATCGGAGTCCAGACTGTGCGTGTCGTTGTCGGAGGGCTCGGAGTCGTCGGCGCTCTCGCCCTCGGCCCGCTCGCGCTCGCCGAGCGGCCGCGCGTCCGCCCCCCCACCCCCGCCCCCACCCGTGCTCACGCTCTCGCTCAGGCCCAGCTTGCGTTGGAACTCTAGCTCGCCCATACTGCGGGCTAGGAGCTCTTTCTCCTATTCAACAGAAAAACATTAGAGTATATATTTTCCCGGCTTCAAAAAAAGAATTTATACTTATTGATTATCTTTATGATTGAAAAGAAGATAAATTAAGGGAAGGCCCATTTTAATGAGATCGTACCTCGTCCGGTGTGAACCTGAACATGGAACCGATAGCGAATGTACAGATCGCGCACAATAAAAACGCGCTCGAGCCAACCAAACTGTCAAATTGTAGATACCATAGACACGTACCTTGTACAGCTCCTTCTTAGCATCATCAATGACTGAGGAGGTGTCATGATGCGTGGAGTCATTTCTGCGGCGGCGGCGGCTGGCCTCCAGCAGCGCGCTCGTCTCTAACAACTGCGCGCGTAACTCCTCGATCTCACGAGCATAGCCCTGCACATCATAATAATCACGATACCATGAGAAAATTCACACATATTGCCAACTTGGTAATGTTAATGTCACGACGACGCCACGTTTTTTGGCAATAGGAACAATAACGCCGTTCCAATTTGCTAGGGCGTTGGATACGGCCGGTGGATATCTATCTTGTCTCTGATTATACGCGTCAAACCGACAAATAGCAGTGGCGTTAATGTCACAGCAGTTGCGTAATGTTAACTTTCAATTTTGTAACGATGACTCGAAGAAACGCCAACGCTCAAAAACCGCCAAGCGGGATAGCGGGCTCAGACCCAAACTAAGCTACACGCTTGTAAATTAGATAAGATCCATGACCCCAGAGCAAAACAATCATGTTAAATAATGAAATTCCAAGCAGAATTACACCTTGCGTTCCATCAAAAACTTTATGGGCAAATATGTAACGGCAGAGTGTAATTTTTTTTCCATTTCAACTTCAACAAACGAACCTGCACGAGCGCCGTGAGCGAGCAATCCTTCTCATCAGGGCTTCCATCTTTGGGCGCCCAGCTGCCCAGGGCTTTCTCCGCTACCAGCTCGCTGTTCCTCACGGACAGCTGTTCCACAGTCCCCTGGAGGGCCTTGACTCTTCGTCTGAGGGACTCTACTTCGCTGGTCAGGATCGCATTTTCTTGAACCACGTCACTCCAGCCCTCTTCGCCATTCTCTGATATCACGCGTTTGCCCTGGAAAAGTAATTATTTAATTTTCACAGCCTTTATTGGATGGAACTCACGATTTTTTTAGGGTTCCGTACCCAAAGGGTAAAAAGCGGACATAAAAAAAGGGAGCAGGTTGTCAATTTAGATATAGATCAAGTGTAATAGATAAGATTTGAGCATAACCTCTTTATTTATGAACCCATTTTTGTTGTTGCAAAGGCCGTACCTGTTTGTACTCAGCCAGTTCTAGCTGCAGCTCGGCGATGGTCTGTCGCAGTTGATGTATGGTTCGCGAGGACAGGTCCTGGTTGACGACGCAACGGTTCTTGATGTTGCGCGCTCGGTTCGCGTACTTCAACGTGTTCAGCGTCTCCATGAAGTCGCGGTCGCTCGGGGACACGCAGGCTATCATCACTGTATTGCTGTTGCCTGGGGGCACAATCAAATCATTTACTTACAGCTGCAATATAATCAAACTGTATAGTTAGAGCATGTCGAGTTTACCGAGTATTTAAATTTATTGGATTCCATCTTAACACCAAACGTGTGCTTACACGTGTTATCTAGGGATGACTTTAGGCTTTGCTAGTGAACAGTCATAATTAAGCTACTCAAATTCTGCCCGTACACCAATATATAAAAGACATATCTAGCTATACTCCATTATAATGCGGGTTGTACCTCCGAGCGAGTCCTGCAGCAGCCTTGTGAGTTTGGAGTCTCGGTACGGCACGTGCAGCACGCGCCGCGACTTGTCCCCGAGCGCTGATATCACGTTGCCCAGCGCTAGCAGGCCGCAGTTTATGGAGATACCCTCTTTGGCACGGTCGCCGGTTGCACCTGGAATGAGATGTCACGTCAGAGGACTGATTGCTACTTATTGTCTGAAGGAGACAAAAACAAAGGTGAGCAATTTTGATGTTTACATACAATACAGCAACCGGAAAACTTTATGTCATGTTCCAGGGAGTAAGTAAACTCGAGTTTTGGGAGATGTCAAGAGTTCCTGTGCTAAGGCTGCACATATTATAAATCCATTAAATCATCTAACCTGTTCGTTTCAACCTCTCTGATCCGGCTAGATCAACGAAGTGAAACTTCGCAGTTAGCGTCTCGTACTGATCTGGCGAATCTCTTTCGTCCCCGGGCTGTTGTTCGTGGTCGGGAGCGAGACGGCGTTGTCGGAGCTGCAGCGTAAACACTGCGTGCGAGCGAGATGAAGAGGAATTCATGTTCGTAGCGGCAGTGCTGCGGGCTAAGGCGCCAGCGTGCAGCGCTGCCAATGCTTCGCGAGCGCAGCGCACAGCGCGCGACGACGCGCCCGTAATGCGCACGCCACCACACCCGTCCTCTGTTATACGTAGACCGCCCTGTGCGGACAATAACGTAGAACGATGTTATTGTGAAACTCAAACAAATAAAAGATGGATCTGAAATTCAGATCTCATCACTACATACATTATATAAAACAAAGGCTGTCTTCGTCGCATCTGAATATCTGTCTGAACATGATCACCTTAAAATTACCGATTGTCATGAGGTTTTTAGCGTAATAATGTATACAATTTAATTAATTTTAGCTAGATAGTTTTCTATTCTTTAAACTAGTTTTTATTTATACTTCTTTGTACAATTAATTAAAGTTTTTATATACATAGAAATATTTCGTTGATATTTAAACGAATCTTTGATTATGTATAATGTATTCACATATTTGAGTTTAAATGGCTTCATTATACTGTTAATTTGTGCGGTTGTTAAAACAAAAGACCAACAAAGTATGTAATAATTGTGTAATTCTGGGCGCAACGTTACCCGGAGACCTAGTTGTAAGATAATAGGCGTATATAAATGTGATGAGTGATGCGTTGCGATACGCTCCGTTGCACTCCGTCACGGCTATAATGCAACCATTCTTATCCCTCTCCATTCCTACTAGGAAATTTTATCTGATAACATAACATGGTAATCTTTAAAGGTTGGGTTTATAAACGAATAATTTATATATATGATTTTTCTGTAGATCGCTGTAACACAACTTTAAAAAAAGAAAAGTAAGTGTATAAAAACGTGGGAAATATATATATTCCTGCAAGTGATTAATACGTTCATTCGTATACAGGCTCATGTTGTTACTGCCAACAATCACGCATGCAATAATATACTTTATCTTTGTTATAGAAACGCAATGCCTTGTAACTTTGTATGTATGTACTTAATAATATCTTGAATAACTTAAAGCATGAGTTTTGGTTCTTACTATACCTACGTTTATAGATTAATAAATACCTATTTCAATACCTTAAAAATAGTATTAAAACGCTGAAAGGAAGTTCTCACAGCATATTTTCATGTTTATGGCAAAAATATCTTCCCAAACCTGGAATCAAAACCCGTGATCCTTAGGCACGCCTGTAGTTACGTATTACAGACTTACTTATATGACCTAATTTATCAATTTGAACATGCGAACAAATCTGCGTTTATCAAGTAGACTAAATAAATATTATCCATCGCACGCTATTGTATGCAAGCACGGTCCGTCGCGCAACGACACGGCAATACCACGCTTGGAAGACAATCACTCTTCAATTAGCTTATTCAAGCCTCGCAGATTCTATCGCTAACTGTTCAGCAGTTGCTAATTAACATTCCCTACTAATTACAGAAGAAAGCTGCTACTGTGCAGATAATTCAAGACTTATCCGTGAAGCAAAGTCGTGATCGAATTTGTAATCAGTATTTTTTCAGTCATTCATCATTACAAAATGTTTATAATAAATGTATGACCATCTGATAACCAAATAGATGTATTTTTTTTTAAATTATTTTTGTCTTATGAAATGTCCGAAAATATCCGATCAGACACAACGCCTCGAAATTTGAATCCGAGAAAGATATATTAAGATATTTTGGTTTAATCTAAAAACAGTAGGTATACATGAAAAATTATAAGGCTAAGGTTAAGGTTCGGTTCAGGTTTAAGATTCATAGATAAGGTTTTATAATTAAGATCGTACCTTTCCATAAGGGTCCCTGGCTGGGTCGAGCAGGTCGACGATGTCTTCGTTGTACAGCTCAATAAACTGCGCCTGCACAGAGAACTCCGGCGGCAGCTGCCCCTGAGCGCGCGCTACCTCCGCCCTTTCCTCCGCACCTACCATACATTCATCCATTATTATTTTATTTGCATATTCGAGCGTAGTTTAGGGCATTTTTACTTCATTCTAAGATTGAGCAAATTAACAATTTCTTTTGTATTAATTTCAAGAGATGATAGACAAAAAGAAAACTTTCGTACAACAGAAATATATCTATTGTATTTATGTTGATTGACAACATTTGCAGAATGCCTAGATATTTATGAACGCAATCGCTCTTTCACATGCACCAGGTCGAGCGTGTAGTTGCAACATTCATTTTTAAAAAAGATCCTTAACTATATTAATATTTCTTCGTTTGAAATAAACTACATTTAGCAAGCAGAGATGCTTTTAGTTGATTACATTTCAATTTTTTAAAGTAGCTGAGTGTATGAAACTTTTGCAAACTTTGTTAATTTCATATTTCAACGGGAGAATGAATTAGCACTTGCAATCCTTTGTCGTCTATGAGTTGTAATGACTAATCTTTCAAAACTAAACTATTGTCCGTTCTACACACCAA
The DNA here is from genome assembly GCA_949316135.1 of Choreutis nemorana. Lineage (NCBI taxonomy): Eukaryota > Metazoa > Arthropoda > Insecta > Lepidoptera > Choreutidae > Choreutis > Choreutis nemorana. The sequence continues at coordinate 2,523,742 of OX438598.1, forward strand.
ATAAGGTTCAATTGTACCGCTTCAAATTGAACTATCGCTCTTAAACTTTGTCAACCATTACATAAATATGAGTCAACTTTTAACACTAGTTTTGCACTTACGAAACATTTTCTTTTTACTCGCCTACGAAGGAGAGTTATGATTTGACTGCTATATATGTGTATGTGTGTATAAATGCTGATCTTCCCCATACCTTTAAAACTACTTAATAATCCCGATTTCTGGTCACTTTTTGACGGGTTTTTCAATAAAGCTTCTAAGACTTGTCCCATTGTAATGGTCGGCTTGCGTTAGCGAAGCATTGCTTTGTTTCTTTTTCCGATAAAGCGGTACTAGGCCCAAAGGGCTACACTAGTTATAATCTATATGGATCAGTTTAGTTGTTATATAACAAATAGAGCTTGGAGACCCATTCGCTTTGCTTTTTCGTCCGGTTTCGGTGCTGGGCCAATATTACTAAAGGCAAGGCCTCAAGAACAACAAACCTAACCCCATATAAAATGGGTAAAATGCAAATGATGATGAATCGTGATATATTTGACAGACATAATTCATACATACATATGTATGTATTTGATTTATTTGTATGTATTTTTATTTATGTATGAATGTTAAGTTTAACTGTGTGACTTTGTGTGGATTTTGTGGAACTAATTAAAGGTGAATTTATGAAATGGTTGTAAAGGTTTACGTACAATAGTGATGTATCTTTACAACTTTGTGGGACTAGTTGTAAAGATGTATAAGTATAAGGATACATCTTTATAGTCTTATAGCTAGTCCCACAAAATCCATCCAGAAACCTCTGAACAGCCAGCTGTTGCACCTGCGTCAGGGGCTGTCAACAGTCGCAGTACTTAAACATCTGTCCCTCAGTACCTAGCACACTTTGTTCAAATCAAATATTTTATTCCGTGTTTTGAAAATTTACAATTTTGTTGATTGTTACCTGCGAACAGATCCCTGATGGCCCTTGGAATGATTCCTCTTCTTTCTTCGTCACCATCCCCCTCTCCCTCCCAGCCGCTGCCCATCGTGTACGTCTTGCCTGAACCAGTCTGCGGAAGGAATAAATATAGTCCCTTAAATATTATGGAAATGTTACTGTCTAAATAGTCTTTAAAATAAGGTGTATTTTCAAAAATATATTCTCAGTTTGGCATGAAGATTTAGTGGAGAAATATTGTGGGAATTCAGAAAATTAGAAAATAAAGAGATTAGTTAGATAAAACTTCAAATAAAAATCAAAATCAAATACCTAAACCCATATAAGTACCATTAAATGGCTTTAGAAATCTATTGACACCTACGATAATCGCAATAGCAAATAACATTTTCTCTTTTTATTTCCGACCCAGCATAGACTCGACGGTCACTCTGTTGAGGTGGAGTGACTGACGTCATCAAGAGGCAAGTTAAACAGAGGCTCTCACGACCATGCTCTATAAACAGCTCATTCACTTTCTAACATGGCACGTATGAAGGCACATGGTGATGGTTGCTCATGGTGTTTTGGTGATTTATCAAATCATTGAACTTAAACTTGTCAGCAACTTGTATTTATGATGTATGGGCACTTTCATAAGTTGATCATGATTTGGTTTAAAAAAAAAACATTAAAATAAACGTGGAAAATTAATAGGTACTATTTATTGTAAGTCATGACAACCTCGTCACTAAGGACGCTACAAATGTTTTTATTTCCTAGATATACTTTAATATACAGCATATATCATAGTATATATCATATGCACCTCAGTCTTCCAGACATGTGACCAGACAGTACGCGCGTGACATCAATACAAACTCTTGAAATGTGAAAGTTCACAGCTAAATTACCCACTTATTATAATGTCTAGCAACTAATAATTTACTGAAGACGTGACTACCTAGATCTGATAAGTGTACAATGGATAGAGAAATTACAGAACGGGATGTATTGGGGATCAAAGATGTCTGAGCAACAATGGCTTTTGTTTTAACTAATGATTGTTCTAGCTGATCTAGTGCATTTACTTGTGGGATGATTCGCTTCGTTTTCCTTCTCATATTTGTCTAACATAAGCCTTACTGTTGATCCTGGTTAACAGGAGTGCCCCGTATTAGCCGACCCAAGGTCAAATTAATAAGATTTTTAAATGTCAAAATAGGTTACCATAACAGAGGTTTTATTTCGCTGGAGGTGACAACAAGATAATCACAGTTGATTTTGAAATAATCAACTAGATACTTTGTAATTATAATGAAAATGAATTAGATGTCTATGTGTTTTTATATATGCAAATTTGCACGTAGCTTAAACTTTAGGTTAGCATATGAACAGTATACACATTGCTTCGTGATGTGAATATAAATTAAATATTTGCTCAATAAAGTAATTTCTCAATTAAATTTAGTTTATATAAAAACGCTTAATTCGTTATAAATAAATAAAAAATAAAATAGAACGAGTTACAAAAACAAGTTGTCTGTGAATTAACAACGGAAGAAAAAACAATAACATTTTTAAACATCAAAGCAAAGATATGAAATCTGCAAGATTATTTAATTAGTTGCTTAATTTAAAAAAATAAACGTTAATTAAGTCTTGTCGACTACCGTTGTAGACTATTCCCAGGCTGGTAAAACAAAGAAATGAAGCTGAAGCTATTTAAATGAAATTACTCCATTTAGAGTAAATGTATGTACGTTTGAGTGACGATTATATTAGCGAGTCATGTCGCATGTCATGCTAATGTGCTTGGGATTCTGCATGAGTGTTTTGTTGAGATGTCTCCGCTCATATTAAGAGGTAAAAGTGTAAGGTGACGAGCGGAAATACATAGCGAAAATTGGTGTGTGTTTTGTTAATTGAGGTAATGGATACTTGAAGCTTTAAGGTAGACAACACTAGCGTGTCACAAAAATAAGTCACTCATTCGCAGCATTTAAAACAGGACACAAATCTAATACGATTCTCAAGTACCGACAAAACAATGGACGATTCGTCAAATACAGACGGCTTAACAATAAAAACTTAATTACTTAAAAGAGATAATTTTAGAGAGGTCCGTTTGAAAAGCTCGCAACTTTCCATTAATTTGAAGTCGCAGTGTTGCAAGTCGTATTTTCATTTTATAGTGAAACATTGAAAGTTTATTTCACCTTAACTGAATGTTTTAATGCGTGAAAGCGTAATAAATCGCGGCCTGAGATAGTATCTCTGATTGGTTACCATTTAATTTTACACTGGATTTTTATTACTATCTGTGATCAATATTACATAAGATTACTGGGAAATTTTACTTGTACAATATACTGTACGAGTCTAGCCAGCTGTAGGTATAATTAAATACGATATAAAACTGTTTTCCGCATCAGCTGCTGCTGCTGTTAGTTGTTTGAGCAAAAACCAATCTTTACAGTAAATTAGATTGTCTGAATTTTTTCCAAAGCGTTAACATTTTAATTAGTAGTAATTAAAATGTTAACGCTTTGTAATAGTCGATACAATTAAGAGACTAGATACTGTATTGACCTGAAATTTGACCCAGTAATACTTAATAATTGTGGATAAACAATTAATTATTCTATTGAGTGCCCTTTGCACTGGCATAAATTGGAGAAACCTATTTGTTAAACTTCTGTTTGTGATCAACTAAGGAAAAAAAAAAACAAAAACATCCTCAACGACCAACTCAAACAGATATACGAAGAGCATAGAAAGGAGATTCAGGATCCTTATGAGAAATTTTATCAAAATCGTCAGATAAAAACGAAAGGTTGAAAAGTTAGTAAATGTCACATGTTGTCGCTAATGTTATTTTCTTACACCGCATTTTGGGAAGTGGACTGCAGCGGCGTGGTAGCCACCAATTAGCGAGCGAAACAGTCTTCAAGTCGTGCACATCGTCGGTGTAATATGCAACATAATAACACACGTTACAAAATTGTTTGTGCAAGTCGGTTTCCCTGCTGGTTTTCAACGTTGTACTTAAAATATCTTTGTGATATTCAGCTTTAGTGGAACAAACAGTCTTTCTCTTCATTTTTTCCTGTTAGATTAAGATTTTAATAAGATGGTAACACATATGAAAGTAACCTACGTATCATTTTAATTTTTTTTACAATTTTATAATAGGTATGTATGAATTTTGTGGACTCAAGCATATAAAATTAAAAACAGAAAAAGTAATTTGAAAAATTATCGCTCAATTTTTCTGTCTTGTAAAAGAATAAGGATTACGTGAATTCATTTCGGAAAACTGAACCCTAAAAAGAAACCATCCGCAGGCACTTAAACAAGTGAATATATATTACAGTAACAGGTTCAAAATATATTTTTTCTTTCTTAAAACGAAAAAATCTAAACACTCCATACACATTTGTATAATTGAAAACAAACCTGTCATTAAGTTACCTTACTTGGTAGTCTTGGTAAAGGTAAAATGTTTGTATTATGAAATACAATAACAGTTGCATTTCACGTCCTTGCTTTTTGTTTGTCTGCGTGTTTAGCGTTTGTTAGCCAATCGTGAGCAACGAATTGATGATCAAACATTACACACTTTACAACATACTGTCCATCTATTTGTATACAGTACGCACAAACAGCTACTAAAGCTTCACCTTAGAAAGTGCAACATGAATCCTTACGCTGTACAACTTAGAGTCTAAACAGATTAGGTTAATTCATGGACGTTTGTACATAAGCAAGAGAAACATTTGCACAAAACACAGGAGCCAGTAAAAATAATAAGAGTCGTAATAAAATGATATAAGATTAGAACAAACTATGACTAACTAGACCAAAGATAAAAGATAACATAACAATCATACAAGATAAGGAACTTTAACCAAACACGATAACAGACGTTATCAAAACTGACCAATTTTGGATAATACCACAAAACAAACCCGACAGGTTGACCAAAACTCAAGGTCAATAACGAAACTATTTCTTTAAACATAAAACTTAGGCTATGGAAAAATAAAAAGGCAGGCTAAGACATACGTGGTTGTATAACTATTTATAAATAAAAAATGCTAAAATATTTGAGAGATATAATCAATTTTTCTTCGAGATCAAGATTTTTCGGTAATTTTTTCATTCATCGGTTCAACATGTTTAGAGTGACTACGTGTTTATTGAATTATTAAAACGTCAAACGTTCAGTATTGATTTAACAGATCTAAAACAGTTAGGTCATGAAAGAGTTTTGTTTTTTAACTTTTTTAGATTTTTATCTAAGTAGATGTTAATCTCATTATATCTTAATCTATTATTATACTCATATATTTACTTAAAACTAACAATGTAGTAGAAGCCGATCAAAGAGTTAAAGATGTCTTGACATACTTAAACAGCTTCTTGTATGTTGACTTCTAAAGATCCAGCGCTACGTGTAGTTAGGTAATGATCTAAAAAAAAACGGTCAAGTACGAGTCGGACTCGCGCACCAAGGAATCCGAACCAACTATCTTTTAATTATCAGATATGTATCTATAAAATTCTAGGGAGACGATCGTTAAGGTGAATCGGAAACGAAACACCCATAAATGTCACATTATTCACGTTATTAAAATTTTATAACCCTTAACAAATAGGGATACTATTTGAATCTTGTTTGTCTAAACAGGAGCGAAAGTGATAAGGATTGATAAAACATTCATATCTGAAATTATATCTGTTAGTAGTTTCGATTTCACGAACAATGTACAAAACATTTATGTCTCCAGCAATTTCCATATGTATTTTCGTATTAACATATAATATTAATATTGGACATGCTTCAGATATGTAATCAACGCGATTAACTCTGTCGTTTATGGGATTTCAAGATATAAGTTAAACATTATGTAGTGTAGGAAGGTATTACTGGTTCATTAATATAATCACATGTTTTTATTGTGAGCTTTATACCAGCCTTTTCCATTCTTGGTATCATGATATTACAAGTGTTTACAATAAAACACGTGTTAAAGATTCATATTGACATCGATTTAGAAGTTAATGTATGATTACTTTATCTGATATCTAATATAATAACAACAAATAAAACAGAATTACAAAGTGATTAGAAAGTAAGAGGTTTCTTGGAAAAACACAAGTGTAACCTTTTTTAATCGGGACACACCCGCAATTTTCCTGATTCAAAAAGTCTCCTGATGGAAAGTGGTACCGCCGCCTATTTAAACGGCGATGCTCTTGATGTTTGAAACGCCAAGAGCACCGCCAATGCGTTTCCCATGTAGAGATAAAGATATTTTAAGTCTATATATACTGGCTCTCAAATCCTTAGAACCAAAACACAGCAAACTGTTTCACGGCACATATAGAAAGGAGGGTGCTACTAACTTAGACAATCTCGCATATAGATCTCCCACCTGTCAAACTTTGTCTCATCACTGCAACTCAAGTTTGGCAGTCAACAATGGCCTTTTAGACGAATAATGCAGCTGTGCAATGAAGCACAAACTACGTCCGCAACAAATTCATCACGAAATATAGGAAAACTAGAAGAAACAGATTGTAGCAACCAAAAAAAGGAAATGAAGTCAGAAGATCGCCAAAGCTATATCCTTTCATGTAAAGATGCAGCAGGTTACGTACTGCTAACCATCAGACAATGTAAAAAACATAGTTTCCTTAAACCGTTTGTATTTCCAACTGTCCTATATGCCGTTGATAGGTCCGCGTCCTAATACGGTACGGGCCAGCTAGCGGATCTGCACCAAGGCGATTACAACTGTACTCTTGGAGATAACGAGGACTAGAATAAACTAATGTGGAAGCAAACGTGACAGTCTCTACGGATGGACGATAAGGTAGATTGAAGCAACTCCTAGAAAGTATTCTGTAGCTCCAGTCAATGAAGATTTTAGAAGTGCTTCATATTTGAATTCTGACGGTTCTATTGAAAAATGCAAAAAGACAATTCCTCGCTCACATTTAATACAAGTTTACATTTTAAAAAACCTTAAGTTTAGTTGTTTTATACTGAGACAAAGGGACAAATCCTTTTAAACTTACATAAAACACAAAAACATAAACAATCGTTGTTATTCAGATCTACTAACACAAAGTTGAATAAAATAATAAATATTTATATATCCATTAAAAGTTAATGAAAATCCAATCGAATTTGTTTACGATCGACCTTGCCTCGTAAATTAATTTATCATAAAAGGTGATACAATAAATTATATTTCACAAATGTTTAGCAATCCGTATCTGCTATGTCGCTATATATTTAAATCTCCATAGCGGAGAGGTCTTTGCTAAAAACCGTTAAATCATCATGGTCATTAATCACTTTATAAAGTTGCCGGATTTAACGAACTAATGTAGGTTAGGTTTTATTTTATTTTTACAATCTGCATTATCATTACAGTCAAGGACCAATGCGATAGTGCAGTACACATACATATAAACATTAAATTTCTAATTACAGACAACCAATATTAATAATTAAGATATAAAATTATTCAATAATAAAAAACAAACAAATGATCAAAGACAAAAAAAAAATCCAACAACACTTTTAATCATTTACAGCAAAGAAAATGCAAGGTTTTAATAATAATAACAATAACCACATCACGACACACACATTAACTCAGCCCTGTAGTAAGTATCGAAAGAACTTGTGTCACAGGATCTAAGCAGCGATATGGTATATACTACATCGATAACAATACAACATCCAAGACCGGTAAGCGAAACAATTCGTCTTGAAAATAACACAAAGTCTCGCCCCCGCCGGGATTCGAACCCGGAACCTCTAGTGTAGCAGTCGGCTGTTTACACCACTGCGCCACCGAGGTCGCCAAACGAGATTACTTATATTTAATTAAATGCTAACTGACCGCTGCTAGGACTATACTGAGATTAAAAAACATCCTGTACCGCAAATAGGGAACTACGATCAATCTTTTCTTAATTGAATGATAACCGTTTTTAGTTGCTTTCACATACTTCTTTTTTGTAGTTAGGCATAGCTTTCAACGGATGAACAGTTAATTATGCTTTTGTCATGAATTAAAAAACAAAGCACATTCTTGTATTTCCATTTGTTCGAGTATGTACTGACATAGAATTAACCATTAATTTATAATTGTTTTATTTGATCCTTTTTACTTTAATTAGTTATTTTATCAAGTTTGTGAAAGGTCTTGTATTAAAATTTACTAAAAATAACTTCGCTTATAAACTTGGCTGTATGTGTGCAGTTTCTTTGACAAATTCGTCTCAGTAGCGGACATGTTAGCAATACATCACGTCATTCAACATCAAAACATTATAATATGGTTAGTTAGATCAAATTAACCTTTGAGATCGTCCTGCGTTGGCACATTTTGTTATTTATCATCCTAGAACTAACTTCACGAAAGTTTTAATCAAATATAGATATAAAATTAAAGAGAGAAATATTAAAGACTTGTTAATAACATTTACGAAGTCAACAGGTGGCTTATGAGCATTTAATTTAATCGATATTTAAATAAAACAGGATTCCACATTGGAAATTCCGACAGGTGAATTTAATTTAAAAAAACAGCGTACTTTATGTTATAGTTTATTTGCTTTGATTGTACAGTCATCATTAGTTTTGGTTTAATTAAAAGTCGTCAAAGCTGTTATAATTTTGTTAAATAGCCATAAATTAACATGGAATAAACAATTTAAACCTAGATTGTTCAAAGCAGTACTATTAAGTTATCATTTCGTATTGAAGTCGTACATTTCAATTGTACAAAGAACAATAGAGATGCCTCCGTCGACATTCAGTCTACAATTTCTACATATGCTGAGACGGACATAGGACGAGACGAGTTCAGCATAGAACTGGTATAGTTAAACTATCTCACGAAGAACGTTCGAATAAGGTTGTGGTAGTTACGTCAGGCGTGTACATGCACATTGTCTCAGTGTGCGTAAGCTCGAGTTTGCTCAGTAAAAAGGTTAAACGATAAACATGTACACTTTAAATCACAACTATAGCTAAACCTACTTCATGAAATCGAATATCTGTATTAGTGATGTTTACTTTATTAATTATATACACACAAGGGCAAGGTGAATTGTATAATCAAACAGACGTAACTGTCAATTAGATTTTCCTCATTCATGAGGTTCCGTGGGTTTGGAATTAAAGGTGATGCCGATGACTTGTTTTTGTATTACTCGTGTCTTATCGTTTTCGAGAGGCCCGACATTTTTTTTGTACAACTAATCACCGGATTTCCGCAGGTTTCTTTACCAGACATATGATTAGTAAGGTTTGTTTTTTTTTAATCATGATGTGAAATAGAATACAGTAAAATGTACTTCAGAGAAATGGAGTAGAAGTACGCAACTCACGTAACAGAAATACGAAAAACTTTTTTCAAGAAAGTATAAGTTTAGACTTCAGACCAAATTTTTGTTATGTTAAACTGCAATAATTTCATAGGATTCGAAATTGTAAAAGCACAATTTGTCTACGACTGAATTATTTATTAGATATCGATAACTAAGTCAATCAAGTCATTCGTTGACCATTAATGCAGCTGCGAATGAGTACCCCGCGCGCAATATGGCAAGTTTTGCGCAAGGCGTGTGGCACTGGCAGGTGGGCGGCAGGCGAAGGCATTGGCAGCCTACAGCCTAACCGATCGAGCTTTAACGTTCTTATGACATGCAAATTAAAATTTAAAGCTTGTCATTGACTTTTTATTGCGATACGAAATAATTAGCAAATCCACCGCGTGGGTGGCCAGGAATCCGTGTTCGTATCTCAAACGATCAATGTACACGAATATAGGAGTAAAGTGTCTTTTATTTGGACATTCACGATACAGTCATTATCCAATTTAGCACGTGCAAGTGATACGAAGCATATTGCAATGATCTTGCAAAACGATGTATTATGTAGACGAGTTTAAATTGGATCATTATTTGCTTGTTGAATTAGATTACTGGATAACTTAGTCATGTTTTAAGGATAGAAGGATTAGAAGATTCAAAAATCTCACAGGTAATTTATTTGATTGACAAACTGGTCACGAAAGTGCTTCTTTTGCAACATATGAGCCTTGATATTGACCTACTAAATAAGTAGTTCTATTTATCAGGGCAGATGTATCAAATTTGTTACATACAAAAAATCACGCCGTATTCCCTCGAGAGGGTTGGCAGAGGTGTATCACACCGTATATCACATTTACGTTGAGACCCAGTGTGACAGGTTGCAAATCAGTCGCCACTATCCGGGCACAATAAGGAACATGGCAGCAACGATTCACCGAATTTGTTGTATATAATAAATAAGATTTTGCAACTATTATAAGCCAGTCTTCTTCTTACACTTTCTCATTATTTTTCTTAATTCGTCTCTTTTACTTATTAATTTATTTTATTAGTTAAAATCCCCCATAATTCCGGAATTATGGAGAGATATTTACTGCCACAACTTTTTAAGTCTCTAGTTCCTGAACCACTGTACTATATAGTAGGTGTAAGACGAAAGTAAACTTTTGGTCAAGAGTTTTCCAAATAAGTTGACATTTAAGTTGAACGGAGGTCAATGTAAGAGCATTTACAAATAAAGGAGACCTTTAACGTTTATTGCGTAACTTTTTATACGTAAAATATCACTATTATAGTACATTCTATAGTTATTGAATCGATATAGTTGAGTGATTTAAGTTTGTTATTTGAAACTTAAATCCGATAAATTTTCATTACCTACTATTTGTCTTACGAAAAACGTATATAGTATTGGATGTTGGACAGTAACAAATGGCGTATCTTGCTTTGTCATAGATACAGCATCAAGACCATGACTGTTACCATGTCTGACACTGCCCTTCAGTACAAGGCGAAAACTCAGAGGCGTTTGCAGTTAATTAACAACTGACATTTACATATCCAGCTTTACATTTAAGGCTTCCTCGTTTTATTGCTGTGACATTAACACTAGATCAATGAAACCGATAAATTTTCAACGCCCCACTTGTTTACTAAGTGTTTAATGTGTGTAATTAATTATTTAACTAACTGCATCTAAAACACACTTTTACGTGTCTGTCATGAGTTACAACCTTCTATTGCCGCTGGCGACTGCAATTGCAATGTATGAATCTTTGCAATGCGGCTCTCCGGATAGGTGAGGAATAAAGATGTCTAGTGAAGTTCATTATCGTAATCTTTTGTATCAGACGAATACAAATGTAGTCGCAACTCATGGTGTACACACAGTTAATTGTCAAAATCCTCTACAAGTTGGCCCACTTTGGCGAAAGTCTCCGTTACTGCGTTAGTAAAGAACTATTATTATCCATTTCTTCTGCGGTTATTGTTTGTTCCATCTCGGTCATCAAATCATGATGTTAAGCTATTTTCCCATACAAAAACAGTTTTCGTTAAATCCCACCTTGAGCGCTAGCTATAGGTAGGTGAAAAATTTCTGTGTATTCAAATAACTTTGTTAAATCGTAGACGTTTCTAGATACCAATGGTTGTAAATAAATTTCATGGGACATTCTTAATAGATGTAGTTTATGGATAACCCAAAGGGGAGCCAAGTAAATCATAGGACTTAGTTTCAAAATATTTTTTAAACTGTTCATGAATGGCGACTGTGCATGGCATTAAGCACGCCGTATTTTGCATTTTTTTTAGGCAGTACGATACTATATTATTGCCTTTATCAAATACAACCAATTATGCATTTATTCGACATTTAGATGTTTATAGTCAGATACTGGTTTATAACAAGTTTGAGATTGATCGCAAAGTTATTATATTTTAACATAATGATTAACTTTACAAATGGTATTTTATTCATAGCCTGTGTGGCATAATTATGCTGATGTGCGAAAACTACTAAACCTTTGAATGTTCATGACATGACATTATGACTTGAGTACCTAATTGCCAATAACATTAAAATCTTGTACATAATGCGTATAAGTTATCAGACAGGTATGTTTTATGCAAAACAAATTAGCTTGCTATCAGAAATTGATAATATAAATCTAACCCATAAAATAAGTAGATAATTATTTCTATACTTTAACCCTTTAACAACAAAACTACAACCGTAAAGTGATAACAATAATTCGAGATGTGTTATGTCAATGTCGGATGACGTCACGAGCATATTGTTGAAACACAATGACATGTGACACTAGACCTGCAGCGGCCTTCGAGATGCAATAAGGTATCATGTAATTACATATGGAGGAATACATATTATTGGGTGTTATGTTAGGTCGTCATTGATTTTCAGCTTATCTTCCTTGGCCTTTGCTCGCGCCTTTATACGCATACAATTGTTTTTTTTTTTTTCGCGCCTTTATACCAAAATTATGTCTAGCCTGTGTTCAAGTAGCAGAATCCAGAGAGAACTGGCTATCTTTGGAGGCCTTTACCAGCAGAAGGGTTCTTGCAGATGATAATTAAATAATATTCACTTTTTTTTTTTGTAAATACTAAACTAGCGAATATTAAATTTATTTTTACAACTACAAAAAATAAAAATAATAATACCAACATAGATTTTAACTACTTTATTTCTTGTTTGTATTTGTATATGAAACGAAATATAAGGCTTTTTACTTTAAATTTTATTCAAGAGTCCATTCTAAAATTTGTGAGAATGTTGTTGGAATGCGATGAGCAGTTTCGAATATTACCTAAACCTTAAACTACCCATAAATTTAAGATTTCCCATGGAAAGCGAAACTGTAAAATATATATCAAGAGGCAAATAATTTGAGATACCCTTTGCGGTATAATTGTTTTATCTTTGGTACGAGTATATAGAATAGGACGAAGTATTTGCAACTGGTAAGGCAATACATTAAATAGTCCTATTTGGTAAATCAATGATTTTCGATGCTGAACGGCCACTTATGCGTACGTGCTAAGACTACCATGTCTTACATATTGTACAATGGGCACCTGTGGTTTTGTTTGCAACAATACGTAGGAGTAGGAAGCCCGTGCCGTTCAAGTTCTGAATAGAATATTTGGCATGCATCCAGGGAATATAGGCTGAAGGATGGGAATGTGAAGCGTCAGTATAAATAGCTGCGGTGCGTTTGATGGACAAAAGCGGAAAAGGAGTTTTCTTTCTTAATGAGCTTGCGCCATTTAAAATACTCAGTGTAAATTAATTTATTTTTATTATTTATTTATATGCATCATCGAAACTCGTCAATTTTTTTTTCAATTTTGGAATGTACTTTCAAAATGGACACACACACATATATATTTAAGAGTAGCTGTATAAAGATATCTATAAAATACTTGCAATTTTTTTACAGTTTTAAATTACCTATATTTTTAAGCTCACCTGTCCATATGCGAGCACAGTAGCATTGTATCCGTCCAGGGCCGCCTCTACTAGTTTCTTTACGCAGGTGTCGTAGAGTTCGAACTGGTGTATGGAGGGCCCGAAGGCGAAGTCGAAGGTGAAGGCACGCTCGGCCCCCAGGGCCACGCCACCCTCGCCCGCAGGGCCACCTGCGCGGGCGCACACGCCACATCCCTCTACAATTTCACCGGGGGTCTGCGGACGGATCCTACGGACAAAACAATGAGATTTAATGTGAAAGCAAACATTGATTGAGTCAAGCATGGCTAGGCTTGGCAGATGATAGATGTAAATTTATTCGACATTGATAATATTTAAAGACGGAACACAAATGTATGATTTTGGCAAAAGATAACTGAAATGATCGTGACTGTCGCTGTTATTGATTGTTGGATAAGAACGTTGTCAAACATCTATATTTGTTCAATGTCATCTTAATTTTAATCTTAACTATAGAAAGGTTAATGCATGAAGAAAGATCTTTGCTTTTGATTGACCAATTCCTATGATAAAAATTTGCATGTCTAATGAGAAAGGCAAAACATGAGTACTATGTATTTATATTTGATTTTTTATGTATTCAGTCGGGATAAACTATACTAAGAGCGTAGCAATTGGCATTCACGGCACGAGTGTCCCTGCACTCCAGCGCAGCCCAGGCACCGGAAGGCCCAATTACCGCCGAGCTCGGGGTCCGAGCGACCACCAGCGCGTGCGGCGCCCCTGTCTCTAATACAAATCTACTTTCATCGTACATACAAGAAAAAATACAACGTAAATCTTTAGCAATAAGGGTTTAGTTGCTATGCCGTAATGAAAGTAACAGAGGGTGAGGGCTGTTGGTTATCGACGTAATTTGCACAAGTGCTCGTCATGCGATAGCACTATTTAACGAAAAACTTCTAAAAAGTATCGTGAAATACATATTTTACACAATACTCTTTATGACGTTTGCAATCGCTTCATGGTAAAATATGACGATAACCCCATCGGTACCTCACTATCAGGCACGTATATGTAATGCCATGCATGCATGCATGTTTGTTTATTAACTATGTTGCACAAAAAACGTGGTTAACTAACACAAGTAGTTGGGTAGGTGGTTAAATAAAGCAAACATCGTGCAGTTTATCCTTGCATATAAGAATCAACTCCTTTATGGTGAGTAGGTAAGTAAATGCGCGGGGCTATTGTCCGACAGTTGTTAGTTGCACAACTCCGCACGCGACAGCTCGCGGAAACGGCCGGGATCACGCGATCCCAACGGCGAACATTCGCACAAGGTTAATTAACGTTGCCCGAAATTGAATAGTCAACGACTTGTATACTTAAATGCAATTTTGTAATATTATGATATTGTAACCCTAACAAAATTATAATCTAATAAATGGAATTCAGGTTTTTGTGAGTCTTTCATAATACTTGAAAGCTACACAAGTCAAAGGATAACAATATTTACTGTCCTTGTCTCTCAATTTACATTGCAATTTATCCGACATGTTTTAGAGTGTTTACTATGCATCACTATTCAGTTATTCTAATGTCGTATAGAATTTTATTTGAAAAACACATTCGAAAAGGTGCAACAATGGGGCATTCAAGAAATTTAATTCATGAAATTACCGTTCAATGTTACAGACATTTTCCTATTATGTGTATAGCTTGAAAATACAAAAAAAACTAATATTTTGCTAGTCATGATCGAGGGTTAACACAGGAAATTATAGGCAATTGTGTCAATAGCGTATGAAAGTAGGGCTTTGTGGTGCCATTTATAGTCCACTTGCTATTCATTCAAAAAATTTGGACAACTTTGCGAAAGCCTTTTGTAGGTGCATGTGCAGTATAATAATAACCACATCACGACACACACATTGACTCAGCCCTGCACTATGATATAATCTTGTATCGCAGGCACTAAGCAACGATATGGTATAAACTACATAGATAAGACATACACAGATTGGAAGAGTAGAGTATTTAATAACGACCAATTAAGCAGCGGTCACACCAATTTTTAAAAGGTAGACCTTAAACATTTCTCAACGACCTCAAAATCCGGTAGACAATGATTACCACGACTCTCGTGGCAATCTACACATTTTAAGCTCGTAAGGGCAGCATAATTATTTAAACTTATCAGCGTTTCACAATAACTTATTTTGGAATCAACTTTTATCAAATTTCTTAAGAAACGAAGCATTTATAATAATTTGTATACATAAACACATACATACATAAATTCACGCTGTAATCCCTCGAAGGGGTTGGCAGAGATGTCACACAACGCATTTCGCATGTTTTTGTTAAGTCCCAGTGTGACAGGTTGTGAATCTGTCGCCACTATCCGGGCACAATGAGAAACATGGCAGCTACAACTTACGGCACCGCGAGACTCGAACCCTCGACTTGTCAGGCTGGGTTGGTCGGTTAACAAAGGCACGTAACAAACTAAGCTACCACGGTAACGCTAAAGTTAATCAATTTTATGTATCGGGAAAAACCGGAGTAAATTTTTTTATTCTAATTCCAAAAGGGTGCATTTTGTTACCACATTATACATAAAGCTGGGCTTTTAATAGATCAATACTTTGAAAAAAATATATTTCTGTCGCACTCTTGTTTAACTACAGTGATGACAGCTTAGAATTAACAGTTTCCGCCTTTGAGATATATCTAATGAGAATTCAGAATGTATTCCATTCATTTTGTCTCTTAACAAGAACCAGTTATAATTTTATCAACTGGTTGTGAAAAATTGTTAAAAATATCTATTACTTGTTTTCTTAACGGATCTTCATAGTATTGATTGAGTAACATTTATGTTACTATTTATTAAATACATTTTTTTGGTTCATTGATTTAAAATTGCAAATTAGATTTACCCTTTAGATACGTATTAAGCTGTTTTACTTAATTGAAGAACCTTGATTCGATGTATTACGTATTTTATTACAAAAATTCCATTTAAAAATGTTTACGAAAACAATTTTAAAAATTTACTTCATGAAAACAAAAAAAACATAATCCAAGGTTTAATAGTAGCATTAAATTTCAAGAAACTTAATAGACTGTAATCACATACATTAATTATTTATTATTCAAAAGTAGAACAGGCGTGGGTGCCTACTCAGATATTTGGTTAGTCACCCACTCAATCTTTTGTAGACTTAGACTAGATCAGAACTGGTTACCTTAATTTTTTTAAACTTAATGCTGCATTCGTAAGAAACGCCGGATAACTTATGGCGGGAAGGCACGCAATGTATTTACAATCTATTGTAATAATTTCAGTTAAGACGTACCTATAACTTTATGTTTGTAAAGGAACAGAGCCATCGGTGGAATCATTTTCTCCGTTTAATATGATGAGAGTACAGCCAATACGATTATTTCACAATGATCCTGCGTAAAAGACAGGGACTAGTTGATTGATTCAAATAGATACAGACACCTGAACCCGCGGACTCAGTTCTAGTGGGACCAGCTTTCCAAAAAGCAGTATGTAAATTCGTTATTATCTAGCTAAACATATACCTCCTTGCAAATAAACAACGTTATTATTTGTTTCACTTCAGAACATAAAACACGCAGGTGTAATATCTAGAACATACAAAGATTACAATATAATCATGTTTTGAACCAGGTTGACAAACAAGCATTACAGCTGTGGAACACCAAAGTTTTTCCTTCCCGAAATCATAGCAAACATAAATTACGCAAAGAACAACACAAACTTAGACTGGTTGTCATATAAAAATTAGGACAATATTCCTACAAATGCGCACTAAATCGATCTGAGAGAAAATTATAATTTTCTTTCGAAGTCTTTACGCGGCTGCAGATGAACAACGAAACACACTTCTTATGTCAGGGGTTTACAAGTTCATCAATCAACTTTGTAGTTTTACCTTTTCTAGTGAGCACCACAAAATACAGTGACTTCGGCTCGTCAAGTTGTATGAAAAAATCGTAATAAACAAGACAGAAGTATGCGCTGCGTGGGCCACCAGTTCCGAATCAGGTGTCCTTTATCTTGGAGCTGGTGGAAGTTCTGCAAGGCTGACGACTAGTCGCCGAAACGATGCAGGCGTGTAGGTGCACCAATCGCATACATTAGCCTTATTAAACGGCTCCAGTTGCAATATTGACATTTTCTCGGATCATGTTATGACAATCCTACAAGTTTGTTTCGCTACGACAATAAATGTTGATAGTATTTTACGACGATAATCTATAAAACTTCCTGCGACACAAATTGTTCAACTTGATCTCTAAATATACTTGTAAGTATAAAATATATAAGTCGAACATGAAAAGGCTGAGTCTCGAATATACTCGAATGAAAGGCAATACCGTGCTCCCCATACTCAAAATATAAGTAGCCTTTGGCTTTGATCTTCCAGTACTGCAATTCACAACAAAAAAGAAAACAAAATAATACTCATATTCAGTAATTTAGAACTGGCAAATTAAACATTACTTATATGACAATCAAAATAGTAAAACCTGAAAATTAGAGCACATTTCAATTTAAAGCATGATGTCATTATTACGATCGATATTCGATATAATTTGTACCTTAAACATGTCTCCCACGACACCAATCTAATATTTAGAGCTGGCACCATATCGGTCAAAGTAATTTGTTTATTACTTACATATGTAAATAATACAAAGTATCTACACAAACATAACATTCAAAATTATTGTATTTTATAACATTACTTTATAAAGCACAAAAGATATAAATTTATATTGACTGCTGTACAAATACTAACAGATTCATCTTCATACCTTAGTGAAATATTAACCAAGGGCTCGAAGCTCTTAGCTATTAAAGCTCTAAGGAATAGTTTAACCCTTATTATTGAAACCTTTTTAATGCATTGCCTAATATAATACGTAACATCAAAAGTAAGAATAAAAATCGGTACAATACATTTCACATCAAAAACATAGGTCAGGAAACAAGTACCCGACATGAATTTAAAGTGGTTTAGGCGTTAAGTTTTAAATTTGATATAACATTTTATTCATGTAAGGCCACACCTTTTATGGTTTCCATGAAAACGACAGGAAATAATCGACATAATACATTCTTATTTTCCCAGAACTATTGATCATACATTACTTTTAAAAAATAGCCATCAGACAATTGGTTTGTTAGACTTATTCCGTCTTATTTATAAGACAGGGCCTAAGAAGTACTATGATTAAACCAGGTTTCAACCATGCTTAAACATTTAAAAAAGTCGCTAAAAATATGTATACATTATTGTTCTGGTACTTACTTTAAGAACGAAATAGTCCTGGTTTGAACCTCACATAGTCCATGTTTTACTACAAGATGGATTTCGCGTTGCAGAAGCGTCTAACATCAATGTATGTAATTAATTACCTACCAATGATATTGATTTCAATCGTTTTTTTTTAAATCAAAATTCAATATTTTTTTTGTGTTACTTATTGATTCATTAATACATTTTCGAAGCTGGTGACCGACAAGGTGTTGAATTAAGGTTAATCTTTGTCTCTCACGAGATTCCAAACTTGATTCATCATTGAGTTTAAAATAAACTGGAAAATTGCACCGTATTAGGTAGAGAACTGTTTTTAATTGTACCATAAATGGTTGTTGGAATGCAACTTAAATGGTCAAACCGCGTCATTTGTCGCATATTTCAAGATCAATGATAACTTCTGTATAATACATATATGAAGCTTCAGCTATGTGATCTCCATCTAACAAGATTGTTTTATTTATTGAATTCGATTTAAACAAGTCACTTAATTTAAAGATAACAAATTACATAACACTGCAAGCAAGTTAAAGAAATCAATACCAAATTTCAAACATATCTTATGTACTTAGAAAATTTTATGTGGTAATATTATGTTTTAGATATAGTTACTTTCGGACACGATTGTTATAAATTGTTAATGAATAAATGAAATAAAATGAAACAGATAGCATTTTGTAATTGCTAAGGAAACAGCTGTATATACGTACAACTTACAAGACTCAATCAAAAGTTTTATTTTAATATTTTTCATTTGGTTGAACAAAAGATACATATATGCCTAAAAGTCATAGACAATGATCGGCATAATTTATATGATAAAGTTCGCAAGTGAGAAGGCCCCAACCTCAATACCGCATTAGAGTTAGCAATTTAACAGCCATTATACAAGTGGTAACAGCAGTATCCCGACCTAAGACAGCAATAACAATTGAACTGTCCACCTTGACGCACACGCATTCGTAAATCACGTCATTTGGGCATGATGACAGTTTTCAAAAGATTTATGACGAAAAAAAAAAATGGGTCTTGAAAAACTTTATTTATTATTTTTAAGGTGAGAAAACAATAATTATAAGTTATAAGCTAGCTACCAAATATATCATAAGACACACTACATAATATAAGACAGCGTGAGCTCGAATCGTTGTTAACAATAAAGGAATTTACTGATCATAATTGTAGGAAAACTAAACCCCTTTTAGGGTGTTTTTTTAACCATAATAATAGTTAGGTATTTGCAAACACTTGATTGTATATATCTTTCAAAATTTCAAGTAACGAACAATTTTTCCGTGATTTTATGTCAACCAACATCGTATGCGAACAAAATACGCAGATACATATCAATCACACATCCTTTAAAAACGAGATTTCAAAACGGTTTATCGTAAAAAAATGCCATAAAACCGGGACTCGTGGCCAAGTACGAATGCAAGGTATTGTTTAATTGGAGGATGTAAATAAATACCAAAGCCTCCGGTATTGTAGGTAGAGTAGACAAAGACGGCAATTGAATATTCGACGCGGCATAGTTAGTGGTAAGATTATTGTTGGATGAAACTTACGGAAAACTGTAATTCCTCAATGCCTAGCTGAGATCCATGTCGGCATTTGTCATCATTTCTTACGACTAAGTACTTACTGACAAAGTAACATACATAGAACATACAAATTAAATTAATATTACAGTTGTGCTTTACAAAAACTTTGGATACAGGCTTCATCCAACGTTAGTAACAACAATATAATGTTACTAGTCTTACCTGAATGACTAGTAAGAAATAGCAGAACCATTAATATTTGTCGATAAATATTAAACCTTCTTCATTGTTCCAACACACAGGTATATTAAACTGGTAAAACTTAGCAAACACAAGTTACATCATAGTGACCACTCCTTAGTGCTGGCATTATCATCTATCATTTATTCAAGACATCATTTGTCAAGACTAAAGTTAGCTATTTTAAAATGTTTTCTAGTATCCTGAATTATTAAACAATTTAAACCTTGATCATTTGAATTATTAATTTTAATGTCTACAATTGAAATATGTTACTAATGTTAAACAAAAGATTAAAACCAAAATAGTGTTCTTGAATCAGTATGAAATGTCTAATAACATTTTAGAATGAATTTCGAAAGACTTCCAAAATTGGTAATTACAATTTTACAATGGAACATTAACAATTGGAGAATTACCTAATTTTACACAAAATTCTGTTTGAGCTACAGTGTACAGTGAACAGGCTGTTGGGTAATTATCTAAAGCTAAGACTTTGTATTTGTAAAAGTAAAGAGAATCAATAAAATTACTTTATTTGTCTTTAGCTCCCCCTTTCCAATAAGTAAAGCAATAAATCAATATTCCAATATATCTCTAAGTCAGTAGTTTAATCAAAAGAATAGGGCATTTTTCTTCTACATTATTATTTTCTAACTACAAAAAGTCGCATATTTTTCGTGAATTTATTTCCAAGGTGTTTGTCATCAGAGGTAATAATAGTACTCCTTGTAGGTCTCTAGGTCAGGTGTAATTTACATTTCTATGAATTAACATTTTCATCATTACAAGGTAACTCAATGTTTTCCATCTCATGCATAACATTCTGCTGAGCTAATGTTTTGTTTTACTATTAAAGATGTTCCAAATATGTAAATTTACTACGATGCTTATAAATTTTCAGTTGAAATTTCAGGTATAGTTTAAATTTTGTTCTTGAATCAATTTTTTTTTTAAGTCTGCAACTAAATATTCCCAAAACTGAATCGAGTTTCAAGAGTGTTAACATATGTATTTAATTTAAATTAGAGTATTTATGATAACCTACCAATATTAGACATAATATTTGCTGCCTTGAAATAATGATAATAACAAAATACATTGCTTCATGGAGATGAAAATAAATAATAATTTGAAATTAAACTTTTTTGTTGGTCAATTTAAGGTACCTTATTTTCACACTTCCTAATATCTTAAGGTGAAATGTGAAAACCAGAGTTAGTGTGAAACTTTTTTTTTTTTTGCACAAGTTTTGTCAGTAACAAAGTGTTTATTATTATGCTACTTGTCAAGTCATTTTTCAATAACCATGCAAGATTTATTATTACAAGATGGAGCTTTAAAATTATCTCTAAATTGTTGTGTTTTATATTATCTCAATGACTATCTTTATACAAATATGTAATACAAAGTTACTTATCGGGTAACTATTAAACTCACCTGACTGCAACTCTGACACTGGATTCATCATTTGACATCTTTGTCTGCAAAAACACAAAGCATTTGTAAGTACATCTTCATAACTTATCAAAATATTGTCAATGAGAATTACTTACTTTAATAGGACATCTTTCAGATTAAGGGAAGTATAAATTCTTTATTGTTTTTTTTTACAATAGAAAAAATCAGTCCTTACTTAGTTCCAAAATATTGATAAATTGAGGGTAAATATTGTTTAAGCAGGTGTTATTAATATACAGAATATTTTAAAATTTAGTAAACTAGGTTTTGATTAAGGGTCAGTGAACCTAATTTGTGTCACTGACAAATGATAAAAGAAATCTTATTTGTACCCAAGAATTACTATTCTGTAAATCAATTAAACTTGAGGTAAAAAATATTTAAACTGACAGATGGCCAAACTAAATGATCGTCTATTGTGTTTTTTGTTTACCAAATACATCGGAGATCTACGTGGGGCGATCGATAACTCATTCTTTACAGTTCAATAATCTATTCAAAGATTATCAAGTTGTGTAATCGGTTTACTTACTGCTTTTGTAAATCCTCAATAGTCAACACTGGTTCACATTTCACGTATTTACTAAATCAAAACGGCACTGTAGAGATTGGTAAAGACTTATTTTGATTTATTTTTCATAATTTTAATAATGTATTTCTACGAAGCCGAGTAACGAAGAAAGGTAAAATAAAAAATATTATAATAAACTAGATTCACATTGTTTCCGTAAATTAAAATTACGATAACTATTTTGAATGTCTAATTATCTGGTAACGGAACACATTCACCACATTCTAACGTTCACACAAAAAATCGACTGAAAGCAAACGGCAAGCGAGCAAGCGAAACGATTGTGGATGGATTAATGTCAAATTTGATGTGACAGCTGTTAGGGATACCATAATCATAGTCAAAAAGTCTACTATAATTGTATTTTTTTTTTCTGTTAGAAGTATCAATCTGGTCTGTGATGGAAAAATATTGCTTTTACGATTACTTTATAATCATTTCTCCTTACGTCGGCCTTATTCACAGCAATCTTCCGTAATTATTATTTCAATACTTCTTAAAATAAAAACTCCAATACCTACCAATGAAATTGAAACCATACCAAACTTAAGTGTCCTTTTTCTTAGGTATTTTTTATTTTAGCCAAAATTACATGTTGACACTAGCGCCATTAAAAATTATTTCTCGGAAAACTAAAAAAATAATATTTGATAAGACAATTCTTCGTTTTACACGCTTCGAAAGAAATTTCATAGATGTCGCTTAAACTTGTTTTATTTTCAAAGTATTTTACTTTAAAAATTGAGATCGGTTGTGTTATAAATTTGTTTTCCCAAAATTTATTAGAATTCTAAACTTGTGATTTGCTTGTGTGTCGACACTTTTCGATCTTAAAAACATCGTATTCAAAAAAGGCTTTTTATTCTATAATACGTGATATATGTGAAAAGTACGTATAACAGTGGTGAGGGGTAATTGAGATTTTCTTATTGAATCATACCTAAGTATTGATTGAACTTTAAATAACAGTTGGGTTTTAGGTACTTGGGTATCTCGTTGATGTCTTTTTTTTTACTTTGACGGAATCGCGTGAGATATCGTAACAAATACATATTATGTCATACCGTTACTAATAAACAGCTCTTAAATGAGGGTTTTGAAAAATATACACCTACGTTATACTAAGAACATTTAAAAGTTTAGTTTTACCTATGGAAATATCCTGATTTCTGCAGAACTATCTTCACTTGAAGATGATGAGGACAACGAAGAGTCACTACGGACCCGTTCAATAACGTCTTGACAACCTCTGTAATGTAGTGGTGTAACAGCAATACAACGCAACGCAACAGGGTCCAGGTCTGAATCCCGGCGGGGGCGGAAGTTTGTGTTATTTGCCAAACGCATTGTTTTGCTTACCGGTCTTGGGTGTAGTATTCTTATCTATGTATCGTACCTTATATACCATATCGTTGCTTAGCATCTGCGACACAAGATTTTTTAATCTTACTGCAGGGCTGAGTCTAAATATAAACAGTGACTTGGTTATTATTATTGTTATCTTGATTTATTTCTTTATATATTTAAAATCCATTAGTAGTTGCAATCATTGTTCTTAATATTTAATGAATAAAGTTTCTTCTTAAGTATTTTCTTCAGTGGGATACATTCAGCAGTTTCTTCATGTGTCAGCTGACAGACACTGCATTCTCACAAACTGAACTTCTACTAATGCTTCGATTGAGTCATTGTTAGTAGAAATAATAGCATGTGGTTCTACGAGTATAAGTAATGTGTAATGTCTAACTAATTCTAAGCTATCTAGGTCAATGTATTATACTGGGGAGCCCATGATGCTAAATGTGGATTTACTCGAGCGTCGCGGAACCTTAATAGATTAGATGGTAGATTTGATGATAGGAAGAATAAATGGTCCTAAAAGGATTTCATTTTTAGCGGTGGGGAAAGCGTCTAGACACTAAAAAAACGATGATATGGGAAAACCCAGGCGTGTCAGATATTAATATTTTTCATGCTCCAGCATGTGTTTAACATGAAATATATAATAAATCTACTGATTTTCCCCCCCTTAGGCTACATTACTATCATCAGATTAGCAAAATTTACACTTTTTGGCTAGTAACTAACTCCCCATATCTTTATCCGACGCGCTTGAGTATTTTACTTGATCGATTTTTTTAAATGTTGCCCTGAAAGAACCCAACAACATGAATAGCTCATACTGGCTGTAGGTACTGATCAATATGCAAGGTATCTACAACATCTTAAACTGACGCGCTCGAGTAAATCCGAAAATCCCCTCTTGGGCACCCCCATTGGCTTTGTAAAATTTGCTTATACTTATTATCTTCATCACATTCTCTCTCTATGTCCGTGTGACGTTAAAGATATGCATTAAAATTAATATTTAAAGTAAAAATATAAAATTTTCCTGTTTTAAGGCAAACAAAAGTAAAACAACAATCTCATAAAATGTTTTATTTAATTCTAAAGACAAATAAAAAATAAATGGTTTCAAGATTGTTTATTTTCCACAAGATCCATAAGAAGTTTTTGTCATTTAAAGTGGGATATATAACAAAAGTTTACATTGCGTCAGTGTCATTGTCAAATATAAACCTGACAAAACTCTCACTTAACAGAACAACAATCGAAAATATGTTTAGTTAAAATTAGATTTAATTTTAATACAAAGTGATTACCCGAAACATTTCTTATGGTTATCTAAACCTCTTCAAAACTTTAAATTTTATACTATCGGATATGTAAAACATAGGATATTATTAATTTTTCATTAAATTTCTTTGTTATTACTACTTATATGAACATTTCAGTTATACGATTTAAAAATGCCAAAGATAAATCAAATTAAACCTATCTACAATCGACATTGCTTTTCTTTCTAATGCTATGGTCTCGTAGAGTGCATAAATTAAAGATTCGAATAGATAAATTTCCATTTCAATAAGTTTTTTGTGACAATGGCCCGAGATAACTCTACCTACTGCATTACAACTATATTATTATATAAGCGTAACTATGACTTAAATCATTTAAAAATACGATAGTAAAGTACACACACGACAGTATCGGGGAAAATGTTCGGATGTTGTAAAAGGGAAAACCATGAAAATGAAAAAGTTGTACAAGTGTCGGATATCATGGAGAAGTTTGGAATGTTCCAAATCTTACAATATTTTGTATTGTTCATCACGACGGCGTGCCTTGGGATGGTTACCATCAACTATGTGTTCATAGCACAGGAGATTAACTACAGGTACTAAAACAGTTTTTGTTTTTTTTTTTTTTTGGACCCTAACTGCGGCCCTATTGGCCTTCGCAGCGAAACCGGACTAATCGCGCGGCGAGTGCTTCCCCGCAAGGGAGCGAGGCGCTTCGCCTCCCTGCGTTGATGCCCTCAAAGCCGGGCATTACGTTGGGTCTAAAATATTTAAAAGACATTCACTCGCGCTCAGGCAGGCCTGTCGCACACCGTAATTTTGGTATAAAGCTACAAGAAACCGGAGGGCCGTGTAGAAACGGCTAAAATCAGAGGCCGTGCGCCGCTCAGTGGTCTGGGGATAGACCTTCCCTTTCATAGAAAAATTCCATACAAAAAAATCGAAATTTCAAAAATGTATTACAATCAAAGCTGCGCCAAGAGGCAAGTGGACTCGATGACAACTTGCTTGCCTTATGGGAGCACCAGCCCATTCGTATCTAATAATCTCGAGATAATCGACTTTAAGTGTTTTCTTCCATACAAAAAAACTAAATATTTTTTCTCAACATTGGAACTGAAGGCTGAAATTCATTTTTTTATATTTTCAAACTAAATTTCTATGAAAGGGGAGGTCGATTCCCAGACCACTGTTCCCCGGTCGGATCGGACTTGTTACATTACTTTTGTACTTCACTGACTCACGCGAAATTAAAACACTTTTGCACATTTGTTTCGAAGCTCTGATAGATTAACATACTTATGTCCATATTTTTTTCAATTTAAGTAACATTGCAAACGTACGCGTCGGATCGAGAGAATCTTCTGTACTGGTACTATTGACTATTTTGATGCTCAGTGTGTCTACCATGAGTTCGTATAGTTAACACACGTCAGGTTACATAGATTACTACATTGATTTTAATTGAACTTAAATCCTCATCAATCCGTTAGAGGCGCTTTACATAGATTTATACAAATTTGTAACTGCAGTTGTAAGCGGCTATCGAAGGTAATCTCATGGTAGGCACACAGGTCATGTCCATCGTCAATGTCTTGTCAATACATTTTTTTTCTGAAGTAAAGTAATACAATACAAATTTTACAAAAAGAAAAGTAACTGTCCGTCGCTCTATTACTTTTCCACGCCTGAACCCCTGAAAATATTTTATAAAATTTTTACGTAAATTGCATGATTGTAATTCCAGATGTATCGTACCCGAGTGTGAGTCGGTTCCATATAATTTTTCTCCATCGTGGTGGCCAGACAAGACCATAGACCACTGCCATAAGCCCGTACTAAACGACTACCATTTCACCAACGAGACCTGCACCAACACCAGTTTCACAGGACATTTACAGGAATGCTCAGCATGGGATTATAAATCAGACAAATCAGTGATAGTTGATGTAAGTTCTTGAAGTGGGTAGTCTTTGTAAATTTTGTTTTAGGGTGGTTTTAGAAAGCCTAAATCCTAGCTGTTGATCTGAGAATAGCAAGATTTTATATTCCGGAGCCCTTAGCTAACTCATTACCTTTTGCTTTATATCTCTTCATTCTCAGTGGGGTACTTTTTGTTAAAGATTAATTATTCTACCGAATTCATAGAGCGGCCGCTCCAGTCGCTATTTTCTAGGGCTGGGGCTGGTTTCAGACTGAGATTTATACAGGACCGGCTCGACCAGATAGCGGGAACCAATTGGCCAGCTGGATTTACTATGTTTTGAAACAATAGTTTTACAGGTTTACATTTAGTCCCAAAAAAAGTCCAAAACTAACGTGGCGCACTTCGTTAATCTAATTTTAGCAAATTCGATAAAAAAAATTCGATAAAAAGGCGAATTTCGTCTATGTCAACCATTGCTCAAACAACTCTAAATTGTCTACATATATTTGCCTCTTGCCTACCAAAAACCCTGTAACCCTGCTATAAAATGATTAACGCTCATAAAATGTTATGCTGAAAAAATGCCCACTGTGTAACCAAACAACATACCACGCTTATAATTTAGATATTTAAACTTTATTCTTGAAGGAAACTTTGTACAAAACTTATTTTTATTATATTAAAACTTATTTACTTTAATTAAATAGTAAAATATTGTAACAACACAAATCAAAATACGAGTAGGTCTAGAGTAGGTATTATAAAATGGAGAAATTTAAAGAATGTTTGTCACTTTATGCTGATTTATGATTTATGCTTATTTTTTTAGCTTAACCTAGCCTGTCAACCATGGAAAGTGAGTCTGATTGGTAGCGTACACAATTTAGGCATGATGTTATCAGTTATAGTATGTGGTTGGATAGCGGATAGGTGACTATTTTATTATTATTTACACATGAATTTCATTTTTAAAACATTTACCAAAAGACAGCCATGATTTTTGAATTTTTTATAACTTATATACACTTTTACCTGACTAACAAAGAACCTGTTTTTAGTGCGTGATTATGTATGTATGTGTTACCTTGCGACTTCTGTAGGCTAAACGGCAGAAAGGAAGTTGTTATTAGTAGATTTTTCTATAGCACTATAAAATAATAATTTCTATTTTCATATAATTTAGATTAAATTTTTAGATTTAATATTTTTATTAACTTTCCCAGTTAATTAAATTAAGCAGTCATGTTTTTTTATAAAATGTACTTTTGTTTTACGAAAGGCCTTGCATAACTTAGTAACAAAGAAATGTTCTATTGCGCTCTTGCGTGGTCTATACTTAGCCTTCAATATCCAGAACCAAATATCAGTCGCTTACCAATTACCATCACAGATTAAAACATGGTTTACTTATTGGTAGTCATGGCGAATGAATGAAACTTTAACATTTATATTTGCAAAGATTTGGATTGGAAGATTTTCCATTCGGTTTATCTTTATTTTGTAATCAAAGTATCTAGTACATTATATTCAAAGTCATTATTAGTCAATCTCTTTACTCATGACATGGCAACGTATTATCGGCTTAGTCATAATTGATCCTGCGAGATAAATGATACAAAATGTTGCTGTTGGATATCCTAAAAATTAGTATATCCGGCCCAATGTCTCCGCTTCTGCTAATAATTTATTTCATTCTCCTGGTATGGCCGCAAGTGGATCATGATAGTCAACGTGTTGGGTGGCTGTTTAGGCCAAATCAAACCCTCCATCTCATCATATTACGCATACTTGGCAATGGAGGCCGTTGAAGCTTTCATCACAGCAGGATTCTACAATATCGTTTTAGTCATGAGTAAGATTTTTCTATTTTACATGTTGGACAGGCAAGCTAAGATAAGTCTTTGAGACGCGTGTGTTAGTGGACCAAAGCATTTTTCTTACCAGTGTCGATTTAATACCCGACTACCGACCGGCAGCGCAGAGCCGAACGAAAGGGTAACGTTTTCATGAGTCTATGTATGTTTGTATGTTGTGTGTTCCACCCTAGCTCCTTAAATTATAATCCGATTTTGATGAATAAAAGGTCAATATTTTGATATTGATGTGAATAGAAACAGGATACATTTTGTTGTAAAAAGTCATTTGGCGGAAGTGACATAATTTTTTTTGTCTCGTCATCACATTGAGACGGGTGTTAAAAGAAAATGCTTAGTTCGCTCTTGCTAGCGACTTTGTTTGTATTCATATAAAAGAAAGAAAAAAAAAGGGATTTTAAAAAAGTCTGGATCGTTTGATGACAAGTGGTGGTATAATTCTAAAAGAGTTCTGGTGAGTCCACCAAACAATATTACCCACGTTGTGTGTTCCTTGATAGTAATGGCTGCAGCCTTCTGTAATGTGGAGGTCAACTGGATTTTTTTTTTAATTTAGAATTTATAGACCAAAATTAACCAAACGGTAACAAAAAATGCTACATTATTTATGATTGATTTACTAAAAGTTACTTTTCAATAATTATTTTTTTAAATTTCAGTGATCGAAATCACCGGCACTAAACACCGTTTGCTGCCTGGAATTGTTTTTACATATTCGTTATATTTTGGAGAATTATTTCTCGCCTGCCTAGCGATGTTTACACCAGACTGGAAGACATTGGCACGAATCATGTATTCCCCAGCATTGATTTTCGCAGTATTATTGATGTTTCTAAAAGAAAGTCCAAGATGGTTGATCGTATCAGGGCAATACGAGAAAGCTAAAGAAATATTACTCGATATTGCGAACATTAATGATCTTAACGTAAACAAAGAAGAAATCAAAGAGATAAGCGATGAAGATTTAAAAACAGCTTACGATGTCAAGGATTCTGTTGAAGAAGACACATTGTCAGATGCCTTTGCTTCAAAAGAGATCGTTAAACGGTGGCTAACATTCAGCGTACTCTCGTTTTCAACGACATTTGTAGATTTTGGCTTATCATTGAATTCTGTGTATCTCCCAGGAAATAAGTACTTAAATTACATACTGTCCACGATATTATCGTTTCCTGGAGAGATCGTGTCGTATTACCTTATGAATAGGTTCGGTAGGAGAATACCGCTTTTGGTAACTATGCTTGCTTCAGGAGTTCTTTGTTTAACTTCAGGTTTTGTGCCAGACAGTAAGTTAGTTATACTTGTGAATAAATACGTTATTTATATCTTATTTATATGGGTATCTAATGAGTTTTAATGGTTTTAGGTTATGTTTGGACAAAGAAAGCCTTTTACTTTTTCGGTAAGATGATGATTGCTATAACTTATACTGGAGGCGTAGCATACACCTTAGAACTGTTTCCAACCAGTGTCAGAGGAGCTTTAAATGGGATGATAATCCTGGCTGGAAGGATAGGAGCAGTTGTAGCACCGCTGACAACGATTTTAGTAAGATTTAAAAATCCAGTATTGTCTTTTAGAAGTGTACTACAATAGAAGTATGGTACTGTAGAATTTCTAATATGTTTTAGGTTCATAGTTTATTGTTTTATTTTATCTATCTATTGTTTCATATGATTATCGTAATAATGAATTTTCATTTCAGAATAGTTATTCAGTATCGGCGCCACCTCTTTTGTTCGGCGTGGTTGCGGTTCTGAGTACTTTGTGCTCCTTATTTACACCAGAAACAAAGGACACTCCTATATTGGAAACTATTGAGCAGTTGGAAGAAAGCCTGAAGCCTAAAGAACAAGTGGAAATAGTTAAAGAAGTAATAGTTATAAAACCAGACTACTTTTGCTATAGCGAAGTACATACTCATTTGTAAATTACTGTAGTTTTTAATGTTATTTTTAAAATTATAAGAAAAAAAGCTGTACCAAACCAAAATAGCAAATTTGTAGGGCAGTAGTGTTCGTAATATTTATACAAAAGCAAAGCAAGTTATTAAACCAATATTTTCTGTAACTTGACTTTGACTTTATAATTAATTGTACCTGGGTGCTTTTAAAAACCTGGTTTTCCGGCAGTTCTCAAGCCAATCGACTTATGGACTTATGGACTTATATACTATTATGAGCGCCTAAGAGCCGATGGTCAATGGATAAAGAGTGAAACATTATTACATTCTAACACTTTCCTATACTTACGTTCGTTATTCTAATTACAAGATATGATTTAAGTTTTCAAATTAGTTTACTTTTATAAATTTTAAACAAAATACAATTTTAAAATATTTAATTTTACAAAAATATTTATTGGAGCTAAAATTGATGCAACGGAAATATTTTAGGTTTCTGTACCCAGACAAATTCAACGGGAAAAAATGTATCCATTCATATGAAGATCTCTCGATTCATCTTCCAAAAACCTGAAACACTTCGTCACCATGAGAACTTTATGTATTCGAAGAAAGGATGGTATGGCCGTGCCGCTTTTTTGCTCCACTTGAAGGGATCGCTGCCGTGTTCCCAGATATAAATTTTTACAAATCTCAAAAACTGACACAGTTTAATATAAACTTTCACCCCCTTTTATACCCCCTTGAAGAAGTTGAAATACTGATATAGTTTACTTTTCTTTCAAACCATGAACTCATAATATTGTTTAAATTACCGAGTTTCATAAAAATTACGCTATTTACTAAACCCTAATACACTAACGCTACATCACATCCTGTGGGAGTGTAGTCTCTGGCATGACGAACGATCAATCATGTTAAATTCGATTCAGGTTTCTGCGTGTAGTCCTATTTTTTATCTAGATCTTGTGAAAACGAAGGGAAACTTCCGTGCCTTTAAAAAGTTTTGTCACCAATATTACTGGTGTAGGATTTAGGCTAGTATCTAATTAATCCCCAGTTAGTTAGCGGCATTCCGTGGTGTTTTGACGGTCCTGACTGTCTACCCCATAGTTTTTGGCCTCTGGGCCATTTCGATTGCTGTCTCCGCTTTGCTGGGCGGGAAGTCTGAAACTGCTTTCTTACTACCTCCTAATTTTTCTGATTAAGTTCGTTGCGGGTCCCAAGACAGCTGGCAGGATGTCCGGGCACAGCCTGTGCGTCATTGCACAGCTGCATTATTCGTTGATTATTCGATCAAAGGACGCCACTGTTGATCCTGGTGAACAAGAGTTGCAGTGGTGGGACAGAGTGGCGGGTGTGCCCCGAACACTAACGCTAATAGAAATATTTGACGGAAAACAAATGAAGTAACGTCTAAAAAGACGAGTCCGCTTTTCAAACGTTTCAATAGAAGTTTCATAGATGTCGCTTAAAATATTTTATCGCTCAATAAATATTTATGAAAAAGACTTCTACAGCTACTCTCGAGAGGTCGGTAGTTTGTGTCTACCATGAGATCGCATAGTTTTTTACACGTCGGGTAACATAGATTACTGCAGTGATTTTGTATGAAGAATCTTAATTCTTCATCAGTCCGTTAGGGGCGCTTTCCAAAGATTCATAAAAATTGTAAATTGTAACTGCAGTCGCAAGCGGCAAACGAAGAAAAAACTCATAGTAGACAGAATCTGTTATAAAACAATGGGTTATCCAAAAAAATTATTGGGTTTCTAATCTTGTTATGAAAATCAAGCCATTTTGAAAATCCTCAAATACATCATTTACACAGATTAATAAATATGTTATACAACCTCAATTATGTTTTATGTAAATTTGATGTAATTAACTGGTAATATTTTAGATTTATTAACAAAGTACTTATTTTAAGTCCATAAAAAAAAAATGAATTAAGATTCAACTTTTGTACTTTTTAGCTGAACCTAAGTATTAATTGCATTTTAAGAAACATAACATTTTTATTCACAGTACAATTCGTAGTTAAAATACAATATTAATTCATATTAGTCTAGGATATACTCGTACGAAATTTAAACTCAATCAAAAATTAAATTCATGATTAAAAACATAGTGATCGTCATAAGTTTCGATGCCAACTGGTAATAAAAGTTATATGACTTAATTATTGTTTGTTACCTACCATGTTACATTTTAATATCCTTTTGAAAACGTACTTAAGCATAATTAATACATTTAAACTTTATATTGCTATAAAGTTACAGATAAACAATGTAGGCACAAAACTTGAGTATGAAAACAAATATTTTACTCATGTACTTGGGCATCTCGTTGATGTCTTTTTTATGGGAAATAACGCAAGACCGTTTTGATTGTAAATCTTATAATACAGTGTGTTTTTAAGTTTTAAATTGCTTTTTGTTTGATGCATACTATATACCTATAATTTAACGACACAAGGGGGTATTAGGTAAACTAACAATACCATTTCGTGATTCTGGTTGTAAATATACACAGTCAGGTCATACGTATTGTCACACAGTAAAAACTTTTCTTTTAGAATGCTAGCCACAAAAAAGTTTATTGAATTCGAACTTCGAATTGTTCATGAAAATATAAATGTATACTTTTTAGAATTTTACTCATTTTTAAATATGGAGTGGACGCTTAAAGAAGACCGTGTTGCAGTTATTGCGTTGCATCGTTGCGGTTACGCGCCAATTCAAATTTTTGACATACTGAAAAATTTGAATATCACTAAAAGATTCGTTTATCGTACCATCAAACGATACAATGAAGACACTAGTGTAGATGACAGGTCAAGAAGTGGTCGCCCTCGGTCTGCTAGGACTCCAGCAGTGATAAAAGCTGTGAAGGCGCGAATTCAAAGAAATCCCAAACGTAAGCAGAAACTGTTGGCCCTTCAGATGGGGTTAAGCAGAACCACGGTGAAAAGGGTGTTAAATGAAGACTTAGGGCTTCGGGCATATCGAAGAAAAACAGGACATCGTTTGAATGCTCGTCTAATGGACCTGTGACTGAAGAGATGCCGCGCTTTGTTGAAGTGGTACGCGGGAAAAAATATCGGGTTTTTTCGGATGAAAAAAATTTTACCGTAGAAGAGAGCTACAACAAACAAAATGATAAGGCGTACGCACACAGTAGTGAAGAAGCGAGCAACCGTATTCCGCGTGTCCAACGAGGTCATTTTCCATCCTCGCTCATGGTATGGTTGGGAGT
Source organism: Choreutis nemorana (assembly GCA_949316135.1). Classification (NCBI taxonomy): domain Eukaryota; kingdom Metazoa; phylum Arthropoda; class Insecta; order Lepidoptera; family Choreutidae; genus Choreutis; species Choreutis nemorana. The sequence goes on from OX438598.1 coordinate 2,557,808, forward strand.
TCCTTATTGGGGCTTAACAAAGGTACATTTTTGTGAGAAAGGTGTAAAAACGAATGCAGTTGTGTATCAAAATACAGTCCTGACGAACCTTGTGGAACCTGTTTGTCATACCATGTTCAATAACAGGCACTGGGTATTCCAACAAGATTCGGCGCCAGCTCATAGACACATAGAGCGAAGAGCACACAAGACTGGCTGGTGGCGCGTGAAATCGACTCCATTCGGCACGAAGACTGGCCCTCCTCCAGTCCAGGTTTGAATCCGTTAGATTACAAGACATGGCAACACTTGGCGTGCTCAAAGCCTCATCCCAATTTGGAGTCACTCAAGATATCCTTGATTGAGGCAGCCGCCGATATTGACATGGACCTCGTTCGTGCTGCGATAGACGACTGGCCGCGCAGATTGAAGGCCTGTATTCAAAATCACGGAGGTCATTTTGAATAAACTTTAGTGTCATAAGAATCTATGTTTTGTTAAGTTAATTTTGGCATATAAATGGTTACATAATGAACAAAGTTGTTTCAATTATTTTATTTTAAACAAGTGACAGAATTTATGACCTGACTAGGTATTATCGCGATACGTTATCGTCGTAATCTTATCAATATTAACCTAATACAGGACCGCGATATCTTGTACTTGTAATACACGATATCGTGATAATTGATTAGCACGATCCTCTGTTATATTTATATCGTGGTAACCATCCAACAATATATTGTTAAATTTATTTTTCAATTTACAATAAGACCGTATCAAACATCCGTGAACACTGGACAAGTAGACTGACAAATGGATAATTTTACATTCAATTACATCAATTACAAGCTTTGTTAAAATAAAAGATAATTTTATTTTATTTATGTACACACACACACATGTAGTCTATCGTTACAGGTGAAACCAATGCGACAGAGGTAGTCAACCAGAACCATGTAGGTATCAGTTTTTTTATTACAATATCGTTGTGTAGGCTGTATTTATGTATGTTGATGTCATATTTATTTAACCTGAAAAACTCAGGTATATTACTTTCTTATGCAACTTCATGGGCAAACAAGAATACGGTTCACCTGATGGAAAGTAATACCGCTGATGTGAAACACCAAGAGCACCCCTTAAGCGTTGTTCATGTAGAGGTAAAGATGTTATACTTCTCGTGCCGGTATATACACTGGCTCTGGCACTGGAAACACAGCGAAATGCTTCACGGCAGAAATAGAAAGGAGACCAACCATGACGATCTCACTCTTAGATCTACCACCTGTAAAATACTAAAGTTGTCTTGAAATGGGTATCGAACCCGGGCCTTTTTAATAGTAAGAATTGAATCCGATTTATTCACATTGAGGTGTTGGGATCCCACGTTTGGTGGCGATGCGTGTCGGCTTAGTGGGGGAGGGGGAGTGGGAGTGCGGGGGGGGAGGGGTGAACGCAAACAATACGCAATATTAATGATATTGTACGGTGTGAACTGATGCCGGAACACACTGATTGTATTACAATATCACGTTTACATTCACAGATATTAAATTTCATACTAAGGCGTTTAAGACTTTTATGGATTGCAATGTCTAAATAATGTTAAAATTACATTTACTTTATACTATTTGACCCCGTTAACTTCGTACCACGTCACTGTTTTTTTCTTTACTATTATTTTTAAACGATACTTTTATTCGAGTGAAAAAAACAAAGAATCATTCAATTCAGTCAAGCCGTATTCGAGTTTTAGCGAGCCTAACGAACAGCAATTCGTTTTATACGTAAGAGAAGAATATTTATCAGTAGTATGTAATCCGACCATCTGATAAGGAAATTTGCTTACTATATACAATTAAAGCTAAACCGAAGGATTTTTCGCAAAAAAAAAATGTATTTGTGATCACCATTTTCTTTTTTCTACAATTAGCATATATAACAATTTAAATGCAGAAGCTGATATAACAGCATGATTTATTTATAACTAGCGACCCGCCCCTGCTTGGCACGGATATGTATGTATTATATACATGTAAACCTTGTTTTATACTATTTAGCGATTAATGATATAGTTAACTTTGGTTTGATTGGTAGTGATGTGTAATTGTATAAACAGTCGATGTTATTCCAAGTATTTTTTGCATATGGTCGAAATGTGCTGAACTATATTTCAATCATAAGCTAATGTAATCGTATGTGTCAGGTAAAAAAAAACATTGTAATAACTGCGTTTGTCAAATACCTCTTTTGGTCTTTGATAGTTTTTGGGTGGAATCCCGAAGAAAATATAAGCTAATATAAATATAATATTTCAAAAGGAACATCACCTATATATATTTTAACAATCTTAGCAATTCTTTAAGGTGGACACAGAGTATATATATACATATATAAATCAATTACAGATGTTTACAGCTGTTTTTACATCAATTCTATATGCTAACTATTTAAAGCTCCAGATTCCACAATAGATTGTAAAATTTCTTCTTCATGTCAATTGTTGTGGTGAGAATAAAGTTATGATTTCCTGACTTCTGCCTGCGTGAGACGGTCCACGGTCAAACACGGAAGTCCCTCGGTTCCCCTTAAACTCGTAAACGCTTCGTTTTAAATCACATTTACAAGTCAACAAACTTTAACAATGCCTTACTTAATACTCGGAATACTTGGAACCTTTCTGCCCATAAATTAATACTAATATCCCAAGTACATGTAACTCCTGGCATAAGTGCTGCTGCTTTGTTTTCCTTTCCACTATTTTATTTTGTTTTTTTTCTAACTTATTTTATATCGAAACCGGCTTGTCAAAGTATTGGCAAATAAGCTTACAAATGAAGTAACGAGGTGTGTCACCTGGCTCTAATGCATCGCAATGCAATTTTCCAGTTCATTTCCTGCGGAAACAAAATGCGTAACTTAACTGCTTTGCATTACCATAGTTGCAATTTATTTGCACTCAGTGCTGGGTCACTGTAATTATGCTATAAAAACGTTTAGTGTTTATGCACCTGCCAGAGCTAAATATTAAAGTTTTATTCCATTCAACATTTTGCCTTGGACGGTAATGGCATAACCGACTGGGTGTAGACAAAGAGGTTGTTAGAGATAGGATGGTGAGTCGGTGATGAGTACGGAAGCGCAGGGTGAGTCAGAGGGCGGCCGTAGGAGGTCCGCGGGCTGCAGACTAGAGCGGACCTGCCACTCCTGTGCACAAATAAATATACATAGCGGTAAACAGTATAGGGTGTGTGGCGCGGCGGTGGCGGGGAGGGCGGGAGGCTGCGGCGGCGCGGGGGGGTGCGTTGACCTCGGCCCGGGTTTACGAGTGCATTTGCACAGTGACACCCCCCCGCACCGCCACCCCCCGCGCCCACCCTGCCCGCACGCAGCCCTGCTACTCGCCAAATCGCAAAAACCGACCAATTATGATTGATAGGTACTTCCAAACAGGATGATGAGAAAAAGTTGAAAATTGCCAGACGGAATTGGATTGCTTTCCTCGAGTTGATTATCGCGAATGCGGAGAAATGACAAATGCAATTAAGGTGCTCGTAAAAACTGTACCGACTACACATTTTAAACCTGCTCATAATAAACCTTCGTAGCTAGTTAAAAAGCTTCGAATCGCATTTTTTAATCAATCGAAATTTGTTATCTGGTAGTTTGCCGGCGTCTGCGCAAATGATGGCAGAAATAGATAGTATAGTGAGGTCTGCACACATAGGTATAGCTGTATAGGCAAGTATCGAGTCTGCCTAACAGCCTTGTAGAAAGTTTAGTCTACAAATCACATTATAATAGCGACCACTTTTGCATCATGGCGGTTAACTTTGATATTTTAATTACATCCAAACGACCGACGTAGCACGCGAGAAGCTTTCAGAGTGTTTTTAGTTGGTAAATAAATAAAGTACATTCGTGTCCCGAGAACACTCAGATAGTCAGTAATCCTTACATTTTGCATAGTTATTAATATAATTAACAATATGAGTTTATCTTTTATTCATATTCAAGGGTTATTTTTTCCTTCCCAGTAGGAAACATAAACTGACCAGTAGCAGAATGTAAAAGAAATTAAAAAGGTAAATGAAATCTAATAAGTAAAGGTAAATTATGATCAATGTACGGTTTAACTATTGGTTGGTAACCATACTAAATATTCTACGAAGAAAAACAAAGCTTTTGTTGAGGTAACAACGCCTCGGGCATACAAAGCACTATGGATTAGCCTGGAGTGGTGTGAGGGGCGAGGACCACACATGCACTTCCAAATGAACACTTAAAAATGTGGTAGTGAGTAGTAGCTAGCAGTTGGCCCGTGTTTGCTCGCGCTGGGCCATGTTTGCACATGTTGGGCAAACAACGCCACCTCGCCGACAGACGAACCCAACCAAACCTGTAGATAGTGAAAACTGGGCAGGGGTATGCGAGCGTTATCTTGGATTTAAACAGATATACATGTTTTAATGTCTACTTAATGTCTTAAACTCGGCTTCGGAGATGATCGCTGTGTGATACAGAACTGAAAAAGAGATTTACTTCTATTTGGTTCATTGCGACGTTAAAACCCGTTTTTGTACTTGCTAAATGGTTAAACGTGTACTTTGATTGAAGGTTTGTACTAGATGGTAAAGTCATAGTAATAAGTGAGATAGTGCTTTTGTGTACAGTTACAGCGATGTAGCCGTGACCTTCGGCACTGTCTCCGTCAGCAGCACTCCTGCACAATGCGCATGTCGTCTAACTGCCGACTTCACTATTCACACACGACACATAGGTACTCAACTACTGCATACATTGTATGTTTGAGTATGCATAGGAGACTTCTGTTAACAAACCTTCAAAGCTTTTGTCTCTGCGTAAGAAAGGAATGTACGAGTTTAAAAGGTTTTACCAAAGTAGTTGTACAAAAGTGTTTCAGAAATTTGCTTTGTTTTAATTTTACCATGACGTTTTATCATTTGGATCGAAGTTGTAAGAAGATCAATGAGGTGAGAATAAAATTTACGGCAGTAAATAAAATTTAAACTTGGTTTAGAATAAAACCTAACACTAACCACGAGAATGAGTTTATTTGAGTGAGTATAAGTAGAAATATTTGCATCAATAACGTGCGGAGAAAGCTCGAGTTAGTCGCAGAGCGCGCGGTGGAAACTTGAAATACGTTTGATTTAGGAGTGTTGAAGTCTTGAAGGCTGTGACAGGCGCGGGGTGGAGCATGAGTCGCTGCAGAACTTGTTCCACTGACGAACACAGATCCAGGATAAAGGTGTGTCGCCTGAGACTGCGACTACAAACACAAATTCGTAAACGACATTTTCTCGGCGATCTGCACAAAAAATTAAAACATGAAACATCTTTGTAAAACATATAAATGTTTACATCTGTCTTGTACTTCACAAATACTTACATAAAACATATATATGTTTACATCTGTCTTGTACTTCACAAATACTTACATAAAACAGACACTGTTTAGCGATCTCAAACGAAGAAAATTGTAAATATCTCGATAAATTTTTCTTATTAGTTAATTAGTATAACTGATATAAATGAAAATCAAAGAAAAAAGTAATATGGCCTAACTTTTTCCATTCATTCTTAGAAATTATAAAGAATTAATGTTTGTAAGGAAATACTTTCCTAAACCGAAAAACGATTTATTAAATAAAAAGAAATAATTTAATTGCTTAAAACATAACGTAGGGGGTAATAACATGTTTTTCAAATAATTTACATAATATTTTATAAAACGTGTTTTTTGTACTGATTTGTCACATTTATATTTTATATTAAACTACTTTATGAATTGAACTATTAATATATGAAGAGTATTCCATTTATGTATGTTTGTAACGAATAAACTGATAAATAGACTGATTTCAACAATATTCAACCAATAGAACATCAGCCCAATTCTTAAATCAAATGTTAGATTCCAACCAAGTGTAACCAGAGTGTTATTTTTGTTACATAAACTTAAAATTATAAATCTGTTGGTTTTCAAAATAAAAAAAATCAAACTATTACTCATTTCCGGTTTAATATAGTTAACAAAACAATCCATTTCAAATCAAAACACTACTTAATTAATGGCATGTAAAAATGCTGCTAAAGCTAACGACCAATTTATTATGTACGTTTATGGAGTGGCACCCACGCTCTGAATATGTCATTAATTTATTAATTTCCAGCAAAAGCACAGATTAAACAGACCTTGTCATATTGCTTAGGTAAGGCATATTGTTAAATGTTAAAGTAGTTTGTAAAGTTAAAGAGGTCGTATTTTATTCCACAAATGAGGTATGAGAGCTTAAAGGGTTTTTCGAATTATACAAAACTAAATTCCGCATATTACAATCTACCTGACTATTCCTCAAATCCTTACCAAGATTTCAAAAGCCTAACATGACAACATATTCAAGCTTCTAGGGATGCAAAAGCTCTTTAAGGGTAGGGGGTAACGGGGTCAGCTCGATACCTCTGAAGCTGCAAGCGTCGACAAGCTACGTAAATGGCCACCATCAGGCGAGCCGAAACCTTGTTCGCCACCTTAATGGTATAAAAAGGCAATGACTCCTAAAAAAGGTGATTTATTTATATGTGGACGGTACGCTGGGAGCTACTTGTTTGCAAGCTCGCGTTGTAGTTGCAAAAAGTAGCTTACTCCCACGGTCGGCTTGCGGCGGTGGCGGCAGCGGGCGGCGCGCGGCAGCCGAACGCGGGCGACGACCCCGCGAGCTGCATCCATGCTCACTTGACGAATATTCAAGACGTGATAACGATGCCATTAAACAAGCCTCGATAACCCGCTAATTCGACGACGTTAATACCTACTTTCGACTTCACCGAGTCCTATCGGAGGTCCGCGCCGTGATTGATTCCTCACAAATTAGACGGGTGTTAGACGTGCGGCGGGTTATTACAGTCAAGACTGGTTTTGATCGCGCTTACGATTTTTTATGGTGAATTCTTGATTAAATTTTGCAATATACACGAAAACCAAACTTGTGAGCGGCTCGGTAAAGTTAAACATTATAGATGTTCACCATTTGCTGTTTTAAAATTATATTTTATCGATTCGGATTTGAACTAAATTAGCAAATGATCAATAAACGTTTAAGACCAATAGATGAACAATTTAAAATCGTCATTCATCCGAAGAGCGGCCAGACACGAATATGTAAATTTAGTCAACTACCTTTTATAATGATCCTTTTAGTTAAGTTGACTTGTTTTTATCTGTGTCAAGACGGTGTTAATAATTAACAGTTAGAATTATAGCTTCTGCAAAACATTGATGAAATGTGCACTATTTTAATAAAATAAGATATCAAAAAGGTTTTTGACCCCTGTACTCTGTCCAAACAAAACTGAAATGAAAGCCTTACTATAAATTATATTGAATCCTACAGTTACTACTGATATGAAACATCATCATTACTGTTTATAATATTGTATCTGATAAAAAATATCGCAACTCATCTTTACAAATTTCATACAGATTTTAAAGTGGGAAATAAATAACTGTCTCATGAGAAAAACAAGTTACAATCGCAATGTTCAGTGCAAGTTTTTGTCCTACCTTTATTTAGGCGAAGTGAGTTTCGTCCCGAAGAGGATTGTGCTTTGTAGCTGCACAAACACGTGCGTGAAGCGGGAATACTTGAAAAGGTAATCTTTTATGGAACATTTTCGGAATGTGTGTTCCATTATATGACAGCTAGCGCCACTGAATCGTGTAAATGTGTATTTGTGAAGGCATAATTGGCATCGCATATGAGAGCCACTCGCAACAAGCTAAATCTTTTCACCGATTCGATAACAAGACCCGAATAAAAGCTATTGACGAGATATCAACTTATTAGTACTGTTGATTAGTTAACATTCTTGATTATTTGATTGTCTTAAGCGAATTTAGAGATGTTATAATGATTTAACCACATACAACTCAATTAATTCACAATTCAGAATTAATAGCCGTTTTAAGTTATCTTTTATAATTTTGCGAGAAAATTCTCGAAATTTTCATTCCATTAAAACCGCACTCGTACTGTTGTGATGGTGTAATTTATAAATTAATTTATATCCGTAAAATTTAATTAAATGATCATTATCATCAGCGTTAGATTTTTCTCAGTTTTTTCTAGTACATATATCTTATTTATGTATAAATTGCCTCTTGACATACAGCACCAGAAATAAACGCATACTTAATAGTCATTTAAAACGGCCGATCTATCACCATTTACTTGCAACTAATACTGAAAAGTAACTTCACGGTAACTTGGCCTTTATTCTTCAGAAAATAAAACTGATGTGAGGAAAACTTGTATCAGAAGGAGTCGGTGTAAATATTAGCAGTGTGCGCGTGCACAGCGCACCTGATCATACACCAACAGTGCCGTATTTACGTAACTAAACTCACGACAAACAACTACGAAGCTCTTCCAGAAATAACCTTCAATACAACTTTTACTGTCCTAAGTCCTGCCAGTTTCTGTCCTAAGTCCTGCCAGTTTCTGTCCTAAGTCCTGCCAGTTTCTGAATTGAACATTTAAGTTAAGAACGTCTCAACTCGTATTTCTCTAAATACGAGCAATAAAGAATTGAGTGAAATGTTTAATTAAGAAGTAGCTGTTTCTACTGGGACATATTATTTGACGCTTTAACACTTGGACTTACATGAGGAGGTTGTTTAAGCGGTCGGTAATTTTCGTAAATTTTCACGTTTTGATTTCGCCAAAATTAGCTAAGTATATCAAAATTAGAATAGTCATGAAAATATAAATTACCTATTATATATATACCCAAACCGAAATTTATTGTTCTTGAATGTTTAAACACTTAATCACGTCAGTTAGTTCTTGAGATCCTGTTGGAAAATTCCACTTGTCGCAGTCTTTATAGGTAGAAATACTTTTACCTGTGTAACTGCCGTAGAATAGTAATTATAGTCAATGTTTTATCGTCAATATATATAATAATGTGGCATATCAATACATGTTATAAGAACAAGTCGATTTTTATTTGCGGTCGCTTCAATAATTCTTGTTTATTATAAATTTTATACAAATAATTACTTTTTTTATTATTCAAGGAGATCTAGTAGTTTAGGGGTCGTTTGTGGTTTATGTAAAAAATACCAAAATCATTTTAAGTACCTATGTATTTAGAGTAGGCCTGACTTAATATTAGGACACAGACGCTATAAGATGCAAAACCTAGTTATTAATATCAAGCTTCAGTAAAAACCGAGTTGACAAGTAGTTTCCAGTAATTACATGTGCTACTGTCAGGGACTCACTGATAGCAATAATTAAGGGCAGCGCAATACAAAAACTTATTGTTGAAAACATGCGTGACCAAAATGAGTGATTACTGAAATCAGAAAAGAGCCTGGAATATTGGGAAATTTCCGCTACTTCTTTTTTGATCGATACAACTTTGATATCTTATGAAAAGATGATACACGACCTGAATATTACAATATTTGAAATGTGGTTCTTCGGTCCAATTAAGTTACTGTCTCCGCTTTTGCAGGAGGAATCGTCTCTTACTCTTTCCTTACCCTAAGTAAAACCCGGCACGGACATGTGTTCAATGCACTCTTAAATGCTGTATGCTGCAAATTGTATGCTATAGCTTGTGTTTCAGTCTTAGTTCTTCAGGTAGAGAAACCTTAAGTAGTTGAGTCTTCTAATGATGATTCTTTCCGATTTAACCCGTTTTTATAAACAAGAGTGTAATGAAAAATTACTACTAAATACGATATTAGCTGTTTGACATACGAGTAGGTATAGTATTTTTGTCTACCTGACAGGTGATCACGCGCCGGGACCTTAATGGTGGATCCACACGATTTAATCCTGGACAAGTTCAAACGTGTGGCTCGGTCGTTTAGCTTGGCCTAGCCTACGCAGGCTTGCGAGCGCATGCCGCCGAAACGATCGAGTATCGGTTTTTGTGCCTAGATCAAAGGATCGAAGAGGTTTCAGTATCGATGTAAGTGCGTGAACAGTTTTATTTATGTTCTAAAATGGCTAAATAGACAATCAAAATAAGAAATGCGAAGGCGCTGTTTCTCTCGCCGCCGCCATTTTCCAAATCGGTGGTCGAGTCTTTTTTAAGATAAAAATTAAATTAATTTGACTTTTTGATTCAAAGTACCTTTTTTTTCAAGTTTAATGATAATTTTGATTACAGCATATTTGTAATTATATCATTGACTATTTATTATTTAAAAACGTTATTATTTTGCAATCTCCCTCTCCTCTCCTCTCTTATCTTCATTCATTCAATGAACATGATTAGGAACAGGAAAAAATATTCTCAACACAGTTTTTACTTAGTTTAATTAAAAAACTCTAGATACAGTCTCTTACCTACATTACGATAAATCAACATTATTTCGTTAGAGGGGCATTTAAGCTTACAGCATTAGGAATAGATTTCTTCACATATTTTAAACAATCGTTTCGGTAATGTTAGTACTTTTAAGCGACTGACTAGTTTTTAAAATAAAATGTTTTTACAATTTCGCAGTTTGAAACTTAAAATATTTTTGAAGACAACGGACATTATTCTAAAACTATTTCAAGATAGGATTAAAAGGATAAGATAAAACAAATATTCCTTAAACTAAATAACTATACTTAAATAACAATGAAGTTTACGCGTGCGGTGAGATCACTGTTGCTGTGAAGGCGGAGCAAGGCGGGCGGCGAGGAGCAGGATGTCCCTCTTTTCTTTGGGGAAGCGGAGCTCGCGTGCGGCGAGCCGGGCGGCTCGCAGCTCTCGCTCGGCTCGCGTGAGCTCGGCGCGCAGCACGCCGCCGCCCGCGTCACGCTCGCGCGCCGCCCACTCGCGTGCCATCTGCTCGCGCATGGCGTCGTCCAGCGCGCGCGCTGAGTAATGCGCCACCACCTCCTGCCGCGAGCACTGCCGCTCGCGCATCGCCCGCAGGGACCCGTTCCAGTGCAACAGCTGGAACACCGTCATCAACTCTTGGAACTCCAGCATCGTCCGACCCTTGTTCGCTTCCAACATAAACCTGTAATTTCGATTGCTCTGTCATAATATACTCGATCACTTTTATATATTTTCACTATATTTTAAAAAAAGAATAAAGCATTCCAAATCAACGAGTTTGTAGATGGCACTGGTCGCATGTCACCTGAACGCAGCGATCCCTGCACTAGGGTCCTGATGATGTCCAGCAGTGTCTCCCGCAAAGGAGGCCCTTGCCTCCGCGACCGCTTTCTCTATGAAATGCTCTGAAATGCGGCGCGACTCGTGCTCGTTGAAAACACTGTTCATCAACGCTATCTTTGCCGCACTGCGACGTGCCTCAGCCTTTGTGGGACAATTCTGAATAAAACGAAAATTCAAACATGAATCTCTCAAAACAGTAAAACTTTCTACTAAGTTAAGATATGGTTGTGACGTCATTAATATGATGACAAGTTTTAATCTGATGAGTTTTTTCGAAGCGTATTATTTGAATTTTTATGGGTCTGAATACGAGGGTCATGTGCACCTTTGGTGTATTTATTTACGTATGTTTACAATAGTAAATGTAAAACCTGGAAGCTGCCGAAGCAGGCGCCCCCTGGCAGCGTGACGTAGCACACGTAGGGGGGGTGCGCGGCGGGCACGGACTCGTAGATGACGACCGCGCCACCCCCGGCCGCGCCGCCTCCCCTGGCTGCCTTCACCTGCCAGAACTCCTGCAACGCTTCCACCACGTTCACCGGCGATAAGGCACCATCAGCTGAAAAGTAACATATTTGTTGAAAAATCATCAAACAGACATAATGAAAACAAGTAAAAGGGGACTTGATCCCATCACTGGCACCTTATCTACAGTGTTGCAATATGTTAGGTATGTTATTGATCTGTCGTTGAAAGCTCCATGCCAAAAATTAATTAATAAACATAGCAACAGGTACCTGAATAGTTTCGATTTATACGAGCAGAAGACTTCATTTCATGTAGATAACTATCAACCTAGAGTAAATAGATATTTGAGGGTCAAAAGTGAATACCTATTCCTATTTGATAATTTATAATTATTTTTATTTGCAGTCAGGATCAAAAGCTACAAGCAACATCTTACATACCCGCCATATTTCCCAATGAATGTGCTGAACATATATATCTAAGTATGCAATGCACATAGAAAATTATTCACACGGTAACAAAGAACGATATGAACTGAAAAAGATCTTCTATAAAAGATAATAAATTATGTGAAAACTGATAGGTAACACATGTTCTAGATTCCTAACAATAGAACAACCTGACAATTTGATAAAACTATCAACTATAAATCTTATATGTGATAGCGCGTTTAGGAACCGCAGCCGCTAGGTGAAATCTAAAATTACTTTTAGTAGTAAATGCATTTATAACCTTCTGGTTCTAGAGACAATACCTCCAAGGCTTGTAAGTAATTGTACTCTAATATGTAAGGACTTTCTTTAGTTGATAGAAATTGAGTCCAAAACATTGACAATTGCCGTTGTCATAATTCTACCGACACATGTCGATAACAAAGGAAATCCCTACATAGCATAAAACAAAGACGCTTCCCGCTGTCTTTCCCTATGTTTGCTCAGATCTTTAAAACTACAGAACGGATTCTGATGCGGATTAAAAAAAAAGTGAGCGATTCAAATGGAAGGTTGATATGTATATAATACATGCATCAAATCCGCGCGAAGCCGGGGCGGGTCGCTAGTATGTCAAAAATAGCAAAGATGTTAAAGTTAATGTATTACACGTGTTACAAACATTTGCTTTATCGGTCTCGAATTCGTTTAATGACGTCGATGAGTCATTCAAGTGATTTGATTCGACGATGCGAATAGAATATCCTTGATCTAGCAATTAGGTTTTACATACATACGATGAAAAAAAGTAATAACTAGGAACAGTACGACGATTGGCGAGGCAGCATAAAGATTCCTAAACATTTTTTGTTTTCAAATGTAGAACAATTTGAAAAATCGCTGATTTCTTTCTTGGGTCTTGTATGTTGGAAAGTTTAGAAAATTTAAATAAATCATTTCCATAAAATTTGCCGTCGAAACTTATTTCAATATTAAAACAAATATCAGCGTTTTCTACTCTTTAACTGCGAAATTTTATTTAGTTATCAAGTAGGAAATAATATTGTGACCCGTGTACATAAGGTAAAAGGTTTTTCCGCACCAGACAATTTATCCAGTACTTAATAATTTACTCATTTTAAAATGACTTATAAATATATATTATAGCAAAAACGTCCCTTCATCACCCTCAAAGCGCTAAACGTAAATAAAATTTCGGCGCTTCCAACACTATAGGCGTAACTTGCGCGTTGCAAAGGTCCCAACTCTCTAACCCTCAAGCTTCAAAAATAAGAATTTTCTATTAAATTTAAGCTTAAAAGAACCCTTTTGTAATGACATATATCTTTTAGGGATAATGAAATGTCATTACCCCTTAAAGAAATAAAACAGTATTTTTATCAGAATTTCGCAATAAGGGCTTGCCCAGCTTAAGAGCCTCTAGGGAGCGGACTCAGGCGGGGCCCGAAGCACCTACGCCCAACTTTACGAGTCCGTCCGTCGTAAAACGTCCCGCCATAAAGGAGAAAATCGAATTCCTCTACATAGTTCAATTTGCTAGATATAATTGAGCAGTAAAGCTCGTCACTTCACCCATAAAACAACCGTTGCCCGTTAAATACATAGACAAACCCGTGTGGACATGCTAGTCTCCTATACGCCTTGTATTTCATAAAAACCGTTAACTTGCATGCAATTTATACGCGTAAGATTAACTTTTACCGGTAGATCTAGTCAGTTGTTAGTTATTGCAGCGTTAATTTAATTAATAATGCGTTCGGATGCTGCACGTTATTAAGATCACGTCATTGCTATGAATTTGCAATTATCTGTTTCATTCTATTAAACATTATAGTATTTATATTCAACTAGTAAAAACTTAGTTGACAATATATTTACAAATAACTTCAGAAATAAGCTCAAATGGCTAAAGCTTTGTAGAGATAGCAGATTTGATAAGCAGAGTCGGGGTGGGGGTGAAACGGATCAGCTGATTCTAATCAATCTGTCACAATAACGTAACACAACTTTAAATACAAACATACCAATTGCGGTACAAGGTGACATTTCAAATCGAGCTTTTGCATGAAACTTGTTAAATCTTATTGGTGTAATAGTATAGGAGGATATAAACTCTGCGTATTGAAATCATATTGGGAACATTCAACTGTAGCTCTAACGCAGTTATTGACTTTTAACATTTAATTAATTGCACGAGTCGAGTAAACTGCAGAAACAGGCTGCTGGGAGCTTTCAACACAGAAACAAAGGAGATTGCGTATCGTTGCGAATGTCAGCTGACCTCGGCAGACGTCGTCGTAGAGGGGCGCGAGCGCGTCGGGCGCACCCCAGCGGGACGCCTCCGGGTACACCATGGGGGCGCGCCGCTAGCGCTCCATGTTGCTCACTGCGCGGCGCGACTGTCTGCGCCGACGACTGCGCGCGGACTGCCTGCCCTCCGTCCTCCCGACTCCTCCGCCGCCATCGTGTGCCTCCCGTCCCCCTGTCCTCCCCTTGCCCCCGCGTCCCCCGCTGCTGCTTCACTTTCGCACGGTTCGCGAACCCGTCGCGACACTAGTTTAATTGCAATCCGCCGCCGCTGCAGAACCGGATTTATTGTCTCCAGCCGCGCCGTCGATATCACCTCCATGCTGGCGGAAAACCTAAGAGAAATTCACACGTTTCCCAGCAGACGTGCAGAATAATTATATATCCGATGCAGTTTCTATTTTTAGAACCGCTAACCGTTTCGTTTTCTCACGTTAAATTGGTTTTCCATTTGAAAAGAGATTTTTATTTTAGCATTCAATTAAGAATAGGACCCATTCCTAGTTGAAATGAGACCCATTTTTTACATAATCAATCATTTCATGGTTTCAATAAAAATAATGTTCAGAAAACTTTTAAAAGTAACAAGCAGCGAATAAGTAATTCGAAAGCTATTGAAACTGTCATCAGCACCACGCATAAAAATGACATAAACGCGCGCTACAAAATTAAGTGCGAATTTTGCATTGTCGTGTAGCCAAGCGACTAAAACTGTCTTGACAGTAGGTACTTTTACCCGCAATTATTATTAAATTAATATTTTTTTAAATATTTCGCGAAGTATATATACTTTTTTTGCATAGTACCACAAATTCGAAATTCGGTATATACTTATTTAATCTAAAAATATTGTGCATTCAGGACTGCTTGCAACTGAATTAAATTATAAATTTAAATATGGAAAAAAACTTGTTTTGAATGTTTGAATTGTGATTTTTTTATATTAAATACGTGATTAGATTATGTTTTTCATCCCAAAAAAACTCATTAATCAAATCTTAATCCAAAACCTAAATAATGAAGTACCTTTTATTAATTTTAAATATGTAATCTTAGTAAATATCTTAGTAAACGAAATACATCTGTCAAAAAAATCAATTTATCGCTGTGTATAATACTGTAAACATAAACCTAAGTCATACTTTTTCTCTGCTAATCAAAACTTAGGTCTTTCAAGTAAATATTGATAGATAGCCATCTAACAATAATAAAACAACTAAAGTAGTTCCTACGACGGAGGGGTCAAAGATCCTTTAAAGCAAGACAGGTACAAAACCCTAAATCAAAGTTTCCGCCACACAAAGGCGAGCAAATCGGTGCGCGTTGTTTCAGTATATTGTTGAGATGCGTAACCACCGTGCACCATGGACGTATGCATGTAACCGCATGAGGAGTGGTGCTCTATGCACAAGTGCAGGCCAAAGGGGGGAATTGGCCGGCTACCGCCATAAGTGGCCACAACCAGTTTATGTTTTAAATTCACGATAAAAAATATCTGCAGCGTCGTGTCATTAGCCACACGGTGGTGTCCCTCCCCCCTGTGCCCTCCCATGCCGCCTGCATTTATTAATCTTATTCGGAGATATCGCTGCGAAACTAACTGACTGATGCGGCCCTGCGTCTTAACTCGCGCGCCGCGAAATCTTCAGCATCCAGTATAAATTAACGCAAATAGAGAAATCGTTATTGGTCCACTTACAAAAATGGTGAAAGATCATAATCACATCGTTATTAAGTTGCACGCGACGATTTAATTAACTTGGTTAAAGTGATTGCATCTTTGAATATGTTAACATTCAAAGTAGAACACACTTACCCTTTTCGATTTGACCTTGAGCGAATTTAAAGAGGAAGTCAATGAATGAATCGTTTAAATGAAGAGAATGCTTTAAATCGTCACGATAATCGTATAAGTCCTATTTCACTATTTTTTTCCATTCTAACACCAAAATAGTTAAATTACTATTCGGTATTCGTTTATATTGCTCCACTGTAAAAAAGGTTAATAAATTTGACTTAATAAAGCAAGGTACATAATATTATGTTTCGCAAAAAGACATGAGACAGCGTACACTTGCAGAGGTAGGTAATATAAATTTCCCGCCATTTGCACCTAGAATTCTGTTACCTACATCAGACGTCATTCTGAGGTCAATAAACAGATGGTGATTCATAATTCCACCGAGATCGGTCACATTTAGAACCTGAATACTATTATTTTTAAAGCTCGTTTGAGTAGCCATATACATATGTTTCTACTTGGTACATGTAGGTACGTATAGATATCGAAGCCTGGCGCCGCATCAGATATACTTACCTACTGCAACAATTTTACCATTTATTTACATCCAGTGGCGTAACCAGACCTTCCGGGGCCCTATGAATAGGAAATTAAAGCAACAGCCTACCATACGAGGCCCAAGTCCGTGGCTAATTCATCGGATGGGGGGACAGAGCCCTTACTAAAAAGTGGCGACCTTCTTTTTTAATTCTTCACACTCTATGAGGGGCCTTTATAGCGCTCATGTCGGAGGCCCTTTAGGCCCGTGACATTTTGCGCCCATGCCACCCCCTAGTGCGCCACTGTTTAGCTACATCAACAACTAGTTGACCCGCCTCAGCTTCGCTCGAACAATCTCCATGCGAACTTTCTTCTCCTTTTTTACCCACTAACTAGGGAATAACTTTCGAAGAACTAGCTAACATTAAATTTGAAAATTCGCGTGATTTTCGGGATATTATGGTATGTCTGCTAGTGACGTCACGTTAATATAAACAACACAGCGTTGTCTTTTTGTTATACAAGTAGGTATCATGGCCTAAAAAGCTACACCACAGCAAAACATACTATCGACCCCGCAGCCTTCATCTAATAGGACATTTTGAAGGTTTTTTCTTTCTTACATCTAACATAGTCGTACTTCACCAAAATATAAATCCTAAGCTAGAATACTGAAATTAAATGCATCCATTATACTACTCCCTGAGTTTTCCTAGTGCCTTAGTATGCGAAATACTGTAACCCTTTAAAGAATGACAATACACCTACTATTACAAATAATATCCTACCTATCCTATTAATTTTATCAATTTTAAAGTTTGCATATTTGTTACTCAATCACGCAAAAAGGCTGAAGGGATTTGTGTGAAATTTGGCAAACCGATAGTTTTATCACCTTGAAAAATGCATAGGATACTTTTATCCCAAGAAAAATACAAAATTTAATGTTGTTTGTTACTCATAAACTATTCAGTTTGGATGAAATTTGACACATCCTTTTACTCCGGAAAATGTAAAAAAGCTCCTGTGGAATTATCTAAAACTACAAAATTTATTTGTTTCATAAATTCACTAGATGGCGCTGTATGTTTCATTTCTAGACCAAATTCTACAATGAACGTGGGCGAAGTCGCAGGCAGAAACCAGATAAAAACGAATTCATATGCACAAATTTCTCTTATTTATGTATATGTTTATAGGATAGAAGCCATAACGCAGAACAGTGCATATTATTTTTTCGCTGTCGTGAATGGCGCTGTAATCGCGTGCAGAATTATTCGGAACTAAATTTACCTTGCAGTGTTTTGTATTTACCCTTTCATTTTTATAATAATGACAGAAAAACTATAAACTGTCTTAAAATATGAACTGTTAACTGGTTCATGAGATACTGATGGGTTAAATTAAAGGCTAAAATAATAAAGCCTCATTTTCACTCTTCTGGAACATAACCCTAAAAGATAATTCTAAAAGCATAATATTAATATATTTAAAAGGTTTATATTCATCTAATTATACTATTTGTAATTATTTATTATTGCACAATAGTAAAATCAAATTAAAAAGCCGTGTTTTGTTTTAGATTTAAATATTTAATAACCTTAATTCTAATAAATTAACAAATGTGAGTACATTATCTCACTAGATATTACTAATTGTAATCAATTTAAATTATTTTAAAATGAAACAATAATCTGGTTTGAGGTATGTTTTTGTAGACACTTTTTTTTTAGCTTAAAAAGGCAGCAAACCTTTTAACCTTGTATAGACAGAAAAGGTTAAATTAGGTACTTAATGAGGCTATTTATATACAGAAAGAGAAATTAAAATGGTCTGAATAGAAAGTCAAGTACCTAAACTCAAGATAAAACAATATATAAAGTTTAAACCAAACAAACACTAGTGATTGTATAAAGATTCAAGAAATTAATTGAGAATACACCAGTGCTTGACATTTTTCCTCATTTTGGTTTGAAATATCTACTTAGAAAAGTTACAGTATTAACAATAACAAATTATACAAAAATATTTACATTTCAATGTGTAAATTTTCTAATTAATGCTATCATTATATTGGTAGGCTACTATTACGATAGCATTACAAAGAAAATCAGTAGCATTAAGAATGTTAAAACTTTCAGGCACATGTTCCTCAATGAAGGTTATTTAGCAGGCGCTGGAGCGGTTGGTGCGTTGGCGACTCGCTTCTGAGCCGCAGACAGCTGCGGGGTATCCGTGACCAACGCCCTGAGCTGCTGCTCCGCCGCGCTGTTCACCATCTTCGTCACCGTCACCTTCATCTTGTTCCTCTCCACAGCAGCTGCCTTGCTACGTACTGGCGCGTTACTGCGCTTTGTCACTGCTTTCCCTTTGGCCTTCTTTGATTTGGCCCCAACTGGAACCTTGGTCTTGACTTTGAGCTTTCCTTGAGCCATGATATTTCTACTTAAATGGTGTTCTATTGCGATTAAGGACAAACACGTGAACACGCTGTTTGTTTTGATGGAAAAAACGTCAGTGGTGTCAACTGTCAACGTCACTTTGACATATTGTGATTCAATCGGAAATAAGTTTTTTAAAGCAATAACTTTGAGTATTTTACTTGTGTCAAGTAATATTTATTCATAAGTTTTGATAAGGGATGAAATGAGAGATCAAATAATGAAGAGATAAATTATGAAAGGTTGAAAATGATAGATGTAGTGATGGATCTGCCCACACTAACATGCTAGTACTATTACTGAAGGCTTTATTGAGTCAGTTAGGAGATGTCGAAAAGAGCAGCAGAGTCGCCTTTTTTCACTTTCTCCACACTTGTGCACTATAGACTACAGACAAATTTTACACATTAAATTCTGATGATATACAAGAAAATACAGTAAAGTAAGAAAAAATTTACTTACAGTTCTCGTTTCCGCCAAGTAACTAAGGAGTTTATGGCCATAAGTTTTAGTTTGACTTATTAAGTATACCATGACATTGGCTTATTCATTGTCTAATACGATCGTCTCCTAAACTCCAAAAAAACATTTACTCCTCTGTTTCTCTAGAAATTTGTGTCATGACCCATGTAAATTATATGTTTTTCTAATATATTTTTTTCGGAATATTCAAGTAAAATGTCCTTAAAGGTTTGCTTTTGTTTGAACGATAACATTATAGACTTACCATTTTACAAAAAATAGATTAGTACCCATTTATAAATGAACGGGGTAAAATTAGTGTATAAATGAATCACGTTTTCACAATTTTGATTAGACTTTTATTCATAAATCGACTGTTACAGTATATGAATCAAAGTTTCAAGTTAAGAAATATACATATACATATATCTAAATATATCTTATGTACAGACAAATAGAAAAGTAGTCGAGTACCTATAATATTCGGCTTTCGATAGATTCGAGTGGCGAGGGTGCAGGCGACCGGCGAGAAGCAGCGGTGCGGACGAGGACGCACCTCGCCGTTAAAACGTCTAGAAAAATAGATAAATCGTTCAAAAACGTCAGAATCAGTCGAAAAGACAGAAGACTTGAGAACAGGCGGCGGCGCGGGAGACGGCCGACCCTCATGCGTATTCCGTGTCGGTGGACAGCGAGCGCTCGGGGGAGCGGCGACCGCCCCCCGGGGGATCCGCCGTGGGGGCGCCCGCCTGTGCCTGCGCGTATGCCAAGCTTTTCTGGTAGCTGAACAGTTGTCGCTCCAAGGAATAGTTCTCCGCCTGCAATGCCGTTATCTCGCGTCTGTAAATCAACAAAAATCAATCAGTACATAAAAAATGGTAAATCTTTTCGAAATTAAAATTTAGGTCAGTATTGAGTATCTACAGTTACCTCTATTTAAAATTCTTATCTATTTAAATAAGAAACGCTGCGACGAACTTTTGCCAACTTGGCACTTTTTCCAAATCATTAAGGTATCTATATCTATCTATCTGAATTAAGAATCTTTACAATTAAAAAAACCTCCTTAACACGACACAAAAGGGGTAATTATAATGCTATTAGGTACCTCATCTGATGAGCTTGTAGACGACAGAGGTCATCGTAAATATGATATGTCGCTTGGAAGAGCAAGTAAGTATCACCCCACTCGAGGCGAACACGGAGCTCGCCTCCAGGATGAAGGAAGGGACAGCCGGAGCGGGATATGTCTTCGACTCGAAGAGCTGTTTCCATCATAAGCCCCTCGTCAGCGTTCTCTTGCGCGTAGTAATGTTCAAATGGCGTCCCAGGAAGCTGTTCAGCGTCTGCCTCTCCTGGGGCCGGTGCCGCACGGACTAACCACGCCGACCAGCTAACGTAACGTAAGTGGTTGCGTGGAACGTGGTGCACGTCTCGGTATAACA
Source organism: Choreutis nemorana (assembly GCA_949316135.1). NCBI lineage: Eukaryota > Metazoa > Arthropoda > Insecta > Lepidoptera > Choreutidae > Choreutis > Choreutis nemorana. Next base: position 2,578,863 of record OX438598.1, read on the forward strand.
TGTGCAAGCGCACTGTATCAGAATGCATGTCACAGCGCAGCGCCCATCCTTGTTTGTCACGGTCGTAGCAGTTAGCGGCTCGCCCACCTGCACCTACAGCCAACTCGGCAAGTGCTCTTGCCCATACTAACTCAAGTGTGAGGCGCACTCCTTTATGAGGGATGCGATATGGTGGGCGAGGAGTCCAGGCTGGAGTACCTCCGTCTGCGTCACACACGGCCTCTAGGGGACCGGAGTGCTGACGGCGTTCTCCTTCTCCTAACGCTAGCGCATACCTAACTCGGCAGCGTTGGCCTTCGCCGGAAAGCCGTACAAGGCGAAGTGTTAAGGGTTCTTTTCCGGCACCACCGGTAGCCGACACCGACCAATCGAAACTAGCGAACGCTATTGGTGGCGTGTCGAGGCGAGGCGGTCGCAAATCACACGAATACATCGTTCGCACCCGCGACATGCTCAGCTCCAGTTGGAATTCTCCACGAGCGTCCGCGAACTTGGTGTTGAGTTCTGTGATCGATACGCATCGCCCGCGACCCTGGGCAGCGCAGCCTGCATTGAAGCGCACTTGCTTGCCAGAGAAGCCCTCATTCGCCGAGAAATGATCCCGACTGAGCAGTGTGAACGTAAAATCGACGTAAACTCGCATGCCTTCGCAGGCTCCTCGCCACACCAGATACACCCCTGAAATTTAATTAATTTTGCTTAATTTAAAGATTCAATAAAACAATGTGGATATTTGTTAAGTGTCAAGTGAACCGTACCGAGAGAAGCATCAGAGCGGTTGAAGGCGACCGCCCAGCGCTGGTGCGCGCAGCAAAAGTCCTTAGAGGTAACATCGCGGTCTGGCTCACGCGTCGCGCTGCGTGTCACCACGAACGTGAACACGTGTGTGTCGGCGCGGTCTTTAAGCCGCGTCGCGCGGTACAGCAGCGCCATGCGCGCCCTCACGCGCCGCCCGACGCTCCGCACCACGCCTCTGCGAAACATACCAAACCCTCACTACATCGTACATACACAGTTTTATCCCTAAACATCTGAAAATTTCCTCAAAATTTTGAAGAAAATGTATTTTCATTTAAAGAAACGTTGTAATTGTATTGATGTTCGTTTTACGTGCATCGCATAAAATAGTAGCTACAAAGTTTTGAGCGTTTGACATATTAAGAAATACGTCTGGTTAGGGTTCATAAATTATGTTGTCATGACGATACGTGTGAAGAATTCTTAGCATGACACAAGGGTTAAGTAGATCGGTACCTATGTGTAATACTGATATATTGTTGCTGGATTATTGAATTTATAGGATGTTTTGCCCACGTTGGTGCAACCTGAATTATATTACATCTACTACTGAAACACACGTAAACATTGCTTTTGTATTGTGTCGTTTTGAACGCCAATCAATCTAGGAAAAGATGAATCAACCACATGTATACAAGTAAAAAAATTGGACATTTATTTTATTCAGAAGTTAACCTTCCTGTTGTGTCGTAAAACATATGTAAGTAAGAATATTTTTCATGTGGAGCTCTCGGGTGTTCTAATTCCGTCGCTCTGACAACACGACAGCTATTTTAATAAATAATTAACAGAGCTGACAGAGTGAAAGTGCACTCGTAGTCTCGTAGCACGCTGCCTACAGTGACTACTAGTATTAGTGAGTGACTACGTGCTGACAACTTGCCCGCACTACATGTGAGACGAGGCACGCGACTTTACTATGCTGTATTTAAGGAACAACTTTAATGAAGAATTCACTCTTTTGACATTACTCTTAATCATTTGTTTTGTATCTATTATGGAAAAAAAGTTTGTTCTGACTATGAGGTAAGTAGTTTTTGGGTTTCCTAAGTAATTTAGGCGTTTGGCATGTTTCTACCTATGTACCTGCCATTTTACCTTGATCATATTAATAGGTAAGAGAGCTCAGAGAAGGTTTTTTTTTTTTTAATTTTGAGAAAATGTTCAAACTGTGGCAGCTAAAATATTTGGTAGAAAAAAAAACTACTTTTGACTTTGACTACGTGTATTGTATGACATGCAACCGATGTCTATTAATTAAGATTAGAGTTATCTAAAGTCAAGTTTATGACCAGAATTATATACCTCATTGTGACGCCCATGTAGTTTCTAATCGTTTACTAGAATCACTAAAAATAACTCGAACTAACTTTAGTCATGTTGTTTAGTAAATAAAACGCTCCAAGAAGACGTCGCGTAAAAACTTACTGGATATCGGTTTTATTATAGCAGCTTTATACGATGGCCTATACCTCGCCATTCGAAGATGGTCATCTTAGTGGGTTATTGTGTAAGGGGTAGTGGCATTGGATGGTTTATGCCACCCATATACAACCATCGCTGGACCATCTCCGAATAGCGAGGGATGACCCAACGTGTAGAGCAGCTATTAAGAATTTCACGATTATCTGCAAAATGAAAGAAAGAACAAAGACGGCGACGACATCCGGCGGATCACACAAAGACGAGATAAGCCTTTACGATTCGGTATCAAACTGGAAGATTCAAGCTTCACTGATTCACTGTAGTCTTCATTGGTAAATAGTAGTCTAAAAACGAATATTTGCCTCGAAAAACTCATCGTAAAATACGTTTTTATGTAGACCGTTATGAGTTCACACATTTAAAAAAACTTACATTTAAAGATATTTGAGACAATTTTTACAAATTGTCTTTTAAATTTTAGCCACCAAGACTTATGCAATGGAACCGAAGTAGTTCACAGACGTGTGCTTTAATATATAACCCCTTTTATGGTACTAAGTAACGATATACTTACTCGCTCGTACATACCATAACTTGCATGGCTGTAGGAAAGGATAACCGTGCTGCTAGTTAGGTTTTTTTAAGTTTTAGCATTGCAACATAACTAAACTAAGAGGTGCATGTAACAAAACGAAATATATTTTTATTAAAATATTAATAAAATACCAGTCGACCTTTTGAAAACAAAATAAAGTCAATGATTTTGAAATGAGTTTTTCATCTCCGTTTTTATTATGATGACTCAAAACACCTCTGACTGTACTATTTATATTTGCAAAATTCATGTCTTCATTTAGGTTCGTTCATTTACCTGTTGAAAGTATATCCTTCCATAAAGAAAGAAAGACACACAGATGCACTGTTGCATTCACTTATTATAAGTTTTGATAACGCAGAGAACAAAAATGTTTCACCTAAATAAGAGTAAATACATTTGTAAAGAAGTAACGTCAACGTTACATACCTTGATATTTTATTGTTATGAGAGTTGTAAGGAACGGCAAAGGTTTACGCAACATAACATGATGTTAAAAAACTCATTATTGTGTCCCATAACTTACTACGTTTTAATAAATGTTGAACAAAACCACAAAGAAACGTAAAAACCGAGTTTTTTTTTTCACAAACACCGCCCCGCGTGTGTAAGAGCTATTTAATCTGCAAATAACCTCAGGCCATTTTTCTTAGCAATTAAACTTTCGTATATCGTTAATAAAACTACCTACAAAAAATAAAATGCCATTATTTACTTGGCTATTTTTTACCCTACCACGATTAAAAAGTTATTTCGATATTTATGAAGGAAAAGCTGATCTTAAGAATAATCATACAATCAGAATCATTTTTATCTTCTTTCTTACTCGAGGAAAACTAGGCAGAGCTGCCATCAGTAGGTATATAGTAACAAAGCATTCGATGTATTAAATCCAGTAAGCTTACACAATAAAAGCTAAAACGTACGGTAGCCATTATTCGAATCATTACAGATACGATCGCGATATAATAATAACGTTATAAGGGTGATTTCCGAACGAGCGTACGTTTGGGGGTAGATAATCTCGTTTTAATAGTTTTAACGTAAAGCACAATACACGATCAATGATTTACATTAGCATAATTGCTTATAAAGCGTACATTGGAGCCACAAATCCATCAATATATAAGTATATAATGCTGAAATGATCTGTGGCGCCCCAACCGTACGCGACAGAATGTGAAATGAGGCCTTGCTAGCGGCGCGGCGATAGCGGCGGTTGTACGAGGATGACGGTATTTTACCTTATTAAGTTATGTATGAACCTACACACGTTGCTAAGAACCTTTAAATGTTTGTCAAACGTCTACTTTGAAAGGGAAATTGTATAAATTAAAGTAAGATTTTTTTCAATTTTCCTCAATAAAACTGTAAATGGAAGGAGTCCCAGCTGCGTTGGTAGATACAAGTCACGGTTACGAATGAACTGTTTATTGGTCACGGCGGAAATAAGGTAAGGAAAAGAAATATTGACTGGAGGTGTCCCAAATTATTTTAAATAGGCACTTTGAAAAATAGCTCAACGAAGAAAATCAAAGCGAAATGCGGAAGGGATGTTTTTTTAGGAAAATAAGTATTGACAATATAAAAGGGTCTTTGAAAATTCCTCTTAAAACAAAGTAAGAAACTTGAAAGAGTATTAATATAGACTGCTCACTGAATGGGTGTCGATTCAGCCTTATATCTATTAAGTAGGTATTAACAATTCTATCACGTATGATAAGGGTCAAAGGCCAAACGTGTCAAACCATATTTCACGGTGATCCAAATAACAAAATTCAATATAAATACACACCTAGGTATAACAATCCAATAATCCCAGCCGCCATCAATCGTTTCATATTCTACGCGATTAATAGGTATACCTTAATTGAACAACATTTTTTTACATAAATAAATTAAAGAATCACTAGAAAAAGAAATCAGTAGAAAAACATGGGAGTTGTGGTTAAGCATGAAAAAGTTTTAAAAATTTTTAAAGTAGGTAAGCTTTGTTTTTGTAGAACAAATTTGATCTAATTTGTTTTAATTAAACTTGGGCCTCCTAGATTAAACCAAAGATAATGGATAACTGCTTTAAATAAAACCCTAAATGATTTTGATTGTAAAAAATTTAACTTGAAAAAAATAAAAATCATTGGTCTTAAATCAATGTTAATGTATACAGAACGAGAGACCTTAAAATTAAACGTGTAGGTTTTGTCTATTATAATAGAAAAAGCGAATAAACCGATTTCGATAACTTTTTCATCAAAACTATCTATGTTTAAATTTGTTGGAAATGTAAGAGTAGTAGTAACTTTCTTGAAGTATCAGCTTGAAGGTTTACGTAAGAAAGCCAAGTTAATGTAAGACACTGGTTATTTTTAAAACTCTTCAAAAGTAATTAAAGATCCATTATTCAAAACGTTAAAGTGCCTGCTCTCGGCCCCGTTCCTTGCGGTTACTGCTCTAACAAATTTAAGCAAAATTATTGCTGAAATATTGTAATTTCCTTTGTTATTAAAATGTACCGACTCAAATTAGTGTCTGATTCAATTCGACTGAAATATGGTTAGCCAATGATTCATTACAGTAAATTATTCAACTGCATGTTGGTTCAGGCTCTAAAACATGCATCAATAATTAACGTACGAGGACAGTTATCAAATAGTACCCGCCTACCGAAATACCGACCTACCTACCCTGTGGCAATTCCGGCAACTCCATACATACTAAATAACATTACGCCGTGTAATGTATTTGTCGTAGTTAACGAATAAACTGAAAAGTTAATATTTTTGATTATTACTCCTTCTAAACAATTTTTATATGGCATCAGTTTAATTGTCTCTCACTAAAGCTTAAGTCAGTCAAAATCTAACACAATGTTTTAAACTTCATAACTCATAATGAGAAAAAAAAAACAATTTAATCTGACACTCAGATCGTGCACGGGAAGAGTTAAAATAATTTGATAACTGGTGAACTAGTATTACCGTAGGTATATGAAGTTATTCAAAAATAGTTTTTCAAACAAAATTGCCCTCAGCAAACAACATTCCGTAACCTGTAAACGTCTATATTGTTATAACACACCAATCATGTTCTCCGCGAATGAAGTGTCAATCAAATATTGTTTCCCGGTAAAGCCCCAATGAAAATCCACTCGATGCGTAAAAAGAATATTTAAATAACAAAAGCAATTTCAACAGAATGGAACCTACTGAAATAGAAATTTTGTGGAACGTTTTTTCAAACAGTACGGTATACGTACGTAAACCTACAAAAAATATACAATATCAAACGCTTTTAGCTGTATTCTTAATTTTTTTACTAAAATTACTATAACGTCCCGGTAACAATTCCATATCTCATCTGACCCTTTCTTCCATGATAAGCATCTTTTATACGACCACTAATGTAGCAACAAAAATCTTTTGGAGGCGCGTTATTAATAAATTTATGTGAAAAACAATATTTCAGAGTACCCAAAATACAAATTCGAGAGATTCAGCCGTAATTTCGTTAGGTTATAATTTTATCATTGTGGTTCACCTTCGACGGTGGAACAATTTGCTTTGTGCTCTTATTTGTAGGTATGTGTGATTGTATATGTGCATTCATCAACGTTTCCAGCGCAATGTTTCGCAGAGGGGTGCTCAATTTGAGAGGTAACAACGTACATCATGTACTCAGTCTATTTGTATTTGTATATCTGTGTATGTGAGGTGTTACGTTTGGTATTCGCCGCGACAGCTGCCAACCAACGGAAATAGCACGTGAATCCAGGAAAGTTTATAGCTGATTTTACCTACTGACATCTCAATTTCAAAGAGGAAATACATATTTTTCGTTACAGTTATTTTATTTTGGCCTCAGTTTAAATGAGTTCTCGTTAGAGTATAGAGTTAAAGTTTTCACACAAGTGTTCTTATTTATTTGTTCTAATGGTTATTTCGGTCTTAATTACCCCGTTGAAACTTCTAAGTTTATTGGATGTGAAGTTTGGATTGCCAGTTCAATAACATTCCAAGTTGACATTGATACAACAACAACAGTAATAAAACTTATTTATCTGAAACAAGTATCAACAAGCAAGTATTGTAGTTGAATCTTCTTCGCATTAAATAACTCTTCATTTCTTTTACCTAAATACATATAGAGTTACATTATATACGAGTTTAAGAGAGCGAAGTCAAAAGAAAACTACAAAGTTATAAGCATCTAAAGCCTTGCCTCAATAGAATGTTTTTGTGTTTTTCGAATAAAGCTGCTGTATAATAAGTTAGGTGTTACAATGCTATAGAGCGAAAAAGTTTGAGAAATAGAGGTACTGTAAAACCGGGTTTGAAGTAAAACAATAGAATAAAGGAAGCTGCTCAGTGAGCCGTGTTAAAATTCTCCTTGCACTTAGCTGGGCGTAACAATAAACGAATGAAACTATAATATCGACATTTAAAAATCATAAAATTTTAAAGTAAAAAGTCCTATTATTCAAAAGCTATGGACGCGGTTCATTTATAATCAAGTTTGTTGAATGGCGCCGCAAATTGGCTGTGCGAATCAGAGACGAACACTACTCGTGGGCTTATTGAAGCATGCTCTGAGGCGCTGTACTGCATACGCAAGTGAGGCTACACCGCACCGCTCGACGCCACCCGGTCGCCCATTCCAATCACATTTAAACTTCAATATGAGGAAATTAATTAAATTAATATACCCGATATAAAAGTCCAAAACAACCCACCGGGGACACATTTGTAACATAAATGCCATAACACGCATTAGGGATTTTCCCCACGATCTACTTTATAGCCGAGGATTTCACGTTTTACCGTCGAAATCCGGGAAAATACTTACATCCCGTAATCGGCTTTTTGTGAAACTAGAAGCCTCCTTTTATTCCGCAAATACTTAAAAAGGAATAAACACAAATCGATATGTGAACAGTCAACACGGTTCCTTTCACAGCCGTTGGCTGAGTTTGATTACTTTTACCAAGAAAGAGGATTTATTTCATACAAGTGTAAATGGCAAACGAGCATAACTACAACCCGCTTGGTAGCTTAGCGCTTGCAACAACACGGGAAGATGCCTGCGTTTCTAAAATGTCTATGTAATCTAGCAAATGATTAGAAGCAACGCGGGCATTTCCGTACCACAAAGAATTTAATATAATAAAGACTTCCGAAAGGTAAAGTACTTAATATATTCGGTGCCTACTACTTTATTCGCTCCGACTTCATTTTCATTGGTGGGATAATGGATATTAAAACGAATGATATAAATATTTCGGGCTGAGTTTCTGTGGGTAAGTGAATTATGAACTCGAGAAATTGTCAGTGGACAAAAAATATTTTACTTCAGAGAAAATTCTGTGTTTTATAAATAATTTAAATAAATTTAGAATTTGTAATCCACTTCGGTGGTTAACAGTTAGGTTAACAAAAATGTAGTATTTAGCATACAAGTAAACTCTCTTCCTAAATGTTACATTTAATTAATTTCAAAACCGAAATGCCGGTTAAAATCCAGCTGGAAACAAGCTTTATTCTGTAACAAAAATTCAGCATCCTTTTGAGTCCTTTTCATCCCATTCATTCCATTATAAGAGACTTAAAAATGAGATAGCGACTCAATTTGCCGGAGAACATTTTTATTTCTAAACATGAACGAAAAGAAATTAATTCGCTGAAAATTATTTTTTTCGATCAAAGTTTTCGAATAAAACGAATGTTATTATATATATATATATATAAAATTATGAATAATTTCGATGGATGTTTATGGATATTATTAAAGAGTTTGAACAATGCAGTAGGCATAGAGTTAAAAAAACCTTTGTTTAAAAACTCGCGCCATTGAATCCAGAAAAGCTTCTTTGTCTTAAAGAATATATCTTATATTGTATTCATGTATTCTTACGAGGAAAATCACTTATTGTTTCGCGTGCGTGGTTCTTGAAAACAACCAGTAAATGGATATTGAAAAAGTAGAAACACTTCGTAAAGCCCACGTTATTTGTCTCATATGAACTTTGAAACAAATACCAACAAAAGATTTATTACGTTCTTTTACAAAATAATTGGTAAATAAAGTAGACAAGAGACAAAGGTAGCCCTCCTCAATACAAGTAGTTCAAGCTCAAAGCCAGAAAAGGGAGACGTAAACTATTTTAATTATGTATTGCTTATGTAATAAATAATTTAAAAAGTTTCTATTACACAGTTTCATTTACGGAATGTTCTAATGAAGTATTAATTACAAATCAAATGTCAATTAAGTTATGAAACAATAAATCTGCATTCCAGGAAACATTGATTGAATAAAACGATAGAGATCGCAAATAAAATGTACACGTGTAAGTGTACTCGGTAAAATCCAATATAACTGAAAAGACCAGCAATTTCAAAAGTAAATATTCCACCGCAATATGTTCGACGAATGGAATTGCAACTGTTGGAAACACATCCGCGATCGACATCCACCCAGACCCTCTGACACTGATTTATTGAAGCTGATGCTACTGAAATCCACTGCTATTTATTGTTTGTGAACTAACGGACAAATTTCTAAGATTCAGATAAGCAAAAAAGTTTCACAGCGTATAAATGAAAACCTTTGTCTTTGAAAAATTGTCTATCTTTTATAAGGCAGTTTAATTTATATTACAAAAATGAATAGGTAAGGCATAAGTTTGCAAAATAATATTTCATCTATTATATTAACAGCAGAAGAAATTATTTCGTGAAAGCAGCTGTTGTAGGCAGTGTAAGAACGCGGCGCTCTAATTTATTTATTCAAGTGCAATACTACGAAAGAATTGTTAGTCCGTGCGTAGAAAGAAAGCCGCTACTGTGTTAATAGTTACATTGTTTACTACGAACCCGCCAAAATGTTTATCACTTTATTTTATATGAGCCGCGATCGTTTTCATATTTTCCTAAGACTGCAGAGTAGTAGCACGTTCCGACATAAACATTGGAGTGCAGCGCGCAACAGGGTGGCGCGGGGTGCGTACCTGAGTGGCGGGGGGGCAGCAGGGGCGTCGGTCCGGGACTCCGGAGGGCCGAGCCTCCGCGCCGCTCCACGCGGACTGCCGCGCCGCTCTCCTGCCTTGCCCAGCGCCGCCGCTGCCGCCGCCGCCTCCCCGCGCAACGCGCTCCTTGCCCAGCGGGGTTCCCTCGCAAACATTCTGCTCTCCTAATACTTACACTAACCCTACCCTTATCTACAAGTCACTCTAGGGGTTAATCCCGTCTGATCTTTCATAGGTTATCTACGTGTTATTTCATTATGATGAAAAATAAAATCAACAGAATCATCACCATCGACATTCTTATTTATTTGGTTCGAAGCAAGAATTCAGCAATTTATTTATCTAGAATTTTATTCTGTCTTGATAAAAACTAAATTTCATTCCAAGAGCTGCATTCCAAAAGTGTATCTGCCTCAAACTGGGGAAGCAATCAATGGCAACACCGAGTCTCCCCGCGCCCCTTCGACCCAGGAGCAGAATAATCAGGCAGGGTGTTGTAGGGGCCGGTGGGGCTGAGGCAGGGCGGGGGCGTGGGTGTCCGGAAGGTACGTCATCGTGCCGGATGGTACAGCTGCACGTCCGGGCCGACTGCACCACTCCGCCACTGCACTCCACAGACTACCTATGCTAAAGGGATAAAAGCGCGGAAACACTTCTTTGTCCTCGCTTCAATCGCATTGTAACTGAATAACAGTTTGTTTTACAAATGCATTTCGTCCCCGAGGAAAGCTGTTACAATGCACGTTCAACACTTCCTAGTACAAAGTAAAGAAATAACCTGTTAGAAGTGGAAAATAATAAATAAACGGTTTGCTGCCAATATAAATCTTCTACCGGGTACTTGAGGTTAAATGGAATGAGCTTTAAGTTGTTCAATTTAAATAAAGTAGGCTCACCTGGAACCGTTAGTAAACGAGATTTCTATATTGCTGCTTTAATTCACTAGGTTAGCTATTCTGTGTCATCATGGTAATGAATAATTCACAATCACTTGAATGATTACACTTGATGTTAATTGAGATCATTTTGAAAACTTTGTAGCGAACATGTTGCGAACTTTTTTTTGATGAGAAAATTAAAATTTAACAAATATTACGCTCGCCGAGCTATTTGGCTAAACATCAAATTTTAAGTAATTTTCAAAATTAAGAGGTAGATAGCGTTTGGCATTGCATGGCGTTATTAATAATTTAAAAAAACTTCCGACGTACATGCCTGTTTTTAAATGTTTTATTTTTTACAACTACCTAGCAAGTCTACGAGACAATGTTTTTTCTTTCTCTGAAAAATCATACATGGAATAAAAAACGGTAGACAAGGTCATTATCTGTTATCGACAGCTGTGCTAATAGTTACACTTAAATGTTTACTCATGATTTTTAGACTTTTAAATATTAAGTATGCATTAACTTTCTACTGTTATTGAGTTTAAATCAGTTATACCTTTTTAAAATAAATTTAAAGTTGAGAAAACTACTTAATAGTTATGAATAAGGGCAGTTCAACCTCTTGCTTGCTTGAATGAAGTGGACGGTCTGTTTATTTATTAGTGTTTGTAGTTAGTTTCTATCGATTACATGTCAAGAGTAAGAGACATTATGTTTTGTGACTCGTATAATATTGAGGTATAAGTAAGATATAGATATTCTAAGGTTTAGACACCAGAAATATCAAAAACTATCAGCTGAAATAATCAGTAATAATTACTGAACTTAAATAATATTGTATGCCTCCTGACAGAATATAGTTTAACACTGAAACTATATATGCGTAACATCTGCAATATTTTCTATGTATTATATTCACATAAAATGAGTTTCACTTTGACTTTGAAAGTATTAATAGAATTTTGATCTTATTTTTCACAAAAGTTTCAAACTTAATACTTTTATATTTTTTTATTTTCAGTTCTAAGTTAGATAAGTGTCATAAATGTTCCAAATATAAATCAAATACTTAGTTAATATTCAAATATTCTCATAAGCTGGTGTATAGTCAAAATCCAGCATCAGGTTGTTTCCAGTCTCAAGGGGATACACCCGGTGAGGTTGCTCCGTAGCTCTATTCAACATAAATGATTTCAAATTCAGTTTACCAGCGTAATCTTAACAGTTACACACAGTTATATTATGTGGATGTTAGGTTTAAATGTTAACAGAAATACTTCAGACGTTCAATATGTTTGTATTGATGATTTTCTTGATAATCGTTATAAAAATAATAATAATAAATGAATTAATTAGTCATTTTCAGCTACATTTAATTTAATTGTTAACGGTAAAAAAATATTTTAAGCGCTTTGGAAGTTTTATCTGTTAGCTTGTAAGATGAAATTAATGAATAAAATGAAATGAAATGAAAATAAAACCTAAGTACTTTGTAGTATTATTTAATTATTTATTGTTAAGTAAGACTATTGAGATCAAAGTTTACTTTTTACATTACTTCAGTATATAGTGTCAATACATGTTGTTCTTTACTTTTGAGAGCTCTCTTCATATGTGCCTGGGGATTTTTATTGTTAATCTTAAGTTTTCTTAGTTTTAAACTATGAATGTTACTTGAAGGCGATATCGTTTTAACGTTAATTCGTTCGGCTTGTTCATTATTTTATTTATATCCTTATACAAGTTTATTCAACAGAATTTTTTAATTTTAAAAATATTACGTAACAATTGTTACGAAGGTTAATACTATTTAATATTTTATATTATGAAATACAAACTACAACTATTAATAAATTTACAAATGTAATAAAAAAATTAACTCGTCTATTGTTGCGATCGAAATAAAATCTGTTAAAAATAATACCCTTCTTCTAAATTAGTCGTGTAAAAAGAGGACCACGTGTTATGTTGTGCCACGTAGTTATTAAATCACAAAGTTAAACATGGGACCTCGTGATATTAGCGCGGCGCGTGGTCACCACTTCGTCAAAGTCAGTGATAAAGGTGTATCATGATGAAGATTATACCTTGAAATGAAAGTCAGTCGCAAAACCTTTTTAAAATGTATTATTAAAAAAAGTTGACTTTAAATCATTTCATTTGTATTAGTCATTGACCTCTCCTTTATCTATTCTAATGTTTTATTTTAAAATTAACTAAAGTTCTTGTTGACAGAATAATCTAAAGGTTGGTGTAAGAAGAACTTGAACTCATTCTTAAGTTGCCCTTAGCGATCAGACTTAAAATCTCCCTAGCAATAGAAGCCCCCAACAGCCTTAAAGTAAAATATCCGCACAAAATCACAGCTCTCTATCAAAACTTCTACTTTGCTTACATACGTTATTGAATCTGATTTATGACTTTGCGTTTGTTAATTGTTTGTGATTGAATTAATTATTGTGTAAAATTAAACATTTTTAATTATAAATATAATATTAACCACCTATAATTTAATCGTTAGAAGACAAAGTTTGTGAGCTTGTTTATTCATGTGAAACGGCTAATCGTTTGGTAACTTTCGTTGTTTGAGAGTGGTTCTGGATTGATTGCCGTTCCGTCCAACTTCAAGGATCACTAAATCAACTTACATACAGACGTTATACATAAATAAGCACCTAAAACACTTCTATTTATCCAGTTACATTCGTAAATAGTTTTTTTGGTAGTCAATATGATTTTATAAAATTTAATTTTCATAATTCGAGACTCTAAAACATTATCATTTCGTATTTCAAAAGAAATTTATGTATCAGATAAGATATATAAAATAATATAAAAAGCATAACTTCGTAAATTTTAAATAAAAATTGAAACTGTTAATGTCGATTAGCATTTCATGCTGTACATAAAATTTTTGTAATAGTAAAAAAGGTCAATAAACTTTTCATTTTTTAATGTCACTGAGTGCTTGTTAAGAGCCTTAATTTGTTAGCTTAAAATTCACGATTAAATATTAAGCAGATAAAGTTTCTAAAAGGAGAAAATTTTAAAAGTAGGTATTCAATTGTATTAAATTTTTGCTGCGAAAAGTAGCGAAATAAGTACAAACATCAGCCGTAGTTTTGAAATTTCCCCTGAGAGTTATAATGCAAGTATAATGTGAAACATGCAGCAAACTAAAATGTTTTATTTAATAAGCTCTAACATGATTTATTATTCAGTAAGGACTTTTTGAAGCAGTTTTTAATTTACGTAATTAAAAGAGTCCATCCTGCTACGAATGCTACGGGTGCTACGTGCCGTAGCCAGTAGTCCCGTAGTACGAGGCAGTGATTTTGTTTTGAATTAATTACCTACTTTACTGGTGCTCGAGACTTGTATAAAAGTTAGGGATGCCCGCCATAAAACTCCATTCATTTTATTTTACAGCCCTATCAATTCCCTATAGCAGAGTGCTTAAACTCCATTGTTAAACTTTAAAGATGAATTATTAAACAACTTCCTACAAAACAGAACTCAATGTTTCCTGTTATTTTTAAGATCCAAGTTTGTTTGTTGTTGAATTATTTCGATAACCAATAAGGCAATTATACGAAATGTAAGCTCCATTACTCTAATAACAGACGTTGAAGAAGGAAAAATGTTTTTCGCTGAGATAAACAACTTTTTATACAAGCTAAGGTACCTATGATGTTATAGATTTGTTTTGATGAAATTGCAAACGCGGTGTTTCCTGTCAGTTAATATTGCCTGTTTACAAAACTTGATTGGTTTAATTTTAAGCGTACACAAACGAGCAATTAAATATTTATATTATCAACAAAGTAAAAAGGTTGTTCTTTGCAGAAAAAAATCCTTTCTATAATTTTAATTTTAACATGGGAATTTGTATTAAATTTTATTTGACTACTTGTACTTAAATATTTTGACATTTATTAACTGTGTAATAATATCTAATTTAATCGTTTAATCTTATAATTTTTGCATGCCATATAGACGAAATATTGTTGATACAATATTTTTTACCGAACATCTAATCATAAACATAAACATATATAAACTGACGCCGTAATTAATCCCTCGAAATGAGGTAGGAAGAGGTGTTAAATACCGCATTTCGCATGTTTATGTTGAGTCTGTCGAGACTAACACTCGACCTGTCGGGTCGGGTCGGTCGGTTATCCATGGCACGTAACAAACTGAGCTACCGCGTCCTCCAAGTCAGTTTTTAACACATTTGTAAGTAACAATTTTTCATGATTAAAGTTGTTTAACATTAAATTAATTAATTCAATTAATTAAGTGTCGTTAATTAGTAAAGTAGCAAAACATATTGCAAAAAACTCGAAACATGGATATTTTATTTGTGTAGTGACCGGAAAAATACAAAGCTTTGTTTTTTTCGCGATGACCTCGCGTGAAGGAGATTAAACAGTTCTTAATGAAATTGACAACAAGTATAATAACCAACTAACCAACAATAATTTAAATACAAGCTACTACTTTTCATAATCGGTTTGGGTCGAAGAAACTTTTTCCCCAACCTTATGTTAATTATATTAAATATAATATAACTAATTAATATAATTTAATAAATAATATATTTTTCATAAATACTGTTCAAATGAATCTATTCTAATTTTCGTGATTTTACTTTTGATTAAATGCTATTATTGTGATATAAACGACCTACGTTTGCTCTAATTGGCTATTTCGTGTTTTTGACATCTATTAATCTAATCAAAATACAAATAGTCCTTCATTTTCTAAACGGAGAAAATAAAAAATGTAAGTAAAAATTTTTGTAAGAAAAAACTCACGCATTTTAAGTTAACATTTAAAAGCCGAAATTATAATAATGGCCACACAGCTCCATAGGTCAAGTTAAATATTCATGAGTCGGTTCCCGACCATGATTACATCCGTATTTTTTTAAATTAAACATGAGCTTTCAAGCGCGTGACATTTTACAGAGAAACAAAATATTTTTATTCCAATAAGGTCGCAAACAACCATACGGCCTGCCTGATGGTAAGCTGTCACCGTAGCCTATGGACGTTTGCAATTGCGGGGGTGTAACGCACGCATTGCGTTAACCTTTTAACTCCCTTTTTAAGAACCCCATGCTTGTCACAAGGGAAAACCATACCAAAGAGTTTCGTTAAAACCGGACGGCGATTTTGATATTTTGACTTGTTTTTTTTTTCTATCTGGCTTCGGTTTAAAATAGGGTTTGTTCAAACTTGCGAAATTAAAAATCTGACACAAACGTCAAGTACTCGACAATGGTTCTTCGGACTTAAATTGTATCGTTTAGCCGCGTCCTCAGTTCAAACATAACGTGAAGTTTAATTTAACGTGCAGCTCAAATTAAAGTTACAGTGATAGAGAGGCGTGGTGAATGTGTGACGACATTTGCACACATTAACACGTCTCGACCGTACCTTAGAGGACCACTTTAAATTAAGCTGTTGATATTAAATTTAACCATTCACTAGCTAGTGACCGCGACTTGGTTTAGAATGATGATTCCCAAAACGAAATAAGTTTTTTTCGGGAAAAAGCAGTCTATTTTCGTTTCCAAGGTCTCATCTCTATTAATAATAAAAATTGTTGCAGCAATTTTTTCGTGATAAAGCACTACGTTACCATTTATTATGTTAAATATTTGTAATGAATGAGAAGTCTAAACAAAGATCAAACGCACATCTCCTTTCATATCAGAACATTTTACTAATCCAATAACATTTCAGCAGCAGAGTTAAATCACAGCATACCTGTTCTAATGAGCACCTGGAATCCAAACCCTCATAACGTGTCGAATGTCAGAACGAAGATGAAGGAACACGTGATTTGTTTCTATATAGAAACTTATATGGGTAGGTAATCACAAGAATCCTTAAGATTTGTTATACCTTAATTCTTATGTATATGTGTTATTAGGTATTTTCACTATCTTAACAAAATTCTTTATTTTCAAAATATATATTTGATCACTTTTTGACTAATTTTATAAGTGAACATTTGATTTATCTTTATTTATATTTTTAAAGTAAATCGTTTGTTTCTCGACATTAATTAAATACCTTCTTGACAATGTCATTTCGTCGTTCAGTATTGGCCGTCAAATTAATCCCTGGAGTGTATTTAAATAAACGTCACCGTAGTAAATCTGTGTTAATTACCTTAGCGTTTTGAAAACTGAATTAGAAAGGGATGAAGAAAGAATTTTCTCACAGAATATTTAGGTGCTTTTTTTCAATAAGTAAAGTTTTGTAACTTAAATTGTTTGATGATTCTAAATTCTAATAACTTTAAATTTAAAATTCAATATTGATCGGACTTTTATTTCGTTTCAAGTCCATTAATATTTCATATTTGTTCCGATGGTTTTCATCAAAATAATAAATCTCTTGAAGAAATATAAGTTTTTGACCTTAAATTTAAACGAATTTTGTGTTAAGCCGATGTAGGTATTGAATCTAAAACAATATTAATCCACATTTCCAAACTAAAAACAAACATTCAAATTTGTGTGGCGTGTTTTGCCGTTATTGTGTTTATTTGAAGCTAAATTGAAACAATATTTATTTGATTCAGTTAAGATGCAAAATAAATATTGGAGTAGGTAGAAAACCTATTCGTTAAATGATCAATGGCAATTGTGACTTCGGGCTAAGTAATTAAGTATGTTTAATTAAGAGTGAGTTGATTGTTTTTACAGATTTGTGATTAACCTTAATGATATCATTGTTTAGATACTGTTCGTATTTTATTTGCTGACGAGTTGTATACGTGACTGAAACATTCTTAAATTTTATCTTGATTAACTTGATTCCAGATTCGTTTTTTTTTCCAGAAACGTTATTTCTCTCGTATTTAAAATGTAGATCGATGATTAAAGCTAGACTTTATCGACGTATGAGGAAAAAAGGCGATTAGGTACAGATATCCATGAAATCGACAGTTTCAACTCGTAGATTAATCTGTCAGTGCTTTTTTTTGTGAATTGATTGAACTCTCGCGTAGTTTTCACAGATGAGTATGTACTGAAGATAATTAATTTACTCATTTAAACTAAGATTTCAAAGTTATTTATAATAAAATAAATGTTTTCCGTTTTGGAATTAAGGAAGTCAACTAGGCTGGAGATGGCGGGTTTCAATTCCGATTCGGGTGGATAACGGTATGATGAAAATTAGTAATTATGTGCTCTGCGGTCCTAAATGTCTTATGTTTGAGTTCTTGCGTATCTAAACAAATTATTTTATCGTTTAGTTCCTGAAATTCAACCAAAAATCGGCTTGAATTAACTTCCAGGCAATGTTTATTTACTATCACTATTCTAAGAAGTCTTTTTAGAATTAATATCGCTTATAAATAAGTGCCTCGCGGCTTTCCGTTCATGATAAGATTTAAAATAGACTTAACTTAAACATTTCAAGTAAAATCGTCTTCGTTTTAAAAATACCATTTTCCATCCATCCTTTCTTAAGTACTATATAAGTGAAGAGTTCTTACCTTCACTCGACAAAGTAAGACAGGAGGAGCGTTGAGAGGTCGTCGAAGTCCTCGACCACTCGTTAAGTCCCATTAGTGACCGTAGAGCCGGCTCTATCGTCAGCTCTAACATCTCTACATGTATACCATTCTCTACATTAACTGAACACTGTAATAACACTGCAGAGGTCTTATTAGTCCGTGTAGAAATACCTACAACGCTGCAGACAGCTCTTAGGAAACCTTGTTAAGTTTTCTCCGGGCTAAATGAGGTTTATTAAAATAATATTTAAGAGGAGGCGCTCGCCTTTGTAAAAGAACAAAAAACCGTTCGAGCTAGAGAGCTCCGCTGAAGTCTGAAGATGACCGTTGAACAAAAACTTTTATATTAGGTCCAGATAACAATAAGATGTCATAATAAAAGTTTATTGTCTGGGAAGTCTGTTATACTCATAAATGGATAATATGCCTTCTTAGATACGAAAACGGATGGAACGTTTGAAAGCATCCATTATATTTGAAGACATTTTAATGAAATCCATTATAAGCAAGTGGTCGATATTAAAGAAGAGATAAATACACAAAAAGTAAAAGAATCTATTCACCCGTGACGTCTATTCAGTAAAACACTTAAGAAGGTCAAGAAACAGAATACTATCTACACCAGCTACATATATATATTAAGGTAAAATAACGGACGACCCTTGTCGTTTGATCTTGAGTGAGGTAACAGTAGTAAGTAGGATCATAACTCTTGTGTGAAGAAATAGCAATGTACTTACTACACCCACTCTCTCATTAGTTAACCAACTGATCGGGACGTATCAAATGGAAACTCCAACACAACAAATTATCTCAGCTTATAAAACATTCGGTAGCCAAAATGGACACCTTGTCATTTCCAAAAGACTTGAAGTGTCCTCTCGGTGACAAATTTGAATATCATCAAAAACAAACAAGCTCATCCCTTTGTGAAATTCGTGACTCCTCAAAGGGAATATGCTATGATAAATTAATGCGGGGGCAATTTACGGGGGAAGGTGATTTTCAAAGCTGGCCATCAATGTACAACTTATGAGGCATTATGTCCACTGTCCCTCTTCTGATTTATATAGAGTGGAGGGCGCGTTAGGGGTGGCGGGTCGTGTGGAGGGGCGTGCAACAGGCGCTGGCTGATCAATGAGCTGCCCCCCCGCACCCTGCGCCCCCCTGCCGCACCGCGCGCGCCTTGTTGCGCGGCACTTGTTGCGCGGCCCTTAACAATACACCCTTAACAAACACCTACTTCCTGAATTTACACAACTTTAAAACACTAATAAAAAAACATGACATGTCGGACTGTACCCTGGGAACTGCGAATCGAAAACGTATTCACGACCACGTACAGACTTGGGGTGGGAGAGGGGGTCGATAAGAGCTACAACGAGGTGCCGGCAGTTTAGATACGATGATGACCTTTTTAGACAGCTTTTCGATCGCTTCATTTCGCACCCCGCCTGTACCTACACCTATAAATATAAGAGCAAGTACATTTAAGTCACCCAATTTTTTCTTCTGGTCCTATCAACAGAACGGGTATCGAAAGAAAAACAATTTTATTAACTCTGACAAAGAACAAAGGACGAGCGCTTTTACTATATTGACTGTAGGTATCTTTATCTATTATTTGACATGAAATATACCAACTCGTTTATCTTTCATAAATCCATGAGATTGTTGTAATTTCGTGACGATTACAAGTCGGAAATTCATAACCTACAGTTTCAGAACTTTAATAACTTAATTAATCAGTGTCCTAAAACTAAAGTTCTAACATTAAAATTTAAACAGCATTTATAAATGACAAACACTTTGGTAAATGTTCTAAATAAATCTTGTAGTTCTAAAAACCCACTTCGTAATTAATGTGAACTTTAAAAGTCCCTTAAAGTGGTTGGCTTGCTAGAGAAAGGGGTTTTATTAAAGTAGGCGCGTTATGTTGTGGGCTAAGCTATCACATTAAGTAAATGACAGTAATTTCGTGGTGCCTTATTCTTATTAAAACTCAGGGTAGCAGTAACGAGTCTGGTCGGTTACGGAGTTGATTTCCGGCAGATTCAGGCTGAATTTGATGCCGGCATCAACAAATCCAAAACATTTTATTCTTAAATAATCTTGAATCTTTCTTTTTAATTATCTTCATTTTATTCTTTCTTTATTCCATAAATATTTTTTGAAGTTTCGATTTGTAATTTGGTTGGTTTGGGTTTGTTTCGGCTAAAATAAATGTAAAACATCAAATATTTAGTACATACCTACTCGTCATCATGTGTTTGTTGTTTGACAGAATTTATAACTTAGTGAAAGAGCGACTGAAAAAATATACAAAATGAAATTGTAATAATATTAAGTGAAATTCGTTTTATCAATGTCAGCTTTTATAAATAGTTGACATTTTAATTTAGCAGTGACAAACTTTTCAGACGTGACTTAAAATTTCGTGACTGCACAGCTTTTTAGCATTCCGTTTATTAAACGTTGCACAAGAAATAGTCTAATTGTGTATTTTTAAACTAGCTTTTCCCCGTAACTTCGTGCACGTAGAACTTCTTTCTAAGATAAGACTCAGCCAAAGGCCGTCCTGAATATTACACCTTTAGGTGAATGAATTTGAAAATCGAATCAGTGTTCATGTTTTTGAAGATTATTCTTTCATACAAACTTACAAATTTCTTACCGCTTTTTAATATTAGGGTAGAACATACCTGATAACCCTTCCTGGCAGTCGAGTAAAAATAATATTTACCTTTTAACACTCTCCTTTGTTAATTGTTGTACGAAATACTACCAGATAAGAGCAGTGCTATCGTCCTCCAATTAAGAGATTCTGGGATCAATTTCTAATGGGGTTTGTAATAGAGAATTGGATAGATACTAAGATCTGATTACGCAATACAGTATCTATACTAAACTAAGTATATATGCCTACAACGCAAAACTACAGAATTGCCTTCCGCAGCTGTGGTCATCCATGAAATATAAAGAAACGGTTTTATACAACGTCATACTCAAACAAGAATGGAAAGTGATACCGCGTGATGGTATAGTGTTTTTTTTAACAAAAATTATGTTTTAAAAACATAGTAGGAAGTAACATCAGTAACGGTTGTATAAAGTTGTTAAAACTGACCCCTCAGATCGCGAGGCATAACATTGTACCCTAATTAGCGAACCTTTATCCAGAATTTTAATTATCATCGCGGTTTGTTACACAAACATGAAAGCAAAAGGTTAACAGCGAGGGAAATTAACAAGTTTTTTCATACAAAATACTGTCAGTTTAATTAGCGGTTAACTGGCAGACAACGCAGGGAAATTTGTTCAATTACGACCTTTGGACAGCCTCGTTAAACGATCCAATTTGATATCTGGTTAAAACAGTTTCTGATTTTGATACAAAATAATAACTTAGTGTATAACTGTTGTAAATATTGTATTTTAAAACAATGTCATTTTTGTACAATTTGAAGCTATTTAGTCTTTCTTTCTAATTAATGTTTAGCCTATAAAATGTCTAACTCCCACTCTAATATAAACGAATTGTTGATCAAATTTGGACAAGACTGAAGCTGTCAAACGCAGTCCTTTGTCTACCAATATACTCGTAAGTACATGATTCCATTACTCTTAGAAGCAATGTGCATTTTACTCGAAATTCCCTAATGTTTACGTACTCAAGGGCTTCTATATCTTGTAATAAAATATTAATTCATAATACAATAACGAAAAAGTGAATGTGGATCTTATATACAATAAGCCTCTACCAAATTAAAGGGATTCATTTTGCAAAGTAAGTAAGCCCTATTGAAAATGATAGTCAAGTGAAACTTTTAGTTAGTTTGTTTCCTTTCAATCTGAGACGAGAGACGGGCGACGGGCGACACCATGCGGCGGCATAACGTCGCTTCATTACACTTGGACAAACAAAAGATAACTGCTTAGTATTCACAGCTTCCGCTTGTAAGGGTGGATGGACAATAGCGGAAACTGATACAAGATAAACCCGCCTCTTGATCAATGTTAATTATGAAATACAAGCTTAATTTATGTATGTTAAATAAGTACTAATGGTGATTTATAATTTGAAAAAATGAAAATTGCAAAAGGAATGCAATTTATCGTTGATTCCTTTTAACATAAAACATTATTTTGCTCATGCATATTTTATAAGTATTTATACTTACTGAATTTAGTATGACGTTAAATTCTTAAAACTTATATTGAGAAATTCGAAAGATAACTTTTTCTTTCAGTTTTAAAGTTTCGATAAAAAATTTACCCAGTCTGAGTGAAACCGAAATTGAAAGCAGATTTTCTTAAAAATTAAAAAAACACTGAAGGGAGTCGTGAAATCTGAATAAATTCAATGTTTTTAAAAGTCGTAGATAAACATATGTAGATATGTGTCAAATTCAAAACAAAGTTTTTATTAGTATAAGTAGTAAGTAGGTACGTGAGAACCTGGCACTGAGTCCAAAAACCATAGTTAAATGATAATCAAGTTATTTATAATCGGTTATGTTAATCTAAATTGAAAGCATGCATGAATATTCCGTACGTACCACATATTATGCAGTTTCAGAAAGCGGAATCATGATTGCCTTGTGGTATGGATTAAATTGGTGCTCATGTGAGTAAGCCTCCATATTAGTCTATTAAAATATTAAGCTTCACTTAATGTCTATCAAACTTTAATTAATTTAGCACAGTGTCCCTATATTTACTTATATTTAAAGAAAATAAATGAAAAATAAAAACAAATTGATTTGAGCAGGACTTGATTTAATTTCAGAATTCATCTCAAATAGAACCATGCCATGGATTTGATTGTGAAGTTTGCAAAAAATGTAATCGTGTTTAATGTGTAGTGGAAGCATAAAAAATTAAGAAACAAAGAAATTGTTGCTCTTAGATGTGTTTAAAAACAGCTTTTTAATTGTTTTACATACTAATATTGTTAAACTCATCGCAATCTGTATCTACGTTTTATTACTAAGCGAACCAGTATTTAAGAGAATTGCTAAAATTTTATAAAACACAACAGGTACTACCTAAATTACTCAAACATTTTCTCAATTTCGTCTATATTTTCTGAGAAGATTCCGAGACAATGAAGTCGAAATAGCTGTTCAGTTCACTGAAAAATGCTATGAATGTATCAAAGAACACAGCTTCATTGTTAAGACAGTAAAACAAATTAAAACATAACCGTAGTCATTCGAAGGCTTGTTTTATTTTCAAATATATTGTAACCTTTCCTTCTATCTACTGTCCCAGTCAGAAAATGCAGAATACCAATTTGTCAGTCGGAGTTTATCTTTGTAAAGTTTATTTCTTTTACATATCTCCATGCGCAATGTAGAGAGGTATTGAATCTGTCTACTTGTAAGCTTGTGTATAGTACGTTATGGCTTTAGTAGAACAGTAAACTGTAGTAATAAATTCGTACCTAAAGCTACGTGTTCATACAGTTACTACAACCTCGCGCCCGCAACTTTGTCCACGCGGAACGTATTTATTTTACTCTCGCTTTTTTTTGTCCACCCTTAAAGACCAATGCAAATAAATGTAATTAAAAAAAATCCTTCTGAAGATTATCTTTACATAAAAAAGCCTCTATAATCAGGATATTTAGCTAAACTTCCAGACATAGTCCTAATGGAATTTTCATCTGAAACTTGAAACAAAAAGATTCATTAATTTCTGCCACCATTATTTATTTAGATATTTAAAATTTAGATATTTTTTAATCAAAATCCCAGCTGTTCATTTGTTTGAAAGTTCAAGGGATTCAATTAAATTTCGTTTTAATAAAATTAAAACTTTATCTCAAACTCTGTTCAACAAAATGCTGATCTTTCGATAATTTATTCTTTTCAGCATTTAATAAGCTTGCTTTTAATATTTTAAGTTGGGTGAACTAACTAACAAAGGAAGTCGATACGTCTTTGTGTTCAGATATGAATATTAAAATTTTATTAATTTTTAATAAGTAAGCAATATCAAGACTAGTGACTTAACATTTTAATTGGATCCCTTTATGCTTTGAAATCGGTTCAGGGCTGAAAAAATTAATTCCAGATATGCCGGAGATTTTCCGATCTAACGAAATTGGAATTTCAGGAGTTATTAAGGTTTGCTATAGCCTTACATCAGATTATTGAGTTATTAAATTTGCTCGTGCAGGTACCTCTCCTTTGACTAAGCTTTTTATTGACAATTAGGTAAATGTAGGTTCTCAGACAGTAGGTAAGAACGAACTTATTAGTTGAATCCATGTTTATAAACAGGATAACTTGCATATGTTTTACGTTAAAACAATTAAAAAATTATTCTACGCAATTTTTTACAAAAACTAAAAACCGCACTATAAAAAGTATGAAACAAGAAAATATTCTAACACTTGTTATTGAAATTGTTAAGTTCCTTCCTTCTAAGTAACTACTCAATATAACCGTGCGTGGTCATGCGACCTTCATGATTAGTCGATTATCTTATTGGTTTTATTTATTTATTAGGGTAGGTACAATTAATAAATTAAGCCCTTTCATTTGATACCAGGCACGGGAACATTAAGCAAGAAAAAAAAATAATTAAAAATCAAAATAACTTATTCCATAAACTTTAAAAAAATGTACTTGAAGAATTGTCATATGAAATTAATTTTTTCTTCGAAATGACTCAACCACCGAAAAATTTATGTTGGCTAAGATACCGGCAACAAACCACAGATTCTGTAATTTGGTACATGAACACGTTTTTATACTTAGCCAGTAACACATCTTATAGTCTAGGATGAGAGAATGCGATAATTAGTTTAGGAGTTACGGTTGGAAACAAAAAAAATATCTTCAATCATACATAAGCACATGCACAAATATCATGATATCATGATGAGTAGAATAATTGTAAAAGAAACGTTTTGTTTAAAAACAATAATTAATTTCGCAATTTCAAAGTAATATTCAATCTCCATAGCATAACAAAGCAATTACCTCTGTCACCATTTTGACGTCGTCGTCTTAGCGTAAGGTATTTTTATCACTTGACAGGATATAAGGCGGCTGTCATCGTAAACGTGACGTATCTACCCGGGTTAACGCGTATAATGTGAAACCGATGATTTTACAGATATTAGCTCATGTTATAGCCGCCATAATATTGGCTTTTCACAATATAATAGGTTACAAAATGTTCCAATGTAACTATTTACCTACCTAAAGTAGATAAAAGATAAAAGAAAACTTAAAAGTCAAAGTCAAAGTCAAAATATTTTTTATTCAAATAGACTTAAAATAAGTACTTTTAAATCGTCATCTTTTTATACTACCGGTTCGAAACGCTATTTCTACGGGGAAGAATCCGACAAGAAAACTCCGTAGTTGCTTTTTTCAAAATAATTACAACAATTTGTAAATAAAATACAGTTCTCTAATTGTAAACCTAATTTTCCTATAAGTTTAAGTAATATAAACCAATCTTTATATAATATTTAAGTCGATGACCAAGTCTATATTATTAAATAAAAATAATAAATTACATGAATGAATGTTATTTGTGAAATATGCGATCGAAAAAGATTTACTAATAGTGAAAATAGTGTAAATAGTAAGTTCATTTTTACTGCGGATCTTCATTGCAATCTTTGCACTTCAACTGTCTATAAGATAAACCTGTGCAGGTAAGTAAAATTTTGAATTTTATAGAAAGCCTTCTTAATTAAAACTTGTTTCACATGTTTTTAGATTTCGTGTCTGACATTTCAGTTACATTTTTTGGTATTTTGTTGTAAAAACGAACACAGTTTCCAATAAATGACTTATTAGTTTTTGACAATCTAACTGTAGGGATAATTAATTAATTATTATTTCTAGTATTAAAACCGTGGCCTAGCCTTTCAGATTCGTTTAGGTGTTTTCTTACATACATAATATTGTCAAAAATATACTGGGATGGTAAGGTGAGTATATCAATTTCTTTGAGTGATTGTCTTAATCAATGTCGCGGCTTCAGGTTATACATAGCTCTTATGGCCCTTTTTTGTAAAATAAAATAGTATCTATTTCGGCCGCACTACCCCATAGTAGTAAACCTTAGGCTGAGGTACGTCGTACTCTCGTTTTAAAAAAAGCTTTTATGGTTCCGCACCCAAAATATGAAAAACGGGACCCGATTGTTAAGCCTCCGCTGTGACAGGTTGCAAATCTGTCGCCACTATTCGGGCACAATGAGGAACATGACAGCTACAAGAAACGGCAACTTAAGACTAGAACCCTCGATCTTTCGGGTCAGGTCGGTCGGTTAACCAAAGCACGTAACAAACTGAGCAAAACTGAACTACCACGTATTCCTATAAATACCATTTACCCCTTCAAAATAAGTATTTACATTAAAAAATATCTTCTTCTTCGAAAACTTTTCTCCACTTGTGGATGAAGGCCTCCTCCGTCTGATGGGGTCAGTCCTGTGCCGGTCGGGTTCATTGGCTTCCAGCTATTAATACTTTGTCTTCTCTCCATTTTGTAATCGGTCTTCCACATTTTTTTCTTTTTTATACAACTTCACAGGCAAACAAGCAAACAGTTCACCTGATGGAAAGTGATACCGCCGCCTATTATCAAGACGATGCTCCTGATGTCGTGAAACATCAATAGTACCCCCTAAGCGTTGCCCATGTAGAGGTAAATATGTTATACTTCTCGTGCCGGAAATTACACTGGCTCTCCAATCCTGACTGACGATCGAAACACAGCGAACTGCTTCACGGCAGAAATCCTCGGGGTGCCAATACGCAACACACTCGCTCCATCGGCATCGCCCGTCTTTGGCTCTCGATATATGTCCGGCCCCTCCCTACCTCCCTACTAATGTTTCGCAGCTACATAGAGCACATCTGTTAGTTTGGTTTTACTGCCAATATTACTACAGTTAAGTCTAACCTTAATTAATTACACAATAAAGGAAATTATGTTGTGTTCCTCTGTAATTAGGAGAGAAATGATCAGATGTCGTATTAGGTACCTACTTATATCCATTTCATCGCTGTAGCTTGAAGCTTTGAACATCTTGTCTCAAAATTATTATTAGGTTACTCATTGTTACCCGTAATTTCGACTGCGTTAATTAAGTCTAGAAGAATGAAACATTATACAGCGTCATCGACAATCGATATCAAAGAATTATGCAAGACTGTTAGTTAGACAGAAGAATTATAATGTAACAATGTAAAGTGCGGTTTTCACACAGAAACGGTTAGTCGGATTTGTTTGAAATCTTACTCGCAAATAGTTTATTATATCGTACCTACCACATACGAGGTAATTTCGTCTGTGGCTATCACCTACCATAGGTAGGTATATGTAGTAGTAAATAGTGTTGATAGATTAAGTATGTGCTATTATAACGTAGATAGGTACCCTCTGCTCCAATATGTTCAACTTTCTGTTCAACCAGTTGAATAAATTACCTACAAGTTATAATTATAAAGTTTTTTCAACAAAATCCGAGAAGTATTTTTTGCGTTAAGGAGGAACAAACATTTCTCCTCAAAAACACGCGGGTTTATAATATTAGTAGAATATTTAATAATATTAAGGTACCTATGTAGTACCTATGTAGATTATTAGGTAATTACAGGTAGTCATTAAGATTTATACATATAAGGATACCTATTCTCCTTAATCTAACATTACGTCGTAATTCAAAATTTGTTGTTTTAAGAAAAAGTATTAGTTACCCATTTATGTAAGTCCCTATTTAATTTAACAAATTGTTCAAATAAAATTACCTATCTCCATGTTCTACACAATTACATTTACGTTACATTGAAAAGAGCTACTGCAGAATTTTCTTGTTGGAATCGTACCCGCATTCATCGTAGATCAGTTTTCTCATGGCAGTCTCAGTCAGAGGTAGAATTTTGACTTTTGGAATAATTAAAATTATGAGAATTTAAGAATAAAGTATTTTTATTTTAATTATCTTTGATTTTAATTATTTTCCTCCTTATGAAACTATCTAGTTCGAAGTTTTCTGCGTGAACAGAAACAAAACGCATCTTAGAAATTAAGAAAAAAAATGTCACGTACGTCAATTGTGTGCTATTTTTGTATTTTCATTCCTATATCTATCTTTATACAAACTTATCATTGAATTTAGATAAGACAATACAACATTTTTAAACGAACATAACGTTAGTCTAAATATCTATGTAAGTAGAAGCCTTTCACTTTTACTTCGTCGTTTCTTCAAATGCCAAAGTTACATCCGCGTAGTAAGGCTATTTCCTCTAACTATGGTTTTAACGAAAACCTGGCGTGATGCTGCGACGTTAATATTGCTTTCTAAGAAGAATGCTAGTGTATTATCTCAAAAGAATGTCGGGGACATGAAGTTCGACGTCTTGTTGCAGACTCGACCGAGTAAGGGAACTTTCGCAAACAGTGCGGTCTTCCCAGGGGGCGTGCATGACCCACTTGATGGTAGCCAACGCTGGCTCCAGCTATTCCACTCCTTTGGATACTCCCAACAGCATTTTGATACCTTACATCGACCAGGAGCTAAAGTATCGCCGATTTTTCAAAGCAACCCTGTTCAAAGGTTAAATTGAAGTATAAATTTTTACTTAAAATTCAGATAGCGTAGTTGTGAAATAAAGAGTAAACAACTTCAAACTGAGTAAATACATTGTGCAAACTGTGCTGTTTGAATTTTTAAATTCTTTAAACATATAGTTAGTGTTGAATTTTAGGCATGTTGAACTAAGAATAACAGCTATACGGGAAACATTTGAGGAGTTAGGTGTACTGATCTGCAGTCGGGAACCCAGGGAGCAGAGGGCTGGACACTGGGCTTCTGTCTTACCTGGTGTTGATGTCAAATACTGGCAAGAAAAGGTAATGGTGACATGGTTATGATTTTTAGACTAAACAAAATATAAAAAGTATTTATATTTTTAAATTACAATTGATAAGTAAGTAAATGAGGTAACACCAGTAGGCCTAGCTCACTAAATAATAGTAACATAGCCTGCGATTCAAGATACTTTCCATGTTATAACACAGACAATATCCCCTCCTTTTTGCTTTGCCATTTAGGGTGAAAAGAGATAGGTTCTATCTAACACCCCTTATCACTGCAACATTCACATCTTAACAGGTCTGCAAGAGTTGATATACTGGTAACCTTACTGACCTACAATGAAATGATAAACTTTTTTTTCTACTTTAAACTTCCCCAGTGGGATTGTCAAGAATTCTGAATAAGTCTACATGATTTATTCCACTTTGAATCATTAAACTGCCCCATTGATGGGGCAAAATGGAAACCTAAAATCTGACAGTGGAATCTCCCCCACTGAAACTCATTAATATGTTATTTATAAAGAGATTTGTTCTGAAATATTTCCAAACAAAACCTACATATTGCTGTATTTATAACTCCACCTATGCCAGCTCTATTTGACTACTTATCAGCTCTACCCAAACACCTGTGGGGCAAAGTAGAATAAATCGCCAACATTTGGATTCAAATTTTTACCAAATACTTTTTATTTAGTTTCTGTTACTACTTTTATATTAATTTTAATTTCAATATCTTGAGAGCAGACTAGAAAACAAGTATTACAACATTAAAAAAAAAAGTTAGTTTAATTTGCATTTGTTCTTGCTAACTAAAGTAAACTTTAAATGAAGGTAAGCAAGGAGCCGGGGGAGCTGTTTAGTTTATGTCAAGAGTATAAATGCTACCCGGACATATGGAACTTGCATTATTGGAGTAACTGGCTGACACCTTCCTTCTTTGCAAAAAGATTTGATGCAGCATTCTTTGTAGCGGCTCTTGAAAACAAGCCTAAACATTTTGAGCTTAGCTCTGAAGTCTGCGGTATTGAGGTTATTTGTTTTTTTTTCACTTTATTTTACCTTATAATATTTTTGTTTATTTTCTACCCCATTTTTTTTTTTGCTGTGATTTAGAAAATACATTATTTTATTTCAGTGGAGTTCCCCAAAACAAACTTTAGAGAAACATTTGAAAGGAGAAGTCACATTGTTTCCACCTCAAGTTTATGAACTCCATAGATTGTCCTATTTCTCAAACATTGAAGAATTGATTGAGTTCGCACAACAGAGAAGCAGCAGTGGGGATGGTTTCTTATTTCCAATCATTGTGCGAGCAAAGGACGGAATTCTCCACATTCTACCAGGTCTGCAGTTCATTAAACTCCCATAATCAAAAAAGTTGACGTAAACTGCTTCATAGTCATATTAATTCAGATAGATTCAGATTGTCAGATTAGAGTTAATTTTTCTTTGTATAGTGGATAGAACCGTCAGCACTGAGGCACTTCCGATTCTTGCGGGTGTTCTACCGGTAGATTTAGAAATACAACGGCATGCGGCAATGTATTATAATTCGCGGAATGGTATGAGTTCAGATTTTCTTAAACCGAAGGATAGGGCTGAAATCAGTAGATTATTTGATAGTAACGAAAACGTTCAGGAAAAACTAATCGACGAATGGTAAACTAGATAGGATACTTCGACTAAAGGACGGCATTTTATTTATTTTTTTCCTATAGAGAGAACGGTTGAATAAAACGTGACTGGGGATGGTCACTTTTAACTAAGGACAAACTCTATTCATTTAACTTGGCGCCGTCACCTCTCTGCGAATGTTCAATGTCGGATCAAGAATTTATACAAACTGCCCATCATATCTCGTGGGAGTGTAGTCTCTGGCAAGACGAACGGTTAATCATGTTAAATTCGATTCAAGTTTCTGCGTGTATTGCTATTTATTATCTAGGTCTTGTGAAAACGAAGGGAAACTACCGTGCCTTTAAAAAGTTTTGCCACCAATATTGCTACTGGTGTAAGATTTAGGTTAGCATCTAATTAATCCCCTGTTAGTGGCATACCTTGGTGTTTTAACGTTAAGGCGTCTAATGACTTTCTCCCCCCGTATTTTTTTTGCCTTTGGGCCATTTCGATTGCTGTCTCCACTTTGCTGGGCGGGAAGTCTGAAATCGGTTTCTTTCTACCTCCTATTTCTTCTGATTAAGTTCGTTGCGGGTCCCAAGACAGCCGGTAGGGTGTTCGGGCACAGCCTGTACGTCATTGCACAGCTGCATTATTCGATCAAAGGACGCCACTGTTGATCCTGGTGAACAGGAGTTGCAGTGGTGGGACAGAGTGGCGGGTGTGCCGCCATAATGAAATAAGTTTTTATGACTTAAAGTATTTGGAGACGTGGTAGCTCAGTTTTTGGCTTGGTTAACCGACCGACTCGACCCGACAGGTCGAGGGTTCGAGTCTCGGGTTACCATAAGTTGTAGCTGCCATGTTTCTCAATGTGCCCGGATAGTGGCGACAGATTCGCAACCTGTCACACTGGGACTCAACATAAACATACGAAATGTTGTTTTAACACTTTTGCCAACCCCTCCCGAGGGATTAAGGCGTGAGTTTATGTTTTATGTATTGTTCTATCACTCATTACAGAAAATTTGTGACCCAAATTCTTAATTATTATATACATATTGGAATAACTGAAATTTTAAGAATATACAATATAGGGAGCAATGAAGACAGATTTTAGAATATTCAACTCCTAAAAGAAATATATAAAACTTTTTTTTCAGGTGACGATCTCTATCCATCGAATGTAGACTATCACAACGAAATTTTACAACAAGATAAAACAGTATTAGAATTAAGAGAGAGCTGCCACACTTTACATAGAATAGAAAAGGTCGCTTCAGAATCGAAATATATAATTCGGAATTACACACCCGTCAACCATATCAGAATGGGTGACATATCCTTTGATGCCAATATAAAAGTTTAAAGTTTGAGAAAGAACGCCTTAGCATCAGCCTTAATAGTAATACGATACTAGAGGACTGATTTTAGTAAAATAGAAATAGTGAAAACAATGGCTACGAGTTCAAGTGGAGCCCCAGCCGCTAGTGCTCCCCCTGCCTGGCCTAACAACCAGGAGGAGTACGAGCTGTTGGAGGTTATTGGCGTAGGCGCTACGGCTGTGGTACATGCAGCACTGTGCCGGGTTCGCAACGAGAAGTGCGCCATCAAACGCATCAACCTCGACAAGTGGAACACTTCCATGGACGAACTACTGAAAGAGATCCAGGCGATGTCGTCGTGCAACCACGAGAACGTGGTGACGTACTACACGTCGTTCGTAGTGCGCGAGGAGCTATGGCTGGTGCTGCGACTGCTGGAGTGCGGCTCGCTGCTAGACATCATCAAGCATCGAGTGCGCGCCGCCGACTGCCGCCACGGAGTGTTCGACGAGGCGACAATCGCCACCGTGCTCAAGGAGGTTCTCCGCGGCCTCGAGTACTTCCACCAGAATGGACAAATACACCGCGATGTAAAAGCAGGAAACATTCTGCTCGGTGACGACGGCGCAGTACAGATTGCAGACTTCGGCGTGTCGGCATGGCTCGCCACCGGCCGGGACCTCTCGCGACAAAAAGTACGGCACACGTTCGTCGGCACCCCATGCTGGATGGCGCCTGAGGTGATGGAGCAGAACCACGGATACGATTTCAAGGCAGACATCTGGTCGTTTGGCATAACCGCCATCGAAATGGCTACCGGAACTGCACCCTACCACCGCTACCCGCCGATGAAGGTACTCATGCTGACGCTCCAGAACGACCCGCCAACTCTTGACACAGGCGCCGACGAGAAAGACCAGTACAAAGCGTACGGGAAGACGTTTAGAAAGATGATCGCCGAGTGCCTCCAGAAGGACCCGACCAAGCGGCCAACGGCGACGGAGTTGCTGAAGCACGGCTTCTTTAAAAAGGCGAAGGACCGACGCTACCTGGTGCAGACGCTGGTGTCCATCGGACCCAGCATGGAGACGCGCGTGCACAAGGCCAGCCGGCGCCAGCCAGGCGCGTCCGGCCGCCTGCACCGCATGGAGACGGGTGAGTGGGTGTGGGAGTCGGACGAGGACGCGGCGGACGAGGACGCGCCCGCCGACCGGCCGCTCAACACGCTGGCGCCCGCCTCCAGCGACAGCGAGCCCGAGCCCGAGCCCGAGCCCGACGCCGCGCCCAGCCTCAACCTCGTGCTGCGCATGCGCAACGCGCGCAACGAGCTCAACGACATCCGGTTCGAGTTCGCGGCGGGGTCGGACTCGGCCGAGGGCGTGGCGGCCGAGCTTGTGGGCGCGGGGCTGGTGGCGGCGGAGGACGCGGCGGCCGTGGCGGCGCAGCTGCGGCGTCTGGTGGCCGGCGCGCTGGGCGAGGGGGGCCCGGCGGGGGCGCCAGGCGGGCTGGCGGGGGGGGCCCCGCGCTGCGCCACGTTCAGGCTGCACGCGCCGCAGCCGCCGGCGCCGGTGGATGAGATGGGGCTGGTGGGATTCGCGCAGCTCTCCATTGTGGACTGACCGCCGCGATCCGTACCACTATGTCTACATCGTGTAAGAATACTTATATTATCGGGTTAATTGTGGTTATGTATCCTAGGTTTTTCGTTCGTAGCTCAAAATTTTGTAAATTACGTCTGTGGATGCGGGATAAGAATAAAATATGTTTTGTAATTAATGATAATATATTTGCTACCGTATTTATTTGCTAAATTGAACCATTTACCGACACCGTATTTAAAATAACTATATAATTATTGACTTTAATGATTTTTCTAAACTTAACGATTTGTTCCTATGTACAATAGATTTTTAGAAAATAAGTTTAAGAAGCCTGGTGTTATCTTTTATATGAAACTGCTTTTATTTGTTTAAAATTGATTATTATTTAAAATATTGTTCTACAGAGGTCAGTCAAAACTATAACAATTACATCAGTTCAAATTCAATAAAGGTGTTTATATACATTTTTGTTTTCTTACATTTTTATATTATTTTAAATGAGAATGAACGTTAGTGCCATATTAAGGTACCTCTAACTCATACGTAACTCGCATTTGAAGACCTTTTATTATGTATAATATGATAATGAACAAAATGTTGAATGCCTCCTCGCTCAAACTCTTATGAATTGTAATGATGGTTGCAGGTGTACTATGTGACGACAATATCGTCTTAACATTGTTATTTGTTTGTTGCTTATTTAGAAGTATTTTTATAAATAAAAAATCATAAATCTCAGCAGGACATTTTATTAAAACCTCTATTTCCTTATATCCTTAAACCAAAAGCTAACTTAGTCTTACTTTTCTAAAGATTTACAACTTGAAATAAATCTAAGTTTGTTTTATTTTTTATTATATAAATCATTGCCGCTTGTCCCACTTCATTGGTCCACTAAAATTAAAAAATGCAACATAATTTGTAATCGCTAAATAAAATACATTAAAAATAAATTGTAAAATTTTGATCTAACAAAACAAGCTGGCCGAGTGCGAGTCAAACTCACATACGCATAGGGTTCCGAACCTTCTAAATATTTCTGATGATACATCGATCGTGAAGGATGACCAAAAACGTTAAAAACATTCCGTTTCTTGTAAGAGAGCCTTTAATTCAATTATAATAATTTCATAGAAATACAAAGTGAAAATTTCAACTATCTACTTATTACTTAATAAGATAGAGCCTGCTGACAGACATACCGATGAAGTAGACCAGCGGAGGTTTTGTGTACGGAACCCTAAAAATATTGCTTTCTGAGCGTTAGAAATTTACCCAAAACGTACAGTAATAAATATTAAACTAACTTAGTCAGTACATTAAAATGAATCGTGAAAACATTATTCTATAACTACAAAGAAAGACATACAATTTGTAAAATAACAGAATTTGAAAAACGTTAAATAGGAAACAAACAGAGTTGTTACTTCAATTCCATTTTGTTTAATAACATAAGCACAGCAGTGGCTAAATATGTAACAATGGAGCTTCTTACGCTAATAAGGCATTAGCCAAACTATAAATGCATTAGAGATCCAATTCCTTAGACGAATAATTGCTTGAAGCACGTTTGTGCACCGAAAACCTAAAAATAGCTCTAAATAGGTGCAATATAAAATATTTTGTGCACCAACGAAATATATTCAATTATTAATATGAAAGTTTGTGTGAGTCTTAAAAACTTATAAAATTTTAAACATTGCAAGATGGACGTTCAGCACATTATACATTGCTTAAACTAATTTTAAAATGATTCCTTCGATTTTCCAATACAGGTACAAAGTTATAACACATTTCTTTAACTATCAACTGCTGAAATTTTATCTAATAAAAGCTAAGTTAAATAAATGTTCAATTCGCCTTTTTTTTTTTGCTTGTCCACAATTTATAGTACAATTTAAATAGCATGATGCTACATGAATTCGAAAACATTTCAGCAGTTGATTTTTAAATATTATTAGAATTAATGTTAAGTATTTTTATATGACTAGTTTTATGAAACATGCTATGGCACATTACATTTATTTTACATAAATTGTCAATTTATAATCGAAATATCAAAAAATATTGAAATAAAATATTAAATAACATTGTTAAGTAAATAATACTTAATGGTATTTAGTTAGTAAAATGTAATAAATACAAAAAATGCCTCGCAATAAAAAAAGATAAAAAAGGGAAATATTTAAAACATAATAAAGCTTAGTCTTATAAACTAGTGCATCTTATGACTATGTTCATTGCCCGTTTGGCGATTATTAAAGATTCTAAAACGAATGCAGACGGCACGATAAAACAATAACAGAAAATATATTATCACAAGTTTGTGCATTAGATTCATTAATTGTGCTAAATACTGTAAAATAAGAAAGTAAAGTCAAATGCAATCGGATCAGGCCTTTGTTTTTAATTTTTACCGCCTAAAGGGGAAATAAGTAAGACAGAAACACGCAATCCCAAAGTGATCATCTTAGTAACGAAGACCCAATGAAATCTCTAAGCTTTAGTCACTTGAAAAAAACCGCGCTCACTATCAAATGTTATGCATTTTTTATAGTATGAGAGCCAGTTTGTCTAGTACTAGTCTTTCTTCGTTCTTCGTTAATTAATGCGGTTCGTCTGTCATAATGTTTAGGCCCCATGACGTTCATTAAACAACGTTGCAATTAGCTTTAATTCCTCAGTTTACATATCGAAGTAAGCATTCAATAATTTGTACTATAGAAGCGTAGAGCGTTAGTTATAAAATTAACATTACCCTCAATAATTACTAATTCTAATAAAATCTACCTTGGTGCCCTAATAATTTGACACTTTGGATTCTTACTTTATCAACAATTTCACTCTGCATACAAAAAATATTTTACTTTCTAATTTCCAGAGTCAATGTACTGAAGTGCAGTCGACATATTTTTGTTAATATTAGTCAGGTAGACGCCAATCATGTATGTACTAGTGTCGCAAACAAAACTACATTCGTATAAGTAGAGATTCATAGGCACTATCTGAGTCATGTAAGCGGAACATCAAAACTTCAAATAACAATTTATACTTTCAAACATTTTAATTGATTTTTAGTAGTCTATGTAGAAAGTAGCCAAAAAGTGGCCGAAACTAAGTATAGGAGGTTCGAGCGCGACTCATTAGAACTACACTACTCGAGCGAGGCAGGTCCGAGTCGGCCGCGTACAAAACATTTCACCGAAACAACGACGGATACAACTGAATCTGACTCCTGCAAATATTTGAAGGACAATACCGGCAACACGTACACGGTGAGATCAATTCAGAACAGCTCGAGGACTTTGCGGCGGAGGAAGTTTTTGAGAGGTTCGTAGTAATGGAGTCGTAGAGCTACCAGCTCAGGCTTCCGTTTAAAGGGACGCGCCGCTGCCCAGTCCAGTTCCAACACCAACAACAGCCCTAGCGCTAGCACCACACTCACCAACACAAATGAATGCAAGAACGCTCGCCATAAGCTGAACCGCACCCCACCCCCTATTACCCCACCAACGCCTAGGTTCACCGCCCCCCCAGGGACTACCGCACCTGGTGCCAGTGCGGGGGGAGGCCACGTGCCACGTGCTTCGTCCCCGGCATTGACCGCTCCCCCGCCCCCTGGTGTAGCACCTGATGACGACGATGACTGTTCAAAAGAGTCGCGCGGCGAATACTCCATGCTCGGCTCGTGACCCACTGCGGAAGAAATGACATATTTCAAACTAAAACTTCTCCCTGCCACCAAGATGGCGGCAAATGCGTAATCTTCTAATTAAGTATCCCCGCAACACTGTAATGTTTTTAATATTAAAACCAATCAATTTTGTGGGTGTAAGGTAATGTACAAACGCGGCAAGCTGCTGTAACCTGCACACACTACACAGCAGTACGTACCCCTGGGCGGGTGCGGCGCGGAGTCGCGGCCAGCCAGCGCGATGTCCACGGCGGGCCCGCTGAGCAAGCAGCCGCCGTTGCACTGGCCGCGGCCGCCCTCCGAGCTCTCCTCCAGCGGCGCGCTGTGCGTCGAACGCGGCAAGCTGCTGTAACCTGCACACACTACACAGCAGTACGTACCCCTGGGCGGGTGCGGCGCGGAGTCGCGGCCAGCCAGCGCGATGTCCACGGCGGGCCCGCTGAGCAAGCAGCCGCCGTTGCACTGGCCGCGGCCGCCCTCCGAGCTCTCCTCCAGCGGCGCGCTGTGCGTCGAACGCGGCAAGCTGCTGTAACCTGCACACACTACACAGCAGTACGTACCCCTGGGCGGGTGCGGCGCGGAGTCGCGGCCAGCCAGCGCGATGTCCACGGCGGGCCCGCTGAGCAAGCAGCCGCCGTTGCACTGGCCGCGGCCGCCCTCCGAGCTCTCCTCCAGCGGCGCGCTGTGCGTCGAACGCGGCAAGCTGCTGTAACCTGCACACACTACACAGCAGTACGTACCCCTGGGCGGGTGCGGCGCGGAGTCGCGGCCAGCCAGCGCGATGTCCACGGCGGGCCCGCTGAGCAAGCAGCCGCCGTTGCACTGGCCGCGGCCGCCCTCCGAGCTCTCCTCCAGCGGCGCGCTGTGCGTCGAACGCGGCAAGCTGCTGTAACCTGCACACACTACACAGCAGTACGTACCCCTGGGCGGGTGCGGCGCGGAGTCGCGGCCAGCCAGCGCGATGTCCACGGCGGGCCCGCTGAGCAAGCAGCCGCCGTTGCACTGGCCGCGGCCGCCCTCCGAGCTCTCCTCCAGCGGCGCGCTGTGCGTCGAACGCGGCAAGCTGCTGTAACCTGCACACACTACACAGCAGTACGTACCCCTGGGCGGGTGCGGCGCGGAGTCGCGGCCAGCCAGCGCGATGTCCACGGCGGGCCCGCTGAGCAAGCAGCCGCCGTTGCACTGGCCGCGGCCGCCCTCCGAGCTCTCCTCCAGCGGCGCGCTGTGCGTCGAACGCGGCAAGCTGCTGTAACCTGCACACACTACACAGCAGTACGTACCCCTGGGCGGGTGCGGCGCGGAGTCGCGGCCAGCCAGCGCGATGTCCACGGCGGGCCCGCTGAGCAAGCAGCCGCCGTTGCACTGGCCGCGGCCGCCCTCCGAGCTCTCCTCCAGCGGCGCGCTGTGCGTCGAACGCGGCAAGCTGCTGTAACCTGCACACACTACACAGCAGTACGTACCCCTGGGCGGGTGCGGCGCGGAGTCGCGGCCAGCCAGCGCGATGTCCACGGCGGGCCCGCTGAGCAAGCAGCCGCCGTTGCACTGGCCGCGGCCGCCCTCCGAGCTCTCCTCCAGCGGCGCGCTGTGCGTCGAACGCGGCAAGCTGCTGTAACCTGCACACACTACACAGCAGTACGTACCCCTGGGCGGGTGCGGCGCGGAGTCGCGGCCAGCCAGCGCGATGTCCACGGCGGGCCCGCTGAGCAAGCAGCCGCCGTTGCACTGGCCGCGGCCGCCCTCCGAGCTCTCCTCCAGCGGCGCGCTGTGCGTCGAACGCGGCAAGCTGCTGTAACCTGCACACACTACACAGCAGTACGTACCCCTGGGCGGGTGCGGCGCGGAGTCGCGGCCAGCCAGCGCGATGTCCACGGCGGGCCCGCTGAGCAAGCAGCCGCCGTTGCACTGGCCGCGGCCGCCCTCCGAGCTCTCCTCCAGCGGCGCGCTGTGCGTCGAACGCGGCAAGCTGCTGTAACCTGCACACACTACACAGCAGTACGTACCCCTGGGCGGGTGCGGCGCGGAGTCGCGGCCAGCCAGCGCGATGTCCACGGCGGGCCCGCTGAGCAAGCAGCCGCCGTTGCACTGGCCGCGGCCGCCCTCCGAGCTCTCCTCCAGCGGCGCGCTGTGCGTCGAACGCGGCAAGCTGCTGTAACCTGCACACACTACACAGCAGTACGTACCCCTGGGCGGGTGCGGCGCGGAGTCGCGGCCAGCCAGCGCGATGTCCACGGCGGGCCCGCTGAGCAAGCAGCCGCCGTTGCACTGGCCGCGGCCGCCCTCCGAGCTCTCCTCCAGCGGCGCGCTGTGCGTCGAACGCGGCAAGCTGCTGTAACCTGCACACACTACACAGCAGTACGTACCCCTGGGCGGGTGCGGCGCGGAGTCGCGGCCAGCCAGCGCGATGTCCACGGCGGGCCCGCTGAGCAAGCAGCCGCCGTTGCACTGGCCGCGGCCGCCCTCCGAGCTCTCCTCCAGCGGCGCGCTGTGCGTCGAACGCGGCAAGCTGCTGTAACCTGCACACACTACACAGCAGTACGTACCCCTGGGCGGGTGCGGCGCGGAGTCGCGGCCAGCCAGCGCGATGTCCACGGCGGGCCCGCTGAGCAAGCAGCCGCCGTTGCACTGGCCGCGGCCGCCCTCCGAGCTCTCCTCCAGCGGCGCGCTGTGCGTCGAACGCGGCAAGCTGCTGTAACCTGCACACACTACACAGCAGTACGTACCCCTGGGCGGGTGCGGCGCGGAGTCGCGGCCAGCCAGCGCGATGTCCACGGCGGGCCCGCTGAGCAAGCAGCCGCCGTTGCACTGGCCGCGGCCGCCCTCCGAGCTCTCCTCCAGCGGCGCGCTGTGCGTCGAACGCGGCAAGCTGCTGTAACCTGCACACACTACACAGCAGTACGTACCCCTGGGCGGGTGCGGCGCGGAGTCGCGGCCAGCCAGCGCGATGTCCACGGCGGGCCCGCTGAGCAAGCAGCCGCCGTTGCACTGGCCGCGGCCGCCCTCCGAGCTCTCCTCCAGCGGCGCGCTGTGCGTCGAACGCGGCAAGCTGCTGTAACCTGCACACACTACACAGCAGTACGTACCCCTGGGCGGGTGCGGCGCGGAGTCGCGGCCAGCCAGCGCGATGTCCACGGCGGGCCCGCTGAGCAAGCAGCCGCCGTTGCACTGGCCGCGGCCGCCCTCCGAGCTCTCCTCCAGCGGCGCGCTGTGCGTCGAACGCGGCAAGCTGCTGTAACCTGCACACACTACACCTCATTATACTCACTTCTTATAATGCTTTTCACTGGAATCTTTTTATAACGCTAACACACAAGTAAGTGCTTAAAACAACCTTACGGACAAAAATTGAATAATATTTTACTGAACTACCTCCAATTATAAATATCTCTATGTATATTATTTAAAGATTTTAATTTAATAATTTTACTACTTAGTTTCAGGTTGAGAATGTGTATATGTATTTACGAATGAGTATTTATAATTAATGATCTTAGATACTAGATAAAATTTAAATTACGTAAACAACTCACCGAAATCTCCGGTCATAGGCGTGGAAGGAGTTGCTGGAACACTCGAAGCTTTCCTTTTGCCACCTCCGGAACCCTCCTCCTTATTGAAGTTATATATTAGTACATTTACGATCGTTACTAGACTTCTTAATAAACCTCTATTTGGTTTGTTACAATCATATACCTGTGAGTCCCTGGGCGCCAATAGTCCATCTCGCTCTAGTATCTCTCGCTCAGTGCGACCGACGTATTTAAACTTGGTACCCCATGAAAAAAGCCCACCGCTCGAGTATACGCACGCGTCAGATGAGGACGCCAATCTGTACGGACACGTATACGCCATTACACAAAGGCTAATATTTTATTCAAATATTTTCGGCATAATTTTTTATTATTTTTATTGTAAAATGTGAATTAAAACAATATTAAAATTCATATTCTTACATTGAATTAAGAGAAATAGAATTTAAATATCAAATTAAGAGAAAAATAAAATTTAAAACTGATTTTGATGCAAAGATACACATCCTTATTCATTAAAAAACCAGTCTCATACTTCACAAACTAAAAACTTATAACATTGGTCATACAGTAGTATAAAACTATAACTTACGTAAAGAACAGCATCTGTTCGATAGCACAACACCACACGTGTCGGCAAGATGCGCCGCTCGGACATTTGAATCCCACCGTATGCTTTTTCTAAAAAAAAAACAACAATTCTTCCATCATTAGTAACTTGGAAGTGGCAGACAATAAGACACAATATTGTAATAATTAGCCTTATTTGTAAGCCTTTGCACTTTTCTAAAGGGATAAAGTTCAAATCAGTGTAGCCTAACTGGGAAAGTACCAGAAATAAAAGTAAATTGTGTCCCTAGAACTATCTGAGTTAAGTCCCTGGTGTCTGAGATGCTTTCATATATGTATGGCAAGCTACTATCTAAATCTTTATTAAATTCAGCCAACATTACAAATGGGGTAAAACATCTGGAAAATAACCCAAACACACAAGCATACACACCTCAGGGTAGTTTAAATGTACAATGAACATCCTGCCCTCGAAGTTGATCTTGTGAACTTCATTCCATTTGAAGTGGTGTGTCTTCCGAGACCCTTGGAAGGTCATGATCCCGCTGTGGTTGATGCCTAGGTACAGCTGGTTGCCCCTATGATCCTGAAGGACCAAAATGGAGCATCAATTAATTTTTTAAATTGGTTCTACCATGAAATTAGAGCACCGAAATGTAGACAAAATTTTTGGCAATATTTATAATTTTATCATTTTTGACTAATATATAA
Organism: Choreutis nemorana; assembly: GCA_949316135.1. Taxonomy (NCBI): domain Eukaryota; kingdom Metazoa; phylum Arthropoda; class Insecta; order Lepidoptera; family Choreutidae; genus Choreutis; species Choreutis nemorana. Next base: position 2,621,035 of record OX438598.1, read on the forward strand.
CGAGTAGACCCTTCAAATTAAAGATCTTTTAATAAAATTAGACAATTACTTTGACGGGGTGTGGGTCGACGCCGTAAGTGTCAAGTTGACAGGAAATTTTGAGGAAGGCCCGCTCGGCCTCCTCAGTGGACATGCCCTGAACTCCAGAGCCGCCGCCGACGCCGTCGCAACCCTCAACTGGACTGCTGTGGAGCTCCTACACAGGTGTACATAAATACTATTACCATCCAAAAAACAGAGCTATGATGAGACTATGAGTCAATGTATCTCTATTCTATATAGATACACAGAAGTTGGTTTTTATCCTTAAAACCATTTTGTTTATTATACCTTAGACTTTGATATCTAACCTGTCTACATAGAGTTTGAATATAAAACGTCAATTTTTTAATGTAATAGTTATAGTACATGTTTTTATTTATTTATCGTATTTAAAGATGTATTTGTGGTACACAAAAATGACAAATTCCGCCTTCAAATTGTGAAGGAATTATAGAGGATGAATGAAACAACTGCAAAAATTATGTATCATCTGCAAGTGCACTTTTTATAACTATATGTTACATAGTGAATTAATTATAACTTTGGTTATATAATTCTATTATCCTTTGTTTATAACAAATAAGTTTTAATATTGTGTTTGTGTTCAACAAGTACCTAACACAATATTTGAAAAATATGCATACATAATGGGAAATAAAATATTTTGTTTTGACTTTATAACAGATAGTAACAATATGGAAAGTAAGATAACAGTTATCATGTTTAATTAACATACCTGTATTCTAGATTCAATAGCAGGTGTCTGCCGTAACAACAGCTTCATTTCAGTAACATAGTTGCCAACATGTATACTAGGATCATAATCACCCAACTCAACTGAAAATTATAAAAGATATTAATTATCATATAATTTATACTTAACTTGTGACCCGCCCCAGCTTCACACGGATATTACACATGAATTATATACAAAACAAATATTATATTATATTATTATTATATACAAGCGAAATTTAGTAGACAAACACCAATCATTTTAAAGGTTTTTAATGTGATGTAAGTAAACAAATTTTTTGCACTTAAATTGAAGATGCAGGCTGAACCCTACAAGATAGATCAAAATAAGGTACTACAAACACTATTTCAAGGTTACCCCTAAATAAAACATGTTTGTATTGTCTAATGCCTAAAATCTTGTGACGTGTATATATGACATTCTGTAATATTCTTAGTATCAGCATAAATGTACCCGTGCAAAGCCAGGGTGGGTCGCTAGTACTATATAGTGGAAACCATAGTGTTAAAATCAAAACATGACACATAATTAATTATCAAGTCAAACTTTCGTTAATTTACATAATTATTGATTAAGTAAGAAAATATATTGTAGCCTTTCTCTTTAAGTTTTACCTATCATAACAGATTAACAAGTGTATATTTCATACTCTGAATTATAAGTGCTCCGAGCATGGCAGCCTCATTGGAAGTACAGTACAGCCTGCCGTGAAGAAGGTCCCTCTTAAGCTGCAGATAGATCTGGAACCTGGTGGTGTCTTCCTTCAAGAGTAGAGGGTTTGGTGGGTAGAACTTGACACGAAAACTAAACAGTATTGGTGATGCATCTAAAATTTTAAAACAAAATTTAAATAATTTGGATAAAATAAAGAATAAAAAATGATAAACTCTAGTTATTGGCACTATTACACAATATGTATGGAACGTATGCAAAACTTGACAAAATGGTACAACAATGAATTACCTATTGATTGCACAATATTATTTTGATGGTTTCTAGAAGGTGAACTAATCATGAATCATTATCAGCAAGGATAGTCAAACAAAGTTACAAACAATGACATAAAATTTACCTTTAACTTGTTTCAGTATTAACTTGGCCAAATGCAACCAGTGCTGAAATGAAAATAATAACTTGTAAAGTTATTCACACTTATTTAGTCTATTTTTCAAATAAAAAGGGCTTACTCTTTGACCATTGGCATCAACAAAACGAAGACCAAAGTAATCAGTCTCGGTGAGGTTAAGTTGTTGGCACACATAGTCTAACAAATATTTGCCCTTATAGCTTGGCTGTAAAAAAAATAACAATGTTAAAAATTACATTACAAGCCATAAATAATATAATTAGATTGAAAAGACAATTGAACAAATCAAATAAAAAGAAAAGAAGGTTGTGTTCGTGGTTCGTTAAATTAAGGCTAAGGCTTAAGGTTAATTAATACGTTTTTTCTTTATTTAAAAGATGAAAATCTCAGAAAAAAAATCAAATACTAAACAAAAAATGTATTCAGATCTTTAAAATTAAAACAAAGATTTTTAATGTTACCATTTTTGATTGTTAATTCCAGATACTCACATGAAATTCGCATTCTAATATTTCAGTATCTTCTAATAAACGTACAGTACATTTATAAACAATATCCCCTCGGCTTTTAAACATGCTGAATATAATAAAATATTACGTATTTATTAACTCTCAGACACTCATACACATCATGTTGGATCCTAATCAAAAATTAAATTTAAGATCAATAAGTAAAATAACATTTTAATAAGTTTTTGGTTTGTTTCGCATTTCGATTTTGGATTTCGATTTTTGTGATAGGAATGAGGAGTACGTCGATCTGAGAGGGGAAGGGAAAAAACCTGATGACACTTAAAGAAAGTTCAAAAATTTTACTTCACACTATTTATGTGAAATGCTTTTTCAAGATTTTTCCTTCTGAAGAAAAGTCTTGTCGTATTTAAAATAAAAATTGGTCCCATAAATTCACAAAAATAAAAAACAGACAAATTCAGAACGTTTTTTTCAATTTGTTCCGGAAATGACGTTCAAAAAGGTGAAAATATTGCCAGATTAAAAACAATTGTTGGTATTTAGGTAATCTTAATGTTTCGTTTTTTGGGCTCCCTACACAAATACAGGCAACGAGGAATTATTAATAAGCTATTGCTCTCTTTCCGTCTATCTGCGAAACTATTGGAATTTCCAAAAAAAGTGTATTTCTATTTCTACTATACAAGAAACATGACCATACAAGAACGTAATTTTTCGGCGTAGTTAAATAAATACTATCAAGTTCTAGGTTTTTGTAAAAGATAGTCATTATAAATGTATCTTTACCAAGATATCATTTGGTATCTATAAAACTGATTGTACTGTCAGGTGTAGATTTTTTTAATTTTATTGCAACATCAAGAAGTAAATATTATTTATTTTTATTAGCAGATGAGCAGTGGCGGTACTGTCATACAAGACCAAAAGCCTGATTATATCGAACCAAAATAAGTTCACGATCTCATTAATTTCTTACTTTTCAAATTAAACTACAATAAACTTTGCATAGCTTAATTCAAAATTCACGCTAATTCCGTGCTGAACTATCCTACCTGAGGCTCGCTCAGGCCATCTCGCTTGCACACGCTAGCTTGCAACGGGGCTTGCTCCCCAGTCTTTTTCTTACCTATTGGAACAATCTGTAATGTCCCGTAATGCGATATAACTATAATTTGGTTCATATAGGAATTAGTTCTTAACTTTAAGCAAGGCATGCCTATGAAGACGTACACGAATCCATGGTATACATACACGCATGCAAAATATCCCGTTTGCTTTTGCCGTTCATTCTCACTTCAGTTTGTTGACTTGCTGAGCGAGCGAATGTGCAAAGTAATTTGGTAATTGTTTGTTGTTTTGTTTGTGCGGTGTTTTAGCATAGTAAGTATTTATTTGAATAAGGTAAGCAATAGAGAAAGTGGACCCTTGTGATGACTTAAAATGTGTTGATTGGCAAGGACAAGGTAAAATATTTAAACGTTTCCGAGAAATATATTTTAAAACCTACAAAAATATAGGTTTAGCCACGTGGGTAATTTTAGGAAGATCTATAAAAAAGGTTATTTTTGGACAAGGCCGCACTGTTTCCGAGATATCACAGTTTTAAGTACCTAGAAAAAGTTACCAAAAGATAAAAAAACTCGGAAGGAAAGAAGTACGTTTGTAAATCATACCTAAAATAGTCCTTAAATCAATCAAGTTTTTGATCAATAAAGTTTTATTTAAAAATAAACAATAAATATACATCTTTATAATACGATGACCAGTTTGCAACTAACCTGAAAATTAATAAATAAAATAACTGGAATTATCTTTAACATCACCCATTCAGTAAAACTGTTGCTGATGCACATTCACAAATATAGTATAATCTGTCATACTATATTTGTGAATGGATGAGAAGGACACACCTCTAAGCAAATGCTGCACAAGAAATCAATCTTAGAGGTGGTTTGGCACCCGTGCCCTGGATAGTAAATAATAGTGTAAAATTTTGTACAGTGGTTTGATTTGCACGAAGCCGGTTTGTAAATAAATCTATATTTTACATACCTTGTTTATTGAACGAGCGAGCGAAAATCTCAGAGTCTAGTCGAATAATTCAGCGCTCGTTTGTGAGTGTTTTTGCATATATGTTTGTTCAACGATAACTCAAGTATTGTTGATCGGATCGTCATGAAAGCACACTTAAATTTCACCAAAAAAACTGGACTAGTACCTAGACCTCATGTTTTATTTTCTAAGCACTCCTTATTAGTGGAACTCATTTATATTTTAAAATCGTCTATTTATGTCTGTGTTCGAGTCAAAGACATAATATGTATGTACATTAGATAGCAGATAAATCGACCCGCCACCTTCGCACTCTAACTTAAAAACGATAAAACTTACATGTTTAACAGAAAGAGCGTTAAGTGACGATTAAGTAACTTTATCACTAGAAAATATTTTGGAAATTTTAGAGATGGACAGATAAATATTAATTATAAAACGTATCTCATCAATGTCGATATTGATGGTTTGCTTTATTTTGGGAAAATTAAAATATTCATAGGTTAACCCTAATTTGTACACCGGAAGTGATTCATGTCCTTCCAGCCGAAGGAAAAATCATTTCTCGTCCATTCTGTTGGAGTCTATCTCGGATAATACACGTTGTGCTGTATCCGTGGTGAGTGTTAAAAGAAATAGTATTGTGCAGTGTTGGTAAAGAAAATACCCAAGTGTTAGCGACAGTTTTAATTTCTAAGGAAGTAGTGATAAAAGTGGATTTACGAACGTAGAAACTTGGTAGCTATCCATGTTCACTCAACATTGTGAAACTGCTCCATTCTATTTGTCTTAATATCTTATCCATCTTGTCAACTAATCTTATTTTAACTATAGACACGAGTTTTACAAGTGCCGATGTTCCATTTTCAAAAGTTTCTACGTGTTCCCCGCGTGCTTACGCGTCACATTTGCACACCGGTACACTTCTACCACGTGGTTGTTAACTCATTTGTTTTGTCATATACCTGCAGTTAAGCGCTACATAATGGATAATTATGCAATTTACGATCAAAGATATCAATCTGGATTATTTTTAAAGATTTCCTTTAAAATTAATGGCCGTCGTCCATTGCAATATGTCAAGATAGGGCGAGGCGGCCATGCGGCGGCCATATTGCCGGTCGCATATCTGTACATGAGGCTACGACCTTGCCGGTGTGCATCGCTGTCCCCTTTGTGTTATTATTGCTGAATAAGATTTAACGTTATATTTTAATTTGTTCTAGACTAACCAAAATGGGAAAGGAAAAGACTCACATTAACATCGTCGTCATTGGACACGTCGACTCCGGCAAGTCCACCACCACCGGTCACTTGATCTACAAATGCGGTGGTATCGACAAGCGTACCATCGAGAAGTTCGAGAAGGAGGCCCAGGAAATGGGCAAGGGTTCCTTCAAGTACGCCTGGGTATTGGACAAACTGAAGGCCGAGCGTGAACGTGGTATCACCATTGACATCGCCCTGTGGAAGTTCGAGACTGCCAAGTACTATGTCACCATCATCGACGCCCCCGGACACAGGGATTTCATCAAGAACATGATCACCGGAACGTCGCAGGCCGACTGCGCTGTGCTGATCGTCGCTGCAGGTACTGGTGAGTTCGAGGCTGGTATCTCAAAGAACGGCCAGACCCGTGAGCACGCTCTGCTCGCCTTCACCCTCGGTGTCAAGCAGTTGATTGTTGGTGTCAACAAAATGGACTCCACCGAGCCCCCATACAGCGAACCCCGTTTCGAGGAAATCAAGAAGGAAGTCTCCTCATACATCAAGAAGATTGGTTACAACCCAGCCGCTGTCGCTTTCGTCCCAATCTCTGGTTGGCACGGAGACAACATGTTGGAACCCTCCACCAAAATGCCCTGGTTCAAGGGATGGGCTGTTGAGCGCAAGGAAGGTAAGGCTGACGGCAAGTGCCTGATTGAGGCTCTTGACGCCATCCTGCCCCCTGCCCGTCCTACAGACAAGGCTCTCCGTCTTCCCCTTCAGGATGTATACAAAATTGGTGGTATTGGAACGGTGCCCGTAGGCAGAGTTGAGACTGGAATCCTCAAGCCAGGTACCATTGTTGTATTTGCGCCCGCCAACCTCACCACTGAAGTCAAGTCCGTTGAGATGCACCACGAAGCCCTTCAAGAGGCTGTGCCTGGAGATAATGTTGGTTTCAACGTCAAGAACGTATCAGTCAAGGAATTGAGACGTGGATACGTCGCTGGTGACTCCAAGAACAACCCACCCAAGGGAGCAGCTGACTTCACTGCTCAGGTCATTGTCCTCAATCACCCCGGACAGATCTCAAACGGATACACTCCTGTCCTCGATTGCCACACAGCCCACATTGCCTGCAAGTTCGCAGAAATCAAAGAGAAGGTTGACCGTCGTACTGGTAAATCCACTGAAGACAACCCTAAGTCAATCAAATCTGGAGACGCTGCCATCGTCAACCTGGTACCTTCCAAGCCTCTGTGTGTAGAATCCTTCCAGGAGTTCCCCCCTCTCGGTCGTTTCGCCGTGCGTGACATGAGGCAGACCGTCGCTGTGGGCGTCATCAAGGCCGTCAACTTCAAGGACCCCTCAGGAGGCAAGGTCACCAAGGCTGCTGAGAAGGCCGGCAAGGGCAAGAAGTAGCTAGACTTGTTAACAACATCATTTTATAAGCAACTGCGATACTTCACTCACCGAAAGGTGTTCAGAAGGAAAGAAGGGCTACAAACTCATTCCTTTTCTATATTTTTTACAAGGCTTATACTGTAACGTTATTTTATAATTTATATAAGGTTATACATAATTATATCTGAAATATTTTGTTATGACTGCAACTAAAGTGTAAATTCATAGAAATAAAAGGGTAGCCTCCAGTATGATTTATTTTCTTCATGAATACCTCTACCAACCTAACCTAAACATCTTAATTTTTATGTCCAGCTTATTTTAACGTTCTTCAAATTATTTCAAACTTATATTCCTACAAAATCAAGTCCTTTGAAATTGAGCAATAGCAATAACTTTTTATTTATTTACTTAACTGGTTATTTAAATAACAACATAGTTGAGGCATTGTAAAACTCTAGGGTTTGTTGGTATATTAGACAATATATTTGTAAACAGTTAAATTGAATTATTTTAGATACAATATTTTTAAGACTTCATAATTTAATTAATTGGAGTTATTGCAATAATTCTAGAAATAAATAGTTTACAAATTACTAAGGAAGTATGTTTTGAGTACTTGTCTAGTGTTTTTATGAGGTATAATATCTAAAACATCTGATGGTAATGAGTTGATTAGGCGAGGAACTAGGTAATTAGTTGTCCTCTCCACAGGTATTGTAGGTTGTTGTTGAACTTTTGATTTGAATAAAATTTTATTAACTATTGTTAATTTGGGAACTGTCTAAAACATTTTCATCATAGAAATGTTTAAATTGATTTTGAGATAAAATAGGTTATGTGTCGTTCAATTAGATTCTATAAAAGGGAGCAATGACCTCCCATTCCTAAGCCAATACTTCAAAAGGAGGTCAATAAACCCCAAAGATTTCTAATTTAGATGGGATTTTTATTTTTAAGTCAAATCAGGAGACATTGTGTTATCACCAAAAATTAAAATATATGAAAAGTTTTAATCTCTAGGTTTAGGTTTCAAAATCTGTTATCAATCAAAATTAACTTACAGTATATAGGTCCCTACAGCCCATTCAAATATCGAATTTTACCTGTTAAAATTTCGACACCAACTTAATACAATAAAGAGGATACTTAAATACCTACAAGTTAAATAATTAAATAGATACTTAGTTTATGAATAAATACAATAATATAGAATCAAACAATTCATGTTTTAAGTTAATAATTATGTTTATTAATCAATAGCTAACCACTAAAACAATCTATTTACATGACATAATAAAATTAATAACGTTTTTGTTAAAGCTATTCAAACTTTGATTCAGACTGCTGCTGCTGTAACAATTCTTCCTGTTCCATAACCATATTAGCCCACTCTTCAGCTCGTCGGTATCTTTGTCTTGTAGCATAAGGAGTGTAGTACCACCTATGTATTACAACAGCAGCTGATGTCACAGACACTGCCATCAAAGTCTTGACTAGAGGACTAGAACTCCTAAACCACCGCTTAATTCCCTCCATCCTTTACAAGTTCAGAGACTGCCGGTTTTTTCCCTTTCCTTGGGAAGTGTTCTTCTAATAGTGGCTTCCAGATGTATATTCCACCAACGACTCCTAAAGATATAGCTAGAATTAATTGTCCTGTGGTTATTCCTTTAGGCTTAGGAATACGCATTATCAAACGTGGCTGTGTTTATGACACGTAATTAGAGGAGATTCGAAAATCACTATAAAAGTATCTTAGGGCCTACCTATCTAAAACAAGTATAGGTTATTTCTGTTTTAAGGTAAAGTTAACTTTGCAGGACCTAAAAAAATAAAAATCCACTTTTCACATAACCTACAAATTGGGTATTTTATTGTAATATATAAAGTAAAGTATTAGAAGCTAAATTTTAATCACTAATACAGGTAGAATTTAATTACGATGTCAATAAAAGAGCATTAATTTAAATTAAAAAAAAGTCTAATTTTGACAAAAATGGATTGTGAAAGAAATCTATAATTTTTCAGTTTCACTTAAATTAACTTAAAATCGTTGTGAAACAATTTGGCTTCATCTTGTTAAATCCTCACCGAATCTACCAACGTCAATGTCAGAATTGACAAGTTTGTGTTTTCGTTTCGATCCCACATGGATTGGATCATTGGAATTCTTTCTATAAAACTGTTATTCATTGTTTTACTGTAGAAAAGTAGTCCTAAAAACCAATTACTTTAACTATCACTATGTCTACAAATATCAGAAAAGTGCCAAATATACTTATAACAGGTACTTTCTTATTAACATGTTCAGTATTGCAAGCAATATTAGTTTCCAATAAAGTGAGGCTTAATATATGTAGTTCATTCAAGTTATGTAATTATTTTAAAGGTACGCCAGGCGTTGGAAAATCCACAATAAGTAGACTTTTATCCGAGAGAACTAATTATGCTTGGAGGGAGGTATCAAAGTTAGCTGAAGAGTACAGTTGTTTAGATGAATTTGATCCGGAGTATCAATGTCCATTTCTTAACGAGGATAAGGTATTGTAATATTGTATAATACAAACATGATAGAGTTTAGTATTCTCTTCTATTTTATGGGACAATAAAAGTTACATTCCTATTTTGATTCTTAAAAGCATTACAACCCTGTTGAATTCACAATGATTTATTCTGACAGCTTTTGGATATAATGGAAGGACTGTTGTCAAAGGGAGGAAACATAGTTGACTACCACGGCTGCGACTTCTTCCCTGAGAGGTGGTTTGACGGAGTGTTTGTCATAAGAACTAACAACACCATTCTGTTTGATAGACTCTCTGCAAGGTATCTATTTTAATGCTGCTTTTAAATACTTAAATATTATTTTCAATGAAGGGGAAATTAATCTATGTATCCAATGAAAAATTCTGACCTGTCTAACTCAACTCTTTAGTTTATACAAAAATAGTAATAACTACATTTATAATAACAGTATATAATACAGATGTAATATATAAATAAGTATTGTATTCTTAAATTAAAATAAATGAATTGATTATAAAGACACCGGTTTGATGATTTCAGAGGCTACACAGGCAAGAAGTTGGAAGACAACATCCAGTGCGAGATATTTGAAACCCTTCTAGAAGAAGCCCAGAACTCTTACAAGCCAGAAATAGTGCAAGAGCTTCAGAACAACACAGATGAACAGCTGCACAGTAATGTTGATACTATTATGCAGTGGATTGGAAGGTGGAAAGAAGAAAATTTATAATAAATTATTTATAAAAATGCTTTTAGTATCCTAAATGAATCCTCTTCAAGCCTTTTTTAAGTTAACTAGCGGCCCATCCCGGCTTCACATGGGCATTAAAAATTACATTGAGATTTGTTACATTAACACATTCATAATAATATAACACACATATTCACTCCTTTTTGTGTCAAGCACCTTAAAAAGAATAAAAAAAATAAAATAAGAATAGTTAAATTCTTTAAGTTTTACACTTTATCGTAATTTAAGTAAGGATCCCCATTTTTTAAAATGAAATATAGCCTATGTCACTCAGGAAAAATGTAGCTTTCCAACAGTGAAAGAATTATTCAAATCTGTTCAGTAGTTTTGGAGCCTATTCAATTCAAACAAACAAAAAAATCAAACCTTTCCTCTTTATAATATTGGTATAGACAAACTGTTTTTCTATAAAGTAAATAAAAGACATCTAGAGGCAGTGGCGTAACTATACCCTTCGAGGCCCATGGCAAATTAATAAAATAGGGCCCATTCCAAAAAAACAAGTGACTTTCTTTAGGTAAACAAGGCATTGCTCACAGTTCCAGCTGGAGGCCTGTGGCATTTTGCTGTCATGGCACTGTCTGTGGGTGTTTAGTGGTGTAAGTTTTAAATTTTATATCTTTTGATCTTTGTCTGTATGAGCTTGAATAAAAATTCAGTAAAGGCATCCACATGTCTCATAAGTTTGACATGGCAATGCCAATACTTCCAAGGCCAAGATGTGCATTGTTGTTCATCAAATAAAACAAAAGAAGTATAAATACAACCTAGTTTATTACTTTATCCCAACATAAGATAAAAGAAATGCATTAAAATTACTGTATCTTGATTTTATTTTAATGTATAGTCCATCTTTTGTGACACGGCATGCATTGGAATGAAGATTGGTTGCCGTGTGGCAGAGGATGGCAATTCACAACATTCACTCAATCACACAGATCTTTCATGGAAAGTGACTCCACACTTATAATTACAGCTCATCCTTGGTGTTGCCCTTTCGGTCCCAGCCCTTAAGCTCACTGGATGAGTGCTCTGATACATATTTGACGAAATCGTCAAGGGAGCGGCCACCCTGGAAAATTTATTAATTATTATAGTTTACATGACAACTATTATTAAATAGAAAACACCATTATCATGAGACTGCAAGTCATTGAGTGTTCGAAACTGCTTACAATGAGCTTTTATGCTTATATACAAAAACTAATAAAGTCAATTGACAATGGCAAATCAGTAAGTCCAAAACATTAGTACTAACATTGTATCTGGTGGGTTTGATGCTGGAGTCCTTGGGCTTCCAGTAGATGGTAGGGAAGCCGGACACGTCGTAAAGGGACTTGGGCCAATCATTGGCGGTCGCGTCGATCTTAATGATGTCCACTGGCTCGTCCTTAAGCTGTTGGAAAAATAGTAACAATTGACAAATTAAAATTTGTTTCTTACCATTTGGAGAAGAAAGTTTTTCATGTTATAACTGCTTAAATATTATATGGCCAGTGTCAAGTTTGATATATTAGAGTAACAACAATTCTGTGACTCTAATGTTAGTTTTAAACAGATTTTTCATGTTTGCATTTTGAATTACAGATTACAATCTTTGGTTCAAAACGCAAGGGAGAGAGAATGTAGAGAATTCTTAATCTCACCACCAAAGGGATATTTTTACGCAAATGCGATTGAAGTGTAAGGGGGGAATCACACTTGACACTCTTATCAGCATCAATCAGCATGTTATGTATGAAAAATTCAAATACGCACGTAATAATTCACATTTTTTCAGATTTCCGCAACACTGCAATGCTTACGCATCTTTATAGTTTTTAGCGATTTTCCTTACAATCAAACTTGATCATGCTGTCAAGTGTGATTCTGCCCTAAATAGTATTTGTAGAAATTATTAGCCCATAGCATTCCATTATTACCTGTTTAAGTAAAAAATATTGAAGGCCCTTAAACACATAAATTATAATAGTAAAATTTTTCCCTACCTTATCGCCTAGTTCCTCCCAGACTGGCGCAAGTTTCTGGCAGTGGCCACACCAGGGCGCGTAGAACTCAATGAGGGCATCGCGGCTGCTGTCAGTCACCAGCTCCTTGAAGTTCTTGCCCACTGCAGTCTTCACTGGCCCAGTGTTGTCTTCAGGAATAGGCTCTGACTTGATGAAAGGCTCCAATTTGCCATCGAGCAAGTCCTTCGCGAACGTCAGCAAGTTGTCGATACTGTGATAAAAAGTTGGTCATTTAGATAAAAATTGTGTTTTATTCATATTGTCAGGATTGTTTAAGTGTGTTTTATTGTCTCCAGTATGCTAGCGGTATGGATATTTAACTATTTACCATGAGGCCAAGTTATATTCAAAAATAGATTTATTGCTTCATGGTTGTTGTATTAGAAAAAAAAAACATACTGCCAATACCGACGTAAAACTTTTTACGACTTGGAACATTCAAGGTGATAAGTGTTTTATTAGATCACAGATAAATCATAATTGTAAAAAAATTGTGTACTTGCACAATGAAAACTAATATGTTTAAAAGGCTTAGGATTCCTAAAACAATAAAGGATACTAGATCAAAGTTTTAATAAAAAATATTAACTTGTTTAATACCTGAATTCAGCAGACATAACGAATTTGTTGCCATCTGCGTCCTTTCCAGCGACGACGGGCTTATCACCCTTCGCGAAGTCAATGCCGTACTCATTCAGCTCGTGTGTGAACTCATCCTTGTCACTAATCGCGAATGTGGCTTCCGTCATTTCTTTGGCGACCTTAAAACCAAAATAAATTGTATAAACATGTGTATACAAAGTAATTTTTTTGTTATATTTCCAATACATTTCTCAGTATTTCATAAAGCAATGAGCTTTTTGAAATTTCCCAGTTATCTACACAGCAGTTCAGTGCGCAAGGATAGGCATCATCGTTTATTTACCGAGCAGTAAAGGTTTTCTGGACAATTGAAAAGTACATAAAATGTTTTAATTTCTTTTTAAAAATTCAATTGAGTAATGGTATACTGACCTTGAGAACTCGGTTCCTCCAGTAATTGGTGCCCTTGGGGTTCTTCACATAGTCTACATCGTAGTAAGCGACGACCAGGGGATTGGTGAAGTCCTGGATGCTGTCCTTCTGACGCACACCAACCAAACCGTGGCTGGTTAAAGAAAACAATATTTATTAATGATAAATATAAGCTATATTGCATTTATTAATGTAATATGTCTATAAGATGGAACACAAAATATGTCTCAGTTTCAATTTAAGTAAGCATGTAGAATGCTTCATGAATCATTGAAATGTATCCCAACTTTGCTATACTTTCGTTAAAACAAATAATATGCATAAACATTTTCAGTTGTAATACACACTCCCTAGCAAGGCAAAACAAAAGAATGTGCCTGCTTTGTGTAAAAAGATACTTTGTATCAGAAAGAACAATACATGATGAGCACAGTTGGTGTCAAAAAGAAAAACTCTTCCAGTTTTAATACAAAATTGTAGTTAACAACATTGTTAAGCAAAATATGATACTCACAAGTTCTCCTTGATGAATGCTTTGAGTGAGTATGTGGCAGGGTCGCCCTTGTAAACAACGGTAGCGTCTTCAAACTTGTTCTGGAGTCGCTTGGGACGGTACAATACGACATTGTCCCTGTAGATGAGAAAAATATAAGTGTCGATAGAAAAGGAACCAAATGAATCTTTTTATAATTTTACCCAGAATTCTTTTACAGAAGTTTTATGGCCGTAAAGATATTTATTTATAATCAAGATAGCTGTAGAATCGAAAGTATTTTTGAACAGATTTAAATAATCTTCTAATAACATTTAATTCTTCAATTTGTCTTGAATGATGTTGATAAGATAAATATTTATAAAAAGCGAGTAATTCGTGTGAAATAATGGATAAATGATTGTTTAATCCGCAATCACGATTTACAAAATTAAACAATAAGAGTTTATAAAAGATTTTTTTTCATCAAATTACGTATTTATAATAAACTATAATATTTGACATAAATCAAATGTAGCATATTTAAGGAAACAAAGCCATAAAATGTAAAGTAAAGGTTTTTATTAAACCAATAAGTTCCTCATGAAGATCCTAACTTACGTTGTTTTATTGAACACACATTTGATCCCACAATGAGTTAGTGTCATTGACCAGTGGAAACAAATCAATTTGATTTGACATGGTGTTTAACTTTTAGTTGCTTGAAAAAGCACAAACCAATTTTTAAAGCGAGATTTGTTTAAAAATACGATACATTGGCTTTATGGCGACAAAAATTGATAATGTTATCAGTGTTAATATTTATGAGCGTACAGTAATGCCGTTTTTTACTAGTCAATTTAAATACTTGTTGGTTGCTATAGAATTACTATTTTATATTTACCTACTTACATGTTGCATTACACTTCCCACCAATATTTTAATAAACAGTAGCAAATGGTTGGTTGGATTTTATTTTGGATTTTTAATAGATAGGAATTAGGCTAAGCTGTACATTTTTTTTGTTTTTCTGTTCAAGATTAGACAACAGTCAGTTTTAAATAAAAATGACATAAAAGTGATGACGATAGCCATATTTCCTGATGAAAATCGGCAATATTCCGACAATTCAGCAGACCATGGATAGTTTCTAAATTTACAAACAATTAAATTCAACAAACAATTACCTTTTGCTTTGCTTGATTAATTATTACATAAGCAATCATGTTTAAAACTTGCAAATAAAATAATAATACAAAGTTGTAATAAAATCACACTGAAATTGAAAATGTCATCTTATTAGTAATTTGCCTGATTCAAGAACAGAATTAAATACATTCCGTAGGTTATTTTTCATTGTTATAAAGGTATTTGAACACCTGAGTGCGTATTGAACTAACTAAGGCAGATGTTTTTATTATTGCTACAAATATTATACCTTTCAGAAAGTAACAATGAGAGTTAAAAATTGCCTATTTGTAAGAATAATTAGTATTATATATATTGTATAGTTAATTTTTTAAAATAATCATATCATATTAGTAACTTGAAAGTGAATTATATTTGTTTTGTTTAGTTATGCTACTTGTTATGCATGTTCAAATTTTTGTGGCAGGCATTAGTTTTTTTTTACATTTATAACCTACTAGTGACCCACCCCAGCTTCACACAGATATTAATCTGTTGCATAGTTTTAAAGATCTAAGCATACATAAGGACGACAGTGGGAAGTGACTTTGTTTTATATTATGTATGATGAGGATTTTTTTTTCTTCTCTTAATAATAAACTAAAAATTTACCCTACATATCAGTCTATGTGTGAATAGTCATAAAAAGGATCACAGTTTTTTTTTTGTATATTTTATATGGAAGCTTACTTGAATCCAGCCTTGGCCAGGACATCCTTAGCAGAGGAGTGTCCAAAAGTGACCTGTTCCCTCATCTTGTCAGCAGTCTTGAGGAACTCTCCCTTGAGGTCTGTCTCCTTCTCAAAGAACCCAATCACCACAACCTCATCTTTCTTGGTGAAGGATTCAAAGTCAGCGACCGTCAGGAGGTCCTTGGAGCTGGGCCCTACCTGGGCTCTCATATACTTGACAATGCCATCTGGTAAAATATTACAGATTATTAGAATATGGAATCAAAAATATATTTAAAAGCAATAGAAAGATGATACATAATAAAGTGGTTTTACTTTACCAGCTGAAAGAAAATGAATGCCATGTTTACTATAAAATGTCTTTCATGTAACAATAGTGTTGTTATGTGACTAACATATTCTTAAGCTACCTGTTTCATTTACATAAATGTCATATAAATATTAGTAAGGATTATGTTTGAATATATTCAGTTTTTTTTTAATTTACTATGAGTAGAGGATAACTGTAAAACTCACTGGACTCCCTGGGGCCATTGTACTCTTGTGATAGCTCTCCCTTCCTGAAGATTTTAAGTGTAGGGTATCCTGACACGGAGTACTGTTCACAGGTACTCTTGCCTCCCTCAGTACAGTCCACCTTGACCAGTGCAACCGGTGGGTCATCGCTCTTCAGCTCACCGGCCGCTTGAGCGTATTCCGGCTTCAATCGCTTACAGTGACCACACCTGATTATCGTAATAATAAAATTTCACATGTTGTGTTTTTATCAGAAGTTTCGAGAAAAAATAAAGTAGGATACTTACCAAGGAGCATAAAACATGACCAAGGCGGTGTCATGTTGAGCTATGACCGATGAGAAATCAGAATCTGTTAAGTCGAGCACATCTTCTTCCGCAGCCCTACAAAGGTAAATAACGCCTAGGAATAAAATAAGTTTTAGTGAACCCAACATTTTTGCTTTACGCCGGCGTTTATCACAAAACCGTGCGTAATTCCTCGCCGACTGAACTAAGCTGAGAAAGGACAAGGACCGGAAAAATACACGTATGATGCTGCGAAATTGACATTCACCGGCACAGCGTTGGCTGTTTCTGATTGGCCGGTTATGGATCCGTTCAGTGATCTTTTATTTTGAACCCAAAAATTATTTCAACAACAATTACGTATTTTTGTAAATTCTAATGTTTGATAACCACAAAAAAAAACAAAACAATAATTTGAATTTTGAGGTAAAAATATATATATATAAATATTTGGATTGAAATAGTAACAGTATCCTCAATCTAAAATCGATTATTCAATCATTGATTCCAGCCAACACTAAAGACAGCCAATTTCGTTGACAGCGACAGCCAGCGGCTTGGGTTTGGCATTTGTTTGGCAGGCAGTTTGTTTTCTTTCAATCGGAAGATGGCAGCGACGAGTGTTGTTGTTCTCGATAGAGGAAATAATACAACTTGTACCGTAAATCTATTTGGTAAGATATCTTAGTTTTAACCAATACTTGTTAGTCTATCGATACTTCTATTAAATTGAACTTATTTGCAATAATATTTACAGAAGTAAACATCGGCATCATAACCTTTATTTTTATTATTATTTTGAAGAGACGCGCTAAAGTTTAAAAAATTAATTCACTTAGTATTTAAATAAATAAAAATATATTTAATAATTTAATTCATAAATAAAGTGCTGGAGCTTTGCCGTCGTGGTACTTAGTAGAGTAATGAGTTTTTTTCGGTGACTATGAATAGAAGTTGGTGAGCGAGTCGGATTGACCTTGGCTGGTGGTTGTAGGAAGTAAACAGCACTTGCTTTTAAATTGTAGGTTTGTGTTTGGCCCACAAAAAATATTCATACAATATTAAATCATATCCTCTGAAACTTGGCATTGAATAACATGCCAACAAATATCCTAAGGAAATACATAGGTAGTGGAATGAAAAATATTTTTTTTTTCTATTTTTGTAGGTGCTACAGTTGTATCATGGAGAGTCAACAATCAAGAACAGTTATTTGTTAGGTGAGTTATTTTTATGTATTTATTTCTCTTTTTCATGATGAAAACAATTCATAGAAGCACTAAAACTGACAAAACTATTCTGAGCATGGAATTAATAAACAAGTTAAAGCTCTTGTTGGCACCCTTTATATAATTTGGAACAGCCACACCAATTAAATTCACATTACTTGCACTCTATACCTCCTCATTTCCATACATATTAATTACTCAGCGCTTTCCCTGAATCTAATTACTATTCTAAATGATCTTGTTTGTTTTGGATTGTATTTGTAATTGTTTATTTGCATATAATTTATTTAATTTTAATTCTATATGGTATAGAATTAATAAACATAGTTACAATGTCAGTGTTGTCATGGCAGTGAAAATATATTTTTAAGGTAGTTCCTCAACAATTGTTTAAATAATTCTACTCTAAATTATACAAAATGTGATCCCTAATCGCATGTCCTCCTCTCACAAGAAAACACATAAGTAAGTCAATTCACTTTAAATGTCTAGCTTAACTATACAAAATAATACTTTCTAAAACAAACACACATTAATTTTTAAAAGGTACCAATACTGCATATTTCTTTTACACTTCCTTAACATCACATCAATTTTAACTTACTTATCCCATTAACCAATCTTTTATGTACTATCATAGTATTAAAATGCATGAAATTTATAATGTATTTCAATTAGCTTTGAAAACTTTACTTAGTAACACTCATAGTAGGAGTGTTACAACAAAATTTAAGGGCAGGTTTCAATAGGCGGCGGCGGCGGTATCACTTTCCATCAGGTGATCCTTCTGCTTGTTTGCCCGTGATGTATAAAAAAACATACAGCTATTGAAGGCATGCTACTCACAGCATAATTATATTTGGTTAAGATCTACTATGAAGTATTGATAGGCCTTCTTTTTTGACAATAGTTCGTTTGTTTCTAATTGCGTTAGAAATCTCAGTAAGCTTTACCTACTTATCATATCTTTGTCCTAATTATATAATTTAGGTACGGTCATAAAAAACTAAGACCAAACTAAGATTTCATCACCGATACGTGATTTCAGTGGGCTTGTAGATGTACGAATATTGGTCTTCAGTTTACCTAAAATTATCTGACGATTAGTACACACCACGAATTTAAGGTATCCCCATGAAAATATGACACCGAGCTGAATTGAAATGTTAATGACTAATCAGCCCTTAAAGAGATAAAACGTTGGCAAGCAATTGTTCGCGCAAGAAACACATGGAAATTCGTGCCGGGTGATTCGTGGCACCTTCGTGTTAAAACTAAATATCGACAAGATCCATTTCTTAAATTTTAAAAAGAATGATTTTTTTACCATCTTAAACGTTCATGAGTAATCCCTTTAAGAGCTGACTTGAAGTCGTTAGCACGCTCGCTAGATTTAGCTCGTCGTAATTATTTTTATGGGGATATCTTAAATTCTTCGTGTGTACTAATCGTGCAAGAAACTTAGATCAGCCGAAGAACAATATTCGTCCCGATATCGCCAAGTTCAACGTACAAATGCCAGGCCTATTGCAGAAAAACTTCTCATTTCGACTCTTCCGGTGTATTGGCTGGAACAAAGACAAATCATTTTCAAAATGAAACAAAAATTTTAAATATTGAAATGATATCATCAATATTTTAATGATTTTATTAAATAAGGAAGTGTCCGCGCCGCATCCTTCTAAATATGTAACGTTGAGCAAAGGTATTACATAGATAGGTTTTTAAAACTAACTCTTCAGAATGTCATCTTTTTTACTACCTCGTGAATCGTATCAAATGTTATGGCCCCCTCAGAAAATTCAAGGAATATATACTTTTGACTATCAGCTTCTCTTGAAAAAGGCGATGTTAGATTACAGAGGTCCTCACCCATGAAGCCAATTCCTCGTCAAACTTCAATCGACTCCATACAACGATTTAACCTTTAGACAAAGATTCGAAATTACAACGTTCATATTATGAGTAATCTCATCCAAACAATTTACTGCTAAAAGCTTATTTCCTAAAAGGTGACTAATTCTAAATCAATTAAGGAGTACACGTATTGTGCGGATGCAATTTAGGGAGACAAAAACAGGTCTCTGTGAGCCGGCAAACGAGCGAGCTGCTGCTAATGATACCCCACTATCCGAGCTCTATACCTACCTGTCTAATACTTCACCAACTACAGATATACCAACTGCCCGTGTGTGAAAACACCCCTATATATAAAACCCCAAAGTAAAAGTATACCAAGACCGAGTGTAGAATCTGTGAAGATTTTATAGGAACTTATATTACATGTATTATTTATTAACTGCATCTGGTGAAACAGTCCCGGTTGTAAGTTTTAACTTACGAAAAAACGCAGGAGGTTCTGAAGTCGACCCGTCCATATTTACAGATATAAAAGTTCGTTAGGTACATGCTTGTAGCTATATGTATTGTTGAACTAAAAGGCGCGGGGTATATTTATACAAAAAAATATTAATTAGAGGAGTCCTTGTGTAAAATTGTTATATCCAGTGAATCTAGTTTATTTATGTTATACTGACGAAAGGCAAGAAAAGTTATGAAGGAGCGCCATCGTTCTATCCCTCATATTAACTATGAGATTACTTTAAACTCATATCCCTTCTAGGTGTATCTGATTACATTACTCCACTCATACAATATTATCTTCAATTTTTGAGTAATTAACATATCCGTATTTTTTCTGACATTGGAACATGTATGTCTTTTGGTATTTTTAATATTCCCTATAGAATATGATTTTCTAAAATATGTTGGAAGTTATGTTGATAATGAAATACGCGGTATGTAGCTGTCCTCAGACTTGAGCAAAAAGTGTTGGGCACGCGCGCGCTGCTCTAATATCCGATATAGTTTGTTACAGCCACGCTCCCTTTTTGCGCCTTTTGTTGAGCCGAACGACGGCGACGTGACGTGACCGCTTGACCCTTTTTGACCGGCAATCTTTATAGGGTCGCTAACTAAAGGTTTCACTGTAAGCGAAAATACCGCTCTTCGGCTTTCATTTCATTACCAACCACTACCAAATTTAATTAATTACTTTGAATCGTTCACGTTTTTGTTAGCGTTCAATTTTCATGCCACCCTGTCTATAAACAAGATCCTTTTGTGAGCAAAGTGACAAAGTATAAAGTTGTAGTTGTGAAACCTATGTCCATTGTTTGTGGACAATGTAGTGTAGAGAGCAGATAAGGCGAAGCGAGGCGAGGCGACCCTCACCCGGCGGCCGTGTAGTTAGTGTTTGGCACATCCCTGCGGGAGGCTGCGCCCGGTAGCTCGCCCTTGCTCGCGCGCCTTGTTTTTGTGGCCACGTCTGCGGCCGCTCCGAGTCGCCGCCGCTTTCTTCCCTCCCCCTCTCGCCTATGACAAATGGTCTCCGGACACCCTCTGTCCGTTAATGCCCAGATAATTGTATGCCGTTCCTGCCTGCGTGCTCGGTGCTCGGGAGTCAGCGCTCCGGGCTCGCTGGACGGGATGACCGCGGTATAGGATGCGCGTCAATGATCTCCAGCCATCATACTTTACATGCTACATTTATTTTCCGCTTCATCAACTACCAACTACCGACTGTATTACAGTATTCGATAAAATTGACAGCATTAATTAGTATTTCTTAGTACAATAATACTATTAATTTATACAGAAATGCAAATTGACCGGAACCATTAATTATCATAGGACAATGAGATTACAGCCGTAAAGAATTACCGCCTTCAGCGATTTGCTATGAAATAACTCGTTCTATTGAGAGGAGGGCGTGTGTTACTACAATGGAAAATATTCTCGAACATAGTTTGATGTTAGACCTAGGGTACATGTTCAAAAATCTAATCAAGGGAGGAAATTTAAAGTTAAATCTTGCAGATTATTTTGTTGATGATACAATAGATTTTTTTAATCTGTTGGAGGTTTAACGTCGGAATAATCTAGAACAAAAATAGAGCAAGTGTTGTGTAAAGAATGCCGTCTAGTCGTCACCCAGCGGCGACCTTCTCCGGTCACACGCCATTGACTCCGCTCAATGGTGCGCTGGAAGACACCACCACCTGCCTCTACCATACTAATAACTACTCTAATACTAAGGAATAAGCTACATTTAACCATTTTTAGTTTTAATCGAGTATCGTTTGGTGCACTGACTTATCTCCTGACTTTGAAGCAATTACTGATAAACTTTGATTTGAATATAGTATTAAACCTATCAAATAGCGAGATGTCAGTGATAAATGACTGCAAAAAAATCGTAATGAACACTTTCATTACCAAGTTGTGTACAGAATTTAATGTATTAGTATTTTTTTTGAGTTTAGGTATTACGGTTCGTTAGTCGGGGCCGGAGCTAAGAATTTCTTTAAAGAGATTACAGAACCGAATTTATAAGTTTTGAAACACAAATGATGCTTATGTTTTATTATTTTAGCCAATTCATCGCCGTGTATTTTTTCATTATATGTCAATAGCCACATCGGAGCCTGCACGTGCGAAGATCTACGCACATGTGTAGTGTTTTTTACAAATGTCATTTATTTAACACATTGCTTGCTCCTGAACTTTCCACAAGAACTGCGCCCCTTCCCGACTTGACGTGACAGATTAAAGCACCAATTTGTAATTCACTAATCCACGTAACACCCACTTGGAATATTTAATGTCTGATTGCTTAGATGATTTAGTACAGTAATGCTCAGCTAGTTTAACTTTGCTAACTACCATACCATGATTTATACCACACTGTGTACCTGCTTGTACTCACTATGTGGCTATTAAAGTTTGAGAAGATGATTTATCTCAATTAAAATGTATCTGAACAGTTTTTGAATTGATTCCCACATTCGCGTGACCTTTACAGTTAACGAACATCGACTTCCTTAAAATTATTTATCCTTAAATGTCTAACAATTTGTAAGTAATTAATTTCAAATCGTAGCGAATGAAGTTACGATCTGAGGTTTCAATATGTATTAATTTAAATGTTATTTAAATAGCTGGGCATTGTAAATCATCATTACCTTCCATAATTTTATCATCCTACGCGTAGATTGCATGGTGATTATAATTTTCGTAGGTTCGTGATAATGTCTGATTTTGTTTAGGCGTGTAATTATGTATGTACGTCGGTACTGTGGTTCGGAGCCTGGCACGCGATTCGGCGCAGGAGTCGGTACACTTGATGACATCACCCGAGCATGTATTACCAGCCAGCCAGCCAACAAGCCAGGGCCATACATGGCCGCGTATGATCTATCAATACTCGCTAACAGCTGAGTTCGTGACGCACTTTTTTGGGGATCCGGCTTCGACAGGCAGATGAGCGTATTAAAAGCTCATTGTACGTACCTAACTCTAATTGAAATTTAAATATCGACAACCGGTTCGTAAAAGTCAAATGCAAATATCGCCTTGCTAAGGAAAATTATAACCTTTTCTATGTTCAGCTGCTTTAAGATCATCATCGTTCTTATTGCTTTTCTTGTTTCAAACTTGGTATCAGTCATATTTAACATAGGCTTCCGTAACCGATTTGTGGCAATACTGATCCTGCGGCTTAACTGCGTAGGTATCAGATTGTTACCAGAATGTTATAAATTTAAGTATGATAGACGGTTTAAAGTCCCTTCCTAAGCAACAGGACAACCACGTACATTTGTATTTTCGACATTGAAATGTTTTTGTTCTAGCCTACATTCCAAGTGCGGCAATAGAGATTATCTTAGTAATATATCAGTGTCGTATCGTAACAAAATATTTCACTAGTGAAATGATTGCTGAAACATTAGACAACAAATTGTCGGCTATTAGCATATCTTGTATTGTAACCCCAAGTTGCATTTGTCTCCGAGGTTAGGGGTAGTAATCGGCTTATCTGCGGGGATGGGGGTGGCGGGGTGGCACCGCAGGCGGGGGCGGAGTCCCGGCCTCGTCTTATTAATCGGCTGTCTCGACCATCTGCGGACTGTGCCGACTACTTACCACATCTAAACGACTACTGCACCAACTTATTTGTTCTATTTACGATTTTGCCAGTCAACATGTCATCTCAAAAATTGCTTAGGTGAACGTTAAAATAGTAATGTTTATGGGTTTCTAAACATCAGTTTCCGTCACTTAAAACCGAAGATTTAGATTAGTGATTTTTTAGAAATCAGTTAATCGGAAAATGTTTAAGATTTCAACAAATTTAAGAAAGATTAGCAGTCAACTTGAGAAGTGCCTTTAGTATAGTTCTACCTTACTAAGTAGAGTTAAATAGATTAAATAAATCATTGATAATAATGTACCATGACTTAAATTGATGTTAAAATAATTGATTTGACTCTTCCGTTAATAATTTAAAAATGTCATGTTGGTTTAAACTGTATCTTTTTAATTTTATTAGTATGAGAATGAACGTTAAATTATATACCAAAAACAACATGACAATTCCAAATCATTAATGGAAGAAGTCAAATCAATGCTTTTAGCGCTTTTTGCTTAAACATTAATTAAATTGATAAAGAGTGAGATGTCAAATTCGTATTCTGTAAATCTCGACAGTGCCGGCACCACACTTATGAACGAATTGACCACTCGAGTCGATGTAATTCGATACTCGAAGTGAGCTCTCTCACTCAGGCGAAGCTAGATTTCAAGTTTAGTTTATTTACAGAATAGCACTGCTGTGCTTATTTGGATAATGTGGGAGACCAAATGCTATAGTAGTTCGATTTATATGAAAATCTATTCTTGTAATTATTGTATTGCACTCGTATTGTTTTGTTGTATTTATATGTTATTTTTACGATTTTTCGAGTTGACCTGGATGAGCGAAATTGATAATTGAGAAAGCTCTCTAAGCAACAACTATTGTCAGATCCCATCATTTTATGCCCAATAACCTCTATGAGCGACGGTGTAGGAACCTCTGTTATAGATAGTCATGTTTACATATAAACCTCTGTGAGTCACAGTTTCTTCCTCTAGACTTTTTAAAAACAATAATCATGTTTATAAACAAATAAAGCCAAAAAGTAATAGTTTTTAATTACTTCCAAGAGATCTGCCACGCATATGTATACTTGTCCTACCTGCTCATCTTCTCATCTTATTTGGTTCCATTTGCTAACAATTAAATTTGAGAAAGTACAAATAAAAAATCCCTTGAAATGTCAAAACGAGAAGTTTATGATTTTGATGAGTATTAATTTTTATCTACCTTTACGAATGTTATGTATGCCTCCCTAAGCTTTGTCAATGAAAAACCGTTTAAGTGAGAAACCTCTATGACTGATAATGAATTATATTTGGGTCCTTTGAATTCTCACTTATCTAATTTCGACGTAAGAAACAATAATAACTTTGAAAGACAACAGATTTTATTCTATTTTGTTCTTTTACTCAAGTTAAGTTTAAAAAGGTGTGCTTTGTAATACAAGTACATATATTTTAGCTACGAGATACAATTGTCAACTTCATAAAACAACATATTTGATCAAATGATAAGACGCGATCGGTGCAAGAAATAGCTGTAGATAAATGTGGGTAGTGAAATGAATTCTCAATAATCAACACATGTTATAAAATGTTCCTATATACGTATCTATATAGAGCATAAACAGCAACAGGTGTCCTTTCGTATATCTAATAAGGATATACATTATGAATTAAAAACTTAATTTGTAATTTCAAAGTAAAGATACCGTTATTGCCTCCGGTCACTTCAACTCCAATAACCATTATCTCTATGACTCGACACATGAACGCTTTAATCATGTATTTCTTAATACAACGTGCATTAATTGAATTTGCATTTAAATACCGAATGCAAATATGAATTGCTTGTGATCAGGAAATTATTCTGGAGCAATACAATTTTAAAAATATCCGTCTTTGCTCTTTGTTTTAATTAATCTTTTAATAATTTTATCAATATCGGTCCAGCAGGTTGAGATTGAAACGATCACTAACATACTCTTCTGTAATGCCGATTTTTAATCTTTCATACAGATTGGCTGTAATGGAATGCAATGCTAGGAAACCTGCTTGGATAAGATGTGCTAGGGCGGAGATCTACGAGTATGTCTTTCTACCGAACTTTGGTGGACTACTTGATATTATTATTTATGGATACAAAAATATTTGATAAAGTTTCGTCTCTACAGGCTAAGATCACCACACTCTGTCCCACCACTGCAACCACTGTCACCAGGTTTAACAGTGGCGTCCTTTAATTGAATAATCAATTAATAAACGAGTAGTATGAACAGCTAGTCCCGAAGCATAGTTTTTCCAGGGCGCGTGTGATTTCTGGTTTAATGGAGTCTATACAGCTTACAACATACAACCACCTTAGGCCCACGTTGTTCTCGTAATCTGCTTTATTGCAAGTGAGGAGTAATATCTTCGTTTATTTTACTTAAACTAAGTACTGGTTAACTGGTTCATTTGCTCTCCAGTAAACCCAAGTGGGCCAAGAAAAGTTAAAAAACATCATAGACAACTGGAGCAATGTTTATCAGATTTGTATGTACATTCAAATGAGTAGGGCACCTACGCACACCAAAGCCGCCGAAGCACTTTCATATCGCCCGACTGGCCATGGGCGCGCGAAGGTTACTGTTCATGCTTCCGCCATGTACTAACTATGTAAGTAGCTTGTCTATTCGTAAATGCATGGTAATCATACGGTTGCAGGTTGGCAAAGGATACCGGTATTTTGTGCTCCATGGTTCAGTTTAAGTTCGGTTGTAATACAAGTGCTATTGTTAGTACTATATTGATACGAAAGTGTAACAACGATTTAAGATAAAGGGTTATTAGGACTAACTAATAAATTGTGTTAATTTTTTTGTTAAATCTGGCCTTCGTCTCTTTATGTCTCTAATCTACGTAATTTTTCTAATAATACAAAAATCAAAAACAGCACAAAGTATAACTAATCTCACATACCAAAAGAAATTAAGATGTATCCGAGCCCAGTGTCCTAGATAGTAGTAGGAACAATTGCTATAGTAGTTAGAGAGTTGAGTCCCATTAAGTATTCATCAATTTTATTCAAAGGAACAAAGACGAGAAAAAGGACGCAATCGAACAAAAGCTAAAGCTTCTCTACGCCAAGATAAAGTTGGCAGGGTTAGCACTAGTTATCAGCTGTTACCCCTGACAATGCTTGGAAAATTATTTTGTTACAACCACCGTAGTAGTAGAGAGTGGGTCTATAGAGTGGCTATTGGATGTAATATAGATATAGTTTTCCTCTAAATAAATACACATACCTATTTTACTTTTTAATTCTAGCTACTTTGGACTTCCATCTCAATAGTCATGCCATCGATTCAGATGTACAATTTGTACTTGAACGTGACTAGTAACCACGCCCGCTCGGCGTCGCGAGCTAAAGCTAATTTCTTATATTTATCTTAATAGATTGTCGTAATTATGCTGTCAAACAATTAACTTCCTACGGAATGATTCAAGTAAACCCGTACATAATGTGGAATTGTGGAGCTACAGTCTTCAAGTTCACGTCAACGCGACTGTCGTAATGGCCCGTTATTGTAACGACATTGTATCCAACAATAACTGGAATTACCCACAGGGGCCGAAGGATAATTTCAGTAAACACACAAACGTGTCCTGCAAATGTATGCAGTTAAAGTGAAGCACAACTTGCCAATCAAAAGATTTTATTTAAAAAAACGTTAAAACTCGGTTTAATAAAATTTTCAAAGAAAAAGTCTATTCTTTTTGGTGGATTTCTTTGTAATTCAAAGCCTGGTTATGTTAAGGAAAAATGGCCAAAAAAATTGAGAATGCCATGAAATAAGTAACTAAACGGAATGTTATAGTTTTAGGCGGTAGGGACCTCTTACTTTTAGTATATATTTTAATATAGAGCAATCTAATTATATTAAACACTTAGGTGTCCTAGATCATATTAATTGTTGTGCACAGCCGTGCTTATAATAAACAGTCTAAATATCGAATACTGAACATCACCTGTGTTCGATAGGCACTTTACCGCTACTTTATTTATTTTAATCATGCTTTACAATCGGTTCTCTTAAGTATTAAACTCGTAAGTTTAAGCACAGGTGAGGTATCCTAAACTAAATTACGCTATTTGCTAACTATAGACTTGTCGCATCGCTTCACGACCTTTAATTTGTTGATGCCCAGTAGCTTCAAGACTATATCATGTATTTTTTTCTCGAAACCAGTTTACGGTCTTCTCTTAATATGTCAAAGTAACACGCACCGAATCATTAACTCGGTAGCTCCTGCGATTGGTTTTACTATACTTTTTGCTATAAACTATACTGCTTTTTTTAACGAGCTCGTCGCTGCCCATAATTAGAAGAGTACAATTATCTATGAGGAAGGGTTTATGAGAATATTCAAGTTAGTTTTTACCCTTGTTTTTCTTCGCTACTCTCACCTTAATTAACGTTAGGAAAATGCAATTTAATTATAAATTCATCCCTAAGCAACTACTTTTTATCCTTGTTAAGTTTTCCATAACACGTAAGAAAAAGGTTAATCAATTTATAGTTTCCAATGCAACGGTTTGAATAGATGTGTGCACCCTCTGGATGGAGCGTCAGTTGTTAATGAAATTCCATTCACGGATGTAACAGGTTACTCCATGTTTATAAATTACGCTGGGAGCAATTACACCGAGCTTATCTCCGATGCAGTAGCCCCCGTGCAACATGCCTCTCACGAGAGCTGCTCAGGCGCCATTCACAACAATCTTGAGAACTATTATGAGCTAATTTTGTATATGAAAGCCAAGAACAATGAGCGTGGAGATACGTCGAGAAATTATCGCAAATCGTATTGTCGAAAGGTTTTTTTGTGAAAATATTCTGATCGCCGAAGATGATCCATAAATCTCGTGGAAAGGTTTAACTTAACATTTTGCTGTTCCATTATTACAGAAAAACCACCCTTTAAATCTGATTTTATATCTTCAGTTGGATCAATAGTTTACAGTAATTGCTTGAAACATTCTTCTGATCACCTCAGAATTCGAAGTGAAAAACTAAATTGAAACGATTATTGTTGGAAGGTATTTACTGGAGCCGAATAAGTATTTATTGTCGCTATTATCTGGTTAGGGAGCGGTGAATCAGGCAAGTTGGGGTATTGGTAAAAACACAGTCGATGCGAGCCCGGGAATGCCTGGTCCCAACCGCTCATGAAAGAATCCCATCCGGAATCTCTAATTAAAACTTTATCTAGTCCTTTCGCAATCTCCTGAATTCTCAGATTCTCAGAACGGTGAAATGTTAATTCTATTGGTTTGGAGGTTGGCGACACCATTTCGGCTATAAACTTTTAAAAAAAGAAGAAAAGGAAATGAAGCAAAGCTTCGGCTTTAGTTGACCTAGACCTAGACCTGATTGCATACAAAATAAAATGTTCTAGCTGATTTCCGTCATGTATCAAATATAGTAACGGAACGACTATCAAGTTTCGTGTTTCTAAGCAAGTTTCTCAATTAACAATCCTTAGAACAATTCTATTAATTTATTTGCCATCGTCTCGGATAGATTACAAGCAGAGATGAAGGGCGGTTTGTAGATGTTAGGTATTGTAAAAAATATAATTGTTGCAAAGTTTCGAATCAATAAGTTACGATGTGTATCCCTTTTATGAGATTCTGATAACATTCCATCTGTAAGGGAAAACAGCAACGGTCGACGAAGTGAGCATGTTTTTCATAAAGGTTGTCTCTATTTAAGGAGATCATAAAAGGTGGTTAAATGACATTATATTTACGATGAGCAGCATTATTATTCAAATACATATTAGATGCCATTTTGTTAAGTAGTAATTAAATTTCTTATGTGTGTTGAATGGATAGACTCGTCATTATAAACGCAGTGGAGGGGGGAGAGACACATTGTTTGACGATAATTGGATTTCCATGAAAACAGTGCATCTATCGTTTTCTGACGTGGGAGTTGCGACTCGAGAATTCTGTTTTTATTAGCGTTTTATGATATCTACGTAAATATTGAAATTAACTTAACATGTTGACTAATTATTTACAATTGAATTATTAAAATAGGTATCAGTTACGAGTTGTTAAATTGACTAAGTAAACCTTACAAACGTATTTTTATTATATGTTAATAACTGAAAAAGGTGAATAACTCTCATTCGTTGACAGTGTTGAAGCGCGATGTCTGCTCGGAGACTCCAAAATGCTAAAAATGGCATAAATAATTTATACGTGGCTTGCTTGAGCTTAGTTTTTGTCGCATCGACCTGTCCACTGATGCATTTATAATATAAGGGTGGTTTTTGCTGTGTCCTCTGGTCGCAGTGGAATGCAACCGCTAAAATTGATCTTGTTCAAAACGTGAGTTGCACGCGTAATGTCAACCGATGCCTTTAACTCTTTGCCTTTGACAATATTTCGCGCCGAGAAAGTAATTTCGGCTTATTTCGTTTATGCCTTTTTTGCATTACCGAGCACGGTAGAGTCGATTATTCAGCCGATGATTTGCAAGACAGGGTAGTTCAAACAAGCATTTAAGTATTGAAAGGTAAATACTTACCGAAAGAGTCGGTTCTGTTAAATCGTGCTTGCGGTTTGGGCGGGATTACATATTGCGGGTTTGTGGATGATTGCTTGAGACGGGCTTATTACTGGCCGTGTGTAAGTCGCTTAACGTTTCTAGTTCCTGTGTAGGAAGCTTATGAGAGCATTAAATGGTAATGGCTTGTCTGAGCTTGGATGTAAGATGGATCCGTGCATCAATGTCTATAAGGCATGTACGTTTAGACAATTTTAAAATGTATTCATGAGCAAGTATTTTAGTCTTGCGTGTTTATGCCTAAGACAGTAAGAAAGGCAGGGATGGGTGGGAGGTTCTGTTGATTCCTTTATTCCTTTTGTCTACCTCCCACACTTCTCCTTTTTTAACAATATCATAAAAATAGTGTATTGAAAATAAATATAAGTATAAAATCGGTAAACACCTACTTGTTTGTGTAGGATGTTAAAATATTATTTACAAATGTTTGAATACGTGTCTGAATTTCACGGATTTGATTGATTGATTAGAAAGGTATATCTCTATTGTAATAGCTCTTCTCAAAAATACATAGTCACTTCTTAATTTCTGACACTTTATTACAATTATAATAATCATAATAAAGCCTTGACTTACATTCCTTAATTTACAGAATATTTATAATATTGATAAAAATGGTGGAGGCCTTCACACAATAAGTGTTAATAAGCTTTAAATAGCACCTTAAATCCAAGCAAAGTTGTGGGTAGTACAGAATGTACTATAGAGGTGGGTTTTTTTCTATTTAAATAGTCGTAAAGAACAAGATGCAAGAACTGTTTGGTCCTTTCGAATACTTGTTTCAATTCTAAAGTCTGCAATGATAAATTACTTTGTCAGAATAATTACACACACACGAAAAATAAATTCAAGTTTTCCTCATTCCTTGACCCTTGTCTCTCTTAATTCTATAAGTATTTAAAATGTGTATAATTAGTGTCGGTGATTATTATGTTGTTGTTTTATTTTCAGTAAACAAGCCGTGTTCGATGGCAAGAGAGCGATACGGGGAGGGATCCCGTTTGTGTTTCGTAAGTAAAAACATCACCCATTTTAATAGTCCGTAGTCGGGTAGAACAGCTGGTTTCTTTATAATTGCCTTTTCGATACAAATGTCCAAACGATCCTTTACTGTCAACGCCGTTTGTAATTGGATAATTTTTTATGTAGAGTTGATACAATGTTCGATGAATATCTACTGTACTGTAGTACATTATGTAGGTATCTGAATGTTATCTTTATGTGTATCTCACACACAAATAAGGTATATGAGCTTCTTTGTAATTAATGGACTTTTAAAAGTAGACCAACATGGTATTTCTCTTTTCATGTTGATTTCCAGCTAAAACTTTAAACAAGAAACTATAGTATAAGCAATAATAACTGTTTATGAACAGAGTAAATAAATAACGCGTCTACAGTTACATAGCTAAAGTGATTCAAAATGAAGCACAATTTGAAGATTGTTAGATAAGTTCAGTTTCCGTCCAATTAGCAATTAGTTGTGTTATTGCCGACTTCTTGTCTGTCTGTCTGTTCCTTGTTGCATGAGAAATGAAGTTATACAGTAGGTTCAACGTTTAGGGTTTAACAAAATCTATATTTTTATTTGAAGAATAATTACTAGTTTCTAATAAATGAAACTTTAGTTTAAGTGCAACCTTGGCTCAGTTATTAAAAATGTCATTTAAACAACTTCGAGTACATTGCCTTTTCTTATGTCAAATGTTTTATGAAATAGAATCTTTAATATTCAGCCTCCGTAGCGTAGAAGTGAAACATCTCACTGCACTGCAATATGATACGCAAGAGGTTCAATCCTAACGCGTATAGACTTATAATTGCTTTTGCTTCTGTTCCTATTATTTTAATCTCGTTATTCCAGCCCAATTCGGTCAATGGGCGTTCGGGCCGCAGCACGGGTTCGCCCGCGTTGCGCGCTGGCACGTTGAGAAGATGCCGGAGCGGCTGCCCAGCGGAGACGTGGAAGCTGTCTTCACTCTCATGGACGACGACATGACCAGGTCCATGTGGCACTTCCAGTAAGTACCGTTGTATTTTTACACCAAAAAACCAACAGACTTGATGGAAAGTGATAAAGCGTATTGACACGATGATGTCTTTGATTTCTTATTTGTTTTTTTCTTGGGGTTTCTATCATTTACGCGGTGAGATCAATGCTTTAGCTGTGGCATTCCTCGTTAGTACACTTTTATGTAGGTATTACTGTGAAACTACATTTCAAGGCAGCAAGACTAACGGTTTAGCTGTCGGCACACCGATCATTTTTTTTTCTTAAATCACCAGCACACTTATCAGTGCCGAATACAACGAACGAATGGAAGTCAAGGAGGTCTCGCACTCATAGCCGCACTGAAAGAATCGAAGATATCGTTTATATTTTCTTTTCACCTGTCGCTCGTAATTACATGTGAATCGATCCCATAAACTGTTACGGAAGTGATATAATCCGAAATCGTCTAGGATTTCTGGAGATCTTTAAGATTCACATGATTCGACGCGTGGTAGGTGTGCGAGGATTCATAGGATTTCATATAAAGAATCGTAAAATTATTTTCGTTTGTCTTGTTCGATGCATTCGGCTCGGATAAGCGTTTGCTTTATGTGAGTATTCTAATCAGTTCTAGGAATAATCCATATAAATATAAATTGATTTATTAAATCTGCTCATCTGTAGCATGGGAAAAATAACCTATCTACATACAAAAATAAGTACTATTTTGATTGGTAATAAGTTCCGCTCCGTGTGAGGTCTGTAAGGCTGTCATATTAACATCTTTGACAGTTGTCACAGGTGAAAGTCTGATTCATACGCAGTTAATCCCCGGATATCAGTATACCACTAGTTGTTTGCCGAGTGTAAATTATATTTTCATGTATTTTTATTGTATGAAAAAAATAACAAAATATAATGCTTTTAACTTTTGTCTGTTTTAGGAATTGTTATAACCGTTTTATTCACTTCACCGCATCAAATGTACCGGTTATTGGGTTTTAAACAATTATGTGCATAACATAAGACACAATAACATTTTTGAGTAAAACTTTTTTCCCCTTGATTTTTAGGGTTTCGTACCTAAAAGGAACCCTATTACTAAGCCTCTGCTATCCGTCAGTCTGTCAGCGGGCTGTATCTTATGAACCATATAGCTAGACTCACGAAATTTTCAGAGAAGGTCAGTTCTGTTGCCGCTGTAACAACAAATAGTAAAAACATAAATAAATTTTTAAATTTAAAGGAGGAGGGAAACTTTTTGCTCGTTCTTGTATCTTTTACGAAATTATCTAAAAAGCGCATAATGTTAAATCTGATACAATGGAAAGGAACCCATCAATTGCGAGTCCGCCTCACACTTGATCGGTTTTTTTAGCTACTCATCATAAAACAGTGCCATATGCTTGTAATTGCTCATAACTAGCAGCGGTTGATTGCTTATTTAACAAAATTTACTGAAGTGCTCATTAAAAACGAGCCATAAAATCAGTAATTTATCAAAGCTGTGTACAGTTAAAATGTTTTTTATAAACACATTAGTTTATCGTAAAACTTAATTCTAATATATGTGTGGGTATATTAGAAATATATAATTATTATTTTAAAGGATTTAAAAAAATGCTGAATATAATTGTATATTGATTTAATTTAATTTTTATTTCATTCTACTAGCTTTTTAAATATATTTAAATTATTTTAATGTTAAATACATCAATATAATTTTAATTGTAACGTTTCTTCAGTTAAGAACTGTAATTAATTTGAGTATATCTTGTGTAAGTGACGTATATATATAAAACTGTATTATTATATTCGAATGTCTTTACTTTTTCTGGTCTTATTTCCTATACGTATTTTTACAGAATTCATTCTGCTCATAATAATGCAAAGGATTAAATTCTACGTTTTCATGCTAAAACGATTTTGATTAATTTTATTTTAGACGTAGATTGTCGTGAGAATAAAACTAAGCGGACGACTTTGGGAAGAAATTTCACTATCGTTTTCATATTTCTCAGTCTAAGCAAAGTTTCGCAACTTTAAGCGCAAGCTAGTTAATAATTTTTTTATCGGTACGACTGTTACACATACCGAAGATTTTTGACGGTATGATGTCAAAGTCAAAGTCAAAATATTTTTTATTCAAATATACTTAAATTAAGTACTCTTAAATCGTCCTCTTTTTATACTACCACCGGTTCGAAACGCTATTTCTACGGGGAAGAATCGGGCAAGAAACTTCCGTAGTTGCTTTTTTCAAAATAATTACAACGATTTATAAATAAAATACAGTTCTCTAATTGTAAACCTAATTTTTCTATAACTAAGTTATATAAACCAAACTTTATATAATATATAAGTCGATGACCAAGTCTATATTATAAAATAAAAATACTAAATTACATGAATTACATATGATGCAATGAATGTTACTTATGAAATATGCGAACGAAAAATATCTATTAATAATGAAAATAGTGTAAATAGTAAGTTCATTTTAACATTGCACTCTTTGCACTTCAACTGTCTATAAGATAAACCTGTGCAGGGAAGTAAAATTACTTCCATATATCTTTATCCTCTACATAATTTTGAATTTTATAGAAAGCCTTCTTAATTAAAACTTGTTTCACATGTTTTTTAAATTTCGTGTCTGACATTTCAGTTACATTTTTTGGTATATTGTTGTAAAAACGAACACAGTTTCCAATAAATGACTTATTAGTTTTTGACAATCTAACTGTAGGGATAATTAATTTATTATTATTTCTAGTATTAAAACCGTGGCCTAGCCTTTCAAATTCGTTTAGGTGTTTTCTTACATACATAATATTATCAAAAATATACTGGGATGGTAAGGTGAGTATATCAATTTCTTTGAATAATTGTCTTAATGAATGTCACGGCTTCAGGTTATACATAGCTCTTATGGATCTTTTTTGTAAAATAAAAATAGTATCTATTTCGGCCGCACTACCCCATAGTAGTAAACCATAAGACATGATACTATGAAAATAGGCAAAATACACCAGTCTAGCCGTGGGTAGATCCGTTAAATTTCTAATTTTCCCTACTGCAAATGCTGCCGAACTTAGTTTACCACTAATTGATTCTATGTGAGCACTCCACTGCTATTTTGAATCAATATTAATACCTAAGAATTTCGTCGAGTCTATAATATTGAGCACATCATTATTTATTTTAACATCCCTGGATGCTGTCCGCACATTAGGTAAAGAAAATCGGAGGCACTTAGTCTTTTTACCATTTAGAAGAAGATTATTAGAACTAAACCAATCCGTTACTTGTTTTAACGTCGAATTTATTTCATTTATTTTATTATTGTTTCTGTTTATTTTAAAAATGAAAGATGTCACAGTAACTGTAAAGCCGTGCGCGCTCCCATGAAGGCTTCTAACAAAAAATACGTCTGCATTGCATATTTGTAAACATACTTGCAGGAACAATTGACAATGGAAGCAATCCAGCCCAGTAAGGCTATATTTGATGCTGGTAACGATAGACTGTAACCCAAATCTTTGTGTGTGGTAAATTTCTAAAGTTTTTAAGACAAGAAAATTTCTTATCAATACAAATATTTTTATAATCACCATTACAAGCGCTATAGCAACTGTTTTTGCAAAGGCTACTAAGATTGACAGTTAAAATTTAAAATTCTCAGGTTCAGACTAACGTACCGGCTGATACTTCGCGAGAAGGAGCTCCACTTCAATATCGGAGTGTACAACCCCAGCAAGGAGTTGACATTCAGCTGTCAGCTGCTGCTGCACACGTACTTCAAGGTGCCAGACGTCAGGCGCTGTCAGATCACCGGCATGCACGGCTGCATGTTCATTGACAAGGTAACTGGATTCTTGAATAAATTCTGGGTCACCAATATAAAGTTCAATAGTTGACTTTTCATTGCTGACTAAATGCACAGGTAATAATAATAATAATAATAATAATCTTTATTTCCAAAAATAAAACAGACATTTATACATTGATTGATAACGTCCGCAGTAGTTTTATTTAAAAACTGTGTCGCTGACGTTATCGCCCTCCTCAAGTAACAATATAAATTTTTATAAAATTATATAAAGATTTAAACAAATCCATTGAAACAAAATAGAAAGAATCAAAATTAAATCGATAATCAAAATTAAAACGAAACCAAAAACTATATTATAATAGTTAATAATTGAGATAATAATGAACAGCCAAAAATACAAAAACTAAAATAAAATTATAATGATTGTGTGCGTGTCTAACCCATAATTTCATGTGTAAGTTTGTGTACATGTATGTGCGCTTGTATTTGTGAATGCGTGTGAATGTATGAAGTTTAAGAAAATTGAGAGACAGATGATATATATTCACCTTTGGATTAGAGAATCGGTCTGCTCATAGGAGCGAGATTGAAGCCAGGATGTTATGTCCGCCCTACACTTAGCCAGAGTTTTATTATAAATTTGGATTTCCTTGTTTATTTTATTATATATACGACTACTTAGATAGGGAAAGTGACGCCTAGCAACTGCCGTCCACTGATCAACCGTTTTACATACACTGCTTCTATTTCGCTTTCGCTTGTCCCTAAAAATATTGGGGTTGAAGCTATTCATAGGTAGTCAAGTATACATTTGTATTTGGTCAAGAAATGCAATACATTGTATAGTAGGGAGGCTACTGGACTTAGTAGTACCTAATGTGCATAAAAAAAAATATATATATATTGCAAGTCTCGCATTCTTCCATGTCGCTACAAATATGTGTCTTTAACTTTTCTTCCATACTGGGAGGCAATTTAGACAACTCATAATAAAGTCGTTTTTTTTTGGGCACACCTGCCACTCTGTCCCACCACTGCAAATCCTGTTCACCAGGATCAACAGTGGCGTCCTTTGGTCGAATAATCAAAGAATAATGCAGCTGTACAATGATGCACAGGCTGTGCTCGGACACCCTAACAGCTGTCTAGAGACCCGCAACTAACTTAATCAGAAGAAATAGGAGGTAGTAAGAAAGCGGTTTCAGACTTCCCTCCCAGCAAAGCGGAGACAGCAATGGAAACGGCCCAGGGGCCAGGGGAAAGGGAGGGAAAGGGATCTACGGTCAGGAGACGCCTGACCGTCAAAACACCAAGGCAAACCACTAACTAACAGGGGATAAATTAAATACTAACCTAAATCTTACACCAGTAGTAATATTGTATTTAATTAATAAGTAATAAAGTCGTTGTTAAAAGTTTGGTGTTACAGATACATGTATATGGTCTGTTTCCAAAATTTTATTACACAATTCGATAGCTAGTTCATAGAATTGACCGACGAAAGGAAAAAGTGACCATATTGTGACCTATCTGGTAATTGAAAAGACATATAAAAAAGATAAAATCTTAAATCGGGATTTTTAAATCAGTTGAATGTGGATCTTTTTGCAGACCCGTGAAGGTGCAGTATACCAGGAGACGCGCGAGGTGGTCACCATCAACGAGTGGACGGACAGGATCTACCAGAACACGATGCAGGAGCACATCATCACCAACGTCGTCTCCGGCAGGAAGATGAGGATACAGAAGTACAACTTCCCTGATACTGGTCAGCATCCTATTATATCTACTGTAGTTACTTAATTGCACATGACATGTTTTTGTTTCTGAAGTGGCTTGATGATTTATTTGTAATGTGAATGACACATACTCAAAAGAGCTGACAAGTTGTTGTACTAAGCATGGGAAACGTTGAAACTGTATTGTAGGTGGTACCTTCTCACTTTTATGTGAACAAGCTATAATTGTTTAGATTAATGCTAAATAATCTACTTTTAAATTCCAGTGATTTGGAACCCGTGGGCGGAGTTCGCGAAGGAAATCCCTGACTTCGGTGACGACGAATTCCCTAACATGGTATGCGTGGAGGCGGGGCGCGTCGCGGCGCCCATCGTGCTGCTGCCCGGGACCGCCTTCGAAGCCAGCCAGATACTGCAGGTAACTACACCATTTAACTTTTTTTATTTATTTTGTTTGTGGGCAAATAAGCAGACAGTTCATCTGATGGAAAGTTATCCCCGCCGCCTATTGTACGACGGTGCCCTTGATGTTTTAGAACGTCAAGAGCACCGCCAATACCTTGTGAAGAGGTAATCGGAATTCTAGCGGTGGTAATTACACTGAGTCCGATCCTTTGAACTGAAATACATTGAACTGTGTCATGGTAGAAAACAAAAAAGAGGACGGTATCGACCTAGACAATCTCGCCCGTAGATCACCGTAAAAATAGGTGTAACTCACGAAGCTTATATATACATAGTATAAGTTGCTTCGTTAATTTATAGTAGCATAAATTTAGTTCAATTATTTTTAGTTAGTGGACTACAACGGGGACCTATATAATTTTGATTATAGATCAAACTAAACAGTCACGAGGCGGTCAAATCTTAAGCATGTTACCTATGAATGATAGCGTTACCAAGGCAACCAATAGAAATGGTCTTCTGTAATTAGGTAACATCACATGGTATTATTGTTTTCAGGTAATGTAAGCGGGATCCGTCGAGCTGCAGTTTGCCGTCCACACGAAGTAACGTCAATTCAAGCAATCTTTGTATCTAGACAATATGTTTTATGGCTGATAGTACAAGATATTTTACAAAGCTATGTATTAATTATGATTTTTAAAGTTAGTTACGAAAGCACAAAACATTCACAAATCGACATTCCAATGTTCAAAGTTTTAGTTTAATATTAATAAGGTTTATTTTAAATTGAAAGACAATTTCCGTTTCTTTTTCATACTTGCAATAGGAATGTACTGCCATTTGTATGTATACTAAAGCCAAACTAAAAACACAATTGTTTTGTTAATGTGGTGTTTTTTACTATCTTAATTTAAGGGAAACTGATTTACATTGTTGCGAAAGTGGTTTTAAAATCATTTCTTTAAAAAAAAGGTTGTGTCAATCTTGCCAAAATTTGAGCGGTATCTTCCGGCCTTCGTGTTTGATCCTGAGATGATTGATAAATTCTATGGTTGATCTTTAAATCTCAATGCTTTCTTCTCAAACATAAAACTTAGGTTTAACATTATAGGCATGCGATAATATCAACAATAAATCGCGATTTACACTGATTTAGATAATACTTTATAATGGACTATGAAGAAAGTTTTAGAAAATCTGTAGCTAGACATCATTATCGATTTGGTGCATTCTAGATAGACTCTGTCCCGTATTTTTACGATGTAGGTATCCTACATATCGAGCCTACACATGTAAACAAGTCAAAACTGACAATCTTATACCCCTTCTGCACAATTCCCCATCGTAATGGGCAAGCCCGGATAGCCCTACACTAATTAAACAAAGCAATAGCTAAAGGAATGTGATATGTATCTCTTTCTGAACGTATTTGCGTCCTGCTCAGTCTTCCGCTTGTGTCTCTTGTGATATACTTTTTTTAATTGTTTCTTTACTTTTACTGTTCTATTAAACCTTTTAATGTTTAGATTAATGTAATTGGAGTTTCATGAAGATTCATGAAATATGTTTTTGTTTAGAACATGATTTGCTGAAAATTTGCCAATTTATGCAATCCATACGTAATAAGGTTAGGCTAAAGTATGCACAAATCGTGTCATACAATCCCATACACCTAGTTATCAGCAATAAATGTTAGTTCGTAAAAACAGCATGAATACTCATTTTTACACATTCCTTTGAACGCAGATGAATTGTAGTTTTTGTTATAAGAAATGTTTTTAACATTTGAGCCTCTTGTTATGATTGTTAAACTAATCCATCCCAATATAAGTTAAAGAAGTGTACATACTCAACCTTTAATTGTACAAATGAATCTTTTTTTAAGTACTTACATTAATTTTGTACCTTTTTTGATACTGTAGGAGGCTTATAAAGTATACGATGATAGACAAGATTTATAGTTGGATATGCCTTAACTCTGATACTTGATTTATTAATGACGATCATTCTTTTAAAACCCTTCTTCTTAATATTATACTCGTATTTGAATTTGTAGTTTAAATTTAATCCAAACGACATGGCATAGATCTGGGATAGCATTTGTAGCTAGATTACATTGTCTTTCTTTTTCTAAAAAAGTTGTAAGCATTCTACAGTAATGGTAACGTGTTACGGTCATATCTAACTATTTACTCTTTAATTAACATAAGAATGTACTTAGATGTAATAAGTTCCTTGTTTTTATACGATAATGATTCATGTTTGATATTTGCATTGATAATAAATTGTATTAAAATTGACATCCAAGATGTTTTGATGATTAGCGCTTCTTAATATGGAATTCTTTCAATGAATTCAATGAAGTCGCTAGGAGATGAGGTTTTATGTGAAACGTAAAAGATATCTTTGCGTGACTAATGTTTTGTAATTGAGACTTGTAATGTCGTATACCTAACAATTAATTATGGTAGCTATGAACATCGAAAATTAGAAACGAAGTGTACTTCAATAGGTGCAATAAACACAAGTAATA
The DNA here is from genome assembly GCA_949316135.1 of Choreutis nemorana. Taxonomy (NCBI): domain Eukaryota; kingdom Metazoa; phylum Arthropoda; class Insecta; order Lepidoptera; family Choreutidae; genus Choreutis; species Choreutis nemorana. The sequence goes on from OX438598.1 coordinate 2,661,850, forward strand.
AGGAAATGATTGTTTTATTTCATTATAAGCTTAAACATACTGGTCAAAATCATAACCCTTCTTTTTGATTCACCGTAGTCTGCTAAAAAGGGAGCTACTTCCTCTACAAGAGAAATTAAAGAAACCACATAAGTCACAGTAAAAGGTGTGTAGTGTTGTTGGTGGGATGTTGTCGTTATAGTAGCCACTAGAAGAATTTAGAATTTTAGTCGAACACATTTTGTCTACATGAACAGAAAAATGTTGAGAGGTAAGCTACAAAAAAGCTTTTTTATTTCTTGATGTTTTTGGTCTAAGAAATTCAATAATGGAATTTGTGAAATTTTTTGCAAACATGGTTTACAGTAGATTAATAAAGCTTGATATACGGTGTACAATGTCTATAGGTGTCCGAGCCACTCTGGTACAAGCCTTTAACGACCATTGTCCTCGAACGTAACATTCCGCGATGGAAATCCCTTTTATGTTCATTAACTGACAGTTGCTGGAGGCAATAGAGCACAAGCCGAGTGCTTGGTGCGCGTTTATTTGATTTTCGTAAGCCGCTATTTTCTGCTTGTAAACAAAAACGCACCTTCAGAGAATTAGGGCTGTGTCATTGTAACAATAATAATTAAAACAAAAAACTATACACGTAACTATATTTTTTAATTAATTACAATCTATGCTGATGCTTCAGGTTTGCTTTCACCGATGTTGCCGCAAGAACCAACCTCAGTTAGCAAATCTTTCTTGGATTCAAAATACTCTTTGTACCACATGATATGGTCTACTTTCTCTTGCACTGTGTAGAAAGCATTTTTGGACAGCCCTACACAAACAAGTTCCATGAAATGCCTGATTGGACCCTTCTTTGGACACCAGCTTTCTAGATGTTGGTCCAAGAAAATGTGCTCAGAAAAATGTACATTAGCCTCCTCTTCCATGCCTGAAATTAAACAAAAAAACTTGTTATTTATAATGAAAATAGTTCTGGCTGTACTCTATGCCTTATAATGAGGCAGATGCGTTTTGAGTTTAAGAGTTTTCTATAAGAAAAATAAAAACAAATAAGTTTGGTAATATTTTTTGTTTTTGGTTATGGGCTGTATCAACATGCAATGTGGGTGAAGTAATGTGATGTAATTTCTATTTGTTACATTCCAAGAGCCCAATACTAATTATTGTGGGTAGATTTATCTACCACAAGCTTTAATTCTTAAGCTTTAGTTATGTACTAAATTGTTAAATAAATTAAAAATCTCCATTTAACATCAAAATATTACCTTGTTCATTGTCAATAGGAAACTTCCAGACTTTTCCCTGTTCCGTCCAGAGCATCATCTTCTGAAAGTAGTTGCTGGGAGGCTGTGTGGTGGCCAACACCAGCTCCCTTTGCTTTAGATTCTCCCAGACCTCCAGCTTGGTGCCTTCATTGGACTCCTTGCTTGTGAAGATACCCAGAGGCTGTCCAGACCAAATGTTGATTGTGGTTGCTTGAGGGACACTGTAAATAATATTTTATGTTATATTATGGATAAGTGTGTATCTATATATGTAAATCTGTCTGTAAGTATTTGGACTGTAGAAAATGGGGAGGTTTTCGCCTATAAACACTGAGGCTTTGATATACAAAATTTGAATGATTTATTGTCTAATTAAGACCAAACAAGCTGAAGACTAATTCCTTTTTGTCTGAAAATAAATTAAACTTGTGGACAATAGATTCTTAATAATATTCCAAGGAAGACTTTCCCACTGACTCATTATTTAAATTTCATTTATTATTTGCTGATACCAGGGCTTTATGTGATATTGGGTTTATTTATGCGTTTATTTATGTGATATATATATCTATATATATATATATCTACGGCATCCAATACATATAAATTTAGAAAACTATTAGTTCTTACCTTTTTCTTGCTTCAGCTGATAGCTGTGTGCGCCGCTGGTTGTACCTATTGTTTTGGTTCTCATTTCTTGTCTTCTGAACTATTTTCTTGACTTGCTGGCCTCTTGTCTCCCTTTGGACTGCTTGATCTGGTTCCTTTGATCTATCCACCTTCATACCAATTAGCAAGTCACTGGAATATAAATACATTGAATCAATTTTTAAATGCTTGGGATTATAGTTCAATAGGGCTATCTCATGTTATCCTTTTAACATTTTATCCTAAGATCTTTAATATATTATATATTTCCTATTACTATATTTATTTATGAAACATGTCACGCCTTTTAACAAATTTATTTTTAAATTCACAGGATTTTATTTTTGCAGGTGGTAGATCTATGTTGGTGATTTTCGGGGTTGGTTGGTACCCTCGTTTCTATTTCTGCTGTAAAACAGATTGATGGATTAGAGAGCCTGAGAGATATAACATCCTTACCTCTACATGGGCTATGCATTGATGGTGCTCTTGGCATTCTCATTCATTAAGGGCATTGGTGGTGCTATGACTTTCCATCAGATGTACTGTCTGCTTGGCTTGTTTGCTCATGATGTTGATGAAAAAATCCATTTAAAATGTAAAAAATATGATAGCTTACCTGAGACTAGTAGATGTTTGATTGATCTTTCCAAGGACCTTTGACAGTAGCTCAGCTTCTGTCTGTTTCACATCTCCACCTAATGCCTGTGCTACATCTCCTGCTGCCTTTGTAATACTCTCCTCTATAGGTCAAAATATAAAGTGTGTATTAAACCCAATCCCAGCCATAAAACAGACCTATATCTTTGCACTTGCATATCGAATCATAAATATGGTCATAAAATATAACTTTGTATTTTCTCAGGTTGTTAAAATGAATTTATCACATTAGATTACCAAAGAATATCGTAAATATTATAAGAATTAAAACGTAACGTAATATTAAGACTAGATGTCTTAATATTACAAAAATAAAGTTGCAAATTATTCCACTTTAGGAGCACGAAAAGAGTAGTCTAATGCGTGAATGTATTTGAATGAAATTTTAATTTATCTCTGTTAAATTTTAAACCAAGATGTATTTAACTCATTTACTTACCAATTTTTTCACTGGTTATCTCAACTTCGTCCGTTTTCAGTCGACGTTTCCTCTCCGGAGCTGAAGCAAATTTCTGTCTGTATTCATCCTGATTAATTTTTGGTTCAGTTAACATACTCTTCAAGAGTGCCTGTATTTTCTCGGTACTGGATTCTGTTGTCTTTTTAACTTCAGTTTTAGCCTCGGGTTTGATATCTGCAACCTTACAATCACTATCTGAGGGTTTATCACTTAAACATCTTGAAATTATTCTGAAATCCTTTCGGAATCGAAGCCTGAAATCAAATTTTAATGTTTAATGAAAGAATTGATTTGCGTAGAATTCATTTGTAATTATTAGATACTCATAAGTTTATAGTATTTACCTGGTTAGCATTTTTGTTGAAATATTGTTTTGGTTATTGAGTGAGAGTATAAATAAAATGTAAATAGAAATTTGCAGTTCAGATTTTTGAGGTTAGGATCGCGTTTTGTTTCTTTGGAATAGATTTTTAGAATTTTATTATTTAATTCATCAGTTTAATTACGTTTTATTTGTAACATTTTTATTTTATTTTTGGGTTTGATCTCAAAACAAGGGTATCAATCCATAAAACCAAGTTATGAAGTGGATAATTTTACCGATTCACGGATTTCAGTTTTTACAAGAATAAAAAGCCTTTTGATTTCGAGACTAGGGTTCTTGGGGTACGAATTTCAAAAGATTATTCCAAATTAAACGTTAAACTAAAAAAAGAGAGTCGTGACCATAACGCTGGTCTGCATTTCGCTCAAAGGTTGAGCATCGCTATACAGCGTGGAAATGCAGCCAGTGCTATGGGCACACTCCATTGTAGACATGATTTTTATTAGGATTTGTTTATATAAAATTTCATCTTTGTTTCAATTCTATTATTAGAAATTGAGTACCATAATGAAAATACATATATTATTCAATCTTTTATTTTGTCAAAAAATTGTTGAGTTGTTCTTTCTAAAAACAACAAAAGATCTGATAGTACAAAATTCAAGTACATACTTATATACAAAATCCAAATATCAAAAAATTGTTTCGTTGCTTTATAAATCTTGCAATGCAACGTGTATCCTAAATACTTATTAATTAATTAAGGCACATTTTTTGCACATTGCTTTTGAGCAATAAAAATTAAGTAGCTTACATAAAAATTACTTAGGACTATAATTAATAACAAAAAGTATGAATTACTACATTTTAAGTAACACTATATTCAAATAACAATTTAAACACAAATTTGGTACAGTATATGGGACATTTTCATTATCTTACTACGAGTAATTAACCAATAACGAGATCAAGTAAAGAATTGAAATACAGTTGTATGAAACACGTATGAAATTTCATCATTATTGATTATTGAAAATATTGTGACAAAACAATACAAATTATGGCACTCTTCAACACACCTTGGGGTGATAAATTATTCTACAAGCTAAAATGATCTATTGCAAACATTTTCCTTCATAAAAGCAATTAGATAATACATAGCACCAAAATTATATACAATACATGGGCAGTTTCACTTGACCTCACATCACAGCCTTTCCTTTACACAATCAACCCATCATTCTTACGTACAGTCTAATCACAGCCGTCTAGGAACTAAGTTTGACAAATCCGAAGAAGGAGTATCCGGGTCTTAGCCAGAGGGTTCGGTTTTGTTCTCTCTGTGCGATGTTGAGTGTGTCGCCTTCGTTTAGGCGGGCGACGGTTTGCGTGGCGCAGGACATTTGGGCCTTGTCCAGCGGCCGAGCGCTGCTGTCGTCACCGGTGGCGCAAGACGCCAATAGCCGCGGCTGCGAACCCGGCTTGCCCGCCCACATGAAGAAGCAGTTCGGCTTGTGGGAAAGGTACACCACCTGGAAATATAAAATCATTAAATGATATGCTATGTACCTACTGCAGAGAGAGGAGTATTATCTATCAAAAATAATTTACATAACTGGATAGCACAATTTTACCACTGCCGTGATTTGAATCTGAAACCTGAAGCTACTACGCCGCTAGCGGCTGACGGATTCGATAACCTACGTTTACTTTTATTCACCTTATATGAGCCTAGAAATACAAATCCCAGAAGTTTTTTTTAAATACTGACTCAATAGGTACCTGCTACAGATTACCTACGTAACCAAATGATTAAAAGATCAGAATAATGAATATAATAGCGAATACAAATTTTCTATAGATAAAGAGAAACAATAACATACGTAGGTGTTGATTTGATTAAACCCTTAAAGGCTAACCTTTCGCACTTCAACTCTTGGTAGAACAAATAAATTAATTATTCATACAATCTGCATTTCTCTGAAACATAGCGTGCATTCTGAAGCGCGAACAATGGCGCTGGGAATGGAGGGTGGCATTCACTATATTTATATTTAGATCGTGTTTGCAATCAGACGGGGATGGCGCCTCAACAAACACGGTTTTACTTCATTCACGACTATTGATATTGGTTAAGGGTATCTCGAATGCTAAAGTAAAGAAATCTTCAAATTAATTTATATTAAATCTTTTAGCGTAGGCTTCTACGCGTCTGGAGTCGCAGAAAGGGCATTAGTCTATCCAAAACATACCTGAGCATATACTAAGTACAGTCCACTCTCTCGTATTGTGACGTAGTTGGAATGGAGCTCTATTTTATCTTCGCTGTTCTTTGTGGACACCTCGACATCTCGGACCCAAGGCCCAATGATTGCTGCAACAAAGAAACATCTATTAATCCTGCATCTTACACGTTTAACAGAACGTGCTCCTGTATCCGCATGTTTATCACAGCTAGACCATTATGAAACATTACCAATATGTTCATGCTTCGACTTTGACTCAATGTCCATAAATATCAAATTATTTATTGAAACTGATCTCAGCCAAGTTTTCGAAGGATTGAAAAGGGAGAAGTTTTGTTAGTATCGCATAAAATAGTGCCTTTTTGTAATTAATATATTAAACAATAAAAAGTTAAGTTAAGAGTTAGCTTTTGTAATATTACGTTATTATATAAGTGTTCAAGCAAATTTCTCATGAAAAAACCTCTCAACTACATATTTCAATTATTTGAGTTTCATTCATAGCTATATTATTGATCTTAAAATATAGATTGCATATTTGTTTACACATAGGTTGACATCACTGATACTCATTACTTGTTTCTAGTGATAACTATAAGTTTTCACTTGAATTTATCAAACAAAGGACACTTTCACAATCATCGGTTCACTATACATTCAACGTGAGTTCACTTAAGAATTAAACCCCGCTATAAAGTGTAAGCTTAGTACGAGTTGACGAGTTTCTCCAACATCCAATCTTTTCCAACGTTTCCCTCTGGCAGGAAGCAGAAGTAATTGAGTTTTTTAATTATAGAAACAATAAAAATGATGACGGTAGGACAGAATACTATGGATGTATTGAGCCCATCAGGATGATCTCTTTGCCTACATCAGGGTAACAGAGCTGGTTTTATTTGTTCTCTCCACCCACACTGTCGCAGTGCATGTAGGTAATGATGTTAAGTGACAATGCGTGATGTGTCGTGTGTGTGATGTAGCACATGTCAAAGCAAAATCTATGTGTTTTTAACGGGATTATTTTCGCCTTTATGAAACATAGTCTAAAATTAGCTCAGGACTTTATGAAATAGATAATGCCAATAGTTTTTAAGCCACACTATCAGTAATGCTTGTAATGTTATCTTTTCTGCAATTAAACTAAATGACATACTTTGATAACTTAATCAAAGTGTTTATTTAAACAAGTCTGATGTAGATTTCATGATTCTTTATTGTATACATACGTATATTCATTTCAGTAATAATAATAGGTAAAACAAAACATTGATTTGAGTGATAAAGAATATATATCGTAAATTTTAATTAGCTTTTACTTAAAAATTGTCACAAAAGCAAAAAAAATAGATAAAAATGAGGACAGACCTTATCAATAAATACTTTTGGTTTAGTTTAATGTATTGAGTCTTGATAAAAATATTTGTTGATCCATTACAATTTTTTTTTAGTTAAGTACCATTGCTATGTGACATGAATAAATATTATTTCGGTGTTCCTATCACTAGTTCTTTACAGGATTTTAATGTGCGAAAAACATCAAACCAAATTTCCATTAAAAAAACAATATACCAGAGTAGCCTGAAAGAAGATCGCGCGTTACTCTTCATTCAAGTCTAAGGTGTCGGACATTTTTCCCAGATTTTTCCCCACACGTGGAAATAATGACTTAGTTGCGCAGGTAGGTAACAACAATATGTAATTATAAGTAATGCATTTTACAAATCAGTAGGTATAGATTGTTGTCGTTAAAAATTGATATGCAAGTCCTCAAGTTCGGGTTATAAAAGCGCTTGACATACCTTTTACGATAATGTATGTGTTTACCATCAATTATTTCTACATACCTACCATTCCTTTGCATTAAACTTTAGTTTATTTCTGTTCATAAGTCACCCGAAAAATTACCAAAACCTAGCCCTATATATGTTTAAATTCATGAACTCTGAAAATAGATTAAGGACCGATTGAAAGAAAGAGGCGTTGGCGATCACAAAATACGTGATATATAATTTTTAAAGTATTAAATAATCAAAATGTTATATGTATATAATCTGTCCAGTCTATATACCAGTTTCAGTTTACTTTCCAAATAGAGAACTGACTGTATGTCTGGTCACTTAATTGGCTAACTTATGACTCTTAATTACTATAAAGACATTGTACTTGAGCTTAATAACAAAGCTATGTCAATAATGGCACTAGTTATAATTATTCTAATGTTGACTTTACCGCCTTTAAAATAAGGTTGGTATTACTTAAGTAACAACTGTTACTGAATCAGCTACCAACAATTGTGAATATCTAGGCTTTAAGGTATGTGTACAGACATCCTGTGGTGAATATATTATAATTTTAATCACATATTCCTAACATTTGCAAATGGTTTAGCTAAGCTTCAATATGAACTGTACACCCTTGCAATAAGGTTTACATTTTTGAAAACAAAATTAATGAAGATGATAGTATTAATATAGAATGTATGTTTATGTTGATTAACAAGTTTTCCGTGTAATTGGAAAACTTAGTATTAAATATTGACATGCTTTGTAATAACATAGTTGATAGCTGACCCAGAAATACTTGTGTCAATATTCTGTGGCTTTAATCAAATAAAAAGGAGAAGATTCTGAGTTCCAGTAGTAAGTAGTTTATTTTTTAAGATCTGGGCAAACTTTTTTTGTATGAACAGAATTAAATGAAATATTTTTTATTAATATTAAACTTTAAGTTATTTTATGAAATTTCATATCACAATTTATTACTAAATAGGCAGAGTTAAGAGATTAATTTAATTTTCAGTTATTTTTCAAATGATCATTATATTTAAAAAGTAAATAAGTGGGTATCTTTATTTTGGTAACATACTTTGAAAACCATGTAGATGTAAACATTTTTTAGCCAACAACAACATTTGTAATAAGTTTTTATATAAAACTTGGTAACAGGTGTATGCTCAACAGACATTTGTAGTTTCGACCATGATAGGCAATGATCTATATAAACAATGAAGTATTTCATTAGTCCCCCTAAATAAAGAAATATTAGGCAATTTTTTGCTTCTGTAAAATGTTATTACTAATACCAGGTTTTCACTGTATGGTATCAATTTGTGACCATATTTATTTATGTAGGGATAATACACTAGAAAACAGATTTAAGCAGGTAACTAATATTTTAAAACTTTTCAAAACTTCATGCAATTATAATGCAACAAAATTTTTAAATAAAAAATAATTAAACACTTACTATTTGTTCCGATGTTCGTCTCACGAATACCACCGCTGAAGTGTGCAATCAATGGCTCTGAAAATAACAAAAAATATGCTGAGTACCTACTGTTCTTTTGTATGTAATATAAAATTCTTTGATATATTTTGATTGATGAATTAACAGTTTTAAGTTTGTATGAGTAATACCTTGCTTTGGGAATGTTACGAGTACATCTACTGGTAATTTGTTCTGACTAGGATTCTTCTTACTAGAGTCTATGAGTACTATATCTTCACCTAGGTCTTCAACATAGTACCTTCTTGCATTGACTGAAAGTTCATTATTGGGTTTCTTCATGCGAGGCTCTCTATGATCAGCAGAGCCCTCCCACCCAGGCCTCAGCGGGGCCAGCAGTGGACTCTGCTGCGCCTTCTCTTGGCTCATACTTTCTTTAAATGTCTGAATGACAAAATGCTCTTTGATGACGTCCAACTGACGCCGCATCGCTATCATCTCGTTCCAGTAATAGAAAGCTACTGAGGAGCTCAGTACTATGCAAAATATACTCAGCAAAAAGTTGAGTACAAATAGCAGCTTTATTTTCTTGGAAGACGCGATGGACAAGGTTGTATTTATATGCACACCGAGGTCCGCGGGCTTTTCTGTAATAAAACAACACGTTTTACAATATGCACGCAGGTAGGCGCGATTTTTTAAGGTATACAACTAACAATAAGTCACCTGTTTTAAGATGAATGACTGTCCCGTCTCGGGTGCTTAGTTTTGGATTATTACCAGTATTCAGAAATATATTAGCCGCACCTGTCGAGTTCAGAGGTACTCCCTCGCTTAAGTTAACTTTTCTTTCTCCATCCATTATCAATATTATTGTTGTTTGTAGTACGCGTGAGTACTACAGGTTACACATTAATAACAATAAGCGTAGGCGTCGCCGTACCTAAACAAAGGAAGTAAAGCTTCATTAAAAAGTTCGCACACACTAGCGGTATGATAAATGAATGATAAGCAGCCGTTTGCTTGCTACAATAAATAAATACACGACACACACACATACCGATTATAACTGAATTCCACGCCGTAAATAAAGTTCTATTTCTAATTTAAAATTCAGTCTCCATATTAAATAACTAGGCTAGTTTTGTTCTTAAACCAGTTCACAACAAAACTAAAGTCAAAATACAAAAAAAAAAACACGAACAAAAGTTTTTGAAGGCAAATAACAGCGCGCGGAAGCGCTCCTCTCGGACGACGCGCCAATTTCAAACTGCAGCTGCGAACGAAGCGGTTTTGCGAGCGCGAAAACTATTCGAATGGATGGAAGTGGTATGCCGTGCGGATAGCTAGCTGATAAGTTTCTTGAAGTTAAATAGTCAATGGTGGAAGGCAGCTCGATAACTTCTGCCGGCTTATATCGTTGATACGCCGTTGTATACTTCAAAATTTTGTAAAATGTCAGCAAATAATTAAAACTTGACGAATGTTTACCTATCTTTATATTAGTACTTTTGTACTTTTTACCCGACTGAGGCGAAGCCAAAAAGGCGGGTCAAACAAAAATTATAGATATTATATTTCTTGTAGTACTTGTTTTTCCTTTTTCAGTTGATGTATTGTTTTTGCAGTCTGGTTTTCTGTTTTTTTTAAAGATTATTTACGTTTTAATTAAAGGCCAAATAATGATTATCGAATACTGACTAATTACTGTAAAGTGCTCGTATAAATTTCAAAAAACAATAAATATTTATACAATAAATTACCTACTTAATTGCGATTTCAACATGTTTTCAGTCAAATCTAATGAGTTTATCAGTAATAACAAGTCCTTCACTAACGTAATACCTACTAGTATTTAGGTTCACTCTAAAGTGCATTTGGAGGGTTAGAAGGGCTACAGAGATGCAGCGCGTTCGTATCAGCTTTGATGCTACAAGAATTTATAGGCAAGGATAGCGAAGTAGGTATTTAGGTAATAAACCAATTATGTAGGTTTTTCAACGATATAATTATTTACTCACAAATACCCATTTTAATAGACAGCATTTTATCCAGATTTAAGCTATAAAACTGGTAACCTAAACATATAAATTGTTGTTTAATTAATTTAGGCGTTCATAATCACAACTCGGATGACTCCCAAATACTTCCACGTTCATTAAAAGGGTGTTCGTTTACAGTAGCAGTTTAGTTAGATTTAGTTACATATTTTCATATATATCTACCTACTCAGTGGATACGAGTACGATAACAATACAGAGCAATGGGAACAATAGGTATAGGAAGATGAGTCTAATTAAAACTTGGTCAAGGGCTTACCCGTGCTCTTGCTCTTTCTTTCGCATGTTGTTTAATTTATTTATCATATATATAGTCTAGCAAACCTTACGTTGTTTACTTATATAGTAGGCACATAGGTACCTAAATATCTTTGAGCTTTCGACTGCGGTCCTTTATTTTTATGGATCACATATCTCTTTTTCACTTTAGCATCTATTATGGTGAATGTAAAGAAATAAGGGAACTCTATAGAAGCTACTACAAAAAAAAACTAGCTCAAAACAAATAAATAACTCAGGATATAAGTAGGTAGGTATTCTTTGTTACTTTCTATTCATTTATTTAATTTGCACCCTACCACGTTAAAAGCAAGTCTGCCTAAGTATCAACAACAACTTAATCTCATTGTGTGGTTAATAACACTCAATACTTAATTACAAGTCGGGAATCGAACCCAACTTGCAAGGCGGTAACACAATTTAGTAATTGAAGATAAGAAAAAAGCAATCCACTATAAATAAATAATTCCTAATGTGTCTGCACGGGGTTTCTAAAGTATATATCGAAAGAAAGTTCTGTAAAAGATTAAATGGTAAGGTAAAGTTAGGATTTCATTTTCATTAAAACCAGTTGACTTAAAATAAAAATGTTTCAGTTTGTTTTTAAAGCTTTAGCGCCTAAACTTCGATTTCAAAACGAAGAAATTTAAATATTTCATGCAGATACAAGTGTCTTGAAAATCTTGGAATGCAATTCGCCAGCTGTTTGCAAGCTTCTAGCCAGTTATCTGCTTTAGGACAAAATTAGACGACGCCAGAACTATTTGCAGATGGAGCTCCAGTTGAAACTGCTTCAGCATTACAACTTAACTCGCCTCACTGTCTGTCGTAAATTACAGCTACTTATTGCAATAGTAAAATTTCACGAAATTCTGTACCGCTTTTAAATGACCAGTTATCACACAAAGATTTTGTCACTTTGGAAATGGGTTTGCTGCTCTAAAGGTTCTAGGATGTTATCATAACATTGATTTTGCGTCTTAAGTAAAAGTGATGTAATTAAACTTCGTAATAAAATAGGCAATAGTTCTGAGATAAACTGATATAACGTTGCTCTATACGGCAATGATTATGTAATTAAAAGATTACGGGGCCATAGTCACGTATCATTATCAAAAATGCTACATCAAAGAAGTTCGGTTATTTAGAAATCCTAGTTGCATAGGTTGCTGATTTAGACATTGCGTGAATTAAGTGAGTTAGCCGATGACTCATTCATAGTATGATTTCGGCTTCGAATTACTTTCACGTTAAAAATCTTTAAACAGTCATTCATAATTCCTAGTACAATACAAATGTGGCGCTACAATTTTTTCTTTTGTCTTCTATTACTTATCTGAGAGAGACAAAGAGAGTGCCTTAAATAATAAATTCCAAAAAAACAAATGTTGTGGATAGATTAGTCTTTGTTTTTTCGAGACCGGAAGATAATCGGACCTCTCCACCCCTCCCTCAATACAGGTCTACCTAGTTTATTCATGTCCTATTAATGTGTTCCATGATTTCACTCTGAAAAAACACTGTGTTCCCGTTGCTGTGTCAGTCTATTGCAGTCGCTAAATTCAAATTAAGTATATTCTGAAAATAAAGTAAGCAACAGATGACGAAAGCACAGAATGAAGGACTCTATCGAGAACTGTCTTTACATTTTATGAAAAAGAGTCGATCTGTGATACTTATAGTCATTACCGTAAATAATTAATGACCAATACCAAAGTATATGTATTTGTTATCAAAAATTGCTGGTCATACAAAGAATAACAGATATCCTGAGAACTGCGAAAATGGCTTCGATATCAAAATGAAATAATAATAAATTCCTCATTAGGTTCTTGCCCTTCGAAAGCACGGTCATTTGGCATGATGAGTCAAGGAGAGAGTACCACTGCCATTGTATTATGAACCGTTACCGACACTACACCAAATATTTGCTTGTAGGTCATTCATACATGACATCGTTTCATTCTGAAAACCAGTTTGATTTTCGTTAAAAAAATGAGGGAGTTGGGCTCGCACGATTCCGTATACTATATTTACAAATCGGTTACTGATGATTCACCTTACTTTAGCAAAACTAATAATGTTTACATCAGCCTCTTCTTTCGAATTGTTGAAATGTGCGCAAGAAAGTTCTACCACTGCATAAAATATCAGGTCGACATCATTTGGCTTGCTGATGTTAAGAATTATCGCTGGTATAGACTCCAGAATATTTTAACCCCTTTTTAAGAGATTTCGGATTTTTTTTTCAAAAGGAACCCAAAACAAAAGATCACGTGGTTATTTCACTTGAAATATTTATGTAACATCTTGCTGCACTACAATCCGAGCTTTGTCTGCTGCATTAGGTGTGTACTTACTTGTATAGATTATCTAAATGCAGTGAGGTTATACTAATATCAATAAATTTTGTACTTGTTATATATACTGTAAATATATTAATAAATACAGTTAAATAGGTAGCATTATAAATAGATAAGTAAAGGGAATTAAAGGTTAACTTTAAGTAGGGCGTGAAAGTAGGTAAAACATCGCAAATCGGTATCTACCTGCTTTAATAAATGTATTCATATTACCTACTTCATCTACCTACCTAACTACAATTGAAAGCAAAAGCAAGCAATTTCAATAAATATATCATACGATGATTAGTAATACATATTTTTGTAAGTAAGAATAAAAATATTTATTTATAAATTTTATCTGGCAGGTGCAAGAGAGATGCATGTAAATAATAAAAGCGTTAAATATATATCCACATAAATTTCTTTTCTTTTTCTCTTCCAAAAATCTTTAGAAAGTGATTAAATAATCATGTTTGATGAAAGAAATACCTGGCTATCTATAGAAATTTTAGTACAAAGATTAAATTTATATTATAGTTATAAGATTGGTAACACAAATTAATAATTTAAACAAAATAACTTGAAGATAAAAACAAAGTCGTAATACAAAATATAATAAATGATAATGATAAGGATAGCGATTATATTAACTTCCAATATTTAAAACTAACATTTTTTTGATTTCTAAAATGAATCACATCACATCTGAAAGCAAGACACAACGGTGAATCTGAGAAAACGATGTCATACGCTTTGGATTATTTTAAATTGAACCGTTATCCAGTCAATTCTCAAAATGTCCTACTAGGTCAAGTCAGTGAAAGTGAAAATGTTTATAATTTGTAATTTAAAAGAAATATTGTGACATGTTAGTTTTTCTATTTTTTTATTTTTTCCCAAAATTTCAAAATAAATGAATTTTATAATAATAATAATGATCATTTATTGTCTCTCTTAGGGCTAAACATTAAAAAATACTTAAAATCTAGAGGACTAAAGTACTATGCCGTTTACTATACAAACACTACATAGTATTAAACAAAGTCGCTTTCTCTGTCCCTATATCCCTACGGATGCTTAAATCTTTAAAACTACATAACGGATTTTGATGCGGTTTTTTTAAATAGATAAAGTGATTGAAGAGGAAGGTTTATATGTATGATAACATCCATCAAATAGTGGGGAAATACTGTCATTTTTGAGGTTTCTAATGTGATGTCGTAAATAATTTTTTCCGCTTACATTGCAAACGCAGGCTTAACCCTGCGAAATTTATCAAAATAATGTACTAAATATTGTACACATTGAAAAGGTCTACAGAAAACTCCGCGATGGTATATGTCTATCTCTTATGGTTATCCCACAATAACATTTTTTTGTCATTTACTTTTTATGACAAATAATGGCTAATTTTCGAAGCGATTTTAACCAATATTAATCCGTATCCAATTAAATATCTTAAATACATTGTCGATTTAATATAGATCTATATGGCCATTTACAGCATATGATTTAAATGAATATTTTCGAAGAAATTACAGATTTAAAAACTACAGGACGTAGCGTTTGCGGCGGTACGCAGGGTAAACCTTCTGTAATATATTAATTGTTGTAAAAATAAAATAAATAGTTAAAAATATAATAAAAAGTAATAACTAAAATGTGTGTGTGTTTGTGGTGTAGTGTATGAATTTAGATATTCCAAAGATAGCAGGAAATCTTCATGGTATAGGGAAAATGGAATAGATTTACTCCAAATTTAACGCGTGCGGGCCACGGGCAGTTATGAATAAATCAAAACTACTGGATCGATTTGAATAATTTTTTTGTGAGTGACAAAGGCTTATATTTTATACCCGAGCGAAGTCGGAGTTAGTCGCTATGTTTTTATATACAACGTTCACAGTTTTTCTGTAGTGTATTTAGTATCAGCATTGCACCCGTGCGAAGCCGGGCCGGGTCGCTAGTTATGCGATCATTTGATATAATCTGATCGGGCAATGGCGAAGGTGATGGTGTGGTGTGAGATGCTTGCCCAGAAAATATTTAATTTCATCTTGGTTTTTTTTTCATAAACGATAAGTGTTGCGGCCCAGAGGCCTTGTCAGCTTTACCGTGACTATTGTTCCTTATCTAATCGATCGGGCTGTATCGTCTTGTAGACAACACAACAAAACGGAAAGCCTGGGTACGACCGCCATACCTATCCGCCTCCCCATCGAGCCTGACCTAGTACAGACCCGGTCGGGAGCCGGACAATTGAGGGACAATGAGGGTCATCTTGAAGAAGTCCAAGTTATAAAGCTCGGGGAACACATTCACCAGAAGAGAGTTCCAATCCTTAACAATGTTTTAGATAACTGTTTGATACAATTTCATTTTAAAATACATATAATTTAGATGATTTTTTACAGTATTGCACGAAGTGGTTATCATATTATGCAATAATTTATATTAATTTAGAACATTTCCGTTGATCTTAGGCTAGCGAAATGAAAATGCAAAATAATTTTCTTTATATAATTTATCGATTTATTGATTGATTTATGAAATTTGAAACTAGATATCGAGACTTTGTTTACGAGATAAATTGAGGCCACCTTGCGACGTAATATGAGTTTTGAGAAAATCTTGTTTTATTGTTTTACTTATTAGGTATAGGTTAATCAGTATGTTCCACAAAAATATAAGCTTTTTGTTATATTTAACACAATTATTTATTTCTATTTAAATGAAAATGTTTTTACTAATTAGAATTAGGAACATTCAAATTCAAATTGTTTATAGCTTGTCATATTAAAAGATATTAATATGGTATATGTGTGACACCCTGTAAGGGTGTGGCAAAAAAATATTTTAAATGTTTTAATAAATCTATAATAACACAACTACAATATAAAATATACAAAATTTGTTCCTTTAATGTCACTAAACATAAAAAGGATACAAAGATACAGCAAAAAATAGGATTTTAGGTTAATCTATTTTTTTAGTAATTCATAACATGTATCGTTCCATTCATTCCTTTAGTACAAATGATGAATGATAATTATGTCGGTAGAAGCAGTGGCAGATTTAGTAATGGAATTTGGGGATGCTTGATACTCTTACAAAACTAATAACCTGTTTTTAGAAACGCTCTTTGGGGCTTGACCTCGCTAACTTTGGGCTTAAACTAAGTAAAAACTAAAATCTGAAGAACTCATATGCTTTTTGGAATTACTTAGGTGGCATATAAGAAAAAGTAGAAGGTACCTACAAAGAGGCACAAAGATGTTAGGGTAAAAATTTTAGGAACAGATGTTATAATGTAGAGATCAAAAGCCAAATTTCACAATGGTTATCTATTCAGAGGAGTAGTACGAGGCAGAGTTGGAGGGAGAGTAGCGAGCGTCAAATGATTGATGAAGACGCATTGTTTCGCTTACCGGTCTTGGATGTAGTATTCTTATCTATGTAGTATATACCATATCGTTGTTTAGCACCTGCGACATAAGTTCTTACGATACTTACTCCAGGAAGGAGTTAATGTGTGTGTCGTGATGTGGTTTATTATTTATTATTATTAATGATGAGGGGCGCCAAAATTTCAATCTTCAATAAAAATATTTGTTAGATTACTTAAGCAAAAAAAAAGGTCGATAGTCACCGAAGGGTGCCGCACTCTACTCTGGTGTAGAGCTAAAGCCGACGCTTGGCATGATGCAAATAGGATTAAAGTATGATTGTAATTTACTCCATCTATCTATCTATACCTATATTATGATATATTTATTTAACGATGGCTTGTTCTGCCCTTAGTGACATTATGTAGATATCTGTCTGTAACATGTATCTAATGTGCATTTTATCAAGATAGTAGGTACTCATTGTGTATGTTTACGGTCAACCATCTTCAGAACACATGTCAAGGTCATTGAATCGAAGCCAAGGTTGCTTTTGTTTTTATTCTGCTTAGTGCATGAATTTGTTGTTTTCAATACCGATTTATAAGAAAACAAATTGATCATTGTCAAGAAAGTGGGTAGGTATATATCAGTTGCCTCATATCAACAACCTCAACAATAGATACCGTAACAAACTATAAATACCTTTCTCCAAATTAAAAATAGTTACGTCTACTCCATAAACTATGTCAATAAAATATTATAAAAGTATCCCAAACGACATTAAAAACTCAAAAACTCCTCTGTAATTATAGACTGAAAACAATTATATGTAATAATTGCTATTATAATTTAGAAGATTTTTTAAAATGATATTACTAATAAATATAATAAGAATGAAATAGATTAAGCACAAGTGCTGTGACCCCTTTTAATGTTAAATGATGTTTATAAAGGAACACATTTTATATATTACAATATTGTGGTATTATAGTTTTGTTAAAACATATAGTATATATGCCCTGCCCTCACAGGGTGTATACCTTATTTATCTTAACATCTTTTGCACCTAATGTAATGTGACGAGCAATAAACAATTTGTATTTGGATGACATAAAGATGATGTCAGAATGTCTGACCACTTATTAAACTAAATATCTCATTTATTGAAACGGAACCAAATATAAAAAAAGGATCAAACGGGAATCAAATACTGATAGTACTTTCATGCTTATCAATTAATTTCGTTATCAGCCATCCTGCCTGATGCTTACGATCGGCAACGTCCCAGTGACACTGTAGTGTTGTAACCGTTAAAATGCTACGGTTACTGGATTATTGCTTACCATCAGGCAGGCTGGTCGTCCGTTTGCTTATTTGCCATTACAATTGTAGATTAAAAACAATTTAGGATTTAAAGTTGTTTTGGAATACGAAAATCAACAAAAGTTTGTTATTCTCCAAAACTGAATTAATTATATACTATTTATATTTAACAACAGACAACTTAAACTCAATAAAAGCAAAGTAAAAAAACAATAAATAATAAAACTTGGTTGTTACATTTTAATAAGGCGCTAAAGCAAAATTTATGGCGAGCGCCTGAATAATTACAAATGCAAACGCTGTTGAATATCTAATTGATGAAATGAATTTTACGTGTTTTTAAAAAACACTGTTTTTTATGTACACGGATGTAAAGTAAGTGTTAAGTAAAGTTTTTTTTGCAGCACTGACTGTGTTGGAGGGATTGTTGAACCGATTTTCTTCGTCTTTTAATGGTCCAATCTTTAAGTTCATATTTATTGGTGTTAGAGATAAGCGATTTAAGTAACTCTGGACCTGCGTTTTAGTAACTTCGCCAAAGCTCCTTGGGAGCCGAAGTTATTGGGTTTTTTAAAGGTAACTAGTTATTCCAGCACAGTCGAAATAAGTTTGGATTCTGTCTATACAATAGAGTATTTGCAGTAGAGATGAAACGGATATCCGATAACTATTCGGTATCCGGCCATCCGGCCTGAATTTTACTCTCCAGCCGGATACCGGATACACACAATATTGGGCCGAATACTGGTTATTCAAAATTTATATTTAATTTCCCTGAATTAAGTTAACTATATGAGTCTATGTAAGGTGAATAATATAAAAATATTGTTATTATGACGCCCTTTTTTTAAAGGTTAAAAGCAACAATAATTTATGAATAATTAGTGTAATTAATGACTAGTCATAGTCATCATGACATTGAACTAAAAAACGCATAAAATATAAAGAAGTGCAACAAGAAAGAAGGTTGGATATCCGGCCGCCGGATATTCAGCCGTTAGGCCTCGGAGCTCGTTGATTGTTCGGTATCCGGTGTTCGACGAAACGACTACCCGTTTCAATACTAATTATACATATTTTTCTTTCGTTCTAACTTTATAGAAATTAAGTTAGGTAGTCTTAAAAAATAACATTGAAATACTGCCTATTGCTAACATTTGTCTCTATACAAAAGACAATAGGATCGCTCTTATGGCCATCGGGCGAACAAGCGTTTTTACGCAAAAAAAACAATTTAGTCGTTTCTTGTAACATTTTATGGTCAATCCACCACTTATTCTATGAATACTTACCTATAAATCATAAGAACATTGTGTATGTAATTTTTTGTAAGTTCCTTGAAATATGTTGCTACTTAGCAGTAAGACTGCATTGTTTTTATTAATAATAGTTGTGTTCTTTAAATTTAATGTTACACTACCAGAATTAAAACTGACAGAAATTTCAGTAAACTATGAGACGTACATTTAAAATTCAAAATATTTTATAGATCCAATTTGAACTACTTAGTCGAGTAGATTCATGGAATTAGCACAAGTCGCTGGTATCCTGGTTGGTTGGGCCAGTCTTATGATTTGTCATACATGAGTCCAGTGACTGCACATGCGGGCGGGAACTTAATTGATGAAGGTACTTAACAATATAGGAGTGCCGCTCATGTTGCCCGAACGCATCCGCACTAGAAATCAAATGAACCGATATTTTGTATGGTTTCGTCATAAAACATTATCTATAAAAAATTTGAATTGATGATGAGATGAAAAAAAATAAGGACAAAGGTCATGTGCGTAAGTAGATGGCAAAAGCTTGCTTGTTTGTTGATGGAAAAAGTGTGTTTTGGGAAATCCCGCAGAACAGCACTATAGATGCAGAATGTTAGAACGTTATATTATGTGAAATAATAATTAGAGTAATAATAATAAGTAATTTGAGTCAGCTTGAGAAAAGTTTAATTTAAATAATGCTGGAAAACGGTCTCAAAGATCGTTTTGTTAATATGAACATCTCTACAGTGTCGTAACATCAGTGAAATTAAAAATCAATTACACTTTTGTCAAGTAATAGAGAGTTCACGTAATGCACCCTAAAATTATGCGGGATAATCTCGGGAATTAGTATAACTACAGCTAATAGTTATTCGCTGCATGATGCGCAGGCGCACGACAGCGCGCACAGGCGTGTTCACTCTGCGCTAGTCAGTCGCCCCGGCCGGCCACGCGCTATCTCTCCCCGGCCCGCGTGCCGCACGTGCGACAGCTATCTCTTTCCAACCAGCCCTTTCTGTGGCCTTCCTAGAACTCTATAATGGCCCGATAGCCGCTAATTGACCGTAAACTTCCCAATCGGGTCCCGCGAGTGCAGTGTCAGGGTTGTTATGGCCAAAAACTACGCGCTGCTGCCAGACGCCGTTAAAATGTATACACAAACTGAAACTCTTAAAGAAGTTAAGGACATGTCGAAGAACTTAGTGAGTGGTGAATTCGAGAGAGAGTACAGGAGTGGGGTTTTGGAGAAGAGTGGTAGACGGAAGCAGACATGTTTGGCGGCGCTAGGAGTGGCGGTGGCGGGGCTGACGGGCTGGCTGCTGGTGCTGACGGTGGTGAGAGAGGTGCAGCTGGCGGGCCTGCGCCGGGACGTGGATCAGCTCACAGCCAACATGATCGCCATGACGGCCAATGTCAAGTCCTTGAACCAGAAGATATCTAGCAATAGACTGTTTAATGAATTCAAAAATCTTGAAGACACGGTGAGTGGTATTTTATTGCATCTAGATTTATAATATGCCTTTGAAGGAACGAATAAAGGTTAAAAATAAGCAAATACGTTCACACAAATAAATATCTAAACAGCAGCGTCTCGTTTCAAGATGTAGAAACTATTTATCGACCTATTATTGGATCAGCTGTAGATGATACAATAGTTGGAATTCTCAATACCTACCGACGGACGTTCAACAATATTTTGTATTTTGATATTTTATTTAAAAATTATTGCATAAAAGTCAACCTTGTGTTGTTACATTGACCTTTAACATTAAATATTTAATTAATTACCAAGTCATACTAAAAATAAAATGAGTACCGCTTAACTTGTTAGTCGGTTCTTATTAAATTAAGGACAAAAATATAAAATTTATCTAAACATCGGCTATTTGAAATAATGCAAACGAGACTAGTTAATGAAAAGATTCGAAAGTGGAAAATAATCGGTTTCTTAGTAGAGTTGCAATGCAACGATACGATCAAACAAGTCTTGTACGTGACAAGCATCTTTAGCTAACGATGTAGTTAATGCAGTAGATAAGGAATATGCCGGCTCTAACACAACAGCCAAGGCCTTCATAAATACCGACTCTCATTATACTCAATTGACCAGACAATCATGTTTTGTCATGGAAACAATCTCAGAAACACAATGCAATACTTTTGTCCTCAACAAACTGCGGATCGCAGTCAACTAGTATTAATTCTTCCGAAGGCTACCAATCAATTGATTGAAATCGTATGTGACAAAATCTGCAAATTTATTATATTGTCGAGGCCATTGTAGTGCCTAATACTAATATGAAACCAGTTTTGTTTTTTCTCGTACCACAAACCAGTTACAGTATGTAAACATAAGAAGTGCCGGCCGGCGCGATCGCGCAGCCTCCCGCTTGCGCAACCGATTCCATCGATAGCCTTGCGTACTACACCTATAGATCTCTGATATATGAGAGGTTTTTAGTCTATCGCAAAAAGGATCAGTTTCCTGTAACCTTTATGCATTAAGTAACACTCAGCGATGAATATCTTAGCTCATGTTAAGCTAATTTGCACTAAGATACGATGTAGGCATACTTATCATTTGAAAATATTAAATTATGAATAACAGTTGCGACAACAATTTCATTTTATTATTGTTTTTGACAATAAAAATCTCCGGCAAATAACCCAATGGCAATTTGATGACTGACTACATATTTTTTAAAGAGGTCTTTGAAAAAAGCGGTGTAAATTCGGATGACAGGAAGCCTCTGCTTCCAATCCGGTTTCCGAGACACATTACATGTCTTCCAGGCTTCAATTACCTAAATATTATGTATCAGACTCAATGTGCACGCAAGAATATCTTTTGTAACGAAATGTATTATTGTTTGTTAATAATATTAATTTCATCAAAGCAAAAACTTGCAGATCAAATTTTCTGGAAATGGTTTTAATTGATGCTTAGTTATAGTACACTTCTTCTCATAGTGCTATACAATGTAAGGCATAGGTTGTTTTCCAAGTTTTACTTCAGTCGTAAAACTGCTACTGTCATTATCTAGAAGAACCCATTGTTTATTAAATCTTAAGCATTTAATAAAACGTTTGTGCACAGTTTTATTAAATGACTTCATGTAACCTAAACGTTAATTTAATTACTTTTAATTTACCAGTGTTAATATTCAAACCATTATTGTTATCTTTTATCTTATCTTGCCGAGAAATGTTTAACTACGGTATCTATTAACTATTCTGTTTGTACCAAAGTAGAAAACAATTTTATATTAGTTTTATTTACTACTAGCAACATTACTAAATAAAATATGAATGAAGTGATGAAAGTTAAATCATTGCCAATTGAATGTATCGTCTAGATACTAATCTTGGTTAATATGATTAATATTGTTACCTTTTTTACTGTTATGTGATATTGATGTGCATGGCATGCCTTTGAATCCGAAACTACTAATTTGTTTCTAATTACTGTCATAAACCCATCAAATTTTTATTACCAGATTGGTAAACGGTGGATGTTAATTACACTGGCGCCTTTAAATACAATGTTTTAATCGTAACAGTCATTGGTAAAACGAAATGGCGTTGGATTCTTATAATAGATAGTGATAGATGTACGGGCAGACGTAATGTAGGTGGTCGTATTAAATACTGAATAAATATAGAATCACCGACCGACGGAAGTTTGTAAACAGTTTTGTTGGATTAAAGCCAGTTTTAAAACAACATTATAGTATTGAACGTCACTTTCTTCATACAAAGTGTTTCTAAAGTTAAAATGTAGGTTTGTATTATTCTTCATCACATGATCACATACTGTGATTTTAAAATCTGCTTTAAGTACAAAACATTGTATCGGAAACATTTAAGGTAAAGTGAAGTAACTAAGATGTACCTTTAATAATTCCAATTCAGCATTAAAATACTTAAAATAGTATTTTATAAATAATAATTACAAATTCAACAACCATAAATTTAAAAAATTAATTCAATTAATTTAATTTATTTCATTTAAAAAAATCAATTCGATAATCTCTGTGTCTTATATGTAATTAATAATATTAGGTTTATAAATTGACCAAAGAAAATTGAATGAAAAAGTAAAATAATGAATTTTGTGACTGAAAAGCACTTAAACTGACTGAATGGTAGACCTACTCAATTATTACCACTTATCTCTACAAGCAGCTGATAAATTACAGATCTGTGTACCTAAGTCTGTGAAAGTACATGCGTCTATAAATTGGTATAGGCTTTGTTTAAAGATCTCGTTAAATAGAATCTTCCTTGAGGCGACACCTCCATCCGGATTCATCGGATCCAATCAATTTACCTCCTCAAACCCCCGAGTGCCGGGTGCCGGGTGCCGACTCTCATTGAATTCGTTAAAACTTCCGAAACAATTACAATATTAAAACAATTCTTGTTTAATTTCTTCCGAGACAGTTTCCAGTTTTGTATCATTAATATTGCTAACTTTTTTGTGATTCGTCCTTAAATTATCTACTGTTTATTCTTTAAAGCTGGACATGCGTCTTAAAATCTATAAGTTTCTTTATGAGCTCACCTCATTAGACCAAAATTGCAATATACAGACAGAAAAACCGTATAATTTCACTACTTAATCTTTACAGACAGATGAAGTGGATCATCAATAGGATGTGTGTTTCTTTCCACTGAATAGTAAAGTGCAAAGATGTTTACGTTTCTTTGTTGGTAGTGTTTATTCTGTATCTACTCAGTTGATTGATGAAGAATCAATAAATGATTGACAATAAAACGTTATCGACGCCCTCCGTGTTAAATAACAAAAATGGCACTTGTGTATTGGTCTCTAATTTATCTTGCTTAGGATTAGATGTTTTATATTCTATCGAATGAAATGACCCGAGTGACTAGTTCTTCCAAATAAAATACCTTTCTAACCTAAGTAAAATTTTAGTAGTAAAAATAATCAATAAAAAGACAAATATATAGGCAGTAAGCATAAATTTTCAAAAATAAGGTTTTTTTGTTCGACTAACTTGAAAAATCGCTCAAATCTTGACCCCTCACATGGTGGTTTTTGTTTGCATGATAATGTAAAGCAAAAACGTATGTGATTTATAATTGATTCTCTGATTAACGTCATTTACAATGCAGTTAACATTCGCTAAAACTCTCGTACTTTGTCTATCATAATTTGTGATGTGTCTGTGATCTACCAAATTGAATTAAATTTCAAACAAAGAATTACATAACTTCAATTAAAACAAAAACATCGGTCCTTTTTAACTAATTTAAAAAAAACTTTTTTCTCTTTGTTTCAATATCAATTGACCTAGTTGAATCATAATCCAGGCCAGTTAAAAGTTTCTAATTGGCATTTTTTCGCTTTATTTTTAACAAACTCTGCATGAATTTCTTATTTCCTAACATGTTATATATGTCATATGAGTGTAAACATTACTTGCTCTTAACAATATTTGTATTTATTTGATTATTTTAGATACTTTAAAAGCCTGGATATTGAACCGATCTTAAAGAAATTTGGCAAATTTGGAGGTACGGCCGGGAAGGCTGGCCGCTATTGTAATTATTTCATAATAGAACAATAGTAATTTCTTTGAAGTAATGTATTTTTGAACTGGTACATTTTACAGATACTTGAGACACTTAGTATATTACAAGAATTACCAACAATGAAAGTTATTCGTATTTAAACGAAGGTATAACGCGGCGGTCTAGTCACTCCATTAACTAATTACATTCGAATGAAAGGAACGGGTCTGATCGTCACGACTTGGCTGGTTACCTAAAGCAATGAACATTCGAGTCGGCTTCTCTCGAATAATCTAGAACGGTGACCCCACATCCCACGCAAGGAATATCATAAACATCTAACTTTTATTTAATTCATCCAATAAAACAAATAAAATTCTGCCGAGTCGAGTGGTATTTTATTCTGTAGCGAATACGTTCGTGTTGAGTCGAAAATAACCCATCTCTCTACACCCGATAGGTAGGTATTTGTGTTAGTAACAACTCGAGATTTATTAAGTGGTTAATTAGGGATTTTATGTTTGTGTTGTAATTACAATTAACATTTTTATGATGGACTAGCTTTTGTCCGAGATTTCGTAGGATTTTTTTTCTAAACAAATGTATCTATGGCCACTTTTTGAGTAGTTTCTAAAATTACTTAAAAATAAAATCATATTTAAAATAAAATACATGTTTTACAAATATCGGTTAGTTAAATTTTTAAAATCATACTCGTACTTTATTAATGAAATAAACATCAAAAGTTTATAGGATAATTAGACTTGTTTATTTCCTGTTCCATATTACGATTCATTGGAAAAGAATGATGCTGTTACTTTGCCATTAATTTAAATTACTGAAATACCTAATTACTCACCGGCACTCAAATTAGATTAGTCAAAATAATATCTAGTACAGACTGCCACACATAGAGGCCACATCAATCCTTATGCTGTACAACTTAAGAACGGTACAAAGGAAAAACATGTTGATACATGTAACCTAAAAATTACAATACATTTACATTACATTAGTTCTATCTTATGAACTTTAAATAATCTAAAACCCAGAACTTTCATATGGTTATCAATAGGAAATACAGAAACAATTCCTCTGAAAACATTTGAATCGTCTTATTTAGAGCTAAATGTCTTACAAGTAGTGCAATAGCTATTTATAGTCCTCTGCGAACGTTCATTATATCACAGTCAGTTATGTTTTACAGACGCTCTAATAAAAACAAATTAAAAGTTATTTAGATTTATAATGCAGTTGCAATTATAGATAACGAACGACCCATTACAAGATGGAAACTATCAGAAATAAAACTGAAGTATGCGGAAAGTTATAGGTACCAATAATAGATATTGAAAAATTATGAGTTTGCTTTTTTGAAGGAAAAATGTCTTTAAAAAGGATATTAGAAGCCGGGATAAGAAACGTAATCGTATATCACAGAATTTTTTCCATAACTTATTAAACACAACGGTTTGATCACAGACAAAAGTGTTCAGAAACAGAAAAAATTGAGATACACTACTTAAGTACCGGTACTGTCAAATTTGTAAATGATCAAACTTGGATTCTCAAATCGTACTTTACTAAAAGTTCTCAAACTATGATCAATTCAGAAACGGAAAATTGCCTAAAAAGGGTTTAAGTATGGTTTGAGAAGTAATCAACTTCAAATTCTCAATTCAGAAACCGGCTGTAGGTATGTTGGTGATCTTTTAATGAAATACATGTTTTTTGCTATTTAATCTGCTTATACATAAGGTATATTAATGTCGGATTCTGGGTCCGTATGCCTATAATTATCATTTTTTTATTTATTTTTTATTTAATGAGGCTGGAAATAAAAAAAATGGCGGAATAACTATCAGTAATTCTTAATTTCCCATTAAACCTTATATATGACGACCTCGGTAGCGCAGTAATGTTATCAGCCGACTACTACGCTAATGGTTCAGGGTTCGAATCCTGGCGGAATTATGAGTTATTTGCAAGACGCATTGTTTCGCTAACCGGTCTTGGATTTTTATTCTTTTCTAGGTAGTTTATACCATATCGTTGCTTAGTGCCCGCGATAAAAGATTATATCTCAGTGCAGGACTGAGTAAATGTATGTGTCGTGATATGTTTATTATTATTATTCTATAAAATGAAGCTTTTTAATTATTACGCTTCTAGACGATTTGAAGGTCATATTTAAGTTCGCGAAGCTTTAAGGTATAAGGTTTAAGGTTTAAGGATAAGTCTCCGTAAGATGGTGAAAATTAACCAATATTCGAAAAACTCAGATTTATGACAGAATATTTTTTTTTTTTTTTTGAGAATGATTTAGTGCCATCAATATTTACGTGATACATGATAGCGCTTATCGCGTGTTATATTTGACAGTGTAAAGGCCCCCAATAGCGGAACTGAGCCTGAGTGTATCAACCAGCATCATTAAATATAATTAAGCCAAACTCAAAATCTACAATTTCTTCGAGTCTCTTAAACATAGACATTAAATTATACTAGTAACTGTGGAAACTATAATAATTAATTCAGTCTGGAAACTTCTATTGTTATCATTAGACAACTTGTATCCTCAAAACGTAAAGCTTAAATCACAACAATATCTTAACTCGACTTGTTATCAAATAGGAAAGTTTGGAATTGGATCTGTAGATGTCTGATGCTTAATTTTAAACTTCGTTGATTGGATAATACTAAAAGATTATTAAGTTAGTTTACTAGGTAATTTAAATAAATTTTTAAATCCTAGTACCTACATTATAATTTAAAACATAAAATAATTTATAAACTAGTTATTAACAACCCTAGTTTTAGATTTAGTTTCTTACCCCCGATGCAAAAAGAGGGATGTAATAAGTTTGACGTGTCTGTCTTTGTGTCTGTCGGTGTATCTGTCTCAGGCGTCATAATTCTCGAACGAATGAAGTGATTTTGATGTAGTTTTTTTCTTTTGAAAGGCGACTTAATCAAGCGTGTCTTTGGCTATGTTTGGTCGATATCGGTTCCCACATTAAAAAGTTATGGATGGTGAAAGTGGGGATGAAAAATCGAATGTACGCATATATGTCCAATCAAGGGGGTTTTTTAATTTGTTATTTCGTTTTCTATTATGATTAGATTAGATTGGTTGCCAATTGCACATAAATGTTACTACTACAAAACGATTAAATACGTAGTTAATTGACTTCCATTTTCATCAACAATCTGACAATGTTTGACGTTCAAGCATCCAAAAGCCACGAGTACTCCTCGCAATAATGATGACAAAGAGCTGTCACATGAAACAAACAACCTTTGTGCCTCCGTGTCAGATTCTCATCCTCATCATACTTTATACAAGGCTAGCACAAGGTCTATTCGTTGGGAATAACACGGTGTAGGGTTACACGGAGAGATCTGCGTGGTTGGGAGCTTCAGCGCGAGTCACGTGGAGCTCTCTGGCATTGAATTCCATCCTTTACGTGCAAATACCTTCGTAAGCTATCCATGTCAGTTATAGCAGCTTAATTATTATTGATTTTCATTAGGTATTCTTACCTACCTATGTAGGTGTTAAGGTTTGATATAAAAGTAAAAAGAAACGCGTCAAATCATATTTAATCCACTTACCTATTACATTCTTTAAAAGATTCCCCCCTACAGAAATAACCTTATTAACTGAAGGTCCCCAAAAGGTTCCTCCATTTATAAAACTGAAAAATGTAATAAAATATTTTAATTAATTTCCGATTAATAGGTACTATCTCAAAAATCAAAAAAGCATTTTGGTATAGTAAACTTAGTTTTAAAATAATTGAACATTTAAATATACCTACACAATTATTGATGGTATTTTAATTTAATAAGAGTTAAACATAACGTATACTTTTTTAAAAATCCATAAGCTTTCACTACAGCCCTCCTTATATTCTTAATCCGTGTTAATAAAATAAGCATTTATAAATGCAAAAGCTAAATATTATATGAGCGCAATAATATACTACACAACAAACAACACCTTAGAACTAAAGTTATTAAATACTAGCTTTTGTCCGCGACTTCGTCCGCATAGAAGTCGAAAATGGGTCTCATAGGATTTTAATTAATTGTCATTTATCGTTATGTTTTAGACAATTCACACAATTTCTTTATGAATTATAGCCTATTTATTATTCTGACGTATAAGCCATAATATTGTAAAGTTTCATTAAAAACCATTCAGTAGTTTTCATTCCATTCAATTATATAGTAAGGATCAAGTAACGAATACAAATTGGCCATCATCCATAAAGATCAAATATATTCCTTATTGCCTTTCAGTTTTTTCGATGTGACATCTAATAGGTACAGAATTGATATAAATAAATAACACAATCACGATTCTTTTTTCTACACGAAAAATGTACTCTATACCATTGTTAAATGATCTATGGTCGCGATGCTCAGCGGAGACAATAATTAATATATGCTCTATACCTACATTTTGCATGCCAAGTAGTTTCAGTGAGAAATATTTGCAATATTCGATTCGATATTTGAAATGAGATATAAACGATATGCACGTCGGAACGTTGGGTTATTTTTAGGTGCATAATGTAGGTTAATACAATTTCGCGTGTTTCTTCAAACGTGGTTGCGTCATACAAAACACGTTGAAAGCTTACCTGCGTCAAACTATATTCAATATTGTGAAATAAAAATACAAATACCACTGTTGCTTTTAAGTATGTCTCTCTTCATTGGAAATATTGTTTACAAATATTTTAGATATAGTTAATATAATGTAAATTTAATCTGTGATAGAGTACAAATTACAGGATATTTAAATACGAGCAGCGGGACCCGTGTTACATTACCTTTTGGAATAAATGTTTAAATGTGTCGTTTTAATGTTGTTTGTTATCTTTTAAATCAATTTTTTTTGTTCTATTCGAAATGAAAGGAGGTTCAACTTTTTACACATGTGTAGGTTGAATTAAATTACCACCAAGAGGTCTACCAGATACTAAACGACAGTTTTGTTGCTCTTTAACTACGACTATATGATTACTAGATATGATACATTGATTTCGCATAATCACAAACTGCCATCGCGCCTTACCCTTGCTGGAAATTAAATCGGTTATGAATGAAATTAAAAATTCCGTCAGCGGGATCTAAAGGGAAAATGAACTCATACATTCCCGCACGGAGAAAATTTACCTTCAAGCATACCAACGTTATAATTTCCTAGTTGACCTGTTTCGCTCGAGCAATCATCGTGTGAACTTTCATCCCTATTTTTCACGCTTAAGAGTTAAATTAAAAAAAAACATGCTTAGCTGACTTAGCTAAAGAGACTACATACTTATTCTTTATTACCTACCTGAAAAGTTTCAGCTTCATAGGTCAGGTAGCTTTCGAAATTTTAAGCTATGCGAAACCTTTCCCATATATATACTACCTTTATACTAATAATACATAATTTAATGAACAAGCTATTGCCCGCGACATCGTATCGAATCTATCATGTATGCCTTAGAAGTCCATTCAAAATATTGGTGAAATAATGTTTTGGTATCGTATCACGGTTACATTCGAAGATTACATTTGAACGACGATTGACGATTTGAAAACTGTTTATTTAAGTCGATTCGAATGAAAACATATTAACTTTGATATTCAAACTTAAAAAACACGCATTTAACTTTTCATAATATTAATTAGCATATATAATTTGAACATCGTGATCAAAGAAAATATATATATATTACTCGGGTAATGCGTACTTGGAAACGTTGATATTAAATTCTGTATGAAAGTTACTTAAAGGCTTATTTGGTTAAGCTTTATTACTGACGTTCAAGAACAAAAGTTATTTAATATGGTAAGTTAATTATTAAACTTACTTAGAATAGTTTATTACTTCCATTCCGTTTTAATGGAATACTTAAATAATAAAATTTATAGGTACGAAAACTTTAATAAATAATAATTTGGAAATTTTGAATTGACCCAATCAAATAAGTTTCTTGGGACAAACGATTTTATTACCGCCAGCTTTTGTTTATGACTTATTCTGCGTATATTTTGTATTTATTATTTTTAAACGCAACCTTAGCCTATGTCCTTTCTTGGAATTCAATTTATCACCGAGCTAATTTAAAAAATCCGTTCAGACCAGCACCTTTAAACAAATGCCATTATTCCGCAAGCGTTAACGCCAGCTGAAAAAAAATGATACAACAATGACGTACCTCAAGCGCGAGGAAATGGCAGTCGTCTAAGGGGCCAGAAAAGTTAACAGCCAAATTGACAGTTACTTTTACGTTTTCCAATTATATTGATCGATACGTACATTGGAAGTTCCAGGATTATCGTTTTGGAGGGGGGCGGGGGGTGCTCTGCACCATCCAAACTAACGACTTTTTTTTAGAAACGCTTTTGGGGGACCTCACTAAGTTAGGTTAAGTAAGGGGTTTAACAAAGTAAGGACTTGAACTTGTTTGAAGGGGGGGGGGAGTGAGCCCATTACCCCCCTGCCTGGGTCCGGCAGTAGATATGTACTCTTGTATGGTACTTATATACATAATTATATACGAGTAATGAATGGTTCTGTAACGATACTTCTGATTTGTCATCGAGGTTGTATCAGTTATATGTTTTTCGTTCTACAAGCAAGTTCGTCATCGTATAGGAACAACAACTTATTTATATGAGTCTTAATTGTTTTGTACAATTAAGCTTTGGCTTTATGAATGGACTGCACTATCTCTATGAAAAATAATACGCACGCGTTTTGTTGGTAATTAGAGGATGATTCAACCAAAGTTTCGCAGAAATGAATGACAATCCATCAATGAATTCGTCAATTCATAAATAGGAAACAATGAGGCAATATAATATGTGCAATTTTTTTAAAAATTTTCTGTTTTTGAAAAAAATATTAAGAAAGGATCGTTTCACACAGACATCACATCACACACATCGTATCGTTTCGTGTATCGTGTCACATTTGTTAATTTAATATGTCTTGGTATTCTCTGTCATATCGTTGAATACAGTAGTAGTAGTAATAGTTAAGGATCGGCAATGCCTGAGTGATGCCTCTGGCATTGCAAAATTTCATGCCACTTTGGCTTAGTTGCTTACCATTGCTGGTATAAACTATTTTCATAATTAAGCACAAGTATATTAATAAAATCAACACGAAGTGCCTACAGTTTGTTGAACCGAAACACGTTATGATAAAAAAACAAATAAACACGAGTGTTGACTTTTGATTTCATGCCAAAAAAACTAGGTATCGCAATAAAAATAATTCAACTGTGTATCAAACACACACATCACATTAACTCGTTTGAAATGAGACTTCAGTGGCCTTGTTTTTTCTTTTATTTTGTTATGTTAAAAGCACTCACTAGTATGGAATAAAATTTATTATCAATTAAATTAACTTTGATGAAATTGATCTCGTAGTTTTAGTTAACATTTCGTAGAACCCATGCTAATTAAATAATAACCAAACAGATAAATAATTAGTCATGAATCTCTAAAACTGTGACACGGGTTTTCATTCGGGTTTTGCAATAGGACGAAGATTTATCTAGATGCTGTGAGCTATCATATTTTTTTACCCTTAAGAAACCGGTAGACAAAAGATTTAAAAAAATAATCGTTAAAAATTCGTAATTTCTATAGTAAAAAAGTTACAAATAAGAATTTTAAATTGGACAGAAGATACATAATACTCGTGAGAATTACGAATTTAACCAATTAAATAAAGCAGTATTAAAAGAACTTTTAACATTAAACTAAAATAACCCAGTAATTCAGAATTTCTGAATTGAGTTGGTCCAGTGTAACCCAGTTTAGACCATAAAGTGTACCATCTATGGTTCTGACTTAATTTGACTAAGCAAATACATTTCGTCTGTATTTCTAGCATCTCAATCTAGTCACATAAAGTGACACCCGACACATACTCGAATAATCATATTCTAGCTCGAATTGAGTTTCATAAAAGCATTTCAAGTTAATCCATACTGAGAAAATATTTTTGTAGCCTAGTGTATATGAAGAAATTAAATTTACTTTATTTATTTATTATCATAATTAAACGGGTATGCACCTAATTCCATAATTATTTATAAAATATTTTTAAAAATTTATATATATATATATGTATTATATCCTTAAAGAAAAGCTTCAAAAAGCGCATACCACGTCAAGTGATTGTTAATAGCGCTGATAATCAGATTTGACAGTAGTAATCAATCTAGGAATAGAATTTCCACTTACCACCACCTGCTCCAGTAGGATGCAGTAAAACGCCTAGCTGTAAAAAAGTCATAAGTTTTATACGACGCCGTCAGCTACATTATTAATAAGTATGTGGTTTTTACAAAGTCTGGTCTCTTAATAAAATGTAAAAATAACATCAATTTGCAAATGTTATCAGTCTTTGTTCCTACGTAATATAATGATATTCAAGAATGTCACATGAACAATATACATTGGGATCTTTTTTTGACATTAACATTTTACTTTACTTTAATAGAAGAACAAAGTAACAAAACATATTCAAAAGACGTTGTTTGATCAAAGTAGGCATTCGACGTTTTCCCCTGAGGGCAAGAAAATTGTAATAAAATAATAAAGGTACGAGATGAATTCAAGGCAATTACCATATAAGAGAACTCTTCTGTTCCCAAATACATCTTTCAAGTTATAATTTTTATTGTAATGAATAAACAAGATGATGTGACGCCGAAACTTCGTTGGTATCTTTTACTAATTTGTATTCAACGCAGCAAAAATGAATATGAGATGGCAAAAATTTGATCGTGTTTTAACTTTCAATAGCTAGATGGAACATAAGGAAAAGCGATAAGTAAAAAGTTTGACAAGAAAATCATCGTAAATCCCTGTTGACACCCTATTACCAAATATGACACAGTGTTTGTAATTTTTGCAAAAAATTGATTGTTGTAGACCTCGAATGGTTTTTCATCATTCAAGTAAAGCACCAACTTAATAAACAGGTCCTTCAATACA
Organism: Choreutis nemorana; assembly: GCA_949316135.1. Classification (NCBI taxonomy): domain Eukaryota; kingdom Metazoa; phylum Arthropoda; class Insecta; order Lepidoptera; family Choreutidae; genus Choreutis; species Choreutis nemorana. Next base: position 2,695,899 of record OX438598.1, read on the forward strand.
TACACACACAAATATATTCGTTCGTTAGCTAGCTACATACATCTGAGCTACATGATATGATGCATATGAAAGTTAAAAACTTGCGTTAACAAACCTATTCTTGTAAAAAGTTGAGATCATAGCAATCGGAAAATTCGTATAATATTTTCTCGTCTAATATTTTACTTTAGGTATTATATAACAATGGAAAGGTTTTCCTAGGAGACCAATAAACCGTCGTTGTCTTGTTTTCTAGATGTATGCGGAAGACGAGGACGACACTATACCGGTGGACGGTAAGAGTGACAAGGAGAGCGAGAGTTCGCTGGTTAAGCTGGACGGCTTAACGACCTTGGAGGATGAACATGACATCGGAGATGATGACATGTATGATGATGATGATGAAGACGATGATGATGGTGAAAGCGGTGATTACTACACCGAGTATGAGAAGGGAAATGACAAAGTAAGATGACGTCCATGTAATGTTATTAATTTTGTGTGATGGAACTCGTTTTACCCTATTAAAATTAAATTATGATAACTCCCAGTCTTATGAGTTAAGTATAACAAGCTATTCGTAAATCACGAGCGAGGGATATAATATTTATGCATAATATCTACTAATATTATCAATTTTGAATCAAAATTTCTTCATTTCCGGGTTATTCTCCATTTACTTGCTAGACGCGTTTGTTGTTTGACAATCTTAAGTGCTTCTGATTTACAAAAGATTTAATTAATTATGTCCTTATTGTTGTGTTTTGGATAAATCTAAAAGCGATAAAGGGAAAATTTACAGGTAATTTTGAAACCGTTTCATTATACAGCAAGTTGTGTCACAGTTCTTAAATTTTGTGTAATGTAACAAACGTCTTTAGTCATATACTTTGGCACCACGACAATGCCTTGTCAAATTGTCATTCACGTCTTCAAAAATAGTTTAAACGTCATAATTATTCTGTCTCTTGACCTTACTCACCTACAAATGTCAAAAACAGAAAGCAAAGAAAATGCCTAAAAATAGTTAAAAAATTTATATCATTTCATATTTGTAATTAATCACTACATTGCAGTTTACTTTATAACAAAATATTAAATATCTTTGTTTATATAGATTTAGAAATAATAATTTTTGACCCTCGAACCTTTTCTCATTAGTCGCCAAAGGTTGTCACTAGATTACCTTAGATTAATGTACACAATGCAATCTGATTCATTTTAAATTGTTATAACAAGTAAAGTGTATGTGGTAATGGTATCAAAGTTTCTGATAAATATTGAGAACAATTTAGACGAAGTAAAAGTATGTATAATTAATAAGACGTGTTTGTCCATAGCCTGGCACTCTCGACAAGGTGAAGTTTAAATCTGATGAGTTTCTCGGCTCCGTCGTGACCTTGGGTAAGGAGAAGCAGAAGGCTTCCATCATCAGAGAAATCAAGCGGCTCCTTAATGAAAATCCAGAAAACCCCGACATCAGTAAGTGCATATTATTAATAATATGCGTGTCCAACGAACACATAATAATAATAATAATACATATCATGACCCATTGACTGAGCCCTGCACTAAGATATAATATTGTATCGCAGGGACTAAGCAACGATATGATATACATCCAAGACCAGTAAGCGAAACAATGCGTCTTGCAAACAACACAAAGTTCCGCCACCGCCGGGATTCGAACCCGTGACCTCTTGCGTAGTAGTTAGCTGTTACGCTACTGCGCCACGGAGGCTGTCAAAAAGTTTGGTTTTGTTAATGACAACAGAATAAAACATTTTTTCATCATGATATATTATTTAATTAAAACAAGTTTTGTGCGTTAAGTACAGTTAAAACCGAATATTATAACATTGACTGTATTAACATGGTCGCTAAATCCGACAGTCATTATAAGCGGTATAATCACTCAAAGGTTTAAATGGGATTCGGCCAGCCGTGACGTCGCCATTGAGACGTAATAACCGATCTGTCGTTGTTATCTATGTCGTTATAAAATTTTTACTGTACCTATTTTGGACTTACAAGAAGTTTTAAAAAATCTTTGGTTTACAGCATTTCCTCCTATAGCAGCATCACAACTATCGGATCATACGAGTAGCTCCGACGTTCGTGAAAAACGCAGCATCTCCTCAGAAGCCACCGCCGAAGAGATCGATCCGTTTTCGCCGCCCAGTGCTGTAGCAAAATCTGAATTCACGTGAGTTCCACTCGAGTTATTTATTGCGATTGGCAATTTCTCAAAAGTCCAAAGTCAACGCGGTCCTCTGAGAAGACAGGAAATGGCCGATATACGTATACCTACTAAATACTACTAAATATAATGTTCATACCGTGTAATACAAGATAAGTCTGCTATAATGACGTCCTACGGTTATGAACTTTTAAGTTTTATTGTAATTAACTCGTAATAGTAATAGTAGGAAAGAAAGATTTTGTTTTATAATTTTAGGATTTATTTTGATTGAAACGGTACGAAATTTGGCACAGTAATTGAAAACGATCTTCATCTCCTCTTAACTAATATCTAAATGAGTTTAAATTTGATAATTTTAATTTGGGAACGAGCTGGACTTTGTTTATGATTGTATGGTTTAATTTGATGAAAATGGTACGAAATTTGGCACAGTAATTGAAAACTAATATGTTCCTAAATTTCAGGTTAATCTTTGTGATCTAAGGGCATAAACTGCGTCCAACGTGATGCGTGATCACGTCGCGTGCATGCGTGCCCCATTGCACGGAAGTATCACGCGACGGGCTCACGAGCGTGTGCACGCGCATGGGCACGCGCGGGTCGTTTTTGTATGGACACGCGAGAGGCACGCTTAACGCAGTTTATACCCTAACTGTTGGCCCGCGGCTCCACGTGCGTTTATTTTGTGACCTCTTCGGCTTTGTCCCCTTAAAATCTTGAAATCCAAAAACTGAAGAATATTAGTTAATAGGTAGTAAAAAAGTCTGTCGAATGTGAGTCAGAATTAAACATGAGGGGTATCGTACCATCTCAAAAGCTTAAACATTGTGTACTTTTTAGATTATTCGTATAAGAAACAAGAACAAACAAAAAATGACCAAATTTAACCCTCTAAAATGTTGATATTCAAAAATAATGAATTCATTATGAAAGTCGATGGAATTTCAGCTTTAAAGATCTTTAAAAACTCGAAAGCCACATAAAAATTTCAACTCTCGTTTTGCATTTTATAATCTAAAAACTTGATAACTGTCATTGTGACTTTAAAGAATCATTTATTTTTTTAAAGAGAGATTTTGTTAGTAATATTACCGGTTTAACTTTTTTGGTTCGGAACCATAATTCTTTTTTAAAACCAAAGTAGTTTATAATATATCGTGAAATCTATGCTATACTAAGTAAAAGTCCCATTAAAATCGGTCCAGCCGTTTCGGAGAATACCCAGAACAGACAGACTGACAAAAAATATAAAATTGATGCTATTTTGTCATTGGTAGCGTATAAACTTTCATATGTATTGAGTGAACAGTTGTTATTTCGATATTACAAACGGACACTTTTATTAATATGTAAATACATAATATATATATATCCAAAATTTTAAAATCAATTTCTAGATCAACGTATAACAACGTATATAGTGCTAATACAGCACATCACAAGTATTATTATTGATTAAATCCCGTTAGGTAAAAACTTTAGCTATGGGTATGTTTAATATGTAAAAGCTGCATGTTTAATAACCATTTCTAGAAAGCATGTTAATGAGTTTCCTGAAATAGGTTGTTTATATTATAGACTAAGATCCTGGATGCATCAGTCCTATGATGTTTTATTAAATCTGAAAAAAGTACGTACATTGCAGTTGGTAATAGTAATATGCTATTAAAATATTTACCAAAGTGTCTTTGATAGATTACGGGTAGTATATAAATAAAAGTGTATTATTTTGTCCTGACTACCGGCTTGTAGAGCTAAATGGAAGGGTAATGATTTGCTTCAAAAAAAGAATAAAACCTGTTTTTTTTGCACTGGTCACTTTTACCTTTCACGCAACCTCAACACCTCCACAGGTTTAATAAATTGTGTTTTAATAAAAACATTATACTACTTGGGCAACTATTTGAAGTAGTGAGACAAAAGGGAATATGCATGACTTTTTTATTTATTTATTAAAATTCGATACCATATATCACACATCGATTAGAATTATTCAAATATTTGAATTATTAACTAAGTAATAAAGCTTCAATGTCGTTGGTTAGACAGAGAGAACCGATATATACTATGACGTCAAAGTACACAGGCGCCACACAACTTCCATAGAAAAGGTTGTTCTGATGAGCGAGATAGATATATTTACTTTTGATGGTTATATCTGCCTGGTTTATCGTTCAACTCTAAATCTGTTTTGAATATAAGATACTATTTCCAAATACTTTACGATAAATTGATTGAATTATCACATTAAATTTTATGCATATTCCCTATTGCTTTCAAAGAACAATCGCCTTTGATATGTATCTTCAACTATGTCTAGCTGTTTAGCATTTAGGATGTGACCTTTTTAGAATAGGTCAGTTTATTTTGATTATATCTCGAATATTTATTGTTTATTGTAAACTGCATCGATCTTTCTGGGGTTCTAGCGATAATCTGAGAACATGAATGCCCCTTGAAAATATAAAAAATAAAAGTTTTTAAATTAATAAGCTCCCAACAGTACTTAGAGGTAAAACGTTATGATTTACTTCCCTAGTATTTTTTAAGATTAATAAAATAAAGTAGGTATGGCGTGTACTGGATCTTGTACTATAACCTACGTAAAGGTATGTTTGCGGAGCTTTCATTAAGTTATTCTTTGGTTAGGGGTAGTTGGAAACTAAATTTAATTAGATATATGGGTGGTTACATTACATTTCAAATCGCAGAGTCGGTGTTTGAGTAACAAACTATTTAATTATTGAACGAGCGAAAGAAGCGAGTAAAGTTCTCGGAGCCCACTGGAGCAATCCCGCGTTTCTGTGTATGTATGTCGTGGCCCGATCATATATTCAGACAGATCGAGATTTGCCTGAATATATTTTTTGAATTTTTTTATTTGATTTCACGATGTAATGGCCGATTATTTCATGATGTGGCCAATCTAAAGTTGGTGGTTGGCGAAATCAATGCGAGTTTCTATTTGTTGATTTTCACCACTAGTCATTTAACCATATCATGATATGGCTGTGTGACTCGTAATGTACTTAGTTAACAGAATCATTTTTGATTAATTCATAGCTAAAGGTGTACTTATTTTGGTGAACATTGGCAACATAAAATGAGGTGATTTAATGCGATCCAATACCAATAAATGACAACTTAATCGTTCCAAAAAATATTTTCTATTCCGAACGAATCACTTTTAAAATAAATAAATTTAATGTGCAAACGAACGAACATTCTTCTTTTAAGATATTCGACACTCTTCTTTTAAGATGTTCGAATCTAAACCCAATCGGATTTTCAAGATATAGGGGGTCGCGAGTTCACAGTTCGAAGCGAACCATTAGTAAGTCGAATACAAATAATGATTTGAGCAAAATTAACTATCTATAAAATACAAGATACTAAGAATTATAAAGATAAATTATTATTATTTAGAAGAAGACCACTAAATCTGGCGAACGCTAGACAATGATATTGAAATTGAGTTCGGATTTAATTAACTTGGATCAAGATTCAAAATCATTTTGATGGGCACCCGTCTAGTTGAAATCGTCGCGGTTGGTTAAAGTTCCTATTAGAAACTATGATGGCACTTTAGATTAGAATGTTAACTCAACGGGAGATTGAACAAGTCTCGGGCAAACTCAAATAGTAGGTACATACAGCCAAACATCAATCTATACATTACGAGGGTGATACTAATCTTTATGCTGTATGACTTAAGAACGGTGCTAACGTAGGTTGATGTGCTGCCGTATGTACATAAACTACTGAAACATCTGGTAGACCAAAACTATGTGTATATAGTATAGTAGGTATTACAAAATATACTTCTCAAAACCAAATAAGGGCCACGAGGTATTTTGTCTGTACCATGAAAATAATAAAACCAATATATACTACTCAAAACAAAATAAGGGCCACGAGGTATTTTGTCTGTACCATGAAAATAATAAAACCAATATATATTTTTTTGTCTCCATAACGAAAACTAATGTTGTTTTTACCGTGTAGACCAATAAACTTATTCCAATAATAATGATTAAAAAGTTTATTTGCTTTTGAAAGAAAAAAACACATTTAAGGTTAAAAATAAAAACAATGTAAAGTTACTGAAAACAAAAGAAAATACTCCATGCTCATCTTTTAGTAACGAGTATGCCCTCCTCGTTTCGCTACGCACTCCTGAAGCCTGGAGTGCATGCTCTCAATCTAATGACTGACATTTTCCATTGGAATCTCTTCCCAGGCCCTTTTAACAGCGTTGATGAGTTGCTGTTGGTTGTGGATTTCCTGATCACCGTCTCTAACTCTTCGTTTCAACTGATCCCACATGTGCTCTAATGGATTTAAGTCCGGACTGTTCGCCGGCCACGGCAAGACTTGAATTTGAGACGCTTCCAGTACAAACCGAGTCGCTTGAGTCGTGTGTGCACGAGCATTGTCTTGCGTCAAGATGAATCCAGGACCCGCTCGCTGGGCAAATGGGATCAGATGTGGTCTGACAACTTCCTCAATATACCGCTGAGCAGTAACAGTACCCTCATTTAAAATAGCGAGCTCAGTTTTGCCGTGTAAGCTTATCCCGCCCCAAATCATTACATTTGGATCACCAAAACGATCGACTTCATGAATGCAGGCTTCTGAAAATCTCTCGCCGCGTCTTCTCCATACTCTAATACGCCGATCGTCGATAAAAAATTTAACTTTGCATTCGTCTGTGAAGAGCACCATGCCCCATTGGTTTATGTCCCAGTCCAAATGTTGACGGGTAAATCTTAAACGATTTGCACGATGATTTCTGGTTAATGGAACACGGACAACTCGCCTTCTTGATGCCTGCCGGTCTTCATGCAATCGATTACGAATAGTTTGGTCACTGACACGAGTACCCGTTGTGAGCCGTAAACGATTTTGCAGCTTGCGGGCCGTCGTTGTGCGATCTCGGCGCGCACTTAATCGAATGTAACGATCCTCTTGAGCCGTTGTAATGCGAACTCTGCCCGAACCAGGTCTTCTTCTAACACTGCCGGTCTCTTGGAAACGACTCCATAGATTTTGAATAGCTCTTCGAGAAAATCCCAATTGCAAACCCACAGATCGCTGCGAATGACCTTCTTCAATCATTGTAACGGCTCTGGTTGGTGTCAGCGAGTCCATATGACGCCTGCGTGCTTGTGGCATATTGCAAAAGATGTTTCTGACTTGAGATATTAATGAACTCTGATAATTTCGAATAAACCAAGAAGCTAAGGAAAGCAAAACGTCAAAGAAAATGGAATCAAAATTTTCAAAAATAATTTTAAATCAAATTTTATTTTAAATTGTTGCCAGCATTAGATGAATACTACAATATTAAAAGTTTAGGTATCAAAGAGTTTGTGTACTCAACATTTTACTACTTTCAATATGTAAATGTTTAATAATTTACACCAAAATGAAAAAATACCTCGTGGCCCTTATTTTGTTTTGAGTTGTATATATAACATACGCCAAGAAATTGCTAGAAATATTTTTAGTTTGTAAAGTATGAACAGGAAATTTTATTGTAAGACAGGATACAAACAAAGCAAGATTATTTCGGAACTAAAATATAACATGATATAATTGAAGGTACGAGTATGTAGGTACTTGTTATACCAAGTACAAAAAGGTTCAGACATATTTGTTTTTGGAAACAATATTAAACTAGACAACAAAGTTCCCAAGAGCCGGCAATTTATGAGTAGTGAACAAGTCTTGTTACATTCTTCACAAAGGGTCTAAACTTTAATATCAAAGTTCAAAAACAAAGCTACACGCTTCTTTCTTGGTGTTGACAAATTTCTTAGAAACTTTATCATCGCTAATGGGGCTGACACTTTTTTGCTGGAAAGAAAAACTTTTTGAACTTTACTGTAGTGAAATTATGTTACACATATCAATTACTTGAGATTTAGAAAAGGGTCATAAATATTTTTAGTTCTAATAAAGAGAGATGCGGGTTATTTAAAGGCCTTCGCTGACGAGGGCCTTTTTTTCGTAGAAGAGAAAAATCCCTGAATATGATGTATTAAATTATACGGCACTTTTAATCCGTGGTATTCGTTTTAGTTTAGTTCAGTTAATAAGGAATCTATTTTGATGGACAAAAAGTACCGAAATAAAGTTGTAGTAAAGCAATTGTGACATTTTAAGCTTTGGGTAATTGTGGCTACTACGCCGCCCGTAGTAACTGATGTAGCCGTAGTCATCGTAGTATGTAAAAAAATCCGTTGGGTATAAAACATTTTCATTGCATATTTTATTATGTTTTAGGCGAAAGAGCAAGAAATACGACCCGAGTAAAGATACAATGGCTGTGAAAGTACACGGCGTGTCCAGGATAGCTAGGAACAGCGAAGACGAGGTAAGTTCTTAACATGATTACAGTACGTTTACGTGGTGAGTGTTTTCTTCATTAAAGGTAGGATAAGTTCTTGCTCTCTACTTGTTAGTAACAAGTAACCCCTGAAAGAATTAAGAAATACTAGTAAAACTAATTTCTAACTTCTTCGAAATATTGAATATCGATAATATTTGGTGGTTAGTGCTTTTCAGGTGAATTTTTTATAGTGTTTAATTTTTTTGGTCAAGTTTGATCTTATGGGTTTATTGAACGTTTTTTTCAACACAGTTTTTAGTTGTTCATATCACAAATAACATATCAAAATAAATGAGAAAAGGGGATATCAAAAAAATATGCGTTTTACATTTGACACAAATTTTTGTCGGCAAGCGAAGGAGATTATTGAAGATCGGAGTTACCTCTCTATGTGGTTAATGAATTATTTTAAGTAAAATATATCACTTTCCAGATAACATTTCGCAGATATATTTTATATAGAAACATGTTTTATTTATGTTTTTATTTTTTTTATTTGAAACTAGCGGACCCGACAGACTTCGTCCTGCATATAGAAAACAAAACCTTTTGTAAGGGAAAGAGAAAAGGGCTGTTTTTATAGTTTTTCCGGCAATTATTCGAATTTTTGTCACCGTAAAAACCATCCTTGAACTTCAACGAATATTTTTTTTAAAGAATTGGCCAAATTGGTCCTGGCGTTGTTGAGTTATGCGCTTACCAACACATTTTGCGATTTATTTTTATTTTATAGAATAACGCAACTGCAAATTATGCTTTTAAGTAAAGTAACATTAATGATGTCTTAATTAATATACATTAACCTTATATGAAACCACACGTTATGCTAGTTAATTGAATTATATCCAACTCGTGGCAAACATAATGGTAGTTAATTATTATCGAGTTACCTAACACCAGAATGAGGCTTTTAAACAAGCAGTATAGTAACTACATGCTATTATGTTTCTATATTTTACTATTATGGAAAAATTCTCACTTTATTATACTAATGTATCATTATATTGTCATCTTATACCGAAGGAAGATGTTGAGATCGGTTGACATAAATTTTAAATTGAAAACAGCTAGTCAAGCCAAGTATACATGTCAGTAAAAACCATTTAATTTATTTGTTTATTAAAACTGATTATAATTGGTTCTAATCCTTGCTAAAATGTTTTTTTTTTTCCTATATTAGTGATTATAAAGTACAGGTGTAAATTATGACTTCATGTTTGTCGGGTAAGTTCATTTTCCATAAAAGGAAAATGTAAAGACCAAAAGCTTAGAATCCAAATGGACTCAATAGGGTCGTTGTAATGCACTATTTATTCCACCAAAACGGCAAGGCCGAAAACAATAGGTTTTAGAAGCTCTCACACATATATCTACATTTTTTCTTTAGTTTTTAGGTCCCTAATCCCATTGTTTTTAGCGTGGCCGTTTCGGTGGAGTGAATTTAGCATTACAACGAACCTATTAATACCAATGTAGTCCATATCGAGTCTGTTTTTTAACCAGCTCTTTAAGTATTATGTTTACGTGAGAACCGAGAACTTACGAAGTCACAATATTTCTCACTATATCTGCAAACGAAGTGGACAAGTTTCAATATTCTCACTGCAAAAGATTTGAAAAATCTACAATTGAATGTGTTCCTTTTTCGATTCAATTTCCACCTTTTAAAACTGAGAGTAAATACTCAGGCATTTTCCTGGCAAGCATGCTACACTTTCGACCACATCACTTACCATCAGGTAATGACTTGATCCTTGGAAACGATGGGCCATCCCTCGCCATTCGGAGATGGCCATTCGATGGTTTTATAAGGACGCCTGACACGATGGCCCATCGCCCACCCTTCCTTACATTACAATTGAATCTAGTGTTTCGACGACTACTTGTAGGTAGTAAATAACCGAAGTGCAATGTGTAGTTAATTAATTAATTAACGTTTATTTCAGGGCGAGAGGCGGCCGTTCATCGCCGCCCACTTCCACGGAGACACGTCGCAACTAAGCCCGGCTACACATAAACATTACAAAGGTCAGCCACTAATAAAAAATCAAAGTTTAATTTAAGTTAAGTTCCTCATAATTGCGATTTAACAACACTTGGTGAGGTATTTAAAAAGGTATTAAAATATAATCAAATCGATCTACTCATATCAGATTATTTTATCAAAGCAAAAAAAATAACTAAATCTTATATATACGAATCTAGATGCTTTCAATTATAGTTCGTAGGATGGGTATATTAACAAAAAGCTCTTGATTTAATTTTTTTTGTCTTGTACGTGAAAAATAAGAGGGTAGAATATGTTTAGTCACATACAGTCCAAATAATATGATCAAACGAATCGTTGTATTACGTAAATATTGATGGTATCGTGATAATTTATATTATTAAGATATTAGGGTCACGATATGGTATTGATAGCATAATAATCCCTTACTCTGAGGCTCAATACAGACGGATTTACAATTGAAATAGAATCACGTGTACTCCACATGCGGATATGTTAGTCGTAGCGACACATGAGATTGCCACGGGAGGGATTATCTTCTGTTACAAATACTGAAATACCTCAGGTAACTAACGTCAGCTTGGTATAAAGGTATCACGAAACCAGTGAAAACGACTTTTATTATAAAAAAAAACATTAATTTTAAATAAATACATTTCAAGACTTTACAAACTACAACTGTAAAATTTCGAATATTCAAAAGGCAAAAATAAAGACGTACTTTTATTTATACCAGTACCTATACAAACGTAGTAGCTAACGTGAAATGAGACATAAAAAATAAGAAAATAATGTTGTTTATTTTTAGGTCACTTCTTTTTCTGTGAAAATAGTGTGTTACAGGAAAAATTACAACGAATATTTTAGCTTAATTTTTGAATTACTTTTAATCATGTTATTTTTAGTTGTTCGGAGCGCATTTACTTCAAGGTATTTTATACCAAAGATATATAGGTACTAATGAATAGCTAATCCGTTTCATGCTGCTAGAATTAAGATAAGTACCTACATGTAACATTATAGTTATCTAAGTGTCAGGTACTTATCTGTCTAGACAAAGACTTACCTCACAAAGTAATTCAATTTTTGTAAGGCATTGAGGACTTCTAAGAATAGGGATTGAGAAATTAGTTCTTATTTAGTACGTAATTAAATGAATAATAATATTTAAAAAGCTGGATTAGTTTATAAGGCATTAATAGACGCCTACATAATTTTCTATGTTAGTGAAATAAAACATAAGACGAGATAATACTTAGAAGTTGATCCTGAATAGATTTTTAAGAGTAACTTATAAAAACAAACTAGGATTTATATTTTTTAAAGATTAAACCATACTTACCTACTATGAAAATGTTATGGAAACCGCGCTCTAAAACTATGTAACATGAAAATATTATCATCTGAAATTGAGAAGTAAACGATTCAATGTACTCGTAGCTGTGGGCATTTGCCACCTACAGTATTAGGCAAAGGTACTCAATTGTATTATTTTGTAATGTTAGGTTAGGTTCGGTACATCATGACACATCCAACGATACCTTATTTGTCAATGTATGATAACTGGTGAATTGTATTCATTTTTGTAAAAGTTCATAAAGGCTTTTTTTTCTTTCTCTTTCTTCCACACAAGTTTAATATAATGATTTCACAAATGTAAATATCTGTTTCTGTAAATTATATATTACAATTATAGCTATGGAAGAGCGAGACCTTCTGACACAGGTGCTTTAATACCTCAATGAAGGCCTCCATTAACGGCAAACGGAAAATACTGTATATTTTACTGAAATAAACAATTATAATGAACTCACAAGTTATGACGAACAGATGAACATTTATACAAACATATAGCTATACCGGTCAAAATCATAATCCTCCTTTTTGTTACGCCGTAGTCGGGTAAAATATCTCATAAACCATTTCGCAATTTTTACCCTTTAATTAAGGGTTACCGTCGTCAATGCAATAGTAGTTGTTTTAAAGCAAATAATAAATCAAAATAAGATTTAAATTGGATCAGTGGCATCCTCTGAAACTAATTGCAGCTGTGCAATGAAACAAAGTACACATAAGTGCTCGGACGTCGGTACTATCTGCTATCTGGGAATCATACGACCTACAACGAATTTCAACTAAATAAATTAGGAATCCATACTAATGTTATATCTAAGTTACCCTACAACTTTTCATGCATGCAAAAATTGGCAAAAAGACTCCAAAACCGGTGAATAGAGATAAAAGTAACTTGACAATTATATAAATTGCATCCTGAGGAAGGACATTTTACAAAAACATAATAATCATTTGTTATTGTGTATGGGTTATAGTCGTCTAAATGAAAGGAGGGTTATGTGTTTGACCTGTGTATATGTATAATGTAACATATATATGTATGTCCATTCCTATGTTCCCTTGTAACTACTAAATGGCTCAACCGATTTCGAAAATTGATATCTCGTCAGATTTGTATCTATTACCCGAGTGTCACAGGGTAAATTAAAATAATAAAAACACTATGGCGGATTAATGGCATCAAAATGTGTGTCTCCAAAAATAACATCCATATATCAATAAGAAGCTACTTATTTCCGCAGGCGGGGACCAACCAAAATAAGAGAAACATCTACCTTACATGCTTTTATCACCGCGTGCAGCTCATTAAATTTTCATTATAATATAACTTACATTACATTGTAGAACTTTACCTTTTTCAGTTCAACATATTTTAGCTGTCAGCTGTTTTGTTTTTACGGTTTCTTTATTGTGACGACGGCAGTATTTATTACTAGATCTTATCAACAGTGTTATGTGTGTGTGCGTAGGTAACGGCATGGTTATGATGCCGCACGAGGTGGCGCACAACGTGTGGTCCGCCGCGGCGTGGACGCGCGCCTCGCCGCACCGCGTGCCCACAGTCAACAAGCACGGTCGCATCGAGGTCTACCACACAGGGATATACTTCGTCTACGTCCAGGTACCTCTTCTACTTCTTCAACCAAACCTGACCCAACCTTCTTCTTTTTCCAAGTCTTTGTCCTGTTGGTAGGTTGCGACTTTTGCGAGACTTCTCCATTTCTCTCTCTCTATACCCTGTATGGATTCCAGTTTTTAGATTTTCCTTTCTTAAGCCTATATTCTCAGTCAAGTATTAGCTATAGAATAATAACGTTACAATATACGACGAATTTATAATTTTAACAAGTAGGCTTAACACAAGTAATAACAATGCAAGAGTTTGGAATACGAAACATTACACGTAATCCTGGGGCGGTTTAGGCTGGTTTTAATTCATCAAAGGGCTTTGAAGTACGAAAGCTTTATACTAAGTCACAGTCAGAGTACAACATTAATGAATTAGGAATACTCTTGAAGAAGTCTCATATGAACAACATAGCTCTTTGCATACCTAACTGCTACTAACAACTCTAACCCTAAATGGAAACTTTAGAGTTAGAAGTTGTTTTACGAATTAGACTGTAAAATATTTAAATTTGTTTTCAGATTTACTATCTGGACCGACATGATATCATTTCATGGGTGCTGCACCGTACTAACTCAGACCTGGATGGCAGAGACACTCTGCTTCAATGCGCGCAGTCCTCCCATTCCGCAGACCAGGACGAGAGGCCCAACTCCTGCTTCTCTGCTGCAGCTCTCTTCTTGAAGGCCGGAGACAGGCTGGCGGTGAGGAACACCGGTGGAGACAGGCACTCGCTCATGCAGCCAGAGAAAAGCTTCATAGGTCTGGTTAAACTGGCCGATGCCGTCGATCCTGACGAGTAGCACTAAACTTGAGAAAGGGGGTCTGTTGTTTCAGAACTTGATTCGTTTAAGCTGATAAATTCATAAAAATAAAGATGGTTTCACAACGAACAAAAAGAGGTGAAGCCCGTAAGAGAAACGATTTGGCGATTACAATAAAATATGTACGTACCTATTATTCTGGAAAATTCTGGAAAAAGAGTTGTAATAATGAACGATCGATTTTTGTTTCAAAAACAAAATTTTCCACTTGTATTATTCAGTGAATCATTTTCTAAAATAACAAATCCCTCCATAGCAAAGTTAAGCTAGCTTTAAGTCGAGAATACATACGTATAAGAAGCCAACTTAATCTAAGGAACGTATAATAAGAAATGATCTGTAATGTTGAGCTTTACAAATATAGTGATATTTTCTAATAGTCAATCAAGTGCCATTATTTAATAACATGAAACAACCCTTTTACCTAAATTACGTATAGGTATATAATATGAAACGTTTGGTACAGTTTTATATGCCGTGTTTAATCAGATGATGGTGTTTTATATTTTTCATCGTCGTATTATATTAAGCTAACAAAACTGAATGTTGTTATTATTATTAACAATATAGTGAGTACACGTGAAAGATCTGTTAAGCCATTGATATTATTAAGTAAAGTTAATCTTTTAACATTAATTTATTTAACTACTTTTACCAACATTTTGTGAACAAATGATATTGTGTCAAATAAAGCAAAATCTTTATAAAACTAAGTTGTTTTAGTAAGTATTGTAATGGTCTCGCCTGCATGACACCTTTTGTGTGAAAGAACGTGCGCAATTTATTAGGGTTCCTAAGTTAATTTAACTTGTAAAATGCGCTTACTAAGAAAGCTTCGTACAAAAATAACAAAATGATAAGTAAACATATAAAATGTCAAAAATGGATCATAACAATTATAAGTGACTACTGAACCCTATTCTATGGGTGGCGTGACGCACTTGGCCGGTTTTTTATATTTTGGTCTTCATGTTAGGTTTATAAGTAGGGTATGTGATAAGGTATTTGATCACACATATGTAAATGAGTATATAACTATTAACACACATCAGTTATGTCCTAAAATTAAACTTTATCTGACCCTCACACGTATGTACTAGACTCGTGTTAAACCATCGAAGTGTGAACACACACATGACTACATCTGAGATGAGACCGGCCTTTCTACATAAGTATATCTTTAGTAAATATAAGTTAATTGGTTAAAATATGTTCAAGTACGTAGTACCCACTCAAAACATTTTCTGTTTTTAATACTGACTCTTAACACAATTAAAATACGTACAAGCCACTCATTTGTCAGGATGATGTAATACTAATACAATAATATGCTACGGAATTATATAATAAGCTTTTGGAAAGGTCAAGAGGGCTGAGTAATAATAAGTAAATAATTTACGTTGTAAACTGTCAGTGCAAGCGAAAGACGTTACCGGTACCTTGTCTGAGATATTTCATATTTTCTGAGTTAATTCAGAAACTATTTGTTACTTGGAAAACTAATTACAGATTGTCTTGCATAATCCGACATTGTTACTATTAATATCCTTATTACTAAAATCTCAATGAAGGAAGGTTGTTTAGCTGAAGAAACTCATCAGTTATCATACCGACATTAATTAATAATAATAATCACATCACGACAAACACATTGACGCAGCCCTGCACTAAGATATAATATTGTGTCGAAGGCACTAAGCAACGATATGGTTTAAACTAAATAGATAAAAATACAACATCCAAGACCGGTAAGCAAACCAATGCTTCAGCAAAGTTTCGCTCCCGCCGATATTCGAACCCAGAACGTCTAGCATTGCAATCAGATGTTCAAACCACTGTGCCACTTTGCCATGAATTAGTTACAGATCATTTAAGGCTTCTCCAAACAGAACCCGTACTCCATAGCCTGACGCCACGCTATATCGCCGAACTGTATTGTTCATACTGTCGCAATAGACGTACGCAATGCTCTGACGCGGTATCAACACGCTTTGACGTCGTAAGTTATATCATACAGTCAGTTGGACGTTAAAAGAGCGCAGCGTTAAAACACGACGCCATAACGCCTGTTTGGAGAAGCCCTTAATTAACATTGTTTAACCAATTTCTGTTCGAAAGTGTTGAGTGGAATAAAATGATAGACTCATCATTTAATTTAAAAGTAATTCCTCAATTTACATATTAATTTTATTACTTAATTAATTCTTTAGTTCCAGGCAACGAAGGGCCGCCATTTATCGTATAAAATAACACACTGAATGGTGTAATAAAATATTCTGAAGTCAGAAAACCGTCGACAATTTCATTACAACGATCGCCAGGAATTTATCCGAACGCTCTGAATCCTAATACGAGTACATGAGACGTACGGTTTGCAAAATAATTAAAACCACTAAATTAATCCCAAAAACAATATTGACAAATGAGATTTTCATTTATAGCTGCAGTATTGTATTAAGTTTTTTAATCCATATATTATTTATGTGGTTCTTATTTTATTATGTATGAATACCAATATTTTAATGTATAAAACAATCAACAATTTTTATTACTTTAATTCAAATTAGACCGACGACTCCAAAAAGACTAAAAAACCTAAACACCTTTAGCTTGTCTGAAGCAAATCTGTAGATTACGAAATAATTGTAAAAGCCAAATTTTATTTTGTCAAGTTTTTTATTTTTTGTGACACTGAAGGAAATGCAGTAGGTAAAAAAAAACAAAATATTTAAAATTTAGTAGTTATAAATAATATCGAAATCGCCATAGGTCCTTCAAGTTTTCCAAGATCCCTTCATCAGATCCTAACTTGGTGACAATGGGATCACCTCAACAGTATAAACTCTTTAAAATAAAAATATAAATATTCAAATCGGTCCACAATTGATGAAGAAATCGGTGAACATAAATATACTCTCCTCCATTTTTGTAGTTGATTAAAAATGACTTGTAGTAATTTCAAGGAAAACCACTAGCCATCTTAGCAACAACTTTTGGCAAGATTGATTGATAAAACATTATTTTGCAAACCATACATTTATAGTGAGAGCGAAAAGCGAACGAATTCCTCCCTTTGTCTCCAATAAGTACTTCTGATTCATAACAGCAAAATGAAATTTGGTAAAAGAAAAATAATGATAAAACACCTTTTATTTCCATGTCTGTGTCATTTTATTGATCTCCGATTCAAAAAGTTAAGTAATATTTCAATGTATGATATGATACATAAAAGTTTCTTATTAAAACAAGTTTTTTTTTCTTTTTCCTATTTAGATTTATTTTCAAACGAACGTAGACAGTCAAAATATGAAGCTAAATAATCCCAAGAAGTATTAATGAATACTTCCTAGAAAAAATATTCTTACCTACTCATTCAAAGATCAAAGACAAATTCAAAATTTTATAAATACTTATGGCAATAGGAACCTACGTCTTAAAATATAAATAGCAACGAACAACATTCAAAAATAAGAAAAGTTTTCGACCCTTAAGCCCGGATCAAAAACTTTCTGAAAAGATGTTGATCAAAGATAACCGAAGTATCCCGACATCAATACATCTATATAGAAACCGAAAATTTGTGTATTATAGTGTTTTCCTGCGAGTTCTTTCGCGTATCACTTCTCTTTTCGTGTAAGCTCTTAGTGTGCACTAATCGTCCAAGAACCTTTGATCAGCTAGAAAACAATTCGTGCTACTATCGTTAAGATCAACGCAGAAATTAGAGCAAAACTAAATTAAATTTCAATTCTCACAGTGTGTTGGCCAGAACGGAAATCACCTTCAAGAAATAATTTTAAAAATGCATTGAAAAAAAAAAACACATTTCGAAGAATTGGTAAAATGAAATTGAAAATATTGTTTGTGTTTTGGATTGATACGTAACCACTACAGTATCTTCCAAAGAACCGGCTTATTAACTTATTCAATATTTATTAATAAAAACAATAATATTAAATTATGTTATCTATGTTTTTAAATGTTATTTGTCATATGTACGTATTATAATTTGCTCCTGAAGAATAATTGAAAATTATTTTATAATTCTTAATCTGCAAAACTAAAAATCTCATTTTAAATAAGAACATGCCTTAATTAAAGTACGAAGTATGATGATGAAAAGTAATCAGTAAATTTTCCTGTCGCATTCTCTTCTTTAACATTTTGTAATTTAAGGACTGTATAATAAAACTTAAATAGACATTTTTGTCCGTTATGTCCTCTAGACGACTAGGTGTGTAACTTTTTTGGGTTTACTTAAGTATTTACCTACCAATTTATATTAAATCATTTTTGTCTATCAAGTAATAAAAGTCACGCATTTATTCAAATATTTTACGACTTAACGAAGTGATAGACATTCAAAAGTACTTTAAATACGGTATATATAATTTAAATCTATCAATAATATATATTTAACATCTTAGTAACGGTAGCTAAGATTTTAACAGTGTTATGAGTGTTTAGTAGCTCTGTGTTTATTTACGTATCACACCTGTTGATTGGATCATGTCTCGCGATCCAAATCTCTTAAACAAATCTTAACGCTTTACCCCTAAAGATGCAAAGCTCGTATTGTATTAACTTACGCAACAATGATTGAATTAATACAATTAATATTTTACTTTTGAACAATACTTTGTATTAAGAAAGGTAAGTACCACCTTTTATCTTAGAATAAAAGTGAATTGATCCTAGTGTTAAGCGGCTTACTGCAGAAACGATAAAAGTAAGAACGCAACGTTTGTTGCTGAACAATGTAGTTTTCCATTTTCCAATGGCAATAAAAGGCTTCGTATGAACACAAGCTAGGTTGGTGCTAAAGTACCGCCCTGGGTATCGATCCGGCTGTTATATAACCCCCCACCTACCCCACCCTGTCCCTAACCTAACTCGCCGGCAGACACCTTTCACAGCCAGTCGCTTCCAAAGGTTCCCAGCTGGTTATTTCCCGTTGGAACCCTCAGTTGGACTGCGCACCAAACACTGCGCAGCGCCAACAAATTTTCACAGTTTCAGTTGTTTTCCTGAAACACTTGTGAACAAACGCGTCTCAGATAAAACAGTAACATTCAATGTGTTTTGGTTTCTAATGTTCCTGATGCAAATGTTGTAAGGTAAGTGGGGATATGACGATTGTAACATCATTTAAAAACGTATTGATTATATATAAATAACTGTCGCCCAGTGTTTGATAGCATTTTATTAGAGCGCAGGCGAAACAATGGACATTTTTTTGTCTCAGAACTACATATTAATAATTCATTATTTTAGTTTACGTAGATTAAACTAAAAGCTTGTGTTTTATACTATTGAGTTTATAGAAAGAATATAGAATAATATCATCATCATTATGTAGTATCCATTTATATACTTACATATCTTTTATTTTGATTTTTTTTTTTCATTACGATATGAAAATACTTAAGTTTTTAAAGGAAAAATTACGATGCAAGGACTAATAAACGTTTAATCCTGGCAAACCTTTTCGATTTAGGTAATTCCATCGTACAAGTTTAAAAGACCTCCATTATTATACGGTTCATGTTTATCTTTTAATTAGATCAAGTTTTAATGAAGCCAAGAGGGCTGCAGCAACCAAAGTATTAACTGCTCATTACTTCGCCAAAGTTCATTATATAGCTGTTTATTTCAATTATTAAAACGTAAATTGTCTAAAGGAAAAAGAAAAATGGTCTAAAAAGATGTGTGTGTAATTATGTTTTATTACTGAGATTAGTTATGATTTTAGATTAAACAATGTCAACACATTGTTATTTATAAGTTTGTCGCCAAGCCACAGGATCAATAAGTTACGGTTGATGATTTGACTATTTCTTGTTTAATAAGTTGATAACATCCTTCAGATTTTAGAGTAGTTTACATGGTAATTGGGTAAGAACCCAATTAATACTTCGGAGCAGTATGCCTAATTATAATTGGCCTCTTTTTTTCTGGATTTTCGTCTTTTTTACGGATGTTTGTTTTATTATTAAATGTTAATTTATAAAATGTACAATCAACGATCGACATTAACCAAACATTCATGTTATTTAATTTATCTAATTGGTCCATGCTTTCAATAAGTCTTGCTACATTACTTTCAAATTCGTTAAAATCGTGTTCAGCTGACTGTTGTTGGAAACCGTAGCGTAAAGATGCAACGCTAGAGGTATAACGAACGCGTTGCCCAACATATAATTACCAACCATACTCTCTCGTACGATTGAAAAGTAACGTATTGTTGTTTGGTTTTTTAAAAGCTTTAACTTTCAATGTTCGTATGTAAGTTTGCTGATTAAAAACTTTCGAACCGTTTTGCGAGCAACTGGTGAACACAGGTAGTGTCGATAACATTTATTTCTAAAAACAGGAGTCAAAATTATTTTTCTATTAGTATCACACATTTTTGATGTTATGTTGTATAAATATCTAGTATGATTGTTATGACATACACTAAATTACAAGGCTATTTCAATTTATAATGGAAAAACTTTTTCTCGAACACAAAATCGCAATAAAGTTGATAAAATTACGGATTAAATATGTATAGCCAGGTATAAGACAGCGACTTCTCAAAAAACTGAAACACTAAATTAACAATTCTTTTTTTGAACACGATATGTATGTAATAATAAACAAAATTATACAGTTCTTAGCAACTTAAAGCGTTCATAGTATTCATAATTTCATTTCTTAAATAAAAAATTCTAGACTACTCCCTGCCTTCTAGTTAAAACTTAAGGCTCCAGCACGAACGCTTTTTCATCTCGCGTTTAAAATGCGTTCAAACGAAACGGACAGATACTTCGATGTACGAATATTTGCTAATGCGAGGGCGCGCTTTTCAAGCTCGGCGCTTTTTCATGGCGTCTCATTTGCAACAACACAACGATTTTGAAACGCGCGTCGATAAGCGTTCGTACGAATGGAGCTTAACAAGGCTTATCGTTTCAAACTAGGAATCCTACTTGAAGAATAAACAATGAGCGCTGCCATAATGATGTACCGCTACAATGTCTACGTTAAATTACTCCAGGATTACGTTTTCTCTTACCTAGCTGATGTTAATAGTTTTTGCTCGCGACTTCACCCGCGTAGAACTTGTATTTGCTGGGATTTTTTTAATCGGATGAGTAATTTCGAAGTTTACTATACACTTATCTTCTTTATAACAATGTGGAATAGATGTTTAACCACACAAAAAGCCCTCAAACAAAACAAGTCGTTTTATTACTAAAATCACTGTATAACTCTCTTATATACACGTGATTGTCTTTTTAAAATTGTTGTTTTCGTTAGTCTTATCATATCATAATAAAAAGTCAAAAGATTTTAGTAATTAAAATAGTCAAATATATTTAAGGTGTAAGTAACAGGATAAAACGCTGCCTGCATTTATGAGAAGGGGAAATATTTTTAAAACTTTTGAAAGTCCAATCATCGGTTCATATCGTGATATCCCCCATTGTTGGACAATGACACGACTATACTTCAAACTTTTTGTAGCTTATTATAGTAAAATACATTTAGAAACAGGAATTTTTTATTCCACATGAATTGCTTTTAAATAAATACTTGTATTTAGCTATAGTTCAGATCTTATTAATTTTATAAATGAATCAAAAACTTGCTGCTGGCTATCTAATTAAGGAGAGTTTTTATTAATCCTGATTATTTTTGATGTCTAAGAATTTCGTCTTTAATATTTTGACTATGAAACCACCATCATGATGTAGGAAAAACTTTTTGATATCAGCGTAAGTAACAGTTTTCAAAAAAAAAAGTCAACAAATCTTTCTGTTTTCTTATAACCTCATTAGCAAACAAGCAAATCTGGGGGAAAGTGATACCACCAATTATTGCGATGCCCTTAGTTAAAATCGTTTCATGTCCTAATAACAAGAATACAGCTAATGCATCGTCTATGTAGAAGATATTATACCTCTCGAGACGGTAATTATAATGGATTTCCAATTTTTCAAGCTGTAACGAACTACCCTCCTTTCTATTTCTTCCGTGAAGTTTGGCAGTAATAAAAAACAGGGTGGTGGTTTCCATCTGTAAAGTAGACACACTTTTTGTGATTCTAAATACAATAAAAGTAGATTTTAATATAAACTCAACCTTTCCTGTAAGGAAACTCTCACTGAACAATAAATTAATTATGCACCTCCATTGAACATTCACATTTTCATGGTTTCCTATTCAAACAAAATCTCTTGGGTTTGAAATATTAATAAGTGTGCTCATAAAAAAGGTTTTGATAAATATTTTTAGAGAACTGTGGCATAGTTTGGGATTAAGACAATTTACGTGAAGATATTTTTAAGATGATTACTTTGACGACCCGGACAATACATTATAGAAATATTAAAATCTGTACCCAACAATGTAACTGAAAAATCAATTATGATATTCCAAAGTAAATAAATAATTTAATAATAAGACTGAACTACGATATGATAAAGTTGACTATGGAACGCTAATTTCTAATAGATTGGGGCCTCGTAGTCAGCCCTACTACTTCCTATAAACTAGGAAATAATAATATTTTACTCTTCGTATTAGTATTTGTAGGATTTTTAAATTCTAATCTCGATTTTAAATCAAGCTTCAACTTGACTATTTTAGAAAGGTTTTACTTAGCGTACTTCCAATATTGTTTTTATATTTTAAAAACTTAATAAAGGGAAAACCATACCTAACCGTAAACTCTATTAATATAACCCTAAAAAGTTCAGTAACATCACATAATATAACCAAGAAATCGCTTAAAAAGAAATATTTTACTTGCTTCAATAAATTTAAATATATTAATATGGATAAATGTGGTTATTTATCACGTCCTAAATTTTCCTTAATCGTCTCGCAGCGAGCTCAATATTGTCATTCAATGTAAATAACTTATTTAGGTTGACAAGCGCAAACAGGAAATAATAATTTTGTGGCAAAAAAAAAACAAACAAAATAAACAACACAAAGTAAATAATTCATCAACTTTTACACAACAATGTTACGTTAAACGAAACAAAATTACAAAACAGGAGGCTACAGCCGAATTGCATACAATTTCGACATATCTTTTTGTCAACCTTTGTTTAATTTAAAAAAAAATTGCAACAATGTAAGTTCATATTTCGATTTACAGTTATGTTTTAAGTTAATTTTGAAAAAACGGACTTTTTGACTGTTGCTTTGATTTCAAAAGGCTGTTAATCAAAAATTTTCCAATTATAAACTGAGCTATAAATTTTGTTAAATAATTTTATATTGTAGTTTAACTTCTTCATACCCAGATTTTTTTTAAACGGTAAATTACGAACGCTTTAACGTTATTAACGAAATTAACTATTTGGTTAACGGTGCCAAGCAGTGTTTTTCAATCTACTGAACCAAAAATCTTAGTTAAAACGGGCACGGCGGAAATAAATTAATATACTTTTCAAACCATCGGGGATAACGGGGATAGACAACGGGGACAACGGGAATGAATTTTTAATTAACTGCCGGGGACACCATTTAACGGGGACAGTCGGAATACTTTTATCTACTGACTTTATGCTGTTTATCTTGTAACTTTAACAATGTGTAACATATTTAACATTTTGGGGAAAGATTTCAAAATAAATTCCTCGTACTAACTCAGTCTTGACAATGGATTGTATCACACTATACGGATCGTGTCGTTAACAAGCTCAAACAGTGTACCGTCAATACCATCAATATTTACACGATACAGGATCGCAATACCGGGTATCGCGTGATAATATTGACAGGGTAGGAACTCGCAATCTGATCATTTGAGCCATTTTCAGTTTGCCATACTAACTCATGGCAATTGAATCTTCCATCATATAGATTAAGTAGAATCGTTATTTTAAATTATTTTTCAATCAAAAACTAGTTTTGACGAAAACTAAATAGATCTGCAACATTTATTACTATTTGGATAGGGTTACATAAATGCAAATATCCCCGTGCTCGTATATTCTAGAAACAACTGGAAAATAAACGAACGCACCTGCAACGTATTTACAACATGACCTATATTCTACTGATGAAGCCTCAGGGAGTTATTTCGAAGCGAAATTGAATTTTGACTACCTACTAAAACTAACTGTATCGGAAATTTGATTTTGAAACGTTATTTCCGTAACGGTTACAACTATTAATTGATCAGGATAATACTGTATCATCAAACTTCAAGAAAATAACAATAAACATAAAGTAATGAGACACAAATGATTCTTACGAGTGTATTAACTGGATCGCCAGTCAAGACGATTTTAATATGTTTGCATTCTAGCTACAGCGTACATAACCTAATTAATATATTGCCTACTTCTAACATACAATATGAAAATGGTAAAATTTGTCTTATTTATGCGATCTAATTAATTTTAATTAAATTGAATATAACATTCCACTGCGTATATAAAATATAGAGTGAATTGGATAAAGTAATAAACAAATCTTATTTGCTGGTGGAGGGTTGGTAATGATGGCTTGACCTTACTCTTTAAAATTACGTTAGCTTGGTCATGATTACGACGCAATTTCATTTTTATATTAAGTTAAGTTTATTGCTTTTTATTTTAAATAAGTAAATGCAATTTAACAAAATTAAGTGTAACAAAAACACTTAGTGAATTAAAAAGTAACAACCCTTAAATAAACATCCTTAATACGAGGGTTGTATTTCAGTTTTACAAATAGGTCTGAATAGACAGGTGTTAAAGGCATTATTATTTCTCAAAGTATTTTCCGCGAAGATTTATATTTTTTTCGATTCGATTCGAACCAATTTTTGACACAATTCTTCCACTTGTTTGTACGTAAAGTGAAAAATGTTTTTTGGTATGCTGAAGATGCGGTTGACGCATTTTATGTATATTAATTTTATTTTAAGCAAATTCTTTGTTATATTTTGTGATGTTACTGAACATTTTAGGGTTATATTAATAGAGTTTACGGTTAGGTATGGTTTTCCCTTTATTAAGTTTTTAAAATATAAAAACAATATTGGAAGTACGCTAAGTAAAACCTTTCTAAAATAGTCAAGTTGAAGCTTGATTTAAAATCGAGATTATAATTTAAAAATCCTACAAATACTGATACGAAGAGTAAAATATTATTATTTCCTAGTTTATAGAAAATAGTAGGGTTGACTACGAGGCCCCAATCTATTAGAACCTATGCGGGTAATTAGCGTTCCATAGTCAACTTTATCATATCGTAGTTCAATCAGCATATACCTATTGTTTTGTGTGTAAAACACAGAACGGGACTACTTACTATTAAATTATTTATTTACTTTGGAATATTATAATTTATTTTTCAGTTAGATTGTTGGGTATAGATTTTATTATTTCTATAATGTAATGACCTGGTCGTAAAAGTAATTATCAATAAAATCTTCACGTAAATTGTCTTAGTTCTAAGCTATGCTGAGACCTGTAAAAAGATTTATCAAAACCTTTTTTTTTATGAGCACACTTATTAATATTTCAAACCCAAGAGATTTTGTTTGAATAGTAAACCATGAAAATGTAAATGTTCAATGGAGGTGCATAATTAATTTATTGTTCAGTGAGAGTTTCCTTGCAGGAAAGGTTGAGTTTATATTAAAATCTACTTGTATTGTATTTAGAATCACAAAAAGTGTGACCGCCCTGTTTTTCATCTAGCTAAATAAACCTATGTCCGCGCATTTCAATCTTTGAGTCAGCTCACAAAGAGACGAGACGCAATGCGACGCGGACGGCTTTGATAGCCATATAAAAATAACTTTATTTACTATACAAAAACATACATGCTTCATTGCATGAATTTGACATTGCCTCACGACCCGCAGTCTGAAGCCGTCACCATCATAAGCGGACTAACGATATGTCATTCCGCGTAAACATAGACACGAAACGCTGCGCCGCGCCTTGTGTCGTTGCACAGCGAGGCGTCGCGCTGTTATTGACTTCACGATTTGACATTGCCTCACGACCCGCAGTCTGAAGCCGTCACCATCATAAGCAGACTAACGATATGTCATTCCGCCTCCACCCGCAGTAAACATTGACACGAAACGCTGCGCCGCGCCTTGTGTCGTTGCACAGCGAGGCGTCGCGCTGTTATTGACTTCACGATTTCCTCGTGAAAGTAAAGAAGTCACTAGGACTTAGGTCGGGACTAGGTAGGATGGTCTTACAATTCGGTTCGGTTCTTAAAAATTGTCTTGCGGGCAGTGTGCGAATCTGCGTTGTCTTGTTGCAGAAAGATTCGTCGTTCGGAGTTGATTTTTGAGTTGAAGTTCAGACTTTAGGCAAACAGATGGTAGTGTACCACCAATCAGCAGTAATTGTTATTTGATTGTACAGAGGGACTGTTGCTACATGACCAGCTTTTGAGGCAAACGGGGCGACCATCTTTTTTGAAACACTTCGAGAACGAATAGATTTTGTCAGTTTCTCTTCATCTTCAAACATCCAACATTAGACCGGCGTTTACTCTTGAATTTTTTTATGGATGTAAGAGTTTAAATTCATTGTTTACAGAGAAACGCATGATTTCATTTGTCGTAAACTGCTAGAAGTAATGTTAGACTAAGTTAAACTAAACGACATTTAGAGTTTCTTTCTCGTAATAGTTTGTCGCTCTGTAACTATAATAGAAATTATTTTATTTTATACATTTTAAAACAATAACTCAATTTAACTTTTATGACATATGTCATATCTACTATAAAAACATTTTAAGAAAAAATCTTTAATAAAAATTAAAAGACAACCCTCGTATACACGTCACATCGTAAGTTGTAGTTCGTTGCTTGGCGGGAACGGGAAGTGTCAGTTAAAATTTTCATTATTTATTTTCTCATCTCGTATTAGTACGAAAATACTAGTGTTTTAACCAGTGAACATCTGTGGTGCTGTCACATCTCAAGTGTGGAGAAAGTAAAATACGCAGATTTGGCTGCCACTCTTCCATTATTCATCTTTTTACTTTTTTATTTCTCATCAAACTTTGACAATAAATATTCCTTGACACTGGCAAAAATACTACAGCTATAAGTTATTGCCATTATGATGTCATCAAAAGAAAAAAAGTTGTAGTAATATATGTAAATCGGCTAAGTGACATATTTTTTCCAGAGTACCACTTATTATGGGCACATTGTGGCTTTGGTTGGTGGCAGTCGGCGCGGTGTGTGCTGGCGCTGATCGACAAGGCTCTTCTCTGCGAGGTGCTCTCGAAGCGCTCCAACGGCGGCAGCGCAGTCGTGGCCCGGGGCCCATCGCACCGCAACCTGACTACGATGCTCTATACGAGTTCTTCCCTCCACAAGCCTATGCTGGTTAGTTTCATAAATAGAAAATTGTTTTATGGCAAATAATATTTAAAAAACTACGTTTGTAAGACATGTTTGTTTCTTTTTCCAGATCCAGACTATGGAATAGACATTGATGACAAGGATGAAGACCCAAATCCAAAGTACATGTTTAAACTGCTAGATAATGATGAACGGCCGCCCGAAGCTTACGAATACAAGATTATTAAAAAAAAGAAGCTTGCCGAGGCGCCAACCAAGCAAGAGTCTGCATTCCGTGAACGGAGCCATCACTCTGATAATGATCGGCTTCGCGATTTATTCATAGACAGAAATGAGGCCGAGGAGAGCAAAGAAGTTTCTGACAACCATGCTGCAAATGATGCAGAATATGCTTTACTATTAGGACAGTTATGGACAAAGTATAAAAATAATAAGGTTCACAATGAAGAAGTATCCCCGCAAGGAGTAGTTAAGCTGTATAAGGAAAAGATTGTTAAAAAACGTTACCCAGAAAATTGGGGTCCCATTGCATTTAAAAAGAAACGTAGTTCTGATTCCGAAGCGAACCGTCCAGTGTTGCAAGACTACGAAGAACGAAGACTGTCAAAACCTGGATCAGTCGACGCAAATTACAATTCTTACGAAATTCCAGAAGATGATAAAGATGATATAAGCGAAGAGTATGCAATTGCTTTCCAACCATTGGATGATGACTCTCTAATTGATCTTGGTAATGATGATCAGTACAATTATGAAACGGTCGAAAAGCGATTTCCTGTAACTAAGCGAAGTAGTGGGTCGTACAACTTTGGAATTCAAAAAAAGAGATTTGTATCAGATCAAAGCAAACGTGATATTTCAAAAAGGTTTAGAAGTAGTTCTGGTACCGACCCGAGGATTTTGAAAGATCTGTCAAAAATCTTTGGGGATTCCGAAGGTGTTATGGTAAAAAATCCTGTTAAAAGAAGCAGTGACAACCAAGAAGGTGAACATCCTGAAGTAAAACCACCAAATCTGTCAATAATTCATAATAACAATACGCATGAACATAGCAATGTTACCTTTGATGATAACAGTCATGAACATCATGGACATAATTTGCATCATCCAGGAATTTCAGGTAAAGAAATAGAGCATATACACAATGGTGATCATAATGATAACATCCATAGCCATGGCCATAGCCACGATCATAAGGAAAATGAACATCCTATAAAACTAAGAAAGAAATCAATAGACTGGTCAGACTATTTTGGAATTGATAAGCGCAAAAAGAAATCTGTCTCATTTGTAAACAATCTTACTGAAGAACGATTGAAAAAGCAATACTTTGATACTTTTAATAAAGAAATTGTTTATCCTTTGAATTCATTCCGACAACATAATAACGTAAAGAGAAATTACGGTCCAGCTAAATCAAACGAAGATACTGAAATCCAAATCGATAGAGCCAGAGCTATAGCTATTCATGATGACGATAAAAAGCGGGGAGGCAGTGACAACGATTCTAAACTGGACAACATTGACAAAAAATTGCGAAATATGGAAGATTTGATTGTAGATGAAGCTTTACATTATTCAAGCGTAGGAGAAAAACTAGATTCAAAGGAAGAACAAGAAATGAAAGAAAAATTGCTTTCTCGTCTTGCAGCCGCATACAGTTTAGAAAAGATGAGAAAGGCGTTAAAAGAATTCAAACAAAGCTTACAAACCCAGAAAAGCGAACCGGTATTGAATTCCTCTCCAATTCCTGATGATGAAATGAAAGCCAAAAGAATAGCTGTTAAAAAGGATAAAGCTGATATAATGTCTAACGACATACCAATGTTTCAAAAGGGAGAGGAAAACAATGGTGATTTTGAAGAAGAACAGGGAGCTGGTCACTACTTAGATGGAAGAGTCGACGAACCAATCTCTGAAGGATATATGGGAGGCAGTGGCCGCCATCGTTTTCATGCTATGCCAACGGGTTCGTAGTTTTCTCTCTTACTTTTGACTTGAAAACTCTTAAATTATTTGAGTTTAGTGCTTCATACGTAACAATATTACAGAAGGAGCAACTGGATCTTGTCCTGTGCTTGCGAAGATAGTCCAACGGTGTCGTGGGGTTGACATGTTAGCTGGTGATCGCGGACAACTGTTTCTACCACTCTGCAGCTTGCATCAGATCTGTTACCTTTGTGTATGTTTTAATTCAAATACGTGACTTTAAAATATTTTTAATAAAATATAAAAGTTAGATTATTAACGACGAATTTTTTACAGGGCGAAGCACCCCCTATGACATGTGACATGGTATTTTTATCTGAGGCGGACACGACATGCGAGGGGGATACTGGGTGCCAGCGCGCAGCGCGTTCCGCTCTCATGGCCCTGAGAGAGCTACACGACAACTTGGCTGATGAGATGGACGGCGAGTGCGAATCCAACCCTTGCCTCCCTGCGACACTCAAGCTGAACATCGGCTGGCAACGAGCGCTTCAACGATAAACTCGCCAACTGTTTCAAACATTGCAGACGCATCGTATAGCCAAATAACAGTATTTCGCGTCACGTTCGCTATCACAAAGGAGACTTCGTAATATGTTTACCTAAATCAATGTTGACTTAATGATTCATCACGATCGATGTAACTAGTAATTCAATGTATAAGAAAAATATATTTGTGAATTTTTAGTAAATTGAGATAATTATGGATATAATTTTCTATTTGATTATATATGGATTATAATTTGATTGTGATTAGGTAGAGCTACCGTATGCGCACGCGTCTCACCAGCCAAAGACGTGTACGGATATGGAATGTTTTATTGTACTTAAATTCGCTAGAATGTTATTTACTAGGCGCTTCTGACGCTTTTGTCGTTAAATGTACGAGTATTGAAATATTAAGCGTAACGTAATATTTATTAATCGTTATCGGTCCATTTGCTATCTGTTTTTGCGAATAAGTACACATTGTATGTTTCGGAGTTCTTCTATATATTGTATAACTTGGGCGGTACTAGGGCAAGGGAAGTGTTATATCTACATGGACGTATTTATCGATGGAAACTAATTGTTGTCGTTAACTTGATACTTATATTTGTGTTAAGTAAGTTTAAAAAATGTGTGTTAAGTACATCAATGTATTTTAAAATTATAAATGTGATTATGAATATATCCATATTTATTGGAATAAAATAAAATAATTTTAAATGCAAAATCCTCTTATAATGTATGACTACGTATGGACACAAATTTACTTCTGTTTATTTCTATTTTATAGACTAGTAATAACAGCCTGTTAGTAGGACTAACAAAAACTGATTGGGACGATTTAAATACTATCAACTGTTTATTGGGAGATCGAATTCGAAAATGATATAGGAAGCACACATGCTGTAGAACGGCACCTTAGACTTTACTAGGACAATAAATGTTTTACGTTTGCTTAGCATGACTGTCATTTATGATCTGTCGTAGCATACTGTTTAGCGGGGCAAGTTTAGCTCTATCTTAAAGTCTTCCGAAACTATTGGCATTCTGATTAAACATAATATCTGAGGAATTTAAATAATCACACACACTTCTACTGATTTATGTTTTATCAACTTATTTTTAAAGGGTAGATAGATCATAAAATCAAATATGCAATTTATAAAATACCTAACTTTATAGAAGGTAAATGTTACCAAGCATTTTTAAAACTTGAATGTTATCACTTTATTCGTAAAATGTTCAAGTATAAAATAAATAAATGGTTTTCAATATTCAAAGTATTTTTAATTTACTTCAATAATTTTAAAAGGTTTAATTTTTTATTTTGACATTTATTTCTAAACAATGGTTAAAGGCAAAATCTTGCCAATACGAAAATTTAAAAACGCAAGTTATGCCGTCGTTAATGGGTACTTACGTAGTAATAGTAAAGTATTATCTACCCACCCAATTCAATAACTTGATATGTGTAAAATCTCAGTATCGAATCTTCCTATTCCAATAAATTCTTCTCAGTTGACTGCGATGTAGTAGGTACTAAACACAAGAGTGCTAATCCAACTTATCACTTTATCAAGTATCGATAACTCGATAATATTGTGGGCTGAAACATGTCGATAACAACGTGCCAGATAAAAGGTATACGTTTAATTACAGTGTTGTACCACAATAACATATTATTACAAAACCAATTTCAAAGGAATCTCTTAGTAAATGGATAAATCAGAAAGAGGGATTGACAACGTTTCGGCAACAGAAGGTAATTTACACTTCAATATAATTAAATATATCAAATTTTAAGTTTCGGTGCACTAGCACTTAATACATAAGAATGATACTCCCCCTTTTGTCGCCAACAGGTAAATAAGATTTGTTTGTTTTTATTGATTTCTCACGTATAATTTTTCAGATGATGGATCAACTCTGAGACCAGATCTAGTTATAAGCGTACAGCCTAACCGACATGGTAAGTCTTCATCCTAAAGTTATTAATTAAACTAGGAAACAGTGGTTTTCTTTCTATGGAATAAAACTGATGTGTTTTGATTCCTCAATTTAAAATAATAAAACATAGGTCGGATTAGGATAATATTTTATTACCCTTTGGTAACCTTTATAATGGCATATCTTTATGTTTAGATCTTGTAAATCGTTGCATATTTTGTGCCTAAAGTCTTATTGAATATATTGAATTACCCAAATATGGACTAATATCTCATCTGTTGTTTTGGTGAATGATTGACATGAAGTCAAATAATAAAAATAAATTTTAGTCGTTTATTTTCACACGTTTCACTTTTCTGCCTTGTTTTAATATTAAATCGTTCTAAAGAATGTTTTGAAATTATATAAAATCGCCATATTTGTTCTGTTTCGTTCATGAATAATTTAATGCACGTTCAATTACGAAGAATTTTCGTAATGACTATAAGTAGAATATTGTTTATACTTTTGGTTCATTTCTGATGAAATCTCAAGTGAACGTTGGAAACCATGTTTTTTTTCTGTCTTGTTGAAATATACAATATTTTATTGCCACCTTCTCGTATAAAATAGGGCCTAATATATTTTTAACTCACGGACAAAACCAGGAAGGGTTTCAGAATCTTAAATGTATAAATCAAATCAAAACTAATTGATTCAAAACTCAAAATGGGAATTTCTGAGGGTCTAGTCTAGACAAAATACATTTCTAGTAAATTTTTCTTTCGTGTTTTTCTCATTATCTGGACCTGACAGAATTAATTGGTTTTATATTCTAAAAAAATACCAGCAAATTAACAATAAAAAATTTGGTTCCGTGCAAAAAAAAAGTATCAAAATTGTTGACCAGTGTTATTTTTGCTCATTTCCTATTTTGGTGTTGAGCATCCAAACTACTGGTATTATCGCCGATAGTTTTTCTAATGGAACCAATGGTAGTAACACGAGTAACGAATCCAATAAAACCAGATGCCGGTACATTACATAGAGGTTTCAGAAGTTCAAGTTTTGGGTTCGAGTGCACCACTCGTGGCAAATTAGCAATCAAGCTGTTTTCCGTATTCGTTTTCGGTATGGTATAAAAAGTTAGGTCATGTAAAAGTTCATAAATACTCGAATCTATGTATTTTGCACGTAAACGCAGTACGGATTAGTAAAGGCTAAGGTACTAATGCGTGGATACTATTAATTATTTCTGGTTTCCTTATTTGACCACGTTAATTCCCTAATGTTCCAGTGGGACGACGCGCTGAGCTGCCAGTGTCAACAGTGGACTGGCAGACCAGTTCCCGCGGCCAGTTCATCCCCGTGCACGGCCTCGACTTCCTCATCGGCGTCTCTAGTCTCCAGATACAACAAACTGTTGAACTAAACGATCGTTAGTTGACAATCTTTTAATATGCAGAAATATTCATGAATGAAGTAAATTAAACCTTCATAGATCAAAGATAAAAGATTCATAGTTCAAATTTTGGATTTTATTGTTTTGTCTGATTTTTGGCGATATTTAACATCTTCTTAGTTATGGATCAGGAAAACTTCTGTTTCCTTTGTTACACATATGACCTATTATTAAAATACTGAAAAATTAGTTTAAATAGTACCTTACAATAAATATGATAATTAACCTTTTTCTTTACAGATATATTATTTTTTATTTTTTATTACAAGTATTAATTTACTTTCACCAGTTGCAACGAAAATAGATTCTGAGAACCGGTACACAGTTCGAGTGCCACACGGGGAAGCGCTGTACATAGCAAGCGAGGTTTCAAGCCCCACACAGCGATGCCTCTGCGGCTCCGGCCGGGGCTTCGTTATGCATCTCCATGACAACACCAGGCAGGAGGCGCTCGTCATGGAGAGGAGGCTGGCGGCCGCTTCCTGCTGCTTCCCTTGCCGACTGCAGGTAAACAAACAGACACACAATGCAGGGGCTTTGTGATGCATCTCCATGACAACAGCAGGCAGGAGGCGCTCTTCATTTAGATAAGGCTGGCGGCCATTTCCTGCTGCTCCCCTTGCCAACAGCGGGTAAACAAACAGACACAAAATGCTCAGTTGGTTGTTTTCGACATATAAGAGACCAGAACCACAACAACTATTCTACTAATTCGAAGAAATTCAACAATATTTATTGCAATGTTAAAGATTTCTTGGATTGGACGCTCAGTATGATACCCTTTGTATTCTTTACTTATGACTCTTTTTCTATGGAATTATACAAACACCTTTATCATTGTAGAACATAAACATACCCCGTAGTTCCAAATTGTTATGGAGTATATTTGTGGTAGGAAATTAGAGTGATAACTCCTCCCGGTGACTACGTGGGGCGGGTGCATCAGAAGTGGACGTGGGTGGTTCCATTCTACCTGGTGCGCGACGCCAGTGACGACGTTCTCTTTATAGTCGAGGGTCCTGCCGTGATGCAGCGGAGCGCACTTATGCTTTCAGAATTTAAGGTAAGGATATCCTGTACAAAGTTGTGAGGGTGGATGTTTGCTACTCCTCTCAAAATATACTTCAGGGATTTCGATGAGACTTTACAAAGCCAAAAATAATCCTACGTAGTACTCGTACATGTGAAGACGCTATCATAAAACAATCTACGAGCCAGATTTCAATCAAATCCCTTCAAACGTTTTTTCGTGATGATCATGTTGCTCACGTATAAACTCACGCTGTAATTAATCCTTCAAGAGGGGTAGGCAGAGGTGCTAAACACAGCATTTCGCTTGTTTAATAATAATAATAACCGCATCGCGACACACACATTGACTTAGTCCTGCACTAAGATAATCCTGTATCGCAGTCACTAACTAAGCAACGATATGTTATAAACTATATAGATAAGAATACAACATCCAAAATCAGTAAGCAAAACAATACGTCTTGCGTTAAGTTGCGATTCGACTATACGACGAGGGTTCGAATCCCGGCGGAGGAGAAAATTGTATTATTTGCATGACGCATTGTTTCGGTTTTCGGTTTTTATCTATGTAGTTAATGTATTTTATACAATATCGCTAATTCGTTTTTTGTTGCGATACAAGATTATTTTCTTAGAGCTGGGCTTTTCACAATGGTTTCCGATGCGAACTGTCACATTTCCGAAAACAAATACAGTGAAACCTGGTTAAGTGGAACCTGGATAAGTGAGAAACCTCTAGTATTGAGAACTACAATGAGGTCCCGGCACTTTTTCATCGAATTACCTCTGTTAATGGGACTTTTCTAACCTGATTAAATGAGATTTGATTTCTAGGATTTTTTTCATGTTTACCTCTATAATTGGGACTCTGGAGCTCAGTTCCCTTTATAAGTGAGATAATGTATAAGGTTGGGACAGGTTTCGACACGATTGTTTACAAACATTCGAATTTCTTTTGCACGTGTTTTGTTTACGGCCTCTGTAAATGAGACAACAAATTTTTAAACCTGTCTAAATGGTAAACTGTATAAATGAAAACCTCTTTAAATGGTACAAAATCCTTGGTCCCTTGAGATCCCAATTAACTAGGTTTCACTGTATATTAAATTAGTTGCCGAGCGGTGAATGTGAAAAGCGTTCCCTTTAAGAAGTTGTCGAATCTGAGTCAATTCAGCGTTCCGAGACGATTGTGAATAGCCCTACTGGAGGATTAAAATATAATTCTTGGTTATACAAGAAAATGTTTATAGGGTTTCCATAGAAAAAAATATAATCCGTCTACATGTCTGTCTGGGCCAAGATTTTGACAAGGAGAACCAAAATCTTAGGACTTTGGACTTCAATTATAATTATAGTCGCTATGCTAATACTAAATGGCGCATGCGTACAAGAAAAATGTGGCAACCCCAAGTATGATTGGCGTAAATATGGCGTGAATAATTCAATCTTGTAGGAACAGATGGATCTCATAATTTGTGAGCTTCTTTTGTCGATCAATACCTGCAGAGACTCTCGCTATTTGTGTTCTATTTTACTGTTATAGTTTTAAATCTTCCTTGAAATAAAAAAATAATTAATAAAAAAATATTTTATTTGTTTATTATCGCGAAGTTGGTCTAAGTATCATTCACTCGTGCAACTTCGGCCTTTCAAGTAGAGAACAATTGGAATTTGCCTGAGGTGAAGTGAAGTTATCAGAAGTAAACCCAAGGTACTACTAGTTTTATTAGTAATGCTATGCCGAAGTTAAGTGTCTAACTATCGTCTTCGGATAACTTCGACAAACTTCGCAAGTAATATAGTGGAGGCACTTTATTATCTTTGTTTATTTTTTATCTTTCATATTAAAAACGACTACTTGGTTACTGCTTAAAGTAATTTCTAGTTTCTTAGCTTTGACAAATTATTAGGGCACAGTCATGTAATTGAAGATATTATAGGCTTTTTTTTATTTGACTGCATATTAATCATCAAGCAATAAGGACAGCAATTATTTAAGTAATATAACTATTGTTTCTTTTGTAATGTCAATTGGGCTTATTTGATAATAAAGAAGTAATTTTAATTTTGTTAGTGATTCTATTGTCATAATTTATTTTGTACGGGTGAGTGAAAAGCACATGAAAACAGTTCAGATGTATTCCATTGTCACAAGTGATAGGCATATCAGTCTCAAAGATAAAGGCAAAAAAGTGTCTCTAAGCAACCACCTCTCGCACTGTGATGGGTTTCAAACATTTCTGAATGGTGCTCCTTCTCGTTTGATGAATTTGAGCATCAGCTTCTCATTGGCCTGTGTCACACCGGCTTTTGGGTCCATCACCAAAGTGCTGGACGTCTCAGGACTCTTCTCCAACCTGTAGTTCCTCAGTATGGTCACTAATCCAGCCTTTACCTGCATTTTCGCGAAGCGTTTTCCTGAAATTTTAAAACGCACGGAATAAGGGCTATGTATGAACATAAATATTATTAATTAGTCATGGAGTCACATTAATGCGAAAGATTAGTTTTTAATTTTTATATACCAAAATAATTTAAGTATAGTTAGCATTTGTAATATAATATGTAAGATACCATTCACAAATTTTATATTTAAGAAGAGTTGCAGCAATAAATCATAATTTTACGAAACCAAGAAACAAGACATTTTAAATCCACAAAAATAACTGAATTTACTACAATTACAACTACCTATAAAATAGTTTTAGTTTAGTGACTATTGCCAGCACAGATTATTTTAAATAATGGTAGCTCAAACAAAACGTAAAAAAATCTAATTAAAACTAACCTAGACAAAGCCTGGGCCCTTCTCCAAAAGGTAAGAATGTGTAGGGTGTGTGTAATTTAGCATTGTCGAGGTAAAACCTATCAGGCTGGTAGGACTGGGGATCCGGGAAGTACTTGGGGTTGTGATGAAGAGTGTATGCTGGGATGTGTATGCGAAGACCTTTCTCCAGTTTGAGACCAGTCGGCAATGTGTAGTCCTCCGTGACCTCTCGGGTGATGACGCTGATGACAGGGTACATGCGGAGAGTCTCGTACAAGCAAGCTTCTAAGAAAGGCAACGTGAGGCAATCGTAATCGAGCTTGCCGTCGCGCGCGCGTAGGTACTCATCTACTTCCTCTATAGCCCGCTTTTGCAATTCCTCGTTCTTTGATAGTTCGTATAAAGTGAAGGACAGTGTACTAGCAGAGGTGTCGAAGCCGGCTGCGAAGATCATTACGCACTGGCCTATGAGGAGCTCGTCGTCAACTTCTAAGTGCACGAACTTACCGGATTCTGTCTTCCAACTAGCTATGCTATCACCTTTCAATGTATTCTCGTTCTTAATGCTGAGTAGCAAATCAGCAAAGTCGTGCCTCGCCGATGGCTTGTAATCTCGTTTCTCGAAGACATCGAGTAATATCGTTCTGAAGAAATCCGTGATAGCGTTAGGGAAAATCTGAAGTCCAAGTCCATAAAACACTGCAGGCCAAATGGCACGGATATTGATACTGCACGCTCTCAGTGTGGAGATTTCAAAGATTTGGTTTCCCACATTACGGAAAGGATTATTCACTGAGGTTTGTTCCAATGCACGACTACCAATACCGTAAGCGCATGTGGTAATACTGTCAATTGTATACCTGGAAATCAAAGTTCTCGTGTCGATAGCACTGCTAATTTTATTTTCATCTTCTATTAACTTTTCGAGTGAAACAGTACAGCTGACGATGTGTGGAAACATGTTCCTCATTTTACCTGAAGTGAACAATGATGAAAAGTTTTGCCTTAGAGCCTTCCACCTGTCACCGTAAGTAAAGAACATGTTAGTAGTAACCAACTCCCTGTCGCAGTATTTGTTGATTTCTCTTCCATTGAAGCTGGCGAAGTCTTTTGTGGTGATGAGTTTGATGAGCTCTGGGTCCTGGACCATGAGGGCGGGTTCAGTCCCGTAGAAAACTCCGATGTAAGGTTCATCAGGAAAAGCTTGAACGATTTTGTGCGCCGCCAGTCCAATGAAATCTTTCAATAAGATGAGACTTCCATAATTTCCAAGTAGAGGCGTCGGCTTTAAATACGGCACGTTTCTTTTCTTCCAATAATTGAACTTGTATGTTGACAAATAATATAAAATAAGCAACAGAACGGCTACTATAACTAGTAGATACAGTAACATGTTGGCTTATTTTATTTTAACTATCAAACCAACCGTATCACTTGAGTCACAAGGTTTAACTAACTTATTAGGATAGAATTCGACTGTTTATGTATACAAGGAAAACATTTAATCTCAACGACGCGTCGTTCGATAATTATCTTGATAAGATCCAACCTAAACATTTTTGCTGGAGTCTAAAGGCGCCTCTTCACAATCGCCGACGACCGACGACGAAATACAACACGTTACATGTTCCTGCACTTTAATGCGAGCTTTATAATTTAGTAAAGCCTAAAAATCGAACGACAACCTATTTATAACAAATACAATTAAGTAGTCGTCCTTAAATGTAACATGTAAAGTATTTTATTTATTTATTATAGCAATTTTTTACTAACTTAAGTATTTATAACAAAATGAAGTGCTTATTCAAAATATTATATTAGACCCGTTAATTTTTAAAGCAAATAACAGCATTCAGATTCAACAAGTCAAGTCAAGGTTACATAGTATAGTTGCTATGAAACATTAAAATGGCATTGAATATATAAAAATACCTTCGAGACAAAGGCCAGGTAGTAATAATCTCTATGACTTATGTTTTGTTTTTTAACCTAAAAGACAAGCATGTGTCCACCTGTTGCAATGAGATCCTTTAGTCGGATAATTGTTTCATTATAAAATACTTGTTCACGCAACAGAGACAACATTCCTATATATTAATAATTATGGTTACTTTATGAATGTATTTCGGAAATCTTCAGATTTGAATTAACAAAGGTTTAAATAATAATTATGCAGATTATTTTTATCCATCAGAAAGCAGGTTCATACGTCACATTCTTATTTCGCAATTAGTCATGAGACGAACGCTCAAGATAAAATTATTATTAATTGAAGAGCTCATTTATCTAATTCAATTATCCAGATATAGATGAATTAGCGTCCGTCATCTTAAAAATCATGGCACAAATAAAACAATGTGACAATCTAAGATAAAATGATAGTTGCTGCACAACGGAGACCAATCATTGATTTAAGGTGACAATGCAGAAATACCTATATCAATAGTGATATATTTAACTTCACACCATACATAACTTACAACTAACTATTAACTTGCGGTAATTAACAAAGTGTTAAAACCGTGTTAGTGTAAACTGTGATTGATAGATTTTGATAGAATCATAATTTAAAGTAATCACGATGACTTTTATATTTCGTAACCTAAAAAATGGACAGTCATGTTTACTCAGCTATAAAAACAAAAGGAATACTACGATTATGATAAGAGAGAGATTACCGTGCATTAAATGAGTTTCTAGATAACTATCGGTGATATCTTATTTATAGAGACAGGAATCTTTTATATTCTTGTTACCACACATGTTAGCTAATTCGGCAAGCCATTAGTCACAGCTTAACTTTGTGATTTAACAGGAAAAAGAACTTTTACTGCTTTAGGGATACTCAATCAGAGATATTACATAGGTACGGGAGGAAATTCCCGTCACTTGTCACAACAGTAGACGTTGAATAGCCGCAACTAATTCTTGTATAACTGAAAATATATAAACCTTTGTAAATGAGATTAGTTTTTTTAATATCATAAAATTTACTCCTATCCATATTATTGGGATATTGCTTAATAGTATATATACGTTGATAAGGCAATTTATCTGTTTTGGACACGTTGTGAGACGTTTGTTTACAAACATTTGAAATTATTCCACCAGTGTATTTTTATTTAAAAGTACAACATCTTTAGCAACATTATCACATCTTTGCTAGACCCTATACAAAAAAAATATAAGTCCAAGGTGTAAATGCCTCTTTAAGTTATAAACGATTTACTTATTTTTATTTTCCACCAAGCAAACTGGAGTCGAATCTGACAATAATACTACTATGCCTATGACCTTCGCACAAAGACAATTTTCAAAAAGTTTTATCTCAATCGCATGAATACGTCATGAAAAATCTACGAACAAAAAAACATTAATTTTCAAATTAGATAAAATTTCCAGATACTCTCCGGTGATTCTCTGCGGGAAGTTGGCAGGATAGTCCACGGCTGGGACCGTGACCTTGTGACATTTATCACTACTATCGCCATCCCTGATAACGCTGTGCAACCCAAACACAAAGCTCTGTTGTTAGCAGCGGCCTTCCTATTGGTAAGACCACCCAAATACATAAAACAATATAATAGGGTTCTGTACTAAAACGCAATTATTGTGTTTCAATTGAGATGCAAGCACTGTAATTCCCGTTGTAATTAAACCTGTAGATAAGTAAAACAAACTCCAAAAGTTTCACATTAAAATGCAATAATCTAAAGCTTATGTAAATATGACAGTTGATCAGTATGCTACAAAGATTTTTGACCATGCCATCGAATATAATTTTTTTGTTGCGTGATTATATAAAAAGAAATTAATGATTTATACCTTAACAACACAAAGTTATCTAAAATTATAATATGGATAATTTATTTGATTCATGAACAAACAAGTGATTTCATGAGAGTTTTGTCTTTTTATTTATCCGCATACGGAACCCTAAAAATTATATTAGTTCGAAGAATTTTGTTATGTCTTTAAATAGCAGTTACTATTAAAATTAATTATACTGTTACTGATAAAAAGTTCTTCAGGTTATTTCAAAAGTAATAAATAAAAATTTATCTTTTTATCCGTTTCAGGAATACACGTATTTTGAAAGGGCTAAATCGAGTATACTCAGATGCAATTGTCTATAAAGAAGGATTACGTAAAAAAAATTGAATATATTTTTAAACTATTAATGACCGCTTTAATTATTTTAACCACCTTTTATGATTTTGTATCAACGAAGTAGTTATTAAGTTATGTACGGATTTGTATTACATAAACAGTTATTAACAAGACAAACCCTGTGTACCCATTTGCGTAAAAACATGATAATAAACCTCAATAAATAGACAAGTATAAAGTTTTTTTTCATTTGGGTTCACAGACGTGCGCTATAATATATATAGCGATATCTTAAGATAAAATTTCAAACTCTTAAAACTTCTGTTCTAAAAGGTTTTTAATAAACCGCTCATACATTACATAATTTTAACTTTTCAATATAATGGCCAACTTAAAATTAAACCAAGGAAACTAGACAAAATTCTTAAAATTTGGCAAAATACCCCGCTATGTATTATAAAAGTACAGAACTTCTGAGAACGCATAGCTGTGTGTTTGAAAGGTTACGATCTATTATTACGACGCAGGTTTGTGAATCTCTTTATGGTAACATAACATTATTGGGTAGGCACAAAAAAAGCTTAATCGTATAATAATAACATCGACCAGTTGCCTCGGAGGAGCTTTTTTCCACTCAATAAACCGTTAGATTAGTATATTCATTAAAGCATTGGAATAGGTTTAAGATATTAATCTATACCAATATTATAAAGAGGAAAGGTTTTATTTTTTTGTTTTATTGAATAGGCTCCGAAACTACTGAACAGATTTGAATAATTCTTTCACTGTTGGAAAGCTACATTTTTCCTGAGTGACATAGGCTTTATTTCATTTTAAAAAAAATGGAGATCCTTACTTAAATTACGATAAAGTGTAAAAAATATCAAAAAACTTCCTTACAGCTGCGAAAACTATTGATGATAGAACAAAAAGATGTAAAACTATTATAGTCACGTCACAATAAGCGTTTTTATTTAAAAAAATAAATAAAATACCACCGCTACAAAAAGCTCTTTATTTGTCAAAATAAATGATTTACTATTTAAGACTGCTTTACTACCTTTATATTACTTTTTGAATTAAAAGAAAAATAAAATAAACAAAAAAAAACATATAAATCCAAAAAAATCTTTAAATAATATCAATGAATTTAATTATTTATTTTTTTTTATTCTTTTTTAGGAGCTCGACACAAAAAGGAGTGAATATGTGTATTCTATTATTATTATTCTCTTTATTTATTTCAATACATATTATTATTATTATTATGAATGTGTTAAAATTAACAAATCTAAATGTAATGTTTAATGCCGCTAGTGTTATATAAATTTATAAAATACCCTTACCTTTAATTTAAGATCATTGTTCATCTCTTTGTTCAATCCTTTTCGACGTGAATTTATTACCTTGAAAACATGACAATGTCATTTTAATCTGCGTTATTTTATAAACTTTTTACTTACAACTATTTTCAGAATTTTATTTTGTATTTTTTTACGCAGACCAAATGGT
This sequence comes from Choreutis nemorana, assembly GCA_949316135.1. Taxonomy (NCBI): domain Eukaryota; kingdom Metazoa; phylum Arthropoda; class Insecta; order Lepidoptera; family Choreutidae; genus Choreutis; species Choreutis nemorana. The sequence continues at coordinate 2,738,904 of OX438598.1, forward strand.
AAGCAATTATTTACCTTGCCAGCCTCCTCAAACAAATAGCACTAGAATATACCATTATGATGAATATTACTTTGGTGATAAAGATTCAGAACTAAGGCGAAATGGAAAAGGGGAGAACCACTGGAGTGGACCGTATGTAAGTATTACAAACATACAATTTACTACACGTTAGATTCATAATGGATAATCCTCGAAAAGGACCGAAACCCCTTTTAATGCCCATGAAAGCCAGGTAAAACTGGAAGATATTATTTTTCTTTATAGTAATAATTTTAAATAAATCTGAATAGGCAAAGGTATTCATTAGGATTCGAGTATTTTGAATTGTCCTACTTGTAGCACTATCTAATATTAAAAAATATAAGCCCCATAGTTATCATCTCTTCCGCATGGTGTTAAATGTTTTGGTGAGTATATGGTGATGTAGCCGCTATGAAAGACTCGCATCTTGTCACACTGCGTAAAGGGGTGGTGTACACCCCTGCATACCCCTCTCGAGGGGTTTATGTGTGTGGGTGAGTTTATGTGTGTTTAGTGAGTTGGGATGTGTAGTATTAATAAATTAAACTCACTATTAAAATCCTGAGTTGTGGGACGTATATTTGAATCACACAAAAGTCACAACATATACTCAAACCAGTTCTGACACAGCAATCCGAATCACAGGCAATAACAATAGTCCAGTAATTAAAGCAGGGTTAGAAATTAATATGAGGAGTAAAAGTACATATAAAACAATAAAATATAGTGCGTCGCGAGTCGGTTAAGTATCGACTAAAGATCTCTTTTCCATCTGTTATGGTTCGATTTCTGCGTCAATATCATAATATGCGGTAGATCTAAAACTTCCTCGCAGAAATGCAGGGACGACCAGGCGGTTCACCGCATTAACAGATGTGTTCGGATACGCCGTGAAAAGATGTAATATGATATCATAAATAAAATATATTAATTTATTTAGTTGTTTTGTTATGTGTATATATATAAGATGTATTTATCTAATGTTTTTTTGTATTTATTAAAAGTTGTAAATATAATTTTTTCTTGTAAATAAATTTAGTTAAATATTTTTCTGATAAGAATAAATTAGTATAAGTGTGTAAAATAAATAAAAATAAATAGTAATAAATAATGTAAGTTCCCTACATCACTCCCCTCCAGAGACCTAGTTAGGGCGATAATAATCTGGAGAATGCACCTTACGGCCAGAACGAGTTTTACGTTCCGGAATAGGAATCTGGGAAGGATTACGTAACTCAATGTCGTCGGGCTCCTCGGACAATATGTATGCTGGCTTGAGGCGGTCTACCGATACTGTCATATTCTTTCCCTTGACTAATATTCTAAAAATTTTGTCCCTCCTTTCCACAACTTCATACGGCCCTGTATAAGCAGGTTGCAGTGCACCTCGTAACGCGTCTTCCCTAAGGAGTACGTGGCTACAGGTGTTTAGGCTCTTATATATAAAAGTTTTATGTTTATTATTATGGTGTGAAGTGGGTACTGGCTTTAAATTTTGAATAAAATTTCTTATTCGTGCCGAAAAATCAGTAACATCGGACGTGTAACCTTCAGCCTCTTGCCCAAGAAATTCACCAGGTAGCCTAAGCGATTCGCCATAAACCAGCTCAGCTGATGAAGCATTGAGATCCTGTTTGAAGGCACTTCTGATACCTAAACGTACGATAGGCAGGATCTCAGACCAGTTGGAACGGCTGTGGCAAATGATAGCAGCCTTGAGTTGCCTGTGAAAGCGCTCAACCAAACCATTACACTGTGGGTGATATGCTGTAGTCCGACGCTGCTTGAACCCGATAAGTTTAGATAGCTGGTTAAACAGTGCCGACTGAAATTGTCTACCCTGGTCTGTTACGATGTCTGCAGGACAGCCAAATCGTGACACCCAGGTGGAAATAAAAGCTTTAGCCACAGACTCTGCTGTAATATCCGCTAAAGGGACTACCTCTGGCCATCGCGTGAAGCGATCGACAGCAGTCAAGCAGTAGCGGTAACCAGCAGATGGAGGAAGGGGACCGATCCAGTCTAAATGAACATATTTGAAACGCGCGCTTGGTAAATCGAGAGTGCCAATCGGCGACGAAACGTGTCGATTTACTTTAGCGCGCTGACAGACCAAACATGTCCTAGCCCATTCACGACAGTCTTTCCTCATCTGTGGCCAAACAAAACGCTGCGCAACTAATTTAGCGCTTGTGTTGGCTCCTGGATGGCTTAGCGAATGCAAGCTGTCAAAGACGTGCTTTCTCAACGGCTTGGCAATGAAGGGCCTGGGAGTCGTCGTACTGACATCACAGTACAGCTCAGTACGACTACCAGGCATAGAAATTTTCTTGAGGCGCAGGGAAGTTTCTGCCTCAAGAAAATGTTGAAGTTCCGGGTCAGATGCTTGAGACTGGGCTATAACTTCCAATTTAACCGGTAGCTGAAGTTCTTCAACTCGGGAGAGCGTGTCAGCGACGACATTCTTCTCACCCGAAATATGAAGAATCTCCGTTGTGAATTGAGAAATGAAGTCCAACTGTCTACACTGACGGGGAGAGCTGTTTTGCTTCCGCTGATGGAAGGCGTAGCATAACGGCTTGTGGTCAGTGTAGATTGCAAAATGCGTAGCCTCAAGCATGTACCTAAAGTATTTAATACTCTCGTATATCGCCAAGAGCTCGCGATCATACGGTGAATAGATGCGCTGTGACGGACTGAGTTTCCGTGAGAAAAACGCCCACGGATGCCAATTACCTTCAATACGCTGCTGTAAGACAGCGCCCATAGCGAAGTCAGAGGCATCAGTTACCAGTCCGAGTTCAGCTTCAGGATGGGGGTGGGTGAGCAAAGTAGCACTGCAAAGGCTATCTTTGCAATCTTGAAATGCCCGTAACGCTTCACCACTGACATTAACTGGATGGGAAGCTTTAATAGAGCCCTGTAGCAAAGCGTGGAGTGGGGCTTGAATCTGAGCAGCCTTGGGAAGAAAACGACGGTAGAAATTAACCATGCCCAAAAAACGACGAAGTTCCTTAGCAGTTTTAGGGACCGGGAAATTTTTTATGGCTTCTACCTTATCCTCTAGTAGTTTTGTCCCGTCTTGTGATATTCGGTAACCAAGAAAAGTAACTTCGGGAGCTCCGAAAACACATTTTGCCGTATTCACCAACATACCGTATTTGCTCATCCTGGTGAATATTTGGCGGAGGTGATCCTCGTGCTCTTCCTCGGTTTTTGACGAGATCAAAAAATCGTCAAGGAAAGGGAAGCAGAAATCCAGGCCTCGGGTCATTTCATCGACGAAACGCTGAAATGTTTGACCCGCATTCCTTAATCCGAACGTCATAAAAGGAAACTCGTATAAACCGAAAGGTGTTGTTATTGCCGTCTTCGGTATATCGGCTTCAAAAACGGGAATCTGGTTGTAAGCTTTAACCAGGTCTATGGTGGAGAAGATGGTGCAACCAGATAAACTGTTGGCAAAGTCGTGGATGGGGTATTTATCAGGGATGATCCTGGCGTTGAGTAACCTGTAATCCCCGCATGGACGCCAACCACTGTCCTTTTTGGGTGCCAAATGTAATGGTGACGCCCACGGGCTGTCTGATGGTCTGGCGATTCCATTTTGGATCATCGCCTCGAACTCTGCCTTCGCAATTTTGAGTTTATCTGGTGCCAACCTACGAGGGGAACAAGAAATTGGTGGACCTGCTGTTGTGCGAATGTGGTGTATGGTGTTATGTTTAGTGATGCGTGTTGCGCCGGCTGGTCGTGTAATTTCTGGGAATTGAGCTAGTAAATCGTGATACTTGCCTTTACCGTTGCATACCTTGACGCTAGATATCAAGCCATCAGCATTTGAGATAACATTTGCAGTAACTGAAACATTGGTCGTGTTATCAACTAAACGCTTATTGCGTACATCAACAAGTAAATTATAAAAACATAAAAAATCTACACCTATGATAGCTTTTGTAACGTCAGCAATTATAAAACGCCAATTAAAGTCTCTACGTAAGCCGAGATGTAAATTTAAATGCACATAGCCATAAGTGTAAATGGTGGAACCGTTTGCCGCACATAGCTGAAAACCCGTCCTCTCTCGTCGTTCACGTAGCGCAGACCGAGGGAAAACACAAACGTCGCTTCCAGTGTCCACTAGAAATTGGACTCTCGATCTACGGTCTGTGACGAATAGGCGACCAGTGGCAGAGCAATCGTCAGTCGCCATTACCGACTGCTCTGACCGTTTCCCGCAGCGTAGTCACACGGGCGGACGCACTTTCTCGCTTCCTCACCGAACTTGTGATGGTAGTAACAAACCGGGAACCAGCTGGACTGGGATCTCGTAGACGACGAACGGTTGCGCTGGTTGTGCTTTACCCTAGTACGGGAACGGGATCGCTCATCAATTCTCGCTGTCAACGCGCTAACCTGTCTTGTCAGCTCCGTAATCTGCCGCGCCATGACATCAAGTGCCGACTCTGCATGTACCAGGGACTTCTGAGCAGATGTGGAAGCTACTTGTGGCGATGCGGGTGCGATGTCGTGTATGCGGTCGGCTAACTCTGCCAGCGAATCCAACGGTAACGTTGCCTGCGACGCTATGATGGTCTGCATGGAACTTGGCAAACGGCTAGTAAATATTGTCCTTAAAAAGTCCTCCGGAATGTTGGGTCCTGCCAAGTGCTGCAGGTGCCGGAGAAACTGCGACGGCTTGCGGTCACCTAGCTCTTCATGCATCAAGAGTTGCTTAACTTTGTTTTCCCTGAACACGGAGAGACGCTTGATGAGCTCTGCTTTGAGCTTCTCGTACCGCTGCGACGAGGGAGGATTTGTGATAATATCCTCGACATCTGCTGCATATTGATGTTCTAGGTGTGATATGATGTAATAAAATTTCGTAACATCTTCGCTTATACGTGATATTGCAAACTGCTCTTCAACCTGAGCGAACCATATAGCGGGTTTTTCAGGCCAAAAGGGAGGAATCCGGACTCCAACTCGACAAACTTCTGATGAGTCACTTGTGGCGATTGAAGCAGGTAATTGCGCTTCACGCGATTGGGTGTGGTCACCTTTCTCACAACTCATTTTCAACGCAACAGTTCAACAGGGTCACCACTTTAGTGAGTTGGGATGTGTAGTATTAATAAATTAAACTCACTATTAAAATCCTGAGTTGTGGGACGTATATTTGAATCACACAAAAGTCATAACATACACTCAAACCAGTTCTGACACAGCAATCCGAATCACAGGCAATAACAATAGTCCAGTAATTAAAGCAGGGTTAGAAATTAATATGAGGAGTAAAAGTACATATAAAACAATAAAATATAGTGCGTCGCGCGTCGGTTAAGTATCGACTAAAGATCTCTTTTCCATCTGTTATGGTTCGATTTCTGCGTCAATATCATAATATGCGGTAGATCTAAAACTTCCTCGCAGAAATGCAGGGACGACCAGGCGGTTCACCGCATTAACAGATGTGTTCGGATACGCCGTGAAAAGATGTAATATGATATCATAAATAAAATATATTAATTTATTTATTTGTTTTGTTATGTGTATATATATATATAAGATGTATTTATCTAATGTTTTTTTGTATTTATTAAAAGTTGTAAATATAAGTTTTTCTTGTAAATAAATTTAGTAAAATATTTTTCTGATAAGAATAAATTAGTATAAGTGTGTAAAATAAATAAAAATAAATAGTAATAAATAATGTAGGTTCCCTACATGTGTGTTGTGTATATACTCGTATGTGATGCTTGAATAGAATACGTACAAAATATTATGTCGATATCTTTTCATCTCTCAGTCGCTGGAGTGGTACGCCGGTAGTTTTACTCAAGACACGTTGCATGGTAGAGGGGAGTATAGATGGCGGCACCGTGGCGGGTTTCCTCCCAGCCATCGTGACGTTACGTACGAAGGCTATATGTACGCCAACCAACTTCACGGTTACGGCACCATGTCGTATCCCGACGGAGTCGTCTTTGATGTGAGATTTATTTTTCTTTGTATAACCAAACGGAATAAAGTTCATCTTTACAAATTATGCAAAACATGGCCACCTTCAAAGTCTCTTAGATGATCCTAATGCAGGCAGTAAAATAGCGTGTAAATTATAAAAATTAATAAAATTTGTTTTGGTTTCAAACGGTGACGAAGCTGTTAAAAATTATTTTCTAGTCTTTATTGGATATCTAATCTAGATATCTGAATCTTATTAATATGTCATTCACTTATTTTAAAAACCTTTCACTACAATCTTCCAGGGTTTGTACCACAGCGGCTTGCACTGGGGTCCCGGTGTGGAATCTCACGTGAATGTCCATCAGAACGTGGGCTTGTGGCGTGGCAGACAGCTGGTGAAGCTTGCCTGGAGGCCTTCAGCGCCGAGCGTCATCCCAGATTTACTGTCCCTCCCAGACGCCCGGGAATACGTGGATTCATACAGAGCTCTACTCATTCATGACGTCAAAGAGGTAAGAATTTATTTCTTCAGCACATGAAAGAAAAGAATTGGCTGAAATAAATAAGAAGCCGGTCACCTTTACTTCCCTGTCCTATAATTACCTATCCTTTAATTAATGCCTTGGCCATCACAATGTATCTTGGCTTCATAAGTTAGACGTTATCTAAACTGAAATGAAATCTTCAGACAAAAGTGGTAGTGTACTAACTTTTCAGGTAGGAAAGACTAACAGTGCCATAGATTTACTGAAACAATTCGGCGCTGATCCTGTTGCAGCAAATCGTGATTGGAGGAAGCTATATACAAACAACTGTACGGATTTAGCAAGCAAATTTTGCTATAAAGATGTATTTACTCGCGATTACTACGATAGAAGCATGCATGAACTAAAACTATTGCGAGTGTACCCTAATACACAGGTAAAGACAATGCTTTTGCTATTATTTTGTGTAATAAGATAAAAAATATGTTTTGGATATTTTACCTTAAAGAAATAACGAATTGTTATTAGTATAATTTGGATTAAAGGACGATAGTGAGATAAGTGGAGAAAGTTCGATCAACAGGGATGTTTACTACGCGTGGAACAACAATAACTTGACCATACATATGATGAACCACTGCTTTACTCATGAAAAGCAAAGGGAACATATAAAAGTTGATTTGCCAGGTATACTACATGGACCAAGGAAAAGGTTTCTTCCTCCTGGGGATCATGAATCGTACTGCAGGTGCGGATATATTTATTATTTGCTAAAGCTAAAACATGCTGCATAAGTAGTCAGTGAGGCCCAGGATAAAGTATCATACTATGACATGGCCTACGTATCTTTTAATTTATGAAATTTATCATTTATTTTTTTTGAACATCACCATGATCAACATGAGTTTTGCTCGAGAAAACCTAACTTTTCTTTACTTCTTTCATTTTAACAAAAATTTGATCTAACATGAAATCACATTTTAAATTTAAAAGATATAATTTTTAACAAGAAAATAAAGGATATTTAAAAACAAAATCGTTTTTCCAAAGAATTTGCGTTTTTTATTTTTCTCGGCCAATTTTACCTGTGTATGTATTTATCTTTTTGCTGTGGTAAGTGGTAAAATTCACTGCAATATGTGACTTCTGCTTCAGGACTTTACTTATGTCAAGCTACTTGGGTAACGTAAACTACGTTACTCGTTTCGTCAACGAATACCATGTATATCCTGATGTTGCTGATATTCAAGGAAATACTGCTCTCATGTATGCTACAGTAAGTTCTATTACTTTTAATAAGAAGAAAATCATGAATAGAAATTAACTTGGACATGTTAAAATTATTGTAGTGCGGAGATAAAACGGACACAATGCACTTTTTGGTGGACGCTGGTGCCGATGTAAATAGCTTCAATGACTCGTGCCTCACTCCACTGGGTGTAGCCTTGGTCAGATTCTTGTGTTTGGTAAAAGACATCCAAGCAAGTCAGATTGTTCAATCAGTTATACCACCACATGGAACAACGCAACAGCATATGTTTCCACGTGAGTATAATTTCTTTTGAGTTTTTCTATAAAATAGCCAGACACCAATGATGTGAGTGATCATGTGGATTTCATTTTGTCTGTTACTTTTAGATAATTATAATTTGAATGTATCTGATTGGATGGTTTCAAGAGAACTTTCAAATGAAGTTGTAGCCGCTTCCAACGCAACAACACCGCTTAAAAGTAAAGTACCACCTAATCCTAAGCCTGCTATCTCGAAAAAGATAAAATCTTCTTCAGAGTTTGAAGCGTCAAAGACGGAAATTTCAAAATTTAAAGAATCAAATGTAGTAGTTACTTCAGATTTAAATATTGATGATTTGAATTCTTTAAATTATATTGAACAACAATACCTAATACTCGTAAATGATATATTTTGCTTACCGACCACTCAACCTGCTCAATATTTGTTCGAGGCTCAGGATATCACACGAGAAGTATTGGAATCATTTGAAGATTCTAAAAAAGTAGTTGACAAAAATGCGAAAAAGCCAGTACCAAAGGTAACATCGAAATTAAAAAATGACTTCAAACAGAGTAAAGAAATGATAGGTCAGAAACTGGAGGAGAAGATGGCTTCTATAACTAGTTTTCAGAAATATAAAGAAGAAATGTAAGTTACACCTTTTGATATTTTACTATTTGTGTTTAGCAGAAGTAAAAGTATAGACTGTAGGTACGATTTAAAAAGCAGAAGCCAACACTAATTTATTTTGATTGTATTTTAAAAGAGTAATCTAGATGGTATGAATTTATTGTAAAGGCTAAATCAAGTTAGGAGAACAATTTCGCAACTTTTATCCGATGGAGCCAAGCCTGATCAAGTGAGATGCCCACAGCCAGCGCTGGTACTGGCGACATTCTCTGGGTCCTCCGAATTAGTGAAACAGCTAGTTGACTACGGCGCTGATATTCATGAAAAATATCCTAAGGTAACTTAAAACAGATTAAAGCGGTTTTGACATTCATGCTATTAAGTAGTAACTAATGTATGGATTTATTACAAAACTCGAGAGTCATTTGGAAATGGACCCAAACAAAAAAAACACCTTTTCAATTGTATGTAATTGTTACAGTTTTATAATTATACTGCTCTGGACATCGCAATATCAGAACCATTGACTGCTGATAATTTGGATCTTATAAGAACATTTTTAGAATGTGGCGCTAATACAAATGACCGCATAGATTTTTATGAAATAATAAATGAGATACCAGTAATTACACCTGGCCCGACCCTCCTACATGCGATCTTGGCAAAAAATTACGTTACCGAAAATGAAGAAGAGGTTCGTTTTTTTAAATACATATTTACTACTTTACAAGATCAATTATGCTAGGTAGGTATTGTTTAAAATGATATGATGTTCTTGTTTCTCATCACATTGCAATATGTTTATAAATATATAATGGAATTCCAAGAAAATAACAATACCAAAATTTCAGATATTCATAGCTTCATTGGGTTTATTACTTCGATACAAATGCGACCCAACCGTATTATTTAAAGGACGATCAGCAATCGATGTCGCCATGACGAAAAAACTGGAGCTATTGGACATATTTATCAAGAGTCCGACGACTAATTTGAATGCAATAATAAACGATTTACATCAAACTTGCCTTGTCAAAATGTTTAGTACTAAATATTTCAAGACACTTGATAATGTTCAACGTTTACAAACCGTAAGTGTGATCTTCTGTATCACTATCCCAATCAACAATGATACTAATTTATGATCGTACCGTACCTGTTTTATCTCTTCTTTCAGTTTACAAATCTTCTGTTATTTGGAGCTGATCCTTTATTAGAATGTCAAGATGAAGACAGAACTTTTACAAATATTTTCGTCTATGCAAATTATTGTCTTGCCAAAGATATACAGAAAGAAAAACCTGTTGATGCTGCTGCTAAAAGTGAGTGCCTTATCTATTTGAGTATCTAATTTCGACATACAATAGACATATCTCCGTTAAACCTTGTGGGTTTCTTATTCAAATACCTACTAGATCATAGGTAGGCACTCCAGACGTTTAGGCGACATACTCCTCCGTAGTTGTAGCTTCAAGTTAATATAATTAAAAACTATTTAAAATCACAGATAATAATACTAAAGATCAGAAGAAAAATCAAGCGACAGAAAATAACTCTCAAAAAAATTCTAAAGGAGTTGCAAAATCTGGAAAGGCGGATGCAGAAATGTTACTGGGTGATTATAAACAGGCTGTAGATTTAGTTGCGGACTGTGCTCGTGTTATTATAACAAGATGGTTGGAAGCACGCCTTTTGAATGAACTCGTAGTAATTATTGACAAGTGAGTCCTAAATAATCTATCCATTATTATAATAGAGGAGGCAAACAATGTTATGTTTATGTAAACCTAAACCATAGTGTTTCGTAAACAATCGATACTTGCAATATTAGAGGTGAGGAGCACATTTTATCGGTATAATGACCTGTCGTGGTAAGTTTGAGAGGTTAAGGTAGAGGAAAATAAGTATGTACCTACCTGTCTAGGTACAACTCTGTTTTGTTTGATTTCTCTATCTACTGAATCCAACTAGAGCTGAGAATACACATGCTTGATACTGGCACAATAAAATACCAAATATTGGTAAAAACAAGCTACTACCATGCGGCACATGCCAGTAGCATTTTCAATCAATACACATGTATTGATGTTTTATAAGTAGCTCATGTATCAGTACATAACATAATAAGGAGAGGTACCTAGTAGTAAACTCGTTATCTAACCTCAAAAGTGATTTTTGTTTTAGTTCAATTGTTGGTTTAGCAAACCAACTATTTCCATTAATTTTATAATTACAGATTTAAACATCGTCAGTGGAACATGATCCTCAAAGAGCACAAAGATCAAAAACACGCCGCCGCTCTGTGGTTACATCCACAACGTTGCTTAGAAATCTGGGAAATAATGAAGAAAGCTAAGAAAAGGCTTTACCATGATGAAAGAGTTTTAAAATATCTTTTAAGTTTCGTTTTATTTTACAATAAACGGCTAGAAGTAAACGACTTTAAAAATCCTCCTGTCGCAAAGGAAAAAAATGATGTCGATAAAGAGGTTTGGCGTATAATCTTTGAAAACAAATCAACTTTAAATTCCGAAGATTTTGCTATAAATCATTATGTTAAGCCAGAACTTGACGTAAGAGTTGTAAGTTTAAAAATATATTTGTTATTTTATTTTTTTCTCCCTTTATGGCGCAGGCTCTGCGGCGCCGCGATGCAACAGCTGGCCGCTACGCAAGAGGTTCCTGGTTCGAATCCTGGTGGGGGCATTATTTCGCTTTTAGTCAGTGTGTCTTTACTGTGCTTACTATTACAATTTATATTACATGCTCCTGCAGAAATGTAGTTTTTTTTTCTTTTTGAATGTACATCGTGAGTTCACAATTCGAAGTGAAAAAATAGTTATGATATTACTTGAAAGCTATTTTGTTAAGACTGTATGTACCTCGTGACATTAATAATGTAAACACATACCTACTCAAGGAAATAATTTCTTAATGATATTCACAGGTTGAAAAATACAACGTCTGCTACGAGTGTATTATGCCTCTAACGGATACAAGCATATTCTGCGAGTCATGTAAACTGGTATCATTTTGTTCTATGGATTGTATTGAGCTAAATGTGAATAGAAGCGGATGTCATCCATGCAGCGCACTTCTAAAAGAGAAATACTTCTCTGGACAGACTGAAGATAGTAACAATATAGCCACTTAGAATTTAAAATATACGAAATTACTTTAAATTTATTAATTTAAAAAATTATGCACGGATTAAGTTTTTTTTAAACTTTACTAAATAGTAAAATCTTGTGTTTGCGAATTTCGAAACATGACTGTAAAATGTAGGTAACCCAGCATGTTAAGATATATCAAATATTGAAAAAATTTAACTGTCAAAACTGACAATGACATTTAATCAAACATTCAGATGTTTGGGTGACGCATGGCGCGGATGTTTTGTAAACATTTGAGGCAAATAATATTTAGTAAAAAAAGGTACTTTGCAAACTTTGTAAAAATGGCCCCGGTAGCTAAAAAGGCTAAATTGAGCGCATCATTATTTAAAAGCTCTGAAACAGGGGAAAATGTTGAAGAGTTTATGATGAAGTTACAAAAAAGTCGCGACGACACCGCTAAATCTATTCTGGACTACAAGTTTAACAAAAAACGTGTGAGAATAATATCTCAGGAACAGATGGTACCTGAAAACTGTGAGGGCATTGTGTACTGGATGTCAAGGGACAGTAGAGTTCAGGACAATTGGGCTTTCTTATTTGCACAGAAGCTTGCATTGAAGAACGAAGTACCGCTGCACGTGTGTTTTTGTATAATAGCCAAATATCTGGACGCATCGGTCCGTCAGTTCCACTTTCTTTTAAAAGGTACGATTTGTGACAGTTGATTTAATTGCATGCTACACTTACTATTTATTGGTTTAAATTATACAATAAAAACGAATAATTGCAAATATATGTGGTTTTTCCTATTTAGGAAAATAATGTCAAAAGTCTTTGCATTTTAAGTAAGCTCCTTGACTCCTATCTTCATTTATTACTCCAATTTTGGAAGTACCCACTACCTATACATCAGATTTACTATTTAGAAAGTAGTAAACCTATTTGCCAACTCAGTGGTGAAAAAATCTCGCATACGCTGCGAAATAAATTAAAAACTGTTTCAGGCCTGGAGAAAGTTGCAGCTGATTGTAAGAAGCTGAACATCTCGTTCCATCTTCTGGAAGGCAGTGGAGCAGATGCACTACCACAGTGGGTGATTGACCATAAAATTGGAGCTGTTGTGTGTGACTTCAACCCCCTCCGAGTTCCTTTAGGGTGGCTTGACGGAGTAAAGAAAAAACTCAAGAAAGATGTTCCCTTGATACAGGTTGCTTTGCACTTTTTATTTTGTGATTTTTGTAAGTTTAACAATGTTGATTAAATTCATGTTTCTCTTTACTGTTGTAAATAGTAGTTTCAGGATGGTTTGGATTAGCATACATAGCAGTAAAACTATTAAAACATCAGACAAGTTCACCAAAAAAAATTCATGTGGGCAAAGGCCATAGGCAACAACTATTGGTTTATAAAAAAAACTAGTAATAAAAAAGTTTATTATAATGTCAAAGATTGCCATGTCACAGACTAAAAATCTAAAAAAATATGTAATCTCACACACAAAAAGGAAAAATAAAACTTATTAATTTATCAATTAAAGGTTGATGCTCACAACATAGTCCCATGCTGGGTGGCGTCAGACAAGCAAGAGTACTCAGCACGCACCATCAGAAATAAAATCAACTCTAAACTAGAGGAGTACCTCACAGAGTTCCCACCAGTCATCAAACACCCTTACACCAGCAAATTTGAACCAGAGGTAAGGTAAACTTTTTACAGAGTTTTAAATATGATTTAACATTTTAAAAAAATAAGTTATTCAAAAAAATCACAAAAGAAATGAATGAAATTTCATATCCCATTCTAGCACATAATACAAGTTCAAAAATAAGCACAGAAGGTTTTTTAATAAACAAAAATTGTTAGTTTTATGTTTAAATACATTCTTGTTCATGTCTAGCCAATAGACTGGGATGAAGCCATAGAGTCGAGGGAAGCTGACAAATCTGTTGGTCCAGTGGATTGGGCCAAACCTGGTTATGATGAAGCAGTCAAGACCCTCAAGAGTTTTATTGATAAAAGACTTAAGGACTTTGCAACCAAACGAAACAATCCAACCATCAATGCTCTCAGCAATTTGTCCCCGTGGTTTCATTTTGGTAAGAATACATTAATGTATTAGTATAAATATCACATAACTTTATTCCATAATCTTAAAATAACTTAAAGCACTTAAAATCGTCAAATGAATTTAAATTTTTCTTAAAAATGACGACCACCAATTCGGAAAATTTATATTGGGGAAGATACCTGCAAGAAACTGCAGATTCTGTAATTTGTTAAATGAACATTTACATTTTTATTTTATACTTACATTTATAGCCACTAATACATCTTACAGTCTAGGGTAAGAGACTGCGATAAAGCTCATGTCACAATACATGAATTAAAATAAAATTATTTATAAATTAAGTTTAAAACAAATATGACTAGCCCGTAACATACATGCTACTCACATAGAACAAGTAATTATATGAGTACCATGCATGAACCACCAACTTAATTATAATAAAAAAAGTTACTGGCTAGTAGGCAATGAGCGAAATCACAACACTTTCGATCAAGTTGGTTAGTCAAGAACTTTTAAGAAATTCCAAACGATTGAATAAACATTTTTTTTTGATATTTTAAATTTATTAATTATTATTGACAATAAATTCAAGTCATAATAAAGTATTGTTGCAACTAATATCTAGATTACAGAATTGTGTGGAGTGAGTTCTATAGTTGTTAATAAGAGGAATTTAAATTGAGAGTATTATTGTTGACAACCAAGCCTTTTACCATTAATATAATCTTCAACTTTATAATACCATTTTTTCATTAGGTTTTCTTTTATAAATTTCTTGAATTTTGATGAAGGCAATAAAGGGAAAAACTAAACAGCTATAAACTAAAAAAAATACCACATCAAAAGAAGTTACTTAAAGTCTATGAAAAAGATCAGTAATTTATGCTTTCTTATTGTATCTGTTTCTTGAGAATAGATCAACACTTGGCTCTTCAATTATACCATACTATATTTGTTTTCATATATATTGTTTGATGACACTTTTTAATGAAGAATAAGAAGCCTAGGATATTAAGACAATAATTTTAATTAAATTTAGTTACATCGAATCCATGTACGATTTATTTATTCTCTACCCCCCTTCGTCCGTTTTGTGACCGCATCTATACAGCTACAGCCATACAGCCGCAGGCGCGATGGCGTTGCCTGTAGATGGCGCTAACAATTATAATTACCCAAAAACAGATACCAATCATTACATTCCACATTAAATCCAAATAAGTAGAACGCCATTCACATAGTCTTGCCTAGGTGGCTACTACCATGTGCGTGATATCACTGGTATTGCTGATGTCCATAGGCTATGGGTAGCTGCTCATCATCAGACAGACCGTGTGCTTGTTTGCCACCCTAGGAGAATAAAATAAAAAAAAATATTTTGTTTGAAAAAGACTTTTGCTAATCGTAAATTTTGGTTATTTCAGGTCAGATATCAGTGCAGCGTGTAGCGCTGTGCGTTCAGCAGTATAAGTCGAAGCACACGGAGAGCGTAAACTCGTTTCTAGAGGAGGCGATCGTGCGTCGCGAGCTCGCAGACAACTTCTGCTTCTACAACCAACAGTATGACAGTATCAAAGGAGCCAGCCAATGGGCGCAGATGACACTGGATGATCACAGGTAGAGAGCAAATGAAATTGTCTGAAAAAGTCTGAGAGGAAATATTAGTAGGAAGTCCATTAAAAACTATTTAGTTACATTTTTTGTAAGTACTTTTTTAGACAGGCTTCTATAAACTTTCCACTTATACATTATAAACCACTGAAAGAACTGGCATAAAGAAAACGCATTTACTTCTTATCCCCAAAAATGCAAGTTCTAAATAGCAGAAGCACACATTTTTAATCATTACAGAAAGTTTAGTTTAAAAAATGATTTACATTCAATTTTTTAAATAAATATGTAGCATACTTTTATAATTATTCTTAATATTTCAAACGCTTATTTGTATTTGCTGTCATTTAAGTAATTGTTGCTAATATTAATATATTATGTGTACATTATATAAATATATACAATAGATAATAATTACACTTAAGATTATAAAATGTTAAATAAATCAAAATTGTTATTAAAATAAAAAGTCAAAAGAATTGTAAAAATATTAAATGTCTAGGGACATTCCGATTTTTATTATCTAAAGCGATGCGCGTGAGATGACAGACCGGTCGATGGCCGCCCCGCGCGCCCGCACACCTCACCAGCGACGCCCGCGCCCGGGCCGGTCTGCGAGCGACCACTCGTTATATATAGCGATGCGCGTGAGATGACAGACCGGTCGATGGCCGCCCCGCGCGCCCGCACACCTCACCAGCGACGCCCGCGCCCGGGCCGGTCTGCGAGCGACCACTCGTTATATATAGCGATGCGCGTGAGATGACAGACCGGTCGATGGCCGCCCCGCGCGCCCGCACACCTCACCAGCGACGCCCGCGCCCGGGCCGGTCTGCGAGCGACCACTCGTTATATATAGCGATGCGCGTGAGATGACAGACCGGTCGATGGCCGCCCCGCGCGCCCGCACACCTCACCAGCGACGCCCGCGCCCGGGCCGGTCTGCGAGCGACCACTCGTTATATATAGCGATGCGCGTGAGATGACAGACCGGTCGATGGCCGCCCCGCGCGCCCGCACACCTCACCAGCGACGCCCGCGCCCGGGCCGGTCTGCGAGCGACCACTCGTTATATATAGCGATGCGCGTGAGATGACAGACCGGTCGATGGCCGCCCCGCGCGCCCGCACACCTCACCAGCGACGCCCGCGCCCGGGCCGGTCTGCGAGCGACCACTCGTTATATATAGCGATGCGCGTGAGATGACAGACCGGTCGATGGCCGCCCCGCGCGCCCGCACACCTCACCAGCGACGCCCGCGCCCGGGCCGGTCTGCGAGCGACCACTCGTTATATATAGCGATGCGCGTGAGATGACAGACCGGTCGATGGCCGCCCCGCGCGCCCGCACACCTCACCAGCGACGCCCGCGCCCGGGCCGGTCTGCGAGCGACCACTCGTTATATATAGCGATGCGCGTGAGATGACAGACCGGTCGATGGCCGCCCCGCGCGCCCGCACACCTCACCAGCGACGCCCGCGCCCGGGCCGGTCTGCGAGCGACCACTCGTTATATATAGCGATGCGCGTGAGATGACAGACCGGTCGATGGCCGCCCCGCGCGCCCGCACACCTCACCAGCGACGCCCGCGCCCGGGCCGGTCTGCGAGCGACCACTCGTTATATATAGCGATGCGCGTGAGATGACAGACCGGTCGATGGCCGCCCCGCGCGCCCGCACACCTCACCAGCGACGCCCGCGCCCGGGCCGGTCTGCGAGCGACCACTCGTTATATATAGCGATGCGCGTGAGATGACAGACCGGTCGATGGCCGCCCCGCGCGCCCGCACACCTCACCAGCGACGCCCGCGCCCGGGCCGGTCTGCGAGCGACCACTCGTTATATATAGCGATGCGCGTGAGATGACAGACCGGTCGATGGCCGCCCCGCGCGCCCGCACACCTCACCAGCGACGCCCGCGCCCGGGCCGGTCTGCGAGCGACCACTCGTTATATATAGCGATGCGCGTGAGATGACAGACCGGTCGATGGCCGCCCCGCGCGCCCGCACACCTCACCAGCGACGCCCGCGCCCGGGCCGGTCTGCGAGCGACCACTCGTTATATATAGCGATGCGCGTGAGATGACAGACCGGTCGATGGCCGCCCCGCGCGCCCGCACACCTCACCAGCGACGCCCGCGCCCGGGCCGGTCTGCGAGCGACCACTCGTTATATATAGCGATGCGCGTGAGATGACAGACCGGTCGATGGCCGCCCCGCGCGCCCGCACACCTCACCAGCGACGCCCGCGCCCGGGCCGGTCTGCGAGCGACCACTCGTTATATATAGCGATGCGCGTGAGATGACAGACCGGTCGATGGCCGCCCCGCGCGCCCGCACACCTCACCAGCGACGCCCGCGCCCGGGCCGGTCTGCGAGCGACCACTCGTTATATATAGCGATGCGCGTGAGATGACAGACCGGTCGATGGCCGCCCCGCGCGCCCGCACACCTCACCAGCGACGCCCGCGCCCGGGCCGGTCTGCGAGCGACCACTCGTTATATATAGCGATGCGCGTGAGATGACAGACCGGTCGATGGCCGCCCCGCGCGCCCGCACACCTCACCAGCGACGCCCGCGCCCGGGCCGGTCTGCGAGCGACCACTCGTTATATATAGCGATGCGCGTGAGATGACAGACCGGTCGATGGCCGCCCCGCGCGCCCGCACACCTCACCAGCGACGCCCGCGCCCGGGCCGGTCTGCGAGCGACCACTCGTTATATATAGCGATGCGCGTGAGATGACAGACCGGTCGATGGCCGCCCCGCGCGCCCGCACACCTCACCAGCGACGCCCGCGCCCGGGCCGGTCTGCGAGCGACCACTCGTTATATATAGCGATGCGCGTGAGATGACAGACCGGTCGATGGCCGCCCCGCGCGCCCGCACACCTCACCAGCGACGCCCGCGCCCGGGCCGGTCTGCGAGCGACCACTCGTTATATATAGCGATGCGCGTGAGATGACAGACCGGTCGATGGCCGCCCCGCGCGCCCGCACACCTCACCAGCGACGCCCGCGCCCGGGCCGGTCTGCGAGCGACCACTCGTTATATATAGCGATGCGCGTGAGATGACAGACCGGTCGATGGCCGCCCCGCGCGCCCGCACACCTCACCAGCGACGCCCGCGCCCGGGCCGGTCTGCGAGCGACCACTCGTTATATATAGCGATGCGCGTGAGATGACAGACCGGTCGATGGCCGCCCCGCGCGCCCGCACACCTCACCAGCGACGCCCGCGCCCGGGCCGGTCTGCGAGCGACCACTCGTTATATATAGCGATGCGCGTGAGATGACAGACCGGTCGATGGCCGCCCCGCGCGCCCGCACACCTCACCAGCGACGCCCGCGCCCGGGCCGGTCTGCGAGCGACCACTCGTTATATATAGCGATGCGCGTGAGATGACAGACCGGTCGATGGCCGCCCCGCGCGCCCGCACACCTCACCAGCGACGCCCGCGCCCGGGCCGGTCTGCGAGCGACCACTCGTTATATATAGCGATGCGCGTGAGATGACAGACCGGTCGATGGCCGCCCCGCGCGCCCGCACACCTCACCAGCGACGCCCGCGCCCGGGCCGGTCTGCGAGCGACCACTCGTTATATATAGCGATGCGCGTGAGATGACAGACCGGTCGATGGCCGCCCCGCGCGCCCGCACACCTCACCAGCGACGCCCGCGCCCGGGCCGGTCTGCGAGCGACCACTCGTTATATATAGCGATGCGCGTGAGATGACAGACCGGTCGATGGCCGCCCCGCGCGCCCGCACACCTCACCAGCGACGCCCGCGCCCGGGCCGGTCTGCGAGCGACCACTCGTTATATATAGCGATGCGCGTGAGATGACAGACCGGTCGATGGCCGCCCCGCGCGCCCGCACACCTCACCAGCGACGCCCGCGCCCGGGCCGGTCTGCGAGCGACCACTCGTTATATATAGCGATGCGCGTGAGATGACAGACCGGTCGATGGCCGCCCCGCGCGCCCGCACACCTCACCAGCGACGCCCGCGCCCGGGCCGGTCTGCGAGCGACCACTCGTTATATATAGCGATGCGCGTGAGATGACAGACCGGTCGATGGCCGCCCCGCGCGCCCGCACACCTCACCAGCGACGCCCGCGCCCGGGCCGGTCTGCGAGCGACCACTCGTTATATATAGCGATGCGCGTGAGATGACAGACCGGTCGATGGCCGCCCCGCGCGCCCGCACACCTCACCAGCGACGCCCGCGCCCGGGCCGGTCTGCGAGCGACCACTCGCCCGCAGTGTGGAAACAACTAGCCGGCGCGAACACACGTTTCATTGGATTCGCTTATCATTCCGTCATCTCGCGCTTATCACCAACTTGCTTTTATTTCATTCTTCCGCTTTTGTCATTTGCTAGTTCTAATTCATCTCGCTTAATTCATGCTGTAATTATCACTCCTTCATACATTAAATCAGCGGGTGATTAAATCTATGTGAATCGTTTTATTCATTTCATCAACCACATCTATACACCATCCACCACCGCTATAAATAGCTATTTACCTTATTTTTATAGGAAAGACAAAAGAACGCACATATACACGTTAGATGAACTATCGAACTCCAAGACGCACGACGACCTGTGGAACTCTGCTCAGATCCAGCTGGTAAAAGAAGGGAAGCAGCACGGCTTCCTCAGGATGTACTGGTGCAAGAAGATACTTGAGTGGACCCATACACCTGAGGACGCTCTCAAGTACGCATTCTACTTGAACGACCATTACAGCATTGATGGAAGAGATCCTAACGGATATGTAGGTGAGGAAATAAGTTGAAGGTTGAGTTAGTTGGTATAATAGAAATGTCTTAAAAATCCATTTTTGCAGGGTGATGGCATTTTAGAGCCATCTTTTGGCGGCCTCCCTAATGTTGGAGGCCCGTGAGCCCCTACGATAAAGATGGAATTGTGTCTACTTGAGTTTTTATTACTCTTTTACACATACTATTGTTGTGATTTGTACTTGCGATCTTCATTTCTCATCTGTCCAGTAGAGGCGCTTTGCAAAGATTCATATTTTGTAACTACAGCTACTGAAGGCAAGATAGACATACATAAATGTTTTATTTTCAGGCTGCATGTGGTCTATTTGCGGTATCCACGACCAGGGCTGGGCGGAGCGAGCGGTGTTCGGCAAAGTAAGATATATGAACTACGAGGGTTGTAAGCGCAAGTTTGACGTCAGCGCGTTTGTCGCCCGATATGGCGGCAAAGTGCACAAGTATGTGCCCAAGAAGTGAACACGGAACAACACTAACCTTACAGTTGAACATCACTTCATTGATTTAATGAAGTTTAAATTAATTAAGTGATGTTCCGTTTAAATTTTAAACTATAAATCACAAAGTATTCAAAACAAATAAACGTTGATTGTTAAATGGTTTCTTGCCGTGTTTCCAGTTTCTGGCGTAACTTCATACGTTGGTAAAAAGTCGAATTAATGCAGTTAATAACCTTCGTTTTATCTGTTTGTTTATTAAGATATGGTACAAAAATATGGTGGTTTGTCATGTTCAGCTTGTCATTTGTTGTTTCTAATGGTGTAATTATAACTCATCGTTACTCTTAATGAAGGTTTGTGAAACCGTTAAGTAAAATAAGTATTGAAACAGTACCTATATTATGTGTGCATCTAAAAATATATTTTTTGACTAAATTACATTGCTGAATGTAAATTATTGTTAACCATTCAAGAATATCAATTCGAATAAGAAAATGTACAATGTTGTTTCTAGATCTCTAGTTTTAAATTCTTATGTTTTTATTAGGACAGAGAATAGCAAGATAGATGAGTATTTTTCTGTCAATAATAAAGTTTGTACCTGATGGTAAATTTTTCTACCTCTGAATTCGATCTAATAAAGAATCTCTTGTCCATATCTTTTACGTATGCATTTGAATTTAAAAAAACCTCATGAATTTAATTAAATATTCCTTTAAGAACTGTTGGATATACTACTATTAGATAACATTTAGCATTTTTTGGATAAGTAGTGCACAAGTAAAACATCACTTTGCTTATAAATATTTTTATTTATGAATGTGACTGTTCCATAGTTACACGATCATATATTTTGATAATCTTCATAAAATTAGAAATAGAAAAATAATATCAAACAACTATTTTCGTCATTCATCAATTAAGTCAATTTATTATTTTGTATGGGTGTTGTTAAAATTAGATGTTTGAGTAGTTTTAGGTTTCACACATATGAGTAAACCCAGGCTCGGTAGACAGGACAGCATTTTAAATTAATATCTAGGTTCGTCACAACGTTAGTTACAAAGCACATTATTGTTATAAACTTGTCATAGAAGATATCAAATCGTCTTAATATGAAACAAAAAAAAAACTTTATAGTCTATTATGTCTCAGTTTATTATATTCAAATTAAAAGTCTATCAATAAACACAATTTACCAAAAATAACTGCCACAAGGAAACAAAATAAAAAATAAGTAGCTTGTTGACTGCATTATATTAGTAACAGATACTGAAAATTTATTATGATTTTTAAAGTATAAATACCCGAGTAACTTTTTCAACTATGAACACAAATCGTGGCTCGCTTCTATAAACATATTCCACTAATATATAGTACAGCACGAGGGTTATATACCATTACTCGGAACATACGAATATTGGCTTACAATAAGGCTCATCAATTAAATTTCATAGAAAACTCGAGTTAAATATGTCAAAGACGATTACAAAAGGCGGGCGCGATCGTTGACTTGAACCGTCGGTCAGGGATTCAGTTCCGCGGTATTTTTGGAGCGTCCTCGACCGCGGCCTATTTGATACGATAAAAAAAAACTGTCGTCAAAAAGCGGCGACTGTGGTAAATAATTAAAGTAATTTGTGTGTTGCTTCCCGATGAGTGTGTGTGTGAAAGCAGAGCTAGATTCGCTGTTGTTTCGACTGGGGCTCTACTGCACGCAGCAGGAGTTCTTGTGCCCGTTCTTCTTCAGCCGGGACTTCGGTCGGTACTTCTCCAAGTAAGACAGCTGCTTCGCGTTGATGGCGCCTCGCCGCTGGCTGGAAACGTACACAAATATATTAGTTACACTGATGATAATGTATTTTGAACTTGAAATATATTTGCCTACAGTCGCATTTGGTTTGGCCACAATGCTTTTATGCAAGAATATAGCTTGGCTAAAATATGCCTTGTTTTTCTTGATTTGAATAGGTCCAAGTTTAATTTTATCAGCGAGACTAATAGGCGAACAGCAACAAAGGCAAACCATATAGATAAAGGCTGTCTCTTTCTTTGTCATTTTTGGGAAAGGCGTGTCGCCGGCTATATCACAATTTATTAGCGTGCTTGGCTTGCAGGTGGGGTTTATTGTCATTCTTGTTTGCTATGATGGTATGGCTAGAAGATAAGACTGTAAATGTTGTCTTACTCTCGTATGGTTTCGACTGCCTCCTCATACTTCATCCCGAGCTCGATGAGTGCGATGGCCACCATGACGGGCGCGCGGCCGAGCCCCGCCACGCAGTGCACCGCCACCGCTGACTCCGGCTTGTTCTGGGCCCTGTACAACAGACAAAAATAACAATTTAAATATAGCTACATGTAAATTTTCCTTTAATATAGATTATGTTTTGTTTACAATAACTGCCCGTGGCAAACAAATCGTAAGGGGCATTTCCTAAAAATTGTATTTATCTCTATGAAAGTCGTTTTTTGGGATCCCCAATGCTGTGTGCCGTTATGGTTTTGGAATTGCTTACGGCACTGGGGGCCCGTGGCATTTTGCCTTCATGCCACCCTATAGCTACGTACTAAATGTACGTTACCTATTAATAAAGAAACTGATTGTTGGTTTGCCCTGTGAGTAACCTTCTGACTGACTCACAACCGTTGTTGAGATAACTCGTATGTGAACAATACGTCAAATGCCCATTGTTGTAAGTGATCAACATGATTTACGTTTTAAATAAAAATAAATCGAAGGTGTTTATTAACATAATTAAAGAGTAATAGTGTAGAAATTTTTATATTATTTTTGTCAAGGTTTGATTGGGTTTTAAACGCAAGCAGGATTGCATACCTTTACTAGGATGCGGGAATGCATTATGGATACAACATTACCTAGCTGAAGTAAAATAACTCCAATCTATTTTTGTTTGGTTACAAGATTTTTTTACTACTTGCGTAAATAAAAGTAGGCAACTAACTATATACCCATTTTATGTTTACCGTTATTTGTATGCGAGGCACGCAACTTTGACATACCTACATGATACAGAAGCACTTATTTACCTACATCTATCTATAGACACGCTCTTGTTACATTACATTTATTCTCTGCAGTATTTGCTCAGTTTTATAGACCTACAAAGGTTAGGGTTTTATGTAACTGTACTCTTGTGTACTCTATTCTGAGTAGAAAAGTAGTCTAAATTTGTAGAATGCGTATGTTTAATATTTCAATTGGTTTTCGTGTAGTCAAATCAAAAATGTTGATAAGTGACAAGTTTTTTTATTTGCATATAGTTTGTTTCTTAATCTTTAGGTCCTCTACCTGAATTGCTTAGTAAACAGTGTTATAGTATTCCATATGGTTTCTGGTAAATGTTATAGTCCAATAGTTTGTTGTTTCTCGGAAAAATAAAATTGTTTGAACATAAAATAGCTTGACTAACCGATAGCAAGCATTTCTATCACGGTTTACTCAGAATCAGCTGATGGTGACCTTTCACAAGAAATATTCATTACTTTTAGTCTGAAACAGCAATCATGTCTGAACTATATCATACAGAAAATATAACTAACAGTATTTTAGATCGATCTGCTTTGAAATTTGAAAGGTCGGATTCGCGTCGCGGTTCCAGTAAACATACCTGTCGTGCGTGACTCACTTATCATTACACAACGAAATGCAATCATCAGTCATTCAATCCAGTGACAATGTCAAGTACAATTCGCACCATATACCTACACAGTCACGTAATATAACTGGAGATGTATAGAGTCGCTTCATGAAGCACAGAGAAAGCCGCTTTTAAACCTTTGTGGGTTGATTGCAGACGTCTTTACGTATGAAATGTCCAAGACCGAAGAACATAGCCGTGATTATCTCACAGCGCCAAGATTCTAATCAGTTACATTTAGCTTTGTTAGCAGGTACATAATATAATATTATAATACCTTCGGACCAGTGGAAGGCAAAAAACTTTTTTTTTGTGAAAGCATTCTTGCCTAGAAATTGGCTTTTACTCTCAAGTTAATGCACGGGAACACCAGGTGGAAATCTCTTCCTTAGCAATGCGCTTTATGAAACTTGCCACACAATCCAAATCGGCAGTATACTTATCACAAAAACAGCATTTAAAAGATGCCCGAACGAGATCATGCAATTTAGTCGCACACTCCCCGAAATGTGTTTTGTAAATGAGAGAACTAACCCTTCAAGGCTTTGGAAATATTACTTATTATACATCTCCCAACTCTTATTCAGATGTTAGCCCATTAAATAGTGTGTGTGTAATGTAACGTACTTTTCGCGCAATATCTCGAACCATTCGTCGACTACGTTGTTCGGCGGGAAGGTTCCATCGTCGTAGGCCAGATCTCGGACCTCGATGCTCTCAGCCTTCAGCGGGGCGATGTCGTAACTCGGCTCGCAGACGCGCACCACTGTGCACACGCTGTGCTTACGGAGTTCCTTCAATCATAAAGGTTATGTCGGTCAATGTAATTGAAAAGATTCAGGATTTTTGCTAAGGTGGCCATGGCAAAATAACTTAATAAAATATATGAATATCTTATATCGCAGATGCAGATAAGAACAATACATTCAATACCAGTGGGTGAAAATCCAAGCAGCTACAACGCCGCTGCGCCACAGAGTTCGAATAGTATGGCAAGCTATTTTTTTATGTAAGACACATTTTTATTATAGCGTTGGTAAGCATGATCATGGCCTTCAGATAATCAGCAACAGATATAAATGATACAATACAGCATAGCGCTTAATTTTCAAATAGGATATCACTAATACAGAAATATCCGTCAACAATTTTCTTTATCCAAACTGGTGAGTTTATTTTTCGGCAAACGGCAAGTCTTGAAATAAATACCTACGTTGCTGACGCACAAACATGGCCTCAAAATTATCTTTCAGGCAGATAGATGGGTTTCTTTTAAGATTTTTATCAATCTTTCGTTGTTACTAATCAATTATACGAAATGGTTTTGATATTATATCCGTAGATATAGATAAGTTTATTCGGTATCAATATACTTAAAAACTTTGAATTTATGAACTTTATTTAACTGAACTTTCGAGACTTCCGAAATACAAAAATAGTCGACACCATTTAATCCAAAATTTTGAGATATCACGATGAGATATGAATGAACAAAGTTATCCTTCTCTATGGTGATAAAAATAAGGGCCTCTATTAATAAATAATCAAAATAAAGGTAAGCTTAACAATTAGGGATACATTATATGTATTAGACAGAAGTAAGCTATTTACCTGTAAGTAGGACTGGATGGTGACGTCGGAGGGACGGTCTGTGATGAGGAACCGCATGCTCTTGTACTCGATTAGCGAGGGCGCAGGCCTGATGTCCTTCTGCTTCATGGTGGCAACTGCTTCTTCTACTTATACCACTGGAGGAGTTCAACTCTTGCTCGGTACTTGCCCCGACCGAATAGGCTCCGTCAAAGTCTAACAGTCAAACTGTCACTCTATTTCCACACAACACACGTCAGTTTCGGTTATGCGATTTAGAAAAAGTCCAATTATATCATATGAACGACCCGCATGGATGTCGCTTTCAACCACTTGTGCACATTCGGATACGGATAAACAAAAGTTCAAAATGTGGAATGAAATTAAATTGAAATTAAAGAGAAAACATAGATTCGTCGACACCTGGTTCCCAGCAACTGAATGATATGCTCCTGTTAACAGCGGCCACTGAGTTTAAGGTAACTGAAACAACGAGACGCACTTCATTAGATCTCCCGCACCATCGGCATTTATAATAACTTTTATTTCATGTCCGGGATGTATTTGCGTCGAAGCAAGACCAACGACTGAAGTGGGAAAAAATGTTTGCTAAAAATAGTGTATAATGTTTTGTGAGGCGAAGTTAGGGTCACGTGGGCGTATGTCCAGCGTTGATCGCAAGCCTGAAACTCTGCCAACACTGCGTCACTATTTAACACTTCTCTCCTTCTACAATATTCGCATTATTTATTATGGACTACAGTAAATATCACGGTAACAAAGTGCCGCACGCTCACCTCAACATAGCATTATGGCGTTAGTAATGCTCAACAATATTTCAAACAAACTAGCACTCGATTTGCGTTATCTATTGAGATACTGATAACAGCGTCAATGTTCGATTAAAGGTCGTCTTGCCCATGTTCACGTATGTGGTCAAAGTCACATAGTCATACCGCTATCTCTTAACACTTATGAAGGGTCAAAATTTCATGTCAGTATCTAGGTAAATATTTGTAACTGTATCATGCTATTGACAAATACTTCAGTGTAACACCTTTATTACAGTCACTTGATTTTTACCCTACTACGGTAAAGCCGAAAGAAGGATATGTTTTCAGCCTGTGTTCAACTTAAAATTGAATATCCCATCTTTAACAACCAATATAAAAAAACTTAAGTGTGTCAAGAAAAATATAGTCTCTATCTTAATTACAATTAACAACACAAGTTGGCACAACGTGCTTGTAAATAAGAAAGAAAGTTGCGTATATCCTATAAATCTAGATGCCTCTCTTGACACTGAGATTCCTTGTCAACATGTCAGTCTGTCAAAAAGCGACTGCGTGTGTGCTATATTTATTTACTTCAGGATTATCTTATTGAAGTAATTTTTCATAAAAATCCTAAAGTAAATAATTATGATGAAAACTCTGACCTGATTTCTTATCCTTAGAAAGCTATGTAATCCTTGTGTTTTACTGATATATTTGGTATTCTGTACTGATATATAGCACGCAGCGCTGATAAAGTTACAGGAACTTGTCTTTCTTGATAGTTTTTAGATCATTCAAACCCTTGTTTGAGTTATTCTTTAACTTAAATTATCCTTCACATACTTTTTCGTGGGTGGAAAACAGAGAAACCACTAAACATGCATTGGAATTTTACAGATCTTTGGAGGTATACGCAACATTTAATTCGAACATCATGACATGAGCTGTATCACTCTCTCTCTCTTTGACTGTAAGATGACTTAGTGCATAAGCATAAGAAAAAAAAAGATGATATCCAGAAATAACAGATGTTTGGCTTTTTTGCTGGTATACTCTTATGACTTTTTAAAAATTGATTGAATGAAGTTATTTTGATTATGCTTAGTTTCTAATGGTTATTAATTACCTGTGGATGTGTTTGTACGTCGTGATGCGCGTGCGCCGCCGCCAGCATGAGTCCTCGCACGCAACTTTCCTGTGGCGCCCTCTAATTTATTTGTGTTGGGCCTGGCAATACTCCGCGCTGTCCAAGCGGAACTCCATCAATGTCGCCACAGAAGAGATGTCCAGCTGCAACAATAATTATCGACTGTTAAAAATCTAGTAGGCATACATACACAAGCCGCCAATTCATAACAACGTTGAAACTTCTTTGTTGTTGAATCTCTTTCTGTCAACTGCATTGAAGTTTGCGCTAGACGAAGAAAACAATTTGGAATAAAACAAGGTATAACTGTTTTCAGAATATGAACATATTAAATCTACCTAAGGTGGAGTACAGAAAACATAAAATACGTTAGATCTTGGGCTCGTCGTAAAAGTTGACTAAAGGATTATGTTCTATCTAGGAGTATCTAACATGGTGACCTGTATAAGGCTTTTCATATTAATCAAGGACTTAGTGATACCATTGAGGCTAAATACGATGCTTCCTTGCGAACATTGTCTCACTAAAATAAAATAAAGAAGAGGGAAGTAAGATTATGTATTTATATCAGAATGTTAATGATAATTAATACATATCCTTTGATAAGTTAATGAATAAGTTGGTGCCCACACTATCTTTGACAGTTTTCGTTGGTTTCCTTCGAATATGTACAATATAAGCATCACATAAATAAATATTATAGTCACTCACGGCATGACAAATACTAGTGAAAAAATGTCTTGAATATCATGAATACAATATGAGAAACATAATAAGATAAAACTTAAAATGATAGCAAATATAATAAAAAGGCAAATACATTAAAGCGCAAAAAATATTTGATTTATTGATAACAAACATTCAAATAAATCAATAGAAATAACAAGCTATAAGTAAGTATGTGTATACAGAGAATATTATATATCCACACAAAATCAATTGCGAATGTTAATCAAATCAATCGTTATCAGATTCTCATCCATCGGGGAATATATTTTTAGCACAAACCGATAGCGATAAAAAAACTTACGTAAATCAATATTTAGGCACTGATAACAATATTCCTTAGAAACTGTACATCGAAACAAGTGTTTATGAACTGGGGAGCCACGGAATAGACTGACACGAGCACGAATATAAAAACACGTTCAACAGTACAAGGAACGGGCATGTTTTGCCGTGAGCCCGTTAACGCGGTTGGTATGAAACCTATTTGTAACAATTCAGCAAATGAGGACGAAGAGATAAAGACGAGAAATTACGGAGGCACTCGGGGCGATACTCGCAGCAGCAGCGCAACAGAACTTGGCAAGGGTTCCACCGGCGTGGGATTCGCGAGCACGTCACATGTTTACATCCAAACTGTACAACCGACATATCAAACATTGGCACAACACTACCCCACGTACAGTTAACCTAAACAGAATTAATTCTCAAACAATATCGACCCTAATCCCCTACAATAAGGTATAAAGGATTTAAGGAAATCCTGGAACTAAATGTTCAAGAGGCACATATATTGATTAGGCAGTTATCTGATTTGTGTTTCAAAGCCTACGGAGATTTTTACTTACGGATTTTTACTTATTTTTACAATTAAAATCGAGTCATTGTGTCAGTAATGAGAAAAGTGATCAATGCGATTGTTCGCTCCCTGTATTAACAGAGACTTGACTGGCCCATAACTGATTTTCTATTGGGTCATGTCAGTTAATGCCCATTTGGATACTGACTGGTGCTATATACCTACTTAGACAGGGCAAATAACTCTCCTCATGAACAAAATTAGTCGAGGAATTCAAACGACGCATGAAATGACATAAACAAGACTTTGGCAAAGGGATGTCAATCTATTTATAAATGCAATTTATTTACTTTAGATCTGTACCGAAAGTAAAAGTGTCGAAGGTAAACCATGTATTTTTTACGTTTTCATGACGAAATTTATCGGGGAACTTGTGAACTTATTTGTAGTCAATGTCAGACAAGATCGTTTACTGAAATTATGGTCGACTCAAGGTTACTGTTCACATAGACTAGACAAGACGTTTGTGTGACACAGTCTGAAAGTCAGACAAGGTTTAAGAAATTGTATACATTTCAAATAGGATATAGAGAACAAACATTAAACGATTAAGAGATTTGAATAAGCGGTCGTTTAAGGAACTCAAGGGATAGTTAAACAGTAGCAGTATTGTTAAAATTTTGCAGACGAGACGGTTCGATAAACTCCAGTCCACCCCAAACGATAGAGCTGATGTATAAGAAAACATTTGAAAATGTCTGGGCCCCAGACAGTCTAGCTGAGGAGAGAAACAACAATTATACATATGAATGAAGTTCAAAATGATTTCTACGCGATCTGAAAAAAAAATATCTGCGCAAAATATCTAAAGAACGTGATAGCACACGACGCGTTTTGAGTAATATACGCGAATCATCAAGCGAGTCATGTTAAAACAATTGAAATCCCGCGTAGAACAAACGTTTTAATAATGTAACAATAGTATAAGCCACAAGCATCAGCCGCATATTGTGTCGATTGCAGTGACATTCGACGAGACACGTGGCTAACAAACATAACTGAACACATAACAAAATAACAACCACTTCGCCTACAACAATGGCTACTGATGAGCAAACAACAAACACTGGTCATTTTTGATACAAGTTTGACTTTCAAGTAACCGGTGACCAATTGACAACTCAGACAAATCATTTTCGATCGAAACTATCTTTGAAATCTTTAAATGTTATTTAATGGCCTGGGTGCATATACGTTAATAGAATGAATAAATGAGCTATTGTGCACGTTCCGGTTAAGGAAATAGGCGAGGTCATCTAGTACTAACAATACACCTGAATATAACTAGAGCAGATTATAAGACTATACATATAATATACAACTACTATCTGAATTTTCATTTTTAAACATGTATATAATTTACAATGAAATAATCTTAAATCAAAAGATGTATTTAAAAAATATGTCGATTCTCGACCTAAACAATCTTGATTTAAAGGTAATCGTGACGTGGGCGGACTGCTACAGTTGAATATTTGCAAAACATTATGCAGAACAAGGGCTTATCAGAGTTATGAAGCTGCCAGATGCGCTGCATGGCAACAGCGTTAAAATGGAAACACCGCTAGACCGCCAGTCGTGGACGCAAGTCACGTAAGCATCAGAAACAAGGCTGTCAAAAATAAACTTACTAACACAAACTGCAGGTTTCGTTATTAAATCGTGACAACCAGTGACATTTGCATGAAATGCTACCTGCTTCGCTGCATGCGATTCTGGCTTGTTTATTTTATTAGTTTTTCCTGCATTAGCATCTATCAAGTTAAAAGAAGTGTATTCTCTCGTCGTCAATTATTTTTTCCGACAGATTTGCTCTTTTAGCAAATCGAAAACGCACACAAAACAGAATTTACTCTTCCGTAAATTTTAACTGCATCTAAATGGAAATCCTATGGTGGTTTTATCAGATTTGGAATTACCTATTTCCCACCAATAATACAAGCTGAGTCACGAATGCGACGAATGCCTAGTTTTCTACGAACTAGAAATTTATAGAAGATCAAAGAATACCAAAATATTAAATAAATTTCTGATACCATGCAATTCAAATGATAAATCTGCAACAAAATTTACAGAATAAAACTAAAACGCGAGTAAAGAATCTAATTCGAATTTTGGTAGGAAGGCATATAAATTAAGGGTTAAGGCATATATAGGAACATTAAGATAATGTATCTCAAACGTTGTCTATTAAACAAACTGTTCAAGGTAAAATCACACAATTACTTTACCGCAAAACGTGACGTCGCGTTGGTATATTATATCGTTACTATTCAGTGATTAAACTAACTGTGTGTACATACATACATGAGGAATGTTGTTTATTCTTCTAGAATACTCTTTAAATACAACGAGTATACAATGGGATACTTAAGATAAAACTTGACCGCAAAATGTCGGCAATGATACCTACCTATAATCAGCGACATCGAACTTAAATAACTCGTTAATTAGATGATTTTATGTGTAATTATAATCAATTTAGAAGCAAAATAAAACAAACTGGCTATATATTAATAAAGTAGCAATTTAAAGCCGAAACGTTAAACTGTTAAGTAAAGTGTGTAATTAACTAACCTACTAATTAAACATCGCGGCCAGAACTTTGTTAGATACCAACGTCACATTTTTATTACGTGTTTCCTACATAAACTTACACGAAATAACTACGTAATAAATAAAACCAAACGTTAACATTGCTCACGTAAAAGTACCACCTAAATAAACGAGGTTCAAAATAAATGGTCATTCAAAAAGAACGCAAACGTGCTCACCTACCTGTTAGATTCAAACACGCTGTAAAAAAACTTCAGTTCTATGAAAACTGTGCATAATCCATGCTACAAATAACATCTCATTTACCTTACAAACTAAGTTGACCATATCCAGCAAGGATAGAAGGTGGACGGACTTTTCTCGATATTAAATACTTTTGTTATGCCCCTGCCCGAAAATTTGTCGCTGTAAAACGTATCAGAATGTCAGTAATACGAGACGCCGAGTTTAATGATGACACAACAAACTTTCACTTACATTACTGGAAGATTGGATCGCACAGACGGTATTCGCTACACAATAGTTAATGTCTCCGTTAATAATAGAAATGATAAAGCACACGTAACAAAAGCTGTCGCATTAGACAGTGGTAGAGGTTAGGCGTTTACATCGCAGCAGGTCGACTGTGCGGTTGTGCGGAGACTGGCGGCCGGCTTGCGCCCCGGCCCGGCCTCCGCCACCTCGCCGACGTCACGTCGCGACGCCGCCGCCGCTTGCCACCGGGGGCGTTGGCGTCATCACTGCTATAAGCCCTCTTCATGATCGCCCACCAACATCTCCAATATGGACCATCATCAAAACCAATCCCTTATCACTAAAAGTTTCTTAGATACGATCTAGCTGGAAACCTCGTAGACGCCAACTAAGCGGAAGGCAAAGTTAAAATGGACCAGTTTGTTTTAGACAAGGAACTGATTTTCAAAACCTTTTGCGATAAAAAGAGTCATGACAACTACAGTTTCAATGCAGTAGACAAAACAGGCGCAGGAAAAGTATCAGAATACCTAGTAAGGCTTGGCTAAATGAGCAACAGAATCAACAATGCATTGTTTATGATCAGTTTAGAAAAACACACGATTAGAAGTTTAGTCCGGTCAAATTAGACCAAAAAATAAGAGTAAAGATACATAAATTTACAACAAGCTGAAAATCAGAAAAATTGTTTGTAAATATAATAAAAAAGAAAATTTGAAAGTTCCCCACCAATCCGGTTTGTGGAAAAATTTTAACTCAAGGTCAAAGGTCAAAAAAATGAGTTTTTCGCGATTTTCAGCAAAACGGTAAGTTTTATCATAAAAATACTTCAGACAAAAATTGTAGATCATAAAATTATCTACAAAAAAGGTATCAATACTTTTTTTCCTACGAGCTACCGTTTCTGAGTTATTACGATCCAAAAAGTTGTAATGGTCATAATATGCATGAGTACGCCACGTACATACATCTCTAGAGTTTGAATATATGTTATATTATTTATGTATCGGTCATTGTAACTTAAATTTAAAATATAAAATATAAATAAGTTATAACTATAAGAATATCAGGTAAAATGAAACCCAAACCCAAAAGGATATTTACTACATCGCGTTATCTGGGATAGCGAAGAAACATTCAGCGTAATTTTAGATAAATACGTTCAGTATGTACGCCGACATTTTGGTTCCAGAGTTACTGTCGTATTTGATGGCTACAATGATTACACTAAAAATATTAAAGCTGCAGAACAACGTCGTCGAACTTTAGCAACATCTACATCTTCTGATATTTTATTTGATGAATTCATGATAGTACCAACCAGTCAACAGAAATTTCTTACAAATACTCATAACAAGTCTCGGTTCATTTCAATGTTGAAAGAAAAGTTTACTGCTGAAAACATATTGGTAAAACAAGCTAATAATGATGCTGATGTGCTGATTATTGAAACAGCAATAGAGCAATTCAATGTGACAAATATAACTGTTGTTGTTGGTGAAGATGTAGACTTACTCGTATTACTCACTGCTCGAACTCCAACCCTAAAAACTATTTTCTTCTTAAAACCAGGAAAAGCTCAAAATCAATCGGAAATATATTCTTCAAAAAGTTTATCTGCTTTTGGAAAAAGTCAAAATCATGTACTATTTTTACACGCAATAACTGGTTGTGATACGACATCTGCATTTTATAGGAGAGGTAAAACAACAGTTTTCAAAATGTTTGAAAAACAAGATTTAGCTCCCTGTGCTCAAGTTTTTAAGAACAGTAATTCAACTCAGCAAGAAATCATCACCAACGGCATTCGCTTTCTTCTTTCTATGTATGGAGCTCCTAAAAAAACTACCTGCTTAGATAAGTATCGATATGCATGTTTTGTCAAAAATACTAAAAATAAAAAACAAGTTCAATTAGCTTGTCTTCCTCCAACCTCAGATGCTGCTCATCAACATCTTTTTCGGGTATATTATCAAGTTCAAGTGTGGCAGGGTAATCAGCTAGACCCTACAAACTGGGGTTGGAAGTTGGTTAACAATACATTAGAACCAGTTCAAACTTTACTTCCACCTGCGCCGGAGAAACTGCTGAACACAATATTTTGCAACTGCAAAAAAGGATGCAGTGCTAGATGTGGTTGCAAAAAAGTTGGACTATTTTGTTCTCTAGCATGTACAAATTGTCAAGGCCGGTCGTGTTCTAATGTTGAATCACCAACAGTGGAAGATTCGTTTGATTCTAACGAAATGACATGCGATACGTCGCTCTTTACGCAATTTACTTGTTCTCAAAATGAAGATGAAGAAGAGGAGGAAGAAGAAGAAGAACAAGAAGAAGAACAAGAACCACAAGAAGAACAAGAAGAAGAATTTGAATCAGACGGATAAGCTTCATTACTTTTTTTTAATTGACATCGCTTTTATCTATTACAATCTTTGCTAATTTCCGTTATTTTGCTAATTTCCGTTATTTTGCAATAGTTACAAATTAAACAGGATCATAATTGACTCGTGGAATAGGCCTACTGGGGAAACCACGTTAAAAAAAACGCGCTAAGTACACTACCTCATAGGTGGCGTGGAAACGTGTGCATATTATGACCATTACAACTTTTTGGATCGTAATAACTCAGAAACGGTAGCTCGTAGGAAAAAAAGTATTGATACCTTTTTTGTAGATAATTTTATGATCTACAATTTTTGTCTGAAGTATTTTTATGATAAAACTTACCGTTTTGCTGAAAATCGCGAAAAACTCATTTTTTTGACCTTTGACCTTGAGTTAAAATTTTTCCACAAACCGGATTGGTGGGGAACTTTCAAATTTTCTTTTTTATTATATTTACAAACAATTTTTCTGATTTTCAGCTTGTTGTAAATTTATGTATCACCAAATGTCTAGATTGACCGGAC
Source organism: Choreutis nemorana (assembly GCA_949316135.1). NCBI lineage: Eukaryota > Metazoa > Arthropoda > Insecta > Lepidoptera > Choreutidae > Choreutis > Choreutis nemorana. Next base: position 2,774,263 of record OX438598.1, read on the forward strand.
TAGTTCTAAAAAGTATAATTAATGTGTCATCAAAAAAACAATGGGTGAGTGGTATTCACGCAACCTATCATACGAAATAAAGATCTATCACAAACGTTTAAACTGAACGCATAACTATTTGAAAGCAAATTCATTTACAGAATTATCAAATAATTGCAATTAAAATAAGATCAAATGTAATACTTGTGCTGTATATTAAACAATAAATCTGTATCATATTGCAGCATCACAATTCATCTGTTTATCTTAAATAATTAATGACGAACGTTGTAATTTCCATAAGTTTATTCCTAATTACGCGTCTAATTCGTTTCATACAATCTTAATTGCTAGAAAATGTCAAGTAAGTTTTTAAGCGTGTCGGGAAAAAAATTTCCATGAAGCGTTTTCTGTGTGAAAGCTATTACAGGCCCGGCCCACACGATTACGAGTTAAATATAGATCCACCTCCCCGAGACCTTCTTCTCTGACCGAATAAGTCTTATTCTTTATACCTATTTCACTTTCTTTTGAAATACTTTACTTGGTTGTATGTATCCATTTTTTTGTTACAACTCTACAGCAAAACCAATTATTACGCTTATATCTGATACCAAAACAAAATGTAAATCTAAAATCAAAACATTGTGAAACATCAAAGAATGACTATAGGTAACAAAAGAATAGAATACAAACGATGAAAATCGAGATGCAATTATAGCGGCTTCCATAGGATTTGATGAAGCTGTCGCCCGAGCGACTCCTCATACCGCACGGAGACCAGTAGACCAGTCGCCAACAACTGGTCGTCAGTGCGTATAGGTTCTTAATGATATCATTTAATTAAACATAAACAAATATAATTATCATTTTTCATTAACTGAAACAAATACATGAACTAGTTCCACTTAAAAGAGTAGGTAAATAAAAATAAGGAAGACATAATTGCATCGTGGTAGGTACGAGTATTTTACAAGCCCTTTATTCTTTGCGAATGTTTCCTTCTCATCGATCAATACAGCCGTAACCCTCATAAAAATTTATGCACCTTGAAAGTTTATAGAAAGGAAGTTTCTTATTTTTCAAGGGGAAAAAGGATCTCATGGCGGTTGCAAACTTGCTCCAACCAATTCCACGTGATGTAGGAATTGTGGATACACGTGCCCGGTAGAAACGTGAGCTGTAGGCAAGCGAAGTAAACAAGGCCTATTGTGGTTATGAATTCATTTATGTAAACTCTCAACCTAAACTACCAACACAGCTTAAGGTAGATTCAAAAACAAAATATTTCAATTTTAACAAAAACATGGTGCATTATTCATTTCTGCTAAATCCAAGTACAAACAATACTAGTGAATCTAAAAGATAGTAAAGAATTGTAACAAATTAAACCAATCTAGAGTAGGTGAAGTTATTCAAGATTCTTCGATATAAAAATATTTGTTAAAAGGGCTACAGTGTTTGTAATGGTGAATATGCTAATAGGAGTACAAACGATCCTCAATAGGAAGTACTGAACTCAATTGTCGTTAATAAAGAATAGATGAGTTTGAAGGCAAACAATCAAATTAACTAATACCCCGGCAACAGACGAGAAAAAATCGCTTCGTGTGATTATACATTTTTTATCGATAAGAATTAGATTTATCATGAATATCTGACCATCACCACTGGAATTCAAGCAAAGAACCTAAAGTAATACATCTTACTTAGATACGGACATTTTATCTTAATCCTTTGAAGTTGTCTCTGCGATAATGTATGTGATTGTTAGTTACTGATAAGGCTAAGTGAACATGCTATTTCCGTCAGTATTGTGAATTAACTTTCACATCGCCTACGTAGAGCGTGCTGATTCTAACCATGTACTTGAATGTTCACCCGACCACAATGCTCCATTTTACTTGCGTAGGAATAGAAACTTCCAAGGCAGGACATAAAACCAACCCGTGCAACGCTCTGCCGGTACTCGCCCTTATTTAAACTTCATGAATAATTCAAACTTTCTCTGTTCCAACATCAATATCTGTTTCCAAAGCAACTTAACCCTCAAATTCCGAGATATAACTAAAAGATATTCACTTTATGGCATTACATCTAAATCGGTTTCATTTGAGTAGAGCTTTTTACTTCGAATCTTATTATAATCGTTTACAAAGGAAGGTAAATGTTGTTATCAGGTAAACATTATTGCGGTACCGGCACCGTGGGTCGCGGAATTGACGTCGCAGACATTACTGCGGCACAATGTGTACCTTCACTATCTATACCTACCACATCTACGAATCCTTTTGACGATTCACCTTCTATTCAAACGTTTCCAAATTTATTAAAATGGCGCAGATAAAAAGAGCTTGGATGAAATTAACTTCTTGGTAACGTAGATATAATCACCCACAATTATGGGGAAGGAAGGTCAAGGACAGGGAAGATAATAATTTAAATGCGATTTACTATGTTTTAATAAAATAAAACAATTCAAATCTGAGGAAAAAGTAAAGCTATCGAGCTAAAAATACAAATATAACTAGTACTTTCGTATACGAGTGTGCATAATTAATGTAAGAATGGGGGGGAAAGGTGAACTTGAAATCCGAGGTGCAGACAGCGAATACTAATTGGATGTCTAAAGTGGATAAATAGTAAACCCTTATTTACGCCATGGATCAATAGACATAGAGTGAGAATTTCATGTTATTGTTTTGTGTAATAGTTGTGCAATTTATTTTGATTATATTCTATAGAATAATCTTTCGTCTATGTAGGAGCTGGATGATGTTGTTGCAGGGTACAGACAGACAGTGTAAATAAAGGTTTCCGTGAAGGTTTGCACTTGGTCCCGGCGATGGCGGGTGCACCGGGTGGATGCAACGGGAAACGGGTCGCGACCTACTTCGTCAGGATCAATACTCGGTCATCGACTCCGTCCGCGCCTCGTGCCTAATACACATTATACACATAGAAGTGTTTATAGTGTTTATTACCATCAAATATAACGGCATTGACTACTGTAAACCGCACTTTAGGATTATCTATTTTGATTCCATATCACTAAAAATGTTATGTTTCTTCAATGAGGATAAATTTTGTCATAAACAAAGTGCCTTATAATCCTTATCATATCTAATGGAAAATTTTGGAAGATTCTACGAGATATCTCCAAAAAAAATCAGCACCTTAAAAATAAAACTTTGATAACAACGTAAAATAACAGATTTTTGTAATGTAATAATCTGATACAATACATTGGAATATCAAACTGCGTTAACGACAGCAAATCAACAAATAAAATGAATACCGAGATAGGTACATTATTGATTACAACAGGCGCCTTCTACGTCACAAGAACAATTCGTGACGTCATCATTCATTCTAGAAACAACTAGTAGATATTTCCGCAAAAAATAATCTCTATTTTATCCAAGGGCCCTGCACACATAAACAATTAATTAGCATCGGAGAGCCATGAAATGTGCATGCAGCATAAAATTTTGGCGCTTAGTAACAATGATAAGCCGAAGATACAGTTGTAAGTTACCTTCCGTTTAGCTTCTGGGAAAATGATCTGATATTTCAGACTACTTAGTGTGTGTGCCCTTGCCGTACGGTTGCTGTTACAACTACATACTTATAACGCAACCAATTGCTGCATAGAAGCGGGCAAGTTTATTGTAACTATTATTATAAAAGCTATATTTAACAAAAGCGCAGTGGTTCGCCGTGCCAGCTATCACCGTCTCTCCAGATCTGACCTGGCTTAGTGACCTGGATTCAATAGCACGATCTATATGTCGACCTCTTTCACGGATAAAGCAATATTTATTTATTTATTACCAGGCGTATTTGTAATTTTAATATCGATAACCTTATAAAATACAAAACATTCTGATGTATGTAACTAAATGTTTTTAAAAATAAACCGAGTTAGATATTGCTATCAGATAGAAATACAATCGGAAAATCGGGACCTAAATAAATTGGGGTCATGGCAGCTTTCCGAGTTGGTATTCATCAATCATAGTCGATAGGTTACTATAGCTAGCTAGCTACCGACTTATGTTATGAGGAGACTGGGAGCTCAGAATACGTCGCCCTTTGGGTTCGAAAACCCGACCGTGCAAATGGGAGCAATGACCTGGAGCTTTGCAAGACATGCTCGGAATTCTTTTTGCTACGGCCTTTATATGTTCCTGAAGGACTCATAAAAGGGTCCGCGTTTATAAAAATAAATCTACCGGTTACGTCAAGTAGGTATCAGGAATGTTTTGTATCTATTATAGAAACTAGCTACGGTACGGAGTAGAAAGTCTGGACGAGATCGCGATATTGCGAAGTAGGTATAGGTTATATAGGTACTGCGCGGTGTGTCGAATTGAGTACAAAATGGCGCTTGACTTTCCAGCTTCTCGCAGTTTCGTGGGAGGTCGGGTGTATTCGCGTGTATTCGGGGCAATACAGGGTAACGGACCTGCGCCTGGGCACGGTCAACACACGCTAGCCAAGGTCGGGTCACTGACCTTAAACCCTCGCCAAAGTAAAAGCATGGATGTCTATTTTATTATTTATTCTTAATTATGTGCCTTGGTATAACAATGATTAATTCTACATTTAAATAACTACCTACAATGAACAATGTTTTAATGTATTATACTCATGATGTGTTTAGATTAAACTTTCTTAAGTAGGTACATTTATAATCAATAGATGACATTGATTAAGGTAAAATAGGTAGAATTTAAACTGTTCCAAACATGATGCAATAGGCGCCAACACAATCAACTTGTTTACAGGAAAAGGACAAACAATAATTGTCCACAATTTTCTATTTCTGTTTACTTAATGACGTCAATTACAAGTAGTTTAGGTATATCATCCGGCAGAGGTAATTGTTCATCACCTAATCTGCACTTTGCTACAAGATAAGAGATAAGGAGATAAGGATATTGCACCTTTCTTTAATTTATTAAGCCTAATGATAAATGGTCGATAAAATATTCCAAGAAGGTAGAAATAACAATAATAACTGTGAATTGTGTATTAAATAAACTATGGTGACTATGGTGTTCTTCTGTAGCTTAAGTTAATTGCACATTTTTGAAGCAGACAACTTAAAACAAGTTAAAAGCTTCATAAAAAGTCCAAAAACTGAATGAAATAAGAAATTATAACCACTAGTCAAAATCAGCTTTGATTAAAAAGTAAAACAAAAAGATTAAGAAAATTTTTGAACTCAATTAATTTGTGTATATATATCAAAATAAAAATTCAACTGTAATGGTTATTAATTCAACTTAAAAAAACAGCTAAAATATAAAATTGGTTTAAAAGTACATTTTTTTTTTCTTTGATTTTACTTTTAGTTTTTAGAAATGTAAGGAATTTGTTTATTTGATCTCACACTATCTTTGAAAGAATGTAAGAAAGGACATGTAAAAGGTGGAACAAAAAGATCCACAGGTAAAAACATCAACCTATTTACTAACTACCTGCTATAACAAAAAATTTCAACTCCATTTTTAAGGTATTTTCCTAATGTTAAAAGCAATTTAATTGGAATTTATTGCACACAATTTAAGTTCAATAACAAATCAAATTATAAAAGGCCAGTAGGTTAAACCTCTTGCAAATTCAATAATTACTATTTTATTTATTTATCGATGACAAATTCTTGAAATTATTTTGTGTTACTAACCTAACAGATATACTTACGATATATTACCTGTATGCTTTGTTGGCAATTCGGCATCCAACGAGTGATAAAAAACCAATGAAATATTATGAAACTTATGGGTGGGTCTGGCACCGTTAATACGAAGCCATGTTAAATAGATATTTGTGGCTTGGTAAGTTTTATTGGCGCTAACAACGTTAATAATGAACAGTAAAGTTTTAAAAATAGGCACAGTTCATTTAGAACACAATGAATCGAGAAAGCGTTCCACCCATGACGCCAGGCAGTGACGTCTTCCTACAAACGTGCGTTTCCAGGGCATGACCCCTTTCAGATACAGTAATAACTCTTATATACAGAATACTTTAAAAACAATTGACACTTACCTCCACAGCCATACACATTGAATAAAAATTGAACGGATGTAGCCGTGATCAGCCAAGAAAATCACCACAACACACGCGAAAAACGTGTGCCCCGCACAAAAAAGTTCAGGAACTGAGGAATTATATTGCCATCACAAAAATTTATTAGTCTGTGTTGCTTGGTGGTACAAAGAAAAAAACTTTTTCTAAAACAGAAAGCTTAAATAGATTAAAAATATCAGTTTTGGAACGATTATTATTTTTAATTAAAAATATGTCTGTCAATCCCAACAAACCTATAAAATTGAATTTGATGATTTGTTGGACCGATCAACATAGAATATTTAAGTTTTTAGCTGTAGAATAAATTAAACCTAGGAGCAAAATTATACTACAAATGTATAGGTCTAACAGAATCTCATGGCAAATAAGGAAATCAAAATTTGTAAAGAGCAATACCAGGGCAATTAGAATAAAAAAATCTTGATATATACTTTTTATTAAACTTAGATCATAAACGTAACCTTTTGAGAATGTAGTTTAAACAGAAATTTTAGGTCCATTTGAACTTAAATGTTTACTAACGTAAAAATGTTTTAATGATTTTTAGGTAACGATAGGGGAGAGGATGATGATTATAAAGCATTACAATTTATTCAATCTTGGTTGTTGAAATTGTTTTCGTTTTTATTTTACCTATTGACAGCATCTTTGCCCTTCCTCTGCACCAATCTATAAAGTTTCAATTGATTTTGTTTTTGCCAGGCGCAAAAATACACCATCGCTCAATGTACTATCATTTATCATTTGCAGTGTAGTGGGATTGAAAATACCCTAAAAACAAATTATACTTATAACATAATATAATAAAATTATTGTGCTTGGATTATTTGTAGGGGCTCATAAAATTTAGAGGCATTTTTAGTGATTATTTGTCTGGGTTTGCACAAAAAGGTTGCCTTGGGTAATCTTTAAAAAAGTTGGCTACACTGCCTGTTGACTATGCAACAAACCTTAAAATTATAGATTAATATAGATTGACACCATGTTTTCCGCATATTTTGTTAAAAATGTTACTGGTATGAAATCAAATTATCTTTTTCTTATAAACCACAAAACAATACGAAATTACAAAAAAAATATATTTCTTAGTCTTCTTGATTTAATTTTACTCTTTCGTCAGGAAAGGCAAGGAGCATTAGTCCATCCAGGACAAGTCCTCCGTACTATAGTTTTCTTCTTTGTCAATTTTTTCAGTAACATGCTACTGTTGTGTGTACTGTTCTTTAAGTTTTATTGAGTTACTTGGGAGATGATGAATAGAGCAGCCAAACCGTCTAATTTCACGTTCTCCACACTTGTACAGCATTTCAGATAATCATTGGTTACACATATAAAATTTTACACATTAAATTCTATTGATAAACTACTGCCCTGCAGCAGGACTGATCTAAAACATCACCCCTGCTTAAAGCTAAAACAGCGATTAAAGAATATATCTAGAAAGCAATCCCAAATCACTGCCTTGTACCCAGTAAATAAAACAGTTTTTTACTCAATTCATATGATAACACAGATTATAACTTTGACTCAAGGTCAATTATTATTAATTGCTGCCAAGTAGATTTATGTTAATCAATCCTTTTTATTTTTTCATCTTTTTAAATATGCCTATTGTTTTGTTTTAGTGTCAGTGTATTTTGTAACTTAATGAGTTTTAAATGTTCTATTTTGTTTGTTGACATATTTAATGTTTAGCTTTTACTTTCGCCCGAAACACAGGTTTTCCTAGTTTGGGCATAGTTTATTTATAATCTCTTTATTTAAAGTATTTTGTTAATGTTTTGAGTCATTAGAAATACAACTTAATTATTATACCTTCCTTTTGTAAATTATTTAAAACATAAATTGTAAATTTAGACCTAAGAAAATTCAATCAATTTTATTATTATTATTAAATGAGTATTTCTAAGTTACAAAAGCACTTTTGTCTTGGGTTGGCAGGTATTGTTCGAAAACTGTAGAAACAAAGGTAGAGTTATATGAAAATAAAATATATAATGGAATAAATAATGTACATTTATTATATTTTTTATTAGAAGTCTCTGCATAACAGTGACATGTGTACTTTGTGCTTTGGTGACCTGTGGAACACCAGTAATTAAATGTTCTAGCTATGTCGATTTTCTTGGTATATGATGGTTATTAAGCACTAAGCAAAACCAAAGACAAAATTTCTAGTCACGACTTCAAAGGAAGATTAGAGGTATATAGGTGTACTAACTAACTTACTTAAAGCTCGGTTTAATATTTATCTAACATGCACTTAACAAAATAAAACCAATTTCATTTCATGTGTTTATTAGCATCAAGCTTGAAGATCGGTTAATTAATCGTTACATGAACATATGGTCATCAAAGCCTGGTGGGGGCAAGTGATCGGCGTCTGGGGGAGGGGCGCGCCGGCCAGGAGGGGGGATGATACCAGGACCAAACGGATCAAATCGAGCCCCAGGCGGTACTGCACCCCTGGAATAAGAAGAAATGTTTTTTTAAACATTTGCAATATCAGGAATATCAATTATTCTTTGTGTGCATGAAGCAGTATTTATGAATCAGCCCATTTTATATAGGTTTTGCGTAGATAAAGGGTATGATTAGTGATAATCTTTAAAACGAATATAAATATGTACTACATTCAAATACAGCTTCATTAGTTTTAGGTTTTCTGAGTTAATAATGAGATGAAATGAGAATTAAAAAAACAGCAGATAATTTTTTGTTGGTTACCTCGGAAGTCCACCAGGGATGCCAAGACCAGGATTCTCAATATCTCTGCTGCCAGGTCCAAACGGATTGAACAACATCCCACTGCCTCCAGGAGCAAACGGGTCTAAATCTGAACGACCAACATTTGGAAAAGCTGGTGGCATGTTCCTGTTTAGTAATAATTAAATTTTATGTTTATATCATAGATTAATGATTGGTCTCTACAGCAACTATCAATCTATGGTTAATATAGTTTTTGTAATGGTTTAAAAAGTGTTGTCAGCTTTAATTCTTTATAACTCAACTTACATAATAAATAATAGAAGTTAAATGAGAAAGATCTACATTACCTTTAGTACAGTTAAGATTATTTCAATAAAATCCTTCATACAAATTGCTAAATCCCAAGCTACAGTTTAGATTTTATTAAAAATTGTTATGAACATTGAAAATACTAAATTTTAAGATCAAATTGTTGACTTACCAAAGATCAGGCGTGTCAGGATTTACTCCTGGTAATGGTCTGGGAGGTATTCTTAAAGGATCATCTGCAGGCCTCCTATTGTTCTCACCTAGAATATTAATAAATTATTATTTATTACAATTCACAAAGTTAAGAACAAGAATCCATAAAATATCAAATAATTTTGTTAGACATAATTTTACAGCAATTAATCAATTGAACAGATTTTTCAAACTTTGGCAAGGAGATAAATTGCATCCTGATGGAGAAAGGCTACATTTTCTCAAACACAAAAAAAAAAACAAATAAGTGATTGACTTTTAAGTCAATTCTTTAGAATAAGGTGTACTTTTGAAACATGAGTTTAGATTAAATGCTAAGTAATGAACATACTTCGGGCAGCAGTTTGTGTTTCTGCAGTACATGCCGTCTTTTCTGTAACAGCATTTATTAAATCCCTTGTGATGTTATACATGAGATCCTTGTAATTTGGTATCATCTTTTCAATGCTCCCCTTTGTTTCCTTTACTGTGTCATCTATCTTCAAAGCTATGTTTGAAACTGCTAAATCTTCTGATTTCTAGAAAAGGTCAATTATGTTAGTTAAAAGGGCCAGATACCTAGATAGATGGATACCTACTAAAGTACATCATCAAATTAATAAATACAGAATAAATAAAAAGTTTGAAACCATTACATTTACTTAATTTTTAATTTAATTAATATGGCGTGCATGCAGCCAATGCTTATTACAAATTAAATGAACATATATGTATTTGCATATTGATTTCATACACCAAACAAAATATGAAAGTCATCCTGGTTGATTTAAGGATTTTAGCAAAAATTTACTTCAGCTAATTAGAATTAAATATTAAGAGATAAAACCGATAAAACAGATTAACATAGATTACCTACTGCTTTATTTTAACAAACCTGATTCAGATCATGCCATAGACTAAGGCTAGTAAGAAATAAATAATAGAACAGATTTAATTAAATATAAACAAAGTAGTATACCATAAGATTGATAATGAGATTTCCATCAGTATTCAGTCCATGTAGTATGTACAGTTTCCCATCCAGCAAATATCGAAGGGTGTAGTTTTCTTGGTCGTTCCATCCTGTTGGTAGAACTTCACTCTTTTCCTCATCACCAGTTACTGTTCTCTGTAAATTTGTTTTTAATTTGAATCGAAATGTTATTAATTTTATCACATTGTCTGATTTTGTATGCAATTATGCTTTTTTTGTTGCTAGGATACTGAACAAAGCCTGTATTCCTTCTGTTGCCTTGTTTGTGTTTGCCTAGTGCGTAAATAAAAAATACAAACCTCATCTCCAATTCCTATAGTCCGGAAACCTCTTTTGGTTAAATTCCAATGTATAAATGCTATAATAACATCAGAATTTCTCTTAATGTCACGCTCTACAGTTTTGTAAGTGAGATCCCAACCAAATAAAGGATCGTTGGCCATAGCACAAGTTTACAGTACAAACAATGAATATAATTCAAATAAAAAAGATACTTATTATATCTACTCTTCAATATATGCAGTATAATTCAAACCTTACTGGAAAATCGACATTTGTGAAAGTTTATTGTTTTGGAAAACGATATTTCATCTCGACAATTCGTTCGTAAAAAATTGAAATGTCACCCAACAGATGTCAATTCGAAAGACAGCAGACTGCCTGCTTGCGTTGTGACTGCAGGCCTGCAGTCGACGAAAGTCAGACTTTTCAATTTTTTCTTTTGGTACAAGCAGAGAGCATTATTCGTTCCAGCCTTTTGTTAAATTTTAATTTCTTTTTCTCGATGGTGTACAAGCTGAGAACTGAAATGATGATGAATGGCTGATTTGTATGATGTAAACACAAGAAAACAAAAATGTTAACAAAAATATATATATACTTTACTTTTTAAAAGTAACTCTGCAATGTCAAAATATAACAAATTCAGAAAGTGTTAAAGTTACACTTTACAAAATAATAAAGTGAAATGAGTTATTTTCATCTTTGAAACTCCCCAGGCATTCGATGAATTTAAATTGTATTTTTACAACGATAAACAACATTAGTTTGCCAAAGTTGTTGCTGTTACAAGTCAGCACTAGTATGAAATTATGTCACACACATATTTATAAATACTGAAAAAAGATAAAATACTTTATTTTTATTTTATTCATGACCAGGCAGGCATTTTACCCCAAACCCGCTTGATGTTAAGCGGCGATGAGGTCTAAGGTGGATCATGCCTGCCTAGGAGAAACCTATGCACTCTTACCTCAAAAAAAGGCCCAAGTTATATTGGTCAGGGAACACATCGGCAGGCAAAGAATTCCACACCCTTGCAGTACGCATTATGAAGGAGCTATCGAAGCGTTTAGTCTGGACGGTCGGAATATCTACCACAAAAGGATGCAACTTCAGCCTACGTCTTGTATTCCGATAATAAAAGGCGGCCGGTGGAATTAAATTGTGCCATTCCTGCGCACACTCTCCGAAATGTATCCTATAAAATACCGATAGACACGCAACTTCACGGCGGTGGCTGGCTGAATATCATCGTCAATCCCGATGATTCTTCGGGCTCGCTTTTCAACAGAGTCTAAAGCTGCTAGCTGATACTTGGCTGAACCATCCCAAAGGTGACAGCAATATTCCAAACAAGGCCGAATTTGCGCCTTATACAGGACAAGTCGTTGTTTGGGCGTGAAGTATCGTCTAACCCGGGATAGAACACCAAGCTTTTTAGCCGCCGATTTGGCTATAGACTCGATGTAGGAGCAGAAAGTCATGTTCGACGATATTTCCAGGCCAAGGAGCTCCTTTGCAGCTGCATATGATTAGTTATCGGTATTGATACACCCCGGAAAGTCGGAGTCAGCTGGAAGGGACTCCGTTTGGCGGAAAAAACACACGCCTGTGTTTAGCTGCATTGAATCCAACAAGATTGGCTTCACTCCAGTTCGAGACTGCCTGAAGTGCCAGATTCAAACGCTCAACTAGAGAATCTCGACAAGACTGAGTTTCATTCCGACTAGCCCGAGAACTGGAGAAGTATTTGTCCGTAACAGTAGTGTCATCTTCATAACCAACTGATCCAGGAACTAGCAGACCGTTTATGTGTAGCAGGAATAGTGTTGCGGACAGAATTGACCCCTGGGGAACACCAGCGTCGATTGCTTGTTGTTTGGACAAGAGACCATCCAAAACCACTTGAATCGAACGGTTCCCGAGAAAGACTGAAATCCAATTGCAAAGACCAACCGGAATCCCAAAAGAGGGAAGCTTGCTTAATAGGCTACCGTGCCAAACCCGATCAAAGGCCTTGGAGACGTCAAGTGAAACTGCGATGGCTTCACCTTATCTCTCTATAGCCTCGCTCCAAAGGTGGGTGGCGTACACAAGAAGATCCCCAGTAGACCGACCTCGGCGGAACCCGAACTGACGGTCACTGAGGAGATCATTGTCTTCAAGGTAGCCAAGGAGACGATTATTCAGTACACGTTCCATAGTCTTACTGAGTACAGAAGTGACTGAAATGGGTCTATAGTTAGCTGGGTCGGCACAGCTTCCTTTTTTGGGCACAGGCTGCACGTTAGCTAGCTTCCACGACTTGGGAACAACTCCAGTCTCAAGTGAAAGACGACAGAGGCGTGTTAGGATAGGAGACAACTCAGGAGCACAATTGCGCAGCACCACTGCAGGGATTCCATCAGGACCACTAGCCTTGTTCACGTCTAGACTTTGCAGGATTTAAAGTACCTCTTTTTGGTGTATATGAACATCTCGCATGGAGACATTGCAGCGAAGTAGTGAAGGTGGGGGATTTCCTGCAGAATCCAGATGCGAGTTTGCCGCAAAGAGATTAGCAAACAAGTTTGCGTTCTCTTCCGCAGTGAAAATTGAATTAATATTAACTCCATAACTGTAAAAGTTGTTTTATTAAGATTGATTACTTTTTTAATCGATTTATTACTTCGAATATTACCGTAAAACCGGTGAAACAATGATTCAATCACTATGTTACAGAGCTCTAAAAACAACATGGCGGCCAGTGTCAATTCGGGAACGTCGTGATATTAACGTAAAAGAATGAATTTATTCGTTTTAGAATATGGGTGAATATGTGCAATAAATTGTTTTACTTGGGTGTTCAAAGTGTTGTGTTTTAATTGTTAATTTAAAAATTGAGTGTTAAAATGGCCTCTGATAAGATAAAAGTCGCTGTACGAGTTCGTCCTTTTAACAGGCGGGGTAAGCTGGTTATTTTGCTTAAAAATAGTGAAATTTGGCTATCTCTCTTGTCATTACATACAATCTAGTTTATCTAATATAATTATTTACATTGATCCGATACGAATGTTATCGTCCAATGTCTGTGTTCCAATTTATGTTTGTTTCCATCATTATTTACGACCAAAGGAAACGTTTCTTAAAAATTATCATGTAAGCAAGGAACGTTTATATGTTAAACGATTGGAAAATATTTCCTCTCGTTATATAAAATGATAAAAATGCTGTTATCGAATGAATTGCAAAGGATTTGTAGTCATTTATTTAATTTAAACCTGTTTGTTTCTTATAAATTTACTTACGATTTTTGGGATCCAGCAGAAAGTAGAATAGCCTAATAATTTAAGTAATATGATACCTTTTGATGAAACTAAGTACCCATTTTATAAATATCAAAACAAAATAAGTATTTACATAATTAAATTAATATGACCTTGTTTTAATAAAAGTATCATTGATATTCAAAGTCAATTAACTATGGCTCTACTGATTCGTCAATAACAATTCTTGATATTTAAGCCAAGAACCAATAATTCCACTGTATAATTATTCCCATTACTAAGGCATGTAATGTATTGAAAAATAGTAACATAGTAAAATACAATGACATTGGTTTAAATATTTTAAAATGTGAATTGAATGGTTGATCTTTTTAATGGCCTAGTTTTATCTTAATTTAATTACTAAGCACTAAAAATTTATAATTAAGGATAAGAAAATACACATCATTTGATTGTTGTGTTCTTGCAGTGTTGGTTTATTACAATATTTTAAATTCCTTTGTTTTTAAATTTAAATTTTAAAAGTGATTGTTAGTAATAAGTTTTTTGTACATCAACATTAATAGGAGTTCAGAAAATGTGATTCATTTTATTGTTTTGCATCATAGCAATTGTTATTTTACACTCACCTAAGGAAGTTTGTAAATTGCCAATGCTTGCAATAAATATATGTTGTAATTAATTATAATAATTTTAATGATTCTTACAAAACTGAACATTATTTACTTAAATTTACCCACCTTTTTCCTTATAGTATGTGTTTAATAAATATGAGACCTTTAGAAATTTTAAGTAAACTGCTCTATTTAGTAAAAAACTTACTTTATTCTTTACTACCATATAAGGAAATCATGGAAATAAATTTATAAGGCATTTAAAATAAAGAAATAATCAATAAAATTATTTTGATTATTCATTCAAATAAATATTTGTAGGATAAAAAAAGCTCAACTATGTTTTTTTTTTCTATGATACTTTAAAAATTAGAGAATGTCTCCATTATACTTACCTACTTGTTGGTTCCATCAATGCTCCACTTTCCTTCAATGTTTTACATAACAACCATTAAATCAATTCTTCAGAATTTCAACAGATTAATGGCTGTCTCAAATAAAAGAAGTCATTGTTTCATTTCCACAAAATTAAGGTTGCATAATGTTATTTCTTATTCGAAGTATTGTGAAATTTTACTTTTGTTTTTTTCTTTTGTATAGAAATTAAATTTTATGTATTTATTTTTGGATTGGTTTTAATTGATATTTAGCTGCAAACCACAGTCCAATATTTTAGTCAATGATTTGTCTCTTTCTTCTTAAATATTTTTAAATATCTACTGTATGAAATTTACTTTGTTCCATTTTACAATTCAGCCTATTTAATTTTTCATTTATTTTATGTGCATGAGATTCATAGTAGGGATACTCAGAAGTTTAATTATGGGTAAAAATAAAGTTGAAAGTTTAGATTGTTGGTAATTTTCAATATTTAATCAATGTGAATTTCTAATGCAAGGTTGTTATTTTTTTCAAAAACAAACCTTTACGGGCTAGTATACCTAACTTATTCTATAAAGCTTAAAGAAAAGCAGAAAGAATAATCACAGATTACGTAGATGAGCTGAATCAGGTCAGGAATGGAAAAGAAAACAATGGGAACAAAGGGAATTCACGAGCGGTCTACTGCATAGTCTAGCCTGTTCAGTACCGCTTTGCATAAGCCATAGCACACACAATAGTCCAGTAATTCTAGCAGAACCGGATCTCAAAAAGAACCTTACTTTACAATTTTAAACGGCACACCTGCGTGTCGTACCGTCATTGCAATAACAGCGAAATTCCAATGCAGTCGGGTCTAATGATAGCGAACGTATGCCGACCTCGTAGTGAGTCACTGCGTCATCTACCACCTTGTGATAGAATCTATACCGTAAACACGCAAATCCATAAGAAATTTAAATACCTATACAAAATACCTAATGCATACAGACGAAACGATTCTGTTTTTACTTATTTGATGCTTACGATGTTTAAGTAGATATAATATATCCATGTAATGTTAAGACGATATTGTAAGTAATGTTTTGCTGTTTTAAGTATATAATTTAAAAAAAATGTATTTCGATGTCGAAAAGTAAGATCATTTTTAATTATCTGTTCTAATAATAACGTAGGTACTTCTTTTAGGCAAGCAGGTGATGAGATGACCGTATGTACATCAAGCCCCCTTCATTTGCGGGAATCAAACATAAGTAATCCCGTAAACCGTGGATATAAAAACAAATCTATGACATCAGAGGCAGTTGTTTTACCTAAAACTACTCGGGAATTCCTAAATCAATTCTTTGTGTAGAAATAAGTATCGAATGCTATCAGGTTTCTTTTACTGACGGATACTGGTTTCTTTATTTTTAAGGTGTTTTATTTTATTGATTAGATGTGATTTAAATTTATGCGAAATTTGTTTCAGAACTCGAATTGGGGACACAATGCGTTGTGGATATGGAGAGTCAGCAAACGATACTGCAATATCCGCAGTCAACTCACGACAAAGACAGGTAGGCTCAGTGAAATACTTACAGGGATCCTCTTTGGACGTTTCATCCAATATTTCTGAATGTTCTGATATTGACGTGTGATAACTTGCATTAATGATATTTCTTAAATGTCGGATCATAGAAATATAATGCTCTGATAACCGTCACATGTTCTTCTTAATGTACTTTTTAGTTGTTACTTCATAAAAAATAACCGAAATGTGTGTGGATTTAGGGATAGATTTGGGATGGACTTTAAAAATCATAACCAGTCTTAACTCTTTATTTGTTTTTTTTTTTTTAACAAAGGACGGGCTTCCTGAAAGTCCGTTGAAAAATTAAGAAAGATTTTTTAATGTAAAATTCGAACAATGCAACCGATGCGACCTTTATAAGCGTCCTTGCCCTCGTTTAAAAAATAGTTTATATGTAAACATAGGAAGAATAATAAATAATGCTACGTGTAACGGTAGCTTGCACTTCCTGCTGACTTCGAATAAGATATGGCATTGTATAAGTTATTTTTAATTTATTTAGAACAGCGATGTTTTGAAAGTAGCTGAAAGAGTTGATGAGAAAGATCTCTGAATACAATCGAGAATCAATCATTCATATAATTTATGATTAAAATATTTTATTGAAATCTAATGTTTTTTTAACCTTTTTGAGTTAGAATAAATGGAAAAATAATATAATATTATGTAGGAAGCATCTGTTGTCTTTTATCTTATCTTAGAAAATGTTATGATCAAAATTATTTTTTAAAGGATGTTTGATTGCCAAATTAATAAAAACAATAAAAATAATTAATTATAACAGAGTGGTCGAGACGCTCTGATTGGCGCGTTACCTCGAATTATTACGCAACAGTTGCGCGTGAGCAGCCTGTGGATTGTATACGTGTAGGTGGAATAAAATATATATAACAAATCTTATATTACTATTATTTGATTCTCGAACAAAAAACATTGAGTTCATCCGCATGCTACGGTGAGGTTGCCTGGTTGTTAATTAATAGTATAGGTAGCTTAGCCCATGACCTAGTTCACTATGTTTGGGATTCACATGAAAAAAAATCTAATACATATTTTCGAAGATCCTAAATAAAACTTTACTCTTTTTGATATTGTTATAGATCAGAAAAAACCAGACAGAAGCGATGTGCCGACTCGCTTATTGTACATACTTTACCTATCAATATTTACATAATAAAAAAATCTAACCTATCCACAAAATTCTTAGAAATATTAATAATATAATTAATTGAAGAGATAGATAAAATAAGTAACTTCAACGCAGTTCTTTTTAATCGGAAACGTTAATCACAGCAGAGTATACTATTCCTTAATTAATTATACCAAGAAAATTGAGGAAAAAAGGGCTTTATTTAATTAAACCTTTAACCAATTTAAGAGATTGGGGTGATTAGTAATTTTAAATATCGTCTTCTACACAGTTTTTATGATTAAATGGTTAAGTCAAAATGTTTTTATTCGAATAGACTTAAAATAGCACTTTCAAATCGTCATTTTTTTTACTGCCACCGGTTTGGAATGCTATTTCTACGGGAAAGAATCCGGCAAGAAACCTCCGTAGTTTCTTTTTTTAATATTCAAATACAATATTTTTTACTACAACTTACAAGTTTTCAACATTATAATTCTAGTTACACTCCCAAATGTTAATAAGATAAACCTGTGCAGCTAACTAAAATACTTCCATATATCTTTATCCTCTACATAATTTTGAATTTTATATTGAGCTTTCTTATTTTTTTTTACATATTGCTTATTTTAATGTCTTACATTTCTTGGAATTTTATTATAAAAACGGAAACAATTTCCAATAAATGACTTACTCGTTTTTGCTAATCTAACTGTAGGGATACGTAATTTATCATTATTTCTGGTATTTTTGCCGTGACCTAGTCTATCAAACTCTTTTAGATGTTTCCTTACATGTTAGGGCATCGTTTGGGTTATTTATTAAAAAAAAACACACACAAAATGAAAAAAGAATTATGGATCATAACCCATCCTCTTTACCTATATAAATTATCCCAAATTTTCATCGTTTCGTCCTATAAAACCTTAACAAAATAAAACATATAAATAGCTAACAAAAATCTGGTATAGATTGCGAACCTTTAAAAACGTGAAATAGATTTCCTTGCAATTTATTTAACACTTCTCCGCTTACCTCGAATCCAACCCGACGATTTTAGTTCCCTGCTATAACTTTGCCTCTTTGCTGAATTCCCAGGTCACGTTTACTTTTAATATGTGCGAAAACATTTACCTCGGAACCGGCCTCTATTTCGCGTTTGCAATGTTTATACCTACTATATATTTATATTGATCAAGGCAATCGTTTAGTATGGAAATGTTGTTTTATAAACCCTTTGAAAGTAGTCGTTACACAGCTATTACTTCTAAAGGAAATCGCGTTTCGAAATTTGCGTATAAGTGTTATTTTGAATTGTGTTCCGTATTTTTTACCGACATTAAAAAGAGTCACCTGAATTTGGCAAGATTATTTTATTTACAATTTTAGGTAATATTGTATTAATGTGTATTTTGTATCAAGTTGATACACCGATTTCTTTATTACGTTTTGTATGTTTTATTGTGTTATTAAAGAAAATGAATAAATTATATAATATAGATGTTTCAAGCTTTTGATTTGTTGTCAACAACAGTTATTTTAATAAAAAATCCTACTGATTTTTGCAATCTAACATTAAATACGAGGGCGGGTCAATAAGTCCGTGACTTTTTGAATTTCTGACCTCTTTACTGAAAAAGCAAGTTATCAGTTGACTCCTATCAAAATTTGAACTTGCTGCGTCAGTTAGTTTGTGTTTGACAGCTATCTTTATCAGACTACCCAGTAATTTGAGGAAAAAATGGAAAAAAGTGAATTTCGTGTGCTTATTAAGCATTATTTTTTGCTAAAAAAAAACCACTACCGAGACCAAGGCTTAGCTTAATAAATACTATGGTGACTCTGCACCATCGATTTCAATGGTAAAAAAGTGGTTTACTGAATTTCGTTGTGGCCGTACAAGCACTGAAGATGCCGAACGTCCTGGACGCCCATTTGAGGTCTCTACCCCCAAAACAGTCGAAAAAATTCACGATATGGTGTTGGCCGACCGAAGATCGAAAGTGCAACAGATTGTGGAAGCCGTAGGGATCTCTCATGGCTCAGCTCAATTTTGAATGATCACTTGGGCATGAGAAAGCTTTCCGCAAGATGGGTGCCGCGTTTGCTCACAGTCGATCACAAACGCAATCGTGTAACAACTTCACAGGAAGGTTTGGCGTTGTTTAATCGCAATATGGAGGATTTTTTGCGCCGTTTTGTAACCGTGGACGAAACATGGATCTATCACAACACACCAAAGACCAAACAACAGTCAAAACAGGTTTCTAAGGGTGAATCGGCGCCAAAGAAGGCCAAGGTGGGTTTGTCAGCCAATAAAGTTATGGCGACTGTTTTTTGGGAAGCACGTGGGATAATCCACATTTACTACCTTCAAAAGGGAAGAACAATAAATGGGGAATATTATGCCAACTTATTGGACCGCTTCAATGACGATTTGAAAAAAAACCGATCTCGTTTGGCCAAGAAACAAGTTCTTTTCCACCAAGACAATGCAAAGGTGCACACATGTGCAGTTGCCATGGCAAAAATCCATGAATTGCTCCCTCATCTGCCCTATTCTCCAGACATGGCTCCCAGTGACTACTTCTTGTTCCCAAACCTGAAGAAATGGCTTGGTGGAAAAAGATTTGACTCCAATAATGAAGTCATCTCGCAAACAAAGGCCTATTTTGAGGACCTCGACAAATCATATTTTTTGGAAGGGATAAAAAAATTGGAGAAGCGTTGGACAAAGTGTATAGAGCTCAAGGGAGACTACGTTGAAAAAATCTGTGTTTATTCCAAAAGTCACGGACTTATTGACCCGCCCTCGTATACATTCACTTGGTTTGTTCTACCTTTCTGCTAATAACGCAGCTTTAGTTGGTTCTAAATGCAGCTGTTTTGTTTTCATTAAGAATTTGACATGGTTCTCGGTCTGTTTCGCTTAAAGAAGAAATAAATTTAAATAGATGTCCGTGATAAGTAACTGAGTTATCTTAATTCCGAGAACAAATCGTGGCTGAGGTAGGTCGATGATCTATCAAGGAAGAGGTGCGCAGTTTTTGTACCTCAGCATAGTTGGTATAGTTTACGAACATGATAACAGGGACGAATCTGGTGCGAAAAGGTATGGGGGAATACCTCTACATGACTCACGACTTAAATTTACAAGATGAAGCACTTTTTTATGTTTTCACATTATGTACCTATGGATATAGTTTTTACCGATAACTTTTAATATGTGAATAGAGAAATTCGATCATCATCAGTTTTTTTAAAATAAATGTTAAGAGATTTCTGATACCCGAAGTTGACCTGGGCGGTTAAATCTTACCTATTTTAACCAATACAGCGTTTATTATTTTTAAATCTTATTACTAATCTGCCATGCTGTAATTTGTTGTGTGCAATAAAAAAATATTGTTAGTACCAATCTAGACAATTTCGCCCAACTCTAAACGAAATTCCCTCCCAACCTCCTCTAAAATGAATACTAAATCCGTGCCTGCATGACAAGTTCTATGTATTGTAGTTATGTTTAGTAGTACGATGAGTTTTGTTACTGGTATAGAGCTCGTTAAGATTGATTTATTTGACTTACAAATTTGATATCTCAATACATTTCTATGGGTTTAAAGCCTAGTATGACAAAACTGGTTTGACATGTAAGGATCGTTTTTATAGGCATACCCAAGTAACCGACTTACGGCATATTTTATATAGACCAGTCGTTGTAGCATATGATTGTTAAAATGTCATCATGGCTAAAGATGGCTGTCTTATTTACTTTGCATACATAAAGTTTTGTAATTTTGCGTTGTTTTACTGTTTAGATTTTTATAACTTTTATATTATATATATATATATAATATCTAAGATATATATATATATATACGGTGTCTGAATTCATGCCTTAGATCCATAGAATACGTTTGAAGTTTTCGTAACATAAATGTTTATATTTTATTATAACAAAAATAACACTGTATATCTTACTGTACCGATCATTAAAATCAGTATTAAGAATAAAATGCATACCAATTTATTTATATTTTCGTGATATTGTGACATTTTTCTGGTTTATCAAACAATGAGGTATTGATAAAACATTTGTTCAAATAATTTTCTTTTTATATGACTTGATATTCAACAAAGCCTTTCTTTTTCCTTTGTCTTCGTCTTACATAAAATTAAAGGTCTTCTGATCTTGTCGTATCAAGGTCGATGCTGAATCTAAAAGATTAAAGGATTCCAAAGATTTTTTCAAGGAATACGACAGAACGACATTAAATACTTAACCTACCAAAGATATAGGTTTTTCATTTAAAAAAATCAAAATCTTTATTTAAAAAATGTTGAAATCACTATATTTTAAGTTTGTTTTTTATTTTTTAAACATTCCGAAGAAATAATGTTTACAATAAAATTAACTGCTCTAGTACAAAGATTAAGCGTTCATAGTAACAGGTGGTTTTCCAGTCCAGTGATTCCTAATTCCTGTCTAAACAGATTATAGTGAATCTGTTAACGCGATAGATATTTCTAGGAATCTTCGATTTTTTTTCTAGCACAGCAGTAGCGCAATTAAATTAAACTACTCTACTACTATCAACTGAAGTTTTGAGCGACTGCCTTTGACTAGGTAGTCCGTTTTATGTAATTCTTATTTTTGAATAGGAGCGATAAACTTTTCAGTTGTCCGTTTTACGTGAAAGCGTGTTTTTATTGTAGCGAAATTTTTTCAAGTTGTCGGTCTTTACGTAAAGCATATTTGTGACTGTCCCTAGTAAGACACGGCACGTAGGTAGTCTTTGGGTAATGAATAGTTAAACACGAACGCGTGCCTATCGGACCAACGTTGTATCGATTGACCCAAATCACACGCCGGCACCCGACTCGACTCAACTTCATCGGTTTTTGTTTACCCATACGTTTGATTGTTTTTTTTTGGTTCGGTTTCGGATTTTAACTGTTTCATGACCTTTTCGGTTTGTTCCGGTTTGGGGTTTAACCGTGCCTTTACCATGTCGATATTCGATTTTAGTAAACGGTAGAATAAAAAAAAGTGCAACAACATGTCGTTGTTGTTTGTGATAGATGAGGTTTTCGGAAATAGTCTGGTAATAGATTCACTTTTACCCTTTCTACAGGGTTTAGTTTGCTGCTGAAATTGGTAACTATTAAACTGTTACAAACAGTTGCAACTAAAACTATTATAGTTTCAGCACGCGAGGTCTTTATTTTTACACAGTTCACATTCACCTCAAATGTTATGATTAGGTACCTAACAAAACTTTGTGGTTCAGTCAAACTCGTAAGATTTATTAGGTACCTATTAGTTCAAACAGACATAAGTAAGATTTGTGGAAAATAAATTCCATTACCTTATATTGATTAAAATGACACTGAGTATATATGTACAGTACGTACTTACATACATATGTTGAATCACGAGCTTATCAATAGATCGAACTGATTGACTCATTCAATGCCGCGAATTGTTTTTAATGTTATCTAGACTCACTGGAATTTATAAATACACACAATACGTTACATTTTTTAATTGATAAATCATTTTATTCTTATGCTATTAAGTTGGTATCGTTCACACAGTAGGTATTCAGTTACTATCTGCTTGTCTAGCACATTATATTTGGTACTCTAAAGACTCGCAAATGAAGTCCCTATTAACAGATTTCCTATCTAGTCATACATGTATAACTTATTTACATCAACTAAGTTATTTTTACAGTATTTCCGAAACCTGAAATTGCTCTACAATACACACGCACAGGAAAATATTGCTGTTAAATGGTCCTTTTTTTCTACAAGAATTGTTTCACCGTAGTAACTACACGAAATGTTATCAATAACTACATAAACGAATACGTAGTAAATTTTTACATAAAAAAGTTATGAATCCCAAGCAAAGAGTACATAAATCATTCATTTCAATCCAATGTAGGGTAATAGCAGTTTAAAAACAATTTCGCTTCGTTTGTATTCACGGGGATATCAGGGATCGATGAAATAATTTCGGTCTCCGGGGAAAGGATAAATGGCCTCATATTTCTGAAAAGCTTTTAGTTTTACGCTTAAATGGAAGAATAATTTTACTTGTATTTTTATGAATGATATCTCATTGTTTTTGATTTAAGCTTTTTCTGGTAATTTTTAGTTATTGTTAGCTTTATTTTTCGCATTAGGTAAAACTTACCAAGCCAGCGGGAAATCCTTATTTATAGAGAAGAATCTGTTAATTAACATTCCTAGTTGCTCTTTTCAATTTTATTAAAAAAAAGATAAGCACATGGTTTTTTTTTACAATTTTCTTAGTTGAATAAAATTATTATCCTATTATTTTAATTAAACCGTAAGATTTTTTTATTTATTTGAGAGTCTATCGACATGGTCACGTTTGGCAAGCGTACATAGGTATTGTAATTGACATTTTTATTATTTTATTTAACTGTCTCAGTATATAAAGTACATAACTATTCGCAGAGTATCCATATGTATACCAAGGATAGATTGCTCTACACCTTTTCATGCTACCCCTATTTCTTTACACGTATCTCTTATCTTTGCCTTTTATACCTTAGTGTACCTACATACATACAGGTACATATCATCCGTGTATGTTCGTTCACGCACGTAATATGAAAGCTATTTGCAATATTACTGTGTGCTGTAGGACTCGAGAAGATTCAATGTAAGGACATTTCAAGATTGGTATAAGTTTACGACAAGTAAAATCTACGTTGAAGATGTTTATTTTGTTGATATTTTTTAGTATGATGGATTAAGCTTCTGCTCAAATAAGCCCCGGTATATATCCAGTATTCTATTATATTAATAAGAAAGCAGAAAGATTGAGATAAGAAAGAAAAGTATTTTGTTTACCAATATGTCGCGCATGATAGTACGTGTACAGTGTACATTGTAGCATACCGTAGTGCTTGATAGTGTTATATATTAGCCCATTATCATGATTAAATTAGTACAGTATATAGATCTTCAATTGCACATAGTTTACAGTCAAATAAAAACAGTAGCATGTATGTAATTCAATTACATCTTTGTACATAAGACGGTATGGATTATTTTTGAGGTAATATTCAGTTTATTAGATAATCAGCAGACTTGAATACGTGTTCTAAGGATTCTTTACAGTGTGGTTAAAAAGATAAGTTTGTTATTGTAATAATCTTATCGTGTATTAATAGTTGTTGATTATATAATAATGTCTCATGTCGTCAATTAAGGTATCAGATAATCTTTATTAAAAAAATATACGTTGAGTTGTCGAAACTAAAAATGAAGAAAATATTTAATTTCTTGTTTTGTTAAAACAGTATCAAAACACAATAACTATTTGAGCTGTTAGTTTCATAACTTGCATACATCTTCTTTGACTAACCTCTAGGTAGGTAAAGCTTCGTTAAAACTGTACTATATGTTGATTACTTGTATATATGTAACCAGGCATTTTAACAACAGCGGCTTGCATTATTAAGTATCTTGTTTAAACAACATATCAACTCTAATTAGCATGCGGAAATTATTACCCTCGTGTTAAAATGAACAGCTTAATTCAACATGCAAAATTTTGTTACTCCTCCCTGCAATATTAAACTATCGTTTTAATCTCGAGAGTCAAGTAAGGAGGTTAATAAAGTTTTTCCCGTAATCCCAAAGTTGGTGAGATGACGGAGTCGTGATTTCCCAAGGATCCCTAACAATCTCATTGTTCACGACCTCTGGTGAATGCCGCTTTAATAAACCCACCTAGGAGGCCCGGATGCGATTCTCAGGAAAAATACCGCCTATGCTTTTAATGACGCTTTCACTGTATCACAGTGTGCGGTTTGCACTTTTTGTCACTCAAGAAAAATTTACCAACTTTTCTGATCTTGATTTTACTGCATTTGTAATTAATATAATTTTCTTTTACAAAAGGAATACAGATTTATGTGTAATGTTGGTGTTTTAATTTTATTCCACTGCAATGGAGATTGTTTAGATTTTTTAGAATAATAATTTATACGTGGAATATTTTTTCATGTTATTCTCCAAATAAAAAATATTTTCAAAATGAATGTTACAAAATGCTTGCAGCTACTTTAACCATAATCAATATGCTAAAGTAGGGTATTAAAGCGTGTTTTGGCAAAATAATGAAGATTCCTCACTTTTGACGAAGGTTTTAATTAAAGTTTTATTAATTACATACACCTGGATGGTGTTCGTGCAATTAATTATGCCGGGAGTTTATAGATAATGCCGGGTATGTAAGAGCAATTTGGACGAGCTTTTGTACCTGTATAGACAAAAACAGTAAACCATACCTTTTGGTATATTACCTTTAGTCAGATATGATACCTTCAGATATGATAGAGATGTACTTACTTTATACTGTACTATATATAATTTACTTTTATAAAGATATATTTTACTAAATTGTAAGGTTTGCGACTGCAGCCCTAGCATAACAATAAGACATTCTTATGTTAGGGCTAAGTTGTAAATAAAAGCTAAAAGAAGTATCCATCACTCTGTTGGTACTAAACATAAGTACCTAGTTATCGTGATGTATTCGATTCAGAGCAATGTTTATGTTTGATACTACAACTACATATTACCTGTGTTAACTGTTTCTTTTGTATAATTTTGTACTAGTAAATTACCCTCGGGTAATCTCAAGAGTTTTCTTGACCTTTTTTGCCTTTAGGGGTTGAATTTTCAACTATTCTTTCATAGCGGATCGGACTATGGAGAATATACCTACAAAATTTCTAACTTATATAAAATATAGTATACAAAGATTAGCTAACATAAATTTATACACTTTCTTACATAAAGCCGACAACACATTACCTGTGTCGTCAGCTTGCTTTTACCTCTTAAGTAGCGATTACGACAAAATGAACGCGTCTCGATGAGCTAATAGATAACTTGAAGTGCTAGTAGCGCATGTCAGCAGAAATGAGTCTAGACTTGATTAAAGGGTTTAATCAGACGATTGTAATTAACGTGGACGAAACTCTACCTACGGTAAATGAACCGGTTATTTCAGCCGCGCTTGTTGAACAGATACTAAAATGCTGTTTTACGACAACCCTCATAGATTTTTGCTACGCAGTTTCGCTCTCGAATTAAATTAGTCTAAGAAGAGATTAATTTAAGTTGCCTATATTGTAAACTCAATTATTACGGGAAATCAAATTAATAACTAAGTCACTAAATTTAAAATATGTGTTGTAATTAATTTCGCTGGCACTTAATTACACTATAAAAACAATCAATAAAAAAATAAACTTTGTGGATCGTAATTATGCAATACTGAGGTTGACATAGTGGCTAAGATAAATAAAGTCTCTGATAACACAGAATTTTATACATTTTATACCGGAACGGCCCAATTCAGGCACATTTCGATCTTATTAAATGTTCAATGAACCATATCATCGGGATCAAAGTGAAATATCGACCTTCCGTATCATCTGCGACATAGAAATGAAACTATGTAATCATCTCTTTGTTATACGTTGTACCTTGAAATTCCGAATATCCCTTTAACAATGAAATCACTAGCCACGAAAACGACCTATCAGAAGCCGATAAATTCTACCATGAGAATCCTATTTCATCGGATTATAACCGGGATCCGTTTTAGGTTGCCATTTTGCACGAAAATCACCATTAGCCGGGCAATAAATCGCCAAAGGTAACTTCATTAATAGTCTACTCCACAACGTGAGTATAATTAGGTGACCTTCAATAAGGAGCTTCAAGTATTTTCCTTTCCCTGAACAAAGTAATGAAGGGAAACGAGGAAAACTAGGAAATCGTTAGTTACGTGGATGAACGTGGGGTTTTCTTAAAATTTTCACAGATTTTCTCGTAGTGCGAAAGTAGATTTCTCGGACTCTTGTTGGGGAAAATCCCGTTTTCAATTACTTTTCAATATATTTGTTGGTTGCTACTTGATCTTTAAAGGTTTACTAGAATCACGTTTCATTTTAATACCAACTTTATTTCCTTGAATTTGCAATATTTGTTTTTCTGAGAAGAT
The DNA here is from genome assembly GCA_949316135.1 of Choreutis nemorana. Taxonomy (NCBI): domain Eukaryota; kingdom Metazoa; phylum Arthropoda; class Insecta; order Lepidoptera; family Choreutidae; genus Choreutis; species Choreutis nemorana. Next base: position 2,801,850 of record OX438598.1, read on the forward strand.
TTTTGCTATGAAACAAATTTTTCCTTGACGATACTATTTTGTATTTTTAACATATAAACTTAATTAAATTCCTAGAAGAAAATTGGAATTACCATGATCTTTTCTATATTTGAAAGCCATGACGATTTTCTTTTGTTATTCTGATAAATATTTTTGTTATGACAGCGTTGTATTGGTGTCTAACTATAACAAGACGTGTTATCCACGCTTCTACGCTGGGAGAATACCCATAATTGCGTTTCATAAACCTGCGGCGATGTCACCAACTGATGTTGTGGACATTCGTACGCCACAAAATCGATATGGAATTTAACTGTTAGCATATCGTAAAACAGAAGTAAAAATAGGGATGGGGAACTTATACTTGGGGAAGTTAAATAATTCGCGCCCTCAAAGCTTTTATTGTAAACAAAATTAAAAATACACATTTCAATTTTTATAGTCTTTAAGATTTCCTCTACACATGGGTTGTCTACAAGTCATAATTAGAAAAACTTGGAAAGCCCTAGGTGAGGCATATGTCAAAGGGCAAGCTGATAATGATGAATATGTTACCGATGTCAAAGACTAGAATAAGTATATTGTTATTATTGTAATATTATTTTTCTTTTCATTTTAATGATTCACATTAAAAATTTCCTTAACAACGAATGCATGTTAGAATTGTATTAAGAAATGTAGATAGATCAGCAATATAGGAATTTATTATTGTTATTTCTTACAACATTTCTTCAATACATACCTTTTCAGAATTTTAGGAATATGATTTATGGGAAAAGCCCTGGAGCCGAGAACAATTCATCATCACACAGATGGGAGACCCTTGAGACCTATTTAGCTTAATAGTTTTATTTTGTAGAAAACGGTTCTGTTATTCGTCGAGAAGCTACCTACTTGTACAATCAGTTTCCTTTATCCCCAACTTTTCAGTATCTGCTTTGCTTTCCAGATTTATCTCAGCAAATCCAGATGCAGACACCGAAGCACTTCCGGCGTGAAATGCTTTGAATATTGTAATTTTGGTTTGCATTTATCGATCAGACAATATTCAGTTGATTTTGGGAGAATATTTCTTCTGTTTGTTATATTCACCGGCTTTATACCTGTTTCTAAGAAGGGTAGACCATTATTCACTTTTCCATCTTTTCCTCTTCGATACAATATGAATCAAAGTTTTAAAAAAAGTATATGACTCTTAATTCATTATGTCTTCATTGCGTATTTTTCTTAAATATATAACCCAAATTTATTGCATTTTCTTGCCAAGTCATATAAATGAAACGTGTCCAAAAACCAGGAGCGATGGAATAGTTTTCTCCTAACCAAAGCGATGGTCCCATCTTTTCTCATCAGCGTGAGTGGTCCGTGTTGCGGCCTCTGACGCCGCCATTACTCTTTACGACGCGGTATGTAGGTCCTCCCGCAATACCCTACCACCCCTGGCTCGTCTCTTACACGTGAATTACGTATTTCGAAGTCGTTCTGATTCGTAACCGAGCTTTTTCTCATACGAAAGACATTTTCTGAGACAGGTGTCGACATAAATTCTTCGCACGCTCTGCGTTCTGCTTCTGAGATTTTATTTATGTTAAAACACATGTGTTGTAGTAAGCTTGTAGAAATGTGTGTTTTTGTAAGGTATGCTCTAGTTTTCAGGGTTCCGTGAAAAATGGGACCCTATTGCCCTCACTGTCCGTCTGTCAGCGGACGGCTATCTCACAATAGCTAGATTCTTGAAATTTTCAGAGACTGTCTATTTAAGTTGCCACTAAAACAACAAGTACAAAAAACACAAATAAAAAGCATTTGCGTGTTGTTGCCTAAAAAGTTCTTATTATTTAATCTTGGTACGGAACTCTTTATGTGTGATTCCTGGGTCTGTTTTTGAATTTAAGCTTCAAACAAGATCGTTATTAAATTATATTTAGGATCATTGCCTTATTCTGTTGGGCTATCCTCCGCCTTTAAACAAAAAAAAAACTAATGATTATATTTTTCCACGATTATTTACGTGTGTGTCTAATTCTTATTTTATATAATTTCATGGTTTTGTTTTTTGTGACACTTAGTTTACGACTTAATTACAAAACAAATTTTGCTTAAAGAAAAACTTCTAGAGCTTCCGTATCGAAGTCATTAATATCTTATTTATTAATTATCACCCAATTTTAAACAAATAGGTAATGCAACGTAACAACCGTAACTAGTTAGTTCGTTGGTAATATGATGTGAATGTTATAATACGAGACACAGTAATAGGATAATTGCCGAGATGCGGCAAGATATTGCGGTAAACTGTACATTATATAGTTCTATACGTCCGTGCCGTGACCGAGCCGTTACAACTTGGTGCAGTCAGCCGGCGTTGCTTTTAAAATGGACGTTAGTAAATTAGGCGTTTGATAAGCATGCCAAATTTCGTACTGTAAATAGAGAGGCAATAATAAAGGATTTCTATATTTCCGAAATAATTATGTTGCACTGTCTGAATACCACATACGTGTATCTTGAACACCTGTAATAAAACTTTGCACGTAATGATGTTCAAACCGGCAAAGTTAATCGTAGGCGGCAACTGTGATGATAATAAATGTTTATGTGGAGAACAACTGCAATTTTATTTAAAACTACGAATCAATTCTATTTTTGATCAAATGTAATTTTCTGTCACTCCGTGAAAATGCTCCTGTCGGGTAAACATCGTTTCAAATGTATGTGTAAGTGCAAACGTTTACATTACTTTCTGTTTTTGCTTTTAGCTTTGTACAATCAACGGGGCAAACGCGCATGGTACAGTGATTGTCACAAGGGCAATTACTCCGACACAGTTAGATGGGCCATTGGTAGCGGGTGGTTGATTATACCGGCTCGCCTAGAACGTTAAAGTTTTTGTTATAAAAAGTTTTTATTTTTAAGTCGCAAAAATATTTTGTTAATAGTTTTGTTATATGAAATTAATTTAACTCCGTTGAAACCAATCGACTCGAAAATTGTATTTTAAACCGATAATACAGTTAATGCTCTCATCACACTCGAGATAAGTAAACTCTTTGTAATTAATAACAAAGACAGTATTTTCTCAAACATTTTATTTATATTTTGCGCATTAAAAAAGTACCTAATTTGTTTTGATATCTTGTTTGTAAGATATGTGTTAGAAGCTTTGGCAGCAGCCACGTACTAATACGTCTCTGTCATTCCTCACTAACATCCAGGAGTATATTCTACAACCGTGTTAGGGTGAGTGTAGACTATAAATTTCCCTGATTCCCACTCCCACGGGAGATGTCTTGCTTCCCGACATTGATGCAGTACTTTCATCTCGGTGAATCTGACTGCTCAATTACGAATATTGAAAACATGTCGCTTTGGTTCTCTTTTCAATCTTTTAAAGGCATGTATGAAATTGTAATGATTTTATCCTGAAAAAGGTTTCTCGATAGCCTTGCGTTCGTTGCAATTCGTGACGTACGAATTAATTTCCTTAATGCACAGTGTTGCATGTATCCATCCTTTGGGGCCAATCTCTGTAGTTGGTTAAGATGAGCACTTACAATAGAATCTATGAAATATTTTTAGTTAAGTTAATGAGTATTCATCTTTGGCTTTGTTGTTCCTGTTTCAGAATTAAATTAAATAATTAAATTAAAAAAGGATCAATTAATAAGTTTAACCTATTTTTAGAGTTTTAAAGATTTCAGATTTGTGTGTTTTTAGGAGATTTTCTTCGATAGTTTGATTGATCTTTCTGAAGTTATATCAAGTTTAAAAGAAATAATAACTTTGAAACATGAAAAAAATATGGTGACCATTCGTGTTATGTTCAAGGTGAACAGCATGGAATGTCAATGCAGTCATATGCTATACTCGCATTCTGTCGTTAATTGATACACAAAACATGACAATCCACCAGTTTACTTTTACATTTAATTTAGCGCTAGTTGTAGTTGCCCAAGTAGACATTTTTATTAAAGATTATTTTAATATAGTTTTTGCCGTTATTACAAGAGACTAAAATGTATTATTGGAGTAGGTTATTTGATAATACGTGGAAGGGTAGGAAATCAACATATAAAATATGATATCCCCTAATAATATGAGGCAGAATTATCTGATTTCTGATTATTTTGAAATGTCTAATATATTAATATGTAATTCATTGTTTTATTTGCCAAATGTAAAATATTTAAAGCATTCTAGTTTCAATTCGCTCTATTATAATGAAAAATGCCTTTTGTTACTTGTGCAAATTATAGCAATGATAAGTGTATCACCAATAAAGGGAAGGAGCGGCCATGAGCTTCACTATTCTATTTGTTATTATCTGTAACAGCATAACACACGCAACTGAACCTTAAATAAATAGCATTAAGAACAGATATTGCTCGAAATAGCTTCCTAGGAAGGTCCTTGCGTGTATCTACTGGCCCTAACAGTATAGTACCATTATACTCGTATTAGTATAGACTTAATAATAGCATTTATATACTAAGGTACATTGTATTGTTCACTAGACAAGCGAGTCTTTGCTAATGAGTAATTGAATTTACATTTGTTTGGTTTTAATTTTTTCAAGTATATTATTTTCACCGTTACAATTTTCATTTTTTCGGTTTTCCAGTTGCTACTTTTACAAAGTTTAATTTAGGCCTTTGTTCGTTATTTTAATATATAAGTTAGAGCCCTGCATATTTCCTTACTACGTCCAGTTTAGAAATCAGCAGAACCATAATTTTTATGTTGGTATAAGTGAAATGTAAAAATAAAATATAACAAACGTAATGTGTGTTTTTTTTCGCGCTCCTTCAGAAATAGTTTTGCGTTTAAATGTGTCTTCTTCAAATATGAGTAACGATACTTAATATCTTTTAGAAGACAGTCGATCACCTACTCCTTCACAGGTTGATGGAATTTTGTTTCTTTCTTCCTCCTATTTCGTTTCATTAAATTCATTGCAGGTCCTAAGACATTCGGTATCATGTCCCGGTCACGTAGCCTGTGCTTCATTGTGCAGCTGAATTGTTCGTTTCTAAGGACGCCACCGTTTATCTGGTTATAAGGACATGTAGTGGTAGGACAGAATAGCTGGTGTGCACACAATATAAATTGTTATACGAACGCCTATGTACGTATATTCATATCGTTACCGTTGACAGGTTGCGTTACGAGCCGCGTCAGATAACGGTATGCCTGAAATTTTGATCCACGACATCCGAGCAACGCGAGCTGATGGGTTTCGCGAAGGATAACAACATGTCAAACGTTACCGAGTATAATGAGATCACATTCCCTTTGTCATCCTTACGCTCACATGTATAAAATAATACATTAATTCAACACTTTGCTCGGTAAGAACACGGCGAGTGAAAGGTTCTCGATGAAACCTAATGTGTAATTTTCGCTCAGATTTGTTATGATTTATGAATCACCTAAAGACTATATGGGAATATCCTAAAATATTCTAAATTTATTATTTAGGTACATAGCTAAAAGCAGTTTATTTATGTATTATTAATAAAGTAACTACGATGATTGATTCCCACTCGAGACATGTTATAAGTTTAGCAAACACTAATGACTAACGGAGATGGTACAGTAGTTAGAGAAGAAATCATAGCATCTTATTGCTAGGATTTAGGGTTGATAATGTGTCAGTTTGTTGTTATAAAGGGTGTACAGTTGTACTCGTTGATTAGTTCGACCTAGGATGTCTGTTGCAAACACTATTTCAAAACTTGTCCATGTGTATAGATAGATAGGTACATATTATAAGATACAGGATATCTTCTTCGATGATTTCTAAATTAGCGGCCATTTTCTGTTTGAAAATATATCTTTTGTTTTATGACTAATTTTAGGCTTGTATCTTTTAAGCTTTACTAACTTAAATGATTGTATCCATTTGTATCTTTGTTTCATAGACCAATAAAAAATATAGGGTTTGTTTATTAGTCAATGTCAATAAAAGTCAATGTCAATGCGATATGTATAAGTTGCTATTATAAAAACAACGTTTAATGTAAAACTTGAGTGGATACAAAGTTTATCATTGCTGAAAAATGAACCAGTAAGTACCTAAATATATACCTATTAATTTCCGTTGATTTTTAGCAAAACAACATCAAATATACCATTGAACAGAATCAATAGAAGATAGATAAATAGGTAGCGAGTTTTTTTTGTCCTTCGATGTCGGATGTGATGGCAATGAAGGGACATTACTCGCGGTTCACTGCCTCCAATCATCGACACTACAGTATAACTAACTTAGAAGCTAGTACCTCCCTACGTCCTTAAAAGAACGACGGAACGTAATTTTTCTAAAATTGTTGTAAAACTGGGTGTTTTTCCCTCATGGACTTGTCTTCTCTACAATCCTCTCTAGAGTTGTTTTGTTAAAATGTAAAAAAAAATAACGTATAATTGTTTTGCAGATTTGAATAGTCATTTGTGTTATCATAAGTTAGGTAAATCAAAAAGGTACTTACTTAATGATTTGATTTTCTAGAGACATAATTTCTAAGTATTTAACTAATATAATACCTTATAGGTTATTGTCTATCAGTTAGAACGATAAAAACAGCTATCTTTATATCGCAGCAGCACACTTGTTTGAAGCAAGCTTTATGATCCATTAACAATGTTTACGCTAGCACTTTGAAGACTGCTCGACTTCCTCAAACAGACCTAATAAAATCAGTTTTCAGTATCTTTAAAACATTTACTTAAAATTTAAAGTGTAAATGTGTTAAACGAAAACTTTGTTGGCACTGCAACGTGCCGTTATGGTCAAATGCAAACATTGTGTACGCCGAAAGGTCATAATTTCTAACAGTAGATATAATCTAAACTGCTATATTGCAGTGTCTGCATTTCCAAGCGAACCTAGTATTAGCATATTATAACGCTGTCTGTACTAATGTAGCGTCCAGTAAAACAACATTCAGTCAGACGTTTAATATTCACCCAACTAGTCTGCCTACGCATCCAGTGCTGACTCAACGATACCTTTCCGCGAACACTTCTTTTACAAATTTCTATTTGCGTACGTATCTGTGCATGGGAATGGTAGCGGTGTGTTTACGTTGACCTCGGCATGTGTAAACGCGCAGAGCTTTGTGCAGATGTTTGGTCGTTGTTCACCGCACGTGCTCGGCAAGTTCACGTTACGTGCGAGAACAATAACCCAGTGGTTGTTGTTTACAACACGCTTTGTAAGTAACATCATCTGCCTAAAGATGTTCGCATCCTTGAGAGGATGCCATTGTTCCTTGTTCAATTGTACTCTCCGGGCCTGTCTTGCGACAACTTCTCGCAACGATAACCCCGTCCTCACAAATAATAGCAGCGGTTGGAAAGTTTTTGATATCGGAATTTCAGCCCGCTATAAACATATATTCGTGATCTCGATCCCCCTGAGCTTATCATTTAGGTCAAGGCTACGTGCTTATCGATCGCTTTTCAAATGATCCTCAGTAGCTGCCTAAGTTTATTCAAACTTTTGATGTTTTCATCCTCGAAAGGTTCCAAGTAATGCAAGGATCGTTCTAATTTCAATTTTGGCGCAACGAGCTTGCCAATTGTACGGGTGTTCGTTAGAATAACTTTGAAGAGTTGGGGTAAATCGCGGGTTCAGAAAAAGGGCGCATTTCAACGCGGTGGCACGTACAGCTCCCAAATGAAATTTCTAAGTGCTAAGTGGAAGGCTGCCGGGCTCGGGGTCCCTCGGGAGCACTCGGCTACTCGCAAAGGGTTCAATCCATTCGCTTGCATACTTCATTCTTTCACCCCCGCAACGGAGTCTCAACTGGACGAAGTTTCCATGAATGAGAAATTGAAACGGCTTCTGTTCTCGCTGAATTCGTAAATAAGATATGAAAATATTTACGGCACTGTGTTTTTATTTACTGCGATTCCGCATTTATTCAATAATCGGAAAAGCCTGAGCTCGTGGAACTAGAACAGAAAGAAATTGGCTCAAAAGATATTCGGTACTCTTTTTATTGGCCCTTAACTGCAAATAGATATTTATTTTCTCTGGATTGTAAGAATTCGATTGCCACTTTGATTGGTTAGGTTAGCTATCTTGATGGAAACGGATATCCCTTTGGACTTTTACTACTTTACGACGGACAGTCGACACTTACATTATTAACTATATTGCGTAAGTTTCTTGTTACACGTGTTTTATAAATATGTAAAAGGTACTTCTTTGTATCCTCCTGTCCTTTGAGCGAGACGCAGGCGGCATAAATGTACAGGGATTCTGTTTAACATTTTAAAACACAAACGTCTTAACGATGAAGACTTTTATTTTTTCTAAACACAACTCCCTACTAATTGCGGTGGAATGTATTTTCGTAGCAGGCAGATGTTGAAGGTCAGAGTTGGGACGAATGTTTTAATATATTTACCTCCCTTAACTGAACGAGTCCCGTCTGTCCCTTTACAGGGGGGAAAAATGAAGAGAAAATAGAACTATCTCGTGGAACGAACCTTGTAGCTGCATTTTTCAGTAACTTTTTTGTGGCCTGCGATGGAAATGGTTTTCTGTTCAAGTATCGACTGCAAACCGAGCTGAAAAAGTCATTCACATTTTTTGCTGTTTAGTTTTATGATAGGTACATTTTATTTATGTAACAAAATTGTTACCCTTTTAAAAACTGAATTATTATATCCGATCCTATCAAAATTCTTTTTTTTTCTTGTTGCATTTTAAGTTGCTAACAGTCAAAAAACGTAGGTTACCGAAAGGTTTTATTAAAATTTATTTATTACTTATTCTTTTGATTGTGGGTAAATTTTAATAACTTGGTTCCGTCACCGTGGGCGAGGCTCGCGTGTTTGCCTTTCATTACAAGCACACACCCTTCCGATGTTCATAACACAACTGTGTCATACTTTGTATACATCCAACCTAAAATTCATCATCGCCATCTCATAAAAACAAACGATCCCAAACACCTAGGGAACTAACTTCTTCAACGAAAACTTTTAGAAACATTTTTAGAAAAAAAAAAAAACTGTTGAAACATTTTTTTAACACATTGACACCTGTTCTTAATTGAAAATTATGCGTGAGATAAGAGCTGTTAAGTGATCTTATGTTAAACAAATTGTCAAAAAAATACATGCTAAGTTTATTTTTTCATAAAAATTATAAAAATTAATAGATACTAAAACCTAACGGTTAACATAACGGTTTTTATGAGTGTGAGGGCTAGGTCCAAATGTAACTAAAAGGCACATTTTCATTGTCGGAGTCAGAGCAGAGAGTTGTATTATACTTAACACTGGGCGTGTCCCGAATACCCCTACTGCAGGGGGGGACTCAATTATACTGTCATTTACTTCCCACCGAACGACGACAGACCGGTCGCTTACTTTTATAAGAAATTCCCTGCACGAACAATTTTTTGACAAAAGTTTCAAAGTAGGTAAAAAATACCTTCGCGTCGGAAAAATGTGATGTGAAGTCGACTATTATGAAAAAAGGTGATTTTAAAGATAGTTTAAATAAATAGGCTTTGTAGGTAGCAGTTTCGATTTTTTTCATAACTTGCCATTCACAGTAGAGATTTTGATTGAGTAATATCAAAACAAATTATGCTTTATCTAATGACTAAATTTCGTTCAGCAAACTAACATAAAACGGTAATTTTACGATATTCCTCGAAATTAATTTTATGTGGTTTGATCTTCATGTGAGCTTCGTTTAATTATCCACTTTTAAAGTTTCTTTTTCTTTCAGTGCGTATTATTTGAACTTTTATCGTTAAAGTATTTTTTAAATTTTTGCTTCAACATGTTGTTTTGTATTCAGCTACTCGATCAATGTTAAAATAAATGTCTGACCGAAACTTGCTGTATACGCTTTTCATAAAAATAGACAAGCTGAACGCAAGCCAAAACGGTACCGGACAGTTATTAAAAAACAAATGTACTTTTTGTTAACTAAAAATATGACCAATTTATGTATGGTTTTATTAATCGCTGCAGTTTTTTTTTTGTGAATGAATAAATATAAAGAAATAAATTCAATACAACAAATGAGTACTTTTTCGCAGTAAAATATTCGAAAATGTTTTTAAAGAAAAAACAAACATACTTTTAAATGCTTTATAGGGTTTCTATGTATTAAAAGTTTGTAGGGAAGTGAAAGATGAAATTACTTTTTAGCTACAGCATAAGAAAATCATAAAGTAAAATTTATGACTCACTACTTTTCTCATTTTTGGTATACATTAATGTTTGTTGTGTGTTTGAATTATAATAAATGTGTTTTGAATTATTAATAACATTGTAAACGCAAAAGGAGGTTTTTGTTGTGATCATGAGCACTTTAACTTGATCCTTTTCAATTAAGAGTAATTCGACCTTTTCGATGAAAGCTTAAATTACGGCCAAAACATAAAAAAACTCTTGAACTTGTTGGATAATGAGAACAGATTACTAAACGAAACAATAGTAAATTTATATTTGTGGCAAACGTTGATCTCGAGCTGTGACCTCTCCATGAAAGAGTTTCTTTCCTAAAAGCAAACCTTCCGACCTTCAAACTAATTCCGACCAATAAAGTCAATTATCAGTTTTGGATACCTCGACGTACCTACATATAACATCTATAATGTTTTGAGAGGCCTATATAAGATCGGGGCCAAGGATTAATTTAGAATTTTTGTAAAATTTCGTCAAGAGAATTAAATTGTTTGAAATCAATTTTAGTTCTCATCAAATAAAAAAAGTCTATTGTTCAAAAACATCCTGTTGTTCTGCAAATAAATATATTTCTGGTAGGTATCACAAATTTTTATTTTGTAGTTAATATTTACTTTATTCTTCCCTTTCTTGTTCCCGTTTTGTTCCTTTGTTCGTGAAAATCGATATGTCCTTTCATTGAAAAATTCGCAAATGCTACACAGTTACCATATATACTTTCTCACGTCCGTTTTTTTACTCTATTACAACTTAATTTATAAAACTGGACATATCCAACTATCAATATGTACAATCAAGTACAACAAACTTAGGAAAGTATAACATTCAATAAGATCATTTCGATCAATGAAATTAACATTTTCGTGTGAAGCAATTTTCTTCTGACCCTATGATTAAAATCTTTTACAATAGATTATGTAAGCAAAGTTCAACATTCAAAGTTTATGTAAGAGAAATATATTTGCGTAGTAGTGAGGGTCGATGAGCTCTGAATCTACGTGACGACGGACGGAGCCAGCGTCATGAATGTTTGTACTGCCGTCTCTATGGGCGACCGATCGATTCGCCTTGCCGATTCAGACTTGCCTATTTCTGTTTACCTACCCGCTTCTATGAGGTATTCACCAGCCAGTCACCGTCGGTATTAATAAAAAAAAAAATTATGAACTGTTAGTGTTTGTAGGGTTATTTTAGTTCCTTCATCCATGTATTAAGTAACAAATAAATAAATGGGTACTACAACTAATATACCCATGTTATTTTTTTAATGCTCTCGTTTAATGAAGTACATTATAATTCTTCAATACTGGTAGTAAGCGTTGGTCTAACCCCTCTAACTTTTCTTTTAACTTCTCACAAAATTATGGTTTTTCCTGAAGTCTTTAGTGCAGTCCTTACCGTCATACAATTAATAGTAAAACACGATCACGGGTTATTTCTGTGGGTATATCTTTCAGAAACACGCGGAACAACGTTTTGTAACGCAACAACCTTTTCTGTAGGGACAAAAACCATTTCTGTAGGTATTGCGGTAGGTAGCTTTCACGCAGGCCGATGTTACTATTAAATGTATTCGGTTTACCGTTCAAAATATATTTTAGGATTAAGGAATACAGCTCAATTTTTCTATTTGTGCTTTTTTAGATGAATTTTATCGCATGAATACGTTACTAATTAATATGTTTTCGTTGTTTCAGGTAATAAACAAACAATTGAAGAGTAATCGATGAATGTGTCATTACTGAAAACATTTATCAGAGTAGGTGTCTTATATCATGTAGATGTTTAGTATTACGTTTAATGTTAAATCATGATTCAATATTCATGACACACCCCGAAAACCAACCATAAAGAGAAATCTTTGATCACACCAATGATAGAATCGGCTTCAAAATACATGATTGCTATGAAATTTTCACATAACACCCCCAACGGATGGTACATGAACGGTGCAAACCTAATCCCGGGGTACCGGAGACGCCGCCTGCATACTTATCACACCGAACTGTTTGTCGACCAGATCAACCGAAACGCTCCCCTAAGGTACCGATATTCCGTCTCACCAAGTCCGTTTGGGTATGCTTGTGATAAGGCTCATTACTCTAGTGTGCGTATCGTGTTTACTGAGCGAACCCGAGGATACGCACACTGAAACCACGTGCACGTACACGCCTGAGAAAACTAACAACAACCGTAGTCAAACGGATTTCGTAAAATGGAAATGATGTACGTTCTATACTTACTAAGTTTGTCAATCAATAACCTGCCTGTATCAACTTCTGAGTTGTGTCTCATGTACTGTGTAATTTCTTCAGCTTGAGCTCGACGCGGCGGGATTCGGCAACGTCAAAAGAAAATGTCAATTATGTATGAACTTGTGTGTCTGTTGAGTTTGGATAAATATATTAATCGACATTGTGGCTTAGCGTTAGCTAAGTTTAGCGTGGGACTGTAAAATTAATTTTTATCTGAGATTGTGGAAGTGGAAGATTAGAGTTAACTTTTAAATACAGTTAGACTTTCCTTTGTCTAAAGTTTTTTCTTTTAATCTGAAAAATACAATGAAGGTCTTGAAAATTTGTTATTAACATTGTTTGGAACTTTCCTGATACTTCAGTTAGTTTTATCAAGATTCGTTATAATGTGGGAGAGACGATTTTTTCCTCAGAAATCAAGAAACAACAAAATATTTATGAAGGTACATTAGGTTAGGTATTTTTGGGCACTTTAAATGGATTACAAAATCATCTGACTTTACTACCTAGTCCCATTTCCCAAGGATGTTCACAATCGTTTAAAGTAATGAGGGACAGTGAGGATCTCATGGGAGGAACCTGGACTTTTTCAAGTTGCGAGTGAATAAAATAAATCTATGAGATAAAAATAAACGACTACGTCTGTCATAGTTCAAGAAAATGTATTCTAGCTTATTTGCGGGATATCTATAGTGTGTAGTTTTTAAATTACAAAAAAAAACTAATTTTTTCGTATGTTAAAAAAACGTTTATATATTATTTCCAAAAAAAAATCTACCTACAGACAAAACCCATCTTCAGTTTAATCATACCTAAAATAGGTATACAATGTAAGGGGGAACAAGGGAGTTTCGAGTTAAAAGGGTATAAAGTTTTTCAAGACATTCCTATCTTTAACACCGGAGTTTGAAAAATCACTTAAAATCATGAAATATTAAATGGAAAGTTTCATGGCAGCTGGAATAGAATTTGTTTTTTAATCCATTCTTCTTCAAGATGCTAAAAATACCCGAGGGGGATATACTTTGAACGAATTAATCTTTTTTAAAGTTAAAGTTAAAAAGATTTCATGGTGATGAAATGGTTTGCATTACATAATCAAGAAAATGGTTATACATTATTAATATGTGAGTTATATCTGTTTAATAAACATTCACATACTTAATCACTAATAATAACAACAAACGAATTATTCATTAAAGGTTTTTGGGGTTGGTCGATTATGGGATTTGATATAGCAGTACTGTACGGTACCGTTTGTTCAGATTTCCTCTTCCAGTTCTTTGATTTCCTAGTAAAATAATAATAATAATAATAATAATAACCACATCACGACACACTCATTGTCTTAGCCCTGCAGTAAGTATCGTAAGAACTTGTGTGACAGGAACTAAGCAACGATATGGAATATACTAAATAAATAAGAATACAACATCCAAGACCGGTAAGCAAAACAATGCGTCTTGCAAATAACACAAAGCCCCGCCCCCGCCGGGATTCGAACCCGGAACCTCTAGCGTAGCAGTCGGCTGTTTACACCACTGCGCCACCGAGGTCGTCAAAAATATACAGATACTGCTTAAATTAGGCCTTAACATTTCTACTGGGATTATAATAAGAACTGGGCTTGTGTTTGACCTTTATTTGTGTAATAGAAAGCGACGTTATTTTCACAGAACTAAGTCAAGGTTCAGGGTCGCTCACTGAGCCGTATATAACTTCGTCTCAAATGTTGTTAAAACTACACAAATAAATAGTCCGCCTCACTCCGCCGAGAAATGTATATTCGAATTAGAATGATTGTGTTTTATTAAACTCCACCAGTCACGCTATCCCTCAATGTCACTCCGATCTCTGGAGTAATTAAAGTAATTACCGTTCTTAGTAATAGCCAAAAAACGAATAGTTCGAACTTGTAAATCGAATAAAATACCTATAGCAGGTACATACGTGAAAGATTAGTTAAATTTTTCGGAGATGTTCAGTTCTATGAATAAATATTTGATATCCATGAAGGCCCTTCGTTTTTTCAAGGGAATTGCGGTCGTCATTGACAGATCATGAAACCTTCTATCGGCGTGCCACTTTAAGCCCGAACCAATTACTCTGAATATGCACTCGAATAGATTCTCAAAGCCCCTGAATTATATTCCATTCTCATTTCAATACTCGTTGGTCGCGGGACTGTATGGAAGATAAAAATTGCTTTCTCGCTCAGTGTGCCTATAAAATTTACTTCAAATTTTTATAATCAAAAAGTATTAAAATGTATTACCATTTTCATAAATAATGATAAACGTTAATAATGTTTTTGTTTGATATTCTGGAAGAAATTTTTCCCGGGAGTCAAGAAGCACGAATTCGGGATAACTCGATTATTTATTGTAATACTAAGTCGTTTCGAACAACATTAGCTGCAAATTGGAAGAATCTAAATTCGTAATAAAAACATCGAGGTGGTGAAATAAAGATACCCTTTGTAATATAATTTGCTCGTATTTTGACGATACAGCTTTACGCTTTACGCGAGAGTTTTCGTAAAATTGCTTGATTAAATCCAATAAGTATCTAAATTGATCAATTGTATGCAAAATATTTTGTATTAATAAAATTGATGTGATGTTATTATTCTTTTAGATTGTTTATTTATACACGATTGAGGTTTTTCAATAAGTCTAGTGTAAAAAAATGTGTCAATTATATGACAAGTTTTTTTTTTAAATATCGTGTACAACTTCATATAAAGCATGTCTTGAAAACCAATGAATTGTTAACATGCGACCAATATGAATGGTTCACTGAAAAACCTTTAATTACACATTTGACCGCATAACTATTTCATACATTTTTCTTTGTGGTTGGGCAAGCGTAAGGTTCCGAAATGAAGGGTTATACCGCGATTACAAATTTTGTTCTTGTTCTTCAAATTCATTATAAAAAGGGAGAGACATTTCCATTTTAAACTGGTTTCACCGCAAGTTATATTTAAAACAATGTTGTGTGAAAATAAAACTAATATGAATTTTCCTCAATATAATTCGTTTTATTTGGGTTTCGTTGAGATCGTATGAAAGAAGCTGTATGTAGGATATGTATTGGGAAACTTTTCCGATAAAGTTAATTTCACTGATCATTACAAACTGTCATTAATTTACATGCCTCCCCGCCTACTGGATACAGGCACGGAGGCGACGGCTTGGAAAATTGATGTAAAACGTCCCATCTATCCTACTCACCCAAAATTTTAACTTTGTTTTGTTATTTTGAATGTTAAATTATAGTAATAACCAAAAAAGTGTGCCTTATGCTACGTCTTAATGTGGTTTTTAATGTTTGCGTGTTTGCTGGATGTTATTTGTAGTATTTTAAACTGTTATCTGTTATTTCATCTTCTTATGTCGACTCACAAAGACATGACTTTAATTTTACTATTCTGGCAAAAAAATTAAATAAAAAATAGTATGCAAAAAAAAACTAAAACATAACATTCCTCTCCTATGTGGAATTGTATAAAACCTGTCGAAGATGGGAATCCAGATTCCAATTACATGTTCCATTGTTCATATTCTTTCGACAAACAAACAAGTTACGGATTATGTATATAAAGTTTTGCAAGTAAATTCTTTTGTGACTGACAAACAATTTAAATCCGCAGAAATTCCTAATAAACTTTTAAGTATATCTGAAAAGAATATATAAAGGTTTTCATGATTATACTTTTAGAATTTCTTATCTCATTTTCTTGGTCCAGTCTAAAACGAGCATAGATTATTGAAAGGTCCCTATTTGCAAACGAGATCCCCCGTGGATTTTTACGAGCAAGAAAAATGCAATATCTGTGAAAACTTAGAACAATTCCGTTTATTGAATAAAATATCAGATGAAATGGAATGAAAGAATAAGTTAGTGTGGGACGCCTTATCTGTTATTCATATTCAAAGTAGCGGTAAAAGGTAAGAGTGGTTTTGAGAATACCCACTCGCTCATCTGAAAGCCGCCTTTTTAATTTAGCTTCTTTTTATGTTAAGGAATATACAATTATTTTTTCAAGTTTTTGAATTCTTTTTTTTTATTCATTTAACTTCAGTTTATTGTTTTTGCTACCGAAATCCTAAAATATTTTACTGAATAAATTTTAAGAATTGTGAGAAAAATATGATCCTACAAAAAAACCAGCGACGTTTATTTTCCCCCGTTGATGGACATATTTTCAGTAGAAAACAGTCTGTTTTTCTTTTCGGAGATTTAATTAAAATAGGTTACGTTGATTACGCATAGCACCCGCTTGGGACGTATTTTTATCCGAGGCTTTTAGGGAAATTCCCTTTTGTACTTAACAACGGTAAATTTTCTTTTTGATTTTTTGTTTATAAAAGATATGTGAAATAACATTTATTACGTTGTACAAAGCAATTATTTTTTTCAAAATGCCTTTTTAAACATGAACTATTCACATTTATATATTAATCGTTTCAGTTAATCTACGGTTATATTTAACATGAAAGTTTTAAAAATAATTTTTAAATTAAAATATGTTTGAGGTTATTTGAATATGATCTCAGAAAATGTAGGCCTAAAGGGACAGGTAGAGTTTACCGTCAATCAAGGGGAAGCTTAAACCTAGGCTTAGTTCAAGCGTCCCTCCAGCCTCCTCGGCGCCTTGAAACGTCATCACTTTCAATGGTAATCAAGATTCCCCCCTTTTCCCTAAGAAACCTGCTATTTAAAATAAAATCTTAATTTTTACCTCTATTTAATATAGCAGTATTAATAACCTACTGTCTCTAGAATGTTATGATGTTTCAAGTGCGTAGAGTGTGCTTTGACGAATATTGTGTTTTTGAACAGGCGAAGCAGAGGGTGACCAGTGTTAAGTTTTCTGGTGATTGCGATGGCTCGTCTACACAAAAATAATATTACAAACAAGGTTTTTCCCTATTGAAAGCAATTATCATAGTTACTGGATGAATGTTAAATTAATTAAGGCTCGCATTTAAAATCGAGGTATATAGTTCTTGAATTTAAGATTGAACATTTGACGACCTCGGTGGCGTAGTAGTGTTAGCATTTGACTACTACGCTAGAGGTTCCGGGATGAATACCGGCGGGGGCGGAACTTTGGTGTTATTTGTAAGACGTATTCTTTAGCTTACCGGTCTTGGATGTTGTATTCTTATCTATGTAATTTGTACCATATCGTTGCTTAGCACCTGTGATACAAGATTACATCTTTGTGCAGGGTTAAGTAATGTGTGTGTCATGATGTGGTTATTATTATGATTATTATTTATTAAAAAAGTCTCATTAAAATCTCTTGGTGCACACAAACATCGCAAGCCATTGAAATTACTTTTTACATTACCTTTATTACAACGATGGATACTAAGAAACTAACTATTTTATTAAGAAGAAAAAGTAATAATTGAGAAACGTTGCCACCTCATAACGTCTCCCCTGAAATTAACTATCGTTTGTATGCGAGTCCCGTCGGAAGTTATCCTATTACAACTTTTGTGTATCTTACGCAAGTCATTATACCTTTGGTTGTTCGCTGGCAGAAAGTAAAATGACAGCAACGACATTTATTACAATTAAGTGTGTCGCTGGGAAATTTGGGGTTAAAGAGAACCTTTAATAGGGGTGGTTTTTTATGTACAGAACATTAAACGTTGACCTCTATTGTAATGTCTTTTTAAACATAATTTAGCACGACTACGACAAAGGTGGCAAGTTATGCCTTAAGTTGAAATACAATCAAATAAAATATGCTCGATAATTTTATGCATTTCACGACACAAGATTGTTTTGAGTTAATATTTCGCTTATTCTAATTAACTATCCTACATTCTAGTATTCTTGTAGGTAAACATTAATCGCTTAAGGTAGGTTAAGAATGTTTTTACTTGTGAATAGGATCGGAAAAGGTGTTTGCATTCAAATAATGTTTGCATTGCACCGTTCATGCTATGTTTAATAGGTACATTACACATATGTAGTCAAGCGAGTCGCGTTGATTCATTACTTTACACACATAAACCTAAACTCACGCAGTAAAAATTCCCTCGAGAGGAGTAGGTAGAGGTGTAAAACACCGCATTTCGCATGTTTATGTCGAGTCCTATTGTGACAGGTTGCGAATTTGTCGCCACTATTCACTATCCGGGCACAATGAGGAACAGCTACACTACTTTATGCAACCCGAGACTCGAACCCTCGACCTGTCGGGTGGGGTTGGCCCGTTAACCAAGGTTCCTCTATTTATTTACATGTAACGATTTATAAGGTGGATGATATTCAATCATTCCGCTCATGTTTTTTATAAAATTTCATGGACAAACAAGCAAACGGATCACCTGATGGCGCTTTACAAACTGAGTTACAACTTCATCAAAAAGAAAAATAAAAAAGATATCCATATCTTAAAGCTTATGATCTGATGTTGTTATAAAAGTAGGCATTATCACATCCGTATGTAGGGTACAAGTTTAATGGAATAAAAGAAAATGAAAGTGTTTGAAGTAAACGTGTCGGTACGTAAGCGCGAGACGTAAGGGCGTGTGTTTATTGTAGCGTGTAAGAAGACAGACATGATAAATCTCACTTTGTGTGGAAGATGTTGCCTCTAAACTACGAACGAAAATTGTTTCACATTAGGTGGAAATATTTTTTTAGGTAAAGTAAAATGTGTTTAACCTTTGAAAGTATTATTCCCTATTTAGCTTGTATTTACGTATTTTGTTTGATGATTGAGAGAAAAACTGATTTTTTTATTTTATTTAGAGAGCAAATGTACTACACTCCATTATTATTGACACAAATTTTGCCGTTACTGTTATGAGGTAAGTCAACGATTTTTTTTTTCATAATGTCATTTGGTTTTAACAAATAAAAAAATAATTTTGGCCTCTATGCTTTGTGTTGTTACACGAAGTTAATAACCTGACTCATTGTAAACATTGCAATGTTTGAAATAAATTTGCTGTAATGAAACTGAATACCACACTTGTAATGGGGCCGTTTCATTAAATTAATGACTATTATTTAATTAGACTTTTTAACTATTTAGATTAATTAAATAAAAAAGTGATGACCTCCTTAAGTTTTTGTTGTGTAAGTGTCAGTGTAAATGCTTCCTAAAGAGGATGTTGGTGACAGAACGTCAAGTTTTGTGTTTTTGTTTGTCGCGGTGACTGCGTTTGCGCAACCACTGCGATCATTAGAAAGCAGCTGGAGACCATTATTTTCATACTTTACTCACTTGTTTTATTTATCAGCAGACGCTATGTGGGTCAGTTGCTTGTTTTGATTTTATTAACTATTTAACGGATTATCTAACTAACAATCTGAGAATGTCACTGCCATTTTTAAAAGGTGCAAGATACGGAAATTATAAACAAATATTTTAAAATAAATAGGTTTTCGTGAAAAAAAATTTCATTTTTTTTTTCATTTATATGTAACCGTTTTATGTTTATAGATTGACAATTTTTGTAAATAAATACATATACTTACAAATAATGCTCACGCCTTACTTTAACACTACTATGGAATAAATTTATGGAGTCTTAAGCATTATTCAAATCTTATAATCCTTAAGTTTCATTAAGGCAGGTTATTGTCCCATTCAGCTTACACACGTACATACTGTGTACTACATACTATGAAGCCGCTTAGGGACCCCTTCGCCCATTCAAAGAAGGAAATTTCATTACACCAACTTTGTTGAAAACTTACTGAATAACATCGCCCGGATTAGACGGGATCCAAAGAAAGTTTGTCCGTTATTATTGTTGAAAATAAACCGAGAGAAATTTGGAATTTCCCTTGTTTATTAAGACAATATTTATGTCTGATTAAAATTCTCCGCTATCGCGCAAAAGAATCAGGCGCCCCGCCCCGGCTTAGTGAAACGAAGTTGGTTGAAGATTTTTAATTTTGAATAAAGTAACACCGTCATATATTTTTTGGTTTACGTTGAATTGTTATTGCAATTTCCTTCTTTGACAGTTTACTTCATATGTATGCGTTTTAAAATAACCATCCATTTTTGGCTTCGCTGCAGCCGGGTATAAACAACAGAAGTTATAAAAGTACTTTTAAATGCAGTTAAGCACTCAATTTTCAAAATCAAGTTAAACACATTAATGCTAGAGCACAGTGACCACCCAGCATTAATAAGAATGAAGTAGCAATTGCGACTGGCCCGAGCAACGCCATATATCGTAATGAGTGTAGTCTGCAGTATTATACCCCCACCTCCTTTGGGATTACGGACCACATCGCTCTAAGTAGAGCGGATACACCTGGGAATGGAGGAATGGAGCGGGGTTATTTATTTAAGTGAAAGCGTTATATCTTAAAGGTATGTCGCAAACATTTTGTACTATGGACTTCTTTGAAAACAAAATATAGTTATAGATGTTTATTATTAGCATTAAAGTGCTTGCAGATAAGAATTGGTAAAAAGCAAGCTTAAGCTGATAGCATTATGCAGAGCCATGCCGAAATAAGATTCTATTAAAGGTGCTTAAGTTTTTGAGTGTGGATTCAGTTCTTTTTGATGGATTTTTTATTGAAATAGCAAAAGGTACTACTCGCTGCGATTTTAATAATAAGGTCCAATAAAGTTCTAGTACTTTCCAAAATTAAAATTATTTAAGAAATATGCAGCTATATAATATATTGGTTTAAAAAAAACTACATAGCATAAGTTAGCAATTAGCATTATTATAAAATTCGAGTCATTATTAGGTATACAGGTATCTTGTAACCTTTGGAATTAAATGCCTATTTTGATTTCACTAAAGTTACGTGAATATGTAAATCCCAAATGAAGCATCGGGCTAGTTGCTTAATAAACGACATAGGTATTTTGAATTCTCTCTATGCATGCTTAATGTCTGGCCAACAGCCAATAACTTCAGAATTGCAGTAAAGTTGAAAAATGCATCGCTTCCGCTGTTATGTCGGCTTCACGTCCATCTGCCTGCCTGTCTGCTCTGTTTCTATTATTTTATTCAATAGTGTTAACAATATCGAATTTAATCTTTTTCTGTGTATGTTATTCCAAATTGTATGTTACTTAGATTCCTGATATATTTACGAAATACGTATGTTAAAAATAATATTTCTTAAACTAACAATAAATACACAGATACATGAGTATTTTCTTCTGCGCCAAAATACAGGACTGAATCCCTATACATGTAAATACATACCTACTATTACGAATAAAGTAATTATCTACTTCTATGACTAGATTTCAGTTAGTCTTGCTATTCTCTAATCGAATCCAATTGATATGCATTGTAAGCATAATCGTAGTTTACTTAATGGCCTCATGAATAATAGGACACAAGTTGTAGTTGAAGGCATTGTACAAATGTACCTTGCACTCTGGGGATTGCTTACAATATTTCATTACTTTCCTTTCGATTTTTTCTATCATGTTTATTTGGTATGACACCAAATACGTTACGTACATTCAAAGTAACTATGTGAGCTTCCTCATCTGAAGGAATATGCATCGCGTATCATCGACTGCCTAACGCCACAACAGACAAGTAGATAGAAAACCATTCAATCTTACACACTGAACCGATAATGCGTTAGCGCGCCGAACGTGTACTGTCGATGATACGCCTGCAGGGCTAGCACACTAAGGCGCGAGAGGCAAGAGAGCGTCAATTATCTTTCAATCGCGGTGCAATGTTTTGTCGTGTGGTCATGGTGTGCTAGCTAAAGCGAGATAAATGACAGCTCGAGAAATCTATCTCGCCCGCGAGCTATGTCACTTTTATTTAGTGTGCTGGGCTTGCTGACGTATCTTTCGTCAGATGTGCTAGCACCCTAAATATAATAATCACAAAAAATAAATATTAAATGACATGTTTGAAGAATTTTTTATCAGTTTTTAGATAATTTTTATTGACCCTATTTTCACTTGCTTTGCCACATTGTTGGTCATTCTACGGTATCTAAACTGAATGGTAAATGTTTGTTCAAGTTCAATGATTTATTTCAAGAGCGGTATTGTTAGCAGACTGCGAACAATGTAGGTCACGTTCACTGTCAATTATTTACCTATATATACATATAACCTTATTTATTTATAGCAAATTGTTGCTTGAATCCAGCTTTAGTCGGGCCGTGGGAAATATTTCAAATGAAAAGTATAAGTGACACGGAGTTTAAATTTAATGATCGAAAAGTTATTTCCCCAGTATACATTTTCTAAATGAATGTGCTTCTATTAAAATAAGAATAATACATATTATACAACTTTGTAATGTTTAAATAATTCATTAATACTAAAACTTTGATGAGTTTTCTTATAATAAAAAATGTGCGGTATGTGCGTTAGGTAGTTAAATAAAACAAGGCATATTTTTTATATCTGTACATCCTAACTGAAATAACAAAAACGTACTACAAGGACCTTGATTTGCTCAACATTTCTCCCGACATTTTCTCAGAAGCGGTTCCTTTCACCGAGGGATCTTTAATAAATAAAGTAGCAGCGGAGGTGAGTCCTCAAAATGGTGTCTGAAATCGTAAATCGAGGCAATAAATGTTATCGCCACTTCCCCAAGTTCCGTTCACATATTTTACCATCCACCTAATCTATTTTTACTCACGTATCTCCAATCGATGGACCTTTAGGAATAGTTTTTTTTTTGCAAAGAACTGATTTTCAAAAAAGGAACAAAAAAAATTATACACATTTTTAAGTATGATGATTCGAATAATATAAAAAACGTTTAAACTGGCTATAGCACACTTAATATTAAATATATATCAAGTTGATTCCTTAAAGTCAACCGGTATTGTACAAAATTAAAAACAATATAGAAACAATGATTTCAAAAACTAATTAATGTTAAGAAATTAGGAATTGTTGAAATCTCCAATCCTTGCAGGCTTGAAATTTTAAACGTACGCCTAATTATATGCTCCACGTAAGGTTTCGTGCTTATCTAGTTTCCTGAATTTAAACCGAGACACGTATCGCTTTGCGTCATTAACGAGTTTCCTTCTAGAAGGTGGTGGAAACCCTTGTGACGTGACCGAGTGCATTCTAGCCTTAGTAGATTCACTGTCAGCAAAAGATAAAGTGCTGGATTAAGCAAGCCAGTGAATTATAGTTCCTATGGCTTTTAAATCAAGATTAATTTTTAATGGACATTGTATGAATGGAATTATGGTTTTGGTATCTATCTATTGTTTATTTTGCAACATTGATTTGTGATCCTCGAGTGTTTGTTTGCAGGGTTAACACAATTGATGTAACAAACGTCTTTGTTAATTGCTAAACTTTATGCGGGAAATCGGCTAGTTTGAATGTTAAAGTACCTAGTAAAATAGTACATATAAATAAAGAGGTGAAAATTGTACCATCGATTCAGTCTATAAGTTAAATACTATATTTTCCCGTTTTAAATTGTTAAATAAAAAATATTTACAAGGAATTTGTTAGATAAGACAATGTTATACGGGGTAACTGTTAAATGTAGTAGCAACTGGTCTGTAGTTGTCATTAGTTATATATAAGTTATATAACAACCAATTTATAAAACGCTTTAAAAGAGATTAAACTCAGGCTTTGTATATCGATCATGTGACGTCAGAGTAAAAGAGGATTACAGGTTATTTTTACTCTTCAGCCATTGGTGTACTAAGCAAATCAGATATATGTTACAGTTAAAACCCGTTTTTCGTTAATACTCGTTTTCCCTACTTAAAACTAGTTTCTACTAAATGCCTTTGTTAAAACTGGTAATACCTAGTTAAAACTAGAATTTACCATTGATATATTTGATTTTCAGATAAAACCAGTTGTCGCTCCGAGCTTTAGTTAAAACTAGCACTAGGGAAACTTATTTGGGATAAATAACAAGATATACTTAAAAAGATCTAGAACACAGAGTCATGTTCCTAGTAAAAATTATAATCTTACACTATAGGAACATTTTAGGGAACCTCGACATAAAGTGTTGCCAAGATGGCAATATTAATTAAAAGTAAATAAAATAATCAAACAAGATAACAGAACACAACCATAAAAATTTCGACCAATAAGATGAACTTCAACCTCGGTCGGAACAGTTTTAACTGACTTGCTTCGGAAAAACGCGTTTAATCTAGTAAGAACTAGTTTTACCTGGTACTAAATTTTGAGCATTAGTTAATTCTAGTTTTAACAAAGACATTAACAAAGCAAAAACTAGTTCTAACTAGGGAAAACGTGTTCTGTTTAAAAACTGGTTTAAACTGCAAAAAATATAATACTATTTTATTAAATACTAAAAAAGTTTTGAGGGAAGCTCTGTTTTGATGGAAAAATCATGAGTATCATTTAGTCATACTGATGATTTTTCCATCAACGAATATACTATGCGAATATTAATAAAATAAAAAATACAAAAATGAAATCTGTGTTTCTATAACAAAATATAGAGTAAAGTTTGAATTGCCAAACGTAAGACGTTTCACCTCGATCTAGTTAAAGTTGGAATAAGGAAAGACATCAAGTTTGTTTGCAACATTTGGTCTCACCTCTTGGGATATAACTTTGTGAGACACTTGTCCGTTTGGTACTTTTTGATTAAGGTCTTCTTCTTTAAAAACACAATTTATATCCATTTATGCATTTAAAACATAACAAATTCAAGTGTATAATTAATCTTAAAGAAGTAAAAATAAAACCAATTTTTAGTTAGGATTACGATCAATATTGTCTTTATTTTCCCCAAGATAATATATTATTTGTTTATAAAGAAAAATATAGTGAGCAACTATAATAGATATTATTTTACCAGGGCTGTAAAAATATGTTGTAGAGTAACAGAATACAAAAACTTTTGATTAGAACACGCCTAAATCAAATTGTTCTATTCGAGTGGGGCAAAGGCACCTCTGTGACAATTTATACGGTCTGCTGCTTCAGAAACGTTTGATACTCACAATAAGATATTTTTTTATGTTTGTATTTTTTTTCTTCTGTCATGTTATTATGTGAGTGAACACCTGTTTTCTCATGAAATAATGTCTGCGTTCCTTTTAGTCTCACGTACTGTCACAATTCCGTTTATGTTTCAAATTGTTTGACTCGCTTATGCACGACTGTACTGTTCATGTAACTCGTGACTTCACTGCTGCAAAGAGACTCACTTATACGCTACAGATATTATGTACCATGGAAATATTTCAGGAAGTTTGATGTCAACGTCAACCGGGTTTGATTCTTAAACTTACTAGTTTTACGTACTGTTTTGATTTTGTGGTTTGTCATTGAGAAAATGTTGTCCGGCTAAAATAACAGTTCGAAATACGATGTATTATTTGTCGGTTACTCTGTTTTCGCTTCGAATATGTAATAGATTTTAATCAAATACTCTATCTCTATCTATATTTTGTTATTGAAACATTCTTCTGCGTTCGTACGGTTTAGTTGAGTAATTTCAAGTGTGCCAAAGCTCTTCAACGGGTTAGGGTGTAACGGGATCATCAACTCGTTAGCTTTGTCAATAAGTACATACCAATCAATCAATCAGGTGTCACCAAGCGGGCCGTATTATTTTTCTTAGTAAAATAGGATATACAAAATGTTCCTCCATTAGCATTTGGCACCAAGTCTTAGGATTTCTTTTCATTTGCGATTATTTACATTGAAATGTGTGGCACAGATTTAGAACTAAAGTTTCAGGTAAAATGTTACCTGCTACATTTTACATTTGTTGGCGATAGATTCTAGATTGAGAACATAAAATGTCCTCATTCAAGATTTAGAGCAGGCAACAGTCGTAAGAGGCAAAGTTTTTATCAACTTTTGCCGCAGTGTAAAAAAAAGAGTCAAAAAAAGTGTACACGTTAAAGCTCCAGCTTTTCGACCTGCAGCGGAATGTAAACATTCTTACGAGCAACACTCTTTTGACGCATTAATTAAATTAAATAGTAGTTTGCGCTGGTTTTCAAACTACTCGCCTGTAATTTATGTGCATGCATAATGTTAAGGGTCATTTTTGTGAAGAAAGGCAGTGTTAATATTTTGTTTAAAGCATTTTCTATAGAAACAAATACAACAGATTTAGGGTGAACATTTCTTACAAGCTAACAAAATTGTTAAGATAATTTTCACTTAACATTATCATTTTTCGGTCATAGGAATAGTCGAAAACAAAAGTAAATCACTAGACTTAAAAAATACACCAATAAAATCAGAAGCAGTTCAAAATTAACTAAGGATTATTATAAAATGTTATCTGAGCACACAGGCACACCTGGCTCTATTATGCTAATGACAGATGATTAACAGCTACTTGTTTTATAGCTATTTGTTCTGAAAGCAAGTGCTTATTGAAGGTCGTTTCTGCTTAGTGTTAATTTATTAGGTTTGTGACACAGTTGCCACATAATACCAAAAACAGAAATACACAAAGCCAAAATAATCCAACTAAATACAATATCCAAAGGCAAAAGTTGCAAACAATGAGTCGGAGTGCAAATAAAGCCGACAAACACGCCTCTGAGACTTTGTCGGCTTTATTATTTGCCGCTGCGACAATACAGAAACGAGCACGTACTTAAAATCCGCATAATACTCTATTAAACTATGAAATGTGGTCGCTTTTTTGGACCGTGCGTCGTCGCTTCGCAAATAATGAAAAAAAGAGAATCTATTATTCGGTTGGATGGCTTGAAAAAGAGCTTTTTTAACGTGAAAAATGTTTTTCGCACACTAGATTTTGCTACAAATCATCCAGTAGAAAGGGAATGGCTCTTATAAAAATAATCGTATGTTATGACGACGAAAACATTCTTAAACTAATCAATCAGCAAAATATATAAGTGTTATGTTTGGCGAGATGTGGGATAATCCAGGGGTGGTGAACTAAGGTCTAGATGGTCACAAGCGGGCGGTCCGGGCGTCTCTAATGGCCCCTGGAAGTTATTTATCACTGCACCACTTCGCCTTTAACTATCCACAAATTGCTTCGAAAGCTCCCGTACCTTGAGACTTGTTGCAGAATTAGCAATTTTAAATCCGTTTGAAGACGACGATAGACGAGATAGGGAGATGAGGAATGTGTCCAGAACTACTGGTTTAAAAATAAAAGGGATTTTCTACCTTAAAGTAAAGACCGATTAATGCCTTAATCACAAGTTTTTATCCTCAATCAGAGGCAGGTATTATCTTTCGACTTCGATGTTTTAATCTAAAAGCAATAGTCGGGACGGGCTACTAGACCTGCCAAAAAACAACATTTTATTTTAAAGTTTAATTTGCTGCCTATTTGTATGGTTCTTTGTTTGCATGAAAAATGTACCTGTTTTTCACTCTTATTGGACCATGAAAATCGAACTCAATAAAATGCTAGCTTTTATTTTATATCATCGATGCTAGCTTTGTTTGGATTTTTTTCATCCATACAAAAAATAAAATGGATATAAAAGCAGATGCAGATGAAAAAGAATATCTTTGCAGTTTAATTACCACTTACCTGCTGGAATAGGCAAATTCATTAAGGTTTCCAATTTAAAGTTACGGCCATTGCCGTAGTTTCATTAAACTTGACCTCTCTTTTACCGCTTTGTACCTTTTACTTCACAGAATAATTAAACTAACTACTAATTAGCTAAAATGCGATTCTAAGTTTATGTAAAACGTCTCTAGAATACGAACTTAATTTGTTTAACTTTGGAACAAGAGTGCTACGGTTACGTGTGCTACGCCGTAGTTCCATTCGTAGCGCCATTGTTTTCGTAGTATCAAATGAAGTTTAATGACTAACGTAGTGAACTTTTCGTAGTGTGTGAAAAGTTCCGAATGTATGAAGTACCTATTTCATGTTTCAACAACTTTTCCGGTAGCGACTTTTTTTTAGAACGAGCGTAATCAAATAGCAGTAAACGTTCATAGTAGTAGTAGGTACTAGTAGAAAAAAAAGCCATTACACATATGTGTACGTCTACGATGTGCAATAAAACTTATGTTTTCAAACGGTATTGAAAAACAAATAGGTTTTAGATGTTTTGCGGAAAGTTTAAGTGCAGTTTTGTCGTAAAAGTAGTTAGAAAACTCTTGAGTACGTCGTACTTCTGTGGTCAGAATGGGTTTTACAATTTTAGCTCTTAATGGAACAGGATAAGAGTAAAATTGTATCCTGCGTTGTTTTCAGCTGGTTTGCCAAATAGTTTGAAAGTATCGACTGAATTACGTTTAAGGAGATTCCGAGGGATTTCATTTTGCTGAAATAATAGAATAGTGCAGGCGACGACCTTTCATACTTGGTGTCATGTTTATAAACTCAGCTTCATAGGTTTCGTTTTGAAAAGGCTTACAGTGTAATATACTTTTGCGTTGAACTTGGTGTTTGAATTACAAAAATTGTTTGAAATTGAAATTAAAAAAACATTTTATTTAATTATGTCATTGGTCAAGAAAACCCGTTTTCTTAAAAACCAATGACAATTTGGACAACCAAAAAAATTTGAGGGTTGCTTTTTTTTAAATAATACTAGTAACAGCCATTGGGGGTACTGAGTATTGAGGGGGTATTGAGAACAAATAAAAAGCTGCGTATATACCTTACTGATCGATGTCATTAACGGAATGTTTTGTTTTAATATTGTGTGTTTCTTGTTTGACAGGAAACAACCAAAGACGTTTGCATTCGACCACTGCTTCTTCTCGTTGGACGCTTCCCTGCCAAACTTCGCGTCCCAGAAGACTGTGTTCGAATGCCTCGGCACCGACATACTAGACAATGCCTTCGACGGGTACAACGCCTGCATCTTCGCTTACGGCCAGACAGGTGGGTTACACATTTAGGCCAAAAGCACACTTTTTGGCATACCTAATCTGGTTGCAGTTCGTTTGGCCAATGAAAAGTTGTAAACTGTGAATCTAGCAAGACGTCACACAATATCCGGTTCGTGTGCGATACTGCATACTGCGTTGGTTTGACAACTTCTAAATGCAAGCACATGCATCGCAATCGTATTTGAAATGCTCGAGCCTAAAGAACTCATGGAGCATTTTTTCATCGCGCCCACTGTGGTTCCATGCCTGTTTCATCTATGGAATGTAAATATGTATGTCATCAATCAAACATATTTCACGATACTTTTACGCGACGCCCGCAGCGTCTGAGGTTTTAGTTGACCCACGTGGGCCGCGGTCAACTGCGAGTTTGGTCGTGTAAACAGCTCCATGATTTCTTAGCCTTAGAGATAAAGGTACACACAGATTTAAACTTTCGTCTCTACTGCTAATTGGGATGGATAGTCACAAACGTAAACAAAAAACTCAGCATAACCAAATTTTACGACACTTCGGAAAATTCAAGAACAGAAACATAAAAACTGTAAGCAATTTTCTAGAAACACAGCGAGTTGGTTCGAATTTCACTAATTGGATATTTTTTTCGGATTCGGTTTAAGATGTATGGATTTGGCAAAGCATCGGAACTGTTAATGAAATAGCAACTTCGTCCATGTAGAATTCGTATTTTTGTATTTTCGGAGTCAAAATGTAACCTCTCCCTGAAAATCCATTTGAAATAAAGGTGTAAGATATTCTTAAAATCAGATGAATAGTTTCGAAGATTCTTCTTTTTATAAACTTATGCTCTTTATAATATAATAATATTTCGGGACATTTTGTCTTAGTCACAAACTAAGCCTTAAATAATAATACATACATTTCATATTATTCAAATAGTTTTGCATTGCATAAGTTTCAAATAAAAATGTCATATGCTCTGATTTATACTAGAACCACTAGACTTTAAAACTTAAATCAGCGGCAATAAAATATAACACAGTATAAATACAAATATAGTGTGTTGGCAAGAAAAACCGGGAAGTTTCAGGGTGGTTGACCCGCCAAGTTTGGGAGCTGAGCCAAAAACGGGACCCATCATAACAAAATGTATAGGAAAATAGTCGATATGTTTACTGTGTGTCTATATCTACTGTGAGAGTGCGTATTCAACATAAAACCTATAATAAGTCAGGAAATCGTTAGTCATAGTGTAAAATTTTGGGTTTGAATGTTGTCTTTATAAACAAAGTTTTGTGTTAAAAGATAAAACTGTATGTCAATCCATAACTTTTGTTTTCAGAATAAGGTTTTTATCAAAGCAAATCAATTTATCCAAAGATACAGTATCGTTTTTTGTACGTCAGACATTGTCTGTCGAGCTTTGCGGCGTATATTTTTAATACTTGTTCATTTATACCTGGTATCATTGGTATTGGAAATTTTATATCAATTCCAAAATCCCCTCTTTTATGAAGATAAAACTTTTGTAGGTAGGTAGGTAATTTCGAAACTGGGTACCCTGTAACTGATAGCTCGTAACAAACTTTGTAGCCGTTTGGTGTCGGATTTCTGCGAATACGAGCGATTCGAATCGCGATAACGCGAGACCGGAGAACTTATTGCAAACGAAATAAATAAAATTGTAGCATTTTACAAACGTTTGACTTTAACCCATACAAACATACAGTAACAAACTGCAACAAAGCTTAATTCATAGAAAATTTTCTGGAAAAAATCTATGCAAAACTGGATAAAGTATAATTTCTGCAGTTTTTAAAGAACATTTGATAAGTTTTTTTTATTAAATAAATGCAAATTAAATCAAAATGAAGTTCAAATTGGTCTGTTGGATTGTTTTTCTTCTTTTTCTAATTGCTTCTCAAACAGCTCTTATTACTGTTGTTGAATTCTTAACTAAAAATACATTTCAATATTATTCACAAACAAGACACATTATTCCTAATTTTATTCTACTCATAACAGTGATAAATTAATATGATAAATGGTAGTTGGTATTATTTTATTGTTACTGTTAAATTCTGGCTTTGTGATCTAGAATCCGGTGCGATTTATGTAGCCCTTCTTACAGTTCTTGTAATTTTAATCTTATTTATTGCTCGGGCCGAGGAAAATATCCTCGCTTTTTGTGCTGAAGTTATTACAGAAATTTCAGTTTTTCATCATAAGAAAGGTTGGGAATTTTTCTTAGATATTTTTAATTTTCAAATTAATCAAAAATTGATGTTACATCAAAATTGGTAATTTTATACTTATTTGATCTCTCGATGTTGGTAAGTAAGCTCTTGAAGTAGATATATTACACTGACAAAACAAAAAATATACTATTTTAATGTTAGAGAAACTTCAGAGCCGCTCGCCTACACTACAAAGCTTAAACATTTCACATTTTCATTGTTTCAGTCCTATGTACAATAAAAGGGCGGCTGTTTTCCAAAGGGGAGGAAACACCTGATTTTAGTCGCATAGGGACTGTTATTAAAAATACCAACACGTACAAGTGTGCGTTAGGAACGCCTTACGACCTCGGGTCTTTGATGCCCGTCACTTTAGAAGGATTTACACGTGTCGCCTTTATATAATCCGTGAAAATAATATGCTCTATATGCTCAATGTTTGCTGAAATTGTACTAATTATACGAAGGCTATAATCAATCATTTGATACGAATATTAATTTGTTCTTAAATGGCAATTATCTACTACAGTGATTCGGAATTGGTAGTTGGAATGCATCAAAATAGTGATTAGCTTTGAACGTCGCATTTTGTTATTCATGTAACAAACGATCCTAGGTTACACAAATTATGAACATTTTTTATATTAAAACAAAACAATCGTTTCAAATATGTATATGCAAAAAAAAACTAAATACGGAAACAATTTGACAGTTTTGCATTACCAATATTTTAATAGCTGCTGTAAACAATTTCAATCAAATAATATGAAAACATGCACTAATTGGCTATGCATTGTTTAAGCTTACCACAAGGATATATGTCTAGACATATGCGACACTAGTTTGTTTCAATTAAATTATAGCTGTGACTGAACAGCCCCGACGTTAATTACTGCTACTTTAATTACTCGCTACACTTCACTTTTAAACACATATTAAGGCTTACTTCACACTGCATAATACAAGTACGTTGGTTGGTTACATTTTTGAGTCTAATTCTGTGAGACTTTTTCTTGTTTCTGGCCAAATATTACCCACAGTTTAATCTCATGCAGGTGCATGGCGATGCGGCTGATGGGACTAAAAATGCATATTTAGTCTCCTACTTTTCTAGAAGCATAAAGGTTGGATACACGATATGGTGGAAAAAGGAAATTGTAAGGAAAAAATATCCATTCTCGAGTGGAAGTGTTCAAGACACGTGAAGTGTAAGAAGCCTCTAATCCGCAGTGGGACTAAATGACCTATTCTCCATTCAATATTTTCCTTCAAAGGAAAGCCTTAGCCATGAGAACTGAGAAGAGGAATGCGAGTAATATATTTGCTTGATGATGAGGTGCATTTAAAATACGCGTTGAAGCGAACCTACAAATTAATGTTTAATGGTAAAAAATTTAATGCTCACATCACCATTCACCATATTTGCTTACCTAACTTCATTTGTTTGTACGTAGGCATGAAGGTTTCTTCTCATAACATTTTCAGTATTTATTATCCAGTGTATGAGCTCCTCATTTG
Organism: Choreutis nemorana; assembly: GCA_949316135.1. Classification (NCBI taxonomy): domain Eukaryota; kingdom Metazoa; phylum Arthropoda; class Insecta; order Lepidoptera; family Choreutidae; genus Choreutis; species Choreutis nemorana. The sequence continues at coordinate 2,834,861 of OX438598.1, forward strand.
GAGTTCTCCTTACAAACGCTTAAGGCGTCGTAATATTTGAAATTGCTGCGGAAACCGAGGATTGCATGAAAGCAAGCCTCGTCGCGTCGTGCAATACCGTCTTCTACTCTCTCAAAAATTTCACTAAAGGTCTTTTAAATTGAATGAAACCTTTAGAAATCTTCAAGTTTTTTTGGTACCAGCCTAACCTTTTTGGACTCTGTACCGTTAGAATTTTTACAGCATAAGGATTGACTTGTTATGAGAAGCTTTCTGTGTGACCGTCTGAATATTAAATTGTTTTCAAAGGAACCTTATCTTCTATTTAAAGTTTTCTGTAAACGACTTTTTCCATCCCGTTTTAACTTAAAACGTTTTCGCAATCAACTATTTTCAAAAGCGTAATCTTTTCCCTCTAGTCTTAGATTAATTGGGCCTACAGATATAAGCAGTTTCTCATTCAACCCTGAATTCCCGGGTTCTTGAAGGATGGTCAAAGCGCTGACCATTTCTCAGTGCTATGAAAATTAATAATGTTACTATAGGTATAACTTAACAATAAACAACTAATTAAACAAACAACAACTATCTTAATTATTTAGAACTAAATAGTATCAGTTTTAATTGCTTTGTCTGAAATTACTCACATTTATTATTGATTAAACCAAGTATTAGTATACTATTATGGCTTTATTAAGACCATCACTGCCTTTTGATCTTATTTTTGTGATGGCAATTATCAACATTTGCCCTCCAATTCTTAAAAAACACACCGGTCGACTTCACTGAATAAAATAAAAATACTCAAGTCTCAATATCGGAAAAAGTAACGATTTCTTTTCTTATATCCCTTAAAGTTGACTGCTTTCAGTAGACTAATATATACGCCATCCCTTTGCGTCAACAAAACGAACCCTTGTCAAATTCGATTCGTAGATGTATCAAAAATGACCCTGTATCATATAAACTGTTGTAGATAAACAAACTCGCCACTATATAACTATCCTTTTCACTCATATGCTGAATGGATATGTCAGAGTAGGAATAGCTAGGATTTTAATGGATTGTTGGAAATGACGAACAATTTACGGAAAAGATTTGTAGTGACTTAAAAAGGTTAGTCCCGTAACTAGTTGTACTTTGAAAGCCAACTTGTTGTTTGTTGTTTGAATACATTACTTAGATTTAATCGCAAAACATGTACATTTTTAATATAAAATGTTTCTATTTACACAGGAACATAAACTTACGCCTTAATAAATCCCTCGAGAGGGATATTAAGAGGTTTTAAACAAACATTTCGCATGTTTATGTAGAGTCCCAGTGCGACAGGTTGCTAATCTGTCGCCACTATCCGAGCACAATGAGGAACATGGTAGCTACAATATACGGCAACCCGAGACTCGAACTCTCGACCTGTCGGGTCGGGTCGGCCCGATAACCAAGGTTCGAAACAAATTAAGCTACCACGTCCTCTATATCCCTATAACGATTTAGAAAGTGGATGACATACAATCATGCCGCTCATGTTTTTTTAAATACAATTTCATGGGCAAACAAGCAAACGGTTCACCTGATGGAAAGTGATACCGACGCCTATTAAAAAATGCAATGGGAAGTGGTTACCATAGAGACTTAAAATATTACAATTTTATCACAAATTGCTTCCCTACTCTCACTAGATGACAAAGAACGCAGAACACAAAAAATACATTTATGATATTTTTTTAAAAGATAAAATCATACTGTTATTGCACCTTTTTAAAAATAGTTTTTAACTTGAGAATCTATAAAACTCCCTGTCTCTGGTATTTTACTTTAATTAGAAGTCATTTATTATGCTGCAGAAACAAAAAAATAGTGTCTTTAAATGTTTCTTTGTTTTTCATTAATTCAAAGTGGACGGCTAGTACAGGCGACAGTTTAAATTCTTCCTCTCTCCTCGAAAGATTTAAAGACGTTCCATTTTACGTTATTACCTGTGTAAAGTAAAATACTCGGGGAAGAAAAATTTAATACGCAAACGAGCAATTTACTTTCTACTTTATCAAAAATACAAGTGAGAAAAATTCCAAAGGATTCCTTCTTAAAGGGAAAATGTTTTAAATATTGAACAAACTGTAAATGTTTCGAATTTTCGGTGAGAAAGGGCTTTCTCGAACGTTTCAACGCGCGTTGTTTTTATCGTTTTAAATAGAATTCTCTTTTAGAATGCTTTCTCAGGTTCTCTATACGACATACAATGCATTTATCCTATAAGAGTTAAGTCTCTCACAGTTAAGGACTAACATTCCTTCACTTAAACACCCTCTAGGTTTTAATTAAAATAAACAATGTAATATGTTTTAAGTATTTCAACGGATCCGTAGCTGCTAAGTTAATACGATCCTCACTGACTTTGACTATTAATACTATTATGTCTAGACATCTTACGTTACGGACTGAACTTACTAATAGTTTTAATCTTATTTTTCAATGGCTTGGGTTATCAGTCTATATCAAGCTTTTTGGTGTTCCATACCCAAAGGGTGAAAATCGGGACCCTATTACTATGCCTCCGCTGGCTGTCTGTCAGCGGGTTTCATCACATGAACCAAAATAGCAAAAAACTTCAAATTTTTAGTATGTCTATTTCTGTAGCCGCTATAACAACAAATACAAAAAACATCAATAAACAAATAATTAAAGGGGGCTCCTATATGAGAAACTTATTTTAGACATTTTTTGCTTGCACTTGTTAATTTTACGAATTTTTTAAATGTAAATGTTGTTTTATTTTGTATGATGGTATGGAACACTTAATGTGATAGTCCGACTTACTCTTGACCGGTTTTAAAATTGACTGCTCAAAAATACATATTCTATTAATTTGTCTTGTATTTAAGAAAATTGTGAATAATTCAAGTGTAAATTGACTGATTTATTATAAAATGTTGTTTGTTTTAAGTTTTTATATTCATTTAATCCTGATTTACATATAATATAATTACAAACTAATTTTTAGCTCGTTTCGTAGTTAAATAACATATTTGATTAAACTTCCGAGAGGTTTGGTTTAGGTTAATTGGTTAATTTCCCGGAGGCGCCGGTGACGGAAGGGAAGCACCCTCCCCACGGAATTGATTTACAAACTTGACACCTTTTTGTAAACTTCATGTCTCTTACTGTCTCCGTCAGCTACATTTTTATTTATTTTTGTGTTGAAAAACCTTAATTATATGCCACGGCTAGAGTTTACACTCGACAAGTATATAGTTCGGTGAATATTCAGTGGTCCAGAGAGAGTTGGTAAGTTATTGTACTCGCGGTTAAGTGACATTTCACACAAAAAAGCCTAAAAGCATGTGTTGCCAACTCCGCAACTATGTCCTCTTGGCGTTGCGCCGGCGATCTCAACAATTCATTGGTTTTGGTGTTTTTAGCTTGGTGACTAAGAGTTGTAAATAAGTTTTGTTATGGCTATAAATCTGTATCTATTGTATAATATGGCACTCATTTTTAGTAGTAGTGATGGTCAGTGATGATTTATATCATCTTTAGACTCTTCAGTTTGAAGATAAGTTTCAAACTTGATTCATTATTTAGCTTTAGGTATTGCAACTCTAAGATCAACTGATTTAAAACATTTACACTATTCCGACTAGAGTTTAAAGGCACTGAATCATTTATGTGTGAAAGATTTTCGTTTTAAACTATTGGATAACATATTTAAAAGTATTGGATAGCACTCTAAACGTACATAATTAATTGAACAATCTAAATAAAAAAAGAACAAAATCGATCAATGATGTGGGCTCACCAGTATGTCTATCAGGTAGAGCAGAAAAAACATTAATGTATTATTAAATTCGATAGTTATCTGTCGAGGTAAGTTTAGACTACGACACGAACAGAAATGGCGAAATAAATGTCGACACAAATTTCTTCACTGTTCACACTGAGACAGATTTCTTGATTTCTACTGATGCGACACTAATGACCGTAGCACAATAAATTTCGCAATTAGAGACACTTGTGTTCCTAAAGATACACTCACTGTATACACTGAGTGTACGGTGTATGTAAAGTTTTCTTTGTCTATTCTTGCCTTTAGTAGCTTAGTGCTAGATTTTCACATGAAGGTTAAGTTTATTGAAGCTAATGTGAGTGGAGACGGTACTGTTGTTACGAAGTGCAATCTCATGTCATGCTTTGTAAAGTTTAACCAGCTAAAGTAACGTGCTCATAAATTACACGTTTTGTCAGCTAATACGTTGTTACGGTTAATGAAAGTTACGGTTATTAAATTAATGTCAGAGAAAAAATACGACATTTTAAACTGGTTTTCTGAAGAACATTATTTTTACAGTTATTTTTATACGTGTAGTATCAAAGTCTGTAGTTGTTTCTGGGTTTAAATCTAGGGTAAGGTTATGAGTAATGCACGGTCGCCATCGAATATTGATTTGATTGACCTATGGTTTTGCAGGCGCCCGTTGCTTACAAAATGTTATTGACAAAAATACCATGTATTGCAGCGTTTTCCTACGACTCTGCTTACCGTAAGCTATGGCAAGTCTACTGTTTCTCTTTTTTAAATAAAAAATAATGCTGCAAAGCTTAGCGACACCGAGCAAGTGCGCTTGTGCTGACGTTTCTGGGTCGCTAGAGTTATTTGTCGCGGCCTCGGCGTTCCGATCCGATGGACGACCCAGCAGTTTAAGCACTAATTGTCGCAACAACCCTCCTCGGCTGTTCTGCTAACTTTAATTAATTTCACGAGTAAGACGCTTAATTGCCAATATTTTGCTTCATAGTGAAGATGCGTCTGTGATTTGTTTGTTAGAAGGGTCTGTTCGATTAACGTTATTTACGAAATTGTTACACACCGCTCAATGACTAAAAGCTATGTACTCAGACTATAGAAAGAAACACATTTTATTATGTAAGAGATAACATGATTATATTTCAAATTTAAAATGTTAACAACATTTCAGATTTAATTAGCGGCCTTTAAAATATAGTTAAACGACACTATAAAGTCTGTTTAAATTTCAATGGCAGGCTGTGATTTTTAATGAATATTCAAATAATCTGAGCTCCACTATCGGACCCTGTACTTTTGGGTTTCATGAACCTGATGAATATTCATCAAAATCAATTCCATCTAGAATATTCTAGAGCCTCCATTGAGACAACATCTCATCTAGGTATATAGTTCACTTTGATATTGACATTGAAATCTTACGTTTCTATGATATTAGTTCCATTATCATTACATATTTAAATCCATATTTTTTCTTTATTAATTCATATTACTTAACTATAGGTCCTTGAATTAAATTTTCCATCACTAAAACGTATATTGTTTGGAGTGAGGATGACAATGATAACGCAAGTAACGCTCGTTCATTAATTATAATTACAATGGCCAAATGACAGCTTGCTTGTAGGATAATTCTTGTTACTTACTATCTACACCTAATACTTACTATCTCGGACATTTTGACAAATAACGGTTAATCACCCAGGCAGCTAAAGCTTCTGTTATTGATATTATATGTCTGAAAGGGCTGTGTTTTCATATTTTACCATTTCGTATAATTGTTAGATATTTATCTCAATTTTATGTACGTATTTTACTAACGGAAAGTGGTCTCATTAAGGGTAGTCATACTTATCTAACTGTAATATGTAACGACCTATATTTTCCCTTCGCTTTATATTAAAGCTACACAAAAAAAGCCTACTTCCACAAACCCAAATCTTGAATTGTTTCGTTAATTCTACCCTTTGATCATATGTGCAATTTAATCACTCACTATGGAACATCTCAAAATTAACAAGTGGCAAATTAAGTTTAGCTGTAGGAGCACCGTGATATACCTACCAAAATATCCTATATTGCTATCGCCGAAAATACAGGGGATGCAGTAATCCCTTTTTATGTGACGTAAATAGCTTAGCGGATTGTTATCTCGTGAATGTAGCTTTTCCCTACAATTTATAGTGTTTATGGAGTTTGTGTAGTCCCGTATAAAAAGTTCTGCGTCATGAATAGAAGTGTTTTTTTTTCTAAAAGCACAAAAGAATTGAAATGAGCGTGGGAACACTTTGTTTAATTCAGGTTTGTATTGTAATTTAAGATTGGAATTTCTGAGCTTTCAAATTCGGCAAATTAGTAAGACTTTTGTTTAGTTACAAAAACATGAATGAGTTTGGATTTATGCAAGTAGCTACACTACACTACAATAAACTGGTCGATAGTCTGTCAGGATTGCAATTGAAACGTCTGTCGCGGTTCATCCATCTGTGATCTCATACGACTGATCAATTCCTATAAAGCTTGATCAGCCATGCAATAATACAAATCAACTTTGCCTCAATGAGATACGGCTCGATTTCCAATGATTTTTAATTGAACTTTTGCCAGACCATTTAGTATGCAAAATGTATTGAGTGGATGGAAAGTGTAACCGCCTACAGATTGATGTTAGCCTGGTCTCATTAAAGCCATGTTGATGTTAGTTTCTTGTTTATCCTGCACTTTGGTATTTGTAACGGTGTTACTATTAAGTTATGCTCGTGGTTCTATTCGTATGGACAATTAATAGCAATTATTTCAATAGACCAACAGTTTATGAAGGTAGTTATTAGCTTTGGGTGAGATCGTGCGAGGTATAATTAATTCAACCTAAGAACGCTTAAAAGATCGGTATATTTTTATTTATACATTAATAAAACTTAGATGCTTTGCTTTAAACTAAGAAAGACAAACACTATAAGTTGACCTACATTATTTTACTTTATTACTAGAGAATTATCGTTTACGTCTCAAAAGCATTTTTTGTTCCCTTGTTGATTATCTAAAAAAAAATATTTGTTAATTCTTCCCCTTTGGAACACTGCCAGACTGCGCAAATATTTTCTTTCTTTGCAACAAAAATATTTTTTGGAAACAGTGTAGGTGGTAAATACAGCCAGATGATGAGCGTCCATGATGCTTTGTTGTTGATAACGGTTTTAAGGCTACCTATCAGGTGGTACGTCAACTTATTTCCTAACTTAGTTTTATAAAAAGTGCCTTTTAACCAATTACACATATTATTACAGATCACTGTGCAATTTAATAGTGTCGTTAAAAAAAACCCTCTTGAAATTTTATTTAAATAAAGTAAGGGATGTTTTAGGTTTCTCCTTTGTTACTCGCAGTTTTACGATCTCCATTTTAATCATATTATAAAAATATAAAGCAGCAAGATTTTTCTAAGTTACCACGGATAAAACATTTTAAAAGTATATCCACGAAGTTTATTACCCAACAGGGGAAAAGTTTATATTGTTTAACTTTGTTTGAGATTTTTATATTTGACCTAAGACATAATAACAAGAAAATCCATTGACAATTTTAATGTAAATCCACAATATTTTATATGTATTATTAACGTCACGGGTAACCTTGTTTTTTTTTTTATCATGGAACTACTAATTTTTGAAACTGTCTCTATTTAAATCTTTAGGTATGTATTATATTTCAGGATTTTTACAAAAAAATACATCTACCATTTCAAGCACACTCTATTTTGCTTTGTAAATAGTAAGTTGCTTGATTGAATTGTACTACCTATTTAAAAATGTTCTTTGTAAGAGGCAACATAAACTAGTTTCAGATTAGGCTTGTTCAAGGATGTCAGCCTAGTTCTTGAATTGAATGTCGACCTGACCTTATTGGAATACTACGCCCTTAAATTCAATTCAAACTTCCAACCGCTCGCTTGCTCGTGCTGTTGCGAATTTCATTTCATATTTAAATTGTTACGACTTGGGAGATAATTTAACGGAAAATTTGTAAGAGGAAATATGAGAGATCACTTAAAAAAAAAAAGTATTCAAAACGAAAATGATGTGAGTATTTAATTTTGTTCATTGTTTTTTTACATAGTGATAATTAAAAAGGAAATTAATTATAATTTATCATTCCTTTCCCCTTTGTTCTTGCCTCTTGCTGCTAATATCTTCTGTTGACATAAGACTTGAGTGGCTGACAGATACATAAACGTATTTGCCGCTGTAATTATATTTACGCAACGTGCTTAGCTTGTATTTGCCGGTCTGAGTGGTAGCTAAGCGGTAAGCAAGCATGTCAACTCAATCCTTCAAAATCAATTACTACGTCCTTGTAGCTACTACGTAGTTACTACGGAGGTCGAACTAGAAGACTACGAGACACGTTACGAAATGGTCTTCAATAATTCGATTATTAACGTCTACATTATTTTTAAGTGTCGGTCCTTTCTATTGCTAAACGGTTAAGCAGATTTTAATATGATTTGACAGCTTATTTCATACATTATTTTTCAAACACTATCAAATTAAACAACCGCTACCCCGAAATAAGTATTCAAAAGTGTTGATTTTTGTAATTCTAAAATAAGTTGAGGTAAATTTTTTCAAACATTTTATTTAAATTTAAATCATATTCTAGGTTTTAGGAAATGTAATAACAGACTTTCATTCGGGTAACAAAGTTAAACTAAAAGTGGTTACCGTTCTCCACATGCACATGAGCTGTACAGACGTAGTTATCTAGGTGAATGTATAGCGTATAAAATGGAGGTTAGAACAAAGAGGGCGGGATCAGGTAGCGCGTCCGGATGACCTAAAACCTTCACGAGAGGATTTACGATCTAAGTATAAGAGAGAAGCGGTTTAAACTCCCTTTTTACATCTAACTTGCATAATATGTTACGTTACAGCACTTATCTGATTTTGATTCTATATCTGATTCTGAACTGTGTTTGATAAGACATAATTTTTTTGATATTGCTCTAAAATATGTTTTTATTGTTACAGTACCTACCATGTATAACTTTTAGTTGTGTGCAATGTTTGCCTGTTTTACATACATTCAAAAATTTTGATATGTAATAAATTGAAGTGTTCCAAATTTGATCAAAAGTTATAGCACTATGTACTTAGCATTTGTTTTGCATCGTGCCTATCGTACCCTACTTCTTTATAATGGAGTTTTCGAGTTGTTCTTTTAGAACTACACCTTATGCCTTGACACCTGCTGCGACGGATGTTTGCTCATCGTTAATTGTTGAAGCTTGCGCACTTAACTAAGCGTCGGAGTATAACACATAATTTCATTAAGCCTAATGAAGCTGCGACCACCCCACCCCTTCTCTTCCCTACTGAACACAACGCCAAATAACAGTAAACACCTGCCGAATTTTACGATTTTCAATTCGAACAAGTAACTTAAGAAAAAGAAAGGACCACTATAATCGTAGAATAGAATTTGCTAAAATAAATATAAATAGAAGTTCGTCAACAACACAGACTGATCTTCAATAACTCAATTTGCTTTTCAAACGAACTTTAAGTACTGTTAAAAGGTTGTTTCAATGTTTTTATCGATTTTTTTTTACTGATTTCGTTGCTTTATATACATATCGTTATCGATTGATACTTGTTTTCTAAATTTTCTGCAACTTAATACTTCAAATTCTTAATAATACACAGATTGATTTCTTTTATTTAAGTATACTAATGTTTTACTATGTACGTACCAACACAGCTGATCAGTTTAAACGCAAAGTGGTTTATCTCTCGAAGTACCTATAAAGAATGTAATGTAGTAAGGGCTAAAATAAGATTATTCTGTCCTTTGTGTGTGCTCGTCCTGAATCTAAATCGAATACCTACTTAGTAACTCAGATCTTTTATTCAAGGTGGTAAGAAAACTTTTTAATTTTATTTAAAACAAAAATATCAAGAAAGAACAACCGCAACAAAAGGTCAATTGTTTCATATTATGCTTATTCAAGTTGTTCTTTATAACTAAATCGGAAACTTAAAATAAAACAAAATGTTTAGTTAATTTCCGGTTTGTTTGTTTATTTGGAAAACTCCATGCTTTATCATCACAATAACAGATAGCTACAAGGATCGTGAGCTGGATCGGTGCCAGGTCACATGTACCCCGCTCCTGCTTCTAGCTCGACCTCATCACTTTACCTACCTTCCGAGTATCGAAAGATACACACAGTTTTAGCTCGTCAGTTTTTGGGGTCTCCTATTCTGTGGATTTTTTTTAATGTCAATCTGTTTATTAGTGTCTGTTGGTCTGTGTTATGAAATTTTGATTTTACTGGAATCTATTGACAGGTAACTAGTCGGGAAACTCTGATTTTAAAGATACCACAAAAAAAATTACATATATATTTATTATTTTATAAAATGTAGGTTTTTTTCCAACCTTCCGAGTGGCGATTCATATTTTTCGACACAGTTTCCAGTTACGAGAGCGGTGATCAAATAACGAACCTTTTTTCTACAAAGCGCCTACAATTTTTCATTTGTCTGGAACGAGGTTTTGAATATCAATTCATCAGAGGGAACAAAAAAAAACAAAACAATACAAAGCTAACCTCCCACATCTGCCAATCATTTTTCATAAGTCGCGTGCGTCGGCTTGTCCTGTTTCTATTGTTTTACCTTTGCCGTGTTTGTGCTCAGGTGGTTTTTATATGTTTCCGTTTCGTATCATACTAGCTGGAATAAATTGTAGAACCTTCCACTGTCGGAATACAGATGCATTGTTATGAATTGTATATGTACGTTCAATAACAGCTCGTGTATCGATAAGTTGGAATCGTTTCCTGGCCATATCGTCCTTGATATGAAAGGAAATAGTTTTCTATTTATATTTTTGCTGCAACAGTCACGGAACTTCTCTTCTACGGAGCTAAGCAATTCTATTGTTATTAGTTTTGATAAAATAAACTTAAATTGTATTTACCGTTAAAAAGTTAACGTTACGTATGTTATGTTATGTTAATCATGTAAACCGTAACAGTGTTATATGACGATTACAAACAATACAATAACAATCATATTTACGGCGGTTGGCAGTCGTCTTTTCAAGTCATACGCGAGCATACATTTGTTATGTGTTTAACCCCTAAGATAACAACATGTACACAACTTTAACCATTGGAATAATCTCTCTCAACAATAAAATGCCTCCCGAATGTATACGTCATTTTAGTAAATGTTAATGACTTGAAGGATGTTTATTATAAAGTTAATTGAGTACTAAGAGGAAGATTTTGTATTTTCTTGATATAATTAGGTATTCTTGATATTATAATTAAATTTGTGAGTAAAAATAATTTTCTTATATTTTCAGACGAAAAAAATCGTTTTAAAGGAAGTGTTTTCTTTGAAAATTTTATACAGTAAAAACTCGACTCAATCTACGCTTTTGTTTTACTAAATTTTCTCTTTATATTGTCTACAGTTCTACACACTCACTAATTGGTCTTGGACAGTTCCTTTGAGATACTTTTTATACGTGGAATTAAGTTTCGACGTAATAAGGTTCTTTAGGGCTCATTATTCGGAACGCGTACACATTTTCTAGAATTTTAGTAATGTACTGAACTGTGAAGGACTTTTATAAAGCACAAGTTTTTTGTATTTTATTCGGAAACTGATTATTTTTAGGTAGTAACAAGAACACGGGTGGTTTGTCTTGGTATATATTGTACACATAAAACATTTAAAGGTTCTCTCCTTAGAACAATAAACATATAATTTGAGCGGTCACTTTTTGTATTGTTAATTTTAGTTTTATTTTTAAAAATAAAATGAGCAAAGATTATACGAGTATATATTAAAACATATTATATGTTTGTCTCCAGGTTCAGGGAAATCGTACACGATGATGGGCGCACCGGGGGCTGACGAGGGCGGCATCATCCCCCGGCTTTGCGACAAACTGTTTGACAGGATCGCCGTCCAGCAGTCACCGCCGGCACTCACTTATAAGGTAACGAGAACAGTTATGTTCATATGTTTCAAGTTGACGTTTAATAGTGGTTCAGGTCAGAAAAAAACAGAAAATATAGGTGTCTTTTTTTTTTGAAGATTCGATTCTAAAAATAAAATTTTCGTCTATTAATACCATATTGGTTTACAAACTATATTATAAACTAAGGGGACCCTTAGTTTATGTTAGGCAGGCAAGTCCCAAAGGCAAAAGCTTATAGTAAAGGTATAATTAAAGTCGTAAAGTGAATAATCCCCATTTTGTATACGGAATAATTTACCGTATTTTGTAAGAGAAGGTATATGAGCTTGTAAAGTATGATTAATGAAAGTTAGATTTCGATTAAGGTTACTCGTTTGTTTTTTTAATGAAGCTTTCCTGTCTTTTTGGTTTGACGATCGCTAAAATTTTGCTTCAGTAATGCTGAAGCAATTATTTAAAGACGTTACTTAATTTTAGGAAAAAAGAGATAAAATTTGAAAAGTTTAATTTCTTTTTATAACGATTGCAAGCCGATTAGGTGTCATGTGTTTCTGTTCTCTTCTGGATGCAAACGAATCGATATTACTTTTATTCCCCCTTTTTCCTTGGATTGATTACAAACCTTTCCGTAAGGGTTTATGGTATAACATTTTTTTTTAATAATCTATGATCTATAAATAACAAGACAGGCTTTATAGGAATTTTACAGATATAGTTAACAAGCAAAATGGTATTGTTTTTCTGAAGGATGAACTTAAAAGATAACAGTAAAAATATAAGTAGGATACAGTTGGATAAGTAAGTTCCAAACAGCTATCGGTTAGTTGGCAACCCTGCTCAATGATCTGAAACTCCTGATAAAGTAGGGCAAACTGACAAATAACGTGAATTTGTTGCGGGACAACTGTATACGTACTTCTTCAGTCATTCCAACTCACGAAGACTGTTTGACTAAGGTTGTTGTTAGTTTCGTCAGGCGTGTACATGCACATTGTGTCAGTGTGCGTTACCTCGAATTCGCTCAGCAAAAACGATACGCACACTAGAACAATGTTTACGCGTGTAATCACGAGTATGGATAAACTGTCTTCGTGAGGTGGAAGGACTGTACCTATAATTGTACAGTACAAGTCAACTGCTTGGGGACCATTTAATTTATGTCGATAACTCTTATTTCTTTTGTCTCTGTTCATTTCGATTGTCAAAGGAGGTCTCAATAAAAGGTAAATTTCGGTCGGTATCGATAAAATGATAGAGAAACATTTCGAAATAGTTGTATGTTTGTAATCGTAAGTCCATCTTCTTTAATTGACGTGGTAGCACAGTTTGTTACGTGCCTTGGATAACTGACCGACCCGACCCGACCCGACAGGTCGAGGGTTCGAGTATCGGGTTGCCGTAAGTTGTAGCTGCCATGTTTCTCAAAGTGGCGACAGATTTGCAACCTGTCACACTGGGACTCCATATAAACGTGCGAAAAGTGGTGTGTGGCAAGTACCTCTGCCGACCCCTCTCGAGGGACTACGGCGTGAGTTTATGTATGTATGTTATGTGTCATCTTTAATTAAAGGTTTATTGTTTTCCTTTATATTAATTGAAAATTGTTTTATAATTTTTGAAATAAAATTAGTATGTCGTATAATTTTCATCTGTGTTTCCAATATTTTGTTTTATATATGTATCTTCAAATGGTTAGTTATGGTAATGAATCAGTGGAATCAAATAAGAATCAGGAAAAATCTTTGAAAGCAAACGGAGATATTTCAGAATAAACATGAAATCATAAATTTTGCTTCGATTGCTATAGCGTGCGTGTTTGGAAAAGTCAATTTACAAATTTTATTTGCAAGATTTCATACAATTATAAATAGTGTATGATAGATAATATAAATATGTCATAGGAAACGTTAAAAAGTGCTCTGGAGTCAAAAAAACGCATATTTCACAACCCTACGTACTGGGTTAGAGGACGTGGTAGCTCAGTTTGATACGTGCCTTTGTTAACCGAGAAACCCGACCCGACAGGTAGACGGTTCGAGGCTCAGGTTGCCGTACGTTGTAGCTGTCATGTTCCTCACTGTGCCCGGATAGTGGCGACAGATTCGCAACATGTCACACTGAAACTCAACAGGAACATGTAAAATGCGGTGTTGTAACACCTCAGTCTATTTCTCTTGAGGGATTAATGACGTGAGTTTATGTTCATGTGTGTACCTAATGGGTGGGCAAGAGAGAAAACGGTTGCAAGTCCAAATAGTATAATAGTTTCAGGTCAGCGTGGTCATAATACTTTTGTAGACTTTGATATTTCTGAAAATAAAAACAGCAGCGAAACATGTTTGTCATTTTGTTAGTCTATAGCGCAGATAAAAAATCAAATTACAGCCAAAACGTGTTATAACGAAATCGGTTATAACGACGTCAGTTATAACAATATATCGGCCGGCTAAAGCCTTTATGTGGGCTTAAGCTTTATGTTTGATTAAGGGCTGGCCTGTAATGACTGTCGAATATGGCGTCCATATTATTACGTTCCCTTCAATTTCTTTGACCTATGCTTTTATATTTATAGGTGGAAGTGTCGTACATGGAGATATACAATGAGCGAGTGCACGATTTGCTGGACCCGGAGACGACACGCCGGTCCCTTCGAGTGAGGGAGCACGCTGTTCTCGGGCCCTACGTCGACGGACTGTCTCAGCTGGCCGTCACCTCCTATCACGTAAATATCCCAGATCTTACTGTCCTACTTGCGTTAGGTACATTTTAATAGGAGAACACGTGGGCTATACAAATGTATCGAGTAAGTAGATAACGACTACTTTTGTTCATTATAATATCAATATCGAAATCGTTCATTTGCTCAATGGAGCAAACCATAGTGAACGGATGAAAAAAGAATGAACTTCTTACCCCGATTTAGTGATCGTCACGCTTGATCACAACAAATTAATTTTAATATTGAGTTGAATTAGATATTAAAGATCATTCTATCACAATTGAAAGTCTCAAGTGTTTATTAAAGTATTTCTGTAAGTTCACACAATAAGGATTCGTAAACTACCGGAACAATGTAGAGTTGCAAAGTTTGGTCCTAGGTGCAAGGTTTGTTTGAAGCAAATATTAAACCAATTAAATACTTAAGTAATTTATACATTACATCCTTTGTTCCCATTTGCCTTGTCTGTGGGTACTTAAGATAAGCTATAATGGTCTAATAGCAGCAAGCAACTTAAATATTTTTACCATATTCTTAACCACATTTCAGTGACTTATTCATTCATAACATGCGCGATAAAGTAAGATGTGGCTCGTAACTTGAAAAGTTAGTGTTTGTCTTGAAACTGGTGTATAAATATAAAGCCTAACGGCACTAACATCCTACCTTCACGGTGGTTATAACAATTTGATAGCCGAGATGTGCTCACCTATCACATATAACTTTAATGATAATTTTAATGTCTCAGACTCGATCGCAGTCTGCTATTATTTATTGTATGTGATTGAGATTATAACGGTAATTAAGATTAAAACTTACGCTGTTTTATCAATAAAAACAAGAAACGTCGGTAGTCTATATCAATTTCTAAAATAGCCACTATATTTTAGTAAAAAATCTTTTCTAAGAGGTTTAGTTATAAAAAACATAAAAGCTTCGTAATTAAACTGATTGTATGAATTGTAAGTCCATCGTAACTTCTTCTTAAAATATGAAATTATAAAGAAATTACAAAGAAAAACTTTTCTGCTGAAGATGTTAGACAGGAATAAAAATGTAAATATTCCAGTAGACCGTGATTCAAATGATGCAATAACACGGACTGTTCCTTCTATTGTATCGACATTGTTCAACAATTGACTTGTTATTTCATTTCTCTTCAAATTAATTAAATTGTTAGGCTTCGTTCTTACGCCCTAATTAGTTTAACATCGAAAAATGAGTCTTGAATACTTTATATTAAAAGTTTAAAGTTTAAAATGTTTTAGAAATTTTGTATTAAAAAAGTTTTTCCTAAAGAGTATTATAAAAATGATTAGATAATTTTAACTAAACTAAGAGCTTTTGAACTTTAGTGATTCCAGACACAAAAAGGAGCGTTTTATATTAGTTATTTTGTAGCATTTGTTTTTCTCACTATATTTGTATTTTCGGAATAATACGTTCTTATTTAGTTCATTGTTGTTTGTACATGTATCTTATCATCTCTTTTGGCTTTCCTAACAATACATTGCATAATGTTGAGTCGTGTCCTGTTTCGCAGCTTTGGCATGTTACACTATTACTGTTTTTTTCATATAAATTGTATTTTTGAAGAATGTCATGTGTCTGTGAGTAACGTGTCAAGTTTTTCTTTTTTCCTAACATTTTTCTGTAACCGTTGCCTAAACTAGCGCAGACCATTAACTCAAACAACTCTTCCAAAACTGCAATATAAAAGGGTCAACGATCGCTTAACTGTGTTACGTAATTTTTTTTTACAATCGATTCTTGGTAATCGTGCATCGCTCAACGGAATCATTAGCTACCGACGTATGACTCAGAATATCGATTGTATCTGTTATTATGAGCTCGTTAATATTTTATAAGACAGTTATCACTATCGAAACAATATCCAATATATATACAATAGCCTTTGAAGTGCTCAGTCATATAATTGGATTATTAAATTTTAAATATAAAAACCAACCGTTTTTAACTATATACGTCTTATGATGTAATGTGTACTGTTGTAGCTATATTAAAATCTTTTTGATAAATTAAAAAATATCATACGATAGATGTTTTTGCTTTGAAAATAAAATAAGGTATCAATTCGTAAAATTATCTTTTAATTTGTAATTATTACAGTATCTTCAATGGCATATGTTTTAAATATTTTTATATTTAAAATATCTTGGCTTGATAAATTCAAAGACGTTTCTAACGTATTAAGTAATGTATATATTTTAAAATCGTTCACATTAAAATTCAGTTCAGACATCGGTCCGGAGTCCTGATTTTAAAATTCAAACGTTAGAAAGTAAACCTTTTGAATTAAACAAAATGGGTCAAGGGGATTAAATGTAAATCCTTGTGATGTAAACCCGCCCTTAATTGAAGTTTAGCTTACCCCTGTACTGTTGTACCGATAACAAACCATTATTTAACTTACATTTTGTAGTAACGCCTTTAATACCTTATCTTATCGAATTTAGGCTTTGATGTTTTATATTGTTATAGTATAGAAGTAATATTGTTTGATTGAAGGTAATTTGCGACCATAAGCTGGCTAGCTTTTTCCTGCAATGAGAACATCTCTGCAATATTTTAAAAGAAATATGATTGAATTAATAATTTTGTCTTATAAAATAAAGTAATTTCTTCAAAATGTTATTTAAATTTGGGTTATTTTGGACGGATTTGATGACTACGGGTTTTTACCTTACCCTTTGCGGTTTCACACAAAATTGCTTTCTTCAAATTCTTTTCTAATACATGTTGAAACTAATGATCCATGGTTTTGTAGAATGTATTACGGATCACGTATGATGGATTATTGAACCGACATCTTGACGTGTTCATTTCCATTTTATTGGCGAATATGTACCGACGCTTTCATCTTCAAAACCTCGAATGTAATATTGTAATTGAGATGTTTCTTACAACTAAGTAAGCAAACAAACGTTTTAAATGATTAGCAATTTTTATTAAAAAAAATTAAAGGAAGACAAAAAAACCAATTAAAAAAGGTTTCAGTACTAGGTATAAAATTTTAGGTTTTTATTATGTAAATCTGTTTAAAATTTCAAATCATTAATCTTAATACAATTCGGAAGCTTCCAATTGCGGCCTATAAACAATCCCTCGAAACCGTAAGCTTTGAAGGGTTGCCTACGTCAACGTTGACCTTGAACCGATCCAGCTGTCTACCGGGAACTAATGGATAGTGGATGGATACCAGCCCTGATGCCAGGGAAACCTGTCACCTGTAGTGATTCATCTAAGTGACGGCTCGAAGGGTTGTTGAAATCCATGTTAACTAGAGACAAATGATTTTAAGACTTTTATTTATGACAGTGAAAAAATGAAGCATAAATTTTTTTGAAGATTTAGATCAGTGTAAATGTAAATAAATATGTATGTATCTCTGTATATCCTGATTTTGCCGCCTTGATTTGTCCGTAAGTCTTTATTTCAATGAATAATGATAAAACTTTAATAATTACCTCTTGACAAAAATGCTTTAGATATTACTGAATACAAATTACACTCGAATAGCAGTGTTTCATTTTATTAGTACTTGAAACTTGTTATTAAGAAATAGTATGAGTTTCACGAAATAAATAAATAACTCTTTATGAGAGTTCTGTGACAAACGTCAAAAGTTTACCATTTCAAATGAACTTGGCTCCGGAGATCGTTAACTTTGTATACGTTACGGCTCCTAAGGAATATACGTAAATAATGCCGCGGATTCGGTGATTGGAAGAACAAATGTTTGATGGAAAATTACGATCTGTAAGACCCTCTCCCCTTCTTACTTCGTTTTGTATTGTCATTATTATATAACAAGATATGCAATCAAACTGTGATGATTTGTTAGACAGCTAGTTAGGTAAATTATAATTTATTTTAAACCAAAAATGGGGGCAACTACGGTGTTTTTGTAATGATTTTGTTTCGTTTTTGTATATGTTTATCGAGAAGAAAAAAATAATTGTGATTATGTAAGAATTTACTAGATCTAACGCAATGTGTGTCACAATAATAAAAATAATACGATTAACTGCTTGAAGAAAAATCTTTGAATCATTTTCTTGCTGTTTATTGTAGATATTTAGCAATGACAATTGAATATTTCACCAAACCAATGAAATCATTCAAGACGGTAAATATTTCTCTCCTTTTGCCAATTATTTCATAAACTCTTGTATTCTTGAATTCTGATAACAAAGGCAAAATTAAACGCGAGCATTGTAATGAATAGAATTTAATTACGTATTTATTGTTTCTCGAGACGAATTCCTTGAGACTAAATGGTTTTAATTAATTCTGAGACGAAATATCTTTGCAAACTCGATTAAGTTTTGGCTCTGAAACTATCTTGCTGCAAATGAGAAGTTTTGAGTGATGGTTGGTTCGGGTACCTACTTGAAATGTAAAATTAATTAACAACAAATTGTTGGAATCAAAAATTATTAAACCATTACAACTTTATAATAGTCATTTTCCTACATTCAGAGAAGATCCTGTATTGTAACTACAGTAAATACCAAAGAGTAATGTAAATATGAAGCCAGAAGTCAATGTTTAGAAAAAGTCTACCACCGGCATAATATTCATTGTGCTTGTTAAAGAAATCTACATTTTTATAAAAAAATCTCCGAAAGAACTGTAGTTTAACTTTGCATTAAAGAAACTCTTTCTCCGACAGGATATCGACAATTTAATGACGGAAGGAAACAAATCACGGACAGTAGCAGCTACGAATATGAACAGCGAGTCTTCGCGTTCTCACGCTGTGTTCAGCGTGGTGTTGACACAGACACTATGCGACGCGGCCACGGGAGTGACAGGGGAGAAAGTCGCGAGGTTATCCTTGGTGGACCTCGCCGGGTCGGAGCGAGCGGTGAAGACGGGAGCGGTCGGCGATAGGCTTAAAGAGGGATCTAATATTAACAAGTGAGACAGTTTTAATGTACTTTAACGTTAGCTTCTTTAAACGGAAACCGAAGTTATCTTTACAAATTGTTCTGATTTTCATTAACTCGAAACCTTTAAATAATTGAAATCGACTTGCGTTTAAGTTTTATTTTCCGTGATAGTACTTAGAGTTGTAAGTTTTAGATCACAAAAGTAAACGAATACATTTACACATTTTTTTCCTTGTAGCAGTAATTATATAGAGTTCTTCTTTTTCAGATCTTTGACAACTCTCGGGCTAGTGATATCGAAGCTTGCCGACCAGTCCTCCGGGAAGCCGAATAAGGACAAGTTCGTACCGTACAGAGACTCTGTACTCACCTGGCTGCTCAAAGACAACCTCGGCGGGAACAGCAAAACTGTTATGGTGAGTCTTGTTGGTTCATAAAACGTGACTAAACTCAGTTAAGTAATACATTGCGAATAAAATCTGCTATCATATGATTGCCATAGTTCTGTATCCTTTTGATCATTATTTTCTCAACGGTAAGTAGGTAGCTTGTTATTTTGATGGCAGGAAAACTCTCGTCTAAGTCGGCTCAGAAGTATTCAAGTTCAACAACTCTTTCCCATTAGACAGGGCAAGTCTGTTTCTTAAAAAAGAGACATAAAATAATCGTAGCATTAGTGTATTTTTCATTTCAAACAAAAAATCTATAATATAGTTTTTTAAGTCACTCAAAAAAAAAAAACTTTGGTAAAAATAGCTTTGATTTTCCTTGTAAGGTTGCGACGATATCGCCAGCGGCGGACAACTACGAGGAGACGTTATCGACGCTCCGCTACGCTGACCGAGCGAAGCGCATAGTGAACCACGCGGTGGTGAACGAGGACCCCAATGCTCGCATCATCAGGGAGCTGCGTCAGGAGGTGGAGGCGCTCAAGGAGATGCTCAAACACGCTACTGTTAGTATACCTCTTTTACATTCTCAACTTTCACCTTGGCTAAATATGTAAAGGGGACCTAGACGGCAGCTTCAAATGGATCACTGCCAGTTCAATCCATATGAAGATCGTTTCCGGACTTGCCAACTAAGTTGACATTTTACGATTTAAAATCTGCATCATCAAGAATCCCAATAAAATTCAGCTAAAAGGGCCTTTTAAAAATGGTCTGTATATTAAATGTATTTACTGTTTTAGTGGTTTTGATAAAGGTTCTTAAATAGGTACCTGCAAGTTCTAATTCTGCGGCTCGGTAAAATCAAGTTTTATGATTAAAACTTTTACGGATGATTGTTTTAGGGTTCTCCCGTTGGTGACGACGTCCATGAAAAACTTGCGCAAAGCGAACATTTAATGAAGGAAATGTCGAGGACATGGGAGGAGAAACTTGTCGAAACTGGTGAGGATTGACGTTATTAATTATACATCTAACGTACAAACACGCTTTGTCTGTGTGTGAGCTATTAGCACCCGTACACGTACACACACACACAAACATAACTAAACAGTACCTGTTTACAGTACATTATGTCGAAATAAACAAAACTATGAACAAAAGACAAAAATACAAGTACAATTACTTTTCTTACAATTAATAGAAAAGAGTGTAGGTACGGTAAATGTGAGATAAAGTGAAACGTTGCTTGCTTTTATGATTTTTATGAGCAATTAGTACAATATGTTATTAATAAAATTAATCAACAAATTTGATTTATTTCCCAGGTCGAGTTCAGAGCGAAAGGCACCATGCTTTAGAGAAGATGGGCATAAGCGTGCAAGCTAGCGGTATTAAAGTTGAAAAGAATAAATATTACTTGGTCAATCTGAACGCCGATCCATCGTTGAACGAACTACTTGTGTACTATTTAAAGGTGAGTTGTTAAATATTTTAACATGTAATTAAGGCTTAAATATACCCGCGCTTCTAATTCGAAATGTCTAGAAGTGTGCTAAAGCTTAGCCCGAAATATATTAAAATTTGTAACGGTGCCTACAATTTTTATTTAAAGATTTTAATTAAAACATTTATAATTTAGTTGTGTTTAAAAAAAATCAAATGTCGGAATGTTTTTAAATTAAAAAAAAAATCTCATACAAGTTCCAAATGTAAGTTCCATTCCATTCCAAAAGTACTTTCAATATCTAAAAGCTCAATTTTTTTTCATGTCAGGACCGCACACTGGTTGGGGCGGACAGTGCAGCAGATATCCAACTATCAGGTCTAGGCATACAACCGCAGCACTGCTTGCTAGAAGTAGAAGGCGGGACCCTTCACATGCAGCCGATACCACCAGCCAGATGCTTTCTCAACGGAACTCCGGTACTAACGCGAGTCAGGCTTGGACACGCGGACAGGATACTGTGGGGAAACCATCACTTCTTCAGGGTTAACTGCCCTAAACAGACAGGTTGGTAATTTTTTTTCCGCTTTTTTGTATGAAATAGTTTTTAAGGGTTAATTTCTTTTTGTCAATTAATTATTTATAATACAATAAGTCACATTTTCAAGGCCTTACTTTTTTCTTAGTTTTGTGCAGTCCTATTATCTATTTAATTATTTATAGTACATAACTGCTTACAGAAAGTGAAATACATAGATTGTTGACATTTGCAACACATTGTTTCGCTCACTGATCTTGGATGTTATATTCTAATCTTAGTAACTGTGTTTAATAATTCTGTGTTTAATTTGTAATGTTGGTATTTCTTTACAACAGATTGTTTTTCAACGTCCACATCGGAGCCGCAGACTCCCGCTCAGCCGATCGACTACAACTTCGCTCGGGACGAGATAATGCTAAACGAGCTCAGCAACGACCCGATACAGACCGCCATCTCGCGGCTAGAGAAACAACACGAGGAAGATAAACAAGGTGACGTGATATTATATTACGCTAGGTATACGTTACATTAGGTACAAGTCACATAACGTACACGTTACGTTAACGTCAGGTTTAGTGCACGTTACACTACGTGAATTATAAACAAACCTTTTAAACAAAACAAGTAAATGTTAGTAGTAAGGTGTATTGAATCTATTGCTCGTATTGAGTGTGACGATTTATGAATATTGAGTACGGTAACATTATTACAATAATACTTTAAAGTTTATTTTGTCCTTAACTTATGAGAGGTTAAATAAATAAATGATTTATTGCAGTTGCGTTAGAGAAACAGAGACAGGAGTACGAGAGGCAGTTCCAGCAGTTACGGAACATACTGTCCCCTTCTACGCCTTATCCACCATACTCTTATGACCCTCTCAAACTAGGTAAGAATTAATGAAAAATATTACTTTGTACTTGTGTTTTAGATTTTATGGTGCGCTCTTTCTTCCTGTATTTTTAGCGTCCATAAAAATAAATATGTTGTTAAAGCTTACTGCAGTTATTTTCACTATATTTTCAATTAACGTATCAGTTAAATCCTTGTTAAATACCGCCATACCTTCGTATATATTGTGAAACGTACGTCACGGTAGATAGCTACAGAGGCGTGTGTTGTGTCCCCGCAGGCAAGATGGCGGCGTGCACGCCGACGACGGCGGCGCGCGTGGAGCGCTGGGCGGCGGAGCGCGACGACACGTTCCGGCGCTCACTGGGCCGCCTGAAGGCGGACATCCTGCGCGCCAACGCGCTCGTGCAGGAAGCCAACTTCCTGGCCGAGGAGATGCGGCGCAACACGCGCTTCAGCGTCACGCTGCAGATACCGCCGCAGAACCTCAGCCCCAACAGAAAGGTACGATACCATACATTCAAAACCCGTTGTCCCGATCTCGGCCCGGCCGAATCCTTTATAACTCTTAAGTAAACATACCGCCTATAACGACTATTGGATGTAGCGTCCATGTTTATACAGTCCCTCCAATGTGGTTATATCCGATTTCAACTGTTCGTTTCAGTAATTTGTAGGAAATTCCCCTCAATTGTTAAATAGCACCATTTGGGTGATTTCTGAAACTTTGTTTTCTTGTTCCGATATTAAAAATATAATAACCTCGATGGATAAAACCTATTTAAAACATAAAATATCTCTGTTGGCCATACAACAAATAAACTACTACAAAAATAAACTTCTCGCTCACTTGACTTGTTTCTGTGGACTTTTTTAATTGAATATTCGACCTAGCAACTAGTTAGTCTATCTTATCTTATCTTTCCAGCGTGGCGCATTCGTGTCGGAGCCGGCTATAATGGTGTCGAGGTCCGGTCGCGGGCGTCAGGTGTGGTCCATGGAGAAGCTTGACAACAAGCTGGTAGACATGAGGGATCTATACGATGACTGGCGCCGGAACCAAAATGAAGCTGTGCATCACTTTGAGGTGACATTCAACCCGTTAACGCTGAAGCTCTTTGCCGAAAAGTTATTGAAATTGTCGCGCTCGGTATTTTTTGCATTTGACCACAATCTCTCCTCTTATTGATGTCGTGGCCAGAGGTGCAGCATTCTTACCTAGAATACACCTATGTATTTTCGACTTGAAGAGTTGCAAGTTGTAATGCTCGTGGAACACATTCGCTGGGAGAGAGTTCCTAGAGGTCGTAATGCGTTTATGCGTTTGCGGTGTCGTTTAAAACTAACGTATTAAGTTTAATAATGGTTGAATATTTATT
Source organism: Choreutis nemorana (assembly GCA_949316135.1). Lineage (NCBI taxonomy): Eukaryota > Metazoa > Arthropoda > Insecta > Lepidoptera > Choreutidae > Choreutis > Choreutis nemorana. The sequence continues at coordinate 2,858,883 of OX438598.1, forward strand.
TTATTATTGTATTGTTATTTCAGAAACAAATATAATTAGTTAACTTTGGATTTTTTTTTTTTGTATTTTCTTCTTGACTTTTATTAATTTCAACCTTTTTAATAGGAAAAGGAAGACAAGGCTCTAGATCCTTTCTATGAGTCTCAGGAGAATCACAATCTGATTGGAGTGGCGAATATATTCCTTGAAGCTTTGTTCCATGACGTCACCCTCGACTACCACACGCCAATCATCAGCCAACAAGGGGAGGTCGCCGGGAGATTACAGGTAAAAAGAAAGAAGTAAAAATGTCCTCTAAAAAATTCGAAATTATCGAATTTTGTGTGCGAAATCGAAGTGTTTAAAAAGTTGACATTTTTTTTTAATTTCATCTCCAGGTTGAATTGAGCCGCGTGTCAGGACAGTTCCCACAGGATAGGATATGTGAAGCGGCTTCCGATAGCTCGGGTGATATCAGAGACGAGGACGAACCAGTAGACCAAGCCACACAACAGGTGATACACATCTTTCACCTATAGATATAGCAGAGAAATATATAAATTTTCATACAACTAGAAATTATTAAAAATTAAGATTACTATAGAACAATGTGTCGATAAAATATTTGTTATTAAAAAAATCAAGATTTGTAATATACACAGTACGCACACATGTAATATCGATTATAATGCTATACGACTAAGAACGGTATTTACCTTTGTATATCGTGTTTGGATTTTAGTCCAAAATGTCCAGGTGTGACCGTGTGTACTGCGAGGGTCGATCCAGAAATAAACGTTAAAATTAGGAATTTAAAACGCAGGTAACGATTCGAGTATCGATAAAGCAAGCGAGCGGGCTGCCTCCGTCGCTGTCGCACTTCGTGTTCTGCCAATACAGCGTGTGGGGCGGCGGCGAAGGAGTAGTCGTGGCCCCGCTGGTGCCCGAGCCCCCCGCCGGGCCCCCCGTCGGGCCCCCCGCCGGGCCCCCCGCCGGCGCCCCCGCCGCGCCGTCCGCGCCGCCCGGGCCCCGCGCTCCTCAGGCCTGCTTCAGGTTCGACCACTCGAGGGACTTCACTGTACCGCTCACTGAGGAGTTCATCGATCATTGTGCCGGTAAGGTTCCATTTTATTGTTGCCTTGTTTAACATGGTTTTGATAGTACTGACGTGTAAATACCTAGGTAATTTTTTTTTTCAAAAAGAAACTTTGAATTACTTAATATAAGAGCGACAACTTACGCGCTACATAATTTTAAACATTTTGAACAGGGCTGCTATTGCAACCTTTTGATTGAATGTCTGTATGTTTTTAAATAGAGGGCGCGTTATCAATCGAGGTGTGGGGCCACCGCTCGGCCGGGTTCAGTCGGTCGCGCGGTAACTGGGAGGTGGAACAACAACAGCTGGCCAAAGCACGCTCTCTAGCCGACCGCTGGGCAGAACTCACAAGGAAGATCGAACTCTGGGTGGAAATACACGAACTTAACGATCAGGGGGAGTACGCACCTGTTGAAGTAAGTACAGTTGTACACTACACTCATTAAAAGGTCTTTTGAATATTTAAAGTTACAGAAGTTAATAAGTTATACGGTTTAATGTTGATGGGGTGTTCTGTGATCTTTCTAAGGCTTTCGATTGCGTAGATCACACCATTCTCCTTAGGAAATTATCATATTATGGCTTTGATAATCTTTCACTTGGCTATGTGAGATCCTATTTAGACGAGCGTGTTCAAAAAATTCAGATCGGTAGCACTACCTCATCTGGGTCTATTGTAAAAATGGGTGTGCCTCAAGGGTCAATTCTGGGACCATTTTTGTTTTTAGTCTATATCAATGATCTTCTGTTTATGCTAGATGAAATTTTTGGTGAAGTAATTTTATTTGCTGATGACCCTTCTTTTATTTTTAAAACCAACAGAAAATATAACGAAGAAAATGAAATAAATTTAACTTTAAAACAAGTAACAGATTGGTTTAACTCTAACAATTTGCTTCTTAATAGTACCAAGACTAAATGTCTCAAATTTTCTTTGCCAAACGTGCGGACATTATCGACAGATGTTAAAATAAATAATGATGTGCTCGATATCGTAGGGTCGACTAAATTCTAAGGCATTAATATCGATTCAAAACTTCAGTGGAACGCACATTTAGAATTAATTAGTATCTAGTAAATTAAGCTCGGCGGCATATGCAGTAGGGTTAATTAGAAATTTTACGGATCTCCCGACAGCTAGATTGGTATATTGTGCATATTTTCATAGTATTATGTCTTATGAGTTACTACTATGGGGTAGTGCGGCCGAAACAGATACGATATTTATTTTACAAAAAAGAGCTATAAGAGCTCTGTATAACTTTAAGCCGCGACATTCATTACAACAATTATTTAAAGAAATTGATATACTCACCTTACCGGCCCAATATATTTTTGACAATATTATGTATGTAAGGAACATCTAAATGAGTTTGATAGACTAGGACACGGTATAAATACCAGAAATAATGATAAATTACGTACTCTACAGTTAGATTAGCAAAAACGAGTGAGTCATTTATTGGAAATTGTGTTCGCTTTTATGATAAAATTCCAAGTAATGTAACAGAAATGTCACATATGAAATTTAAGCAATATGTTAAACAAATTTTAATTAAGAAGGCTTACTATAAAATTCAAAATTATGTAAAGGATAAAGATATATGAAAGTTATTTAATTAGCTGCACAGGTTTATCTTATTGACAGTTAGAGTGTAGCTAGAATTATTATGTTGAAAAATTGTAATTTGTAGTAGAAAATATTGTAATTGTATATTAAAAAAGCAACTACGGAGGTTTCTTGCCGGATTCTTCCCCGTAGAAATAGCATTCCGAACCGTGGTTGTAAAAAAAAAGACGATTTGAAAGTGCTTATTTTAAGTCTCTTCGAATAAAATACATTTTGACTTTGACTTTGATGTTTGTATAGTGATTTGTCTCATCGATGATTATCTGTTTGGCTACAAGTCGAAGCAATAGCAATTTAATGCAAAAGTCGTAAAAGTAGGTAGAGACATGTGGTTTGATATTGTTTATTGGCAGTATTTATGGTTTACGATATCCTAAAGTTGTGACAAATTTTCTATACTTCCAATACTCGTAATAGTAATAGGGAACATTTCGCAAAGCTCGAATTATATCACGAATGGCACATTTCGTGATATAATGTAAAACTGCCTGTATAGATTACAATTAACGCTAGTGCTGCCCTCTGACGTGAGAACATTGCAGCATGACTTCCTATCGAGTGCAGTAGTAAGTATTGGGTTTGCACAGGTGGCGGGTCGCGCGGACGTGGTGACGGGCGGCGTGCACCAGCTGCGGCAGGGCCAGCAGCGCCGCCTGGCCGTGCGCGTGCGGCCCGCGCTCAACTCCGGCACGCTGCCCATCATCTGCCAGCACATACTCAGCGTGCAGGTCGGCTCCGTCACCGTCAGGTACGAAGGCTTGTCTACTTCTTGTTGGCACAGGTGGCGGGTCGCACGGACGTGGTGACGGGCGGCGTGCACCAGCTGCGGCAGGGCCAGAAAATACTCAGCGTGTAGGTCGACTCCGTCAAGTACGACTGCCTGTCTACTTATTTCTTTACGGACGTGATTGGTGACACTGTTACAGCCTTGGAAAAAAGAGTATGAAGTCATCACCACAGGTGGAATCAAATATTTCTTACCTGGTTATACCATGTTGGTTTTCGAATGCAGCAATATCATTGGCTGATCACTGTTCAGTATTGTCAAAAATTCGCTTATAATGCTATCGTTTTATGCAACATTTTTGCCAAGATAATTTGTCTACAGTTTTCTACCAACTATGCCGGCCTGATGTTGCCACAATACAAACCTAGCAATATTCCTTTGCCCAACAAACCTAGCAATAATCCTAGCGGGCTTTGTGATTTTTTTAGGTTTTACGTAGCAGCCATTATGATATTGTATTTATTGCACATTTAATATTAATGTGATAACTTCACATGACCATCTTTTTTCATGAGTTAAGATTATATAAACTAATAGGTCATCGAACTGGTGTTGTCACTGCCTTAACTTTAATATTAAAACGATTCTAATTTCTGTGATGATTAAATTTTAGGTCACGGCTACAAAAACCGCTGGATTCGTATCAAGAAGAAGACCTAGCTGTTCTAAGGGAAAGGTGGAGCGATGCGCTCGCCAGGAGACGACAACATTTGCACGCGCAGTTACAGGTATGTCCTTGAAAAATAACAAAGACTGAAAGAAATCAAGTTTTAGGTTACTAATTATAGTAGATTTATCATAACAAATACCAAAATAATTTATATTTTCTTTGATTTTGCTATGTATGTATATAAAATTGGTAGTAAGAAATATTTGTACCTTTGTAATTTGTATTTATTTTTAATTGCACTTGCTTTATTTGTGTATCACCTTTTAATTGTATTTGTTTTAGAAATTAGTGAACATGACACCGTCATTGAAAAGCGAGCGTGACGTTGAAAGGGAACAGTCTTTAGTCGAGCAGTGGGTCTCACTCACCGAGGAAAGAAATGCCGTAAGTTTAAGATAAATTAATTAGTTCTTTAATAAAATTTATTGTTAAAAGCATTTCGTTCGCACGGAAAAATAATATTAATTACCAATAGATCTATTAACGCAGGAAATTAATTTACGAAGCATTTCTTTGACATGACTTCAAAGAATCTTTCATTTAAATTAGAGTGTATGTGATCTCTTTGACTTCTTAGTGTGAAGATGATTGTGTGCAGTGTTCTTGCTTTGTAGCAGTTTATCTCCTACAAATTTATGATAAATTGTATTTTTGTTGTAAGGTATTGGTACCGAGTCCAGGCAGTCCGATCCCAGGCGCTCCCGCCGCGTGGAACCCGCCACCAGGAATGGAACAGCATATACCGGTGTTGTTCTTGGATTTGAATGGTAAGTATATTATGACAATACGTGGAACGATACAAATTTAAGAGTGGATTTTGGCTTACTGAAAAACAAATACACAAATTCTGCACACATTAACAGACATTAATTATAACCAATCGACCCAACATTTTTGTTTTAGTCTGTTCTGATTTCCAAACTAAGCAACGATAAACACACGGTATCATATATAGTCAACCCGAAAAAAAAAAAAATCGACACACTCATACAAATATACGAGATTGTAAATCTTCGAACACTTTCAGCGGACGATCTAACGACTCATCCTTCCGGTGAAGAGGTGACAGTTGCCGGTCTGCATTCAATCCTGCCTAAAGAACACGGCAACAAATTCTACGAGCTACAGATATTGCACCACCACGATAAAGACGTATCAGCCATTGCTTCCTGGGACTCCTCTATACACGACTCGCAGTATTTAAACAGAGCAACTGAAGGTAAAGTACAATATTACCAATACCGTCGTGAAAAAGTATCTACTTTTTTATGTTAAAACGATTTTTTACATAAATATTGGTGAAAATGGGGATGTTTTTGTGTTTGCATACTTATCTGTCCCTAGTTATCTCATAAACTCGAGAGTTAACTCATTCATTTTATGGACAATTTATAGATATCAGTTCGGTTTTAGTGTTACGATTCGTTTATTATTACAGCCCTTTATTGTTTAGCCTATAGCTTAAAGAACTGGGTTTGAGATGAATGTCGTACAAAATCATTATGTATTTTTGTTTTTGTGAATCCAGCAAATGAACGCGTGTACCTGATACTTAAGACCACCGTCCGCCTGTCACATCCCGCGCCGATGGATCTCATACTGAGGAAACGATTAGCCTTAAACATCTACAAACGTCAGAGCCTCACTGACAGGATACGGAAGAAAATTGTCAGGTCAGTGTCTTGCAGTCGTGAAATATGTTCATCTAAAGTTTTACTCATTTGTCTTGGTGTGGTTGTATTTTCACATAACCCATAAGGTATAAAAAGCAAAAATCAGAGACGACCTTTTTGCCTACAAATGAAATTTATTACGTGGGTGACAAAATAACACACACAACAGACAAACAAACAGTCACAGTGAACAGCCGTTCTTAATGCTACAAAGCATTTCTTTTTACCTTCTAATGCTTATTTTGATAATATGAGATATATACGCCAATTTGCAGGACTGATCAACTGACTCACACCGGAGTGACGTACGAGGTGGTCTCTAATATTCCGAAGGCGTCCGAGGAATTGGAAGAGAGAGAGAGTCTAGCGCAGATCGCTGCGACAGGAGAGGAAGCGAGCGCTGCCGATGGAGAGACTTATATCGGTAAAGCATACAAATTGATGTTTGTTTTACAATTTGTTACATGTTATCATGTTTTATGTTTAAATTTAGTTCACTTAATCTAGGTTTATTGACAGTTGATTAAAAAAATAAAAAAATAAGGCTAAGATCATTATATACTTCTGCTCAGCCAATATGACATTTGAGCTACGTGACATTGACACTTTAAAAGAGAAAATAGAAGAATTGAAATTTTTAGTTTATATCTTAACACTATTTGGTTATGTAATTAACAGAGAAGTACACCCGCGGAGTGAGCGCTGTAGAAAGCATATTGACGTTGGATCGCTTGCGGCAGAGCGTCGCCGTCAAAGAATTAGAGCAAGCCAAAGGACAACCGATCACGATGCGTAAAACGGCTTCTGTACCTAACTTCTCACAGGTAAGGCTTTTATATGTGATATCACCACTTAGAGCCACAAAAAAACATTTTAATTTAACTCTTTGCAATTTTAACCAAATTAAACATGTTACAAAGTTTTGTGATACGATCTATTTAAATCCTAATTTAAAAATTTATTTATGTGAGAAATATGTGTCCTGAATTAATTGTTTCCGTTAAATTGCAATGGGTTAACAAATACACTACTCTAGGTAATAATAGAAACAACACAACACTAAGTCTAGATTTAGGTTTAGAACATTTTACACTTTTAGTATCTAATATAATGAAGTAAGGATAATAACACTGAAAATATATCGTTAAATGTTGTGATGCTTTGTTACTAACATAAAATAACAATTATTTTATTAGCTAAACAAATAACACTGTACAAATCATACAGGTCATTGATGCCTACTAATATGCAATGTTTGTGTTGACGTTTGTTATTTCAATATACCTGATCCGTCACTGATTAAATTTAAGCCTAATTTACTGTACAAAACTGTACTGTGTATGTTGCATTTAAGGCTCGTATTGCCATTGGATTTCAAGTTCTATGTCCATATGGGGATAGTAAACATTATCAAAATAAAAAAATAACAAACGTGCAACATACATTAATGTCGCTAAAATATTTATAAAATCGCTAGATTCATCAAATAATTTAATAAATAATGTACTTTATATACAATTTGGGAAATTCGTCAACTTGATTTGATTTGAAAGAAACTAAATTTGATTTGTTTTTCTATTCCAACTCTAATTTCGATCTCAGCGAGCGATGTCATTTGTGATTCATGTTCAGATTTGACTGATAAATATTTGATATTTTAAGAATAGTTGAATCTAGCGTTTTTGCAAAGATTAAATATATATACACATATAGTAATCGATGAGTGTGTGTGAGTTCGCTTGCTAACATAGTGTTGTCGCACGCGCAGTTGTCGCAGGCGCTCGAGATCGCAGCCAAGAACGGAACCAACGTGAGTCCTACGCATGGCCTAACTAACAATACATTCTTTTATTTTGCCACTTTTTCTAGTATTTTGTTGTGATGGTTATCTCTAAGGTTGCAAGTTCACAGCGGCCGTCGTCACAAAGAAAAAGGTGATGATTTTGAAATACGCGTTCTTAATCACTCGCCTGGTATTCGAATATTGTCTATTATCTATACGTTTCTTTTTGTCAGCGCCGGTGGATACTCAATTTAATTTGACACCTCATGAAAATAAATAAAAAATAAAAATATTTCATATGGTTGTTATGTTTGGGTTGTTATGTTTGAGTAAAATGTTAATAATCAGCGGGGTTAAAAAGGCCATAACGCAACATTAATTAATGTTAAATCGTAAAATGATACCTCCTAAAGCTTGTTAATTGAATCCATACTAATGAGCGGCCATCTTGCAAGAATTGGTGAAATTGTCTTTTTGACGTGATATGTCAACGAGTTGCTTCAGTTTGGCCTTATTGTTCCGCTGTACAATGACCAAGAATCTGACATTTGGTTATTTTGTATGCACTTGTGAATAAAGATACACAAATGTCAACGGTGATTGTTATTTTGAGAATAGAATGGTTTTTCTTTATAAAATGTGTTCAGCATCTTTTTATAAGCACAATTTTTTTTTCCGAAATCAAATTGATTTAAATTGAGAACTGTGCACGGTGTAAATAATATTGATAAGGTTTCGGGTAATTAAGAAATCTTAATAGTAATGAGACTGGTAAAAGGATAAAAGAGCACTTTTTATGAATTACACTTGCTATGATTTTATTACAGTTCTAAAAGTAAATTGATACAGTTACTCTGTTTTAGTTTCATTGTAAAGTGAAAAAAATGTGGTTGTCATTTATTTACATTGTTGTTACTGTGTTGCCCGTACCTATAGTTTTTTTTTGGCGTTAACATGTTTGTGTTATTTAATGCTTATACAATGTGTATCTTGCAAATTGTATAAAAATACAAAGGTAAGGTTTACGTTTTATGACATCCTCCCTTGCTCGAAATAGTTGTCTCAATTTAAAGATATTAGCCTATATTCATAGTAGATTCATGGAACTTATTGTCTTTTTAAAGAAAGATACCTCTGAATTCATATTATTAGAACATTTAACAAATTTTTTGTTTTATCAGTATACGATACTATTCTTAGCAAAATGTGGCGCACGATAAAGTTGTGTTTTCATTTTAGTTAGACGATATATTGCCACACCGAAAAAAAAATCGTGCGGCGTCATTTACCTTGACAGATTTTGACAGGTGACGTTTGTGTTACAGATTATGCGGTTGGATTCGTCGTTGGAATCTATATGTAGTTTGGCGAATGCTCGCTCGGGCAGCGTGGCAGATTTGGCGGAGGACACGCCCCGTCGCAACAGTTTGAGGCACTCGTTCAATGCGCCCGCACACGCCGACAACGACATACCTACCAATAAACCCTTCGGACTCGGTAAGCAATATGTCATCTTTTATATAGGTTAAGTGAAACAAAACTATTTGTGTGTTACAATTAAACTTTAAGTAGAATTCGAAGCTATTGTTTCGAATTGAAATGATAATAAACATGTAAAAAAATAATCAAACTCGAAATTTGTTTTTCGTAAATAAATAAAATATATATTGTGTTTCATTTTGTGAATAATCTTTTTTGGTTTGTCATTTTGTATTCATACTTATTATAATTTATTTCACTCCCACATATTGTAAAATAATAATATGTATTTAAATACAATTATTATTATTATTTAATAGCATTATTTAGTGCATTTAGTTTTACGAAAGATTTTTAAAATAAAAATACGTAAACATACATAGTGCACAAGTAGTTTAGGTATTTCGACATAATAATTAGCATTTGTACAGTTTTACACAGACAGATGCACGAGTTTATAGGCTAGAATTATTTTTGAACATTGTTTGGAGTTTTAATAAACAATGAAGGTGACAATTGAAAATGAAAACCGATAGAGATGATTCATGATTCACATATATCCATATCACAACGACGACATTCACGTTTCATTGTTCACTACAGATTTTTTTTACTTACCTTGCTTTGTGGCGATGCTATTGCTCAAATATTTTAACTTCTCTTCTATACTCTTCCTGAATATTTCTTTCTCGGTATACTCTAGCTTTTACTCTCTCTCTCTTGACACAAAATTCTATATACAGAGAAATCGAGTTTGGTAAAATTTGATCGATTTTACTTTATTTCGGTTTAAAAACAGACGTTTACTCCATCCATACATTTATTAGCGAATATATTCGGACGGAACATTATACAAAACTACAAAAACAATATATTTTAAATATAGTTCCGTTTATTATTGGGTATCGTATTCCCTCCGAATAGAATCTCGCATAGTTGGACATGAGAAAACAACAAAAAAAAATACCCCATCTATAAAACTAATGTTTTATTCTATCTTGGCCCCCTGCTACCTTCAGGCTCGTTCTTATCAGGTAAACAGTGAAATCAATCATGGTCTTGATTCGGAATGGCAAAGTGTATGACAAAATTATAGTCGAATGCAACATGATCATTGGATAGATGTCGTGTAATGTCGTTAAATGTTAACCATCTCCCTTCTGATTGGCTGAAATTAAAATACTAACATGTTCAATAAAAACTGACTTTGATCCGAGTTGTAACATGAATTGCTTTTTGTAAAAAAATTAAATCGAAACGGTTGTATTGAAAACTAATAAACCCAAAATTGGCGAATTAGTCTGAAATATTGCTGCTTTCAATCATCAGGCTGGCTTCTGTGGTTGTGTTACCTATCTACGTTTGTTTGCGTGTCTCTTTTCATTTGCATGGAATACGAGCATGACATTCTTATGTTTCCTTTCCTCTTCCTTCTACAGTGAAATATTTACTGTGGGTTGATATGCGATGGTATGCTTCAATCTTTCATATGGTGTTAATGACAGTAATATAACACTGTAACTGCTTGTATAATGTACTGACTATCAAAGTAAATGAACAGCCAATGAAATTTAAAAGTAATAATAAATAGAGCAGTATCGACTTAATAAATAAACGTGTATAGCATAGTTAATACGTAGGTGTCACATGAGAGTAGTTATTGATTTGAACAAGTAGACATAGAAAAGTATATTATGTAATAAATGTATTTAGGATTGTGTATGTGAGTGTTAGGTATAACGATGCATGGGAAATGTAGAATAATTGATGATCCATTGAAAAGTAAAATCACAAACGTACTCTTGATAGATCTCGTACATTTAGCATGACATAGATTTGTATTGTAACACGTAAACAATAAAGTATTAATGTTAGTATATGAAAAAAGGTATTTATTTATTTTAAACAATCCAAAATATATTTAATTTTGTTACTGTCTTTAAAAACGATAATTCCAAAGTTTGTGTTACTTGGTTTGATTGTACAATTTATTAAAAATAATGATAAATGTAGTTGTCAATGTATCTTTTGTAAAGTCGACGTAAATCCAAACTTGTTTAGCTTTTTCGAGTGATTTGGGCTTGCATCGGCTTGTATTATAATTGTATAACATCTGATTGTATTTCCAGCTCGTCCGACCTTCTTAAACTTGAATTTGAACCTCAACTCGCTACGACTCCAGACACCGAGCAAGTGTACGTTTCACATGTGAAATAATGCTCATGTTGTAGTTTTGTTTTTTTTTTCTCTGCTGCTATTTTATGATTTTGTATGTTTGATTTTATAGGCTACACATTTTTTTTTTGACTCGCCTTACGTAATAGGTTTTTCTTTGATAGACTGGAGAATGTGACATTAAATGTCGAATTTTTACCCCTTTTGTGCTACCACTTGACTTATTAAGTAAGGCTGTCACTACCTTTTGTTTATGTTATGATTTCGATATTATAGGCTAGTTAGTTGTAAGATTTGATTATAAGAATGCATGATATGATAGTTTGCGCTTAATCATCTTTATTACCTTAACAGGGTCTGTTTCGGCTTAAATTTTTTAAAATAAATAATTGCAATTTTATTTATCGTTTTGTGTGTCCAAGTTATTTTGAGTATTTTTGTGCACGATGTTGTAGTTTGAACTTTTATTTTTACTTTTATTGTAATGTTAAGTGATGAAATGTTAATTAATTTTTAATTTACGATAGCTGTTGTAGAGTGTTATTTGTTTTAGTTTAAAAAAGGACCTACCTAATGTAAATATCTAGACTTGTACACATTTAAATTTAAGGAAACCAAAGCATGATTAGATACGTTATACATAATGAATCTTTAAATAAAGACCTCGGTGGCGCAATGGTGTAAACAACTGAATGCTACACTAGAGTTTCCAGGTTCGAATCCCGGCGGGGGCGTCTTGGGCATCTTGGATGTAGTATTCTTATCTATGTACTACCATATCGTTGCTTAGTGCCTGCGATACAAGTTTATATCTTAGTGCTAGGCTGAGAAAATGTGTATCGTGATGTGGTTATTATTATGATAAAATATTGATTTTACATACACAACACGTCAAATTAGTGAAAAGACAATAGCAGTATTCCCGCTGAACAATTTATTACGCTGCAGCTGCGCGCTTCAATTGCTCGCGTAGTGTAGACGAGGCGCGCGTGATCCGTTCTTTGTCGGTTCTATAGACGCGTCTACACAAAACCATGCATGCTCAGCGACGAGTGCGGTGCGCGGGATCACATGCAGCGTTCGGTGGGGATACCGTTAACGATATGTAACCAACAAAGCCACTACATCTACTAACTATAGTGTTGTTAATTGTCGTTGCATTATTTAGCAGCATCACCAGCTAGTGGCAAGCTCGGGCTGCGTATGACGACGTTGCATGAGGAGCCAGGGAGACGGAACGATGAGGACTCGCACTCTGAACCAGAATCTGCACCATCGGACTCTTTAAACACGCCGAGATCGCAAGTAAGTAGTGCTACACCACAAGTTATACGGGTTCACTACGTTTTCGTTTTTTTAAATTGGACTGATGTGTCTGAAACAAGCTTTGTACCAGATATATAGATAAAAAGTGATTTCACAAACCACCATACGATTTTTCCATATTTTCGCGATCAATAAAATTTGAATTGTTGTTTGGAAAAAAAAAACAAATTCAAAAGATTTGCACTTATACTTAATAAGTGATCGTAATAGGGAAACCTTTAAAAAATTAAATACTAAATGCATAATACAAAAAATTCTATCAGCGTACGCGAACACGAGCGACGACCCGCGGCTTCCTGCCGACATCGAAGACGTTAGACTCGCTGCACGAACTGGCGTGCGAACGTGTACCTAACAAGAACTCACCGTCCATCTCGTCGAGTGGATACGGTACGTTTGACTACTATGACTACGGTTTGCCTTTCGAATCTTTCGCTGCACATTCATGCATCTAAGAATTTTGGCATTCTATTTTAATAATTATATCTATGAACAGGTTCACAAGCAGTATCGTCGACAAACTTAACGAATGACGACACGCTATCAATCAGGAGCATGTCGGTCGATGACACTCCAGATTTCGATAAAAACGTCGATTACTCACTAAACAAAACGAAAACCTCAGTCGCCGGACTGAGAAACGAGATCACGGTCCTGAGGAATGACATCAGTGAACTGAAAAACGAAATTGTAGAATCGAAAAATGAATTAGACGACACGACATATGAAAAAGCAAAAACACCCGTTCTTACTCCTGGTGGTAGAAGAATTAACCCCTTTTTGAAAGACTGCGAGGAGGCTGTGGAACCTAATGAAAAACGCGAACCAGTCGAGCAACAAATCGAGCAACCGGTAGAGCAACTAGTCGATCCGTTAGGAGCAATCCCAGTAGAGAATCATTCTGTAACGTCGAGTCCAGTGAACAAAGGTCACCATGATGTCTCACAAGATGTTTCACGAGACGTTTCACAAGACGTCTCACAAATGAACGGAGATTCGATGCATGATTCTACTATTGTCACAAGTAAGCAAATATTATAAAATACAAGTCAAGTATTGTCAAGCCTTAGTTACCATAAATAATTCCTTCTGTCGCTGGAGGGTGCTAGTTCTACTTTCGAGAAGGATCACAAATAAATACAAATTAGCATGCGAAAATTCGAATGTACATATAGATATTTGAGTTTTACTATTGTATTGTACAGGCGATGCGGACGTGGAGTCTGTAAGTTCGGAGACGTCGAGTCAGTCGGCGCGAGCGAGTGAATCCGCCTCGCCGCCACCTGATCATCACGTCAATACACAGCTGCCGGCTGGAAAGGTACATTATAAAATTACATTTTCAAGTAATTAAACCGATTTAAAATAATCAAAGTAAGTACATCAGTCAATTTAAAGTAAGTACACCAATTTATCATTTTAAATGAACAGAAAACGTCACTTCGTCGCTTTGGTATCAAAACATTTATATGTTTACTACGACAAATGCTAGTGCAGGATTCATATAGACTGAGCACTGACTGACTCCTTGTAACGATATTGCTATTTAAGTTTTTGTACTTTCATAAATATCGTAAACTGATATTGTTGTGTAATAAATTTGATTGTATTTCTAAGTAGTCACTGCGCGTTTTTGAAAGCAATTATGCTCTAGTAAGATGTATCACTGTTGCTCTGCATCTCGCACGATGTGTTCAAGTTGGTTGTTTCGCTTGTAGGTGGTCCGTCGCCGGCCGGCCAGCTCCCGCAGCGGGCGCGCGTCGCTGTCGTCGCGGCCGCGTTCGCTGCACGAGGACAAACGCGCCGCGCCCGCCGCAGCCCGCCGCCGGGACTCAATGCACGAAGACAGATACGAAGACCACCACGACAGCGACAGGATCGACGGTTCGAACATTACGATACTTGTCCTTTGTTTTAAAAAGACACTGCTGTTGATCCCGGTTAACAGGAGTTTCAATGTGGTGGATAGACTTCAATGTTACTTTTTGTAGATAAAAAGGTGATAGTAATAAATGCAAGTTGTTGGCAGACTCGAGCTCGGAGGGCGGCAAGTGGTTCCTGCCGGAGTGGATGTGCGTGGGCGAGAGCGTGCAGGTGCGGCTGAGCAGCAGCACCGGCGTCGTGGCCTACGTCGGACGCACGCACTTCGCGGACGGTCTCTGGGTCGGCATCGAACTCGACGCGCCCACTGGTAACTATACCATACGTATCTGAACTATTTTTCTAATGTAAAAGTTATGTCTACAAAATTGAGAATTATTTCTCTCAGTAGTAACTATAAAACTACTGAATCAATGTTGATAGCAAAGTAAAATGTACATGTTCACTACCAGGCAAGAACGACGGCTCGGTAGGCGGCACGCGCTACTTCACATGCCGGGCGCGCCACGGTATATTCGTGCGGCCGGACAAGCTGCTGCAGGACCGGCGCGGACGCAGCGCACGCGCCTACCGAGACAACGAACTCAAACGAGCCGCCAGCAAAGGTAACACACACTGTTACACTCACTTATAGGAATATTTTGAATAAATTGATTTATAGAATATTTGACGTTTATTCATTAACGTGACGTTTATATGTATTGCGACTGTTTGTCACCGTGGCCGTCAAATGTAAAAATAAAATAAAAAATGGTTTACGTTAATTTTAACAACACTTTAATAGAAGAAGCTTTGAACAGTATTCTAACTCCCGTGTGAAGTTGCTTTGGTTTCGGGTTTGTTTATTTTATTTTGGTTTTCTTTTAATTGTTAAGTAGAGAGAAATTTTTTTAAGAATAATTTATAAAAAAATCTTGTGTTTGTAGGCGATGGTCTACACAACCTGCACAGGTCGAGGAGTCGCGGCGACAGCATAAACGCAATCGGTACCAAAACTAGAAGTAAATAAACCTCACACGTACTTCGTATGGATAGCAACGCTAACACCAAGAACGGACCGATTTACAAACAAGTGACGTCCACATATTGTACTTGTATGAACTCACACATTTTTAGTTGCAGATATGTGACGCGAATGGTGCTTTCTATGTTGTAAATGTTTATGTTCAAATACTATATCGTTAAAGCAATATAGTAGGCCCTTGTTTGTAGTTATATATATGTTAAGACAGCAAAGGAAACGAATTCGCTCGTTTTTATTGAAAACATCAATAAAAATTGACGCGAGTAAACAGATTTCCTCAATATTGTATGCAGCTATTTATTCATCCCAAGAAAATTATGTTTTTCTATTTTTATTTTTAAAGCAATATTGACTTACAATTTGAGATATATATGTAAATACAGTTGGATTTTTAATTATGTGATTTTAATTTAATTGTAAATATGTGAATTTGGTCTACTTTTAATTTACCAATGAATTATGTGATTTAAGATTCATTTTGTTGTTATTTGTCATGGTTTTATTAAAACCTTGTATTGCAATTGAAATTTTTTCTTAATAATATATTCTACATTTTCTATTAGCATTATGTGAGTAATGGGAACTATATACCTAACTAAATACTTGCTCAGTTGCATTTGAACTTACGTTCAATTTGTGTTTATGCAGAACACGATTGCCAGTTTTGTATGTGATAACTTCTTGCCGTGCAAATGGAGAGACAGTGTAGATACAGTTTTATGTAATTTTCGCATTTATATGTAAAACAAAAAAAAAAAATTGCGATATTTAAAACAAAAACTGTCCAATTTTATCTTCGTCCAGTATAAGACTTTGTACTTAGTACAGGGATGAGCGGTTTGGACACAATAACACCTGTCACCCGGTGACGGAATTAGACGTCAACCGCCATCCTAAGGTTACTATGATACCCACTCGCCGACAATTTAGGTTGTGTAGCAAAATAATGGTTTAGTCGATAAAAATGTCCTCAATAAATAAACTCCATCCACTTTCGAACAATAATGAAAATTTGTACCCAACTTGTGAAAAACAGCCCTTGGTGTTGTCATAATAAAAGGTACCGAAGATCATATTTTTGTGGGTTTCATAATAATGTTATCGCAAAATAGAAGTGTAATTATTTTGTTAAAGAAATTCCTAAATGTCCTTTTTAAGTAATGTCACGTTGGTGAACGACTTAGTTGTACCTAATTGTATATTCCATCCTCTTAGTAAGGTAAACATTGATAAGTACATAAAACAAGTACATAAATATATAGGTATAAAGCCATCATGATTTAATAATGTTTGTATTCATTTCAGTCCAATGTATCATGTAGCCTGCCACTTGCCAACATAATCGATGCATATTGTATATGAACATAACATAATATTGTAAATTTATTAACGATTTCTAAAGTAAATAAAATTATTATCACATGCAGTTCGCAGTCGACGAGTAAGGTCAGACTCATTGTAACGAGAGCATTTAACATAATTTGACGATACGTGAACGTAGTTTTAAATATTATACCTACTTATCGAATCTTGTTAGACTGTTGTACTTAAAACATTCCAATTTAAAGCATTTTCTTATCATATTGCAATATTATGATTATCTTAGAGAGTATTTCGCGTATAAGTTAGATTTATTAGAAAAATGCGACTTAATTTATGACATGTTTTTTATCATTGGACAATTTTATGCCTTGACTAGGACAGCTCAATGATTTGATTTAAATGTCCGTGTTGGTAGGGGTGTCGACCCGTAGTGTGTGCGGGTTTAGCCGTTAGAGATCACGTACATAGATATTGTCCGGTATCTCCCTTAGCTAGTTGTTTTTATTTATTAGAGTTAAGCTGACCATTGTGCTGTGCTTTTGTTTTAATATCTAGTTTATAGGTAAATGAAATTATTTGTTTTATATTATTGTTTTATAATATCCTGATTACAATGTATTTATTGCAGTTAAAACAAAAATGAGCTTTTACGATGTAATTGTTAGATTGTATTATGAAATGTATCGCATGATTATGTAATTTTGATTAAATTATTGTATTTTTCTTGCTTATACAAAAAAGTGTAAAAAATATATAAAATTAATAGATCACAAATAAATTTTATTTCTTAGTATTTTGTGATAAGCGATTTAGGCAGTTATTTTGTAGCTTAGGTGGTTGCATCTTTATATTGTACACATAAGCATATTTTAGTAAAAGATTATAATATTATTATAAATAAAATAGTTCACTTCTAGTGATTTCTTTTGCTAAGTAGGAAAATTAAGTCAACCATCGCTGTCATTATTAATAAATGTATACTAAATTCTAAAATCTTTTTTATTTCGTTCCTTTTAAAAACTTTTTAAAGATCGATGGAAAATAATTCATTAAAAGTTTTAAGCTTGATAAGAGCTGTCATCCGGCCGGTACTAAGAAGTACACCGTCCAAAAGTATGTTTACATTCTTTTATTTTATTATAACATTTTAAATATACTGTATAATTTAAAAAATGCGTTCAGATTTAAACGTAAATTCAAAGTTATTTTATTGAGATTTTTCCAGGGTGCTTAGAAATGAAGTTGTAACACGGGAAATAAAATATTCTAAGTACAGTTATTAATTCTTTTACTCTGTTGTTTGTTTTCAATTTAGTCTCATTATGTTTAGAAAAAGTAGAGGGATACAGATTTATAGAAAATTTTATTTAATAATATTGGATATTAATAATAAACACATCACGACACACACATTGACTCAGCCCTGCAGTAAGTATCGTAAGAACTTGTGTCACAGGAACTAAGCAACGATATGGTATATACTACATAGATAAAAATACAATATCCAAGACCGGTAAGCGAAACAATGCGTCTTTCAAATAACACAAAGTTGTTAAGATAGGTAGTACAGCACGCACAATGCGATGAAAAGGGATAGTTTGAGATATGTGTTTTTATGATTTATTATTTTTCGCTCAATAACTTTATTCCTAGTAGAATTGTTGATGTGCTAAAATGCCAAATTTAATGTCTTTTGTGACGTCAAGAAAGAACGTCATTGTATAGCACATTTTTGTAAAATAAAAAAATCTTGCAAACTTTACTTTGTATTTTGAAGGCGCATAAAATTAATATCAGATTAAAAATTATATGTAGGTAGCTATAACAAGATAAGTTTTGAAATGGCTAAGTTCTCATAGGTTCGTAACTTGCTTACTAGGTACCTATTTAGAATTCAAAGAAATATTTAAGATAACTAAAAATAGCAACCGGGGGTAGGTATTTGCATCAGAAGTAACGTTCCGATGTAAAATTATGGGTAGAGTTATTGGCGTTCAGAGAAATAAACATTCATTTATAAGTTTTAAGTCAGGAATTTAAGCGTTTTTTGTCTATAATACTTTAATAACAATTTTGATACCTACTAAATGTGAACTATTTTGTATGTGAAATTAAATGTCTCAAATGTTCAATGGGTACACTGTCTACATCTTGCTAAAAAAACAATAAAGCGACTGGTTCAAGAACAACGTCGCGAGTAAAAGCTAGTTCGTATAAGTTATAGCTCTAGACTAGAATCTAATATATATTTCAATGCTTTAGCTGATCTAATCAAATTATGATGTACTGATTCTGATGGGGGCTTAGTAACTTGTTGGGATATTTTTGGACATTAAACGTGGCTAACAAACATAATGAAAGATGTATCTAACGTTGACATACTCTTACAAGAAGTAACTTGAGTGAACTATAGGTTTACGCCCTTTTAAGGTAGTCCTTAAAATAGAGTGAGTTGGTAGTTATTAAAGTGTTCGAGTAAGTTAGTAATAGTTTATTTGAAGTAATTTTATATTACATATTATTTTTTTTACAAGCGAAAAGCTAATGCCTTAAAAACTTGACCTTATTTGCGACGTATAGTTCGTGTCATCTGCCGCCGGGCGGGGGCGGCGCTGCTGTCGCCTGGTACGCGTCTTTGCTTGGGACAAGTACTGACTGAATATAAAACTAATATATTTGTTATATACAATTACATATTTGTAAAAAAAAAATGTGTTCATTATAATTTAAAAACCTATTTCCTTATTGCTAATGAAACAAATCGAGGGTAACGGTTTATGATTGTATAAATAATTCTTCACGAAACATATTTCAGATTAAATTAATCTGATATCCGTAATCAATTTACTGACTATCTATTCAATTATTTATTGATAGGTTGTGTTATAACAGCTAACACGTAAGTTTAATATCATGAAAGTGGTTTTTTAATACACATGTAATTGTTTTGCTGTCGTTACTCTAAGTAGGTATTTCGGTAGCATCGTAGCTTGTTACAAAGGAGACACCGCTCTGTTATGGGCCACAGTTGCGTGACTTGCCTTTTGCCTGCCTTTGTCTTTTCCTGATGCCTCTTCAATAAAGTCCCAGCCGGCTCCCAAACAGCTTGCCTCCTAAAGAATAAAAACTCAAAATAAAATCCTATTTCCATAAAAATGAGAATTTGAAAATACAACAATGGACCAACCTGGTCCCTCTTCGTCGAATCAGGATCCTCGTTTCGACTTTATCGGCTCCTATGCCGTCAAATCCTTAAAATTAAAGCCAGAAAAATGGCTGAGAGTCTTGAGTATAGAAGAACACCGCAGTACCTTAAAAGACTTTCTGGACAAGCCGCTCCCACTCTTGCTCGTTATAGTATTGACACACGCGGCACAACTAGTTCCCGTCGTTTCTTTCCCTTGCTATTTGAAAAATAAGGCGGTCTACTATGTCAAAAAGAAACCAGATGTTGTCCCTAAAGAAAACTGCGCTGATATGGTCATATTTGGTAAGCTTTACTTAAAAATTCAACGTTCCCATTGTACAAATCAAAAGTAGTACATATCACTTTTTTTTTACTGCAGCACCACAGTTCATTGTAATAGTATGTTAAGATCTTATCAT
Source organism: Choreutis nemorana (assembly GCA_949316135.1). Classification (NCBI taxonomy): domain Eukaryota; kingdom Metazoa; phylum Arthropoda; class Insecta; order Lepidoptera; family Choreutidae; genus Choreutis; species Choreutis nemorana. Next base: position 2,879,318 of record OX438598.1, read on the forward strand.
ATTTGCTCTTTTCGACTTTAGTATCATAATATAATCCTTTACTTAAAGGTGACATAGCACCAAGACTGATAGATGAATTGGCAGCATTGGTTGATGAAGTATTCGTTCCTCTTCTATCCAATCCATTGAACCATGAGGGCTGGCCATTGGTAGTCTCTCAAGATATTTTAAAGCAGATACATAACCTAAAGAGCACTGTATATGAGGTACGATATTCAATATTTTGCTGTATTCATTGATTCTTTCTAAAGATACTCCAATTTAAAAGACGTTTGTGTAGGTCAAAGGAAAAGTTAGTGGTCAAACGGTTTTGCCAATGCCAGTTGGAGTAGAGCTCGTCCATGAAGCCGAAAAAAGCATTTTAAGAGGAGAAGAAGCCGATTTGTACCTGAAAAGTGCCATAGAAGGCGTGGTGATAAAATGGGCACAACAAATCAATGACGTTATGATGGAGGACTCTGCGCAAGCATTCGAAAATGGACAGAATCCATTGCCAAATACAGGTAGGGGTTTGCATTAGCCTTGTAACATCGATGTTAGGTAATCAAAAAATTTATTTTACACTATTCTTGAAAACTTTTAGAACTTATATTTTGGAAATCACGCTTGAACAATCTAAATTACATTTACGATCAGCTTCGGAGTGAAAGAGTAAGATGCATGGCAGTTATTTTGGAGAAAACGACTTCCGCTTATTATCCCTGTTTTAGCAGGCTCTTCAAGAACATTGTATCAGGTAAGAAATTGATATAATCTAGATTTGAATCTTTATGAACTTAAAAAAAAAAAAAAATTAAAGAAAGTATTCGTCCTTGTAGCTCTAGCTGAAGCCCAAGAAATAGATTTATATCTAAGAACTCTCGTGAAGCACTTCCAAACATTAGAAGACACAGACTTCACTGAATGTCAACCCCTTTTTCGGCCGCTTTTTCATGTAATTTGCATGATCTGGAGAGATTCAAAATACTATTGCAGTTCGTCCAAGCTAATGGTCATGTTAAAACAAATCTGTAACTTACTTATTTATCAGGTAAGTAGGTAAAAGTTTGCATTTCGTATTATTTCGTATAGTTTCTAATTAGATTTTTATTACTAAAATTTATTGGGAATTAATTTACACCGTATGGGTACACAATAACCAGATTCTTCATTGTTATTGTGTAAATATTTATTTTCCTAGTAGCTGGAACTGAATCTTTCTAAATGTTACGACATTGTTTGACGACCTCGGTGGCGCAGTGGTGTAAACAGCCGACTGCTACGCTAGAGGTTCCGGGTTCGAATCCCGGCGGGGGCGGGACTTTGTGTTATTTGCAAGACGCATTGTTTCGCTTACCGGTCTTGAATGTTGTATTCTTATTTATTTAGTATATACCATATCGTTGCTTAGCACCTGCGACACAAGTTCTTACGATACTTAGTGCAGGGCTGAGTCAATGTGTGTGTCGTGATGTGGTTATTTATTATTTATTTGTTGTTACGTTCACGTTACGTAACATTTCTGAATACATTTTTTTCAGGCGAAAAAGTGCTTAGACCCAAGTACACTTTTCCATAGTGACATTGATGAAGCTACACAACGTATTCAAGTTACAATCGATATCCTTAAGAAATTCCGAAGTACCTTTGAATATTTTAAAGACAATTTGAAAAAATATTTCGTTGACAGAAATGTTGTTCCTTGGACATTCCACCCCAACGTGGTGTTTGAAAGGCTGAACAAGTTTTTAGGACGACTAAACACAATTCAATGGTTTTTCAAAACTGTCTTAGAGTTTCAAAAGTTGGAAAAGATCGAAATAGGTGGAATGAAAGGGAGAGTTTTGAGTTTACAAATAAGAGAAATATCTGCGGAATTTGATTCATATTTTCATGCATTTGCATCAAAATCTTATGACGTTCTTGATCCAGATGATGATAAATTCAATGAAGATTTCAAAGACTTTCAAGAAAATATCATCGATCTAGATCTAAAGCTGTCAACAGTTTTGGTAGAGTCATTTGACAACTGCTCGACTCTAGAATCAATATTTAAGGTAAACAATCTTTTATGCAAGAATGAATGAGTTCAACCAAACATATTAAAAGTTTGTGATAAATAATATTATTTTACAATATTTTACAGCTTATTGACATCGTTGGCTCCGTTTTGGATCGTCCACTAATAAAAAATGAGTTTACAGCAAAATATTGCGAAATAATCGTCATGTTAGAGAAGGAGATCGTCATCTGTGAAGTAAGTCTAACAAACACTTCTTATACCATAACGTATCTACAAAAAAATAAATTTGTATGATTTTTTGTAGGAACTTTTTTCTGAACAAATCAGTCGCCTGGAGAAATACGGGCACTTGGAGATAGACGCTTTCCTCCCCCCTATTGCCGGGGGCCTCCTCTACATGACCACGCTGGCTACCAGGATAACCAAGCCTGTAGTCAGCTTTCGCAATTTGCCGCACCCGTAAGTGTCCGTGGGTGGGGCAAATTGCGAAAGCTGATTCTATGGCTTTAAATCTTCCGTTATGAATAGTCTTGTAAAGTATAGGGGTATTAATTTTTCTATTACTTAAATCACGGTCTGTTTTTTGGAAGCACCTTGAGATATTTAGGTAGCTTTTATTTTTAGAAGGTAATAAGACATAGTAGAAGTTATTAGAACTTATAAATACCTACAGTAGGTATTAAAGTTAAAATCGGCATGAGGTAGGTACATAAAGATGATAATGATTCATACCTTTATCAGGGTTGTTTTGAAATCACAGGATAAAGGGTACGGATGAAGCGAAAAAAATCTTTGTGCGATACGACGAACTTATCGAAAAAATTAATAACTTCAAAAAGAAGTACTTCGATGACTGGGCATTGACTTTACCACAACTGATCGAGGAGAAGAGCAATAATATGATATTAGCGCGACAAAAGTCTGATCTCGTGTTGAACTTTAGCCCAAACGTAAGTGAAATGTTACATGTCATACCATAAGTACGAGTAGGTACATACAAGTTTAAAAGTTTAAGCAATTCGAAAAGATTATTTTGGTTTCCATATCAATTTATTTTTATAGATATTGGATGTCATGAAAGAAGTTCACCATCTACGATCAAACCCCGCAATTCTTAAATCTTTGCCGGAGGAAAGTCTAAAGTTGTTTGAAAAGCAAGAAACTTACAGACAGTACAGAATTAATCTAGGCATCACTATTGATTGGTACAATCAAATTAGGAAAAACAGTCAGAAAGTCGAATTTGATTTGGTCGAGGATGAAATTAAAGCAATCGACGAAAGAATTGAAATGGCACAGCATCAACTCAATTGGAACTCTCCAGGTATTGTAATCTTTCGATACCATGTGGCCTTTTTTCTAAAATTTCGGTATTAATCTTGACGAGAGCTCCAGACCAATTTATTTGATAAAGAGGAAATGTTGTTAGATAGTTTAAAAAAAATATTTTTTGTTGTATAAATAAATTATTTTCGCCTTAGATCTTTGGGATTACTTACAAGAATTGCACAGGCTCGTTGGAAATCTGTTCGAACGAATGTCGAAAATTCAGGAAAATTTAGTGGAAATGAAAGCAGCCCTGAGCCTTTGGTCGATTCAACCTCTCTTTGAAAGGAAAGAAGGGAAAAAGGTCTGAAAATCTTTGTAATTTAATCAAAAAAAGTATTCCAATAATGAACATGTTCATGTTCGGCCGTAACTCATTTGGGATTTTTTTATTCCGTTACCGTCCGATATATGATTCTACATCAATCTAAACTTATCACACTCAATTCAATAAGTTCGTAGATAGTTTTTCCAATATATATTTTGAAGTGGTCAGTTAATACTACATGAATAAGGCATAACGTGTTGATGATGAAAGCCAAACATTTAACTGATCATAATGACATTATATTGATTTACCATGATCGCAACAGGATACTTTGCTAAACCTGGAAGATCGTCAAGAGCGGATAAGTAAGAGATACAGTGACATACAGATCTCAGCCAATCGGATCAAGGAACTTTTACAGGAGAATATGGAACTGTTCAACATGCAGGAGAGTCAGGATAGTGGGATCTGGCTGAATTACGTCGCGTTTATTGATAGGCTCATTGAAGAAGCTTTGTTCAAACTTATCGCCTTCAGGTTAGTATTAAGTGAAAGTTTTTGTAGTAAAAATGTCACTATGCATTGTTCAGGCGTCTAAAATAAAACAATTTTATGTCTTTTGTACCAATTTGTTTTGGCCTTTACTTAACGTCTTTTACAAACAGGTTGTGCAAGAAGTAGTTTTATTTATCGTAATTGTTGAATAAATAGTAAACCTAGATAATAATTTAGGCAGTAGTTAAGAAATATATGTAAATAATGTTTTCCCTTTAATATATAGTATGGGCTACATAACTGAGCATATGGATTCTAAGAACAAACTATCTCCAGTATTTGAGGCGCAACTAGAACTACTCGAACCAGACATGGTATTTTCCCCAAGTCTTGACCCCAATAATAAGAAAGGATTCACATTTCTCATAAACGGAATAATAGATGATATCCTAAAAATTTCATCTCTCGTTGAAAGAATTGATCCAAAAAAAGAAGAATCGTACGAAGAATTTATCACAAATAGTCCTGATATAATAGATATGAAAGATGATATTTTAAACGGAATTGACAAGGTATCCTTTTGTCTAAACGTTTCATTTCTTCTTTTTGTAAGCTCGTTAACAGATGTATAAATTAAAAATACGTTTTATAGGTTATAGAAGATGCAAACGACTTTTGTAAAACCTTCGAAAATTACTCTTATCTTTGGTTAGAGGAAAGAGATGCAATAATGGAAATCTTCTTGACCTACGGGCGTATTTTGACACCAGATGAAGTAGACAAGATTGGAGCTGAAGATGGGACTGCACCTCCGACCTGCACACCTAAAATGGAATCGTTTAGAGAACAAATCGACCTTTATGAAAATCTTTTCATGGAAATTGAAGAAATGGATTCCTATAAGATATTTAACTGTTGGTTTCAGGTATCTACTATACCAAGTATTAATTACAAAAAGTATTCTATTTTAAGTTTATGTCTAATCGTAATTTTATGTTTTTTTAAGGTTGATGTGAGACCATTTCGTCAAGCTTTATTGAATACCGTAAGGAAATGGGGAAACATGTACAAAGAACATTTGGTGAATAATGTCATTTTGAGCCTCAGTGATCTTGGGCTATTTATCCGACAAGCTGATGAAGGCGAGTTTTGTATTTGTTGTGTGGTTAGTTTTAGATTTTGGAATAAAGTGTCGTAATATAATACTAAATTGTTTCATTTATAGGACTATTACAACCAGTCCCAGATGGTGATTATGACGCCTTAGTTAATGTTATGGGATATTTGATGCACGTCAAAGACCGAACAGCAACTACAGATGACATGTTTCACCCCCTCACTGAAACTATCGAACTCCTTAAGTTTTACGATATGGATATACCTGAAGAAGTCAATGTTCTGTTACAAGTATGTTTTAGTTAACTCAATTGAAACCTTAACGATTAAGAATAAGTTGCTAATAAAACTGCATTTTTTTCAGGAACTGCCTGAGCAATGGCAGGCTACCAAGAAGCTTGCGTTGACAGTAAAACAGCAAGTTGCTCCTCTTCAGGCTGCTGAAGTGGCTGGCATTAGGAAGAAGATATCTACTTTTGATTCACACGTTACATACTATCGAGAAGTGTTTAAGAGATACGAGGTAAATTATGTAGCTTCTGTGGCTATAATTTCAGCAGGTTGATTTTTAAAAACATTATAACCGATTTATGACATTTGAAATGCTTTATTGATTTTAGTTCTTTAAATACGAATGTGAAGATCCGTATGGGTTGATGTCGCGAGTTGACTACGAATTGATACATCTTGAGAGAGAGATGAAAAGCATACAAGAATCGGGTTCATTGTTCGAAGTGAATGTTCCGGAGTTCAAATTGTTAAAACAATGTAGAAAGGAATTGAGGATGTTGAAGGTAAGATTGATGCCACCACTACTCATGAAAATTTATTTTATAATTGGACCTTGATGAGTTTGGAGTTTAACCTAATGTGCAACGACATTATAAAATAGGTATATCAATGTTTTTGTATTTCAGCAATTGTGGGATTATGTATTTATTGTTAGGACAAGTATTGAAGATTGGAAAACCACTCCATGGCGTAAAATTGATGTTGAAAACATGGATATTGAATGTAAAAAGTTTGCAAAGGAAATCAGACTTTTAGACAAAGAAATGAGGAGGTGAATCTTAAACTCATGTGAAGAATTAAGTATGAGGAGCTTTATTTTCTCGTACCTATAATGTTATTTAATAAATATGTGTTTGCAGTTGGGATACATACATAAACTTAGAAGCTACTGTTAAAAATATGCTGACGTCTTTGAGAGCAGTTGGTGAACTTCAAAATCCAGCTATAAGAGAAAGACATTGGGAACAACTAATGCGTAGTACAAAGGTGACTTTAGACATATCCATAAGTCTCTCAGTTAATATCGTTTCCAATTTGTATATACAATATCTTTGTAAATAAATCCAAATAATACATGTTGTGGATTGCACGATCATTAAATGTTATGGTGAATGATTTTGGTGATGCGAATGATTTTTACATAATATGCATGTAGTGTTAGCATGCGTTCTCACAAGGATGGATTGGAATTTTTCACTGAATTTAAGGTTTCTGTCTTAAAATGTCTTGTTAAGTTTAAGGTTGATTGATCTTGTTTATTTTGTAAATACCATCAGGACTGTAAATAAATATTTGTGGTTCACAGAGCTTAGCAGCATTACCACCCGAACTCACTGTAAGTATTATCATGTCATCTCTTGATTGACATTTGTGTTTAATTTTATATTTCTATCACTATGTGTTATATAAAATTGTTCTTGATAAATTTAGTATCGTTAGTGGAAAGGAAAAAAGGATTAAGGGATATTACGCCTGACTGACTTTTTACTTTACATGAATAATAAACAAATCTCGTTTTATAATTGTTATTTTTCCTTTTCTTTGATGATATGTTTTTTTTCTTGTTGCACTATCAGTTACACTAAACATGCTTTTGATGCATTGTGAATATTTATTTTTAATTAAATTTAGTAGTTTTTCTGTCTTCTTAATAGTTTATATAGTTCTCAAGAACTTATTGTGATTAAAAATTCCTTTAAATATTTACAAAGGTTAAAATCGTTATGGATACAAATACAACTCTAGCAGATTTATTGGCTTTAAATCTGCACGAGTGTGAAGAAGAAGTTAAGAACATAGTGGATAAGGCTGTCAAAGAAATGTCCATGGAAAAGATTCTTAAAGATCTAAACAGTACTTGGAGCGCGATGGAGTTCGAACAAGAAGTTCATTCGCGTACAAGTTGTATTCTTCTGAGAGCAAGCGAGGAACTTATCGAAACTTTAGAAGAGAATCAAGTAAGTGTAATCATTTTTTGTTTTTGTCGTGTGATGTTTACTTATGTGCGATGTTTTCGACACCTTCGTAGATTATAGACCATTAGTAGGGTTTATATTTTTATGGATAGATTTCTGATTGTTAAATCAAGAAGGTTATAGTTTAATAATAGTCACTAAATTCAAAATCTAATAAATCTAAGATTCAACATTATTTTAGCTACGAAATCACTGAAGTCAGTGTTTATTTCCAGCCAACTTCTGATGTTTTGTTATTAACACATTCAAATATTTTTTAGGTACAACTCCAAAATTTAATAACATCGAAGTTTGTAGCTCATTTCTTAGAAGAGGTATCAGGGTGGCAACAAAAATTGTCTATAGCAGATCAAGTCATCACGGTATGGTTTGAAGTACAAAGGACTTGGACTCACCTTGAAAGTATCTTTATGAGTTCTGAAGACATAAGGAAACAGTTGCCCGATGATTCTGCCAGGTTTGACAGGATCGACGCTGAATTCAAAGTAAATATCTACTTTAACTCGCATTTTATCATATTTTCCTTAATTTTTGCTGTTTGTATATTTTGGTTGGCATCTTGTTTATAAAATTTTGTAGACATAATTTTAAATATTTTTTCCGTTTGCAGATATTATCAAAAGAGATGTCAAAAACGCCAAACGTCGTAAAAGCGACAAACAAAGATGGTCTGGTTGATACCTTGGATGGTTTACAAAAGGATCTTGTAATTTGTGAAAAAGCGCTAGCAGAGTATCTTGAAACCAAAAGATTGGCTTTCCCTAGGTTCTATTTTGTTTCTTCTGCTGACCTGCTTGATATCCTGTCAAATGGAAACCAAGCCGACTTAGTAATAAGGTATTTTTACATAAAGCTATTTACATCAGTGAGAACATCGATTATATACATTTGATTAATGCTTATATTTATTCCAGGCACTTGACTAAACTTTTTGACTCCATTGCCAAGTTGAGATTTATAGAAAGTAATAATGCACATGAAAAAATTGCCGCAGGAATGATAGCAAAAGATGGTGAATACGTACCCTTTCCAAACACGTGTGACTGTACTGGTGCCGTAAGTATATACTAATTCAACGTTAAAACAACTACTTTTCCCGCAACTAATTGCTATTTACTATCATAGGTAGAAATATGGCTCAACAGATTACAGGATATGATGAGGTCCTCGATCCGTTCGTACTTTGGCGAAGCCATTGTATCTTACGAAGAAAAACCTCGGGAGCAATGGCTATTTGATTTTATGGCACAAGTTTCTTTGTGTTGTTCCCAAATCTGGTGGACTACTGAAGTCAATATGGCCTTCGCTAGGCTCGAAGAAGGTTATGATAACGCTCTCAAAGATTACTACAAGAAACAAGTGGCGCAGCTGAGTATTTTAATTTCTTTGCTGATCGGCGAGCTGAGTAAGCAAGACCGTCAGAAGATCATGACTATTTGTACAATAGACGTCCATTCCCGGGATGTCGTGAGTAAAATGATACAAGGGAAGGTCGAGGCAGGTTCAGCATTTCAGTGGCAGTCTCAGCTGAGGCACAGGTTCTAAGTGACCTACATTTAAATCATCTGCACATTTTTGTTACGCAGGTTATTAGATGTTCATTTATTTCACTATTCTTTGGATCATTTTGCATTAACATTTTTTATCTCACTTCATCATTCTAGTTGCAAACTAATTTGCTGTGTTTTACAGTTATCGGTTGAGATTCAAGTTGTACTTTTGGTTACAGATGGGACGAAGGCGAATACCATTGTTTTGCAAACATCTGCGATGCTCAATTCAGATACAGCTATGAGTATTTAGGGAACACTCCTCGGCTTGTTATCACACCATTGACTGATCGTTGTTATATAACGTTAACACAAGTAAGTAAACTTCATTGCCTTCGATATTTCATGAAACATAATATTTTCATTTCCCAATGCAAGGTTTGCTCCGATTGGAAACTTTCGGGGTAAAGGCCTAGCCTTTGTCCATTCGTGGATATCTTCCCTTTTATAATGATAAATACTTATTTTCGTAACGTTTCTTCAATTAAGATACATTTTGGAGAGTGTGCGCAGGAATTGCATAATGTAATTCCACCGGCCCCCTTTTATAATCGGAATACAAGACGTAGGCTGAAGTTGCATCCTTTTGTGGTAGATATTCCGACCATCCGGACTAAACGCTTCGAGAGCTCCTTCATAATGCGTACTGCAAGGGTGTGGAATTCTTTGCCAGCCATAATAAGCCAGGCATAATCCACCTTAGACCTCATCGCCGCTTAACTTCAGGCGGGTTTGGGGTCAATTGCTTGCCTGGTCATGAGTAAAAAAAAAAACACACCTATTTTATTTATAAAAAACGGAATATATTCAAAACTTTAGAACAAATTTAATATACAAACATTTGAGCAAAATAAGATTTTGCTTTAGAGTGCTCGTTGCTCATTCCCGCTTGAGGTAAGTATACTTTTTGTTTTCAGTCATTACATTTAATAATGGGAGGTGGACCAGCAGGGCCTGCTGGTACTGGAAAAACTGAAACAACGAAAGATTTGGGTAGAGCCCTGGGAATAATGGTTTACGTCTTTAATTGTTCAGAGCAAATGGACTATCAGGTTTGAATGTCCCATCGTTACTACTACTAATTCTTCGCATAATATTAGAAATTTTTACAATTTTACATTTTTATTTTTCAGTCATGTGGAAACATTTACAAGGGACTGGCGCAAACAGGAGCGTGGGGTTGTTTTGATGAATTCAATAGAATATCTGTAGAAGTACTATCTGTAGTCGCGGTTCAAGTTAAATCGGTACAAGATGCCATAAGGTATGGTGAAGTATAATAAGCTAATGGTACCGTGTGCACTTATATAATAGTTATATTTAGTAAATAATTAATTAAATTTCACAGGGATAAAAAAGAAAAGTTTAATTTCATGGGAGAAATAATATCTTTAGTTCCTTCAGTTGGTATATTTATAACTATGAATCCTGGTTACGCTGGTAGAACTGAACTACCTGAGAATCTGAAAGCTTTATTCAGACCATGTGCTATGGTTGTCCCCGATTTTGAACTTATTTGTGAAATCATGTTGGTCGCTGAAGGATTCCAAGACGCAAAGATTTTAGCTAGGAAGTTCATCACTTTGTACACTTTGTGTAAAGAGTTGTTGTCTAAACAAGATCATTATGATTGGGGACTGCGTGCTATTAAATCAGTGCTTGTTGTTGCTGGTTCATTAAAAGTAAGTTTCTATTCAATGTATACTTGTTACTGTTTTGTATCTTTATCTATATTGAAATGTATTTTTGTTTTGCTTAGAGAGGTGACCCTGGAAGGCCAGAAGAAGAAGTCTTGATGAGAGCTCTTCGTGATTTTAATATTCCAAAAGTAGTAACTGATGACATGCCGGTATTTATGGGTCTGATTGGCGATCTATTCCCAGCTCTGGAAGTACCTCGTAAGCGTGACTTGGAATTCGAAAGGACTGTAAAGCAAGCAGCAATGGATTTGTCATTGCAGCCAGAAGATAACTTCATACTAAAAGTCGTGCAATTAGAGGAGTTGTTGGAAGTTCGACATTCTGTGTTTATTGTTGGAAATGCCGGTACAGGTAAAACACAAGTTTGGAAATCTCTGTTTAAAACTTATCAGAACCTAAAAAAGAAACCTATTTACAATGACCTTAATCCAAAAGCTGTGACCAACGATGAACTGTTTGGCATTATTAATCCCGCAACTAGAGAATGGAAGGATGGTTTGCTATCAGTTATAATGAGAGACCAAGCTAATATTGCAGGAGAAAATTCAAAATGGATTATCCTTGATGGTGATATCGATCCAATGTGGATAGAGTCATTGAACACAGTTATGGATGACAACAAAATTTTGACTTTGGCGAGTAATGAAAGAATAGCTCTGACACCCACAATGAGGCTTATGTTTGAGATTTCAAACCTTCGTACTGCAACACCAGCCACAGTATCTAGGGCTGGTATTTTATATATAAACCCTCAAGATCTAGGATGGAATCCGTACGTTACAAGCTGGGTCGAGACTCGTAAGATACCAGCTGAAAAGTCTAACTTGGTGATGTTATTCGACAAATACATTCCACCTTGCTTAGAAACAGTAAAAACAAGGTTCAAGAAAATAACACCCATTGCTGAGATGGCCCACATTCAGATGTTGTGTCACCTGTTGAATTGTTTGTTCGTACCTGAAAATACTCCAGCTGAATGTCCAAAAGACTGGCATGATATCTATTTCGTATTTGCTTGTGTCTGGGCATTCGGCTCTGCTATGTTTCAAGATAACAATATTGATTACCGAGTCGGTAAGTACCTTTTCAGAGTGTCTAGCTACTCATTTAAATAATATAGAAAGAGTTTTTCTCACGGATTTCCTATAGGAACTGTTTGTTTGTCGGTATTATTATTCTTTGAGTTAGTTGCATTAATCTAGGATATTCAGTCGGTTTCATTTAAATATCTTTGATATATAATCGATTTTGCCCAATTAGTATGTCAAACATCCAAACGCCACGACAAATTAGTAGGATGACAGTTTGCAGTGGCGGTACTGTCATAGAAGCCCAAAAGCCTGGCTTGCCCTATCAAACTAAAATAAGTTCGCGCTCTTATGCATTCATTAACAAATAAAACGACTTTTTTAAAGCTACCGAAGTTGTAGTTTTCTTTCTTCTGAATGCTTTGCTGAGCTCGTCCACGCCAGCAAGTCCACGAAGTATGAAGTATATCTCTCGGCTTGCCCTGTACTAAAACTCTAGGCACGCCACTGACAGTTTGTACGATTAATATATTCTTTCAGAGTTCACCAAATGGTGGGTGAACGAGTTCAAAACAGTAAAATTCCCACCCGGCGGAACAGTTTTTGACTACTACATAGATACTGAAACTAAGAAGTTTACTCTATGGATAGAGAAGGTTCAAAAGTTTGAATTGGATCCTGAAATCCCTTTGCAGGTAAAAATTAAAATGATTTAGTAACTTGTATCAAATCTAGTTTTCAGCTATTTTATAAAATTTGAAATGAATTCAGGCTATCCTCGTGCCAACAGCAGAAACTGTAAGGATCAGGTACTTTCTGGATCTATTGATGAAGAACAAACATCCTGTAATGTTAGTAGGAAGTGCGGGTTGTGGAAAGACTGTACTGGTCAATGAAAAATTACAGAGGTAAATATTTTTATTATTGTATCTAAGAAATTGTTTTCGCTTGCTTATATAATAACATCTGGTTCTTCTATTCCTAAAGCCTCACAGAGAGTTACGCTGTACAATCAGTACCATTCAACTTCTACACTAGTTCGGAAATGTTGCAAAAGGTTTTGGAAAAACCTCTTGAGAAGAAGGCTGGTAGAAACTACGGTCCCCCTGGGAATAAGACTTTGATATACTTTATAGATGATATGAATATGCCTGAAGTAGATGCGTATGGGACTGTCCAGCCTCACACTATAATGAGGCAGCATCTAGATTATCACCATTGGTACGATCGAACTAAACTATCACTGAAGGATATTCACAATACTCAGTACGTGTCATGTATGAACCCAACGTCTGGGAGCTTCACAATAAATCCAAGGCTTCAGAGGCATTTTTGCGTCTTCGCTATTAGCTTCCCAAATGTGGAAGCACTTAACAATATTTACCATTCAATTTTAAGTCAGCACCTTACAAATCCAGAGTTACGGATTAACAGTCAGATTACAAAATTGGCAAGTACGTATATCGCCCGATGAATGGTTTTTCTGGGTACCTGTGTTTAAACATATTTTTATCCGTTTTTATTTTATTTCAGAGAATGTTGTTACGACATCAATAGCTCTTCATGTCAAAGTTTCACAAGTGTTTTTGCCAACTGCGATTAAATTTCATTACATATTTAATTTGAGAGACTTATCCAACATATTCCAGGTAGGAATCTTGTTGCTTAAAATGAAATAATTAATTTATTAACAAGTAGATTTAGATTATTCGTTTGTTTTTATCAACGTTTACAATGTTTTTTCAGGGTCTTTTATTTAGTACGAATGAATGTTTAGTGAATCCATCTGACATAATGCGGCTATGGTTACATGAAACGCACCGAGTTTACGGAGACAAGCTCACTGAAGAAAAAGATATTGATGCCTTCATCAAAATGCAAGTGGACATGTGCAAGAAAAATTTTGAAGTGAGCCAAAAATTAATTATTTACAAGTTTAGCTAGACTTAATTATATTTAGACCCAGTTTTCAATAAGAATTAGCGATGATTATGACTAGTTCCTTATAAGTTCCACTGTCTTTTTATCTTTCTGTAATCTCTCTTAATTATGTTAGTACAGTAAGCTAACGAAATATATTTTCAGGATATAGACGAAGGAGCCGTATTCGAACGTCCAAACATATACTGTCATTTTGCTGGTGGTATTGGAGAACCCAAGTACATGCCGATCGCTTCCTGGGAACAACTCAGTAAACTACTCACCGAAGCGATGGCCAGTTACAATGATCTGATTGCAGCTATGAACTTGGTCCTGTTTGAGGATGCTATGATGCATATTTGCCGGTACGTTCTTATTAGATTTTTTTTTTCAGACCTCTATTTCCTATGATGTAGAAAGTTCCATTTCCATTTATCGATGCAGTCGATAATTAGTTTAATCTGACTAGATATGGATATGATTCTTTTCTTTTGTCCTAATTTAGGATTAATAGAATATTAGAGAGTCCAAGAGGAAGCGCATTACTGGTCGGTGTGGGGGGCTCTGGCAAACAGTCGCTATCACGTTTAGCTGCTTTTATATCCAGCTTGGAAGTTTTACAAATTCAGATGAAGAAGGGTTATGGCGTCACAGATTTAAAGGTAACGTTATGAGTGATTTATCTTTTACACTGAAACAAATGAAATGAAGTTTTGTAATGTATGTTCTTACAAGGATATGATTAACTTCATATTTAAAAGGTGGACACAGTCATTTATGAGTAGCAAAAGACAAAATAAGTTTTACTATTCTTTTAATATTACCACATTGTATACAAATAAGTACTTTGATTTTATGGTGGGGTACGTGTGGTGTAATATTTAATATATGAATACATATTATTTTTAGAACGAACTAGCGGGATTGTACATTAAGACTGGTCTAAAGAACGTAGGCATAATGTTTCTGATGACCGATGCTCAGGTCGCCAACGAACATTTCCTCGTTTTAATCAATGATTTGCTGGCATCGGGCGAGATTTCAGACCTGTTCCCAGATGACGAAATCGAGAACATTTTAGCTGGTGTCAGGAATGAGGTAAATAACTATTTATTTTAGATACTAATTTTATTTTTATTTTTCAAATTATTACTTGATATGCATATTTATCTATCAGGTAAAAGGCGCTGGATTACCTGATACACGAGAGACTTGTTGGAAGTTTTTCATTGACCGTGTTCGGAAGCAACTGAAAGTGGTTCTATGCTTTTCTCCTGTTGGCTCAACTCTTAGGGTGAGGTCCAGGAAATTTCCAGCTCTGATCAACTGTACTTCAATCAATTGGTTCCACGAATGGCCACAAGAGGCTCTGGTGTCAGTGTCTATGAGATTCTTGGAAGAGTTGACTGTTTTGCCCGTATGTTCATCTATTTTTACCGCATTTAATCAATAAATAGATATAACAATCAATTAATACATAATGGAGATAAAATACTTAGTTCATTACCTACTTTTTCAGATATCTCTAAGAGATTCGGTATCTAGGTTTATGGCGTACGTCCACACATCAGTGAATACAATTTCAAAAGCATACCTGTCTAACGAAAGAAGATACAACTACACCACCCCTAAAAGTTATCTTGAACAGATAAGTTTGTATTCAAAACTTGTCCGGAACAAAACTGATGAACTACGAGCTAAAATCCAAAGGTATGTTTTGTGAAGAGACTGAAAATTCTTATGATTTTCTTACAAATAAATTTAAAAAAAGCCCAAGTTGTTCCAAGTTTGATGTCACTCGACCTTTTTTTCTTTACAGATTAGAGAATGGTCTAGAAAAACTTAGAAGTACAGCGTCCCAAGTCGATGAACTCAAAGCTAAACTAGCAATACAAGAGATTGAACTCCAGCAAAAGAACGAAGCCGCCGATAAACTTATTGAAAGAGTTGGTGTTGAAACTGTAAAAGTTCAAAGTGAAAAAGCTCTAGGTGAGAGATATAATACTATGATAAATAATAATAATGTAGCTTAAAATAGGATGTACACGAACGAGAACTTTTTCCGAGAACCGTATCCGTCAGTAAAATTCTTATTAAAATGATGTTTCAATTTAAGTATTCTCTGGTTTTGTATTAATCTAACTTAAATATCGTTACGTACTTTATCCAGATGCTTAGACATTTTCAAAGTTATTGAATTAAAGATGTTTATATATTTGATATTATTCTTTGTAAATTGTAGCTGATGAGGAGGAAGAAAAAGTAGCAGTGATTGCAGAAGAAGTATCGAAGAAGCAGAGGGATTGTGAAGAAGATTTGATCAAAGCTGAACCAGCTCTTGTAGCGGCTCAAGAAGCTTTAAACACACTTAATAAGGCAAATCTAACTGAACTCAAATCTTTTGGGTCCCCCCCCGGTGCCGTGACAAATGTTACAGCTGCAGTTATGGTGCTTTTGGCTCCTGGTGGGAAAATACCCAAAGACAGAAGTTGGAAATCTGCAAAGGTAAAAGTCTTATGCTACATAAATATTTAAATATCGTGAACATGCTGTATAAATATACTTTTACAGGTTGTGATGGCAAAAGTTGACGTATTCTTAGAAGCTCTTATCCATTACGACAAAGAAAATATACATCCAGATGTCATTAAGGCTATTCAACCTTATTTAAAAGATTCTGAATTTGAACCAGGTAAAAATTGCGCAGTCATAAAAAAAGACAGTCAAATCATGATTAAGGAATCATTGTTTAATTTTAAAACTATTTCAGAATTTATAAGATCAAAATCGGCGGCTGCAGCAGGGCTCTGTGCTTGGGTCATCAATATCATAAAGTTCTTTGAAGTGTACTGCGATGTAGAGCCTAAAAGAAAAGCTCTAGCTGCAGCCAATGCCGAACTGGCTGCTGCAGTGGAAAAACTCAAGTCTATTAAATCGAAAGTCGCTGTAAGTTATTAATATAATAAAGCTAAACACATATTTTGGATACAATGTTTTTGTAGGGACAAAAGTATATGTAATGGTTTAAACCGACATTAAAAAAGGAGGTTATGTATTCGATTGTATCTATGTTTTATGTATGTTTAAAATTATTTTATTATTCGAAAGAGTATATTCCTTAGGTGATCCAAGGCAGAATCTGATGATGAGGACCTGGAGAAATTGAGGGAATGGAATATGCATGCCAGTGATTCGGTTTTTTTTTTACTTATGTTTAATTTTAATTTTCGATGAAGATATCTTAATAGGAAGTTGATATTTTTTTTTTACAAAAAGTTGAAAATTCTAGTCACTGGAAGAGCAATTGGCAAGTTTAACAGCTGATTTTGAAAAGGCAACAGCAGAAAAGCTGAAGTGTCAACAGGAAGCTGACGCTACTAATAGGACTATACAGCTAGCTAACAGACTTGTGAATGGACTAGCAAGTGAAAACGTGCGCTGGGCTGAAGCTGTTTCTAAGTATGTTATCATTTGTAATCCTTATTTTTAATGGAAAAATCTCATGAATAGTTCATATTTCCTCCCAGCATCTATTCAATGGCCAATAAAACATGTAATTACATAGTTCAAGTTTTAACCAAGCAAGACACTACCAGTTCGTACACGTTTGAAAAACATTTTGTTAAATGGTCAATTCACTGTAATTTTTATATTTTTGCAATTAATTTAGCATTAAACTACTAATATTGATAACAATGGGTTTGTATTTGATTTTAGTTTAATGCAACAAAGCACAACGTTACCAGGAGACGTGCTACTTGTATGTGCGTTCATATCATATGTTGGATGCTTCACTAAACAGTACAGACTTGATCTGCTGCATAAATATTGGTTGACCTTTCTAAAAGCTTTAGAGGTGGGTACTCAACAGTATTAGACATCGCGAACTTCGTGCCTCTTTACCATTCCTTTGTCATTTTCTCTTTTTTTCCTATTAAATCTTCCTGTATTCCTGTATCCTGTATTCGAGGGAAAAGCTCTTAAATTTTATTAATAAGAGATAATGATAGACTGCTTATCTATATTTTTAAAACCAATAACGTGTACTTAATATGTAATATAAATTTAATATATTGAGGATCGACAAACAGTTACAAAAATGGCTTAGAAATTAATTTTACATTTATAAAATAAACATATTTGCAACAAACAAAGTCAACTACAGACGTAGAGAGTTTAAACGAGTGAAGGCAGTTGTCTTGAGCTGACAATTAACAGTAGTTATCAATCAAATAAAATAAACTAATTTATAGCCTCCAATACCAATAACGGACGCCTTGGATCCTCTAACTTTGCTGACAGATGATACGACGATAGCTATGTGGCAAAATGAAGGATTACCATCAGATCGTATGAGCATTGAAAACGCAACTATACTATCCAACTCAGATAGATGGCCTCTAATGATTGATCCGCAGGTATACTTAACAAACCACATCATAATAGGATTTAGAATTCAAAATTCATGCACATCTCAAAGTTTATCTAATATTTTCGCTACCACATGTTATACATGTCTCGAAAAAATCTGAGATATTTGAAAAATTATGTTCAAGATACTAAAAATATCAGGAGTGTGTATATTCGAAAGATGTCCCTTTTGTTTGAATAAAAAAAATTGAGGATGTTTTTTTTCTTATTTTATCTCGAGTAGTCAGTCACGAGTAATCTACCTTCTGGTGCCGGCTTATCGTTGAATTTTTGGGGACACGTTGTATACAAATCAAATCACTTTTGTGCTCAAAACACATATCAAAATGTGACCATGGTATTGATAGACTAAAATAAATATGCTGTCCGACGTTTTATGACTAGGACTTTCTATTTTTATAAGAAAGAAAAACTGATCATGAATTTATTTTAAAGCTGCAAGGTGTTAAATGGATAAAAGAAAAATACGCAGATAAACTTTGTGTAATACGTCTCGGACAAAAAGGCTATACTGATACTATTGAAAAAGCTATAATTAAAGGAGAGACTGTTATATTAGAAAACATTGGAGAAACCGTTGACCCTGTATTAGATCCATTACTGGGAAGGAATTTAATTAAAAAAGGAAGGTTTGTATGAATATTGTATCATCATATGAAATTGTTTATAATAAAATACTTGATGATCTTATATAACTTTTGGTTTCCAGGGCTATTAAAATTGGGGATAAGGAAGTAGAATACAGCCCAAACTTTAGACTTATTTTACACACGAAATTAGCTAATCCTCATTACAAACCAGAAATGCAAGCTCAAACTACTCTTGTAAATTTCACTGTTACAAGAGATGGGTTAGAAGATCAGCTTCTCGCAGAAGTAGTTAAAGCTGAAAGACCAGATTTAGAAGAGTTAAAAGCAGATTTGACCAAACAACAAAATGAATTTAAGATTCAGCTGAAAAAGTTAGAAGATGATTTACTATCGAGACTCTCTTCAGCCGGTAGTAATATATTGGGTGATACAGCGCTCGTCGAGAATTTGGAGACTACAAAGAAAACAGCTGCTGATATTGAGAAAAAGGTACAATGTCAATAACATATATAAAACACTAAATACAACGGAATCTCACTTATATATTTTTATTTTAACTTTTTAAGGTAGCCGAAGCCAAAATAACTTCTCAACAAATAGATCAAGCTCGCGAATTCTATCGTCCCGCTGCTGCAAGGGCATCATTGTTGTATTTTATATTGAACGACTTAAACACCATCAACCCGATATACCAATTTTCTTTGAAGGTAAAAACATAGTAAAATTATCTATGGAAACTTTTGGAAATTGAAATTTTTATATGAAAAAGGAGACAAAAGTCTATAATTATTGATTTTGTTTTAGGCCTTTAGCGTAGTTTTCCAGAAAGCTATATCACGAGCAGAGCCTGCTGAAACAGTGGATCTTAGAGTTAAAAACCTCATCGATTGCATCAGTTATTCTGTCTTCCAGTACACATCTAGAGGACTGTTTGAGTGCGACAAACTTATATTTGCTTCACAAATGACATTCCAGGTAAAAACATTTAATTTTTTAGCTTAGCAGTTTAACAGAAAAACTTAACAGGTTAAAAAGTAAGGTGACGAAATGTTTCTCTATTCAGGTTCTACTGATGAACGAAGAAATTTCTCCAGCGGAATTAGATTTTCTTCTTCGATTCCCCATAAAACCTCATGTGACCAGTCCAGTAGATTTCCTTTCCAATCAGAGTTGGGGAGGTATCTGTTCTTTGGCGGGAAAGGACGAGTTCAGAAATCTCGATCGAGACATCGAAACGTCACCGAAAAGATGGAAGAAGATTGTTGAGATAGAATGTCCAGAAAGAGAAAAGTTTCCACAGGTATACAATTAATATGAATCAAAGTAATAAATCCGCTTTAGCTTTGGTTGGGCAATCTTCATTCGAACTCTACTCCCCCACTGTTTTAAATGCCCACAATATAAATTTTAAAAATCTCAAAAACTAAAATTTGGCGGCAGAGTGATCTTTATATAATTAAATATAACATAAGTTAATTCAGTTCATTTTTTACATTTAGGAGTGGAAGAATAAAACTACTATACAAAGATTGTGCATGCTAAGAGCTTTAAGACCAGATAGAATGACGTATGCAGTAGCGTGAGTATAGAATCTTTTCGTTAACGTTTGGTTTTTTAGGTTTCGAAGGGATAAGGAATTTTTTATTGTAATCTGTTTTCAGAGCATTTATCGAAGAAAAAATGGGTACTAAATATGTAGAAAATCGAACTGTAGAGTTCAGTAAATCATTTGAAGAAACAAGTCCGACGACCCCAATTTTCTTCATTTTGTCTCCTGGAGTAAATCCTCTCAAAGACGTAGAAACTCTTGGTAAAGTTATGGGTTTCACAGCTGATAATGGAAACTTTCATAATGTATCATTAGGACAAGGTCAGGAGATAGTTGCTGAGCAAGCTATGGATGAAGCTATACAAAAAGGGCATTGGGTAGTTTTGCAGGTAACATTTCATAAAAAGTTGAAAGAACATAATGACTATATCTGAAATCTTATTATGAAGCCCAATTCGATTGTTTCAGAACATTCATCTAGTAAAAAAATGGCTTCCGAGCTTGGAAAAGAAAATGGAAACATCCAATAGTGGTTGCCACCAAGACTATCGGCTGTTCATGTCTGCTGAACCAGCTGCTACACCTACTGCTCATATCATTCCACAGGGCATCCTAGAATCGAGTATAAAGATAACCAACGAACCACCAACTGGAATGCAGGTATTAAAGATCTTCGCTTATATAAATAGAATTCTACTGGGAACTATTAATTTCTTAGATTAAGTTATTGCTTATGATCATGAAGTGTTGTATGCCCAAAATATTGTTTTGTTTTTCTCAGGCTAATATCCACAAAGCATTAGATAACTTTAATCAGGAAACTTTGGAAATGTGCGGCAAGGAAGCAGAATTCAAGGCAATATTATTTGCTTTGTGCTATTTCCACGCTGTTGTTGCTGAGAGAAGGAAGTTTGGACCACAGGGTTGGAATAAAATTTACCCTTTTAATGTTGGTAAGTTTGTAATATTCACTGTTACTGCAAGCACTTTTAAGCAACATTAATTAAATTCAAACTGGTCTTTATTTTCCAAGGTGACCTGACTATCAGCGTGTTTGTCCTGTATAATTATTTGGAAGCAAATTCTAAGGTTCCCTGGGAAGATTTGAGGTATCTTTTCGGGGAGATCATGTATGGTGGACACATAACAGATGATTGGGATCGGAGGCTGTGCAACGCGTACTTGGAGGAACTGATGCAGCCCGATCTCGTAAGTTTTGTACAGTTTACTACTATTGTATTGACTTTTTATCGGTACAATCAATAATGTAACTTCTTAAGGTTGATGGTGAACTTCACCTTGCTCCTGGGTTTCCCGCCCCACCGAATACAGACTATGGTGGTTACCACCAATACATAGAGGACGCGATGCCTGCTGAATCACCATACCTATACGGGCTTCATCCTAACGCAGAGATCGGGTTTTTAACTACCACATCAGAAAACTTGTTTAGGACTATATTTGAGATGCAACCGAGGGATGCCCAGGCTTCTGGAGCAGCTACCGTGACCAGGGAAGATAAGGTCAGTGATCAAGTAACATATCTTCAAAAATCTCAGCTCTCTTTTAGCAAACGATTTCGACTCCAAACTTACTCTTACTCTGGGTTGGTAGGTGCCATCGGTTTGCAAGCAAACTCTAGTTTATTCTGTAAGATAAGATTCACACCTGATCGGCAGGCGGACTTGGTTTGAGTGTGGCCTTACAAAAGAACGTAGCTAAACAAATTACGTTTTGTTCTCTTTAGAACCTGGTATATTACAAAGTTGGCAACAAGCAGGTGTGTTAATTATTATATTGTATAGGTTACCGTTACCTATATAGTACTAATAATGCTGCTTGATGCTAGCGTTTAAATAGCATAGCGTAGCCTATAGAATTATATGGAAAAATACTCTAACGGGTAAAATTTTAGGTGAAACAAATGATTGATGAAATAATGGAGAAACTACCGGAAGAGTTCAATATGGTAGAAATAATGGGCAAAGTGGAGGAGAGGACTCCATATGTGATTGTCGCTTTTCAAGAATGTGAGAGAATGAACTTCCTTACTGGAGAAATGAAGAGGTCACTAAGAGAATTAGACCTTGGATTGAAAGTAGGTTTTATTTAATCAAGTAAAAATTCAATGCACTAAAATTTTGAGTTAGTTTCGTCATTATTCGTTTTCAATTCCAGGGTGAACTTACGATAACATCGGATATGGAAGAATTGGAAAATTCTCTTTTCTTGGATCAAGTAAGACTTTTAAAAATATTGTAAAATTGTGATCGTAAAAGTAAGATACTAACACTTTTTGTTTAAAGGTACCAGCGATTTGGGGAAACAGAGCGTATCCATCGTTGCTTGGCTTATCTGCTTGGTTTGTTGACTTACTGTTGAGGTTGAGGGAGTTGGAGACATGGGCTACAGACTTTGTGGTAGCTATTATACTTTTTAATACATTTTTCTTTTAGGTAACAGTAGCATAAGAAAATGTTTGTGACTTTTTATGATGTTTGTTTTTTTTTTCTGCTAAAAGAATCTTTAATTAATGTAGTTGCCATCATCGGTTTGGCTGGCGGGATTCTTCAACCCACAAAGTTTGTTGACGGCCATCATGCAAAGCACGGCGCGACGGTACGAACTGCCACTGGACAAGATGTGTCTACAGTGTGATGTCACTAAGAAACTTAAAGAGGACTTCACGTGAGTTGTTCCTATTAGATTTGACTGGATGTGATACTACAAAAAGGTAATAAAAGATATTTAAAAGAAGGGGATTTTGATTAACAAAGCGCTTTGTAAGGTGGTCGGTGTTAAGTCATTGGACGATAATATGTACTGACTTCCATTAGATACTCGTATGTCACTTACTAATTTATATGTATGTATGGGATCTGCTTTACATCAGGCAATAAATACGTATACATGTTGTCACCTTAGTTGTTTATTATATTATTTTGTGATAAATCAAAATGACTGTTAAACTTGTACATTTGTTGTACTACGCATGTACATTTTTATATAATACTAGTGGTGCTCCTCAGCTTTAGATTTTTCCCGATTTTTTATGCTAGTGCCGCCTCGTGGTTGCGTCGCGTCGCGTTGTTATTGCGAGATCGCTTGATTTTTATTCTCGCGCGTATTTTTTAAGATTGTTGGTGTAAAGAGCTATTATAATGAATATGAAATGCTTAAGTATATAACGCAATTAATTTGATAAGGATTAAAATTGTATCCATCTAAATAACATACCAAGCTAGAATGGGTACTTACAGAAAGCTTTCGTAGACTTTAAAAATGAATAATCACACACTATTCTTTGTTTTTGTATCTCAAATGGGCTTAGCAGCGTTTTCAATGAAAGCTCCCAGATGGCTTGATTTTTTTCAATATTTGTATATCAACCAATCGGTACAAAATCTTAACAAATAAAACATCAAAACCTTTCTCTGGAATATTACGTTGATAGATTTTAAAAAGACGAATAATTTTTGAGATCATCGCGAACATACATTCTGAAAGATAAACGAGGCTGGCACTTTGTTTTTAAAATGTAAAGAAGGTGGGTATTTTTCAAAGCTATTGCTTTGTAATTATATAAAAATTGTTATCCTCTTTATGACAGTTCTGCAAATGCCTGAATGCAGTGTAATGACCTTCCGTCGCTCATAAGCTAAAGGGGACAAATTATTAGTGTTGCATGAAATATTACAAATTGCCTAATATATGTTATAATATTATTAAAGTGCTTTATGGAAATTGAGGTATACATACATAAAACTCATGCTAGTTTAAGTAATCAGACGAGAAGGTGACCTGCCTTTGCTCCAACCAGCCCTTGGATGTTTTGGCTTTGGCTTGATGTTCCGGCGCATGTGTTAAAGATGTACAAATATTCAAGGCATGTCGATTTTCTATGTACAGTTGCATGGAGCGCATGAAATGTGTTCATTGAAAATTACATTTCAACTGTTTGGTGTTAAAAATTTGTTCATATTTTAATTCTGTCAGTCAATGTTAAAAAGTTATAGTTAAAGTAAAAAAAACTAATTAATATAAGAACTAGCTATAGTTAAACTGAAAATAAATTTTCTTACGAGAAAATACTATTGGTAGTACGATATTCAGTAAAAATACGTCACCTTGATGTAACATTGGCTTTCAATCTGTGCATTTTTGTGTCTGTATGTTTGAGTGTCATCATCTTTATTTAATTTTTCCTATGGGACCTTTTTGCGTGATATAGTGCGTTCGAGCATGGGTGATGTTAGCAGGTATGCCGTGTTGTAATATCGCTTTGTCCGTTTGCTTTGCATGCTGCGTCGTCCCCTGGGTCCTGGTGTACAGGATCGCTGATTCCAGGTCAGCACCGCGAGATGGCGCGTACGTGCACGGGCTGCTCATGGAAGGAGCTAGGTGGGACTGTCAGGCTGGCATCATCATGGACTCCAGGCTTAAAGAACTGTTCCCGCCCATGCCGGTCATCAATGTCAGGGTGTGTAATTCGTGGCAAATGTTGTTTGCGACTGAAAAAATTAAAAAAGCAGAATGTTATGTTTGAGTTATTGCTATTGCTAGTGTTGGTGCTTCAAGTAAATTATAGTGAATATAAGTTTCTCATTTGAGGATAAACTTGATTATTAAATAACTTTATTGTTTGTTGTGTTAAAAGTAAGTAAGTTTAACCCCCCTCCCCCTTTAGAAAAATAATTTAAAATATGATATTTGTGTGAAACAAATAAACCATTTCATTAATTTTTATTTTTCACCTGAATATGTTTTTTATATTGTTTGTCAATTTCTATAAATTCTTCCTTGACTTGACCGCCACCATTTTACTTCCTTTATTCGTCTTCAAATGTGATACCACCCAAAACTTAGTTTTGAGATGCCCTAAGTAAATAAAACCGCATCTATATTCATTCATGTGTTTTCGAAATCAATTATTGAATTTCTGTGAATTCGTATGGTCAATACCAACTTGAAAGATAGGTTTGGACTCAATCGGTGGCGCTGCTATCGAGGTGTATTTTTTTCCCAGAAGCCAGTTAGTAGTCATTATAAAAATATTTGATACCTTTTCCTATCTAATATCCAAAACCTTTCATAATTCAGGCCATAACTCAAGACAAGCAAGACCTCCGGAACATGTACGAGTGTCCAGTGTACAAGACGAGGACTCGGGGTCCGACTTACGTGTGGACCTTCAACCTGAAGACCAAGGATAAACCAGCAAAGTGGACCCTTGCTGGGGTTGCGCTACTGTTGCAGACTTAAGCATTCATTATATAGTCATGGAACTACTATCTTGAAGGTACTTAGGTACTGTTTTATGTTTACAGTGTAGATTTTTGCCTTTAAATTTTAATGAACTCACCTAGCAGACATTTCTTAAAGTTCTTCTAATTTCGTCTTTTTATTTTATATTTTACCTTTAAGTAGTTTTTCCTAAACATAAAATAAACATTTTAAACCAATGTTATGTCCTTACGACTCATTTCTTATAAACCAATATATAAAATCAATGTATTAAAATAGAGTTGTTTATAAATGCAAATAAAATCATACATAACGAAATAAATGTAATTAGCAAATGATTAGTTGTTTTATTAAATTATTTTCGGTTCAAATTTTGTTGTATATTTTTGTGGAAATAAATAAACATCTCTGGATATAATGTGTTTTTGATAATTATTTTTAAAAGTCCTTAAATCCATTGATATGGTTATTATTTTACATTATTAACAAACTGACACAATAGGGAATATGCAATTCAATTTGATTATTCAGTCAATTTATCGTAAAGTATGTGGAAATAGTATATTTACAGTAAAAACAGAACTTGAATTGTACGATAAACCAGGGAGACATAACCATTGAACGTAAACATATCTATCTCGCTCATAGGTACAACCTTTTGACGACCTCGGTGGCGCAGTGGGGTAAACAGCCGACTGCTACGCTAGAGGTTCCGGGTTCGAATCCCGGCGGGGGCGTGACTTTGTGTTATTTGCAAGACGCATTGTTTCGCTTACCGGTCTTGGATGTTGTATTCTTATTTATTTAGTATATACCATATCATTGCTTAGCACCTGCGATACAAGTTCTTACGATACTTACTGCGGGGCTGAGTCAATGCGTGTGTCGTGATGTGGTTATTATTATTATTACCTTTTTTATGGAAGTTGCATAGTGCCCATGTACTTTGGTGCTCATGGTATATATCGGATCTCTCTGTCTAACCAACGACTTTAAAGTTTTATAACTTAGTTAATTAGTTAGATATTTGTGAAAATATAACGGATTTGTGTATACATGTGGTATCGAAGTATAGTAAATTTATTTAAAAAAGACACGCATATTCCCTATTGGGTATGTAATAGCTTTATGACTCTTACCTTTTTTTAAAAGTAAACCCATCTACTTTTTCTGAACTTCCATACCCTTATTTTTCGTTTTGGTTCCGTAGTGTTCAAAGTTAAGGTTTCTACTGAACAGTTACGAAAATGTCAACAAAAGTCTGAAATAGTAAGTATTGTTTCATCATTTCAAATTATCGCCTGAATATTCAGTAAGAAGAATAATACCTTAGCAATTCAGAAATTAAAATTTTGCGTCATTTTACTATAAAGCGACCTGAGAATATAAAGCGAAACTTAAGGATACCACACAATGCCTGCCGCTTCTGGAAATGTATCCCTAAATTTCAAACGTATCTATTTTATTCGTTAGATAAGTATTTGTATACTGGAAATCGAAGAAAATCTCAACTACTAATCATATTCCGATTTACTAACGTGGAGTTCCTAGATCTAGGCATACAGATATAGATAGGTAATAAATAAAAACAAGTTGCTCTTTAAAATTTAATCTCATCCTTCATCTCAATTATATCCGTTTCAGGGAGTATTATTTGGTGAACTTTAAAAACCTACCTAATTTATAATAATGACTATTCTTTGATTAGAATTTATCACTATTGTAATACAATACTTGTCATCAATGACGTATTTAGTATTCTTAGATTTTAAACCTGTCTAAATGAATTGATGGCGTGCCTATTTCTAAAAATGACTTCATCTCAAAACGCTTTAGGCGGGCTTGCGACCTATAACCTTACATTTCAAGTGTTAAACAATGACTTCATATAACACTGTAATATATAACCTTTATATACACCTCATTAACATAACTACCTTATAATGTAGACTTTTATTGTTGGCCTAGTCTATTAGAATGTATGTGCTTACAGTGAAAGTTAAATCTAACACAAGTGTAGGCAAAATTATAACTTAATGGCATACCAATTTAAACAAAAATAAATCTAAAAACTAACGCTTATTTAAGAATGAAACACGAAAATAAAGAAATAGACGAATGATACATATAATTGCTTACTTCCTCAGAATACGAATCTGAATAATTACTAGACCTTAATTAAGAAGATTAAGCTTATTTCGTTTCAAAGGACAACTGGGTCATTAATAGTATTAAGTTTGTCGTAAAGATTTATTTATTGGCAGTTATGGGAATTAGATCACTGTGTATGAGTCATGGGGACTGGGTATGAAAAAAGTTATGATTTAATATTTTTAAAGGATATTACTTGTGCTGTTTTAGAATGAGTCAGATGATATTGTAATATGAACAAATCTCGAAATTGATCATTGATCGTCATTGTTACTGTAGTTAAGCCAGGGAGATGATTATGATGTTCGGAAATGAATAGGCCCCGATGCCAAATTTTAAAAATATATTTTTAAGTACATGCCTTTTACTTTATTTGTTTTAAAAGTACCATCTTATTTTGAGATCTTTCCTTACATGAAATGCAAGCAATTTATGTGACTAATTTTAAAAATCCTTTATCTACTAAAATACTGGTTTTATACTAGTACCTAATTGTTCAGTTACCTTCTGAATTAAATTGTAATTATAAGTATAGTAACACTAACTTAGAGGTGCGAACTCATGAATTTTAATTAATTTAATTTGTTTATCGCATAATCTTAATGCAAACTCTAGGTGTCTTTTAATGTTTTCTATTTTATTAGGCTTTCGCTTTTAAAGGAAAGTAAATCTTTTTGCAATTAACTAATTTATGTTGAACAGTTTCATTGCTTTATTCGTGGGTGTGTGTATTAGCAATTAACATTCAGGGGACCAATACGAACTCTAACGTGTTTAATTAAACCTGATACGGGATTTTATTACTCACTAAAAAATGAGTTGTTGTTTATTTAACAAAAGGGGGACAAATAAGTAATTTCTTTTAGATATACGCGACTATATATAGCGACTGTACAAATTTTAATAATTCTAACTTTTTTGTTTTTGACTTGGATGTTTTTTACGTTTTAGATGAAATTTTATAATAAAAGTTACTAAACCCGATTTTATATCTCCTTGAGCCTTTTTGTTTTGTTACTTTTTAATAGGATACTGATAGCGTTTGTTCATGGTAGACCTCACGGCTTTACTTAGTTAGGGTCGTGTTAGATACCGTGTAGGCGGAAAAAAGACGACAAACGCCAAATAAAAATGAGACCATTGTTAGCATTTTATATTCAAATAGGTTGG
Source organism: Choreutis nemorana (assembly GCA_949316135.1). Classification (NCBI taxonomy): domain Eukaryota; kingdom Metazoa; phylum Arthropoda; class Insecta; order Lepidoptera; family Choreutidae; genus Choreutis; species Choreutis nemorana. The sequence goes on from OX438598.1 coordinate 2,908,125, forward strand.
AAAGGTTTTCATTTAAATAGTTGTAGCTTTAGCATCTTACTTCTCAAAATTGATCTTCCGCAAATGTTAGCAAATAGGTATACGTTGAAAGTTTAGACTAGCATTACCTTATTCCACCTATTTTGTGAGAAAGAAAATAAGTTACTTCTAGCGGCCCACGGTCTATTAGCCTAAAGCCTGTGATGGTAATACTTTTAAAGTTATAATAATCTACACGAAACATACATAAAAAGTAATTTTTGAAATAAATTCATGAAGGTATTATAGCTAGCTATTATTATTTTTTCATGTTATTTATGCCCATGTAGGTATTTTTATGAATCCGACTGTGTTTTGTTACAAAACTTAGGCATATAGATTAGTATGTTGTTACCTACGTGTTATCCTCATTTTTCTACAGTATTTAATAGTGGGTTTTTGTTATGGCAGCGTGTCGGTATTAATTATAAGAATATTATTAAAAACTATTTAAACTTCGACAAAAACAGGGTATCTCGTTTTTTAATCCGTCATTTCGATTTGTTATACTGCAGTTGTTATACCGTTGTAAAATAGTAATCCTGCGGAAGTATTGCGTCATTTGTAAATATACGTGATAAGCTTGTAGGTATGTATAAAAAATTAAAAAAAACCCAGTAAAGTAAATAATCATCCCAACTTAGTACTACTACCTACTCAGTACTACACATTTCCGTCGTCCTGGTTCACAACACAAAGAGTTCATCAAAGGAGGAATGTCTACCCAAGACGGGGTTTTTATAGGACAGGGGGCAAATGAGCTTACAGATCACCTGATGGAAAGTAAATACTGCCGCCCATGGACATTTGTAACACCAGAGGAGCTACCAAATGCATTGCCGGCCCTAAAATAAGATTTGAATCTTTTGGAGCTTTCAATGCAAATTTTTCGCTTTTCTTGGAGTATCTTCAATTATGTTCGTATCGACGCAGAGAGTAGTACGTTTCTATGTCTCAATATTTGACCGGCTAACGATTCGGTAATTTACTGTTACATAATCCCTACAGTTCTATGAGAAATAAAGTAACACAGACGCGCAGACCAGTTGAGAGGTTACTTAGAACCTAATGTTCTTTTTACAAAATAAATAACAATTTTTTAGTTTAATTCAAGTTTTACAGGTGGTAGTCAACGTGCATGATCTTCTAAGTTGGTACCACCCTCCTTTTTGTTTCTGCCGTGAAGCAGTACGCTGTGTTTCGGTTCGAAGGATTGGAGAACCAGTGTACAGTATTATCTTAAAATGGGCAACATCTAGGGGATGCTTTTGGTGTTTCACGACATTTGGTGTTTCAGCGTCGTCGTGTTAATCGTATCACATTGGATGAACCGTTTGCTTTTTTTAATACAAATTCATGGGCAAGAAGTTGTATTAAAAAAAGTCGTAAGTTAATAAGTCGGCATTATTTTCCAACTTTGTTCAAATAGTTAAATTTGTTTGATAAGTAATAGAAATTGATTTGAGACCTTGACACACAGTATTGGTTCTATTGTTTGTGTAGTGTGTGTAGGTTCCTTCGTAAGGTGATGACGAATGTAGGTATATCGAAATAGTATTTACCAGTTACTCATCTCCTTAAATTACATAATAATGAGGATAAATATCTTTGGACAAATGTTTAGTTTGGTGATTACGGATAATCTGAAAAAAAGCATAGACGTCTCACTAATCTTCTTATTGATCAGATGAGGAAATAAATGGTCATGTAGACAAGATATTTCCGTTTACTTTAAGCTTTTTATAAGAGATTGTGATACTACAAACTTGTAAGACACTCCTACATATATAGGTAGGTACTAAATGTAAAAATTATTTGTTGATATAATTTTAAATACCTAAAACAACCTAGAAACTGTTGTTCCAGTTTGTCAGTTTTCTGGACACATTTTTCACTTTTGTTGTAAAAACACTGATTATGTAGTGAATTTTTGTTCCATTGTTTTGGGACCGAAAAAAGGAAATCTATGAACATTTAATATTACATACCCTCTAATAAATAAGAAAATATATATAGATATGTATTTATATAAGTTAGTCCTTTTTTGCAAGTCGTAGTGTCTAGGTCGTGAGGATACGAAGGTCGATGGAGTTTTTATAAGATTTACAAATATTATTATAATTTCTTAATAACTGACCCCGTTGATTCTAAAAAAAACATCAACGTTTGTCTTATATATCGCAGCTGCCAATCTTTTACTAGTAGGGGTCAATTATATTTTGGCAGGTTGTGTTTTATTATAACAAGATCTACCTAGCTAGATATTAGTAAAATTAAGTTTAGGCAATATAATAAAGTTATAAGTATTATTTGATTTGAGATTTGGATTATTGTCTTTTAAATACTTATCAAATTAGGTAATGTAACCTTTTACATGCAGCAATAACTTAAATAAAAAAGTTTGTATCTTCTATTTTGTATGCACATCACTTACCTATTAGTAATATTAACAATGTATGTTATTTTTTTAAAGTTATGAGTGGGAAATTGAAATTTAATATTATTTCAAGGTTCTGTGCATGACAGTGCTTGCGCTAAAATGAAATAAAAAAATACTACGACGTCAGGCTTAGCTTAGTTTTTTTAACAAAATGCTTGAATATTTTAAGATCATATACATTCGGTCTGTATTATATTTTCAAGGACACTTGTCGTTTTTAATTCATATAGTAGGTTGCATAATGTCACTAACCTCATTAATATTTCAAAGCTCTTACCCTGTTTCCGTCCATGACGCACACACAGATCAACTGTCGGCATCTACACACATAAATTAAATCATTTGTATTTTTACTACGGACGCTACATACTACCATTCATTAATTGAATTAAAATAATAACAATTAGGTACTTACGTTCTCTTATTAAAACTAGTGAAACTGTATTAATTTTTTATACGAAAAGAAAACTTTGACAGATTTTATTGTCATTTTTATATACTACAACTTATCTTACATAAATAAAAAACACATATTCCTAATTTAAAGAAAATTAATTGTGAATGAGCGTTGGTCTTTAAAAAGTTTAAAACTTTATGAATTTTTCGGTCACCACTGCTGTAGACACAAAATGGGCAATAGGAAAAAATTGTATGCAAATGGCCTATAAAGTTATTAGTTATTTATTATACGGTATAAAAGGATAACATTATTTAGTGTTCACATCCTACACAGCTCCTCTTGAAGAAGTAATAGGGTCATAGCGCCGAGGCTGAGGGAGCTTTGATTGATCATGAAAAAACGAGATTAGCCCCGCGACTTTGTCTGCTTTGAACTCTGGTAATAAAAATATTATACACTTATTATTGCAATACGTTAAACATTTAACCTGATTGGAGCATTCAACCCGCATTTTTCGGTATTAATTTTCATTTAAAAAAAATCCAAAATTCTCACAAATACAGGTCTGGGCTTTGATGTGTAGGTCAGTCACTCAGATACGCCATTTTATATATAGATAGTGCCTAGAAAACTGCAACTGCAAACCTTGCCGGTAATTATGAATTTAATTTGTGAATTAAGTACTATTTTAAAGATTCTATCATTAGTTAGACACCTACAATAATTGATGTGACTCACGGAGATGATCCCACGTGATCATTCGTAACAATTATTATAGTACTTATTTGAACTTCACTCACACCTACATAGCTTGCGCTTCTGCTGTTTTTAGATCAGAAGATTAAGGTTCTGCATTTAGCTTACATTCATACTAGTTGGATGGTTTTTATGTGTATACAATTTTTGATAGGCAATATTTGGCAACAATTTCACCTGATAGTACGTTTTTATACAGCGTCAGGGGCAAACGGTTAATATGATGTCGTGAAGCATGTAGAGTTAAAGGTGTTATATCTCTCATGCCGGTAATTAAACTGGCTATCCAATCCTTCGAACTGAAACACAGCGAACTATTTCACGCTGGAAATAGAAAGGACGGTGGTACCAACCCAGACGATCTGGCACGTAGATCTACCACCTTTAAATGTACAGTAATAATGTGAAGCAAGCTTACCTAGAAATTGCTCATCTACTATCGACTTCAGGAGGTCCAACCATTAATTTTTGTAAAAAACTATTTTGTCTTTATAGTAGAGGATAAAATAATATCTACCAGAAATGCCACATAGAATGTCGTTCAACGGATGTTTATATGGACTAGTATTTGATACATTTATTAAGTCGAGACCTAGAATTTAGAGTTCTTAATTACTTACGATTCAATCATGTTTGAACTTAGCAATGACCTAAATTTATATGTTATATTATATCTATGATAGACTATATTATAGAGCTTCTATTGTTTTAAGTACGTAGTATTTTTATAAAATTATACTTATTTACCTATGATTTCGTGAGCACGAGTTCTTTACGTCTTGAAATCGTTCTTGTCTTCATCAATTGTTAGTTGTTTGATTCTGTTATGTTTACATAATGTAATATCCTCTTATTTGCTTTAGTTTAAGCAGCCTGAATATTACCTACCTGATTAAAAACCTTTATAAACATGTGGATTCTATAAGTCGAGTGATTTGAAATTGATACTTATTTTTTCATCTTCACAAAATAATCCAAATTCAAATTACCTATACCTCGGTAAATAAGGTCGAGGATAAAGGACATTCCGAATGTAAACTAATACAGCTTTAATTCCAAACTTCCTTTAAGTTGCAGTCAGGTTTGTGACATTAATGTTATTTTTCGGTCACACATTAGCTGTCAGTCGGCGGCCAGTCCAAACGAGAGTATCGCGTGACGCATACGCAGTTGAGACGTAATAAATAATTACTGTTCGGTGAAAGTGGTCGAAACTACAGTTTATTTTCCTATAGCCAACTCTTTTTGTGTGGAAATCGAAAAATTATTTACAATAGATATTTGCATAAAAGACACTGAAGAATGCTTTGCTATTACGTTTTGTAATGCGCTTGAAAGTGTAGGCTTTGACTAAACCAGACATTTTAGATTTTATTGTAGTTTTTTATTTATTTATGCAATGGAAAGTTTAACTTTTTTTCAATTTTATTTCATAGGTAATGATCGCCTTATTGTATATTTTAAATGTGATTAAAATACAAACTTCTCTTCATAATGTCGTTATGCAGGGCTTGGAATTGAACCCACGTCTTCCAGCATTAGGGTCTGCCAGGAGTATCAATAAGAAACTGATTAATACCTACTCTAAACTCATATAATGTATTTTAAATAAAACGTAAAATACTAGGTAAATGAAAACGTGACAGAAAAAATTGAGGCATTTCTTAAAATGTAATTCAATTCAATTTTATTTTGTGCCAACAATCGTGTTAGACAACTACTATGCCAATGTAAAGTGACGAAAACTTAAAAATTAAAGGATTCTGATAAACTACTTACGAGTATGTAACTGATCTTGAATATTATTACAAGTAGATAATGTTACACCACGAGTTTGTTAACGAATCATTGGTTTATAACATAAAATACACTATAGTTATACAATGGTTACTCATTGTAGGTAAACTGTAAAAATCAATTGTAATGTCACTTTTAAGAACCCAAAGTTTAGTTTTCTTTATTAAAAACTCTAGTAACTTACTCAAATACACGTCATTCATTGAGTTAAATACTTAAGTTGTTGATGGCAAGTATGTTATGAAATATGTTTAAAGAGTTTTGTAAGCAAAGGTTATTAGCTACGTTTTAGAAAAATTTGTTAACACATTTGTTTGTTAAACTTAAATCTGAAACAGAAACTTAATTAATAATTATTATAAAGAGATTAGATAAACCTTCTTAGGTTTCGTCTTTGAAACTACACGTTCAATTTTGAAAATGCTTCCTACAATGATTAGAATGGATTTTAAGATTGGACATACCTATAAACACCATACTTTTTTCTGTATGTGTGTGTGTGTTAATAAATACATCGTCACTTCGTTGCTGTAGCGTTTAGCTAGTGCTAGCATTGAACAATAGTAGGTAATAATAATATTTCCGGACAATTCACATGAATTATCTTAATCCCAAACTAAGCCACAGGTTGTACCCATACTAAACAATGATATACGTACATTTACAGTAGGTACATACTTACTTAAATATATAGAAAACAACCCTGACCTCAGAGTAAACATTCGTGTTCATCACACAAACACCTGCCCGAGCCGGGACTCGAACCCGAGACCTCACGAGTCACAGCCAACGGCTTAAGCCGCTGCGCTACAGAGGCCGTCATTGAATGAATTTATTTAATACTACGAAAAGGTATTGGATAAAAAAGAGTAAACTGCTTATTTGGGTTTGGCGAGTGTATAAAGACCTTTAAGAAAAGTGAAAATGTTTCCAACATAGCGTTATATTTACAATGATCAAACATAATAGATTAACTACAAACATCTTTCACTTAAGTAAGTACCTAGCATACTTGATTTTACTGACTCATATTCTTGCCTTTATCACGATGAGCTGGTGTTTATGTTAAATAAATAATTAAAAAAATACATAATGGATCTTTCGTTTAAACTTTTTCAACGAAGAAAATTGTAACTGGTTTACCTCTGATTTCGTTTTATATGTCATATTGATTAGATACCATTAATTCGCATTTATTTGAAAAGTCAACAAAATTTTGCAGGAAATAGTAACTGAACCCATTATTTGTGTATTATTAATATGTAACATATATTTTATATACGTACTTCGAGTGAATCATATCCTTAGAATTATGGATTATAAATATATTTTATCTACTAGGTATTTGAAAAAAAAAAAAGATAAATTATACTCTAGGACAAGTCCGATTTATCAGTATACAGTATTTTATTTATTTTTACTAATATTTGGGAAACAAACAGTATAAAACAATATCAATTAAAAAATAATCATTTAAATAAATCATAAACCAATAAAAAACAAGTATCAAGTATCAGATCAAAAACTTTTGGTCACAATTTAATAATCAGGTACAATTAATACGAATGGATATATAGAGTCGGTAGTTAATTGCAAGTGAGGTTAGTTTTATAGAGTCAATAACGGTGACTCCCCGAACATGGTAGTGCCGTATCCGTTTATACTTGGAACGCAGTCCCAAGTGCCATGCGAGTACAACTTAACTATGCCATATAATTTTATAAATAAGTTATACATTTTACTATAGGTATGTTAAACAAACTGTATCTCCACGTCCTTGTAGGTTATTTCAACAAGTCGTATTAGATTGATTAAATGAAGAACTGCAATGGTAGTTGAGTATTGATATACCTACAAACAAAGAATGGCAAATACATATACAAATAGAAAATGGCTGCATTACTATGCATAGTAGTCAGTCCTAAGTCAGTCTATTTTGTCATAGGAGAAAACAAGAGGAATTGTTCGTTCTGAATTGAATGTCTTAGTTTAAAAGGTTTTGTTTTAAGTTTAAATACAGAACGATGTTTTCTCATACAACCCAAAATTAGTTATTAACTTAGTCTTTACAAAAAAATCTAATTAAAAATTAGATTTTTGTACCCTTATTTTACCTTTTACTGCAGTTTAGAACGCGCCAGCGGTAATTTGCTGTTAATCAAATGCAGTCTGATTGATTGGTAGAATACCTGCTACATTATGCCTACGGTGGATTTTCTGTCAAAAATGACAGTTCGATTAGAATGCTATCAAATGCGCATCAGTAATCAAAGAAATCTATGGAATGTGAAGATATATAGTGATAGATACGATCAAAAATCACTTAGTTGCAATTTAGATAAATTAAATAAATAACTTTTGTTTTTATTCTTTTTTAAATGATTAAAAATGATTTACAAAATTTTGATCCAATTTAAATGATTAGGTACAAAACTATTTTAAAACAAGTTTCATGATATTTAAATTCCATTTTCAAACTCAGAATTTTAATCTATTTTGAAATAATAAAAAATTGTTATTTTTTTTTAATTGCTGAATTTGTATTTTCTTTTTAGCTAATAAGAAATATCATTCACAGCGGTGAACCCTATATGCTAATGGGTAATTAGTTACCTAATTAGAAATATTAAGAGTTGTTAACCTCTATTAATTACTAGGTGCCACAGGTAGACAACTTTTCAGTTGATTTCCGAATTAGAAACGGCGCTAACAAGGCGATTCAATTACCGAGCAACAATGTGCAATTACATGGAAAGCGTACATACTAGTCTAATAATACATTCGGCAACACCCGGTCAGCCAGCCGTCGAAAGTGCACAGGTTCGATTTAAATTGCACGTGTTTATGCAATTGATTATAAGTTAAGATATCTTCATGCGTGTAAACAATTTACCTCATTATATTTTGTTAGTTTTAATAAGGTTTTATAAGTGAAACTATTTCCTATTATAAATCTATCCTCCCAAATGATTATTCTGCTTAAATGTAAAGAAATAAGAATGACAAATATATACTACTTAAAGCAAGCTTCATTTTGTGATTTTGTCAATGTTTCGCTACATGAATAAAGATCTGAGGTCGCGAAATATCTATTGCAAAATCATGTATCCGTCTGCCAAAATGTTTAAACATGTAGGTGGATTTTTTAAAATGTCACCAGCATTTTTGAGTTCAACTTAAATATTGATTTCATTAAAATAATTAATTTTGATTAATAATTATTTCATTTAAAAAATATATTTCAAGGTGAAAGTTTATATAAGTTGTTGCTAAAAATATCCACCTCCTAGAGCCTAAATTTCTTGCCCCTTGCACGTTCTTACTACTTACTTACTACTCCTTCTTTCCTTACTCCTTCTTTACTATGTGTCATATTAATTGACGCTTTTATTTCCCCTAAATTTTTCATTCATAAAATTTATCACATTTAATTTCTTTAAGTTTTCCTAATAATTTTAGGTAAAAATCTTATTAAAAAGGTTCGAGCGTTGAACCTCAGCAAAATAAAAGGCGGTTTTACCTAAATTCCTAATATGTCACCTACTTGGTTGGCAGTGGGTGATCACAGGTGCGCCTGTGCGGGCAAAACAGCGGCAAACACGACGCCGCCAACACGCGTGCGATGCGCGTGAGTTTTTTTACCCAACCTTTGTAATTTCGACCTTAAGCCCTTGCACTAAGGCTCAAGTAGAAGAAGCAATTCGATTTATCGGTTACCTTTGAATTCGACAAGTTGTGATTTTAGTGATTTTTTTAAATTTTGTTTCTTTTTGTGTAGGTATTGTAAGTGATTTAGTTATTTTAAAGGGATTTTTGATTTTTATAAGTAAGGGGTAAGTTGCTTTGAAAAATTAAACGTAATGTTTTAACTATTTACTTTAAAACTTTTTAGTTTTTACTTTGTACTTGCTTAAAAGTGAGTATCAACGTTTTGGTTTCCTATAAATTTGACATAAATTGATTATTTACATTTTCAATTTATTAATTATGATGACCTTCGAAGAAATCCGGTTTGTGTCATCTCAAATTTAAGGCGCTCCAACTTAAACATAGAAACCTGAATAAAAACCATTTAAATAATCAAATTTAATATATTCGCTTTCGATATTTCGTATGGTTTCGAACAAGGAAGTTTTACGAATTAATTTCAACGCGGCTTTGACTTTTTCGCCTACTTTTTGGTAAGTTAATATGGTCATAAGGTCATCACAAGTCTACGTTTATAGGTCAAATTCTATGCATTCATAATGCCATTGACGTTTGTATTTTGATCTTAATTAGCATAGTAAGTATATGAATTAATCTTGCGTAAGATGAATAATTTTGTTTAAGTCTCAATTCAAACGCTATAAAAATGGAAGGTTTATCCACTATTTCGAAATGTACATACTATGTTGCAGTGGCTAGTTAATTTAAAGTGCAATCAAGGGATTTTTGGCTAAAATATTTTAATACTTACTAGTACTAGTAGTTCTGATTTAGTTTAATAGTAATAGATTCTGTATTCTAGTAGTAGATAAAAGACACAATCCAATTATATTCCACGAAACTTAAAACCCCTTTTTCGTGATATGAAAATTATTTTTTCTGAATGATTCTTTATAGAAGATCCGATTAAACAATTATGAAGTGGACGATTGTGAAACTTAGGGGTAAAAAAATGTGTTAAAATAAAATGGTCTTGAAATTTTCTGGATTTGAATACCGTCTTAAAAAGATGAAAAAGGACGTCCTTTGGATCTTATATAATTATATTTTGTATCTATTCTAACCAGCTCATTTCAAAACTAAGAAAATTCGTAGATCGTCGCCGAAGAGTATATTTAAATATCAATCTAATGTACTATTAAAAAGCTGTTATCGAATCTATGATTGAATTGTATGTATCAGATTTAGAAATAAAAAAGTAGACGCTATTTAAAATTAAACATGAGAAACCAAAGACATATCATAGGATTTATAATATATCCTATATTTTCTGAGGACAATGTTTTTCCTCCTGTGAAATTTAGTTTTAGAAGTACGAAGTTTTCACTCGTCACTAACGATTTATTGTCGTATGATGATCAGAATAAATGATTACGATTAATTTTATACTTATTTTGAAGGAAACATTTAGCACGGAAGTTTGTGAGGCCTAAAGCCTTTGAAATCGAAAGTCGTGAGTGAGTCAGTCCTATTGATTTTGTTTGCTACTTTAAACCATAGAAAGTTAATGAAATCTAAATAAGCAGGTTATCATGTTTAGTTTTTATTATTGTGACTTCATCTCACCATGTACGTTTTTGAGAGATATTGGAATTTCTATAGAAGAAGATATAAGAAGTTTAAATTTTTTGCTATGGATTTAATTTAGAGCCCTTCATGATTAGAATGACTTTGTGATGTTATTAATCTGAAATATCTAAATTCGATTTTTACAACATGCATACACACTTTATTTACTAAAACCTCTACATATTAATCGTTAAAATCGTATGCTTTTACTTTAACAATCAGATTCTTAATCTATGTAGACTACACACATTGTTGTAGAACTAAGTAACATGATTCAGTTGCAAATTTCTCATTTTCTTGACTTTTCTTATAATAAAAATAGTGTTGTTAATAAGAATGCTTGCTTCAATAGGGTTGTTACGCGCGCGTTGCTCACAATAAGCCTTTAAGCTTTTATGTCCTTATTGTGATTGTACAGCCTCTTCTATCAATCGACATTTTCATAACAAAAACTTTCATTATTTGATTGCGAGTCGATGCTTCACCTTCGCTAAGTTGTTGTGAATTTGAATACAATCCCATAGTAGCGACATTTAGTTCTTCCAGAATTATACGTTTTCCGGAACCTTTTAAATTTTATCTTCATTAAAACCTTCTTTGAACTTTTCCAGCCGTTCTCGAGTTTTGCTCAGAAAAACATTTAGCGATTCATATAAAGAGGCAGATTGAGAGTACAAGATAAATGAAACGGAGAGAGAGTATATCATAAAAATAATATATCAGATACTAAGTGCATGTAATTATGTATATTCAACTATAATGAATGTCGTTACTTCATTAATGGGTCCGATTATACTGATAAACTAATAATGACTCGGCACATGAAATAAAACAAACCTAATTTCTCACTTACAATACGTACACACACTTTCTAAACACACACAAATTATAGTACGAAATGTCAGACACATTCTAACCTGTCATTAGTTAGACTACATATAATAGTACATATAAACATATTATGTATGAAACATTTAAAGTAAATAAGGCCTGGGGTACATGTGACTTAAACTGCACGAGGCAGCAAGAAATTAGATACCTTTTATTTAATAAACCATTTAATGGATTATGATTGTTTGTTCTATAGTTAACTTACTTTTTAGTTATCTTAACTAACAAATTTCCTGTCTAAAGGTCTAATTAACAGTTAACTTCTCAAGACAAAACATGTGTTACAATAAACAAAACATATTCGCTAGATTAAAAGTCGATCGGAGAAAGGCTCATACGAATTTGAATACATAATGATAGGCAAGTTACAATGAGTATTAGCTATTATCTCATACATTTTTGAATGACTTTAATTTATTACACATGCGGATATAGTGGTACAGATATACACATTTTATACTTTTATTTTAATAATATATTGGTAAATGTTACGCGAAGAATTCGTATTGTTTAATTCATTGAAATTAAAAAAGTTAATTTTAAAACTATCCGCTAAATTAAAAAAAATTCATGATAGGTATTTCTTAAAATATTATTTCAATAAAAAATATAAAAAAGTTTGAAGTTAAATAAATAACTGGAAAAATGTAATTTTGTCATAAATTTTTGTACTAACGTATGTTTTTCACAACTGTCCTGTGATCTAACTCAGTGATTACTAGCTAATAACTTTATAGATTGATTTATTGCGTAGATCGTAAGCAATATCATTTTATTAACTACGTTTATGTAATAATAATTTGTTTATCAACAATCTGACGAAATGGTAGAATGTTATGTAAGGCATCGTATCAATAACTCTCGTTAAGTACCAAGGTATATTTGAGTTGATAGATGAAACGATGAAATCTTGATAATATACTTATGCAGTCATAATTACAATTTAATTTGAATTAGTGAACAAGTTTACCATCTTAGCAAATTCGTCAATGGGTACCAAAAGGTAGTTACACAATAAAATTCTCAAGTGTCACTACCACAGAAGTTAGGTTAAAAATTACCCATGTTTCTATTGGTAGTAACACGGGCAACGAATGAACTGTAGCATAGAAGTTTATAAAGACATACTTAAAACCCATTGTTTGGTTTTTCAAATGTTTATACTAGGTTGCAATCAAACTTATAACTAGTGTTAGAAATGCCAGGGGTATCTCGTACGCGTGTCGACCCTATAAAACCTTTGTCGTCCGTCTTGAAGGAAGTAAGGAAGTTACATTTTTAGGTATGTTCCAGCGTAAAGTGTAATTGCCTACCATTGTGTAGTAAAGACAGGACCGATCGACACGAGCGAAGCCAAGATATGTTAGTTAAAGATGGATTGTGTGATGCTACCTCCCGCGAACGCTAAGGCAAATCAAATCATGTTTATTTTATAGAGAATTGATGCAATGAGATGTTGAAATGAACTCCCTGGCATGGTTTTCTCAAGACACTACAGTTTGAGGTTTTCAAAAAAGGTGTTGAAAGGTTGTTATAGGATCGATCGATTGATAACTCAGGTATTCCAAACTTTCTTAGGCTAAGGTAACTGCTAGCCATCAAACAGGTCGTATGCTTGTTTGCCATCTTTGTGGTCATACACTAAGATGACAAATAAGAAGTAAGGATAACAGCAATCGACACGAGCGTAGCCAAGAAGTTTCTTGTCAAATTGTAGATAAACTGCCTCATTACCTCAACCTTTGACATACCACATCGCTGTCCATAAAGCAAACACACAGTACGTAAGTCGTCAGCGAATGGTTTTCTAACATGCGATTGTTGACTTAACACAAGCCTCGCCTTTAGCAAACTATATTGATGTAGAGGCTTAGAATCTTTGCGAAATTCAATTCAGTAGGCAAATCAACGCAAATGTATTCAAGGTTGTATGCAGACGATTTTATGCCGAATAGATAATGTGCAGTAGCTTGGAAGAGTTTAGTTGAAACATAGATATTGAAATTTCAAATCGAACAATTTTTTCATAGAATTCTGTGAACAGTGTTAAAAGGTTTGAGACTTTGATTGAACAGCCAAATGGATACTCGAGGAAGCCTGTTTCGAAATTACTTTTTTTTTACTGTGTCTGAGTGCAAAAATAATTAAATAAATACTAATACACTCAAGTTTAAACACTTTGCTTTAAAATTATCAGAATATATGGTTAACAGTACGTCTTAAATTGCTATGTCAATAAACCATAAGTAAATATGGGTAGGTGTAGCTAGGTATAAATTGTACACAGTTCACGATGCATCTTGCAAGTTGCGTAAGTGTGTAGTAGGAATGATCGAATGTGACCAAATAAGACTCAAAACGGTATTCCGTACGGTTTACAAAAAAAGTACAATAAAACAATTTTATTACGCTGCACGATCCGACCACGATTTGAGATCTTCCGGACCATTGCATTTAAATCAGATCAGGAGTTTAAATACTGACCAAGATATATTATTTAACAAACCCTAACAAACATATTTAATGAATGCAATACATGTAGTTTTGATTTGTAGTTTTTCCAGTTAAAAGCATGTTTTGTAGAAGTAATTGTATAGATTATTTTTGACTAAGCTGGATTTATTTATTACAATTTATTTTTAATACTTATGTAAGCCACAAAGCTTTTTTTGTTTTTAAGTTAACATCATAATGTCATTAATATTTTTGACAATGTTTTCAGGTATAAATATTTTATATGAAAACTTGTTTTGCAAACGCTACATAATGTGCGTAACGAAACGTTTTGCTAGATTACTTCGATTTATTTGCGGCATGTATGGATGGACGTATGATTTTGTACGTATGTATGTGAATGACCGGAGATCAGGGAAATTGTGCGATGTCGAAAGCGAAAACATAACGCGTATACCATAATAATACAATTCACGTTATATACAATAACTTTTAATGTTGGCTACTTAATAGCCATTAATATAACTACTTACTTGTCTTGAAAATTGTATAGTTTAACTTAACGAATGTATAGTTTTAAAAAGCTGATATTTGGCTGATGGATAGTTTATAGGTAGAAGACATCAACTAAAAATGGGTCTTTTAAAATTTATCCCCTAAGCATCAGAAAAGTAGACGAATGTTCCATAATATCTATCAATTGCTTGAGTGAAACTGAGCCGGGATGCTACTATAACAAATGATGGAATAAAGAGTTCGTTTTCCGGATGTAATTAATAAATTGTGACAAAAAATTGTTTATTTTTGTGCTATAATGAAAATTAATGTGTTAAAGTAAATTCCGTAGTTTTACGCGATGCTTGAATAAACTACATGTTTTATATAGATATTCTTCAATGTGTGTTGACTGTTTATTGGTACCTAATTGCCACATTTATCAGTTAATTAGATATTGAAACCGAACCATTTTTTTTATAATTGATCGACGAAGTGTGTCAATTATTTGAGGCAAGTTAGCAATTTTTCAATAAAGTATATTTAAGTCTTATGAAATATGTAAAGTTTTCACGTTTTTACTTCCTTTATATGTTCCTATAAATGTCCTCATTAAGAATTTAGATAATACATTAAATCATTTAATTACCTTCGAATTTATTTTATTATCATATATTTGTTATTGTTCAAAAATATTTTTGTTTTTTTAATATTCATTTGATTTAAAACTCCAAAAAAATCAACATATTTTCCATTTCTAACATATTGGACAGAGAAAAATTAAAATAATGTTTAGCTTTGTCGATGTCTACTAAATTATCTCAGTAAAGTATACATGACATTAGAAGCAATGCAAACAAACAGATCAGCCATTTAATGTTAGATATTTAACGTTACATATTTATTAAAAACCTGATTTAAAAAAGACTTTCTCCATTTTTCATGACATCAAAACACCTAAACCGATAAACTAAACAAATATATTTACGTAGACGTTAAAATATCCAAATAAATTCCAAACTGGTTCTAACGAACAGGTATACATTGTGTGGTGTCAAAAATTGGCACATTCCGGCTAGACTGTTGGCAAACTTGGGCGGAGCTTGATAAACATCAGAGTTAAATTGCTCGTGAAAAACCTAAGCAGCAATTATTGAAACGGCTGATCTGAAAATAGCTGTACCGATTGCATAAGATAATAAAAGTTATCTACAATACTTCTATCTGCTTTAACATTAATGGGGAAAGTAAAGATTGGAATTCTTCTTCTAATTGTAGGGTTGAGTGATCTGTATCAAATGTTAGATAGCTATGTTGAATTATCAATTAATTGCTTTAAAAATCGCAACTACTTGATGGATAAAACTAGTGATGGCGTTTTATGTTAATTGATAAAAATATAGATTTTACTTTGGATTGTTCTCAATTCTTAATAGAAAATCGTTTCTAGTCGTTTTTTTATATCCTTTAAAATATTTATAAAAATTATAGGTTGGGTTCTTTATAGCCTCACCCAGTCGTATGTTACAATAATTTCAAATCTAAAAGCCTGATACTTTGTACCGGTTTGTTTCGACATTATCCGCTAATTTTGAGGTTAAATCTTATAAAATGACCACTGACATGTTTCAACATATTCGTGGCTGGTTCGTGTAAATTGTGTATTTTTATTTGAATTTATTAAGTTTTAGTCACAATTTATTAATATTAATTAAATTAAAAGAATACTAACAAAGGAAAGACACATTTGAACTTGTACTGTGGCCTCCTTTATATTACTATAAAGTACTTACTTTTTATATCTTTAAGAGAATTATATTAATACTACTAATAATAACCACATCACACTCACGACACACACATTTTGTATTACTGGCACTAAGCAATGATATGGTTTAAACTACTTAGAAAAGAATACTACATCCAAGACCGATAAGCGAAACAATGCGTCTTGAAAATAACACAAAGCCCCGCCCCCGCCGGGATGCGAACGCGGAGCCTCTAGTTTACACCACTGCGTCACCGAGGTCGTCAAAGTAACGCTTACTTAATCAAATGGATTCTTTAATCTGATGCCAATATGTAACATTAAAATACTTAGCATGTTTATTTTTCATCTTAATCCTTACAAGGTGAATGTAAACAAGCATTTCCTAGGCAAGCATGCTACACCTTCGGCCACACTGTCGCAATCAGAAAAGATTTTGTCCAAAACGCTTGCATGCTTATTTTACACGAAAAATAAGTACTGCCCCAATACTGCCCCCTAAATTTCCATGGCCGTCTTCGTTACACAATGGTTAGTTACCGTGAAATAAATGCGTATAAAATCAGATAAAAATATTATAATACATTGAGTAGTTTGTAGGAATGTAACATTAATTAATAGGATGCAAGCGAGCTGTTTATTCAAATTGGACGTATTGTCGTAACTAATGGCCTGGTTTATTAAGAAAGTGTCATTTGTAGTAAACACGCAAATATCTGTATCTAATAACATGTTAATACTATGAGTGAAATAGTTTTTCAATCACAGTATCTGTTTAAAAGAGAAATATAATAGTAACAACAGTTTCAGTCTTATCATTCCTTCAAAGCGATATCTTTCAAACCACATAACCTACTACTACTATATTACATCGAATAAAAAAAACATTTTATATTTCTATGTATTTCTACGAAGTCTTAAGAGTTCAATCATAGAAAAGACATCAACGCTCGCCATAAGTTCTGCGTTAGTAATTTATTGCTACGAGGGTGAAAGTTAACGATAAATAACATTAACGATGAATTTAAATAATGTTTCCTGTATATTAATTAAGAAGATAAGTTTAAAAATGATTCATTTTGTTTTTGGCGATTTGATTTATGACTTAATGTTACAGATAGGTTAAACGACCAAGAAAAAAATAATCGTTTACAAATAATAATGCAAACTTGATATGAAATTATTTCATTTCTGCAATGATTTTGTTAAATGCTACAATTGCTTGATATAAAACAGAAGGCTGACTTAAAAGGATATATATTTTATTTAATGTAAACTAAACTTAAACTATAAATATTTATGACTCAACTCAGTTGCAATTAGTCTCTCACTTGGGTATTGTGAGCAAGTTTATGAATATTTAGTGAGTGAAAATCGAGTTCTGACGGATATGTGCTCGTGGTTGCACCTCTGTTTACGATACAACTTTTAAATCATATTTATATTATCGTAAAGGACAATTATATTTTTGGGAACCAAGAATATTTCGATTACTAATTACTCAATTAATTTTGACACGAAGATAAAAA
This sequence comes from Choreutis nemorana, assembly GCA_949316135.1. Lineage (NCBI taxonomy): Eukaryota > Metazoa > Arthropoda > Insecta > Lepidoptera > Choreutidae > Choreutis > Choreutis nemorana. The sequence goes on from OX438598.1 coordinate 2,925,950, forward strand.
TTTAACGATCCAAATGATGTCAAATAAAAAAACAATATTGTTTTTATCATTTTTGAAAAAACCATTGATCATAATTATGAGAGAGTTATTCTATTTTCATTAACAAATATTTAAAAGTTTATACATAATGGAAATCATTATAATATTTCTATAACGATAAAAACTATGCTTATTAATAAATTATTATTAACATTAAAATTCGAGAAACTCTTGCTATTGATTAATGTAACTGTATTTAAAATACTACACTCGAATTAAAACAATAATTAAAATAAATAACCATTGAAAAATAAAGTAAAAAATCGAATAATGTCACAATTTCGTCACTACCCACTTGTCACAATTACTACTTGTAATTTAGGTCACCAGTCACAAAGTGAGCGAGTCCCACCAAATACGGGAACTAAAGTGGCGCCCCCCGCGGACCAGCCGTCACTAGCGTCTGTGCGATATAAACTTATGAAAACAAACTTAGTCTAAATAATAACCGTCAGTTCTATTTTCTGTTGAATCTTTTAAAATTTAAAGATTCGAGACTTAGATAGATTATAAGGAACAGATTAGTGTTAGTAAAAAGTAAGATGTATGGAATTTAAACTGTCTTATTCAAAATAACTGAATTGTCAACATTATAGAAATTTTTAAAAAATCATCTGTGTATGACATTTGAAGCCAAGTGAGTAAGTTCCTCCAAATATGAACTAATCAGCGGCGCCCCCCTGCGGACCGGTCACTGTCACTCGCTTCTGTCCTACATCAACTACTTAAAAAAACAAACTGGTCAAATTAATTACCGTTAGTCTGCCAAAATATTTTCTATGAGATTTGTGCGTTTCAAACTCGTAACGCCAAAAAATAGGATGGGACAGTTTGTTAAATTTAGGCAATAGGTAAAATGAAAGGTAGATAGAGGTAATAGCTGTGACTTGTCAGCATTGTTTATTTCTTTTTCGTCTACGATATTTAAAGCGAAGAAATCGAAGGGATAGGCCAAAGACGATTAACAAATCTAAAATCCAGGCGAAAGTTTATGTAAGATTTTTTTTTAGTGTATCTGTATGTATGTTTAAGAGTCAGTCATCTACTAAGAAACCAATCTAGTTCCTTGCAATTAAAGACTAGTAGAGTGAAAAGTTGAACACTGTACCAATCCGGTCGCTAAACAAACTTGACCAATTACGAAAAAACCTACTTAAAAATATGTAAAATAAATGTACAAAGCGTATTCCTTTGAATTGGGTCTTTAATAATTTCAACAGCAAAGCTTCCTGTGTGTTCACACACACACACGTATAATTAATTTGTAATTGTAATTTTCGTTGATTGCCCGTAATATTAACGTCGGTTTTTCGGTCGTTAATTACAACTCTTAGGTTCTTTTTACATTAGAATAACATGTGCATGGCAATAAACCTTAATTTTGAGTATGTCTAATAATATATTATAATACACAAAGAATGTTCGTTATTCTGATTATGAATTGAACTAGTTTAACTTTGTATAGATTATGTACATTTTCACATTGTTGGATTTTTCATTTACATTTTTTAAAATTAATTTTAGTTTAGAAAGTACCAAATGATTTTTTTTTGTTTCAGATTGAACGTGTTTTGCTGAGAAAAATAAGTGCGTTTATTATTAAATTATTGTGTTAAAACCTCACATTTAAGTTTTAAGTAAATAAGTGTTAGTGTTATTTTAATAGCATCAAGATGATGACCCTATACCGAACCATTAAGGGGACAAGTACGTCGAAAAGAAAAAGGCGCGAAAGAAGGTAAGATTTTTTTTTTTTTTTTATATGTTTTGAAGATTTTCAATGATAATTACTTTTTCGTTACATACAATTGGATTGAAATAGATTTTTTTAATTAGATGATTTTGTTTTTATTAAAATATTTTAAATTCTTCCTAACGAGCATTTGACTTGGCAATGAGCAGCGCCACATTTAGATAGCGGTGGATCGAAAAACTAAATGCATTTTCACTTTTACTTTACACGTTCTCGTGCACCGCAGCAGTTTTCTTGTAACGATAGTAACGGTATTGAGATTCAGTTCATACGCGATAGATGGCGTTGTAAGTTGTTAGTCAATTAGTGTTGGTAAATTATTATAGATTTTGCCTTAATAAAAAAATTTGGATTGTGCAATTAAAAATATAATAAAAATAATTTTTGTTTGACTTCTCACGAATGAATAGTAAATTTATTTTATGGTAAAGTTGGATCTGATATAAAACATCAATTGAATCCCGTTTACAATTCGGACTTTACTTAAATTAAAAACACCATGGAACTGAGCTTCCATGTTTTGAGGAATTCTTAATGAAGAAATAGACAGCATAGATTCTGGCTATCATCAATCATTTAATTTAAAAAATATTTTGTTTAGCCGTATTCATGTGTTGTTTTCGTACGAAGAGATAAAGAATAAGTTATAAAAACTGTGTAGGAAATAAACTTAATTATACCTATTTATATATTAACAAGCCATAGTTCACGAAGGTTAATGGCGTTATTTAGGTTTTTTTCGAAACTTAAAACAAACGGCGGTAATTACAAATTATGCTGTTCAAATATAATTGACTGGTTGTTTTTGCTGTGAATAACTTATTTGGATCATTAATCAATCAATCATTCGATGAGTACTCATGTCAGTGTGTGATTGTAAATAATTTCGCTATATATTATTTGTTTATTCATATATCTACGCAAATAGAAACACATATGTAAAAGTCACGTTCATAACTGTTTAAAACTATTTTTAGTCAAGTATAGCTGCATCCGCTGAAACAAAGTTACAGATATGTGTGTGTGTGTTTATATTTAAATATATATGTACTATGATACTATATACAACCCTCGATTCTTTATATCTACTCTATCTCCATCTAACTCTATAAATACAGATCGAGCTTTCGATTGCATTCAAGATAAAATACATAGATAAAACATTTGCGGATGTTATAAACAAAACGAATTTAAATTCCAAACAAATGCATACAATGAAAACAATAATTATGTGTCGACTGATAAATATAATGTATATGTAATACGACATAGTTCAAGGTTATGTAAAAGTCCCGTTCACTAGAACTGAATGGATTGTTATATGTTTTATCTGATTTCGCACCTTCCTATTGACAAATGATTCGTGTGGTCCTTAATGGTTCGTACGAGTTTTTTAATGGTCGGAAATATAGCACTACTCGGTTTTAAATCTGACCTTAAAAAGGTGTATTTTAGTAATTGCATTTTTTTTCTTGTAAATATAGATACAAAATACCTTAACGAAAGGTTTCAATGTTCAACTATGAATGTTTGTTTTATTTAGGTATTATGTAGTTTGGAAATCTTTTTTCTTATTTTTGAAACTAGTATGTTTTTAAATATAAGGACAAAAAGCTCTTATCAAACAATGGTACATGAGTTATTAAATAGCAAATAACTTTGGTTGTTTTAGCAGATGCCCGTCAGTTGCATATTCAAAACGACACATTCTCACCGACACGCATTGTTATGTTGTTAAAATTTAAGCTGAAACTATAATAAAATTACGATAAAGTTGCGAAACTGTCTAATTTCGAAGCGTGTTAAATTTGACGCAATCGCACTAAATGGGCAATTTATTGTGAGCACCGAGGACAGACGCGTTACCTATAGTACCACCCACATAGAGAACCATTGTGCCATTTCTGTATGAAAACATGAATATTACCCAGACAACACTATCGGAGGATGTTAGGGGTTTCATTGCATTGTAACTACCTACTTGATTTAATGTTATAGTAGGCACTTGGGAGACCGAGATTTGCTCGATTTTTGTTTATTTTTTGTCATGGATGATTTGATAAGCTTGAAAAGTGAAACATCGTCTTTAACAAAATTTCGATTAAAGCTTAAGAACACTTTTCAAGGGACCTTATTTTGCCGTGTATACTTAATGTATGTGGTAATAATATAGGGATGATGACACCAGTCACACAAAATTTAAGAATCAATACAGTAATTGAAGACTTTGAAGTGTAAGAAAAACTGGTTTGTTGCGAATGATCTACCAAATACGATTATAAAATCCATCAATTCTGATTTATAGTTAGTGAGTTGATTAGAAAAACCGTGACGTCACGACTAAGTAGTGTCATACAAAATATATGAAGGAATCAAAATATCTTCAAGTTATTTTTGATTGACGACCTCGGTGGCGCAGTGGTGTAAACAGCCGACTGCTACGCTAGAGGTTCCGGGTTTGAATCCCGGCGGGGGCATTGATTCGCTTACCGGTCTTGGATGGTATATTCTTATCTATGTAGTTTATACCATATCGTTCCTGCAATATAAGATTATCTTAGTGCAGCACTGAATCTATGTGTGTATCGTGATGTGGTTATTATTATTGTTATCATCATGTTTGGACAGATATATAAAAGTATCTCAATTGATATAGTAGTCTTCATTCTCATTAAGCTCAAATAGTGATGTACCTGCATAAAAAGGTCGCTAAGACAGCAGAAGATCCCTTTATTGTGAACCCTAAAACCCAAAATAAACCAATTAAACTTAACGAGCAACGTAGATCTGAACTTGTCTCTAAGTTTAATACAAACTCTTCCATAAAAAAAAAAGGAAGTACAACTTTTACAACTCACAATGCGACATAATGTCTCAACAGCGACATCGCACCTTTGATATAGGTCGATATAAAACTTAAACGCATGTTTTGAAGCAAATGCTTTGCATTCGATCGGTGGGCGGGTTTACCTACGCTAACTATTGCAGAGTACCTACTTGCAAAATAAGGAAACGTGTTCATGTGAAATTACGTCATAACGTTGTTCATAGCAACAACACCCTACTATGTGAAGTGTTAACCCTAAGCAATTAATGTATACCTACGTTTTGTACTTACACATAATTAGTAAAAAAATAATACTATCATTAAAAATATGTCACATAAATACATCATTAGGTATCAACGCAGGTTAAAATCGAAAAGTTTATTATACTCTTTAATGTCATATTTGATTAAAAAGTTATGTATGCATGAAAACTATTTTATCAACGTAAAAGTCCCTAAGTACTGCGTGGTATTGTTGGTCTCCACTTATAAGCGCATTCTTGGTAGATAACCTACAAACTATGCACGTTTTTTAGAAAACACTTGATAAAGTCAATTTTAATATTCATTGGTGGTTTAGTTTTTAATTGGTCTTATCTTGTGGCAATTACAGAAACACAAACGACCCTTTTAAGATAAAATTAACTAAGTGAGAAATGTAGTCAATTACTTTATCTGAAAAAAAGGTTTAAAGTTAACTTACTTTCTCATTATCCTACTGATTTTAATACATGCTTTGTTACTTGTGACTTTTTACGTGAACCTATTTTATCGTTCTGTGCTGATGTATGGGAATTTAAAATTGGCCAATTTAGAACAAACTTAAACATTTAAGTGATACATACTCTTTGGACATAAACCTTTTTGTTCTAAAGTAATTCGTCATTTTGTAAGTAATAAAAAGGCACTAAAGTTCCGCGTTTGTTAAAATTCTGCACAAGTACTTGTTTAAGTCGTAAACCAAATAAAATTCGCCTAAAATGCATTTTGCATTTATTACAAAGACATCGAAAAATCCGTGATGGAATTTCTTTTACTTTTATTCTTTTTCGACATGGGAATGTATTAAATAGACATAAAGCTTTACAATTTTTTGGTTTTTGAGAAATTATTATTATAGTTTCGAATTTAGTTTTGTACAAAAGCATTAACGTTATGGATAATAATTTGTTTGATCTTAATGATTTAGTTAAAATCATTTCGCGTTATACAAATCATAAATCAATTCGTCACATGTAACCTTTTTCAAAGCAATAATCGTACTATATTATGTCAAACATTATTATTCAGCATACATTAGAGTATGACTGCATGAACACCTGTGAAAATGTTTCCTAAATGTCACACTGCAAAAGCCTATGAAATGACTAATGTATCAAATTTAGCCCATTCATAATGCACTATGAAAATGTAATAAAATTATATTAGGTCCAATAAATAATAGTAATTTTCAATGTACAGCAAAGTGCGTATAAATGGCCTTCATGACTATTAGTCTATTTTAAATTTAGTCTCAAAACTTAAAACCTTATTTGTAAAAAAATTATAGATTTTCATGATTATAGAATGCAATTAAAAAAACGATTTGACAATATTATTGAACGATTGATTTCAGTATGCAATGATAATAACAATTATGTAAATAAAACTAAGCAAGTTATATTTTGGCTTCTTATTAATTTAACTTGCATTAAAATTAATTTGCAAATAGAGTCATAAACTATAAGTTTCAATTTAAACCAACATTTTTATGATATTCATTTGAAAAAAAAATCTGCAAATTGATAATTCCTAATAGTTTTATAACTGACTGTAAAAATAAAGTATTTATAGTCCTATTAAATATTGCTAAAGTGTCATTAAAAAGGTTAAATTCGTTAATTTAATAAAGTAAGTTCAATCAGTAGACATGGTGTGCTGACCTCTGGCGGTGTGCAATTATTAACTTATGCACCTGTCATAAAAATATGTTAACGTGCTTTACGCATGTTTTGAGTCATAAAAATAAACGATTTTATTGATTAATAACTGGAAATTATCAGATTTTGTAACCAGCCTAACCTACCTTTTTAATGACCTACATGTTTAGATCAACACATTTTATCTGCCTGGCTAGTGTTTTTTTTTATTCAATTTACACCAATTTATATTTGTACAACAAACAAAAAAAAACAATGAACCTCTCGATTCATTCTAGAAATCTTTTCATAGTTCGTATCACAAGCACTGAAAGGGCAATTAGAATTCTTGAAACACTTCGCGTTGCCGTGGACTCTATTGTGTTGGGTTTAGAGGTTATTTTTCTGTGTCTTTGTATTGGAATCCAGTGGTTTCTGATCGTGACTTATGATTTCATTATCTTTCGGCGCGTGCGGCGCCTTATACCTCTTGCGACATTAGAATAGCACTCGTTTGCTTGAAAACAAAGCGACAAAATAGAGTGCGAAATGTAGTGCAACTGTGCCAATATACAGACTTATAAACAATAACACAATAATGACGAGATTCATCATTATACCATTGTTATAAGTACAAACAATACCTAAGCTTGTAAGTAAAAAATGAATAAAAAACAATAAACCACATCAAGACACACATTGACTCAACCCTGCAGTAGATAGAGTAAGAATTTTTGTCAAAGGAACTAAGCAACGATATGGTATAAACTACATATATAAGAATTAAGAATACTACCAATACCGGTAAGCGAAACAACGCCTTGCAAATAACACAAATATACGCCCCCGCCGGTATTCGAACCCAGAACCTGTAGCGTAGCAATCGGCTTTTTACACCACTGCGCCACAGAGGTCGTCAATTAGTTCATTTGGTGCTTCAAAACTAGCGTGTTTAATGAAAAATTTATAAAGTTCTAAAATACTTTTTTCCAAATTTTAAATGTATTGGATCATAATCGACGGATTGTATTTTATATTATCTTATGTATTTATATAATATTTTTTTCTTATTCATTGAAGAACTTTGACACACATAGTTTTAGCAAACGTATTGTAAATAGTAATCGCTCTAAAAGTCATGAGTATGTAAGATGGATTGTTCTTATGCATTGTACTAATTTAAATGTCTAGACCCACCACAATTACACCTAGTGGTAACCTTCAGAGGAAATGTCAACTACTGTTACTAAATGAATGCGACAAGGTTGGTCTATTAATTAATATTCCAAATATCTAGGATTTGCAAAACGTTAGCCAGATACATACTAACAATTTTTTCGTACGCTCTAACAATTTTTTTGGTAGCTTATTAATCATTGCTCTCTCTCTTGTCGGTCCCTCATGTTTGAGGATCGTGGTCAGCATCAGGAATGCACCTGGAGCGGATGATCGCCCTCCAAAATACTTTGTATATAGAAAAAAAACTTCATGTTACGCTTGTGAGGCACATTCTATTTTTTTAGTTAAAAGTAGGTACGTGTCATAAAAATTATTTCCTTGTTTTTATATTTAATCCCGGTTGTATGGTATACGTAAAACAAATCCCTTTAATGTAGAACATAAAAAATCTGGACTGAATGTCTCTCCTTGAGTATTTTTATATGAGACGACATAAATTTTGGAGAAAAGGCCATGTCAGAAGTACCCGTAACCGTCGTGTGTATGAGGATGCATTGATGTGGAGGAAGCGATGTATGTAAGGATCGTTGCGTATGGCGGACCATTATCTCTTCCTACCCCTACGGTACGAAGGGTTGAATGTTTTTTGTGTAAAATTTGTAAAATAATGCGTTGAAATAAAACTTTGAATTTAAATAATGATACGAATGAAAAAATTATGATACTGTTATACTGGAGTTCTTGGTATTGATCGATTGATAAACGTTTCACTGGAAATTGAGATGCACTTGTCAGTGTTTATTAATGTTTAGACTGACATGCAGATAGGGAACACGTTTGGCCAGTAAAGGGCCTCATCAGTACGTTTTTTATATCACTTATGCAACAAACAAGCCTTTGGCCCGTCTGATGGTATACAGTCATTGTAGCATATGAACATTAGCAATAACAGGCAAACCCGCGAGTTGGCGACTCTGTAAAAACGTTTTGATGCACTTTTTGAAGAATTTCATGCTATAGTCACTAGAGAAAACCATGCCAGGGAATCATTACACAGCCTGGGCATTCACAGGTAACTGAGTATCACTAACTGGCTTTTTTCACCGGCGATGCTTTAAGACATGCCCAATAAGATGCAAGATTCGACGAGGTACGATATTTTTTGAAAATTTAAATTAAAAAAATTGTGGAAAGTTTGTTGACAGCCCCTAAAGGATTGTATACATTAACAATATTGGAAAAAAGCTATCGAAGTCTTCAAAGTTTGATAGCTTTATTAACATATTTATTTTATAAGCATTTTTATTTTCATTACGTATCCTCAAATAACGCTGTACTTAATTGATTTTACTTTCTTACGTTAATTTTGCAAATTAACAAGTTAATGTTCAAAGAAAGTCGTTTTTAGCTTCTTGAATTTAAAATGAAATGGAAAGGAACATTAACTCTTTATTTTATTGAAGTTTTCTGTTTTTAGTATTTTCATAATTTAGTTAAGACGACAATAATTTATTTCGTTAAGTAAACCTCATTTGCGATTTACCTAGTTAAATTTAATTAACTTATTTACTTTAACTGCAAGGTGTGGTCACAGTAACACATAGCAAGATAATAAATAGAAACGGACCGAGAGTGTAAGAATACCTTTAGAAACGAAAGAAGATATTCATTTACGTTTTTATAAGTTGGTGATTTGCTGAAACTCAATTAGTCTAAATATATCTAATAGATCAATTAATTTACATAGGTATATCAATAAAACTAAAGTGCCTATTCGTTACGTATTACGTTTCTATTTTCATTTTTACAAAACCATACACTCTTTTACTATTCATTTTGTAGATCTGTCTGTTCGTCTAGGATAATACTCTAAATGATGGTAAATATGTTACACGAGTAGGTAATGCAGGTTTTTATTTCTCAATCGAGCTCATTTTTCGAATAATGTCGTGGATGTAAGAACAATATACATTTGTATAAAGTATTGGAACACATTTGTGACATTATTATTGTATATCCCATGTGCCTTTCCAAACTCAATCGTGACAAGGTGCTCGTGATCTCCACTTTTATAATTACATCAATAAACCAAATGTTTTGTTGCAAACAATAAGGCGGTGGTCGACACACTTCAAATAAATCCTATCAAAACAGAAATATCAGTTCGCTTCCACCTCTGAAAGCTGCTGTTCAATATTAAACCTTATTTTTAGTGAGAAAAGACCCAATATAATGAGCATGTCATTGTAGATAGTTGATAGTTGACAGGCGCAGACGAAGGCCTTGGACCTAAATCAAGGAATACGAAAGATTTTGTTACCTTTACTAGGAGGTTATTTTAAAATATACTCATTGTCTCAATCATAACTTACAAAAGTTTAAAATAATGTTAAAAGAATCTTTAAAAAATATTTTATTAATTTATAAAGAAGTGTAGCAGTTCAGCAAAGCTTTAATTAAAGTTCTGATAACGTTATTTAAAAAATGTCGACTTATCTTGTACAGAAATACAAAAATAAACAAAAACTATCTAAACTAACCAAACCTTCCCTCTTTCGAAATGTAATAAATCTGGTTGTTAATGGACTTTCGTTACAAACTCGTATGCGTGTCTATGTTTTGGCGAGCGAGTCTTCGTTAGGATAGCCCCCTCGGCTTCGGTAACAACACAAGCGTATCGCATCCACGTTGTACCGCAGATACGTATAAATTAGCGATGGAAGATCCTCTGTATATTCGTTCCACAATAGGACTGTATCCACCCTGACAGATTGCTGGAGGATGTGTTCATCTGGTAATCGTATATTTCTCGTATTTACTCCGAGGCGGGCCGAAGTTGACGTTATAATAGGAGCAAGGAGAGGGCGGTTTAATCATTTAATCGGGCAACAAGTCTTTTTTGCCGCATCGGCTAATATTTCGCATTAATAAGCGTTTGTATGAAAGAAAAGTTCTTTCGACATTCGGTCGCTAGCTGCCACTCGACAAATGCTTTATTTGGAACTGCTTCGAGATTTACGCTTGGAAGCATCGTCCCTGTTAGATGTTGTTTATTGTTCACGCTTTTTTGACAAATGTTTGCGTTTAGAAGATTTATTACAAATAGAGGGTATTAAATAATAAAACGTTTTTTGCAATTCTAACCGTTTAAGGATTAATAGCTCATAAAGAAAGGCGTTCTAAACATAAATCACAGACCACAATAATTTTTCATAAGCCATAGTAAAATATATAAAGTGTGAGATAAAAGGTGTTAATAAAAGTTCCTTAACAAAATGATGTTTCGAAATCCAACCACACACCTACCTATTTACTCTAGGATTGTATAAAGTAGAATGGAACATCATTCATCATTTGCTATTTGTCCAAAAAAAGGCTAGTCTATTGTCAGTCATCGAGCGAAGAATGGTCGTTTCGAGGGGGCTTGGAGCGGTGCGCAAGCGCAAGTGACAAGGCAATGCGCGCGGCCTCATTGTATGCAACGCGTATTGAGCTGCCCGCTGTCACAGTCACGCGCACGGCAGCCGCTGTGGACCTGCCCTTAGACTCTGTCCGATTCAAACACTATACTCCATATAACACTATCACTTTGTTCATGTATCCAAAGAAAAAGTAAAAGCGGAGATTCCATCAAACAGATAAAATTCAATAATGTTTTAACTCATATTACCCAGATTTCATGTTTTTACTATCGTAACTTCGTGTCGACACCCACTAACAGGTTACATTTAAGTAAGTCAAATTCGCGCAACTACTTTCCTTTGTTTACTGATCAAAAATCGATTTAAACTTCAGCTGTATAAGGGTGAGAATAAAAAATGGTTGCGTGTGTGAACTGTATCATCCATCCAGTGTAAGAGACCATACATCACTACCTACACTCGGCGACAATACGCATGCGTAGACCATAAATATGAGATACGTCATCGTGCGCATACCGTCCCGTGGCCGAAACCTGCGCGCGATCAGCGATATCCTTTATATCGTCGTAAATAACGCGATATGTGATTTCCAGACACCTACTTACTTACGTGTGACGTCGCGATATTCATAGTCAAGTTTCTATTTCAGCGTATAAACGCGGTACCTGTCACAAACAACCCCTCCATTCATCTTCCTTATCAACCCCGGGACCACCTTTGTTGGAATTGGTACTGCTTTCATGTTGACAATATATATTAATGTTACAACATATGAGACGGAGGACACCATTGTATTTACTACAGGTAATTAACTATCGGTAACAGAATCTTAATCTGGTATGTATTTAATCTATTTCGAAGATCAATATTCTGTTTTTATACATCTCTCGAACTGAATAGAAAACTTTATATTTTACTTAAAACCGCTATTTATCATGTATTTGTTTCGTAGAATTTTCAAGATTTTTTTTATTTTTGTCTGTGGCTTTACTTTTAAAGTACATACATATATTGTTGATCATACTACTAACCAATATGCTAATAATATCTACATAAGTCTATAAACTATTCTTAAAACGTCCACATTAAAATTTGTACACGTTACGTTACGGATTTTTAATGATCGAAATTATTTACTCGAGCCCTTCATAATTAAATTAAATGAAAACGCAACCCAAATCACGGAGGTTGTAAGAAATGGTTAAGAATCCCATAAAGTATGGCAGTGATAAATATCGGAGGGCAAGTACCGTAATCTCAGTATTGCATCATGTGTTTTGACAGTTAGTTGCCATGCTGGGAATATGCTCTCGCTTATCTAAGACGGACCCGTGTGGAGAGATCTATCATTTTCTACTGCCGCTAAATAGAATAAGCTCTATGAAAAATCATCGTGTTGTGTACAAAACTAAGAAAAAATTCTCCCGAAAAATCACTAAAAACCTTGTTCATAGAAACACTTGTTTCATCTTGCAATTTTTTACACAGCAGAAAGATTCCAGTTTAATAGAAGATCTTTTTAAGCTGTTTTCGTTAAAAACTTTACATTAAGCCAATACAGATAAGAAAGCAGCAGGCCTCCGGCCAGCCAAAATTTTGTCGCAATAAATCCAACTTAATACGAAAACAATTTGCCAGGTTGCAGTTCTCGAAGCTTCCGTTCCGATAAGGGACTCCCAAAATTTCGAATACCGCTGCATCGCTTCGGGTGGCTTCGGTAATCTTCGGCTCGAAATACTGTTACGTTCCAGGGATACAAGCGGGATTTACGACTACCCCCGTCTCATATTTAACCGACGACGGGAGGTCTGACACAATTACTCTTTGACCGGTATTACGGGACTTATTAAGTGTGAGGTGTGGGATTTTAAAAATTGAATACTTAAGCACGTAATAGCTTACTTCGTATTGATACAGTTCATCTAATAAAACTAAAATGTTTAAGTTATGAATGAAAACATTTTTTTTTATTAAATAGATAGTAATATGCGTTTAAGCTTAACCATTGATTGTTTTACATTGTACTTTTTGAAATTCGCAAAAATATAATCAAATTATTGATATGATGACACAAGAAGATCCCCCGTTGTGAAAATATTGTAACAATTAAAGGTTGATTGAAAACAATATGTTAGAATTGAAAATCAACTGAATTTATTTGAAGTGAATTTCATGACAGTTGGTATTTAGCTCAATGACCGTTGTGATTTTTCGATAATACTCGTATTGATGATTCAGTTTGAACGCACGCGTAGGTATGTCGGAATTCGTTTATTTTATTTTTATGCTTTGTTTGTTTTATTCAAAAAAAATATTTAAATTTAGAAAAAAAATTTGTGTGATTACCTAAAGAAATCTATTTAGTCTAATAAGGTAAGGCACTAAGTAGGTAGTAGAAGTAGGTAAGAGATAATTGTGTTAATTTTTTATGTATGAATAAAAGATCTTAACTTTTAGTTATGTGACTATTACTAGGGGTTGACAGTTTAAATAAAAGATAACAAGTTATTTTAAACGTCATATTTACCGAACTCTCGGGGCACACCCGCCACTCAGTCCCACCACTACAACTCCTGTTCATCAGGATCAACAGTGGCGTTTTTTATTTATTGAATAATGAACAAATAATGCAGCTGTGCAATGATGCAAAGGCTGTGCCCGGACACCCTACCGGCTGTCTTGGGAGTTGATCAGAAGAAATAGGAGGTAGTAAGAAAGCGGTTTCAGACTTCCCTCCCAGCAAAGCGGAGACATCAATGGAAACGTCCCAGACGCTAAATGCTAAAGGGATCTACGGTCAGGACCGTCAAAACACCAATGGTGTCATCGTTTGCCACTATCTAACAGGAGATAAACTAAATACTAACCTACATCTTACAACCATTAATATTGGTGTCAAAACTTTTCAAAGTTTACCAAACTCAACCAATTTTGACATTGACTAATATTTAAATTAGATTTTCAGGGAGGACAATCTCCTTTTTGAGAATTTTGTATTAGAACGGACGGCCACAAAAAGAAAAAACTGTACGTTTATTTTCCTCAATGCTCACGCTGAATTTAAAGTTTATAAGTAAAATGATCCTGACTCACCCTTACGTAACATAACGGTAAAGTGCACAAGGAAACCTTCAAGTATTTTAGAAGACATTATAAGTTATCGTATAAATACTGAACACATGTTTAGCCTTACAAGAATGACAAAATACCTTTTTTGGTAAAATTGTTGCCTTGCAAATTGAACTCTACTGTACGAGAATACGGTTCAATCGATTGTGAAATTTAATATTGGAATAAAATTTTGCCAAATGTAAAGACTCTTCTTTATCAGCTTCCATCCATTGAATGGTAAACATTAAACCGTTGAACAAACAAACTCACATTCTGAAATAACTCCACGATTTACGTAACTCAATATTTATTCACATTCCTTTATGTAAATATAGTTGACGCATTGCAAAAAACTTGATTTACTAAAAACCATATTAAATTGATAAATAGGCCTTTTTGTTTTTTTATTTTAATCTCATGCTTGAATTTCGTATCAAGTGCTTAATTTCTAGTTTAAATGGGTATATTTTTGTTTAAATAGACGTTATAGTAGAATGTCAGTGATGTACTCCTAGTCTACTACTGAATATCAGAGACATTAAGCGCCTTTTCATTATTATATCCCGCTGTATATTTGTGAGTATGAAAACCAAAACTTTACATTGATTTTTTCCAATTAATTAAATTAAAGTAATTTGGAGCCTAACTTTATAATAGAAGAACGAGTTAAAATTAACAAAACAGTCATCAACGAAAGCTTCATTACAGATAACAAACCATACAAATACACAATATTTATTGTAAATTAATTGCTGCAAGTACTCTCGTCTCGATTCTTATACTTCCACGAACTTGGCAGTAATTTGTTCTTGTTTTTGCACCATATAAACTTTGGTAGGGTTGACAAAACATCAAAAACTATTATTATAAAATGTTATGGTCGTTTCACTTTAAAATAACTTTAAACAAAGTGTGTTCATAAACAAAGCCGTAATATAAATAAACTTGGTTTTTAAACTAATTTGAAATCGTTTAAACAAGTATTTCTCATTTATATTATTTTAAGATTAATAACAGCTAGTGAAAGCAATTTATGGAAAAATTATGTGGTAACCCTTTTATAAATATAAATACATATATATATACACTTGGGTGCGTATCAAGACAGTGCCTCGCGGAAGTATTGCCAGCCCATTGAACGAGATGTATTTGGCCGAACTTTTGATTTATAAATCCCATATTTGATTAATCGATGCCAGAGCGGTGGAGTCCAGAAACAAAATCATAAACGAGTTTTAATTTTTCCTACTATTGCTTAACACCAATGCATCACCGACCTGCGTTTTCAGGTTTATTTATTTTTAATTTTTCCAAATCGTTTGTAGTTATTTAGAGATTAGCCCCCTATTTCTTATACATTTATGGTTAATACTAGATCCGGCGAGTTTCATTTTCGGTAAAACAAAGATTTAACAAAAAATACCAAGATTTAGCAATTAAGATTTTGTATTACATATCATGTTGGTACTAAGCATCGATTGGTGGGTTTGATGAAAATAAAGGATGTGTAGTGTTGTATAGATAAAACTTGACCTTTTGATGCAGGCAGATACTTCTTCCAAACCAACTTCGCCTGGGATTTTCAAGTCATGGCTTCCTAACCGAAAAGCCGTTACAAACATCGGTAGAATTGGGAATGAAAATTTATGGGCTTATATGTTACGATCTAAATAAGTTTCGTTCGGAACACCTTATAAGAAATCGTTAAAAAAAACGATTCTCATAAGCAATCAAGCCCTAACTTTCTAACTGAAAGAAACATCAAAATTAATCATAAAATATCTTCATCCCGCCGGAGATAAGTTTTGTTTTTTTTTCCAAATCAATGTTTAATCAACTTTTATTCTTCTTTTAAAACAAATTGAAGATTCATTCCGGGTTCATGTTCAGAGTAATAGGTTTTTAAATGTGTTCTGTTTCAAGCGATATATCAATGCATACGTCAAAACAAAAACAAATAATGAAAAAAAATAATCTTGCGCAGTGAAAAGACCTTTTCGAAATTAAAACGTTTGAATATTATCATGGAATGTGAACGCAACGTGATCACTTTATTAATGATTTATTGACCGAAATCTTTCTTTTGTTATGTTTGATTTATGAATTCTAATTCCTTAATAAACTTATGTCGTTTTGAATTGGATTTGATAAAGGTATATTGACATTTTTGTTTGAGTGAATTTTTACATTAATATCAAAATTATTAGATTCGGCTTGATTTATTTTAGTTTAATATTTTTTGGAATTATTAATTTATCAATTAAGGAAAAGATTTATTTTAAATTAAATTTCATTCAAAGAGTAGAAGAAAGGGTTGTTGAAAATATATAAAATATTAGTCAAATTTATATTTTACAATTTATCAAGATTTAACATTTATAAAATAGAAATTCTAAAAAAGCAATTACAAATCATAATGAGATACTAAAAGTTTCTGATATCCAGATTTCTTCAATAAAACATAAATGAATTTTAAGTCAAAGCACAGAATTTGTTATCAGATTTAGACGCAGTGATGTAAAATCTAGACTAAATGAGCATTAAAATATTCCCAGTAAGTACTTACCTGAGATACATGATGTCACACGTACGGACATGGAAAATAATGTCTATGTCAGGGTGAATGAACTCTCGTTAAAGCCTTATAAGGGACGGTCTGTTTGTCCGTTTGTTTGTTTGGAAAAATTCGCCATAATTTGCGTACGATAGCGGTCATTGTTTTCGGCCATTACATTTTAAATACTACTCAAGTTATAAGGCAGAGGTTTAAAAGTATGCTTTATAAGTATTTTTTCCAGTTAGGTTAAACTGCGGAAGTGTTGTATAAAGATTATGTTTACGACTGGTGGTTTTACATTGTTTTTTTTGTCATAGGTATATATAGGTACCAAAACCGATCTATTACGACACTTGCGTTAATCTCATAACAAAAATGCATAGTACAAAGTACTTCTAATTCTGTTCAAATCGATAAATCACTTTAAAAAGTAATCTATCATCAGATTAATCTGTCAATGGTTAGGGAATCAAAGAATCATTTACCATTATTTCTAAGATTGCGCATCGAGTATTTGGAGAATAAAATGCAGCGAGTACCGTTACGAATTACGTTGCATCGCTTGACTGCTGCCCCGACTGTTTCTATACCTTACTGTCAACACATTAAAATTGACATTTTGACAGATGATAACAACCTTTGTTCAGTTGTAAACAAAATATTATTTCGTAATAGCAGGTAGCCGAAACTATCGATCATTCACCAATTATTTTGTACATGTGCACCAGTAATTAAAGTTTCTCTTGGCAATTACTTGGATTGGTATTTTTGTTCTAACGGTTCGGTCAGGTCAAGAATGCATTCGGATTCGGATGCGTCGGCGTAAATATTGGTTGTTGTTGATATGAAGGTGTTAACAATAATTAATACTTCGATTTTATAGGAAACGGCATGTAGTTTTGATTTAAAAATCTTCAGGTGTTCTTTCTGTGGCAAGTTACTTGAATTTAGGTGTAAAGCAACGAATTAATTATTTTTTAACTGTAAGTTAATGTATTGAATAATTATTTTGTCAATGACCTTATGAAATATTACAAGTATTCTGTCACATTTACACATTCACATTACAATAAAATGCATCCATCAACATTATACAATTTTAGATTCACCGCTCCATTTTATGACTATAGAATTTTACCAAAGCTTAATCGATAAGGTAATTAGCGATTTACCGTTACACAATTTGATTGCACATTGCATACATACTTGATGACATTTTGCGGATATTTATTGTGTAATTTATGAATAATATTTAAATCAGGCGTTTTGAACCTTTAGTATCCATTACACTTTCCAATCACTGGAAGCATGTTGTATTGAAGGATACTAAACCTTATAAATTACGCAATAAAGTCGTAATCAAATGTGTAATTTTAAAGGAAATGTAAATTTAAAGGAAATCGGTGACCAATCAAAAAGTTTTCTCTTACCTTGACGAGATTTTCGTAACTATGATCTCATACAAAAATTACCGAATACTGAGTGTGAGGCAGATCACGTTTGCATTGTTAATAAGTAAATCTGTGATACACATTGGTTAAAACGTTAAAAGAAGGAAGGTCAAGCTACGGTCAGTGCAACAACACCCACTACTTTTTAAATCGTTTTAATTTGAACCTTATCTCTAAGCCGAAAAGAATGTTTAATAACAATAACTGGACACGTCATTACGGGTAAACCCTTTGATTGAGAAACTTTAGAAAGATGACGTTTTCAGATGTAAACGATGTCCGTTTTTGTAGGTCATATAAAATTCCTAAGTGCTGCGCAAAAAATGGGGTTTTCAGCTGACTATTTCTTGTGTTTTTAATTCGATATAATTTTCTTTTATATTTCCTTTGCACAATATTTGCTTTATTTTAAGTTAGTAGCAGATGAAAAAACTTTTCTAAAAGTCATTGTTCTTACAAATTATTGCTTTTAAATATTAAAAAAAACTATAATTTAAAATCATACTCATGTCATTAGCACGGTAAATATTGTATGGGTTAATGTTTAACTTAAAACAAAAAAAAAACGAAGCAACATTATTTTCTCTAAAACGTGTCGAAATAAAACATTTGTAAATTTCGTAAACACACATTAACATAAAATTTTGTTCAGCATAATTAATCATGTTTACAAATAAAGATAAAAACTATATGTAATTAAAGATGCGAAATGACAAATAATTCATCGTAACATCGTCGTCACTTCACATGGGATGTCGCAATGGTTATCAAATCAGGTGTTTTTAGGCCAATGCCACTCATCTCACTAACCTACGACACGTTCAACTTATCAAAACACACACCTACGCTCTTAGTCTCTACTTTTTAACGTTTAAAATCATTTAAATCACAAAATATAAATAAGAAATCATCTTGTAAGGAACCTTAACACGAACCAATTTAAAAGTGATAGATATTCGAGGCATCGATTGATTTGATTTTAATTTGATTAAACATTTGCTTAGTCACGGTATCATTCGGCTTTTCATTTGTCACGTCAATGTTGCCGGGCTTGCAATCGGTTGTTTTAATTAGATTTTAGTTAAAATTCAGCCGTAGGCCTGTATCGAGGGGTCACAGGTTATAGGCCTTTAGGCAGTTAGTGGCTTTTGTGAGGCTGACACTAAATAAGCGTTCTAATAATGATCGTTCAAATGAGATTTAAAATATGTCCAACAAAAAAATCTTTAGATTAAGGGATTTTTTACAACTAAGTTGGCTAACAAGAATAGTATTGACCGCCTGATGGTTGACAGTCAGTGAAGCCTTTTAACGCCTTTGTTTTAAATGTCATTAAGGAAAACCATGCCAGAGAGTTCATATCACAGCCTAAGCGTTTACAGGAGAAACCTTCTTTGACAACGACTACTACGATATAAAAATATACACTATTAAATTGCACAACAGTAAATTAATGAGTGGCTGATGAGCTGATTAACGCATAGTTGTGTTACATTTAGATGACGAGTATTAAAATTATTTGGTTAATTTTACTCGCAATTTGTTCGTCACGCAGGGAATTTACCGCTACTTTTATTGTTACTAATGCAATATTATTGTGAACCGGATTTTAATTTTAAATGTTAACAATAAATGGTGATTGTTTTGATTAAGTTTTAAAATGTTACAAAAAAATACATTAAAAAAGCAAACTTAAGCATAGCTTCGATTTTTAATATGAATTATAACCAAATTGTATTTAACTAAGCAAATCAAACATTAGACAAAAAAATAATTGTTTTATTAACAAAGTAAATAAAGACAAGGAAGCAAAGAGATGGGCGGAGATTACGACAAGTTGATTATTGCTGATAGCTAGATCATTTAATGACTTATAAATATATATTAAGTATTTTCGAACCAACCGAACGATTCCCAGAATTCAAAACGGAGGTTGCTAATGTCATTATTTGTAGCATTTAGGGTATCAGTTAGTTAATAAATAAACGGTTTCATTTCATTTTGATTCTGTTTAATATTTTTGTTTGAGTTAGGTTTAGATTGTCTATATTTTTCTTTTGACATAACCGGCCCGGGAGCTGAACGGAAGGGTAATGAATAAATGAAGAAACAGTGGCGTTAACACTGTTACTTAAAATACAAAACTTACGTACTTAAAAATTAAGAAGTATAAACCGCTTTTAATTTAACATAGCGTTTTTATTATGTCCTGTTTTGTTCTATTAAAATCTGACAAAATAAAAAAGAGTGGCTTGAACTGGAGCTTAACAGACTAGAAAAATCAGTAAAACGTGATAAAGAAGGCTGAGCTCTTTAATGTTACATAACAGTTTAATCATGGAGCATTTGATGTTAGAGTTGGTTTAATAAATGGTTATTTGGTTTTTGTATCTAGATAACTATTTTAAAATGTTCTTGTACAGTT
The DNA here is from genome assembly GCA_949316135.1 of Choreutis nemorana. Lineage (NCBI taxonomy): Eukaryota > Metazoa > Arthropoda > Insecta > Lepidoptera > Choreutidae > Choreutis > Choreutis nemorana. The sequence continues at coordinate 2,946,612 of OX438598.1, forward strand.
AGCGATCATTATATACTCGCACTCGTATAATACAATTTTTATATTTTAAGATAAAAATCCAAATTAATTTATTAAAGGATTCATTTTAAAGATTTGTTATTAAGAATAAAAACGAATATTTCCTCTTTATACCTACGCTGCTAAATAAATTAGACACACATTTGCTTTTAAGGTATAATTAGTAAAGGCACAAAATTTATAATTGTTTTAAATGAAACATAAAAATTTCAAGGCGTCGTTTTTATTTCCTGTGTCAATCCTCTGTGATCACTTCCTTACATTCGATAAACTGATGTTAATTTATTTTTTGGCTCTATCAGGGTCAAAGTGACTGAAAAATTAAAACTTTTAATGAATTTAATAAATAAACCACATCACGACACACACCTTGACTAAGCCCTGCAGTAAGAATCATAAGAAGCTGTGTCACAGGAACTTAGTAACGATAAGGTATAACTACATACATAAGAATACTAAATTCAAGACCGCTTAGCCAAATAATGCGTCTTGCGAAATAATACATGTAATATTGGTCATATGATGAAAAACATTTGATCAAACTAAAAAAAAACAAAAAAAAAATGATTCAGGATTCGACATTGAAAAGTGAAAACTTCAAATGAGACATCTTTTTATGGAAATGTTTCGGGAAATCTGTGACTTAATACAATACTTAATAGCTGTTAAACATTCCTTTAGGTCAAAAAGATAATCCAAAGTCAAATTTACTTCCTGTCATTTCTCTGGCGTAGTTCAATCGTCATTGGGTAGCTCCCCTGGCGATCCGGAACGTATGTAGGTGACAAATATGACATTGACGTAAGATTGGATCATTTCGACGACCTTTAGTTTTGGAAATCGGTATCAGAGATCACGTCATTGATGTGTAACGTGGGACAAGTTTTAAACTTTTAAACAATGTGCTGTTTCTTATTGGTATGTACGTACACCAAAAACAATTCAAAGAGCTTTGAGATTTTTACAAACTTTGATCGTAACTCTAATTTTGTATTAAATATTGTGGATTAAAATCATTTTTGGACCAACAAAAAACATATACAACTCACAACAACACAACACAAGAATTCTAAAGTTGTAAAAATCTTGTATCCTTAAGTCGCATGTCAAATTGCTTGGAGTCATCTACAACCTCTGGAAGGCACCCAGCATCCGCTGGCTCTCGTACCTCGGATCCCTACAAGGTGATCACTGATCAGTTGGCGCTGGTGGGAGAGCCTTGCCCGCAGTCTCTCGCCGTTACCCGCCGCGTGCGCACGCGTCCAGACTGTCAGACGAAGTGCGGCGCCAAATACAAACCCCTCGGAACGATCCCCCTGTGCTCCACTAACACTGTGTTATCTCTCCACTGTGCTCTGTGCCCTTCAGGAAAGTGACTTGGTGAATTTCGGGTGCAACTTTCTCTTGGTTCGGTTTTTGCAAGCGGTGAGTGTTTTTCGCTTATTTTAATCAGTCGCGTAATTGTCTGCTCGAAAGTTACACAATAGCGGGTCGGTGTTTTTTTTTAATTTATGCTACTTCTGTTCACAATTTTTGTGTTAAATTTAAAAAGGTATTGAACGAAATGGATTTCAAAAATGAAATATTTTACAATAATTATAATAAGTTAAAAATTCCTCAAAAATTTACGTTATTAAAATAACATTGCTATCAATAAAAATTGTTGTCATGTTTTTTTTGGTAAAACTTAGATTCTGCGTTGACGTCTTTTATACCTGCTGCGCGACGTTGCATGTTACTTTGCACACAACAGCAGATTTCACGAAATAATTTATTAAGGCTCAAGTAATTTTTGTCATAACTTTTAATTCAAAAAGTGAAGAAATAAAAATCGTACAATTACAGTACATTATCGAATGTTTTAACTAGGTATATAAGTATGAGGTAGGATATTTGATTTATGTAAACTTCAATAAAAGTACATATGAATATTTAAATAAAATTGTTAAAAATATGCAAAAAGCATCATTTAAACATCACCTTCAGGCTCAGAACAAAACGGTCGTGTTACGAAATATTTTTGGTGCCATCATTTATTATAAACGACTAAATATCTTGGTTATATCATCAGATAGTTTTGATTGATGTTATATAGTAAACTATTACATAATATATCTATATTATGATGCCCCTGCAGCAAACAGACGGCATATACATATTTTTTTCAGATTTCATATCGAATCGGATCATCATATTAATTTATTATAAAAAAATTCAAACAAGTCTGTTATTATCCTAAATGGTACAGAATATAAAAAAGTTTTTTTTTTTACTTTTAAGTTCTGTATTTATTTCTAGCTATACAAATACATGGTACAGGAGGATATTTAATAGGCTAAAATTATTGATTATTTAATTAAATAATAAAAAAACTTTTTGAATTAGTTGATTATGTTTTTAACGTTCCTTGTTATCCAATATATCATAACAAAAACTTTTTTAAAGTTTGTTTGATGTAAGTCATGCGCAAGATGCAAATACAAGTCAGTTTGTCATAGGGTTGCAGTAAAAGCAACGCATATGTGATTCCTATAGTGTTGTATGCGTTCATAGATTACAGTAAGGCATATAAAATACTATATAAAAAATATTTTTAAATTTTTTATTTATTCCTCGGAAACGAATTAAATGTTTAAAATTAAATATTTTGATATTGTATTTTTAACATATAAGCTACATTTGGTATCGGATTTTCTATTTCGATCTTTTCTCATCTTCATTACGTGTTTTTTGTTCGGTTTCTATTTAAATTCAAAATGTGTGTTTTGTGAACATCAGTAGCAGCCAGTTTTAGTTGCTGTCCCACGCACCACGCCCTGACTTCCAACAAATCAAATTAACATAAAATACCAAACATATCAAATAAACCTGTCAAAAACAAAATCAATTCTATCACTAAGGCATCACGGTTGAGATCCCCTTAGCAAAATTTTTGCGGTTTCTGTGACAAAAGAAAGCTAATGATCCGATTTAACTCATTGTAGAGGCCTATTTAATATCTAGTTTTATTGTTGATACGAACAATTCTATTCTAAAAGTATTGTGTCATACCTGCTTTTTTTTAATAGAAAGGGCAAGTTAACTCATGCCTGATTGCGACTGCCACAGTTGTAAGGTGAATTGACGCAGAGGTGACAGTTTGAATTGTTTCTCTAGCTAAAACAAAAACTCTGATTGAAATTTAATATATATTTTACTAATACTGATTCGAGTGACAAGATTGGCTTAAAGTTATTCTATTTGAAAAAAAATTAACTAGTTTTTATAATAATGATAATAGATTAATTCTCTTAAACAGGTGTTACAAAGCTCTTAAACCGCGATTTCAAAGAAAAAAATTATTGAATAAACCAATTCAAAACTCAAATTCTTCTTTTCTTTTAACAATATTTGGATATCTTAAAATCATTGTACTATTTCTCATAAATATTTTGTATGCGTACCGAATGCAAATCTACGAATGTCAAAGTATGGGCACATTCGCAGTATTTATCGCACATTTGCGGTAATTCTAGTACGCGATGTGATGTGAACTTTTACTATAAAGATACAAGATCGAAAGTTGATAGAAAATGACAGTCGTCTAGCAACTCACAATTTGTATGGACAGAAGCTAAAGATTTGTATGAATAGAGTTAAAGTGAATAGTTGTTGGTTTTAAAGATGTTTCGACAAGTTTAAAATAATTAAAGAAGTAAAATATATGCCTTGAAGAATTAAATATTCGAAAATTTATTTTATACATTTATTTTGTGACAAAAAAAATAGTTTTCAAATTATGATTGATATGTTTGGTTCGTTGTATTATAAGTGGTAAAAGACATAACAAATTTATTTTATTAAGTTAAATTTATACTTTATGACTAAATATATCTAAATATTATTAAAATATCTGTTCTTAATTCCCAATTAACATAAATCAAACGATTCCTAAGGCAATACATAGTCAAATCAGAACAACTAAATTTATTATTATGTAAGGATTATACAACCTTTAGACTTAAAAACTCAAAACTATAAAGATCTTGTGGAATAATAACAAGAAAAGGATAAAATCAAGTTCCTTTCGTTGCTATGGAGATTAACAATAACTCATTCTTGAACCGGAATTGCAATAGGGTATACTAAATGTTTTTTAATTAATAAGTGATAACACGAAATTTTATAATATATGGTATAACTTGTGACGTGATCTGTTAAATATTTTTTATAAGTTACCGAGATGTATCTAAATAATTTCTCATAATTCTATTTTATAACAATTAATCAATTATTTTATTGTAACACGATAAAACAGACAAACATTCAAGACAATTCTGTTAAAGGAAATGATGAGTCTGGTTGAGGACGTAGTAGCTCAAGTTGTAACGAGCCCTGGTTAAGCGACCGACCTGACCCGATAGGTCGAGGGTTCGAGTCTCGGGTTGCCGTAAGTTGTAGCTGCTATGTTCCTAATTGTTCCCGGAAAGTGGCGACAGATTTGCAACCTATCACACTGGGACTCGTCATAAACATGAGGAATACGGTTTGTAACACCTCCCCTCACTAGGGATTACGGCGTGAGTTAATGTTATATTATGTGAATCTGTTAAAATCAGTTTTACATGTCACTTATATTAAATTTCCTTCTTTCCCCAAGAAGTTGTATAAAAAGAATTAAGAGCTTCCATAGTTTTTCATCACTTGAGAGGTGAGTACCGTTGTGTTTCTGAACGGTGAGGCCATCGGAAAAACGTAATTTCTGTATATCTTTTTCAACCATTATCATTTTCCGAATCGTTAAAAACGTTTGTTCCGCTAAAACAACCAATAGACATAGACCTATTGCTAAGCAAAAACCAACATTAAGCCTTTTTAATAAGATATGGCAATAAGGTGTAGTAAATCGTTTTAATATCCGGTTCTTTCGGACGATTTTCCATATATCCTGAAATGTTTATACGCACGAATTTAGTACTGTTAATAGTTTTGTAAATTAATAAGATTTTTGCTTTATTTATTACGGCTTATTCTTACAAATATCGAAATATTTATTTAAAATGCGACTGTATTTATGTTTGTGTCGACATTGGTAAAAATGTCGCAAACTTCAACGCGTACGCGGGTTCTAATTGTCGCTAAGGTTATGTTTGTCGCACACAATTTATAAGTTTTTTATGTACTTGTTTTATTTGCTTTTCAGTATTCGTTACTAAACTGAATAAAGTATTAATAACTTCAAAATAGACTGATCATTTTACATTTATGGTTTACCAAAAATTGTAACATATTTGTAATATTACTGAATCAATTAGTTTTATTTTCTTGTAAATTTCTAATAAATTGATCGTCGATCAAATTCGTTTGAAAACTTAAGAACGTGAAAATAATGTTATTTTTAATAGAATCTTTTCTCTCAAGTCAAATCCAAATCAAACCAAAAGATAAGATCAGTTCCCATAGAAATATATTAATTATAAATTAAAGTTGAAAAGGTCAATAACTGGAAGCAGAAAACATTAGCAAGTATTTAAATGTTGTTTTAATTAAAAGAAAGATCAAAATAACAAGTTACAAGGTCAAGAAGGTTGCTTTTACAATATTGCTATTTTTATTTCTGCTTGCTCCTCCAAAGAATATTATTTATCAATTATAGCGTTCTTAAGGGCTTAATAACACTTTATGAATTCGTTCTACCATTAATTTTCTATTTCTTACGATAAAACTGAAATGGTTTTATTAAAATTAAATATTTTAAAGTATTGAACTGATAGTTCTTTATTATTTTTTACTGAACCATGCCGAGAAATCATTCCTGAAATCTCATATGATTTACCAATCAACTATTTACGAGCAGATCGTCCTTTTCCTATCATCAAAGATGTTGAAATTTTGCCCAAGGCAGTTAATTTTGAAGAAGAAAAAGATGTTAAAAGTAAATTCTATGTCCACGAAAAGCGAAATCCAGTCCAGCCTAAATATTTAATTTAGTTTAAAACAAGAGTGTTTCATATTAATATTAGTAAATTAGTCTAGTTTTTAGATTTATATCTTCATAACAGAACTAGTAAGATTCGATTTGTTTAATATTTGTTTAGTCAATTTGAATTCGAACAGGTCTGATTGGCATCATGAGGTCAGGTCATGCTAGAAAAATAAATGTATTCTGTATTCTAATTATGTGATATGTACGTGTGTGTGTTGAGTGATATCTAAATGTGTTTATTTTTGTACAAATATGTATAAATATGGAATTTCGCTGTAGAGAAAATTTATTTGTTTTTCTTCTCAAACGAAGCCCATTTAAATCCTGAGGTACCTCATACGATACATACAAATAGGTACATAAAGGCTGAAATCTTATAACCTCCAATTCTTGAACTGCCATGAGTTGCGATGTGTACTGATTTGTACAATTTCAAGCAAATATTTGTTTGAATATTTCACAGTTTAAAATGACACCTATTTCTGTCCTTGAAGGTTTTTTTTTCACAAATTTGTTTATTTTTAGACGCACAATTTAGAGAGTTGTTTGGCATTGAGAACTGTCAAGTAACAAATTGACACTCGTGAAAAATGGCGGGTTTTTCTCTTTTTTATGATTTAATTTTTTTGTTTAGGCGTCAGTGGTGGTGGAAATAAATTATGATGCATTTCAGATTTTGCAAAAACTATAAAATATATTACGCGATCTATCTATTTGGAATTGTGGATAGATTGGTACCATATGGTACGAATAATTTTAAAACATTTTTCGGCATACAGTCAGATTTAAAAAGAAGCTCTACCTTCATAATTTTTATGGCAATGGAAATAGAGCTTATTTTCGTAATTTCCAAAACTTAATTTGCTAAATCTACAAAGTTACCGGATCTAAATAACTGACCGGTCCTTATTATGTGACGATCGTAAAATTTAAATAAGTTCAATCAATGAATATTTGACATTTATCAAAGTTTTAGTGTTATTTAACAAGAATCTTATCATTTGAATCAACGTTATAAATTGATCAAAGGTGAAACCAGGGACGAAGCAACCATTATACAGTTTCATGGTTGCAAAAAGGTATTGGTAATTGGTCTTAAAAAATTAAAAACAACACTTTTTTTCTTGGTCTATTAGTAAAAAAAATACAACTATCATAAAACCGTCGGTATGAGTTCAATTTTGCACCCTGTATTTTAGATTTCCAATTAAAAATCAATATGATTAAAGTCGTGGTTTTTAAAACGTGGTTTTATAAATTTAAACTTCAATCGATCCGTACTGAGTAAGTTGTTTTTTTATTCATTATTCCAGAAGTCGATAGATAAAGAGCTAAAGGTATTCGCTGATAAAGAAGCTTATTTACAACCAATAATAAAAACAAATAGATTAGTAATACACATAGTAACTGTTTCTTACCATAAACACTACTCTTACTCCATTGTAGTTTACAATACTATGAGGATCATAAATTTTCTATTACCGACTGTTTTGTTGTATTTTATCGCCTCTTTAAAACTTTTCTTTGACGCCTATAGCAACGTTTGTTGTATTATTTACTGTCCCTTTCTCTAACTTGATCAACTTCAGACTCACCTGCAACTTGCCTTCGAGAAAGTGAATTTTACCAATTATTTCTAATTTATGTTACAGCTTATACTTAGACTTTAGCGATTAAAGGAAATTGTATTTAATTGTGAAGAGATTATGATTTAGTTTGAAATTGCGTTCCTATGTCGTTATTCACTTGTATGACAAGGCGTCTTGTTTTAGATAATGTCTAACTTTAATAAATCTAGATAAACCACGTCTGAAGGGACACTACTTATTTACCAGTTTATAATAGTTTTCTAAATAAATTCGTTTGGATTGTTAGGGTCTCTAGAATAAAATCTGATTATTTATCAAAGAGTATGATTTTCGTCATGGAGTCATACCTACTTATACATAAGTTGAATAAAATGTAAACTTATTAAAGCTGAATCAACCGTAGTTACATTTAACAAGAGGATTTATAATAGAGAAATGGCGTTAATTATTTTAACAATTTTGTAGTAGATAAATAATAAATCATGTTTATTGTAGTGACTAAATTATTTACATTTATAAATAGAAAAAAACCGTACTGGTATACGAAACATTCTATGCACAAAGTTGGCTATCACTGTTGGAAATCGAACTTGTACCAAACCTTCCATTTTATTGATGTATTATGAAAAAACTGTCTCATAAACCGGTATTCAAGTATCCACCGAATAAACTTATGACATTTTGAAATGTTTTTAACCAGTCGGCCTTACCAACCTACTTCATACGACCTTCAAAGTTAAAGTTGAATTAAAAATATCTCGATACTTACATAATTAAATTTATTTACAATACAAAATTGCCACGGACACACAGAATGTTACTTTTAATAACAGATTTAAGTATTAAAATACGTTGTGAAATTTAATTATTATTAATAATTAAAGAAATAATTTGTTTTATGAACTTGTTTCCGACTAGTTTCAAATAAATCTATTATAGTAATGGGATCGATAAGACATTATACATAATTGATACATAAGCTTTAGCCGATAAATAACTAAGCGTTTTGTTTTATAAATTAATTAATAAAAATAATTGAAATTTGGAAATTCTATTTCATTGAAACAATGATCGAGGCGAAATGTTGCTCGCATTAAATTATATTTCTTAATTTATAAACCAATAATTAAAGTTGTTAATTTATGGCATGTTAACTTTAGATAAAATACTATTTCAAAAGTTTGATGTCATTCTGTATCAAGTTATTTGGCTATTAAAATAAAATATATTGGCTCATAATCAAATTTATCGCCACCTTTATGTTAAATATTTCACCTGAGAATGTACCCGGAACTAAATATTTGTCATCAGAAGATTCATGTTATTAATGTTTTTAAAGCAAATTACAAATTAATTTAAATCATTATTTTATTTGGAGAACGTGGTAGCTCAGTTTGTTACGTGCCTTGGATAACCGACCGACCCGAGACTACAGGTCGAGGGTTCGAGTCTCGGGTTACCGTAAGTTGTAGCTGTCATGTTTCTCAATGTGCCCGGATAGTGGCTACAGATTCGCAACCTGTCACACTGGGACTCAACATAAACGTGCGAAAGCGGTGTATAGTACCTCTGCCTACCCCTCTCGAGGGATAATGGCGTGAGTTGATGTTGCATATTATTTTATTTATTGGTTTTGAAAAACATATTGATGATGATGATTTCAAAGCAAAATTTTACTTCATAATTTTACTTCAAAAACTTAACCCTTTTGATTATGAAGCTTTATCAAAGGGTCCCTAAAATTATATAAAAATATCAATTCATTCAAAAAACCATGACACGTGTCTCTCGGATTTTTTGTCTATTAAATAAAAAACAATGTTTTTTCCTCCTCTATCAACGTCAATGTCATTCATTGATTTAACAGACAGGTCGCTTTTAGTATTATCTAATCTGTCATAACATAAATAATAGTCAATAATTTACAAAATAGTGACGTCACGGTCAAAACGCTAATGTGTTGTTAGCGTCAAGTACTTCTATTTACTAAGTGTGTATTAATCATTAAAAATATATATTAAAATCAAAGTAAAAATATATTTACTTGAATTTTTACGATAGTTGATTATTGTTAACTTTCTTCATGTTTAAATTCGTAACTTCTTAACGTTTTGTAAAGTTTGTTTCCCTCAAAAAATCAATCAAACCCACCTTCATAGTTATTAGGCAACTTGACAATGATGTCGTGACAGTAGCTAATCGGGAAAATTTCTCGATAACCGAAAGCTAACGTTAAACCACATCCGTCAATCATAGTTATCAAAGTCAGTAAAGTAGTGGCTTTAAGTAGAACTTTAAAGCCGCAAGTTGATTCTGCGGTGGATACTCGATACTTTTCCTAGTAGAAAAGCGTTTTAAATTAAAGCAGCTTTCACTCTCCCCCTCTCCCTAACAGTGAATCTAGAACAATGTTACAGCTTTGGCTAAAGTCCTAAGGAAAACAGCTTCATGTTCTGTGTACATTAGTATGAAAAAGTCATTACCTAGTCGTTTTAAAATGAATCAATATAAATATTATAAACTTTGAAATAGTTATACGTCGGTTGCTAACGATCTTTAGTAATTTATATTGTGTTTAATATAAACATTCACTATATAGAATACATTTTAATTCAATCAAATGTATTGAATCTATATGCAGTTATTGATTTATATAATAGCCTTAACTTACATAGATATAGTAAATCAAAACGTTTTATAATAGCTTGTTACGTTATATGGAAGAGTTCGGTCAGCGGTGTAGACTTAGGGCCATTTTCCACTAAAGCGGAACGGAGCAGAGTTCTACAGAGACGAGAGTCGTAGCGTGCTAAGCGGAGGCATGAGGAGAGCTGCGGACATGTAATTTTGTATGGAGTCGTCTCATATCTTTTCTACACTCTGCTTAACCGTTTCCACTGAAGCTGAACGTAGTTGAAACTGTTTTGGCTGTTTATATCATATTTCGTCTCCTCTAGCATTGTCTCCGCTTTGGTGGAAAACGGCCCTAATCCACAAAGAAGATGTAAATTAATCAATCCATGAACTTTACAAAATCAATACTCTTTTCTAATTATGTACATATTTGTATAGCATATTGACGTAATTATAAGATGCGCTAACACATGGGTTATTCAACTTGCTTTGAAAGTATCAGTCGAGAGAAATGTAGAGAAATTCGCATTAATTTTGCTACAGCAATCATGCTATGAGCCGTCGAGCGGAACGTGTGATTGGAAACTGACCCTTGTTAATATAGAAATAGAATTGTATCAAATCAAGCGATGTGGTATAAACTTTTATTGGATATTCATATTGTCATTAGTTGGGATTGGAGTATGATTGGAAACTTCGTCCCTTTTAATATTCTCGCTTAATGTAATGGAAAAATTTTGGTACCTTCGGTTGATATAATATATTTTAGATTTTACATTATACACATATTAATAACATAAAGAACGCTTAGTGAAATTGTTCTACTACAACTAACTAATTTACATACAAGCGATATAACATACAATTTTGACAAAAATTTCAGTCGCAACTAATTAAGATATAAATACAAAAAAATGTTGTCTATTTGTAAAACAAGCCTAATGATATCACGCGCCGCTACTCCAAATATTTTGTTGTGAGAAAAACGAGTGAAACAAAGCACTTTTACCGCACAGTGGTCTGAAATGAACCGACCTCGTAACCGACAAAAAATTACACAAAAGTTATAACCGTCACGACACCACCTCTTCATTTCATTATTTCCACACAGTTTTAAAAACATTCCCACTGAACATCTAAAATAAATAACAATTTTGAGTCTTATTTTTAATGGTATAAGATTTAAGAAAACTGTATGTGGTTCGCTTGTTGCACCCGTGACAAATGCAGTGTCGAAATTTCTATCCTTTTGTGAAGAAAGTGCCGTCAAATATCGTGTTTCATGGCTTTTACAATTCAAACTGAATCAGTAGGCTGTTTGACAACAAACCACTGAAACAATGTCGACTTGATCTCTCTTGAACTTGAGATATTTATACAACACAGATTAGGAAATTAATTTCACGTTTTATTTGGGTCAAACACTTTTAAGAGATACCTTCTCGTACATATTTGTTTTCATATCGCATTGACCTCCGTACCTTAAACGTTGAAGCTTCCTTTGACGCTGCAGTTTGTGGATTTACTGTTACTATCGACCGAACACACTAGAAGCTTTTGTGATTAATTTGATAGAATTAATAATTACCCGCATCATTTTTAACACAACATCATGTGCAAACAAGCCGACGGTTCACCTGATAGAAATTTACACGACGATACCGATGTCTGGAACGACAGGAGTATCGCCAATGCGTTGCCCATGAAGAGATAAAGATGATATACCCCTCGTGCCGGTACACTACACTAGCTCTCCAATCCTTCGAACTGAATCACAGCGACCTGCTTCAAAGTATAAATAGAAAGGATTAATTGATACAAATACACAATGATATCGGTCCTACGCCCTTTTGTAGTATGGATCGTACCTCTACATTTTAACAGCGTTATCAAACATATGCCCTACAACGAATTTACATCTATTAATTAAAAATATAACACTTCCTTACTTCGGCTTTCTCAAAAAGGGGTTTATTAGTAGCGTGTTCTTAAATTTAAATTTAAACTTCCAAACTCTCAAGTAGTCTAAAGGTCATATAAGTAATTAAATGAAATTAGGTTTATTTCCCAACCAGTTCTGTGCAAGATATTTTGTGTGTGTGTATATATATTCGATCCGATGCACCACGTTGCGGGTGAAAGGCGCATCTTTACGTAACTCTTATTAAACTAGACATGCTCTAAGTTCACAGATTGAGTCGTGTGGTTATAACATGCATGGTGCATGCTTTGTGCTACTTAATATGGTATTATTTATAGATCTAGCATCTTCCGACTGATTGTTATATAGACTGAAAGTGATGGTAGATAAGTATAAAAAGGTATATAGGTTCATATAGGTAGAAATATTAACTGACAGTCAATTAGCCCAAATAAACGGATCTAGAAAATTAAAATCAACATTAGATTGGTAGGTATCGGTCACATATTAAAGATTAATACCTGTCAAAATTTTTAATTAATCGAAATTATTTTAAAGTCAATAAATTACAATGAGTTGATTATAAAACTAAGTGTGGCGTTTGGGCTAGACAAAAGATAATTTGATTTAAAACTTTCGACTGGTAAATTTATTACTAAGAAAAAAGTATCAAGACCGGAACTAAATGCTTGTCATGTCTACGCATGACTACCGGTACAACCAAACCGGGAACTAAACCGACGACCATAGTACTAGTATAATAAGGAAATGTGATATTCCCACTGAAAAAAAGACATATTCAATCAAAAACTCTTTAAAACATTAGTTAGTGATACACAGGTTAGGTTAATTGAACCCAGGTTAGGTCAAATGTTTTAAAATGGCCGAGACAAGCTTTTGATCCATAAAGCGAAGAACCTTAAACATTTCTTTCAGCATGTCCAATGTCCATGTGCATTTTTTTAAATTTCATTTAACCATTTTGAGACGAGTAAAAATAAAAACATGTACATTTTAATAACAATTTCTAGTGAAAGAATGAACAAAACAAACGAATTGATTTGTTTTCTATATCAACCATCATTTTCTTTTCATTGTCCCACGATAGATGAAAAAGGGACAATACGTTCTCTTCTTCCACTCACTTTTATCTTCTTTCTCATGTCATCATACAGTCCAGACATGTAAAAAACAGAAATGTATGTAGATTTAAATATTATGTAGGTATCCGATAAACCTTTTTGAGTCACTTCATGCTTTAATTAAAAATTAATAGGAAATCGAATAGACCAAAGATTTAAGGTCAGACTCAAATGGACTTTTTCAGACAAGTAGGTGCCTTAGGAGAAGCATCTTGATATGTTAATAAGCTCTCTCACGGGCCAGTTCGAACTTTCACATAAAGAATGAACTAATGTATCAAACACTTATCAACGTATTACAATAAATAGACAATACCGTTTACTGTGAATTAAACTTTATCTTGTTCGAGTTTAGATTTATTATCGATCAGTTATTTGTGTAATAAATCATCCATAGTTACCGTGACGGACGGTACAGTTGATATAATTTTGTATCGATCAATAGTTGAAATTTTTACGGGTATAGGTACATCTGCCACGCAGTGACGTCAACTATGGTCTGGCTGTTCATTCATATTTTGTTTGATAATGTTCTTCTAAGTTTAATGTACCTATACTGTATACAATATTTATTAATAATATTAAACAAGCGTCTACTGTAAATAACCATTCCATGGGTATCAGTCATTAATTAAGGACATAGTTAACTTCCCAGAAATAGGTAAATGTAATGTTTTAATTCAATTTATGTCATTCTAAACAAGAGCTATATTGGAACCGCCAAATTTCTTAGGCTGTGGTAAAAGGCAACTAGTTTGAATTTTTATAAGTGATCTTTTGGCTGTTTGACAAGTTGTTTATTTCAAATCAGTCGGATTATAATTAGCCGGTGTACCGTCAAATTCGATGATACGGTGAAAGTATGTAATAATCTATCGTACATTGATGTCTGGGGTAGATCATTACATTATGGTTTATTAAACTTCCACAAACAATATGTAGAAGGAAACTATTTTCACCCGATTACGAAGTTCAAAGAGGGTAATTTCAATAACAATAATAATAAATAGATATATTTTTAAATAACTAATAATTTACAAAAGTAACATAATGGCTGTAGTAGTTGAAAACTGTGTCGCAGCCATTATCGCCAATCTCCACTAAAATAAAGTAATTATATATTGTAATATATATAGTATAGTATTATGTGTAGTATACTATTGTATTATTATTTATATAGTATTACATTATTATTTGTAGTAGTGCTCATCTCTACTGCATAACTTCTAAATTACTTATTAAATTTGACAAATGAAGTATTGTTAGCAATGTCTTGGTGGTTTTTTGACGTTGTTACTGTTATAATTTATTCACGTTGTTTTTAATTTGCATTCTCTCTATGTTTCAGGTAAGCGTGGGTTGGAATTTGAGCTACCCATATTGTTAAATTTGCTGGCACTTTAAATGCATCGAACTTAATAAAAAAATCACATTAAACAGTGAGTATTTTTTTAATGTGTTATGACGAAGAATTTAGCATAAACCTCTGTAAATGCTTAGTATAATATTATATTTTGAAAATAAAAATGTAATATGAAATAAGTTCCAATACTAAGAAGGTTTATCATTGTGATGTTAAATAACAAATATCGCAAGCTTACAAATTAAATGTTCGTTTACTCCAATATATTAATTTCAAAGAAAACTCGTAAATGCACCGAAGAAACTGCACTTGAATATAAAGTGAGCTGCTCTTCTTGGAACTGTTTGTATGTCCGTCTTCATGTATATAAATAATATTATTTTTATTTATTATGAACGGAACCGTTTCAGAGCGACAATTGATAAGTTTGATTGATATAGCTTTGTCAAAGAATAAAAAACTTTAATAACGTAAATGAGAACATCAATATTTAGAAAGTTAATGTAAGTGAGTAAGGGAGCAATTGCTTTAGAGCTTCTAAAGGTTTTAACCAACTTTTTGTTGAACATAAAATCACGTGGAATGGTTTTTTTAATTGCTTAACGTGAATTCACATAATTTTCACACCGTTTTTTACGATGTCATTTATGTATCTAGTATCTATAAAAATTACGTCTATGTTTATTACATGTTACGTCATTAAGTGATTCTTTATTATATTTATTTTTGCTAACAATTTATTTTTATTGCTGACTATTTTCATTTGGGATTACTATGGATTCTTAAAGCGCTCTTCAATTGCAGCGCAAAAGCCGGCAACAGCCGTGAAATGCGATTGTAGATGGTTTCGCGCCTTTGCGTTCTCGTTACACGCCGTTCCCCGATAGTTGTCGGATTTTTATCCCGCGACAAAGGGTTAGCACTTAGTTTACAGTGCAAGAACGCGAACGCATGTATACTTGCAGCTTTTGCGTCGTGAATTAATGGCAAGATTCGCGGGTGAGTGTAGACCGCTCTTAAAATGAGTCGCGTAATTGTGTAAAGTTCCTTTTGGATTATCAAAAACGTAAACCAGGGCTTAAGTGTAAGATAAATCCACAAGATGGTACTGAATCATGTTTCATTTCTTTGTGTACCACGTTCTGAAATAAACACGGACGAAGTCACGAGCAGTAACTAGTATATAATTGAAACAAATAACTCCAACAATAATAATGATAGTCTACTTAAAAATCCAATACATGTTGTACTTTAGTTACTTAGTATTTACCTAATTCTTAAAAATAGCAACATTAACTGTTTCGGGTAATGATCGTTTTAATTGTTTAATTAGTTCATTCGTAATATAAAATTAAAGACTGATTTAAATCGGTGAAGGAGCTCGACCGGATAAGTTGGTTTGCCTCGATTAGTTTAATTTGTTGCGTACGAGCATTATGGAATACAAAGGACGTATAGGCCTTGGTTTAATTTTGTGGTTGGATAAAATGGACATTGGACAGGTCACTTACCGAAAAATGCTCCTGCATTAGCTTGTTAAAGCTAGTTGAGAGATTAGAGGGTCACGGGATATAAATATGTGGGTATAAATTTTCAACTTCAGTACAGTTTTTTATGTGAAAACCAAACATGATACTCAAACGTTTGCATAGAAAAACCAATTTATTATCTTAACAAAATAAAGTTGTTTTTTTTGTTGCAAGACAAACAAATAATTGTCGAATGTAATATCATTTGCGTTTGACACGAATATTGCATATGAGGCAAGGAAAGTCGCTAAAAGGTTTCGCACAAGTTATTCAAGGTCATAGATGGTAAAGTCTGAGTACATACAGTTTTATTAAGAAGTAAGAAATCAACTGTTACATGTGGTTTTAACTGACTTTTTACTTGCTACGACAAAATTAATATACTCTTCTTAATTTCGTGTTCAGTAGGAATATTTATAAAAATTTATATACAGCGGTGTTGTTGTGTTGATTAAAAACTGAAAATAATATAGAGTTTTACGTAACGAATGATTAAACCATAGTTAATAATTTTTAGTCTATGACGCGTCGGCGCAGGCGCAGGTCTGACGTGCTAGGCATAACGTAACTAAAGCAAGCGTCCGCATACAAATCAGGTGAAATTGGAATGTTATAGAGGCATCGGCCCTAAACAGGATTTTATTCTGGAACGTTCATTAATAATCTATAACCATATAAATGGTCTGGTTTTATTTTAATCAAGCTGTCTAATACATGCCTTAGTTTCTTTCTTAAGTTGTTCAGTCATGAGCTTCTACAAAATATCTACACCATTTTACCTAGCTCTTGAAACCTTAGCCTATAGCAATAAAACAGTTAAAAGAATACAATGACAGTTTGTTCAGTTGTTTTTTTTCTGTATAGGTAAGAACCCTTGTAGCCCTTGTTACAAAGGGTGTGAGACGATTGTAGGAAGATCACCTTTTCTCTGAACAGCATCAAAGTCTGTACACTGAACGTATGGTAACTTCTCAAGTTTATTTGTATTATAATACTTGCTAATTAATCACGTGACACCCACATTTCAACCTAACCTATTTTTTAAATCGCGTGGGGATATCTGTAGCGATTTATTTGTCCTGAATCAGGATTAATTGTTTCGAATCAGACTTTGATCTTTGTACATTGATTTTATCATAAAATACACGCGATCCTAACTAAATGTTTGTAGTTGTCGGTGCTTGCAATCGAACCTCTGGTACTATTTTATGCCTTGTAGAATTTTTTTTTGCTATTCTTAAGATATTTTTAAGATTTATCTATTGCCATAATGTAGTATTAACAAAATTAATAGCTTATTTTTTTAATATACTTCAATGTTATAATCGAACTCACTACGTGTTTCACTCAGATTAGATCAAGAAATCTCATCGAATCTCTATTACGCAAAACGTTACATCGTTAATTTGATTAAACAAATAGACAGTCTTTCTTCTGTCATTTCTAGTCAACTGTTAAATTAGATGTTCAACAAAATAAACAAGCAAATTACCCTATTTAAATTCCTTTTTTAAATCACTCGATTGTGGAAACCACGGACCGATTTAATTTTTGCGTAACGCCCCATCAGCGCCATCTGACGTAATTTAATGAGTCGTGTCAAAGAATAAAAATGTCATAAATACGTTTATCGTTTGTTATGTCGGACAAGCCATAGTCCTCATCAGCCTAGATGCTGATGAATATGTTAACATGTTTGCAATCATATTTTATGTTGTATTATTCTTCATACGTTTATAGACGTAAATGCATTATTACGTAGGTAAAACTATTTCTTAAATCATATATATTATACCTGGAGGTACGTAGCTACACACTTTCACAAATCTCTTGTATTATAAATGAATTTATCATGAGACTCGAACTTGATATCAAAAAATGGTGCTAAAAAGGTTTCTGCAACGATCACACGTGTGAAATATTCCACTTATGTTGCAAGTAATCATAGAATATGGAAACTACCGATAAATGAACCATACGCTTCTTTGCTATAACATTAAAGGTACAGAGAGTAAATTCAAACTGCATTTAAGTGTTTTTGCGTTTCATTTCTCGAAATTTCTTTCGATTCTAATTACATAACGACTGCCCCTACCAAATCTGTTAAGAATTCTTGTCTGCTGCGTTACAACCCAAACATTCAACATCTTTGACTTTTACTCAACAACTAGCGCCAAATCAAACAGTCTGTGTAACATTGGGAAGTCATACAATTCAGTGACAAATATACACACATACACACAATAGTGTCATCACCTGACTGACCCCGCTTTTCGGCCCGTTATACAACCACGCCGTAAGAATACTAAACATTTATTGATAGCCGCCACTTGGTACTAAATAATAGAGTAACAGTTATTTCGGTACTGTAACTAGGTGAGCGATGTTTAAAAGGAATTTATTTGGACTAGAAACAGGTTGATTGATTCATTGATCATAATGTTCCCACACTATATTTTAAATGATGGTCTCCCTGTGCTTACGCCATTACTTATTGTGTAGCCAAGTCTTATTTTAAATGTGTGCTAAAGTTCGCTCACAAAATATCTGAGAATTGAAGTGAATAAAGAAGTTGAATGAATGTGAATGAAGAATGAAGTTCTAACATTGGGTAATTAAATACTGGTTAGTTAGGTTTGGGGATCTTTACATATTATAAAATATAGATAAATATATATCAATGAGTAAAGTTTAAATACTTTTTCTCCCAATTTTACAAATCGGTATAATCTACCTATGACACGCAAACATGCAAAATGTTACATACATTTCATACATTCCAATTTATGTTCCCAGCGCAAATATCTAAGCGTAATGTCATCACGCCTCACTCACATTATATAGTAATTTAAAATAATTATTTATCTCACATTATAATGAAATATGTTCCACAGGTTGACTAGATACAGTAGCTTATTTATACAAAACACGCTGGTTTCTAACTGAAAGAACATGAGGTTCGATCCCGAGTGTTTAAAAAACTTGACGAACTTCGAAGATTATTAAGAGTTCTATTCTGTTTAAAAAAAGATCATTAGACCTTCTTTAGTACTACAGTAGATATTCAAAAGTCATCAAATTATTACAAGTAAATCAGATTTATAATTTGAAACCTTGACATTAAGACAGTTAACTGTGAACAAAGTATGAAAATATGAGCATTTCTAATTCAAGTCGTGTGCATTTCACAGTTTCCACAAGACGCCGCCGTTTTATCTGAGACGTGAATCGAGCACTGACTCTATGCACTAGGCTAGCTAATACCTCAGCTCAGAGCTGTTTACACTTCCTAGTTTTCAATTAGGCCATATCTTCCCCTTGATACATTTCACGCCATGTCCCCTGGTCTTGGACATAGCGTGGAGTTTCTCTACTTCACACGGTAAATTTTTTCTCGTTGATTTCTTTGCTGTGGTTAATTCAAAATATAATTTATTCCGTTTTTGGATACTAGGTAGTTGTTTCAGAAATAAAAAAAAAAGTATGCAAATGACATTTTACAATTTGTCATCTTAAAAATGAAACAATCATGCTTACGTAATCCTAACCTAAAACATGGTTATTTCTTAAATAGCAGCCCAAAAATAAACATAACGGGAGGACGTGGTAGCTCAGTTTGTTACATGCCTTGGTTAACCGACCGATCCGACCCGAGAGGTCGAGGGTTCGAGTCTCGGGTTGCCGTAAGTTGTAGCTGCTATGTTTCTCAATGTGCCCGGATAGTGGTGACAGATTCGCAACCTTTCACACTGGGACTCCACATAAACATGCAAAATGCGGTGTTAAACACTTCTGCAAACCCCTCTCGAGGAATTACGGCGTGAGTTTATGTAAATATAAACAGTATCAACCCTAAAATCTTATCAAAAAATGTGGTTTAAGCCTGAAGCCTTGGTAACCTGATGGACGTGATTCTCTGTTGACACATGACCATGACCATACCTCTAATTAAATCGATGTAACAAGAATAAAAACATGGTTTCGCTTTGCGCCAACCCTATATCTATAAAGCCAGTAGGTATTTATAGTAAGAAATGTCGCAATGATCACGACTCATCTCGAGTTAGTGTCTCATTCACACGTTACTTGTGCAGACCTACAAATAGTGCCTAGGTCACCTTAGATCTTATTCCCATGGGATAAATTTCAAAGTTGAATAACAAGGACAGTTCTTGCTGGACCTTCTCATACGTAAGTAGCACTTCTGCTGAGTGTATTTTAGCTATGTCTAACGGTCCCTTTATATTATAGTTGCAAGCACAGATTAAATCAAATCTTTGGAATATTATGTATGGCAAGAGAGCTCGTTCAATGAGTTGGTCTGTAACTCAAGTTTTAACTAGATTTACTAACTTTTTATTGACGTATGGGTAGATATCACATTTTTTTCAAATATCTACGTATCCCTGAAATAACATAAATCCTAGTATTTAGTAATGTGTCATACTTGTTTAATTATATTTTTTAAATTAAACCAATTAAAAATATAAGCAAGTTTCAATTTTTATTGGTGTCCCAATAATTTCGCAAAACTTGTAATTATTAACGACCAAAGATGTAAATAGAACTTGCTAATTACACTAATTAATATATTATGAACTTAATCTTTTGTGTAAAAAACCTGTCCTAAGCTAAGTACATTTAAATAACACGCCTGCTTCCATTTTTTACTATTCAAGGCAGTGCTTAAAAAACAATTACACTAAATATCATTCTATTATTAACACAAACATTTCAGTTTTCGACATTCTAATCCAACATTTCGACACCAAAATCACCCCTCCCTTTCTCCCATATGAATAATTTTACATGCTAGAGTGAGATTTAGCAACCGCGTACATACATGTACACAATTTATTTCTAACATGTCGGAATTAAAAGTTAAACCTGAAATTTTATGCTAATTACTTTGCAATAAAGTTAAATTAATTGTAGTCTGCACTGACCGTCGGAAGCAAATGGTCGTGTTTTTTTAGTGTGTGTGTGTATGAGTGTGTGATATAACGAACTGTTAATTGCTGGTGAAAATGGATTTCCGGAACAACAAATTATTCAAATTGGGCAGGAAGATCAGTTTGAGGAGATCAATCTCCATTTCTTCGCCAAGGTACATATGCCCTAAAAATATAACGACCTTGGGACCCTCTTTCTCTTTTAAGTAAAAGACCAAGACAAGTTATCACAAATGCAACAGCTGTTTGTTTTCAAAGCGGTATTAAACCAAGTGTAAAAATCAAGCAAAAAAACAGAAGTTTAACTCCTGACTTACTTAATGTTTTTAACACTCCTCTTATAAAATCCATGACTAAAATCCATCCAATAACTTCTATAATACGACGACAATGATTCTAAAATTTGTTAACTGACCAAAGTTTTTTTTAATTACAAACAAACAAATCAATGTGAAGAAGTTAAATGAAATATTTTCTTGAAGCAGTACTTGAGGTTGGTGAAAATGTTTTTGCATATTGAAATAGGTAAATAAATGGTTGGTTTGCGCTTTGCGTAATGCAGTTTATGCAGTTACTTGTATGTGTTGCTGAACGTTTATACATTTAGAGGCAATATCTGTAAGAAATACCGAGATAAAATGTTCTTAAATATTGACAACGTTTATAGTATAAACCAAAATTTATTTATAAATTATGTAAAAGAAAAATGTATGGCGACGATTTTTTTTTTTTGCGATACTATCATAATTTGTGTTCAGTCTTAAAACATACAAGGTTAATTACTTGTACATAAAACAAAGTAAGGTGTCTCCATTTTAGCTAAAAAAAAAACATATAATACCGCACTTTTAATATTTAATTATTTACAATTGATATCAAGTGACATCACTTCAGAGTAGTTGTTATACTAAAACTCATAATCCTCGCTTTGCCGTAGTCGGGTTAAAAAACATATTCGTTTGTTTCCGGAGAAGCAAAATATTTTATGTACATAATAAATATAAGAAAGTAAGCCATTGTAACCGTTATTGTTACACATTATGTAAGGCCTAATACGTTTTTTATTTTACATAATTTTACACAGTTTTAAGCGAAAATTTATGTTACCGCGTAATGTTTTAGAATTTTTATGAGTTTACCGACCGTTTTTTTTTAGTTTAGATCGTTTATTTGAGAAGAAGATAAAAAATAGATATGATTCATTCATCTAAATTGACAGTTCAAATTTCAATTTGTACTAAATCGATAGTATAGCTTACGCTTGTACTTTCGTGTTACTTTAGTTAACTGGAAAGCTGGAAATTTTTGCAATTAAAAACTAAACATCTCATTTTACCTTTTAACTTCCTCTTGTAATTTATTATCAACCTAAGAAAAAGCTTGACTAGTAAAAATATAGTATTAGATATAACACCCATGCATAGAGTCGCTGTTTTTATTCATCAATGGTTTGTGGCTTTCAAATCACAGTTTAGAACTCTTCAAATTTCTATCTGACCTTAAGTAGGCAAACAATTTGTAACACAGTCAGTTTCAAATGCTTAATTTTTCAAAATGATATGCCATGTTTTGATGAACAAGATTAATTAATTAAAAATGATTTCGTAATCCTCATAGTTAACAATCTCTTATGTTTTATAATATTTTAATCGTAAACCTGAATTTTAAGTTATAAAACTTTCTTAAAAATTACAAGGTGTATTAAATATAATAGACAATTCCGAAAAAGGATAATATTTTTGTCATAAATTACGGTAAAACGTTTTTTATATAGTCACATGGGCAAACAAGTAGACGATTCACCTGATGGAAAGTGATACCGTCGCTTATTGTCACGACGATGCCGTTGATGCCTGGATGTGGAGGCAGGATGCCGTGGATGTAGAGGAAGAATGAGATGCCATGTAGAAAAAGGTTAAAAACATTATGGTGTGTATTTTATGTATTTACGTCCTCTTTGTATATCAACAATTATTTAGCGAGTAAAATAAAAACATAAAAAGTATAAACAATCCTATGTACTTTTAACTCACACGCCTACCGATAAATGTCAATTTTTATATAACTAAGTTCTCACGGGCTTACCGTATAAAAATCCGTGATTATGTGCCGACGGTCGCCATTTTTGGTAAAATCCACTTATTTGCGGTATACAGTAATTGTTTGACTTTGAGTTTTGTACAGACGGCCACACATAAAGCTTCACACAAGTGCAATATCAATCCTTATGCTGTACAACTTAGAACGTCACAAAGTCCAGACAGGTTACGTTGATCCATGGCTGTGTGTACTCGCTCGGCTTCTTTGGTACGTAGTTGTTTTACCATATAGAGGTTATTGCATACTGATTTTGGCATTTGAAAATTTTTGTGACATGAGAAGCTTTGAAAATTTTGTTTTTATTAACTATTGATTGGTTAAGTGGAATACTAATAAATCAAATTTGTTTTAATTTTCATGCTGACCTCAATATAAATAATGTTACTAAAATTTATATAATTTATTGAATGAATTTGCTACTTACCTAAAGGCAACTTTTACATAGATTGTAGCAAAAACCTTCTTTACTTTACGGCCCATACATATTAAAGATGAACAAAAGTTTGACACACACTTTGCTCAAAACATTGAGTGAAAATAAAATAATGTAGAACATGTTATTTCTCCCAGTTCAACGTCTGTAGTTCATACATACATAAGTCACGCGGTACATTTGAGCGTAAATACTAAGAAATATACATAAAGGACATAACAGTAAGGGAAAACGTAATAAACAGTCTTGTAGGGTTAGCACCGTTGTTTACTGTCCAAATAACACATATATATTACGCACAGAGATCTGCATCTTTGACCCTACGAAACCTTTAAGATTATATTCACCTTTACGCTTACCGCTATAAGGTTGAAATTCTATTTATAGTCTCGCTGATATTATATTACAGGTGCGTTCAGTAAAAATTATGATGTGTTTTGTTAAAAACCCGTTAAAGGAGACGTGTGCCCGCTATGTCCTTTACCTTAGGTGAAATGTGATAAAATAAATTGTTAATAAATACGTGTTTAGAATATGGCCATGGTGGTCTATAGAGAATCATAGGATTTTATGGTCTGGCGATTAAAGTAAATTTTTTATTGTCTATCTCATTTTTCATGCTAACTGCGATTATATGATTCATTCTTTTTAGGCAAATCAACTGAAAGTTTAATTTTAAAAGAACCTACAAATGTTTAATTACAAAGTAAAAACCATACGTTTGAAATTGTGATTTTTGCAAAGTTCTGTCACCTGTTTGAAGGCTCATAAATATATTAAAATGGCGTTTTTATTCAAAATCAGACATAGACAAAACACATTAACATTCAATATGTTTGAAATCGATCTTATTGAAAAATTTTTTAACTATCGATTAGCTCATTTTTAATTAAAAAGTAGATAAGTTTATTCATTTGCATTTTTTTTTAATTATTTAATGTGTTTATTTTGTTTTACTTACAATCTATTTTAAGTATGACATTGGTAAATGTTATTACTAAAACCTGTTAATTTTAATATAATTAAAAGTGGTAATACTTTAAAGTAGACTATGTCAATATAGACGTACAGTTATATCGTAATGTGGTGAGTGAGACAGATGAAAACCTTTCAGGAAAATCACGAACTTTGCTTACAAATTTTGTCCTTGAACCTAAAATTATGTAACAGATCTCAAAAGTGGAGCCAACAAACAAACGCATTGTTGAACCATTTACAATGAGTCTCTATTGCGAAAATTAGCCCGCAACATACAACACGTAGTTTTAAATAAAACGAGACGAATCATCAAAGCGCATCTTTGACTTTTGGCTGGTGTCGAAAACCTTCAATGACAATTTACTTTTAACTCTATGATTAAGCAACTAAGTTTCAAAATCGCATTCGCTGAAGCCCTTTGTTCTAACGGCGTGCCACGAGATACGCAACGTTTTGGTACGAAACGTGAATTAGTTCGTGATATTTCAAATTCAACAGATCTTATTAAGTGATGAATTTTAAATTGAAGAATCACGCAAATTTGTTAACTTTTAATGGTAATTTATTAATTAATTTGCCACTTTCTCTAAATAAGAATTAATTACGATATTTTTACAAACTTATCATATTTATAGGAAGATGTCATAGAAACAAAAAAAAAACTTAGGTCTAATCAGGAAAAAGGTTAAAAATAGACACCACGGCATCAATCAGACAAAAAATGATTGATTCGCCACGATTACATCAGGTGTTTATCCTTTACAAAGATCACCGTAATAATTGCTGTGGCGGAGCGGGCGCCCTCTGCGATAATAAAATGAAAATAAAAGTGAAACCCGTTCCGCTAGAGAGGTCCCGTTGGACTGTTGTGACGTCACACCACTAGGGGTAACTGAACTATGCGACTGGATAATGAGACTGCCATCTCTCGTACACATATAGCAGTTAATAAAAATAAAGAAGAATCAATAGAGAAATTTGAAAAGAAGTACAAATCTAAAGTTTCAGGAAAAAAATATAGTAAGAAGTAAATAGCAATTTTAGACTAAAATAATATACTATAGAGAATAGAAATGTGTCGATATAAAGGTTGATAAAATAGCACTAATAACAGTTAGTTAACTAAGGTTAAGCGTGGGTCGACCTTTTATTCATAGCTTTACTATGTTTATAAACGATTTAAGTTGTGCGACGTAGGTGTAGGAATCACTATGGAGTAACAGTAACAAAAGTAATAACACACACTATGAAGGTGTAATCTCTAGTTACAGTTTAAATCTAAATCACTGCTATAATGGAAAGAAAGAAATCGTCTAACAATAGTGTAGAGATAGTAGAGCCATTTGCTCTATCATTTAGCGTAGAGTAATTTTACGCAGCTGCGCTAAAGAGAAAACAAACGAAATCTCTACTCGCTATCAAATTAGATGACGTTACGGTGACCATGAATTGAAACATGAAAAAATTTATTCAATGTCAATTGAAATAGGTTCACTATTCGGAACTTGTTAGTGCTTTAAAACATGATACTGGATTGAAGCCATAGTCGAAATACTTTATTTTTCAATAAAAATATGATAAAGTATAAGGAAACTACAAGCTAATCTAACAAGATATTTCAAATGTATGGTTACACTTGTTATTACCGTCGAAAACTGTGTCTAACATCAATCAAATTTTCATATGAGATGTGAAGAAAGCTCTTATGTTCTACGCGATAAGATTTAGAATAAATGTTTAATTTTTTATTTTGTTTTTGAGCACGCGACTTGATATGTTAATGTAATGGCATAACTAAAGTGTTCAAAAATCTTGAGCAAACTCTGATTGTAAAATATATAGTTGCGATAATATAGAAACATTAGATTTATTCCTTCATTTCGAATATAAATCGAACCAACTTCATAACACAATCAGATAAAGTATATTGCATTGTTTGTTTATAAGTTATATCACCGATACAGGAAATCAAAGAACATTATACCAAAGCAGAACACGAACATTTCAAAAACAAACAAACAGATGCTAATGATAATGAGATAACTGGAGCGGTAGTTGTAAATCGTGAAAGTATTGACCCACTGAAACTCCTCGGTAAAACCGTAAAGCATGTTATATTAGTAACACCAACTGAATAGAATCGATTAAATCGAAATGCAACTACTACTAGATACAAAACGGAGAGAAAATCATCGTGCATAGTTACGATACAACTTTCAACTTTCCATAACTAATGATGTTGACAAACTTCAGCAAATACATATTTACCAAGAAATCAAAGATCAATTAGGAATAACATTCATTCGCTGACACAAATATTCACAGTCAAGTGTTTCAAAGCGGCAACATGAAATTATTGTTGCGAAATATTTTAATGAAATTGCAACAAGTGTAGATAATGTTTGCGATTCCGCGGTAACAAATCTAAACAAACGGCCATTATGAATATAGAATTCCTCGTGTATTAAACACGCGGACAATAGGTTTATTATTACGCTTTCACTGCCTATCTTTATAAATTCGCCGCGAGCTATGTATTAGCAAATAGATGAAAATAACTAAGCACATCTAAGGTGGGCTAGCTCACTTATGCAGTTTGTGATGTAAAATTACCTACTTTATCCGCTAACGCAGTGAAATAAGAGTCATTTGACGAACATTGTTATAGTAATTGGTTTTTCGAATGAATAGAAGGAACTGGTGAAGGAGATGTTTTGATACGGGCAGCGAACGCCAATGTCGAATCCAATGCCACACATTGTTAAAAGGAAGGAAGCGCACCAAACAACTCTTTGTTACTCCTACTCACCGGTTTGAAAGATGCAACCCATTACTACTTTTGACACAAATTTAATTAGAAAACGAAATATTTATATGAATGTCACGACCGATTATACGAATGTAATATACATGTAATGTAATGAGTATTAATAAAAACTAAACTCTCATGCTTTGATAGTATATACAAACTACTCTACATGTTAATAGATAGTTTAATCATTGGTTAATAACAAAAGTATTTGACGCATAAGACGTGGTTACTGATGAATAGGCAATTGATGAAGAACTAGAATGCACAGCACAATGGCGACTAGAACTCAATAGGCCCAAAATAGCAATAACGGTTGAACTTTCACTTACTTTATTGTCCTGCTACTTTGATTGATGCAAAGTTAAAACGATACTTCCTAAAAACTTCCGGAAAGCTATCAATATGCAAGATGTCGATAGCTGCAGTCTAAAACGACCCAATATCGTCTACATTAAGTTATTGTTTAAGGAATGTTATGTTTTACGGGAACTTGGGATAGAGTTGGCATGAAAACGTTGTTTTTTTAACTTGATAAGACTTATATTTTATTAAACCTTTAAGGTTATGATTGTGTTGGTAAAAGTGATAATAATAACAGTTATTAATACACCACTATTGAATTTATGGCTAAATAAGCTTTAAGTGTGTAGTATGTAGGGCTAAAACTCCTAACATTGAATCTCATACACAAATTCAGTTCTGAAAGTATGATCAATCAAATTATATCTTTTTATCTTCCAACGAATCAACAAACTATCCAGCATGAAATTATGTTACACTGATAAATAGGGCAATGGTATCAGCGCTAAGATCTCCTCTATCAGCACAATTTACAATGTTGGTAATGATGTTTTTTTTTGTTACAGCCTAGGCCCGTTCGAGGCGGCGGCGACCGGTGGAGAGATGGTGTCACGACGCCGTATTTTGTCTCGCTCTCGCGATGACCTGACCCAAGCCTTCGCTACCCAAATGGAGGAAGAAGAAGACGTCTGGTATCAGAAGGAGAAACTTTACAAGGTAAAAAACCCCAAATAGTACACAGTTGTATCCAGAGTATCCATACTCACTAAAACAAAATCCAAAGTCCACGTCATCAAGTTCATCTAAAAGGAAAGAAGTAAAGTTTATTAAAGTCATTCCTATGTATCAAACTTTTGAATCTATACGCTTTTCCTAACCAAACATTAACAGCTCAAATTACTATTGGAAAAGTACATTAGACAAATTCAATCGAATTGATGTAATGACTATCTAATGCAACATAATATGTATATGATAACAGCTAATCGTATTGAAGCTTTCTAGACATCAATCATGAACTCACACAAGTGTAAGAAATGTTCACGACTCGTTTCACACGAAACGATATCTTATAAATAAAGTGCACTAAATAATAGTTCATTCAAGGAACTGTTCGAAACGTAATGTCAATGAAATATGGAGAAATTTTGTAGGAGTTGGCCAGACTGAATCTAACCTTTTGTTATAACGTTTATAAATAAGTTAGATTTTCAAAATTTACAAAACCAGCAAAGAAGCATATTTAAACAAACCGCCTGTCTGTTTAATGTCAAGCATTTTCATATACGACATGTAATTTTACAAAGTTTGCAATGCGTATGTCTTTGTCCACAGTATTATGAAATTGAAAATCTACTGTGTTACATGGTATGGGTAATTTCAATTTAGAACGTTGACATAAACCTTTATTCACTAATAGTTGAGCAGTTTATAGTCTGAGAACTTTACTTACGTACCTTCCTCTACTTATTCTTCATGCACGTAATATTCAACATAGAATGCCTCTTTCAACTCATTGCCTATAAAAATTTACACCGTAATTTTATTGTGCCCTGTTATAAACAAACTAAATATACAAACTAACTAATGCAACATTTCATAAGAAACAAATAATTTAGTTTTCAATCTCCAAAATATGTATTAGTTTTTTTGATATCTTTTTTTCCTATGATTACCTTACATTTATCCAACTACGGCGAAGCAAAATGGAGGATTATGATTACTTTCTAGATGCATTCTAAGTTGTATTGCAGTATAGTGCGTTTTCTTTTCTTTGTCTATGGCTACGTTTTTGTAAGCGTTTCCGACTGCCTACATTATTAGGGACGTGAGAATTGCTGGTACAACGCGACGCACAACACGCTTTATTTGAGCTAAAACATCTCGCGTGATAACATCGAATGTTATGTTTCTATAACTTGCTTTGTTAGATTTCCTTACGAAGTCGACCTTAATTATCGCAGCATTGTAATCCAATCTTGATAATACTATCATCTCATGTAAATATGTTGCTGGCTTTTGATTTTTCCATAATTTTGACTATGTCTAAACAATTTGATCATTCTATTTCGTGATTACTGTTGATAATTCGATGATCGTTAGTTTTACTGTTTAAACATTAGCCACGCTTAAAATTGACTAAATTGGCTGTACAAATCTGCAATAGCCATCCTGTCGCAAAATGTTTAGTCTATAATTCTTATTAAGTACGTTTTAACTCTTGCTTTATTAGAATTTGAAATGAAATATAAAATTAATGAAATCTGATAGAAGAAACGATATAAATAGCAAATCTATTGAAGCCAATACAGAAGTTTAATGAAGCAAGGATATTGAAGACCAAACAGTGCAGAAAATAAGAAGACTAATAGAAAGATCCAAAGGCTCAATCGTACAAGAAGCTAACGGATCAACTATGACCCGCTGATCGGAATCGTGACCGATCAATACTGATGTATCGGTAGTTACAGTAAGAAACCAGATGGCGCTGTCATCAGAACGTTTGACCTTACTGATTTGCAATGTCAAGCTATAGCATAATCACGACTTACAGCTTCTGTGTGTTGCATAACAGTATCAAAGGAGACTTTTAATCAAGTTATTTTCCCTGGGTTTTACATCCTAATTTAATTTTCAAACCTTCTGTCGGATTAAAACGGCCCACCATCGCTCTGGTTGCAAAGATTTTAGGGAGGCCTTTATCCCTCAATACTGTATAAGGTCTCCCTTAAATATTTCCATCTTGCTTATTTGTTAAGTGAATAACAATGTAAAAAAAATTTGCTGAGCTACTCGTATGATCAAATATCAATTTACATTTATCATCAAGCGATGTTATAAAACACAATCATCAGGACAATGATCTCAATCACAATGACAAGATTAAAACTATCCTGAGGTTCTTATTAAAATAACAATACGTTTTGATTACAATACCTACCAAGATTCTAAAAGCTTTGATTTCCGGATAACTCTTTGCAAACGGTCAGTGATGTGTGAAATGATATGCAACATTTCAACAAAGTTATCCTCATCATTTTTTGAAGGATTCTATAAAAAACTTATCCTAGTTACTATACTAAGTCACATTAAATTAACACAGTGCGCGTGACAAATGTTTAGCAACAAAAAAAATGATTAGTTGTATCTTACTTATACTCTTGAAAAAGAAATAAGAATAATAGAGCTTCAATATGTTATTTCGTTTCATTGAACTCATAACTTCGAATTCTGAATAAAGTTCAGTTCATATTTCGGAACGCTAGAATAACAAACAACTACATTTTTAAACAAGCACTAAGGGGGATAGGTGCATTAATTACTCTAAGTATGATGAATCCTTAGTAATATGTACCTAGATCAAGATTACAGACAAACCATAAGATATCAAGGTTCACAAAATAGTTACAATGCCTAGTGTCTGCAATGAATTTGATGTAGAGCAAGGTCATTTCTATACCCATTCCTCAATCGTAAATGTTTATTTCATGCTTTCAATAATCTTTGCAAACGTTTGGTAATGTAACGATTCTACTAATTGTGGTTTACAGAAATTTTTGCTAGTTTTTGTAACCGCAATATTCACCGAGTTCATTGAATTTGATAACTTATTTGACCAAACGAAACAAATATATTTAACATTAAATTAAATTTACATTTAGTTTTAATTGTTTTGTTTTGTGTTTAAAATCAATTTCAAAATAGTATAAAAAGCAATCGGCTGTCGTAACTTAAAGCCTAAAAAATCTAGATCTTTATCATAATTTTCTATTAGGGAAAATCTCAATATTCCTATTTATGTCCATACTAGATCGTCTCTTGGTAACTGCGAATCAAGATCTAATTAGAAATATAACGTTTTCTTATTAAACAGTTTGCGCTACAAACACATGGTTATCTGTAGTAAATTATACTTTAAATAAGATCAAGCTCACTATCAGACGCCTACCTAATACAAACATGCGTCCTTTTGACATGGTTGGCAGTGGACAGCGCGCGTGCGGCGCAGTGTCGCAACAAGTGTTGCCATCGCTGCTTGGCCAATACCAACACCGATTGTAATTCAACACACGAAAAAATCAACAGTTTCTCGTCCTTCGTCATAATCGCTTTTTTCTGCAGCAAAATATTTGTTCCCTTTTTTGATGAACGTCGCGAATTTAAATTTTACTGCCTGCTCTCAGGCGATGATGGTGATTTATTCCTCGATTATATTTGGACACACTTTATTTTGCATGATTATTATTGATTTGACGACCGACGTTCAACGTTCATTAAAGATTTGTATTTGGTTACAGCACATCACCTGGATTTATCAAATCAGATTAAGCAGCATCGTAAATTTTATTTTCTTCCTGTATAATTTACCTTGATGTATAATTTTAACAAGTTTTGTATAATTTTACACAGCGATGGTAATTGTTGTAGACATTTTAATTCGTGTTCGCCTCACGACTCGTCTGCGTGATCATCTACAAGTTACGGAATTCACGACACATGCCAAAAGTGAAAACTATCCTCATGACTTTTATGATAAACCTCAGTCAGTTGTCCCACAATTTAAATTATTTCCTTTTATAAAAATAAATCTGACTTTCTCTTATATATTTTATAAATTGAAAATGTTCAAACTACTTTTTACGTGTGATAGAGACAATCGAGATAATATTTCAAGAACCATAATGGTTTACGATATTTTTTGTATCACCTAATTGAGAAACAATCACGTAATCATTGGAATAATTATCGGAACGCTTAGCACACTCTTTACATGTGTGGTGCGCATGCACTTCTATAAAAAGATTCGTTTCATAATTCGTAATTGCAATCAAATCGACCGGTTATCAACTTGTTCTATGACCCAATCAACTCTGCTGCGTACATTTGTGTTACTATTATTACAGCTCATTGTTTGACATGTCCTTTTAAATCATGATTATTTAAACGTTATGAAAAATTGATGTTTAAACATTTACATAGATGACGTCTTCATCTCACCCGACAACAAAGATATCATTACTCCTTTATAAAATGTCAATTAAATTTCGAAATTCAAGTCTAGGTTCGATACCAATCTTGTTTCCCAAATGTCGGTTCTAACATGGTCAGTTAATAGCAACACAGGTGGCATCTTCGTGTCATAGGTCAATGTTTGACATTTAAATTGTGAGCAAAAGTGAAATTACGTAAGCGTTCTATGTAAACCTACACGGGTTGTGAAAGAAGTCACTTGTCATTCGGATTTGCTTGATATATTATTGCGTGCGTTGTAATTACTATTTAGGAAAGGTCGAAGATGCGTCCGGTGCTATGATTAAATATCAGATTATCAATTATCGTACCTTTAAGGTTATTTACGTCAAAAAGGTCATGTAAGAAAGAATCAAGATTAGCTCGAACATCAATCAAAAATTTGATAGTTCAAGTAATTTTACATTAAGCCCTTATAATGCAGCAGCCTGTTATGAAAGTTGTTACATTTTCTATATCGAGTTTATGTCTGTCCATTCTACTTATGATTTGGTGAATTTTATGCTTGTTTTTTACTTGTACCATCTTTGCGATTGCCTTCATATCAAAATCTTGACCTTAACATGATGAGCATCTTCAAGATGACGAGCATTTTCAAGAAACTTAAATCATGTCCAATCACCAGGGTCTTTTCAATGTACATACAATTATACTTTATAAATCATAAAAGTATTCTGAATAACAAAAATAAAATCAATAAATCGATTTACCTTCAGCTCGAGGAATCGACAAATCGGACTGTCATGACGAGAACAATATACCAATCGATATATATGATTATGTCAATAAATCACGAGCTTGTTAAATAAGGCATAGTGTAATAAAAGTATATTTCCACATTTATGCAAAAACAATGACTGCAATAGGTATTTTGATAAATATCATTCTCACGAAAATTCATGGAGTTTCGGTAGAACGGATCCAATGTTCTTACAATTGGGGTTTACCGCTTATTGACATTTGATTCACAGTCGACCTCGGTCTCACTAAAGTTCACAATTCTAAACCTATTATGATGCTTTTAGTTTCTAGCTAGGTTCGTGGAACTCTGTTAAGGTATATATTTATCACTTGATTTACTGCTAATGAGATACCCCCTTTTATTATCTTCTTAAAACCTTTTCGTTCAACACCAAACTTAATTAAATATTTTTGTCTTTTTACAACTCCATACCCCTCTTTAGTCGTTTTGCTTATTTGGCATTCAGAATTGTTATCATGACCTCTAAGATTTCCAGTTTTATGACATTTTTCTGTTTTTTTTACTTTGCCTTTTTATTGTTCTATTTTATCAGTTTTATACTTATTTAGTGTCTCGTATATTTTAGTTGAGGTTACTTTAAGTATAGTATAGTTTGTATCATAATCATGGTTAGCGGTTATTTCGGTGCGCCTGCACAGTTTCCAGTTTCACTTTTTAGCGTCTGCTGAGTGAAAGTCGTTGATATTAGCTCCCAACTCTTCCTTTCGTCGCGCTCGTGCCATGCAATAAAACTATTATAATAACCTGTTTTATTATTAGTATTTTCATAGTCCTTTATACAAAATTGAATTTTTTGTTCAAAGTTCGAAGAAGCAAGTATGGCAATATGATAGACTCTTATGTTAAATCAACTGAACAATTTCCTCCTGGTACATTTTCAAGTATTTGTAACAGAAACGACCAGTAAAAAAATGGAGTATCCTGACTGACATCTGTTATTTACATAAGATATTACCATTCAGAGCGCCTATTAGTGCGGTCGGTAAACGTCCTTGTCTGCATTAACAGTCTTGATATAATAAAAACAGTAGCAATTTTTGCAGCTGTTTACTTAATAAAATCAAAATCTATGTTACGGCTTGAGTGATCTATACAACCATTTGTTCTTTAACATCAAGGTCGTATGTATTTTGTATTTATTTTAAATATATGATGTAATTTATATAAGATATGTACGGAATATTATTAATTTCATAAATAAATAATATGAATAGAAAGCTTAAACTGTACTGAAATATTTAAGTCCTAATTTAGAATGTGTTGTTTAGTAGTTAGCACCTAAAATCCAAGCATACCTGCATACTACTTACTGCTGCCTCGTATATTGTAGAGCGGGAGTTGTCGAGGCAAACGGGTGAGCAGGAAGAGAACAACTTTCATTTTCACGCACCTGTCTTGTCCTGCCATCTACGACGACATGTCATTTAAAATAACACCTTATTTATATACGCATAAAGATTTTCTTAAACGGGATGCAACTCTGGAGCAAAAAATTGTGGAAGCTGATACTAAATATTACTCACTATAATCTGTAGTGGTGTGAGAAGTTTTCTATAATAATAAGGTACATGCGTGAAGATTATGCTCTGTTGTTAAATATTTTTAAAAGGTTAAAGACGAGATCTATCTCATTAAGTGATGTTTTTGTAACCATCTCATTAAGATTCGATTATTTTTTCAATCAATTTTTGACACGTCCATTGTTCGTGCAAGCTTCGTTTTGGCCCTCAAATTTCTCGTCACCAAAATTGCTATGTTATTATGTTTAGCGGTTACGGAGGAAAAAAAAATCAATCTCTCCGTGTTAAGGTTTTGTTAATAGTGTGTGTGGAATGTAACAAACCCTATACGTAACACCCCCTCGCTTTCCCTCGCGAGCGTGCGTGATATGTTGTGATGCGTACGCTCCGATTTTCACACGATACAAAATGGCGGGTCATCGTTTGATGACTTGATATATCTTTGTGTTTCCGCGATGCAATCGTTGCGAACTAACAATGGTACGTTAAGATAACATGTGATCTCATAGTAATATATTGGGGTTTAGAGAGGTAGGTCTAGTTGAAACCAACCGCTACATACAAACTTTTGCCAAATAAAATTACGAATTAGCTCTGGAATACCAGTTCCTTTTAATATCAGCTTGTGTAGCTTTATACCTACAAAATAACTCAACTTTCTCTTATCCTAATTAGGAAGCAAACTTGTCAGTCATCTTATATATTTTATTAAAACCACAATGAAAATTGAGTATTTTACTTGTACCTGTCACTTCTTATCCCAAATTAGTTGTCAGATATGTTGATATACTTCATAAGGCATATCTGTATCTATATCATCAGTTTTCTTATGTCAGTCAAGTGGAAACAACTTGCATAAGATATGTCTATGACCATCTTCTTACATCTTCCGACAACAAAATCTTAACCATTTTCCTCATTCCTCAGACCAGTTAAGATTCCATGTTTGGAAGTTCTCGGCCATGAACTAAGTGTGAGTAAACTGGAGCTTTTGGATATGCAATTTTGACCATTTGCTATCCATCAATTATGAATAATGCAACTCGACTCATTTATGTCATGTAACTGTTCAACACTTTGTCATTTGCGTCTACTATTGTAGTCTAGTCGCTGTACATTTCCGAATAGCAATATTGCGACTTGCTGTTTGGACATAAAGATCAAATTGCACTTGTTTTTTTCTCTCATAATTAACAAGTTGCTCTACAACAGGGACATGTGTAACACCTGTTAACATTTCTAACACAAAGCTTGCCTTTTGTGCAGATTCAATAGCCTTAGAACAGTTACGAAATCAGAGTACTACATAACACATCTGGTCCAGTTTACTAGGAACAATGTCAAAGGTAAAACATTTGTCATCGATTATTCTCGATTAAATCTTGATTGAAATCGATTGTTTGTAACTCTCAATTAATAAACATAGTGGAACAAGTACTTTCTATCATTCGCACCTCTAAGGATTCGAACCCTTTCTCGACGAATGTCTTCTATACATGTTAAAAGACCTCTACAAGAAGTAAATAGTTATTTTCGGTGCAAGAATGTTCCTTCGGCCATATTATTTTATATTATATTAGACCAACATATGAGATTATGGCCAAATACTTGTTTGTAATGTTTTATACAAAATAGGAATTCTGTAGCCACAATAACCAAGTTATCAGTTTAATTTAAATGCTATTCTAAAGAATTTGAAAAGATGCGATGTTTAGTATGTATTTAGTTCAATACGATGGTGTATGTTGATTCGTGACTTGCGGTAAAAGGTCAATGAGATTTATTGGAATTGCGTGTGAGTTTACGACTATAAGAAATCAGTGCTTGTTATACATTCCTATAATCAAAGCATTTAACAATATTTTGTTAATTACAATACCTTTATAATGGTCTTCTGATAACGAAATTATAAATTTATAAAGGGAATTCAAATTAGTTTAAGAATGTTGAAATCATAACATTTAGTAATGAAGCGATTTTGATTTCCAATTTTTGGTTGATTTAATTTTCCTTTGAAATATGTATTGTGTATGGACAGGCAAGGGTTTGACCTTAATCATGCCTGCTATATAAAGCATACTATGTAAAGTCAAGGTGTAAGGTTGAAAACAAATCTAGAAAAGGCCCATTCAATATACCCTTGAAGGAGTATCAGTTTTATTGTTATTCAAGGAATATTTTATTCAGCTCTCAATCTTCTTATTTTGATGTATGGTTCATTGATTATCATAACAAGTGCGTGTCCTGCATAATCTGAAAGGTCATCAGGATGTCCCAAGGTTTGCTCCAGTTACTTGTCCAAGCTAATGATCTGATATTATAGTAATCAAAGCTGATGTTTTATTCAAAGGAATGTTGTTTTCTCTCTATTATATGAAACCTACGATTTCTACCTTGTCATCACCATAATCAGAATTAGTCTTATGTCTTGTTTATGCAATATCAATAAGCAAATACATGGTTACGTTTATATACAATAGCAAATGACAATAAGTTCTTTATTAGATTTATATTCTGAAAACATCTACACACATGTATGTCATTAAACCACTCTGTATATATAATATATTTAACGAGTTGGTTTTTTTAAAAGGTTTAACATAAAGTATAGGTTTTTTTTTCAATTACTTTTTGTTGTACTTTGACATTTAATTAGTTTTTATGTCATGCCAAACTAAATTCATGTTTAATGTTGTAAATGTATAATTATAGTGGTTTTAATACTCAAATTGTCTTCATTACAAAAAGTGGTTATAATTAAAACTAGACCAACATTTTGGTATCAGGTATTCCAGACGCTTTTTAGCGTGGCTTGTTTTAAAAAGAGTTCTGTCTGTTTAACTTTAGGTTCAATATTGTATAAAACATATGGCAGACCAGTCAAGAATGTTGTCTCAGGAAATGAAAGAAACCCTGAAGGTCGTTCTGAAGCAATATGCGTAAATAGAGCGGTATTTTAAACTATGTAAAGATCAAAACGGTATATACATACTTTTAATATCATTAGTAACCATATTTTTTAAAAGGCTTTCTCAAATTAAATAAGTTTCATTCTGTATATTATATAAAATAATTTAATATGTTTATCTTATTTTCACACATTACCTTTTTTTTTTTTTAATGATTTATCCCTTTATCGCAAACTCTATACTTTGAAACTTATTCTCTATATATGTAACAAATTCTTACACATCTTATGACATTGTCCAAACTATTTTACTTGTCCATTTACAAACTGTAATAATTCATGAAATAAACCCATTACATCGTTAATTAAAGCTAATTAGTCGCAAATATGATAATGAGATGTCGGATATGGCATTATATGTGTCACTTGATGAGTAAATGACAATAGTATGTGATAACTTTGTATAAATGCGTTATAATTACAGTTTATTTATATTACAAAATTTATTACATACTTTTCTAGAAGGCGGATCTTTGGTCAACCGC
Source organism: Choreutis nemorana (assembly GCA_949316135.1). Lineage (NCBI taxonomy): Eukaryota > Metazoa > Arthropoda > Insecta > Lepidoptera > Choreutidae > Choreutis > Choreutis nemorana. The sequence continues at coordinate 2,985,115 of OX438598.1, forward strand.
AATTTATATTTACAGATGGGAAAATAAATGGTGACTGTATAAATATTAATGATGATTCGAAAGATGTTTGATTGTTTGTCTTTATTTATAGTGTTAATGCTTTAACAGAACATCTTTTTAAAGATAATTGTATCAATGTTTTACAGAAACATAAAGTAGGTGTAAATATAGCACGAGTAACAAATTACATGTCTAATAAGGCAAACGAGGTGTGGTCAACCTTGGTGGCCAGCGTTTGACTTAGTACCTTCACGATCAGAGCGTTGGCCAGTAAGAGGTCTAAATACTTGTGCTTGTTAATCAACAGCTTGCTAGCATTCTTTTAATTGTGTAAATTTTTTATCTATCCGTAAATAATTTCTTGTGCCAAATATTTTCAGGGCACGCGTTAGAAGTAACGATACCTGTTGTGTAGATCAATGTAAAATAAAATGTGACCTAGGCCTCTTCTACGTGCCATTGTTTATTAGATTTATATTATGTTACAAAATTAGTTTTACTGCCTCTAAAATCTATTTTTAAACAATGATGCATGTAGTTAGGTTTGGACATATTTTTTAATTTTATTTCCATGCTAGCGACCGCTTCATTTTCGCACAGGAATAGAACTATATAGATTTTGAACTTTTTTGGTAATATTCTTTTGCTTTTCGTCAGGGATTATGTAGAATTCTAACGTAGATTTTTTTGTTCGAATCGACCCATTATTTTCGGAGCCTATTCAATAGAAACAAACAATCGAATCTTTCTTCTTTAATACATTAGTGTAGACAATTTGAATCAAATGCAACTTTTCAATACGATAGCACTAAACGGGTAATGCAGGGCACTGTTGTAGATATCGTAAGTACACAAATAGTTATTGATGATATGATAGATATTTCACTTGCTAACACAAGTACTGATTCAAAACAGCCGGAACTACTCCTAACAAATCATACCATATTCATACCACACCCAACAATCACCTTTCTAACACAATCTACGGCCACTATAGCCTTTTACGGCAACAATATGATCCTTTTCCAGCAGCTAGCCATAAATCAGAACAGTGACCAAGCATGACTGACCGTCCGGTTCATTTGCGAATAAATACAAAACATGCTACACTAACGACCACTATTCACTTGATATGACACAAACACCGATCATACAATAGATCGTACATGTGTTAGTGATATGAATCAAAAATTAGCGAAAGTATGTATCGATAATGATGGTGTTAGAGATCGAGACTGTTTATGATTAGAAGTTCAATGGTGACAAAGATATTAATGAGTAACGCTTCTTTGGAAAACTTGTTTTAGTAAATTAAACGTAATTGCGAATTCAACAATATAAGGTATTACATAACCTACACAATTTTTAAACGATTTTACTTTCATGAAAGTAAACATCGTTGAAAGTAAAATTACTGTCGCTTTCAAACCAGAAGGTGCAAAAAAGTTTACGCTTGAAATGTAATTGCTTAAAACTGTAAAAGCAAAAGTACTGGCTACATTTATTCAGTGTTTTGTTAGGGCTACTGCGGTTGACGAATTAGTATTATGAAGCTATTAATCAAAATTGTTTGTTGCTATAACTTGGTAACGTTTTTAAAAAACGTTATTTATCCATCACTATTATTAGCTGTGAAATTAAGTACTAGTTTATCTGTTTTGCTATTATCAGTGTAGTTAAATAACGAAAAACTTGTAAGTGTAAACCATAATTACAGTTGATTTTCGAGACCAATACAGTCTTTTTTCCACTCGTTTGTAACGGTCCAGTTTAAGATTTTTTGTAGCGAATTTTCTGGCTCACTGTTACGTACGTAGTTTAACAAGAAGTGCGTCCAACAAGCTGATTGCTGATTTAATTGCACGGAGAGTTAATTACCTTGTCTAACTACCTTAAACTTAACTGGTCTTAAATTTACTACCATGCTTTTTTCATAAGTTTTTATGACTATATAAAGCACAAGACTATTGATTATTAGAATCAAGAACTTAAACATAGTCAAAAGCAATTAAACACAGTTTTTTTTCTGGTTAAACTTTTTGTCGCTTATCAAATTACTCGTCATAGCAATAATCTTTACTATGCTGCATCAATATTTGTTAAGAGAGATTTTTTTTGTGTGGTCCCCTTTATTATAGATAGGATGAGATTGATAAGTACTTGACTTATACTCGTAACAATAATCGAGTTAATTTTGATTGAGTGATGGTTTCCAACAATAGTATTTAAAATTAATTATCAATATAAACATTCCCATATAAATAAACACAGAGCAGACTCACACACGCCTCAAATACACATATCAAATAAATCGGTTTCTAGAGCGGAACATACAGTTGCGGTGTGCGAGCGCATGCTCCGATGTCATCTTGTTGCGACAGAATTGCTACAAGGATTATGTTATCTAGTACTAAAGTAATACGCACTTATAAATAAACACCCTACGGGTCAAGGTAAAACTAAGTTCTCTTTAGTTTGTGTCCGCTATTGAATAATTTCTATTTATAAAGATGAAGTCCTAGAGGTAACTAGATCAAGTATTGTGTTGACCGTGACTTCACTGTCACAATTCGTTCAAATTATAAAATTTCTGGTTCAAGTCCCAGCTGGGATTTAGTTTCCAAGTTTGAATCTCTTTAAAGTATTCGGACTTTTGATAACATATGACATCGTTGCTTAGAAAAGTAATCATTATAATTAAGTTTCACTTCATTAAATGTGTTCATTTTATAGACACAAATAAAAATTTATTAAAATATTAATGTTATTTTTTTGTCAACAGGAACACATACAGGAAGTGTTGGATAAGTGGACACAGATCGATGATGAGATCTGGGCGAAGGTGATAGTGTTCGAGAGAAACAGACGCGTAGCGAAGGCATACGCTCGCGCACCCGTCCTCACTATCAATGGATCTGATGATGGATTTGACGGCATGAGGTAAGACAACAATTAAACTTGCTCATCAAACATCTTCTATAAGTCTAGTTTGTTTTAAATATGTGAGATACAATAGACTCTGTTATATTTATTATTCATATTCAAGACCGGTACTGGCGGTTTGCAAAGATTCATACAAATTTGTAACAGCAGCAGCTAGCGGCAATAGAAGGCATATGGTAGACAACACGGCAAAGTTGTAAGCTAAGATAAACACAAAGCCCAATTAAGATGCGGAAATCTTAATTCAATTAGATAGAATAGCATTCTTGGAAATCTAAACCTATAAATCATCCAAGTAAAACTATGAGTCTATGTATATTGCTCAATCGAAACAAGAACCGCTATAATTACTGATACAGTTCCAGCAACTAATCCTGCAGTGGCATTGCAAAATCTTGTTACTTTACTAAATAGATTACTGACTTTACAAATAATGTCTAACTAGACCCCATTGTGGCACGTGGCTGCCCTACATTCCGACTCATTTATCCGCTTAACTACCAACAAATATATTCACTCCAACCAAAGCAATCTCATTAGTAGGTATCGCGACTGGACTGTCTAACGCGTTGTTTTTATTACACACAATGTTCTCCTCATTTGCATTGTCATTTTTATCAATATCACATTAAACATGTGCCAAGACATTTCGTTTATTATTTCCCAAGAGCGGTGGTGATTATAATTGCGTTTGCGCAATCTGAATCACGAATGAACCAGATATTAGTGGGCCTAACTTACATTAGGACAGGTTGGGAGTCACGTTGTCGTGATACGTCGAATCTTATCGGTTTAAAAACAAATAATAAACTTCAATCCGAAACGTCTAATTTATGCGAGATTATCCAGTCTTTTACTTGGTCTATGTTTGTTTTTAATATTTATTCTTTTAATAAAGGGTACTTAAACATACTGATACTCATCATAATTTATGCATTAAGTCACATGTTTCTTCATTAATGCGTTTCTTGATAACTAAATTCACAACATAGAAATATTATGATCTTCATACTCAAAGGATTCATAAACATAACCGTAACAACCAGAAGTAGTGACGTTCATTTTCATTTCATAAATTGTTTATAATAAAGACATAGTGGGTGTTTCTAAACAGCACGAACGCAGCGGAGCGTGTTCCAAGCAAGGTTACAAAAGAAGCTATTACAGAAGTTTCACCTGTTTCAAAAGTGAATAATACTTAATCAGATCTCAATCCGTGTCAGCACGTGTGATAGTGAAAGTTTATTATGTGTTAGCTGTCATGTTAGCTGATGAATTCAGGAAATGCTATTGGATCTAGAATAGTGGCTGCAAGAAATATTTATGGCAACTGATGATTGTCAGTTTTTTATTCATTAGAGGAGACTTTCTTCATTAACTTGTCAAAGTCTAGGTTACTTAAGTTTCTTTTGCACTAAAAGTATATAGAAAGATTGATGAGTACGGTGTCAAGGAGTTTATTTAAAAATTATTATTTTTCATGAAAGGTAAGAGAAAAAAATAATTGTGACAGAGTTTAAAAACCTGAAATCGTCAAGTCTTGAGGAACTTCTTCTTCTCAAAACTATTAAAAACAATGGCGCTTATCAAAGTTTGGGGCAGAATTGTCGAACAAAAATGACTTACGACTGCGTAATAATCGTTAAACATGTGTTGCTAAAACACGTAACAGCTATGCCGTTGGTCACGTAGGAAAATTAACATGCTCGTAGTAATTAACGTGAAATTTTACTAGGTGTTCATAAATCTTACAACCATTAACACTACGTTTATCGACATTACGAAAAATAAACATTATCTTACATTGTGTTTTGCTTTCAAGTAGTTAAGACTTGCAGTCATAATTAATGGAATGTTTAATTTTTGCAACATTTTCGTCTAGACGCGGGCAGGTGTTTAATAGAAAACAGTTTCTCCCTGTACGTATGTATTAAAATTTTAATTATTTCAATAACATTACTAACCAGAAACACGAGCTTAAACGTCGGAGTAAACTGTTTGTGCGATATCCTCAGAATATTTTCATAACATGCCCAGAACTTATTGGAAGCAAAAAGAATGCGCCCGCAGTATTAATAGCGAAGGCTGATAACAGATGGAAAGCCTAGCATGTGGCACGGCAAGCGACACCGCTGCCTGCGACAACTCGACAAGATCGCTGCCCGGTGTAATGACACGGAAGTCTTGCAGCCACCGCACGCGCCTGCAACTCGTCTGCAGATCATCTCTCACTAACGGTGTTATTTACTGCCTTCTTTTTTGCACCTTTTTCGAGTTACGTGATGGAAAGTTTGCATTTTTGCAATTTGTTTGATAGTTTTTTGTTGGTAGGTTAGGTATCAAAACAAAACCACATGAGATATTGTAAGTGCTATACTTAAACTTTGGTCAAGCTGTTTTTTTAATAATTTTTTAGATTGCTTGAATTCAATTTCAATTTTGGTATTTTGTGCTAATAATTACATTTTTTGAAATGAGTTCAGATAAATTTACCAAGTTTTTCTCCTTTAGAACTGCAGCTAGTTCGGTATGCAGTTGGTATATTAGATTAGCTGAAAGGCTATAAGGTAAATTTTCCAGAATCGCTCACTTAAGACCGTTTGCCATTCGCCCATAAACAAGGAAGTGTCGCCTACGTTGGCGCTATCAGATGCACACACACGAAAATCACCATTAATGAAAGCCGAGTCCACTAACATCCCCATTTAATTAGTCTAGATCTTATGTAAATCGAGCCTAACAGCGAACAATAAAGATCGGACATTCCCTCCTCTAATAATTAGGACTTGTTAGCCTCTGATAGGGAAATGGTTAGTGTATTTTCTCTAACTAAGCACCCGGGTTCAACATTATAGGAATTAATTGAATTTATCTTGTACAGTGTGCAGGTGGATTGGAGTGGTAGGGAATTAGAAAAGTAATTAGATGTAGAGAATATTGGGAACTACGCGACTATGTGTGTGACCTATCTATATATCTTAGCTGCTAAAACTTATATTAGTCACCAAATTATTTGAAATAAAATGCTAGTCCATTTTTTTAATAAAGGAGTTTGCTTTGTCCCGCATTTTTATTTCTACCGTGTATAATAATTTCAAATCAAGTTTTTGTATCAATTTACATTTTTAACAAACAAACAATACTACCGATTTTAGAATATCGTTAGCAGTGAAAGTAAATCCCTTTAAATTGACTAGATAAAAAGTTATCTCATCTAAAATGCCAGTAAAGGTAATACGCTAAGTAGTACAAGACATTGTTTTCGTCTTAAAAATAATAAATATTCAGAATAGGACGTCGAATTGGTTGGTTGTCAATGATACAAAGGGAACGGACTGAGCTGAACTAGGTCCTCACTGTTGAATGGTATTGCAATCGGATTGGCTCTCTCCTATTTTTTATCATCCATTGCCTGAGAAGTCTCGCCTTCGCCTTTGGCCCGTCAACGTATTGTCTTTTCGATTTCGATCCCAACGAGATCGCATTCAAGGGTAGATTTTCTGAGCGATAAATAAGATCAATGCCACTGTTTAAGGGTAACAATTGCTCTATTTACAATGCTGAAGAATAGGCAATTCTGTCGCTTTTACGGAAAAATAGGACTCTTAACTTGTTTCGTGGAGTTCGGTTAATTTTATAGAAATAGGCATTACCTGATCTTATCTTTACGTTTTACTAACTATAGTAACCGAGAATAAATTTGACTGTAATGTTCCCTATAACTTTCTATTGAATTTATTTTATTTGTTAAAATTGCAATTGTCCGAATGTATTATATGTATATGGTGTCTTTTGTGAAAATAATTCAATTTCTGAATCTTTTAAAAATTTAAAAAATATTTGACCCCATCATTAGGTAAAGATTTGCAATGATAATGGCAAAAGGTCCTAAATCCATACGTTACGCAACTTAAAATTGACGTGAGGATATCTGTGAAATGCAGTTTAATTCCTTTAGTGTTACAGTGAGGCAAAGGTTGTATGGTGATTAACCTTATTCTGTGCTGGCGCTGTCTGGGAGTTAGTCTTGCAATGTACACCCACGCGCCATTCCAAGCCGTTAGACTTATCATTAGTGTTACCAAATATAATTATCTTTTGTTATAGAACCAATCTAGTCATTGTTACTGTTTATCGCCTTTAAATTCTCATTATTCATAAACTGTCACTGAAAGTGAAGCCAATAGGAGCGTGCCTCTGTTTGGATAATTTTATTAAACTTTTTAGCTTTGAAGTTTTTGCTTCGTTTTCATCTCGAAGGATTCATTACGGCGTGAGTTTATATTTATGTGTTTTATCTTTCTTATTAGCTTGTTTTATTTCGGTTATTGATCTGTGAATGCTTAAGAGAGAACATTATTAAGTTTACTGAAAATACTCGTATCTAAGACTAACAACAACTTTACTATGACACATTTCATTGGTAAATATTTAGTATTTTTTAAATATTTTCTAACGATTAATTAAAAATAACGATTTCCTGATCAGACAACAGTCCTTATTGATATAGGGCCTTCATTAAGGCATTTTCATAAACAATCCCCAATCCACGGTCGCATAGCAAACTCTGTGTTGCAATACTCGAATGTTATTGTTTATTGTCTTCTTATCAATATCTCGTAGCTTTGTTCAAATGTGCGGAACCCGTGTGTGCTGGCTTGTTGGCACAATGGCATGTTGCGACCAACCTTGGTTTTTGTAGAAGCTATATAGGAATGTATTCGACGATCAGAAAAATTACCCTAATGTGCAATATGATCTCCTATCAAAGCTTTAAAATATATAGTATTATTTTTCTTTGACTTACTGCGGCTTAGTCGCAAAATTAATGATCAGTTATTCGTTGCAGTCACATTTTACTTTAATATACTAAGGTTTATTGTTGAGATCATTAATCTAGATCACAGGTTTAACTCCTACGGACCCTGTTTCGTAATCAAGCCACTACTGATAACTACCAACTACCAAAAGCTGAGTTTGCCACACCTCGGAGTCAGCTGGTCCCATATCCTGGCCTGGTCCCAGCATTTCAAAAAGAAACCTTAACTCTCAGGAAATAGACCTCACATAAGATAACTCGAGCTTTAATATCAGTTGCTCTAGTAAGCTGTACAATTTCCTATTGTCTCCTGCGAATAAAACCGCAAAATTATTCCTTGGAGCTCCTTCAACTTCAAAAATAGGCCCTCGTCAGTTTTAATAGAGTTCAATTTTGATTTGACAGAGTCCGTGTGTACTGCAATAGATTATATGATAGCGTACAGTTCTGTTTGTTATACAATTGTCCACATAATTGTAGCTCTGGTTGGAAAGTAGGGCGACATTGAGGCGGGCTTTGCAAGCAATCGCGATGGTTGGTCAGTGTCAATGAATTTGTCTCAGGCGTTGCGAAATTACCGACTCTGTGAGTGGATTTGATAATTTGTATCGATTCAATCATGTTAATTGATTACGTATCGTGTTACTACTATCAATTTAATTACTCTCCCCAAAAGTAACAGTACTGGGTACTTCTTCAACTAAAGTTCCGTTTACATAACAGTTTTTCTCGTAATCATTTTAAGTTTTCAACAATTATCTTATAAAGCAAGACAACAGTTCCAATCAGAACTACAAAGTTACATAAGGTTTGATGTTTATATTCCATATAAGAGATCCTGTTTACCTCAACCGAGCTGTTGGTAGCAATTAAAATAAATGTAATCACCAGAACTCGTCTGCTTTGGACGTTAGAGCGACCAGCTACAGCAGGCGGTTGCATGAGCAATATTCACATCTTAATTGTCCCCCAGGCTTGTTAGAAAACGCACCTTTTTATAAATTAGATCGCGCACGCAACACTTTAGCACATCGCCAACTTAAATTGCTTTAATCGTATTAATAGATGCACTTACTAAACAATTCACTAGAATAGTTGGCAAGTTTTTTTTTAATCAACGCTGTATATTGCGTAAAAGACAATCGTTTTACACTGGACGCGAGTTTAATGATTTCAAATATTTTATTCTAAATTTCGTAAAAAACATTCATTTTTTGTACATAAAGAAACTATTATTGTACTTTACATTTATTCCAAACATTAAAAGTGAAAAGTGTCATTTCACTAGCTATTAAGCAACCTAACCTGACATAAACAAAAGTTGAACTTTAAAAACAACAGTGAAACATAGCAATGAGTCCGACATATGAATAGACGGAGTGACATTTCTGGGCAGATCTAAACTGTCAGAGTATGCAAATATTCCTATATCAGATGCGCGCGCGCACGTGGGTTAGCTTAAGTTGCTTCTGTCGTTTAATAAAAGATTAGTGGGGTTGATTCAACCCACGGGACCAGACGTTACGTGTTCTGTTCAGTGATAGTCTTTGTTTAAAGGCACTGCATATAGTTTTAGTGCGTTTTAATTGCAACACTGTTGAATTAAATCAGTACATTACAACTAGATGCCTTTGATACTAAGATAAATCTTTACATAGATGTTCTATACATTTGCATGAAAAGGCCTATATTTTTCCAACTTTTCTAGACTATCTCTTGAAAAATAATCTCGTTCAAATTTTCCTAAAGTATTGTTGCATTGAACGATTAATACGAATCCTGACTAAGCACCAAAATTTAACTAAATAAACTTTTGTTTTTATTTTTAATTTGATTTATTATTTTATGTTTGGAAAAATTTACAATTTAAAGATTTAATATTTTTTTAATTTAATGTAAACAAATCCACAGAGCACAAACTAGTGGTATTTAAAACAGAAGACAATCCATCTTTGTCCATTGTACTAGGTCTTCAACATAAACTTGTATCCCTTGCTCCGTAGTCACTAACACACCTTGTTTTAGATAAAATGTCAGTCGCTCCGAGACAACATTTTGAACAGAATTCCACTCTTAGCGGTTCATGAATTTGACATGAGTTTGATTCTAAACATTTCAAATGTTTTATTGCTTCTCACACCTGCGTCTGCACGTTAAGTTCAACTGTTAATTTAACTTTAAAATAATAAAATATGTCCCTATAATTTTATAGCAATTTACCTAACTAGGTAAAGGTTTTTTATACTAATAACTGAACGAATATACTGAACTGTCTAAAGTTACTGTCTAGCTAACTAAACGTAAAAAATAATGAATTCGGAATGTCAAGTGAAAAGTGACGAGTGAAAGTGCAGGTGACAATGCGATCTCACGCGCATCTTAATTTAACAGTACCGAGGAAGCTAGCAACGTAGTACAAGGCCGTGGAAATAGGAATAATAAACCAACTCTTTTTTTAAACTATTCTTTTAATCCAAGTAAAATTATGGTATCGTAATTGTATCCGATAATATAATTTGAGAATGCAATGTACATTTTCTATTCATGTCCATTTGTATTGAAAAAAAAAACTTACATTTACTTACTTAAAAACAAAATCATCGTTACAGATTAAGAATGTTGAAGAAAAAAAATTTTTTTTGATGCAAAATTGCAGAATATAACCTAAACAAAAAAATCAAAATAGCTCTGCAACACTTCACGTGGTTACTCAACTTGATCGAACTATGCACATTTCTTTTAAAGTGCCGTTCGAGAACCGTTTTACATATAATATTTGTTAAATATTCTGGTGTCAATATATGTTACAGATGTTACTAACGTAACGACTTTGACGGTTACAGAATTGTAAACTGCTTTCGCTTTTCACGTATATTTCTGAAATTTACCACTTCTTGCTCCTATTCATCGAATTATAGTTAAAAAACTACTGAGGTCAACTCTAATTCAGTAGACATTGTTAAATCATTTTTCTAGAAAAATCGAGGTAACTCGTTATATTTAAAGTACTATTATTAAAATTGTAATGTTGTATTGAATTATATTTTACGATTCCTTCGATACTTACTGAAAAAGTAAATTGAATTAAATGTATACAGCCTTCGCAGCATAAGGTCGATATCCAAAACGCATTCGCTTCAAACAAGACAATTTGGTAATAACGAACGATAATTACATCGATTGTTATACTTCATTGTTGCAAAATCATAGGAACATTAGCTTAAAAATCTTAATTAATATCGATCTGACCTACATCAATGCGTATCATCGTAGCAATTGTTCAATGATCATATCGATTTTAGTAACGAACACGCAGCGTCTGTCCTTGCTAAGCAAAGTTTTTGAAAGCTCAGTCATTTATCAAAGAAGTCGCTGTTTAACATTTTAAAATCCTAGAGAATTATACGTAGGACATTTATTTAATACTTACTTAAACTTTGTAAAAAAGCACAAAATACCTGTTACAACAGATATTATTAAAAAACATTTCGTTAGAGGATAATTAGAGAAGCATTAAAGTTTAATGGTAAAGCAATTTATTTTGATATGAAATTGTTATTAGATGGACGAACATATGGCGAGGCGTTAGATTTTCGACTCTATTGCTTCGAAGATTAGAAGTAATGTTCCAAGTTGCATAGATGTAAAGATGCAACAGTTATCACGCTAGGTGTGGCCTGAGGCTGCATATAAACTATTCCAAAATAAAGGGCCTTGAACGGCCTTCAGGGTGAGAATATATTTATAAGAGGAGCGGTATTACATGTCAGAAAAAGCTTGTTAAAGCGTGCGGCGTAGAGAGGTCAATCAAAGGAAAATTTAGTGAAGCAAATAAGCAGGTTATAGGTAGTACTAGAACCTACTCGATTCAAAGAAAGAATATATCAATATAAATCGAAACATGTAGATTCAGGACAGAAAAGTTTAGACAAGCAGAACATGTTTTTTCTTGATTGGGCTTTCATTACTACAATATCATAATGAACTCATTTGATAAGTTCCAAATGATGCACACATGCTATCAACCACATTGAATGAGCTATCACATTATTTACCCGATACATAAGCCAAATTAATATAAAAAAGTTTTCTATTATAATATTAAAATTCCAACTTATCTCAAACCGCAAAGAAGTTAAATGTAAATTAATTGTTTATCATAATACTAATGAATTAGTTAAAACCTTTCCCCACAATGTGGTATAAGTCTAAACCGAGATAGTGTGAAATAATTACACAGAACTAACGGTAGCTATTTTTCTTACATTTCGATCTTATCAAATAATTAATCGATGAAAAAAAAAATTATCAATTTTTGAAATATTTTTTACTGAGAATTCAGAAATATTCTGCTTATTATTAAAACGTAATACACATTATCAAATAAGCGCTGATATTTTTCGTAGTATTTTTAAAAAATCACCTCAATTTATTGAGTAAATAAAAGATATGCTATTGTAAATAAAGGGCCTTATTAAAAATTTTCATAGATTTATTTTAGCGATGTATAAATTCAACTTTGCATTTTGATTTCTCATTTCCACCGGATAATTTCCACCTTCAATCGAACAAGTTCTCAAGACGAGCATCTGTTTCGAAACCAGCATAAATTAGTAACATCCAAATTGGTCAAGTAACCTTTGCTAAGAGTTAAAATGGATGTGAAGTTTTGCAAAGCTTTAGGATCATCAGCTCAAGTATTTTATTCGTGAATTTTAAATTGGTTTAAATTATAGGTAAGTCATTAGTTACATTGCTCTAATGATTTTGAACTATACACTTCATATGTAAAAGAGTGATTTTCTCGTTCATTTCAATAGATTTCCACCTTCAATCGAACCTCCTCCTCCTCCTTCCTCGATTAATGGGCCTCGGTGATGCTATTGTCAAATCTTATGATGGGCGGTGGATGTCTTTGTTCAAATCGGTTACTTTGTACGCCATTTTTATAATTAAACTTAACCTAAAAGGTGTGTTATTTTGAATAAAACTTTGGTCGCGGTTACTTAAATCCTAAATAAAAATATGAACTTTAAACCAATGAATCTATTACAAGAGTATAATGAAGCTATTAATAAAAACAATTTAGTTCTGATGTAGGTTTCTAAAAGCCAACAGATTTCTTATTTACACAATTTACTCCATTTCAATGTTTAACTTTTTATTTACCTTGTCAATCATCAGATTGACAGGTTTCGTAAATCGAATAGAACTATTAGGCATTGTTGGTGAAAAGTTTTTATTGTGTTACAGTTTTTTTGAAATTTTGTAAATTGTAATGAAAAAATTGATTAAATAATTATTTCTGCTAATAGATCCCTAATCAAGCTTAGCAAACATCGCGATGTGAAGGACCTTGAGCTAAGTATAGTATAGACAAAATTAATGTTAAATTCGCAACATAAACAAAAAATACGTTTGCGTTCTTCTATTTAAATGAGTTTTAAGCTTCGTAACTTAACCACTTAAAAGGTCAAAAGATATTCATTAATGTAAATCAAAATAGAATTTAAACTAGTAATGCATTTGAAGAACCTGCTCGTTTGCAGTATCACTGGATAGTACTATGTATATGAAATGTATGGTGATTTTTATACGAAGCGATTGTGCAGAAAACATTAAAAACACGCGCGTTTTTTTACAAAGTAATTATTCTTGATACTGTAGGGCGTTATGCAAATGCAGTAGACGAAAATGTCGTGCCAACTACATCCTGTTTTGGTACAAGTCTCGGCGGTTCAGTAGGTGTGTTGCGAAGGTCGCCAGCTTCGATTCCGAGTGCGTGAACCCTAATTACCTAGTCGATGCTATCTACATTGTCTTTCGACAAATCCGACCAACAAATATTCTGTGCCTTTGTCATGACATGATTTAATCCCATTCGTTCAACAATTATCAGTTTGCAAGCCACAAATGTTATTGTGACTGTCGCAATCGACACTACATAACTATTAAACTATCTGTTTCATTTATTGTATCGTGACCTGTTACCGCGCCCATATTGAATTATATTTCTTTAGTATTTTATCACCTAAATCTTTTCGTTTTCTTTCGACAATTTCATTGCAGATTTATTCAATTCCGTCATTGTGAAGATAGTAAATTGTCAGCCGTAAGTGATCGTTATTTACTATTATGATGGGCTTAAATTAATAAACTCGGTTTCTTAATGCTAGTGCTGGCCGCGTTGTAATTCAAGATCAACATTTGTTGTACGCATTAGCGATGTTTGTGGTTGGCTATTGTATAGTAATGAGATATGATCAGGGGAGTCGGTCGCGAGAAATGCAGCTATGTCAACTTTAGTAATTTGATTTGCAAATGTGATGACGTAGTGGGTGAAAAGCGAAGTTATAGTGTTCATAAATTCAACAATTTGCTTGTGAAAGTAAAGCCCTGCAAGGTAATAAACACAGTTTATCATTTAATTACCTCTTAATAAATTTCAGCCACAGACGTTTTTGTAGCTCTATATTTTGATAAAGGCAAAAGTTGTGCAAGAGTTGAAAAAAATTTTAAGGGTTTTGCTGTAAATCTAACAGTAAACGGGCGTAGTTTGCAAAATTTATGCTTTTATTGAACTTTGTAAAGTTGAGCAGTCCAAATGTTAGATACCTAGATAGAATTGAGCTAGTATACAAAAGTTATTGAGCTGTAACTCACGAATAAAATCATAGTTGAGCATTGTTTGGTTAATGTCAGACTTGTTCTGACGAGTAATCCATCAAACGTTTGTTGTATCAGCCTAAAGTTAAATACACAATTCTTCCTCTCCACTCCATGAATAGATTCGATGCTTTCACACTGTTCGTACGTTACGTTTTATTGGCATTTAACAAAGACGCTTGTAATACAGTCATTTGATAAAAATACAGTTATAGAGTTGGTTGCTACAATGGAGATAAATATAAGTTGTGCAACAGTAATGTAGCCCGCAGCTCGGCATGCCACCCTTTAGCTAGTCATTTACTCTTTTGTCTCGAAAGTAATGTTTAAGTTACAAAACAGTGTCTAGAATCTGAAACACAGTTCTAACAACGTTGAGAAATATAAGATCTATTAATCACTTTGAACCGTACGTCAATTGAACTAAATTAAATTGTAACAACAAAGGGAACAGCAGTTTGTGAAACCAAGTTCTTGTAAACCCCGTAACAAGAAAAGAATAACCAACAATAATAATTAGGAAAGTAAACAAGTTTTTGTTAGAACAAAAGAAAGCATTTCTGTTGACATTACAAATGACTGCACTGTACCAGATGACAAATAGAGCGTTAATAAAGGTACTCAAGAAAATAATAAAAGAAAGTAACAATTGAAAGGTTTAATCAATCGATTTCACGCATGGATCACTTGATTGCCGATCGGAATACGGAACAAGATGGAGGAAACATTTGCTTATTAATAGCATGCTTGGTACTTTCGATTGAATTATCTACAATGTTAGAATACATTAAAGAAGCAATACTTCATACTCGTATGCTGGTTAAGGTTTTTTTTCTGTAGTGTAACCATACCATAGGAGTAATATAGTAAGTTAAACCGTATTTATTTTCAAATATCCGTCCCTAAAGAGGAGAATGGTTATTTTATATGTTTAATTCTCGAGAGTAAATTTATCAAATTAACCTGCACACAAAAACTGTTACAAAAACTTAATTGATTAACTTTTGCATAAATTAACAGGTAACTAGCATGTCGTTATGGAGTCTGAAATGTATCGATTTTAAATTAACTCCTATTTTGGTAACATTAAGATCTAATTCAAAGATACTAAAGTAGGATTAAATACATCAAATTATCCAAACATCCAAATAAGAATCATGAAGACAAACTTGTTTGGTTTCCATGTTTTAATAAGTCGTGCATCTTCGATCTAAGTTCAATTGACCCGATTCCGAATGCAAGGTGACAGAACGGCGCTCGCGCATCCGTAGACAATCTCTGCGGTCCTTGGCACAGAATATATTCGAATACATCGGTTCAGTTTCATGGATCACATCACTGGCCCTATTGTTCGTTAGTTAATTAAAAAAGACAATGTTGACCTACAACATCATATCTTTATGAGAGAAGATTCTTCTCGGATGTCTAACTAGAGCATTAAAAGCAAAACCATGTATGTATGTCTCAATCAATTAGCTCTACATGTGTTGTTATATTTTATAAATTTATAGAAATAAAACGAAATGTCTCACCATCAATATTTATATTTCAAGAACTTAGTAATTGTTTTGATCTCATTATAATAAGTAAATGATCGCTAAATAATTAAACTTGTGTCGGTCACAGACTTTGTATAACCTCTTTGTTTCATCTCAAGTCAACTTTGTTTATAGTTCTCAAACAGATCTTCATTCTAAAGGTTGACTAATGATTCTTTCTAATGCTAGTCTCATCTGAATTCAATCATCACGCCTGTCTACTCCTACATGGCCTGCCATTATATCAATTACGATGACACCGCAGTTAAAGTGACATTTCTGTGACGCTTTCACTTGTTAACTTATTTGTTTTGTGCCTCGGGCAAAGCCACACCCACCTTCTGATTTGCGAAATTTCATTATTTATGCCTCTTGATAAATATAGACTTCGTCAACCTGTATTCTTACTCCTACAAGATCGACAATGAATGAACTATCTGTGGTCTTACGTTTTAGGTTAGTAAGTTTGACTGTGTGTTCGGCTTCACAAACTATTGTTTACAATGTATTGTAGTATTAATTAGTGTTAAATCAGTAAACCTCAATCAACAAGGACGGCGAGACACCTTTCGAAATTACTCAAGCTTCTTAGAATTTTGTATCCAGTGTATTGAATATTCAAGAATCTCACGATTACTATGATTTATTAAGATAGTAAAAACTGCGGTTCAATTATTTGAGTTAAAATTTTCATGATTCAAACTTATGCCAATTAAAGTGATTTCTTTTAGCATCCTTATAAAAACTCAATAATTCAATTATCTTAATCTTAATTGATATTTACAATATTTTGGCGTCCTTACCAAGTAAAATGAAATGAAACAGGTACTCACTATCTTAAAGGTCAGAAACAAGATTCGCCCACATTAACTACAGTACTTAAACGGGCAATCTCAAAGATGTCAGTCGACGACGGAAGGAAACAATTTTCTCAAAGTCAATGAAATTTCCACGTGATTGTTAATACATTTAAATTGCTAGGTGCAAGTAAATCCGGTACTGCCCGATCAGCTTTTACTTTCGTTGAGGCTGCGGCCGAGCCGTCTTCCGCAAACTTAATGTGCTTTCCATTTTCATTGACATCGATAGTTTCGCCAACATTTATATTTTGATCCGCTATTTTATCGCATTAAGGCTGAACCTTGGAACATTTTTTACTAAAAATATTCAATTATTGTAACAAAATTTTGTTTTTGCAACAGCATCTTAGTTCCGCGTTAATGTTATTTTTATTAAGTCGTAAAAACTGCGCCTTCATTTACTTATTAAGATAAATGTTTTTTTTCTCAAATCCTTTTTATCGATAACATCACAGTGTACAACACTAGATTATATTTATCGATATGACTAGCTAGCAGCCGCTATAAATAGTAAGCACTTTCTACTACCTCGTTCCGCCTAGCTAAAAACATACCTATGGGTGTGACTTTTGTATTTGAACATAAGATATTTCTGTTTCACGTTGTTTTTCAGTTGTTAAATTAATAAAACGTAATCCCTAAATTAAATTAAGGTATTATTTTTCTGGACTTTTTACGAAAACCATTTACACAAACCACTAGAAAATGTTCTTATTTCATTCCCGGAAGTTTGAGTGGATCAAGATATTTACGACGAAACATTTATACAAATATTTTTTAAAGCGATAGCGTTTTATCTAACAGCGTCTTACTGAACGAAATTTAATAAAGAATCTGTCACACAATAAATACTTAATAACTTATAATACTACTTACTAATACTTAATAACTTAATATCCTTTTAATATTCTTTTTTTTTTTTTAATATTCTATGTTTTAAAAGACAAGCCTGTTACGTGAGTATTTGATATAAAGTCCCCACCTCCATCAAAGGTTAGTATGTAACCTTAAAACTGCCTGTGGCTATCTTATTGGTCTATATTGTATTGTACCGCAATTTACTACGGGCAGAACTAACAATAGTTCAATCTGCAAACTTCACGCTGCGATGTTCTGTGCATCCGTCCACCTTCAACTTGACTTTGACATTGCCTCAAATAGTTCCTTATTGTAAAGGTTGGCTGACAGTCTTTTAAGCTTAGGCGGCACTTTCTACTGAATGCTAGGTAGAGGAAAACTCTTTCTATAAAATTAAAGATAAACCTAAAATTATTAAACATAACGGAATTTAAATATATAGTCGAACTTCCTATGCCCATAATCCACAGATACCAATGAATAAAAATTTAATCAGCAGATTTCATTAATTCAATTAAACTGCATCGGTAATCCAAAATAGAATGGCAAACAAATTCGATCTCGTATACTTCGAATAATTCTTATAATTAGATCCCTAAGATACGTAGCTATAACATTTGTCCTTGCATACCTAATTATAAATAAATCAAAGCTCTATACAATTTACATACCGTAGAAAACCACAATTTCATTAAACAAAACGTGACTGCAAAAGTTAATGGCGAAATAACACATAATTGAATTAGATAACAATAAAGAATTAATGATAACAAGTAGGTTTGTCCGTTGTTTCGTACCATTTCATTACTTGACATGCCCTTGACTCGAGTCACGCATGATCCCGGCCTTGCTGTCAATTATATAGGTAAAGTGGCGATAATAATAATCCTGATAGAAAATATCCCTTACTATACAAGATCGAGATTATGAAGTCATATCGGATGATGACCAATAGAGTCTTGAAAACTCCTGCTGGAATATGAATAGGTATCTTAGGTTTATGATACAATACATTTAGATTTAAAAATAAATTTAAATAGATTCCAACTTAAAAATTTTTATAAATAAAATATTATTTTTAATTGTTTTGTGAGTATTTAAAATGCGGATAAAATATTGAATGAAGCCGTAGTGGGTAAGCTAGTTTATATGTTTTACAACCGTACATTGTCATTATTTATAATGCTATTATTTATTATTGCTACTGTTTTAACGTTTTCCTTAAAGCTTGAATGGCTACAGTACAGTGTACCTATCCATGTTAATTAAACACATCTACCTACCCAGCTTTCTACTATTATCTCGAATCATCGAAAAATAAATAATGTTTATTTAGTGGAAAATTTGTCAACGATTTACTGTTCTGACCGGCGGGGAAGAATCCGTTAAGAAACCTCTATTGTAACGATACGGAATGCACTAAAAAGATAACAATCAAGGACTTGCAAGGGAACCAATTCATCTTGCAAATAACACAAAGTTCCGCCCTCGGTAGGATTCGAACCCGGAACCTGTAGCCAGCTGTTACACCGCTTTGTCTCAGAGACTGTCAATATATTTGAGTAATATCAGCTTAGGCGCCACGTGCGGTATTACAGTAGCGCTTGGCACAGGCTGCGCGCGCGCAAACCAAGGCCGCAGCCGCTCACTCCGCCATGCGTGTCCCCTTTGGCTAGTTCGACGACCGATTGATAACTTTTCGCTGTATAGAAAACACCCACTAATATCCCAACTGCTTTATTATGCAGTTTATAACCAAATCTGGTAATTGCGAACCAAACCAAAAAAAATATTTGTCTGATTGACAATTACTTCAACATTAGTTTCGAAATTTTACTTAATGTCGTGCAAAGAAGGACAAATAGATTAGTGAAAAAACAAATAGTTCGGTGACTGCATAATGCATACACAATAAATACACACACAAACTTACAACTTTACAATAGAATTATAATGCGAATGTGATATTAAGATTTTCTGAAATCAAATGCTTTTTATATTTTTTCAAAGCCTCGTAAACACGGCTTCAATGACTATAAAACTTGACCTAGATATCCGTTTACACAAAAGCCGAATAAAGGTTATATTACTATATCCTTTTAACGTAATATATTGCATTATATTATATGAATAATAAATTATTTAGTATGTTAATGCTCCTACTTATTAAATTAGTATTAGTATATAATATATATATAGTAGTATATACTAATTAGTAAACTTGAAAAGTTTTAGTATCTTTATAAGTATAAAAAAAAAAAAAACTTATATTGTAGCTATTGATTCAGAACAGTTATTTACTTTTACTATTAATAATTCCATTAAGATTTTTAATACCTTAGTTAAAGTTAATTACAATTATATTTCTGTCGCGACTACTGTGAATGGAATAAATCGAATAGAAAACGGCTGATAACTCAATGACATGTATTTATAGACAGAAATAGAAATTTAAGCAATCAGTAGGCATCGGCATAACCCCGGTCATTTCTGGAATGATAATGAGAAATGCAGAGGACATTCTCAGGGCTACGCCAAACAACGGTTTTGAGAAGACCATGTACTACCTCGTACCAATACCCGGTCTACGTTGACGAAATACTAATGCTCGACAAATTCCTATGTCGCCATCCTTTCATCTGTTGCATGAGAAATTTTATCAAGTTCACCACTTATGTATGAATTATACGTGTTTGGGTATCAGGATGTTAAACGATTTGGCGTTGAAAGATGTATGTGGACCTTTATTTTAAAATATTGAGAGAAATGTTGCTCTTTGAAATGATAGCTTTTCTATCTTTCGAATGCGAGCTGACAACAAATGAACTCGAATTTTCTTTAACTGTAGATAAAAAAATAGTGTGGCCGTAAGCTTGCTATTGAGGTGTAAGAAAACATCTTTTTTCAATTTCTAGTACTTGGTAAAAATGCTTTGGCATCATCGAATTATTATAATACCTACGTTTATGATTGAGAATTCTAGCGGCGCACAATGTTGGTAAACAATAGATTTTTAAATTTTCTGAATGGATATCTGCTATTTATTACCTTCAACTTATCTTAAGTCAGTTGGACTCTATCCAAGCATGTAAGAGATTATAGCATCGAAGATATTTACGTGGTTCGAATAAAACATTAATAAAATTGTTTTCTTTATTTACAGAATCGGTCTCTGCGGATTCGACAACCCACACAGGGATCCGAAGACGGACGAACTAAAAAAGCACATAGGACAGGTAAATATACGACCCTAGTCTCATAAACACAACTGAACAGCAGCGATTAACTTATATAGACAAATAGAGCCTTTTTAATTTGCTGAAATGTGTTTATTGCATCACTTTTAAACGAATAAGTATCTTCCTTACTCTCGGCTGACCAACTATCGTTTACTTCAATCATAGACTCTATACATCTTTAAGTATAGGTTGTAATTTTATAATTGTTCCTTGCAGTTCCTACGCATACCTTATTGTTTATTATTCACATTATTACAATGAAAAAACACTTATTAATTAGTATCCTTATAACGTATTTTAGATATCATAATTTTTAAAATCCGTTTCGGTATTTGTTTTACGAGAGAGGTTGGTAAATCTTTGCATTAACATCAAAGGTAAATTAACTACAGGTTACTACTAACAGACAAGAATTATTTAATGACTTACAAATATGACAAATTACTTTGCATTCCCATCATTTCGTCGTGTTATGAACCTGTCAAGGCTGACTTCACTAATCATAAGCAAATGCATAATTTGTGATGATAATTCCGAATCATTCCTTGAATGTTTTGAAACTCATAAATCTTGATGATGTAAAATATACCTAAGATGATGACCGGATGGAGGCTGGAGAATTAAGTAAACGCCCACATATAAATAAGAACTTCATGCCTAAACATGTAATTATACATTTTAAAAAATGTGCTCATTTAAAACAAAGATCTAGTAAAATCATTTGGTATGTTTCAAGACATCTGTAAAAAATACGAAACTTCAATTAATGATTTCGTTATAAATCACATCACAGATGTTCAAAGATGAGTATCTTTTAAATTTAAATTTGATTGTGGTTTTGATGTCCAACCTTCGTTTTATTCTAGCTTTTAATCAAACAATCACATCTTCTAACAATACTAAGTCAAATAAAGAAATAGTTCGAGTAATTAGTTAAAAAAATCATAAAACAAAAGGCCAGAAGCTTGATGGGAGGAATGATCAAGTATTTTTATTGCCCGTGCCTAATATTTGTGTTCTTGAATTTAAAGCGCTTACTAAAATTATGTTTGGTGAACTTGATAAGGTCAATATTTCATATTTCAACCTCATTCTGTTTCAATTACACTTACATTCGATGCGGTCATTTTTGTTGACACGTGATTTAATCTCGTCTTCCTTGATATCTTTAATATTCTTTCTGTTTCCACGTATATTTTTAGTTCATAGTATTTTTAGTACCAAAACAGTATCTAAATGTCACTATTTGTGGTCTAAAGTCTTTATTTCAGTCAAATTTTTATCGTTAAATAATAAATCACGTGTAAATTGAATGGCTGAAGTTCTATGAATCCATTATGCATGGTCTAGTGGTCTGCTGGTATTCGAAACTAACTGCTGATCAAGTCGGTTTCGTCAGTCAATCGGTTAATTAACTTTACCCACAAACATTATTAGTACACATCCTTTAAAAAATTTAATAACACCTTAATTTTGCAGTGTTCTTTGTAAGTTATTGTATAATTAATTAAAGACAAGTAAGTCATGCCTTGCTTTTAAGTTGAAATTATTTAATTACAACCTTTTTTTGTTAAGTTTGTTCAAGATGTGTTGATTGGTTTTAATTATAGGGTTTGCATCAAATTAATAACTATTTTATTTTTCGGAGTACGTAACGGTTTTTGCTAATTTAATTAAGCAAAACAATAAGGAGGATATACAACTTTGCTAAAAACTTAAATTACCAACCTTTTCTTTGGAATAATTTTTTTTTTGCATTTTTTTATAGCAATAGTTTTTATTTATAATCATGACCGTCGTTGTTTATGCAAGCTTTGGTCAGTTATATTAACTGCAAACAATGGTGGCAAGAGAGTATATTATAAAGCTGATTTTGAAAACAAATCAATAACACAACAACCAACTCATTCACTCAGCAACTCTAGGAGCGACATCTTTAGTTATAGAAACACAACGCAGTGCAGTTAAAATGCGTATAGTTTAGTAGAATAAAGAAAATTGAAACCAAATTATAATATTTGATATCCTAGCCTAAAGCTAGCTTAAGTAGGTAACCAGGGATTGTTAGTTTTGAAGGCGGAAAAAGACTGAAAATTTAACATTTCAATGATAAAATCAAAATAATAAATCATAATTCCCATAGAGTCACCAATCAGATCAAATTCCTCATTGTAAAATGTTATAGAACATTTGGGTTATAAACGACAAGGTCATAGAACAAAGGTCAATCTATAATTATTGGTTTAGTTCGAAAATTGTTACGTGTGATCGTTATCATCAGGTAAACAATATGGTTTTGACCTATTCTTTGATGGAAACAAATTACCGTATTAAATTTTATTGAAAACAAAACTGACATTCTAAAAACCATCTGTTTAAAAGTAATCACTCATTCTTCAAACGTGCTGACGAGTTGAAATTGTATTAATATAAAAATACAATACAATTTTTAAGTGACAATCGACATTCAGAGACCTTCTGAACGAATCCCGGAAAAGTCAAATATGATCAACTATAGTAAACAATACAATTTAACATGCTCTGTAAAACGTGAGACCCCAAAAGTGATGTCATAGGTCACATAGATATTGGTTCCTATTCTATTGTTCAGATATGTGTTGCCATTAATCTTTCGTAGAAAAATGTTGTTAAAATAACGAGAGCGTCTAGCAATGACCTTGGGTGTTCAGCGAACGATGATGATGAGATAAGGAACTTGTAACGTGTGTGATGTCATTAGTACTAACGGTTCGCGTATTAGTGAACTCTAGATTTTTTGCTAGATGATGATTGGTTGTGAATTCTTCGCTGATTTGATTGAAAGACTTATGACTTGTCAAATTAGCTGGCTATCCATATACAAGTATATACACTTAGTTAAATAAAACTATGACGTAAACTGCAAACTATGTTTAGCTTTAAACTCATTGGACATCGAGGAATCCATCTTTCAGGTTTATGCCATTTTGTATACATGACAACTGATCTCAATTAATTTTTTCTCCGCAGGGTGTCAAGATAAAAATGGATGACGCCGGAAACATACTCATCAGACGCTACTCCAAGAGTAGTGTGATTGTGAAGAGTACAGCAGCCACCAGCAACGAAGAGACAGCCATCGGGCAGGACATCGTCAAACTACCCGGCTACTCGCTAGATCAAGAGAAAATATTTAAAGTTAGTTGCTTTCAGTTCCTCTTACGTATCAAGGTTTTTTAGAATAAAAGCTGATTAATTTTATGTTCAGGTGAATAACACATACCATAATTTCAAACAATAAGTGAAGCCTCGTGTTTTAAGTGAAGAGTAAAATTCATCTGTGGTTTATGAAATAGGACTTATTGAATAAGTTGATTCTACCATAACTCTGTACCCTGTACTGTAGATATCTAAACTAAAAATAAAAGCAAAAAGTTTTATAGTTTTTCCAGGAATGGTCTTAAACCCTTGTGATTTAAAATTTTTGTAAACAACTGGAAATAAGCTTTAGTGAATACATTAAAACGATAATAAAATACCTGTGACCTGATTTCAAGAGAAGACAAAAGTCGAATTAAGGTCCCAGAAACTATATTTTAGATTAAATCTAAAATCCCGTCACAGAATGATATATTTCGTATTTTTGAGACATGGTAAAAAAAACAAATTCTTGATTTAACTTTAGTGCCGAGTCCACTAGGTTTTCTCACGATGGAGCTAACATGAACTTACTATTCAATTTCTACATAGCACTTCACCTTCCCTAATGTCTCAGTTTCATCAGTGTAAAAACAATAATCAGTACCGAAATGAGGAGGCTGGTCTGGTCATTATACTAATGTGCGTTGCATTGTGATCATATGCACTGCATCACGACTCACTTGAACCATTTCAAGCACGATCTCCTATATGACCGTATTATTGCTTAATAATTTCGTTTCTTTTGATGCACTTACGAAAATCTAATAAGAGTTCATGACTTTCATCAGGCCTTTCAACTTTAATATTAACGTTTGATTTTTGTTTAATGCCTAGCAATTAGGGTGATGACTTCTGGATTTTCAATGGTGAATTTGAAATTTTCACGTTGGCGTTATTTTTATTGTTTTCATAGATGTTGAGCAAATCGTTAAATTGTACTTATTTTTTCCAATGGAAGATGAAAAACTTAAAATGTAGTTGGAGCTATTTTACTATAAATAAATGGATCTGTTTTAGAACACTTAGGGTAAAATTTACATGACGTACAAACTGTTACAAATCATCGACATAAAGATTTTAAACAATAGTGGAGCCACTTCCTAGTGAATAAGTCAAAGTTTCATTACTAATTCATACACCATTACTAGCCAGATTTACGTAAGTTAATTCATCGAGAACAATGTAAAAGATGAAACCATTAAGTAACGAAAAGAATGGTCATTGCCTCATATATTTGTTTGGATCTTATTCTATTTCCTTGGGAGCAATGAAAGCGAATTCGCAGAAAGTAAAGAGTCTATTGTTTTAACTAGCACCAATTTGTAACAATGTAGCTCCAACGCCATTGATGGATGTTGTGATAGATAAATTGGTGATCCAATTAAAAATCTATCTAGTGTTGTACATTTCCGCTTGAGTAACGCTACAAAATTTAGCGAATTGCTTTGTAAATTTCCTTTCTATTTATAGATAATGTAAAGTAAACAATGCAATAATGTCTTAATAAAATGAAACATGTTTTTTTGTTTAAGGTGAATACAAGTTCTTTTGTATAATTGATGAGGCATCAGTCAATTTTACGTAACTTAAAGTTTAACTTTACAGCGATTTTTGAAACAATAAGAGGTGTTGAAACGTTTCGATCTCTGAGATTTTTTTCTGTTACTAGCAAAAGTTCTCACACCGAATTCCCTTGTGACCAAATTAATAAAAACAATGTTATCTTCTTAACCTATGTCAACTATGCAGTTTTCAACGCTCTTAATTGAACAATAATTTTGTGGAATCAATTTTATTCTGCCAATCTTTTTTTCTGGTCCAAAAAAAACGATTGAAATTTTGAAACTTTAATTTGATAACGAACAAAGAACTAGCTTACTTTCTACGCTCCAATAAACTTTTACTGATTGATATTTCATAAAAGCATTTGTAGACTGACAAAGAGATTACCGATTCCTTACATCTTGTAAATAGTGAAGGCGGGAACGTTTTAGAGATAACATCGTCCCGAAATCAGAACGTTTCTGACAAGTAACTATGACCTGGTACTTTTGTAGCAGTTCTCATGAGTGACAAGGACGGAGATACATTTTCGTATATTTTTATCTCAGTTGGATCTTCAGGTTGATGAAGTATGGGCCAGCTTCTTGATGCAACGTCTCTTAGACAACGGTGACGTCTTTGATGTGCATCGATTATGTAACATCTTTATAAGCCTCATTCAATTTCGTCGATGCATCTGACTCGGCAATTTTATTTTCAGATTTAGGGTACCGCTTTGAAAATATAATTGGTTTTGTAGAGCAATGAATTCGATTATTGGTTTTGTTGTTTAATTTCGGAGTAATGCATTTTTGATCGATAAAAACCTAATCACTTTGTTTGCATTTAAAGGTAATAGAGCTAAATAATATGGTTTTAGATTAGTTAATTAGTGCCAAGCAAGAACTACAGTTTTGAATGTTTTGCACACAATGTCTCCATTTAATTAGGCCTAACTTAAATAAAACGATAGTCTGATCAGTATGTGATATCATATCACTCAAATTTCACCGATATATTTAATTGAAAAGCAAAAAAAAGTATATGATAAGTATAATAATAGACAAAGCTTACTCTTGACCATTTCATCGGTTGAACATTGTCAGGTCGACTTTTGTTTGATCGAACGTTTTTCTTTTTTGTTTCTGACTGATGTCTTGTAAAGTGATGTAATATTAATTCTGTGAGATCTTCAAAGTCGATTGATTCGTCGGCTGGTATCTCGCATGATTGGTATTCGTTTCTCCGATAACCATCTCCGGTGTTTGTTTAATTAAGATAAAAAATATGTTTATCATCCGAACCACTACCAGAAACTGTTGTTAACTCACTGCGTTTTGATTGGCTAGGATGCTCTGATTTTAAACGTGTGTTATATTTTATTTTTAATTCAGATCCAAATCAAATTAAAGTTGCGATAAAGATCTTCATAAGCGATTTCGGTTTTGAACTCGTAAAGAAAATTACCGATGTGTATGTACAAATAATTTATATTCACCAATAAGTTTGAATAATTTAACAACTAATAATTAAAGAACTCAAGAGTAATCTTCAAACCACCCAATCTTTACTGGACATGAGTTTATCATTACCATCTAGGCCGATATTAAAGTTAAGAAAAGCTTTCCTCCAATCTAAGAATATAGAACAAAATCATCACTAACCTCATATACCTTGTTCCAGTTATTCGACATGAAGAAGTTCCAGTCCAACGTGAACCGAGAGCTTCGACGCGCGTACCCTGACAGAAGGAGGCTGGAGACTCAGTGCCTCAGCGCCATATCCTTCGTCAAGTCGGAGAATGAACTTCTGGAGTGCCCCATCTGGGTGCTAATCATCAACGTCGTGGCCATGGACATGCTCAAGTCCAAACTGCCTCCTGGTATGTTCCTTTTTACTTTTGATAAATATTATGTTGACTCGATTAGTATGTAGTAATTAAAACCTGAACGATCTCAACACCAGAAGCCTCTCGAGTAGTTAAGGTGATCTTTAATAATCACCAAAAAAAAAGTTCTAGCAAAAAGAATAAAATACGGAAAGTAATACTTAGTCCAAGATTGCTAAACTAAAAAAAATCTGTTTCCTACGTAAAATATTTGTAATATTTTAAATTTAAAACTATTGCAAAACATGCTGAATGGTAAAAAATAATCCGTTAGCAAAAGTAACTTGACGATCAAGCTATTTATATATAAAGCTGTCACATCATTTATTTTACAAAGCCTACCTTTAGAAGTAGTCATAAAAATAGTAGTTGCTTAACAACTATTAAATACCTCGTAACTATAGATATAGATGAATGAGAGCCTAATGATTTTTGTTACCTAAATCAGGCATTGATTTATAAAGAGGTAGGTACGAAATCAACAAAATTATAATTTCCTTTGTATATTTCAAACGCGCCAATCAACTTAATCAAGTACCTCTTTATCTTTAAATCTCAGTTCCAAACAAGGATCTTTCACTTCTCATTTTGTTTCATATGAGTCACTGCCTGGACTTACCTATTTTTATTTTAATCATCTATATTTATAAACGGGTAATCACAATATTGAATCGGATCCTCGGCTTCTTGTATCCGGCTGTCATGTCAACCGACCTTGCTTTAACAATGTCATTCTAGCTTTCAGTCAATCAAGTCATTTCGCTCGTGTTTTTGCTACAGTACTTAAGATAATGTCAAGAAGCGAGTAGAACTTACGTATTGTTTACTTTTAACATTTGCTTACATGAATTGTGCGATGATATGAAAAGTTTCACAAGTATTCTTAAAAGTAAAAAGGTTCTATGGGAGACATATTAGTGTAATACCAACAAGTATATCACAATACTATACTCGTACATATATCAAAGTACCACCCTTTGTACTACGTACGTACCCGTACTACATATTTCGTAATTGCTCCTCATTGTGTTCTACTGTGTTGCTATCGAACTAAATCACAGGTATTAATATCTTATTTTAAAAAAGTCTAATATTGTTGGAACACATAAAACTTGTCTTTGTTTGTACTTGTACCACCTAATTTAACAATATAAATTCAAATGTTAAATAGCAAGTAAGGAAAAAATGTTCGCGAAACTAAAACTTTGAGTAAAAAACCCTATGACTCTGCATACAGTTCCCATAAAAAGGCCATTATTTGGCCAAACACCTTTCAAGGATGTAAGTGATAAGTTTACGTGTACCAAGTTTAACACAAAATTTTGCCAAAATGGGTCCGTTTGTATTATTCTATTTATTGCCTGTTCTAACTAATGTTAATAATGTACCTTTACTAGGTATATTTATTAGGGCTTTTACTAAAATTTGAAATACAACTTAGTTAGTGTTTCTACCCAATTTGATACTCTTTCAATTATTTTATAAATAAACTCAGCTATGATTTGAACCAATTTTGTCTAATATAATAGTAGTAAATTGTAGAACGTCCTAGTTTAAATAATTATGTACTTAAACATACTATTTACTCCTCACTCTAGTAGCCTAGGTATTGGATAATATTGCAACATGACAAGCAAGAAAATATTTCAAAAGGAGTAAACTCCTACGATATTGAAACAGTTGCGAAAGACTCAAGGTATGAAGAAAATACAATAACATTAGTTGAAACGAAAGAAACAAATCAAGAAGAAGAAACGAGTGATTCTGTGATTTCTCCATCGCAACAACACCACAATGGGATAGAAACTAATGGAATCAGAAGAAAAATCGCAGAACCGCCCGAGGCGACATAAACGCAGTAAATTGTCATAATAAATAAATTGCCTAACACAGGTATCGTGGACAGAGACACACGACCACATAAATGTGTTCTGATTCATCTGAAACAAAAACATTTTATTTGTTCTGACAAACTTTAACTCGTAATATATTTTCGAATGATGAGATCGAGAAAACATAATTTTAACAATATTCTAAACCATTATTTTTTGTCGTGCGTACAAAGCGTTCTGATGAAAAATGGTGTCTTAATTTGATATGTTTGTTTAACCTTTCGTTTAGATTATAAAGCCAAACAAATATTACAAGGTCCCAATAGATCGTCACGCGTCAACGAAATGAAGAGTAATTACCATTGAATGAGATGGTACATACATCAGGTGTGGAGTTTTATAGAGCTTGTACACTTACCTTGTGTCAGACCTTCAAACTCATCCCCCACACTACAATAACATGTAACAATAACGACGGCCTTACACTTATCATTAACAAAATACTAACGAATATACGAAATTCATTTTTATTAATGCAAAGTTCTCACGTAAAACTTAGACTCTACCGTTTAATCAACGTCGTCGTTCGAACCTTGACTTTAATAAACGAGCAGACAATAAGCTAAAATTTTAGGTATTAAAGAACTTGAAATTGTATATAGTGTACAATTAAACATTGCACCTGCTGCCTCAGCATCTTTACCATTTTAATTAATTTTTTCCTCAAAAACTCACATGAAATTACGATATATTTCACTTAAATGTTTGGCTTTATGTGCTTATATAGCAAGGTCTACCAGGTGATGCTATCTAGTTTGACAAGTCCAAAAACTTCCGGAAACCTCACGCGCCAAACAGCTGACGATAGCATATGCTGCCGAAACATTTCATTGTAGTTTCAAGCGCGTAGTTAAAGCCTCAAGAGGAAATATATCGGAGTCGTATTTTGTTGTGCCAACAAAATAGTATAATTTTAGAATAATATGCGAAAACAAATTACAAATCTGATTTAGTTCCCATAGCACGCAACCGCATCCACTATCCGGAGTCTAGCTTCTCAGTAGTCTCCTTTTGTTGGGCAACAATGTAATCTCTTCGATCTCCCTTGTATTGCACCTCATTTCACTCACAATATATTGCATATTTCTAGCTAACCCCATCAGTATCGGCAACTTAGTGACTATTAACTCAAACATTGGTTTTGTTCAAATCAACGCTGATCTATGGGAACGCGACCGCATGATATTCCCGTGATTTCCCATCCGGGATAAGATTTGTTCCTAGATTCCCTGGCGGTTTTCGCGGTGCGGTGTAGCCACTGTTTATCGACTGTAAATAAATCTGTCCGGTAACGTTGCTAATATTTTCTACGTGCAAGTCGTGACAATTTACCGTGTCCAATAATTTTCTAGATACTTGAAACGGGGGAAATTAAAGACTACCTACATTATGATATTACTTTAGATACCTCGAACAGTAATCATTAATAAATAATGCTATTAAAGTATTTCTATATTAAAAACATTAAATTATGTCACTTTAGTAGAAGTTTCCTCCCATTAAATTACAAACTTACCCAATATGCAACATATCAACTCAAATCACTCCGGATCTTAAGATGCATACATTACGATATTCGTTCTTAATCGGACCGTCGAATTCGATTTCGTCACGAAGGTCAGGCCGTTCGTGAATTGCAATGGCATAACGAGATCAAAGTTACGGAATAGCATTTGCTTCTAGTCGAATAAATGCGATTTGGGCGTCCAAAACTATGAATGTTACAGTCACAAAGTTTAAATCAACTTTTTGACCTAAATTCAAAACAAAAATGCCAAGAAGGATCTCTATAATAAAACTAACTTTAAATACTTCGTTGGAATTTTATAGAGCATTTCAAAAATTAAGTTGATGTAGGATATCATAAGTAATGTTGTTGGTATTGAAATTGGATTGTGATTTAGAACTGGGGGCAATTGAAACATTAGAACAGATCAGAATCGTGACGGGATTATGCAAAAGCAACCAGTTGCTGACAATAGGAAGCACGAACCGATCGAAATACAACCGAAATGAATGTTGCACAAAATCATCCATTTTTAAACAACAGCAACTGTATTCTGATGCAACAGTTGAAGAGATAACAATCAAACAATCTATAGGTTATAATGGAGAGCTGAGTGATGTAAAATGATTTACATTTATCGGACCAACATGTATTACGATTACTTTCACATATTTTGTATCAAGATTAAAATACTTAAAACTATACTTTATTAAAAATACGTCATAGAATTTGAATGATATTAAGATTATTGGATACTTTGACTTTTGATTTGATCATGTACTTCAACGAGTGGTCAATAATCTTGTGAATGTCATCCAGACTTGATTTAAAAAGAAGCAGAGAAGTCTAAAGTCAAATGAAACTATAGTTACATTAGCATTCAGGTCAGGTGCAAAACCAATCTGGATTCTATTCCCGTTGCAGGTATTTCCAAGTTCATCTTTAGGTTTTAGCTTAAAACAAACTATTTCTGGAGGTCTCGAATCTTTTCTATCTATTTAAGTATTGTATTTATTTAAACATGTACCTTTGCTTAGAATTGTGATTGATAGATAGGTTTTGTATGGTATGTACATGTATTTATTAGATAAATCTTAAACGTAGGTATGTATTTAATGGATTTGTTGTTCGAATAGGATATTTTTTGTTGTTGAAATTAGCCTTTTTGTAGATCTTAAAGAACCATAAAGATTTATGGAAAAATATACCCATATTATTGTTTTCTGATACCAAGAAAATATCGAACAGATTATTAATAAATCATTTGATTAATTACTTCGCTCCAAATAGTTATTGTTTTATTACGTACGAGTAATTTATAAATTAAAGATGCATTATCTTAATGGGTGCTTTTATTACGAATCGATTGCCTACGATTTGATTTTGTAATAAATTGAACGGTTACTTATTAGGAATACATTCATTATACATTAATGCACTTTAAGCTATCGATGGAGTTCCGCTCAATCATTCTATTTAATTTAAAACAGGGTCAAATGATAAGTACTACTTCTGTTGGTTATTGGCCTTATGGTTCGGAAGCTGGTACAAGCATAGTGCACTCTAATAGGAGATCAATTGTTATACCAAAGTGAACTCTTTCTTTCTCTGCCTTTGAATGTACTATTAATAGTTTGAGAAAATTTTAATTATAGTGAGGCATATTTTTGTGACATTTTTTCACTTTAGATACAAGCATGTATTTACGAAAAGCACAATTTTAAAAACTTAATTAAACACTTATTATTATTTAAAACAAAACTGATTCTGTGAAAATATAACAGAAAATAATCTCTGATCAATGATATCTGATATAATTATTGGGTTGTATTCAAAATGTATACTCCCGTGATTGCACCAAATTTTACGAACAAACATCAACATTCTTAAGAAAGACCTATTCGGCGGTGTTCTCAAAGATAAATTTTAGGACTGGTATTACTACTGTTACATATTTCAACCGATACAAGTAATTACTAGGTCCTTTTACAGAAACAATAACTGTTTGTAGGTTGTGACTGCCTCTTTATATAGTATAATCTCCATGAAAAGTTTTCCCGTAACCTTGCCCACAGTGAACTAATCGTGTGCCGTTTATATTACGATCCCATCGAGGATGATGGCGTTTTGTAGACAATGACCTAGTCGAGGTGTAATGAAACCCCCAACCTTTAACGTCCCATAGTTAATAACTGCTCGCAAGTCGTGAAGAGAAGTGATTGCCATCCGATCTTTGCATCACGACATAAAATTCATGTCGCGGTGTTGCGCAAGACGCTAAATGTTTCCAATTGTTGATGCAGATCGCCCGTTTAGACATTAAATACGTAAAGAATGATGCGGTAATACGAAAGGTGTTAGACATCCGGATTCCATTCTACATTTAATATAATCAACATTTATTTTAGATAGTACATGCATAAGTTAATACCCTGGTAGAGCGGCGAAAACAGATCCGGGATGCCATGATTTCAAATACAAATTAACTGTGATAATATACATTTTTGAAAAGTTTTTTAGACAGCCGTAGGCATTATCCTTGGTAATATACTTACAGATTTCAATGAATCATACTAACAACTTCTTTTTCACAGTTCAAAGGCCATTAGACATTAAAAATCGACCGCGCATTCCCATCCCCGATGAGGACCCGTACAGCATCGCCAGCTCCAAC
This sequence comes from Choreutis nemorana, assembly GCA_949316135.1. Taxonomy (NCBI): domain Eukaryota; kingdom Metazoa; phylum Arthropoda; class Insecta; order Lepidoptera; family Choreutidae; genus Choreutis; species Choreutis nemorana. The sequence continues at coordinate 3,018,721 of OX438598.1, forward strand.
GCCAATGGGTCTGGTTCCAGTGGCAGCTCCGGTGGTTACGGCCACAACGGGCTCAACGGCCACGGTGTGGTCGCGGCCACGAGGGAACAGCTCATGATGCAGATGGGACAGAGGAGAGGCGACAAACCACCTAAACTGCCGCCGAGAGAAAATGGATACGGCCCTGCTGACATACCTAAGGTACCCAATAAATTGCTAAATTAATGGGAATAAGCAACTCTCGTAAGCAAAGGTTGTTTTGTCCCAAAAAAAACAAAATCTGAACTGAAAGCACCATCGGTCCAATTATCAATTAAAACCATTTAGAAATTAAAACCACTTAAAACGTACAAAAAAGATAATTCAAACTTCCCTCAGTGACCAACACATGAACAGAATAAGAAAATACTGAAAGATATGGTACTTTTCCAATCCAATCGTAGATATATAACGTTTCCCAGAACAAAAACAAACTGAATAATTTAAAACCTTTTGATTCCTAAGTAGTCGAGTAATACCATAACCATATTAATATTTCAATTTAAAGTAAGACGGAGAACAAAATTATTAGTGCCTGACGTAGTGTAATTGAATTCGAAACACCTTATTTATCAAATTTAACCAACTTGTGCCCTTCGTGTGGAATTAATTTAATGGTTTCGTTTGAAACAGCCACTCCACTTACGTCCGCGATTGGACAATACAAACTTTTGCGTATGTCTGTACTTCCAATTCGACACACATAAGCCTTGTGGTTAAATTGACCGAGTAATTTTCTTACAAGTGAAAATTGCCTTACAAATTATTTCGCCGCGACTGTATGCAATCGCATTGCTATTTTACAACAAATTGTCTGCATTTTTATTTCGGCCGTAATCAAATTACAAGACGGCGACTTGAAATGGATCCGGAGAAAAGATGAGTCAAAATTATTTCCAACGTTGGATGGAACGGTTCATTAATTACGTTACATTATTTGGAATAACGAAAGGGTCCTGATAATTTTGTGGTCAAATCCTACATCGTGAATCACTTAAAGCTTTAACACAAGCGATTTCTGAAACTCCTAAGCATGGTAAGTGCATTAGGACGATAAGGGAGGGCCAATTTATGCAAATTGAATTCAAAGAATGCCACCAGACATTGATAAATGGACTTCTCTTAAATCTCGTAAACTGATTTAAGAAGAATCATTTGTTACTTTAATCTTTGATAACGAAAATGGAACGAATCAACTAAATTAAAACTTTCAATCAAAATAATAATTCAATTAAAACTGTCTTCGGTTTCAGCAGTTTTAATAAATAAAAGCCATTTTTTTTAAATAAAACATGAATTTTGCAGAAACCCCATTTTCAATGTGAATACACATTATTACGTTTTACTCGAAAACTGGCTAAGTTTCTCTTGTCGATACCTTGAGCTATCGTAAATTCAAATGTTATCACACCTTCAACTGTAGTATCAGACTGTCTTTTATGTGTATTGAAAAGAGGTGAAAGTTCGTAGAAATTGTTCAATTTGGTTTCGACTTCCACGATAACGTTGACGGTATCTTGCCTTACAAGTGGACAATGGTAGAATAGCTTGAAAGATACCACGGACGTATCGGCGATCTCATCTCCGTCGAAGATGAATAGTGTTGTGCGGTACATGCAGCTTTAAGTTCCCTTTTAGTTTACCAAAAGCCGGGTTTAATGCAGCTTAATAAGAATGAAAAATGTCTTTTGTGCGTCAGTTACGCCGACCTTCACTTTTAAACTTTGCATTGTAAATAATTGCTTCAATGGATGCAGATGCCTATATTTAAAAGGTTTTTTTCATACTGTTTTTAAATACCTATCTTTACGAGGATGACTGAAAACGGACATTTTATTTCCTTTTTGGATTTCTTGCAAAATTAAAAACTTACCTACTCGTATTCGACGGAATCGTGGATCAATATAGGTGTTTAAATAAGTTACAACAAATCAACTATCAACAAATTTTTAAGTTTAGTAAAAAGCTAATACCATTGAACTAAACAAATATTCCCAACTTCTTTATTAACTTACGTACTGGATGTATGTCTTTTACTTCCAAGTATTGAAAGCAAGGTGGCTTACATAATTTCGTTTAGTTGATAAAATCCCGCCTTTACCTCCTATTCGATATAGGTCCTTACTCGTATTGCGATCACATCTTGCCATGTAACAAGATTAAACATTGATAAAACACCTACGTTCGGATGTGCTGCATTCACTTTTTTAAGATTATTTTCAATGGTAAATTTTCTTTTCTACATCTGGATAAATTTACTATTTACTAGAGATATTACTTTTGATATTGATTCTGACAAATTTTATGTAATGTCCAGAGAAATGAATTTTAATGTGGATTCCTCGACGGTATTTGTTTCTTTAGACTTTTTATGCAGTTGCGATATCTATGTTGTCCCCTGAAGAAATGAATCCTGACATATCGTAAAGTTGGTTCAAATGAAAATTTTTAATAACAATTTTTTTCACAGCCGGATTACGATGATATTGAAGAAAATGGTCGCGTCCCAACACAATTCCCGAGAGGCAAATCAGATAAAGGAAAAGATAACAAAAAATACGGTAAGCATCACAAAATAGACATTAAAAAACATTCCCTTTGAATAGTAATGGATGATGGAAAAATGCAAATTTAAAAGAAAAAGTTCCTGTTTTAGCGGACAATCGGATCATTAATTACTTTAAGCCAATATATTTATTTGGATTTAAAGAATGCTATTCTGGGTTGTTCACAATAAAAAATACTCGCGTTTAAAGCTTACGTTCCTCCGTTGAAAATGGAATGACTGAGTTATGTTAAGCTAAGTTTTGAAAATTAAGATAAGAGAAATAATCATACCAAAATGTTAACTCAATAGACATGTTTAGAATTTTTTATTTTTTGGTCTTTTCTGTATTTTGTAATCACCGATTCCAATCCAACTTTTTATCAAATACTGAATGTAACTACGCGCTTCTTTTAACTCTTCAGGATCTGTATCTCTATTTGAAAATAAATCTCTACAGTGAGAAGATCTTGGTATCATAATAGCTGGTGCATTGTAAGAAATATCTTCAGTAACACCGAGACGCATCCATGGATCCATGTCACCATTAGCAAAAACCACATTTGTAACGTTCAGCTCGAGTCCTTTGTAAAATTGATTAGTTTTTTCCACAGCTTGTTCAATACTTTTTTGGCTATATTCTGGTCCAAATGTCATAACGCACATTTTGTAATGGAAATCAATCGGAACGTTATTTGTAAATGGATGATTATTAGATGAAGAAGTTTGATAATATCCAAATTCAGTACATGTTTGGTATATCCAGGATAAAAGCCAGTCAATCTCCTTTATTTCATCAATCATTTCTTGGAATTCGTAACTGTAACAGTTTCGTTGTTTTCGCCAAAAGTCTAAGCCCATTTCTATCCTAAAATCCTTCGTCTTTTTTCCCTGCATAATTTTTTCACAATGTTTTTTTATTGTATTCGGAGTTCCGTATTGAGCTCGAACCATGTAAGAACCGATCTTATCAGCAAAAAACAGCTGTTTGTTCTCTGGTTTGGTCATATCGGTATCATCACAGATGTTTTCCTCCTTTTTTAACAAGTCGATACCATCAGTGGTTTTGAATGAATTCTCATAATCTATAAATGTTCTTTCAATTTTTTCCATACATTCTGAGGGCCCATTCTGTTCGTAATCATCACTGACAGTTTCGATGTACTCATAAAAATCGACTTTAGCAAGAACAGGAGCGCTGCTTGCAATCGCAGCCGTTACTAGATCAGGATATAATAATTTCATCCACGCCGCTAAGTTTCCTGCATACGAACCTCCAACCACAACCACTTTAGATGAAGTAAATTTCGGATCAGATTTGACCATTTGCAACAGTTTAGCAGCATCAGCTAAAGCTTGTCGTGATGACAGGTACTTTAAATCTGATGTACCAGTAACGTTAAGTGGCATACTCTTTCCATAATATCTGTGTTCGGATGAAAACATTGCACCGTTAGTTTCCTTAGCGAGTTCGTATAACACACCAGTTTTAAGAAAAGATGGATGCATGGTTCCTTCGCCACACATAAATAAATAAATTGGTCCGTTTGGTTTCCAAAAATCTAGTCTTTCTAAGTATCGCATAGACCATGTCCTTTTTTCATTGTCATCGAAATGGTCTAGAGGTTGGACAATAATTTTATTTACTATTGGTGATTGATCACTGCTTACTGAAGATGCTGCAATACTCATCTCTTCTACGAGATATTGATGCCCATAACCGTACGTACTTATAGAATTAACGATTTGAAATAGTACAGTAAATATTAAAACATAGAAGACTCTCATCGTGCTAAACTGTATGTATCTACAAATTAACAATATTTTTTTCCTTTAAATATGTAGCGTGTTATCATGATTTAAATAATGTATCTGTACTGCATAATTTAGTGCAATAGAATTTTATCTCTATGGTATTTAAAATCCTTCCATAGTAAAACATGAAAATGAATCTTATATATCATTCACACGCGACTTTCGAGTCGTTTACAACATTTTATAATAAATTGTTAATGTGTAAAATGTTGAAAAATAAACAATAAAATGATATCTGTAAGTATTCCTCGAAACAAAACATCTTTAGAAGTTTCTATTTTTCTACCAGTAGACGACAAAACTGAAGTTATTTATGCGATCTCCGACACGGTTGGTGTGAATATTATATCAATATCTGCACTTAAAGGACAGATCATCAGTCATACGTATTGTAGATGTCATAGGGCACGATATTCATGAGCTGTCTGAAAGATATAGGTGTGCTTTTAATATTAACATCCTTTTAAGATGACCAAGCCTTTAGTGACAAGCTCTTTTCTCTATGATATCAAAAATTAAGGAATCTATTAATTTCTATAAAGGCTACTTCAAAAGGGTGGTATCTTTTACCATGCAAGGTTTTTAGGTTCGTATCAGGTACTTATGGTATGACAATGTTAAAATGGAACAAAAGTGTTAGTGCATAAACGTGGCCATACATCACAGATTACAAGGAGACACTCACTCAAACAACAAGTGCCTCGATAACTTGGTACTATTTAAATATATTAGTAGGAGATATAAGATGAGGTGTTCAACTTTACTTTGAAATACGAGTCACGTTCCTTAACAATATACCTACACTAAGTATTATAATAAGCTTTGTTTGTGGTTGGCGTGAAGTTGGATTTAAATATTTGCATTAAAAAATATATAATTCGTTCAATTATTTTAAACTGCTAGAGGCATGGTGACAGGTTAAGAATTGGTTCATATTTTCTCATTGATTTTTAATTCATCGGTACAGAGGTTACTGAAAGACAATGCCCTGTGTGTCGCAAGTGCGACTGCGCCTGCGCTGGCATTTCGGTGTATCCTTGATATTTGAATGAGCGGTATTTGGAACGATGCGGGCGTAGGATGCGGAACATGTGAAAGATCGTGCGCGCACGCATTTATCCGTGAATGTTCACAAGTCGAACATTCAGAGCCGTTAATGTTCCCTAACGTCTCCGACTGAAATTTATGTGAAGAGCCTGTTGTTGTACTTGAATTGTAACATACTTTTAACTTTATAGACTCTCTGTTCCATTGTCTTTAAACCTTCACTTTAAAATAAGCTTGATTTCAAATTTGTACAAACTCTTTATAAATTGATTTTTAATTCCTTTTCGATGAAATTGACTTTTGTGCGTATTTCAGATGACCCCTACTACTGCGGACTCCGTGCCCGCGTCCCGAACTTTGTGAAGGCGAACGGAGCAAAGCACGTGCTGCCAGCGATGGCGGAACGGCTGACGCTGAAGGAGGCGCCGGTGCCGAGCAAGCGGTACAGCGTGGCTCACGCGCACCCCGGCCCCTTCCCGCACATGCCGCCCTTCGCGCACGCGCCGATGCCGCCGGCCGCGCTCTGGCACGCGCGCTCCTACGAAAGCGGAATCGGTGCGTACGAACGTCCCCCGAGGAAAGAAAAGCTCATGTTCCAATTCTACCCCGACAGGGAGCGCCGGATGCGCCCGCTCATCATCCAGCAGCCGCGCTAGTGTACATACAACTAACCCCGCCCCCTATCCACCGCCTCGGCGCGGCTCTTCGCTACAACTTTGGTATAAACTTTGATATTTCTGTAGCTTCGCTTGTTGGCACAGTAGCTTCGGACAGTTTGCCTTCCTCAATAATTTTCATCGAACCTTCCTACTAATCGTCCTGACTCTGGTGTTTTCCGATTTCTTCTAGTTTAAGGTAAAGTTTTTCAGGTTTGCACAAAATAAAATGCCTTAACAACGTCATATAAGCGTCTCAGGCATACGCTTTGCTTCTTTAAGTAGATTGTCGTGTAGTTTGTTTGTTTTCACATTGTTTTGATCAGTTCCGAATAGACCGTCACTTTATACATCCATTTTGACATATTACTTTTTTTTATGACACTTTTGCATGGTTGGTACCTGCGAACCCCAAGTAATATCACGATGCACCATTTTACTTGTCGTACGTTTACGGACAAGAATGTGCCACGTACCAAATGAGGTGCAGTTTAATTTAAAGAACACTCTTTAATGATAATTTAATGTTGACTGATGAGTGTGATGGTATTTACAGATGGTGAACCGTACGACCCTTACGCGATATATGGTCGTCTGCCGTTGCCCGTGCGAGGTTTCCCGCCGCCGCCCGCTGCTCATGCCAGACACATGTTCATTGGAGAGTGGGACTAAACACCAACCCACGCACCTATGGAGTTCACCTTAACAAGGAGAATCTACGATAACTCGGTCACCACACACAGAACAAGGGCTACCATGATGTAACAATGTAGATAAAATTCAAGCGGTAGCTCTTAGTCTAATATTTGTCGAAATAAAAATATTATGTATATTTCAATACATCGTCGTGACAGTCTCTAAATTTGAGGATACTATAAAATTATTGACCTATTGTTAAAATATATCGAAATAAATTATAATCATCCGTATCCTTAAATAACGATAAGAATTTGTAAATACATTACTGTGTATTGTGTAATTTAATGTACATACAGTAACATAAATAGCTATCGTCAAAGTATATGGAGACGATTTAGATATTTTTGCATGTTTTAGGTACTCATCATATTATTGTCATTGTAGAGGACTTTTGTAACCATCAAAGTTAATTTTAATTTCTTTGTAAATGTTTAATTTATACGATTAATGAACTTTTACATATTTTCTATTAGATTAATTTATAGTATAAATTATAGATCACTGCCACAATAAAATGTAAATTCAACGTATTCTCTTTTTCTTTTCTTTATGTAACACTATCCATGGCATAAAAAAATTTCGGTATCTACCTTTTTTGCGAAGTTGTTCCATGTAATTATTACTGAACAGTATTGGAATTGTGTGTTTGGGAAAAATCATTTCAATATGATCCTTAACAGCTAACAAATAAGGTAGGTAATTAAATAAAAAATTGCCATGTACAGTAGTACATACCTTTCTAACAATAAGTATTGTGTCCATCCTAGTCAAAACAGGGTTGGGTAAAAAGGGTTATCATTTAAATTAACACCTTTTTTTTCGATCGAAGATAGGGAACTTTTTATAAACTTCGACAACCCTTAAATTATGTTGTAATCATGTTTTACTGTAACTGTATTTAATTTAATAATAAAGTTTGTCCTTTGCCAATACTCAATTTAATGTTAATAATATTCTTTTAAGTGACTTTATTCGCGGTACAATAAATAATAATTATTATCAATACCTTTAAAATCTCTTTGGTTCTTATTTTTAGTTTGGATCTAATATGTATTAAATTTTTATTAAGTTTGAGTAAGGAGCTTTGTTATTGAACTTTAACTTAGATTTTTCCATTCAAGTAGGTAGGTAGCATATTAAAGAATTTAATAAAGGTAAGTACACACGTAATTTTAGTTACTTTTTCTAATTGTACATTAGATTTTAATATTATAGTAATCAAAACACATTTACTGATTGAAATATTACTTGTTTTTAATTTTAAAAATCATTTTCATATTTTATATGAGTAAGTAATTTGGTTTTTCATTTTACAATTTGTATGTATTTTTTTCGGAGGTGCTAAAATATGTTACCATTTTGTATCTTATATTTTATTGTAAATAATTATATTGATACTTTCTGCAATGTCACAAAAATAAACATTATTAATTAACAAGCTCTTGAATATAAACTTTCGTAAGAAAAGAAGAACTAGGCCTTGCACACACTGTACACTATTTGGTCTCATCTTGGATTGTACGGGTGAAAGTGTGTGCAGGGCCTTAAATTATATAGTAGACAAGTCAACATCCACAATATTTTGTAACGTAGGGTGTTGGTTTATGTATGAACATTAATTTAAGTTAAATAAATAAATATATTTGTACTTATAAAATAAACATTATTATTTTATACCATTTCATTTTATAAGCCCCTGACAAAATTATATTTCCAGTGACAAACAGAACGGAACTAAAGTATGAAAATTTTAATAGTTATTTTTGTTTACTTGTAGGCAATATAAAGTTGCAAATTAAAATGTCATATAGATACAAGCAAAATTAATAAGGTATCATATGTATTTCAATTATAGGTAGAATAAAACAAAACATTTAATTGACGTTAGTACTTTATTTAAACCGTCATATCACTAAAAGTAATTGTGGATTGTTGTAATACAAAAGCGAACCCAGAATAGTTCCCTGAGGTACACCCTCAGTTACGTCTGGACAAGAAGATTTAAGATCATTAACGGCAACATTTTACGTTTTTCGGGAAAAATTAAGTAAACCAACTTTATAATTTATGATGTATTTTATTGAAAACCAGCTTATTGAAAAGTATTTTGTGTTCTATTCTATCGAAGGCTTTCCGATGTGTGCCATTTGTTCTATGGAAAATGACGTAATAGAACAATTTGAGAATATATTATCCCTATTTGTATTATAGAACAGTTTGTACTTTTTTGTCTCAAATTTTTCTATAGAACAAATTATATATCAACATCAAGAAGTTGAAATATATTAAAAAATATATTATGTAGCGAGTAGTTTCATTTTCTTGATAGTGTACTGTACCTGGTATTAACGTCAGAGATTGTCATTCACGTCTTTCCCATCAATCATCATGGATGAATTTGTAAAGTCTATTCCAATTTAGTTCTATGCATTACAGACAAATAAAAACAGGAGCAAAAACTAGTATGTAGTTCTATAGTACAAATAGGGACAATATTTTCTCTTTCGACCGATAAACTAGCAATTCAAACATGAAAACAAGGGATACCAAAAAATAGCATAAGACCCACAAACAATCTTTTACTTACAAATAAATGACGAGAAATAATTGGAAAAATGATAATTGTGAGAAAAGTGCGACCTAAAAACGGTTGATCGATGGATACTTGAACTGATTTATTTTATAATGTGGTGATAATTACTAGGCTCTAAGCATCAAAAGAACCACCTGTCAATGTGTTCGTAGCCTCAAGCAAAAAATGTGAAGCAAACTTTTAATATTTTAGCCCGTTTTCTGTTTTGAAATTCAACCAACCAACCCAGCTTTTATCAAATATTTAATGTAAAAATGTGCTGTTTTCAATTCAACAGAATCTTCATCTGTAATTTAAAATAAATCACTACAGTGAAACTCTCATGGTATCACAATAGCTGGAGCACTGTAAGAAATGTCTTTATTAACACCTATCCATGGATCCATCCCACTATTAACGAAAACTACATTGTAAACATTCAACTCAAGTCCTTTGTAAAAGTGATTTGTGTTTTCTACAGCCTTCTTAATACGGTCCTCATTATATTCTGGACCAAAAGTCTTTTTGCACATTTTGTAAAATAAATCTAAAGGTACGTTGTCTGTAAATGGATGATTTTTGGACGAAGTAGTTGTAAAAAATCCAAATTCTGTACACAATTGATATGTTCAAGCTAAATGCCGGTCATCATTTTTATATCATTAACCATTTTATTAAAATCGTAACTGTAACAATTTTGTTACTTTTGCCAGGCGTTCAGGCTTGTTTCCGTTTTAGTATATAAATGTATTATTTCCCCCTTTATAATTTGTTCACAATTTTCTTTAATAGAATTTAAAGGTCCCGTTTGAGAACATTGCATAAATGGGGTGATCTTATCGTAAAAAACTTCTGTTTGTTCTCTGGTTTTGTCATATCGGTATCATCACAGATGTTTTCTTTTTTTAACAAATTGATTCCTTCAGGTGTTTTAAATTAATTCTCATAAGATTAAAAGTTTTTTCAATTACATTAATACATTCTGAGGACCCGCATTGGTGTAATCATCTTTGGCATTTTCGATACTCATAAAAATCGACTTTAGCAAGAACAGGATCACTGTTTGCGATTGCGGCCGTTACTATTCCAGGATATAGTAATTTCATCCACGCTGCTAAACTACTTTAGATGAATCAAATATTGGATCAGATTTCATCATTTGTAATAGATTAGCAGCATCTGTTAGAGCTTGTTGTGATGACAGGTACTTTAAATCTGATGTTCCAGTAACTTTAAGTGGTATACTCTCACCGTAATATCTATGTTCGGACGAAAACATTTCACAATTATTTTCTTTAGCAAGATCTTATAAAATACCACCTTCAAGGGCAGATGAATCCATTGGTCCCTCACCCCGCATAAATGGATAAATTGGTCCAGTTATCAAGTCTTTCTACATATCGCATACGCCAGGTCTTTTTTTCGTCAACATCAAAATGACCCAGAGGTTGGACTATCATTTTGTTTACTATTGGTGATTAATTACTACTTACTGATAATGCAGTTTCCATTTCCTCTGCAAGATATTGATATCCAAAGTCATGCGTAGTCACAGTAATCATTTTTTTTATATATTAAAGTACTTTGTACAAAACATAACGAATCATCATATTGCTAAGAAGTATAGGCATAACTACAAATTGAGAATATTATTTTTGCTTTTAAAAAAGTATTTTGTTATCTTTCATTGATTTATGTGATTTTTCTTCATATTTTAGTGATAGATATAGAATAATATATTTTCACTATGGTATTTTTAAATTCCTTGGCTCTACTGACGTGTTTTGTACTGGTTCTTCAGGCCTTACACTCGTGATGCAAAACACGTGAATCGGTGCGTAGGAACCTCATACAGGATATCTCATATAGGAGACAAAAATTCACGTTCGTATTCTACCCCGAGAAGGAGCCCGCTCATCATCCAGCAGCTGCGCGAATGATACATGCTACATGATACTAAGCCGTTTTGAAGAACGCGAATGGCTCATTTCGAGCCCTTTATTGCCGAATTGTTAATCGGCTGATCCTTTTTTGATTGCATTACATTATAGCAATGTTTTGCAATCCGGCCCGTCAACTTATAATACAGCGTACAATCTGTATACTTACCTGGCGTAGGGGACACCGTGATCAACAAAAACTCCGACATACATACACATAACTAACGGTGGAATCACATTTATCAGCATTGAGCTGGACAGACACACAATATGTATGAATCAAAATATTTCAATTTTCAGTTAAATACAAGATATCTATACTACTTACTAAATTTAATCTATAACAAAATTGTGGTCGTTTTAATATCCTGAAATCATTTCCTCACGTTGTCCCCAAGTTAAAAGGATAGAAAAGCTGACTTTCTCGAATAGATGTTCTTATGAATTAAAAATAGCTTATACCTCCTAGAGATAGTGTTTATTGTCTTTCTATTTATTTATTTTTTAATTTAAATGACTACAATACGATAACTAATCATATGCAACTTTATGAGTCTGTGTGATTTTCTCAACATTTGTCTGAATTCGTCATTCCCTCGCCATCATTTCCTCATGAATTCATTTTTAAAGTGAAGGAATAACATAAAAGTTTCATAACAAATATCTTGATAAATAGATTTTTTGGCTTCTTTAATCCTTCATACATTTTAGAAGACTTTTTAATTTAAAACAGTTATTTCGGGTAGTAAAAGCTTTGTTTGTTACTATGATAATGATAAATAGAAACTATTCTCTCACTCTTCTAGTCATTCCCGCGTTTTATATTTTCAATAAAATATGAAGGACCATTACTGTCTAAAATACATTACGTAGCAAAACTTTAGGTTTATGCTATGTAAACAATTTTTTTCAACACTAAAAAATTACATGTAATCCAATCTGTAATTTCACGATTTGGTGAGAATTACCCACATATATAAATAAATATGTGTATACAAACACCGGATTGTTCCCGCACTCTGAGAACTTCACTCGCGTTACTCTCTCTTTAAAAAGATTTGGATTCATTTATGTAAAACTCTCTTTCTTGATTATGCTTTGAGAATTAATTAATTGGTTAAGCCGAAATAAAATATGGACAGGCAAAAAAGCAGCATTTAAATCTTTTGGTTAACAAATAAATATTTTATTGAAATGAAAAATTCAGAAATCCTTGTTTCGCAAATTAATTGATAATGTTTAGTTATTTAATAAACAGTCAATCCGCAAACTATGTGATCAGCAAGATTTCATAAATGGTCAGCAAAGAAAATGGTAGTTCTAGACTAGACTAGACTTTGTCAATTACAAATGGCTAGGCTAACAAAATTGACAAATTTAAATCCATTTATACATCAAGATAGATTACCTTAAGTGCTTATCAAAATGTTATACAACGCGAATCACTCATTGCAGCTTATATAAAACATTTGCTGTACTAAAAAATGCAACCGTCCAGGATTACGAAAACTTCCGATTGATTTTTAGCTATGGGTTGCTGACCAATCAATTTCTGCTGATCTATTTCATTTTCTGCTTACAAAACATTAATATTATGCTAACCCCTTAAATAACACCCATATGCTGTATAACAGTCATAACAACATCATTAGAACACCGCAAGTGTTTACAATTAGTATAATCAGGTATGGTAAAAAATTACAACAATCAGAATGATTTCCATGGTTTAAGGATCAATTCGTATTCAAGAAAAGATTCTTTCGTATAAAAGCTTAATTTGATTCTAACGCATTTGTTTTAAAAATAAAAGAGCATTCATCAATTAACATGAACAGTATCCTGCATTAATTAGACGGCCAACAGTATCACTACACAGTATAAACAAAGTCACTTCCCGCTATCTGTTCCTATGTATGCTTAGATGTTTAAAACAACGCAACGGATTTTATTGAGGTTTTTAAATAGTTAAAGTGATTAAAGAGGAAGGTTTATATGTGTATAATACATGCATAATACCCGCGCGAAGCCGGGGCCGTTCGTTAATGTATAAAATGAACATGATCTAGTCTCTAGATTACCAGAAAACACAAGTACAAAACAAATAGTTTTCTATCTCTATTCTAATCATTAATCTTTGGATATATTTTTTAATTATTATTTATGCTATGAAGATTCATTTCTGCTATTAAAAAATTCAACAAACTACTCACAGTGTAAAGTTTGATTAATAAAAATAGTAATAGGTATAAATGATAGGTAAAAATAAATAATGATGCGTTTAATTGTTTTTTTTTCTATTGTTGTTAACTAAACACCAATCCAACTTTTTATCAAATTCTTTATGTCATTGCGCGCTTTTTTCAATTCTTCAGGATCTGTATCTGTTTTTGACAATAGATCTCTGCAGTGAGACGATTTTGGTATCACAATAGCTGGAGAGTTGTCTGAAATATCTTTAGTAATACCCAGACGCATCCATGGATCCATTTCTCCATTAACAAATACCACATTTGTAACATTCAATTCGAGTCCTTTGTAAAAATTATTGGTTTTTTCCACAGCCTTTTCAATACTTTCCTCATTAAATTGTGGTCCAAACAACATAACACACGTTTTGTAATAGAAATCTATTGGAACGTTATCTGTGAATGGATGTTTTTTTGACGAACTAGTTTGATAATATCCGAATTCAGTGCATGTTTGATATGTCCAAGATAATTGGTAATCAGTATGTTTAATTTCATCAACCATTTCGTTGAAATTGTAATTTTTACATGGTTCCCTCTGCCAATTGTACAAACCTATTTTCTTTTTCAAATTTGTCATTTTTTCACTCTTTACAATGTCTTCACAATGTACTTTTATTGAATTTGGAGTTCCGTATTGAGCGTGAACCATGAATGGTTCTGTCTTTTCTGAAAAAAATAACTGTTTGTTCTCTGTCTTTGTCATATCGGTATAATTACAAATGTTTTCCTCTTTTTTTAACAAATCAATCCCTTCAAGAGTTTTGAAAGAATTCTCATAATGCTCAAAAGTTTTTTCAATTTTATCCAAACATTCTGAAGTCCCATACTGTATGTAATCATCACTGACCTTTTCTAAATACTCATAAAAATCAACTTTAGCAAGAACAGGAGCGCTGCTTGCGATTGCGGCCGTTACTAGTTCAGGATATAGTAATTTCATCCACGCCGCTAAATTTCCTGCATACGAACCTCCAACTACAACCACTTTAGATGAAGCAAATTTGGGTTTAGATTTGATCTTTTTCAAAAGTTCAGCAGCATCTGCTAGAGCTTGTCTTGATGACAGGTACTTTAAATCTGAAGTACCAGTAACGTTAAGTGGCATACTCTTGCCGTAATATCTATGTTCAGACGCAAACATTGCACCATTAGTTTCCTTAGCAAGTTCATAAAATTCACCAGCTTCGAGAAAAGTTGGAGACATTGGTCCTTCGCCACACATGAATAAATAAATTGGTCCCTTAGGTTTCCAATAGTCAAGTCTTTCTATGTATCTCATAAACCATGTTCTTTTTTCATTTTTATCAAAATGATCAAGATTTTGGATTACAATTTTGTTTTCTATTGGTGAGCGGTCTCTACCTACAGATGATGCTGTAGCTTGCAATTCTTTAACGAGATATTGATATCCAGTATCAAAAGTATGAATAGAAAACACATTTCCAAATAATACAGTAAATTGTATAAATATATAAAAGGCTTTCATGGTGCAAAAAGGATAGAAACCTAAGAAGGTATGGCCAATTTTTTCACTTGCCTTATATAAGTAGTTTTTTGTCTTGAATTGATTTATGTATTTGTTTTGCATAGTTAAGTGAAATAGAATTTATCACTTCAAAATTTCTTATTGATAAAATTAAATTATATTTCTTTAATACTTTCGACACACATATTTTGAACATAGTAGGTATAACCTAGTTCAGTTTCCAGTTTAAACATTTTTTTGACATGTAACTAGCTTACCGTTGATTTTTTAAAGCGGTAATAAAAATACACACTTTACTTAAATTTTTTAAGATTAATCTGCAACTGTTCAACCTTTAGTGCTTATTCGCGCTACTGACCAGTCGTAGTCAATTTTTTCTCGATACCCTGGATTCTGAACTCAAAATCAATATAACTTTATTAACTTAACTTTTAAGTACTCAGAATCGTCCACTGATTTTTTTTTATAAGTACAAGCGCGTTATCGAAATTGCTTTAAAATATGTAATCTATTGAAACCATCTTTTAACTTTATTCATTACTAAGATTATGTTTAAAATGATCAACATTGCAGTTTTATCAACAACATTTTGAAAACTGTTTTAGTGTCCCAAATTGGCATCAAAATCGATTGTAGTCTTTGTTCTCAAGCCATTAATAACCATAGATTTTTAGGCACATATCACAGTGATGTTCTGATTGATGTAGCTTTTAAATCCTGCGTTATGTATGGGCTCTTTCCATTAAGACGTTTTCTGTCGGCCGTTTGTCTAATGTTCGTTTTTTTTTCATACAAAACTTCCTCCTGTCGCCGCTTCGTGCGTTTTGTATGAAAAAAAGCGATCGTCCATTAGCAGAACCACTAACGCAAAGCTTCGACTCCGCAGCCGGCCGACAGCAAACGTCTTCATTGAAAGAGTCCTAAATGGGTATAAGTCGCGATATGAGATTGTCACCTTTGCTTTTATACGAACCTCTCATCAATGCCTTATTTTATAGATGCACACCCAAACATTTGGGTGGACTTTTTGTATGGAATGGCAAGCGACATTTGTTTTTTTTTTTGATTATCAGTTGATACTGTTCTTTAGGATGAATTTGCCCTAATGTGTGTTTATTTTCTGATAGAATTATCTCTCTATCTCTATCCAAAGTACATTTATTAAATGAAATTTAATATGGGATTGAGTATCTACAAAATATTAGACCGATGCTCCCAATTCAAGAACCTCAGTTCTTGCAATGTTAAATTAAATATTAAATATTCGAATCTTAATTTTTAAAACAACTTTGATTTTTTTATTTTCTAAATAAAAAGTAGAAAAAATATTTGTAGTAGATTTTTAGAAATGTTTAAGACTTGCATATTTAAAAAAATCAATGGTCAACTCAGACAATTTTTGACTGTAACTAATTGAAATTTAGTATATTCTTATTTGAAGTATAAACAGAAAATTAAAAATAGTATAAATATTACTTACATCGAGATACCGAAAAAATTGTTTCATTCCTTGATATATAAAACATTACTCAAAACCTATATTGGATCTATTAGAGCCAAACAACTGCCTTTGCACATCAAATAAGACCTACCAATTTTTTTGTCAGAGCCGTGGAAAAATTTGTAGTAGATTTTGGTTTTCTAATTTATAACTTTTGTGATTACATCACGAAAAAGTACACATGGCTTGTTGAAATTCCTTTTTTCAATATACGAAGACTGCTCAGTACAGGGTGTCTAAAGCAAAGCAAGATTTGATTTAAAAAGAACTTTAACTAATATAGGTTTGTTTATGATATAACAAGTCGCTCAAATAGCCTTCGAGGCTTTGCTGGGACAACAAATACAGTGAAACCTAGTTAATTGGGATCTCAAGGGACCAAGGATTTTGTACCATTTAAAGAGGTTTTCATTTATCCAGTTTACCATTTAGACAGGTTTATAAATGTGTTGTCTCATTTACAGAGGCCGTAAACAAAACACGTGCGAAAGAAATTCGAATGTTTGTAAACAATCGTGTCGAAACCTGTCCCAAACTGATACATTATCTCACTTATAAAGGGAACTGAGCTCCAGAGTCCCAATTATAGAGGTAAACATGAAAAAAATCCTAGAAATCAAATCTCATTTAATCAGGTTCGAAAAGTCCCATTAACAGAGGTAATTCGATGAAAAAGTGCCGGGACCTCATTGTAGTCCTCAATACTAGAGGTTTCTCACTTATCCAGGTTCCACTTAACTAGGTTTCACTGTACATGCTAAGTTAGTGCTTGGTGGTCGGTCACCGAAATATTGCTTCCAGCCCGAAATATTCTAAATGAAAACGAACAAATTCTGAGACACCTTTTGTATACGGTGATGGTGTCAAAGCTCAAACAGAATGACAAATACTTGTGAATGTATTTATTAATATTTTGTATTTGAAGGTTGACTCCTTTATGGACTTTTCATCCTAAAACATACTTATGTAGGTACAAAGTTAAGTACATTTTACATTATATTTGTAAAAATGAGATTAAGATTAAACCTTTTGATTAAAATGGTCGCTATTTTATTATAAACCGATTGCTGTCCAAATCGATAGGTATATGAGTCTCCCCTTAGGTATTAAACTTAAATTTTGATTAATATAATCGTATTCAACTATTTTTATCTAGAATACCAAGTGATCCTGTTTTAAGAAGTAGGTGGATAGAAATTGTAAGAAAAACCCGAGGAGATGGTCTCTGGCAATCTTCCAACACTAGTTATTTTAATTTTATTTTATTAACAGGTTGCGAATTTATCGCCACTATTCGGGGACAATGAGGAACATGGCAGCTACTTACAGCAACCCGAGACTCAAACGTTTAACCTGACGTGTCGGGTCGGTCGGTTAACCAAGGCACGTAACATATTGACTGAGTGAATGGGTGTAATTGTGATGTTTATACCTAATAATTATATTACTAGTAATTTACTTAAACTTACAAAATACTACTTAAAAAAAAAACAAGAATTACTTAGTCTTTGTTTGTTACAAATATATTTTAAGTACGTACTTATTGAATATAAACTTTTATAATTGTATAACAAAAAATATTTTTTTCGCATGTAAAACTATTTACATCTTGTTTGTATATAACTAGATACAAATGTCCGCGATAGCGCGTTAGAGACATCTACCTTTAAAGAATAGGACACTTTATTCAATCTTACTTTAAAAAATTGTATTTATAAAAGCTATGTCAATATTTAAACGAACGAACGGTGACGTTTTTAGGACTTCAAACAAAATTATTACAATTTTTTATTCTTCACCAATATTTCCAAAACATTTTGTTAACTTCTAAATACTTTATTCACTTCAGCATAATTGTTTGAAAACCGAGAATTCTAAACCAATCAAACATCTGGATCACAATACTAGTTCTAAAAATTGTTAATGGTTTCCGTCTTGTTTTGATTAGAATAGAATGGCTTTATCGGAAAAAAACGTTTTTTTGTCTTAACTCCTACAGTTTTTTATTTTCTCTATTGTTGTTAACTAAACACCAATCCAACTTTTTATCAAATTCTTTATGTCATTGCGCGCTTTTCTCAATTCTTCAGGATCTGTAAATGTATTTGACGATAGATCTGTGCAGTGAGACGATTTTGGTATCACAATAGCTGGAGAGTTGTCTGAAATGTCTTTAGTAATACCCAGACGCATCCATGGATCCATGTCACCATTAACAAAAACTACATTTGTAACATTTAACTTGAGTCCTTTGTAAAACTGATTTGTTTTTTCCACAGCCTTTTTAATACTTTTCTTATTAAATTGTGGTCCAAAGACCATAGAGCACGTTTTGTAATAGAAATCTATTGGAACGTTATCTGTGAATGGATGTTTTTTTGATGAAGTAGTTAGAAAATATCCAAATTCAGTGCATGTTTGATATGCCCAAAAAATTTTCTTTCTTATCGAATCAATATATGTTTCAAAGTCATAACTATAACAGAATTTTTCTTTCTGCCAAAAGTTGAGGTCCGTTTCCATTTTAAAATATGTCATATTTTTCCCCTTAATCATTTGTTCACATTTTTTATTTATTGAACTTGGAGTTGCGTATTGAGCGTTAGATATAAATTGATTGATCTTATAATAAAAAAACACTTGTTTGGTCTCTGGTTTGGTCATGTCAGTTTCATCACAGATGTTTTCCTCTTTTTTTAACAAATCGATACCTTTATGTGTTTTAAATGATTTCTTATAATGTTTAAAAATCGATTTTATTTTATCCATACATTCCGAAGACCCATACTGTTTGTAATTATCACTGATCTTTTCCAAATACTCATAAAAATCAACTTTAGCAAGAACAGGAGCGCTGCTTGCGATTGCGGCCGTTACTAGTTCAGGATATAGTAATTTCATCCACGCCGCTAAATTTCCTGCATACGAACCTCCAACCACAACCACTTTAGATGAAGCAAATTTCGGGCTAGATTTGACCATTTTCAAAAGATTAGCAACGTCTGCTAGAGCTTGTCGTGATGACAAGTACTTTAAATCTGAAGTACTCGTAATTGTTAGTGGCATACTATTACCGTAATATCTATGTTCAGACGAAAACATTGCACCATTGGTTTCTTTAGCAAGTTCGTATAGTACACCCATCTGAAGGAAATCTGAAGACATGGGTACCTCACCCGATATATATAGGTAAATTGGTCCGTATGGTTTCCAACAATCAAGTCTTTCTAAGTATCGCATAGACCATGTCCTTTTTTCATTATAATCGAAATGATCAAGAGGTTGGATAATAATTTTGTTTTCTATTGGTGATCGGTCTCTACTCACTGATGATGCTGCAGTTTCTTCTTCAAGATATTGATGTCCAGTATCAAATGTACTTGCAGAAAAAACATATTTAATTATTATAGTAAATTGTATGAACACTTTAATGGCTATCATGGTGCAAATGTTTACCAAAAGAAATGTGTGGCCAATACGTTTTGCTTTTAAATAAGTCGTTTTTATCTTGAATTGATTTATGTATCTGTTTTACATAGTTCAATGAAATAGAATTTTATCACTAAGGTATTTCAAAAATCCTTAATGATAAAGTTAAATTCTTTTTACACATGCTTTGAACAATAACTAAGACTTTACTTTCCAGTTTACACATGTAAGTAGTGCCTTAGTAAGTAAGTATATTTAATTTGATAAAGCGGTAACAGAAATATGCTTGTTGTGTTCAACTGTACCTTTGTCATGGGGTAAATCCCATGTTTTGACGACGCTAGAGGTTCCGGGTTCGAATCCCGGTGGGGGCGGAACTTTGTGTTATTTGCAAGACGCATTGTTTCGCTTACCTGTCTTGGATGTGGTATTCTTATCTATGTAGTAAATACCATATCGTTGCTTAGTTCCTGTGACACAAGTTCTTACGATACTTACTGCAGGGCTGAGTCAATGTGTGTCGTGATGTGGTTATTATTATTATTATTGTTGTATTTAGATGGAGAAATGCGTTCAATGCCTATTTGGTCTGTCCTCGGATTGTGCAGGTGGTATCACTCGTGCGAGTGTTAAAGCCATAATTTGTACAATAGACTTATTAATATTCACAATATTTAATAACGTCTGAAGTTTTCACTTTTAGTGGTGGACCTGTTTCCAAGATCCCAAGACATTTGTTAAATACGAGTGTTAAATATATTACTTGCATCTTTTGTGAGGTCAAATCTTGTGACCTGCAATTTTGCATAAACGATTATTTAGTTTGAATAACAATGCATTACCATCGAACTGATCTGACGATGGCGCCGGGATTTGAGAACTGGAACTCGCCACGAGACCACAAGCCCGAGATGCGCTTTTGGGTTTTATGATCATAAATAAGTCTACTTTCCTTTACAAATGATGACTAGAAAGACTCATGGAAAGTGTTAAGATGGTTGAATTAGGGCCTGTTGCCTTTGTAGTCTTGAGCACCTTCCCTTACGCATGATAGTGAAGATGATGAAGAAAGATATTAAATACCATCTTCTAAGTTTTCGAAAAGAAACATGACTATTATAACGCTGCCTAAACCTTAATTAAAAATATATTTAATGTATGAAGACAAATAGATATATCTAAGTGAATAAAAAGGTAAAAATACAGGTTACTTTTTTTATTTTTAAGTAAGAACACAGAGTCCGCTAGATTTTAAACTAGTGTGGGCCAGCAACAATAAACTAACACACACCCATTGCGTTAAACGCGAATAAATAAGTAAGTTTAAATCTGAAACCGTTGTAAAATAAGAATACCCTTTTTATAGGATAGGAGATTTATTTGCATTTACGCATCCTCTCGAATCCTTGTCTAGCCCTACTGGCACAGCCTTGGGACACAAAATATCCCTTTCCCTCTCCCGCAACAATGAGGCTGTGATGTGGCTCGAGGAATAAAATTTGGTTACCTAGAAAAAAAACAAAAATAATATAATCAATTTCGTCATTGGTTACCGTCACAGTGAGAATCTAGGCATGTTGTTACGTCGCCATAGCAACGCGGTCATAACAATGAGTAGGCGCGATAGTTTTGCATACGGTCAAGCATCGTCCGAGGTGAAAAATAATAGTTTAGCGTCCAGTATGGATTATTCTGACGGCAGTGGGACAGAGAGCGGTGGGGTCAGACGTCCGACTGCGCCACGTCCTGTGTCGAGGCGAGGATTCAGAGAGTACACAGCCAGTGCATCTACCATTTCAAGGTTAGATTAATAGGTATTGGTTTGAATTTCTTCATAAAATTGAATATAGTTTGTTTAAATGCTATGAAATCAATATTTGAGTTCAGAAATAAGTAGGTACAAAACGGTGTTTACCCCCTCACACCACTACAAATAATATTATATATATTCCTTTATGACCACCTTTAATCAATCGTTTCTGTATTTCAGTATGCCAAAGTTTTAGGTACTAGAATCAAAGTAGAAATTAAGTAGACAAAGTAATGTCTACGTAATCATCGATGTAGTTCTCTAACCTTGTAAGTTTGTATTTAGGAATATATAACATCAGATCACAAAATAATCAATACTAGAATGGAATTAATGAACGCTAATAGTAACTATAGATAAGTATTATAAGCTAGTCATAAATAAACCTAGCTTTTAATGGAGTTAAAGGGCTGCGTATTTACTTTTGTACATATATTTTTGCAAACTACGTTATGTACTTTTGTAATGAAAGCGGATACTTCAGGAGTGGCAGCATGAGGCCTACGTCAGCATACCGCGGCGGCACCGCCTCCCGCCTGTCCACTGCAGGATTTGGACCAGCGCCACCTACTGCTAGTCGCCAGCAGACTACTATGACTGGATTCTCTATGGTATTTTCAACCCTGTACCTTTTAAAAGCTTTAGATCTTAGCCACATAGGCAAACATAGGATTTCATTCTCAACCCAGAACGGTCCGGTCCCAACCTCAAGATTTCAGGCAGCAACATGATGACTCCAGATTGATTTGGTGCCAAGTCGCTTACCCCAGGATTTCGACTGCTGAGTATGTCAGATATATGTCATCGACAATAAAGCACCAGCAGAAAACTATGACAAAATATATCTTTGTTGTTCCTTTAACTCCTATGTCCTAGAGTTGCACATCGATAATCGACTATCGCTACACTATAAATAGTCTATTGATCGATAGTCTATGATCAGATGCCCACCCAGAGGATTTTAAGTTACTTATTTTAAATACTAGGCTATACGGAGTGGTTCTAAATTGGAATAGAATTGAAAGTTTTAGTCACTAGACATGAAAGCAGAACTGTTTAGAACTGTGTTCTACACAGTTGGGCAACACAGTTCTACACAATTGCATAAGCACTATGGTTGCTTGGTACCTTGGATACCTACAATATTCTATCTTAGTATAAGGCTAAGTCAATCTGCACGTAGGAATGTCCTTTTCACTTTAATATTGTACACTACTATACTTAATCTAATTTGTTACCTTCTCCTATAGATTGACCGTCCAATCACCCAGCAAGGTATATCGGGTCTCCGGACAGGAACTGCTCGCGGGTTCCGAACTAGACACCTTCAGGACAAGCGCTACTGGGAGGAACTGCTGCAGGTCAAGGTCAGGGAGATCAAGGCTGAGATCGCGAGGCTCAACGACCGAGCAGACGCCGGCGAAAGAGAGAAGTCAGCGAAGAAGCATTACGAGAAAAGGGTGCGGGAACTAGCTCAAGAGTTGACTGGTGCGTATTTTTTATTCAGAACTTGACGACTGAAAGTAAAACAGATAGCCAAATAAATAGTTATAGATAAAAACATACAAACGCTCGATCAATACCCTCCTTCGACTGGTGGGATAAAAAATAATAAAAATATATAATAAGTGTAAAATAGATATTATCCATATTACAGATCTCCAAGGCCGCCTATCGGACTATAATACAGCGATCCGCTTGATAAATGGAGAAGCAACAAAACAAACAGTGGAAGAGCAGAGAAAAGAGTTAGAAGCCAGCAACCTGAAGATGCAGGAGGCTGTAGAGCAAGTGTTCCTTGAAAAACAAAGGAAAGAGAATCAGCTCAGGCAACTCAGAGAACAGATGGATAAGGTAAGTAAATAAAACTCTAGCTAATGGGGGAAGACAATTACTACTTCCTAACTTGTATTGGTTTTCCTATAGCACAAGTAATTAAATTAAGCTAAGGTAAAGCAGTGACCCTGTCCTAAAATTTTCTGAACGGTGTATTGACTTAATCAATACCTGCCTGCCTATACTAGTCCTGAGAGAGAAATATTAGCGATCGCCGTAATTGTTCATGTAGGTTCATGTAGGTTTGTATGTTGACTATGATCAAACCAAGTAATTAAATTTTTGCATACAGGAACAATCGCAAATATCAAAATTGCTATTGGAAATGACACCTGAGCAAAAACAACTACACAGCGAGCTGGAAGCGACAGCCGCTGCCTTGCGAGACGAAGTGGAACAAACGAGGAGTCAGCTGGACCTCTTGAATAAGGAGAAAGAGGAGTTTAACAGGGAAATATCTGCTTCACAGGTGTCGTATGTTTTATAATTGACGTTTCATCAGTTTGACATATAAGTAGTCCTATAGCCCTTAAATATAAATAAGCTTAGTGGTGGAAACCATGCAATGAAAAAAATCAGAACTGAAATCAGATATATTTCTTATTCATATAATACATAAAGTTCGCTCCTGATGGGGTTCGAACCAGTTTGACTGTAACAAGCAAACATCGCGTGGCTCCACTGTAATCTTCACAATTATGTTGATCAATGAATGTTGTTTGAATACCATTTTTTTCCAGATCAAAGTCCACCTACTCGAACTATATCGTCGTCTGGCAGTTGCGGAGGAGAAGCGAGACAATATGAAGAACGAACTGAATAATCGATTAGACCCTCAAGAGGAGAGGGAAAAACTACTAAATCAGGTCAGAAAAAAAATAATTTACTTTTAAATGAGTAGTTAGTAAAGTTCTTGGAGTAAGTAGGTACTAATAAAATTTGAAACATTCAGGTTCGTGAAGACAATGCAGCTATAGCTTCGCTGGAAAGTAATGCAACTAATATAAAAGAGCAAATAAAAAAAGTGCAGGAGCTTATTGAGCAGTCAGAACAGGTACCTATAAAAAATATCGTTTTAAAGAAAGTAAAGCAAGATTCACACAGTAAGATTCAACAGCTTCTATTGTTTTGCTCATAATTACTTATTTGTTTTTAGGATCTTGAAGAAGGTAATTCGGAACGTCACCAGAAATATCGAGAGTTGAAAAAAAGAGAAGAAACGATGGATACTTTTATGGCCACTTATGAAGAAAACTTGAAGAAAGAGAAAGAAAAGATTGAGCAACTAGAGAAAGACGTAGTGTTTGCTCTTGAACACAGCAGTTCCAATATTGACCTGGATTTAAGCGAAATAGATAATCTGAAGCAGAAAGACGGTTATACATCTTCGTATGATGATAATAAGAAATCTGTTGAAACACTGATGAAAGACTACGAAAGGTTCCAGGCAAACTTGAAAAAGGCTAGTCTAAATATATATAGCATCATAAATATTATATGGCAAATACAACATTAATGGCCATGTTTCAGGTTTTAAAAAGTAGACTAGAGTATTGTTGCTATTGGGCAATTTTTGTGAATCAATGATTTTTTTTGCTTTTTTTCATAGGCGGAAGCGACCCGAGAACGACTGGCGACTGAACTTCAAGCGTTACCAGAAAAGACCACAGTGATGAAAGATGAACTTGTAACTCTTTCTGACCTTGAAAAGCTGAGAGAAGATGGTACTAAAATTTGACTACAATTTATATACATTATTTCATATTATCAATAGACGTGTGCGGTTATTAATGTATGTTTCTGTAGGTGAAGAACAAAAAAAAGCTCTAGAGATTGAACTGCAAATGTTGAAGGAGAAACTAGCTCCGACGGAAAGCGCAGTTGTGGAAGCATCGAATAAGCTAAAAAAACTACAGGTGACTATAAAGACACTGCTGTTTTTCCTATTATATATCCTGAAGTGTTTCATAAAAAAGTAATGTTATTTTACCAAGCTAACAGTAACTACTAGTATTGCAATCAAAAATCTAATTGTAAAACGATTACCTAGAAAGAAACTTGGTGTTATTACGTATTAGCAAATATTGAATTGCTATACATTTCGACAAGAATCGATACACAAAATATTTTTGTGACATCTCTTTCTATGAAGATAAACAATCCGAAAACTAATATATTTTAAAACAGAAACTATGTGCGCATTAAGAACAAATCGTAATCACAAAGGTTTTTTTTTAAATATAGAACAATATATTGGCGCCTTATCGCTTTACAATTTAGTTGTTATTTTTTCAGACAAGCCTAGACGGCAACGAAATGTACGCAAAACTAAACAGCCTTGAAGAACAGTTGGCTAATTTAGAGTCCCGTAAGACAGTGCTAGAGGAAGACATAGCTTCAATCACTTTGAAGTCAGATTATGAACCTATAAAGGTACAGGCACTGGAAGAGCTAGCATCATTGAACAAAAGTATCATACACGATCTGAATAGTTCTAAATCTTATTGATATTTTAATCTTACTTCTATTTATTAAACACATTCTCCTTACATATTTTTTTCTTACAATGAGCTTTAGCTAGCTGCTTTGTCCGCGTGTAACTCTTATTTTTGGAACCAATAAGCCGGCTGCCCTTGTTTGAAAAAAAAACCGTTATTTTTCTTTTTTTGAATGAAGTTAATTTTTTTTTGCAACTTAAAAGTTATGCATATTCCCTAGTATGTCTAGTTGTTGAAGCTTAAAAGATACTCTCTGAAATATGTTTACATTTGTTTAAGAATAAATCCAATAAGACCCCTTAAAGAAATCAATAAAACCCGGATTTAAAACAGAACAGTATAATTACAGAAATTTACATAATAATTTAACCAAATATTAATTTAACTAATGGCTTTTTTAGCTTGTTTGTCGACTAGCACGGCTAGATCTGCCGGTACATCCCTGTTATTTGCTTTCAGTAAAGAACACAGGTTTACCACAAACTTCTGTGATGGGTTTACTTCTTCCTCTTGCATCTTGGTCCACAGATTAAGCGCCTCTTTCACCTTGTCACCGCGTTCTAAAAAAAATATAGTCAATTGAGAAACTCTATTTCAAGTTGGATAGAAATTTTAAATAATCTTAGAATATTTAAACCTTTTTTATGCTACTATGCTGGCAAAAAAGCATAAAGCCTGCCTGATGGTAAGCAAACCAGTCATCGAGCGTACGAACCAGGGTGCTACCCTGGTAAAGATACCCTTAAGAATCATATAGATAGGACGGCTTTGTCCACTTAAATCCCCCGGGCGATCTTTAGCTATCTACACAAATTCATTTTTTTACTTTAAATTTGTATTTTTATTTGTACACTCACGGTAAACATCCAATATCAGCTCGTATATCTCATCGATATCGACGAATCGTCTCCCTTTTGCCGCCTCCGCGATGTTGAGTAACGCGTGGACTTTCTTCTCTTCTGCGAATCTCTCGCATCGGCGCATAAGGGCTTCGGGGTGGAACTTCACGGAGGGATCCAAGAAAAGCTTGCGAAGAGTCTTCTTATAGCCGACGTCTGCTAACGCTGATATTAATGTCACCTAAACATAGAAGTAATTGCTCTTAAACAAATATACATGTTGGTTGGCTGTGAAGCAGTTCGCCATGTTTCGGATTGAAGGATTTTAGGGCCAATGTTATTACTGGTATATTGTGAGAATAAAATAAAAATTCTAACTTCTTATATGCTAAAACCGCTAAACAGATTTTGGCAAGGAGATAAACTACATCTTAATGCGTAGCTCATTGTTCAAGATTCCTTAGCCTACGGTAACTGCTTAACACCAGGCAGGGCGTACGTTTCTTTTCCACTTTGATAATAGAAGGTAACACTGCAATGTTCTCGCAGAAAGCAGCATTGGTGTAAATTGTAACAGTTACAATTATATACCACATTCGTATTTAACATTTGGCGGTTTCTTTGTTTTATCACTTTATGTACCAGTGCGCCCTCTGTCAAGTTTTGAGTTATATTCCCAATAAAGTCGATGTCTTTAAGTAATGTCACGTTATGTCCCTTGCATCATGTTCCAAAGTTACCTGTACGTCACTCGCGCCATGAATCTTTCTGTCAATATTAAGCATCATCTGCGCCATCTTGTTCAAACTGCTGTCATTTTTGGCGTTCGTCATGAATATCTCTTCGGATTCACCATCGCTCATTGCGAGAAGTATCTTGTGAAGCAGTTCGTGTTTTAAAGGGGTCTTCTTGTATTTGCTTGATAAGTTGATGAACTCCTTCACAGCTCCGTCTATGTTATCACTGTAACACATTAGTAACGTTATATTTTTTTTCAACTAGCAATTAAGTAAAGGCTGCTTGTAACATCCGCTAGCGGCCATAGAAGTTCCGTCAAAATCGGTTCAGCCGTTTCAGGGATTATCTCGAACAAATTTACATACAAAAATATAAACAGTTTTCTTTTTTTCATATTATCGTATATAATTGTATATGCAATTGAATAAAAACAGTCACTCTAACATAACAAACAGACACATACATTTGTTTTATATGAATATATTAATGCAACATACTTTTTCAAATGCACCCTGATAAGTGGACCTAAGATGGAGTTGGCTGGAGTGCAATAGTTTAATGAAGTAAGTAGATGGAACATGTCTTGAACTAGTTTTGGTTTCCCAAGTGCAGAGGTCGCTTCAAGCAACCTCCAACAGTTCAAAGATATTGATCTTCCGCCTTTTACGTGCCTGTAAAGATAGCAATTGATACTCTTTTTGTATTTTTTTAATGCTTCAAGTTAAATGAAAGAATAATTTTGAGTAAGATTTAGAAGAATTGATTTGATTAAAAATATAAAGATTTATTATGAAAGAGAAATACATTATAATATTAGAGATTCAAGAATTATTATTTAAATTTAAAATACATATTTACCATATTAACTTATGTAAAACCAAAAATTACGCATTATTTTATTTGCACAATTAAATAACATATTTCATACGATGTACAATAGGTACAACAAGGGCTTATTTATATGTAGACGTAGGGAGTAAATTGTCATTTCCTTGGCAAGTACGCATATATTTTGGGAAAGCCAAAAATTCAATGCATTCTAATCTTAACAAACAAATAAATGTGTAAATCACCTTCTCTTAGACTGCTCTTTGATCATTTCGATAGCTCGATCGAATTTCTTCTTGTTAACCATTAACGTCGCGAAGTCAATGATCTTGTATTCGTCCAGTGTGAAGTTAGGCGCTGTTTTATTCAAATCTGCGAGCATCATTTCAGCCAGATCTACCTCTCCTAACTTCACGTGCAAATCGAATACCGAAGCCTTCATACCCGCCGATAAATTTACCTAGAAATAATAAGGAAAAGCCTTTAAATTGTACTAAAAATCGATTCATTCGATATGTTCAATGTCATGTTATGTTAATGTGGCAGATTTGGTCAAAGTAAAAAAAATCTGCGGTCCAAACCGACGGGTATGACACGTGAGGTCTCTGATTCTGAGGTTCTGAGAGCGTTGAGCGTTGCTTATCTATAACACAAGCTTTGTTGGCTCAAAACTTTGATGGAAAACTTGTTTAAATACACATACTATATAATTACCTACTAAAATGAACTCGACTAACCCCTTCTTTCTCGCATTTCTTCAGTACATCTCTGGCTGCCTTCAAGTTGTCCTCTCTTACATATTGCTGTAGTAGTTTCCTTAATACGCCGCGTGTGTTCATACCCTTAGCTTCCAACTCCGAAAGGTGAGCTTGCAGGGATTCCTCGTTCATCTTTTTCTATATAATAACATAATAATTATTTGAATACGAAAGTAACTTTCGTCTCTGCCTGTTGTTGTCCAAAATTACTAAGAAACAGTTTAGTATATGTTAGCTTTAATCACATTTGGCAAGGAGAAAAATTACTTCCTGTCGATGGACATGAGTCGCTTTATCCTGCCCACCTCCGAAAACATTCAACTGATTGCAAATAAAATTTGTAAATTGTTAGTTCTAGCTAATTTTGGTCCGGAAATAAAACTCAAACCTCTCTACTCTCTTAGCCCTTTATAGTGATAGCTCAATTTGTGTGCCTTGTTCAACGTTCAACCGATACAACAGATTCGCAACCTGTGACACTGGAACTCAACATAAACATGCGAAATGCGGTGCCAACCCCTCTCGAGAGATCACGGCATGAGTTTACGTTATGTTGTCTTTATAGTATTGGTTAGTATATATCAGGAAATATTACCGGGTGGGTCAATTGCTGTGAGAAAAGTTCTCCATCGTCTACTATGGCCTCGTCCGTTATATCAAGTAACAACGTTGTGAACTCCTTTTTACTATCCTCACTGAACTTTTCAGGTAATCTCGATACACAGTACTCGTGTGCAAGGCTTGAAATTCTCAATCCCGTCGATTTTAAACCCTGGGGAAAAAGATTTAGTTTAGGTTTAAAGAGTCGAGGTTATTTAGTCACCAAAGAGTTGTTTATATTGAGTATTTCATAGTTTAAGCCAATCTGTGTGTAATAACCTCAAAATGAGACATCTGAATGCAGTTTGATTTAAGGCTACTAAATAATCATTAAAATCGACTCATTAACTATAAATCAATAACTATCAATAAGAACAAATATGTTTATATGGTTAAAGCTACACTTCAGGTAATAAGCACTTAACCAAACTTTGGTTTACCTACACACTAAGTATACGAAGTTAATTAGAGATTTGCTTATCGAAAAATACTAACTTTGATTAAATTAAGAATATCAGACAAATCATGCTGCACTTTCTTATGCTGCATGAAAACACAGAGGAACCTCCCGATCCAGTCTTTTTCTTTTTCCAAAGCTTTAACTTTTATATCTTCTAAAATGTGGATAGTGGATTGCAGGTCTTCACTGGTGAGGTAACCTTTGAGAAGAGGTTTCAAGATCTTATCCACATGCACTTTGCCTTGAAACAGCTCACCTTTAAACAGAGAATTTTATATGTACCACTTTAAATTCACTATAGATTGCCCAACATTCCAAGTATAATACTGACATCTAGTAAAATCTAGTTCAATTGAAGTTGTATTGCATTGCATAAAGCCTGTTGCCGATTCAAAGGATAGAAAGAACTAATTTGTTGGTTTACTTATTGTTTTTGTTAACTTTGGGGTGTACAACATCAAAGCTTTTTTTAACAAATAGAAAAAAAAAATTGAGAAATGTGCTCAAAAAGTATATCTTATGTTTATTTACATTTTAAATCGCTAAAAACAATTAAAAGCGATGGGAACTCAACTATTCTTTTAATTTATTTTTAATATCTTGCGGAACTCTATAGTGTATTTATACTTCAGTATAAAGGACACCATGAAGTACCTATACTAATGCTAATTTTAGATATGACTAGCGACCCGCCCCGACTTCTCACGGATATTATTCTATCCATACATCTAAACCTTCCTATTGAATCACTCTCTCTATTATAAAAACCGCATCAAAATCCGCGGGAAGCGAATTTATTTTATACTATGTAATATGAGGGGGGCTTGAACCCCCTAGTCCTCCCCTTGGTAGTCCAGTCATTTCCTAACCTAACTGTATGCTTGTATAAATGTTTATTTTGATATCCTTAAACTTGTCTCAAACCCTACATATTGTAAGGTGTCCGCGTCTGTCTAAAATTAAGGTCAAAGGTCACAAAATGGAGCATTAGTGACTGCCAACAAGGTTTTCATTCCATCCTCAAATAATCTTTGTACAGGACAGTTTTCTTCTTCAAATTCTGCAGAAATTTGTTCCAAATTTTTTTTTAAAAGATTTTGGATAGATAGTTTATTAATTAATGAACAACGTTATTAAATATAATGTAAAGTTTAAAAAAAATGTTATATTTCTTAACAATTTATAAACTTTATAAGCCGTGTTTTTGATCGGGACTACTGATTGACCTTAAATGATACTCTACCTACATAGTTAAACACTGCGCGCTCAGTGCACTCTATTTCGAAAACGATTCAACCTATAAAAAAACTTGTACAGGATTTTATCTCCTATAATATTTATATAGATACAAATAGCGTAAACCCCAAAGGAAACGAGATATTTGCAAAAAATTGCCGATTTTTGTGACCTCTGACCTTTGACAGACGCGGACACCTTACAATATGCAGGGTTTGAGACAAGTTTAAGGATATCAAAATAAACATTTATACAAGCATACAGTTAGGTTGCTCGAATTCCGCGAATCTTACCTTATTTTTACTAAGATGACTGCCCTATGGACCCGCCAATGATACCTATGTAAGGCAAGTAGTGTTCTAATCTGTAGGTTAGTAGACTAAGAAGTGACTGCGCAATAGCGGCTATCTCTTTCTTTTTTCTTTGTTATAACAGGGAGAGAAAAATCTTGGCATGCTGAACTTACATATCTCACTTGCGGCTCTGACTTGTCCAGTCTTAAGTAATGTTTCCATCATAGGTGTCAGAACATCAGTGACGCTCAGCCCCGTCTCTTGGAACTTCTTCATCAGATTCTGAGGAGAGGTGAAGCTAACATATGGCAGGGTGTAGTCTATGATAGTCTCATAGTCTGGTTTGATGTCCATCTTGACCATAGTTGTTAGCGTGTTCATTATACCTGTAAAAGTAATTGTTATTTTGTTTGGAAATAATATTTATTATCCTTCATCCCTTAAACAATATTACACCTTATAAAATACACAGTAATTTATTAAATCTTTTATATGTTAAAAGATTAATCATCAAAATTCAAAATAACTTTATTCGAAAAACTTAAAAGAAAGTACTTAGAATCTTCACATGAATTTTAATTTTTCTTAAAAATTACGGAAAATTTATGTCTGGGAAGATACCGGCAAGAAACATCAGATTTTGTAATTTGTTATACTATTAACTTGCTATATTATTACAATATAGCTATAGTAATCCTAATCAGCATTTATAACTCTAGACTCTCTCTTAACATCTTTAAGATATTCACGTTTATAAATACCTAAAGTCTACTTTACAGTAACTATATTAATTTCTACTTGACCAACCTTTCTCTCCATAAGTCTTTGAGGTGTGTAACAAAATAGGCCAGAAGTAATGAGGCCTGAGTGTGGTACCGAGCTGCTGCATCCTAAGAAACAGGTCCAAGGCTAGAGGAGTCTTGCCCTGCTGCAGGGCGGCTTCTGCAGCGTTCTGCAAGGCTATGGGATTGCGGCCACTAGATACCAGTTCCTCTGTTATCATGTTTATCACTGTTGATGGCTGAAAGATTAGTAAAGTATCACAGCTATCACAATTTTACTGGCCTTGAGATTTTCAACACATCAACGAAAAAAGCGAGTTTTTCCGGCATAGAAAATGATATAATACGTATATTTATCCCTAAATTAAACTTCGGGACCAAACTGAATTTAGTAAAATAATGGCTCAATGGCGTGCTAGAGTTTTAGAACAGAGCAAGCCGAGAGATACGTTATTGTAGTTTTTAAAACATATTTAGATAAATATCCTTGTTGCCTCATTACACTTCAATCTAATGTTCATTCTTTCGTTGTGGACTTGCTGGCGTGGACGAGCTCACCAAAGCACACGGAAGTTTGCGAACATGTCAGCAAATCCACACTTTCAGTGGCTTAAAATAAAATAGCTTAAAAAAATATATATGACACATATTGAAGTTTGATTTGAAAAGTTATGAATGAATGACAGCGCGAACTTATCTTAGTTTGATAGGGCAAGCCGGGCTTTCGGGTTTCTATGACAGTACCGCCACTGTACTGGCTTAAAACAGACTATCACTGTGCCAAGGTTTCTTCAATTCCGATTTAAGTTTTATCGAATCAAATGGGTTACAAACAGTACAAAGTTTCACACTATGAATAATTTTATATGATAGATACTATTAGTACTTACCACTGAGGCTTTAACACAATCTCTAACTAAGCTCCGGCCATGGAGACCCAAGTCATCCTTAGGTCCAAAAGAGGGCAATGGCAGACATTTGTAGATCTCTAAGGCTGCCAATGGATGGTTCTGGAATACTAACAATGTGGACACAGATTGCATCAGTGGAGATATCGAAGGGGAACTCAATGTTTCTTCTGGGAGGTAGCGTAGCACCTTAAAGAAAGAATGCAGATAAAAAGAAACTAAAGATCGTATCGAAATACTATGCTATGAGCAATATTGATACTTTTAATTTTCAAAAATATGTTCAACATTTTAGGTATGTAGCAAAATAATGATTATATATTAATATTTTAGGGATGTATAAGTTCCCTTTCTACTTACCAAATCTGAGATACTAAATAAAAGAATAAAGGTACAGTACACCATCTACTCGAAAATAGATGAATTAACAGATATGATACTGTTTTACAACTTGGGATGTCAGTAAGTAAAACATGGTATTGACATTCCTTTTTTGAGTTGAGTTGAGTATGTATCCCATAGTGTTATGTTAAGAATGAATGCTACATAAGTAGGAACATAATTGTGTGGAGTACCTTTGGAATAATCTCATACATGTTAACAGCAGCCAACGTCTTAACAATTTCCATAATATGTTCCTCCCTGAATTCAACTTTACCAGCAGCATCTTCCATTTTCCTCAGAACTTCTTTTGCGTTTTTGTTATGCGCCATAGCCCTAACAACTGCAGTATATGTCTCGACAGTCTGTTCTATTTTCAATGACTTCATCATTGTCAATATTTCTTGGAGGTTTTGGAGGTTACTAGAAATATCAAATATTGGTTTTATCAGTTAGACTAAATGTGTCCAAAATCTTGATGTTTAGCCAGTGTGCCCAGACAACCTACTGGCTATCTTGGGAACCGCAAGAATTTAATCAGAAGAAATAAGAGGTAGCAAGAAAGCAGTTTTGAGACTTCCCTCCCAACAAAGCGGACACAACAAGGGAAATGGCCCAGTGGCCAAAAAGCTAAAGGGGTCTACTGTCAGCAGACGCCAGCCCATGAAAACGCTATGGTATGCCACTACCTAACGGGTATAAACTGATAGACTTTAATACTTAATTTATCCCCCTATATCTTACACCAGTAATATTGGTGACAAAACTTGTTTAAGGCACAGAAATTTTCCTTTGTTTCCACAAGGTCTTTGCAATAACTAGGACTACACACGGACACTTGAATCAAATTTAACATTATTGACCGTTTATCAT
Source organism: Choreutis nemorana (assembly GCA_949316135.1). Taxonomy (NCBI): domain Eukaryota; kingdom Metazoa; phylum Arthropoda; class Insecta; order Lepidoptera; family Choreutidae; genus Choreutis; species Choreutis nemorana. The sequence continues at coordinate 3,053,518 of OX438598.1, forward strand.
GCCAGAGGCTTTGTTCCCACTAGATATGATAGGTAGTTTGTACAAATTCTTGATCAGATGTTAAACTTTCACAAAGAACTGATTGCACCAAATTAAAGTTCAACTTAGCAGTTTTAAACTTAGTTTCAAGTTTTATTTAGATGTTTGTGCACTATACAATAGTATTACTACTAATACTATTGAAATAAATGCTGTTCTTTTATCGAAGTATGGCATCTAGTTTTCCATGCGTAGTTTATTTTTTATTCATTTTCAGTACTATTATACAATCTACTGATTTTAGGCCTATCTTTTGGTTTAAGGTTTAATCTGAATTCATACCATTCCACAAGTTGTAATACAAACACACTGGGTCAATTGATTTCAATTTTTTTTTAATTTAAACTTTTTAAAAGTATAATAACTATCAACACTAAAATAAAGCATAATATTGTTGACACACTTTATCTATTATTTTTGTGATCACTAATTTTATTTCTATCCTTTATGTTTAAGGAAACTGTTTTATATATAAAAACATATAGAGATTTTTTTTTTTTTTGGCTAAAAATTATTGAATTAAGGATATATTAAGTTATTTACTTACTTTGCCTTTCCTTGACATGTAATGAGAGCATTGAATACATTTTCTGTTGCTGGTAAATTGTTAGCTTTCATATTAGATATTACCTCAGTGGCTTGATTTAAATCTCCTGCCTGAAAAAAATAGTTTAAATTGTTCTACTAAGATTACACATTGTAATAAAAATATGAATTTTGACATTTGATTCATATAGAAAATTGGAAAACTCATATTTTTTACATTTTCAAAACAGCAACAAGAGATGAACAAAGCTTTACAGGATTCTGCTATAGGTAACCTATCACGACTGGTGTTGGTTAAAAAAATAATGATAATAAGGAACTTAAATGTGAAGTGTTTTTTAATCAAACATTTAGTTTTTATTGTACATAAGCTAAAATTAATAAAAGACAATAGAAATCATACCCCCAGTACATTTTGCATCTTCATACCTTTTTTTATGAGTACTAAAGTAACTAAAAAAAATAGTTGATCATTTTATGTAACAGAAAAAAAAGTGTACCAACCTCTCCTAGGGCTTTCAAAATTAGTTCAAATGTTGTAATGTTTGGAGTTATCGGAGACATCTGCTGAAGGAATGTGCTGGCTGTCAAAGTTCTCCCATTAGCAATGTATACCCTCAGTAGTTCATTATAATGATCCACATCAAACTTGGTATGAGGTCTGGTAACAGGTTATTTTTTAAATCAAAACAAATGCACTAGTCACACTCTAATACAACAGAATTTAAAAGATTTATCTATACATTTTGTAGTGAAATACAATAGATATAAGTATGTTTTTCATAAAGCCTGAAAAAGTGGTATTTACTGTCATAAAAAACTTGATTCTTCTAGGAGCAATCAACAAAACCAGGCAGTAATTTAGTATCTAAGAAGTTTAGTAACTTACTTTAACACTGTCCATACTTGTTCTGCTAGCGCCATCCTCGAGGCGCAAGACTCGTCGGGTAAGAGAGCTCCGCAACAGCGTAACAACAACAACCCTTGTTTCTTGGAGGAAAAATTCACATCTTTGACTTTGTTGATAATTCTTTCCAGATCATTCCTGTATACCCGGTTCTTTTGGTGGATATCAGAAGATAAATTAGACATCATATGCTCCAGTAAATGCTCAAGAGACCCGGAACTTTTTCGATCACCGAGTATAGCAGTACCAGAAGACGATGTATCCTTACCGGTTCTCGCATTTCTAACGTGTTTGAAAATAGATGTTGTTGCTAATGATCTACGGAAAAATAAGCATCGCTATAATTTAATTTATAAAACCCTGACTGAAAATGATTAATGTTTTGTAATCGAACTAACCTATTATTTTCTAAATATTTAGATTCACATAAACATTGCGGTCTCAAAATCTTTTTTTGTGTGGTCAGATTTTTTAGTAATACTACTCTAGGTGAGCTACAAAGTCGGAAACTAGGTCGTATAAGCATTTTAATTTTATTAATATATATAAACCCGAAACAAATCTCTAAACGGTAAAAAAAAATCTCAGTAAGTTCCCCTTTTTTTCCCCACCGTGACTAGCTCTGACAGCCAGCAAACAGGGTTACAAGTTTAAACAATGTTTTAAACGATTTAAGGAAGTCTCGCAAATAATGGACTAATCGTAATAACGTAACTCTTTTTTCAAATCAAAAATCGAAATAACAAATTTTAAACCATTAAAAAAAGAAATTAAAATACGCTCAATTATTTCTATAAAACACAAACATTACCAATCTTGTAACACTACACGTGAGTTTTTGACGTATTCCACATTTTTTAATGACGAAAACATGCACTGACAGCATAGCATCCTGCATTTTTCATTTAAAAAAAAAACAATCTTTTTGGAGACATTTTGTTTTATTTTTTATTTCTAAATTAGTAGCATTAAACTTGACACAATTTTTTCGATTCAACTCTTCCTTTTGTTAGTAAAAGCAAAGAGCATATAGCCCATACAGCCTACAAGTCTTTCGTCCTTATTTTTTTTTCTTGTTACTTGAAGATGATAGATGAGATGAAATGATGAAGATAGGATGAAAATGGTAATGTAAGTATTTTTTTACTCGAAACAAAATTACTCGGTAATTTTAAAATAAGATTGTGATGGTATGTCAAAAATGAAGTTTCAAAAATGATATTTATATAAGGCTTTTTTATTTCGCTCAAATAAAAGGAAAGTTGCAATCGTTTCGTAAAGTTCAAGTGGATTCAGAAAGTTTAAATCTGCCCGCCTCTGACTGAATGTCATTCGTGTCTATGCGGTCTGTCCTGTCATGTCTGCCGTCCTGGTAGCCTGTCAATCTCAGAGTTCTCAGAGGATGTGGAGTGTTTTGTGTTGTGTGTGAGTGAATGGTGGATGTGAATTTTTTAAATATTGGTGTTATGTGGTAAGTACCAACCTGAAAACCTATTAACTAACTGAGGTTATTAAGATCTTTCTGTTTTAAAAGTGAATTTGACGGATGCTATATGGTTGTATGCGGCCGTTATTTCACCGCCATAGCCCAAGCTTGCGATACCGACAGTCGACTGCGCTTATTAAACGTAGCTCGATTGTAAATTTATTTTGATTTCTGCTACTTCCACGTGTCATTGGGGTTGTTCGTGCTGAATACCAGCGACTGGTTCATGAGCATAACCTCAATAGATTTGCTCTATGACCTTCTAGAGCTTCTAGTTCTCGTTGCCGCCTTTCCGCTCGTGATTCATAGCAAATTATGATCGTACTTTGATACATGTATAATACTCGGTCGGTAATTGATTAGAATTAAAATTAAATTTTTGAAAAACATTAGCGGGAACCGAATTGTTAACGGCATAAAAATAAATCTTATAAGTTTCATCATCATTTTTCTTTTTAAACGTATTACTGTGTCTGCTCTTTACCAGAATAGTACTTAACATGTAAATCTATTTGCTATGCACTACCCACTTTCTTAATCAGTAAAATGTTAAATGATAAAAAAACAATTAAATAGGTATGTCCAACTTGCTGTCAAGTAAAGCATTATCTCAGTTTCCTTGTAAACTCATGATAAGAGTTTTTAAAGGCTAATAATTATTCATTTGTTTAAATAGGTATAACTAAAATATTATTTTGATCCTAAATTATTTTTTTTAATCTTAGAAGGTATCATTTTCAAAATTTCTTTGGTTTAGTACAAAATGTCAATGAATTGTGTGTCCAGTTTAATAAAATGCTTGTTTTTGTTACATGCCACTGTCCAAAAAGCCCTAAATTATTTTTATTTTGTTTAAATTTATAATTGTTTATCAGTCTTTCTTTGTAAATACATTTTTCTTAGTAATTAGTTTATTATTTTATTTCAATAAAAATAAGTTTAAAAACTAAAACCTGTATAATTGCACTGTAAAAAGTATGAAACAAGAAAATATTCAATTATTATTCAATATAACTGGTGTCCTATTCCAGCTTCAGAACTAGGAACTAGGAACTAGCTTTTGCTTTTATGGTTCATGAGACACTGCCCTATGTTTGTAAGATAGACAGATGGATGGTCACACCATCTTCTTGCCGCCTTTTTGGCTACTTATTACACTAAAAACAATTTTATATATACTTTCTTCTCTTCATGTGTTTCTGTAGTAGGGCAAATGCTTGGATATGTGAATTTACCACGTCAACAAAGTACAAAAATCACAGTTTTTTTGGAACCTCCCCTCCACGTGAAGTGGGGATTGGTCCTTTTAAAACATTGAGTGGTTTTAAGACAATTTTTTGATTTAGATATCCATTTGCGAGATATTCAATCTTAAAGCACAGTTTTTGTTAAAATACGCCCCCTCTAAAAGCTAAATGGCGGCCTCTAAAAATCTGAAAAAATTGTAATGGTAGTCTATGTGATGAACGGCTTAGATAACTCTGTTAGTGCAGGAGTTACAGGCCCTTTAGAAAACAAAAGCTGACGTGTATTCCTAGCCTTAGAACTAAATTAAAAAGTGTCACATGAGGGAAACAAATATTGTGGCTAAGTTCATGTAACAAACATAAAAGTCGTCAGATGGCCACATGACGCATAGCTCAAATGATGCAGAAAAAAAGAAGACTTCTGGGGCTGTTGAAGCTTTGAGTGTTTTTTTTGGCTTTACTGTAGTTTGATAAAAACAAGATTGCCATTTAATAAAGAATGTAATTGTCCCACTTCTATCTGCTACTTACTTAGTTATCAGTTAAACAATAAGGACGGAAGCAACTCCCGCGCTGATTACGTTTCACAGATTAACTACTGTCTGTCAGTCAGTTTACTTGAGCTAAGCTAAGTAGGAAAATAAAAAGCTGAAGTCAACAAAAAAAGTTGAGTTTTATTGATACTGATTCTAATTCACATGACCCTTATTTGTTTATTATTGGGAAATTCCAATTAGTACTTTGAAGTTATCTACATCAAAACATATTTCAATCATATTTAAGACCAAAGGCATTTTTTTTTCTTTTTAAACATTTTTCCCAAGCAAGATAGTATTTATTATCTACTATCAGACAACCTTGACAGTGAATGACTATTCTCTTGAGCTGACCTTTCGGCATTTAATTGGCAAATCATCAGGAGTATGTAGACATGAAACATGTAACTATAAAAGGTGGTAGTGATGTGCTTTATAGAGAAGTTGAAATGAAATGGATTAATTATGAAAGTGCTATAATTTTTACTCCTTTTTAATCAAGGTAGATATAATATTATTTATTTTTTTTCTGATACGTTATTGATCTTTGTATATTGTTTTCGTGTTTTATTGGAGTTAGACCTTGCTCTGTTCGAACTATGATGTCATATAAACATCTGCTTGGCATCCAACCTATATTCTTACTAACTTCATTGTTTGTTAGCACTTCGCATGGTTTGAAATACAAAACTGTGTTATCGAAAATCAATAGACCGATAACGAATGATTACGCTCCATATATTCAATCAAAAGAGCGTCATATCTACGTATTACGATTTTACTTCTAGTGAATATTCGAGGGTAGATTTTGAAAGTATGATTTTGTCGTCACCCTTGATAGGAGAAACGCACAAGTGAACTCAGGTCGAGAAATGAATTGTACGGAATGTGATCTCCATAGTAGTTTTATGCGGTGTTCCTAGCGCACCAGCCGGATTATTGCGCAAAAGAATTATCATCATACAGGACGCAAAAGAATTATCATCATAATGGCTGCTTTCACTGACCCCTAAATAATTAAAATGGATAGTTATCTTTGTATATCCAAAGTTTAAGTTTAGGGGTTTTCAAATTCTGAAATGAATGTGAAGATCAAAAGTTAGATCTCCATATTTTTAAAATTTAAATAAATAGTTAAGTGTCGAAAAATCTGTCTTAAATAAATCAGTTCTCTACCTATGGCAAGTCGTCCTAAAGGCAAATTACTCAATATGTTTAACAGATTAAAAAAACAAGAAAAATAACTCCCGGCGAAAAAAAAACCTCTAAAAAGTAAAGAAATAAATGCGTTAGTTGGCTCTTTAACTTTAATATTCCTAGTTATATTTTGATTTAAGTGTTGTGGCTTAGACAGACTATTTTTATCTTTCTAACATCTACTACCATGTCACGGTAATAAGAATTGGGCCTGGTGAAGTTAGTAAATTGCTAGTGAGGTGAGAGAGGTGAGCTGGTGACCTTCAAACGGCTGATCAGATTTGTATAAATTATAACTAAGAACCATCTCGATCGCGTCAGCATGAAAAAAACCGCATCAAAATCGGTCCATCCGTTTGGGAGCTACGATGCCACTGACAGATAAATTAATACATACGGTAAACTTATAAAACCTCCTCTTTGTCTCTGTTTACCTACTTTAATGTTGAGTCTTGACTATTATTACAAGAGGTAACATAAAATAAAATGTTAGAATTGATTTAAAACATAAACTGTTACCCAAACTATGGATGTGTGTGCATTTAGGACTCAGCTAAATTGATACGTAATTTATCTGCTATCTACTACCTACGTATGTATATATACTACTCAAAACAAAATAAGGGCCACGAGGTATTTTTTCATTTTGGTGTAAATTATTAAACATTTACATATTGAAAGTAGTAAAATATTGAGTATACAAACTCTTTGATACCTAAACTTTTTAATACTGTAGTATTCATCTAATGCTGGCAACAATTTTAAATAAAATTTGATTTATAATTATTTTTGAAAATTTTGATTCCATTTTCTTTGTCGCTTTGCTTTCCTTAGGTTCTTGGTTTATTAGAAATTATCAGAGTTCATTGATATCTCGAGTCAGAAACATCTTTTGCAATATACCACAAGCACGCAGGCGTCATATGGACTCGCTGACAGCAACCAGAGCCGTTACAATGATTGAAGAAGGTCATTCGCAGCGATCTGTGGGTTTGCAATTGAGATTTTCTCGAAGAGCTATTCAAAATCTATGGAATCGTTTCCAAGAGAACGGCAGTGTTCGAAGAAGACCTGGTTCGGGCAGAGTTCGCATTACAACAGCTCAAGAGGATCGTTACATTCGATTAAGTGCGCGCCGAGATCGCACAACGACGGCCCGCAAGCTGCAAAATCGTTTACGGCTCACAACGGGTACTCGTGTCAGTGACCAAACTATTCGTAATCGATTGCATGAAGACCAGCAGGCATCAAGAAGGCGAGTTGTCCGTGTTCCATTAACCAGAAATCATCGTGCAAATCGTTTAAGATTTACCCGTCAACATTTGGACTGGGAAATAAACCAATGGGGCATGGTGCTCTTCACAGACGAATGCAAAGTTAATTTTTTTAACGACGATCGGCGTATTAGAGTATGGAGAAGAAACGGCGAGAGATTTTCAGAAGCCTGCATCCATGAAGTCGATCGTTTTGGTGGTCCAAATGTAATGATTTGGGGCGGGATAAGCTTACACGGCAAAACTGAGCTCGCTATTTTAAATGAGGGTACTGTTGCTGCTCAGCGGTATATTGAGGAAGTTGTCAGACCACATGTGATCCCATTTGCCCAGCGAGCGGGTCCTGGATTCATCTTGATGCAAGACAATGCTCGTGCACACACGGCTCAAGCGACTCGGTTTGTACTGGAAGCGTCTCAAATTCAAGTCTTGCCGTGGCCGGCGAACAGTCCGGACTTAAATCCAATAGAGCACATGTGGGATCAGTTGAAACGAAGAGACGGTGATAAGGAAATCCACAACCAACAGCAACTCATCAACGCTGTTAAAAGGGCCTGGGAAGAGATTCCAATGGAAAATGTCAGGCATTTGATTGAGAGCATGCACTCCAGGCTTCAGGAGTGCGTAGCGAAACGAGGAGGGCATACTCGTTACTAAAAGCATGGAGTTTTTTTTTTTTTGTTTTCAGTAACTTTACATTGTTTTTATTTTTAAAGTTAAATGTGATTTTTTCTTTCAAAAGCAAATAAACTTTTAAATCATTATTATTGGAATAAGTTTATTGGTCTACACGGTAAAAACAACATTAGTTTTCGTTATGGAGACAAAAAAATATATATTGGTTTTATTATTTTCATGATACAGACAAAATAACTCGTGGCCCTTATTTTGTTTTGAGTAGTATATAATGTTAAGAGTTAACTTTAGATTATTGGACTGATATGATTATTCTTTTGTTTCAGGTTATGTGTATACAGAATCGTTAACTGTGATAGAGCTGCAGCAACGATCAAGTGTGGAATGTTTCCAGATTTTAAGGACTGCTTTATTGATGTAAGTATTATTTTGATATAAGATAAATCAAAAACAGTTTTGATTTCACTGTAAATTCCTTGTCTTTTTTTTGTCCACCTTTTTATTTATGTATATTTATCGAGGAATCTTTCTAACATTTGACTGCTTAGAAAAAAGATGATAAAAAGAAATTCAAAATTTCTTCGTTTCGAATTTCTTTTCTTTTGTAAAAGAGGTTCCGTAATATTAAAAAATCTTCAAGATATAAAATCATTGGAAGTAATAAGTTTATAGAACCTATAGAAATGTACTGTAGTCGAACTGATTCACCGATGTCAAGCCTTAGCTATTATATTTTATATTCCATTCTGCTAGTACGTATATTTCGTTTTCCACTCAGTTATTTGATCATACATTTCCCTGGTATTCCGTATCAGTAATCAGGATAGGTTTCCTTTCCCCTAACGTATGGATGTGCCTTGGGGCTACCCGGGTAGAATGTTTTCGATAAACCACCCAGTGACTACGCAAAACTGAGCTTTATCTCCCGGTGATACGGAGTATAGGTATCAATGAAATATCCTGAGGAACCATTGGCGCCGATTATAACATGAATAGTTAAACGCTTCGGTGGATGCGGTTTAAGTGACTGCTGAAGCCAGGTGGGCAAGCGAAACGACTGTTCGAAATTACCTGACATCAGCAGAGATTACTTATTCGGCATAAAAATCTTATGGTCTTACCAGGAATGCCATAGGATATACTCAATTAAGGGAAAAACACACCCTCTTATGAAAAATTTCTTTTACCAAGTTCGTTGGTGAACTACAATCGTTTCCTTTACGTTTTTCTTTCATATTAGACTATCGGTACAGTACCAAAAACGAATATCGTTGTCACTTTGGTTTTGTCTTTATTGAATTTATTCTAATCTGCTTACCTTTACTAAACTCCAGTCCGATACGTGTAAACCAGTCACATACGCCTAAGCCCCAAGTAATTGAATACAACACACGTTGAACAGTAGTTTCCGAACGTAACTTGCATGCTAATTTCTAAATCTTTACGTTTTATATTTCACATAGTTTCACTAGATCATGATGAGTTTTAATTTATTTGTTATATAGACACCTCCGAAAGTTACCAGCAACGCGACCACTTTGTTTTATTGTTTTAAAATGGCATAAAAATATATAAAACTTATTTATCTTTTCAAGTTTGTCTCAGCTCTGTGCAAATTTTCTAGCACTTTTAGGGTATTAATATTAATACTGGATATCAATCCGTAATATCTCGCAACAGAATTTTACAGAAATTGGTGCAAACTGGTTTGTCATTGTCGTCTTAAATATTTTTTAATACTTGAAATATTCATTTGATAATAAAAAAGGGTTATTTAAAGCAAATTTTAAATCCAAATATATATGAATTCAGATGCCTGAAAATAGTGCTTAGTCTTCTAGGCTAAACGTTATAAGCTTTTATATGTGAATTGTAATTATTATAACAGATTCGTGTTCGCCATTTGACCTCAATCACGCCTGATGTCAAGTGAAGTTGAGGTCTAAGGTACACGCCTACCTAGAAAAAGCCTTCTCACTCTCGTCTTGAAAAGACCCAGGTTGTATTGTTCATGAAACATCTCATCTGTCAGTGAAATACATTTCTTACCAGACAAATTATACAACTGTTTAATACTAAAGTTTTTTAGGCAACGTATAATACTTTATTTCGTATAAAGATTTCCCCGTAAGTAAGAAAATAGGTCGCAAAGAAAGTAGAAGATACGAAATGTGAAGATAAAGTGATGTTATTTATGTCGGAATGTCGCATTGCAAAATCCGTACTTATTGGAATTAGCAAACCAAATGGTATTGCCGTGGCGGGCGATAGCATGGATTATGGCGCAGTGTTGCACGGCGGGGGCGGGTATTTACCGTACGCAAACTTTCATAGTTAACTATTTGAAATCATTTATTGAAATCCACCTTTAATATTCAATCAAAATATTTAATACGCTTGGCTTCCTCCCTGTAACTTAACTGTACTACGCTATTGTTTCTTGTAAGTAGCTGTGTCAATTTGAAAGCGTTTAATGATGCGTTTTCTGTCACTCGGCTTGTTCTTTTGGATTGTTTGGAGAAATCACTAGTAATAGAAGTCCGCAAATATTTTCCAGAGAGCTATTAGGTATGCGATGATTTTTGTCTAAACATCTTGATCAATGTTATATTCTTAAATGGAAACATGTTTTCACTTGATGCAAGTACAAAACCAATGTTTGCAACACAAGAGCGAGTTCTCATTTACTACAAGGCGTAGCTCGTTATCCCAGAAGCAACATACCCAAGCGTGCGACATCAATGGACTCCCACGCTACATCTACCTGTTACTAAGATATCATCCTTACGCGACTGGACATAACGGTGCTGCGGTGACCACAAACAATTCACTGCTGCGTGTGAGTGAAAGATACGATGGTGCTGTATAGCGCTGTTTCTTTCGCTCTGTGAATGGTAATCATGGTAGTGTCGGTCAGGTCATCTGAAGTTAATGAAGTGATAAGGTATTATGTCACAGCCCAGGTCAGTGGCATTTAGTTTCTCATCCGCCCACCTTGATATGTAGAGTAAATGGATCAGAGGATACAAAACTGTAAACACTTAGAAATAGAAATTCTCGTGCTTTCTATTTTATTTTATCTCACAGAATTAAACAAATGTGCATTCTCTTTTAATTTAGGTTAAAACATTAAAAACATATGGATTGCCGCGAAATATTGTGTTGATTGTTTTATTTCGTTATGGTAAGGGAATAAGGTTGCTTTTTGACAATGTGTCCGTTGTTTATTATTGGGCGCCAGCAAGTCACATCTGACTGTTTGGAAGGATTGGGTTAGCTAGCATAAGTAATGGTTCGCTAGGGCTGTCGATACTTTTAAAATCTTAGATTTTTTTCTGACAAACATCATGGTTTGAGGGTAGTCTTGTTATCAGTAAAGATCTTGCATAATACAGTTTTTTTTTTGAAACTGGTACACAAAGTCGCAATGTTGAAAAGCTAGTGTGATGTAGTAAAACCCGAAGATTATTTTAGCTGATAGTGGGGCCATAGTGAACAACAAGTGTGGTTACCATAAATTATACCTTCGATTACCGCTTGCGACTGCAGAGTTACAAATTTGTTTGATTCTGTGTAAAGTGCCGGACGTAACGGATTGATGAGGAATTAAGAATGCTCATACGAAATCACCGTAGTAATCTATGTTAGCTGACGTGCAAGAAATATATATGAACTCGTGGTAGACACACTGAAATGTTTACTTTTCTGCTGACAGTAAGAGACATATATTCCTTCTTGCTAGTAAAAAGTTTAAAGTATTTCTACCGGGTAGGATCTTCAAACACGCAGCATCAAAAGCTAAGAGAATTCCAAATGAGATTTTAAGTCAATGCAAATGGCCGATGGCATCCGGGAGACAACCCTCGTTTTGTCACTGGTGTTTACGTCAACTGATCGTTTCGTTTAAAGCTCGCTCTTTAGCAATGCGTAATGTAATGGTGGTCCCAGTTTATTCACCTCGAAAACCGTATAAAATTCAATTCCCGTTGCGTTTAAATTTTGCTAAACTGTCCTAAGTAGAACGCTGGCCTTTTTATCGGCCTGATTAGTTTAATTAGCCGACTGGCCAGGCTGTAAAGTGAACTTCACGTTACTCCATTTAGCAACCTTTAGACGTTTCAATTGAAACATTCTTTTTTTAAATTTCACTACATAGTATAAAACAAAGTCGCTTCCCAATGTCTGTCCCTATGTATGCTGAGATCTTTAAAACTACGCAACGGATTTTGATGAGGTTTTTTTAAATAGATAATTCTTCAAGAGAAAGTTTTTGTATTGTTATAATACATGCATCATATCCGTGCGAAGCCGGGGCGAGTCGCTAGTTAAGTAATAATCAAAAGCGTGCTTTAATGGGAAATTTTACCCTTTTGCATGACCCCTTTTACTGATACCCATAAGTTGAGTTGTTACAATAATGAAACGATAAGTCTTCATAATTTTCATGTTAATGGACAAAATATACTATATATAATAAATATAATACCAACTGCCTTTTTTTTCACAAGTTTTTTGCTGTAACTCCTACATATGTAAATGTCGATGTGTGAATTATAATTTTTTTACGAAATGCTGCAAATTATAGTATTTTTACCGTAACTTTAATACTTGTATGCTATGGCATTTGGATAACGGTACTTGGAATTGGAACCTTAAATATGATGTTCGTTTCTAATATCTTTACCTACACCGGATCCGGATATTAAATGATACGTGGGAACTTTTTAATTTGTTTCTTGTTTGATTTCAAATTTTCTACTCGCCCATGGATTTACTATCAGAGTATGTTATTCAAAATCTATTGTTTAATTTAACTAAAATTTATTTTAAATAATTATTTTTTATCAAATCTGTCTTAATTATGTACACAAACACAACTTTAAATAGGACAGGATTCAAGGAATATTTTTATCTAAATATTTGTTGATTAAAATCTAATTTTACCCTTTTCTTATTTAAAAAATGCATTTCCTTTCTTTTTTTCTGGATTAAAGATCAGCTCTTAAAATTTATTAAGCACACATTTACAGTTTAGTTTAATCGCCTTTCCGCATCCGTTTGTTAAAGCAATCAAAATCACATTTCACTCATACAATTTTTAAGTTCAGTTATCATCAGATCATAAATAATTATGCGTTGATCCATTTTTGTGGCTGACTCGTTGGGATTAATGAAGCGAATGTATTGTTTGTGATAAAAGTATTACGTGATATAAAATGCGGTAGGTATCAATTTCGTAGGTAAGAGACATAATGCAGTAAACTCAAACTCTTAAAGCTGAGACGCAAATGATGCCGTCTTATTGTGATCAATAGTTGATTGGGTACTCGAGGACCCAATCAGTTTGATTCAGAGATTTTTCTTTCAGGTAATAATTAGATTGCGTGTCTCTTATATTAGACAAGAGCTCTACTTACGTCTGTAAAAAGTGGATTTTGAAGCCAAAGCTTCTCGAACTTTACGTCAAACATTCCCATCTTTTCACATAAACTTATGTAATGTTTTCTTTAAAAATAGCACCGTTATTTGTAAGGAATCTAAAAGCTAACTGAAAACGCTACCATAAATTCATTTCGTGACTGTTATCTCTCAATGCAGTAGTAGCAACTGAACTTCCCGTCGTCTGACCTAAAACTTTTAATTTACCAGTTGAGAAAAATGTGTATGAATCTTGTAAGGTTAGTCTAGTGGGGTTTATCACAGTCGCTTTCACTTTTAGAGTTATATTTAATTAGTAATTTAGAACGGAACATTTGTGAAGGATATTTTAAAAAGCACAGTGATAGTGGATACCGGATCCGTTCTGGACTATATCTTGTAATTTTAATTCTAATGATGTATTTATATGTACATAAATGACCTTAACTAATAACATTAATAAACCTACAAGTCTAAGCAGATTTTCAATATTTTATGTTTCATTAATCATAAATGACGTAAATGTTAGATAAAATATAGTGAACACGATATTAAATTACATTATTAATGTTTATTTTACCTAGTAATTTCACTTTCTACGAAACACTTGAGCTTTTAAGCGGTGCGGGAAAGCGGTTTGCTTTATTAAATCAGCTTTCTTCGCCTAATAACGTTATTACTTTAACAAGTAATATTAAAATGTGTAGGAAATTCGGGAAATACAAAGGTGAAATTTGTATAGGAGTTTTTTTTAGCAAAACAGCGAGGCTGAAATATGAAGAAAAACTGTACATGTTTGTGAAAACGTTTGTTCCCAAAAAGTATTATGAAAATACAATTTAACAGAAAAACTAAAATGTGTTTTTAGCAAAACCAGAGTTAAAAGAATAGATAAAGTTCTCTAACAAAAATATTGGAAGCCATAAAATGCAGGGATGTAGCGAAATAGCTACGAGGGTACTCTAATGATTTGTAGAAGGGTGGGTTAGCATGTATCAAATGGGGGTTCTATACGTATAAAGAAAGAATACCGAACATTTCTTGAAACTATGTTGTGGTAATTGGTATTAGTAATCAAATCTATTGAAGTCAAAGTGGATAATAGGAAACCGCAATTACCTCAGTGATAGAGAATCATTTACTAATATGCATATAAATGTGGTAAATACTAAAAGATAACAGTAAATGTGAGATCGGTGATATTGGTCGTTTGCATGGAACATCCGAACTTGTCTGAGGTTGTAAAAATCCGAAATGATCTGTCGTCACTGCGTCGACGTGTCGCCATAAAACAGGATAGCGTGTTCTTGTCAACTTGCTGACGAGGAGTCCTGGAAATGATTTTAGAAAGACAAACTCACTGAGATGTACTTAAGTCACAGACAATTCTATACGCTACCGAAAACCTACGATTGGATACGTAAAGATACGTGTTTAAACTTTGTAAAACAGAATAAGAAATGGATTATTCTGTATAGAAGCTCAGACAGTGTCACGTTGCACTTGAACCCACGTTCTAACCTCTAGTGAACGGAATTCATCTGAGAGCTCTCCAATAAATATAGTTCTATTTCCTGACCAGACCAAGTGTCGCCATTTTGTAAGAGTAAATGGATCGTATGAACCATTCACATGGCCATCAATGTTACTGTGACTACAACGTGAAGTAGAAGATGGTATTGGAATTCAATTTATGAACCCTACCGGTGAGCTTTTTGCTTAAGGGCGACTGTTGTGTATATAGCGTTAAGAGTTGAAGAAAGAGGTTTTTTGATAGGTATCCCTTCCCCTAGCACAAATGGAAGGTAATTGTACATGTGGCAATGAAATCCTTATCTGGCTGTAGGTAGCTTTTCTATTTCAACAACTAAGTTAAGTGGAAATGTACTTACATGGGTCTGCGAATATTTTAATACGAACTGTAGATTACTAGAATGTTTTAGATCGCCAATCGGTCGGTCTGTTTAACATCTCAATTTTATGTCACTGCTGTACTCCCCATCGACATCACGCGCGGTAATTGTCTATCAATGACCGCAAAACTTTGTAATCGAAACATTCAAGAGTGTGATTGCTGTACGTGAACCTCAACAGTGTTTTTGTAGCGTAAAGTGTCCAAAATTAACGGAGCCCGTATTATTCGAAACTCTCGCAATTTAGCGAGGAAAGTAGATATCAAAAACTTTGTCGAGTAAAAGATAAATTAATATTTCACATGAAATTCAGAGAGAACGTTATTCATGAAATTCTGAAGTTTACAATCTATTTTAGAGATTCCAAACTATTTTCTGTATCGTTGCATGTTCGTTTTTGTTAAACCGGAATGTTACTGCTGGAATATTGATAGCAAATAGGATCACGATGTCTAGTATTAGTACGATCTTGAAATCTTCTCTTTGTTCGAATGCTAGTGAAATATCTTTGAGTGGACTTTTGATTGGAAAGATTCATTCTCGTCGAATTATTTGTTCAGAATTTGAAGTTTAAAAAGTAATTCTGTAAGTAGTGTTATTGAGAATTTTATAAATCTTATTTGATGAATATTCTAAGTAATGTATAGTTTCTTTTGATCTTTCATTTAAATGAATAAATGCCGTGTAAATGAATAAAGTTAACGATCTATTCCATCAACCTGGCCGGGTATCAGTACCGTTAGCTATCTGACCACGTTGACGGTCACGGCCTAAGATTTGCAGTTTTTTATCTCACTAACCTACTAAAGAAATGAGTTGAACAGGTTTCGTGAATCGCAGACGATTATAATTTGTGATGATAGAACGTTTACGACTCTTTAAAATACTATTTAATACACGTTTACCGGCTTATTTTAATTAAGGATTGATTTTACTGTTTTAAAAGTATATTTTTCCCTGTTTATTAATTTATGTACCTGCACACTAAACCTAATGGATGCTAAAACAGGATAATGTCCATTTCATGAAATGTTTTCATTGGCGATTGAAATGACAGAGGTATTTCGAGAGCGTTGCTGAACCTGCGTTTTACCTGCTTTCTGAAATACAATGATATTTTTTCTAGCTCATATTTCTGATGAGAGAAAACTCTTAGTAGGTTATACAATACTCAATGTATTTGCCAGTCTTGGTTTCCTCGTCAAATGATAGGTAAGTAATCAATACTGTGGTTTCCGAATCGTTCGGTGGCCTCGCTTTAAATGGAATATTCTAGAGAAGTACAAATTGGTATGCGTCGCTAGTGGCCGTATGGTCTGCAAAGCTCTCCAGTCATCGTTTCAAGCCTTCCTGTAATCTATTATCTGCACCGCACCGCACCGCACCGAACACCGCATCCTATCCTCTGATTGAGATGGGAGAAAATTAATCTTACAATTTTGAGAGAAGTGATCGATTTCTAGCTGTTTTTGATCGTTAAAATTATCGAAACAGCAATGAATGTCAGATTTTGTGTTTGTCTATTTCTTTTTGAAAATGTTGCTAAAGTTTCTCAACAGATTCACTTGATTGATTGAAGAAGCTTTAAATTTGTATGTCGTTGTAGTGTTACGATATTCGCAAGCATTAAATTACTCATTCGAATTATTTTAAACTGGGACTAGAGGGCTGGGTTGATTTAAAAGATAAGGCCAGACTTTTTTTTACGAAAAATTTGCTTATTGATTCTACATTATTTTGAATGGAATACGAATAAAATACATATAGATACGTATGTTTGTGTGCGTGCACCGTGCAGCATCATCCCCTAACTCCAGATTAATGAATAGAAAGATGTTTATTGCACAATTGGCTTGACGTAGGAAATGGTTTGGAAATTGTTAACGCCCAAAGCGTTGACCTGACGGAAATGGAGGGGCGAGTCCTGTGACGTCATAGTTTGCTAAGGTGATGGCTTTTGAAATTCTACTGTGAAATGCCTTGATGTGTATAAAATTATGTAAGCCTACCATATTAGTAAACTTTTAACATTATTAAATACCTTTTTTGTATGTATGATCAGGAATATAGATAGGTATAGAAATTGCGGGGCCACGTTCCAATTCAAATCTGATCAAGTTTGAAACTTCCGCTGATATAGTTTGTAGGGAATCTCGACTGTGCAAAGTGTGCAATGGTTCACTAATTGAATGAACTCGATGTTCTCTCTCAGCTGAAAATATTGGTAATTGGAGTTATTGTATTGTATTGTCTAACATTCAGAACAATCATTTCATACACCTATAGAAAGCAAGTATTTACATGCCTTATTAATACTTGCGAAAGTGCGCTTTTAAACTCAGTGCTTAAATTTGTGAGTTTAGAGATAGCTGTTTAGTTTTGTTACTGAATAAAATCTTTTTGTGCTGAAAAATAACTAAGAAACCATAATTTATTTTTTGAAATTGTCAAATGACAATGCAATGGCGTGTCGTAAATACTCTGAATTTGAAGAGATAATGTTCCATTCGTCAAAAATTAATTTTAAATTCCTAACCCAATAAAAGGTTGATCCTCTGTGAAATATCCCGCCGGGAGAATAATTGAAATCGTATTTCATCAGTATCGGACATGAGCTGGAATTAACAATTGCGGCTTTATACATTACCAAACACTTTGAGCAACCCATTCAGTTTTGCCATGCGTAAAACAAATGTCAACCATCGATAGTATTCGTATTACCAATTATATATTCATCGTATAAGTGACATATTTCGAAGGTATCCGATTCCGACCAAGACAAATGTAACGTTTTCTTGACAAAACCATTTTTCGTGTTGACATCACCTCATTCACCGGTTTATGGCTGCATAACACGCTGTTTAACCTTTTTATTTTATTAGCTTGTTAACAAAAAATATATTGAAGCGATCCACATAAAATTCATTAATTACACCTATCAGATCACTACTTTTACCTTATTCTCACATTAGGTATTAGGGATAAGTTTTCCGTTTTAAGTATCAAGGGTATCCCTGATCTTTATCTGCGAGAATCTTGGTTATTTAAAATTCCTTTATTCTTTACCATACTGACTTTATCGCCTTCTTAGTTTTCTATCAATTACTATAATATTTTTAAAATTTCTTTCTCTTCTCCAACAAATTTGGGGATTGTTTTCTAACAGAAGTTAGGCTTTATACGTTCCTTAAATTTACATTATCAGTCACGAAAATCTTCAGACACCTTCGTAAAACATTTACCTTATGACCTTTATAAGACGTTCTCTTGAAATCTTGTTATACATAAATAATAGCCTTTTGCCTTTCTGAATATTGTATTGTATTCGTATTATTAAATAGTCACACCTCTCCACACATTTGTTCTACTTACATGTTAAGTAAAATACCTATTAACTACTGTCTAGTGCCTATATTAAGCCTAGTGCATCAGAAGTAGGACACGACTTGAGGTGTGAAATAAACCTAGAATAGGTACCTACTGCACGGATACGGTTGTCTGATACCATTTGAAATCCCTGTGAGCAGTTCTAATTAATGTTTTGAGCTTGTAATGTTAACGTTTTGGACTTTTCTCAAACAAGAACCGCAATTTTTCTAATGACTGCTAAGTAGATTTTTATTTAGAAAGAAACAAAGAGCATTGTCACCTTAATTTTTAAATTGATATTTAATAAAACGGAAATTATCTAAAGGAGAAATTTTATCAAAACTGAGCTCTGTAAGGGACAAGGGATGGGAAAGTTTTAATTGAACGTACGGATGATTGGTTATTGTCCTTGGGTTCCTAATACCGGTAATTTCTCAATTGTACGTAACCTCGCTGACCTTTGAGCTTTCTATGAAAAATAAATAAGCTTGCGTCGAACCCGGTAACCTAAAAAATCGTCCTATATATGTATGTGTACATTGCAGCATCTTTAGGTATTTTTACATGGCTATACTTTTAAAATCTACGTCATAAAAAATACAAAGGAAAACTGCGTTTTAAAAGATAATTAAATCTGACTATTTTTACATTGACGTTTCTATATTTTTTTTAGATAGGGGTTTGGTTATCCGTGTTATTCTGTTTTGATTAGTGATAGTCCGTTGATTAATAATTAATTCAACATAATTAGGTGTTGCGACTTCTTAGAATAGTTTATTCATCGAAAAGTTTGTTGCGCTACAAAAACTAAGAAGTATCCAAATACATCACTAAGAAACAACAAAACAACTGTCGTCAAGAGCTGGGAGCTATTGACCTGAAAAAAAAAACAAAGCTGTGATTTTCCTCTACATCTCGCACTGTATTTCATCCGTATTGACTTCAGCCAATAAGTATTTTAAATCGGATTTTATAAAAGGATTTACGATAAACTATCTAACAGTATGAAAAAATAAATCAAAAGGACTTTAACAACCTTGTTTTTGTCCGTGACATAGTTCGCATTACAAACAGAAATTGTGTTTTTTTTTTTTGGGAATCCTATTCGTTTAGCCAAGACATGCAAGTATGCCAAGTTTCAACCAAATCAGCTTCACTATGTACGGAGTTTTTACCAACAGGCGGGCATTGAGAAAATACATCTACTTGCAGGTATGGGTAATACGTGGAGGAAAATTTTCTATGCAAATGGCTTTACGTGTCAGTTAAACTTACGGTTGTCGCCAGACAGGCTTGTTCCTAACGTTTGAGTATGTTTGTTAATTATGTGCTTTAGAACACGTAGCGTAATTAATAAACAACTTATCTTTGTTTCCCCAAAATTTGATTGATATCGGCGGTCATGAAAACTGCTTAATTTACTTTTTCAATGTGTGTCTTAAGGAATTATATATCTTAACAATAAATAAATAACTACCCATCAGCAGACATTGAGTCATGAGTTAAGCTGAGTAAATAAAAGCTTCACTATTTATCAATTTACCAGTTCAATAATTAATAACAATAAATTAAATTGATGAGTAACCCAGTGGCCTGAGATCCCGAATACAAATATATCCCCTTATATGTTATGTTTTTTGATGATGGAAGAACTTTTATGATAGATAAAACGTATTCATTAATGATAAATTATTGATAAATATTAATTTAATTAAGGTCGCTTTAGGTGATCCATACGAGAAGTCCAATTTTGAGTTAATTTTTGTTAATATGTACCTAAAACGTAGTCGTGGCCAAAATTTACATGAAATAATTTCTAAAATGTAAAGAATTGATGTTTAATTCCTTTTTAATTTAATTTTTAAAACTTTCCTGTTTTTTTTTAATTAAAAACCAAATGCTTAAAGAATCATCTTTGAGCCTTAAGTAAACTCTTTCTTTATCAACTAGTAGATGAGGGGATGTTTTTGAATGGCTGTATCTCCTATCACTAGAATACCAATCCATCCTTGTGATTATGATGATTTAGGATGTTTATTAAAGCTTTTGTAATAGAATACAATAAATGACAAGTGCCTTTACATTTCCAGTAGTGCGGTTGAGGTGTGGTCGGCATCATGGGGAAGCTGCTGTCGAAGATCTTCGGCAACAAGGAGATGAGGATCCTCATGCTGGGTCTTGATGCAGCCGGCAAGACTAGTATCCTTCTCAACTGACAAAACGTGATTCTAATTAATTTGACAGAGAAACAGAAATATGAATTAATAAATAAAATAAATAAATAACTAAATGAACTAAATCACAAAAAAAAACTTAATTATGATAAAATCAAAGTAAAATGTCACAAACTGAGACTATTATGATATAATGATGGTTCGTATGTTTCGCCCCCATTGCCTGATGATATTTTCGTTCCCAATCTCATTCAGCCGCCCTTGACACGGGTCGAAACTATTTTAATGATATTGAAACACCCGTACTCGAATACCTAAAAGGTCACTGAGTAGTTTTTTTGCGTATTCTATCTTGGTACTACATTTACTACAAAAAGTACATGTAGTACCAACCTTGTCTTAAAAAAACATTCACAATAATAAGTACGATATTTTACACGAGCATGAGTTCTCGTAATTTGCGACTATTTTTAGAATCGGTTGATCGATATTTAAGTTAGGTATAATTAATCGAAAATGCACGTTTCTTGTGTGACCTGTGTTTGTTTCGTCAATATATTAACTCCGAACAAATATCTTGGCCAATAAATGGGTAACTTTACCCATAGTTTCAATACTAACTTTTAAACTTTATTTCAATATTAACTTATCCTGGAGAAGTAAACGACGAATGGCCATGGCTCGGGCTGCAATAGAAAAATAGAAAATATGGAGGAATCGAGGCATAACAAAGACAACAAAGATCATGCTTATAAGAAAATTTGTGGTTCACATTTTCTTGTACGCGACAGAGATATGGACCCTGAGGCAGACCGAAACCCAAAGGGTCGCCCTTGAAATGAGGTGCTAGAGGAAAATGATTAAGAGTCTTCTGGACCGAAATCCGTACAAACGCTTCCATCCTTAAATAATTAGATATCAAGGTGTGTCTATCTAATCTGATGCAAAAGTGAATCCTCAAATTTTGGTCACGTAGGATGCCTCGTCGTGCTAGGGAAGGTCGAAGGAAGAAGCCAGAAAAGCGAGCCAGATCACCAATGGGTTGGACGGACCAAATAAAGGCCCTTGTTGGTGGCCCTCTACACGAGTGCACCCGTATGACGGATAAAAGGTAGAGGTGATGAAAAATATTGCGGCGAGTCGGTTGCTGACGATATCATGACAACCACGACCACTCTGCCAAAAGTGCAACGACGAAGAAGAAGAAGGAATAAAAGGATGCCATGGTCTAAGAACCCAGACGTCAAATATATACGTAGAAGCTCTGATTAAGACTGATCAAGTAATACTGATATAGCGCGGGTTGAGTGGGCGATAACTCTAATACTGAGGTTGTGCTTGAAAACGAAAATCAATTGCCATACGTATATAACACAAATAATTTATATATACTTGCAACTCGCTGCGAAGTTGAATTTTAAACAAAAATGTATTGAAAATTTCCATAAAAATATAAATAAAAATCAATAATAAATGAATGATGAAAGCAAGATGAAAAGATTCGCATCGTCAAACATAATCTTAAGTAGGTACTTACTTTTTTAGTTCTACCGTCATTTACCCTTTTTCGGTTTAACTGTCAATTCCTTGTATACGCCTATATTCATCCAAGTCAAACATTACAAGTACAAAAAGAACAAACAAAATTCACTTTCCTTTCATTCAATTCATATTGATTTATCGAAGTCATGATTACCTATTTACTATCGAACCATGAAGGTTAGTTTATTTATTTGACGTTGTTGGTCTGCCTTCTGGTGCCTTAAACTCACAGAACAGAGGCGAGTAGCGACAAGCGTCGAGATTATACGTGCGTGCTGCTCCCACCAACTCCTCAAAGACCAAAAGTTTAGAGCTTTTCTTAAGACAACAAAATTTTGCCAAGCTACCATACAAACAAAAATTGATGTTTCACCTACTTTTTATACCAAAACGAAACCTCGTAAGGATGCATGTTACATCAAATCCTTTTTTTTTTGCCCCATCGTCGTTTCCGTAATAAAGAACGGAACATGACTGAACAATAAATTATTCTAACACATCCAATACATGCTACTGTCGTTTCCTCGACTAGTTTCGAATGACGTTTTACAATAACACAGCATGTGTTTTGTATAATTATTCGGTTTGTTGCACACATACCGCTCGCGTGATATTCACACAAATCCTTATATTGCATTTGTATAGGAAAATACTTACTAGACTTCATCTAGTATAATATTGGGCGCCCTTCCACTGAATTCAATTGTCAAGAAATTAAATAATGTTGATGTTTTTTGTAGTTGCCGATGGCATGATGATGTTTGTATGAATGATGTTTGTACACTTTTTATGCATGTAACAGTAAACAAAGATTAGTCACTTTCCTATTTATATTACTAGTAAAGGTAGTACAGAATTTAATTTGTTTTTTTTTTATTAGCCCCCAAAGTTAGGTCATATACCTGCCAACAAACTTTTGAACGTGACTGTACGGGCAATAACTTAGATCTAATACGTTCAATTAGGAAGGCACCTGACATGTATGAATTCATCGCTTTTTTGTTGTCATTCGAATTTGGCCGGATAACCAGCCGTTATTCACATGTTTAGATTTTTGTTTATATCTTTTTATATGGGAACATTTCAAGCTGAAAATTTTCAGTATGTTATTTGAGCAGAGGCACTAATTTTGGTTTACACCTGCTCATCTTGGGTTGAGCAGGTTTCTTGTATGTCGATTTCAAAGTTATGACACCTTGGTTTTGGTAATATTATTCAATGACGCATGTATGTGGACTTTTGAAACTTTATATGGTAATTATAAGAATAAAGAATGACTGAGAATACAGTTTCAGTAGGCGTATACGTTTTCTCATTTAGACGCTACGATTTTCGTTTTTTTTTTCGGAAATAAAAAAAGGTGGGATTACTTGAAATTAATAAATATTTTCTTGAATCTAATTCTGTCACAAATACGCACAAATTAAGAGCTATTTGTGTACGTTTATACTACAGGCGCACATACAATGTTTTCAGAGATACACGATTCTGCAAAACGTTACTCCAGCAGTAAATGCAATATCTTGAAAACCTAAATATGAACAAATTATATTTTTGGTGCACATTTTTGCAAAAATATAACCTTTCTGCCCATGCTCAATTTTCTCTCCGATCATTCGTTTAGGATTTTCCTGCTGGAACAACGTTACTCCAGCAGGAATCGTTGTTTTCGTTTTTTCCCTAAACGACAACACGCAAAAAAAAAATACGCGGCATTCATTTACAGCAGATTAACCACTAATTATCTATTCCAGTCATATCTCTCTAGGAGCCACTTTCCGGCTGGAGTAACGTACTCAAACAAAGCACAGTTTTTGACTAGATAAACTACATTCGTATGTAGTTGATTCTGTAATTAGATCCAATTGACATTTATTTGTTTTTAATAACAATTCATGCGTGAGAGCGATGATATCCTAAGATTTGTTAATCTCAATCAACACGCTTCGTTAATTTGTTGGTATTTAATTTGATTCATATGTACCTATGTATATGTGGAGTTATTGAGCCATGTTTTCATCTTCTTTCTCGGATTAGCACAGAAGATTTTTTTTAAATTTGATAAGTATTACGTGTGAATAATAATAAAAAGTCACTGTTTACATATTTCTACATATCTCCAGACTTTATGTTTATATGGATTGTTACATTTCCATCATATAGAAACAACACACAAAACAAAACTTCAGTCTTACTAATAAGATCAAGTCATTGTTTTCGTAAAACAAATAGCAGCCAGCCTTTAAAAATAAACCTCCAGACATAATGATTTCCTGAACGCTGCCTGTCCCAGCTATTTTATATAAGTTAAAACTAGGTCAGTCAGTCACAACGATACCTACGGTCGGGTTTAACGT
Organism: Choreutis nemorana; assembly: GCA_949316135.1. NCBI lineage: Eukaryota > Metazoa > Arthropoda > Insecta > Lepidoptera > Choreutidae > Choreutis > Choreutis nemorana. Next base: position 3,078,159 of record OX438598.1, read on the forward strand.
CGAGACAGTCACTTATAAGAACGTCAAATTCAACGTGTGGGACGTCGGAGGGCAGGACAAGATACGCCCGCTTTGGAGGCATTACTACACAGGTGATTAATTTATTATAATAGAGATACAATAAAACAAGAGTTTAGGTCTTCGCAAATTACACCGACTGAACTCCACTCCTATTAAATTTACAGTATGGCATTGAAACGTGAGCTTTGTGTCGTATTTTTTAGAGAAGATGTTTAAAAATTAAAGCGAAAGACGTATCACTTGTAGCATATATCAGTTGAGTTGGAGTGGAGTCGGCGTTGAGTCGGTGTAATGTGTGTGAGACCCTGATTGATAAAGGTATAGTTTGTATGTAGCTATCTTTGAAACTTCATCCGATTTTGAAGATTTTTTAAACTTTATTTAGAAATTACTTTTTAAGTGGGCAATGACATTTTTTATCGCTGAATGTAGCATAAACTGTCTAGTTCTTATTTTTATAACTTTCACATACCTTCACAATTTATCTAACTTTTAAGTATTAAACTAAAAATATAATTGTATAAACCTCCTTATTCGGCTACGTCTCTTTTCATGTGTGACTCAAGCGATAATAATAGTAATTTTTTAAAGTTAATAAAGTTGATTAGATAAGAAAAAATTAAGAAGAGAGTTTTTGGTCAAACAGAAAACAACAAAATCTGATTAACATGTGATTTGCAATTTTATTCCAGGCACTCAAGGTTTAATATTCGTTGTGGACTGCGCGGACCGCGACCGGATCGAGGAGGCGCGCCAGGAGCTGCACAGGATCATCAACGACCGCGAGATGAGGGACGCCATCATACTTATCTTTGCCAACAAACAGGACTTGCCGGACGGTAATACTATATTTATTAATCAAATCACCATCGTCATCACCTGAAAGAGGTCTAAAGCTGGATAAAGGGTCCAATTACTTCCAGTCGGAGCGATCCTGGACTGCTTATATCCATCCGGCCAGCAGCAACAGCGGCTTAGTGGCATAATGTAGTGTTTTGACAGTCACGCGTGTCCTGGCTGTAGTTCCCTTAAGTTTTTTGGCTTCTCGGCCGTTTCAATTGCTCTCTCCGCTTTTGCTGGCAGGGATGTCTGCAATTGGTTTATTACTTTCTCCTATTTCTTCTTATTAAATTCGTTACGGGTTACAAAACTAGGGAACTCTGGCACGTATCCTGTACTTCATTGCACAGCTACGTTATTCATTGATTCTTGAATCAATGGAAGCCACCGTTGATCCTAGTGAACAGGAATCCAGGAACAGAGTGGTGGGTGTGCCCTGATTCATCCAGCGGCTCCCTACACCCCTTACAAGATGGTCCGTCCAAGCAACGATAACTTACATGATAAAAAAATACCTCCTGAAATACATGGGAAGACCAATTGGACATATTTTAGTAAATAATATATGTTTCAGCCAGTTCTATTGATCAATAGAATTAATATTTTTTAAAGGTGACATAAATTTAATGTAAAAAGGTATGTTACTTTTAAAATTATTTTAAAATTATGTACATATCTCGATGATATTTGTTTTTTTACCCCTTCTTGTGATTGGTGGTTCAATTATTGTTCATGGTCAAACGGATTTCAATAATATAAAATGCGTAGTTATGTTTAATAGTCACTAATTTAATTGTACTTTTAACTGTTTTCATGCACTCAAAACAAGTCATGCCATACATACAAAACTATTAAAACAACCAGAATTAAAACCTTTTTCACATTTGAATTGAAAACTCGAGTTATTTGTGTTCCAGCTATGAAGCCGCACGAGATCCAAGAGAAGCTCGGTCTGACACGTATTCGGGACCGCAACTGGTACGTGCAGCCGTCGTGCGCCACCTCCGGCGACGGACTGTACGAGGGACTCACGTGGCTCACCAGCAACCATAAGTTATGAACCGCGGAGTAAACAACCCCACCAGGTAGTACGTCTTCACCTCTACATGAGCTACGCTTTGGCGGTGCCCTTGGCGTACTAAGACGACAAGGGCATCTTCGTACCATAAGGCGACGGTATCACTTTCCATTACGTGAACCATCTTCTTTATCTACTTAATGTTTAATGACCTTCAATAAAATTCCAGTTGTTGCCAGTGGTGACAAAGGGGATAAATAAAATCCTAGTTACCAGTGGTGACTAAGTGAATAAATGTGATCCCAGTTGATGCCAATGGTGACTAAAAACCCAGTTGTTGTCAGTGGCGACAACTGAGACAAAAACCCAGTCGCATAAAATCTATTATTTCCTTTGTTAAAAGAAGTTATATCCCTAATGTTAACTCCGGTTTTAATTGATAATTTTGCGATTTCAGGTGAGGATTTCGATGCCATTTAATTTAAGTAAGCTGCGCCCGTGCCGTCGAATATATCTCGCGAACCAGTGTCGATTGATAAATAAAAATAATAACAAATTGAACTAATAATAGTGAAGGTGAAATGACTGTGCAGCATGCAGTGTAACCTCTCAACACAAGACAATTCAACTATATTAGCTAGCTAAACAATCAAGTGAACAACACACAAAATCAATTAATTCCATTATTTAAAAATTTAGAGGTTTATTTGATTATTATTTTTTAATGTTTATTTTGATGGAAATGATGAAAATTATTATTACTTAGAGTAAAAATGATGTTTTATTATTATTAATTTAATGTTTACCTCCATTTCTTTTGTATGATAGTAAATTTAGAGAAAGTTATAAAGCATTAATCATTTAGATGGTTTGTCGAGTGACAGCAATAATTATAACTAATGTGTACAACAATGAGCACGCCTGCGTTATATTATGAAGTGTATTTTACTGTAGCTTGGCTTTTGGTAGAGATAAATAAGACAATATTATGAACTTTTGATAAATTTTTTCACCTTGGAATAAATAGTCAGTATCTTCATAGCAAACTATATCATTTCTAGATTTATTAGATTCTGTTTCTTTTTATTATATCAGTAGCTTTAATGTGTTATTTCGTGTATTTTCTATTACCTTTCAGGGGCTGAGCTACAATAAAAAAACATCTGTACATAATTAACGTTCCACATTATGTATGTACATAACTGAAAGTATCATTTTTTAAAGTTATCTGTTTGTATCTTTATTTTGTATGCAACTAGGGTAACGCTGTAGCCGTTTTATAGGGTAACGCTTTGGCTTTCGATGTAAAACAAGTAGATAGAGATAGGTTGAGGACCACCCATACACTTGGATAATATTGGACTAGGTAACATTGAGTGTTTGGATTCAGAACATCCTTATAGCAGTTTTCGCAAGATTCTTCGCAAAATGTCTTTACGAAAAATTCGATACCCAATCTAATCGCAGTGCTGATTATACTAAAATTAGTGTGTGTGTCTTCTGAATAAAAAACATCTGAACATTTGCGCAAAACCTTAAATAAGACTACTAAGCAAATGTCGGTCATAATTGTAATCAGGTTCACCTCGAATAAAGAGCGTATTTTTACACGAAATAGTGCTATATACGTCACAGTTAAAGATTTCCTAAAAACGTTATCCAACTTGAGTAGAGTGGTTTTTTTTTTTTTTTTGTGCTAATTGAACCTTATTTTGATAGCACTATGTTCCAAGTGAGGTCGTTCCGATTGGGTGCTTAAGACTTATACTTAGAGCTCACTTTAGCGGGTTTGTTTCTATTACATAACACTGTCCATTAAATACAACTTAGAAAGTTATGTGCTAAGATCACCTCTACAAATAAAAAAAAAGTAAAGTGTAATGTGTGAAGGCTAATTTCAATTACATATATTTAACTCAATTTTATGTACTGTTGATGTTAATTGATTTTTTTATTATCTAATGGTGTATCTTCTTATGATGGTTTTTGTATACTGTTATATAATAAACTTTACTTGTGTATTGAAAATATATTTGGATTTACTTGTTGCTGATAAGTTTAATGTCAAATGATATTGACAATTAAGTAAATGTCATTGGTGTGATGTGGTTTTAATTAACTTTTCTCATCTTATACTTTATATGACTTAGTAAAACTTATCAAACACAAGGAAAACCACCCCTTATTCTAATTTGATCAAGATTTAACTGAAGTTATGTATGCTATCTACTAGTTCATTGCATTGTTTTCTGTAAGCCTCGTATCCATTAGGCAACAATTGATGCACATCATGATGAGCAACGTTTGGCAATACATGTTGCGCTTTAAATGTTGCCTAATGGATACGAGGCTTAACAAAACCTGTGTCATGTTGGCAACATAGCGCGTTAGTGCGCAACGTCGCCGATCATGTTGAGCGTCAGGTGTTGCGCGTCAATTTTTGCCCAGTGGATACGAGGCTTTATGATGATTGAAGTACTATATAAAGGGATACACCATGTTTGTATCGGTTAACATGTTATAAAAATATTCCGTTTTATTCGCCTATTTTTTGTGATATTGATTATTTTCCATTTAATAGGTATTTTACAGATTATTTTTGATTGATTTATAAGATTGTACGAATGTAATACTCTTTAATTTGTAACATGACATGGAGACATGTTGCCGCCAAATTTTGAACGAAACAATGCTTCTATTTTAACGGCCAACACGAAGTAGCCAAAGTACTGTATCGATTTAGTTAAGGGGAAAGGTCAAACAAAAACGGGGCTACATTCTAAACACGTTTTGTAAAATTATGAATCGACAATGTAAAACTATTTTTATTAGAATTATAAAATGAATAAGTGCAATTAAATTTTTGTAGTAATTATAAATGTGCACTTTGAATTGTAAATGGGTTTGTAATGTATGATTTTAAATTATTATTTCTACCTAAAGTATTGGTTCGTTGCATTGCCTACACACGGGAATGTTGTTACGAATTACAGTCTGCTGTATTATATTGTAGAAAAGTTATTCAATATAAATTCACACTTATTCAACTTATTTTTTCTTAAAACAACTACTTTTATGCGTAAACGGGAGTAATACCGTTTAGTTTACCTGCCAATAATCGCGCTCCGGCCTCTTGCTCATACTAAATACTCCTACTACCAACATAAAAACTAAAGGTATTAAAGTAATATGCGATAAGAACCGGAGGAAATAAATTTAGAATAAAACTAATTCTCTGATGTTTTCATATTAGTTGAATCTTCTCTGACTACTGTAATAAATTAAAAAATTCGTATACTTAAAAATCATCGCGCCATTATTTTAGTCCGGAGCCCACCAAGTCTGGTTGCGGGAGGGTTGCAGTCCGCGTTCGTTTAGGAGTTGTAGAGTATGAAAATATATCAGACGTCACATTGAATGCGGTCCGTCGGCGGTGCGGCGCTATAGCGTGGATGCGACGAAGGGGTAACATCTTTCAAGAACTGCGACTGTTCCGCAAGATTTCGGTAGATTGGGCATAGGCGTGTGCACACACAGAAAGACGTGGATATAAAGTACCTTAATAGTAAGCAAAAACGGGATTTCTTTTCATGAACATTTAATGTACGTAAGTATTTTTTTGTCCAAAAACATGCGTCATCAGCCGACAAGAAGAAAAATTTGAAAACATTTAAATTTAAGCAACTTATTTTACTAGCCGATACATTTTTGACGCGTCTTTAAACTTATCCATTTTTATTAGTAATTTTTAATCAATATTTTAACACCTTTTACCATTAACAAAATAAATATCTGCTATAAAAATTGCTGTATAAAAATTAAAAAGAAAAAAAATTGTTTGGATTTGGATTTTATCGGGTTGTGTCGGAGCTTGTGATAGAGGAGTCAGCATTGATGTCATCGCATCTTGGAGGCAGAATGATTTGAAGTTCCTCTGTTAGAATAGTCTCGTCTTCAGGCGGCGGTTCAGGTACGCGAAGGTCGTAATACTCGTCAGTTGCTGATAAACATCTGGAAATAACGAGAGATAAATTAGAAACAAGTAAAGTGGAGTAACAATAAAATAAGAGTACGGCCAGAGTGCCCGCTCTGAGCGTAGCGTTTTGCGGAGCATGGGTGAGCAGTCGGGATAGCTTTCACTGAGTGTATAGTGTAACGCTCGGCCGTCACTCGTTTGTTCGAGTCAAACGCTGCACTCTACGCTTCCCACTCGGCACGAACACTTACTGGCGGATCCAAAAATGAAATTTGGTGTGGGGCTAGTCCACCCTCCTACAAAACTGTCGACCTTTTCTTCAGAAAGGCTTGGGTGAGGGGGGTCTCGACTAGCTAACTTTGGGTTTTAACTAACTAAAAGATAAGATACTTTTGGGAGAGGGGGGGTTGAGCCCCCTTGTCCACGTCAGAATTCGCTAGTGGTTAAAGTATTAGTTTTGATATTATGGGTATTATTTACTCGTTCCTATCCCCAGTTTGTACACCAGCCAACACCGAAGTGTAGAGTCGTGCCCGGGCTCCGTGCAGTCTCATGCCAGCCGGCACGTCCTCAGAACCGGACCGAGCCTCGGGGATGGCGTGCAATGTCGTCATCTCTACACCTACAAAAATATAACCAAAAAAATATATGCTAATACGCGTAGGTATTCATCAAACAAATTCTGAGATTCGAATCACAAGTTGGCAAGCTGTGGACTTTGCCATTGACAATTCGTAGACTTATCGAACTGTGATCGGTTCAAGCTATAAATGCCACAGAGAGGCTTCCACATTCTTTGCTCTAGGGTTAAAAATACTAAGTAAAATTTATTCATTACAGCAAGCAAACCTGAAGAAGTGTAGAATAAGTTATTAAATCACAATATTATTTGCCTTTCGTTATTGTTTTAAATCTTTAATGAGATCAGTTTTAAAATGTATATAGGTACCTGCTGCTGGTTGGTTAGTCACTGTACTCTCTTTGGTTTCTTTAGACTTGATATTTTCACCTGGAGGTAGCATAACTCGCACGCCATCCTCTTTTTCTATATGGTAATAGATACGTGCAATTTTGGATTAGTTACTATCTTTAGGTCTTGCGAATATTTGATTATTAATGTCTAATAATATTCACAATGTAGCTTTACCTCTGCTTCAAAATCATGAGTCGTATACATACTACATAGATAAGATTAGCTACCAAGACCAGTCAGAGAAACGATGAGTCATGTACGTTCCGCCTTCCTTGGAATTCGAACCCAGAACCTATTGTTCCTATTGAACCTATTGTTTGTTATTAATATTTTCTTATTGAAGAAGAACCTAAAGGCAGGTATTTAAATAATTTAATTAGTTACCAAGCAATCATTCACGGAATTAGGAAAAGTAGGCATAGCATGGTTAAAAAACCGGCCAAGTGTGAGTCAGACGAAAAGTGTTTCATTCCATCATTCAAGTTTAAACAATAATTTTGTGTTATTTCATAATAATTTCGTTAAATAAAAAGAAAAAAGTTAAACGTTTCTTGTTTGGGGTCTTTAATTTTCAATTTGTTAATACTTTTAGTATTAGTTGTTATCGTGGGCACATAAATAAACATTTTCTTAAAATTCTAAGTCCAGACCAGTTATTATGGTTCGTGATAAACAGCCCCCTGGAAGATGGAAGGACTAACATCGGAGGTATAGTAAGTCCCGTTTTTTCGAAAAGTAACTAACCAATCCTAGTGGGAGTTCTTCCAGGACCAGAGTAACCTCTAAAGAGAGTCTCCAGTTCATCAGGCGTCATGCGGCGAAGGTATGGGACACGCTTCAGATCGGGGCGGTGGAGACAACGGAAAGAATTACGGTGCTAAACAAATAAGTACATAATACAAAAATAGTTATTCATAAAACATTTACGTGTCTCGAAAAAAATATAGATATCTTTACAAAGGTTACTTTTAATAACAGAATGTTAAAATAATTTCACCTTTATAAGTCCCGGTGGGAACTGCATTTGGTCGATTGCGTGAGACATGCTGACACAGTGGATCACACCGCCATCATGTTTCATTGAAATCGCTGATAAACCAGTCTTCACCAGATCTTCGCTTATCTAAAAAATCGGTCCGGTACTATTTGAACACATAATTTAAATTTTAAACCTTTTACCGTGGATCCAGCTTTTAACTTTGATGTTACGAATTTGTAGAATGGTTGGTATGTTGGTACTTAGTTTTAAGCTTTTTAAAAACAAATCCTATATGATTGATAATTGCGTACCTAACTTGACCCAGAGAGGAACCCATGTATACATGCATATGACTACCTACATACTTCGGGTGATCATTAAAACGTGGCGTTGAATAAAGCAATCATTATGGAAGCTAAACCAATACTTTATGTATCTGAATTCTCGCTTTATTTTTATTTTACCTTTTGCGTTGGTAACATTGATGTTCGGCTTAATAAAAAATCTACTCTATAATTAAATTGAATAGCTTACTTACAGCATCAAAGGTTACCAACCAATTTAAGGAAAAATTGGTTGAAAAAAAATATGCCGCCATATTATGCCTATGTTTGTTATTTAATCTCACCAGAAGTTGATCGATTATGGATAAAATTTGACAAAAATAAAATGTGCAGGATTAACGAATAAAAAATATTGTGATCCCGAAAACTCAAGTCGCACGTAAAAGCTTGTATTGGAATTTATTAAATGGGACAATGTAAAACTTACTAAGAGCTCTCTTCCTTCACAGCATGGCAGCAAAGGAGGCAGTTCATCTTTTAACTTGTGACTCGAGTTCACTCTAACAGTGACGTTATCGCCACTGGCCACTGGATTCATCGGCATCACGGACATGGAAGATCCTTTCTCTTTCACGTCGAACGCGTCCGTTGACAGCTTCCCAGACATGGTCATACTGCTGTTTATTGTCATCGACGCTGCAAGAGGTTTGTGCTCGTGAAGTAACTGCATCATGGATGTTTTGAAGTTGAAGGTGGGTGTTGAAAGTTCCGGTTGTAGTTTTCACATATTTTCGGCGTGACACTGACATGTCGTTATGTTTCGTTTTTTGAAGTTTTCCAGCCTGACACTCGACTTTTTTTTTGTACAATAGTAAAAAGTTTGCAAGTCTGCGAAACAAATTATTTTTGTAGGAGCTTCGCAAGAAGGTACGTTGGATTTTCCTCGTTTTTCTCGTAGTGGATGACGGACTAAACGACTGTTTTGACTTGTAAGATATACACTGGGTCTATGATTTTATAATATAAGCACTGGGTTTGATTTTTGATCTCTCAATCTAGATGCATTTTTTCGGAGCGCACAACCCTTTTGACGTTAGGGACCATAGTATTTTTTGTCTACTGTTTGTTCAGACCATTGCCTGTTTTTCCCAGTTCCTAAAAAGACTACTTCCTAATAGGTCCATTTCCTTTTTTTACCATTTCCTGTTTTGACCACACTCAGTACAGTGTGAAAAAGAAAATGCTTTTATATTGCATGCAATCTTTTTTGAAGTACAGGCCACTTATAGATATAATAAATTTTGATTAGAATAAATTGTCAATTTGTGATATAATGTCATTCATTGCATCAATGATTGCTTGCATATTTTGTATTCATCATGGATACACAAAAATTTATATTTAGTACCAATAAAAGAGGACAACAAACATTATTGTATAAAAACCACAGGTACAATTTGAGCGCGAAAAAGAATTTGTTCACGTGTATTAAAGCACACTTTGCTCAGATTAACATTTGTATGAAAGTTCAGCTTTTAGCCAATCTCCATATTACAATAATCTCCTTCACTTTAACTTACCTATCATGTCACGAGTTCTTTCTTACCTACTTTCATCGCTCTATAAGATATTCTAGAGGTCCTTCATCCCCTACAAATTACATTATTCCCCTAATAAAAGACAAATTCTTTGAACACGTTAAGTGATCACGAAGTACACTCAACCGAAAGGGCGTCTTAATCACCACGTCGCTAGCTGTTATCCCTTCATTTTTGTCATTTTAGGAATTTAACAAAACACGTGAGCTCATTGAACAATTTCTTTACGTTTAATATACAAATTGAATAAGCTTAGTGACAGTTGATCTGATCTTTATATGTAGGTTTTAAATCATTAATAGCTAGTGTCATATATGTAAGTACATACGTACAAAATTCAGCCGTAGGCAATTTATTTGGTGATAACAAGATAATTAAAAATACACAAAAAACAAACCCTTAATGAACTGAAATAAAACATTGCATAAGTAATCAAAATTTATTTCAAAAAACAAAGAAAATCTGATTTATACAAAACTATAAGTCACACGTCAGTTTGACCGACTTTAAACAAGTCAATTAAACTTCCGTTACATAATTTTGTGCGATAGCTTGCGCTCCAAACTAATTCCTAAACAATTTTAGATAAAGTTGTTTACTGTTCAATCAAATTTCGCATACGTTATCAGGATTGTAAAAGTCTTTCGGGCTTTCTTCGTCTGACTGCGCGCCGGCTCTCTTTTCTTTCTGTTGATTTAAACAAATTCAATCAAATCTCAAATATATTTTCATTTAAACGGAATAAGTAATGACGCGATTATGAGATATATTCGATAACTAGATTAAATTTTCTAACAAGTGTAGTATTTTAGTCCTTCGTACTAAAAACATTATTAATAGATCAGAAATTATTAAAATATACAGTAGAATGTTATCTGTACCGGTGTTACTATACTCATGATGGTTGTGATGGTTGATGGTAAGTGATGATTGTGAGTAGAACACGTGAAAATGTGTATTAACTCTTCATCATGAGCCTCTCGCAGTGAGGTTCCCCTGATGACACGAGTTACAATGGACGACCTAGCTGTCTCTCCTATATTGCTTGTGTAATATGCGAGCACGTACCCTGTTCTTTATTGCGTAGCTGCAATATACGTTGCATGGTCATGCTCGTATATTGCGACCGCCACTGTCGACCATAGTTAACAGGAGTTGCCGTTTGGAACAGTAATAATAACCTACCATCCGTTTGATCTCGTGCTTCATCCTGAGCAGCAGCGCGCGCAGTACCCTATGCGTTAGGAACAGTCCCGTGCGTCGTACGTCAGCGCACTCCGAGTGCACGCGCCCGTTCACCACAGCGCCAGACAGACCTTCCACAGTCTCACCCCACTCCACTTCAATTAAAATAATATTTTTTGTTATTTACCGTTGACTTTTTATGCGTAGAACTCGTGTTTTTTACTGAATTATAAATATTATTGAATTTTAATGAGTTAAACATGGTTATTTTTAATTCATTTCCTACATACACAGTTTACCTCTTTAAAATATTCAAATAACTTCGCACAGGTCCAACTAAAGTACTTATGACATTTCTGAACATACAAAAGACGATTTGTGTCTAGTTTTACGAAAAATTTCTTTAATGTATCAAAAATAATGAGATTCACATTCAAAAAACACGAAACGAAATTCCAAATTATATTTATTCCACACCCCGACACACGATATTTTTTATCTGCCTTTTGTTTTATTCTCACAGAAATGACTGTCATACATTTTAAAATAAATTTTTACTTTCGTATTTTACCTCTACATTTACATTTTTTGGTGCTCGTTCAGTATTTTATTTTTTGTTTAATTGAACAAGAATACCAAACGTGATATTTTTTTCTTATCTATGGCGCTGCGCAAACGTGTGTCTTGACAGACACACAGACATGCGCGTCAAACTTATACACTGCTCTTTTTGCATCGAGGATTAAAAATTAAACACAATGGGCCATTCATTTATAAAAAGTTTATATGCACCGCACTTCTATACCTTTGAAAATTCAGGAATAAACATTAAAACCATCATTCCGTAATGTCTGTAAAATTTTGTCCTGTCGCTTTGCCCTATAGCTTCATCACATCATAGTTTAGGAATTTCAAGAGTTGCTACAATACGGTAGTTGATTGTGGAGTTGCAGAGTCAAAGTTAAGCTTAGGAACATCTCTCTAAGTAATAACTAACATTCGACGGTCTTCTAGTTAGATAACAACTTACCCGAAATAACTTACGTATTCAGATGTCACGAATTCGGTACTTCGAATAACTTAAGTGACAGAAAATGTATGTATTTTTTATTTTATTCGCCACCAATGGTTTTCTTTTAAACCGAAATAAATTTATACGAATATTATAAACTTTGTATGTAGGAGGTAAGTAATCTTCGATACTACTGCTGACATAAAAAGGGAGGGTGGTAGCTCGTTTGTTACGTGCCCTGGTTTATCGACCGCCCCACCCGACAGGTCGAGGGTTCGAGTCTATGGTTGCCGTAAGTTGTAGCTGCCATGTGTCTCAATGTGCCCGGATAGTGGCGACAGATTCGCAACCTGTCACACTAGAACTCAACATAAACTTGGGAAAGGCGGTGTTTCACACCTCTGGCAACCCCTTTCGAGGGATTCCGGGGTGAGTTTATGTATGTAAAAAAAAATCAGAACTTAAAACGGAGTTTCAGGGCAACGCTATATTTAGGTACTGTTTTACTACCTTGTCCATAAGTCTAACCTTGTTGAAAGTTAATATCTCACCAAATAAACGGTCAAGTGGTTACCGAGATATTGAGGGTCGCGAGTTCACAGTTCGGAGCGAATCACTAGTATACTAAGCATTAACCTTAATTAAGCGAGTAAGCGACGCAAGTTAAGTTTTCAGATTCTACTGTAACAACTCGCCGTTTGTATGTATAAACGTTTGTTCGACGGTAATTCGAATATCGTTGATCGAATTGTCGTGAACATTTTTTTAAATTCGAACATTAGCTAAGCAGTTGCAGTCAATTGGTTACCGCGATATGGGGTTAAAGATATCTAAGGTTAAACATATTTTCTGCAGTAACCATTTAGCTAAAAACAAAACAAACTATAAAGCAAAACACGCAGAGCTCGCTAACTCATTCGTAGGAATGCGCCATGTTGTCTGACTGCGGTATTCTATTAGAAGTAGAAATTTTTGCTCTACATTTTTTTCTCTATTAACGTAACAAAACGTTGCTTTCGAAAAAACACAACACTTTTTAATAGTGACTTTATTCATGTGTTTAATATGATTTGTCTGTATATTTGGCACCCGGCACCGGTTGAATATTACATAATGCGAAATATCGATCGAACCGTTCAGTAGTTTTAGGTAATAATAATAACCACATCACGCACGACACACACATTAACTGAGCCCTACACTTTGACTGTATAATCGTGTGACGAATGCACTAAGCAATGATTTGGTATAACATATGAAATACACAAAATTTGATAAGAATACTAAATCCAAGACCAGGAAAGCGAAGCAATGCATCTTGCAAATGATAAAAAGGTTCTGTCCCCGCCGGGATTCGACACCGGATCCTTTTGCGTAGCAGCCAACTGTCATACCTCTGGCCATAGAAGCCTTCATATGTGCTTTGGTAGGTCAGTCAGACAATAAGTTTCCTTTTATGTAATCACAGATTGTTACTCACTTGGATGCCTCATCCTTGGAAGTGTTACCTTCCCGATGATGGGGTCCATGCCTTTATCCACCTTCTCACTAACAGAGCGAGCCAATAAACGAGCTGCACTGTCCACTTGCTGTAAGAGAATTGGTTTGAAGTTTTTTGTATATCTTGATATAAAATATAATAAGATAGGTAGTTTAAACATTAAGTTTACATTTATACCACTTACCCTAGGTTAATACATCATAGCATATTGTTGTTCTTGGTGATCAAAAAAACAAGCCTACGTTACTATTTTTATGAGCGGATTAGCTACCATATGGGCATGGTTATATGAGGTGTCGCAAAATAAAAAACTAAATTTAAGCAGCAGCCCCATATAAAATCTATTTCAAGAGATCTTATCAAACTAACCTATAAACGTATGTATGTACCTCAAGTATTTTCTGTCTCTCCGGTAAGAACTTTGGTTCCGCCACTGGGTCTGGTAAATCTTCCACGCGATCTACGAAAGTAACTTCCGCCAATTTTGTCTTGGAAGGCTGAAGTCAAAAGAATTGAAGAAATTGAATACAAAAACGAGATTTTTTTGCTAAGAGTTCAGATAATTAACTCTCAAAAGAAAAAAAAAAGAAAAAATGTATCTGGGATATTGTATCATGGAACATCAGACCACAAAATTACTGTTTTACATTTTAGTCAATTACAAACTAATATTAATCAGATATAATTTACTACTGAAATTGAATCCCCCAAAAACGCAATTTTATCCCTTGGCAATTTTTATCCAAGTCAACAGACTTGGACCTGTAGAACACTACAGGCACAAAGACGAAGAGATGGCCACATCTATTTTGGCAATAAAACATTAGCATGCATTTGAAAACCTACCACGGGGGTGGGTGGTCGATCTCTGACACTCTTCAGGTCGACATCAGTGAAATCTTCCGCATTGTATTTCTTGATTTCCCCAAAGTTGATCCCTGATAATTTCCTTCGACTCATATACTGCCTCACAACTTCCGTCGTGATCTGCGTCTGCCACCGTGGCGTTTTTGAACGACTGGTCAGATAAAGGTGCAAAGAAAATAAATTGAAAAAAAAAACTTGTTACCAAGTATCATTTACTTTGATTGTAAAATATGTTTATTGTATTTTCATAGACCCTGTAAGTGATCCCTTTGTATTGCAAACGTTGTAAGGGTACAGTGACTGCGTACCACCAGGCGGCCCCATACTTGTTTGCCCAATTGAAAATGGAGCATGCTTGGCTAGAAATTCCCTCGAATTTAAGAAATTCATGTTGTAGTACTCGCAAAACACATCCACTTGTAGAGAGTTTCAATTCATACAACAGATTTTAAGGTCAATAGTAATACCGTTTCTTGGGTATAGGCTGGAAGTTTTGGAAGAATATGACGGCCGCCCTGCTATACACCAGCCGTTCCACTTCACGCAGCAGCACGTTCACGCGACGTCTTGTAAACTCATATATCACCGACTCTAACATCTTAAACAGATACAAATCCAATGTATAAATTATAAAATACTAAGTAACACCTTCCACTTAAAAAAACAACCTGAAGTATTATTTACCTACACTGTATAGAGTGAAACATCAAAAAATTTGGGTGGTAATTAGCTAGCATGATACGGGGACAATCCTTTAGGGGTAAGAATGCATATTTGCTTTGAGTTTCAGGAAAAATTCATCTACGTATAATGATGTAAATAGGGACTTAAGTATACTTTAAGGGACTCCGGATTGGAGATCTTGTAACAAGCGGACCAGGATCGCTACGGTCGAAAATATTTGGGGAAGCCCTTTGTCCAGTAGTTAAAGTTTTGCGAATGATGATGGTGAAGAAGTCACTATAAAAGAAAAGTTCATACCTCATCGAGTATTCTCAACGGGGGGGAAGGCAGAACTGTTCCCTGGTCCATTTTAGCTCTCGCCTGTCCGAGGGTCATGAGAGCATCTCCCTGGGTTGAACAAGCTGTAGCCATCGCTTCTATAGCTAACTCTTGAGCTAGTTCAGGGGACATGCCTTTCGCGCCGCGCTTAGTCTGAGAATAATAAAAAATATTGAAAAATGCAAGTGTGCCTACAATAATTTTTATATTAGATATAATTATTACTTCTCAATAACTATGTATTTAATAAATAAAACAATAATATATTCGCAAAAAAATATAGTAAAATATTATCTGGATGTGATCTTCCGAAAGGAGAAAAGTGAGGTATAAAATAGCGACCAACTTTTTTTGTTCAATCGATTTTAGTGAAATTTAGAAATGATATCAGTAATCCACTATATTATTCCTGTATGAATGCACAGATAATGCTAGTATTTTAACGGACACGATAAATGAATTAAAGGTTTAGAAAAAGAAATAGTTTATACAAAGTGCATTTGTGTGCCTCTAATGGTTAGGAGGTGGAATAGGAAGGAACACATCAGTTAATGGAAGCATCTACCGCCTACAGTAAATGCTTACCATCCAGCGAGCCATATGCTTATTAGGTACCGTATAGGAACAAAAACCATAAAGATGCTGTACCTTTTCAAACTCTACGCCCATTTTAATGACGAGATGTGCCGCCTTCTGGGATCCTCCATGCATTAGCTTCAGGTTTGCAAGCCTCAACCGCTGCAGTTCCAAGTCTGTGTTGTATGCGTATATCTCCGCTTTTCTATGATATTATATTTTATTTAAAAAATGATACAGATCAAAAACATTAAAACTAAACTCAATCTTACCTGTGTTTGAATTATGAAACCTACATCTCATATAATATAAGCAAATTCTCTATAATCTTAACTATCGTTACAAAATATATTAATCTTGTATATTTTAAACAAAATGTAACTGTTGTCTATCCTGAAAGTACGTATTTTAAAAATGGCGAATTATTTTTAAATCTGAAAAGTAGTTTCGAAGCTGAATTTCAAAAGATATAGATGACATGAGGTAGGTACAGACTGGAGAAGCTCAATATTTTTAATATAACGACCTCCAGACTTATTGATCGAGTATTAATAATTCTCCGTTAAAATATACGAGACCAGAGATCCGTTTCCTCCGTTCGATATAATAATAGCGAGTAATGAGGGATTCGTATGAGAGCACTTATTACGATCACGTTGAGCGTCAAGCGCTATTTGAGCCATCAATTATTTCTCAGAGAAAGGAGGAAAAAAATCCTGTATTCAATATTATGTTACGTGAAAATCGAAGGGAATTGAGTTTAACAAACATACAAGACTCAGCTTTAGTCTAAGGTGTTTTGTAAGATAAAATGTAGCCTATGTCTACTCTGAAAGATAAACTAAAGTAAAATAAAGTATTCCTTTATAAGATATACAAACATAATGCGTTCGTCTAGCCTACGTCCTTTTTCAGGGTGCAATTTATCTACTTCATATTTACCTACTTTTCTACTTTCACACATTTTTTTCACATCGAAATCCGTTCCAAAGGTTACAGAAAGAGTTACTTCCGGATTTCAAATATGATGATGTGTATGGGTATTGCATTGCAATCGTCCACAGGCTACGGTGACAGCTTGCTATCAGGCGGGTCGTATGCTTGTTTGCATCTAAGTGTTATAAAAATATGGGTTATTACTTAGCTCTCCTCATGGCTCCAGCTGACATATCATCAGTGTATAGTTTGAGTAGCATGGCTTCCTCACGGATTTTACTATTCTGTGCTTCGACTCGAGCCATCCACTTCCTGTTGGCCTGATTGAAATCATTATTAAATATTACATTTCTAAGTCTCTGGTTCTTAAAATAATAGCTTATGCAAGTTGCTGCATTACCAAATTTATTGAATTTGGCATTACCGAGCATAAAATGCATTTTCAACAAATGCCAATTATGCTTTTTATAAAATCACGAAACATAGACTGAATCAAGTGAACGACATCATAATCGCCAATCAAATTTAATTTGTAAAGCTTTGAGGGCTTTCATTGTTATACTTTCAAAGACCAAAAGACAAGCCCTTGAAATAATATAAAACGAAATTGTAATTATTCAGACGAAAGATTACACCGTCAAAGAGATTTGGCAGATTAAAGAGAGATTACCACGTAATTTAGAAAAAAAAAATGTTAACCAAAATAAAATTCCAAATTGGTTTAACAGCCTTTCCAGACATCGAACAGATTAAGAGATTTTAAATTAATTATTCCTGTTTTTGAAATAATCTTAATTAAGTGTCTCTCTCAAGCATCATTGCTTCTTTTGAGAGTATTTGAAAAAAATACATATTACACAATCGATCAATTATTTTATAGATACGCAATCCGATAAAAAGTAAAAGTGGCATCAATGTAGGATAGATACACATACATAGTTCTGTTAGGATTGAATCAAATTAAACCTTATGAACTATACGGAAATATTTATTAAATTTTAGATAGATGCTTTAATAATAATGATAACCACATCACGACACACACATTGACTCAGCCCTGCAGTAAGTATCGTAAGAACTTGTGTCACAGGAACTAAGCAACGATATGGTATTTACTACATAGATAAGAATACCACATCCAAGACCGGTAAGCGAAACAATGCGTCTTGCAAATAACACAAAGTTCCGCCCCCACCGGGATTCGAACCCGGAACCTGTAGTGTAGTGGTCGGCTGTTTACACACCTCAGCGCCACCGAGGTCGTCGAGGTGCTTTAAGCCCTTAAAATTTTTGTTGATAGAAATGCTAATTTTTTAGATAGGTTTCTTAATGATTTTGAAAACCTCATACGTGGATTTATTTATGGGATGTTTATTAGGGTATAACAACCTTATAAGGCATTTCATAGTGGCTATTTATAATGTAAAAATTAAAGCAAGGATTCTAATATCCACGGAGATCGTAATTCGAGGTCCAAGAGCCAAGGGTCTTGAAGCGCTTCTGCGCATCATAAAATTAGAAACGAGAACTTTACCCCTTTTTGATGAAAATTACGCGGATATAAGAGTATGAAATTACACAGTTAAAGTTTAAATTAAAAGGATCGCAGAAAACTCATTCTTTTCAATTTAATACGCATTAGAAATACATCAAATTATTGAAAAAAAACTAAACCGAAATAGACTCTCAGACGTATGACACATGATATGTGTGATATTTAAAATGACCTGACTTTGTCTATGTTTTAGAATGAAGTCAAACTGAAAATATGAATAACAAACAAATGGTAATGGATCTCTATAATGTATAACTTCAAGCCTGTACCTCGTCTTCCAATCGCTTTTTCTTGGCTTCCCTGTCTTGCTTGGCTCGGGCTAGTCTCTTCTTCTCATTCTGTCTCCACTGGCGGATCATCGTAATTTTACGACGGAGTTCCATCTCGGCAGCAGCTTGAACTCTTTGCTTTATCCTGATCGTAAATCATTGTCTGTTATATCAATCTTTTGAAAGGAAAAAAGTATATACAAATAATAGTTTACGGTAGTTTTTTTAATTCATCATTAATATTAAGGAAAACTAAAAATAAGACGACCAATTTCAAATCTACAGACGATTCTTTGTGATGAATTCAAATCTACAGAAAAATTAAATGGTACATCGAAATTTGAGACCAATATAATTATGTTTTTTTCTATTGTATATAAGTATACTCTACTAAATAACCACACCACTACTATGTGTATATTGTCACCGTCAAATAACGAACAGCGCCGGATTGTAAAATAGGAGAATTGTGAACTGCTGTAATAGGAAAAAAAAAGTTGATGCCATCGGCTTGTGTTCACAATATCTTACTTACTAATTTTTTTTGTAAAATAATGTGTAAAAGCTCATCTCAATTCTAATTATTAATCACCTTCAGATGATTAATCTAGCTGCATTAATCATCAGACGGTGTTCAAAATCTTATGGTGACACCAGCGTATCAGAGATGCATGCGTTAAGATATTTGGTACACAGTAGAATCGCACTAGATGCGTTATAATAAGTAACCGACCTGTTTGTTCGTTCGTGCGCTTTTGCCGCGTTCGCCAGCCGCTGCTTCTCATTGTATTCAACTAGATAGTTCATCCTTGCTTGTATCTTCCTCTCTTTTTCTTTCGCCCTGAAAAATGTTAATGGTTACTTTAGCGACTTAACAAAATGTAAAGTTATTCCCACATCTATTATTAATATATTTTAGTAAGTAAAACGAGTCGAAGTAATTAAAATATTTAGATACCTAATTTAAAAAATTCTCGCGTTTCTATTTCATCTACAAATTTAGACAAGCTGCCAGCTAAACACATCTTAATTTACAAGTAGAACGTTTATTCTAAAACTTTTCAGCAGACAGCTTAGGTCGAGCGACAAATAATTTCCGTTTTGTTTTCCTCATCTGAGTTACAAGTTTTAAATTGTTAAGCGAAAAAGTTTCAGAGCTTCAATCGCTAAATGAAAAGCGGTATCAAAGGCTGCGAGGGTATTGAGAAAACGTTGCACGAGTACGCTCTGAGTGACGAAAATGTATGTAGGTAATGCTGCAGAAAGGGTTAGTACAGAACTAGCGAATGGGAGAGCAATACTACCGCGTGATATGCGATCCAGTATCACGTAAATATTGATGGTGTTGATGGTAGCGCCAAACTATAAAAGGATTACAATACGGTATTAATAGTTTGATGCTCCCCAATGCAGCGCAAAAACCCATCTTAGCAAAAACGACGCTAAGAAGCTAACAAAGTACCTTTAAGCAAGAATCCTGGAAAAGAAAAACAAAACACGCGTGATCTTAACAAGTTGCACAGGTTCAGCTAAAGAGCACGTCTTGGTAGCTATTTAAGTGAGTAAGTAGGTAGCGCATTCGCCGAAGCTGCATGAACCCTGAGAGTCACGAGTTTCTTTTAATTAAAACCGACTCTCAGACCGTACGGAAC
This sequence comes from Choreutis nemorana, assembly GCA_949316135.1. NCBI lineage: Eukaryota > Metazoa > Arthropoda > Insecta > Lepidoptera > Choreutidae > Choreutis > Choreutis nemorana. The sequence goes on from OX438598.1 coordinate 3,098,403, forward strand.
CCTTTGATTTATGTACGATATTTACCGAATGGAAGTCCCAAGTGCCGAGAGAAATGGGGTTCCCTTTGCAAATGAAAGGATCACGGATTACAAATTATGGTTACTTTTCCTCACGATGAAAATTCCGAGTTAAAAAGTGGGGAAACTTTCCTTTCCTTTACTTCGAATTTTGTTTAAAACCTAGCCCCAAAGGTTTAAGCATACGTAATAATGTTGAGTGTTTTGAATTCGGAAATAACCGTTTGAAAAAAAAAATGCTACCCATTTGTTACCGAACTATTTTAAATTTACGATTCGATATTTTAAGTATTTATATAACGACCTTCGGGTACAAAAAAAACATAATTAAAATGTAAAATCATAATTCAAGGACAAACAAACAAATACGAAACTAATTACTTCCCTTCGATTCCAATATAATATGTGCGCATGCCAAAATTAATATCTCTGATGCAATTTCAGTTCTGCAGATCCAAGCGTGTTTAGGTTGAAGGATGCTTGACGGATTGAGGAGCTAAATAGGTTATGTAAATTAATGCAGGGGGTAAACTAGGGTATGGGGTAGAAGGGGGGTAGGTTTGCTTGTATGAAATTCAAAGAATCTTCGTCGAAAAGGAGTGTATTTTTTTAGTTGCTTAGAAAGCTGAATATGGTAAATTATATCTAGATAGAGATGCAAATATAATTGTCTGAAAATCTAGTAATTCTTCTTAGTTTTTCACTGTGAAAACACAGAAGTAACTGCCACTGTCTATGTTTCAGTTTTTAAAAACCCAGACAAATTTAACTTTAACTTATTGAAGTTAAGCATTAAATCGGTACTCTTAATGGTTCCAAGCGTACGGTACGTGCTGATATCAGTGGGTAGGTATCTACATTAATTAAATTGCTATTCAGTGAGCCAGGTGAGACAAATTGTTTTCACTGATCCAATGGTTAAGTCTGGTATTATTAGAAATTTTCAACGAAATACGTTTCAGTGAACCTAGTGGTTCCAGAAATATATGGTTTGTAGTAATATTTGGAATAACGACCGAGAAATGAACTATTTTTAAAAATAACTTATCGATGGACTCATCACCAATTTATTATCTCAACTGATATTACCTCCTTACAAAGAACAACCTTCAAACAACAAATTCGCTTGCTTTATCGTATAAGTAACTGAGCATTGCTTGATAACGACTCGACCGAGTTGGCTGATTTAAACTTTATAATATAATAGAATAAGCGGACGAAAAAAAAAAAAAATTGAAAAATCTTTCAGGAATAATCGGATCGTTTAGTCTGAAGCTGAGATGGATCGGTAATCTTCTTATCTTGTCTTGTATATAAACATGAATAGGGAATATTCATGACTTTTTTAATATATTTATTACATTTGGATACCACATATTTAGGTACACAAATCCGTTAGATTTCCCAAAATATCTGACTTATTAACTAAGTTAAAAAGCTTTAAAGTCGTTGGTTAGACAGAGAGATCCGTTATGTACAATGACGTCAAAGTGCACAGGCGCCATACAACTGCCATAGAAAAGGCTGTTCCGATGAGCGGGATAGATTTAATTTTAATGGTTATTGTACTTCCTGGTTTATCGTACTATTCTAAATCGGTTTTCACTGTAAATGTACTATTTCCAATTACTTTTCGATAAGTTGATTGAATAATCAAAATAAATTTCATGCATGTTCCCTATTGCTATTCATTGGTCTCTCTTAAACTCGAAAACGGCCGCTTTCAATGATTCTTTTATTATTTGATGATCACTAACACAGGGATGGTATAAAAGTAAATAACCCTCCACTTTGCTTCGCCGTATTTGGATAAAAATAATGCAACCATCTCTTGGTTTAAAATGACTACATATTCCAATAATACATTACGTACTCACAATCGTTTTTTCTCCGCCCATTCGTCCGCATGTTCTTTGGCAATCTTCTCTAAATGTTCTCGAGCTCTCTCCGACTTCCAAAAAATCATCTTCCTTCGAGCCACGTCCACTTCTACGCGTTTCAAAGTTAAATCATCCCTAGCTTTTTCATCCTGCCAATATTTAAAGAAAAACAATGTAAAAGGTCTGATCACACTTTTAAATTAGATAACAACGACCGTAAGTTGATACAGGATGATGAGAGTTTTCTCGATAACTTTCATTCTAGAAAGATTTTGTTACGAGAATCTCGGGTTTTATCGCTTTTATTCATATCTGATTATTTTAAGGGTTCTAAATTAAAAGAAAAATATTAATTTATTACGAAGTAAACTTTTGAAAATGGTAAGAAATACAAAATTAAATTAATAACTAAATGAATCCAAGCATTTTAAATAAATTCTAATGATCATAGACCCAATAAATAAATATTTAAAGAGACGATATTATCAAATAAAATAGTTTATTAACCAGTTTCTTGATTTCCATGTGTATCCTGTCCATGAACTGATTGTACAGATACTTTCTGTAAGTGTTGAACTCTTTCAGTGAGCACACAGCACGGTCATCCTTTGTGCAGAAACCGAGAATTTTCATACGTTTCCTGTAAAATTAATTAAATTTCCATTCCACCAAGAAAGTTTGATTGAAGTTGTGTTAGTTTCGTCATACGTGTACATGCGTATTGTTTCAGTTTATGACTTCGAGTTTGCTCAGTAAAGAGGTTCAACACACTAGAAAAATGTTAATGTACACGCAAAATCACAACCATAGCTGAACTGCCTTCGTGAGATGGAATATGTAACTGTATTAAATTTCTGTTTAAAGGAACTTTTTATGGGAAATGATTTTAATTCCATGCAAAATCTACTGTGTGTAAAGGTGCATCGGATTTCACTCCTCATTTTTCTTTATATCAGTACTGTATAATGTCCCGTTTGACGTGTGGTTTTATTTTGAAAAATTACATCCATGTGCACAACGACAACAACCGGGAACAATGCCCCTTACAAAAATAACAAAGTCTCGCCCCCACAAATTCGAACCAGGAATCTTCTATGTTCCAGCCACATAAACGATAAAACCTAAACTCACGCGTAATTAATCCCTCGAGAGGGGTAGGCAGAGGTGTTACACACCGCAATTCACATGTTTATGTTGAGCCCCAGTGTGACAGGTTGCGAATCTGTCGCTACTATCCGGGCACAGTGAAAAACATGGCAGCTACAAGGCACGGCAACTCGAGACTCGAACCCTTGCCCTATCGGGTTGGGTCGGTCGGTTAACCAAAGCACGTAACAAACTGAGCTACCATATGTTCCAGCCACTGCTCCGTCAATCACATAAGGATGGAAAAGTACCTAGCAAGTTTCTGTGAAAAGTGATGCGCGAGGTGTGGGTCGTGCATGGGTACGTAGTCGTACGAGACGTTGAAGCAGTAAGGATCCGTCAGGTCGAACGTGGGCCGAGGGGCTTCATCGCCAAGACCGAGCCGTCGGACCTGAGATACAAGATACATATGAAATAAAACAAAAAGAAATGTATGAGGTTTTTTATTTTATTCAAGACCAGGCAGGCATTTGACCCCTAACCCGCCTGATGTCAAGCGGCGATGTGGTCTAAGGTGGATCATGCCTGCCCGGGAGAAACCTATTCACTCTTGCCTTAAAAAGGCCCAAGTTATATTGGTCCGAGAACACATCGGCAGGCAAAGCGTTCCACACCCTTGCAGTACGTATTATGAAGGAGCTATCGAAGCGTTTAGTCCGGATGGTCGGAATATCTACCACAAAAGGATGCAACTTCAGCCTACGTCTAGTATTCCGATTATAAAAGGGGGCCGGTGGAATTAAATTGTGCAATTCCTGCGCACGCTCTCCAAAATGTATCCTATAAAATATCGATAGACGAGCAACTACACGGCGGTGGCTGAGGTCATAAAAGTTAGCAATATCATCGTCAATCCCGATGATTCTTCGGGCTCGCTTTTCAACAGAGTCTAAAGCTGCTAGCTGATACTTGGCTGAACCATCCCAAAGGTGACAGCAATATTCCAAACAAGGCCGAATTTGCGCCTTATAAAATAATTAAATCAAATAGGAGTTCTTAAAAAAAATTGTTTTCTTTATTGCGGTGATTTGATGTTTGCTTTTTATACATATGGTTTTGGAGTAAAATAAATTAAATCATTTGTTCCCGCTTTAAAAAAATCGATTCAGATTTTTTTTTGTCTTCGAGCTGATTTCGATATTTCTTATTTGTTCTATGGAACACGACGTAACAGAACAATTTAAGAAAATATTGTAGCTATTTGTACTATAGAACAGTTTGTACTTTTTTGTCTTAAATTGTTCCATAAAACCAATTATACAAAAACTTCAAGAAGTTGAAAATATATTATGTAACGAGTACTTTAATTTTTTTGATAGTGAACTATTCGTACCTGGTAACGTCAGAGATTGTCATTCACGTCTTTCTCATCAATCATCATGGAAGAATTTGGGAAAAGCCTTTTCCCATTTATTTCTATGCATTCACAGACAAAGTTCTATAGTATAAATAGGGACAATATTTTCTCAAATTGTTCTATTATGTCATGTTCCATAGAACAAATGGGACACATCGGCTGATTTTGCTTCACTTGCATGTACGCGTGTTACCTCAACGTAGAATGAAATTTTACTTTTATTTAATCCCGCGTTATATGGAAAGGCTAAAAGTATATTTCTTCACTTAAATACAACGGAGCTAGATTAGATACTTAAGTGTAAGCTTCGACTTGAGTCACGTAATGCAAGTGTAGGTATAGAATGTTACGTACAAAATGCAACTTTGTTTCGTGTATATTTTACATGTAAATTAATTTTCTTTGTAATTTTACTCAAAGTAAAAACATCGCTAGTAAAACTTTAATTATTTACAAGTAACTAAAAGTCTAAATACTAAGAGTAAATTATACATTCTAAATCCCCCTGCCAAACATTACAAACTTCTTAACTTTCAACTAGACGGGAAAGTTAAATGATCTTAAGGATCAATATCATATTCGTAGATAATTAGGAATATAAGCTTTCTGACCGCACAAGTTTATGAAACCGGTGAGATTAAAATACAATTCTATCAAGTTTAGTCGTATTGAAACTAGGTATTAAAAAAAAATATTGTGTAAAATTAGCTAAATTATAAATCAATCAAGGATGATAAATGTACCTATTTTTACACCAACCGAACGATAAATGTAAATAAGATTCATATTCACGCAGCAAAACACGAAGATACCTCACAGCTAAAGTAACGAAGTTTGTAGGGCTGCGTTATTTAATTATAGGGAATGAACAGTATTTAGCATATGTAAGGGGATTCCGTCTCATTCCCCGTACAATTCAGTACAATATTTCACAAGTACATTTCCTTACGCAGCTTTCCAACTTTTTGCAAGATGTGCTCATGCTGTATTGATCAATGTGTCGTTAGGTTTTGTTATGTTTTGTATTTTATTTCGTGAGTAAGGTTTCTAGGTCGTCTCATAAATCATAAACACAAGAAGAAGAAAAAAATATAGTAACTCTTTAAGTTCTTGTAAATTTATTCCTTTGAAATATAACAAAATTTCATACTAAATAAGAGTTCTTAATTTAGAGGGTTACTTTTGCTGAGAAGTTCAATAGACACTTAATATCCTAATTATGCCTTATTTCCAGAAAGTTCGAATAGGATGCTCGAATTTACAAATTTATGATCTTTCACGCTTCAATTTAGATTTTGCTCCGTTAGGTTCAGAAGAAGAAGAAATGAGATGAAATATTTTTCATCATTAATATTGAATATCAGCAACCGCGTTGATTAACGAACCGAACCTACCGTTAATTAATAAAAAGAGTTCACTTGAAGCCATGCGAAATAAATTTATTCTCAGCCCTGAAATTAATTAAGAGAGGTAGTTTATCTTTTATTAAAAAGACATGGCGAAAAATCATGGTGAAATGATTCCCGCCGCTATTCTCATGGAACATTATTTTAAATCACGTTACGTTATACTTCTTCATTAGTTAAACATGAAATGTACGTGGCTCGGGTATTAAAGGGGGTTCCTTCACAATATGACTGACTCATAATAAAGCCTACCTCACGCTAGCGTTTCTTCAACGTACAATTTTCTCAAATCACTACATATCTGTACAATCATTTTTAAGATTACTTAGAAAACAGCCAAATGTGAGCAGGAATCGCAGAAGTAAGAAATTACAATTTTTATTTGGACCCCTTGAATTTACATTCGTTCATAACGGCAATAGAAATCATTATTTTGTGACAATTTCATCTGTTTCGCTATTCACGGATTCACGATTCATGAGAGCGGTCTGAAAGACAGACAGAAGGGCACAAGAGTAATTGGGTACGGAGTAGGTAATACTCAGATATTTGCTATTAGCCAATTATTATAATGTCAAAGTAATCAGGAACCAAGTAAGAAATTGTTTGACAAAATTTTGACAAATTTAAATATCCATTTTAAAAGGAATACATACGTTTGCGCGAAGTTAATTTAGCTTTATACAATTCAACTCTCAACCGAATATTGCTGATGATTTTGTATACATTGCACAATTTTCGTTTCCTTCTTGATCGCCGTGTTTTGACTTGACGACGCCCTTGATGTCTGGAACTCGAAGTCAAAAAGTTAAAATAGAAGAGAAGAGCATCGCCGATGCATTTCCTATGTAGAGGTTAAGATGTTATGCCTCTCGTGCCTGTAATTACACTGGTTCTCTAATCCTTCGAAACGAAACACAGCGAACTATTTCACGGCAGAAATGAAAAGGATGGTGTTACCAACCAAGACGATCTTGCACGCTGATCTACCTCCTGTAAAATTTGTCTTATCTGTTTATCTTAGAGGACGTTCTCTATAGATTTAAATGATAATGAAAAAAAGCAGTTTAAGTTTTATTATAGTTCCATCATCAATTTGTCACGTAAAACTTATCGAAAACTACAAACTATCCAAGTATAATATAGAGGGAAGAGTGTCGAGGCGGAATAAAGTTATAAATGTGATTGAAGGCAGTTTATAAACTTGTCAAGAGTGCCATAGGTCCGGAAACTAGTTAAGTGACGTTTAAAGACCCGCTCCGCCTTTTAAGGGAAGGATATCCGGGGTCAAATCTCACTGGGTGGATAAAAGTGCTACCCCGTGCTAATAGGTACTACGTAGGTACACAGAATTGGAAATTTAACTCGGCTTTTTCCGAACTGTCTTATACTAAAGTAGGTGTACTTTGGGATAAGCTTGTTTTGTATCTGTTAAGTGTTCATATTAGACCTTTTGATGTTACAGGCAAATACAGAACATCCTCAGAGCTAAGTTGTAATATCCTATGCATCAAACCATACATCCGTCAGTAAAAACAATTTTTATAGCTCATCCCAAGTTTTATCTTGTTTAGTTTTCTTAGAACCTCTGCAATCATGTTTTCCCTATAATCTGCTCATGCTAACGACAAACGAGCAAAAGCGAGCGGATTTTTCTCTGTAAAACTTTGACCAGCTACGAGTTATATTAATATTTACACAGAGCATAGTGCAGCAAGATATCAGTGCTGCTCGATAGTGTACTATCGATACACTAATGAAAGCTAAAAGTTTAGTACAGTCAAGTTCTAAATTTTTTTTTAATTATAAATTTGCCAAAAGGTTATTTGAAATAGAACCAATATTCAAATCTGGCGAATGATACGCTCGCGAGCTGCAAATTCGCTTAATTATTCGCCACTACAATTGCAGTTATTTAAATGTCGATATCATCGATTCTAACAATACTATCGACATCAAGACTCGATTTTTCAGCAACGCTACAGAAACACCATTTAACCCAGTCTATGTACTGAAAAGCGTTACCGTTCGTTTAAAATTCGCTTACTCATACTCATATTGCTGTTTGGCCAATAGACACAATAACCGTACCTATTTGATCCTTACATCCTTTAAAGCGATATGCATGCATAAGGCTTTGATATATTTTTAAGTCGTATAATATGTACTTGGTTTATTTTGAAATTGGAGCGAAATTTCCTTTGAAAATAGAGAAGCAATGACGGGTTCGTAAATGTCAACAATATCGACAGCTAATGGCCGTTATTAGCTCGGTGCGTTGTAATGAAAACTGTGGCATACTTAATTTTCTTGTAAATGAGAAAGGCGTGGTGTTTTGACTACAGACTAAATATACTAGATACATTAGGTACTTAAGATCAGATGTTTTATATATATGATGCTGAACATCCATATCTTCATTAATGTTTAATAGGTAAAGTTGGATGTTTGTTGATACAATCTGAAGAGTAATTCCAAATTTAATCATATACTTATTTTTATTTAAAATGATCTTGATGCTCGTGCAGAATGGATATGGCTACATCTAGTTAATAAATAGATTAGACAAACAGATTTAGTTTATTACATACAAAATTTATAGTATAAATTTCACAAAAATATACAAACAGCAAGTTTTATTTTGTGCCATATACATGTTAGTAGAGACATACATGTAATATACAAAGCTACAAAGAGAAGTAGGTTTTTTGAAAATTGCGAGAAAAACAATAAGTGAGCAACATTTTCGTAAATTGTTAAATGTTAAGTTTAATTTAAATAACTTCTAAAAACTAATAAAAAGTAAAGTCAAACAGGTAAGGAAGTGGTTAAATTTCGTCGTTGAACTGTCGAAACAGTTACAAAGATAAAAACGTATAATATACTCGTACCTAGTCTATGCAAACACGTTTCGCGGGAAATTCTGAAAGCGAATAATAAATATTTACGTGTATAAAGTAAAATTGATGAATGCTTCACGTCCGTCTTCGTTCGTCGCAACCGAGAGCATTAACATAATGAGTTGGTTGCTTGCTTGGTAGGGCCCTCTCAGAAAGAATTGTGAGCGTATTTCTCCTTTTCACATTAGAAGCTTAAATATATAGCATACTAGTCCAGATCTATAGCATTGAAGTACACTAGCAAAGCTCTACAGAATTTAAACTTTTCAAGTATAATTTTAGTGAATTTATAAACAAAATCATGCAAGAGTGTTACAATGGACATGGGAATATAGGTTGTTATAATTTTAATTTTAGTGGGGTTATTACCCAAAGGAAGGGTTTTTTTTCGAAGACAAGTATCAGTGGCGGTACTGTCATAGCAGCCCAAAAGCCCGGCTTGCCCTATCAGACTAAAATAAGTTCTCGGTTTTATTCATTCATTACTTCATTATTCAAAATTCAATATCCCTTGGATAGCAAGGTTCAAAATTCCCGCTGGTTCCGCGCCGAACTTTCCTAGCTGAGCATCACTCAAGCCATTTCGCTCGCACACGTTGGCTTGCAACAGGGCTAGAGTCTTTGTCTCTTTCTAACCTATTGAAACGCTCTAAAAATCTGCCGTAATGCTATAACTATTAGTTGGTTAGTATAGAAATTAGTACTAAATATAAATATAAAGCAAGCATGCATAGTGAAGTTGAACACGAATCCATAGTGTATGCAAAATATCCAATACAAGACCGGCTATCCAAATTTTCAAATAAATCTATAGAAAAACCATTACTAATAGACTTAAAACGTTAACCAACAGATTATATTTTATTTTCTCACTAAGCAAACAAAACAATAATGAACAATAATTTAAGTTGAACCACATTTTCATTTGCTCAAAAAAATCAAACGACTTTTTCGAAGCCACAGAAATTTTGAAACATGTTCGCAAACTCCTGAGTGCTTTGCTGAGCTCGTCATCGCCAGCGCGGACGAGCTCAGCTTCCGTTGTGGAGGTCCACAACAAGTGTAGATGGAAAGACAACAACAAGGACATTTATCTAAATGAACTATAAAACTACAATAACCTATCTCTCAGCTTGCCCTGTACAGAAACTCTAAGCCCGCAACTGGCAAGTATAAATTTTTCATCGCGAAAATAGACACACCATCTAGCATAAAAAACAAAAATTTCCTATTCAGTATAAATCACAAGGAACAATTGAATTGATTGGATTTCATAAGGATTTAATCATGCTATCATGTAAATGTGTACTAAAATTAACTGCCTGATGTATTTAATTTAAGTATTTGGCTGTTACCTAATCTAGAACCAAACTTATTTCAGATGAAACTATATAACTAGCATAATTATAATTTACTGTTAGTAGACTCCTAGAACTTTCAAATTGTAAGGACCTTTAGTCTTATAGGACCTTTTCGGGGTCTCAAAGTTAAATTATGTGCTAAACATTTTAGATTTTTGAAGCATCCATGTGCCTAGTACTTGTTTATTGTGTTATATACAGTCGTCAGTGTATTAAACTACACAAAACTATACAAAAATCATGTTTCTGCTGCAAGTTAAGCTTGACGTGCAGGTCAATACTGTTCTATTATATAAAAAAAAACCGGGTTTCCCAACACCCGTGTCCCCCAATTAGTCCGGATAGTCAGTGTTCTACTGTGTTAAGTTTCCTCGACAGTAAAATGTTTTACTTAATGTAATCACAACAAACTGCTTACAAACGTATTGTTTCATCTCCTTTTATCAACATCAAAGAATAGAGACAAGAAATTCCGATAGGTACCAATTTTTAAAACCAAATTTACTTGCCAACGACTTTCTTCGCATTGATTACGAAAATAAGTTAGTAAAAAATATATCCTGTAAGTAAAATAAGATATATCAATTTATAGTATCTAGTATTTAAGGTTTTAAGTAATTAATTTCAGTTTTATTTACATGTTGAAACACGTTTTTGGTTTTTAGGGTTCGATAACCAAAGGCCAAAAAGTTGGACCCTATTTCTAAACCTCCGCTGTCCGTCTGTCCGTCCATCTGTCAGCAATAGCAAGATTTTTGAAATTTTCTGATAATGTCTACTTCGGTTGCTGCTATAGTAACAAATACAAAAAAATAAAGGAATTAATAATTAAAGGGGCTCCCGTACAAGAAACGTGGTTTATAAGAAATGGTTACTTGTTCTTGTTTCTTTTACGAAATTCTTTAAAAAGTTCAATTTTTTATTCTAATGCGATGGTACGGAACTCCCGACACTCCCTTGAGCGGTTTTTTAAAACCATACACCACATGCACCTCCAACAACTTCTGGGGTTTTTTTTTTAGGAATATTGTTTTAAAATAAACCAATCTGAGCCACCCAAAATTAAAAATATATTTAGGTTGTTACCACATGCATAGTTTAAAGTTACAGTTATAACGCTATACATCCGCCGCATTAGCGTAACTTAGTTTTGCGTTTCTCAAACGACGTTTCATTAGTAATTGAAGGAACTTTACATTTAAGACTTGAATAATTACCCCAATTTGTTGTCCATGAGTTTAAGCTAATGATAATGTATTTTAATTACTTTTAAAAGTAGCAAAAAATTTTATATTCCGCAAAAAAATAATTTAACGAAGTTGGGTTTAGAATTTCCATATTATTGTCCTATTCTCAGGAAATTTTGACCTTAAACGGTGTAAACTTTGTACTAAAGCACAACCCCAGAGTAAAAGGTAGATCAAATAGCTTCTAATAAATATGAAGGTTAGACAACACTTACATCCTCTCCAATTTTCCCGCGCGAGAAGATTATTCTCCCGGCTGGCATTTTTGGCACTGGCAACTTGCTCTCTAGGCCGAGCTTATACCACAGAGGCAACCCATTTTTTGGCACCGCTCTCTGAGGCTTGGGCACCGAATCAATCACTTTCTTCAACTCAGTCGGCTTCCTGAGTGTCATCAAAGTTATATCTATGTCCTCGAGGTCATCCACTCCCATTGTGGATATCTTTGATGACGACATACTTAATTTTTAATAAAATTACTCTACAAAATAAACAAAAAATATTTAAAATCCGCTGCCCGAGGTATGGGGTGACACACTAAAATTTGACAATGATTGACGTTCGATTTTTAAATGTAAGAGATAATTTTATTATTTATTAGATAGGTACTTTCCAGCCGGTCTTCCAATGCGGTTTTTGTGAAAAGTTTTATGCAAAAAGTATGCATTATTTCAGAGTAGGTATAAATTTGTTTGTTCAGTTGGCACCGAATTGCTTTTTAACACGTAAAGTACAACACGACATTTTATTGGTCAATGCACTTTATTATAACAGGTAAAAAGGTTTAATTTAACCCTTTATGTAAATACATTAATACATATCCTTAGTTTTTCCGTAAACATAATTCATAATTTAAATTAAGTAAGTAGGGCGATGTTTCATAAGGTTCGAGCTTCATTTTCCGGTATGAGTTGACTTGCTACTGAACAGGAAATAACAATTGAATTTCAATACTAGTGGATTACTAACTAGCATAACTTTACCTTTGCGAGACTAAGTCAATCTTGTTTGTTGTGAGAGGTATCAGAAAAGTTTTAATTGTAAAGTTAGTTAATTAAAAGGTGAGCTTTCTGTTGTAGTCTACGGGAGAGCAACCATATTCTTGTATTAATATTTACAACTGTAACTTACTTACTGGCTTAGAGATTAGCTTAGCTTTTGACTTAGAAAATAACAAAATATGAGACACACGGACAAAGTTTCAGGATAGTTAAAATCTTGAGTTCTGATCCAATTTGTTCAGCATTTCTAGGTTGATCTTGGCGATAGCTGCACGAATATCGTTCTCGGCTCATCATCGCAATACTTTGTATTATATTAATATGCAAGGTCGAGCTTTAAAACTATTTTAAAAAGGTTTTTTTAACCTTACCAATAAAACAAGCATCCCGCCTGCCTGATGGTGCCTAGCCTATGGATGTTTACGATATTATATTTTAATGAAGAAGGTAATTTTTACTATTTTACTAGCCTTTAGTTAATATTTTTATACTTAACCGTTTCATTTAACAAGACACAAAAAAATGAACTTTAACGAAATAAATAATAGCGTTTGTATTTCCAAAGCGCTAACGTTTTTAAGACAGGTAATAAATAGGCGCTTACCTTTTCCCTTGAATTTAAATACAATTTGAGATAAGGATTCAATTGTGGGACTTTAATATATGAGGGTCTTTAATATTTGCCTGGAATTACTTCAAAAGCAATTTCACTCAATCTCTAAGTAATTTTGTAATTTTCAGTTCAATTTTAAATTTCAAAAACACTTATAGACCACAATCCCACCTGATGTTCTGTAGTCGAAATACTCGTTCATGAAATTTCATTGTAATCGGTTTAGTGGTGTTGGACATTATAAAACACTAATATTGATATTTCATGTTCAATCGATGATTACTAAAATACTCACATGTGACTTATAACAATATGCATACTCTTGTAATAACTATTTTAAAATACATCACCGGAAATCAATCAGTAGACCCTATCTACATTAACAAAATGAACTGAATAATTAACACTATTATTTAGACCTACGATATTCATTATTACTTGTTTTAAATTGGAAATTTTATGAAGGTGATTGATTTAAACGTAGTATTTGTACTATCCATAGGAATTATCGTTAGTTGTTTCGTTGTAAACTTTTCAGCGAATCGTGCTTTCGACTAGACTTGAAACAGGCTAATCATTTCTCCGTAACAACTAATTGCAGCGAAAAACAATTTTTATATTATATTCATATATTTTACGTTCATACAATAAACTCACACCGTAATCCCTCGAGAGGGTTTGGCAGAGGTTTTCAACACCGCATTTGTTTATGTTGAGTCCCAGTCTGACAGGTTGCGAATCTGTAGCCACCATCCGGGCACAAAGATGAACATAGCAGCTAAAACTTACGGAAACCCAAGACTCGAACCCTCAACCTGTCGGGTCGGGAAGTATATCGATTTCTTTAAGGTTATATTACAACTAGGCTTGTAATTTTTTCGCTTTCTGAAACTTCTCTACAAATCTATATACAAATAAAATTATATATACAAAGGGACCTTGAAAATTGTAAATCCTGAAATATTGTCAGGAAAACCCGCTTTGTTGGGTTTAAACACAGAATTTCCATAAAGAAACAAGAAAAGGAGGCAGTTTAAGCGAAGAGGAATTTTAATAATTCATGGACGCCAGACTATTAGTTTCACGCTAGAACAATCACGAAACTCAGACGAAATCACACGGGTAAAGATCAAATCTGCAATGCAATTGGTTAAGCTTTTAGTAGGTATTTAACATTCCATGTCCTGAACTTTCATTGCTAAATTTCCAAGTATTTGTCATAGAATTCAGGTGTTTTTTCCTTAAGTTTTATTACATGTTTATTAAGAAAATATATTAGTTAAATTACCAGACACAACTGATAATATTTATTTTCAGATTATTGTAAATTTGTTTTACATATAATAAAAGTTTTAGATTTTGTTGATGGATTAGAGCTCGTATGACCAAAAATATGAAAAAAAGTAATCTGAAGAATAAAAATCTACTAATACTTAATATGTACGGAACACTTTGCGGTTCTGATGCGCACTTTCTCGCTCTGTGAATGTAAAGTGAGGAAAGGAAATCGAATCCGCGACTTCCTGCGGAGGCAACTACGCCATCACCGCCGCCCCTAGACTAGACTTAGAATTCAATTTGCTTAACATGAAAATAGTCAGGATCAGATGAAGAAACTATTATATAGGTAACTAATTGTCATTTTAAGTTATTCAATGTAATTTACGCCATACAATTTTTATGAATTAAAGATTAAGAGTAAGATTTCTGGAATAAATATTTGATGTTCCTTTTGTTGTTTATTTTTATGTTTAAATTTATTTTGTATTTAAGACAACACTGTTTCCACTTTTAGGCACCAATCTGTATTGGGCTTAATCAATGGTAAAATATTGATAATAATTTGATTATTGGAATCCGCTTTTGGAATTTTGAGTAAATAAATAGATTTGTATGTAATCTATGCACAAATAAGATAGAAATTAATTATATGAAAGAACGCACTGTCTTGACGGTGGGTAAAATGTGTTAGATATGATTGAATAAAAAAATCGGTAACACTCCATTTGGCCTCACTGTAGGTGAAAAAAACAGATAAAAATCTGAAATAAAATAACAAAGAATTTTAAAAATTAATCCCGTAAGAGGATCGAAGGATGGAATTTTAAAGCAAAGTTCGAGATTTTTTAAATTTAGTTAGAAGTTGTTCTTGGGAGATGATTCCTGGAGAAAATGCCATTGAACACTAGTTTGATTAAAATATGTCATCGTTATAATAGAGTCAGTGTAATAATGATTAATTCTGTATGTAAATTAAAGCCTTTTTAAAAATTAACATCAGTTATTATAAATAACGATAATGATAAAATTACAATAACTAAAATAATAAAAGCAAAACAAACTCGTATAAGATCAAAGCTTAACATGTATACTTAGAGAAAAGTTTTGTAAATCCTTCTTTTATCGAAGGTTTATAGAGCATACTCTAAGAACCGATTCTGGAGAAGGCACTTGTGTCTACTTTCTTTATAATAGAAGAAAAGACTGAAGGGCGCCTTAAAAAGAACCGAGAGCCCTGAAAGCCCTTCACAAACTCTCTACTGACAATTCAAAAAGATTAACTGATTCATCTAAAATATTATCACATATCAAATTGTATTTAGTCTTTTAAAATTCAATTAAAATTGTATCACCACAAATTCATTGTTCAGTGATAGCGTGACATTACGATGTCGTTTTGTTTGTTTTATTTAAAAACTGAAATCAAATTGAAGGTCGGAAGGTCTTATCATAAATCTTTTTAATGCTTCTCATTTTCCGCTAATATTATTTCTGTTCATAAAATTTTATTTGACGTATTCTAGAATGAAGCCATTTGATTACAAAAGTAACATTATAATTATTGTTTCTGCCATAGATGTACTTAAACATACACTTACTGCAAGTAAAAAAAAAACAACTATAGATCTAGAGTAATTGTATTCAAACAATATTTTAATGAAAATAGGACTTGTGTAATTTTGAGCGCGTCTCATATGTCCGAAGAGCTTATCAGTTTTCAGGAGTTTTCAATGGAGTTATTATGTGATATAGTACGCTGCACTAGCATGGCGGGGTACAGTTGCGAACAGCGAGCGGTGGCAGGATTGCGCAGAGAGGCAGCGCGGCCGTGGTACTCCGTATCGCAGTCAGACGAGTCTCAGCTGCCGCGAGTCGCTCGCGTCCTTCCCCCTCGCGACGAGCGACACTCGAACCACCTCGTAATCGCCGTGTGTGAACCGATACCGTCTAATTAACGTTCGAAAATCAAACCGACCCGTGTGATGTAAATCGGACAGTGGACAAAGTTGGAGCGAGCGGAACGCATAACAAAAAATGTAAACAAATTCAGTTTCATGCGTCTGATGTTTAAAAATAGTTAGGGTTACTAGTAACAAGTTTGTTGAACTTCTTTCGCGGCATGCGCCGCGTATTGTAACACTTAGCTGTGACGTCATGTTAGAAACAAACACTAACCAGATTAGATAGGCCGAGCGTGAGCTAAGTAAACGGAAGGTGAGGTCCGATCGCAGGGTATGCAACAATAACAACATTGTCATACGCTAAATAAACTCAAGGCCAGCGTGAGGAGGATAAAATTATGCGTTTTATAGCATTCCTATTTGGCATTAACAACTGTTGTTGTGTAATATAAGCCGCATGTAATTGTAAACGTTCAGGTGTTAACCGTGAATAATTAAATAAGCTAAACAATTTCAGCGGAATTAATTCTATATAGGTATTTTACCGCTACGTAACCTAATGTTATACCCGGTATAAAAGTGTGTTTACTTTAGCCAAATTTCTCTTCGTGTCCAAAATCAGGGTTAACAGCTTGTGTACGAAATCGAATAACTGAAAATGGTAACTTATTATGCCGATGTTTGACTTACACATACAGTAGAATGGTATTTGTGAAGTTTTAATAAATTACGTGTAACCGTAACTAGTTGAAACAATGGCTTGAAGAGCAATGGCTCCCGTTCGCAGCGGAGAGCTCTGACCGGAATCATTATTGTTACAGAGATCTTAGAACGATTATGTTTTCTTCTCGTCCGTGCTCAGTCCAGTGTCAAACCTCAAACTTTTTTAATTTTCCTCCATGCTTCGTGGGTCCGTCTTGTGCACTTTCCTGTTTTATTCTTTTTATTTGACCTCAATCTTAAACCCTCTTTATAAAGAGATATTCTGAATCTAAACCAATTTTGCTTCGCTGATGATGAAACCGATTTTGATATTTCCTTATAAATGAAATAATAGTCAGAAAGTCAATGAAAATGTTTATACCTTAGATAATAATTTTAGATTTGATTCGATCATTATTCACCGTTTTGTTTTTAATTATTCACCATAACATGACTGTATTTTAATCACAAATGTATAAGAACAATAAATGCATTTAATAAAAACAAAATTTTAACAAATGCTACAGTTTATAACAATATAATTGGAATCAATAAAAAATACAAAAGGTACGTGTGAGGATAAAATAAATAAAAATATAAAATAAAGATATTTAACGAAACAATAATGATTTTAATAAAATTATTTCAAAAATTTAAATTTAATAAATTGGTTTTCTTCCAGCAAAAAAACTGTTAAAATTTTAAAAAATACAAGAAAAGTATTTAATTCTATTACTGAAACACAACAGATCATATGTTAAAAGATTTCCCGATTTTAATTTTAATATTTTTAACCTTCACTGACATTCTTGCTGCGTACAAATAATAATAAATTAACGTCATTCCAGCAAACATTCATAAATAATCATGAATGGTTTTCACACAAAAAATATTTGTTTATAACTTTTAATACACGATACACGGTTTTAGGTCCAGTTACTAAATATCCTTGAAAGAGATAGCATTAGCCAAGTACTTGCTTGGTTAAAATCGTTAATATCACCATATCTTTCTCGACGATTTAACTTTTTGGGTTCTCCTAATTATGCCTAATGCCATTTGTTAAGGTTCGCAACTTAGTAAGTTCCACCATTTAACTCTTACGATAACTACAGCTTTTTACCTAGATTATTTACAATTAATGACTAAAATGTATCAGTTTAAAACTATTATTTTTGCTTGTTATAGACAAAACAATATTATTAAAGAAATCTTACATTGACAACATACAAAACCGCAAGTGAATCACAAACTTCTTAGATGTAAGGTAGGTGAGTAAGTTGTTCATAAGTAAGATAGGACTTCCTTTATTGATTGAAAATCATCAATAGATCGTGATGCGGGTCATATTAACCTCTGCGTCAAATCAATCGCTTTGAATATCGACAGTCGCTAGTTTTGAGTACAAATCAATTACTTGTAATTTAACCGACACTGCATTATACTGGATCGAATTGCTTGCAATGAACACTTGTATTTCAATATATTGCCTTCTTGGTTCATCAGTCAATTGAACTTTGAGCAAAAGTTTGCCGCTGAACGCAACTCATAGGTAGTTAAGATAAGTTAATGATATTTATTACATTAGTTAGCATACATGTAATTAGAAAAAAAATAACTTAGAAATAGACAAGACGATAGAATCGCTAATAACAAAACTCTATTTCATACTCATCATTATTCAATCAACGAGCTTACCTATGATCATAGTAGGTAATAATCAAATGAAATCTTTATTGCACTTCATAGTTTTACAGTATAGGTCTTATATTCTACCATAGTAGATATCATTTATCAAATAATTTGTTCTTTGTTAGGAATAGGTAAGTAAATATTGCATATTATTTTTAAAACTCAATTATTAATTTTGAACTTGCTTGAAGTTGACTTGTTACATACGTTATGATTTAATGAAATCCGCAAGTAACAATTCAAGTATTTCATATTTCAACGATGTTTCTAGATTCAAGTTCCCTTAAAAGACAAGTTACGATGGGTGAATCACAAAAGAACATACATTTTGGGGGCACCACCCTTTGACGAGTAATCTTTTATACTGTAACCCTTTTAAGAGTAAGAACCTGGTCCAACCTTCTTGTTACACACAAGTCTCTTTGTGTTTATCAAACACAAGGTAAAATCAAGTTAGCAACTATATTATACAAGTATATTTATGTATCTATTTAGTGAAGAAACACAAACATTTTAAGAATATTAAATGGCCAGCACTGTAACTACATTTTTAAATATTGTTTTGTGTACTGGAAATTCTAATATAAGCCTAGCTTGTTTATTTTTTGTTCGGATGTTACGAGTAAACAGAATGTGTAAGGCAAAACTTTTTCCATAGAATCATAATTCTATTTCCAATTTAATTATGAATTTCGATTTCAAATAACTTAAAAGCAACACTGGCGTCAGAAGTATTCTTTCTTCATATAACAACATTTACATCTTTCTCTTTACTTTTCTGTTGGTTTATTTTTTTTGGTCTCGTTACTGAATTTTGCAGAAAAATAATACATTTTTAACATTAAAGAGGTATCTCCTAAGTCCAAAATTTTCAGATCATGTTTTATAATTTTTAAACTAAATAAACACTTTTATAAAACAAATAATTTTAATTTCTAATCCCCGTTTAACATCATCCTCTCATTAAACACATGTAGATGTAGGTAGGCAACGCAGTCATTTTTTTTGTATTCCATCCTACTATTAAATACAAATTCTACCTATCTCTACTAGGTAATGTAATGAGCTCATACTACAGTAACCAGACCATACATATACAGTGTGAGACCATGAGAAATAAGCGCACTCTCGTACTAAAAAGCTAAGATCCTTGTACACACGGCTTCGTAGCAGCTATACTTTTCATCTCCAATATTAATCCTTGTGTCGTACGAATTAAGACCGATGCTCCTACCTAAATAGCTTGATGTATCGTTTGTACTTACTTATCTGATAATAGTGTCTTGAAAAGATGAAAGTAAAACTCTCAACTTTTCGATATCCCCGACTGCATTGTGTTTCTTCCAGGTCAAGTTCAATACAGCGAGTCTTTCTATTTTGACGGTTTAATGTCTGGGTCAGTTTTATAAATAAAACGCTTATCTAACCAGATAACACGTTTCCCGTTTTTGTTTACATTGTTTACTAATGAATACAGAGAGATATTTCTCAGAACTTATAAATAAATTAACGTTATAATACTGTTTTTATCTATACATTTACTACAAATATTTGAACTAAGTTTTTTTTTCTATACAAAATACGAATATAAATCTTGTGGTAATTGTCTAAAACTAAATTAACAATTTTAAGTGAATACTTTAAGGTCTAGTACTCAGCTCATCAATAACATTTCTATTAAGGTATGTTATATAGGAGTATGTACTTAGGTACATCACATTTTTATAGTTTAATTTATAGTTCGTTGATGTGTTTTTGTTTTATAAGTTATTATTTAGTTGTCACTAAAATGATAAAAAGGACAGCGTTTTCAAATTTTTTAATCCATAATAAATATTGTTAATGATAAAAATACAGTCCACAATACATAATGTATGTAGTTTAGATGTGTTAATAATAAATATGCATAATTATTTATACAGATATAACTTAATTAGTAAAGTCTGAATAACAAACAGAAATGAACATTGCGTTTTAATGTTTATATTCTGAAATAGTTTTACATGTTCGGTTTCAGTTCTGTTTCAATTAACTTTCAAATTTAATGCAAATTTAACATGTAATAAATTGCGGCTATGTATGGATAACTATTGTTGTAATTTAAGCGATCCAGTTCAGAAATATTTTTAGGGTTCTACATCATAACCCTTGAGTAGAATGACACTTGCAATAATTCACACAACAAAAATAACAATAATCTTAATCAATAATACAAAACGTATAGGGAACATACGGTTTAGGATTTTATTGAATTTCAATGGTACTTAGGTCAGAGAGAGGAGTTCCGAAAATGGATGTTTTTGACGTTTGATGATCTCTGTGGCGCAGCGGTGTAACCGCTGTCTGCTACACAGGAGGTTCCGGGGTTGAATCCTTGCGGGGGTGAAAAGTAAATGCATTGTTTCGTTTACCTGTCTTTGATCTAGTATTCTTATCAAAATAACGACTTAGTTTACAACATATTGTTGCTTAGCTAATGCGACACAAGATTCTGCGATTTTACTGCAGGGCTGAGTTAATGTATGTCGTGATGTGGTTATTATTACAACAGGAAGCATCGATAGGTTCAGTTTTAATTAAAAGGCTGACATAATATTTTATACGAAAATTTGGTATTGTGCTGACACATAATTAACCCATAGGTAAATTAAGGTTAATAATATAACCGCGAAACATTTACGGTTAACAATTAACGCAATATAAAATCTTCATATATTTAAATTTAAATCAAGTAGGTAATATAATATGCTTTTATTCAGTTGTTTATTTGGTAATTTATTTAAATGTAATGTTTATTTATCAATTGCGGGTTCAAAAGGGTAACAGCGGCGGCTATTTTCTATGCATAATTTGTTTTTTAATGCAACTGTGATGCGACGAGGGTTATTGCACGGCAACGAATAAAAACCACGATATCCGTACATTAACATTGCCACGTATAAAAACACCTTATTTTCCAAGAATTAGTTAAATGCCTTCCATCATTATTGTTATGGTTGTTTCTTGTTATTTAAATTATTAGATTTATATAGAATGCTTTCTGAACTGTCTGATGCCTTAAAAACTAAATCAATTAAAACATTGAAAAGTCAAAACCTGGTAATTTTTTAAAATGTATTGTGTGTAGACAGTTTACAATGTATATATCTTAGGAAATAATAGTATTTAACATAGTTTGACGAAATCTTCATACATCACTCAACACGGAGTTTATTGCAGTGCTTAAACCGTGTCAAGCTGATTCTTAGTGAAGATAAGCATCACAAATGAAAACAGATTAAAGTTGAAGATAGTTTTCGGGGTGATTTCAAGTTAGATTTTTTTCTTTTGATAGCATTGCCGTCATCGTGGCAAGAACTTTCGAGTATTTTGCCAGTGTCAAGTAAAATGTATTATCAAGTTCTGATGAGGGATGAAATGACGATGAGATGAATAATGAGAGGATGAAAATGACTGATGGAATGATAAATCTTTCAACAGTAACATGCTAGATCTTTATTGATTTACTTGGGAGATATCGAATACAGCAGCCAAATCGACGGATTTCACGTTTTCCACACTTGTACAGCACTACAGATATTCAATGAATAAAACAGTAGCGTCTAACACATTAAATTCTTCTAATAGACAAGAAAATACAATAGAATAATATTTTTTTCCGCCACTTCTCGTTCCCGCCACGTACCTCCAAGTCCGACTTATCCGGTATATTACCGGTGATTATTACAAGTTTATAACAATTGAAAGTAGAATTATTTCCCCTGTATTGAAGAAGACCATAAATTATGGTTTTAAATAATTAAAAAGTCCATATCAAATGTTGCTGGCTGGTACTTGGAAATCGACTACAATATTTTTATACGAAATTACATAAATTCGTTTATTAAAGTATTTGAGCTTATGAATAGAAATACCATGCTGTCAGCATAAGCAAAATATGAGATCGTAACGTGATCTTGTGAAACACAATCAGTCCTAACTACTATTAACTATTTTCTTATCTATGGTGTCATGGTATTCTATAGGCCGGATATCTGTGAAATAATACAACTGTGTGAAATGATCTCGATCGCCTCTCTTTGGGGCTTCTTAGCTTTATTTACCATTAATTTCATTCATCATCATCGTTT
Source organism: Choreutis nemorana (assembly GCA_949316135.1). Classification (NCBI taxonomy): domain Eukaryota; kingdom Metazoa; phylum Arthropoda; class Insecta; order Lepidoptera; family Choreutidae; genus Choreutis; species Choreutis nemorana. The sequence continues at coordinate 3,121,038 of OX438598.1, forward strand.
TATGATAGGATGTTTCTAGGCGTGCAATGTTTCCACCATATTCATCATCATCTGAAGCATTACAGCCGCTGGTGGGCCTTAGCCTGGTCAAGCAGATCTCTCCAGTCCGATCTACTCATTGCTTCCCTTTTCCAACTTGTCACTCCTAAGTTTCTGGTGTCCTTCCTACTTCTACTTAATGCTTCTACCATTATTTGCACTCAAAACTCAGATCATGAGTTTCTTCTAGCTGTGGAATTGGAATGGAGTTTACACTGAAATGTGTACTCTAGTGGTTTAACTCCGTACGCACGTTTAGTTACAGTTTACTCTCTAACCAGTAATCAATTCCAGTCAAAGCTGAAAAGCTATTTTTAGATCCCAAGGTCATGTCATGTCAAGCTACAAAATGCCGGCTTCGAAATACATAGAAATATATACCGTTTTATAGCAAAATAAGTAAGGTTTCGTTTATCTCTCAATTTTAAGATGAATTGCCTCAATTTTCCCTTCAAATGACTGTCCGGATATCTAAGAATGAGGGAAGGTTAGAAATTGAACTTTATTTCAAGGGCTGAGGGCGTGTTGGTTAAAGCCCCGGGTAACTATACGTTATTCTTGTCTATCGACCGTTCAATATTTATTAGTTGTTTCCGTGAACAGCTGTGTGATGTATCAAAAAATTAATCCCCAACCTTTTCACATTTTAGTGTAGATCATCTAAAATTGACAAGGGAAAAATGAAAAATATTGCATGTTGTATTTTATATTCAATTAAATAACATTTAAAATATAAGAGAAACGCTACGCTCCAACTTTAAAAATTTAACATTCTAAATATTGTTGTGTTCATAGGACAAGGTGTGAGACTTAGACAAAGACATATCCATCAATATCTGTGTTCATTATAAGTGTGTGTAAATAAACTTAAGCAGCTATAGTATAATTAAAATGTGTGTTAATGTAAAGTAGAGCAATATTGATAACTTTAACCATTTAGAATTGATATACAAAACGAAGTAGTGTTTTTGTAAACCAATCGTTTACACTGTGTGGTAATCCGTACGTGTTAAGATCTAAAACATTGTGCGCTGGTGTACATTGAGTGTTAAATAAAGTGATCAAAAATGTCGGAACGGTTTAAGGTGACCAAATTTGAGGAACCATCAGGGAAGACTTACAAAAACTATGGAGCCACTTCAGCTGAAAACGACGTGGAACTAAAAGGAAAACTTCTGCAAGACTCAGGTTTGTGTCCTTCACTATATAGTTTCGAGAGAAAAATAAACCTGTGTGTAACTCTACGTTGGTGTTAAGTTTGAGTTGAGTTTTCAAAAATCAATACGTAGTTTTTCAAATAGTTTAGTTTGTTTTTTTAAACAAATCTGATAGACTACCTACACTATCATTAGTTTTTAACAATTCCGATTGGATAAAAAACCATACGATACTTAATGCCTACTTATTGGAATCTTCTTTGATGAGAAAATCAACGTACTTCCTATTGAAAGCATTTTCGAATGAAATTTCCACTTCCATCAATGAAGGCAGGTAAAAGAGGACTGTGTCCAAAGTTTGAATTCGGGTACTATGTCATGACATTCATGACATGATTTCCTTTGACTATTGCGTTGGTCTGGTATTGAAATTGCAATTAACAGTCGATCTCTCTTGTAGTATGAAACAGGCACCCCAATTTTTTGATTTTGTCTTCTCGTTATCCTTTGCTTTGTGTATGTAAACGAACTTTATAAAACTATTCTATTTATTTTCTAATTATTGTTTTCATTGTAGTAATGAAAGAAAAAAAATCACTCATTGTAAACGGTTCAAAACTTAGTATAAAACATAATAATGCCAGATTTCAAATAGTCACACGCACAAGTTGTACTATAGGTATAATCTGACTAGCAGTTTTTGTTAAACTATAAAAAGTATTCAAAAGCTGAGACCTATTTTAAACAGGAAAACGTATGAATGCCGATTATAAGTATCACGTTTCTGTTATTAATATTAAATTGATACGTCAATATTATGTATGTAAACGAGCTTATCGTTGAGATAAATGGGTATTGTTACTCCCTTTGATAACACTGGACAAAAGGATTGAATGGGAATACATAATACTTTAAGTATATCTTTTAGGCAGATTTTGCTACGTCAGATTTCAGACCAAACTGGATAATCTATATAATATATGGAATCTAGAATTTGAAGTATATAATACTATGTGGAAATAAAATTGTTCTGTCAAATTTCAACATTTTCTTCATTCAAAATATTGGCTTATCAAGTAAGACAAAAAATAAAGGCATAGACAATATATGTACATGTACCTACATTTTTAATATATGCCTATTCGATAGACCTGTAATGATCTCGACAATATTTTATGGACTAGAATTTAACACTGAAAACTTGAAGCAATAAAATACATTTTATAAAAGGAACGGTAACAGTAATATTTAAATATGTCCTGATAATAAATTCTCGGTATATTTTCAACCGGGAAAAATATTTCACTTGAAGTTCCTAAAATTTCAATAAAATATGATATTTGGGAATATGATTTGATAAATCCTAGTACGTACAGTGGTAGTGAGAGGATTTTTTTCTGATAAGGGAGTTTATACACATAAAGCAAAAGTAATATTAATCTTTATGCTGTTCAACTTGTTCAAGCATAACTCTATTTTGATTTTATAATAGTACATTACAAATTGCAATTATTGCATATTTATTTCCGACAAAACTCTGTTTTGAAGTATGCAGTTCACCGATTGTTTTTGCACTCTATTTTATGGCTTTCAAAGGGCACGCTTTTATAACAAGGTTTACATATGCATAGCTGGATTTTGTTGTTTTGTTTTGTGAATTTGAGCGTAGCTAGAAAGTGCGAGGCCGTTGAAAATCAACAAAGCGACGTTTCGGATTTTACTACACTAGGTGCAACTGAATGCATAACTAAAACTAGATTGTCGGCTTCATTTTATACTCTATATTTTAGACTTTTCAGGTTATTACAACTTTACATTGTGTTTTATAAAGTCGAATCTCATTGTTACCTGGTTTCACTTCCTTTTTTGCTGGCTTCTATTTTTATTTTAATTTGGTGGTAAGTTTTTTAAGAATAAACACACGTGTTACATTACAGTTTAAAAAATTAATATAGATAAACGTTCACGACATCACTGCTGCAAAAACTATCTAAGCATCACGAATTTAAGCTTTTTATTAAAGTTATGCTTGTTCGGTGGAACCATTATTAGTTTTCACACCGGAGTTTTTATTTAAAACTGTCGTAGTTGCGCGTTCTGGGTGCTTTATTTCGTCATAACAGTGGAAATAATATCATTAAATTTATCGGTCTATCGTGATGGGATGTGATTTTAAGTACGAATAACAATATTGTTCAATATATTTTCATACGAGATCAAAGACATTTGCGAAATCCCGCGCAAATAAAACAAACTCTACGAACAAAAAGTGTGTTAGTCAAAGCAGTCTTTTTCTTTGTAGCTGTATGCTTGCGTTCACAATAGAATTTTCACACGGTTTAAATTATTCTAGAAGAGTCTTATCGGTTCTATTCGGATCGATATCGGGCTTATCAAAAGGTATTTATGCAAACAACTTATTTGTTAAAGAACAAACCTTTAGCTGGATTCCTATAGTCCTTGTGCAGTTTAAAAAATTCGAGACGATTTTTCCTTCAATCAAATTTTCTCTCATAATTAAGAACTAAGTGAAAAATATATATTTATATAATACTAGCAAAAAACTCAGCTTCAAAAGGGTGGATCAAATTTTAGATTTTCCCGGAGGATTAAAAAAGATCTGGCGATTACTACAAGCCAAAATTGGTTGAGCAGTTTCAAGGGATGCTCTGATGTATACGTACTTATTTAGATAAAAAGAAGCTAATCCACCAGGCCATTAAATGACGACTTTCGGTCAGAATTCATAATTTTGATGTATTAACTGATTGAAGATTGAAGGTGTGAAAATTTGTGATGATTCGTACCACTTGGAAAACTGGCATACGGCTGACTAAGCATATACTCGTACAGTCTATAGTTGCGTATATTATTATTCAATTTGCGTTGCTATAGACCCAATATCTATCATTTAAGAGGCAGTGGTCTAAGTAAGTAGATAATATAAATCATACGAAAGTAGAAAGGTGATCCATGAAGGTTTTATTTTACGGCATAATGCTTCATTATTTATCTTTCCTTTACGCAATATTGGGTGGGATACTGCTGGTCATTTCCTGCCATTTCACACGTAATAAAGCTTAACGCCTCACCATGACCAAACCACCGTAGTCGCTTGGTCAACCTTCTCATCACTCAATCCCCGGTTTCATAATAGGCAGGACAATAAAACAATTTGGAAACCTATCTTTTTTAGATTGATCTAATTTGAAAAATTTATGGCTTAACTTTTTACTTTTAGTACATTATAAATTACTACATAACGTACCTAAGATGTTTTGACACAGGGAATAAAAATTATTATCATCATTATCAAGTACTAAGCAGGGATATTTTAACATGTAAATATGCATATGTATATGCCAATGTTCTTCACACTTTCTTTGTACTGTTAAAAACATTTTTTTTTATTCAACACATTTAATAGGTAGTATCATATTACAAACCCTTCTTTTTCGACCTTGCCTGAAAAATAAAACCTGAATCCAACAATGCGATACAGAAAAAGTCATGTACATTTTTAATAAGGCCTTTAACAAAATGTAAGCTAGGTAGTAAATAAAAAAGCTTCCATCGTAGAATTAGAATTATGCGGCGACACGGAAACCTGGAAATACCCAGAAATGTCGGTTTTACCCGGAAGCACCCGTAATGCCCTGAAGCCAGAGTAATAATGCTGACGATACGACAATTTGATTGCACTAAATAATACCTTAATTCTGCCTTTTGACGTCGAAATGTTACATTGCACTAATTATTTTAACATTATTTATTATTAAATTAGCGACATTTTTACGTCGGATTTTCGTAATGAAATTTGTTAGGAGTGTGTTTTATGTCAAAATCAATACTAATGCGTATTTTTCAGTCTGAAATATGAGTAATCCATGAAAACTATAGGTAGAATCGGGTTCATATTCCTGCATCGATATACAATAGCAATGAAGGTCAAGAGCGAATGGAACACTCATGCGTTGCAGCTATTTTTAACTTAGAATTCTCCCCGACGACGATGTTGCAAGCTTAGTATTTTCCATGAATGCACTGTTCTTCAAACTTAGGCTCGTGATTAAACAACTTTCCCACTTTTATCCAACATTTTCCACATTTACTCCAGTTTTTAAATGGAATGCATGTCCCATTGTGAATGAGTCAAATGAAATTACTGACTCGTCGTCGCCGTTTTTCGTTATTTTGTACCTTTTGAAATAAAATAAATTACTTTTCCGTGGTTTTAGTTGACCACAATTTTTATGAATATATCATTAATGAATTCATTTAAAATAAATTGTTTACAATTTGCAATTTAAGTGTATTAAATAACGTTTGAACCTGGTATGAACTAGTTCTGCAGTTACTGAAACTGTTGAGTTTCAGGCTATCGTACGTTACGGCTTATTGGATTTTAAGTGACATAATGTGACCTTCGTCACCTCGGGTTCAACGAGAAATCCAGCTAACGCATAATGTTACAAAGCATTTAGAATATAGATACGATCATACGATAGAAATTACAGAAAAAGTTTCGACATTATATCCTAATGCTCTCGACAGTCACTATCTTATCTATGACCTACTAAGTAAAATACAGCTTCAAGTTAATGGGGGTAGTATACTGTTGAATACCGTATCGTGATATTAAAATAGTATTGCGATACCATCAATATTGAAGATATACTGGTTCGCGATACCGCGTATCGCGTGAAAATAATGACAGTACTTTATAACCTCTAATAAAAGAAAATTCCAGATTAAACAAAAACTAAAAATTAAAAAATGAACATAACTGGTTTGGTTTCATAACCAAAATCGAAATACATAATAACAAATAGTTCTCTACCAATGCATTTTTCAATTCGGTTTTTCAATAAAGCTCAAAAATGCGACAAACATACAAAATATTCAGTTCCGCTTGTGACATCTGCTTTGCATTTTACTGGAGAGATTTTACACTTTTAAAGCGACTTCTTATAAATTGAATTTCTCAAATCAGATTACATATTTCATATGCAGAGATCAGCTTTCAAGAATTCTCGTATGAAGAATCAAGCTTTGTTAAATCTACTATTACTTAGGGACACTTAACATAATTTTTAGATGACGTTTTTTTACGACGAATTTTAACAAAGTCGAAATTAATTGTCTCAATGGAAAATTCTTCAATTTATGTATTCTACCTTTATTTAACTCGTGTTATTTCACATTTTATAATAATGCATAGAGTTAATATTTTTCCTCCTTAAACAAAGTATTTCTCTTTGTTATATTATGTACAATAAAAAACAAAACATATATTTTTCCCAATAAAATACCACCAAGAGTCGATCAAACAAAAGGCAGGTTTCCTACAATTTCTGTATCGATTGACTTTTACTGTTTGTAATAAAACTCTGTACCTCAACTGTCATTGCCAGGATTCTATTTGAGGAGTACTTGGGTAGTAATAGTTTATATTGGTGTGTTCCGGTTCATTGGCTTTAACATAAACTAGTTTAACGTAAACAATGCCACTTTAAAATGTTAATATTTTTATATTAAACAAAAAGGTACGTACATATTTAGAAAAAGGCATAATTATTTTCAACTTCCATCTTTGTTATGCTCGACTTGGATCAAAAATGTTCTTCAACTGCATCGTTCGTCTTAAGAATGTGGTCTCTGACATAATGAATTGTTATACATGTTTAATTCGCTTCAAATAACCCAATTTACTATTTCCATCTTACTTAAGAAGGGGAAACTTCCGTGCATTCAAGAAGTTTTGCCACCTGTATTACTGGTGTAAGAAGCAGGTTTGTCTTCAGTTTATCTCCTGTTAGTGCTTTAATGTGGTATCATGAAGACTGGCTTATACTGATTGTGGTCCTCACAAGTTTCTGCCTTTGGGCTGTTTCAATAGCTGCCACCGCTTTTGATGGAAGATTCTAGACTTGGCTAAAATGTTATTTTGTATTTAACTTTTGATAATATTCGGTCCCAAGACAGCTAGTAGTATGTCCGGGTGCATCGCCACTCTCTCCCATCATTGCAACTCCTGTTCACCAGGACAAAAGGCTGTGCCCGTACACCCTACCGGCTGTCTTGGGACAAATCTGTACAAAAAAGTATTAAAATTTCTAAAACATGTCATAATATAAATAATTTGTTAATTGTATTGAGCAGAAAAAAAAATCTACATAGTACTGAGTACTAAGAAATACTACGACAATAATATGAGAAAATTTTAATAGCTTGTACGTGCGTTTCAGAGAATTTCAGGATCGTTTGGTTAAAGCTTTTGTTTGCAGTAAATAACAACATAAAATTTTCTTTACAACAACGATGAGTTGGATATATTATTTTTATTAAATTAATAATTATTACTTCTATTTATTAAATACCTTCTAGGTTTTTGCTCGCGATTTCCTCTGCGTAGAATTTGTTTTTTAAGAAATATGTAGTATTTTCTCTCCTGAAGGTCCATTTTAAATTCGTGAAAGTGTTCACAGTAGGTATGAGTATATTTTAACCTTTTACCAATATATCTTGAATATTTTATTTCATACTTAGCCTAAGCTTGTGTAGGCATGTGACATGTCATGTATACTCCATTATAAAGTTGTGTATTATTTTCCGACAATCATGAACACGCTTGTAATAGGGAAACATGTACGAGTATAAACCTTAATTATTTTCAATGACTGTCATAATAGTGCATTGCCATGTTGCTGGTGGTGTGTCTTAACAAATAAACAATTAAACAAAGGAAAAAACAATTTATTCACAAAACGATTCCTTCTAAAACTAGAGCCATACATTTCAATTTGCTTAAATGTTTTCGGAGGTTTAAAAAGGGTTTGGTACATTTTCGTATTTAAATTACGCATTACATTACTTTATATCGTGTACATACCTAAATGAAATGAGTCGGTGAAGGTGTCAAGTGCAACATAAACAATACAATGGGTTAATTTATCAAGAGGAGTGTGTAATATGACTAATTGTGATAAACTCTACCTACTCATGGCTGCCCGGTCGATTGTTAGGTACCTTCCTACGTGTTACAAATTCTAATTCAAAAGGTTTTTTATTTAAATAGACTTAAAATTAGCGCTTTCAAAACCTATTTTTTTAATGTACGAAAAAAATACGGTCAAATAAAATTATCTCTTTAATACTTTACGAAGAAACTAAGATTTTAATAAAATGTTTAGACGAGTGGGAGAAAAAAAAGTATCAACGAAATGTATGTATGTATCTTTATTCCTTTGTGGCGCAGTGGGGAAACAGCCGATTTCTACCCTAAAGGTTGCGTGTTCGAATCGCGGCGGGAGCAGAGCTTTGTTTTATTTGTGGTATAGTTGTTTTGCTCACCAGTCTTGAATGTAGTAATCTAATCTTTGCAGTTTATACCATATAGTTGCTCAACACCTGTGACTCAAGATTCTTATTAATTATTAATTAATCTTACTGCAAGGCAGAGTCAATGTGTGTGTCGTGATGATTATTATTTTTACTATGCATATGAGAGAGGAGGCCTAACTCACTGACTGGCAAAGTACCTTTTGACAAAACTCCTGGTGTTAAAAAACATCGAATTTATCCCAAATTTTAATACGAGCGTATTTGTTTTGAGAAGCTAGTAGTCATAAAATAAACGCAGAAGTAACTTTGACTGTACGTCTATCAACGAACATGCTCAAGGATATTCTATCAAATTGGCAAGGAGATAAATTGCATCCCGAGACAAGACACACGCAATTACGCACTATAGACATGCGAATGGAAATCTGCCTATCTGTCTATTATCATTCCACACTGGACAAACATAACCTCAATTAATCTCGCTAAAACTAAAACATAGAGGCATTGAGACTACATACAGATAAACTTCCTCCTGGAATAAAAAGTTTTCATCTTAAAATAAAATAAAAGATATAAACGTTTAAATGTATACATGGAATATCTTATTGACATGGCATGGTAATCGAATTTAGTCAACGGTTTTGCCAAACAATCAAACAAGCAAAAGTTATACGTAAGAAAATTTAATCAGTAATCAAGGCTTTTAATGAAACCTTCTGGAAATCTAGGATTAAAGGATTAACGAGAGCAAAGTTTCGTCATAAAACTGTGCTTAGCAGTCTTACCATACAAGCTGTGCCTAACAAACCGTGTTATGAGCCACATGGGTGTAAAAAGAAACACAATGACGGCATATTGAAATAAGAATGTTTATCCTTTTTAGAGCGGTCAAGTGTGACCAGCTATGAAATCTTTATTATGGAGATACGTAGTTAAATCCAAGAAGAAATCCGAGAAGCCTAAAACAATTTAAAGAACCGGATACGGACATTTTAAATGAAATGCAGAAGGATTTGTTCGAAATCAAATTTTATGAGGGTTTGGTTTATGCTTAAACCTTTGCCGTGTATTTTGAGTGAGTTCCAAGTTTTTGACATAGATTTTATTAGAGAAAACATATTTTTCAAAAAAAAATAAACCTTAGAGACAACGCTGATGTACTGTAACTTGAAAAAGTAAAAAAACAACTTTAAGGAATTTCCCAGATGTTTACAAGCGGCGTCTACCATGTGTCCGTACATAAGCATATTGTTGCCAACGCCGATTCACCACATGCACGTAATGTCCGAATTTGCATAAACAGCGTAATTTAAATATTGGCGCAGGTGGGCCTGTCATGTGATCAGAAAAATATAAAGCCGATTAGATTCATCTGAATCACATAACACTTATGCAAACATGTTCATAAATTGTTGAATGTAATTATAAAACAGTTTCCGAAACCCATTTACCTTCGTGCTGGTGTGAGTGTGAATCTAGAATCAGATTTTTTCCCAAGGATTCTGTTTTCAATTCTGCTTCTTTCCCGCGACTTTGTCCTCCTGAAATAATTTTTATCAAAATTTATCTTAATTATTATTATAGGAATTTTAAAAATTGAATGAGTAATTTTCTGTGCATATAAAATTTATTTGCGTATTAAAAAGGAATAAACTTCTTTGCTTGGATGTGTTCCCTGATAAATTTTACCTGTGTGAGTGAATAGGCTTCTCCTGGATAGGTATGTTTAATCTTAGACTTCACCGCCGCTAACCATCAGGCGGGTTTGTAGTCAAATGCTTGTTTAGTTTTAAATTAAAACAAAAACTTTACTTTATGATAATATTTTGTAACAGACCAATATCTACTATACGATTAAGTTTTAATACATTTTTTGATTGTTCATTAAGAAATGAGAGTTATAACCGTAAACGCGGGTGTAGGTACAGGTTGAGCATCGTGGTACAGCGTGGAATTGCTGCCACTGATAGCAGTGGCCCATAAGGGCAGGAATAGGAAAGAAGAATCATGTGAAACAGGTAGTTGATGATTCTTCTATTATATTATTATGTTTTAAACATAGATAAATAATTTTATATTAAGAAAACTTTCAGAAAAATACTTCAAAGCTTTAAATTATTGTAGTGTTTAAGTTACAGGTATTTCAGTCATGCTAAGTCGTTGATAAAACGTATAAGTAACCCACAGGAAAATGAACCTTTAAAACAAAGTTCAAAATTGTATATAATTCATTACCTTTGTAGCATGTACTATGATAGATAAGTAGGAATAGAAAAATACAAAAGGTAGTTAGTAGGTACACGTATTATTCTCAGTTGATGACATAGGTAAATAAATTTATGGCTTTTTGTGGGGTTAAAGAAACAATACTTGTTTCACATAAGTTATTACTTCTACATAAATTATATAGTTGGCCTAGGTATTAAATATGTATACTTAAAGAGTAACTATATCGAAAAGAAACGGAATTTTCACTTTTTTTAAACTTTGTTTTTATACCAACCACTAAGGCAGCAAACATGCATACGGCCTGTCTGACAGAAAGCAATCACCTTAGCCTGTGAACTCTTGCAATACAAATAGACAACTTCTTTTTTCCACAAGCATTAACGCTAACAGAAAATAAAAATAAATGTACAATAAAATGGCATTACAATGACGTAACTTTAGCGAGAGGAAATGTCATTTCCAAACATTTTTGTTTACTGTTAGCGTTAATGCTCATGGAAAATAGTATTTGTCTGAGGGGGCTGGGGTGCCACACAGGTGATACTTTCTCTGCTTCATCTTAAGTGTGAGGAAAATAAGCTTCAGTGTTATTGTGAAAAATTGTTGTCTATCTACACAGAATGCAGTTTACTTACCTAAAACAGCGTTATCTTAGTGTGTTTTGGCGCAACGCCAAGACAGAAAGATTTAAGATTTTGTATCAACAGGTTCTAGATAGCGTGTTTATTTTATAAAAATCAGTGCAGACATGAGCTTGGGTACAGGTTTTATTTTTGCTGTAAAGTACGAGTGAATATTGTATGAGTAAGCCCAGTCCAAATAACAGATTCATATTTAAAGCATTCATTTATCGCCTTTATTTCATATGTTATTTACTTTTCAACATTAATGACACCTGCTCCAAACGGTCAGTTGGTAACCGTGTCCGTCATCTCACCGTCATGTTAACGGAAGTCACGATGGTTTAAAAAAATCCTTTAAAGATTACATGTAATCATTTTAATAGGATAAATAATCAATCTGAACATTTTAACAAATGCATCAAACAATTTCATATCTATGTATTGAAACGTCATACAAATGATTATATTAAAAAAGAAATCAAATCGTGGAACCACTTAAAAATTAAAATTTTGACTGCCTCTGTGGCACAGTGGTGTACCTACACCTGGCTACTACGCTAGAGGTTCCGGGTTCAAATACCGGCGTGGGCGGAACTTCATGTTATTTGCAAGACGCATGTTTCGCTTACTGGTCTTGGATGTAGTATTCTTAACGATGTAGTACGAGTATATGCCATATCGTTATTGAATGCCTGCGTCACAAGACTTTATCTTAGTGCAGGCCTAATTCAATGTTTCGTTTGTCGTGATGTGATGATTATTATTAAATAGTATAAAATTCCATGTGAGTGAGTCTCTACCATGCATGTGATCGAATTTATTTTCTAGGTGTTCTATTGCCGCATCTATCTTGCGGAGCGCCTCTACCGGATAGATGAGGAATTAAGATTGCTAGTTCAATAAATCACTGTAGTAATCTATAGTATCTGACGTAAATAGGTAATAAGAAATCATAGTAACGCTAAGATGTTAGTTTTGTACGATTGTATAAGTATTTTAAGCTTCATCACTAAATAACGATCGGTCAGCGAATGTCAGGTTTTATAAAGGTGTTAGATTCCAAGGACGATCAGATGTCTGACCCAATTCTGTTGAAGCCTTAGCGCACAGCACATTCAATGGATTAGCCACTAACTCCCTAATTATCGTATTTGCTATTACGTGATATTCGATGCAATCTTAAATTTGGTGTTTTTTTACCATTGTACTAATAAGACTTCAGACAAAACTAGAAACTCAAACGAAAAATGTAGTAATCATTCATCTTTCCCATTTTTTATTATTTTTATTAGTTTTGGCGGCAATAGTATACTTTAGGTACATACCTAGTCAGGTCATAAATTCTGTCACATGTTTAATATAAAATTATTGAAACAAGTTTATTAATTATGAAACCATTTATATACCAAAATGAACTTAACAAAACATAGATTCTTATGACACTAAAGTTTATTCAAAATGACCTCCGTGATTTTGAATACAGGCCTTCAATCTGCGCGGCTAGTCGTCTATCGCAGCACGAACGAGGTCCATGTCAATATCGGCGGCTGCCTTAATCAAGGATGTCTTGAGTGACTCCAAATTGGGATGAGGCTTTGAGCACGCCTTTCCCTCCAAGTGTTGCCATATCTTGTAATCTAACGGATTCAAATCTGGACTGGAGGAGGGCCAGTCTTCGTGCCGGATGAAGTCGATTTTACGCGCCGCCAGCCAGTCTTGTGTGCTCTTCGCTCTATGAGCTGGCGCCGAATCTTGTTGGAATACCCAGTGCCTGTTATTGAACATGGTATGAGTAACAGGTTCCACAAGGTTCGTCAGGCCTGTATTTTGATACACAACTGCATTATTTTTTACACCTTTGTCACAAAAATGTACCTCTGTTAAGCCCCAATAAGAAAATCCCAACCATACCATGAGCGAGGAGGGAAAATGACCTCGTTGCAAACGCGGATTTTTTTTTCCCGCGTACCGCTTTAACAAAGCGCGGCATCTCTTCAGTTTCAGGTCCATTAGACGAGCATTCTAACGATGTCCTGTTTTTCTTCGATATGCCCGAAGCCCTAAGTCTTGATTTAACACCCTTTTCACCGTGGTTCTGCTTAACTCCATCTGAAGGGCCAACAGTTTCTGCTAACGTTTGGGATTTCTTTGAATTCGCGCCTTCGCAGCTTTTATCACTGCTGGAGTCCTAACAGACCGAGGGCGACCACTTCTTGACCTGTCATCTACACTAGAGTCTTCATTGTATCGTTTGATGGTACGATTAACGAATCTTTTGGTTATATTCAAATTTTTCAGTTTGTAAAAAATTTGAATTGGCGCGTAACCGCAACGATGCAACGCAATAACTGCAACACGGTCTTCTTTAAGCGTCGACTTCATATTTAAAAATGAGTAAAATTCTAAAAAGTATACATTTTATTTTCATGAACAATTCGAGATTCGAATTCAATAAACATTTTTGTGACCAGCACTCTAAAAGAAAAGTTTTTACTGTGTGACAATACTTATGACCTGACTGTGTAGTGGTTATAACTATGTAGACCTTAAAAATAAATCGGTAAATAACTATGTCTTATAAAACTAAATTCTAAATGAATAAAAAGGATTTCATTTAACCTATAAGATATATAACATCAAAACAAAGTGAATTAGCCGCCAAAAATCAAATACCTATTTCCATTCCTGATTACTAACAAATATGACCTTCTGGAAAGTTTGTACAGTTTACTACAGCTGTAAAACTCACACGCAACCGAGTCAAAGTTTATTTTCGGCTTTAGTTTATCAAACGACTTCTGTGTCCAACTGTACCAACCTCCTCAATTTTCAGTGTGCCTACCATGAGTTTTACCTTCGATTGTCGATACAGATTTGTATGAATTCTTGTAAAGAGCCTCTTACGGATTGATGAGGAGTTAAGATTGCTAATACAAAATCATTGTAGTAATCTATGTTACCTGACGTGTAGGAAAACTATACGAACTCATGGTAGACACACAGGACTCACGCGTATTACGTAACTATGTATTGTAAATCCAACCGTAACTCAACGTTAATAAGAGTTTTTTTAGTTTTTGAATTTGAGGCTATGTAGTCACGGTGTACAAGTAGACCTAGTGTTTATAAATATTGTCACAGGTCATCAGATGATGTTCAACGAAGACTTCAATGGTTTTATGTTCTACAGAAATGTACTGTTCTTATACGTCTATGCCACGAGTAGATTTATTCCGATGTAATTTTTTCCCCAACTACATCTTCATGCCATTGCGAAATAGAAACACAATGTAAAAAATCTCGCTAGGGCAGAGTTTCAGAACTATTCTTATAATACAATTTTAAGATTTAAGCGCAAGTATGCGTTTTTGTGGTAAGACGTCACAATTGATCTATAAATCTGCAGTAGGGGGTGCCTGTTTGCGAAACTTTCGGGAGCTGCAAGCGTGCATAACTTAATACAAGCAAAAAGTGTAAGCGACGAGTAGCAAAACTAACGCAGGGTTGTTATGTGACTGATCATCTAGAATTGTTACAATTTATTAGCTTGTGCCTGTAACTTGCTTCTTAAAGCGCTCGTATTTTTCTCGCCAAAGGTTTTTATAGAAACAGGTGAGCAGTTTCGAAGATTACTTTCTCTCCAAAAGAACTATCTCTCTATCTTAAACTAAACTGACGCCAGCTTTTAAGTATTATTTCGAATGGGATGGTATGTCTACGAAAATCTAAGAACGGTGAGATTACGAAAATTTTCAGTTTTGAATTTTCGAACACTACTTTTAAAAAAAAAGTGTTTTTTAAGGGAAGGATACGTAAACATTCATAGAAACAATGCCTAGGTATATTATTGTATTTTTGGTGTCTCACATAGTGACAAGCAATTACTTTGTGTGTAGTTTGTCAGTGTAGGTTGTTGTTTGTATAGGTTTATTTCAGTAAGGTAAGTAATAATGTAATGACAAGAGAAGGTCGTGAACTAAAACCTGAAAGTTAGGTTTTCGCCTTTCAGAACTTACGGGTCAGTACTGATCGACGTTACGAGGTGTAATGTAACACGTCACAAAGTGAAAATTCGTCAGTGTTCAGTCAGTGTGGACACGTCCGTGAACACGGACATTTTCACTGCACGAATGTGCATATTACACCTCTTTATCACCGGTCAGTATCCAGCTTAACGATATACGATAAATTGTTTAAAGTCTTGATTACTTTTTTTGGCAACAGGACAGAATGATCTGAATAAGTAAATATAGTTAAAGTAAAGTTTGACTTATCACTTGTTTACTAATGGATGCTTACTTCAATTTTGAAAAAGGTTTCCGTTTATTTATGCCTACTAAGATGCTTCAAACATCTTACCTAATTTACATTGCATATGACAAAGTAAAATTTGTATTTCGATAGTTTTTACTGAAATTCCTACGGAACTCTAAAAGCAGGAATGTTCAGAACAATCAAGTTACTCACGTAACTTTCTATAAGTTTAGCAAATAAGTCAGTGAAGGTAGAAGCCGATGTTTGTTCTGAACCCTCACGTCCTAGGTATTCAACATGCTTCACTGTAGGTACTTCTCAATTTGTAGCCGACGGCAATACAGAAGCAACTCACATTTCCTGTGGTTATTATGTGACACTAGCGCCGTTCATTTGTCGAAATAATCTTTGTGAGTCAATAAAGAAACGCTCCTAGTTTTAGCAAATGTTTCATCAGCGGGAGAACCGAGAACTAAATTTTCGAATTCAAAATAATGTTATACTAAGACTCCTAGCGCCAATTTTGTTTTATGAAAAAGTTGTTTGTAGCAAGTGCTGCCCTTTTTGGAACGTGACAAATTAACAAACAAACCAACAGTCGTTTATCTTGTTTTAGGTTATGTTGTGTTTGGTTGTTAGCCATTAACAATCATATTTTAGTTAAACAAAATTGATGAGTTATACTGACCAAAATGAGTTTTGTCAGTATTAATTTATGTTTCGATTAAATACGTAGATTTAAAACTTTTACGATTGTACTGAACGATTCGTGTGCGAAACCGTTCGGAATTTATCGGTTTTAGTATGTCAAAATGATACGGCGCACTCAAAAATAAAACAAAACAAAAATACATCGAACTAGTGATATTGTAGAGATAGAAAGTTTTTTTTTTATTCAAGACCAGGCAGGCATTTGACCCCAAACCCGCCTGATGTTAAGCGACGATGAGGTCTAAGGTGGATCATGCCTGCCCAGGAGAAACCTATTCACTCTTCCAAGTTATATTGGTCAGGGAACACATCGGCATGCAAAGAATTCCACACCCTTGCAGTACGTAAAATAAAGGAATTACTATTTTTTTTAGGAGTCTTACTATTTGAATATTCAAACCTAACAAAGAAATATAAACTAAGCCAAACAAGCGATGTTTTATTAAGCATGAAAATAAATTAATTTTCTCTTTGCACGAGGCGAATTAGAAAAACGTCTTCTCTAATGAAAACGTAAACTTTGTCCAACTTCGTGAAACCTCTGGCAAACTTTATGTCATTCTTAATTTTAATTCCCAAGTTAAAATGACATTGATCTCTTCATAAATTTCGAGATAATGGTTTTTTTAATTAATCTAAATACCGTGAACGCATTTTCAAGAAAATCTGTTGTTATAAGGAAAAACTTCAATAGGATTTTTTTTTGCACGCGATTTGTATTTTTAACAAAATATAGTCTACCTTAAAAGTCTACATTAAACAATAAAAAAAGAATATTTCAAATGGGATGAGTAGTTTTGGAGGAAAATAAAATAAAATACAACCTTTACATTTTCATACATTTAGTAAAGAAAATAATTATCTAAATTGTGAAAGATGTCCATTTTCAAAAGCCCGTACCCACTAGAATTAAACCTTTGTATTTTCAGGAGAAAATTTACCCAGCCTTGAAAAAAACTTGGATAGGCTTGTGTCACTTACGGTTAATGTATGAATGGTTAATTTATCTACAATTGAAGTCCTACTCGTACCTTGGCCTTGTTTTGAATTTTTCATCACCACTAAAATAGTACAAGAATAAGACTTACCACTTAAATTGAATTCTAAATTATGTTACGGATTACTTAAAAGGGTTCAATTGTTTATTTTTAATTGGTTTATGGTTGGTTAGTTAAGAGATTTTCAGTTAATTTAACTTTTATAATTATCTTTACCATTATAATTATAGTTGGTACATAAATGTATGTATTGTTATAACATACCGTACTTACCGATATACACGTATCGTTTTGAATAAAGAAAAAAAAGTTTTACAACAGAATATTCAAAGTTTTTTTAAGTTTGAATATCGATGTATACCTTAAAAGGATCTTTGGGTAAAAAAATGTACTCTAAAGAAACCCTTTATTATTATAAAGCCCTTTTTTATTTATTATCCTCTTATAAAACTTAAATAACGGCAAGCACAAGCAAGACCTCTTCTGATTTGCGGTTTTGATAACAATGTGCCCTTTGTTATGACATTCGTCTTAATTGGGGAATTCTTTATAGCGTATCGAGTATTTACAGTAATTGGCCGTGACACGTCAGAAGCCATAGCAGTGACTCCTAGTCACGGCATTTGATTTTTCTCAGTAGGTAGATTGCTCTTTATGCGTTATTTTTATTGATCTATTGATTTTGGTTTTATTGTTTGTTTATATGATTATAATTTTAAGGTTAAATAAGTTATTTCACTTTTATCAGATGTTTATTTTTTTCCTGTCATATTACACTCAACCATTTGGGTTGTAATCATTTTGCCTGAAACAAAAATGTTTTGTTTGCTTCCAGCGTTTTGCGACATGTTCCAAGGGAATTTTAATAGTATTTTAGCTTTTATTTAAAAACGCATATTCTTCACAATTCGGAGCAAATTAACCTCTCTTGTTCGGCTTCAGAAGCACGTGGTGCGTTCCGAATGTAACTGAGTGCCCTAGTAAAACAATAAGACTGGTTGAGTGGTCCCTAACTAACCACTGCACAAACTTCTGCAAACAATGCTTGGTGCAGCTCTGCAACTCTTGTCGAAGGTTTACTTTTAATTTATTTATCAACTATACGACAACCTAGATTTTAGTTGAACCAGTTATGATTTATGCCTAACAATTTTGCCAGATAAGTTGGGCCTAAACTTGTACCTCATATATATGATACATATCGATAAATTTAAAAAACGGATAATATGAGGCAAACGTATTGATGTTAGTATTTGGTTACAAAACAGCTCTCAGTGAGACAAGAAGATATTTAGCTACATACCTGTACTAAATGCTGACACATGTTTCTAGTCTTCATTCAAAATGACAGAAAGAGTCTATCTACCTACACTCTACCTACAGAGATAGATAAAATATTCATATTGAGTTGTGTGTTCTTCAAACTGTGAGTGTATTTTCTACTTTTTCTGTATAAAATAATAAGGGATTTTAAACTTGTTTTAATTTTGTCACAAACAAATCATTGAAACCAGAATATTTTTGTTAAATATAAAAGAGTATTGTCTTCAATACCTATTGGATACTGAAGACAAATATTAATTGATCAATGCATTATCAAAAATATACCAATACAAGATTAGTTGTTAAATTAAGGTAAGGTCTAGGATCTTTAACGTTCAATTTCCAACATTTGTCATATGGTTTCCTGTCATGTCTTCACTGTAGTATATTATGACGGGAGTTTTACACTTATCTGTTTAATAGAAGATCTATTAATTCCAGTTTAAACCACAATCACACATTAACACCTTAGCCACCAAGGACCTTGTAATTTAATACATTTATTTATACGACTACCGCACAGCCAACCGGAAGGGTAATTAATTTCATGAGTCTATGTACTCGCATGTTTGTATGTTGTGCTTGTTCCGCCGTAGCTCGAACCAATTTTTATGAATGAGGTGTCAATCGATAGAATCGATAATGTCATTTGTATCATAGGATACATATACTCTGTTGTAAAAATCAATATGGCGGAAGTGACATGAAAAAAAGTGATGCATAAAATCTCACTACCATATAAAGTGGGGTTTCAAAAGAAAGATTTTAATTAACACATTTCAAATATATTTTCTCGCGGCTTTGCTTGTATGCAACCGATAAATAATCGGGGATAATTTTGTAAAATAACTTCTTTAATGTGAAACAAATGAAACATTTTCTCTTGCGTACAACCAACAATTTATATCTAAAATACACAGATATATACATAATACAGATAGATCTAATACAATTTCATTATGGATAACATCTAAATATTTAAAACAAAAATTAAGATAATAATAATAATAACCACATTGACTCACTCCTGGAGTAAGAATCGTAAGAACTTGTGTCACAGGAACTAAGCAACGATATGGTATATACTACATAGATAAGAATACAACATCCAAGACCGGTAAGGGGAAACAA
The DNA here is from genome assembly GCA_949316135.1 of Choreutis nemorana. Lineage (NCBI taxonomy): Eukaryota > Metazoa > Arthropoda > Insecta > Lepidoptera > Choreutidae > Choreutis > Choreutis nemorana. The sequence goes on from OX438598.1 coordinate 3,140,847, forward strand.
TGCGCCTTGCAAATAACACAAAGTCCCGCTCCCGCAGGGATTCGAACCCAGAACCTCTAGCGTAGCAGTCGGCTGTATAAACCACTGCATCACCGAGGTTGGCGAAGTTAAAACAAAAACCCGAATACTACTTTGAAAATGTGTGATCTAAAACTGTTATGCACTAACTATTCAATATAGCCGTATTCGTATGCCACCTACCTACCCTAACAAAATAATACTAACATATAAGTTGATTGACTAATATTGACGGTAGCATATGATCACGGCTGTATTGAAACCGCTTAAGATTCGATAGTTTCTTGTTTCATCCTTTTGTAAAATGTATCACTTATAAAATAAAATAAAGTGCAATTTACTTCCTGCAACGAAAAACAAGTTCTTGAAAATAAATCTGTACTAAGCGAAGCCAATCATGTTCAATTTCGGTTGATGACAAAACTAACCTAGTCCAACAGTCTACTCAAATTCTTCAAGTAAATTCGAAGTTAATTGGTTGTAATAGACTGATGTATTTTGAAAACGTATTTGGGTTTTTTTTAAATTGTCATTTTAAATAGAACCCGGAAATAAAACTTTTCAGTTTATAGATCTTTCATTTTAATCCTACCCTAGAGCTTACTAAGCTTCTGTTAAATGCATTTGAGTAAATTTACTTATTTTAATTGCCAATTATCATCAGCATCGTCAGAGCTAAAACAATAGAGGGATGCTGTTTCGTGATTATTACATAACAAACTATCTTTTCATTTAGTTCAGTTACTTATATCTTTGATAAAGAATACTAACTGTTTCGGGGTACACCCACCACTCTGTCCCGCCACTGCAACTTCTGTTCACCAGGATTAACAGAAATCAACGAATAATACAGCTGTGCAATCACGCACAGGCTGTGCCCGGACACCCTACTGGCTGTCTTAGGACCCGCAACGAACTTAATCAGAAGAAATAGGAGGTAGGAAGAAAGCGGTTTCAAGACTTCTAACTTCTTCCTGTTCGTCGAAGAAATCCAATAATGTAGATTGAAGCTTCCCTTACATAAGAGAGGAATTAAAATTCTTTAAAGCAATCAGTTACCGAAAACTAATCGGAATCTGAGTAGATGTTCGAGTTTCTTGAGTGCTTGAGTTGAATATCGATTGAGCTTTACTGGTCTAGTTTATTTAGCATTCGACACAGGATCACTCTTGCGAAAGCAACTAGGGAATAGTTTTTCAAGGGAACTCTTAAAAGGAAAAGCTTCTTGCTAAAATATGGAGTAATTAGTTTGCTCGTATAGCCGTGTGGACTACTGTGATGAATGAAGTGTCCAAATACTACAGTAATCTTACTTTGTAGCGTACATAGTTTGTACGCAAGATATGAGTTTAGAACCAGTTGTTTTTACTAGTTACTGCACGCGACTTGGTCGACTTAAGATTTTGATCCAGAGAGAGTTAGAACAGTTACTACCAAACAGTAACTAACCACAGGTTTTTCCGGTATAAAAGTACAGAGACTTTTTTAATAAAAATTAAGCCCACCTTAAAAATCATAAGGAAATTATCACTGTAACAATTATAAGTTAAAACGCTACAAATTAAAATACCCCCAAGCGTACATTTGATTGCTCATCCCCATCAAACATAAACAAGAACACGCAGGAAAAAGTGGCATGATAACTCTCGATGCGCTTCATTCGTTCTAGAGTTATCAGGGGTTAAAAAGGACCAAATAAACAAAACCATTGTTGACGTGAGAATGTAGAAGTGACGCATGTTAAGGTGCGTCTACGCTAAACTAGCCTAGTAAGCGAACAAACGAATACGTAATCAACACTCACTATCCTAGGAAGTAGAGTGTCCTTTGTTTTCTAAGAAAAAACGACATGGCGAAGCACAATCTAGCAAAAACCAAATATTCTAAGCGCGCAGGTTCGACCTTTATAACTCGTTGCAAGCTCTAGCTCGTGTTGTTTAGTGTAGACGCACCTTTAACAGTGGTGTGGGTGTGAATATAACTTCCTAAGAAATACTCAAACCTTGCGTCTAAGGTGTCACAACAAATATTTTGCCAGTGGCTAAATTGATACCACTTTGTATTATGAAAGTATATTTTGAGCGACGTGACGACACAATGTTTCCAATACTTCTTTTCTTCTATTCAAAACGAATACTGATACAAGAATTTAGGTAAATTAATATAACACTTTCAAACAAAAAAAAAGTTACTTGCAAACTAAACATCAACTGCGATAAATTACTTGTTCAAATCCGGGTCTAAATCTGTATTTGTAAATTCATTTTAATCATAATATTGTTCGGGCCGCAGGTATTTCGTGGTAGAAATTTAATGAATATGAATGAAGGTTAGAAACTCTATATTTCATGAAATAGATACGAAAACTCGAGGATTCTAAATTATCTATGCTTTGCCATTGTTGATTTTGCGATAACATTGAAATAGAACTCGTAGTTATCGAAAAAGTTAGGAACAGTTCGCGAGTGCTAGTTTAGACTTTTGGAGGTTATATGATTCAAGATCCACAAATATAACATTTATAGGTAATTTTATAAATTAAATAATTTTAAAAAACATGAGCCCTTCTAAGTAATGCTACTTAAGTCAACAACAGATTCAAAGAAGTTCTTTGTTTTCAAATGGCAAGGAGTCCAAAATCCAAATTCAAGCAAAAATAGACAGAATCATATCTTTAACTATTTGAAATTGCTTTACTATTCCAGTATTTAAAAAATCAGTTTGTCTAGGAGTTATTCATCCCAATTACGAGTACTTTACGATTCATAAAATTCTTTCAACTAAAATGTACTTTCGAGGATAAAATGGACTTAAATAAACAGATTCTCTGTAATGTTTTGATAAATCAATCCAATATAATTGTATACATTGCTGCTTTAAGATTAAAACGGATTTGCTTGCGTTGTCCATTATCTGAGCGGCCCACAAAGGGCCTTTAGACTCGTCCCTGGCCTGCACGCTCCCCATTAAGGCTGCAGGATACTGCATTAAGTCATTCCCAAGAGGATTACGATTAGATTTGCAGACGTCTCAGCATAATGCTATTATTTTAGTAAGAGACCACTGTCTCAAGACTTCAACAAAACAGGTTGAATCAATTTAAACATAAAATTATTAAATATTATAATAACGTTGTTTTTATCTTTCTATAATCAAATTTCATATTTAATAACACTACAAATGAATATTTGCTCTGGTAAATAAGCATCCAATTCACTTAATTATCCAAAACAATTGAGAGCATTACGTAATGGTTTTTGCTATGCATACGTAAAGTTTTTAACTTAAAATTCAGCAAAAAACCTTTCATATTGTTCTGCTAAAACAATGAGTTTTAAATCTCCAAATAGATTTTTCAAATAAATTCTGCTGATTTATAATCCTGCATAAACAAACTAAATAAGTTAATCCTTTATTCCTTTCTGCTTTCTGAATCGAGGTACAGAATAACGCTAAGTACTTGATTCAATATGAATTCTAGTTAATTAACGGATTAAATTCTATGAAGACCTTTCATACTAAGACACTTTACATAATAAAATATCTTTATAAAAGCTTTTAACAGTGATCCTATTACATAAATAAAAGGGGTTTTAAATGTATTTTTACTAGGTTAGTACCAGGGGCGTATTTCATTTTTATTCAGCATCCCCCCCAGTACACCATCAAATCGATCAAAGATTCTGTTCAAACCGCTAGTAATTTATTTTATGACTGTGCGAGTCACGTGTCCGATGCCGTTGTCACCTCCTGATGCCGTACCTGAAGCCGACCTCCCCCCCCCTCCATATTTCCCCTTACCCCCGCTACTATAGAATGGCATTTTACAATTAGAAATAAATTGAAGATACAAACAATATTCTAGATTTTTTAATAGGAATTCTTGAGTTAACTATTGGATAAACCTATTCTGTCACTTTTTAAGTGTTCTTCATTTCACTGTCACTCATGAATTCAAAGTCGATTTTTTTTTCTTTAATCTTCTAAGTTACACATTGCTAGATAAATGGTCCCTTAATGAAAGTGAAACTCAGAGAAAAAATTAAAAATTAAATTGATCATTTTGCTACACAAACATTAAATCAAATTTAAAAAAACATACATTTACACATACCAGTTGAAAACTTACTTGCTAAATCTTCTTTTTTGAAGTTGTTTAAAAACTGAATAAATTTTGATCCTATTACATCAATCTTTCCTCGGTTCCCATTTTTCGTTTTCATAAGGCTCCGTTCCAACGTTAAATAATGGAAAGTAAAATGCACCCTTTCTTACCTTTCTTTAAATGCCTTTGATTAACTTCTTGTGCGTTTATAAAGGACTTAGTGTCCATGCCAGACCAACAGTGCACTTAGAGTGTACCTTATGCCTATCAACTTATGATTCAATTTTGTATATAAACCATAACTGGGACCGCACGCACAGACACAAAAGGTAAGAAACGAAGGGAGAGTTCGTTTTAATAAATCACTTTAAGATTTTCTCGTTGATTTTTTTTTCTTTGTATAGAACATAACCATGGCCGAAACAACCGCATTTCAGGCAAGGACCTTATCTCTCAACTTCAGTAATTGTTTCCAGGCTTAGTTTTAGTTTATTTTGTACATAATATTGTTTGAATTAATTACGAAAGTAAATATTAAACCTAACAAGTATGCCCCCACTTTAGAGTTCATTAATCCTGATAATATTAAAAAAGCAGCCGAGTATAAAGTTATTTTAAAATATTTTAAAACTTCTTTCCTTGTGTTGTCGGTTTAAGATTTTTAATTCGTATGTTGATGTCTCTCTCGCCCTGAAACTTTTCTACTATTGTTACTTCAATGGTAAAAATGGCACTTAAGATTAAGTTAGATGATGAAGACGGAGGGAGCCTTTGGGTAACATAAAATATAAAAACCAAAAGATCGGATTTTCATAAATTATAGATCAACATATAACATCAATTCACACTGTAATTAATTCTTCGAGAGGGATAGGCAGAGATACACACCGCAGATCGCATGTTTATGTTGAGTCCCAGTGTGACAGGTTGCGAATCTGTCACCACTATCCGGGCACAATGAGGAACATGACTGTTACAACTTAGGGCAACCCAAGACCCAAACCCTCGATCTGTCTGGCCGGTCCAAACTAAGCTACCACGTCCTCCATATTTCATTTAAAAAAACTTGCATTGAAATTCTTATTCCTACCTATACGTGTAGGTAAACGTAAAGGTTTCTTAAAAGATCCAGAGATTCTTTGTTTAATGAGTTGATGTTAAAGAAAGATTTTATATGATTGTGTACTAGTAACCCGGTATTATTATGCTGGTTAACAATGCGATAAAAGCACCGGACGTGACATGGTAAACTTAATATCTCACACGTATGGTTAGGTTTGAATACTTACCGGCTCTAGATTTGATAAACAAAGCAATTTGATTTTGAGGCACAATTTCTATATACGTAATTAGTTTCGCCAAAGGTAAGTTATAAAGTATTATTAGTTGGTCAAGTCAGAAAAAAGTTAAGAGTAGTAAAATTTAAATTGTACGTGCAATGCGCAAAGGACTAATGTATTGAGTTGATAGAAGCGATCTGAAGGAACCAAGCATTGATGGGGAGTTGGCTCTTAACTTTTCTCCTTTGGAATATTACCTTTTCAAACAACTTTTCCTGGAAAATAAGAGGTTTCCTTTAACTTGTTATTTGTTCAATGTTTTTATGAATGTTTTACCTGATAAAGGGAAACAGTTTTGTATTGAAAATGTGTTTTTTAGGTTAAGCGTTGAACATACTCGTATACAACAGATTTGACTAAGTTTTTCACTTGGTTTATATATTATTTGAAATAGTTTTTTTTTTAATGTTCAGATTTAACTTTTATTACAGTTTTGGGCCTAAATTTGTTTATTTCATGTTTTACACTTGTATTGTAAAAATATTATTCAGAATTTTGAGGAGAAGGAGGAATTGTTATGTACTGACAGTTTATATTTAAAAAAATATATGTAACTTAAGTAGGTATATATTAATGAAATAAACTTAAGCGAGAAACTTAGGTCAAAGCGATTGAAGTTTTATTTTTGTTTGAAACGAAACTTATAATTATATTTGTGCTGTAAAATGAATTCTTCGACACCATATTAAGCCACTAATTTGTAAGAACTTTTAAGACTCTTGTAAAACCAAGTTCTTTAGGTAAAATAAATCAATATCATAAACATCTTAAATATTGAAAAGAAGACGGTGAATGAATGAAATGTGAGTTCAATATGTATTTAGAATCAATCTCATTATGTTAAGATATACCAAGACTCAACGTAAATAAACCTAACTTGTTTACCAATTATTTAAAACATTATTGGTAGTCAATTAATCGTAGGGTGCTAGCACATCCAATGGAAGATACGTCGAGCATATCATAAAGAATTCATCGGTTGAGTGTGTAAGATTGAATGGTTTACTATTTATTTGTCCCTGGTTATCCATTTAAATGGTGATGCGTTAGTACATCGAATATACGGTCGATGATACGCCCGCCCATTGTGCTAATACCCTTATGTTTTGTTCTACATTCAACCCTTTTGATATCACCTTTGACATTCACTTGATCCAACAATGAGGCCCTCAATCAAGTGAATATTTGTTATTTTGTGTGCGATATTTTGTATGCATGCTAACTCCATATAATTAATACGATAAGCTTAAAATTTTGATAGAAAAGATAGACAGAAGAGAAAAAAAGAGATATCTTACTTAGATGTCGCCGAGGGCGCTGGATACGGCCGGTAGCAAACAGTTTTATCTCTAATTGTAGTTGCGTTCAAGTCGAGCAACATTAACGTCATCGCGTCTGGGCAGGTTTTACAGAAACTGCACTGCTGAAACCGCCAGGTGGTGGGTTTTCGAGCAGCGGATGCGAGCTTTATAGTACAGAAAAGTTATTCAATTAAGAAAAACGATTGCAGCATCCTTTATTTGTAGGTCTATGGAAGTGCAAAACCAAAATTGCGATCATTTTCCAGGTGAGCCTTAGCCGCCACCTTGATTTCAAGGGTCGACATTTTTTAACTTATAACTTTCAGTTAAGAATAAAAATGGAAAAAACCAAAGTCGTTAATTACGCAATTCTCTACTAGTCCAAGAGCTAGTTAACACTGCGAGTAACGGTCTTCCTGTAAGGTTAGAAATTTGTACAATTACGATTTATAGCATGCTAAGAGCATTAGCCATGACCTGACAGGCTTCAGCCCTGCACATCATCAGCCCCTTTATTTTTAAATTGTAAAATAAATTGAGTTTCAAAACTTGTTTCTGTAAGCTTAAAAGTTTAATAGGATATAGTTTATTTATTGTGAATCTTGAAAAAAAATTGACAGGCATGACAAAAGTACATGACAGGTGAATTAGAAAGATGAGGTAAAATAAACTTTATCCTGTATAGTTAAAATTTTGATATGTTTTTGGTAAACGTTTTAGAATGAATATCTACAATGCCAGGTGGTTTTGAATAGCATAAGATCTTGACAGGCGAGGGAAAAGGGTTGGTCTTGCTAAGGGTTTGCGAGTTAGAGGTGTTGCGAGAACGCATGCAGTGAAAGCAATATATTTTATTAGGTTTTATGTACTCTAAATTAGTTTTGACATTAATTTCCTTCATAACTATTTTCAGAAGAGGAAAACATTATCGAAGAGTCAGATGATGATGAAAACAGTAGTAGTGAAATTTCGGATGATATGCAATAACTTAAGATAACACTGCATATCGAAAATGGCCGATACACAGTATACGCCCAACTAGGGTTTTCCTTTGCCATAGTAAATTCATTAACATCCTACTACATCCAATAAAGCCAACATCTTACACATAAAGGTTATGCCTACGATAAATTATTAATGTTACTCAATACCGTTTATTGGCATTTATGATGATGTTAGGTTAAGTTAAGTTACGCTACGCGTAATTTCGAATAAATAGGAAAACTAAATTAGAATTCATAACAAGAAAATTTATTTTTTGGTGTAATGGGACACAGATTATCAAAACAAATACATACAACATTGCTTTTTTACGATGGGTATATATTTTTTTTACATTTTTCAATGCTAAGCCCTTCTATTTCAAGAATTCAAAAAACAGTCCCTTTGATTTTATCTTCCATTTAATTTTACTAGTAACTTACATTTCGCTTGTAGGTTTTTCTTACTTCCGCCTACGCAAAGGAATCGCCATATATTCATTTCATACGGAAACCCTAAATACAACCAGATCGAATGGAAGTTAGAAGGTTTCATCAAGTCAATTCACTGTGAAATCGGTTGCCGACGAGACTAATGGAATTGGTAACCTCCAATAACTTCCAGTACAGCAGCTAGACTTATAAAACGACTTTCAACGCTTCCAAAGGCTGCAAAAATATAGCAGAAGCAAGCTAGCGATAAAAATAGTATGAAAAGTAAACTTCGTATGTCTCAGGAATGTGAATGATCCTAGAAAAAAATACTTTAGGTTTACAAAACAAGATTTTATAGGTCAAGAGGTTATAAATCCTGAACATATATAATGAATAGCCGCAGAAAATTCGCGACGCGATAATCACGCTGGGTTGATACTCAGATCCTAAAATGATTCTAGTTTTGTTCATCTCTTCATCAATTAGACACGGTGAACTACAAATTAATAACTGAAATGTAGCGTGTCAGAAACCCGTACCTTGAGTTCGCAGCAAACATGACAGCAGATGACATAATTTCCTCTCGGTAATTGCATTCGGATCTGCCGTGTAAACAGGCTGATCAATCAAACTGTGTGTTTGTCCGCTTATTGCTCGCTAAAACGTGTTTACTGTGACATGTGTTAATGACGTACGTGCCAAACTACCGGACTGAGAAGGGGTTAAATGTACGACGATTAAATGTACGATTTAATTTTGTTTTGTAAAAAAAACTATAGATTTTTATCTGTTTTAGCAACCAGTTTTCAAAATACAAATCTCGTTAAGTAAATTGAGTTATAACAGTAATTCGGAATAATTTTGTTAGTCCTATAAATAGAATTCAATTTAATTTCAGTACAATATTAATATTTACTAAAGGTCGTCAAATTGATTTTCGACAAAGGAGTATATAAACGTCTTCTTAACCACAAACAAAGTCGTGCCTATATCATATGTGCATATGTCAACGCATGGGTATTATAATGTTGGTGTGTAACACGAATCATTTATTTTGACGACCTATGTGGCGCAGTGATGTAAACAGCCGACTGCTGTGAGGTTCTAGGGTCGAATCCCAGCGGGGCACCTTGTATTATTTGCAAGACGCATTGTTTCGCTTACCTGTCTTTGATGTAGTATTCATATATATGTAGTTTATACCATATCGTTGCTTAGTTCTTGTAACACAAGTTCTTACGATACTTACTGCAGGGCTGAGTAAATGTGTGTGTCGTGATATGGTTTATTAATTAATTACTTTTTATGCTTTATGGTTTATCTTTCACGTATTATTGATTATGATTATTCATTTGCATTCGTTACAAAACGCGTCTCTCCCAAACAAAATCTTTTATGAAAGTGTAAAAAGGTAAATAAAAAAGTTTTTACGTTTTAGAGGTTATAATAGGAGGTAAAGTAATATAATAGTTTTGCTCAGCAATATATCATGTTGAACAAATGGTAAAATATCAAAAGCAATATTTGAAGCCCGAAAAGGTTTCGGTGAAGTTACGCTGAGAAATATTGTTCAATATAAATTACTTAGTAGGGGTATATTTTGACGAAATAACATATCTATTTTCATGAACTAAGCGTAAGCTTGCTGTAGTCACGTAAAAATAAAATATGAACGCACCAAACTGTTTTCGCTTAAATTTAAACATTCACGTAGTTGTACTATGGAATGATTATTTTTAAAACAACAGCAAAATATACCTTTTCACATACATAAACTCACACTACTTTGTGCTTGCTACACAACAATTTTCGCACGTTTATGTTGAGGTCCAGTGTGACTGTCGCCACTATCTGGGCACATTGAGAAACATGGCAGCTACAACTTACGGCAACCCGAGACTCGAACTCTCGACCTGATGGGTCTAGTCAGTCGGTTATCCAAGGCAAGTAACAAACTGAGCTACCACGTCCTCTAATACCTTTATCTTATTAATTCAAATTAAAAAACATATCTAGATACATTTATCTGTAAGTATTAAATATATATTAAATTCAGAGACACAATGTGTCATTGATTAAAAATATTTCTCTAAAATACGGAGCTTATTCGACTGTTGTTCTCGATAAGCAATATCTACAACCTGAGAATTGCTCCCTTTGAGATAACTTTCCTATCCTCTATCTCTGGAGTATAGGGCTGGCAAAAACAGTGGAATAAAATATACAGGGTGACTTTTTGTTTAAATTCCGATGCAAACTAGCATTAAGACGGGGGAAAAAGTAACGCGATATATTCCCATGTGTTCGCCAGGCAATATCGTTACTGTAGGCTCTTATTACCTACCTATTTATTCCCAAAACTGGGTAATGCCTGGGTAAATTTTGCATAACTACTAGAAGAAGTTTCTTTTTCGAACCCGGCTGCTTATTGATGACCTTCTCTATTTTAGCTGACTACTACGGCGAAGCCAAATGATTAATGTTTCATATGTCATATAATATTATTATTTCATTTTCGAGTGATGTTCACCACCTGATGTTTTTTTCTAAAAGTTTTAGATGTTTGTGTCAAGGGCATAGAATAAATGTATTAAGTTGTTATTGTTACTTAACAAGCAAGCGATAATGTTTGACATATCCATGTTCTACCCACTTAAAGACAAGAACCAAAAGAAGACAAAAAGCACCAATTAGCGTTGCTTTTTATTTAGAATCAAACGTGAAAGTAAAGATGTTTGTTTTATTTCTGGCATGCTTAAATTATAACGAAAACAAATTTCTTGATACAAAAAATTACTACTCTCGTTTACAGTTCAAAATTTGTCTTACAAATCTAACAACAGAATGTTCTTATAAAAACTTTGGCTTTTAATTCTGTCTGAGAGTTTTACAAAGTTTATGAAAATTATTAAAGTCCTGTTACTTTGGTTGAAGTTAGAAAATACAGTTTACGATCACTTTTGTTAAACTTGTGTAAAAATTTTCATCCGCCTTTACTAAGGAACTGAACGAACAGACGGAAAACATTTGTCTGAAAGTCTGATCTTCTAGTTTTATGACTCTAAGCTTACCTAGATTGTTGTATAAAACTAAGAATTAAAAATGTAAGTCTCTGTTTTTGTTGCTCAACTTATATTCTTAAAGAATGTTTATGGTTGGATTCCAATTTAAGATTTTTTTCTGTGAAACGTTTTAACTTTTCTTTTTTAATTTACCTACTTCTATACACATGTATTATGATTACGTAATTTGTCCATATCCGAATTATTATTTTATTAGTCATGTGTAAAAAAATATTAAGGAATATGCCATTATGTTGTTCCGTCGTTTGAATTTCATTTTCCTCACAGCTTTTGTTATCATTTTTTCATATCTGTTGAGCTGAATACAAATATGAAATGGTTTCGTACATTTTGGTATTGAAATATAAATGCGTATTCAAATATGGATATATTAAAAAGCTGTTCGTAAACTGATGCTATTCAACAAGAGTTATTAATCTGCCTTAACAAAGTGAAAGGGAAATCATATAGGTTTGTGTCAAATACACGTGATCAAAATGCACAGAATGGAAACGTAGGGTTTTATGTAAAATTCTATTTGATATCATGTGCTTAGCTCATGTTCATTTAAAGAGTACATTTAAAGGAGATTTTACATAAAGATATTTCAAATTGCAATAAAGCAATTAAACTCTTCTTCGCTGCGTTTTCTATTTTAACTTAAATTTTGTATAAAAGGTGTGTACGTACATATAACCTTTATTTAACTTTTAACTACTTTTGTTCCTATAATCTAAAAGTAATTCTTATTTGTTAGAATTGAAAATATGTTCTAATTTATTTTGAATGGTTCGCGCTCCATAGAATCTTTTGTTATAATTTACGTAAATATAATAATAAATCCTCCTGCACCCTGCCTTCTTGTCCCTTGCCTGTTTTAATTCACTTGTAATTTTGAATTCAATAGTTTATTTTAACAGAAGTGCACGTACAAAAAGTTTACATTATAGGTTTGGCATCTACAAAAGCAGACTTGTAAAATGTGTTTTTCACAAACAACTCAACAAATATAGATTAGAACGCACTGCATTTGAAATGGCATTTACGAGTGTGTGTATGAAATACGCTTGGAAAATATAGAAAGTAAAGTAAATACAAAATGAACTCACGAAGATGAGTATCGATTCCGTCTTGCTCAGAGGGACTTTGAGATATCCTCCGGAGACTTTTCTAAGAAAACGGATCCAGATAAAGTTGAGCTAGTTTGTTGTGTAAATGTACTTAATCTACCCCACTGTCTCCTAAATATATTAAATCAGTATATTACGCCGTAAACAGCCGTGAGGGACGGGGTGATATTATGTAGTTTGTCTTATGGAGGCTGGTGGACCAGATGCCTGTCTTGTTAAATTACCCTAGAACTACTGTTGATAGGTAAAATTCAAATTAGCTTTAAAAACGGTACAATCACCTTAATAAATATAAATAATTCACATCATAAAATAAATAAAACATATCTTTAAGATGTTTTTAGATGGTCTGACTTAAGTTATTCATCATCAACTTCATACATTTATTTCTAGAACAAAAATATATTTATTTCCAATAATAATTTGAATATGTAGAATTGAGCTTGTATTCATAAATGTTGAAACATTACAAATTCAGTAAGCATTTTTGAGTGCATTAGGGAAGCTTATTTCTATGAAAAAGTAAAATGCAATAACAAAAGAAGAAAGTGGAAGGCGTCAAGTCGAGATGTGAATGGAATTTAATATAGATATCGCATTCCTACCTGGATGGCGAGAGATATGGAAAATCTAAACGAAACGAAAGGAATTATAACGTTTATTCTATCTCGACGGGTTCGGAGATCAGATTTTATTACTTTTGAGGGAGCTTAGGGCTAAGAAGATTTTCCGATGTCATTTGAGTTTATGACTATTTATGTACTTCATCTAAATTACCAGTGCGGTCGCCAGAATTTTTAAACAATTTATTTATAATTAAAGAAAACTTATAGTTTTTGTATGTGTTAACCAGGTAAAGTAATCTCTTTGTGAATCAATCGACATTGAGATGTAGATCTTTAAAGTTTAAATGATATAGACTAAACGAACCTTCCTTTATTTAAATGGGCCATTTCAGTCTAAGCTCGGGTGACGAGGCGGTCTTACGGCGATACCTAGTGACACTGTAACTCGCTTTAGAAATTACCCGCAGTATAACAAATCCCGTTATTTATGAAAAAGGTGTTGAAAGCCCAACCTTGTTTGGAATTTTAAACAAACGCTCAAAATTCAAGGAGAAATCAAACCATTCGGTTAATAAGGATTTTCGTCCGTTATATTAGAAAGAAAGAATTCGACACATTTTAAATATGCAAAAGGACGCTATTTTACAAAAAAAAAATGTAAAATTTTAAATCAGGAATTCGCTATTATATGTTACGTATTTTTCAAACAGTTTATTTTGTAAACGTAACAATATAAATATCTATATTTCTCTACAAATATTTCTACTTACGAGTATGTATCGCATTTTGTAATGTAAATTAAATAAAATGTTTAAGTGTTTTAATTTATAAACAAATAATATTCAGTGAGATTAAAAGTATACACCAGCTATATTTATTTTACAAACAAAAAACTCTTTTTTTCTTGTAACTGTTTCATGGGTACTGTTAATTACTTTATCTGATACTTATTACAAAATACTTTGTTTAAACAAAACTTAATTTTTAATAAAACTCCTAATTAGTTATGTCCTGTAAATAAAAAGCTATGATAAAAAATTTACCTGAAAACGTCATTAATATAGTCTCATTAAATGTAGATTTATAAAATCAGATATTCACTTATAGCTTAAAAGTTCCTGGTTTTACAGCAGCTTTTGTTTGTCTTTATTGTTATTTTAATTACGAAAATCCTTTTTAAATTCTCTCAATTGTTTGTATCTTTTCATCCATTATATCTCGGAGTTTACAAAAGCATTTGGAAGCTTTATCCCACCTTTATTCCACGCTCTAAGATAAAGCATAAGAGTAAGGTAAATGCAGGAACATTTATTAAATTGAGCCACATTTTATTTCGGTATTCAAGATTTTTGCTTGAAATATACATACAGAAGTGTTTGTACATTTATAGCTTGTCATAGTACAATGGTAACAGGTAAATACAATTCCAGACATAAAAATGTACATTTTTATGTTATAATCTGTTGATGATTTATGAAATTAGGATTGTACTGTTCACATTTCTGTCAAACCTCTTTTGTTGTTTAATAACAATATAACTTAATTACAATTACTAACATATTAATTATTAACAGTATTATTTTTATTAGAGATCACTCTCTAATTCTTCTTTGACTGTTGTAATCATCGCATCTACAATTATTTTGAGAACTCCACGTGTAATACATGTAAATCTGTGTAATCACTTGTTAAGACCATCTGTTATGGTGCTGTTGCTTGCCTGTTTATTGGGTGTCTCTTTGTATGATTGAACTCAAAATGGTTCACTGACACACACAGAAAACAGAGAACAGGAACAGGAAACAGAGGGGTATTTTTTTGTAAAATGGATAGAAAATACTTTTTAACAAAGGCCGACTTAATAATATGTAAGACTTAACGATGATTAAAGTATTTTTATTATTTAGAAATACTTTGTCATCAGAATATACTTTTTAAAACAATCTCATATGCTAATGTTGGGTGCCTCTTTGTTGGGATCTCTTTGAAAGTTTGAACTCAAAATAGTTAACTAAAACAGAGAGATGTTTTTCTATTAATATTTATATTAAACATTATTAAGAAAGGTCAAATGATTACATCTATGACAATTATAATTACAATATTTTTATTACTTAGAGATACTTTGTCTTCTTGTTTAGAACATTATAAGCGGCTATTAGGGTATACTTTAACGAAATTTTTGTAATAAATTATATCAGCAAGCGAGGTTTTGTTATTAGTGTCATATGAAGAATGTTAATACGTGTCCCTTCGAACAATATATCTGCCACATCTGACGCGAGCGTTGCATAACCCCACCACGATTTGTACGGAACTTGAGGTTTATTAGGTCATTATTCTTAGCTGTGACACAAAACTTAAACGTAGCAATTGTATGCCAAACTATATTTCTCTCTCTCTCTCTGACATTGATAATTTTGTAATTGGTAAAACAAATGAATATTTCGTTTTCCTCTTTCTAAACATCAAGTAAAATTTATAAGCAACCTTTCATTTCACAGTGATAGTTTTATCCTTTTTTAATAACAATAAATTAGTTTTAATGCAACTGACGTACTTATTAAGAAATTTAAATACAAAACGTTTAAAAATTTTAGTAGTATGAATCAATATTTTTTTTGGTAATAAAAACTACAAAATTATAATCCATCATAGATTTTTTTATTTTTTTATTCAAAACCAGGCAGGCATTTGACCCCAAACCCGCCTGATGTTAAGCGGCGATGAGGTCTAAGGTGGATCATGCCTGCCTAGGAGAAACCTATTCACTCTTGCCTTAAAGAGGCCCAAGTTATATTTGACAGGGAACACATCGGCAGGCAAAAAAATTCACAACCTTGCAGTACGCATTATGAAGGAGCTATCGAAGCGTTTAGTCCGGATTATAGATGAAGTATCTTCCGGGTAAATGCCATAAAAATCTTGTTCATAAAATACAATTTAACCTTTTCATGGTTGAGCGACTGTCCTAACTTTTATAGGACGCGTGTTGTGTGCTGCGATGTGATGAGATGGGTCTAAGAAAATGTTTTAAAGCATGTTACGTCACATTTACGCTTTGTTTACATTGAAACTCATATGAACAGTACAAGTATGAAATAATTTCGACTATAATCGTAGGTACTACCTTAGATTATATGCTAATATGGAAAGATTTGTATTTTCTTAATGTTCATTGTATATAAAAGATATTTCTTCAATATAATTTCCTTTCAAGAATTCACATTAGAACTAAAAATAAAACTTGTCAAACATCAAATCATTACATTTAACTACTATTTGCATTGTTAAATATTAATGAGTATAAACATATTTATCATCACATAACCTTTTTTTTTGTTTTTATTACTGTTTCATCGGAATATAAGAAAAATGAACTGTTTATTAGAAGGTACCTGGGCCATTCTAGTTTTGTGGCCTCTTAAAATTTCCCTAGTATATTTCAACGCATAATTTATTACTTGTTAGAATATTCTTCAACAAAATTAATATTGTCTAAATCAGAACGTATTAATCATTTTCTAATGTGCGTTAAGAATATAAAACTAGTCCTTGGTACCGCAGTGGACAGTATTTTTGAGGGGAGAAGAGGACTGGAGACCCAGTTGAACTAACATTAAACGATTCTGGCAATATTTTGAGACATCAGAATTTTGAAAAAAAAACATAAATTTAAATTTTTAGTTTAGGTACTAAAAAGTAGAATAGCCCAACTACTTCTTTGCGATCATAAAGAATGTCAAGTTTACACGAGATTTATTGCATCAATAAACTTTACTCGCGTCTGCCATTAACACCTAGTGTAAACCAAACTTTACGGCCAATCTGCTTTCGTCCCTACTCTTGGAATATATTGGATACTCTTCACTTTATTACTTTTACGTACTAAAAGAAGGACAAATAGAAAGTAAGTCATTCAGCGACTAGTATTTAGATACTTTTTCGAAATTAACTTTACCCAGTATTTGATTTGTTTAGAAATCGTTTGATTTGTCTCGTTTTGTACTTTCTCATATTGATCGATGCTGATGAATCAATTTACAAAGGTTTGCGGATTACATTAAAAGAAAAAAGATGTATTAAATTACACTAAAAATATAGGTTAATCTTGTTTGGGGAACATACAGTAAAAGGGTTTTAGGTACCCTTAATTTATCTTTTTTTAAATTAGTAGATGAAATATAAGCGGTAAAAATAATGCTCTTAATTCTAATCTATAATGCTCTCGATACATTTTACATAGGCATTAACTATGATCGTGGTAAGTGTTTTAGTAGTAATCGTAGTAGATCCGTAGTCCGGTAGTAGCTAATAAAACAAGATGAAAGATGTCAGAAAAAGTTTATCAGAACCTTTTTTATTGTTTATTTAATAAAGCTCAGAGTATTAAAGTTCTCAAAGACCAAATAGAAACAACGAGAAGCAATAAATATTGCAGAGGAAACCCAAATCAATAAGCGAGTAGCAATAAGTTATTTGTCGGCTCTGAGCAAGACAAATTGATTCCAGTTTGGATCTTATCGTTAAATACTCTAAGAAATATTTAATACCTACCTAAATAGAAAAATATCTTACCAGCTTCGTATCGTAACATGCAATTGAAGTAGGATTTAAATAGTTTATATTTCAAATTTATGACAGATTTTGGTTGATTTTATTTGTCAAGAGCAGTTTTCTTTCTGTACAAGAACGAAAGATCTTTCAAAATCTATTAACTGTTTATTTAAAATATCATTTAAAGGTGTTGGTACTCCCTGATTAGTAAAAAAAGAAGTAGATTTGGAGCTTTTTTAAATCGTATAATGTTCAGAAATATCACTAATACGGATGTAGAAGGTAAAATGTCAAATCATATGGTACGTGTAGCACGGCAAACGGTTCACAGTCAAACAAATGGAAACTTGACAAGGATTTTCAATGCAATTACAACACCAATAAAGTTCAAAATGCTATAACAACTTGAAATATTTAAATAGCACAAAAATAGTCCTTTTACAAAACACAGGGCTATTTGATGGGATTAAGCTTTCTGGTTGGCGGCCACTGGCTTTTCCACACTCCTGACTTTACTAATAGTGTTGGCCTCTACCCTTGTTTCATCGTACATAAATCGAATTCCATAAAAAGGAGAAAATCCTATAAATTGCTTTCTTCTATCTCCCTCTCGCACCAACAAAAACTTCCTTGTACTAAAATCGTTTGTAGTTTGATAGTTTTCTCCGTAAATGAATTTGAGTCAACTCTATTAATAGAATTGATTTATTTTATTTAATTAGTGTCAGCTTCAGGAAATCTAAACCAATTTTCTTGATAGCTCTCGTTTCTGAAAATAAATCATTTCGTGAAATATACTAGACAGCCGTTAATTGTGAACCCTGTATTGATTTATAAATCAAATATCTCTTTAATATTACAACAGACACAACTATATTTAATTCAGAAATCTAATACCAAAACAATTATTTTATTCATTCAAATTTAAAAAGTTGTAATTAAAACTTTTTTTTTAATTCCTTGTTATTTATATGAAAAAAACTTTGATTAGGTGTAAAGCAAATTAAGTTTAATATCTGGTTAGATTAGCAAAATCTCGTTTAGGTCGAATTAAAGGAAACTATGTCACTGGAAGGGGAAAAACTTTCTGCTCGCAATACGACTTCTTCAAAAAGCCTCATGTTAACCTAATTCTATTGTTTTAATTTTGATGGTTAGATGCTATTGCTGACCTACATCTCGGATTTAGAAAAGTCTTATATGAGCATATAGTATACGGCGAAACTACGTTTGTTGATGAAGTTTCTGTTATTCTAATAGAAAACGTTTTTAAATATTAATAAGTAAACAATAATGCACTTCAGGGGTAAGCTACTTTTTGTCAAAAATAATGTATATAATAATAGAGGGTTGTTGAACATTTGCCACAAAGTAAATTCGTCACGTTTTTGTAAATTCCATACATTAAAAGTTAATTCGTCACATGCATATACTATACTAACGAAGTCTCAAATTTTTTAAAAAGAGTACAATTTACGATTGTCAAAAACTCATCACCTCAAAGTGCAAGCTATCGTTTCGAAGCGATTACAATACGAAGTGTGCAGAGACCGGTTCCTGCGTATAAAGACTCGGTTTTTCATTAGCCCGTATTGTCTGTTACCTTCAAACCGTTTCGATTAAAACCGAAGGTTCCATACACAACCACGTAGGAGGTTTTAATAAATCATAATAAATATAAATAAAATATTTATATGATATAATAGCAATCTCATTCAGGCTAACCGTTTAACCACCACCTGGGACGAGAATTAAAGCGATTGGTTGAAACAGATTTCAATTAATACGTCTCAAGCCAGTGATTAATAGTTTTTCGGTTCTTGCTTCCTTGAACACAGGCTATACTCAAAAGAGAGTAGATTTCCCAGAAGAAATTAATCAAATGGAATAAAAAGAAGAAAAAAATGGTAATGCTAACGGTGGTACACATTTTTGTATTGGAAATGGTAACAATTTAAATTTCCATTTAAACTTTCCCAAAAAAAGTATCCTTGCGCTAAAATACTGTCTCTCAAATGAAGTTACTGCCTTTGTACAGAATGGATAGCTTTTTCCATTCCCAAGGTAATGAAAGAAGTGTTCTGATTTTATTTCACAAAGTTTTGCCCTTTATCGAAGTTTCAAAGTTGAATAAAACTAGCTTCATCGGGCTTCTGTTTTAATTGCTGTGTAGTACTTTTCCGTTATTAAAATCACAAATAACGTTTTCACGTGAAACCTTTTGTGCAGAGTCCGTAGAATTGTATCCGTGAAATTCAGGTATTGACGTATGCCTGCGGCTATCAGTTACCCAGTGAATTCTCACGTAATTAAATTGTTACCGAATGAAGTGCAATAATGGAATCCGTTCGCTCGATTGCAAACTTTAATTACAACACAAAACGTGTTTATATTTGAAAATTGGTATATCGTAATTATAAATGAGATTCGCTCCAATTGAAACAAAGTTGTATCGAAGTTCATCATTTAGTAAATACCTTTAGGTATTTAATTTAAATCTAAAATAAAATTATTGAATTATTCCTGAAATTTGAGAAAATGTTTTTGTTTTTTGCTAGTCTTTGTATTCTGATTTTCATAGACAATTTAATCCAATTTCGTCTAAAAGAGAGAAATCAATACTTAGCTAAGAATTAAATTTTGATGGTAATGTTGCTATAAACATTCGTGTAGAGTAAATATTTGTGTAGGTATAATATGTAGGTATTATTTTTTGTTTTATATGTGCATTGAATCCGAAAGGAACAGGTTAAATTAAAAGACTTTTCTACAAGTAGTAAATATCTCTCAGGAATAAAGAAGTTTCAACAATTAAGTTATTTGAGACTTAAAGCTAATTAAATTATTTTATCATAATGGGGCCTTCGGGCAATTACTAAAAACAAGTTAAATAGATATTAAGTCTCATTTACACAAACAAGCATAGTTTACTATCTTATCGGTAAACATATTACGAATCCCTGCGAACTTGACTCTTGTCCAAATGTGGGCTACTATTTGGCTCGGCGTGCCAATGAAAGTAGGTATTACGTACCTAATGCAAGATATTGCATTGCCGCTTTGACTGCTTCAAACTCAATATTGCTATTGAAAAATTCAATATCAAACGAAGTTTTACAGACACTTTTATATAACTAATAAACTTTTACTTTGTTTAGAAGTTGGTAAACAAGCATATGTAGCGGCTCCTTTGATGGTAAGTATTAATCGTAGCCCCGGGGGTCACTGTAGGCTTTTTGTTTGGGGCACGACCACCATTCTGTCCCGCCATTACAATTCCTGTTTATCAGGATCAGCAGAGGCCTTTTTGATCGCATAATGCAGGTGTGCAATGAGGCACAGGCTATGCCCGGACACCCTACTGGCTGTCTTGGGACCCGCTTTCTTACTATCTCCTATTTCTTCTCATTAATAGAATAAATAGGTAGGTAGTAAGAAAGCGGTTTACTGTAGTCTATAAACCATACCTACTGTTGTAAAAAATGTAAAATTAAAGAAGAATATAGATTGAATACTTAGTAGTTGTTTAAAATTAACTAAGTACAACGTAATTTTATTCAGCCAAGCCACAAATGAAAACATACATTACAAGGGCAATTTATTTTTATGTTGAATAACTTTAACTGTACAAAATGCAAACACTGAAGTTGATATTTGGCTATGTGAACGAATGTATAGATATATGCCAATCAAACAAAATTCAAACTCTATACGTAGATATATGGCTATATCTATGAATATTTAGGTATATGCCAATCAAAATTGCTGGTGGTATTGTTGCCAAAGTTCCGTCGTGGAGTAAGCAAAGCTTAATTAATATCTGCTGCTGCACTACATATACTTCGGTAAGATTTAGTAACTATCTAACTAAAATAAATACACTAATACTGATAATGTATCAGCATGACTAGTAAAAAAACACATCACGACACACACATTGACTCAGCCCTGCAGTAACTATCGTTAGAACTTATGTCACAGGAACTAGGCAACGATATGGGATTAACTACATAGATAAAAATAGTACATGCAAGAATACAACATCCAAGACCGGTAAGCGAAACAATGCGTCTTGCAAATAACACAAATTCCCACCCCCGCCGGGATTCGAATCCGGAACCTCTAGCGTCGCAGTCGGCTGTTTACACCACTGCGCCACCGAGGTCGTCAAAACAACCGACTGCTACGCTAGAGGTTCTGGGTTCGAATCCTGTCGGTGGCGGAACTTTGTGTTTTTTGCTACCTGATAAATATATCCTGGAGCAAGTGTAAATAGGCTTATATTCCACCATAGACTCCACCGTCGCTTAACACCAGGCGGGGTTGGGGTCAGGACAGAGACATGATTATAATCGAGCATCATGACATTAAATTAAGTACTAATAATGAACCAATGTCTAGTAAAAAAATGTGTTAAATGTAAAAATTCTGACAAACCAACACAATGTACAGAGTATATAAATCAGGACTTATCATCAAGCACATAAATATATGTACAAAGATTTACTTCTAACAAAGCATGTTTCAGAAGTTTTGCTTTATCTGAATCGAGTCTTTATGACCCAAAATAGTTAAGCCTTTAAATAGCTCAGAAACTTTTGCCCTCTGAAAGACTCGACCAAATAAAAACTTGCTTTACTCCCAATAAACTTGTTGTTCGTTAAAATGTATTTGTAAATAAGTTTTTGTTTGAATAAAACATCACTTTTCTGTTATTTTACGTAATTAAAAGCTCTTTTGTAAAATCTTCCTCCAGTTTGGAACACGACAACGGTTGCTCTTTTATTGTGTTGTGACATAATTAATTGTTTCTCTCGCTAGCTAGACAATTAGATGCACCTCACCTGGTCTTATGAGAAACATTTTAATGTTCGTGAGTGTTCAAGTCCCCGTTCGTTTTTAATTGAAGCAACAATGCTTTGCTAACTCTAAGTAACAGTTGACAACGAAATAAGGGAACTACTCTTGCCGACAAGTTGAATGATTGATCCCTCGACTCTTGCAAGAGCTCGTTATTCAGTTCTTTGAAGATTAGATTAGATCTTACCAGTTTTTAAGACTCCGTCGAAAATCATTTAGATTTAGGCCCTTTTCACAATCCAATTTTTATATATTTTCAACGAAGGTTTCTTGAGTTACTTTGTAAGATTATTATTTATACATTTTCAAATATATTCACAACACAAATCAGCGAGCTTTGCATAGCGTAGTTAAATGCTTGTTGAATAGAACTTTTTGAATAAGTCTTTATTGATTTCTTAGTATCGCAACAACCAGGTTATTAGGTCTCCGGAGTCAATATTCGGATTTAGTATTAAGTTGGTAATTAAATTAAACTAACCTTGAAATCTATCACACACAGCATTTAGTACTGTTACTATACAACAAGAACCGAGTTACAATAAACCAAGAGTAGACCTCCAGTTTTGTATTTTTGTCTCTTTGACTCAATTGCAGCAGAGCAGAACTGTTTAATTACCAACTATAAACACAACAATTGTTGGGAGTACTTGTTTTAAATTTAATAAATGTAAATTGTCAATTTTACATTTATTTCAATATTTCGTTAGCTTTTTTAATTAATTGTAAAGCTTCCAAATAATACTTGTTTGCGGCGAAGTTACCGGAAAAAGCCAACGCAAAATTCCGAAAACATATTTCAATGATTTATTTGTCTTCCGATTTAAGTGTTCAATTTAAAATAGAGTAGTGTTTTGTCACAGCTACAGTTATATTGAATGTTGGAAAAATACAGTGTTTTGTTTTAACGTAAATTTTGTTTTCTAAAAGGTATATATATGAAAGTATTTTTACTAAAATTTTCTTTCAACCTTAATTTTGTGACAAACACTCGGCTATTTTTCAGTTTAAACACTTATTGAATAGTAAATAATTTGTTTCGAATTGTATTGTACGTGTTCCAAAATTTTTGAAAAACTTTGTAAAAGTCTTATTTAGTTACGAAAACAGTAGTTAATATTTTTCCAGGATAACTTTCACTAGCGGTACCAGGGGGGACAGCTTACGGCCATAAGCCCCCCAAAAGCATTTGAGTTCTTCGGACTTTTAGCCCTTTTTAGTTAAAACCCAAAATTAGTAAAGTCAAGCCCCTCCCAAAATTTCTAAGTCAACAGTCGTCATTTTATCTGACACTGTTACATACAGAATAATTTCTAACTTCTGTCAAAAGACAATAAATTATAATAATCTCTATACAAATTACATAAAACATACTTAACAAATTAACATACTCAAATAAGGTTGTCATGTTGTTAATACACCTGCTCAAACTCTTCAAACTTTTATGAATAGTGCACAAGCAACGACGAATTGACATTAGGTATGTTAAATGTCGAGAATCAGTAAGTAGGCGATGGTGGAGTTTGAAAGTAAAATGTCACAATGTAACGACAACCAAAGTTAAATTAGCTTAATACTCGTATGTAAATATGTAACCGTGTATGTATTCACTGTGTGACCTGTCATCCATCAAATTCGTTTTTATTTCATGTTAATTTTCGTGGAACGGTCATATTTATATTTAATATACCGTATAATCGAAAACAATCTAACTAGCCAGATCTCTTGTTTTATTTAAAGTCTTAGTGACTAATGTGACAGGATAAAGCTGCAATGTTTCATGTACTTACCTTATTACTTACCCGGTAGATAGGATATTGCATATGATACTCGTTCTTCTCGTCACATCTGCCCGGCAAACATGTTCGTCCGTTAACAATGAAAAGTAACGTCTATTGTAACTTAAGGGTAACTGAGCACCTTTCAATGTTCCAACGAATAAAGGAGAAAGAGTGTCAAGGAGTTTTTATTCTTAATGGTACAAATTGTTTAAATAAATAAATTTTACAGATAAAATCACCTATCACGCGAGCCAAGTTTGTTAACCAATGTTTATGAAACAATAATTAATTAAAGCAACCTTTATTTCACTTTTTATTTTTTTCTCAATCGGTGAATATATAGTAAAAATCGTAGTTATGTACTAACTAATAATACGATTCCAAATTATACATATAATAGTACCAAATCAGGCTGATTTTATCTTAATTATTTTATTTTTATTTAAACGAAGAGTTGTTGTATGCGACTTTTTTTTGTTCATGAGCTGGTCGACTATCGTGACCTGATACATTGGTACCTCGTGGACGGAAGATCCATGTCATCATGATGGATTAGGCGATGAGGGAACCGGACTGGCGTGATGATGATTAATTATACTTTACATCCAACTAAACTCACTTGTTTAAATGCCTTATTTGTCTCACTCGGCCATGCCAACAACATGGGTTAGTTTACAATTTAGTCTTTCACTGTGAAGGAAATTAAGTGACTTGTGGTTTATTTATTTTAGAAAATATGAGTAATTAGTTAAGTTTAAAATAAACAATTACTCATGATGAAATTGTACTTTTGTCAATAGAGACCACTTGTTTAAAGCTAAACTTCTCAAGTTTTTAACAATTCTGTTGTGCGTCGTTTTCAATTGGAGAATTATCGTCTGACAGTCACAAAAATCCCTTCTACCCGAAAAAAATCAAGAAACGCTGGCAAACATTGTTAAAAACGCAAGAGGTTCCGGGTTCGAATCCCGGCGGGGGTGGAACTTTGTGTTCTCTGAAGGATACATTATTTCGCTTACCGCTTTCGGATGTTGTATTTTTATCTGTGTAGTTTATACCATATCGTTGGTGAGTGCCTGCGATACAATATTATCTTATTACAGGACTGAGTCAATTCGTGTGTCGTGATGTGGTTGTTATTATAAACTAAAGCTAAGGGTCTGGCATTTTTAAGTATCAATTTTTAAGCCACTGTCCAAACAGTTGTCTAGTTAAGGAACTACGACAACGTTATTTTACAAGCATCTTTTGTTTACGGAAAGCTTACCATAGACCGGCTGTTAATTGTACAGACATACGATACGCATATAAAGTATATAAAAAAGAAATTTACTTAGAAGGTCAATAAAATAATCACTGTAGTACACGTTAGTTCGATCCGGCTTTCACAAGAAACTTAGCTATTTAATAGCTTTTAATATTCACTCATTAATTGCCTTCATGTGTTGTTTCAGGTATGTATATGTACGCCAAAAACTTTAAAACATCACAGCTAAATCAGTTTATGATACAGTAAGAAGATAAGAAAACATTGTAAGTATGAACTTATCTTTAGATTTAGATATATTAAAAAAGTATGTTTAAAAGAAATTATTGTGTGCCTTCCCTATAATTACCTAGGATCTTCTCAAACTGAAGATGTAATGTGATCAGCGAGCTAGTCGTTGGTAAGCTGGCGTTTGCTAGCTTCAAACAAAAATCAGATTAGAAGGCAACAATCGTATTTCAATAAAATTTAAATTCACTTTCTTCAATCTTAATTGAAAATTGAAATAGAATAAGTAAATAGATAGAATCAGATTTTTTAAAACAAATAACGTTAGTGAAGTTAAAATGTAGTTTTCTAAATATATAAGGCTTCTTCTGAAGTGTTTGAACTCTTTGAGTTATCTTAATATTTGTTGGTATAATCTTCTGATAATTCGCACAATTTAGTTAATCACCTTTAATATTTGCTCAAATGAGGTGCAGTAGACATTGACTTGGCTATTTTAAACACAGCATACATAATTTTATACGGTATACTGAAAAAAGAAGTACTATACTACAATTCCACAAAAATTCAAGATATCTTAAAGATGGTAATGATTTTTATGTAGAACTATTTTTAATCTACTCAGACAAAGCCGCAAGCACTATCAAGTTATTAAAATAATATTTTTATTTGAAAACGATCAAGTATAAACAGCCCGGCGACCCCTTTCAAAATGAAACACATAATGTGGTTAATCAATCAAAGCGAGAACGTATGAAGGGACAAGTTACATCGACGTCCTATGATTTATCGACTTACGTAGGAAATTGCCCGTTCAACAGAACGAATGTCGTTTAAATTCCGTCATTAATGTACATTTGGAAGTAATTTTTGTATATTTAGTGAATTATACTTCTTCGTTGCATCCTCAAGATTTATAATTCACTAGGTAGTCCACTCTTCAATGTACTGGGCATCGATCACAATTTTAGAGCTGTCAATCTAAAAAATAAATACTAAAACGACTAAAGGCTTAGTTCCCCCTCCCCGCCGCAGCCCATTGACGCGTCTGTACCTACAATCCCGCTTCATTCAATTCTTTGTGCGGGCATCGTTATAACCGTAATTTGAATTATTACTTTCGATACTATTTTAAAAGTTTAAAGTATAAAGTAAGTTTGTAATCGTAATTAAAGTAAAATGGGTAAACGTAAACGTTCGCAAGAACGTATCATAAAGAAGTTTAAGAAGTTGGAAAAACGCTTGCGACGCTATGATAGTTGCGACAATGGTATATTGAATATTTTTTCTCTTTGTTGACTACTAAATTTGATAAAGAATTTAATTTGTAGGTCAAGTGACACTTTTAAATACAAGGATTATATTTATTGATATAAATTTTAAGAATGGTAAGCCTTGTTAAAATATATTTTTACTAATACCCTCGATTATTTTTAGTCGTACTTTTATGTTCTGAGTTTTTAGATTTATAGACGATACATTTTCAACACAAGAATTTTTAGCTACCTATTTCTTCACCAATGCCTATTTTGTATATAGGCAAACAAAGCTTCGTGACAAACGCCTTGAAAAGGCCCAATATCAATTAGAATTGGCCATAGCTTCACTAACGACTTGAGTTTTTTCGCTTATTGAAGAAGATATGGACAAGATAGACATTATCAAAAAAAATACAAAAACATACCAGATGTTACTGGACTTACATTTCGACAATACCTCGAACCGAAGAAAGATGATAACATATGTTCTTAACAAGAAACCTTTGAGTACTGTACAAGATGTCAAGAGAGACTCGTTTTTATTCGGAGAAAATCTTTCGGAGAAGAGAAAGGCTTCTAAATCTCCTGAAAAATCGACGGTTAAGTTGGAAAATACACGAGTAGAGGTTTCAACTTCCAGAAAGCCTATAGGTAACCAGTCGGGAAACTGGAGGGGCCCACCCCGTCAGCCTCAACGAGTGAACAGACAGGGTGCGGCCAAAAATCGTCCGGCTTACCGTTCAGCAAGGAAGGTGCCTCAGGGGCTGGATCGCTATCAAAACGGTGGAGGACCCAACCGAAAATACCTCCCTGGACTCGGTAGAGGTCATAAAGTGTTCTGATAGACTAAAATATATTATCAATAATTGTTGGTAACGGTAGTTTCAACTATTCTTAATGCGATATCAGGTTATAAAATCCTTTTCGTAAGATAGTGAGTCAATCGGTAACTCCTCATTATTCTTCATTTAACAAATCAGAAAGGGATAGTTTAAATTTAGAAATACAAAGTTTATGTCAAATAGGTGCAGTTCTTCAGTGCCAGATCAGTTTTTGTCGAAGATATTTCTTATACAGAAAGTTGACAATAAATACAGATTTATCCTAAACCTTAAATCGCTCAACAAATTAGTCGTAACCAACCACTTTATAATGGAAGACTATCGAACGGCGTGTAAGATTATGTCTCCGTTATGTTTTATGGTAAGCATTGATTTGAAAGATGCATACTTTCTTGTCAATATTCATGACTCATCTAATATATTCTTAAGATTTAGATTTGGAGGTCAAACTTAGGGGTTCCGTGTCTTCCATTTGGTCTTTCGTGAGCACCAAGTGTTTTTACAAAGCTGGTAAAAATTCATTGTGTCTTTTCTTTGAAATAAGGGACATTTTATTGTAAATTACTGGGATGATTTCCTTCGCCTAAGCAATTCGTACAATGACTATCTTAAATGTGTCAATGAAACTATGAAGCTGATGAACTGTTTTGGTTTTATTATTAACATGGAAAAGAGTCTCCTTGCTAAACCCGTAAATTTTTAGGTTTTGAATTTAGGTCAGTTGAAATGACACTAGGGCCTCCTACTGAAAAACATTTTAAAATACTATATTTAATCAAGAAGGTTTCGGAAAAAAAACTATTATTTAAATTCGGGAATTTGAAAAATTTTTAGGTGCTCTAACTGGGGCCTGTCCGGCAGTATACTATGGTTTGGTCTACACGAAACTGTTTGAAACAGAAAAGGTATCGTGTCGATTATCAGGTCGTCCTTTGCACGAGGTTCAACTAAACTTTCATCAAAAACTTTTGACATTATGATTTTATCACTGTCGGATAATTCAATCAAACAGTAACAGATGTAACATCGAGGAAGTGGTGGTTTTTTTGTAAAGCAAGATTTTCTGATCCGATGGTTAGCAATACGTCACTTTCGTTAGAATTCTTGAAGGAAGAGTATGAGGACGGAGCTAGTTCTCAAGTTTGAATACTCATTGTTCAGCGCTAGTTCAATTTTTGGCAAATAATTTAGTCAAAATAATTTAAGTCTTTGTTTTTAGAGGGGTTTTTCGATCCAGGCCAAATTTCCACAAATATTATTCAACCTAGAATCCTAATTTGATTCTTGATTTTGTTTCTAATCTTTCTCCTAATGAAAAGTTAGCACTACCTCATATAACAAAAAAGACAGCAGTTCTCCTCGCATTGTCTACAGGACAACGAGTACAGACACTGTCATTGTTTAGGGTATCTGATGTTAAAATAGGTGATTCAAATATAAATATATTGACTAATGATATTATTAAGACGTCGGGTCCTAATCGTCCAATGCCTCGTTTAGTCATTCCATTCTTTCCGGATAAGGTAGAAATTTGTCCTGTTAAGCTAAGCCTTTGTCATACATATAAGTAACCAAGAGAAATTCTGAACGTTTGTCCTTACTACTAAAAAACCTATACATGAAACTATCTCTTTGACTATAAGCAGATGGATAGAGGAGATAATGGGTGAGAGCGGTATAAACACAGAATGCTATACCGCACATAGCACGCGCCATGCCTCCACTTCAGCGGCTCGTCGTGAAGGTTTATCCTTACACGACATTAAACGAAGTGCTGGTTGGTCGGGCAACAGTTTTATTGTTGCCAAATTTATAACCGGCCATTAAACTCTAATTGTGATGATAACGCTTTTGCTGGAAGTATTTATGATTGTGTTTGATTTAAGGCAGAAGTAAATAAATCATCATTTTGAATTTGTCGTTTGAAAAGATTTCGCAATAGGCTCTAAACATCCTACCTAGTGAATTATAAATCTTGAGGATGCAACGATGAAGTATAATTAATGGTTAAACAAACTTACCTATGTGACGTTTGACCATAATTATACGAAGCGTTGCATCCGAAGAGATTTATAACCCTCCCGTACCCTGATTCGTTTTAAAAGGAAAATCGAATTGTTTCCCAGGAATTATTGCGAAATTTGTCTCTAAAATAATGAAGCGGGATTGTAGGTACAGACGCGTCAATAGGCTGCAGCGGGGAGAGGGAACTAAGCCTTGAGTCGTTTTAGTATTTATTTTTTAGATTGACAGCTCTAAAATTGTGATCGATGCCCAGTACATTGAAGAGTGGACTACCTAGTGAATTATAAATCTTGAGGATGCAACGCTTCGTATAATTATGGTCAAACTTCACATAGGTAAGTTTGTTTAACCATTAAATGTCTGTGTGGTTTAGTAAATGTATAACAATATAAGGCGACCAGCTTGAGCTTGATTAAAGCAACATCCCTACGGTAGGTCGTATTTACTTGCATGAGGGTTGATTTTCCCAAAAACCTTTTAAAGCAGACATTTTATATCCTTATTCAAGCTGAAAGTGTATACTATCCTCCTGATGAAAACTCATTTAAAACTGTTTAACAACGTTTAAAACTAAAACCGGAATGCATATATTATGAGGTATACTAAAACTAGTCCCCAATACCATTTTCAGGGCATGGATTTTTTTATATTTAGATACCATAAAATTCAAAACAATTATTTTGTAAATAAGTAGATACATTGTTGTTTTAACTTTATAGTAAATGTGTTTTTAACATTTGTCAATGTGGAATTCAATGATCAAAGAAGGTTTGTGGACTCCAAATACCTAATAGTTGATTATAATAGGTCTAAAGTAAAAAACCATTGAAATTCGTATTACCCCTTACACTGCCTCAAGCGTAAAACTAATGAATTATGTTTTAATGAGATTCATCTTCATTAAAAAAAGAAACGGTCAACAATCCATTTAACGTAGGTCTTTGTACCTACGTTAAATGGATTCATAAAATTCGTGCTATTTTACTAATTGAGGTACGTAATTAATGAAACAAAGAATTAACTCCTTTTTACGAACTTGTAGAAATATATTTCATTTTTTGAAATGTTACCATGGACAAATAATACCATAAATTTTGGATTTATTAAATTTACTTATTAATTTTTTTATATTGAAGCATTTGGTAAGAATATCATCAATTCTGGTTAGTGACGATGTGGCTTGAAGTACTTTATAGGTCCACGCCTGCTTAGAACACCTATTAGTATTGTGTTTAGGTATTTTGTGATGCTCAAGGAATACGGCAAAACTGTATTGACTTGGTCTGTGACTTTTGTATTTTACTTTTTTTTGTTCATTGTTCATTGTTCATTTAAAGAATACGAAATCTTGACAATACTTCTTGGTTTAATTCTTCCCTTTTGTCGGGAGAGGCAAAGAGCTTTAGCCCACACAGCAGAAGTCTTCCGCGTTATATTTTTCTTCTTTCTTAATTATAACTTATTGAGTTACTTGGGAGATGACGAAAAGAGCAGTCAAATCGTCGTATTTCACTTTCTCAACACTTGTATAGCACTACAAAGTTCACTGGTTAAAACACTAGCATTTTAGACATTAAACTCTGCTGATACACAAGAAAAGACAATAAAAAAAGAAAATTTCAACATCCAATCCCCGTTCCCGCCAAGTAACTCCTCTTGACAATACTTTATCCTACCTATTTACTGTATACCTAATTCTTATTATAACAAAAAAGTTAAGCAAAAACGTTTATATAACTAACCCGACCTAAAACCAAACAATAATCTAGTTTGTGAGTAAATCCTAGGGTTAGGCTGGGAAAAGAACAATTTAATATTAAAAGGTCAGGATGGAAAGGATCCGGCTCTCTTTTTTTTGGGATTTAATCCAATAAATAAAGCCTTGTATTCTGTACAGTTGATAGGAACTACTGACTAGAAAAAAAACTTTTTAAATCTGATATCTACTTTATTGGCATTAATACTATATTTATGCATAGAAAGCCGATTCACCTTGTGGCAAATCGATAAATACCTAGGTAATTCTTAGAACAGTAAAGAGGGAGCGGAGCTTTGCTATATCAGGTACGATTATGTATTTTTATAAACATTAAATAAGCAGTTTTTGGCAAATGATCAACGAGTTTTCATCACTATTTTTAATTAGCAATCATGTATCATGTAGGGCAAAGCAATATAATTTATATTTCAACGGTGTTGCCTTGTTTTTCATGAAGATTTGAGTGTTGTGAGAAAAAGGGTCAATCAGATGGACATAAGTACAAGTTATTATTTTTAACTTATATCAGTCCACGACCAACTACTTACGCAGGCCGTGTTTAAAATGATGATATAAATAATACATGAGTATGCTTGTTTTAATTATGCGGTATGCATTTATAATTTTAATCCGCTCATACGATAAACATACTCGTAAGTATAATGTCGAGTGTATAATCGATATTCAGATGAATATTAATAAGAACCCATCGCAGAATGCACTTGACATTTAAATGCGGCAGAGTGACACTATTACCAACAGCGGTGCATGCTCCGCTCCAATCATTAAACTATGGCGGTCCTAAACTATATCATAAAAATTGGTAACAAACCTTTGCGCCGTGCAAATTGTGTTTTGTGTCAGAAGTCAACCACCAGCCATCACCTTATTTTGAAAAAGGACACTGAAAATTGCCTCGGCGACTGTGTCCGGTTGCTGCCATCGGACACGGCAACTGTGTCCGGTTGCTGCCATCGGACACGGCAACTGTGTCCGGTTGCTGTCATCGGACAGGGCAACTAAAGTTTTAAATAATAATTGACAAAACACACGTTCGCGAGCGAAAGATTATGAAATTTCGAAATATTTTTTGTTTCTATACAAATCCTTGTCTCGTAGAAATGCGCATCATCGAATAAAAGTTACCTAGCACTCAATCTTTTGATTGACAGATACCAACCTCACCAATCCACAATCACCAATCCAGTAGTGCTGGAATTGTTGCAGCTGAATGTGCCCGATAGATACCTACATCAAACTCCGAGCGAGGTTGTTTGTTGTGCCAAGTGCCAGGACAAACTTACTTCAATATGCACCTCTAACTAAGGCAATTACATTACTAAATTTACTTGCCAAAGAAATTGACATTTTCACTTGCAATCTCAACGAACTAGCAAACAAAATTTTGTTTATAAGTTACCAATTCTTTAAAATTGTTTTATTATATTTGTGATAGTAACTTATTTGTATAGTTTTACAGTTTTCTTTGATGTTTAAGTTTTTAATTTAATTAATTTTGTGGCTCAATTATCTTGAATCCAATCTATAAAAATAGAGTATATGTGTGAGTAAATGAAATAAAATCAATGTATTCTATTCTGGAATAGTTAATTACCTTGACCGAACACCATAGCCGTGCCTGGCAGGTTATAATATAACCTACTGGTGCCTAATATTTAGTAAGCGATGCTATGATCGCATAGTATCTATCGTATCGAAATCACGATAATACTTGGTAGGTCTCTCACTCATAGTTTTATTTGCTAGTTGATAATGACGTACTTTTTTAGTTTACTTTTATTGTATCGTAACTAGGTACTTTTTTTCCCGAAAATATACGATATATATGATATACCTAAATAATATCATTTAACCTTCAATAACTTATGGGAATGTAAATAACTAAATTATAATACCAATCCTTTATCACTGTGTAGGAATGAGTTGAGTTGAGATGATCTTCCTAGAATCAAATTTTGCCGTAATTTTCGGAAAGAGACTGCCATCTATGTTTTTTTGTTCAAACTACCTCGAAGAAAATTTGGAAGCAGATTTAGTTGGAAAGATCCTGATTTTGGTATCTTCCTGATTCGCTATAAAAATGGTAGATGGCGCTTATCATCAACCATTCCGCTTAGTTTACCAAAGATTCTAGATGGCGCTACATACATTTATAAAATTGAAATATAATACTAGTAGGCACTATATTTTGTATTTTATATATAACGAATGTATCCATAAAAATATAGATTGTAAAGAAAGTGAACACGTATTTTTTGGATGAAAATATTTAGAAAATACGTATAGAAGGGATTATACTGTATTTTACATTTCCACTCGACGAAGTCTAGCAGTAAGATAATAAATCTGGCATATCGGTACCTTGTTATCTATTCCAGTAAAGCTGTAAATACATGAAATGTACGCATACATTCACATAAATATGTCTCGCCCGAAGACACTTGGCAGTGTTCCAAGCCCCGAGTTAAGGGATGATCAAATTTTCGGACTGCGTTTCGGTTTTCAAGAAAATTCTGCTTATTTTTTATCTAATGGTGTGTTTACGATATCTTGTAATTCCAGTAATAGACAATATTTGTAATTGTTTTGTCTTGCATTGTAGTAGTAGTCTTGTAGGTATGCAATGAGTAATTTGTAAGTATATTTAATTTTTAAAATATACGAGTATAATGTATATGAAAATATACTACTTCAGTATTAAGCTAATAAATCATAGTTAAAACATAAAGTCGATATCAAAAAGACACTGTTAACTCCTATTCCCAAAATAACAATAAGTGGGATTAACTATACCTACAAGCAAAAGAAAGAAAGAGGAAGAAAGATTAATTAATTTATCAGATCTTATTTCTACCATTTATCTATATTTTTCTTCCTAAACGTTCGGCCGTAATCATGTAAGTGTCGGTGTGTCCGGTGAAATGTTTTACGCGCCTAAACTTGTCTTTAATCTAATAGGAACTATAAGAAACAATTAAAATAACAAATAAAACTGCATATAAATACAAAAGGTACAATATTTCTACTTTTATTCTCTCGATGTTGCAAATATCAGGCTGAATACTGAAACCAATAAAATCTATCATCCTTTACGGAAATCGCATTTGCCTTTGAAAATCCGACGTTCCTTCGCTTCGATATATATTATATTTTCATTTAAAATTTACTATTTACTTAATGTTACTTTCTTCTACTAAAAATATAGATGGTAAGCAATAACCGTGGCATGGTATGCTTAAAACGTGAGAGATTTCATGTTAATAGTGACCTCAAAATAATTCAGCCCCTAAAGAAGTTCTACTAGGCATACTTTAACAGTAGTTAATTCACTGGTTAATTACCTACTATTTGTGTATGTGTGTGTATCTGTGTTACTATTATGTATAAGGTAAAATATTCTTCTTACAAAGAATTAGCATTATCTCAAAGTAAAACAATAAATAGCTATCTTAGACCACTTTCCAATGCCTTATTACTCTATACTCTTTGAAACTTTCAATTTCTGCTGCTTCAAACTTGAAAACTGCAAGGTTGGTCCTGCCTGGCCGTTTAGCCGTGTCGTGAATCTCCAAAGAATATCTGCAGCTTCGTCAGCTAATCTAGACGAGGCTGTACTCCATACCTACACCCACTCACTCACCATCTTCTCTCTCAGCAGGTCGCTGTAAGAGCCTCGATAAACATCTTTCAAACTACTTCCTCCCCACTCAGTGAATCTATGTAGATTCTTAGCTTAATAAATTAGATTCTCCTTGTCTAAGTACAGAATTAATAGTGTTTACTTTTATTGTTGTTCTTTCGTAAGAGATTTAACTTCTGGATGTAGGTAATAATGTGCTTTGTGTATCGTACTTACTGGTTTTCTTTGAGTTTTTAGCCTTTATGTATAAATAATAATTCAAAGTTTTACTATAATTAAACAAATCAACATAGTAAGTAATTGGAGAAGTATTTTAACTTTAAAGTGTTGTGTGTTTTTGTGCAAGATTTTTGAGAGATTAATATTATCGTGTTTGGTAGGTTTAAAAAATCTCCTCAATGGGCGGGCAGTGCTTTGATATCTAGAAAAAGTACATATAAATCAAAAAACCTTCGAAACCATATAACACCGATATAAACCTTCGAAACCATATAACCGAATACATAAAACAAGGCAACAGTGAGATTTTTAAAACCTACAGGTGTTCTAGAAAGGTGTATATTGCATAGGTTCGCATTAAGTCGGGCTGCGTCGATTCGCGGCGGTCGATAGAGCGCGCCGCCTGCCGGCCGCCCGGGCGATAGCTCAGGCCTAGGGCAAACTTCAGACTTGGATCATCAGCTCACTGCGAACGCCGAGCCAATATAAATACAACATATAGGCTATATAAGGTCAGAAGCTTTAGATAAAGCTTTGCCCGTCAGTCTATAAAGCTCACCCTACCTTTATCTTACAGAAGTCTTTTGAAGATAAA
The DNA here is from genome assembly GCA_949316135.1 of Choreutis nemorana. Lineage (NCBI taxonomy): Eukaryota > Metazoa > Arthropoda > Insecta > Lepidoptera > Choreutidae > Choreutis > Choreutis nemorana. Next base: position 3,176,837 of record OX438598.1, read on the forward strand.
GAATTAAACAAACATTTGTCTTATCAAATTTTATTTTAAGAAGTCCTCATAGTGCGTTAAAGGCTTATCCAGCACGTTCTTACACATGCAGTTAAAATAGTCGTTGCCAGCCAGTTGGTATTATCTTTAAAAAAAACCTTTACATTTAAAAAGAGGATTAGCTGACGACACGAGTAAACAGTTATCTTTTAATTACTCACGCTTAATAAATTTCTGAACATTAATAGCAGATGAGATTTTACCCTTTCTCATTCACGTGAAAGCACTCGTTTTCATTTTGAGTTGCTATTTGTTTTTCATGTTTTGTTAATTTTCCACTTGGTTCTGTTTGTTATTTGTTTCAGTTCGGAATGTCAATGAACATACACGCTTTATGTATGTGTGTATATGTATGTACTGAGGAACAAACATTGCCTACGAAATTACCTATTGTGGATGTGGCTAATATTTAATAGTATTATGAATACATATTTTAAATTATGTAAACGTTTCACGTAACCGATGTTAAAATTACATGTTTTTTTTCTGGACGAAAAAACATATAGTTTTCAATATATTTTCAAGGCTTACAATGGTTAATTTATTTAAGTCCTCTGTATTCAATAATCAACCTCTACCGACCCTTATATTTTAAACAAAAGACCAATCCAATCTTATGAAATATATTCTTCTAGAAGCCTTACCTTGCATCGTAAGGTAAGTAATAACTTCATTGACTGAAGCAAGTAATGAAACAATAGGTCAGAATGCAGTAATTATGCTGACCACGTACAAAACACATGTTTACTTTAAACAAAAGTTCTTTATTACAAAACTGAGATGTATATACACATAGCTTATGAGCAAGTAGGTATCCTTTAAAAACGATGAATTGACTACTAAACATCTGAACAATTTGCGTAAATATTCCTTGTGATTTTCATTATCCACAATACGCGATCAAGATCTGCTTAACTCTTAAAACCGGGGATTGAAGGTATAAATGCTTTGCCGGGGGTGTCGTGTAAAATTGATAGAAGCTTAAGTTGCTAAAACCTATGAATAAATTTCACTTGCAGCTCGCTTTCAGCTGAGATTTGCTTGAAATGCAGCACGAATACTTGACAGAGTTACTAAATAGGAAACCTGAGACTTACTGCATTAGCTTTCATGCAATGCAATTCTGCAGGCTTTTACACGTTCACGAAAGTCTTTAATGCAGTAATTAATTCGTGAGCGTGAAATTAACTATTTTAGTCAAATTAAAAATTATAATCAAAATTGTTTAATAACTAAATAAGTGATAGAACTTATTTTAAATAAAAACCTGTTAGTAGGTCAGATGGAGATAGTATTATCTTGGTATTTTCAGAGAATACGATCGGAATTAAAGTTGACTGTGTAATTGAAGCGGTGGTGGCTTTGAAATTTGCATGGATTTTCAATCTTCTCGGATTTGTAGGGGATTTCTATTTAATGAGATTGAATTCAAAACAATTAATTGGAATGGAGTAATTAAAATACGTGTTAAGGATAAAGAAAGACAGGTAGGTACGATTATATTGTCTAAACAAATATAATTTACGAACATGCCTTTTCTCATACAAAAGGTTCGGCATCAGTTGAAAGGAACAAGTTAGGTTAATTAGACAGGTAAATTAACCTCGCATGAAAGTAGTTTGATGTGTGTAAATTAACGAAATATATTAAGGAGTTTCCTTAATGTTTCAATACTTTGTATCCAATTATATTTGGTTATTGGTGGGTATTTGTTTTGGAATTTGAGAAGTTTTCAATTTTGATCAAATTGAAACTATATCAATATCATTCGTAAAAACATACAAGAATAAAATCACCCAGAAGAATAAACATCTTGTATGTGTAGTAGCTTCCAATAATATAATTCAAACAGTAATTTAAATCATACGTAGAAATTTAAATAAATATACGAAGGTATTTATTTCATAATCATGTCTATTGTCATCATATAATATAAGGAATTGAATAAAACAATGACAATATTTTTATTACTAGGTAATGTTATAGTACTAAGTATAAACATATGTACCTGTATATACCTAGTAAATAAGTAGTTATTAGTACTTCGAATTTGAGATGGATCAATTCATTTATTTATTTCAATGGGTATGGTGCCATATCGTTGCCTAGGTCTTATTAGTTAATCTCTTCTTAAAACAGAGATACTCTATAGGCCACGTGACGATACAAGGTAAACAGCAGGCGGTCAAAGCATAGAACGCCGGCACGTAATCATTGTGGATGTCTTTTAACATTCCTGTAACAAAAACATACTAGTGTCACATATATACAAGAAAAGCATAATATAATAAAGCATAGCACACGACCTTCATTATGAGAACATAGTTTACCAATAAGCGGCGAAGTTCCGAAGTTCACGACGCCAGCAACCACCAAGAAGAGAGCATATGCCCCCGGGAATTGCTTGTGAGAGACGTGGTTGGCGATCACCAAGGGACTAGCAATATGTAGGAACGCTCTCAACACGCCCATCGCTGCTGTCACAACCACGATCCACAGGTGACTGTGCACTCGTAGCATTACTGGAGGAACGAGAGGTTTAAAGAAATAACTACTAGGCAATAGATTTTACTAACCAAAAATCTAAAACAAAAAAAAATAATGGTAAAACTGAGGCGAACAACTTTTACCTAAGTTTTATACAAGATGTATTAAAATAATTGAATGCGATCTGGTATGAAGATAACCGACATCGTCTTATATAAGTAAGTCTCTTTTATGTTGACTGTGCGTTAAGAAAAATAAAACGGAAATTACAGTGAAAAAGTGTCATACATAATCTTAGAAAAAAACAGATCAATGTAGAGATGTAGTAGAGAAGACGGGTGTTAACTGTAAAAACACATCCAAGTGTAGCTAGGACGAGTCGCCCTGCTACATCTGCCCCCGCACATATAGATATACAGGTCGCCACTTGGCTCTGAAAAAGAAAACATAAAAATATCAAGTATCGTTTGAATTCATGATAAACGACAATTTAATGAAATGATTTGCGCACCGAGGGTTTTGTACAAACATTAGGTACATCCATATGTAGAAAATTCTTTCATATGACCAAATGGACCAAATTTTTGAAAAAGTGCAAACCGAATATATACTACTCAAAATAAAATAAGGGCCACAAGGTATTTTGTCTGTACCATGAAAATAATAAAACCAATATATATTTTTTTGTCTCCATAACGAAAACTAATGTTGTTTTTACCGTGTAGACCAATAAACTTATTCCAATAATAATGATTTAAAAGTTTATTTGCTTTTGAAAGAAAAAATCACATTTAAGTTTAAAAATAAAAACAATGGAAAGTTACTGAAAACAAAAGAAAATACTCCATGCTCATCTTTTAGTAACGAGTATGCCCTCCTCGTTTCGCTACCCACTCCCGAAGCCTGGAGTGCATGCTCTCAATCAAATGCCTGACATTTTCCATTGGAATCTCTTCCCAGGCCCTCTTAACAGCGTTGATGAGTTGCTGTTGGTTGTAGATTTCCTGATCACCGTCTCTAACTCTTCGTTTCAACTGATCCCACATGTGCTCTATTGGATTTAAGTCCGGACTGTTCGCCGGCCACGGCAAGACTTGAATTTGAGACGCTTCCAGTACAAACCGAGTCGCTTGAGCCGTGTGTGCACGAGCATTTTCTTGCATCAAGATGAATCCAGGACCCGCTCGCTGGGTAAATGGGATCACATGTGGTCTGACAACTTCCTCAATATACCGCTGAGCAGTAACAGTACCCTCATTTAAAATAGCGAGCTCAGTTTTGCCGTGTAAGCTTATCCCGCCCCAAATCATTACATTTGGACCACCAAAACGATCGACTTCATGGATGCAGGCTTCTGAAAATCTCTCGCCGCGTCTTCTCCATACTCTAATACGCCGATCGTCGTTAAAAAATTTAACTTTGCATTCGTCTGTGAAGAGCACCATGCCCCATTGGTTTATGTCCCAGTCCAAATGTTGACGGGTAAATCTTAAACGATTTGCACAATGATTTCTGGTTAATGGAACATGGACAACTCGCCTTCTTGATGCCTGCTGGTCTTCATGCAATCGATTACGAATAGTTTGGTCACTGACACGAGTACCCGTTGTGAGCCGTAAATGATTTTGCAGCTTGCGGGCCGTCGTTGTGCGATCTCGGCGCGCACTTAATCGAATGTAACAATCCTCTTGAGCTATTGTAATGCGAACTCTGCCCGAACCAGGTCTTCTTCTAACAAGATTCCATAGATTTTGAATAGCTCTTCGAGAAAATCCCAATTGCAAACCCACAGATCGCTGCGAATTACCTTCTTCAATCATTGTAACGGCTCTGGTTGCTGTCAGCGAGTCCATATGACGCCTGCGTGCTTGTGGCATATTGCAAAAGATGTTTCTGACTCGAGATATCAATGAACTCTGATAATTTCTAATAAACCAAGAAGCTAAGAAAAGCAAAACGACAAAGAAAATGGAATCAAAATTTTCAAAAATAATTTTAAATCAAATTTTATTTGAAATTGTTGCCAGCATTAGATGAATACTACAATATTAAAAAGTTTAGGTATCAAAGAGTTTGTATACTCAATATTTTACTACTTTCAACATGTAAATGTTTAATCATTTACACCAAAATGAAAAAATACCTCGTGGCCCTTATTTTGTTTTGAGTAGTATATATTCAGAAACTCACAGTATCAAAACCGTATTGAAACAGAAGCATAGGCTGGAGTAGGAAAAAGTTCCAATCTGAAAAGTTGACAAAACTTTGACCGATACAGATGTTGCAATAAACGACGTCTTTGAGAACTTCGAAGTCAAAAATTTCAAGAATGTTTAACCTGGAAAAAAGAATGATTAGTAATGGAATCGGTTACAAAACTTGATTTTATTTGAAAAAATATTAACCTTGATTTATTTTTTTCTTGTGTTAAACTTTCTGCTGGTCCCCTGATTTCACGACTAGCGTCTCTCAATAGTGTATTATTTTCTTCATAATTTTCCCTGTTTGTCAAATTATTATCTGAAACATTTTTCTGATTTACATTATTTTTAATTTGCCGTCCTTTTTAGAGATTTCCTAACAAAATACTTGCTTTCATTTTTTTTTCAGCCCATCTTGGTTTCACCATTGTTAGCATCCCAGCTATTGTGTGCATAGAAATACCGCATTCGATCAGAAGTGTCCCTCGGAATCCGTAAGAATATAATAAGTGCTTTAATATTTGTGGATAAATAATACAGACAATGCCTTGCGCGGCTTTAGTCAAACTCATAAACGTAGTTCTCTTTTTCGTAAAATAATAATTGAACGTGGAATAACAACATGGTGACATTATGCCAAATCCTAGTCCTTGTAAAATTCCAAATGTTATGGACATCTGGTCGAGGTTTGTAATAAATATGTTAGATAGAGTTCCCGTGAGTAGTAATGCACAACCAATCATTCCTCCGCATCTAATGGAAATGAACTTTTGTAAAATATTAAAAGTAATTCCTGAAACGAGAACAAGAATCCATTTTAATGTTAAAATCTTGAAACTTGAATAACAGAGGGTCAGGGCAGACAGGGTGTCAACATTATTTACTTCATTGAAAGATTCGGTCAACCAAAATAAAATGGGATAGCGAGACTTGTGTCGTCCCTGACCTAGTGAAAATGTATAAAATGCTACCTCCTATAGCCAACATTATGGAAAATACGCCATGAGCTGTCGTCAAAGACTTAGCTGTGCCATGAGTCTCAATCATGAAGTCTTTGTAGATCAAACCGAACGAATGTACGTGACCAATACTCGTTATCTAAAAATAGAGGAATTGATTACATTTTTAAGAAAAAGTAGATAAGAGAGATAATAGATAAGAGAGTTTACTTATTAAATCCGTTTATGAAATTGTTCGTGATAGATAAATTATTTAAATACTCAAAATAAACTATAGTTTACAAATTTCTAGGAACAGATAAACCTGTCCATACCCATCATTTTCAGACATCAGAAAAATGCTATGTGAAGGGATTTTTTTTGTAAATTCAAACCTGTACTAGTTTGGTTAGTAATTTTTGTTTCTTTTTGAAAAATATCATTTTGAACAAAAGTTCTGCAAGATTTATAGATTATTGTGATTTTCATTGCATGGAACATTTATAAAAATACTTTCTTGCAATCTTTATGAGAGGGGTTATTACTTACTAAACTGAGTAGGTTTCTAAAATGAGGTCAGGACTTAAAAATACCTCCGCTTTTCCTTAGTATTTTTCACATAAGTAAACAAACACTCACAAATGTAAGGAACATTCCACAGCACACAACGTATCCCCATCTGTCTGGTACGCCGTCCTCCTTAAGTTTTGTTATTCTATTCCTTTGGTCCATTGCTCAAACCCAAACGACACCGCAACGCAAAATTTTAATATTAATGTTACTAACTGTGCTGTACAACCAACTGTTTTTGTTGAATATTTCCATTATACATGTTTCTATATTTTATGTCCATTTCGAATGAAATTTAAAATCATTTGTTCATCAAACGAGCAAACGAAGTTTTCAGAGTCTGAAAAATTCGTTTAATAGTCTTACTGAAGTAAACTGAAGTTTTATATTTTTATAAATATTCGTTTGATAATAAGTCGAGTATCTTTGGTAAAATCGTGGTAAAATTCGGTAGGTGGAATAATGAGTTAAAAGGGATTTTGAAGTTCGAAAATGAGCCAAATCGGTCAAGGGGGAAATCTTTACCAAGATACAACCTTGCATGAGTAGTTATGTGAGGTTCTCTGGAGTCATGGACTCATTAAACCCCCTCGGAAGCCATCCTCGACGAGTCGAAGGACTGTGGCCTTTCCAAAGGAACGCGCTAGTGTCCCTCGAAGTGCCGCGCCGAGGCACATCCCGGGTTTGTTGCTTCCCCTATGATATTGTAAGGCCACAATACAGCTATCACCTTCACCAGTCCTGCGTGCACTGAACGCAAAAAACCCCTCAACCCCTCTTTAAGTCGCCTCGTACGATAGGCAGTGGATACCGTAGACCTATTCTATGCCGGAGACTACAGGGCAAGCCCCTGTCGCCCCTGTCGCAAGTTGGAGCAAACCACAAGTTAATATTAATTGACAAATATTTCAAGTGTATTAAATTTCCTCTTTTAGAGGTATTTTAAATTTTCTTTGAAGGAAGTGACTTACTTTGCAGCTCCCTGTTTAAATACATGCCTTTTTTCTAGAAACGCCATTATGCTATTGCTAGAACTTTTATGTCATTTTAGGAATGGTATCTGCTAAGAAATACATACCTACGTAACTAAAACTAATTTTATTATTTGGTTGTAATGGAAACATGTATTTATTTAATAAAAGAAAATTTATAACCTGTTACAACTGTAATGAATTATAATCAAATAATAGTTCAAATATGTGGCGTGTAAACAAATGTGAAAATTATTGTTTTTATAGGTGTTCTATTTGATGTTGCTGAAATAAACCTTTTTTAAATTTTAATTCTTTATGATTTGTCATGTTAATAATTATTTCATACGGTCAGATTTTTACCTAATAAAACTAATATATTCAAATGGTTTTCCCAAGCGCTTCAAGGTGGTGAATAGTTTTTCTTCGCCTAAAATTGGAACTTGATGGTAAGCGCTCTTCAGGTCAATAGCACTAAAGTAACCGTTTGTAGTTATTTTTGACGCTAAATCTTCAATGTTAGGAAATGAGTAAGCATCTAGTTGTGTGAAACGGTTGATTATTTGGGAATAGTCTATTACTAAGCGTTTTCTGTGAGTATCACATTTAATAATAAGAACTTCGGAGGAGGGCACCTCCAGGGTGATTTACTCGTACTTTCTTCGATCTCGAACAGCTTGAAGATTGCTGTCAATATTTTCGTTTACATGCTGTTTTCTTGAAGCAAGATGATACCGAGAATATTATATTCTTAGGCTTGTCATACAATTTGTCCAGTAACAATAATGCTTCCTCGTATTATTTTGCTTCATTTACGTAATTATATATGTCAGGTGAAAAATGATTAACTAGTAGTTGCCATGTCATACGTTCCCAATATTGGGTTTGAATTACAAATTCTGGTTGAGCTGCGAGGAATCTTTCAAATTTTCTGAAATAATTTTTAAAGATAATGGAAATCACACGTGCTATATATAGGTGGTTGTTGTGCACTTTACTAAAGAGATTACCTTGCGCTGTACTAAAAATAAATTCTCAGTTTAAATACAAATAATCGGGCATCCAATTTTTCAACAGTTCAAGGAAGTAGAGTTGCATACTGTAAAGAGATCAACTAGACTGACAAAGCAAATAAATCTTCCGAGTCCGTGTTGAAAAGCTATAAGCTTATTTTAATTCTCGGTGTATGAAAATAAAGCCTTAAAAATAAACAATTTTCTTTTTGGCACGTTTATTTATTTTTATAACCAAAATATTCGATGGGCCACAATACAATGCATGGCAAACCACATAAACGAGGCCGTAAAATGCTGGTATGTAGTTCTTATAAACATCTTTTATTATTCCTGAAAAAATGAGATAGAAGCAATAACATACTTCGGTAAATATATTCACGTAGATCTCAATAAAACTTATTACGTTGTACGTAATATATAGACAAAGCTATAGAAATAGTTTTAGACCTCAAGAATTTCAATATTCGTGGAACGAAATTATTCAATAAGGTTTCATTATAAATAGAGTTTAATTATCTAGTTCCCTTACCAATGATTGGAGAAAGTGCTAAATGCAATGCCCCTCTTGCGAGCATGTTGATCGCGTAAGCTCCCGGTAAATCTTCATGTGTAACGTGGTCGCAAATTATTATCAGACCAGAAATATGAAGAATCGCTCGCAGCACACTCAAACAAGCCGATATAACCACTATTCAAATGTAACCTCGTAGCTGAAGTATTACTAAAATTTAATGAAAATCTTGACTTCCACAAAGGAATATCAAATTCCAGTTCTGACGAAAAGCCCAAATTAATCCTTGGAAGGCATCTCGTAATTGGCGACAGTAATCTTTCATTGTAGTAAAAATAATTTTTTCGGAGCTTCTTAAGTATAAGAAATAGCATATTTAACCTAACCTAAATGTACTTATAGCATTGCAAGCACTCAATTATGGCATTTTCTTTCTAGATGCACCATTACCGTATAACTAGTGCGGTTGTGTAATAAAAATATGAGACTTATCTTAATCTAGTGACCCGCTGCAGTTTTGTTATTTAATGAGTCCAAATTAATTGTGTCTTTTAATCATATACTTTCTGATTCACAATATTTGATTTAAATCAACAAAAAAAAGTAAATTGATGTTTACCAATACTTAAAATGAATGTCAAGCAAGTGCAGATGTAGTACAAGAGTTTGGTGTTCACCTTTATGAACCCGCTACAAACAGCCAGAATGCACCGTCCGATTACATTGGCCATGCCAACAATCGAAATGCAGTTTGTAACTTCAGTCTGAAAGTTCCGTGAAGAATAGAAAACAATGAAAATCGCTGCAAAACGCCTTTTGCTACGGGTCGATAAAAAGTAATTATTAGTTGAAAAAAGAGGTAGTTCTATTCGGTTGCGTTTTGCTTTTTTTACATTTCAATGTCTAAAACCTTACTCAAGTATAGAAGCGTACCACAACGGTAATAATTTATCTAACCAGTTGACTTTCACGAAGATAACTTACTTTGTTGAAGCCGTACTCAAACATTAATGGCGGTTGGAGCATTAGAAATGTTTTTGGTGGTGTGTGGTAGTGTATTTGTACTTGCGTAATGATGGCGTAGCAATCCAAACACAAAGTCCAGTAGGTATACACTTTTATTCTACACCACACAATTTATATTTATAATGTTTATAATGAAGGCAAATGAGTCACTAGTTCATATTATGAAGTTCATAATAGCACAAGCAAATAGCAAAAGCAAATAGCACAAGAAAACAGTATAAGCAAAGATAAGCACTGAACATCAGCAAAGCGAGTAGGTATCCGTACGACGTGCGTTCTACAGTCGGCATAGGTTCGGACTGGAGGCGCCCCGAGTGGCCGCACGCAGGGTGCTCGTGCGCTGCCGGTGACGTAGCGCATTGTTAATAAAACCAGAACGATCGCTCAGAGGCGTTTCCATTGTATCGGGCCATCCGCCGTCAGCTGGTTCACGACCGGCACGATATTGTTAAATGTAATTTTAGTTTGTAAGTATTTGTAAGAGAATGTAAATATTAATGTATTACTGCTAGGTTAATTATTATAAGTTTTATTATATAAGTTATGTAAATATTTTCTGTGTAAATAAATAAATGTATTTATTTGTATAGTGTAAATAAAAATGTGTGTGTGTAGCTAAGTGTGTGTAAAATGCGGGAGTAGCCCACATCACTCCCCCCCAGAGACCTGGTTAGGGGCGATAAAAATCGGGGAACCGGACAACCCGTCCGGACCGAGTAGTTTTTGGTGCGGCAGGTGTTACTGGGGCACTAGGCGCGATGGGTGAGGGTACCATGGACGGAGGTGTTTTTTTCGGGGCACACCCGCCACTCTGTCCCACCACTGCAACTCCTGTTTATCAGGATCAACAGTGGCGTCCTTTGATCGAATAATCAACGAATAATGCAGCTGTGCAGTGATGCACAGGCTGTTCCCGGACACCCTACCGGCTGTCTTGGGACCCGCAACGAACTTAATCAGAAGAAATAGGAGGTAGTAAGAAAGCGGTTTCAGACTTCCCTCCCAGCAAAGCGGAGACAGCAATTGAAATGGCCCAGAGGCCCAAAAATCTAACGGGAAACAGTCAGGAGACGCCTGACCGTCTAAACACCACGGTATGCCACTAACTAACAGGGGATAAATTAGATACTAACCTAAATCTTACACCAGTAATATTGGTGACAAAACTTTTTAAAGGCACGGAAGTTTCCCTTCGTTTTCACAAGATCTAGGTAATAAATAGGACTACACGCAGATACTTGAATCGAATTCAACATGATTAACCGTTCGTCATGCCAGAGACTACACTCCCACAAGATATGATGGGCAGTTTGCACAAATTCTTGATCCGACGTTGAACATTCGCAAAAAGGTGACGGCACCAAGTTAAATGAATAAAGTTTGCCCTTAAAGTTACCATGCCCGGTTAGAAATTGGGCTACGCAATGATCGATATCAAGCCACGTTTTATTTAACCGTTCGCGCACTATAGGGAAAAATTTAAATAAATGCCGCCCCTTAGTCGAAGTATCCCATCTAGTTTGCCATTCGTCGATTAGTTTTTTATGAACGTTATCGTTACTATCAAATAATCTACTGATTTTAGCCCTATCCTTCGGTTTTAGAAAATCTGAACTCATACCATTCCGCGAGTTGTAATACATTGCCGCACGCCGTTGTATTTCCAAATCTACCGGTAAAACGCCCGCAAGAATCGGCAGGGCCTCAGTGCTGACGGTTCTATACGCTTTACAAAGAAAAATTAACGCTAATCTCTGACTCTGAAGCAATTTACGTCGCGCAGCGCCAATTGTGGCTCTATCCGCCCACACGGGGGCTCCGTAAAGTAGCAGTATAAATTATTTTTAATGACTTAAACGACAATCCCCAGGTCGAAGTTGATATTCTATTTAACGCATAAAAATTTCGTTTTGATTTTTCGCTAACTTGCTTAATGTGCTCAATAAAATGAAATTTCTTTTCAAGTATCAAACCGAGATAACAAACTGATTCTTTCTTTTTAACTGTAACTGAATTAAATTTAAAGCGCGGTAGCCCTACTAAGTTTCCTTTTAACATTAAATACTGTGTTTTATGGGCTGCGAACTCAAGATGATTTCTCTTTCCCCAGTCGGCCACCAGACGTAGGCAGGACTCAGCTAACAACTCAACTCCTGTTCTTGTATGAGATTGAATAAGCAGGAGACCGTCGTCTGCATATCCCGTCAGCGAACAGTTAGCCGGTAACGGTATAGACAAAAAGTCATCAAATCCGATATTCCAGAGATACGGCCCTAGCACTGAACCCTGTGGGCAGCCCCGAGTCAAAGCCTTCGACACCGCATGATGACAAAGTTGAAGCTTAGTTGTTCCATTTATAAAGTAATTGTATATTAAGGAATATACATTGCTGTAACAACCTCTGTTTTTAAGTTTGATCAATAAGATTGGCTACCATGCATTATCAAAAGCACCAGAGATATCTAGGAATACACCTATGACGTATTTAAACTCCGACGATTCTACCGATTTTCTCACCGAGATAGCCGCGTCGATTGTTGATTTGCCGATAGTAAAACCGAATTGACGTTCGTGAAAAGTTGGACCGCCCGGAAGAAGCCGAGGTACGATAAGACGCTCTAGAAGTTTACCCAGGGATGGTAGAAGGGTAATGGGTCTATACGATTTCGGATCATCAGGTGGCTTATCGCCGCTTTTAGGTATGATTTTAATTAGCCCGCGGCGCCAAATTTGAGGAAAAACCCCTTCAGCAATGCAACGGTTATACACAATTAAAATAGAATCCCCAGCGGACTTTACGGCTTCCTGGATCATCTTATTCGATATTTTGTCTTCCCCAGAGGCCTTATTAACCGGTAACGCCCTAACAATTTTGACAAATTCATCTAAAGTTGGAAGATCGGACGAAGGAGATGTGGGTGGAACTGCAGCCATGAGCCTAACTTCTCGATGATAGTCGGTATCATTTTCAGTAGTGTCGTCCGGAATGAGAGCGTTAAGAAGGGCCTCCGCCGTCTCCTCAACACCAAGAGTGTGAGCATCATTTATTTTGATGTTTGAAATAAATGCTTGATCAGTTGCTCTGTTAGCTTTGAACTCATGATATATGGGTGACCATGGCCCCTCTTTGTCTAACCTATCAACTACTTTTCGAAGTAAGTTAGTTTTTGATTTTTGGACTGCAGCACGATAGTGAGACCTAGCAACTCTTAAAGCAATTAAAGCGCTATCATACCTATCTGACGAAGTATCTTGTCCTAGGGATTTTTTAGCTTTATTTAATTTACGACGCGCGCTTCTAAATTTCTTACGAATTCCTATCAGAGAATCATTCCACCACTCACATCTTTTCACACTGGATATAGATGTTCGTCCCAGTGTTACATCAGCACAGTAATTGAAAGTATCCGTCATCATTTCGGCGCTTTCTGTTGCCGATAGACGCGGGTGAGTGAAGTCTCCAGCATGTGACGCAAAAAATGAACTAAAAAAGCACCAGTCTGCACGTCTGGTTTTATAACGAAAGCTTTGTGAACGGGGCGCGATATCTTGTGTCAGCTTAGGGTTGTACTCGTACACGATCAAACGGTGATCACTACATGACGCATCAGGAAGGACACGCCAATTAGAGATTTTTACGTACGCACTTGAAAGTGTGACGTCAATGAAAGATTCGCCCATAGGGCTGCTGTAAGTAGGTGGTGAATCAGAGGTATTATGAATTTCTAGGTGCATTTCTGCAATAAACTCTTCTACTGCGGCGCGACGATCCGCATCTGCTGATCTAATTTTACCAAACCAAAGGGGGGAAGACGCGTTGGCATCCGCGCCTATAACTACAGCCTGCCTAGGAAGTGCATATAATACGGACCGCAAGTGATGTAAGTGAGGGTCTACGCGATCAGAGAACTGAAAGTAACAGCTAACTACATATATACTAAAAGAAGGACACGAGACCTCCGCAACGGCACAGTGGGACGACGAGAGATTATTAAGAGCTGTGACAGTGAAGCTTGAACGTGACACGTATATTCCCGCGCGAGCTTTATTGTTTATTTGAACTATCTTATTACGAAGCCCAGCGCTCTGGTACTGTTCTTGAACGAGAACTATGTCCAAACTATACTCAACTACAAGCCTATCTAACTCAGACGTAGCTACTTTATCGTTATGAAGGTTTAATTGTCCTATTTTAAGCTTGGCCATAGTTAGTATTTATAATCAGTTGCTCTAATTTTGCCTTGTAGGTAGGACAATCCTGAGACCCGGTCTCATGATCGCAGGGTTTTTTATACTTTTTACACGACGCACATACTCGTTTAAAAGTTGGTTGATTTTTGTTGGTACAATTTTTTGTGTCGTGTGACTCGGCACAGTGAGCGCACGATGGTGTTTTTTCAGTACAATACTTCGCGGGATGACCATATTGTTGACAATTTAAGCACCGAATTAAATCTAAATCGTCGATGAACCGGCAAGTTGTCCAATCAATGAATAACTTTTCTTTCGTGTTAATCAAATGATTTCGTATCGAATGCTCTAACTCGATCCCTAACCATTTACGGTTGTCATTAAAACTGCGACGACGGTAAATTTTTGTTGAACGTAAAAAGTCACTCTCGGAAAGAGTAATCTCATCTTTAATGTTCTGGCGGTATAAACAAACTAAAAAATTATTTTCGTCCATCGAGTTTGGGACATCTTTTACAAGGATTCGCGGTTTACGCCCTTTAGGTTTCTCTAAACGCAACCCTGCTGATTTGATAGCCGCAACGGATTCTAATTTCTTTATTTGACTCTGATTTGTGACGCGTAACACGACGCCAGACTTAGCCGTTTTTTTAACGCCGACAATTTGGAAACCATCTGATGGTTTGATCGCTTTCATTAGCGCTTCCTTCGTCGCGGACGAGGATTTAATTTCGGCCGAACGTTCCTCCGTCGGGTAGGCCACCACACACGGGAGCGGCGCGCGCGCCTGAGCTGCCACCGGGGTCGTTTTAGGTGGCAATCGTAACTTTAAAGTCTCCGAGTACGATTTGGTTACCGCCGGAGGGCTAACGTTAACTTTATTTTGAGCAATTACTAAATCACGCTCCGATTGCGCCAACTTAGTCTCGAGCATCGCAGATTTAATTGCAAGTAAAGAAACAATCGAAGTTACTCTCTGCGTCATCTCCATAATTCCTGTTTTATTCGCAATATTCAAGCGCGATCCCGAGTCGTTTAAATACTCGTTAATGTTGGTTAGGCATGTCGATGCCTCTTGCACGAGATCATACGATGTACTATCGTTACCGGCGGAGACGCTCAACTCAGAGGAATGTGACGTATTCAAATTAGATCCCGACCGTTGCATACGCTTACTAGTTACTGGCGAAACACTAGCCGGTGATAATTGACTAAATGCCCTTTTATTATTAGTAGGAGATCGCTGAACTATTTTGCTTTTCTCAAACGGGTTTCCCCCCCCGTCAGGGGGATCATCATTACGCCCGGACATCAAAGTGTAATAAGGAAACTTTAAAAAACTTAAATATTATATCACCAGGTACAATAAAATATATCTATACCTAACAACGATCAGCTGGCTGTCGGGTCGGCGCCCCGACCGGCCGCCGCGCGCCTAACTACCTACACACTATAATAAAAAGAAAACGTTTGACTTACCGAGTAATGTAGCTATTTATCATCCAAAACAACGCAAATGTTTAAAAACTTACGGACCCGACGTTTATCAAACCTTTATTTTACCAATCACTACACTAGAACCCTAAAATATGCACTTCACACACGTAATTTAATTAATTATCGCGATCGCATAAAAAGACCATCCGCACACGCCAGAAACGGACGGACGGACGGAGGTGTATTGGACGTTTTACCTAATAACGTGTCATCATCGCAGAGTACATACGCGGGTTTTAGGCGGTCCACGGTAACTGTGACAGGTTTCCCTCTTACCATCAACTTAAAAACTTTATCACTTCTTTCGATGACCTTATGTGGGCCTGTGTAGGCCGGCTGAAGAGGTGCCCGCGAAGTGTCGTCACGGAGGAATACATGTTCCGCGGTCGCCAGATCTTTAAAAATAAAATTTTTGCCTTTGGTATGGCGAGAAGCAAGGACGGGTTTGAGGTCCTTAACGAATGATTGCAGTCGCGCTGTGAAATCTGACATGTCAAATGTACAGGGTGTTCCTGGATCGAAAAATTCTCCCGGGAGCCTCAGCGGCTCGCCGTATAGGAGCTCAGCTGTGGATGTCTGTAAGTCCTCTTTGTAGGCACTACGTATGCCAAGCAGCACAAATGGTAATACCTCTACCCAATTTTGGTTTGCATGGCAGGTGATGGATGCTTTTAACTGTCTGTGGAAGCGTTCCACGAGTCCATTACAAGCTGGATGGTAGGCGGTCGTGCGCCTATGCTGGAATCCAATGGTTTTTGACAGATATTGAAACAGCGCGGACTGAAATAGTGCACCGCGATCTGTTACAATATCTATGGGACAACCGAACTTAGAAACCCAACGAGAAATTAACGCCTTTGCGACCGTTTCAGCGGTTATGTCGGATATGGGCATGACCTCTGGCCATCGCGTAAAGCGATCAATGGCCGTCAGGCAGTATCTATATCCTTGTGAGATGGGAAGTGGGCCGATCAGGTCTATGTGAACATGCCTTAAGCGAGCTCGAGGTACTTCGAAAGTGCCTAGCGGTGCAGACACGTGACGAGTAACTTTCGCACGCTGACAAGCGGTGCAACTTCGAGCCCAATCTCGACAATCCTTCCTGACGCCGGGCCACACGAACCTTTCAGCGATCAACTTAGCTGTCGTGGCGGTACCAGGATGACTCAGCGAATGGAGACACTGAAAGACCTGTTTGCGGAACTGCTTCGTGACGAATGGCCTGGGAGTCGGTGTGCTGACATCACAGAACAAAGAAATACGACTTCCAGGGAGTTCGACTTTTTTAAAACGAAGTGATGAGCCGTCTGTCAGATAGTGAGTAAGCTCTGGGTCGACTTCCTGAGACCTAGCTAGGTCAGCTAGACAAACTGGAGCGCTCAGTTCATCAACACGACATTTTCCTTGTTAGAAATGTGCCCTATGTCCGTTTTGAACTGGGAAATATAGTCCAGATGTCTGAACTGTCTAGGGGAACAGTTATGTTTCCTTTCACTGAAGGCATAGCATAAAGGTTTATGGTCCGTGTAAACTGTAAAATGTCTCGCCTCGACCATGTTGCTTGAAGTACTTTATAGCCTCGTAGATCTTAGAGAGTACTTGATTTGGGAGGGACTCAGTTTACGGGAGAAGAACGCCAGTGGTTCCCACACGTCATGTTGGAGCTGTTGTAATACAGCGCCAATGGCTATGTCTGACGCATCTGTGACCAATGCAAGTTTGGCTCCACAGTCTGGGTGTGCCAGGAGAGCTGCATTAGCTAGACTTTCTTTGGTGTCCAAGAAAGCCTGCAGAGCGTCTTCGGTCAAGGTGATGGATTTGGAACCTTTGACTGCCCCTACCAAAAGAGCGTTAAGAGGTGCTTGAATTTGGGCGGCTCTTGGTAAAAATCGCCTGTAAAAGTTAGCCATTCCCAAGAACCTTCTGAGTCCTCTAATGTCTTTTGGTGGGGGAAAATCGCGTATAGCCTGTACCTTTTCGTCCAGTGGTTTGGTTCCGCTCTCCGAAATGCGATAACCTAGAAAGGTTACCTCGGGAGCCCCAAAAACACACTTAGAAACGTTTAAGACCATGCCATAATACGGCTACAAAACGAGAAGAAACCTTAACCAATGCAGATATTGCAGAAACTGAAGTCCTTTAAGAGCGTATAGTTAAAGATATCCAGAAATCTAAACCTGAAAGAAGAGATTTGAGTAAAGTAGTTTTAAAAACGTCGTCTTTTTTAAGCTTTTATTAAGCTCATGAAAAAAAAACGTTTGTTGTTAAGGAAATAATAATTAAAAATAGAAAGCAGGCCGGAGTCATAATACCCAATCCTGAGCCCTGTAAGACTCCAAAAGTGATTGATAATTGATCCATGTTGGTTATGAAGACGTTGGAAAAAGTTCCAAATATGAGCAGAACACAGCCCACACATCCCACAAGTCGCAGGGATATGTGCTTGGACAGAATATTGAGGATTGTACCTGAAAACAAGAAAATTTTATTCGGTATAGGTAACAATATACTTTGGCTACTTAAATCAAAGCTTCTTAGGTAGGTATTTCTATTAAAAATAATTGCTTTGGTTTTTTTTTTACGAATAATATGTTAAATAGTATATAACCAAACATACCCAATTAATAAATTTCCTTGCTTCCAAGGGCGAAATGAGTAAGACTAAAAAATTTTACATCTTTCTAACCCATGTTTCTTACACTTAAATTTTATTTGATTTGAAAATTGCAATACATACCTCCTATGGCTAACATGATGTAAAAAACACCATGAGCAGTGGTTAAGGAACTGACAGACGCATGAGTTTGTTCTATGAAGTCCTTGTAGATAAGACCAAATGAGCGTATGTGACCCACACTTGTTATCTAGTAACATTTAAGATTTTTTTTAAAGTGTCCTGATTTTAATAATTACAACAAACACGTGACTTAATAAATATGAAAGTTGTTTTCTTCAACATTACACCACACTAGCACTAAGAATTGCGATAATTCGAAAATTGTTTCCAACTTCTTATAGCTCTAAAGGAATAATTGCAAATAAAATAAAATAAAATTTACGGGATGGAAGAAAAACAGAAACGGAACTTAGAAATTGTTTTTTTAGTAAATGTCTTCTCAGGATTCAATTTATGTCTTACAAAATTAGTATAGCGTCGTATAATATCGAATTATTTCTAACAGATTCGTTGTGAAAGATTAGTAACAGATATAGAGTTACTATCGCATTTTAGTGTATGAAATGATGAGTATAGGTTATACTTACAAACATTAACAATATCCCGCAGCACACAACGTAGCCCCAATTGTCAACTTTTTTGTTTCCATTTCCAATCACTAACGCGCTGTCACCAGCCATTTCATAAAAATTGTATCTATCATCAAACTATTACAAGCGACAAGTTACTAATAAACTACGGAATTAAAATGTGAAATTTGTGTTTTTGGAAATGAATAAATTACTTAGCTTTGTTTTAACAACCGTGCTCTACATGTTGCAAACAAGTTATTCCCACTTAGTGGGTGTAGAAAATGACAAATAACTTATATTTATAACTATTAAAGCTAAATTTGATGATACAAATGCATTATGTTTGATCAGGGGAGCCATTTCGATATAAACTGATGTTATCTAACAAGAGCATCATGAGATCGAAATTCTCGGGGTTTTCCAGTTTTAAATATTATTATTTTTAAACATTATTAATTTTAATCGCTTGTTTAGAAATAATCGAAATGTGGTACACTATCATACCTATTTCTATACGTCAACTATGCTAACGTATATTTTGCCTTTCTATCTACCTTCTATCTTCCTGTGTAGTAAAGCCAGAGTATAGTAAAGTTTTTGTGATACATGTGAATGTGGTTGGCGCAGCCCTAGCCAGGGTCGCGCGACGAAACTCCTGTAATGTGGTTGCTCACCGCTGACCTTGAATTACTTGGAGCCGGCACGTGTATGCAATAGGGTTGCCACTCATTATTATCATTTTTTTCTTTAGAATTTGAGCTCCGAATAAAAAGATCCATCAATATTTATTTGGAGTTTAAGAAATAATTGTTCTGTAATTAACACACAGTCTAGTTAAACATTTACCTCGATGGTGCTGGACTTCAGGTTGATGAACCCGACACAGACGATTTCGCAAACAGATCTACCACCTATCTGTGTGTGTCAGAGATCGTCTGGGTTGGTACCACCCTCCTCTCTATTTCTCCCATGAAACAGTTCACTGTGCTTCGTTTCGAAGGATTTGAGAGCCAGTATAATTACCGACAGGAACATCTTTACCTCAATATGGGCAACGACATGGCGGTGCTCTTGGCTTTCCAGACATCAAGGCATCGTCGTGTCAAAAGGCGGCGGTATCACTTTCCATCAGGTGAACCGAATTGTTGTTTGCCCATATTGTATTAAAAAATCCCCTATACTTACTATAGTAATCGTACAACTAATACTTGACCTTTATAAAATAAATTGATAATTAAAAACTTTGTTTTTATCGTAGCAACCTACACTTTCGCCTACGTTGCCTTTTTTATAAATCAGGTTTCTTCATTAACTCGATTGATAACGCACGATTCAACAAACCGTGTAATAAGAATTGTATTTTTCAGCTTCAGGTATCATTGCACCAGGCTGGCCTTTAGTTAATAAGGACATTTTTGAAATGCAAAAAGCTCACAAATATAGCCTACACGATGGAAAAAAACACCTTAGACCATGAAGATCAACATCGGAGACATAATAAGTTGCTGTAACAGAAGATCCAAATCTGTTATGCTTAAAAAGTTATAAGTTGGCTAGAGGTTCCGCGTTCGAATCCCGGCGGGGCAGAACTTTGTTTTATTTGCAAGACGCATTGTTTCACTTACTGATCTTGGATGTAGTATCCTTACCTATGTAGGTTATACCATATCATTGCATTGAACCTGAAATACAATATTAACCTTAGTGCAGGGCTAAGTCAATGAGTATGTCGTGATGTGGTTATTATTACAGAGTGCGCCTCTTAACTTTCTTATTTAAAAATCACAAAGCAAAAAGTATTGAAAATAACATTTAATTTTTTTAATACATGTAGTACAGTTACAGATTCCTTCGTTGCTTTTTGAAAACGATATCTCGAAGAACAGAGATCGTTCTGGCCAATACATTGAGAAACTCAAAATCTGAAGTTTTGGTCCAATTTGCTTAGCATATCTGCGTCGATCGTCACGATTATCCAACTTTCTTCAACTGATCCAGGCTTTCCGGATTTACACCAAGGATTTAAGGTATTCTAATAAAAAATATGACAGGGTGCTAAATATGAAGAGCGTAAGCCCTGATCACTTATGAGAAAGATGTTATGTATATGAAATTATTTAATTCCTTTAAAAGACACACTAAACGGTGATTCCGCATTCTTGTTTGATTCTTTTGTAGATCTGATTAAACGATAAAACTAAAAATTAAGCCATTGGTTGTAAAAATGCAGTATTTATTTTAGGATCAGAATCAGAAAAGAAATTGCCAATGGTTAAAAATAACATTACAATTACTATATTTGGTGCATAACTGCCACTCTGTCCTACCACTACAATTCCTGTTTATCAATGGCATCCTATAATAGAATAATGCAGCTATATACAAGCTGCGTTCGGACAACCTGCAAACTATCTTGGGGCCCGCAAAGAACAGAATAAATGTAAGGAGATAGTAAGAAACCGATTTCAGTCTTCCCTCCCAGCAAAGCGGACACAGCACTTGAAATGGACCAGAGACCAAAAACTAAAGATGAGTGCAGTCAGGAGACCTGACCATCAAAACACCACGCTATGTCAGTAACTACCAGGAGATAAATAAAGAGATCCAACGTAAATCTTACACCAGTAATATTGGAGGCAAAACTTTTTAAAGCAAGGAAGTTTCTCTTCGTTTTCACAAGATGTAGGTTATAAATAGCACTTCTCTCAAATATTGTAGTTAGTTTTTATTTCAATATATATATAAAAATTAATCTGCCCATCGTCATTTTTCAAATTAACAAGTAACTATTAGGTTTGGTTTAAATAAAAATTCTTTGTTCGTGCTATTTTAGTGTAAGCTCTTCTATTTATTAAATTTGAAAATCTATACAGCTAAAATGTATGGGCTTATAATAAAACATATATCTAAAAACTATACCTGTATCAAAACAAAATAAATAGTTTTACTTGGTAATTTTTGGGTACAATTATTACAAAAACCGCATTTTCAAGTTTTTTATTTCAAGACTAGAACAAAACTAAGTAGCTAAATTATTATCTTTTTACCAACACTACCTACTTAAATCAATTTAAACACAAGAACCGTTTTTTTGTTGATAAAGATTTTATACTAGACAACTTTATTATGTTTTTTAAATATAATTAATATTTGTTATTTCAAGGTACTTTAAATAAATACTATGAAATAGGCAGTTAATTAATTAAATCAGTCAAATTAACAACATGTCAGTAACTTGCTGACCTTATTTTTATTATTTATTTACAACTCCTATTTAAAATTAAAATAACAACTTTTATGAGTATTTCTTATCGGGATCAAAAATTATCAGTATTTTAGTTAATTATGTCCCTTTGAGACAAATATCGTATGATATGTTTTGGTGAGTCCGATATATTATATGATACGATACGATATATTTATCTATTATATGTTGAGAGTACGGAAACATAATCCGTATTATTCCGTAAATAGTATTGACGTACTTCGGCTAAGAATGTGTGAGAAAAGAGATAACTGGAAAGTGTAATAGCTTAATAGTTTAAATACAAGTCTTTGAAAATTATGCATCTTAAAATTTACCATGCAATGTTTTGAGAACTGACAGCTGTATGCAGCATCTCTTTAACTACAAACGGTACCTTGACCTTATTATTAAACTTTTTGAATTTAGATTAATATACATTTTTGTAAACTCGCACTACCGGAAGGGTTTTGGATCAAAGTCATTTGCCGCTCAAAGGGCTTAATTAAATACTGTTAGACTGTCTTTGGGTGTGGGTGCTTGCGGTTAGATCACTTCCTCTCCCGTATTGTCTTACAATTGGATTTTACAATCTTATCCCAAACTTCCATAGGCGCAATTTATCATAATAATACATTTATGACTTATGCTATCTTACAATTAATGGCACATTTTTTTGGTAACCTTAAACAAATAGGTACTTAATGCACATGACAAGTCCGTCTTCTTTCTTAAATAGTCGGCATCTAAAGCCAATTAACATTATGTTAATCTTTCGCCGACACTATCTATACTTTCACAAATACATAAAAAACAAGTTGCATTATCTAGTTGCTTTCGTTCGCATTTCATTTTGAACCCACTTTCAATGTTATTAATAATTAAAATCGATTAGCACTGAATTCAAGGCCGCGTTATTTATCACTTTGGTCAAATGATGCAATTTGTTTACTTTGATAGACAAAAGTGCATGGGCTTTTTCCGTTCACGTCTCCAAGCAGCTTGTCTTGTCCATTTTCCTATTTTTAGAGTACCTGATGATCCCCTCTATCGCCCACGGTATGGCGCAGCACAGGTTGCAAGCTGTGAGCATATTGAAAGCTATTGCGTAGCTACCTGTTAAATCACGAACGAATCCTGGAAACAACCATAAGTAATTAGTACTCAAATACAAATTATGATAACTGTCATATGTGTGGTCTATTTTCTCTAACTAGTTGATGATCAATAACACATTCAATCTCACATACCTATACACATAACACAAAAACAATTATATCATTAAATTAATTACGTAGTATACAGGCAAGTGTAGTAAAATTGTACAAATACTTTAATCCTCAGACTGGAAAAAAAAGTCTTCTGATACAAATTGATAAGCCTCCCTAAAAGAAGCTCTGTGAAAACAAAAAAAGTATTTGTATCAATCAATAAGAGTATGTATACTGCAAGCAAATGCTAGCAAACACTTCCACACTTACCTATAGCGGGTCCTACGGATAAGCTAAGACCTCCAGCCAGAAGCATGTACAGTCCATATGCCGGTGGATATCTTTCAATAGGAACATGCTCTGCCATCACGATAGGCTGAGCTATGTGCACCAAAGACCTTAGCGATCCGAGGATCCCAGTTAGTATCAGAAGCGGAGTATACGTGGTGAACTGTATGAAGACTGAAACAAAAATAAATCAGTCAGTAACAAGGAATATACGTACGTCAATATTAGTCGACATGATTGATGATAAAATTAATCTATTGCACGCTCTGCCAATTAACTATAAGTTATTCATATTTGATAAAATTATGATAGATATCTGCGTCTCTGATAATAACAGCTTTCGTATAAGTCTACGTACCGGAAAACGTGAATATTATTTCCATTGCGATTATTATAACTAAATAGTTGCAACTCATGACGGAGCTGTAATCGCTGGTTACGTAAGGTTTTTAGATACATAAATTAATAAGTTCCTTAAAGTTCGAGATCAGTCAAAGAAGTGGTATTTCCAAAATTTGGTAAATAATTTTTGTTTCAACGTTTTCATTACTTAATTGTGTACATATAGGGCCTGGACAATATTTAAATGTACTCTTAAAAATTACAATGTTACCATTAGATTGCGAACTCAACAATTTTGTTGTGTTGGTAAATTATCGTCAAATGATGCATTAAACTGTTTACAATATAACTGTAACATATACATCCCATTAAGAAGCATTACAAGTTACTATTTCAAGATTAATATAAATCAAAGATGTCTAAACAAACGAATTTTCTAGTCAGAATGAGGCAAACACGCTAACTTTAATTTTGACCCTAAGTATGTAGTTGGTTTTTCGGGGCACACCCGTCAATCTGCCCTACCACTGCAACTCCAGTTCACCAGGATCAATAGTGGCGTCATTTTATCGAATAATTAACGAATTATGCAGGCCGGCTGTATTGGGACTCACAACGATCTTAATCAGAAGAAATATAAGAAAGTAAAACCTGATTTCTGACTTTCCTCCCAGCAAAGAGGAAACAGTATTGGAATGACCCAGAAACGAAATAAACTAAAGGGAAGACCGTCAAAACACCACCGCATGCCAGTAACTAAGAGGATAAATCAAATACTTAAAACTTAAATATAAGTAACTTAATTAGTATTGGTAGCAAAACTTTTTAAATCACGGAAATTTCCTTAAGTTTTAACAAGATAGGTCAATAAATAGGACTAATTAATAAATAGAACTACACGCAGATTATAATTTTATATGATTGACCGCTCGTCATGCTAGTCGACACTCCCATGATATGATGGGCAGTTTGTATAAATGGTTGATCCGGCATGAACATTCGCAAAGATGCAGTACTTGGAACTAATTAATAAACAATATAATTAACAAACACTAAAACGAAATAATGTCCTCAAAGTTGAAGAAAAAATGAGGGTAACAGGTATGCTTCATACCTTTGTTACTACTACCTATGGAACTGCGCGTGTTACCCTGGAAAATATTGCGTGTGTTCTATAAAGCTCACATCGCTTGTTTAGTATCAAAATTATATGCGTTAGTTACCTATTCTGAAGATAGCTGCAAAAAAGGCACCGGCAAAGAACATGTGTCTGCTTTTCATCATGAAGAACTGTCCAGCCACGCCGAGGAACAGGCGGGCAGACATATCTGTAGCTCCACCTATGGCTATTATGTTTGCTATTTCCGACTGTAACAAAACATTATTCAGTATGAGAAATTATCAATACATTTAAATATCCAAGTAAAAATTAAAATTGATGTATTCTGTATTGCGGCGACCAACTGTAATAACAAGTAGTCTAGGATAAATTATTTATTGATTTATATTTTCTGGTGTCTAGTGTCACAAATGTTCTGGAATATACTTTTAATCTTGAGTTTATAAATCGACGACGAATCGCTTTATTTCCAAGCTTAAAGTTACCAACTTGTTAAAAGAAGGTTTAACTAAAATATACACTACTACATGCTGTGTACACATTCACTCACCCGACTGAGGTTACATTTGTCCAAGAAGAGCGGTTCCAATGTGAAAAAAGTTAGATCGGCGAAGAAGGTCAAAGCCATTCCTACTATTATGTTGTCATAAACCAAGTCCTTCAACAGAGTCAGATCCAAATACTCAGCTATAGTTTGCCTGTAAATACACATATTGTTAGTCATTCATTCATTATATATCCATGTTAAGTACCCAACGATCTAAAAAGAGATCGATGTTGGTACCCCTATATCAAGAGAGTCTTGAGTACATTTATTTACAGTCATGCACACAAATACAGTTTAATTCAAGTTTAGGAACCTTTTACTTTTGCGTTTTGGGATTACAATATCTTGGATAATAGGGTTGAGGTATGTATTCTTACCATTTTCCTTCTTTGTTCTTGATAATGGGCATGGGTCCCGCTGCGATACTTCCAAAGTTCCCCAAGCTGGACACAGACGCGGCCTTGTAAAGGTTCTCCAAATAAACGTTATCGCTCGAGTTGAATTTATTATCTGTGCTTTCATCTCCGAGAATCAGGACCACGGGGATGCTCAGCCTCCTGGAATCGGCTAATTTTGGCACAAACAGGAATTCCGACCCCTTTCTTGCATTCCCATTTCCATTTGACGGGAACAAATTTTCCACGGATTTTGCGTTTTCGCTCCGAGCGATTCCGTTACCGTTCTTCATAAAATCAAATTGGTTTTTATCATTTTCTATCGCCGGTGTTGGGGGTATTACTACGAAATATAAATAGGAGAGAATGTTAAAAAGGAGAAATTCGTGTTTGGAATATTTATTCCAAGGATTTTGCGACAACAAGGTTTATCGAGATTCGTTTAAATTGATGGATTTTCCTATCCAGTTACTCTGCAGATTCAATAAATAATGTTTTTTTCATACTTACATACTATCTTTTCACAGGACTTTGGCTGCTTGACTAGATGCCACTCCACGGGGTGCATGACGAGAGCTCCAAATATGCTGTGCGCTGATATTCCGCACAAAATAGCCAGCGTACCTCGAAAACCGAACTCACTGAGAGTGAATTTTATGAACAAAGGATACACCATTGTTATCAAGCCAATAGAGGCCTTACACAGACTAAGATAGAGCACTTTTTTCTTTGTAAAGTAACTGTTAAAGCTAGTGTAAGATACCGGGATGAGTAAGCCCATCCCAAGACCTTGCAGGAATCCATTAGTAATAATAAGATGTGTCGGGGACGTAACAAATATTGCTAAAAAGGACGCTAACGTGTATATAAACGCTCCAATTAAGCCCACTTGTCGAAGAGACATTTTCTTTAAGGCTATGTTTGCTGAAAATCCTGAAACAAGGAAAATACTCTGATGGATTAGACTTGTAACCGTATTTATAATTTCTTATAGCCCGAGATCCAAGGCGAGCAAGACCTGTGTTTTTAATAAATTCTATACAAGCTTTGAAGAAAATAAGTTGCGATAGTTAACGATATGCTACTTACTATGCATTGACAATATTACAGCTGACCTTCAACTATGTCTAGCTAAAGGCAGTGGCGGTACTGTCATACAAGCCCTAAAGCCTATCAAACTGAGATAGGATCGCGCTCTCATTCATTCATTACTTATCAAATCAAAATTCAATATGCCTTGCAGATTGATAAGGACATTTGTCTAAATGAATTATAAAAACTGCACTAACGTATCTCTCGGCCTGCCCTGTACTAAAACTCTAGGCACGCCACTGGCTAAAAGTGAGGTTAACCGTCGAAAGTGTCAGGCTACCGATATAACATCTTCAAAATGGCTTACTCGTACATACGAGGATTAAGGAAAAATTGCGATTTAAATTTCAACCTTTTAAAGGAAAACTGTTATATTACATATGTATATTTTATTAGATTTTTTAAAACAACGTAGATCTGGCTAGCACTGGATCTTTCTCTATAAGTAGGTCAATATTCACACAACTTTTAAAGATGTTTCTGAACATGTCGGAAATCATTATCAATAATTTCAAATATACATAATTTTAATACACACTGCAATGAATATAAATACAAATTGATTTATTATGGATCTATTATGGTGTCTATAATTATTTGATTATGCCGGTTTTTAACATAAGAATGTGTTAATTAGGAAATCGGAGTCCAATTATTCAACCAAACGAAATTGTATGTAAATAAATAACTTCACTGACCGGTATATTAACAAAAAATGTGATATCTGACTATTTCTTATTATGGCGCAACAGTTTGTTGTATTCTTAGCGGACTAGACGCATGAGGTCTCAGATTATAGAACTATGAGGTTGGCTACTTGATATTCACAATTTTGCATACTATCAGTAACCTCTCACTTTTTTACATTGTAATGTCGATAAGAATGAGTGAAATAGACATACAGTGTCATAATGGTGTTCATTTTGGTAAGAAATAGCATCAGAAGAGGCTATTCAATGAACCGGTTATTGACATGACATATTTCGCAATAAATACATTAGTCGAGCAATAGGTTCAATTCGTTCCAATCATTTTTTTAATTAGTATTTTTAACTTAGGAATAAAAATGTAGAGCAATATATTGTCAACAATCACAAAGTGCACGTTCACAAATCAATCGAGTATGAATATGACATCAAGTCAATCTGAATGAACTATCTCTGTATATCTGTTGACATTTTGAGAGCAATGAAAGACCTAACGTAATCAACCATGCAGTGCTGGATACAGGATTGTCGTTTAAGGGGGCTGGACAGTCACACCCTATGAACCATCTTATAAAACTAATGACCTTTTTTAAAAACGCTTTTCAGGGGGTCTTGTCCTTGCTATCGGTAGGTTTCAACAAAGTATGGGCTACAAGTTCAAAGAACTCAGATGCCTTTGGGAGGGGCTTGAGCCACTAGGCCCCACCTGGATCGGCTAATGAACCATAGTGAATCATACTCAAAGCTTTGTTTGATCATTTTAAAACCCTGATATTATGAATTAAAAATAAAAAGTTTTAAAAAAGCCTTCAAAAGCTGTATTTTGAATTAAATTTAACAGCTCAGCCTACGTTTATTAAAAAGGGTATGAAGTGCAAAATAAATGCATTAATTTACGATAAACGGCGAGATGCTTGTTTACACATTAATTTCAACGATAACCTTAAAGATGTAAAGGCGGTTACTCACCAGAGACGGCAACGGTGACTTGAAACACGCCGTACACGACGGTTACCACTCCGGTACCGACACCAAGTTCATTTAAGAACTCATTGTAGATAAACCCGAACACTGGCTGATGGGCTGTGCCGGCAATCTGAGAGAAATTGTTTTTATATTAATAATTAATAAAAAATCATTTATTTGCTTGTACTCGTATATTATACCGTTCATTTGATTGCGATAAAATTATGCAATAAGCACAGAATTCGTTTATTAGATTCAATTATTTTGTTTGATAAAATGTGTGGATGAAATTTATGATTTTACAAGTTTAAATAATTTTAAAGCACTTAAAGAACATGAATTAACGAACCGGTGCGGATATCGTCTTTAATCGATTTAATTGCTTTATAAGGTTATAAATAGTAAAATTCGTCGTTGCTTAAAATAAGACAAATAAATGATTTATGTGTAATAATCTTAAAAGCTTTATTCACAGTTTATTGTACGACTTTATCATATCAGTATATAAATAGAATTAACGTATTAACGATTTATTAATTATACCTATAGGTAACTGATTTATTAAGTATAAATTCATATTGATTTCCATGTTTATCGTTTGTTTCCCTAATTGGTTGAAATTTCTCTGATTTAAAGCGTACGGTATGTTTGATGGTGAATTTTAAAAAAGTAAGTTCAGCTGTGTAATTTCTTGTTTAAAAATTCGTTACACAGAAAATGGTGTTAGGGAGACAAACTAAAATGAATAAATCTGTCACAGTCCGACAGACACACGAGTATTCCTTAACCTAGGAGATTTTTACCGTGCCACGAAACTATAAAATACTTGATTACTTATTGCACTGAGAACTAACTATAGGTAATTGCTTTAATTAACTATAATGAAGTAGCACTGTAGTTGCAATGTTTTTTGCAATAAACCCCCTTTAATACTTTAGCTTATCTTTATTCTTTAGTTCCTTAACTAAAACACCGGTTGCGACAAAAAATTAACTATAGCCAAATTCTATTGACATACAAAGTTGACAAACAATATAAAATAAATAGTTATTTTAAAAAAGCAACTATACGCTTTCTTGTCAGATTCTTCTCGTTGATCAGAGAATTGAAACAGGGGTAGATTTTTAAATTCGAAAAAGCTTGAATTGAAACTTAGTTCATTATATTTTAAAGTAATCGTTAACACTAAGGATAAGTTATGCTAAATACAATATTTCAATATATTTATATAAAGTATCCTCTTAACTTATGATCCTCTCTTAAGAAAACAGGAATTAAATGGAACCAAGAGAATTGAAAAATAATCATTTTCAATTTAAAAAACTTGTCACTGTGTGTGCAGTAGCTTGTATACGCTATACGTGTATACGCTAGCTCCAAAACTGATTTTCATGGAATTTTGGTCTAAAAAGGTAGGTTACCTCTTTGCCCGATCTAGATATTAAATAATATCTGGAACATCTAATGCGAGTCTGTAATAAATCAATAGAATCTTTTGTTGATTTTAACAATACCTGGTCTTTTACCTCGCAATTGGAATAATTGGTATTATACATTTTCCAGTATCATAAAACGTTTCTGATCGAAATTCTGTGAAGGAGTTGCTGTAGACGTTATTATTTTGAGATTATCGTGTTCTATTGTAGTGCTTCTAACTCAATATAATACCAAGGTACGTATTAGTAATGAGTGTAGAGGTAAATCGATTAAATTTAACAATATGCATTTAATAACATTAATTAAACAAAGCTACAATTCGGGAAATAAGGACGGTGACAGATTAACTTCCTGGCATTGGATTTGTTTTTTTTTTCTGAAACACTTTTAGGAGGATATAGGACTGCAAATGCTTAAAGGGCAAAAATGTCTTTTGGTTTTTATAACTTGTATTTCAACAATTGATACTTTTTACAACTAAGATCTTTAATTTTCTTCACTAAAATGGACTATAAGTTAAAGTACTTATAGAAACTACTGTCTTGATAATTTTTTGATTGATATCAATAAATTTTAATCATTTTGATCTTAACTGATTATTTAATTTACCCATACGCTTCATTTTTGGTAAGAAGTTCATGTTAGAAAATGGAAATCAAATTCATGACTTGCTTAAACTGCTATGTTAACAGGAGCAGAGATTTTTTTTTCGAAATGTATTTGTTTCACCAGATCTTATAGAAACAATGAAGCCTCGGCTAATTAATGTTAAATTAAGACAAAATGCAAAATATTTAAAAAATATATCATTAGTGTCAATTGATTCACGAGTGTGTCTAGACTCTTAAATATGTAAAAATGAACAAACTCATTAAGATAAGGAAGAAAGTTAGGTTGTTACGAAAATTTATACTTTGAAAATTCCTCCTAAGATTAGTATTAAGGTATTTAATATTAAAAGGATTTGATAAAATGGTTTATATTTTCAGCGGTACATGAATTTGACCAAAACATTATAAATGATTAAACACAGCAAAGTTTTTGTTACTCCGTTACATAACAAATCAACAAATGAATATGTTAACAAGTTGTTGAGTCAGACGTCCCATAAAAAATAGATCAAATTAATCGTACCGAAACATTATAGTAAGTACCTCTAATCAGCAAATCCTACAATTACGCACAGTTTGCAATGTACATGCATACCTATTATGCAAATATTTGAGTAGGCTTCGATTTTAGTCCATTTCACAACAACTTTTGTTTTACGTTCGATCAAATTACCTACAAGAAATTTTATTTTTTAATAAAAGAAAATGTATATAAATACTTACGAATATAACCGACAGTCCAACACACACCACATAGCCCCACCCTCCTTCGGGGGGGACCAGCTCGTATGCTTCATCACAGCTTTTCTCGCTAACAGCATCCTTTTTAGCCAGCATTTTTCACTCGACTTTAAGCCTCACTACGTATAAACTTAAACTGCGATTATATTTTATACAGATCTCAGCTGGAGGTCTATTTAACTAAAGCCTGTGTCAACAACTCTATTGCGGATGCTCAGTTTATTTATGGATTAATTGTAACACTTTTATTGGAGTACATATAAATTTTGGGATTCCCGCGCTCGGCAAATACGTGATAACGTAGGATTGTGCGCGAGATACGACGACGCGACCACGCCACCACTGACAGATCATTGATCCATTGAGATGCGAAGCCGCAACGCAACCGCAACGGAAATCAGAAAAAATATAAACCGCTCCAAATGCGTACGTCAACTTTACATGTGATGCTCAGGCTACCGACTGTCTATTTATGTCCATTTATTGCTTATTAATACGTATCGATAATATGTTATTAGAGAAGTTCTAACAGAATAGACAATATTTGTTGTTAATCGACTCGGTTCGTTGATTATAACAATGATGCAAAAAACGACACAGTACTGTTATGTAAAACGTTTTACCAATTCAATAACGCTGTTTTTTTGTTTGAAATAAATAACATGAAATGTCCTGAATGAATGTGCAATTAGTTTAAAAGCTTTAAGTGTTCTAGAAGGGTGTTTTTGTAAGATAAATTTTAGGATTAAAAGTCACAAAAATCTGATAAAGTAAGAGCATTTTATATAAATTAGAAGAAAAGTCTTTTTTGTTTATTAAGATACTTTATTGCCTAACTTTTTTAGATTCTTATGAAACTCAGTACTTACATCCGCGACCTTAAATTATGTCATCATTAGTATTAATTATATCAAGCCAAGTTGTCACTCAAGTTAACTGTTCAAGAACGACCGGAAATTTCAAAACTATGCTTTGAGATCTCCAAGTTGTTTTAATTTAATTAGGTTTCTTATCTGAAAAAGAAGTTTTAAGGAAGCTGCTCTTGTGATTAAATTCTATTTAAATAACTTAAAATTTCGACTTATGTTCACTCAAAAATGAAAATGTTTTATGTAAACTACAACTTATTTATCCTACTTATATTATAAGCGTGTTATGTGTGTATGTGTGTGTGATTTAAATACTTTAGACCTGAAAAAGTCAGTAAAGATTTTATTATATTTTTTTCCTAAACGACCCATGCTGCTGGTCGGAGGCCTGAGCAGCTTTATCTTGACTTTACTTTTTCTATCATTTTCTTTACAATCAATCAGGCTGTATCGTCTTTATAAAGACAACACAACATGGCTAAAAGCATAGCTACCGCCATCCTCCTGTCCGCCTCCTTGTTGAGCCCGGTCGGGAGCCGGATTATCGAGGGACATTTGGGGTTTCCAAGCAGTAGGTAGAAGGAGAGACATGAAAATAAGTCGCCCAAGGGTGCCTCTACCGGCTTGACCCCAGCTTGCGTGACTAATGGGGATGAGGAATCTCACATCCAAAAACCAAAAAAGAATTGAAATAGAAGGTCCCCGACAGAACGGAGAATGGAGAATCCCCCCCATGGTGGTTTGACTATCGAGGGATCAAGTGTGGATTGGATAGAGATGGTCATCTTCCCAAAAATGATTTTTCGGAAGGAGGCATACACCTCGGCTTAGATGATTGGGGATCTCGCGCGTACGGATGAGAAACGACCGCGAACACATGTTTAATACTGTTACGCGGCGAAGGGTCATGGGGTCAGAGACGATGTCTGTGTGGTGTGTTGACGTTATCGGAACCTAACTTCGCGTCGAGTGCTTCCGATATCTTATCTTCCCTAATATTAACTATGTCCCTGGAACGTTTTAACCTGTTATTTGTGATTTAGGGGCGCGAATTGGTAATAGCAGGCCTTAGCTACTAATGGATTTGGTTGGATTCCACATTTATCGAAATAGCTTCCGGAATCTTCTTTCATATCGCAAGCTAACGATAGAATTTCGAGGTCACAAATGGTTGCTTGGCGAATAAAACGATTTTGGATGACTTGCAGTCTTTGGACTAGAATGGGGTATTGCGTGATATTCGAAAAAAGAAGTACGGGGCAAATGAACGTTATTAGAATGTAATTTTATTATTTATGAGCATTTTTCTTTTGCGATTTATGAGACAGTTAATTCGACTTAAATAGAATGCGACACGGTCTCTACCTCGTGCGCGTGCGGTTTGAAGGGAACCGATTATCAATAGTCACTCCTAAGTACTTGACTTCCTTTATCCAAGAAATCGGCCTATCATAAAACCTAATATATGCATGCAAAGAGAGACGCCCTTTAGATAAGTAAATCACTGCGCTTTTGTCGGGATTAACCTCAATTCTCCATTTCCTAAACCACTGCCCCAGGGCACTGATGGCTGGTTGGAGGTATCTTAGTACTGTATAGGGCGTGTAAAGGACAATTCGTCGGCAAGTAAGGAAAACTGTACGACTGACCCTGGACGATGAATATCGTTAATGTACAAGAGGTACAAAAAAAGAGAGAACACGAAGCCTGGCGAGACTTCGTCCCCTGAACAGGATAGTGAAAGGAGCGATTCTTTAGGAAATCTCGTAGTTTGAATATGTGTCGATCTGGCACAGTTTGAAAATGAGATCGTTGTGCCCCACTTTTTTTAACGCTTTCGCTACACCAAAGAAGACTGCACCGGTATTTCTACCCCTTGCCTAGCTGAATAAGTTGCAATGTGCCCCGTTATTCGGTGCACCTGTTGCGTACAAGAGTCTTCAGCTCTGAAAACGAATTGGTCGTCTAACAGAATTTTATTAATATCCTCATTAGCTTGTAAATTGCCACAAATAAAATCTGTCGTCGATAAACACATACTTTTCTCCAGAAAAAGATCCTGGAAAGATTTTATATATTTACATACCAGGCAACACATAAATGAGGAGAAAATCTTAATTTAACAGAAGTTATAAATAAATTCATAAATTTTTAAGTGGTTGAAAAAATCTTAATTTAAAATTTCTTCTTCAATTAAAATCTTTATTAGTTATATGTTTTATGTAACTGACGTTTAATTGATTTTTAATGAAGTTATAATGTATCAGACCTATTTATAAGACACCTTGCATTAATTATATATTACAATGTCACATTTAAACGAGAGGGAAAAATTTTGCTAAGGTTTACAAATTGTTTAGATAAGCGCCTGATTAATATGGAAATTCCATAGTTAATTGTTTTCACAAATACTTTTGTGTTCAGAGATATACAGGTTGTTACCTTGATTCGGGTTTATTATAAAACATTTGATAAACGGAATCAACAGAATCATGGAACTCAATGTCTGGATGTAAAAAATGAATTTTTCTCATGGACTCAGTATGGCTTGGAATCAACTTAAAATGCCCTAAAACTGTGACGTAAACTGTTTATACATTCTAAGAATTTAATCACGCTTTTCTTATTTTCAACTGTATGTTTGTTCGTATGTATGCATGGGCGTAACGAGGGAGGGGAGACAGAGGGAACAGCTGCTCTCCCTGAATCTTTAGAATATTCTAGGTGTTGACAAATGGACAGAATTATTTGGATAATTCTTCGTCAATCAAAAATCTGACCTCAGAATCAGACTTACTCGGGTACAAAATTTCACCATTTATTTATATTATATTGGTATGACACTAAGACCCTTTTATAAAATCGACTAAATCTCCCTTAAAATTTGACAATCCAAAAATCTGAAATACGGTATTATTATTTTGTACCCATCGATTTCCAGTGAGAAAGCCATTGTTAGAGCAAAATTTCACTTCATCGGCAGAATTGGCGTGTGGCTTGCATCTTATCCCTCTGAGAGCGGCGCCTTCTGGTCACTCCAAAGCTTTATCTATCGTGTCTACTTGAGCTACCTGTGTACCAAGAGTTTCTTGGTGTTCATAAGTCATACCGGTAGTACCAGTGTGTTCCAAAGTTGTTCTCTGTTCTTACGTGCCTTTTTGCACTTTCCTATGCCAATAGGGATGTTCAATTTTGTTGGAAGGCTACCCATTACTATACCTCCCAAAACATATGAAGCTCTCAAACTTATTGAGCATGTCATCAATGTCCAACTGCTCAGATACCGCCAATAAGATGTACAATTTCACCGCTGAGAAAACACCATTTGCTGTGGTACCACAATTCCAGTAAATTCCCCGCACTACTGTTTTATCCAGCGATATTTTGTTTTATTCAGTTCCGTAATTACTTAGAAGCAAAGAAGCTCTACATTAAAAAGCTCGGTGTTAGGCAAGACGGTACTTTGTACAGCAAAGGCCTTTGCTGTACAAAGTATATGTACGGCCTCACATGGATTATTGCATCACTTTAGGCAGGAGAACCTGAAAACTAGCTTAAGCCTTTTAAATCGGATCTGAAACGGGCTGTCGCGATTATTAATGATCCCAAACCTACAAGCAGTATTGAAGAAATCAGAGACGAAGAAGAAGGAATCTTTGTTTTTCTCTGTGTTTTCTACCGCTCGTACAATGGGGAGGTCCCGAGGCTAGGTACAGCCTTACGTCATCATCCGGCAAATCGCCGGTTATTATTATTCTCGCCCCTTATTTCGAATTGTTCGGGGACTGCTTGCTTCCAAAGAAGCTTCCTTCCACAAATCCTTAGGCAGTAGAATTAATTTACTTGCATGGTTCTCCCAAGTCACTACAGAAAAGGTTTCTGCAAAAATGGTTTAAAAGGTTCTTGTAGGGTTGGCATCGCGTTGGTGATACCCCTGATATTGTAAATGTTCATACGTTACCCGAAACAAACAGAAAGTCCCCCTAGGCCAGAAGCTGGGTACGCCCAAGATATATTATAATTAAACGCTCCACTCCCACGGACATGAACCTCACTTTTTTGGACATTTCTCGCGATTTTTAAAATATAGTACTACCTTACCCGTAAGATTCGGTTGGTCCTCCCATTTATAAACCAAAGCAATTTTTTAAAACAAAATTAAATTTAAAACTGAATCAGTTTTGTGTAATTAATCAAATATGTTACTTATTAAATTTTTGCCTCATTTTATCTCTCCATTTGTTGAGTTTGTTTCGTGCCTATGTGATTATTCAATAACATAAGTCAATAACATTTGAATAAAAAAACAGATCTAAATTCACCTTTAGTTTAAAAGCTAATTCATATAAATTATCTATTTTATATAATGCACAATTTTCTAAGTGCATTTTGAAGTCGACATTAATAAATTTACCTCCAGTCAATCAGTATCGACGTTATATAATAAACATTTCATGAAATCCTGTTTAGTAATTAAGCATCTGGTGAAATTGCCTGAACCGTAGCTTATCGGCTTATTTTAGTTTCAAAATAATCGAGATAGTCCGGCTTTTAGGGCTGAAACATTTAAAACTTGTTTCTTTTATTCCAGAAACACGAAACGTAACATTGTTCCTGACTGTATGGGATTTTTTTATTAAATATTAATAGAGAAAGATAAATGTTTTTTTTATGATTTTATGTTAAGTTTAATCTTATGGCATAATGTTTTAGATAAACCACAAAACAAGATTAGAAATTTAAATTCAAATACTTGTAGAACGTGCGAAATCACGTGTAATTTTATCTTAAATGTTTATGTCAAACCGTTCTTTAAAAAGATAAAGATGCTGATTATTTCATACATGGAAGCGTTGACATGAATGTTAATGAAACATGATACAATATAAAAGTTTATCGTGCATTAAAAATGCAAATGCTCTAATTCTACCATGACACAATGAATCATGGTAATCTCGCCATATTTTCATATGGTATTACCATGATTTAGTATGTCATGGTATTATTAAGGTCGTTATCATGAAATATCTCTATATATGTAGCAATGTAAATCAACAGGCGTTATTTAAACAATAAATAATTAATTAATTATCTTTCCATCCGTCAGTATCCTTTCTAAGGCTAGTTTATTGAAATAATTATAATCACAATTAAAAATATATAGTTCTAATGCTAATACATAAAGAATACTCAATTAAATTATGAACTAACGACGAAGTTCATGTTCCTTAAAGGGCTGATGGGATAAATAATAATAGTTTAAACGTTCGTACGTAAGACAGAAATGCCTACAAGTTTTTGACTCCACATTAACAATGTTTGAAAGTCGGTTGAGCCTTTTTTTTGGAATAGAAAAGGATCAATCCTTCACTGGAGATTGTGTTACATCAACATTGTTAAAATGTCAAATCATACAATCTTTATTATTATTATTATTATTATTTTAACCATAGCATGACAGATAATTGAGATTAACTAGAAATTGGGTTAAGTACTAGAAATTTAAAACGACATGAATAATGTAAGATTATTATCAGTCTACAACAAAGTTTTTAATGTTTTAGGATTCCGCACCTCTAAAACAAAAAAGGAACTTCTGTCTGTCTATCAGCACGTCATTTAGTAAGAAGACATTTCACAAGAACACGTATGAAGTAGAAATTAATACCAAATACTTAAGTCTACGGTAGCTTGAATCTATGAACAAATTAACCCTTTAAGTCTGCGCAATCAAAATATATGGCCGTTTATGTCGCATTTCCGATACCGATTCCGATAAGGGAACCGAAACCTATAGGGTACTTTAAAGCTTATAACAATTTGTGAAAAGACTTGTCATAGACTACTAGTAATGGAAAAATGTGCAGTAATAGTTTTAAAATATCCGGAAAAAGAAAAAAATCAACAGTCTACATACATCTATCTACAAGTGTGTACGGAACCCTCGGAGCGCGGGTCCCACTCGCACTTGACCGGTTTTTTCATATAAAGGTATCCGGTTTTCTCTATAATTTTCAGAGAATTCGGAATTAAAATTCTGATAGGTGATATTAACCTACCCTTATTAAGTTCTATAGATAATGAGGAAGTCAGAAGTCGTTATATTTGGATTAATTCTACAATCTCATCTCAAGTAAACACTACAATACAAACATAGTAATGACA
Source organism: Choreutis nemorana (assembly GCA_949316135.1). Lineage (NCBI taxonomy): Eukaryota > Metazoa > Arthropoda > Insecta > Lepidoptera > Choreutidae > Choreutis > Choreutis nemorana. Next base: position 3,215,268 of record OX438598.1, read on the forward strand.
AGAAAGATTAGTTACGTCTTCTCTAAGTATAAAAGCCTATTATATATTATACAATGTTGAGAATTTGTTACCATCAAAGTTGAAAAAAGTGTGCAAAAAACTTTTGGTGTCTGTCCAACTGCTAATGATGATTCATAAGTTATCACGCGCCAGACACGTGTGACGCGATAGGTATTAATGTAGAGCTTCTTTGAAAACTAGTTAAATTCAATTATAATCGATTTAGAATACATTGCGGTTTTATAATTACTACCTAAAAAGACGTCTGTTGAAAAACTGGCATTGTATTGAAACATCGATGGAAAGATCGTAGGGTTTTTTAGTATTGAGTTGATTTTATTTTCAACAACGGAACCACACACGGGACCGTCCATTTTTATTTTAAACAAGTTTTACTAAAACCATAATTTGGCTAAATACATAAGGCTATTTTCCATAATTTATAACCTAACTAAGAAAAAGGCAAGCAATGTAATCGTAAATACTGCTTCCACTTAATATTTCTTTACAACGTAATACTTTTTATTACTTGTTAATTTAGTAATTAAACAAATAAAATTTAAGGTTTGTGTTTTTTCGGGTCGGGTTTTTTTACCGTGTAAAATACCATAATTTCACGACACATGATATTATTTAAATACAATTTGGTTATGACATATCATGAGTTAAGTATCTAATTATTGTCCTAGAATCAAATAAAAGATTTAAATGTGTTCAAGGTTGTTATAATATTTTTATTCATTGACATTTGGCAACGAAACCATTCAAATATTTTAAGGAAGAATGTTAATAAAAGTTTGAATTACATGCCCTGTTAAATGGAGTTGCGATCCGGGAATAAATCTTGGGAAAAGTGGAGATTTTTTCGAACATAAAATCTGGTCAGTTCTTTTATCATCTAAAATCGAATGATTTGGCACTTTTACAAGCTCAAAAAGTATTTCATATTTTTCCTAGTTTATATCTTTATACGTTTTTTACAACATAACATCATTTTCTAATCTATAAATTATTTTTCAAAGAATCGATATAAATAATAGTAAGAATCTTGTATTTCATGAATAATAAAGTATAAAGGTTAATGTAATATTAAACGGGAGGCATACTTTTGTGGTTGAGCTAAGATTAACAATGTCACTAAGTGCCCGGTTACCTTTTATAGATAGGTAAATATGAATGTAATCTAATGTAGGTATATATAAGTTGTAATAATCACCATCTACCCGAGATCGTCTTCGTCTGAATTTAAATTTTGTAATTTTGTCTAGTGTTATCGAATGAAGTCATAATATAGTGTCAATCATCATCTTTATTGATTTTACAATACTATTCAGTAAGATAGCCAGTATAAACAGGAAAAGTATAGCTTATTGAAAATGAAAGAACTACGTTTTTGTTCAGTATGTCTCGTGAAAGGAGATATCTTTAAGATACAAACAAAAAACCTTAATTAATACTTCTTCTTGTTACTGTGAATGTAGAGTCATATAGTCTCCAAGTAAATAAATAATGAAAATCCCGCATAAAACAACGCAAATATATGTAGTCTTATCTTTCACCAGACAAACACAACTGTAAAGTTATAAACAAAACATGTTTTTAACAGAACGCATTCGTCGAGCCTTGCCCTACGGTTGAATATTACATATCATAACGTATACATACCTACTACTACTAATCAACCTACCTCAACTAGGTAAACAAACCCAATTGAGTTGGCTTCGGTGAACGCTGAGCGAACGTGACTTTGTAACGATATCGGGTAAATTATAATAAAACAAGGAAGAGTAGGTCAGTGAATACACCCTTGTGCAAGAGGCTCTGGACCTGTGTAGTTGAACTGGTGTAAACTGATAGCCACAAGAACGCGCTGCGTACTTGAGGGATATTTCTTGCTTGAACGTGAGGCATTAACAAAGCCGTATAGTACAAAATCCTCATTATTATCAGCCGGTCCTTTGCTGGTCCAACGCCTCTTACAAATATTTCCAACCTGTGTAATCCTGGGCTGCTCAAAACCATTATATTCATTCTGAAGCAACTTCTGTGTCTATGAGTTCAAGTCAGAACTTTGTCCAACAAAACTTTAACATCAGCAGTCTACATCTTTGTACAATCAATGTAGTTTCGGTACAGAACACCTTCCAGAGAGCTAAAACCTTTCTTACTTTTGTCATTCGTACATTAGTCGAGTTATAATTTCTCACGCTTTTCATAAAGTGTTAATGAATTGTTACATAAATAACAATTTAATAAGTAACATGGGACATTAATGCGTTCTTGTGTTTTTACTAATTCCTACTCTCATACAACCTTATTGATTATTATTTTATCGCGCGTAAATCGATAAAGATTAAATGTCTGAAAATTGGTTCTATGAAGAGCTCAAAATAGGTTAAATTAAATTGTATATTAAACTCAATTGTTCTAGTATGCCTATGGCCCAAGTTGCAAAAAATAAATGACGAAATTGATAAAATTGGCTCGAATATCATGTGCTTGTGTTTTGGTGCACCAAAATCTTTACGATATCCAAATCTTTTATAGCTTTGTTTGTGACAAGCATGTGCGTTTATGATTGTTTTAAGTTCAGCATTCAAATAATTTGTTTGAAAAATACTACGCTACGCTACGTTACGTGGAATGCTTCAGCTTAGCACTTACTTTGGTGAATTAGAACATTTTAGAACTATTTAAACATTGCTATATAGTTGAGTAACCAGAATATAACCGTTAACCGCTGGTAGCTTTTATAGTTTTATGTTTTATATATAACTGTACATACTGATACTTGCTTACTGACAGCGCACAGCTTTATCCGCTGTATGTAGCGGCATAAAATTGTTACCAGGCTTAATAAATTTTACCACCTACGTTGTATTTTACTTTTGCTGCAAAGTTAACAGAATCTGTTTCCAGTAGTGGGGAAAAAGTGATGTAACCAGAGATAGCCTGTAAGAGGTTTATTTAAATATGAGTATTATATAGATCACAAATAAGGCTTGAATAGGTAATTCTAAATGTAATGAAATATATACAATGATGTTACAGTGAAAATGTATGCACTTAGATAGATAATAGGGTTTTTCGTAAAAATAATTATTACGTCAATGTAAATAAATTTACGACTTGTCTAGAAAAATTATTCATTCTAAATAACGTTGGATCAAATATTATTCACAATTTTATTAAAATCTTTTAATGTCAAACGAAGAAATGTAAAATGATAATGTATTTGACTTGCATTTCTAGTCTAATGTTTATTTTTATTCTTATACTTTTCAGACAATAATAACCGGTTTGATTTAAATGAAACCGTTCTAGAATTTCGTGGAAGTACGTTTGTGGCCGAATAATTACGTCGGTCGGAGACAACCTCTCTAGAAATCATGTTTGAAGGAAGAATATCTGAATTATATTACACAATATTTTGTAACGCCAACATGGTCAGTTTTTGGTTCTTTGACTTGGTGTGTTCTATTTCTTTTTCATATAAGTCAGATGGCAAAAAAGCTTACGGTCCGAGCTGCTGATGGACTGTTGTTTTTTTTCAAACCAATAATTAAACTATAATTTAAACAATAGCAGTTAATATTTTCATAGTTTGATGGCTTTTAACAATGAATGTTGTTTTTGTGGTGGTTTTAAACGACTAAGATGACAAAAAGACAAGTATCCAGTTTTGAAAAAGCATCGTATGTAACCTACAAATGTGAAAGGTAACTAACCTTTATCCAAATTTAGATTGAACATTTTCCTTGACTGTAGCTAAGGTTTTTTGGATGGAACTTCCTGAATCAGGCTGTTCTGATTCGAGAAAGAACATTTATTTATCTAATACTATGTGGTAGAATTTACATAAAGTTGCTTAAATAAAAGCTACATTGCATATAATTCCGAGGATCTCTAAATACCAGCCTATTTAAATGAATACAAGATAAATTTAGAAACGAACCGGTAACAACCAGATAACTGTTAGGTACAAAAAAAAAAGTTAATGGTATATATTTTTTGTTTTACATTATTAGTTCTTGTAACTAATAAAAACTAATTTTGTTCTATTTGTTTAATACATTTGCATTCTGGTTGTTCACCGTTCTTGTTTTGTGATTATTACCTACACATAACGAAACAGACTTTTATTTCGACGAAATAAATTTTAAAAGGAGTTTGTACAGAAAAGTCACAGATTTGAGAAGAGCATGTTTTATTTATTAATTTTTGGAGTAGCCCTTCACTTTACTTGTAGGTATAACCAGCTAACTCACACATAGATGCAATATGGTAAATTTTAGTGTTTGAATTTATTTTTTTCGTACTTACTTGGTGTGTATTTTTGATAAATTTAAATTTATCCAATAGGATGGCTGCGGTTGGGTGTCAACCCCGCTTTCTGCATGAATTCTTTACATATATTCACAGTCAAATGTATACCTAGCCGTCACCGTACGTCCTGTTACATTGACCTTAATTAAAAGTAAAAATCTGATACCGACTCAACATAAAACATCATTTACAACGTAATGAGCAGACAGCAATAACCTACATCATTTTCCTGTATGTCATTAGAAAAAGAAAGTCAGAAGAGTTCAAGTCACTGACATCTGCACAGTTGAATTTTATAGTTACTTAAAGCTTTTAAAAATAAACAAAAGAAAAAGCCTTCGTCACTTTCAGCGATCATTCCTGAAGCAAATCCCAGGATTTTCAAAATACGGAACCCTTTCCAGTGTACCAAATTATTTATCAACATTAATGTAAACATTTCGGTGATTTACTACGCTGTTTGATTCAATCGTCAAACAGATACTAAATTAAAATTAATTATGTACAAGTTTGTTTTTCATTCACCGTAGAGATGATTTCGGAATGAATAATTAATTTTATTATTGGAGGAAACTTCCATGGATCACTGGAGTGTGAGGACGTTCATGACGATGTTTAATATTAATTACTTATTTCTAGTCACCATGTACATGTATTTATAAGGCATGGTTACTAAGTATACTGTAAACTGGTAACTAATAAATAATAGAAAACTCTGTTTCCTCAAAGTAATTTCATTATAAGGTAGAGATATGACTCAGAGAGAACAAATAAACTTAAGGTTTCACTTTTTCATCTTTCTGTTCTGTCTGTGGACATAGATTATTTACATATATTCAAAAAAGTGACTTGAACACGATTAATTTTAATTAGTGGTATTGATCTAAAACTAGTTCATAGAATAATAAAAGAAAGATGTAGAAGTTGAAACGCCTGAAATTAATAATCACGCAACTGTAGATTTAGACAACATGTATTTCGGAAGAACGGACTGCAGATAGTAGTCGAGAAAATCAGCACAAGAGCACCAATTCCTAATGTCGGTGGGCGTCCAAATATGGACTGCTTGGAGTTGTCAAATTGAAGCACAACTCTAACTGCAACACGAATGCTCTTGTGCAATTCTCGACTGCTTTAAGGAGTCTTTCAGTGGAAGGCTTTGAATTTGTACTGATTTAAAAAATAAATGTGAAATAAAAGGCCAGTAAAACTATTTCGATCTATTTCTCGACGCTTTCTTACTGCTAGCCTTAGCTAAAAGTTCTTTTCTCGCAGTTCTCTTGTGCTTGTTCCTCTTGTAGCACAGTTCCACGGTCCAGAACATCATAACGATGGCGAAACATGACGTCAGTATGTAGAACACCGTCGCATAGTTGTCTGTCAGGTCACGTACTGCGCCTGTTAGAAAAACCATACAAGAATATATATATTATATGTATATAGATACAAATCATATCTTAATGATCGAGGGAAAGTGTGCGAAATTACAAATTTTCAGACACACGTTTCAGAACTTAAAAAAACTTTTGAAGTTATTGTTGCCCATGTACCACACTTGTCAGCATCGATAGATAAATAGCAAATTTCCGTAAATGAAAGGGTTTTTGTACATTTGCCACAAAGTAAATTCCTCACAACGTTAATTTGTGATTTTTGATGACAGGTAAATAAACAAAGATGCCGACATATTATGATAAGTGTAATTCCACCAAAGGCTATATTTTACTTAAAAATACAATGGGCTAGTAGTGTAATAGAATAACAAACATTTCCTGTATTTTATAAATGATTACTTCAAAAACTGCACATTTAATATGCTTTCGGGTTGAGAAGTTCACCATTCAGCCAGTTAGTCTCTAGTCTCTAACCTACTTTACCCTGCAATAAATAACCATGACGTATGAAAGGAATGACGTATATCTTTTACATATTTTCCATACGAATAAAACATTAGGGGACTCGTGACTAACTCGCAGAAAATGTATTGACGTGAAACCTAAACACTTTGCACATTACCTGTAAACCAGCACAACGTTAGTGACAGTATTTTATTGAAAATACAAGATTTTTCAATCAGAACTTATGATGAAGAGAACAATTGTTTTATATTTCGCGATAAAAATGTCAGAAAGATTTCAAATCTGAACAAAACATTATAAAACTTAGTTTTTACACGACAAACTATACTTTGCTTTACATATACTTACCGATAACAGGTCCCAATAGCAAGCTGTAACTTCCGAAGAGTACCATGGAAATGCCCATGGCTGATGGGAACTGTTCCGGAGTCACGGACTCAGCTATCACTAAAGATGGCAGCACTGAGATAGTGCACCGAGAGACACCCATCATGGTGATGAAAATAAGGATCCAAACCGACTTTTCTGAACCCAGTATTCCTGTTACGAAAGAAAAAAGTCGTTTTGGTAAAAATTTCATAGAAATATTGAAGTATAAAATCTAGGTCTGTAATTGTGAGTAATTAAATTAATTAATTGTTACAGGTACGTTTAAAAGGCAATCGCAAAAGTCATTGATTTCTGCAAACTATAGGTAAGTTTCAACATTATATAATATACGCCTTTCTGATGGATTATTTTAAATATATAAGCATCATACGCACCTAGTCTGGATACGAATGCAATGGCTAGTCCAAATATATAAATCTCATAGCTTCCAACCTTTAGCAGGCAGTTATTAAACAGTATTAGAACAACTCTCATTGTTATATCTCCAAAACCCACCAAAAATAACGCCCAAGCCACTGATTCCTGGAAATATAAAATACTTGTTTTAATAGATGTTCCCTACTACGTCAGTAGCATTGTAATTATTCTAAAGAGTTGCTGGGTTGTGAAGCTACGAACGCAAATGTGATACATCTGCTAAAATATATTGAAATGACATTACAATGACGTAACTCGAGCGAAATGTCATTTCAATACATTTTAATTTTCTATTATCGTCAACGCTTGCGGAATGATGGCATTTGTCAAAAGGGACCTGGCCCTTTAGACAAAAGACATTATTCCGCAAGCGTTAACGCCAACATTTCCTCGCGCTCGCGTTACGTCGTTGTAATGTCATTTCCATACATGTTTAATTTCAGTTGGCGTTAACGCTTGCGGAATAATGACATTTGTCTAAAGGGCCTGGTGTTGCAAAAATCCATCGGGTACATCCTTAAATCAGGCAGGCAAACGCATTTTTAAGCACTAGCTCTTTTTACTAGTCACTTTTTTTACGACGTTGAGCATGTGGTAGCTCAGTTTGTTACGTGCCTTGGTTAACCGACTGACCCGACTCGGCAGGTCGAGGATTGGCATCTCGGGTTGCTGTAATTTGTAGCTGCCATATTGATTGTAAATCAATGTATCTTGATCTCTTTTTTTTTAATATGTAAATAAAACTAAAGATCCTTAATTAAACATAAATATCCCAATTATTACATAATTATCCATTAATGCTTCGCGTAGTTGACCCAATTACATTTTCGCAGACAATTTCTACTTTTGTTCATGGACAGGAGTAATTGCCGTTGAAAATTTAATGCAAATTTTAATTGAAAGAAACTCGTAACAAGTCAAACTACCGTCGTAAATTAATAGTAACCAATTAAAAATAAAAAGAATATTGTTATTTCAAATCGTTTCATTATTAAATTTTAATTGCTATTTATTTGGATTAGGTGTAGGTTAGGGTACGAATGGAATAACGTACTTTGGTCTGGTTTTAGTCTAGAAGGTGGATATTTTACCGATATTTTATCAAAATTTTGACACATAAATTATAGCCACTGGAAGATGCTACACTATACCCTTAAGCTGTCATTCAGTATTTTATTCTAGTCAGTCAATGCGGGTCCGAGATAAGATTTAAATAAATTTTGCTACCTATTCTGATCTGTGGCGAAAAAAAAAACTTATAAACAAGGAAAATTATAAAATATACCTACGAAACGAAAATTGTTGTGGTATATTTTTTTTTGTAAAGACAAATTAAGTGTTTAAAATTGGAAATAGAAGAGAGACAACATTACTAACTGGTATGGTAAATATAGTTACTAAGGACGTAAAATAGACGTACCTTACTCCAAGCGACGGAAAACAAGGCCTGTGGCAGCATGAGCATGAAGATGGCATCTGTGAACGCACACAGCGGCATTCCAAAACAAGCGTTCGATTTTATAAATGACTTCATATTTGAAACATCCAAAAACATGTTCATCGTTTTCCTGAAATATATTATAGAGAGTTATTATATTTACAGTTTCGATGGACATTATGATTAGTAAAAATGATGAAGTATTTAATTAGTCTCCATTTATAAAGATATATGAGACATTTTTGGCTTCCTTTGTGACATTTTATTGAATAATACGAGATTTTTACGGTGCGGTATCGAAATAGTTTTGACTATTTCTGAAGGAAGAATTAATCCTCTATTTGAACTCTTCTTATTTAATTAAATTTAATCTACATTTTCTTTTATTTTTCAAAATTATAATTTAAAGTTACACATAGGTATTAAAAAGTTAGTGTATTAAATTAGTAGGAAAACAACATTGGGAAAGACGCATTATTGACGAAGCTTTTTAATAACTGTATGTATTTTCGTCGAATAAATAAACAAACAGTACCTACATAACCATAACAAAAGAGACATGTTACTGTCAAATGGGCTTAATTAGATGAAATTTGATGAATTATCTAGGTACCTATGCTTATGAAATCCTTTGTCTACACTCACGGCCAAAACTACTTCTAAGTCTAGAAAAGTAGTATCTAAATCAAGCTGAAATTTGGCACGTAAATAGGTTATAGAACAGTAGCAGCAATGGAAGGAGGATTTTGAAGTTTAACCCCTTACAAATATAAAAATACGATGAAATTTTAATGGGAAGTGAGGCGGAAGCGGTTTGTCTAGTCTTACATAATCCCTTTATAATGTTGATCTTGGCCTTTTCTGACGTGATTGTTTGAACTGGAGGATTTAGTCTCGGAACATGTTGATTTACTTAATTGTGAAGTCGCCTGTCCCTCCGGGTCGTCGGGATTTCTTCTCAATAGAATCTTTGTACCTAAAATATTCGACAAAAGATTTTACCTTCAAAAAAGATTTAAGTGGTTTCCCTACAAATTATTTGATGAATTATGGTGCTGTTTATTAGTACCTATTCTTATCTTCAATTTCATGAGGGTTTTTCAAGTTATGATTGTTTATCTTATGCATATAAGATGTTGCATATGATATGTTAATTACACAACAACGAAAGAGGATATGTTGTATTTTATTCTTATGTGACTATAATATTCAATTTTTAAGACCGAAGTAAGGGGTCATTTACACATTAGTGGTACATATGAGGTTGAAGTTTGAACATGATTTTATCTTTCATTTAATCTAGGATTACTAAACACATTGATAAAAAAATAGAAACAAACATACTTTCCTCGGTGGATATTGGTATTCTCTTCATATGCCATGCGACTGGCTGCATCAGCGCACTAGCGACGAAAGTCTGCACCGATACGGCAGAAATGAGAATTAACGTCCCGGTCAGGTCAAACCTATCCAACGACCACTTTATAAACTGTGGAGCTACCATTACGGCTAGTGCTGGAATAAACCACAATTATATTTTCTAAAAATATTTACAACAATCCTAATAAAATTGTGAATGCATCAGCATGATCAGTTTTTAACAGGGATTGAAAAAATACTAACAACAATAAATAGAACGGAGGTTTTTATATGATAAAAAATAAAAATTAATAATTACCTGAAATAGTCTGCGATAAACTTATAAAAAGTAATCTTTTCTTAACAAAATAGTCATTTATGACGGTACATGACAAGTTGTACAAAATTCCTCGTCCTGAACTCTGAAATAAAAATATGGTTATTTTATACAAAAGAATTCAAAGTAATCCAAGGCTCTACAAATCCTAGCCGCTGTTTTTAATCTATTTATTTAATGTATTAATACCAAAACCAAAATACATATAAGTTACATTAATGAATGTGGTTTTTTATATTAATACTATCTCAGTTGTTTCAAAGCCTTATTAGGAGAAATTTGGAAAAAAAAACAGAAAATGCTATCAGGAATCCCAAAAGAATATCATACGAGGATATTGGCAGTACTGATATTTGATCACTCACTACCTACTAATAAACAAGAAAACTGCTTTTATACTTACCAGCAGTATACCTTGGCAGATAAAGAACGGTACAGCTGAGTTTGCGAATACAGTACAAACGTTTCCCAAATTAAGTAAAGTCGATGCAATGAACGCCAACTGGCGCTGACTTATCACTTTCAGAATGGGACCAGTGAGGAACCCTGAGACAATTGCAAACAAAACATGTATTATTTTTTCATACATTACCTATGTTATCTTAGATTAATGATTGGTCTCCGCTGGTTAAGTGCAACGACTAACAATCATTAATCTTAGCTATGTTATATTGGTTTCAATTGGCAAAAGTAGTCATTTTAATGAAAACCTTGAGCTCTTGTTTACTAAATTTTTGAGTTTATTCTAATTGGTTCGACTAAGTAGTTCGATCCTCGAACTAGTAAGAGAAATAATTCTCACTAGTTCCACTGCATTTCAATATTTTACAACTTTTGAAATAAAAGAAATTTGTTTCGTTTATTTTGAATCTAGAACCATAAAAACAATTTAAAAATAATTCATTAGTAAAATATTTATTATTTTTTGTTCAGAATGAAAGTATTGACAAAACGAATACAATTCAATGAATCTTTAATTTCGATAGTTTCGAAAATTCTTACTAGTTCAATGATCAAACTATTAAATTGAATAAATGACAATAAACCAATTTTTGCCTCCTATCCAACAAATTTAAAAACTTGAAGAATATTCTGTTCAATATTTTTGTCTGAAATAAAAAATATCTTCACTGAGAATAATATGATTTTATAAACAGTCAAAGCACCCTAAAGCCGTGCTTTAACTGACAAAGAAAATAATGGAAATTATTGTCTACGATTTACGAATTCTATAAATTTTGTAATGTAGTTCAAAGATTATGCTGTAATGATAACTAACCAGTTATAGCAAAACAAACAGCATGGATGCCATACAGCAGGTTTACTGCAGTTGTACTCATCTTGATACTTATAATGAAGTCATTGAATATCATCCCAAATATCCCCGAGAATGAAGTTATTGCCACCTGAAATACAAATAAGATGTTTAAAGTTTTAATGTACTATAAAATGTATTACTAGTAAATATAATCCTTATTAAATATAATATCTTGACTAACCCAGAAATAGAATAAACAAACATAAAACTAATCAAACATATCCAAAGCATCGAAAGTGTTTCAAGTCTTTATGTCATGGAATATTATAAGTAATAATAAATGGACTATTTCTTAATCAGAGGATTTGTAGTATAGTATACTTACAAAGTTGAGTATGACAGCTACCAGGATCATGTAACCCCAACCACCATCTGGAGCCACCACCTCATATTTTATCTTCTCTTCACCACTTTCAACTCGACTCATTGTAGACAAACGAACATCGAATGGAATAAAGTCTCAGTTTATCTGATCCCGTTATCAACTTTTATCTCATGTAAATATTGGAGTCATTATTGAGGATTGAGACGCTTGGTGACATTGTCTCAAAATAAAGTTATCAAAATGGAATTGTAATGTTAGCCGAGCATCTAATCGGTTGTTTAGCTACAACTACTCCACCAATAACAACAAGTATTCAATCGTATATATGTGTGTTTGTATGTAGTTACTCACCCGCACCAGATCAACTTGTGGACCTTTCAACAAAGACATTATTCAATTTATAGACAGCATAACACAACTATGATACTCGTATAGTTAAAATATTAGGAAGGTCTTCTCATGTTAAAAATCGCTACCGGTATGACAGTCAAACGCGAGGAATGTTTTAGGGACACTGTATGACTTTAGTAAAAGTGATTTATATATTTATAATAAACAAGATATTGTTTGGATTTTAGAAGATTTTTATCGACTTTCAAAAAGTAGGAAAGGTCTTCTAAATTCAAATTAAAAATTGATATCTTTGTAATGAATAACTTGAATCCATCGTTCAAGTGTATTTATACCTATGTAGCATATCCCATATCGTTGCTTAGTTAATGCTATACAGGATTATCTTTGTGCAGGACTGAGTCAATGTGTATGTCGTGATTTGGTTATTTATTATTATTGTTTTTAGCTATTCACTCGCTTTTGGTTGTCACTTTGGTTTTTCCTGAGTGTTTTCAAACTTGGAATTAAATTTGAAATACCTGGATTAAGATTGAATGATTCGATAAGAATTGAGACAAAATAAACATTTTCATATAAATAATTATATGAATTATATATATATATATATATATATATATATATATAATAAAACTCTAAACTTATACTTTTAAGTGACTTTGGTTTTTAGTTAGAGTAGAACATACGAAATCCAAAATTTGTATCTAATTGTCAATTCACCAAATCCACTTGTTAAGACACTTGTCATTCAGGTAGTTTTTCTATAATGTGTATTTTGCATTTGGCCAGTTTTCGTTTAGGCCGACAATATTAGAAGAGCCATAAACAATTGCAATGCATTATAGTGCTTATATACTTATTACTTAATAAAACTACATATTTAAAGGCTTATCCGTGTTTTTCCGATAAGAGGTTAAATTTTAAAATAGCTTGTCTATTTCATGTTTTAGCTACGAACTAAGTATGTAAAATTTCAGCAATTAAATATTATAACAATCTGTATGCCAACTTTTAAACCTTAAAACCTGTTTGTTACGTTAGAAAATCATAGTGTATTATTACAAATTTCAGCTTTCTACAAATAATAATTATGGCTGTTAATTGGAACTGACGATTCTATTAGTGTATATAATAAGGCTACGGTAAATTGATACTTATTCTAACTAATACCATTTGATATACCATCTGAAGTAAATATTAGGTACATTTGGGAGCAACTAACCCGTAACGTTATAAGGGTCGGGTCAGGGTGAAGGGAGGTAGGTAATTTCACGTTTTATCCAACTAATAAGTGAATAAAAACTTCTCTAGCGTAACAACGTAGCTTTTATTTTTCCAAGAAAATTACATTCATACATGTTTTACTCAAATAAATTAGTTATTCTTTTTGTAACTCACAGTAGGATGTTAGGCAATGAAAACTTGTATGGTGATTTTAACAAGAAAAACATAGAACACATTTATTTTCATGGCTTATTGACTTGACTTGTAAGTAATAATGACTGGAAATGTCAATATAATCTGTTTCATCTTCCTTGTGTAATTGAAGTCATATTTATTAAGAGCCTCACAGGAAATGAAATAAATTTCCTGGAATGTATTCTATGAACGAAAACACGAGTAACGAAAATCTTTTAATAAATACAATACGATGTTTTCTATCATACATCTTCATATGTGTTTATTTTAAGAAATATTTTTAATTACCTACTTAAGATCTCTTTGGCTACATTATTGTTATCGTAACTTTTTTTTTCCGCATCGAAAGATTGCCAACGGTATCCTATTACTAAGCCTCTGCTGTTCGTCCGTTCATCCATATGTCTTTTAGCAGACTTTTTATCTCATGAACCTTAAGGAGTAGACAATTGATATTTCTATTGAAGCTTTTTGTATGGAGAACATAAGTAACGTGTTCTTTTCACATTTTTGCTGTACCTTGTTTACTATAGTAGTATATATTTTACGGTTTTTCCGTATAGAGGGGTAGGTCAGTATTTTACACGGAGCGACACCTATTGGCCCATACGTAAAGAACAAATGCTTCCCAGCCTGACAATAGTTCATCAATACTGATTTAGATTCCTTTTAATTTTAATAGCAAATTTTTAACTCAACTAGAAAGAGGAATAGTTTTTGCGTTTCTCATATAATAATTATAGATTTTTTGCTTCACATTTATTGACTGAGCAATGAAAGCATCAAATTCGATTCCCGCTAAAGGTAAACTTTGGGTTCATATACAAAAATGCGAAGTTGGGAAGCTCAATATCCTGTCCAATATCAACATAAACCGAACTAAAAGAATCGTCAATATTATACAATTTTGTGAAGATACAATAAAATATTGGACTAGAACCTCCTGAATAACTATAGAAAATTTTCCAGCCTGTGTCAGTTCAGATAGCATATTGTTTAGGACACTGTTGATATTGATTTTGCTCCGCCCCGGCCCATATTTGCATACACTTGGAATTCAAACTTACACACCTCTATTGACTCAGCTGTTTGCTACTATAACTATGCAGATGTGTCTGTTTATTTAATTGGTTCTCTCACTTACCAAAGGTTGTTAAAAGGTTCTTACAGGGTCGGCAAGGCGTGCGCGAGACCCCTGGTGCAAGCTTTCATAAGCTACGGTGACTGTTTACCATGAGATGGAATCATAAATAACTACCACACACATAACCACCTCAAGACACACCCATAACCACATCACCGCACTAAGATAATCTTGTATCGCAGGCACTAATCAACGATATAGTTTAAACTACATAGATAAGAAGATAACATCCAAGACCGGTAAGCGAAACAATGCGTCCTGCAAATAACACAAAGTTCCACCACCGCTGTGAATCGAATCCAGAACGTAGCAGTCGGCTTTTACACCACTGCGCCACCGAAATGCCTGAAAATAATCACAAAAGTCTTTTTTTGTAGATGATGATGATGGTGATGATGAGAGAAGATGTATAATTTTTATCTACCAGGGTTGTACGTGAACATTTTCATTTATTCATTAAAGAAGTTCCGTTCAATTGGAAAATATTTTCCGAGAGCCTACGCTCTCGTACGTACAAAATATCACAAATTAAAACCGTACAAAGTTACCTCGTGAATATCAAAATTAAATTTGTTCTATTATAATGTACACAATAAAATTTTGTTAAACAAGTTAGAATTTAAAATAGGATGGTGAAAACATATTGAAACAAATTACGTGCAAATATATAACCATCATCCAAAATCATTAGCTTGAATAACATAGTCTTCAAAAAAGTGATATACGTTATTCAATACGAAGAAAGATATTAAAGCAAGGCATTATTGTAAGAATTTCTTTTTCCATTCCTCAATTTTTCTTACGAAATCGATGAAATTTTTTACTTTCATATTCAGTTAAGGTCAAAAAGATACGATGGTTGATATTCAGTATATCTTTGTAACTTTGTAATAGAAAACTATCTCCTGAGTTCGTGCTCGCTTTTTTTAGTATCTACATACTACACCCAATACTTAATAATTCCTACGTAACGAGGTAGGAAGCTTATGGTATGTTCTAGAATGTTCTGATCATTTCCGTTCGACGATTTTTCTTTGATCATGACGCGAGCTTTTGCTTTTGACGGCTTATCAAACATGTTTGCAATCTAGTTAAAATATCGTTCGCTTCATGCAAGTTTCCGTTTTAACAAAGGTAAAGTTTTGAGGGAATTGGTATGAAACTAAATTCTTCATGTACTCGTTCGTATATTCTGTGCATTAATAAATAGATTATTCAAAATCAAAATGATGTGAGTTGATAGTTTGAATGGTGATGAAAAGGATCAAAATAGTTTTTCAGACAAGAAAACTAAGTTTTTCGTTCAAAGCTCAGCAGTGGACGTCAGGCTTGGAAAGTAGCTCACAGAATATTTTATCCAAAAAACAAAGAACTGCGTCCCTGCTAGTGAGTTAGAATTTCTTATAAAATAGAGAGATTGCATCGTCAGAAACTCCAAGTTTGAGCCTAGCAAAGTACATTAGTCTAAGAAAATGAACACATAATTAAAATTAATTCAAAAGAGTCTCAATTAAATTGATTGTTATATTTATTTGATAGGTATTAAATGCACAAACAAATTGCGGCTTATTTGCCAAATGGTCGTGCTTCGTTCAGTGAACGTGTATGTAATGAGATGATGTAGTTGTGTCAGGTTTGTTTGTATTTGCTGGATCAATAGCTACAATGGCAGCACCCAGGGTCGGTCACGGCCGCGGTGGCTACCACTCTCGACAACACACCTTGCTTTGCACGGCTGATGGTTAAAACGGTGGATGTGGCACTTTCACCGTTCACTTTCTTCATTAAAATCCTGGCGTAAAAACTCAAATGTGAATTTTAACCTAGCCTGTAGACATTTGTGTTGACCCTTTAATGTCATATTAAATCGTAAGTCAAGATCAAGTCTTATCTGACTGATGAGACTTTCAGAAAAACGTAATTTACCATTTTCACCACTTCGATGTTGACCATCTTGTGCCTAAAGTTGAAAAAAAAAACTTCAAACATGAATACCTTTTATTGAAATAGATACCGCTTCATATCCTAGTAATAAATTTGTTTAGTCCAACAGAGGCAACCCTTAGTGTTTGCTCCCATAGAAAATGTTCCTAACGCAATTCAAGGACATTTACCTAAACAAAGATAGATGGTGAACTAGACCGCAGTGAGGAACTTATACGGAAGTTGTTGATAACTTAGTTATGAAGAAACGCCAACGAAAGACAGGCTGAAGCATAAGTTTTATACAGGCCAAGTTTATGAAGATAATAAAGTTTATTCAGTTTAGCGCCGATAGACCTATTGGAATTTAAGACGAGGGTTGTGTTTATATAATGTTTCTAAAAAAAATAGTTAATTTTGTTCAAAAATTAATAATTATACTTACTTTACTCTTTTTCTATAAATATCAATAAAATAACACTGCAGTAATATTCTGGCTACCTTTTGTACTGTAATAGTTTCACGTTACAAAACAAATAGCTGAGTTTTTATTAAAAGTCTGTAAAGGTTTTATTACACGTTGAAAAATTTAATAAAATGTTATCCCAGCTACAAAAGTTAATAAAAGAAACGTCTTTAATTCCATTGAGAACATCGTGTAATAATGTTGTCTCAGGAGTCGCAAGTCAGGCTGTCGCAAACATTATCCAAACAAAAGGCTTTATTAAAAAGTTTCACTTACAAAGTAAATTAACTCGAAACTCGATTGCTTTGACAGACTTTTCTTCTTTATTTTGTACTTCCCTCCTTTTATCCCTTTTTGCTGTAGGCGATATTCATTATTAAAATTAACTTCTAGATCATGTCTACAAATATATATACGTTATACAAATACATTTACTATATTTTTAGTTAATATTCGTGTACTCGGTTCTTCTGTACGCAGCTGAATTTTGAATTTACAAGGATGCCGCTAGTATTGATATTGGTTTTTGATAATATGAATAAAGTAAACCAAATTTCATATTTTACAAAAAAAATGATTTTAGTTCAATGATATGTAATTATTGCAATCGAAGAACAGGTTTATTATAAATGAAAATATTCAATAGCTAGTTTTGTTTTTCAGTACGGCATATCCAAAATTTTATTCGTCGGTGGTAACCGCTACCAAGGTGGTACAACCCCATAGTGGTGGGTGGTGGCGGCAGTATTTGCCTACCACCACGAACGAAAGACGTGTGGTTTCGCGAATATAAAACTGATTATTCAGTTTCAATCCAGACTACAAAAACCTTTGTGTATTTTCAGAACAAAATTCTAACAAATACAGGTGTATAGATAACTTTTAGATTGCCTTTAAGCAATTTTCGAAACTGGACTGTGCATCAATTTGATTCCTTTCAAAAGTGACTTTTCCCAAGTGTTTATCTTATAAATTCCCCTTTTTATTTGACATATTTCAGTGGTGTTTAAATAAAAGTTTCATCTAATATTTCATTCTCATTCATAAAACGATTCTTACATCTGAACTGGAAACAAAAATAAAGGGACATTAACAATAAATTCAACAGCTTTACGCTCCTTACACAAGTAAAACGGACAGCTTTGTAAAAAGAAAGAGCGAATTTGAAAGTTTCAGCAGAAGCTTACGTGCGCGTCCCGCGGCATTAGGGTCATCACTCAAAACAAAACGTTGTTTATACGTTTCCGGCGTTACACAGCAGTTCGGAATTTAACGATTTCAAAGTATCCTTGAGGGATATAGTCCTGTCAACTATGAATAATGTATTATGACGGATATTTTAGTAAATGGAATTAGAATAAACAACGTCACTTTAGTGTTTAAATACTGGCGTCTTGGGGTCTGTATTTTACGTTGATTTATGAAGGACTGGCTCACCAGAGACTTGTGATAATGAACTTGTAAGCCGGCCTGCTACCTATCTATAAATACACAAGTGTTCGAGTAATTGAAACGGATAATCTTCTGAGAACTTTAACAAAGCTCGAGACAAGTATTTCTTTAGGCATGATAAATGTTCTCTTGATTAAATAAGTAATTCCTTCAATACAACATTTTGGAAATTTCATTTCATTCATTTTTAAGTATCTTAAATGGTGGAGAAATAAAAACATTTTTTAGTGATTAGTGTCACGACATGAAGTCATGGAAACTATTCTGCAATAAAAAAAATTAAGAGCATCGCTACCCCTGTAGTAGGATGGTATCAAGAGTATAGTGTCTGTTTGTGGACCTCACTGCAGCCATGTTCAGCAGCGGGGACACGCCTCTAATGACACCCGACGGGTACAGCAGTATCACATCACAAGGTAATTACTTCACCTAAATCCTCAAAATAAAACAAAAGCAACAGAATATAAAATAAAGTAAAATTTATCTTATCAATACATTGAAAATTGAATGTCTAATGCAAACCCTGAACTTAATTCGATTTCAACATTTAAGTCTCGTGGTAAATAAATGGGATTTCTTAAGGAAAAAAAACAAAAAAAAAATCAAAACACAAATAAAAATTTGCCGCGGTCGATGCAGCGGGCTACAGCTAGTCAACATACACAAAAAAAAATCATATGTAAGTAAAGTAATTCTAGTTTTTTTCCATATCACCAACTTTAAGCTTCAAACCCGGTTAAAGACTATCGCAAAAGTTTATTTTTAAAAATCAATATTTTTATTAATAATTACATGTTTGCCAAAATGTCATGTGATTCAGATGACTCAAATTTTTCATCACATGACATGCCTTCCTGCGCTAATATTTAAATGATGTGGTTTATGAAAATTCGGGCATCACGTATGCACTTGAATTTGTGAATCTTTAATAAAATAACTTCATAAATTCCAAATCAATCCAATAAAAAGAGAACCATATAACTGGTATACGGATAATGTTGGGAACCGAATGAGATTGAGAAGTTTAACCGAAGAGTTTCATCTACTTGTCGGTTAAACTTGCTACAGCTGGTTCCGCCGACATCTCTGAAATTATTACTCAATTACTACTCCGACTGAATACCGAAGTAGATTCAAAACATTTGTGACAAATTAAATATTTTCTCACTGATACATCTTTAGCGACGAGTTTTTTCACTAAACGGTTTAATTGTTTGAAAATTTCAAAAAGCCTTTGTTTTAAGAAAGTTCTGAAAAAAAGAACTGAAAAAAACTCTGAGCACTTCGCACGCACCAGAGCACTCTTAAGATTTTATCTCAAACATTTCTCAAGCTAGCTTATTACGATCCCAGATAACTAAACCTCGAAATCCTATCGGGACATAATCCGCGTTCTACTCATTTTCTTCATCAAAATCACTGAAAAATTCACAGATATTTTCATTTGAAAAAGATGAAAAGTTTTAGTATTTCAAAGTGTTCTTAGTTTGTTGAAAACCGATGTTCTTCACAATTTTAAAAGCATGCTTGTATGAGTACTTATAAACCGATTTGAATACGACTCCGGGAAGATGTGACTTTATGCAACTCTGAACCATTACAGTAAGGGAAAAGTAAAATTATGAATGTTTTATTTATTTATTTAAATAATTTTACATTCAAGTCATTCAAGATGATATTTTGTCATGCTTCTCTACCAGCCTTTCAAAGAACAATAAATTAGATTAAAAAAGAACATTAAACGTGAAGTGTACGTTTTAAATTAATTCATAAATAACAAACTACAGTGCATGAAAGTCTGATCATAAATAGTAACCATCTATACAATATTGAGCATTTTGGAACATTATAGTACTAGGTATTAGTGCAATAGGAATTGGCTGAAAATAATCGGGTAACTTGTTCTGCGTTAGATGGTATTGGATTGGCAGAGCAAATTGCAGTCGAGAAGTTACGAGCGGTTTCGGAGGGTGATTGCAGGGCACGGCTGCAGTGTACGATAACCCTTACCGTTTTCAGCTTCGCAATCAACTCTATTGTTTCAGCTTATAGCTTTATACTTCCCGACGGTAGCAGTCGTTACGCTCAGCGAAAAAATAATTTTAGAAAGGAATCGACTAGGGTTATTTTATGGCCGTATTTCATGCAATCGTCTGTAATTCTTAAATAGTTTAAAATTGGTCGGTGTATTATTTGTAATCGTTTGTTAAGCCTATGAAATCATAAAAAGGTGTTTCATCTTCAAGCATATATTTTTGGATCACCAATCGAATGCTCTTTATTTTTTGCGTTATTTTAGAACTAAAACGAATAAATTAAAATTCTTGTCATTAGGGTACTAGGTACATTTAATTTAATTTGCAGTGTACATAGGAATGAGCTCAGAAGTTTTCTCATTTTGATATGTGTTATGGATTCTATTTTCCCTCAGAATCTCTCGCTTCAATCTCCGCCCTGTTTAATATAACGCGTCATTCATTGAGCTGATATTTGACAGACATCCAAATAGATGTTTCTGGAAGCGTCTGTGGTACCGCAAATTGTATGGAGTGGCACCCGGAACGATGGCTGTCACTCGACATTGCAGGGAGCTAACAAATTGATTCGGGAATCCATAACCAAATATAGAAACAAGACGGGTTCAAACCAAATTTCGTCTACTCACAAGGCAAGAAAGTTTTGAATAGTAAATAATAAAAAATAAGTACATCTACCTACAATGGCTAATAAGCAATAGTTAAGCAGCTTCCGCAACCTTCAAACGCTTTCAACATCAAAGGTATTAAGCCTGCGTTGCCCAATCTGTACAATTCTTTAAGGAGTACAAGCAACCTTACTCAATTACAAAAACAAAACGCAATGGAAATTAGTTTTTGCATTAGCTTATTCAGCTTCAATTTAATCTGGAAAAGACTATGAAGCTCCTTTGTCTCATGCTTTTTTACCGACTTAATTTTTATAAAGGAATAGGGACATGTTCGTTCGTTCACTATGAAAATATTATTAAAACTTCACGGACAATCACATGAATTACAAACTTGCTGCGACTCTTCTTCTATAACTAAAGCAATTAATACGAAATATGACTTAAGTTTCAACGTTATATTTCTCTTTAGCATGTATTTTTAGATATTCTTATGAAGATGAATGAATGATAATGGTTTGTTAGTACTCGACAACCTCAATTCGAGGACAAATCAACACACATACAGAAAGTGACATTACGACGACACAACACATTATTATGTTACAAAGTTATTTATTCACCGCAAGTGTCGCTAGTTTCCTTTAAACGATTGTAAACACGGAAGTAGTTGTTCAGCTGTATTTTCCTTCAGGCAAGTAGGTGGGTTTGTCGGTTGCCAGTGCCAAGGCTGGGTGATAAATAGTTAATGATGAGGAATTTCTATTTATGGTCGATATAACTCATGGTGGAAGGTCAGACCCTGGGTGGAGAGGCATTGAAAGTAATTGGGTTCATTTCCAATCGATACTTACTGCTTCAATGTTTATTGCATTTTTAAAGCCTTTGCTTTTAGTTTAATTGCCTTATTGTTTTGAAGTACTTTTAAGCTATTTTATACTGAAAACTTTTATTATGATTGAGTTGAGATGTTAATTTAAAGCCATCGGTGACTGGACTGTACATGTAAAAGTCATATTGAAGGCATCATAAAGCAATATGAAATAGACGTATAATGCTATTTAAAATAAATAACCTTATAAACTGGGGACTCCATTACCATAGCTGAGAAGGCACTTAATCCTGTTATTCTGGAACAATAAAACGGGACCATAAACAAAACCCCATAAAGTGAACAACATGTAATAACACCGTGGGTTGAATAGCCGGGGGCAAGGGAAAGCTTTATCCCCCACAACCTCTTAATTTATAAACATTATAGTATACGTAAATCCACGAAACATTTTTTCACTTGTAATCTGAGCACTTTGACAATATATTTTTTTCACTTGTAATCTGAGCACTTTGACAATATATTTTTAACATTTTTAATTTGTAATACATTTTTTCTCAGTCAGTATTGACTACGTATAAAATCAGTTTATTATATTTTAAAATCCAAAAATAGCTATTTAAATCTTAGCTTTAACATTTCTTGTTACCTTGACATTACTTAGATCTTTTATCAAGAAAATTTGATATTAAAGTTACAATACAAATCAATGGAATACCCTTGACCTCAATTTTCATTAAAAAACATAATAGTCAAATTTAATTTGATTATTCAATCAATTTATCGTAAAGTATGTGGAAATAGCATATTTAAAGTGAAAACAGAATTAGAATGTTGTGATAAACCAGGGAGACATAACCATTATTAAAAGTAAATATATCTATCTCGCTCATCAGAACAACCTTTTTGCTATGGGAGTTGCATGGCGCCCATGTACTTTGAATTCATTGTACATATCTTTGTCTAACCAACGACTTTGAAGCTTTATAACTTTGTTTCAAAGTCAGATATTTGAGAAAATCCAACGGAACGGAACGGATGTGTGAGATCGGATTTTAATAAATTAATTTTATGAAGTCGTCCATATTCCTTATTCCCTTTGTATTTAACATTTGTCAAAAAAGTTATGGTGTATGAACGAGAAAAATATAATCTAAAGGTTACAACAAAGGAATAAAGTTCAATATTGTTAGAGGATATTTATTGTTGATACATCCGTTTTCCGTAGATTGTTTGCTGATTTGATTGATATTTGTAAAAAAGTTATTATTTTATCGAAACTAGTTTTTAACTCCGGCTATGTACGTCAGTTAAATATATTTTTAAATATAGAGAATTTAAAGATAATCTTTCTTTAATCCATAGAATGGTCTTTCACAGGGTGTCAAATTGTCAGGTGAAAAAGAAATATTGACGTCTTAAGTTTTACCTATTTATTTTATTTTTGTTGATTATGGATAATATGGAATTGTATTATAATATATAATATTATGGAATTGTTTTGATAAATATCATAAAATGTTGTTTCTTTAGTAGCAGATTTGTTTTAATTAATTATATTTTAATACTGTAGTTTTAGTGAAAGTATTACATTGTAAATAAGCTATTATAATGCAATAGAATCTTGATTTGCAGAGCAACGCATTTGGTTTTGTTTGATGGCCGATTTCTTGCTTATAAAAATAAATAACATATATATTTAATATTTGATAACAACAACCCCAATGTTTTAAATAAACCTCTATGTAAATTATTACTGGTACAAACTGGCTTACAAATCAATCGAAAGAGTTCCAAACAAAGTGGCACACACGCATACAAATTGATAATTCTTGTCAAGTGATATGAAAGGGATGCCCCTATTAAAACAATATGAAAGTAGAAGAGAAAAAGTGTTTGTCACTTCAGCCCAAAACTAAAGAAACAATAGAAAAATTCTTAACTGAGATTTAATCGAGGCTTCACCTAGCTTCTAATCTGACTCTTGTCTGTTGTGTTATTCACTTTTTTGACCCCCGACGCAAAAAGAGGTGTGTTGAAAGTTTTACTTTGTTCTATCTGCGGCATCATATCTCTCGAACCAATGAAGCAATTTTGAAGTAGTTTTTATTTGTTTGAAAGGAGACCTAAGCGAGTGTGTTCTTAGCAAGTTTAGCTTGATCGAAAACGGTTCCTTCATTCAAAAGTGCATGCAGTTATTAATTTTGTAATTTAAGCTTTATTGTTCTAAAGTTCACAAAGTAGACTCAACAGCCAACTATAACAAAATACATCCCAGATTCAAATATGTTCGTTTAAATGTTTATATGATGCACATATTGAATTCATATGATTAGGAAATTGAAATAGATGACCACAGAACTGAAGGCCAACTCAATAAGTTAATAAATACGAAAGAACACTGAAACTACATGTTATATATGAAACGGAGAGTTGTTGAGATATTACAAGTAGTAAGTAAACTTGGCTCCGGCTTCTAATGCATCTTGCAACTTGTGGAAATTCAATAAGAAACTACAAAAACTGGCACGACACTCATGTTTCAGCTTTCAGACTTATTTTTTTCTGAAACTCCACTGGAATTAGAGCACTGCGTTGAAGATAGAAAAATCCAAAAAGAAATCCAGGTTATCGCTATAGCATGTTTTGTCTTTTAAACTTTCATGTTATTTGGGCAAAAACACTTTTTAGCAATAATCCTGTATAAAAAGTGTGTAAAAGATTTTGCCCACAACCTCGTTTGTGTAATTAAATTTAATTAGATTTTTAAAATAAATGCAGACTATACACCCTGAATGTCCTATCTAAATTATTAGTTTAAAGAATTTTGGTTTGATGTGTAGTAAAATACAAACATATATACCTCTTAAAATAATTATAGGTACTCATCAGGGTATGTGTTCCCTGCTCCTTGCTCCTTGCATGCCCCTTGAAGGATCGTTGAGTATGAATTAGCAACGGAGGCGTGATTCCTCTGATACTGCAAGCATTATTAGATAGACCATTACTGATCAACACAAAAATTACTTGTATGATTTTCGATATGAGATGTTAAAATATGATGTGAAAATAGTTTCTGAAAATAACCTTGTTCGCAATGGGTTATATTAAATAATATAATTTTTCTCAAATTTAAGTTGTAGACTTCGTGGTTGAGCGCGACCGATAATCATGTTTTTTATTTTAACCTAAAACAGATGAAATATTTCACAGGCTTTTGTTTTAACTTTATTAACAAAAAGGAAATTTGTAGTGTAAAGGATTTTTATGCTCTGAAAAATCGGTATGTTACGGGTAAAACTCATGCGAAAAATTTTTTTTTTGCTAAAAGTGTTACGTAAATGAAAAATGATTTTTCAGCGAAATTACTAGACACATACATAGTTACGACTATATAAATTCAGTGTTTATCAACTCGTCCGAAGCTTTAATCTGCTTCTAGGTAAAATATTATTTTATAAAACAAAAATTCCAATTTTAAAATTATAGTGACTTTTATATAACATGTAAATTATTCAAAATTGTTGCACTAAAGGCGAAATGCAAAGTCAGTTAAGCTCCAAACTTGTCGTAGTCTACTACGGCGCTACGGACCGTAGTTAACGTAGTGACGTAATTTCATAGAACAATTAACGTGTTCCACAAAATAATTGAACTGGTGTGTTCTGAGATTAGGTTTATTTATCCTCAGTAAAATACCTTCCTTGAAAAACACTAAAGAAATAAGAGGTTTTTAATACAAAATTTCTGTATAAAGTCTTTATCCATTTAAATCTCGTAAACAGCTTTGAATGGATCTATTTTTAGCATAAAGTCTTAGTAAATAATGTAAAGATCCATTAAGATTGCTTGGTTCTGTCCCGGGCCCTGGGCCGTCATTAAGAAGACCTCATTTACCTGCTCTCATCAAATGCTGACTTAATGGCCTAACCTACTCTTAAGTACTCTATAATCGTGTACAGTTTCGGCTCGAAGAAATAGAAAAGTTAAGACAAACAACAACACAACATACGCACACATAAACATAGGATTTGCTTGTATTTTTTTACTATTGATAGATAAAGTCTTAATTTTGAACCATAAAAATTGAGTTTACTTATAAACATTAACATTTCCGAATACAATGTGGCGGGTTGCCGTTGGCAAATTTAAAATACTTAGTTATCAATATTAAACCAAAACCTACCCATTCAGTAACAAGCGACATGAACCTTACAATATACCGGTCCAGCCATGACCGTATCCTTAGTAATGAAGACCTCGCATGTGAACCAAGTTCAAGTACAGTCATTCTATGTCACCAAGTTCGTTCGGCTTTGATTGTGATAAGACGTGTATATGCACAATGTTCTAGTGTGCGTCCACTCTTTACTAAGAACTCGAGGTTACACACACTGAAACAACGTGCACGTACACACTGACAACAACCTTAGTCGAGCGGTCTTCGTGAGATGGAATGACTGTTGGATCGATCCAGCGCTCGTCTGTCCTCGGCAATGCTCGGCAATCTCCGCTGACATTGGCATTACCATCTGGGAACTCGCAGGACATTAAAAATTCAACGCGCAGGCCCGTTTAAGCCTAATGCCTCACGTCAAGTTATCTATAGTCTAAATAATACATGGCCCTCGAAAACGTGAAGCGTACTTTGATCCCCGCCCACCTCTCGGAAATTTCTTCATAAAATTGCGCGATAAACAGATTAAAAAAAATCTAATTGTTAGATCTAAATAGTATTTATATTGGAAAATATATTTTTGATTCAATATCCATCTTGGCAATCTAGTTAGACTTCAGTACAAAATATAATTATAAACGGCTAGCAACATTTAATGAAGCAACATGTTGAGCGAATATTTTACGTAATATGAACTGTTGTTTTCAAAAACATTACATCAAAATGCTTTTATAAATCGTCTTAAACACAAAAATAGCATATTCGGAAAAAAATCAAATTGAAATCATGTACTTAGTCTAATCTGAGTTTAGAAAATAAATATTTGCGCTGGGCATAAATTTGCTATTTATAGGTTTATAGATACATCACGCAGAAGCTTAACTGCTAATACCGAAACTAATACGACGATTCCTATTTATTATACTTCTGTCAAAATTTACTGTCCCTTCTACCAGAAAAAAACTGATTAACTCTATTGGATTTCTATGGATTCTTTAGAGCTCAAAGAGCAACAAAGCTTTTCATGACAGATTTTCTAAGAATTCTGTCCTTACTTTCCTGTTTTATTTTCAGGATAAAATTGCTTTCTTTATGTTACGTTGTTGAAATAATAAATGTATTCGTTTGTTGGGATGAAATTACTAAATACAATTTTACGAAATAATTTCACTTGCGTTGCTGTCTTGATATTTGTAACAACTCGATCGAGCCATCAGAAGTTTTTTTTATTATGTAAATTAACTATTTAAATATATTCGTCGCTCATAAGTTTTCAAAAGTATTTGTATTTGTAAGAGGCATACCACTTACAAATAGAACTTTTTGTAAAATGTAAAATAATATTTAAATGCTAGTATGTTACAATCTAATTTTCCACTAAACCTTCAAAAAGCACAAACCATTAACTTAAGCAAGGTTGTTTAATTTATGTTACATCGTTAAAAATTAATAAAACTTTTACTCCGTGTTTTGTATTCCAGATTAATGTATGTTTAACT
Source organism: Choreutis nemorana (assembly GCA_949316135.1). Taxonomy (NCBI): domain Eukaryota; kingdom Metazoa; phylum Arthropoda; class Insecta; order Lepidoptera; family Choreutidae; genus Choreutis; species Choreutis nemorana. The sequence goes on from OX438598.1 coordinate 3,242,944, forward strand.
CTGATGTATAATGGAGGGAACTTTTTACAGGGGAAATAAAGCTGGTTATTGGTTTGTAATGCGTACATATTACGTAATAAAATACGACATTGTAGACTTTTTAATGTTATATTGGGTTGAATAGTACGTATCACAACGAAAGATTCCTTCGAATACAAATCACGAACTCCGTCTTCATAAGGTCGCCCTTAATCTTTCGCTCGTAGCTAAGGCCCCATTCGTACGGAGGTTTTTTCAACGCGCATTAAAAAAACGTTTAAAGGAATTCATATGTATTTAGTCACATGAGAGTGCTTTTAAAGCGCGGTGCTTGTTTACCGAGCACTGTTGGATTTCTGGCGTTGACCATTGAAGGATAAGGTCTCATTCGCACCAACAACGATTGAGCTACTATTTGCAAGCTTTTAAATAGTTACGTACCTTCTGAGATAGGCTATGACCAAACTAAATATCCATCCTTAATATATGTTATACACGTATCATGTTCACTTTAAAAACTCAGTTATGAAATTTTATACTTCAATATTAATAGACACCATGTTCCAGTTTACAAGAAGATTGTGTAAGGAATACTTAAATTCGTAGGCAGTTTCCAAAGCTATTGGTTGTTGAAATATACAATGATTTTTAATGTAATCAAAAATCCCAGGAAGTTTAATGGTGACTTAAGGAATATTTTGACGACCTCGGTGGCGCAGTGGTGTAAACAGCCGACTGCTACGCTAGAGGTTCCGGGTTCGAATCCCGGCGGGCGCGGGACTTTGTGTTATTTGCAAGACGCATTGTTTCGCTTACCGGTCTTGGATGTTGTATTCTTATCTATTTAGTATATACCATAGCGTTGCTTAGTTCCTGTGACACAAGTTCTTACGATACTTACTACAGGGCTGAGTCAATGTGTGTGTCGTGATGTGGTTATTATTATGTTTCTGTAGGTAATATAACTTTAGCTTTTAATGGCAGATCGGAATCTCACTTTTTTCGCCAACACATCGTACAACTCACATTTTCGTTTGCCTCAAATGTCAGTAAAGATCGCAAAATCTCACTTTGTCATATATTCACTGAAATTTTATTTACAAAGGAAAAGGCATGTTTGTAAGATTTATTACAGTACCAAAGCAATAACTTGGAAGATGACAGAAATAAATGTAATCATATATTTATGTCTGTTGTTTCCGCCGAGGTCTTTCATTGATATCGCTATCAAAGTTTTCTTCGTGATTGATAATAACTTTTGGGGACCGTCCAAATTTGTCAACGATAAATAAGAAATTGTCGCCCATAGCCATTTTTCTGGTGAATTTCTTATTTTCTTTATGTATTATCGGGCTATGAGAGTTCTGACTTTTTTAGTTTTGACAGATTTAATACTTTGGCAATATCTTAATAACCACATCACGACAAAAACATATACTAATTTAGGTAATTAAAATTTTTAACCAATTCCGATAACCCTATCTCTCTTTTTTATATTAATTAATGTCTTTTTTTGATAATTTATTTTATGGATGTAATTTTTTTATTATATTGCAGGGCATCCCAAAACTCTGCATTCAGGAACAACCACTCTAGGATTAGAACTCAGCTGATGTATTCTCTGAACCTTATATTTCAGACCTCTATAAGGCCATATAAAAAACAGACAGCTTTGTAGTTAAACATCATTTGACTTCTAATTAACAGAGCAACTCTGCGTTACTTAAATAACCCTAAAGAAATTATGTTTGTGATTCTTTTAATGAATTATTATAATTTATTACAAATATTAAAAAAAAGGTAAATGTAAATTTTATCTTTCAAAATGCTGTTACGTATATTATTCTACGTTATGGCGAATCTGATAGAAAACGATTAATTTTCCCAAAGTTACTTCCAAATTCAAAGCAAAATCTTTTACAACAAACATTTCGGTTCATTTTTGCCAAATGTTCCGAATCGGTTGCCAAATTTTCTGCTATGAAAACTAAGGTGCAAGCAAACAAAGTAACAATAAACTAATACAATACTACAAGTGCAATTGTTAATGGTACTTATACCAAAAAAATTAGTTACTAAGAGATTGCGAAATTACTAGAAGTGCTAAGTGTGAGTTTTAAATAGGATCTGTTGCAATTTTCAACTTATTTGTCACCTAAAACCTGTTCCCGAAAAATTAAAAGAAAAACTAATGTAAACAGTCTAGAGATGTTCCATCTCAAGAAAAACGTTCGGTTATGGTTGTGATTTGAAGTGTACAATAAACATGCACATCGTTCTAATGTGCCTGACCTGTAACCTCCTTACTGAGCCAACAAACGCACGATAAAACAATGTGCATGTACTATATACCAGCCTTACAAAACTAACACATTCTTCGTGACATGAAATAAGTAAATAAAATACAACCATTTCAAATGTACACATGAATAAAATGCAAAACAAATGAGTAACCAAACAAGCTAGGTGACAGTGAACGTTTATTAATACGAGTAACAAATTGGAATATAAGTCGAACACAACATTACTTACGTATTCCGAACATTAACTCGTTAATTGATGGGATGAGGGGAACTCCCATCATGATAACGACCCACAAATTGCCCCAGACTATAAATTATCCCTTTAAATGTTAGTTAACTAGTACCTATGTCAGCAGATCTCTCTACCAACAATCTCTTTTTCGTGACTAATAAAAAAACAAAAAATATGCTAATATCAAAAAGTTTTGTTTCTGAATTTTATTAGCTAAATAATACATATATTTACTGATACTGATGAAACTCTACAAAGCCTTTGTAATGCAAAGGCTGTGACAAACTTTACACGCTCATTATTTATTCTACATTCGTAATTCAACTTAAATCCATAATTTACCTCTTTAAAATTCCACCATATCTACATATATTAATGAATGTATTTTATTAAACATACAAAAATGTATATAATGAGTACGAAAAAACTGGAAAGTAAAACTTCATGATTAAGAAGGATAGAAAGTGAAGTTTTGCTTTCCAGTTTTTAAATTGATTTAAAATGTAATTACACACAAATTTCAGGGAATAACCTGGAATTTAAATATTTAAGTATTTAGATTTAATAATAGATTTCTATTTCCGTGAGCTAGTCGCGCTAAATCTTAAGAAAAAGCTTTAACCTTTTTATTTGTATTTTCATTCCTCCAGGAAAAATCGGAAATTCGTTTTAACGTTGTGAAGCTGCAGACGGTTGCTAATTATTTAAGAAATATAAAATTGCAATATTAATTGATTCAACGTTTTTCTGAAATCTATTTGCATCGCAAGCAACGAAAAAATTAGAGATAAATATTGCAATACGAATATGACAAACAAGAGCAGTAAGTGAAATCATAAACTTTGCTAAAACTGTTTCTTATTTTCGTTTGCGACAGGAATTGAAGACGGTACCTCTAGCGTCACTGCCGTCTCCACCACTATGCCACGGAGTCCGTCAATTACTTGATTTTAAAGTATCCCTGTGTCTAACCTTTTTTTAAAAGAACTACCGAATTGGTCGTTGACCGTTTGCTTTCAAACAATTTTCATCTCCCGAACGCTCACGTTGTGGAATGAACTCCCTGGCATGACTATCCCAAGGGACTTACTACAGAATGGATTCCTTCAAAAATTATGTTAAAATTCTTATAAGATCAACGCACTCGTTTATTGCATAAGTTCTTAAATGGTGACTGCTAACCATCATGCGGGCCGTGTGTTTGCCACCTTAGTGGTTCGAAAAATAAGTATTTAACTTTCGAACTGGAGTCGAGCGGTGAAAAGCTGGGCGTGCGTACAACTACACCAACTTTTTGTAGCCAGTTATTGATCTCATTTACCTAACGTAGCGATTTTACTCGCTTTCGACTAGGTTCAACTTTGACGATATTTTTCAGCCTTTATATTTTCACCATTCATAGTTCTGTATAATACTATTAAATAGTTCTTAACATGTTAGTTAATAGATAAAGTAATCCATACACAATCCTAAGATGGCATGTATGGGCATGGTACCCTTCTTATTTATAAAAGCAATTTTTCGGTCAGATTTTCACTTGACATAATAATGCATGAGGTGGTGGGAAGTATGAAGGTGAACCTTCATACTTTTCTAGGCAAGCAAGCCTTATATCCCGACTTGAAGAGTTAAATACATCTTATCCGGTGGGAGTGTTCAAAATTGCCGTGATACTGATGAACTTAATTTGCTTTATTTTCATATTATTCGGTTGATGTTAATAGTATCCGCAGGATGAGGCATAATGGTGTATCCACACCTACTTGCGTTTTTCAAGTGGCAATACCTACAGAAAACGCTACCTGAGATAGCAAAATTAAAAATAACCTATGAAAATAAAAAAGCAAATAAATTAAATCCATTGGGTTATTTGATTTGATATTCAAATATAGATACGAGTAAATATTTCCATCCATTCGCTTTTTCTCGAGGATTGTGACTGTCGTAATAAGTGATTGAAAATTGGCATTTCTCGTGAATGCCTACACAAAATATTAGAGCAGTAAATATTTATTACCTGTCAACACTAAACTTGTATCTCGAGCTTGCAGAATCTCGTTTAGTACGAAAATGAGGGCTCATCAAAATATAAAACTTTTTCTATTGCCATCATGCCATCTTACTCGCACTTCTTATATGAAAAGCCGTTAGAAAAGGATATCCACATTAAACTTATTGTCTTCGCGTTTTCTATCATAAATACTCCTACAGAAGTTATCTTTACGAGACAGCTAGTTAATCTACGAGTACCTTGTACCAATGCTGTTCCCAGGTCCATAAACTCTACAATTTACGAGTTGGACGATATATTGTTTAATTTAACTGGGTTGGGAAATCAAAGACGTTCTGATTTATAAAACTTTACAACTAATTGGATGTGGAAAGCATAACTATTTATTATATACACGTATATGTACACCGCATGATCATTGCGAAATCACGAAAGATCGCAAACAAAAACAAAATATTATTGGATGTTTTGTTTTTGTTTGCGATCTTTGTCTGTGAAAATAGTATATGTATACTCAATAGTTAGTTTTAGGAAGAAAAAGTAACTATTACTATTTATATAATACTATGCTATTACTAAAAGTAACTATTCGATTGCACTGTGTGACCTAAACCACGCACTTTACTTTTTATTAATTATATTAAAATAGTGTTGTAAAATAAGTGAGTGGCCGGTTTCAGTGCTTGCTATATAAAGTAGGCGAAGCGTAGGTATCGCTGTGCAATAATCTATCGCTTAGGTCACAGGTATAGTAAAGTACCTATTTTGACATTATATTTTCTATCTTAGGTTGAGTATAGACTCGAGCATTTACTTGTAACAAAACATGGAGCCGCTTTAGTCTATCACCCTTTGAAACTAACGATAAGCGCGACACTCACTCCGACGCTTTGTTACAAATAAACGTTACACTTCGTGCATATGCTCAAAAAGTAGTTCACATATCTTTAACATAGATTAATTATTGGTAGTCGCGGTTCTCCTACTAGATGGAGCATGCGCAAAAGAAAAATGCGTCAACTCCAAGTACGCCAATCTGGCGTTGTTTCCATCTCCTAACAACGGATGACTGAAGATTACGTGCCTTGTTTTTTTTTTTTTTCGGCTCTGGATACAACTCTTTTTGAGCCTTATCGTTATAAATTCTCATTGACCTTGAAGATGATAAAAGAGATGAAGATGATAAATGAGATGAAGATGATAAGATGAACAATGAAAATGATAAATTTGCCTACAGTAAAATGCTAGTACGGTTACTGTATGCTCTAAAGGAGTTACTTGGGAGATGACGAAAAGCACAGCCAAATCGTCGTATTTAACTTTCTCCACACTTGTGGAGACAGCACTACAGATATTTACTGGTTAAAACACTAGCATTTTACACATTAAATTCTGCTGATATATAAGAAAAGACAATAAAATAAAAAAAAATCTAACTGACACTTCGCGTTCCCGCCAAGTAACTCCGACGTGCCTTGTCTTTTAAATGGATTGCCATCTTATAGAATTTAATTTGAACCACAACAAAACAAATAATGATAAGAACAATACAAAATAATGTTTTTAATATTAAAACATGTCAAATACATAGATTGATTGTTAAATTCCACACTTTTCCCACAATCATCCAGTAAATTTCGAGTATATGACTCAGTTATAAACTGAAGGTTTTATTTGTAAAACTTATAATTATATTCTATAAAAATACCTTTTAAATAATGTATCAATGTTTCAAGTCTCCGTCGAATTACCAAATTAAGAATTAACGAAAATTGACTTTTTCACGGAGTTACAGAACCGGACATCGATCTGTGTGAATATTTTAAAAATAAGTACACTTTATTATACTTAAATACTTTTAAACTACATCGATAAAAGCTACTCAGGTACTGGACCACAATAAAATAATTTTCCCATTAATCATGTAAAACTTTAAAAGTTAACAACATAACTCTTTACACAGAAGCATCGATACTAACAGTCAATACACACTAAAACAAAATGTCAAGTACATGTTGCTACATTGAATGAACTATTGGTAATATAACGGGTTCATCTAGTCGGAGCGCAGCGGAGATTAATCATTTATCTATGTCTATACCTTCTTAACATCAAACGATTTTTTTCTTCTTAATATTTTAGCTTTTAGTGAAATTTCTTAATTCTTCTCTTTTTCATTCTTAAAATATTTTTATTAAAACGTTCCTACAAATAAAAAGCTTACAGTCGATTGTGTATATTTCTTTATGTACAAAAATTATCTTAACTATTCAAAAAAAATTGACAAAACTGCCAGTGTTCTCAAAAACTGCCATTTTAGTAGGTATTTCAATTAAGAAAAACTAAGTAACCCCATTCGAGGATGACCCAGAACTAAGGGTGAAAGAAAAACAGCCTCTCGGCTAACAACCGCGTTGGCGATCTGCCATATTTCCGATACCAACAAACCGCTATATGACGATACAATCTCCGTTGCCCCGCAATCACTGACTGCCCAGAAAGAAGTCGAAACTCTCGTAATCATGCAACGCCAGCAATGGATTAAACAATTTTAATGAATAGCTCTACATTATAAGTGTTTATATATAGCAAGTGACGTGCTCTCATTGTGCTACAACTCCACAAGTTTCGATAAAGACGACTGTCGTCAGCTAAACCAATAATATCTTAGAATAAAAACTAAACAATGTGTTCGAAACATTTCTTAATACTAATGTTTTCCTCCTACGACTTTTAAAATGACTGGTAATGTAATTTTCATATAATAATCATCAAAATTTTGTAATAATTTTTAGTCTTAGTTTCAACGTAATAAAATATAAATTACAAGTATTTTCCTTCAGCGTGCGTCCATCAATCGTCAGGTTAAACCAACGAATAAGGTTATACGAATAAATGTTAGATATTGTTGGAGATACTTTGAATCCAGGTCACGTGTGGGCCTACGCGGGTGTTGACAGATGGATAGGAGGCATGGGCGCATCCATATCCGAACGAGTATATGCCGATCACGACTCCACTGTGTAATAGAGGGCCGCCCTCGTCGCCGGTACACTGGTCCTTGCCGCCGACACCAAGCCAACCGGCACATAGCGTATTGGCCGGTATGCCGATACCAACGCCGGCGAAACTAGCGCTGCAAGCCGCGTGATTCACTACAGAGAGATCAACGCTATTGAGCTGCATGCTGTGAGATCCACCGTGCTAAAATAAAATCATAGTATCAAGAAATATTACAAAAGAAACTTATGTATCTAACAAGTTTCCCGATTGCAAAAAAGATGGTATTTGCATATTGTTAAGGAACTGTATAGTATCAAATGTCTTACTTCTTCAGCGCCCCATCCAATGGCCACTAATGGATCGTTGTCTGACAAAGCGGCATCATAAATAGCACTGCCTAAGGTAGCTGCTCCGATGGACACGTAATTGAAAAGAAAAGCAGTTGTCGTTCTCAATATTGCGAGGTCGTTCTCGAAAGTGTTAGCATTATAATTAGGATGTTGTATGATGGTATCCACTTGGTATAACCATCCGTTGCTATTCGCCCAACTTGACCCAGCGCGAATACGCCATTGTATCGGTACGAGGCCTCTGTAAAAATTTCATTATTTTATGACAGTTATAAGAACTTATAAAAGTTCTTAGTCATACCATATTGTGCCAATGCCATATTATGCTAATTTCATGGTTCACATTAATGTAATGTGGCAAGTATAAGGAGATGGTTAGAATACTTTTTTTAACAAGTCAACAATTTGTTTTTGAATTAGAAAACAGACAGCAATCTAATTGAACAATTTTCGACTAATTTATAGCTGTTAAATTGATACTCTAAGCATGGTTACGTAACTAAATGAACACAAGAATTATTAAATCAACTTTCACACACGTTACTTAAATAAAATCACAAATTTGAAAATAAAAATCAATTAATAATAAAACACTCATAAAGTGAAAAACAAACTATTTAACATTTTACAAAATGAAAATACTAAGATATTAAAATCTGTGTTATTGAAATAAAATTGTTACACACATACATTATACGCATTTCTCACATGACACAGGTCAATAAATCAAAGCTCAACATAGTATCATCTGTCTAGATCTTTAAGACAAGTTATAAAGGATTTCAATCAGGATTATGTTTTATTCTTGTTACTTTTCTTGATTTATTCTTGCGCATTTACAAACAGTACAAGCGCAAAAATTAATTAAGTAAAATGTCTTAATTTTATTCTTAGAAACTTTATTGGTATTTAATTTATTTCAATGATAAATAAGATATATTTACTGAAAGCAATGTGCTGCTGACAGGACGTATCGTTCGTTTAGGATGGTCCCTCCACATCGATGTTGGAACGATACCAGGTTCCAGCTGTACTCCAGGCTCAACATGTAACGGTGCAAATTGATCACCGTCGGTAGACCACCTACTAAACGCTGTGGACTTGTACCGCTCACTGGAATGGAATAACCAATTAAAGCCGATTGAGATAAATAGATTCATTGCATCTCTTTACAATTTTTTTAAATTATATAGCTCAAAAAATTTAGTAAAATGAGAGGGAAGAAATTATTAGATATCCATTCATAAATATTATTATTACGAGTATTTTTTGGTATCGATTATTTAATTCAATGCAACCACTCATTGCACTTCTGCTAGTATTTTTGTTTATTTCTTCTTTTATTATGTTTATTGAAAGCAAAAAATAAATAACCTGATATAGCCAAACTGAACGCAGATAAGAAAAATACATTAATGGAACCCATGTTTATGTTTTAATACAAACAAATTTTAAACCTAACTTAGTTCTAAAATGAGATATGTGAAATAATCACTGAATGTGATAAGACCCATCGTCTTTTATATTAATTTATCAGTGCATTATCAGTTATCTATGAATAAGTATTGACTCGATATCTGTCTCAAAGACGTTAGTGTGTGGCCAGAGTTCCCGCTCTTTTTGAGCGTGCAGCGAGACGTGGCGTGGAGCGTTCGTGTTAAACTCATGCTAACATAAGAAGGAGTCCAATGTGCCTGTTTGTATCGAACGAGGCGGGCGCCACAACAACAAACTTGTTTGTCTTTTAGTGTGGTTTCTTATGATTTTGGTCAAAGTAATAGTTTTATAACACATAAACATAAACTCACGCGGTAGTCCCTCGAGATGGATTGGCAGAGGTGCTGGCTACAAACGCTTTTCGCATGTTTATGTCGAGTCCCAGTGTGACAGGCTGCGAATCTGTCGCCACTTTCCCGGCACATTGAGAAACATGGTAGCTAAAACTTACGGCAACCCGAGACTCAAACCCTCGACTCGGGTCGGTCGGTTATCCAAGGCACGTGGAAAACTGAGCTACCACGTCATCACATATTCAAAAACTTAAATTAATTTTTTTTGAATTTCACAAATACAAAATAAACCTAAATTCTTTAAAATCTATATTTTTGAAAAAAATAGTTAAAGTAAGAGTATAGAGAACATTAGCAATAAGCTTTGTCTTAACTCTTGTCTTAATAATATTTTGAGCAAATTTTGTTGTAAATACAATTTAAATGTAAAACATATTACAGTAATCAAAATGCATAAATGCTGAGCGTGCATTTAAGACACTTAAACGCTCTCTCGAACTCTCAAACCCGCCCGATGTCAGGCTCAGAGCTGGCTCTCTGGCCATACACTTACTATACAAATAGTTAATAAATGTTCTTTGTTTTTTATAAAACTAGAGTACCGCCCGACTTTGTACGGGGATGTATAAGAATTTAACTTTTTTTGAATATATATTTATTGAATATGTTCATCAGGGAAATTGTAGAATTCTAATGGGGAAATAATTTTTCAAATCGGTCCAGTAGTTTTGGAGCCATTTCGATGCAAACAAACAAGCAAATCTTCCTCTTTATAATATGAGTGAAGAATAGAGATCAACGAGTTGTCGATACAGGACATGGCTTTATTTCATTTTATAGTGTAACTTGAGTCATGTGTGTGTTTAACGAATGGTACAGAGAGTATATATTAAATAAATATAGCAGTTAAATTATAGTTTTCTTCATTCCTTCTCCATATAAACTTTAACTGTGCCAAATTTTAAAGCTTGTGCTTCACGCATTTTGTACATAAACCTACCTGTCTAATAGTACCTACTTTTTAACATCGTCTTTTACTATACTTAAATTTTAAATTAACCCTAAACATCCAGTTAAGAACTACAGTATAACCCGGTTATAATGACATCATAGGGAAATCAAATTTCAAGTTTTTAGTTTAAAATAGAGAAACTTTATAAATTATTTGTAAATATAAATTAAATAAAAAATAAGTCGCTTGCTCTAATTCCATCGTAGGAAACTTTCCCCTCCCCTTGGGAAGAAGGGTAGTATTTAACAAGTTCGTTCAAATTTGGTTTTAGTGACCGATGTCATATCACTATAGTTGAATCCTATAGATTAACTTATTTAGGATCACACATTTATGAAAATCCAATTAAACCCTGTGATTCTGCCATACTTTGCGGTTGCTCAGTATAGGCGGCGTCATAATAAACGGATTGATCTATACAGTAAAGAAAATACTAAGGTATTCGATTTCAATTTTTATTTCCTCCAATCTAAAATGGACAGTTAACCTCATTTTACAATTTAAGCATTAGCTTGAATCCATGTTGTGAATTTGGACACGCGAGTGTTGACTCCAGGGTATCTTGGTAGTCCGCAAGACTGTCCCCAGGAGCTGATGCCGACCACTACGTTGTTGTGGATTAAGGGACCTCCAGCATCTCCTTGGCATTGATCTCGTCCGCCCACGTCCAGCCACCCTGAACACACCATATTTTCAGTCACGGTCTTCGCCAACTCGGAGTATCGGCTCTTGCAGGTATTCTGATTCACAGTCCAGATTTGAACGTGACGAAGCTGCTCCGACCCGGGACCACCATCCTGGAAAATATTAATAAAATTATTTAGTATCATTGGTTTGGACAGTTCTCATAAATCCTCTTCTCAAACTAAGCTATTTGAGTATCGTATACTTATCGACGAAGTCCATTCTTAAATAGATTAATACATTTTGAAAAAGATAGAAAACGCCCAGCTTTCCAGGCAAAATAACTATTATGCAATAAAGTCGTCGACAAATTGCATTCCATTTATTAGTCCAAAAATCTTATTTACCTTTACAAAGACCTTTGTAATGTAATTAACCTTGACAATAGTATAATTTTCCATTTTTCATTTTAAATTGGATACTAAAAAACTAGTCCATTTTATATAAATTACATATTTATTTGTTTGACCTTAGGTAACTCCATTTAGTCCATTCATATTATAAATATGAAACATATTGTCTTTAACTTCCAAACCATTAAATCAGAATTACTCACAGATGTAGCTCCCCATCCAATAGCCCAAACTTGTTGGTTGTCTCCAAGGAAATACGACGATCCCGCAATGCTCGCTGGCTTCACACTAGTGCTGTACGCGATTGACGATGTTGTTTGGACGATGGCCACGTCGTTGTCCAAAAGGTATGGATTGAAGCTGCCGTGGATGATGAGCTTGTTGATCGTATAGACAGTACCGGCGCTGTTGGCCCACGAAGAACCAACGCGCGCTCGCCAGTTGCTTGGAGAATATCCACTGAAAAACATAAGAGTACATTAAACATCACATAACATAAACTCACGCCGTAATTAATCCCTCAATAGATGTAGGCAGTAGTGATAAACACCTCATTTTGCATGTTTATATTGAGTCCCAGTGTCATAGGTTGCAAATCTGTCGCCACTATCCGGGCACAATGAGGAACATGGAACACAAACATAACATAACATAAGAGAAACACAGAATCAATAAGATAGGTAAGCTTTACTAGTTATATTGTAGTGGAAGATTGAGCATTCCTGTTTAAATTCATGTTTACTCTCAACTTGAAGAAGTCCAAATTGTAGTGCTATGGGAATACTTTGGGAAATTATACATAAAAGTGGAAACTCCAGTTACTTACTAAACACAATGAGCAGCAGTCAAGATGGATCTGGTAGTGAGGATGGTACCGCCGCATACTTGATTATAGCTAACCAAGTTAGAGGAGTAAAGTAGGGACACAGCAAACGGGTACTGGTTGATTGTAGTGATCGACCCTCCAACGATTCTTGGGCTCAACGGTGTCGCTGTAGCAAAGAAATCAACTTTCAACAATCTCATGTATCAATAAAAACGCCACCAGAATTACTCCATTGTTTAATCAATTATAAGATCCCTAAACATTTACGGGAATGATGAGTCTTAATTTATGTTGATGAGAAATATTAAATTTAAAAGAAATCCAAGGATTTTAAAATCATTCGAAAGGTAAATCAAGTGCCATCAAAATGATATTGCTAAAAAGTTTTCATTCCGGATTTTAACTCACAAAACAAGATTTTGAAAACTCATCCGAAAAATGAATATTCATAGTTCGTTAATTCAATTTTGCAGTTGGAAAAAGGCAGAAAATAAACCACTGACCTGACACCGCTAGGGACCCAGCTACCAACAGTATTATACAAACAGTCTGCATTTTGCAAAATAAAATGAAATGGTTGGAAAACAAATTGTTATTTATATTATTAAATTTAAGTGGATCGTAATCAGCAAGTACCTACTCGATAGAAACAGATTCCTTGAATCTCGAATCAAACAAACACTTCATTTAAATTAATTCAACGTCATCATGTTTTCTCATTTTCCCTATGTTATTTTAATTTATTTTGTAATTAGGGAAATACACAAGACCGCTTGAGACTATAAAGCAGTCCATTTGTGCAATCCAAAAAATTAATATAAAACACAAGGGTTTGCACAAGTTTCAAAGAATATGCTGCAATCCATTCATACAACATTGTAGATAGTAACTTATTTATAGATAGAAGGGCAAAAATTGCGCAATCTCATGCGTCATTTCCCGAGTGTTAATATCCCTACAAACATAATTCAAATTCAAGATCATTGAATTATCGAAAGTGTCCTATTACTCACGCCATTGACTGATTGGCTTTTAAGAAAAGGTAGGGACGGCTTAGCATATCATATTCAATAATTAAAATGTGCTTACTTATCAAATCCACTTTAAGCCTGACATTGTACTCATATTGCTCGTGAATCGCGACCGATTTAAAGTAGGTACTTTGTTTCTATTGTTTCTTTGAGCTTCAGTACTCAACTTGAGTTGAAGGTCAAATCCGTTTTTAATCAATTACTTTTTGCTTAACTAAATATAACTTATGGACATTTTCCATGTCGCTTCAGACGATACATGCCCAGTGAAAGAAGCAAAATGATTCATCTGAACATGAAGTGAAACAAAAGTGTTGGATGAGTTCATTAGTACACTCTGCAGCACTAAAATCGACAACATATTTAAAAAAGTATTGGTAAATATTCATTTTCACATAATTCCAGTTAAACTGTGTAAAAGGGGAATGAAGGAAAAATGAAGCATTCTCTCGAGTTCATTTAGATGAATAGCCTGATAATTTTCTTATCCATGGAGACGAAATATATCATATTAATCTTTATAAAACTAACATCAATTCAAAGTATTATAAATAATTATGTATATGCTACTACTAACAGTTTTAAATAATTGACCATCGCGTCCTAAATAAACACTTCAATAAACTGTTTTCGATACAAAATTAAGATAAAAATCATGTGACATAGGTCCATTGACCGAGATATTGTTAAATGCATTGACTTAAATAAACACACTACTATCTATAAGTATAGAAAGATTAGTTTGTGTGTTTGTTTGGTTAGTTTGTTTATTATTCATCATTTGACATGAAAAATTATTTAACTAAGATTTAGAACAGACTTTCAGAATGGACAAAGATACATATCTTCAAAAAAAAATCCCCGCGGACGAAGTCAGGGGCAAAAAGTTCATACATGTGCATCCATGACTCAGTGTGCACTACACTAGCGAGTTACATAAAAGCTATTTTAATTGATTTGTTTTTAACGTACCTACAAATATTTCCAAACCTGAGCCTTATTTCTCCTGTATTATGTAAATGTAGATGTTACTGCTAAAGGTGAGTGTGAAAGAACAGCCGGCTAAAATGAACAGCCTTTTCTTCGAAACAATTAATTATTTTCTTTACAATTAGTTTAAGTTTGCACTTTTTAGGTTTTCTAGATTTTTTTGTAAAGAATTCAATGTTAGTTGCAGCCCCTTGGCTAAATATGTAGAAGCAAATGAAAAAGGAAACAATAACACAGGCCTACAAGTTTTTCTCTCTCCTTTTGTGATTTAATTACTGAAATGAGTATATACTTAATTTTTAGCCAAAACCTTTAGTTTATTAAGCCCAGTAGGTGAAATCGCAAAAAAAATCAGTCAAGACAAGATTTTTTTTAGAAAATCCAAAAAATACTTAATTCATAACATTTACAATACATTATATAAACGCAAACACTGCTCAAACTTTCATTGTATCTTCTCATTTCCGCTGGTTTCGTATGTGAGATTTCCTCTTAAAATTTGCTGCCTAAAAATAGTCTACTAGTATAATAATAACCACATCACGACACACACATTGACTCAGCCCTGTAGTAAGTATCGTAAGAACTTGTGTCACAGGAACTAAGCAACGAGATGGTATATACTATCTATGTAAGAATACAACATCCAAGACCGGTAAGCGAAATAATGCGTCTTGCAGATAACACAAAGTCACGCACCTGCCGGGATTCGAACCCGGAACCTTTAGCGTAGCAGTCGGCTGTTTGCAACACTGCACCACCGAGGTCGTCAACTATGTTACAATTATTTCACCTTCCTTCTTACCTAAGACCAATTTCTTTCAAATATTGATTAAAATCCATTATGTTCTTCACTTGCAGTCCATTACCAGAAAGCATTCCAAGTTCGATTTCTAGAAATAAAGGTGCTACATACATTAGCTCGACGATATCATTTTATATATGTTTTGTTGAAAAATTTGAAGCCAATTTATGTGACTTTCACTTCTCTGGTCGTAATAAAAAACCAGAATTTTTTCAGTAATCAACACCCCACAATCTATTAAAATCAGTCATCAAATCTCAAAAGAGAAAACTATTGCAATCCTGTGTAATTATTGAACAACTTTATCGTATTGCTCGTCAATTAAAAACGATTATCTTTTATAATGATAAGGTTGGAAAAAAATGTCTTGATTAAAGGTGTAACCAAGGTAAGGTTAGGTATTGTGACAAAACTAAAAATAGTAATCCGGCAATATTTTCTATCCGGCCGGATACAGCGCGGTTCTAGCACAGTTTTTTTTTTCAAACTTTTTATGTAACTACTTACGTTTCTAGGTTATTCCTATATATTTATACAATTTTTGCACTTTTTAAGTACTTTGATGTAGCGCTTCTTGACCTCTGGCTAGTAGTTAAGAATTAAATAAAATTGTACACACTCATTGGTTACTTTAATATGTCTCAAAGTGTTTACTACTACTGTGGCCAACCGAATACCGTAAATACAATAGAATTGCTGCAAAAATAGGAACTCCTACTTTAACCATAATGCTTGCAGTTGTCAGTAGTCAGCCCATTTACATCAGTTTCAAAGTCAGGACTAAATTTCTTTCCAGCGACGGTTGCTGGATCCAGCAAGCCCAAAAAAGTTCTCATTCCATCTGGGTTGCTGGATTGCAGGGTCAAGCATTGCAGTACTTTGCCAGAATCGACTTCAATTCCTTAGTAAATATTTTTTCCCTTCACGCAAAAACAGTTTCAAAGAAAAACTGTTTTAACAAAATAACTCACATTAAAATAAAATTGCATCATTTATAATAGCTTCTAAAACAACGAATAAAAACTCATCGCTTTATGACACAGTCAGATACCTATTTTAGTATATTGACCTTGGACACATAAATTTTGCATATCAAATAGTAGAAGGTTTCCATGAAAATTCTAAGCTATGATGCCATATGCATAAAAATGAAGTCTTACATAGTTCCAGTTTCGTCGATGTGGTATATTGGTGATATTCAGTTAGATTTTCAGGTTTGTACTAGTAAAATATAATACTGATAAAGTAATTGTTTATTTTATCAGTGAGATATGGAATGGGTCATTGACAGCGTCATGTGCTGACGGGCGTGAGACCAGAGATCTGATAACTGATGTTATCGCACGACTGGTCGGGTCATCACTAAGCCTGGTACCAAAGCTATTACAAGCACTTTTCAAAGCGGATCTCCTAAGTCCTTAATAGACGCAGACTTCAGATTTGCAATCGACAAACTACATCGTAGACGGTATCATTACACTAGTATCTCGCACGTTATCATAAGAACTTCTGCTACAGGAACTAAGCAGCAATATGTCACAAACTACAAAGAATGCTAAAAATAAAACAATGTGTCTTACAAATAACTCACAAGATCCGCCTCCGCTAGGATTCGAACCTAGAACCTCTAGCGTAGCAGTCGGCTGTTTACACCACTGCGCCACCAGAGGTCGTTAAAACATTCACACGCATTGCGAAGTAAGCGAGCAGATTCATAGTTTCTACCACGGCAGGCAGCTTCTAATTCCGCTAGCAACTTTGTATGAATACTGGCAAGGTCCCTCTATAGGATAACTAATACCTTGGAACATGCCGTTTTTTTAATTCCTACAAATGGAACCCTACTTACATATTATTTTAGTTAATTTAATTTATCACTGCAAAAATCTCATGATGAATAAATTAGATAACAACATCCACACAATGAGAAAATTAATTAATAAGATAGGAACGTACCTTGATAAAGCAAGGACAGATGGACAAATCACTTGAATGTTTTTGTTAATTTTACTATATATTTATCCATTTCTTGATACCATTTTTGCTTTACTTAACCGTTGTTTTTATTAACCTGTTACCTTAATTAACCTATTTACAATGTATGTATTTAAACTAATACTAAAGGTTATGTTTTGACTTATCGCACACACACTGAAACCCTATAACAAAATAATGTACGCTTAAATTTAAATTCGTCAGTCTCCTGCGTTTTATTCAAATTACCAATATTTATGCATTTAACTTCTTGTCAACAAAATTCATCTACTTATAACTTGATATCGAATCAAAAATGATCGACGTCTCAATTCCACATAACCGATATATCATTTTAGACTAAATTGCATGTAAATACGTTGATATACAAACACATAATACCATCACTCATGAGCCGTGCAAACATTATTAACATATAAATGGAAGTGTGCGTTAAGCTGAAAACCTAATTATGTTGACTTAGGTACCGAAAATAGCTAAGTAAATCATATTCTATGAAATCTCAAAGGGCGCTACTAAAATATTTTGACACGCTTTCATTAGTTTTCATAGTAGTTGAATTCCACGTGTCTGTGACCGAGCCTTGGCGAAGTAGCGGGTTCGATTTTATGGAAACGATATCTGAAGACAAGACTCTGTTATCTTCCCTTTATGAATATGACGTAATTCTTGTTCAATATCTCTTTCTGTTAATTTTTTTGTTACAAATGGCAATAGAAAGAGTTTGTACCGTTTTTAAATTAAACATCATGGGGATATTGCACTTATTATGTGGCCATCTGTACGTAGCTAAATAGAAAGTGTATTTAATTTACCTAACCATCGATGCATTTCGTATTTAGGTACTTGTATAAGTCATTCCAAGTATGACCTGATTCCTCGGCAATTAAACCACCAGGTTAACCTTCACCAGTTACCAGCTAGTTGGTTGCGGAGATCGTCGATAGATATCGGTGTCTCAATACCGATAACATATTGTAAACTAATATATAGGTATAGACTATGAATGGAGTCGTTTATTTGTTCAACACTTTTTCTAAGTAGGCAAGAGGATTTTAATATGCTTGATGATCACGTGTTATGTTGTAGTAAGTTAATGATATGCCGTTAAAATTGTCTGCTGATTCTTCATTTAAAAGGCCTGGCCAAGCTTGTTAATTATCTCGGTGTAATTTGAATCACGTAATTTTCGTTCAACCAAATGAGCGCTGTTTTGTTTCCCCTTACAGTTATTTAAACGCATACAAATACACATTTATTTTAAATAATAGGAAGGAATGAAATACATAGTTTTAAGTCTCCTGTCCGTAGATCTCTTTAGGTTTTGACCTCTGGGCCATTTCCATTGCTGTCTCCGCTTCGGCTTTGGGAAGTTTTAAATCGCCTATTTCTTCTGATTAAGTTCGTTGTGGGTCTCAAGACAGCCGGCAGGGTGTCTGGGCATAGACTGAGCGTCATTGCACAGCTGCATTATTCGTTGATATTTCTATCAAAGGACGCTACTGTTTACCCTGGTTAACAGGAGTTGCAGTGGTGGGACAGAGTGGCGGGTGTGTCCCAATACCTAGTTTTCAAGTTTCACCTAATAATGTTGATAAACACTCACACAATATTTTGAAGCTCGAATTTTGTAAAAAGTATATCTATTATATTATTACATTATACATATATTCATAAACACTCATTATGTCAGCGCAGACGCGTTTGTGTGATAAATGATTATAAAATTAATGTCAGTTTAATCTTTACTGCATATAGTTTTATGAGCGAGATGATAATGTTCATACTACTTACAGTCTCGCAACATATTTACCGGTCTCCTGACATTTAAGTGTATTTACTTTCAATGAAATAAAAATATGGAAGAAAGAGCTGTAGAATATATAGCAGTAGATAGTTCAGGTATGTAAGACTTTTCATGTTTGTTTGTAAGCGTCTTATTATAAGGATTAGGGTTCTTTAGTGAGCACAAAATATAAGTTTAATTTCAAAATATTAAATACTTGCCTTTGCCTATGATTTCGTTAGCGTTAAATTCATTTTTTATGCATGTCCACACATAGGTAGCTGAAAAAATTGAAATCGGATGAGAAATTTCGAAAATTGCTTTCTACATACAATTAAAAAATCTATACGTAAGTATATATTATTATATGGTATTATAAAGCGAATTAGATTGTTTGTTTGAATTAAATAGGCTCCAAGATACTTGGCCGACATGTCAATGTTTGTTGAAAGAAAACTATAAACCAGTATCTTGTTATCATAGCACATGGATCACAAAGCACTAGGATTAAACCAGGTTTAAACCATGCTTAAATGTCAAATTACAACACGAAATTAATCGCTTAAAATTATGCAGTTTTAAAACCAAAACAGTAGTTCTAGTTTAAACCTTAAATAGTCCTTGTCTTTTAATAACACAGTAAGGAATCAAAAAAAAAAACCAGGGCAAGTTAAAGTTCTGGAACATCAGTAAAAAGAGGCTAGATTATACGTTTCTTTTTTATCAGAACCCATTGGTACAAACAAGCGCACGCTTCACTGAAGATTTGCCAGATCAATCTCCGGGGCCCTCATCCTATCCTTTGTTTACCGTCAATTTTATCAATCACATGTTACCTGATAAAGGATAACCTACTTTTACTCCTATAAAATGATTTCTCAATACTCTCAAGAACACTTGTTCTCTCTTTACTCGCTTCGTGTGTGAGATTGCTTGTGATATAAGACTTATAAGTTAATTTTATAAAATAGAAAACACAATGAGACTGCTGTCTGGACAAGAGAAAGATGGTGGAGCTTCGGAGTCTATGATGAGAGGTCAGTGACCTTTCGATAATGTTTATCTCGATTGTCAATCAACGTATTGTAATGCTGAGTGACCTAGGATTGTGAATTGTTAGCTCTAAACTCGCTATTGTGACTTGTTTCAAAGTACTTTTTTAGGGTTCCGTATCCAAAAGGTAATAACAACAAATACTAAAAACATAGTAAAATTAAAAGTTTATGGGCGTTTCCATACAAGAACCGTAATTTTTGTTTCTCTTTCCAAATTATCTAAAAAGTGCACATTATTTCATCTTGTACCGTGATACGGTACCCTTCATATTGGAGCCCGACACACACTTCGATTTTTTTCATCACTTGTTCTGCCACACTAGTTTGAATAAAACAGCTATAATATTGGCACAGCATTTTTTTTTGTGCATTATTTGATTAGTCATTCTTCCACACATCTATGGATCAATATGATAAATACCAGAATTAATATAATTATAAGCTAGTCAGTAGTTTTACACTCAAAAAATTTAGGTTCCAGTAGAGAACTGTTTTGGGTTTAATAGTTAGTAAACATTCTTCGTAACATAACATGATTATTATTGTACCCAGGAAAATATAAGGTCAGTTATTTATCGTGATTTGATCGTAAAACAGAATAATTACTATCTGTTACTACGTCTTTTATGGTCACAAATCATTTTATCTTCTCTGCTTAGTCGGGACTATAAATAGTTTATTTACAATCATATTTAGTAGTCGTTTTTCAAACAAAATGCAAATGTCTTCAATCGATAAATTATTACAATTTAAATGAAACGATTTTTTGCTTATCAACCTTTTAAAAATCATGAGAATTTTCCCTAAAATGTAACTCATGAAATTTATGATACCCATGGTAGGGAAAAGCCAGTGACAAACGACCCTTTAGCTGATGACACGCGTGTGAACTGGCTTGCCACGGTAATGAAGTCAACCCTCCGCAACCACAGGGTAGATACAAATAGCTTCAAGCAATTTGAATGAACAAATGAAATGTAAATACCAAAAAGTCTGAGGAGTACGTCTCTCCTCCTAAAAGGCTTTCCTTGTTTTAACATAATTTATTTTATTCGAACTTTCTTTGTACAATGTATTACTAGTTATAATTTATATAAAACAAAAGATAGTCTCGCTGTAATTGTTCCCGGGATTTGAAAGTAATTATTTTCGGATAAGTTCCTACATTCGTATCATTAAGCTTCTTTCCATGTGTTTAAATATTGTCACCACACCAAATGAATGCAAATACATAATACATGGCAATAACAAAACAGTTGCACGTCTTTGTGACACAGATGTGCGTCACCAAAGGGTTGCAGCGGGGCTGGAGGCAGCTGCACCCCTTGAACATAAAAAGATACAGTCTAATGGAGCTTTACACACTTGGACATCCCACTTTTCCTATTCTCCATACGTCAACTGCCCATCCCCCCTCCCCTAGTCCATCGGCTAGCAACGCTCTTGAAGCTAAACACCTATTATTATTTTATATCATCAATAAATTTCTTGGTAGTCTTTTCAATTTTAATCCTTAAAATGAAATTAAATACAAACTCAACGCGAATAAAGCTAACAGTTTGTTTGAAGACTAAAGAGAGACTCAGGTTGCAGTCAGAGAGGCACAAATGTGTGACGTAGTGTGTATGATATGAGGTACAGGCGTGCAATGTCTAAAACTCAACCACGTCTCAAAATGGAAAGTGATCTTAAGGATCTTGCGTCATTTCTTTTGTACAAAACTCGTGAAACCCCTAATGATTGAAGATTGATAATTGATATTTTTATATTTAAATAACTTTTATTCGCTATATGAAACTGATATGAAGAACCTCAAGTATAAAATTATATTAGGCAAAAAGACAATAACATTTATCTTTTTGACGGATAAATCCTAGAAAGTCTCAGATTCATTAAAATTACTCGAATAAGCTAAGTCAGATATGGAATATGTGCAAAAAACTATATTTAATTTCCAAACGTATATTTATCTATCATTCAGCATTACCTACTCAATTTAATGTCTATAAAAGAAACAGTTGTGGTGATTGCAGAACATTAAGATATAAATCTTTTTTCAGTTATTCCAGGCATTTTTTGCTAACAATACAACTCGTCGTTTAGTTAAGGAAACGGTCGGGCATTTCCATTACTTCCGTGTTGAGATACAATTATTGTTATGTCACTAGCAAGTGGGATAGCGTGTTGTACGCTCTGTGGGAGTTTTCTTGTATTTTTGTTACTGTAGAGTAAAAATCGGATTCTTAATTGTAAAAAAAAATATTGTTTGTCATTTCATTGGATTTAAAGTTTATTTACGAGTAGTTTATTATTTCCAAAACCTGTTTATTATGACTGACGGCATCTCCAATGTTTATCATCCCTTACTTAAAGTCAGCAATTAAAACAAAGCTTTTGACATAGTTTTCAAACTTTAATTTCAAGTTAATTTGTTCGCTCTGACCCTATTTATTTATTTACTTTTTCAGTATTTGCAACAAAAGTGGCTTACTAATTAACATGCCAAAAGTTAATTAAACAACGCGTGTGTTACTCCCGGAATGTTATATGTAATTACAAAGTCTGTTTTTTCATTTGTGACTGCTACTTGAGTCTCTGTCTAGTCTTTGAATAAAGTTATGACTACGTACTCGTTGAATTTGAAGTTAATTTGGTTTTTCTTTAAATAAAATGTGTAGCCATTGTCAATAATGCCAAAATAATTTGAGTAGTTTCGGTTATTAGACACATACGACCATTATCATAACTGATAGTAGCAATAAAACTTAAAAACTAGAACACATTACATTCATACTGTTAATAAAATTATAAATGTAAATCTACATATTATTAGACAGAAGGCATTTCTTAAATTAAGTTTGCGCCTCACTTATTACATATTTTTATTTATTCAACCGTTGAACAAGTGTGTGAAGGGTTGATAACAATAGCACACGGGCCAGAACTCTGCATAAAGAAGGTTAGGAACAAACAAGTTTTATTTCTATAAATTTAATGATAATGATTTTTAACGTAAATTATAGATTTTTAACTCTCATATTCGACTCCTTGAACCATGTCAAGCAATAAGACTATCTAAAATTTTGTAAGAATTTCTTGTTGTTTAAAATGTGTAAGAAATTTTAAAGTATTGTAGTCGCAACAACATGATTAATTAAAAAATCAAAAATACCTAGAAATAATCACTTGAAGCTATATCAAAATGTACTATCTATTACGTTTAAGATAATTGTCAATAAAGTAATGAAAAACCGCAGCTTCACGTCAGCGGCTATTGAACAAAATGTGTTGGCTCTTATTTAATCGGATTCATACAAACGTTCTCGAAATACGTTTATTCCTTAAAGCTTAAAATCTGTTAGCTTTGTTAAAATTATACCGTGATTAATACAATAATACAGTGAAAACACTCGAAGATAAGTTTTTGCCTTTGAAAGAAATGCAAATGACATTATACTAAAAAAAATAACTTTCCGTCAAAACGTGAAATTTCATGAGCGCCGTTTATTAACATATTTCAAATATTGTTTATATATTTGTTGTTAATTTTATTGCCCGCCAGTGAAAAGTTATATTGAGATGGATTGGATGTATTCCTTTACCCAAGAATAATCAACTGAATATATTTTTATTAGAATTAAGTTTCAAGTACTATGCTACAGTCACAAATTACAAACTTATCAAATGTAAATAATAACTGGCAACTGATGTTGCTTTTATTGGTTGAATAACATAAAATTTGTATCATCGTTGAATAACAAATAGAAATGAAGAAAAATCTATGAAAATCATGCCCAATATTAACATTTATACAAAACGACATTTATAACGATTTTTTTAACTGGAAAATAACAAAGGCCCGCTCGAAACGTTTGACATTAAATTCCCAACATATTTGAGCGACTGCGACTAACTTTTCTGTACAAAGGGAAAGTTTGCTTCTGCCACAGCAATTCACGGTTTGACTAAATACGCTGTTTCCATATATTATCCCCCTATTTACATGACAGTGAAAAAATAATCTGATAGAGCTGTCACACAATAACCACTGGAACGCACTAACCCGTGCAGTTATCAGGGCACGTCAGCCAAGCGAAAACTGACTTAATTACAAACCGATACAGCCCTCGGAAGTAACAATCATATCCCGAGTGAACTATAGCCGTATCATCAGCACACGCACACAAATGTGCGATTAGGTTGCGTGATGACGTCACGGGAGAACGGGACAACTAACATAGGGAAAAGTGGGAGGGAGAGAGATGGAATATAGGCCAAGCACCGACCTACCTTCCCGAGCTGATACAGTAGAAAGGCAACTAGGGCTGGTGCCTTATAATAAGGTCGCCCGTGAAATGTGCAGTCATTTAGTGGAATTGTCAGTGATGCGTACCCAGAGTCGAAATAATAACGACTGCTCTGTATTTGGCAATTAAAAACTTAAATTTATGAAAGAATATCAATTTTACTATCGAAAACTACTATAAATTCAGATGCACAGATTCGTCTTTGGAACATTGTTGCATAACACATTTCCAACAAAACTACTACGGCCGTAGCTCGTAGCCGCAACACACGTAGTAGTCGTAGTCACGTAGCAGATAAGACGTAGTCATCCTCTACGGGCGAGATAGGTCATAAAGGATATTAGAAATAGACAGGAATTACTACCGTCGTGTTTCTGAGGAAGTTTGGACTCGTATATTTTACTACTCATTTTTATTGAGAACATATCTTTATTATTACTATTCATAACGATTTATCTAATGCTTCGCTAAAATATTTGTTTTTTTTTTTTTCAGGTAAGAGAATATTTTTGGAAATTCCTCAAATGAGTTAACATAGTGGTGTAAGTACAAACTGTTTTACTAGTAACAGGAACAAGTCCACTTAACGTAAGCACGTCGTTATTTCAAACTTGTTACAACTCACATTGAAGTTGAGATTGCTTTCATATTACACTCATGAATTAAGCAGTATCAAATAGAAATGAAAATAATATATCTATAAACATAACTATGAAACATGCTTTCATTGTACGAAGGTTTCAATGAACTTACTTCTTCGAAAAGTTAACTAAATTTGTAATAGTTTTTTCATGATACTGTTACTAACATTCAATTAGGTAGAATAATTGGTTTTTTATTTGTATTATCTCCACTCTATCAGTTAAACCGATTTTTTATCCGACACGTTGTGACAACCTCATTTTAATTTATCAATACCTATTTAGCTGTATATGAAATATCTAAAAAAATAGCTGTCAAAAAATAAACAAACCTCAATCTATAACTTCCAACAATCCCACACAATACATGCATACACATAATAGATAGCCAGTAGGCTAGTTGTACCACTTTCTAATTATTTTATTTGTCAATCAAATTGTGAGACGAGAACCGAATCCTCTTCAACTAACCACATGCTTACTTCAACATTGTTACTTAACGTGACAAATTAAATGTATAAGTTACTGAAACAGGCCTATAAACTAGACCTAGTTAGTCTGTCCTCAAAGTTTTACTTGAACTATGTCTGACAGCTACGTGGTATGACTGGGGATTACAACTAGAAACACACAACCCACACATAGACAGGCACACGCATACAGACACACATAGACGTATGTACACACACAGGCTAATATATACACGGAAAGATTGACACACACACAGGCTTTGTGAACAGTTCTTAGGTAACAGCTGCTAGTAACATGTCCTCGCTAACTTTAACTTATAACTTGTTTCATTAATTAATAAGATCTTCTGTCATCTGGGTCTAGCTTATATCGTTTCTACTAGTGTCTGCCCGCGAGTCTCGCCGCGCTGACTTTCAGTTTGAACCATCTAGTAAATTTATCAAACTGTAGTCCTAACCTAACTGTGGCTACTTTAGTATAGTTTTAATATAATATGTGTATTTGTTAATTACGGTAGTAGCTACCGTCTACCGTCATCTTTCGTTTTTGTGTGATTGAAAAATAGTCGGATTCTTTCAAGTGTTCATTTTCGATTAAATTAAAAAAAACAGTGCTACATTTCAGTTTATTCCATAACCTAACTGACAGCACGTCCCGTAATCGGTTCGTGGCAAATTCCAAAGTAGTTTAAATATTATTAGTATTTACATGACAAGTAATTAAAAAAATATTAGCAAGTGAACTAAACTACTCAAATTCAGTTCACTAGCTAAAATCACATTTTAAAAATTACATCCGATTGGTAATCGATATCTATCTTCAATCTATATAACAAAAATGAAGGTCTGGCTGTTTGATGGTCTTCATCTCAAAGGCAGGACCGATTTGAATTATATTTTCTTACATTGGTCGCACTAATACATAGAAGGTTTAAAAGATAACAACGAGGAAAATGTTTCGAAAGGAATGGTCGAGTAGTAAAAATAAAACCCATTGCCATAAATATCTCAAAATTTAGGTAACTCTCAATTGTAAATCGAGACACGAAATTTAAAGAAAACAAAGAAGATAAAGAAGAGAGGAAAAAATCTTATTAAATCAAACAAAAACACCGGTTAAATAAGCAAAGTCCGGGTCGCAGACAAAGTATCCCGTACTACGAGTATCACTGACCCCTTAAAGTTAAACAGATACAGCAATTATTTATAGTATTTGTATTAATGTTAATAGTATGTGTATTTATGTCAAACAGATACAGCAATTATTTATAGTATTTATGTTAATAGTATGTGTAGTTATATTTATTGTATATAATTATGTGAATGTGTTTGTTTGGTTGTGTTTCTATCTTTTTTCTCACTTTGTAACGTTGTCATTATTAGAGTATTTAATGAAGATTATTTAATTGTTAATATACTGTCTGATTGTTCAAAAGTTAAACACGGGGAACCTGATATTGGCCTTAGTATTAGAAAATACTACTTGTCTATATGTTTGTTTTTATTTACCCTGTTTGTTTTCGTTAATAAATCAAATTGTTAAGGTGAGCAAAGAATGCGTAAAAGTTCATTCACATTTCTTTTAACTACTTTTCAAAAAAAATATGAATAGGAAATTTAATGTAATTACATCTCAGCAACAGTATTTTGACTGACAGACCGACCGAAGGACACCGGAAGCTTCAGGGTCTATTGGCAACTTTTGAGTACGGGATACTAAAAAAACTGATAAGAATCTTTCGGAAAACAATAACTCAAAGGACTCAAAATAGAAGTGAAAATAATTAATCATGCAAATTATACAAAAGGAACAAAGGAAAACCTTGTACTTTATAACTGTAAAAATAATACTAAGTAATTAAGGGAAGGGACGAAGGCCGAGCCTAGAAAGGCCTTTTTGGATAAAACAATGAACAAGACTTTACTTTACTCCTGAATATTTTATAGGCAAAAGATGTAGGTAAGCAAATTTGCGTAAAACCCTTAATTTCAGGAATTACAAAGTTAATTTTAAAGACTGTTTAGATTGAGACCACATTTTTCCACTAAAATAATAACTTTAGAAAACAACTTTACAGTACCAAGAACAGAACGCAAAAGAAGAACGAAATGTTGAAAGTCCTAATAGAAAGCTTTTGTTTCCACAAGAAATACATACATAGGCAATAATGGAACTCTCCCATAACAAAAACGGTTGTTTGGGTTTTGATGAATTACGTGAGGAGTGTTAGGCATTTCAGATAATTTATCACAAGAAATGTCAAATATCGCAAAACATGTCGCATTTAATCTGAGTAATAACCAAAGGTCTTAGTAAAGATATTTAGTTAAAAGGCACTGGCTGAGACAGTATTATAAACGGTAAACTTAATGCCTTGGGAACTTAATTTCCAAGTTATACTTTCAAATTGGATTTAGAAGAATTGTGTCCTTGCGTGTTTTTTAATTCAAATTAAATAAAACCTTTACTAGTTTAATTTCCATTCTATATTTGGATAAGCTTTTACAAAATTGATTTCATTCGGGTTTGGATCTAGCTTGGACGGAGACTAAAGAGGGGTTCTTTAGTAGATAATGAACGCTACTCACCACACAACATTCACATTGTACTAACGAGGGTCTAAATCAGCCTGTTAACCCGTCAAATGCCTATAGGTGAAGCTTATGAGCAAACTGACAAATAACTCGCCAAATTAAATTATGTACGAAGGCACAAAAGGCTGGGAGAGGTAGCCGGGAGTTTAGCCCGAAATTTCGTATTCACACAAACACTGGCCAATTTAAGAAGCGTTAAATTTCGTAAGGTGTAGTCTCCGTGAATTAATGCAACGACTAGGTTTATTATTATGCGCATACATTTCCATTTGTCGTGTGTAGTTCCAGTTGAGTAGGGGATAAGTGCTTTAGATCGTCCGTGTACCATATATTTTTTGGTGGA
This sequence comes from Choreutis nemorana, assembly GCA_949316135.1. NCBI lineage: Eukaryota > Metazoa > Arthropoda > Insecta > Lepidoptera > Choreutidae > Choreutis > Choreutis nemorana. The sequence continues at coordinate 3,271,505 of OX438598.1, forward strand.
AACAGGCACACAAGGGAAGGCGATGGATTACTTTGAAGCAACATTAAGAAAAACATGTTTTAACAGAAGCCTAGTATATAAAAAAGCGAGTGCGAAACTAGCAAATAACGCCAGGTCGTTTCGACGTTTGCTGATCTGGTTTTTGCGAAAAACTTAATAAATTTAATCAAATATTTAGATATGGTTTATCGTGTTAATAAATACTTTTACTCAAAGCTTACACAAATCAGATCTGGCAGCACAGCGCGCAGATTGCTTACAAACCCGTACACTCTTCCAACACATCGCCTACATAGTATTTACAATACTCGTATATTTGTAGAATTTTCCGCGGTACTGTCCTATCGATTTATTCACAGCTCTCATTGCGCTGTCACTATTCGTAACCGTTACATTACACCCATACAAAACACGCAGTCAAGCATATATAATTATTTTATCAGACTAATATTTACTTTGACGTTAGCAAAAGGTCTTAGGAAACCAAATTTATTTGTACGTCTGATGCTAAGAGTTCTGCTACTAAATTATAGAATACAAACTTATTTCATTCCTTGACAAATTAATCTTACTTGAAATATTATATAAATTGTATGTAATAATTGCAAGTGGTAATACTACAGTGCGCCCAACTTAATTGGCCAATTTTGACAAACGGAAGCCTCATCTTCAAACTGTGGTCCAATGCTTAAAACAATTAATTAAAAAAAAAGTAATCAATACGCTCTCTAAAATTTAAACTTAAAGAACAAATAATTTATTTTTCTATAATTTTAACATTTCCTTACAAAATTAAATTCAAAATAGAACAAACAATCAGAATATTTTAGTACCCGAATTATCGGTAGCATTGCCAAGGTAGACATTGTTTGCTTCACAATTATAAATTGTTCAACAATATTGTATTTTCTCCTATCTCTTTTAAACTTGCTGAACAATCCTAAATATTTTTTGTAACATCCCGAGGGATGATAAAAAGAACGGAAACGCAGACGTAACGTAATGAATTACTAGCTAATAAATGTAATAAATAATGTGTAGGATATCATATGACATAGTAATTTTCAATTATGAGTGTAACATATATTTTTTATCATATTACATAGTAACTGTTTTATGGAGAAATAAAGCTATTTTACTGTTATTATTATTATTAATATAAATTACTAATCTAACTTACTAAATCTGTCATAAGTGGTCTATTTAATTGGACGTACCTACTTTTAAGCCTATTCGTCCAAATTTTGATCAACATTTATTGATAGCAGAAATATGAGTAGTTTTACTAACTAATCGGTAACTCGTATAACAGAAAAACACCGATAGGGGGTGGTTGCATGATCCTTATTAAGAATGATACAAAGTGTAAAGAGCGCCACGATATTGTAAATTTTTCTGTTGAACGAGTATGTGAGATTGCCTTTGCAGAAATAGATGAATATTTAATTATATGTGTGAATCGACCGCCTAATTCAGACTTTTCCAAATTCATTGATAATATAGAGGAGATTCTTGTTGTAGCTAGTAGGTTGAGTAAACCAGTCATAGTGTGTGGGGATTTTAACGTAAATTTGTTGAACAAAATTAATAACCCAGATAGAATTAAATTTATTAGTATATTTAAATCGTCCAACCTTAATCATATCTTTAACGAACCAACGCGAATCACACCGAATCGTAAAAGCTGCCTAGATAACATATTTATAAACTGCCCAGTGATACATAGTTTTGTAGTTAATGGCGTAAGATCAGATCACACGGTTCAAGTGATAAAACTTAAATTTAAAAGAAGACATATGAAGCGTGTTATAGATATTAGGCCTTTAAATAATAAATCCCTAGGCAAATTTTGTGAAGCTGTTGAAGGTAAAATTAATGATATAAATTTAACTGATGACCCAGACGAATTATATGATAATATGTTTAAACAAATAAACGTAGAATTTAATAAATACTGCAAAAAAAGCAAATACAACCAAAAAATAATCTGCATTTTTGTGATTGGGCTACTAGAGGTAAGTAGGAACAACTTATATGAACTGTATGGGTAAAAATAATTAAATAATAATGTAGATTTTCATAATTATGCTAGGCAATATTCAAAAATATTCAAAAAAGTATGCCAGGAAGCGAAAACTAGGTATTTAAGTAATAAAAAATATTCAAACAATAAAATTCAAACAACGTGGAATGTAATTAATACCGAAACAGGGAAAATAAATAAAAATGACAAAAATATAGCTTTAAAAATAAATGACGAACTGATTTCGGATAATACTGAAGTTGCTAATGTATTCGAAAAATATTTTACTAAAATAGCAGTAGATCTCACAAAAAATCTTTCATCGTCGTGTTTTTTTCGTTATTCGTTATCTAAAAAAATATGTAAAAAACACCGGCCGTCTTTAAATTTAACAGCGTGTCAGATGATGATATAATAAAGGCATTTAAATCTATAAATATAAAATCTACTGAGGATTTGTCGGGGTTTTCGGTTAAAGCCCTCGGTTCAATAGTGCATGTAATTGCTCCGATTCTTTCGAAAGTTTTTAATAACAGTATCGAAAAAGGTAAATTCCCCGAGTCATTAAAACTAAGCAAAGTTGTTCCAATATTCAAAGCAGGTTGTCACGAAGACCCTTCGAATTACAGGCCAGTTTCGGTTTTACCGGCTATTAGTAAAAATTTTGAAAAACTTATACTCAAACATTTATCGTGTTTTTTTAATTTGAATCGGATCCTACATCGCCAACAATTTGGGTTCACCAAAGGGCTTTCAACAACAGATGCGGGAGTAAATTTAGTACGCAAGATTTTTGCAGCTTGGGAGGGATCACATGATACTATTGGGGTGTTCTATGATCTTTCTAAGGCTTTCGATTGCGTAGACCACTCCATTCTTCTTAATAAATTATCACTTTACGGCCTTGACAATCTTTCGCTTGGCTATGTGAGATCCTATTTAAGCGAGCGTGTTCAAAAAGTTCAGATCGGTAGCGCTACATCATTTAGGTCTAATGTAAAAGTGGGCGTGCCTCAAGGGTCAATTCTGGGACCGTTTCTGTTCTTAGTCTACATAAATGATCTCCCGTTTATGCTCGATAAATTGTTCGGTGAAGTAATCCTATTTGCAGATGATACATCTTTCATTTTTGAAATAAACAGAAACAATAATAAAATAAATGAAATGAATTCGACGTTAAAACAAGTAACAGATTGGTTTAGGTCTAATAATCTACTTCTTAATGGTAAAAAGACTAAGTGCCTCCAATTTCCTTTACCTAATGTGCGGACAGCATCCACGGATGTTAAAATAAATAATGATGCTCAATATTATAGACTCGACGAAATTCTTAGGTATTAATATTGATTCAAAATTGCAGTGGAGTGCTCGCATAGAATCAATTAGTTTGCATTAGGGAAAATTAGAAATTTTACGGATATACCCACGGCTAGACTGGTGGATTTTGCCAATTTTCATAGTATCATGTCTTATGGTTTACTACTATGGGGTAGTGCGGCTGAAATAGATACTATTTTTATTTTACAAAAAAGAGTCATAAGAGCTATGTATAACCTGAAGCCGTGACATTAATTAAGACAATTATTCAAAGAATATACTCACCTTACCATCCCAGTATATTTTTGATAATACTATGTATGTAAGAAAACACCTAAACGAATTTGAAAGGCTAAGTCACGGTTTTAATACTAGAAATAATAATTAATTAATTATCCCTACAGTTAGATTGTCAAAAACTAATAAGTCATTTATTGGAAACTGTGTTCGTTTTTACAACAAAATACCAAAAAATGTAACTGAAATGTCAGACACGAAATTTAAAAAACATGTGAAACAAGTTTTAAGAAGGCTTTCTATAAAATTCAAAATTATGTAGAGGATAAAGATATATGGAAGTAATTTTACTTACCTGCACAGGTTTATCTTATAGACAGTTGAAGTGCAAAATTGCAATAAAGATCCGCGGTTAAAATGAACTTACTATTTACACTATTTTCACTATTAATAAATATTTTTCGATCGCATATTTCATAAGTAACATTCATTGCATCATTTGTAATTCATGTAATTTAGTGTTTTTATTTTATAATATAGACTTGGTCATCGACTTAAATATTATATGAAGTTTGGTTTATATAACTTAGTTATAGAAAAATTAGGTTTACAATTAGAGGACTGTATTTTATTTACAAATTGTTGTAATTATTTTGAAAAAAGCAACTACGGAGGTTTCTTGCCGGATTCTTACCCGTAGAAATAGCGTTTCGACCCGGTGGTAGTATAAAAAGATGACGATTTAAAAGTATTTATTTTAAGTCTATTTGAATAAAAATATTTTGACTTTGACTTTAACACTATTCCAAATGTCAAATCCACAAACCATAAGATATATTACAACAACATTTGACTTCAGAAAAAAAATGAATATAAGGTGAAATCTCTACTTATACGAGGGAGTGTTGAACTATTCACATGGTTCGGGTAAAGAAATACACCTATAAACGGTTCAAATGACGCCGTATCGTAAGATATTACATACACAGCAGAAAATCCGTACGACGGCCGTCTGTGAACATCTTTTAACACTATGTGTGATACCGCGCTATATAACGCCCGCCTGTAAACCGCTTTATAGTCACAAGAGCATGTACCTATCACCTACACGCTATCCACCTTTTCATGAGCATTCAGATCTTGTATGTTAGTATTTCTTAGAACTCGGTCATCAGATTGATGAATATTCCTTCTTTTGAATTCGAAAACATTTTGTGTCTAAACAGCTCTCCAAGCTATTCTCAGAACCTTTTTATTGTTTTGTGAATTTCAAAATTTATTGAATTAATTGTTTATTTTGTACTCATGAACAAAATTATGAGAAATAATTAATAATTATTTTTAAAACTGAATAATATCTTTTGTTTCGAAGTTTAGTAAAACTAAATTTAACATTTATAATCTTTGACATTTGAACCAATGACTTATCTGCCAAATGAATTAGATTTTTTTTAATTCCAAACTTATTTCTTTTATCATAATTCTCGAACGAATGAAGCGATTTTAATGTACTTTTTATTTGAAAAGTGACTTCATCGAGAGTGTTCTTAGTTATGTCAATGTTGGTTGGGGATGAACAAAACGAAAATATGTCCAATTATGGGATTTTTCAATTGCAATCTAAGTTTTAAATTATATAAAAATATAATTTTCAATTTAAGAATGTAAAATATGTGTCTTAAATGTTTAAAAGATCAAGATGTTTAGAGAACAAAACCGAGCTCGTAAAATAGTTCGAAATTCTTTATTCGACTCATACATTTTTTATTTGACTTGGAACCACAAATTTTCTGCAAATCCGTATGTACCGGACTTATCCAGAAAGTGTTTCTCCCTATAAATAAATAGTTACATCAGAGATCCACTCGGATTCTATTAAAACATAAACACTAAACAAACCTTATCGATGTCCTGTTCTCTCTGTCTGATACAAGGATTCACATGAAAGAGAAGATGCCTTAGCCACTAGAGCGCCCATTTTAAAGATTTACCACATGTTATCTTTAAGATTAAACCTTTATTTTGTAACCCCTTGGTAACTTTATCACTAGGAGTATTAGTGCTATCCTTTTTACTCCTACTGTTTATCTCATTGGGAAAACAAGAAAACAAAATGGTAAAAATAAAAAGTTGTGTTACTTACGTAATACTCGGCCAGCGGTTTTCCTTGAGCTCTTTATTTGTGTTCTCGAAACAAACCTCCGAATTTCCTTAGCGTCCTCCTCAAAATGTCTTGTTTAGAAAGTACACTTTACTTATCCCAAACTAATATTTGTACATCAACTAATAATAAACAAGTACTAGAAGTTTATTCGTCTTAAGAAATACGATTATTTTCTAGTTTAACAAGTCTGTATACTTAATCAAAACCTAGCATAACAGTACCCTTTGTCATAGGTTTTGATTCCCTTAATAATATTAAAAACAAAGAACTCGGCCCTATCTTTTGATTACATTGACTTAGAAGTTTGATTTTTTCACTGGTCCAAGGGACTGAATATATATTTGATATTAATTTCAGCTTGATATTTTGACACGTTCCTGAGAAAAAGGGTCTTCAGAATCACTCGGTTGTCCATCTGTCAGGACAACCGAGTGATCCTATAAGGGTTCTGTTTTTAATTCGGACGTACGGAACCTAAAAACAGTAATGTATGACTAAAATCAATCGATAAAGCTGAAAATACTACACAGGTGTCTTTATAATTCACGATATTTTTATGGAGATTTAAGTGTTTTAAACCTTTTGAGAACCGGTGAGAAAGAGGAACGTTTATAAAATTGAGGACTTGAACTTGAGTTAAACTTGTTATATCAAACTGCTGGATGTAGTGCCTCTCCTGAGCTGTTGTAATAACCATAAGCTTGGAGTTATGTTTGAGCAGCGATGCATATTATCGACATCGCAACGTGAGTTACTCAAGTGCAAGTTACTCTAAGTAGAGGAAGCGTAAAACCGTTCGCTCGCATTGTATATTTATCACTCGTTTACTTTACACCGCAGTACTTGAAGCGATAAACCTACCGTGTTTAATACCATTTTATTTAGAATGTTATAGTTTTTTACTTTAAACTTATCTTTTATTGTATTATATTGTTTTTAACATCGAAACTAAAGCAATTCCTGTTTTAAAAAGTAGCAAGGGTGTGTCTGAAACGGCTTTTAAAGAAAAGCCAAACAATCTACTTTCAAAAAGTACTGCAAATGTTCTTTACAAGAAAATATTTTAAAATTTATAATTTAGTATTTTCTTTTACTCAACATTATTTAAAATTAAACTCATTTCAATTTTATTTATTAAAATCCCTACGATCGACTAGTGGAATTTACGTAAGTCTTTAAATTTAAGTTCTTAGAAGCAAATTGAAGCAATTGTCTTCGCACTAAGTTTAGAGTTGGTGGGAATATTTCAAACACTTACAGCAATTTCACTCCTCTCCAACCACGTCTACTTTAAATTTAAAACGAAAGCTAACAACAATGATCCAATTACTCGATCTTAGAGAATAAGTTAACAAGAACTTCCATTTCAATCGTCTTTACTGAGTATTTCACCTTTATTTATTTCTCCTCTGAAATTATAGAATCGTTTGTAGATTTATAACTCATTAACATTAAAGTTACTTTAATGAAGCTTTTATTCGATTTATTGCATTCATTTTCATTCCAAAATCTGTTCCTAGAACTAAGCTTGCGTCGTGAATGCAAAATACAAAAAGGAAAATTCGTTCTGCTCTCTTTTGTCCATCTATCATTCTATAAATTCCGACAAAAAATCATTTCATCCTTCAAAAATCACATACATTTTTACAAATCCGTTCGGCAGTGATTGATTATTGGGATTTATATAGCGATTCCGTTGAAGAACATAATTAAAAATACTTATTTCCTTTACATTCAATACAAAGCGAATGGTTTCACATAAATAAAAACGTGATTTCAACGTGCTATTACGAAAACATCTCAGAGTAATTTCAGTGCGAAACTCGCGTACGAACAAAAAATATTCCCAGCATTAGAGACGTGATTTGTAGGCTCACATATAGGTGTGGAACAAATCTCCATTGCTAATCGTGCTAGTCTATTGTAGACCTAAAGTGTAAGCTTGTAAGGTTGGTAACAACTTGTCCTGATAGCTAGTTGAAGAACAAAACAGGCGTCGCGTCGTAGTCGTCGTCTGGACCAGAATTATATTTTGACGACAATTCCGGAATAGAAATGTAGAGCTGACTATTCATTCTACAGCGCCGTTTTCAATTTCAATCACAACTCCACGTTTGTGCAAGAATTTGACCTGAATTTAAATAACTTGAAATTTTAGTATTTAACATTGATTTTACTTCAATAAATCATAACTTTTCTGAAGGTCTTGGTCTTGAATGCCGGCTACACGATCTACACGTACTCGCAGCAGCAGCACGACTCGTTTCTATGTATTTCTATGAAATACCTTCCGTAGCTAGTCGTACACGTCGTCTTCATAGATCTACTGCAAACTAATCGTGCCGCCCCCACACGACGTCTGCTGCTGCTATGTGTAGTCGGTATCCAACCAATACCTTCAAACATGATTTGTGAAGCACATTGTATCTTTCCGTTCCATTTTGTCATACCGACCCTTTTCAATAAAGCAAACTGAGTTTCGCTCTAAAATGAAATAAAATTAAGCTTAATCTAAATTGTTAACTGTATTTCATATTTAGAATTGAAACTAAGGAATCTAAATTTTTTTATACATCTCAGTCTGTCTGTCCTCAGGATTGTTTAAATTAAATAGAGACCACAAAAGATATCCGAACAAAATAAAAACAAACCATCAACTGCCATTTGTATCAATTTAATTTATAAGCATTACTTAGTTATAAATTTTAAATGAAAAAAACATCTTACTCAGCCCTTCTGAACCTTTCTTTGAATAACCTACCTTACGTTAGTCTATCCCATTTTCAGTCGCAACTACCCCAATGTCTGCGGCCGTCTGCCGATTAAAGGGTTAAAAAGATGCGTACTCAATCAAGTTTAAGGCACTCAATAATAAAAATCAAGCGTGTGTCACGCTTTAGTTTCTTGGATTTTGTAATAGTTTAAAGAAAATAATTATGAAAATTAGAATAATTAAACTAATGAGAGTTTTAATTTCTTTTACGAAACTTAAATAAATCGAGTTTAGGAAAAGTATTTACTGTTTAAACAAATTAATATGTATATTCATGTGTGTGTGTGTGTTTACTCATACGTGTTGTATTAAAATGTATTTTGTTTGAATCATCAAGTGCCACTGATAATTATATTGTGGTACTGAATAGAACAATGTTCAGGTACAAACGCTTTAAGTTTATTAAGGTTATTGGTCTAAGGTCTAGATGATTTATCATGTTTCTGAACTCTTAATCCCGGTTGTTAAACACAAAGCGTAGCGAATAAAGTTTAAGATTTATTTCTTGGCAATGATTTATTATATTTTTTTTTTTTTTTTATTTCGCATTTTTACTTAACTAGTAGTCTTGGGTTTTTCCTTAACTATTTACTTGATCACGAGGTAAGGGTTTTGACGGGCAGACAAACAGACATACAACGAAGTGATCTTGTAATGATTCCTTTTTCCTAAAAATTAAGGAAAAAAAATCGAGGTTCGATGAATGAAAGAACTATCTACGTAGAAGTTTGTACGGAACCCTCGGTGCGCGAGTCCGATTTGCATTTGGACGGTTTTTATGTTCATTCAGCTTTTAACATGATTGGATACAGAAAAATACGATTGAAAAAATAATCATTCCTTTCACACCTACCTAATCTGACCGACTACTGAAAAAAACTATAAGCCAACCAAATTAGAGTTCCTACAACAAATTAATAATTTTCTATATCTGAACTGGTTCTGAGCTTCGGTAAAATTAATTTTCCGCAACACTGCCTGCCTTGATTCATGGCGCCATCTTGGATTCTTGATCACAATAGATAAGCTTGCGATAGAGAAACAGGCGTTCATATAAAAAGAAACAAGATACCTTTCAAGAGGAATAGGTATGAAGTTAATACAACAGCGGTGGATAAAGCAATTCCAGTTTATTTCCCCAGACGCTACGGGAAAGGTAAAGAATTTTTATGGTCTCCCTCAGCCCAACAAAATTTCAACTTAACTACCTTCCGTACGTATTTATGAAAAAATTTCATTAACGATATATATTTTAATCAGCTGTCTAGAACTCTTTAAAGTCTACTATTATTAGTAGTTTGAAATAGTTCACATTCCTTGACACTAAATTTGTTCTATACCGTAATAGTAAATATTTACTTGGATTAAGAAGTGAAACTTAATTTAAAACGACAGACCCTTTTTCTTTATTATCTCGTAACAGTGAAAAATTCTGACTGTATAGTTTGCTGATATACTTGTCTGACAAAAATAGATCAAACTACTATCTCAACCAGACCGCACAATGTGTCTAAAACTAATGGATGTGTCCTTCATTGTGGCAAAAATGTGAGCTTTGGCAAGCCAAACTTTCAGGTTTTCAGATTTTTCATTCGTGTTCTCGAAATCTTCGTATCATGACCATAAAATGTTTAGAATTGATGATTCATAGGATGTTTTTAGTTTGAATTCAATAAATAAATTGTTAATGGACATATAATTTTGAATGCCTCTGAAGCGCAGTGGTGTAAAATCGCTACGCTTGAGGTTCCGGTTTCGAATCTCAGCGAGGATGGAACTTTGTGTTATTTGCAAGACGCATTGTTTTGTTCACCGGTCTTGGATGTAGTATTCATATCTATGTAGTTTATATCATATCGTTGCTTAGCACCTGCGACACAAGATTCTATAATCTTACTCCAGGACTGAGTCAATGTGTGTGTCCTGATAAGATTATTTATTTATTAAGTGTTTTTTATTAAGACACGACTACATGTCTTGACATCCAAGTTTTAAAATGATAAATTTTTATGTACTTTCCCATAAATAGATTAAGATGAAACTTTAAATTGAGGCTTTTATTCTGTCGTCGTAAAGTAACAGAAAGTAAAGGAAACCCCTCACAAACAGGCAGTACTTTTATTACTTTTATTCGAGACCCAAAACAATTAAGTAGTATACGATAAATTTAAAAGATCCCAGTGGAACGTTTGCAAAGCCATACTTTCAAAGTTAATTCTAGTTGCGAACTTCAGTACAGTTAGGGAATTAATGTATTATTGTTGTAACATTTCCTTTTGACGAAAAAATTACAGCAAAAAAAAGTTTTACCTTTTACTTACATTTTGTATGATTCGCTGTGTCATACAAAATATAGATTTCAACCTAACGTTTCTTTTTCTGAAATTCAATATCACCTAAGTGTGAGAGTTTCTTTTTTGTGATACGGTACCCTAACCTAACCTAACCTAAGTACAACACTAGAAGAAAACAGTAAAAAGTAGAACAGGAAAATTGAATGTGAATTCACTTGTTGGCAGCATTGTACGTAAGTAAATTGCACCTCGTCGAAATTTATTGTGTGTGCAAGAGCTTGGGTACCGTCCGTGAAGATACGAGCTAATACGAGAGGGACATCATGGGGAATGATGAGTCCCCACATAAGTCCTTACTCCTTTGAGGTATTATGTATTTGCGAACATTCATCTCTTTGATCTTTATTGCGTGGGTGAATAGGTTATGTCACTGCGACTTGTTCTACGCTTGAAATCGCGTATTAACCTAATGTAATGCCGTCTAGTAATTATACGCGACAATGATTCCTTTTTGGACAAAGCGATTTTATTGTTGACAGAAGTTACTAAGTTAATTGTTGTAGCACTTTCTGTCTCACCTCACAAACTAGCTGTACATAAAATAGAGGCTAGGTCACACTCTGTAGTGATATTATATTTAACTGAAAACTAATTTATTATATTGATAACATGTTATACTTGTATTGATTGAATCCTGTTGTTCGGAGTAATACACAAAGTGCTTCACTTTCACTTAATTAAAATCTAAAACGTAGTCACAGCAAAATTATTATTACAAGGAACTATACGGAAATTTAAAAAAAGAAAATTTTCTTTTCTAAACGAATTTTTATTCATTCTCTTTATCACAAACTCAAACTTCTTAAACCTTCCGAACTAAAAACAAAAATTGAGTTCAAGGTAAAATCAACAAAAATCCTGCCTTCCCTTTTTTTGTAAATATTTTATTTTAGGAAAATCAGCTTGTGGTGTGGTGTGGTGTACATTGCGTAACAAGTAGGTTTCAAACAGAGGTTTCATTGACCTAACTGAGTTTATATTGAAGCAGAGTTCACAATCCAGCTCAAAGGGGTACATGGGAGTTATCAGTTACCCGGTCCGCCCCTATTGTATTCACGAGTGGCCCAGTTGCCTCGGTTGCCCAGGCGGGTTCATGCTACAGGCCCCCACTGACCCATTCACAGGAAGGACATTTTTTATTGTCTTCCGATTTCCTTCTGATAAATGAACGAAATTGCCGTAAGCGAACAAATTTGATGGGGCAGCCTTCCCATTTGTATCCCAAAAAATATAATAGGCCTCGTGGCTCGAAATTGACAAGGGTGAGTGCTACGTTTTCTTTATTACATGTTGTGATTTAACTTTTGCTTTGATAAAGAGATCAAATTCGAATACCTACCTAATAGGTATCTATTTTCACTAGCTTTTTAAAGTAACGTGTGTCCTTGCAAGTGTACAACTTACTTGAATGCGAGTTTTGAAAACACGGTTGTGATTGCAAAACAAAAGATACCAACAACATTTTAAAGGTTTTAGGGTTGTACAGCCAAGAGTTGTAACAATGGAAATATCGATTGTTCCTAGCAAATAATAGCAAGACAAGCAAATTGTAGGTGGTCAAGTGTAGACACATAATTAAGGAAGCATTGTTCCCGCCCTATTGTAGCACAAACAAAGCAGAGCCACTTAAATATCTAAGGTAGATCTGGGACTGAAGAGTTGATTACAAAACGCAAACCACTTATAAAAAACTCACTTAAAATAAATAGACATTTAAAAAAAGTTACAATAAAAGATCGAAATAATTATTTTTGTGGATAGTTATTGATTTTCGTCCACCTTTGAAATAATTTATTATTTATATCAGAGAAATACGTAATTGTAATGAACCGCTTTAGCTCAAAGATGTTAAAAGTGTATACTTATTAAGGAGTGGATAAGATTAAAGTGACTCAACAAAAACAAACTTAACTATGTCTGGGAGTTTTGTTTAGACGTTAGGTACATCACTAAGTACCTTTAATGCCGCCCAAAAAGCAAAGTTAGATGAATAAAGATGTGTAAGTAAAAGTAATACAAAAAGGTCGTAAAAGGAATTTCTGATAGCGATGGATTAAAACTTGGGGTTATTCCAGTGGGATCCGGGTTAAGAGTTTGTCCCCGCGAAAACACTGGACTCGCCCGAGGCGGAGTCCTTGTGGAACATTCGCTTTTTATGAAATTATTCCCCTTCTGGATTTGTTTTCCTCCTTTTATTCGAGTATTTATCGACACGTCATCGCGAGAGGCTCGTAAATTTGAGACAAACAAAACGCGATATCGATAAGTTGAGAGTTTTCACGTAAGTATAATACGTACGCAAATATAACGCACGCTCGCCCGCGCCCGCTCGCCCGCGCCCGCTCGCCCGCGCCCGCTCGCTCGCGATCCCTGCCTGATACATTGTAATAATTTCCCCAGGCAATGCGACGAGATAAAAACTTTTAAAAGTATGTTGTTTTAATACGATTCGTCTACATTTTTATTGTATAGGCATTAAGTTATCACTATTCAGTTTTTGATGACCTACTTCGAAAAATGTGCTTTTATTATTTACTAAATTACGTACTATGCTATCTAGGCTTTCAAAACTTCTAACTCGTTTTGTTTGCCAAGATATTTAATATCCTTGTAGTAAAGGCTGACAAATTCTTATTATTTTTTGGGTCGATTTAGAGGCCTCTTTCCTGTAAAATTATTCACGAAATTGCTCTTTTAAAGTTGGTGGCTTGTTGTGGTAACGTGAAACTTTGATACATAATGCGGAATGAAGGCAGATAGCGATCCTTTGTTTACGCGCCGCACAATGCCGCCGCTAGTTACCCAATGAAAACTCACTCTACCGTCACACTTCACCTTACATTACATATTCCATTACGGTTCTCTTATTTCAGGAGTTATAATTTGTCTAAGGGTTCAATTGTATAAATCATAAGAAAATAAGATGGTGGTATTGATAATCAAAACCACATTTTTATTTTCGGTTTGAAGTACGCACACGAAGTTATTTCATAAAGGAGAGCTATAAGTGGATGGTCGAAAAAATGGTATGTTGGATGAAATACATCGTAAATCAAGTAGGAATGAAGAGGGTATGAGACCGGGCGCGGCGGCGGCGGCAGGCTGGGAGAGCAGGTCGGCGCGCATGCGCGGCGGCGGGCGGGGCGGGGCGCGGCGCAGCCTCCCAGTTGCAGCACTCCGCTGCCACCCGCCGCCTGCATCGATCCCGCCGCAGCCTCCGAGCCGGCTCCGCGCGCCGCACGCGCCCTGCACGCGCCCCGCACGACGCGCTCGCGACTAAACGCGCACCGCCAGGTCCGAATCACTTGCTGCCTCCCTTAATCCTCTTCTTTTTCTATTCACAATAAACCAAGTTTTAGTCGTAGCTTACGTAACGTTAAACATTCGTGCGTATTGATAGGTTATGTGTGTTAGTGGCCATCCATCATCAAAGGAATTAAAGAGTTTTCATCTTTATGAGTATGTACTTTACATGTAAATTTTCCACCCGTAAGCTACTTCATTCATTTTTTAAATATTGGAAAAATATAGTTATCATAGCCGCTGTAGGTATAAACTTAGATTGAGTTTACTACGCCAAGTTTTCATATCTGGTAGCGTTGAAATATCGGCTCTAACGTCTCTTATTTTACGTTCAAACTGCAATAAATTTATGAAAGGTATGATCACTGTTCGATGTTTTTGTCGTTTGTTCGTTGGTTTGTAGAACAATTTGCTATGTTTTATGTAAAAAATTTGAGAAGAATTTGAAAAGAAGCCACGAAGTATTTAGCCACGTGATGTACGGAAAAATATCAACGTATTAATGAAAAACTTATTTTAACCATTTATCGGTTAATCAGGTTACTTTTCGTTTGAACCGTTTTATTTGATATCTTCATTTCAAGTCATTGATATATTTTAAACTATGTAACCTCGTGCAGTCTCACAAAAACATTACAACTTAAAAGTTAACTAGCAAATATTTTTTGTACAAAAATTTAAAAAACGTATAATGACAGTTTTTGTGGTACTTCATAAATTTCTATTGTATTACTTTGTTAGGTAAGTTTTTAGAAGACTTTTAGATTATTGTAACATCTTATGAGTATCTTGTTAGCCTTGCCGCACTATAAAAAGTCTAGGCACTAACAAAAATGTTAAGTACATACGTCATTCCATAGTATACTCATTTTAAAACATCATTAGAATTAACATCTGTTACTGGTTTATCAAGATAAGCAAAACAGTAGATAAGTTAAACCTTGGTCACTCCTTTCATACAATCTGCTACATTGAAAAAACTGGTAAACACAAATAAATCAACTAATTTCCAAGGCAAAGTCAAAATGGTTTTTATTCGAATTGACTTAAAATGAGCACTTTCAAATCGTATTTTTTTACTACCTACGGTTCGAAATGTCATTTCTACGGGGAAGAATCCGGCAAGGAACCTCCGTAGTTGCTTTTTCAATATTCAAATTTCATTCGTGATAATTGTTTGATATTTTTCTGACAACTTCATAAACTTTTTTTTTACCGCAAGACTAAAATAAACATATAATTATTGAATGCTCAGACTATGTTCATTCCATGCGTATTCGGTTTTTTAATATCTCATACTGTTTTTCGAACACTATTCGTTATGTCCGAAACATTTCTTTGTTCGCAGAATATTGTTCAGTTTAGCACTCACCTCACGTATCAATGTTAGAATTAAGGGTTGAATTCTCACACAGAAAAATATGATGAAAGATATTTTCGATGTGTTGGTTAAAAAGTAGGTTATTGAAATCAAACTTAAAATAATCACCGGAGTATTGGTTTCACTTTCATTTCATTCATTCATTATTATCACTCAATTGAATTAAATTATAAGAATAGTAAATGCGTCACAAAAAAAAATATATGGCACAATCACTACATTTTTCCAATCAACCTTAAAATTCAATTTCAAATCCCTCCCAACCAGAGAGCATTATTCATCTTTTTATCATCAAAAATAGCTTTAATATATTAACATACAACAATATATTAACATACAACAATAGCTTTTCGATACACGGGCATCATCTCTGTTTTCGATAGATTTCACATTAAGATAGCATAAGTTTTTGGATGAGGGACTGAAACAACCCGCAACTTGTCACGAAGATTTTGTCGTTACAATCATAAATCACTGACACCTGCTACTTGCTCGGTTAACTTTCTCGTCTAGCCCACACACGACTAACTTTAACACGCTATTTCTTTCACTTCGATCAAACTTTGAAACTAAAACTTAAGATATTTTCCTATTTTTTAGCCTTCAAGTCAAAATAAAATATTATAAACCACTCATAATTGTATGAAGCCAAGTGCTAACCTAACCTCATATTAATTAGCATAATTTTACTGACGCGAAATACAATATTTACTTTCAAATTACACAAAGAATAAATAGTAAGTCACGATAGTATGAATGTCGGTGGTTATGGAATCACGTATAAGGAATACATTATATAAATAACCGCAACTATAACAACACGAAACGACTTAATAGGATATTCTGAGTACAGGACCGCGGCACGGCGCGGCAATATAAATAGTATAAACAAACACACCGTCCTCATATCCGCGTTTCAAATATTTTGTTTTAAAAATTATATTATGAGTAAATGTCAACAAGGCGTCGGCTGTTTGCCGAGTGTTTAGTCAGTAATCAGTCAGCGTTCATTATCATCGATCATTTTAAGTGGGCCTAAGCGCGTGTACGTCGCGTGCGCGGCTTCTATCGAAAGCTCGATTAATAAGTTGTCTCGATTGTGGTATCGATAGGCAGTGATGGTCGGCGGTCGATAAAGGAACACGAGTAAATCCGGGTAGTGAATACTGCTGTTATCATGGCCTCCGAGAAGAAGGAAATGGAGACCAAGTCGCCTTCCAACAAGAGCAACTGCACTTCACCTGGAAAGAAAGGTATTGTTCACAAAGATTTTCGCACATCTGTATTAGTTTTCATTTCCTATGATACATAAACACTTATATTTATACAGATATACGAGTAAAGCACACAGATATATAGCCGTACCCATTGAAACAAGACCCATGTAAAGTAAAGTAAAAATTGTCTTCTACTCAAAACAAAACTCTAGCTCGGATTACAGTAAATGCTTCGTTCATAACGTATATCCAACCTTAACCTTTGGACAAGTAGTTGGCGACCTGCAGAAAACCACGGAAATAAATCCATAAGTTGTATCTTGAAAGGTTTCGCGTGAACAAGCTTAGCTGCGACGTAATACGCAGTGTTGTGCAGCAATGTCGGGGATTTAGGCAACTTCGTTTTTTTCTATCACGTACTACACCTTATAAATGCCTAGATAATAAATCAGTGATATTGCATGAATTACAGATGCTATAATAAAAACTGTATAATAAGCCAATCTGATTGACGAAACGTCGTGAAATGTTTATGTGAGTACGTGTACGAATTTGGGACCAATTCCTTTCTGATCTTGATTCCTTTCGTGTCATTTATAAAATTAAGTAAATTTGCAAATTCAAAATTAAAGTCCAATAAAACTCACTATTAATTTAAATTTTGCTAATTATGTTGCGATAGGCAACTGAAATGACTTACATTATCATAAACTCCTCAATTAAAAAGACCCTCGACATCATTATAATCAATAAATTTATCAACGTTGCTCAGTCATTATAATTCGTCTCTAGCAATTTCTATCCAGTCTGCATCAGCTTGAAAGTTAATTTCTTGCTCTTTACTACAGTCTAAGGTAATAATAGTCTTCAACAGAGCCCTCCGCGTTATAAAGCGCGACCTCTCAAGAACAAAATAGTTTCTGCGACAAAAACGCCATTCTCTTTTTTAGTTTAAAACTTTTATAAAAAATAGGGCTTTCTTTGCCTATTCCTTGACCTCAATCAGCAAATACTTTTTATTTTTTCAAAATAAGTCAGAATCTAAATAAAATCACAACAACACCTTACGGCTTTTTAATTAAGCCTGACGTAACGCCTTCAAAGTTGCCAGTATGTTAAGGTTTTTTTTCATTATTTTGATGGAATTGCCATCATCTTGGCAAATTCTTTAAATATTTTTCTAGAGTCAAGATTTTTTTGGGGCACACTTGCCACTCTGTCCTGCCACTGCAACTCCTGTTCACCAGTGGCGTCCAATGATCGAATAATCCGAGTGAAAATCCGAGAATTCGAATCAGAGTCCAGTAAAATTTATGAAGATGTCGAAAATATCAACTAAATCGTCGTATTACACTTTCTCTACACTTGTACAGCACTACAGATATTCACTGGTTAGCAAATGTAATTAAGAAAATTTCAACTGACACTTCCCGTTCCCCTCTAGCAACCATAACCATGGTTTAAACAATGTTTATTCTTTGTCACTGTCAAATGTCATTAAAATACTAGCTTCCCGACAAAAAGCACATTTTTCTACTGGAACTGCTTTAGAAAGTCAAAATAGTGCGTAAGATCTGACTTGAGTGTATGTCTAATAATATATTGGGACAGATAAAGGTGAAATGTAGCAACATATTGATATTTTTCTTTACGGTCTACGGATATATGCAAAGTTTTACATAAATTTTAAGTTTTATGATTTCATAAAAATTTAAGTGAATTTTCTTTAGAATTCACTGTTGTATACGATTAAAGAAAAAATGTACTATGCTATTATTTCAAATTTGCTTTGATTTAATTTTAGCATAATCAGGTAAAAAGACAACGCCTACTTGGCTTTAGTGTTTTTGTTTTTCGCTAATCACTATTTATTTGGAAATCTAAATCATCTCAGAACAAGGAAAAAAAAACAAACGTCTTGATAAACAAAAGGAAACAATAATGAGGATTAATGTAGGTGTGAAAACCGAAGCATGAATAACGGTTGGTCGGCTCTGGCAATCGTGCAAAATAATCACATCGTACTTATTGGATCAGAGATAAATAAATTATTCGCTTTTGAATACTAGAATAACTTTTTACCGCATAAATGATAATTCAGTCATTTATAGATGCTTCTATGTACCTATAAACAATAAGTTTATAAATAGAATCATCTATTGTGGTAACATTAGTCCAAAATTGTTTTGGAATTTGCATACGTGTATATTCGACATGGTGAAAATCCTAGATTTTCGTCTGGATCAACGACTGAAAAGCCTTATTAACCGACTCCAAAAAAAATTAAATTCAGATGTTTTATGTTTTTATCTCAGTTTCCTAAGATATTTATTTTTTGGTAGGAAAGGATAGTGGCATTTAAATGTTATTAGCTTTGGATTTTAGAGTTTAGTATATGCAGGTACACCTTAAGAAATATCAATATTTGGCAAATTTATTTCAATTTCTGTATACCTTCCTTGACTTACAGATTTTTTTCCCCTTTCCGGGGTTTACTCTTGATGTTATCTTCATTCTAGACATTAAAAAATATTTAAAGGTTCGGCATTCCGTTAGTATAAAAGCTACATATTTGATTGATTTCGATTATAGATATATTCTATTTTTCTTAAGTACAAGAATCAAATGCGTTTTTTTTTCCTTAGAAAAAGTTTGCAATTCTATAGTGTTCATAACCAATACCTACTGTTCAACGCCAGATTTCATAGCGTTTACAACCAAGGATGGATAAAAATCCATCGTAAACCTATCGCAACGAGTATATGTCGTCTCTATAGGTTTCAATTATAATTATGAAGGTTCCTTTGAGTAGTTAGTATAGTATAGATCCAGCATTCGTGAATTTAATTTCTACAAATAACCCAGTCGTTTTCCTTTACAGTGCATAATGTAATCGAAACCTAATTGTTATCTTACAATCCATTATCCTTATCTCTAAGTCAGAGCGTGACAAAGACAGCTATTGTTCACATGGACTTTATTGAGTCTTACAATCTTCTATTGTGATTATATAGCCTTTATCGAAAGCTTTCTTTTGTACACAACGTATTAACCTTACTTCGACCTTGTGAAAATCTGTCAGGTAAACACTATTTCATCTCGTTTCCGTTAGTCCATTAGTAAGTTTGCTATTTCTTCAAACAAAACGATTTGTATTTACTTACATATGAAACAAAAGTTGATTATTTAGTTAATATTTAAATCCAACTAAGTGTTGTGTTTTATATAGGAAAGGAGACGTTGAATGAAACCACACGTACCATGATCAGATAACAACTGTGTTTAGTTTATTTCTCGTATACCTACCCACATAATGGTTAATTATTAGTATAAAATACAACATAAAAAATTTAATTAATTTAATCTGGAATCCTTTTATTCAATTTTTATCACTTTTATATGAATATAGCTGTAAGCAAAATTCTATATTAGAAAATGTTAAAATCTATGTACAAAACAAGATGCTGAATTTGATCAAACATTTTTTAAATAGAATCACGGTCTCTGCATTATTCAGTGGCTTTATGTTAGTCCTCTACCTATATAAAATTTGATATTTTACGATAAAGATAAAAGGAATATTATATGGCGGTACCTTTTTTCTGAGGATAAAGTCTTAAAATGTAAAAAAGGTAAAAATTCTGACTACATTTTAACGTCCTTATCAAAACATACTTTTGGCATTTTGAACTTTGATTTTATTCGTCTATTTGCTGTACAAAAAAAAAGATCTTTTACATTTGGAGCTGGAAATTTAACCTAAAAGTTAAAATTAATTTATTACGATGCTCATAACAAAACAAAAACATGAACATCTCACTCGTATTTGTATTTACAGATATGTGCCTATCATTTTAAATGTCAATAATGTATAAAATTTACGTAATTTATGTTGAAACCATGAAATATTATAACTGACATGTTTTAAAAAGGCAAGTCTCCTGAGGGAAACATGGGGCTCTGTAAAAAACACATTTTGTTCACGCTGCCCTGCCCTAACGGATCGGCGGCGTTTTGTTTTTGTGCTGCCATCTAGATGAAAAATGGCGATAAAGTGACGCATCTCACATTTTTATTTAGTTAAGAGCTATAAAAAGCTATCAAGAAAAACCAGCTAGAAATGGGCTTGCTAATTACGAGTTTTTAAACATCACAGATTATCTAAAAAAATCTATCTTCATGGCTATTGAAACACATTTGAGGACTTGAGGGGATGGAAACACATTAATTTTAACTCATAAATAATATTCTAAAAAAAACCGTGACCTTCACATAGGACAGATAGTATAGTAATTTTTGAAATGATTTTTTATCTCAATTAAGGGGTATTCAAAAACATTTCAACAAAACTGTCGTGCAATGAGACGCCGATTAGGTCATGCATAACTGTGACCTAATCACGAGTTTAGGTCACAAAGTGCAAATAATGTTTATTATTTCATTATACACAGTACCAGCAAGTTATTGAAAAAAAAGACTATATATCCCCAGTACATTTCCATTAAATACAACAAAAAGTTTAAAAGACGTTCATTACTTGAAGATAAACAACTTTTTACCCTGAAACTTTAAAATTGGATTGCAGTGACACGGCTTTAACTAAAGTGAAAGCTTTCCCGACTTAATATAAGTTAGCTCAACTTAACTCTACATAATAAATAAGAATCGCCATAGTATTACCGAACTGAATAAGTCTAACACCTCGGGTAATGTCGGAGGTAGAAATCCTGATATCCCTTACCTCGTATCACGCTTAATCCAGCCAATCACAGCGTGTTACGTCACAAGATATATGTCAGGATTATTTCGTCTGGCAATAGCTCCTCTTTAATCGGAACAAGAAGAACTTCATCCACTTAATTTTCCAAGAAACAAAGAAAAAATATATTCTTTGATCTACGTTAAACGAATTTCAAATGTAGCATCAATTTTCATGCATAATATCTTCTTCACTGTAAAGATAAATAATGAGAAATACAAGACTTCAAAATTTACATATACACCAAATTTGAAGTAAATTAACGACAGTTTCGGATCAGAATAAAATAAATTCAAGTAACCAAAGAAGCTTGCGAGAATGAGATAATACTGTTACCCCGACCGACGTTTTAATCTAAAAAACATATTTAAAGTTCAAGTTTTACGGACGTGAAATATCTTCAAGTGCACCATTAATCCCAGTCCGACGGACGACCACCTAAAGAAGATTACTTTACTCTTTCACTTCTCAAGCTTTTGAACTACAAATTGGTTTTCGATCTTATTTCTCTCAGCTTTATTTAAGCAATAAATAAGTTAACTGACTAAATCTTGCTTTTTGATCATTTCTTAAATCTGGTTATTCCATATATGGTCCGTGTTTTTGCTTTTATTATTATTTAGAAATATGATACATCTAGGTTTTGCCCGCAGCTTCGCTTGGGTTACCAACATTTCAACATAAAACTACATGTTCACCCCTTTAAGAGTAGAATTTCAAAAAATCTTTTCTCATTCCTGATGGTTCTCATCCGTGAAAAAAATAAGCTATCTAAATAAAGAAGTTCTAGGTGGCAAGGGTGGCATGGACTGGGCGATTCAGTGAGTCTGGCCTTCCCTTATGTATAGAATAACATACTGGCAGTACGGGTATCATCAAAGCTATCTGTAAAAAATAATGTGTCCAGACTATTACAAAAGACATTAAAATAAATTTCATAGAACGTCTAGAATTCATAGAAAAAATTTTTGTTCGTTTTTGTAATTTCGAAGCAATGGCAATTATTATGAATTCGTTAAAAATTTTTAAGGTCAAATATGAGATACCTTAAAATTTTAACATTAAACATAAGGGATTAGAAGACAAAAACATAGGCATACGTATTAAATAATGACCTTCTTTGTTAAGGTTGACAATAGGTATTTAGTAATGTCGAAAATCCTCGAGGAAGTTTGTTTGTTTTGCCGTCCCCTTAAGTTGGAGGGCTTCCTTTATGAATAGCAAATCTGACCGCATCTATTAACAACCGACAGAGAATTTGTAGAGGATTAATTTCTTGCCATTTCCAAGAGTCACCTCTAATTGGATTAGATTTGACCCAGTTTTTTTCTGGTTCAAGAACCACTTTGTTTTGGTTTTTAAATACTAAAATGTAAGGAAATACAATGTTATTTTCTATGTTTTTTCATATTAATCTAGTTTGTGTTTGTAAAGAAACGTAGAATGTGCTTGGCTTGTGTTTCGCACAATAGTTTTTTACTATGAGTAAGCGAATAAAATTCTAGAACAAAAGCTTCTTCATGCTATGTATGTAAACTTTTGTTGCATAATTAAGTTCGTTAACTGCGAAGAAAGGAAAAAAACCTTGCATAAATTATTTGACTGCGCTTCTCCAATACAAAGGAGTACTCTACATTCAAATATTTATGAATATACAGTAAGATTCCATGGTTTATTTTGCATGTTTTCGGCTGCTATTAATGTCATTGTAGAAATACCAAATGAATTTTGATAACTCTCCTGATTTTAAAATACGACACAATACTTTTTTGATGTCCTCTCTTTTGAACAGATAAGTAATGCACAAACCAGTGAGAAAACTAAGATGGACCTTCAACTTTTTAATCTAAGAAACCCCATCTGAAACCAAAGAGTGTCTGATGATATTCAGTCGATAGGTTTATTTAATACTCCTTGGGTTTCTACGTTAATACGTTTCCTTTGATCGTCACAATTCAAAACCTATTTGATATTTATAGAATAGTTCCAGAAACCCAAAACAAATTTGATTAGCTTATGCCTAAAATAGAAGAAATGTGTATTTATACCAGATAGTATGTAGTGTATACCAGACAAACTTACCTGAAGGGCAGGTGGGGGCACACCCACCACTGCAACTCCTGTTTATCAGGATCAAAAGTGGCGTCCTTTGATCGAATAACCAATGAATAATGCATATGTGCAATGACGTACAGGCTATCCGGACATCCTACCGGCTATCTTGGGACCCGCAACGAACTAAATGAGAAGAAATAGGAGGTAGTAAGAAACCGAATTCGGACTTCCCTCCCAGCAAAGCGGAGACAGGAATTGAAATGGCGTTGAGTACAAAAAACCGAAATTAATAACTGTAGAGCTGGTATTAAATTGCTCTATCGCTCGCGTTATTACAATAACAGATACAAATAACAGCTATAATTAGCTCTATTTAAATGTATTTTAAGGTAAATTTGTAGTAACAGAGATCGTTCATTAAATGCATGAAGTTGTGTGTAGATTATTTTACTGACAAACCGCACCTATGTCCTATAATAAAAGGCCTAATTTTGTATACATAAGTTGTTGTTAAACGTAATGAAAAAATATACATAAAAGCTAGTTCAAACTTTTTGTGTAATATTAAAAACAAATGTATCAGGGAGGTTCTCAATTTGTTGGTCCCCCTAAACTAAACCGTTTAGCCTTTAGGTTTAACCGTATACTATAACGCTTTGACTACATAACTCACCTACATGTTTACTTAAATATATAAAACCTTTAAGACCCTAACAGAAGTGAAAAAAAATCAAATGGATATATTTATTGATTTTCTTTTGTTAACATTGACAGTCTGTTTTCTTACATCTTAACAAAAAATAGTTTTTAAGCTTAGCAAAACATTGATTTCATCTTAGTTTTCGCTAAAGTAAAGATTTTCGTGAAAATAAAGAAACACACTTGTATTATTAATTATTTCGTAAAATAAAAGTTATATGAAAGTACTTCCAGGGTTTTTTGTTTCAGAGAAGTTTTATCATTTCCAAGCTTTGCGTATGAATTGTTATTTTTCCTGGGGTTTGTTTACAAACGCGAGTTTTTAGTTTAATGAAATGAGAAAAAAAGAAATTTACTCAGTTTAATGTAGAAAAGTAGTTATATTTAATCAGGTACGCACATTATTTCTTAATTAAGTAATTTCTGTATAGTTGATTCGTGCGAAGAGATTTTCATTAAATTTGGCAGCGTTAGTTTCAGACAATGCGAATTCGAACAGAAACACGAGCAGCTGCATTTATGGGTCCTGTAACTGCCCTGTCTCGATTCATATAATTTTTTGTTGGAACGAAAATTAGGGCACCAGCAATGGTCGAAAGCCATTTGGCGACCAGCCAGAACTTTCTTACAGCACCGGATTTGGGGACAAATCTAGTGGAAATCCGAATCCATCCAAACTGACCGAACACAAAAGAAAACACCGGTAAAGGAGCAATCAATCAACGTTCACAGTATTGCTGAAAGAGCCCCTTCGAATGGAATTACTTTGAAATAAAATCGTCTGAGTAGGTGCCTTAACATCTTTTCAAGACTTTGAAGAATTCCTACACATTAGCTCAAAAAAAATACATAATTTAAAAGTGAATTCAAAAATTATATTAACGTCTTCATCCATTAATTAGGAACAATTCTCAAATTTGTACTATAGAGTTATAAATTATAACATAGATTTATTAGAAAATTCGAATATTTCTAAAATTGACCTTCGAAACAAAAATGTCTTTATTTAAAATTAAACGCTGAAAAAAACTGAGATCTTTCGCATTTCGCGTCAATTATTTTGACTTGAATTAATTACTGAAAAATTTATTAAAATTACTAAATAATTTTGTTTTTAATGTTAAACACACCAAGCAAGAAAGAGTATTTTACAAAAGACGTAAACTTTAAACAAAGTGGGCACCATTTCGATAACGCTTGAGTTATTTGACAATCCAAGCGCAGACAGCTGGACTTGAGTGAATTGTCTAGATACAACACTCAATTCTAGATCCTAACGACGTTGCTGTAAAGTTTAAACTCAACCACTCTTCCAGCTGACAATACAAGAAAATACTTGACAACGTAAATAAGTTCTTTGTTTCATGCTACATAGTTAAAGGGTTACTCTGGTCTCTGTTAATATTTGTTTGCTCAAGCTTTCAAAGTACGAGTACGAGTCAATATTTGTACACTTTTTCATTTCCTGATTCCTTGGTTAAAAGTAGAACAAGCGAATCTCAAAAATAATTCATTAAATTGCCTAGATACGAGTACAACAAAATGATACCAGTATCTTCCTTTACCACTCAAAATAAAAATCCCCTACTGATTTTCAAACCTTAACTTCATACAATGGACCCATCCATTCTAATAGACAGAGATATGATTTTTATAATATTTGGCTATAGCCGAGATATATAAGTTAAAAACTGAAATAATACAAAATAAAGTTTAACAATACACAACCTCGTTAACGAACGCGTGCATTTTAAATTGGAAGCTAGAGGTGCGAATGAATAGTATTACAAATTAATTTAAATAATGTTATGTATAGAGCATGCACGTTGAACACCGCGCTGTATGCAGTTATTAGTAACATGCACGCAATAAATTAATTCTCATAACATCCACGTCATCTAGTGATACGTTAATTAAAATTAACCCTGTTTCAACCTGCCATAATTAAAGGGCAATGATGAGGAAAATCATTAACGAATCGTGAGAAACATGTCCCTGCCTATTAACAATAACATTTTGTTTTAAGACTACTAAAGCTAGTGTTATATGAGTTTAGTTGAAGAGTCAACGGTAGACCGAAACTCGTTCGCGCGTCGCAAATGTGTTTAATTATGCCCTGCAAGTTTTTAATAGGCCGCATCAATTTGAAAAAGCTATAAATAACGGACTTAATTACCCAAATTGTGCCGTAACTTGCGCAGATAATGCTTTAATTGTTTTCCTGTTTTAGATAAAGTAAATTCCATGTTTTCAAAGATTTGTTTGTATCACCTCAATAAAACTTCAAAAACAAAGGACCTACCCGTAAATCAGACAAACGAACAGCCAGATATTATTTATTGAACCTGTGTCAAATTGTGATAATACTATAAAAATAAGATATTCTAACAGAATAGTATTTAAATCAATCTAAAATATATGAACCAAAAGTGTCGTTTAATTACTAGTGGAGTTAGAAGTTGGTTGTTCAGTCGATCCATCATTGCTAATTAATTAATGGATACTAATGAGTCGTGAGCAACGACTCCATACTAATTGAACTAATACGATCTGACATACATTTCAACTAAACGCCTTCAAACACAAATATAGCATAAAAAAGAAAATTACCTATGTTAAATAAATGAATAAACTTTAGATTTTGTACTATAAAAGTTGAAGTTGTAAATGGCCTAGCAACTCATAGCATTACACTATGCTAATTTAACAATTCTAGAGTTGTAAGTAAAACCTTTTAAGTGAAGACTGACTTTCAAATAACCCACTGTACGTATTTTATACATGCACAAATTTATTCATATGAAGGAATATTCTGTATAGCCAATACCTTTATTACAGACCGCACATATGTATCTAGTTGCACTGCAAATAAAATATAAGAGTGAAAGTGGATATAAATATCTACTGTAAAGTTGTTTACGTGAAATGTAGACAATGTTCTATAAGTCCTACAAGTACATTTACAAATTATTATTTTTTAAAGAATAAAGCCCCAATCTAATCTAATCTTCAATAAGATTTATAGGAGCCCAACGGAGACCAATCATTAAATTAAGTATTCTACACTTTGATATATTTTTACGGGTATGAAACGACGTAATACTCGAAGGGTTAATTCATGTAAATTCCAATTAGATATGAATTGTGCCTACTGCGTCAGACAAGGTCGAAGGTTCTTGGATGTTCATTCTACCGTTAAAGTCTTGCTTCTTGTAACGGAGTTTTCGGTGTGATTGTCAGCAAGGATAGGAACATTTAGCTTAAATGTTTACATTACACTTAACTTTGTATCTGATGTGGTGTAATTAACTTTCTTGCTAGCGCTCTGTTCATTTATTTTCTTGCATCAGTTCAGTAAGAGAAGTAAGTGTTACGGCAGTTTAAAGTAAAATTAAAGGTTTCATTTTATTTTGTAAAAAGAAAAAGTTGCCAGGGATTAGAGATACATGCAACTTTTTTCTGCCTAGCTAAACCCAAATAATATATTCCTACAAATTTTGTTTTTAAAAACAAATCCAATGATTTTTTAGGACATCTATGAATAAAACTGGAACTTCACAGAGTTCCCCAGAACATTAATATAATCAATTAATTAAAAAACTTTATTAAAATCAACCTTCAATAACACTCGTCAGGACATATTTCATTAAAACTTTTTTGACTTTAGTTTAATTTTACTTCTAAAAACCGTTTAATTGTTTACCGAACTTATTAAGAACTTTTGTACGGAAAAGGTTGAGAACTTTTTGGCTGAAGTGATCCTGTGATAATTCAAATAAAGTAAACGTATAGAAAGTACCCAGGCTTATAAATCCCGAGTGTTGGTACGCATTGGCTTTCGGTCGTTTTGGTTTCGGTGTTTGGAGAACTTTGGAAAGGGGAATCTGTTCGGTTCAAATGGAAATGTGAAATGTTGGAGATTTTAAAGAGCCGACCACGCGCCGCTGTGCGAAGCCGTGCGGTGACGTCAAGCTATTTACATGAACTTCTCTCAGACAGAGGATTATCAAGGAGATAGTTTAAATCCTCGACTGAAGCACCAAGGATTAATTTTCAAACAACAATCAAAATTTATTCCCATTTTCATCCGACTACTTGTTCATTAAAGTGCTTAAAAGTTGAATATTGCTAGTTAAAATTTAATTTAAATTGGAGCACTCAATTTCAGAGCGTTAAACTTTTATGTTTGCCGGGAGCTTTTCAAAAGCTTTGAAATCAAACTCCATATTATCACTACCTGTCTAATCTGTCTAGAAATTAAAGGATGGTATAACAAAAACAATTTAAAATTATAAAAATGAACAAATTTCTTTGTGATCTTGTAAATATCCTTTGTTGATTTATTAAGACGAAGAGGCCACGTTAAAAGGAAAAGGAAAAAAACAAATTGCTTTTAATCAAACCCAAGGTCCGCTATTAGGTAAATGCCTTGAAAAAACTTTGTAAAAACTCTCTTATTTTCCATTCTTCAATTATCGATAAATCGGTTTGATTGTGAAGATTTTTGCTATTTATTTTGAATGTAACAAATGCTAAATGTTACTTATATGCCCATGTATCTATAATAATAGAAATGCAGATAAATAAACGAAACAATAGCGAATGAAATATCGGAGCGATCAATCTACAAATGGGTTGTATTTTTGTTTGGCTCGAGGTGGAATGAGGCTGAGTAAAACTTGGGATTTAAGAAATATATGGGTCGTGTGGCGGAGGCGGGTCAATAAAAATGTGGTTCGTTGTCGAGGAGATTGTCGCTCAACCCTGCGGTCCCAACACTGTGACACGAACCGCCTCAAGCCGTCTAACACAGATTCGTAGAGTCTCCCACGAGATTAATGTGAAATATTCCTCAGTAATTTTCGATCTTTCACGCTCTAATTCTGCCGGTAAATCCTTCACACAATTTCGAGGGATTCGTACCGGATTAGTGGCTATGATGAGACCTTTATATTGAATTCTGTAGTTACAATTGTAGAACTTCAAGTTTGATGAAACGAGAGCTGTGTATGCTCATTCTGTACTCAATTATATTTATTAAAATAAATAAATAAACATTATACAGAAATAAAAAATGCATGATACGTGAATTTTAATCAAAAGATGTTAACCTAATATGCTAATGCGTCGGCCATCTATTAAAAGATAGCACTCACGTCTTACCAGGATTCCGTGATATTAATTGACCGAATGAATTATGTTAAATCTTTTATTAGATTTGATGCTTTCTTTACTAATTATATGGGCTATTATAAATTGTATAAATTTTTGAAATCTATTATAATACTAATACACCGAAAAGAAAGCCCTTATTTTTATTTTATATGAATTATTAAATTTTGAGCAGAATCATGTGCGTGCCTAAAAAGGCTACAATTGGTCGTGAGGTCATAATATTCTGTGAATTTGTATACGGTGCAAAACTAGGTGCTTTCTTTCATACTTAAGGTTCCGTACCAAAAAGGTAAATTGGGACCCTATAAATATGCTTACGCTATCTGTCTTTCAACGTGAATGATAGATTCAATCTTTATGTATCTCATTAACTATATTAGCTAGATTCAAGACATGTCTATTTCTATTGCCGCTATAACAATAATTCTAAAACATAAAGAAATTATAACTAAAGAGGGTTTTATTATTTACTTTATTTGCAAAACACAAGCATTTTTGGACATTTGTTTTTTTTTTGACACCGAAAAGTGGTTTAATAACGTTACTCAAAACCTCAATGTGCTCTCAGTTTGATAGATTTATAGATTCAAGAAATTTGGATTGAAATAAATATACCTTAAAAAAGATTCGTGCAAAACTAAGTTTGCACAACATTGTAATAATGTGGTGCAAACGTGCAAATGTCACGAACTATTCGTAGTGCGATTTCGGTACTAAGTTTAACAATATTTTCAATAT
The DNA here is from genome assembly GCA_949316135.1 of Choreutis nemorana. NCBI lineage: Eukaryota > Metazoa > Arthropoda > Insecta > Lepidoptera > Choreutidae > Choreutis > Choreutis nemorana. Next base: position 3,301,700 of record OX438598.1, read on the forward strand.
AATAACCACATCACGACACACACGCTGAAATACCTTTCGGATTAAAGGGAATAAAAAGTTAAATCGTTTAGAATGAAAGATTTAAGTATTCATTCCATTTATCTTGCAAATAGTTAATTGATATACAAAACGTTATTTACATATAGTCTTTCATTATTTAATATCAGAACTTCAATGTTGACAATTGAGGTGATAGTGTAATAAATGTTTTATTCAAAAGATTAAAATAAGGGAGATCTCAAAAGGTCGCACCATCTTTGATTGTGAAAGTTTGATGCGAAAAGGAATCCTTGTAAACAGAACAAAAACCTTTGAAACGGAAATCTCGAACAAGAATTTCAATTTTAACTTCCCCGAGAGTCTACGCGTTCTTGAGCTGTGAACATGATATGATTAACTTATATTAAATTTAAATTTACCGCATTAATTTTTACCAATAAAATAAATATCCTGATAATTGTTCCAGTAGATAAAACATTAGCATATTAGCAATTACTTAAAACCTGTGTTTCAGATCATAATCGAAAACTATTAAAATTTTAATCGTAGTGCTGTCAAAACACTAAAACAGAAACAATCAGAGAGAGCAAGTCATAGTAAGTCAAATCTTGATGGAATAAAACTTAATACGAAGTGGCTCCAAATACAATTGATGCTTTCCAATTAACTGTAGAGATAGAAAGTAATGAAGGGAATTAAGTCTGTATTGAAAAAGTTTCAATAATTGCGAGCTGGATCCCGTGTGAATTGGAACGTGAGTTTTGTAAATCCTGCTGGATTGTTCGATTGCAAACCACCAACACATTTTAATTATGAAGAGTTTTTTTTTTTTTGTTTGCAATACAAAGGTTTTTTTGCTTGCCACTATTTTTAGAAACAAATGGGAGAAAAATAATATTTCACTCCGAGTTATTTTCCCCCTATTTGTTTAAGGAATTTTTTTATTAGGAATGAGGAATAAATGTTCACTCTTCCTCTTTGTCTCTCTGATTTCTGTTTTTAGGTCCCGAACGCCTGAATGAAAAATCACTTTGTTGTCGTCTGTCTGTTTAAATAAAGATAAAAAATAGTAACAAATAGTTAGGTATGCAATGCCAATTCTAATGACATTTGAGAATGGTTTAACCCCTAGTTTAAGTTTAGTTTTCATCTTATATGGCAGTAGGAGTTAATATACGTACAATTTAATATACGTTTCAAATCTAAATAAAATATTGCCCATAAATATTACGTAACATCAAAGGAAGTTTTGCTTTCATATAAAATTAGTCTCATATCTAAAAATATAGCATTCATGATCCACAAAAAACTTAAAGCATAGCTTAAGGAACATGATAGTACATTGCAGTCGCAAAAGAGGCAAAAATCTGCCTATCTAAAGGAATAAACAAGTCGACTATTATTCTCGTACCTTCTCTCTACCCCTCTTATCTTTTTCAGTCACTTGAACGGTGTGAGTATTTTACTTGACAAGTCGACTTAAAAGGTTTCGTAAAAACTGAATTTCCAGGTGAGAAATCAGTTCCCGTCTCTGATGTCTTGAGTTCTTTCTTCCTAATAATGTTGTACTTGAGATGTCATTTTTAAGATATTCCTTTCTTTAATGTCATGGAAAGAAGGTATACTTTGTGACTTGTTTATAAGACTTCGCATTAAAGTCAGTATGAAAAAATACAGACATGTCCGAGATTTTTGTAACACATATAAAGTTTTCAAAAAAATAAAGTATTACCTATCGAAAAAGTTTTAATTTCGTCCCAAAAAAGTACATAATTTAATTTGAGATCCTTGTTTACCTATATTCATAGAGAAATGTAAATTTAAATACTGATAAAAGAAGGTAGGTTTAACTTTCTCTAATATTACCTTCCCAATGAAATTTGTGCTCTAACAAATCTGATTTTAAACATGAGTGAGCTAAATTCTGCCTTCAAGGAAAGGTCATGTTGTTAGTATGGGAAAGGATGTAGCTTCTGATGTTTAATATTGAAAAAATTCTCATACCTACTCGGAATTTACGAAACTGAATTACATGGGAGAAAATTAATATACACAGAATTAACACAATATACACCTTTTTAAATAGGTATGTTTATACAAATTTTGTCAAATCAACATATAGCCTAACGTAAAAATTAAAATTTTCAAAGTAGTTGATGTAACTAAATATTCTATAAGAACTCACACTCTCCGTAGATCTTGAGATACGAGATACATAAAACCGGTCAAGTGCGAGTCGGACTCTCGATTCCGTAAAAACTTATCGGTATGTAAATAGTACGAGAATTGAGTCCCGAAGGTTTTTTCAGTTTTTGTCGATTGTGTTGTATTTTTTTGTTGATGTTACTACAAATTCTACAGATTTCAGATTTGTTCCTTTACTTGTGCAATATAAAATACCTTATTGCCAAATTTTTATGATTCTAGGTCAATGACAAGTACCTTATGTAGGTTTTGATTCCCTTGAGGATATTTGCAGAAAAAAAAAAAATTATTACTTATATTAAATACTTTTTATTGTGTTGACTTAGAAGTTTGATTTTTACACGATTCCAATTTGTATGTATGTTTCACGACAAAACTGTATGCAATTTTATACTGGGACTAGCTTCGAAATTTGAAATATTCGTGGACTTATTAGTTCTGGCTTTAGTCTATGTCTTATAATAAGGTGGCTGTAGACAGTTTCATTGGGATAAAAAAGTAAAGCTTTCTATATTTATTTATGTAAAGAGTGATTCCAATATATTTATGGATCAGTGTGTTGAATAATATTGCTTATATTGCTAGGTCATTACTTTAGTGGACATGGTCTCCCATTTTCTATTTTTATCCAACATAAAAAACGGACTTAAGATTACGTAAATGTTATTGTTGAACAAACCATCAAATTAACTTTTATTTTTGTTTTAGGTGACACTGATGAGCATGGACTACCAAAGGAGAAAGACATGGGGTGTGACACCAACCTGTACCTCTACCATGTAAGTAACCTACAAAGATATAAAAGTATTTTTTTTCTGTCTCTTAAGCGATCCCAAACAATCGATCCGATTCTGATGATACTTTGGGTAATTTTTTAAACACAATATCTTTTCATCTTATAAAAGGTTCAAAATATAAACGTTCTTATACCATTAACTAACAAAACCAATTGTTAGGACATGAAGCATTCGTTAGCTAACCAACAAATTTACTCCAATGTCATGATTTGCAATGCTTTTTCACGAAATTTGTACAACATTAACATTAAAGGAATATTTAAAGTACAAACAAAAATAACATTTTAATAATAAATAAAAAAAACAAATCTGTATAAAATCATGATTCAAAAGAGATTTTTTTTGAAAACTTTACGTTATATGAGCTATACTTGGAATCCTATTTTCTTTTTAAATACTACACTACACTACACACTTCTCTGTCTTCGTTTGTAAATGATTATGATATTTTATAAATTCTCCTCGTGTATTTTTAAAATACATATTAAACTGTGCTCATTCGCCGAGAAAGAAATATCAAAGTATCTTTAGCAATTCAAGGAAGCGAGTACACTATATAAGTAGCAAAACAAAACTGTAATATTACGCTCCAGATATACTTTTAATTACGACACTAAAGTTAACTATGACTCATTACTTAACTTAAGACTTGTTTCATATATTTTACTTCGGACTTTCTTTTCTATCTACATCTACCAACTTTGCCTATAAAACTAAACTAAATTTAATCGCAATCTCAGAAACGTTGAGTATTAAATTTACATTAAATTATTCCGAAATTTATGAAAGCGCTTAATGAACGTGCGGAATGATTATGTTCATTTCATTTCCTAAAATAGCGAGCCTAATTTGGAACGTTGATATTACGGCGTATTTCATTCGGAATAACATTTGCGAGAGGCAATTTAAATCTGGATTAGAGAAGCAGAGTGGGGGTAAATCGAGCGCCTTATTGAAATTTAGTTACTAGACGACGCATTGCTACGGAACGAAGTTTGCTCGATGACCCGAGCCGTAGTACACTCGTAGCGCCGTAGTCTCGTAGCACGTTTCTTCGCCCGGTGGCGGCGTAGCACTTCAATTTCTTACACGATTGAGTCGCATTTCGCAATCTGCACTGCACTTACGTAAACCTACTCGAAAATACAATCTTAAAAATAATCCTACGTAGCTTTATAAAACAGAATAAAGCCATTATTTTACCACTTGACATACCATTTTAATAAAAAGCTATACTTGAGCTTAAACAAACGTGAGTTACGCAGCTGCGGTCTGCTGATATTCGGCAAATTGAGCCATGAAAAACGCGCCTCGTAAATTATACGTAAAACGTTAATAAAAGCCTGGTTCAACTTTCGGAAGCATCATTTTAAAACTTGGGCAATATTATAGGGAAAGTTTTTAAGTAAACCATTATTAAAGTTATTCGAATGTAGATTTGGTAAGCAGGTCAAGCATTCGTCGGGTAGTAATGACGCCTGTTTTATGGCTTTCCGAGAACTTCTCCAAATAGTCAGAAGCACTCTCGTATCCAGTGATGTTTAACTATATTTACAACTTTTAATTTTAAGTTCTCGGGGGCATTCCCAACTTTTGTACATTTATGTAAAAAGAGAAAACGCAAAAAATGACCCCAATTATTAGAAAGCCAACATTTTAAACATCGAATAAAGTTTACTGTTTCAATTTAAAAAAGGTTTCAATATGCTGAATAAACCTTAATTCCTTAATGTATGTGATAAAAAATGGTTGAATTTGAAAGAGCAAAGTTGGCGGAATCATCTAGAAACGGATATTGGTTGAGCGGCCTTGATCTGAGGGCTCTGGAGCTGACGAACACAAGTCGAGCGAGGCCGAGCGAGGCAGAGTGCGGCCGTGCGCTCTTCAACCAGACACCCGACCAATCACGAGCCGGCATTCTTACGACACGGTCACGGCCGATACTGATCACACTTTTTAATTGAATAGTTAATTTTATACGTTTAATTTAAACTAACTGATCTACATACATATCCCCGTAATAATAAAAATTCCTTAGAGAACCACACCATGCTTGAAATCAAATTATTTAACAAACATCAAATATTCATTGCTAATTATCATCTTCCAAAAATATATGAAACCACAGATAAACACTTGTTTATGCAAACACGATCGTCGTCCAATTTGCGAATCTATTATTCAAATAACCGACGAAAATTAAGCCATCATAAATCACAACATACGGGTAGAGGGGTTGTTAACAAAAACAGATTTTATTCGGTTAAAGGAATATAGAGGAAATTAAATTGTTTTATTGGGGAGCTGTGTGGAGGGAGTTCAGTGTTGGCCTGACACAGTCAACAACTAAAACAAAGAGTTCATTACGATGGCGGGCGCATCACCGACACAGCAAAATTCAGATTTCAAATAAAACGTTGACTAACGCCGACGGTAGATTAAAACAAATGAGAAAAAACTGAATGACAAATTGCGGGTGCAGCTATTGTTTTATCAAAAGTATTTTAGGTTTTGTTTCACACTAAGGGAGATGATTAGACTTAACGAAAACTATTTTCCTATCCTAAGAATAATTATGAAATTATTGTTACAACACAAGTCCATTTTTTAAGAAACAATGAACACGAAATATAGTGCTAATACTGTTATAGCAATATCAAACTATTGGAATTACTTGGCAATCAAAGTAAAGCTCAGTTATAAATCACTTAGTAACTCAACGTTTCATGAGGTATATTCGAGGCATTTACTGGCAAAACTCAAATTTACGCTAACGACCTTTGCGCTAAAGATAAATGAGCGTAATTTCTCTTAAATGTTACAGTTCATCCGGCGCACTGTAAGTAAAAACTGCAAAAGTCTAGCAAACTGATTAATGTTTCAGATCACAAAAAAAAATGCTCAAAATCATCAGGCTTTGCAAATTCGGTTCAAGGAAATATTTTCCCCTTGAAAAATTAAATAAAATCATGACACGTCACGTCAGTGAGTGGATCACAGACTATATGAGTACCCAACATCAACTTAATCTGTCTAGCAGATTAACAGACAGGCAGACGGACACAAAAGTGTTTTTCATTAACAATTACGGAACCCTAAAAACAATTTATACTGTACGTTATAAGAAAACTGAAGAACAAGAAAAAGATTCTAGAATGTACTCGAAGTATGCTCTGAGATCTCGAACAAAAAGCTCTAACACTATACGTATACTCTTCAAGGCAAAGCGAAGGCTCACAATAGGAACGCAGGTGGAGTGTAAATGTTCCAGCAGAGCCATTCCTCTAGACAAATAATAATATAAACGACTGCGAAGGCGAGACTTGTGAATAGGTACATATTTTTCATTGTTAGACATATTTGCTCCGTATAAATCTGAAAAATTCAGGCTCTCCACTTTTTCTTTTTGATATCGACCGACTTTTTATCGCAGCGAGTTTCTTCTCACTTATCTTATTACATTTCGTAGTATTTTTAATCATAGTTTAAACAATTTCATCCTATGTTATTGAAGGTGTTTAAAAATTTAAGAAACTACAAAAATACTTTTGCTTTATTTTATAATTACCTAATTTATAATACTTATACAACCAAAAAAATAGTTATACCACCCAAAACAAATTCTTATAATAAATACGAGTCCAGAACAAATATTCATGAAAATTGCACTAGTTATTACCCAAGCTGGCATTACGTTCAGAGTTCTGTTTGTTTTGCAAATTTATGGAATTTTTATTCCATTTAAATGACAACGAAGTATATGACCCACCTGATGCAAGTAATTGACGTATGCTCCATAAATTTTGACTTGTATTGTTGATGACTCCGTATTCATCAACTTCAATAAATGAAATTAAATGTACTTTATTTCGGATATACAATTTTATAGTAATTAGTATTGGGTTTGTCTCATTATTAAACTTCAAAATTATTTTAGTATTATTAGTTGTTTTTGTCATTATATTTTACAATTACCTAAACATAAGGAATGACCACTCCTACCCAGTTTTTTTGGAAAGGGCAGTCAAACCTCGTCGCTATAAATTTTAGAATAGTGTTTGTACTATCATGCAAGCAGAGCAGCATTGATGCCACTTTTTTGAAGATTACTGCCTCGAACCCGTCTACCCGAGCTTTGATAAACATACCAAATGTGCTGCAGCACCATGTCTGCCCCAGCATCACCCTAAACACGATATTATAGTGAACGAGCAGAGCGTTCATGGCTCTATACCATGGCTCACCCACAGGTTTCCTGAGTAAAATGATTGGCAGAAAGATTTAAATAGGGGTTTTTTTACTTTTTCACCAAAATTCAAGGAGAGAGAGGCATTCAGTTGGCACCCGTGCTTTTTTGCTTTGGTTTTGTAAGGCCAGATCAAAAGCCTTTGATAAATCAAGGAAGCACGCGTACACATTCTGCTCCGTGTAGTACGTAACGTACACTACCTATACTGATAAAACTTATTGAGTACCACTGTTCATAAATCTTTTGTTTCGTAAATAACATACTAATAATGTGTTAAGTAGTATTAGGCAACACTGGATTTTGAAAAAAGTACGAGAATATAAGAATCCCACTTAAAGTATCTACACTAAATTCCGACCCGAAGGTCAGCTGATGCCCGAGAGCGCTAGAGCAGTGCTAATGGCGCGTGAATAAAATACGAGCCAGTGCGAATACTGGAGACGAGCTCGTTCCAACGTATATCATATTACGCAAAATTAAAACCTACACGCTTCAACATAAATCACAGTTTAGATTGCATAAAGTCCTCCCGTTTCATGGAAGCTTGGCGTTTAATGTATTAAACTCGTGAACAACTTGAAGCCGTTGAACACATTAGATTTAGTACTATAACTTAAGGCACAACTTGTGGCCATAATGACTTATTGAAATTCAGTAGAACTTATATTGCGTACTCATACCTATTTCATGACTTTGACTGACTCCTAACTTTGGTATATACAATTATGCCTTTCTTTTTAAAACGTTCACTTATTTAGAACCTCTACAATTATCAAAATTAAACATGAGTGACATTTCTTTTTAGATTTTCTTGTTGGAATAATCCAGAAAAAAACACTAGGTATCACATTGCATTACATGTCAGCGAGGGTTGTATTGGTATAATTACTACACGACTAAAAATAGCTTATAATTAGTCACAGGAAGCTTTTTCTTAGATTCACCTCCAGTTTTTACACTCCGCTCGAAATTTTCATTTCTATGGTTTAAAAAAACTTGCTTATTTAGGTAAAATTTTTGTACACTTACAAATACCGACATATGTTTAGAAAGCAGCTCACCTAATTGCAATCAGTTACCAAAAAAACAAAGTCTCATGGAACGCTTAAGGCATCTAGCATTCTTTACTGCTTGTGGAAACCTGAATGACTCTTATTTAGTAGTGTCTAAATAAGATAAATTCTGTACTTTTAATAACGTTGTTGTTGCGTAGGACGAGCTGGAAGAGCGGCCACGTGCGGCAACGTTCCTCAGTTCCCTGGCGGACTATTCCAACACGATCCCCACGGTGCAGTCGGCGGACCCCGACGCGCCCAAAGCGGCCCCACCAGCACGCATGGGCACACTCATCGGCGTCTACCTGCCCTGCATACAGAACATCTTCGGTGTCATTCTCTTCATCCGACTCACATGGGTGGTCGGTACCGCAGGCGCTATACATGGCTTCCTCATTGTACTGACTTGTTGTTGCACGGTTAGTGGTTTTTTATTCACCTCAAAACAGTAGGTTTTTATATTCTATTTTAATATATATCTATTTTAATGATTATTTTTATGCACGTTTGGACTTAAATTCTATGTCTATGAACCAATTTACATGATTTAATTTTCTTGTTGGAAAGGAGATGCCTCAAGGGTGGCTCCTAATCAAACGCATTTCGAAGATTTTTGAATTTTGAAATTCATTGGCATTTTCAACAGTACTTACGTGTTGCAATTATAGACCATGCTGACTGCCATATCGATGTCTGCTATCGCGACGAACGGGGTGGTGCCAGCGGGTGGGTCGTACTTCATGATCGGGCGCGCTCTGGGCCCCGAGTGCGGCGGCGCAGTTGGCATGTTGTTCTACACGGGCACTACGCTCGCCGCTGCCATGTACATCGTCGGTGCCGTCGAAATCGTGCTGGTAATCAAACACTAATCATTTCATTGCACGACTCTAACCCTAAAACTTCCTAAAGATCCGCTCCAAACTATGATCTTGTGACCCCTCTATTTCTAGAACGATGCTCTGGATACCGGATATCATTTATGCATACATAGACACAAACGTAAAAATCTCAGATTGCTCAAGTAGACGTCAACGTCACTCGTTTCTCTCGCTCTTTCAAATAAATTCCTACTCAACTCATCTTGCCCAATTGGCGATGTTAAAAATCACGACATGGCTTGACGCATACATACTTTGTATTGGACCTAACTTTTTATGAGAATTCTAGCATACGATACGACGTGAAAATAATGCTCAAGCTTAACGAGTTGTAATATCCTATAATGCTACGGTCGCAGTTGTTCAAAGCCAGTTTTATTGTCTCTCAATCAAGGGTAGTTCGAAGTCGATCCGCAGATAAAGTGAAATGCCGTGTACTGAATACACAATGCCACAGTCACAATCTAGCTAACTTCCCAACCTCCACCCACAATATAAAAGTAATTGTTAACTTCGCACGTGCACGACATAACAATATCACAGTCAAACAAAGTTTCCTAATGCGGCTTAATTCAGACTTATAATGTTCCTTTGTTGGTTTGTCTTTAATAATGTACTTCCACCCTCATATTGAAGTAAAATTCTCAATTTCAGACTTACATGGCCCCTTGGTTGTCGATTTTCGGTGATTTTACCAAAGATCCTGAAGCGATGTTTAACAATTTCCGTGTCTACGGCACGGGGTTGTTGCTCGTCATGGGGATGGTGGTGTTCGTGGGGGTGAAGTTTGTTAACAAGTTTGCAACGGTCGCCCTCGCCTGCGTGATCCTCTCCATCACCGCTGTCTACGTCGGAATCTTTGTCAACTTTAACGGAAACGACAAACTCCAGTAAGATATATGAATAACGTTGACCAGTTCAAATTCCTCACATTTATGTAGTTATATTTAAAATTTATGTTCAAGATCTATGAAAATGTATTATTTTCAGGATGTGTGTCCTCGGAAAACGCTTGCTCAAAGACATTAATATTAATAACTGCACCAAGGATGTTGGCGGCGAACTGTATCAACTCTTTTGTCCGAACAAAACTTGCGATCCGTATTATACAGCCCATAATGTGAGCATAGTCAAGGGTATTAAGGTAAATGCTATTCTTGACATGAGTTTATTTTAATGAATTAACTACTACTTCAGTTCTGTATAACAAAGTTTAATGATTACAGGGTTTAGCTAGCGGAGTCTTTTTTGATAACTTACAAGATTCATTCTTAGAAAATGGACAATACATTGCCTACGGAAAGGAACCTGATGATATTGAACAAATGGAAAGACCTACTTATAATCAAATTTATGCTGATGCGACAACCACCTTTACAATACTAATCGGAATATTCTTCCCATCTGTAACTGGTAATTGTCAAGAGTTAATTTTTAAATTTTATAAAATCCTATAAAACTCATTATTTTAACGATTTTTGTAATATTTTCAGGAATTATGGCTGGATCCAACAGATCAGGAGATTTGGCTGATGCACAGAAAAGCATTCCGATTGGAACAATTTGTGCTATTCTTACTACCTCCCTAGTATATCTTTCCTCAGTATTACTCTTTGCAGGAACTGTTGACAACTTGTTACTTCGCGATAAGTAAGAATAATTCTTTATTTTCTATCATAGGTGTCTTTATGCTTGTAGCCTTGCACGTATCCGTCATCTGGTTTTCTTTCTTCTCTACCTGCAATTCCTCTTCCTTGACCTGATGCATCGAATCTTTCTTTATGTGAGCCTGTATATTTAGATGTGTCTGTCATTCTAGCAACAACTTGAGAATTATCAACTTTAGTCGCACGAGATGTATTAGGTATACTACACTTGATGAGTTTAGATTTTACCTCATTTACATCAAGTTTTTTCTCCTTAGCAAGACTTTCTACAAACTCTATAAAACGATTAAAATCTAGAGTTTTTGCTTTAAATCTTGAAAATATGATACCGGTGTCAGTTGTTGTTACTTTTTTCCCATCTATAACACCAGCTTCTTTTAACCACTTGTCGCTGTTTGTAAGTGTAATTTGGCTTCCATCACTATTTGCTTTTCCAAACTTTGCATATTCTTTAAATACTTGTTGTATTGTCGCATTTTTAGTCGATGAAGTAGCCATGATTGGTGACTGGTCTGGTTTTTATGAATGGATATTAAATAATTACACTTATAATTTTGACATGTTTTACCCAAAAATTTAAAGCGTTACCAACGTGTTTTTTAAATTAATTTCATTTTTATCTAATTTCAGATTCGGCCAGTCTATTGGAGGGAAACTAGTCGTCGCTAATATGGCTTGGCCAAACCAGTGGGTAATTTTGATTGGTTCATTTCTTTCAACCCTTGGAGCAGGATTACAGTCACTGACAGGAGCTCCGCGTCTTCTTCAAGCCATCGCTAAAGATGAGATTATACCTTTTCTCGCTCCATTTGCAGTTTCCTCAAAAAGAGGTGAACCTACAAGGTCAGTTGCATAAAGTATCAGCTCAGAAAACCAATTTCGAAGAAAAAAATTAGTTAGAAAATTTACCAAAGGTACAAAATAATCAAGGTTTGTGTATTTTCCAGGGCCCTGCTTCTTACGATGTTCATTTGCCAAGGAGGAATCCTGTTAGGCAACGTTGATATTTTGGCGCCTCTTCTATCTATGTTCTTCCTTATGTGCTATGGATTTGTAAACCTGGCCTGCGCTCTTCAAACACTCCTTAAAACTCCGAACTGGCGACCAAGATTCAAGTATTACCATTGGTAAGTCCATAAGAATAAAATTGTGGAAACGTCGATAGTACTTATGTTTTAAATGGTTTCAAATGAATGTTTATTTTAGGTCATTGTCATTAGCTGGTCTTACTCTATGCATATCTATTATGTTCATGACATCTTGGTTCTACGCTTTAATCGCGATGGGTATGGCTGGCTTGATTTACAAATACATTGAGTATCGTGGGTAAGTTAAACATTAATTTACATAAATTTTAACTTTAGACAAATGTATTATTCATTAACTTAATGTTCTTTCAATCTTTTTTTACTTTTTTTAAGAGCTGAGAAAGAATGGGGTGATGGACTCCGAGGCTTAGCATTATCAGCTGCACGTTACTCACTATTGAGATTGGAAGAAGGTCCACCTCATACCAAAAACTGGCGGCCTCAAGTACTGGTTCTGGCTAAACTGAATGATGACCTCTCATTGAAGTACCGTAAAATGCTGTCTTTCGCGAGTCAACTGAAAGCAGGTGAAGTTTAAATTCAGAGTGTTCCACGGCTATGCCCCATGGAGGGAAAGTATATAAAACTTTCTATCTACAATATTAAGATACTTTCCCTTTATGTGGCATAGCCGTCGGACACACTGTATTTTTAATACATGTTTTACAAACTATGGATCTGTCGATGCTTGGAAAGGCAGAAGCAAGACCTACTCACGATCTAAACATTACAACTAGCTTATCTTTTAATATAGGAGTACATTATTTCGTTTGTAAACTATTTTATAGGAATAATTAATCTAGCACAAATATAAGAAAGAGGTTGATACATTTTTTAGGGAAGGGTCTGACTGTATGCGTGTCAGTTTTGGGAGGGGACTTCACCCGGCGTTCTGGTGAAGCTTTGACAGCCAAGCAGAATCTTCGCAAATGTATGGATGATGAGAAAGTCAAAGGATTTGTTGACGTTCTAGTATCGCCTGATATCGCAGATGGTTTAAGTCACTTGTAAGTAAAACTATCTCCTAGGACGTTGCAATTTTTTAAATTATAACTATAATGTCTTTGACTCTTTGCATTTAACATTTCAGCGTACAAACAACTGGGCTGGGTGGTTTGAAGCCAAACACGGTGATCGTTGGTTGGCCATACGGCTGGCGTCAATCGGAAGAAGAGCGTACCTGGCATGTATTTCTACACACTGTGCGCGCTGTTACTGCTGCAAAAATGGCCATGCTTGTACCAAAAGGAATCAACTTCTTCCCTGACTCGACAGAAAAGGTTAGCTACAAACCATCCAAAAACCTATTTCCTAAAAAGACCTACCTTAAATTATATCGTTTCATTATTTTTGTAGATATCCGGTAACATCGACATTTGGTGGATCGTTCACGATGGTGGAATGCTGATGCTCTTACCATTTTTACTCAAGCAAAATCGCTCTTGGAAGAACTGCAAACTACGCATCTTTACCGTCGCACAAATGGAAGACAACTCAATCCAGATGAAGAAAGACCTTAAGATGTTCCTGTATCAGCTTCGAATTGAAGCCGAAGTCGAAGTTGTGGAAATGGTTAGGAAATCAAACCATACATATAAAAATCGATAAATTAGTAAATGGTTTACTAATTTTGTTATTTTGGTAATCTACAGACTGACAGTGACATCTCGGCCTACACCTATGAACGTACTCTAATGATGGAACAACGCAACCAAATGCTTCGGGAATTAAGGTTAAACAAGAAGGAAACCCTTGGAATGGTGAGTTTTGGGGTATTTTAGTAACATTATTTGCAATGAACTCTACACCTTTAAACGGCTGTCAACTGCCCTCAACTTGTTTGTATATTACGCCACTGTGGCTTTGTAAATAACAATATCTGTTATATGTTATAAAATTGGTTAATAACAAAATGTTTGTCTATCGCTGCCAACACAGATGCAAAATTTGGTGGACTATCATGAACAAAATGCTGAGGAGAAGTTACCTCTGGTAAACCAGGCTAATATTACCCTCCAATTAGTCCACTTTCGTTAGCCTTAGCTGGTTTTTTTTACTAAAATAGATTTTTTCCCTTGATGTTTTGTTTTTTACACATAATGCTACAATGCATTGTGTAAATTACAAAAGTGTGTGTTATACGATTTATGTACGCTTATTTTTCTCCTTCAATATTCATGTTTCCATATGTGGCTATAAATCCATTGAATCAATCCATTAATGTCCATCACTGTCACTATACCATCAAATTCATGACATCGTACTACCATTTTCTCATTGTAATTGTTATTTCATGTAATTACATTCTAAAAAGTATGTTTACCTAATCGTCATTTCGATGTTTATATGTAGCCTGTCTTGGAATATGCTTTCTGTGTAATATGTTATGACTAGAAAACTATTACAAATAGCCAAACTAGTCATGCACTTCCGTATCGCTTAGCGTATGCACTGTGTAAATCTACTATTTTAATTACAGTTTTTGACATTTGTTCGAAATAGTATGTAAACATAATTTTTTTGTTATTCTTGACTCATCTCAGAGTTTATTCATTTTATATTTTACCCGGAGTTTTGACATTACCCTGTGTTTAAAGGTGGAGGCTATCGTAGACCATCATCATGGCGACGTTAAGACTTCAAGTAAAGTTCGTTTTGCGGAGCCCGGCAGCGGGTCGCCGACACGTGAAGGTGAAGACGCCCCTTCGCCACCTTTGTCTGAAACTGAAGAGAAAAAAGATGATGATAAGGTGATTTTTTCTTCTGTATTTGTTTGTCGTAACTGTGGTCTGAAAATATATGTGACTGCTGTGTTCAAATATAATTCCCACCAGTCTGAAGATTCTCTTGAAAATCAAAAATATAAGTCCATATCTAATGGACGTTTAAAAGTTTTAGGGTTACGGTCAAATCTATTTTTACTTAGGTTAATTTTTCTAAGTTCAGTCTTTCTTTATATTAAAAACCCCTTAAGTAACCTTTAGGTATTTAAATCTTAATCAAATTCCTAATCCAGTTGATGAGATTAAAACATCCATCTCTTTGCTTGATAACATAAATAAACTTACTTGAATTTGAGAATATTATTTACTTTGTATTAATATATTGACTATCTAAATGTTTTGTTCCTATTCTCAAGTTCAAGTAGTTTTTTTCAATGACATGTATTTATTATTCATAAATATATAATCATAAATAATCACTGAAGCTCGCTATGTTGCAAACGAACAAAGTATAATTTTGTTTGCTTGCATTTGTTTGACGCTATTGTGGTTATTATCGTTGACATTGTCTTCAACGAGTTATTTGCACCGCTAACTCACTTACATTTAAAGAGATGCATCATTATTTTGATTTTGGATTCGATTGATTTCATGCCATAGTCATCATCATAATCATGTATGATTTGATCAGCGAGTCCTAGCGAATCTACACACGGTGGTCATATGTTTGCTAATGAGTTCTTTCACCTTGATTTGTTCACTTTAGTTGGTTTCTTTGTTCACTGTATAGATAAGAGTTTGGATGTTTGAATGTCCGTAGTGAGTTATTGTTTTACAATTTAAGTAATATATGACATCCCGTGTTTTATTCGCCTTGAATCCGTCATGTGCAACGTTCGGTTCGCGAATCAATATCAATTTTGATAAATGGGCTGGCAAAATTGGGGTAAACGTAGGACGACTTTCGAAGTAGTTTGTTGCACATAATCGATTCAATGTGGGACTCGCCCGACGAACAATCACAGTCGCAGTGTGAGGGCGCTCTGTCACCGACGCCGGACGACAAGCACAAGGACAAGAACCCCAACGGAGACGTCAAGCCGAAAGCCAACCTGCCCAACATCACACCGTAAGTACCTACCACATCCTGTACAATGAATTCTTAATTGTATATACCTGGATAAAAAATACATATACAATTCACCTGGATAAAAAATAAATACAGTACCAAAGTAGAATAGGACATTATTAGTTATTTTTTCACTATTAACATGGACTTACTAATATAATCACGAAAGTTTAAAAACTAAATATCTTAAAAAAAAATTAATTTCATTTTCTGAAAACTTTATCAAAAATTTTGTGATTTATGAGATTTAAAAGTCAAACAATTATAAACGACCAACCAAATTGTTCATAGTTGAACCTACTTTTGACAATATATGAATCTCTTGTGTTCTTTACTTTCTTTTATTTAAAACTCGTTTGCATAATTGAGAAATCATAGGCTAAAAAAACGCCTCACTTAAATTACAAAAACCCTGTTAAATTAAAAAACGTAAATGTTCCCCAAAAAGTCGATCCAAAAAATTGGTTCTTGTGATAACTGGTGATTTTTTAAATGAAGAGCTAAAGCAAAGAAAGGTCACTAGCCAGCAAAGTGACCCTGATCAGCCTTGCATATAATGTTAATAAAATTATGTTATTAAGTTGCAATAATCGCTATATCAGAATATTGCAGTTGCTTTTGCTGTACAGGGATGAGGGCACGGTGAGACGAATGCATACCGCGGTAAAACTCAATGAGGTGATAGTTTCCCGCTCCCATGACTCACAGCTGGTCATACTGAATCTCCCAGGACCTCCAAGAGACACCAAACTTGAAAGGGAGTCCAACTGTAAGTATAAGTATCTACCCATTATGTACTAATGTACATAATAATCGGATCTGGCACGTATAAGTTTTGTAGTTTAAACTCTCATGACTCTTATAAGCAGATAACTAGACAGAGTTTAAGAAAAAGTGGTAAAAAGAATACAGAGCTACTGCTCGTACACACGCTTTTTGAACTCTGTATCTCCTCAACCTATACAAAAGGTCTGACGGCCTTTCTCACCCTTAGGAATGCAGATTTTTTGCATAATTACAATTCAATTCTTATTTTAGTGCGACTATCATTGGACGACAACTTTGCATAATCACGCTCGAGACCTACTTCCACACCTGATCTACCTCCAGCACACTGACGTTTTGTTGCTGTTTTTCAGACATGGAGTTCCTAGAGGTACTGACGGAGGGTCTGGAGAAGGTGCTGATGGTGCGCGGCGGCGGGCGCGAGGTGATCACCATCTACTCGTGAACAGTGCGCGCCGAGCCCCCGCCCCACACACCCCTTGTTCCGCCAACACCCACCGCGGACAATGTACGCGCCCACATCAAAAATCTATGTGATTATATCGTAACTATTAGTGCTCTATTTTCGAAGATTCGAACTGAATCCGAACGTCGTCGTTTCGTTAATGTAATCACGTAATCCCTCTCGTAAGACTGCCGAGACGGACTTACGTTCTTGTTTATTTACCTACGTATTTTCTAACGAAGATCGAAATTATAGTGCTATCGTTTAAACTGTACAATGTTAGATTAGTTTTAAATGTTTTGTTGGATATTGCTGCTTGGAATAATGTTACTTTGGAGTTTATTGATTGTTGTTTAGATATGTATTGAAACTGAATGAGTGTATCTATCGAGGAGCCTTACGTTGATCGGAGTGATTAGTTCTAAGTTGATTGTTTTGTTATAATTAGATTAGCTAAGAATTAGCTTAGAAAAACTATTTGTGGTCTCCTGATTATGCCATATTCTCTTATAAACGTAGCAATTACTGTTTTACGTAAATGGCTGTTTTTTGTCTTTGAAAGTTTTTTTTTTAAATCGATTTTGAGATGACGTACCTAAATAGATTATAGGATTATACATTTACTAAAACTATTAAAGATTTTTATCTATATGGAAACGTATTTTGTAAATAATTATTCTGTTCTAAGGTTTTTACATCTGCTCAACTTAAAACTTACCGTGGGACTGAATCATATTTTCCTATTCAAATCCAACACGGTTAGTTAATTTAAGCTGTCTCGTCACTTTTTGACATAAGTTTAATCCAATAACAAATAATAAAATCCCAAAAAAAAATCTCATTCAATTCTTGAATTGTGGTTAACTTTTCATCTTTTCCTCCCGAGTTCCGTAATTGAAGCTTTTGATAAGATCCTTCGTATGGGTTTTACGATGAGTAGATTCTATTTAGAGTGTATTAGTAGAGAAGGAGTGGTGACGAGTGAGTCTGGAAGTAAGTAGTTGACGGGGCGATGGCCTTAGTGCCGACCTGGACGGATGGTGCCCCGTTCGCAATAATATATTAGAACCTATAAACTTATTACGCACATTCGCGTAGTTAGATGATTTCTTACTGTGATCGTTTTTATGACATTTTTGTCGTCTGAGCTTATAAATATATTTTGATTGACAAAAGGCCGCTAACGCTGGTATTTTACCATAAAACAAATGTGCATTTTATATTCAAAATTTACTAACAAAAAATCGATGATACCAAGAAATATTAAATTCTGTTCTTCACATTTAATGAGTTGACGTAAGTTATTTACGTATGTATTTTTATTGTTGTACAATTATCTACTAGAATTACATAAATTGTCAATTTAATTTTTCCATGAATTATCTTCTCTTAATCGCATGAACAGTGTTAGATAACTGCCAAATAGGAATCGGTGTTGTAAGATATCCTAGTCTGTAAGTCAAAATAAGTATGAAAAAGTATTTCTCTCATGAAATAATAAAATTGAATGTAATAAAAATAGCTCATTCATAACTAGGCATTGCCGAGTCTTTTAAAATGTAAATTATTTAAAAATCATGAATGACTCATTCGCAGAAGCTTAGATTGTAAAAAGATTTTGCTATTTCTATTACCTACATTCTGTTACATAAGTAGATCAAAATTAATAAATAGTTGTAAGAGCGGTCTAGTGCATGATATCACTTTTATGATTACTAGGTGGGGTCTAATACCTAAAGTATAGTTAAATATTCATAAATTAATACCTAAACTCTTAAGATAAGTAATATTTCTAAAATTACTTCGGAAAGTTAATATTGTACCTACCGCTTATCCCATTTCACCTTAAAGACCTTCGCAGGTTATTCAATATTGAGATAACCAAACCTAACCTAACATCCCAGATTAATGTCAATCTGTTAGTTACAAGGTACTTTAGTAAATACCTAGGTGCATAGGTACTACTTTAAACGATGCATCTTAAATATATATTATTATTCATTAAAAATCTTCTCGAAACGTGTAGGTAGACACCTACTACTATACCTCATAAATAACGGATTTAAAATTTAAAAAATATTTGTAACAAACACACCAAATAACGAGTTTAACTCTATATATCTTACTTATCCGTCTATCGTAATTTTTTCATATTCATAGAAATTCTGTTAGAATTAAAAATCATATTGACATTATCTTCCATAAAGCCATTAGATGGATGCTTAAGAAGCATTTATAGATGATACAAAAATATTTACATACCTACCTACATATATAAACACAAAAATAATAATTGAATTATTTATTTCAGATTCCAATAAAATGTATCTCAATACTTAGTTTTTAAATATAAAATCGATAAATTTATAAAAATAATATTTACTTACCTTCTTTACCTATAATGGTCTTAAAATGTTTGTCGAAATTAAATACCTATCTATAGGTAGGTAGATATAACAAGTCTGTCTCAAATATTTTATAAATACATATTTATGTATGTTTAAATTATGTAGTGTATTTAGAAAGCAAAGCTCTATAAATATTTCAAAGATTTAAAAATGCTGCCTTGGTAGATATTCTATTAATTTCATTTAAACTTACTAAGAATCAGATGCAACAAATTCATAATTTGGACTTAAAGTCATGATTCATGAGTATTCGGAAACTCAAATTTCTTCGTTCAAACTTTTCAGTTTATGGAACATTGCATACAATTTGTTGAACGCTATTAAAGTCTCGGAATTGTGCCAAACATTGTTACATAGCGTGTAGCGTGTAGGTCCATCATATGTGATATACATATGCCTCCCTGTAAAACATCAAAGATTGTTTGAAAAAAAACTCGCATAAATGAAAACCCGTAAGTAAAAATACTTACGGGTAATACTATATATCATAAAGGCGATAGCGTAAAAAACTTCGAATGCTTGTAGGCAAAAGTAGGCTAACTAAAACCTTGAGGTACTTTTGTGATTTCCAGAACAATTGTAAACCAAATGTGACGTCATCATCATTGCTATTTTGTCTCCTTCGTAGTCAAACTATATTAGACATGTCACATTAATGTAGCTGTACCTCCTCAAAAGAGCACTTAGTTAATTTAAATAGAATTCGAATCGTGATCATAACTTTAATCGTGCATTAGCCTTATTCGATGCTTTTCTCGTAAAACTCTATCGAGTGTCAAGTTGTCATATTGATGTAAAATTAACTTATATTAGATTAGGCTGTCGGCATGAAAACCACATTTACAATTAAATATTCAGGCTAGAGTTGCTGTGATACACCATTATGGCTATGTATTTATATCAATAGTCACATTTGGCTGTGGGTAACTTTCAAATTTTAACTTCATACAATGTCCCTTTACTTTATCCTCTGTAGGAAATTTCATTGCCTACTTACTATACCAATATATATGGCCTTTGTGGGCGTTTCATACTATTCTTGCCTAAAACAAGTATTACCTAAGTAACCTAACCTAACCTAACCTAACCCCACTCTAAATTATACTACTCGATTAAGTAGGTACCTATGACGATGATACACCTGACCTACCTACAACAAGATAAATTGTAGCATCTAACAAGAATTGTCAGATTTTCGATTTAAATTCGTGAAACCACACTTCGGTAAAATAATGAGACAAACGAATTAACTGTCAGAATCCTATAACCACAAACTAGTTTTGTCTCGACAACCATTCTAATAAATCCAAACTTATCTTTATAACAAAAAAATGTATTCATTCCGGGCCGGCTAATCATGCAGACTCTTACGATCCTACTACGACAGGACGTCTTGTTGGCACAATTATTTAGTGAAGGTTTCCTATCCTTGTTATTTGATTATTGTACATTCAATATGTATGTATTATGATATACTGTGACCATCTAATACCCAAATAATTACCCATCAGTCACTCTGACTATTTATTATTATACATAATTTCTCGCCTCATTATAATTACTTGTAAGCATTTTGATCTGGAACGAGTTTTTAATAGAAAAAATTTGAATTGTAAAAGTTGTTTAAGAAATTATTAAAATATTTAATTCTAATGATTCTAGTGAATTTAGCAAGTGAGTAAAATAAGAAAAAGTTATAATAAATGTTATGATTATGAGTATAATAAAATAAATAACTGATAACATTCAAAACTGTTTTATTAAATAAAACCTTATACTTATAATTAATCACAAAATATTTTTACAAAAATATCGGAGAATATATTTTTCCTATCCTATTTTAATAACATTAAAAAATGTCAATAACTAAACTACAATTAATTTTGGTATATCTATTGGCACTTGTGAGTCAGGTTTTATTAAAATACTAATTTAGTCATTCTTTCAGTTCCATATTTATCAGTAGACATCAGATTATATGCATTTACACATGCAAATTCATAAAACCGCAGTTTTACAGCATTATTGTATATTTGAGAAATTTTAATCAATAGTGCACATTTCAGTAGTCAAATACGAGGAGTGTTGTACTTTACACTCGGCGCATTGAAAGAACTATTTGAAAAGATACAGGTATATTTTTAGTTCATATTTGCGCCAGCGGAACTAGGGGTGCTACGAGGGCTCAAGCCCAACCCTGGTTCCTCTTCCGAGGATTTTCAGCTTTTATTCAGGTAAAATTCAAAGTTAGCTTGTTCATCCTACCCCAAAAGCATTCTTTAAAAAAAGTTGTCACTTAAGTAAGAGGGTAACTGTCAACTCCCAAATTTCAATCCTGGTTGCGAAATTGAATATTTCGCCATTTTGAGAGTGCATTAAATTGTATAATCCGATGTCTATTTATCAGTAAGTCCTTTAAATGATAGATCACAGACAGTATAGTTTTAGTAATATGTAAACTTCATTTACAAGGTTCAGCTGTACTAATACCATCAATTAGATAATCTCTGAGACCAGTTTTGTTACAAGATGTGTAAAAGTTGCTTAATTCAGAGTATTTTATGCTAACAACTTTCATTCCAAGTATTTTAAGATGTCGTTTCTTCATCTCTTGAGGACCAATCAACTTTTTATCATCTGAACAATAATGTTCAGGTAAATGTATTAGGACTGCAGTGTTTTCATTTCTCTCAGTTTTCAACTTCCAGTTGAATATATCACTGCCTAAACCTACAGGATGAATCATAATGTCTATAAGGTATGTTCTATCTGAGCATAGATTTGGGATGGGGACATCAAATGAGATTTTTTCCTTATTCCCTGCTATTTGTACCAAAGTATCCTTAATTTTCTGCACCATTTTCTTTATTCTAACATCCTGTAGACAAGTTTTTGACCAATGGTCCTTTGGCAACATGGGTCCTAAGTAATCTTCACATTCAATTGACAATGCTGTGTCTATGAGATAGAGCTTTTTTGCTTCAGACTTTGATTTCATAGCTTTAGCCAAATATTCTGCACAAAATACTGAACTTATTAGTGTTGAAGGATTCTTGCCCATATAAATATAAGACAGAATTATAGAACACATTTCAGAAACACTGATTTTATCAAAGTTTTCTTTAACAATGTCTTCAGCCATGTTCCAAAACTCAGGGATAGGTGGATTGAAATATAAATACCCATAAGGATAAAGAAATGATCTCAAAAAGTTTGATGGTATATTTGAACCCTTCACCAAAAAGTATTCAGAACACTTATTAAGAATAATTTCATTACTTAATTGAAACTGCAAGCAATAATTTAATATTCCAACTACAAGTACAGGAGATTGAATTCTGGCTCCCTTTAGTTTAACATACTTTTCAACAGCTTTTTCTATTTGATCATCATTGTACCTTAAGTTTGTAAACTTTGTAATAATTTCTAGGAGAGAATCTTCATCTAATGCATGAATGTTAGTGTAGAGCCATCTACTGGCAACAATAAAAGATTGTTTAGATATGCATTTATCTGGAGTAAATGTTTCAAGAATTTGTAACATATCATTGACATTGATTTTGTTCCATAACTCAGACATCTTCTCTTCTAGAAGTGTTAAAATGGTTTTCTGACTTAATTTTAGATTGGGCAGTACTTGAAATATATAAACAATGTTTTTTTCATTGATTTCTCCTTCTTTTTCAATGAATCCAACCCAAAGTTTATCAATTATTTTAGAACATCCAATACTTTGTTCATTTTCTGCCAAAAACATAGTATATTGACAAAGTTGTTCCACTGATAGTTTTCCATCTAACACTCTTATTAGAAGTTCATCACAAAAGTTTTGTTTATATGGTTCCATAAAAGAGGACACACTGTTCAAAACATTTAATATTGTTTGTGTATCTTCAGTTTTTATGACAACTTGTAAAAGCTTGTCTAAAATAGCACCTTTAGCTATATTAATACTTATAATTTTAGAATCTTCAATATCAGTCAAAAGTTTGCCTTTTTCCAATTCATAAATACGTTCCATAGCTCCCAGAGCAATATTAGGAGTAATTTTTGTACATTTTGACAGCAGAGAAAATACTTCTCGTAGATGATCACATTGTTTGAACTCATCTTGTATTAAATTGTAACTGACAGAGTCTTGAACACTACTACTTGAATTAATTATTGGTTTAGAATCTAATTCTGACAAGTCTTTCATTTTTCTTATAATTACAGGCAACTCTTGTACGTTCAATCTGTTTTCCACTATCATAGTACTACTACTGAAGTCTGGAAAATTGCCATTATGTTCATCATTAAAATTTCTAACGAAATTATTACCATTAAAGCTCAATTGCGACGCAATTCTTTCGCTGCCCATCGACCATAGTAAACATTTCTTATTTATACAATATCTTGATATTAAAAAAGACATTCTTATTTACTGTTTCAGTTTATTATCACAAAAATATAGTTTGGTATATAGATAATATTAAGTAAGTTGATTATTCTAACAATTTATGTGTATTATTTTCTTGGAAACCATTGTTGTTGTGTGTGACATTGAGATGTGATTTTGTTTGTTCTTCCATTGGTCGGTTAAGGCAAAGAGATTTAATCCATACAGTCCCAGTCTTCGATAATTTTAATTTCACCTTTCTTGAAGATGGTAACATTTTAGATGAAATTATGATTACAAGATGATGATGATGATAGGATGCAAATTGAAAATGATAGTGATGAATCTGTCTACAGTAACATGCTAGTACGGTTACTGAAGGACTACATATATTCACTGGTTAAATATTAGCATACTACACAAAATTCTGGTGATATACAAGAACGACAATAAAATTTGAACATTTTTGCCGACACTTTCCGTTCCCGCCAAGCAACTCCTTGTTTACTTCTTCTCGAGTTCAGCCGAAGCCGTTTATCAAGATAGCTCAAGTATCTATGCAAAAAGTTAAAGTTTGTTGTCCCATGCTCTCATCTAATCCATCCGCTATTCCAAAACCTATCATGGTACACAAAATCAAGAAAAACTATCATTTTGAAAGTACTTCAATTTGGAATATTTGCTATAAAGATCTAGCAAACCCAAAATCATTGTTTTTTCGATCAAGTGCGATAGTAATAATTGAAAATAGAATGAATAAAATGAGTAGAAAAATGTATTATGCTGACAGAAAGTCTGCAGGGTTGAATGTAGAGGAAACAGATTGAATGACTCTTTGAGTGTACTTACTCTTAAGTATAAAAAGTAACTGCCAAAGACATTTAAAAGCAATTGATGAAAATCAGACTTGTTATCTAGTGAACAAAATAGACATAGGTACGCCTTAATATTTTGTAATTTATATTATTTCTAGTTAATATATCAAAGCGACAGGTTTACATTTTTTAATGAAAATAAGTTTTTGAATGATTTAAAATAACTAAGATACTATGTTTCTTCATAAAAAAAACTAATTGTTACGTTGGTAACATATAATTTAAAAAACTCTGATAAACATGGTATAAGTAAACTTATTGAAACTGATTCTGATACAATATGTAACAGTAATAATAATGTTGAAATATTAACTAAATAGTTCGGCACTAGAAAAGCCGTCCAATAGTTTTTGAATGATTGTACATCAGAACATCAACCGCTTTCCTGGCAAAATACGTATGGTATTTATCAAGATATACTTTTATTACAGAACCATTTGTTATAACGCCGAAGCAATTATAATTACTGATGGCAGTATGGTATTAAAACCAATGCCGTTAAAGAAATACATTTAAAAAAACTTGCTTGCTGAAGTGAAGTTGCTGAGCTGAGCCAGACTTTTTAAATTCTGCTACATTTATTTATTTGTACCATTATCCTAGCCGTAGTTGTAACTTTAAGGTCGTAGTAATTATCACTTCACCTCGAGAACATAATAATTCGCTAGTACTAGCAGTAGTTAATAAAATAAATGAATCCTGTGAATCGTGCGGTGTACACGATTTTTTTTAATAAAGCGGAGCCAGGAAATTTCTCATTGGTGAAAAGGTTATTTCGTCTGTGGTGAAAACACAGTATCTACTGCATCCACTTCACAGTTGATTCATTTTCTTGGAGATTTATATTGTGCCTTAATATATTTCCTTTAAATGATACATTCGATTTGATGTTAAACTTCAGGTAGGTAATCAAAAAAACTGGTTGGCTATCACAGTTCAGAGAGGATAGTCAGCTGACTTCTATTAGCAAAGAAGGTAAGAAATTTAAAATTTGAACTTAGAAACAGTTTAAGAGTTATCTATTTTTAAATTTAAATATAAACATGTTTTTAAAACATAAGTAACAAAGAAAAAAAGTTTTAAGAACCTGTATAAGTTAATTTTCACATTAAAAATATTTTCAGGTTGAGTAAAACATCAATGAGAACATCAATTTGAAGCCTTAGATGTAAGTTTAAACATGACTGTTATTTACAAATACACAAAAGTTTATGCTGGAAAAATTTATATAACTTTAATGGGGTTTGGGGGATTTTTAAAATGATAACTATTAATAATAAAACAAATTGGATATTTTATTAACTGATAGGCTCCATTTATTAACCAAAAAACATTTAAAATGATTGGATACAGTACCAATCAATGTAAAAAAACATGTTTATTCAGTGTACACTTTTTGTTATCTAAATCTGTTAAACAGGAAACATCTTTGTTGAAGCGAAAAATTTGATCTATCAAATTTTTTTGTTATCTTTTCAACTGAATGAACTAAATAATTGATGAGACAAGTGGATACACTGCAAAGGTCACAGTAAAAGAAAATCAAATATCTGTGAATATTTAAATATATATAGAAAACTTGAACAGCACTAATATTTCTGAATAATTAAAATATTATTTATGTATGCATTTTGTATAAATATAAAATATATTATTTATCTATGTATTTTTATAAATACCGTCAATTGATATTTCTTTCCTAGATTATTATTTTATTTATATATGTCATTGTCCTTCTCATAGTACAAGGAATGTTGTTCTTGATGAATATGAAAATTCCATGAACTCACATATCATTATGAAGGCTATTTAAAAATGCGACAAAAGAAATCTCTACCTTGTAGGTATATGATTATCAAATGATAAGAAAATTAGTTGATCCCTTTTTATCTATCATAGTCTTTTTATCACATTGTAAAATGATACTTTAGTATCAGTAAAATGATACTTTAGTATCATTTTTAGTTAGACATAATAAAACATATCAAGTAACACTGAGTGTCATTTGTGGAGTATGCAAATTTGCTCATACAAGTATCATTAGTGCTTTAGTAAACTGCTACAAAACGGGCTTACATCAATTAACTATACAAAATACTTTTGTTGTTGTTGGTTTTTGTGTAACTGTTTGAAATTTGAAGGTAAATTTACTACAATAACTTGTGATAACACTAAGCAAACATGTCTTATCATTTATTTTTTAATATTTTTTGATTGATAGAGGCTTTTGATTTACTTTGTTACATCGCAAACATAATTACGTCAGTATTCATTCATTTCTGTCACTGATTTATTAAAGAAAAAAGCTTTAAGAGAGATGCTTAGCACAAAGAGAGGTGTGTTATATTTTTAAGCCTCTATCTAGCAAAGACTATCTATTTGTATCATCATTACTCCTAAATACATAGACCATTTTAATTGCAGTTTTTTTCATTTTAAAAATGTTTCTTTTTTTGTTTTTAGCTATATTTTATTAATCTGGCCATAGCAAAAGCAGGAAATGGATATGACCATGTTTTTTAAAGTTAGAAAGTTTACCTTAAAACAAGATAGTGTTATGTTAAACTGACTTGATAATATTTGTTTAGGATGGGTGTAAGTTTGAACTGGGGTGTGGTTGGGGTGGGTATGATTGCCCACGACTTCCTGACTGCTCTGGGCACACTGCCCGCCAACCAGCACAGAGTGGTCGCCATCGCCGGCAAAGACATCGACCGGGCCCACAGTTTAGCCAACCTTCACAAAATACCAACCGCTTACGAGGGCCATGAATCACTCGCCCGTGACAATTCAATAGGTTGGTATCGATCACACAATGCACCATTTGCTTTCGTTGTCTATTAAATCAGTTTTATAGCTTTTACTATATGTCATTCCATTTATGGCTATGTATTTATTGCACACTTTGATCACGTTAAGCTAAATCCCATCAAACTCGTTAGGTAAATGCTGCACATCGTTCACTACAGCTTATTTAATTATTTTTCAGACATAGTATTCGTGAGTGTATTGAATTTGCAACACTACGAAATAACAAAACTAATGCTAGAGCACGGTAAACATGTGCTTTGCGAAAAGCCAATGGGGATAAATTACAAGCAAACTAAACTGTTGGTGGATTTGGCGAGAGAGAAGGGCTTGTTCCTTCTAGAGGGCATGTGGTCGCGGTTTTTTCCAGCTTACGAAGCTTTGGAACAGCACATAGCATCGGGCGGACTCGGCGACGTATATCACGTCAATGTACAGTTCGGGGTAGAAATAAACGACATCGAAAGAAATCTGTAAGAAACTCCATCATGTTAACCTCATTCTTCTCGCTTGCTACCTTCCATTACCAACAAATTAACATTTTATAATGGCAAACAAATATGCATGCTATTCCATATACGGCCTTAGTCTCTATGTATCATTCATTTACTCATTACGTAGGTACTATGAGTAAATAAACGATTATATTACAGAATGAAAGACTTGGGTGGCGGCGCCGTGTTAGACCTTGGAATTTATATGTTACAATTGATCCAGTTTATTTACAAAGACTATCCAACTGACATAGTTTGTACAGGACACTTGAGTAAAACTGGGGTGGATGAATCAGTTTCTTGTGCCTTGAAGTACAAGGACGGTAGGACGGCGACTATGGCAGCACACACGCGCGCCACTATGACCAATAAAGCCGAAATCATTGGGACTAAAGGCGCCATTGCAGTAAGTAATGTATATTTACCTACATATCTATTACTTGATTCATCCTAGCTTCGCATAAAATATATATCTTTGGGTATTTAGCAGAGATTTGTAGTTCATAAAGAGGACATAAAAATAATAAATCCTTAATTTACATTCCTTAAATAAGAGTTTAGAAATATATTTTTTTACTTTATAATATCAATAATTTTATTAAGTATGTTTTTATTAATCTTCTGTATCTCTTTATAAGAGAGAGAACATGGTAAAAACTAAATCAAATAAAAACTTTCAGGTTCTATTTGAACCCTATAAGTTTTTTTACGACATATCCGTCTTCTTTTCCCATTTCTATACTCAAATGCATCAAAATTGGTCTTGTGGTTTCGGCGTGTAAACGCTTCAGACTGACAACGTTACCTTCGCATTTATAATATTTATTACTATGGATGGCATATATGCTATAAAGCTATAGCTTTGTAGTATAATTAGGACGATTGTCGACTAACAAAACGTTTTGTCGCCGGTGACAAGTGTGTTGCCCTGTATTACGTTGTACAAAAGATATTGAAATTCGAATCATTTTGCCGATAAATGTGCGAATCTCCTCGTGTACAATAGGAGGTATTATATGTATATTTTTCAGAAGACTTTGTTGTACCTATACCTACAGTATAATATGTACGTTAAAATAACCGCCATAACCACTTCATAAATTTTGTCATGCATTTAATTGCTTCAAAGAATGAAAATAAATATAGTGGAATTAGAACGACCTCGTGGTGAATAGTGAATAGCTACAGAAAATACAGTATACGAGTAACACACACATAATGTTGACAACAAAGTTAATGACAAGGTACATTAACTAATTGCTTTAATGGCATGTGCGACGTGCGTCAAATGAAGGGTATTACTGATATTTTCAAATGTCAATTCAATTTCATTTCTTATGTTCGCTGCTTGCTGTTTCACATCAAAACTACTGAGCACATGTATTCAACTTTTTAAGTGACTTAAAAAATATTTTGTTTTAGTAGTTGTTATAAAGAATAAATGTTTGTAGACTAACCAGATGAATATCAATAAGCCTCCAATATTCCTGACTTCCTGTTATTTGTAGGGAAATATGAAACAGCATTTTTGAATAGAAAATTGGAGTGTATTATTTTATAACAATGTGTCGTGGAGCTTTTCTAAAACATGGACCATAGAATTTCAGGGTTCGAATCCCGGGTCAGGCAGATACATGTGTACTATTATGTGGTGCCCACGAATATTCCTTTTTTTACCTCATTGGCAAACAATCAGACGGTTTACCTGATGGAAGGTTATACCGCCGCCCTTGATGTCTGGAATGTCCCATGTGCCCATGTACAGGTAAAGATGTTTTACCTCTCGTGCCGGTAATTTCACTAGCTCTCCAATCCTTAGAACTGAAACACAGCGAACTGTAGAAGTAGAAAGTAGGATGATAAAAATTCAGGTCTTGGAATCTTGAAAGTTATCTTTTACACATTTTTACAATTTATTTAGAAATTATCCAGGTATTAACAACAATTTGTGTGAATTTCAGTTGGATTATTTCTGGTGCCCGACAGTGCTTCACATATCGGCTGCTAACAACACGGAGTGGTCGCTGCCTAAAGGGAAGTATAACTTCCACTTCCATAACAGCGCCGGACTCAGCTACCAGATACAGGAATGCTGGGACTGTATTAATAAAGGTAATGTTCAGCATGTTCACTGCAAGAATAAATAATCCATACTACCTAACTTTACATATGAATGTAACTGGTTTTTGGAACCTCACCTCTTGTGTCTTCTCACGGCTAAACCGCTGAACAGATTCTGAATTTTAGAAAAAAAAACGACTTCTTCAAAACGAAAGCTTCACCCAACATGCTCAATGACTCAGCCCTGCACATAAAACTTAATGAATAGTTATATAAAACTACCAAAGATACGACTAAAACTACTGATTTTATCAAGAATTCTAGTAAAATTACATACTTACAGCTAAAACTGCTGTTACTGAAACGTAAAATGGTTTTAAAATTAGCAGTATTTTAATAAAATCACAATAGTTATTTTGTTAACAGATGTTTAACGTTTATTTTTAAGTTTGTCAATAGATGGCCTTTTTTAATATTGGTCATTGACATCGAGTTCGTTAAGAGATAGTTTAACAAATCTTTTAAGGTTCCATACTCAAAGGGTAAAATCAGGACCCTATTACTAAGCCACCGCTGTCCGTCTGTCAGTCTGTCAGTAGGTTGTATGTCAACCACCATACCATACCACATTACTACCATATTAGTTAGAATCTTGAAATTTTCTGTGAATGTCTATTGCTCCTGCCGCTATAAACAAATACTAAAACTATAAATAAATTGAAAATTAAAAGGATGTATGAGAAACCTGGTTTTTTCAACATTTCTTGCTTGTTTTTTTTGTTTATTTTAAGAAATTATCTAAAAAGCCTTGACGGTACGGCAGCCATTATGTGTGAGTCCAACTCACACTTGACCGTTTTTTTTTGATCTGCAGTTCTGGTCTGGCAATCGCTCTTTTTACGTATCGCTTTATTTTAAAACCACCTTCCATGGGCTGGAGATGTTTTAATTGATATATGTTTGTACATAGCACGATGATATTTGCCAAAGTGCGTCAAAGCTTACTCTTTTTAACATGAAAATAATTATTTCATAAGAAATTTTGAAGTTAAGTTTTAGCTAGAAATTTATTTATACAATTATGGCTTTTAAAAACAACACTAGATTCGTCAATTCTTACTGTCGTTTACTTCGAAACAATCAATTTGATTATTTTAAATTTTGTTACAATGAGGCAGTCATGACGTGACGTCATTAGCATGTTAATTGTGTGATCGTTACTATTCAATATTTCTCAAATTCCTGCGCGTTCTTCGTAGCTAATTTTTTAAACTTATTTACAGGTTTGAAAGAAAGCCCGAAGATGACTTTAGACGAGAGTGTATTAATAGCTAAACTGACTGACACATTGAGAGCACAAATCGGTGTATTAGAAAATGGATTCTAATAGGATAATTAAGGTATCCAGTAAAATTATTGTATTAATATTCAACCTGTGAAGCATATTTGTAATTTAGGCTCATTTGCATCCACGCCGCTAGCAAAACTAATACATAGTTAACGAGGAAAATAATCCTGAGTTACTCACTAAAGGACATTTTAAATACATTATCATAGATTTATAATGGTATAGCGATCCTGGATTACCCATCGACACATATAAATCATCTTATAAAGAGTTTTAACAATAGAAGGTCGGGGTGATCATTAGGGGTTGGCTTCACCCCTCACTAACATTCGATTTTAACAAAGTGAGGACCACAACTCTGGAGAACTCAGATGATTAAGGAGGCTCCCCTAGACCTCCTGGATCCGCCAGTGATTTTAAAGTTAACAGAATTATAGTAACGCTTAAAGGTAAGTCGTAATTGTATTAGTTTTGCTGACCCAAGCAAGTGAAGATGAAGAAAGTGGGCATTATAATGTAAAAAAAGAAGAATGGAACAAGTATTTAATAATCGTGATGCTATCCTGCCTTTATAGTTAAGGTACTTTAACATTTAATGTTGTTACTTGTTACTGTTATACAATTGTATTTACTTGCAGTATTTACCTCAACTAACTGTGATTCTCGTGTCGTGATTGTAACTGGCACAAAATGGTAATAAAATGTGAAATGGTTACTTACTATTTACCTATACCTACGTATTAAATTATGTTGACATTAAATTATGCTGTTTTATTGTATTCTTGATTAAAAAAAAGTATTTTTGTCTAAAAGAGAAATCTAAATTAAAAGATGATTTTGATCATTCGTAGATTTTTAGATTTCTTGCAACCATTCAAATTGTTCGTTTAAGATAAAAAAAAATCACTCATTCATTTCATACAAATCAATAACTCTAAATAGCGCAAACTGCCGCAAAGGACACCTGACAACATCGCGACTTTTTTGTTCGTACTTGCTTCCCGTAGTAAACTAAAATGGAACGTGAAAGAAAGTGATAATTGTATTATGAAAATAACAAGTGGTCACTCACGACATGATATAGATGGATTTATAGCATCCAAAACATTTTCACAGGCATTCATTAGGAATACTATTTGTTTTATTTAAAAAAGTATGGTAGAATGTATGTTCCAAAATCTCAAGCAGACAAGAACATCGGGCAGGAAAGACTAAGTAAACAAAACAATTATTGGAGTTGCTTGGTGGGAACGGGAAGTGTCAGTGAAATTGGTCTCATTTTGTTGTTGTACCTACTTATATTAGCAGAATGTGTTAAATGTTAGTCTTTTACCGAGTGAATATGTGTAGTTCTGTACAAGTGCTGAGAAGAAAATACAACGATTTGACTGCTCTTTTTGTCATCTAAGTAACCCAATAAAACCTACCTACAGTAACCGTACTAGCATGTTACTCGTACTTAGGCAAATATTGCCACAAAAAAAACATCAATTTTATAGTTGATATAATACTTTAATTGGCGTATGATTGAAAGACTTCTTTGATGATCCTAGCACAGTCCATGATTTGCGCCTCCGTGATGACGAGCGGTGGAGCCAAACGGATGGTCTGACCGTGCGTTGGCTTTGCCAGGAGACCGGCATCTCTCAGCCTTAGGCACACTTCGTATGCGGGAATACCTAGTAAAATTAAAAAAATAATGGTAAACCATTTGGCTTCTACAATCTCAGTAGATGGTTGTGACCTAAGTGATTCAGCAAAAGTGGAGTACATGGAACATCATTTAATTTTTAATGTTTTTCAGTGATCTATGGTATGCTATACATGAGAAGGAACATTAATTAACAAAAAACATAGTAATGGCCGTTTTTACTAGTTGGATATACGTGATGTGTGATAGTTTAATGAAAGCTACCGCTAGGTTGTAATGGCAAACGATCTAAATGTTTTCCATAGACCAAAGGGTAGTCAGTCCCTTATAGTTTTCCAGGTTAAATAGCCCTCACCCAAACCTTAAACTGAATACAATACTCACTGTCGTCAATGACAATGGCGTTCATGAGTCCTCTTCCTCGGACAATGTGGACTTGAGATTTAGGAATTTTGTTTAGTTCATCCCGCAGTATTTTCCCGAGCCTATCCGAGTTTTCTGGTAACTTTTCTTCTATAAGGACTTTGATGGCTTCTGTTGCGACTGCGCATGCTAGCGGATTGCCTCCATAGGTAGACCCGTGTGTGCCAGGTTTAATCACCTGGTAAACAATCATCATGGACATATAAAGTAACAGGAAATACTATAGGGTACTTTCCGTTCACAAAGCATTTATAAAAATCATAAAAAAACTAAAAGAAATCTGCGAGACTTCATTTTTTTGATGAGCTATTTATATACTTACAAGATTGTGCGCGTAAGTTTTACAAACAGCCGTAATAGCTTATAAACTTACATCCATAACTTCGTTATTTGCAAAGACCGCAGATACTGGATAAACGCCGCCACTGAGTGCCTTGCCCAATATCAGGATGTCTGGGCGAACCCCTTCGTGGTCCACTGCCAAAAGCTTTCCGGTACGACCTGGAACCAGTCATTGGATTAACTTGGGCAATTCCGTGCCGTTAACACGGGGCGCCATAACGGATCTTTTTTTATCTAACTAAGTAACTAGTCGAAATATCATACTTGAATCTTGACTTAACTCGGGTTCGTGCTTCTAGAACATTGTTTTTGTCTACCATGAGTTCTTATCATTTTTCTACTCGTCGGGTAACTGTTTACTATTGTGATTTTGTATGAGTTTTCTTAAATGCCCATCTATTAGCGGCGCTTTACTAAGGTTCATGCAATTTTTGTACTGCAGTCGAAAGCGGCAATCGATTTTAAAACTCATGGCACACAAGACGATTTTCAAAATGTTACTAAATAATTAGTTACCGTTAGAAATTTGCCACGGGATCTATTTAATTTTATTAGTTGAGTAGGTAGTTACCTACCTAGGTATCACTATATTAATTATGTGTATTAGGTAGGCCTTCAAGTAGTATAGCATTGTCGACAACACGCGGGTCATACCTGTGACTGTTGGTGCTATGGTGTAACTACTTCCAATTTTGGTAGATTGTGCTTCAATTAGGTTTGCCAGTAACTGGTTATTAACTTCCAGGAAAATTGTAGGGGAAGGGAACTAGTATGGTACTAAATAATTTGCAGTCTTTTTTTCAACGGGTATATAGCGAATAATATAAATATCCAGTTTTTGCGGTTTTCACTATTAGACAATTAAATAACTACATTTGAAAGTACCTATTTAAGTAATGGCTATTTGATGTTTAAAATTAATGTTACAAGAAAGGTCGTTTTTCAAAATCCGGGACAGCCAAGTCTAATTATTGGAAAATTTCGGATTTCCCGACCATTTGACAAGCCTAGTTTCAATATAGTCATATTAAAAATGCCTACCTAATCCAGTTTGCACCTCGTCTGCGATCCACAGCACGTTGTACTTGGTGCAGAGTTCTCGAACCTTCCTGAGGTAGCCCTCGTCGGGGACCACGACGCCCGCTTCGCCTTGGATCGGTTCCACCATGAACGCTGCCACTGTCGGGTCTTGCAGAGCTTTCTGTACGAGTATGAGAATAGTTTAAAAGTTAAATCGAGAAAAACTGAATAGGTAAGGGGCTTGTGAACTTGATCGAAATTTCATGTTTATGTATAGGTTAGTCTGTATAGTAACTTTTCCCTAATATAGTTTAAAAGTTTTTTTTTTCTAAATCGTTCTGGATGCAAGTTAATAGACGTAATTTAGAATATACGTCAATATAATTAAATAAAAATTAAAGCACTGTGTGACCTAAACCCGCGTAATTTGAACACTTTTGCTTGACATAAACTATGTTTTATTGAACAGTAGTTTTCATTGATAATTAAGAAACATAGGTAATTTAAGTATTTTATCGTATGGAAATTAGTGATACTAAAAGGCCTGTATGCAAAAACAAAATGACACCAGATCTTGGTATTCAATGCTAAGTTGATGATGGTTATTTAATGCTCAAAGATGGCGCCTGTGATTCAGACGTAAGCGAACGTTGTTATTGTAGTTCGTACCAGATGGGGGGTACTGAGTAAGGATTTTACAATAAATGTATTATTCAAAAGCAAAACTGTTCATATGTAACATTTTCTTTATTATTATTTTTGTCATATTAATAGGTGAGTAGTGGGTTTATGTCACCATTAGCTATAAAATAAATATACGATACTCGTGATCTAAGAGACATGTTATTCTTCTTCATTAAATAACTTTACACCGTGCAATATTCCTTTGCTTAGGTCACACGTATCGTAATGTACTATACTTAAAATTATATTAGGTACCTACCTATGTCTTCTTCAAAATCTAAGTTGTAAAAAGGATTACATGAAATGCACGTTATGTGAATTAAAGGTTATATGATTATATCAAATTAACATTATAGTAAACGTTGTTAGAGAATGTTACCATTATGCGAAATTAAATATCAAAATAGGTGGTGTTATTAGGTTATATGAAAATTATTTTTATACGGTATTATATACCTATTTCTGTTCTTTTGTTTTCTATTTTTTGTTATTTTTCCTCAATATTTCTTTATTTTTGTACAAGTTAGGCCTGTGTAAAATCTGAACTAACAAATATATGTAAGCCGTTATAGTTTTCCTTCAAAGTTCATCATATGGACTACCATCATGTTTTTTTTCAGATTTTTCGAGGCAGTCGGGGGACGCCCTATTTTAACAAAAAATACTCTTTTAAGTTGAATATCTCGCAAATGGATACCTAAATAAAAAATCGCCTTACGAACCTCTCAATGTTTTTAATGTCAATTACAAATGGCTATATTAGGTTAGGTGTTGTGTTGATAGCAAGTCCAAAATCGACAATTTTAAATAAACTTACGCACAAAATTAGATTAGGTGCTTACCTTTTAACTGTTTATAAAATTTTACTAAACGCGAGTCGCTCATTGCATGCAGCTTATATAATTATTATACATTACTAAACAAACTTTAGCCGTACAGAAGGACAAAATTTCCGATCGATTTAATCATGTTTGCTGGCCATATTATCAATTTCTGCTGATCGATTACATTTACCTGCTCACAATAACATAAATACTTTGATAATTAAATAATAGTTACAGTATACCAAAACCTGTCAAGATTCACCTATGGATATTAAACTATTGTTTGGAGGCTAAATTGAAAATCAACTGAAAAAGTTTGACACTTTTGGATACTATGATGTACTGTTAACTCTGTTTAGAACTATCCAGGAACAGGTGTGGCTAGACGCTAAAGCTTTGAAGAGGAGGCTTGACCTAGCTAACTTTGGATTTTAACTAAGTAAATGCTTAAAGTTCGATGAAACAGACGGACTTTTGGGGGGTGGACTTAAGCCTCCTAGCCATCCCACCCTGTATCTGCTAGTGTAGTTACAGGAACAGGGCAATATAATTTGATACCACATACTTGTATACACAAATACGTTGAATTTTCTCAAATATCTGACTTATTAACTAAGTTTAAAGTCGTTGGTTAGATAGAGAGATCCAATATGTACAATAAAGTCAAAGTACACGCGCGCCATATAAAAAGGTTGTTCTGATAAGCGAGATACATATATTTACTTTAAACAATGGTTATACCTCCCTGGTTTAACGCACAATTCTATTTCTGTTTTCACTGTAAATATTTATACACTCATTTATACACTACACATCCATATTATCTCACTGACGCACACTCTGTACTATAGGTAAAGACGCCTCTGGTACCTAAGACAAAAGCTACAAAATTAAACTTACTTCTAAAGCAGGTATATCGTTGAACGGTACAAGCGTGAAGCCAGGCATATAAGGCCCGAAGCCCTCGTAGCAAGTAGAATCTGTCGAAGACGAGACGGCGGACAGAGTACGGCCCCAGAAGTTACCCTCCGCGAAAATTATCTGGAAAAACACGTACATGAAGGATAATTGAACATTATGACTTTCTATGTTAATGGACAATGAGAACTTTGCCTTGTTTTGTATTGAAAAGACAATAGCACCTTTACCTCTAGATATTGATACATTTATACCAATTAGTGATAACTCTGTGTCCCAGTTGCTATTTATAATTTCAAGGCCCCGAATGGGTAAAGATTGCTGGTACGTAGATAAACTTTTAACCTTTCGCAAAACAAGCTAGATTAAAGTGGTCTCATGAAATAACTAGTTTCATTAAACAATTCGCAATCGTTGTCATTGTAAACAAAACAATTTTATGAAGAAGATAAAATTTAATCAACTGTCGGTAAACAATTTTACATGTCTTAATAAAGCTCATCATTAGTATCTATTTATTAACTCTCGCTAGATAACGTTATCTTTTAGTTAATTTAAGAATATTTTAAATATGGTACCTACCTACTTATTTATAACACAAAATCACAACAGCAGCTTTGGTACTTGCATAAGCATGTAGTTATTTCACTTTTCTTCCCTACAATCACGTATAGTGATACCAGGACAATGATTTCATTATGTTCGTGCCAACTGATTAATGCACTTATCTACTTATGAACTTATTTGCAAAACATCGTTCACTTAATCAATACAATGTTAGTACTAGCAAGAATCAGAAGATAATAAAATTATGTTGAATCTGGCCACACATTGTGGTCACAATACCTAAAGTTTACTTACTTTGTTACCAATCAATCAAAAATGATCGTGCGTTATATTATACATTACGCCAGGGGGGAGTAATAAAGACCACCAAGAGATTTAAAAACGGTACAGTCAAAAGTTTGTGAAGCTTTATACTTTAAACATGGACATCACAAAGGATGGATTCACAAAGATCACTAAAAAACAAAAAAAAAGATTTTAACTCAAATTCATCGAACTACAAATATTTTAACTCAAATTCATTACTTTTCGCATACTCTATATATCAACTGCCCCTCCCCTAGGCCATAGGCTTGTCAACTGCCCCCCCCCCCCTACCAGGCTAAAAGCAGCCGTGGTCCTAGGTAGTGCGTACCTAGTTATATTTCTTACTGTATTATATTGTAAAGGTAAGTACGTACTACGAATTTACTTTGTACTTTTATACCTTTGCCTGAAGTGGTGGAATCTTCTTAACCTCGTACCCCCACTTTCTGGCGATTTTGCAAGCGCTCTCACCACCCTCTACGCCAGAGTTCATGGGCAGAAGACGATCGTAACCGAACACTTCCGTCATAAACTTCTCATATTTGCCGAGCTGATCTGAATAGAAAGCCCTGAAAAATATACACCATTAAAAACGCCCTACTAAAAATGTCTGGGTTGATTCGCTCATAATTATATCAGACGCCTACTTTTATAGTTTAAAGACTTTTAAGTATTTATCCAAATGAAAACAAAACTTTAGTAGATATAGGTATTTTATAGTTATGGTTTTTTTACTAGCTACATATCGTTCAACTTCCAAGAAAAATCTATCTGCGTATTACCTATCTAATAAAGATGGATTTGACTTTGGATCCCTAAAACCCACAATTACTCAATTAAGAACAGGAATATCGTACCGCGAGACGAGCGTGAGCTTATCAGCTTGCTTTTTGAGTGCATCGACAATCCTGGGATGGCAATGTCCCTGGTTCACTGCAGAGTATGCGCTCAAGAAATCATAATACTTCTTTCCTTCTACATCCCAAACGAAGATTCCTGTAACAAATATCCAACAAAAGGCATAACCAATATGTAGTTGATTTTGTCTTCTATTCTATTGCACTAATTGATCTGAAATATCTCCATTACGTCTTTATAAATAAGTTATCTTAAAGCTCAAAGATTCTAAAGCTTCTTAATATATGTACTAACTCTTGCACATATGACATTGATAGTAAATAAATTTATGCGTAATTAGGCTTTCTAAATAAATAAATATCTTATGTAAATAACATACCTTCACCACGACTGAGGGCTACGGGCAACGGTGCGTAGTTTCGGCAACCAAACTTGTCTTCCAGTGCGAAAATTTCTTTCGAAGATAATTTTTGATCAACCATTTTGAAGAACCTAATAAAAAAACGACTAGGTAATAGGATTTATATAATATTATACTTAGCCAAGGTATATTTGAATTATTCCACCCAGAGTTTAAACACCTTTTCAACCGACATAAAATTAGTTGGTAATATAAATTTACATACTAACTATGTAGGTATTCAATTGACAATTCTCTCAATGGCAGTAATAATTCAGAATTATATCGTGCAGATTAATCAGAAACCAGATTGTTGAGATCCAGTGTGAGTTGGGTGATGGGTTCCGCATCACCCAACTCATCATGTTACAAGGTTGAATATTACATACCTTTTAGATTATTTCGATAAGATACAAGAGCAACCAATAAAAACTATAAAATGACGTTTTTCCCTTTAATTTTAATTCATTTATGTTTTTAGTGTTTGTTGTTATAGTGGCAATGGACATAGACATCCTCTGAAATTTCAAGAGTCTAGCTATTATTATGATTTATGAGATACAGCCCGCTGAGAGACGGACAGGCCGACAGACAGACGGTCAGCGGAGGCTTAGTAATAGGGTCTCGTTTTTTACCCTTCGGGAACGGAATCCAAAAAAACAATATCGGTAAGGCCATCAGTAGTTCGTAAATGTCTTCTACAACTTCTACGATTGTACCATTTGCACCAGTAGGTGTAGGTATAAGTATCATCCATTCACGAAGTGTCTAGTCGAGACTAGCTAGTCTAGGTTTTTTGACATCTTTATGCAGGGTGGTCCAAGATACTGTAGGCACACAAACTGGTTAAATTTGAGACAAAAATAGCAAAAGAATTATGTTATTTTTGTTCTATATTTTCGAAAATCTATATCCGTTATTCTTAATCTTTCAATATTGATATTTATTTAGACCACCCTTTATAACGGCCATTTAAATCAATTCATAATTGTCTCTATTATAAGATTAACAAGAGAAAAACCGGACCATTAAAAATATGTATCCGAAAAATTCACAATTTATGCGAATAAATCGCGTAGTAATAATCAATTTCAATATCAATTAAGTAAACTATAAATTGCATGCTTCTTCCAATCCATAATGAGTCGGAACTATAATA
The DNA here is from genome assembly GCA_949316135.1 of Choreutis nemorana. NCBI lineage: Eukaryota > Metazoa > Arthropoda > Insecta > Lepidoptera > Choreutidae > Choreutis > Choreutis nemorana. Next base: position 3,342,246 of record OX438598.1, read on the forward strand.
TAAACAACTTTTTAATATTATGGTATTATTATCAGGCCTACAGTAAGATTAAAAAATCTTGTGTCGCAGGTACTAAATAACGATATGGCGTAAAGTATATAGTTAAAAATAGTACCTACATCCATGACCGGTACAAGTGAAACAAGGCGTCTCACAAATAACACAAAGTTCCGCCCCCGCCTATATTGAACCCGGAACCTCTTGCGTTAAACGAATCATTCATAAAATATAATTATCTAACTAGTTACTATTTACCAGTATAAATTAGCTTCTTCCTTTTTTGAAGTCGGTTAAAAAGTAAACGTCTGTTAGCAGAACAACTATCGTCAGGTTAAACAGAAGGCCGACATCAAACGTCTAAAATTAATGAGCCGCTTTTTTTACAATTATGTTTATTTCAAGGCATGAAATACATATTTCATATACTCATTAATCAAACAATTTCAAATATGTTATTATTGAGTATATGATATATGTATTATGTATTTATTACCTTAAAATAAACATATTTATAAATATGATATATATGTAAATTGTTTAATTAATGAGTGTCAAGTTTTTGTCATCTAGATAACCGTTTACAGAGATAAATCAACAGAAGTCACTAGTCTTGGAGAAACACAGACCACAAACTTTATTTAGAAGAGGTATGTAGGTAATTTAATTTTAAATTAAAAAGATAAATAGAACCGATTAAACAACTAAAATCTACAGCTAGACTATATGTCCCACAAGTACCTAACAATAGAGCCCATACTCTAACAAATAAATACATATAAAGCAGAAGCTACCTATTCAGTCAGAATCAGATTATTTTTAGTTTAGTAAAGTATAATTTTTAATAAAAATAAAAAAGACTTACTTGTAAATAAATCAAAACTATGTTACACAGAAAACCGGCTGACAAAATTGTAAGGCAGATACGTATATCTGCGTCCAAATTTATCCGACAACTGAATGAATCTCACAGCGCTCAGCTGTAAAATACTACACCCAGTCACAAAAAATACCTACTCTATAGCACAAGCGAAAATAGCCGTTGTGAAGGAACAATAGGAGTTGTTTTCGTTTTTACTACAAGAAAGCCAAATAATGCTTTTATTACGTCATCATAGGTCATCTAAATGTTAGGAAAATTTAGGGAGTACTTGGCCAAACAGTTAACATAACAAGAGTACCTTCCTATAGTATTATAGATTAATAGGTATCCACCTGATACACAAGCATACCTACACATAGTTTATCCTGTTAAGCTATGCCTATGTATGTACAGCACATGGGCGTACTGGGGGGAAACAGAGGGGTCAACTGCCCCCTTCCCAGAATCTATTAAACATACTAGGTGTTGCCCGTGGCTTTTTGCGTTTTGAATTGTGAGAATAAATATTGAACAAAATGGCAAAAATACTCATTATTCCTTACAAAACATCTCGAAGTAGGTACTCTGGCTTCAAGTCTAAAAGTCAAATAGTTCTGAAACACGTGATCAATATAATTTTACCCATCGTGTTCCAGTAAGAGAGCCATTGTAAAACTCGTTAAAGTAACTTTTCTCTATCATGCGTCTAAGTCTACCTGAGACCCTAAAGTTGCAGATGCATATCGGCAGTGGTTTTAAACCAGTGAGCTCCAGAGTTTTGCCCAGTTCTGACGTTCCTTTTTCCACTTTCCTATGCCAATCCCTTGTTCCATCTTGCTGGAAGACTGGCGGATTGGCGATCGTACCCATCGAATTTTAGGCCAATCTCTAATATCTACCAGACTACCTATGGAGCTCTTAAAACATATTAAGCGTTTTATCAATGTCCACAGCTGCTAAAAACTACTATCATGCGGACTTCCCAAGAACTGTCATGTCTCTGATTATGGCAACTAAACTTAAACTACTAATCCTACTTCAACCCCATCAAAACACAAGTTTACCGCTAAAAAAACTCAATTTATTATGGCTCCAAAGTTCCAGTACTATACGCGCACCATCATTATATCCAGCGATACTGAGTTCCGAAATCACTCAGGAATTCAAGGCTACACTGGCTCCCAAAAAAGTTCGGTGTGCTCAAAGCTAAGCGGTAATTTAAGGAAGGGCAAAGACTTCTACTGCTCTTCAAAGCGTAAGTACGACCCCATATGGATTATTGCTATCACTTTTGAGCAGGAGGACCTCAAAACTGGCTTAAGCCTTTTGGAATCGGTTGGGTTGTGAGGATTATTACCAGTGATGCCAAGCCTACAAGCAGTATTGACATAAGTCTGATCTGAACGCTTTTCTCTATGTTTTCGACCGCTAGTAAGAATAGGGGGAACCCGAGGAATTGTTTGAGATGATGCCCACGGCCAATTTTTACCATAGCATTTTCCGTCATCAGAGAAATCATCCTCACCCCTTAGTTCCAAATTGGTCGAGGACTGCTTGCTTTCAAAAAAGCTTCCTCACTCGCGAGTCCGTCTTTTTTCGTCACTAGGCGGTCATACAATACGTATCAATAGAACTTTCAATTTAAAATACAAATGTAATATCATATCAAACAATAAATAATTGCTACACACATACTGAATCAAATCTTATATAGGGTGGCACAAAAAAGTACCAGTGCCAGATCAGTAGAGTAGTCGGCTTTATAAGATAAAATGTATGTATTGATTTTCGAAAATTTTAACATCAGCTTGACCTGCACTCAATACAACATTCTGAACTTCGTACTTATGTTATTCTGGGTGTCAGGCAAAGAAATAAAGAGTCGGAGAAGAAGTTAAAAGTATATTTAATTAAAGGCCTCAAAAAATTACAACCTTCAGTTATAACAGATTTGACAATTTAAATTCCTTAACAATTTAGTTTTAGTGCCTACACACAAAATTTGTACATATGTACACCTAATAGAAAAGTAGCTATCGTCTTGGATTTACTTTTAACTGTGTGTAATGTAAATAAAATAATAAATCCACCATGGTCAATTTTAAATTACCAGTGGTGGATCCAAGAGTGTACTTTGTGGGGGGCTAGATAGTCCCCCCCCCCTTTTCAAAATTACAACCTGTTTATAAACGCTTTTTGGAGGGGGCTTGACCTAGCTTATTTTAGGTTTGAACTAAGTAAGGGCTAAAATCCAAAAAACTCAAGACATTTTTGCATGGGGCTTGAGCCCCCTAGCCTATCTGCCCCTGGGAACGCTAGTGGATAACAGTCTTGTCACTAATCTGCTTTTAAATACTGAGTGAAAGAACGTTATAATTAAAAATATATTTTTTTTTTGTAGGTAACAAAAAGAAAATGAAAACACAATACAAGCTAATTAATTGAAAAATTATTAAAGGTTTTTAACAAAGTGGCCACATAACCACCACATGCACACAATCTAAAGCATGATAAAGGTGATACACCTACTTCAAATAATGTCTTTGTAAATAAAATTAAGTAAATCTTGTAGAATGAGGATGAATTTAAGTAGATAGGTACTCAAATAAATAAATATTTAATAAGACTTTAAAAGCGTGATTTTACTGCTATACAAACATTGTTTTATTTGTATCATAGATTAGATTTACATGAGTGTAATTTAATAATATTTACATGATTATAAAATATTATCTTTATAATTAGTAAATAAACTTTATTCCAAATAATCAAAAGTGTACCATTGCATTTTATCGTCGTTTTTTGACCCTGGCAAATACCACCTATAAATTAAATCCATTCTATTGTTAATGAAGAACAGACATACAAACTTTGATATTAGAAATAATCACTTAACTCATTGCACTAAAGAATCCTCACAGTTTTCAACTAAGCTACTAACCAGCTTTTTATATTATTTTTATAGTAATATTTAATAGTAAACAAAAAAAGATTTGGTAACAAAAATATTTTATTTATTCACTAACAATAAATAATGAAAAATCATCCTTCACTATGGTCTAACAAGCACTAACTAGTTGTACTATTGCAAAAAAATGAGGATTATTTATGTCTTTTCACATCTCCATGGCTATACTCCTCATAAGATGGGTAAGACTGATGGCCTTTTTCAGGAGTCACCGGGAGTGAGCCCCCATCAGCTAATCTCTTATTCTCTATATTAGCTGCATTGGCTTTTTTCATTTCAGCTATAGCCATGTTTTTTGATATTTCTTCTTCAGTAGGAGGCTCAGACCTGCAAGAAGCAAAAAAAAACATATTTCTGAGCCAATCTGTGTAACACTTTTATTAGTTTTAATTCACCTTACTCTATGATGCTTGACTATTTAAAACTAATACAAAAAAACAGATAAAACTTATGTTCACCTCCTCATCCTCAACCAAGACTCCCATTCAGCAGGGATAGGGTCCTGGAAGTCCTGCCCTTTCACTGGGTCATACCAGCGAGTTGGCTTCCTTTTCCCACCACTAGGATCAGCAGGAATCTCGTAGTAAACATTCCCTATATAGTCTTTACCTACAAATAGGTCATTTAATTATTTATTAAGAAGCTACAGTTTGCTGTTAATGTTAATTAATGTAATCAATTCATATTAACTACAGTATTAACATACATTTAAGTATTCACCTATATGATTTCCCCTAAACTGTTTAACTTTAAAAGAGTTGATGAAATTCGTAAAAGCGATGCGCCATACTGGCCTACCGCCAGACATCTGAAAAACAAATATGTTATTTCTGTTAATTGAATATTTAACATAGATATTATAAAATATATTCAATTTTTTAAGTCGATTTAAACAGGTACACAGGTCTTTCCTAAATTAAAAAAACGGAGGAGGCTCTATTACTTAATAAAATGCAATTGTTTGCAACAACATAATTCATTGCAAAAGTTTTTTTGCACCTTTAAATAAAAATGAATGAGAGAAAATTATGACTTGCGGTAGTAAGGCAATATATTTATTAAGTAATTTTATTAATAAAACCTTCAGAGAATAAACGAACACACAAAAATATACCTAATTTAAAACGTCACTGACTGAACTGGTTTTTTTTTTGCAAATGTTTTACGGCTCTGGATCCGAGTCTTTTTGAGTCTCTGACTGAACTGTCAATCGCAGTGCTGCCTGCTCTTCTTAGTATAAACTCCTTAAAACGAAATGCAGGCCCCAAAAAATAACACAATTCCCTGTAAAATCCCTTAGGTTCTTAAAAACATGGTGATTTTTTTTCTACAATCGCAAAATTCTTGTTTCAAATCTCGTCGTCAGCAAAAAATTCCGAAACAAACTGGTGACACTTTTCGCGACATAAAACTCTCTCAACTTTTTATGCCTCTTAATAATTGTTTTCCCACTAGAACCTTCCCCTATCTATTCAAATCCCCTATCAATTCGGGGTGAAGTTTTTCCACGGCATGACAACAAAACATAAAAGATTTTCCGGAAAATGTATGTCTGTAACCTTGCAGCATGCCGTTTGTGTTGTCGCCTTGACTGTCACTATCATTGCAATTTGTGAATAACCCTTGTTTTCGCTTCACCGTAGTCGGGTAAAAATGGCCTGAATGCAACTATAATGCTTATTTCTGCTATTCAGACATTTGTAGATATTTCGAGATTTTTCTCAGTTATCGATTTCATGTAACGGTTTGAAATCATCGCTGTAAGTGGTACGTTTCCACAACTCTTGAAGAATACAGATTTGTAATGTAAAGGATTCGTTGAGAAAAATATAAGTGACGGCAACAAGCCCGTTTTAGTTATTTACATAAACAAATAATTGTTTTGTTCAAGTCGACTTTAGTTACTGCAAAATAGATTTATAATTAGATTTGTGTATGAAGGAAAATTAGGCAGATTAGATAGTGCATTTAAAAATGAACTATTAGCATAACAAAAGCAATACGGGTTCCAGCTCTTTGCCTTGACGCAGTTTTAAAACAAAACGAAATCAAATACGTCAAGTGAATACAACAGCAGTACAACGAAATCTGAAATAAAATCTATTATTGAAAACCTTATGATATAGATGTTTTAATTTATTTTTGAAATTGGACAGTAAATATTAAACTTCAACCATGGCGAAAATGGCATTTCAGCACCAGGCCGGGACGGCGATGGAGTGTCTGAGTGTAAGTTTAGACCACTCCCAGTTTTTGTTTTTTTTGTTATTAAATTCTTTAAAACTCATGTTTTTAATAATTTCTAGATACCAATAACATTGCAAAAGGAGGCTGGTGTTGACACTGAAGGTAGAGAAGTAATGAAGTGTGGTTTTAAAATAGGAGGGGGCATTGACCAGGATTTTCGTAAGAGCCCACAAGGATATACTGACAACGTAAGTTGTGTGTCAGATATAGAAATAAATAATGGTCACCAATGTTTATTCCTAAAATTTTAGTCAACTTTTGTTTTGTTTAATTACCTTCAGTTTGAGAACTATAGTTATTCAAAAAAAATAACTGAAAACATTTTAAGATCAAGATATAGAGTAATAGATTATGAGATTTTCTATTTTTTAGGGAATTTACGTAACGGAAGTACATGAAGGCAGTCCAGCGGCAAAATCTGGTCTAAGAATGCATGACAAGATCCTCCAGTGCAATGGCTATGACTTTACTATGGTAACACACAAAAAAGCAGTGAGCTATATAAAGAAACACCCTGTACTTAGCTTGCTAGTGGCTAGAAAAGGTGTCACATCCACATAAAGCATTCTTAGCTATTGTAATTAAGTAAATTATGTGTTAAAAGGTGAAGCATTGTAGCAAGTGATTTATGATGTTATTTATTTTTATATTATAAGCGTAATTTTACTGTACATACTGACTTTTCAGTAATAGGATGTTTTGTATTGTGAATTGATGTGTGCTAATATGCACTCAACAAATATGTTCATTTATGAGCATGTTTATGCAATAAGGTTACCAGTTACACCATTCTTGTGGTAGTAAGTATTTATATTATAAATTTTATTGATAAAACTGCCAACATATTATATTTAAATATATGTATATTGGAAGGTATTAACTATTTAACATTTAAACTTACCTTATATGTTTATATAAAATCTCATTGAAATTATTTGATGTTAAAAAACTAAATTGATATCAATTGAATTCATGCAGTGTGCCAAACAATGCAAAAAATATATTTGTGTTAAATTTGTTGGTTGCATTGTTTTACATAGTATAATTTTAATTAATTACAGGGCATTTATACTCATTCTAAGAATATATTTTAATAACAAACATCAATTTTTATGAAATTTAAATTTATAATTGTAAGGGAAATATATTATTTTTTGGGATTGAATAGGTTAAAAAGCACATAAGATAACAAAACAATACCAAGGTGGCTTAGTTCAAAAATATTAATACTAAAACTTTTTCAATATATTGCATAAAAGTTTGGTAGGTAATAAGCCTCCCAGGATGATTTTCTGCTTGTGTATTTAACTTGGTAGGAAGGGTTGCTTTGTTTTTTTTTTCAACATACCAAACAACTTTGTAAAGACATAACTTATTGAAACATACAATTGTAAACTTTGGCTAGGGAGACATGGGTGAAAGGACAATTGCACAATTATACTTTATTGATTTTTATTTATAGCTAACAGTTGGTTCTAATCTTTTACATATCAATCATGTAATAATGTGAATCCACAGAAAAGGCAAAGCAACCATTGTTTTCTGAACTAGAAATTATGTTTGTGAGGTACTTTTGTAAGTTTTCGACCATATTCTCTTTTGTATTAAGTTATTAAAAGAACTAACATTACCTCTAATAATTTATAAGCTTTAGGTAAATTAATTTAGTAAAATAAAATGTTAAGTATTTACTATGTTCTTTTAATTTTAGGTTGAATATTATACTAAAATAGTGCAAATCAAAGTTAGATGTGCTACATTTGAAATACAGAATTTAATATTCATGATTTGGTTGGTGGCCAGTCCCATTGTCCTTTAGGTGGCTTCGTCATTAATGGCTCCCATGGCTTCCAGTTAAGCATCTTTCTTGCTAGATTTAGTTCATTTTCGGCTTGAACAATTAGCTCTTCTGCTTGTCCACAGTTAATTTTCTCTTCTAATTGATAAACATCCTTAGTTTGCTGCAACACCGCTGCTCGTTCGCGAACAATTTGTTCAGTGTATTTCCTATAAACTGATGTTTCGGGCATTTTCTGAAGTGTTCTCAATATTTTTCCGTACAGAGCTCCAAGTGTGTGATGCGGATTAGCAGCGACTGCAAGGCCCGTGAGCCCAGTGGTCTGCAAAGAACAACAAAAAGGTATACATAATTGAAAATTAGAAATTATTAGTTTTTCATTACATTTACATAGAATCTACCTTTTTTAAAAGGCCCATAATTACGATTAGATAATAAGTGTAAGCGAATTCCCGACTTTATTTTGTCAGTGTCAAAGTAGTCAGTCAAGTCAAAAGATAAATGTCAATTTATGTTGTTTTTTGTTTGGTGGTAAACAGCTCCTCTTCATAGAGACAAACTACCATGGACCTTGAAAAAAATTGTGAATTTACTAACATCGATAAAAATTTCTTAGCGCGGTCTTTGATTTTTAAATAAAAATGAAAAAAAGGGTACATAATTGGAATCACATGACACACGCAATGTTTTTCTTTTTTATTATGCGCCAATGAGAAGGTCTCTACTTCTCTGTAAGCATGGTTATGGGTAGTCTGTATTGTACTACCAATGGCTTACTTGCAACTCTATTTAACACAGAACATTTTGGTAGTCTGTGATTTGTGTCTACATGGTGGATTCAGTGTTTACGAATTTATTTTTCAAATTTTCGTTGTTTTATATTTTTGTGTAGTTTGTGTTGTGTAAAAAATGCCATCGTATACCAAACAAGCTCATAAAACATTATTTGGAAGCTAGTTATTAGAAAATCTGGTTTCAGATAAACTCAGTTTTTGCCCATATAAAATAATGTCATTTCGCACATTGGTGGATTTTAATATCAAGTGTTGTAGTCTTGTAGTTGTCTTTTTTCTTCAGTGAAAACAAGTGAGTAAGACTTGTTGAAAAATGTTTTCATTGTGACATTGTTACTCATGACTTAATTTTACTCCATACCTTTAATTTTTATTAGGTACCTCTAGTAGTAACCCACCCTTCCATCGTCCGGGTCGAAGTCAGGTCTCCGATACTTTGAAATATATATAAATAATAATAAAAAAAAAACATTTATAACAATTTGTAGTTTAATTAAGATGATCTGGATAAGGATCTTTTACAGCCTCCCCATCTTTTTTCATGGGATAGTCTATGAATAAATGGGTATAAAATTATGGTTTCGCTTCAAATTGCAGCTAGTATTTTGTTATCCGTGATACATCACAATGTTTGAGTCAGGCATCCCCTGGCTGTAAGCAATCCCATTTAGTTTTTCTTCCCAATTGTTCATCTCAATTTGATTTCCTATTTTTTCTGATTAAACTTAGTGCTTGTAACAAACAGCTGGACTTTTATATATTTAGGCTTTAAGCCTGTGCTATGCTGTGTGTGAGAGTGTGTTTTGGGCTGTGTGTGCTTCTTTTTAAGTACTATCTAGTTTTACTGCCACTGGCTGAACTTTATAATAACCGAAAGAAACTTTCAGAGGGATAAAGTTATGTGTCAAGCCTGAAAACTGTGCATTAAAAATAACTTGTGGCAACATTATGAAATAATTTTGAACATTCACAGTATCAGAGGAAGATTTTGTACAATTTGATAACAATTAAATAAATTCACATTCACACAATTACTTCAGCACCATTCTAATGTGAGCAAAAATAATCTTCATATAAACCTGTTATTTTAATGTTTTTTAGACAAGATGGAGGCTGTGCCAGCTCCACCAGATGATAATGCTGGTGCAAACCCTAGTAGTGTTAAGAGTGATGACAGCAGCCCTCGCCCAGAGAGTGGAAGAGAATCTCCACCTCCCAACTGTGCTATATGTCTTGGCACATGTAGGAATAAATCTTTCACTGACTCTTGCCTTCATCAGTTCTGTTTCAAGTGCCTGCTGACATGGAGCAAGGTAATTAAATTTAACACTGGCTTTAATTAGAATTATGTTAGTAATAGATTTCTTCTTTTGCAGAGTAATATTTAGGCACTTTTGAAAACTTTGACACTCCTTGTCTATATGTATATTAGGGGTTTTCTTTAGTGTATTAAAAAATGACTTCTTACTACAAGAAGTAAATTATTCCTATCTAGTTGGATACTCCAACATGTAATGTTTTATTGTCAGCAATATTTTCGTCTTTTTAATTTCTGGGATTTCAAAATTCTTTATATTTAAGTTTTCCAATCTTTATTACAGGTAAAAGCTGAATGCCCTCTTTGTAAGCAAAATTTCAAGTCAATAATCCATAATGTTAGATCAAATCACCAATATGAGGAGTACTTGGTTGACCAGCAACAAACTGAGGAATCTGTTGACAGAAATGACATTGTCAATCTTACCACTGCTACAAGGAGGTTTAGATATAGGTTGGTACTCAAATACTTTTATGCTGTGTGTATCTTGAAAATGAAATATGAATGATATGGTCCTGTGAGACTTCTCTGCGTCATACCAAGTGTTTGTAAGCTATCTATTTCTTATTCTCAACATCAATAAGCTATTGCTTATTCAACCACTACCCTGCAACCTCAAGATAAAAAAGTAGAAATATCAAATTTTGTCCTTTTTTGCTAAAGAGCTTTTAGTTTTATGGAATCACTGGACTATCAAAACTAGTTAAGTTCCATTATAATTCTACAATGAACATTTACATCATTTATATAGGACAACGTTAACCCTGCCCCGGCGGGAGTCCCTAGCCATCCAGCAGCTGCTGCTGCATTACCCGCTGATGGCGGACGTGTTCCCGCCGCCAGCGCCGGCGCCCGCGCCCGCCGCACGCCGCCGCCGCTCGCCCGCCGCCTTCCGACGCACCGTCTACAGGCATAATCTATGGGCGAGACCACTACCAGACTTCACTGGACGATTCCGTGACTGCACACCACAGTTTTATAGGTAACACTAAATTATTTGTGTATATTTTGCTAAACTCACAAAAATCAAAGTCCACACCCATAAAGTTGTTGTCTTTTTAGGTACAATGACTCACAAATGCATCGCCTTATACCTTGGCTCAATAGGGAACTGCACTATCTTTTAAACGAAAATGTCGGACACATTTCGTATGTGATTACACGAATTTTAGACCTTCTGCCTCAGTACCCAATAAACTCGAACGAGTTTCGTGAAAATATGCAGAGATACTTCGGCGATCGTACCGAGCTATTCCTTCACGAGTTGTACGTGTTCGCGTCCACGCCCTATGACCTCACCGGGTACGACCGCAACGTGCAGTACACCACCGACTCTAGGATATCCACTATGGTGAACGAGGTCCTATCTAGCTCCGATTCAGACGCCAGCATCGATTCCGATATCGTGATGATCTCGAGCTCGCATCCCGCCCCCGCGCCCGCACCCGCACCCACCGCCGCCGGCCCCTCACGCCCCGCAGCGCCCGCGCCTCCCACTAACGTCATTCCCATTGAGACCATCTCTCATTCCGATACGGACGATTCCTCAGGCGAGGTAATGGTAGTCGGTTATATCAAGCCCCCACAGGAGCGCACTCCAGAGGTAGTGGACCTGCTCGGATCGGACAGCGACGTGGTGATGGCGGAGCCGGAGCCGGCATCCACGTCGCTGGTACACGTGAGCCTGAAGCGCCACGCTACGCGCCGCAGCTCTGACTCGGACAGCTCGTATCGGCCGCTGCCCACCACCAGCGACACTAGCCGCGCCACGCCTGACGCGACACCGTCTCCCGCGCCACAGCCTTCTGCGCCCTCGAGCTCTCCATCGCCGCCACGACGGCGTCGACCTAAAAAACGACAGCGACGGAGGTCTCACAGCTCTAGCGCATCTCCGTCACCTGAACGGGAGCGACGGAAACGACGTAAGCGAGCATCGAAGTCGAAACGATCAGAAGGCGACAGCTGTAGCAAAAGGAAATCTCAATCGGGGAAAGGTGTGAAATCATCTCGGAGGCGAAGTGAGTCTACTGACAAGAATTCACCGGACAGGCGTTCCGATGAGCCTGGACCGAGCGAGACGTCACGCTACAACCGTAGCGGCAGTCGGCTGCGCAGTGTCGTTACTACCGCGAGTCAGTCTAGGAGTGCCGGCGATTCAAACTCCAGTGCTGGTTCTAACCTACTTAATATTCTTAGCAGTGCGATATTAAATCCGAACTCTAACGTCCTAGCGTACAATAGTGATAGTGGGTCGGTCGCGGACGAGGACAGGACTAAAGCGAAGAGAGATGCCGCCGCTGAGATCCTTGTAAAGGCAGAGTCTTGCTTTAAAGTGAATCCTAACTCTACTTCGGACTCGGATGATGATTTACCACTCAATTTGTCACTTCAAAAAAAATCTTCACTGTGAGGAAATAAACGTGTTACAATAATTGTGATAATTTTGTATTAAGAAAGATCAAAAATAATTATGGAAGCATTACATTTTGGGTGTTTATGATTGGCATTATTTTTATTCAGAATGCAAACAAAATAATTTTTAAAGTTTAGCTTTGTTAAATTAGAAAGGGTACAGACTTCTTTATACAACTTAATTTTCATCTCTGACTCTGACCTGATGTTGACCGGGATTTTAATTTAAAAAATTGTGATCATGCTGTCAAACTGCTAAGAATTTAAACACTTCTAACGGATGTGTTACCTTTCCTGACTGAGCATTAGTATTTGGATGTTATGCTGAATAAGAATTTTGTTTCGAAGTTTGCTCTCTGTCAGCTACATCAGGTGAGATTGGGGCAAAATGCTCATCAATTTCATGACATGAAAAAAGATGAATTTAGAAAATAAAAAATTAAATTAAATGATTTTTCGTTTACGTTTTGATAGCATATACTAAATGTAATTTACGTTTGTTGTTATGCCCATGAAGTACATAATATGTCAATATTGTTTAATTAGTGTTTAAATTGAAAAGATTTTGTGGCAAGCCAGCTTACTAGGTATGTTTTAGCTTTCAAAGAACTATAATAAGTACTTTTAAAACTATCACCGGTTCTGAATTCCTATCTAAAAGGAAGGATTCAAGAAGCATTTTTTCAATATGGTCTGCAATCATGATTATATTCATAAATAAAAAAATATCTTTAAGAAATTTTAAGTGGAAACATGTTTTACACTTATCGAGTAATGTGTATACGTACGTATTTTTTGGACATAACAACAAACTTTAATAAGATCAAGTATATATACCTTTCCATTACGGAAACGATATTTGCCACAAATGTTTCGCAGTTATCTATATCCTATAAAATATTTTCCGATTTTGTTTTCGATACCCGTTATATTTAATTACATATTGCATAATGTGATTTTACCATGTATAATTTAATTAATATTTAATTACTCACATTCATGTAAATAAAGAGTAATTTATATAAGGAACTGTTTTATTTAATTTAAACTACAATTAATAATATTCGCAGTAGTTTAAGGCTTTAGTATGATGTTATAAAACAAAACCTTTGTTGTGATCAAAATACTGACAGATGGATTTATTTATTTTCATAAAAACCGATAAACACTGAAAACCTATAAATATATATTTATGTATACACTACTAACTTCTTAGAATCTCATAACTACTAATAACTCACAAACAGTCATAAGTTAATAACTCCATATACCTATTATCTTTATCAATTAAATTTGTTAAGTGATCTGATTTCACACCCGGCCAAACTGAATGAAAAAGGAAAAGTTTCAAAAACACAATTATACTTTATTTTAAGTCATTTTAAACTAAAAAACAATGATAATACATTTTGTAAAACTCGACAACTAGCCAGTATTAAAATATTGGTATTTTTAATGGTACTTGGTTTACAAAATTCTATGAAATATATTGCTTCGACTGTTACACTTCATTGCATCGTTAATACCTATCCCTTGTTTTGATTTAATGTAGCATATAGATACACTATTTTATTATGCCATAATATTATGTTATATGTAGGACAGTCTGATCTACAACATTTAATTTTCAAATATTTTATCTGTGTTTTAATTCATACACAAATTTTTATAACTATTTAGACTTATTTTAAATATTAGTAAGCAAGAAATTTAGCACCAAGCTATTATTTTATACCTAAAAACGTCCTAGTAACGATTGTAATTATTTTAGAAGATATTTATAAAGTACTTTATTTTAAGGCAAGCTACTATTCCATTATTGTCTATTTATAGACAGATTGCCTCTTCTAGACAGCTAAGTACATGATACCAAAAAGTTGACTGATAAGAGTATGTGTAATGCCTATGAGTGGTCCGCCATAGAGCAAGAATTTCAGCACGAATACATTTGCGTTAAAATATTAGTACCGCTTTACAATTTTTCATGGATTTGAAATGTTTTGCAATAACAAATAAGGTTTATAACTTGGCTGAACAATTTTTATTTTATTTTGACTTATTTCCATGTATTGTGTATATTTTGTTTACAGGCTACAGGCATACAAATATACCACAAGCCATAAACTCTTAAAATTAAGGAAAGGATTAAAACATTCAAAGTTATACATATATCTCTAGATTACAATTTAAACTTAGAGCTAAGACTAAAGTTGCACAGAACACTCAGGAAAGCCATTATCTAATCTACTTTTTGCCTTATATTCATATCTGTCGAAAACCACAGAATCCTGCGACAAAAACAATTATTTATATACCTGACATTAGAATCAAAGCACAAAATTCAGAGCAGTTCTTCTTACAATAAACGACTTTCCCATTTAACCGATATTTCACATATCTTAACTTCAGTTCTCCAATGGAGGATTGAGGGCCAATCCGTTCTGAACAAACTATGCACATTAAAGTAAGAGCTTATACGCACTGTCGACCAGTAAAGGCGACTGGTAGCCCAGCGACCGTTAATTTCTAAAATTTCTATGGATTTTTATGGAGCTATTCGCACAGAGTCCCCTATTACCAGGCATTTTAAGTCAGCGGGAGACCAGTCGCTGACACTGGTTGACAGGTTTTAAAAGTATTTACGTCACATGAAAGTAATTCCCAAACAAATTTAATTTAATCCCCCGAAACCTTGTTTTTTTTTGTAAAATCGCAATTTTAAGAGAGCGGGCCCTCTATTATGAAATACAATAAAACGAAAAATTGAAAATACGAACGAAATAATAATAAACAGTAAAACGTATAGTTAAAAATACAATTTTATCTAACCAAAATAAAATCTCGTCGACCCAAAAATCGACTCACATATTATATTTCTGACTAAATACTGAAATATAAGTTATATTATTTGAATAAGTGAGTATCGAAAATAGGATAAAAGTACTTTAGATCCTCTCAATGGATATAGAATATTTCAAGTTAATTTATTTTATTTTTTTTGTTATTTAAAAAATAACTACTATTAATATTTGTTTCACTATTTATGTTTGTTCATCATTAAAAATATAAATGTGCCTTACATTATAAAAAATATTGAGCTGACTAACTTAATCAAGTCAATAGAACTGGAATATCATTCTATCTTTACAGTACCTATTCATTTTTTCATTACAAAAAGCTATAGTTCCATTTGGAAGGCTTATTTAATTTAAGCATAACAATTCAATATATATCAAATACAACTATGAGCTTATACGCACTGTCTACTAGTTGCCTGCGACCGTGACTTTCTAAGATTCTTTAGGTTTGAATGCGTTCGCACTTGGTCGTCGGTCGCACGGGCTCGGATCTGTCATATATTTTGGGTCGCATATATACTCTAAGATAAGACAGCTGCGTTAATTGATAAACGATTAAACTTTAAAAGTTTGACATGAAAGAACACATGCATTCTTACGATTTGCTGGAAATATAAATATTTTAATAAACAGTTCAAAATACAAAAAAGAAGTTTCACTGATTATACGTTTTGCTTTAAGATAATCAATTTATCTAAAACAAAATTAATATTCTGGTATCAAAAGTATTTGTTTCATTGATTTTATTTAGTGTGATTATATTTTCGGAGCACACCCGTCACTCTGTCCCGCCACTGAAACTCCTGTTCACCAAGATCAACAGTGGCGTCGTTTGATCGAATAATCAACGAATAATGCATCTGTGCAATGAGGCACAGGCTGTGCCCGGACACCCTACCGGCTGTCTTGGGATCCGCAACGAAGTTATAAACAAGAAAAAAATTGTTATGATTATATATGTAATCAAGAAAAGTATTAATTAATTATTTCTTATGCACTATTTCATTTTATTCTAATAAATTCCGAATTGTTCTCACTAATCCTCAAATCCATAAATGTGTTTACTATTCTAGTTGAAGTGCAAACTATCTACTTCATTGTGTCCTTTAACCATGTGCTGAATAAAACAAAATATGCAGACAAAATTACATGAAACATGACAATAAATAAGAACATAGCAATGCATATGTTCAGGCACTCTGTTTTGCGCCGGTTCTACATTTGAAGTATATGGAATCGACATAACATACAACCATCGTATTAAGAAGGAGTCGCTTCTACTACTGTACTCATGTGTTGAGGCTGAGGTTTGAACTCCACAACTTCTTTCCAAATCAGTTCTGAAAAAATTAAAACATTGATATATTCTAACTATAACAAATCTGTAGAGAATTTTAGTGTCTGTACATATTTTAAATTTATTTGTTTATTTTTTGTCTGGTTAAGTTTTTAGAAAAAAGCTCTAAAAACAATGACATAATTTTCATAAAATTTGTTTGCCATCAACTTTGTTTACAATATACTTTGTCCTGATAGTGAAACTGTATCAATGCAGATAAGCTATCGATTTGCACCATTTTTGTTAGATTAAAATCAAAATTAATTTATCATAGTATGTCATAACATTTTAATAAAATGCTATAAGATGGAAAAAGAATGAAAACCAAGCTTGTAGTGTGGAATTATTTCGATTTGTATTTTTTGTTTACACATGGTTAACACAATAGGCCTGGTTTTATGTTGGCCTATGGGGTCCATGAAACAACCGAGATATAAAGCCCGCGTTATAGTCAAAGAACTTGAATTCAGGCCTAAATAAATAAAAATAGACTGCTAAAAGTATTACCCTTCCATTTGGCTTCGCCGAATTAGGGCAAAAAAAAGCTCGCGCTGGCACCTTTTGGTGCTTAAGAACTTATACAGATACACTCTTGGTACATAAGGCAATGCATTATGTTTTAGTATTGTTTTACCTTTCCATTGGTCGACCGGCAGCTCCATATCTTCAAAACTCTGGTCGTAAGGAGCGGACACCGGCTCATCCGTCGGATCGGCGTATTGTTCCAAATATTTATGAGCCAGTGCTTGCTCTGCGGTTATGCGCCTGAAATATTTCAAACTTATGAAAGAAATTCTGATACAAAATGAGATTTTATATTAACTGCTGTCATTTGTTTGCTGCTATAAAACAAAGTTTATTTATATATACATAAGATATAAATTTATAGTAAGTATTTTAAATAGTGAGAAATTCAAGCTAGAAAGGAGATGACCCAAACAAAACCCAGATTCTAAATACCCATTCAGGGTATCAACAGGTTCATTCACAACAACAGGTTCACAATTAAGGTTCATTTATGGTATAGATTATCAAAGTTTAAAAAAATCTTGACTAACAAGGGTTTTTATAAATTATACATAGGATTCTGGGTTCTAAGTTCATACATTTTTGGGCCATCTCCTGTTAGACCGTCGCATTTTCATCATAGGCCTCATACTATAAATAAATCTATTTTTCAAACATAGGAGATGGTTTTCTGTAGTTTGGATTTTAGTTGATCCATTAAATAAATAAATAAAAATATAATCTTACTTATCAGCATCCAACTCCAGCATAAGTTCAAGCAGGTTTACAGCCAAGGGGTTTGCTCCGCGGAACACTTCGCGGAAGTCACGACGTTTCAAAGCCGGCAGAGACTGAATGTAGTTCCTGGCCTGAAATATATACATGCACATGTTTAAATACATGCTATGTGTGATATATGGACTACACATTGTATTTGCTTGTTGCTGTATTTAATAAGTCTCTGTGATAAGATATATTAGTTTATAAGGTTAATTTTATTTATTTAATGGCATAAGTCTTATTGGCTTGTGTCTTACATAAACATAATGTTTTTTAGAATGACCTGTGGACTATCCATAAAATTTTTAACATAAATAGTGATACCAACAATAAGAACCATTTCAACTAAAATATTCAGTTTGGAACATAGCACCTCATTTCCTTTTTATTATTTGGACCTTACATTATCGGTTTTGTCATTAATATTGTGCAGTTAACATTTCGAAAAAAAAGCAAGCTTAATTATTTTGTGTGATTAATATGTTAATGCTTACCTCTTCACTTATTATTTTGTCAATAGTTTCTTGATCAGGGTTTCCGCATAAAAACAATATCCTGGTAAGATGATCAATATCTGAACGCACAGATGTTAAGGCAAGCACCAAACTTACTAAAGCCAATGCTGACATGACATTCCACATTACAAAAGCATATTTATTGCAAAGCTCATTATTATTTTAAAGGTTTACAGCTCCCAATGAACATGTTAAAATAAATAACCCTGATGTATATTTTACTTACAGACTCTGAGGATATTTTCTGCATAAACTCTGAACCTGGTGTACCAAGTAACTCCATTATTAAATTCAATTGATGTATATCTGTCTCTTGGATTAAGGTTGAACGCCATTGGAGAATAATGTTTACTAATAGCTAAGCTGTAATTCTAAAAAGACATAAAATACTACAATCTATTTTCATGCTACATTCATGCATGAATAATTAACTACAAATCCTTTACTATGACAGTTTGTGATGTATTGAAACATTAGTATTCTATTCTTTATATTTGCTGTGACTTGCAGGCTACCTGTTAATGAATAACACTCAAGTATGAAGTAATTATTCAATTCAGAATACAGTAAAGACTAGACATTATCCTAATGTTTTCTAGAATGTTCTAAAATGGTATTTATGGTATTTTGTAAAGGATACGGTCAGAACCAGGGAATAAGGTCCGTCCAGTGAGTAGTTCTGCCATGATGCATCCAACTGACCAAATATCAACTGTCTGATTGTAATGCATCCAGTTCAGCATGATCTCTGGAGCTCGGTACCACCTTTATATGTTAAGGCAAAAGTTTCTTTTGTATTCTTGTTAAATCACTATAGAAAATATTTGATTTCCATTTGTTAAATAAGTTATATTTAAAAATAGTAGTTACAGTGAAATAAAAAGAGGTTAAGATTTAAATGTGGGTAATAAAATCCAATCTCAAATAGTATTTACCTGGTAGCAACATATCCTGTCATTTCAGTTTCAGTTGGTCTTGCAAGACCAAAGTCAAGGATCTTCAACTCACAGTCCTCATTAACAGCAATGTTGGATGGCTTCAAATCCTGATGCAAAGCAAACAATTACATAATAATTTGATAGCAGAATAAATTGAGGTATACATTTACTAAATAATTGGTTAAATTAAAATCATTTTGTACAATCTTGGTTAAAGTTTATGAATTTACAAAAGTGATATTCTGCCAATGTTGTATGATGTATACACATACATACCCTGTGGATGATACCAGCTGAATGTATGTACTTGAGGCCTCTCAGAATTTGGTAAACTAGGAACTGGACATGGTCATCAGACAGTTTCTGAGTCCTGACAATGTTGTTTAGGTCTGCACCCATCAAGTGGGTGACCAGATATACCTGCTGGAACTCTTCTAGAGTCTTTTCTGGACAAAACACATCCAGCAAACCTGTAGATGGATACAAAGTTGTATTTCTAAACTTTCCAGAAGGAGATTTGGAGTTGAACCCATGGGCCTTACTCATTTAGTTAGACAATCATATAAAATTCTAGTCTATTTTCACTTTCAATAAACAAATATAATTGAAAAATTTGTATCTCCTTAAGATTTTGAAGGTAAACAACTAACATAACACATTTGTTTAATCAGACTAGACATGTAATTATTTTTGCCAATAATATTCGAGAAAAAATATTTAGGTCTAGAATTAACTACAAATAAGAGACTTGCCAATAATATTCTCGTGGTTCATATGCTTTAACATTCGTAATTCTCTGTAAGTTCTCTTAGCATGGACCGCTGATTGGAATGGTCTAGCCAACTTTTTGATAGCAACTTTCATTTTATGGACTGTGTCGTATGCAGAGCTGAAAAACAAACAATCAGTATTAACAAAAACGCAAGACCTAATCGCCCACGCAGGGTTAACGCACTCTAAAATTCTTAAGACATTATTTTTTGTCGTATTAGAAATGACAAGATTTTTGTATAAACACAAATAATGTGATTTACATGTTATTAGAAATGATTCTATCAGTGAAAATAAATACTGGCAAAGTGCCTGGTGCATTCTTTCGATGGATACAACTTACCAAACCTGGCCGTAGGCACCTGAGCCCACAGGAGTTAACATTTGATATCTTTCTGGTATAAACCATTCTGTTTTATTTATTTCTACTTTGTAGTATCGTGTCATGATGATACACCAAATAAATTCTCAAAAATATACTCAAATTTAATTGTATAAACACGAAAAGCAAACAAATTCTTCCTTGCACGTAACTTATGGATGATAGATGAAAAGGTGAAGCGAAAATGAATGACATGTGACGTGTGGCTTGACTTAAAAGATGTAGTTCGAAAAGTGCGAAACAAATAAGAGAGCTTTCTGAACGTTCAGCAGAGAAAGTTAGGTTCGTTTATTAAAAAAGTTATTAAAGGGTATGTTCTGATATACACTGCTACCACTGTAAGCTATGACGTCAATTCAATACACTGGGAAGCCGTTCCTTTATAGTAAGCATACTGATTACTATATAAAATTAACGCAGCGCAGTATACTGTGAAACTCCGTTTTCGAAGCCTTTTTCAAATGAATATACTTTATGTTCGTTTCTTTTAAGTTGAAAATCTTATACTTGTAGCGAAGCAGGTAGGGTATCGAACAGTCCTTTTTGACATAAACTCTATTTAATTATGTTTTCCAAGTAAATAAATACAAATACTTTATATTTGTATACTGACGAAGTGCGCCAATCTAAGAATGGAATTTTCTTGTTTTAAACGCTCGCGCCGTCTGCACCGTGTCAAGAACAACTATAAACCTTATACATAAACTTAAATCAAAATGTGACAGTAAAAGGTCTAAACACTGAATAAAACTATCGTATAGGTCAGCCACACCAACCCTCTCCAGAGCCTGGCCCTACGGTAATATTGTCTTCGGTTATAGCTTGTCGTAGACTCTCTTGTGGTTGTGGCTTGTGGTTAAGTATGGATTTACAGGGGGAGGTGAGGGTTTGTGCGAATGTATTTGAGAGTGATTGTGTAGGTGATTGGTCCTTATTGCGATTTCTTTATCATAGTTAATGTTGTGTGACTTGGCTTTTGAACATTCTACGTTAGTGTGTACAAGTCAATTTTGTTTACACGTAATGTTATACCCGTTGTAACTACCTATGTTTGTTAAGCGAGACAATAGCCCATACTGGTATTGGTAATTGGACGCTAGTGTCTCATTTTAGGCTGTTGTTGATTGTGCAACACATGCATTCTGACTTCTGCTCTCTTCTTTTTGGAGCGTCAAATCGACCACCGATCTAACATAAAATAGACATACAGACGGACTATAATCAATGATTAGAAGTCCGTCTGTACTGGATTTTTTTTATATAGTTACTTTTTAGAGATAAACAAGCAGCTCCATCGAGTTTTTTACAGACTGTTTTTGGTGGCATTTCACTTCTTTTTGTAGAAACGAGGTAAATATTGATTTATTTTAATAGATTTTCTTATTCGACACAGTTTTTGTCTTTTTAGGAGTATTTTTATTATTACAAATCTTTTTTTTCCGTTTCTGATTTTTGTACAGTAGCAACAGTTTTTCGTATTGCTTTTACTTTTCTATTTAAAGTTCCTATTTCTCAAGCGTAAATTAAAATTTTAAAAATTTCAATATTACGCTTCCGTTGAGTTCAACGGTTTAAAACACATTTCTGACTGCATTTAAAATTCTAATACTTATGAGTAGCACACAAACAACACACACAAAACATAAGTAACAAGTATTTGAAATATTTTATTATTATTAAGTAAGTATTATCAATGCAGATTGGACTTTTCCTAGATTTTGAAGTGCCAATTGAAGAAATTAATTTCAAATAATTCATATCTGTAAGTATTAGTATGACATGGGTTTTGTCTTGTAAAATAAGAAATATAAAGTATCTAGAACAACGTGCATAGTTATTTACAAGTTTTCTGGAAAATGTAATACAGGCTTAGTCATCATTACTTCACAAGTGTTTTCTTACACTATCATACAAAATACCATCACATAAAAGATATCAAAACCAGTATTATCTGTCTTATAACTAAATCTTCGATTATCCTAGCTTTTATATTTTTCCCTTTAATTAATTAATTTCAGCTCTCTGAGTTTATGGGAAGTACTAGTTCTATTTTGATGATCATGAGTGTGTGAGTGAATGAGTGTCATAAATGCGAAACTTTGCTTTCGCGTAACTTCGGAACTGAATGACCTACAGACTTGAAATTTTGGATTTTAAGTATATGATTACAACTTACTGGATGACGAAAATTTTTGCGTTCTGGTCTTATCCAGAGGTTCTCAAATAGGGGTCTGAAAATGCGGCGAAATGGTTCCAGTAAAGGATGGTACGGCAGTGTTTGCTTCGCGCTCGACTTGGCGGGGGACTGCCGTGCCCCCCAATCACCTGATTGAAGTACCTTGTGAGGTCCATTAAAAGCTGTTTTTAAAGCACCAGCAGGGGTGTCATCTCGAAGAAATATATGAAACAATGATGCCTTATATGATAAATGAATGTGGATCGTGATATTCCATGACGTGATGGTTGCGTCGGCTTCAAGACATTAATGAACTTGCGAACCCTAGACACGTCCATTATGTCTACTCTTTCGTCGTTGGACGGGTGAAAGAAATCGCCCGGGAGAAATAAAGGTTCTCCGAACAGGAGTTCTGCAGATGATGACTTGGGGTCTTCTTTATACGTACTACTTAACTAAACTGAAGAAACTCAACCCAAGTGCTATCTGCCCGGTAGGTGATTGCCGATTTTAATTGTCTATGGAATCTTTCTACCATACCATTCTACCATGGTTGGTAAGCCGTCGTACGCTTATGTATTAAACCTGCTATCTGTGAGAGTATTTTGAATAAATCTGACTCAAACTGTCTCCCTTTCCAACGTTGACATGCTACACACTACCGCACCCACTGACGGCAGTCCCTCCGCAGGCCAGGCCATACATAACGATCACTGATTAGCTTCATTGTTGCTCGGGCGCCTAGATGGCTTAATGAGTGCAAGCTGTCGAAAACGTGTTGCCGGATGTCTATAGGCACATATGGTCTCGGTGACATACTGCTTGTGTGTACTTACTAGGAGCTGCAGTAGTTCAGGATCAGACATTTGTGAGGTTACTAACTTGACTAGGTCAACGGATTTTATTACTTCTTAGACTCGCGACAAGGTGTCGGCTACCACGATATCTTTGCCTGCTATGTGTTTGATATCTGTTGAAAACTATGCTATAAGATCCAAGTGGTGAAACTGCCAGGGTGATCAGTTATCTTTTCGAGAGTGAAATGCAAATTTAAGAGGCTTTTGGTCTCTGTCAATGGTAAAATGTTTCATAGCTTCGTAGATTGCCAAGAGCTTGCGATCATACGGCGAGTATTTTGTTGGGAGCAGGACTAAGTTTTCTAGGGAAGAATGCTAGAAGTTGCCATGCCTCTCCTTTTAGTTGTTTCAGAACGGTCCCAATTGCTGCGTCAGAAGTGTTGGTCACTAGGACTAGTTTAGTATTGCAAGCAGAGAAGCATCACACAGACCTTTTTTGCGAGCCTCAAAAGCCTTTATTTCCTTTTCTTCTAAAGAAACTGGATGGAAACCTTTAACCGCGTCTTGTTAACAAAGCATTCAGAGGCGCTTGTTTTTGAGCTGCCTTTGGAATAAGCCTACGGTAAAAGTTAATCACTCCAAGGAATCTGCGCAGCAGTGGTCTTGAATATTGCAGCGTAAGCTGGAACCCTTACTACCACGTTTATGTTAAAATATTGAAAGAGTTCAGAAACACTTCCTGTGGCACCTTCCATACAGCTGTCATCTTTCTAAACAGCTACTTACGAGGATTGACTCGCTTATATCAAATTAAAAGACTCTTTGATATAAGACACTAATTTGATAGCACCTTCTTCAAGTTGGTTGGGGGTGAGCTTGATTGTCCTGACCTGTTTGGTAAAATTAATATATCTATGTATATGTCCAGACTTCCTAGGCAACGTGCGTACAAGCTGTTTTCCACAAATACCGCCAAGTCAAATCTGGCTCACTTCTCACCAATAAATAGAATGTGTAGAAATATTAATAAACTAGTCAAATCTATGAATGCTGATATCTTTGCTGATCGATTGTCACAATTGAAAATAATGTTAAACTAGTTTTGTTGATCTGGTACAGCTTACAGTTTATTGTTTGGATTTCGTCTTCTTTTTATTTTGGTTTTTATTCGCTTCTGTATTTTTATTAATAATTTAAGTTGTAAATTTTTAATAAGAATACAGAAATTAGTAGTAGAAATTTGTAAATTTTAATTAATTGGAAAAAAATATATATATTTATCTGTAAGTTTGGACTTTCAAACAAATGCTCTTTGGTCAGAGCTGCAATGTCGAAGTGACAAACAAGAGATATGTCTTGTCACTATAATAATTTAAATACATTATTGTTTATAAATTATTCCATGTACATATTATTGATTCAGGTATTATTATGATTTATTGTGTTTAGTTAGTTTATGTTCACATTGTAGATAGTTTTATTTGTTTCAATAAAGCTTTCAGTTATAAACTTGCATCAACGCTGTACATCATTTATATCGCTAAGCAATCAAGATCAAGTCTTGATTTCAGGCTTGTATATTCAATTGCAATAATTATATTATTAAATCATATTTTGTTTGTTCACTCTTGTTCTATATAATTTTATCACCTCAAATAACTGAGTTGTATTTACATTTTTAAATTTATTTTATTCAATGTTCAAAAATATACCTAATTAATTGGATCTTGTTTGTGGTTCATGTAACTAAATATTTGACATATGTCGTTTGTGACGGAGAGTCTGTGGTTAATTGACAAATGACAGCTGTTCTCCAAACTCCTAAACTTGAGAGCAAGTTACTGGGTTCTGGTAAATGCTTTAGGACAGATTGTTGAATAATACACATAAGTGAACCGCAATCATGTCACAAACAGCAGGCGTAAAGCCTATGAGCATTGCTGGTCGCGTAGCTTCTGAGAGAGAAAGATGTTTGGGAATGACTGATGCAGAAAGAGCTTGGCGAAAACAATGGTTACAGGATCAGGTTCTGGCTGCAAACGAGCCCGTTTTTGTTGAAGAATATTGGAAAGAACGCACTAATCCTATCCGTCGCTTTTACCGTAAACCCCTTGATATGATTTTCAAGCCTTTAATTCCGGTTTTGGTAAATGTTATATAATAAAACATAACCTACTCATTTGTTTTGATGGTGTGTCCTAGCTAGGTTATTAAATATTAAAATCTTATATTTTAGGGTTCAGAAAGAGCTTCAACCTACAGATTCCTTGCAGGCAGATTTGGATTGATTGCTGCAGGGATTCTTGGAATGCATTACTACTTTAAATATCATGGAAATGTGAGTAAAAAATATTGAATTACATATTTCCATTTCCTGTTTATTTACTGGAATAAAAAATAATTTTAGATTCCTTGTATAAAACATATTTTTAAAAGATGTTATGTTTTTAGGATTGGACAAAAAAGGGTGGTTGGAGAGTTGTGAAAACAAAGCCTATGGTATTACCAGGACAACCTGGTTTCCCTTTCAAATCAGAAAGATCCAAGGATTCTGACTATGCCAACAGGGGCTTCAAGGATTCACCATTGTAAATCACTATTAAATTTAAATGTACAGAAAGTAGTAATAAATGTTTGAGAACTGTAATTACTTTTGTGATTTTTATGAAATTACATAAACAGTGATTACAACCTTAAATTATGAAAGTTTTATGGACAATGTGTCAAGAAAACTACAAAAACCATTTAAATCATGGTTTGTAAATCTATTTTTGAGTTACTATAAAGGATAGTATGCATTAAAGGAAATAGATTTTCAAATTGTTATTTTATTTGATCTAAAATTTAACATAGATACTGATTGACCAGTATACCTGTTGCTAAACTATGGGACATGTCCCTATGCAATTAATGGCAATTTAGATATTTTTTTAGGGGCACTAATAATACTCATAAATTACTCTTTTGCTTTGTAAATCACTAAATATTGCTGTTAATGTTA
Source organism: Choreutis nemorana (assembly GCA_949316135.1). NCBI lineage: Eukaryota > Metazoa > Arthropoda > Insecta > Lepidoptera > Choreutidae > Choreutis > Choreutis nemorana. The sequence continues at coordinate 3,368,706 of OX438598.1, forward strand.
ATTTTTTCATGAGAATGTAAATTTTGCTTATATTATTCATTTTAAGGAGATCAAAAATACATCAAGATTTATAAACTATCTTATTTTACACAAAAAACAAAATTGCTTAAGCAAAATGTATTCCTTCTGAGTTGAAAGCATGTAGTAATTTCATAAAGTCATCAATGTCCATGGTTCTAGCTCTCATTTGGTCAGCTTCTGCATTCACTAGGATATCATTTATTTTCTGTTTCATGTCAAAGTCTTCACTAATATCCTGAAAATATCAAACAAAATTCTATGGTTACATAGAAATATGATTACATAATAACAATTAATTTACGTTCTTATTATCAGTTGTAGGATAGGTTATGGAAAAATTTGATGTTTATAATGGATCAAAGTTATTATTTATAAAATAATAGCAGAACTACCAGATTATTCAAAGAACAGTGAACTTGATAATTTTTCTCCAAGGCAGCAACAGTAGTGCTATGTTTGAATACAGCTGACAATGTTTTGTTCTTTCTCACAAATGCTATCCTCGTGAGGCCATCCCATTCCACAAAGTTAATAGGTGGAGGAGGATTCCTTGGCTCTATTCTTACAACACTAGATTCTACTTTAGGAGGTGGTCTGAAGTTGTTCTTGCCAACCTGTGGAAATTGGATATGATTAAAATAAAATAGGTGTTATTTATTAACGGTTTCTTCAATTTTTGATATTACCTTCATGAGCATATCTACTCTTGCAAGCAGTTGTGTGTTTATTGACAATCTACAATATAACTTATCACCTGGTTTGGCTACAAGTCTCTGAGCAAACTCCTGTTGGAACATAAGAACAGCACATCTGAAGAATGGCCTATGTAGCAGCAATTTGAATACTAATGGTGAACTGATCTGATAAGGTATATTTGCTACACAAATATCAAAGAATGGTAATTCTGTTTTAAGCACATCACCAACTAGTATTTGGAGTTTAGATTGATATGGAGTTCCTTGTACACGTTTCTGTAACTCTGCTACAAGTCTGAAATATGTATTATGATATAATAACTATAAATTATAAATATTATGATAAAATAATATCGTAAAAGTATAAACGATGACTTTTTAGAAACAATGTTAAGTATACTGTACCTTGTATCGATTTCACAAGCTACAACTTTCTTGACCCTGTCTAATAGTTTTATGGTCATGTTTCCTGTACCAGGACCAATTTCCAGAGCAACGTCTGTAGGTCTTAAACCAGATTTATCCAACATAGATGTTATTATAAGAGGGTTTTTCAAAATGTGCTGACCGAAGTCCTTATTAAACTGTATCCCTAAAGAAGATAGGTATTAAGTGATGAGTTTTAAGAATAAAACTAATTTTAAAACATCTTTCAAACTTGTAAAAGAAATAAAAACGAAAGCGCTAATGTATAAACCAGAATTTACCTTGCTTGGCCACTTCATTATGTATTCTAGACTTTTTTTCAGCTTTTATTTTAGGCATTTTGAAACGAAATAATTTATTACATTTAGAATTAACCTCAAATCAAAACATTTTGTAGTTTCGCACGTTTGTTTTAATTTTTCTTTTCAAAGTGGCACAGAATAAAAACCAATACATCCAAGTTACCAAGTCACATGGCAAAAAATCGACTTTCTTTCTTTTGTTTATTAAAAACTCGAAGACACATGTAAATGTTTTTGAATTCAGCAGCTTGTTTAAATACAAACACACAGTTTCTTTGAATTTACTAAAACACACATGAACAGGTTAAAATGTGTTAATAAATTTTCAATCTAAAAATCACACAAGTGCATCACTATTGATTAATCGATGCATGACTTTTTAAACTGGCAACTCGTCAAAATTTGGCATGGTTGATTTTACGGGACCGAGTGAATTATAAACCGTTTTGTGGAATTATTATGAAAATGGAGTGGAAACCAGAACAAGAAGGACTACGACAAATATTAACGCTACTCAAAGAGTCTCAATCACCAGACACAGCGACCCAAAGAGCAGTCCAACAAGTATCCTTTTCTACAATATAATGTTGTTACTTAGCGGCGTGGATATTCTAAATTTGCAACTGCTGCATATTTTATTTTCTACTCTTTTACTAGTTGTGTTTAAGTTAACTTATAATTGCAACATTAAGTTTAAACTAACATTCTTTTATAGTTAAATAAACCATATCGACTACACGCTATAAATCGATTTTTCCGACATGACAGTCATTGACACTTCATTTTCAATACATTCTCCTTATAAAAACATTATCAGAAACTTGAAGAGTTGAACAAATACCCTGACTTCAACAACTATTTAATATTTGTTCTGACAAAATTAACATCTGAGGAGGAACCAACAAGGTCTCTCAGTGGTTTGATTTTGAAGAACAATGTCAAGGCACATTACAACACCTTTTTGCCTGAAGTAGCTGAGTTTATAAAGCGGGAATGTTTGTCGGCCGTGGGAGATCCCTCGCCTTTGATCCGGGCTACTGTGGGCATAATCATTACAACAATAGCAAGCAAGGGTGAACTAACATCTTGGCCTGAACTACTACCTGCTTTGTGTCAAATGCTTGACTCTCAGGATTACAGTGTTTGTGAGGTAAGATACTACTTAGAAATTGAGTTAGTTTATAAAAATAGTTTATGTTGTGATAAATAATTTATTTCATTAATACAAGAAAAAATTGAAATTATTTTATTTCATTTTAGGGAGCTTTTGGAGCATTGCAGAAGATATGTGAAGACACTGCAGAGTTACTTGATAGTGATGCCCTCAACCGTCCTCTTAACATACTCATACCTAAATTCCTTCAGTTTTTCTGTCATTCATCACCTAAAATTAGATGTCATGCTATTGCATGTGTCAATTACTTCATCATGGGCAGATCTCAAGCCCTCATGTTGCATATAGATTCCTTTATTGAGGTAAGATTTAATTCTGTTATTGTATATATTGAGCCTTGAGAAAAATACATGTATTTAGAAAGTTAAAATATTATTTTTCATGTTCAAAATGTTTAATGTATTTTTATTTTACAGAATTTATTTCACTTGGCAGCAGATGAAGATCCAGATGTGAGAAAAAATGTTTGCCATGCTCTGGTTTTGCTTTTAGAAGTGAGACTGGACAGGCTCATACCTCATTTACCAAACATCATAGAGGTAATATTACATATTAACTCTTATAGATGAAACATATTCCGACTTCTCCATACTTGCATATTATTTGTAGATCATGTGGGAAAGGTTTAAGTCCATCATGCTACATCAGTTCTATTAACAGGACTTCTGATGATTTATGTTATTTTCGATCTTTATTTTCAGTACATCCTAGTCCGCACTCAAGATCCCGAAGAAGGAGTAGCACTAGAAGCCTGTGAGTTTTGGCTATCTCTTGCAGAACAGAATGTATGCAGAGAGGTTAGTATTTTTATAAACATGGTTATTAGTCACTATATTGTTCAAATCAAATTAAATCATTTATAATAATAGTATAATTTCTTTGTAGTAGCTTTTTTTTAAATAATTCCATTTAAAGAAATAATTCAACTGTATGTAAGGAGCACAAGGTCGACAGACACGACATTTTGTTTAATAAAATTTTAGAATACGAATTTGACAGCTATAATAGGTAACATATGGAAATAAATTATTTTTATGGTTGACTGATGTAATAGAACATTGTATTGTTTAGGTACTGGGTGGTCGGCTAGGAGCATTACTGCCAGTGTTAGTTCGAGGGATGCGTTACTCAGAGATGGATGTGATCCTACTGCGAGGGGACCGCGACGATGACGCAGATGACGCAGAGCCGGACCGAGACTCTGACATACGGCCACGGTTCCACAAACCACGCTCGCACACCATCAAACATAATGGTAATTTAGTTTATAATTAACTTGTACTAATATAGACTTACTCATAAAAATTGCATTTTTATGCACATAGATTAACAAGCCTAATTTATTTTTACTTCGCAATTGTTGCTGGTTATCCAAATAAATAGTTAATGGTGTAGCAGGTGGCGGTGACAGCAACATGTCTGGCGGCGGAGAGTCCTCTGACGAGGAGGATGGCGGCGAGGCGGACGATGGTTCTCTATCCGACTGGAACTTGCGCAAATGCAGCGCTGCAGCCCTCGACGTGCTCGCCAACGTGTTCGGCGCGGACCTCCTGCCTGTACTATTCCCGATATTGAAAGAGACGCTGTTCCACACGGATTGGGTGATCAAGGTATACTTACAACTTGCACTTGTGAAGTGTTAAGTAGAATTTTCATGAGATAAAATTTTGAGTTCAGTTGCTTTTTATGTTACTTCAATATTCATTTTTATTAAATCCTGCAATGATGTCTTCGAAATAAAATGTGTATTCAATTTAGAATGTCAACAGTAAATTAATGATTTTTTAGATGGAAAATTGGCTGATGTTTTGGATTTATGACGCATAAATATTATTTAGATCCATAGAGAAGTTGTTATTACTGAGCACCCTCATTATAAGCTAAGACAGTTTGAACTGAAACTAGGAGCAATAATATATAATTTGTATCCATGGTTATCTCCATGTATCAGGAGAGCGGCATCCTGGCCCTGGGCGCGGTGGCGGACGGCTGTATGGGCGGCATGGTGCCGCAGCTGCCAGACCTCGTGCCGTACCTGGTGTGCTGCCTCGCTGAACGCAAGGCGCTTGTGCGAGCCATCACCTGCTGGACGCTCTCGCGGTACTCGCACTGGATCGTGTCGCAATCGCACGACTTGTACCTGAGACCTGTTATGACTGAGGTACGACAGAAATAAGTAAAAAGTAAAGTAAACTATATATTAATAAATCGTAGTGTGTGTAAGCGAATTGTACCTACTTCCTGTTATGACTGAGATACCAACAACTCACTATCAGCTCATCTATGACTTGAGAATTTAAAATAAAACTGAAACCAAAAGTTGTTAAAATAACAGAAAGTTCTTTAGATTAGGTACTAAAATTCTTCATATAGCACCTTAAATCTTCACAATTTTCTTAAAATGTGACTAAACATTGCCAAAAAATTATGAAAATAAAATAATGATATTTTTATTACAGCTTTTAAAACGCGTACTAGATAACAACAAGCGCGTGCAAGAAGCGGCGTGTTCCGCGTTTGCAACGCTAGAAGAAGAAGCTTGCACTGAATTAGTCCCATACTTAGGCTATATATTACAAACCTTAGTGTTCGCATTTAGTAAATACCAACACAAGAACCTCCTCATACTGTATGATGCCATCGGAACGCTAGCAGATTCTGTCGGACATCATTTAAACAAACCTGAGTACATAAGCCTACTGATGCCACCTTTAATAAACAAATGGAATGTCTTAAAGGATGAAGATAAGGATCTCTTTCCATTGTTAGAGGTTAGTCAATGTTTGGTTTGTCTTAAATAGGAAAATGATTTGATACCCAATCCCAAAAAAAAAAGTCAATTCCATTATTTGATCATGTTATTTTAGATACAAATAACGTGATCTTATATTGAAGACTTTACTTCCTTACTAAAACTATGGATATTTTGACTACTTGCCTGAGGCGCAAACTAAATCTACAACCTTTAACATCAAAACTAATTTGTTAATCATTAAACAGCATAGTCTCAAATTAAAGATCCTTATGGTGGTTCAACAAAATCTATGATTGATTAATTTGTTTTCAGTGCTTATCGTCAGTAGCGACTGCATTACAATCAGGATTCCTTCCTTATTGTGAACCTGTGTTTAGAAGATGTGTTTCACTAATAGAACAGACACTCAATCAAAACATTGTGAGTATACACCACATTTATATTGTTCAATAATAACATACACACCACCACACATGTACTGGTGTGAATATAATTGAGTCTAATGAAGTTAGAAACAGCCTAACAACAAATCAAGCCTAAAGAACACTTAAACTAAGCAAATGAAAAATAATACACCACAAATATTTTCACTGTATACAAAAATCAATTGACCAATTTTTTTTTTAATAATATAGAATACATTTCAGGCAAACAGCCAAAGTCCGGAGCAGTTCGAAGCGCCGGATAAAGACTTTATGATCGTAGCATTAGACTTGTTAAGCGGACTCGCCGAAGGTCTGGATGGGCATATAGACCATTTGGTGCTGAACTCCAATCTGATGCAGCTGCTATATCAGTGCATGCAGGATCCCATGCCTGAGGTATACCTTGTATGTAACTTATGCTCTTTTAACCCCAGGACGCCGCGCATAGGGAACTTTTAAAGGTAACATCGCGTCCGGGGTTAAGCTTTTAAACCTAATTAAATGCTGTTTTTTGAGTCTAAATATATTTTTGTTGAATTTTCTATTAATTTGCATCTGTAATACATCGTAGTTTTGATGCTAGCTAGTTTGCTTGAGCCTCATCATTTTTTTATGCGTACTTGTAGCAATTGGATCATTAAAATATTGTCATAGTGATTCATATCTTTAGACTCGAGAACATTAAATACTAACATTGGGTGACGGGATATTATAGAATCTTTAGCAAATGTATGTACAAAAATGCAAGTTTGATCGGCAGGTTCGGCAGTCTTCGTTTGCGTTGCTAGGCGACCTGACTAAAGCCTGCTTCCAACACGTGCACCCTTATATACCAGAGTTCCTACCAATATTGGGACTCAACCTCAATCCTGAGTTCATATCTGTCTGCAATAACGCAACATGGGCGATAGGAGAAATTAGCATCAAATTAGGTAAACCTTTTATAAAGTTATACATATTAATTATATTAAATATGTATTATTTCTTAATAATTTTAAATATAGAAAAATGTTGAGAAAGCAAATTCGCCCTTTATGCATCTAAATGTGAAATACTGAATTTTAAAAATAAAATTTCGATTCGGATCTCGATCCCCATACTTTACAGTTATAAACAAAACATCAGTTATTTGTTTCGCGAATATAAAATGTTGTGTTTCATCATAGCAAAGTGAGATCATTATTATATATGGTTATTTAAATGCAAAATTAATTAATAATCTCTTTTTTTAGGTCCTGAAACATCAAAGTACATACCTCTGGTTCTAAATAATTTAGTACAAATCATCAACAGACCTAACACACCCAAAACACTTCTCGAAAATACAGGTAAGTTAAAGCTAACATAACTTCTTCATCAACATAAATATACATTCATATCTAAGTCCAGTACAAAATTTAAGTTTCTTTGCTGATGAATCTCTGTAAGGACCTTATTGGTGGCAGTTTTGTTGATCTGTGATTATATACTTATTATATTATGTAATACCTGACACTGCTTGTTATTAAATCACACAATGTTCATGGTTATCATCATTACCTTCTGCCATTACTACATTTCAATTTTAAAAGCATGAATTGGCAGACAATTTTGTTAACCTTACCTAATGTTTGACCCTTAATTGTTTCAGTATTAACATCAAATTATTTTTAATATGTTTTAAATTTATACTTTAGTTTATTTTTTCTTATATATGTATATATTACTGATATCAAAGGAATAGAGAGAATAAACGAAGGCTAATGTAGTAAATTATAATTTTGTAGAGTCGAGGCGGAGCTTCTTTGTAATGTATTGTTTTATTTTCGGGGGTGTAATGTAAATAGTTGATCACGAGTGTAGTTACAAACACAAAAGTGGTGTGCCTTTAATACTGGCCTAGTTGCTATTTATTTTATGTATCAAGGTTGTATTCTACTAAACTAAACTCTTCTTAGGAAAACTAAACTGCTAATGGGACTTCAGTTACAATTATGAATTAGTTTCCCATGCTTAAACGACTGTTTTTAATACGAATATCTTTAGTTTACTTACTAAACGAATTTAATTATATCATTGAAGCTTTATCATGAAATTTGATGATGAAGTGATACTGGATATTTTATCTGTGGTGGTTATTAAAAACGCTATTATGAACTATAGTTTAGTTATCTTAAGTTGAGGCAGCCCCAGCTTGTTTTATGTTTAACTTTCACTTGTGCAAACCATCTCTGTTGTATTTTTTTTTTCTTAACTGATTTTCTTTAACATTTTGAATCGCGTTGCAACAAACGAAGTCTAGATATTTTCGAATTATCGGAGAATTTTTTAGACAGAAAAAAAAAAAAACTAAAACATGAATAACAGCTAGGCCATATTCGACTTAACTTTAATAGATTTACTTACCATAATATGTTTGAAGTTTTTTATTATTGTAAAAGTGATTTGTTGCTGTTAACTTATGTAATTTAAAGTATGTTTTGGATGGTTTGTTGATTTGTTTTCTTGGTTTTGTTCTCGGTTGTCGTGGCGTAGCGATTACTATCGGTCGGCTAGGTTATGTGTGCCCACACGACGTCGCACCTGTATTACATCAGTTTGTACGACAGTGGTCTGTAGTCATTTTTTTTATTATTACTTTATATTACAGTTACGTTCTATATTAAATATAAGTTGACGATATTTTTTCGATTGTGGATGGTGTTTGTCCAATGCTTGTTATTCTTTTTAAATTTTATTCTAATTTCTTTTGAATCCCAGGCATGATTTATGTATGTATCAACGGAAGGGCCACACTTGAGTTACACTGTTATTTGGGGTGGTGTATGTTTGATCTACTTGTTTTCAGTGCTGTATTTATATCTGTTGAACACCATCCGCTTTCTAAAATATACAGACAGCTAATTATATGAATTGTCCAAACTGGAACACAGATAAATACAATACTTTTTCTTGTTTATTTGGTCCATGTCAATGGTAGTCAAGTTGTGATTTTTTGTTTACAGTTTGGCACATTCATCTCGAATGCTCTATAGTTTTCATGTGTGTCTATCGCCACCATAAATATCACTATTTAACTAACCTATAAAATCCGATATTTATCAATGAATAGAATTATATTTGCTTAATTATTTTCATATCATGTACACTTTATATGTTACTTTAAATAAAATACAATTCAAATAGCGTTACTAAAACGCCACATAAAACACTCATGGCACATGGTGCTTACTTAATAAAATAATTAATTATTATCATAATAACTAAAACAAATATTCCATCCCATACTTGGATTTATGCAAGAGTAATCGATTCACTCTATTAAGATCTTTCACGGCCCTTACCACACTAATGTTTCTCTTCATAATCAATAGAAAACATGTTAAGCTTTTTTTCGACTAGGTGTTCTTCGTTACGAAACATACGCGACAACGACGAGAAGGACTCTGCTTTCCGCGGCATCTGTCAGATGATACAAGTGAACCCGGGCGGGGTGGTCTCTGACTTCATGTTCTTCTGCGATGCCGTAGCCTCCTGGTCTCAGCCAAAGGACGACCTCAAGGAAATGTTCACTAAAATACTACACGGGTTTAAGAATCAGGTAACTTGGAAATTTTACCTAGAAATAAGAAAACTTCGCCAGTCAGTGCCCGCGTTTATTCAACGTCTTAAATTAATCCAATATCCTAATAGGCATGATGACTGATTTTAAAATACTACACCACGATGTTTTTACGCATCTACCTTACTCGAAACATATTTTATTTCTGTAAAAAGAACAGGTTTTGATAGAAAAACAGTGTTTTAAATAATTCAACTTCAATGTAACGAAAATTAAATAATATAACCCGAAAACGCTTCAATAGCAATGGCGTCGTTTGGACGGAGTTTGGACCTGAAAATCAATGTTGCTATCTGCATCATAGTGTAAAACTCAATTCGGATTGCTCAAAAAAAAACTGAAAACATGAATTGAAAAACGTGAATAGTACAGCTCTTACTTGTTTTATGTTATAAATATAAGTAAAATAATTAAAAAACATTCGGGACTGAAACTGTACATTAAAAAGTAAAGTAAAGTAATTAGTAATTTAAAACTGTGGTCGTGGTCACATTACATGCAAATAAAATGTCAAAACGGACTATGCGGAGCTCTGAACTCACGCGCTTTCGAATACCGTTTTAGAAAATTATGTCTGATAGTTTAGTTTTATACTTTTAATTTTACTAAAGTAAACAAAATCGCAGATTTAGTTTGAAAACTTGTTGAATGGTAACTTTACACCCTATATTATAATTTTTGAACATTATTTCAGTGATTCTTTGTTACTGTCATCCCTATTGACTTGGAAGTAGAAACTTACCAGAGCAGTGTTTTATTTGATTCGTTTGTTCAGGTCGGGGAAGAGAACTGGCGACGTTTCACGGAGCAGTTCCCGGTGCAACTCAGCACGCGTCTCTCCGCCATGTGCGGGATATAACGCGACTCACTACATTCGGGTCAGTACTAGCGTGCTTTAAATAGGAGCGCCTTATCTGTTACCATTGCTTAAGATAATTTGACCGGATTGTTGTAACGTGCGTACGTTTCTGTTTGCAGGGGAACCAATGTCAGAATGGGTCGGGAAGACATTGCGGGTGTGGGACACCCGGTGCGTAGGATGGTCACACTCTGCGGACTCTGTGCCAACTATCCTCACTACGACGTGGTAATACAAACACACACACACTTATAATTATTTGTACCTGACAGCTTTTCTCTTTCGTTTAAATACACACAAAAAGTTCTTTTGGATATTATCGGTTTAATATAAGCGGGCGTAAAGTAAAGGCTACGAGTTGTAACCGCGGGTGCTAGGCGTATTATATTTATATCTTGTAGATTGCACGTTGCATGCTTGCGTGCTGTCGTCGTTAAAATGGAACAATTCGCACATTAGTCATACAATGTAGTGACACTAAATTGTCATGTGTTGATACACTTGCTAAATGCGTATTTGTAATTACTATAATTGCATGAAATTTTAGTGTATAGTCAATAGTTTGTAATGAAGATGAGACTAAGGTGTAAATCAAAAGACAATGTTTTTGTTTTAGTAGTCAAACATAAAATCTATGGTAAATTTCGAATTGCAAGTTTAATTGGCTTTGAAAAGTCTCATCGGATCATGCGAATAACGCATGGATTGCATTTTGTCTAAAACAGTTGATGAAAACTATTTGTTAAAAATTGTTTGTAAAACAATATGGAAAGCTATATCCATTCGTTGCTCAAAAAATCAAGCACTAATGTTTTGTTCAGTACTTATAAGTACAAAACCACATAAAGGAAATATAAGTATATGTATTTGAATATTAATATTATATATTTTATCGTTTTAGAGACGTTGGATCAATGCTCTGATTAACTATATGTATATACGGGCCATATCAGTGTTTATGAATGAAAAGATACTATTTCAGACCATTTTATTATTCTATTTTTAAAGTTAAAATCGAGAAGCATTGCTTTGAGTTTATCAGTCCTGAACCTCAACTCTAACTAAATTTAATAATTTATTCATAATTGAGACGTTTCTATTTCTTTTAAAATCTAGCATTTAAATTTGATTATTAAAAGGCTCAACGCGATTAATGAAAAATGAAAATGTTGAATTTTGTTTTACAGGGTTGGTTAAAATTATAATTTTTAGGATCTTTTTTATTTATTCTGGAATATAAAAATTTAATGGTCCAAAAAGAAACCAAACGTTTGAATGAAGGGAAAAAATTGAACACCATTTACAAAAACTTTCCTACACATCAGTTGATTAAAAATAGATTTAAAGAACTCTGTAAATGGCAAAGACTTAGAAAATTTATAAATTACTGTCAAAACGTGAATTTATGTCAACTGTGATTTGTGACTTTATTTTGACTAATATATGTGTATGATTATATGTCTGTGTCAATGTAGATTTAATAAACAGCTTCGATAGATTTTATGACTGCTAGATTTCTGCTATATAAGTAATATACCAAATAGTATTTTTACGTTGTGTATATTTTAATAATTTATTTGTCCAAGGTACCTTTAAGAATGATCCTTTGGCTAAACTAATACTTGTGTAACAGCTGAAATATTATGTTTGCAAATATCTACCGCTAACCTATAACAGCAGTATGTATCTCATTCCTAGAGGTATCTTGTATGATTGATATAAAATACTATTTATGTGTATGTTAAATTAAATAATATTATGTATTATGTAAATATATGTCAATGTATATTATTATATGCAAGTAAAATTGTTATTTTTGTTTTTATAAAAGCTAAAAAAAGTCTGACTTTTAACCACTTGTTATAACGTCATTTAGTTTTTCAGATAAAAGGGGATCTGAAATTTTATAGTTCAAATGAACATTAGAATATTTTAGTATTGAGATTTAGTGTTAGGTATGCAGTGGAAATTATAAAGGCTTTTCGGGGATATATTAAATTAACATTCCGCAGGATTAGAATCTTTATTTTGGCTTTTATCATTTGTAGCTGTTTATTTTTGGAAGATATTGTTGGCTATATTTTATATGTCGGTTTAAATCTTGAATGTCATTGTCTTATGTTCATACAAAAATATGTTATGAAATCCATATGAGCCAGTAAAAAATTTAAAAAGCATTACAAAGGGAGAAGTCTAATGAAAAGTACATGATGGTTCACTTTCTTGTATAGTTCCATCTTTTTTATCCAGCGCGGCGACCACATGGCGCGTATTTCACTGTTAATAAATCAGGCGATACGCGGTATCGCGATCCAGTGTCACACAAACATTCTTGGTATTCATGATATCGCAGTACTTAATATCACGATATTAGGATTACGATATGGTATTGATAGTGTAATACTTTCCAATGGTCTGACTTAAGAACTGGCAATCAAGATTGGAGCAATATTTAGCATGTCCTTGCATCGTATGTTGTATGATGATTAACGAATCCCTCGTATCCCGGAATCCCAGTGCGTTCCTATCCCGGATCCTGTCTAGTCCCACTCCTTGTGCCAACGAAGCTCTTACTTGCGGAACGACGCTCGCATACACGATGACGTCATTACGACAAAATACCGCGTACTTTTATAACACACTGCCTTGTTTGAATCGTCTAAAAAGTCTAAACATGCCAGCTTTAGAGCAGCTAGCCGTGAATCTGCCATTAGCATTAGGTAATTTAATGGATTTAATCATGGAAAATAGCATACATTATTTTATGAAAAATCGATCTTCAATTAACATTTTTTGTCAAATTTTGTCAGATAATTTCCTTCTAACATATACATACATCTCAAATATCATTATATCTTACATCATTATGTCCCTAAGAACAAAATGCTTTTGAGACGATTTATTGAAGACAGTGTTTAGTTTAGAATTCGTATATTATTAGTATCTCGGTTCCCGATTCTAAAGTAAGAAAAATAAATTATAGTAAAAATTCAGTCGCCACTTAACTAAACATTCAGTCTAGATATTTATTTTAAGTAAAGTCCATTTTAATATGAAAATTACGAATTCACTCGTAATTTATTTTTAAGGTTAGTACATTTTATCGAAATGATATAATAGCAATGATAGTTTTGTTTTTTTTTCTAAAAAAAAAAAAGAAACCGTGATAATAGTTCGTAAAGAAATGTATGTTTGTGTGAGTGAGCGATGCGGCGTTCGTAAGGCACTCCTTTCCTTGAGGCGTTGATATATTATTAATATTATGTAGTTGTATGTATGGATGGAATATCTTATGTGATGCATTGTCGATAGGGTATATTTATGTAGTTTGTCATGTGTATGTCATCATTTCTTTGTGTTGTGCGGTATTTATGACACGTACATATGTTTATTTGTTTAATTAAATTAACTGTATTAATTTAACAAAACATTATCTCAACCTACACACTCCCATTTGATTTAGAATCACACTTATAAGATTTTTGAATACAAATAATTTTATATATATTTATATCTTTTGAATAAACATTACAAAAGTAATATTTATTATATAAGTATTTTTATTTTTTTTGCTTGTATTAAAAATATAAATGAACAAGATATATATATGACCTAAAATTATTAAAAATCAAACATAAAATAATTATGTATATTTGTAATAATATATTTTGCCTTTGTTAGTGTATCAACTTAAAAGGTGTAATTAATTCTTAATATCTGAAAAATGTTTACAAGATTCAAAAATCTTACTTTTTCTACCAAAAGTGTTAAAAAATAAAGTGAATACAGATAACAAAAATATTGATATACATTATTAATATATTATATTATATATTACATGGCCTAAGTATTGGCATTGTCTAAATTGAAACCTTTTATAGTTTTGTAAGAATTTACCAATTCACTCTTAGTCAGATGCTGTATTCACTTTAAAACTTAATTGTTGTTATGAATTAATACGTAGTTGATTGCTAAATACATGGATTTTAGACTTATCATAATTATAAAATAAACAATTAAGTAATTCATCAGTGAAATAAACACAGTTCAGTTGTAAAACAGTGACTACACAATAGGCAGACGTCTTTTCCCATACATTTCGTTAATAAAGCACTCATTGTTCGACATTAACTACTTTTATTTTATACATCCTTTATAAATAGACTTTGGTTTACATAATTGTAAAACTATTTAATTCCGATGATGGATTCAATGGAGAAGGAGAGTTTTTTCTTTTGTGGTGGTGGTAATGGTGCGTACGTAGTGAGTAGTGCGGCCAGTAGATGCGTGCAGAAGGTTGCGGCGGGTGGGACGGGCGGCCCTCTCTCCAACTCGGCGTCGGCAAACGTTCTGCGGCGGCGCATACGCTCGTTCCAAACCGGATCGTTTGTTACCAAACGCATGTGTTCTGTACAATATAATCAATGTTTAGTTATAAATATAAAATTTATTACAATACTTTCAAACATGAAGTTACGGATTCGATTCCTTTTTGTGGTGGACCTGGCGGAAAAGTTTGGACTGCCAAACTTTTGTGTGTTTGTACACCATACAATACACAACTCAAATATAAAAGGTTTTGAATTTTGTCGCCCATTTGGAGAATTTTAAAATTACACCAGCGGCGTACCTAGTACGAACTACCTAGAAATTGGCGTCTTAGTAAGACCCTGGTGTGGACACGGCCCAGGGAAGCAGGCTGGGAGTAGCGGCATTGTGCAGGTTTTTTTAAATGAAATAGGTACATTGGGTTTATGTCTTCTTGTCTAAGTTTGCTGGGGCTGGGGACGCCAAATCTTTAAATATCCTTCTGGTAAGGCCCTTACTGCGATTACATTTAGCTAAGGATCTGTCGGTCTCTGCCTCAGACGATTTTTTTTTTCGACAAACGACAAATTTTGTTGTCTAGTCGCCGTTTACATCGTCTTTATAGAATCGGAAGTACCATCATATGGTGTGTTCGTGCGAGTAAGTAAGACCGCTAAAGCTTTTAAGGGATAATAGGTTTGAAATGTGTGCGTTATACATTTTAATATTACACTACAAAACCGTATGCTTGCAAACCATCTCAATCGTAAAAAAAGAATTACCTAACATACTCATTTGTAATCAATATCTTTTGAATAAGTGTTCTTTTTGGCACCCGCGGGGCTATCACTCAACTAAACGGAAAGCCGTGTTTACAGACAATATTATCGCTGTAACACGACACCCTACAAAGAGCCGCCCCCACGTTCTTTAAAAACAATCTTACACTTTTTTAAAGCTCATAAAAATAGTTTAAAGAGTTTCAACTTTTTTATTATTTTGAAAGACAGTGAAATGTTACCGAGTGTTAGATGACATCTTTTGTTCACAAAGCTGGGACATTTTCACGAGTCTTAAAGTTTTTATGATGCTCTATTTCTGATAGTTGAAGAGTATCTTTTTCTCTCGATATTCATATTACTTTTAAATAATCATTAACTTTTAACCCCACGATGAGTTACATGCTTTGGTATATGTACGTACCTAATATTACAAGACAAGCGTGCCTGTTTCTTGAATAGTTCAAGTTTTAATGAAAATTGATCAGTACTATTCATTGAACTTTACTACAATGTTATAATTTTGTCTCATTAGAAATCTTTTGTTTTGAATTCAAATCTATGTACGCCTGGTGTATTTTATAAGAAAACAGATTCCCTTTTAAAATATACACTTTTAACTCGCTCCTGATCTTCCAAAGTCAATATTTATTCAACTAATTCGCATTTAACATTTCACGGGCGTCTCGTGTCGTGTCGAAGCGAAACACTCGACACTGTCTACTCTCTTACAATAATAACAAAAGCCAGAGTGCTGCGATAAATACACCAGTTTTTGTTTGATTTTCAAAACTATTCTCTTTTTTCAGTTCATTGATGATTCATGTTTGACGTAAATATTTAGATTTCATAGCTCAAGAAAAGAAATGGCACAGATATACTCTTTGGTATCTATTTGTATCCCAGCCGTCTGTTGTCGAAGTATCTGTTATTTCGTTGTGACCCTTTTCTTCAGTCGAATTTAGTTAGATAAATCAAAAATCTTGAAAGTAAATTTTGAAAAATAAGTTTGTAATTAAAACGTACCATTAGACCATTGTTGTTGACGTCGAGATTGGTTATTTATTTGTTTACCAATGTAGTTTATGTTTGTGTAAAACTTCTGAGCAGCTGTCAACAATGTGCCACTGTATTATTATTTCAAGAAGGCAGCTGTTAAAAATCTTAAACCGATTAAAAAAAAGGTTTCGTTACTTTACCCATATCTATTGAGTAGGTAAACATCCTATAGATACCTACTGAATTAACTGAATAGGTTAGTATAGTGCACAGTCATATACTAACCTATTGCACAGTCTTATCCAATATCAACCCTATGCTGTAAAACTTCAGAACGGTACAATGTCCAAACAGGTAAGGTAGATCCATAACAGTATGTACATATTTAGTTACCGATACACGTGTGTTCATAAATCAGAAAATAAAATACCTACACAAAAGATTGTCTAGTTTTATCTCAAAAAATAAACACATAGGCTGAAAGCTAATCGAACGTGGAGTTTAGTCATACCGCGCAGTAGTTGTTCTGCATATTACGTATACCCGGGGACAGGGTTGTACCTATCTCTTTACTTTTTTCTAAAACTTCACCTAATAAGTAAAAGTAAATTAATCAAAATCACATTAAAAATTCTTACGTCATTCTTTAAACTTCTTACTACTGACTGGGCGAGATCTGTAAGTTACTTTCCGTTGAATTTTTTTTACTGGATGTTTCGTATAAAGACTAAGTTTCCGTATCTATGAACAACGGTAAAAGTACAGGACCCTTTCAGCCTGATTATTATAAGACGTATACTTAAGCCAGAACTAATAAGATAAAATAACGTAACTCGAGCGCGAAGAAATGTCATTTCAGTACATTTATATTTACTGTTGGTGCTAACGCTTGCGGAATAATTGCATTAGTCTAAGGGGGATGGACTATCTCGAATTTCAAAGTTATGTACCAATATAAAATGCATACTTTTGAATCTGCAGTAATGACATTAACATTTGAGCATGGTTTAAACCTTAGATCTTTTTTAGTCCACATCTTGATAATTAGGCCGTTTAAGTTTCGTTGGTAGTTTTAATTTAGTTGGTCGTAACGTAACGTACCATATGGTGTGGTCGGTACGGGCATGTTTCTCGTCATCTGCATGCAGCGAAGTCTAGCACGGTATGCTCTCTTCCTAGCTGCTAGTGCAGCCACTTCACCACGAGGCTCTGACCTGCCTCTGCCTTGTTGACGACGCAACGCTACCTATCATACAATAATAAATACTAATAAACAAGTAAAATGTCAATGTTAAAACCTTACACCTGAATAATAGGTTCATATATATTAAATGACAGTGTGATGTACAAGGTTTGAATCCCGGGACAGCGGTGGTGTCTATACATGTGGTATCCCGGATAAGAGTCCCCGCTGTGGCGGGATTTCATGTTACTTGTAACTTGTAAAGAGCGAATTTGCAAGTGAACGAAACAATGCATCTTGCAAGATTGTTTCACTTGTTTTTTACTTGTATCTATTAGTCATGTAGATATAAATTAATGATTAATCTCCGCTGCGCTCAGACTAGATTAGCCCTTCATAATACCAATAGCTCAGTCAATGCAGCAACATACTTTGACATTTAATTTTAGTGTGTATTTACTTTTAGCATCGATGCTTCTGTAACTAAAGAGTAATGCAGTCAACTTTTAAAGTTTTACCCAATTAATGGGAAAATTATTTTATTTTAGTCCAGTACCAGTTAAAAAAGTATGTACGGATGATATAAGTAGGTGCGTATTTTGGAATGCTCAAATAAGTCCCTCATCACGTCATATATCACATTGACGGCCTCTTTGGCGCAGTGGTGTAAACCGCCGACTGCAAGACTAGAGGTTCCGGGCTCAAATTCCGGCGGGCGCGGAATTTTGTGTTATTTGCAAGACGCATTGTTTCGCTTACCGGTCTTGGATGTAGTATTTTTTGTCTATGTAGCCTTTACCATATCATTTCATTTATTATTAATTTTAAAACATCCAAGGCGCTTACAAGATTAATAATTATTTTCCTATTAACAATTGATCTATTTATCACATGCTCGTCAAATTATCGTTGATTAGCACCTGCGACACAAGATTCTTTAATATTAATTAGTAGGGCTGAGTCAACTTGTATTGTGATGTTGTTTGTTATGTTTGTATCAATGCCTTCAAATTGTCGAATATCTTTTGAACCCGACGGAGTATTGTTTTTTTGATTTAACTACTACACCAGCAGCGGTATCTAATAAAAGAGCAGTGACGACAAGTCATTGATACGAGTATAATTATGTACATTTACAAAAAGTACAATAAAGGAATGACTAACGCATAGATGAGTGAACATTTTTGTATTTACTAATTATTCCATTAGACACTATACACACTTTATAATATCGGGTCCTACACTATATAATATGTAGAAATTTTAGATTTTTCGTATTATTTTGCAGTGTCGCGTGGTGTTTCAAATGAAATTCTAAAAGATGGCAATCCATTTAGAAGACACGGAAAGTTATCTTCACTCATCCGTTGCTGGTAGGTCAACTAAGTACGCCAATCTGGCTTACTTGGAGTTGCCGCATTTTTCTTGTGCGATCTTGTAGGATTACCAATCATTAATTTATGAATGTACTGTGCAGCCCCGGACTTTTATGAACCAGTGCAAATCTTTGTAGTGGTAATCTTAGTAGTCTCCGGTGAGCTTTTTTGGAAATAGATGTTGATTTTTACTGCCCTTCATTTTAGAATTTTGGCGCCATCTTGAACCTGGCGCCCTGAGCAAAGGACCCAGCTTGTCCCCGCCCCACTAGATCCGTTGCTCACTAAGTGTTCTTGTCGTTGGTACCTGCGATTGATCGTAAGAATACCAACTTACTTATAATTCAACATATCTTCCCATGCGTAAACGTTATTTGCGTTTTTGCGTAAAACTGACTACTTGCCGTTAGGTAATATCAGTTAAATAAACAGCCTCTATGTAGTTGGGTTCTACTACAGTGAAATCGAGTGTGTATTTACGTTGTCCGAATATCTTCTACTGGTGGACACAGAAATCAGTCGCTTTGTCCCTTAATGGTGGATATTAAAACTAAAAATGTTTTCTGGTCTCCAACGATTGGTTTTGTTTTCATGGCTATGCTATTATAAGGCCCGCAATATATTAAAAAACTAAGAATTTACCTATTCAAAGGCAGTCAATCAATTTTTCATCATTGATGTGAATGCAGTACCTACTGCCCGTGAAAATAGAAGCCATCTAAGTTCAAAAATTGATTACTTGTGCAGCCATGACTCTTTGCCTCTCCAGCACTAGCAAGCACCCTGGACAGCTACAGTCACGCCATCGGCACAACCTCTTGTGTCCTTTCAAACACGATATCACCCCGTGGTTGCGACAACGAGCACATTTCGGAGTACGAAGAGATTTCTTCACAACACTATCACTCACTTCAATACTACCCTGACTCTCCATTATTAAATTAACATCCCGAAAAACTAGCTCATACCCAAATCTGACATGTTCGCGCTACTACGTTTTCAGGAATAACTTGTAAACTAAAAGTTTCAAGTTTAAAAGTCTGTTGCTTCATTAAGCCCCGCCCCTAATATTTATCTATTGGTTGCGATCGAGAGAGGCGGGGCTTAAAACTGAAAATTTGTTGAAACAAAAGCAATGATACGCGAGCTACGACCTTTGACTACAATCAAATAATAATCAATCAAATAAATATGATTTACTGAAACTTGAGACTTGTCTAATTAAATTCCATTGTAAGTAGGTAAGTTAAAGGAGGGTAACCTACATAGATCCATTAACTAAAAATAACTACACATAGGTTCCTACATAGTAGTCAGTTCAGTAGTTTAAATTCTATAGGTACTCCTTTTCTATTTAAGATAAGCCTAAATGTTACTGATAATGAAAGAGCGTGAGTCACAAGCTTTAGATGTTTTACATTCCTAATATGAAGTCTGACATTGAACAGGGTATGAATCAAACTTAAATAATACACAGGGTTACAGCTTTTCATTTCATTAGAGAACTCTTACAAAGCTTTTTACTTTGTAAATAATACAAGGCTGGTGAACGATATTTTATCTTCGGACGGACGATTGGCAATTATCTCTCAAATTTCACTCGCCTCTGTCCAACGCTGGCTATACATTTCACAAATAACAATTGTACCTATTAGGTAAGAAAATATAATATTCTTATTATTTCTCTTCATGATTGATGCTATTTATTCTGTTTATTTTTAATTAAAGTCTTCCTTTAGTGGGTTTAAAAATATATATTTGATGAATAAGTTTTATTAATTTATAGTTTCTTTCTAATTCAGAAAATTATTTATGTTGATGTATTTGCTGGGGAGATTTTCATGAAAACTTTAAACTACTTTAAAAAACGTGAATATCTAACTTTCTATGGCGATATATATATATATATATATATATATATCTAACCTAATATAGAAACATAATTGCATTGAAATAACCGCCGCATTATGTCGGGTCAAGTTACAAAGCAACGGTTGATTTCAATTAATTTCGCAGATGAATGCCCCTTGTAAGTCTTATAATTCAATTATAACAAACAAACCGAAACAATGTTATTACTACTTGATCTATTTGATCATAATCTTCAGCAGAATCAAAGGGCTAAAAGTTAACTTAAGATGCAACGTCAAGGTCGTGGGTTCAATTACAACGTTATGTATAAAAATGGAATGCAGCTTAGGTTTAAACGGCTTTGCATAACAAGTATAGGTATATCGCAATTTTACTATTTGGTTTTTACTTGTTTGGATAAACAGTGCGAGAATTCTGCACTTCAAAATACATATAAAACTAGGTATTATTAAAAGGAGTGATGATCGTCTCGACAGATTTTTGTTTCGACAGCGTGTCAGTTTGCTATCTCAAACGTACAGTGTTACATAAAAATAAGAGATATAGACATAGTGTTCAAATGGTATGAATAAAATATTTTTGGGAATAATCTATGGACGAAAAACGTTATTGAGCATGTTTTAGTATTGTAATGTGGTAATTAAATTTTCATTTAGGTCATGGATTATAAGGTTTATCTTCATGTCCTTTTATAACAATAACAGATTTATTTTAATTTTTAAGTCGAAACAAGTATCTGTCAAAATTATTTAAACAGCAGAAAAGTACGGACGGCGGAGTAAAATAAAATAAGAATTGGATAGGATGAGCACAGGCACCGAGCATAGAATTAAAAAACCTTAAAATTTCAAAATAAACATTTAATCTTAATTAATGTAAATAAGTAGTTATCACTTTAAAACAAGCTGTCAGGTGTAACAAGACTCTTCGTTTCAAAGCACTGCTCTATCCAACTTATATTTACAATTTTGCCTGTAGTTCTTTCTTGAATTTCCTTTAAACTTTCTTCTGCGATGTCATCTCCAACTACTACATGAGTCAAACTCGGGTGATTAATGTCGCATATTGTTGCACCATATTTTCTAGCTTTGATAACATTGATGCAAAATTTCGGAAA
The DNA here is from genome assembly GCA_949316135.1 of Choreutis nemorana. Classification (NCBI taxonomy): domain Eukaryota; kingdom Metazoa; phylum Arthropoda; class Insecta; order Lepidoptera; family Choreutidae; genus Choreutis; species Choreutis nemorana. Next base: position 3,390,598 of record OX438598.1, read on the forward strand.
ATGTAAGAAATATGGGCGAAGAAATGAATGTACATAATCACCGTCATATAATTCGCTATCAATTTCTAAAAATTCTTCTTTGGTTAGATACATTTCATTTTCCTGAAAATTGTAACGATTAAAAAACAAAGTAAATATATATTCAAGGTGTACGGTAAGCTTTTATCCTTGTTGTGCTGTTTGGGGACTGCTATGGTTTAAAACCCCTGGAACTATTTTTTTTTCGCGTCACACCCGCCGCTCTGTCCCACCACTACAACTCCTGTTCACCAGGATCAATGGTGGCGTCCTTTGATCGAATAATGCAACCGTGTAGTTACGCACAGGCTGTGCTCGGACACCCTACCTTTGTCGCGGGACGCGCAACGAACTTAATCCAAAGAAATGTGAGGTAGTAAGAAAGCAGTTAAATCTATTGGTATGTAAAAAATCTGTTTATGTGTGTACACTACCTTCTTGTCCATGTAATTGAAAATTCTCCTCAATGTACATTCATCCAGTAACGAAGTGTAACTGTCACCAAATTGGTCATAATCAACGCTTATTTTGATTCTCGTTTCTTGTTTCATAGACAACATATCGAGTGGACACAAAGTACATAACTCTTCAGAATCTGGGAGAGATCTTAACCAGTTAGCTGTCATAATGTCATATGTTTGAGCTTTTATTATATTGTTCACTCTTACATTATTTTTACCAGCGACACAACACCAAGTTTTTGGACCTGAAAAATATTGATTCAATCATTAGTCTACCTACCTACTGACTTTTATGTAAAGTATAGTAGTATATGTTTAAGTTTGTGTTTTGAGTTTGGAATACAAAGCCAACTAAAATTGTAACAATAATAACCACATAACACACATACATTTAATAAGCCCTGAAGTACGAGGGGCGATCAAAAAGTTTCCGGTATTCGAAATTTGAAATTGTTATTTGACGTTCATTTATTTTATGTCATTTGAACTGTCTATGGTAATTGCCACCGTAAAGTGTAACCTTGCAATTGTTTTCTGTGCTTCACAATATTTTTTAAAATCTGTGAATCGATTTTCTAAGCCAAAAATCGCTGAAATGCGCGACGTGATAAAGTACTGAAAAAAAAATTCTACCAAAGATATGTTTAATGAAATTTCAAGTAATTTAGAAGAAAATGCTCCATCATATTCCAGGACAATTTTGGTGTTCCAAATTTAAACGAGGAAGAACAGGCTGCAAAGATGAAGATCGCCGTGGAAGACCATCCACACCTGTTACCTGTTAGTACTTAACGATAGACCTGTAACCATTCGATACATAGCTGAGAGTCTAAAGATATTTTTTGGCAGTGTTCAGTTAATACTTTCTAATTACTTAAACTTCAAAAAGATCTCCGCGCGGTGGGTTCCACGAATATTGACGGAAGTGCAGAAGAAATAGCGAAATTTCCAAAAAAAATCAAGCCACATTTTAAGCAGATACAGCTAAATTTCTGCAACGATTCGTGACCGTAGAAGAGACATAGGTACACCACTTTGATCCCGAGACCAAAAAACAAAGTATTCTTTGGAAACGACAAAGTTATGGCCTCAGTCTTCTGGGACGCTGAATGAATCCTTTTAATTGATTATTTAGAAAAAGGAGCAACAATAACCGGTCCTTATTATGCAACATTGATGCAAAAATTACGTGACGAAATTACGATGAAACAGCGAGAAAAGTTGCTAGTGTTCTGTTTCATCAAGACCCACTTCAATGCTTCCGCGCAGATATCCAAAGTTTCCCTCGCTGCCATTAATAACACAGGCTTTCAATTGATGGAACACCCACCATATTCACCAGACCTTGCTCCTAGTGATTTCTAATTATTCCCTAAGTTACAAGAACAGATCCGAGGCACCAAGTGGAGGTGTTTTTTGAGACCCAGGAACAATATTTTTTTCAGCCGGAATATGACAACTTGAAAAACGACATTCCTATTGAAGTGTTAAAAAATTAACATTTTGCTTTTATAGTTCTTGTGGTTTTTATAGCATTACCGGAAACTTTTTGATCGCTCTTCGTAGATTGAATAATATTGTGTCGCAAGTAGGGAGATATTAGCCAAACAATATGGTATTGAAACTACATAGATAAGAACATAGATAGTACATCCAAGACCAGAAAGGTTGACAACGCATCTTGCAAATTAGACGCAGTTCCACCACCGCCGCACCGGGATTCCAAACCCCGAACCTCTATCGTAGAATCCAGCTGTTTCACCGCTACATCACAGATATGAATTTTGCCTAGTTAATGTTTATAAATTACTGTTAATTTTAAACAGGTAGGACCTATTTCTGTACATTACATTTTATCATAAATAGAGCAGCTTCGAATTAAAATTAGGGCATTTCTGCATAAATCGGCCGCTCCATTCACTACTTTAGCGCCAGTTTTGCTTGTAACTTGTTTTTCGGAGCACACCCGCCTCTCTGTCCTACCACTGCAACTCCTGTTCACCAAGAGCAACGGTGGCGTCCTCTTCTTCTGCTTGTAACTATGAACAAAACATGATTAAATAACTGACCTGGATTGGCGACATGCTTCCCGCCGTGCTTCAGTACTATTTGCACCAAGTCAAGAACAGTGGCGTTTTCGTGTGCACTGAGTACGCACACTTCCCTACCGAGCAGCGCTTGTGACGTCACACGCACATCGCCCACAACCGGCTTTAAGCGTTCCGGGACTTGTGGCTTGGACGCCGTCCTCCGTTTTGTTAAGACCTCGACTTCCATTTGCGTTTGGTATACTTGATTCCTACTCAGTTTTGCTATCGGTCCTTTGTCCTGTTAAAAAGATGAAGGGGAAATATCAAGTATAAGACAGATCTAACTTTAACCAACTAAACTTTCTGTTGACCTAGGATCATGAAAATTGGCAGGAATTGTAATCAAAGATATTGCAAAGGAGGTCAGTATATTTGTAGGTGAATCACAAAAAAAAAAACTCAATTAAAAAGTTACCTCAACAAGTTTGTTGAATTCGTCCAAAGTCATGGCCGTGTTTACAGGCTTGTCGTCTCGTAATTTAACGATGCGGGAGAAACGGAGCGTGTACGGAGTGCCGAAGTCTGAACTACGTACTAACTCGGTTGCACGGATCTAGATTGGGTTTAAAATTGGTTTTGATATGTAGGTAATTTCAGAATTAAAACTCTTTAGACTAAACAATATATAATGCTAGAAAATTTTCGATAAAACATAAGTGCTTTAAAATTCAATCACCTGAAGCACAGTGGAATCCTGCGGCAGTATCCAGTAGTCTGGTTTTTTCTTATTAAACACCAGTTGTTGAGGGGGTGGGGTGGTCTTGTATGAAACCCAGCGCCTCTGTAGCGAGTCACATAGTTTTATACGGACTTCATGTTTCAAGCCCGTCGCTACCTTCCCGATACAAACCCACCGGAGGGGTTGGGCCTCTGTCATTGCATATTATCAAATTTATAAAAATCACAGCCATTCTGAGAACTCCTAGATACTGCATTAATTAACATTAAGCAAGTCTTAAAATAATTATTGGACCCACACTATAATTGGCGCCCAACTTGGGGACAACACTAACAATAGGGTCTTGTCCGCAAAGCTCAAAGCAGAAGGCGCCGGTAACATCTGACACACTTCACAAAACTGCCAAAATGCAAACTGTTAGATATTGTTATTGAAATAAAAAACAATTATGTAAAGAAAATAATAATGAATTCATACGGTTATTTGAATACGAATAATCTAAAAAATTGTTTCGAGAACGTGGTGCGAGTTTGAAGGGAAAAAAGAAAGACTTGACATCTTGTCAAAAAACAATAAACAAATAGTTTAGTTTTTGTCTATTGGTAGAATATTTGTCCATAAACTATGTACTTTGCACAGTTGCTGGTGCTTCTCTCCAGCGGGATACAATCACAGTGAAACACCCAATTGTTAATTGTTAAAAACGCAACCACGATTCTACATAATTATCTAATCTACCATAATTCGAGCTTTTTCAGGAAGAACATCGTAAGCGACAATTTACTTTTCGACTGGACAGAGTTATTTCATCATTATTCATTTAATAACATATTTATTTTCATTTATGATAATACTTTCATTAAATCTTGAACTAAAAATAAAGCTCAGAAGTCATCATGTATCATAACTGATTAAGAGATTCAGAAACCATTTTAAGATTTTTGTAGTTTACTATGTTCCTCCTAAAAAGGCTCGAGTATTGTCTTTATGTATTCTAGGAGCTTACCTGAGGATACAATATCTACACAGGCAACGTAGAAACTTCTCGCGCGTCCTAGTGACTTGTTCTCTGCCTCATCAGCGCCTATAATCACCAGGTCTAGGTCGCTCATCGTGCTCGCCGTGTACTAAAACATACATTACTTTAATTATTTTTTATACATTTAATTTTCTCCTTTTTAATCTATATTTAATTAAGATGACTTTTGGGACTATGTCGCGTATAATTCGTACCAGTATAATTTTAAATAAATTATTTTTATATAAAATAACTATGTAAAACTGGTTAAAGCGTATGGTTATTGCATGATAGGAAAGAAACAAATAAGGTACTAATAACAAGGTATGTACTTACTTCGGGTTTGATTTTGTACCAGCCGCCATTCCGTCTATTCGGCATGTAGTATGAATCGATGTCTTTAACAATCACACCTTCTTCTAGGTCTTCCATGGCTTTGTTAAGGGCATGTAGTATATCTGACCTAAATTTATTGATCGAAAATATGTAACGACATGGCGGAATAAAGACATGGCGAAAATATGATCTAGGTATAAGGAGACTATTTTTTAGATATACTTAATGCTATGCGAGCGAATAATCGTCGGATTTTTAATGGAATAAACATGACAAAAAGCGTTTTACCAGTCAACTTTTGTTGATTGAGAGAACGAAAATGATGGTTAGATAGTGACTAATATAATATTTTATTAACCTTACCAATCGTTAACGTTTTGCCTTTTACTCTTCACAATAACTCCTGGTATATCGGTGAACATTGAATGCAGTAATTTAAGGCGTTCTTTTAGTGTTATTCCCCCTTTATTAGCTGGCCCAGCCAATACTCGGCCGTTGTAATACAAAATGTCGAACGCACAGAAACAAGGACGAAAGTTCGATCTCTCACTAATTTTCTTAACATCAAACGCTTCACCTGTAACAAAATTATCGTTTTGACTGTTTTAAATATGATTGATCAATAAATATATGAGTCGTTAATAAATAAAAATGAATTAAAAAGGAAAGGCATTATTTTTTGTTTGTGGGACCAAAAAACGTGATTTTTCGGCATTTTTGTTCAACCTTTCAAAAAGGAATCCAGCTGGTTTGATCTGATTTTTCACATGCTTTTTTTCTGTCTAAGCGATAATTTAAAAATGTATACAAACTTCACCTTTGGATCCAAAAGCTTGTCTGTGTTTATGCCAGCCCATCATCTCACCGTCGAGTATGAAGCTAGTGATGCTTGGATTAAAACAGTCCTTCAGGAAAGGCGTCACCAGACCCGAGCTAAAGTCCTTACCATAGTTATCTGAATAGCTATAGCCTTTCTTTGAATAATACTCAAATCTATTCTTTTCCATGTGCATCTACAACAAATACTTTCAGTTTAGTTGGAATCGTCGATATCAACCTTGGGTTATCCATACGATAGTAAGTTTATGGAAATAAGATTGAGTACATAAAGATAACACAGCTTTATCCAAACAAAAGACGAACCTACAAAACAAAGTTATTTAAACGTCTGACAGAATAAGGTACCTATGTACAAGGATGTAGGTACCTGAAATCTTTCACCATCAAACTTCATTTCGATCTGGTAGTTCTTGGTTGTGGAAAGTTCACGAGACAATTTGGTGACATCAAGCCGCTCTGAGAGCATCGGACTATACGCATAGAACACTTGAACTCCGAGTTCTACAGGCCTCGAGTCGCCGTCTTCTAACTCCTCACATACCTGGAGAAAATGTATGGAGCTAACAAAAAAAGTTTTATTCAATTAGACTCACTGCTCGTTTTAATGTTCAGAATTAATTACCCCGGTCCAGTTAACATAGACATAATAATATTAATAATATCTCGGGACACTGACAAATTGTCTTAGTCCCAACTAAGCCGAAGGCTTGTACTATGGGTACCTACTAAACAACAATACACGTACAAGTACATTTATATATGCTATTGTAACGGTTTAAGTCGTTGAGCCACGGAGTCCGTGTCAATAAAAACGTTTCGACTTTGATTTTGAATGCAATTATTTTAAGGTATTTTATTTAAAGTATAAACTAAATTTTGAATATTTACCTTAGCAAGATTTCCGCAATTCTCATAATAATCAGGGGCATCTGGGTGCAACGCTGCTAAAATTCTATTTATCCCCATACTGATCTTTAAATCCTTGAGTACTATTCTCAGAAACCATTTAATTTGTTCCGCAGGTAGATTTCTTATGATGTACGTAAAGGCTTCATCGAGGGCGGCTGCAAATGAATTAGATTTCAAGGTTATTTGATTTTTTGTTCCTTTGAGTCCAATATGTAACTGTATATAGAATACTATGTATTTAACTTTGACTGTGACTCATGTACTCAGAACTTTTGATTTTGATTCAGATTAAAAGACCAAAAGCCATTATTTTACAAGCAATTTTATTTCAAAATAAACGCAATGTAACTTTACTGTAGTTTTTCCATACCTACAATGAGACAAATATGAAAGTAGGTACTTACGGCCTTTATTCCCAACTTCCGCTGTAGCAATCTTATCAAGAACATTGTTGATATCCCCTATAGTTAAATTCGATGTTTTCCGCCCGACTCTGCTTCTTAGTACGTAATAAGCAACTCCTGCAAAGTCGCTATCACCGGCGTGGTCGACAGCTCTATAATTAAGTATTTTCTTAGCATCCGGAGACAATTTGCTTAAAGATAATACCTTGACCAACAGTTCGCTTAGTTTGGTTTGCTTTAAATTGTAAGGACTTCGCTCTCGCTCGCAATTTGGTAACAGTAATCTCATGATAGGAAATAAACTCTGGAAATTAAGAATATTATGTATTTTTTCCTAAGATATTCTAAATTTTAGCACTTGTAGTATACCTACATATAATTTAGGTATAGATCTACCTACATCCTACATTTAGGTATCTACAGTTAAGCACTTTGGTTAAAATAACATAGATAGACCCTTTAAATGGAGGGTTCAGCGGCTCTCAAATGAAACAAAGCGGTTTTTCCTATTTTATTTTAAAGAGCCCGCACCGTGATTAATAATATGGTGGCGACAGAGCTCGCCTTAGGAAAATGGTTGGGAAGCCTTGATTTATTTTTTCACCGACTTGTCGTTGAACCGATTGTCGTATTTCATTCAAGAAACGTTTGAATGTGTAACTATACCTTCAAACCTACTACATAACCTTGTTATGAGGTGTCCAAAACAAGTTAAAGAAACTGTATTTTGAGGGAAAATAACTTTTATGAAGTTGTGTTTGTACCTTTTTTCCTGAAATGGATGCTATCTGAAGTTTACATTCATTTATAAAGTTTACTAAAGTTGTATCTTGTTCGGCTTTGCTCTTCTTTTTATTTTGGAGTTGTTCTAATGTTGAGCAGAAATTTTTGAACAAAATCTCGTTTGCAGATATTTCTGCCGTAGCCATGTTTACCTACAAAAATATTTGTATCTAAAAGTTTTAAGTATTTAATAGTGAACAGAAAAGTTTATAAAATCAAATAAATAATTAAAAAAGAACTTGACTGCTCTACAATAATTGACTAAAAAGGAAATCATATAAAATACTTTGTTTCCCCTTTTCAGTTAATAATTATGAAGCAGATAAGTTTAAAAAAAGAAAAATTATATATCTCTCCTACAATTTAAACGAAAAATACTTAGGTATGTTGAAATCCCTAAGGTAATGGCGTTTTTAAATAAACTTTTTTTCAGCGCATCTATGCTACTTCGTTTTTGAAAGCGCTTGTACACGCGTATTATTTACCTAACTTAATCGCACTTTACTGCCCTCAGGCGTAACGGGAGGGGTGGAGGGGCGGAGGGGCGTTTTGCCTCGTTTGCCAGGGTGGGTAATGGTTTAGTATTTAAAAAATGCCTAAATAGCAAAAATAAGAATCTTGTATCGCAGGTACTGGGCGACGATATGGTTTGTACATACATATTACATGGAACCACTATATATCCTACATTAAAAAGTAATAAGCGAAACAAGGCGTCTTAAAAAATACAAAGTTCTGCCCGAGAATTCGAACCCGGAACCTCCCGCGTAATAGCTATCATGATATTACCAACCAAACCACATGTTACACAGGTGTACTTCAGGGGCTGTCTGAACTTAATCTAGCTCGTGTTTGTTACAAATATGATGTTCATGTAAATAAAACATTTTCATAAGTTTACTATGTTTAATTAAATATTTCTTAAATCTAAATAACAAGATATTTGACGAGATATTTTCGCGCCATATTTGGAGAGTGATCCTTATACAACAAATAAAGATTGAAAGCTGTTTCTTTAGTGAAATCCAAAGAACCATGTTTCTTGCAGACTTCTGTTTCAACACACGCAAGGGCCCTTTCGTAGTATTCAATGGCCAAGTTGTTTATGCTAAGCATCTGATAGGCTCTCCCTATGTTATAAAATGCTTCGTGGTCATATTTTCTTATCTTTCTATATGTTTGCATATAAGTCATACCCTGTAGTATTAAAGCATGGTGCTTGTCAACCGTCTTTTGAGCTGCCATTACTAGAATAGATATCGCTATTAAAAGGCAAGACAAAGAGTCCCTGTGCTGTTCATAGTAATCAAGAAAATATTTCAATGCTACAAGATATCTTCCTGACGTTAAGAAGTTATTACCTAAGAATAAACTTTTAAGTGGTATATTTTCCTTTTGAAAAAGTCTGTTTAAAAACTTTATATGAGAGCTTTCTTCAACTGAATTGAGGACCAAATTTAATAAATTCCATGTTCTAGTTGAAGGTTTCTTTGCAGTGAAATCCCTCACAAATCTAAATGCATTTTTATAGTCATTATTTAGAAGACATGCTTGTAAACAAAAAAAATCTATTTCATAGCGCCATGATGAAACTAAAGATTTAGACATGAATGCACCAAAGGCTAATCTTTGCATAGTAAAATATTGACGATGTTTTAACGCAAGTTCCAGTAATTCAGTAAAGAAGGCCCATTCTTCTGCTGGAGTAAACTTAAATGTTTCCTCTTCATCAAAATGAAGGTCATTTTCATTGTAAAGGTTTTCACCACGCATAGCACGGAAGTTTGATATAACTTCTAGGCCTCCCTTTACATTTCTTGCCAGTGAGAGTTCTTCTTGACTCCTAAATCTCATAAAATTTTTAGAAAGTAAAGCTTCACCAACTTCTAGATATTTTAACTCTTTGCCATATTTTTTAAGAACACAACATTGCTCATACAGCAATCCCGCATTTACTACATATTTATAATCTTGTTGTAAAATTTCTAATGCTTTATCAATAAATCCTCTTTTGTCCAGAATTGCAAATAACTTTCTTCGGGCATCAGCATGTTGGGGAGCATGTTTCAAAACTTTTTGATAGGACTCAATGGCGTCATCCTCTCTTCCGAGTTTGTGAAGGCATTCTGCATGTTTCAACCACACAGCTCCTAAGTCAAAACTTGTATTGTTAATTAAAGGGACCAACAACTTCAAAGCCAATTCATGCTGACCAACTAATGACAGAGCCTCTTCAATGTCCATATATAAATCTCCTGCCTTTTCAACATCATTTATAAGGAAATCATTAAGTAATGTTTCAACTAAATTAATTGCACCGAGGTATATAAAACAAATAAGCAATTTGCTTTTCAAATCAATAGCCAAGTTACTTGGTAGAAAACAATTTACATAATTGGTCTGTTCTTCTATTTCACCACTGTCATTCCTCACTGTCTGTATTTCAGCTTCAATATCAACTCCTGCATTTGCAACAAACACTTCTATACAGGTTTGATATTGCTTTTGAGATATAAGGAGCTCTAGAAATATATTAATATCTTCTAAAGTAAACAAATTGGCACACTTCTTATAAGCTGCCGCCATAACTTCAAGTGCTCTTTCACTTTCATTATTTTTGTGATATATAGTCGCTGCCAATTTCATATATTTCATTATAGCTTCACCCTCACTAGGTGGTAAAGAAGTGACAATTTTATGGTAACATTTAATTTGAGAAATGTTTAGACTACTGAGTTGAAACTTTATTTCTTCAAGGCCAGATAAAACTTCAATCCTTTTTAAATGTGTAGCCAGGTTGTGGGGCTCTGCTTTGATAGCATGGCCATAGCATATCACTTCTTGTCTTAAATCACCTCTTTCTCTTGATATAGCAGCAAGTCTGAGCCACTCAGTAGCATCTGATGGACTCAAATGTGCTGCCAATAGTGAAAATTGAAGCGATTTCTCAGGATCATGTTCATATATTTGAGACAAGGTTTGATATGGCTCAGGAGCGGTTGGCATTTGTTTAATTATTTCATGACACATCTTTTCTGCTGTTTCAGTATCCCCTCTTACAAATCTCAGATTAGCTTCACCCATAAGACCTAATAAGGCCGCAGATAGCCGAGTGTACTTACGCCTACGAGTTCCAGTTTTCTCTATTAGTTGGATATTTTGACGAGATTCATCGTCAGGTTTTTTACTTACTTCTATATCTTCATCATCATCACCTCTGTACCACTCATCCGAATAGTCAGCAAATGATAACTGACCACTTAAAAATTTATTAGTTAACTCCTTTTCTAAATCTATTTCCTTATATTCGATTGATGTTCCCGGTGGACAATCCATTATTTACCAAAAATAATTGAAAAATAACTTACTGATAGGATTGAGAAGGAAAGCGTGGTACCTACTGAGGTTATCTAACTTTCTATCTGTTTTCTAAATGCCAATATAGTTCTTCTTAAATTCAGTCCCTGTATGTACATATCACTTACTTATTTTTTCAAAATTTTCGAGAAAATTAAAACTCTCCCATCAATTGTTTTGATTCATATTTTATTTTATTACGACATATAGGCAAAGAGCACTAGCCCGTAAAGATTACGTTTTGATACTTTCAGAACTGAAAAAGTCTATGAATCGTTTACCTATAAAATAACGATTTGATTTAAAATGAAGATTTTAGAATAAAATTACTACCGAAATAGTAGTAGAGTATATTGGAAATATTATCGCAAAAATTAAAAATTCCTTTAGAAATCGACCATAGTCCGTTTTTTTTTGCAATGTAGAATTTTAAAAGTGTGAATAAAATATTCCAATAGGATATACATGAGTTTAAATAAGAAAACCATAATTCTTCTAAACTTTCGTAACTCGAAGATCTCAAAAAGAATGCATTTTACAAAAAAAAAAAAAAAAACGTTGTTTGTCTTCTGTGTGTGTTGATGAGACCAGCTGTTTAATTGAATGGAGATTTCGTTGTTTTGTTTATTTATTTTCAAAATCAAAAAGTGTCCTTTAAAGAAGATATACTGTTTTAAACCTGAAAGACATTTATATTGTCTTATATAACTTCGTAATTCGTTTAGCAAATCATCATTTCTGTGAGTTTCTTTAAACTTTCATTTACCTAATTCAACTACTCAAGCCTCTTTTGAAACAGTACAGATTAAGTAAATGTGTCGCATATAATATAAGTTTGCGAGAGGTACATAAATACTTGTGATAGAGATTTGGAGAGCCATCCAAGGTGGTTTAGATTGTAAACGACCAACAAGACAGTCCATAAATGGAGATGTCTGTCAGATAAAGTAACACTGCAACTGCAACTGTTTTAAATAGAAATTGTTCCTTATAAACGGTAACAAATTATATTTCATTTTTCAGGTGTACATTTTCCTAAAATGTGTGATATCCTCCAATCTATCAAACATGAGTTATCAAATATTGAAAATGACTGTTTTGATGAGAACAAAGAAAACTTGGAATTTTATGAAGTGGCTGAGCCTCATCTCCTAAGTCTACCAGTTGAAGTAATTATTAAAAATAATAAAACAAAAATATTAGTGCATAGAAATACACAAAAGCTTTTTAAAATATTGAGAAAACCTAAAAGAAGACATTTTCAAAAATACATAATTTAAGTGAGACTTGTGTGTGATCACTTTCCAATACATTTATAATTTTCGCATTTTGATTTTAACATTTTGTGTCTTTCAGATCATTTTAAAAATATGTTCATTTCTGGATCCTCATTTTCTGAAGTACACATTGAGAAAAGTTTGCTCAAGATTAGAAAACATTCTGGCTGATGATCACCTATGGAAATATTGGATACACAGTAAAATAAGTGGATGTTTCCCAGTATTACCACAACTTAAGATTTGGGAAGAATTTGATGTGAACTGGGAAGATGTGTGTGTTGAAATGGATATAGAAAAAAAGAAATGGTGCAATGTAGAGGAGGCTATGACCCACATTGTAACAAAGGATGTCCATTTTGCATCAGTTGATACAGTACTTCTGGTTAATGTTAGTAAACACTCATATAAACGTTAATGTATCATTCTTGACTAAAGTAAGCTTATCAGTTTATGGGATTTTCAGAAAGGAGAAATGTGTGTCTCTGGGAGTAGAGACCGCAGCATGATTTTATGGAAAATTTTAGATATGCAAGATCAAAACAGCAGTGTTGACACTACTTGTAACACTTGTGTTCAACCATCACAAATAAGGCCTGATGCTCATTCTGGCTGGGTATGGGACCTTGCCTATGATAATATTGATTCCACTTCAACTGTATATTCAGCATCTTGGGATAATACAGTCAAAGCATGGGATCTTACAGATTTTCAATGTGTACAAACATTTCAGTAAGTATGATAAATTATGTAAACAAACCCTATTAATTTGTATAATGGTAACATAAGATTTAAATTGTTACAGATGTGGAATGGCAGCTTTGTCATTAATCACTAATAACAATATTGTAATGGCTGGATTATGCTCTAAAAAAATATTATCATTTGATTTACGTGCAGGACCAAATCACATAAGGTCCTACAATGCTCACAAGGGTCCTGTCTTAAAACTTGCTACTCATAATAACATGGTTGCTTCAGTTAGTGAAGATAAAACATTAGCTGTTTTTGACACAGTTGCCAATAAGCTTTTAGTCCATGATGTCAAAATGCCTACTGATAAAGCCTTTCCTGCTTGCATAAGTTGGAATCCTTCAGCACTTTACATTGGTGATTCAAAAGGATCTTTACATCTCATACATCCAGAGGAATTTACATATTTAAAAAGCCATGAAATCTGGCCTGAACCACCCATGACACAACCTTCAAGTAAGATTGCAAGTTGCTGTCAGACTGAAGGAAACTTGATTCTCTGTTCAGATCAGGGTGAAATAAAATTCATGTATAATTGTTACCCACCACAAGAATATGGCAATTTAAAAACAAGCACCTCCAATGTTACCCAGGTAACTATTTTTAGCACACAAAATGTTAAAGCAGTTTTAGGACTGAATATTGACCTTATTTTATAGATTTTCGAAAATAGCAGCTGAAAATGTTTGTAATACAATAAAAAAATTATTTTACTAAATCAAACTAGTTATTTGAGTAAAACTTTGTATGAATCATCATTTTGAAATAATGTCTTACTCTTTTTTTAATTTATTAATATTAACCACATATTTAGTTTATATTTAGATTACTATTACCTACCCTTAAATATTTGTTTCATTTCAGTTGAAGTATCAAAATGGTGTGTTGGTAATAGGGACCTGTGAATCAGCACTTGAATTTTGGATTCCAAATGAGAAGTATCCTAACTTGTGATGAAGGTTTGTCTACATGACTCAGTATTTAATGCTTGCAAGCCTAATAATGAAGATATTTACTACCCAATACTTACCTAATGAATGGATATTCTTCCTGAATTAAAATCTCATATTTCAAAATGAAATATTTTGGCGAAAGCTCTCAATTTATGTAAAACGTTTAGCAAAAAATGGGAATACAGACTGAATTGTTATTAAAAATTGCTGCTTTAAATACAGTTAAGGTCAGTAAAAAGTGTGAAATATTGCCTTTTATGCATAAAGAGATGAAATTATGAATCTATTTTAATAAAAGATAACTAGCATCAATATTATAAATAAATGTTTCTACTTGCATGCATAACAGCAATTTAAAAAAATCTTAAATCAAATTTTCGTTTCACAAATGTTATTTTTTCATTAATAATTTATTTGGTTTGTATTAAGTTTATAAAATTAAGTTTTAATGGTTCACAAAACCTTATTTATTTACAAAAATTTAACAATAGTCAGATATGTTTGTATGCATAGTATTAAATTTTATCCATAAGATCTGCACAAATGCCTTTATTTCTATTTAAAATTAACTAAATTTTATTCGTTTTATTACTTATGTTTTCAATTCAAATATATTCAATTAATTTATTTCGATATTTTACTTAAAACTTTCTGTATAAACTGTTCTTTAAGAAAATACAAACCAAAATTGGTACCTATAAGTATATCGGGTACATAAATGGATGAGGAATTATCATTCCTCATCCATTCATCCACCTTGGGAATCTATTTAGAATGTTGAGGAAAAATTTGCTTCGCAATGGAGAAGTTCACCATGTTTTTCCAATTGATTATAAAATTAAATAAAATGAAACAAAACTAAAATAATTAATATAATACATCTTAGAATTAAAAAGTTATGGGACAGTTGCGCTTTCGAGAATAGTTTTGATAAACGCAGCGATCGGACGAATGGCGTCGAAGTCCAATGTTCAAATGTCGAAAAATGCAAAAAAAAAATTTAAACTAAACCCGACTACTGAAAACCGCGCTCTAAAATGTAACAAACAAGAAAATATTATCATCTGAAATTGTGAAGTTAAGTACTTAATTTAGCCGTGGTCATATGCCACGTACAGTTCATGCAAACTTGCATGTATAATTTTGTTATGTTAGGTTAGTTTTGGTATAGGCATGAATGTCCCTCATATAGCAGTTTCGACTCACCGTGTGACAGATGGATAGCGAAGTCTTAGTAATAGGGTTCCGATTTTTACCTTTCGGGTACGGGACCCTAAAAACACTGATTTGTTAGTTTTGATCTACATTTTAATGTTTAGTATTACCGTTACTACAAGCTTTTATATTTAGACAGGCCCTTCCATTTCCCGTCTATTTCTACCAGCAGGGCTATTCTCAATGCTTCCAAATTTTTTTTCTCGAAAGCGGGAATGTTCCGGTAGTTAAGAATTCAGTTACAGACTTAATTCACATCTAACTTGTTAAGGATTCGACTCGGAAAGTATTTAAATAAAAACGCATCCTTCTTCATAATATTCACAAAAAACTAGCTTTTAAAATAAAAATACTTCTTATAAAAACTGCAATTATCTTGTACTTCCTAAAAAAGCTCCTTTAACTCTTATAATTATCACTTTTAAAGATCTCGCCAGCCTCAGAGCTCTCGGAAAGTTTCCGATCGGAAGTTTCAGCAAAGGCTGAGGCTAGGCCTCGAAGGCCTCAACCTGCCTTCCCGCAATCGAGCGGTACAAGATTTACTGTGTGTTGATATCATTGGCGTCTTGTTTCCTTTCGAAGCAACATGTGCGCACGTTCCTGAAACTGCGTCCATTAAAAAAACAAAAAACAAGCAGTTTAAAAAATTTGTTTATTGTATTTCTTTTAGTGTTACTTAAAATTAAGTACCAATTACTAATTAAAAGTTTTAAAAGTTAAATACCGTACTGGTGTTGCAACGTAAGATAAAGAAGCCAAAAGCCACCCCTCGCTTCTTTGCAGGGGTTGAGCATATGACAAGCAATAGCCGCCACTCGCTTCTTTGCAGGGGTCGAGCATATGACAAGCAATAGCCGCCACTCGCTTCTTTGCAGGGATTGAGCATACGACAACCAATAGCTATCTTTCGCTTCATCGCAGAGGTTGATCATACGACGGCATTAGATTCCATCGTATGGAATACAATGTGGATCAGGTGTACATGTCTATTAATCCACCCTCGTAGAGTAGAAAACAAGTACTGCAGTGCTATTCTATAATTATAACAAACTCAAAAACATGCTTTGCTTGAGAAAGAGCTCACTTCGAGAATCAAATTACATCAAGTAGGTAAATGCGTTCATAAGGGTGTTGCTGCCGGCACTGTTGAGGTTTATAGAATATGAAATTTATACCCCGTCTGTCGTCGATTGATATGTCATCGCTGAATCCACTTTATGAGTTTGAAAGAAAGTTAACATAATCGCAATACTGGACTATTCAAAAAGCAAGGTGAGTATTATCGAACGAGCCTACCTTAAATGAATAGCTGTTCCTCACGGAGGGCGAGCACGCGAGACCCATGTTTATTCTTTTATTTTATTCAGGTTTACGAGATTCAGAGAGACCAAGCACCTGTTTTCTATTCTCGAAAGCGAATCTTATTACCTATTTCTGACCAAAGCATTGCTACTGAATGTATCTAAATACTTTTCATAACCGAGGCAATTGCTACGAACATGCAAGCACCAAGGGTATTGCAACTTCCTCAAGAAATTCAAGATACACCAAGTTAGAGGCTAGCATAATAGCTCTTTTTATAAGTAGTTTGTAGGTACTGTTCCAAACTAATATAAAGGTACCACATACATTTTATTTAAAACCACCTCTTAAAGCAAATGATTAAATGTAATTAAAATAGGTTTCTATGCCTAGTCTTAGAGCAAATCTCTACTTGTATGCATAGCACTGAAATATTAGCGCAAAGTACTTACTGTTTCTCCCTCTATTTTTGAGAATTTGTCCAGTCAGGTCTCCAAAGTAAAAGGCTCGGATGTCTGATAAATAATGTGTTATTATTGTTGTGGCCTTAGACATCCAATATCTAAATAATTCGATGTGGAAAATAAATTAAATTGTTGTACAAATGCTTTCGTCACTTTGCCTAAGACCTACATCTACATTCCATTAGTTTTGAGCTTGGCGTTATAACTTTTGTCCTCGCTTACAAACTAATAATGCTTTGCAAATTCTTTTACGGCTACGTGGTTTTTTCTTTGATGAAGATGTCAGTTTAATAAGATGAGAATTCCATTACCAAAGTATTTTTATATTTAACTCTACTAAAGCTGCCTTAAGGTCCCAGAGAGCTCAAATTGAACCTACTAGAATAATGAAATGGTATCCTCTAAGACAGTGGTTCTCAAACTTTTTAATGACGGAACCCTTTTGGGAAGCAAAATACTTGATGGAACCCTACAATAAAACAATTGTTTTATAAGTGTATTCTTTATTAATCAGCATATTAAAAGTACAATGTAACAGTTACAACTTTTTATTTACTACACCACTTGGCAAGGACAATAATAGAAAACATTAAAAATGAAAAAATCTAACTAGTGGGAGGTATGAAACTGTTTTTTATTTTTCATCAATTGGTTGATATCAGGTTTGATGGAAGAAAGTTGGAGTCTCATATCAGCTTTGGCGTCCAGTCTAAATAAATAAATACCGTTCATAGCGTTTTGTCTCCACGCGGCCGCGGAGTCCGCGCAGCCACGGAGCGACCAGTGATTTTTATTCTAAATTCTTGCGGAACCCCGACAGAGGTATCACGGAACCCTAGGGTTCAGCGGAACACACTTAGAGTATAGCTGCTCTAAGACTTTTTCTGTTGGTCCGCCAGAATGTTCAAATACTGGGAGATTCAACAAAAAATTCTACAACATTACCATGTTAGGATGACAAAGAGTGAATATTTCAAGTGCTGCGATAGATATATTTAATAATACTGACTCCAACAAAAGATCTACAAATTTAAAGAGTATAGGTATGTATACCAAATTTCGACTCAACGATTTGCATCAATTATTGACTTAAGATTACACGATAAGCACTTACTCAATAAGATTATTTCGTGGATTTAGAATTTTAACCGAATAAACACTATTCGGTTTAAGTTCTGTATAAGACTTTTCTTTCTAGATTTCTAGATTTTCTTACTAGAATCAAGTCTGACCGACCGTGCTTTTTGGACCTAGTCAAAAACCAAACATAACGCGACGTGTTTTAGTGTAACATTTTAACCCTTTTGTGTTCTCCATTGCATTGTTATCCGATGTATGATGCGATCTTCATACAAAGCGACATCAAGAGCGCAATATTATTTCTAATAAATTATATACGAATTCTCAATAAGCCTGTTACAATTCAACATACCGTCGTTATCAAAACAGAGTGGCTATGTGGACTTTTAAAGATCTCGCCATTTTGTCTTCTTTGAGTTTACTGACACAACAGATGCTGTAGGGTCTGTAAGCCTTACAGTCTGGTTTGTTATAATTAGTGCATGGCAGATATTTATTTGACCGCTCGTTTATCCCGCTATCGTGGAGGAGTGGCAGTGAAAAAGATAAGAATTCATGGCGGTATAGCGGTTTGTTTTTAAGATAATTTGTTAGTTCACAATATAAAAATGTTAAATAAAAATGTTTCCAATATTGAAGATATGAAAGATACAGAAGTCCATGAGGCATTCGTTGTTCTAGACATAGCAATTGTAACAATCTGAATCATCCTTCCTTGTTCGTAAAAGTGCTGGCTTAGTTAAAATAGTAGGTATGTAGTGGTGGTATGCCGTAACTAAAACTTACTTTATAAGTACTTATACATATTCTATTCGAAGAGTTAAAGTGTGCAATTATATAAACAATAATTTTCTTGTAAAAATTTTGCCTCGTGGAAACTATTGATCAAAAAATAGTATCAGTTTTCTATGAGATAATTAATTAATTTAATTATTGATGTTTAAATAATTATTTCCCTAATAAGTATGTACAATGCGGTAAGTAGGTATTTTTAACTCAAGATATTTTAAAACTCTTCTATATTTCTATCAAAGCTACATGGTTTGCATCGTATTAATATACCATTTGTTTATTTCGATTCTGTTCAAATAAAGCTTTAGAATTTATTCCTGATAAAAATGTAATTTCACATCTATATCAAAAATAAATTCTTATGTTAGGACCAAGTTAGAATATTGTGGTCAAGTTTGGGCTCCCTCATATAAAATAAATATCAATTGAATTGAGAATGTCCTGAAGAGATTCGTACGTCATATTATTATGGCATTTAGGTTTATGGCACCAAAAAGCTGTCAACCTGAAAAACGCCTTGAACTTTTAAGATGAAAAGTCTAAGCACACGCAGAGCTGAACTAGACCTCAAGTTTTTCATAAGCGCTTTCATGGTGATATTAACGGGCCAGAAATCTTAAGTTATTTTAATATTAATGTCCCTCGTAGGCCACCCAGATATCCGACCTGCTTATTTACTACCAAAAAGTGTAAAAATAATTTGGGCAAACATAGACCATCGTATCGAATCTTTAGTAATTTCAATGATAAGTGCAAACGGTTGCATTTGGACTTATTTTCTGACAGTGTGCTCATATTCACAAAGAAAATATGTAATAATGAATGAATCTTGGTATTGCGTATTTGTATTTGTGTTGGTTTTGTTTATTATTAATTTATAATGTAATTTTTCATTTCAATATTTATATCTATTTGATTTTATTGTAGTTTTAATTATGGATGTAACTAGTATTATTATTTACAAATTTATATTTAAATTTAATGTATTTAGTTTATACCGCGTAATAATTTGAGTAATGTCACAATGATAATGTTGTGTTCCTCTGTAATTGGGAGAACAATTATCTTGTACAATAGTATTATTAAAAAGCCCCTTTCAAATTCAAAGAAGTTTGAGGTCATAAGTTAGAAAGAATGACACCATAATGGCCATGAATTTAAAACGTTTTGATGGGTTTCATACTTCTAAGGATGAACTACATATTTGCTTGCCCAATTTACTCACTTAGGTCCAAGATACATTTTACGTTTACTCTGTTTGCTAATTCGAGTTAGCAGAACACCTAAGTTAGTTAGACTTTGTAACACAATAAGACAAGAACCGATGATATCGGTCGTTCCATGGTCAAAAAGGTGTCAACCTGGTGCAGTAATAGACGCTCCACATTGCCCCTTTTTGTGTTTTTCACTAAAATGTAGTTTTACTTATAAGTAAGGTCGAGTCGGCGAACATACTTACGATATAAGTTTATGTCAAGAACTAAGGTGAACCACACCATGATTTAAGATTTGAAAGTATATATTTGGTAAACATGATCACCATATTTACTTTAATAAATTCTTCAGAATCTTAATCGATTTTAAATCACAAAAAACGATTAATTCAATCGTTTTTAAATGATTACGTCCTCCTCAGTCAATCAATCAATTCATTCAGCTCTATTGTCTACCGTCATGGCTGAAATGTTGACGAACTGTCAGTTTTAGTGAAATTTTCGTTTTTTCGCTATGAATAGTAATTTGTGAGTTGTGGTTTTCTAATGGATAAAGTTTATTAATTTACTTTAAATGAATTACAATAAATTATCATCATGAACGGGTTAAGTTTCAGTGAACTCTGTTGCCTGTTTTGTTGTCCGCCATGCCCGGGGAAAATTGCTGCCAAGCTTGCGTTCCTTCCTCCAGAACCCACGTATGCATTTACACCTGATGAAACTGGATCCAAATTTTCATTAACCTTAACTGAGCGGGCAGAATGGCAGTATTCGGAACGAGAAAAAGAAAACATCGAAGGATTTTACTCGAGAACAACCAGGGGCAACCGAATAGCATGTCTCTTTGTTCGCTGCAGCCCTAATGCGCGCTTCACAATATTGTTTTCGCATGGAAATGCAGTGGATCTCGGTCAAATGAGTAGTTTTTACTTAGGGTTAGGAACTAGGATTAATTGTAATATATTCAGTTATGATTATTCGGGTTATGGTGTCAGTGGTGGAAAACCATCTGAAAAGAACTTGTACGCAGATATCGATGCAGCCTGGCAGGCGCTGCGGACGCGTTACGGCATCAGTCCGGAAAATATTATATTGTATGGACAAAGCATCGGCACAGTGCCCACAGTGGACTTGGCAGCTCGATATGAAGTAGGTGCTGTGGTTTTACATTCACCCCTTATGTCAGGTATGCGAGTTGCATTCCCAAACACAAAAAGGACCTGGTTTTTTGATGCCTTCCCAAGGTAAGTTTATTTCTTCTGGATAGCCATTATTGTTGTATCTAAGATATCAATTATGTGTGTCAAATATTGTTTTCAACCATTGGAAACAATATGCCATTTCTTTGAATGAGTATAACAAATGCCCTGGTTTGTTAAATTAAGAAATATAAATTTTATCTCAACTAAAGGTTTTGCACCTTATCTTGGAAAATACCAACAAAAATAAATTAAGCTAATGGTGCTGTCATACAGCTGGAAATAGGTTTTATTTATATCAATTAAAACAGAGGAAATACAAGGAATTGGATCGGAGCTTGTTATCACAATTATGAGGGATGACTCATAGAATTGAAAATTAAACTTATCACTCAGTCAAATTGTAGGTTTCCTTAATAACAATACCCATGAAAATTTTATTAACCGACATATTCTTAGTGAGCCATTCATATTGCATAGGTGAACAAAATGAAGTCACTGAAATGTGTTGTTATTTTTGAGATCTAACATGAAATGCTAAAATTATGAATGTTGATGCTGAATGCAGTTAAATATTAGGCATAATTATTAGAATTACAGTTAGTTTTTGTGTGTTAATGCTAGGTATTGATTTTCTCTAAACTTGCCTATGACCATAAATTACTTAAAGTGTCTTTAAAATCTACATAAATG
The DNA here is from genome assembly GCA_949316135.1 of Choreutis nemorana. Lineage (NCBI taxonomy): Eukaryota > Metazoa > Arthropoda > Insecta > Lepidoptera > Choreutidae > Choreutis > Choreutis nemorana. The sequence continues at coordinate 3,412,435 of OX438598.1, forward strand.
TCAAGTAGTCATTCATTTCAAACATTTTCAATAAAACCTTCCAAACATATGTATTTCAATTAGATTAATATCATTAGAAATACCACAAAATAAACATTTCAAATTTTACACCTAACAACTTCAATTTGTAGGTGTAAAAAAAAACTCAATTTTTTCTTCACCTCAATTGTAATTATGCACATAAGAATTGATAACACAGATTAATTGAAGCTATTTAAGATAGACATAACAAATAAACATATATAATAAAACTTGTTTGTATGAGGTGCTGAAGGTCACTTGATAATGAATGATAATCTAAATTCATTATTAAAATACAAAGTTTGGCATCATGTACTGGTTTATAAAATATTTTGTAAAACATATAAATGATTTGATCATATGATTTAAGCCAAATTCAATCAAATCCGCTTTAAATTACACAACAAGCCATAAGTTATATTACATAGGGTTATAATTATTCTCTACTATGATATGATGCTACTTAATTATGACACATTTTTGTAACTTTTTCAGATATTCAATTTTGTTCTATTTTAAAAAAAGTTTTATCATAATGTTAATAATTTTATTCAAATTTTCTTTCAGTATTGATAAAATACCCAAGGTGACTTCTCCAGTCCTTGTGATTCATGGTACTGAGGATGAGGTTATAGATTTCTCTCATGGGTTGGCTATATATGAGCGCTGCCCACGTGCTGTGGAACCTTTATGGGTAGAGGTTAGTTAAATTTACTTTATTAAATTAAATATAACTTTTAATCACTTCTGTATCTCAATTGTTAACACAGAAGATTATGGTTGTCATTTTCACCTTTGAAATTATACCTATTTTAAAACAACTCAATCTCAAATGAGGCTATCTGAAAAAAAGACCACTGAAGTAGGTACCTATAACTTTTTTTTGTTCTACAATTCTAAGATTACTCTCTCATTTAAAAGGTATATAAAGGTATAGGTTACAAACATAATAAATCAAAGAACAGTATGTTGCATTATCACAGAACTTAGCTGCAATACTCAAGTGAACCTAATGTTCTAAACAATTTTATTTAACTTTCTTCATCATAAACTGAAAATTTTTCAGGGTGCTGGACACAATGATGTTGAACTCTTTAATCAATATTTAGAGAGACTGAAACGTTTTGTTTCTGTAGAATTGCTCAACTGACAAAGACTGCCGGCCACTGGCCAAAAACCTCAAGGTATGATATTAAACATTACTTATCATCTTGTTATGAAGTTAAGCATATAATTAAATAACCAAATAAATATATGTAATAATTATTAATTACATATATTTCCATGAGGCAGAAGTCAATCCTACACAGTTAGTTTCAAAGTACTCCAAATAAAACTAAATTGTTTATGTAAAACTTTTGATGAAAATAATTTATCTATAAATGTTTCTAGAACAGATTTCTTGCGAATTTTCTTACGAGATTGACAACTTTTAACGTCATTTTGCGATAAGACATGTGATGCAGCTAATTTAAACCCTTCGTCCACGATCATAACTAAAGTTTCGCAACTGGTTACACAAATATAGTTTTTGTCAAAACATAAATTTGAAAACAATTATTTTAATTTATGATTTTGAAAATTAAAAAAATATTACTTTGAATAATGTTTCTGGTCAAATTATTATTATTGTTGCTCCTTTCCGTTTTGCAAACCTCATTTAATAAAAATTTTAATTCAAAAGATGTAATGTAATAATGTGTTTTGTAGCTATTGGACAACCATTTTTCAATTTGTAACATTCAAAAGCCCTCAAATAAATCAAATGTCTTTAAGTTATAAAATAAACTAGCAGCTAATAACCTCGTCTATATTATTCGTAGCGACTTCAGGAATGCGACAAGTGGTTGGTGGTTGTGTGCACAAGCTCCTGCTCTTTAACAAGGTGTGAATGAGATAAATTCATATCGTGATTTCATTTTTCACTTTTTATTTTTATGGTTTGTTCAGATGATAATGTAATTTAATATTATTATTTAACTAGCTGATTTACGGTGACATTACTTTCTATTAAAATTTGTCATTTAATTTCTAAAAATACTTATTTGATTAGGTAATTAATGTAAGTAGATTAAAACTAAGTTCCAAATGGTTTAAACTATCAAAAATTCACATTTATACTAGGATTGGTTTTATTTGGTATTATTTAAATATTATCAGCGAACTATACCATTATGAAGTGAACGATTAATGGTTACACTTTAGAAATACAGACTAATTAACTTCCGTCAACATTCATAACTCCGTTAATAGGGTAATGTTGTTGGCAGTCTATTTATGTAGGGATGTATGTTCCACCATGGCGCTTAAACTTCTTGACTGATTTTAATGATTGACGTGTCATTGATGATGATGATGATTCTTAATAATAGGCCGGATGAAAGGCTATATAAAATAGTTCAAAATTGTTTACAATGGTATTTAAACCTCAATTTTATGTTAGATAATCATCATGTGAATGGTATCAAAAGAAAGGTATTGGCGAGTACATTACAAATTTGTATATATCAAGGGGCCTTAGTAGCTACTAATAGCGCTCTCAGTGGAAAAAATAAAATCGATAAATAAAAAACAGTATAGTGAAAAAATATATTCATTACCGCGATTTCTCCGAAACGACGAAAAACTAGGTATCGACCGAATATTGATGTGTTTCCTACTACGAAAGTCTTTCGGTCGATTCAGTCTGGCTTGCAGATCCATTCATTCAGATCGAACTTTGTCTACCATATATTGCATCAAAACCTTACTCCAAGCACATTGATCTTGAAAGCAGTGTTATCGTTGTTTTTGTATTCGGTCGGTTAATCTGTTAAGTTAAGTTTAATAAGTTTCGGTGGCGGCATTTCAGAGTAGGGCCGAAAGTGGACGAAGGGAATTTAAAGCTTAAAATATAAATCCAACAAAATTAACAGGTACTTTTGACTAATATATTATAGGTTTAAAGAAATATGTTATTTATAGGTGACGACCAAAACAATCCCGTTTCTACAATTAGCTCTGGTACTACTAGTTCGGCAACAGAAAGACTCATAGAATAGCTATCGGGGGCCGGGCCTAGCCGGACCGGCCCCAACAAAAACTCAATAAACGCCACCGCGAGTCCTTACCGACTAAGCACTAGACAAGCAGAAAAGCGCGAGGAGGCCAGCCCACGTAGTATGCCCGCGGACAAGCGTGAGAACTGTAGCCCGCGCGCCGCACTACTGGACAAACGCTCGCCCGCCAGCCCCCGCGCCGTGCCGGATATCAGCATCAGCGTGACCGCGGCTGAGTCCCCGCGCCGCCGCCTGCATCTACGCTCACTAAGCGATGTGGCGCCCGCTGCGCCCTCTCCGCCGCCATCACCATCGCCCCCGCCTCGAGCGCGCTCGGCCCGAGCGTCGCCTGCGCCGTCGCTGCGCCTGCTGGCCGACGCGACAGATCCGTGGCGCAAGATGAGCGAGCTGGACCTCCGAGCGGCGGCGCGTGCTCGGCTGACGGCGCCACAGTCGCTGGACGACCCGTGGGTGCGGCGGCGCGGGCGGCTGCAGAGGCGCGCGGCTGTGGCGTGCGACGCGTGCCAGCACGAGCCACGCCAGCACGAGCCCCGCCTCACCAAATCGATGTCGCAGCGGCTGGTGACTCCAGAGCCCACGGAGACGCGCGATAATAGGCTCGAAACCACCTGCTGATCGTGACTTCCTTTCGATGTGTTGTCTATTTTAAATGTGCGAGTATTATTAGTGCGAATTTTTGTATCCCCTTAGATTAAGGTTTCGAAATTATAATTGTATCATATTAATATAGAAGGGATCGTATGTTATATTAAATGTATGTGTTTTGCAAATTACTATGATTACCTACTTTGACAGGTTGTGCATATTTACGAATGTCGATCGTCTTCATAGCGGCATATTAAATTAATTCTTGAAAATGTGATTACATTGAATGCTATCTAGTTCCTACCATGTATCCACTATCTATAAAAACGCACAACCATTGTTTACCCACCACCAAATCAATTTCATTTAATTTGAAAAAAAAACATTAAACATATTAAATTGTAGGATATATTTACGCAATATATATAGGTAGTAATAATATGATGCTACCACATAAGGGTTAAATGTTTTAAGCACTTCAGAATCAATCAAACATTCCAAGTGAAGATATACTCAGAATTGTTTCTTTAGTTCTTAGTTAATCATTTTTATGAGCTTTACAAGAGATTGGGTAGTGCCTTTGTGAAACATTTGATTTTTTCTTGTTTCCTCTCACAACATTGATGTTATAAATTACAAAGCATACAATTTTTGTCCAAACTATATATTTTAGATCTGATTAATTTAACCTTTAGCCATAAATGAATTATCGAAATAATGTGTTGAAATATAAACTTGTTTTGTAAAGCATTTCAAGGATTTATCAATTACATAAAATTATAGTGCATCATACATTTAAGACTGAAACTAAGAGTTGCATATATTTTTAAATTCAGCATTTGAAATTATGTCAACAATTATCTACCATTTTTAAATGTAATATACCATTAAACTAAATGAGAGTGCAACTAAATTGCTAAAGATGGAAGTCATTATCATTTTTTCACACCAAACCAGCTTCTGTACAAAGATTCCATTTGGTATCTGTCTACTGCATGGACAACATTAATAACATCCCATGTGTATTTCTATGCAGCTGTTCTGGTCAATTTTCAAATATTGACTGGGATAAAACTTCCCAAGTGTTTTTAGGTTTTTAATATGTGTATGTGTGGTGTGAATGCCACTTTGTTAATAAATATCAAAACATTTTGTTTGTTGGAATCAGATTAACTTCATGTAAAAAATAAATTCATCTAAGAAACTAATGGACTGGTAAGTTGGGTCATCAGTTCTCACACCGTAAAAATCAGATTTTCACATTCCTACAGTGTTCACTTATACATATATATTTTCAAATATTTATAACAATGCTGCCTTCACATCACACTTCCTAAGCCAATTTAGATATTAATTTAATTATGAAATTTTTAAATGTGTTTATTTAGATAATTTATTGCTGTTTTTCTGAAGTCAAAAATTATCTTTTTTTCTAAAGAGGTACCTACTAACATAACAACTGTCTTGTAAATATGCAATAGTGTTTAAAAATAGAAGTGGCATTTTAAATATCTTTACATACTTTTTACCTGTACTTAAAACCTTCATAATGTATACTTATGAAAATATGAGTTTTCAAATTTTTATTTAAAGCAGCATTACATTGTTTTGATTATTAATTTATTCCAACAAGGTTTTGCTACAGATGTATCTACCTTTTAGGTGAAATTATTTTATAAATATTCATAAACCTTTTATAATATGCAACAATATAATAATTTATAGTATCAAAAACATTATTAATTAAATAAAATTGTTACAATGATGTAGATGTTTTATTAATTAACAGTAAGATATTGTTTTAAAATATATGAATCCAGAATAAAATTATTCATTATTTTATCTAAACTCCTAATCCAATTCTGATAACCTTATCAGCTGCTTAAAATCTAAAGTAATCAATTAAAATAAGTGCCTTTTGCCTCTTCAATGTTAATAAAAGTAATTTACCCACTTGATCCCTAAAAATATTTTTGTTAGATCAGTAGCTAGCATATTATCATTAAAATTAAATCCTATTAAGCTATCTTCGTTTTGATAAAGTCTGAAACCCATTCTGCTACTCTTTCAGATGATTTCAAAACAAATGCATGATTAATGTTAACTTCCCTCATTTGAATCAATGGCTTATACTGATTGAGATCATTCATGTATTCTAAAGGAACCCAATCATCCCTCGTGCTATAAATAACATTAGTTACATGCTTAACTTTATTCACTGATTCATGATTCAGTGAAGTAACAAGATCCATTTCATTATAAGCTAAATGTAAAACTTTTCCAACAACATGTGAACTCAAAAAAGTTTTAATTCTGTGTCCATAATATACTGGCAATGAATTAAATTTAAGATACAAAGAAATAAAAAATAAAATAAAAGCATCTGGGAATAAATTAAGGAATGTAACAAAAACCAAAACAAGCAAGTGAAGCTTCCTTGTAAAATTGTTTAAAATAACTCCATTTTTAGTTTCAGCCATTTTTTGTATAGTTGGAAATAATAAATTAATTGATGTTATCTTTTCTATTAATTTATCATCAAGGTACAGAAGTTCAAGTATCATCCACGATCCAATGGAATGACCAATTAGGTGAACCTTACAATCCTCATTAATATGATTATTGATAAGGTCCAGTTTATGTTTCAGTTGTGCTTTAAGATCAAATAAATCTTCTTTCCCATTCTGCTGATTGTCAGTACTTTCTGTTTCGGGAACAATATCATGTCCAGCATGACCTAAAAATAGAAGTAGTAGAAAGCTTAACTTCTCACATTATATTGTAGTTTCACCATATAAATATTGTTTTTTTCCTTTGGGATAAGTAAATAATAAATTGATTTGTACTTACTTCCGCTTACTACACTTTGTTATATAGATTAAATATGATTAATTATAATTAAGCAAGAATTATAATTAAGTTATAATTTAAATTAAGCAAGAATCTCACCTATCACTATAACAGGTAGATTTGTATTGGAATGCAAAGCTGATCCAAACTCAATGTAAAAGTCTGGAACACCAGGATTTCCACTAATACAAATAATAATATCTCTTGCATTGGTAGCAAAAGGTTGACCCCAAGTTATTAAATGAGTTTTAACTTTATTCAAAGTTTTGTAAGTATGTTCCATCACGAATTATATAGAATTTCGTGATTAATTCCTTGGGAAAAGTAAGTTTGGTTAAAAAAGAAACCTCACAAATTTTAAGTGACACTACACATAAACCACTGGACCTTGTAGGTACACTATTTAGGTAAATATAAAATTAGTGATAAAACTCAGTCTCACGCGATAAAGGGATGTTTTGAATTTTGTTGACGTTTCTGTCAATGTCATTTTATTTACTTTTTTTTTGTACAAGTGTGGAGAAAGTGAAATACGACATCTTCCAAATCTGACGAAAAGCGCAGCCAAATCGTCGTATTTCACTTTCTCCATACTTGGACAGTAGTACAGATATTGTCTGGTTAAAATGCTAGCATTTTACACATTAAATTCTGCTAATATAAAAGACAATAAAATAAAAAATCTAACTTACACTTCGAGTTCATGCCAAGTAACCCACGTTTTTCTTTCAAAAAGCAATACCTACAGGATTTTTTTCTTTGTTCTATGGCAAGCAACTCTTCTCATTGCGATATGCAAATATGCCAAAAAAAACTTAATTGGAAATTATAAAAATAAACAATCAGGCAATATTGGACCGCTCGGTCCATCGAAAGAAGTCCGCCACTTGCCTTGATGGGTTTACGATACACTTACAGAAAAATCTCCATTAAAATAAGTGAATTTCCCTTGCGTATGCAACACACAAAATTCAGTAGATCGAGCTGCTCGATGGTCTATGAGAGCGAGATGAAAAACCACGATGAATTTACTATGACTAGCTTTCTTTACTCAAACATACTGCGGTGAGTCAAGAGACTGGAACATTTTTCTCAAGGACGCTTTCAAAGGTGTCAAATTTGTCGAGCTACTACTATTCAATTATGAGTTACTTGGCGGGAACGGGAAGCGGCGGTTAAAATGTTCTTATTTGATTATTTTCTTATCAGCAGAATTTATTATTTATTTAAACGCTTGTGTTTTAAACATTGAATATCATCTTCACAAGAGTGGAAAACGTGAAATACGACGATTTGGCCGCTCTTTTCGCCATTTCCAAGTAACTCAATAAAGTCTACAGTAACAGTACTAAAAGGTTACGGTTGGCGGATTTATCATTTTAACAATGATTTTAATCCTTTTATTTCTTAAATCAAAACTTAACATTAAATATTTCTTGATACTGGCAAAAAAGGTACTCAAGGTTATTGCAATGATGATGGCAACCATCACAAAAAAAATCAATTAGCTTTATTGAGCTAAAACTTCACTTGTCTGTCTGTACCAGTCACATTTTTGTTCTACACAACTATGCAAAAAAATGTATCTATAATTTTAGCGAAAATTAGAAAAGGGTAAATTTTTAAATATTTTAATAGTAATGGGAATCTATTTTATAACTAAACAACTTTTGTATTTATAGCTGTTAGCTTGAAGCAAGTCTTTGTACATAAAATAATTTACAATCCAAATAAATAACTTGTCACTAATGGAAGAATATAAACTCTGCAAACAAACTAAATCTTCTTTTTTTAGAACTCCATTAACAGTTTTTAAAGTCTTATAATTTCCCTCATTTCTTTCGAGACCAGAAGTATTTGATGACGTGACGAAATAGCACTTTTGGTTAAATCTGTATTCATCTTTATATGCCGGTACCTCAGTAATATCTTCATAATCACCTACAATAAAATATTTATTCAATAAAAGTTTTACAAAATAATGTACATTCCAACCACTATAGCAATAGTAAAAATTCAAATTAAATTGCATGTTATACATATTAAGATAGGATTTGTTATCTTTTTCTACAAGTGCTGTTTAATAAAGCTTACAAATATATACAAAATAAATATAAAACAAATATGTCACTTGTAAATGCTGTTCAATAAAACTTTACAATTGTAGAAAATGTCTCGATGACAACAAATGTGTGTCTACAAATTTGTTATAGTAATTTACACTTATTTTCATGAAAGTTTTTCATTTTCTCATAAAACTTTTATAATTTACAATGTGTTTAAAACGGTTCAATTTGAATGAGAACTTAAATATTCTTTTTGGCACAGCAGTTTAATGTCATTACTCTTACACCGGGCGAGACTACCTATAGAATTATCTTACAATTTTCTGTTTAATAAATCAGTTTTTCTGACAACTTAGTAATAAAAACACCTGTAAAGTTAAAATGTTTAATGCACAGAAATATGTAGAATTTTGCTACATTTCCACAAGTGTGTGTTTCCACTATAGTAAGTTTAATTTTGATTTAACAGAAAATTTACATTTTATAAACTTTTTTTAAATACACCTACAAATTGTAACAATCTGAACCTTTTCTAAAATATGTCAATACTGTAGTATTTATAGCAAAAATTACTTTTGATAGTGTTACACCACAGTAGCAATCATACTACCAATAGTAATAAAAAGCTTAGCTCAAACTAGCTCTAGTTGACGACCTCTGTAGCGCAGGGTTGGCTGCTTTGTGTTTGGTACGTGGTGTAGGTCTACACTATTTAAAATATACGTATGTAGTCAATTGTATGTCGACGTGTTATCTTTCTACATGTTATCACAAATAATACATGTTAGCATTCGCGTCGGGGATATTTTGCAACTTACTTGGTAGTTCGTCATCACTATCTAGCATCTTCTTTATTTCTAATAACAGATTTCTTTGTCCGACCATTGTTAATTTACGTTTGGATTTTTTGTAGTCTGTTCTTCTTAGAGGGTCTTTGGGTTTGGGTAATGCAAGAAGTCAATGTTAAATCATCAAACTTGTCTTCTCTTTGTAATCTTCAAAAACTAGCAATGGTTATTATGATTATGTCGCACCTGTGATCAACTTCATGACAGTAAAACAGCTGACATTTAACCATCCACCCACATAGGCTTTGCTTTATCTTAGCCATCTTTGCCTTAAGAAAAGAAAAAAAAAACTTAGCCATCTATCAAACAGAGATATCGAACTATCATGCCTAATGTTACCGCCAAGGATTTAATTCTAAAATCCCTTCATAATTGATACATTACATTATAAATTAAACAAATGTTTAAAACTTTTACACTGGTAGTAAGAACAAATTATCTACCTAATTTTTCAAAGGATTATTGGCCAGTTGTATTAAGTTTGTGGTATTTTCACAGATATGTTTCTTTCAAATGAACAACTGAATCTTCAGGAAATTTCTATTTTGAGCTATAAGACGTGCCAAAGCTTATATGTGATGTTATATACTACTCAAAACAAAATAAGCGCCACGAGGTATTTTGTCTGTACCATGAAAATCATAAAACCAATATTTATTTTTTTGTCTCCATAACGAAAACTAATGTTGTTTTTACCGTGTAGACCAATAAACTTATTCCAATAATAATAATTAAAAAGTTTATTTGCTTTTGAAAGAAAAAATTACATTTAAGGTTAAAAATAAAAACAATGTAAAGTTACTGAAAACAAAAGAAAATACTCCATGCTCATCTTTTAGTAACGAGTATGCCCTCCTCGTTTCACTACGCACTCCTGAAGCCTGGAGTGCATGCTCTCAATCAAATGCCTGACATTTTCCATTGGAATCTCTTCCCAGGCCCTTTTAGCAGCGTTGATGAGTTGCTGTTGGTTGTGGATTTCCTAATCACCGTCTCTAATTCTTCGTTTCAACTGATCCCACATGTGCTCTATTGGATTTAAGTCCGGACTGTTCGCCGGCCACGGCAAGACTTGAATTTGAGACGCTTCCAGTACAAACCGAGTCGCTTGAGCCGTGTGTGCACGAGCATTGTCTTGCATCAAGATGAATCCAGGACCCGCTCGTTGGGCAAATGGGATCACATGTGGTCTGACAACTTCCTCAATATACCGCTGAGCAGTAACAGTACCCTCATTTAAAATAGCGAGCTCAGTTTTGCCGTGTAAGCTTATCCCGCCCCAAATCATTACATTGGGACCACCATGCCCCATTGGTTTATGTCCCAGTCCAAATGTTGACGGGTAAATCTTAAACGATTTGCACGATGATTTCTGGTTAATGGAACACGGACAACTCGCCTTCTTGATGCCTGCTGGTCTTCATGCAATCGATTACGAATAGTTTGGTCACTGACACGAGTACCCGTTGTGAGCCGTAAACGATTTTGCAGCTTGCGGGCCGTCGTTGTGCGATCTCGGCGCGCACTTAATCGAATGTAACGATCCTCTTGAGCTGTTGTAATGCGAACTCTGTCCGAACCAGGTCTTCTTCTAACACTCCGGTCTCTTGGAAACGATTCCATAGATTTTGAATAGCTCTTCGAGAAAATCTCAATTGCAAAACCCACAGATCGCTGCGAATGACCTTCTTCAATCATTGTAACGGCTCTGGTTGCTGTCAGCGAGTCCATATGACGCCTGCGTGCTTGTGGCATATTGCAAAAGATGTTTCTGACTCGAGATATCAATGAACTCTGATAATTTCTAATAAACCAAGAAGCTAAGGAAAGCAAAACGACAAAGAAAATGGAATCAAAATTTTCAAAAATAATTATAAATCAAATTTTATTTAAAATTGTTGCCAGCATTAGATGAATACTACAATATTAAAAAGTTTAGGTATCAAAGAGTTTGTATACTCAATATTTTACTACTTTCAATATGTAATTGTTTAATAATTTACACCAGAATGAAAAAATACCTTGTGGCCCTTATTTTGTTTTGAGTAGTATATTTTATATAAATTGGTTATCTGTAGGTAAATCTGCATTTTTTTACATATAGTTAAATAAATTGAAAAACACATTTTAATAAAAATTCAAGCTTTTTAATTTTATTTTGCCTCTAAACTAAAGATGTCCTTCTTGCAAAGGAAAGTTAAATCTTGCTCTTAAATTTGTTATCGTGCATAAGCCTTAGCTTGTCTATATTTTGACAGTAATTTCTAATGGAATAAAATAAAAAGATACCTCCTACCTAATTTAACTAAAAAATTCAAATAAATGAATCCAGACAGCAATACTTTTAAAAATTTATTCATATTTAGAGATTTTCAGAGTAATTGATCTCTTTTAATTTGAGGCCATCAAAAGTTAATGTTTTTAATCGCTTGTTTCTAGATCTATTGTGAATGTATTCTAAAGCTTTCTCAGCCAATTCCTGAAAGTCCATTTCATAGTATTTTGGTATTCTAGAAACCACCTTATATAAGGTTGTGTACAGAAATTCTTTAGTTAAACCATCAGAAAATATTTTTTCTATCTCTTTCCAACGAATATCACTCCAAACCTGATATGGAAAAGTCGTTAGTCTGAAAAAAAGGTAATTACAGCTTTGAATGACTGTTTAAATAAAAAGTGAGGTAAATATAATTTTAAAATACATAAGGATGTCAGTTCTAAACACAATAAAACTTTACTTTTACAATTACTTACTTTTTCAAAATTCTTTTTTGTAGTTTCTTAATTTTAACATTTTTCTTTACAAAAAGTTGAACATGAAGTTTATAGTACCAAAACTTTTGTAAGTTGTCATTCTTCAGATCAAAGTCATTTTCAAGTTTTATCCAGATTTCCTTATCAATATGCCTCTTTTTTAAGTCCTCAATATTCAGCCCAGAATACTCTAACAATTTTGTAAGAAATTTGGTAGCTAATGGCAAATCCCATTTAACTTTTTTGCAAAATGCCTTTCCTGAAATGTGAGTAATTAGTAATACATACTTTATTTAAAGACACTGATTTTGTAAAATATTTACCATTATTTGGTTGTTTTAGTCTCTTGTAGATACCTCTGGGATCCCTCCCTAGGACTGAAGTTAAATATGGAACTGCTTTATTTGGTTTGTGGTAGAAACATGTTCTCATAATTCTTTCTTCATTAAGGGTATATTTCCTTTTATTAGGGCATCCAAAGTAAGAATTACAAAAATGGTATACTTGTTTTAAAGTTCTTTGCAGTCCTCTAGCCAGATAAGAAGTTACAAATTGCCTTGCTTGCTCCTCATTTGCTTTGGGATTTTTACACTTTTCTGTGTTCTTCCAACGAACAAAACTGATAGGTGTATTTGGAACATCATATTCCTAAAACCACATTTAAACCACTATTACTGAATTAAATTCATAAGTGCAAGTCTAGTAAGGCATGAATTCATCTCATTGATTTTGAATAAAAATTGTAATCTTTTATTCTTAAAGCTTCACTTTAATTTAGAGGTTTAAGAAAAACATAAATTTGCTATTGCTTCGTAATTTGAATCCCCGGTTTGCAGGAAAATGTAACAAATTTACTTATTTACCTTGATGAAATTTATCCAATTTTTTATTATCTTTTCTCCCTCTGCCTTTGATATAGCATCTTTTAGATAATCTTCTTCATGTGTTTCCTTAGAGCTTAAAGGTCGTGTTAAAGTATTATATTGCTGGTACCATGGTCGTTTCCAATTTATTGAAGCATATGTAAGTCTTTGTACAAGCAACTGAAAAAATATAAAATTGTAAATAACGTCCTTACATCATACAAAACACGTTTGCAATCACGCGGGAAAAAGCTATTCAACTTTATTCATACATCCATAAATTCCTCATCAGCGGCCCGCTGTTTTTCTAAATATATTAAAATGCAATCCATATTGTCGGGATTGGTAATATCTTCCGGATCTACCAATAGGTTCTCTAACTCGTCAGCTTCCATATTTTCTTAAATATCCATTTATATTCATAAAACAAAACACAGAAATAACCTCAAAGTTTCAATTCTTTGTTTTTGTTAGAATTTCATTAACGGCATTGGTTTAAGTATCATACTGACAAATCATTAGTAATTATATTTTCTTAATTCTTGAAGATAATAATAATTAAGTATTATTATAATATGCAATTTTTTTAATAAGTAAAAATTGTAAATTATTTGAATGAATAAAATATATTGAATCCGATATTTCCATGGTAATACATGGGTTGCTTGGTGGGAACAGGAAATTTAATTTTCTCTTCTCGTATCAGCAGGATTTAATGTATCCAATGCTAGTGTGTTGCAGTGAAGTGCAGTAATTTCTTTAGTGCTGTACAAATGACTTCAGTTGGCAATTCGCTAGATATTCAACCAAAGACAATTTCTTCATGACATGACATGACATGAGTGAGAAGAATCCATCAGTCGATTCTTATGAATTTTGTTTACTGCGAAAATCTAACAAATTAATTTAAATGATTCAATCTAACCAGTGCAAGAATGTCTAATAATTTTGATAAGTTATATTTCCTTGACTTAAATTATTTAATAACATGTAAAAATTAATGTTATTTTAAGGTTGGATATTTTTTAATTTGTTTGGTTTGGGTACGTTGTGTTGTAAATCTGCGATTTTTTTTATATTATCTTTGTAGGTGACAAAAAATTCAAGACTGGACAATGTTTGTCTCTCACGAGAAAAGTAATGGAAAAAAAATATATCAGAAGCCAAACATACTCAGGAAACCTAAGCCTAAAGTGTCTTCTCTAAAGTTATGTGTATCTGAAGGTCATGAATCCCTTGATCACGATTTTACAGTTCATTTTGAGGCTGAGGAGTCTTCAAGGAGAAATAATCAAAAGATTGGGATTAAAAAAACTAAAATTATGCCATCTGTGAAAACCCCGGTGAAACTGAAAGAAAAACATATTGTTCTACATACCCAGGAAAAAAGTAAAAAACCTGACCAGAATCCAATTAATGAGAGAATAGAGGAATTAAATAGTAAGGAATATCATAATTCATATTTTTCAATAGGCTCCAAAATTAAAGCAATAGCTAATTCATATTGTTGAATTGCAGGCACTGATGAATTTTTGGAGCAGGGTTCAATAAACATAGATTCCTTTCTGAATGAAGATGTTTCAAATCAGGTAATCTTACAAAAAATGAAAATATAAATATTGAAGTCAGGAAGTACATTTTTAAGTTCAATCTAATAAGTATAAATGAAAATGTTTTCAGAATATTTTATTTGATATGGATATATCAAGTGGAAAACAAATAGACTATAATTCACAGTCAAAGTGGTGTCTGAATTTGATGGATGACGGTCAGAAGCTTGTATTAGAAGATTGTAAGTAACTGCATTTTAACTTTTTATTGATTTTTATACATCATGGGCAAACAAGCAGACAGGTCACCAAATAGAAAGCCTATTAATAGGCCTGTTGACATGAAAATGCCTTTGATGTCTGAGAACACCAAGAGCACTGCAAATGTGTTGCCCAAGTAGGTAAAGATATTATACTGTGTGCCGGTAATCACACTGACTGGCTGGTCCTATCTTTCAAACCGAAACAGAGCAATCTGCATCACAGCAGAAATAGAAAGTTGAGTGTTACAAATGCAGATAATTTGACTCAGATCTACTACCTGTAAAGTAGAATTTCACGGCATCTAATTTTATTTAAGAGTATGGCATATAATATAATATTTTTATGAAAAATTTCAGATAGTGGAAGTAACATAGCAGATGTGTGTATTGATCACAACAAACAATTAGAAACCAATATGGTGCCTTTGTCAAAAGTTTCTTCTTTAAATAATGAAAAAAACTGTTTTATTGAAGAAAATGAATTATTATGTACACCTCCAATACAAAACTACACTATTGATCAATTCTCACAGAAAAGAGCTAAATTTGCTGTGAGTTCTTTTTACTTTATTTCATGTTCTTTTAAAATATGGTACACTACTTGTACTAAATGCCAGTAATGAGACTTGAGTCTTGAGTCATGTGACTTGTGTTGTGTGGCCTCAAAAGATTTGGAAAGCAATACTAGGTTTTATACAAAAGTTTTCAATGATTATAAATAAGTTAATAATTTCAATAAAAAATGTACTTATAGGAAGAACTAAGATTTACATTAATATTGTAATTTCTAAAAATTTACAAATTTTTAGTGTGATAAACCCAACTGTGACAAAAAATTTATGAGTGAGCAGAAATTAAAGAAACATATGGAGATTCACAATAAAGAAGTTAATGGTAGACTACCAAGGCAAGCAACACTTGAGTGTCCAATCAAGAAGATCTCTGTAGATGGTATTGAACAGTTATGTGGAAAAATATTTTTGGTGAAAGAAGAATTGGTGAAACATTTGAATGATGATCATCAGCCTGAAGAAGCACCTTACCAGTAATTTATTTGTATATATTTTTTTCTTGAAATTCTCAAGACTTTTAGAAGACTCTAAACCTAAAACCAAGTAGGTATAAAGTGTACCCCCAAATGTAAGGATAGTATAATTTGCAACAATCAGAAAATAAAAAAAATATGTTCATTTTGGCACTTGCCGGCCGTTACTGTGGCACCACTTATGCATACCTTTTGCTAAAAAAAAATCCTTTTAGAAAGAATATTCAAAATGTATTGTCACATTACTTATTTGTTGATTTGTTTTGCTATCATGCAGCGAGAATTGTACTGATAAGTGGAAATAAAACTTTAACCATATTACATTACAACAATGCTTTTTAATCAAAAGTGCCAAACAAGATATAAACAAAGGTTGTTTGTCCACCGCTGTTGTCCACACACCACATTGGTTTCGGAAGTGATCTTGTAGCTCTCTGAAGACACTGGACAAACAGCAATTAGTGCAAAAATGTAATGTTGTGCCTATGTAGATGTGCGGAGTGTTCGCGGCGGTTCTTCTTCGCGGCGGGGCTGCGGGCGCACGGGCGCGCGCACTCGGCCGCGGCGCCGGCGGCGCGTCTGCGCTGCGCCTGGCCCGGCTGCGGCCGCGAGTTCCGTCTGCCCTGCCGACTGCGCGAGCACACGCGCAAGCACACCGGCGACAAGCCCTACCGCTGCCCATACCCTGTGAGACTTACTCTATTACTAGTTTTCTTATATCATATCTATCTGAATCCGTCTTAGCCATAGGCGAGACGCTACGGCAGCAGCCGAAATGGGGGATTTTTTTTCTTTCGGTCTTCACTTTTTGATGCCGTCGAGGCGAGGACTTTTTGATGCCTTCGATAGCAACTGGATACCTTTTTTAGATCTTATTTATAGAGAAAGAAAAACACTGTCAAAAGAATATATGTATCGCTGCAATGTATTTGTTTGCTTGTTACAGAGCTGCGAGTGGTCGTTCCGCACAGCCAGCAAGCTGCTGCGGCACGCGCGGCGCCACACGGGCGAGCGGCGGCACGCGTGCGCGGCGTGCGGGCGCGCCTTCCTGCGCCGCGAGCATCTGCGCGACCACATCGCGCGCCATCGCACGCAGCCCGCAGGTACTGCCGAGCTTGCTTGTTACAGAGCTGCGAGTGGTCGTTCCGCACAGCCAGCAAGCTGCTGCGGCACGCGCGGCGCCACACGGGCGAGCGGCGGCACGCGTGCGCGGCGTGCGGGCGCGCCTTCCTGCGCCGCGAGCATCTGCGCGACCACATCGCGCGCCATCCAACGCAGCCCGCAGGTACTGCCGAGCTTGCTTGTTACAGAGCTGCGAGTGGTCGTTCCGCACAGCCAGCAAGCTGCTGCGGCACGCGCGGCGCCACACGGGCGAGCGGCGGCACGCGTGCGCGGCGTGCGGGCGCGCCTTCCTGCGCCGCGAGCATCTGCGCGACCACATCGCGCGCCATCGCACGCAGCCCGCAGGTACTGCCGAGCTTGCTTGTTACAGAGCTGCGAGTGGTCGTTCCGCACAGCCAGCAAGCTGCTGCGGCACGCGCGGCGCCACACGGGCGAGCGGCGGCACGCGTGCGCGGCGTGCGGGCGCGCCTTCCTGCGCCGCGAGCATCTGCGCGACCACATCGCGCGCCATCGCACGCAGCCCGCAGGTACTGCCGAGCTTGCTTGTTACAGAGCTGCGAGTGGTCGTTCCGCACAGCCAGCAAGCTGCTGCGGCACGCGCGGCGCCACACGGGCGAGCGGCGGCACGCGTGCGCGGCGTGCGGGCGCGCCTTCCTGCGCCGCGAGCATCTGCGCGACCACATCGCGCGCCATCGCACGCAGCCCGCAGGTACTGCCGAGCTTGCTTGTTACAGAGCTGCGAGTGGTCGTTCCGCACAGCCAGCAAGCTGCTGCGGCACGCGCGGCGCCACACGGGCGAGCGGCGGCACGCGTGCGCGGCGTGCGGGCGCGCCTTCCTGCGCCGCGAGCATCTGCGCGACCACATCGCGCGCCATCGCACGCAGCCCGCAGGTACTGCCGAGCTTGCTTGTTACAGAGCTGCGAGTGGTCGTTCCGCACAGCCAGCAAGCTGCTGCGGCACGCGCGGCGCCACACGGGCGAGCGGCGGCACGCGTGCGCGGCGTGCGGGCGCGCCTTCCTGCGCCGCGAGCATCTGCGCGACCACATCGCGCGCCATCGCACGCAGCCCGCAGGTACTGCCGAGCTTGCTTGTTACAGAGCTGCGAGTGGTCGTTCCGCACAGCCAGCAAGCTGCTGCGGCACGCGCGGCGCCACACGGGCGAGCGGCGGCACGCGTGCGCGGCGTGCGGGCGCGCCTTCCTGCGCCGCGAGCATCTGCGCGACCACATCGCGCGCCATCGCACGCAGCCCGCAGGTACTGCCGAGCTTGCTTGTTACAGAGCTGCGAGTGGTCGTTCCGCACAGCCAGCAAGCTGCTGCGGCACGCGCGATGAGATGGGAGAGATACAGAGACGAGTGACGAGTTTTGTATTGAAAAGAACAGTTTAGCGGAGTTTTTTCTCCATTCGGCACATCTTGTCCCTGCTTCGCAAGACGCTGCACGCCGCATGTCTCTTCTCAGCTTTGTTTAACCGAAACTACTAAAGCCGAGTGTGGGCAAAGTATCTAAATTACGAAATGACATCCACTACTTATCAACTTATGTATTTGCAGCTGGTAAACTGACCTTGAGCAACGCGTGTATGGCGACAAAATTTTTCAGTTATCTAGTTTTATTTGTAATAATAGTTTTAATATATTTTTTGTAGGTTGCGCCCAATCTATTGCTACGGCTAAACTTCTGGGCGTTCACGTTAAACGAGCTCAAAAAACAGCCGACAAAAAGTCTACAACGACGGTTAAACCTGAAGTGCCTTTCCTACAGTTAGAGTCCGAGCCTAGTAATAGTATTATGGTATGTATCATTCATTTCATATTGAATGGTAAGTTTAACATAAATTGAAGTTTAAGGACATCCGTGCTGACGATGCTTAGACAAATATCTACTTGACATTTGGATTATGAAATAGACTGATAAAGCTTTTGGAGGACTTTTCGAATCCCGGCGGGGGCGGAACTTTGTGTTATTTGCAGTGTTCCGCTTACCGGTCTTGGATATAGTATTCTTATCTGTGTAGTTTATACTATATCGTGGCCTAGTACCTGTGAAACAAGATTTTTTTAGTGTACGGCTATGTCAATGTGTGGGTCGTGAGGATATTGTTATTATTTGTTAAGATATCACTGGTTGACGTCTCGAGTAAACATATCCAAGGTGTTTTTATTTTGTTCTTAGCAGAATGCTATCGATTTGTCAAATTACCTTTCGATCTCAATTACCATTAACTACTTTGTACCGAATAAGCAAATATCTTGTTTAATGTTGATCTAGTGTTTATGTATTTCTCTGTATTCGCAAAAGTAACAATTAAAATTTAGTAAATTTATAGACTATCAAATGATTATTTGAATAAAAGCATTGAAAGTAATCTCAATATGACAAAGCTAGAAATATAAAAATAAACAAGTTACCTATTTTAACGGCTTATGTGGTGCAGTGGTGTAAACAGCCGATTGCTACACTAGATGTTCCGCGTTCGAATACCGACGGGGGCAGAACTTTGCGTTGCAAGGTGCATTGTTTCGTTTACCGTTCCTTGGATGTAGTATTCTTATCTAAATAGTTTAACCATATCGTTGCTTAGCACCTGCGAGATTAGATTCTTCAATCTTATTGCAGGGCCGAGTCAATGTGTGTGTCGTGATGTGGTTATTATTGTTTTTAAATTGATATCTGTTTTTTTTTGTATTGTTATTCCTATGGGTTGTAATATACATATATGTATACAGGGATTCATTATAGCGCTCGTGTATAGCTTTTAGGACTATAAACATTTGAATATGTATTTTGTTGGTGAAATAGGTAGACATGAAGGAACACAGCCTGGCTGCGGACGCCAGCGTGGCGGCGCGCACGCACTGCACGTGGCCGCTGCAGCGCGCCGCCGCCGCCGCCGCCGCAGCCGCCGCAGCCGCCGCCGCCGCCGCCGCCGCCGCCGCCGCCGCCGCCGCCGCCGCGCGACTGCGAGCACACGACTATCAAGTTAATATTCTAACCTTTTTTTGTCTACAACTACATTACTAAACCAGCAGATGGTTCTCCTGATGCAAACTGACTCCGCCTATTGACACGACTATGGCCTTGTCTTGGAACGCTAAGAGGACCGCCAATGCCTTGCCAATGTGCATCATGCATTCCTTAATAACACACGACGTATCATGGACCAACCATAGGTACTGTCAGAAGCTGTTGTTCCTATATTTATTTTAAAGTAATATTGTAGATGGAACAGTAAGTAAAAAAGATACATAGTAGAAATTTGTAGACAAAACTAAATATTCACAAAATGTTTACAGAATGAGCCGTCGGAATCATCTGAAAGCCACATTTTCACAGTCCGAAGCGATCTTTTCCTTCATGGAAACATATTGAATAATGAAGACAGCGAGTAAGATTCTACATTATTTTCTTTGTAATTTTTTAATTGACAAGTACATAATTTTAAATGAGAATTGCGATACACCCGAGTGGTTCCTCTTTTAGTCAGATGAAGTACCACTTCCATTTACAATTTTATGAATTCAAATTTAGCTACCCCTTCCAAAGTCTGCACATGCTCTTATTTTCCCACGTTTATAAACACTCACTTTCTTGTTTGTTTGTCGTTCCGGTTGGATTTTTGCAACTCAATTTTGAGGCACTTCCCGATAAGCTAGCAGGCTGAATCTTTGCAAGTTACTCCCACGATCTATACACGTCATGTAAATATATCGCATTAATAATCCCTTAAATAATATAACGTTTTGAGTGGTCCCTCTTTCAGCCCCTTAGGGTTATTTTCTTATTTTTAGGACATTTAAAATCGTGGGTTTTTAGATTTTTTAAATCTATTAATTATTTCATTAGTTTATTAAGTAATGTTTGCGTAGACAAATGGCGAGTGGGATGGAAGGTGACACTAGTGAGTCTCGGGGCGGAGGCGAGACGGGTGACGTGACGGGTGACGTGACGGGATGCGTGACCGGTGACGTGACTGATGGAATGGACGTGACCGGCAACGAACTAGTCGATCTCGGCCTACTTGATACACACTCCACTATCGATCTTATGCAGGCAAGTAACTACTTTTATTAATTCTATAAATGTATTAAAATAAGTTTGAGGTTTTATTCATATTTTGTCTTGTGTTTTATGCTATTTGTTTAAATGCAAAAACCTTTATTAACAAAAAAAAAATTGTGTATAAATTCCAGGAAGAGTTGATGTACTCTGATGCAGTTGACGAATCTTCTTTTCAAGTTCTACTACTTAGAGGGGAGTTGTAAACTAAAGTGACTTATGGTAATGTTAGAAAGCTAGTAACTACATAAGCCATGTTTGTATTTCCTTATACAATATTAAAATAATGTTTCCCTGTGAAGTTTACTATATCCTATTCAGTATAGTATGAGATTAAGGGTTAAAGGTGTTAAGGACCAAAGATTTTTTTTGTACACCAACAAAGAAAACTTATATTTTAAAAATGGATACGTGAATTGCATACCTTTCATACGAGTTTGTTTGAACAACTTATGAAGTACTAACATACACTTCCACTACTTATTATGCCTTTAGACATAACGCACATTTAAACCTTATTACTATTTGTCTCAGTCTATTTTGAGTAAGATATAGGTTTACGTTAATGATACTTACAATTGGCAGTCACGTTTGTTTGATTGCTATAAATTGTGCATAATTTTTGCATCACTTACAATCTTTGATTAAGACTGATCTTAATTAGTCTCCTTCAATAATTTATTTACTAGTTATATTATCTTTCTTTGTATTAACTCTACGCAATTTAGTTAAGTTATCTCATTCAGAATAGTTATTTACATATAGAACATAACTGACTGATGATTTTTTAGTTTAACTATTTTATAAATCAATTGTGTAAGGGTAATACCAAAAAAAGTAAGAAATATAAATCGGTTAAATATAAATGTATCATTCAGCTAGTTATTAGTATTTTATGTGATACTAAACGCTGTCCTAATCTTTAATGCACATTATATTACAAGTACTAGTCAAAAAATAATTATGTACTATAAAAGTTTTTTTTCACAAGAATCCACTAACTTCAAAATTTGAATCAAATATGAAATTCTATACTCATAAAATTTAAATATAGTAAAATTAAAAAATTACAGTACAAAAAGTGTACACTGTATGTAAATACGTATACATACACATTGACTAGGTGCAATTTCAATATTTAATTAATAAGTAAATAAAAGTTGACTACATCATCGTGTTGAGCAAGCAATCCGAATTTGAATCCGTTGTGTACGAATATTTCATCTGATCGTCTTGAAGTGAGTAGAATAATATAACTGAGCTAAAGCGGAAAGCTAAAGGTTTATTAACATGATGTAAGTTTAGCATAGACTTTAATACTTTATATGTAAATTGTATAACAATGTGTTATTGGAAAATGTGTAAAATATCAAGTCATTTTGAAAGGTTAGTTATTTAAAATTGCAATAAATAAATTGCAATTTCCATCTACAAATTGAGATACAATGACAAATAACAATAGAAAAAGTAAATTATCACTTTTTACGTATCTGCAAGTACTGATAGGTATTTGGTTTGATAATGACTAAAAGTCGAATAATTCTGTATACATTGATTATTTTACTTATGGAAAGTAATATAATATAGATAGAAAACTATATTTTACCAGTCAAATTTAAAAAGTACAAATTGGTTTTATTTGCTAAAAAAAAAAAGAGTTATTTTGAAGTTAATATTTAAAAGAATTATTTCTTCTCATTCGTTCTACAGATTCTATTAATTATATGCATTGAATTTGACCGGTAACATATTTTATGGGCAGTCGATTTTTGAGTTCGGTATTTATAATGTTTGAATGCCATTCAAACCAATTTTTATGATTTATATTTTCTTTTGACGAACATTTATATCTAAAGAGTTAACTCTTCATGTGTATACACTTAGACACTCTTTGGATATCTTATTATAGTTAAATATTACTTTTTTTTTGGACTTGACTGAAATGTCTTACTGGAATAAATCTTTATACTGCTTGAAACTCGAAAGTCGATTCTCCAATTATCACCAGTTTAATCGCCACGTTTTCTGATAAATTAATTTCGCCTTAAACAATACAAAGTTGAAGGTTTATGTTAAAAATTATTATCTGGAAAACCGTGGATCCAGTACCATTTTGCTGCCGGATTTGGTACGAATACACTGGGTACGTGTATTCGTACGAGATGATAATATTGACACCCTTCTTTCACATAAATATTGCATGATACAATAATAAAGAACAGTGATTTCCTTTCTGCCATATAAGTTTACTTTAAGTCATGGGTCTATAAGATGGTCGGGGAACAGCCAAGCCAGGAAGCAAAACCTTACAATCCTCAGTGGCGAGGAATTGGATACTTTTTAACAGGATTGGTTTCATGACGATTAATTGATGAATTATAAAGGTATATTGATTTGTTTCCTTTGTTTATATCAGGCTAGAAATGATCTCGTGAAATGCCTTTTATGAACTGACTGTGTGAATTTACTATTGTTACTTGTAAGTTAATCTAAATGTTGTGATATCTTCTATTAGGCGTCGAGTTCAATGGACGATTTAATGTTGTAACTATTTAGTGTAAGTGATTTAAGCAAATTTTATAAGTGAGCTATACTTAATATTCGTTACGTAGCAATGTATTCAGAGAAAAACGCTCAAAATGTCAACTTTTATTATAACAGCGGAATATTAAAAAATATTTTATTTCTGAACTAAAAATAATAAGACAATATTTAATCTTAATTAGACCTTATATAAATAAGATAAAAATAACGATTATAACATTATTATCCTTATATAAATATTGAAAGTTATGTTGGGTTAACGAAGGGCGAACAAGGTGATACAGCAAATATGTTTGAATCAGTCAAAATATATTGGTTCAACCGTTATCATCAAACTTGTTAGCCTAATGTGGACGCAGCTTTAGTTAGTAAGCTCTTCTATGTGACATGATAAGTGTAGTCATAAATATCGCAAAGTTAATAGATACAGAAGCTCTGTTTATACTTAAAGGATTCACTGTCGTGTTAAGAGGTAGTAAGTTGCATTTTGCTATGTTGATTTTATTACTGTATTCTTTACAGTCCGATGATTCATAGTAATTTTATTAGCGCATGTACTGAATTTCTTAGATCTGACCAGAGTTTCATTATGAATTCTTATGTGTTTTTACTCGATTACGGCAAACAAGAAGAAGTTGATCTTTGTATCTCTTAACTTTGCCGTAATAATAATAACTCTTATAGATCGTAACTTTTAGACTTTAAAAGTATATTTTAAATGTAAACATGCCGTCGCCATGCAATGAAAACTAATTGTTAATTATTAAACATTGATCTTATAATAAACCAATAATTCAAAAGTTTGTAAAATACAATAAATCTTAGTCAGGCGTTAAGCATTTGGTCTCGTATTAATAAATTAAAAGAGATATATTTTTGGATCGAGTAGGAAACCGTTATGGAAGGAAAAGTGTTATTTATTGAGACTTGTCAAAATTATAATCGTGTAAAATGTTTTGTTAAAATTATTATATTCTTTCCTTTCTAAATATGGAGTTATTCAAAATTATTTTTATTATTGAATTTTTATTTTGGTTGTTATTATATATTTAGTTCAAATTTCTTAAAAGAAATAATATATTGTTAAAAATTTTGTCTACACATAAAATCCATTAGAACTTTGTTGAATGTGTACTAAATACTAAGGTTTTTATATAAAAAGAGACTTTATTGGTGAAATCAATATGTTTAATGCTTGTAATAAAATATAACATGGTGACCATTTGTAGGTCGAGAAGGAGTCTTTAAATAATATATTTTTAAATAGTTATTAGTACACTCTTGGTAAACAATGTTAAGAATCACATATCAATTTTTATTTTGTTATTAATCCTATTATTATGTTGCTTTGTGTTTAAATGCGGATTTTTCTGTAGAGTAATAAATGTTTTGAATAACATTTTTCTTATTTTCTTTTATAGTTTGCTATTATTGACTAATTTTTATCACAAAAATAATTCTTAGTATAAAAGTACTTTTGATGTCATGAAATTAAAAGGAAAACTATAATGTATACGTATAAAAATATACAAAATGTTTCAAATGACAAACTTATCTAATAACATACAAAACCATTTAACTTCAGCAGTTTCATAAAAAAACTGAAAAGTATGCATTGGTTTAGTACGAGTGTTTTATAAAGGGAATAAACATATACGAATACGTAAAACCAAAGTAAAACCCGTTTAAAACGATCGTTTTACGACTTTCTGCATGATACGCCATTTTCTATCAGTCCCTACAACACGAGGCAAGTTTTCACGTATACTCATTTTTGGAAGAATAACCCTCGAGTGTGTACGGTTTTCTTGGATATTCTTCTATTTAACCGATTGACATTACACCCAAAAGACGCCACAATGTAGATAACAATGATGACGAAAAAGAATCAACTTTCAAACGAATATTATTTATTGTTGTTAGCATTCTTTTTTTACTTGCTTCACTCTAATTCAGTGATGGTTTATTGATATTTAAAAAAAGCGACGTGGAAAGTTCGCAGAGTTAACTTAGTTGATGATGAACTATGATGATATAATTATATAATTAGTTTCTTTACCGTATCCCGCTTTTATATATATTCTCAAAAGCAACCGATCAAGTCCTCCCAAAAGCATCCGAGTTCTTCGGACTTGTAGCCTTTGTGTTAACATTTGCGTTTTTTGATAAGGTCTTGTACGAAATCGTCTTAAGCGAGTTTTCCTGTAGGTACAAAACAAGTATGAAACATTCGTTTACTCGTAAATTGGGTTTTTTGCAAAACATTAATTACGCAGACTTAGACTACCTATTGAAAAACAAAATACATATTTAAGTGTTAAAACTAAGACTTGACTAAGTCAATTAGGTATTGAATAGTTTTTGATGTAGGTAACATTAATTTTTATGGAATGTCTGATGAATGGTTGAGTTATTTGACTTATTTTGCACATTATTGTACTACGAAACGTTATATACTGGCAAAGTTGAACTTTATAATATACATATTACAAAAGCATTCTGGTTTGGCATCATGCTCCAATCCCCTTGGGACGGTCGATAACATTTTAAATATAATAAATTGAATGTAGTGTCTAAAAGTAGGAAATTATTTTTAAAATTTGCTTGTAATCGAGTGTCATATTTATTTGTTGGTTTTAGAAATAAAATTGATATTTGTCTTCATTTTATTACATACCTACATACTTATTGGTATAGTCTTCGATAAATGCTCTTACTTAAACTATTTATAATAGCTAAATTGTATTTTACCATACCCATTGAAAATCGTAAGTATAATATTTAAGTACAGTTGATTCTTAACATAGAATAAAATAATTATGACCTATAAAGAATAAGAAAAAAAAAATTGCTATCCTATCAAATTCGGTAGAAATTTCAGGTCCCAAATTACAAAACGAGGTGCGAAAAAATACCTACAGGTATCTAGAAAGCCAAACATCTTGAATACTTAGAACCCTTTCACTTAAAATTCGACAGAAAGAAGGGTTCGTTGTTTTGTAGTGTTTTTTTGCTTTATACTTCATATACCTCTGCATCTGCCTATATTTGTCTTAGAGACTAAGCAACACAAATTAAACTACTCTAGTGTTGATGTCACCAGGCGTGTAGGGCAGGTCATGACTGATTGTTCTGATGAGTGCTGTTGACAGCTTGTCCCTGCACAGCGCCACCAGCCAGAGCACTAAGTAAATGACGATGACTGCGGCCGCTGCCATTGCCGCTATAGCTCCGGCATGGGCGCCATCTCGCCAATCTAACACAGCGTATATGTAGGGGTTGCCATTCCTGAAATTTAAAAGTTCATACGTTAGCAGTGGTGGATTGAAAGAGGGGCGGCAAACTTAGATGCTTTTGGAGGGGAGGGAGGGTTAAATACTTCAGTAGGGCGAATCTTCATAAATGTTTGTTGGGTGGGGGGGAGTGGCCAAATCCGTGCCAAGAACCGTCACTATGTATTGAAGGTAGGGATGGCTTGTCCAAAGCAAGTTGCAATCTTTTTGAACTCTGTATTTTATTTTCAAGAATAGATAATAAACAATTGCCTCAATTTAAATGTATAGGTATACGTATAGGTAGCTCCTACATACTTACCTATACGGAAACATAAGATTAGTAGATATCTACTGTTTATTGACTTTCCCATATTGTACCTACTAATGTATTTATTATCGAAATTATTATTATCTATTGATAACGTATTTTGGAATCATCCAAAAATAATACACCAAAGCTTCTAAACGATGTCACGATGGTATATGAAGTGCATGATACGTGGCGTATCTATTCACAAAGCTATTTATTAAACAACACGTAACTGGAACGTGCACGGCTCTAATAAGTAACATTACTTATCCTTGAGAAAAATCGGGGCTAGTTCGGCAACGTACAAATGACATTACCATGTGTTGCATACGTTTATTGGAACGGCTTACCTACTAGCCGACCGACCGTATGCTTGTTACCTATCTTAGTTGCAAAAAATATATCTAATAATCTGAGGATTTATAAGTAGTCCGGTCAAATTAGACCAAAAAATAAGAGTAAAGATACATAAATTTACAACAAGCTGAAAATCAGAAAAATTGTTTGTAAATATAATAAAAAAGAAAATTTGAAAGTTCCCCACCAATCCGGTTTGTGGAAAAATTTTAACTCAAGGTCAAAGGTCAAAAAAATGAGTTTTTCGCGATTTTCAGCAAAACGGTAAGTTTTATCATAAAAATACTTCAGACAAAAATTGTAGATCATAAAATTATCTACAAAAAAGGTATCAATACTTTTTTTCCTACGAGCTACCGTTTCTGAGTTATTACGATCCAAAAAGTTGTAATGGTCATAATATGCATGAGTACGCCACGTACATACATCTCTAGAGTTTGAATATATGTTATATTATTTATGTATCGGTCATTGTAACTTAAATTTAAAATATAAAATATAAATAAGTTATAACTATAAGAATATCAGGTAAAATGAAACCCAGTCCCTTTATTCATACACCAGTGTAACCTCGAGACAACATCTGTCCCCTCTTCAATTGTGTGCGTGGCTAGGGTCTTATACCTGCTATATTATATGAAATACCGTTAGTCTTGAGCTCTACTCTGTAGTAAAAACACGTGTTTATTCTAACCTATATTCTAACCTATATCGTGCTGTTTTGAGTTTTAATAACAAAAATGTCAGAGTATTGTTTTATTTGTGCTAAACTTTTAACTGAAAGTGAGGTTGTTACTGTTGAACGTGGTATGAAGACATTAATTAATGCAAGTATCGAAAGAGCAGATGAGTTTTCGGAATATCTTAAAAATCAGAAATCTGTGACAATTCATGAGAATTGTCGTAAAAATTATACTAGAAAGTCTTCTATTGCTGCAGCTAATAAAAGACAACGTGAAGAACAAGAAGCCAGTACATCCACATCAAGTCCTCCTCGTACTAGATCACGTAATAGTGAATCAGCTTTTTGTTTTAAAAAACTATGCTTCTTTTGTGGCCAGGAATTGAATGAAGAGTATGAGAGAAGAAGATCTTTAAATTCTCGCCGTCGAATTAGCCAAGTAAGTACACTTCAATTTAAAGATTCAATTCTGAAAACAGCTCGGACTCGTGACGATGCTACAGCAAAAGCCGTTATTGCTAGAATCGAATTTGAATATGATTTAGTTGCTGCTGAAGCTAAGTATCACCATGATTGCTATCTTTCTTTCTTGAAACCTACCACTGGAGCTAAAATAGGTCGTCCTAAAGAAGAAGCTACGAATCAGGCAATGGAGGAAATATTTACTTATATTGAAAATAGCGATGATTGTCAGTTCACTTTAAATGAATTAAGAAATGTTTGCGAAACTACGACTTTAGATTATAGAACGATTAAGGTACGACTAAAATTGAAGTATGGTGATAGACTTATTGTCACTGAGAAATCGGGAGCATCAACATTCATATGCTTAGTAGATAATCATCATGATATTTTGAATCAAGCCTGGTACGAAAAAAAGAAAATGAATAAAAAAGAAGAACGGTTCAGAGTCCTAGACGCAGCTGCAGCTATCATTCGCGAAGATATTCAAACCGCAGTGTTTGATAACTCTTACTACCCGCCACCAAGTCGCATGTTTGAAGATTTAAATAATGAAACATATTGGTAAAACAAGCTAATAATGATGCTGATGTGCTGATTATTGCAATAGTTACAAATTAAACAGGATCATAATTGACTCGTGGAATAGGCCTACTGGGGAAACCACGTTAAAAAAAACGCGCTAAGTACACTACCTCATAGGTGGCGTGGAAACGTGTGCATATTATGACCATTACAACTTTTTGGATCGTAATAACTCAGAAACGGTAGCTCGTAGGAAAAAAAGTATTGATACCTTTTTTGTAGATAATTTTATGATCTACAATTTTTGTCTGAAGTATTTTTATGATAAAACTTACCGTTTTGCTGAAAATCGCGAAAAACTCATTTTTTTGACCTTTGACCTTGAGTTAAAATTTTTCCACAAACCGGATTGGTGGGGAACTTTCAAATTTTCTTTTTTATTATATTTACAAACAATTTTTCTGATTTTCAGCTTGTTGTAAATTTATGTATCACCAAATGTCTAGATTGACCGGACTAAAGTGTTTGCGAGAGGTTCAGGGATCTATAAGAGTTCTGCGAGAGGTTCAGTGATCCAATTCTGGCTGAGGCGGAATTTTGCGATTTTTGCAAGATTCATTGTTTTGCTCATTGGCAACGTAAGTACCTATTGGCAGTTCATTGCTTGGTTACTTACGGATCCGTTCCACCAGCAGCATAGTAGATAGCTGAGAAGGCACAGTACCACAGGCCAACTCCAAGAGGCTGGTAGAAGTGCAACAGTCTGACAGGTGTTCGGGAGATGAGCACCTCGATGATAGCAAAACAAGAGTTGAATGCATGCGTCGACACGTCTAGCCAGAAGAAACGAGGGCCTTGAAGGGCAGCATGTTCTGTTCAATCATTATTAAACATTTAGGTATTAAAAGAACATGTGATTGCTCAGTTGGTAATAACTGGCGAAGCTAGGCGTTCACTTGAGTTGATTTGGTGCAATGATGACTTGTTTTTGCTTTAAGGTCTTGGATGTTAGTTTTCTGTGTATAATATTCATGAATATATTTAGGTATCTGTATATGTTTTTCTTTAGTTTAATGCCTCAATTTCACTAATCACCTACACCCAGATAACAGTTAGTAAATGGCTCAATTGCCTCGCTATGGTAGAAAGACCTGTGTTCAAAGAATTAAGTTAGTTTTCATAATTTATGAAATTACAATTCTTTTGCAAACAAGATTTTCTATTAAAAGTTGATAAAAAGTTCGTACTGAGAAAATTAATTTTGATGGTATCATGATTGTTTAGGTTGGCCGTCATAATAAGTATAAGTGTGATGAAGATATCCACTTATTTATTGTTAGAATATATTTTTTTGCATTTTTAATAAATTCACCTAATATTTTTTCTACTCAACGGGACATGTTTTCTGCTAGTAAATATGTAACTACGATACACCTACGAGTAATTATAATTTTTTTATTTGTAATGACAGTCAAGGAGGAAAATAAACAATGGGACTGTATTTATAAAAGATGTTTACATAAATTCATAGTTCTTATGTTATTATTAACATTGGAATATTTTATATACAGTGTACATTTATATTAAACTAAGTTATTATGAAATGAATAGTTATTATACCTGAGTCAAATAGTAGGGTCCAGTATAGACAAGTGATGACCAAAGCAAGGCTGACACCTATATTGAAGAACAACCAGTACATGCTGACGTACCACGGAACTTCAGATGTATCTGGAACAAAGAATTATTATTATTTTGACAGAAATTCTGATAGCCATGAGATATTGTCTTTATATTTACATCTGCATGTCCGACGCCAAAATTGGACGTTGCTAACCAATACGTAGCAAACATTAACTACCTATTTTACTAACAAAAATATTAAGTAACGCAACTAATTAAATAAGCGTGTAGGTATGCATATCATCCTATTTTAGATTAGTACCGAGATTTAGATGTAAGAAAAGTAGGTAACTGTTTTTTCGATCGGGTATACCTAGTGAAGGGAACTCAACTAAATCTACCATGTATCATTATTGCAGAGTTTAGAAGGATTCAATCTAAAGTAGGGGTATGAAAGCGAATGGGCCTAATGTGAACATGGCGGTGGCGGCGGAGGCGGCGGCGTGAGTGCATAAACAACATTCGAAGGTCACATGCACCAAGTTGTCGCATCTTTGCGTAATACCCAGCCATGACTGGTGGGAAGTAACGCAACAACGGTGACTGGTGGATTTTGATCACAGTAATAATGACAACTAGCAATTCTTTATTCCACTTCTGGACTTAAAACTTAGCTTACTCCTGAGATATGAGTCTCTAAGATCTTAATCTTGATTTTCCTTAGCAAGAGATATGGATAATCAAATCAATTAAATCTTATTAAATTGGTTATCTAAATCAATTAAATTGGATTCCATATGCAACATTTAGATATCGTTATTAACTTTTTACCTACCTTAGTACCTTTTAACAGATTTTAAATATGTTTTTACACCAACGATTAGCTCCCCTATACTTAGAGACCATAGAGATTGCTATAGATTTAAAATAAACATAAAATAAGAAACCATATTGTTCTGGTATTTAAAGCAAACAAATAGACTTAAATAAAAAATACAAGAAAATAGTTTTAACTATTTACTTTTAAAAAGCATCAGGAACTGTTGGTACCTACCTATCGTTATCTGAAAATTTAAAAGAAAAAAAAAGCTCATATTAACTTCATTTTAATACCTAATATCAAATTTACTTTCACATTAAAGCATAAACCTGTTACAGGACAACTTCATACGTAATTTCAGGAAATAACATAACTAAATATCACGCCATGGCTTCAAACTTGATACGTTAACCACATTAAATGTATTTTTGTTCACTTCATATTTAATCTAATTTTTATATTATGAAATAGGGATGTTTGTTAAAATTAATTTGATATTTAGCAATATTGTATTGATTGACAAACGTGTAGGTAAGGTATATACAAGGAACACTAATAATATGATAGTGTGTAATCAAAATCATACACTGATAAAAAAACAAACGAAATAAAAGCATTTATGAGTTTTCTGGCGGATACCTATTATTAGCTTCGCAACGTAAAATACGATACGTCAGTCACTTTTTCGTTACATAAGGGTCAAGGTTCCGAGTCGATGATGGTCATTAAACATTATGTAATTTTGTAAATTACAAAATGCCTTGCCATTCGTACCTGCCTAAGACCCACTTACAAAATGCCTTGCCATTCGTACCTGCCTAAGACCCACTTACAAAATTTGTAGCGGTTAACTGGCTTCACCTTCTTGTTTACATTAATCTTTTCATACTATTTTTTTGAAATATGTTGGCATTTCAATGGACAGGAAAGTTATCAACATAGTAGGCTTATAAAATTTTATGGGTTAATCCAAGACTATAAATTTAATTTACTGTAAATTATTAATAAATAAATTTAAATGGTTTTCCCGTAACGTAATAAAATAATTAAATACGTGATAGGATTTGTACATGGGTGGGACGGCATTGTTAGAAACAATTTGATAACTGCTGCGCGGTAGAGTTTCCTTCCTTGAGGAAAAGTCATGAAACGATAAAAAAATCGTAGCTGTACAATGAAAGCACATCCATGTCATATAATGGGCCCAAATTATGGTGGTTAAAGTATGTAGAGCCGAAATAAGTACGAATCCTAATCTATGACGAGTTAAACAATGTAATTTTGAGGAAAATCCAAAATTGGACATTAAAAGATAAGTATTTTTAGTTGTTTTTTAAAACAAGCATTGTATTAAGATAAACATTTAAAAAAAACTTGCGTATTTCTCTAACTATTATACAGAACAAAGATTAGTTTTTTTTTGAAGTTTGTATGTTTTTGATTTATCTAGCCAGTGCGTGGTATTATTTTTATCTTTTTTCACTTGAAATTTGCGAGTATTCTTTTAATATTGACGGGGCACACGTATGAAGGAGGAAAGTTCAATTATCTCTGTTAGTAGGAAAAAGGGTGACTCTTGTGTCAATTCTAGGTGAAAAAATTATAATGATTCCCTCCCTTTAGAAGTGATCAGTAACCATATTTGTTAAAAAATAAAAAAATTCGAAGTTTAAAGCGGAAAAGTAATCATTTTTATAGCTAGAATAAACGCAAGGTGCGTCTAATTCAGAAAAAAATCTGTCGAAATGATTCAAATTCATATATCGTATCGGACTAGGATCTTCGAATAAATACCTACTCGTACATGATACCATATTAAACCTCTTAATTAATAAAACAGTTAAAAGTCTTATCAGTCTTATTTCCAGTTGGTTTCGATTGTAAGTTGGCATCGTTTCGTGTAAAATACCAATTCAATACATTTTTATTTTCTGTTGGCGTTAACGCTTGCGGAATGATTGCGTTTGTCGGGGGCAGTTAGGTAAGATTAAATAAAAACATGTTATTGAAAAAGTCAAGGAGAAATAAAATAAAGTATACTTATATCCCAGTTATAATTAGGTATAATATGGAGACTATAGGATTTTTAGCAAAATTATTTTCAATGAGAGATAGTGATTATTTTCAAGTAGAGATAGATCATCTTTCATAAACTCACCAGGAAATGCTTTACAAACAGCTATGAATGAGACAAGCAAGCCGCTAAGTGACATTAGTGCGATGAGCACTAAGCCCCAGTTGGTGAGGTATATGGGCCAGTACTTATTCTTGCCGTCAATGATGGACCACACCATGATGGACAAAGACGCAGCAGCCAGCAGCAGCCGCACCACCAGCATCGGCACAGGGGAATCTCCGCGTTGCCATGACGACGCATAAAAATCACTCAACTTATCATTCGAATGCACCCACGCATCGGACAGTCTCACAGTTTTGCTAAAATATTTCATGTTTCTCAACTAAGACAAGGACACAAAAACAGTTCTTACTATCACTTATTTAATTCATTTTCAAGCTCGTTTCAGCAAACTTTCCATACAGGTACAAAAAGAAAAAAAAAACTATGAGATAAATGATAGCATATCCGATAACACTGTTTCGCAATGAATACCGCACAAGAGTGTGAGATTTGTCCGAGGGTTTGTTTGAATTGTTATCGATGATTTATCTTTATCAGTGGCCAATACTGGTATCTATCTACCTCTGCAATCTACAACTCGAATTCGGCAAAATTTAATATGATACTCTTTTATTACTGCCGCCTAGTACTATAATACATGCTAGCCGTAAGTACGTGTAAATTTTATAATATTAAAGTGCGAGAAGTTATTGCGCGTGCGCAGGCTACCGTCGTCAGCCGGTGTGACGGAGATGCGGACTGACCCGAGCCCGCCAGCCGGCGCCGCAGCGGTGGCGTAGTCAGCGTTTCGCATAAACACTTGCATCACAACCACTAAACTTACTTTTATATAATTACTCTCGTTCACGGTATGGTAGGATGGCGGGTGTGTCAATTTCGTCGTGCGTTAGATGAATTTTCAAGAAAATGTGTATGTAATTAAATCTACAATAGTAACTCTGCTCAGATTCACTGACGCAATTTTTAGATCTAGACAACCAAACCACAACCACGAACTAATCATACACACTACACAATTTTAATTTTATTGAAATCTGTTGGGTGGTTTAGAATATAAATCGTTTATCTTGGTGATTTGTGGTCTTTATTATGTTAAGAAGATTTTAACTGATACTTTTACTTTATTTTTAAAAGTCTGCATAAATTTTTCTCCGCAGCTTTCGTCCCAATACAGCAACTCTTATTAATAATTTAACTAAAAGTTCTTCAGGTACGGAAAATCTCAACAAATTTAGCGAGCAAGATTATTTCAATAGTTAAATAAAATTCATATTAACGACTCATTTAACGAATTGTGATAATCTAAACTCTTGTAAATGGAAGATAACAACTGAAAATCATCGATGCGATGATTAAAAATCTAATCGACAGTGGCGTTCTTACAGTGGCTGTTCCAGGATTGATATTTGGGAGGACTTACAACCTCAAAATTGGTGACCATTTTTTTAGAAACACTTTTAGGCTTGGTTGACTTCACTAACGTTAGAGTTTAACAAAGTAAGGGCTACTTTATACGAACTCAAATAACTTCGTATAAAATGGGGCTTGAGCCCCCTAGCCCCCCCCCCCTGGTTCTGCTAATTTGTCCTTATAATTTGGAGTCAAGAACGGATGAAGTTCGGTCATTTTTTGCTTGTGTTGTGACAGATAATGCGTCTTACTCTATACGCTAAGCTTTAATTTTATCTTCTAGAATCATTTTCATGGAGATTGGTGATGCGGTTTTACTCTGTTTAAATAAGTGTTTCCTTTTGCTATCGCAATACTCTAGTTTCAAGATTAGGATTATCCAGTATTTTACTGGATTGTTAACTAGTAACTTCAAGACCTTATGATGTAATTCCGGTTACTGAGCATTCTGCAAGCAAGTCCAATTTCATAAAGTATTTTTTTTTTTTTCTTTAGCCGTAACATTTTACTTTTATCTAGGTATCTATATTTTACCGTACCTTTATTTTCCGCAGATCTTTGTTATGATTTTTACATGTAATTACCTACATTTTATTTTGTTCCTTGACGTGCACAGACTTACTCGTAACAATAGAACATCGGAAACGAATATTGTTCATGAATTTAAATATGAAAAGAAAAGGACATCCTCCAAACGAAATAATGAAATGACAATCTATTATTTTATTTTCAGAAGGAACCTTGAACAATAGAAGTTCTTGATTTTTGAATAGATTACCTATTCATGTTTGAATGAAAAAGGTAAATAAATATACGCAACTGCTTAAGTAAATGTAGAAATGTATTTAAGAACCATTTAGGTGTTTTATATAGTCTAATCTGGAAATGAAATAAGGGACGTAGGTACTAACTGTTAATACGAGGTGTCTGTTGATTGTTCGTAATTAAGTATAGTTTCGTTTCATAATTTATTTAAATGCTTAATTTATATCTTCACTTTAAGTAATCGATCATTGATGACTTCTTACTAAAAACTTTTGATTTTCCCTACGAAGGAAGATACCATTATAATAGGTGGATCATTTAAAATAACAAAGTTTATACGTGAAGTGACAGAAGTTAAAAATGAAACTGGTTTTTTCCCTCTGAAGCCCGACACTCGTTTTGCAACAGGTAATTATAAGTATAAAAACGGTTGAACACAATGACCTTGTAATGACAATAACTTCTTGTGCACTTAATTATATTCCCAACTTGAACGTATACATATTAAAAAATACATCTTTTTATTAAAAACCATTTTAAGTGAATGTGTAATTTACATATCACAAATAAGTAACTATGCACAAAGATAGGTCGCTTCGGTCGACTTCGGCTACTTCAATAAAATGTCTGAGGCGGAAATAAACAAGCACATTAGTATTATATTTGATACTCGTAAATTAACTTATCTGTAGTAATCATGTAAAGGCTTTTCCATACAAAAAAGACCCGCAAAAATTCATTTTAACATGATAATTTAGTATTTTATAGGTTGAAAAAGACTTTTTTTCAGACCAATCCACTCCCTAACGTATCTCTTAATTTTTTTTTTCAAATAAGGCACTTCCTAATAAATTAAAACGAGTCTTACGAGTCTAGATAAGTTAGCTATTGTTTAATTAACAGATGAGTCACTGGTGATTGTATAAAATTCGATGAAGTCGGTGTTAAAATATCTGCCTTTTGTCTTTAAATGTATACGGTTAATCTAACCATATAATTTCTTCAAACAAATGAATTTTTAAAACAATAACCTTTTTTCTATTGATTCAATACTCCATAGCAAGACTAGCAAATAAATAAAAAATATTACCATTCCGTTCAGCTCCGCGGGTAGGTAGATGGGTTAAAAAAATAATTAATGGCTCACAAAAAAAAGCATTCCACCAGCTCAAAAGCTCCTCGCATCAGCGCGACTACGAGTAGAACTTTCACCTACAAGGGGGTTTGCATTGACGGAAGTTTAGCATTGACCAGAAAACTTGTTCCAAACTTTCTTTTTTACGGATTTTTGTGATCATTCTAATATTTTTAATCAACTTCAAAAAAGTTTACCAAGACTTCTTCCTTAATAATTGTAAAATGATTTTCAAAATACAATCATAGGTATGTACATTGAAGGTGACCTAGGTGTTAAAACATCAAAAATCGATATTCAAAATACAAACGATTTATAAACGTTTCAAAAGAAGAAGACTGATACAGAATCAAAATGTTTCTTATTTCATTTCTAGTGTCATAAAGCTCTTGGGTACTCGAAATCTTCCCTGTCCGCAATAATGATTTAAATTTAGGCCTAATAGTGCTCAACTGATAGGCCTATATGATGGATGGCATAAAGGCCTCATTAACTTTAAAAGAAATGGATTGTCATGAATTGAGTTGTGCTTTAAATATGTCTTATAAAGAAGATTTTAACTGACTATATTATTTTTTCACGACACATACATTGACTCGGCCCTGCACTTAGATAATCTTGTATCGCAGGCACTAAGCAACGATATGGTATAAACTACATAGATAAGAATACTACATCCAAGAGCGGTAAACGAAACAATGCGTCTTACAAATAACACAAAGTTACGCCCCCGCCGGGATTCGAACCCGGAACCTCTAGTTAAACCACTGCGCCACCGAGGTCGTCAAAAATTAAAAGGAATATGTACAAATAAAGCGAAATTTTGGAACAAACGAGAAAAATATTTTGTGTGTTTTAAAAGAGTATAAAATTATTATTTATAAGGTGACCTATATTTATTTATGACACTGGTCCTATCCAATATATAATGATTTCAGATAAAGTAAAATATTCGTGAGATAAATATGGTTAAAATAAAAGAACTATTAATAAAATTACGACATGTAACTGTTTATGCTGAAAGTTTTATTATATCGGGAGTGTTACGATACATTGGCATTTAGTCTGGTTTGGCTACGAAGTGGGACGCCTTCTTCAATGTGGACGATGACTGATGGTTTGACGAGGTATTTGGCGCTGGCGTCCCGTGCGCACGCCATGAGTATTGTGAACAGGTAGAGTAGGGCTAGCAGTAATCCAGTCAGGAGTACCAGCCCAGTAGTTGGCAACGGCGACGACCAGTCCACCACGGGGTAGATATACGCGTTGCCGTATCTGTGATGGAACGTTGCCATGGTTACAATCAGCTTTAATAATGCCTAAAGTGTGTATTTACTAATAAATAATAATGATTTTAACCATAGATTAAAGATAGGTAGTCGCGATGCTGGTCGCAGCGGAGACCAATCATTTATAGATAAATATCCGCAGGATTATAATAAAGAAATATCCGCAACATAGAATTGCCATACATTTTCTATAAGGAGGTCCCATCTATAGATGTTACACAGCTAGTAATTTATAAGTACTAACTGATCAGTTCCACCAGCTAGGTAGTATATGATGCTGAAGAATACGAA
This sequence comes from Choreutis nemorana, assembly GCA_949316135.1. Lineage (NCBI taxonomy): Eukaryota > Metazoa > Arthropoda > Insecta > Lepidoptera > Choreutidae > Choreutis > Choreutis nemorana. The sequence goes on from OX438598.1 coordinate 3,451,149, forward strand.
TAGGAAGCTGAAGCAGACTGGGTGGTAAATGTGGAGGCAGCGCGCTGGCAGCGAAGAGGAAAGCAGCAGCAGTACCGCCACCAAGGAGTTCAGCCCGTGGACTGATATGTCCAGCGCGTGGTTGTACTCTTCCTCTATGCCCGCTGGAAACATAATAAGACAATCAATTACGGTTCTTCGCTGATGTGCATGTGTAAAATACTAAAAACGTCCTAATCAAGTGCTCGTTGTGTCATTTATTTATTTGAAAAGCTAGTCTGAACACACATAGGTTACAGCGTTCAAAATACAATTATTAAAACAAATTTTTTGGTTGGTTATATAGATGTTTATAACCCTTTTTAAAGGCTGACGCAGCATGAATTTACACAAGTCGCTGACAATTGATTACGCTTAAAAGCCCGATTCAATCCGGGCTTCTTAAGTAATATTAATTAAAAATGAACTAACCGTCAAATAAAAGAGTCCAGTAAAAGATGGTGATTAGAAACGCTATAGGCACTGTAATATTGTAGAGAACCCAAAATACCTTGACATACCAAGGCAGTACGAATTCGGCGCCTGAAAAACAATAAAAGTTACTTCTGCAATAGTTTTCAAACGTGTTACTGGGTTTTCGATTGGTTTACCCTGGATGAAAAATGGCAGGTTTTTTAAAAATACTGGCGCATGTGCCAGCATCTACCTCACTATAGTGATGCGAGTAGGGAATCTAACCTAAATGTATCATTTACGTAGAGGCATATTGCCTATCCTTTTAGATGAGTAATGCATTCTTTTGAATACATATTTTATTTTTTTGTTAAAGCTAAAAAGTTGATTTTAGAATGATACATTTGTAAATAAATATGGTGTTTCTATATAGTATATTGTTATTTAAAAGTAAATTCAGTTATAAAGGTTGTTTAGTCAAAGTAAAGTAAATATATTACTTAGTCCATATGCTTCAATTCACCTCAAATTCTGTTTTTGGAAAAAATCTTGTTGGTTTGGGTATAAGTTTAACAAATGAGGTTTTTAATTGCATGCTGTGATAATTTTTTGGTAAACCTATTTGACTACAGTACGTTATGATATTCTGAGGCACCTACTACTGTAATTCTGATGGTGTGTAAAGTAGTCCAATCGAACACCAATTTGGGATGTTGTCATTTCAAAACAAATGGATAAAACATTTACACTTTTATTTACCTACCTACTTTAATTTTGGCTTTTAGTGAGGTATTTTTATAAAATACTAATATTACAGCATATTTTTAATTCACCTACTAATAAGTATCTGGTAACCACTTACTTAATGGTCCTTTAATGTAGCAGCGTGCAGACAAAAACGTCGCAAATCCGGTGGTAAATAATATGAGGGTCAGCCCCCAATGTGTGAGATATATGAACCAATATCCCTGAACATTATTTAAAATATAAAACACAAACGAAGTGACGACGATGGCTAAAGTGAGCAGAAAGAGCAACGTCCTGAAGATTAAAAGTGGAACTGCAGAGCGGTTCGTCTGCCAAACTGATAGGTAAAAGTCAGATGGCTTCGGATGCCTCAGGCCGAGCATCGCGAAATTCCATTCTTGCTTAAAATAAGTCTTTACGGCACTCATTCTGATTGTAATTAACTATGCACTAAAGAAAATGGTTTATTTGAAAGTTGTCACACCCGAACTTATCGATTACTACATACTGATAGGATATCAGTGCCGGTTCGTAGTTTGTTATCTGTTGATTCAGTATCCACCTCAACTCACGTGGGTACTGCTCTCTTTTGATGCCCTACTCTACTCAACTTCCACAATGCAATTCACTGCTAAACTTGTGTTTGAAACTCCTTTACCTACAGTATGTGGGTAGTATTCCGAAAATTGAGCAATACAATTTCTAAGCCGGAAATAAACAAGCACATTTGTATTATATTATAACAATAACATGCTATTTATTTGATACTTGTAAACACACGTGGCTGTAGTATCTCGATTTTTTCCCCGTTTTTTTCTTATTTTTATGACGTAACTACAAATTTACGGTTTTCGGATTTTCCCCTTTACTTATGCTATCAGATTTAAATCAGATGTAAATCTAGAAATTAATAAGTAATACGACATAAAGATAACACGTCCATTCAGCATACAATTTAGACGTTGACAACCTGACAGAATGAAACAAGCCTTGCAATTCATAGAGATAAACGGAGGGAGACCTCATTTGAACATCGCACAGAAATTGTTTCTTGCAAAATTCCACGATTATAGGTCAACGGAAAATATCCTATAGTGCAGGCCTAAGCCTTCTCTAAATTACAGATTCATAGTTGAAGCTTTTATTTATTACAATATTTACTTTTCAACATAAATCAAACGGTTGCCTAGTAACCATCACTCATCGCCCTCTCACCGTCATGTCAGCGGAAGTCATAGTGTTCCTTAAAAGTTAATCCTTTAAAGTAGGTTTTGATTCCATTGCAAGTGAGAATGATATGTTGATACCCGGTAACGCCCTATCTTTTGATTGGGTTGACGTTGAAATTTAAAACAATGCTTCATACAAAATTTCATGATTCTAGGTCAACGAGTAGGTACCCGAGAAGTAGGTACGAAGTGGCTTTGATTCCCTTTGCGAATGCATGGCAAGTGCGACATCAAAGATCATATTTTGAAAGACTTTGAGAGTCGATGTTTTGTCCGTAGTATTTGGTATTAATTTCAACTTTATAGTTGCTGAGGAAGGGCCTTGACAGGCCTATAGACCGACTGACGGACAACGAAGTGATCTTGTAAGGGTTCCATTTTTCTTTTAGAGGTACGGAACCATAAAAACGAAAAAAAAGATTATTATCGACTTACATTATAATGTAGGACACATCAAGCTTACATATTAATCTCTCAGCTGCTAGCACTATTCTAGCAAAGAGAAGATGTAAATAGTTCTCTGTCTCAAAATACAAAAAAAACATGATGCATCAGTCGTAGTTTTCAACAGACATAGAGTTGGAGTTTTTTCTGATCCTTCTAGAAAGCGCATCTCTAAGCACCGCCATGATCACGACAAAGAAGTGGAGAATCACCAGGATGATAGCAATTAGCACGACCATAACTGATGATGTTACAGGCTGCTCCCAGTCTAGAATCGGGTAGATCCATGAATTGCCAAATCTGCAGAAAAATAGTCACTTGGTATTAAACTGAAAAGGAAGTTGTTTATCATATTATTCACAAATATGGATGGTTAATTACTAAAAACTCTCATTATTTTTTGAAATTACAAATTGACACACAGTGCGTTAACGATTCTATCAGGCGCTTGTTAAAAAATTAATGCATGTACACTTAATACTTCTAGAAGATCAGGTACTCACGGATCTTTGCCACCAGCGAAGTAGTAAACGATATTGAAGACTCCGTAAGCGGCAGCGAATACCAACGGTTGGTAAAAATGTACGAGTCTACTCGGCTGGCGATCGGTGAACAGCAGCAGTAGCATCACCAGTGAGTTCACCAAGTGGATGAATATGTCCAGCGTTGCGATAGCGTCCATATTCGGCAATACCATGTGGTCAGGTATCTCCATGAATTCTTGAATATAAAAAAAGTTTATTAAATAGATACCTTTAGTAGATATAGAGAAATACAGCGTTTTCATATTGTTTTGGTTTTTTTAAACATAGTTTATGTATAGGTTACATTATTACTATACATAAATACCTATTGTGACTCATAAGGAAGGAGTTGTCTTATCTTGTCTATTATATGGTTTTTGCCTCAATGTTTACGTTATTATTTTAGTAAATAAAACCCACTTACCATCATTAGCAAGGAAAGCCCAGTATATAATGGTAATGAGAAGTGCAACCGGGATCGACGTGTTGTATATGACCCAATATACCTGACACAATCTAGGGAGTCCCAATGATCCATCTGAAATATATTTACAAAACTAGAAAAATAATGAAATTAAACCTGACAACGAAAGCAAAAAGTCATGTATTTTCTTGAATAGCTTTTATCAACTGAGTATATTTTAATGTCACTTTTGTTTCTAGGGATAACAAGGTCCAACGGATTTGGTTTTACCGATTAATTATGAAGCCAAAGATACAATTTTAATATCAGTTGTAATTATAAGCCTACATTGTCACATTTGTATTAAAATTAAGTTTTATTTGATAGAATAACTTGCTAAGGTTAGATTAAAACTGTTGCTTGATTATGATCCGCAAAACTGTTAATTATGGGAAATAATAATAACTCACCAATAGGCCCTTTGAAATATGCCTGACAGGAAATGTAGAAACTGATACCCGAAGATAAGGTTATGAATAGAAGGCCCCAATGCGTCATGAATATGGGCCAAAGGAGTAGACTCATATATGTGGAGCTGATAGCTAAGGACGCTATGATGATGGCCAGGCATCCGATGAAGAGAAACCCTCGTAAAATCATTAGCGGGACAGCACTGCGGTTCCTCTGCCAGCAACTAATGTAGAAATCCGAAGCATCTTGATGCTCCATAGAGAATTGTTCACAACGGAACTCATTCTTGCACCAGTTCCCCACACCCATAACTAAAACTTATCGTCAACGTGCACTTATTTGAAGGTGTTTTGGTTAAAGCAATCAATGTTGATTTGACTAAGGCACCCGCAGTCGGAGGTCGTACCAGTATGTAAGCCGTGTTATCACTGATACTATTTCGTGAACGGATTTCCAATCGATATCAACAAATATGTGTTCATTAGAGATTACAAAGAAATTGATTGTGATTAAAAATGTAGACAAGAAGGTATTTGGATATTAAGAATAAAAAGCAGATTTAGAATTGAGGTATTCAGTTAGGAACGTACTTTTAAAAATAATAATGATGAATGGTAGGAAATACACTTTTAACGAATAATACAATAAATAAACAGTATTTTAAATGAGCTATGATTTTATTTTATAAATAGTATTAACATGATTTATATTTATTTATTTACACAAGAATTCACCACAATCTTATCTACCGAAATCACAGTTAGATCAGTCTCCTGACTATAAAATACATTAAGTTAACTCATTAATTAATTTTATGATTCATGCAACATACACTCGAGTATTAAGAACGATTTTTTTTTCAAAAAAGCAACACAAATCAGGCACACTTGCTTTTATAATACCCAAATATTATTTACTAAGTCAAAATCTGAGTTATGTTGACTGGTAGCGTTCTTCGCGCATTTATTTTAATAATTTAAAATCTATTTAATCAAAATTGTGTAGATATGTTGTTGCTTTTTTGTCCACGTTTTACTGTAGTCTGAGAGAGATGCATTTGGTAGATCAAAATCATCTCGTGTAGTAAACAGTCATATAAATAATTACAATCCACTCGTACTTAGTATTGAGTTCGCTAGTTGTTTTTTGTGATATAAATTCCTAAGTTCAATCACCGAGTCATTTGACCGAGAACGTCTCTACAACCTTTTGTGACCAAATTGAAGTTGCAAACTTCAGTTTGCTACTTACACTGTATATAATAAAGGAAGGTACATAAATCTTGACATAACATGCAAAGTGTTTACAATGTAAGTACTTAGTAGTAGACCATACACTATATAGGTATCCTCGCATGAAGATTTCGTATCGGAATTTCGATGATTTATTTTCAAGGTTCTTTATATTGTAAATGGATTTTGAAACTAAGAAGTTACGAATTTACAACTGTTTTAAATAGAGAACAAATTGAAGAAATTAAAACAATTAGTATCTCTATTAATTATCTTATCTAGTAATCTACACAAAATTATTCTAATTTTATGTACAATGTTATCTCTTAGCATCTAGAAAGGTACAGCGGAATCATCATACTTCTTAACAACTACAAGTTACGCTTCAAACCCATCGTTGTAGACCCCTGTGGTGGTTTGGTTGGTTATTTTGGCGATGTGGTCCCTGAGCTTGGAGACACCAACGACTAGAATGTGCATCAGTCCGAGAAATAAAGCGGTCAGGGCCATTACCACTAGTGTCATTAGAGGCTTCTCCCAGTCGATTACAGGATAAACGAAATGGCGGCCACCCCTGGAAAATATATTGTTTTTCCTGATTAACTGCGACCACATAATGTAGTTAGTCTATGAATTCATCGACTTACAATAAGAAAGAAAGACATATAATGAAACTATTCACAACAAAGCTGTATTAAAGCCTAGCAGATAAAAGTCTGCACTTAATCCCAAGCCTCAGATAAATAATATAGGTTATAGTTATATGTACAGGTTAACGCAATCACTTTCAACAGCAAAGTTCTTGCTGTAAAAGTTAAGAATCCTACACGCTTGATAAGTTAAGAGAATTCCCAAAATCCACTCTGGATCCTAGTAACCCTATGTGATAGGAGAAAAAAGGTAAAACCTACTAATTTGAAAAGTAAAATCCTTGTACCAATTTTTTATCTACTCATTATACGTTCCAGATCCAGGGACAGTTGACAAATTATTTCTTATCCATTTAAATCTAACAATAACAAGGATTAACCTTCATTAGCATGACAAGATCATGTTTTACTAGGCATGGAACGTGCTCACTCAGATCAAACAGTAGTTTTCTACTCACAAAGTACATACATTTTCCTGTAGCCCTTTCGAGGGTATCTCAACTGAGTCAAGGATTACTTCCTTCTAAGCTAGGCGATGCCCATTAAAACAAGTAACTAACGGAATGATGTATAATTGTCAAGTTTTAGATACGTACGCAGGATTACAAATCGTCGTCTAATTAGATTGGTCAATCGCTAACGGAAAACATGAATTCTTTTCGATATCTTTGAGAAAGGCTTTTAGGCCACTAAGGCCACAAGTACACATGTTTAAAAAATGATTTTTCGTTTAGCAACAGGCGGGCTTATTCATAAGAAGAGATTTCAAGGCTTCATTCAAACAGCGTATTGAATGTATAGGTTTGGTTTGTTTGATAGGTTTGATCAAGTTTCCCAACGTAAGTTTGGAGGTAACCTTGTCGTTATTGTTTAGATACGGTATTCTGAGTATAATAATAGTTGTGTTCAATGACATGGTGTTGAGGCAGTCGTGATCTCCATTGACCTTTTGCTCCATGCATCGTAAGAAAACTCTTTGATTTACAAAAGACATGAAGACATTTGAGCAATCGTCATATAAAAGCTTAATGATGCTTTTACAACACGTTAGCAATGGCATTAATAGATTTATCGTGGCATTTTTTCAATGAAATGTGCGATTTATAAATAAATGTGTTTATATGTACTTACAAAATTACTTAAGTATTTGAGTTTTGAAGACGAATATCAAAGTTTGTCAATATATTCTTAAATAATTAGTTTTATATTTATACAAAAACTACTAGAAACATTTCATAGTTATAAGTTATGATATTTAGGTGTTTTGATATTTTACATTAGTTATGGAAAGCAAATGATTTGTGGAAACAGTTATTTTCATGGTTTATCTCTGTACCCTATTCATATGCTAAGCTTTTGTTTCCTGTCTGCTATGTGCAAAATAGGTAAATATAAAATTGTCCAGTAACTCACGGGTCAGTTCCACCAGCTAGGTAGTATATAATAGTGAAGAGTAGGTAGACCCCTGCGAAGTAGAGTGGCTGCATGATTTGTAGCAGGTAGCTTGGATGAGCTGATAGTACCAATTCGATGAACATGACCACGGAGTTGACGGCGTGCAGCATCATGTCCAGCGGAGGGTCTATGTGGTATGGGAGTTTCTTGCCACCTGGATTTTTTTTGGATACATTATATTGTTATTGTAAGTGTTTGTCGATCTGTCAACATCCAACAAATACTAATAAATGAATAAACATAGATTAATGATTGGTCTCCGCCTTCGACTATCAATGATTAATCTGTGTGAATATTATTAAATTAATTTATAACAAGTTAAGGTAATAATAAATACTATTTAAGTTAAATTTGTAATGTAATTGTAGTTAACAAACGTACTAAGGACGGCTGTTCTATAGAGTTTTATGCCTGAGGGGTCCGAATTCTTCTCGATTTGCAAAATTGTTTGATGTATTTAAAAAAATCATTCGAGACCGAGATATTTCCAAAAAATTGACCTTCTCCTATTTGTGGGCATTTTGTAATATCAGCTTGAGATATTTTTTTTTTGGTAATTACCACACTTTTCCATCGGTTTACTAACTTTGTCATTATTACCTATTTTTAGAAATAGTAGCCTGAAAAAATGAGGCAATAACAATAAGTAGGTACATACACTGATTTAAAAAAAGATCTTTGAAAGTACTTCGGTTAACTTACTGTTTTTAAGGAGTCCCCAGTAGAACATTGTGATGAGGAAGGCGACGGGTACTGTGATGTTGTACAGCACCCAATAAGTCTTCACGTACCAAGGGAGACCAAGTGAAGCATCTTAAACAATATGATTTGAATTAAAAACCGGCTAAGTTTAAAACTAGTGTTCCGTAATGATATGTATTATTTTTTCGTTGCCTTTTAGGTTGAAAGGTTCTATTAGTGTGATTGATTGCTGACGTGGTTGACGGTAAATAACAAAAAATACAGGTATTTAACCCTAACTCTTCTATATTTGGAAACACCTATATCACTTTGAAAGATCTAAAATAATCAAATACTTTTTGGCCTTTTTTCATCCTTACGCACGTACTTTCATTAACAGTCACAGAAGAAAAAAAAATCTTAATCTCAGTACGGAACTCTATAAAATAATTCAGAGTCATGACCTTTCAATAGTTTTTATTCGATAGATAAAACGTGTGAAGAGTCATTAACCATTGTCAGCTGCAGTTTTTGACAAGGTCAGTTGTTTTATCACGGTTAATCAAATAGTTGTAGACAAATAACATAATTTGTGATGTCACCGGTATAAGAGTTATTTACACATCTCTAGGACAAGTTGTTGAATGTTTGCTTTACAATATTAAATTAGGTCATAGTCAAGTCTTAGTATTGTTTTTCTTTTAGCTTGAGTATTGATTTTTTGTTCTTTTGTTTAGTTTTATTGGCGTAAAGTAGCGGTAACTCGCGAATTTTAGCGTGCGTATCTCCAATTTTGTTATAAAGGATTTGTGAAAAAAAATCAAATTCAAGTAACTTTATCAATTATATTTAATCGAGGGTTATATTAAATTTAAACTCATTCTCTATATTTCCTTATGCTTTTGAGGTAGGTAGGCCATTTCCTAAAAAGAATACGTACGTACAAATACATAACTAAACATCTCTTCGCCTAGATTTTTATTATTACCTATAAGTATGCCCTCTTAACTTACCTATTTATTAAGGTTAATATATCTTTAGCTTACCTAATGACCACAGTCATCAAACCGTTTTAAGGTTATCATCGGGTTTTAACCTAAATGAATTTTTTACTTTTACTCATTATGAAACGATATCAATATACTCAATGCAATAAATTGCTCAGTGCAATAAACTCTTGTTTTTATGACATGACATTTTTGTTTAAATTGTCTTGTTAGCTATTAATTACAGTCTAGCTCAGCTCGTCTACGGAAGCCTAAGAAAACAAACACTATTTTCAAGGACATATTAAATACTTCAATTTGAATATTGGTATCGCATTTTTAAAACTAAAGTAGTGAGATTCGGTTAACGTTTCTGTTAATTTGTAATCTCAAATAAAATTCCATTTGCTATCTGATCTTGAGCAGCGATTACTATATTTTAGGCGACTTTATTTATTATTGTTAAATAATCCAGAGATGAGACGGACGACAGGTTAAGAATCACTGGTTAAGCTTAAAATTTGTTTAACAGATCGCTTGATTTTAAAGATCTCTTGTATACCTACGACCTATTTGAAGTGACAAGATTTAAAGGTCTCACAACAAGCACAAGGTTTGAAGACAACCGCATAAGACGTGATGACGAGCTTGACACATCATACGCTAATCGCTTTTGTTTATTATTATGTAGGAGACTGACTAATGTTGCTGCATTATTATACGTAATTATGTAATATTATTCAATGCACGTTATACTGCTCGTACAAAGAACCTTGTTTATGAAGACAGTTTTAATTGTTGTCAACTGCTTCATATTAATCAAGACAAGATGAGTGATTTAACTGTTGCAAGGTGGTTAACAAACGTTACACAGATTATAGGACGCCGTTTTTATTTCTATGACAACATAATTAGTTATTAGGTAGGTCGTACATAGTTGTTTGCACGGCATAAACGAGTTCTTAGTTCTGTGTTTACTCAATGTTCATATCTGTCTGTATCCTGGAGCAGCTCTTGTTAAAAAAGAAGGAAACTCCAATGGTCATACAGGAACTTTGGTCTTAAGGTCATGGTCGCGATGCATTGAGTACGCAGGTAGAATACAGGAAGAGGACATGGACCTAAAAAGGCCGCTTCGGCAATATTGTTTTTGAATCTAAATATGATGCATAATGTCGAATCGTACAATAGCAAATTAAACTGTCAGTGATCCATACTAATGAGCGGTCATCTTGCCAAAAATAGAAAAATGGACTATGGTACGTCAACGAATAAAAAATAACAGCTTTTAGAAGAATTGCTTTTAGCGGCCTTTTTAGGTGCGCAGTTCTTAGTATTAGGAGAGGGTCGGAGGACCGGTTGTTTTGCCAACAACTCACGTAGAAGTTGGCCGGCGTGGGACAACAAACTCCTGCGCCACTGACATTGGATCTTGAAATACACGCACATGTCTCATATAACTATATTTGCGCATCGGACATTTAAAAATGAAATACACGATTATTACTACAGTACGTAAAGGTAATTGTTTATCTAATAAAAGTAGCTACAAAAACTAATTAGGATATTAAAATTTTTGAATCAACGATACCAAGTTGCATTATTAATAAAATAGTGTTAAGGAGCTTATTATAGACTATTCTAGCGAAGATTATATAAAAATAAAATGGTTAACACTATGTAATTAAGTACATTTTCTTTTGGTTTTCCTTACCTACCTCATGTTTATCTAGGCTAATAATAGGGTACGAATTATCTTAAATCATATGCTTGTTGATGTAACATAGTTGTATTGTGAACATCGAAAGGTCCCTAGAACAAATACAAGCATTCATCACATAAATATTTGCCCAAACCAGGGATGGCACGTAGGCAGGATCGCTACAAACTGTCATGTTGTTTAATGTATGTATGTTTGCTCCGTTGACATAAGCCTTTTTGGTCCCAACGATTCTTATAGAGAAGCAGATTTTGGCAAAATAATTTTAAGATCGGTCTTATAAATGGCATCTTGTCCAATCCTCCATTGCGCGAGGCAATTTTGTTATTTTGTTTGTTAATTGATTGATTGAGGTTTAAGAAAATTGTAAATGATTTGTGTTGAAATAAGTTTTTGTTGCTGCTGTTGTACATGGCGATAAAGCCTACTATAAACTTCATGATGATGATGATGATAGTACTAGAAACTTCATTGTAAATCAATCTAAGCATTTTTAGAACTAGCGTTGAAGATACCGAAAATAAAATAAGAAAATTGCCAAATTATTATCGTTACAATCATGCCGTCATCACACACAAACACACACACATAAGATCTCACGAACAAGAGCGCGTATCATTTTACCAAGTTACTGAGTAAATATGGAGAACCATTTTTTCCTTGTGCCAAAAATTTTGGGCATATTAAAGACATAAGAAATATTTCGTAAAGATCCGCGTTGAGAAGGTATAATTTTTGCCCATACAATATTACGCATGTTATGTTTGTATATGTAGGTACGTAGTTACTGATATGAAACTCTGTGTCGTGAATCTTACGGTGTTTCGTCGGTACACGCATCGTACGCAGGCACGTAGCAGTGTATAGCTCTAATCGATGCCACAACTTACATACATCGTTACAATTTGTGAAATGTATGTTAATCACATCGTTTTAGATGAAACCGCTTCAACATTTAATGAGTTCTGCATCAATGGTTCTTTTGAAAGTTCCATACTTGCATACACGACACACAATACACGAGATGTTCTGATATGTCTTTAATATTGCATAGTAGATGTTAACTGGTTTTTCTTACCTGGCAACTCGTTGCGATGCTTCTTTATCGTAACAAAAATGCCAAACAGCGTTTCTATGAGGATCATCATCAAACCCCAATGGGTCATGTAGACAAAGTATTTGGTGAACGGGCCCCAGAAGGTGGCCATCGACCAGGATAGGATGGTAATGACCCAGAGAAGGATGGGGATGCGCCAGTACAATGGCGACGGTCTGTTGATCCAGGAGGACCCAAACAGGTTGCAGTAGGGCTTTTTGTTGGCGAGGGTGGCCATGCAACAGCTCGCGAAGTCCCGCTTCCAAGTAGATTCCTTCATTTTAGCTAATTGAGGCTCTTGCTGGTTGCAAGGCTCAATAACCTTTCTGAACCCCTTGGACGGTTTTTCGTTAGGTAACTGTAATGTAAAAATGATTGTTAGTTAACTTTTTATCGTTGACCGTATTGTTATAAAACTAACAATTATGTGTAGGTAAGACAATTCTGTTTGACACATAATGTTAAAAATTAAACATCATCCATAATGTTTTCTATTTCCAAATATACTCGTACTAACAAAAATGTCAATAAGGTGGCTTCGTCGGTATGAATCGATTTCTTCCAGGCCACCTGAGTTAGTTTGAAGTTTCGACATCATTCGTTTGTGGTGATTTGACCCTCGACCCAAGATCAGTTCAAAGAGGACTCGCGCACACGAAAACTACGTAATTATACTTCACTTTTATTACGTTCTCTCAAGTATTGCGTTGTACTCTACGATGCTATATACTCTCTCACGGAACTTTGAATTAAATATAAATTAACCCAACTAGGTACGGGAGTTCAAATCTTATGATTACATTCGTACAAGCAATCTATCTGTATTACTACACATTGGCAATGTATAGGTAGTACAAAAATCGTTCTTCGTAAATCACTACATCACTACATAGTATAAAACAAAGTCGCTTCCCGCTGCCTGTCCCTATGTATGCTTAGATCTTTAACACTATGCAATGGATTTCGATGCATTTTTAAATAGATAGAGTGATTCAAGAGGAAGGTTTATATGCATATAATACATGCATAATATCCGTGAAAAACCGGTACGGGTCGCTAGTAAACTTATAAACTTTTCTGTACTCTGCGGTAAAACAGTTGAAGAAACGTTATTAAAGATAAATACAATTCATTATAGAAAATGAGCATTGTGAAAAATACACTTATAAAATTACTATTGACAAATACATAACATCCAAGTAACATGAAGACGTGTAATTGACCGAGTGTAATGAGTATTTTTTAAATGACGGATATTTTGCAAGAGCATGATTGATTTTGGTGCGATATTTTTTGACAAGGTTGTAGATGAGTGGCCGCAAGGTGATTCCAACCTATTCTACGGGTATATTATTGAAATCCAATTGATAATGCTAAGAATTGCGAACAGTGCCTCAAGGCAAACATTTGTATAGTGACTTTAGAAGATCGTTAACACACTTCTTATGAACTTACTAACACCCATAATTTTCATTTGTATATTAAAAGAAAAATGATAAACTTGTACACGTAATATATAATATACTAAATATTTTGAGAGGTTTGATATTGAACAACTTATGTGTGTACATATTATATATCTTGTTTAAATTGTATTAAAAAGATGATTGAGAAAGTGTTAAGATGTTTGGCAAAAGTCTTTAAAATAATGATTTTAATTAAAGACAGTTGTAAGGTTAAATGTTTTAGATTCCTTTTTATATATATTATTTTAAGCTCTATATAATCTTCTTACAAGTCCATAAAATGTCTAGAAATTATTTAATCGACTCGAACAGTTTTGTTGGAATAATTTGCTTAAATTTTGTTCGTTACTGTATATTATATTTACCATTTTATTGTAGTTGTTACGTTTAATCCAATGGTAGAGATTTTTTTAAACTCGTTGAAATAAACGTTCTACAAGTAAACTAAATGGAAATAATATTTTCCTATATTTCTACATTAGATCGCAGTTGAATCTAAAAAAGACGTCGTATTAATAATAACAGCCATTTGATACAAAACTTGTTATTTAGCAAACGTCAAATGCCATTCGAGTTGGGCTCACATTTTTTCACATCGTATCCGTAAACATAATAGTTATAATGTTTGTGTTTGGTAAGTTAAAAATGATATAATAAATGAATCAAAATTAATGTTAAAATAACATGTTTACATGGCAAGGAAAAACAACGTTGTTAAGACTTCAAAAACCAATTAACAAACATCGTCATATTTTTGAAATCATTGGAAAAATACAATGTACTTAATTATTTATCAAAAATTTCTATTACAATAAATATACATAGCTAAAATCTACTTGTAAAGATAATTAAGATGTTTTCATAATGTGTTTATTAAAAAGACAGCATTTTAAGGAAGTATTGATGCAGTATATTAACAGGTTTTTAAGAAATCCAATGAGCTCACCCACGGCTCCAGCGTTACCAAGTTCATGATCACAGAGTTGTTGATCTCACGATTATATAATGATACCAAATAGAACCAGCAGTTACTGACAATTTATTTCACAAACTTTAAACTGGTTTGTTGTTAATAACCAGAATAATTGTATTATACGAATTTGTTTATATTGTAAAGTGAAAAATTTCCTACGTTCGAGATCACGCATTTCTTGGAAGTGTTTTATTGCAATTGCGTCAATAAGGTTACGGTTTTCGAGAAAAATGAATAAATAGGTAAGTAGATAATAAATGATCGATTGTTTAATGATAAGTTTTTCCATTCATAAATAAGAAATTGCATTAAGGTTAATGTATTTATCCATTATGTTAAAGACAATTCGTGATTTGTGCTCAATGGAATCTGCTTCCTATTACAGCAGACAATGAAAAGGCAAGGTTATTAGAAAACGAGGATATAGCAGAGTATCCTGAAGTTCAAGTACCTAGTTTGTATTGCATCCAACAGTCTTGTAGATTTTATTTATGTATTATTTAATATATCTTTATGTATTTATCTTTTGAAACAACGTAGGTTTTATGGAGACATTTAATGTACTCGTTGATTTTTATTGGTAGAATTGTAATCTAATGTTATTTTAAAAGCCACGTTAAACAAATAACAATTACTATCTGCTTTAATAGCAAAGACGGATTTAAGTAGAATTAAAATAATTGTTAGACCAAGTTACAATAGTAAATGAAGTGAACGATAGTTGGTACGTGTTGTAAATATTTATTTCCATTTAATTATGAATCCTCAGGAAGTTTCGCGGTTGCCTAATATCCTACGAATATTGACGTTTGTATTAGGTATAGAGTTATATCATTTAAGTAAAAGCCCATAAATTTCAGCTCATAAATTTTCCCCTTTGTGTTTGCTATTGCCTATGTCTAATTTTAGCTTTAACCAAAAAAAGTGTGCTGTATATATTTCTTAAATAGGCCAAAGGCATGATGGTGGTTGCTAACTTTCCAACGTTTCGGATACATATCAAAACATAGATACACATATGATGTGCCAAAATAGGAAAACTGTAAGGTGAGTGTGCAGAATTAAAGATGAACAGATAGATGGTTAAAAATTTAAGAACTCAAGATCGACTTAATATAGTACAGAAAGTACGAATGTTTCCAAGAGATCGATGATTCTGGCGCTGTTACAGTCGAAGCCAGATATTTGCATGCAGCGTCCTAATCAACAGTTTAAACATAATTTTGGCATAACCTTTACTGAAGACTGCTGCCAAAATACAACGATACAGACAACCTAGATATTTCTTCTAGCTAGATCACCTTTTTTGTTTGTTTATTTTATTTATTGGAAAATAAATTGATTGAGGACGTGGTAGCTCAGTTTGTTAAGTGGCTTTGTTAACCGATCGATCCGACCCAACAAGTCGAGTGTTCTAGTCTAGGGTTGCCGTAAGTTATAGCTGCCGAGTTCCTCATTGTGCCCGGATAGTGGCGACAGATCCGCAACCTGCCACACTGGGATTCAACATAAACATGCGAAATGCGGTGTTTAACACCTATTTCGAGGGATTAATTACAGCGTGAGTTTCCGTGCAAACCTGTAGTTCATATACAGTTGCAAGTGTCCCAACCAGTAGGTATATAATGGATTAACACTATTATAATCGAACATCACCAATGGTAAAATAATGAAAATTCAATTGCTTACCGCTATCTAAGAGGTTCGCTGAAAAGTAATACAATTTCATTGGGGCAGTTCGCAACGATAAATATGCGGTGAAAAATCTTTAAATTACTGAATGAAAACTGAATGCTTTCTTTCAAAACTAGAATAGTTTATTTTACATTTCGTACTAATCATTTATTTCTAAACATAAATTACATTATAAATTTTATTTACTTATTTCATACGAAATATTTACCATAATGGAACCACTTGTGAACACTTTGAAAAAAAATATGTTAGAAAAAATTTAGAATAATTAAAGATAAAGAACAAGGAGCAAGAACAATTTGCAGAGGTTAAAAAAAAGTACTGCATTCCACCGATACTCAACGAGTGATCAGTTACTCGGTGAAGCAAAATCGGCTTTGAACGCATTTGAACTTATTTGCAGTGATAGGTATCTGGCAAATTAGTTAAAAAGTAAAAAAAATATGATCATACTTGAAAAGATGTCGTCTGTTAAACAATTATGACGAGTTATATGGGATTGGATACAAGAACAGTATGTGCGAAAGGGAGGATATTTCACCTGACTATTACAAAAACTCTATCAAGAATATGCCGAAGCAATTAGAACAAGTTAAAAAGCAAAAGGGACAAAATAATAAGAACTTGGAATTTTTCCAAAACGTTGCAAATGTGTTTCATTGTTATCCTGTTTTTATAAACTGCGAAAAGAGACGTAACAAATTTATACTATCATTTTCTTATTGTTTCAGACTTGTATTAAAAATATGTAATAATCAACAGACATTATTTTGGCTTAATTTTGAAAGACAAATGCATATTTCATTATTTATGGAGACAGTTTTGAACTTATTGTATGTATATGGCTTCTTACCGAATTTAATTATATTTATTTTATGCTTATTAAACCATGTTAATTTGTTACATTATTAAAAATACACAAAATGGAAAAAAAGAGCTCGAGAGCTAAAAGCTAAGATATATTTTTTACAAAGGTTCTGATGCATTAATATAAGATGTATCCTTTTTAGGTTTATAATTTTACACTCAGTTATGTTGATTTAATTAAAACATATTATTTGCATTAAAGCACGGACCAATAAGAAATTAAAAAAAAAAAATAGAATGTAAAAGTTATATTTGATTTATGAATGATTGCAAATTCAAAGATTCGAAATATGTCTAATCTTGACATATTTCGAATGAGTCTGAGTCTAATCATGACACAGTTGGTAAGTGAGCCCAGATTGGTACCTACCCAACTAATGTGATTTATTTTACCATCGTATCGAATACGCGGTTGCACCGTTTCGTCATTGTTAACAGTTCGATGATTTTTTAATTTTGTCCTATTAAATTATTTTAAACAATATTTGATTTGAATATTCAACGTTTAAAGGTTTACAAGTTTATATCTACTTAAATTAAATTCATTTCAAATAATATAAAGCGCTTGCAATGAGATTTCAATAATTACTTGATAATGTTTAGAAAAAAAAACTAGAATAAAAAAATCCCCTATCATGTATTTCATGGATGGAGCTAAAACAATGTAATATAAGCCGTGTGATTGGATATTGATTTGGTAATTTATTAGAACATTGACGTTTACGTAAGCTATGTTTATTGCAGTTTGTAGAGTGAAACGTAGTTTTCAGGTAAATGAATTATGAATATCACGAAAATTGTGAAGTAAGTGTGGATGTTTTGATTTAAAAATATATTTAAATTAACATAATTTTACCATTTTGTTAAGGTGTTTTGTTTGTCCTAAAAATCACTTCACTGCGTTAATGTACACTTTGATAACACTGTAATTAATTTAGTTGCATTAATAGTTCGCGAGCAGTGATTGGCAGTGGGCACGCGCGACGTGCGCGTTTTTCAGCGCACGACTGATAGTGCGAAGCGGATGCTGCGCGTGCGCCTTCTGCAAAGTGTAAACGCACTGTTTGCCTACCTATATTTGATCACGCTCTCATGTATTTATGAAGTTCATAGAAGGAATTCACCTTGTCGAAGAGGTTGAGTATGGACTTATCTTCAGGACAAACAGTATACATACTTGTGTATATACCGAAGGTAAAATGTACATCACTAAACTTAGGTTTAAGTATGTTTCGATATTTTTTACACATTTCATAATT
This sequence comes from Choreutis nemorana, assembly GCA_949316135.1. Lineage (NCBI taxonomy): Eukaryota > Metazoa > Arthropoda > Insecta > Lepidoptera > Choreutidae > Choreutis > Choreutis nemorana. The sequence goes on from OX438598.1 coordinate 3,469,479, forward strand.
TTAATTTTAATGAAATTTTGATAAAGTTTGTAATAATAGGTACCAAACGTTGATAACGACGGTTCCTACACAGAGGCTAACGACTTATAAAATGAGTACCTACATATTTAGCTACAATTTTAAATGGAGCTGATTGTTTATAAATTAAATACAGCGGTTTACTGAAGTTCAGAAAACGGGTACAGCTTTAAAGTTGATCTAAAAATAAAAATAAAATCTAGAACATTTTTGCAGCACCATCTACCGGTTTTAATTGTGAATCATTATGTCCAAGCCAAATTGTATAACACGCCGGTTTATATGTTGGCGCGCTGGATTGGAGAATGTCGCTGTAATGTAATACGGCTACCTCACGATCAGCTTTATTACAATTCGGCTTCTATCTTCTTAAAATGGCTTAGTATTGTGTAACCCACATACAATAAGTAAAACGTACGAGTATTAATACTAAGATACAGTATTTACCTTTATGTAGTAATTGCAAATTACATTTTAGTAACTAGTTGGCTAGCGCCTGCCGATATGTTATCACTTATTTCAAACACTATGTTTTAGATTTAAAATTCAGGCACTTTTAGATCTTAATTATGTAAGACCTGCAGTTAGGTAGGTTCATTATTCAATTATTACTCATAGAATACCAGTTAGTAACTTCAGTTGAGTGTCGGTATCTTAAAGCACTCCATCACTTACTTATACCCACTACTTTTTACTTCGTAACTCGTATATCAATTTGTTACATAATCATCTTTTTACTTACCCCACTTTGTCCTCCATAACGACTCCTGTTAACCTGGGCGTCTACTCTGAAACGACGAAGTCTTAGCTGAATGTTTGTGTTTTAACCCCCAAATGAAAAAGATGAGCTTTGTAATTTTAATCCTACTACGGAAGTCTTTCGGTCGGGTCAATCATGCTTTCAAACTTTGTTTAAAATATATTGGATCAAAAAGTCTAGTCTGAAGACACATTGATTTCGAATGCAGTTTTATAGTTGATTTTGTGTTCGGTCGGCCAGAAGTTTCGGTATTTCAGATTCGGATTCGATGTTTTCATATTTACTTGTGATAAAACACTTTGTCTTTTACAAGACAACAAAATTGTAGTGTTGTTTTAAGTTCGTAATCGCCAAGAGAAGCCCTGCAGCCGAGCAGGTTATCAAAGTGAGTAAACTCACAATAACTTTGTATCGGTTTGACGTACCTATTAAGGTCAAATGTAATAAAGGTTAATCAAAGACTAAGGATAAACATTTATTAGATAACGTTTTATTGCTTATTTATGATTTGATATGAGATTTCTCTCGAGTACGAGAAAATCACATCACAGAACATCGAATGAACTACAAACTAAACAGACTACATCACATTATCACTAGATATTATTATTTAAGTTAGGAACAATCTAGGTATCATAATATTTAATTAAACCAATGGATCATTTGTAATTTGCTATGAAAATATATTTTCATGACAAAAATGTTTGCAGACAATTTCAGAGATATACCATTGTATAAATTATATTTTACGTTCCATTTTATTATAAAACATAGTACATTCATAACGTAGAAATTAAAAAACTTTTGACAAACACAGCATTCATTTTAGTAAAATTTTATATAACACAATTTAGGAATTCTCTATAAAATGTATTTTTTTTTCAATTTAATCAAAAACAATGGAGAACATGTAAACAACGTATGAATTATTAAGTTCTTATCTGGGATATTTTAATTAAACATGGCAACCCTCAAAATTTTTGCTGAATTAGACTTGCACTGAGATATTTCAGAATATTGCTTTAATATTAAACAAATATTTAAAAACAACTGACATAGTAAAATACTGCAAACATGCGTAATCAATATAAATCACAATACTGATTATATGTATAAATTACTTAAATCTATCACATGTTATAAATGCTTAAGTTAGTCTAATAAATGCTGAGACAGATTACACTAGTGTTAAGTTTGAATAAATCATTGCGAGACACAAATATGTTTTGTTTGAACAATATTTCATTACAGAAATAAATTGGAATGTGTTGATAAAATATTTTAATTCTTATAACATAAACTATACATCAGCGTGTAATAAATTTACGCAGGAGGTGGCCCTCCTGTGTACGAGCACTTTGCTAATATATTTTTAAATATTGTTATAATTGTTAATATTATATACATTTTTATTATTTAAGGTTTTAATGAAAATTATAAAGAATTTTGAATCGAATTTTGAGAAAGTCATTTAAGACACACATCATAATAATAACCAAATCACGACACACACATTGAATCAGCAATGCACTACGACAAAGTCTTGTATCGCAGGCACTAAACAACGATATGGTATAAACAACATACATAAGAATACAACATCCAAGACCGGTTAACTATGTGTCTTGCTTGTAAATAACATAAAGCCTCGTCCTCGTCTGGATTCGATTCCGGAACCCCTAGCGTAGCCGTCCGATGTTTACACTGAGGTTCTAGATGTAGATAGAACAGTTCGGGCCTCTGATCTTATATATAACCAACTGCACCGAATGCCTAATGTATGCACTTTACAGTGAAAATATTTTTGTCACAGTTAAACGTTTAAGTTTTTTTTTAACAAAGTGGCTCTCATACTACACTTTTACCTAAGCTTATTCTATGTTTGAATAAACATTCAACGAAATCGGTCTTTACAAGATAAACTGGGCCCTTTTCAATAAAATCCTAAAAATACTTCTGTCAACTTATTCTACAGGTGCTGTTCAGTAAAGCTTACAAATATGTAAAAACGACTATGTTACAAATATGTAAGTGCTGTTCAATAAAACTTTACAATTGTAGAAAAAGTCAATTGTCGACAAAAAATCGTATCTTCGACTTTGTAATAGTAATTTACAATTTATATAAAACTGTAAGTTTATGTTTTAGTTCAGTTCTTTAATATACGTTGAGACTGCCTGTAGAATTATTCTTCAAATTTGTAATATTATAAACTTGTAACTACACATTTGTGTTTAATAATTTTTCCTGCAAATTTGTAAATCATAGTTAAAATGTTGTGTTATAGAAATATGTCGAATTTTGCTACAATTCTATAAATTGTTTTTTTTTCCACCATAGTAAACAGAAACTTGTAAAATTATAGACTTTTTTAATTAACAAATTGTGAATTATAAGTTTTATTGAACAGGGGCCTGGACATTACTTGATCATTGGAGTTACCCAAACAAGGAAAATTAGATACTAAAGTGCTTTAACTGTTTAGGAACAATTATTAGAGATGAGATTGTAATTTTATTGTCATGTTTATTTTTATGACAAAAAGTTTAATCATCCTGACCTGAGAAGGATCAAGACATTTGCAAGTAGTATAAAACCGGTTAGGTGTAAATTAGACTCAAACATGAACGGATATAAGATGAAAAAATTGATACTTTTTCGAATAGTAATACGATAATTTCGTTTAAAAACAAGAACAAACAAAAATGTCAAGCTTGCGACTATTATGGTTCATGAGATTTGTACAGCCTGCTGACAAACGGACAGATGGACGACAGCGAAGGTAGTTTCCAAATCTGTTATATGGTTCTTAAAAATGTATGAGCAAACAAGTAATTGTTTTTTTTTCTTTGGCTACATTGAACCGTATGGACCTTTAACAGTGTACTTTGTACCGTTGTAAAACTTAACAAAAGATTGCGTTGCGTTCGCTTCAAAGCAAGGCTTTTATCAAGAAATATAGTTTTAACAACAACCTCATTTTGATACATTGGTACACGGTAAATATCAGTAATAGTTAAAGTATAGCTGGTAATGGCAGTGGTGAGAAATAATAATGGGTCTTGTCTAAAGCTTGCCCGTGTGGATGTTCTCTTATAAGTTTAAAGCTTGTTGCAAGCATAGGCGTGCCTGTAGCTTAAATAAAAACATGGCATCAAGAAATATATTATTTATATACATTGTTATCGGCTTTTTATTGCCTTAGGAATGTTTAATAGAAAATTAAACTCACAGCGCCTTTTCTTTGGAAATTCCTTTTATAAAGGAAAAGTTATTTTATCATGTTTTCTTACAAGTAATTTATTTAAATTAAAATTCATTTATCTACACGACCGTAGTTTTAATTTATCAGTTGCGCAAATAAATTACTTAATTTAGCTCGTACAAAAATATTGTTTTGAGAACTATTCAATAAGCTACCTACGTACAAGCTACCGTGTAAATTTTTACATATTTTTACATTTGTTTCCAATCTAATTTAACGTAAAGTTACACTTAGTGTTTTTGTTTTATTTTTACTTCAAATCAATGAAAATGGTACTGTTGGACTCATTCTGAGATCTTGATCTCTTAACGCATGACCGACAGACCTTACATTATGCCGTGCATGAGTATTTCATAGGCATCAGTAGCCCCTATCACGTTAGGAGTTTTTCCAGCAGTGGCGTTTCTGTGAGGGCTACCCTGCAGCTTCAAAATCGTCTCCGGCTCTCTCAATGTTTTTTGGCAACAGGTACAATCACGCCGCGGCAGTCCCGCTCTGTTCGTCTGGCGTTGGTAAGGTACGTTCTCGAATCTGTTTTGTCTCTGATCGGACAGTTATTGCAGCCTTCACAGAAAAACCACCGCTAGAAAAACGAGAAGTGGGATAGGCACTTCAGTGCCAAAATAAATATTGACAGCTTTGCAGTTCAGTAATAATCCGTAGAATTATATTAAAAATTGCTTTAAACCTATCGAGGGGAATATTTTGAGTGTTATATTATACGTGAGTAGCATTAATGTCTACCTACAGTCGTTTCCCGTGCCCTCAGTGCGCCGGGAGCGAGAGTTGGTCGCGGGGAGGTTGGGGCAGAACGCGCGCCGCCAGCCGCGTGCGAGCGAGTGACAGCAGCGTCGCGAGCCCATGCGCGCATATCATCACCACCGCACAAACGCTCACGAACCCGAATGCTAACCCTGAAATATTACAGTTAGGTATATTATCCAGATCTTCATTTTGAAACCCTGCCCAAAAATGTTGCACTTAGCACTTAAACAATGCAGCTGGCAAATACCGATAGCCAAGGCCCATTTTTACATGATGTCTAATAGAGCCAACAATCGCTATCTGTGTAGCAAAGTGTAGCATTGACAGTTTTTTACCACTGCGCCAAACGGGTTCGCATCATTGCACGTTATTTTTCTTACTCTAAAAATATTTAAAAGTAGTGATGGGAATGGCATTGAAACTTAGAACAATGATCTACGTATACGAGTTAATTCAACGTATCCAAATATTTTTCATAGGGAAAAACGTGGTAGCTCCTTTAATGAGCACGTTAATTAACTATTTATGTCTTCATTCTAAAGATTCACTACAAAAAATTATAATTAAAATTCACATTCACAAAGCGATGATATCAACCAAACTCAAGGCAAAAAGTAAATTGTTTATTAAAATAATGATTTTTTCCATATATTATACTCCTTTGCGCTTGGTCATACAAGAGTAAGTAATTGTTGTTAAAATGTCTCCAAACTTTGGAATAAATAAAAAGGTTTACTTCTACTATTACTAGACGTACTAGTCGCTAACATCTGGAAGTAAATAACGAAGTTCCACTTACCAGGTTTATTCCAGTCCAAGGTGGGGTATATGGTGTGCATCCCGAGGCGGTCAGTGCCGCCTGCAGCCCAGTATACGGCACTAAACAACCCATACACAACGCCAAAAGCCGCGCCATACATCGCGTGCGCCATACGTATCGGGTGAGCCGTGATGGCGATCTCCACCAACATGACGATAGAGTTCCCGCCGTGGACCAACATGTTTATAGCATCGTTCTCGTGGATTTCTAAAAATAATATTTCATTATTGTTTTTACTTACCATTTAATTTGAAAATTAAATGAGGTTATAATTACAATAATTTTATGAATATATAGTAATGAAAGTAGTAGTAGTAGTTTTGGAGGATGGTGCGCTTATTAGCATTAAATAAAGCATAAGAAACTCACTAGGGTCGTGAATGAGCGTCCAATATATGAGTGTAATAACGAAGGCAAGGTCCGTGGCGACGTTGTGAACGAGCCAGTACGCGCGGCACATCAGCGGCGACCGCGACCGGGACGGTCCCACCCCGGCCTCCTCTTCCTCGTATGCTGGAAATAAAAATAATCTATCAAACCCATATAGGTTTTAATATTTTTATTACAATAGGTTTTGCATTCACATTATGCCGAATATTGATCAGATTTAGTCATTTATAAAATATCGATTGGAAACTCATTTGAGTCATGATAAAACTGCGTCCCAAAAAAAAATTACAGAAAAAATCTTCCTAATTGACATGAGCCAATTGAATGATGAGTAGCCAATTTGTGTAGTCGTAGGAGGCTGGAACGAGGAACCTACATATGTTTAAAACCAAATTGAAAACAACTAGACCTAGGTCATTGTAATCAATTGACATCGAACATGTTACTATAGGCAAATGTGACTTAAGATACTACAAACACTCTGGATAGGCCATATCACGTCTAGTAGATAGATTTCAGTGATCCACATCCTAGGTAAAGCGACTATTGCCTATTAGTGTCTTGCTTGCCATTGTACTTTAGTAGCGTAGGCGTCAATAAAATGGTAAAACGAACATCACATGTCTCTGAATTCCTAGTCTAATCTAATACTGGGACTAATAAAGGTTAATCTACGTAAAGCGATAAACAAGACAGAGGATCGGAATACCGCGTGTGCGCAACTGCGCCGAACAAGTATTAAGATATTTTGTACAGCATAAAGAAGCAAAATATTTTATATGGAAGGTAAAGTTAAGACATAATTAATAGTGAAGTTTAATATTTATAAATAAATAAATAATGTAATAGTAGGTACATATCATAACTTTTTGATTTAGCTTTTTCAAATGCGACTACAGTTTATTCATGGTCGGATTCGTTGACAAAAACTATCTCAGACAAATGTATAAATTTAGTTAGCAGTTTTAACATCCTGCTGGGCTACTTGGTAGTCTAAGTCGGAATATGTTTTCTGTCTGAGACTTCTCAGAATCATATCACGTGTCTAATCCATCTGACACACGATCTGATAAATGATCTTCATGATAATAAAAATTAATTTTAGTTTGACATGTCCATGATTCATTAGCACAAAATTCGCTTGAAGACTAGACGAGTCCACGCGAGGTTCTTGACATTGTTAAAATTACTTAATTGCTGTACCAATACAGAATGCCGACTCCTCAACACTCAAAATAAGGCCAAGGCTTTTACTAAACTTTTAAAGATCTATGAGTATCAATATTTATTTAGCAAGTCATTGACCAATAGGTGAATGACTTGCAAAATAATTTAAAAACATAAATATAAAACTTTTTAACTCACTTCAAAAAAAAGGAGGAGGTTCTCAATTCGAATATTTATTGTTTTACTTTACATCGACCTTTTTTTGTTATAAAGTAGTGTAATTTATTATAAGTACTTACGTAAGTTAAAAGTTCTCAGACTCCGATAGTGGTAGACTATAATGGCCGCGAGTCCAGCTTGCAGAGCGATAAGCATGAAGCCCCAGTTGGTAAAGTATATGAACCATTTAAAGTAGTTGAGTTGCTTCTCCGGACCCTTGTACTTCGGGGGTAGCCGCTGGTTTGCGAAACTCGTGATGGCGATTGACACCAAAGTGAGGAATAATAGCCATCTGAAAATGTACAACGTTTATGGAATTATTCAATGATGTTGAACGTTGTAATAGTTTTATGCAATATCAACAATTGTTTGTCAATTGTTTTATAGGAAATAATAACTGAAGGTAACTGATGGGTCACCTGTAAATGAGGTATATTAGAGGTGGTCTAAGTCCTGTTTGCCATTGCGAGCATCCAAAATGTCTCGGCGGTGAATACTGGAGACTGAGCGCGCGCCGGAACGCGAGCCATGCCCGCATCACCAGCACTGGCTGGCAAGTCTTTTTTTGCATCCCTATTGTAAAAACATAGAACAGATATAGCATGGCAGTGAAGAAAATGAATATTGGTCAAGCTGCTTATAATTTTTGGCATGTTACCTTGATTAGCATTGAGTACCTATAAATTTTATCCCGCAAATGTTTTGTTTGTTGTGGGATTATTCAAAAACTTACTACCGGACGAATCCACTTGGAGTCTAGATCTATCTTGTGGAACATTATTATGATTATCTCTGAAGCTATTAAAAAATAAACTGACAAAGTCGCGGCCTGAAGTTAGTGTTTTATAAAATCAAAAGTATATATTTGATAAGGCGTTAAATCACGTGAGGTCCTCTCGGATCACTCCCGGAGGCATGAATATGATCAAGAAGCCATTCATTGACCAGTGTAATTAACAGTACTCGTTGGTATGTTACAATATTACCGTCGCGATATCGACCGCTGCCATGACCTTACTAGCCGAGAACAATGTCCTGTGAAACGTCCAATGATTGCTGCGTACAGACTACTATTGATGGAGTTATCGCACGGCACAAAATGAAAAGAAAGTTTTTTTTGTGAAAGAAACCAATTCAAAGTTTAATTATCTCAAACAGACTTCGCCTTTTTATCTTTATCATTGCAGATGTAATCAGACTGTCGTAGCAACGAACAGATTTATACTTTGTGGGTATGTAATTTAGTATTATCACTGGGTGCTTTGTTCGAAAATGTTGAGTTTGCAAAGGTTTTTATTTACGAGTGATTGCTTTGATTTTGATTTAAAAATATATCTTTAGAAAACTACAAACATGTGCTCCTTGACACATAACTCGTATATATTATTTATTGATACCTATTTATTGTAGACTACTCATAAATAAATCGATTTTATGTCCGCACTTTAAATTCCATACGAAAATGACACTGAATAATTATTCATATTTGGTTTACAGTTGCAAAAAAGGAGGTTGATGTTAGGGTAAGATATCTCTAGACATTGTTTAGAAAAACCACATTGATGTTAAAAAACTTCGCAATTGGAAACAGTACAGTATTCAATATGTAACTGATTAGTTGATGGCCGAATGATGGCCATCTATAAATCGCAATGATCATGACAGTCCGCCAGTCATGTATCGATGTTAACATCCGCAACAATCTGCTATGATTTATCATTAATTTTCATCTATTAGCGAAATGTTTGCTAAAACTGTTGGCAAAGCAATTTGCATTTTGAGTTTGATGTCAAAAATTATTTGATTTTGTAGAAGGATAAGATCAAAGCAAAGCTTTTACATTAATTAGTAGATCTGTAATATGTTTTAAACATCGAAGCCATCTTTGATAAAATAAAAAATCTATATATTTATTGATTTACAGTTTATTGTATGACATGATATTATAATTAAGTATATGTGATGTATAGTATTTAAACTAGACCTGAAAGGTTAGGCGTCATGCTTTTTAGTGACGTAAATTCAGTACAAAATGTCGTCATTGCCAATTATATTCTTATCAAAAACTTGGTTGCAACTTCCGAGAAGTACGCGAATCAATATGTTATACTAATCGGAAGAATGTTTGTTCAGTAGGAAGTGTCTGAAAATATTTTCATGAATTAATGTTCATCGTATGTAAGTATACAAAGGCATTGAGATGGGTAAGCTGAATGTTAAACGTGGCCTATCCGGGGTTTCAATGAGACTAGTAAGGTAAAAGATAGCAGTGCTGGGTAGTCAGGATTGGATTTGTATTTTAAACTTTAATGCATTAGTTATAGAGTTGACTAGTATTGACAGGCAGTTAAACAGGATTTGATGACTATCACCAAGTACTCCATCCGCTCAAGCATCAGACCGCGACATCTCATTCATAAAAATATTACATTAGGCATCAACTACATGCACGTAGTTATCTAATGCGACAATTAGCTCTAGACTCGAGGTACTCTAGCCTTCAGAATCAACTCAGTTGATTACATTATTTTATAAGTATGTATCAAGGTATTTTATACAGGTTAGTACTTCAAACTGAAAAATGTCGCGATTGATATAACTAAAAAGTTCAAATGAGTAGTTAATAAAATTAACAGTAAACACCCTTGAGTAATTCATACAAATCGTTTAGTCGCATTTGCTATCTAGACTTATTTAGGTATATGCAGTTATAGCAACGATAGAAGGGCAGATTATGATTGTATTGTATGTATCGCATTTAGATATTAAAAAGTAGACGCTCATTGAAAACAAAACAAGATAAATCAAATACTTGGCCAATACACACATTTGCAGTGGAAAAGTTTAAATAAAATTTAGTTTCGTCACACGAGGTTTTCAATCTTCGCCGACGATATATATGTAATATACAAGAGGAATGTACAAAAATGTAGGACTCCAGAAAGAGCTGAGATTCTAACCAGAATGAATTTGGCAAGGTTTATCAGTAACGAACTGAGCCACATCACCTTGCAGTTATAACGTAGGTTATATTGATATCATTATCGTTTGACTGCCTTCTTACAAAACCAAGTTGTATGCGTCATTACGTTATCGCTGGGATTCCTTCATGTCGCACGTGCTTACCTTTGATTTTGATCAAACATTTATAAGAACCGGCCATTTATTATTTTTAGGTTAGGAAAATTTAAAACTTTTGAATTTTTTTCTATGAAAAAAGTATCTTTTCAGTTAGAAAAATAACAACCGAATAATTTTCCGCACCTAATTAAAAATTTAATCTTCGCACTGAGTAATGATTTATAAATGAAATCTATAAAGTTTGGCCAGCAGTATGTGTGTTTGAAAGAACACAAGATTTATTTTATTGTTTTTCTTTGCAAACAAAACCTATTCAAGTCTAGGTCAAGCAATAATTTTCAAGTTTATTTTAGTAACTCAATACGTCGACCAGTCGTCATAGTGATAGTGGTGACTAGTTTATGCACGCGACTTCGTTCACGTAGAACTCGTAATAAACTGACACCAATTTGGTAGTCAATATTCTTTTTGCTTTAATTTTCAAGTAAAATATTTTTAAATTTATGACTTTTACGCGCAAAACCCAAGAAAAACCTTGACAGTCACAGCCATGTTCATTTTTAATTAATTGTTTATTATAACAATTAAAATTGCAACTGTTATGTAAACTACGTGGAAATTCATAAGAAATGTACCTACGTGGAAAGGTAACTATGGGGGAATTAAAGAGCCAATTAATATACAGGTTGGATGGTACTTATACGTTTGTACTCTTCCAAACATATATTGTTCAGGTGCAAAAACAACATCTGAAAAAAGTAACAGCTTTTCAGGCCCAGGGGTTTAAGTTGAGAGTAGCTGAGTATAGTAAGTCAGGCTTGAACCCCCTTTTCACCTACATAAATACCAAACTCATGATTTTTAAATTATTAGCTAAAACAGTTTCATTTTTCTAGCTCCAAAAATTACGAACTTCTATCAAAGTTTAAAGCCGTTTTTCACCCCCTAAGGGTTGAATATGAATAATCCTTTCTTACTAATAGTCAAAGTTTTAAAATGGCAGCCTGTGAAAGAAAACTGTTTTCTAGATCCAAGGGTTTAGGCAGGGCAGTGAGTCAAGGTTAAACCCACATTTCAGGAGTGGAGTTTTAGAAATTCTATGTTTCCTTATTTTTATTTGGCAGTCTAAACACAAAGTTTTATGTTCCTAGCTTCAAATGGGACGGAATTTCATACAAACTAACACTCTTTTGTTCTCTTATGTTGAATTTAAAAAAATCTCGTTCCTCGATAACTTCTTAAAAACAACGCCTTCAATAGAAATCAGTTTTCTAGATCCAAGGGTTTATAGGCTGGGCAGTGAGTCCAGGTTAAAACCAAATTTTCTGTTGCGTTGTTGTCCCTTCAGGGTTGCAATTTCAGGATAAAAACTTGTTTCTTTATTTTATATTGTTAGTCAAGACAAAGTTTCATGTTTTAGTGCCAAAAATAAAGAGAAAAAAAAGTCTTAATTCATTCTTACTTCTAACCCTCGTTTCACCCCTTCAGGGGGAAATTTGAAAGAAACACCAATTTTAATTTTGTTAGAAGTCTAAACACAAAACTGACTCACATACCAACTTAAAACCCCTTCTCATCCCCTTAGGGGTTGAATTACGAACAATTCTTTCTTGTTCCTTGCTTCTTTAAAACAATTTCTGTGAAATCATTCAGCCTTTTACATCCAAGGTTTTAGTTTGGGCAGGATTGGACTTGAACTCACGTTTCACCCCTTCATGGGTGCAAATTAAGAAAACTTTTTATTGTTAGTCAAAAAACAAAGTTTCCTTTTTCTAGCTCCAAAAATGGCGAAATTTCATTCAAACTCTCAACGCCCTGTTCACCTTCAACACTTTCAAAAATAAATCTACAAAAAAAAATAGCTCAGGCCTTCTTGTTTCAAATGTTTAGTTTTTGGAGCATTTATTATAATGGTCAAATTAATTCATATTATTGGCGTAGTGAATCAAGGTTTGGAGGAGGTGTCATTTTATGTTTAAATGTAAATAATATGAATTAAATCTGTTATTTGGGCTTAAGCTTTTGTATTGGGCCAATAAATTCCTCCTATGCTGACTGACTATCGTTGCTTGCTGAGTAGGATGTTATTATTTAATCTGTGTTTAAATTATCGATGCAGGTGGCACCAATTGAGCTGGTCCATACACGGATACAACAGAACAGTCAATTAAACTTTGATTAAACATTGACATCAGTTGAACTGTCTGGACGTGCTGTTACTTAGGACTCGATTACTAATTTGTTTGTCTTTTTGACATTTCGTATAGGACTTGCATTGATTTGCATTGACTTGCATTAAATAATCAAACCTTACTGTGGATGATATGTTATTATCATCTTGAACCGATATCTTTCTTTTAGTTTCTATAGTAGACATCTTACGTCTGGATGAATATACTCGTATATAGCTTTTAATACAACACCAACTTTTACGTCACATTTTCCTTGTTCAATAAGATAATATAGTACAAGTAATTTTTGGCGTCTAGGAAGTTTTCTGACTACCTATCATTATTGTATACATTTCATAAGCCTCTGTAAATATGAGATTAAAGCAAATTATATGACTTATTTGGTCTCATAAATAAATATTATAAGTCTGATACAATAATTTCAATTACTAGGAAGTAATTTTTATAAACTCATTTTTCTCCGTCGCAGGCCCATAAGGTAAGAACTGAGTCCGTGCTTTTTAGACTTGGTGATCGATAAATAAATTATTTTACTGCCAAAAGTTAAAATAATTGTTTTTCCCGAAATGTTTGTCTGAACATCAAATGTTAATAATTTATCGAAAAAATATATTTTTCCATTCATTAATACAATACATAATAAACTACTGTGTGCTTTGTTTTTTGAATTAGCTGATGGCAATAAATTGACGCTTAGAGTTGAGAGGAAAAAGTTATACCATTTGTCATTTTTTTCCTTCTGCAGAATCCGCAAATCGTACTAATCCATATGATTCAGGTCTGCAAAAGATTCGCAAATTTGTTAGATGAAAATTTGTTTTGGCAAAAACGAATGTCAATGTTCGCATTCTGATAAAATATATGTACATGAATGAAGTAAGTACATGAATGTGGGTGAATTCGCAACGATCTCTATTATGATTACACCATGCGGTGCTCAACCCGAGCTAAAACGTTTGTTTGTTACGGTGATGTGATCATTCGAAGGTCAGACTTAAAGACTATTGAAAGAGTTTTTGAAAGTTCATATAAAAGTTAAAATTTCCAAAACTCGATACTAGTTGTTGCCCCACGGCTCTGCGTGTGTTTTATCTTTTTGGTAGCGTATTTACTTTTACGAGTAAAATTTAACTTGAAGGCTAATAGAATTAAATATATATATTTTCAAAATTTGAGATAGTTCGATATTACAAACAGACACTCCAATTTATTAACTTGTACAAGTAGATTTATAGATTTGATTATGACTATAACTTTGACTTTGACAAGTGAAATAATTAGTTTCATCTTTTGTTTCTGTATTATTTTAGCAGAAATGGCGCCAAATTTCAATTGTCGTAGAGATACCATTTTCAGCCTAAAAATCACCTAATACCAATGACATTCTGAACTATGAACTCATAATGAACCCCTCTATATCTCGGCAATGTTTTCAATTTAATTTTTAATTTTATGTGACATTTCAAATAATATTATAATTTTTTTATTAAATAAATGAACAAATCTCTTGAACGATTTGGCTCATCTTAAGATTTATAAAACACTTTAGTCTCATCAACTTGCCTAAGAAATTTCATGACGATTCGATTAACAAAACTCGAGTTATTGTCGAACAAACATTAACACAAACATACAAACGTCTAATTGACGCTAAATTTATTGATAAATGTCTTAAATTACTTTAGATTATTGTGAGAAAATAAACGTACAATCGAATGATAAATTATTTTGATGCAAATTTGGTACATATTTCGGACTTTAAGTGCATATTTCGCCCATTTTTAAAGTATATTTGCAAACATATTTTGGCATTTTTATGGCCCAATTCAATATGTAGTCAGAAGATAAACACATAAAAATTATAGGAAATATATAGGTAAACAACTTACACAAACGAAAATCTGGTAATTTCATGGTTTACAAGATTGATAACTGTTCTTCGATTTCAATTTAATGGATTCACTCAAATGTAAGTTAGTGAGATATGGAGTAAATTTGTTATGAGAGAAAAATACTTTTTAATGGGATTTTGATGCGAAGTAGGCGTACAACAAATGCGCATGTTCGCGAGGCACTGCGGGACGGGCCTGGAGGCAGCGATCCTCATCACTCCCTCCCTGCCCTCGCCTCTCCCCCGCGGGGGTAACCCTCCCTGATCTCCAGACCTTGGATGTCATCAAACCACTAGAGCCCTACTTCCCCATCGTGCTTCTGCTACTTCACAATCACAGCTGACATGACCTATGTATTTTTAACGGTCGAAGTGACAATTATTAATAGCTTCAATAGACTTCTAATACGAGGCAATTGGCTGAATTAAATATTAAACTCTAGCGATCTATTTCCATTTAATATTCAATGATTTTTTGAAGGTAACGTCAAAATTGTTTTGGTGGGACTCACCGGAGTATTTCCTTGTTGCGAAAATAAATACAGTTGGTGTCACAAAAAACAATATTACTCCGCAAAGTGTCATCACGGCTACCTGGTTAGCAATCCTTACAAGACTGATTTATTCCATAACATTACGTTACGAGGGAAGTGTAACGACAAAAGAAACATTTTGTAAACATGCGACAACTTTTATAAACTAACTTCTGATCAACGATATGTGAAAATCAACTTACCTGATTCCACAGTTTTCATCGGGACAAGGATCACATGTTTACACATTTCAGAAAAAGTTTGCACTACTTAAGTTATTTTACCGTTTTAGTTAATAAATATAGCATAAATTTTAAAGTCTATTATTTTAGTATAATGGGTTTCAGTGTTTGTAGAATATTCGATTGGTATATTGGTTGTGCGGTGTCGGGTGGTGGGTGACAGGAGGCGCGTGCTGCGAGCCCGGCCTGTATTTGAAGACTGCTGCTTTGCTGATTGAACCGAATGCATGTACACTTTTGCACACATTACCTTCTCAACTGAGTCTACCCACCGAATGATATTTGCTCTATACAAATGTCCATTAACCACCGTAAAGATCAAAAGATACGATTTAAACTGTAAAAATCAAATCGATAAATTTTATCCGGTTATTGTTAAGAAATTCGCTTATTTAATTTAATAGCCGTAAAATGTGTGATCATGGTAATGTATATGCTTAATACCTGACATATCCTTTTATATAGTTAGAGTGTAAACATATTTTAATCGATTTTAACTACGAAACATTTCATTAGGGGGAGCGTGTGTCCTTAAGGAAAAATACATATGTATACCTGCGTGTGTCCTTAAAGAGAAACACAAATATGAATATTTCACATTTAACAAATTCTTAAAGTTATTGAAAAAACACCATCAATCAACAAAGTGTAAAATTACAATCGTTGCAAGACACCGTTAATGTGTTGAATAAAAACTGAAGATAAGCAAATAGATTAGTGAGACATCCAAGCAGCATCCAAGTGCGATGAATAATTTTTGCTTGTCATTAAATAGTTAATAGATATTATCGGAGAACCAATTTAATTAATCAATTTCCCCGGCAAATCTTTTTGTTAGTTTTAAGGCAATTAAGTTAATATTTTTCCATATTGCATTTGTAGTTCTGTTTTTTCCGATAAAATAATTGATGTAGATTACAAACTAATGTTGAATTCAATGTCACGCATTTTTCTAATGAATTCATTTTTAACATTTCTTGTGTAGGTACCGTTTTGAGTATTTACAAGTCAATTTAGTAGTAGTTTACTTTTACTAATATTAGTTAACTTTACAACAATATTCCAGTTTTGAGAGTGAGTAACCAATACCACTCACACACACTCGGCTCTAGCATATATTTTTCATACCCATACGAGACATAAAACTTGGGCATATTTTGAGAAGTTCATGCTAGAAGGCCATTGCTATGGCAACTAAAACTGAAACTAAGTTAATCCAGAAATAGGAAATAATTTAGTACTCTTTTTGAAATATCGATAGGTGGTAGCAGTATCTTTCTAATTTATTTTTCGATTTTAAAAGTAGACCTGCCTCAAGACTGCAGATATTTTAAAGCTCTGATTCCAGGGCATTAAATTCACGATGTCTGGCTTCAGAGCGGTTTTTTTTCAACAATATGAAGGCAAATTTAATTACGTTTTAGAAGCATGTTTACTAAATTCGGATCCAATAGGAAGCTCAGAGGCATTGAGATCTATTTTTTTTAAAAAAAGGTCATCTCACACTTTGACTTTTTGAGGAAGGGAAGAGTCTCAAGCTGTATGTGACTTGCGAAGCGCTTTAAAGTCACTATTAATGATCGAAGTGCAGTGTATCTTGAGATTAAATAGAGGTTATGATATGTAGTATGATGATAAAATCCACCAAGATCGTTAGTTAATGTCCGAAATTTATACTTTTCATGACAATTTCAATAATCCACCAGTGATTACTAACATAAACTACGAAGATTTGGTAAATGTTGATTATGAACATCCGGAAGTTCCGAAAGAAAGTTCGGGAAAGAAACGGGAGTTATTGGCCATTATATGCCTAATAAGGCCACAAAATTAATTTAAATAAACCACATTACAAACACATCTTATCACAAATCATAAATAGGAACAATTTCAGAAGCACTATTAAACTTAATTTACCTAGTAATTAAAGATGCACTTTTTAAAAATGTTTATTTGTTTCAATTCGTTAAAATTAACTAGTAACTGTATCTCCTTGGTGTATGTTAACATTAATCGACGATTGTCCGATTCAAGTACATGTCCACATCCGATGTAAGTAAATGTTAAGATCCACCGGCGGATCTTAATCAGTGAAAGGTTAGCTTGGCTTTTAATGCATCTCAAGAATAACAAAAATCATATATATATTATATTCTATTTTTTGTCACACACAGCAATCTCAAAGAAAAGCCTTTCGTGGTTGTAACACAGTATTTTATGATGTAGTTACCTAGGTTACGAAATATTATGCGTTACTAAAATGCTAGAGGATATTTTGTTACTTTTTAGAAAAGTATTCACTTATCGTTAAGTGTACGTTTAGCTTCGCACAAACCGAAGGTAAATCCTCATTATTGCTTAACAAAAGTTAAATGCCACTCGACTTTTGTATCTATTTCGAGTACATTAAGAACTTTGTTTCATTGTGTTTGTGAACTGGAAGTATTAGGGCGGTGGGGTGGCCAGGTGCACCCCTACCCCCGCTTACAACCCCGATGTCACGCCACGTGCTAACTACCTGGGAATTACCACGTGGTGACACCATACGGGGACTGCGATACTTTTCTATACGAATGTATAATTAATTAAACGTCAGCTCCTGTAGTTGCGTAAGGTTTGAATTCTTAATATATTTTTTATCCTTTTTTCTAACTTGTACAGTTTATGCTAAGTAAGAGATCATTATATACGAGTATTATCCTTATATTTATTGCATCTTAAAAATTACCACACAGCAACTTATGAGGCGATTAGAAAAGCGCATATGTTGGAAATTAGAGCCCGAACATAGCATGAGATCAAGTTTTGTTATTCGATAAGTATATACCGAAATCTGATCATCTATTATATTTTAACGTAGAGCATCTTCTTAATTTGGAATGGACCCAACATTCATCTCTAATATCAAAGGCATTCTTAGGTACCTACTCCTTAAGCAGCGGAAACATATTTAACTGTCCTAAGATTTTCGTCCTTAAGTATGTGGGACTAAGATTCAAAAGAGAATTGTTCCAAATAATCTTTTGCAGTGACAGTTCAGCCAGTGGAAATGATCCGAAACATCTAAGCGAGAAGTAAAATAATACACAGCTGTTTGTTTTATCTGACGAGGATCCACATTTAATTGTATTTTGTAGGCATACGAAAATTAGGGTTAATCGATCTTCTCAAAAAAAAAAAAATGTTGCCACATTAGAGTAGAGCCTAAGATGTATTAAAATTGCTGATAAAATTGAATGAACAGCCTTGCTATGTCTTTCAATGAGAGAGTAAGGCTGTCAATAATTCCCGAAAGTTTGGGCTGATAAATTGAACAAGGTGGAAACTAAGCATCAGTTAAGCCTTGTGGTAACACTATTTGAAATCTTAGTGAAAAACAAATTCTTAATTATTTTTGTTTTTGCTTGTACTTTTTATAACTATGCTAGCTTCTACAGACTACCTATGCTTATCAGAGTGGAAAAAGCTATTTTTGTAAGTGCCTAAACGCACTGTCGATTAACCGTCGCGACGGCGAATGGTCGCCCGGCGACTCAAAATATATGAAGAGTCACCCCAGATAGAACGCACTTGGTCGTTTCAAAACCTAGAGAAAGTAACAGTTGGGCGACTAGTCAGCTATGCGTGTGGCTCAGTTATAGGTAAAAACGAGAAATCAGAATACTACTTTTCACTTTAATACCGAAAGGCCATTAGGTATAAACAGCAATTCAAAACTTTGTTCTAGCATAAAATGCTCTATGGTAAATGGAACAGTATTCATATTATTCGCCGCCTATTTACAAAAATTATTCTTACTACAAATCTTAATATAAATGTGAATATATTTTTAATTTTATATAACATCTGTCAAGAAGGGATTTTTGGGAATTCATCTTCAAGCGCGGTAATAATTTCTTATGGAGTGGAGATAGCTAACTGTGCTTATTTGAAAATTGCGACGCTGAAATTGATCAGGTATAAAGTTATTAGGTAAAGAAATAAGCAATGGAAGCGCTTTTTTCTAATTGAATGAAAGATTATATGGAGAGTATCAAGCAAAGAGCTAATATTGTATTCTAGAGCAAAATGATTCAAGCTTGTACGCACTCATGAAGTAAACCTATTCCATGACCCATTAGTGACCTTCTACTGAAACTATCTCAACCATGCTTTTAATAAACATACGCAGAGGTATATGAAAAGAACATTTGTGATTTTGAAGAGAGGATATTAAAGTTATTTTTACTTTGAAAAAATAAATACATTCAAATATTTCAACAACATGTGGAAAATGTGTGTGTGAACAAAATTGTGACGAATGTACAATAAGCATCAAAAACTAGAATAACAATGAAAATTGTAATGATCTGCAAGTAATATTATCCATTCAAATCAAAATCATTTATTTGTAAGATTTTTGGTTGTAATCGGTGGTTCAACGATTTAAGTTTCTAAAAATCTCTACTTTATTAACTTCTTCTACTTACTTAATTAAGTGGTCTACGTCTACAATGCCTTAACGCATTTAGCTATATTTATCTAACGTGCGGATATAAAGGGCTAGTCGCTTAGCCGAGCCTTTTATCATTAAGGATCGTTTGGAGCGATGTGGATTAGGGATCGCAATGCGGCGTCATTTTGAATCCGGGCAGATCGGGACGAATTGGATCTCATGCAAAACCAACTCTGCAAAACTTAAATTTTTATAGAAAATTATGGCTGACGGTTTTGCGACCATCCTATAGACACTCCCATGGACATCTCAAATTATTATATGAGATGAAATAATATACTCGTAATGTTCATGTTGCGTTATTCAGATTCATCATGCAATAGTACAGCGAAACGGTTAACGGTACTTTTAAATTTTAGGTTTTGTAATTTGTAGTAAGGAGCTTTATTCGTCATGATATTCTCTATCTTTTAACAGTGAAAACATTAGGAGAAATTAAATATTTTTGGTCGGATTTCATTATTTTTGTAGAATTTTACAAAATTTAACTATAAACTACCACCCTACTACCCTACTACTACTACCCTATGAGAGTAGGAAAGTGAAAAATTACTGATTTCTTAATTTGATATTGTTTGTGTGTCCTCATCAATTTCCTTTTCACTAGGACTTCGAAAAGGAAGTACGAATACAGCTTTGTTGACTCATGAGTGAGCTAGATTGACAAGTTGATTTGCAATCATTCTTTTACTACTAGTTCATACTAAATCTGATTTGAAAATATGCCAAGATGAGCATCTTGGTAGGTATATAATACCTATATCATCGAAAATTTAGTCTTCCCCAAGTTACAGGGGGTAATCAAATCAAATTTAGACTACTCCAAGTCCTGAATGGCTTAGTTAAAAGGATGGTACGGCCGTGTCTGTTTGCTATTTTGGTCAACATGGCTTGATATATAAATAAATTCTCAGTGTCAAAAGACTTACATACAAATGCAATGCGAATTTAAAGCACCCTACGAATGCATCCCTTATGAATATCGTGATTATTTTTCCTAAATTTGCTTAAACTGGATCCGGTCACTGGTGAATCTGGTGGCCGTAAAATGATCTCAAGTCCGGCGGATTACCGGATGCAGGATGCGCTTTATAGTTTTTAACACACAAAGCAGGACTGGTGGCATGATTTTTGAAATCTTAAAATATGTCATATATTAGAAAATGTATACGTATCTTGTTTAAGGTTTCCCAACTTTATTTGCGTTCAAACTGACCTTTATTTTCGAACTGTTTTAGGTGTGTTTGTGCCTTAATAGTGTCCTAGATGTCGGGCGTGCCGCCCCCGAGTCCAAGGCCGAGGTGACGCCGCAGGGCGCCCGGCGACGATCAGGCGAGACAATCTTCTGCCATATCTGTGACAATAAACTTACTACATACACCATTTCATGAGACTGTAGGACAAAATACTTGCAAATCATTGGAAAATGCGAGCGGCTAGAGATGATCAGACTTAAGAAAATGTTTTATTGACATAGGCTAATGAAGGTCACACATTAGCTAATGGATGAATGTGGAATGTACTCGAGAAAAAGTTATAATGCGCAAGTTATAACACTAACACTGAACAACTTTAGTATATATATGCCCGTCTGTCAGATTGTAAATTTAAAGAAAATGTTGCTGTTTTATTAAATATTGCTATAATTTCAACAAAACATTTATGACATCTGTCCACACAAGTTAAAGCAGTTCACAAACATTTTAATTGTATAATATAACGGTGACATATACAGGTAGGTACAACAATAATATTTTCTTCTAACATAAGGTCATCCAGCATTGCATAAAAGAAGCTATTTAATGATCGAGCCATTCAGACTGACAGACAGACAGCGCATTTTAGATCCATCATATAATCAGATTCACCTTGGTGGCATTGATGGGGTTTCTACGCTGGAGGTTCCGGTTCGAATCCTAGCGGGGGCGGAATTTTGTGTTATTTGCAAGACGCAATATTTCACTTACAGGTATAGATGTTGTATTCTTATCTATTTACTCGTAGTTACCATGTCTTTGCTTAGTGCCTGCGATACAAGATTATATCTTCTGGTTTAGTTGATGTTTGTGTCGTGATATAGTTATTATTATTCACAAAAGCCTTTTTGATTGAATCTTTGCAAAAGGTCGGTTTAGCGAATAAATTAGAGTCAAACTATGTCGTATAAATAATTGAGAAGTGGCAATAAGTGATAACGATAGATGTGCGCAGTCAGGTCGGGGCACATGTATTATTCAGAGGTACAGGAGGCAAGGTCGTGTGACCCCTCGCCACCCCAGGGACGCGTGTTTTATAATGTTCCTTTTGTGCAGCCTTCTGTGTGGTTACACTTCTAGCTACTTGATGGCGGTTGGAAAGTTTACACATTGGAAAAATATTATTGTTTTGTTGAGCAATGTTTGCTGGAAGGCTAGTTGTATTAGGAAAGTGTTTTAGTTATACCGTGTTCGTCTAGCTTTGTAATTTATTATTGTATATATTAAAAAAATCCAGTCGTTCTTCAGTTTCCCTTGTCCTACGAGACGTACAATAAATTTTTGTCAAAAATCGAAAGATTAGACTATAAAGAAAAGAAAAAAATAATAATTGTCTGTTTGATTCCCGTGATCAAAGCATTATTATGTCCCGTTGTTTGATTGGAGTGACTGAGATTCCTCTTTAAAATCAAATTATCTTTTCCAATACATTTCAGAGAGCGGACGAGCGAAATTTGTTGAGGTTAATCACGATGCGGTCCCAAATATAATTTGAAGAAACAACTTGGTTAAATATAGTGATTCGTTTTGATAAATTAAACTTCTCTAATTGAATGTTTTATATAAAACAAATCTTTTGTATAATTCTTTCGTTTCATTGTAATATTCATGGTAAAGTTTTGGTAAAGCTTACACTTTTAAATTGCTCCTGATAAAATTATGAAAGCAATAAATAGTTAGGTCATATTGTAGTCTTAATTTAAGACCTATTTCAGTAGTATTTCACCTTACTGTGTGATAATAAACAAATATACTCGTATATGCAAACAACTATAACATATAAACATTAAATTTAAGAATTATTGTAATAAAACATTATGCCTATATAATACATACCTACATATTACACATACCCTTTTCTTAAATGTCTAATTTTTATTGCAAGTGTGGTCACTTGTAGTAAAAGGTCTACGCCGTAGTATCATTGCATTACAACTTACTACGGGTTTACGGCGTAGCTTTTATTATTTAATGTTGGAAAGGTTAATCAGATATTACCAGAAAGAGATTTATTATTTAAATGAGATTTAGAAGTTTAATTGTGAAAGTATTTTTAATGGCCTAATCAACAAGGGAACCTGTTTAATTTTAAAATTATTTGCTCAATTAAACTTCACAAAAACCTTTTGATTGAAAATGTACATTGCAATCTATGACAAAATAGAATTATTTTTTATCAGACTTTCATTATCAGTATAAAGGAGTGATAAATTAAATTAATTTTAATCAATATCAAAAGTTATGTAAAAATGCATTTGACATGGGCTAGGGATTTTGCCGAGTTTTAATTTTGAGAGACATGGTGGAGAACTTTTTGTTGAAAGCTTTTTAATTCTGATGGATAGGATGTATTTGAATATAAAAACGCATATAGTGTTTGCAAAGTAGTCGAGGCGGTGTCGACCTAGTTCGTGTCCGCTCGATGCGGCGCCCGCCCGCTGATCGCCGACAGCGCCGATGGCTCACGCCGACAGCTCCGCCGAGCGCCGACCGCCGAGCGCCGACCTAGTTCTGGTCGCATGCGTCCGGCCGCTCGATGCCGCCACTGCCGCCGCCGCCGCGCCGCCCGAAATAGAAGCAGCACGTGCGGCACCCGCGCCACACGCCCGCTCGCACCCGACACCTCTGCACGCAGCGCGGCAAACGCAATAAATATACACCATCGTAAACTTACTCCAAACTAACTGAAACGTGTTGTGAATTATTATTAATATAAAGTGTTAACCTGTTCAGTGTCGCTAGTCAACCCCGGACCGTCGTATGAAAATTCTAAAACTATTTATAACCTTGAGTTGCGGTGAAAATATTCGGTAGTTTGATGTTTACTATATACACATGTCGCTATCTAAGCCACTATCGTTATCAGTGGCTAAAGCTTTTATTTGTTAAAGTTCTATAGGCATATTTACAAAAAAATCTTTCTATTTCTGTCCGTGCAACTGCCGAACTACAGTTTCTGTGACCGGTGTGTAGTGCTTGTTTGTAATGTTAAATTGCTTAGCCTTATTCGATTAGAAGTGAGGCTCGTTAACGATGTGCCTTATTCTGTAATATTGTTTGTGTGTGGATGATTGTACGGCGTGACGACGATGCGGCACGTGCGGCTGGTGGTGGTGGCGGCGCTGCTGGTGCTGCCGCTGCCGGCGCCCGCGCACAGGACCGACACGTATGACAATACAATACACTACTTTATACATTTTAGACAAAATGGAGACGGTTCAGTTTTATTTAAAGTTTTTAAACATCTTCGCCAAATTCTTAGTATAGCCTAATCGTCTTTCAAAGATTATGGTTTGTAACTATAAGGAATGACTTTTGAAGTTATCCTACAAAGTAGTAGTTATGATCATATTGTGGGATATGTCACTACTTTTCATTAAAGTCTTACTTAACCGAATGTATATCAAACTACGAGTATGTATACACCTCAAAAAATCTTTAAGATTTGATCAATCTTCAAAAAGAAAGCATCGATGTTTACTTTTTATATTATACTGAGTTTTGATCACAAAATATTTACTTTTGTAGTATAACTAGGTATATCGAATGTTCGAAATATGAATAATTCAGTAAGTTCAAACTTTCATGATCGTATTTATCCGTGATATTGTGAACGAAATGAAATTGCCTCGAAAATGCCTTTCAACTTTTACTTTGCAGGACCCAAATTTGATTACATTCAAGAACGCTGAACCTGAAAAATATTTCACTTGACAGATTTTGCTTTTAGTATTGTGTAAATACAAAATCTTTTTTGCTAGACGAAAGTTTTTCTAATTTTTTCATCTACTGTGTTAAGAATTAAACAATTTAAGTCTATTAAAAGTAAAACAATTAATTATTATAAAAAAAAATAATCTATTAAAATTGTTGCTGACTAATTACTGACAGACCACATACAATTTAAATTCACTTTATAACTTAATATAGGACTTCAATTTAAACCATAAGTAAGAGCCTCGACATCCACTACGTTAATTACTACATAAATTTTAAATTCAGTTTGAAATAAACACGCTCTTTGAAAAATAATTATTTTTGGCATATAAAATCACGGGAGTTAATTAGCAGTTAAATATCAAATCAAATATTCATACAAAATGAAAATTTAATTACTTCATTCATAGAACCTAATAAATGCTAATTAAACGTGAATTGTTCATTTAAGAAATCGACCTTTAATAAATTCTTTCTGGTTTGGAAAAACAACTTTTAGGTTTAAAAAGTGGATGAATATTTGTTATCATAGAAGTGTGTAAACTGTGCTGTTTTATATTAAGGCATACAAAGAAAATATTTAATTTAAATTCAACGTCAGGTGTAATGTTTATTTTTATAGAATTTATAGTTTAAGGGAGTTAAATAGATGAGTCTTGAAATTACATATATTTTTTTGTAGAGTTAAAGCCTGGGCCAGAACGCTTGGAGAGGAGTTATGGCGTCTCAGTGAAACTTTAACCAAATCCAACTACATCAGATCGGTAAGGAACCATTATTATGTAAACATATCGTGCTTATGGACATACTATGTACTACGTACCTATTGTGTACAGTATAGGTAATGAAGATTATGATAACTTTACGTTATTCATAGAAATCACTCTGAGAAATCACCACATTGCTCCAATCAGAGAAATCTGTGTATTATAAATCAGTTTCAGATACTTTACAGGAGAGCATTTCGAAGATTTTGAGATACGTTGAAATCTTAGCCGACCTTGAGAATTTGAGTGAACATGGAGAAAAACATAGTAAATTTATGTGTATTTCTTGGTTAAGAATTTGATTATAACGAGTGAGTTACCTAAAACTGTGGTACTATGTTATTCCTAGTAAGCGTGTATCTTGTTAATAAAGAGATAAGTGAAATGCGGATCCCAATACGATTGTGGATGTTAACTTGGTAAGCGCGGAGATACTTTCAGTAATGCATAAGCAAACAGGATTACGCCTAATGATAACGTTAGGGTGTCCGTAAGCTTATTTGCTACCACCTTACCGTACATGAACACAAAAACAATAGCTAAGCTAGAAAAGAACAAAATTCATATTAATAACATGTTTAAAATTTGGAAGTGAATATACTCAAGGAAAAGTAATTAAAAAACTAGTTGCGTCAAACATTGAACAGAGAATCTTTGTCGATCAAGTTAGTAAAACGACTAAAGCAGAAATTAAATTGTTTAACTGCTTTCTATTGACATCACAAGTCTGAGTTTACTAAAATCTATTTACAGAATTTTTTAATAAACTTTTAAATAAATTTAAGGTATGTCTGAATCGATCGAAATACTTTAACTAACTTCGTTTGGATTAGGCATAGTTGGGAAGCTTCAATTACTGCGATTAAATTAGATGTGATGAATCTAATAGAAACATACACATATATATATATATTTGTCCCATTAGATATAGGGGTTATAATAGTTCTCTTTTTTGTCAAGAGATTATAACAAGTAAAATAACTCGCACAAATTTAATAAAATTTGTAATTGATGGCCTTGACATTACTTTTCTTATGCCTATATTTTTTGTCTTTCAAGATAATAATAAAGCTGAAAATATTCAGTAAATCATAAATGTTGATAATTTTGTAAAATAATATCGTTGATTTGAATTTATTATCATAAAACAGATGAAAATACTTAATAAAAGGTGGATAAAGCCATAAAGCTTCTAGAAATTAACGATTTGTTTTTATTTTTAGCGCTACAAACAGATGAACGCGAGTGTAAAGCAAAAAGATGGAAAGCAAATATTAGAGTCTTCCTTACGGTCTGTTAGCACAATGCTTACAGGAAAAATCAATGCAGTCAAGGTGAACCAAACCGTCTTATAACCTAAACTACTTATTTTATTACTTTAACTAACCGCTCTACTTCTAAATAATACTTTAATAACTTCTATACTTAATTATCTTTATGTAGGTAATGTTTAAAGGTTAATACTAAAATGTCATTTAGTAAACGATTAAATGGGAGATTTAAATCTCTTCGCCAAAGAAATTAGCATTGCCAAAATTTGCATAATGGTTTCCTTAAAATTCAAATTTAGAACTTAATTAATTAATGTTCGAGACTCCTTTGGAAAATCAGTAAAATTCGATTAACAGCTATAGGTATATACGTATTTACTTTTATATATTGTAGTGTATTCATGCGACGGCAGAGCGCTTGGCACGAGAATTCAATTATTCCACGGTAAGCGACGAGGATTTCCAGTACTGCTCCTCTAAATATTCGCAATTCGAATATGAAGATGGAAAAATGCTTCAGAGGAACGAGGCAGAATTGCCGAGTTTCGCCAAAAATAATTCCCACTACATCAACGTTACCTTGGAAAAGGACTCACATTTTTATGATATCAGCGTCAATACCAACATGAGTTGCGTTCACGTGCCAACCAACATTTTCTACAGAGGTAATTAACTGGCGTAGTTAATGCTTTTGCGTCCTTTAACGACGACTTATTTATTTGGCAATAAAAGCACTCGCACTATGAGCACTCCGTTAAGATTCTATTAAACTTTATGTTTCAGAAAGAGAAGCAAGAAATGCGATTTTATGGTCTAAAGGTCTCAATGATATATTTATAAAGAACTATCAGTCGGATCCTTCGCTATCATGGCAGTATTTTGGGAGTTCACACGGTATACTACGCTTTTACCCAGGAATGCCTTGGAACCTGAATGGAGTTGACACATATGACTGCAGAGTCAAGCCCTGGTACATTGAGGCAGCAACTTGTTCGAAAGATGTGATAATATTATTTGATGTTTCTGGTTCTATGACTGGTTTTAAAAACTATGTCGCTAGAAGAACTCTTCGTTCACTTTTAGATACACTGTCAAACAATGACTACGTAAATGTTTTCACCTTTAAAAATGAAACAAAGGAAGTAGTAAAGTGTTTTGAAGGCTTAGTGCAAGCCACCCCCGAAAATCTCCTAACAATAAAGAATACTCTGGAACCGACGGATGACGGGAAAAAACACAAAGTACCTTTGGAAGGCTACGCTAACCTCACAATCGCTTATATCAAAGCTTTTACAACGCTTAAAGAGGTAAGTTACTTAGTGATTTGAATTGCGCGATTACCTTACCTTCAGTAAATTAACTTTGTTTAAACAACGAATGTGAGTTTATATGAAATTAGTATGTTAAGCTCGGAAACAAATCTCATTAAGTTTTGTAGTGATTTCGAACATGTAAAATAATACAGTTATTTGTAAAACATTTATATATTCTAGATACAAGTTTACTGAAATTTGAAGATCTCTCTTATCGATCAAAAATCATGTCTGCAAATAATTTTATAGAGGAGGACTTACTGTAACGTGAGCAGTACTCAGGGTTGCAACCAACTGGTGATGGTGATCACTGACTACGTGCCCGGCAACCTGACTGAGGTGTTCGATGAATACAACAGGGAAACAGTCGGCAACAAAACATACACGCCAGTCAGAGTATTCACCTACCTCATAGGGAAAGAAGTCACAAACGTACAAGAGATACTTTGGATGGCCTGTTTGAACAGAGGTGCGTATTTATGCTTCCACTTTCTTGATTAAATCCGACGAACCCAAGACATCTGTTCTTTATATTCTTTCTTCCGCTGGCCCTTGGTGGTGCTCAAAATAGAATTGTTTGCTCTTTCTTATAAGAAAAATACTGTTTACTTTGTTTTTTTTTTATTGGATACGAGCGTGGGTGTAATGATTGGAAGGTTTATAAATGTATAATAATGTATTTAAATTAATATTTTCATTGGCGGTCTCTCTAGAAAATTAGCGTAGGAAGTGAATTTAAATACTTAATCTTGTTCGCCTAAACTTAACGTTCTAAACAAATGAACAAACATTTTGGACTGTGCAAATAATTAAATAATCTGTTTAAATAATTTAGATATTACACCTATCCTTAATATTTTGTTTATGTAAGAACGTGCTTCAACCATTATATATTCGTTTTGTTTAACTTAGATTCCTGTACATAAAATATTAATACGAACTTGAAATGAAGGTTCATAGTGTTATCGTTTCAATACAGTCTGATATTATTAAACTTCCAAGAGATTAGAGAACATTCAACGAACTTCAGCCTCTGATCATGGTAGATTAAGTAAGTAAATCAGTTTAATCAAAGTTGAAACCCAAGTTCACTAGTAAAGTGATGCTAAGCGCCTTTGAAGAAAACTTAATTTGTCAAGTCTTATCCTGTTTATGAAGTTCAGTACCTATAATATCCTTGATTTCTTTCCTTGAGTGGCCGATGAATTTTCCAGTAGAAGTATTTTTAAACATAATTCACATCTTATTTTTTAATTTCTTTGGTCATATTAAAATTTAGCCTTAATACTTTAACACAAATATACGACATATTATTTCCTTACAGATTCCTGGTATTAAAAGTAGCGAAAAAAACTGTTCTGAGCATTAAATGTCTACTCTTGAACTGTAGTCTTTTGTGTAACCATTAGTACCGTGGATATCGAAACAATATCCGAATCTAGTCTTGAAAATTCGATACTGTTCTTACGATTCCTTTTAGTTTGCGCCCTCCCGACCTCTTTAATGAGGGCTCCTCTCGGCATCAGCACGATAATAGCCTTTTTGCACAATATTGCTATATCGGTTATAATTGTTTTATTATTAAAGTTTGTTTATTATGTTTATTTATTGTTTTGCAATTGTATGGTTAAAATAATTTTGTGTATATAAAAGAAAAGCGCTACTGATTGAGTAATCCAACAACGCGCAGCTCAAACCAATTACTGGTATTGCAACGATGCTAAGATGCTAAGATCGACATTTCGAAAATACAACCCCTAAAGGGATCAAACGGAGGACCCAGAATTGTGAAATCATTAAAAATGTATAGTTAAGCCTCGTTTACAAATAAATAAACTCGTGTTTTTCAAAAACTACCCCTTCCTGGGGTGATAAATAGTTTAAATAACTACTAAACGAACACGATACTAAAACATACATTTTTAGTTTTAATAAATAATTAAATTAAAATCAACATGGGTGTTAATTCTAAGAAATGTCAGTTTAGAAATTGATTAAATTTAAATTGGTGTCAATAAATAGTAGTCGAGTTCTACCCGGACGTAGTCGCGCGCAAAAGGTAGTTATTGAATACAGTGGTTCGATTATTGTAAAATAGTTTAGAAATAAAGCTTTGTTCAAATAGAAATTGCAATAGAAAAAAAAAGGTTAGAGATGCTGAGAAAAAAACGCAGGAAATGCTTAAAAGCTATTGTGTTTTTCGGATTTTCTGGTTTACCACACTTATCTTGAGTCTTGTGAACACCTTCAATCGTGTCTTACCTAATGACCCAGCCAAGACAAAACTTTGTGTTCTCTTAGCAAAGTTATTATTTGGGCATCGAATCTAGGATTGGTTACTTACTAACGGCTCTTCACTTGATTCTAGTTGTTTTGAAACAAAGGATTTTTTAGGATATTTCGTCCACATACACTCGGTGGAGGAGGTCCAGCAACAGGTGTTAAAATACATTAACGTGATCGCCAGGCCCATGATCCTGGAAGGAGAGGAGCCGCCACCCACCTGGACTCATGCTAACATTGATGATACTGTGAGTCCAAGAACTACTTCCACTTTTATAGGCCTCCGAACTATTAAAAAACATTAACTTGTCTGGTTTTTATAAAGTCGTATTTTCAACACGCGGATGAATAAAAATTTAATGCCCAAGTTTTGGGTACACTAAAACCAAAGTTTTAATTTACCTTCTTGGCTATTTACAGAGGACAACCAGGTGGGGCGTAAGTGGAGACCTTACTAAGGTAAGGATAATAAACAATTCAAGTCTATGTATTCAACAATATTGAGGTTTCTACTATATATTCTATTACATTTTTGTCTTGAAAAATAGTAGTAACAAGTAATGAAAAAGGTTTTCCATCATTTTATTCCAGAGCCTTAATGAAAAAACTGGTCCCATTTTCTTTTAGTCTTATTGGATCACAACGTGGCCTAGGATCGTTCTAGTTAGACTCATATATTCGGAAGCCTTTAGCAGTGACTGTCTTCTGGCTGTAAAATGATAAATAATTTGTTTATATTACAGCCAGATGAAGATAAACTAGTAGCATCAGTGGCAATACCTGCGTTCGACTATAAGTACAATGAAGAACACAACGACGCCATCCTGCTGGGTGTGGCGGGTACTGACGTGCCCATAGACAGCATCGCCAAGTTGGCGCAGCCGCATCAGCTCGGCGTCAACGGGTACTCCTTCATCGTCAGCAACAACGGTTACCTGCTGCTGCATCCACTTCTTATTACCACTGTGAGATTCTTTTCTAACTCCATTTGTAAATACACAATTAGAGCCTTGTGATCATGAGCCACATATATGGTACTAAAGTGTTCATTATTATTTCCCATTATTTAATTATGTGAACGTCAAATAAATATATGCTATAAATAAATAAATAAATAACCACATCACGACACACACATTGACTCAGCCCTGCATTAAGTATCGTAAGAACTTGTATCGCAGGTGCTAAGCAACGATATATACTAAATAAATAAGAAAACAACATCCAAGACCGGTAAGCGAAACAATGCGTCTTGCAAATAACACAAAGTCCCGCCCCCGCCGGGATTCGAACCCGGAAACTCTAGCCTATGCTATGTCAGCCTTTTAAGCATATATTACTTAAAATATCTGCCTTGTGGTATTTGAAGCCACGATATTTGTGGCATAAAGCAAAAGCAAAATAACTGTTATTATAACAAAATGTATCGCAACACAATACTTACATCGAAATCTTAAAAAACCTTGGCAATGGGAATACAAATAATTTTAAACGAATATTCCAGATAAACGGCAAGTTGCAAGAGAATTACAACAGCGTTGACTTCGTAGAAGTAGAACAGGTGGACGATGGCAAAGGTTCAAGGGAGCTCGGAGACAAGATCAAGAAACTTCGGCACAGTCTTGTCTTTGGTGTAGACGGAAACATGACTAACGTTGAAGTGCTATACCACTATGATAATATGAGGTAGTATTTTAACCATAAACAAACAAGTTATCAATAATCATGCAAAAGAGTCAAAGTTCTAGCATAAGTTAGTAACTTTGGTCGGAATAATTGCTGCAAATATTATTTAAAAATACTAACATATTTTTAAAAGGAAAAGTTTGTAAAACGATAAGAATTATTATAAATAATATATTCCTATCCTCAGGAGAATATCTCGTGTTAAACACGACTACTTCTTTAATGCACTGGAAGGGACTCCGTTTTCGATGGGTATATCATTACCCAAGGGTTACGGAGACACAGAACTCATGCTTAAAGACAATCCCCTTGAGGCCAAACAAGGAAAAGAACTCACTGGAATCAATGTAACGGACTACTTCCGATTCAGTTACAGAGTTCATCCTGACTGGTAAAGTTAATGTCTAAATCTTTAATTAATTAATGAATAATGTATTTGATATCATAAACATACGTTTTTTAGGGTTTATTGTAAATATCATTACTTGGAAGGTCATGAAAGTCCTAATGCTGAAGTAGAAATCTGGAACTTTTTAGTTAATTTGTCGAAGAATGAAACTGATATCACTAAAAAGCAATACGTTGAAGATAGTCACAAAAAGAAATTCAAAGTTGAGAGTAAGTAATAATTTTATTACAAAATTAATAATACATTAAAAGATGAATTAAGTTTTTGGAAAAAATATTTTCACTACCTTTTTATAGCTCACTGTGGAGATGCAAGGACACAGTTGAAAAAAGATGATTACTACTGCAACGAAGATTTAGTCAAACAATTAGTCTTTGATGCAAAACTATCAGCTCCATATTTCAAAAATTGGGATGCATCGAAATCCGACAAGGAACTTGCAAGAAAATATAATGTGAGCGTAAGATTTATTGCAACGTCCAGTGGTCTCACTAGATGGCATTATGTATTTGATCATAGAAAAAATGAAGTAGTGGATGATAATGGCTATAGGGAAAAGGAGTTCGACGGATAGTAAGTATTTAGTTTTACATAAGACCTGTTTTGTTAAGTTGTAACTTTGTAAAATATTACATTTGTTTCAAGCGTGTTTGGGGATAACTATTTTAATGCAATCGAAGAGACTTGGTACAAAGCAGCAGTACTACAGCACATTATTAATAAGGAATCTTTAGTGATATCAACACCGCTTCCTAATTTGGACGATACGATCAAATCTCCAGCAGCTGTTGAAAATGAAGACGGAGATATAACAATAACTGCAAGCTACGCTATATTCTACAAAGATGGTGACTCTGAAACGCCGGCCTCGGTTGTGGGTTTCCAATATTCCTATTTGAATTTTTATGACAGATTTCTTGAGATCACTGGTGTAGCCAAAGATGATTCACAGGTAACAAAAAGGCTTTGGTATAGCGTTAACGAACGAATCAAAAATATTTTCTAATTAATGAGTGTTACTTTTAATTTAAGGAATTTACATGCGAAAGCGAAAACTATGACTGTTACGTAATAGACAGTTCAGGTTACATTGTGATGTCCATGAATAAAGCTGAAGTAGGACAGTTCTTTGGAGCAATCAATTCTTTCGTATTGCAATCTTTTATAGAGAAAAGTATATATGACCATGTGGAAGTTTTCAATTATCAAGCATTATGTCCACTATCTACTTTAAAGGAAGAGAACAGTGCTTGGTCCTTAATCACAGTGAGTTCCACATTTATGGTAATAGTAATTATAATGAAGCTTGATATTATCACATTATAGTTTAATTTATTTTCAGCCTTTCAGTTTAGTGAAGAACCTGATTCGCTGGTTATTCGTTGAGTCATTTTTAATATTGACTGACGTGTACAACTGGAATCAGTATGCCTATGGTGCAGTTGTAATTGATGAAGATGATGGTAAGTCTGCAGAATATGTGGGAATTATCTGTGTCTTGATGGAAGCTTTAATAGAACTGCTCGTAATAAAAACATAACACTTTTACGATTGGAGATTTTTCAAATCCGCTCTAAGCACTTGTTTGGTAAGTAGGTGGACATAGCAGAAAGAGAAAAAAACTCATAAGTGTACTACCTACTCTGTACA
The DNA here is from genome assembly GCA_949316135.1 of Choreutis nemorana. Lineage (NCBI taxonomy): Eukaryota > Metazoa > Arthropoda > Insecta > Lepidoptera > Choreutidae > Choreutis > Choreutis nemorana. Next base: position 3,503,669 of record OX438598.1, read on the forward strand.
CAATGTCCAAAGTTTTTATAGGTGCTTAGTACCTAGTCCTAGTCATTTATATTTTCACAAAAAGCGCTGGGTGGTAAAGAAAAAAATAGTTTTCAAAAAAATATAACTCAAACCATGGCAAAGATGTAGAAATACCTATAGTTGTAGCTTAAGATACAATAATAGTCAATTCTAAAAATGTATGCGCAATTGATGCTGAATTAATTATACCTTTTGCATATGTATCTATTTCTCACGCAAAATGTAAATATAATTAGATACTCTTTCAATGCACAATCTAATTTTACTGCTTGAACCTAACCTTACCTAACTGCATGTTCGTCTCGCTCGCAGAATATCTTGATCTAATCAACCAAGAGTACACAGAGGCGCCGACGACAATCCCGCCTACTGCTGACAACGAAACCTCTACCTCTAAAGAAGAAGAAGAAGAAACTACCTTCTCCTGTGACCACCGCATTAGCCTTTACATATTAAATCAGACCTACTTTTTGGATACTATTGGTCTGTCGCCTGTTGTTTCTGAAGAGGAAGCCGGTGACTGTCATCCGCCGTACTGGGCGTCGTACATCACGAAGACCAACTTGCTGTTAGTTGTGGTGGAGCGAGGGCCATGGGAGATGAAAGACTCATGCAAGAGGCCTCCGACGACAAAGCCGCAACCCACCGAACCCTCCACCACCAGCCGTGAGCCTTGTCACAAACTCGATTTGGGATCGTTGCCGAGAAGGAGACTTGAAGGCTGTTTTACTTACCATGATAAGGTAGGTAACCTACATACTTTGCTACTGAGTTATTGTGTAATCCGAATGTTTCAATAAAAAATAAGTAAATAAATTGAGCAATATAACTTGGGTCTCTTTAAGGCAAGAGTGAATAGGTTTCTCCTAGGCAGGCATGATCCACCTTAGACCTCATCGCCGCTAAACATCAGGCGGGTTTGGGGTCAAATGCCTGCCTGGTCTTGAATAATAATAAAAAAAAATACACGGGGATGGACTATTTATGAAAAAATCTGTTATAAAGTTTTGTGACCGAGGTGAAAAACTTCACTTCACTGAAAATGTAAAAGGTTTTTCTTTGTCAACAGGAGCGTAACATAACGGCTTGCGGTAAAGGAAGCCTCGCAAGAGCTCATGTTCTAGTGCCTATGTTCACTGCAATAATGGCTGCACTGGCATCCAAAACGTACTTGTGATCAAACCCTAACCAAAATATTACTTCCAATAATATATTTGTACCTTTGTTACTTTCGCAATAAAACTTGTTGCACTTTACTTCTTTGTTTTTTTTCCTGCCCTCCTCCGTACATATCCTGAAAATAACTAATTGAAGCTACATGTTACGACATCGTGACCTACTCGCAAAGTTGAATAAATCGATGCGCTTTGCAGGTAAGCGGCTTTTCTACGAGTCTGGGTAAAACAACAATAAGCGTTACGCACACATGCAAAACCCATCAGGAGAAGTGAGGGCAGCCGTAGTAAATACGCGCAAAGATTCCAACGCGCATGCTCCGGACAAAACTCTTTTACGCTTGCGCATTTCATCGTACACCAATCCGACTGCACTGTGAATAGTGGATTTATTAATTCTAGGTTTAACTGTAACACAAACATTAATACTAGGAATTTAGTAATATGAAAATTATTAGTGAAGTATAGGGCCAAATTAGATTAAGTGTTTCTGATGTGCAAGTTTGCTGGGAGTTTCGCATTATTGCTTCTCATTTTGTCTCTCGACTCCAGGGACTGCTCAGCCAGCAGCCAAAATGAAGCTAACTCCAAAATATCCCTTAACACGTAAGTATATGTACATATATCATAATTAAGTTTAAATAAGAACTAATTAAGTTTAATAAAGACATAATGAAATAAGTTCCAATACGAAAAATTGGGTATGTAAAATACTCAGACAGTGAGAACGTTCATTTCATTTAGCAGAGGATTATTAGAGGTCGGGCATTTTGCAGAGCATTATTACATTAGCAAGTTAAAATACGCTAGTTTATTATAATAGTTCTAGCATGGATAAATTAATAATACTATAATTGTTGTATTTTATAACTATATACTATCATCACTATGAGTGTATAAAAGAATTGGAAGGCATTGACTTTATTGCCTAAAGTAGACTTTCTGCAGCCTAAAAAGCTAACGACATGCTGGGTTGGTATGATGGGTTCGAATCTCAGTCAAAATTTTCAAATACCTACAGCCGGTTATGGCGTTCGACACAAAGTACTTTGTTATATACAGGCGTTCGATTAACTGAGCGACAAATAGTAACGTGTTTATCTGACAAGAAAATAGATTTAAAGATACTTTTTGTAATCCAAATCTTTATTTCTTATTAAAGAGTGCAGGCATGGGCAGTCAAACTCGGCACCGAGCTTTATCATTTTGGTGAACTTATTGCCAGGAAGAAAGAGGTCCAAAACGTAAGCTAATACTTTCTCAAAATAATATTTTAGGCCAAGCTATACATACAGCCTATACATACTGTCGACTAGTCACCGGGAGAATTCGCCCTGGCGACTAGCGACTGAGTGGGTATAGCTTCATCAAAACCTATATAAAATTTAGAAAGTACCTATCGCAGTCACCCAGCGATGAGTCGAATGTGTGTATAGGCTTTTATGTTGAAATAATTTACTAATTGCAGAGCTTTAAATCCGCTCAAATTGAATCAAGAGATGGGGAAAAGTTAGTGCAAAGCATGTCTGATGACATCCGAGGTATGATGGAACTCAAAGTAAGCGCAGTGAAGCGAATAGTTGAGGCAGCTGAGAACATGGCCTTTGACAAACAGAATGAACCAGTTCCTGAGGATTTTCAATTTTACAATAGCAAGGAAATGGATGAGCCCTATGATGAAATGTCCATCACAACAACAGCAGAAACAGAATTTAATATGGAAAATTGGATAGTTAGACCACCAACAAAAAGTGCACACCTACAACAAAATGCCCATTTTTCAAACATTCCTGTGAATGGAAATTTTAGTAGTGTCCACGTTCCAAGTAATGTTTACGCTTGGGGTAAGAAAACTATTCTTTCAGTTATTTATTTCTGTGATCAGAATAATATTTTTAGCAAAAAATATATACGGTCTGTACATCGGTTATTGTCTTTACAGCTCCTGAAGTTATTAAAGGCATCCATTGGTCAGAAGGCTTAGACACACATTTCATAAACAACTATCAAAGCGATCCGACATTATCTTGGCAATACTTTGGAAGTTCCACCGGATTTATGAGACATTATCCTGGTTAGTTCTTTTACATTTTTAGTTTACAATTTGCACGAAATCGATTGTTTTATTAATTTTGGTATTTTTTGTATTTAAGCATTAAAATGGAGGGCTGATCCCGTAGATATTTATGATTGTCGAACTAGAGCGTGGTATATGGAAGCAGCAGCCAGCCCTAAAGACGTAGTGATATTAGTCGATCGCAGCGGGTCCATGACTGGCCAGCGTCGTGACATCGCCAAACACGTAGTCACTAATATCTTGGACACTCTTGGGAACAACGACTTTGTTAATGTAATGACTTTCGCTGACACCGTCGAGGAAGTCGTTCCATGTTTTGAAGATTCTCTAGTTCAGGTAAAAAATAATACCTAATATATTTGATCAAAATTGAGACTTTAGTCAGTTTCGCTTAGTATTTTTAATGGAAACAATGTTTATTTTCAGGCTACATTGGGTAATCTTCGTGAGATTAAGTTAGGCTTAGACAACTTTGAAACCAGTGAAATCGCAAACTTTTCCGCGGCACTAACAAGAGCGTTTGAACTTCTAGAAATTTATAGGAATAACAGTGGCGGTGCCAACTGTAACCAGGTAGCTACAGATTATTTAGAATTATATAAGTGTGTAAAAAATATCATGAGCTCATACTTGTTAATTGTTTTAAAGGCTATAATGCTGGTTACTGATGGTGTTCCGTACAACTATAAGGAGATATTTGAGAAGTACAACTGGAAGTATGATACGCCAGTTCGCGTGTTCACGTACCTGATAGGTCGCGAGGTAAAGGTAGTACCACTCCAGGTATTACTGTGTGTCGTAGTCATTGTGCGTCCTGCATAATGCCTTCCCTTTCGTACCAGTACACCTTGATTGTGGTACTCTAACTTCTGTTATCTCTCCATCTTTTATGCATGACATATTAAGCTTGTCTTTTCCAAGTCTTATCCTTCTATTCTCATCAGCTCCGCTTCTTAGATGTAGTTTAACGTGACGTTGTTTTGAAAAACTTTGTAACTGTTTTATGAGGTTTTGTAGTGCAAATTTATATATTTTAGAATATATTGGGGTTCAAGTGGATCGTCATGTTTTGAATCTGTTTCAATAACAGATACATTACAGCAGACAAAGCAGAGATTTACAAAGCCGCATCAAAGCAAAATTTAAATGATGGCGTATGGAAGTGTTTTTAAAAATGTTTGTTGCTTTTAATTGTTGTTTAATACTATTAGGTATGTAGATGAGCTATCTTGCAATGTTTTGTCGGTTTCTTTGTTTTAAAGTAATTTAATACTTAGAAATTAGTGATAAGTCTTATAAATTTGATAGCAATAAGAAGTTAGTTAGTATTCGCTTCAACTTATTATTGTAGGAACAATGGCAATTGAAATGTAATGCTGAAAGAATGTTAACCATAATCTTCTTGCACCAAACATGATACTCGTATATAATATATGATAAGCTTAGAATGATTCGAATGTATGACGCTTAGCTTAGAAAGACAAACGAGGTAATAATCATATGCAATACTCTTACAATGAAATTCACTGCAATTATTGCATTACACAAAGCACTTTTCCACTCTAAAATTGACGTACCCATAAAATAGAAGAAAAGTAACATTAAGGAGGGTTGTATAGGTTGCGGACGTGAGAGAAGTTAAGTGGATGGCGTGCGCCAACAGAGGATTCTACGTGCATTTGAGCACGCTAGCAGAGGTTCGAGAGCGCGTGCTAGAGCATGTCAATGTGCTTGCACGTCCGCTCGTCTTGCAGCGAGAGAAACACCCCGTCGTCTGGACACCCGTGTATGCTAACGTCACTGTAAGTTAGTTAAGTCTTATTAATGGATTTGTAGATACGATGATACTTAGAGTTGATAGGTCGTGAAGAAAAGCATGCATGTCTGTAAGTAAAAGTTGAAATGTCTATATTTTAGGATCCAAAAGTTGCAGATTATCTGTGGGAACAGCGAGAAAGAGCGCAACAAAAGGAGAGGTTTATAAGTCAGCGACGAGACAAAGCTTTCTTTAATTCGGACAAGGAACAACTGAGGAGATGGAAGATAATCCAGGTACATAAATTAAAATAACTTGAGACGGTCCATCTTGCAAATAACATCTAGTTCTGCCCCCGCTAGGATTCGATCCCGGAACGTTTTACATACTAACCAGTTGTTATAACACTACGCTAAATAAGCTGTCGATATTAGATAAAACAATAATGATTATTATCAAAATGAGGTATGTTAGAACTGTATTGAACTGTGATTTTCAGATGAACCAGGGCCAGTATAGTGAGATCGGTAACTCCCAGTATCAGCTGATGACATCCGTGTCAATGCCAGTTTACGATCTTAGACATAACGAGGTATGTTTTGTAATTACACTATATAATCCATCTCTTCTGTCTGTTGTCGTAGTATTTGAAGAAAGAATTGAACTTTCTTTCAACAAGTACAGATCCAAAATATTTTTCCATTCCAAGTATGTTTAACAATGTTGATTCGAAGCATGTTCCAAAAACTAAAAGATTGGTGGAATAAATTGTCATTTTGACCCCGAATTTTAAAATTTCTTTCCTAAATGATAATATGCAATTGTTGTGTGTGTTAAAGTATTTTTTAATAATACTCCGTTTTGTTTAATGGTTTCCCCTCAGAACATCACAGAGAATGTACTGATAAATGAAGCTTACTGGGTATCAGTTACAAAAGAGGTATTACACTTAGAAAGTTTTGATGATTTAATGTAAACTTTTTGCAAGATACGAGAGACTTTTATGACTTAGTTTTTGGATTTGAGTAACGGTAAAATGTTATTTGGCCCCGTTAGCGATGCATCTGTCCTCGATAGATGTGGACTGCGGCTCCGTGCGGCCCACGCGAACCGCGCGGCCGCACGGCGCCCACCTCAGTCTGCTGACTGATCAATGTGTTGTTCACCCTTTGGCTTACTGTAGTATAGTAGTTTTCTACTAGATCGTAGGCGTAGACCACTAGGGTGTTATGAATAATCTTTCTATCAATTATTAAAATAATTATTTCTATGCAAGAGTTATGATCACACTCACAGTCTCGAATAACATATATTTTGCCTGAATTTAGAGTGATGTCTTTGTAGAGACATTTTTTGATGGTTGACTTGTTATCGAAAGTAAATGTAAATATTTTCAATAACGTTTTATTCAGCCCGTTATACGTCTTTTATGGGGCATTTGTTCTCTATTTCATACGATTGAGCTCTGAAATTTGTTTTTTTTTCTAAAGAATGACAAAACTTTTGAAGTTAAGAACTTTTAGTGTAAATATAAGTTTTTTCATTGATAGAGGCGACGGTTTATTTTCTAGTGGAGGTTGTTACAATGCATTTACCTATATGTTATTAATTTTATTGCATTCGTACGTCAACAACCAAACGCAGTCTGTAGAGGAGAACGGCCAAAAGGAGGTAGGCTTACGCTCTCATTGCATTACATTATCAGGAGACGACTGACTGGTGATGGATGCACTCATACTTAAATATAATTGGAAATATATATTTTCATATATCATTTATAAAAATAAAAACAACATTCTAACATATTTAATGACCTAAAATTGAATTCTGAATAAAATCATTCAATATAACGTGACGACAACAAATTAGACAAAATTCTAACAAAAGAATGAGAATGGAAATTACTGTTCCAACAAGATGCTGATGTAGGTAATAAAGTTTTGCTGTCTAAATAACATTAATCAATTTAATAATGTCAACAGATTTAAACAAGGATCCCTTTGAAAGGTTACTTGTCCTCAATCTGCAGAGATGGAAGTGGGTTTTGAATTTAAAGTGTAGTTTTATTTTCAATTAATTAAAACATTGTAATATTTGAGTAGTTTTGCTAGAGATTGTAATTTTAAATAAATTAGTATTTAACATTTCTATATAATCATATAGAAGTTCGCCTAACGGGGCGTAGTTGCTAAACATAATAATATTGATATAACCTACGCTAGTACGAGCAATGTTTTAACTTACGTAGAGTATGAAGGCTACTAAAGCGCCAGATATCGTCTCGTAGTTAGATATACGGAGACTGTATGATAAATCTTACATTTTGTTGTTATAGACAGTTTTGGTAATAAGCATAGATTTTTATGTCAGTTTTAGACTGTAGCAATATAATAATCGTTAATTTGATGACAGCAATTTACTTGAACTGACCTCATTTTTTTCATCTAGTCTATAGTTACATTAATATAATATAACAAAGTTTTCATTTGCATTTCATATCTGTTTACTCATTAATATAGTGGACGATTTCAGATGCGCATCGCTCGATTATTAGGAGTAGCCGGAACTGACGTTCCGTTGTCAGAAATACAAGCATTGATGACTCCATATAAGGTAATTATCAAAAGTACATTTGTAAAACGCAATTTGATTAACATTAGTAGTAATAAGTAGGGATTTTTGTACATAGAAAATAAAATTCGTGAATATTTTGTTCTAAAAGATTTAAATTACTCCTTTGATTTCAGGTGGGAGTGAATGGCTATGCGTTTATTGTTACTAACAATGGATACATACTACTGCATCCGGACCTGCGCCCAGTTGTATGTATTACATTGAAAGATAATGTTTGAAAATTTCTCGATCGCTCTTTACATCTCACGGCAATACATTTTTCAGTTTCAACAAATACTAAAACCAAGTTACAACAGCGTTGATATGATTGAGGTGGAACTTTTTGACGACGACCGGGGTGCGAGGAATTTTAGCAAGGAGTTAACAGCGGTAAATACACGTTTGGAAAGATAAGTTTTTCATATAAAGTTTGCTAAGATACTTAAATCCTATTATATTTTCAGTTCCGTAAAGAAATAATTGATCAGAAGACTGGGAACAAAGTGATGAATGTCAAATACCATATGGAGGATATGGTAAGGGTTTTGTGCATGATATTGCCTTTGAAATTTTACGACCTATTATGTCTTAACTACTTCTGCCTATTCATACAACAAACTGAGGCGGCTTTACCATTCGAATGTTTGTGTGTAGGTATGGATACAGGCGGCTACACATAAAGCTTTTCATAACAAAAACCATATCAATCCTTATGCTGTAAAAATTAAGGACGGACAAAGTCTACACAGGTTAGGTTGATCTATTGCCGTATAAATAAAATATTTGATTAAATAATGATAAATACTGGCTACGTGCTATTATACATCAACCAAGACCTTTTTTTCTGTTCCTGTAAAAAACTTGGTATTGTCGATAAATTTTAAATTGATGTTATTATCGATACTCTTGTTTTTTATAGAAACGTGTGTCCAGGGCTAAGAAGCACTATTTCTGGACGGGCATCAGCGACTCACCCTTTACTCTCGTGGTGGTGATCCCTGAGAACTATGGTCGCCATCGCATCACCCCACCACCGACCGACGACATCCATAGATTATCTCTCACCTCAAAGAACATATCAGCTAGACAGTACTTATCTGATAAATGGAGTGTGCATCCAGATTGGTATGTTAAAATTGATTGTTTTATAAGGATGATATTATGAATTTATATTAACCCCCACCTAAGCTAAAGAAATTTTTAGACCTCAATATTAGCACCTGTTGAGTCTAAAACTAAGCTTATTAAAATTCTATGAGGATAAAAAATTGAAGAGGTATATCCTACATCACTTATAAAATCTTTCAGGTTATATTGTCGTCACTATGAGCGTAACTTTGCTACTCCTGAAGAGGAATTGTTGTACTTTTTGGAACGCGTCGCGAAGCCTGGCTGGAGATGGCCTGCCAAGCCAAAACCTCCGGAACATCACAAAAACAAATCTGGACATGATAAGAACAACAATGGTAACTCTCATTTACATTATTTTTTTATGGGTTGACTATGCTAGCCTCAAGTCATACGAGATAGATACCGGCTCCGATTCAATAAATTAAAGATTATTACTACTCAAATATAATCGATCGTAGTGTTGTTGAATTACTTATATGGTTTTTATGAATTTCGAATACCTTTAAGATCTTTTCTACAGCTACCATATTTACAGGAACACCAGAAGCTCGAGATAGAACTAAAGTGTCAAACACCACACCAAGAAACGAATACTACTGTAAGTGCATTATATTTTATACTAGCTGACCAAAATTTCACACGGATGCAACAACACAGCGCAACTTTGAAACCTGAAAATTAGGAACTCAACAAAAAAAACTGTGTCCAGATAGGTTAAGTCGTTCTCAAATGATGCTTCGTCATTCATTTGGCAAATCTTTATTAATATTGATTAAAATTTGAGATTGCATTCGAGTACAACTAATAAATTAAGGTATATCTTAACTGTCTTTCAGGTGACCACGGTTTAATGCAAGCATTGGTCTACGACGCAAGGAACACCGCTTGGTTTAACAAAAGCATTTCAGATTCTGCTTCTGACGATAAACCGTGAGTATTTTCTAATGTAGTACCTACGTACGTACCTACCTACGTATAATAGATAGTAAGGGAAAATCACTTTACATATTTAAGACTACACAAAATTAAAAATCATTGTGTTGTTTTCCTTCGAAGGAAGGTAGCTAATACACTTAAAGGCTTAAGACTTTTGAGTCTGCATCATACCATCGCATTGTTTTCACAACCGTTTGTTGATTGGCTTTGGTTTCTGCTTACCATCAGGAAGGAGGCCGTATGCATATTTATCGAAAGAGTTGTATAGAAAATAACCATTTTTTTAACTAATACACAAGTTCTTAAATTGCACCTCAATTTTATGTTAATTTCGCCTGGATAGCCCATTGACAAAAGTGATCGGATTGCTGCCGAGGTAAAGTAGACGAGGAAAATATTATCTTTCAAGTTTCTATAAATGTTTCAATTAGTTTAATACACCTACAGAGTGGAATAGATCGAGAATTGATGTGTTATAAATCTATTTTTACGGCATAATTGATGGAGAATCTCTTAATATCTAACTCTAGTTAATAGATATGTATGTTGGATCTGTGAACACCTCTTTGTTTTAATTATTTAGTCAAATATATTTTAGTGCAGCCGTGGATAGTAAGTACATAAATATATGAACATTATAATCAAATATGAATAACCTATTTCTTTAGATATCATTTATATTTGAGTTGGTATAAATTACAATATAACTTAACTAGTGTATTCGTTTATGTTACTGACAGAATAATTATAAAAATGACATTAACTTAAATGTTTTAATTAATAGGTCTGAATTCATTCAGCGATTTGGATATATCGTAGCTTTCCTATCGACTCACAGTGGATTGACGAGGTGGCAGACCCATCCACCTAGAGAAAACGATAATGATAAGTAAGTTGTTTAAACAGGAATCAGAAATTGTATCAAATGTTCCAAATGAAAAGATACAATAGACAACATTTTGTTTGTCGGTGAGTTTCGATTGTACTTGATAAAACTATCTAATTTTAGACAAGAGTTTGGTAAGCAGTGGCCTAAAGCTATCGACGAGGTGTGGTATAGACGGGCAGTGGAACAGCATTATGTGGATCCGCTAAGCTACGTGTACAGCGTGGAGGTGAACACAGATATGTTCCCATTGAACGTGAGCGCTGCCATGGTAACGGCCGCGCACGCTGTTTTCCATGGCGATGGCCACAGGAAGGCCCCCGCCGCCGTTGTTGGCTTTCAGCTCCGACACGATAGACTCACCGAGTGGTTCGAGAACATTACTTCCTCGGTATGTTCTAGGGTTTCTTCCTCTCACTATCTTTTAGTATTAGCAATATTGAATACTTTATAACTTGAGAGTTTCCTGTGTTGATTCAATGTAAACAAGAGCAAGTAACTTACAAAACAACATAGCGTATTTCTGATACTTTTTTATGTACCTATTAGCAAGTTACGATGTTTTTAGTATTTGTTATGTTTTTAGTGTGAGCACAATAAAGAATGTGTGACTTGTTTATCCGATAACTGGGATTGTTACCTTGTGGACAACAACGGGTGGATAGTAGTTAGCGAGGACTCCACACAGACTGGACAATTCTTTGGAAAGGTAATATTTAAGTATATTTTTCCTTTGGTAAAAAATATTCAGTTTTAAAACAAGAATTTCAATAAAGTCAAAATCGAAGTCAAAATGTTTTTTATTCGAATAGACAACAGCATTCGAAAATAAGCACTTTCAAATTATGATTTTATTTTTACTACCACCGGTTCGGAGTGCTATTTGTACGGGGAAGAATCCGGCAAGAAACCTCAAAAATATTTTCTATTACAACTTACAATTTCTCAACATAATAATTCTAGCTACACTCCAACTGTCACTAAAATAAACCTGTGCAGGTTATTACTTCCATATAAATTTATATAATGCTTTACAATGTTTTACAGATTCGTCCTGATATTATGGCTAAACTAGTAGAGGAAGATGTCTACAAAGCAATTCATATTATTGACTACCAGGCTGTTTGCTTCAGAGAGAAGAAAACCACTAATCCTGCAACAGTTTTACTGACGGTATTCTAATAAAGCTTATTTTAATGGATGTTTTTAACTAAAAATGGTGTACATTAAAATGTTTTTTCAGCCTTTCGACAACATAAGAATGATAATGGCTTGGTTGTTGGGAACAACGGTGTGGATATACGACTCACTAACTTTAGGTTTGGCTCAAGCTTCGAGCTACTCTTTCGATGACGGTAAGATACGGACTCAATGCTACAGCTGTGAACATATTATAATAAAATGTATATGTTGTGGAATGAATACTTGTGTTCTATAAAATGTTTAAGAATTTGGGGTCAAATGCACTTACATGGAATTTTTATGTCGTTTGGACTGATTACAGTCGATGTGCTGAGGCGTGTTGTCGGCATGCTTTGTGCAACTCTGCATGACAACCAGCACTAGTCAAAGAAAGTCAAACATGAAGTCTACATATTTATATATTATGTCTTTTTTTTCATCTTATCAAAAATATGTTTCACCAATTTACATACAATATGATTACACATATATAACTACATGTTTGCGCAAGAGATAGTAATCTAATGTGCTTGCTTAATATTCTGTGCATGAATATATTTATATGGGAAGATTTGATAGGCATAACACAACATGACACAACAAATACGTAATTTAGTATCTTATGGTCGACTTTATTCTTAATTCCAAAGCATCCAACTATAACTCAATAAGCACCTTACAAACTAAACTGATCTACCACGCTTTCATTGGGTGCATGATTTGGAGGCAAAAGGTGCACATATGACATCAATAGATAGGTAGTTGTTTTGTGCGATCTAGTTGTGAGTTCAAAATTTAATTTTGGAGTCACCGATTGGATGTTAGCTGATTGTTTTACAAAGTAGTAATGGCTCCAACCTTGTTTTCAGAGTATGTTACACCCACGGGTGAGTTATAGACTGAGCACTGTAGACTAACACAACTACTGGTGCTGTCAATTATTGTACAGCACCAGTTTCAACCTTCTTATTTCCTCTAGTAATGTAGATTCGATCCCAGCCAGAATGTGCATGTACAATTTAATAATTAATTTATGGGTAGGTACATTAGTTACAGTTTTTACTTTTACGGTCGATTTTTTATTTAATCAGGAATCAGGAATACGTCTATCTATATTTTGTTCTATAAGCGATATTGATGTTTTGCATGTTCCTGCTCTGGATGTTTTGTCTAGGAGAGCTTTTAAATCATTTCGCTCAGTGTTTACAATTTAACAAATGCAATGTAGTGTATATTTGGCTTAAAAATACATAAATAATATACCTATAATTGAATAACATCCGATAAATATTCCGTTTGCCATGTGTACAGTTCAAATTATAATTTATTTTAATGTCCGCTATTCAGCCGCATGGAATCTCAATAAGTTTTAGAATCTTTTTAATTTTGCATGTATCCTTTATTTAATAGTAAGTCGTTGAAAACCAATTTATAACACACAGTGGCATATCAGAACTACGAGAACGACGAAGAGACAGACGATCCGTTTTTGTCGAAGCCTTCATCGCGAAACCTTGAGAGAGACTTCGAGAAGTTTGTACTCATAAACAGGACTCGACCGACGCCTTGTGACCGGGAGATGTACTTATACCAACTGGACTATAGTAACTTGGATGATAAGTTGAACAAACAGCTAAAAGATTGCGAGAGGCCGTACCACGTGCAGCTGGTGAACTACACGAACATGTTGATGGTGGTGGTGGACGCGATGTGTCCTAAGCAGGAGGCGGTGTTGCCGCCCGTGGACCCGTCCGAGGTCAACTACAATGAGTCCCTGCCCTGCCTAAAACACATGCACCCTTTGTACAGGAAACAACCGAGCTCCTGCATCAGAAATCATACAGAGGTAACTTCCACTGTGAAATTATCTAGTTATATGTTAATCAAGTTTTAATTCAATCTATATAATCGAACCTAGTACCTAAGTACTGTCGTGAAAAATGCGAAGCTCATAATGTTTTTTTATTTATTAGGAGAGCAACATCGACATGTGTGGTCGCGGTAGTCTACAGGGCAAGAAATTATTCTATGTTCCATTGAGTATACTCATGCTACATAAGTACCTTCAATAGTTAAATCTTAACCAATTCTTATAAAACAGTTTTATTTTATGAAAGAAGATAGATTTAGTTGGAAAATATTTAAAGATAAATATTTAGTGAAATAAAACTTTGAACTACTTGTAGACAATAGGTACATATCTGAAGTGGTAATATAATAATTAATTACCAACTCGTTTAATAAATAAGAAAAATTATCAGTCGAAATTACATGTCATTTTACGCATATCAAATAAATTAATGATTTTAAAGTGTTATGAACTCTTTATAAATAAATTACTCCAAAGGTGCCACAACAAGGCATTAATATCATCGTAAAATGGAAATATCAATTTAGAAATAAGTGCTGTGTACATTATTAATAGATAGTTTTTTTAAAGAAATAACAGTCTGGTTTGAATCTGAATATTCATTTATTTAAATATTGAGAAATTATTTAAAAATACATTATTGTTGAATTTTATTCTGTCCTAGAATTCTAAAGATAACGCTTGTCTATTATGGATATGGTGTTCAAATGATTTATTTATTAGTACCTAAAAGATACAATATGAAACAGATTTTGTTATAGTTATAAAGAATTTTAACTCTGTTATTAAATTGATTTTGAAATTAAAATTTTAATTTAATTTCTATCAATTCCTTAGTACAGGTCAATGTTATGGATTTGTTTGATAGTAAATAAATAAAGATTTATTGTAACATTAAATTTTGTTTTTATTAAAATGTGACATAATATAATATATTACAGCTACTTTTCTAGAAATAAATAAGGTCACTAACATTGCTTTAGGGGTTGTTGGCTTGGTTTTTCTGATCTTTTTCGTATTTTTGTATGAAGGTGTTAATTTCTTCCATTAGGAGGTCATAGCGTTGTTGTCTCAGAAGGCTCTCCTGCAGTTTTTCCAGCTGCTCCCCACCTTGCATGAATGTCTTGAGGCTGTGTGAAGTGCCACCACCACTTCTGTGTTCTGTTACTCTATCCTGTGGGTAGTTATATGTACGGATTTTCTCATTTCTGTTTCCGGTACCAACCTGAAAATTTATTTAAAACAAAATTTGTGGTTAGGAGTAGAAAATTCTTGATGACTATTTCACTGTAGAGAATAATAAGAACAAATGTATATGATTCAACTCATGGTTCAATGTTAACTATAATTTAAGTATGCATACTATGGGTATTGTTTGAGAATTCTATGAAGAATTCTAATTACCTCACTCATACAGTTTAAACAAACCTATGTAATACTTTTTGGCGAAATTTGTCTGTGAGGTGAAATTACTTTCCTAATAGGCCTGAATGAAAGAAAATACTGAATATCTAATACAAGAGAAACATGTGAAACAAACCTGGGATTTCCTTTCAGAATTAATTTTTGATGATTGTTCCTCATTCTGTTTCTGTAGCAGGATGGTTCTCAACTTTTGTAATGCAATCTCCTTGTTTTTGATCTGTGACCTTCCTTCTTGACACTCCACCGCAGTGCCAGTTGGTATGTGTATGATGCGGACTGCACTGTCAGTTGTATTAACATGCTGACCACCAGCACCACTAGCTCGTTTCGTCTCTATCTGTAGGTCTTTCTCTGGAATATTCAACTCTACTTCTGAGGGTTGAGGTAGGACAGCCACTGACACCGTACTAGTATGTATTCTACCACCTTTCTCTGTTGAAGGTATTCTTTGTACTCTATGAACACCAGCTTCGATTTTCATGAGTTGAGGGACACCATAGCCTTCAATGAGCATTGAAGCTTTCCTAATGCCACCAAGATCTGAGGCATCAAGTGATGCAGTGTCAACATCCCAACCCTTGTATTCAGCATACTGTTCATATAGCTCAAACAGCTCTCTTGCAAACAGCATAGCTTCTTGTCCCCCCGCTCCCGCCGATACTTCCAATAACACACCCCCATCAGTTATAAATGGTTCAAGTAAGATAGACTGCAGTTCACCATCTATCTCTTTCATTCGTGAAAGATAAATTTGTGCTTCTTCTTTGATCATTTTCTTGATCTCGTCATCCTGACTGTCTTTCTTGTTCAGGTCTTTCAGAGATTGAATGCTGTCGAATAAAGCTATTCTTTGTTCGAGTACACTTACTATTGGTTTTATTTCGGTAAGACGCGTCACTTGTTCAGGTGAACGCCGCGACTGCATGAGAAGGCTCTCATGCTCTAACATCAAGCTATTGAGGTATCTTTGAACGGAAACATCAGCTAAGTTAACAGTTTTGTCAGAATAATGTTTGCGCAAAAGCAAATTATGCTTTTCTATTTTTAGAAAGGACCGAAATATATTAAGTCTCGAAAACGCCATAATACTTGGAATACAATACAGTTTTCACAAAACAAACCTAATTATTTCATTTAGATGTTATTTTATGTTTTATTTTTGGTTTTGAGGTTAAATTGACATAATTGACATTGACAGTTGACACTTTCCAGCTGTTTGTCCTTAGTGATGTTCGTATTAAAAGTTTGCACCGGAGCAGTGAGTATCGGAGATTTACCGGAAAAAATAATCGATTGAAACTACCGGTGACTAATCAAATAAACTCCGTTGATCGCATTAGGTTTTTGGTGATTCTCATATCTGTTTAAGTCATTGCACAGCTGCAATATTAGTTAATTATGCGATCAAAGGGTTGCGTCCTATGATCCTGTTGAACAGGAGTTGCAGTAGTGGAACAGAGGGGCGGGTTTGCCCCGAAAAAATATATACTTTCCTATAAATAACAATCGATCAAAGAAATTTGACGGTTTTTGACCGTTTTAGACTCCTTTTTGACTTAACAGGGTTACAGTTTTAATCAAAAATTTTATTTAATACTTTTGCGTTTCCCGATTCCGAAACTGAATCTTAATTATGACAAATATATAAAAACATATAGCAATAATAATAACCACATCACGACGCACACATTGACTCAGCCCTAAGATAATCTTGTATCGCAGGCACTAAGCAACGATATGGTATTTACTACACAGGTAAGAATATCTTCAACATCCAAGACCGGTAAGCGAAAAAATGCGTCAAAACACACCACAACACAAACAACAACCACACACACATATTTATTTATATTTTACATGAAATACCTTTGCTCGCCAAGACCTTTCTTTTGATATAGACAAGTGATGATTATCTCAATTAATTTTTTTCCGAGGTTAAAATCTTCCGTCGTTTAAAATCAGTAATAAGTAATATCAAAAATTGGTATATAATAAGGGCTCCACATATTTTTATTGCAACGTCATGGGCAAACAAGCAACCAATTCACCCGATGGAAAGTGATAAAGTTGTTGTCGTTGAACGGCCAGAGCACTGCCAATGCGTTGCACATGTAGAGGTAAAAATGTTAAACCTTTCGTGCTTGTAATTACACTGGCTCTCCAATTCGTCGAACCGAAACACAGCGAACTGCGGCACTACGGTAAAAGAAAGGGTACCAACAGAGACGATATCGCACGTAGATCTACCACCCATAGGTATACCTACTATTTAAACAAATTTAAAATCGTTTTATAACTAGGTACAATTCATAGGCAAATAAAAGATATCGAATTTCTTTATTACCAATATTAAAAAGTAGGTATGTCCAACATAATAAGTAAAGTCCGTAATTTGAATTATTGTTTATACCCAACATTGAGCACGTCAGTCAAAGTGGTAGCAGAACTTTTTAATAATAATTTTACTAAAATGATGTTTTTTTAATTTTACGCAGCAAATTATACCCGACAGCTTCAAAGACACAAAGTGAAAACCTCTTCCTGTGTCAATTGTTACAAATATTTCATTTTTTTTTGTCCAGGTGTCAATACCGCAATGACCACAAGAACGCAATTCAATAATATCGTTAACGTGGATTCCCCGGTTCTTTTATATAATTCTTTAAAAAAGCTTACTTAATAAGTCTTAGAACTTCTCTCTATAAACGTACGTTTTCTGTTAACACCGACGCGAAAAGAAATTTAGAAATAGGATCGCTTAAAGCGCTGCTTTCTTCCCCAATGCAAACCAAATTAATCCTTGGGCTGAGTTCCTCGGAATTAATAAACGTTTTAGAAATACGTGTTCCACCTTTGAATCTTACACACGTGTTTGATTCTTTTGGTGTTGCAAACCCCAATCGGTCAATATGTGTATTATGCGCGTAGCTTTTAGACTTTTGTTGGCTATTTTTATTCTAAAAAAGGAGAAAGAGGTTTATCATGGGATAACAATGAGAAATAAAAAAAGGCATAGTCATAATGCTCATAGAACTTATATAAATAGTCAGGTCATAAATTCTGTCACATGTTTAATATAAAATAATTGAGACAAGTTTATTCATTATGTAACCATTTATACACCAAATTGAACTTAACAAAACATACATTCTCATGACACTAAAGTTTATTCAAAATGACCTCCGTGATTTTGAATACAGGCCTTCAATCTGCGCAGCCAGTCGTCTGTCGCAGCACGAACGAGGTCCATGTCAATATTGGCGGCTGCCTTAATCAAGGGTTGTTGTTGTTGTTGTCTTGAGTGACTCCAAATTGGGATGAGGCTTTGAGCACGCCTTTTCCTCCAAGTGTTGCCATATCTTGTAATCTAACGGATTCAAATCTGGACTGGAGGAGGGCCAGTCTTCGTACCGGATGAAGTCGATTTCACGCGCCGCCAGCCAGTTTTGTGTGCTCTTCGGTCTATGAGCTGCCGCCGAATCTTGTTGGAATACCCAGTGCCTGTTATTGAACATGGTATGAGAAAAAGGTTCCACAAGGTTCGTCAGGACTGTATTTTGATACACAACTGCATTCGTTTTTACACCTTTCTCACAAAAATGTGCCTCTGTTGAGCCCCAATAAGAAACTCCCAATCATACCATGAGCGAGGATGGATAATGACCTCGTTGGACACGCGGAATACGGTTGCTCGCTTCTTCACTACTGTGTGCGTACAACTTATCATTTTGTTTGTTGTAGCTCCCCTACGGTAAAATTTTTTCGTCCGAAAAAAGAATTTCCCGATATTTTTTCCGCGTACCGCTTCAACAAAGCGCGGCATCTCTTCAGTCTCAGGTCCATTAAACGAGCATTCAAACGATGTCCTTTTTTTTCTTCGATATGCCCGAAGCCCTAAGTCTTCATTTAACACCCTTTTCACCGTGGTTCTGCTTAACCCCATTTGAAGGGCTAACAGTTTCTGCTTACGTTTGGGATTTCTTTGAATTCGCGCCTTCACAGCTTTTATAACTGCTAGAGTCCTAACAGACCAAGGGCGACCACTTCTTGACCTGTCATCTACACTAGAGTCTTCATTGTATCGTTTGATGGTACGATAAACGAATCTTTTGGATATATTAAAAAAATTCAGTATGTCAATAATTTGAATTGGCGCGTAACCGCAACGATGCAACGCAATAACTGAAACACGGTCTTCTTTAAGCGTCCCCTCCATATCTAAAAATGAGTAAAATTCTAAAAAGTATACATTTTTATTTTCATGAACAATTAGAAATTCGAATTCAATAAACTTTTTTGATTCTAAAAGAAAAGTTTTTACTGTGTGACAATACTTATGACCTAACTGTGTATTAGTGGCTCATTATGTTTTTAATCTAATTTTAATTTTGTGTAAGGAGTCTTTGGGAAATGAACTTTTAATTTTTGGATTAAACAGGAACATTTGAAATCATCTGGCCCCGTACTATGAGGTAGTGAAAATTAGGCCAGACGTAACAAACTAATTATTATCACAGTAGACACAAATGTGAATTTCTACAGCGTTTCCTATACCCACGCCTTAAAGAAAGCGCTCTTCCTCTATTCTGATTCTACTGAATTAATCAGAATCGGTATGATTTATAATGAATGATTTATTTCATTACAATAAGGTAATTTATATCTTCATCACTGTTTTTTGTATTATTTTATACAAATCATAATAATAATCACATCACAGCACACACATTGACTTAGCCATGCAGTACTCGTAAGTATCGTAAGAACTTTTGTTACAGGAACTAAGCAACGATATGGTATAAACTACATAGATAAGAATACAACATCCAAGACCGGTAAAAGAAACAGTGCGTCTTGGAAATAGCACAAAGTCCCACCCCCGCCGGGGTTCGAACCCGAAACCTCTAGCATAGCAGTCGGTTGTTTACACCACTGCGCCACCGAGGTAACATCTCTGCATCTCTATAGTTTTTTTTCGATTTAAAAAACGTATGTTTGTTTCGGATGACATTTCTATAATACTGGGGGTGTTTACTTCAATGCTAACGCTTTTCTATGCGATTTGTATTTTTTATATTTTGATCCTATACCTTTTTGATTCCGTCCATTGTGGGCATATTAGTCACTAAACAAAAAAGTTTCCAAATTGACTCAGGATTTCAAACCAAGAGTCATCCGGTTGCTTTTTTTAGAATGAAATTACGCACCATTGTTTTAACTAGTTGGTCTTGTGACGCTTCCTATTGGATTATTTGTTTTTTTTCCACAAATCGGTTTCTTGTAAATGTACCTGCGCCATCTTACCTCATGACCCCATTATGTCCCCATTTCCCCTAGACCGGAGGACTAAGTAGATAGGTTTATTATATTCATATTCGTTACGCGAACGAGGGCCTTCCCTAAGGAGTTTAAATAATATTTATGTCAATGATTAACGCTTAAACCAAGAAGCAGAAGTGGAAGAATTTTGCCAAAAAGATATCCTAGTGTGACTCAAAGGATACTTTATTTGCCAAAAAATACTATTCTCAATCCCTGTGGGTCACGCGTATGAAGTCACGGGCAAAAGCTTATAATATAATTATACCCAAGAAACCTTTTGAAATTGAATGTCTACAGATACGGGTATTAGATATATAGTTAAATATTAAATTTAAAGTTCCTAATCGTACCAAATGAGGGTTAGATAGACCTAAAGGTAAGTACGTATTTGTGGTTAGTTAAACGTTGCAATGAAACTCATTGAATTAAATTAATTGCGTGTAATATGCGATAATTGGCTTTAATACACCGCAATTATAGACGAGCCATCCTTTTTGCATTGAGTAGCTGGAATTTCAATAATTATATAAATGAATAAACTTGTCAACCGATTATACGTTGAGGTAGAGTTTGTTAAGTACCTACTTAAGTTCCATTTTAAGTAGGTACCGTGTACAAATGAAAACCAAACCAAAATAGTTTTCAAAAGAAATACACATTACTGCGTAAGCATTAATTGAGCTCCCTTTGAACTAGTTTAGATTAATTTGTAAGATATTGTTATTTCATTTGTGTTCGATTAGAGTTTATTCGATAGCTTAAACAACTGTACTTATATAAGTATGTATATGTTATATGTTAGTAGGTCTATAGAAACAAATGAATAAGGTTGTTTTTAAATAAATTAATAAGACAAAAGCTATAAAACTTGTAATTGTAAAGCATCTCATTGTGATATCTGTTACCTACTTAAAAATCCAAAAAACTTGGAAGGAAACTAACAATTGAAACTGAAATAGACCATGGGTGTAGGTATGTAGGGCAGTGAAGTAATAATGATATTGCAGGGGCCCAAAGTTCAGTTAACGTCATACGTAGGTAAGTTCATGATCAGTCATACGATCACCAAGTTTCTCGTCGGGATAGTAGATAAACCAATGGTTTTTTTTTGGATATCGTTTAAAACTATTTGCAAACTGCGATTAAATATGGAACCCATTACTTCTGGAATCCATCAGGTCAGGTCAACAAATAATGTTTGAGTATAGATTTGCTTTGCGGCTGACAAACTGCTAGCTTAATAGTTACCTTTACCATTCGTTTTGGAAAAAATCTATTAAACAGTTGTCCAAGACTATTTTTTTTTAATAATTTATACAAATGTCAATACAGGATAAGAAAAGCTAAAATCCAGAAAGTAAGGAATTTCCTTTGTCTACAAAAAGGATTTATATCGGGTTGGGCGGCGCGGCATGGCTTGGCACGGTGTGGCCACATTAGTTTTGGGCCATTTCCTGTTGGAGTGCGCAGTTTGCCTTGTCCAACCTTGATTGTGGCCTCTTAAATAAATACCCCACGTTTGTGCAATATAACCTATAACAACACTTCACACTTTACTTTACGCGCGTTACAGAAATTTATAGCAGACATAAATCTTTTGCCGTTAGAAATCCTACACTAAATAAAAGCTGTATTCTGAAAGTACTTATACTAATTTATTGGTTTACTTCGAACTTAAAGTGTATTTAAAAGACAAAATTTGTGTTTTCAAAGTAGAAATGACCTATGTAATCATCGAATCCAATTGGAGTTAGGTCATTAGCTAAAGCATAAATAATGTGTAATTTCGCGTGGTATGTAATTATTATAATTGTATTGTATTAGTGTAATTAGTTATAGGGTCTAACTTCTTCAAGTGGTTTCTATGAACAAAAACTTTGTTAAGTAAGGCATGTAGGTTATTTTCAATGTTATTGATAGGTGAAAACTGAAAATACGGTACCTTACTCATTTTCAACTACTGCTTCAACGGCTTTTTATTTAAATATCTTACTAAACTTTTGGGTGTTTTTTGCCCATTGGACCGATCCATTTTTTTATATGTATAGTTATGTACAAACTGTCTACGTTATAAGCTCAATGTTAAAGCTCAAAAGCTAATGTTTCAAATAAACAGTTTTACTAGCACACGTTTCATTCATTATCGGACGAATAGGAATATAGTTTTCTGATCGGACCGATTGATCGGTTGAATGGGAAAAATCATTCCCATTGGAATGAATCCTATAACTCGGACCAACGGGAAACACCCAACTTTTTGACAACATAGGCTAAAGTAAGTAGCAAAAAAACAATTAAATCAAAATTTTATTGTAATTTTCCTTTAAAATTATTGAAAATTTACTGTGTGACCAACCTACTGAGACAGATGTATTAATTGGCATGGAGATGAGCTAATATAGGTATGTACGTACGTAGACGTAGCTGCATCCGTAGGTACCCCGCACTGCGACGAGACGCGTCGTTTCGATGTTGCAGATATAGAATAAACAGAACCAACCTAACCAATACATATTTTTTGATGAAGTCTGATTAAAAACTATCGATTACCTAATTTGCATTTTTTAGTAAGACACAGAATCTTTAAAAAGAATGAACAAAATTTGGAAAAAAAATTATTTTGTTTCTTTGAAAAACCTCTTCTTAAACCTAAAAAACTTCAAAATATATAAAATAATAGAATTTTAAAATTAAGATCCCTCTACAAAACGACCCCTCCATTTCCATATGAGGGTAATTTCTTTTTGAATAGCATCAAAGAAAATGAAAAGCCTATTTTCAACGGTATTGAATATAATTTTATTTATGTATGGCTTCCCAAAACATTTGCCCTATTATCGTTTTGCTGTTACGGCTGTATTAAAGTACAATAAAATTTATGATGCTTGCGAAATCTGTGAGGGGTTAACTTGTGCTTTGCTGGGAGGGATTAGGGTTGAGTTTTGTTTGTTGCGAGGGGGTTTGGGGTAGGATGACAGTCAGGAAGGCCCCTCGATGTCGCCAGGAGTGAAGCCCGGCGTGACGGCATATTGTTCCTCCAAGTCAACCTCTAGAATAAAACCAGAAGGGGTACGCATTCGTGACAAATTGATTGTAATGTTGTACCACACTGTAAATGGAATTAAATTCAATCAATGGTTTGTAAAGGGTTGATTCCGATTTGACTGCTGTTTGAAATTTTGAATGGTTAGTTTTAATTCAAAATGTTACTTCAATTTATCTTTTGTGTTGTAAAAATGAGTATAGGGATGTTTTGCCTAAAAGACTTTGTGAATGCAATCTTTTAGCGATAAGATACCAGTAGGTACTAGGCAGAGTGCATAAGGATGATCTCTCGATTAGGTACCATTAATTTATACTTTGTTTAATACTTTCTGTTACCTTAAACCTTTTTCGGACATTGAAATATTGACATCAGATCGATTTATTGATATTAGAATCTACATTTACCTTTATCTACCGATCTCAACAAGGGATGGAAAAGATTATTACCTAGATAAGTCAGTCTAATCATTTGGACGCTATTATAAAGTTAGTTTTTATATTGAATTGTGAAGAGAAAAACTCTCAGAATAAACTTTTCACAAGGACAAAAGCGATTTTGTCGTTTTTAACATTTTCTGACGATATTTTCAGATACACGTTGTTTAGTTGGATAATCCCGGTTTTGTCTTCATGTTGACTTTTAGTTGTTCCTATTTAGTTTGTAACATAATTATTAAGAGAAGGTAGTGGTCCGACACGGGTTTGGCGCTTATTATCTATTTGTTAACGAAAATAGTTTAGTACAACATACCTAAAATATAAGTTACTAGATCCATATAAATATGATTTGGTGTTCAGTTGAAGTTAAATATGTATTGAACCTATAAATAAAACTGGCCACAATCGGTTTAAAAACTAGTCGAGAAAAATAAATTTTATCTTTTGCTACTTGCCGGTAGATGCCGCTAGTAATCCAATATTATTAAGAATACTAATAAGAGTCGGCTTCATTTTTGGTCATACATATCTCATATTTAAATAATTTAGGAAATAATGAATAGTGTCGTAAATAATAAAAATTGCAAAGGGGTTTCTCTATATGTTGACTAGCGATAATGATTAATACCTAATGTTGACCCATTTACTTTTCTTCTATATTTTACCGAACTGATTACGGTTAACTGAAAAAATCCAAAATACTTTAAAACATTATGGGAATCCAATAAAATTTAAACAATGTACAATATCTCATCGTTTTGAGTATAAACTTTAAATGTACATATTTAAAATCGATAAATTAATTACATATGACGAAATAAAATTCAAAAACACAATTATGGCAGTACACCTAGACATAGGTTCCTCATTTTACCATAAACGGATAGGTACCTATATTCATTATTAAATGTATGTAATAAAAGTCACTTAGAGAGCTGAGTAGGTTCATACGGTATCTACCTACAGTGTAATGTTCCATTTAAAGAGAAAAGTAAGAGATTTTTAAATTAAAATGGTTACTTTAAAGAAACTTTAATAACCCAACTAACTATTCAAATTTAAATCTTACATCATTTACTGTTGCTTTACTGTAATGTTTTGAAATCAAATCTTTAGCCAGTTAATGCTCTTTTAAAAACACAATCAAATTAATACAACGATTTACAAAAAAAACTTGTAAAAAGTCTATTACTGTCCAAATATAAATGAGAATGGGTGAGACCTGCAACAACTAATCAAACAGATTTTCGTATCTCATCCATCACGTCAAACTGAAAGCGTTCATACAAGAAGCTCATTAGAGGCTCGCTCGGCGGCGGACCAGACTCGTACCTTTTAAAAATCTGTTTTAGGCCAAGTGAAACTTACTAAAATCCAATTAGACTAAACACTAAAACAATATACAATGTGAAAATCAGAAAAAACTACACAAGCAAAGCTGCAAAGAGATTACAAGTTTCTTATGAGCTTTATGTTAGTGTTTCTCACTTTGTCATGAGGTGCTGTCTCGTTCTGGCTGCGCCGCAGCGTCTGCGAGGTGCGTACGCGCATCGCGGGGTTGAACTGAACTTTGAAGAGTCCGAACGGGGCCAAAAACTAATTATCTTCAACTTAGCGGAGATTACGTCCGAGCCATAATAACTCGATGATTATGATGGACGACTGAAGATGCAACTATACCGTAACCCGTTGGTTTTTAAACACCTCTAGTAAAAACACACAAACAACTGGATTAATTGATTTTTGGAAATATATTTCAAACTTGAAACAATGGATATAAGCTTTGTTTTGACATTGCATTCCTGTGTATAAATTTGTAGCTACACAATCTGCTATTGAGTGGATTGGGGAGGTAAAGGGCAATAATTTGATTAAAAAAGAAAATCTTCATTAAATTGAATATCAAAGTTTTCTAACATAAAGACAACATTCCCTCATTTTAATCAAATTTTCAACCAACGCTAATTCTGATGTCTGAAAAAAGTAAAATTACAAGCTTCACAGGAAGTAATTTCAGTTTATGCAGTTGTTTAATTTGAAACATGCACTAACTTGGGGAATAATCATTAGGTATGGTTATTCGTACCTTGTTTGTAAATTGTGTGCCACTTCGGCGCTCTGAGGTCCTTACAAGCAAAGCGAGCCCGATGTTTACGACGATGTTTAAGTGAAATAAATAAATCACTAGCCCACTTGCTTGCACCGACTCTTGCGCATGCCGTGTAATTTCTAAAAGATTCCCTTCAAACAAATTGATATACAGCCGCCCTGAGCGGGACTTAAGTAGGGTTTCATGATGCTTTGTCGATGGAATGATCGTCACACGGAAATTGTACGGCATAACGAGAACTTTAAATTAACTTTATTGCTCGGTATTGATTGGAATAGGATTCACGGATCGTTTATTGAAAACCTCTTATAAAGGTATAAAGTTTATTTTTGTATTGCTCTTACCTGATTGGTTTTGAATATATGTGTTAACGGAAATTTGTAAAATTCTGATATTCAATACAATACCTAGGCAATGTAAAAATTAAATTATATTTCAAACATAATCGGGCATTGTTCATTACATGCATTAACTAGGTAAAGAATATTCATAAGGATTGTATAGAATACCAGCTGGTCCACCGGTAAGGTATAAAGTAATCAAATTTACTACACACAAAAAAACAGCATTTTATTATAATATAACTACTTGGTTACCAAGATTTCACGATTGGTCAGCAGAGATAATTCGGTCAGTTGCAGAAGTCTTTAGTTTGTCAATTAAAAATGGCGAGGTTAGGTTAGGCTATTTATTGTGTCCACAACAAGCCAAAATTTAAATAAATTTACACACAAAATTAGATAACTTATTAATCCTTTATTGCTACGTAAATAATTACAATTTGTTTATTTGAGTGTAAAACACAGCTTGTCTTTTACCGTGGTGTCTTTGGTGCAGTGCAAAATAAATATTATTTCAAACATTACCTACACGTTTTAGGTAATCTGTACATTGCTTAGGTATTGTATGGCATACCGAATTATAAAGATGGCCGGTGACACATATAAAATATTGTAGAATTACAAATATACATTAAATTTATTTAAATAGTGATATAGATATAGATCTCGAGGTGACTTAGGCGAGGTGAGCAGATTCTTGGCTTTAATCAGATATCTAAATGAGTTGTTTTCAACAAAAATATACCTACAACAAATGTAAACATAACATCACTAGTAAGTAAAATATCATAATATTTTCTTTAAGCTGTCCACGGCTGCTCGCACTTCATAGACGAAGAGCCAGTCTTGTTTAGAATAAGACAAGTCGTCGTAGGTACAAGCTAATATTGTTAATTTGCTTCGCCAAGGTGTGATTTTTCACATTTTCTCCCAACGCTAACGTGACCCGGAGCGAGCTCCATTTATGATCGGTGCACCGGAATGGCCGACAAATGGCGGGAAAATGAGAGGCTTCGTCCGCCCAGCCTGGCCGCTGCTCCTTTCAACTGGCCGCTTTTTAAAATAACATATCGAACGCATCACTAGACGCGATATTCATTGCTCCTCGTCTAACATTACAAGGCGGGGGTAGCCGCCGAAATGCAGTCCTGAATTATAATGTTGGTGGCTACAATCGGTCAGTTCTGTAGTAAAGTTGGCCTGAGGCACATTTGATTATACGTTGAGAGAGGGCTAATCGCGCTCGACGGGCGAACACCTCGAGATCAAACACAAGGCGCGCCGCCAGATATTTTTGTTTCTATTAAACAACACCCGACGTAATAATGTTTAACAATCGTGCAGCGATAATTCGAACATGCAAATGTATGGAGTTGGATATTGTTACAATTTTTCAATTAAATTATATTTTAATCCTCAGAAATATTTCTTAATAAGACGTTCGATGTTTGGCTCTTCTGTTAGTTTAAAAGCAGCACTTGATTTATTAGAGATGAAACTTAAAACGACGTTTAAAAAGATTTTTATTTGACAGTTTCACATCAAAGGCTAAATTAATTTTCACATTTTTATTGTGTTCTGGTATCTGCAGAAAAATCAATACAGTCAAAAACAAAGCTAAATGAATATTTCAGCTCAGGGGTTCTGCTGTTCCATGTGGAGATAAGTGGTCGCCTGTGAGGATCTCGGATTGTTATTAAATATTTGTGTTGTGCTGCGATTAGCGGCAGCTCGCCGGCTCTATCAGCTATCTCTACATCTCTACCTCCTATTAACCAACTAGAATAAATTACTAATAACACTAAATTAACTCTACTTTAACACTAGCACTGTGATAAAAGCTCTGTTTTACAAATTATTATAATATTCTAAATAAAGTAAACTATTAGTTCAGTGCAGTATCTGCGTAGTTCATCGTTAGACTAAGAAACGGTTTATACGATGACTAGTTTTACGTTTTTGCCGTCATCAAATAATTTAATTTAGGTTAAAAATTTGAAACTTTCTATAAATATTTGAAGAAATTCTAATAAGACAGGCATTGTTTTAGTACATACACGACCATATGCTTTAATAAGACGAGTAATTCATAAACAATACCAGGGGTATAACTAGTGAAACATAAATAAAAGCGCTAAACGTTCGGCTCATTGTCTATTAAGAATTACTTTTCTCGCGGCGCAGCGCTGTACAATAGGTCGGCGCCCACAAAGAGATGGTTATCCTTTCAAAATACAGTTCACCAATTTAAAACATGCAAACATTTAACCTTAATCCGTTTCGATAAGGGTGATTATGGCACAGGCATGTTTGGAATTGGGATCCACGAAACATTAATACGCAACGACCACGCCCCGATCACGAAATAGGTACTAGATCCGTTAATATAATGTTATGATACTTACATTGGGTCTGAATAAACGATGCGCTCTTTATTTTCACGGTACATTAATGTGATTTTATTGTTCTCTCATGTTAAAATATTGTGAGGCTCTGCCTAGTTAGAAACGAGCTAGCAGTTGCACGCCTGTTTTAAATGTTTTTTTCAAAACTTTAAATGCTTTTCAACTATTTTGTGAAACCTTTTTCATGCGTTTGACCTCAGGTTATTATTCCACTAATGTAGCAGTCACCGTTGCCTATGTTTGCAATGCCAGGGGTCTCACGCACGCGTTTGCAAGAACCTTTTGACGCCCTTTTTGGAGAACAGCATGCTGTACATCACTTAGGAATACCACGCCTGGGATTTAATTCTACAAGCGTTCGCGGGAGGAAGCTTCTTTGAAAGCGAACAGTTCTTGTTCCATTTGGCTCCAAGGTTAGGACAGTTCAGGTCAGGTACAAAGTTAAATCAAGTTTCTTTTACTTGTTATCTCATAAGAATTAAGCAAAACTAATTATTTAACTTTTTTTAGTAAACGCAGTGTTTAGAAGCTATTAATGTAGATTTTTTCCTTAAACACAATTATACAAATTGATATCAACGGCATCTTTTCATAAACGCTGCTGCCGATCAAAATGCATTAAAATATTTTGATTGCTTGATGAATTAAGAGTTTACCGAAAAAGTTTTATAATTTAATTGGTGTATTTTACCTAAGTTCAATGACAACAAAAGTTTGTTCCCAGAATTTGATACAATAAATTTGTAAACAATACCACAAAACTTCTGTGTGAAGACGGGGCTCATTAAGTCGATTTAAGTTCATATATTTTGTCCATTTTCTTTTCAATGCTCCGTTTTAACAGTACTGAAGAAGTTTTTCTCTTAATAAGTAGCCTTGTATCACAAATGAGCTGAGCAAACGTCAGATGGATCGAGTGTGGTGGTGAGGGTGATAAAGACACCTGGGCACCGGCAGTTTATGAGTTTATTACATTACACCTCTCGGTTCAGGTCCGATCTCTGATGATAATTGCTTCATGAAAACCTCGTAAAACTTTGATTACTTTTAAATACATTCACTTAAATACCTTTTCAGAGCTTGCTTGTTCCTAATTTACACTTAGATTCCGATTATTAAGGCTGTCAAAATTGTGATCTCTTAAAACGCAAAGAATTGATTTAGAATTGATTTGATATCATTCTAACATAGGTACAAAAACTTGACAAAGGTAAAATCAAATAACGGAAAAGTTGTATAGAATCAAGCCTAAGCTTTGTTGAAAAATAACAAAACGCAGTCCGAAAGCTTAAAGCTAATCTTTTCCTCATTAATAATGGTTCTTCACACGTTTAGTGTTAACATGACAAATGTTTGGGCGCTGTACAAAGGAGGCCGAGCGGGCCTCGCGGCGGGGCGCCCGGCCTTCGCTCCCGGCCTACAGAATACACCACACAGATGGAAAACGTCCCTAGGGATCTATATAAACAATCTTGCCATCAAATACAATCCTAATCTTAGTACATTTACTAATTGATCAAGTAAAGATGTTTCTCCCACAATCAACCAACAGAAATGTGTAAATAATATTGAACTAAACTCACTGAATTATTCAAATAGGTACAATGTCATGTTACTTGTCTGTCCCGAAGCACGCTGCAATTATTGCCAGTAGAAAATTAAATTAACACACACGCACATTGTTAAGCCAGGGGAGGGTCGGTGACCAAACTAAGTAGAGCTTTACAGTTGTAAGAATTAGCCTTTACAATTACGAAATAAAGTGGTTTTAAAAACGCTGAAAGTTGATGTTTTATTTGTCAGGTTGGCAGCCATTTTGCTTCATTCACTAATTACATGTTCCTCAGTAGTCATTTCATCGGTAGCCGTAAGAACGTCTCTGTACTCATTAGCCACTCTGTGGTTTGTGTTTTTCGAATTAGCACTTCCACGGCTTCCGTTGTTTTCCATAATCTATTGTTGTACGGTGATTATTGGGTGCACTACGCTATGCTAAGTTCACACCACACACGTTCATGTAGCACTAATACATTCAGTAGTTTCAGACGTCCATGAAAATTATTTATAACTTTAACTGCTAAAAATACTCAAATATAATTAAATCATTTTACTAACTTACCGACGACGGTTATTACAACCCAAGAATTTATCAAATAAAAAAGGAAAAACAACAATCCTAACCAATTTTAATCCGAAATTTTATCTTAAAACGGTCGAGCCTGGCAACTAATAAATTTTTATTTTAGGTCCGAATCTTCGATGCATTTTTTAATCGGGACCGTGGATGATTGGAACCAATCAAATGATGTAATTTATGGCTCGTCTTGCGTAGGTACCTCAATCTCTTGTGCTCAGAATATCAGGTTCTGACATTCACCTTGACCTTACCGAGATGATAAGGTCGATAGAATTAATCCTTCGTGACGAATCACATCTCTAAGAAACAGTGTGAAGTGTTTTACTGATTGGTTATGTAATGAAAAGCAAAACGAATCTGATTCAATAGGCTAGTAGGTTAGGTATCGGGTTTGGGAACATAAATAAAATAACAAAAAGAAATGTTAAATAACTCGGAGCTAACGTAAATAATGATAAAAAGTTAATGTTGTTGATTAACCCGATAATATTATAAGATTGCGGACAGCGAGATTGTTTTATGTTTATAATCAGCTGTTTGGGTGTCAGGGAAGCCATAAAGAGGCGAATTTGCCGAGAAGCGGGCGAAATGTGATAGAATTAATTTCCAAATTGCAGGTTCCCCGAGCTCAAAGCGAAGCCAGTTTTTTACATTATTTGAGCTCGGACGTACACTGTTATTTAAACATCAATTTGAGGTATATTGCACCTGCTAACCTCTTTAAATATTTATTATTTTACAAAACAGGCAACGTGTCATAAAATAATTTGAAATTCTATTATGTTTTTGTAAATCGATTTACGATCCAAAGTAAAACAAACTGGAAATTGTTTTCATTGTTTCATCACATAATTGAAAAAATATATTTTATTTTCTCACGTAAGTACCTACCCATAAAATTAAAAAAGTAAAAAGAAACGGAGCGGTATGGAATGGAAAATGGAATACAGGAATAATTAATTAGATAGAAATACTTATTTTTGTGAAGTAGCTAACTACATAGTATACCTACGGGTACCCATGATCATATGTTACGTGTACCAAGCCAAGACTTGATTTCTAGAGTTTTTAAACACTTAAAGGACCTCCGCCTACTCCCAATGTACCTGATGGCGTTTTTTGGCTGCGGACTTAAGTGAATTGACATTTTTATTTCACAAACATCAACTCGAGGGAGAAAATAGTTAATAGCTACATCTCTTACGAGGACTTTAATATGACAGAGAACTTACAAAGCACGCACATTGGACACAAACATTTACATGTTGTTTTACTGTTTTTTAACTGTTTTATTCTCCTACTGACCGTTGCCAAGGTTGTCGAAATATTTATAAAATATGACTTGGTGTTATTGTCATGTTATCATTGGTGTATAATGTCATTACGGTGGCATCGTCCCGCCCATACAGTTTGTACCGTTTTGCCACCCTTCGCTCGGTCACAATTTACCCAACTTTGTTACGAAGGGGGCTCCTTGTTTGGGGCTGACATCAAAAATATGTTATTACGACAGTTCAGACCGCCATTAAATGATTGATGTCAAATGTGTTATTTATTGTAATGAGTCATATACTTTACATGTATTAATAGTTTCTATTGTTTTACTACATGCATACCTACTCGTAAAAACAATTTCATAGCATATTCAATTTAACGCATTACCATAGAAAATGGCAATTCACGTGTTCAAACGTCATACTCCACATATTTACAGCAAATAGCTGTGCCATTATACGGCGTGGATAGCATGGAATTTCAATAAAACATTAAAATGGATGTCCATTGCGTCTGTCGAATCGCTGATTGGCCGAGACAGCGAGCGTTCGGCACGCATCTGAACGCATCCACCGATCCAAATTACCTCTGCCATGGAAAAACAAAACCGAAACAATGTCCGTACACCCGAGAGATTCGGTAAAGCACGCGTCTCGATTACCACCAAATCGATTCGAGAGGCTCATACCGCGACCCGCACACAATTACCGTCTACTCGTGCCACGAATATTCCACTATTAAATAGAACGTTTTTGTTTAAATCCGAGACGAATCTGAAATTTGAATACTGTTGTTATTCCGGCTCATCCCGAGCAGGCTTTATGAGGCTTTATCATGCGACGACGGGTGGCAGCCTGCCTTTATTGATTCACGCTCTGTCCGCGCATTATACTCTTAATTAGCCTACAATCGGATCTTACGAGAACTCAAATTCAATATTTTTATACACGCTCAATATTCTCAACTGTTAAATATTTTAATTGTTCTATTTTTTGTGAATGGAATGTTTCGCGTGACGAATTTCAACGATTAGAAAATATAATAGTGTGCGTTTGTAGATCGTATGTTACCCCAGCAGTAATGTAAGGACAATAATTTAAAAATGTCAGACATAGTGAATCCTTGTAACGGTACAATCGGCGTTTACGCTGTATTAAAATATCATAACAAAATAATGTTTATTGTGACAGTCTACGCATGACAACAAGATAACATTTAGGATAAATTGTAATTGTATTGTACATTATCATATGGAATCATAGACGTAAAAAAATTATTTCATCTATGTTTGGAATATTTAAGTTACATGACTGATAACATGTGCTGTGATTTTTACTTAGTAGGTGCCTAATATTAATGCAAGTTTTTCTGTTTGAAAGGTTGAAAAAATAACCCATCTACATGTTACGATGTGGGTTGTATTATAGGTATTACAATAGATAACAAATTCTGGAATAGCTTTATTTTGATCACAAAGATTAAGACTTTAATAGGTAAATTAGCTCAATTTTTTATTTAGCATTAATTTATTTTGATGAAATCAACATTTCAACTAAAGATTTTCAATAAAAACAAGCATGCAAAAGTGAAACTTTACGTTTAACAATGTAACTTTTATATTTCATGTATTTTATTGCAGACCTAACCCGCATACATCATGAGCGTTTGGGAAAATTTGTCTCTGTATGAAATACGGGGCATGAATGGAGTCAAAACGAATTTATTGGTCTCGTACGGAAAAATGATCTAATAAATTGGGACGACGCGACACCACAAGCGAGGAAATTCTAATTTCAACTTTGCACGCTTGTAATAGAGCTTAGAAATGCGAGGTAGTGTCTTTGGCATGAGTCAAGGTTCACCGCAGAGATCGTAACTCACGCGAGCAATGTTCCGCGAAATCAATAGAACCGACACACTGTCTCTCGAATACCAACTTACCGTAAAACTGGATTTCACAGACTCAGCCAATAAGAAAGCTGCTGAATTGCAATGGACCGCATACGAAGTTGCATGTGCCTTTCAATTGTCAATTTATCGTACTAAATTTACAATACCAACAAGGACTAAGAACTTCAAAATGAACCAAAAAACATGCCATAAAAATTGCTTAAAGTACCTTATTTAATTTTTTAGAGAAACTACCGGTTAATAGATAAATGAAACATATTCAAAAGCTTACGCCTAGATACTAAGATAAACTTTTGTATTCCGATTTATATTGTCGATGATAAATAGTATAAAGAAAAAAATTGGCAGCTCTAACAAGCAACTGGTCAAAGTTGTTTATGCGGACGAGTCGCACAAATCAAAACAGACCTCACCTCACCGTAAACTTGGCAACAAAACATGACTTTCTTTGCGTATAAATTACTCGTATTTTGTCATCGAGTGAATAATGTTTAAATCATTATCGGATTACAAGCTGTCGATACCGAGAGTCATTTTGAACGCGAATCGAATAAACTAAATGGGAACTCGGCGTGTAATCAAACGGCAAGAACAAGCATTAATTTATTAACCACTCTGAAATATCACCGCATAAATCCATATCTGACCTGTCAGTTTATCGACAATTATTCTTAATTGGATTATGAAAGCGGTATACTATGCCTTGGGAGTGGTACAAGTTGAACTATTGAAGTTATTTTACTGGTCGAATTGAACTTATGTGCATTCGTTTTAACATTTTTTGGGATAGGATATTTGGACATCGGTTTTTTTGCTAGCATGAATGAAGCATTGGAAATAATGAAGAATTCCAATTTATTCAAACTTAATTTACCTACAACAGTTGTTAAAATAAAAATATATATAGGTACCTACACAACTTAATGATGAAAGATGGACTGTAATCATAACTTCCTGAATTAATACGAAATAAGTAAAGTTTTATTAAAATATTAGTTAAAATTCAGCACAAAATACATAAATGATACACATATACATTTCTACACTTCCTCTCTTCACATCTTATCTTAATTAATTAATCATATGAATCATATTATTTTTATTAACCGATATGTATTTATTAAAGGTAGTATTAAACAACTGCCGTCGGACTTTTGCAGTAGAAAGGTATTTTTGGTTTAATAATACGGCTGTCAATAATGATTGTTCCGGCAGGTCTAATTAATCCTAAGACTGAAAGCAATTTATGAAACCGCTACTCACTTATCAATTGGCTTTAGTATAATAAAAATATTAATACGTGAAACAAAAACCAAAATATTGAACCTTTTTACAAAAATTGGGCAGAAAATAATGTATGTACATTGGCAAACTTAACATTTACTTGGAGAAGAAGTGAATATACAATAGAATGTACATTAAATAAATAAAACAATCAACTGACTCTTATTAACATACACAATTATTATACACCTACAACTACCAATTATAACTATGACATGTATGACTTTTGACATGATATGACTTTGTTTATGGTTAAGAGGTTTCTAAATACTCTATAGTTGAATTTCAAAAACTTGGCGATCTCTAGTACATACCTATTAATAAGTGAAGAAAATTTACGAAAATAAAGGGACGTGGCGAAGAAATGTAAAAGTTAATACTATCATATAATATGCATTAGAAATACATTAAATTAATAAAAACCACATTACTACCATGTGCTGGCATGACATTTCCAATGGCATGACTTTATGTATGGGTATAGTCTGTAGTCAAGTTAAAGACTATTAGCCCTCTTTGCCTTTGGCTTTTTGCTAGTAAGTTTTTGGTTACAGCCAAATTCCGAGTACTCTGCTATAAAATAAAACCTAAAAATCGAAGTTTAATTAACGTATAAAGGTTAAAACCAATGAGTTAGGTACCTAATTTATTAAGTATCTTACAGGAATTTAATAAACTAGATACCTACGATATTTACGAGTTAATAATTTACGGGCTTACTCTGTTAAAGACCATTTGCTTCAACCTAGGTTAGCAAAACTTACAATAAGTAACCCAGATTATAAGTCCACAAAACATAACAAATTATATTGGATTAACTTTTGCTACCAGGCCGGCAAGTGGGCCCTAGAAATGTGATTGGTTGACAGAGAGATGGTTGGTGCCTTGCCCTCATCCGCCCACAGACCTTATTTAGTTTATCAGAAGCTCTTTCACTGGTACTACCACAAGTTAATGAAACCAGAAAAGATTAGAGTTATATAAAAAGACTTTTTATACGATTATACACAACGTAAACGTTTTGGATTTGGCGTTTGAAAGATCTGACCCGTTCAAGAAACTTAGTTTTTTTATTTTCACGAATAAGTATTTGTTACAGTTTTGATATTTTAAGCAAGTATTTAGTAGTACCCATAAATTAATCTCTACATTCTCATTCATTTGAAGACATTCCTTTGTTTTCTTAATTGGTAATTTCCGTTGACGAGTACCTTCTTAGCGTGAAATAATGTGACAAGTTAAACTGTAAAACAACAAGATGAATTACCAGCATGTAAGCATCTTTCACTAATTCATTAGTTAAATGTTGTGAGACGAATGAGAGGCCGCTATATTGTTCAACACAATTTGCTGGCTTCACTAATTTACGAGTGTTTTTTTACTTAATGAGTTTGTACATAAGTAAGATTAATGGTACAAATAACACGATTTTATAAGTTTCATTTTGTGAAAGTATCCTTGAAGGGGAAAAAATTACTTTGTTTTTCAGAAACTGAAGGCTCAGAGGCGTTTTAACTTGAACTGTAAGTTAAGGTTATAAAATTCAGGTTTCATTAAAAGTAATTGTAAATGTACCTCATCAAACACTCAACATAAGGTACTACAGCACCAAATTATGCATAGTCCCGAAGGTTAGTAGGAGGTAGATTACAAGGTGGGTAGGTTTAAATAGATCTAAACTATCTTACTTCGATGGAGACAAAGGTTGGCAACTGAAACATGGTGGACCATTTAACTTAAATGCAGTAGGTAGGTTAATGTAGTATTTTTCATGTCCTTTTTGCTCTATCGTTTATGTCGCACACAATATAGATGCAGCTTGCATAGCGCATCTTATCGATTTTGTTGCATCTGAAACTGCCACTAACTATACTCATGGGTACTCATGTACTGTATGGTGTGGTGGCGGTGTGGGTGTTATGTAGGGGTACTCAGGAGTGGTTGTTAACAACAAGGTTTTTTATGTTGACCTTCTCTGAAACATTATGTATCTACAATGGAATGAACAAAAAGTGTTTGAAACAACAATAAAAACTCAAAAATTATAAATTGAAATTTTTATTTTTATTACCAAATCTTTACATAGAAGAAAATCGCTGTCATTCATTAAGTATATATAGTTAAAAGTTCATGTTTCTTATAGTGTTCAGGAAAAAAGTGCGGCCAATATATCTAAAAATCCAAATTAAGATAAAGTAAAAGTAGTTTTTAAATAAAAATAATTGTAAACTGTAATTGAAAAAACACGATTTATTTTATTATTGATTTATTAAAATTACCGTTTTTCTATATGCCTACTTATACATAAAACACCAAGACAATACAGGTCCAAAAAGAAAATAGACAAAAATACACATTTTGGGATATCTCAGACGACTTTTTTTCAGTCCAGGACTACAAAGGACTAAAACTGTACGTAAAGATTAAATAATGTTTTTTTTTCATAAAATTCGATAAACATCTGGCAGTTTTCATTGAGTATCCAGGTTTGTTATTAAAAATGATTGTATAACCGAAACCATTATTGTATGAAGCTCTTTAACGGTAGAGATATCGGTGTGTTATGAAATTCTTCGATTGACTTGATGGACTCATATAAAAACTAGTCAAAGTTGCCGCCAGAGACATAGCATTAACACACTAATAGCTTATGATTATGATATTACTACCGCATGCGATCGCCTTGAGATCCGGTGCCGACTGCATACGATCAATTTGAGGATAAATTAAAAAAAAAAAAGTGAAAAACATGATTTTAATTAAACTTTACAGTGTATTTATTTTTTATTTTACCTGTATTTAAATGACGTACCTACACAGTTCAGTTACTAACATTAACAAATGTAAAAAGTTAAGTATTCATTTAAAATACATTTACATATTATTTATTATTACTTACTTTGAATTATTCTGAATAAAATTGGACTTTATTTTAACCTTTTCCCCCCTAAAATTATCAAAAATAATTGAAGATATACGCTCGACAAATCCCTACTGATTTCTAAAAGGAGCAGTTAATAAAAAAATAGTTGTATAAATGAAGTACTAATACGTAATGAAACGTTAGATTTTGTGTTGAGAAACAAGACCGCACTTAATGCAAATGAGCCGGCTTCGGGCAAAGCGTTGCCTAAATATTAGTTTAATATTTGTGAGATTGTATCACACCCTGACTGCTATAAGGTTGTAGCTTGGATCTAATACACAATATACTATTATCTCTTGCTCATGCTTTGAGTAAAATGCGTTCAAAGGAAATTTTATTATTTTTTTCATGTAGTTTAATGTTTGCTTCTGTTAAAAATGGTAGTTAAAAATTAAATGTTTAAGAAATAGAAATTCGAGTGTTCCTTCCATCCGATAGGTCATTCGGGATTTTTTTACATTCGTCCAATTATTTATTATTGAGTACATACACAAAATAGGAGTTTTCAATTCTTAAAATGGTTAAACCTCATAGAAATTTATTTGTATTACAAACTATGTTTGTCGAAAACGAAATTATGCATTTTTTTCCCGATCACCTGCGCCTTGCTCAAATCCAAGTGATCAGCCGGCCGGCAACAGTTTATACATTACTATACACCCATATTGAAATTCGGTTTCGGTCAATTTTAACAGTCAAAGAAAATAGTTTTATTGTTACTGTTACAGATTCAACAGCATAAAAAAATATTAAATTCCAAGTTGCAATCTTATTTTGGTGGATTTGAATAAATTATGTAAATAGTACGAGGTGGTTCTCGCTTTCTTGTAAATGATTTGGCGTTTTGCGTCTAATGGCTAGCTTGATCCACGCACCCGTGTGTACCTTAATCAAAAATAATATGTAGCCTCTATTACCAATCCAATAAGGTTCAATATTTGTTAAAAAACCGCCACTGTGTTGTAATCTGTACCACTCACAAATTATTTAATTGCTATTTATAGCTCGCATGGCGTGTTCACACGCGAGCTTTTTACTTATTACAAACAAAACACAGTTTATTTTCAGCTTTACTTGCCTGGAAACAATTCAAAATAGATATGTTTGTAAATTCTATTAACATGACCACCTACCTACATCCCAGACAGTTTTAAACTTTGTAACGTAGATAAACTGTCTAGCGTGTTCTTATAAACATGTTGAGGGGTTCCTTTGCATAAGGTATTGGTTGCTTTAATACAGCTAAGGTGGCAAGGAAGCTTACGGCCCGCCTGATGGTAAGCAGTCAACGTAGCCTATGGGTGCTTGCGACCCTGTAAAATCCTATTAGTGACTTTTTTTGAAATTGATGCCAGAGAATTCTAACTAGGTACAACCTGAGCGTTCTCGGAAGGAAACTTCTTTGAAACCGAGTTGCAGGTCTAAGGTTACCTTTCTATAGTAAGTACTTTTTTTTACTAGAGTTCTATGATTAAAATTCAATGAGGACATGTATTGTAGTTTGTTTAGAAATGCTTTCGGGGCACACTCGCCACTCTATCCCACCACTGCAACTCCTATTTATCAGGATCAACAGTGGCGTTCTTTGATCGAATAATCAATGAATAGTTTTGCAATGACGCATAGGCTGTGCCTGGACACCCTACCGGTTGTCTTGGGACCCGCAACGAACTTAATCAGAAGAAATAGAAGGTAGTAAGAAAGCGGTTTCAGACTTTCCAGCAAAGCGGGGACAGCAATTGTAATGGCGCAGATGCCAAAAAACTAAAGGGGAGACCGAAATGCTTTATAAACTGAATTTTTCTTTTATTTGTGCCAAGGGACTCCCGATAAGGGGGATGTCTTTTCTATAAGCAATCAGAGAGTCCAAAAAAACTAAAGCTTCATTGATCCCTAAAAACAGTATCAATAATATCACGAGACTTAGTAAATATAGAGAAGGTTGTGTAATTGTGAAAGTAGCACATTTTATTGCGTGTCATAAAAACTACGAAAATGTTGTCAGTGGATTGTTATTATGCGATGAGGAACAACGTTAATTCGCTTTTTGCGGCAGTCAAAGGTGGCTGAGTCTACCTACCGCGCGATTTCCATCAACCACCGGCACATTATGTTTTCATAATTCTGATGACGTTGTGATTGGTTATGCTCTCGAAACAGGAGCATTAAGTTTGCATTCCGAAAAAGAAAAGTTGTCCGTGGTGGTGGCAGGGCGGGTCCACTTTACTCCGCCACCTCGTTCCGAAAACAGTGACAAATGGTCGCGGCACCTTTCATCTCCTCACAACAAAACATGACAGTCAAAAACCACCCATCACGAAATAACATAAAGCTCAAACTGATACTCCACTGCGCCATAATTAACAAAATGATAAGGCAATAATGGAATTGAGAATAATCGCAAATAACTTTCGAAAGGTTTATTTAAATTCATCGACTTACTTAATTGAAATGAACATAAATGTTGAGCATTATTAATAATTAATTTTCTTCTATCAGATATAAATATTCCAGTAGCAGTCAACCGTTAGATTGAAAAATTTGATTGGTTTTGTTTATACCGTGTATCTTGTATTCAACATCAAACTGAAATTTCAATAAATATTTTTGTCTGTAATTAACCATTAGTTTAACATGTAAATACCTAGTTTTACTCTTATATTAGTCAATAACTTATACAAAATGTATGTTTTCGTTACACAAGTACTGACAAAACTAGTGAAAGAAAAGTTTATCCTAAAGAGAATGTATAATTTTGATTATTTTTGAAATAGATAAACTAAATCTAACTTAATTATGCTGTACAAAATATATACATTTATCCTGAACAAAGGATTGCATATGCCAAAATCTATAACATTTTCCGTAAATCATTAGCCGCGACTGTTACCTGAACAATGTAGTACATAGAGTCTATCGCTTCATGCACCTCGCTCATGCATAATACATACAAATGAAATGATATTTGAAAATTCCAATATCGGAATAATGCGCAATCCGTGGCTATTGTCTAAGGGCGATTATTGAAATGGAGTTGCATTAAATTGATATACAGTAATAAGGCTTAATACGAGATAATTATAGGGAAGTTTAAAGCGAACAGTAGCCGATGATGGTATAACTTCATTGAATTAATGACGGCCGTGCGTGATACCTACTCCAGTATGTCGTTGCAAATAATCATACCCGCGATATGCCGCCTCCTTGCCCATCACTTGGTACCTCATAAAGCCTTAGAAATTGCACGCAACATTACTACACAAATTGATCATTTCTACGGAACGTATAATTATTTGTGTTAGGTAAAGTGCAGTTCAATTATACTCAAACGCACTCAATGATTAGGGAAGTGTCTATATATATGCTATGCTTTTCCTTTGATCTTTTAGTAAAACGAAAGTATTATTTTATATATCTACTGTATTTCTAAGTTATCGATCTATCACCAGATACTTATATGGTAATATTTAAAAGACCAAAAAACTTACTTAAAATTCTAATACGAGTAAAATCTAAAATACGAGTACTAGAATAGTTTTTTGCTTTTACATACCTTTTTGCCTTTAAATGCTATTTATTGCACTGCATTTTTCAAGTCTTCAACTAATAGAACGAAACCTTAAACATTGCAATAAATAAGGAGATTAAATTTTAAACTATGATGAATACATTCAGGTACTGCCTATATTTAAACCTACATTCAGTAAGATAATCTTCTATGATGGTCTCTAATTTATGATTTATTTTTAATTATAATTTAATACCGATATTTTTATATTTTAAGTATGCATCTAAGAAGCCAATAAAACAAATGTTGAAACAAATGGGCGGCAGTGAGCAAGTTGTTCAAAGTTACCAAAGCTGAGTGCACTAATCAGTCACGAGCATCACAGTAATGGCTCTCATTGGAGCAGGAGCCCAGCAACATATATTACAATTACGCCGAGATCTCTTCAACTTAGTTTGTTTTCATTTGCTACCGATTACATTTTAAACTCAACGCTTACTTATTCTAAAATATTCATAAACTTATACTTGAGTTTAATTTTAATTCTAAGCTTTAACACTATCTAGAAATCTGTTGAAGACACGAAAGGTAACTTACCTTTATCTACAAGATTAAACTTTGAAAAATTCTTACTTTGATTTAAAGTAAGATCGGCTTCAGTGTAAGTTCACCTTTTCTATCAACTTGTTTTGATGTAAATAAAGTTGGATATTTAATTTGACGCTTATATGCAGGATTCTTATAGCTATAGATTTTATTTTATTGCCCCATCGTAAAACGGTACAAAAAATGTATTTAATTGCGTTTTTTTATCCTATAATAATCGGTCTCACGGAGTATGCAACCGGTTTTATAGCTGCTACTATACGAGCCAAGTGAACGTAATTATACTGACGTAAGTATTTTACTAGTTTAACTAATAACATTATTTGTTATTGAGATAATCTAATTTTGCGCAAAGCAACATTTTATTGATCCTACTGAGTACGTACCTGAACCATGTAGGTTTTTTGGTATCTTCGTAAAAAACAAATATGATGTAATAAATTGTACATTTGCCTTTTGTGGCATTTTTTTGTTTATGCATTTTGATGTTATTTCAAATGTTTCCCACTTCTCACCAACCCTTAGGCCTAAAGTCTTTAAAGTTAAAATATATTGTAAATAAGTAGATTTCTCTAAGTTTTTTTTTATTTCTTTCAACTTTTAATTCCATTTAC
Organism: Choreutis nemorana; assembly: GCA_949316135.1. Lineage (NCBI taxonomy): Eukaryota > Metazoa > Arthropoda > Insecta > Lepidoptera > Choreutidae > Choreutis > Choreutis nemorana. The sequence continues at coordinate 3,546,663 of OX438598.1, forward strand.
AAAGAGAAATCTTGTCTTGGTCAAAGATAATTAGTAGTAATAAATGCAAGCTTTTTCAAAGATGTTGCAACTAGTTTGACAGCTTTGCACTTGATTTGAAATTTAATTAAATGCTATAACTTTCAAGCAGCCGAGGTAAATCATGGGATCTAGAAATCTTTGATTTCTACTTTAGTATAATAAACATAGATAGAAACACTTTAGTATAATAATATAATAGACGTATTTCCTACAGTCTAGCTCTCGTCGTTACCCACGTTTCGTTAAGAAAATTGGTATTTATTTTGTGAATTAATTCTTGTATTATTTGATTTTATTTATTTTGGTACACCAACAGCATAACAATGCTGTTAACATAACATACATAACTACATACGACCTCGGTGGCGCAGTGGTGTAAACAGCCGACTGCTACGCTAGAGGTTCCGGGTTCGAATCCCGGCGGGGGCGGGACTTTGTGTTATTTGCAAGACGCTTTGTTTCGTTTACCGGTCTTGGATTTGTATTCTTATCTATGTATTATATACCATATCGTTGCTTAGTTCCTGTGACACAAGTTCTTACGAGACTTACTACAGGGCTGAGTCAATGTGTGTGTCGTGATGTGGTTATTATTATTATTATTATTATACAACTAACATAAACAGATGAGAACCCATAATTTTGAACAAGATAGATATAAAGAAGAATACGTTATTAATTTGATACATATTTTCAAATGATAATTATATCAAATGTATAGGAACTAAGCCAAACCTATTGCATTAAGCAGTGCAAGCCTAAATGCTAATGGTTTCTCGTAAAAAATATTTTCGCTTTATTTTAATTTTTAAGTGGTTATGTGTTTGTTTTCACCTAATCATTTTTTTCTTGATTTCCATTTCAAAACGACCTCACAGGTCATGCTTTGTATGTTATTAAAATCAAGTATGTATTCTGACATCGGCGTGGAATTTGTTTAAATTATCACCGAGTATCGGCAATATGTCCAGGTAACATTGCAAAGGAGTGTGACAACTAGCCGCTGGCTACTTACGAATGTAATCTGCGCCTGCGCCGACTTGTTAATAGTATTCATGATACTGCATTGCCTTACTTCACAACGACATTCACTTTATTTGCTTAACCCTGGACAGTTACTGCAACAATGTGCATAAAAGTCTCTAATTTACAGACAATTAACACCAATCATGTTATACCTACGCTATTTACTAAAGCAAACGGTTGGGAGGACGTGGTAGCTCAGTTTGTAATGTGCCTTGGATAACCGACCGACCAAATCCGACAGGTCATGGTTTCGAGTCTCGGGTTGCCGTAAGTTGTAGCTGCCATGTTTCTCAATGTGCCCGGATAGTGGCGACAGATTCGCAACCTGTCACACTGGGACATAAACACACGAAAAGCGGTGTGTAGCTAGCACCTCTGCCAACCCCTCTCGATGGACTACGGCGTTTATGTTTAGTTTAAAACGTTTGCCTATCACAGTATCGTATCATAATCTAAGTAAATGATGGATGCAACTTTCTACTACAGTAAAATTTCTCTGGAGTTTTCCTAACCTAGCAATACCTTTAACTAGTATTACGCATAATTTCCCACTTCGATCATGAATACAATCGTCTGTCCAAAAAAAAAAAAACAATGTAAAAACCATTTCAAAACTTTTACTATTGCAGTTTTTGTATGCTGTATCAAGATTCTAAATATTTGTATTAAATTAAAGTCATTTTGCATTGAATGAATTTTTATACGACATTAGGGTTTCGCTTTTTCCGTCCATTTTACTTTCCCAGAAGGTAAAAATATTTTACGTTTCTCGGGATATTTTAGAAGTTATCTCAAAAAAGCTAAAACTGCGGTTTTTAATCAATACGTTTCACAGGATTAATTCAAGAATTTTAATAATTTAACAAGGCCATTCACTAGAAAACATTATTTAAGAGCCAAGCTATGTGTAATAAAACACAACGTTTATTATTTTATATAAATTAACGAACTTATTAAATATTTTAAATAGATAAATAAAATATAGTATTTTAAGGAAGTTGTTAAAATTTTCTAAGATTTCACAAACATTTCTAAAAATAACACAAATGTTGTCTTAAAGTGAGAAATGCAGACTAATAAAATAAAAAAAGTTAGGAACAATTAAGGAAGTCATTAATCAATAATTATTTAACAATAAGGTGCTATAGCTATGATATTTAAAATATAAAATCATTGGTTTTGAATTATTGATTTACATAAATTATTTGCTGGAAATCCTTGGTCATATATTTTTCCAGGGAATTCTCGGGACTCGGGAGTGAAACCCAATACGACATACACTTCTGGACACATCTATTGGCCCACCTTAGAGTTTAGGTTTCGATGGCCCCTACCTTAATATGATTGCTAGATTGAACAAAAACTATTGATGCAGTTTTAAACCTGATACCTTTTATCATCTTTTTCGATGGTATTGTTTAAAATTTGAATTCAGAATACCACACGACATGGAGCTACGCTTAACAAGTCGGGTATGCGCCTTGATGAAGGCAGTTGATTTTTGAATAAAAACAAATAAAGGTTAAATTTAATAACGCGTATTGCCTCCATGGGCATCTACGACAGCTTTCATACGATTAGGCATAGAGTTTATCAACCGTTCTATTAAACTTGGAGGGATTATCTCCCATTCCTCTTCTATGGCAGTTTTCAACTTCTGCATCGTCTGGGCAACTGGCTAACGAGCCCTAACACGACTTTTTAGCTCGTCCCACATGTGCTCAATCGGGTTAATGTCTGGGCTTCTGGCTGGCCAGTCCATAACTGTGATGTTCACATCCCGAAGATATTCTTTGACGATGCCGGCCGTATGGGCTCTTGCATTATCATGCAATAAAAAATAAATTTTGGGCCCACATAGTCCGCGTATGACATCACGTGAGGTTCTAAGCACTCACGAATGTACCTTTCAGCATTTATTGTTGGCAGCCGTGGTTCCGTAACAATCTCAAGTTGAGTTTTGCCGCTCGAGGATATACCGCCCCAGGCAGTCCATGAACCACCGCCATAAGCAACCTTCTCTTCAAAGCAGCATTGTGCAAAACGCTCTCCCTTACGTCTGTAGACCTTCTTCCTGCCATCATTCCCATGTAACGCAATTTTAGACTCATCAGAAGAGTACACGGCTCTAATGCTGCTGAGTCCAATTTTAAATGAGTGCGCGCGAAATGAAGGCGCGCTGTTGGGTGGGCTGGCGTTAGTTCGGGGCCATTAGCTGGCTTGTGTAGTACCATATTGCGTTCTTTTAACCTTCTCCGAACAGTTCGAGTGCTCATAGATACTCCGTGGAAGTCGCGAAGTTGGTTTTGTATCTCAATGGAGGTGACGATTTCTCAAGTTGGTCGTCACGATGAATCGTTCCTGCCTTTAAGTTGTGACCCAAGATCGTGGCCTTCCATGGCGACGAATAAAGCCGCTAGTCTCTAGGTACCTCCGATAAACATTTCGGACCTCAGATCGACTTAAATTAAGTTGAGCACTCACATTTCTTTGTATCCATGTGAAGTATCCATAGATTATTGATAGAACCTCACCTTAATGTTAAGAATAAGTAATGTTTATTGCAAAACCAAAGAGAAAAATCACACTTTCAAGAATTAAATCCGAGTAAACCAATAAAATCGAGTTTTCTTAGTATTTGATTGTTTAATATCAACGAACAGGCTCCCAATTGTCTTTTGTTTCTTTAAATTCTTTGTCCGAAATTTAAAAAAAGACTATTGAATTAAACTATGAATGTGCCAGGTTCAAAACTGCATAAAAACTTTTTTGCTTGACCTAATATAATTTTTTTGCTAGGACCAAACGAAACTGAAAATGCAAGGTGGGCCAATAGATGTGTCCAGAAGTGTACCTACATATTACAATATTTTAATACATTATCACAATATGTGTCTAAAAACTGACAGTCTGTTTTTAAATGGCAGATACTACGTTTTGTTTTGGGACAGTCGCAATTTATAAGTTGAGATATTTTGATTTGAGTACCAAAACTCGGCGATCGCTACCTCTATTAAAACTCAGACTTTATTATCATAAGTATTTATGAATGTGTTTTTTGCACAGCAATGTCGAAATGCAATCGACAAGCTGGTAGTTGTGATGTTCTTGTTAACTCGTTGATCGCGCGATCGTTGGTCGCGCGGGCAAAGCGCGGGCTGCACTTAGCCACTATTAAACTTTATTTATACGCGCCTCGTCGCAACACTCATTTGAATTTCTGACGCCTGCAGTCCAGCCCTTCATTTATCAACATGGAAGCAAAGAATAAATAGTCCACAGATGTGCTTTCTGTTTGTTGAAGTCTATTTAAATACATTTGTTTTCTTTTAAGCATTTATATAAAAGTTAAATGTATAGTTAGAAAGCTCTCTGAAATTTTGTATATTTGCTGTAATTTTGCTGCTCTGCATTTGCGATTTACATTTGTTTTAACGGTTTTTCTGTTTGATATATTCTCACAATACTTACATGATATTAATTTTTGCGCCGAAATGATTTTTTTATAATATTTAAAATAATTTGATTTCCTATATGTAGTAAATCATAAAAATGCTACCAGAGTATTGTATTTAGATGTATTTTTAAAAAGCTCTGCCAGTTTTTTCTAACTCTACTCTACTAAAGTTGTTATTTAAATAAGTATTAAAGCTCATGACAAACTATAATGTATTTCAAAACTACTGAGAACTCAGATTGTCCCGTCAATTATTTTATAATCTATGCCTTGTTTTAAGTACTCTAACAAACCCTTCCAAAGAGGTGAGAAGTGAGATGGATTTATGTTCCCTACCTGCAGGTAGAAAGGGAGAGAGAAGGAAGCGGCATCTTTGCTTCACACCTGAACGTATGTTATCGGTAAATCGCATCAATTTCGCGCGGTCAAAGCGGACTTCGGTGTTCCTTCCAACTTACGATACGATGGCTCTTTAATCAGCTCTTATCATAATATGTGAAGGTCGCTATTTCATTGACAAATAGATTATTTTTCAGTGAGCAAAGATTGCTCGGCCACCGCCATTTGTAATGTAACTTATATCTTACGGTCTTTTGCTTCATGATAGGATGTTTTGTGTAGTAATCATTCTCGTCATCGATAAACAAAGACACGCAATAAATTGATTTCGTAATTAATCACTGCTACTTATTTTTAATTAACTTTTTAATTACAGCTGATATGGTATTGTAAGTCACAGTGCGCTCCCCGTGATTCGATAGCAATTCCAATTCATCAATCTCTCGAAAACAATTGTAGAGAATAATTGATTGCCGGAGAGCGGAGGCATCACGACTGAAGCATTCGTTAATATAGGAGTGAGAGAAAAACCAATTAGGTTCGTGCTATTGTAGACGTTGTTATTCATACTCGAATTAAACAAGACTGTAGGAGATGGACGCATGCACACACACACCACGTAAATGTCTTTGACCAATTGACTGATTGGTATAGGACACGGAGTTAATGTAATATTGTCACGTTACAAAGTGTCAATGAGTACAAGTCTAAATGTTATGACCCTCGAACACGGTAACGAGTCGGAGCGTGAAGAAATCGCAACGACCACGAACAAAAGCGCTTTATGCCTCGTCTTAATTAACATGATTAATGACTCGCCTTGGCGTGTTTTGGAACTTTTACTGGTGTAATCGGCAATCAAATTAATTCTATCAGTAGTCTTTTCTATTAATAGGCCAGGCTGTAACAACGAGGATGTGAATACGCATGTATATCCACGGTTCGTTACGTTAGAAAGAGTAGTAGGTAATACCGCGGTAAATTTTAATTTAAAAACAAAAACGTTTCTCTAATTTATATAAATTGGGTATAAAACTAACCGATTATAATTTTAATTTATGACTGAAATTACATAAAATACTTTTATACATTCACATTAGTATAAAGTATTTAAAACCTTAATTGTTTCCACAATTGCCTACTAATTTATGAAAAATTACAACTTTCTGAAGAAAACTCTAATGAAGGTTGTTTATAAGTTAGTTTGCGGTAAAACAAATAGATTTAGCGCGAACAAGTTACCCTTTCAAATGTATTTTCTCATGATCTTAGTTTCTGTTAAACGGTTGGAGAAATGTAAGAGGTATTAGTCTCTATGGCTTTAAGTTAGGGTGTGTTTTTGAGTTTGTCTGTGGTTCCGCCGCAGGCTTAGATCGTGGCTGAGATAATTAGAGACCGGGGCTCTGTGGGAGCCATAAAAACGGCAAATTGACCGGCGGGATAGCCAGAAAGGCACAATGTGTTAGATAATAATTTCCAAATTATAGGTTGAGTTGGTTCGCGAGAGACTCTTGCAGCTCTTTTTTTTTCGGACGCCGATGGAGGTGCTAAGGGCAGGCTAATTATTATTTGGGTATCAGATAGATGACTTTAGTGCAGCTGCTACCTGTATAAATATTTTATTAAAAGATCTAACACTAACTTCAAAAAAGAATCCAATTTAAAAGAGTAATTAAAGTTGTGATAAATTTTATAATAACCTGTACCTCTTATGGTTTTATTGCAGTCTACCAACCTACGCGCATAAAAACAAAATTGTTTTGAATTTGTTAACAAACTATCCTGTTTCTTTTTTATTCCTACTGCAATTTTAAATTTAGGTAAACTTTTAAATTTAATTATAGAAAATTGGAGATTTGATGCAAATCTGAATTTTTTTCGAACAAAATACTAATTTTAAAAAATTATTATACATCCAACAAAAAATATGACAAAAATAGAATAGCAAAATACCGAAACTGTTACAGCTTAAGTTACGGGTTTTGACAGTAAAAACAATTTGTAGACTAACTGCTAACCCACCCCAAGCGTGCGGTGACATAGTGGAAGCTTAAGACAATCGATGGCACCTGGCCAGAGCCCAGGCCATCTCGGCAAAACCCTTCGCGATTGGGCCTCACTCTTAAGGGCGGGGCTCCACTCCCGCCTCAAAACCGACTCACCATTTCACTACACACACGATCATTGAACAAAGGACTGCGAATGTATCTGAATGTTATAGTTCCAATGCGGGCTTTACTAGTAATTAGTTGAATTAGACTTTAAAGAACCATCCATGGACTCCGCTACAAAAGTAAACTTGAGTAATAGAATGTTGCTTTGATCAAAGGCTTACATTCTAGGTAAAACATTATCATAATTTATGAGATATCTTCAGGTTTAAACTGCAAGTGTTGAGCAAGGATGCGGTCTGACATAAAGACTGGAATATTAAATTAATACAAAGTTACACATTTTACAGCACCAAGTAGATTACAAAACCTGAAACCAACTTCTTATTTATGGTTAAGCAATATCGTGGCATAGGTGAGTTATATTTATTTATTTAATTTTGTTTTAGAACAAAATACACAGCTCTTACAGACAAAAGTACTTATGGTAAAAACTGAAAGCAAATAATGGATTTTAATTTTACTTATCTATCATATAATATGTACATCTCAAAATATAAAATATAATATTTTTGTAATTTAAATAAAGATATAACTTTCATAACCTATGTATCCACTGTATGATCGAGAGTAAGTGTGTGTGAGTATAATTAATTTATGCTAGGATTTTAAACATTACTAATTTGCCTTGCCTTGGTTGTTCTAATTACAAATTTATTTTTGAGTGCTATAAAAAATTACTATAATAGACAAACAGTATGTTGAAATTTAAAAATGACATGTCATATTATAGAAATGTGTAGGGTCGGCAGCGAAAGCATCATAGCATTAATTTTGCAAGTGTTTACAAGGTGCGGTAGCTGCTTATTTAGAAATGGTCGAGTTCTCTGTTTGTTACCTTAGTAACATTTATTGCCCACACAACAACCTGACCGAGATATAATATCTCATCATCGCGACTTTAATTTTGAATCCAGTCTGTTTGTCCACCAATTTCTCTGTCTCTGTCCCAATACAATTGTGTTTGTCAATGATAAATGGTTGCGGCACTTTTCATCTCCTGCAGTCAAAGGCGCCGCCGTCAGCCTTTGACGAAGCATTACCACTTCTACACCATAGCCAATAGAGCTGAAATTCTCAAATATAATTTTAATTACAAAACAGGACTAAATGATACGGTACTAATCAAGACTACGTATAAACGCGGATAATGCACTTTAATATCATTTGAAAAGAACCTTTCGGCGGGTAGTCGTATTCAGCTATAATGAGTTTATTCAGGGATTTAATCGAATGAATTGAGGTAAGTAAATAGTGGCGAGAGAGCGAGACGCAGTGTGCTCTCAGCGGGGGGCAACACTCCAAAGCCTTTTCAATTTCTACCACAATGACTTCGATCAGCCTCGATTCTACTTTCAAATAAACAAATAGCTTTCTTGAGATTGAATATATGTTTATAAAGCTGAACTTAAGAGCAAACAGTTATTAAACTAAGTAAGTTATACCTATTTTACTTTATTTATAACATTTTCCAATAACTTGAAGGATTGAATCCATGAAAATGTCATTAGACAAACTTAACCGCTACGCTGGCTGGCTGGTTTTAGGATGACGCTTCTATCTAATACACTATGCTATAAAAGTAATAAAAAGCCACATAAGTGTTTCTGTACGTCGCGTATAAAAGATTTAGTAATAATTAAAGTGTACGTATAAGGTGAGGGAATGTTTTGATTCGGCACGGTCGCAGCCGCAACGACACAATGAACAAGTTAGAGACGAGATTAACGACGAGACCACCTCCGCTGCAACCGACATTCAATAAACTTTTACCTACAAACTAACATTGTGAAGATGTAACGTTTTACATAGGAGATCTTTTCAAAATTAATTTAATAAATAAAAAACCTTAAATATTTAGCAATCTTTAAACTTATACAAAAATACATAAGTTTTATAATAAAATATATATATCAAATATTCAACTTCTATTTGGAAACACACACAACACCCACAAATCACACAGGTACATTTACAGGTGGTAGATCTACGAGCGAGATCGTCTGGGTTGGTACCACCCTCCTTTCTATTTCTACCGTAAAGCAGTTCGCTTTGTTTCGGTTCAAAGAATTGTAGAGTCAATGTCATTACCGGCACGAGAGGTATAACATCTTTACCTCTACATGGGCAACGCTTAGGGGGTGCTCTTAGTGTTTCACGACATCAGGGGCATCGTCGTGTTAATTGGCGGCGGTATCACTTTCCATCGGGTAAACCGTTTGCTTGTTTGCCCGTGAAGTTGTAATAGAATAAAATAAAAGTCGCAAAATCAAAAGCTGGCTCTAAATTTACTTACAATTACCAACAGAACTAGAGACGGTTGCGTGCCTTTTACGGAAGTGTTTCAGCTTTATGTGATACCGTCAGAGCTTTGGGATTCTATTAATAAAACATAAATTGACAATTTTTGAAAGATTTTCGAAATAGTCCGTGTTTTATGATTTGGTATAAATTTTAATTATAATATATATATAGCGAACACATGACTAGGATAAGACCTTCTAGGTCTGGTTGTTTTAGATAAGAAAAGTACTGAAGACTCTTTTGGGAGCTACGAAGCAAGAATTTAGTCTTACTGTGATTAAGATACCTCAAGATTGAATAAATGAAATCTGTACCGAATTAAAGTTAAGGTACTATTTATTTATTCTCAGGTCTGATATTTGCATGACCTTTAAAATATTTGCGAAAGCCCAACCCGCCCTTATTAAACTTGTATTGTGTTTCAATGTATAGAAACCAGGCCCAGTAGGTACACTCTTGCGGTCGGCGGCATGCGGGCCCTTTACTACCTCCAATTACACTTTATCACCATTTTACTACTCGACTTGTATTTAGCAAACATTGTCGCATTCGGTTTGTTAAATAATAAAACTCTCTGTCCGTACGTCGTCGACCGCTGCGACACTAAAACAAGAATTACGGTTTTCGAGTTCTAGATTCTTTTCTTGTTTTACACTGTATAATTAAAGGTAAGCAAATATTATTTTACTGTGGTGCAGCAACTGTAATGTTAGAAATGTTCAATTAAGGAAATTTTTATGGAAATCGATGTGTTTTTCTCATTTCCTCGTATTTTACTTATATTCAAAATTTATCTAATTTTCATTATTGTGTATGCTTAGACGAGTAAAACGTTATGTTATGTGCAAATAAAATAAATGATATGTCAGTCAGGCGTACGTCGAAATTTTGATAAATTATATCAATTTCAAATATAGAAAACTTCCATAGTTGATTCCAGTACTAAGTTTTTACATAAAACATATGAAACTGACTCAGCCCTGTAATTAAGGCCCTCGCCCTCAACGCCGCCAAATGGTCTGCCGGCAATCAATTAAAACAATATTTGAAATAGTGCTCTCAAAAAAGTTAAAAGGAAGTGCTTAAGCAATAAACATTCCATATTATATCCGATACGATGTTTGTATTCACTCTCACATATACTTTTATCTCTTTTGCACTGCGCCGGTGCGTCTGCGCTCTCCCGACTGAGTGGGATGCTGTGAGGATAAGTTATGACCACTCGGGATACCGCCAAAGCCTCCTTGTTTAAAAGAGCCGAAAAGTAATTAGCTCCGTTTTAATAGAGGACATAGGTTTGAATGGGTTTTCGGTCCGTAGAAATATTTGCCTTAGAAAGAATTGTCACGCTTCGTAGTCTAGGATTCGTAGTAGGACTACGACGTGGCGTAGTAATGATTACTTACGAAACATTTCTACCATACCTTATACTACTATTAATTTGATGTCAGCACATTGCAAAATAAACAATAAACATTTTTTTGAATACTTTGTCTGCATTTTCTTTTATTAAGAATATTAAATGTAAATCGCTATTTCACATGGACTTGGGCCTCTACCTGTCGGTCGGTCGACTGCTAATCGAGTTTGTCGGCCGATGGTATCTCTAAACCATACATTAATAGTATTCAACCTCACCCAGCTCCATGCTCCTGCACACTAATACAAACATACACTTACACTCGTAACTATACATGTTATTATTTAGTTAAAACATAACATTTTTGTTGTAGAATTTTCATGTACTAATATAAAAAATAAAATAGGATGCATTGTATTTTGTGGATAGATTTTTTTTACTTCATTGTGATGATTAATAATATAATTTCAGTTTTCAGTAATATGATTTCAGTTTTGAGGTAAATAAAGTTAATCAATCATCACCTGATTCGGGTAAATTATGTCAAAAAAATTATTCATTGTACTTCCCTATGTACTTACAAGCTATTATCTAAATCCTAAGCTAATTTGCGATTTTACTTACTTACTCAGTCTATATAGTCTTAAATAAGTGGAGAATAAAAATGAAACATTTAGACTAATATAGCGGACACGCGGAGCGCAAGAAAAACTATAAATAATTCAGGGAATCGCTTGTAAGTGACGAGTATCGACCTATGCAAGTACCTATATATATACAATTACCTTAACATTTACAATTAGGTTAACGTGTCAGGAAATATCAAATCGGCTAGATTACCGGAAGCAATACTTTACCGTTATAGCACAAAGAGACCATTCCATTTCGCTTGAATATAATAGCTATTGTTCATAACGGCCCAAATAAATATTCACGGGAGCTCGCCTTGATTTATACAAGCAGCTACTTATACTTTGATTGCTACTTTATGTCGAAACAGTCGTATTTTATTTCTGCAAAGGGAAACTTGAGTGATGTAGAAGAATAAGAATGCTGATTACAATGAGTATAAATAACGTTACAGTAATGCGTTTAGGAAATTACTGAAGTTACAAAATATACTTTTATAGTTTAGTGGTGGCAATGAAAACGTATAGACGAATTACTTAATGAACTTAACTGTTATTGTAGTTTCAAAACCTGGTTCGTGTTTTATTGGAGTGTGGTGCGGAGGCAAACATGTCCTGCGGCTCGTCTGATTAGGAAATTACTCCTTAGTTTTGCTTTTTTGCAACACTAATGTTACTAATTGTGCATTGCCATAAAACTGCTTATATCAACTTGTTTTTTGATAATTTTAATGTACGTCTAAATTTGTGGAAGTATACTGATTGAGTATTAAAATCGTTTTATTATTAGTCGTATTTCCTTGTGAGCTTTGTATCAGAAAGGTTGAAAGGAAAATAATGGATAGATGCTGTCGGTAGTCAGCGTTCATTGTTCACAGGAGGGGTGGGATACTTTCCCTGCTTTTAAGATTGCTCTCATTTTTTAAAAGAAACAACCGTCTCCCTTCTCAATATTGTTATTATTTCAATAAAAGCTCGAGAAGAAACGTGACTGTGCATTTTCCAACCGGCTCGAGGAATTAAGATATTCGAGTATTTTAGCGTATATTTTACACGTATAACTCTAATTTATGAATGTACTTTAAAGTTCCAGGTAATAAAAAAGTCTTTAAAATTATCCAATACAAATTAATTTCAGGGAATAAAATATGAATTGTTTAATTATAATTAGCTTTTACCGTAAATCCAAACATTACATCGAGTCTGTAATTAATCAACGCGCTTACAATCAACACTCAGAGCATAAAAACTAATTGACAACAATCAACGCTATTGCGATAAAAAACAATATTTTCTATCATTGTCATTAATAATCGTTAGAAAAAAGTGATTCACACCTTTAGAGCGCTAACATGACAAATGCGATGTCGGTCGGCGCGGCACAAAGCTAGCGGTGCGCGCGCGCCGCGGGGCGCCCGGCAAGCCTAAATATTAATTATCTCTAACACTATGAACACCTTTAAGGAGATTATCGCACTCTTGAACGCAATGCAGCGCCGTTTAGATCGAGATAGCGCCACGACTGCTGCCTCCACTATTGTTCACACAAAACAAAAAACTTGCCTTATTGAAGTGTTAAACACAAAGAAAATTACTGAAAAACCGCGTTCTATTGATCAATGGTCAAACGGACTACCGACACGACATCTGAGAAGACACCCACTAACAGTTTTCACAATTAAACAAAACCACTAAAGCTTCCTTTATAACTGCTAATACGTGCAATTTGACCTATCACAATGTCAAAATGATAGAGCTAATTGAATTTTGTGGTGTGTGAAGATATGATGTAGCCGCGAGCGACAACGCCATCTGTCGGGGGGTTGGAGTGACGGGCAGACATGTTGGGAAATAATAAATGTAACAGGCGTCAGACACCTACCAAATACACTATTTAATTCCTTGTTAATTTAATTATTGGTATCTCTTTGAGCGAATATAAAGTAATAAGTTTGTGGTCAAGTATCTAAGTAAGTTAAGTATGACATGAATATGAATGTGAATGTGAATATTCTTAAGCTAACGTAAGGATCACTAGTGTACTGGCCACCTTTATAAATGACTATGCAGACTGTAGTTGTCACTTTGTTTGTGCAGACTATGGTCAAATTTATTATGTTCTTAACTTACGGATTACCTTACGTACTTACTCAAAATGTTTTCTCTCCAATCCTTTCCTTTCCTAAATCAAGCAGTCAAAATACAAAAATGATAGGTATGCATACAAAAATATAGGACGCTATTACGTCAAAAATCTGTTAAGTCCGTTTTGTCGTGTCGACCTCCAACTGTCAGAGTTTTAAGTCTTTTGTTTTATAAATGGCTTAATTTAAAAATAAGGTTGTTTGACAGCGGGACTTAAGTTCTGTATCAACATTAAATTTAGATACTTATCTTTGTAATTACATATCAAACAATACACAATTAGAATACAGTTCAAGGTTAATACGTAACAAAATGACTGGTGTCATGTCCTGGCATGTAATAGGCTTTGTAGCTCAGATAATAACTTGGGATATTGTATATCATTCTTATGTTTACATAAAATCTTAGTTTGACATTAATACTATTTGAAAGGAGGCTGTGAATGCCACCGCTCGAGCTCAATCGAGACCGATGAAATAAGCTGACAACTACTCAAATAAATAACTCCCAACAACAAATATTGTAATAACCAAACTCACGATCGGCTCACAGCATTACACCGAAATAAATCAAATAAAAATGTGACCAGTAATCAGGCGTTTAAGGACTAATGTCGAGTTTTACATTAAAACAACCTAAATAAAGTTTCTTTAAATCTTACCGGAATGATATATATTTTTCTGCATTAAACAATTTTAGAGCTAAACTGAAGCGATTTTGGATATATTTTCCTCCGTTGCTGGATAAAACGTAAAATTTTATAGGTGCATTAAAGTTAAGTGGGAAATCCGAAAAGGAGTGTTAAAACTCATATGAGCAGATGTCGGCGGTGCGTTGATACAAACTCAATTATTTACACTCAATAAAAAGGACATTATACGAGTATTAAAAATAACCTGCTAAACATTTGAACGAGTGGAATGGACGTGATGCCTCATCTCCCACTGCCATGTTACTTACAAGAAATACGATTACTCTCAAAGAGATGAAACGAAATTGGCAAGAATATCAATAGTAACGTATTCCTCAAAGTTACGGAACCTAAATGACCTAGTGTAAAACATAATCTAATTCTGACTACATATTTGATTTGACTGTCTGTAGTCAATTTTTGTTACTAGTATCCACAACTACTCGTTAAAGGAACCAAAACAAAATAAACGACCGGATTAAATTAAAAAATTGAAGTAGAAAAGTCTTTAAATTATACGTAGGTACCTACATAAATACCAAACACAACTCAAAAACACTTTTGTTCTCTTATCCGAATGTAGAAAATAAATCGAAGTTTCAAAAATAGAGCAGATATATTTTACCCTGTGTATACAATTGTGTTTCGGTTCGAAGGTTTGGCATTGGATTGGACGAGAGCCAGGGTAATCACCGGCACGAGAGGTAAAACATATTAACCTCTGAATGGGCAACGCATTGTCAGTGCTCTTGGCGTTCTCAGACATCAAGGGCATTGTCGTGCGAGTCAATAGGCGGCGGTATCACTTTGCATTAGGTGAGCTATCTTCTTGTTTGTTCATGATGTTTTTTTAAATATAAATGTTGCAAAAAACAAAGTAAGATTAACATAATAAACTTTGACCACTTTAATGATATGTTCAGTTTTAGGTATCTCCTGAGTCGGGGCCAATAAAACAAATGTTAACAAAAAGCACACAGGTAGACGCAAATATTTGTGAACGATTTGTAGAATTCACACTTAATAACTAGGTAGGGGCGTTTAAGTTTTTTCCTGTTGGTAAGTGTCCGAATCGGATCGGCGGGTAGTTCAAAGGACCGTCATTAAGTAGATATGAGTTGTAAGATCACTCCTATGTAACAGGTGACAGCTTGGGAAAAAACTAACCGCTTAGGCCAGATTGGCACGAACGCTTTTCCAATGCGCGTTAAAAAAGCTTTCAAATAAAGATTTTTTGCGAATGAGATCTTAACGTCTATTACGCTAAACGCCAGAAATCTGCTCGGTAAAGCGCTCTCGTGTGAACAAATACATAGATAGGTATCAATTTTTTTCATGTGAACGCTATTTTAACGCGCGTTGAAAAAGCGTTCATGTGAATTGTGCCTTAGGGTCGTAACACACCTACTATCTCGTAAATAGATCAACACCACATCAACGAACCGTTCGGTATTCTGTGTTTAGAGAAGGTTTAGAATTAAATAATTTAAAAAATAATAATCTAATTACTGATCATTAATTTTAAACCTAATTAAATAATTGTTTAATTGTAATTGTGAAATAGTCTAAAATTCACTTTTCTCAAGATTGGAATTTAGGTAACCTTAGACAGAAAGAAAACAACCAGTACTTGTAGCAACCTAGGTTTAGGTACATGCGTGACATCGAATGTTCTAGCTATTTTAACTGGCATGCCTCCGCGCGATACAAAGACTCTGGTCTCGCACCCGATTTTGCTTATTTCCATGCGTAAATTGTACAATTATATTATCTAGATGTGTATAAAATTCCAAAACGCAACGCACACTTGATCAGCATCGTTACTGTATCGTATCGCCCCGGTTTTACAGAGAGACCTTCCAAGTTCATAGGCGTGCTACGACACGTCTACGACCATTATTAATGAAATCGTTACAACTTGGATTCTTCATTTTGTTTTTGTAAATAGATCAACACCACATGGAATTCTGTGTAAGACAAGAATAATGCATTGCAGTAAATTATGCAAAGTTTAACTTTAATATGTAAAACTATTAGGTAGCCTATAATTTACCGCTTTCTTCCTACCTTCCTATCTTTGATTAAGTTCGTTGCAGGTCCCAATCCAGCTGGTAGGGTGTCTGGGCACAGTCTGTGCGTCTTTGCAGAGCTACATTATTAGTTGATTATTCGATCAAAGAACGACACTGTTGATCCTGGTGAACTGGATTTGCAGTGGTGGGACAGAGTGGCGAATGTACCCGAAAGGTAGCATATAAAATGAATGTTAAACTGTCACAGATTTTTTTCTGTGAAGTATTTTTATTTATATACGTTGTTAAATTTTTTGTGTTGTGTATGAAATTACTCACAGCAACCTATATCCAAACCAATACTATACCTTCTTGAATAATGCCTAAATATTACTTTTCAATCATACTATTAATATTTATTGAAAAAGTAAACTTATAAGTAGTACAAATAAAACGCAAGTTTGTATACAAAGAAAATTGATTTGTTTTGATATCAAAAAAATCTTTATATGTTTCACACTTACCTCTCTGTCCTCCAATCTCAAAAACAGTGAACAGCTAGTAACGATAAATGGAGTAGTATAGTGAAGTACTTACATTGACTTGCTCTTATATTTATTATCTATAGTTTGGCAGTCGCAGTTAATTCAGGTAAAACCTTATAATCTTGTACCATTATAACCAAAGAAAAATGTCAAAATAATCGAAATTAATTTTCTGCAAACATTATACTAATGGCAAAGATCATGTAAAACCATAACTAATTATACCTGCATACCTATGCAAGTCTTAGATAACACAAAAATGTTTTAAATGTTTAGTTTTTTCATCATAATACCATCCATCAAATTGATGAGTAAAGAACCTTCATTTAAAACAATAAAAAGATATTTTGTTAAAAGATAATAAGTAAGGCAGGGTTTTAATATCGCGATACAGTTTCGAGAAATCGATCGAATTGAACAATCTAATATTATAAGTTGTAGTAAATATTTCTAATCTAATCTGTCGCGATATTTTCGAATGTCCTGGCGAGTGCGAGTGCGAGTAACCGCGGCGGACGTTCCTTTAACAGTTTACGAGTCACATAAAACTTGAAGCACCAATGAATAGTCATCGGTTTACTAGAACATTGCCTTTATATTTTCGTAACAAAGTTAAATTTTATTCGTTTTGTGAGATGACATTACAATGTACTTACAACTTAATAAGTTAGGTTTTTGGTGAAAATCGATAATTCTAGCAGTCTTTATTATAGCACAATACAAGCAATAAGCCACTCAGTTCAGCGATTATAAAATCAATGCTCGCTTGCTAACATCTGACGACCTCAACATTTTCCCATGTCAATATCGTAACTAACTCAGTGGATTACACTATCGATGTCCAACTTTAGTTTAGCTTTTTAGTTTCAATGTTATTAACTTATGCTATAAGTTACAAAAATATGTAAGGTTTTGTAACATATTCCTACGTTCTATATACCGCGTATGTAGGTATACACTAGTTCATTGTCTATGGTTTAATAAGTAGTAGCAAACGTAAGAGTTCTAGACATTTTGCTAGTTAATACGCAGGAAGTAATACATGTATTTTAGTCGTTTCGTTATGTGCAGTGCAGTTGTCATTGCAGCGTGACTTGCAATTTTCGTATGCAACGTCCGTGGCAGAGCTGTCACACAAGCTTGTTTTGCTACACTATGGTTGCGCTACATTTGCCTAACCTAATTAGTTACTACAGAACACTACATACTTAAACTATAACACATGGCAAACACAATTGGTGTTTTACTCAAATGTTTGTGTCTTAGATGTATTTTTTATAATCATGGTATCATACAAATATACATACCGCCTGATAATAAGCAATTGAGGATCCTTAACCATTAGCAACAATAGAGATAGAACGAATTTGTAACGCCAATAATAAAATATATTATACGAATTTAAATTATCTTTATCTAAATACAACTTAACTAAATTCATCACCTTCACTCAAATCTAAGATAGTTTTAACAAAAAATCAATACCTTACAACTAAAACCTACCCTTGAAAAGTCTTTCTAACCATTTTGTTTAACAATACTTTTTAGGGACCACAACAATTTGCAACAATCACCAGTATTCCGCGGTCCTTGAAACTTGGCTAGCATACGAAGTGGAGGTATGCACTGGACTCTTGTCGAAGATGTAACTTTAATACCTCAAAATTACACAGTGGACGGATAACTGACGCTTCTGTCGCGTCGTATAGGGCCGATTGAATTTAATGAGCCTATTTGTGCAGACGCCGACAATTTAGCGAGACGTGGCTGGTTTGTAGATGAAGGATCCTCGCTGGATTATACGATGGGAATGCACCAGCGGCCGTGTACGCAATATAATATCAAATTAGTTAATTAAAGAAGCTGGCTTTCACGGTAGAATGCCTATTTAATAATAATAGTTTTTGTCTTTAGGTTTGAATTTGTACTAGTATATTCTTTCCTTTTTCTTAAGTTTTTTTAAATCATTAGCGCCAAAACTAAAATAGTTTATGTAACAAGTTTGGTCGTGTGACTCGACATTATGAACATTAAAAATTATTCCTTCAAAATATTGAAATAGTCCGTGATTGTGTAAGTATAAGTTAACACCCCTCAGATTAGGATAGTTCCGGATGATTTGCGGCGGAGTAACGTTCGGCGTTCTAAATCAATTCACATCGTAACGTCGCACCCTCGGAACTGCACTATTTCTCACTCTTTATACTTCATTGACTGTTATTGTAAGAAAATTAAACAGTAAAAAGCTAGGGCTGCAGTACAAGCTCAACTGTATTTAATTTATTGTCCTCGATTTAACTCAAATTTGTATTCGTCAATCTTTTTTCGTCCTTTAATTTTCGATGATAAATTATTTAGAGGGGTAGGGAACATAACCTCAGAAGTTTATATTTGTCATTGATTAATTTCATATTTTGTTTTATTGGGAAAATATGTTATTGGAATGATATTTCTAATTTGTAGCATAGTGTAGGTAGATATTAGTAGAGCGCTGGTATGCATTACACTCAAAGGTTGATAATCGCTATAAAGCGTGGAAATGCAGCCAGTGCTATATTATACATGTGATTTTTATTAGGTTTTAATGATACAATATATTCAATTTCTATGTTGTAAATTTAATTTATACATATTAGGTACTAATACTTGTAACAAAACAATATTCCTTTCTATATATTTTGTAACATCATGCTCTATCTAGACGTTTTGTAACATCGAAGCATTACCTACACTACAAATTGATATTTGAAATGCATTGGAAATGCTCGATAAAATATCGTAGTGTACCTTATGGTTATTTTACGAACACGTAGGTACTACGGATGGACTACGAAACAAAGCATTATAAGTTATAATTTCTTGATTATTTTTTGTTTTCCTTGTTGGACTATCCTTCTTGTAGTTTACAATATTGGCGTCAGTTGATTATTACAGTTAACTTTGAGTTTAACTTGAGTTTCCAAGAGAACCTGAGCTATTTTTGTAGTTTTGGTGGAGTTAAATTGCAGGTAATAGCTAAGTTAAACATCAAAATCATGTTAATTATTTAATCAAATATAAACAAGGTAAAGTTTGGATGTTTATCCGTGGCTAATGTTATGCAAAAAGATTCTTAATTACGATTATTCATGTTTTTCATAATATTCTAGGTTGCGATCTCAGCAGTTTGTACACTAACCTAGCTCCGTACAAAACCAAAACGGACCTTTGCATAAAAAAAATAATTCCGACTTAAAGTTTAGTCATTTTTTATATTCCTTTGACGTTAAAGTAAGTTTTGAGTTTAAGAAATAATTTTTGACTTTTTATTTAAATACCAAATATCTATCATTGCCCCAATTATTCATTCTGAAAAAAGTATTTCTTAAAACATATTCAATTAATGCGATTTACAGTAACACAATAAATTGTATACTTTACCTACCTACTCAAGCTATATGTAAAAGTACCGACAAATCATGACTCAAATATTGTTTGAGCATGAGTGATTCTCTATTAAAATTGATTTAGTATAATCCAATGACACCAAAGTTCATAATTTCAACTAAAGAATTGATGTAAATCATGACCAAAATCAAATCATCTGTCATCATAACGCAGTCTTTTTATCTGAAGGTGGTGATTAGCAGAGATCTCGTCCAATAATTTAAACTCTCTCACAGCATCGGTAAGTACATAGTTCTTTAATCATTGCAATTTTGAAACAAGCTCAAGTGTTGTCGGTGTCGAATAAATTTTGTGTAATGTAAACGTGATAACAATTTAAATTCCTCTGTAACGGGTCCGGAGCCGGCAAAAACAACAAACAAACTGCGCGAGTTGTGATTGGTGGAGAGCCAGGCGGGGCGGAGCCCGAGCCCGGTCCACGCCCGTACGCTGCTGCAGTCTCGCTCTCTCGCCCAGTCCTTATCTTCCGCTCTGCTATGAAAGACGTGCGTCCTGAAACTTTTTCATATATTCAATAAATATTTGCGAAACGACAGTATCGAAAAAAGTGCGCGAAGATGCCTCGGCCTACACGCGAGTCTTACGGCGATCAGAAACCACCATTCTCTTATATTGCATTGACCGCTATGGCGATCTGGAGTTCCCCGGAGCGCATGCTGCCGCTGTCGGAGATCTACCGATTCATCACAGATCGGTTCCCGTACTACCGCCGCAACACTCAGCGCTGGCAAAACTCACTGCGGCACAACCTCTCCTTCAACGACTGCTTCGTGAAGGTGCCGCGCCGACCCGACAGGCCCGGGAAGGGTGCATACTGGACCTTGCACCCGCAGGCCTTCGACATGTTCGAAAATGGCTCACTCCTCAGGAGACGAAAGAGATTCAAGCTACACAAAGGCGAAAAGGATAGTTTAAACGCAGAGCTGGCAGCGCTAGCTAGTTTCAATAGAGCATTTATGGCACGACAGGCTGGCGGGCCACCACCAGGAAGCATGGCAAACGGAGGTTCATATTTGCAATCACCGACTATGTGCCCGCAGTTGAGCCCGGAGCCCGCAGAGCCGCCTGACACGGCAGCACTGCTACCTCTTGGCCCCCGGCCGCGGAGAGCCTTCACGATCGACGCGCTGCTGGAGCCAGAGCCGCGGCGGCAGACCCCCTCCCCGCCGGCGTTGCGGGCCCCGCTGCCACCGCACTGCCCGTTGCCCCTGCCGCCGGCGCCCTACCTGCTGGCAGCGCAGCGCTATCACGCTGAACTACTCGCCAACCTGCAACAGTCCTGCTTACCTCCGCTCTGGACATGGCGAGACACTAGTCAATTTTCTCACTACACGTTAAATTCTTGAATGGTAAGTCTACTTGTACAATATATTATATCTGTATATTTATTACTAACATTACATTACGAATGTGTCCACTATTAAGAATATTGATACAATGCTCAACTGATAAGTTAGAATAAAACCATTTAAACTTTATTCCCCAGGTGAATCTTCACCGTCCAGCAATGATCTCATCTCAAAAGTAGCTCTACTTGTAAGGAATTCTAGAGAAAATAATTCACGTTCGTAAAATATTTTCATACGCGTCAATATTTCAAAGAAGAGAAGCAGAATGAAAATTAACCGAAGACAGAAAAATATTTTTGTCTTTCACTGCAAGCCCTGAAATGCTCAAGGTAAGAATAACACATGATAATGAACCTTACGAGAGTAGGTACGTAATATTTAGATTTATTTTAAATCAAATCAAAATATAAATTCTGAACGGTACCTACACCACCTATTAATATTATTATTGACATACCAAACGATACTGGACTGGCTTGTATTGTCATATATAAGTTACTAGCTTATTTTAAACTATGAAGTTGATTAAGAGAGTTGAAATATTATTACTAAAATTCAACCGTCAAAGTTATTTATTAAATAAAATCAATTCAATTTTTCTCAATTCCACGACACCAGGGTGGGAAACAAGCCTATGACCTGCTTGATAGTAGGCGGCTATCGTAGCCTATGAAATTACCCGACAATTCGCTCTCTTTTTTAAAGTCCTTTAAATAACCACACAAAAACCCTTATACAACTACAACTACAACAACTACCAACTGGGGGTACAACGGGGGGTATGGCAACTATAGGTAAAATGCCATTGAAACTGAACTGAACAATTATAATAAATATTCCATGGTCTAGAATCCACTATTTTAAAATAGAATGCGAAGTGATCGTATCAATATGTTTGTATAATAAACTAGATTAATTAAATAATCATATATTTTAATTTTGAAACACTTCGAAAGGTTCACAAAATCTTCTAAAGAAATTCTAACATAGATTATCTAACAAAAACCTAGGTTCCTATAAAATAATTTTAGCTTCATCCACGACCTTATGGCTAATAGTTATTTTAAATTATTCGCTTCTTACACACGATACATTTATGTACTATGTAACGGTATTCAAAACCCTTTGCTATGAAAACACGATCGCTATTTATCCAGCAAATAAAAATGGCGCACCAAAACCGCCATTTTGGATCATTTAATTTACCCACTGCATTTTATAGATATCAATTCAAGGATATTTTTGAAATATAAAGCGCGTCATTGCTGTATTCTCTTCACTCGTAACTTAAATAATAATAAAAATTCTAATATCTTCTACATAAGCGACATAAAATACATAAAACTCTTATTGTTGATTTATTAATAGATTGTTAAAATATTTTCAAATTAGTTAAATTACATTTAACAGAATCAAAATATGGGGAATTAAGAATCTAAGACGTTTTCGGAAAAAAAAAAATTGTAGGTGTTAATTCAGACGATAAACTAATTAAACATATAAATATGTGTGCCAAATTTCATTAAAATCCCTTCAACCGTTTTTGAGTGATTGAGTAATAAACATCAAAATTTTCAAATTTATAATATAAGTTTTAATATTCTGTAAAGGTACGAGGAGTCGTCCTCAAGCAAATTTTGCGATTTATCCATTGTAAGAATTTAGTTTAGAAAAAAATCTACTGAAGATTTTAATATTTGTTAATATTCTTATTATAAACTTATAGGTTGTACCACAAAATTGAATCATACTTACCTATAAGTCTTATAGCTAACATTTATAATATACTTGATATACGTATTATGTAAAAAAGGACCATTTAAGTTGACTTAATTACTAGTATAAATTATTCACTGTTAATACCTGTTTACATACCTTAATCAAAAACATAACCCTAATCGATGTACTTGTTTGGCACAAATAATAATTTAATTGCAAGTTATAGTTTTCTACATCTAAAGCAATTTTACCTAAACATATTAAATACCACACACCTGACCCCTTGACTCCCACTTTCTGTTTATTTTAGTTTTCACAAAACCGTCTGGTTTGGAGACCAAGAAAAATACACCCAATAAATTTCTAACTTCACATTTTCTTTCCGTGCATGAACTAATGATATTTGGTTTAATTCATTGATTTACATAACATACAGCTAATCAAATCATGTATACTCAATATTAAAAGAAAACTGTGATTCCGTTTTATTTAAATCAACAAGGTACAAATCTCTTTAAAATTAGCTACTTGATCATAAGATTGATACACTGCACCGTAAAGACCACAAATTCGATTTATTTATTTGAAGAATCAGCAATGATTAATGCATTTAACTGCTCATCTCATCATATTACTTCATACACTACTTGTTTTAATTATTTAAAGATAATTATTTATATTATTTTTTATTTAGATTAACTGTTTTGGTTAGGAGGCATATTTGCCTGAATTAATTATCGCAGTAATACCTGACCTCGGCTTTATCAACGTCCTTTAAACTCTTTAAAAGTATTGTAGCAGTTTATACACAGAGCAAGTTATACAAAATGGTCGATATGTTTATCTAAAATCTATTAAAATTAAGTTTTTCGCTAAAAAGGAATATGCATGAAATGAATTTTGTTTATTTTATCAATCTATCGTAAAATATATTGAAATAGTATATTTACAGTGAAAACAGACTCTGAATTGAACGATAAACCAGGGAGATAAAACAATTAAAAGTAAATATATCTATCTCGCTTATCAGAACAACCTTTTCTATGGAAGTTGTATGACGCCGGTGTAATTTGACGTCATTGTACGTATTGGATCTCTCTGTCTATTATCGATATAGGAGCTTTATAACTTAATTACGAAATAAGGCAGATATTTAAGAAAATCTAACAGATTTGTGTTTTTATGTGGTGTAGAATAATCATAAATAACTAAAAAAAACGTCATGCATATTCCCTATTCAATTGAACGTGTTCGCGTTTAAGGTAATTTGTAATTATATTTGTTTTAAATACCTGAACTGTAGTTTATTAGTTATGAATTTGTAAAACTAATATGTACTTTGATTTTATTACCGTAATAACAAAAGTATTTTGCAGAAATTGAATAAGTCTCTATGTTAAGCTATTTATTATTTCAAGTGTTTAATAGTCATTTATACAGACAATACTATAAATACAAAGAGGAATACCAAAAAACAAAAATAAACCCTGTATTTATACAAAGTCGCCAGATTTCACTGGAAAAGGTCAAAATCACTAACCTTATTCTATTCAGGATATCATTGTCTATATGACATAGAAATAATTCACGAAAAGTTTTGTTTTGCTATAGTTAATCTATGTTAAATTTATCATTTAGATATATCTTCTCTTGGGAAAAAAACCTGTGATAAAATCAGATAAATGTTTATGGTACCTATGGTTAAAATACTTAAGATTTTTCTAAAGAATTGGATTTAAGTGAATTTTTCACTTCGACGGTCATAGCTAATATTTTGTTATATGGTAATACTGCCATGGACAATGAGGATTCTGATTTTGTATTAACATACTAACTTATGCTACATTGCCATAGTTCTTCATCAGCATCAGATATAGTCGGTGATAGATTGGCTGCGTAACTAACAGTCAGCGAATAATACAAATAAAAAATAAAAAAGCAAAATTGGATATCACTATTATGAGAAGAATATAACAATGGTTAATTAATTCAGTCACTTTGCATTATTTGTTTTAAATTTAACGATATTGCAATATCACCGACGATGTGTAATTAAGTGTCCATCGTATAAAATCAACATTTTTAATTTTTTGTCTGAAGCGCATCGCATTTCTTCTAGCAAGCTTATAAACTCTTTAATTGAAATTTAAAGTTCATGTTGAATTTCAAAAATACCTGTTTTAAATATAAAATTGATTATTTAACATAAAGTAAAAAGATTATTTAAAATATATTACACAAAAATCTTCTTCTATGTCCTAAAACGTACGTGTCTTTTTGTGCATGTCTCTCGAAATACGATTTCTCTGAATATTCAAGACTCTAGCTATTATGGTTCATCAAATTTAACCCGCTGACAGATTGACGGATTGACCCGTTTTTACGGTTTGAGTATAGGAATCCTTTATTACATAGAACATTACCAAAAACTTAGTAAAGAAATACTTTCATTTATCATACCTTCATAAAGTTAGCTTGAATTCACCGGTAAAGGACATCAACCGAACTTTCTATTCAAGATATTTTTGTTTATATCAATTCAAATGTTGAAAATAATAAAACAATCACTCAAACATTCGGGGTTTAAATTATTTTTCAGCTTCACCTGATCATGTAAAATAAAATTATTATTGAGAACTTATTTCACACCAAACCTCTTCTATCCCTAAATATTAATTCTATCTGGGTCTGGGACTTCTTGTACAGCGACTCCAGGACGCTGTAACCTCCTGTATCCTAAAGCGTATGTGTCTGTTTGTGCGTGTCTATATGATTGTTATTACAAGGTTTTGGACTCCATCCTTCTCTTCCAATGAACCACATAAAAAACATTAGTAAACATTGTATTTTTTGTTACAGACGGGGCTCTCAAACCGTGTGAAATTGTCGTCATCAAAGATCATCCAACGTGTAAATTATTTTGTAAGTAGCAATATAAATTATGTTTTTGAAAACTGTGATAAATATTTAAAAGCGTTCTGTAAATAATGTATATCTGAAAAGGAAATAGAAAAAGTAGTATATTAACACGATAATTTATTGTACGTAGATATAAATAGCTTGACAAATAGAGAAACAATGTTCCAATGTTGTAATATGTTTTATTTCATACCCCTTTTTTAAATAAACTGCTTTTATATTAGAACAGAAACGGAATGCCATTATTACATATATTTATTTACGTAAACGAATCTTAATCAAAGTATATACCTAAAGAAAGTATTCTAACCTAACCAAAACAAAATTGGATTCACATGCTATATCCACCTACCGATCAATAAAATGCAATTCTTTAATATCAGTTACAAGGGAAATATATGAGTATCTAAATATTCAAACTAAGTTTAAAAAATAAAACGCGTTTACTACTACAATTCCTTTACTTCCCAAAATCAATGTTTTAAGTGTAGGTAGTCAAAAGATTGATTTTGAGAAGTATAACATTCTTGATTGAACTAATAATTTATTTAGTTCATCAAAATCGGTTGATAAGTTTCAGATCTATGATGTAATCCACACAAATATAATCATACGGCTTCACTTCGTCAGATCGAACCATATTTTACGTTATAACATTATATAGACTGATGAAATCATAAGCTTTCCTTTCGGCTCTGCTGTGGTTGGGTAAAAAATTACGAGTACACGTAAGTCTTCAGGCTCGAGGTTTATGCGTCCGCGCGACCGAGCGATTTGGCCGCAGATTCCAGCGACGGCAAGCCACATCGCTGTTCAATTTATATGAAGAGGCCCGAGCGCCTCCGCTCTCCACAAGTTTTCTAGTATTTGAGGTGAATACATATAGCTTCCCGTTCGCTTCAAATGCACCGATAGAACTCAACACGTTAAAATTTGTTAGTGCGGCCGGGCCAAAGGAATAAATCCGCGAGACTTAGCCGTTTCAAGCAGCGCTGGTAAGCGGCTTACTGGCTATGCAAATAATTCGTTGCATGTAACTTTGCAAATTTGTTGCTTGTAATTTCATAGTGTTGTGGCTAAACTGCTCGATCCCACGGTCGCATATAACTCAACCCTTAATTTCACTTACGTCCCGCACGATGTGACGTTATATCAAATGAACATGAAAAAGAACCAATAAGTATATGAGACAATCAGTTATCAGGGAGACCTGATATACTATTGATTACTTCTTAAGGTTCTTGAATACTTTACCAGCTTCGAATTTACGAGAAATAACTCCCCACTTATTGAAAAAAACATTTCTTATTACAAATAAATACTACTTGCATTGGATGATAGGACTGCCTTCGGGTGCAGGTGCCCTTCCCTCCCCCGGGCTTGTCTTGGTTTAAATATTGAAACAGGTACGTGTAACCCTTGTCATCATAGAATATGGGCAACTCGTATACTATACCTCCTTGTACGTAGCACACAAACAAAACTATAAAATTTGCCAAATAAATGCGCTTACAGCCATTGCAGAAATTGGTTTCCTTTTTCTCTAAAAACCCCATCCTGAAAGTATCAACAAAGATTGTTTCAACAAAGTATCCATTTAGACGAATAGCCTTAGATTAGACTGTTAACTAATGGTGCGTTTACACAGGCAATTTTTGGTGCAATCATTGCCCGGCAACTGAAGTCCATAGTAGATAAATCTGGAGCGATTAGTGGAACAATCTGAAGCAATTCAATTCACCGGCACCAGTTACTTTATGTTTCCTTGTTGCCGTATATTTTTAATTTTGCCATGAGTGTCTTAACTTCAAAATAGCTCGAAATTGCGCAATTTTAGTTGCCTGTATTCTACCATTATGTAAGATTACCTCAATATACTTCATTTGACAAGTTAGTATTTTCGTATCATTCGCGAGTTTTTTTTCGCAAAATTTTAGTAGCATTTTATTTTCTTTCCTTATAAATTACATTTAATAATATTGTTGATTAACCTTAAAATAAAGTAACTCACTCAAAAATCTCATATTTGTTAAAGAAATACATAAACAGAAACTCATGCCCATGCAACCTGTCCCAG
Source organism: Choreutis nemorana (assembly GCA_949316135.1). Classification (NCBI taxonomy): domain Eukaryota; kingdom Metazoa; phylum Arthropoda; class Insecta; order Lepidoptera; family Choreutidae; genus Choreutis; species Choreutis nemorana. Next base: position 3,574,874 of record OX438598.1, read on the forward strand.
TGTGACAGGTTGCGAATTTGTCGCTACTATCTGGGCACAATTAGAAACATGGCAGCTACAACGTACGGCAACCCGAAACTCGAACCGTCCGCATCGACCTATCGGATCGGGTCGGTCGGTTTACCAAAGGCACAAAGCAAGCTGAGCTACACCGCCTCCACGTTAAAGAAATATTACATTCAAATTTACGAGTATAACAATAAAAGTCCTAGGGTTGTCGCAATCATCTCTACTTATACATATACGAGCTACTGTAGAGTACAGTTAATTTCAAAATACATAAATGTTCGCAAGTAAAATGAGAAATATTGCGTATGTTTATCAATTTACTTGCTAAATTACATCTTAAAAATTAACTGACAATTCTTAATTTATCGAAATGTTATTAACCTAAGTCAACTTTCCAATTAATTTTCTGCAACCTGAAGTTTTAAACAAAACATTATAATCATATTCTCTGACATGGACCGAAGGCAGTTTTAAAAGTTGTAGTTTTATTTACTTTAACATTAAATTTAATTGAATTGCTGCATCTGTCTGCTATAAAATCCTTAATTACTTGGTGTGATTAAATAAGGATGTGGGTTATATGAAATAATATATGTTAAGGTATTTATATGTTGGAATATCGTATGTAGCTTTAATAAACTGCGGCCCGACCTGGCTTCGCATGGGTGAAATCAAATCTATGGCTGTTGGTAAACGAAAACAAACTTTTAACAAATACCTTTCCATTGCCATGTCAACTTATAAACAAAATATTTAAAATAATAATTGGATGTATCTTTTTAATGCTCAGGAAGCTCCTATGTGTTAGTTTAGGTCATGAACGATCTGTGTGCCGAATTTCATCTTAATCCCTGTTTAGATCATTGTTTGTACAAAATGCGTTTTTGCGTTTTTTACAAACAAACTTTCACATTGATACTACTTATAAGTTAGGATGCGTTATTACGTAGTAATAGTTGGGGTTCAGTTGTGATCATAAAAACTTAACCTTTTAAAATCGCTTTTATTTTCATCTTTATACATCCATACTAATTTTATAAATAAGAAAGTAAGTTTCAGTTTTATCCGCATCACCAATTATGATCAATATTGATACATGTAATAGATGGAACCTTAGACTTCTCTTCATCTTTCTATGTGTCAAAATAATCTGTTTCAAGTTTCCTGATTTATTTCATTTAGGTTATACATTTCATGCTGTCGTTGCCATGTTCCCAGAGTTTATACTAACGGTAGTGCATATCACTTACAAATGAACATACAGTTCGAGGATCCTGATTTTAAATAATGTTACGGAACTCTCCTTAATGTGCGTACAACTCACAATTAACTATATTTAGATATACCTGTGACTAGTAAAATGCACCTTCAAACTCTTTTACTTGGGTACTTTTGAAAAGATAAAGTTTATACTTTGTGGATTGGAATTAAATTACTGCATTTAATTTCAATTCTCAAAGTAAAACTTTCCAACGAAAGCTCTAACATATTTTAAGTACCTATTTGACGATTTACCAAAAAAAACTAATGGCCACCAAAAAAAGAATGTGTATTCGAAGTTAGAGATTATAAATTTACTGCTTACATTTACTAAAAGAACCCTACGGTATAGGAAAACAATGATCAATTGACCTACTCACTAGCAGGCCGATGTAAGTAAGTGATTGGAAACGTACCGATGAAAACCTATGTTTATCATTTTATTTTTAAACGTTGTTTGATGACTTCAACACGTTTATAATGAAGATTAAGAAACCCAGGATACTTTGCAACTTTCAATTAAATTTCGTCTAATCCGTATACAATTATTTTTTTCTTCCCGCCATTCGTCCATTATAAAGTTTTTTACTTTGTGTATTGTCACTGCATCCATAGAGCTACAGCCATACAGCCGCAAGCGCGATGTCGTTCCTGTTGTAACGCACGTTGACAGTAGATGGCGCTAACATACCGCCGGCTTTGGAAGCTCCACGTTGACTTCCAAAGTAATTGATTGTGGACAACTTATCGTGTGAAGAACTGCTCGTTGAGAGCGTCGTCGGAAGCAGTGGTGGTAGAGTGGTTTCGTGTGAGGGAATCTCGTTGTATTTTTGCTGTCGAAGTACGAATTTAAGCAACTCTTGAGACTCCATCTCTTCCTGGTAGAGTACGAATAATCCCTCCCAGGCGCCATTTGAAAGATGATTGCATATCATCTTTAATTAAGACGAAGGTACCGAGTTTGATGTCGTTTACATTAGTCTTCCATTAGTCTTTGGTTCGCACGTGAAGTTACTCCGTTGACCAGCGATTTCAAAATGTTGACAAAGCTATTCGACTCGTTCATAGCGCGTCAAGGGACTCGTCTGCATAAAAGATGTTAGCAGTGGAGGCAGGTGAAGCAATCATAGGTCGGCCAATAAGGAAGTAAACAGGAGTTAAGGGAAGACTGTCAGAAGGATTTGAAGATAGATGAGTTAAAGGATAGGAGTTCAAGATGGCCTCAACCCCGAATATCTCTTCACACATACAATACATATCGTCTTTCTCAGTAGAATGAAGACAAGAGTAAATAGGCTTCTTCTGGGCAGGCATGTTCCACCTTAGGCTTCAACGCCGATTATCATTAGGCGGTAAAAGGGGTAAAAAGCTTGCCTAAAGAAAATAAAAAAGTTGCTTATATCCTTGAACCTTGAATATTTAATACACATATTATTGAATGAATTTATAAAGTCGGATCAGTAGTAAATACAAACAAATAAAAAATATGTTATTATGTATTTAAGACTAGGAAGGTGACCACCATAAATGTATGTGAGATATGTTTTGTGTTAAATATTCAGTAGTTATATTTCACTACGATCAGGGAAACTAAAAACATTTAATTCTGAATATTTTGGAAAACTTTTGCTTACAATTCATTTTTAGCCTTTTTAAAGTTCATAATGATGGGTGGGTATGTACTACATATATAGAAATGTATAACAAGGATTTTATATTGAGATTCCTGTTAGTGAAATTATATTTTCTGTCATCTAAGTTTAGATTTGTCACTAATCTGCAATGACCTGTATATAATATCTGTTCCTATGAAAAATATAATTAGTTATATTTTTATAATTTATATTGTTAAGATAATTTTGTGAATCAAAACCAATCATTTATCTATCTAACCAATAAAATTAGGGTTGGTAGTGGGGAATCAGCTTGTAATATATAAATAACACAACACAGTACATGAACACAACACACATACATACATATATATCGGGAACATAGCAAACATATCTACACATATACATATCCTACTCGTATTAAAACTAATAGACGATATAGGTGTAGTGGACGTCCGCTCATGGAAATCTCTACAAATTTTCCTCCCAATATTGCCTGATTAGAGCATGTCTAACCTCTATACACAACAAATATGCCAAGTTATGGCTTTTACAGTATTTTTAATATCGTAATTAATCAGTAAGTGGTAGCAGTAACAGGCAGCCCTTTTAAATACATGTATGTAATGTACGTGTAATACAATATTTTATTTAGAAATTGGTAGGTAAGTTGATACCTAATGTATCCATCGTTTCTTAATTAGTTACTTTCCAAAATAATATGACAATATTAGTCTTAACGCAAAATTGTCATTTGTATTCATATACCTAAGTAAGTAAGTACATAATGACTGAATAGTTGGTGAGAAGGTAATTATCAAGTGTTGTAACCTTGCGCATATGTAACCACTAATTTCAGGACATCCTCAAATAAAATATCAGTAAATGCGCAAAAGACTATTGTGTAATTGTTATTGCGTCTCTCCTAACACAATAGCACAAAGCTTGACTCCATAAAACACAGTAATTCATGCATCAGCATCTTTGCGGACGGCCGACAGACTATATGTCATTGCACGTAGTACAATGCAAACAGTCGGCGTCTGTGTCGGCGCGTGTGATGCTGTGTGCAAGTGTCACAACAGTCGCGACACAAAGTGGCCGGCGCCGCGACGAATCGCGCGACAAAGCTGCCCTCTCCGCTGCGGCCACGCGGGAAGAAAACCCGAGCGGTTGGCGACAAAGCCTTTGATCGCGGGCGGTCGCCGCCTTCACCTTTGTACAATCGCATCAGCTTTCCGCACTTTACTCTAATTACAAATAAACCCAGCTTCAAATATAAATCTCCGATTAAGTGGTCAGTAATAGATAATCTCGACATGAAACCCGTGATTGCAAATCGAAGCTAATCAAACGTCCAACTCGATTAATCCACTCTTCATTAGAGCCTCTGATCTGCCGCTTTCAATTGAAACAATATTTAAAGCTTTGCCGGCTCGGGAATAAAATAAAACGGTAGAACCATAAACATTCCACATTTATATTCGACCTCAAATGCTCGGGCGAGTCAGCGATCTCTTTTTCTCTTATATATTGTATCTCTGTTTCGCTGCGCCGAAACGTCTACGGGAATCGTTCCTCTTCTCTGTATAGAGATTCGAGAGGGAGATAAAATTTGTATGGCTCATAATGTTTTAACAGTCTCATCGTTTGTGCGCATCGAACTGAAGCCCAATTTAATTTTCCTCTTCGGGCTTGTAATAATTGAGTCGATTCGTTCAGAGCTGAGATAATAGTTCAGAAGCCGGCGTAGATGTATTAAACTCTCGCTAGAACGTCGACTACCTAACAATTAACTGAAACGTCAAATAAGATAATATAAAAACAAACTTCGCTCTTGAATACTGTAACACATCGCGTAAAATGTAACTATTTAGTTGGAGTAGAGTGAATTTACAGTTTTTCTTAACCACAAAGTTTTAGTAAAGTAGTATATCCAAAACAGCTAGACTTTTGTTTGAATAAGGAATTCATATTGTTATGAATTTGCGATTTTATTATATGGTACAGAAGGATTGGTCACAGTCGTCCACAATGGCGGCCAGGACCCAGCCACCTACATCAAAAGAATATGTCTTTCGGCATAACACAATACCTCGACTCGTGTACAAATAAATATAGCCGAACAACAAATATTTTAATAAGCATCTCTAAAGAATTGTTCTACGCATGCTTATATGCGTGACTCACAGGGCCAACGTTGGGCGAGTGCGGGCAACACCTGCGTGGATAGTTGACAAAAATATTGTAAGATACATAAAAATTTACCGTGTCAAGTTACAATAAGACTCATTTTTCCGTGATTTTTAAAGCATATTTATTTACATGAATGCAGCCAGACAGCATGACCAATGCCAAAGTTATAGACTTGGCCGGCAAAGACCGATCTTTTTGAAAACATAAACTTTTATGACAAAATAAGAAAGACTACGGAAAATTGGAAAAGGTAAGCGTGAAATGTGGCAGATGTGCAATCACAAGGCTGGCCGGTCTGTGTTCTTTATTACTTCATATTTACAAAAAAGAAAAAAGCTCTTCCCTCAAAATTTTGGACCTACGATTTAAAAAGTATTTTTTATTAATAAATCAAATCCTGGTTTCACACACTCATATTGAAGTCTTAAATATTTTACCATTTATTTAATCGTTAACATCTTCACGTATTTTTATTTTGATTACATTTGTATTTTATTTAATTGTATTTTCGAAATAATCAAAATCTACAGAAATATTACAAAGAGGAAAGATTTGATTAGTTAATCGTTTGTTTGCGTTGAATAGCCTCCGAAACTACTGGACCGCTTTGAAAAATTCTTTCACCATTCGAATCCTACATTAACCCTGATAGAATAGGCGATAGAATATTTTCAAAAAAGTTAAATATACCCGTGCGAAGCCGGAGCGGGCCACACAGAAAAGATCAACTCAAACACGTCCGTGCGGGGTTTGTGAATGTGAAGGTCAATAATGAAAGTTTTGTTCAGTAGGTGCCGACGCCAGACTGCGGGGCGGGAACGATGGACCATTATAATGGACTTACACTCATTGTCTTTGTAGTTTTTACTTAACAGCTTATGATATTTTCGTAAGCAACCTCGAAAGTAGTTCTACAATTTATAAGCATCTAATGGACTACGAATGTGTCAACCGCGACTACGAAGGCTACGAATTTCGTAGTTACGAATAAACTATGAAGATTAGCTAGTTTTGTTTCAAGTCACAGCACATAATAAAATCCGTTCTCATTTGCTGCTTTGTGCGTGGCTGATTCGTTCACGGACAGCATCCCTAATTTATTTTATAAGGTTGCCGCGGTAGTGTGAAATGTAATTAATAAAAAAACATCACTGAACTGAACTAATAGCTTCGCTTACTTATACAGCTCACGAAATAGCCGGCTTTCATCCCGAACCTTTTTTACATTCTTTTCGTCCGAAATCCATCAATTCTCATGATGGATGAACCATCCGAGTTGGCTGTGGCAATCGAAATTCAAATTCGCTAAATCTTCCCACATCGCGAGAACGGGTCGTTAACAGCGTATCTGAGGGACTCGGCGAAGGTTGCGTTAGTGTTTTGTTCTGTTTGCTCTGGAGTCGCCCCGGGGGTGAGCGCCGGGGGTGAAGGAGGGTGGAGCGGGAGGCGCAGGGGGGCAGAGGGGGGGTGGTGGACGTGTCGGCGCAGACGCCCGGGCAGCGCGGCCGTGATTACAGACCGCGAGCGGCTAATCACTGCAGCAACACCGACAATATCAAGCCGGAGATGTGGCAGTGCTGACGGAAAGTAATATTTATGAAAACGTATACAAAAATCTAGATATTTTTCAAAGAACTTTTTCAGAATGATAATTATAATGACGTATGCTATCATTATTAGTTTAGAGAAGTACGAAAAAGATGTAATGTAAATTGTATCCATCTAAAAAACATATTTTTGGTTAGGTTTTGATAATGCATACTTTATGCTGAACTATCTTCCTCGATCTTCATTGCAGTAACTAAATGAAATCAACGAAGCCATAAAAAATTCAAGATCTTATATTATTCATTCATCTGTAGACATTCACTAGATTTCACCGTATTACCACAGTAAAACTCTTTACTACGTTACTGAAAATTTTCTACTTCATCAGTTCATATTGTTAAATGTGTTTATGGAACTTTCTGCCCGCCGCACCGGAATGGGGCCGGCTTATTGTTAATAACAAACAAGACAAAAGTCTCGCCGCTAACTATACACGTTTCACATCCAGCCTCGCATCGCCTCGTACAGCAAATCACAAACATCATACAATAATACTTATCTCTAATCACGTTACTTTATATTGACTTTGAAACTTTATAATAAAATAAATATTTGCATAAAGAAAGTAATTTGTCAATTTCAGTATTAATGCAAATAAAAAGAATTAAATTTTATGAAAAAATTAATTTAAAAATGTGCAGGGAAGAATCCGGGACTTAGTCTGAACAAGTTCGTTAGGAAATAATGGTAAGTAATAGCATAGCATAGCAATAAATAATAGACTTTACATACAAACTAGTATTCAAGTAATACAGTTAAATACAATTTTACTAAAGACTACCAAGTTTAAATTACAAGAAAAGTTTTTTTTTTTAAATAAGGCAAAACTTTCAACGAAACGGTAGCAACAAAAACCATTTTCTGTCATTGAAGCCGTAGGTACCTACACAGCAAGTAGACTAAGATACAGAATTCAAACACCATATAAATCAATAGGAACATAAAAGCTACTGGGCGCCAGATTAAATGACTAACTATCTAATTTAATATCCAAATTGACCTTGTTACAAAATTATTGTTAATATCATACAACTACGCAATCAACAAACATTCAATTATAAATTTATGTAGTAGATTTACATCAAAAACAAATTGAGCCTCAGATCAATCTATCTAATAAACCACATTTGATTTCACACTACCAAAATTGATAAATTAACGGAATTCTGAATATTGACAGTCGGCGCGGTAAAGAGCCTTGATTTAATTTCAGATTTACATGAAACGATCGGATAAACGATGTAAATTACAGTTCGGTAAAGTATCTTGTCTGTAATTATTTTATAATTGTAGGAAATTTAGGACACGTTCCGAAACCGGAGTCTTTTCCTATAACCGCGAAAGAACAAAAATATTCTTTGGTTTTTTTTTCCAAAGAAAGAATACATTCGTGAAACGATTGCTCATCTATCTCACCCAGAGAAAATATAAAATATCAACAAATTGTAAAATAGGGTATATGTGTAAATAAATAAATAAATCAGAATGGTTTCACTTTGATATAAAATATAATCTTTTGTTTCTCTATGCTGCTCGTATTTTTTGCATTCGACTAAAAATTTATTATTATAATAATTTAGATGTGTCACATATTCTGGAACATTTCATAAAACAATGTCATGCACAAAAGACCGACTACGAAGATTACTTAATTGCCGGCTTAGTCCCCGTAAATCAACATTCCGAACCGGTTGGTAGGTTTTTGACTTTTAATGAGCCCAATTGAATTAAAACTTTTGACTCATTTCATATATGCAGCCATATTATGCTTATCTAGATTATGTAACGGGCAGTATAATAACAAGTTACAACCTATTCAATAGTTTTTGCTTCAAAAACAATATTTTTTCCTTATTTTTTTGTGCTTTATTCTCCTTGTCATATAGGATGTCGTAATGTTCGAATTTCGTGGATTCTTTTTGGCTTTAACTATTGGTTAAAATGTATCAGCGTGAGACTTAATATAATATTCTTATAGGTAACGTTATCTTATGAAGCTGATTGTACCTCATGAATCGTCTCGGTCTGCTTGAACTGCACCACTGCAATTTAGGTAGGTCGTTCTTTCGCGTCAGAACGTCACCGAGAACGTCAGAGGCGTCAGGCGCGTCAGTAACGCTTGTCAAACCCGACTGATGTCAAAGGCACAACATTCAAGTCATTTTAATTGAATTGCGACGAGCACAAAGCCCGGGCACCGCAATCGCACTCATTACGACTTCATTTTGTTGTAACAACAATGAAAGTTATTTTTGTACAACTTTTATATTCATATTTTTTTAAAGTCGACAGACCTTTTGTGTGGGAATCAATCTTGAGTCGTTTTTAATGCAGCGAAATCAGTTCCAGTTTACAATAAAGAAGTTGCTAATGTTGTTTAATACTTATTTCTGCGGTTAACTACTAAAGTTTACAATAAGTTATTTTGGAATGGGTAATTTGCTTTGGTAATGTATGTACCTACGCAGAGATCAAAAGGCAGACAAATTTTATATTTTACCAGTTTACGTAGTTCTCCATTGTTATTTCATAAAACGAATTTACCATTCAAATTTATTTTATTATCTATACATTTTATACAAAGTTGATAATAATTTTTCTATTAGTATTTTTAAGGACTTGATTATTCTGATACCATTAATATAATTGTAGTAAATAGTATTTCAATTTATTAAATTATATACCTACCTACGTTGGCTTTTTTATCGATATCTATAGTTCCATTTCACCAGCAATTTGCGACTTCGCATTTAAAAAAATGTGTGAGTTAACTCGCACATGAAGGATTCCGTACCTTCTACCTATACCTATTACGGTTTAAGAGATCCAGCGATTGTCGAAGACGAGCAAAAAAACCTCCGAATAATCCAATTCATTTCCTGAATAGCCCTTTTGATTTAAATTATACTGTATTGTCTTTAATTTTGTTATATTGTGGTAAAAGTAAAAATACTATATAAATATTTCTACTGCCTACACACAAATGTCATATACATTTAACTTGATACATTTAATAGAGTCCCGATGGCACCCTTTACAATACAAGACAAGATTTTGATCGCAAAGAATAATGTTGTGGAAATAAGTTTTTTTCTTCACAGTTTCCGCTTTATTTATTTATGCGAGTTACAATGACCAATGCACCTAATTAAACTGCAAAATGGAATTGTAGTCTCGTTATTACAATAACCTCGAATGTGTTAATTCCTTTAATACCTCACAAAGTGTTAAAACACCACTTTAAAAGCAATCAAAGGTAGACTGACGGTCAAACATATGTTCTGTAAAGAAGAAAGCACATTTTAATGAGGAAGATTAACGTCCGCTGTCAAAACACAACCCTTGCTTACGCCTGTTAAGTCATATATAATGTTTTGTTAGATTTAGATGGTGCAGTAGAAGGATAATCAGAAACAAATGTGAGGTTGTGCAAACAAGCAGAGGCGCCGGGCGCCGGCAAATGTGTCTAATGTGAAAATAAATACTCGTTGTGTGGTTAGGACTGGTTTCACTGCTATAAAATATACAAGTAAGTACACGCTATTAGGTTATACTTATGTCAATCAAGTTAGTTTGGTCTCAAATTAATCTGAATTCGATATAAAGTTTTAGTCGTTCTTTTCTGTCAGGGATAAGATTCAAATATGTCATAGAGTTTTGGCAAAAGGCTGTAGTTTTATAAAACTTTGATTAATGTTGAAGAATTATTTATTCTCAATTACACCACATTAATTTTTTTAAATAAATAATATTTTAATTTTTCAACGCCAATTTTAGAATAAATCTCCGTCATAAAGCCACATTGCAAAAACAGAAATATTTTTTAATTGAAATAATTTTCATCATGCATCATCGTTTAGATCAACATAGTAATATTTAAAAATTATTAAATAAAATATGGAAGCTTATTCTCATATGGACCTCTTCAATAGCAAGCAATTACCAGAGCATATGGAAGTTCACTACACTGAGATGATATCTAAAGCGCATTGCTGAATCCACAACTAGCTAGTACCATAAGTTATTCTTTACCACAACCCTCTTTTTTCTAGAACATCAACCAACATAGTTTTACTGCGTTATTCTCGACGGATTCTCTTCTATTTCTGCGATACTTGTTATTGCGGAAGAAATAAAATTTTGGTCTCCTTTGCATTAAAGGTATGAAACTATGCGGGATCATTGTAATATTCTTAGGCTTTGGGGCTATCAAAAAAAGCCCTCCTCGAGGTAGCTGAGAAATGGAACGTAAATTTCTGGTACTTCTGGTAGTTATGGTTTTTACCGTATTTTTCTCCAAAGATCGGTATTGCAGTCCGGTTTGGTAGACTTGGCCTATGTAAAAGAACTGAATCTTTTCATATTAATATTTTGTTGTAGAACAATACGACCAACCTTGTATGAGATGATGCAGATAATAAAACCTTAACCAAAATAACACATTAAGTTAGTAATACTAATCGCGCAGTTATTAACTTAGAACTGAGGTTATTACAAATATATCCCTAATTGTGACTTGTAATTTACACAATCACTCGGTTATTAAGTAATATGATACCTGTAATAAAGATAAATTATAATTACCAGTATTTAACTTGTGCCAGATAGGAACCTCATTAGTTAGATACAAGTTTATTGCTAGTACATATAAAACTCAATTCTGATCTTAATGTGTTTTGCTTCAGTTCAGTACACCAACTCAACCGATATCTGATAATAGTAACTTTCCTATTCTCCGACAGTAAATTTATGAAGTCCTATAAAAACAGACACAAAAGAGAACAAAACTTTAAAAGCTGGTTAACCAAACAAAATTGGAGCCACAAAAGTAGATTATTACAAAATAGCAAGTCTACAATAACAAACAGAGCGGTCGGACAATAGAGGCCGACGTGTCAGGTCCTACACACTCGGCATCACAAATATTTCACAAAAAAGAGGTGGCATCCTAAACGCAGGATACAAAAACAAGCTTTAACAAAACGGTATCGAGTTTGTACCGGGCGGCAAGCTCAAAGGCGCCGGCAACCACTCATTTCACACCATCATCTGACGATGAAGCCCTACCATACGTGACCTAATGACAACTATCCCAGCACACATGCCGTTAACACCTTGCCGATTGCTGCTAACTTCTACTCTATTCTTAATGGTATAGGGATCAAATTATATATTCCTTTCAAGTGGTTACGTCATTTCTTTAAAAGATTTCTAATAGTTCGGAATGTCGGATTTATGCAAAAAATGGAAGATATTAGCAAACAATGGAGCTAATGGTTTATGAAGCGTTGGGAGTTGCGTGTGATGTTCTAATCTATTTAAACTTCACTTTTTCAATAGATATGAAACTGATACCCTGATAAAACCTGATTTGTATCCATACTCTCCTTGATCAATTGTTTTATTATGTACATATTTTTAATGTATAAATATTGTAGAAATGGTTTTCATTATTTTTGTTAAAGTAGTCAATGCATATGTTATCCGCAATATATTATCCCTTTCTTTTACGCAGTACCTTAAAACAATTTTAGGTATAAATTGATTTTGACACCTACCAGTTCTTATCAGCCCAAAACCTGTTTTAACCATAGATTTTTGCATGTATTAAGAGGGTACATGAGCATGCACCGATATAATAAATTTAATTAAACCAAAAGTAATAACTTTTTAATTATAAAAGTACCTACAAAAGTGAACAGATGTAAATGTCGGCTCGTTATTTTGTGATTGTCCTTAGGTCCTATGAGTCGCAAGGTAAGGGGGCGGGCATTGAGACAATCACCGGAACCACACCGCAGGGTACCAAGATTCACTCTTGTCCATTCAACTAGCCGACAAACGACATTTTTTTTCTTCTTTATTGTAAATCTTTGCCGCCATGACGACATTGTTTCAAGCTCGTGCCATAGAACGGCAATTGATTCTAATGGACAATGATGAAAAATTGCTTTTTAAATATTTGACGGCCATTAATGTACTTGTACTTTAACAGCCATCTCTAATACCTATTTAGTCAAATATTATTTAATTCTCGTCTCAAATGGTTAGAGATTATGAAAAGTGTAGTTTAATTTAGGTTTTCTTTACGTCTAAGTAGACCTAACCTTCGTTATTTGGCTGGACCTTTAATTGAAATACCTACCTACTCGATTATTAGTTTTGCTAGCACGTGAGTGAAGGTTAATGTAACAAATTCTGGAGCATCTCCTGCATATTTGTTTCCCATTTCTTGTATTAACTTAGTCAAAAATAACTGAAATGTAATTTATTCTTTAAAAACATTTTTGCTTTTACCTAAATCAGAAAAATAGTAAATTCTTAAATCATCATCTAAATCTCTCTTATCAAATGACACTCTGTTAAACTTTAAAAAAGTTATTCTTCCTTCAATCTGTTATAATCATGAAAACTCAGTGTTGAAGAAATCAAACGAAATACGACCGACGATTTATTATTTTAGGGTTGAATTTTGTAAAAGCGATTTGTTATGTAAACCCTTGAGGCGATATCACGGTAGAAATAATTAGCAGTTACGGTGTCAGGAAAACTATAAAAACAGCAAATGAAGGGACCATCGGATAGGCGCAATGTGTTAGATATTAATTCCCAAATTATAGGTTGTTTTTCATATCCAAGGTGTTCCAACTATACAGCAAAAACATGGAAAGTGCTAAGAGAGGTCGATTATTATTTTATGTTTATGTTGTCCTTTTCAAACATCTGCTTCTTTAAATATTTATTGATCCTTATTATAAAAATAGGAACTGAATCGTTGCAACGTCATTATATTTATGTATTATACCAATTGTATCAATGCGCAGTATTATAGATTTTGATATACTTATACAAATGAATTGTTAAATGTTGAATAAAATAAAATAGCACCTTTTTTCTGGTAACTTACCTATGTTATCATTGTTTGAGTTTTATTAAAATAAGCTTAGCGATATCTTGAAACATAATCAAGTATTTACATAAATAAATTGATACCAATAACTTTACAAACAAATTGTGATGTTGACATTTTTGAATAAAATAATGTTAAAGTAGGCAATTAAAAAGGCCCTATAAATAAAGGCTCGGCTCGCATGCGACGTTTTACCATACTTACTATTTACAATTCATGACAATTTAATTTATCTTAACACCTGCCGCTGTAATTATAAGGAATAAACGACGTACAGGACAATACTTGAATTAAGTGAACGCCACTTGTGCCAATAAACTGTGTTTGTTATTCTAATTGTTAAAATTGGAAATACCCACATTTTGTTGTGTCAACACCTTGTCAGTCACTATGCCGTGGAAATAGGTAGGAGAATACAGTCTACACTGTCGTGTTAAATAATTATCAACTTTATCCCATTGCGTTAAACAGTATTAGTAAAGCGTTGAATTGCACTCACAAAGTATCTATCGAATTTATTTACTTTATAATTGAATAATACAAATAAGTGACTGTAAAGGACTTTTCACATAAAATAAAATAACATATTTTATTGTTATTTCATATAATTCGAAGAATTAAAAAAATCCACGTCTGAATTTTTTTGTTTTTTAGTAACAGAATAAAATCTTTGTGTAAACCATTGAAATATAAAAAAGCTTCAAACAAAATAGTCTAAAGTAAAAAAAACTGTCACGCTATTTATTTCGGATAAAACTATTAATTTTTGCGACAAACCTTTAGAATGACAACTAGAATGTGAATAAGTTTTTGTGTTTTTTTTTTTATTTTTACCTACTTGTACATTTATAAACTATACTTTTCTTTTGAGATAAATGTAGGTACAATATATTCAGTACAGGATTGCATTCGGCGGCGACTCTAACTTTTATAAATACCGAATATGTAGTTTAACTATTTTCATACATTTTGATATGTGCTGACTAATGTGATTGCTCTAATATTATTAGTTTATACTTTGTTTCGCCTGTTATTTTTTTCATTACTTAGAATAGCTGTTCATGAAAAAATTTAAAACGAATATTTGGTACTACAGTTTATCATATTTAGGTACTTCATTAATTTTCATACATTTCTCAATTGGACCATAACCACAGGGTAGATAAATATTTTACAACTAAAAATCTCTTGTAAAAACCAGTACATATATTTAATTTGAAAAAGGTTATTAACGAAAAAACATTATTTACACGCTGCTCGCTTGATTATTTCATTTTAAAAAATTAAAAGTTAGAGTTATGTTTAAATTAATTATGAAAATCAATTAACGTTAATTATGGTACGTGCAAAATAAAACAAGTAAAATACACATTCTTTAAGCGCTGTTAATAATTTTCGTAATGGAGATTGAGTTAATTGCACTCATTGCCTAAAATTATAATTATAATTTAAGCATGTTATGTATTCAACAAAACAATGACCTTCATTAAAGTAAAAATAGGTATTTAATTATCGTCAAATTTGTCTTGGTTTCTCTGATGTAACGATAAAAGAAACCAGGTAATTTGTATAATACCTAAGAGGTAACATCTAACTTCATTGTAAATAGCATACGGAACTATATATATTTCAAAACACTTAAATAATGTGTTTAAAAATACGAGATACAATACATGTCATTCTTTTTTTATATTAAATTTCTTATAGCTACTAATCAAGTAACGTTAATAAAAAAATCTTAATTTGGTGCCTCACACTTTTCTGTTGAGATAAATGTGATCAAACGTAACAGTAACTTTTGATACTTCGTTCTTTTCAACCCTAGAAAGATAAAAAGAGAACCAACAAAATATTTTAGCTCCATAAATTTGTTTGAATGACGGGTGCAATATATCTTTTTTTTTTGTGAAAGACTTCAACGTGTTGCCAAAATTTTCAAGTATTAGAAATTTCTGAAACATGACAAACGCTGAGAAGCTACTCGTATCATCATAATTTTTAATTTAAGAATTTCCTTACGATTCTTAATGCAGTTAAAAGTTATTTTCTGCTTATTCGTTTTCATCCCCTCACTTGTTAGGGGTCGAATGAGTCAGCAAAGTCCCCAATTTCCTCACATAATGTCTGTTAGAGCGCAAACGCGAGCCGAACGTGCCGCATTATACCGTGAAAAAGACCACCACTGGCAACATTTTTTACAATTACATCACCTTTTATTCGTGAACGATGCCCCCCACGATGAATTAACCCTTTTAAATCGGATGAAGCAGTTTGCATTGCTGGGTAATTTGGAAAAAAGGAAGACGTTCTTTACTTCTAAGGGGCGTTCCAATTAAGATAAGGCTTTTTTTAAATAATAGCTTTTAAAAATAAAACGTCAAAAGTGAAAATATTAATTGGTCTATTTAATACAACTACTCTATAGCAATAACAATTACAACAATATTTACAACAGCAGTCTGATGATATTTACAAAATAATCATTATTTTTAATTTATTACCTAAAATAAATAACAATTACACCAATAAGACGGACATCCCGTTAATATTACCTTATTTTATACAATTTATATTGTTCTTTTGTTAGATAGGAGAATATAAGAATACAAGTAAACATTATGAACAAATGAAAAACGCAACATCTATGTATTGTATTGGAATATCTTTTAATATAATTTTCCTACAGCTAACTTTTAGATTCTACGTCTAAATTTTCAAGTGAGATCACTAAACTGTATTAAACAGTGTATTAGAGTTCCGAGGCAATATAGGTACAACATATTCAGTATAGGATTGCATTCGGCGGCGGGCGACGAGTGTAGCCCGGTTCGAGTAGGCTTAATTACGAACGTTTAGGCCTCACTCGCTCCTCCACCTACGTGTTAAATATTAACAAATGCTTCTGTTCACTTGAGGTACGCTTTTCTATATTAACAAACATGTATCCTTTTTATAGAGCAGTCACTAAATGCACTAGAATATTTAGTTATTGTACAGTTTTGCAATTCAGCTGGTACTTACAATCTAGCATTGCACGTAAGGTCGGAACAAGTGGGAAGCGAATGGTGGTGTCACGCGACGGTGAGCGGGTGCGGCGGCAGGTAGCACGGCCGCAGTACGTGTGCCGCCGCCTGCAGCAACTCGGCATGGTAACGCTGCGCCGCCAGCAGGTACGGCGATGGCAGCGAAAGTTCAAGCCGCGGCTGCACCACCGTGGGGGACACCGCCGGCTCCGGCTCCAGCAACGCTTCGATGGTAAACGCTCTTCGTGGCCGCTCCCGAGACACCACAGTCATCGACGTCATTTCGGGTAGCTCCGCAGGCTCTGGACTCAACTGAGGACACAGCGGAGGCGTGTACAAACTTGCACTCGGCATCACCGGCGGCGGCGGCGGCGGCGGCGCTCCCGCCTGACGGGCCAAAAAAGCTCTGTTAAAACTCGCTAGGGCCGCCAGCTCTGCGTTCAAGTTATCCTTTTCACCCTTTTGCAACTTGAATCTCTTTCTTCTCCTGAGCAGTGAGCCGTTTTCAAACATGTCGAAGGCCTGCGGGTGCAAGGTCCAGTAGGCGCCCTTCCCGGGCCTGTCGGGACGGCGTGGCACCTTCACGAAGCAGTCGTTGAAGGAGAGGTTGTGCCGCAGTGAGTTTTGCCAGCGCTGAGTGTTGCGGCGGTAGTACGGGAACCGATCTGTGATGAACCGGTAGATCTCTGACAGCGGCAGCATGCGTTCAGGGGAACTCCAGATCGCCATAGCAGTTAATGAAATGTATGAATAAGGTGGTTTCTGGTCACCATAAGATTCTCGCGAAGGCCGCGGCATTGTCACTAACGAAGAAAGACCAACGTGATGTTTAGAAAAAAATAGAGAACTAGTAAACAGCACTGTAGTATGTTCACGTCACTTCGTTACAAGGTGTGGAGAGGAACTGAGGCGAGGAGAGTATAGCGCTCGGCCCGCCCGCCTGCCTCCGGCTCTGTGGCTCAGCAGGCGCGCTGCGCTCTCATTGGTCGGCCTACGAGCCAATAGGTATCCACCATTTTCAGGTATGGTGTCGGCTTTCGCTCCACTAACAAGGAATTTAAATTGATATTATGTTTATATTGCCTCCAAATATCTTTTGTGATGACACCGCTTTTTTATTTAACGTATGTAAATTACGGTGATACAGAAAAAGAGATTTGAATTATACACCAATTTAACGATGAATGAGCATATTAAATGTCTTAGCATTATAATTTCAGCGGCGAGATGAAACACAGAGAATTTATTGAAAGCTTCCCATCGGTTGGAAAATTTAAAGATTAATGTAAATGTGTATAAATGTAGGTCGACACTAAATGCAAAACTAAATCTCATTAATTAAATTAATTAAAACTTCCAATACCATAATAAATCGACTTTAAGTATGAAAGGTTTAGGGTAGTACCTACTCTGGCTGCCAACAATGAAAACACATAAAAACTGTAATATTATCAAAATGGTTTTATTTAATTTACAAAATTGGTTTTTCTGAAAAGAAACAAAAAATAAATTTTATAATTATAATTTATAAGATTATTAATTAATCTGTATTTACACCATTAATTTATCTTTTTAATGTAATTTAATACGTCACGAAATATATTCTGGAAGCTACTGGCTATACCTATCAACTGACTTGATATATCTACCTTCTCAGTTCTGCTAATAAAAGCAAAACGGTATTTGAAACAAATAGTAAAATTACTTCATCATTTCTGTTGATGTAATTCATGTTATGTACTTTTTCTATTGAGTATCAGAAGTATTCGCAACTGTTTGACTATAAAAGTGTGAAGTCACATTTCTAATATTATACTTAATTTTTTAGATATGCTAGTGAATGAAATGACTCAGTTTTGCCGAAAGAAAAATGGTACATAACCAATAAATTTGCCACTAACTTTTCACATTACAAGATAGAATAACCAGATTTTTTTGAATACTTATTTTACTTGTAGGTGAATGAAATCGATATAATGTCCCCTTTTGTAATATTATTAAGGTGTTTTTTGCTTTGCATATTTTCATAAGTATAAATGATTTTATACAAATGTAGTTGTAGGTGTATAGCGGGGATAGACAACTAACTACTTTAAATTTAAATAACATAATCAACATTGTTTAAAGAGATACATCATCGTCTTTTTCTACTAGAGTATCTATTATAATTTAGGTATGGAATATCTATATCTCAAACAGTAGAAAATACTGTGACCACATTAAAACGGTACCGTCACTGTATGCGGCATTCAAATGTATGTATTCATTCATATTCACAATATGTACTGAGACTCTGGACAACGATAAGTTATAAGGGTCGGGTCCCAAGACAGCCGGTAGGGTGTCCGGGCACAGCCTGTGCATCACTGTACAGCTGCATTATTCGTTGATTATTCGATCACAGGACGCCACTGTTGATCCTGATAAACAGGAGTTGCAGTGGTGGGACAGAGTGGCGGGTGTGCCCCGAAAAAAAGTTAACCGGTATGTTAACTTACCAAAGAACTTGAAAAAAAATCGCGTATTCTCAATTTCCATCAGTTTTTCACCATAGACGTTATATAATAAATAGGCAGTATAAATGTTTTTCTATTGAACGTTAAAGCAGTATCCAATATAAGTCAGGTCAGTTTCCTTTCAGTAAAACACGGTTGAAGACAATTTTTTCCCTTAAAAAACACAATGCTGGCGAGAATTTGAACAAAAACCAAAGATTCGGTCACGAAATCTTTTTTATGTTGATACCGTTTGTCGTTATAAGAGGAGGTAGTTGACCTGAGTTTAAGTAAAAAGTACATTTCAAGTAACATTTCAAACGGGCATTCTAGTCATTGTAATAAATACACAATTTAAATACATTTTTTTGCTCGGCAGCGTTGCTGAACTTCTGAAGCTTTCATTATTTTAGTGTTGACAGCTAGGTTTCTATCAACATAAAAATTAATGAGAATAAAAATACAAACACAAACACAAATTAAACATAAAGTCAACTAAAATGTAACAAATAATTTATACAGAATAGACAAAAAAACATGCAAATAAGTTTGACAGCTGGTAAGCAAAGCTAAAACATTGGTTTTATGAAATTATGATGCACAAACAAAATGTTTTCGTTTTGATTAGTTTTGTAAGTAACTCATAATCTTTATAATAATAATAACCACGTCACGACACACACATTGACTCAGCCCTGCAGTAAGTATCGTAAGAACTTGTATCACAGGAACTAAGCAACGATATGGTATAAACTCCATAGATAAGAATACAACATCCAAGACCGGTAAGTGAAACATTGCGTCTTGCAAATAATACAAAGTCCCGCCCCCGCCGCGAAACGAACCCGGAACCTCAATCGTAGCAGTCGGCTGTTTAAACCACTGCGCCACCGAAGTCGTCATAACAATTACCATTAACATTTAATCCATAACTATTACATAATATTGTACAAAAATAAATAAAACTGTAAACTTTTAAAAATATATATCTACCTAAACATATTTTACTGAAAATGAAAAACTTCTACAAAATTTGAGCAAAAATAAATTTAAATGTATTATTGATTATTTGAAAGCAATCCTAAACAGGTATCTTACTTTAATATAGCCTACTATTAATCTCCCTATAATACTAAAATAATCCTGGAATAAACTAAAACACGAACAACATTACAATTTGAAACAAATTTATATCGATATTCGAATCTCGGCCATTTTCCCTTGTAAAGACTTAAACGATGTTACAGGGCTTTCGCTCACAGAATTTGAATCATATCTTTATCAGAACATGGTTTATTTTCAGTTGTGTTGCTGTTTCCATCAGTCACTGTGGAGGTGTGTGGGTTGATGTGAGGGCACAGTGCGAGTGGTGCGAATTCGTCACGGATGCTTATCGAGGCAGTCGATAAACTCGGCTTGTCGATGTTTTATTATTACAGGGAGGATCGGTAATCATAAACCGAGCTCTCCTTTCGACGAGATCTCCGCAGTCATTACACTACCAACACTATTCCCCCGGCGCGGCTTGCTCGACTCGCGTGAAATTATAATTACATCAAGACGCTTTACACGGTTGAGATTACTAACGAGATATGAATGGGACCTTTATCTTTACTTTCCTACTATTAACACAAACGGATGTGGGTATAAACTTTAAAGCATGTTAATAAACATAATACTTGGATTATTGGAAGCTATTGTCTTTGCTAAAAAATTCCAAAAAAAAAAACATTTGTGTACCTATTACAATAGATATAGAAATATATATTCTGGTTGATAATGACAATGTTCAACAGCAAAATGTAGAACACAATATTTTAATCGCAACACCACGTATAAAGGTCCCCAAACAATTTACAAAGGAACCGAGGGGCCAGTTTGATTGAGTAGGTCCAGCTGATTAAAGAACCAAAGAAAAGTATACGAAAGCCCAAAAACTCAAATTAAGTTGAATTACAACTTAACTTAAATTTTGAGTATAAGTGAGATAGACGGTGGAAGTTGAGTCCTTACTGTTTCCAGTACTCCTTAGGTGGTAGACATTTCAAATTATTGTTTCAGGCTGGCAACAATGCGGTATATATGTAAAACAGTTTGTCCAGAAAATCAATAGAAGACTTGACGTTAAAATAAGACAAAGCCAATCTCCTTTCGGGACCAAACTGAAAACCTCCTTTTTTGAAAACAGAGCATGGTACTCTTTCAATCTAGTAGTCAAAGGATAACAGATTGAAAAATAACGCACTAAATATAACTGAGCATCTATTTCGAAACACGATGGAATATTTTAAAGAGAACGATTGTAGAAATCTTTAATGGGATTTGAGTTGAGTTATTTATAGAAAAAAACAATGACGTGACACTTGAAGCGACACAGTTTCGCTATTACGCTTAGTGTTTTCCTGGAGATTATTAATTCAGGGCACAACTGTGAAGCGACTCAAAAAAGCTCTCAGAAAGCGTTAGTCATTACTTGCAAATTTTTTGTTGGAAGTAGATCGCATATTTTCGCGCGCCCTCGAAACTTGCCAGAGGGTGATTTATGATAAAACTTATAAGCGGTATTTTTAATATCAACGAGCCTTTTAAGCCTGGCCCTTTGATGATGCCGCAGAGAAGATAACCTAATTAACAAACGTTATATTTCATTCGGCTGTGGGCGAGGGCAAATACGAGCTTTTATTTATTAAATGGACATCGGAAAAGCTGTTATATATGTGCAAATGATCTGCAGTCATATATTCCAACGAGCTTAATTGCTTCTTATCTCGATCTGCGAATCGATGAGGCCACAACTCTGATACAAACAAGTAGCAGTACAAGGTACTGTGTGTGACCAGCAGCTGCATCTACATATTCGTTATAGGTAAACCCCCGGTTATTACGAGTACTTTAGTAAAAAATACTGGATCATCAAATGAATGTTTCAATATTTTACCTACCTTTTAATCTTTTTGCCTGTAAATATAAATTTAAAGAATAAAACCTTTCCTTCAATATTTTTGCTTTCCACAAAATAAAAGATAAGTACTTATACCGAGCGGCAAACGCATCGAGCCTGTTTGTAGGTTGGTACCAGCCGTCCTATTACCGACTACGCCACTACGCCATATATCACACATAAGTCAAACACCGACAACGAGGTAACTACCTTAAGCTTTCAGTAATAGAGTCGAATTAATGTTGATCAGTTCTGGACTTTTGTCGTTTTATATTGTTTTTTGG
The DNA here is from genome assembly GCA_949316135.1 of Choreutis nemorana. Taxonomy (NCBI): domain Eukaryota; kingdom Metazoa; phylum Arthropoda; class Insecta; order Lepidoptera; family Choreutidae; genus Choreutis; species Choreutis nemorana. Next base: position 3,597,213 of record OX438598.1, read on the forward strand.
TGTTAAAGAGAATCCGATTATTGTTATTGAATTACATATCAAGCGGTGTACTGTGGGCGTCGCGGCGCGTTTGTACCACTTGCGACAATGTACCAACCACTTTACTAAACCTCTCACCACCGACCGATGAAACAAAAGGTATAAGAAATTGAAATGATCTCTTGTATCAATTTTCTCTTGTAGAGCTTTAAATTGGGAAACAACGTTCCTAAATAGGTAAGAGGGTAAAAATGCAATAAACTAAGGAATAATTATTGTTAACAAAAAACGTTCATAATATAGGTAAGGTATGTACCTATTGAATTAATATTAACGTAAAATAAGTAAAACCATCAACAAATCCATATGAACAAACATAATCTGTATTTTACGAGACGTAAATTCCTTTTATGTAGAAGCCAGCTACAGATCGATAAATAGAAAACAATAACCGCTCGTAAAACTATTCCATTCCTTCCCTTTTACCGCTCGGCGTGGATTTATTGCTATCCGACGCAAAACAGCTTTGACCTACACAAATGTTTTACTGAGGTGAGATAACATTTTATCAGAATAGGCTATAAGTCAAATGCAAAGTATCAATATTGCTCGCAGCGAGGCAGGTTGCGTGTTTCATGAGGAACAGTATCGAGCAGACGTCGTGACCGACAAACACCGAGGTTTATGTTAGTTTTCCACAACAGCGACTCGACTGTGCAAACTAACTCACGTCACTTTGCCGCACAATCACGATCGAATAACCTTCACTCAAGCTTTTCCCACCCAACAATTACACTAATACTTTTAATCTCACCAATTACATTGAAGCTTCAAATTCGGCGCGTTCTAATGCTTCCGAAGATACAACGCAATGGAATGAAATTAGGCTTAAGTGTAGTGTTTGAGCAGTGATTTTCAGGTGCAGTGAAGTGTTCTGCCGGAAACGGAAGCGCCAGGTTGTGCTGGTAATGAATTTGCGAGGGCGGGCGCCGCCCTAACAAAATAAATTGCCCTCTAGTTTCCTTGTTTTCTTTTGAAAGCTTTAGTTGGTATTAAATAACATTGAGTTTTACTAACCTGGAAATACACGAGTTATTCTGTTCGTTTGTTTATTTTAGATTTTACAAACTTATATCAAAGTAGGTAATTTTTTGTTTCGAACAGCAATCGTATAAGCCACCTGTCCGATTTGTCCATAATAAATGTAGAAGGTATGATTGATATTAAACCCGTAAAAGGTCACTTGTCAATAATATAAAAGCAATTAATTCCCGACATTAAAGCCAGACATTTCAAAACAGAAACTTTCTTTCAGTTTCATTCAATAATGCATCATAAATTAAATTATTTTTTTCATCTTGAAATGTTTTCAAATTGTATTCTAACCGTAATCTTATACCCAAATATTAAACATATTTCATTACCTATGTAGGAAGGTATCGTATATAACTAAGTATATAGGTATAAAACGATGCGCCGTTAGTACCAGAAAATAATAACTCATCGAAATTAATTCGCGATAGAACACAAAGCTTTACCTTCACAAAGCGTAACAAAGCCGGACCGTTACACGGCAATTGTAAAATTCAATTTGAGGGGGCCAACCACCAGTTCACGAAAGCACCAAACATTCGGCCGTCGGATAACAATTATTCCTTTGATTACGGTTCGGGCGCGTCTATAATAATTCACTCTACAGCCTAAACTCTGTAATTACGCGGATAGAAACACCGGCTCACCGTTTGAGATAAAATCGAAACTGGAGTACCACTACTGGAAAGGTCACCGATATATGACAATATTTAATATTTTATTTAAAAAAAAAACTGATTTGATTATTATCTAGTCAGATTGAAATGAATTCCAAATTAGAAATTGTGTAGGTTATGTCAAGGAAAAGACGACATCTTATAATGTACAGTTTCATCTCTTTAATTTTTTACCCGATTACAGCAAACAAGCAACAGCCAACCAGAAAGGGTTATGATTTATTTATTTGCGGTTATTTAGATATATTCCCTTGTTAATCACTTAAGTTACAACCGACATAGTCGATGATACTATAGGTGTAAGAAAATTCTACGTTATCATTGCAATTTGACATGCCTACCTACTTATAAAGAATATATACGTCATGTATGTTTTTGGGACGAAATACAACAGCGTAAAAAATCCAAGAACTCCTAAGTTTCACTTTACTGCTTCATTATTAAATGTAACTACACTACAACTACATGCTTTACTGTAAATGTAGATTTCAGTTTCAAATTTATGATATTTCATCTAATATTTTCGAGTATAACTTGTAGTATCCCCCATATTGTGAGACGAGTTCCGATCCTAACACTGCACACACTAATGTAGGGGTTTTCTAACTTAAACATTTATTTTGTTATGAAAAGCATGTCATTGAATTTGTATAATGATAATCAACAATTACCTGATGTACCGGATTTACGAGGTTCATGTTTTAGTTTCAATAAACTTTATAAAGGTAGTTTCATAATCATTGACCCGACTTTTTTATTTATTTACTGTGTTGTGTTGCCATTTATGAGTACATTGGGTTATGGACCTATCGATTTTCGAAATTTATGTTGATAATCGTGCAGTAAAATGATAAATACGGACGTAAACAAACAAGCAAGGTAACAGAAACTTTCTAAGGACTAAAGATGTAGGAGGCTGAATGTGTTTTAGTGTTGGTATATGTTAAACAAACTGATTTAGAAATTGGTGTTATTGTTCTGGGAAGTGTCGGGTTTGGGCGTCGGGCGGCGGTCGGTGGTCACAAATTACAGGGCCCAGCTAACTACTACGCATGCTTCGTTTTCACGGCTCCACCAAACAAACCGCGCTGCCCAAACATTCCAATTAGACTGTAATCACTCCAATCCTATTTATGTACATTATCATAATATTGCCTATCTCATATTATTATGGAACTAAAATACCGCGCCCTACTTTTGATTTTGTTACACGGTAATTTTGTTTTGACTTGGACTTTAATTTGATATTGTTGTAACTTTAAATTTGTTTTGGTACTTTATTATAAACAACCGATATTAACGGTATCGGCCGACATTAACATGAACCTTCTTATGAAAATCAAAAGAGTTGTAATTATAATATTTTTTTAACCGTTCTACGCGATTACGCTCCGGGCTTATTTACACAATATGGAACAAAGAGCTTTTAGATGATATAGTTATCATTACCATACAAATATACCTTCAATGGTTTAAAGCGATTAAATATAAATACATCACACATCCGTGCATGTAAGGTTACGATAACACTAATAAATTAACGTCATTTGAGTCTCGCTACTTGGCTACACGAGTTCGGCATTCAAACAAAAAATCCTATAGGTTGGTATAGCCGAGACAAGGCAATGAAACATTAGACAAAAACTTGGTTCGATCGAACACGGGCGTCGGGCGCTACCTAAACCTAATTACATACTGACACAAAGGGTGAAACACAACATTCCAAACAAGCGAGCCCGAGGGAAGGTGAGTAACACCGAACATTCGGTAGTGCGTGTCACAGGTCGTGTCTAACCTCATCAATCTTGGCTCCATTTAATTTTTTAATAGAACGGCGTCTTCGTCCGCGGAACAAACGCTCGCGTGTACAAAGAACCAACGGAACGCCAAATGGAATACGGGCCGCGACGGCCATTGTCGATCCACAAAAGAAAGGCAATCATTCGACATGAATAAATATCTTTGAATAATGGTCCCTCGCTGCCTATAATGGAATGTTTTATGTATTGGAATTATCGCGTATAAATCGCTTTATACGTCACTACACTTTCGTGTATAAATGGTTTATGCCTGTTCCTCGATTTGCTTTGTTAAGTCTCAAGAATCTGTTAAGCCGTGCATAGGAGCATTAGCTACTGCTTGTTTTTTGCATGGAAACGATATGTCAAAAGTCAATCTTGTCTTTGTTCATCGTATTTAATTACAAAAAGTATTAAAAGCATACTTAGAAATATGAAGGAAACCTAATTAGTCGAGACAATTAATAGTGCTGAACGTTTGAAATGGATCCCATCAATATACTCGTACTGTAATTATACAACAACTTTATCAGCACTCTTTATTATTCTGAAGTAATAAATAGCAACTGTGTTGGTATAAGTAGTGTAAATTTACATTTATTCCACTAAACTAACGTTTTTTAACTAAAGATGTAGAACTATTTTCCATGGACATATCGAATTCTCAAGCGAACCTTTTACCCAAGCGTGAACGTCGAAATTCATTCACAAGCCTAATTCAATTTATTTAAGCTCACGCAGCATCCCCAGAGCTGCGATATCGTCTTGGTAGGTCATTTTCCACTGGGTTTCCGCTCCTAATAACATTAATTAAGTATTTAATGCTGTGACGGATCGCACTCCTAAACACTACCATTACGTTTACAAAAAAAAAACTAACAAACTTTATTGTAAAACTGCTTATTCATTGCTAGTTCACCCCTACCGGTATCTTGGTCCTTTTCATTGTGATAGAGTAATGTATACCAAACAGTTTGTAAGATCGTTTTGACAATGTAAACGCGGCAGAGCCTCTCGGAGGACACGAAAGTCTCTTACACGCTCCTCCTCGACAAAATCAATTTAATCTAATTTAATTTAAGGCGAGGTTCCTTCGGTTAGTTTTTGTAAAGTCACGCAACCTTACACAATAACGTTTAATGTATTAGTAAATTATGTAATCAAAACATATTTTTGTTATGCTTTGAAAGTTTAATGGCTCAGTTTACTTTCCAATTTTGATTGTATAATTTTGATGACAGTTTAATTTTACAACAAATGTTATTAGAACTTGAAAACAAATTCAAGTATTTATACCAAGAAGAAAATCGTTTAATTTAAAACCACCCTTACCTACGTTCACGTCTCTTCAGCAATAAACTATTTATGGAAGAATATAATACACAATCTCTTACATCGATCGATCGGTCTACTCGCTACACAACGTCACTCAGCCAACATTCTTGGTCGTAGGTAAAACCGACAAAGAACATCTGATTCAATGCTGAAAGCTAAACAGTTAATCAGCTCCCGAAGACCACACAGATAGGAAGACTCCCGCGTCTCGATGACACCCTTGAAATGTTTTTAATGGGTTGATTTATAGAGCAAATTAAACATTTGACTTACCGTGAATACCGAGCTGAGAGGATCCGTCACGCACGGACTGACGGACGACGAACACCGCGGTGTCATCGTACACTAACACCCAGAAACTTTTAAGCTTTTCATTAAAAACTAGTTGGTCTACGATTAGTCTGCGAAGAATAAGAAATTGTTGGGTCCCAATACAAACTTTTGCGTTTAAAATTTTTCATGTCCATTTCCATCTCGAAAATCCCAACTTCTCGATACGATACTATCTATATTAACACCATAATTGGTTCAGCAACATCACCGTCAATAGTTCACAGTGAGACTGATTGATTTTCGTATATACACTCGTGCGTATATAGGTATGTACATAAAACATTAAGTATGATTTAATTTTTGTTCAAGAAAACAAAGATAAAGATACTTCCTACATGTTGATCACAATGTAGGACGACTTCGGGTAAAACAGAAGAAACAATGCACACAAAATCATGCGTTCGAGTCCAAACAATGCATCGTATAGTAGTCTCACTTTCCTACTGTGTAATATTATTATTCACAGTAAAGTGTCTCGCAGCTGCAAAATACGCAATTGAGTTATTTGCAATTGTTTCGTCTTGCTCTATTCCAAAACAATGTTTAACCATTTTAAACAGAGTGAATGTTAGAGTGATACATTTTGTATCCGATTGTACTTATCAGTTGCCTTTGAAAGCTCCCGTCCACCTAACTAACAGTGCTAACAGTACAAATCTAATTTTATCTTAACTAACAACTAAACTGTTAGATATAAACTCTTTAGATTCTTTAATTTCACAACAATATGAATCTTCCTGAACTGCATTTAATGTTTGACTATTTTAGCGGTTTTTTTCAGCTCGTTGGAATAAAACTGTAATGGAAGTCTTTGATGAATTGTTTTTTTTCGACTCGAATACAGAATAATAATAATAAGAATAAGAAACAATCTAACCAAAAACATGTCGATATGCTGTAAGAAAAACATCAAACTACTTACACGAAAACATGACTACCATTACTATTTAGGTAGGTAGGCACCGAAACATGACATCAATAAAATTATGTTTTATTAACCAACTTCAAAAAAAGGAGGAGGTTAGCAGTCCAGTTGCGTGTTGCTTTTCTTTAATGTTTGTTATCTGAGAACTTCGTTATTTATAATTTGGATTTGGATTTTTTTGTTTGTAATCATGTAAACAGTTACATTTTTATCAGGTCAGGATCTGCTACTTAAATCATGAAGAAATAGAGGGAACCCTTCAAATGTTACAGGCACATATACAGCGATATGGGGATGATTTAAAAATCTTTAGCATCAGTTCTCGAAAAGTAAGATTTGGTAAAGTAGAACTGATCATGAAGACCACAGATGGACTAAGCAGGTAACAGCAATGACATTGTGTTTGGGCTGGTTCGATTGGTTTGAATGGTGAATTTGTTGAAAAGAATAATGGTCGGGATCTGACTTACCTAACGATGAAGACTGTTGGAGGGTGAGAAGAACTTCTTAACTGATATGAATAATGCTTTTGTGTTTGGGCTTGTTATAATAGTACGAATAATGACTTGATCGAAGAGTCATAATAGTCAGGATCTGACTAACCTGATGATGGAGACTGTTGTAGGATGAGAATTCTTTAACTGTTAAATATCACGACATTGTGTTTGGCCTTGTTCGAATGGTACCTAAGAATGGTGACTTGATCAAAATGTCAAAATCGTCAGATTCTAATTGATCTGATGATAGAGGCTGATCTTCGAGGCTCATTAGAATTATTAAACAGTTAAAAAAAACGGTATTGTGTTTGGTTTCGTTGAAGTTGTTTTGAACGATAATTTAAAAGGTGTAGTCATTATCTTATTAAGAAAACGGTTCAAATTCGAATCCTAGTTTTAATAATCAGGCACCTAAATTAGTTTTTAAACAACTACATTGTTAAGGCATTTTTTCAAAGGCTTCATGAAAATTAGCGACAAAACTCGCGCAAGTGTAAAAATATATAAAAAGAATGACGTGATAGAAACCGCGACCTTAGCTCTCTCCAAGAGGGAGTTTCAGTAATAATGAAAAGTGTGTTAAAAGGATGGTGCTCCAGAGGACAAAGCAAACTCGACTATCTTACCACTCTCTGTGAGGGAGTTGCAGTAGCAATCTTTAGTATTCATCATCAGGCCATTGTTATTAAGAGCAACGTGAGTTACTCCAATGACAAAGAATTTTTGATGACAATAATAAGTAATTTTAAAAATAGGGGCGTTTATTAAATTATGGATACAATTTACATTCATATGCGAAGCAGCCAATGTGTAGCCATATTACAAATTTCGATGCCATAAAATAATTTTGTTAACAAATCGTATATACCATAGTCATATTGCAATAAACGGTCGCTTGAAAAGTATTTATCATATGCTAAAAGTTTGATCCAAATTTATTAATTCTCAAGCGAACTTAAATATCGTATTTTTGAAGACGAAGTTGGCAATTTAAAGAAGCTGCATTAATCAGCACCCAAATTTTTGTATAATTGAGATTTGATGCATTTTTTTGGTTGACTCCCTCAGCAAAATTTACAATCTTAGATATTAGCTAATTTCCTTGTAATTCCTTAATACTTATAATAAGTTTTATAGTGCACTCTTTTGGAGTTGGCAATTTTTTTTCCATGTTATTAGCATATCCATCAATTACTTTATAAAAGTCTTTCAATTTAGTTTTGAGTTCACAATGAGTAGATAATTCGTAAATATATTTATTCATGTTGAACTATTTATTAAAATGATGATCCTAAAGGTGTTCGAGTTTAGGCAGAGGGGTAGCCAGAGGGTAAACGGTCTTTAATTCTACTAAAGTTTCATATTAATTAACAAAAACAGCCCCTGAGCCGTGGGACATAAATAAAAAAATGACATGTAGCCTACCCACCCTTATGTCACGGTGGGTTATTCAGCTGATATAAAACCTCCCCTCTTAATGTTTAAACTTAGTTAAAGACGCCGATTTATCATATTTTAAAATTTTGAAACGTGTTGAATTTAAACTAGGGACCATTAAATAGATCGCAGTGCTTGGTTGGACCCCACCTGCCGCTACTGTCACTATGCAACGAAGCAATAGCGTGCTTTTAACTGCCTTGAATTCTGAATCCTATGTAAAATTTAAAACTAAAGGTTTTCAATTATTGATAACTTTCGTTCGATTATGGAGTTTAAGCCAAAAGGGCTAGTGAAATAAATAGGTATGTGTACTTATACCTATTGGTTAGCTTTAATTTCTGGACTATTTTTTCACCAAAGTGGCTTGTTTTAAAATAATTTGAAATTATAAAAATATTTTATTATTCCATGTCATCATCAAAAAACCGTTCACGCGTGATGAGACCACTGCTTTCAAAGCCAGCTCGTAGCTTTCGGGCTATTTATCGGTATAATCCCCGTAAACTGGTAAAAAACCTGACAGCTATGTTGATGTCGTCAAATTTGCGTCACTTTCTGCCATTGAACTCATAATACCAATAGCAATAATAGTTGTTATTTGTTGATAACATTCGTAGGGAAACACTTAATTCATGCTCGTGACTGGAGTTGCTAGCGGTACTAAAAGTTAAATGGCAGGAAGTGATGCAAATTTTACGTATTCAACATAGCTGTCATGTTTTTTACCATTTTACAGGGATTATAAGTCTTAGAACCTTATTTCACCAAAAATAGCTACCTACTTTTCTCAGCATCTCTGCTAGCAAAAGGACAATATACAATCGGTTGAGGTACCTACACTGCTTTCATTACACTACGCCAAATCAACAGAATGTTCTTGTTAATCTTTATTTACTAACTGTAGGTACTACTTTGGCGTTTAATTCACTTACGAATCTCTTAAAGCTGTTTACCTTCCTTACATTAATAACAGACATTGCAGTTCAGAGCTAGAATGTAAGCTATGCATTTAGTGGCTTTTTAACTTATCTACATTTTAAAAGTGCATTCAGATAATGTTTAGTGCCTAGGTAGACATTTGTTTTATACTAAGTTATTTAACTAATAAGAGGAGGTATATACTTATATAGGTAGGTAGGTGCCTATGTTAGAAAGGTTTTATTCAAATTACACTATTGTTCTCATTGACATGTTCCCACTTTGTGTTAAGTTAAAAATAAAACTAAATCTACCTTCTTGTTGTCAAAGATACCTGGTTAATATCCAAACCGATGAGAAATAAATTAATAAAACAGAACAGGTATCACGGTTGAGAGGTTATTAAATAAAATAAGTAAATGTGCTCACTGGTTTTGATTGAGTTTTAAAAAAAAACATCTATTTTACGCTATCAACGATCTTTCAAGTGTCACAATAAACAGTTAGCTAGAATAAAAATAGAAAGACTAACTGACAGACACGCTTCAATTGATACAGCACTGTGATGTCTTAATTGCTGAAACATTGTTTAATTCCACTTTTATTGGAAGTATTTACTTATATACCTAATTGAATATAATTGGTGCCTGATTAAACTGATGAAAATAATTTCTAGGACAGATTTCATTATGATATCAAATTTGATATCGTAGTTGAAATTCGTTTATATCAATTCAACCTTAGGTGTGTAGGTGTTGAGTAGGTATATAAACTTATCTAATATCAAAATTTAGTACCTATTTCATAATACAAACGTTTGTATGTATTCCGTTTAAAAATCGCACAATCCACTCACAGACGAAATAAGTTTTCCGTTTTTAGACGACTTTGGCGAAGCGAAAAGGAAGGTAATGTTTTGGCAGTCTATGTACGAGTATGTATACATGTGTATGTACCTATGAATCTATGCTCCACCGTAGCGCCATAACTATTGGGCTGATTTTAGTGAATGAGGTGTCATTAGATACGTAATAATGGCCCGGGTGATATACCTATGCTCTGTATTTTATCAACATTTTATGTGAAGGAAGTTAAACCTCAAGTTCTTACCTCGAAAAAAAATTAAACTGAGATAGTCACTTGTTTGGCACTAAAAGAAAGGTCTTAAAGAATACATTACAAAAATCTATGTATATCATAATGTTTGAGACAAAATAAACTTAAAGTTTCGAGTTTGTAAAAAATACAACTTAAAATAAATTAAAATTCAACGTTTCAATTTAAATGTCCTTCGATTTTCTATTTTTATTTATGCGACAGTGCTAAGCTGTGCACGTGAAAATATTCGCTAAATCCACTGTAGCTTTTTCAAACTTCCATAAAATGTATTTTTACCACTAAAATTTTCACTTTTAGGAATTCATAACTTTCTCAAATATTATCCGATCGACACAAGACGAATAAAGAAAAAAAAAAAGAAGAAAAATAAAGTTTAAAACTATAACCCGACTACAAACAAGAAAATAATTCAGATAAAAATGCAAAAATTTAGGTCAATTCCTACTAAATACCTACAGTAAAATTAGCCATCAGCTCACTACTCTTATACAAAAAGGTTAACTAACTGCGCTTTGAGGAGGCTTTACTTACTTCAAATAAGTAGGTAGCATTTTTAAGAAGGCCATTAAACTTTTACAAAAAGAAACAAGCAGTGTTCAATTCAATTAAACTTTTGACTCACAAATAAAACAAATCGTTGTTATGAAATCTATCTTCGGAGTTCTAATTTGTTGTCTTAGTTGATGTTTTGGTGTGCGGTGGGCGTGGCCTCCGGCGTAGGGGAGTGAGAGGAGATGGGGAGCGGGGGTGTGGAAAGCCCCGCCCCCTTGTCTTGCTCGCCCGGCCGCCGCTTGATAACGAGGATGCCACTCCGATACCTAACCACATCTTCCTCTCAACTCAACTATCATTACGAATATGATTGACTGCTTGCTTTCTGCACAATGTATTTTTATGAGCACCTCCGTAACTTACACCTACGCATTACGCACGTACCTTGAGCTAGAGAACTAAAGTAAATGCAACTTGCATATTTATGCATTTGGAATTTATTTTTTCATAAAGTGATAGTTTTTGTCAATTAGTACTTTTGTTTTAATTTAAACAGAACAATACTTAATTATGTATATATTTTTTTAAGAACTTATTTGGATTCAAGAGAAAATAGAGCGCCATCTCTTGTCGAGTAGATGAACTTAAATTTTCTTTGAACTTTGCATTTGTCCATAATTGTTTAATAAATTACATTAGTTAGATGGCTTTTTCAACTTTTATATGAATACAGTTGCAGATCAGCGGTTTCAAAAGGCCGTTTTGCAATGTTGCAATTTAATCTAAATATGATTAATACGTGAAATCGTAAAATAACACTACACATACTAACTCAGCATGTGAATTGAACGGTTAGAGTTCTATGGCTATTAATGAGCTTATTAGTAACTATTGCGAGTCTTGCAATTTTAAAATATATCAAAATAATTATTCAGTTTACAAAGCAGTCCGCGTTAGGTACTTTAGTATAGTAAGTAAGCTCTTTACCTTACTGATAAATTGTACTGGTTGGCGAAATACATAATGTGTACCTAACAACCTGGTATTGTTCAGTACTGAACAGACCTTCATAGTCACCCCTACAACCTAATGAGGAACCTTCTTAAAATTGTCAAAAAATTAAAACTTCCAGAATTGTTTTAGGTTTGCCTTTTAGGGTCTGCCGTTTTTTATTATTTTTTATTTTGATCTAATATCCATCCAATCGAATATTTGGATGTTCTTTTTGTATAGTTATGATAAACGACATTTATTTTAGTTTTAATGTTGTTTGATACACCGTTAGATGTTGTTTAAGTGGCTCTATCCAAAATTGAAACCCCTTTAAACTAAAGTTTTAAATGGGAATGTGTATCTATAAAATAGATTGAAGGTCTGCTGACATTAGATTTTGTTTATATTCGTTCGTTTTAAGACTAAAACTATCATTGAAATTAGACGGGATCAAATGTTTCATTTAAGAGAAAATAATTTGTTTTATGTACCTGTTTGAATCTGCTTAAAAAAACAATAATATCTATGAATAAAACATAGTTCCTTCAACAAATATTTTATTTACGATCAAAAAATAAGTTGGTTTTATACATGATTTCCGCAACAGTTGTAAAGTTTTATAAAATCTCCTGAGTTTGAACTACACAATGTAACAATGTCTTACAGTATATTATTATTTGTGCTTCATTTACAGCTTCTGTGTGAGTTCTGGTACAGCTTTGAAGAGATCAGCAACGAGACCCAAATCTGATACCTAAAAAAAAGAACATATTTTGTCAGTAAACATTATAAACACAATTATTGTGTTTAGATGTAACATTAAAAAAACTAGAAATTAAACTCTGTTATCTTATACGTTTATCCAATTATCGAATTAGTTAACTTTTAATCGTATTAACGATGTAAACGTTCACATTATATGGCAAGGTTTTTTAAGTCATCGAATGTTTTAAACTCCCAATGATTTACGTAGTAATTTTTTGTCAGATCAATTAATTATTACGAAATAATGATCAGCAACAACTATCTATTCCTCGTTAGCGTCGGAGATGATAAGCGACGCTAAACAAATGTGAACTTGTTTACTTTATACCTATCACTATCTAAACTTTTATCAGTTAACTGAAGGACTTCAAATAATAATGGAACATAGTTAACATTCCAACTTAAATAATGTATCTTATATTTTATTTTATATTCTAATCAAATGGCTCATGTTGCAGCATTATTAATATTTAACAAGATTAGATATAGATTATAATTTAAATAATAATAAAATAAAAAAAATGGGTTAACAATGTCAGACCTGGCAGAAATCTGAGTTCTGCCACTATATTTTAGTAGCATTGTCAATCCATATAGCTGTAAGAAGTAGAAGAATACCTGGAAAATAGGTGCGTCAGGGTCCTTGTTGATAGCAACGATAGTCTTAGAGTCCTTCATACCAGCCAAATGCTGGATAGCACCGCTGATACCGACGGCTATGTATAGATCCTATAACAAAAAATGTTTTATAGATAAATAAAAACTAACAGTTTTCACCAATACTTTATAGAGACATCAGCAATTATTTTTAATACCTTAAAATGTTCTCCTCACAATATAATATAAAACCTATTATTTATATTTATAAAAAGGCATGATTTACTATGGACGAAATGTAAAGGCGATATTTATGGCGCAATAAACAAAGGTCTATTCCTTTCAATTAATTTATTTAGTTCGTATTTTCAGTCCATAGTATTGTAACATGCAAAAATGTCTGCTTATTAATTTTGACAGAAATACATTTTTGTATGTTTAGATGTAAAACATTTAATAACTTACAGGGGCAACAATTTTGCCGGTTTGTCCAATTTGCAGGTCATTGGCCACAAATCCAGCATCCACAGCAGCTCTTGAGGCTCCCACAGCGGCATTCAGTTTGTCAGCTAGATCATACAACAGCTTGAAGTTGTCTCCTGACTTTAAACCGCGACCTGAAACATTAAGTGTTTAAATTAAAACAAAAGTAAAACTTTTTCATTACAATAAAACCATCTCACAATACTTGCAAATAACACAAACTAACATTTACTATAGGATTTTTTATTGATTTTTGATTGGAAAAAAATTGATTCTGAATCAACATGGAAAAAGATTTATTTCTATCTTTACCTCCAGAGACAATGTTCTTGGCACTAGTCAGTTCAGGTCTGTCAGACTTGCTGAGTTCCTGTGAGACAAACTGCACCAGGTCAGTCTTGTAGTCCCCTTCAGGAGCCTTCTCTAAGGGTGCGGAGCCACCCTCTAGGGCGTCTGGTGCGAAAGCTGTACCTCGCACAGTTATCACCTTCACAGGATCCTTAGCTTCCAAGGTCATTATCGCATTTCCTAAAGGGAAAAATCAATTCAGAGTATTTTATGTCACTTGGACGATTGCCAAAATAATGCATATACAGTGTTGGACCAAAAAATTAAGACACTTATTAACTGCATGCGCAAATTTTGATGGTAAGAAAATCTTAAATAATTAATTTGAATTAAAAGTAAGTAGTTCCACATCAATTTTTGAAGCAATACTCTAAAATATTTTCTTAAAATTACAATAAACACTTGTTTTTAGCAATTCCACAGATCTTATTCAGTTTTAAATGAATCAGAAACTTTTTATAACACTTCAGGCAGGCCATTTTATTTCAGACAGTTCAGTATTTAGGTGAAAAAATTGATTTATATTAAAAAAATATATTTATTGTTATGTTGCAGGGAAATTTTTGAAAATGTGTTCTGTTACTTTTCTATTTCTTCAAATTAATATTTTTAATCTTTCTTTAAACTAATTCTAATTTTGTGTTTTAAAAATATTCTAAACATGGTAAGGAAAAATTTACAGGCTCGACATCAAAGATGTTGTATGCAGTACCATAGAAAGAGTCCTTAAGTTTTTGTCCACCACTGTATTTACATACAAAATGATATGAGACTGTAAACAAATTTATGTAATAAAAGTCTTAACTTGTTAGGTTATGCAAGGTCAGTATTTAATATGGTCTAACAACTATTCCTACCTGCATAGATAGTTCTGATAAAAGTATTAGCATCCTTAACACCAATGATGTCAGTGATGGGTGAGACATCAAGCTTAGCAGCCACCCTGGGGAGGACAGCCTTGCCAATAGCAGTGGCAGGAGCGAGGATGTGTGTGAACTTGAACTGCTTCTGTGTAGCAAGGATCAGGGGAGTGAGAGACTCCGCTGTGAAACCCTTGAACGAATCACTTTCTGCTAATAAAACCCTGGCAACACCACTAGCCTTCGCAATCGACTCTGCTGCCTGTAATGAGTGATCGAGAAAATAAGATAGGCATTGCGAGAAATTAAAGAGGAATGTAATATCGAGTTAACTTACTGGACCACATTTTGTACCCGCAACCAACACTGAAACATCACCGCCAATCTTTTTAGCAGCCGCTAGGGTGTTCAGGGTACCCGCTGATAAAGCTTCATTGTTGTGTTCAGCAATCACCAAAGTGCTTTGGAGACGTCGCAGCTATAGGTAGTACAAAATACAAATTAACCCAAAGTTTATATCTTATTCGTCACTTGTTTTTATTATTGGCAAGTTAATTCACCTGGGTGGAGTAAAGCAAATGCCTGCTGCAGGGCGAAAACATGTTTAGAGCTCCTTAGATTTTATTCAGAATTAAGTTTTTATCTACTTAAAATTTTACAACTTTTCGTAGGGTTACAAAGTCCACTTCATCATCGCAGCAAGATACATTTTTTTTTTCTTATTTTCTTCCAAATCTACTATTTAGTGATGTTCATTATTGATTTCGATTTCTTTGCAACCACTTAAAATTAAAAATTGTTTTGCCGATTGAAATACTTTAAAAGTACGCATCACTCGACTGTCAATGTCATTAATACTTACAGCTGAGTTTGACTAGAACCATTACGAATTTTGAAATCCGATAAAACCAACGAATTACTTTGAAGAAACTTACTAGTACGTACGCGACACGAGAAAGACGTTGACCATTTCATATGTTTCACGTTCTTCTCTCAAACAAAAGTAGCTGACACCTAGCACTGCCTTATCACTTGTCTTTTTGTTTCTTTAACTCTGCCTTTAACTGCACAGTTCTTTGTTTGTTTTTTTTAATCTTTTAAATAAATCGTGCTAATTGTGATAATGTCTTCGCTACCCATTGTTTCTATAACACGCAGAGAAACTTTCAGTTCTTGCCACCGGCTTCATAGGTTTGTATTTCATACCCTTTACATGTTCTGAATTATAAAATTGAAGAAAATCTTTTTCATAGTTTATGTCACTAACTCGATTTTTTTGTCTTGCAAATTACCAACTTTTAATAATTTGTACTTACTCAACATTTTTGTTATCAGTTAATTTAATATTCAAATAAAGTATATATTTTGTATGAAATTGATAAATGTTTTACTATGTATTGCTGATAAACTATAAGGGTCAAGTTAGAGGTGAGTACCCTAAACTAAAATATTTCAAAGATCGAATTAGATAAAATATAGAACATAATTAATCATCCTAATAATTTATGATGCCTTCACAATTTTATTTTGCAGCCCCTACTTAAGTGATGACGAAAATAAAAAGTTGTATGGCAAATGTAATAATCCCAATGGACATGGGCATAACTATGTTGGTAAGTAAATGTATCAATATTTCTCTTTTTCACAACCAAAAAAAAACTACTGTATGATATAAAATTGTTTACAATATTCCAGTATGTGTACTGGAAACCCCCTATTACCCTTATTGTTATATGTGTATTGCAATCCAGCACAGATTTTTTCAAAGAAATGCATAAATAAACTTTAAAACAATTTCCTGCATTTTAGTAAGTGATTTTCATAATAATGCAACATCTTTCTGCAATTTTTAATTTTAATATTTAAGTTTTAAAATCATGCTGGATCTACCCTGGAATGAAAAGTGCTGGATTGCAATCCAATCTATCTTCTATTCTCTAACTAGTCTCTGACAAACATGGATGAAAAAAGATGAAAAAATAAAAACAGACTAAGTTGTTTATTGCAGTGTTGGTGACAGTAAAAGGTCCCATTGATGCACAGACTGGTATGGTGATGAATGTCCATGACCTCAAGAAGTACATGCAGGCTGCTATTATGGACCCTTTGGATCACAAGAACTTAGACCAAGATGTGCCATATTTTAAAGCTGTGGTAAGTTAATAACAGGTTGATTTTGACTGTTAGATTGGCTCTATCTTGTATTTATTTTGTTTGTAATTGTTATTTTTTTTTGAGAAATAGTCCCTAAAAAAGTACATTACCAGGAAAAATGCCTAAGATGTTTTAATTTGAGTGGTATGAAACCTTTCAAAATAAAAGTTGTTGAAACCTGAGCATGGTGAAGGGAAAGTATGTAACTTGAGGGGCTTACAATCAATAATACCTTTCCTCAGTATCTAATTCATGCATGAAAATTAATTACTAACTTAAAAAGTTCTGGTTGAATAACCTTATTTAATGTTGTGAAATATTTATTAGAGTTGAATAGATAACTGTTGTTAATATTAATAGATAATATTGCCTATGATAACTTTTAATGACCTAGCTGCTTAATTGTTTTTACTAATTAAGGTAAGCACAACTGAGAACTTGGCGATATTTATATGGGACCAGCTGCAGAAGGTCATGGAGAAGCCAACACTTCTGCATGAAGTGAAGATTTTGGAGACTGAGAAAAACCATGTAGTGTACCGCGGGGGTACCACATACCCCAGGAAGAAATTTGACTCCTCAGCATTACACCCCAACCACAACAATGTCTCATCTGACTCAGACTGATTTTTGCCCATTCCTATATTAAAAATATATAATAACAATATATTTTGTACTTATTAAGACCGTGAAAAATTATACTATCTGTTATTAAAATAATATGACTGAATATTTTTGAATTGAATACCTACTTTAAAATTATACTAAATAACTTATTAAGGAAACAGTGTATGCTGTTAAATTTTTACTTTAAAATATTTACATTCCCTGCTTAAGTTAAGAATTTCGGAAATAAAAGAGTTTAGATAATATAAGACACATTTTATTTGTCTAAACATCTATATTTTTGTACCAAAATATACACGTACTTTTTATTTGCATTCAATATAAGTTTTAATTTTAAAGTCACATGTAGTAGTAGATACTCGAACATTTTGACAAAGTGACAAAAATGCAACACTATTTTAATAGGTCTAGTTGTGCTCTTTAAAGAAATAAAATTGATTTCACTAGCTAGTTTAATGTTTAAAAACTAACTTGAATGTTCACTTTTTGGCAAAGAAATTGGAAAAACTATGTTATAATTTTTAAATCTAAAATATGTACCTAAAACATTTTTACAGTAAAAGTATGATTACTCTATGTCTAAAGGAAAACATTATCATCAGCTAGCACGTAAATACTGGTAGAGTTAGACATAGATTTAATACAACTGACACAGGTACATAGTTTTTCTAATAATCAAATTGATCATATTTAAAAGATGAGCAGATTAAATATTAATTTTTCAATAAAAGTGAGCAAGATAGGCAAATATTCACTTAAATTTACCATCTGGCAATGAATACACTAAATATTTGGTCAAATTAGTATCAAATTACCTTTTTACCAATCTTAGACAAACTTGAAAGTGTATATAATGATGAATATTTTTTACATAGTCAACTTACAAAAAATTGCACACAGTATCACTAATCACAGATTGGCACTATATTTAAACATTAAAACTAAACTATCACACGTTAAATCAAACAAGCTCTAATATAAATAACTTCAACATTATACATCACAATTACTATGTCACCAAAACCTAATCTATTCATTAAATAAGATACTTTGTTAATTTCATTAACACGATTTCAAACATAGTTAAGAAAGACTAATAAATTTTAATACATTACAGTCAAAAAGGGAATAAATTTATGTAATTTTAAAGCTTATTATTTAAATTATATAGCGAGATCTTTGCAGCTGCTGTTGGGATGTTTTAGTGTGACATAAGGAACACCTAATTCAAAGTCATTCTTTGGCCAGTACCTGAGTTGGGGTTTTTGCTCAGGTCTTTCCTCGAGGACGTTGAAATAAGCAAACAGTACTAAGGCAGTGTAGCTGGCTATGAAGATGAGGACGTGCCAGACGCCGTGCATGTATGGGAAGTCTAAGGAGAGCCACGTGTCGCAGAACATGCGGTCCACAATCCAGGTGAATATGGCGAGGAAGCACACCGCCACGCAGCGGAGCCCGAGCCGGAATACGCGGGGGCAAGGTACCCTTTAATTACAAACAAAAATAAACATTTACAATAAAATGTGGATGTTTACAATAATCAGGCAACCAAAGTGCGTTTTTTTTTATTAATAACATCCCGCGTCTTATTTCTAGGGTTTGAAACAGGGATGCTGTGAGACCAACAATAATAAGATTAAAAACTAAATTAATTGTATGTTTTATCTAATCTTTTTTTGTGTTTTGCTGGGTATGTTGTGTTACATTATAGATTTCAAAAGATGAGCCTCTTTTTCTTTTCGTGTTTTACTTTAACTTTACCATACATCCCATACTTAAAATGCTGTTTTAGGACTATTAAGATTGTGTTAAGTAAACTTCTAATTAGAAAATATAGTAAAGATCTCGGCCTTATTTCTGGGTAAGTGAAATAACTAAATTTAAATTGGTAACCACCTACCAAAACTGACTGGGGAACTAACTCTAAAAAAAGGAAATAGTTAAATATCTTACTTCTTAATCTCGAGGTACAGGAATCCAACAGCAGGGATAATGAGGGTCATCAGGGCGAACGCATTAGCTGCAGGATGCATCACCAGGAAGCCTGTCAACACTACTGTTAGCACCGCTGATGACACTGCAAGGGCCCGTCTGAAATTGTATTGCATTGCTTATTATTTAGCCAGCTTCGCTTGAATGGTCTCGAATTCTCACAAATATCCCATAGAAAAAGAGGCATTCAGATTTCTTACTTTGTTCTCTATAAAAAACTTACATTATTGACATATTAAAAAACCATTAGCGAAATCAGTACTCTAGCCCTCTTGTTTTGCAATTAGCAACAAAATATGTTTCATTTTAAATATAAAGTAGAAAACACGCCTCGGGCTATTGAGTTTAATCAAATCCTCTACTCTATTGGTACTGTGTGTACTTTACATATTTATTACCTTCTAAAAACTCAAAAACAAATAATGATTAGTCATACATATTGCATAGCAACAACTATACAAATGAAGTGACTAATTATAAAGTATGTAGGTATATAAGATCTATTATGTAACCTTGCACTACAATTAGCTCTACTACTAACAAACAACCACTCTCAAGATGTTAAAACCTCTCCTTTGGCCTCAAGTGAAGAAATTATCGAGTGTAAGACTGTTATTTATTTTGTTATTTAACCATATTTAAATGTTATTCTACTGCTATTTACATAAATCTCTGTCAAGATGAAAAGTCATATAAATTTTTTTATAACATATTTCTTTAAATTTAGAGAAGCCAAAATTAAGCATTTCTAGTAGCTTATGGCTGTTTATCCTTGTTAGTTTGATTGTTATCCTTTAGTCTTACAAAATTAATGTAGTTTTCTTATTTGTAGATTGATACCAGTTACTTCTACATTAAAAATAAGTAACAGCACAAAAAACTTATAAAGACTCAACTTGAGACCATAGAATTTCATAATATACTTGGCTGTGAACTGGCTCTACCTACTTCATATAAATTGAAGTACCTAAGTTTTTATTAAATCCAAAACTAAGACTCATAATACTCATAATAATATGGAATGATACAGACCAGTTAAATATTATTTTATGAATGTAAATAAAACAATTGAAGATATAATCATCAAAAGTCAATAAGTTTATGAGAAACAAAAATACAAAATAAATTACCTGTTCCTCCCTAAAATTTTTGGAAAATGTCTCTTTGGCAGGAACATAGCAAACGCTGCCATAAACACCCAAAGTATTGCCAGCTCATCAAGCAGTTGACCTTAAAAGAAATATAAAAGCCACTTCAAATGTTATTTGGCTAAGTATATACAGATTCTAAAAAAATATACATATATATATTTTAGCATTGCAATAAAATTTCAAAATTATATTTTTCAATTACAGCATATAAAAGAAATAAGAAGACACATATCATTCATCACATTTAATTAATTTTAAAATACCTTTATTTTCTTCATGTGATTAACATGTAGGTACACTCACCAACTAAGCTGAGTGTTGCATGGAAGTAAGCAGAGCTCAGTCCAACTATCATCAACATCACCCACAGGAGGTTTATTGCCGGGTTCACAAGCTTGGCATATTCTTGAAATAAGTGTATCAGAACCGGTGGGAACAGGATAAAAATAAAGTTGCTGATCTGAAAACAAACACATTATGATCATTTGTGTGATTGCATAATATAATTTTGAGATACAAGGAGGAAATTAAATTTGATATTTATAAATCTTCAAGATATAGTTAAGAAAGTTAATGAAATAATGAGATAAAATTGCTAATTTTTTAATAGCCTCTTTGAAACTACAGGCTTATCTGAATTAACTGTTACAAAGGGTGTGCATGGCTCTTTAGACTTAAGTCTTACTTTTTGTTCTTCTAGAAAATTAAGAGATTCGCGATTCAATCTTTATTTTTACTAAACGAACTTACAAATATTACAACTTTATACATAAGTAAAGTAAGGATAAATATGTACTTACGGTATTTACAAATTCTGCGATCAAAGGCGAAATAGAATAGTTTGACTCGCACCAATCTACAGGAGAACTTCCACGCTCTAAATGGGACCACATCCTTTCAACCAAAATCCTTTGTTCTCCTATATAATATGAAACAACAGAATAGTGGTTTAGCAATATAATTAAAACTAGAAGTAATACACTAGCTTACTTGGCCTTTCTGTCATAAAATTGTGTTATTTTTCCAATAAGATAAACGTTTAATTTTACAGCTTGAAATAGGTATTCAGAGAGAATGACAACTAGTGGCAGCTGATGGTCAACAACAAACAAGCATTGAATATAGATTGCATTGCGTGCCTTGTGCGATGCAAGTTAAACGTCATTATGACATTGACTTATCCGTAGTCGTTCAAAAATTAAAATATGTTATTGTTTATTTAATTAAAACAATCGAAAGGGAAATAAATCTTTTAACTCTATAATTCAAATACAAATATAAGATAAGGTCAAAGAAATACCATATTTTTATAAATGCAATGTTTAAAGAATTATGCTTAGATTATATAAGTGGCGGAGTAGGGTACTAACATAAGTAATAAAATAATAAACTGTTGGACTCGTATGGATAAAACTTACCTTCTCAATAGATAAATCATATTATCTCAAATTAAAAACATTACAATTCTATACCAATCCCATCATTTGCACTTAGTTACCATACCAAAGCCATTTCTTAGGGTTTTTAACAAGCATGAACTACTAGATTACACACTATTTTATAATATAGTGTGTAAAATATGTCCATGAATATTCATGGACAAGTTTTGGATATCACAAAATTTATAGTATAACAATTTTAATTTTCTATCAGAAGATCAGTTCTCTTGAAACAAAATTGTTCATTTAAGATGGATAATACAAATTACTTAATAGACTGGGGTATGTTTGATATTTATACGAACGCAGAGAACCAAATATAAAGTTGAATTGAAATTAATATAAAATAGAACTCTAAGAGTAAGAATAATAGTAGGTAGTTGACATAGTTTGAAAGTAGAATATTACATAGAATAATAACTACCTACTAAATAGGGCAGTCGCCACTGATTATTTAATTGTTAGTACTTACAAATGAGTAGCTAGGTATAGTTAATTATATAATGCTATATGCTTAATGCTGTAGGTATGCATTTGTTAGGATTTGCATAGGTTATAGATACTTGCCTAATGAACTTAGTAGCAGTAGGCAGAAGCAGTGTAGGTATGCCTGAAAGCGATACATAACCGTGGTAGTATCTTCCAAAAAAATCATATATAGGTATATAAATACTGACCATTATTATATTATACATTACCTGCAGAAGATGTAGAATGCGATGACCATCCAGTCCTTGCATCATTTTCTAACAGCAATATTTCTACTAAAAACGACGATTGGCGAACAATTAACAATGAAATTGCACTCGGTGCTACACTTCGAGATAGCAAATACAGAAAAACCCAAGCACAAGAGTACAAAGTAATAGATGTTTACTTCAATCCTCATGAAAAGAAAAATAGAAACAAGAAAAGGTAACGTTGATAAGCCCTCAATTTTTTCTTTGTAGTAGATAAAGCAGTCATACATTTTAACACGGTTAAATAATAATAAATAATCGTATTAATTGCAGACGACGTTCGTCGTATCAGATTAATTTGAATACTTCCAAATCTAAATTTTCGAAGTACAGCAAAATTCGTTGCCCTTTGAGAATAGAAGAATTGGCGCTGCCATCGAAACGACTCTGTTACGATACCTTTAAATATAAGAGCCATATTTTGCCAGCAATCATGGTTAGTAGAAAATCATCGATTTATTTTTTGTCAAGTTTGTAAGCCCAAAACTTACTTTGATTTGTTAAAAGGTTCAAAGGCTAATCGAACAAATTATGGATCAAAGACCAAAAGTAAAAGTATCAGAGGCTGTAGAATATTTTAAAAGAAAACGGAAAATAAAAAATAGGACAGCTAAGTGAGTTACCCAATAGAATCACACTGACATTACACATTTATATGCCAGTACTTACATTCTCAAATCCATAATCAAGGTATTCACCAGCTTAAGCAAAATTAGAGAAACTTACGGTAAAGTAAGTAGCTAAAATATATTTATTTTTTAAGGATAAGTTATGTATGTATTAATTAAATCGAGTCACGATCAATGCTCTTATTTCTTATAATTCAATTCAGATAAAGAAAAAAAAAACTTCTTTTGCAAATAATGAAAAAGTCTAGTCCTTCTTGTTTCAATGTTACAGAACGTGCAAGAAAGTAGTTATTGTAGATAAGGTAAAGGATGAAGATTGGAATCTTAATCTACTTGTTGGAGTACTTGCATACAAAATTATATGCAAGCTTATGAAGCCTCTAAATTTATTTTTATCTCCAGAGTAAGAAAATCCAATAAATTAAATGATATTGAAACGCGTTCTGCGAATGAGAATAACAGTATAACAATGTTTTCATTTAAGATTACAGAAATTAAGCTATGTGGTAAATTGGGAAATAAAAGAAGCATTGAAAGACCAAAGGAAAAAAAAATATTTAGTCAGGAAAAACTACAAACTACAGGACGAAATATCTAAAACAGTAAGCTAACTAAATAAAAAGTCTACAAATTAAGTAACCAACTTATTATAAAGCAAAAAGTCCATGTATCTTTTAAACATTTCAGATAACTATGTGGATAATAGAGATACTCCATGATGCCGATTACAAACTAAAATTGGACGATTTGCAAGGCAAGATATTTATCAAAGTTAATGGAATTCTGGGTTTAAAATTTAATAATTTTAAATAAAACTACATTTTCATTGTTTCAGATTTAGAAAGAACATATGGTCACATATTTGATATAGTTGATGAAGTGGTTGAATCAACTCTGGTAAGCTTATTCCGTGAGATAAATTAAAAATCGTAGATTCGACTTTAAAACACGTTTTATTATATTTTAGATCATTTGTCTACCCTCCACTTCCGAAAAAAGTGAAACATCAAATAGTGAAGAATTCGGTGAAGAAAACGAGACCAATGAAATAGAGCAAAATGAATCTGGTAAGATCTCATCAAGTAGTGATGATGTAGAATCAGAATGTAATCAAGAACATATCAATGCAGAAATTAATGATAAAATTATGAAACAATCAAATTACAAACATAGTCAAAGTAGCCTGGAAAACGCCAAGTCGGAAACAAAAAATGAAAGAAGTGACGAAAATTACGAAGAGGAACAAAAAATTGTTCCTTTAGATGAGAATATGAAAAGTGATGACGAACTAACTAAAACTGTACACAAATCTAATACAGAGCTTCAGCAATCTAACGCAAAAAATAATACCGTTGAATCCTTAGAAATTTTAAAACAAGAAAAAAACAAAGAGGAATGTAATGAAGTAAAAGAAAAAACTAGCGCAGATGCACTAAAAAAATTTGAAAGGAAAAAAAAATCTAGCGAAGAATTAAATACAATTGTAAATACGCTTCACGCACACTCGAGTGAAATAGAAAAGAACAATGATGTTGAAACCACGAAAAATCTTAATCAAGGTCAAAGTAATGACGAATTAAAAGAAACTAAAGAAATAACTAGTTCAGAGTCATTTAAATCTATAAAAGAAGAAAACAATATTATAACTAGAGAAGAATTCAATAAAATTGTAGATATACCAAACACAACCTCTCTGCAACCTAGTGAAATAGAAAGAAAGAATGTGGCTGAAAGTTTAGATAATCAAGGTAATGTGAATGAGAAAGGCCATTTGAGTAGCGAGGGGAATTTAGAAAAAGAAGCGTCTCCTAAAAGTATTGACTTACAACACTCAATAGGATCATATAATTTTGATAGTCATAACGAAAGCGAAACAAAAATATTTACCGAAAACACTAATACCACGGAAGCAAACAATGACGTGAGTGATAAATTTTACATTCGTGATCAGAGTTTAAACAGCGGAAGTAGAAATGTTACGTTTCGAAATAGAAAAGATTTGGGTAATTTTTTTTAGATATTAAATAATTAAAACTGTTATTATTTTAGTACTAAGGGTTGATTGAATTTTAGGAGACGAAGATGAATTAAGCGACGGTAAAAGTTCTATCGGAAGGTACTTAAAGAAATGTATTCATTCGTGAACTATTTCATTATTCTACGAATGTGATAATTAAAATTAAATTATTTTTTTACAGCGAAAAAAAGTGGTTCCAACAATTGCTTGCTAGTGATCAAAAGCTTCATGAAAAATCTTCTAATTACAATATAATAGTAAAAAATTTGGCACCTCCAAATTATAATTTGTTGGGTTTGTATTTACTGCAGCTTTTATACGCTATCTATTTTTATAATTTAAAATAATTATTTTAAGTATTTACAGAGTCTGTAGATGAAAAATGGCCGCTTGATATACCTTCTTCAAGAGAGAACTTAGTAAATTCAATAAGTAGGTCTATTATGTCACTTGGGAAACTAAAAGAAGACGAAGAACTTCAATATTACAAGAACAAACCCAAAATTTTAGATAATGTTTCTGTAGAGAAAATTCTTCCTATTGAAGTAGATGTCGAGAATAAAGCTATCGAAGATGACTATAAAAATACCGAGATGAAGGATGTGGTTTTCGAATTAAAGATAAAAGTAACGGACTTTGAAAAAATTAGAAACAAAAATCTTGACGAACAAACTAATATCGATCAGATGGGTAACTATAAAGAAAATAAAACTTATGAAAAAAGCGGTCAAATAGATCAACAAAACATTTGCGAAAAAAAGTTGAATATTAAATCAACATCAGCAGAAGAAATGAAAATTCTAGCACAAGCTCCAACTAAAAATAAAATTTTGGCACAAGCACCAACTAAAAAGATAATTCTAGCACAAGCTCCAACTAAAAAAAAAAATCTGGCACAAGCTCCAACTAAAAAGAAAATTCTAGGACAAGATCTAACTAATAAAAATGATTTCGATAAGACAACAAGTGTGTGTGAATTTGAATACAGTAAGTATCTGATTTTTGATAAATAAATAACCACATCACGACACACACATTGACTCAGGCCTGCATTAAGTATCGTAAGAACTTGTATCGCAGGTGCTAAGCAACGATATGGTATATACTAAATAAATAAGAATGCAACATCCAAGACCGGTAAGCGAAACAATGCGCCTTGCAAATAACACAAAGTCCCGCCACCGCCGGGATTCGAACCCGGAACCTCTAGCATAGCAGTCGGCTGTTTACACCACTGCGCCACCGAGGTCGTCAAAAGGTCGAGGTTTTTAAACATTGTGTTTTCAATACAGCTTGTAGAGTATTTTATAAGACTTGTATAAGCATATCCGAAAATGAGGATGATCTAACCCAGAATATCAGATGGGTCAAACACAAGTCACTACCACCTAATCACTTTGTTAACTATAGTTTGTAGACCAAACCCCGGCTAAATAGGTGCTCATCCAAAGAGCAAAATAATGCTTACTACAAAATTATGCTAAGCCCAATAGGAATTTACCGAGACGTTGGTATTTTAACAATCAGTAACTTTCGACTCTATTTGGAAATAATTTCAACAGGTAGGTAGGTATTTTGGACATTTCTTTAAACTTATTTTATTAGAACTGATGGTCATTTGATTTCTTTATTTATATGTAAATACAATGTTAAAACAGCAAGCATGAAAAAAGTAAATTATGCTTTTAAAATAAATGTAAATATAACACAACTTTTTGTTTCAGAATTAGACCTACAAACGGCACCATCATGGGTGTTAAAACTAATAGGTAATATTAAAATATTAACAAATAGATTTGATTGATTGTTCTTGGAATTTTGCGATGTCTTATAGTCGTTGATAAGCGTTCTTATTAATTCTAGATCTAGACTTAAAATAGTTGTAGTTTATTGTGATTAAAATACTCGGTCTGAGAACTTTACCTAAGAGGAAAGTCATTTAAATATTAAAAATATTAATTTTCAATATTCCTAGACAGAAGAAAATTCAAACAAGAACATTTGTCCAAATGGTGTAACAATTTAGAAGAGAACTTAGACAAAATGTCTGAATGGAATAATTGGCTTGTTAACACTTGTGATAGTATACTTTCTTTAAAACAGTCAAATTGTATTAGACCACAGGAAAAACTTAGGTTGTGGGATGTGTTAAGTCATGATATGGGCAAAACAATAGCTACTTGGTCAAAATATTTTCAAATACAGAAAGAAAACATGAATGAAATTAAGGTAAAGTCATACTAACTTCTTTATTATGAGTAGGAAATTAATAATAGTTTACCTATTACTAAAATTCTTCTGGTTTTTACAGAATAAAAGAGCGAAACTGAATGGAAAACCTTGTAATTGTAAAAGGTCCAAGAAATTATAAAAAGTTAGTGGAAACTTTTATTTAGTAAACTTAGGAAATATCACATACGACAATCTTCAAAAAAAGTAGTTTAACTTTATCTTACAATGTATTATTGTCATTTAAAATGAACAACAATTTGATTGTAATCATACTTTCTAATAAATGTGTCCCGGCAAGCTGCAAATATCCATTTACCGTTAAATGCCAAGTCCCTGATGCCATCGCAGTCTGACCCAGTCAGTTGAACTCTTATCAGGCTGTTTGAGGAATAAACAGTGCAAGTCCCATCTTGCCGACCAACCACATACATGTGGTTTGTTAAAACAGCCATACATAAAACTGGACTGGCCGATTCATGTATGGTTTGTACTATCACCCCATTTTGACGATTCAGATGTACTATCTGTAATTTAAAATTTTATGTGAATTAAAATGTTATACATTTAATACTAAATTATTATTATAAAACTAAGAAATTACTTTTCCATCACTTAATCCAACAATGACAATTTGATCAAGAATGATACAAGCATTGCAAGGTGAATCCAGTTTTTTTGTAAATATCACAGATCTTCTTGCAACATGACCACAAACTATGGCCCCATCTTCACATCCAATTACTAAGATTTTGTTACTGGTTCCTATCTAAAATAAAAATAAAAATAACAACTTGTGACCTTTTAATTTAAGTGCATTCAGTTATGACATTATGTACTAATAAATATCTAAATAAATATAATATGAAATATTTGAAAAGTTATTTACAAAAATTAAATTTGAATGGGCAAACAAAATGAATTGTGATTTGTTTTGATTAATTTGATCAACAAATTTTACTAATAAAGAATGTAAAATAGAAGGACAGAAGGTGAAAGGTGAAAGGAATAGATTAGTAGAAAATTTATTGACAAGTTTTTATGAAAAACCAAAAAATTATTACCTCTCTTTCATTCTCAACAGTTTCTTCATCCATTGTGATGCCAATAGCACAACAATTAATTGGTGGACTATCACTTATAACATTATCTATGCATTTTGATTCTCCTACATCCCAGAGTTTAGATGTCCCATCCCTGTAAGACAAAATACATAAATACTACAGACAATATACTTCAAAGACTATAATAATACTTAACATAATTGTTACTAATTAAAACAAACATATTAATTTGGTTGAAAAGTAAATTTAATTATAATTAACAGATAGGTTTCATAGTTTTTAATAATTATATGAGGTTAAATCCTTTATATTAAACTATTTATTTGATAGTGACAGTTAACTGTTAAGCTCTGCTTGGTGTTACTAAATAAGTAGCAATACCATTTTAAATACATTCTTAATATCAATAGATATTTAGAACATTTCTAACCTAATGTGTTTTTTTGTACAAATAAAATGTTTTCTATGCATCTTCTACTCCTACAAAATTAAAACCTCACTTGCTAACTGTTATAACATTTCTCCCCTTATCAACAATACAGAGATCTGTAACAGCCATGGTGTGTCCCTTTAATGTGACAGGATTGACTCCAGTTTCTGCAGACCATATCCTGGATGAGCCATCAGCTCCAGCAGAGATCAACACCACTCCTGAGGGGAAATATCTGCACTTATAAACAGGTCCCCCATGTCCATTGAGTTCTAATAGTATTTCACCTAAAAAAAAGTACAAGTTAAATTATAAAATTAACATATGCATTAGCCATGGACTAAAAATTCCAATTAACTATATTAACCTTACACATTGTCTATAAAAGTTCATTGGTACTCTGGAGTTAATAAACAAAATTGCCTTTTGGATTTGAGTACCTTTAATTTTTTTACTTTTGACTAAAATACATACACTAGGTTTATATAGTGAGCTTGTTGTGAGGTGATAAAACTCCATCTATTAGCAAAAATACTAAACAAAAGGTTTACTAACAATAAATATTAATTAACTGCAGGATTAAGGAAGTATTTCACTATAATTGAGCAGTTTACTTTAATTTTTTATCTTTTCAAAGTGCTTTGATTGGCCAATATAAAAATGTATACTCACTGGTTCTACTATCCCAAACTAGCAGTTTGTCACCTTCACAAGAAGAAGCCACCAGTGCATTCTCAGCAGCAGACACTGACAGGATAGCCTTGTTGTGGACTTGGTGGGGTTTAGTTGGTGCCACAAATGCTACCTTTAATTCAGATTTTGCATGCTTCACAACAAGACTCAAATTAGTATGAGAGATATATTGAAAGTTGTCTGAGCACTGGATTTTAATTTTTCCATCAACTGTACTAACAATCGATCTCAGTTTGTCATGTGTGCTGTTCTCGTTTAAATATTTATAAGAAATCCAAGCTTCAGAATTGGGCAACCTGAAAAGAAATAATATAAAAATAGAAGAAATTGTATTCAACTCTGGAAAATAAAATTGTATTTTTAAAACTTCTTTTATTTTAGTGGAAATATTACAAGCATTTATATTGTGGAAATGGTGAAAATAAATAAGTTTTACAGCCTGAGTATGCCTATTTGTATTAGTATACCTTAGTATACCTATTTGTGAGTTTTTATACCGTAATAAAGCACTATCTGTTTCATTAAAATTTTAATTATATAGGTCGTTAAAAGTAGTATTCACTACCTTAAAACATCATTCCAATCACATTGGATAGTTAAAACCGGCACTTTAGGAGAGGACATGATTAACTTTGACCAAACTTTGGTCAAGACTTGCGTTCACCTAATTAAAAATCTAGTTTAAAAATATCGCATGTAAACACACAAACAATAGTCTATAATATATTGTATAATAATCTATTGTATTGTTATTTGAAATAGATTCCACTGTGAAACCAATATGATATGAATTGACAATTTTGTTTTTTTTTTTCGTACTTTCTTTTTTTTTCTTCTGATGGCAATAACTTTCAGTAATTTGACAGTGTCAAGTAATATTTATTCTTGAGAGGGATGAAATAGTGTAGAGATAAATTATAAAAGGATAGAAATGATAGATGGAACGATGAATCTGCCTACAGTAACATGCCAGTAGTTATTCAGCAATTTGGGAGATGACGATAAGAGCAGTCAAATCCTAATATTTCACATTCTCCACATTTGTACAGCAGAACAAATATTTATTGGTTAAAACAATGACATTTTACACATCAAATTCGGCTGAAATATAAGAAAAGACACTAAAATTCTAACACTTCCCGTTCCCGCCAAGTAACTCTTTCCTGGGTCGACTGACAATCACAAGTGATATTGACAATCACTGAGAGAAGTTTTGACGTTGTCTGTTTGTCTCATCCGTACAACTCGTTTGAAAGTTCAACGAAAATATGGAGGGTAGAGGTAAGGAGCGCACACTCTGTGTTACAAAAGTGTCCCCTGAATCGCCTTAAATTAAGAGGGTGTTGCTGTTCCAGAGTAGTTTAGACTGACAATCAAATTGAAAAAGGAAAGATAAACATCCGCCTTTTAAAGTGGGATATTTGAAACGGGAATTGGCGTTCACCAAATTTCTCATTTTTTTATTTTTTTTAAGAAATAATGCTATATATTTTTTTTTTATCCGGGACCTGTATTAATAAGAGTATTTCAAAATTATTACGAAAAAATAAATAATTTGCAAAATGTAACCAAAGGACGAATACCAATATTCATAAATAAAATAGTTGTATGAAAATTTAATTAAGATCAATTAATTAATGAAAGTGCAATTAAATAAATGTTTTAATAACTATTTAAAATTATTAAAAACTTTTTATTCTTATGTAAACTTCACAAAACGTTTTCATTTTTAATCTTAATACAAGAAAGCGAGTAATAAATATAATTAAATTAAATAAAACATAAATATTTTTAATCGACAACAAATACTAGAATTTAAACATTTACATGTACAAACATAAAATTTTATAATAAATAGTTAGTAGATATATATATTTACGAATCATTTCACACATATGTAAAATAATAAGGCACATATCTCATACGTTAAAAATGAAATTTTTTAAATTAAATCACAGTCATCTTAATAATTTGGCATTTTTTCTGTACATTTTTATTTTTGTTCTAGCAGATTCACGACGGTGAGAATACTTGATATTATTTTACTATTTTCAATCAGCAAACTTCAAGCCATCTAAAGCAGTTAAATTCACTTGCGCCATTCTGGCCCCTTTATTTAATGCTATTTTGTGGACACTTTCTAAGTCAAAAGGCTATATGAGTGTGCGCTCCTTACCTCTACCCTCCATAAACGAAAGATACGCGTACAGTATTATTTACAAAAACAACAATTGTTGATCATTTTGACCACCTAGGTACATGCATAGGCGTGTACCTAGGAAATAGAAAAAATAAAATGGAATTATGGAAATATTTCCAAGGTTGTGAGGCATACATCAATTAATTTAATTTGACTGTCAGTCAGGCATCAATCTGCTAGCTATTTCTCTATGGCATCATCACCCATCAATCAGTAGACAGCCGTGGATAGCCATTCATTTTGTAAACATTGAACAAGGCACGAAAAGTGGGCGAATCTAGTTTCTGCATTTTATAACAAAGTTGTTATGAGATTTATACTAAAGTGATGATTTGTTTGTACTTTAATTACAAACATGCATTTCTCTATTCCTAATTACCAACAATTTCACGATGACAATGGAATCTCGTACACGGTATGAAATAATTTCCCTTTCTATTAACAGTTTCATTAGTTTTTAATCTAATTTAAAAGACATGTGATATTACACCTCTTTGTTTTTGATAAAGAATCCTTAAATAAATTTAATAATTTCTACGAATGTCTATTTCTATTATTAGTTTAAGGGTCTAATTGTGACCAAAACTATGTTTTAGGGCTACAATATACATATCGATGGATTTTTTCACTGCACGGCACGTTACAAGCAACTATTAAGTCTGCATGAGCAGCTACAGACTCAAAATCCCTATATGAAGCTGCCTCTGTTTCCACCTAAAAAGTTGTTTTTAACTAGTTCACAATTGGAAGAGAGGAGACAGCTATTAGAAAAGTACATTCAGATGGGTAAGTAACAAAGTTGCAGTTGTATAACTTTTTAAATAAGGAATGGAGTTAAAACAAAATATTTGTTTTTAGTGGGACAAAACTTGGTGTTAGCAAACTCTGATTTGCTTATAACATTCCTGTTTTCTGCTCAACAAGAGACTCATGGAGTAAGGATGCATGAAGTAGATATAGAAGTGTCCTTGATGAATGGTTACAGAATACCACTCTCAGTGTCATCAACAGACTCATCTAGCAACATCTTAGACATTGCTTGCAACTACATTAGCCTTCCAAAAGAGTTGTTAAAATATTTCTCTTTATATTTGTTTAATTGGAGCTGTGCAAAGGATGGCCAACCTGCTTTAAAGAAGTTAGAAGAATATGAATCTCCCTACATATCACAGAAATATGTAAGACCTGAAGACAAAATTGTTCTTAGAAAGAGGTAAACAACATAACAAATATTTGACTATATCAAGACCTTCAAATCATGACCTTTGTTGATTTTATAAATGTTTCTAAATAAATATTTATTTAAATGTTTTAGCTATTGGGACCCATGTTATGATGTAGACCTAATGATGGACCGGGTATCATTAGACTTGTTGTACCTACAGATTATTGAAGATATTGATTTAGGATGGATCACTGCTGACTCTCAAATAAGGGACAGGTTATCATCTTATGAAGCAAAGAAGCAGAAAAGAGAAGTAAATATAGTTTGATTGGTTATATTATTTATTTGATGAAGGTCACATTAGATTTTAATATCATAATACACATGTATGAAGTAAAAAATATAAGAGTTTATAATGTAAAAAGTAATGTGATGCTGTTAATCAGATGAGATTGAATAAAAAAACTAATTTGAAGTGTATCTTTATACAATTCTTTAATTAATAAAGAACTGGAAATTGAGGCCATTGAATATTTCCATGTTTATTGTACATGTTTCATATGGTACTTTAATATTATACATTCTTATCAGTCAGGTCAATAAATGATATTAAGTTGTAAATGTTTTAAACAACTAGCAACTAGCTATATCAAATTATTACAATAACCTTCTTAGAATGAATATCTTAATGCTTGCTTTTGTAATTCAATATTTAAATCAATGGCTGACTAATCTCTGTTAATTTAATTTATTATCACTGCTAATGTACTTCTGGGAAATATGAATGCATTGTTTTGTTATTTGTACATATTGTGTTACAGTGATACACCATTCAAAATAACATCACTATACATGTTTGAATCATGCTTTCTAGTATTATGATAGTCTGATCTATGTACCTATCTAAATATTACATTGAAATTGTTTCATGTGAATATTATAATCTCTAACTTTGAATGTACTTTTTGTGATTGAAATGTATCTGTTATTATTACACTACAGCAAATGCTGGAGACACACATTATAGATCTACATATCTAGTAGTTTGTTGTAATATAATGAGGAAATGCCTATGGCATGCATATTATGTATGTTATATGTTGTTAAGTATTTCATGGTTTTTCTTGCACAAATCTCAGTTTATTATTAACACATTATACAGGCCTCTGTTGCATGTTTTATAGAATCCAATAAAATAGAATTAAAGGCCATAATAGAGAAGATCATGAGTGGCTGTGGCAACAATTTTCTATTGACCACTCTTACTTTTTGTTGCTACGTTATATTGTTAATAATTACAAATATATATTAATATTAATTTCATAAAATATTTTATCAAAATTTTGGAAGTAATTTAAACAAAATATTAGTTTAAAAAGTTATGATTTAAAATTAATATCTATAATATAAAACATTTCGACTTCGTGTTTCAGTACATAGAGTTAGCGAAAACATTACGTCATTACGGGCGTATACCCGCCGGGGAGGCGGCGACGGACTCGAGTAACATTGCAGGCGCGCCCGTCGGGGCTATGTGTCGGGTGTTCGTGTCGCTGGCCTGCAAAGAACTCACGCTGACGAGCGTCGCTCAACCACACAAGGAACAACGGTACAAAGTTACCAGAATGAGGTGCTGGAGGATTACTACATTGCACACTGTAAGATTTTTTCAATCAAGTTATCTTATCCTAAAATTGAAAATGTTATTGTTTGTATGTTTTTGATTTTTGTTACTAACTCAAAACAGCTGAATGGATTTGAATCGAAATCTTACACCTACAGTAGTTTAATAACAACCCTAATTATCACACGTTACTTTTTGTTCTTATTTTGGACAATTGTTACATATGGATAGGATAAATCGAAAAAATAGACTACAGGATACTACAGATGGCACTATATCATACTTCATTTCTCTCTGAAGCAAATGTTAAAGACAATGTGATTGAATACATGGGCAGAAAATAGTATTGAATTTGAGAACCTATGAGAACCTGAACCAGTATTGAATGTATGATAATATATATTGATAATGATGATATAACTTTTCTGAGAGAATGTGATTTCGTTATCTACCTTTTTAAAATTTTGAATCATGTGGCGTGATAAAAGCTTAATTAAATAAAAGCATGAGTTTATTATCCAGTTCAAACACACAAATATAGTGGCTGTAAACAGACTTGTTCATAGGTCACTGCATATGCAGATAAATGCAATGTTGAGTATTGGAGGTCGAGGTTGACCGCCTGGTGCTGGACAAATGTTACACACGAGTTTTTGTAATTGTGCAATATTGTATCAGTGTGCAAAGAGAGTTGCTAGTGACCCAAATTTTGAAAACCAAATTTAGAAGTTGGTTTGGGTTCTTATTCTGACTATAAGACCACACTTTTTATTAATTTAGTTTAAGAAATTCTACAACGAAATATTTTGCAAAAGGTATAAAGCTAAACGTTTATTTATTATTTTATTTACAAAACCCACAGCACAAAGTTTAAAAAAACATTAAATTTATACATTGGTAAATTTTTGGTTTTCAATTTAAAATCTAAAATTATGGATTATCATAGAAGAGTGTATTATGTGATAATGTCATCGTATTTGCGACAGTTTGTGCGTGTTGTTACTTTATAAACAGAGCTACATCAACTATACTTATTTTCTAGACTAGTTGACTCGCCTCAGCTTCGCTTGAACAATTTCCACAAAAATAAATTTTGAATTTTATTATATTATGTTCTTCTATTTTTCTATTGATTTGTTCTTTTCAATTCAATTGTTTACAATTTCATGGCTTTGAATTTTTATTAAAATTATTGAATCAAAATTTAGCCTTATCCTGTAAAAGGCTTTTTCTGTATAAAACTTATGTCTGTTAGTGAAGATCTCGATAAATACTGTCCAGCCGTTAAAGAAGTTAGCTTAAACAAACAAACAGATACATTTTATGTTGAAAGTACCTTCATACTTGATATTACAAACTAACACCTTAACTATACTGTTTATCGCTATAGATATTTGATTTAGGCACGAACATATAATCGACAATAGTCATATAAGAATAAGATTTGTCACGTTTATAGGATATGCAGAACAATTTAAATTGCCTCATCCTATACAACTTTATTAGATAAGAGATTGTTACGACACTAGAACTTTAGCCCAATGATTTCAGTGTAATATAATTTGAGACTCTGTAATGTCTTACATGTGTTTAATAACAAAGCTTAAAGCACAAAAAAAATTTTCTTAAAATTATTTCTAAAAATTTAAGATAATTTATATGCATGTTAGGTTTTGTCTTCCTACATACTTGGAAAATAAATGAGCAGTACATAATGTTTGTTTGCTTATTTGATGCATAAATAATTACTTACCAAAGTGCTCTTTTTACAGGTTGATCAACCCCATATGAACGGTCATGGACCTCTATTAGAGGAACCGAACAAGCATTTTGAGTTATCATTTGAATATCTAGTTAGTAAGGACAATCTAAAGTGGATTACAATGAGAACTGAGAACGCAACATTTATAAGTGTTTGCTTACAAGTAAGATTTATTTTCGAGTTTTTTAAACAAAGCCCAACTTAAGCATGCATAATCTCATATATTTACACATATACAAGAATTGTGAAAAACAATTTATTATTAATAACTACATAGATTCTAGAAAGCACGATCATTATAAAGCATGTATTATTTTTCCCCTAGCTATATAAAACCTTTTTTAAATTTTAAAATGAAAAATATCTTTATAAATTATAAACTAACCGTCATTAATAGTGATAATGTGATTCAGTCGATAGTAGACGAGTTGATGCGGCAGAAGACCGGTAGCGGTCCCGCGTCGCCGCGTGGCAAAAGGAGTAGCCTAACTTATGTGAGGCGAGACGGCTCGAGTCAGCTCATAACACCCTCCTCGTCCAGTGACACTCTAAGCTCTATAGTAAGTACTAACCTTGCTATCTACTACTCCTTTTATTCTATTAATTTATTTCTGATCAATTTGAGTTAAGTAACTAATAAAAGAGGCAGTTGGTATTTCAATTCATTCTAAAATTTGCTAAGTTATAAATTGTTTTTAAACTTTTACTGGTGTAAGTAATACTTTGTAATATTATATAATAAATTAATGTAATTTCAGAATGGAGATTCATTTACGTCAGGGAGTTCAAAAGAAATATTCTCTGTTCAGAGGTTGACAGAAAAATTTGCTTCTGTAACATTCAAATCAGGAAGAGATTGCGTCGAAAATAATGCTTTTGAAGCTATAGGAGACGATGAATTATAAAGAATCTCGATAAATTAATTCAAATTGTAAACATTCTCCAAAGAACACATGTCACTTGGAAACTAAGTTGCCAATAATGTATAGGTGTAAAATATATTTCGATTTGATTAGAATTTACGATTGTAAATGCTTGAATATTTCGACCTCGAAAGTTATCTTCAATAATATTTTTAAATAATACAAACATCGAATCATCATCTCAAGTGTCTGGATGCATAGAGCGAAGGCCCCATTAGTGATTAATTTTGCATTTTAATTCAATGGTCAAATATATTTGAACCTCTAAGTAGAGTAAATGCGTCCTGACAATAAATTGAAGACCACTATTAAATTACACACTAGGTTAAGCTTTTTAAGTTTAAAAACACTCAAGCTCTCATAATAATTATATACCATTTATGATAACTTTTTAATCTCAAACCTTGCCATTCTAATAAGAATCTTACACATAAATCTTATGTAAGAATAGTTGCAGATTGTAAGATCAATATCACAAATCTTAAAGTTTATAAACTCAGTTTGAATATTTCAGCTTTACCCAATAATTATTCTTAAAATCTCAAAGAGTTGATTTATTATAACTTTATTAATTTTAATTACCTTTGGATTGGATTGTATTTTTGAAAACCTTGTAGTTTAACTTATGACTCAACCAGTTTGACAAAAACGTCTATTTTTAGTTTAAAAGTTTCATTTAGGGTGAAATGAGCCTCCATTTACTAACACCCATAACTTGGCTTCCATGGGATCATGAGATTTTTTCTCCACATGCTGGGTGCATGTTTACTGGACTAAGATTAATTGACATATTCTTATGTTTCTTTGTCAACTTTGATCCTTTGAATGTTCTATAGGATCCTAAGATATTTTTCATACATGCCGTTTTAAGTGAACTATCATTTGTATAAACTGGTGTTTGTCGGTAAACAGGGATTCAATATTTTATAAGTGTTTCTTTTAATTTTGTATAAATTGTTAAGTTAATGAGTTTTCGAAAATGAACTTTTAAAATTTTGGTTCACTATAATCACTTAATTTTTTTCATCATATTACAAAAATGGTTTCTTTATAAATTATAATTCATTTTTTTTGAATTCTCACATTGTATTCATGGTTTATTTATTGTATAGTAAAGTAAATAAAAACATTTACACACTATCTTAACTGATTTAAAAAATCTTACATTGTTGAAGAAGATATATTTTTATGGGACCATTAAATTTATGTGGATAGTTACATTTTTAATGTTAATTATAACAGTTTATTATTTCTTTTTCTGTGGCCATTTTATCTAGCCATATTTTAATTTTACAGATAGATTATTAAATGTTTTGTAATATAATTGTTTTTATACTTCTGTAATATATAAAATAAAACTATATTGAGTACATAACTTGCTAGATTTATTTAAATTAACAAACACATAATTAAGCTGTAAATTATTTATTTAGTATTCCTTTTCCCATTCCTCCCGTTCCTTTCTTTCCTTTTCGACTTGTTTGACAATGGGTGTGAGGTAGAGTTTGTCTTCTTCCAGCTTAGTCCATTCCTCTTTGGGAAGGATAGTTTTTTGTAGCGACAGCTGCATGGCACGGACAATGCGGAAGTTACGCTCGTCAATTACATGGTCAGGGAGTCTACGCAGAGCCTCTTTGACATCATCATTCTCATAAAGACAATCATCACGCATCAAACCTGAAGATATAAAATTCTGTAGAAACTTAGTGTAAAATAATTGATTGATTATTTCATCGATTACTTTCCGTCTACCAAGTCCTTTGTATTTTTAAAATAATAATTATTTATTGATTTTGATTAGTTTCAAATCACAATTACTACTTGACTTTGTGTTTTTATTTGGTTAATAACAACCTAAATTACCTACCATATTTGTTAAACCCAGCAAGATTGTAGGCCCATTGCTTGGTGCTGGCTAAAACAAGTAAACTTAGGTTACAAAATTATATAATCAATAAAGGTTTTACATTTATAATTTAAACTTAAGCTCACTTAAATTAATATAATATACTTACTACGAACAATAGTTGTAAGCCGGAAAGCCATAACTTATAAGGGAATCCTATTCTTTAATATAATTGCGAATTTCCTTCACAATTTCTGTTCTTCCACCCTACGAGCTCATGACATTAATGTGAAAAGTCAATGTCAGATAAATGTCAGTGTCAAAATTGATTATTGTGGTTATTTTTTTAAACAAAATCGTTTTTCCATAAAATTAAAAATTTAATAGAAAATCGTTAAAACAACTATATAAACAACTATTTTAAGGAAG
The DNA here is from genome assembly GCA_949316135.1 of Choreutis nemorana. Lineage (NCBI taxonomy): Eukaryota > Metazoa > Arthropoda > Insecta > Lepidoptera > Choreutidae > Choreutis > Choreutis nemorana. The sequence goes on from OX438598.1 coordinate 3,636,979, forward strand.
CATATTTTTAAAGATAAAATACGATCACATAATTTCAACTGGTGCTTAAATTTAAACTACGTAATTTTTTATTGTCAGTTTTTCATTGGTTGATGGATTGTTTGTGATTGATTATAATTATTCAATTCAATCATGAAATGTTGTGTTGTCATGTGAGTTGAGCATTTAGAAATTATCGGATTTCTAGATTTTACGGATAATTCAAGTACAAATAACATCTTTGATAAAATATATTCCACTGTAGTATTTAAAATATCTGTCTGCTTTATTTTGATAACAATTGTTACGCGTGTTCCTTTCGTGCTCGTTATCAAGTTGTTTGCTTGTGTTCAATCAAGTGAACTTCGAATGCCCTCGCTCGACCTCCTAGTTCCCGGCCTGCTTATCAGTACTACTGTGAATAAAATGAGACGGCGGAAGGTAATTAAAATCATTCTATACTGTCGCGCGCCATCATACACATTTGCTGAGTCGGGATCGTAGTTAATTTCACTCCATTATTTTAATTTTTAGTCTTCTATTTCCAATACGCTGTTTCAAGTTTCTCTGGTGTTTTAACGAGTTTGTGGTTTTTTCTTTTGATCCTGTATCCAAGAGGAGGAATGCCAAGTGACTGCCGAGATTGTTTGGGAATTCGTTTTCGAATTAACACCCTGCACCAAACGTGGAAGTGGCTGCACCAGACCATCGCTCTCCACGAGTATCTCATCTCACTCTCATCAGCTGATACTGACGCTTGCAGCAAGCACTAGTGACTAATCAGTCAAACTCTCGAACTGTTACATAGTTTTAGTTACTACAGAACAATTATTAATTATAGGTTAACTACTTATAGTACTGCCATTATAAGGTTTCATACAGAAAAGTATCTGTTTAAATTAATCTAAAATAAGTGTGTGTCAAACATTCAAAATGGCTCAATCTATGATGAAGAAACTTGCTACTAGCAGTGCTTGTGTTGTTGTTGGTTTGACAAGAAGATCCAGCTCACGCAGCTTGGTCACCGCATCAAAGAACCTCTCCACTAAGAACAAAGAGACAAACCTTCCGCCTGAGGATGAGGTTACTAAGTCAGTTTTTATGTCGCAATCTACTGACATTTACACCAACCTGGCACTAGAGGACTGGATGTACAAGAACATGGATTTCAGCAAGCACCATGTCATGATGGTCTGGCGTAACGAGCCATGTGTTGTGATTGGGAGACACCAGAACCCCTGGCTTGAAGCTAATGTGCCATTACTGGCTGAGAGAGAGATATCTTTGGCCAGACGTAACAGTGGTGGTGGTACAGTGTACCATGACCGTGGCAATCTGAACATCACATTTTTCACACCTAGAGAGAGATACAACAGACAATACAACTTAGAACTTATCAAAAGAGCTCTCTTTAGAGGATTTGGAGTCAAATCTATTATAAATGAGAGACAGGATATCCTTGTCCAAGACAAATACAAAGTATCCTTTTTACTATTATTAAAATCAATATATCAAAGTCTTTTAGCACAACTTAAGACTCTTATCTTTCATGTGTATTGAACTTAAGACCTCTGGTAGTAGTTCATAAAATGTCAATATTATTGAGTATGAGAGATAAATAAAGTGCTATCATTTACAATATAATTAGAAATCATATATAAGAAATTAGTATATACATTGAAGTACATACCATTGATTTATGCTGTATTGTCAACCTTTTGCAGTACATAAAAAAAGAATTTCCTTAATAAAACCATTTTAGGTATCTGGTACAGCTGCTAAGCTTGGCCGCTTGTCAGCCTACCATCACTGCACACTTCTAGTCAATGCCAACAAATCTGATCTCAGAAAAGTTCTTGCAAAACGTGAGGTGAGTAATCCTTCACCAACAATATAATTACTTTTATATATATTTTTAAATACTAATGTTAATGTTATGTATAAACTAAACCTAAACTAATATCTATGAATTTTTGTTTATTCCCTTTTGCTTTGCATTAAATACATAAAACTCTATTATTTACATAAAACTCTATTACTAGATTTATTCAAATAGATCCAATTACAATATTCATTTGTGTCAAAAGTCAAGTTACTTGTTGCTTATGATGAATCATTCATTGTTTGTGACTGCAGTGCATGGAAATTGAAGATAAAATGCATTGTTTCATTAAAATTGTTTTGTTTCTACATACTTGTAATTCCTAACAAATTTTCTGACTAACTTTAACCTTTACCTGTTCCCTCCAAATGTATGCGTAAAGGGCGTTTTAATTGTATTTAGCATGGCATACAGACGAACGCGACGGCTTCGACTCCTTCGCCTGTGGCCAATCTAGCAGAAGTCGAAAACAAGGTGACCGTTGACAGCCTGCAGACAGCTGTTGGATATGAGTACCTCAGGACAACAGCACTCAGCCTCGATGACGGCGGCCACAATCAGATCTCAAAGCAACGAGGCTTCCAATTTATCAACCCTACAGAAAAGTGGTTCCCTGGTAAGTTAAACCTAGTTATTCAATGATTTTATATACCTAGTGTTCGTAGTCGTCTTTATGACTTTCGTTTACGTAAAAAATATAATATATTTTTTTTTTGTCCTCGTTATAATAAAACACATCCTATTTTCCTCAAAATATTTGTAAAATTTAGTTGCATTAACTATATTTTTGTTGACCTGAATTTTGCTCACTAGCCTTTTCAAACACTTTTTTTTGTAGGTCTTGATGAACTAAGAAATGAACTCGTGACCTGGGATTGGTGCTTTGGAAGAACACCAGCATTCACAGTGAGTCGGTCATTCCCTGTACCTGAAGAACTTCTTGCACCATCCAAGGTTTACTCTGCAACCCAGGAGTTAGTCATTAACATGTCTGTAGAGAAAGGCCTCATCAATGACGTCACATTGAACATCCCTCCCGGTCTAATCGAATCCGGCTTCCATGGAGAAGCATCTGTGATAACACACTTGAAAGGCAAGAAGTTCTCGTCTGAAGCAATCGATGCCCTACAGGAGGCGATGTTGACGACACACGAGAGCGACCTTAAGAAACTCGACGACAAAGAACAGTTTGTCGCCAAATGTTTCGATCAAGTTGTCAATACTGTTTAGAAATCCTTTCGTCGTATAGGTGCTATGTGTTGTATTCTATGTTAGTCTAAGTACCATTATCTTGGCTCTTTCTGTATGATTATTGTACAACTTACATTGTAATCAGTTGTTTGTATGATAACGATATTTTTAGTTGTGTTAGTTTGCAAGCTAAAAATACTTATAATTAAATTACTACTACACTAATTATTTTGTGCTAATTTACAATTGCTTTTATATGTAATCTAAGCAACGCTTTTTAGATCGTCTGTGTGTTCTAACAGTAGTTTAATGTTCGAATGGTTCAATATTGTTTTATTGGTTTTTCAGTTTTTAAATTTTAGTTAATTAATATTATATACACGCGTAACACGACAGTGTTAGTCGCTACAAGAATGCATCATATCATTTGTTTTAATTAAATTTTAATTTTGTAGCCTGATTAAATAATTTCCATGTAATGTTACTTATAGTTATCATATTATCGTATATAGCACAATACTTATCTACTTTTAAAATAGATTATATCAATTTTTATACAAGTGGGAACTTTTTTGTATGAAATTTTTAATTTAGTGTTAATTTACTGTAAATTATAATTAACGTAGCTTATAGTATAGAACTTGTTCAAATAAACAATAATGATTACATCCACTTTTTATTTTAACTCCTTAGATCACTTCATAAACCTTCACCTGTTGTAATTAATTAATTAAACCTGAGTGGTGAAGGTGAAGGCATGGTATCTTACAAAAATGTTGATAATGATCTGTCTAATCACTGCAAATGGAAGGCGATAATCGTTAAAGTAAAGAGTGGCTACCGCCGTGGGCTGTGCATACAAATCGATGTCGGATTATTGGTAGCATACTCGTCCTCGTAGCAAACCCGCTTTGCTCTTCCTCTCGCTTTCTGCAGCGGTGGTGGTGTGTTGGCCCGCGCTCTGCACGCAGTCCGCACTCGATCACCGCGCGCGCTCCGTGCGCTATATTGTACCCAGCGTCGCTATGACGACCGAGTAAACAAACACGACTGTTTACTCTACCGTGGGAACATTTGCACCGCCGTGGGATAAATTCAAATTGTACTTGTAAAGTGTAGTGTTCAGTTCATATTGGATATTTATAGGTTTATCCAATAAGTAAGTATATTTGAAGTTGTTTTACAATTAATGTATGAGGGCCTATTGATGGTTACAAACCGTTAAATTTATTCTTAATATGTACCTAGATAGGTAGTCGATAGATGCCGCCTTGATTTGTACCAAATAAAAAAAATAAAGGTAATTTAAACCCTTATTTAACAATTAAGGAATTTGCAGGATAGTGGTTTATTATGTCATTTTTATTTAATCCAGTAATATCCCCTGTTAATTTATAAATATTGCCAATTATTTTATGTGGAAGAAAATGACTATAAAAGACAAATTAAAGTAAATTATCAACCACGTTGGTTGCTGTCTCCGTCCGGTAGATTTCTCTGCTAAAAGTTCCGTAACTTAATGAGAAAATGCGTTGCAAAGTACCTATATTAAGTAATATTTCTTTTCTAGTCATTAGATCCGTAATTGGCGGTTACTGGCCAAGTATGAACCTAACAAAAGAGACGAAGGGGTAGATTTTTATCCCGTATGTAGGTTGTAGAAGTTGAAATAAAAGTTCCGAGGCACACGTACACGTTTCGTAATGAATCTCAAATGAAAATACATGAAAATTATCGACTACACACTTACTTACGTTCGTTTCTTTCGAATTTCTCGTAGGTAGTTGAATAAAAAATCTGAATAAATTTAGGTAAGAATATTTAACATAATCATTAATTTTAACATATATTTAAGTATTTCTTATAAAACAAAACAGGTCATGTGTGAGTCGGACTTGCGTAGCAAGGGTTCATATTTGAAGGTTTGTAAAATATCTCGAGTCTCGAAGATTTTCCCGTTTTTGTGATGAACTATATATGGTTTTATGAAATTTTCCCTTTTTTTGCTCTATGGCAATGCTCCTTCACAAATTTTATGATTTTAGGTCAACAGAGTATAGGTACCCAATAGGTTATGATTCCCATAAGAATATCAGTAGGTATGTGCGGCGAATCGAAATGTTTGATTTGCTCCCAGGGATTGCAGACCTAAGTATTAGATGTTTATTTAAACTTGATACCGCAACGCGCCCTTGAGAAAAGGGCTTTCACGGACGGACAGACAGCCAGACAATCCAATAAGGTCCCATTTTTTATTCGGATGTATGTAACCCTAAAAACGAGGTGTTAGATAGAATTACAAGGTAACAACCAAGATCCCCTCAAAGTAGTGCAATACCGCAATTATTTGATATGTATTAATGTAGGTAATAACTACGATAAATAGATAACACTGTTTGGTTGTTCCGCTTAGAAATCGCGCATCCGTACAGCGCCGGCGGTGTGTGATATAAGTAACCTACACATAACTCTCACGCCCGGTTGCTGCCCAGCCACTGAATAGAAATAAAAAAAGTAAATCACAACAGTCTTTAACAGGACTTTAATACAGAAATATGAATGATACTTAGTTCAAAGATATCAGTCTCAGTCAGCTGGTAGATTCCTAACAGTCATTCAAAAGGTAACCCTACATTTTGAATGAGTCTTTGAGGTTTTCACGAATTGGAGTACAAATGTTTGACATGAAGGTTGAAGATATTGGAAAAAGGAGTTTCTCGCATTAAGTTTATATGTTGATTCTATATTGTTGTATTTCCTCTACTGTTGTGAACCACAGATCAGAAGAAGGGTTTTGTAGGCACGTGATGTCTTTGTCGATTTAGGTATGTATGTAAGAAGTTCACTAGATGAGCGTATGAGTTAATTTTATTTGTAATGGTTCGTAGGTCCTATCTACGAACCATATTATTCCTATTCTAGCCTTGGTGATTTCGAAATGATTTAAAAGGTTTGGTGGTTGTTATGTATCTTTTACTAAAATGTTGACATTTACATGTACCTTCAACATTCCTACCTCTTACGACGACCTAACTACCTATATTAAAAGCATCAGTCACCTAAAATACGAGGGCGGGTCAATAAGTCCGTGACTTTTGCGATAAAACACAGATTTTTTGATAAACAAATCATTTTATTTTTCAACGTAGTCTCCCTTGAGATCTATACACTTTGTCTAACACTTCTCAATTTTTTTTATCCCTTCCAAAAATATGATTTGTCGAGGTCCTCAAAATAGGCCTTTGTATGCGAGATGACTTCATCATTGGAGTCAAATCTTTTTCCACCAAGCCATTTCTTCAGGTTTGGGAACAAGAAGTAGTCACTCGGAGCTGGAGGGAGCAATTCATAGCCCAATTCATGGATTTTTGCCAACTTTTTGCAACTGCACATGTGTGCACCCTTGCATTGTCTTGGTGGAAAAGAACTTTTTCTTGGCCAAATGAGGTCGGTTTTTTTTCAAATCGTCATTGAAGCGGTCCAATAAGTTGGCATAATATTCCCCATTGATTGTTCTTCCCTGTTGAAGGTAGTCAATGTGGATTATCCCACGTGCATCCCAAAAAACAGTCGCCATAACTTTATTGGCTGACAAACCCACCTTGGCCTTCTTTGGCGCCGATTCACCCTCAGAAACCCACTGTTTTGACTGTTGTTTGGTCTCTGATGTGTTGTGATGGAGCCATGTTTCATCCACGGATACAAAACGGCGCAAAAACTTCTCCATAATGCGATAAAACAACCTTCCTGTGAAGTTGTTACACGATTGCGTTTGTGGTCGACTGTGAGCAAACGCGGCACCCATCTTGCGGAAAGCTTTCTCATGCCCAAGTGACCATTCAAAATTGAAACCACTGAGCCATGAGAGATTCCTACGGCTTCCACAATCTCTTGCACTTTCAATCTTCGGTCGGCCAATACCAAATCGTGAATTTTTTCGATTGTTTCGGGGGTAGAGACCTCAACTGGGCGTCCAGGACGTTCGGCATCTTCAGTGCTTGTACGGCCACAACGAAATTCAGTAAACCACTTTTTTACCATAAAAATCGATGGTGCAGAATCACCATAGTATTTATGAAGCTTAGCCTTGGTCTCGGTAATGGTTTTTTTTCGCAAAAAATAATTTAATAAGCACACGAAATTCATTTTTTTTTATTTTTTTCTCAAATTACTGGGTAGTCTGATAAAGATAGCTGTCAAACAAAAACTGACGCAGCAAGTTCAAATTTTGATATAAGTCAACTGACAGATGCCTGTTGACAGGAGTAGTGCTTTTTCAGTAAAGAGGTAAGAAATTCAAAAAGTCACGGAGTTATTGACCCGCCCTGGTATTTAAGATTCCATTTTTATTCTATTTCAAATCAAATTCAGTTTTAACTATGTACGTAGGTATCTATCCAGTTCAAACAATTTATTCACATAATGGGAATTATTAGTTTTTTTGAAGTAAGGAAACAATGGACTCTGCAGGTTATTTAGAGTGCATGTCGCCAATGTAGGTAATTAAAATGTAACGTCTATTGGCAATGTTAGGTTTAATGTTTAATATTGCATATGAATTAATTCAACGAGTTGCCCCAGATTGCACTGTCTGATACCACGCATGCAGTTACTAATAACTAATAGGTAGTAAATTATAGGCTACTTTCTCTACCAATATGCATATTTAGTCACTTGTATTACATACATGTAAAACGAATAGCTTCATGTATAAACTTTGTACCTTCTATACATACCTACATATCAAAGAGTAGTGTTTTTATTTATAAATAAAATGTGTATCTACTAACATTAGGTAACATCTATGTACCTTCTCGCACCATCCAGGTAAAGTCTGAATACTTGCGTTATCTTCACTGCTGTCTCGAAATTATCTGTATGACAATGTTAATAATAATCCTATCTACATTAATACTTTAAAAGATATCGATACACAATTTTTTTATGAAGTTGAATGAGTAGGTAGATTTACGTTTGTATAATATATTAGAATAAAAATACTTATTTCGCGTCGAGTAGGTATTGCGAGTTGGTAAGTAGTATAAGAAATAAAACAGCTTTTATTTGTCAGAGCAAAGGTTTTGTAAATGATGCTGGTTGCAATGAAATGTTTTGATTAACGACTGCTATGACAGGCGTAGCTCTATGTGAATTTCTGCAGGTTAATTAGTGTGATCAATTACACAGTAAGATATGTATTACTATTCATTTCATAAGATCATAGGTACTTGAAAGCTTCGTCTTAAACCTAAGCAATTTTGGGCATGTTAATAAATTATAAGGTAGAGTAAGCTACTCGTTTTACGATAGAGACCTCGTTTACGTTATTTATACTCGTATGTACCTGCTATGCATGAAATTTATTTCGGAGATCCGTGATTTTTAAAAGATCGAATGTAAAATACATTTACTGGTAATTAATAATTAGTTAAAATTTTTTTTTAGATGTATTGGTATGTTAGGTCGGTATTGTAATTAGGTTTACCTAGATAGATACGCAATCCTATAAACACTAAATACTTAATCGCAAAAGGTCCTTGTTGTTAAACGTTTTTGTCTTAGCATTGACAGACAATTTAAATGATAGGCCACGGCCGATTGCGACACTTAGATGAACTCTGTATTGTTAGTGACAAATTTAGCAACACTTCACAACATCGCCCCAAAACATGCAGGACTCGTTAAAATTTATGTGTAAACATTTCGAACCCAGAAGCTTACCTCAAATGTTTATTGTTACCTATCTATTTGGCTTGCATATTTTACGGCCATTACTTACCTACTCTTTTGTTTTAATAATGAAATTTTCGATGATTTCATAATTTGGAGTTCTACGCCTAGTATTTTGTAACCATGTATCTAAGTATTTGTGTGCTAATGCGCAAACAGATTTCTATTCTTGTATGACCTATTTGCCTTTTTGAATGTTTATTTAAATCTTTAAGATTTGAATAATACCTACCTTCTTACTTAAGTACCTATAATTTCTTTTCAACTTTCAGATTATCCCGTAGTTAAATCTTGACTCAGGCAGCGATGGAAAAGGAAAAAATTATGTTTAAGGTAAGTTGTAATTCTATTTCGATCTTTAATTTCACAGTAACAAGTCACCTAAATATCTTGTTAGGTAGTTACCTATGGGCTTACATACTCGTAGATGGAGACAAAAAAAGTCTTAGGCAGCTAAAAAAAAGATTACTTAATTTGTACCTGAAGGAATAAAATATAACAAATATCTACATAATAGAAATCGACCAAGTATCAACAATTCCATTAATTTGTAATGGTGCTCCGATGGAAGTCGCTTTCTATAAAACAGATTTTCCGATTTTGTTATTGTATAGTTGGAAATGGATAAATACAAAAAATGGTAATATTAAAAATTTGTTACATTAGAGAACCTATTTATATTCGCGTTTCTTTACCAAACGATTTTAGACCTTGTGGGTTTTTCTGCGTGAAACCTGTAACTAAGCATTTAATAAACAAATATAAATTATTTCATTGTCAAAACAAATAAAAAGATTAGATACATGTTCGTATAAAACAACTGTGACTTAAAATTCTATTTAGTTAAACGGGTTTCTAAGGTCACAACGAGGTTAAAAGTGACACTTTCGTTTTTACCTATAACATATAAATTCTTAATCTTTATTTGGCCACTTAGTTGTCAGACATTATTATAATATAAAAGTGTTCGAGCGGATTTCTTAAAATACCTTTACCTTGACTAGATGTAAAAAGTACCTTCTCTACAAGCTATTTGTTTTATTCATATTGTGGAATTTAAGTAGGTACTATTCTTAAACTGGAATGTTACCTACCAAACTAGAAATATTGTAACGATAATAATAACTCTGTTCTTAATAAGGTTCATTATTGTTTACTCATGTATTTTATGTGTGTACATATGATAAATATGTTTAGATAGTAATAGTACTCTTTGAGGTAGAATTTATTAGCAAGAGCCCACGAACTGCTCACGAAACACTAATCCATGTCATATGAGTAGATTGCCAACTGGGTACCTACCTAATAAGAGTTATTAAATTTGCATATAAAGTGCACTATTGTCTTACACATGGTAACTATAGGGTTCTATTAGGATAATTCTCGAGGGTTAACAAGAATGTTACTGCTCTATCTACGCCAGAGCTTTAATCATAGATCAATGACATTATTTTATCTGAGACGGAACTTAATGTATGTTTGCAATTTTGATATTAAGTAAGTTTAAGAAAACCTACTTGATTTCATAAAAAACACAACAAACAACAATAGAAATAAGTTATAAGATTTTTGTTTCTCGAACTTGCACTCAATCAAGGACCTTCGTTATATTTTTTCAATATAATAAAGTATCTACAGCTTGTAAATTGAATGTACTTAGTGGCGATCAATTAAAAAGGTATTTTAAAACAACAGTTTATTAACTTTGTAACGATTAAATAGTCTTAATTGATACAAATGATGAGGTGATTAATCACGAAGAATAAATAATGTTAATTACTTGTAGGTATTTGTTTGTGTATAAAGGAAGGGCGCTCAGCTACTCAAACCAAACTGGCTATGTTTGTACGTATGAAGAATTATTCGTTTGCCGTAGGTATGTGTCATTGTGCATATTGCCATTTGTATTGCCATTTTGAAGGCACTGTACTATGTCTTGAATTTCGAAAGTGGTATATATAGGTTAGGATATTTCTTCACAAAAATATATGGAACATACCTACACCTACCAACACAGTGTGTTTAACACACAGAAATCGTATCAGCTAATCTATTTTATGAAAGAAGTTTTAGAATTTTAATTAAAAGTCCCAAGGTAAAACAGGAACGTTGATCGGCGATTTTCACTAAGATCTTCTGGAAAAATCCCTTAGGGATCTTTTTACACTGTCATGTCCATAAAAATCTCGTGGGTGATCTTTCAATCGATCTTCGAATTCGATGAATTCGAATTCGATGAAAATTCGACAAAATAGACTTTTGTGATCTCTTCTTGATTTCAAGGAATATACCTATATGTACTTAACAACATCGCTCCTAGAAAATTGTTTTGATACAAAAAGTAATACTAATATTATTCGGTTAGAGTTTGTTGAAATTTTATTTAACTAATCATGGTCATAGTTGATGATGATGATAATGATTTTGAATATTTGGGTCAATGCGTAATCCGTATGAATGGTTTTTACGACCACCTACCTCATATTATTCAACGCTTGTCAAAATGTCAGTAGAGAATAATTTAAAATTACAAAGATCACTTAATTAAATTAAAGAACAAGTTATATGAAAGTAGCTATACTAGTCGATCCTTTTTTGTTTTATCTAAGAAAGAGATTTATTTAAATTACCTGAAAGTTTATGCATATGGACATAATTTATCTAAAATCTTAACTTCCATAATTCATCGTGTATCCTGTTTATTTATATGTGAGCTGGGGATTCTTATGTAAACATTATTAAGGTATTTTCTTTTAGCAGTGTAAGTTATACCTTGACAACATTATTTAATTACAAGGCACTGAAGAACTGTTTACTATATGCGAAAGTCAAACGCAAAATATTTAAAAATGCACAATGTCATGGCCTTATAAGTAAAAATTAAGTTCATTATCTATACATACTTACTGGTGAATGTCTGCATTTGTGTTTCGATATGTATTAACATAAACGTTTTAGTTCCTAAGTGCAATAATAAGTAAAATTATAGTATTAAAAAATTAAGCTGAGAAAAGGCTACATTAGTCAATTATGTGTATTAGGCTGTCTTCTAAATAATTAAAATAGTATCGTTACACATAACTTACTACATAAGTTACTTATCCAACTTGTCTTATTTTAAGTATACACAAGTAAGGTAGGTAGGGCTTGCGGAATTCTGTTCACTGCTTACCTATTTATTGCTATGTAATAAGGACTATTCACTTTTTAATATCGTGAGCTGCTTACTGTTAAAGTAAGTATTTCTTACTATGAAGATGACAACTTAATTGATTCCATCAAAGTGAGTGATGAGATCTTACGATGTTAAAATGTATATCTTCAACGAGAGCATTACGTAACATCAAACCATTTGAGAAATCATCTAAGGATGTAATTATCTACCATTTACTGTTTAAATGATTGAATATAGGTTATTTTTGGTTTTTCATACTTGTAGTTCACGCAGAGTTGACGCCAATTAAGTAATAAGTAAAAAGTGTGTTTGGTCGTTATTTAAGTACCTAACCGTGTAGACGATCGAACTGTCCGTCACGATACGCACGATTGAACTGATTTAGATAAAAATTAGAACAAAGATGTAGTAACTTTAACAACTTAATATGTATTTATGGCCAAGAGAACGTGATAAGTATACCTAATTAATATCTGGAACTTTATTTGTTATATAAATACTTTCATACCTATTTCTTAATTCATTGTTATTGTTAAAATATATTTAGTAAATTTGTACATAACCTTAATAATACCTTTTGAAGACTATGAGTATGATTCATGATTAAACAATGAAAATGAAATGTTCCAGGGTCTAGGTTGTCTGTTAAAAACTTTGTATCATATTTACCTACCCATTAATTTTGTGAAGCTCCGTTATAGCGGTTTGATTTCCTCACAAGGGAATTTTAAAATAGTGAGTAGCTATATTCTGAAGTCTGAAGTAAATTATGAACGGAAGCAAATAATTTTAATTCAAAATTCTCAGAGCAGAAGACCGATTGCCTCCAGCGACATGTCATCATCAAAAATGAAGCCACAAACATAACATTGCTCAACCCTGACATTTAAATTAAAAATAGTCTAAGTTTTTCTTTGTTTTGACGCAATCTTTGCCCTTCCCATGGAACATTCAATTTCATCCGCGTTTGAACAGGTAGGTACTCTATAAGTGTATTTTTCAATGTATTTTTTTTTTAAATACACTCTAATAAATAGATAGGTAGATGATCTCGTTTTTATCGCGATGGGTAATTTAAAGACTGTGTTTCTTTATTAATTTAATGTATTTAAATTAAGCGACGCGATTTATATTTGAAAACATGTTTTCTTAAGGGTTCCATAGTCGAAAGAAAAAAAAACCATTCATTGAACTATTGCACGATGTGATAATTGAGTATAATATATTGTTATTGTTAGATTAATGTACCGCGACATATTAAAAGCTTTTAAAGTGTTTACACCCACAAAGGCTTTCCTCAGAATTTTCAGTTGCGAAGATTTTTCTTTTTATAAATGAGTATCGGAATTGTAATGCGATATGTGTGACAGTTTTACCGAACTTAATTAAATAGGTGTTTTTTGTTGTGACACATTTATGTAGCTAGTTGAATAAATAATGAAATATTTTAATGTTTAATATGTTGTTTTTCTGATATAAATAACTATGAATTATATGATAACCAAATCGACATGTAAAATATATCTGTCTAATCTTATCAAAATTAATGTATACCTAAAGCATTAACGACAGTAGGTATGGATAGACACACGTACCACAGTAGTTGACTACTTACTTCCTTCATCACGATGGAAGGTCTGAAGGCTTGTAGTTATAAATATTAAATAGCTACGCCTTTACATCTTTGTTCAACTGAACATTGTCGGTTCAGGAAGTGCCTGTTTGTAATCAATTAATTATAATTTAAAACTTTTCCACATGTCAATTACATTAATACTTTAGAAGATTTTAATACCTTTGACAGTATACTAGAGAAATAGATTAAGTTATTATGGCAAATGCTAAATCTGAGCATGTTGAAGAAACAAAAATGAATATATTTTAAGTTTCATCGACTCGACACGTGTACGTCCAGTTTTTCGTGTTCCATTGGTAGGTAGGTAAAGTTTTATTTACGATGTTTGTTTTTTGGTATCTTTCGCAACAGAATTGTACTTAATATTAAGTGTATTTGTAGTATTACTCGAATAAAATATAATTCACCCTTAACGTGTAAAAGTTCCTGCAAAGGTTTCTTAAAATTCTACTCTATATTTATAATTTCGTTTATTTTATTTAAATCAAATGTAGAGTTCCGGAAGTTTCCAACTCAAACCGTAGTAATTTGACTAGCTTCATAATAAAACCTTGTTAAATACCGAAGTACATAGCAACAAGGCAGAAAGTAGCGGTAGACAAATAGGTTTTCCTGCCAGACTAAAAAATCCGTTATAATTATAAGACTAAGTACATATAGCATTTCTTTTATTTTACTACGCATTCATTGGAGCAGGCTGAGGTCACGTGTGCGTGTTATCACGGCCTACTTCGGGAAGACTGTTATCTTTGTTTGTATGTAACTCTTTGTGGGGTATCAGGCTGGCGGTGTCGCCAGGCCGCGCCGCTGCCAACAGATATGGACTCTGACCTGCGATCACAACGTACCTACCTACTATAGGATAAAATATTATTATTGCTTATGGGAACCTTTGAAAAGAGGCATTGCCGTACTTTTTCATACGAGGACGCAAGCACTCGGTTTACTCGAAGATAGGATAGGATTATTGTCTTCGTAAACTCATAGTTCATTCGTTTCTAAAACCATTCCTGCAATAATTCCTTTTACTTAATTGTACGTGCACTTATTTATAATGTATGTATACTTATTTTTAATATATTTTTACCAAACAAAAAAAATGCGACATTTTTACAGAATTTTTATAATTTTGGAAAGTAACCAATGACGGGCTTTTATTTGCAACTAGAATATAATCTTTATTTTACGCTGACCGGTTCTAATATGTAAGTACAAATTGTTAAAATGTTAACTTGTAACACGCCTTGTTCCTACATTTCTGTTCAGAGATCACTCGATAAATGTGTTGACAAATCATGTATTTTGGACAGCAACTATCGCGATGATGTCGACAACGTCTCATACCGCTTTTGTTTGAAGCACTCATTTACTCGCCTGTCATTAATATCTGATAACCATTTTTTGGGTTCGATGATTTCAAAATACACGTATACAAGGCTTACGAAGATGATTCGTAAAGATTGGTCATAATTAAATCATTTAAAATAAAATGTATTAGGCTATGTTTGTATGGTGACTGCTGATTTGACTTTATGATAATTGTGAAATAGCCCTATACTTGACAAAAGCGATTTATTCCGACGCGGAACAAGGTAAGGTGTATGGCACTTATATTAGGCACGGGCCATTAAGCCTATTTAATAGCACAGAATGTTACGAAACATACGATACTTTATGCATGTACTTGTGACTGACTAGTATTTTCATTTTATGACTCCATGTATGTAATCAATTTATCCTATTTGATGAGGTAACTGAAAGTAAAGGGCTAATGACTATGTATCAGGTATCAACCTCGTTTTGCATAAAGGTGCTTAAATTTATTTGTTTTGCCAAATTCATGTGTGTTTCTGTCAAATTGCCACGATAGCATATTACGCTAAGCGAAGGCAGGCATTTAAAAAGTTTTAAAAATTACTCGTTAAACATAACACCTTGCTTTTTGCATCGGTTAGAGATATAATCAATTAACCAATAAAGTATGTAGGTACACAATGGAATAAATAAAATATTAGCAAATAATGTAATGTAATTAGTAATAAAGAGCTGCATAAGATGATTTGCAGTGCTTTTTCCTGTTGAATAACGCAACTGAATGCCTTTCGATTTTCAACATAAAAGTGAACCGGCTGTGGACGGACCGTATAAGTTTTGACCCTGGAGCTGCCCTCTAAGAATAGGTGTGACAGATCCAACGCGACCAACTCGTTACTCTACACTACACTTTCTTCAGGCTCTTATTACCTCATGTGCATGCGTGTTTGAAACGGACTGGTTTATCCACTTTTCCCGTATCGCCTGTCAAGAATTAATACGGTTCTCAATTAGTTATAACGCTCAGAACTGTCGCCAGTAGAAGAATAATCGATTTCAATTTACAACTGTCGCTGTATCTTAAGTATTTAACGGTTGCTGTTGATGTAACGTTGGAGTCACTTTTAAGCTTTGCTTTAAGGGTTATTGCAAGTAGCATGAGGTGTCGCTAAATAATTTTCGTTGTAGGCTTTATTACGTAATAAGATATTTTTAATGTGTTCATATTGGTTAGTTCAGTCTAATGTGATAACGGGGTAAAAATAATTTCATTTCGGGGTAAGATTCAGTAATTTAAGAAAAACACCTGTCACAAACTACTAAATCTGTTCTAAAAATCATTTTATGTTTGTAGATTTTTTAACTTTCATAAAAGATTTCATTTGACAATTCATTAAAGGAAAGGGCGTTTCTTGAATACTTTTTAAATACTGTATACATTTATTCTATAATTAGAGTTCTGAGGAAGCCTTGTTCTACTATGCGACGTATAAACTAACTAAGTACCTTTGAATCCAAACTAAAACTATAAGATAACGACTCGTTGGCACAGTTCTGTTAACAGCTTCGCTAGAGGTTTTGAGTTAGAATCCCGGCGGGGGCGGAACTATGTGTTATTTGCAAGACGCATTGTTTCGTCTTGGATGTTCTATTCACATCTATGTAGTTTATACCATGTCGTTGCTTAGTGCCTGCGATACAAGATTATCTTAGTGCTGGGCTGAGTAAATGTATGTGTCGTGATGTGGTTTATTATTATTATTAAGGGAACTATCTACTGTTTCGTTCATTTTTAGAATTAACGTGATTGAATTGTTATTACTTATATGAGTGAGTTTATTTGACCAAAATTATCATCACGTGTATGTAATAAAACTTACAAGAAAGATAAATATAAGATAAATATTTTGTGCCTTACTACGCAGTTTTAAATTCATATCATTTATCATAAGAATTTTTCTTCGTTTATTTTTTGTATTGACCCTATGACCTATAAATATGCAAGCTCTTCGTTTGTTGTTTTTAAATGTGACTTAATTTATTGCAGCTTTAGTACTTGTTTTCAATTCCATCGATATTATTTTCCATTTTAGTTTATACACATTGATATATTTTGTGTGCTATATTAAGTATACTATGGGTGTGAAATAAATATAAACGCAAATTAATAATGATTTTTAATAAAACTAGGTAACCTATATACATTTTAAATTATAAGTAAGTACCTAATTATAAGTCAGTTGTGGTCAGTCAGTTCAGGGTGTAGACTGGCGTACCTAAATTGATTTTAATTCATTTTTACGATGATAAAACTAAACAAAGGATTCCAAAATGAATCAAATAATGAAGTTTGAAAATCATTTTAAATACGGTTATCCGGACTCCTTACTTTTCGAACCTTTAAACAATTCTATTAGGTACCTATATAAAAATATAAATGTTTTCACATATTGAATGTTGGAGACAGTAGGTACTGGTAATTGGCCTCCTCCATACTACGGTCATTGAGGGTATCAGAATTACGATAACATCGGGGGCGAGAGGAGTCTTATTATAGTACCTAAATTTTATATATATGAATAACAAACATTTTGTTTATTTTCAAAACAAGTGAAAAGTTTAATCAAGCTTCTATCATTTCTCGCTATTCAAGATGTCAACATAGGGATGGATATGTTACTCCCCGAAGGTACGTACCGTCTGCGATTTTTTAGATTTCAATGTTTATAATTAAGCAAAATTTAGATCTACATATTGAGTAACTAATTTCTTATCTGGTAACCAAAACGTTAAAAATAATCTCACAAAGTTTTTTATTAGTTTAGTTTAGCAACTTTAGTTTGTGGAGGGAAAGCAAAAGTTATTTGTAGCCGAAGCCGAGTGACACCGGCTAGTATTTGATTGTACAGAACCCAGCTGGCTCGTTTGTAACGATAAACTTTATGTAATGTGATATGATTTAATGATAGGTTAACAAATGGCGTGACGAAAAACGATTATTGTTTTTTAAATGTTAACAAGTGTTACATAAAGTATGAACTTATGAGATTATGGTGTTCCATCCAAAGCCCCTGCGGCATGTAACATTTATTTAATGGTCGCTATACAGAATTGATGTCTCTTAAAACTGTTGTTTATTGTTTGGATTTGATGTTTATTAGTGCTGAAGTAATTGAGAAAAATCTAATAGGTATACCTTAATTTTTTTCCTCAATAACTTTAAATGTAAATGTATGAACAAAATATTCTGTACTCAGTCGTACCAAAAGATTAACTTCATAGCCTAGCTTTAGGAGGATATAGTTTCATTAACTACTTCAATTGATCGTTAAACATTTAGTTCGAACTCTGAGCTATTCGGGATATCACTTTTCTATGTCGCGATTCCTTAATTAAGGAAGTGTATAGAATGTGGCATTGGTATACCCACTGGCCACATACCGCATATGATTCAGCTGGTTTTGTAAGCTTTTCTTGAGATAATAAATTGATTATGTTTGTTTTTTAGATAAACTTTGTTATTTGCAAATTGTAAAAGCACAAAAATATGTCAGTACGCTAAAAGGCTATCATAAGATGATAAGTATATGTTATGTTTGTTCTATTCTTATTTTTGTTGTTTTTTCTAAATTTTGTTTACCGTATTTGCTTATCTGTTTATTACTAAAAATATTAATGTTTAAGATATATTTGTTGCCAAGTATGTACTTTAAAACTTTTCATTACATTTAATGTTCCTATCTTGAGTCAAGGAAAAAATAACGTTGATACAGTTGAGCCGAGCTTGAGCAAGTCATCATTTTCCTAAAGAAGGGTAGACTTATTTAACAACAATAACAGAGAAATCACAACCTTCGACCTTCTAATCAAAAGCTTAGGCACTTAGCAGCTTACTATCAAATCAAGTACAAATACTTATTAACGTGATCTAAATAATGTATAATCATGGGGAGACCGTAACGATCATAAATATTTTTCAAACACTGAAATTACAGGTAACTTTTATGAACTTAGAAATCGTTCTGCTTCTCAAATGATTTAAAATGAGCGGGTAAACGATGAACAAATCCAAGTGTCGTTTAAAAGCGATTTAAAGCAGAATGACCTGTGTCACGTAGTCAGCTCAGATCAGTTACCAAATCCGTACTGTACATAGTAAGTGGATGAGGTAAGTTCAGTTGATGATCCAGCATCACGTAACACTTGGCAACAACCCACTACTAATCTTACTCAACATACAATTCGATTGACCACTGAATCTAATTGACAACTAGCTTAAATGTCACGAATACAATAGATTGGTAGACGAAATATAATGATGGAAAATGTGGTCAAAATAATAACTATTAATGTTAACCTTCCTCAACTTTCTTTTTTAAATTTGTTCAAAGTTGTAACTCTAAATATAGTTTCAAATTGAGGATTTTTATGAGAGGTTATCTATCTTTTATCCTAAAGGTTATTAGCAAGTTTGAGATATAGCAGGATTGGCTTGGCGTATACGAACTTCTTGTTACTTTCCGGAAATATATAAACAGCATCTTAAATCTGTTGATATGAGAATTATTACATATCTTTATGTCGAGGCGAAATTTTATCCGGCCCGTTTAATAGGAGTTCATTTTAATAAATAGTGGTATTTAAACTCACATTACGAATTATTTTATTAATTTTATTATGTCCTTGATAGGCTAAAATAACTTTGAGATCAGTAGGGTAAAGATTTAATTGTCATTTCTAAAAATAAATTACAATACAATATCTATTTAATTATTAACAAATTGTTTGTAGGTAGGGTTGAAATACTAAAATAAAATATTATGCCACAAACAGACACGGATTAAACTTAGATATAATAGCGCTCTTTGGCGTCGGGGGTTATAAAGTTTTATACCTAATATTGTGTCTCTAAAGATTCTAACACGTAAACGGACTTTAACGTTATTTTATGAACGCTAAAATCAAACAAAATAGTTGCTTACTTACTTGTTATCAATTATTATTTATAGCTAATGTATCGTACTTACCTATCTTTAAAAAAATTATCACCGAAAGCTTCATAATAATGCTTATTATTTTAGTACTGACTGATAGATATTGTTAATATTTTGAGAATGATGCTTCTAAATACAGCAATTAGGTGCATAGATTTGAAGACACAATGAGTGTTTCGCAAACACTAGAGTCAGATAAAATTGCTTTTAGATACCTGTCGATGAACGCCCTTCAATTGCATCGCTCTGCTGTAATGAAAACAGACTACGAAAAGCATGAACTTCTATTGTATTTTCAATTGTAAGTTATATGTTGTAAGGTTTAATTTCGTTCTATGTTTATTTCAGTTAAATCATTTTCGATTTAAAAGTGTTGTAAGGTTTTAGGCGCATATTCTCAGAGGATGGGCGGCGCGGGCGCAGCCTCACTGAACTTTAGTTGACCTCTGGAAGCATTCTACACAGATCAGGGTTTATACCATGTAATTTTGTCAATTTTTGCATATTTCTCAATCCTATCCAATAGTAAAATCAAACCTTGATATTGTTCTGTACTGCTTTGATTCTTGCTCCTACAAGTTTTTTGTTATAGGCACTTATTTAAATAAGAT
This sequence comes from Choreutis nemorana, assembly GCA_949316135.1. Lineage (NCBI taxonomy): Eukaryota > Metazoa > Arthropoda > Insecta > Lepidoptera > Choreutidae > Choreutis > Choreutis nemorana. The sequence goes on from OX438598.1 coordinate 3,657,491, forward strand.
TCTAATTCTTCTATTCTAAGACTTCTAATTGAGTAATTAACTTTTTATTGCTAAATAAGAAACGCAAATAGATGTACGAGTCACGTCAAAAAGGTCACGTCATTTTTGCATTTTAAAGATCCTTGTTTCACATAAAGAAGATAACAATCAAGAGATCCATATCTTAAAGTCATAATCGATGAACGACTTTTATGCTTGATTTTTGACAATGTGTGTTGTAATTTTTGGTTTTTAAAGGTGGTAGTAATGAGGTCAGTTTGCGCAAGCTGCGTGACCTGACTCCGAGCACCCTTTGAGCTGTGCCGATGCTGTTTGATTTGTCTCGGGGATTATACTCACCATATATCACGACAACACCAGTTGCATTCCACATCCAGGAACATTACTCATGCAGACATTTTTACTTAAAAATTATCCACCATTGATAAAAATCCCTTCAATAGCCATACAAATTATCCTTAAAAATAAAAATCAGGTTGAGGCAATGATGCCTATTCAAATAATAACTTGGATCTATGTAATGAAGTAGATATCGAATCTAATCCTAAGATTTTATTCCGAAATCCTATCGTTATTCCAAAAAGATAGAACCTCATCGTAACAATTACTATTATGTAAACTTACATTTAATTACACTCTTCTTACTATAAGCGTAAATAATTTAACACATCTGTTTAAGTAACAAAGTAGCGCTCGCCCCTCGTTGGAATTCATGAGGAGATGTTACAAACACATTAACATGAATCACGTCAGTAACCGTTGTTGAAAGAATAATCATACGTTAAAAGTGAAATGGATCCTTGAGTTGACGATTAAATTTTAAATTCCAATGATAAATCGATGGTTGTAGCAACCGAACTGAAATTGCAATAATATAGGGTCATACTCGAATTTATCAACCAGTAGGTTTATATAATATTTTTCAATATCCCCGTAGGCTTGCGTTTTAAATTCCATCGGGAACTAAAAACATAAACCACATTATTGAAAATAATAAACTTCAGCCTTAGTAATAATTTTTAAATTAAAGCGTTATCAACTTATCCTGCTGTCATATACTATAACTAAGTCGACGACCCGTCTCAGGTAAGTGAACCTGAGCAGCGAATTTTCTTCCCCCATTTTTCCTACTTAGGACTAGGACTCTCAAAAATCCTTCCAAAGCAAATGGGTCCACTGTAAATTAAATCAACATTTGATACCCAATTTTTACGATAGACTTATAACGACGAATGATTTTATAGGTTAAGAATATATTTTTAATTGGATTAGCGGTTTTAGTTGTTAAAACAGACTCACTTAATTTTATCATCAGAATCAAATTGATTTAATAAAAATTAATTTCAAGGTTTCGTAGCATAAAGATAATTTGCAAAACAAATGTGGTGTAAATAATACTGACCTAATATACCTAGTTAGGTCATAAATTCTGTCACACGTTTAATATAAATTAATTGAAACAAGTTTATTCATTATGTAACCATTTATATACCAAAATGAACTTAGCAAAACATAGATTCTTCGATATGCCCGAATGCCCTAAGTCTTCATTTAACACCCTTTTCACCGTGGTTCTGCTTAACGCCATCTGAAGGGCCAACAGTTTCTGCTTACGTTTGGGATTACTTTGAATTCGCGCCTTCATAGCTTTATCACTGCTGGAGTCCTAACAGACCGAGGGCGACCACTTCTTGACCTGTCATCTACACTAGAGTCTTCATTGTGTCGTTTGATATAAACGAATCTTTTGGTTTTATTCAAATTTTTCAGCATGTCAAAAATTTGAATTGGCGCGTAACCGCAACGATGCAACGCAATAACTGCAACACGGTCTTCTTTAAGCGTCGACTCCATATTTAAAAATGAGTAAAATTCTAAAAAGTATACATTTTTATTTTCATGAACAATTCGAAAATCGTATTCAATTTTAACTTTTTTATGGCCAGCATTCTAAAAGAAAAGTTTTTATTGTTTGACAATACTTATGACCTGACTGTGTATATTTACGTAAAAGGGAAAATCAAAATTGCAGGTACCATTTTATTTTAGATAAAATTAGTTGTGCATGTAATACGATTGGTAAAATAAAAGTTTAGATGTTACTTATGTACACACGATGTGCGTAAATGGCACAATAAAATTTTATAGTAAATTTCTATTACGTAAGTAAATAGTACGTAGTTATAATCTATGCGTCCATTATTGGACGTCATGAAAGAGGTCGTTCCAGTTCATTGGTAAGCTAACGGGATTATCAGAGAAATGGGCTGATTGTCTTTACATGAGGAACTTTCCAGACACACTATACTGTTGCCATCTAACATTACTCAGACCTGGATGGCCTTTGCAGTGGTTGCATCATCGTTGCATTGCTTTTATCATCTTTTGAAATATGTATATGCTTAATGTAAGTTAACTCAACTGCATACTTATCTTAAACTAATTACCAATTTTCTAATAATACTATACGAGATCCTTTAAAATTAAATATTACTTCGAGTCATTCGTCTCCACGTTAAGATTACCTACATATTAAAATCGTTAGATAACCACATCTAAGCAAAGGATCTTTTACTTGAGAAAGTGCCTAAAAGACAATAGCAAATATACCTATACCCATACTGTACCATCTTTCGAGATAAGTCGCAAGAATGTTGAACTGTTAATTTTAAGAACTTTTCTTCAACAACTAGCGCTGTATGCAATTTGAAATGAATCTTTGTTTTAGTAATACTCAAGTATTGTATGGCTCCACGCTTGGAGAGTGATAAATGGAGTAAAGGTAAAACAAAAAGATCTTGATAACTATCAATACATAAAAAATGAAATAGAAAAGGAAAGGCTTGTCTTTAATCTCTCACTTTCCTTTTCGATTTGGATCTACGAACAGCTCACCTTATTTCTCTTTCATACATCTCAGTAATATAATTTTTTATGAAAAACCATTTATTTTTAAGTATAGTCATTATTAAAAATTAATAAATAAAAACAGATACATTTTTAATAGATTGAAGTGCCTATTAATGTCTAATCCAGGTATCATGTTACTAAATATGAGCTCAGTAAATGTTTGATCTTTATAATGAATTTTCTTATGTAATTCTTAGATTTTTTGTTTTGCTCAAAATATAGAATTGCTGTACTTTCCGACAGCCTTACCGAATTGCATTACATTATCTACATAGTTGACACAGTTATGTATTGTTCTTTAATATCCGTTTCGTCTAGTTACTTAACAAAGATGCAATGGATCTATAATACTTGTCTAACCAAAACTAGTCAACTAGAAAATCTAGATTTTTTTGCAGTCTTCTAGTTATATTGCAATGTCTTGTGTCTGAGCGTCTTGAGTGGATTTGTTTACTTTAGGATGTTGCGTTAGGTTATTTCTCAATGAGCTATAAAACTCTTGCGCAGCTTGAGAGCGTCACCAATCGATTGTTTTTAGGTTCAAAATGTAACTAGCATTTTGGTTTTATTTTAGAAAAACCGACTGTGTTAAATTGTTTAAAGTATTTGCTACTAAGGCATGACGTGGTTAGTTGTTTTCTTTCGTTCAGTATGATGCTTAGACGCCCTTGTATGAAATATGAACGCCATGACATTTCGAGTCGGGTTGTATGCGCGCGCACGACCCATGCCTTTCGACCTTATTTCGTCGTGAAATGTCTAATAAACCTACGATTGCTATGATTTTTCTTAAATATCAATTGAAATTGATAAATTATCTGATCGTTTACCTTATTTCTTTACGATAATATTATTCATTATCAAAGTTTTATTAAAAATGGATAGGTAACTAGGTATTTAAAACATTTTGTTTACGGTAAGACGACTGACTGTCCTGAAACATACATTTGATAAGCCGTCGCTTTTGCGTTAGTAAAAACGAAAAAGCAGCAGCGGCCTTAGGAACATAAACAATCATGACATTAATCTACTACAAGAGTAACATAACAAATTCAATCAAAAATTGCAGAGTACCTTAAGAACAGACTTAAGAGATTAATTAACAAAAAAAACTATATTCTGTCACAGATATAAATACTAACTCAAACAAATCTTTGAAAAACCGAACAAAGTGTCAATAATGGTTTACTTTGAATCCTATAATGTACGATTAACCAAACACATCCGCAATGCTCTAAATAAGTATGTAGATATTTTTAAATCATTAGGCAAATCATCATAGTATTATAGATTACGTACGTCAGCTGACAGATAACAATTGTTCTACTGAGGCGTGGAAATTTACATTAGAAAGATAGCTGAAAATAATGGCAACACGAGGGCATAGAGTGCTTAGTGATAGCACTACATCTTTGTATCAACATTTACATAGTTTAACCTTATTCTTATCATAAACTTCCGAATGCATGTTCTATGCTTCCACAAACACATCTTTAAAGACATTACAACAAAGTAAACGGTTACTTTGCAGTGATTATTTGCAAATCAAACATTCTTCTCTTCACGACCATCAATGATCAAATCTTCAAGTTTGCTTAAGAGGAAGTAATAAAAGTTAACTGTTTAAAGAGTTTCCAATTACGTGCAGGTCGTTATTCTTACATTTAATGCCATTGAAGTGAATAGACATATTATAAATAATGTCTTTAAGACTTTATTGCTAAACCTTTGAATGTTAATTTTTGCAAAGTATTCATGAAAATGGAACTGATGGAGGAGGTAGAATTAAACTTTTAATTTTGGATCGTGATGAAAAAGATTACTTCTGCAGCTGCCATCTGTTTGCTTTCGTCGTGGGGTTTTTAAGTTACTCCGAGATCGAGATGCAAGAGGGGCTAATTAAAAGTTTCACCTTACGACCCAGGATTAGTTGTTTGCGATTGTTTCGCAATCACTTGCAATAGTATACTTAGTATTGTCGTCGGAGCTCTGTATCAACATCACAGAAAGGAACCCGCCGTCAACTCTTACTAAACAAAGCAGGTACATGGATATCGCAACTTGAGCTAATTTTTTTCATTCGGTCTGTAAATTTTCATAATGATTGGTTATTAGAAAATATTTGTTTGAAAATGTTTCTATTATTTACTTCAAGCGAATTTCTGATGTATCTATTTAAATAGTTGCGCAATTTGTGATCATCTCAAAGTCTAATAAATCTTTATTTTTGTTTTTTTTTGTACTTTGTAGATATCCATGGGATAACCTAAGACTTCCTAGTCCAAGATAATTAACTTTAAATAATCCTTAGGAAGAAAATGGCAATGCGTAAATTAGTGGAATCTTATTAAAAACTGTGTTCAATATATTATATTGATTGGTTTAATTATGCATTAATCATTTTGGTTACGTGCTAAAATTTGCATTTCAAAGTGGTCCGATGCAGAGTCACATGCCTTCCGAGCTGGTGACCCTGGAGTCTCTCGGAAACCATTGGCCTTGCTCGTGTAAACTTGGTAATAGTTGATGCTACACTAACAAGTTTAATTTGAAATATAGCGGGGCCATTACACTTACTTAGTACATCGCACGATCTTTACATAAAAGTGTACTTGAACTGGCTTCCTGGCTCTTTAGACAAATAATTTCATAAATCTAACGACTATTATTATTTAGTACTCTAGTTGGTAGACTATAAAAATGGCCAAGAGTAAGATGTTCAATTGAGTGTAGTATTAAACGTTTAATGTAATTTTGATTGATCTTTGTTTATATGCATCTGTATGGAGTTATAAAGAACTGTATAAGCTATTATAACTGTATATTCTAAATGTATTTTTTTACTTAGTCTGTTCATAATTTCATACTAAACTTTATGTCATCTGAAGAAGAATTTTGACTGGTTAAAGCCGTACTTAGACATACATAATAAGCATCGATCATATATAAGTCAAACTCATGATTTTTTCGTTAAATCATTAATCTAAAAATAAATTAGATAACAATAATGAGAAAGGTTTGTTACGTTATACAAGGCAGAACCAGGATTTTCACAAAAACGTGTAATAACTTAGGATGCTCCGTTTTGTATTAAGAGTAAAGGAACTCTAAAAATGTAGATATAACAAATTGTGTTCAGTTTTAATTTCAATACCTACCGGTTAAATGTCAGATCTTGATCTAATAAATTAAACATGCTTCTAGGTAGCACGAACAACATGGGAAAAAAATTATACGCTGAATTGATGATCCTACGTTTTGAATACATTAATATTTAACGTTTCAAACATTTTTGAAACAGTTTTTGATTGATAGATACATAAAATTTTGAAATGATGTGTAACATTCATGGTAGCTATTGTGGCTGCTCCTTGCTAAACGCTCCTCGCTCAAAATGCTGTGTAACATTCATGGTAGCTATTGTGGCTGCTCCTTGCTAAACGCTCCTCGCTCAAAATGCTGTGTAACATTCATGGCAGCTATTGTGGCTGCTCCTTGCTAAACGCTCCTCGCTCAAAATGCTGTGTAACATTCATGGTAGCTATTGTCGCTGCTCCTTGCTAAACGCTCCTCGCTCAAAATGTTTTGAAACCTTACATAATTGATTCAAATCATTGTAAAATTTAAGAGCTTGTTTTTTCATTATCATTTCTTTATATGGAATTACTTTATGACTAAACTGGATAACTCATGATTCAACAAAAAAAATCAAAGGGTCAAAAGTTGAAAGATGGTAGTGGAGTTTTTTTTTCCCACGTTTTATACACTCACTTTTTTTGTTTGTTTGTTTGTAATTTTGAGGCACTTCCCGATAAGCTAGCAGGCTGAATTTTTCAGGGTAGCTTCAAACCCGATGAAAATGCAATTTACAACTATAAAAACGGCTGGACCGATTTTGATAAAATTTGGCAAACATACAAACAACAAAGATAAAAATAATAAAATAATTTATAGATTTAAAAAATCAAAAAACCCACGTTTTTAAATGTCCTCAAAATAAGAAAATAACCCTACGGGACTGAAAGATGGGCCACTCAAAACGTGGGGGCGTATCTGTGCAAGTTACACCCACGATTTATACACGTCAAGTAAATATATCCCATTTATAATCCCTTAAATAATTTGTGACGGTGACGAAGTTTTTTAATAGACCTAGAAAAATAGTTATTACTAAAACAACAGTTTAAGTTCGACTAAATTGCGTGGTTATTAAGTTTGTTTTGGCATCGATTAGCCTTGACTGATGGTCACAAGTAATGATGGTGATTGATTAAAGTTCTTGCTAAGACTGTAATATAAGTGGGTTTGTTATAACCTGCCGACGCGACGACCTCTCAGGTCAATGATTTCGTTATATAATGAATGCATGAACTTCAATTGCAACGTACGTCTTATATCAAATCAGTTCAACAAGTTTTCGTATTGACAACATTTGGATTGCCTTTTTTGTTAATTTAATGTACAATAAAATTAAGCAAAGTTTTAGGTTTTACAACATTAATTTGACAGATGTATAAAACAAAAGCATGTGGATTAACATTATAAATTTTGCAGAAGACCAGTAAATCTATACTATTTAAGAATATATTTATATTTAAGAATATTAAATATGATAATTGAGGCGTATCGAGTTACTTGTATCATTAAATAATGTTAAGGACAACGACATTGCACGTTGGAGATGAGATTCTTTTTGCGCGCCCGCACATTATATTCACACCTGCAAAATTATAGATACTTACCTTTATAATAACCTTTGTATCAGTTTATATATAGTTCTTAATAAAAACTTCAAAAATATAAATTATACTACATTGAAGTGGGAAAAGAAAAATCTAAAAACAAGATAGTCAGAATTCGTAAAATTCTTAGTTTTGTATTCTCAACAGTTATGTTAAGAGAGTACGATTCTAAAATCAAATTTACTGCTAGCGCATAAAATACTAAAACATAACTTATGTAAATAATGGAAGAACGCTGTTCAAATTTACCTACGAGGCAATAAAGATGCCTGTTGCAGTATTCTACTTAGATAAGAAGCGATGTTTACGTTTAAACAATTAGCTACTCGTAGGTACTTTTTCATCTCAACCTAGTTTCGAGTGAACAAAACAAGTGTAGCTCAGCGGTTGTCAGCAATGAATCAGGTTGGTTGCGAAAATGTCGTGTCATTCGAATGCCATTGTGATAGACGAAGGCGCCGGCTCCACGGGTGGAGGCTACGCCCCTACGTGCTGACGGCTCTTCTGACTGCTCCAAACTCCTCACCAGCCTTGACCTGACAAATGTTTTGATCACTTGTCACTACCCGATGTTATTGTCGAAGCGTATGCTTATTACGAGTACAAACCATTCATCTCGGGTGACAAATAAAATTAATCGTGAAACAAATATTATGGAAGTCTGATTATTATTTTTTTCATTGTTTTTCATTCTAGAATTTACGTGTATGATAATTAACAATGTAGGAAACATTTATTACTTTTAAAGAATGTTATTTGCTTTGTCGGACCAGAAAAACAGTTGCATTTGATGGATGGTGAGGGCATTAACGGTAAATTCAATAATGTGTTGGGTTTTGTTTTGATTAGTCCTATTATAAGAATCCTATGATTAATCGAAAATAAAAGCAGTAATTGAGTGATGTAAATCATTAACACATTAAGTACGTGTTGCATTGTGCGTCGGATTGACCATTAGAAATATCCAAATATAAAGTTTTTAATAAAATCACAATAATTCAGTCGTTCAATTTAAACCGTGACGTAACATCTGTTGCAGGTTCAGATGTTTATAATCTATTGTTTTACAATCGTAGTCGTTAGCAAGATGGCTGAGCCATACTTAAATATAGTTTCTTGCAGATACCTATCAATTAATGTTCTTCTGATGTGCCGGCAAACGACCAATTAGAGGCTTGCTCAATACTTTGCAAGTGTAAAAAATCTCACGCTTCGACATTGTTTTGTATTTACGAAATGTTTGCCAAAAATTGCTCCTATATTGTTGTAAACAAAAATATTTGTGACTTAACAACAAAAGATATCACTTATCGTTGCACTCTTTTATTTTTAATACGGTTCTATTTTTGTACATCTGCAAATAACGTGATACCTTAAATATAAACAATGAGTTATTTTTGACTTTGATAAAAATTTGGTCTTCGAGTGCAAAATATTATGTTTTTGATAAGAACACTATTACTTGTACTAAAAATAGTGTTGTATTTAATGTTAAATGATAAGTAATTAATCGCCGCTTTGTATTCACCAAGACAACTAAACTTTATGTTTACTTTCATATTATTTAACAAGTGCCTACACTTATATACCTTATCATAATGTACATAGATATTAATTTAAAATGTAAAGACTAATTAAATTCTCAGTTGGGGTCCATTATTCTGATAAACTTATGAACAAAACGCAATTAACTTATCAAGTGGAAAGTCAACAACTAAATATTGGTTTATTTCCACTAAGATTTTCGCAAATAAACAAAAACAACAATCAGTAAACTATTTTATAATTTTTACCATTAAAAGTCATTTTTGTTCATTTTACGACGGTTCTCTAAACTTTTAATTTTCCTAGTTAGTATGTCTTGTATTTGCACTATATTTTCGTTTCATTTATTTAATTAACATTCCTTTAAAATCGTTATCAGTCTAGACATCTCTGCAGACTTATTATTGCCTTCCTAAATAAGAGTAAACGTAGGATTTAATAAAAAAATATCTGACAAAGCCAAAACAAAATTTAAAAAGCTTTCACACTTGAAAAATTTACTTACGGTGAAAAAGGAGTTTTATTACGATTGCATACAAACAATAGTTACGTTTCGATACGCGCTTGCGAAACGGTTCGTGTTAAAAGCTTGCCAGTAATGTTCTAGTACAGGTGTGAGCTTGTGGCATATCGATGTGTAAGTTTTGACATTTTAATCTTGGGAATAGGAACACCTTCTTTCATACATATCTCAAGATTGTTGTAAGGAAAATAGCGTAACCTTATTTCTTAATTATTCAATTTTAACTATCAGTAATTAATGTTGTTTACTTATTAATAAATTGTACTTTAATTGACAGTTGCAATGAACTTCTACAAGTTTCGCTACCAATATAATAATAATATTTATTTTGTTATTTTATTTTAAATATCGTTTTCAGGGTTCCGTACCTAAAAGGTGAAAAATAGGACCCTATCATTATGCCTTCGATGTCTGACAGTCCGTCATGACAGCGAACCGAGCGAGTCTCATGAACCGTCCAGATCTCGAACCAGCCAGCTAGAGTCTAGTCTAATATTAGAATATTTTTTTAGGAAAATTCAAAGAATATTTATGTTGCCGCAAATAAGGCAGCAAATACTAAAATCTTAAAGACATAAAGAATTAAATGGGGCTCCCATGAAAAGTGATTTTTGTGTACGCGTCGTGTATGTGTGGTACCTACGCGTGTGTCCGACTCACACTTGGTAAGTTGTTTATTTAATTCGTTATTTGCCCATACTTTCGTACAATCCTCTCGGATTAGACGTAATTTAAATATAATACCTTCATTGTTGTTAAGGTTAGAATCGATTTTGTTTCGACAGAGATTAGTCGAATTATCATTTCATACGATCATCGCTGTGGAATTCCTATTCAAATTACATTCAATACATGCTATGTTACTAAAATAGGGTTCGTTCTTTGCTTAAAATCACGTTCTTTGCATATAATCAATTATCACAGTATAATAACTATTATAAGTTTTATTTAATTGAAATCAAACTCTTTAGTACATATGTTTTAGTATAGTTTTACCTAAACAAATGAAAATCAAAGTTGCTTAACTTTTGTAAAAATTGCAGGATATTGCAGCTAAGTATTATTTGGAATGATATACCAACCTTCCATCCGTTATACCATTATATCTCATCAAACGTTAACGTAAAACTTATGTTTGGAGAATTTTAAATCTTATGACTATTTAACACAAGATTCAATCTGGTTTTCAAAAAACGTAGGAAAACAAAAGCGATCATCAGTGGTAGACCTTGCAATATAGTTAATAATTAAGTTATAAGGTTTATTATACTTACCTAGTGAATATGCGGATTTGCAAAACGTTTAGCAATAAACTTTTTATTGATACATATATAATTGGACACGGGTTAAAAGGAAGATCAGGTTTGTATAAATACGAGGTTAAAATTCTATTCAGCTTAATACAAAATTGATTAATTGAGTTGTTGTTAACTTAATAATTCGTTAAATGTTAAATAGGTACAGGTCAAAGTATAATCTGACCTTTTAAACTATTTTATACCTGTTTAGGTTTTATTATCTCATCGTCAACCTTTTGGAAATAGCAAATGATATAAATTTGACACGAAGTTCGTATTACTTTAAATTGATTCATTAATAATTCATTATGTTTTTCTAATTAATGTTAGGCGTGTGCTCACCAGGCTGTCCATATTTTTAATGTTAGGCGTGTGCTCACCAGGCTGTCCATATTTTTAATGTTAGGCGTGTGCTCACCAGGCTGTCCATATTTTTAATGTTAGGCATATTTTTTAAACGATGTTAACATACCAAGTAGGTTAATTATCAACTGTTTTGTTATTGGAATGAATGAAAAGTGTTTTTTTGTTATGGTCTCGTATTTTTCATTTTGCAATATAATTAGTCAGGTAAATATTTAAATTGTTGCTTACATCCTATTAAAGGTTTCTCATAATTTATCATTTATTAACTGTTACAATGTATTAATCATCACAGTTGCATTGTGTTTTGGTGAGTTGCCGCTGTAAGCTGTGTGTCAAGGCTTAGGACGTTGTTTGACTCATCCGTAACACGCGCGTGGGTAACTTAATGTGGGATCCTTCATCGCAGCCGCAGGTGATATTACTTACTTACTCCTACTAAGGCTTCCTGATTTGATGTATCTTAATCCATAAATCTTCAAAGCAAATGCTACTTTTTTGTTATTAATCACCATCTATTAAGATACGTATGATTTTACATAAATAACTGCAGGTATCATGGACAGTTAAATATATAAAAGGGTAATGTTGTGTGTACCTACAGACCACAAAACACCGATGACAGCGGTTTAAGATTAAGGGTGGAATCACACTCATCAGCATCGATTAGCATGTCATGTATGGAATAATCGCCAATTAAAGAAAATGCATAAGCAGCGGAAAGCTGAATCGTATCTTCATACTAAATAGCAATTTTCCATACAAAAGAAATGTTTAAAAATATACCTTATATTACGAAGTAGCAAGAAGATGCGTTCGCAATTGCGCATCGATTCAGCTTTCCGCTGCTTACGAACATTCATACTAAATAGCGATTTTCCATACATAACATTTTGATCGATGATGAACTACTGATATGTGTGATTCTACCCTAAAATTAGGCGATAAAATAAAAGTTACTATAAACATGAATCCTTGTTCACATGATCTCCTTGAATTTGTTGTTCGTAAAAAATAAATACTTGACATAGTAATGTCTTTCTTAATCTTAAAATCTAATATGCATAAATTAAGTTAGTTTGAAAACACAAAACTTTAATAAAGAGTTAATTAAATAGATAATTATGGTTAAATATTTTTAATATGGGAATGAATATTTTTGGAAACAATCGGTTCTTTTGTGTTATTGACTGGATTAAGTATTATCTCATTTAGCACCATATATTTATGCTTAATTGTCCTTGCTTATCTAAATTACGATAAAAGCCTTACGTTAACCTACAAAACCTGTAACCTATATTACCTATGTATGTAACCTGTATTTGTTGAACTATTTTACCGCGACTTTGCGTAGAATTCGCAAATTTAACAACATGTCAACGTATGTCTTCATTTTCCCTGAAAATGAAGACACTCGGTACTGTAGTCCACACTAAAAGTTTTCTCTAAACATTCTTGAAAGATTGTTTTAATTTGGACGGGTAGTTTCGAAGATTGTCTCCTACATAACAATTGACAAACATGACATACATACTATCTTTACCTCTTTATAATATTTTATATATTTAACAAATTAATACGTCAAACATCGATTGAATTTGTTTTACAACTAAATCAATAAGTAGTTTTTTATATGTTCACAAGTAAACTGTTGAGTATTTTAATTATGCTTTAAGCCCAACACGAGCTTTACATACAAGCAAGTTTTATATAATCGGAGTTTTTATGATTCTTTTATGTATTGATTCATTATTTTCATGACGCTTTATTGACTCATATATAGTTGGTTGTGTTATCTTCGATATTCGGGTTCGGGTAAAAATAAATAAAGACTTCTAAAAAATATTATCAATTTTTTTTTATGATGCGTATTGTCAATTTACTATTCGCAGAATAACATCTGTTGTAAAAATAATATATAAAATTAATTTCAATAAAAAATATTTTTATAATACCAATATCGGCGTGCTACACTCTAAAAACCGACTTGTTCGTATAAAAAATCTAAGTTAACAAGGAACGACTTAAGCATTGATTGTATCAGCATTCTTCTCTGTGTTATGTAACATTGAAAATGTATAAAAGATACTTTAATCTTTAGCCGATGTACGCCAGTTAGCCAAGGACTTCACCTTGTTTGGACATATTAACCGCTCAGCATGCACAATTAAAAAGCGACTCTAGTACTAATGTTTTAAATTGCAAAATACCTAGAAAATACTTTAGCCAGAATAATTCTTGGTAAGGAGCGTCTGACCCTGAGGTCAGGAACAACTTGTTGCTATTCAACTACAAAATTCATTTTAATTGTTACAGTAATATTTCGGATTGTTGGAAAAGTACAGATGCAACATGTGCTTAGAAATAACTTTGATATCATGACATTAATTTCGTTGAATTATTTAAGCTCATAGAAACTTTAGGAAAAGTTATAAAAACTCAAATAAAAGCATTAACACATAAAATGGGGTATTGCATTGCATTGCATTATGTTGAAACGAAACCCTTTTATTTAGCTTTAATTAACGATATCTCACAAACATAAAAACAAATGAAATGAGATACGAATGTTTAAAATTTATATTTAAACATTTTAAAGCTTAACTTTTACAGCGTCGTTAACACAAATTGCTACATGATTTCATTACCAACGTCATTTCTTTATTTTAACAAGAAACAAGAAAATTTATGGAATTTTAATTTATAACTTCGACTGGCGGCAATTACGAGTACATGGTTGCATTAATGGAATAAAGCCCTGCATTAAAGAACCATGCGTTTTGAAAATACGTGACGTTTCGCGTGACGATATAATCAGACGCAATCTCAAATCAATAAAAATAAGAAAATATATGAAAGAACAAGTAAATAATGTTATGAACTCACGGTGCGACGCAAATGAAGGTGATACGATTAATTTAAATGAGTATTTGAGTCGTGCCTCACGTACTATCAATACACGCATAGCTGCACAGTGGCAATGACAGGAACTATCAACTCTTAGGAAGTTTCACGTATAGTTAAACAACTAGCGCTTTTATAGAGTTTATTTAGTAGTGTAGTGTAGGTGACACAAACCGGATCTCATTGCAGTTCATGCGGGTTGGCCTCAGACCCATCTCACGCCCTGGTTTATCTTGTAAATCACAACTCCTGACCTGACTCTCATTTAAATATCTCCACTTCACAATAACAGGTAAACCATTACTTGCTAAGTGCCTCTAGTATAATGACAAATAGACATGACGTTATTAAAACAATATATTTCATGCAAACCTGTTTTTTACGTTTTACATTTTAAGCAGATATGGTGTTTCCTATAATGTACTCTGAATGAAGATATCAAACAGTTTGAAGTTAGAAAATAGAATTTAATGGTCTAATAAGGTATATTATAACGACCGTATATTATATTATACCGGATTTTCCACATGGTGTAAAAACCTTTTTTTAATTACAAAGTCTTAGACTTTCGGGTAGAGCTCTTATATTGTTACTTTAATGTGTGTGATATAAGGTTCCAACACACTGTCAGATTAAACCAGCAATATGATGAAAACATCTCTATCCACTTAGTATTTCATTTCATACTCATATCGTGGAGTGCATAAAAAGGTCTGCTTACCGTACATTAGAGTTCGCCATATTGTATTTAGAATATTGTCACTAAGCTAACAAACCATGGGATTTCATCCAAACCAAAAGAATGAACAAAATTCAGCTTATTACAGATTTACTTAGAACCAAAAACGGATGACTTTGAACTTAAATTTAGTTGCAAGATTTATCCCACAACAAACAAGTCAAGATAAATAAAACTTTTTGTATATTAATTCAAGGAAGAGTTCATAAATGTATTTCCCGTATATCTGGTATGACTCTAAAAGTATTCGGCATTCACATTTTCGTTAACAAAGTTCAATCTGTACTTGTTGAATTCGTATTAGAAATGTCAAGTAAAGGTCGTGGAGACGATGCCTTTGTGTTCCTTCAGCTATAAATCTACTTACAAATAAATAATTGTTCACCTTGTAATGGCGGTTTTGCACGCGTATATATAGGAGTAATTTATTTATTGATAAACCTATCGGGATATAGGATTCTAACCATATTTTGTTTTGTATTTCATTTTTTTTTGTGAGACTCGAATTCGTAAATGTATTTTGACGGGTCAATTCATGTTTGACGACACACCTCGATAGAATAACACGAGTTAATGTAATATTATAATGTAATACAATTTTAGAATAAATACTCGTATAAAGATTTAGACTTTTGGTTTAATTGCCACATCGGTCTCTTACTACGAAAACCAATCGTTGTAAATACTACGAGTACTACAAGATAATATTTTTATTGTTTTATACCAAATCTTGTAATACTCAAGATTTTGGCATTTATACTTTCTGGCGTATTATTATCACACTTTGTGATAAAGTTTTTAAAAGCTGTTTTTACAAAGGTTCATTGAAACAATCTTGCGATCGTCAGAAAAATAAACAAAGCAGAATCAGATTATAAAAACATGTACAGACGCATTATATTCACTTAAACAATTCTCGGAGTCACGACTTTATACTTATTAGAATAATATCAAGCAAATATGTATGATGTCATTGTTTATACAAATGTACTATTTACTTTGTAAAAAAACTTCCGCCGTCGTCGTAGAATAAATTCTTTAAACTGGTAGTTGGAATCGTTATCCTTGTACTGTCTTATGTGAACTCTTAATTGGCTTTTAATACAGATCAATACGAGTGTATATATTTTTAGATAAACAAAATGGTCTTATTTAGGTAAATCAAAATGATTCATTTCAGTCAAAAACTACCTTGTTACTACTATGTTAAAAACGTACTATTTTTGAAATGAGACGTCAACATCGACCAACACATATGTATTTATATGTGAATTATTTTGATTTTCTTTGATAAGACAATTTTGTTGACCTACAAGTCAACACAGTCAGGTCATAAGTATTGTCAAACAATAAAAACTTTTCTTTTAGAATGCTGGCCACAAAAAAGTTTATTGAATTCGATTTTCGAATTGTTCATGAAAATAAAAATGTATACTTTTTAGAATTTTACTCATTTTTGAATATGGAGTCGACGCTCAAAGAAGACCGTGTTGCAGTTATTGCGTGGCATCGTTGCGGTTACGCGCCAATTAAAATTTTGATATACTGAAAAATTTGAATATAACCAAAAGATTCGTTTACCGTACCATCAAACGATACAATGAAGACTCTAGTGTAGATAACAGGTCAAGAAGTGGTCGCCCTCGGTCTGTTAGGACTCCAGCAGTGATAAAAGCTATGAAGGCGCGAATTCAAAGAAATCCCAAAAGTAAGCAGAAACTGTTGGCCCTTCAGATGGACTTAAGCAGAACCACGGTGAAAAGGGTGTTAAATGAAGACTTAGGGCATTCGGGCATATCGAAGAAAAACAGGACATCGTTTGAATGCCCGTCGAATGGACCTGAGACTGAAGAGATGCCGCGCTTTGTTGAAGCGGTACGCGGGAAAAAATATCGGGAAATTCTTTTTTCGGATGAAAAAATTTTTACCGTAGAAGAAAGCTACGACAAACAAAATGATAAGGTGTACGCACACAGTAGTGAAAAAGCGAGCAACCGTATTCCGCGTATCCAACGAGGTCATTTTCCATCCTCGCTCATGGTATGATTGGGAGTTTCTTATTGGGGCTTAACAGAGGTACATTTTTGTGAGAAAGGTGTAAAAACGAATGCAGTTGTGTATCAAAATACAGTCCTGACGAACCTTGTGGAACCTGTTTCTCATACAATGTTCAATAACAGGCACTGGGTATTCCAACAAGATTCGGTGCCAGCTCATAGAGCGAAGAGCACACAAGACTGGCTGGCGACGCGTAAAATCGACTTCATCCGGCACGAAGACTGGCCCTCCTCCAGTCCAGATTTGAATCCGTTAGATTACAAGATATGGCAACACTTGGAGGAAAAGGCATGCTCAAAGCCTCATCCCAATTTGGAGTCACTCAAGACATCCTTGATTAAGGCAGCCGCCGATATTGACATGGACCTCGTTCGTGCTGCTATAGACGACTGGCCGCGCAGATTGAAGGCCTGTATTCAAAATCACGGAGGTCATTTTGAATAAATTTTAGTGTCATAAGAATCTATGTTTTGTTAGGTTCATTTTGGTATATAAATGGTTACATAATGAATAAACTTGTTTCAATTATTTTATATTAAACATGTGACAGAATTTATGACCTGACTAGGTACAAGTATATTTGTAATGTTCAAAATATTCAGTGACTGTTTTTTTTGTTCAAAATTAACTAAATCTTACTCTGGCTATATTATATTTATAAATTATTTATTTATTTTTTAGAACTTTTACGACATAAGGACTATTTTTCGTGTTTTATATGATATCCCATATTCATAGAAAAAAATAAGGATTAATTAATGACAATACATAGTATTATGTTATAATTAAATATAATACTGTTCAATACTATTAAATAAATTTAAGAAACCTAAATAACACAACAACAAAGCGAAGAAGACAAACTTATGCCATATTTAAACTCTAGTGAAGTAAGTAATGGAATATATTTCTATGAATTCGAGTTTTAATATATTCATAAGACTAATTGCTAACATCAAAATATTAATAATAACGTATAATTTTATGCTTTACACGTTTAAATAAATTAGTAATTAATTATTATGCCTCTTTATTTTAAATTCCATTTAATTTTTCCGTTACGTTTCTATTAAATTCCGTCTTTATTTTGTGGACACTCGGGACCCGCGTGCAGAGCTCCTAACATTAGGGGATCACCAAAAGCTGATCCCGAAAAAGGTCGCTAATTCCCAAAGACGGCATCGAAAAATCCTAGCCGTGAACGGTGTCTTTCATTGAAATTAAAATCTAAAAAAAAGGTCGTAGTCAGCGAAGGGGCTCATGTTTGGAGCTGGTGCCCAAGGCCTCTGATTAGTCCTAAGACGACCCTGTTTCTACTGTGTTTTTGTTTCTATTGTGTTTTTTTTAATAATTAAACGCCTTGTATCAATACAGACAGGTGTTTTCATAGTTATAAGACTTAACAGTCAAGTTAAGAAATATCATTAGAAAAAAAACTTGGAAAATTGTAATAAAAAAAGTTGTTTTTCTTATAGCATTGTTGGTTTTACATACAGGAAGTAAAAATAGTTAATGATATGAATAATACATAATAATATAAATAATTACTGCAAATTGCAACAGTAAAAGTATCATCGCCGTCGCTAATCACGTTACCAGGAACATCACGAAAAAACTAAATTTTTAATCATATAATAATAAAACATTCTTTAAATTTAATTTTCTTTCAATCTGTATTCAGTGTTCAATACAATAGACAAAAAAGAAACATCTCACCTCCAATATCTAAAAAGAATCATTTACGCTAAAATTATTATCACCACCATAATAAAAGCGAATCGGTAACAAAAACAGGCAATTAATTTATTCACGATACAATGAGATGAGATATACGCGAAGATCCTAAACAGTCGCGTGCGCAACGCAGACAGACGGACGGACGGAAGCCTCGATAGATAAGATAAGCTCTCAGTTTCCGGTTGTATAATATCATAATGTTGGCAACACTCGGATTCCAGTCCACGCCACACATAGAGAGTCTGACATTTGACATTGTCGTACATTTACATCTATTATTATTATTAAAATAATTCTTATATCCGTTCCAATTTAATTGATATTCATCTTTGTTACATCTTTATGTAAATAGATATCGTGCTGTTAAATTTAAGACCACGTAAAAGGTGTCAAAACTAATTGAATACAAATTATTTCGTTACAGTTGTATGAATATATTCGGTTTTTACTCTCTCTCTCTTTTTGTCTTTATCTCGAAGCGAAATTTTCGTTGTAATTTAAATAAATTAGGCATTATAACTAAGAATAAAAACGTGACTTCTAATTAGTAAAATTAATTTAATAAAGCTAATGAAGCTGACTAAAGTCACTTTAATCTTCTTTCGACTTAATTGCGTAACGAAAGAACTTAATTTGCTGGCGCGCGTTGATGTCTTTTGTACCGCGCGTTGTGTCGTCATAGATTTATTGCATTTATAGGGTTTCAAATTACAATTAAATGTGTTTTTTCTCACACTCGTTATATTTCTGTTGCTACATTTATACTGTGACTGAATGTTTGCAATTACAACGTCGACAAAGATGTTTACATTTCTCAACTTTAAATATTTGCGCAATTATTGTTAAGTTTTAAATTTGTAAATGTTGTCTAACTAAAGTTTATGTTGTTTTTATAATTCCGAATGGTTCTAGAATATAAGTAAATAATTTCCATGTTTTGGAAACAAGAATTTTATAATCCTGAATTATATAATCGATATGAATATTTTATTAGTAGACAAAAATGTTATATAAATTAAATCTTGAATGTAGTGCGTATTTTCGTTGGTTAGGGTGGGTATTTTTTTTCTTAAATTCAGTATTTATTTTTTACGTGGATGAAAAGAAGAACCGAATCAAATGCGAGTTGGACTCGCGCACCGAGAGGTCCGTACAAACTTGTAGGTAGATACATACAAGTAGAAAGTTCTTTCATCACGAGAATCGAATCTGGATTATATTCAGTGTTTTAGTTTTAACGGTTTACGGACTTTTCCCTCTGTAGTAATCTTTGATTTGGCCTCTTATTAAATTTTATGATTCTAGGTCAACGGGATTAGTACCCTAAATGTTTTGATTCCCTTTGCGAATGTATGGAAAATGCGAAATAAACGGCTTTATCATTTGATTGCTAAGCCTTTGAGGGTCGATTTTTTACAGCTCAAGGAAACCGCATACCATAAGCTGAGGATTTGGTGCAAATTTCAACGTTCCTTTTTTTCCTAAAGATATTGAAAAAAAGTTACGAAAGTTTATCTTTCTCTATAAAAAACGTTTTGAGTTGAATTCTTGACAAAAGCTCAAACACTGCAGGAAGTGAAACATATTGCATTGTAATTTTCAAATATATAGTGATATAACGAGCGTAACAGTAATAATTTAATAATCAAGTAATACGAGTATATAATTACATGTGTTAAATACACATGTATTATGTACATATGGCAATGGAGGTATGCGAACTGGAGCAGTTATATGACGCATTGTTCCGAAGGAAACAGAACATACTGGAATTAGTGCTGTTTATTATTTACCAATTAAGCGAAACAATTGTTTATCACAACAAAATAGTTATTTTGGTTTTGTAATATTTTTTTCTAGGTCGATAGCATAGTAAATGTCAAGTTAGTTTGTCAACTAATAAGATACATATTTGTATAAGTTCATTTTCTAATGTCTTTAATAGAAGAGCCAAAAATATTACACCTTTATTTACATATTTTATTTCAATGTAAATTTTTTTGCAAGTATGCCACCTTCATGTGCCATATTCCATAGAAATCAAATCTCCAAAGATTGCAAAGGAAAATATCCTATATAAATAAAAAAAATATAATTAGATTGAACCTGCATTAGAAAACTTCTTCACTGAGTCAATTCTTTATCTATTAAAATTTAATTTAAAATCACTTACAAATTACTACAACTACATACTGATAACATTTTATATTTAATTAACGAATGTTTTAGTTAAATGATAATCTTTTTGTATTTAAAAGTTCATCAGGTATCTGGTGCATATCTCAGTGTATAATATAATGGGTTGCGTAAAGTCAGTTTCCACGGGTTTTGTCGACAATGCGTGCTGCAACGTTACTTGCGACGAGTTAGTCTCACTCAAAGCTTTATACTGACAACTGTGTGCCCCTAATAATATCTATTACTTTTTTACTAATAGATTAAGACTGTAGTGAAGTTAATTCCTTATGTATCCGACAGAGGCGCTTCGCATTGATTAAAAATTGCAGTAATGTTAGAGGCACCGCATACAAAACGCACGCGTGATCAAACAGTATCACAGTGACATTTACAAGCTATGCACCTTGAGTTGCAAGCATTTCAAAGTTTATTTTAAGTGTTGTGGCAGAGTGAAGTGTATCGATGGATGTTTGAAGTATTGCGGTTTGTTTGTTTCAAATATTTGCGGTTTTGTTACTTATGTTTGTTTTGTAGGAATTTAACGTGTAGTTTGTTTTGATTATCAAAGTTTAGTAGGCATTTGAAACGACTGTTTCAGGTTTATTGTATAGAATTGTATGGCTTTTATGCAGTATGTTGTTTGAGTTGTTCGGAGTGACGTTTGTTGGGCGGACGGTTACGGTGGTGGGCGGACGGTTTCGGTGGTGGGCGGGCGTGAGTAAATAAATGAGACTAAATCTTGATTTCATTTTTATGAAGAGACAGAAATAAAATAATGTTTCTACAGTCAAAATACTTACTAATAGAGTATAAATACCTTTTTAATTAAATAATAGATGTTTATCCCATACCTTATTGAGTTGCTTTGTTTCTATAGTTTTCTGCTAATTTAAAGATGTTTCATCGCAAGATTTTAAAAAATTCTTTTGCATATTTTTGAGTTTTGCACCCTACCTTACCTACCTTCTTACTACCTATTTTGGAAACCTACAATCATTTAGAAAATATATCATGTTTCTTCCAAATCTTCAATCAAAATGATATTTCAGATCAACTTTTGCGAAAAATTTCATTTTAAAACTTTCAATTTTCTAAACAACAATTAATATAACAGACAGTTATGATCATTCTCGTCTACTATTTAGCGTGTGTAAGTGTATATAATTAGAGCGGGACTGTCGACCGCTCCCGATGTCTCGTCGATGGTCACCACCGTGTTATTAACTACCACTTGTGAGCTCGCATTAAGTACAGCGCGAACTGTACTCGATCGATGGTCACTGGTCGCTCATCTGTGGTCAGTAAGTATGACGACTGACCGAGGAAATTAGAACTTATCAAAACGAAGATTTTTTTTACCCGACTACGGCGAAGCAGGGTTATTAAGTAAAGTGACAAATAAATTATAGCCCACCTGTAGGTTATTATTTAATGCAGTTAAAAGATCCCTTACATGTTTAAAGTATGAGCGAACTATGACGAATCCCTGAGCTTTTAGTTTTGGAGAAAAAACAATGTGGTGCCAAACCCGCAACCATACTTCCCGAGTTTAAATTATTCTTACGCTTTACTCGAAGCTTGTATTTTAAAATAAAAACATTTCGCAAAACATACATTTATAGCGTTTATAAAATCACATTTTTGATCTCACAAGATCAATTCCGGGAATTCTTTACTTTAGTTATTTGATCTGGCCAGTATTTTTTTTTCTACCACAATAATGTTTTAATTTAATAACGAATGAATTGATAATAATCAAATAAGTATTTTATAAAACAAATTATTTAATTTTGTTAAATTAATTAAACATATAAGTATAAGTTTCATGGCCTTTTAATCGTGAACAAATATAGACATTACTGCCCTCCATCATTATGTTGTCCAACGTTATTTATAACTATTACGACCGACATTAGTAAAATTTCATAGTTTTAAACAATAAGTGAGCGAACAAGTCGTGTGAAAATTGCACAATGTTGTTATTCGAGATAAAGTTTGAGGCAAATCAGGTCACAGATTCTACAATCAGAGGCTGTACGTAGAGACGATCGGTAGAGCCGAAGGGCATAGCGTCGCCTAAAAGGAGCGACGTAGAGCGTACGTCTTTGTTTGAATTCCACTTGCCAAACTTACGAAATGCATGTTCTCATAGATCAAGGACTAAGATTCAACTTTTGTTTGTAAAATATTTGCTAGGCAAAGCTCATTAACTTAATTATAAAATTGTTATTTAATGTTTTTAAGCGAAACCTAAATAACAGGGTACATACATCAATCATTCTTCGATTCATATTATTTAAAGCTTATTTAGGACTTTGAGCGCAACGTACAAAACAATAAAATCAATTTAAGTGTCTAAATTACGATGGAGGCTTGAGTGTGCCTCGAGGCTATTTGCAAAGCACTGGCCACTCAGTTGAGTATGAAAGTATTAGATGTACATCCAAGGTGGCAAACAAACATGATGGGTAGCAGTTACCATAGCCATAAAAACCACTTGCACGTTCATAAGGTTACAAAAATATTTTAACACCAACGTAACAGATTAAATTCACCCTTATCGTTAGCAATGTGATTTTTTCCTGAGATCTGAGTCGTTTATGAGCCTATTACAGTCACGAAGACATAAGCTACGGAGCGACTTGGGCTATCAGTAAGATCTGCACTAACGGAATACATCGTCAGTTGCATAAAATAATGTGGATTGCACAATCGCAATTCACTCTCATTGCTTGTCCTGGCCGCCATTGTGACTCGCGCGCGCTGGGAACGTTCCCGCGTAAACAGGGCAAAAAGCGCGGGAAAACAAACCGACAACATAACGCTTCCAATGTTATCTATCGCCTTCTTGCCGTTTACAACATTGCGTTTGTTCTCACCTACTTGTTATAACCTATGATTCCGAATCGAACATAAGATTGACATATATATAGGTATTAGATTAAAGTCTCTGATTATCTTATAAGTATGTAAGTGAATTCTATTTTAGCTTATGTAGTTTATGAAATAGTATTCAGCTCAACATTATTTGTTGAATGTTTTTACAAAAATGGATCCGATATTTGTTGAAACAAAGATCTTTAATAATTATTTTTAAAATTTTATTGGACCTTAGGCTGAAAATATTATATCAATATTTGTTTATCAATTAAAATAATGTGTAAATATATAGAGAAATTTAAGTTACGGTGGCCACAAAAACAAAGTAAGACTAGGTTACTTCTTTTCGCAACAAAGTATGAGATCAGCGATGAGCGCAGCGAGGAATATTAAATCGCAAATGTTATACACTCGGCGTCAAAAATATCGCCCCTTTGCAAAAAATGTTTTCAACCAACTTTATTTCACTTTAATCTTGGGTCAAGTATTGACTTAAAGGTATCATTTGAAAGGTAATGGTTTGGTTTGGTTTTTATGGTTATAAAGAAAAAAATAAAGATTTCCTCATTTGTCAAAAAATATTGAAAAGACATTGTAAACAGTAAAAAAAAACATTTATTTCATCATACAAAAAATAACAAAAAAAAATATACAAAAAAATTACAAAATAAAACAAAACTAATTTAAAACCTAGTGTCCCCCCCCCTTGCCCTTATTACCGCCTCTAAACGGTCTTTCATCGATCGCACCAACTTTACAACCGATTCCTGCGGGATTCTGTCCCATTCCTCGATGACGGCATCTTCAAGTTCCTGCAGGGTGGTAGAGGCGACATCTCGTGACCGAACTTGTCTTTTTAACTCGTCCCAAAGATGCTCTATGGGGTTTAAGTCAGGACTTCTGGCTGGCCACGACAAAATAGGGATCCCAACCTCCTCCAGATATTCTCGCACAATTAAAGCTGTGTGGGATCGCGCGTTGTCATGCATTAATTTGAAGCCAGAGCCGACAAAACCCACATATGGGACCACATGCTGCTCCAGTATTTCATTAATGTAGCGACCAGCAGTCAGAGATCCCTGGCCGCGAGTCACTCTGGTCGATGAAACGCAGATAAGGTCGGTCTTGCCATCTATAGAGATGCCTCCCCAGAACATGCACGAGCCACCTCCGTAACCCACTGTTTCTTCAATGCAGGCCTGAGCGAATCGTTCGCCCGACCTCCTATACACCCTTGCACGCCTGTCGTTGCAATAAAGGCAGACTCTTGTCTCGTCGGTGAAGAGAACCTGCCTCCATTGCTCAAACGTCCAATCGACGTGATCTCGAGCAAATTGTAAGCGGTCTCTACGATGTGCTGCAGTCAACTTAGGGCCAGTAGCAGCCCTGTGAGCCCTAATTTCTTTCTCCCGCAGTCTCTTTCTAATCGTAGAGACGCTAATTGAAGTCCTGCGAGCTTCTCGAAGACGTTGTTGCACCTCGACAGCGCTAGAGAAGTGACTGCGCAGGGACGACGTCACAGTGAAGCGGTCATCCCGCTCAGATGTGCAGCGTCCCCGACCAGCTTCACGTCTTCTAACGAAGGCTCCAGTCTCCTGGAACCGCTGGAACACTCGTCGGACAGCATGGCGGCTCAAATTCAATTGTCGAGCGACATCACACTGTCGAACTCCTGCTTGCAGTAAAGCAACAACTTGAGCAGATTCAGCCGCGGTGGTCTCCATGTTTGGGGTTGATTTCTTGCTTGAGCTCCTGAGGTGTGTAGTCTTCAAAGTCTGGATAGCGAATGACTGACATTTTACCCTGTCCATTCATTTTATAACTCTGGAATTGAGCTCAAGTCGCGACCCTTGACACGAGTGTTTTGGTACATTTTCTTACAACTTCTTCGACATGGAAATTATGACGTTTAATTAAAAAAAAAACATGTTAATTGAAGGGATATTAAACAAGCTTTAATTTGACACCATGATCTATTAGCCAGAGTTCTTATTATAAAAGTTAGATGAGCTTGATGCTGAATTTCAGCGAGGGGCGATATTTTTGACGCCGAGTGTATTATGTAGACTTACTAATTTTAATTTAGTTTATTTATTAGGTATAATTACAACGAGAGCTTTATAACACAATGTAGGGGCCTAAGTTTGATTTTATCTATGAATTGTGAATTGAGGTTGAAGGTACCCAAAGTAAACGGTCTTTAGAAATTCGGCCTGAAATCGTGTTAAGGCAGTAACACAGACTGATAATTATTTATGCATTGTGTAGGTACGTTATAGACGTGAAAACTTGTAGTTGCAGCGTCATTCCGCCCTGTTTACATTCCAATGTCCTCCCTTTCAAACGCCAATGTATTCATGTATTCATTCTTAAATAACTATAACACGTAAGTACAATTTGCATGAGCCAAGTAATCTTTATACAGGATTCTTTATTCCGCAACGATTTCAATTTAACTCACGCATATTTTACAGTTAAGAATTTGCAATTGTTGGTAAACATTAGTAACAAAACAAACAAACCGCATACATTAAACATTGATCATTCATCTAAAGAATCAGAACAGTCAAGTTAACGACACTGTCAATGCAGATATTTTTTACTGTGTTTTAGAAGAACACCTTCTCAAAAGATTGAGAATGATCATACTGCTTCATATCATTAGTGGAAAAGAAAAAAGACTTGAGCGCTACTGATGAACGTACCTAGTGAATAAAACTTTAAAATATCTTGATTTAAAAAATTAATAATATTTTAAATAGAAATGGTTAACGGCAATTATATTGTTTACGGTGATAGACCGTCGTCTGAATCGGAAATCGTGGAGGACCACGTCCACATACCACCTACAGAGCCTACCACAAAAACGAAGTCAAAACGCAAGGCCAACAGAACGGCTAACGAACTACAAAACAGCCTGAGTACTGCACAACTTGACAACGAAACAGATTCCATCAAGTTCGAGAAGAAGGTCAAGGAGCCGCAACTTCTGCGTTACATGTCAACCACAGATGAAGAGAGTTACGGAGTAGAGCAGTATGAGACGTACGATATGAAGCCGGCAGCTGAGCCACCACGGAGGTTCGCGTATATAAAGAAGCCGCGTAACCCTGCAGACGGGTCCACTAACTACCACTACTCGAGGTCCAGCAGTAGCTCCCCTAGTGGCCAGCTTCCCACCATATCGGAGCACGGTGAACAACATGGCACGTACAGGCCGCGCGCCCCTCCCAGCCCAAACAACAACCACTACATACAAAGCTACGACCAAAAACTAGACAAATACTTTGCTAAACCGAAACATGTGAAGAAATTTGCGGCCAAGGTAAGATACAATGTAAGTTTGAAGTCTTTAATATTTTTATTGGGAATGAGATATTTACTCCAAAAAACATCAAGCAAATTTATCAAAATGTATGTGTAGTTAAACACTAATATTCATAAGTTAGTTTACTATAATAAGAATCTTTGGTTGCTTCGTTTCTTTTTAATGACGTGCGTGCTTTCAGTATTGGATGCGTTTACAATTTCAAATTGTTCTTACATTACTCTTCTGCATTGCATTTGAAATATTAAAGATGGCAATACTTACAACATATCCCAATAAGGACTTCCTAGTATCTAAAGTTCGTATTTGTGATTAACTTTGAAATAAATTAACGCTTTGTGACCTTGTCAAGCTTGCCTTCGCATCGTTTCTGTTGACACGTTACTTATTTAGTTATTTAAGGATTTTAATCCTTTAAATATTTTTCTGTTCATAAATCATGGTTCTTAAAATTAAATAAACATATATTAACGTAATAGGTGTCATATTAAATCGAGGATATTATAATCCAAAGGTAATTTAATATGGACGAAATAGCTGTAAAACTGGTATGAATCAAATTATCCATCTATGAAGTGTGATACGTGGTCTGAAAGTAGAGCACATTTGATTAGCTCGTCCAGTGGGTACTTACTGTCTTACCTAGCCTTCTGAATGTTCTGCAATGTTTCATTTTGAATCAAAATTATTAGAATGAATAATTACAGTTCATAAATAGTTTACCAAAGTTTGTTGGAAAAAATATGATTGACCTACTATTTATGGTCAAACTGGAAGAATATAGAGCCGATTGGAATAGCCGGCCATGTGCATATTACCATTGTTTTTTTTGTACCTACTTGGGTTCTAATTCAATCGAGTTAGAACGCAACTGGGTTGGTTTGGGTTGAGCAAAGCCCTTTTTATTTTGGTCAAAAACCAATATGTTATGAAGACAAGTAAGTCATAATCCCGTGCTTAATTATCTGGGATCTAATAACTAAATTATTATCTCTCAGTTCACCGCGTTTTATAATCAAACCACGATGTGCAAACTCTATTCTATGCGCAATAAGTATAAGAGTACAGTGTCATTATTAATTCTCATTTTGCTTTTGTGAAATTGGTAGGCTAACTAAGATCGGAAAATTATACATTTTTAAATCTTCATTTTAAAACTAAACTTAGCTTTATTCAATAGTAATGGTACTAACATTATTTTATTTAGGTTACGGTTTTTGCGGAAAAAATATAGACGACTTTTGGAAATGAAAAAATCAATTTCGTGATTTTCAACTTTTAAACAGCAATAATAAATCGACGATAAAAATTTAAAATATTTTGTAATTTTTTAGAATTCCAATTGAACCAATACAATGCCAAAAGAATCGCAATACATAAAGATCTAAACATTAAAACATTAAAATCTGATTGTTATAAAAGATCAAATATAATTAAAATGTTGTCTTCTTCTAAATGGGGCTCTGAAAAATCCTGTTTATTTAATACATATCGTGCTATTGTAAGACAAAAGATAGACTATGGATCTGTAATTTATGGCTCTGCAACTGTAGCAATATTAAAATCTCTTGAAAGCATACATAACTCATGCTTAAGAATGTGTCTAGGCGCATTTAAAACAAGCCCAATTAAAAGTATTTTGGTAGAAGCCGGAGAAGTTCCTCTTAGATTGAGACGAATGGAACTCTGCATAAATTATGCCATAAATGTTATGTCTTGCCCTGATCACCCTGCATATAAGTGCTATTGCAAAAAACACGACTTTAAATTAAGACCATCACTTCCATCTCCACTAAAATTACGAGTTAAACGATACTTAGAAAACGTACAATTTAAAATCCCTCGTGTTTTTAGAAAAGATATTCAAACGCTTCCTCCATGGGAAGTCTTTATTTATCCAGTAAATTTATCATTAAGTACTAATTTTAAGGATAATACACCTGATTATATTTTTAAAAACCTATTCTATGAACTTTGTGAAAATTACCATGAGTATAGAACATACTACACTGATGGGTCGGTGATGGATAGTAGAACTGGTTGCTCAATTATTTCTAATGATAACACATATAGATTTAGATTGCCTAATCACTTTTCAATTTTCACTTGTGAAGCAACAGCGCTAATTAAATGTTTGGAGTTAATAAGGGATACTAGGATTTATAAAAATAATGTTATTTTTACAGATTCCAAATCTTGTCTTATGGCTTTACAGAATAATAATAATAATGATCCCTTAATCTTAAGTATTCAACATCTTCTAATAGACCTTAGTAAAAATAAATTTTTGATTGATTTAGTCTGGATTCCTAGTCATAAAGGAATACTGGGCAATGAAAAGGCAGATTCAGAGGCAAAAAAAGCTACTAAACATTTATCCATTCATGAAAATTTACAATCAAATCAAATAGATTTAAAAAGACATTTAAAGTTACTTATTAAAAAAAAATGGAATAACGATTGGAATAAAGATAACAATAGTAAACTATATAGAATACATAAATCGGTTTTTGAAAAAATTCCTCCTTTCTTCCTTTGCAGAAGAGACCAAGTAGTACTAACTAGATTGCGAATTGGACATACAAACATTACTCATATTCATCTCATAACCAAGAAAGATAAAAACAAATGTAACAGATGTGGGTCGGATCTTACTGTTGATCATTTCCTAATTTATTGTATACAATTGTCTAATGAAAGAAAACAGGTTAATCTACCTGTAAGCATAAAAGAGTGTCTATCTTCTGATAAGATTTTAAATACTATCAGTTATTTAAAGTTAATAGATATCTATGATTATATTTAGGATTATTCAATCTGTAATTTTGTCAATTTAAAGTGTCTGTAGGACAACCTACAGTGGTCGTTAATGACCTTGCTGTTAAAAAGCGACCTTAAATAAATAAATTTAAAAAAAAAAAGATCTAAAATTAACCTGATTTTCCTCTATTCTTTTCATATGCTAGATTAGTTTGAAAAATAAAGAAACTACACATGTTACCTTTTCCAGTATCTTGATTGGGTTCTTAGCGAGTACGTATGTACGTAGCTCATAGAAACGTACGAGTATGAACGAACAGGTTTAATAGCTTAATGATGAAAGTTTGTCGAAAGTTGTATAGGTAATCAAATGTATTATTTTTGTAAAGAAATTATGTACTACCTTCATAATAGGTACAGATACAGAATACGCATTCCACCTTTGAACTTTACTTAATAGCTGGTGCCCAGACAATGTTGTGCAAGCTCAGAGTCAGTAGCTCTGTGGGAAACTGGGAAATAATATTTATCCTTCTTACTTATTCCAATACGATTGCTGTATGGAATGTGTGTAATCGTATGTTTATCAAGAAAAATTAATTGAA
Organism: Choreutis nemorana; assembly: GCA_949316135.1. Lineage (NCBI taxonomy): Eukaryota > Metazoa > Arthropoda > Insecta > Lepidoptera > Choreutidae > Choreutis > Choreutis nemorana. The sequence continues at coordinate 3,688,061 of OX438598.1, forward strand.
TTTAGTATTGAATAAAAATGTTAGTTATATCTATTATTTTTGTCCTATTTGTTATTTTTTAAGTTTTGTTTGTCGGTCGAGATATGTTTGTTGTTATTTATTTATTTATAAGTTAAGACAGGGTCATGTAAAAATTTGCCTTTATTAAGTTGGAGTCAGTGTGTTTATCGTGATGTGGTTTTTATTATTAGTTTAGCCTACGAGCTTTTTAGGATGGGACAAATTTATCGTTTTACTGAAAAAACAAAAAAATTATACTACAATGTCTTGTATAAAATCATGAATTGATCTTACTATCCAAACATTAAACTAATTTCCAATTAAATAAACAGTCATGTAAATTATTCAATCAATTCCGGTAGTCACACTCATAATAAATGGAAAAACTTAATATCTGTCTGAGATATACGATATGAGATTGCTTTGACTCAACTTTTACAACCATCTATGAATAAATTTTGTTTTACTTATGTCTAAAATTACACAAGATTGTATATAGTAATCTGCGTTACTCTTGAATTAATAATTTTTATCCAGGAAATAATCCAATAGGAACAATTGTGTATGAATGATTAAATAAGTAAACTTTTATATTATTTTATTTTATCAAAATATCATAAAAACAATACTCAACGCTAAGGAACGATTTCTTTCAGCAAACCTAATCTATACATAAAGACAATATTATTATATTACGCTTCTGGTTTTTAAAGTTAAGCAAATATCTAAGAAGTAAATTAATCAATCACAATCTTTACGTCGAAGGATTCATCCATGTTGGATGTTTGCATTAATTAACATGTCCCGTTCCTGCATATTTATGTTTCGGTGACTAGCATTTAGTTTGAGAAAGACGCATGCATCTACTTCCTCGTTCATTATAAAAACAGTATTTATTAAAAATATGTGACCCAACTTGACCCTAAAACAATTCTTAAATTTTTGAAAAAGTGCATATTAGATATCCGAATACCTATAAATATAAATAACAGTTTATCTCAAAATTTAAGTGTAATTATGTAAATGTTTTTTAAATTACACGATGATTATTCACATAATTATTGAATTAACAATTTGAGAAGCAATAAATCAGAATCCAATTAAAATATCTATAAATACTCCGCCCTCACCATAGATAATAACTTATTTTCTACCCAATTTATTTTACGTATCGTAGGTACTCAAATTAAAACAATATTGGATTGTGTTCCGATTATTTAAATTTAAACTAAAGAGAAGAATTATATAAAAATTGTGTTGAATGTTTTAATGGTTCGTAAAATATATATTTTTTAATGCAACCTTAACCTGTTCAGAAAGGAATTTAGCTTTTTCCGTGTCCGTCTGTCTAAAATACACACTTTAGTTTTAATAATAGAAAAATAATATTCCGTCGATGTAAAATAACTTACCTACAAGTTTACTGGTATGTGTCCTAGGTTCGAGTTCTGGCTCAGACAAATATATCTGTGAAAAACATGAAAATATTGGGTCTCGAACATTTTCATGAAATAAATGATGTTTTTAAAATATATTTCGCTGTTTTGCAAAAGCTGTTGTTCAATTTGGGACTTATGGAATAAGGGTAATTTTTATTGTTTGGTATAAAAGTAGAAATAACTTGTATAAAACGAAACACATTTAAAATTAAATGCGTGTACGTAATCCCAGCTATGAATAATCTATAGAGTTTACGGCTTTGACGGGTTATTTCCCAAGCAGTAGTAGGTACAAAACTCGATTTTGAATAATTCACTAATTCTACTTTCGCTTTCTTAACATAGCTATCAAATAAGCTTTGTCTGTTATACATATTATGTAGAAAAACGTTAAATCGTTGAAGTGTTAACACATTGTGTTTTTGGTTTTGAATATAAATTTCCTTAGGTTTAAGTTAATAATGAACGTGATTGCAAAAGTGATGTTCCTTAAAGTAATATTGCGGTTTACAATTACATTTACATTTCATACCCTTAACCCGCGGCCCGCGACTTCGTTCGCAAAGAATTGAAGCCTTTGTCCACTAATATAATAAATATTACTAATAGGTTTTTCGATTTAACTAGATGAGTTCCTTCGAATAACATGCAAATATAAAATTTCTACCACGAAAATTATAATATAAGTTGGAGAATAGAAAGAATCCTAAATAAAATTGGCGAGCGGCGAGATGGTTAGGTGCGTGATCAAAGACATTCTGATCTGCATTAGACGTCATTAAAATATTAATTTTCCATAATGAATGTAAACAGGCTCATTACAGACACATAACTCTAGATTCTTTTAACATTTTTGTTACGTACATGCTTGCTTTCGTGACGGATACAAATATCTTCGACGAATTATACATTAACACTTCCGTTACGTTGTTTGTTGTTATTGATTTTGTTATTATGTAGTGTAGGTACTATCTTTTGGTTTTGACGCGGCTTACACCTACTACTGTTCTCAAGCGTTTCGGAATGTAATTGATATAGCTATGAAGTAACATAGATGTTGCGCTTTAACGTACTTGTAGATATAGAGTTACTTTCATGAATTCGAAACGAGATGTATAAAATATTGATTTATTTTCTTACGAGATGGTTCTTTAGTACTTACGCGTTTTGTAATAAATGAAAAAGAATTGGTTATGAAACAAACGTTCTATACGTAAATTACATACTATGATAGTTGTTTTATCCCAATAGTTCTTTGTAATGATAAATGATTTTGTAATACTAAGTATACTACCTACTATTTAGGTTGCACATTAGCAAGCGAAAGCTTCTATCTCTGGCGCTCTGCTAACTCCACTCCTGTTTTAATTTATTATTGTTTATATTACAGGGGTCCCACCCAGACAGCCTGTACCGAGTGCCGGCCCCGACGGGCGCGGGTGCCGATAAGGTGATGAAGGTGGCCCGCGTGCTACGTTGGCCCGCCGCACTCTTCACCGTCTGCGTCGCTCTGGCCTGCTTCGTGTACTTCCTCATGCCTGGTGAGTTACCTGTATTAAATTGTACCTTTCAAACCATATCTTCACTGACATTATGTATAAAACTAAAATGATTTTTATGCATCCAGTCAGCTAACGAAAATAGGTAGATGACAGTTGGCATACATAATTTGCGCTATTTGAATTAATAATAGCATAACCGTAAACAATATTTATCAATATTTAGTCGCTAGGTAATTTTGTTTTCGGATTAAGTCATGATGAAGTTCAACTCAACTTGTAACTATCTTATATCTGTCGGTCAAGATGATAGAAGTGGTTACAAAATACAAGTACTATGGTTTAATATCATACATTACCTAAATCTGAAAGTAGGCTACCTATTGAGTAAGCTTTGTAAGATGAAATCAACAATATTTTTATAATACTCAAGAGAAGAAGATCATTATTTTTACTAATTCAAGTCCTATTGTTGGATTTTTAGGACACGAAACAGCTTACTCACGCGCGTTTGGTGAAAAAGTTTGTTAATTCGTATTTTTCTGATCTCGTTTCTTTTTACGGCAACAATGGTAAAACAAGAACCCTTTCAATTACGACTCCGTGTTTGTCTATCTGTATGACACGACAGATTTTTTAACAACTACAACTTGTATTGATTAAAGGTAAACATGTTGAACGTTTTGTAATTTTGGGTTTGTAGAACTATGGGTCGAACTTTGAAGGTGTGGTTACTAAGGAAAGTAGGGTGTCACATTAATGGGCTTTCTTAACCACTATTTAAATGTGTTATCTATTTTTAAAACAAAACTTTTGTTTTCTCTTACTCTTACTTACTTTAGGAAGCCAATATGTAAAACACTAAAAATTACTTTAAAATATGTAGGTGTGTTTTTTATAAATATTAACAAATATTTTCAATGATACATTACTATTAAGCACTTATAGACAATAATTAGAGATAATCTGATATCCAGCGTATATACCATTTGACTTTGGAGTTTTTTCATTTCGTTTAGTTAAAAACATCCGGGATATTGAAATTTGTAAAAAGATTTCTTATGAAAGATGTATTTAGAATCATTTTTTACACTCATAGCATAATACTGAGGATTACCAAAATTTTACTGGATTAAATATGACTTCCTTTTGTCACTGTGTTGTATTGATGTTCCTTTTTTGGGATAAGCACAATGTGAGTATGTCTGGGGAAAGTAAACAACTGAATACATATTACGATGTCTGAACATTTAGAGTTCGTGATCACACTTTGACTTGGAACACTTTCGTACAGTTTACCATGTTGTGGACGTCAGAACTAACAGATCTCTCTCGATCCTCTCGTACCTACAAACAGACCTCGTGACAAAGATCTTCTACCGGCCACGAAACAATAACTAACTAACTAACTTTATATAACATGTAATAACTTCCATTATGCATTGCGACACGTCGCTGTTTTTGTTTATGCCTATATAAGTGAAAGTGGCGATGTTATCCTAAGCATCAGTTTAGTTTTTGCTGATAAAGGTGTAAGGACATTTCATAATAGCTACTGAGTCGTGGCCCGAATTACGCGACGGTATGAAGACTCGGTTATATCATCAAATAAACACTGTTGAGCCGCTCACGTTGAGTGGATCGATAGCGAGTGGCCATTATAAACTGATAAATAACTATATTGCTTACATTATTGCAGAGTTTCGGTTCAAAGAGGTTATTAGTTGGGAGGAGTTCGACACGCTGGGTGTGAGTGCGTTCAATAAACGAGGTTTACTTTAATTACCATATTTCGACAAATTTACTGCTTTTCTTGTAATAATTATCATTATTAAAAGTAATAATTGCAAATGTTTGGAATGTTTTGTATAACATATAGGTTTTATTTTAGCAATCTGTGTGCTTTATACAACAAATAAATATTTATTTTAAATATAACTACGCACTTACTTTTACCTAAGCACGAAAATATGTAAGTAGTTAAGTAAGATTAAGATTCTGGTAACTCTTAAAATATCAACTTAATTAAATGCTAGATAATAAATTGAATGACAACATTCAAATCGAATTAATAGCGGATTTAGCCCCTAAAAGGACAAAGATGAAACTAATGAACGGAATTTGCATATAGAAAGCTAATTCGTGAGATTTTAACTTGATTTGGTTTAACGAAACTATGACACGATTGTTTTAAAATACTAAATAAATTAATAAGGTGGCCATCAGCCAATGATAGTTAGATAAATTTAGTAATGCTAGTTGCAATGCAGCAAATATCAGCATTCTTTGTTATTTAATGTTGACTTGTGCACCTACAGCAGTGAAATAGACTGTTATCGATTTAATGTGTAGAGCTTTGTACTATAAACTTGGTAAATTTATAAATTCATGTGCATCTCTTAAGCCTTTTGATATGTTTATAATATTAAACTACCTACTTTCTCGTTACATTACATGCAAGGAAGGGATTGTTATTGTCATCGATAAAAAGGCAAAATATTGATATTCACAAAAGGTTATACAAGTGGTAAGAAAATCGCCTCTAAAAACACAAAAGCGTAATCAGATTATCTTTGCCATCGTAAAAAAGCATATTATGAATAAACTTCTTGCTTTTATGATGAAGCGCATTTCATCACTCTGAATTCCAAGAGGAATTATAGTTAGTACCTAATCCGAATTGCATTTTATTACAAACTTAATCATAAACGAAAGTACACCTTGTTGTAGTACAGATAAGAAAATAAAGGTACCAACTTACTTCTTTCGTAGTCATTTTTTTTTTTTAACGAATTATGCTTTTGGAATAAAAAAGGCCCTTTAGCGTTGCATTGGAATGTTTTTGACATGGTTGTAGTGTTAAGATCATTTTATTTGTGTAAGTGCAGGTTCTTGTACGTGTATTTTTGGAACTTAAATACGATATTAAATACGATACGATACGACCTTTCTTTTGAGTATTCTTTTAGCCTAAAATAAATTGTATATTGCATAAACAGAGAATAATCCTTATTTTTCGTAGAAACATCTAATCAGCGATTGGCATGCTTTGTCACGCTCGCTAGTCCGATGTTATTTTATATTCTTCTTTTAACTTTTTGACCCCACTTTCTTAAATGAATCTTTAATCAATACCTCTTACGATATTTTCTTAAAATGTTTACATTAACTTTAGATATATTTTTAAACATTTCAGTAATTTTATTTTATTTGTTCAAAACCAAATTTTATTTTGTTGTAGTTTATACACGTAAATAACGTAAACAGTATATGTTCTAAGCAATTAGGTTTAGTCAGGTATAGCGCCATGTGAAGTATTGCATCTCATTAGGCAGTAACTCATTACGATTATGTAAAGTCAATTTAATCTAATTGCTAGCAGCAGTCGTGGTCGAGGGCTTTACGTCATGTTACATAAGTGAGATAACTTGCAGCATCCGAGGACCGGGCGGTCGGTGCAAGTGCATTATACAAATACACAGGATCACTCACATTTTTCTTATTCATATCTACTGATAAAGTATTCTAAACCACATTTCTTGTGAATTGGTAGTAACCGTTTAGGTCTTGCAAGAGCAACAGTAATTTTTAATACATCACATTAAACAGTATGTTTGAGTGCCTGATTCGTTTTTAACAAACATTTTTCGTTTTTATGAAACGATTAAGATCAATTTCGTTAGTTAAGCCGTTGGGTTAGAAAGTTAATCTATAACTCGAACTAATAAATAAAATTTACCTCATAAATCTAACATTAATATTTATTAAAAATTTGCTATAATTAATATCAATAAACTAGTTGTGACGATCTATCAATTCATTCATGTGAATGATTTATAGGTGATCTGACTTTTATGATGTTATTATTATGTGGCTTATGTTGTGTAAGAGATAAGGATTAATGGATACTAGGCTGACATCGCGCGGCGGAGGTGTGCCGTGACATCTTGAACCCAGCTTTCACCGATTTTGCGCCTCATCTCACAATACGTGTCGAACGCTTGTTCCCTACTTACGTCGATTGTTAGAGCAATCCCTGTACAGTATGTAGCTACTCTTCTTTTATAGGAAGGCTTGATTAACAACAGCTTGACCTCATTCTGACTAAAAGTTAACTAGTTCTTAGGTGGACCACGCTTGCCTAGAACAACTTTGTTCATGTTTATAAAGTTCATAACTACATTAAAATTTATAAGCTTCACCTTGTATGTACTTGGTTTATCTAAAAACAAGACCCAGAATTTTGTGTTTTTTTTTTAAAGGAACCGTATTTCCTCGTTGTGCTTGAAAATTCAGTAGTTTTCTTACCAGAGAAACATCTGCAAATTAAGTTGAAAACATAATAACACTCAGACGAAACAAAAAAGACCAATAACATGGTATAAATGAAAAAAAACGCTCAATTATGTCCCTAAAATGAACAAATCCTCAAAAATCTAACTTGCCGCTAATCGATACAGAAGGCTGCAATAATTAACTTAATAGATGTTTTACTGAAAAATCCAACCAAATCTAAAAAGATATTGAATAATCTTAAATATGATTTCTTTATAAAAATTGTTACATTTCTTTTAAGGTTTTTTAACTTATACCTATTTAGCATAGTTTAAATTATCTGGTGGGCTCTTGTGTAACTGCTTTAAATTATTGTCAAGGATGTCTAGAGAAGATGTTATACATAATTAATAATTTATTTTCTTGACATAATCCGATCATTTATAGCTTAAACCTTATATTTTATTAGCCAAACACTAATGAATTGATAAAATATTTGAAGAAAATTAAAAAGCGATTTAGAGTGCTGGATATAATGTACTTGAATAGACTAAACTGACAGATAGTTACTTTTTAAATATTAATGTTACTTCGATGGCTTGTGAACACTTCGATATAAAAACACATTTATGCACTCGTTGATTTCAAGTTCGTTGGCTATTTAGTACAATTTCCATGACTAACCCAATCCGAACTACTCACAAATTGGCCTTTTGATTTTAAATAAATTGGAGCAATTTCAAGAATTTATTTCATAAGTAAACTCGACATTTCAATGCAAGTTGTTGCATTGCCTAACATAAAAACAAACTGTTTTTTGGTACTTGATACTACACTCGATAAAAATACCAGCTTTTATGTTTTTTTGTTGTGTGTTTTTATAATTTATATTTCAAAACATACGCATATTATGTTTCGAGCTTTTGAGCAAATAAAGCCCCTTTTTATATACCTACCTATATTTGAAGAAGTTTTATATTTGAATATATTGCCTAATCCTACTGTCACTTTGATAGTTTGATTAATAAATAATTATAAATTAGCAACACATTATCAACTGTCGTTGAATTAATTTACCTAATGGTTTTATTAGGTTGTTTATAATGTTCGAAACTTAGAGCGTGTGGGCTGACAACCCGAGTTACTGGTTCAAGAGTTATTTTTGTGTTGAAGTAAAAGATAAGATGTAATCTATAAAGCTTCAAGACTTAAAAGTTTACAACTCAGATTAAAAACAACGTACACATGTAGTAGAAGTATGTTAAAAATTGCACTCTGAAAAATATATCAATACTGAATTGTTTTGCTGAATATGAAATCAGTTTCAAAATTCAATGTAAGGAATCAATAACTATAAAAGTAGAAATTTATGGATAGCTTTTTATTTGTAAATAATAGTAACCTATATTTCAGAAGAGTCGTGTTGAAAGTTGCTACAAGTTCGAATCTACTTTTTTTCTTTCTCTTTAAATTCATATCATAAGAGACTCGACCTATAGTATAATTTATGTTTAAGCTCAAATATTACAATTTATTTTTTCAGATCATATAGGACCTGAAACAGATAAAGTGAATTCCACATTCTGGGATGAGACCGTGGTAACCAGTGCGCACACACATCTCGGAACAGAAAAAACTTCTATGCCTGACAAAATAAGCAGAGCAACGGAACGCAACGCTCATGGTATGTTCAATAGAGATATTTTAACTTTAGGTGTTTTAAATAGTAGCTTGATATTACATGTTCTTAGATGTTGGTTGTTTAAAAGTTTCTCATTTTTAGATGTTTTCGTACATTTTTTTGTTAGTTGACTCATAACCTAACTTACTTTATTTCGAATTTTATGGTTCTGTTATTAAAATATCTATTTATATTGTTAGTTGCACGCTTTTAGTTAGTGTTTATGTTTGTATTGATAAAAGTTACAGGAGGGAAAACACCTGAAATAGATTTTTACGACCCAATAACAGAAACAAGTTCCAAATCTCCGAGTACTAGGAAATTGCCTGCTCCTCCAGTCTTTCCCGCTCACATAACTCCAGAGGTCCAGTATGGGAATGAAAAAGTTGACGTTAACAACCACAGGTCATCAAAATACGCTGAGAGTACAAACTCGGTTGTAGGGGATTCAACACTCAAACCACACATTACGCAAAAACCAGAAAAGCCGTTAGAAGTGTACTTCGGAGATGGTGGTTTTATTCCCAATATCTCCCAAACGAACACTGTCAATAGTAAAACTAATGACGAAAATAAACTACTGATAAAAGTGGAAGAAGAAGTACCAGTAAAAAATTATAAATCTGTTTATCGTGTCCTATCGGCACCTGATAGAGAGCAATACAGAACGTATGACACTACACCTGAAGTCATATCTGCAGTCCACAATCAGCCAAATAGAGAGGTTCTGACTGAAGACGGAATTTTCACATCTGGTCACTCCAAAGTATTCGGTATCGGTATGGAGGATGCCGTCACTATGCAGTCTACTACGCCAAGTTCTGTTTATAACACTCGAGTATCCCCTACATTGCCCACATGGCGTGAAGGTGACTCAACCACCAAAAATCCTGTAAATTTGTACACAGATGGTAAGTTTCAATTGATACAGTAATCTAATCAGCTCAACGTTTAGAATCGTTTGTTATGTTTTATGTCTGATACTGTTTGTCTCTAACAATTTTGCTTAACAAAACTTGAATGATATTTAATCAACTTTTATTGTTCATAGTGCCACAATGTCGATCGACACGTCTACCGATGTGTCGTGGGGTGCTTCCCTATGACTTGGCGGCGCCTGCCATATCCATCAACAAAATCAAAATTCTGACACTTCTCCCTCAAATCGAGTATCTGGCTTCTACCAACTGCAGTACTCGAGTCCGACAATTCGCTTGTGCTCTACTTGAACCTGAATGTCATCCACCACCGTACCCGCCAAGGTTACCGTGCCACAATCTGTGCCGAGGTAGGAAATTTCTTAATTTGGTAACTTTTTTTAAAGTTGTTACCAAATAGTACAATATGATTTCTTTAATTCTAGCTATTGCCAACAACTGCGATGATGAAATTCCAAATGAGTTGGCTGGTCTGTTCAACTGTCAATTGTATCCAAACATTGATTGTGAAGCAGCGAGAAGTCCGTGTTACCCACGTGAGATGACATGCGGCGATGGCACTTGCATCTCGAGGGACTGGATATGTGATGGAACTAGCGATTGCCCCGGAGAAGAAGATGAGTCTAACTGTTCAAAGTGTGGACGAAATGAATTCCGGTAAATGGAATAATTAAATTATTTACATAACTGTTTACTTAATAAAACAAACAAAATAAAGAGATAAAATAAGTTATCGATATCAATCTCATTTGTTTCAGATGCAAATCTGGACTGTGTATTCAGAAACGATGGCTCTGCGACGGCTATGTTGACTGTCCTGACGAGGAAGACGAAAATCCTCATACCTGCAAATCAGGATTTCTCGTTGCAAGTGGAGGTCAAGAGAGCAGAAGCCTGATCCCAGAGCCAGGAGAAGAACCTGCTGGTTCAGCACCGGCTTTAGCAGTTCACCGACCATATGCTGAACGTCACAGAAGCGATGATTTACATGTCACAGGTCTGTAATTTATAAAGTTTAAATATATAAACACCCTTATAAAAATACTTTAATAAAAATACATGCCTTTTTTAATTCGATGCTCTTTGGTCCCCAAAAACTTCTAAGCACGATATCTTTGATTTGTTTTTTAGGAGAAAGTGATAGTAAAGAGCTGTTGATGACAAGTGAGAGTTCTAGTGCCTTGAGGAGCAACTTCAGCAGGAGACCATCACTGTCAAGGTTGACACCTTATAGCCATGCCACTTTACATAAATCTGTCTTGCCACCAAAATCTGAAGACAAAACAGATATGATTGAAACATCATCCCAAAAATCTCAAATTGAATATAAGTTGAAAAAAAATAAATACGGTAAAGGTAATTCAGATAGAAAGGAAGATTTAAATATGGACGTCTTAGGCATATTCGATGAAACAGATAAAACGAATGCTGATAATCAGGACAAGGACAATGCAGAAACAAATGCACAGCCACCAGTGTTTCCTGTACAGAATGTACCAAAGCCCACTCGTCTTGATAAGTCCATGAAAAAATTTGAGAGGTACATTAATGGAGCCGATTTGTTAAAGGTAATAAATCGAATATTAAATCCTTCCGCATTTAGAATTTGATATCCTACTACTGCTACTATTTTATACATTTTTAGAAAGCAGCAGAAGAAGAAAGCAAAAATAAGGCTGAACTAGTGGAAGATTCAATGGAAGGATCTATTAATGTGACGACAGAGAAGAGAGCTGCCGTCCCGGTTGGGGATGGCATTGACTATGGGACTGCTCACGCGTCGCCCTGCCCTAGCGGCGAGCTCCGCTGCGTGGACGGCCGCTGCATCACCCTCGCACAGCTATGCGATGGTACTATCGATTGCACCGACCATGCTGACGAGGATAACTGCTACACGTGATTCTAGATCACACTTCTAACACACGTGTTTATTGAAATCACCCGATAAATTAGAATCAAATCAAATCAAGAGTGACAATTGATGGCGATACAGTATAAAACGTAATTCTCTACTTGTATGTCCTTAATAATTTAACTGTTTCAACTTAAGTATATTAACTGATGTATAAATACTCATTTAAGTTAGTTCTTGTCAATGAATGGACAATATTATTAGTAATTACCGAGTAATTTATTTTTAAGACCATATCGCTAATTTATCTTGCACATGTACTAAAACTTATAACCTATAATTTTTAAAGCATGTTTATTGTGTTAAGATATCATAATAGTTTGTTGATTGGTTTTTACTAATTCGCATAATATAAAGTATATCTTTGTAACTTCGAAGTATTTATAATGTACGTAATCGACATAAAATTAAATTACTATCACAACCTTACTTTATATTTATAGATTGCTTCAAATTAATCAATAAGAGCTATAGATCATCTCAACATGTAATTATTAGTTTTTTAATTAGGAACCATTACTCGTAGACACAATTATGTAGGTAATTAGGTACAGACATTGAAATAAAAGTAGGTATGCTGTGATAAGCGATTTTTTTGTTTATATTTTAATTATGTTATGAAAGTAGGTATAATATATTTGCCTAAGCTAAGATTTATGCAAATACTTTTAATATGTACCGAATTATGTGCCTACTTAATGGATCTGATTTTTGTTTAATATTACATAGGAATTAATATTCCTATGTAATGCACCATCTATTCATTGTTATAATTATGTGCGACAACCTACCAATCGTTTATTTGGATTTTTTTATTTTTTTATCCGCATTTCGTATTACATATATTACAATAGATTGCCTTTTTGATATTATTAGTTTAATGTGGTAGTAGAAATTTTCACTTGTAGGTTGTTTCTTTTGAAATAAATTAACAATTGGATGTAATCGTTATAGTTGAATCCATATGCGTGTTTATACATATTTATGGGTCGAGCAAGCAGTTAGCACTGAGTTCAATTATTATTGACCAAAATAATAATTTAAAATATCTCGCTTTGGTGTGAATTAACCTATGCAGTTTTGAAAAACTAATAAGCATTAAAGAAAAAAAAAACAATAATTTCACCTGTAAAAAGTCGAAAGTCGAACAAAATAAAAATTTTGACATTATCTTTTGTAATAAATCAAGTCTTCCAATCAAACAACGCCCATAAAATCTTAAATCAACCAACATCTTATAAAAAATATAAGTATGAAATTTTCGAGTTTGAGTGGTCGTTTTATCTTTTATGTCCCATTGATTTTAGCCCTTTAAGTATGTCTGCGCTGTACCTATGCTTCAGTTTCATATAAGATGAAAGGAAGTTATTAATTAAAGCTACCAGAATCCAAAACAATTGTAAATATTGAGCTTAAAATTAAGTAGATATTTAAATTATTTAAATTTATGATCATTATAAATTTATAAGAAAATTATTTTAGTCGTTAAGGGCTTTGTAATGATTAAAAAAACAAAATTTTCAAAACTCCAAAGTAAAGTCATAATAAAATAATAGTTAACAACGTCCTTATGGAAGGTACTATTCTAAATTTTGTGAGCTTTGTTAATGATTTAGATTATTATTGTTTGACCATAAATAAAAAGTATGCCATTTTTTACTTATGTTCCGAGTACTTATCCATGTGTTTCATTTTATGTATTATATTCCTGTCCTACCTATTGAGGCCTACGTTGCCTCCTTCACATACCAAATGATATCTAATCGATTTGGGGAAATCATTTATAATTTAATTTTGTTAGTATAAAGCATAGTTGAAATGATAAAACTGCAGCAGTAGGGGCTTAGGGTTGTATCGTATGCTTCCCATCATCTCTCGGACCGACCAATGTCGAGCCGTTGTCCTTTGTATGAAATTCTATTTGAAACGAACACGTATCAGCATCGTGATACTACATTTCGCTCAGATTAGATATTTTTATTGGTTTTAATTTTTTATGTTTGCCTTGTTTACTTCATTAATTTTTTTGAAGCTCACTTCTACATAAATAATTGTTTTTTTCAAAAAAAACTTTATTCCCTAATTAAACAGTGTGCCTATGCTTTACCTTCGATAGTCGCATGCGACCGCAGTTACAAATTTGTATGAATATTTGTATGGCACCTCTAATGGATTGATTAGGAATTAAAACGCTTTAAATTAAATTTCTCCTGATGTTCTTGAATCGGTTAAAAAAAAAGATCGATTAAAAGGGTTTGCCTAAGAAACTTGTTTCTTTCGGTTTTATAAACGACGAACTGAAAGAAAAGGTCGCCAGATTGTGGAAGAGATTTAAGCTTAGGGATTTTTAATTTTGTTCTTCCTACCCATTTTTTGGGCAAAATTTGTCCAAAACCCCGATTTTACATGGTAATTTTACCACTTTGCATTTTGACTTTACCAACTGGAAGGACTTTGATTTAACTATACAATCAGATCACCGTCAAGTCATATATCTAGGCTATACCATAAACCATATAAGCTATACCAAAAACTGAATAATTTACTATCTAGTTATGTATAACTCAGCGACCATGGATTGCCGCCAGGATTATTTTCGGGGAGGTGCATTTGCATTTACCCATGTTACTAACCAATATTAAATTACAATAACCTCCTGCTGGCGTCGTTGGGTATACCCCGTTGCAACCCCATCCTGGCGCTCATGTCTGTAACGCTTCTGTGTGAGCCAAATTTCAATCAAGCCCATTCAGCTGTTATTGCGTGATCGATCATAAATCTACTATGTATCGTAACTATAGTTAGTACCGAAATCGACTTCTGATTCAGATGGCACTATATCATGTTTAAAATTCTAAATTGCAGGCATGTTTTAGATATTATTTCAGATATATGTATAGTCTGAAGAGTTGAAATAAGCACTTTAAAGTCGTAATTTTTCAGGAAAAGTTTCTAATTACCTATACCTTCCTAGTTTTTTTTTTTGTTGACCGTACTTTAATGAAGTTTTGTATTGCATAAAAATACAGCTACTTATGATTCATGCTCTTTACCCGGAACCGTGCTATTTCAATTTGTCAGGAAACACTACTTTGTTATACCTACTAAGCAAAATTAAATTACAGATAGATGACGTGTAACATTTTTTTGGCGTTTATACTTGATCCAGCCAGCCGGAGTGATTTTTTACATGATCACAAAACCCATAAGCTGATGTACGAGTATTAGACATGGGATTAGGTAGCTACTCACGTTATTCTGCTTATATTCATGGATGAAACCATCAGCACAAAAATATATACGATTCCTTAGGGGAATTTTCAAAATTTTTAAATTTTATCTCAAATTCGTGACAAGTAAAACAAAAGGAATAACTTCGTTGTCTTTTTGTCTCTATGTTGAGTCATTCATTCATTAGTCACGATTTTTCTCATCGACTAGACCCTGATAATGTCGGCAACAAGAATAAGATAGTCCGGTGTCGCTTGTAAATGTTTGTTGTCTTCGAAAAATAAGTCATTTAGAAATGTATGTACTTGTCAGACTAGTACACGAGGGGTTCCATGTCATATTATATGTAAAAGATCAAGTAAAAACGGATTTTTAATTTATTCCTAGCGCAACAGAAGATACAACCCGCTAAAAGACAGGATGCAGCTGGAGTTTTGATTGCCTCCAAGAGATAAAATTTCAAATACTAGCTATGTGTTGTGCACTATTGTCACGAGCATTTTAACACTTTCTTATGCCAATAAGCATGTTCCGTCTTTCTGGAAGACTGCCCACGTATACTATATGTATACTATACCTATAAATGTCGAATTATATGCCCATTGCTATTACCTCATAAAAGTTAGGTCTCAAAAGTTATGGAGCGTGTTATCCAGTTCTAGTGATACCTAAAGATACATGATTTGATGAGCGACCGTCACAATAGCTCGACTGAAGCTTAAATGTAGCGAAGGCGTTGCACCGGGCTAGGCATCAAAGAAATTCTAGAAAAAATCTAATTTTATCTGCCCTTAGCGAGAGTTTGTATAAAAGCCGTTGTAGAATTGCAGTTGATATGATGGCATGGCCCATAAAGCAGGTGTACCGCAAGGTTCTGTGCTGCTCCCGATGCTGTTTCCGCTGCATATTAATGACATGTTACGACCAAAAAGCTAGGTACTCTTAATAAAGCAAAGCGGTACTTCTCATCAAAGATTTTTGCTGCAGAAAACACGAGTGCAGCCTTAGAGCCCAAAGAGCACTGCTAGCATTATATGTGGCACCTGAATACCAGCTAAAGTTCACTAAGTAAATCGACTCTGTTCAAAAACGGGCAGCGAGTATAATCAATGATCCCGTGCTCACTGGTAAGGAGCCAGAGTAAGTCAGAGCCGTCCGTTGTGATTGTTGAGAGGAATGGTTGTCAGTGAATACCGCTTGTTTTCAAAGCTTCCTTCAGCGAACGTTCAGGCTGTGGAATGAACTCCCTACTATGGTTTTCCAAAGTCACTGCAGTATGGGGTTCTTTAAAAAGGATGTAAAAAAATATATATTGCAGTGTCGGCAACATGTTCATGATAGCCCTGGTATTACCAACATCCATATGCTACGATGACTACTTGATCAACCATTAGACGGGTCGAATGCTTGTTTGCCACCTGGGTGATATAAAAGTAAGTTTAAAATCTAAACTACTGAAAAATCACGCAAAAGATTTATTTTGAAAAGTCAAACTATGTGGATTTCATGAACTGATCACAATTTTTTTACTTTTGTGTAGCTGTATTTAATATAATATTGCACAAAAAAATTACAATTCTCTTCGATATAAATAATAATAATATAAAAACCTAACCATACTTTCATATTTCATTTCTGAACCAGATATTATTCACAATTCTACCTTCCTTTACCTAGATACCTTTAGAATTGTGAATAGTATTAACTTATTACAATTTAATAGGTAGCCAACATTACGCTGCATAAAATAACTTTATCTGCCAGTGACAGTACCGTCAAAATTGGTTTGCCAGTGACGGTACCGTCAAAATTGGAGATTAAATACTAACAAACAAACTGTCTCACTTGCCCCCTCTCCTGGGCCAGAAGTTGGGTATAATACGCATGGTTTGGTAATATGCAAGATTGCACGTTAGCACCCTTTGGGCACGAAATCCTAGAAATGAAATCAAACAATAATAATAATTTACATACATTGTCACAAATTCGGAAACCGCTTTGAATGAAGGCTCATCAAGAATATAGTTCGGAATATAAGGTTAATATTATAAGCTTAACGACTTTCCGCAAGGTGGGAGACGAGACATTCAGTCGAGGTGGTAGTGTCATCGACCGCTCTACCTACTTTGATAGAAAGCGGATGAGTCACGCTTGTTCCCCGCCGCGCCGCAAACCACGGCGAATCCACACAGCAGCGAGCCACGCACACATTACAATGGAATGACCAAAACAACTAGGTTCTATGGAAAAATTGCAAAATTCCAAAAAAAATACGAAATGTTTACACCTTTTAAGTTATTTATATTTTTGCTTTGGTAGATAACTGCTGTGAAATAGGTGACATTGGTAGACTAAAGACACATTAGTAGGTAGGTACCTACCTACGCTAACAAATTTTATTTTAACCTCCCTTATAGTAAATACTCGTGGCGTTAGTAAAGTTAAAAAAATATTATGGAACAGTTATATATAGTTAGTTAACTACCAAAAATAAGTCTCTTTCTACTTCATATGACTATTGAAGATTTCAAGTAATAAGTACCTTCCGAAGGTGGGTGCAGGTACTTATAAGTAGGTAGGAATTTCATGGCATTTCTATGCAGACAGGTTTCTGGAGCTGAGCGGCCAAAGAAAGTAAATAAACATTGCATTCGTGAGGTAAACAAACTTGGGACTTGGGACCCGTTTGTCCAGCCCTTCGAGCTTGCTGAGAACACTTTCTATTATCATAATCACATTTAAAGTTGACTTACGTTTAAATTAATCCTACTTACATTGTACTCATATCCAATTTTTTTTTAAAGTTTATTGGTAATAATACGCCCACATCTATTAACGATCAACTATAGTTATATAGCACGTAGGAACTTTATAATTTTCCGTATGAAACATTTAAAACTGCGCTTCATTTTACGTAATATTTTTTTTGGTAGGTATAGAGTATAGGTTAGTAGGTAAATACATAGGAATCTACATAGATGAGGTCAAGTAGGTTGTGAAGTAATAAGGTTTAATAGACCCATAATAAAGCTTAGCTTGCTTTTTTGCTCTAATTAGAGCAACCAGAAACAGGTAGCTCCGTAGTACGTATGTACCTACATAATTGACTTATTTCTTAGTTGTTAATTAATTACTGTTTCAGAGGATTACACTTTAATAATAATAATGCACATATTTGTTTTTCTTTCCCAAAGTTGGCTTCTTTACACCTAAACAAACTAAAAATTGAGTTGCGCCTAGATTGCGCTTCATTCTAGATGAAATCATTAATAATTCCTTAATATTAAATTATTTACTGGGGAAAAGGTTGCCATTTAAATTAGATGCTGAAATGTCTCGAAGAATTAATTGATAAATTGGTGTCGACTGCTTTGACTAGACTTTAATAGAACTGCGCCTCATTCATTTTTATGTAAACAGAGAAATAGCTATGGTAATTATTATATTTACCAACATACATACATTGTTGGATTATAGTTTCCATCTATTATTCTTCAACTATTTGAAAAAGGCGGCAAGTTATGGAGGGAATGCGATTACTTATAGCGTTGTGGAACTGAGTGAACTGGTGATTCATTTCTCGGAATTGACCTTGCTATGAGTCATTCGTTGGATGGCAGAATCGGGGATACCACGCCTGTCTACCGGTCGCGGCAGCTCTGTTAGTTACTCCGTTCACTATATCAGGCTTTATTCTTTCGTATTAGAAAATATTTCAAATCACTTGAAAATGTGTTGTTATATGAATCGAAAAAGAACGAAATAATTTGTAATCAAATTATAAAAATAACATTATTGTGTTTACGAAGTTGGATAATGTTGATAACAACCATGACGTCAATTATTTTACTAAAGGTAAGTAAAAGTGTTTTCTAATTAAATACATTTTCAAATCATCATTTCAATGTTGTGATTCAAATAGTTTTTTGGAATCATCAAATTACAAAAAACTACTCCACGAAAATGACGTTCTATTTATAATCCGATTAAATTAAAATGTCAATTTTTGTTTAAAAACTTTGAAAGGATGGTTGTCTATCTCTTTTTGCTTGCGATATGTGAGTAAGATGGAAGAGATCAGAGTTGAACATGTTATTGCCTTTTCTGTCAAACGACTTTGCTATGTGGTAAAAAGAGACAACCTTTGATCTGCTTTGTGACATATTTATTTATGACGAACAGAAGACGACGAGAAGCCCAAATTATCCTGAAACTTGGTTTTATTATAAAGTATTTTTAATAATTCAATTCATTGATTAAAATTGAAAAGAAACAGTTCAATAAAGTACAGATAATATTAAATATTCGTTATTAGAGTTACAGTAATGCAGCAGTGTTTGTTGTTATCGTGTAAGTTATTGGACAAAGTTTTTGGTCGTCATCACTACTTGTTCAAAAAGTTTTATTTTATCTTTACAGACAAATAATTCTTTTTTATTGAGGATGAATAGGGAGAACAACGTCAACTGGTTTCATGGGAAAATATCTCGAGATACCGCAGAAAACCTTTTAAAAGAAGGTACGTTCTTTTGTTAACTGATGTAAAACTTGTTGCTCTAATAGAATTGGATTCAATTACTAACTAACCAATGGTATTATATGTTTATGTATTTTAGAAGGTGAGGATGGCGTTTTCTTGGTACGTGAGAGCAATACTTCACCAGGAGATTATGTACTGTCCGTTTTACATCAGGTAAGCAAGCAAAACTTAACCTTGTTACAAACAGACTTCTAAATAAGGAAGGAAATATATTGCAACCTCAAAAATAACATGTATTTATAACTTGTTTATTGTATGACTATACATATATATCATTAGACTTGTGTGGAAAATGTTTAAAGAATATCAAAGTATTTGGCAAACTTTAGTGGTGATGTATTTTTTTTCCAGGGAGAAGTAGTACATTATCAAATTCGTCGTCATGGCGACGACGCTTTCTTTTCTATAGAAGAACACACAACAGTCCATGGCCTGGACACTCTGATCCAGCATTACCGAGGGGACTCCAATGGGCTTGTCACCAAACTGTCAGTTATATGCAAAGGAGAGCCTCCACCACATGAATCTCGGACTCAAGGCACCACCAACCTGTTGCACAGGTATGTTCTCATATTAAATTTACTTTTTACATACATGTTGAACTAATATCTGATATACTTACCAACTACCTATTTAAGTATGAGTTTTATTGGGCCTGAGTAGTTTAATGATTCACATTAGTTGAGGCAAAATGTGGATGTGATTTCCCTGTCTTGAGGAGTAGTGGAGATATATCATCTTGTTTATCAATAGTTAATTGTTTGAAAAACCTAGATTACATATAGGTTACCAATACTTGTTTTCCAAAAGAAAGTAAAAGATTATTAAAATAGTTTTCCTAAGAAATTATGATAATTCAATGGACTAGTCTTAGCTCAAAACAGACTACAATGATGCTAATATTGACAATTTTAACTGTCTTTGGAATCCACTGATTTAATCAAGCTGTAACTTAGTTTTACCCAAGAAAGAAGAAGAGAAATTTACCATTTAACCATTACCTATCTAAATTAAATTGATTTAATAGCATAGATAAATTATTCTTCTAACAGAAATAATTCATATATATGTTTCAAATGCCAATTTATACATAGAAAAACATTAAATTTTAACCGAATATTCTTATGAGTCTGAAATGAAATGTTGCTTCATTCAATTAACAGACAGATTGTGTCTATTAATATCAATCATCCTCAGTAAAGAATGTTACATGACTGTAGTTGAAGAAGGAAGTTGTATCAAGTCCAGCAGATTGTCCTTAATTCCCCCTCTTTGTGTTATTGTTAAATAAAAACTAGGGGACTTATTGACTTGCATGTACATTTGAAATTTTAAAACTTCAGATGTTAACTTCTTTTAATTCTAAAATAAAAAGCAATACAAAGGTTCTTGTGAAAATTAGAATAGCATTCCATAGTGGTAAAATGATTTTTTAATTTATAAGACAGGTTTATATACTTAATATCTACTTAGATAAAACCTTTATATATATAATTTTGACTATAAAAGTAGCTTGACTTGATATATCATTTCTATTTCATTATTGATTTACAGTTTAGTTAGAACATAATGTTCTTTACATGAAAGTGTTACTAAAATATTGTAAAAATTAATAATTACTTCCTTATAATATGTATATGATGGTGATTATTAGAAATATGATACTTTGCATGAGATCATTGACCTTAATATACAACATGCATAAAGCAGTGTATCAAACAAACATGGCATCTATAAAATGGATGTAAGTTTATTGCTGATATCCTGTGAAAGTCATTGTTCATTGTTTATTCAATAAATATGGACAATGAGGACTGTTATCTGTATGAGAATGTTGCATTGTCCTCTTACAAAACTATTTGTTAACATAATGCCTTGAAAACCTTATTTAAACCTAATCCTTATTTTTGGGCAAAGGGATTAATAAAACACTAAAGAGGTCTGTATTTCTAATAGTATAGTTAACCAAATACTATTAACTGCTTTACAATACCATTCCTTCATTGAATCCGGCAGCGCGTATCTCACATCTTGTGTTGCGAAAATGATAACTACAACATAAAACGTATTTTTATTTATAAACAAAATATGACTCGAGCTTGTTTTTAAATATTTAAAAATTATGTTAGTAATAGTTAGTCAGAACTGAAGAATGTATTGCTATAGATGTTGATGGCAATACCATAGAATCATTGCCTTCCTACAGATACATCTGTGTTTAATTCTGACTCAACTGTTTTTATAGTGATTCATTATTTTGTTGGCAAGGTAAAGCCAAAACACTGACATTTTCTGCTGTTAAAACAATTGAAATTTAAATGAAGGTTACATACTTGTTAGCTTATTATGGTATGGTAATTAAATATTAGTCATTCTTAATGATATCCCAAATTAATAAAAAAAACTGTTCTTGTTCTTAAACTAATGTTCTGTTTAGCATGGTTTGATGTTAAGTAACTGTCATCAATCTATGTTGAGTGCAAGTCGACACAAGAATTTTTAAGAAATTAGTTCGTAATCATTACAAAACGGGTATTGGTCAATCTAAATTAATTTTCTTCTGCAAAAAAACCGGTGATTTCGTTAAGTGAAATCAAGCATGCTTAGTAGAAATCAATTGTGTAATATACGTTTGTATTACAATACAATTACAATATGTTTGTATTTAATATTTTTGTTTAATTACTATGAATAATCCATAGAGCGACAGAGGCGGGAAACTACAATGTGGTTTCGAAGATGCTTGAGTGTGGGTACCGGAACCGCGACGCTAAGAACCAGGACGGTCAGACGGCCGTGCACATCGCCGCTCGCGCCGGCAGGGACAGCATACTCACCAAACTCATCGATAGCGGCGCCACCGTCAACGTGCGCGACTCCTTTGGATATACACCTCTACATGTATGTTAAGATATTTGACATTCTGTACAATATTTTCTACATGAAATGTACAATCTCACTTAAACTTCTAGTTCTAGCCACTAAAATCTTTACAAAGGCTAAAAAAAAGACACCAGGTTTGAACTTGTATAAAACTGCTAACTCCCCGTCTTATACGTAGATTTTATGTGATTATAATTAAAAGTCTATAGATCCTATGACGTGCTGTAAAACACCTATGCTACAAAACACAAATAGTCTTGGCTATCGACGGTATAAAGTTCTTCAAATGAAATACCGCAACTCGGGATCTGGTTATCTAAAAGCGGCATTATGACCTTGAAATTCCTCCTTTAAGAATTATTGCGTCATGATCGGTATACACATGTTTGTGTTAATTGACTCAATGTGGTAATGATTATATAACAATCGCTTTACAAACCAACATGAGTTAAGTCTTTTAACTCATGTTGGTTTCTGTTTTCAGACAACTGTATTTCGTTGATACCTCCTTTTTTATTTTAAAACTTGTATTTTGTGGACTTAGATGTCATAATCATTTATCACATAGTTATTTATCACATAAAGAGTCAGAAACATTGACAGAAAAAACAAAGTGAGCATTTATACTGCAGCTAAAGCAGTCATACTTTGGTTTAGTAAATAATTAAATGTAATTTCTTTTATTATAGTACACATGCCAGAACAATTTGCCTAGCACTACGGAGTTGCTCGTCACAAAAGGTAACGCCAATTACCAGATGAGACACGCGGCCACAGGGAAGGTTCCCTTACACGACGCCGCCCAGAAAGGACATATTGAATGTATTAAGGTAATTCAATACTTTACCAATACCGATTTTCTTTTTCTCAGAATCATTTTATTCCTCTTTCTTTGTCTTATAAATCATAAGATCATCTTTATTTTGAATTGTAGGTTCTATTGAAACTCAATGCTCCTGCGCATCCAAGAACAACTGCTCAGGAGACACCTGCGGATTTGGCAAAGAATCACGGCCACGATGAATGCTACCAGTTACTCAGTGTGTATTTATTTAAAGTATTGACTCTTTTCAGCGTCAAAAATCGAATTGGCGGCTTTTAATTACATTATGTATGACTTCAATACTCAATTACTTTTAACAGATGTAGAAATCTATTTACATTTTATATATTTATAAAAAAATCACCATGGTCAATTAATTCATTTCAAGTCATACTCTAACCTAAAAGTTGCAGATGAGTGACTAATATTAGTCATATGATTTTATACGGAGTTTGTTATTTCTATATAGAAATATAAGACAAAAAACATTTTTAGAGAACCACAAGCCGGAGCCGCCTAAGACCAGCCGCAGCGAGTGGTACCACGGCACGCTGAGCCGCGACGAGGCGGTCCGCGCGCTGCGGGCGTACTGCTCCGCGCACGCGCTCGCCGACCGCGCGGCCGACGGCGTGTTCCTGGTGAGGTACAGCGAGCGGCACACCGGCGCCTACGTCCTCACTATGCTCAGCGAAAACGCGCCCTTCAATTTCATTATTAGGAAAGAGGTATGGTTTCAACTAGAAAAGTTTTAAATTTATTGTTGTTTTGTCGGGTGTGCGTCATATTTCATATAGAAGTTGAAAACTGAAATAAAGTTTGCGTGTTCATAAGAAAGTTTGTTTTTGCAGAACGCGTGGGTGTTCATAGACGACGGCCCGTACCTGGAGTCGCTGGAGCGCGTGGTGGCGCACTACAGCGGCGCGGCGGACGGGCTGCCCGCGCGCCTCACGCACCCCGTGCCGCCCGCGCCCAAGCCGCCGCTGCCTGAGGTAAGCACGCGTGGGTGTTCATAGACGACGGCCCGTACCTGGAGTCGCTGGAGCGCGTGGTGGCGCACTACAGCGGCGCGGCGGACGGGCTGCCCGCGCGCCTCACGCACCCCGTGCCGCCCGCGCCCAAGCCGCCGCTGCCTGAGGTAAGCACGCGTGGGTGTTCATAGACGACGGCCCGTACCTGGAGTCGCTGGAGCGCGTGGTGGCGCACTACAGCGGCGCGGCGGACGGGCTGCCCGCGCGCCTCACGCACCCCGTGCCGCCCGCGCCCAAGCCGCCGCTGCCTGAGGTAAGCACGCGTGGGTGTTCATAGACGACGGCCCGTACCTGGAGTCGCTGGAGCGCGTGGTGGCGCACTACAGCGGCGCGGCGGACGGGCTGCCCGCGCGCCTCACGCACCCCGTGCCGCCCGCGCCCAAGCCGCCGCTGCCTGAGGTAAGCACGCGTGGGTGTTCATAGACGACGGCCCGTACCTGGAGTCGCTGGAGCGCGTGGTGGCGCACTACAGCGGCGCGGCGGACGGGCTGCCCGCGCGCCTCACGCACCCCGTGCCGCCCGCGCCCAAGCCGCCGCTGCCTGAGGTAAGCACGCGTGGGTGTTCATAGACGACGGCCCGTACCTGGAGTCGCTGGAGCGCGTGGTGGCGCACTACAGCGGCGCGGCGGACGGGCTGCCCGCGCGCCTCACGCACCCCGTGCCGCCCGCGCCCAAGCCGCCGCTGCCTGAGGTAAGCACGCGTGGGTGTTCATAGACGACGGCCCGTACCTGGAGTCGCTGGAGCGCGTGGTGGCGCACTACAGCGGCGCGGCGGACGGGCTGCCCGCGCGCCTCACGCACCCCGTGCCGCCCGCGCCCAAGCCGCCGCTGCCTGAGGTAAGCACGCGTGGGTGTTCATAGACGACGGCCCGTACCTGGAGTCGCTGGAGCGCGTGGTGGCGCACTACAGCGGCGCGGCGGACGGGCTGCCCGCGCGCCTCACGCACCCCGTGCCGCCCGCGCCCAAGCCGCCGCTGCCTGAGGTAAGCACGCGTGGGTGTTCATAGACGACGGCCCGTACCTGGAGTCGCTGGAGCGCGTGGTGGCGCACTACAGCGGCGCGGCGGACGGGCTGCCCGCGCGCCTCACGCACCCCGTGCCGCCCGCGCCCAAGCCGCCGCTGCCTGAGGTAAGCACGCGTGGGTGTTCATAGACGACGGCCCGTACCTGGAGTCGCTGGAGCGCGTGGTGGCGCACTACAGCGGCGCGGCGGACGGGCTGCCCGCGCGCCTCACGCACCCCGTGCCGCCCGCGCCCAAGCCGCCGCTGCCTGAGGTAAGCACGCGTGGGTGTTCATAGACGACGGCCCGTACCTGGAGTCGCTGGAGCGCGTGGTGGCGCACTACAGCGGCGCGGCGGACGGGCTGCCCGCGCGCCTCACGCACCCCGTGCCGCCCG
The DNA here is from genome assembly GCA_949316135.1 of Choreutis nemorana. NCBI lineage: Eukaryota > Metazoa > Arthropoda > Insecta > Lepidoptera > Choreutidae > Choreutis > Choreutis nemorana. The sequence continues at coordinate 3,713,708 of OX438598.1, forward strand.
CGCCCAAGCCGCCGCTGCCTGAGGTAAGCACGCGTGGGTGTTCATAGACGACGGCCCGTACCTGGAGTCGCTGGAGCGCGTGGTGGCGCACTACAGCGGCGCGGCGGACGGGCTGCCCGCGCGCCTCACGCACCCCGTGCCGCCCGCGCCCAAGCCGCCGCTGCCTGAGGTAAGCACGCGTGGGTGTTCATAGACGACGGCCCGTACCTGGAGTCGCTGGAGCGCGTGGTGGCGCACTACAGCGGCGCGGCGGACGGGCTGCCCGCGCGCCTCACGCACCCCGTGCCGCCCGCGCCCAAGCCGCCGCTGCCTGAGGTAAGCACGCGTGGGTGTTCATAGACGACGGCCCGTACCTGGAGTCGCTGGAGCGCGTGGTGGCGCACTACAGCGGCGCGGCGGACGGGCTGCCCGCGCGCCTCACGCACCCCGTGCCGCCCGCGCCCAAGCCGCCGCTGCCTGAGGTAAGCACGCGTGGGTGTTCATAGACGACGGCCCGTACCTGGAGTCGCTGGAGCGCGTGGTGGCGCACTACAGCGGCGCGGCGGACGGGCTGCCCGCGCGCCTCACGCACCCCGTGCCGCCCGCGCCCAAGCCGCCGCTGCCTGAGGTAAGCACGCGTGGGTGTTCATAGACGACGGCCCGTACCTGGAGTCGCTGGAGCGCGTGGTGGCGCACTACAGCGGCGCGGCGGACGGGCTGCCCGCGCGCCTCACGCACCCCGTGCCGCCCGCGCCCAAGCCGCCGCTGCCTGAGGTAAGCACGCGTGGGTGTTCATAGACGACGGCCCGTACCTGGAGTCGCTGGAGCGCGTGGTGGCGCACTACAGCGGCGCGGCGGACGGGCTGCCCGCGCGCCTCACGCACCCCGTGCCGCCCGCGCCCAAGCCGCCGCTGCCTGAGGTAAGCACGCGTGGGTGTTCATAGACGACGGCCCGTACCTGGAGTCGCTGGAGCGCGTGGTGGCGCACTACAGCGGCGCGGCGGACGGGCTGCCCGCGCGCCTCACGCACCCCGTGCCGCCCGCGCCCAAGCCGCCGCTGCCTGAGGTAAGCACGCGTGGGTGTTCATAGACGACGGCCCGTACCTGGAGTCGCTGGAGCGCGTGGTGGCGCACTACAGCGGCGCGGCGGACGGGCTGCCCGCGCGCCTCACGCACCCCGTGCCGCCCGCGCCCAAGCCGCCGCTGCCTGAGGTAAGCACGCGTGGGTGTTCATAGACGACGGCCCGTACCTGGAGTCGCTGGAGCGCGTGGTGGCGCACTACAGCGGCGCGGCGGACGGGCTGCCCGCGCGCCTCACGCACCCCGTGCCGCCCGCGCCCAAGCCGCCGCTGCCTGAGGTAAGCACGCGTGGGTGTTCATAGACGACGGCCCGTACCTGGAGTCGCTGGAGCGCGTGGTGGCGCACTACAGCGGCGCGGCGGACGGGCTGCCCGCGCGCCTCACGCACCCCGTGCCGCCCGCGCCCAAGCCGCCGCTGCCTGAGGTAAGCACGCGTGGGTGTTCATAGACGACGGCCCGTACCTGGAGTCGCTGGAGCGCGTGGTGGCGCACTACAGCGGCGCGGCGGACGGGCTGCCCGCGCGCCTCACGCACCCCGTGCCGCCCGCGCCCAAGCCGCCGCTGCCTGAGGTAAGCACGCGTGGGTGTTCATAGACGACGGCCCGTACCTGGAGTCGCTGGAGCGCGTGGTGGCGCACTACAGCGGCGCGGCGGACGGGCTGCCCGCGCGCCTCACGCACCCCGTGCCGCCCGCGCCCAAGCCGCCGCTGCCTGAGGTAAGCACGCGTGGGTGTTCATAGACGACGGCCCGTACCTGGAGTCGCTGGAGCGCGTGGTGGCGCACTACAGCGGCGCGGCGGACGGGCTGCCCGCGCGCCTCACGCACCCCGTGCCGCCCGCGCCCAAGCCGCCGCTGCCTGAGGTAAGCACGCGTGGGTGTTCATAGACGACGGCCCGTACCTGGAGTCGCTGGAGCGCGTGGTGGCGCACTACAGCGGCGCGGCGGACGGGCTGCCCGCGCGCCTCACGCACCCCGTGCCGCCCGCGCCCAAGCCGCCGCTGCCTGAGGTAAGCACGCGTGTTTCTAATGAAAAACGAAACTCTTAAGGCTAATAAATGAAAACATTAACCCTTTAACCGCCAAGGTCGGATTAATCCGACAAAAGTATTCGTGCCCATTTCGTACCAAGGTCGGATATTTACGACCAAATACCACTACTCGCTTTTCGGCCTTATTGTTCGATAGCGCTGTGTTATATTAAAACAATGTTGATATTTGGTAAATAGTTGATGAAGTATTCATTTAAAATTGATTACACTTTAGTTTCATAGTAAGAAGACTTAAAAATAATGTCTAAAGTTAGATAAATGGTTGTAGGTATTTATTTTTCGCTTTACTGTGCTTGGCGCTGAGGGCACGACAACTGATATCACGTCTGGCGGTTAAAAGGTTAAATTCGTACGCTCGGTCGCCTTACACTTCCCTACTCGTTTTACGCCCACGGCGCCCTGAGCTGCCGCAGTTTCTGTTGTTTATTACTAGTAGTAGTACTTGCTTAGCGGTTGTCATAGTAACTGTGCGGCTTGCGATCGCTTCCCGCCAAGTTTATGGGTCGTTCAACAACCGTTCTGGGTGTGGGTAAAAACCGCACCGTAAGCTCTTAGCCTAGAAGATAGAAACTTTCACATAAGTGATGTATCACGCCTTAACTCAATTTTGTTTTGCAGTTTTCGACGATGCCTCGTTCCAAGAAACCGTCACCGAGCCGAGCAGCCATGAACCAGATGCTATCGCTGGTGAAACACGACATCCTCAGCGATAAGCAGATGACTGTTCCCACCTCTCCTCCCCTATCCGACATACCCAACAACAACACCTTCGAACTCCTCACCAAAAACCTCTCCTTCTCCTCCGACTTCAGCAATGATAGCTTTAACAACAATGACGCTTGCGATGACAACGACACCTACAAAGTGCCAGTCAACAACTCAGCTATTATAAACCTAGCTGAGAATTACAACGAAATATCTATAAATTCCGATGGACAATTGTCAACATTGCAAGGTACGTTTAATGTACATATTTATGTAACCTATCTGAATATTCAATGTTGCTTAAACATTTGTCGTAAAATGACAATAAAACTCTTCGTTATCACATGTATAGAGCCAATTTTATTATCTGCCACAGAATTTATCCCTATGAGCGAGTTGACTCTCGGCACAGTGATCGGGGAGGGCGAGTTCGGATCGGTGTTGCGAGCCACGTATACTCCTAACGGTGGCGTCGCCATGCCGGTAGCTGTTAAAACATTACACATACAACACACGGACACCAACCAGAAGGAGTTCCTAGCCGAAGCCAAGCTCATGATGGCGCTAAGGCATCGATGTATCGTCAGACTTATTGGAATATCATTGGTTAGTTAACAAAAAAATCACAACTAGAAAAAAACATAATTATTTTCATTACATACCGATATTATATAATGAACTGACCAAGTTTCTTGTTATGATGTTTAACTGATCACCCGGAAATGCGAGTTCAATTACTTAACTGTGCAAAGATACAGACATATGTACCTTTGCCCAATTAAACTATTGAACTGATATTTATACATTTTAGTACGGATTTGAATTGCATCCTAAGAGAGTCATAAGTTACTTTTTAGAAAAATAAGATAAGGGTTTTTAAGTTATTGTTACGTAAGAAGTTACATTAACGTGTTTTTCTACTAGGGCCCGCCGCTAGCCATGATCCAGGAACTTGTAGGCCTAGGCTCACTGCTGCAGTACCTAGTGACGGCGGGGCGACAGGCCAGCCCGGGCTACGAGCTGCGTCTGTGGGCGTGCCAGGTCGCCGCCGGCATGAGCTACCTCGAACGCAGGCGCTTTGTGCATAGAGACCTGGCTGCTAGGAACATACTGCTGGCCACTAGGTACCTTATTAACAAACATTTACCTACAGTGCATACAAGGGGAGTGAAGTAAACAATAAGAACCATAATAGTAGATAGAAAAATCCAGATAAAATCTAGTTTTAAAACTGTATCAATGTGAGTGTATTTTATATGTGTGTGTCATTCAAATTTCCACGAGCAATATGAACAGAACATGAGTAAAATAAGTACCTCAATCGACAGGCATCAAGCGAAGATCAGCGACTTCGGTCTATCGCGCGCGCTATCAACTGACAGTTCGTACTACAAGGCATCCCGCGGCGGCAAATGGCCCATCAAATGGTACGCGCCGGAGTCCTACAACTACGGCACATTCAGCCACGCTAGTGATGTCTGGAGCTACGGCGTCACGCTCTGGGAGATGTTCAGCTACGGACAGCAACCTTACGGCGATATGAGGGGCATAGAGGTAAGTTGTTAGATAAAAATTTAATGATTAAAAATCATAGTGTGGAAAGTGTCATTAATCTTTCACATTCGTCTTGCGACCATCATGAATTAAAATACACTTCTGGACACATCTATTGGCCCACCTTAGAGTTTAGGTTTCGATGGCCCCTACCTAAATATGATTGCTAGATTGAACCAAAACTATTGATGCAGTTTTAAACCTGATACATTTTACCATCATTTCCGATCGTATTGTTTTAAATTTGAAATCAGAATACCACACGACATGGAGCTATGCCTAACAAGTCGGGTATGCGCCTAGATGAAGGCAGTCGATTTTTGATTAAAAGCATGTTTTATCAAATAATGGTTTAATTTAATAACGCGTATTGCCTCCATGGGCATCTACGACAGCTCTCATAGGCATAGAGTTTATCAACCGCTCTATGAAATTTTGAGGCAGTTTTCAACTCCTGCATCGTCTGGGCAACTGGCTGACGAGCCCTAACACGTCTTTTTAGCTCGTCACACTTGTGCTCAATCGGGTTCATGTCTGGGCTTCTGGCTGGCCGGTCCATAACTGTTGTGTTGTTTACATGTTTACATCCCGAAGATATTCCCTGACGATGCCGTCATTATCATGCATAAAAAGGAAATTTGGGCCCACATAGTCCGCGTATGACATCACGTGAGGTTCTAAGCACTCACAAATGCACCTTTCAGCATTTAATGTTGGCAACCGTGGTCCCATAACATCTCGCCCGCGGATATACCGCCCCAGACAGTCCATGAGCCACCGCCATAAGCAACCCTCTCTTCAAAGCAGCATTGTTCAAAACGCTCTCCCTTACGTCGGTAAACCTTCTTCCTTCCATCATTGCCATGTAACGCAAGTTTAGACTCATCAGAAAAGAGTACACGGCTCCAATGCTACTGAGTCCAATTTAAATGAAGGCACGCTGTTCGATGGGCTCGCGTTAGTTCGGGGCCATTAGCTGGCTTGTGTGGTACCATATTGCGTTCTTTTAAGCTTCTCCGAACAGTTCGAGCGATCACAGATACTGGAGGTCGCGAAGTTGATTTTGTATCTCAATGGAGGTAAGGTGACGATTTCTCAAGCTGGTCATCACGTTGAATCGATCCTGCCTTTCAGTTGTGACTCGAGATCGTGGCCTCCCTTGGCGACGAACAAAGCCGCCAGTCTCTAGGTATCTACGATAAACATTTCGGACCGCAGATCGACTTAAATTAAGTTGAGCACTCACATTTCTTTGGCTGTGTCCGGCCTGCATAAGTGCCACAGCTTGGGCGGCGACTTCAGGCAAAGTATCCATAGATAATTGATAGAACCTTACCTTAATGTTAAGAATAAGTAATGTTTGTTGCAAAACCAAAGAAAAATCACACTTTCAAGAATTAAATCCAAGTAAACAAATTCGATTGTTTGATATTAACGAACAGGCTCCAAGTTGTCTTTTCTTTCTTTAAACTCTGTTCGAAATTTTAATAAAAAGACTTGAATAAAATTATGAACGTGCCAGGTTCAAAACTGCATAATAAATAACATTTTGCTTGACCTAATATAAATTTTTTGCTAGGACCAAAACTGAAAATGCAAGGTTAGCCAAAAGATGTGTCCAGATGATTAGTTTCTCTTTAAATAGAAACATGCTTGATTGACTTACCATAGATATTAAAACTGAATTTCTTATGATGTTTAAGAAAAGGATATTCTTTGCGTAAAATTTAAAATAGTTGTTTAAAAATTTTAATTACCTTCGTAGTTTATTCTTTTTTATGAAATGTTTCGGTTTATAGACTATTTTGTCCTTTTTTTCAGGCGATTCAAATGGTAGAAAATGGTGAACGGCTAGAGCGTCCGGACGACTGCCCGGATGAGATCTACCAAGTGATGCTGGATTGCTGGGCGTACAACCCCGACGCTAGGCCGAGCTTCAGCAAACTAGTCGACGTCTTCTCACATCACCCGGACTACGTCAATATCAATCAGATGGCGTTAGACAATGAGGACACAGCCACTTAAGTTTATCTTAAATCATGCCGCCTAACTGTTTTGTGTAAAAGGACTTTAGGCTAAAGACTATATAAGTATAAAACTAAATTAATTTGTTAGAAAGAGATAAAACTATTTAAACATCAATAATCATGATGTTTAAATGAAAATTACTGTGAAAGAATCATTTAAAAGCATTTATGCTTGCTACTAGATGAAAGGTATATATGTTTTAGATAAAGATCGAATATTGAACTTGTAAATATATTATATATTATAGGGACTAAAGATAAAATTCATTTATTTGCTTTTCAAATTAATTATAAAAAAGTCTATTTAAGACAGTATGGGTTTTATTAAGATAAGATGTTTAGAAAAATAACATATAATCTCATTGTATAAAAAATATCAAATAATAAATATTTATTAAATATAGTTTCTACAAATAGTGACGTTGGACATCTAGATCTTATATTTATATAAAAGAAGTCTTCCTAATAAGAATGTTTACATTGTTAGATTAACAAATGGCCTACAATTAATGCAATAATATGTATGTGTAGTAGGATAGATAGATTAAAGAAGTAAGAGATCAATTTTAAGAGAAAATGCCTTTATGTGTGCCTATTAAATAAGTCTAACAACGATAGATGTAACTCGTAACCTTATAAAGCTTCATACACAATAAATGAGTAATAATTTTTAATCGCGGATCGAATAACTTTTCATATCTTGTTCTTTGTATGTTTATATTGTGTTCCTGATACAGCCAAATCTACATATATAATATATAAAATAAATAAGTCATGTAAATAAAACCAAACATTCCGATTTTCTTTAGACAAATAGATCAATGCATCGCCATATTAAGGCCATATTTTTGTGATTACACATTATTTATTTTTTGCCATCTGGTTGTGTTTTTTTATAATATGTACAAAATTATTATCTAATCAAGTTACCCAAATTTTATTACATATTGTGAAATGAATTTATATTAAATTCTTTACTACAAAGTCTGACTTAGGTTATATTTACGTAAGTGACAAATTTTTATCAATTATTGTAACAAAACAAACAAAATGTGATAAATGTATTTATTATAATATTTAATAAAGACAAAAAACTATATAAAACTAATTTTTCTTATAATTCTATAACTATTTTTCTAGGTCCATTTTCTAACTTATCAAAAACATGAGCACTGGCATCAAATTAATATCACAATCGTTTTTTGGTTAAATCACTCATAAACGCACATTTAAGATTTTAACAAAAAAAATGTATTTTTGACTAAACATTTAAACGGCACTCGTTGTACGGGGGAGGAGGTGTTTCAGAACGTCCTGGTAATCTTATAGCATCAGCTTGAACTGAGGAATCTGCAGCCCTCGGTAGGCCGTAAGGAGAAAACGGCAGCGCTCTGTCCGGCAACGACAGCTGTCTTCGAAGAGTTGGAGGAGTTTCCAGGTCTGGGTTCAACACACTATTCCATAACAAACTTGTCCTCATGCTGGAGTCTCCGTCTCCACGATGCAGCCTACGTCTCTGCTCCCTCCTTGTCTCTGGTGTAATACAGCTCAATTGCCCGCAAGTACAAAACTTACGTAACCAAATGTAAGTACCCACTATTCCTATGCCTAACCCAACTTCTAGTCCTATTATAAACGATTGGAAGGCAGGAAATTCCGAGTCAAACTTTTCGAATGGTGTCATTGGGTGCTTAGGGACTTCAGGTGGAGATGTAGTTACATTGTTTGTACGTGTTACATTCCATACTGTATTCACGTCAACATCTTCTTTTTCAACATTCACTAGAGAAATCATCTTCTCCAGCATTTTTGGATGTTTCTTTGTACACTGTTTCTTGTACGATATTTGATGAGCCGTGATCCAAGCTTCCATAGCAATGAACTCAGGGTTGCATTGCCAGTATTCATTTTCCAATTCAAGTCTGTCTAATTTTCTTAGCGGCCGTAGTACTTCTATTGATAATGATATCATGTAGTTTTCACTTAAATCTAGCTTTCTTAAATTAGGAAGTCGTGAAAAAAGTCTTTCTGGTAGCATTTTTATGCGGCAGTTGTTCAAATCGAGAACCTGAAATTTAATATTAATATACTATTTTAATTATAATCAAACCAAAGAATAGGAGTATAAAAGAGATGCAACTATTTTATTGCTGTGAAATAGAAAAACGTATATTTTACCTGAATGTTTGTATGCATTAAAAATGGTTCATTTTTTAGTTCCTCGAACACGTTCCCTGATAAATCCAATGTAATTAGTTGTGGCGTATCCCACAATAGGTCCGATGGTATGAACCTTAATCTATTATTGCTGATATCTAGGTAGGTCAGCTTATCTAGACCAGAAAATGCGTGCAGTCCAATCCAAAATATTGAATTATACGACAAATTTAATATTTCTATTGATGTGTAGCCGGATTCCTAAAACAAAGACAACCTTTAGTAAGTTTTCATTAGCATGGAATCAATTAATAATATCATTGCATGGATTTTAAAAAATACCGTGAAATATATACAGGCATACCTTGAAGCAAAAGTTGTTCAACTCACTGATGGCATTATGGCTGAGACTGTAAATTTGCACAGCTTTGGGCACACCTATGTCGATATATATTATGTTTTGATTCACACACGTAGCTCTGTTCAAGCCACTTTCCATATCACAGTCGCACTGTTTTGGACACAATTCAGCTGCACACGACGTCAACAGAAACATAAACAACACGACACGTCTTAACGCCATTTCTTATAGTTTGGACTTATTGTTTTTCTTGACAGAGCAGTTGGCATTATGAATATTATTTTTGTGTAAAATCAAATCATTTAACTGATTCATAAAACACTCGGTCATTTAAAATAGAGCAATGATACCTGCTTCGTTTGATAAAGCATTGTTATCAGTTCCATATAAAGGCGATAAGATAAAACGTAATTTGATGCTTTGTCACACCAGTGGAGCAGACATCATCAGTTGTGTGTGTGCAATACCTAAACAAAGGTGTAATTTGTTGAATTGTATATATGTACTAGGTATTATGCTGAATTTGACTGCAATAAGCATATTGCATATAATAAGATGCTTTAAACTTTTTTACTTTGGTGATTAATTGAGTTACTTATTCTTACACCTTCTAACTCGAAAGTTGTTATTGTATCTTAATTAAGGAAGTACCGACTTTAAGAGAAACAAAAAAATATGCTTACAGTCAGTATATTACGTATTTATAAAGTATTTATTTACAGTTCATAAATAAAATATTTGAGTAATAGTTTGAGTAATCTACTATCATTACTAGTTGACACACTTTTTACGTCTTTTAGCTTTCTTGATTATATATGCAAACTATCTCATGCTCGATGCTCGCGACACCGGATGTGTCTCTTGCCTATTGCTGACAATGCAACCCTTCAACCCTGACTGGGATGCTGCCAACCTTACTCACTCACATGTTTTCGGCGTCGAGTCAAAACCTCATTTGTGCATTTTTTATTCCGGAATATGATTATCTTTTGTTTAATTAATAAAAAGCTGGTACTGCGTCTATGACTGTATCGTATACAGTCATAGATGCAGTACAGTCCATCGGATTAAGATATAAAAACTTTGTAAAACACACGACATACAAGGTTTTCATGCATCGCTGACAATGTAGAAACAAAACTTTGTCTTCAGTTTTTGCAAAGCAGAATTGCTTTTCCATTTGCGCTTCTCAAACTCAAACTTATTAACCATACCTCATTACAATAAAATTGTAGGTATTTTAAATGCTTAGTTGAAGATATTTGAATTTTGTCTGAGCTGTGGCGGTGGTGGGTAACATCTCTTCATAGTGTAGTCTATTCCCATTATTGCGTTTCTAACGTCGTGAACTGCAGCCGTTATGTTCTCAAATGTGTTGCTTAAACGGTCCACAGCTACTGCCTGGAGAAAAATAATGTTGCTACTTAACACCTTCATTATTTAAAAGGTAATACGTTTTAATGGAGATTTATGGGTAATTAATGTAAATTGTAAGTACGAGAAATAAATTAAATGGAGTAAGCTTTTTTGGAATTTAATCAGTTTTCTAAATATATAAAATAAAACTACTATACTTGTATATGGGCAGCTTCTGCTACTCTCTCTAGGGATTGTGCATTGCTGAGTGTTGCTTGGGCCATCTGTGACATTGCTGCAGCTTGCTGATCCATCACTTGTACCTGCATTAAAATATAAATCTATGTATTAAGTTGCCAAAGTTTGATTTATGGTATGAATAAACATTTTTTTAATATTTCCATTTATAAATAAGGACAGAACGACGGCGAAATACAATTCGACATAAATTTGAGTGTATTTTAATATTATTAATATTAAAAGCATACAAATTTTAATTAAAATAACTTTGCAAATAAACATTAGGATTAATATTATCAATTTTTTGCGATCCCATCTTAGTGATATTATTTCAGTCAAATGTAGAAACAGCCTTTATTTTTAACCATTTTCTGCCCTCTTTCTTTTTTAAAAAGTATTGTTGTAGATCTTAGGCTACATAAATAATTCCTAAGTTAATGTTTACAATAAAATCTATATCTATATCTTGAATCCAATAATTTTGCAATCATTATTAACATGGTATGGCAACCCTAATCTGTCACATTTCCCCTGAACTTCACCACAGATGTTCTTGCGCCTAGTAAGTTAAAGATAGTTCTAGTAAATATTTAATAGATTTACTAGTGTGGCATTTTAGCAATAGACGCCGCATTTATTGGTTACAAGCTACTGATATAAATAACTTTAAATTGGGTCAATATACCTTTTTTATTATTTAGGATAAAGTTTTTGTTGCTAGTATATTGATATACTTCAATGGCAAAAAAAAGAGTCAGACTGGCACATGATGAGTTTCATACCACCTTATAAGATATGTAGGTGTAAGATTATTTCATAAAAGAAACACGAACAAGCAAACATTTAAAAAAATCATGTTTCAAGTTTCTTGTGTCAGAGCCAATTAATTTAAAATTTATTTATCTTTTTAGTTAGGTTAGAAAACGTCTATAATGGTTCATGAGATACAGCTTGCTGATAGACAGACAGACAGCAGAGACTTAGTAATAGAGTTCCCATTTTCAGATTTCGATTATTTAGTTAAATTACATAAATGATGTAATTATCATGTAAATAATATTATTATTATTAAATTACCAATTTTTCCATAATATTAATTTGTTTTTCATCAGCTTCAGTTGGGACTATTGCAGTGGTTTGGCAGAACTCCATCACATCATTGGGATATTCTTCAACAGATAGTTCCTCTTCATCATTACCATTGTATGGTTCTAATTTGATTTTTTTTCTTTTTTCTAAAAAAAATACACTAAATCTAAATGCCTCCAAGATGGTATGAGGTTAAATGTAGAAAATATAATAGGAATCTTACTGGGTGGAGTTTTTTCTTCATTGCAAAAGTCCATTATTTTTTGTTCTAAATCTGTGAGAGACTCCTGATTCACTTTACCTTCTTTAATTTGTTTTAGTTTAATCTTTATAAACCTTTTCTTATCAGACCAAAACTGTAGAAACAAGAAATTACAATTATTTATAAACATTAGAAAACTGACAATTGCATTTTTAGCATATATTTTATGAAATAACATAAATATGAATTTATTTTCTTTTATGTAACATAGACAAGACATGCATTAGCCCATAATTTTGTGTAATGGCAAGTGATGATGTGACTGATTATGGAAGCATACTTGCTAAAACAATGCTACAAAGTTACAGTACTTTATTTATTTACTTTAATCCATCCTTTAGTAGATTTTCGCGCCCCATCCATCTGGTTCATGGTATCAGCTATCTCTGTCCAGGATCTGTTGAACTTTATATTCCTTCTTCCAAAGTTGTGATTACCTCTGTAGAGTTCTGGATGTGTTTCCATGTATTCTATTAATACTTTAACTTGCCCAACTGAAGGTCTTGTAGTTATCTTTAAAACATATATAAATTTTTGACTGAAAAGTCTGAACATAGGCAGATCAAAGTTTATTTTTATATTTAATAATATTATAATTATCATTATTTGTCTATAACAATATGCAATCATAATTTTGTATAAATATGCCTTTACACTTTTCTTGCAAAGAAAAATAAATCCCCCCCCTCCTTTCTTAAAATGCATGCAGCACACTAAACACTCTCATAGAAAGTCTACCCTATCTTGATGTGTTTGCAGATGGATGGAAGTTATTGATGCCTACTTGTATTAGTTACTATGAAAATATTGTATAAGAATTATTGTTTGTTTGAATTTTTGATTGTGTTGTTTATGATTTGTAATGAATTTATTGATATTTGGAATTTGTATTTAATTTTAATTTAATGTTTAAATAATTCAGTTATTGGGGTAACCCGTTTAATTATTTATAATAAATAAATAATAAAATAAAAAATGATATAATCTTAGTACTACCAGGCTCCACTAATTTGGATATTGATCAAAGAAAAATAACACAAAAATATTTTATAAAAGCAACAATTTAAAATTTTAATGCAGGGCAATCCTTTCCCTTTCAGCCCACATTTTTTTAGAGTCCAGCATTTAATATAGACTTTAGGAATTACTTACAACTCCTGACCCTTCTTCATCTGAATAATCTGCCATTATGTTAAGTTACTGTCCTATGTAAATGTTTTATGAAACCTTTTGTATTGCGAAAAAAATAATTTCAATTATGTTCATTTATAAGGTTAAAAGCTGTAGCAAAATTTTAATTTTTATCTTGTTTTTGTTCTTGACATATAAACTGTTGTCGAGAAACGAAAAAATGTTTAGGACAAGAAAAATGCTATTGATTTCTGAACTGAAATAATTACGTTCCGTTTATGGCTCTGAGAAACCCTTGTACAGATTCTCACCAACTTAAAAAAATATATTTATATGATACTACCATTCCAACTACTCTTCTTTTGTACACAAATCAATTTTTTTTATTATTAAAAACAATGTTTTGCCACGCAATGATTCGACCTAGCCAAAAAGTAACCAAAATTTGCTTAAAATGGAAAAAAGATACTTTTAGGTCCCGAGACTTAGTCCAAAAATGAATTTTATATTAATTTCATTTCACATAGATTCTCATGTAAAATACCTTAGAATGACATGCAAGACGTATGTTTGTGAATTTCTTGAGTTTTTGTAATTTTATTGCATTTCTTGAAATTAATGGGTTATAATTTAAAACAATAAGTGAAAATACTGAAAATTTATGAGTTAAAATTTATGAAGTGAGTTTTGTGTGTAGTGTATAGTGGGATTTTTTCAGCTGATTCTTGTTTACAGTTCATGAGTTGAAATTTAATTTCAGAAATGTATTCATTTGAAGGAGATTTCAGAAGAAAACCTCAACAAAATTTAGCTGGTGCTAGTGCACAACGTAAAACAGACAGAGATGCCTTAATACAACAGACTCAACTACAAAGACAAAAAAGAGAGGTTCTCTTTCCTTACTCAATATTTCTTATAAATCTAAGCTACATAATCGAATCATATTTAAGGAATACCTAAATTAGTAATTTTGTTCTAAATTATAATCAATTTCATAATATTTTACATAAATAACAACAGGCAATTTGGAAAAACATTGAATAAAATACTCTCAGAATTGACATGACACATTTGAAAATATTACAGGAAATAAGAAGACGATTAAATAGTACAATTAAAATTCAAGCATATGTCAGAAGTTATTTAACAAGAAAGCATTGTAAAAGCAATGAGCGGAAACAATTTGACAACATGTTTGCAATGGCAGATCCGGAAGACCTAAATGCAGTGTCAATACTTTTAGCTAAAATTTTGTTCTTCTTTGATCTTACGAAGGACACTTCTAGACTGGTAATGGACATTGTTATTTTAAAAATACTGTTAAAAATTAAACACCTTAAGGATTACTTTAATGAAAAGTTTAATTATTTTGCCTACCTGTAGTATGTATTTGTATGTGGTTATATTGTTTACATGCAGACATTTCCATCATTGTCCATCATTTATATATTTCATTCACAGGTAGCTATGTCCCAACTACTTTTAAAGCAGTGGAAGATACTTTATCAGAACCAAGTTTTTTCAATACAAATAAGAAGATTGCTTACATTACATTTGAAATTGTTAAAAGAGGAATCTGAAGTAAGTTGAACATTTTATTTCGACAAAAAAACATTTTTTGGCCTGTTTTAGTCTTCCTATAGTATTCAAGTGAATAGTATGAATTAATTCTGTATCTTATAAAACCTGTTTTTTTTTTTAAATTTCAGATATCATTAGCTGTACCTCTAAGAATGTTTGAAGTTTTTACTTCTACTGAAAACCTCAATACTATTGATGAAGTCATAGTTATTGCCAATACATTTTTATACCTAGTCAGGCGAGGTAAGTCCTGAAAATGTTGATTCTTGTTTACTTTTAACTATCAAATGTTAAAACCTTTGAAAGGTAGATAATTATCATCTTAGAAAAGGATATAAGGTTTCTGAACAAAGTCAGTCTAAACCCTCTAAAGATAATATGATATAACAATTTACACACAACCTGGAGCAAAATTAAAATGAATGAAAAAGAAAGCAACTGGAAGTCTGTATTTAAATTAATTATTTAATAGTAACAGTAAAAATAATTTATTAAAATACATGTTATTTATATTGGTGAAGTTATCTATGATATATTTGTTAAACCATTGCATTGTTGCAGGATTTTTTGAAAATTTAGGCAAATTAATGTGTGATAAAACTCCACCACTATATGGACCATCACCAAATCCACCCACTCCACTCAGTGGGGCCCTGCTAGACCTTATCCAGAGACCACTCAACCTTATAACTAGGATCAATATACAGGGTTATGAGTAAGTATCACAATATGATTTCATTTTATCTAGATTATTTGAAAAAAGAAGACAATCATATAGCACTTTAGGTGTTATCACTTAAATACAAGCATAAACATAATTAACATTAATTGAGACAATGTCTATCCTCAATCCATTTTTGCTACTTTTTGCACTTTTGTGTGTATTTTAATACTTGATCCATGATTTTACGAACAGCAGATTTGAAGAACTATAACAATGATGTGTTCAAAAATTCATTTTCTTATCTGCTATAAATATTTGTTAGTCACTTTAGGCATCCATTTGAACAATTCTTTTTACTTTGAACTATCAAATACAGGAATGGTTTATAAATAGTAAACCCATAAGAACAGTCACATGGTATGACATTCATTGGGTCAATTAGTTATGAATAGAAACAAATATTCTTCCATTACTAAGTAAAAAAACGACAATATAATTACATCATATGTATATTTTAGAAGTTTGTATTTGTCACCTCACCTGGAAAGAGGAAAGTTATATTTTACTGTTTTATTTATAATGGATCTTCAGACACTCAGACTGGTTAAAAAATCTACTTTGTGTTAAAAAATGGATCAAGGATTAAAGTGGACACCAAGTGCAAAAATATCCATCAGTGGATCTTTACAATAGATTTTAATGAATAGTGTAATGTTGTGAAATTTCTTTATTTATAATTTGTTTAATTATAAAGGTTACCCTACCTGTGAGTACAATAAAAATCTTATTTATATTTTGCAGTGACGTAATAATGAGTGAATTCGCATCTGCTTTCCTTTGCAAGCCTTATCCAGAAGCTGTGGAGATGTTCATACTCCCTTCGCTTGCACTAAACCCTCTAAGGAAGTTTCCATTCTATTCCCTTCTCCAATGCCTCAAAGACGACGACAAATTCATAAGCAGGAAACTCATCAACGACTCGTGGCTGCTGCATTCTGTACTCGCGTTGGAACCGCTTGACCTTGGTTAGTAATTACATAATATATGAAACTCTTATTTTATGTTAATTAGATGAATAATGTTGATGAAAAAAATAATAAATATATAATATGTTTAAACATCGTTTCGTTTTACAGCAAATGATATTCGGAACATGAACAACACGAAACTACCAAACGATCCGATAGTGGTCGAATACTTGAAGATAATAGCTAAGTTAACAGTGAATGTGTGCAACAAGCAGATAAGCTACGAGTACGAAGACTCTTTGTACAGTCACGAAACGGCGGCGGACAAGGACGATGACAGTGACAGCGAGGTTGAACCAAACCCCACATCTGTCAGAGAGCAAACCTTACTTACCCGATGTATCGAGTTACTGAACGAACCGGATCGCTGCGTCATGCAAACCTGCTCTCAGATCACGGAGACTGACCTCGGGGAAGAATTCCTATTCTGCATGTCGGAGATCTGTCACAATTTGCTACTAAGCCATAGATTGGCTTTACAGAAATACAGGTAAAAGTTGTTAATCTTTTGTTACAACATCGTAGCGGTTTTAATGTCATAAGCTTATGAATAATAATTCAAGATGTATCTCAAAAATCATATGTAAATAATGAATGAATAATGCTTATTAAATTAGTTGAATATTAAACGCATTACAATTTTTCAGGTTACTCTACACCCTAGCATTTAAACCAATATTCTTGCGTTGTCTATGGAAATGGTTGAGCAGTATGAGTCATGAGTCTTCGTTTGGTGGTTCAGCCACGCCTCTTCTCTCCGCGTTGTCTCGAGGCATGGGGGCGGAGTCGTCAGTCATGGGTGTGCATAGACTACTAGCGCCACTCGCTGTGTTCTGTGCACTCTTCTCATTATTAATTGGAACGTTACACGACACTGAGTTCTGCAGAGACACAGATGACGACGAAAAAATGAGCAGTAAGTCAAGTATAACGCTTCGGAAATAGCTAACAAGATAAATCGGGAGATAGATAGATTTTTGCTCCGTTCACTCGCTCACTAAACCGGGCGAAGCTACAGTTGGGTAGTGCCTATATTTCCATCGCGTTTTATCTATAATACTATATTTATTTGGAATGAAAACTTTCCAGTTACCAAATTATTGCAGAACTGCCAAGAGCGAACCGATTCGCTATTGCCTATTCAATTAAAAACACTGTGATATTTGCTTACAGTAGTGACGACGGCGTCAGGCGCAGTGCCAGCAGGCGGTAGCGGCGGCGGGCGCGTGCACGCGTTCGAGTTCTCGGAGCTGGGCGGGCTGTGCCGCACGCTGCGACACGTGTGCCTCGGACTGGTGGAGCTCGCCTACCCCGACACCCGGCCCAACGTTCCCGGACAGTACCGGGACGCAGTTGGCAACCAGATACAGATCGCCGCTAAAAATCAAACGCCAACTTGGTCGCATCTTTTCAAGGTAATTTGTTTTGTATCTAATTCAAGGTCCCAAAATTGATGATGAGCAAGTTTTGTTTTTCGTTTGACCTTCTATATTTCTGACTACATCTAATGAATTTTTAACTAATTGAAAAATGACAACAAATTAATTAATGAATGAGACTGAAATGAAACCGTATATTTTTGTAGGTATGCACGCAGCTGTTACGTGGGCTCCACGTGCGTGATTCGCGGCTGCAGTTCTGTTGCGGCGAGAGCTGGACGGAGCGCGGCGCCGTGCCCGAGGGAGCCGCCGCCGTGCTGGTGGTGGCGGGCTCGCACGTGCGCCCCAACCCGCGCCAGCTGCGCCGCCCGCCGCCCGCCATCGCGCTCCATGCACCCACAATAGGTACGTGTCAGTGTGCACGCAGCTGCTCCGGCGAGAGCTGGACGGAGCGCGGCGCCGTGCCCGAGGGAGCCGCCGCCGTGCTGGTGGTGGCGGGCTCGCACGTGCGCCCCAACCCGCGCCAGCTGCGCCGCCCGCCGCCCGCCATCGCGCTCCATGCACCCACAATAGGTACGTGTCAGTGTGCACGCAGCTGCTCCGGCGAGAGCTGGACGGAGCGCGGCGCCGTGCCCGAGGGAGCCGCCGCCGTGCTGGTGGTGGCGGGCTCGCACGTGCGCCCCAACCCGCGCCAGCTGCGCCGCCCGCCGCCCGCCATCGCGCTCCATGCACCCACAATAGGTACGTGTCAGTGTGCACGCAGCTGCTCCGGCGAGAGCTGGACGGAGCGCGGCGCCGTGCCCGAGGGAGCCGCCGCCGTGCTGGTGGTGGCGGGCTCGCACGTGCGCCCCAACCCGCGCCAGCTGCGCCGCCCGCCGCCCGCCATCGCGCTCCATGCACCCACAATAGGTACGTGTCAGTGTGCACGCAGCTGCTCCGGCGAGAGCTGGACGGAGCGCGGCGCCGTGCCCGAGGGAGCCGCCGCCGTGCTGGTGGTGGCGGGCTCGCACGTGCGCCCCAACCCGCGCCAGCTGCGCCGCCCGCCGCCCGCCATCGCGCTCCATGCACCCACAATAGGTACGTGTCAGTGTGCACGCAGCTGCTCCGGCGAGAGCTGGACGGAGCGCGGCGCCGTGCCCGAGGGAGCCGCCGCCGTGCTGGTGGTGGCGGGCTCGCACGTGCGCCCCAACCCGCGCCAGCTGCGCCGCCCGCCGCCCGCCATCGCGCTCCATGCACCCACAATAGGTACGTGTCAGTGTGCACGCAGCTGCTCCGGCGAGAGCTGGACGGAGCGCGGCGCCGTGCCCGAGGGAGCCGCCGCCGTGCTGGTGGTGGCGGGCTCGCACGTGCGCCCCAACCCGCGCCAGCTGCGCCGCCCGCCGCCCGCCATCGCGCTCCATGCACCCACAATAGGTACGTGTCAGTGTGCACGCAGCTGCTCCGGCGAGAGCTGGACGGAGCGCGGCGCCGTGCCCGAGGGAGCCGCCGCCGTGCTGGTGGTGGCGGGCTCGCACGTGCGCCCCAACCCGCGCCAGCTGCGCCGCCCGCCGCCCGCCATCGCGCTCCATGCACCCACAATAGGTACGTGTCAGTGTGCACGCAGCTGCTCCGGCGAGAGCTGGACGGAGCGCGGCGCCGTGCCCGAGGGAGCCGCCGCCGTGCTGGTGGTGGCGGGCTCGCACGTGCGCCCCAACCCGCGCCAGCTGCGCCGCCCGCCGCCCGCCATCGCGCTCCATGCACCCACAATAGGTACGTGTCAGTGTGCACGCAGCTGCTCCGGCGAGAGCTGGACGGAGCGCGGCGCCGTGCCCGAGGGAGCCGCCGCCGTGCTGGTGGTGGCGGGCTCGCACGTGCGCCCCAACCCGCGCCAGCTGCGCCGCCCGCCGCCCGCCATCGCGCTCCATGCACCCACAATAGGTACGTGTCAGTGTGCACGCAGCTGCTCCGGCGAGAGCTGGACGGAGCGCGGCGCCGTGCCCGAGGGAGCCGCCGCCGTGCTGGTGGTGGCGGGCTCGCACGTGCGCCCCAACCCGCGCCAGCTGCGCCGCCCGCCGCCCGCCATCGCGCTCCATGCACCCACAATAGGTACGTGTCAGTGTGCACGCAGCTGCTCCGGCGAGAGCTGGACGGAGCGCGGCGCCGTGCCCGAGGGAGCCGCCGCCGTGCTGGTGGTGGCGGGCTCGCACGTGCGCCCCAACCCGCGCCAGCTGCGCCGCCCGCCGCCCGCCATCGCGCTCCATGCACCCACAATAGGTACGTGTCAGTGTGCACGCAGCTGCTCCGGCGAGAGCTGGACGGAGCGCGGCGCCGTGCCCGAGGGAGCCGCCGCCGTGCTGGTGGTGGCGGGCTCGCACGTGCGCCCCAACCCGCGCCAGCTGCGCCGCCCGCCGCCCGCCATCGCGCTCCATGCACCCACAATAGGTACGTGTCAGTGTGCACGCAGCTGCTCCGGCGAGAGCTGGACGGAGCGCGGCGCCGTGCCCGAGGGAGCCGCCGCCGTGCTGGTGGTGGCGGGCTCGCACGTGCGCCCCAACCCGCGCCAGCTGCGCCGCCCGCCGCCCGCCATCGCGCTCCATGCACCCACAATAGGTACGTGTCAGTGTGCACGCAGCTGCTCCGGCGAGACACGAAATACATAGACTTTAATAGTGTGAAGCGGAAAGCTGTACGTGTAAAGCTTTGAGATAATTTTAGTAAAATGCATTTGCCATACTGTGAAATCAAACCTGCGTTGATTTTTTTCTCACCGGTAGATGACAGTAGAAACAGTCAAGTCTACACTGAGGTATTTATGTTTTCAACACTAATTGAGTCCACAAAACTCTTAATGAGATACAGTACTCTATAGTTAAATTCTCGTTAGCCTTGGGGCAATAAAATGTGGTAATACTACAGTGCCTATGTCTCTCTATAGCACTTACAAGCATATGTGACGAATCGTGATGCACCAGTGTAGTTATGTAATTATACTATGAAAAGATATGGAACTAATGATTAAATCAAAGTAATGCGGTATATCGTCAATAGGGAATATGCATGACTTTTTTTTGTACGTACACAAATTATTAGATTTTCTCAAATATCTGACTTACTAAGTTATAAAGATTCAAAGTAGTTGGTTAGACAGAGAGATCCGATATGTACTATGACGTCAAAGTACACAGGCGCCATACAACTTGCATAGAAAAGGTTGTTCTGATAAGCGAGATAGATATATTTACTTTTAATGGTTTACTTTTTTTATATCTCCCTGGTTTATCGTTCAATTATAATTCTGTTTTACTATAAAGACACTATTTCTGTATACTTTACGATAAATTGATTGAATAATCGTGCACTAGTTTTCGGATGATTTATAACACCACGGGAAGCGAGAGCTTACTACGAGTAGGTTTGGTACAGTCTTCTATTCAGGTGGGTCTTATTTATGCGGGAAATTCTTATCTTATCTTTCCCTTTTTAAATCGTTTTATAAAAATTTGTTTATAGACTTTTGATATTTTCTTACAGAGGAAGGACCACCACTGACCATCAAAGAACTAAGGACTGTTACCATTTTAAGAGAGATACCATTCGTAGTTCCTTTTTCAACTAGGATTCTCATTTTCCAAGGATTGCTAATGAGGTAAGTCATAACCATTTTTTTACTTCGGTATTTTTTTAATTGGTAACTTTCGTCAATAGTTTAATTGGCAATTTTGATTATCCAGAGAAAAACATAACCACTGGTATGAAATGACCAACTTCAATGAAGGTCCGACGATCAATATAAGTGTTAGAAGAACGCATCTATACGAGGACGCTTTCGATAAACTTAGTCCAGACAATGGTAAGAGATTTAAACTACTTTAGTAATTTTTCTACTAAACGGCGGTTCAAATTAGATACCCGGTAACTATGTACCATACGCCCATTTCCAGCCGCATACCGGATAAGAACTCTATATCCGATCGAATGCCGGATTATTATTTTTTTCGGGGCAAACCGATATTTCGGTGTTCTTGGTAATTTCCTAAAATAACTTTGTATATGAATATTTGTGAGGTAAAAAATAATTAAACTTTTAATCTTATCAGTGTTTCAAAAATTCAAAACTAGTCAAATTAAAAAATTATTGAATTGTTTTTAAAGCTGTGTCAGATTCCTGATTAATGCATACGTTATTGATATTAAATTAGGTTTTATCATCTAACTGCCCATTCGAATTATATTAAATTCATCAACTCTTACTACATTTAGGAGTACGATCATTGCAAACAGATATTTGATATTATAATATAATTGACTATTCTTAATTTGTTTAGAACCTGACATGAAATTAAAGTTGCGAGTACAGTTAGTGAACCAGGCGGGCGCGGAGGAGGCGGGCGTGGACGGCGGCGGACTCTTCAGGGAATTTCTATCTGAATTGCTCAAGTATGTGCTCTTACATTTATTTTCATTTTCTATACATTATTATTTGAATATTTATTCTGTCTATTTTAGTAAAACTTCTCATTGTTTGCATTTAATATCGGTATGTTAAAGAGGATCTTTAAGCATCTTGAATCCCGTATTTTTTCGAATCATGTATAGATATAAAAATCTATTATGTAATTTCAGATCAGCCTTCGATCCGAACAGAGGTCTGTTTCGGCTGACAAAGGACAACATGCTTTATCCTAATCCTGGCGTACATTTGCTATACGACGATTTCCCCATGCACTATTACTTCGTAGGGAGGATGTTGGGCAAGGTAATTATTAAATCACTATTAATGGCCAATTTGAATATTAATACTATTACAGTGTAGTCTCTGATCATCCACAATACCACCACAGTTTTGTTACTCTCTTTAAAATATATCACCTAAATAAATCGATTACAACTCAAAACACAGATCAAGATCAATTACAAACAAAAGCAATTGAAAACTTTTTAATATTTTTCTGTTTTTTTTTTTTCAGTGTAAAATTACAATTTTAAATGTTATGTTATGTGTAATTTAGGTCTTGAAAAGTTAACGAAGTAAATGTTGATTAAAATTTGTGAACCGTTTTGATCGAACACAAAATGATATTTTATGGTAATACTAAATGTATAAAATATAATTAACGTTTTTTATTTTCAGGCGATATACGAAAATCTTCTAGTAGAATTACCGCTAGCAGAGTTCTTCCTCGGCAAGCTTTGTTCTTCAAGGGAGCCGGATGTCCACGCGCTGGCTTCACTGGACCCTGGCCTGTACAGAGGACTGCTCATGCTGAAATCACACCGACGGCAAGACGTACCGGACTTGGGACTTGATTTCACGATAGTCAGCGACGAACTAGGGGAACAAAGGGTAAGTTTATAAGAATTTATAATATACCATCCATTTATAAATTACCATTTGAGCTAAGCGAAGTTAACTTTGAAAAAAATATTTTATTATCCATTAAGCCATTATGTTAGATAGTATTATAACCACAATAATTACTTTCAGATAGAGGAACTAAAGCCTGGTGGTGCCAACATTCCAGTCACAGCTGAAAATAGAATAGAATACATTCATCTAGTCGCAGATTACAAATTAAACAGGTAAGTTCTCTAATATTGACGATTCATTTTCGTAAGATAAACTTCTCTCTCAGTAAATAATGGCACATTTTAACTGAGTTATGGAACAAATGTAATATAAAAGTTCTGAAATAGTTTCTTCAGATGTTGATCAGTTTTCAGTACTTATTTATTTATCTTAAATTTGGTTTCAATATTAGTATTATTATCATTATCTTGAAGCGGTCGATGGTGAGCGCGGAGTGGCTGCGCATGTTCTCGTGTTGATTGTGATCCTTATTGTCAGACAGATAAGGGCGCAGTGCGTGTCGTTCAAGCGCGGGCTGACGTCGGTGGTGAGCGCGGAGTGGCTGCGCATGTTCTCGTGTTGATTGTGATCCTTATTGTCAGACAGATAAGGGCGCAGTGCGTGTCGTTCAAGCGCGGGCTGACGTCGGTGGTGAGCGCGGAGTGGCTGCGCATGTTCTCGTGTTGATTGTGATCCTTATTGTCAGACAGATAAGGGCGCAGTGCGTGTCGTTCAAGCGCGGGCTGACGTCGGTGGTGAGCGCGGAGTGGCTGCGCATGTTCTCGTGTTGATTGTGATCCTTATTGTCAGACAGATAAGGGCGCAGTGCGTGTCGTTCAAGCGCGGGCTGACGTCGGTGGTGAGCGCGGAGTGGCTGCGCATGTTCTCGTGTTGATTGTGATCCTTATTGTCAGACAGATAAGGGCGCAGTGCGTGTCGTTCAAGCGCGGGCTGACGTCGGTGGTGAGCGCGGAGTGGCTGCGCATGTTCTCGTGTTGATTGTGATCCTTATTGTCAGACAGATAAGGGCGCAGTGCGTGTCGTTCAAGCGCGGGCTGACGTCGGTGGTGAGCGCGGAGTGGCTGCGCATGTTCTCGTGTTGATTGTGATCCTTATTGTCAGACAGATAAGGGCGCAGTGCGTGTCGTTCAAGCGCGGGCTGACGTCGGTGGTGAGCGCGGAGTGGCTGCGCATGTTCTCGTGTTGATTGTGATCCTTATTGTCAGACAGATAAGGGCGCAGTGCGTGTCGTTCAAGCGCGGGCTGACGTCGGTGGTGAGCGCGGAGTGGCTGCGCATGTTCTCGTGTTGATTGTGATCCTTATTGTCAGACAGATAAGGGCGCAGTGCGTGTCGTTCAAGCGCGGGCTGACGTCGGTGGTGAGCGCGGAGTGGCTGCGCATGTTCTCGTGTTGATTGTGATCCTTATTGTCAGACAGATAAGGGCGCAGTGCGTGTCGTTCAAGCGCGGGCTGACGTCGGTGGTGAGCGCGGAGTGGCTGCGCATGTTCTCGTGTTGATTGTGATCCTTATTGTCAGACAGATAAGGGCGCAGTGCGTGTCGTTCAAGCGCGGGCTGACGTCGGTGGTGAGCGCGGAGTGGCTGCGCATGTTCTCGTGTTGATTGTGATCCTTATTGTCAGACAGATAAGGGCGCAGTGCGTGTCGTTCAAGCGCGGGCTGACGTCGGTGGTGAGCGCGGAGTGGCTGCGCATGTTCTCGTGTTGATTGTGATCCTTATTGTCAGACAGATAAGGGCGCAGTGCGTGTCGTTCAAGCGCGGGCTGACGTCGGTGGTGAGCGCGGAGTGGCTGCGCATGTTCTCGTGCCGGGAGCTGCAGCTGCTGGTGTCGGGCGCGGAGGTGCCCATCGATCTGGCCGACCTGCAGGCACACACGCAGTACTCAGGTTAGTTCACGCACTACTACCATTACTGTCTTCACTTTTCAGAGAAGTCTATAGAAATATATTTTATAATATTTTCCCTTACGTAGCTTACATTTTACAAATAAAACTAACTAGGGTTGAGACTCCGTGTCCGTGTGAGTCAACCTGCTTTTATAAAAATTACTATGGTAAAGCTTCAACAAAGAGTTATACGAGGGCGGGTCAATAACTCCGTGACTTTTTGAATTTCTGACCTCTTTACCGAAAAAGCAATACTACTCAACACGCATCTGTCACTTGACTTCTATCAAAATTTGAACTTGCTGCGTCAGTTAGTTTGTGTTTGACAGCTATCTTTATCAGACTACCCAGTAATTTGAGGAAAAAATGAAAAAAGTGAATTTCGTGTGCTTATTAAGCATTATTTTTTGCGAAAACCATTACCGAGACCAAGGCTAAGGATAAATACTATCGATTTCAATGGTAAAAAAGTGGTTTACTGAATTGAAGGAGTAGTGAAGTATAAAGTTTTTTTGAAGATAAAATAAGTTGTATAAATGAATGTAGGTGGATTCTCTGCGTCTCACCCGACGGTGCAGTGTTTCTGGAAGGTGGTGGAAAACTTCACAGATGACCAGAGGCGACAACTACTCAAATTCGTAACCAGCTGCTCGCGACCACCACTCTTGGGATTTAAAGTGAGAATTTATTTATGTGGTTAGGCCCCTGTTTGATAAAGGGACACATTTGTAAGATATTTACTTGCAGGTTTTTTAAATATTTGTAAGCTTTATTAAACAGCATTTAAAAAAAGAACACAAATTTATCACTTTATACAAATTTATAGACTTGTCAGTTTTATGGAACAGTGCCCAGGTGATATTTTGCGTAACTACTGCTTCATTCCAATTTTCTACAGAACATATCGAACTATATAATTACTTAATATAAAGAAAATTAAAAGAAAAATTGATTTTTACCGCATGAAAAATTTATCATGATGTTATAAAATAATATTTTACTTGATGTATAGAACAGCCGAAAAAAATACGCATTCCAGATTCCTTTTCATACGTTTAAATTCGTAAAAGTTTTTAAGATATTAAGTAAACATTTCTCATGAAGGACTTGCAGCCAGCGTTCTGCATCCAATCAGCGGGGGCGTCAGACCGTCTGCCATCGTCATCAACCTGCATGAACCTGCTGAAACTACCGGAGTTCCATTCTGAGGAGACGCTCGCCGAGAAATTATTGTATGCCATACAGTCCGGCGCTGGCTTCGAACTTAGCTAAAGTAATTTTGATTTTAAAATCTTAACTTATAAAAATGTTATAGGACTTTTGTAACACGACGCCAAAACTATGGCTTTACAAGTGAATGAAACTTAACGCAATAACTGATGTTTTACTAACATTAAATCTTTATTTATTTGGGTCATTAACTTGATGAAATAATTTTTTTATATTTTTTCTGGTTTTTTTTTATTGTCCTTGAATGTGAAGTAAATGGGTTTACCGTGGTTTTATAAACTGTTTCTAGCCAAGAAGTGTCATACATTGAGTCTCTGATTGTTGGGATTGTAGAACAGACAAGCTCACTGCCTAAATATTATACACGTTATTTCGCCAAATTTATTAAACTATTTCCTTTGTTTCCAGGTAACCAAACTGAAAGATGCAAGCATTATGGTAATTACTTACGTTTCTACTTTACAACTAGAATGTGATAAATATCTATGATATTTAATGATCCTATGTAGTTTTTAAAATTATGAATTTAGTTGAGTACTCAGTTTGTTTAAGACAAACCTGTGTGTAATTTTACACAGGGTTAGCCAAACTTTGTTGGAAATTGTTTCAAGCTAAAAAAAGCATTGTAGAAGTTTCATGAACCTTTTAGTTTAGTCTTGTAAATATTGATTTCTTTTTTCACAAATATTATATTTATAAACAGATAAGTAGGAATGCTTAGGAACAAATAGATTATGTATATTACTTTAATAAAATATATGTACGTTATTTTCTTTTAAATACATATTTTGGAACATTATTTCTGAGAAATTATCCGTTTCTTATTTAAGTAAATAAATGTCTTATGAGATGAACACTAGTTTTTAAAGTTATGTTCACTATTATACTTCAATTCTTATGTAGAACTCTTCCAAAATCGTGAAGATTGTTGTCCCATAGTAAAAAAGTATGTGTAAATAAAATACAATGTCAGATTTAAAGGAATTGGGAATTTTATTAGACAAAATTTTATTAAATTGATACCTTTTTATGAGCGTACGTATAAGGTATGTAAATGTCACTTCTTGTGTAAATATATTTTATGAATGTCTTGTGGAAACTCAACTACGTTCTGAACATTTGTGAATCCTGTTGTGTCAAATACGTGGTTTTAGATTTATTATTTTAATATGTCTTAATAAACGTGTACAAACCCTGTTAAAGCGATTTTTACAAACCCATACATAAAAATTGTTTAAGTCTATATAAGTACCGTACGTCGTTTTGTGGGTAGAGTGTAGTAGTAGGTAGGCATTGCCTGGCAAGCGATTATAATCGAGTTCAGTAACGAGGCTTACGGGGCATTGTAGCAAGTGGCTAGATAATCGAGATAACCAAACGAGGTGTAAGCGAGGCGTGTCGGCGCGCATGCGACGCGACGTGACGGTGCGACAAGATACTATCGAGACCACCAACATTGACTACATATCCGCATAAGGGCATACCTACAACACTAACTCAAACATAAAAGGCGTTTTGTTATGACTGCCGCACATAAACCTCGTCAGCTTCACAGTTTCTTATGATCCATCCTCGAATTAAATTTACAATTAATCAGGATCAGCAAAAGTAAAAAACCGAATCTAAATGTATAGCCTGATGAGATATGAAGTGAATGAAAGATTTATCGCTACCGTCCGCAAACTCACACATGGACAGCATGGACACGTTAACGAGCTATTATCTACCGCTTATTTACTCCGTTCTAAAAGCTACACAATGTTGAATAAATTGCCGTCTAATGAGTAACCGTGAACTTGGGAGTCGGGGCTCATCAATAATGTGTATTAATATTGGCTTAGGTTTTCATGTGATGCAGTACGGCCGTCTCTCGCCGCCATTAGGGTTTTGACAGTTGCAATCAATCAGTGTTGATGAATGAGCCCGGCGAGTGGAGTGGCGTGGCGTGTCCGTGCCGCGGGAGCCGCACGTCACGACCGTACCCTAAATATAAAGCGTGCTATCTAAAGTACATCTCGCGAATGCTATACCTCCGACCATACCACTTGACATGATTGAGTACCCGCTGACATAGCCTAAAACGGATAGTTGACTCCCGACTCTATTGTGTGTTTTTATTGAAGGATAACGAATAATATACATTCACTTATAATAATCACATGAAATTTGTGAAATTAAAATTAAAAATACAAGAAATATAACACACAACACACACCATCTTTAATAAAAAAATAAATGGTATTTCTAAAAGAATTGGGAAGGAATATCCAGTTTCGTGGTACATACTTGACTTACACCTACATAACAAATAGCACAATGTTTTCAAGCCGATATTTGAACGAGTTAATCTAATTGCAATGTACTTTTATGAACCTATTTGTTGACAACTAGGTAGGTACTATAAAAGAGATGGGATGATGAACCTGTTTATATTAGGGTTAACGCGTACATGTCTCATTTAAAAGGAGAGCCATTAAATTTCCACATACAACCGCCTTTAAAGCTACTAATGGCCTCTTTTGAAAAGAATATGCGTCAAGCCTGTTGTGGGGACGCAGGCGACTGTCAGGTCTTAATGTTGGCAATATGAAGGATGGAGCGGACAGCATGAGTCACGCGCCCACCATCGCAGCAGTTCACTTTAAAGCATTCAATAGTTTTAACGATCGGTCGGTATACTGCGTGTATTGTAAATCTGTGTCAGAAAATGAAATTCCGAAGATCAGGTCTTTAATCAGCGTTTTATTATCGAGATTTATTTTTATAAGTTAACTTTGAACGATCCATGACGTAATGAATGGTCGCTATGCTAAGCATTTAAATTCAGATACGAGAATTAATTTCCAACTTTTGCGGGCTTTAAGTAGGTATTGAATACAGTTTTGTTTTCTACTTTTGGTAACATTTTACCTATTCATTTATACGATACTGACATAAACTTAACTTTAGTGAAACAAAATAAATCTCTGGTTACCATGACGTTTCATTACTGTTTTCTACCAACCACAATTGGGAGACAGTACCTTTTATAATTATGTATGTGTTCATAAATTATGTAACCGACCATACAGGTAGGTAAAGTACAGCACACAATGTTGTAAATCAATCGGTCGTTGATGACGTGAAGCCTAAAGCGATGGTTAGAGTGCGCGTGATTTGAATTTCTGATTAACTGCGAATGTACGATCTTAATCGCGTTAATTGTTACAATTTTGTCGCTAACTCATCCTTTGAGTAAACAAATAAACAAGAGTTCAGTTTACAAAATAACATCAGATCCGCTGTAAAATTATGTTAATTCCATGGTTTCCAGAATTTTTGGATTGTCTGGTTATTATTAGTGCGGATGATGACCTTATTTGAATCAAACACAAACCAAATGTTAAACTTAGTAGTCGTCACATAATTCAAAATGATCTGATCGAAATGATCGAATCTTGTTAGAATTGTAAAGCAAATCACTTGGAAGTGATAAATTGCAATTTATCGGTAACATGCCGCAGCGCACAGGGCGCGGGCGCGGGCGCGGGCGCGGGCAGGCGCGCAGTAAAGTGCAATCAAAACTTGTTGCTGTATTTTAACATCCTGCTTGCTATGTATTAAACTAAATATTCACTTGCCATATATTATTTATTTAGTGAAGTGTACCGACTTCGAAATATTTGACTCGTAAGCCGATAGAAAGTCATAACTGAAACTAGAAAAGTCTTGTTTACAGGAATAATAGATACCTACATCATGATCAAATTAAAAGGTCCTACAATGGCATATCTAATACTAAACTACTAAGATGGGTCAAAAACGTCTTTTTTTCTATGTATAATATTTTTTTTTACAAAATTACTTCAAATATGTTATCCACTTTCCTCACGAAGACGCCATATAACAACATTTTAATTACACCGCTCAACTTAATTGCTGTGTTGAACGCGTCGCTCACTAAAATAAGCCATCAAGTGTCTCCTAAAATTTGCCTGACAATCGAACAATTGGCTTCGCCGGTGGTCGGCGACAGGGCCCGTTCTCGGAAGGTCAGGCATTGTCAGGGAGCCTTGGTCTAGGATCGTAAACAACAGGCTTGATAATTATAGGGGATACAGTCGCCATACGCTCACCTATCTATGAGGAAGCAGTCTTCGGCATTTTAACTTACCTAATTATTACTTTTTTTTTCCGGGAACTATTGTTATTTTAGTAGCTACTTGTACTTATCGGTTAAAAATTGTACTTGAAGGTATCTAAATTAATCTTATTTTACAAATGTTTGTACAAACCTTTGGTCAACGTTTCAGTTACAAACGAGGACCAAAGGTTTGTACGTTTACCTGTGCATCTCAAATAAGGTAGATGAAGAATTCAAAATATAAACCAACTTTGAGAATGATACGATTACTAAATTAAAAAAAATCTAGAAAATGAATACTAAGTAATTCGTAAAACAAACTATCGATCCCTGAGCTAATTGTAAAACAAACGTTTATTGTCGATATTACGTTCGTAATATCTCTGGGCGTTTCTGTTTATGGAAAATAATTACTAACTCAGCGGTGGCGGTCCGTGTGTGTTTGCTGCCTAGATACTAATTTCGAAATAAGTATTTTTGTGTGGGAAGAACTCTCGTAAACTGTCGATCTGAAATGCTTGGAAGAAATCTTGGTTTTAATTAAATTGAATAGAAAACGGCATTTTTTTCTTAAAATGCGTAGGCTTGGCGCAGATATTAATGCTATGCAAATCTATTATCGTGTGTAAAATAAAATTAATGAGTTATGAAAGTGGAGGCGTGGGGAAATCAAGAGTGCTAGCTGGTTGGTTTGCAGGCGTAGATGGGAAGGAAACGCGTTAAGGTGACAGTGTGTGCGCAGCCGTACCGGACAACTAGATCCGAGCCGACAACAGATAAATCCAGCGATACTCACCATCTATTTCAATTTCACTTGAGCGGACGCGATATCACAGAAATCTCGGCCTTATTCTGTCTACCGGCGAACAGCCCACGGCGGACCACCCAACGCGATCCAACTGCCACTCCTAAAATATAAATAGCCTGTTTGTCTGTTCATTATTATGTTAAGTTCAGAGCTGTTGCTAACCCATAGAAATCAAAATAACAGAAAAAGTTAATTTATATGAACTCCGATCGATATTCCCCGTCATAAAAAAATGCAATAATCTTTTTAACTAGCACAATGACCAATAAAAAATAACGTCGCAGTAAATTACTTTAGAGGTCTTTATAAATCGAGACACTTCATTTATATTCGGTCGAGCCAAAGGACTTAATTTAGAGGATATATTAAAATGAGACATGTTGGATATGTGCGTTAAGTTGTCTGTTTGTAAACGGGATTCAGATGATTATAAGAAGTTTTTTTTTGTTTTTCGTATAAAATGAGAACGACCGTCATATTTCATGGAGTCTGTATCTGCCGGGAGACAGTGGTAGGTCGGCTTCATGCTCGTGCCAAACAGCTGGATTGCTATGGTCAGACCTAAATTAAAACGTCCATTTTACAAAAATATTATATTTCGACGATTTATTGACAATAACTAATAACTTGGTTTTAAAAACATGAGACGTCCTCAAAAAAAAAAACACCTAATATTCAATCAATAATACTAATCTATAGAAAAACCGAAAGCATAGTAACAAAACTAAAATAAAATTACATTCTTTCGTGTTTTTACTTGAATCAAGAAAATTAAATTTTACGGGCGACATATTTATTAAACAAAACACATGTTATTATGTTTACTTGTAATAATGCGTATAAATCCGTCCTCAGACGCAGTCAATTTGACGACGAATAAAGCTGTGCGGGATGTTTTATTCTAGTACTTGAGTGTAATACTTAGAAGCGTGAGTGTTCTCTTTATAATGCTTTTTTCGATAACATAAGCCTGTAACAGTGTTGTTGTCTCGTTGCAAACGACGTGGGTGGCATCGGGCTCGTGGATTCAACCAAAAAAAACCCTAAAAATATTAAATCTCAAAAGGAAATTAGTCCCTCTAAAACATGATGCGGACATGTGTTACTTTTTTCGCTTTAAACATGTCTGTGGGTCAAGATTTATGATTCGGTTACTCCTTTGCCAACATAAAGTCGTGCTCGTGGATTCCAAATGGACGAATTAAGATGGAATTAAGAAATTCGAATAGATGGATTAGAATCCTGAGTGCCTTTTTTGTTTTTTTAATAATTGATGTCATTCCCGGACGGCCCTTTGAGTGCGTATTTCTATTTATTTGAGGTTTGTGAAGTATTTTTATGAGATGATAAGGTCTGTGTGGCAGCGCAGGTAGAGAGAGCGAGCGTAGCACAGGTAGCGCAAACAGCTACCGTGCGCCTGATCCAACGTACAAAGACAAGTCATACAACAAACCATTATAGAGGTGCACTCGTCCATAAGTACTTACTGCCTGGTATCTAAACACAATAGCATAAGTGTTGCTGAATTTATCAAATTATGTTGAGTTTCCGTCGCCTTCGAACCAAGTCTACCGTTTTCTACGTAGTGGTGTGGATTCGAAACTGACGATAGACAAAGTCCCCAAGTTCTATTAGGTATCTATGATTAAGAAATCACCTTGTTTAACTAGTTATAATAGAACAGTGAAAGTGAAACGATCAGGTTCTGATGCTTTATTTACTAGGTGATATTGTCATTTACTGTTATAAATTAAAAACTAAATGTTTGCTCTCAAATTATTAGATATGCGCTAATATCAGTCAACTATAAAGATCCTCAAATTGTACAGAAAGTTTAAATGCTACCTTCAGAAAAAACTTTTTGTCCTATCTGCGAAAACGAAGTTCTAGGTGACAAAGAACGAAATCTCGTGTTTATTCTGCGCCACTCCAAGTAACGAGGGTCTGCTAAATACCAGCGCAAACACGCCGCTTGTCCAACTCTTTATGTCAACTATTCCTTTAGCCGGAGTTGGAACAGGAGCAGCCTTCTCATAACTGACGCGCCGCTGTCAATTTAACCGAATCATGAGCAAACATACCGACTTCAGCGAATTTGTTATTTTAAACGAAGGTTGATTTAGTAGTTGAGAACGGAACGGTAGCTCGTAAATGGTATTAGCGAAAAAAATGTTGATTTTGTTTAAAGACCGACGAATCAACGGTCACGGTCCAGATTGTGTTTACTTTACAAATAATGGCCAAGAGCGAGTTGAACAGCTAAAGTCCGTGCGAACCAGATGCATTTTGATCAGCCGTAAATGTGTTTGACGAATAACGTTGCTCTTGATTTATTGGTCAACATTTTATTTTCTCAATATTTTATAGAAAATGGGTACAACAGGTCGACCACCTAGAGTAAACCGAGTCTGACGGAATTTTCTGGCTACGGAACCCTAACAAAGAATTAGTGAAGCTCGATGAAGAACAGAAAAATTTGTGATGGGAAGTATTTTTTGTAGAAACTCTAGTTCTCACGAGGCTAGCGCGACTGATGAATGTAAATATCCTGCCTGTAAATAGGCTGCCGGCGGTCGATGGTCACCGTCGCTAATAACTACCCAGGAAACACGCTCATCACAATGTGCCCCTAACTCTATCTCCACTTTACGCTCGCCATCTTCAAATCAATACAATTATAATCACTTCTACCCACGGCATGTTGTATGAAAATGCTTCTACGTAATATTCACTTTTACACAAATAATCAGATTATGTATTATTAAAATTTGTCATGATTCATAAAATGTAATTCAAAGTCAAAACTTCACCTACTATTATTTGAAATTATTTCGTGTTATTACTGACGCATTGAGTGTGTCCAGGCTGAACACATTATGCCAAATAATTGTCTACAGTCTAATGCTCTCTTTGACTCTTTGACAAAGACATTAGATATAAACAGGTCATTTTATAAAGTTTGCTTTTTAATTTTTTTCATTGTGGAAAACAAAAAATTTTGAACAACAATTTTTTATCCGTTGGTCCTTATATGGTAAAATGGAAACAGGAGCTAGAACATTAAACGAAGATTGAACAGTGAATTATCAATGTCGCGCTCCAGGCAAAGTTTGTTCAGATGAGAGCCACCTTGACAAAACGAAAATACATGAAAACACTCCCAAGAGAACTACATCCTGCCTTTTTTAATTCCTCCACTTTTTATGTCGCAGTCGGCACTGACACAATTAACCGATAGTGATTGATTACGGCTACTTTTATACATTCTTCAAGTTTTGTAATGTCACTGTTTGGATAAACCTACAAAAACACGTAAAAAAAGTGTTTGTATTTTTAAGTTTCAATCAAGTTTTGAATCATTTTTCTGGTTATTGAGAATGTCTTACTGTTCCAAAAGGATTTAGTGTCCATTGTTTTCGGGTTGCACATACTCTTCGTTACTAATTGAGTCATCCAACACCAGGAATGGCATTGTTTGTGAAGTCGACCAAAGACATGCGCACGAGTTTGTATCACCGGAATTGCCGAGCGATGTGGGTGGTCTATGTTTTAATCTACTACGGATAGATTCTATTTCGTAATGTTTGGCTACCTTATGAAGAACATCAAGTTTATTACAATAATCGACAACCAGATGAAGAAAGATCAATTAATTCTATCTACGAATTGCTTGTTTCATAGGTACATTGTACGAGCTATTCATTGCTACCTGATAGAGAAAATATTTACTACAAATGTGTATGAAATAAAGTAATGTACTACACGTACACAAGTAGGTATATTAATTACATAAATACCATGTATTATGCTAAAAACTACTGTGTGCTGAGTTGAGTTTAAATACAAATAGAACACTATCGGGTATTTTTATTAGGAACATTTGATTCCTAACAACTTTATGTGCAACAGTATAATATTACGGAGAATGCAGTTTTGAAATAGATGCAATAAAGTGCGTGATGAAAGCCTTTTGCAGTCGGGGGTAGGGCGAGCGGGCAGGCGACGCGAGGGTGCGCCGACACAGCGCAGCCGAAGGGCATACAAATTGATTACGTCGCGGTGACGACTTGACAGCCGACCACCCACCACGACCAGCTCGAATTATACCTCTGATGCAACCCACCTTCACTATTCTTATACAATTGAAATGTTACTTCTGCTACGTGATTCCTTATTTAATAAAGAAAAGGACTCCCTTTCGAATTGACATTTAATATAAGATCGTAAACTATCGTAGCGATTCGTCACGACAAGAAAGTCTTTGATCGGTCGGCATGAGATATTGATTTTTAAATTCAATATCTTCCCCGCTATTGGGGACCGGCAACGTGATGGATAGATTTTATGTCAATTGAATTGATCGATACTATGAGTATCATCGCATCACACTTTATTTAAATATGACAGCTCACACACTGTAAGAAACTGTTTAGTAGGTATTGGTAGCATTTTTATATAACGCTAAATCTGTAGTTTTACCATCAACTATTGTTATATACTTCATGTTTTTCATTATGCATACATATTCACTCTTGAAACTTTAAATGTGTCATATCATCGTCTGGTACATTGTGGTTCTCTTAATATTAACTAAATAGTGGTTAGAAAACTTTTATAGAGAAAGTCCTTATCTGAACGTTCTATAATTTTCTAGCGCCTTAACAAAAAATATTTATAGCTTTATCACTACTCTGATGGAGACATTGACAGTTTAATGGGTATGGTGGGATATTTTAATTTGAATGGTATCTTTTAATATTATATTACAGAATAGCCTCCTGAGAATAGACTCTTTCATCATTCTTGTTTCTAATTACGTACAAATATTAATTTATATCAAACCCATTACAACAAACAAGTACTCTAACAAATTATTTAATTTATTGCTCATGCCAGTACGATACATTCGTAATTATCGTACTGGCATGAGTAGGTACTGGAATGCACATGGTGAAGTATAGATTCACATGAAAATGCGTTACATTAAGGTACAGTCAAAATAAGTTTAGACTAAATAAATGTTGTCACGCGCATGCTTTTAAATTACATGTTATACCTTCTTTGTCACAAATCAAGATGTTTGTTAGATTATTCGCTAAAACCAGCGCTAAGAAACTTACAATACCTACTTATATTTGTTACAGGGATATAAATAATAATTTATGAATGATGCGTTTTATTATGTAGACTTCCCCACTTCCCCTTTCAGTTGTTTTAACGGTAGAAAATGTGGTATTTAATGTTTAAACGCGTCTGTCCTAGGTCCATAGTGGTATATAATAAAATATAGTCGATAGCTGAGTGGAGTCCAGTAATGGAGGCTCACGTACTTTACTATCCTTTCCTGCTATTACTATCCTTAATTGCTCTAAGATTGGTCATGTTATACTCTCTTTTATGGTAAAGCGGTCAAACTTAATTGTTTTTATGGGCGTCTGTTTTTTCAGTTCTGAATTATTAGTTTTGTAATAGTTATGCAGGTGGTCTGTCATTAGAGAGGTTTAGTTTGTCTACGGCATTTTAATAGACTATAATCGATTAATGATTGAATATGAAAGCGTTTTTGACCTTGTGTTTGCATTTATATTGCCTTGATTTCTTTAATTTCAGATCAAATTTTAACAGGTTTTCTATTTTGGTTTATTCCTAGGTATATGAAATATTCATTGTAATTTTTGTTTTATTTTCACTTTCGTTTAAAGCTTACTGAGTTAAGTTTCCGCATAATGATGAGTCTTCTAAGATTTGAAGTATGGCAAAGCAATAGCTATAGTAGATAACCCCGACTTCGATCATGACTATTAATAATGATTTAACATAGTATCTAAATCTATTTACTTACTATGAATACTACTATAATTTTTAAATAGGACATGCTGTTTTTTCTGCTATTGTATTCTATGTGGTGAGTCTAGAAATCATTGGCAAAGAAGTAATTTAAAATGATGAGTAGTTAGGTTTACCTAACCGTTCGTTGTAAAGTGTATAAATAGCGGGGAACTAAACGCCGCGCGCTCGTGAAAGCCCACCTCTAAGGTAAGATGATGTTACTGCTTCACATTATCACAAGGTTATGGTGAACTCCCATTAGTACGAGTGCATTCATCGTCCTTATTATGGCGAAAGAAGCTTGACGAATGCTCTAATAAGGGAAAAAGCACGCACTGAAAGCCCTTACATTAAACATATCACATCGCACTCAGTTTCTTTGTTCCATAATGCTCTTTAACTTTAAACTTCTTGGGAGGCTTCCGTGCAATAAAATGGTAGCCTCAAACAATGGTCTCATAAACGTTTTGGTCGTCGCGAAATTCATTGACCTCAGTTCAAGTCAAAGTGATGATAATTGTAGGTTTAACAGGATACACTGAATTGTAATGACACTTAAGCATGGCCTAATTTAAGGTAATTTTTATCTCAGAGTTAATGTTTTTGATTGTTTGTTTATTAAGTTTTGTTTCGTGTCTGAATCCAGTCTCAATAGCACTAACTTATCAAAGACGTTATTTTTATTTGTATCATGATCTTTAATTTAAAGTTGGTTTGTCTGTCTCATAAATCGTTCGTAAATGTGAAACATATTTGCGTTTTGTCAGGTTATTTTTTAAAAATACTATCTTAAGGTACTTCAAAATTTATAGATGAGACAGAGTTGTGGCGCCAAATAATTGAGATGGAAAGATTTGTTTATATGAAAACCAGATTTCTCTACTCAAACTAGTATTTAGAAACAACCAAAATGTAAAACCGATTAAAAAGCAAAAGTGTTCAAGTTTAAAACCACGGAAGAGTGATAAAGGTACTCGTACAATGAATTATTTCAGGTTTGAAGTAAATTATTACTCATGGAAGAAATTTAGAAGAAAGGGTTTGGTTTGAAATTTCATAAAGCTTTGAATGTGTTTAAAGTGAAGTCAAGAAAGAATTCGTTTTAGTCAAGTATAACAATAATCATAAAATGTTACTGCTTTTCTATTTCAGATCACACAAACTAACCATTTCATTGTAGAAAGTTCTCTGTGTATTGAATGTTGAATGGAGCTTAAAGCTCAAGTTAGATTGTAAATGGATTTTAGCGTCAATTACAACCATAAAGTGTCTCTAAGAAGGAGTTAATCGGATTAGTATTAGGTTGATTGTGGCAGCTTGTCGCCGTGGCGATGCGATGTCGTGTCAGGCGGCGGCGGACAGCAGGCGTCCACCTACGGACGGTCGGAGCGGCGATGCGGGCGTAGCGCGTGTCACTCACAGCGATCCCTGCAATAATCTCTCGGAGCGATTGCTCTATCCGGTGACGGAGTAGTATCGCTAGTTGATGATTGTGTTTATTTGCGCGGGTGTTGTGTATGTGTGCGGCGCGCGATGCTGGTGTGTGCGCGTCAGTAGTGGCCCACCCAGGGCGCGGCCACACGCGGCGACCACCCACCACGCCAGGGGCGCTCACTCGCCTCTCGCGAACTGCTACCGATCCCGCTCCACCGAGATATCACTGCCTGATTGACACACGCCACATACTGATAACACGCATTTCATTAAAAACTTATTTGTCAGTCGTCCTCCACTTTTACTGCCATCTTCATTTTAATTATGTTGAATATATATGAACGTGTGTGTCACTAATGTGAAATAAAAATGTCAAATTGCTACATAGTAAATTACTGTTAAGAAAGCATGTTGCGTACTGCTTCGTATTATCTGTGGGATTTATGTTTAGGCAAAGAGGTCAGAATGGGGAGGTCGAGCGAATGTCCGTCTCGCAGCAGACAGAGGGCCTCTGAGGGCATGCTCTCCAGACCCTACATTATTCATGTTTAAATGTTAATGGATTTCGATAAGCAAGCAGTTAAGTTAAGTCTGGTCTGACACAGTAAAAGTATAATTTATGACAATGCGTTGTGTGTAAATAAATCACTAGCCATAATTGCAAGAACCTTGTTAATTTCATTTTAATGTTGAAAGTGAATACTCCGTCAGATTAATTGTTTTGAAGATATCGTTGTATCGTAATGTAGTTTATTTTATAGAGCGAGCCCCTGCTTCCTAACTCCTGGCGCATTGCTATACGCCCGCGCAACACGACGCGATCTGCCAAATTTTGGTTTGATCGTGCCAACTACCGAGATCTCAATTTTAAATGACAGCTA
The DNA here is from genome assembly GCA_949316135.1 of Choreutis nemorana. Lineage (NCBI taxonomy): Eukaryota > Metazoa > Arthropoda > Insecta > Lepidoptera > Choreutidae > Choreutis > Choreutis nemorana. The sequence continues at coordinate 3,752,889 of OX438598.1, forward strand.
TTGCAAGTTAACTATTTTAATTGGAATACAAAAAGTAATTCAAATAGTTTTCTGGCAACTAGGAATTTTAAATCAGTACTCTGACTCTAAAATTAACAACTGTTTTAAAACAGCTTTAAGAAATCTTGAAATGATAATATTCAGCTAGTATATACTATCGATATATAGTGTATATAGATGAAACAAAGATAGTGTGGTACCGTATGTCTATGACATACTACCCCCGCCCGCCCGCCCGCCTACTTCCAATGAGTTTACCATAACTTCAAATTACTTTTCGTTCGTACGTGTAGCACGTAGAAAATAGATAATAACAATAGATTAGATTGATTTCTATTAGCAATCTTAATTCTTCATCTATCTTGAAGATGCGCTATGCAAATAGATATTCATACTTTGTTATAGAAGACGTAAAAAATATATTGTTTGCCTTCTTGGTGGTATAAAAAGCACAAAAAGTATCTCAGCTCTTAAAATTGAGAAACATTTGTGGTTTATCTTCTAGACACAAACATGGAGGTTCCCATCGATAGGCAGCAGGTAAAAAGGTCCTGATTATGAGCTAATAAGGTCTGTCGCCACGTAATCACCACTCTACTGATATTATAATTTTGCTGATGGATAGCCGACAGCACAGAACACAACTTAAACAGAAAAGCCCTAAACAGCTCACAAAATAAGTACATTTTAAAAATTTTGTATGTGAGAAAACGACATATCAGAAACCTTTATCTAGTAGGTATGTATTACATATGTATAATAGGCAATACGCATAGCTATAAACCTTATTTAAGATACGATTATACTTTAGTAATTAATACAGTAAATGTTATAGGTAAATGGTTTCGGTGTGATGTAGGTATTTTCACACTCATCTGTTACACTTAGTAAACTTTAGTGGTTGAAAGTCCTTATTTAAATAGAAAGCTAAATGGTATGATGAACTAATTCTTTGAAGGTTGTTCGTAAAGGGACTTCCTACCTAGGTCTATGGTATGTGTGTGTTTTTGAAGTTGCCGCGGCTACCGAGAACCAGGGCTCGGGGCGTGGACTCTGCCATCAATCTCCCGATCCATATAGAGATATTAGCGAGGAATCTCAGCCCCACAATTAGTAGTCGACTCGTTTCCGCCATTTTCAGCCCATTCTACCGGATTATGATCTTCGCAAACCGTACAATAAACGGTCCTAAAATTATATGACGAGGAATAGAATCCGAAGAATTACAGGTACATAACTGTAATTGATAGTGTACTTATTTCTTGGAATGTAAACGATAGTATCTTACAAAGAACATGAATATAAAATATTTCAAAGTTAGGTATTTCTATGATTCTTAATTGAATAGATAAAAAACCAGCTAAGAAAACAGCTTTCATACAAAAGACTTCAACGGGTGATATAAACCTTTTTGTCGCTACAATAATTTTAACGTTGTTAAAGCTTTTAATTTTTCATTGTATAGTTTTAGGAACGATTAGTACATAAAAAAATCTCGTAAATAACTTATCTACTAAACAATCAGATATGACTTTCTAAAATATTATCCTTGATATAATTTTACGAGCTTTTTAACTTGAAAAGTATTGTTATAATTAAGTCATTAGGTGGAAGGGCGAGTAATATTAAATTAATGCACGCTTCGTATAACAATGCACCAATTGTTCCTACAAGAGCTTCGTCACGGAACTCATAATGTAACGTTCTGAGCATCCTGGATGTTAAAATAACTTCTTGTACTTATGTACGTTATTATTATGTCTTTCCCGTTCTAGCTTTGCTCCTGTAGGAAAAAAGAATGTTTTTAGAAAGAAATTACACCCATAGCGTTTTGGATAGAGTAATTGGAGCGGTGAAGCCGTGAAAGGTAACAGGGTTAGATACTTTTATAATATTAAAGAAGATGAAAGATTATACAGTTCCATGCGTTCTTTGATGTAGGGTCTTTGAGTAGTGAATAAACGACGTGGAACTACATCATTGAATTGATCTTTCTCATTTAATTTTGACAAATATTTTAATTATTTGATCTAAGTTTGATCGTAGTCAGACAAGTAATAGAGTAAATAAATACGAGTAGATATGGTGATTCTGTTCATGGGCTACACTTTCCTTAAAAATCCGATTCTACTCGAACGAAGATGCGATATATCAGAAAACAGACGAGTCAAGTTTTGAAATTGTAGTGAAAGGTAAAGTTGTCGTTCTGCCTATAAACCTATTACCTATGTATCTATACGTTTATGCGATCTAATGACATAGTTTTTAACTGCCAACTCATAGCAAGAGAACCAAAACATGTAAAATATATGTGTACATAGATAGATAATGTAGATAAATTAAATTTTTATAATTGTTAATGTTCATCAGAGATTAAGACAATAATAATGCCCATACTTAATTATTAGGTTAGTTAAAATCATCAGATATTAAATAAATGACGTATAAATTCTTGTCTAAGACAACTAACTACTTAATGTAGGAACATTTTTACAAAAGTTGTGTTTACAGAGGCTAATTATTGTATTTAAATTCAACTAATAACAAAAATTGAAATGCAATCCAACTCATATTAGACTACAGAATAGATGAGACGGCATTTCATTATCAAATAGTTCCGTCTCCTTTTAACTTAGCGATAATTTAATGTATGTGATGAAAATATAGGTGAACCATCGCGGTTCTATGACAATGTGAGTCCGCCCTCGGTCCTCTTTTTGTATGTCGGACCACCCAGCTTGGCTCGCAACATTATTTTATTGTACAATAAACAAATTTATTGCTCCATATGGCTATTTATGTTTTTATTTACAAAGGCCAAGAGCAAGAGTTAAGTCAGACTGTAGGTTTGGGTTAAGAGCGTATAGACACGGTCTGTTCACAGATGAAATATGTGATTTCTGCAATTTTTTTGCTCGGTAAATGTTCGGTGAGTAAAGTTAAAAGGTTAAGAATTAAACAAAATGTTCTGTTATTTTAGCATATTTTATAATAGTTTTTTTTATTTATTTCTAAGATTTATTACCATAATCCGACCAAAAAAGCAAAAATGTAATCTTAATTAATTTTTAAATAAATAAAATACAAAAATTTTTCATCGACTCACTTATTATTCTGTATGTTCATAATATGGTAAACGTGTATTACCTTGTCTTATTGAGAAGAGATAATGATTTTTAATGACCGCTAATTTTATAAAAAGCTACTTAATGATGCGTAGTTGCTTATTTCTAGATCCATTACCAATCTATCCATATTAGCGAAAGGAAGTTGTACTTCCAAGACACATTAATAATTCATGAACTTGTTCTAATTTCTTCTTGTAAGACACGTCTCGACTATTTATTATGAATAATTAAACAATCAGTAAGTGTACGTAAAAGGTATAGTAAAAAACATTAGCTTGTAATTAAGAAACCATGTACATGCTATTCATACGATATATTAATCACGGGGAAGCTTTAGTAAAGGTATGATTCTAAGGTGAAAACAGTAAAAAGCACTCGGTACAAAGAGTAAAACACATTTATTAATTCAGTTTTTAAATTAAACTTTTATTCAAAATGTTTTGTACTCAAACCAATTATTTATTTCTGAAGATTTTAAGACAGTTTTTAATTCCTGAGTTTTGATAACTTTGGATTCCGAATATACCTACATAGTAGGCAGTTACGAAAGCACACACGTATTAAAAATAATAATACGTGTAACTTGTTATTATGGGGATATTAAAATGCGTGTAGTTCGTGATCCGCAGGACTGTCACATGAGAGCCCACCCACGGAGGCAGCTCCTGACAACGTCACTCTGGACTTCAACGTCAAAACTGCCGGGAGACCCGCTCCATCACTCATGGGAGCCTGTTGTACAGAAGGCAATCATATAAAGGACTTTCTGTTGCCTACGACATCATCTGCGAAGATTTCGTTTTTATATCTCAGGAACCTAAATTTTTTTCGGGATAAAAAGGGTCCTATGTGTTGATAAAGGTGATAAACTATCTGTGTGCCAAAACCCTTCTGCTGTTTTTGCGTGACTGAATTTCAAACATTCAAGCATCGAACATTCACACCTACGATCTTAGAATAGTTCTACAATTTTTGCAGGTCTATCTGAATTTGCCTAAAACAGTTTTACGAATTGAAAACGTGGCAGTGAGGACGTGGTAGCATAGTTAGTTGCATCCCTTGATTAACCAACTGACCCGACCTGACAGGTCGTGGGTTCGAGTCTCGGGTTGCCGCATATGTAGCTGTCATGTTCCTCAGTGTACCCGGATAGTGACAGATTAGCAACCTATCACACTGGGACTCAACATAAACATTCGAAATGCGGTGTTTAACACCTCTGCCTACCCCTCTCGAGGGATTAATTACGGCGTGAGTTTATGTATGTAGTGTTACGAATAAGGTTGTAGCGATAAGAAAGCAATTTTTAAATCGGACGACTTGGAATCGCTCGATGAAATACGGCTTAGCGATATGCTATGTTTATTTTGAGCATACAGTACTCTGAAGTCAGCTATAGGGCGCTTTCAGACTAGCGTGCTTCGGTGTGTTCGTAGTTCGTATTTGGAAGCGCCCTCAGGTGTTTATAGGGATGAAAAACTTTACAAAATGTTATATTTACCTTCACCTTTTTTTAAATTACACAAAGCAATTATGATATTAGATGGATTAGATGTCACAATAATATAGGTATTATAGTAGTATAGGTATTACTGTTGACCTTAATGTTATTCCTCTTTGCCAAAAAGTTATGCTAAGACGGTAACGACCTAGTTTACCTTTGCTTTCATTTTGATCTATGCTGTTTTGAATACTGTGAAAAAAAGAATTGAGAAACAAATTTGTGAATAGATTTTCACCTATAGCATACTAAACCCTGTTGTTCTCGAAAGGTTAAACTAAAGGCGAGTTCTAAACTACGAATAACTGAACTCCATAAACTATTACTAAATTCCATTGATAAAGCAAATTAAAATTGCAGCTTTAATTATTAAATAAAAAGCCCTAAAAATTATTCCAGCTTTTAAAACATCCCAAACAAACTTAGTTCAATAGCTAATAGTTAATGCATACCTACACTTGGTCTCACATCAACGTAAACATAACAAATGCAATCTCAATCCATTACGAGTTAAGCGTGGTAACTATAAATTACTACAAAGTCAAAACTTGTTGTGTCATGTTATGTCAGGCAGGATATTTGAATTATCTGACCAGAAATTGGTAGTCTGTTCTAAAATTATTACTTTCTTTATTAAAGCATCGTACAGCTATCTTAGAAAACGCAAAGTTGTACCTTGAAATAAGTTTAAAACAAAAAAGTTCTTAGAATGTTAGTCTTTAGCATCTTATATACTTACGTATTTTTCAGCCACGTAGCGTTAAATATCACAATACATCTGGTAACAATTTGTTTAATTCTGTTTATCGTATGTCTTAACTCGGCAAGTTATCCAATTAGAGAAATGGCTTGCGGCGGAGCTACGGACCACCCACGGAGCTGGCTATTAAAGATAAATTCTAAATTATTTCCTTACCTTTATTTTGGCTTAGGGCTCCTCCATGCTCACCACAAATTAAAATGCTCGGAAAAATTGAGCCAGTCTCTTTCTACTGTAGCATCAAACTTTTTTCAATAAATCCTGTATTTAGGAATAGCAAGTCGTAAAATCAAGTGCTTACACCTAGAAAGGATGCAGGTAACAAGACGCTAGGACTCAGATAGTGTTTCAGCTGCAAGATCAAGACCGGAAAATTCTAAATTGTGCAATTTATAGTGATAATTAAGAATATATTTTACGAGCATCGAGTGACAGCGCGTGTTATCGCGATATATCGGCGAGGCGCGAAACCGAATAGCAATTAAAATACTTCATCGAATTTATTTACGTGTCAACAACGATGCATAGCCGTCGACAAACAAACAGGAATCAGAAAAATAACTTTTTACCATAATTAATAAAGTTTATTTTTAAAAATAATTGTGTGTTGATAAAATTGACAGTTGTTTTTTGTTCAGCTTAGCAGTTTTGCACTTTCAAAATATAAATAGTGCTTCCAGAGAATCTGCTGACACCAAATGCTATTGTCATACAATGTATGATTGGGTTAATGCTTTTCTTTTATACCTCATTAAAATTAAGTAATTGCATAACATTTTAGCATCATCCAAAAATATGTTCGATAGAGGAAAAGTAGGTAATGTAGATTCTGTTAAGTCCTGATTTTACAATGATATGCGGAACACTTGACTCATCTCAGGCTGAAACTTGTAGCGAATTTTTAAGTAGTAATAAAACATTTGTGGTACATTAGCTACCGACAAGCGTAACTAATACGTACTGAAATAAAATTCCTATTCACATACTATTTAGAAACACCAAGTTTCCTATTCTGTCATGGATATTCCATGCCTTGAACTAAATAAGATTCATGCTCAATTAGTCTTTTTCAATTGTTAGAAAATTACGATTTTCGCCAGATACTAATAGAATTCAGAATCAGAAACCAAAAAAGCGCCAAAAAAGCTTTCAATCAAAATTCTTGATAAATTTCTAACAACTTTTTGTTATAATGCACGTTTAATAGCGTTCAAGATCGTCATGATAGAGTAAATTTATATTTTGCTTCTTAACAACCAACTTCAGCTTCCGTTGAACTTTCTTCTTGATAATTTTCATAATTTCCAACAAACTACTTTGAAATCTTTTGCACAGAATATAAGGGTCTGACCACTGACCCTTTATGATAACTACACATAAGAGAAAAATATCATATCGTGTACTGAATCAGAAACAAAGCTTTATTAAAAACAATCGCTAGTAGGTAGGTTAGTAGGTACTGTCCCAATCAAACGTACAAGTACATATTTTAATTAGTTTTCTTTTATATTCCTATCACATAAATTTGTTTCGTTTTCTAATATTTATTGCGTAGGTACGACTTTTACGTCATAGTGTGCATACATGCAAAGATTTTTTAGGTCACTTCACCATCCCAACCGATATTGTTGTCGCTGAGCTGGTAGAAATAGCTTTCGTATTTATAGTTTTTACGGTAATAACGAATTAGTTCATATCTAGTAAGCAGTAATTTGTGTTGATGTCGGTGCTAATGTTGAATTCAGTTTTGGTGCATTGTCTTCACAATAAATTCATCACGGACGGCGCGGCGCGGACGAGCTCAGACTAATCTCCTATCAACCTGCGCGGTCACAACACAGAATACTAATTACTCAGTTTCGACTGTAACTTACGACCACATTAAACAACACCCGAGTGTGATATAGAATTAAAAACAACTCATTTAAATAAACCACTAAAATATAAACACTATACATTTCGATCAGGTACCTAAACCTTTGGTTCATGATGCTGGATAAATACTAATTGATTAGCATGCGTTAATATCTAGCCAACTAGATACTTCATTACTAGCGTTACTAAATAAGCTTTGTGCTGTATCAGGCAGTGGTATGGAACAACAAATTTTGTTTATTGTAATTACGACATAAATTAAAATGCAAAAAAACTGACATACTGATTTGGTCACCAATTCTTAATAGAAAATTTAACCCAAAATCATATTGTATCTACCTTACATATCATTAGTAATGAAAGTAATCAAGATCAAAATATGCCAAGTTGCCATGACTTTCATCCAGCAACCTAGGTATCTCAAAATTCCAGATAGAAATAAAGTCAAATAATTTGAAAGTCAATGTTGCATACATTTGTATTATAACAAAGTCGGAATTAAAAAAGTATTAACGCACACAGTTTCACAGAAGTGATTCAAATTTTCCTAGTTTAAAGTGATAAATTATGACTTTTTGCTTTTATTGAGACGTACAAAGCATGTTTCTTTACATGAAATTGAATGGTTCCACACTGTGGTCTCAATCGGGAAGCCTCACGCGAGCTTCTAAGAAGATCTATAGAAGGACGCCCCGCTGCGTTTTCGCCCGAAGTGTCAAAATGTCCAAAGTCCAACTACCCTATCTATGCATTTAAACAAAACAGCTCAAAACCTATAAGCCAGCAGAATGGTATTCTATGTTCGAAGGAGAAGATTTAAATTTATCTGTTGCGGTTGCATTTCAAACTGTTCCCACTATTTTTGCGGTTGCTGTATCGCTGGATCAGTCTTAAATTGACATTTTTATTAAAGGGACGATAAATAGGGAGAATTTAGTCGATTCTGGGAAGCGATCATGAATCGTGTTGAGTCCGGGATGAGATCGAATTGTCGTCAGGTGTGGGTTGAGATGTTAATCCGATTGTCGACTTAACACCCCTCGCGCAGTCTATAGTTACAAACCTGGATTAAATAACACACGCATTTTATAGCATTAAGTTGGTACCCTTACCTAACGTTTGTACATAAGTTTTAAAAAAAAGTCTTGAGTTTTTCTTACTAAGATTGGGATCTCCAGAAACGATTCTGCAAGGATTTAGTAAGTTATAATTGAAGTTTGGGATAAGGTTTCGTAGAGTAGGTTCTACTCGTAACCAAAACCATGCAAATCCTAAACACCCACTATTTAAATGTTTACCACAACCCATGTTTACATTTTTTTTCTGTTGTTGTTGTGTTGCTAAACTAATGCTGACGAGAGTTTGACTGGTAAGTAGCGCAAATAATAGAAAATACTTTATTTTCACGGACAAATTAAATTCTATCCGCGTATTGCCAAAACTTGGTTTGAATATTCATGTATGTTGTAGACAGTTGAGACCTGCGCTGGCGAAGCACTTTGTTATTGGCTCACATCCATCAAGTTGACTTTTGTATCGAGCACGTGACGCATGTCCAGTACTCGCTAATGTTTTACCAATTACTTTTAATCATTTAAGTAGTTACTCGTTCACTTTTATATTCATTCTTCATTTAGACGCTACTAAATCGGGATAAGTCGTTAAAAAGGTAAGCTAAGTCTAAGCGTACTATCGAATTAAGCTCCAAGATATAGGTTTGTTAGATTCGTTCTAAGATTCAATCGTGTATTAAAAATAAGGATTTATTTATATTTTCTTTATTTTTAACTAACCACATAACTGAAAAGGTATGAACTAGTTGTATATAAAATAAATACTCGTAATAATAATATTATATAAGCTTTACGCGGTAATTCATTAATTTTCTCATTTCATTTTTCTAATTTTTAAATATGTATTTGTGTTATTTATTTGGGTAATCAAAATTTGGGTAAAAAATCATAATGCTTCAGTCATTTCATTATTCACAGAAATCACCTACGATGCGAAGTATGAAACCTGGCCAAAATTATTTTATCAAAGAAAAAAATATCCAGAAATTATTTTTAATATATTTTGCTGGAATCAGTTTCACATTTTCGTTTTTAAACATTTTTCTTTAATTTCTTTGCTATTTCACTATGCATACCAGTCATTAAATGTCTGAAAGATACCAGTTTTTATGTTATATTTGTAGCTTGTATGTCAAAAGGGAAGATTTTCTCGTTAGTTTAGTTGGGGTAATGGGGCAGAAATAATCCTAGGGTAAGTATTACTGTGTTATTATGTTGTTTGGACATTTTTAACCGATTTTGATTTCATAACTCTTCAATCATTTTATAATTATTGGGTAGGTTAGGTTATGTTCTTTACATCTATCATCTATATAATCAGACATACCGGTTTATGGCATAAAGAATAACTAACCAGGTACTATAGTAAAATACTAAAGAACTAGCAAATACTAGCATCATTTATACATGAATTAAGGAAACTTATTTAATGCCGTAATTTTTATGGAAATTATCCTAGAAATGTTATGATGGTTTAATCTAAGGACTACGGCACTCACTCGACACGCCTGCTAAATAAATTCATTAGTTAAATCGCCGCCGGCGGCGTTTTATGTCGGTAACTTCAAAAGACCCGCTCGCCGCCCCGCGGGCCTACTCGCCGACTTTTTAACCAGAAAACTCTGTAAACAAAATGATATGGTGCGTCCGAATGTTTGATCCGTCTTTATTATCTGTACACATAGAGTGAATGTTGAACTAGCAAACACCCTCTTTTTGTCGTAATTGTTGGGATGTAATAACTTTTGTGAGAGAGTAAACACAGCTTTGAAGTAGTACACTCCCAAGCTAAATGATCGTCTGCTGATATTTCCAGACAACTGTTTGTTCTTGTCTATTGGTACCAAGAACTGTCTCTGCTTCCGGTTCCTACTATCACTGAGTAATATTAGGTCATATTAATTTGTTAAACAGAAGTAAGTACATCCTTATGTGAGTAATTATAAAGTACATACTTCGAGTTGCTGGTACTAATTAATATTCCCAATAACTTCTTGTCTAGTCATAGATAAGAAGTTTTTGTAAATATTAATTAGTTCATCTTTCATTGTGCATGGTTTCATTAAACATTGTTGTGTTGAATTGAATTCGTACGGTGTTTATTTTGTTTACATCTTGCTTTCTTTACCCCTCTGACTTCCTCCCTCTCCCGCGATCGTGAAAGCGAGACAGAGGTAACACGTGTGTGGTCCGCGGTCGAGCCAGTTCGGGAACTTACGCCGGTTCTCGGCTTTGCTCGTGTCCCAGTACGGCAACATAACGAACCGAATAATGATGGCGGCTCAACAAACAGACAGTGTTGCTCAAGTCGCGTTAGTGTTAGCACGTAGCAAGAGCGTAGTTTTATTAACGACTTTCGGTGTCGTTTCGCGTTCGAACGGTAAAGTGTTGGTTGGTAGAAGTGAAGGATCAGGGTGTGCCAGTGTGTGGTTATGTGGCGGCGAGTGATATGACATCGTGCGCCGCTAGACGGATTCCGGCCGTCTTCATGAGGATACTGGTGACAAGTCTGGCCCCGAGATCATGGTGGCTCCCGATTCCGAGGCTCCTTCGAATCCTCGGATAGCAGCCGCTACAAGAGAAACCCCTTCTGCCGCTGAGGCGCGTCACAGTGCTGACCTTTACATACGAACCAGCTGGGTCGACGCTGCATTAGCACTCTCCGAACTTGAAAAGGTGCATTGGTGGTTATTAATAATAAGTACCTTTAAATAGCAAGTATTGATAACTTGCACGTGTGATTGTTATTCTGCGAATGTCATTGCATCTAGAACGCGGCAGTAAGCTCTCGGATATGGCGCCGACTGGTGGCAATGAAACGTACTATAAAGGTTGCGCGTACATTTAAAGTTCTTTTCTTAGAAGTTTATTCTAAATAAAAAAAATCATTTTCACAACACACATTTTATTTCCTCTCCATGAAAAACCACAGAAGATTGAGATGTTAAAAAGACGAAAATAAACATAAAAGCAAAGAAAAAAAAAACCAATCGTTGCTAAAGATTGGAATAAAACCTGTTGAATATTATAAATAACTAGCACTCTTTGGTAAAGAAAGGAAAGCGATTCAAGGAAGGTTGCGTTTTCGTAGAAGGACGCACGCCCCAAGGTGGTCTGCGACTTCGCGCCCCTGGCAAGCAAGACCTTTGCGAATCTTTCCGGGTTAATAGTAAATAGTGATGTTTGAAAACATTTTGTCGATTGTACCGAAACAAAACCGATCGATGTACACTTACAGAAAAAAGTGATTCGTGTTCACTCGTACTTTAACGTAAATAATAAGCTACTGAAAAAACGGTCAACCTTTGCCTTAATCATAAAATCCATCAAGAAGTAGGTAACTGTTAATGTTTTGAAAATATAAAATCAGCTGTTAAAGGTGGCTTTAAAGCTTAATGCATATATGATGTCGTTGAAAGAGACGTAATGTAAGATGAAGCAATTAAGTGAGAAGGGGGAGCGGAGTGGAGAGTGCGGGGCTGCGCACGCGCTCGGTTCGTATCCACGATAGAGACATCAACGAACGACCGGCGGCATCGGTATGCATATACTAATCTACTAGAAGGGAATACTATTTTTAACTACAAAAGATGTCTCAAAACCTCGATAGTGCATTATGTTGCAAAATTATGTTTTAATACAAAATATATACAAGATATAGAGATTTTTTTTCTAGAATAATGTTTAGTACTAAAAGTAATGACATACCATTACAATTTTTCTTATTTAAAACAAATGGATTACCTAGATGCCTTTCGAAGAATTTACTCCCTAACTTTAATAAAATCCATCACTATCATAAGTGAAAATTCACATAAAAAATAGAAACACGTCCTTATATTATTTCAAGGAATGTGGATTACAAGAAATTCTAACAAAGAATTGATCAAAAAAATAAAACCGTAACTGAATGCCACATTCAATATTACGCAATTACTTCTTTGAGTAAAATAAAATACCTATACGAAATTCTACATAATTTTATGTCCGTCGGACCTCACAAAGCTTGCCTCGTGGAATTGAGACATCTTGTGGTTTCCGATCGCTCATCCCTTTCTTTCTTGAGAAACATGTAGCTTCTCTCCCTTACCTCTCAGTTTAGTTTGCTTTCCATTCTCACTTACTGATCCCACATATAGCTGTCTTCGTCCAAACATTGGACGTATCAGGCGACTGGCAGCTGCGCTGGAGACCTATAAATGATTCTACACCCACAAATTCTGAAGATTTACTTTTAACTTAATGATATATTTTTACTTGCCTTCTCTTATCAATTCAAACCAGGATGATTAGTTATAAGACCAAAAAATACCCACACACACTTGGTGGTTTGCACTAAAACATTACAAATTTTCCCTTTCTCTTTATAAAGAGTAATTAGCTTGATGCACCACATGGTGTTGTTTTGGCATCAGATTTCTTATATCGTTTATCCTTTCAGACCTCTCGCCACAACACGTGGCTGCGTATTCACATCATTGCACATTTTTTCCTCATCATTGCCCTTTTGCTTCCGACCCAGTAGCAGTCTGATGCTATTCTTCTGGACTGAAATAAATTCGTGGTTGCACAATTTCTTACAACATTGCAATTTATCTCTCAATTTTAACAATTATAGTATATTCTGTTGTTAAAAACTCACAATAAATGTAACAGGAACCGGTTGAAGCAGCTGAACTTTCTCGAGATTAAATGCTCTTGATTGATATTCAATGAAAGAGAAAATTTGTTTTAGTGAAACCGTAACGTTGTTGTTATAGCCAGAATATACTGTGAGTTGGCAACAGATCTCCAGCTTTTGTATATATTTTCCAAAATAGGGCGAAATAAGTAAAATAATTAATGTAGTTTTTTTTTTATATTTACGTACAAAATAGAAAAGTGGAAAGCAAGTTAAAAAAGTTATCTCCATTATCTTTGTACAGTGGATCTTATGTTACCTACATATGGGAGTCATAATAATTTTGGTGAAAAGTTCTACCTTCCAGTCACGCTTCTCGTCAGTATATCATTTTGGCTATGTATTTTATGTTCCGATCTAAATTGTTGTTATAACTAATGAAAAAAAAACTTGTCTTAGCAGAGAATAGCACCCGCATTAGCTGCATGGAATCAAACAATTTTATTAATTCCACCCCAACTACATCAAACACATGCCCGATAAAATTATTTTTACCAAATACATTTATTTGTTCCTTTAACTAACTATGTTTATGAATTGTACAGCATAAGCACAATGTACGACACAAGGCATCGCGCATTCTTATGGGATAATAGAGAAGGTACACCCACATTCCATTATATGCAGATCCGGAACACCATAGTCATGAATGTTCGACGTAAATATGTAGATGCCGGCAGATGTCAGACAGTGCCAATCAAATTCTTACTCGAACGAATGTGGAACGAAATGAAAGATACGACAGCTTTTGATGTAGCGTGCATCAGATAATACACGTCCTAAGATGCCTTGATGAAAAATGTAAAGCAAAAACAAACCAAAACATTTACACTAAGAGAAAAAAATGTCAGGCCAGATGCAATGATAACATAAGAAACTGTACCTAAACTTAACATGAAAAATTGTTTACAATGATTTTAATAGAGGCAATTATTTAAAGGGTCTTAACCTTTGATAGTAACAAAGTCAGCCGGCTTCGTACATATCGGTCAGTCTGGTTTATATTTCTAAAATTATCATTTCGCTATATGCTTTCCGATGATAAAGAGCTCAGCTTTATTTAATTGTGTATTTATAGAAGGTAAATTATTACAACTTTATCTGGTGTGATAGCAACATAAATTGCCTCTTTATGACATAATCTCGGATCTTATGATAGTTATCTGGCAATTGTTTTGAAAGATTTTCATCAATCCACAACATCCTTGTGCGGCCTAATCCTTATCTACAGGAAGTCCTGTAAACGACGCTTTGCGCTGCAGGCAGTCGGCGCCATTGCCTCGCGGATTATGTTTAATCTATACTTGGGCAGAAGTGGAATAAACGTAGAATTAAATAGAATGGCGATGCATATAAACTAAGACCCTTGAGTTTTTAAAGTCTTAGAGAATGGTAATTCGCGTTAGATAGTAATATTTGTCTTGAATGAAGGGTGTGTTATGTTAGTGCGTACGCTACACGTGGAAAGAGTGGAGGCGCGAGGGGCGCGGGGAGCGTTGTGGCGCGCACGCATTCCGTCCGTGACGTCACGCCCACCCAGCTCGCCCGACATTCACCTCGCTCGCTCGCCTCCGAACCCCGTCCTCGGACCGTTTTACCGATACGGCTCTTTCTGCCATTATGTTGCTATGATAATTTATCTGTAAACATAAACCAATCACAAATAAACAGGCACTTAAATCGATTTTATAGAAATCCTTAATTTGCCACACAAGAAAATAAAATAGATTTTAAGTTATGGACTATCTTTTCCTATTTAGTACCTATTTCAAGAATTATGGACCGACAGCTTATTTTAATTATCATGCTATGACATGGTATGGCGTGATATACACATTTAGTAACCACCCATCACTCAACATTTCACTTATGGAAGTATACGGCAGTAGATGGAAATATTTTCGGCATTATAATATGTAGTAACATGATACGAGCTTTGTGAATTAAATGGTCGCTGTGGTCAGGCGCGGGCGCCGTGTGCTGCCGCTACGTAATGGTTGCGTTCAAATACGATGTCGATTGAGTTATTATTGTGTAATTAGGAGACGGTTCACAAGATTTCGGCTCCAGCTCATCTGAGGCGGGGCCACGGCCGGGCCGAGCTCGTGGCGCCACGGGTGCGTTCGCCCGCGATCACGGACCACTCTCATTAATCACAATCAACTTGAAAATTATTTTGTATCTTCTACCTAAGTCATGTTACTGGAGTTTCAAAAGCGCTAAATACATTTAATGCTTCATAATGTTCATGTCATTAATGAAAATTGTTTACTCGTATTTTTTACCAATCGAACACGAATACTATAAAGTATTCGTGATTTTTTTGCGAATTTAAGTTTTAGTCAAAGTTAATGCTGTTTCATTTGAATTTCCTTTAGCTACTTTCCTGGAATACTCATAAGTTTCTAAATTGTCACGTTAATTTGAATGTAAAAATGAAATAAAATGTTTGTTTGCAGGGCAACATCGAAGGGGGGCGCACCGCTCTGTGGATACGTGCTTGGCTCCAGGAGCAATTGTTTATATTAGGCTGCTTCCTGCAAGGAGACGCTGGCAAAGTCCTATTCGTCGCAATCCTCGTCCTGTCCACCTTCTGCGTTGGATTGAAGTCGGCACAAATACACTCGAGAGTCGACCAACTCTGGGTTCAAGGTACCAATTCAAAGATGTTATCTCTGTATACCGTCGTATAACGAGTTAATCTACAAGCATAGAGCATATCACGATCGAGACATTGTGGCACATTGTGCATCATGTGGAATACCAATGCAGCGGTGCGGGCCGACTGTTGATACGCTTCCGTCTCGCGCGACGTGCGCTGCATGCCGTACCCACACTACACAGTATGCCGCGATATGCTCACGCCCTTATACAGCCCTATTATTTTAGCCGAGAATATCAATTCAAAACGAATACAATATAAATGTCCGGTATGCTCCTCAATTTACACTAATTGCAATACAAATTACTTTTAGTCTTTTTCGTATACTGTAAGCTGTGATACGTCTTCCATATAAATTGGTTTGAAGTGTAATTAGGATATTAAATTAAATAAGACGCTTCTTTAAATGTACCTCATTGATAAGTAAAAAAAATGTCGAGTATCGGTCGCATACAGTAAGGTGTGGTGTGTGAGTGACAGGATGTTTCGTTTTCCCATGCGGGTGGATTCCTCTATGCTATTATCCCGTCTCGGAAGATAGGCATTTCCTATTGCCTGTGTTTACAAGTAGATAAGTACTGACATCCGTAACTAAACTTTTTCATTAAATTTATTTGACTTTTTAAAAATAGTAGCAAAAACTTTTCAAATCTTTAAATTGTTTAAGTTTTATTAAAGTTGGGTATCTATCTACTTTAAAACCTTGTATTTCACAACGAGCCCAGAACAGTATGAGCTGCCTAACACTTTTCAAACAAAGTAATAAGCTACTTGTCTTAAAAATACTAATAAATAATGAAAAATGTATTACTGTTGTACATATTTAATCGAACCTCCATACCCTTAGCAGAATAAGCCGTCTCTGTTAAACAATACCAAAAGTCCCAAAGTCGCTTAACAACTTAATTAGCCTGCCCGCGGCGGACCGTAAACATCCCTACGAGAAATTACGACCAATAAAACGAAAAAAAAAGCATAACATTTCTATTGGCTCACAAAAAAACGAGGTATCCGATTGTCCGGGCGTTTTTGTGAGAGGACGTCGTGCTGTGCGCTGGCATGCTCCTCACGGCTTCATTGTGAATCGATCTTTCAAATGCAACGTTTTACGAAGGAGCCCCAGCCTCCGCAGTGCTCCAGCGAACATAGAATACCATTCCGAAGTATGGCTTCACATGCCCACCGCGGCTAACGATTGTATCAGTCTCAACTTGACAGCTTCTACCTGCTCTACTGGTAGAAGCTATTCAAATTCACAACTGCAAAAAGTTAACTGTCTCGAATTATTTCATTATAAGTATGAACTAAGCGAACTGAAGGTTTAAAAAAAATCTAGTTTAAAGGATTCTAAAAAGTATCGTTGCAGAGTAATATTTTAACAGTCGCCCAAGTAAGCAGATCCATTTGACTTTATTTCCGAGTCTTAAATGGGTTTAACGTCACCTTTAGGATAATAAATATGATCTCCGGACCCTCTGCCTCAATTTACTTTCAAAATGTTTTGTTTTAAGCGTGATACGTATGTTACAAGGAAATAAAAAATGCGAACGTTATACGATTTGATAAAGATAATGATCACGAGATTGCAAAAGTATTGGACAGGTTTTGTTTACTTCATTATCATCGTGTTGATATCTGGCAGGCTGCAGAACATAATTTTAAATGATTTTATAAGCAAACATTGAATTTAAATAATGTTTCAGCTAGTCTTGAAGCTTTGGGACAAACACTTGAAAGTGTAAGAAAACTGTGGGTTTCTTAATTGTACATTTTGTGGAACATGCGTTTGTCCTAGAATATCTTAGATGATCATTTTGGTCAGATGAAAAGGTGCACTTTGTTTATTCTGCCATCTGTTGTCTACGGTGACTAATTTGCATAGAGAGTAAGCAAGAACCTAACGGAGGGGGGATCGGACCACACGAGCTCGGCGACTGCTCGCGGGTGGCCACAACCACATGCGCGAGCGCGCACGTATACCCCCCACCTCTCGTATACCCCCCACCTCTCCACCTCTTCCCTTCCGCACCACTCCTCCCCCACTCCTCCTCCCACCCGACGTCATTCATTGCGATCGTCCGCCTGATCGCTCGCTAACACTTTGCGTAGAAATGTTGCCTTTATCAGCGTACCAACAAAAGCACCAACTATGATAACATAATGTACATAAACCCTTTGATGTTGCTAATTATGAGATTTATCGCTATTGAATGGGACACAGGGAAGTCATTTTATCTGCTATTTGATCTCACTTCTGTAATTCCAGTTATCTGGGTCTAACAGAGGATGAAGCAAGACAAGAAATGCAATTATGGTACGCTACGTACAGCAAAATCATTGCTTGCACTCGGGACTTGAATAAAATCGAAGCGCTCTGTCGTAAGATACAAAACTTAAACTAGCTATTTAATCAAAACATTTAATCTGGATATATACATTTTACTTCCTACGAATACATTTTTCATTAATTGTTTTGTAAAGCGTTCCGATCGCATCAAGTCAACAATTGGTTTGTTTGTGGGGGACTGGTGTAGCAGCAACAGTGCGCGTAACCTCGAATGACCTTGTGGGATTGCCCGCCGCCGCGCTTTAAACTGGTGATTACATTTTAACTAAGTTCTTCACGTAAAAATTGCACTTCTCTAACCTTATGCCATATCATACCAAAACCAAAATTTCAATAAAATGTAATCACAAGTTAAGTAATAGCAAGAGCCAGCCAAGTGAGGTGCGAGTACAAATAGCTAGCTGGTATAGTAAATCGCGCCTACGGCTCTGGTAGGTGTTAAAATAGAGGCGCCCTGTGCGGTCGATCCCATTCCACTTGCTTTATTATAATCCCCAATTTCCGGCAACATCGTCTGCTAGCTTTGTTTAGCATCACACTGCTTATTACAAAGCAACTTTAAACTACCAAAAATTAACGAATCTGGGTGCTTTTTAACTCCCTTATTTTTTTTTTTTGATTTATTAATTTTAGAGATAATTGAGACATTGAGTTAGAGATATGAGATAGATATTTAGTTAGTGTATGGACATACAGTTTTAAAAGCAACTTCTTGTCTTTATTCGTGATATTCCATACAGGGCGTAGAATTGTATATAAAATAATATTACAATCATCAATGGATAGTATCATTATTTGAAAATTTGTGTATAAATTGTTCATTTCAAACGAAACTTTACCATATTTAGTCTTGCTCATTCCTTTGTCGAACATGCTTGGTTTCTCACCATAAATACGTAAATAGCCTAGTGTCCAACTAGCGAACGTTGACTGCTTTTCTAAACTTATATGGATTACATCAGACCTATAACGAGCGATCGATTCGTCAACTTGCATTAAATAAACTTCAGGTTTTAATTAAAATGAGGTTCTTTAAGTAAATCCAAACTTAATAACTAGGCTTAAGTATAACTGTATACCTACACGTATTGTACCTAATCATTGTAACAAAATTACAATCAACATTGCACACGTATGGATGTACTCACCATAAAATTATCATAGTACATATTTGCTAACTATTTACAATGTTTTGTTTTATCTCACGTTGTACATAGGTATAACATTGTACATTTAAAGATTCCGTATCTCTCATTTTATTTGTGAGAGAGGAAATGTGACAAACAGGTATATAAATCAAGACGTGGGTGTTAATTGGAACGAATTCCCAGCTCGTTCGTCTGATAACGTACCCTCCGACACGTCTTCGACGATGTGCAAAAAATAAAAAACCTTACGAGTTCCGTCTCCAATCTAAACGCATTTTTCTACAGTAAATTTTTCAAGACGTAAAACATGGTTTACTTATTGTTTAATTATCATCTATTCTAAAAGCCATTCCCTGAACTTAGTGACACATGTGAACACAAACATAATAAAATGATCACTTTACTTTCTAACACGTCAGTGGAAGTTCCAGTTAATTTTCTATTTACGTTCTGAAATTTAAGAAATAGACAATATTTCTGTCTGGCTGTAATTAAAAACCGACATATGTCGCTGGAAGGCGGTGCACAGTGTGGCGATGGGACTGTCACAACTCGGCAATAAATCACCAGCGCGAAGTGTTAACTACCACAAGTTGCCGCCACCCCTGGGCCCGACTAATGTGTCGACACTACATTATAACGCCGAGCATCCGATTATGCCCGATACCTAAAATTAGATACACTTTTTGTAGAATAAACATTTACCCTACTCAACTGCATACCTCGGCTTGAAGACTCTCAGAAATTACGTTGAAATATCCTTAAATAAGCTATATACTTAAGTACGTACTTTAAAATACAAAAAATAAAAACCTTGTATGCAAATGAGACATTGTAAAACATTATCTCGGAGTAAGTAGGTAAATGAATAAGTAAAGTGAGTTGCACAGGGACATTAATGACTTTATTTTACTGAAGGCCTTTGAGAATGTATAGCGTTGCAAATAATAAGTACGTTAATATTTAACTGTTTTTATTACGTTACGTATCCTGGCAACGTTTTGAAAGTAATAAACACGACTTTAATTAGGTTTGGACAAAAAGTTAAGTATATGTATAGTAAGTGAAGTGGCCATTTTATATTTGTTAATTTTGTTCTCAGAGGGCGGAAGATTAGAGGCAGAATTAAAATACACTGCAAAAGCACTCGGTGAGACTGATTCGTCAACGCATCAGCTAATAATACAGACAGCCAAGGATCCCGACGCGTCGCTACTTCACGTGGGAGCATTACTAGAACATCTGAAGGTGGTTCAAGCTGCAACGCGAGTCACGGTTCATATGTACGATATCGAGTGGCGGCTGAAGGACCTTTGCTACAGCCCCAGTATACCTGACTTCGAAGCCTACCACATAGAAAAGATATTTGATAACATCGTCCCTTGTGCAATAATAACTCCTCTCGACTGCTTTTGGGAAGGCTCCAAGTTGCTCGGTCCTGATTATCCTATTTTTGTCAGGTAACTTACTTTTCTACCTTGGAAATATTTATTGCATACGAGCTAAAACCAAAACTAAAAACATATTTTTTTCAGAGGTCTACAAAACAAACTACAATGGACTCACTTAAACCCACAAGAAGTAATGGAAGAAGTGAGAAACTTGAAAATATCCTTTCCACTAGGCACAATGGAGGCGTACATGAAACGGGCTGGCATCACCTCAGGCTACATGAAGAAGCCCTGCTTGGACCCCACAGATGTCCACTGCCCGGAGACGGCTCCCAACAAGAAGACTCGACAGGTTCGTTGAAAAATAGCCATTAGATATTGCTGCAAACCCGGAAAATATAGGAAACAAACAGAATGCACTATTTCAAAAGAAAAGCTTTTGATACGCTACCTGCTACATGCACGGTTCTTTTGTATTTTTAGAACCAAATTTATTGTCTACTATAAATAAACTGAATAGGATCACGACAAGTAAATAACTTTATCAGTCCGAACATAAAAACCTTGAACACTTTCCATTATAAATATTTTAAGAAACGGTTATAAGATGGGATGAAAGCGACCGCCCTGGGCCAGATGGCAGTCTACCTGCCGGAACATCGACTGTGAGTAATTTTGAGAAAGCGATACTTTGGAAACTCATTTAACGATTTCACATAAAAATAGCAGTAGAATTTTATTTGATCGTTAGGTATTTATAATCATAAAATAAAATAATATTTGTCGAACAAAAAGGAAGGACCCTTTTTCTTTTACTGTGTCTCTTAGGATATAAATATTACGTCTTAGGCCTTTTATGGTATATATTAGGTTATATACATTTTAAAGAAACAATGAAATGAAATTGATGATTATTTGTAAACTTCCAAGAATAATATCTTCATTGTCTTTGACACGGTATATTTCATTTTCAATTGCAATAAACAAATACTAATAATATTCGGTTGGGAGTGGGAAGGGCACGTTTTCGTGAGGTCGAGTATGGCTGGGTCGACCGGCAACGGGCTCGCCACCACCCACGTTCGGCGAAGGACCAAGGTAGGCCGGCATTGTCCCTCGCCCGTGCGCCTGCGCAGCCGGACCGCCACATTATACGGGCGCATTGTACACGCTTCAATGGACCTCGTTTGCTGCTGCTATCGCCCTTTACAATGACATTATCAATAACGCTCACTGCCCTAGTGTGCAAATCGCAACTTTCAAGAGAATCTCAAAAATTTTGCATCCCTTTGTAATGAAGACCGATATTGTCTTATCATAAAAGGTCTTCATTCTAAAAATTGCTTTGGTAATGGTAATCATCATGTTATTTAACGATAGATTCCAGATGTAGCTGCGGAGTTATCGAACGGTTGTTACGGGTTCGCGGCGGCGTACATGCACTGGCCGGAGCAGCTGATTGTTGGCGGCGTGACGAGGAACGTGACGTCAGCTCTGCGCAGCGCTCGCGCACTCCAGACCGTAGTACAACTAATGGGCGACCGAGAGATGTTCGAATATTGGGCCGACAACTACAAAGTACACCATGTCGGATGGAGTCAAGAGAAGGCGGCTGCTGTATTAGACGCATGGCAGCGCAAGTTTGCTTCTGTAATTTCCGTCACCTATTTCGAAATATAAATGCAAGCTACACTTAAATACTTTTGCTATTTTATTTAACACACTTATTATTTGGTTTTAGGAGGTCAGAAAAACAATAGTGACCGGTGATGTGTCTCCTTCGTATAGTTTTTACCCGTTCTCAACCTCAACACTCAACGACATCCTTGGCAAATTCTCAGAGTTATCACTCAAGAATATAATTTTAGGGTACATGTTTATGGTAAGAAAAATCAAATGTACCTGCTCTCTTTTACTATGTTTTATTTTTATTAAATGTTTTGTTTATTTTTATGATTGTTTTCAGTTAATTTATGTTGCCGTTACGTTAGTACAATGGCAAGACCCGGTTCGTTCTCAAGCTGGGGTCGGCATTGCTGGCGTTCTTCTTTTGTCTATCTCAGTTGCCGCTGGCTTAGGATTTTGTGCATTATTAGGTAGACGTTTTGTTTTGCTTCTTTTAAATACGCTCTCTGTAACTCGCAGTTAACCGTAAAATAAAACAATGTTATTCTTTTCAGGCATACCGTTCAATGCGTCGAGTACACAAATAGTTCCATTCTTAGCTTTAGGATTAGGCGTGCAAGACATGTTCCTTCTCACTCACACATATGTGGAACAAGCAGGAGACGTCCCAAGAGAAGAAAGGACTGGATTAGTACTGAAGAAAAGTGGACTCAGTGTTCTATTAGCTTCCCTATGCAACGTCATGGCATTCTTAGCTGCTGCACTTTTACCCATACCAGCATTGCGTGTTTTCTGTCTTCAGGTAAATTTCTATTATTTCATTGCCAGTAAAAACAAATTTACAAGAACTTATTCCTGAAGTCAAAACTAAATATATGTAACTCATATATAAAAAATAATACATAGAAAAATGAGGATACTTTACTACTAGCAATTGCAAAGGTCAGATTAATAATATTACTTCCTGTTTCAGGCCGCCATACTTCTTCTCTTTAATCTGGGATCAATACTCCTTGTATTTCCGGCCATGATATCTCTCGATCTTCGTAGAAGGTCAGCGACGAGAGCTGATCTATTATGCTGTTTGATGCCTGACAGTCCTTTGCCAAGGCGAAACCATAAAGTCCCGCAGAGAACCAAAGCTACTGGAGGAAAAACGGAAAGGGTAAGTTCAAATAAAATATTTGGTTAAAATATTTTAAGTTCAATACAAGAGGAATAAAACCCGTGTATTGTTTGTTTAAATTAAATATAACGGATAATGTAAAAAAATTGTTGGTTGCATTTTTGGAACAGAACAAATGGAAAGATACAACAAGACAACCGCTGGACCCCGACGATGCAGGACATTTGGCAAAGAAGTCGTGTTGCCTCAGTCTGTCGCTCACCAAGTGGGCCAAGAATTATTACACGCCGTTCATCATGCGCCCCGCTGTCAAGGTAAGCTTCGAGTCATTGACTTTATTTTCAAAACAATTTATTTAATATACCTTTTATAAATGTGATGCATAGAGTAGATTATTGTACGAACGTATTTTTCTACAGGTCACGTCAATGTTAGCGTTGATCGCTGTCATATTAGCCAGTGTATGGGGGGCAACAAAAGTTAGAGATGGTTTAGATTTGACGGATATTGTACCTGAAAACACGGATGAACATGAGTTTTTATCTCGCCAAGAGAAGTACTTTGGATTTTATAACATGTATGCAGTGACGCAAGGGGACTTTGAATATCCGACCAATCAAAAATTATTATATGAGTATCACGATCAGTTTGTGAGGATACCGAATATAATAAAAAATGATAACGGAGGACTGACGAAATTTTGGTTGAGCCTATTTCGGGACTGGTTGCTGGACCTACAAGAAGCGTTTGACAAAGACGTTGCAAATGGATGTATTAAACAGGAAAACTGGTTCAAGAACGCCAGTGATGAAGGTATCCTGGCATACAAACTAATCGTGCAAACTGGACACGTCGATAATCCCATTGACAAATCACTGTTTGTTGGCCATAGATTAGTAGATAAAGAAGGCATCATCAATCCAAAAGCATTTTATAATTATTTATCTGCATGGGCTACTAATGATGCATTAGCTTACGGAGCGTCACAAGGAAATTTAAAACCGCAACCAAAAAGATGGACACATTCAGCTGAAGATGTAGATCTCAAAATTCCCAAATCATCTCCTCTTATTTACACACAGCTCCCATTTTACCTTTCTGGACTAAGTGACACTGAAAGCATAAAGAATCTGATTATGTCAGTTAGGGAGTTGTGCCTTAAGTTCGAAGCTAAGGGGTTGTCTAACTTCCCATCTGGTATTCCATTTTTGTTCTGGGAGCAGTACTTATACTTGAGGATGTATCTTCTTATGGCGCTAGCTTGTGCTCTGGCTGCAGTCTTTGTGGTAAGCATTGTAAATTTTACATAAATGTTAATACTAGTTGTGCCCACGAATTTCATAACAATTCACCGTTCCGTTTGAAACTTTTCCCCTTTTAATTTCGCCCTGAGCAAAGTAAAAAAAAATATATTTAAGTC
Source organism: Choreutis nemorana (assembly GCA_949316135.1). Taxonomy (NCBI): domain Eukaryota; kingdom Metazoa; phylum Arthropoda; class Insecta; order Lepidoptera; family Choreutidae; genus Choreutis; species Choreutis nemorana. The sequence goes on from OX438598.1 coordinate 3,777,627, forward strand.
GGTCCAGCTGTCTTAAAATTTTAGCGAGACTAACGATTATACGCTCTTCAATTTTAAATAAGAAGATAATTATACTAAATGATTTTGGAAGACTAAAACATGCATATAATTGCAGGTTGTAATGGTTCTTCTACTGAACGGTTGGGCTGCGTTGTTGGTGACGCTGTCCTTGGCTACGCTCGTACTACAACTGCTCGGAGTGATGGCCTTGCTTGACGTCAAGCTCTCTGCAGTCCCTGCTGTTCTACTTGTATTGAGTATCGGAAGAGGCGTTCACTTTACAGTTCACTTGTGCCTGGTAATTACTTGTACACAAATATATTTATCATGGTTTCTTTTATTATGATTTTCGTTGAATAATTTTGTTTTATAAATAAATTGTCGTTTTTAGGGCTTCGTAACAGCAATAGGTTGCAAACGGCGTCGTGCATCTCTAGCTGTAGAGTCAGTATTGGCACCAGTAGTCCACGGCGCTCTGGCAGCTACACTGGCGGCATCTATGCTGGCCACCAGTGAATTCGGTTTCGTGGCAAGATTGTTCCTGAGATTACTTCTCGCGCTGGTTCTACTTGGTCTTGTCGACGGCTTATTGTTTTTCCCTATCATCCTGGCAATAGTGGGACCCGCTGCTGAGGTAAATTGAACATTCCAACATAAAAATTTTGCTTTTGAACTCTGAAACAGAGATTCAATCAAAATTTAATTATCAACCCCTTATTGATGCTATAAATGTTTTCTAACGTTCATCGTGTTGTATAGGTCCGACCGTTGGAGCATCCTGAGCGGCTGTCGACGCCTTCACCGAAGTGTTCGCCGCTGCCGGCGCGCAAGAGCTCGAGCTCCACAAGCTCGGACAAGGCGAGCCGCGCCAAGTCCGCGCCGCGGCCCTGCGCGCCGTCCCTCACCACCATCACGGAGGAGCCTCCCAGCTGGCACAGCTCCGCGCCCTCCGTGCAGTCCTCTATGCAGTCCATCGTCGTGCAGCCGGAGGTGGTTGTGGAAACTACCACCTACAACGGCAGCGACTCCGACGGACGGTCCACTCCAACCAAGACTCAGCATTCCGGAGCTATCACTACTAAGGTTTGTCTTGTTACTCATAATGATATATTTTAGTGTATTCATATTTTTGTATTTAATGTCTCAAGGCATTTAACTAAATTAATAAGTGCTGCTTTAAAATTAAATTAATTATCCTCTCGTAGAAGATAAATTATTTTCTGCCCTTAACGCCAAGTTTTATAGCTATCAGGCATTAACACCTTTTTTATATATTTCAGGTTACTGCGACCGCAAACATCAAAGTGGAAGTGGTGACTCCGAGCGACAGGAAATCTCGTCGATCGTATCATTATTACGATCGACGCAGAGAACGGGACGACGATCGCGAGCGAGAAAGGGACAGAGATAGATCGAGAGACCGCGACAGACGAGACAGGTATAGGGATGAGAGGGACCATCGCGCTTCTCCAAGGGAGAACGGACGCGACTCCGGCCATGAGAGCGACTCATCCCGCCATTGAACGAACGGAAACTTAACATTCGTGTAGACAATTAACTGCCGAGCTTAAACTTCGAGTTTAATGAAAGAGGACATCTTAACCGAATAGGTACGAAGTGTCGTTAAGAGACTTTTAAGGTCCGCAATGTTTATGTTAGTTGACACCTGAAGACAGTATGTACCGCTTGTAATTATAGGTTAAATTTGTTAATTACGGACTTATTGGAGGCTACAATCTTAATGATAGAAATGCTAGTGCCTGATGTTATTTCTTTCTCTATGCCGTAACAGATTTATAAAGAATCATTCCATAGTAATTTGATTCCTTTGTGTGAAGCTACAGTTATGAGTTGTTTTTTGCAGTGACCAAATATGAAATATAAATTCATGATTTCTTTTTCCATTTTTACTTCGTTCCTAATATGAAGATATTTTTATTCTGTGAATCAATTGGCTTTGTGACATTTAAGACTGTGGTCAGATATTATTTACGTAATTTATGAATATTATTTATTAAATGTCTATACTTGTGTTTCTGTCACCATGTAAGTCTATATTATAATTTATTTAAGATGTATTATACAAATTATTTAAGTAGGCTTTTTTATTGTTGTTTTAAGCAGTTATTTATGAGATTACCTTATACCTAAAACTTAATGTGATCTTAAGGTATAAATTTTTTGTGATTTGTGAGACTGCATTTACGATGTAAGCACAGTATTCAGAGTACAACGTAGGTAATGAACTAATCTGAACTATTGCGACGAGATCTGACTTACAAAAATATTATTAGATACCTCGAAATAATTTTAAAGCGTTGTGACAATTTTGTGCAAAGTACTTATTTAGATTATATTAATTTATATTCTTGTAACTGAAAAATATGTAAATATAGCGAAGTTAAGAATAACCGTTCCTCCTGCGAACTCTGCGCACGAGATGCACACTTTTTGTATTTTATATACAATTTTATCTGACATTTAGTCAAAAAACAGTAGGTTGTAAAAATAATGGGCTTTTTTGTTTTTGTAGATTTAAAATAACATAAGAAACAGATATGTAACTGTATATAATTAAAGACAATTGGTTAAATGTTTGTTTGATGGTATATTGCTGACTTGCTCATCAATCAATACTAATTATACTATCCAATAAAAAATGCATGTAATATTGTTTTGGCAAACGTCTACCAACTAACTATATGAATGAAGGTTTCCATCAACTTGCTGTTAGGAAAATTTTCATTTAACAAAGTATTATTTATTTTATGACTTCGTAAGTGTACTCTTCATTTATCTTATTATATTCAAAATTACAATGTTTCCGATTTTAATATTTTTGACAATAAACGTTACTGTTATACAAGGAATGGTCAATTATAATGGAAGAATAAATATTTTAAACAGATTTCATTTGTTTTGTCAACAATGGCCTAATGAATATTACCTCCTCTTTATTTCTGCCGTGAAGCAGTTCCCTATGTTTCGGTTTGAAGGATTGGAGAACCATTGTAATTTGCGACGCGAGAGGTATAACCTCTTTACCTCAAAATGAGTAACGCACTAGCTCTTGGCGTTACAGACCTCAAGGGCCTCGTCGTATCAATAGGCGGCGATATCACTTTCCGTCACTTGAACCGTCTGCTTGTTTTTTGCATATAATGTTATAAAAAACCTACATGTCAGCAGTATTGCCTTTTCTAGGATTCTGTAATCAAAAAAATTGTAACAAATACCTGTGTCATTTGATTCAAACCTTTTGTGACTATCATGAGGAAGAAAACATTCAAAATTAAAGAGTGTAGTACTATTTTGTTTTGTGATTTTTGTAGAACAAATCTTATATAACAAAAAAAAATGATTCAAAAGTTCGCATCAACAGTATTCATAGCTAGCGCCACCTTGCGGAGTATCCTGTCAACGAATCATATCTCAGTCCTGAATAGTCTGTTCACAAAGTCTAAGCTCAATGCTAATGTTACAATTCCCACATTCATAAAGTTTCATACAAGAAACTTAATTATTGAATTCTTGAATTTTCTTATATTGGAGAAAGAATCAACAACTTTAGCACTACATTTCTCCATTTACCATGCACTGAAATGTATTATTACAGAGAAATTAAAAACTTATTTATACTTTGTCTATACGTTCTACAGTATGTGTTCAGATAAATAACTACTGTACCTATCTACAATTTAATCTTCTGCTTTTCTAACTTATGAAAGAAAAACTTCCCGGTAAAGAAGCAATCTAGCGGGCGGACGTTGATCCGCTAAGCCCAATTTATCGAGGCGGGCGGAATTTTGGCGGCAACGCCTGCAACATTCCTTAGAAAGCTGAAGCGCGGGAATCAATAAAGGATTTCCTGGCGGCGTGCCCACGCATGTGCGTGCCGGCCTTTGCTGTACAGAACCTCTAAACACCACGACTGTTTAATCCTTGTCTAACAGGTCAAAATACTCACTCGTTAGGATGCTCCGACAACATTTACCTATCAGCAATGGCTGGTGCAGTTACTGAGGAAAGAGTAAATTTTTGAGTATAAGCAGGAGTGAGTCGCATGCCGTTGTTATAGGGCGTATGATCTCCGCGCAGCGTCAGTGCGGGCGTTCGGTGGCCGGTGCCGGCGGGGTGTGGAGTGCGGGGACACGGTGGGGCAAGCCGCGGCGGCGCGCTGCACACGGCGAGTGAGCCCGTGGCCGGCGCACGTCCGACACATGACAGAAGCTCGGCGCGACGCCGACCCGAGTGCAGTGCGAGTGGTTCCTGCGGTGCTGTGCAGTGATGAGTGAAGTGCGATGAGAGTGTCCGATTGCTCCACCGCCGCGCCGCTGGCGCTGCTCGTCGCGCTCGCGCTCGCCACCGCCGCGCGAGCCAACCAGCTCGAGGACATACCACATAATGAGTAAGATTATCCTCACACCACTTATCAAACGATTCCATTATTGGCCCCCAAACATTTTGGATATTAAATATTTTGTATCAATAATCTCATGCAAATACCGGCTTGTTGTGGCATTAAAAATCGAGTAAAGTTATGAAAAATTTGCATTCAAGGCTTCTTCTAACTAGCCGCTCTGTATAAAGCTAAATAAACATGCATGAAATCCTTAAATTAAATGAAAGTAGAAAGAAATCCTCATCAGAGTTTCAGTTACTCCACGCCACCGTCATCGTAAACTTGATAAATACATATCATACATACCATCTATCTATTATAATATGTAATATCTTTAATTTCTAAATACTACGGCGTAGACTATTCTCAACCCGCGTAGCTGGTCGTAGTACACGTAGTAAATAGTTTTGGGTTACATTTGTATGATATTTATTTTTTGATGGATGATTTAAATGAAAGTATACATATTAAAGTAAAACATGAAGGCGTGTTATGATAAACTTCCAATAGTAATTTTATCTGGAACTTATTTAAAAAATCGGTAATCCAAACTTCGTAGTACACCAAAGACGTAATAATAATTAATTAGTGCGTAACTGCCAATTGTGTTGTTCGTGTTCGTGTGAAAAATAAAATAAATATGAAACCAACCAATTATAATCACATCACGACCACTAAGCCACACACATGACTAAGCCCTGCACTAAGAATCGTAAGAACTTGTATCGCAGGTGCTAAGCAACGATATGGTATATACTACATAGATAAGAATACAACATCCAAGACCGGTAAGCGAAACAATGCGTCATGCAAATAACACAAAGTCCCGCTCCCACCGGGATTCAAACCCGGAACCTCTAGCGTAACAGTCGGCTGTTTACATCACTGCGCCACCGTCAATAATATGTTTATTATCGTTTAACTTCAATAATTTATGTCAATCCGTCAAATGAAAGTCAATTAATGCTTTATTGAATGTATAATAATTATTTGGAGAACGTGTGGCGTGACTGAAGGTTAGCTTTATGGGAGAGTACATGGAATTGACAGTATTTAATTTTGTACCTTATCAGTGTCGGGAAAGGTACAAAACAGCTTTAAAGTGTCTGATGTCTGGTTACAATCAGCAAATATTTATTTAATCTCACACCATGTTCGAAATTCTATTTAACCATCGGTTTATTAACAGATTCATTGAGTGCTTACTAAATCGATTCCAATTATATTTTAACATTCAAAAGGATGACTTGCTTATATAGCCTTATTTACTAAAGTCTAACATTTTAATCTTTATATAGACAACGCATTGGCAGTACTCTTGGAGTTCAACGACAAGGGCACCTTCGTGTCAATAGGCGGCGGTATCACTTTCCATCAGATGAACCATCTACTTGTTTGCCAGTTACACACAAACAAATATTTACATATGTTACATGTATAAATAAGCTGGTACTCATATGGGGACTAAGTAGGTACTGCTAACATTCGTACATGCTACCGCTTGAGAACCCTTATAATAAGACTTGACACCTTGTTGTATAACTGTCGTTAGCTGGTTGTTGCTAAGAAAGGAAAGCTCGGAAAGGATAAATTTCTATCCTGGTTTACCCATTGATTGATAGACTTAGCCTGTATTTAAATGGTAATAGTAAAGCATATCATATGGTTTTGCCTTACTCATTAATTAAACTAAAGATTTTCGACTTAGAAACTACCGGAAATAAATCATAATCTATATAAAATATTAAAACAGAAATTAAAAAAGAACAAATTGTGAAATTAAAAGTTCTTGCAAAAAAAAAAATACATTTTACTTTGATGTTGTCTGTCTCATCGCGCTTAGTTTGAAACTAATCCGAGTTTGCGTTTCGTGATTAACAACATTGATGTCTGTGAAGCGACACTTACGTAAACATTACTTGAAACCGTACTTTGATTTTACTTTAGTTAGGAAACGCCGAGATTATCGAGATGACGGACGTTGAACGTTGGTATAGCCACGACGCGATATTTTTATAACGGCATTGACATTTAACACATAAACATTGACAAAAGGCGATAGCTCAGGTGCCGGTACATTAAAAATGACCATGATACATTAAAAACAGTCGATTGGCATCGACTGTTAGAGTGTGGTCACTACATTGAACGCGTTAGAAGCTTCTGCTGGGCCACAATAACAGGAAACGTCAATGCTCATCGTTGCGGTTAATATTGCGTTAGTTACTAAAGATATTAAATATTTACTTTACGGAATTCATATAAATAATTACAAAATCAAAGCTAAGTATAAATATTTTGGAAAGAGAACGAATTTAAGATTCAAATCACCTTTGATTTTTGGCTATTTAGCACATTATGTAAATTTTCAAAAGGATTAAAACTAAGCGTATACTCGTACAAAACTATTTTGGGATCTCTATATTTTAAAGTGGTAACGTTTTTCAATTTATATGTATGAGTTAATACTAAAACTACTCCTCCTAATTAAAAAAGAGTCAGTGTCTGTTTATAAAGTTAAAACAACATCTTTTCACTCGATTTATATGAAAATATATAAGCTACCAATGACATTTTTTTTTGTCTGTTCCGGATAATCTCCGAAACGGGTGGAGAGGTTTTGATATAGCATATATTTCAGTGCATATGATATGCTACTTTGTTTAATGAAAAAGAATTTGAGTTAATGTAATAATTAGCTGTATCAAGGTTTTAGATTTTAAAATTTTGAGGTGACAAAACGGGGGTAAAATTTCTATAAGAGTTTTATAACATCTTCATAGCTACAATTTCACTTACTTATCATCATGAATTCATTGGTTCTGAATTTCGACATTTTAGGGAGTTAAAAGGGGATTGAAATTTTTATCGAAAAATTGTATTTTATAGGATTAAAAAAAAATGATAATCTGGACTTATTATTAATGCCTATTTGCCAATGTGCGTAGTTTTTGGATTTCTAGATTTTAAGGGAGGAACCCGAGGGGTGAGAAGATAAAAAGCGCAGAGCCGCGGGGCAACAGCTAGTTATAAAGTCTTGAAAAGACTTGAGAAATGTGTATAACATAACATTTAAACAGAAGAATATGCTATAAAATTATTATTTTCAGCATTACTGTGATCTAGCTTCAGTTCGCATCACTAAGTAGCTTATTGACAGGCAATTACAGAAGAACCCCCAGGAGGAGTGGAGGCGGGTAAGTTCACCATCTCCCCTTTCCCATCGAAGGAGATGAATTTTAGTTACAACATTAATATTATAATGGCAACGGTTTCAGCCACACTACGATACTCAACGCACATAAATTATTTATTTAAGTTCTTACATACGAGGTTTTAAACAACGTAATACATAATAAGATTGGTAATTACTGTAATCCTAAGCATTATGTGTTCGTATCCCGGCTCGGACCAGTGTTATTAGCGCACAAGTATTAAAATTTAAATATCTGTCTTAGTGTGTATTTATCTTAATAAAATCATTATCTCTTAGTAAAGCGTAGATCAAGCTTTTGGCTTAGATTTAGGTATTTTGTGTGGAGATATTATTATGATGCTAACCCCTGCGTTCCATATTGGGGTAAGTTGAGCCCCAAGTCGCAGGCAAATTGCTTGACCTAACATTGATATAATGAACACCGGCTCACCCTTACATTATAGAGCCTCTACGCACTGTCGACTAGTTGCCCAGCGACTGTTACTTTTATAGGTTTTGATGAAGCTAAACGCACAGAGTCGCTGGTCATCCGGCGTGTAGTTCATTATTTAAAACAGTAAGAGCGTATAGTTCTTATCACGTCCCCCCGAAAAAACACATCTAAACATATTGTAATTCAACAAAATGTAACTTACTAACGAACAGAAAAACTCATTCAGACTTAATCTTCTAAAGAACGACGATCTCGGCGGCGCAGTGGTGTAAACAGCCGACAGAATCCCGGTGGGGGCGGTATTTTGTGTTATTTGAAAGACGCATTGTTCCGCTTACCTGTCTTGGATGTTGTATTCTTAATTATGTAGTTTATACGATATCGTTATCGTTGCTTAGCAACTACGATACAAGATTATCTTAGTGCAGGGTAAAAGTGTGTGTCGTGATGTGGTTATTATTATTCGTATTTTATACACATGGATTAATTATTGGCCTCCGCCTGCGACTACATATATAATTAATCTATGCTTCTGAATAATCAAGTGCCAGTGGTACGTGTGAGTACCATTGCGTCTCTGTTCGGGGATAATGTTGACAGTTGTCGTTTGGGATGGATGGGCGCTTGATCGATGGCTGCTTCATTTCGAGGTACAGTTTTGCCCTCAACCGTCTTTTCGACAAGTTAATTACCAAACTTTGAGTCGCTTCCTGTATAAAAATATTATTAATGACAATGTCTTAGGACAGTTAACATAAATTGCCATAATTGTTATTTAGGTCGACAAGACTTTCTTTTTGTTCTAAAAGTACTAACATTGAAGACACTAGTCACTCAATGGTATGCGTACATTCATGCATAGCACACAAGGTCCAAGAACACATACACAAGCTTACCCACACCATCAAACAAACCTAGTATGGGAGATAATAGTAAAACAACGACTGCATTGTATAACTTTTCTTAAATATAACATCTCAACTTAAATATAAACCAGGTAATTAAGAAGATATTAAAGTTTAAAGGTTAATAGATTGAATCTCGCACTGATAGCGTTACTCCCACACTCGTGAAAGAGGTCGCACACTAAACCACCCACAGTATGATCTGACCTTTTAGGTAATTGTTAAAATTAAATCTTAAAATATAGTACTGAAGTAATATAACGAAAATTACGAATCTCAATTTATAATTCGTTTAATATTTAATCTCATTTCTGATTTTAGAAATTTAAGCAATTACCTATCTCAATTGAAATATATAAAAATTGTAAGATAATCTTATGCGCTATTCAGCTTCTTAATTGTCTCGTAACCAAGGAAAAAAACCTTTAAACAAGCCATAGCAAACGTGAATTTTTGAACTGATAAACGAAATAATAAACAGAAGTTAACATAACAAAGTTACTTTTTGTTTGTTACACGCGTTGTGTCGTCTTTAATGTAAAAGTCTTATACGAGACAAAGTTGATTGTTCATTATTTCAAGGGAATCACGTATCCCTAGTAACATTTAAGTTACGAGCATGTGGCTCGTAGCCGCCCACGCTGCGCCGTAGTAATCGTATTTGTAGACGCCTACGGTTCAAGTCTCGTAGTCCATCGAAAGCTGTACCGTTTTTAATATTACAGTGGTTGTTTACGGTTGTTTTAAAATAACTATTTATGTGTTGGAATCGAAAGGGTTGCAAATGTATATAAAATGCGGATTGCTCATTGGCAGTCGTTTTACCAAAAAATAATAAAAAATCCTAAAATACGTTAGTTTTTTTTGGTTAAATCAAAATCTAGCTCATTTTTTGGTTTACAACAGCATATGAAAACTGATCTCACCAACATAGGTATAAAAGTTTTATTCTGTTTACTAATTTATTTTCTTGTGATGGTACATAAGAATGATTTTTTTTCTGCTTCAATATACAAGCTTCGTATAAACGAAAACTATGTATTGAATCTGACTTCTAGTTATAGTCAATTAGCCGTAGTTAGCTATGAACTTTAGCGTATTGAATTCGATTCCCAGCTCGAGCGATTACTATAACGATTATACGCTAGTAGGTCTATGTTATATTTAAGATGCTTTAGTCGTTTAGTACCAGTAGCAGGCTTAGTTTGGAATCTAGATTTTAAAATGTCCCGAAATTATTATTATTGCTTAGGGAGGGTTTCAATCATTCTGCATATAATCTACCAACAATTGTACCTTGTTTAACCTGGTTACAAGTACCAGTTATTTGATGTATTAAATGAGGTCTGACCTAATCAGGTTTTATTTCAAGTAATCATTCATCATCAAGTAATAATTCCGAAGCATAAAAATGAAGACATGAACAATACCATCAGCAATTAGATCCGTTTTTACAGCGCCTGTGGCCGGAGGATGCGCGGGGTCCACAAACAGTCAAATGAAACTTATGATCAGTTTCCACAACGTAAATATTTGCGGAGTAGCACGCGGGGCACATGTCAAAGGCGCCGGTATTGATCTAGCGGGGGGCGGGGCTAGGGGGGGTCAAGGGGGGAGAGGAGTAGTGGAGAGAGACGGGGGTGAAGCGGGGACGAGTACTACAGAGGCTGGTTTACGTAAGGTTCGTCTGACGGCCTGTCTGCCGCGATCACTAAACAATCCTTATCGACTGCAATTGAGATATGATCGCACTGTTTAATGAACTAACTTTGAAGTTAATAGCGTTTGATGCGTCTCCGTGGCAGCATCTCATTAAAGAAAGCTCTCGAGATTGATCTTATCTGAGCATAGTCACGAGAGCTGATACTTTACTTTAATTAAACTTAGTTAAGGTATTGATGCAAGTGTTTTTAGGGTTCAATACCCAAAGGGTAAAAAATGGGACCCTATTACTATGCCTCCGCTGTCCTTCTGTCTGCCTATCAGCGGGCTGTATCTCACGAACTCTTCTAATAGCTAGAATCATGACATTTTCAGAGAATGTCTATTTCTGTTGCCGCTATAACAAATACTAAAATCATAAAGAATTATAAATTAAAGGAGGCTCCCATACAAGAATCGTTTTTTTTTCCTATGGGTGCAATGTTAAGCTGTCAACCGAGTTAGTTGTAACTAAATTGTGGCGAACCCAGTCGAGCCTCCGTCGCGCCTGCTCCGAGCTAAACCGATTACAGTAACAAGATATTTTAAGCGGATCATTTAGCGGTAGACGTTTTCCATCGTTTTACACCCAATGCCAAAACCTTGAATAATCCACAATATCTTGAATTAATTGAGAAAGTTCCGATGCGGTATTGTATGAAAACAAAATTTTATAAAATAATTTGATTCACCTCTTCAATCAAGCCAATGTTATAATTTTTTAATTTATTTAATGTAATTAAAAACTGTTTTAAATAGTTATCTTATCCTACCTTTCGGCAAATAGTAAATCAGTGTACTACACATAACTACATTTATTTTACAATTTACATGGATTTGTATTTATTTATAGCTGTAATTTGGGTGTTTGTTACCTTATCTGAGTAAAAAAGTAAATCCCTGAATTTGATATAGATCTCTTATAAACTGCACATTAAATATAGAGATTATTTTTGAAACCCTTATAGAATATTAAATCCGCATTGAATTCCTTGTACATTGCTAGATGCCAGCCGGTTCAAAGCACCTGCTGGCGTCCAGGGACATTTTAAATAATTTTAAATTTCCCGATGCCTACCGAAGATAGCCGAACTTGCACGAGCACTGCCCGCGAAACATTTCCTGATTGCTAATGAGGACATTGTGGGAACAAGTTGAAAAGCCTGAATTAATAAGAAGGGAGAAATTTCACTCCAAAATTTAACGTTACAATTGAATTTCTCAGTGTTGAAGAATACTTAGCCTTCTTAAACCATTGTAATTTTAAATACTTATTCAAACTATACTGACCAACTTTGGAACATTAAGGAATTGTTACTACAATAGATTAGATTTAATGAATTCAATTCTAAATTATAAAAATTACAGATTGGGAATTTTTCTAATAGTTTGGAACTTAACCAAACTTGTAACTAAACCGACAATGTTTAAGGTACTATTACTATTAAAAATTACTACGATGCATGATAAATGTATGTACCTGTTTCTCTGGTTATTAAATAAATACTACATTGAGCTCAATTTCTATAAAATTTAATCATTCGGAATATCCTGCTAATTAATTGTACCAAAGCAATGTTCAAACGGCGGCACTTTTTACCAAATTCATAAATTAAATAACGGCAATCAAATAACATTTTAAATAAACGTTAATCCATTCTAGGCGCTCCAGTGCCATCGTTAATCAAATTGAACTTTTCGCTATCAAAGTATTTTATATTGTCAGATCTTAAATGCTTTCCAAAGAATAAGGGGTGAACAACGAGCTGGAAAAAATGCCCAACCTACTTCCCCAATCATATTTATTTTCCCTCCGAAAAATTACGAGAAATGTTTTAAATACAGTTTTACCTCGGAGGGTCGCGACGTCGTATTTCCTCCATTCTTATCTTTTTATTAAATAATCCTATTAAAATGTTTTTGTTTCAGAGTAAAAAATTGGGCGTTGAAATTCGGCGTCGACTTGTGGGAGTTCGGGAGGCACTTCACAAAAATGAATCAGATACAAAACGTGAGTACAAATAGGGAGATGTTTGTTTTAAAAAACGAAACGTGGTCGGGTGGGAGAGCGTGAATTGCGAGGCAGAGCAATTGCGAGTCGCCGGACGAACGCGGGGAAACAAAGCGCCCACCGGCACCGTACGAGCACGCGGCAACCCCGTGCGGTGAAACTTTACCTCACTATATATTTTTTTCTATGGGTGCAACACGAGGCTAAGCTGAACTAAAAAAGGGCCAACATAACAATATATTTGTTGTTAAATGACGATTTACTATCGTTCTCTTTCAATGTACGTCTAGAAAATGACATATTGACGTACTACTGATTGTTGAAGGAGAATAGACTGCAACTTACCCACGTTTTTGAATGACAAACATCAATCAAAATAAGAGATCGATGCTGACAAAACAATGGAATAGTGAATAAGACTTGCACATCTGTAGACAAAAGTGACATCAATGACAAAATTGTAATAATAGTTGTGTTGCAGACCAGTGATCTGTCAGCCTTCTCCCAGCTCTAGATACTCGACATAGTAATTCTAGACTTTAGTTCAACAGTTAGCATTACTATGTTGGCTTAGTTAGGTGCTCTCTTACTGATGTGCTTAATTAACTTGATGGTTGTTTTTTTTTTGTTTTCATACACCATTTTTTACTAAATAGAATCTGTTCTATTATAAACCGAATTCAACGACCGAGTTTAATGTTAGAAATAGCCGACTACCTGCACTCGTACAACTCAAAAATGTATGTACAGTAGCAGCTCTTTTGAAATCTAAATAATCTACTTCACCTTTTGATTGTTGTGAGCTAGTTAACAAAAATATTTATTATTTCCATTATATTTTTAAATTTCCAGATCCGTGTAAATAGGTTTACGATTCATTACCTCCGCCTCCCTCCCTTACCGCCTGCCGTCACCCCCCATTAGTATATCACGTGAAGTAAGGCAGTAACCCTTCGGTTGACAGCTTGTCTCATAGTTTGACATGCAGTATTCTAAGATATATGTGACAACAAACATACATACACACGTTTAATACATATAATAATACACGTGTAGGTTTATAACTAATTATATGGTAGACAATAATGTTCAAAAGGTTAATATATACACGTTAAAGCTAAGTACATAGTAGGAAAAACGAAATCTTGTGTTAAATAATGTATTTCAAATTATTTTACAAATTTTGTTTTATTTATTTAGGAACGTCTATAGCAAGTTCATTACATAAACATTTTAACGATATTTAAAAAGTTTTGAAGACTATATTAGTTATTTTTTATAAATGAATCATGGGACGATAATTAATCTACTTATAAGGCGATTATGCTGCCATAGCAATAAAATAATCAATATTCTGTGAGAGATCTCGAACTGAAAGCAATATAATGTTAGGGAAGAAACTTTACCATCAGATCTTATCAAACTTATTCAATATTATCACAAGCAAGTAAGCGCTATAACTCAACTCGTTACTCAATGACAATATTCATTAGTAGTTGATTTATAATCAAACTGAATCGGGATGTTCGGTTTAAGTATTTTAATGAACAAAAAAGCGTGATTAAATGTTTTAAACTTCCTATTCAAATAAAGGGAGCCGTGATTTTCAAACCTTTTGCTTTGCGCAGTTTACCGCATACACGGACTTCTTTTTAAAATATTTTTTAACTCTAAGAAAACTCTCAGCAAGGCGAGTGGTCAATTACCTTTTTTAAAAAGAAAAGCATCGATGTAGATCTTAGTGGAGGTAGTTATTGCCAAATAGGTTATATTTTAACTCTGCTTAGTTACAGCATCGTTCAATGTACTTATATTATAGAACAAATGTTAAAATTTTGTAAATGTGGTATATAGGCGGTGAACGATACGATTTAAAAATAATTTTACCTATATTGAGGATAATCTTTCAGTGTTAATATATAGGCTATATTTTTGTCTAGGCTATATACGCAAAAATACGATTTCTACGAAATTGAAACCGCGATCAAAGGCTAGTGTTAAATGGAACAGCAGAATTAGGTTAAACTGAGTGCGGCCTAGCGGTGCAGTCGCCAGCGTAGCTTCCTCGCTAACAAAACACTTCCGCTCAGAAGATCACCGATAACACGCCCACAAAGATACCTTTACCTTATTATACCTGCAACAGTTTTTGTTGGTAACTAAAGCGGCTACCCCCGATCGATAGTCGGTGACCGATTTTTTGTAGGTGTAAAATGGAACGTACTAGGTGAAACGTCTACAGAAAGTCGGTCAATAAGACTACTCTAAGGCCCGACTATCGTCCAAAAAATTGTCGTGAGTGGGCAGCCGGTTATGGAAACGGTTCCTTATTATTTGTCTCTTCATGATAGTATTATAAAATGCTTTACCTTTGTGGAAAGTAGCTCGAGGTATTCCCGCTACATTTTTCCCACAGTGCACTCTTGTTTCCTCTAGCGACGTCCTTTGAGATAAAATGAAGCAGCGTAACAAAGCGGATATTCTAGAAGCTGTCATGGAACCTGCAATTAATTTAATAAAATAAATGAATATAGTTAGTAGTAGAATAGTTTATAACGGCTTTATAAAAATAAATACAACAAAAGTACTTGGTTACATCCAAATGCGTATTTTAACTGGATCCGACAAACCCGAACATTCTAACAAAACTTTTATATATCAAATAGCGATCCCCATTCTAAGGAAAATGTTTCTAAATCGATTCCAGCCCTATTCACGCGCGGCTGCACGGTTCACTATGCATAGAATATAACCGTAATTTCTCCTTACATTAAATCCTATTTAAGAAGTTTTTCTTCTAGTCCATCATGCGCTTAACATCGACAGAAATTCCATTTTGAAAAAGTCGACCTACCTACTACAAATGTAATGACTTTATCCTATTAACTTTGATATAACTTTTATCAATACAAAAAAACTTTGATATAATTTTTATATTAATACAAAAAAAATCAATTTTTTATCCGTTTCTGTCCACCGTCACCGCGGGGAGGATGGGGGGATAAACCATAGGTAGGTAACACAACATACAGAAGGTTTTTATCGTAGGTAAATCGTTATGATCGCTAAAATAGGGCAATGTAAGAGGAGAGGTCGCAGGTGCCGGTCACTTTAACTCTATCAAATATTGCAGAAAGAAAACCTTGTACGGACACAGGCAACTTTAATATCTTCCAAGCTTACTCCCTCCCACTGTGGATATGAATTGCAAGGCAAAAGTAGAGAAGATTTAATAATAAATACTCAATGCTATTTCTACTACACAAAATTAAGTTTTACAGTGGAATGATTATTCCCGCAACGCTCAATCTGAACGTTTTCCGACGAGAATTTAACAATATGAAATTCCAAGCGCTCATACCGGGTGCGCGAGACGCCCTTTTGCAAACTTTAATTTTTAAGTAACACATTTTTAATTAATCGCCGCTAGGTATTAAAAGTCGAGCGTTTGGCGGGTGTCAAAGTGAAATTCTTAATTCTTACGGATGACGGTTTCTCCACAAGTTCGGGGGACACTAAACGTCCGACTGTAAATTAATGTTAAAACTTTTTAGTCGAATGTAAGTTAATTGTTCTCTTATAAAGGTTCGTTTCCTAGAATTGATAACTCGAAAATTGTATTGGATCACTTTCTTAGTTAATTTGAGATCAGTTAAATATTAAATTAGGTTGTAAGTAAAGAAGCGAAATTTAAAAAAAAATACGCGTGCCACTTAAGACCCATCCAATGTTTTGAATACATAGAGCTTGAAATTATAGATACACGTTTGCTTTTAAATCAAAATCATAAATCTACGAAAAAGATGGATAATGTGTGTTATTTTTAGGCCCCATAAACAATGGTGGTATGTACTAACCCATTGTTTGTGTTTTCAGTTTGATGCAATAAAAACCAACCATTTTCCCCAAGAACCCTCACTGAAAAGAAAACTAAAAGCATTAGTAAATTACATTGGAAAGTGGCAGTATTTTATCGAAACTAGGTTTTGCTTTTACACGAGAAGCAGGGCAAGGCGTGGGTGTGGTCAGTGGCTTCACCCTTTTCCGTTCATACGTATATTTTTGCGAATAGATTGGGTACCCGGGCAACGCACAAATAGGACTCGGGTAAAAACGTGCTGCTGAAATTCACTACAACGACCTAATCTGCTGATATGATTGCTTAATTTACCCTCTATTATTTTACTTTGTTTTTTTTTTCTATGAGCTTTTATGTTGTACTAAAGATTCTGTTTTATGTAAAAGGAAGTTTAATAAAGATTAACTCATATCCCAGGTTTTGAAGTGCAATGGTGTAATGATACAATACAGTGATAATGAGACAGTTTATTGACTCTTTTAATTTGCAATTTATAGAGACGGTTTTTTTCGTATTATCAAAGTTTAATGTTTTATTTTATTTATTTAAATATTGTACTACTAACTACATAGTTATGGGCTTGAGACATGGATCTAAAGCGGTATGTGCTATCAATAATTTCATGATGCATGACAATCAGGAGGTCATTCATTTTCTCTCCCCATTTATATGTTTAAGATTTACCATATACTAAATGACAAAATTTCTTCAGTAAAAATATTTACAAGTCGTGCCAAGTGAAAATGATTAAATATTTATATATCTTAATCTAAATAAAAGGTTAAATTAAAAGATTAGGAAAAGCTTTAATCGAAAAAGTATTAGAAACCGCAATTCAGGGGCCTAACTTCCAACAGGATCGACTTTGACTCGATCGTGTGCTTGGTTTGGTACTCTTGAGATACACAGTAGCACACGATCGTGCGATGATTCGAATGGAAACTAACTTCGATCGAGGTTCTCGTGAGGATCATGTTAGGATCTAAAAGACCTTACTCCCGAGTTGGTCGGACGGCTTTGAATTAAAAAACAAGATCGAAAAGAAAAGTCAAAACATTGTCAACCAAATAGGATTTTATTCAGAACTGAGTGATTTTTGTAAAGATATTATTACTCAAGGTTTTGTTATTATGATTTGTCTTGTATATTTATTTAATGTTATTGAAGAAACCAACGAGTGGATGCTGAAAATAGAAGAAATATGTTACAAAATGCTTGTGCCACTGACAAAGCAAATCGCAATGGGTTCTGAAGAATTTGAAGAAATAACGGATTTTGAAAAAGTAGATAAGTTTTATTTTGTGAAAATTATTATTTATTTATCTTATGTGAAAATGCAGTGTAAGTATTTCAGTTCACATCAATGTAAAACGAATATATTTCTCACAAAATTAATTCAAGTAAAAGTTAATAATATTATTTTTAGATATTGGTTACACGATCGCTTTATCCTACAGACAGTTACCGAAGAATTTTGGAAGAATAAAATTAAAAAAGAAGTTCTGTGACTGTAATGCTTAGGAACCATGAGTTGGATAGTTGTTGACTGAATTCAAATAACTTAATATAATTACTGCTTCTTCGCGTTTTAATTATGTTAAAGGACCTAGCTTAGGTTGACGGTTAAATTTAATTCGCTATTCCTAAATTCTCTTCAAAAACATCTCAATAAACTTTTTGCATCCAGAGCTAACATCTCTAAATGGGAAAAAATATATAAAGCAGACAGGTGATTAATTTATTAATAATTGTTAGATAGGTATTGAAACATATTGATTACACAGGTAGTTATTTGCTAAAACAAATACAATCTAACCCAAAATCTAATAATAATGGTTTATCAACATGTTTAAGACAAGAAAACATTAAAACTTGTCTGCAAATATGCCTTACTACAATATAATCATAAATACGCGCAAAATATTGATTAACACTGCATTGACACATTGCACAGACTATATAAAAGTCGTCTATTTGTTTGTTGTTATTTTTGATAGCTGAAATGTTAAAGTAATCTAATTCAATTTAGTTTATTATCACTTGATTTAATATAAATAGATTATTCGTGTTTATTTTCCAATGTACAAAACAATTTTTTTCTGTGACGTAATAAAGCGGATATAGCTAACGGCGCTGATATCACTCGATCGTAAGTCAATCCTTAATTACAATTTGATTTTGCTCGGGAGTAGGGATTTGGATCGAATTCGAATCAAAATTGAGATCGAAACAAAAACGAAATCTGAATGGAATCATTTTCAGGAGTGAGCCCCCAGGTTCAATGTTGAGCCGCGTGCGGGTCTTGTTGACCTACCAAGGATTAAATTAACTAACTTAATTGAATTTAGGTCGCTTGTAAACCAATATCACCCAACAATATTGCCACTGCCTTTAGATCGTTTATCATTTATTTATTGCCTAATCTGTTAAAATGATTCTTTTAGATGTTTTAGCTACATTGCTTCAGACAATAGATTTTAACAAGTATTTTTGTAGGGGTGACATATATTAGTTAATTGAAGACAGCTAATTATGTTACAAAATTTTAAAAAACAAGTAAACAGTAATCATAGGGTTTTTGTACATTAATAAAGGCCCGTGTTTGGATGTGGAGAGCGATGTAGTGAACAGTCCCTAGATTGGCCGCTCGTCCCGCCGCCGCCGACCCGCACTACACGCCGCGCGGAATTAAGTAACCGCCCGCCCCGCCCTACGGATCCATTCTAATTGTTAATTTACTAACCTTTAAATTGAAAACAAAGCCCCTCATTTCTACAAGCCTTTCCTTATTGTTTGTTTAGTTTTCATCTACTCAAATTACTCAAGTATTTATCTTCCCAATGATATTGTATAGCACATCCAATGCGACGCCGGTAACATAATTCAATAAGATACTACGGAAAAGCCGCCTCCATCGAATAATAATAATTTGGCATTCGGCATCCAAAAAATTCCAGACGTGTTTGTTCCATTTTTAAATTTGACAGGTCCCTGCCACGCCGCCATTTTGGTCTCACCCAATAACTCAGAGCGTAATATAGCGCGAGTGGGACGCGATTGTTGTCATTTTCGCAAATTATGCGAGCGCTACATGACTGTCAATGTTTATCTGTACTCGGGAAGCACATAAATTACGAGTCCCAAGCATGCGCTTTCTCTACGCAGATATTAAATACAGCATTGAATTTGGTCCTGAAATTATGTCGTTTTGTAGAACAAGAGGGAAGCAAGTTGTCTTATATCTGTTATAAATGTAATTTGCATGTAGAACTGTATACTTAGTTGATATTTTTGTTTAGAAATACCACGAGTACAACGTGGAAGTGGTCCGCAAGGATGGCCTCCTGCTGGTTCGAGAACTCGCAGCAGAAGTAAAAAACCACATGGACTTTAAGATCAATGCTGTCATGGTGAGTACATTCAAATTATTTCCCTCCACACTTGTCCGTAGTATGTTTTCGTCTCCAGCAATTGAGCAAAACTTTAAGCAACAAAATAAATGTCGTAAAAAGGCCTAGTTTTAATGAAGAGAGTAGAGGCCTAGTTATATTAGAAAACCCAGATTTTTATTACCAGTTAATTAAATCTTAGCAGTTCACATATAGGTAAGTTAAATTCAAAATAAAATATTCTGAATTTAATTCAAATTAGTATTGAAAAAAATATTCGTTTGAATTTATTAGACCAAACATATCGCAGAAATGATTAAATAAATAAATGTAGGTAATTAATTAAATTCAATATACTTAAATAGGTTAGATTCTTTATTATAAAGGAGTTAGTATAATTATAGAATTATACAATTACCCTTTAAAAGCGAAGTTAAAAGAAAAAGGAATAAAATAAGCAGAAACGTCTTATATAATTAACGTCCGAGTTAACGTTAAGGAAAAGATAAGCTTTCTTTGGTTAATTAACTTTTGTTGTATCTTTTTCTAAATAAAAATAAAACCATTATGAGCTTTTCTTCAGCAATTCTTAGAAAATACGAGTAGGTTCGGTCTATTTTGTTCAAACCTTTTTACTTATTGTGGTGATCGGAAACGATAATAAAACATAAATAAAATTTGCCGTGAAATAGACAAATACAACGTACAAAGAAAAAAAGCACTTCAATTAAAACGTATAAGATTGTATATCGTAATTATTTTTAAAATTTATCTAATCTAATCATATATCAATATCAGTCGTCTTATTTGTTTGAATTATTTTTATGCTAGGTAGGTAGGTAGCATACAAATACGACTATATTGAATAGTTAGTATATAACAGTTTTAAATAAGATATTTTCTTGTTTCATACTTTTCAAACCCTTTCTTTTGACACCACACTTAATATAATAGTGAGATTTTTACCTTTGTGGTAATAGTTAGTTTTTAGTTGAATTTAGTTTAATAGTTACTTTGTGGTATAGTGGATAATAATTAGTTAATTAGTTTAGGAGTAACGGTGGAACAAACAACATACATAGATAGTCTCATAAAATCTGTACTTTTCCGTTCGTCTCTATGTGGTTTGGGGGCGTGGTACTTTGTTTATAATAATAATTATTTTATTTCGAACTACTACGATCAATTTGAGCAAGATTACATAAATACCTCATAACTATATCCTTAAAAATTGTGTTAGTAAAATACAGTAAAAACTATAAACATTAATTAGAGAAAGCATAAATCATTTATATAATAGATCTGTTCAACCGTCTGCATGGAAGCTATCCAAAAAGGAGACGTACAGTTCCCAGCTATTGCATCAAACTTAACCGCATCCCTGACGCACTTCAAAAGCGGGGTAACTTCAACAACATTCTAAAATCATTGTTATACTGGATACGCAGAAGATCAGGCAATTTTTGGCACACTTGACCCATAGGTTTAAAAACTTTTGACTTTTGACAATACGCTTTAAGCAGTATAACCTTAACTTCATCAGAGCACTTACTTTCAATATCCAAATAGTCCTTAAGGTCTTCGGATAGGTAGTTCCCGAGATATTTAAAGATTTCAACTATCTAGATTGCTATAGGGTCAATTGATGTTTAACCTCAGGTTAAAATATAAAGCGCAATCCACTAAGTGCAGAAGGATACTTCCTTTAGTTAGTTTTTTGATAATACCTTAGTATCCTAAAAAGCCATTCTTCCATGATAAAAGTATCGGATGCGTTAATCAGTTAAATAAACTATATAAGTGCTGAATATCTTTCACATCCGTTTAATGCTTTTTGCGTAATTGAGTAACAAAAAGACAAACTTTTATACAAAGGATAATTTCTAACCTTAGTTAATATAAACCCGTCCGCTGAAAATGCGCCAATAATCAAAACCATCCAATATTACAAACTTCACTGACTGAAGCTTGCCAACAAATAGTTCACGCAGTACCTGTATCTCTTCTAACTATGGAAATACTTTGTTAATTAATAAACTATCGAGATAAATACTTGATACATTATGGTCTTTAAATAAGGTTACGTATTCGTAGAATCCATGGCAGCAGAAAGCTGCGTATGAATTGTGAACTGAGTGTCAGGAGATTTATAAAAACCAGAACAAAAGTGAAGTAACGCAAAATTTACAGGAATAGTTAACATTTTTGAACTGAATATTTGTTTTTGAATCTTAAAGTGAATCGAAACGAAAAAAGATGTTTCGTATAGTGGTTACAAAGATGATTAATTAACTTAAAAGTTATCCGATAACTTTTCTAGCTATAGTTATATTTCCTATTGATGTGTACCGCGCTTTTCCTTCTGAATGTAAGCATAAACCGTAAAAAAATAGAAATATGTTCATATATGAAAATATTCAATCACCCAAAATATTTTTTTGATGAATGGCCTCTTGAGTTATGTACATTTTTTTTGTATCACCGATAGAAATTGGGTTGGCTCTTTATTGTAGAATTAAAAATCGTTCGAAATAATAGGTATGTGTAAGTGATGTGATGGCGACCTAGTTGCGAAGTGGTGAGATATTGCGAAGACAGCGGGCGCGACGTTTACTGCATTAACATATTCAGCGCTAGCCGAGCCTTTCCTCGCCTCCTGCCCTCTCTGCCCCCGTCCCCCGTGCACCGCCCGCGCCGTCCCCCTCCGCCGCCGCTGTCGGAGACCTGCCGACCCGCATCCTTCACCCCAAGCTCCAGCTTCCTCAATCCTTTGCGATTTGCAATCCCGCACCCGCGGATATTGAAAATCTTTTGAATTTCCAACAGTAACGCCAGTCTTTGTAGTTGTTTCCAGACTCAACTTTCAATTTGATGCAAAGTTGTGGATTGACAATTTCCATGAGCAGTCTTTCATGAGTTCTAAATAATATCTATTTATGAGACCCTTTAGTAGAATTTCAATTGTTTCCTATAGATAAGAAATGGAGAAAGAGACGTCCGAAAAAGGAGTAAATGTTTAGCAAAAGCCAAGTTTGTCCGGGCTGGGGTGAATGTGATGTAATTATGCAATCCACGCCGCCCCCTGAATGTCGTTTGTGGTTTTTGTCCAAACTCCGGAATTGTGTAAAAGTTCGTTTTTGTCGAATCGCACCCCTCCTTCTGTAATAAAGGCCTAGTGGAATCAATTAACAGCAGGTAAGGGAATGTTTTGTGATTTGTTCCTGGTACGCAATTCCATCAAAGTGAACCCATTCAATATCCACCTGCGAATTGAAGGGAAGGGCTTACACAGGTCACCTGTTTCTTTCAAAATAAATCAATTTAGTATGAATTGATTTCCCAGTAGCTCACAGTCACCAAAAGACTATTCTGTAGAGAGGGATAAAGCAGCAGTTCTAGCATATTACGTCAATTTAGCTAAAGTAGGGAAATAAGTTTTAGAGGTTTCCTTCGAATACGAGTCAGCGCACATAATTTAAATTTGAGCTATGAGTACACATAGTTGAATGCACAGCTCTTCAGTATGCAGCCCAGTGTTTGGACTTTGCTAGGATTCTATTTTAGAATTTCAAGTATTCTCATTTCTATGCACTGAATATTCCGACGTCAGTGTGATAGACATGAATGCAATATGTATTTCACAAAACATCACTGACTAATAGAAGTTTGCATATTTTACAACATTTTATGGGTATAGTAAAAATACTATGTTCTACTGCTACTACGCACGTACCATGTGATATTTGCATTCGGTATTCATTTGCAAGGGCTTCATTAAATGCCAACTCGAAAACTATGCCTTTATTAAATGCCAACTCGGTTAAATTAAAACCTATAACTAAAATTGTTAATGAAATCTCTAGAAAAACCATGTATTTAATCCTGCACTTAGCATAAAGCTTAAATAAACGTGACAGAGGAATTCTATACTAATATCGATATACTTTACTTATGTCTTTTTCATATACAAAATCTATACCTACTCTCACCAGGCAACAACCTTGCGATATTCCTCGTCATCGTCCGGTCGTCTTAACTATCTAGCTAACTAATTAGCTATCAAATAAGTAGATGTTTAAATAAATAGATCAGTAAATAAGTTGATATGAAAAAGGCGTGACAATAAACAAGTTTGGAGTTGAAAGTTGAATATGAAACGGGTAAAGTACAAATGAAACAAAAAAAAGATTTAGTAAGGGTGTTTTCTTTTCTTAAAAAAATATTTAATGAATTAATTTGAAATTCCTGAAATATCGGACACGTTTGCAAAAACGTGTCCGATATTTGATATTTAATAATATAAGATAGGCAGGTAACAATAAAAATTCTCATAAAATGCTTATTTAACGAACAAAATAAAATAACGACAAAAGTGGTTTTGTTTAGGATTTGGAACTTCTGAATATTACAAAGATCAACAAAACATTTCACATATATACCCAATATATATACATAACATAAATATTTCTATAATATGTTATACAACGTAGTCGATTATAAGCAAATATTCCATACCTTTTGATATATATGCTTAAAGACATCAAAGTATTAGATACCTTTGTATGTATCCATTGGGTGTAACGTGAGCTTTGAAGTTAATTTGAAATTACCGCCATATCCACCCGGGGCGGTTGTAGCGCTCGGCACTGGCGCGGCGCTCCCCGGTCGCCGGTCGTCGACGGGCCTGCGATTGAGCTATAAATCATTATAATATAATAGGAGTAGAGTAAACACTGCCTCCGGGATGATACCCTCTCTCTCTAACCTCCACCTATTCCCCTCGGTTTCAGGTCACCATGCACCAACAAAACAAAATATTAGTCATTGTAACGCCCCGTTCAAAGTTAACGCAAATGCGACGTTTTTATCATGTTTACCTCGTAAGATTGATTGCTTTAATAAGTTATGTTATGAATTCCGTGCTATTTGATATTGATGTTTTATAGATTTATTATTTACATACAAAACCTCATACTTTAAGGCATAAGTAAATCGATATCTATTGTTATACCAACATTTTGGGCGAAGCAAATAGGTTTTCGGTATTCACTACTTACAACGAAGGTAATGCTCCATTTAGGTTCTCAAGTCATTTTATGTAGGTATAACACAAACAGAAATTAAGAGAAGACGAGAGAAGATACGAAACAAAGGTCAAGTCGAGTAGGTACTTAGTTCTGAGTAGGTATTTCAGACATCATTCAAGAGCTAACAGTATATAAAAATGAATACAGAAAAGCATTCAAGTTCAACAGATGCAATGTTTTTGACTCCTAATGTATATACCAACTACATATTCAAACTATGAATTATACACTCGTTATATCGCTGCGATAGTGGTTTAAGAGCAATGAACTGTAAAACACAATAAACACAAAACTGCATAATTTGAAACCGGAATTATGGCGCAGTAATGCCAGACTTTACACTAATATCTCTGTAACCGTGCCAAATTAATGTGTATCCACTATTGTTCACTATTTAAATTTAAAAAAAAAACTAAATTGTTTTTTTGATATCCATTTTCATTGGGACTTAACTTAAAAACGTGACAAAAATTTAACTTTTCCTGATGTGGAATTTCCATGAAAATATTTAATCTTACTTGAATGACTTATAACACTGTATCTACAAATTGTAATAACTGAGAGGAAAATAATTGAAAAGTACATTAAATCAGTGCATTTTCTTTTAAGACGTTGCACCGTGACGGCTTGTAATGGTTGGTTTGGACATTTTGTGTAAAAACCCTTTAGAGAAGCAGGAAACACTAAAAGCCTGTCTAATACTGAAAGTGGTAGGAAGCGGGCGAATGTCCCCATTTTCCTGTTTCTCTTTTGGTCCAAGACATCTGATCTAGCGGGATTTTTGAAGCCAAGACACTTCCCTTTATTTTTAAAATACTTCTATCTACTGTTGCATGCTAACGTAGTTATATTGTCATACTATTTTAAGTACCTTCAGTGAAACGCTTATATGAACACTTTGCCTAACAAGTAAATATTTATAGGCTTATATTTCTTAATAATTTTCAAGTTGTGTTGTCAACCAACAAGTTTCGAGTTGTGAAACTTTGCAGCACCGTCTTGTGATACATGCATGACAATGTGGTTGTATGAGACATGTGTACGTACAAATTCCGTTGCAAGCCTAAGTGCAAGGGGAATTCCGGCGGCGCGCCACAGGGCCGGGGGAGGCCGGAGCAGACAGTGAGGAGGGAGCTCGCTGCACTTCGACCTTAATGCCGCCATCAGCAAATTGCGAAACACCAGCTGTTTGTGACAAGAAATCTCTGGCATAATTCACGCCATTGGACCGCAATCATACCAGGAAATTGCTACGACAATCATCTCCGACATTTATGACGAACTGGAACGCGTCTTCATAACCTAACTGAATCTCAAATTGCGACAAGACAAACAATAAAATTTATTTCGATTTTATGAATCCGTTACGACTGTTACCGGAATTTTTAAATTTTCTTTCGCCAATAGTATTTACTTCTTAGTAGAGGCAAGTTTGCTGGTGAAGCGAAGGTAATGTGCGGAACGAAAGGATTTGGAATAGCTTTAAAGACGTTGGGTCATGAAGCAGCACCTACCGGAGTCGGATCCCACTGCACCGTGACCCATATTCTGTAGTGCAGCGACTTATACGAGTGGACTTTATTGATTCCAGTCTTGAGACGTTACCCTGTCTCGCTCCCTCGAGTATCCGATGAGTGGGAGCGGTGCGTTCTCAGGCTACTTACTCAATATTCTGAAGGCGCCTCGGGACTACAGACGCCTGCATTAATACAACCTATACCTACAACACGCATTCTTAACTTTAACACTACTTCTTTCCAGTTTATGCACCTAATCGAACACTAAATTGAATTGTTTTTAAACTCCAAAGAAATTAATGCTTTTTAGAATAACATTAGAAAAAATAACAAGGTTCTCTTATCAATACAATGTAGTAAAAATAGATGCGTATATGTTGAATATGTAAGAGTGTAAGTAATGATATGGTTGAAGGCAGAGGCAGTGTGTATAAAGTTTAATAAGATCGCTCGATGAGGCCGGTAATGTAATCTCCGTAGCTCATCCCCACTCTCCCCCATCGATCCAATCAACACACCCACACATAACTAAACATATCTTCTTCTTATAACTTCCTAAGATACTATTAATTACCAAAGTTATCAGCACTTTTGAATGTTCTTATTCAATCGCAATTAAAACTTGTTCCTTCTCATTATAAAGTTATCTTAGTTCTATGTAGACATACATATTTTGTTTGGAATTAATTTAATTACAGTGTTTTTGTTTTAATCATACTTGTTTAAGTTTAACTATGAAACTGCTAGAATACTTAATGCTGTAATGTTGGAAAATGAGAAAGAAAGTTGAGAGTTTTTTCCTTTAGGCAGAGCCGAGCGAGGCGTGGGCTGGGACGCTCAGGTCAAAAGGCAAAGGTCAGGAACCTGCCCTAACATGCCTTTATGAAACTTTATACTACATTATATTTCTCAATTCACCCGTCATTTTATTCTGTATAAAATATTTTTTAAAGTTATGTTATGCCGTATTATAAGCACTATGAAATCTCATTCGCAGACGCACAATAGATACTACCTCAGTAGTGCAATACTATGATTAGAGTTAAACTAAATACAGAACGTCTATCTCTGAGTGGCTAATTTTTCATAACAATTTTATTTAAATACATTTTTTTTTCTAAGATAAAGGTGTACGAACAGTGATATGTACGTAGGTACGTATTATATGGATATATATTTATAGGCTGATATTATAATATATGACTATACACTTACCTATAAGTTTTAGTGACACAATAGTTTTTAATCGATTCAGAATAAGACATACACTTTTAAAATATTACTCACCATTCTTATTTAATTGCCCTAATATTGCTTTGAATTGTATGACATTCATTCTTTAAGAAGTGCAAGCTTGTGACTACTATTGTAAAAACGTCAAGCGGAAATAACACTTAAAGTGTATAACGTAAACTCCCTATTTCCCTCACCTTACTGACAATTCATTGCAGGTTTCAGCAAAATCTCTAGACATGGAAATACCTCAAGAGATACTCAAAGCTATTCTTAGGGGAAAAGGTATTCATACGTGAACAAATGTAAACTTAAAACAAAGGTTTTTAGTTTTCTTAATAAAAATTATTGTGTGAAACATTAGAGATGTGGAAATAAATTAAATACAATTTGCATATGATGTTCATCAATACTAAATACAAAATAAATATTCTTTTCTTAACAAAAATAATTCAATGGTGGGTTTCCAAACTTTTAATGCTGCTACAAAAACAAAATTTATAACATTAAAAACATAAAATTAAGGTTAAAACCAAATCTTATTTTTAAATGCCAGCTAGTGCACGGGAGTGGTTTATAAACATTAAAAAATAAAAAGAAAGGCGCTTGACCCTAGTCACTGGTCAAGGGAACCGTAAAACAGCAGAACACAACTCCCAAGTACGTAGTAGGAGATCATGAAAAAAGACGAAGCTTTTATATCGTGGTGATTTGACGTATAGAAATGTACTTGAACAGCTTTCTAGTGTGCGTAACTACTTTGCAATGTACATACACTCCTACGCTCCTGTCAAAACTCACACAACCTTAGTCGAACTTTGTTCGTGGGATAAAATAATTATACTGAATTTATATACCAAAATTTGTTCAAGTATTTTATTTAAAATACATTCCTAAAATAGATGGCTCGCATCATCTGCTAAGGACTAATTCATCCCACAATATTTTTTTTTTGATATGCAAAGTATAATCTTTTGAGATTTTAGAATCCTTTTTAGTGCTCTCCGCTACCGATATTTAGAAATATTCTCTACAATTTCATTCACGGATTCAAGCTGTGCCTTGTCTGTCCGTCTGTCGATCACGGGTACTGTTCTGTAGGTATAGATTGAAAATGCAAATTACTTTTTGTCCGTAGACAGGTGTTGGTACCGTATCTTTTGTTATGCACACCGTACAAGCACATGTTGTATATACATAGTAGACGTTCAGTTTTTATTCATTGTGAAATTGCAAATAATAAAAACATAGATACCGAATACCTTAAACCATCTTTAATTCGGGAAAATTATAAATAGTAATAACCACATCACGACGCACACAATGATTCAATCCTGCAAAAACATATTAAATAATAAGTGTTTTAAATATTTTTATAAATTAAGTAAATAAAACGTTTTCACTTCAAATTACGAAACAAAAACACTATTGCCACGGATCACCAGAATTAGTTAAAATTTAGTAAATATATAATACGTATTCATAGTATTTATTTTTATATTGTGTAATACGTATCCTTTTTTAAACGTCTTATGGTAAAAAGTAAAGGAAAAATCTGTCAAGTCACGTATTTCCCTTGCTCATTGCTCTTCGTTTCACGTTTCAGAAATATTTTGTTAATACCATTTTTTTATTCAATAACGACTATAAAGAATTCAGCTAACCAAAAAAACCTTAACATTTAAATAGTTTACCAAAGATATTCAATTTCTGAGTCGACGCAAATCGGTTGTTGGCTTTCTTTCAAACGTTTTGTACCCATTGTTGTGCCAAAAACGCACATGTACATAAAGAACTGTGTACTTCATTTCATACCACACGTACTACGTGTTTACATACGTAATTGTACCAAATAAATAAGTTAATCATTTTTAACAAGAACAAATATAAACTAATTGAAGGCTTGACGCTATCTTTACGATAAATATTTTTAAAGAGAAACTAGAAAAAAAATATATAGGTCAACGCTGCTGTACAAGAAGTAATAAAACCTAAATACTATTATTTGGAGTTAATAAAGGCTCAATAATCTCTGAAAATAATATTTGGTCCATAGTCCACTAGAAATCCTTGAAAAAACTGTAACAGGATACCTATAATCCCAATGTTGCCCTCCCCGGGTCAGGCGAGGCATAGAGTACCTACCTTTTTCCAGAGGGCAATAAATTCACATGGATATTTACGAGGTAGGAGCTAATCTACGTAATTTGTCCTCTCGACCTCTTCATGAAACCAGCTTCCTCCCTCCTCCGCCGTTTTTTGACTACAAAACTGGACTGTTACTTATTTACACGTCAATCAACCTAGACTTTCAGTACTTTTTGCTTAAGTCACATAGTAAAGAAATTGATATTGTAATTCAATGTATAACTTGATGTGTTACCGTAGATACAATTCACAAATAAGTCCTACACATACTGCATGAACACACAGGTATTGAAATCACAGTGTAGGTACTGGAAACTCCACTTGTATAATATACCAGTGAGGTTATAGCCTCTATTTGCAAATGACTGCATTGCATTGTTATTATCATATCGCGTTTACTTTGCTAATGGCTTTCAGTTACATTAAAAATGAAATCGTGTTTTGATTCATTAATTGGATTGGAAAAATAATTTCAACAAAAGGTTATATTAATGTTACAATATTCGTGAAGCAAATGCTTGACATTATAAATGATAGTTTAAACTTAAACATGACAACGCCTCATGAAACCGCTGTGAAACTAAACTATACCAATTAACAGTCAGGTAAGTATTATCGCATCGTAACAGGTCGCAAACTATCGCGGTTGTGTGCCAAAAGCGGGGAACTTAGCTCAACAATAAAAAATAAAAAATGGGGGGGTCGCTCCCCCACGAGCGGGAGAAGCAGAAAAAACAAAGAACATCTCGCACTTAATGAAAACTGCGGCTGAAACGAAATAAAGGCACATTTACGGGCTGTAACGCTGTGGGCGCAAGATGCTCCAGTAATGATTGGTTCTGACCTATGAATGAGGAAACAGACGTTTTGTTTGAATAGCAATGATTTACTCACTACTGACATTTTAAAATAACTTCGATTTTTAAGATTTCTTGTTCATAAATACTTTAAATTTAGTATTTTTATCTATCGATTTAATGTAATATGCAAAAACCCCTTACGATATCTCAAACACTAAAAACATTTCAACATGAAAATTCGTTATTTATGAAAACAATATGTAAATAATGGATGAAAGATTGTATGGAGCTTGCTGAAGCTATGCGGGTAAGCTAGTTTCTATAAAGTTTACAAGTATTACAGCTCAACATTGTTAGTATCCAAGTGTTATTTTGTACGTGAACCATTAGATTTAATCGCAGATCTTAATGGCCAACTTAAATACTTTTATGTGTTAGCACGAGATGTAATCACAGCACCACTTCACTTCTCATTAGTGTTCCTTAAAATCTACTACTAATTGTTATAAAAGGTACATTCACTTATTTAATTAAACTACACATAGCAAATTAACAGTTTTGTTTATTTTATACGTAATTTTATTGGGTTATAATTAAATTTTATTTGTATTGGGTTATCTTAAATTGATAATTACTATACCCACTGAACACGGTAGTTTTTAATATAGGCACATACAGTACCGTACTAAAATGTTTATCTAATTTTCCAAGTTTTTCGAAAATTCTTTCTGGAACGTTAACATTTTGTATGTTACATACAGCGTTCCCATATTTTTCAAACAATGTGACTATATAATTTTACTAAAAACATAATAAGTAATTAGCTAGGTCGAAACAAGCGCAAATGTTCTTTTAAATTCGGTCTTTTGTAGACAAATACCCAAAAACAACCATTTTTTGTTGTCGATACATTGATTGTGTTTACTATTTACTATTTATAATATTGTTATATAGCTAATCAGTAGGTACATTGGCCGGAAAAATAATCAAAAAGATTCTGATGCCGGTTAAGAGGCTTTTACTAACGTGATTTATGATCAAATACGAGTACCTACATTCCAAATAAATTGCAACTGTATTATAGTCAATAGAGTCATGGGCTGATAAAACCCGGAATTTTAACCTTTCAGAAATTTGTTAAACTTAAGTACATAGCTATATAAACAGTATAGGTAGATCTCAATTTACGTTTGATCAAAGGGTTCAAATAACTCCCAAATTGAAATAAATATCCTCTCTCATCTCACCGGGGCCAGTCTTGTGGTCATTACGAGAGAGGAAACCGTTGCTACAGTCCAAACCGATTGAAATGGGCAGAC
This sequence comes from Choreutis nemorana, assembly GCA_949316135.1. Taxonomy (NCBI): domain Eukaryota; kingdom Metazoa; phylum Arthropoda; class Insecta; order Lepidoptera; family Choreutidae; genus Choreutis; species Choreutis nemorana. Next base: position 3,809,648 of record OX438598.1, read on the forward strand.
AGAAAATTAAATCAAGTATTTATTTACGATCCTACTAAGCTCCAATTTTTTCTATTCTATAATTATAAGCTCGAGTCGGGGGTTGGAACAATTACTTTGATCGTAGTTAAATTTATCCATGAACCTTAATCAAAGACATTCGTATGTGTAAGTGGGCGTTTAAAGTTCCTGTTCCATTAATAATTCACTAGAGCCGTCGTAAACTTCAGATAACTCGGAAGTTCACACCCTTATTTGAATTTTAACGCGGCGGAGCGGCGATTAGTTAAAATTATTAGTAATTTTTCATCTGGAGCTAATGTTAGAGACAATGGGGTGATCGATCAGGCGTCGCCGCTAATTGCCGACAATTGTCTCTGCCTCTACACCCCGTTCGCGACAATGATCATCCCTTATTTTAAGAATTTTCCTTTACTTTCAGGGATAGCGTTTTTAATTATAGCTCATGACACTACTACCGTTATCCATTTATTAATAAGTTTGGTTTGTTTAATTGAAAAGGAAAATGTGTTTTTTATTTATATTGTTGTATAATATGTATGTCGTCTGGTTCTTTTGCAGTTAATTTATAGATATGATTATGACTTATATCACTTTAAGTTTTAACGTTATGTCTACGTAAATATTACTTGAATGTTCTACAATGAGCAATATTAACATTCAGAACAAATCATAGTTACTTGTATTTGAAAGTTTTCACCTCATCATGAATACTGACCGTAAATTAAATTTCCAGCGCATTATGGACTCGGCGGAGGCGGCGGCGCTTTCATCAGGCGCAGCTAGTTCCGACGGCACGCCGGGCTCGTATTACGATGCACGCTGGCTAAACGTGCACGCGGACGACGGCACGCTGGCGACGCGTGCACGACGCCTCACGCTCACGCCGAGTAGACACTTCGACCACATAGCGGTTAACACCAGCTACAGCGCTGTCCTCATGCCGCCATATATTAATGTTGAAGGTAAAGTTTCTAGATGTAATTACTGTTCATTCGTTTATATACGTACATAATTGCACAAGTTTTTAAAATGTAAGGAAGCTGCGGCGGGTTGCTAGTAATGTGTAAAAATCACAAAACATCTACTGCAGGTTGCACTTTATAATAAAATACAGGAATAGGTAGTACTCGTAGCACTCATACATTAGTATTTTCGACAGTCTTACCCGGGGGAGAGGAATAGAGGAGTGATTAACGAGGTAGATGTGTCTCATGTAAGGGGAAAAATTGATGTAATCAAGTTCTGGTTATTAGTGTATAATGGACGTGGTCCATTGTAGTCACCTTAAAGCTCCATGCTGCCTTTTCTAATAATGCCTCTTCCGGAATAGCTTTTATAGCCTGTAATGTATAATAATATATGTATGAGGCCAAGGGTGAATGACCCATCCCTTTTGTACAATCCCAGTTAATTAATAGCATGGCGTAGATTTATTATGTAAGTTTGGACGTTCCTAAAAGTAAACATTTCGTAGTCAAAACCAACAACTAAAGTTGAGAAAAGACACACACAGTTTAAGTTTCTATGTAAAATTATAAATTTTATTACCAGCCATTAATTAGCTAAATTAATGTTATTAGTAAAACAATGACCACCTCCGCAGCCTGATAACAAAGCAACTCAGCTTCGTTGCTGGAAAATATAAACATAGTTAAAATGTACCTCCAATAAAATAATTCAAAAATGCTGGTGCTTTCGGTTTGAGTATGTACAGATAACTCATGTATAAATAAATCATTGAATTAGATAGTCCGATATCTTCCCCATGCCCCTATGGGTTTCACGATTTATCCATGAAAAACAATATCAAACCAAATCAGCAAAAATCACAACCAACCAGATGAAAAGAATGATATTTTAGAAGGATTCAAAAATGTATCTCAACCATAATTATCGTCAAACCAAGTCCAAGTTGAAAAAGCTTCAAAAGAAAAATCTTTGGGTGAAAAGGATTTATAATACTCGTATACCTACAGTTGAAAATGGCCGCAAACTAACATTAAATCGAATCGAGATCAAACATCCGTAACTTTGTTTTGTTACAGAATAAACGGACTGAAATGTTCAAGTACAACATAAAGTATGTTAAATTTAAGATAAAGCTTGGTTTTGTGTCGGTCAATTAATTTTTACGGTCAACGGGCTTTTTCAGGAAAGCAATCATGGCTGCCCAATGAACCAACATCGCCAATTACGACTTTTTTAATGGTAAAAGGATTTTTTCCTATTCGTAAAGCAAGTCATCGTGTCTTTGGTTATTCAACCAAACCGCTAAGTACTTCCTTTTGACCTTATCTGTTTTGTTCTTTTTACTAAATACATCAGTAATACAAATTAATCTTAGTAAACAAAACCACTTCTAGATTTAGGACCGTGAACTTGTTTGCATTACTTTAACAAATTAAAAATAAAACCATTTATTCACACTTAACATGAGAGCAATTTTACGCTTCGTTGCTTTTTCATAGACATTCCTTTTTTTCTTCAGAATTCTCAAGTCTCAGTGAGTTATTTTTAATTACAAAACGACACATTGTAACATTTTCATTATACGTCACATAAATATTGTGGACATAATTGGACATAAATATTCTGAAAATATTATTTTTAATTACATACGTATTTCGGTTTCCTGCGGGAACAAAAATATGTTATTTGTTATTTGGCAAACTCAATGTTTCATTTACTGGTCTTGGATATAATATTCTTATCTAGGTATATAGTAATGGTTGAGTTCCAGCTATTGAAAATTTTAGTGCAGAGCTTAGTGTAATATGCATATTGCAATGTTCAAATAGAATTTTATGATTATTGTCTTGTTTTACCTGAGTTACAACCGAGATCATTGGATGAGCCTGAGTTGGGTCTATGCGAAAGTAAAACAGATTTTGCCGAATCATAGGATTAAAAGATTTTACACACACCTATTTGTTTTAGATGGAGAGGTTCAGAACCAGATTGCTTGGTCAGAGCACCTGGACCCTCTGTTCGTGAATAACTACGAGATCGACCCCACGCTCTCCTGGCAGTACTATTCCTCGTCCTCAGGGTTCATGAGGAGGTATCCAGGTAAGTTTCAGCAGTCCTGACTAGTATATTCCTATTTTATTGATTTGTACATTCCAATTTAGTGCCCATCAAATATATATTTACTAATACATAAAGAATAAAAGAAATACTGCATGTATTTCTTTATGTATAAGTGTTGTAGCAAATAATTAGATTAAAATCCAACACGTACTTCACGTACAACGATTTATACTGGCTTAGAAATCAATAAATTGATTATTGAATGTCCTATGACTTCAAAATAAACTAGTAAAGACTTTTCCAAAAAAAAAGACTTCAAAAAGAACATAAACCTTTATCGCCTGAAACTAATCTGTACTTTACCAAATATTTGTAGAATCCGGTTAAAAGTAGGTAACATCCGAAGGTATCTTGTGTTTTTTTACCGATTTCCGTAGGTAAATATTAGATAAGTATTTATTTATTTTATTATATTTTGTAATCTATAAATTAGTTTTAGGTATTTTGTACTTTTCGAAATGGGTTTTTAAGAATCAAACACCTAACATATTTGATACTAAGTAGTTTCGGTGGCAGTTTGTGGTTCCACAACACCAAATGATGCTTTCCAACAACAAATGCCCAAGTTTTAATCAATTATACCCGAATCGCTTTAAGTATTCATATAATATTCGAAGAGTTTCCTTAAATTCTCCAGTAACCCACCATCAGATCCTTACTTTGTGACAATGGAAATACTTAAGTACTCTTTTAAAATCGGTTCATACTTGACGAAGAAATCGGTGAACATACATATCTAAACATAAACATACATACGCTATCGAATATAGAACCACCACTTTTTTTGAAGTTGGTTATAAATACCAGAACATTTTAAATGTTTCGTGTATTTTATGTAATTAAATAATCAATAAGTTACTTTTAATTGTAATAAAAATAAATTAATATATTCTTTCATAAGCACGACGTATAATTTTTCATACCCGTACATATAAAATAAAACATTATTGATAAAAAAATATGATGTACCAATTATCCAGCTATGTCGTGGCCTCCTGAAGACGGTTACTCACATCACGCGCGCGACTTCTACGACTTTCGATCTTCCAACTGGTTCGTGGAGGCGGCGACTTCCCCTAAAGACCTGGTGATCCTGCTGGACGACTCCGATGACCTCAGTTCCTCGTACTGGAGGCTCGCCAAGTCTACTGTCTCTGCTATATTGGATACCCTCGGCCCGAACGACTTCGTCAACGTGTTTCGATACAGTGATACTGTTGGCGAGCTGCATCAGTGTTACTCGAAGATATTGGCGCAGGTAAGCTATTTAGAGTAAGATCCCTGAGCCCTCAGATAACTTACTTTCTGGCAAACAAATTGGGATAAAATAGTGCTTGTATATATCTTGCGAGCGGATGTATCTTGTGTTTTGTAAATATTTCGCTAACGCGCTCGAATACTGTTCTCGATACTAAGTTAATTCTGGTGGACGAGGGATCTTAGACATGTGTTTTATAACAGTACCTACTAGTGGTAAAGCTTTTTACTAAGTACCGTCATTAGAAGTGACGGTATGATGGATCTCAATTTTAATATCAAATTGTATCCAGTAATAAAATTACGATTCTACTTTATTTTATTCATTACATCCTTACTCGTATGATAGATTGCTTTATCAGTAATCAGAACAGTTTTATGGGTTACAAGGACAATGTTATTATATTTTACCTAAATCTACTTGTAAATTAGAAGCAAATGCAAGTATTGCGTGCTGGTTCGTCGGTCGTCAGCCGGCGGCAGCATTAGCGACTGCGATACGCATCTGCCTGTGAACACGCATTTTAATGGAATCAAAATTACATACAAAATTGATCCTTTTCATTATATCCTGATAGTACGTATCCATTTAGTAAAATAGTTTTCTTTATCAATAAATAAAACTATTTTATTTTTGTGTAAAACACGTATATAAGGAATTATCTCTCAATATTATGTAAAACAGTGTTATGCTTTCAAGTGGGATTTAGACCCCGTGTAACATCAAAATTTGAATACGAATTAAACGCATAGTTCATTAATCACCAACTCACCATTCAAGAGTTTTACGACTTCTCAAATGTAGTTCTAAAACTTCGGTGAAAGATTTTATATTTCACTTTGAATTTAAAATTGAATAAAACTATTCTTGAACAAGAGTATATCGGCTTTGTTCAGAACAAGAAGACTGCGAAGTTTCTAGATGGTATCTGAGCCACAAAGAAATGGGTGTCGCAGCTATGACAGGTGGGAGCGCGCCCTTATCGCGACATCGCAACTTTGTTTCGAGACCCCTTCACACTGTCGAGTTCGCTTGCTGCTTTGTTCCATCTTCCAGCTTTGCTTCCAGCTACGAGAAACGTAGTAGTTAATCAGTGTTGCAGTTCTATGCGAAAATAAAAAGCGAAGGACGAGTTGATAATATTGTCCACTTTTGACTAAATATTTGGCGACACAATGTTAAATAATCTAACTCAGTTTCAGAGTTCAATTAATTTGATGTAAAATACAGCTCACGTTTTTCTGAAAAACACTTAAGTCTTTACTAAATTAAGAAATAGAACTTTGCCACTGGAAATCATTTATAATACAATAGACCAATTTAAAACAAATTATAAAATACACAAAAAATAGGCGTTTTATAAATATGGTTTCAAAGGAAGCATTACTTTCGAACTTGCTACTTCCCAAATATACGATCCAGCAATTACCTTTAAGAGTAACATCCTGCGTCACCCCATCCCCTCCGACGCCGCCCGCGCCCTTGTCGCGGCAAATGAGCCATATTGTATGTATATTTAACACATGTAACCTTTGTAATTCACGGTTATCTTAATATTTCTCCCTGATTATACGCAAGATAATTCGAGTAGGTAACAATTAATTTGTTTCTTCTTGTTCCAATGATCAATCTGCTTTTGTCTATTTAAAGGATCTACACATAGATTAATTATTTTAGTAGTTGCGGAGCTCCACCAGCGGAGACCAATCATTAATCTATGTATCTACATAGGTATTTCAATGTACAGTAAAATAGATAGTTATAATGGATGTGTGTTGGGGATTCTTTCATACAAGTACAATTTTGTAACATATACTACGAGTACATGCACCCTATATATATTATATAGGTCCTAAACTATACTTATCAAATCGTATGTCCTTACTTTCTGACACAGCCAGGACTAATTAGTTTAGAAAGTTAAAATTTGCACCAGACAATTTTTTTTTTTTTAATTTTGGGAAATTTGGGAATAATATGTAGTTCAAATAGAAATTAACTGAGTCGGGGAAATTGTGAAAAATTAATCATTCAAAACATTTATCGACTAAGCCGTTGCACTGATGTTAATCTGATTCAAAGTTATTCTTTTTATCACACTAACACAAAGCGAGCAACTAAAGTAAAAAGTCCGAGTAAAAAACTTTAAATAAAAATAGTATATCTACGAATAAAAGCAAATACCTATCTTTATATTGTATACCTATATGTTACTCGGAGACGGTATTTACAAAGATTTAAAGCTGGTTTAATTTAGGTCGTTACGTAAAACAATCTCCGCTAAACCCTGTTTAAAATACCTGAGAACCTCGCTTATTTTGCTCCACAATTTAAGCATGATGCCTGAAATAATAGTATTTGTGGAATTTCATCGACTAAATGCCTCTAAAGCGAAAAGCTCTCATGTGAAGTACTTAGAAAGCTTTAAGCTAACACTTACCTACACACGGTAGATACTCCCTATATATTTTGTAATCCTTATTGACTTTTGTTACTTTGAAAGGAAATTCTCGATAACAAGATTCGAGGAGCCTTCTTAAACAAATATTCCGATAAGTCCTTTTTCCCAGCGGATTTTTAAACAAAACTTTTTCGTTTCATATTTTTCTTTTTATTCAAAACAACTAAAAAGTTATTGTTATATCTACATTTGATTAAAAACTAGTATTTTACAGCAAATTATTTCCAACTATCAATTTATAAGTATTTTTGTAACATAAATTGAAAAGAAAGACAAAAAATTAAGATAAAAAAATAGCAACGCCTACCCACAGAGAGCGGCAAAGAAATTGCTTTCAATAAAGGAACATACAGGCGGTGTTCTAGTAAAACTAAAAGTGTAATGAAATCTTTGGCCGTCAAACTTATAAGGCCAGTTAGAAAGTGCGAGATAGCGGCCTTCACTCATCCGTGCCTCCGTGACTATATTGCTAAACTTGTGCCCATAGACTACTGCAAGCTAATGTCAAGCTTACTCGTCAACTTCATTTGAAGCGTTCTTGAACTACTTAACAACAAGTAGGTTGTTCTAAACAACGCTTTCAAGGCGACTCGCGGTTTATACAATGACTGTTGAAATGAAACAATATTATATCATAAAGGGCTTTGGACAACTTTGACTTAAAATACTCGTACTTCGATACCCAAACACATGAGTAAAAGTGTTTTATTGATTATTTATTAATCACGATAAAGTTTAAATAGGAAAGCGCATTCCATAATTTTCAAGTCGAGATTGTGCTTAGGCATGTTTCTGCCGTGATCGTGTCAGTAATTGTTTTCTTCATAGAAATTATATTACCTATATAGATACCCACAAACAATCGTACAACGTTTGAGTCTCTAACATTACTAAACATAAAATTTCACTTCAGTATTATCAACAGTTGATATCGTAGAAACATACATAGCGGGTATTTTTCTTATCGCTTTGTATGTTTGAAGGCCTTACCGGAGACGATACGGGAACTGAAGTCCGCGCTTTGGGAGGCCGAACTCACTGGTGGTGTCGCTAACCTGACGGCCGCACTTACCACTGGCTTCGAGATCTTACACCGGGTAAGTTCTACATTTATTTTATAAGTCTACAGTCTGAGTAAATCATTATATAGCTTTTGCATATGTCCAGTTTTATGTAGCTTCACATGTTTATGACAGCAATGAATATATAAATACGAGTATATGAACAGCCGACTGCCACGGTAGAGGTTCCGGGTTCGAGTCCCGGCAGGGTGGAATTTTGTGTTGTTTGCAAACGAACTGTTTCGCTTACTGGTCTTGGATGTTGTATTTTTATCTATGTAGGTTATACCATATAGTTGGTTAGTGCCTGCCATACAAGATTATATCTTAGTGCAGGGCTGAGTTAGTGTGTCTGTCGTGATGTGGTTTTATGTAAATAGTTTCTTTATAAAACTGATACACAAGTTAGGTCAGTATCTTATATTTAGGTTTCTCTACAAGACTTGATTAGGCATATTGCTGGAAAAGACTGCCATCCAGTGGCTTCTTCATCTATAGTAAAACTAGAACATGATCGCTAGATTGAATATCGACTAATAATCCAAATTCATAAAATTTACTATAATTTCATACTTTTTATATTAAAGAACGGGTTTCAATTAACTACAATACCAACATAGTGTAATCTTTGTATTCAGTAACATTGTTTCCACAGTATAATCGTACCGGGCAGGGTTGTCAATGCAACCAGGCTATAGCGGTGATAAGCGCGGGCGGCGGCGCGGGCGGCGTGAAGGGAGTGTTCCGGACGTGGAACTGGCCACATATGCCTGTGAGGATCTTCACGTATCGAGTGGGAGGAGATGCCACCGCCGGGCACAATATGAAGGACATGGCTTGTACTAACAAAGGTATTAATTATCATTATTAAAGTCATTATGCCACGAACGGTGTGGCGAATTTTTCGTTTTAAAATGCACATTTTCATTATGGATTTTACAATTCATACTTGTCGCTTACCAATATTGAACTCCCAGATCCGTTTATTACAATCGATATTTCGTATTACAATCTAATGTGAATTCTATTTAAAACGTATCGTTTCACGCTTACCGCTACACAAACTTTAAGCTTGCTGTAAACCTGAGTACATGTATTCTATACACTTGTTTCTTTTCCTTATTATAAGTCATAATAATTGAATTTCAGGATTCTACGTATCGATAAATGAGCATGCGGAAATACGATCTAAAGTGCTTCATTTCGTGGAGGTACTCGCTCGCCCGTTAGTCATGTATCAGAATGTACATCCAGTACATTGGAGCCCAGTCTATGTAGGAGGAAGGGTAAGTTATTAATAATAATATGCACTTGCTATATGATACTTCATACGACTACGAGTTTCGTAATAAACCTAATACAAGCTACAAGATTTCGTAGTATTACTTGTTTTGTAAATTTACTACGGTGGCTTCGTAGTAATAAAATTGAAATAGCGTAACAAGCGCACTTTAAAGAAAAATTTACTGCAAATCTTTTTAACTACATTTTTAATACAGAGCAGCAGCTTGGACGAGGACGGAATGGGTCAACTCATGGCTTCAGTTACAGTACCGATATTCGACAGAAGAAATCACACGGTACGAATAAAACCTAATTAACAAAATATTGTTACAAACAACGCACATATAACACATTCATATTACTTATAATAGCACAATTTTGTAGTTTTTCGTATAAACTTTTCGATTAGAGACTTTAAACTTATTTCTAAATAGGTTATAGAGTTATTATGGTTATAGAGATGGAAACATTGAGTACTGCTTGTATCGTAACAAACAGATGAGGTTATCGATCGTGTAATTTGTATTTCAGCAGAGGGAAGCCAATTTACTCGGAGTGGTCGGAACGGATGTACCTGTCGATCAAATAAAGAAGCTCGTGCCACCATACAAGGTCAGAACTTTAATTGTGTCTACGCTATTTCAAACATACTTATATAGTTAACTAATGCATCGGTCTTAAACTACGAGAAACAACATACACTAGATTTTATTTAGGTTAGGTTTTTTCGGAGATTAACTTGTGACACAGCGAAACGCAGTTTTTAAATATTAAGATGTATTTTACCTTACGAAAGGGTAAGGTACCTTACCCTAAGGCACTGTTTATAAATATTATTTTTTTAGTCTATTGCTGGTTTTACACTAATTCAAACTCAATAATAGCTTTTTTTTTCCAGTTGGGTGTGAATGGTTATTCATTTATGGTGGATAACAACGGGCATGTTCTGTACCATCCAGATTTGCGGCCCCTGGTACGTTACTCTATAAATTTATTTATTAACCACTTAAACCATAATGTAGTTGATATCTAGAATGTGAAACTAACTCAATTATTTTGTTTACAGTACACGAATGAGGAAGTGAGTATTAGTTTGCCAACTATTCACATTACTAACCTCCCTTTAAGGTGGTTGTTAGAGTACAAGTAGTTGTCATTAAGTATTTAGTGGTTGGAAACTGGTAAATTATCTTTATACAACTAACTTGTAAGTTCTGCGTTAAATTTAATTAATTCTCAATTAAACCGTGAGACTCCCACTTTTTGTTTTTTTTTTAACTGATGGCAAACAAGCGCACTTTACATGTTCTATGACATCTTTATTATTCGTAAAAAAAAGTTGAACCTGCTATGTTTCTCTCATTCATTAGCATTGTCTTGCGCAGCATTAAATGCAGTTGACTGAGAGAACAAGAAACCAAAGTTTAAACACTTTTATGAATAAGTTACCTACTATTAGTTAAAACATACCTAGGTGGCTGTAACGTTTTCACTTTACAATAATTCCAGTACACAGAGACTCTGCGGCCGCTGTACTCGAGTGTAGACGTCACGGACGTGGAGATGTTAGTGGACGCTGATGAGAACTCCAGGGTCAACCTCACTTCACTATTACTTGATGTCAGTATACTATTGTAATTACAGTATTAATTCCATTTAAGGCCACAGGATTAAACAACAAACTTCCAACGAATCACGCAGTTAAACCCGAATTCTTTAAGTGTCGCTACTAAAGCTTACAAAATGTTTGTAAGACCTTTTTTGGTTACGTCTTTGTCCCTAAAAAAGAGAAAATTAAAAAAATCTAACATTTCAAAGATTGGAATACAGATAGAAACCTCGGAAGAATGTTTCCGTATAAAATATCTCAAGGCGTAATATGTTCGTATGCGATAGCTCCGTCACGACATGATAGAGCAGCGCGAGGGCGAGACGGAGATCGGAGTGAAGGTTCAGTACGACGACATGCGGCGCGTCGCCACGCGGCGCCAGCGCTACTTCTACAGCCCCGTCGACGGCACGCCGTACTCGCTGGCCGTCGTGCTGCCCGACGGCTACGGCATGTACGAGCTGCAGGCCGAGCAGGAGGTCAAGCACAGCCCCATCAATGGTAAGATCGCTCTGTCTACCGTCTACTATTCGATACAACAACCTCCGACGACATTATTCACTTTTTCCCCAGATTTCCTCAAAGCAATATAGTACAGGAGAGAAGTCAGAAAATAGTTCAATATTTTTTGGATCTTTGGAGAAATGGCAGTACAGAGAGAAAAAATGATTAACCTGACAAGATTAGTAATGTTGTAGAATGTCATTGAACACCTTTCTGATATCATTTTTGTCTATGTCTGAGCAGTAACGGAATATTTCAAAGGCGAGAACTGGAAAATTCATCCTGACTGGTAAGAACATCTGATAACTAGTTGATTTTTTATAAAATTGCTTATTATCATTAACAACTCGTTTTTTGTAATCAAAATCAAGACAGGATAAAGTGAGATGATCAAAAAATACTTTGCGCAAAGCAAAAGTTAAATCTATTGTTTGATAGGAACTTCTTATGGAGTAGAAATGTGTCAAAACTAAAAGAAAAAAGTAAAAAACTCAAACCCCGGCTACATAATGAATTTTGTCATCTCCTGCCTTGTGAAGTACCCATCCGGGATATTGGTTTTAATTTTTTTAAGTTTTTAATGTCATGGAACATTGATACATACATACAGTCGGAGTAAAACAATTTGTGTGGTGTGTCTTAAATGTGATATGACTTCTACTTAAACTGCTTTAAATACTTATAAAGCGAAATATTTGATGAACAAATGTAAACATCTTGAATGTACCATATTTCTAGCAAATAAATTTCATTTCAACGTTTCGATCGCATTTGCGTTACAACTAAAAAATGGGATCGACATAGCACCCTCTGTTGGCGAGTTACAAAATACATGTTTTAGTAAACGCAAACGCGATAGTGGCGTCTAGGTATATAAAATAAACAATAGAGTGACGTCGGTAGGGTGTACTGTGAGTACGCGTCGACGTCGGAGCAGTCGTTCAGCTCGGCGGAGCAGCGACTCGTGCACTTCCTGTCGCGCGCGGGGCGGCCGGGCTGGAAGTGGATGTCGCTGCGGCCGCGCGCGCTCACGCTGCACAACGCGCACGCCAAGCAGGACCGCGACTCCTACTACTGTCAGTACCGCACCTTATACGCAACCTGATTGCGCTGTTTCATCAACAGCATCGGAACCTTTAAGGACATAATACAATCACTTTTGTCGACAAATCCTTAAAATATCACACCATTAACCAAACACACTTACACTAAAAAATATCAATCTATTTCATATATTTTAAATTAAATTCTTTTCGCGTCCCAAGACAGCCGGCAGTGTCCGGGAATGTAGCCTGAGCTTCATCGCACAGCTGTGGGTACTTCAATGGACACCCAGTGTTGATCATACCTAAAAAGAGTTGTAATGACAAAAACAAGAGTAAAGAGTGAAGTATGAATGGTGTAAAAGGTTTCGATAGACTTTCTTAGACTATCATGTTGATGTTCCTGCCTCAAGCCACACACACATTACACATTACACATTAGGTACACTGAAGTAGACCTTAGGTTGACTCAATGCCAGTTGAGTTATACCAATATTAATAATAATACCTTACAAGTCAGGTATTGACGTACAAGTGGAATGTTTCACTTTAAAATAAACAATCTATAACAATTATAACTTTCTGTCAACTTAATCTGTTTTACCAAACTTTGTATTTTTTTTTCATTTTAGGTGACAAAAACTTAGTTCAGTCCTTGATTAGGGATGCAATGGTAATTAAAGAATTGGACGCTCACACTGGACATGCAAGCCACCACTCACAGTAAGTGTACCTTTTATATATAGCATGCACATACACAACGATTTCAATGCCTACTTAAAAGAAACTCCAGTAAAAGTAAAAATTTAAATCTAAAGGAAATTTGCAAATTACCATTAAAATTTAAAAAAAGCACTACGCATGAAACGTATTAATATTTTTAAGCAATTTTATGTTGGTCACTAATTTTATTTGTTATTTGTTACTTAAATAGCCCTATAGCAACTTTAATGGCACTACTTACAAGGTAAAGTAACTAAAGTAAACTATGAACTAAGTAGATTCATAGTAGAATTGCCAGAAATCGACCATTGGCTATCCCATCACTTTGTAAAGAAAATTTATTTTATTATACAATTCCAGCAATGTGTTTTAACCATACCATCTACGCATATAAATTACCAAGCCTACCATAAGTTTGGTACTTTAGATGCGGAGCTCACGATCTTTACTTGAAGCTGTCAAAATTACACTAAAGTAAGGACTAATTTCCATTGTACAGCACAAGTTGTGGTACTGTGATAAATTTACAAACGATTGATATCTTATTTATCTTTGTTTTAAGAAGTAAAACTACTTAATTGGGTCATTCCCGCTTATCACCATGTTTTATCGCCACTAGGATCAAACGGGAAAAGATTTTGTCCCGTTTACCCCAAAAGGCTCCATTACCACCACTAGGTGCACATATAGGAAGTGTGTTTACTGCTAAATAATTGAAAAAGGTCACTCTTTGAGGTGTGCGTGCACTCACTCTTTTTAATAGTCACATACTTACTGACGTTCAAAGTGAAATATTTTAGTATTTCCACTTTACTTAGTAGGTTCTTAAGCTATGGTTGGTATCGAAATGAAAGCCGTTATCCAGCAAAATAAATATTTATATTAGCCCGATGTTATAAGTCAGGATTCAACTTCAATTATTTTATTACAATTTAAGTAGTCTTTAAAAATCTATAAATCATTTAATAAATTACTCGCGTCCTTTTAAAGACTTCTTAGCTTTGTAAATTTAATTTCTTTGTAATTAATAGTAGAACAATTTTTTATATTGTTCAGTAAAGCAGCGCTGGAGTAAATGGTAATAGATTAAAATATAAGCTAACCACAAATCTTTTAGCATCATTTTATAGCTCGCCTGGATTGGATGTCTATAATATCATCGCAGTTCATAATTAACATTAAGATTACTCAGTAACATCAGTGTAATTTTGCGAAAATAGCAAAAGATAACAACGTGTATTTAAATAGGTTTATTTTACCAAATTCGCAAATGTTCAGGACACACAAATAGCAAAAATCTTTGTCATAAATACGGAAACCTTACTAAAGTTTCGCAAAATTGCAGTATCAGTAAATGTGTATTATACGTAAAAGTTATTCATAGCTTCGTAAATAAGTTATGTATGTTTGTAACTTTCTTGTTGCTCCTCTTAATTTTCTTAACATTTAAAAGTTGACAATTAATAAAGTTGAAACTCTCTTTCCAGGCAAGGTCGATTCCACAAATTCGTGGTGAATCTTTCGTTCATCGCCACACGCAGCGGTCTACTGAAGTGGACGGAGAACACCAACACGTCCAAATCATCAGATTCTTCTGAACCGTGAGTCATGTCAATATTTTGCTATCTTAATATATTTAAACAAATACCTACATTCCTATTATATGACAATGTTCGGAAATAAATTCGCTTTATTAGTCATTATAGAAATAAACAAAACATTCAAGATGCATTGTTTCGCGTCTTGGATGTAATATTGTTTATATTTGCTTAGTAGCCTGTGAGTGAGTAAGATTATATCTTAGAGAAGATAAGTGTGTTGTAATAAGGTTATATGAGCTTTTCGTTTTCACATAGTCTGTGCTTTATTGCTCAGCCGCATTATGCGTTTCAAAGGACACCACTGTTGACAGAATGGCAAGTGTGCCTACTGCCCCTATGGCTAGGTACTCATAATTAAAATGATTTTTAACAGGCACTTCAGCGAGCGCTTTGCCCGAGCGTTCGACTCGGAGTGGTACCGTCGCGCGGTGGAGCACCACTCCATCGAGCCGGAGAGCTTCGTGTTCTCAGTGCCGTTCCGCGACGGCTCCGAGGGGGAGGAGGCCTCGGGCCGCGCCCCGCTCGTGCTCGCCACGCACGCTGTGTTCGTGGAGTCCAGAGGACATCGCGCGCCAGCTGCTGTTGTCGGACTACACTTCCAGCTTGACTCCTTGGCAAAGCATTTTCTTAACGTTACGTCTACGGTAAGTCGAGAGATCAAAATTAAAAATAAAACTTTGTATCAGATCTAATTCTAGCGAGGTGTCAAACCGGGGAAGTTAAAGTGCGCTAAAATCATACTCATCATGCTATATTATTGCCAGTTGCTTTACTAAGCGCTAGACGAACACAAAGTGTTACAAAACTTTTATTAAGTATTTAAGAAATGTCTTAATTGTTGTTATGTAGGTATATTAAGGTTCTTACTTCACTCACTTGAATCTATCGGATGATCCAAAATGATTTTGTTTTTTTTTCAGTGCACTGCTGGTACGGTCTGTAAGAAAACTTGTGCTGGAGATGAATTAGAATGCTACATCCTGGATGATAACGGTTTCATCATTCTATCTGAAGATGCGTCACATACTGGAAGGTTTTTTGGCCAAGTAGACGGAACAATCATGGATTCATTGGTTCAAGACAGGATTTACAAGAAAATCTCAGTTCACGATCACCAGGGACGGTGCCCAGATTCCAGGAATCAGTTTAGCGGACATGGAAATAAGCTTTCGGTTTGTAGAACACAATACTAGTACATTGTTTATTGGTCTACAATCAATTTAAATATAAAATAACAATCGTTTTGTTGACAGCCCTCACTTCCGCTGTCATGGCTCGGAGGATACGTGACGAGTCTACTCGCAGTTTGGGTTCCACTGTGGGATTCAGTTAAAGCGAAAGCGAGATCTTATGCCGACGACGAAATAGGTAAGCGGTCGAACAAAAGTCTAGAGCTGCATAAAATCGCAGAACGGGACAGTTAGTCTCTTCAACGATATCTACCTCGTTAATGTCTCGGGTAGTAAAAACATGTGTGTTATGTTTACACGTCGCATGACAGCACCGTCGGTATCCATTTTAACAGCTCAAACTAGATGAGAAATGTTTGTAGATTATGAAGACTACGAGAGCGAGGATACGGAGGAGGAGGGGGAGCGCGAGCACGGCACGTACGAGATCGTACTGTCAGGTGGCGGCAGCGCGGGGCCTGCGGCGGGTGCGGACGAAGGCTCGGCAGGCTCAGGGGGCTCGGATAGCTCGGCGGGCTCGCGAGGCTCGGGCGGCTCAGCGGCCGCAGCACGGCCCGCGCCGCCCGCGGCGCACTCGGCCGCGCTGCGCCCCTGTCACACCACGCTCGAATTGTACTCGCTGCAGTCCTCGCGACTCAATGCAGCACAACCACTCAAAGGAAAGCTCACTAATTGCCACAACTCCGGCTGCGAGAGGTGCGTACATGCTTGTTATATATAAAAACTTGATTATTTGATGCTATAACGTAATTTCACCCACACTAAAAAGTTTAACCTTTTAATAATTTACTCCAAGTCGATATCCTTCTGTAGAATTTATTGTCAGAAATAAACAAATCTAAGATTTAACGTGTTTATGGATGAAGCGATAAGTAAATCATAACCTTTATGCGCTTTATACCTCTATTTGACGTGCACTACGTGTATTGGCAGGCCGTTCAGCGTACAGAAAATCCCTCACAGCAACCTGATCCTGCTGGTGGTGGACACGCTGTGCCCGTGCGGCGCCAAGCGGCTGGACGTGCGCGCGCGTGAGGCAGCGCCGCGCTCCGTGTGCCGCGCCGCCGTGCTGCGCGCGCCCCGCCGCCGCCCGCGCCACTGCGTGTCCTACCATCCCGAGGTAACCACACAGATCCCTCACAGCAACCTGCTCCTGCTGGTGGTGGCGCCGCGCTCCGTGTGCCGCGCCGCCGTGCTGCGCGCGCCCCGCCGCCGCCCGCGCCACTGCGTGTCCTACCATCCCGAGGTAACCACACAGATCCCTCACAGCAACCTGCTCCTGCTGGTGGTGGCGCCGCGCTCCGTGTGCCGCGCCGCCGTGCTGCGCGCGCCCCGCCGCCGCCCGCGCCACTGCGTGTCCTACCATCCCGAGGTAACCACACAGATCCCTCACAGCAACCTGCTCCTGCTGGTGGTGGCGCCGCGCTCCGTGTGCCGCGCCGCCGTGCTGCGCGCGCCCCGCCGCCGCCCGCGCCACTGCGTGTCCTACCATCCCGAGGTAACCACACAGATCCCTCACAGCAACCTGCTCCTGCTGGTGGTGGCGCCGCGCTCCGTGTGCCGCGCCGCCGTGCTGCGCGCGCCCCGCCGCCGCCCGCGCCACTGCGTGTCCTACCATCCCGAGGTAACCACACAGATCCCTCACAGCAACCTGCTCCTGCTGGTGGTGGCGCCGCGCTCCGTGTGCCGCGCCGCCGTGCTGCGCGCGCCCCGCCGCCGCCCGCGCCACTGCGTGTCCTACCATCCCGAGGTAACCACACAGATCCCTCACAGCAACCTGCTCCTGCTGGTGGTGGCGCCGCGCTCCGTGTGCCGCGCCGCCGTGCTGCGCGCGCCCCGCCGCCGCCCGCGCCACTGCGTGTCCTACCATCCCGAGGTAACCACACAGATCCCTCACAGCAACCTGCTCCTGCTGGTGGTGGCGCCGCGCTCCGTGTGCCGCGCCGCCGTGCTGCGCGCGCCCCGCCGCCGCCCGCGCCACTGCGTGTCCTACCATCCCGAGGTAACCACACAGATCCCTCACAGCAACCTGCTCCTGCTGGTGGTGGCGCCGCGCTCCGTGTGCCGCGCCGCCGTGCTGCGCGCGCCCCGCCGCCGCCCGCGCCACTGCGTGTCCTACCATCCCGAGGTAACCACACAGATCCCTCACAGCAACCTGCTCCTGCTGGTGGTGGCGCCGCGCTCCGTGTGCCGCGCCGCCGTGCTGCGCGCGCCCCGCCGCCGCCCGCGCCACTGCGTGTCCTACCATCCCGAGGTAACCACACAGATCCCTCACAGCAACCTGCTCCTGCTGGTGGTGGCGCCGCGCTCCGTGTGCCGCGCCGCCGTGCTGCGCGCGCCCCGCCGCCGCCCGCGCCACTGCGTGTCCTACCATCCCGAGGTAACCACACAGATCCCTCACAGCAACCTGCTCCTGCTGGTGGTGGCGCCGCGCTCCGTGTGCCGCGCCGCCGTGCTGCGCGCGCCCCGCCGCCGCCCGCGCCACTGCGTGTCCTACCATCCCGAGGTAACCACACAGATCCCTCACAGCAACCTGCTCCTGCTGGTGGTGGCGCCGCGCTCCGTGTGCCGCGCCGCCGTGCTGCGCGCGCCCCGCCGCCGCCCGCGCCACTGCGTGTCCTACCATCCCGAGGTAACCACACAGATCCCTCACAGCAACCTGCTCCTGCTGGTGGTGGCGCCGCGCTCCGTGTGCCGCGCCGCCGTGCTGCGCGCGCCCCGCCGCCGCCCGCGCCACTGCGTGTCCTACCATCCCGAGGTAACCACACAGATCCCTCACAGCAACCTGCTCCTGCTGGTGGTGGCGCCGCGCTCCGTGTGCCGCGCCGCCGTGCTGCGCGCGCCCCGCCGCCGCCCGCGCCACTGCGTGTCCTACCATCCCGAGGTAACCACACAGATCCCTCACAGCAACCTGCTCCTGCTGGTGGTGGCGCCGCGCTCCGTGTGCCGCGCCGCCGTGCTGCGCGCGCCCCGCCGCCGCCCGCGCCACTGCGTGTCCTACCATCCCGAGGTAACCACACAGATCCCTCACAGCAACCTGCTCCTGCTGGTGGTGGCGCCGCGCTCCGTGTGCCGCGCCGCCGTGCTGCGCGCGCCCCGCCGCCGCCCGCGCCACTGCGTGTCCTACCATCCCGAGGTAACCACACAGATCCCTCACAGCAACCTGCTCCTGCTGGTGGTGGCGCCGCGCTCCGTGTGCCGCGCCGCCGTGCTGCGCGCGCCCCGCCGCCGCCCGCGCCACTGCGTGTCCTACCATCCCGAGGTAACCACACAGATCCCTCACAGCAACCTGCTCCTGCTGGTGGTGGCGCCGCGCTCCGTGTGCCGCGCCGCCGTGCTGCGCGCGCCCCGCCGCCGCCCGCGCCACTGCGTGTCCTACCATCCCGAGGTAACCACACAGATCCCTCACAGCAACCTGCTCCTGCTGGTGGTGGCGCCGCGCTCCGTGTGCCGCGCCGCCGTGCTGCGCGCGCCCCGCCGCCGCCCGCGCCACTGCGTGTCCTACCATCCCGAGGTAACCACACAGATCCCTCACAGCAACCTGCTCCTGCTGGTGGTGGCGCCGCGCTCCGTGTGCCGCGCCGCCGTGCTGCGCGCGCCCCGCCGCCGCCCGCGCCACTGCGTGTCCTACCATCCCGAGGTAACCACACAGATCCCTCACAGCAACCTGCTCCTGCTGGTGGTGGCGCCGCGCTCCGTGTGCCGCGCCGCCGTGCTGCGCGCGCCCCGCCGCCGCCCGCGCCACTGCGTGTCCTACCATCCCGAGGTAACCACACAGATCCCTCACAGCAACCTGCTCCTGCTGGTGGTGGCGCCGCGCTCCGTGTGCCGCGCCGCCGTGCTGCGCGCGCCCCGCCGCCGCCCGCGCCACTGCGTGTCCTACCATCCCGAGGTAACCACACAGATCCCTCACAGCAACCTGCTCCTGCTGGTGGTGGCGCCGCGCTCCGTGTGCCGCGCCGCCGTGCTGCGCGCGCCCCGCCGCCGCCCGCGCCACTGCGTGTCCTACCATCCCGAGGTAACCACACAGATCCCTCACAGCAACCTGCTCCTGCTGGTGGTGGCGCCGCGCTCCGTGTGCCGCGCCGCCGTGCTGCGCGCGCCCCGCCGCCGCCCGCGCCACTGCGTGTCCTACCATCCCGAGGTAACCACACAGATCCCTCACAGCAACCTGCTCCTGCTGGTGGTGGCGCCGCGCTCCGTGTGCCGCGCCGCCGTGCTGCGCGCGCCCCGCCGCCGCCCGCGCCACTGCGTGTCCTACCATCCCGAGGTAACCACACAGATCCCTCACAGCAACCTGCTCCTGCTGGTGGTGGCGCCGCGCTCCGTGTGCCGCGCCGCCGTGCTGCGCGCGCCCCGCCGCCGCCCGCGCCACTGCGTGTCCTACCATCCCGAGGTAACCACACAGATCCCTCACAGCAACCTGCTCCTGCTGGTGGTGGCGCCGCGCTCCGTGTGCCGCGCCGCCGTGCTGCGCGCGCCCCGCCGCCGCCCGCGCCACTGCGTGTCCTACCATCCCGAGGTAACCACACAGATCCCTCACAGCAACCTGCTCCTGCTGGTGGTGGCGCCGCGCTCCGTGTGCCGCGCCGCCGTGCTGCGCGCGCCCCGCCGCCGCCCGCGCCACTGCGTGTCCTACCATCCCGAGGTAACCACACAGATCCCTCACAGCAACCTGCTCCTGCTGGTGGTGGCGCCGCGCTCCGTGTGCCGCGCCGCCGTGCTGCGCGCGCCCCGCCGCCGCCCGCGCCACTGCGTGTCCTACCATCCCGAGGTAACCACACAGATCCCTCACAGCAACCTGCTCCTGCTGGTGGTGGCGCCGCGCTCCGTGTGCCGCGCCGCCGTGCTGCGCGCGCCCCGCCGCCGCCCGCGCCACTGCGTGTCCTACCATCCCGAGGTAACCACACAGATCCCTCACAGCAACCTGCTCCTGCTGGTGGTGGCGCCGCGCTCCGTGTGCCGCGCCGCCGTGCTGCGCGCGCCCCGCCGCCGCCCGCGCCACTGCGTGTCCTACCATCCCGAGGTAACCACACAGATCCCTCACAGCAACCTGCTCCTGCTGGTGGTGGCGCCGCGCTCCGTGTGCCGCGCCGCCGTGCTGCGCGCGCCCCGCCGCCGCCCGCGCCACTGCGTGTCCTACCATCCCGAGGTAACCACACAGATCCCTCACAGCAACCTGCTCCTGCTGGTGGTGGCGCCGCGCTCCGTGTGCCGCGCCGCCGTGCTGCGCGCGCCCCGCCGCCGCCCGCGCCACTGCGTGTCCTACCATCCCGAGGTAACCACACAGATCCCTCACAGCAACCTGCTCCTGCTGGTGGTGGCGCCGCGCTCCGTGTGCCGCGCCGCCGTGCTGCGCGCGCCCCGCCGCCGCCCGCGCCACTGCGTGTCCTACCATCCCGAGGTAACCACACAGATCCCTCACAGCAACCTGCTCCTGCTGGTGGTGGCGCCGCGCTCCGTGTGCCGCGCCGCCGTGCTGCGCGCGCCCCGCCGCCGCCCGCGCCACTGCGTGTCCTACCATCCCGAGGTAACCACACAGATCCCTCACAGCAACCTGCTCCTGCTGGTGGTGGCGCCGCGCTCCGTGTGCCGCGCCGCCGTGCTGCGCGCGCCCCGCCGCCGCCCGCGCCACTGCGTGTCCTACCATCCCGAGGTAACCACACAGATCCCTCACAGCAACCTGCTCCTGCTGGTGGTGGCGCCGCGCTCCGTGTGCCGCGCCGCCGTGCTGCGCGCGCCCCGCCGCCGCCCGCGCCACTGCGTGTCCTACCATCCCGAGGTAACCACACAGATCCCTCACAGCAACCTGCTCCTGCTGGTGGTGGCGCCGCGCTCCGTGTGCCGCGCCGCCGTGCTGCGCGCGCCCCGCCGCCGCCCGCGCCACTGCGTGTCCTACCATCCCGAGGTAACCACACAGATCCCTCACAGCAACCTGCTCCTGCTGGTGGTGGCGCCGCGCTCCGTGTGCCGCGCCGCCGTGCTGCGCGCGCCCCGCCGCCGCCCGCGCCACTGCGTGTCCTACCATCCCGAGGTAACCACACAGATCCCTCACAGCAACCTGCTCCTGCTGGTGGTGGCGCCGCGCTCCGTGTGCCGCGCCGCCGTGCTGCGCGCGCCCCGCCGCCGCCCGCGCCACTGCGTGTCCTACCATCCCGAGGTAACCACACAGATCCCTCACAGCAACCTGCTCCTGCTGGTGGTGGCGCCGCGCTCCGTGTGCCGCGCCGCCGTGCTGCGCGCGCCCCGCCGCCGCCCGCGCCACTGCGTGTCCTACCATCCCGAGGTAACCACACAGATCCCTCACAGCAACCTGCTCCTGCTGGTGGTGGCGCCGCGCTCCGTGTGCCGCGCCGCCGTGCTGCGCGCGCCCCGCCGCCGCCCGCGCCACTGCGTGTCCTACCATCCCGAGGTAACCACACAGATCCCTCACAGCAACCTGCTCCTGCTGGTGGTGGCGCCGCGCTCCGTGTGCCGCGCCGCCGTGCTGCGCGCGCCCCGCCGCCGCCCGCGCCACTGCGTGTCCTACCATCCCGAGGTAACCACACAGATCCCTCACAGCAACCTGCTCCTGCTGGTGGTGGCGCCGCGCTCCGTGTGCCGCGCCGCCGTGCTGCGCGCGCCCCGCCGCCGCCCGCGCCACTGCGTGTCCTACCATCCCGAGGTAACCACACAGATCCCTCACAGCAACCTGCTCCTGCTGGTGGTGGCGCCGCGCTCCGTGTGCCGCGCCGCCGTGCTGCGCGCGCCCCGCCGCCGCCCGCGCCACTGCGTGTCCTACCATCCCGAGGTAACCACACAGATCCCTCACAGCAACCTGCTCCTGCTGGTGGTGGCGCCGCGCTCCGTGTGCCGCGCCGCCGTGCTGCGCGCGCCCCGCCGCCGCCCGCGCCACTGCGTGTCCTACCATCCCGAGGTAACCACACAGATCCCTCACAGCAACCTGCTCCTGCTGGTGGTGGCGCCGCGCTCCGTGTGCCGCGCCGCCGTGCTGCGCGCGCCCCGCCGCCGCCCGCGCCACTGCGTGTCCTACCATCCCGAGGTAACCACACAGATCCCTCACAGCAACCTGCTCCTGCTGGTGGTGGCGCCGCGCTCCGTGTGCCGCGCCGCCGTGCTGCGCGCGCCCCGCCGCCGCCCGCGCCACTGCGTGTCCTACCATCCCGAGGTAACCACACAGATCCCTCACAGCAACCTGCTCCTGCTGGTGGTGGCGCCGCGCTCCGTGTGCCGCGCCGCCGTGCTGCGCGCGCCCCGCCGCCGCCCGCGCCACTGCGTGTCCTACCATCCCGAGGTAACCACACAGATCCCTCACAGCAACCTGCTCCTGCTGGTGGTGGCGCCGCGCTCCGTGTGCCGCGCCGCCGTGCTGCGCGCGCCCCGCCGCCGCCCGCGCCACTGCGTGTCCTACCATCCCGAGGTAACCACACAGATCCCTCACAGCAACCTGCTCCTGCTGGTGGTGGCGCCGCGCTCCGTGTGCCGCGCCGCCGTGCTGCGCGCGCCCCGCCGCCGCCCGCGCCACTGCGTGTCCTACCATCCCGAGGTAACCACACAGATCCCTCACAGCAACCTGCTCCTGCTGGTGGTGGCGCCGCGCTCCGTGTGCCGCGCCGCCGTGCTGCGCGCGCCCCGCCGCCGCCCGCGCCACTGCGTGTCCTACCATCCCGAGGTAACCACACAGATCCCTCACAGCAACCTGCTCCTGCTGGTGGTGGCGCCGCGCTCCGAGTGCCGCGCCGCCGTGCTGCGCGCGCCCCCCGCCGCCCGCGCCACTGCGTGTCCTACCATCCCGAGGTAACCACACAGATCCCTCACAGCAACCTGCTCCTGCTGGTGGTGGCGCCGCGCTCCGTGTGCCGCGCCGCCGTGCTGCGCGCGCCCCGCCGCCGCCCGCGCCACTGCGTGTCCTACCATCCCGAGGTAACCACACAGATCCCTCACAGCAACCTGCTCCTGCTGGTGGTGGCGCCGCGCTCCGTGTGCCGCGCCGCCGTGCTGCGCGCGCCCCGCCGCCGCCCGCGCCACTGCGTGTCCTACCATCCCGAGGTAACCACACAGATCCCTCACAGCAACCTGCTCCTGCTGGTGGTGGCGCCGCGCTCCGTGTGCCGCGCCGCCGTGCTGCGCGCGCCCCGCCGCCGCCCGCGCCACTGCGTGTCCTACCATCCCGAGGTAACCACACAGATCCCTCACAGCAACCTGCTCCTGCTGACGATTCCACGACTTCATTTATACTCTTTGCAATTAGTACATTCTCTCATTTAAACAAAAATTGTGTTGATTTGTTTACCACCATGTGTTTTCGATTCACCAATGCTAACCCATTTTTTTAAATGTCGCTTTTTCTGAATGAATTGTGTAACTGGTAAAATCAATGCCTACATGTTATATAGATACTTGTTTTTTCATGAAGAGTATATTTTTTTTCTAGGAAATCGAGATCCAATCATGTGGTGACGGGCACAGGACGCGTCCAATGTTCGCGTTACTCGGAATTGTAATGCTGAAGCTGCTAGTGAGCGTAGTGACGTGACTGCCGCAAACGTAAACATAAACCAAACCGGCTTCGGCCCTGTCGGCCGACGTGTGAAGCTTTCAAACAAAACATAATCACAAGACAAATTCATATCTGGTACATATCCGAAACATTTCAAAAGCCTTTATTTTACGCACAATCTAAAAATTTATGAAAGCTTCGTACATAAGCTGGATTGAAACCGAACGGTGTTAAAAACAGTTTGTATTGTATGTGTGCGACAAGTGTTAGCTGAAAGGTTGGTATCGCATAGTGGAAGCAAATGCCACAGTAACAGGTAATTTAAATAAATACGCGAGAGGTTAGAAGTTTTGATCAATTTTACCGACTGATGTTTTGGTCCGACCAAATGAACTTTAATCTTGTTTTGAGACAGGATCTATTATTATCTATTCGAATTAGGATACAATTATCTATTTATATTTTCCCCTCTCGGTTAAGATATCACCTTCCCATTGTAACTACAGCGCAGCGCAGTTGCATTCAATAAATAGGTAGGTATCAAATATCTTGTTATATTAAAACTGAGAATTATCACAAACTTGGAGATCTTATAAATTATAGCTAATGTTAATAGGTATTGAAAGATAATTAATGTAAAATAAACCGTTTAAAACTGTTTTAGAAAAATTTACCTATGTTGAACCTATCTGTTTTTTTTCTTGATATTGTCATTCTAATCGCAAACTTATTGACTAGTTGCATAGAGTTCATGTAAATATATTGTTTTGTTTGGAGGCAGTTTATTTGCTATATATAAGTGTGCCTGTGTATTAAATTATAGATTAGGAGTGGTTGTATATTTCCATTAAACTATTACATACTCAACCAAGAATTGTTCCCATGCAAAATGGGTATGAATTTCGAATTTCAATATTTTGTGAAATGATACAACCATCCTAAGTGTTTTCTTATTCTTGTAGCAGTTAGTAAAATTCTTGCCTACTTCTATAATGCCGTATTTGAGAAATTGTAAACAGTTTCATATTTTTATTGTAAATATTTTACTAACTTAAATGGCCTATTACAATTTTAGAGTGTGTTAATGCTAATGTTAAGTCAGTCGAACTCGACTTTAGTGGTGTAAATGAAAACTACGTCATATCGACCTCTCTCTTTACAATATTGTACAAGTTGCGTGTAAAAATGAAACAGTTAAATCGTTATATAAATATATTCGCGGGGTAACTCCGACTAAATTATAGCTTCACTCAGTCTTCTCTCATACTAACCTCAAAATATTTGCTATTAACATTGTAAGCATATTTAAATGTCTATTGTTTATACCTTATCTATATATGGATGTAATATAGAATTTATGGTTCAGACTCATGATAGTATTTTGTATTTGATATATTAAACATCAAATGCATTTAGTTTGCTATTGCCGACGTGAGAAAGTAACTTTTAAAATACATTTTTAATAGTACAAAATGTCCAACGCATACTTTAAGTGCCAAACCACAGTCTTTCATTTTTTTTATAATATCCAAATGTCACATTGAAATGACAGTTGTTGTACAGTTTTAACGGCAATAGCCAGCTTTCACATGAAACTGTGTACGGTAATCTCTTGGTAAAATCCATTGTTAAAATCAAAGTATACGAGTGCACAAACATTTAAGTAAAGCCAATGAGGTTTCTGTGAGCAAATTCAAAAGCAGCCATATATAATCCATTCATGATTCAATGTTGAGCGCTTTGGGGAATTGTAAATTATGTATAAAATACAGTAAGAAGTCGATATAACGGCGTAGATTTTGAGGTGGGGGAGTGGCGTGCGACTGGTATTGTATTGAAAGTGCTTCTAGAAAGCGTCGAGTCTTCCATAGAACAGTCGGACGCGGAAAGGAGAGTCTATACTGTATCACTAAGTATTAAACGATAATAATATAGCGTATACTTATCATTATATCGTAAGCGAGGCTCCGAAAGTGCGGCGTGCATAATTTTTTACTTGCACAACGCGCGCATTTAGTTTAAAATATAGTCACAAAACAAATACCTCGTTTATTTACACAAAAATATAATAGCTAGACAGTTTAGTGTTTGTTTCGCGTTGGGTTCAGGACATATCAATTCAGGCACCAAATGATGTAGAATAAGCAGTTTGCGATTATTTCAATTGTGATTATTCGAAGTTAACGTTCGTATGTGTGTGTGTGGAACAGTGATCTCAATACTTTGCCACCTTCAAATTATCGATGTTTGTACCTTTTTCTATGACATGTAAACCCGTTTGGTGATTTTGCATTCAAAATTCTACTGTCGATTCCCTTGTTAAAGCTTTTTAGAAGATAATCAAAATTTATAATAAAAGTTCCGTGGAATTTAAAGTCTGGTTGATGTCACTGTTCCGATTTCATTTATCTACTGTCTCGAATGTCCGATGTGAATGATATAAACGTATTTTTGCACGGCTGATCCTCAATAAGAAAGAAACAAAAACATTTACTCCAACCCTTAATCATATGAATGAATGTTTTTCTCTCTATCTTTGTTCTGAACGTGTTGGTAGTGTAATTCTAGTCAAATACTGTTCTTTTTGTTACTTGCCAGTTCATGCTATAGATATACCGTAATTACAACAATAAAGTTCTCTTATAACATTGTGACCATTTGTTTCATTTACAAATGTCGTGTTTTCTAATGAGTTACGAAGCAGCTTGCTGTTGTTATACTTTTATATACTTATTTCCACTTTTATATTATTATGTCATGGTAACATGCAGAAGTGCAAGGTCTTGTCAACCGCTCGTGCTTGAAATTTTTAACGCGTGGCTCAACATTTTTTAAAGTTACATGTTGGTCGCCAACGAAAGAATATTTACGTAACATATTTTGACTTCAGAATTGACGAAAACCGGATGTAAACGTATTACGAATCAAACTATGTTCTCATCTCGAAAAGGGTTACATTTATTTATACCCTATAATATCCCTTAAATTTAGGCGTATGTATGTATTTTTCCTTGAATAAAAAGCAGTCTACATTACAAAATGTATATTATCAATATGTTATAATTTGCAAAATAACAGACCGTTACATGTAAAGACTTGCGGCAAAGACGATGTCTCTCTTAAGGAGTTTAATGGCATCACTAAATTTGTTCTCAAGGTCTGTGTTCCCAATGTTCTTTGCAGCCTGGCAGAGCTGTCTGAACACTTCTTCTAGTCGTCTCATACATCGGATTATTGAACCTACAGATAAATAATAAAATTAAGAAATGTTTTAAAACTACATTTTAATTTGAGTAACGTTTCAATAGCATTTTTATTAAAATAGAACTAAACAAAAACAATATTAAAATATTTAGTAAAATAGTAATCACAGGTCTATTAATAATGAAACTGACATTTCACACGTGCTTATAAAAATCTTGTAACATGTAAAAACTGAACACTGCAAAATAATTCAAAACCTACTTTAAAGAAAGAAACCACTCACAAAACTATACTATTCAATTAAAACTGACCTTCAAAAACATCAGTCATCTTGCATATCTGCAAGAAAGAAGCTCCCTTCGACCAGGCGAGTACGACGTCCATCAAAGTACATTTGAACTTGCCCACGTATTCGTCCTCGTCTAGATCTAGTTTGGAATCTATCGACACTTTAGCGATACGGCGAGCATATTCCTGCAATTAAAATATTCATCATAAAACATGTAAACGTTACACATTGTAAACAAATTACTTAATATAGTCACATCATCTCTTGAAGGAATATAAGGTATTTTAGTGTTTTAAATCGACACAGGCTGCGGATATACTTTAAAATTTTCTAGATAACCGCTTCTGGCTACGCCTTCTGGCACGTGGTCGGCCTGGTTGGACTTAGTGTAACATAATGTAAAATTGTTTATCTGACCTGTAATTGCCTTAGCACTCCTCTAAGTTCCTCCCCGGTGGCGGAGGCCTGCGTGGCATTCTCATCGCACACGAAGCAGCTTACTAGCGCCGCGCTCTGCTCCGATGACAGATTGTTGAACACGCCGTTGAATATCAACTCCGTCAGTAGGAGCTCGTCGGCACTGTCATACAATGTATTAAATTTATTTTCTTACTTAATCTTATTTTATTTACTTAAGTTATTTGAGCTTGTGATAGAGTAATTGATTTTGGGAGATGTTTTAAATTTATTACAGCTTTTATGAAGCACAAATTTTATTTAATTTTCAACGGCACATGTTTTTATATCAGGCAGTTGGCAGTTATTTTACTGATGACCCAAGATGATGACAAATGTTCTGGTAGGGCAAACTAATTATTTTTGTCATTACTTTTGTTTTTGTTTTTATGAGTACCAAATAATATTTGAATAAAAATATACTGACCTACTTAATTCACAAGCAATCCTTCCTTTCAATTCTATAACGTCAGCTGCAGTACAATATCCTAATCGCCTCAGCACCCGTTTCCTTCTCTTGAGTTCGTCCATTTGGAGTATGCTCTTGGCTTTCTTTAGTTCAGATTTGACATTGTTTAGCTCTTCATACAATTCCTGTTTCTTTTCGTATGCTGATGTAAGAGCACCACGGTTCTTGTCAGTGTGGAGAGGATGTGCGTATAATCTAGAAATAATATGTACCTTAAATTCCAAAAACAAATAATATCATGCAACACATATCGATATCCCTTAGTCCCAAACTAAACCTGTAGTTTTTACTTTAAATACTAATCACCTATTCAAATGTTACGCTAGAAGAGCCATAACGGGTTGCCCATCGGGAACCGGAAATGTCAGTTGAAATTTTCGATTCTCAGCAGGATTTAATGTGTGAAATGCTAGTGTTTTAACCAGTTAAATACCTGTAGTTCTGAGCAAGTGTGGAGAAAGGGAAATACGAAGACTTAGCTGCTATTTTCGTCAACTCCCAAGCAACCCATTAGAGTCTACGGTAACCATACTAACATATTACTGTAGGCAGATTCATTACTCGATCTGTCATTATTCATCTCTTCATCATATCATTCCTCATCAAAACTTTAAATAAATATTACTTGACACTGGCAAAATACTTAAAAAAAGAGCCATAATGTGGATGATTAACAATGATGCGAATGATGCGCGGTGAACTGATTTTTTGATTATTAGGCGTTCTCGGTCTCTCAGCGTTACATATGGACTTAAAATGCTTATGTTCATCACTCAAGTACCTGCTATACTATAGTATTTAACAAATCGGCGTACTAACATTATTTTTCAAAAATAACAATTCACCTTTCTTCCAATTGCTTTATCCTTTCAACACAGTCTTTGAAAACTGGATCTTCAATTTTCATGTCTTTTATAGGGTTCAGCAAAGGAGGTCCTTCGGGAAACCTTTTCTTGACTTCGCCTATTGTTTTAAGTACTGACTTGCGACTGTCAGACGGTCGTAAATCTTTAGGATAGTACACTCGGAGTGAACTGATCTGGTAGATAAGTGTGTGTAGAACTGGTACCACTTCCACATCTCCAGCCTATGTATGAAGAAAATTTTAATGTTAACGTATTTTCACTAAACAATACATTAATGTTGACATAAAACTATTAGATAAACAAAACAATACCAAAACAGACCTCTCCAGCAGGGCAGGGTACATTTTTCTCTGTGTCATCTCCAGCTGATTTCTTCACATGCAACAGTATATCCACCAGGATGACTGGGTCAGCCGTGAGAGGGTTTTCCTCCTCTTGCTTCTTGCCCTTCACAGTCCTATGTTTGAAGTTAACTACTATCCCCCAATCGTATTCATATTTTTCCGTTTTCACCTGTTTATCAAATCATAATATATGGATATAATATACTGTTTTGTCTGTTTGTCCTGTGCTTTTCGTAATTAAATATATGATCTAGCAATGATTA
Organism: Choreutis nemorana; assembly: GCA_949316135.1. Classification (NCBI taxonomy): domain Eukaryota; kingdom Metazoa; phylum Arthropoda; class Insecta; order Lepidoptera; family Choreutidae; genus Choreutis; species Choreutis nemorana. The sequence continues at coordinate 3,839,866 of OX438598.1, forward strand.
AATTTAGCACGAAAATAATATACAAGTTAAGACAATACAGAATTTTACAGAGCTTTTATTTTTTTTCCTCTACTGAATAAACCAAAATGCATGTGGTATACAATACAATGTATAGTATACAACAATTTGGTATAACCACTAAAACCTAAATTTTTGTAGATCATTTGTTGACACAATCATATTGAGGTTGAGGTCTTTACTACAAAAACAAACCTTCACAAGTCTTCCAGGTTGCAAGAATGGCTTCAAGTATTCTGGTCTTGTAATGAACCCTCTGAACTGAGCCCCAAGCAACTCCAGCTGTGACCTGATGCTGCAGTAAGACGCTATAGAATGCTCCTCTTCTATCGTCAACCTGTCGTACTCCTTCTGTTTAGCTTTTACCTCTATCATCATAAAATAGTCATTAAGTAATATATTTATTAAAAGTTGACTTCCATGATTCATGTCAGTTATTAAATTTCAACAAATATATGGTACTTCATACATTAGTTGAAATCTTATAACAACAACATAATAACTTAAAGTTTTAAAATACTCACTGTCAATTAGATCTGGAATTGCAGCTTGATTTTGAAATTGAAAGAAACTCCTTTCTAGCATGTATTCTGGATTTATTTCTTCTACTCTTAACAAGTTTAGAACCTAAGGGAAAGAAAACTAAATGAGACAACATATACCATTAGGTACAATTTCTGTTTTGGCTAGTTATTTAGTCAGACCCATAGTAATGGAAGATGTCAATAAAGACTGGTTAAAAAATGTTACACTGGGTAAGTAACGTGGTTATTTATGAACCTCACAAATACACTATATTAATTAAAGAAACTTACCATATTATAAGTAAGATGGAATGCAGAGTTGATAGGATCAGCTTTACCCTGAACCATGCTCTTCACCACAGTGGGAGATACTTTTTGGTCTATCATCAGTATAACTATGCCCTTATCGTCCAGACCTCGCCGCCCAGCTCGACCCGACATCTGGATGTATTCTCCTGAAGTTATCTGTCCAAACCGAGAAGAAAAATTATAACAGCAGAAAAGTTAAAAATATGCATTTTATGTAATCAAAAGCCTCATACTAATTTGTATGAAACATAACGGACGCGTAACGGAATCTGTTTTGTTTAAAGATAATAATATTATAATATTGGTACGACTTACAAATCTGAAATCTTTTCCGTCGAACTTTTGACAAGATGTAAACACTACTGTCCTGGCGGGCATGTTCAAACCCATGGCGAATGTCTCTGTTGCAAAAAGTGCCTGAAATCAAAAAAGAAATTTCAGTATTATTTATACGAAAATGTCGTATATCGTGGTTGATGAGTAAAACTTGAAATGAAAACAATTGTTTTCTTGTGATTTGTCTGAAAGCAATTCTTATGCACCTTATAACTTAAATGATCCAATACATAAAACACTTTATATTTACACTTTCCCTGTCAAGTTTAAATTGAATTAATAAAAAACTAAAAATCTCCTTGAAAAAATAAATTTATAGTTTGAATAATAAATAAGATTGATCAAGCAATCTGTGATACCTTTATAAGACCTAACCCAAACAGAATCTCAATTGTTTCTTTCAGTATCGGCAACAAACCACCATGATGAATGCCGATGCCTCGTCTTAATAACGGTATGACATTCTCAACTTGTGGCAGCTTTCGGTCTTCTTCTGTTAAGACATCCATTGCATTGTTGAACACTTCGTCTACGAGCTTCTTTTCTTCAACTAAAATTAAGATAACATTAAAATATAATAACATTATACTGTCACAATATTACTTTTAAAACACTATTGAACCTAGTTCAACCGAGTAGCAACAAATCGAGCACAACATGCATAAGGTCACAACAGTAAATACATACTTGTGTTAAAGTCCAATTTAGCCATCTGCATAGCGTACGCCTCGCACTCCTTCTTGCTGAAACTGAAGATGATGACAGGCGCGAAGTTCCTCTCCATGATCATTTTGACGATGTTGAATATGTTTGTTTGGTTCCCGCCCTTGTTCCCGCCGCGTCTGCCCCGCTGGTCCCCTTTACCCGCGTCGCCTGCGTTACTCAACACAGCCATCGCAGTATTAAAGTTATCCTCTTTGAATAAACCCTATAAAATAAATAAATGGCAATGTTTTTATTAGAATACACTTTTGGAATACAAAGTTTAGCTTTTAGTTTATATTTTAAAGAAATTTTGTGAATCCCAAAATATTTATTCAGTTACCTAAAACTATGAAAAAAGTAAACTGCACCTTTTCATCAACCACAAGATGTATTCCGTCACCTCCAGCAGGGAATATATAGTGCTGTAGTGGTGTTGGCCTGTACTCTGTATAGACTACATGGCATGGTTGTGAGTGAAGTCTGCACACCCACTCTGCAAACTGACGCGCGTTCGGGATCGTGGCCGATAGGAACACGTAGTGGACGTTGTCAGGCAGGAGAATCAGTGTTTCTAAAACAAATGGAACAATAAATAATACATATATATACAGCTTAAATCCTAAACCTTCCTTTCAGCTGTTACAGTTAGGTAAAATTTAAAAATACATTGAAATTTTGTTATATTAATGACCTCTGCAATCAAATATGCTTCTTATATTTATTTATTTAACAAAACTACATTATGGTTTCTTTATTATATTTCGAGAATGATACCTTATTATGAATGGTAAGTAGAAACAGTACTTAATTGATGCTAGAAAATGCCATAGACATCAAACAGGCTTTGAAGAACATGCAGCTCTTCCATCACTCAACAAGCAAATGTAAATAGCTCTTTGATTTATTATAATGCACTACATTAGCCACAAATGTAGCTAGAAAAATAATGAATTAGTACTGACCTTCCCAAACAACACCTCTCTCTTTGTCTCTCATATAGTGAATTTCATCAAACACCACCCAACCAACTTCTCTCATGATTTCTGATCCTCTATACAACATGTTTCGCAAGATCTAAAAACACAAGTAAAAATAAAGCTAAGAAAAATAACAAATATCAAACAAGATTTTTTGTGTGAAACGTCTATGATACTTTTATAAGAATTTAATTAATTTTATAGCACTTTTTAATTGATTTTATATTTGTATGTATGTATGTCATACACATACAAATAAACTAATCTTATCTACATTTTTTTCAAATACCATTGATATTTATTTCTAAAAAACATCTCAGTTTTATAAGAAAATACACAGAAATTTCTCATGTATGTATGAATGGCAATGTAGATTTTATTACTTGAAATCTTAAGAAATTATTAAAATAATAGCAAGTTCAGGATTTTTTTTGTATTATATATTTTAAATATGCTATAATTACTAACCTCTGTTGTCATAATAAGGCAAGAGGCTGATGGATTAATTGTAACATCACCAGTTATCAGACCAACATCATGGAACTCCTCAGAGAACTCTCTGTACTTCTGATTGGACAGTGCCTTGATGGGGGTTGTGTAGATCACTCTCTGTTTATTCTTCAGTGATAGAGCTATGGCATATCTAAAATAAATAAATGTGATGATGTACATTTATTTATTGAAAATAAAATGAGGTCAACTTTCAAAGATCTTTCATAACTAGGCACATCATCAAGATTAATTCATTGTTAAGTAGTTTGTCAAATATTATTTAATCAAGATTCTCTAGGTATACGAATTTTTTAGCCTAGCGAAGATATTATTGCTTTATTTTTTGTAACATATGCCTTCAAACTTTTATATATTTTTAAATAAATGTGGCAATAACTTACTCTGCTACAACAGTTTTACCAGCTGATGTATGTGCAGAAACCAGCACAGATTGTAAATTATCTATACACATGATGGCTTCTTTTTGAAAAGGATCCAATATAAAACTGTACTGTTTAGCTGGTTCAGATGTTTGTGGAAGAAGAGGAGTAAACTCATGGTTAGGAGGCACAGCCACCTCATGAGTGCAACCTTCATGTGTTTCAAGTGTATGTATAACTATTCTTGAGTTTAGTAACTCAACACTGAAAAAAAATATATTTATCTTTTAGGTAATTACTTTGGTAGTTTAAACTTCAGAGTTAAAATAATTGAATACATACTTTAAATCACTTGTAATATCTGAGATGTCTTCTTCATCATGCTTAACTTTTTTAGATGTGTCAGCATATTCAACTTGCTCATGTGGCCGCTTTTTATTGACCTCCAGTTTTTTCTGATCCTCACTATAAAATGAAATAGAAAACCTTGATCACTGCTGAACGTGTTGAAATATAGTTTCTAGCCCGAAATTGAATACTGCCAAACATATAGACTAGTTTCTTAAGATACAAACGTAACTTATATCATGCCATTGTAAATATCAAAGCCTATAACTAGTTAAATAAAAAGTCTTGACGAACTAAAATTCTCCATTTTTTTATTGGTTAAAAATGTAAAACGAAAATAAATTGTGAAACGAACAGGACGTGCATGTGTTAGACGGACCTTGCTTTCAAATTTATTTTGGATTTTAAATACCCCTTAAAAACTGGTGCCTTTTTTTATCTTACACGTTTGGAGACCCTTGTGATTGATAAGGTTGAAGGGCGGTAGTTTCGCCTTTGGAAACAAACAAACCCCTGAGGTAAACAAAATAGTTAATTACTTACGAAATGTGTTCATTGGTACGTTGGTTATTGTCACTATCTTTAGCTTCACTTTTAATCTTATCTACTGACTTTTTCTCTACCACAAATGTATCTCTAAAAATTAAAAATGTTTTCGTATAATAATGCACAATAAAAACTTAAGTTCAATTAAAGGGAATTATAGGTTATGTCGATACTTACAACTTATTTTCGTCCTGTTCAATGTTTGGAAATTGAATTGCCGCTTCATTTTCAGCCGGTTCATCAAAACAATCGAACAAGCTATTTACATCTGCCATAATTCGTCAAACATTAACTACTTACGCAAATTGAAATTAGTAATTTTTAAATTCTCCTTCCTTCACATCTTTTTCTACATGTAGTAGTGTAGTTTTTTTTTTTTTTGTAAATGTTCTACGGCTCTGGATACGAGTCTTTTTGAGCCTTGTTATAAATTTTCATTGACCTTGAAGATGATAAATGGGATGAAGATGATAAGCTGAAAAATGAAAATGAATCTGCCTAAAGTAACATGGCAGTGCGGTTACTGTAGGCTCTAAGGAGTTACTTAGGAGATGACGAAAAGCGCAGCCAAATCGTCGTATTTCACTTTCTCCACACTTGTACAGCACTACAGATATTTACTGGTTAAAACGCTAGAATTTTACACATTAAACTCTGCTGATATGTTAGAAAAGACGATCAAATAAGAAAATACTAACTGACACTTCCCGTGCCCGCCAAGTAACTATTTCTTTTTTCTTTTGGCATGGTATTGCCATCATCATGGCAATCAATTTGAGTATTTCGCCAGTTGTCTAAGTAATATTTATTATCAAGTCTAATTTAGGGATGACATGATGATGAGATGAATAATGATAGGTGGAACTATGAATCTACCTATAGGAACATGCTAGTACTGCAACTACGCTGTGGCTTTATTGAGTTAAATGGAAAATGATAAGGTAGCCAAATTGTCGTATTTCACGTTCTCCATACATGTACAGCACTAAAGACATTCACTGGTTAAAAAAACCTTTTACACGTACATTTTTGCTGATATATAAGAAAAGACAATAAAGTAAGAAAATATAAACCACCACTTCTAATTCCCGCCAACTAAATAAGGTAGTTTGTTCAGTTAGTACTATCTTAACAAACTACCTTAGTTAGGTACACCGCACTAACTTCCAAATTAAACTATGTATGTACTATGGTAACTTTGTTCAAGTTTTTGATTAATATTACAGTATTTTTAAAATAATATATCTGAAGGCCTTTTCCTGTGGAAATACCAAAAAAATCAACAAATGATATATTAATCTTTTAAAACTCTTACTTTTATATCAACAAAATATGACTCGGAGGATGGACTCATGTTGGTAGACTCATTTTGTTTTGTTCGGGTGCAGTAAATGCCATAATGCAGTGAAAAATAAAAATATCATTGCGGCTTCATTTGGTCGGGCATTCTTCGCCATTCAGAGGGTCATACAAAGCCATCCAACGAAAACGACGAGATGTGATCACCTTTAGTTGAGTATTGGCGTTGGATGGCTTACGATACCTATGCATATAATGACGTAACTACAGGATAGCAAGGCAAAAAAGGTCACGGGCCCGGAAGGGGACCCGAGGTGAAAATAAAGTCACCAGTTTTAGAGGAAGGGCCCCGCAATAATCTAGCTATACGGCTGTTTGGATGATCATCTCCAAATGGTGTGAAATGGTCCATCGTCTAGAGTAGCTATTAGTCCAAGTCAAAAGTTTTTATTTGAATAAACTTAAATAAGCACTTTCAAATCGTCAAAACCAAAATTAGTACTGCCGTTACGGAATGCTATTTCTACGGGGAAGAATCTGGCAAAAAACCTCCGCAGTTGCTTTTTCTTTTTAATTGAAATTAAATGTTGGATTCTAAAAATGAATTAGTATATTTAGAATGGTAACATTATTTGTGAGTCAGAAGTCACGTGATTACAATGCTTGACTGTGGTTGGTGCGTTGTTTTGAGGTTTTCTGAGTGAACTCTGAGAGAACGCTTGCGTCTGTGAAAGAAGCGTGGAAGTAAATAAATTTGCATTTGCCTCCTAAGTGACTCGAAAAGTATTGCACAATGTCTTCTAAATCTAAAAAGACTGTAACATCTTCTACCAATGTGAGTGTTGTGTCATCAGTGCAAAGCCCACAACATGCTAGCACTCCCGTCGGTAGCCGCCCTTCCAGCTCTGCCGGTCGGCCTAGCAGCCCTTTGAGTCCTACAAGGCATACACGACTTCAGGAAAAAGATGCTCTTCAAAACCTCAATGACAGACTGGCAGCCTATATCGAAAAAGTTCGCAACCTCGAAAGTGAAAACTCGTCCTTGCGTCGGGAAATACAAACTTCCACGGAGGTGGTCACACGCGAAGTTTCCAGCATAAAGGGTATGTACGAGGTTGAACTTCAAGATGCCAGGAAACTTTTAGACGATACATCAAGAGAAAAAGCCAAACTAGAGATAGATTTGAAGAGATTGTACGAAGAGAACGATGACTTAAAGAAACGGTGAGTGTTATTTATCATAATATCAATTTTGGTTAAAGATACGGTAACAAGTAAATTTTTGAGAGTTCAGATGTTTGTTTTTGAGTATGAAATGATTGATTTTGTTCGGTCTTCCGGATTAAGTTAAAGTGTATTACAAAAGTTAAGGTTAGTTTATAGTTTACGTCATCGGCGGCATTTGTAGGAACGGAATGAGGAGCGAGCGTGCGACCTCGCGTTTACGACAGTGTGACATCATAGCTTGATATAACTGAACCAATCATGTACCTCCTTCCCTCCTGAAATGACTATACCATTATAACCATGAAAAGGTGACTCAAGCCATGTAAAAAATATTGATATTTTTACCTCTGTTTCTTGAAACTACTATTGATATTGCATTTTGTCAATATTAACACAGATGTATGTATGGATGATTATTGCTTTTGTAGGTATTAGGTAACCTTACATGTGTCTGGTATTTACAATGTTTGTTTACTAACAACATCCTAGGCATACACAAACAATCAATCATCTACATAATTCATTCATATTGCTTTTTAATACTTCCCCCTTATGTGAAATTAAAGAATAGATATTGTTTTATTTAGAAAATGCTCATAAGTCTGAGCACAATCTGATAGACCTGTATTTAATATCTTAATTTGAGAAGTTCATATATTTTTGCTGCTAAGATATTTCACCAACATTTATATAAGCAAGTTTTATTTTAACCTTTACCTTGAAATTCTTTGGCATTTTTTATTGTGTTTTAATATAGTAACCAATCTTAATCTGACTCTTATTTCAATGAGGTAGCTTTTAAAATCTTAATTTACTCATATTGCGGTATGTACAAGGTGTACACATAAAGGAATTTATCACACCACTGCTATTTTCACATATGATAATGGCTTTATTTTCTTAAGTTTATGTTTAAAGCAACTTCTTGATAGTTATCCTTATTTATTAGTGTCATCTATTTTAAGATCTTATGAAGAGTTGTTTGACAAACTTCATAATATTAATTAAATGTTACGGGATAACTTATTTTTGTTTTTTAAGTAATTGAAAACAGTTCTATCTGTATTCTTAAAATAAACAACAACAGTTATAAAAACATTATTTTTCTAGTTTTCAAAAGCATGTTTTATCTTGATCTTTTGGTATAAATAATCCTACTACAATTATGATTTATTATAAACACAGAATCATGTTTTTGATATTATAATTCTGCTAAAAAAGGATGATACTGCATAAGTGAGGATTAAAAAAAACACATTTTACTATGTATGAGATAACAATGGTGAAGTCATTAAAAAATTAACTAATTTTCCTTCATTTGAAATATTTATCCTACCTAAATTCCAATATTTAAATGACCATTAATCTCAATTTGTAGTTAGAAATACAGATTTTTTAAAATTTATAGTGATTAACCTTAACACATTTCTGCTAAGTTTGGTCAGCAGACCACCTTGGTTTATCGCGCGACATTCAACTTAAATGACGTCATCCGCATCCACTACCCGTCCGTTTGCCTGAACTGAAGCTGTCTTGTTTATTATTACAACTATGACTTAAATTTATAATTAAATCAATGACCTCATAAGAACACTAAAAAATGAATTAAAATGCAAAACGAATGTCGCAAAAAGCTTCTCAGAGAAATAAGAAAATTCAATTCAATTGAAAAGCACATTAACAATAGAAAACTTTGTCTGCATTTCTGTTAACAGAAAGTTTGTAAAAAAAATATTAATAGTCAAATTGAGAAACTCCTTTTACCCGACTACGGCGACGCCGAAAGGAAGGGTGATGTTTTTTGAAGTCGGTTAAAAAATGATATAACGTTGTATTAAAGTCCATTAGACAACATTAAATTGTTCTTGTTAGCACCCCCCCGCGTCGCTTTTAGCGAGTTTACGCAACGCACTTGTATTGTTAGTGAGATACACTTAACATATGTTTTGAATTAATAAAACAGTTACATATTCAGATATCGGAAGATAATTTTTCTTGTGAAACATGACAGTGTTTGAGGATACATCAAGCAGTAACAGTTACAGAGCTTGCATCGCCACTAGCCTTACGCATGATTCGCCCTCGAAGAGTTTTGCCGAATTTACTTGCTTCTATTCTATCTTATCATTTTTTGAAAGATGGATTTCATGTTCGAAACTAACAAAGCCCCTTTTTTTTAAATCACTGAAGTGGTTAGACACACAAAAGATCTGGAACTTTCAATGGTTTCCTTTTAAATTCATCTTATGCACGGATATTATGCATTAATTATATACATATAAACCTTGCTCTTGAATCACTGTATCTATTTAAAAACCTCATGTAATTCCGTTACGTAGTTATAAAAATTTAAGCATACAATAGGGTTATACACCGGGATGCGACTTTGAAAATAACCAAATCAAATAACTATAGCATCTCTGGTCTGTGACCAGTTTAATAAAATGTATGTGTATTTCTTTCCAAACTGGTGTCACAAAACATCTTTTAAACACAGTTACACAATGCCATTGGTATTCAATGAATGTTAATATCAACAATGTGTAGTAGAGTAGTATTCGGTCGTATGTATTTATTAAAGTTTTTAAGAACCGGTAACTTAATTATTTGCTATGATGTCATTCTTTAGCTCAAACAAACCTTAAACGTAATGTTGTCGTATCAGAGAAGCCGGTAATATTGTTATAAATAGGATGTAATTAGAGCAATTGTAATTTCTTCAACCTTGATATCTTGCTAATAAAATTGAATATCGGCCAAGGCCTGCATGCGGGCCCCCGCGACGTCGCGCCTCGGTGCAAACGCGGGAATAGGAACTCGCTTACCCCGATTATAAAATTACAAATGCCTCAACACATTCTCTAATTTGCTCTCAATCACAACGACATAAACTCTACAATGCATTGACGAAACATCTGAATTACTTGAAAGACAAAAAATATTTAGAAAAACCGGATAGTGATGTTTACAAAAATATTCGTCGTTGCGCAACTACCGCGAAGCAACTCGCCTTTATACAAAACAATACCAGTTTATGTGATGTTGTCATGCCATTGATTTCTAATATATGACCTTTTAGAAATTGTTTAACACATTTTGGGAACTTACCGATACTAATGCATACATACACACGATACGATACGATAGTATACATGTCGGTAGTATAATTATTTAGGGGAGATCGGAATCGTTGAAAATGATAAACCGGACCTTTTTAAGAAATCTGAAATTTAATTTGACACAGCAATAGTTTGCATTCTGGAAATAACAGCTTAAAAACAAATTTTCTAAATAAATTACGATTCGCGAAAATCATTTTATTAGAAACTCTATAGTAGGTGTCTTGCAAATTTTTACGAGTGAATGTTTCAATACTCAGATTACTCTCAATGCGTATTATCTTGTAATTCATTATTCAACTGAATAATTGAGGCAAGCTACATCTTGATTTAGCAGTTTTCCCTTAAGCGATAAGCTTTGATATAAAGATAGTTACCAAATAAATGCACCTTTGATTTGGATATTCATTGTAAACAAACGAAAAGGGAATTAACCTTCTATACAGACTATTTCGTTTTGTTTAATATGAAAAATAAATAAAACTTGTAATCTATAGGAATTTGGTAATCAACCTTGTAATGTTTATTTTGATGATACGCTATTATGACATCATATTCCTAATTTATCGATTTATTATTTGATAATGGAAAAATGCGCAAGCGAAACCGGATAATAAAAGTTAAAGTATATCAATTCAATAAGATCGATAAAACCTGTTTGTTTTACAGGCTTGACAAAAAGACGAAGGATTGCAACCAAGCAGAGAACTTGGCGCGACACTTCGAGAACAGGTTCAATGAAGAGAGCAATAAGTACAACACCGCCCTCGTCGACAAGAAGAAGGCTCAGGATGATGCAAGGGTAAAACAACTATAGAAATAATAGAAACGTACTTTTTAGCCTATAATGTATATACTGAATCGATTTAATTATATATTTTTGAGTTTAATAGGTCGCAGTTAGTGGGTTTCTGTATTAAATAAATAAATAGGTTATGTTCGTGTTTGGTTGTTGTCTCAGTATTTCAACAACGGGACCGTAATAGGTTGTACAGCCAGGATCGAGTTTTGTGGTAATCCTAGGTTAGTTAGACCTAGTCTGTCATCACATAATAGAAGATTGATAAAATCCAAAACGTTGATCTTGCTTTGCAAGTTTTGCTGTTCATTTTATTATTAAACCCATTTTTTAAATTGCTAAATCTATTTATAAATTATCAGGAGCTGGCGAACGAGGTGGACAAGCTCCGCAAGGTGCTGGCGGAGACTCGCAAGACCCTTGAAGAGGAGATGCTATGCCGCATCGATATGGAGAACACCGTGCAGAGCCTGCGCGAGGAGCTTTCCTTCAAGGACCAGGTCTTCCAGCAGGAGCTGCAGGAGACGCGGACTAGGAGACAAGTCGAAATATCAGAAATCGGTACGTCGAAGTTTAAATAACACGCATCTTTTATTTTTTTGTAATTATTTTAGTTAGAGAAGTTCATTTATTTGTACAATCAAAAGCTACATTAGAAGTAAATATTTTGATGATTAATCAAATATTTTAATTCTAGGTATAAAAATTATGTATTTTGCACAGGGTTTGAATGTTTCAATCTTAATTTTAGATGGGCGCTTGGCTCAACAATACGAAGCCAAGTTGCAGCAATCACTTCAAGAACTCCGTGAGCAGCAGGAGGCCAATATCAAGGCAAACCGCGAAGAATTGGAAGCATTGTATGATAACAAGGTAAATATCATACAAGCTTTAAAATCGTTTTTAATTATGTTCAATCTTTGGAGCTACTATTAAAGTGGTTTTTGGTTTTTATGATAGATGAAGAACTTGCAACAAGCCGCGAGCCGTAACAATTCAGCTGCAACTGTGGCCGTGGAGGAACTCCGCACTATGCGCACGCGCATCGACTCATTGAACTCTACGCTAAATGAGCTCGAGAACAAGAACGCTGCTCTTAGCGTGAGTATAAAATATTTTAATTTGTTTCATTATACAGGAATATTAAGTTAATATGTTAAATGAGTCTTTATTATGAAAACCTACTTGATTGTATTAATGTAAGACTGAGTTTTTAACCCCAAACCGTAAAAGAGAGGTATTATTGATGCGTGTAGCCCACCTCCTAAAATGAGGGTTTTGATTAATTTTTGATTGTTATTTAGAATCGCTGCCGTGAGCTGGAGCGCCAGTTAGAAGGCGAGCGCGGTCGTCACGCTGAAGATCTGGCGGCCTTGGAGCAGGAGCTCGCGCGTCTGCGGGACGAGATGGCAGCGCAGCTCCGGGAGTACGCAACGCTCATGGACATCAAGATCTCCCTCGATCACGAGATCGCCACCTACAGGACGCTACTCGAAGGCGAGGAGGACAGGTATGGAAGGAAATTCACTATTTTGTAGTTACAAAATGTTTTTTAATAGGGAATATGCGCTTATTTAATAATAAGTCCTTGTAAAAATTCCGATAAAAAAATCAGTTTTTGAAACATCAGATTCAGATATTTTAAACGCTCGCAATGCCAGCCTTTTTAGTGCGCTTGATGTGACTTTAAAGGCTATGACAAATTCAAGTCACCTTCAAAGTATTTTTGCCAATATCAACAACAACATGCTTTTCAAATCTACTTTTTTACAGTTTTCTATGCTTATTTTCTTTACGAAAGCGAAAAACATGCATATTTGTAAAGATAAAATGCTAAAACAAAAAAAAATACCCGCAACTGCTTCAAACATATTCCCTATCGTTGCCAGATCTTTGTTTGTACTCTAAAAAAACTATACACACTTTTTGCTCTAAACACAAACAAGCGTTTTCGTAGAAAAAAAAATTCAATGATTGTATTAACATGTGTTTTTCTACCGATAGATTAAACTTGACATCGGCTTCTCCAGGCCGTTCGCCGCGCGCGACTCCCGGCCGCCGCGCCACGCCGCTGCGCGCGTCCCGCAAGCGCACGCTGCTCGACGAGAGCGAGGAGCGCAGCCTCAGCGACTACAGGTACGTTTGATATCGGCTTCTCCAGGCCGTTCGCCGCGCGCGACTCCCGGCCGCCGCGCCACGCCGCTGCGCGCGTCCCGCAAGCGCACGCTGCTCGACGAGAGCGAGGAGCGCAGCCTCAGCGACTACAGGTACGTTTGACATCGGCTTCTCCAGGCCGTTCGCCGCGCGCGACTCCCGGCCGCCGCGCCACGCCGCTGCGCGCGTCCCGCAAGCGCACGCTGCTCGACGAGAGCGAGGAGCGCAGCCTCAGCGACTACAGGTACGTTTGACATCGGCTTCTCCAGGCCGTTCGCCGCGCGCGACTCCCGGCCGCCGCGCCACGCCGCTGCGCGCGTCCCGCAAGCGCACGCTGCTCGACGAGAGCGAGGAGCGCAGCCTCAGCGACTACAGGTACGTTTGACATCGGCTTCTCCAGGCCGTTCGCCGCGCGCGACTCCCGGCCGCCGCGCCACGCCGCTGCGCGCGTCCCGCAAGCGCACGCTGCTCGACGAGAGCGAGGAGCGCAGCCTCAGCGACTACAGGTACGTTTGACATCGGCTTCTCCAGGCCGTTCGCCGCGCGCGACTCCCGGCCGCCGCGCCACGCCGCTGCGCGCGTCCCGCAAGCGCACGCTGCTCGACGAGAGCGAGGAGCGCAGCCTCAGCGACTACAGGTACGTTTGACATCGGCTTCTCCAGGCCGTTCGCCGCGCGCGACTCCCGGCCGCCGCGCCACGCCGCTGCGCGCGTCCCGCAAGCGCACGCTGCTCGACGAGAGCGAGGAGCGCAGCCTCAGCGACTACAGGTACGGTACTGAACATTTTATCGTTTAATACAATCCACTGTGTGGGGAGCGTTGTGACAACTACGCAAGATAGCAAAATATTATGGGTTTGAAGACTTTTGTAACTGTGTTATGGGCAAGATGCATGCTAAACTTCATAGCATGATTCATTAACCAGGTAAACAAACCAGCACACTCATTTTAAATATAAACCTGGAATCTCGGAGGTTAGCGGCGTTACTAAGTCTAAATCCCACCAACATCAAACAGATCTTCCAAATTCACTCAATCATTGCAACTAGTTCTTAGTAAAGTAAAATATATGATAATGTTATATGTTTTACGACTAATGTACCGAAGTTTTACTTCGGATTTTTATTTAATCAACAACAATAATGAAACCTAATATAACCTTTGTTTCACTTTGACAGTGTCGTGTCCAGTGCTAAAGGAGACCTCGAGGTGTGTGAAGCCTGCCCTGATGGCAAATTCGTCAAGATCAAGAACAAGAGCAAAAAGGTTAGTCTAATAAACCTTTGGGTCGATCTTACTTCTATAATACTAATAAGTCATATTCAAAATATTGGTTTTTATTGTTATTTGTTAAAAGATGTCATACATAAAATCAATGTGTCAAAGCTATGCTATCACTGAGTTCATTTTCAACTGTCAGATAAAATACTTATCAACAGGAGCAGAGTCTGGGCGGATTCCAGATAGTCCGCAAGGCTGGTGACCAAGAAACGGTATTCAAGTTCCACCGTACCGTGAAGCTGGAGCCAGGCGCCATTACTACAGTATGGTCTGCGGATGTTGGTGCTGAGCATGAACCACCGCTAAACATCGTGATGAAAGGACAGAAGTGGTTCGTTGCTGACACCTTCTCAACTGTGCTGCTTAACACAGATCAGGAGGTCAGTTTTTTTGAGGGTTTTATAGTACAAATTGAAGGTGGTGAGCGTATATACATGAAAATAAATATTTGCAAGAGGTACCGCGCGTCTATGTTTACTTTCTTTTCGTACTTCATAACTACATGCTGGTTAAACACACAGTTTTGGCCTTCCAAACATGCAAAATAACCTTCAAATCATCATAACAGTTTAATTCAAAGCTGAAAGACGCCTTATATATTTAAATGAAAAATCTGATATTAAGTATGAGTATGATTGCCAGGAGGTAGCGACGTCGGAGCGCCAGCGGCGGACGCTGAGCACGAGCGCACAGCGCCACCGCGAGCTCGCGCACAAATACCCGCGCAGGGAACAGGTATCTACGCTGCACCGTGCACCACACAAATATACTACATCATTCTCCTTGCCTTTTTTGTAAACATACGTAGAAAAATGCAGCATACACTACTAAGACACTGCTTGATAAATCAAATTTTGACCTACTCTACTCTACTGTCTAAATGCTCTGCTAAATATCTTCCATCGGAATTACTAACTGTAAAATGTGTCATTGTTTTATAATTTTTATCTTAATTCCAGCTTGGAGAGCTGAGCGCAGTTCGCGAAGGTGACGAGAATTGCCGCATCATGTAACATGAAACAAGTGAATCTCTCACACACTAGGTGCCTCTCGCTCTAACTCATGAGCCCTACCCCCTTGGTTTTTCAAATCATGCAGTTTTATTTCAACATGCAGTTTGAACTCGTAACTAAAATTTTTTGTTCTAGTTAAAATGATAAGTAAATTTTATTTTATGGCGAATTCAATATCTACACTGCATTTGTCAATAAAACTGCGTTTTAGTACGCACTGCCGTTAGTGGGCTTTGTGAAACTTATTCTAAGTAGAGAAATAAGTACAAAATACGACACCGTTAATTAAAACAATAGAATTATATATCAGATCTAATCAAGTCGTTGAATTATAAAAAAATAGTTATACCATAGTACGTATGTATGTTTAATTTAATTATTGCTTTTAAATACAGGAAAGATACAAGAGTCCTGTCAATGACTGAGTTCGAATTTTCATATTATTTTAAATAACAATGGCTATTGTATCTTTCCGATGTGACTAATCTGTCTTCACTTTAATATATTAATTAAGTTTATTAAGTAAAATAGTTTAAGTGCATTTATTTAGAGTTCTTTCGTTCAACAAAACACAGTAGTGCAAAATCATGTGCCAGCTGTAATCTTTTTTTAGTCTGCCTAAAGAAGCCCATTTTGTATTTTTAAGTAGTTTGCTGAATTTTACATTCTCATGATTAAGTATAAACATCAATTTTTGTTCATCTTTATGTAAAATTAATGCACATGATATGAATAATGTGGGAATTTATCTTTTTAATTAGGCAGGCTTTCTGTGCAAAAAATAAACTATACCATAATAGTATAACTTCAAACAGGCGCAAGTCTCAAATGGTTAAATTTAATAGCTCTCAATCACAATCGTAACTAATTAAAAATATTTTATTTCGTATAGTAAATTAAAACTATAAAATTTATTTTTAAGTATGTTTGCTAACAAGTTTTGTGAGAAAATTTTCATTTTCATTCGGTTTAGAGGATCTGGTTGTTCAGTCAATATTCTCTTGTGAATATTGGATCCGAGATGTTTTATTTTAGACCCAGTTTATACCTTTCCTGTATAACATAAGTTGGTACCTAATTCATAAAAATAAACCTAAATTATAAGTTTTTATTATTTTCCCCTTTATATCCCAATGCCGCAGAAGGATATTTGGACTAATGCAAAAATCAAGTAAAAAATATTAATAAAGCCTCTACGCGCTGTCAACTAATCTCCCGGCGACTACAAATGTATAATGTGTAATGTATATGTGCATACAAAACGAATTTCCGGCCGAATACGGGCTATTCAAAAACTAAGTATTTCCTAAAATATAAAAAAGTTTACAATGTAACTTTGACTTTAATGATAAATATACACAGTCAGGTCATAAGTATTGTCACACAGTAAAAACTTATCTTTTACTTTTTAGAAATTTACTCATTTTTAAATATGGAGTGGACACTTAAAGAAGGCCGTGTTGCAGTTATTGCGTTGCATCGTTGCGGTTACGCGCCAATTCAAATTTTTGACATACTGAAAAATTTGAATACAACCAAAAGATTCGTTTAGCGTACCATCAAACGATACAATGAAGACTCTAGTGTAGATGACAGGTCAAGAAGTGGTCGCCCTCGGTCTGTTAGGACTCCAGTAGTGATAAAAGCTGTGAAACTGAAACTGTTGGCCCTTCAGATGAGGTTAAGCAGAACCATGGTGAAAAGGGTGTTAAATGAAGACTTAGGGCTTCGGGCATATCGAAGAAAAACAGGACATCGTTTGAATGCTCGTCTAATGGATCTGAGACTGAAGAGATGCCGCGCTTTGTTGAAGCGGTACGCGGGAAAAAATATCGGGAAATTCTTTTTTCGGATGAAAAGTTTTAAAAGAGCTACAACAAACAAAATGATAAGGTGTACGCACACAGTAGTGAAGAAGCGAGCAACCGTATTCCGCGTGTCCACCGAGGTCATTTTCCATCCTCGCTCATGGTATGGTTGGGAGTTTCTTATTGGGGCTTAACAGAGGCACATTTTTGTGAGAAAGGTGTAAAAACGAATGCAGTTGTGCATCAAAATACAGTCCTGACGAATCTTGTGGAACTTGTTTCTCATACCATGTTCAATAACAGGCACTGGGTATTCCAACAAGATTCGGCGCCAGTTCATAGAGCGAAGAGCACACAAGACTGGCTGGCGGCGCGTGAAATCGACTTCATCCGGCACGAAGACTGGCCCTCCTCCAGTCCAGATTTGAATCCGTTAGATTACAAGATATGGCAACACTTGGAGGAAAAGGCGTGCTCAAAGCCTCATCAGCCGACGACTTTTCGTCATCTCCCAAGTAACTCCCTATAGTCTACAGTAACCGTACTAGCATGTTACTCCCTTTGTACGTCGCGCCAATAAAACCGACTTCAAAGACTCCGCCAAAACGCGCGTATTCTAATTAAAAACGTATTATCTCACCACCCACTGTAGCTATGACAAATATAAAAATACGTGTAGATAGCCAGATAAATGCAGAATCCATTAATGTCAGAATAAAGTAATGAATTTCTATCCAAGTTAACTTAAAAAATAGTAAACCCGATGAGTAGGGAAAACATGTGCGAAAACGACAGGCATTTTGCATGTCGAATTTAATGAACTTTTTTAGAAAAAAACCTTTGTAATGGCAAATATTTGCAAAGTAGAGATTCTGAGGTTTTTTTTGATGTATAAAACTTATAGAATGATAAAGTTAATAAATCATTTTAAAACAGCAAAAATCGAAGTTAAGTGAGCGTACATTGGAAGTTGAAACACGGAATGTTTTTTTTTTTTTTTTAAGTTTCTATTAGTTAAAGAAAACGGAAATTCCGCTCGAAAATTGCAATACTAATTAAGTACCACCTGGTATTTATTCTTTACACTTTTTCATACCAAAAAGTATTTAAAAAAATACTTTAGGTTGCGTGAGGCGCAACAGATGAAGCCTGTCAGATCACGGGTAGGCAGTTTCATCATTTTCATTGTTCATCTTATCATCCTTATCTCATTAATCATCTTTATCTCATTTATCATCTTCATCTCATTTATCATCTTCATCTCATATAACATCTTCAAGAATAAAGAAATTATAATTACTGATGATTAGGCAGTATGGTACTAAAACCAATGCCGTTAAAGAAATGCATATAAAAAAAGACAGCAATTTGACAGTGACGTGAGTGACGAAAAGTTAAGGTTAACAAAACATGCTGCTTGCTAATTGCTTGATAATGTTAATTCAAAATAATAAATCCTAAAAGTATGTAAGTAATGTTTTTTATTTCATAATCGAAAACATAGGCCACCTGCTTTAATTTATTGCTTATTTCAAAGTAGTTTTATTTTATTTCCATCCAAAAAAACCAGTTGACTGTTCACTATTCTTTAAATTGAAATGACACTGGATTGCAATCTGTAGGCACAAATGAGATTGTTTGCAGTTACAATAATCCCAGATATTGATTTAAGATTACTCAATTACTAAAACTTAATTAGATCATTTAATTAACAAATTATACTAAAGTTGTCACTTTGAAAGTTAATGTTTACCAAATATTTCTTAGTGTCTTGATGTGTCAAATATTTAATGAAAGCCTTAATTAACAATCTTACATATTTATTTACAATTTTCAGTTGGATCTTTATATCCCTAGACATTGGTGCAGACTGTAATGCTTTTATATAGGGCTTTCCCAATGTTATAGATAATGCTTATGTAAATAGTGTAGGTACATAATTCTTAAAAATGGGTATGGTTAATAGGTGCCTATCATTTAATAATAAGAATATGTTGATGAACAGAAAATGAATAGAAAGTATTGAAAGAAATATTTGGTCAGCCAAAATTGCTAGTTGTTTAGCAACTTATGGTTGGCAATTTTTTTAATCAGTTTGCATTTTGGTCAGCAAATTAAATATTGAAGCAACATTTATCTACAAATAATAAAATTTTAGTATGCAATCACTCAAAGCAAAATAAGGGTAAGCAAAAAATTAAATTTTATACAACAAAAAAATTTACCATTTAATTGCAAACAAAACATTTTTGATTCAGAATACCTAACCTAATGAACTACTTATAATTTAAAAAATATTTTTTTTGGGAGAATAATGATAATTGAAGCACATTGATACTGGTTAAATTGTTGACCATTTTTAAATTGTTTGTGGAACAAGGATTGTAGCCCAACTTTATTTTTTGCAAACAATTTTTTGCATGTTGTTTAATGGTGAATTTTTTTCGAAACAATTTGAATATCGGATGACCAATTATTTACTTCCCTTTCTTAATTTTCCCACTAGAACACAAGAAGTCATTACTAAAGAATTTATTGGATTGGATTCTTTAGTAATTACTTAATCCTTTTTAGAAAGCAATCTTTTGTGTTTTATTTTATGTAGTCATACACAATTACAATACAATTACAATTGGTTAGTGTTGTGGTTGAATTAATTGATCAACTCTGTTATGTCAACTTGTTTGAGTGATTCATCATATCCTGGTTCGGCAGATAAATAGACTGTTGACTCATAGATAATATAATGGTTTCATCGAAATTCAGATTCTTGCTATCTATAATTTGAAAAACAAGTAAATATACTTCATGAAAGGGTGTATTTTTAAGTAGTCGTCAATGCGGTATATCGGGCGGGTCCAACGTTCCCGCCTTGACCCAGGTGAGTAAACGGCGTAATAGGTCACAGGGGCAGGTCTGCGGGGAAGGGCGGTGGTGTTTGGTCGCGGGCGTACTGGCGTAGTAGAGTAGTGACGTCAGGACGCGGCAGTATCGACCCTACCGCCCGTCACAACACTCCCTCTTCACCCCCGCCCCTGGCTTACCCTCGCGCATCTACGCATCGCGCTGCCGGATGCTAAAAAAACATCCGCGTCCTTGATAGCATACACCCATGCTCAAACACCCCATTTCAAAAGGAATTACATCTCATGACATGGGTTCCAATTATCTTTTAGCCTTAACCGTATGAGTTGACCGAATATCTAATTTCACGGTCTATATTACGAGATGGCCATGTGTGACGACTTTCATATTTTACGCTACGAATCTTTAGTTTAATAGGTTCTTTCTTAACTTTTTTTTGGGTGGACACAGTATTGTTAAGTATTCTGCCCGATAATAGTAAGGCTAAGAGCATTTCTTGCTTAACTTTCTCCTAATAACCTAAAATCTGCCCTTATAATTCCATACTACTGATTTATTCTATAAAATTAATTTACCTAGATGAACTTTGGTACTACTAATGTACTGATCCAACAAAGATAGGTACTTATTTTTGTAACGTTCTTTTATTTAATAAATACTCACACCCGGATTTTACTACAAAAAAATATTTTTTCGGAAATAAACAACGACAATAAAATTGAATTCGTATACAGATAGATAAATTAAAGAGCAATGTTAAACAGGATACAATATCGATCATTTTAATTTGATGTTTTTGTATTGCCAAATCTACTGCCAAACTAAAATACCTACCTACTGCTAACCTAATATGCTAGCAATTGCGCAGTTAAGACACGAGATGAATTTTCCATAGCCTTCTTTCTTAGTAGGTTTTCGTTCACGTTACCCTTGACCTTTGACCGAGTTAATCAAAGCTTTTCAAGAAAACAAATCAAATAAAGTACCTATTATGGAAATCAATGAAAACAAACTCATTAGAAGGTACTGAGTGTTCTATATCTAATATGTTCGATTAATATGAACGCATAGTTGAAATACTTAAACACAAACATAAACTCACGCCGTACTCCCTCGAGAGGAGTTGGCAGAGGTGTTACACACCGTATTTCGCATGTTTATGTTGAGTCCCAGTGTGATAGGTTGTGACACTGTCGCCACTATTCGGGCACAATGAGGAACATGGCAGCTACAATGTACGGCAACCCGCGGTTAACCGAGGCACGTAACAAACTGAGATACCGCGTCGTAAAATAAAAATAACATACATACTTATCTACATAATAAAATTTAACATTGAGTCCCTAAGATGAATCCTCTTCTTTAAAATTAATATGAAATTATAATTTTCAGAAATTTCCGGAAATGTGACTTGTGCGAAAATCAGACGATAATTCAAAATGTTTGGAAGAGTTAAAGAAGATTTCTCTACAGCTACCAAGCGATTCAAAAAGATTCCTATTTACGTAGTAGAAGAACACAATGACGCTCTACAATTTATATACTCAGCTATAGGTGGGAAAAAGTTACCGTTGGAAGGAACGACTTTGTTACATTTGGATGCTCATCCAGACATGCTGATAGATCGTAAATTAAAGGGCATTAAAGCTCGTGCTGGGCGGGAACTCTTACCATTGCTGCAAATCGAAAACTGGATCGTTCCTGCTGCTGCAGCTGGTCACATCGGTCGAGTAGTTTGGCTACGTCCCCCATGGGCTAGACAATTCACTGACGGTACTCGCGACATTCAAGTTGGTGATCATCCTGAATCTGGATTACTTCGCGTTGATTCTAAAGAACCTTATTACCTTTCTGATGCTTTGTTTTCATCTGAACTACAGAACGCTAGAAAGTTCAATTTAACCGTTGCCGAATTGGGAAACGAAAATAACTCTATCGACATATTAAACTTAATAGAAAAGCTAAATATTTCACAACCCTACGTTCTGGATATTGATCTGGATTTTTTTAGTACTGGAAATCCATTTCTATCTTTATATGAAAACATTGGATTGTATGATCGCTTGGAACCTATATTCGGTTTACAACTACCGGATAATGACGACGTGGTAACTATAGAGGAATTTACTGAAGCACGAGAAAGACAATTAGAAGAATTAGAGAACTTGTTTGAATATCTCGAGGAACACAACAATTTAAACGAGTACAAAGGAGAGAAAACACAACTTTTTTATAAGGTTTGTAATAGGACTTTTTTTGGTAAATCTGTCTAATCTATAATTAATTCTCATGACCACTGAAGATTTTGATTTGAAGGTGTCGGAGCTGGCGGGAGCAGTGATTGCAGAGGCTCATAAACAAAATGAGCCACCAGACTGGTGGGCGGTGTTTGCTGGTGGCTGTACCAGAGATCAAGGAGGATTGCCGTACCACATAAGCACTGAAGGGGAAATTAGAAATCTAATCTACAAATCACTCAGACCGCTGCTTCAGAATCTTCCACCCCCAATTTTAATCACTGTGGCAAGATCCACTGATGACGGCTATTGTCCACCAGATCAAGTATGATTTTTATCGTTTCCTTACTTTTTGCAATGACGAAAAAATAAAATAGAAAAAGGACAAAAACCATACTTCGAAATTAAAGTTGATACTACATATAAACTTTGTTTCAGGTGGACCTTATCCAGTCACTAGTGCTTAATACTTTAAATGAAGTATACGACACCGATGAACCTGCATTATATTATTTAACCGCAAATACCTATAGTTAAATTGTATTAACTACATAATTTATAATGCCTTATTACCTACTAAGAACTTTAAGTGTCTTGATATTGTAATTATTTATTAAAGTTATGCAATTTAAATTTGGAAACTTATTATAATGATGAAACACGGAAGTCCTTTAATAGTTTAATGAGTCTTGTGATGGCTCAGCGGTGTTTCGGCGTCGCAACGAAACTTCGCTTCCCACAATCTACTTGCTGCCAAATGCATTCCCATTATTCAAAACTTAAAATGTGTTTAAAGCAAAATTTTACGGTATTTAAATTGAGAATCACTAAGTATGCAACAAAAAATAATATTTTTTTCACTTGGTTTACAGTGTATTTTTTTGATTGAGAACAAGAAGTGAATAAATGAAATTGTCACATATCAGATTTAGTTATGAAGTGCATTAATTGACTTATGAAAATATAAATGAAGTCGAAACATATTTTTTTAACACAAAGGAAAACTTTTTTTCGGCGATGATTGGCTTTCCTCTCGTAGTTAGTAGATGCAAATCCTTTTGAAGACCCATATCTGCAAGCATAATTGGTCCCCATCTACCTTAATAAATCCTTTAAAACTGAAATTTCTTGATGAAAAATCCACAAATGAGAGGCTGGGAGGTGCCTTTTATTGACATTTTGCATCCTATTTTGTGGCAAGTATTCAGCATTTTTATCTGGTGATTTAAGGTTTCTGAAAATTTTTTTTGTTCCTTCGACAACCTAACCCTTCTGTTTTTTCTATGGATCTTATGTTAAATAGAATTAGCAGGATCACTAATCAAGTTCGTTTAGATCTATTTGCCTAGTAAAATGTGGTGCTGTCGTTAGTTTTCTTCCTAATACCTCATCTTTTGAAGGGCCTACTATCTTCTGACAAAGATTAACTCAACGAACTGGAATGTCTTGTAAATAGGTATTTTCGGTTCTGGAATGTCTGAAGAATGTGGTGTGGTAGTTGAATATAGAAGAATCAAATTTTGATTTGTATTATTTTCTACACACTAATAACATCCATAAACACATGCAGTATATGTAAAAAAATCTACCTTCTAGCTAATAAATCATGTGTTGCAAACCTTCTTTTCTTTACATTACCATGTTAATTAGTGAGCTGTTTCCCCTTTTTCAATAAATTTTTTTTTACGTGTTTTTTTACAAATTAATCGATGTGTGGTCTACTATTTCCTACGTTAACTAAATTCAGTGGCGGTACTGTCATAGAAGCCCAAAAGCCTGGCTTGCCCTATCAAACTAAAATAAGTTCGCTCTTATTCATTCATTAACAAATGGACGACTTTTTTAAAGCCAACGAAATTGTGGGTTTGCTGACATGTTCGCAAACTTCTGAGTGTTTTGCTGAGCTCGTCCACGCCAGCAAGTCCACAACGGGAGTATGAAGTATATCTCTCGGCTTGCCCTGTACTAAAACTCTAGGCACGCCACTGACTAAATTATGATGGAAGTAGATTGCTACATATTTTTTAGATTTATTGCAACTTTACTTCCTTCTCTGTAGGTTTGTACCATCGATTTCTTGTTAATGCCGGGATTTATTGTACTGTAATAGCAGATGGCTTAACGCTCGAAATGTAAACGATACTGTCGGTAGATATGAGTTTTTTTTTGTAATCTCAAACTTAAAGTAAAATCAAATCAAGAGTAAAAACCAAGCAGGTATACCTCCAAATAACGATAGTCTCACTTGCAAGAAAGAGGAGTATAATAAATTATGTTGATTTTGGTCACAATACCAAATCTGACCTATCTGTTTTTTACTGAAGTGCTTACACCTTTTGCTACCACAAATTCTCCTTTTAGAAAGAGTCATCGCGATGAATTGTCACAGTACTCTTTGTCAATTTGGACGCCATGTTAACCGATAACTGGAATTAAAACTTTAAAAGTGGCGTATCGACAATGCGGCCGTTTGTAGGTATGTGGGCTACACGATATTAAGCCCTATTGAAGAATGTGAATGGCGCACTTAATGCGGCACACTTTATTTCAGCCCAATTGTTCATGAGATAGGCGTATTACATTACAGCAACGATTTTTGATCCGGCGCGTTAACTTTGGCTTCCCCCCATTTGGCCCCATGAACTTAAAACAGACTCGCCTAAAAACAAAGATAAATTCCATAGCCCATGATCACTAAGAAGTATTTTCAACTTAACCTTAACTTCCTTATAAACCTATACACACCTACAGTCCTGTGTGTTTTCAAAAATACTTAAGTCGAGTATTGTGGATGTAGGATACACGTGCAAAGCCGGAGCAGGCGTACTAGAGATCTGTAAATAGGTATTTAAATGTATCAAGCGTGTGGTCGGGCAAATAATTTAGCCCTTAGATTGGGGCCAATTGGGATCAACTAAGAGTCGAAGCAGCGACACCCAATTCGCCAGCTAACTTGATACGTTACATCATGACATGACTCTGAATTGTTTTTAAATCTGATTTGAAGGTGAACATTTTAAATTCTACTCTGCAATTAACTACTTGTGGACAAAATTAAAATAACACAAAGAAAAAAATCGTTGTTTTAAAATTAAATATTATGGAAATTAAAAAAATGTTAACTTCGAAACGAATAAAAAACAGTTTACCGAGTGAAATAAAGGAGAATAAAAAATACAGTGAAAAAACATTGTCAATGAATAGTTTTTGCAATATTGTTTTATTTAATGCTCGGAAAAGGTTAGATCTCGTGCAATTATCAGTACTTAGTGACGCCCCTTCTTGCTTTTCGAACTGTTATAACTTGGCGTACCCCTACTCATGTTATCAATAATTATTTTGTGAGGGATTTTATGCTATACTTCTTGTAAAGCATTTGTATGATGGGAGAGGGGGGGGGGGTTGGATTTTTTCTTAATTTGTTGCACTCATCTGTGAATGAAACTTGACTCTAGTTCCGTTATTAAAATTTTCGTGATTACGAGAAAAATTCACTTGGGCTCAATGGCTTCTGGCATGAAGGGGGCCTCTGGCAGACAAGTATTGGTTTATTCCGACTGATTACAATAATAATAAATAGTAGTTTTAATTTTTTTTGTATGTATACAAAAATAAATTTAAATAGATATTTATAGACTTTAATGAAATATTAAGATACTTTAATAAAATAAATTAAAATGTAATTCTTTAAGTATATTTACATGTATTTTATAGATGTTATTATTTATAAATGTTTATGTAGTAAATTCAAATTCTGTGACTTTAACAGACGTTCAGTTTGATCATACGATAAAGATAAAAGCCACGATGTTATCATTTCTTTACACTCTCGGAAAGTTGTTTAAAGATACCAAGATTTTTGTTTATATTATTGTATAAATGACTTCCCTTATAATGAAATTGTTGTCTAGCCAGCTCTTTTCTAGTGTCCACTATTTGGCAAACCCTATGCCCACTTCGTTTCCGTCTAGAGAGAGTAGAGTCGTAAGGGGTTTTAAGATGGGTTCGCAGAGTAACCTGGAGCACGAGCAGATTATACGAACCGTCAGTACTTTCGTCAGGTGACGAATTGGCTTTCAGGTTATCACTTTCAAAACTGGTCTTTGAGCCCTCTCGAGTCCAAAAATTTGAGTTTTCCCTTAGCCACCCCATACTGTTATGCAATACTACAACACTGACTGGGATTTAACGCCCTGAACTTATTGGAGTTTCGTAAAAAGTTAAGGTCGGATTTCTAAGCACTTCGATAACAATGAACTAGTAATTTCTGGCCTTGACTAGTAATTTGTCTTTAACATTACTGTCTTTGCGATTTTAGTTGAATGTCTGATCTCCCTATATCTTTTAACAACTTGATATACCAAAAATGTTTATACTTGTGATGACTGGGCCACGTGGTTATTAGGTATACTTAGTTCAATTGATGTACAGCATTAGCAAGTTGTTAGGCGTTTAAATTTAACAGTTACTTTTCTTGTTATTCGCAGTAATAACATCCACTTAATACGATAAACAAGGCATTCAAGACAAACATTTGAGCATAAACTTAATTTAAACTCAAATTAAAATCTTATTAAAAATCAAAATAACGTAATATAAGGCAGTAATTACATGAAAACAAATGAAATTCCAAAAGAAAACCAGTCCAAAACATTAATTTTGTTAATAGCAATTACTTACGTTTGTAACCAGTACACATAGATTACTGATTGGTCTCCACTGCGCTCCGACTATGGAGCCCTTCATATTACCAATACATTGTGCGGGTTCAATTTTATTAACTTTTAAAATACCCGATTAATGGGAAAATTATTTATTTCAGTAAATTACCTGAATAGCTAGTATCGATGTTGCTTGAAAAAGTATGTACGAATATAATTTACTTATTTTGGTATACTAAAACATACACCCGGTACTGTAACTCCGTACAAAAAATAAATTGTTCAGGAGAAAATATTTACTGTTTCGGTCGTATATATTTCGAACCCGACGGAGTATTAACATTTTGATACATCATTTGAAAGAATATTAAAAAGTTGAATCTTTAACTTTCCAATATATTCGACAGTTAGGTATCGGGTTTATTGTTTACGATGTGTGGTTTAACTATACATCTATAAAATCTTTAATATATATTTTTTAAATATTTTTATCTTTATCTTTAATATATATTTTTTATGTTGTGGTTCAAATTAAATTCTATAAGATTTCAATTCATTACGAAGACGCGTCACGTCACCGTCAGTCATCCCTTATTATGAAATGGAATTAACTACGTCAGATTGGCGTACCTACTTGCAGTTGTCGCATTTTTCTTGTGCGAATGCTCTTTTCTTGTTCGCATGCTGCATCTAGTAGGAGCACCGTGTCTACCAATAAAATTAATCTATGCCAGTACATATAATTACAACATTAGTAAGAATCAAATCAGTAAGTAACGAATTCACAGTTCAAAGGTAATTTGAAAAATGATTTTATGACTGCGCGAGTCACTTGTCTGATGCCGTCGTCACCCCCCTGACCTCTGCGCCCCTCTGCACTCCCTTACGCCGTCACTGTAGAAGTCTTATATGTATAAGTTGAGCAATTAGTATTCAACGTTCCTGTCATAAAATTCTACAGGTACCTATTTAATTAATGTTTATTAAATACATAATGTCGTTGAGTTGTTCCGGGTTGGCTATAAAAATAAGCCACCATAAGCATTAAATTAGTCATTTGGTAGTTTTTCCTGACATTTTTCGAGAATCTTAAAATCTTCCCGTTTGTAGAGATTCCCATTTCGCTACCCTCATTTAATTTCCTTATTTTTTTGCCCAAAAATTGCGTTCCGAAACCATTTAACAATCGTACCTTTTGTAGCTTCTTTTTTCAATTTGTAACAGCCACATTCAAAAGTTCTCAAAAGAATAAAACTTCTTAAAGTTATAAAATAAACTAGCAACCTACATCTCACCTTTATTATTCGAAGAGACTTGAAGAATGCGGTAAGTTGTTTCAACATTTTAATGTAAATTTTAATTAAAAATACTCTTTTTTCCCCCACACTCCTATGTACATACACATATAATCCATCTCTTTCTTTAAAGTGACTCTAATCTTTATGAACTTGTAAAAACCCGCGAGATCGGAATGAAATTCCTTTTATAAAAATCTACAAAATAGCGCTTAACTATTTAACTTAAGCTGGGAAAAATATTCAATTATTAATGTGTTTTTCTATACGACTTATGCAGGTTTCCCAAACGAAACGAAATGAAAACAAGTGCAATTGAAAGTTTTCCAAAAGCTACAAAACATATGTTTTTAAAAGGTTTCGATTTTTTTTAATGAGGGTTGCAAAATGGGAAAGTGTACAAACTGGAAGGAGCCGTTCGTATCTGCGGCGCTCGCACCGCCATCTTAGAAAAATTGCGACCAAAAAATATAGTATTTTGACACTATCTCCCTTTGATTCATTATACCTAGGTAACTGAAAATATTTAGAAAATGAAAAAATCCGTTATGCGGAGTGCGCTGAAGCATTGTCGTAGTGAAGAAGGATCCTGCTTCGAGGGCGCTGCTGTCGACTTTTTTCCAAGACAACAGGTAAAAAGCGATTGACATACCAGTCTGCAGTAACTGTCCTTCCATCTTCTAGCACAACTGTCTAACTAAATAACCTTTCCAACCAAAGAATGAGGCAATCATCTTTTTTCCTTGACTTCTTCCTTTCTTTACCTTCGTTGGCCGATCCTCGAAAGGAAACACCCACTGAGCTGATTGTTTTTTGGTTTCGGGTTTGTAGCAATATATCCAGCTTTCAACACCTGTGACGATGTCAAATACAGCATTTGAGTCACCGCCGTTGATCTTATCTAACATTTGGCGACACCTGTCCATGCGAAGGTGTTTCTGGTCGTCGGTTAAAGTATGGGGACTCCATCTGGTACAAAGCTTCCTGACGCCTAAATGTTCTTGTAATATTTTTTGAACCTGACTCATACCAATGCCTAGGCTTGCCCGTATCTGCTGATAGGTCACTCTCTTATCTTCCTCTATCATGCGTCGTACAGCACTGGTGTTATCTTCGCTGTTAAAGGATATCCCTCACGCGGATCATCATTGAGATTGCTACGTCCACGCTTAAACTCGTTAAACCAATTGTAAATAGTGGCACGAGATGGGGCTTCATTACGAAATGCTAGTCGCAGCTTTGTTGTTGAGTAAGCCCACGAAAGTCATTATAAATCATTGACCGAAAATTTTCTCTCGTTAGGTTAATTTTCACGTGTAACAAGAGTTTTAGATTTGCCGCCAATTCACAAAAACAGATGCCAAATGAATACAATATTATAATACTACATTAGATTATCAAAGTTCTAAAATTGAAATTCAAAAAAGTTTTCATTTGCAATGTTTCTAACTGGCTAGTTCTAAACATTTTCAGTGCTACCCAAGTACAACATTACACATTTTTAAAAGTTCGGAGAAAAGAATCTGTTAAATTTTTTCCTACCTTCGAAATTGACTGATGTAATTAACGTTAAACTACGGCTTCCGCGGCAAGATCGGGCTAAGCGACCGCTGTAACTTGCAACGTCACGCTGCGAGCTGCGAGTCGTTGCTTGCGTACACCTGCCTGCCTACTTTTGGCTCGTTGCCCTCTCTGGGTTTCCCTATAAATAAAATTGTTTTTCTTATAGTGAATCCCTAAATTGTTAAGAAATATTGTGTTGTGTCAAAATATACGGGAAAGTGGTTAAGTTGAGAATTTCAATGAAAACTTTTTTGTTTATTATTTATAACCAAAAGAGTTTCTTTTAAGCAATAAAAGGCACCTAGTCTAAAACTGTAGTTAAATGTGCAGGCTAATGACCTCATGGGCAGTGAAGGACGGGGCGCGTTCTACGCGTCGCGCTTCCTGGGTTGAGTTGGCGTTGGCGATGACTTAGTTTTAAAAACAAAATGTTTATTTTCTTAATAGTACTTATGACTAACCACACAAAACTAAAGTAGTAGACATGCTTAATTAATTAAAGTAGGTAGATGGGTATGTTGACAGTGGGGTAAGAACTAGGTTTTTTGTAATAAGTAGTCATTTTAAAATAATATTAACAAGTTCATACCTACTACCTATAACACTGACTAGACTAGGCTAGTAGAAACTTATACTTTTATTGATACTTACCTATTTAACAAGTAACAAAAAAAATTGAAGGTACGTAATACTTTAAATACTTTAGTCATTTTTATTACTTTTCATCGATCCCACCCAAACTAAATACCATCTCTTAATATATTTATTAGAAATGATAAGATGATTTTTTTGTCTCTACCTAATAAAACGACGCTATAAAAAATCATAAACATTTATCATTACAAAATAGTTTTAAAAGTTTTATGGTATACGTCGTCAACTTGGTAAATGTAAATAGTCCCTGCCAATCGAAATTCAACAAAAAACAAACATTACATTTTAACAAAACTTATTAAAATACTAACATACTTACTGATTAAGTTTTATTCCTCAATTTCAGTACATAAACACCATCCTGAGACAAATATCGCGCAACCATAAAATAATTTAATTTTAGTAGGTTATCCGACTGTCCTTTTACAAACCCCTCTTCCATGACTTTGTTTATCCTGCTATCAGATTTGACACCCGCTGTATAACTTCATCGCAGAAGCGCGCGAAAGAACGAAAATTTAAGAAAGTGGTGAAACTTTACAACCCTATGACCTTGTGTGACTCATTGACATAAACTCACGCCGTTATCCCTCGAGATGGTATGGCAGAGGTATAAAACACCGCATTTTGCATGTTTATGTCGAATCCCAGTATATGTGTGGTCGCTGTCGCCACTACCCGGGCACAATACGGAACATGGTAGCTATAACTTACGGCAGCTCGAAACTTGAACCCTCGATCTATCGGCCCGGGTCGGTCGGTTAGGTACGTAATAAACTGAGCAGGTATTAAATAGAATCGAAGGATGTATCAACATTTTATTATAATGTAGAATTAATCCTTGTAGGACTAGGTAGGTACCTATTACTGATTTTTCAACGGAAAAGTTATCAAATCTAGATGTAATTATAACTGTCCCGCCAGTAATGTAAAGAGTTTTTTCTAACTTGAAATAAACGTGTTTTTATTTAATAGCGTAAATAAACAATAGTGTTAGACATTTTTTTGGAATAGAATGACAGAGTTATCGTAAATTGACTAGTTAACAACGCGACACAAGTACCTAGTACCTAGTACACAAGTAACTACAATACGGGACTTGCTTAAAAATCAGGCAAATACGTTGGGCAACTTTGGAAAACGCTCGGGTATATGCTTTATTACCCCGTGCAAAGCAGCTAGTTAGACAGGCTTCTAGAGCCGCCCTAAAAACTAAAATAGTTAGGCAAGTATGTTTTTTAATTTTTCAAAAATGCTATTACCGACACTCCCTATAAATAATCAAATAAACCTTTGTTAAAACTATGGAAAGTTATCGAAATTTTATTTAATTTTCACACACAAAGGTACATATTGCACCTGTATAAATGTTTTTAAATAAGTTGGTGTAGCAAAGACTTGCTATGTAGTACTTTCCGATTATAGGTACAAAATCAAATTCTTACATAGTACAAGCTTCTTTATCTACTTGTAGCTTGCTACACACTGACATTATTTATATAAAATATCTACCTATGTTGGTATAGGTCATGTAAGTACTTAAGATAAACTCGGTCATACTACAACATGGTTGAACTAAAATATATGTTACTGTTAATGTCCGATGTTAGTGAATCTTATATCCAACCGTGAATATCGACACTAACCAATCGAAATTAGTCACATTTTGTACTTGACTCGGACATTCGCTGGTTAATATTGACAAACACTAAGCAGATATAGTTAATCTTAGATTCAGTTAATATACAATTTGTGTGAGTGCTAGGAAATAATTTCCTCTGGTATATTTATTTTTAACAAAAAAGTATTTTATTTTAAAATAATAACGGTGCAAAATAATTAATAACTAGTTATATAAAGTTTGGTATTGCTCGTGAAATTGTAACTATTGATGATTGGATGTGTTTTTTTATTTATTGAAACAATTTGCAACCTCAATAAGCATCTAGCGGCCCAGAACTTCTGCTTCTACACATCATTATTTTTCTAGCTCAATCAGACATCATAATTTCGTAATTATTGACGTTGTGTAATTTTTAATAAAGGAGAAAAAACTAAAATTAAATAACGCATGTCAACAGCTGTTTTTAAATCAAGAATTGGAGTTACTTGGCGGGAACGGGAAGTGTCATTTAGAATTTTCTTATTTTAATGTCTTTACATATCAGCAAAATTTAATCTACAGTGCTGTACAAGTGTGGAGAAAGTGAAATACGACGATTTCACTGCTATTTTCGTCATCTCCCAAGTAACTCGTTAGAGCTAACAGTAACCATACTAGCATGGTTATGCAGGCAGATGAATCATTTTAGTGTTCATCCTATCATCATCTTCAAGAATAAATAAATTATTATCACTGATGATTAGGCAGTATTATACTAAAAACCAATGCCGTTAAAGAAATATATAAAAAATCAAGAATTGTTAAAAATTATGTTTCAAAATTCATTAAAATATCCTTTTTTTCTGTGTTCGGGTAAATCGTACAAATTTCTATCTCTCTTATCTTTGAAAGATAGGTCTTAAAGTTATTGTTAATTTGTGCGGTAGGCTCTTCGTCAACTTCAAAAGCCGAGATCTCGGGCGTCAGCACATGACGGCGCTTCGGCAGGGAAGCACGGCCAATTCCGATATTTATTTCTAGATCCTTAGCGACTGTTTGCGACATCGGAACGCCCACAGTCACTACGGAATCGTCTGAGTCCAGATCGCTTTCCACTTCTCTAGCTAAACTGCTAGGACAGACATTGTCCCAAAGCACCGCGCTGCAGGCCTTCCATAACTATTAGCTCTGATGCTCTTCATCGTTTTTCGCTTTTTTCGGGAACGTCTCAGTTAGGAGCGCCGACACCGCCTGGCAGGCCCATGAAGGGCCTCGCCGGGGCTGTGCTGCTCTTAGGACAGTCTCCTCTAAGCCAATCCGGTATTGGGTAGCCCTGCCGTCATAGTCTTAAAGGATCAACGGAAAATTATTGACTTGATGATCTTCGAGGCTCATTAGATTTAACAGTTAAAAATACCGACAGTATGTTTGAGTTGTTTTTAACGTTTAAATAATTATTATGTCTGAAAGAACGGTTCACTAAAAAGATATTTTTTTTTTTTTTAATCCGACTCCAAAAACGTGCACTAAAAAGTAAAAATAAAATTATTATCTTTAGGTTTTTATAGGCTGCTGACAAGGAAATTACTTAAAAGGTAAGACACAAGGAAAATATAAATCAGATTAATGATTGGTAGTCGTCGGACACATACAAATATTGTAATTTTTATGTCGGTGCCAGCCAAGGTTTAACACTAACGTAGTTTAACAACTTTCCTAATATGTTTTTGGAGACGATTTATTTTTTCACCATGACGTGGTCGTCGTCGTTAATTAATCTATCCTACTGAGAAAAATACATATTTAGTATAGTTGCGGTCGGGTAAAAGAAACGTTTTTCATTGTAGCACGGGTACTCCTACCTCTATACAAAAGTATTAATAATTCTACGAAAACAAGTACATTAAGGTCGGTAGTTAGGTACTAGGTATCCTATCCTATCTAAACGGATTCATATGTTGCGTTGTTTACTTCGGTAGGTAGTATCTACCAACCAAATAGATAAAAAAATGTATTCAGCTTATCAACGAATGTGACAAACACTCGATAAAAATGTCCGCAGTTGAAAACAATTGGTGGCTTGAGACTTTAGAGTACTTACTTGTTTAATTACATAAGTCGTAAACACATACAAAAGTCAAGCTAAATTGAATTTTAATTACCAAAATGCTCATTGGTATATATATATTTTTTAGTTTTAAGCCTATCAAGTACTTAATATAATATTTCTTATTAAAGCATTAAAGAGCTTTTTATTACTTAATCTAGCATGTCTACTACGTCCTTCATTTACACCAACCAACAACCTACACTTCAGTCACAGCTTCAACATACTTACCGATGCCTAAACAAGAAGAACCTACCTATTTATTAGTTGATTAAAAATTATTTAATATATCTCAATTATTAATTAATCTCAATAATTTAATATGGTTTAAATTTAGAAATGGTTCCGCTGGCTCAGATGGTATCGCCACAACATCTCAAAGACTTGCTTTGTTCAGCTGTCTTAGATGGCCTGAACACTATGATGAAAGATTCGACGGCCCTCATCAATCTACTTTTACTTAAAATTTTATATGGGGCCAATCTTTGCGCTTTAGTAAAGAAGGATGGTGGGATTTGCCCCATCGCTGTGGGTTTTGTTCTTAGGCAACTCGCAGCGAAGTTATGTAGCTGAGCACTCACATTGTCCAACTACATTCGACCGACCCCGCTTAGGTTTGGTGCCACTAGAGAATGTGAGTTCATTGTTCATGCACTACGATCCTTCATTTTGGAGAAGGCAGGTGAAGTACATTTGAAGTGGGCATCAAAAATGCTTTTAATTATACTTCTTCCAGTTTTCGTACCAGTTTTCGTACTTTGATTAGGAGTTCCATGTGTCGTCTAGCTCCGTTAGTTTTAGTTTGGGATGTCACTTGTGTGGGCTCATTCCCATCTACCTAGAACATGTCTTCAAGCTGGTTCAGCCGCTTTTTGACGCAGAAGACAAAAGAAGCAAATGTGTATCTTTGGGTAAAAAATACACATTTGAGTAATTTGTTCTCGAGAGTATCAATGCTTGGGGTGTGAATTTCAAAAGATTATTCAAAATTTTAAGTGTTAAATTAAAAAAGGAAGTCATAACTGTAACGCTGGTTTGCATTTTGCTCAAAGGTTGAGCATCGCTTTACAGCGTGCAAATTCATTGTTTTTAATAGGTTTTTAATGTTTTATATATTCAATTTCTATCTTGTAAATAAAGCTTTAAACACATCAACAGTGTCTAGACACAAGTACGTGCTTTTTAAAGTATTACTGTAATGGGGTTTATTATATTGACTTTTTTGGATCGAAATTTTATACATTTTAATGATTTTACACTATTAAAATAAATAACTTTTTTTTAATTTCGATTAGAAAAAGAGAAAATTAAGTGATAATTCAACTGTCAACTAAGAAATATAATTTTACAGAATCATTATAATTTCTACATCGGAACTGAAAAAAGTACAAGCGCGTTAATAATTTAACGATGAGATTCGTCGGGAGGTTTAAACTGGTTCCAGGCAACAAACTATGGCTATCACTTTTGGCACTATTTTACTGGGAGCGTTCAATGCCATCTTCAACATGCTATCGTATCTCGGAGCAACACGGAGCGCTCTGGCATCACACTCATAAACAAGGCCGTTATATCCAAAAACTGTTTGGCAGATTCGTATCATGATGTTGGTTCTCTAGTTCCTAAGCTTGTTCATAAGCGATCATCAAGCTATCTGAAATGAAAAATGTGATGTTTATTTACGTTTTCGAAGGCCAATGGAGTTCCGCAAAAAATTACATTGGGCTCAAAAAAACAGAGATTAAGATTGAGATTGACGTTGTTTTGCTTTTTCGTTGAATCTCGTTTCGGGATAAGGTTTAAAACGTACTCGAGCTTGGACACCTCTGGACGTCAAGAAAGTTTGAGTTTTGGTCTGGAAGTTTATCCATATGTCAAAAAAAGTCAAAAGTCAAAATATTTTTTATTCAAATAGACTTAAAATCTATGAGAGAGGAACGTAATGATTTCGGCTGGTATTTTGATCGGATTAGGGGAAACTTCAATGGTCAGTTTTACCAAGAGAGGATTGTTTCAAATCTAACCATCCTTTGCGAGGCTGATTTGATTCAAATTATGATAGGTAGGGTGATTCGATTCATATTATGCATGATAATGCAACGACCAAACGCGGCTAGAGTCGTATAATTCACACTTTTGCCAAAGCTCACGTCAACGTTCTCCTGTGGCTTTCAAAAATCACTAGGCCTCAAATAATTTGAGCATGCATTGGATATGCTTTAAGAAAAACAGAAGTCCTGCTAAGAATGGATGCCGTGCCTGATGATAATGACTTTTTTACTCGTTAGAAAGCACGTGGGCGGCCATTTCAATCTAATTTTAGATTGTTCATAGATGTTTTAGCACAAAACTTTAAGCAATGCATGCCTATGAAGTTGTACACATATCTATAGTGTCAATGCACGTGTTTTAATTTTTAGTGCGAATTACGAATATAAAATGATAAGAAGAAAAAAAATTGCATATATTATATACATTAAAATTAATTGTTGATTTATATCAATTAAAGAATATATAGTTCCTACTCAAATTCTTTTAATAACAGGGGGAAAGAGCGTTAATAAATACATGTAGAAAAATATATAATAGAACGAACGAGAAAAACGATTGAAGCTCGAGTATATATTTTTCCAGCGTTTATTTGTTTGTATGCATAAATTTTTGTCCGACGATAATTCACGTATCTTTGATCGGATTGTCGATTGATACCAATGAGACAAATCGGTTTGGGGTTTACCGAGAAAGAGTTTACCGGTCGCGAGTTCATAGTTTGAGCAAACCAAAAGTTTTTTTTAACCTGTATTTTTCAAAAGTACTACTTTACTTTTGCACTTAAAAAAAGATGCATAGGCAGGGTAGCCATTATTTAAATATGTAGTAAATCTTCGGCATACAAGCTCCACCTTACAAGGACAACTCACAACATGAATTGAAATTGCTCAGTTTCGGACTAAGAATTTTTGTCGAACATTCGTTAACAAACCAATGTTGGTTTTAGGAGTTTCCATCCAATTCCATCTTCAATTGAAGTATCCATTCATTCCAAAGCTTGGCACTTTTAAAAAAGGGTATCATTATTATTCGTCTTTCTTAACCTATGCAAACTCAAAAAGAATTCTATTCTGGGTTACAAGCAGAGTGTGCAGTTACACTATCCTGTTGATGCATGGTTGTAACATTTTCACTGTCGACATTACAAGAATCAATCCCTCAAAGGCCTATGCTACAGCGTGCAACTTTGTTTATTTTAGACCTCGTATTGTAGAAACCCAACAGAACATTTTTCCCTGTTCTGTCTGATTTCTGTTTAAGGGAGGGAGTAGCTTCTTTAGTTTCTTCCCAGATTCTGCAACTTACCAACTGCGAACAACTTTTCCTTTTAAATATACCTGGTTAGACTACTTAACTGAATTCAAAAAAATCGGATTCTGTATTATTTATTAAGGTGCTGCACATCGGAATGTGCATCGGACGTATCATCGACAGTATGTTCGATGCGCTAACGCATGTTTTAATAGTTTACTATCTACTGGTCCTTTGTGTATCTACGCGTCAGATGTGCTAGCACACTTAAATATTCGTAAGATGCCAAATGGGTTGTTTACACGGGTCATTTTAGTCTTGCGGCAAGTCTAGAGTCGCAATCGTAAAAATTAAATCGCCACCCCATTTACACCGGTCGTCACAAATCGCATGCGACTGGTTCATTTCTGAGCATATCGGGTGTTTTACGTGCGTCGAAATTAAATCGACGACGGGCAATCGTCTGGACCTGAACATTTAGACGGTCGATTGAAGTTACCCGTCGCGTGCGTCTTTTCGTCGCTCGGCAAAAGTCGAATGGCACCCACTTGTGATTTTAGTCTCTTGCTAATTAACTTTGCAGTAGTAAACAGGATCATAAATATCATAATATAGAAAGTCAAAAATGCAGAAGTAATTTGATTACCAATACCTGAGAACAATACCTAAAACTAAGGCCTATTTCGTCGGTTTTTTTTTAACAATTGGTAACCCATAAAAGATTGCACCCATAGAGAATTTACAAAATAGCTTTGATTTTTGACACTTATAAAGCTACTTGCCAAACAACAACGTATACGAGCAAACCTAAAGATGGCCATGCTAATTATGCCTTCAAATCCCTTAATAGGTGAAAGTTACCTCTTCTAAAAACTATAACTAAAAGAATTTAGGTAAATATTTAAAAAGTACCTTTGGACCTTTACCGACCCACGCTGTATCCTGCTAACCAGTAACGCTTATTTATGAAGTAAGTACTTATTTGATGAAAATATTTAACATTCTAACATTGTAGAACATGTCACAAAATTATATCCGGATCGTGGTCATTAATGAATAAAATTTGGTTTAATTCCTACCTTTAATCAAATTTATGAAACGTCATATATTGTAGGGAGTGGTGGAATTTGCAGATGGTAAGGGCTGGTTTAAAGTCCCATGTGATGTGTGCGAGCCCAACGGGCAAAGCAACCAAAAAAAATAAGCACGCGAGGCCGCATTCCTCGACTGGGTCGGTCGGCGGCGGCGTTCGTCGCTGCCGCGTCACCCCGCGCCTCCCTCGGCTACAACCAACCAACCAACCAACAGCTCGCTCGCTCGCTCAGTAGTTCGCGCGCGTCGATCGTTATTGCTCGTGTAACATACATCGTTCTCAACCGTGTGCTGTGTTTACAATATTGTGTTATTGTTTTTGATTAAAAAAAATCATTTCAGTGGAATTTTGTGGTGATAAGTGATCATACAAATTTGAAATTCAGCTATACAGTGAGTGTTAAATAACGTTAATCCGTGGGCTGCAAGGAAATCAACCACGGCAAGCGCCGAGTTCAGGTACATTTGTTTGTTTCTCGCACAGATATTTACGTTTTGATCTTATTATTGATAGTCCAATTCAGTTTTTGATACTGTGACAAACTGATTAAATTTGTTGAAAGAGTACACAGGTGTAATAACAGAGCCACGTGACCGATAGTAATAATCGGGCGGGCGCGCTCTCGCGCTTACCACGTGGTAGTTGGTAGATGCCTAGTTGATGTGGTTTTGGTGTAAACAATTGAATGCTCTTCTATGATTATGCCTTGGTCTGTTTGCTCGGATCGAATCGAATCAAAACAATGACGCCAAATTCAAATGGAGCTCGCTTCCTTTTACAATCATTAATATTAATCTTGCAAATCAACACTTTTTCTTATTTTTATCTTATAAAAATAGAACTTCACCTCAACTTAATTGTCTTGTAGTTGGTGCGTGATTGACATCACAAATACAAGTAAATAACTTTACTTTTTTAATAAACACAAAATTAAAAGAAAATCAGCACGCTAAAAGACGGTTGGCTTACCTCATAACAAATGAAACTTTACCACTCCTACAAGTAAAATGCATATTTGTGTTTAAGGTTAACTTTTTAAA
Source organism: Choreutis nemorana (assembly GCA_949316135.1). NCBI lineage: Eukaryota > Metazoa > Arthropoda > Insecta > Lepidoptera > Choreutidae > Choreutis > Choreutis nemorana. Next base: position 3,879,622 of record OX438598.1, read on the forward strand.
ATCAAAATACCTACCTTTATAAATAGTAAGATCAAATGTTTTACCTCCCAAGACTGATTCTTTTTCATTACAAAGTAATAAGTAAGTATTTATAAAAAATATAAACTTTTATGTGATGTTGTGTAAACAAATACTTCTTGCACTTTGACTTTGTAGTCTTATCATGATGATATACCTTGTTAATTACCAAAAGAACGAAAACATGTATAAAGTATGGTTGGCCTTAGTAGTTTATTTTGTTTTGATAAAATGAGATCTCCGAGACGAGACGTTAGCGTTAAGTAGGTAGTAATAGTACATACATTGTATATTTGAATCAAATTAAAATACTAATTTTAACTGTTTATCGCAGTTGTCTGATAAACTGGTAGGTAATATTTTAGTTGATATAGGTATAAACACAACGTCTTATGGACTATTTCTTATACGTAATTTGTTTATTTTTGGCACATTGTAATAGTTATTAAACACACCTAAAGGTATCACTACAAGGCTAGCCATGTGGTATACCATGCCTTGAATTAAAGCGAGGTGTACACAGATGGTGTAGAAAGCGTGGCATAACGGTAGGTAGGAGAGGAGTGCAATGTTTTGGGTGGCAAGGAAGGATGGCGTCCGCGCCGCCGCACTAGCCGCCGCGGGATCGATCGTGCTGCTCTGCGCTGCCTATTCTATTATTTATTACCAAAATATGACGGCGTGGTGCGGCATGCGGTCGCTGACCTCGCTGATAGCGGCACGAGTCGCCATCGCCGTGATACGTCGTAAACATTCAGGTGCAAAGCGCGGGAAATCCGCCCCTTGCAATCCTCTACATTCCAACGACCCCCTTGCTTATATTTTCTCAGTTGAATGACACCAGCTGGCTTTTTAATAAGGCTATCGCTATTGTTGTTTCCTTAGACGACAAATGAGGATGCCACGCTTGTTCCACGTGTAATTTTATCGAACGTAATTTGAAATCCGATCTAGGTTTTACTCTTGACACATTTAGAACATATGAGAAAGACTAAATCGTCAATGAACTTACCTGATAACAAGTTTAGGTAAATAATGTTATACCTACATACCTTAACAAATTAATGATTTTATGTATAGTCAAAAAATAAACTTACAATATGGGTAGGGGCGTCGTTTTGAGCCACAGCTTTTCGGACTAAAGTAATAAACGTCATCCGAAACGGAAATGTCTTTTTCTTCTTCGTCGTTTCTGACCATGACGTAATCGCTGAAGGTCTTCTTTGATTTAAAGATTTTTGTGATTATTTACTAACTGGTACAAAACAAAGAAATAGTTGAAGTAAAATGTAACGAGTTGGGTCATAACTAAGTTCTTGCTAATTATCTGATAAAACGTGATCACAAGATCATACACTACCTACTCAACTTTCACTTAAAATGATCATTCGTTCAGTGAAAATAATAATATAAAACATTATATAATAAAGTTACATTGAGTAAAATACAATATGCAATGCAAAAAATATGAAATGTATCTCACTCACTATGGATACAATCACTTTCATTAAGAACCTCCAACACACAACACCACACTTAACACGAGAACTTTTTATTGTGACCTCGAAATATGTCCCTAAATTATATGCAAAATAAGCATGGCTTTTTTCTGACAAGCGCGTATTCAAGTCCAGAAACGTTATTGTTTATTGACTTCATTGATTAGTTAATTTCTTTTAAAATCATGAATTTTTCTGTAATCTGGTAGTCAAGTGTTTTTGCCAATCCAGTAGTAGAACTTTGACTTTGTATCAATTCAAATTTCTTATTTTGTGGCTTTTGTGTATATGGTTGTATAAGAATGGGGAATATAGTAACAACTATAAGGCATAACAATGCCTTATAGCTTATAGTAGCCTTATAGTTACCCTTATAGCTAGCTACAAAACTTTAACTTATGGAACACTGTGGATGTTAGATCGACGTGCAAGATTTGCAGAACTGGATAATATCTCAATATGCATTGCAGTATAAACGACTTTCATACATTCAAAATATTAGATATTTTATACATTTATTTTGTTGGATATCAACATGAGAGGTTTAGAAAGACAAAGCTATGTAGCCCTTTTGGCGCGTTATACTTCAATCATGTACCTTTTTGATGCTCCTCATCAGGAAGAAATATAATATGACAAATAAATACCAATAAATAAAATTATTTTTTATGTTATTTATTTACCACCTTTGTGCTCAACTGTCAATTTATTTCTTCGACAATTTTGTCATAGTCCGAAACAACGAAGACGAAAATCCATTCCCGTTTCGGACTATTAAGATAATATTATTACATTGGTCCGAAACGGCCGATTAAAAGAAACGAAGTACCCATAGGTCAGTACTAGGTTTTTGTTTATTTATGGGCGTACTTTTCTTTGACTAAGCTTTAAACTTTATGTTAGTTCCAAATTATAGGTACCGTAGCCACCTTCTCTGAGAAAAAAAAGATCTTGTTCGGCCGATGTGTCTCATTTGTTCTATGGAAAATAACGTAATAGAAACAATTTGAGAAAATATTGTCCCTATTTGTACTATAGAACAGTTTGTACTTTTTTGTCTCAAATTGTTCCATAGAACTAATTATATATTAACTTCAAGAAGTTGAAAATATATTTAAAACATAATTTATATTATGTAGCGAGTAGTTTCATTTTTTTGATAGTGAACTGTACCTGGTATTAACGTCAGATATTGTCATTCACATCTTTTTCATCAATCATCATGGAAGAATTTGGGAAAAGTCTATTGCCATTTAGTTTTATACATTCACAGACAAACAAAACCAGGAGCAAAAGCTAGAATGTAGTTCTATAGTACAAATAGCGACAATATTTTCTCAAATTGTTCTATTACGTCATGTTCCATAGAACAAATGGGACACATCGTGTTCGGCAGACATAGACCACAAAACAGAAGAAAAAGGTATTATGAGGATTCCATTTTTACCTTTTGAAGCATCCTAAAACTGAAACGTTCAGTGTCACTCCGTTGACCTATAATAGTTAATTTAATAAAACAGTCTGTTTTCGGGCTTCACTGAAAGTGGGTTTTCTAATAAAGAATTACTTCAGATATTCCTTATGTTGAAAACTATAGTAATATACCTTATTAAAAAAAAGGTAAACTATGTTTGTTTGCTGCATGCACCTGTAAATAATAACTATCGAACGTGCTAATTGTTAAAAGTTGTATTACAGCCATAAATGCCTAACTTTTGATTTAATTGTTAGTTTCCTGTTGCTGTCGAGTCGTGGGAATATACAACAAATCCCACGTTAATAGCGCCAATCTTCACGCCATCGTCGTGCAACACTAATATTCAAATCTGAACGTCTATATTTTACTTACAAACAACACTTGCCTTTGTGCTTCTCTTTAATATTTACAATGTAAAGCTGACGGAATTATAAAAAAGCTATGTAACTTAACTCTCAACATCATATTTAGTGGATGTCTAAAAGAGTTAACAATAGCTCCAAGATATAATTTTTTTTCACTAAGATTTGTAATAAACATTACATTTCAAGCTGTTACTTCAAAACTTTCTGAGATACAGCTACTTAGAATGTTTTAACATTACTACGTTTTAATTTCTCCTTAAATCTTCCATAACACTATAACACTTAAGAGTTTCCTATTGTTTACAGGTTTGGTCATGTACGGAGGGCGGCGCAGGGGCAGCGCGGCGTAATGCGCCCGAGCGTTTGCCCTGCATGGCCAGCGGTGGTGTGCTTCCTACTGCTCGGGTGCACGGGACCCATCGCCGCCGCGACCAACAAGCAACTCGCACCTGGAAGTTAGTCACTATACATATTATGACCGTCCGGTCAGTTGTACTTTGGTATCTTCAATACTACGCGTTGTATTCAGTAGTCTAAGGGTCAATCATATATATACGCATGGTATTACCTAAAACTAGAAGGTCATTATGAAATTTAAGTCCAAATTATGCGAATGTGTGTTGGCCCAACCCACACAACTAAAGCTCACAAATTATAATTACCAATTTAAAATTTATTTAGGTGAATTCATTCATTCACAGCAAACGTTCGTAAATGAATGAATACAGGCAAACAATCTCACAGCATTACACGTTCCTCCTGAGTTAGCAAAAATATCAGCGGACGTTGATCCGTAGCTTAGGGGCCACTAGTGGGTTTAGAATTTATTTATATTTTGTATTTAAAAAACGGTGTTTATATCTACGTCATGCTATTGAACTCATGCTTGCATTAGTGCCGTGATCAATGCGCCAGATTGTTAAGTAAAATTCGCCAAAGTTGGTTAACAGTAAAGACTGTTTTCATTGCGCTACATAGAGATACATACATCTTTGTAGGTATATTACGCGCAAAGACCGAAAACTCTAATTTAGTGTTTTTTAGCGACCACAACGAGTTGTAGTCACAAACTTAAAGATCTGTTGGTCTTCATAATAACAATAATATACTAAAATTAATTGTTTATATCTGAAAGCAATAGCTCAAAACGCATCATGGCATTTCTGCATTACCACGTCGCGTCGTGGCCGTATTCTTAAGAGCCATAACACGAGCCATTTCGCGTTGTGGCTGTTTTTATCTTTGACAGTAACATGTAACATATGATTTAAGCAAATTACTTAGGTCAAGTCAGACAAGCTTTTTTTCGGTAAAAGGTACATGCACTTGAAGCAGCTACGGTTAAATATTTTTTTGTAAACTTTCATGGTTCAGCGTTAAAATTGATTAATATTATTTTCGGTTCAAAAATTACTATTAAAAATAGCGCGATATTCAAAGTGGTTGATATGAAACGCATGGTCAGGTAACCTGACCAATAGTGATCAAAGTCTATTTACACGAAGCGCTAGTTTTGGGCGATAATCTCATGTTTTTTGTCACAGACTTCGACGTAACTCTAAGCACGCTAAAATGGCGGGCATTGCGGGCGTTTGAAGTGATATTTAAAAATATATTATTTTTACAGAATTTTCATTTTTCTTGCTGGATTTGTTTTTCACAAGTGTATAACGATAGGAGTTATAGTATAAAATGTTTAGGAAAATAAATAATATAAATTTATTCATAGTCTTGTAAAAATTCGTTAATATTTCGTTCATCACGGTAATCGATTTTTTTTTTTTTTGTTTTTTTCGTTATTTGTGCTCTATTACATTGCTTCTTGCTAAATTGTGTAATTCTAGCTAAGCAGAAAGTATCCTTTAGGTTTTAATTCCCTTGACAATATTAAAATATGAAAATGGATGTATCTTTTCGAAGTTTTGAATTTTTCACTGCTTAAGGGATTGCACTCTACAGTATTTGATATCAATTTCAGTTTGATACCACACGTTTCTAAAAATAAGGTGTTGCTTGACAAACAGACGGAAAATAAACGGATTATATAAGGAGCACGTTTTTTTTTCCGGTGGAACGTAATACTAAAAATAATAATTCCTTGAGTTAAAAAAACAATGATTTTAAGTAGTTTTTATTTTTTGTTTTCATTTAAAATCTTATTGACTTAAAATTATATTTGCCACTCGATTACTTTGTTATTTGATTACATGATGATTCGTGTCTTACTTGTAGTTTATGTAGTATATGCCGATGATGGTTAAAATTAAGTGCTTGGAGCGTATATAATTTTGTTTTTTTTCGGCTAGTAAAATTTCAGGTTTATGACTTCTACGTGTAGTACTTTAAAGTTTACAGTCATTTCATACTAATACAGTATAAGTAGTATTATTAATAATTATCCAGAATTGAAGAAAAGAGAACAGTTGGAAGTATTTAAATAAAATGGTCTTTAAATTAAAGCTCGTATATAATTGTTGTTTTGGTTTTGCTTTATTTTCAGAAAATTCTAACATTATAGTCTGTTTACTTTTTCTGTCGCCGAATTGTGTACAAAAGACAAAGACCGAAAATTTTTATCAATTGGTCTAGGGGGCGTCAACCACTGCTTACAAACATGGGACGCGTACACATTAGTTAATGCGTAGTATTCGCATTGCATCCAAGCATGTGCAAGTAATGCAATGAATTCCAAAGCTAGATTCTGCGAACATGCTATAGTTATTATTACAGTATTTCCAGTTTTGTCTCAGTGAAAACATTTTTTTTAACTTCTTAATTACCTAAACATATTTATTGATGTCACCATAAAACCTTTTACTTGATACATCTAACCTAGACACGAATATGATAGATAAAGTTATTTCTTATAGGCAAGGTAAAGTACGTGATATGTGATTGTGTTTTGCATTGAATAATAAACATTGATTATAAATTGCTTTGAATAATATTATAAATGTGAATTTTGAAGGCATATTGTTTGTCAACCCTGTTTTCTTTAAATCTATTCTTTTGTTACGGATCAAGTTTAAACTCCCAAGTGATTGTTTACAACGAGCCCAGCTGTCGGGGGCAATGACCCGCTCCGATGAAACCCTTATATTAAATCAAGTTCACACTCTTTTAGTCTATTGTAGTTAATTAATTATATTTTTTTCAAATTTTATTTTTTAAGATATGAAGGGAACCGGAAAAGATATGTTGTTTTATATATCAGTTTGTATAGTACAGTCCACAATAAATATATTTTTATTATTGTTTTGTTTTTAATTCTTTATCTATTCCTGGTCACCTTAACATATCTTCTGGGTTACTGTTTTATTAAAATTGTGACAGTGTAAGCGAACCTTTATTTTAGCCATGAATTGAACTTCCGTTGTTATTTAACTCGTATGCATTATAAAATACAATGAGCAGTCCAGTTCGCTATATATACGCACACTAAACTCTTATTATAAGCAAGTTATACGTTCATATGTCTATATATTTATATGAAATAAGTATACCAACAAGTTATTATCGCATTGGTTGTTGGAGTCTTGCTTAATATAATGCAATATTAAAAAAAAAAAAAAATGAGTAATCTGTAGTTAATGATAAGGTAAGTTGGTGTATTTTTAACTTAGTTAAAAGTAATTCCCGGCAATGGGGAAAATCTTTAAAAACTAAGCGGTCAATCAATCGAAAAAATGTGATCAACTTTAAACGGTTTTTATATAGTCAGCCAATATAGTTTTAGGTTTGAAGTTTACGAATTTAAGAGTTGCCCAATTTTCATAAGTCATAGATAAGGCACGTCGCAAACAAACATACGAAGATAATAATCGAAGGCGCCAAGATAAGTAGTTTATCTTGTCGAGTATTTTGATACGCTTCAACCGAAATCATGCTAACTTAATTGAGTTTGACATTTAATGTTTATTAAATACTTGAATAGCTCATGGGTTACTTATGTAAGGATGACCAGAGAATCAGTAAATAATGTCAGTAGTATCGCAACAATGTTGCACAGTTCGTATGCACTTAGTGTACTTGTGTTTTCATAAGGTTTCCCTGACCGTATGTTATGGCGGATTAGTATCGAATATATCCTGCTACTTGTAATCGAAATAACATACGATAGTGTAGGGTTGCGAGTAGTTTGTGACAAACCTGGTTGGTAGGTTTGAAACTACGATGAATTTCCAAAACACTATATTATCAAATGTGTGTGACTCTATCAAGCTGGTACCAACTCATTGTAAACAGGCACAAACAATTGCACTGTTTTTTACTGAATATTAAATTCGCATTTGAACTGAAAATCTGTTGAAAATTTTGGTTACAGTATCTCAATGCACTTCGCAGGGAAATGTAGGCCATCCCCTATCTACACCACCCCCAGAACTTAAACATAGCAATATTTCATGCATCGAAACAAGACCAACTGCATCAAATTTGAATAATTGCATCCAGTGAATCAGTAATTAAATACAGACATAAGCATGAATTGTGCATCTCTGAATATCAAAATTACTTAACATTATTTATTTACAAATTTATTTATTATTTTTTACAAAAATGTTAACGCTTGACTACAAATACAAAGTTACTTTGTATGTCAACTTCAATGAACTGAAATTGTAACAGGGTCAATTCTGTTTACATCATATTTACGTATTTGCATCATATGTTACGTATTTATTCAATAGAATGTAATGATTGTACAGTTACATCGCTTGCTGCCTTTATATGTATAACTAATGCAAATATGTATAGCATGGATGTTATCACTGGTAGATCTGTAAATCTGCAAGTGTCACCTGACTCGTATGTACAGTTATGTGCACAAATATAACGTACAAGAGTGCGTTTGTTGTGGAGAATGCAATATTTGTCTGATACAAACATGTACCTGTGTTTACATACGCTGCAGCTGTGTGAGTCAAGTGACATTTACTCGCTCGATATGCCGCCGTCGCGTCGTGTGGTCCTCCGGCGAGACTGCTGCTTGCTCTGTTTATATAATTACGTGTAGGTATGTAACGTACATAAATAAAACACATCCGCGTTCTTTACCACTTAATTTTGTCTACTTTCTAATTAAATACTTTTAAGAAAGATATAAATTGCAACAATAATAGTTTTTATCGGCATATTGGTAATTTTATCAACGTTCAGTTTACAGATTTCGAATTAGTGTCAAAAGATTTTTAAATTCAAAAGATCACAAACTTAAATTTTTCAAACTGACAGTTTTTTCCAAATGCATATGAAAGTAGCAATGTATACGGTACTTTTTTTTTCGGGTCACTCCCGCGTCTATCCCACTACTACAACTCCTGGATAAGAGTGACGTCCTTTGATCGAATAACGCAGTTGTGCAATGAGTCAGGAAGATGTGTCTAGGCACCCTGCCGGCTGTCTAGGGACCCATAACAAACTTAATCAGAAGAAATAGTAGATAATAAGAGACCAGTTTCAGACTACGGTACTTGTATTTTTTTATCTTTCCGTTTAATCTTTCAATCGGTGGACTGATTTTAACTGGACAGTTACGGGCAGATACAGGTAATATTAAAGGACTGTTCTTATTTAAGAAAAATAATAAGGGTAAATTTAAAACAGAAAATGAAAAAGGAGCCTTAACAGGATCTCTCCGTCAATATATTTTAATTAGGAACGCGTAGAACTGTCAAGTTGAAATTACCAAATACTGTAGTCTGCGGTCCCTTGGAGCTGCGAAAAAATCAATCCACTGTCTTCATAGTAAAAGATCTGGCCATTTATGTCACATTACCCATAAATTGGCTTAGGGAATCAAAACCTATAGGGTACTTCCGGTTGACCTAGAATCATAAAGTTCGGTAAGAATCTATATCATAGACTACTAAGTAAAGAAAAAAATTCAAAACTGTAAATTTGCATTTACATCATTAAAAAAACTACGAAAAATTTACAAAAAAAACGATATCCGACATTACGTACCTTTTAGCTTATATGAAACCTTCGGTGAACACTTGACCGGTTTTTTTTTGTGAGAATAGTGGATATGCATAAAATTTAATTTAATTTCTTAATTAATTTATCGTAAAGTATGTGAAAACAGTATATTTACAGTGAAAGCAGAATTGAATTGTACGATAAACCATTGAGATAAAACCATTTCGAGTAAAAATATCTATCTCGCTCACCAGAACTACGTTTTCTATGAAAGTTGTATGGCGACCGTGTACTTTGACGTCATTGTACATATCGGATCTGTCTGTCTTGTCTGTCTGTTAATAAGTCAGATATTTGAAAAAAGGTAACGGATCTTTATGGGTAATGTCTCAAGCTTTCTTCATGTCATAGTTTCAAACATCGTGAATGTTGTACAAAGAGCCTTTTTTTATAAAAAGTGATAAAACTGTATCGCCATAACCTTCCAATGAGTAAATTAAGTAATACTAAATAACCGGCAATTATTATTAATTGGCATTTAATCATATTGACCGTAACATGTACGTACACACATACAAATTATATAGTACTTAACATTGATAAAGCTGCGCTAAGATTGATAAAATTGCGCAGTGACATCGACCTTGACAACGCATTCAGACAACGTAGGCAATATTCAGTGTTTATCTAAATGATCTGAACATTTCAGTTGCGGTAGGTCATAAGTTCTACTCATGTATAAGTTTTTTTGACAAGTAAATATTATAACAAGTGTAGCGATATACCTATTTGCATCATTATAATACTATACAGAATTTTTATCATTGCTGTAATGTCAAAGTCAAAATGTTTTTTATTCGAATAGACTTAAAATAAGCACTTTCAAATCGTCTTTTTTTTACAACCACCGGTTCGGAATGCTATTTCTACGGGGAAGAATCCGGCAAGAAACCTTCGTAGTTGCTTTTTTCAATATTCAATTACAATATTTTCTACTACAAATTACAATTTTCAATATAATAATTCTAGCTACACTCTCAATAAACTGTCAATAGATAAACCTGTGCAGCTAATTAAATTGCTTCCATATATCTTTATCCTCTACATAATTTTTAATTTTATAGTAAGCCTTCTTAATTAAAATTTGTTTAACATATTGCTTAAATTTCCTATCTGACATTTCTGTTACGTTTCTTGGAATTTTAAAAGCGAACACAATTTCCAATAAATGACTTACTAGTTTTTGCTAATCTAACTGTAGAGACACGTAATTTATCATTATTTCTGGTATTTATACCGTGACCTAGTCTATCAAACTCATTTAGATGTTTCCGTACATACATAATATTGTCAAAAATATATTGGGACGGTAAGGTGAGTACAATTTCCTTAAATAATTGTCGTAATGAATGTCGCGGCTTATACAGAGCTCTTATAGCTCTTTTTTGTAAAAAAAATCGTATCTGTTTCGGCCGCACTACCCCATAGTAGTAACCCATAAGACATAATACTATGAAAATATGCAAAATTTACCAGTCTAGCTGTCGGGAGATCCGTTAAATTTCTAATTTTCCCTACTGCATATGCCGCCGAGCTTAATTTACTACTAATTAGTTCTAAATGTGCGTTCCACTGAAGTTTTGAATCGATATTAATGCCTAAGAATTTAGTCGATCCTACGATATCCAGCACATCATTATTTATTTTAACATATGTCGATAATGTCCGCTCGTTTAGCAAAGAAAATTTGAGACATTTAGTCTTGGTACTATTAAGAAGCAAATTGTTAGAGTTAAACCAATCTGTTACTTGTTTTAAAGTTGAATTTATTTCATTTTCTTCGTTATATTTACTATTGGTTTAAAAAATAAAAGATGTGTCATCAGCAAATAAAATTACTTCACCAAAAATTTCATCTAGCATAAACGGAAGATCATTGATATAGACTAAAAACAAAAATGGTCCCAGAATTTACCCTTGAGGCACACCCATTTTTACAATAGACCCAGATGATGTAGTGCTACCGATTTGAATTTTTTGAACACGTTCGTCTAAATAGGATCTCACATAGCCAAGTGAAAGATTATCAAAGCCATAATATGATAATTTCCTGAGGAGAATGGTGTGATCTACGCAATCAAAAGCCTTAGAAAGATCACAGAACACCCCACGCGTCTTGTGATCCCTCCCAGGCTGCAAATATTTTACGTACCAGATCTACTCCCGCATCTGTTGTTGACCGTCCTTTGCTAAACCCGAATTGTTGGTGATGTAGTATCCCATTCAGATTGAAGAAACACGATAGTTGAGTAAGCATAAGTTTTTCAAAAATTTTACTAATAGCAGGTAAAGCTGATACTGGCCTGTAATTCGATGGATCTTCGTGACTACCTGCTTTAAATATATTTCGAAAACGTTAGCTACTAGTGAATTATCCGAAATCAGTTCGTTATTTATATTTAAAGCTTTATTTTTATCGTTTTTGTCTATTTTCCCTGTTTCGGTATTACATTCCATGTTGTTTTAATTTTATATGATTTTTTAATTTTATTACTCAGATACATAGCTGTCGCTTCCTGACAAACTTTTTAAACAATTTTGAATATCGCCTAACTTACTTATGAAATTCTACATTAGTATTTATTGATTTTTGTCCGTACAATTCATATGTCACTACATCTCCTTATGCCTCGAGTGGCCCAATCACAAAAACGCAGATTCTTTTTTGGTTGGATTTGTTTTTTTTTTGCAATATTTGTTAAATTCCACTTTTATTTGTTCAAACATATTATTATACAAAACATCTGGGTCATCTCTCATTAAATTTATATTTTTTTATTTTTCTGCCTCACTAAATTTGCCTAAGGACTTATTATTTAAAGGTCTAATTTCTATTTCGCGATTCTTTTCATTCCTTTTAAATTCAAGTGTGAAACTTGAGCCGTGTGGTCTGATCTAACACCATTAACTATAAATTTTTCTATCACCGGGCAGCTTAAAAATATATTATCGAGGCAGCTTTTACAGTTTGGCGTTATTTGCGTGGGTTCATTGAATATGTGACTAAGATTGAACGATTTAAAAATACTAATAAATTTAAGTCTATCTGGGATATTATTTTTGTTTAGAAAATCAACGTTAAAATCCCCACACACTATGACTGGCTTACTTGACCTACTAGTTACAACAAGAGTCCTCCATAATATCAATGAATTTTGAAAAATCTGAACGAGGCGGCCGATATACGCATACAATTAAATATTCAACTATTTCTGCACAGGCAATCTCACATACCCGTTCAACAGAAAACTTAACAATATCGTGGCGCTCTTTGAACTTTATAAGTATCATGCAACCAACTCCTGAAGGTGATTTTCTGTTAAACGTGCTTCCAATACAAAAATTTGGTACATTGAAAGTCATTTTGCTGTTGCATAGAAATGTTTCCGTAATACAAAATATATCTAGTTTTATACTTTCGATAAATAATTCTATGTCTAGTATTTGGCCAGAAAAGCGATTGATGTTTTGATGTACAGGCATTAGGAAACTATTGGACGGCTTTTCGGTTGTCGTACTATTTAGTTTAAATTTACAACATTATTATTACTGTATTAGAGTCAGTTACAATAAGCTTAGTTTTGTATATTATATGCTACCAACGTAGCAATCGTTTTAATTTGATTCCTATTAAGATACATAGTATCTTTAGTTAATTGAAAACCTTTTAAAAACTTATTTACAACAAAAAATGTAAACTTGTCGATTGTTGTCAATATATACTACTCAAAACAAAATAAGGGCCACGAGGTATTTTTTAGTAGTAAGTAGTAGTAGTAAAATATTGAGTATAAAAACTCTTTGATACCTAAACTATTTAATATTGTAGTATTCATCTAATGCTGGCAACAATTTTAAATAAAATTTGATTTAAAATTATTTTTGAAAATTTTGATTCCATTTTCTTTGTCGTTTTGCTTTCCTTAGCTTCTTGGTTTATTAGAAATTATCAGAGTTCATTGATATCTCGAGTCAGAAACATCTTTTGCAATATGCCACAAGCACGCAGGCGTCATATGGACTCGCTGACAGCAACCAGAGAAGAAGATTGAAGAAGGATCTGTGTGTTTGCAATTGGGATTTTCTCGAAGAGCTATTCAAAATCTATGGAATCGTTTCCAAGAGACTGGCAGTGTTAGAAGAAGACCTGGTTCGGGCAGAGTTCGCATTACAACAGCTCAAGAGGATCGTTACATTCGATTAAGTGCGCGCCGAGATCGCACAACGACGGCCTGCATGAAGACCAGCAGGCATCAAGAAGGCGAGTTGTCCGTGTTCCATTAACCAGAAATCATCGTGCAAATCGTTTAAGATTTACCCGTCAACATTTGGACTGGGACATAAACCAATGGGGCATGGTGCTCTTCACAGACGAATGCAAAGTTAATTTTTTTAACGACGATCGGCGTATTAGAGTATGGAGAAGACGCGGCGAGACATTTTTAGAAGCCTGCATCCATGAAGTCGATCGTTTTGGTGGTCCCAATGTAATGATTTGGGGCGGGATAAGCTTACACGGCAAAACTGAGCTCGCTATTTTAAATGAGGGTACTGTTACTGCTCAGCGGTATATTGAGGAAGTTGTCAGACCACATGTGATTCCATTTGCCCAGCGAGCGGTCCTGGATTGATCTTGATGCAAGACAATGCTCGTGCACACACGGCTCAAGCGACTCGGTTTGTACTGGAAGCGTCTCAAATTCAAGTCTTGCCGTGGCCGGCGAACAGTCCGGACTTAAATCCAATAGAGCACATGTGGGATCAGTTGAAACGAAGAGTTAGAGACGGTGATCAGGAAATCCACAACCAACAGCAACTCATCAACGCTGTTAAAAGGGCCCGGGAAGAGATTCCAATGAAAAATGTCAGGCATTTGATTGAGAGCATGCACTCCAGGCTTCAGGAGGGCGTAGCGAAACGAGGAGGGCATACTCGTTACTAAAAGATGAGAATGGAGTATTTTCTTTTGTTTTCAGTAACTTTACATTGTTTTTATTTTTAACCGTAAATGTGGTTTTTTCTTTCAAAAGCAAATAAACTTTTTAATCATTATTATTGGAATAAGTTTATTGGTCTACACGGTAAAAACAACATTAGTTTTCGTTATGGAGACAAAAAAATATATTGGTTTTATTATTTTCATGGTACAGACAAAATACCTCGTGGCCCTTATTTTGTTTTGAGTAGTATAATATATCCCGAGTATATCCATCCATATACTGTAGTATTAGGCTAAGGTAACTTCTTAGTATGCTTTTCCATATCTTCTCACAAGAAAACAATAATCTTGACATTCTTAAGCATCTTTATCACAAAACTTTTATTATTATTAGTTATTTTAATAGATTTAAGCAAAACTATTTTAAATAAAACAGCTTATCTTCGTTTTTAAATAAGAAGCTTGTCTTAGTTATTAATTTGAAATGCTTTAGGTTTTTTTTCATTAAAGTAATGCATGCCTACTTCTTAGTGTTTTTAAATTCCGATAAAAATGTTAGCTTAAAAATATAAAAATTAATAAAAACCCTGCTAGTAAAAACCTTTAAAAAGTAAATAATAAAAGCGTACCTAGTAATCTTTTGATTTAAATGTCATCGCGTCGGGGAACCTTTGTTGTAACTATTTTGTTGTTGTGTAACTGTTGTAGCTTTCTTACTTTTATCATTACGGAACGTCTTTGTTTTAATTATATTAATTTGCGCTTTTTATTTTTATCGTTTTGGAGGTTTTTAATTCGGGGGTTTATTCATTTTAAACTATTTTTTATTTCATAAGTTTTAAATTAGATAAACTCTCTTTCCCATTATTTAGTTAAGGTATGTCTTTGTTACCATTTTATGAGAATACCCCCTAATTAGCAGTAGGCAAATGAAATGTAAAATCAATTGAAGTGGGGATTATTGGGAATTTTAATGAAATCTTTCTCAATAAGCTTATGAGCTAAAGATTCGTATCTGGTTACGAATCTTATATCTACTTATTAAGATAGCTGATCACAAGTTGCTGAGGAGTTAGGTATTCCTCAGACTACTTGGTTATACAGCATCAGGTTAATGTTACGATTTCTAGGTAACACCAAAACAACATTAGATTTAACCAATTTTTAAATCAATCGAACCTGTAGAAGTAAGTTAATTCTATTAATCTACCAATAAATGAGATCTTTATCAGATCCGAGTATTGCTTAGAACCATCTCAATAACGCCAACTTCCAATCAAAAAAACCAGTCAAAATCGGTCCATCCGTTTGGACGCTACGATGCCTCAGACACACGAATACAAAGATACTAAGTACACACGTTAAACAAACATAAAACCCCTCTTTTGCGGTCGGGTCCTCCATGAAACATTTTATTTTTCTTCCTTTTGCAGAATATTGGATAAAAGAACATACTAAAATTTATTCAATTCAAACATTGTAGTGTAGGTTTACAAATTAGGTATTATTGTTGCATTGTCCTTTTATAATCTGGAAAAAATCATGAATAAACTCGGTTTTCACATGTTAAATTATAGTTCACCATATTTTTGATATTTATATAACCATATTAATTGTTTGTTTTCTAATGTAAGTACTTATGGGACCATTTCTAAACGTCAAAGAAATGTACAAAAAATATTTTTGTGATTATATTTTTACTTCCTACCGTTATCAAAATGAAGAACGCTCTTCCTTCAGGTACAGTCGAGTAAAAATTATCTGCCGCGTTAAACATAAGTAAGAGGTCTCAGAGGATTTTCGTGAATGTATAAAGTTAATTTATTCAGGTCAACATAGTTCTAGTAGAATCAACATAGTTAATTCTTGTTAGAAATATATGTAAATCAGGTAAGGATAACTAATCCCATGCAGACAGGGCCGTGAGAGCTTCGAGACTGTTTTCCTGAGCGCATTCTATTTAAAATCGCTGCACTGTTTACATTTCTAATTACAAGCTGTGAAAGAAATAGAATCGCAGCTGCTCGTGTGTATATTTATCTCGGCCCATTTTCTAAACAATTATGAGAATTAGGTCACGGGGTTGTTTGTTAACTGGTATCCTCGGAAGGCGCGTAGGACTTTTGTAAAATGTACATAGGTGTCGGTGACATGGTGTGGGTTGCTAGGGGAGAGGATTTTCTTTTTCGGAAGTAGTTCATGTGCGTACATCGATTGAAATATATTTATAACTGTAGTATTGTATACTTGGGTAATTGAGCATGTTATGTGAGTGTGACGTTGGTTGGTGGAGGCCCCGGCGAGGCTGCGGCGGTGGACCAGGTCGAAGTCGGCCTCCGGCTAACAACCTCAACCACAGTATTTTAGAATCGCGAAGGTAACGCGGTCGACGACCGCCGCCACTTGTCATCTTCACTCGTTCCAATTACTGCGGCTAGCTATGTACTACAACGTGCGATCTTTCACTTACTTGGATTCGCATCGGGCACCCAATATATGCCTTTTTTTCCTCAACGTTCATTTAATTTTTTTTTGTGTTTGCTAAAATGTTTTTACCTGAGCGCATGCGTTGTTTCTGCTCTACTTTGTTCTTACGTCCAATGTCAGTATATCGGCTAATTTTATCGCGCTCACGCTACGTAACTTTCATGTTTGATGAAGCCAAACGACGACAGTTTGTTTTGGATTATAACTATTGATTCTAGACAATTAGGCATATTAAATGTATGGCAGTACCATTAAAAACAAGTATAATACCAACGAGTCTTGTGTTCCAACCATAACTTCAGATTATTTTTCTATACGTCAGATAGCATTGCTTACTACAGTGATTTTGTATTAAGATTCATTATTCCTCATAAATCCGTTAGAGGCGGTTTGCAAAGATTTGTAACTGCGTAGACATTCGAAGGTATAAATATGGTAGATATAAAATGATGATATCTTCAAGGAATCTACTGGCCTCATTAAACCATACAAACGAAACAAGAGTTCGTCTATTCTCTGGTAATAAATATTAATTTACCTTCTATTAACTGACTATTTTATAAAACATGCATTCCATGACTAGCTTTATAGGTTTTTCACTTTCCAATTTCGAAACTTTGAAGATTTAAAAGACGATAGTGACATCCCTGTAGTGTGTGACGGGCAAATGTTAGTGATGATGCGCCAGGGCCAGGCCGGGGCCGATCCAGGAGCGAGGCAGTTACCGCCTTGTCCGCGTGACGTTTAGCACAGGCAGGCAGAGTGTTTTCGTCGCTATTTCCGCAACAAGTGTGTTTTGCGTAGTGAGGCCCGACCGGGCGAGCGGCGTGCGTCGTCGGCCGCGCACCATTCAAAACAAGTGCTAGGAGTTTTGGGGAAACAAAATCACACTTCAATAACAAAACGTGTTTCTGATAAAACAAACCTATTCTTTAACGGTCAATGGTCATAGAGTTTATATTTTTAAGGCAAATACACTCTCTGAAGCCTTAATGGTTAGTAAGATTTAACCCAGTCATTACTTTACTGAGAAAAACTCATATGTTTTCATTATATTCTAATCAAGATTAATTTCCATAAAATACTGGCTGTTCAAATGTTATAAGTAATAAGATTTTATTAGTTTGTTCGATTGGTTTTCATTGTCAATCTTTTTATATTTTTAAGAAATAAGATTTAAAATACAAGTATATTCAAATAGCGTATATTATTCAGCAAGTGAACGGTCTATACGTGAGCAATAACAATCTTTAGTAGGTAGGTGGCACCGGTATCATTCCGCGAAAAACACAGCCCAAGGTGATTTGTGTTTACGCTCTCGATCGTACAATAGGACTGGCACTACTATTTAACTCGTTGAAATCTTAATTTTGTAAGATTTTGTCGAAGTATATCTGTAGGTCAAATGAAATTGTTCAAACGACATTCAAAAGCTCGTTGTTTTTCTAATTCATCAAGCGTTTATATTTATTTGTCTTTTATTCACGGGTTGTAGGCGTTCGTTGCTTAATGATCAACTCGTTGTTTTTAAATTCGACGGATTCGATTACCATTCCGAATAATATGGAGCTTTATCTTCATCTCCATCCTGCAACGAAGAATTTATAACTTCATTTTAACATTAATTTGGTGCGTGTAAAACTTGAAAAATTATTCAAATCGTTAATCGTCTAGCATGGATATATTTTTTAGTTTATGAAAAACTACAAAATTTAGTCAAATGTTAATATTTGCAGCAGGGGATAATTAAGTTATTTAAAAACCTTGTAACAGGTTCTCTCGATACAGGCTTGTCTAATGAGGAGACCAAAATATATTCTTGTATAAATATTTTCTTTAAAAAAAAGATTCCAACTCAATAAGCTTTTATTGGAAATATTAACCCTGAAAAAGAAAGCCTATTACTGCTTTATGCGTGAAATGTCGTTTGTTTGCACTCAATTTGTGGAAAAGTCTCGGCCCTCGGTACTTACGTCGTATGACGTCATGGCATCCAGATTTTAATCTATTTGCATTTTAATTAGCAAATATTTGCGACTCGTTGCGTACGAAGTGGGGACGTGCTATTCACACGTCATGGAGTGCGCAAACAATATTTCGTCACGGTTCCCTTTTTGGTTATGATGAGTATAACGTGACAGAGTACACACATTTAAACAGATATCTTAAACTAGGAAAACACTATTGTGGCATGGCGCGTCGGAATCGTATCGGTTTCACACAATACTGCAGTGTTGTGTCGCAGCGTAGTGTGTTCTCCCCTACTAAATACCAAACCAATATAAACCAATATAATGCTAAACCCAAACCAATGAAACCAGTATAATTCTGACGCGCCATGACACAGTAGTTTGTTTCATGCTTTAGCTACTTTGCCTTGCTTGCGTCAAACTACGCATCATGTTGATGGCAGATTGTTTTTGGAATTGAGCGTTTTTGAACAGAAGAAAGTAAGATGCCATGTAACGTTCCGTAGACATCGTAACATTTGTATGCATCTGGTATGGAATTTGAGTGAGGTTATCTTTGTGTGTCCTATTCTTGTCTACAAAAAAAATCTCGTCTTCCCTTGCGTAGAAATAAGCCTGTAACCCTCCATTTCAGAATTTTTGAAATCAAGGAGTTTGTCTGAGCCGAATAAAATAATGTCGCTTTCGAATAGTGTTAGATACTTTAGAAGTAAAAAACATGAACATTAAATCGTGAAATCTTAACGAAAAAGAACGCAGAAGATAACTTATTCATATAATTGTATCTTTACTACTTAGATAAGTAACAAAACAAGTATTTACTAAATAAAAGTATTCTGGTATTTGGCTTGCTGTGTGATATTGGTATCATTGAATGTAATAATATACTTTAGTTTAAATGTAGGAATGCCGCAGAGAAGGTGGTGCAAACTCCTGCAGGGGCCCAACCCCTCGGTTTCCGGGTCGATGACCGGAATCGGCCAACCTTGGTGACTTCGACCCACCTTCGGGCCCTTTCCTTGTGCTTTGAATGCTTTACATGCGTGACATTGAAATAACTATGCAAATAAATCGCTGGTAAACAACCGGTTAGGATTTGCTTCTCTAATCAGTAATATGTTATTGATTATAAAACAAACATGTATCATAAATGTTGTAAGGCACTGTCCGTCCACCTGTGATTGTTTATCTAAAAAAATCTCAACTATCTATTATACTCTTAATGTTTTATCGCTGTCTGTTTTTCTATTTGTTCCGAATAATCCCCGAAACGGGCGAAACCCGAAACCGATTAAAACCGGACTAGATAAGATAGATTTTTTTTCTTCTGTCTAAAGATATCCAGTTTTAAGAGTTAATTTTTAGAGGGCAATACGGGGGTAGGCTTAAATGAGTTACTTGGGAGTTGACGAAAAGAGCACCCAAATCGTCGTATTTCACGTTCTCTACTCTATTGCAGCACTACAGATATTCACTGGTTAAAACACTACCACTTTACTTATTAAAGTCTAATAATATGTAAAAAAGACTAAACAATATGAATATGTTAACCGCCACTTCTCGTTCCCCTCATGTAACTCTGGACGTCCTATAGTTTGTATAGGATCTTCAAAATTTTTTGGTGCGTGGCATATCATTGACCACTAACTATTTAATATAAAAAAAGATTGTTCTTTTTTCATACTCCTTAAAGTGCAATTCTTCTGTTTGGGTTTTGGTTTTGTACTAATATTTGTACTATATTGGTTTTGTCCATAATGTAATATGTTACTTGGATAGAAAATATGTTTGGTTATTTCATATAAAATATAACCAATTAACTATCGATTGGATACAAGCCAAGCCGCAATCAAATGCGATATATGTATATATTTGGAACGTGCTGATTAAACTCTTTCATTCAAATTTGACGCGGACAAAATGTTTGATAGAAATAAACGCGTTTTTTGTATTAATGACGAAATTCTCAATTTGCGTATCGAATTTCTAGGTGTAGTCAATAATGTAGACATCTACGTTTGTACATTATTCGGAAAGAACTTTCAGCGTTTACGTGTTTTGAACATCAATGTCAGAATCTGAATAAAAATAAAAAAGAAGTCTAGGTATCACATGAAACTCGTAAAAGATATTATGCCCAATATTTCTTTATGCACCTACGCTACTCGTTCATTGGTCTATCATTTACGTAATTACCTATTTCCAAGAATTGAGTTTGTAGCATGTGTGCCGAAAAATTATTTAGATAAAAACCACATATATTTGTATCCGAAATTAAATCAAATTATTTTGCATAATGGAGACCAGTGAAGGTATGTGTCGGATTCCATAATGATCACAAGTTTAGGTGTTGACCAGACCTTTTGAAGGCGTAAGAGTGCGGCATTGCTGGATTTGGTTGCTTCGTTGCCAGTCGAATCACGTTCTAGGGCGACTTGGTGAGGCGCCTTACCATTTTTTATTACATTCTCTGAATAAAATGTCCTCAATAAAAAGCCTATGGGAACACCGTTCGGTAGTATCATAAGTCGTGCGTGAGACCCTGATGTATAACAACTGTTTATGGCTATTGGTAGATTAAAGGGATCTACCTGATATATTTCGATTGGTATAGACATTGTTTATTTATTAAAAATGCCCGAATTACTATGGTATAAAATGTGCGAAATTTTTCACTGTCCATCATCCAACAACAAAAAACTTGATTTGTTTAAATACGTTTAAGTTATATGTAAAGATAACGAGTATGATAGTAAACGGATGTTAATAACAGGAAATTTGCATTAGTAACGTGAATAAACAGCAGCAAGGAGAGGCGACGGAGCACCATGTGAGTCGCCCATTGATATCTTCATTCAAGCTCCGGAAACATAAATCAGCGTACCGCGACGCGCTGGCCTTCGCAACTTTTCATCACTTCTCTTGTATCTTCCTCAGTCTGCCCGATCGTTATCTCCTTAATCTGGATTTCTATCTGATTATCGTCTAATTAAGCAGCTATAGAATCAAAAAGTGGAACAGGATGCCATAAGAGATGTGAGCATGGTCGAATTACTCACCCAACCGTTGAAATAAGTAGCCATAACGTCGCGCGTAGTCATGTTGGGAACTTAGGAATTAATTTTGAGTAGATGTAGGTAGGTTAACCCACGTAACTGATATTTTGGAAAACGGATTTTCATTACCATTTTTAACATGGCCTTGACGCAATAAGTAATTTTCGGTGTTTGATTGTACCCTTAAGATCAGCGTGGCGATGGTGGACGGCAATGTGTTCAAACTTTAACGATCATATACCTGTGGATAAGTAGATCTTGATGTCAATAGATGCATTGAGAAGTGTCTGGTCTAGCTAATGGGTTGAGTCACGCATGCTTCACACTCCTTGGCAAGTTAGTATTTCGGTGTGATTAGCTAAAACAGAGCTTTAATTAAATAACGTTTTATGATGATAGTTGATAAAGAAAACAAATTTTCTAGTGCCAACCGATCATATTATTAGATGGACACTTTTTGTGGTTTTGAAGTCGAGCGCCAACATTGAAATGATCAGATGGGAATATCCTATTTTGTCTCTGAGACTTCTTACTTATTAGTACATTTCTTACCATACGTTAATGTATTAATTCATCATATGTAACATATATATTTCGAAGGCTATGCCTTGTTTTCTTGGCGCAATATCTTTTACTGTATGTTTTCAACTTCGTAGCAAAAACATATTAAGCAGCCACTAAAATAAAAACATGACTCCATGGAATAAATGTAGGTAGTCTATGTAGGTATAACTAATATTGCCTTTAAAATAATTAAGAATGCCATGATAAAATGAGCACCAGCGTTATTTCTATAAAGTTTCGCTCTCAAACCACCAAACCTTTCTAGTGAATTTATGTTTGTTACACACATGCTAGAAAAGCAACGATTAACACGTTTTATCCCGTTCGATGCATAATATATGTGTGTGTATAGCAAGACAAACAAGCTAGGTAGTTGCTAAATAGCTAGCTTAAATTGTTCAATTATAGTCAAACGTGAAAGCGATACGGATTCCACCATTAATAAACTAGTTTTCAATACCAAGTTGGATGCAGACGGAATGATATCCCACCATTGCAAGCGTATCTGCTCTTTATTTGAGAAACGTTTAAACGAGTTGCGGTTAAACGCCTCAATGGATAGCTTTGTTGTGAAGTTGTTGAGTCGGTTTCATTGATTGGAGCGGTGTCATAGTAGAGGCGGTGAAGGGCGGAAGGAGGGGGCGGCGGTTGTAGTAGCGGCGTAGTATGCGCTCGGGAGGGGGGAACAGGGCTCGTCGCGTTCGATATTTTGCCAGTAGGCGGTAGGTAGGTTAGGTATAACTGGAATTCTAGCATGGTTTAGGTACCTACTTACCTTTTGCCTTAGTTTGGATTAGAATTGACGCAACTTACCTATATCCAAATTAAGACTGTTCACCAGGATTATAAAATTACTCATTGATATTATATTCATTCTTAATGAATTATTTACATTCTTGTTTTCATTTTCGTTAATGTGTTTAGTATTATTTTGTACTTAGGTACCTATAATTTATCTGAGTATAAAACTTTTGATCTCTAATAATAGTACAAAACAATACCTACATTCCATTCGTGATCTATAAATAACCGAAGGCGAGTAAGGGGCGGTAGCGGATAGAGGAGGGCAGGGCTTGTTATGCACCGGAGCGGAGTTCATTTACATCGACGGGCATTATACGCATTGCACCGGCCGACAACAGCGCCGAACTGAACGTGGTATTGAGTTACAACAACTATTCCAGACTCTATCCATACTAAATAAATAGTAGGTCCTGCACAGGTCTAATTGTTACTTGCATTAAAATACTTGAACATACTTTTTTGTAAGCACTAGTAACTGAAAAACAAGCAACTGTACAGATATACCAAAAATACATTTTTGATTTGCTATCTTAGTATAATCGTACGAGTGTAATAAGTAGACCACATTTAACTAAACTATCTGCTTTTTTCATACTATTTTGTTTCGATATTTCATTTAAGTACCTAAATTAGGTAGGTGCAATCAACGAAATTTAAATATATGAAAAATGTATTAATCAATACCGGTTGCTGGCATGTTTTGTTTACTTTAAAAAAGGGACTTTCGGGGACTATCCAGCTAACTAGAAAATCATGTAAAGGTCCCCATAAAAGTGTAGGGAAATATAGGAAATTGCTTTCGGTCAAATGTCACCAAACTTTGGGAAAAATTCTTCTCTTCGTTCTGAACAAATGTCTTTATGAGTACGAATCTCGCCAACGTGTCGATTTCGAGATATTCGAAAGTCAAAGTTCTCGATTTTCATTAAATATATTGAATAAACATGATTTTGATGATGGGTTCATCTCATGTATGAGTATTGTGTTACTTATTACTAATTGCATGATCTACGCGCGAAACGATGCTAGGAATGAATTTGTTTCACACACACAGACGCGCTCGTGCACACACTGCTGGTAGAAAAATTATTTCTGAAAATTGCAGTTTTGGACTGCAACTTCCGGTTGCCCTAACTCGAAAGCGGCAGCTCAAAAAAAATGAAAAAATCAATATTGAATAACTTAGTCTGATACTTTTCCTGAAACGGAATACCTCGGAAACGGGATGTTTTTGGTAAGATTCGTCCCCATTGAAAAATTTTGACAGAATTTAGAGTAGAAGATTTCCCTAAAGTTTTGTGACATTCGACTGAAAGCCATATTGTGTTACAGGAAATCTGTATAATTCAATTCTATACAATACCTAGACAAAGTATAGATCTTAATATTATTATTTACCGAGATCCCGCTTAGGTATATATTGCCATATACACTTATGAGAGGTCCTTTACATTCTTAATTTTAAGAATACAGTAGGGAGTTAAAATTTTCTCTGTAACTTTTTTCCATCCTTTAGTTATAGTATTCATTTATCGTTTGCAAAATGATTTGATATTAATATCGTTAATTATTTCTTGAAATGACGGTTTTCTGCTGACCGGATCGCCCGAAACATGATGGCGAGAAAAAAATATTAATTTAAATCTTTAGTGCCTTGTTGTACCTGTGTCGGGAAACAGTATGACAAAAAGTTGGCTTTTTAACATCTACGTGCTTATGATTCTGTTATACATAGCCTCAATTTATAAAATCATGTTTGACTTGAAGGCATACTATCCCGAAGTCTTAATTTTAATTTTGTAAAGTAGTAGAAACAACTTTTAGGAGGCCCATTTGAATTTAATATACATAGAGTATCTTCTATGAAATGTATCTGCCATCACAAAGTATCACTAGCTAAATAAATGCCGGTTACGATTTGAATTAAAATATGAAAAAACTACGACGTACGTACAACATTGTGTTACTAACTACTTATTTTGTTACGATCTGACTTTAACAAATACGTTAATAAAGTCCTTGAAAACTGTGCGTAGTGAGTACTGTTTGTATAATAGAATGTAAATAAGTAGATTGTCTCCGTTCTTGTTTTACCTCGTTGTATTGTTTACTAAACGCGGGATACGGTGGTCGTAGGTACGCCATTTTGCTACGCTTTCCCCTCCCATAACTATACTGCACATGCGCACCCTCCTTCTACCCTAGTTTCCTACATTTTGCACCTTTCAACTCTGTTTTTACCTAATATAAATAGGTTCATCTATGTAATAACTGACATAATTTTTATAAAGCTTTATGTTTATGTGTTTCTGTCGTTTTTAATTAAAGAATAAATATTTAAAAAAAAACCTTTAAGAATTGTTTGTTTCTCTTGCTTGAGTAAATGTGTAAATGAATGATTCTGTTTTTTTACCTTGTATTATAACGGTTATTACACAGTTTTAAAATATCCTTTTCAGAATAATTAAAAATTATTTTCGATTCCACTGATTCGAAATTACTAGATTGTTAAATTTATTGAAGATTGTCGTAGATCATCTATGGGAAAGGATCTGGCAAGAAATTTTCGCATTTGCGCTTTTCAATAATTTAAAATACTTACGATTTTTTTTTTCGTACGGACAAGGCGAAGCAATAATCATAACAAGGCAGAACAGAACTCAGAAACGCAGATTGTACCTATTCTAATTGAAAAAGACGAACGTGTTACATTTGCAACAAATAACCATGAAAGCCATGAAAAAGTACCAAGATGGAATTGTAGGAAAAAACAATCGCGATCACATTTAGATCGCAGCATGGGGTCCACCGGTTAACGAAGCTACCGCGCGGGACGCAATTACAGACGCCGCGAAACAATAACAAATTAATCATAACTAATTAAGGAATGTCGCGATAAAGTGGCCTCAAATAGTAACATATTGTCGACACGGAATACGTGTAATGCTTTGCTTCTTATGTTTCATTTCTGTAAATTTGAACTAAGTATAAGTATTTTATTCCGGGATTCGACTTTAAATATCTTTAAGTCGAATAACAATTATGTATCTAATTGGAAACATTTTACAAAAGAACGAATTTTAAACCTGTACAGTGTGATCGAAAACTATACTTAATGCAATGGCTTGACAGCGCGATAACTCGTGGAGTATATCATTTATCGATAATCATCAGAACGAATTAATTCGATGCTGTAACAATAATGCATACTTTCAAACACAATTATTCAAATATAAACTCGGTCTCTATTACTTCTTTATGACATTAATGTAAAAGTAAAGATTGAAAGGTTTTATTTTCAAAACAACTTCTAATAATTGTTTAATTTGTTTGCAGTATGTCCTTCGAAGGACATCAGGTCGCAGCCGGAATCGTTGAAGAAGCTGGAAGGATGCCGTGTGATCGAAGGTCACCTCAGCATCGTGGTGATGGAGCGAGCTACACACAAGTCCTATGAGAACATCAGCTTTCCAGAACTCCGGGAAGTCACTGGATATATCAAAATTTATAGGTATGTAATTGTTACATGTAAATATATCCGAATATCTATAATACAAATGTAGATTTTGGTAGTATATTTTAGATAAGTTAATCCTAAGAGTGTGTAAGGTTTTCTAAACCGGCCGTCGTAATAGAATCTTAAAATAAGGGTTAGTGTAATAGATTCATAAGATTATACGGATTAATTTAGAGAAAAAAGCCTTTTCCTATTTCACATTTTTTTTATTGTGAGTTTATGTGAAACAGCAAGTATTGTTTATTGATGAGATCTAATTGTTTCCAGGATGAATGGCATTACAAACTTCGGGGATCTTTTCCCAAACCTGTCCGTCATCCGCGGCATGCAGCTCTTCAAAGATTTCGCTCTCGTTATATTTGACAATGGAAATCTAGAGGTAACGATACAAACATGTAAACATAAAATATGTACATGATTTTTATACTGTTTTAACAAATTATCAAAATAATCATTTTCAAATGTTAAAATTACCATTATAAATAAAATACATATCATTGTATATAATATGAAAATTTAATGATAAATTATATAGTTTTCTAAAGATTATCAAAAACATCCACATTTTTTTTCTTAATAAACGAGTAAAAGTACCTACTTTTCTTGCCGTTTTTTTTAAATGTTTTTTGCATTATTTGTAATAAATAGTATTTATAAATTTAGTCCATAGGTCTTCGGTCGTTGACAAAGATAGAGCGAGGCGCGGTTCGAATACAGAACAACGATCGCCTATGCTACACCAACACTATAGACTGGGGCAAGATCAGCCCTGACCCAAGGGATAATTTAATAAGGGTAAGTGCCTTCTAACATTCTACCCATTTCACTAAAGATAATATACTTTCAAAACATTTCCCGTTTAATAAAAAGAACAATTACGGAATCAATATTTTTTACTATAAGTAAACAGCTGGTTTTAGAGATGTTGGACGAAGGTGGTTGAAATTTAGGGTAGTCATTGAAATTAATTAATTACACAGAAGTGTGTAATTTATTTACAGCGAAAATTTGGAAAAAATACAATGCTTGTGGAGTTATAAACACGGTTAAAGATATTCTGTTGCATGCACTGCTTTATCATTCTGCTTCCGCGTACGTCCGAATGGAAAAACGGAACCTTTTTGTCACTTTGTTTTCCGTCTGTCTGTCTGTCAAGATCCTTTTTCTTAGGAATGTATCGAGGAATCAAGCTAAAATTATCAAATTTTACAGTACCCTTGGTACAGTGAAAAAATCAAATTCCTAAATCAAAGCAACCAAAAGATACGGCGATTATGCTCTGTTTTTACCGCATAATTTGGTATGCTTAAGGAAATCAAAACCTATAGGGATAGGGTACTTCTCGTTGACAGATCATGAAACTTGGCAAAAAGCTTCCATAGTGCACAAATAAACTAAAAATCTGAAAACCATAC
Source organism: Choreutis nemorana (assembly GCA_949316135.1). Classification (NCBI taxonomy): domain Eukaryota; kingdom Metazoa; phylum Arthropoda; class Insecta; order Lepidoptera; family Choreutidae; genus Choreutis; species Choreutis nemorana. The sequence continues at coordinate 3,907,712 of OX438598.1, forward strand.
ATTTGTAGGATCATTAAAAAAATCAATATAATCGGGAAAAATCTTCGAGACTGGATTCTCGTGATGAACGAACTATTTATGCACCTACAACCCTCGGTGCGCGAGTCCGACATCACTTTACCAGTTTTGTAATTTTTCTTTCTTTAATTTTGCGCAATCCAGCTTTTAGGATATCCTTATACTTTGAATTAGTAAAGGTTCTGTCACACACTAGTTGCGTTTAAAAGCGATTCTTAAGAATAATTTACTTTTCCTTTTTTAGGTTTAAAACTATTGTCTTTCTTGAACCCCTTATATCCTCAAAAAATAAGGTTAGATTACGTTTGGTACTTTATTGTTATGATTATAAACCTATTACATTTAGTGCCTAGTCGTCCCTTTTCGTACCATTGACATAACATTAATTACTTTGGTTCAAAATGACCAATTCAAAAATCGTCGTGATGTGTTTTGGGCCATGGTCCGAAAAGTTGTGGTTCGAAACGACGAAGTTTGATGACCCAATTTTGTGTAAACTACGGTGTATTTTTTTATTTCCACTTGTCTAATTGTAGGTACCTATCTGGAATACGTTTTATGTATTTTCATTCATAACTGTTCCACTTAATTCCTTGTCTCGTTTTTCCTTATTTTTAAAGTAATACTTTATAACAAAGATAACACATCATTATGTATTAGTTTGTTATGTATGACAATATTGAACAATTATCGTGTAAAAAAGAAATACAATTTGTTAACTTAAATATTATGAAATAACGGTGGCAAGGCTTGTTGTAAATAACTGACTGATGTATATGAAACACATCCTTGTTGTATTGGAATGATTTAAGGTCAATGTCATAAATTAATCGTTGTAATAACACCTCAGACAAAGTCAACAACAGATCTGAGAATGCCGCGAGAGGCCGGGTGGCGGGAAAGCGCTAGCGCATACGTATTCGTATTTATTAGCCAAACTTGTTTTGGACATTTTGGCCACAAAGTAACCTTGTTTGGGCGCGGACCGTGGGATTTCTTTGTTATTAGTTCGGCATCAACTTCACATACGCACTACACCAAAATAAAAATAATTTAGTTTCCGTCCTCAAATGTAAGCGCTCGCCTACGCACTGATATTTGTTTACCAAAATTTTATTTTTGGACGTTGATCGGAAATTACTCACAGACTTAATTCTACTCACTCGCTGTACCTACACGTGTATATGTGTGTAACATGAGTGTTATAAACATGTAATACAAAGTAGTATCTAGTCATTAATTATTTATTTTTACATATTTTGTTAAATTGTTTTTTGTGTTAGTATAAACTATGAATTGTAATGGAAGCGAACAAAATCCGTATCAAGAAAAAATATTTAGACATAAATTTGTATTTTTTTGTGTTTTCTGTTCGTAAATAAATATCAGAAAAATTAATGTATGGCACCAAACAATGGCGTCATCCCGTGTCTGCTTGCATGTAATGCACCTCATCTGAATGGAATCATCGGTTCTATCTAGCGGTTTTGTGGCTAGTAGAAAACTATTGCCTGATTCTAACTCATTCTACCTCAATTTGATCGAGACCGGCTTAAAAAAGTCGTCAGTCACCCAAAGGAGCTGAAAATATACACGAATTGATCGACGGCTGAGCATACAAAACTTAAAAAAGTCTCTTTCTCTTTCGGACGCTATTCGAAAAAATATAGTAACGCTGACCTAAGCTGAGATGAGATGCTTCCCTTAGACTTGACATTATGTCACATTCCAACAAATTTGGTTTATGCGAATTCGTAGAAATTTCACACAAATCAAAATTGAACACGTCTTGTCCAAGGTTTGAAAAATGTGCATACGAATGCAGAGCTAGGTTAACCATAGACATTGCTATTGTTTTAACAACATAAACAGAGGTCTTGGAAGTCTTTCATCTACTAATCATAGTATAAAAGATAATGTTTTGGTAATTTATTTTTACTATTATTTTTAGTCCAACTACGATGAGCGACTATGCGGGTTCTGTCCGCACGCACAGAGCCGGAACGAGGATCGGAAGCAGTCTGAGCAGCACTGTCCGGCAGACTCAACTGGTCGCCTGCTCTGCTGGGACGACAGGCACTGTCAGGCTGGTGAGTCCACTTTCATATATACTATGAGCTTCAGTCGCAATGATCCGGAAAGAGGATTGGAAGCAGTCTGTGCAGGTACGGTCTGATTGAGTGTGGTTCTTTACCTACTTTTGAATTATTATTCACATCTCCACATTTCAATGTCTTTTGTAATAATGTTTACATAAAATTCAAAGAATCTATTGAAGTATTCTACAGTACATTATCATTCATCATAGTAGGTATAGTTTAAGGGCTGTTTTTAAAACAAAATAAAACTCCAGCATTACATATTTGACAAAGTTTATGTGTGGTCTTAGTTAACGTTGGTAAAACAATATCCGGCTTGATGTGAGTCTACTACTGGAGACCCCACACATCAAACAATACTAAACCAAATTTTACATAATCTCTTCATCATTATATTCCTGTCAATCTTCCTTCATGTGAAGATCATTCAGAAATGATTTACAATTACTAACAGTTTTATTTATTTTAGTAAAAAACCATGTTAAGTGTGAGTAAAGAGGTATGGCTAAATATGTTTGTTTATAATGGTTATCTCTGGAACTAATGAGCCGGTTTTAAACATTGTTTTACAAATAAAAAGCTATTTTGTTTTTAAGGAAAATTCTGTCCTTGGTATCTTCCATCGCAATTTTACCAAAAATAAATTTAATAAGCTCATCATAGACAACTAAGTTCAAATTAAATTATGATAAAAATCGAAAAGATTGTTCCTTAATGTTGCGAATTTATTTGTTTTTGCTAAAGCTGTACTCACTCATTAGAATTAAATTTTATTCAAAAGAAAAAAATCTTTACATTCCAAAGTATAATATGATTTTTTATTGAAATAAAAGACTATGAAATACGAGACGTCGGATTTGAAACGGGCACGTGTATACGTTTTTTATGTTTCTTTTTTTTATAACGCTTCACCGCCGGAATAGGTTGTAGTTCTAAGATATTCCTAAGACTTACTTTAACGTTTAATTTTAAGTTAAATTTATTTTTTGTCCTCGATGAAAAAAAAAAAACCACCAACGCCGATATCAGATCTTGATAATGTGCAATTGTATAGGGTTTATGTATTGCCATAAATCTACTGAAGCATAAAGTCCTTTGTCTATTGTTATTGGTGACTATAGGTGTCGTTCATTATGATAGCCAAACAACTACAAGTTCATGATATGTCACATTGTTTTTAAGCATTATATAGACAAGGCAATGATTGTTGCGCGTCATGATGAGCAAGATGTTGTGATACATGTTGAGGCCTAACAAAGCCCGCGTCTTATTGGCATCGTCGGACCTTGTTGTGCAGCTTTTCCTCTCTTGTTTTGCGTATTGGTTTGCGCGTCAATTGTTGCCTAGTGGATATGAGGCTAGTCATAATTGATGCATGCGTTATGTATGACTACCATTTCCTGTTTATCTGTATGCAGTCTGTCCGAGCGCGTGCGGGGATCGTGCTTGCATGCGTAACGGGACGTGCTGTCACGCGTCCTGTCTCGGCGGCTGTGACGGACCCACACCGCGTGACTGTCACGTCTGCAGGAACTACTCCTTCGGCTACAACAACGAGTGGACGTGCATGGAACGCTGCCCGGCTGGCACATATGCGGTACTGTGTACTGTGATATAAGTTTTTTCTTCTGACTTTAGAAATTTGATGTGAAAGCTCTATGAGGATAGTTGCTTAAAAGCCAATGAGCTTAGTTGTAAAAATACGATTGTTTCTTTGAGTAGTTATTTAAAACTAAATATGTTTATCATTTCGGAGTCTGTTGCGCAGGTTTGATAGAAGATAGTTAATAAATAACAAATTACATCATTACATTAGCAGTTCTTGACAGCATGATCAGTCAATTAACAGCAATGCAATTTTAATCAATTTATTGCACTCCTAAAGCTCATAACAATTTTCTGGATGTAGTGTTGTGGGATGATTTGTAAAGTTTTAATTGCACGTACACAGTTGAACCATCGTTGCGTGACGGAGCAGGAGTGTCGGTCGACGCCGGCGCCGCTGCCGGACAATGCTTCGGACGCGGGCCGCGTGCCCGCCGCCACCATACCCGCCTACAAGATATTCAACGACAAGTGCATCTACTCTTGCCCCAGTGGATATGTAGAGGTATACTACTTTTTCTCTCATGTTTTTATGTCCGGCGCTAGTTGATTTTATCTCACAAATGCACACATCTCACAGTTTAACTTCTTCATCTGAAATAACTCATTACCATTATTTGGTTAAGATAACATGTACAAGTATTTTTGTAGGTGGGAGATGTTAAGAACGCGACTTGCGGGCCTTGTCCGGCGACGGGTTGTGTCCGGGAGTGCGCCGGCGGGAAGATAGACTCAGTCGCGTCAGCCGAGTTGTACAGGGGCTGCACTTACGTTACGGGCACGTTGGAGATCGCGCTGAGAGCCAGCGGAGGTATTAATATTATTATATAGATACGCTTCTAACATGAGTCTTGCTAACATGCGCCGCCAGATAAAGAAATAATGTGGCAATTCATTATTTAAGACACTTTTTTAAAGATACCACGACAAAACTTCATTGTTTAATGCTTGTTTTGAGGTATCTTCTGCGATTATAAAATTGAGGAAAAACTATTAACATTTACTATTTTAAGCTTTCATAACTGTTCTTAGATTTAAATGTCGAAAGTTTTAAAAAAATCAAAAGAAAAATGCTCTGCTCATAAGAAGTATCTATTCTACGTTTTAATTTCTATTCCGAGGTCACGCTTGGTTTTTGGTCTCGTCTATCAAAGAATTCCACAGCCATTATCTTAATTATTTAGAAGTTGCGACTTGGCCTATGACATTCAGACAATTGTCATGGATCTAATAATATTTAATTTGTTTAAATTGGTGAACATACTTGTATAGACTATCAAATGGTACCATCAAGCACCTACACTTAGTTATGTCTGTGTTATCATTTAGGGTTGTTTTAATTTTAGATGTAGCACCTTTTGTGCTACATCCATCAACAAATGCAAAGTGCAGATCTATCAATCCTAGATCGCTTATAGTGGACTCATACCTGGCTTAGGTGGTGCTGTTTTGAGTTAGTGAATCTAAGTTAACTACTGATAGAGACGCTTGGTGTGGAACGGCCGAACCTTCGATATCAAGTCGCCGTTTCCGATGGGTGGCACCGGCTTGTCTCATCGGATGTGATAACAGCCAGTGGGGTTGTCTGCTGAGAGAAACTCAAACCTCGTACCTTTCACTAAATTACACCAGTTTTTATGGTGGGCTTCGAAAGTATGCTACCGCGATGTGGAATGACTGCACCCCATCTATTAACAATAAATACTACACAAAAGTTGTCAAAAACTTCAAATACGATAGAACAAATATGTGTATGTGTATTTTCACATATACTTCGAATTAAATTATTATTTTTATTTCGGTAACCCTTTGTTGTTGCACTTAATTTTTCAAAGATTCTTATCCATTTACGTAAATAATGGATTTTTTTTTGTAGGTAATACCATGAGCGTCCTGGAGACATCGCTTGGAGAGATCCGGGTCATCGAAGGAGGTCTAAAAGTCACCAGATCTTACCCCTTAGTATCACTTATGTTCCTCAAAAACTTGAGGAAGATCGTCGGCTCATCAACTGAAAATAAGTGAGTCCGTAAATAGGTATTCTATTTGTAAAATACCTACTTAAAACTTATCACATTGCGTCATAATTTTTTATTATCTTAATTAATATGATGAAAGAGTGATTACTGAAAAGGAGAATGACCGTTTTCGCCCCAAAACTCACTTTCATATTCACTTTTTATTGTTTGACTTGACACTGCCAAAACAGTTAAAACGAATTGCTATTGTCTTACTTTTAAAAACCATCCTGGTGGCCAGGCCATTCTTAAGTAAGCCAGCTTTTGAATGGTTAATGACAAACAAGCGATTAAAAGGCGAATGACATGGTGAATGGAAGAGTGAAATAAAGCTGTACAAAAATAATTATTCTTCGGCAAAGGCCTGACTGCAAGTCCAGCAATAAAAGTTCATAGTAAGAAAAAACAATCTATTTAAATTTCTGCCCAGCAATAGATCAGCAGATTCCCTGGAGAGCCTGAAAACAAATTCTTCACTAAATTTTTTTCTCTTTTTTTTCAAGTACTCATAGATTTAGCGCTATCTATTACAAGAAGCAGAAACTTGAAGGGAGTACTATTTTTCAAGTCTTTACACGGATAATTGTTTATTTTACTTTTTTTAGGGTATTTATCGGGTTATATTGCGGTTAGAATTGGTTCATTCAATCATTTGTTTCTCAAAAATCCCAATTTTAAAGTTATTTGTTCACATTATACAGAATAAATAATTCATAAATTCTGTATAAAGTAGTCACTTTCTCAATTTTGTACATCTTGTGGCTCAATGGAAAATGTATGGAAACTCGTCGTTCTCCTTTACTTACAAGTATGTTGTAGAGAGTAGACTAAAGTGCTTTGTTACAAAAAGTAACATATGTTCCTTTAAATTGTCCTATTTTTTTCTAATACATTCCCTTATATTTTAAAAACTAGATACAACTACCTGCTAGTTTATTGATTGTTTTATTGTATTTCAGGGGTCAAAGCTTCCACATCTTCAGCAATCCGAATCTAGAACTTCTTTGGAACTGGACAACTCACGGGCCAATAGAAATAACTCACGGAAAGCTGTTTATCCACTTCAATCCGAAACTATGTCTCAATCTGATTGCTCCGCTAAAAAACATGACTAGAGATCCAGAGTCCACTTTCAGTCAAAATGAGGTTTCAGAAGACAACAATGGAGATCAAGCCTTGTGTATGTGAAGTAGTATTTTACAATATTTATGCAATAATCCCCGTATAATGGTAAAACACCTGACAGCTATGTTGATGGCGTCAAATTTGCGACACTTCGTTACTAAAATTATATTTAAATAAAAAAAATATGGTACATACAAGAAACGTGATTTTGTCTGGAAATGTTTTGCTTACGAAAGTTATTAAAAATAATAAATAAATGGTTTAAACTTGATGTTACAGAACCCTTCATCTACGAGTCCGACTCATACTTTGAAAATGATTAACAATATTAGTGGTGTTTGCCATTAAGCTTACATACATACATTAATCCTAGTTTTGATTGGTGTAAAAAGTATATTTTTAAGATCATTGTTTCATCTCATTATTGTTTTATGTAATTAAGGTTTACTCATAAGGCATAATTTGTTGTTGGCAGGTTTCCAGGACGTCCTTAACCTCCGTTTGTCGGAGCTGGCGAAGCAGACGGTGGTGCTGACGTGGAACAGCTACTGTTTAGACGACAACCGCAAGCTACTCGGCTACTCTATATACTACACCGTCGCGGAACATAACGTCACGCTTTACGAGAGAAGGGACGCTTGTTCTGACACGTTAGTTAGCTCTTTATTTACTGAATACAACATTATCATATCATCATCACTGACGTCCATACATAGGCCTCCCCCAAATGTTTGCTTCCAGCCGCTTGCATCTAGCGATTCCTTGGCACGATGGGCATGTCAGGCACTTTAAATGCAGAACATATATATATTTTCAATTATCAATTATATTTCCGAATCGTTGCGGGCTAGAAGGCTTACCGTGACATGCTAGCTATTTAGATGAACACAAGTAATTGCTCTGCTTTCTGATTTGATGGATCTGGCTAGCGCAAACAATTTTCGAATCAGATTTTAAGACCAACCAGTTATGGTCAATAAGACTGTTGCATGGTTCCCTTGTTTTAATTTAATGTTTATTTAATTTTTAATCAATTATTGTTCAAAGATGGAGCGTATTTGATAAGACGGTGGAGGATCCCCGTAATGCATCGAGAAAGAATGATAAAAATTACCTGACAAAACCATGCGATGATGTCCAGCCGCTGTTTCAACCGCTTACTCAGTTGATACCGTACACGAGATACGCGGCCTATGTCAAAACTTACACCACCAAACAGGACAAGAAGGGCGCACAGAGCCCTATCATCTACTTCCGGACATTACCTAGTAGTGAGTATGGGAACATTTTTTCAGTTTTATGCTTAATACATTGTAGACATTAATATTTTAAAACTCTGCTAAGTTTTTTATTCATACACTCAGCTAAGGCGCTGAGGCGAGATCACAGCTTCTATATAAATTTGTAAATTTAACAAGCAGTGCATAATTATTACAGTTACATAGAAGTATTTAATTAGTTAAATTAAAGATGAACTGTTATAATCAACCTTCGTGTATTTAATAGATCCTAGTCCGCCGCAAGACGTGACAGTCGAGTCGCTGACATCACACTCTGTATACATCCGCTGGTCTCCCCCACTCAACCCTAACGGCTCCATCACGATGTACTTCGTAGAGATACAGGCCAACAGCTACAATAGACCCAAGATACTCTCCGTCAATAATAACTACTGCTCTGATCGTGAGTAAACTTTCTATGGTAGTAATGTTATACGTAATCTAGCTTTTTAGGTTAATTTGCATAGAACAAAGAAAATAAAATTAGTAATAAGATATTTTCAAATAAAATAGAAGCTATCAAAACTATTTTCATAGCAAGTGCACTGGCGAACATGGTGGCAGCAAGGACCGAGGAAATAAGCAAGAAACAAGAGGAGAAGACCACCGGGGAAGTGAAGAACGGAAGCTGTGCGTGCAAGGAGGAGATGAAGCCAAGCACCAGGTTCAACGAGGCGGCTGAAGCTGAACGGATAGAAAGCAGCGACTTCGAGAACGCACTTCAGAACCAAGTAATCATTTGTTACTGTGCAAAGAAAGGCTTATTAGCATCTATCAGGCTGCATGAGCCTCTGGGTTCAAATCCCAGTTGGGGCAGCTTTGTTTTATTTGCAGGCTTGCAAACATGTTTTGCCTACTGGTTTTTATCTGTAATTTTCTTTTTTGTTTAGTACATATAATTTGTGTGCCGTGAATATTTTCACATAATTTTATCAATTCTAATTTTAGGTATATGTCAAGTCTGATAGATCAAAAACTAAATCACCAGCGAACAGAATAAGACGGTCCATAGACAACAATCTGAGCAAGTTGGTTCTACTGAGCGAGTACAACAGTCCTAAGTTCGGATTCAAGTATTCCAACGCCACAGACGAAGAAGGTAAGTTCTCATCTGAATAACTTATGTACAGTTTTACTTGCATTAATCACAAACTTAACATATTCATTAATTGCCATGTCTAGACAATTTTATTTCAAATTATATTGTTGTTGTAATTATTTAAAAGTAATATTTTTGCATTAGATATATTGTGTAATTCATGTCTGGACGTGGCTTTCTGCCTTTAAGCTGCCTTCTCTATGCTTACATTCTGGTAAAGCTTTTTCATGACACATGTACCTCATTCCGCCCATCACCGTTCTCGTTTCAGTCAAGTGCAGCCGCGTCGAGCCTAACGTTTGCGTCGTAAAGGACAATGCTACAGGTTATAAAAATAAAAAATAAATAAAAACTATTTGGCTCAACACCCCTATACGTATATATACCTCAAACAATATCTCGACCATAGATTGATTGATTGATTGGTCTCCGCGTAGGAGAACCGCGACTACCAATCATTAATCTATGATCTCGACTAAAACTACGCCTCGAGACGTTTTACCTCGTTTTCTACATTGAAACTTTATACTAGCATATTATTTACAAAGAAAAAAAAAACGCTATGACAGGAGAACAACTTTGTCTTAAATATAAAATATAGTGTAGCTTGTAATATACAGAAACATTAATAGAGAATATTCTGAGGAAATGTCAAAAAATATGGGTGTTAGTCACGGGAAACCGGTTGCTGCATGTCATATCACGTCTTTTTAGTAAACCTGCTGTATTTGAATTATATATTACTGAACGAATAAATGAAGCATGAAACAAAAAAATATGTAGAATTACGTTTTGCATGATTTGCAGTAGTTTTTAGACTCTTGTGTTTTCATCGCTCTTTTCATTAATATTAGTATTTTATAAATATGCATGTACCTGCCAGGTATAAATATCATACTCAATTGCTAGAATTGATTTTTTTTACAAGTATCGCTTTTGTTTTTGTAGGAAGTTTTTCAACAGTTGGCGTGAGCGCGACAGTAAATCATGAGTCTGCTTTTAGTAACAACATAGCGTGCGAATGTAGAGTGTTAGAAAAATTATACTATGACATTTACTATTGAAAGGATTTGTCTTTTCTTATTTGTCAGTTGTAATGTGACAAAATATTATTTGAAAAACCAAAAAAAAACAAAAACTAATTTATCTTTGATTTGACCGCAGATACTTTGAACCGTAGTTTTTGATACACTACTCTTAATTCAATTAGTTCTTCATCGTTTCGACAAGGGCTTATTATACAATAACAAGGGTATCATGAAGCGTATAAATGTACAAATCTCTTAATTTGTTTTCGTTTTAGATGGATACATTTAGAATTTATATTCCATATCTTTGTCTTACTTTCTGATTAAAAAAAAAAAAATCCCAACTGCATTTATGGTTCATTTCCAATACACAAAAAAAATACAAATGATATACGTGTTTTTTAGATTACCCTTAATATTGTTTCTTTTAGGTTACGTTCGTTCTCTGTATTACGAGTTTGACGGCAAAGCTCGTTCGCTCACGGTGACGAACATGCGGCACTGCACGTGGTATACGGTCAACATTTGGGCGTGTCGGGTCAAGCACGAAAACGAAACCTCAGCGGATTACGAGAAAACATGGTGCTCGACCAGGGTACGAGAGAACTTTCGAACCATGCCGCTGTGTAAGTAATCGTACATTTATTTTAAATCTGATATGTAAAGAAATTAAAAATATATTCAAAGGTGATGTCGATACCAACATTTTCTGAAGTACTGTATAATTGTACAAAATTATAAAGGTATGACTTCTAAAACATTAGGATATTATCTTTATTTTATTGTTTTACATTTCTTCGTTTACGCTCCGCTTTTGTATTCAAACTCTGATTTAAAATCTATATACTTAATTTGGGTAACCTTAACATTAAAACATAAAATATATATATATTATGTTATATATATATCGTTGTTTATATCCCAGCCGTTTTTTAAAGGTTTGTATTCATCGTTTACCTTCGTTAATGTGTTGCAGCAAACGCGGATATGGTCAGCAACGTTCAAGCGGAGATATTGCCATCGAACAAGACCGTACCAGAGGTGAACGTGACGTGGGAGCCGCCGAAAAATCCCAACGGATTTGTTGTCGCGTACAACATTCACCATTCCAGAGTTGAAGAAAACAGTCAGGTTACAACTTAACTTTTTATTTGTTTCTCTATAAAGTAAGATAGGCTAGCATCTGGCCACACTCTCACCTTATGGGAAGCAAAGTGGCTGAAGGTGTAGCATCTTTCTTTCAGTGCACGTGGAAGTTTGTAAAAAGCATCACATTTTGTACAACTATGTACTGTCAAGAAACTAGTTGTTATGAGTGTTCCAATGATAAACGTATTTTTATTTCCAGTTAAAGTTTTTCTTAACTTTTATCGTTAATTATTTCGTTTGGTATTCTCTAATATCTAACAGTTGTTTTATGTTTTAGGCGCAGGACGTAGGCCTTCAAAGTTGTATCCCTGCAGATGACTACGAAGCCAACGGCCATGGGTACGTGCTGAGGAACCTGGCTCCCGGCAATTACAGCATCAAGGTCACACCTGTCACTTTGGCCATCGCCGGGAACGCTTCGGCACATATATACGTTTTTATACCTGTGAGTATTGGCTCATTGCTTATCTACTGGTGAAATGTCATAGACATACAAATATTTAATTCACTTTTTTATTGTTTGATATGTTTATTTAATGGTTAAAATGCAGCAAAATTCAAGATGTTTACGCTTCTGACGTTAGAAATCCATTATGTTGTATTAATTTAATCTTGATAACTGGTTACAATTAAATATTACACAGAAGAAGGAAGATATTTAAAATTGTGTCTCGCCTTCTTAACTAATCCGAATAAGTTGTTTACCATGGTAACTGTATACAGGAACGGACTATAGAGACGGGTCACGAATGGATATGGGGCGTGGTCGGTGGTTGCCTGATCATGATGATGGTACTGGCCGGCGGAATATGGTACGTTCGTCGCGGGCTGCTCCCGACGGCTGAAGCCAACAAGCTGTTCGCGAGCGTCAACCCTGAGTACGTGTCAACAGTGTACGTACCCGATGAGTGGGAGGTACCGAGGGGGAACATCGAGTTTATCAGGGAACTCGGACAGGGCTCGTTCGGCATGGTGAGCTGACTATTTTGTCAAGTTATTTATCTTAAAATCAAAAGTACTTTAAATAACAACATGATAGTTTTAAATGTTACGTTTTTAAACTCAACCCTTGTCAATACTAGACTTAGTTTTTGGTTGTAGCGTCTTGATTATGATTAATTTTGTTTCTGCCACCGTCTTTTGCATAAAACAGTACTATTATTTTAAATGAACTCGTTAACTTACATTTTTGATAAACAGGTTTATGAGGGCATCGCAAAGAACATTGAAAAAGGTGTACCTGAAACTCGATGCGCTGTGAAAACTGTCAATGAACACGCAACTGACAGGTGAGCTAACAATAAAGGTATCAAACTAACAATTTAAAAACACTTTAATACATCTACGTATTTGTATAATTGTGGCTTCATTAATTGACTAACCGACTGATAGCAAAAAAAAGGTTACAGGTTAAAGTTAAAGGTTAAGCATTACGATTAGTAGTTAACCTTTAAATGCAACTTACTAGTTTTCTCCCGCGACTTTGTCTATGTAGAACTAAAATTTTTCTGAGTCAAAATGTGTACCATATCCTTTCCGAGGATTCAATTAAATAAAAATATCTTATTCAACCACATGCCAAATCTGATTAAAATCTGCTATCTGCTCAGCGAGTATGGTAACTTTTGTATTTATGATATAGTAAGTATGATTTAATTTGTGCCGTCATCAATAGGGAGCGTATCGAGTTCCTTAACGAAGCTTCAGTGATGAAGGCGTTCGACACTCACCACGTGGTGAAACTGCTGGGCGTGGTGTCCCGCGGGCAGCCAACGCTGGTCGTCATGGAGCTCATGGAGTTCGGTGACTTGAAGACGTACCTACGGTCCCATAGGCCGGACTCCGACAACTCCCTGCCCGGGAAGGAGAAGAACGGCAGCCCGCCTACTTTACAAAATATTTTACAGGTAACTTTAACATTTTTTATTGAAGTATATATACTACTCAAAACAAAATAAGGGCCACGAGGTATTTTTTCATTTTGGTGTAAATGATTAAACATTTACATATTGAAAGTAGTAAAATATTGAGTATACAAACTCTTTGATACCTAAACTTTTTAATATTGTAGTATTCATCGAATGCTGGCAACAATTTTAAATAAAATTTGATTTAAAATTATTTTTGAAAATTTTGATTCCATTTTCTTTGTCGTTTTGCTTTCCTTAGCTTCTTGGTTTATTACAAATTATCAGAGTTCATTGATATCTCGAGTCAGAAACAACCAGAGAAAAAGATTGAAGAAGGTCATTCGCAGCGATCTGTGTGTTTGCAATTGGGATTTTCTCGAAGAGCTATTCAAAATCTATGGAATGGTTTCCAAGAGACCGGCAGTGTTAGAAGAAGACCTGGTTCGGGCAGAGTTCGCATTGCAACAGCTCAAGAGGATCGTTACATTCGATTAAGTGCGCGCCGAGATCGCACAACGACGGCCTGCATGAAGACCAGCAGGCATCAAGAAGGCGAGTTGTCCGTGTTCCATTAACCAGAAATCATCGTGCAAATCGTTTAAGATTTACCCGTCAACATTTGGACTGGGACATAAACCAATGGGGCATGGTGCTCTTCACAGACGAATGCAAAGTTAAATTTTTAACGACGATCGGCGTATTAGAGTATGGAGAAGATGCGGCGAGAGATTTTCAGAAGCCTGCATCCATGAAGTCGATCGTTTTGGTGACCAAATGTAATGATTTGGGGCGGGATAAGCTTACACGGCAAAACTGAGCTCGCTATTTTAAATGAGGGTACTGTTACTGCTCAGCGGTATATTGAGGAAGTTGTCAGACCACATGTGATCCCATTTGCCCAACGAGCGGGTCCTGGATTCATCTTGATGCAAGACAATGCTCGTGCACACACGGCTCAAGCGACTCGGTTTGTACTGGAAGCGTCTCAAATTCAAGTCTTGCCGTGGCCGGCGAACAGTCCGGACTTAAATTCAATAGAGCACATGTGGGATCAGTTGAAACGAAGAGTTAGAGACGGTGATCAGGAAATCCACAACCAACAGCAACTCATCAATGCTGTTAAAAGGGCATGGGAAGAGATTCCAATGGAAAATGTCAGGCATTTGATTGAGAGCATGCACTCCAGGCTTCAGGAGTGCGTAGCGAAACGAGGAGGGCATACTCGTTACTAAAAGATGAGCATGGAGTATTTTCTTTTGTTTTCAGTAACTTTACAATGTTTTTATTTTTAACCGTAAATGTGGTTTTTTCTTTCAAAAGCAAATAAACTTTTTAATCATTATTATTGGAATAAGTTTATTGGTCTACACGGTAAAAACAACATTCGTTTTCGTTGACAAAAAAATATATTGGTTTTATTATTTTCATGGTACAGACAAAATACCTCGTGGCCCTTATTTTGTTTTGAGTAGTATATAAGTATAGTATATTTAAGTTGATTAATTAATCATTTTTAACCATTAAACAATTATAAAATGTCCAAATCGATACCTTTCTGTTTATTAAAATGGATATGTAATTTCAGATGGCTATAGAAATAGCCGACGGTATGGCCTACCTATCGGCCAAGAAGTTTGTCCACCGAGACTTAGCCGCCCGCAACTGTATGGTGACGGGCGAACTCACAGTTAAAGTGGGAGACTTCGGCATGACTAGAGACATTTATGAGACTGATTACTATAGGAAAGGCACTAAAGGCCTATTACCCGTAAGGTGGATGAGCCCTGAGAGCTTAAAAGATGGGGTAAGTTCTTTTTATTTATAAGTAAATCTTTATCTTGTGTTCATTATAGAATTTAAACCTAAAGAAGTTTTTTTGTTACTGTGCTTGGTATTTTTTTGGATTATAATGTATTTAATTGCAATTGACTCACTGTTATAATTACAGGTGTTTTCGAGCAGTAGTGACGTTTGGAGTTATGGGGTTGTCTTGTGGGAGATGGCCACGCTCGCAATGCAGCCATATCAGGTACTTTTGCAACTGTGTTACGATCCAGTTCATATCAAATAGCTTAAATTAGATTAACGTTGTGCAGTCTCGGTGGAGCATTCGACGTATATAAGGCGATTCAGTCTTTATTCAGCAGTCGGAAGTACATCCCAAACGTATTATTTCCTGCGTAGGGCCTGTCCAACGAGCAAGTGCTGCGGTACGTGGTGGAGGGCGGCGTGATGGAGCGGCCGGAGCACTGCCCGGACCGGCTGTACGAGCTCATGCGGCTGTGCTGGGCGCACCGCGCGTCGCAGCGGCCGCCGTTCCTGCGCCTGGTGGCCGACCTGGCCGCGCACGCCGCGCCCGCGTTCCGCCACCGCTCCTTCTTCCACTCCGCGCAGGGCCAGGAGCTCTACGCGCTGCAGCGGGCCGCCATGGGTGAGTCACCTGTCGCCTACCTTATACAAAACGATCCCAAGGCCTTAATGATATCTTAACACACTGGCGAATTATGAAAGCGCATAAATTTTTTTTTGGCGTCAACGTCGTTATTATTTTTTACTTATTTATTAACTCAATGTGAATTCACAGAGTATTCGCGGGGTACTCGCCTCGCTTTGGACTCACTTGCAATTCATCAGTGTACATCGCTTACATTTATTAATTTACTTAAAAAAGGTATTTTTCCCCCTAAAGAGAATCTTAAAGATGAATCATAACTCGATGACTGATCTAAAATACTGACGTTCAAAGAAAAGCTTTTTACATGATATTTGAGCTGAGTACTAATTAGATAAACTTTTATACCCGAGACACTTGAACGAATATATGGAACCGTCTAAACAATATTGGAAAACAGGAATTCCAACGTAGTACGGCTAGTCATTTTAAAAACGAATTAAAATAGAGAAAGACACTTGTAGGTATGTCAATTAAAAAATACCGTTGAAAAATACAGTAGCATAACGTTTAGACTCGACTATAAATGTGCAAATCAGTAAATGATAACATGACGTTTTATGTCATTGTTATTAATATAAACAATAGTAATGTATTTGTTTGTTTTACACGGCGTTTAGAAGAATGTGCCGGGCTGACGGCCACCAAATGAAACCGTAAGTAACGGTTTGGACTTGCATGTTAAACGCACTGTTATCATTTCCTGACAGCCAACAACAACCTTCACAACTTTTAGATTTGGCACATGACTTTATTTTTGTAAATAGTCAGTTCTTTGTACCTGCTACGTTTTCTTAAGTTGCACATTTATAGTGCCAATTTAATTATGTTAATGCTTTTAAATTATAACGCTTATTAAATAATGGCGTAGACACGTAGAACTTTTTCTTGTAAATAGGATAACAATATAATTTGTATTGAGTTCAAAGCTATGGTTTTTTTAACTGATCAAAATTTTGCGAAAAAAAACGTTCCTTTGGTCGATCGCAATCGAGTACCCACTACGAATGTATTTATTGTTAACAAGTGGGATGGATTCAATTGGACCATTTAGTCGTTTAAATTTAAAAAAAAAACTTTATTTTAACAGTCGCTAAAAAGTCTAACCGTATAGAGAACATAAGCTTTTTCCTAATGCGTTTTTATTATTCTATTTTTTTATGCGATTTTTGTAAATATTTAGTACACACTCGACATCCGACGATCCACTTTTCATTTGGCTTCTCAAGTAGGTTATCGTCTGTACTTACTTTTCGGTGTCAGTTTTTTGGGTAGTGTCAAGAAAAGACCAAGCACATGAAATTATGCTTCACAATTTCCTTTCGATTAGGAACCGAAAGATCTTTGAGTTATTTACCAAATCAAATCTTTATTGCACTCCATATTTTTACATTACAGATCTTTTATTTTATAGAATATAGGAACAAAATGGACCCTGTCGCGCACCGCATTGAAAATAACAATAACGTATTTTATTACCAGGTTTTACAACATCAAATTAAAATATTAAGTGATAATAAAAATTAAATCAGAGGGAAAAATTTATTATTTAACACTTTCATTTGAATATTCCTTTGATTAGTAGTAGTATTTATTGATCAAAAATTCCTTCAATTTTTTTGTGAAGAATAAAAATTGTCTTCCTCTTTATTGTTGATCAGCAGGTTATTGAAAATTTGATACACATACTATTAATAGACTGGAATGGATGAATGCATGTTTGGTCTGGATGAAGGAAGGTTTAGTTGGTTTTATGTCTTAAATTCATGTTAATTTAGATTTCGAAGATGTACAGCCATGATATATTTTCAAGATTTTATGATTTTTGAAATGGGGTTTGCAGGAATCGGTTTGTTCTATATGTACAATTATTCTAATTACCTTATTTTGCTGAGTTAACACTACAGTAGCGTCTACTATATTGCCCCATACAATAATACCATAAGAAACTCAAGAGTTCCCAACAACAATATGTTTCTAGATCAGTTTTTTTTTATTTCTAGATGGGCGTAAATTCCTTAACAACCTCTAGATTAGATCGTTCAAAGTTGAAATTTATTTCTATTGGTTGTTTTTGGTAGGATAAAAAGAAATAAATTTTGTTTTCGACCAATTTATTTCTAAATGATAATTTCTCATCCAATTTAAAGTTACCGATAAAATTAAGTAAAAAGTAAACTGTAAATGATTATTACATGCAGTGAGTTTGAAAACGTCATCTGCAAAAAGAACGCAAGGTTCCTGTACTGTTTTGGATAGGTCGTTTATGTATGTGAGAAATAATGGACGTCCTATCACACTACCTTGTGGCATTTAAGCTTTTGTAAGTTTAATATTCGGTCCGATATTTTCTATTTCATGCGTTTTTTTTTAAAGAATTATATCCGTTCTGATTGTTGTCTATTAGTTAAATATGATGAAAACCACTCATAAGCTTTGTCACGAATACCTATCCCATATATTTTTTACAATATTTTATATTGCAAATTATCATATGCCTTGGTCATGTCTAGAATAATACTTACAGCGTATTGCTTTGTTTATAATGTTAAAGGCTTCTTGGATATATTTATAAACAGCTAGAGTCGTTGAATTATTTTGTCGAAAACCGTGGTGGAATTCGTCGAAAATTTTATATTTCTTACAAAAGGTGTTAATGCGATTGCATTTTTCGTTTTTTTTTTTGAAGCGGTTGTAAAAGGAACAGTTGGGCGATAATTGCTAGGATCCGTGTTTGAGATTTTTTCCAATCACCGACATCAATCTTGTGATTTTTACAGCGAAGAGTAGTCATAATTAATTTGATGTATGTAATTCGTAAATTAAAAGTTTTAAAGTAGTGAGAGAGAGAGAAATCGAAGCATTCCATGCACTTCCATCTTAAAACATACAAAAGTATTGCTTTGAGACTGGTAATAGGGTAGGGAAGTCACCGATGTACCGCTGACACTTCTTGAGTTATTACGCATTGACAGGATACAGTAGCCGTTTATAATAAGACGGTTCGTTGTTGTGTTTTTGTACATAATTAATATGTAGTTTGTTTTGTGTGCAGAGGAGGAGCAAGAGATGCCGGAGGTGAATGTGGGCGCGGTGGCGACGGGCTCGGGCTCCAATCTGTTCGGAGTGTCGGGGCTGGCGTCATGGGTGCTTTCTTCCCTGCGCTCGCGTACGCCCGAGGACGCGGCTGAGCCGCTGCAGCCCGCGCAGCCCGCCACGACGCCCTGTTAGCGCCGCCCGAGCCGCTGCAGCCCGCCATCACGCCTTGCTAGCGCTGCCCACCGCTGCCTGCTGACTACTACCGAATCTACCTCGAGTCGACCCAGTCGCCCGACTTTTCGAATCCTAGCTTAGTAAGTGTAGATAGAAAAAATGTTCGCGGTCTCTCCTGCTTCGGAGATCGGACGCGTTGTTTTATTTATTTTATACGTAGGTTTAAATGAAAATTCGACTGAAGGAGCGAAGCGCCAGATAGCTTTATCGTACAGTATAGTGGCGTCGGTTGGAGCATTGTTGTATCTACAGTTCTCGAGCTGTGTGCTAATCTATCCGAGTCGCGATGCCCCCTCTGCCGTTAAACGTTCCGTTTCGAGTCGACTACTACGATTAGTTTTGACCTTAGATTAAATTTATAATAAGAGAAAATCCTTAAATGTTCGCTGCATTTATTACTGTTATTTATTGCACTCGGTGTGTGCATTCTTGCAGAGGTGACTATTTCTATAATGTTATGTAGGTATATAGATATACGTTGTACATGAGTAAAAAGGACACGAAGCGTTAGATGTCGTCTATAATAGTTTTTATATCAGGAAATTAATATTTACCCGTTAATTAATGTTCAGTAAACATCGGTCGGCGTCGATGTGAATCCTATATTGTTTACCTCATGAAATAGTTGTACATAATCGTCATTTTTGACATAGCCTATTAATGTTAAGTTTATTTTGTAAGATGTAAAGTGTAAATATAAAAGAAATTCTTAGTTAAGATCTTTGAAAAACATTAATTTCCTGATATCAACAATGTAACTGTACCTACTTCAAATTATTAAAGTGACAAAGTCATTCATGTTGAAAATTTGGCATTCAAATGAAACATATTTTTAGGTTTGTCACTTCCCTTGTGTAAAGATCGATTCAAATAAATTAGACTGCTAATACAATTCAATTTGAATATTAACTTTATTTATTCAGTTCTTTATCACTTAGCTAAATATTATCTAATATCAGCTTTAAATGAACGTTATATTTCATAAATTGGAACTCTCCACCAAAGACTTTTCATTAGAAATAAATTTATTATGTGAAAATTATATCATTTTATGATTTTATACAGATGCAATGTCGAGTGTTATGAAAACAATATCATAGCAGTGGCTTTAAATCATAAGTACATTGCATATTGGCCCTACATTAATATATAAGCCAATGTGAAACAAATGTGTTCCGTGAATCGCAATAGAACATACCTGCCATTTTGTTACATAGTTAAGATCATATTTTATATATGTTTGATATGTTGTGTAGCAAGGCGCTGTTTGTTTGGAATTTATGTGTTGCATATAGGTTACGTACATTTATAATGCAATTACTTTTCAATGAAGAAAGGAGCAAATTCTCAATTAAACCGAGATATAAAAGTGAGCACAAAACATTTTCACAATATGATTTTATTATATAAAGCATTCTCTTGACTGCTCTAAAAAAACAATATCTATTTTTTTATGTTTCAATGGAAACATATGGCTAAATTTGAAATATGTGTAAGAAAAATCTATAATTCTTCTATTGACATGTTGCAGAATTAGGCTCTAGCTTAATAAACCAATCAAACAACACCATACCTCGCTATTTTGAATGCAGCTTTTTAAAAAGGCAGTTACAAACATCTTAGATTATGTTATTTCGTTAAAAATGTATTCGTTATTTTGCCAGAATCTTATCAGTGCTTTTATTACGTTTTCTCCAGCATGTTAACGTTTTAAATACACACTTTCCTGTTCATACACTTTTATCTACAATTAGTTTCTTAAGCAACATAGCACACAAAACCTTAGTATTATAAAATGAATGAAGATAGTCTGAACGGTTTATTTAGTGTATTTGAAATTGTGCTAACTCAAATTGTAACACATCAACTGATTGTTTGTCAATTTTTTAAATCAAATTAAACTGTTGACATATTATTACATCTAAGGGTAGTTATAATAAAACTATAAAAATCGCAAGGTGGACAAAACATATTTTAAAGATTTTGCTATATATCTATAATGTTCTCGTATTACTCAAAAATTTATACCTATTTCAATTTATATATGAATGTTGTGTGTTATTTCGTTTATTGTTATATAATTGTATAAATACGTAACGTAATGCGTAGTTTTATCATTTTATGTGTTTATTAGCTACAAATTAATTGACCAAACAATTATATTGCTTTGATCAATAAATTTGGGCTGCGGTGCTGCGTACGTCCTCCTACATGTAAAAACCACAGTCCATGGCAACTATTGATCTAATCGACATGTTTACTTTCTTGTTCTTGAAAGCAAAGTAGTGTTATGTGATATATATTGCGTTCGCAGCGCTGCGTTTGATAAAAGTACGAATAAATTCGTGTGCATAAATAATGTGGAATATATATATATATATTGTATTATGTAATATTGGTAAGATTGTTAAACGAGTGCCTTCAGACATCCAGCCTTCAGCAAGTTGCAGGATAGCTGATTGTGTGAGGTACGTGTTGTGATTGTGAGACGCACGATTACACAGATTGTATACGTACGAGTTGTCAAATCCATTTGTGAGCATTCAAACATACCTATGTGTTACATCAGTACATTTTTCAATTAAATATAAATCCGTTAATTTCATATCATAATAAGTGATGTCATTAACTATAAGACACAATAAGTATTAAATTTTTAAATTTGATCTGAGTTTGATATTTTTAACACGTACATAAATCTTAGCTATGTATTTTTGTTTTGCTGTCTGTGGTTATAATACAACTACTCAATTTCGTTAATATGGCTTACTCAGCAGCAATCAATAGCAGCAGGTTGGATTTTAAACACTGAAAGTAGCAAAGTCTCGCATTATAGATAAGTCACTAATTTAAATTGAATTTTTAACAGAAATCACTAATGCTATGTTACAAAACAGCATTATTGATTTCAATGCAATTAGTGATTTAAGAACATTTTTTTTAATTATAACAGAATAATTAAAAAATGTTAAATGCCACAATTTGGAATTGGGAAGTTTGTTGTTACTTTATGAAACAATGTTTAG
Source organism: Choreutis nemorana (assembly GCA_949316135.1). Classification (NCBI taxonomy): domain Eukaryota; kingdom Metazoa; phylum Arthropoda; class Insecta; order Lepidoptera; family Choreutidae; genus Choreutis; species Choreutis nemorana. The sequence continues at coordinate 3,929,794 of OX438598.1, forward strand.
TACTTAATAATTTTCTGATTGTATTTTTTTCATTGTTTCATAAATAGTAAATGAAGGCTTGGTCTATTTCAGTATAGAGTTCAGAATCGTTGGAAAGTAATGTGTGTAAAGAGCTCAAGGCACCCTGCAAACTCCAACTTGTTTCAAAATTTCCTTCCATATTGATTTTTAAGGAATCCAAAATATTGTTTTAGGATTGCTTAGTGCCTTTTGCTCAATTAATGCAATTTAAAAAATAAGTTAAGTATTTTATAGCAAACATATTTTAGATTTTATCTTTGCTATTTTCCAGTGTAATAACTACTTCTGCAAGATATAGATCAAATTGTTACGATATTAACTGATTGATAAACGCGCATATTGTCGAGACAACTCTTCATAATAGTTTTTACCTCTTCATTCGCAAAGGAGATGATCGGCGTCGTACTGATTATGAATATTCGGTCTCTTGCACACAAGTATATTTAAATGCCTATAACTGTTGATATATTTAGTATGCTACCCATTGTTTCAATTAATTTATATAATTTCATACAGCAAATTAGTCTATTTATAATGTCTTTTGAGGTTAATTATTTGAAGCCCTGAATTGGAACAAATAAAAAGGGCTACTTTACACGGATCACTCTTCGACTCCGTTGCGAATGGAGCTTCAGACTATTTCAACAATGCTTGTTTACTTAATTACAATCCTGTGAGTAATCAGTGTTAATTGACTAATTCTAAAACCGATTATTTATGCTGGAATAGTAATGAAAAACTATCTTATTTGCGACCATTATATTATATTCATATAGTTTGTATAATGGGCTATATGATTTGTAAACTAGTAGGCGCGATTAAAGGCTCGCACAACGTTGCCTCACTCACACCAGCGTTCCTTAACATACTATCAACCAATGCTTTACAGCAGTATTTATTTCTAATGTCATTTCCACCTTGCGGCACTGAAGCGACATCTATCAAACTTTTTATAATTATGTTGCATAAATTTATTGACTGACTAAATAATTTCCAAATGATGTGTTGTGTGTATTTTGTGTGATTGTGTTATTATGATTAGTGTTGGGGTGGCGTTGTGCTGTATGCTCAATTTAGATAAAAGAAAATCACCAAACGATTGGGGTAGTGTAGTATATTTTATATTTAACAAGAACCATGTACCTACCTATTAATAATACTATTTATATTAATAAAAAATATTTCAAAATAATCTGACTTTTGATAAATAAACTCCTAATGTATTTTACTAATTAGTTTTTGAGTTTGTCTTGGTGATTTTTTCCCATTTGAGAGGTTTTCTAGGGATCCTCCCAGGAACTTTACATGCGCATGGCGTATCCATAGCATATCGCCTTAAAAGACAAACCATTTTGAAGCATCCCTTTTCACCATTGTCTCTTAGTTTGATCAAATTATCGATATAGTAGTCTGGTAGTTCGTGCTCTATTGCTCCAAGAATAATTACTTCCTTGTGCATCCAAGAAGGCCACCTCTCCACAGGTATATCATCGTTGTCTCCTCTTGGTAATGGATTTATTTTCTGAATAAATGTTTTACAATGTAGTGTTCCTAAATGAGGCGTTTGTACTTCTTTGTATTTAACGTAGTACTTTTTTTCGTCAACACTTTTTTGTCTAGACATATTAGTTAAAGTTAAGGTTAATCGTTACAATAATATCTAAATATTTATAGTTTTAACCTCTCCCTCTGTTTGGAGGAAAGATACTACAAGAAAAAACTAGTGAAGTTCTAACAAATAACTTGGAACGTTATGACAGTTTGTAAAATATAATTATGTATTATTTCAAGTAACCCAACTTATCTTACATTCTTACTCAGACTCTTATTTACTCGTACATACAAATACATCTTTTCTTTACATGTTTGAAGAACTTACTCGTCAAGTGCATTCGCTTCTTCTTTAAGAACTTTCCAGACGACTCCCCACGCGTGTGCATTAGCCGTGGGTACTAAGGTTGTAGATGGACCTCCCCAGAATTTTGAATACCGTATGAACTCCAATCTGTAATTCTAATATTACTTGATGTTATGTTCCTGATCCTGATAATTTTTAGTCCAGAGTTTAATATGCGTTTGGGACGGACTTTCGGTTGTCCAATTAGTATAAAATACACAACCTCGTGTTTTAACTTTCATTGAGTTGTCTTTGTAGATCAAAAAGGAAAGAATAATAAAAGCAATGGTGGATAAATCATTCTGGAAAAAGCAACCGGATGACTTGGTATTTGAGTTCCTGAGGCCATTTAGTTTTTTGTAAAGGACTTCGTAACCTCAAAGTGGACTGATTCCGAGAAAAAAGGCATGGGTGATAACGAAAAAAAAATTTTGCTCAGAAACCGACTGGAAGGGCGGTAGCGTTCAAGTATTCATTTTATAATAGTTACAAAAATTGTCATCCGAAACGTACGGACGGATTATGGATACGGATTTGCGCGAACGGATTTTAAATGTTTTTTATATTTAATCTTTATTATGCTTATACCTACATAAAATTCTAGGACATTCATTCAGCTATGTGTTGTGTCCAGTGTAGTGTGTGCAGTGTTTATTTCATTCAATAATGAACTAAAGTCAATTTCTTTTTATACGTATCCCCAGAAACCTCACTCGAAAGATTCTAAAGAGTTATGGCTTTATTTCAGCATTGCGGCTGCCGAGTGTCGTAATAGAATAGGAACAATGCTACGAAATTAAAACAATGTGCAGGCACATTTGCCGGTGAACATTTCTCCAGCAACCACATGCTAGATCTCTAGAAGTGGTTAGGATCAGCTTTAGGCCGGAGGCCCTAAAATTATAGCCTATATCCAGCAAGTGAACAAAAAAATCACTATTTCTTATCTCCCATATATCTACAAGTTATGAGCCTTTAAGTATGTGCCTTCTGGCGTCGAATTTTGCAAGAAACCATCCTGAACTTGATGTGTTTGCGGATGGGTGGAAGTCGTGAATGCCTGTTTGAAGCTTTGAGAGAATGTATGACGATTTGTTCTGCTTTAGTATTGATTATTAATATTGTTTTATTGTGTATATGCTACAACTTAATTTATAGTCCAATTGTATTTTATTTTTTGATTCGTTTTATTTTAATTGAACTTAGAATTATGTGTTTTAATAAGTATGAATAATAATGTAATTGGGTGCTTACCCGTTTTATTATTTTAAATAAATGAAATGCAATATGTGGTGTTCATCCTTACTAATATTATAAACGCGAATGTTTGTAAGGATGTATAGATGTTGTTTGTTACTCTTTCATGCAAAAACCACCAAAAGGATTTTAAAGAAACTTTACATCAATATAGCTTATACATTAGAATAATACATAAGCTATAGTTTATAGGTGTGATTTGTTCAAAATATAATGATAAATGTCAAGTGTCATTTTCGACTTCAATGCGGACTAAATCGCGGGCAGAAGCTAGTAAACTATAAATACTTGGAATATACTTGGACACATCTTTGTATCAAAGCCTAATAAATGAAATTCAAAGCCGTAGCTTTAGCAAAATTTACGGAGTAAACGGCGTTAAAGTTGCGATGGGCGCAGTCACGATTTCTCCAGCAACCACATCTAGACCCTGGAATCTATAAAGAGCAGAATTTCCGAAATTATCTTAAATTATAGCTTAGAACGATCAAGCTAGGCTCTGAAGACACCAAACTCCTAAACCGTACGGTTTTAGCGCTACCAATGAAAACTTATTTTCCCGCCAAAATATTTAAAAATTCATCAATTTTAAAGGTACCACCTTGCCTAAAGCGCCTAGCGTGTCATTAGATAATTGCTGTAATTCCAATTTTTATTCATTTTAAATAAAAGAAACGTATTATTTTAAATAAAATTAATACATTAAAGACGCTAATATCTGTGGTCATTCGATTTTTTTGGTAAATAAAATTGTCAGGGGTCGTCAACTACATAAAATCAGTGTTTAATATTACATAATTCATACACTTCAAAGTCAAGTAAAACTTTTATCTTATCCAGCTGTTTTAAGGCGTTATTGTGGTTGAAACGCCTAAATAATTCTTGTTAATAATAGCATATTGATATTTCAATACTATAAAATACCTCACAATAAAAAATCGTATTGGTAGACAACTAAGTAGGTACCTACTAACTAAAAGTATTTACTGAAAACAAAAAATCTTAGTCATTTAAGACCAAAAAAAGTATAAAACTTTTTAGAAGGTCAAGAACGAATAAATTTCTGAAGCCCAAAAAAACAATGTTTTTGTGATTATGGTTTAAGTGTTTATAACTGATTCCTGGCGCGTCTTGAACAAACCCTCAGGGAGGCCAATGACGTCATAAAAAAATTTTAGGGCCGGGGCGAAAAGATCGAAAGAGAGATGTTGGAAATTGCCATTGTTACAGAGAACTATCACCCTTACAAGGCTAGCACCAAGAACCACTGTAACTGCATTTTTCATTCAGTTTAATTTAGTGCTTGTTAATAAAAAAATATTATTTCAGTGCTTATTAAACTTGACGACTCTCGCACTCGGTAATGATGAAAGGAAGTCCTGAAATTTATCATATGGCTTTATAGTTTATTTCGATTGAGGTTTCTGGGGACACACACAATTTCTTTCCCTAGGTACCGGAGCATGATGCTGATATTAAGATTTCGAGAGATATATTATAAATAAATTTATATTTATTATTTTCATTAAACATATGAAGTTGGGTAAAATGATTAACTACCTGAAAGTATGAAATTGATAAGTACAAATTTTACATAACTACTAGTTATGTTCCATATAAAAATCAACCTTTATGAAGGTTTAACTCACATCAATTCTTGCCATTGTAAGAAACTTTGCAGAAGGGCAGTCCAAGTGCATTTTTAATGTTAACATATTACCTCCATAAGCGAAATAAAGAAAGGTTTCAGCTACTGGCTTTATTATTTCCACTGAGTTGCTTGTTTTTTGTACTATATTCATTTTATTATTGTATATATGCTAAATGAATATGACAATCAAATTTGAAATTTGATGTTTTCAATGTCACTCTGACTTGATGTGTATTGCTATTATGTCAAATTGATTTTCTGATCCATGAACAAAATCTTTTTATCAAGTTAATAAAAAAAACCTATATCATATCAATAATTGAAAACTCAATTGATTTAAAACTAAAATATATATTTCATGCATTCTTTAAAATGCACAAGATTTTTAATAAAATACATTTTATTTCCTATTGAGTGAATGCAAATCAGACTTCACTGTAGTGTAGTACGCTAGTACTACTTGGTGTTCTGTGAAGTAGGTATTCATTGTTTTAGTTTTTCTATCAAACTGGGAGCTGCTTCTTGTCCATTATGAGGGATTTGTTTTAATTTTTCTATGTAATCCTGGGGTAGTTGGCATTCAGTAGCACCATTAATAATGCAGTCTAGGTAAGTTATAGAAGGCCTCCTTTCCATTGGTAGCTCATCCATCACTGGAGGGTTCTTACTTTGCTGATATGTCCTGCATTCAACTTCTTCCCCATCTTTTGTTGTCACCTTTACTGTCTTAGGAAAATACCAGTTACTTTTAACACCTTCTTGTCTGTAAAAGTAAATATATGTTTCAACTTATTGAACATAGAAAAATTAATGATAATGAAAAACATACCAACTCCTTTTCCCACAACAAGCCCTAAATTGACCAAAAACATGATAATAATATTCAGGCCTAGAAGGCATAGCCACTAGTAAACATCAAAAAAAGCAAAAATGTTGTTTGGTACTATAATTTAATCAATAGTTAATTAAGGTATTAATGTGACTGATTTACTCATCAAGAGCTTCCAGATCTCTATTGTGGACCCTCCACACAGCTCCCCATATAAAATAATCAGGATGAGGTATGATGGTTGCAGAGGATCCTCTCCAATGGTCTGTATACTTAATGAAGTCTAATTTATGCCCCTGCAAAAAAAATCTGAATTACAAAGATAACAATTCAGTTTCTAAATATAGGAATGATGAGATCTTAACAAAATATAATAAACTAAGCAATCCATCCTTACAATTGGTTATAGCTACATGTTAACTGAATTGATAAGCAAGTTTTATATCAGATTGGAATGAGGTAAGTTAATAGATTGAGACAGGCAGATATGCAAATGTGTATAAACATTTACAAAAAATTGTTAAAAACAATAAAACTGAAAAAAACTTACGTCAAGACGTCCAATTCCTAAAAACTCTGCAGTTGAATTATTAATATGAATTCTTTTTTTTAATAGATTGCTACCGTATGCGAAATACAGAAAGGTATCGGGAACCGGCTTAAACATTATTTTGATCGGTAGCTCAGAAACGTAGCAATCGAAGTTCTTTGAGTAATTAAAAATTCACAAGTCATAACTTTAGATTCATGTGATTGTTGTTTTTTTTTTTTTTTTGGCAATAACTTTGAGTATTTTTGCCAGTGTCAAGTTATATTTATTATCAAGTTTTAATAAGGAATGAAATGAAGAGATGAATTATGAAAGGATAAAAATGATAGATGGAATGATGAATCTGCCCACAGAAACATGCTGGTACTGTTAATGTTGGCTTAATGAGATACTTAGTAGGGAGATGACGAAAAGAGCAGCCAAATCCTATTTCACTTTCTCCATACTTGTACAGAACTACAAAGATTCACTTGTTAAAACAATAGCATTTTACACATTAAAATTACTTTAATACGCAAGAAAATATATTACATTATGAAAATCTTAACTGACAGTTTTCGTTCCCGCCAAGTAACTTTCAAAGTGTTATTTACTGTCTGATTACATTTCAAGGGACGAACATATACTGAGCGCATACTCACACACTTACAATGAATATATAGCGAAGTAGGAAGGGTAGTGAAAAGTTCTTTTTGTCATCAACTCTGTTTAATTAAATTTTTCAATCAAGTGAAAACATAAATCAACAACTGACGGAGCGCGCCAACTTGAGACAGTTTTTTCTTTTTTAAACGCTCGCGCCGTCTGCCGTGTCAAGTACAACTATACATCTTATACATAAACTTAAATCAACATTTATCAGTAAAAGGTTTTAAACTAAATAAAATGTCGTAGGTCCACTACAAATACACATAAACCTTTTATATGTAATTAATATAAATCCTATATTAAATTCTGTGTGCTTATTTATTTGATTCACACATTCACAGTAGTATATAAACCATTGACAAAAACTCTACCTTTCACCTGTATGAAGGGGTATTTTTGATCGACAACTCAATGAAACAAAATATGACTGATAATGGGTATGTTCCGATATGCACTGCGAGCACTGCGCTGTGTTTTTTTTTGTTGTTAGTTCAATTCTTCCCTTTTTCGGGAAAGCCAAAGGGATTTAGCCCATACAGCACAAATCTTCTCGTATTATATTTTTCTTCTTTCTTAATTGTTTTTACAGTACCATGCTAGTAGTTTTACTGTAGATTTTAGTGAGTTACTTGGGAGATGACGAAAAGATTAGCAAAATTGTCGTACTTCACTTTCTCCACACTTGTATAGAACTACAGATGTTCACTGGTTAAAACACTAGCATTTGACACATTAAACTCTGCTGGTACAGAAGAAAAATACAATAAAATACGAAAATTTCAACCACCACTTCCCGATCACGCCAAGTGGTCTCAGCAGTGAAAAAATCGTTCCATTGTAGACTGGTAGTACACTGTCGCAATGCCCTAAGGAAGTAATGACGACATGAATCGCCGCCATATTTCCCCTGCGAGCAGTGCCGTAATCAAGGTAAGGTGCTCGCAGTGCTTTGATCACGTGATCAGTGCAAACAATAGTTTTGACTGGAAGAACAGTTTAAACGACTGATTTATTCATAAATAAATAAAAGTTTGTGCCTGTGAATATAACAATGGCAACGTTAAAGTAACTAACGTAAAGTATATTCATTTGAAAAAGGCGTTGAAAACGGAGTTTCACAGTACACTGCGCTGCATTCTGTTTTAAATAGTAACCAGTATACTTACTGGCTATAAAGGAACGTCTTCGCAGTATATTGAATTGACGTCATAACTTACAATGTGGTTGTGGAAAAGAGGTTTACAAAAAAGTATTACAGTTTGATTTCTGCACGGCTTTTTTCTAACTGTAGTTAAAAAGGAATTGAAATATGAAACTACTGGACCCCGCGAACTTTGTACAACCTTTTCTTTTGTAAAATTTTCCCTTTTTTTAACTTAAAACCTTCATTGTATTGTATGTATTAGGGAGAACATAGAGAAAAAAGAATCATTCAACTCCATCCAGCCATCTTCGAGTTTTAGCGAGACGAAAAAAATCAATATCTGAAAGTTGAAAACAGGTATCCTAAATTTTGCCAGATTTATAATAATTCAAATCAACCGGGGTTTCAAAATTTATTTTAAAAAGGTAAACATTAATTCGTCCATACACTGCAGGGCACAGGAAAACTACCTAGGTGCTTACTACATTTATATGCACGAGTGTCTTGTGTGATCTTTAGTGATCGCATAAGTTCTACATGTTCTTTAATATGAGGATTGCTGTTCACGGTCCTAAATGCTCCGAGCTTGTGGGCCGCGATATACGGCACCGTCTAGACCAGTGTAATTCAACCTTTTTTTGTTGTAGGCCAAAAGCAAAGTGCAATATGTTTTTACTTAAAACTAAAGGATTTTATGATGAAAACTTGTACGGAACTGTATTTTATTTACACATTTACTCTTTTCTATATACTAAATTTGCAACGCAATTTAGCCAATCCAGAAGGCAAGGGGGGCCGCTTACGGCCTGCCGACCGCGGTCGCTGGTCTAGATAGTGCCGTGTACCCGGACATACAGTAGCATACAGTAATAGTGTAACTGCTAGCCCCATTAGTCCGCTATAGATAAAACCGTCAATGACCATCTCCGAACGGCAAGGAAAAGAAAAGAGAAAAAAAAGTATGTATTGTTTTCAAAGATATATTTATTTCTTAATTCCATAAAAATCTGTAAAAATATGTTTTAATCTGAGGGTTCATTTATTCACAAAATGTATGAAACGTTTATTAGGCATCACACCGCACACGGCCCATTGTAGGTGATATAAATGAACACTTAATCTTCTTTCTGCCCATTTATTTATATTTTACCAATAATAAGCATAAAGTAAAATGTTGCCTACTTACTATGTATAAATAAAACTCAAGGATATTTCTTATCGTCCTCTTCAAAACGAACTCCTACTTGTTGTCGAATGTTATCCATTAACTTTGCTAGTATAAGACTATCGTTGTGTGTCATTCTTGGTGATTCTAGATAACCTGAACAAAAATTTTAAGATTTATTATCTATTCCCATATTTAAGTTTTAAACGTCGGTAGAACATAGATACGTTTGCATGCATCGCATTTTTTTTAATTATCGTTAAAACTTATAAGTTTGTAAAGATATATGGATGTTTGTTACTCTTGCACGCAAAAACTACTGAATGGATTTTATTTAAATTTTACAATAATTTAGCTTATACATCAGAAAAACACATAGGCTATAGTTTTATGTGAATTGTCCAAATAAAACGATAAATGTAATGACAAGTAATCAAAATCCAATTAGAAACATTTTCGACTTCTACGCGGACGAAGTCGCGGGCAAAAGCTAGCTAGTTTATTCATAAAAATGTAATCCAACTCACCACTTTTAACACACCGGAATACTTCGAGAGCCTCGTAAACCAAAGCGCCGCTATTATAGAAATTGTACTTGTCAAGATTGTCACAATTCATAAGGAACTTTTCGACTTTCCCATCCAAATGAATTAAAGTATTAGGAGCATGAAAAGGTTCTTCGAGCTGGAAAAACAAAACGTTTCTGATACTTCCCTAGCAGTCGGATCCAGGATTTTTTTTTAGCTCTTCATTTAAAAAATAAAAGTCACTCTCTGCACTTTTGTACACAGGGCTTAGACAAGTGCCATTTTACACAAAACGATAACGCTTACAGAAATATCAAATGTATTGTAATTATATTATCTGGAGTGGTTATGCTTTTTATAAATGTATGTATTATCTTGAGTAGTTACATAAATTAACATTTAGACAAACAACTAGTTACGTTACGATAAATAATAATACAATTGCTAGGCAGAGAACTTAAAAGCCTCCGACCCTTATACTCACTAGCGTAAAGCGCTTTACCAACGTAAATCTCTATGTCATAAACTAGTTCGAGGTTAAATATTTCGTGCTGAAAAACTTTTTGATAACTGTCGAACACTATTCATCGACAAATGTAAAGTACACAGCCCGAAATAGACTCCTTGGAGGCCAAAGAGGGGGTTTGGTGCCGTGGAAAATGGGCATTAGGCTAAGCCCTCTGTTTCAAAAAGATTCAGTTTTTACCAAAGTAAGAGCTACGCGACACAAAGAACTAAGATGCTTTCTTGAGCCCCTTAGCCTCCCCTCTGAACCCGCCAATTAGTAGTTGGTATCTAGTTATTATATAGAGTTCATATGTCAAGGGAGGGGGTTTCCTTACCGTTGCTCTCCCTTTGGTTCCAACAACAGTTGCTTTGTTCCAAAGCTTAACTTTGGCATTGGCGTTCAGAACTGCCCGTCTCCCTCCTGTATACTCAAGAATAACAGTATCAACTATATCAACACCGTCTTCATTTAATTCCCCAGTTGCGATTACTTTGATAGGCTCCTCTTTGAAAATAAACTGTGCGAACTGGAGCAGATATATCCCTATATCAAGTATAGCACTGCCACCAAGTTCTTTTTTACTAAAAGAAAAAATATTCTATACATATTTTTTTACATATACACATATTTTTTTGGGTATTGCACATTTATATATGTTATTATTATGATTATTTATATCTAAAAAATTGAACAGAACAGAACAGTGTCTGTCTACATTGGTTTCGAATTCTATACGTTAGATACAAAAGATTTTATCATACCACCTCAGCTATGCAGAAATCCAATGGAAGCGCTTTGCACACATTCATACATAATTGTAACTGCAATCGTTAGCGACCATAGAATTTTAATACGCTAATTTGATACGCTTGTTTGCATACTTGTAGATAAGGATTGTTTGTACATATTTGTAGGTTTCAGCAAAAATCTAATTCGTACGAAAACGTATCCAATGTGAGGCTGGACTAACACAATGAATTTGATACATGCTTTGGTACTTTACCTAGAGGTAATAACATAGTCTTGTTTGGATTGATCCATTGCCTACTGCTACTTGCATTAGCAGCCATGGCAGCTGCCACCTTCCCACTCATTAGAAATTTAAAATGGTACAATAAAGTGTTTGTTGAGCTTTACACCTTGTACTTGGATATTAGATTATACATACAAGTATAACAATCACCCATAAAAGACTTAATTACAAATTACAACTGTAACGCTTCATTTGTTTCTGACTGTAACTACAGTTCACACTTTTCCTATAAGCTGGCGACGCCCTTGCCTATAAGGTCTGAATTGTCAGAGAAAGAAGCTAAATTTACCAGATACCAGATATGAGGTTACTACATACATAAATTTGTAATGCAATAAAACTAATATGGTTATGTATATTGATAAAATATTTACCTACCTTAATCTTTCAACTGATGTTATACATACGCCAAAATTTGCTTCTACAAATTGTATGTCCCCAAGTTTACCAGAAGCGATTTCCTTTTCTAACGCCAGGTACGTTGGTATGAATCTTGACCAAACCGCTTCCATCAAAAATAGCTTTTTCTGACGCGCAATGTTGATCAAGCTTTGTGCTTGTTGGTAATTCATGCATAAAGGTTTTTCACACAATACGTGCTTTCCATTTTCCAGGAACAACTTAGCAAGCTCATAGTGTTGAGGATTTAATGCACCGATGTACACAATATCTTAAATATTATAGTCATAGTTACATGGAATACTTTGGTCTTAAGAGTTAAGAAAGATAGTTGATGGTACCTAAAGGTGGGTACTAACCGACTTTACGAGATATAATTTACCATTCGCAGCTATCATGTTACGTTACGCCAAACTGTGTGTTTAAATCCGTGTAACATACTAGTTTCCAGCTGACACTCAACGGGATTCGAAGCGAGCAACGAACGCCTCGTCGCTCGCGTGTTTGTGCTTGTTTCCACGTACTGACTGCACGAATCCTTTCTTCTAACATGTTACATTCAATAAAGATAACACCGATGAGTACCCACATTTAAAAAACATATGACTTATGTGTTTATTGGGTAAAATTTGCGCACACACACAAGTTCCCTTCCAAACAACAAAACTTGTTCAAATTGAGGTTGTTCGTTAGGGACTAAGTAACGGTACCACAAAAAGACAACCTTGCTAAAATGAAATAGAACTGACCGATACAATCACTCGTAGCCATGTGTTTGTAAGAATCAAATACTTTGCTGAGGACATGTTGATGTGCAAACTCTTCAGCACGTTTCCTGTCCCGAGCTGCGACTCCGAAAATAACTTGGTCACCTTTGCTAGGATACGATTTGAAAGCAGTCACAAAATCATGACTGATTTTTCCTGCACTTACAATACCCCACTGTACAGTCATCTAAAAATATATTTTTTAATTATAAGTGGGTACATAGGTTAATCAAATGTATAAAATAAATAAATAAATATCACGTACCTTACACTCTTATATTTCTCAGTAAATGATACGATATCTAACGATTTCACTGTTTATATAAGTCTTATCTTTATAATTGAGTTGGTACCTCTTGTTAAATTATAAATAGTATATGATAAATAGGAAATTTATTATTTTATCTAAAATACGTAGACCTCAAAGTTAAAATTCACTGTATATTCCATTAAGTTATTGCTTGGTGTTGTGTATAAGGGTCGCCCGCAAGGACGTCGTAGCAGAGGGTTTGGTTTAGGTACCTATGTAATACCAAACTAGTATTTTAGTTTAGGTTAGACACACTTGTGGCCTTATGGTCCGTTTACATGACTGTATAAAATCGTTAAGTATAAAACAGGGACATTTAGTCCAGGCAAAGTAAGGCTATTGCTGGTCTATTCTAAGAGATAGAGATCAAAAAAATTTGTAGATAAAAGATATATACAAGCAATTCAATTCTTTTAGGTTGTTTAAGGGGTCTTTTAGGGAGTCACTTTTAAATCAATATTAGAACTTTGATTAATAACCTGACTAGATAGTGTCAAGAAACAATTGCAAATTAGATGACAGTTAATTTTTACACAAGTAGACGTGGCGTCTTCTGTCTTCATTTATACATTCTGATTCCACTTCTAAATATTTTCGATTGTGTGCGAAAAATGTATAAATTGAATACATTTTTATTTAAAATCAAATTTTGTGTTTCTGTTCAACAAGTACGTACTTAAAATTTATTTGCTATAAACAAACACAGGAAAATAGAATTATCTAATCAAAATTTTTAATATCTAAAGGTATACTCATCAATCGATTTGGAAAGCAATCAATTCATAATAAAAATAGCAACCATTTTAAACAACGTTGACAAAAAAATACTTATATTAACCTCGTTTTTATCAAGTAATATGTTCTTAACCTATACCTACAAACTTAATGAAAATTGCTGACCCATAAGTGAGTAAATTTTAATTTCAAGGGGGACAACACTATGTGTAAAATTTGACCGAATTTATTACAAAATCACACTTCGTTTAATTAATTCACTCTGTAACATTTGTTTTAAAAAGTGTACTTGCCGATAATAAATAAGTTTTTCAGTTTTCAGTCATTCTCTATGATTCATGCACATTTTTATGGAGCAATTCGTCATTTTATGTACCACAAAAACGTGTTTACGCTTCAATAGCAGTTTTGATATTAAACGGGCGAAAATAATAAGTACTGTAATAGTTACATTATATTTTTTTGACGTTTTGATGTTAGAACTCTATCTATAAGAACAGGATAATAATCAAAGTATTAAATATACAATTTTTGAAAACTTGACGTGTTCTATTATTTTTCTTAACATCAGGGCACTTGACCTGTTCAGTTTCCTGAACAAGTCACGTTCGCAACTTTGATTCCAAGGACAAAAACCTTTTAACTAGTGTAATCAATGAACAACTTAAGTATAATAAACAATACAACATAGGAATGTCTTGTGATACCTACCTTAAATTAAGACAAATAAACTTATTTGTTTTAGGTTATTTTTAATAAGTCGAGATAAAAGGTAAATTTTCTATAAATAGCATTTGTAGCACATAGATATTTAAAGATAGTCACCGAGATCACAATATAACGATTAGGCTATGCTTCGCAAGGTTTACTCAAAATTAGATTTAAGCAAAAATTAATACGATTGTATAAATTGCACTATAAATAAATCGGAATAATCGACACCAGTCCATCAATATTACTATAGATCAGTCAACCTTCAAACTGGAAATGCATAAAATAATCGATTCAATCGAGACACTCTTCGAACATTTGAAAATCGATTTCAAATTTAAGAAAAAAAAATCTGTCGTCGGAAAAGCTTTGATTACTCTAAAGATATTTTATGTTTAGCTTTTCCCTTCAAATCCTTATACGTGGGTAACACTGAAAATGTTTAGAACTGGCCAGTTAGAAAAATTTACACAACATTTTATGAATTTCAATTTTAGAACTCTTTGGTAATCTGTATATTGCTGTATATGTAGTATATTGCATTCATTTGTCATTTGTTTTTTGTGAATTGGCGGCAAACTCTTGTTACGCGTGAAAATGAACCTAACGCAAGAAAATTTTCGGTCAATAATTTATTATGACTTTCGTTGTGGGCTTACTCAACAACAAAGCTCTGATAGGCTGCGATAAAATTCGAGGTATTCGCTTTACGAGCCCTGAAGATGCGGTGAAAGCGTACAAGAATGCCATCATGGAAGAATGGGCCCACTACTTTTTTCAGTGGTTCCATCGAATGCGACGATGTGTAGAGAGGAACGGAGATTACTTAAAACAATAAAAGTATTGGCAACTTTCTGCATTAAGTCGTTTTTCATTTTCAAAAAATTTTTCAGTGTTACCTAGATTATATAAAATATCGTATTTTTATGAAAATAAGTGAATACAGAATTGAACAAAAATCAGTATTTATTTAGAACCTCTACCCGAATTATTAGTAGCGTTGTCATGGCGTCACTGCTGGTTTCACAATTATCAATTTGTTATGAACAAGATTGTTTTTCCTCGAATCTTAAACTAAATTATTGAAAAAACTTACGACTTATATGGTAACGATAAAAACGGACACGTAGACGTAACTTTATGATGACATTCGTTATATTTGGAATAATAATAATTATATATTCATAATAATTAAATAATAATGTAGAATTACATAATTATCTTAGGCGATATTCAAAATTGTTTAAAAAAGTTTGTCAGGAAGCGAAAGCTATGTATCTGAGTAATAAAATAAAAAATCATAAAATAAAATTAGAACGACGTGGAATGTAATTAATACCGAAACAGGGAAAATAGACAAAAACGATAAAAATAAAGCTTTAAATATAAATGACGAATTGATTTCGGATAATTCACTAGTAGCTAACGTTTTCGAAAAATATTTCACTCAGATACCAGTAGATATCATAAAAAATATTTCATCGTCTTGTGTTACAGCTGTGAATTACCTCAAAAAACATGTAAAAATTACACCGGCCGGTTTTAAATTTAACAACGTGTCAGAGGACGATATAATCAAAGCATTTAAATCTTTAAATATAAAATCGACTGAGGACTTGTGGGGATTTTCGGTTAAAGCCCTCGGTTCGATGGTGCACGTAATTGCTCCTATCCTCTCAAAAGTGTTTACTAGTCTTGAAAAAGGTAAATTTCCGAGTCGCTAAAAAGTTGTTCCAATATTTAAAGCAGTCACGAAGATCCATCGAATTACAGGGCAGTATTAGTTTTACCTGCTATTAACAAAAAATTTTGAAAAACTTATGCTTACTCAACTATCGTGTTTCTTCATTCTGAATGGGATCCTACATCACCAACAATTCGGGTTTACCAAAGGACGGTCAACAACGGATGCGGGAGTAGATCTGGTACGTAAAATATTTGCAGCCTGGGAGGGATCACAAGACGCTATTGGGGTGTTCTGTGATCTTTCTAAGGCTTTTGATTGCGTAGATCACACCATTCTCCTCAGGAAATTATCATATTATGGCTTTGATAATCTTTCACTTGGCTATGTGAGATCCTATTTAGACGAGCGTGTTCAAAAATTCAGATCGGTAGCACTACATCATCTGGGTCTATTGTAAAATGGGTGTGCCTCAAGGGTAAATTCTGGGACCATTTTTGTTTTTAGTCTATATCAATAATCTTCCGTTTATGCTAGATGAAATTTTTGATGAAGTAATTTTATTTGCTGATGACACATCTTTTATTTTTAAAACCAATAGAAAATATAACGAAGAAAATGAAAAAAATTCAACTTTAAAACAAGTAACAGATTGGTTTAACTCTAACAATTTGCTTCTTAATAGTACCAAGACTAAATGTCTCAAATTTTCTTTGCCAAACGTGCGGACATTATCGACAGATGTTAAAATAAATAATGATGTGCTCGATATCGTAGGATCGACTAAATTCTTAGGCATTAATATCGATTCAAAACTTCAGTGGAACGCACATTTAGAATTAATTAGTAGTAAATTAAGCTCGGCGGCATATGCAGTAGGGAAAATTAGAAATTTAACGGATCTCCCGACAGCTAGACTGGTATATTTTGCATATTTTCATAGTATTATGTCTTATGGGTTACTACTATGGGGTAGTGCGGCCGAAACAGATACGATATTTATTTTACAAAAAAGAGCTATAAGAGCTCTGTATAACTTAAAGCCGCGACGTTCATTACGACAATTATTTAAGGAAATTGATATACTCACCTTACCGTCCCAATATATTTTTGACAATATTATGTATGTAGGGAAACATCTAAATGAGTTTGGTAGACTAGGTCACGGTATAAATACCAGAAATAATGATAAATTACGTATCTCTACAGTTAGATTAGCAAAACTAGTAAGTCATTTATTGGAAATTGTGTTCGCTTTTATAATAAAATTCCAAGAAACGAAACAGAAATGTCAGATATGAAATTTAAGCAATATGTTAAACAAATTTTAATTAAGAAGGATAAAGATATATGGAAGTCATTTAATTAGCCGCACAGGTTTATCTTATTGACAGTTAGAGTGTAGCTAGAATTATTATGTTGAAAAATTGTAATTTGTAGTAGAAAATATTGTAATTGAATATTGAAAAAAGCAACTACGGAGGTTTCTTGCCGGATTCTTCCCCGTAGAATTAGCATTCCGAACCGGTGGTTGTAAAAAAAAGACGATTTGAAAGTGCTTATTTTAAGTCTATCTTTGAATAACTTTAATGAACTATGAGCCAGAATAAAACGTATAATAGTATTATTTTCGATTATACTTCTTCATATAAATTAAATAAATGATTCTGTTTATAATTTAAAAAATATAAATATTTTGTGGCTGCCGCGCACTTTAGCAAAGAACCGTTGTTAACAGTGGCCGTTTTAGTTATTTGTTTATCAATTAATTATTAGTCATAATCAGTACCCAATCATCAAAATGTTAAATGTGGTATTTTTTCCGTGTGTTCGATACTTACTGTCCTCTATTAATGGTATACAAAATTGACATAAACATTTTTTTTGCTGTGATGCGATTTCCGACACAGTTTAACTCTCAGAATTGGCAGCGCCAGAGCGGAGCACAGGCGTACTAGTTTCCCGTCTCGAATACCAGCTCGGCACAAGGATTTCTCAGTGTCCATCTAACATCCCTGCTTTTCTGTCGCATTAATTACCAACCAACAAACCCATTGTTTTTTTCAACTGATCATACTCGTAATAACATCTCGAATGTGTTAAACTACAGTTCAAAAAATAATATGTTTACATGTTCCCTTAATCTTTTGGCCGTGTCCATTGCTGTCTCCGCTTTGCTGGGAGGGAATTTTAAAACCGTTTCTTACTACCTCTTATTTTTTCTGATTAATTTCGTTGCGGGTTCCAAGACAGCCAGTAAGTTGTTCGAGCACAGTCTGTGCATAATTACACAGCCGCATTATTTGCAAAGAACGCCACTGTTGATCCTAGTGAACAGTAGTTAGTAGTAGAACAGTAGTGGACGTGCCCCGATCTGAAGAATCTTTTTTTCTTGATTGTGTATTTATTCAAAACTATTCATTTATAACATCGTTAGACAATTTATTGTTAAATATGATTGTTTATGAGTTTAGATTAGTACCAAATCTAAATTTTAAAGTTGGTTTGTTCGTTTTCAAAGTTAATAATGTATAATAATTACGTTCATGTCTTTTGGAATGTCTATTACATATTATTAAGTATAGGTATTCTGTGGTAAAACTACTATTTGTAATAGCGATATTTAAAAAGGTAATATTTATACTTATATGATGAAAATGCATAATCTGAAGTACAAAAATAATTGTTGGTAACATTGACCACAGTTTAGTTTATGAATGGGAATGTCCATGTAGGGCTATGTTGCGCGAAAAAAACCGGTACCCAGATTATCTATTATTTTATAAGTTATCATATTTATTACTATTTATTGTCATACCTAAAAATAAGGCTAAATATCTCGGCATCAGACCGCTTATTCACAACTCTATGCTTTACAAATTACTTTAATGAAATTGCCTGACCTACTGAAATTAGAGGATTGATTATTTTTTAAGTGGGTACCTAGCTTTTAACCTTAACCGATGTTGAATATAATAAAACGTGAAATGTTAAAATTTGAAATGATTTATATATTGTATATATATAAATTGTACTTATTTTTACAAATTCTTGTGTTGACACTTAGAATAAAAAGAAAACATTATAAAACAACAATCCTTTCACTTGGTCAAATGGGTGAATATAAATGCATTTTCTATTCAAAGATTAGGTATTAGTTTTTTTTTTTTTCATTTAAAGGAACAAATGAAGTTCATAAAAACTTTCTATAAGATGAGTCCACATAAGACAAAAAAAAAGACTATAAAACAGTTTTAAAAACCTTTGCACTACTATGTTTACCTATACAGTATTGTACTGTTGCATAAATTTTGAGTAGTCTCTTTTCGACTGCCTTAAAATGTTCTTGTGTAGCTATTTGTTCTCCTTGAATCATGGATAAAAGTTTAATGGTGTCAGTCAGGCTTCCTCCAGAGATGAGTTCTAATTGTTGCCAAGTTGATTTAGAGATCCTTAAATGAAAAAAAAACATTACAAACTTGCATATAGCACAGTTAAGCTAGGCAATTGGGTAGAGCAGGTAGGTAGGCTTTTTTAAGGTGATATACAGCTGTTTTGGTTAAACAATATTGACTGTCTTTTGCAGTTGTTTGCAGAGTCACAAGTGATAAGTGGGTTACAATAATAAGGACCAAATAAAACAGGCACTGCTTACAAATTAAATGGTGATTACTTACATACAACACTGATATAATGGTGCTAGAATGTCTAGTTCATCAACTGCTGGATTTCCAAGGCCCTTCCCATTATCCAACAGGAGTATTTTATCTCTATATAATTCATAATGATGTCTGTCTCCATTTTGTATGAGGAAGTCAAAAATGGCAACATCTATTAAATTTAGTATTCTTTTCTCACTCAACAGTCCTTTAACTTTCCTAAAATTATTTATCATTAATGAAAAATATGCATGTGTAGAAAGCATGCAATATTTGTAAGGTGGAAATAAAATACATATAATTCCTTGTTTCATTGATGTGAATGATTAAAATGATATTTTTTGCCTAGAAACATTTGTATGTACTTACTTACAGAATTCATTATCAGTTTCCCATTCCATTTTTCTACTGTTGTATGACCTTCTCCAAGGAGACTTCAGAACCCTGAGTGGTCGGTCTAGGTACAATATAGCTGCACCTTCTATTTCCCCTTTACTGTTTGGGCAGACTGTTTCATTCCTTTTGCAGTAAAAGCACTTTCCATAAAAACAATATGAACCACTTCCTACAAAACAATAATCTATTCTTAACCTTAGTTAATGATAAGAAATATGTAATGTGATAGAAGTTCCTCCATTAAGTAATAGACCAGAAAAGATTTAAACACAAAAAACTAAAAAAAAGGATTGCTTTATTTATTTATTTGGATCTATAGACAATGAAACATTACAGCATTTTAAAATGTGCAGCAATAAACAAACGAGGTTTAAATGTATCACCCACAATTTAGTTCACATATTGAAATTAAACTTATAATATGAGACCTAGAGGTAACAATAACAGTAAATATACATTCAGTTGTAATAAGATCAAATTCAAAGCAAATTAAGTAATGAATAAATAATATAACCAGAGTAAAAAGAAATAGAAGTAAGAAAAACCAAATGAATCTATTAAGTATTTAGTCAAAACCTTTCAATATTTAACTAAGTGTAACTTACTTTTTAAATTGGGAAAAAGTTGTTGAGAATTTATCAATATCCACAAAACAATTTATGTTATCAAAGTGATAGTTAAGTTAGAAGAAATAACCAGTATATTTCTTACCATTTTTTAACATTGTTTTCTTCAATTCTGCCGTTGCTACAGGTAAAATATCTTTGGTTACATGTACCTTGCGGATTACTGATGGTGGAATCCAGGTGAAATTCAACACCATTGCCAAGTAATAAGCAAATACTTCAGCATTATGTCTATCAAAGCCAGCATAAATGTTACCATGTATTACATCATCAAGGTTGTATCTCTTTGGCTTGAAATATATTTTCTGTTTACCCTATGAAATACATTAAAATTTCAGTAGAGAAAAATTAATAATCTATTCATTATGAAATCTACTCATCCATTTTCATTAAGTTTACCAGGTAATCTTTAAAGTTATTTAAATGTAAGAATTGATTAGATGATATGTGGGTCACAAAAAGTCACAACAAGTAGCATATGTATTGAGTATTTTATACACAAAACACAATCACATTAACACACAGTATTATTGAATAGTACATGAGTTGCATTGTACTGCTTACCTCAAGAATAAACATGAGTTTAAGTTGAGTTCCTTTTGCTGCATTATCTACGGCTGCGATCTGAGAGGTACGAATAGCATTAAGTATTTTCCCATTGGCACTGTTCTTGTTTGGAAACAATGAATTTGTTTCAGCCCACTAAAAATATCATTATTTATTAAATTAAACTTAGCTATTCAGTCAAGATACACTTTATAATACTTACAAGGTTTGTATCCCTCCAAACATTTGCAGTGTCAAGTTTATTTGTATAATTAAAGGAATTTACGAGGTGTTTTTGCACGAAATAAAACTTAGGGTGTTTATTTTTGAAATGACTGGGTAAGTAATTGAAATGATGGTAGATATCTTTCAAAACACTTGGTGCTAAATCCAAATTGATGCCAGGAACATTAAAATTTATGGATTTCTTACCAACAGTATTAAGAGTATAGAAAAAATAAATATTGAGACCAACAAGAATCAGGAGGAAAAGAGAAAATCCAAAAGCATAGTTCATCGACATCACTCGACATAATAGGTTTTCTATTCAATGTAAGTTATACCCATTATTTTAATCATTTAATTTAATTCTTATTCATTATTGTTTATAGGTATGTGCTGTATTTACAAACTTTAATTTTAATTTCATAAACTCACAAACAAAACATGACACTCAGTAACTGGCACATGAATTGAGTGACTGACTGACTTACGTTAGTGCTGCCTAACATAATCATCGACAGCATAATCGATAGAGCATCGATAGTAATACATAAACAATAGCATCTATCTATCTAATCTGGCTATTGATGGTACTAATCTAATAGTTTTGCTATCGATTTAAATATACATTTGTTTCAAATTGTGTCTGTTGCTTGTTTCAGTTACCGATGAAATCATGCATAGCAAAACTATAAACTACCACGCTTCAAGTAATAGATAGATCTCAATTTTGTTATATAAACATGTAACTGAGGCCTGTCATCTACATTTTATAATAGCTTTCCTATATCTTTATAGATTTAGCTATAGGTACCTACATAATATTTTACTGTTATATAACATGCCCTATTGCTGACAACCTCCGATTAATTGGCATATAAATATATAAATAATATATAAATATTTCCAAAAATAAGAAGTTTACTCAATTAATCGTGTTAAAACGACAAAAAAAGTTACAAAATTTTTCACATTCAATTATCACTATCCTTAAAAAGCTGTCAAACTTTTAAACTATATTTAAGTCACAAGTTTGAAGCACCTCTCTCGCCCAAAAATAAAACCAAAAATTGTAAACATGCTTAGTATAAATAAAGTTTTTGTTATTTTAAAGAGAGAAAATAAATACAGAATATTAGGCAAAGATTGCAGATGAATTATTGATGTGAGTTAGTTTGTCTACTTGGGGAGTTTGTTTACGAGAGATGGGACGTGTGAGGGTAAAATTGAATGAAGAGTTAAGGCAGAGGTGATTGGGGCATTGCACTTCATCATGAATGGCAATTCAAAAGGGCGCGGATGGCTATTCACGATAGCGTGCTGGTTCCTTTACTAGACATACACATGCCATGTGTACATATGTTTGGACATATGGGCACGCCTAACAGGGCATACTTTTTTCAGTACTCTTTATGGGGCCGGACTTGTATCTA
Organism: Choreutis nemorana; assembly: GCA_949316135.1. NCBI lineage: Eukaryota > Metazoa > Arthropoda > Insecta > Lepidoptera > Choreutidae > Choreutis > Choreutis nemorana. Next base: position 3,952,512 of record OX438598.1, read on the forward strand.
CAGCAGAAGCTTTTGCCCCGCTGAGGTGTACCGCTATGCCTTTTGAGCACACCGAGCTTTTTGGAAGCCAGTTTAATCTTCTAATTACCGAATTGAACATCGATAGATATATTGGTCAAATGGATCCTAATACTCTTTGAGATAGCGAGGGGACTGTTCTAGAACTGTGGTGGTACAGCAAAGGGGGTTTTCTTAGCGGTGACCACGCAAACATGTGTCTTGGTGGGGTTGAATTGGACTTAGTTTTGTCGGCCCAATGGGCGACTCGGCTTAGAGTGCTCTCGATTTCAGACAAGTTGTTCGCAGCTTTTCTTAACCACTCAGCAGGGGATATTTGCTTGGTCCGTGTAAAACGCGTCCCCAGTACTGTCATCTGCGTGACAATCAATGTCATCAAGAGACAAGTTATCTTTAATGTGCAGTAAAAACAGCATCGGAGACAGCACGCAACCTTGCGGGACACCTATTGTTTATGACCATACCATCGGAGCAATTGCCATAAACAACGGCTTTTATGCATCTGCTGGTCAAAAAGTTGGCAACCCACTTACAAACACAAACCTTTGGTACTTGCCTTTGGTTTTTCGTAAGATGTTAGTTTTGTTAGAAGACTACGATGCAAACAAAGTCAAGCCTTCGCGATAACTAGACTGATAGCCATACCTCACCTTGACTCTCGACGGCTAGAGTCCACTGGTGCGTAAGATACACAAAACGATTACCGATCGAGCGACTGTGGCCAAAGCTATATTAACATAAGTTTATTGATTAAATAAGTGAGCGAAACGAGATAATACCTATCCTCGAAAGTCTACTCGAGCAATCCAGCGTTTGTATATACGCACAAACGTTTGTTCAGCAATTACTCGATTATCTTTGATCGCATTGTCATGAAATTTTCTAGACGGGTTAAACAGGTATAAAGATATGTGGGGTCGTGGAGTTCTTACTTCAAAGCAAACCATTAGTAATTATCTGGAAAATAATTTGATTCTTGCGCGAGTCACGATCTTGTTGTCACCCCTGGATGGCTGGAACCCGGGGCGGTCCGATCCCCCTTACGCGGCCTGGCTCAGGTTATAAAACTAATTAGCTAGAGTAATGAATAAAACCTAGGCATCTACTTCAAGAGTTATCTATAGTAGATATAGCTATGTTTATAGGAACAGCTATCGAAACTTCCTTCGATGAGTTTTTAGGTGTATATGTATAATACATACCTACAAGTTTGTACGGAATCCTCGGTGTGCAAGTCCGACTCGCGTTTGACCGGTTTTATTTTATTCTACATAACTATATTTATGTAATTAAAAGATTGTGTAATATTAAATACAATACTAAAAACATTCTACAACTTTATTGAAAAATTAAAAACTTAAGAATTTAATTCAGTGCTTTACAATCACATGTCGGGTCTTTATCAAAAGGCGATCCCAATTTTATTAACATTTGTTTCGAAGCTTTTTTGCCGTTACTGCGTATTTTTTTCAGATTCTCTACATATTTATATGGTAATTTGCACTCTTCAGCGCCGTAGACAATGACCTGAAATAAAAAATGTAGTAATTATAGTAGTTATTGTAGTTTTATTAGTAGATAGTCCATATCAATTTATTAAATATATGCTATTAAGGTTCCTTTCTACACAGCGCAATTAAACCTAACATATTTTTCGACCAAATTAATTTGCAATTTGCAAGTGGTAGATTTCAGTTTCACTATATACTCGTAGGTTAATCGTCAAAAATCCAATCAAAGCATAGCATTACCTCAATACTTTAATTCACCTAAGTAATGACAATTGCGCGTTAGTTTGCAGTAAGGCTACAAGAAAATATGCAAGTAAGGAGGCTTAGCACTGATTTGGTGACACTTATAATGAGCAAAAAATCAAATGCACCCGTAATCACCTAAAGGTATAAAAAACCAACCTTTTTATAAGTTTCAGATGGTTTTCTATCCTCGGGTAAGTCTTCATTTGACTCAATTTTAGGTGGAACAGTGGTTTCAATATAAGTTCTGACCTCCTTTTCCTCGCCATTGGATGTCACTACTGTTACACTGGTAGCGTAATATATTCCTGACTTTACCATCTCTTGACTACAAAAGAGAAAGACCATGGAGAAGCTTTTTAAGGTCTTCGCATATTATTCCGACTCAACGCCGATCCCACTCCAACTCATCTAACAGTGTTTCATTAATATGTAAGCTTTGTGTCGTGGTAATAAAGTATGTAGATTTTTAACCAATAAAGTGACACTCTGACAACGCATGGACCACAACGTCTTTCGCTTTAATATTCAAACATCTACTTTAACTCATACGACACATAGCTGACATTTCAATGCCATACTGTGAGTTGAAATGAAGTAGAGGTGGCGAAGACCAATATATTAATTTATTTTTATTAATAAATTAACCACATTAAACGTTATAAACCATGGAGAAAACACTTTGGCAAGATACAGATTAATGTTCTTAAATAATACTAACATGTCTAGATTAGGCAAATCACTATAGTCCATAGACCAGAGAGCACCCCATACTGTTTCACCTTCGTCCTTGACAATAGTAGCTGCGGCACCATTCCATGTCTTAGATTGCGTCACAAAATCCAACCTGTAGCCCTAGAAAGGGATAAAAAACAGTTTAATGGTGTATGTTCAAAAATATATAGTTTCCATTTGATACCCATATCGATATGATAATAAATTATTTTAATTTTGGAAACACACATAGTGACATCAGAAATCTGCCATTTTTATTTTTCAAATTTTAATATTTGTACCAGCTGGAGTGTTACAGCCACTCAAAAGAGAAATCTTACGACTTATAACTTATAACTTTTGGGGCACACCCGCTACTCTGTCCCACCACTGCAACTCATTTTCATCAGGATCAACAGTGGCGTCGTTTGGTCGAATTAGCCCTAATGCGCCTAAACCGAATAATGCAGATGTGCAATGACGCAAATCCTGTGCCCGGACAACCTACCGGCTGCCGAAAGATTAAGAAAGCCGTTTCAGACATCCCTCCCCTTTCGGAGCAGCAAAGGAAACGGCCAAGAGGCCAATAGCTAAAAATTAAGTGTTTTTGCTCGGAGACTATTCCCTTCAACGTATTTGACATTTTATTTCAAATGAAGTTCGTAGAATGCAACCTACTGATTATGTTTATTATATTATTATGGCCTTCACTTCTATACATATATATACACATATACACAGTCAGGTCATAAGTATTGTCACACAGTAAAACTTTTGTTTTAGAATGCTGGCCACAAAAAAGTTTATTGAATTCCAATTTCGAATTGTTAAATAAAAATGAATACTTTTTAGAATTCTACTCATTTTTAAATATGGAGTGGACACTCATGTAAAGAAGACCGTGTTGCAGTTATTGCGTTGCATCGTTGCGGTTACGCGCCAATTCAAATTTTTGACATACTGAAAAATTTGAATATAACCAAAAGATTCGTTTATCGTACCATCAAACGATACAATGAAGACTCTAGTGTAGATGACAGGTCAAGAAGTGGTCGCCCTCGGTCTGTTAGGACTCCAGCAGTGATAAAAGCTGTGAAGGCGCGAATTCAAAGAAATCCCAAACGTAGGCAGAAACTGTTGGCCCTTCAGATGGGGTTAAGCAGAACCACGGTGAAAAGGGTGTTAAATGAAGACTTAGGGCTTCGGGCATATCAAAGAAAAACAGGACATCGTTTGAATGCTCGTCTAATGGACCTGAGACTGAAGAGATGCCGCGCTTTGTCGAAGCGGTACGTGGGAAAAAAATATCGGGAAATTCTTTTTTCGGAGGAAAAAATTTTTACCGTAGAAGAGAGCTACAACAAACAAAATGACAAGGTGTACACAGTAGTGAAGAAGCGAGCAACCGTATTCCGCGTGTCCAACGAGGTCATTTTCCATCCTCACTCATGGTATGGTTGGGAGTTTCTTATTTGGGCTTAACAGAGGTAATTTTTTATGAGAAAGGTGTAAAAACGAATGCAGTTGTGTATCAAAATACAGTCCTGACGAACCTTGTGGAACCTGTTTCTCATAACATGTTCAATAACAGGCACTGGGTATTCCAACAAGATTCGGTGCCAGCTCATAGAGCAAAGAGCACACAAGACTGGCTGGCAGCGCGTGAAATCGACTTCATCCGGCACGAAGACTGGCCCTCCTCCAGTCCAGATTTGAATCCGTTAGATTACAAGATATGGCAACACTTGGAGGAAAAGGCGTGCTCAAAGCCTCATCCCAATTTGGAGTCACTCAAGACATCCTTGGCAGCCGCCGATATTGACATGGATCTCGTTCGTGCTGCGATAGACCACTGGCCGCGCAGATTGGAAGCTTGTATTCAAAATCACAGAGGTCATTTTGAATAAACTTTAGTGTCATAAGAATCTATGTTTTGTTAAGTTCATTTTGGTATATAAATGGTTACATAATGAATAAACATGTTTCATTTATTTCATATTAAACATGTAACAGAATTTATGACCTGACTAGGTATATATATGTACCAACTGTTTTTAACTAAAGGCGGTTAAACATTTTTGTAATGGTACGGATGCATTTTTTCTATTACTTTAAAACTCTGTCAATATGTAGAGTTGCCATAGAGAAGTAGGCTACAATTGAACACTGATGATACGGGATCAGCTGCCAGAGCTGCTTGGAGAGACACTGTCTTTTCAAGCCGTTTTATTGCGTACACGAAGCAATTCAATCATTTAACTAATTGGTCAACTAACTTTCCAATTAAGATGCTCTCTAAAGTAAATGCAAGAAATTAGAAAAAGGATATTCTTCAATATTCACACTTTTTTATTTATTTAAATGTCTGCGATTGGAATTATTTTAAGGTTTAAATGTCATGTATTTTGTCTTCTTTATAATATGAAAGCTTATCGTGAACCAATCCACCAATATTTGCTTGTGATTCAAGACAATTCGAATCCTTAGATTTTATTACGATGGCAGTGTCATCAGCAAACAAAATAGGTTGTGTTGGACAGCATTCGGGAACTTATTAATGTATAATAAAAATAGCAACGGTGCGAGGACACCATTTCATTTTTTTTGTTATTAAAAAATAATCTTAACCAACGTATTATTAAAATACTAGCAATCTGTTCTGACTTATTAATGCATTCTGTCACTGATTTCACTAGTTCGTAACTTTTAAAGTAATTAAAAGTTTTAAATTACATTTACATTCATAACAATCCAGAAAGAACTTTATGTAAGATTCTCTAAATTATTTTTTGTTTCTTTGCCTATAAATTAATCTGAAGGTCTAGAGTAGAATTTAGCTATGACCAAGAATTAAGAAACAGATATATATTATTTACCTAACCTTTTAAGCATACATCATTGTCTTTAAACTTATTAGTTTTTTTTTTAAATAAACGTAATGAAAACCAAACATAAAGTCAATTATTTTATTTACATTTCCAAAATGCTGGTAGTTGTTGATTGATGAATAAAACTGTTTAATTAATTGGGGATGAACGGAAAAATTAAAAAGACTTCATAGAAAAAAAAATACTCAAACATACATACTCTTTGCTGATTTTGTGTGCTGTTTGATTTTTGATCTTTGTGATAACCTACCTATTAACTATTTATTTAGACTAGGGCTTACATCTGAAAGATTTTTGAGTTATCCAACCAATGGGGATTTACACTATCAATACTGTAAGAATGACAGTCATTATCATAGTATGCTAGTACTATTTGGTATTCTGTGATTCTAGTATCTTGATTTTTTTTTTTTTAACTTTTTAATTTTTTAATAAATTTTTTTTAAAGATAGTAACATTACTGAAGGATCTGTATGAAAACTAAAATCCATCTGTAAAGAATATATGAACAAGTAGGTAGGTGTAGGTGTACATCCTATAAAATCTTACATCCTTACGATGTAATGGAACCCGACGATGTACGATGTACGAGCCCAACTCGCACTTGACCGATTTTTTAGTACACCATGTTAGCTATAGTATATGCTGCGATAACTAATAAATTAATCAAATTTTGTGCTTGCCATTTAAAAATTACAAACTAAAGACTTCTGCAACTGACCAATATACACAGTCAGGTCATAAATTCTGTCACATGTTTAATATAAAATAATTGAAACAAGTTTATTCATTATGTAACCACTTGTATTGCTGACAAGTTCAAAATTGTTTTTTTTGATTGGTTGAGTAGTTTCCAATTAGATCGAGATTTGAGTAGAGATTGTATTCTACAACTTCTCTTTAATAAACAAGATTCTTTAATAATAGATCAAGCTAGTTGCATCTTGTTGCAGTTGCATCTCCGAAATGTTATTTAGGACTCACTCTTTGGTCAAGCGGAGATTTGATCTAAATCACGCAAGTGACGTCTCAACCAGTTTAGTTTATTTTCGTATTATTGTTACTACATACATCTTATCAACCTAAATACCTAACTAGTTATTATTAGATTATTGTTTACTTAAATGTGATGCGATACTATGCAATCTTAGGAAAAGTTTTGAATGTACTTGCATGTGACTGTGCTTTTAAGAATCTTATGTTACATTTATAAGATTCTTAAATGAAATAGAATGGCATTTCTAGGTGACAATAGAACATAGACTATGCAGACTACTACTGCGACAAAAACAATTATACTTACGTGGGTGAGGTTGCTTGCAGACGCTTGTAGGTACTATAATTTTATAAATTTAAAAACGACAAAAAATACATACATTTAATCGAGCGGTCCCAATAAACTGTGAACTGGGATTCTTTTCTGCAATAAATTACTTCCATAGGCGTAATACAAAACCGATCACTCGACACGTTATCGTCTGCGTGTGCTGCAAAGATGTACAGAAATAAAAAAAACATTATCTTGAGTCGTAGATTAAATCAAAATAGCGGAAGATACGGCACGTCAACTAAAACTTAAAATCGTCAACTAAAAACGGGCATGATGGACAACTACCTGCACACTGCTGTGATTCTATTTAACGCGGTTCGGTATTAAAGAACAGAGACAAACCAATTTGTTTTGACGATAGCGTGAGCGAGACATGAGTACTACTGTGTACCATCAGTTTTATCTTCGATTGCCCCTTGCGACTGCAGTTATAAATTTGCATGAATCTTTGTAAAGCGCCTCTAACGGATTGACAAGGAATCGAGAATGCCTATACAAAATCACTGCAGTAATCTATGAACATCTTCAATAATTATTTTTAAATATTGTGTGTTTGTGTTCAATTCAAGTTCAAGTCCCTCCCTACTTTAAAAATACTTGAAATAAACAAAAACAGGAAAATAGGAATATATCATCAAAATTGAAGCTTAATATTCAAGGGGTTACCTACCTACTCAAATATTGTATAAGAAAGCAATCAGTTCATATAAATAGCGGCCATTTTAGTCAATGTTGACAAAAAATGTCGAATGTTTACTTGCCTATAACATTATTAAAAATAAAATTTAATTTAGGAGGCAACATCAGGCAAACATGTTAATAAAATTTGAACGAATTTAGGGCAAAGTTATGGTTTATAATAATAATAATATGTAATACTAAAAATAGTTCGATCTGTCACCCTTTCGCGACAAGGAGACAGTTCGAACTGTTTTAACTCCTCGGTTTCCTCGGTCCCCTTATGACGAACAAACTCCAAATCATTAAATACAAAATCTATTATTTTATTGTAAAATATATTTATAATTTGCCTTTTAGCATATTATTATTTTCATAAAACCGTACTTCTTCCGCCGTAGTATAAAATTAACTTAAACATATAACAATCACACCAATCAATCTATCTATGATACTAATCATAAATAATCTTACTTAGGTTTTTGTTTCTGTTGTAAATTGTTGTAGTTCCGTCAATATATGGCAATATTCCTAAAAATTATTTTGGAATAAATCACAATGTAACAAAATGATAAAATAATAAATGCATTTAGATAGATGACAAACAACTAGTATTGGCGGTTGTAATCTTTTCGTCCCGTCGAGGTCCCACGCAAGCAGGGTTTGTAAAACTTTTATAAGCTATAAGAATATAACTTCTTAAGTACGCACTCTTAAGGGTTCCGTACCCAAAGGGTGAAAAACGGGATCCAATTACTAAGCCTCCGCTGTCCTGTAGAGAAATTGAGATTTCAGATTTAAAACGTCAATTTCACGTACAAAATGACGAGTAAGACGACTAAAATTTGTATTTATGACCAGTAACCGGTAATCGGCGGATTAAATAATATAATCAGTGAGCCTGACTATCATTGTGGCTTTTATAATTTGACACCAAAGGAGATGGTCCAAAAAGTTTCTTATAAAATATATATATATATGTATATATATATATATATATATATGCGTTTTGAGTTAAATCAATCATAGAATCACTACATAGTATAAAACAAAGTGGCTTTCTCTGTCCCTATATCCCTATGTATACTTAAATCTTTAAAAATACGCAACGGATTTTGCGGTTTTTTAAATAGATAGAGTGATTAAAGAGGAAGGTTTATATGTATAAAAACATTCATTTAATAGTGGAGAAATAATGTTATTCTTGAGGTTTCTAATGTGATGTCGTAAATAATTACATTTTTCCGCTTACATTGCAAACGCAGGCTGAACCCTACGAGATTGATCAAAATAATGTACTAAGTATTGTACCCATTGAAAAGGTCTACAAAAAAATCCACGATGGTATATATCTATCTCTTATGGATATCCCACAATAATTTTTTTTTGTCATTTACTTTTTACGACAAATAATGGCAAATTTTCGAAGCGATTTTAACCAATACAGCATTAATCCTTATCCAATTAAATACCTAAAATACATTTTTGATTTAATATAGACCTATGGCACTTTACAGCATATGATTTAAATGAATATTTTCTAAGATATTACAGATTTAAAATTTGCGGGACGAAGCGTTTGCGGCGGTACGCAGGGTCAAACCTTCAACGTTGCAGGCTTAGATTTGAGCGTTGACTGTTTTTCACATGGCCAACTGTTCTAGAGAAAATATGTTTGTATTGTCTAATGACAAGAAAGCCGTGAACGTTGTATATTAAGACATTCTGTAATATAAAATTGTTGTAAACATAAAATAAACAGGTAAAAATGTAAAAAGTAAATAAGTAAAATGTAGTGTACAAATTTAGATATTCCGAATATAGCAGGAAATCTTCATGGTATAGGGAAAGGGGAATTGTTTTACTCCAAATTTAACGCGTGCGGGCCACGGGCAGTAACTAATAAATCAAAACTACTGGATCGATTTTAATCATTTTTTCATAAACTAGACTATAAAATATATAGTCTCTGTCACTCACTGTTTTTATATACAACGTTCACAGTTTTTCTGTAGTGTATTTAGTATCAGCATTACACCCGTGCGAAGCTGGGGAGGGTCGCTAGTAATTGTTATAAATAGTTGATTAATACAATACTAATCTCTGTAAATTATTATCACAGTAGTTAATGATCACACAGTTTTTTTACATTTACGACTTATAAAAACTTTTGTTAATCAAGATTGTTTCGTGCATTTATATACTTTGTCAGCCTATATCTCAGAATTTACCCCACTGTTTTCGGCCTTATTCTTTCGATGTGGTAAACTGTCCATATCGATTCTGGGGGGACTTTTGGAACGTCTCCTTTAAAAAGTACGTTCTTATTAAGCCACCCTATATTTTAAAATTAAACGTGATTATAAATATGAAATTGATAATTTGTTATTTTTACACTAAAAAGCGAGATGACTTTAATTAAAATAATTCAGAATCATCAATTCATTCATCTTTTCTTTTTTCTTTTCATTCATCAATTTTAATGTTTTCCGGTGGGTTTCCGTAAAGGGGTTTTAAATCCCACTGCATTGCATATCCCTAATCGGATAAATAGTAGATACTTATTAATATTATGTGACGATTATAACATTTTAACAAAATACGTAGTCGCTTATTTATCGAACTTTGTAACCCAAATTCCACATACCTAGAATTAGTCCTAGTCAGGTCATAAATTCTCTCACATGTTTAATATAAAATAAATGAAACATGTTTATTCATTATGTAACCATTTATATACCAAAATGAACTTAACAAAACATAGATTCTTATGACACTAAAGTTTATTCAAAATGACCTCTGTGATTTTGAATACAAGCTTCCAATCTGCGCGGCCAGTGGTCTATCGCAGCACGAACGAGATCCATGTCAATATCGGCGGCTGCCAAGGATGTCTTGAGTGACTCCAAATTGGGATGAGGCTTTGAGCACGCCTTTTCCTCCAAGTGTTGCCATATCTTGTAATCTAACGGATTCAAATCTGGACTGGAGGAGGGCCAGTCTTCGTGCCGGATGAAGTCGATTTCACGCGCTGCCAGCCAGTCTTGTGTGCTCTTCGCTCTATGAGCTGGCGCCGAATCTTGTTGGAATACCCAGTGCCTGTTATTGAACATGGTGTGCGAAACAGGTTCCACAAGGTTCGTCAGGACTGTATTTTGATACACAACTGCATTCGTTTTTACACCTTTTTCACAAAAATGTACCTCTGTTAAGCTCCAATAAGAAACTCCCAACCATACCATGTTTATTTCTTAGTCTTACTAAGCACATACACTTACGTTACTACCTCAATAGACTTGAGTCGTTACCAAATCGAGATCTCATGATGGAATCTAAGGGAAATCGAGGGCAATCCTTAAATTTTATAGGCACTATTTTGTCTTAAGCTATTCAGGTACCTATTTGTCATGTCTGACCTTAGCGACATGACATGATAACGCTCCCATGGTTATTAAAAGCAATGAGTAACAAGATAAAAGTTAGAATCGACAACATATGATGAAAATACATTATTATTTTTATTAACTAATTATTTCTCCTAGCTTTTATGCTGGAGAAATGTGTAACCTCTCATTTTAAAGATTTGTTCAAGTACTTTAAAAAGAACAGTGCATTTCCCCTTTTGTTTTTTAGTTATTCAGTATTGAATTAGGATAAGATATATAAGGCTCACCTTCAATGAGCCATAACTTAGTTTCCAATGGGTTTACCTACGCCAGTGGAAAGTATTCTTTTTATTATTTTATAACTTGCATTTTTCTTTCTTATCGTTAAATATACGGTTTTTGAGTTATTCGTGAGAAACCGTTTATTATTGTACGATTATAAAAAAATCATAGGCATAAAAAAATATTTGGTAAACATTGCAATTTATCGTATAAAATAATATCCCACTTCAATCATATAAATTGATTCACTTAGCAAAAGTCGAATCCTGTAGTAGAACCTCCACTATATAAATGTTCACTAACTCATTAATCTATAAACTATAATATCTGGTCATTTATATAAGAATTTGATATATTAATGTTCAGAAAATCAATAAAATAATTAGGTAGCTAAATCTATGATATAAATCGTTCAGAGCCTAACGCACCTCAGATAGGACGCTTTGTATTTTGTAAGTATGTATAAATTTTGATGAAATATGACACACGTGATCGCCGGTCGCCCGGACGACTCGTCATATAGTTTTGGTCACCATCAATCGAGTTGTCCGGCGACCAGTAGATCATGCGTATAAGCTCTTACAGTTCCCGCAGATTTCCAATTTCAAATTGTCCAACTACTATTGCAACGTGTGCCATAATGTATTCATAGAGGGCTAGTATTTTTTCTTGGTTTCAATAGATTTTTTTTATCATTGTCGCTAAGCGACCACACGACCCTTATGGTACCTAGCACACGTAGCATCTTGAGTTGCTGCAATTCAAATTGCTGGTTTCCGATTGCCAGTTGTAGCAAACTGGAGTTAAAATTAAGAAAACAGATAGTTGCATGTTGCCGTTTCCCACAACAGGCAACTCAAAGTTTTGTCACCATGTTTTGCCGAAAGTTTTGTCGTATAAATAATCTATAAGGGTTGTTACACTTGGTACATGAGAATCTTTGACAGCAGAGTTTGTTTGTGCTGCAAGTGGTGTCGCGGAGGGTGAAGGGAGGCAGGAGTGTTTGTCGCCGATACTAACCCGATTACGCCCAATCAGCGACGACGCCCCCTAATTGGCCGCCTCCAATGTGAGGGCGGCACTTTTTTACCAGCTAAAGCAAACATGTGACGGAGGATACCAAGTCAACTGCTTAATATTCAACTAAACTAAACAACAAATACGAATATCTAAACCACTGTCAAATCAATGCTTTTTGTTTTTTGTACTGGTCCCGTGGAAAATGAATCGGATGTGGCTCTTTCCTAAAAAACTAGTCTTTTTTACCGCGAGGTTTTCGATGCTCCTTTGGACTGTCGACCTTTTTTGTGCAATGTTTTGTGCCCTTTGTTGAAATGGGAACCTCTCGGGCCGCCTGGGGGTCTGTGGAATTTAGCCATAATGCCTCCCACTAATATAACTAGGCCTCCGCTGTTCATCCGTCCGTTTGTCAGTCCGACAGCTAGCCGTTATGAATAGATAAATGGCATTTTAACAGAATGTGTTTTATACTAACCCTTTTGCTGTTGTAACTACAAACATTTAAGGTTAATGAAGACCTATTAAAACCGGTAAAACACAGATCTTTAGTAGAGCCCTAAACTTATAAATGTGTATATTTAGAACCTCTTTAATGTATAATAAAGATTTAATTCGTTGTATATTTATAGACTCATTAGTACCTAATCTGCATTTGTACCTTACCCTTACCTTACCTCGTTACATTATGTGACGGATCTAACACTATCCTTATTCGAGCTGGAATGAACTCACTAAAAATTTCTCTGAAAAATGACACATTTTGGATTCAAACAAACAAGTGTGATTACCTACCAAAAAGAGTTATACTTTAACAGAACTTAATGTAGTTTTTTTGTCTCACGGCACTGTGGTTTTTGCCATTTACCAGACACATTGGTCAAGCTATAGCCTGGTCACCAACTGGTAACAGGTAAGACATATCGTAGGTTATCTTTATGAAAATATAGTTGACTTTAATATATAGTTAATTGCAATGTAGTCCATTATCGCGCGTAGGCCGCGTCTAAATAGTGTGATCAAATTATATAATTATTATGTTCAATATTAAAATATATTTGTAAGTATATCAATGAACGAATTTAACAAATTATAAGTAAGAATCAGTATTACCGTATGTGACTGGCTTATGTAGCCCCATTTTTATTGACGTGTACACTTTTCAGTTAGCAAAGCGAACATTGCATTGATATGAATTTCAGTTAATTGAAACCTCCACGCGTTCCTTAAAATAAGGTCATGACCGACGACGGGCGGACAGCAAGACAAGGATTCCGTTTATTTATCTAGACACCTAACCCTGAAAACAATTACCTAAATATATATTCATTAATTACGTGACTTATAAGCTTATCAGCTTTAGATACCTTGGGCCCACCATCCTGCCAACAGCGTTTGGTGTAGTCACGATTTTACTTACACTTGAATATCAACTCGCGCGGCAGCCAGACAAAAAGCCAGAGACATGTCAATCCTAGTTCCGCCAGAAAAAAAAGTTTGAGAACCACTGACCTTGACAATCAAAGATATGGTATTTTACTTTTCTAGTTTTAATTTAATTATAATACACAGCTATAAACAGAGGCTGACATTTAGAAACACGTAGTACCTATTTACTTATCTTATTATAAATTACATAATATTTACAACATGTTAAATATATCTAACAAACTTCAAGCTTTACTATATTTACATTGAGATCAACTTTCTTTCAAAGTACTTATCACAGTTTCTTAATTTACGAATGATCATACGATTCGATTGGTCAAATATAAATGTCACATTATTTTTAAACAGTTTTTCTACCAGGCATGCAATATCTACTTAGGAATTTGTATAAAACAAACACAATTTTTTCGTGATTTCACTTATAAACAGTGCTATAGGAACCAATTAATGGCGATGTTTAGTATTGTACTAAATCGCTGTTTATTATGCCGCGCGTTTTATTGAGTATCGACGTGTTCGTTGGGTGGTGGCTATGCATCGGTGGGCGCGGGTGCGGGTGTTGGCGGCGTCGGCGGCGGCGCAACGGGTGTAGGCGGCGAGGGTGCGCTGCTGGCGGCAGCGAGTGCGGCCGCGTGCCGCCGCGCCTTTAGCCGCAGGTCCGCGATGGATGATGACCGGCACCGCGCCGCCAGCGCAGCCAGCTCTGCATATGGCGGGCACAGCGCCGCCGCCGCTGCCGCTGCTGCGGCACTCGCATACTAATGCAACAATACCACTTATAGTGTATCCCTAAACTCAAATTACCCATATTAAAAACGTGTTCAAAAACTGAAGGAAAATAATGTAGAATAGTTAAATAAATGAGGAATCCTAGTTCAAATAAAACTATACCTACTGACATCTCTTCATACTAACACAATAAACTAACACGTAAACTATCAACAAGTTCAGAATACATAAAATGGATTATGTTTAAATGAAATGATAATAAAGTTACAAACGTACCTGATGTGCAGCGGCGGAGAGCAGAGCTGAGTCGAAGGGAGCGAATGCGGCGGGCGGTGGATGAGGAGCGAGCGGCGGCGGAGGGCCGGGCGCCGGACGCGGCACAGCCGACAGCCGCGGCACTGACACGTACGGCGCCACGCGGCACGGCTCCAACGGCGTACCACCACCGCCCACTAACAACCCTATATACAGAAATTAAAATGAATCTGTGCCAAATACCTACCATTTGTACCTTTAGATTGAACAATACATATCATAATTAAGTATATGACATATATTAATATAGCATTGCAGACCAATCTGCTGACGCGTTCTGAATGCAAAAAAAAAGTATTTCAGGCAAACGTACATTTATTATTAGTATCATTATAAATGAGTTAATTATTTCGTAGTGCAAGTACAAAACTCGCAGTGAGACTACATATATCTTATTGCGACTACGAATATTGTAGTAATGTCATATTTAGTAGTCGTAGTAAATTACAATATACCTATAAAATTGTTTACATAGTAATTTAAATACTATCCGAGTAATAATAATCAATTAAATTAGTTTGTACTCTTATTACCACATTAAACATTGATATTTTTTCATTTTTAGTTTACTATTCCACAATGTATAAAAATGTATGAATGCATTAAGTAAAGTAAAAGTGTCATTGTCGTGTTATCCGTAAGTATCGAGATTGACAAAGACGAACGACCAGCCCTGAGCTCCGAGCGAATCCTCCGAGAACCTCACAGCTACTCTAAATTAAATTGATATTTAAGTAAAGCATAATTTGCCCGTAAATTAAGTGAGATCCGTTGTTTATAGCCGCCCGCCGGGCGAAGTATCAATTAATAAATTAACGCGGATCTGTCCGACTTAAAGACCTCCTCTCGACTAAAGGATTCTATTACTTAATAACTTATTTTTGCACAACTCTACCTCCGGAATTGCTTCAATTAAGTTAATATACACAAAGTAATTGGAAAATGATTTACAGGCTTTAAAGTTTAAGTTAATTAAGGTAACAGGAAAAGGCGGGAATTTATTTTCTGGCGTTTCCATCGATTCATGTAATTGTGAAAGATGCATTTAAATTGTATGCTATGGATGAAGCAGAGCAAGCATGGCAAGCGAGTGAGCAAACACGTAGGTAATAAGAGTGGAGTGGAATGGAACTGCAGGAGTGAGCAGTAAATCAGCGCGCTCCGGTCGCCGTCAGCATTATCAAAATGGATGTTCCGGCGCGTATGAGTTATTTCCATATTTGACACCGAATTACTTTCGAGAAGTGCCGACATAAATATAAGCTGCGAGATCGACCCAGGCTCGCGTCTCGCCCCTCGGCCGTCGTGCATTTATTTGATTAACTTGAGTTGTTTAATTTAATTGAATTAGAGCACCGGCACGCAGGGTGCCCCCTCTCGCTTATTTTAAAGCGTTTGGAACATCTTTACAGCGGTTTGTGCGCAATAAAATATCACCACCCTCACGGCGAGCGAATAACTTTACAGTTTTATGAACAGGGGAACAATTAGGCTTGTGTATTCTTTTATTCTTGAAATTCTCGGCTGCTTTGATTGTTTTTACAAGTAGACAGGACTGCGAAACAGAGATTCATAGCAGGGATGTAAATGAATTCTTAATGTTTATGAAGATTCATAGTCTCTGAATGATTTGTTAGTTCATCGCACATGGTTTTTTATTTTCAGTTTAGTTTTCGATATCAGATTTTAGATGAAGACAGGAGCAATTCTTTCTTGCTGGTTAGCCAACAATCAGGTATAACATATACGAGTATTCTCATAAAAATAGAAAAGTAAACATAATTCTTCATGACATATTATCGTCAAACATCTAACTAAATATAATGCCGCCGCAAACGATAACAACAATAGAAATCTCGAAACTCCGTCAAAGGGGCATAAAATAACAAATAACCGTTTCATTTCACTTTACATGATTGTTCTCGTGTTAGGGGAGGGGGTGCGGTTGGTTCGCGGAGGGGTGGAGGGGGGGGGGGGCACATAAGTTAATAAGACATTTAGCAGGGGACGGGCGGGATTGCGTCCGAATGGCTCCCGTGGGGAATCATTTTATTCGATTCCGGCGAGCGGCTTTTTTCCGTTTTACGCTCTGTTTAGCGCTACTCAGACCGGCGAGAGCTTTCACAATCTATGGTATCTGAGAAATTGTCGCGTAGAAACGCCAAGTCATCTCTCGTTTGTCCAACTGACGTTATAAGCGGAGACAGTAGCGACCACTAAACGTAATCTAGCGAAACACACAAACTTTTGTGTGACAAGAAAAGTAGGTTACTTGTTAACCTTAATGTAAGCGGTACGACTTAAACATTCGTAGTTTGAAAATGAGTTTTTTTATCATCATGTTTATTCTCAAAATAAACACTTGAATCTCAAGAAAGGCCCTGTCTTTCTTGATTGAGTGGGTTTACTATTTAATCTCGGCTCCGGAGCACACCGGGGCACAGGGCGGTCAGTATTGGAGGTCAGTCTATCGGCTAAGTGCGTTGTGCAATTCAGTGAATTTATCGCGTTCTCTTCCCGCGTTTTTTGCCGCGATTCCCGCCTCCACCCGCCATTTTAATTATTCATCCGCGTGAGTTATGGTCGAATTAAAAAACTGTTAGAGTCGGACTCGGCGCCGGCGGGAGCTGTAATCGAGTTACAAGGAGTCATGGAGAATACATTATGTTACTACTGAAGTACTGACTTCATAGACTTAGATTAACCATCTACATGTACCAACATACATTTTAATTTTCAAAACCTTATATCTCATTGAATAAATATTGTAATTAAAAACTTGTTTTGTAGTTCTTCTATACATTTCAGAATTTTTTTATTCATTTAAATATAAATACTATCTTTTAATTTTCTATTAGCCAAATATAATAATGAAAAAAAGCATAAATTAACATTACAATAGAGCTTAAACCAGTACTAATATTCAATTCAATGTAAAACTCGTGACTACTATTCCAAACACCAATTTAAATTCTATACGTATGTTGTACATGGTACATACACGGTCGGTCGGTATTTAGCACATAGTGGGCAACTCGCCACGAACTAGTTTGCCAGAATCATTTGCAATTTGTAGGTTTCGACTACATTAAACCAGGGATATATTTGAATACAAATTTCGAGAGCAGATCATTTGTTTTGATTAAAACGACCGACCGAGCTGCAAATGAAATGTTTAGTCATAAATGTTAAAGTTATTCTTAGTTATAATTCACACGACTTACCCTTGTGCATTTGACTTTCATGTTTCCGGCATTTTGCTCGGCGGTTTTGAAACCAGACCTGCAACAAAATTTGGAACTCAGTTTATAAATACAATATAAAACATCTTGGTAGAGCATAAGCAATGATTCAATACCTACGGTTTTACTACGGCCTACGGTGCACTCTGAATTTCGTAGCTTCGTTGTTACTACGTTTGTACTACGCTTTTACGCTTATCTAGAATGAAAATGGATTTTTGTTGCTATTTCATAGTCCATAACATATGGAATCACGTTGTAGTCTGTCTTTCAAGAAAGAGAAAAGGGGAATGGAGATTAAAGCTGCTTTGAGCGTCGAGTATCATCAACTGATTAATTTGGGGTTACTTTTGTGTTAAAATTAAATGTTTCGAATTTTCATTTAAAAATCAATATTTAAAGGGAACTTTAGGTACAAATCTTTAAAATGACTTGGAAAGAGATGTAGATCCAAAGATAACTAAAAAAACTGTCCCCACCCTTTTTTAAGTAGTTGCTCAAACCTGTGCGTGAACAGTATAAAACATTGTATTGTGATAAATTAGCATTAAATCCTGTTTGGTGATTGACTAAACAAATGGGAGCTTGTGATCTCGCCGGGGATGGCTGACATATAATCACATTACGCGGACGACACGCATCGCGTACGGACACGACTGTACTTATAAATATACAGTCACGTACTCATTTGCAACGAATATCACAAAATCACACATAATTACACTTTATTGTACTTTTGACTTTGTTTTCGAAACTTAAAAGAATTTTTGGAAATACGACATTCCTAAAATACAAGTATTATGCTTTCAAGCAACTATTAAATTTTCCACATTCAATTTGTAAACATTTATTTGCGTAAAAATAAGTTTTTAGAATCAACTTTGCATATGTAACTATTAGGTAATCCTTCAAATGTACACACATATAAGTATAGGAACCGAGCACACATACATACATATACCTACACATACAGGGAATGCACTGGCTGCGTTCATCAAACAAGGGTAACCGCATTAGAGTCAGGGCACGAGGGAAACTGATTGCGTGCTGTACTTGTAAATAAATACAATTTAATTTACAAATCATACAACTGCTCAGTAAGTTACGCAGCTGTCTTTGCATGTGTTGCTACAGTCACATCATCATCCAAGTGTTTTTTCAGAATAATAAGGCAATTTAATTTAGAAATTTACATTTATTAACTTATAAAAGGTCAAGATACCTTCAGACACTTCACTTAACTTGCTGGTTCACTTGATATATTGAATTCATTCAAGACTTACAAAGAAAACGAAATTGATATGTATTAACATGTAAGACATACATTTTTGTATGTACGAGACCTTGATTTTAGTTGGCAATTTGGATATAAGCGTAATTGAGTTTTTGAATGATTTACTTATTAAAATCTTGACTTAGATTGTTAATACATAAATAAATAATAAAAACTACTTGTTTTTCTTGCTATTCTTGAAAGAGTCAAATTCGTTTTTACCCGACTACGGCGAAGCCTAAAGGAAGGGTAATGTTTTTGGCAGTCTATGTATGTATGAATGTATGTTTGTTTGTTTTTTCCACCGTAACGCCTAAGCTACTAGACCGATTTCAATGAATGAGGTGTCCTAATAATGACCGTGGTGATATAGGCTATATGCATTATATTCAAATTATATGTGACGGAAGTTAAACCTCAGATTCTAACATCGAAAAAAAATTAGAAAATCATTATTTTTTGTATCTAAAGGTCGAGCACATTACAAATATGTATATATATCATATTTTCAAATCATAGTATATGTTTGAGGGGCCTAAGTAGGTACTAATAGCGCTCTCAGTGGAAAAAATGAATAACTAGATAATTAAGGTAAAATAAAAAAAATTGAAAAGGATTAAATAAAGTTTAAAACTATTACCCGACTACGTCAAAAAGGACGCAACAAGAAAATAATTTAGATAGAAATCCATAAATGCATAGATACAAAATTGGCCCAGGTAGAGCCGTGGTCGCATCCACTGTATACCTACGATGATTATGTGGGCGCCATGATTAAACAGACAATTTTTATAGTGTACGTACACTGCCATTTTCCTCTGTTCAAAGATAAATTTCGTTTACTTACAAGTGCTCTTAGGGGTAAGTATTGAATTCGGTATACTATGTTCTCAGTACAAACCACACAATTTGTGGTAACATACGACTTCTATCGTCATTTACAATGAGATTGCTGTATGAAATTTTGGAGGTGCCTTTTTTGTGTTGCGATATGTGTAGTAATTACCTACCACCACTTTATTAGACTTTATTTTAACACACGTAATGTTTACCTTAAACATTTTAAAGTGAAAGTGAAGAAAACATAATCTCAAACGCAACAAGTGACTTAACACAGTTCTATACTTATTCATTGTTAAATTGTGTTTTTTAGGAAATTTTATGTTTTCAACTTACGTACTGTTTTGATTCACCCATACCACAAACTATAGGTAAATTCATTAGCACTGATTACACAAGACAGTAGAACACGACAGACAAACAATGCCAACTTCACATTACCATAATGGTTAAATCCTATTAGTCAAACTAAAGGTGCCTACAGTTTACCTTGGACTCATGGCTAGTGCGAGTTATGGCTAGTGCGAGTTGTACGTAGCGCGGCTAAATTTATCATATCAAACTCGTATCCAATTAGGTTTCTAAGAAAATTCAATACGAACTCAAAGGAAACCCCCTATTCACCAGATTCTTTTCACTTAGTTAAAATAATGTTTCAATCAGGTTTATCTAATAGTGACACTAGTTAAGATGTACCACCCGGGGTCATCTCTATTTATTACTTATTTCCCCCATTCCCCTACTCAGTGAGGGCACTCAAGTCACTTAACGCCAATCGCTCGGTAATCGCGATATATGGGCGATAACCGGCGGATCGCAGATAATTACTTGCATTAGTAATGAGGGGTCGATACTCACACAGGGTTCCAGATTACATCTCTATAATTGATATCACACGTGATCATTTAAATGTTATACTAGAACATTGGCGAATTACGATGGCGTAGCTTAACCACTTCT
Organism: Choreutis nemorana; assembly: GCA_949316135.1. NCBI lineage: Eukaryota > Metazoa > Arthropoda > Insecta > Lepidoptera > Choreutidae > Choreutis > Choreutis nemorana. Next base: position 3,973,387 of record OX438598.1, read on the forward strand.
ATTACAATTATTTATTATATAAAAATATTGTACATTAATAAAAATATTATTCGTCTCAGCAAGGTCGAGTACAAACGTCTACAAAAGCCTTTTGCTTGCATATGTATGGTTTGTTTTTTTTTTTCAAAAGAGATTTCAGATTCACATCCTGCGAACGACCTACAAGTCGGGCACAAAAAAACTAATCGGTAGTCGAGTTGTGCATTTTAAAATTTTTGGCTTTTAGTTCATATCGACACAATTAGGGAAACGCAAAAAAAAATAGTTTTTCCTATTGTACTTATCGAATTTACTGGCTTCAATTACTAACTAGACAAGATTTTTTTTTAGAATTATAACATGTTTGCCAACTTTTACATACTGCACCATATGTGGCGTCTAAACGCCATATGTTGTTGTACATTAATTGAAACTGGGTACACCTACAAACATGTGGTCCAAGAATTACAAATATTCAAATCTGTGGTAAACCAATTTGATAATACTGTATATAAAATATCAGGACAGGAACGTATTTGCTGTTGTGCAACTGTGCTCAGAATTGACTGTTTTATATCTATCGGCGAGCTTAGAAATCTGACCTTAGCTTCTTCTGAGGGAAGAACGGAGCTCCAAGAGGTTAAAGAAAGCACAAAAACTGTGAGAAGAAGCATCAAATCAGCCGGAATAAATTTATACTGTCTGCCAGATGCCCCCTTCTTGCCAAATACCATAGAGTAAATAATTTTTCAAAATCACAAAATCTTAAAAATAAAAATCTTAGAGTAGAAGTTCTATTCAGAGTCCATATTTTTCCTGAAGCCACATAATCAAAGGATTAAAGATACCGGGAAAGCAGTATGTTCAGTGCAATAGGAAAAAGAGACATATTATGAAAATCATTAATGGTATTGAAAAATCATTAGAACTATTTGTATGAGGTATGTAGGGAACGTCGATGAGAAAGGGTCATTAATAGCGACAAAAGATGAAATTGCGATTTAAAAAAAAGGATAATTTGTCTCTTTCTTTATTTAGATTTGTTTTATGCTAGATAATAAATCTCTATTGCGCCCCTAGTTGTGGAGTACCTTCGGACCGTGGAAATCAATGCTGTGGTGGCATGCGCGCTCGTTTGGTATAAACCTCATAGATAGAGCATTTAAAACCTTGAACCTTAAAGTACAAATTGAGAAAGAAATATTCTCCCAAGTGTGAGTTCGTCCAGTTCATTAGTCATTTAATAATGTCATGATATCCTATACTGTATCTAGCCTATCACTGTATAGCCAACAGATATGTAGTTTATAGATAGGAGAAATTATCTGAGAATGATTTAAAATTGAACCCCTAAGTGGAAAAAACTATAGAATTAATTCGTATGGCACGTCTATTGTCTAATTAATAGTTGACCCACCTGCACTCTAGCCTCACTCAGCCCGAGACGCTGACTGAGCTCCTCCCTCATGAAGGCGTCAGGGTAGTGCGTCTCATCGAACAGCCGCTCCAACTCGCCGAGCTGCTCGAGAGTGAAATTGGTGCGAGACCGCCGCTGCTTCCCGCCGATGTTGTTTCCCACTCCGTTTGACGATTTGTCCGATATTTCTGTATTAAAGAATAAAATATTTAATAAAAGATTTTACTCACGTAGACATTTACAGCTACTTTTCTAAAATAAATGTTTTATTGGGATCAGAATGAAATCTGTGAACTCCAGCTACGTCTAAGACACCTCGCCTCACCGAATTATATAAATAGTTGGTTTTAACAACCTACAAATTTTATAAAACATAGACTTCAATTTAACGATTCAACCAAAGCATGGTGTTATATTCAGTGCAAGTAAAATTAATTAAAACTACTAGATGGTCGTGCCAGAAGCTACATATAAAGCGTTATTCCAAATTAAACAGGAAACCAAAAGTTCCAAACAGAACAACTTAGCCATGTTTGAGGTTTCATTGAAATCTCAATATTAACTCGTTACAAGATTGCATAAGTGCAAAATGAGTTGAACGAAGTGAGCATGCGAAAATACAAAGTTTCCGTTCCCCAAGCAAAGTTGTCTCTAGGGATGCAGGGAGCCGGGTCATATGGAATGTTGATTTAAAACTTGCTCTAATAAAATTATAGCACCTAACTACCCTTAATATTTCCCCTAATCCCTTGATTTCTGACTTTCATGAAAATAAATAGAATCATACCATGATTTATTGTTGGTATATTACTGTTATAAAATATTGCATCAGATTTAAAAAAACTGATGATTTAACAGAGTTTCAAAATTTGACTTCAACATAAACCATAATTGTAAAATAAAACTCAAGGAGCAATAGCAAACTCGAGTTAACCTAAAAAAATAATTCCATAAACAATGACATCATTGTGCCTTGGCTTATAAAGTTACAGACTAGATTATCGACTTTACGGCGATGTATAACGACTGATTGAACGGAACGATACGTTTAAGCAATTTAGCAAATTGGGAAGCTCCCATTTTTATGCAGCAATTATGTAAATGGGGGGATTATCCGAGTGTGGGCGGACTCGGGCCACTCCCTCTCCCCTTAAGAAGGAGATCCTGGCTCCTCTGACTCGTAACGACTTGAGAACAGTGATTAATTGTCCAGCGATGAACAGAATAACCCCGCTTAACACTCCGAGTGTCAGTGATTTATTTGATTGAAAAGTCTTTAAGGATTCCCCTGAACGATCGTGCAGTTTTCCTTCTTTTCTTCAACTTTAGTGTAATCCTAAATGATCTGTTAAATTATTACTATCTAAAGCGATATTAATGGAGTTGTCGTTTGACAGTGAATTGATTGTTGGAATTATTATACATAAAAGACATGGGAACTTCCTTATTTAAATTAAATAAAAGTATTTAAGACGTCATTTCAATATTTTTTAATGCATGGTGGTAGATTTACTTATTTTTCATGGCTTTTTGAAAAAATATCTTTGAGATGGTCTTCTCTTTGGCAGCAGATATTATATATACGGTTTTTGGACGATTGGTATATATGAAGGATTTAAGGTATCCATATCAAAAATATGAAAAGATGCTGAATCTGGCAAGCATGCTGATTACTTCAAACCAACCCTCAAATAGATCACATATGAGCGTTCAAAATGGTAAAAGATTTTATTCTTCCTAAACTTGAAGATATGGATGTGGTGGATGTTTACCAAAAGTATAAAACTCCTGGATTAGCTTTAGAACAATATTCGTGCTGCTATCGCCAAGATCAACGCAGAAATGCTATACAAATTAGAGCAAAACTTCAAATGTCTACTCCTTGTATCCATAGATATTATTTTAAAAAAACCATGAGAAAAAAAACATTATATCTCTCATTGCAATGAAATCATGCCTGATTGTTTCTCGATCTGAATATGAGGGGCCATTTCGCAAAAAAAATTAAATTGTCTATAAAATAACAACGATTTCAGAAAGTGAAAACTTTCTGATTTGCTTTAATTTAGCCTTACAAAGTTGAATGAATCTTATAGATCAAAAATAATTAAAAATGTAAATCCCGACTACTCCGTTCTTCAGTATTATCGATCATCTTATTCGTTTGTATTATTTTGTTTGGGCAAGTGTTGATGGCATATGATCACAGCTAAATTGAATAGTTAGTACATTACAATTTCAGATTAGAACATTTTCTTGTTTCATATTTATAGTGTGCAATTTTTCAGTTGTCGGGATTAAATTTTTAACTTATTTTTTAGAAAATAACCCCAATTATCAGTTGCATAGCATGCAAGTTCTCGCTTTGCTGGGAGAGAAGTCTGTAACCGCTTTTATTCTAACGTTGCCTAATGGATAAGCAGCGTATGTCATGTTGGCAACGTCGCGCGTTGTTGAGCAACGTTCCCAATGCACATCAATTGTTGCCTAGTGGATATGAGGCTTAAATGAAGCTCAAGGCGAGATTTTCACTATTCTTTAACATTTTTAAGAGTTTTTTAAATATATACATTCTTAAGCTCTGCATTTTTTAAATGTATTTTTTACCGCATTAGTTTTAGTACCATACTGCCTAATCATCAGTAATTATAATTTCTTCATTCTTGAAGATGATACATGAGATAAAGATGATAAATGAGATGAAGATGATAAAATGAACAGTGAAAATGATGAATCTGCCTACAGTAACATGCTAGTACGGTTATTATAGGCTCTAAGGAATTACTTGGGAGATGACGAAAAGCGCAGCCAAATCGTCGTATTTCACTTTCCGCACAGCACTACATATATTTACTGGTTAAAACACTAGCATTTTACACATTAAATTCTGCTGATATAAAAGAAAAGACGATAAAATAAGAAAATTCTAACTGACACTTCCCGTTCCCGCCAAGTAACTCCTCTGCATTTCTGCTCTTTATTTGACACCCCATTTGATATGATAGAAAAGTAAAAGATTTACTCGTCACTTTTTATGACAAATCTGTCGTATTAACTTTTTTACCACAAATGTCACTCGAAAGATAAATATGACTCGAATTTCATTCATCAAAATAATTTCATTAATTAAGGAGCTACGATGGAACTTAAAAATTGAAACATACAGACTGATGAAATCATTACCCGTCAAGTTTTTACAAATATTACCAAGACTAGGAAAATAGAAGAAGAAGAATCAAGAAGAAATTCAATTCAATTATAAAGAAACGATCGTTTCTCACATGTCTGCATATGTAAACAGACTGCATCAAGATTTCTACATTTGTAGAAATATATACCTAATGCCAATCGGAAAATTGTTATACTACTATAAAGAGTGCAAACGTTCTCAGGATTCTGGAATATTCCCCTAATTAATATTAGGTATATTATGATACGTGTGACCTAAACGATGGATTTTATTGAAATGTGTGAAGTTAGCTAACTCCAGATTAAACAAACCTCAAGAACAAACTTTGGTAGTCGGGTAATTAATGTAGATACGCGTCGTTCCTAATTTTGAGAATTTTAAAAGTTTTTAAACGATTGCTTTATATTTCACACTAGTATTTATAAAAAGTAAATTCAAAGTAAGCAGGAAAATAAACCTTTGGTATGATTTTATTTCTCTCAATTGAGGGTGTTATCGCCCTCGCTGCCCTCGGTACTAACTTCGCACCGTTCAATAATCCATCGCTTAGGTCACACATATCGTAATGTACTATTGAGATACGAGGGCGGGTCAATAAGTCCGTGACTTTTGGAATAAAACACAGATTTTTTGATAAGTAAATCATTTTATTTTGTAACGTAGTCTCCTTTGAGCTCTATACACTTTGTGCAACGCTTTTCAATTTTTATCCCGTCCAAAAAATATGATTTGTCGAGGTCCTCAAAATAGCCCTTTGTTTGCGAGATGACTTCATCATTAGAGTCAAATCTTTTTCCACCAAGCCATTTCTTCAGGTTTGGGAACAAGAAGTAGTCACTCGGAGCCAAATCTGGAGAATAGAGTGGATGAGGGAGCAATTCATAGCCCAATTCATGGATTTTTGCCATGGCAACTGCACATGTGTGCACCATTGCATTGTCTTGGTGGAAAAGAACTGTTTTTTTTTCAAATCATCATTGAAGCGGTCCAATAAGTTAAGCATAATATTCCCCTTTGATTGTTCTTCCCTTTTGAAGGTAGTCAATGTGGATTATCCCACGTGCATCCCAAAAAACAGTTGCCATAACTTTATTGGCTGACAAACCCACCTTGGCCTTCTTTGGCGCCGATTCACCCTTAGAAACCAACTGTTTTGACTGTTGTTTGGTCTCCGGAGTGTTGTGATGGATCCATGTTTCGTCCACGGTTACAAAACGGCGCAAAAACTCCTCCATATTGCGATTAAACTACGCCAAACCTTTCTGTGAAGTTGTTACACGAGATTGCGTTTGTGGTCGACTGTGAGCAAACGCGGCACCCATCTTTCGGAAAGCTTTTTCATGCCCAAGTGATCAACCAAAATTGAAACCACTGAGCCATGGAGATCCCTACGGCTACCACAATCTCTTGCACTTTCAATCTTACACCATATCGTGAATTTTTCCGATTGTTTCGGGGTAGAGACCTCAACTGGGCGTCCAGGACGTTCGGCATCTTCAGTGCTTGGACGGCCACAACGAAGTTCAAAAAACCACTTTTTTACCATTGAAATCGATGGTGCAGTCACCATAGTATTTATCAAGCTTAGCCTTGGTCTCGGTAATTGTTTTTTTTCGCAAAAAATAATGCTTAATAAGCACACGAAATTCACTCTTTTAAATTTTTTCCTCAAATTACTGGATAGTCTGATAAAGATAGCTGTCAAACACAAACTAACTGACGCAGCAAGTTCAAATTTTGATAGAAGTCAACTGACAGATGCCTGTTGACAGAAGTAGTGTTGCTTTTTCAGTAAAGAGGTCAGAAATTAAAAAAGTCACAGACTTATTGACCCGCCCTCGTACCTTGGGAGAAATTTGGTTTTCACTCGGCAGGCATCGCATAAAATGTAAAAAATTACCAAGAGATACTTTAGGATGTATAGATGCAAAAGCGAAATCTTTTTTTTTCCACTAAGATTTCTCAATATTCAAATAAACTGTAAACTATTTCTGTCTAAATCAAGGGTTCAAAGAGTGATTCCAAAACGGCCTGTAGGTTATAGGGATGAGAGTAACAAAAAAACATGAAATTATGTTTAATAATATATATAATATAAGGTATAAAGTTACAACTCTCATAACACTTTTTCAAATTACGTCTGCGATTTTGTTTAATTTTGTAAAAATAAAATGATAAAACTCAACAATCCGCTATATTTGCTAAAACGCAATTCATAAGCGCGTTAAGTACGCATGGTGCGTTTTGACATTTTGTTTCCTTATTTATAGTTTAACCAACAACACAGATTTAACTTCTTTTTTTAATTCAAATTTCATTCCCGTGTGTATTTTATTTATTACTAACATTATATAACATAAAATAAGAAAGAACTATACGTGTCCCGTTTTTAAATAATCGGAATGGAATTTTACACTATGAAAATGTTAGTAACATTGATTTTGGCGTCCAAACTCGTTTGATTGTTTTGCTCATTTCGATATATTTTACGACATTTATTTAATATTTCGAAACTCCCAATAGGTTTATGTGTTTTATCCCAAAATTACAGGGGAGCATCACTAAGTTGCAACCTTGCTATCGCCATACACAGACGCCATTGCTATTGAATCGGTTTGGGGCAGCAATGAAGTCGAATTATTCAAACCTTGTATTTAATGCAAAAATTAAATATATTTTGAGTAAAATAGATGCGTAAAACATCGTGGTGTAGTATTTTAAAATCATATATGTCATCATGCCAATTCCCCTCACTCTTTTCGATTTCGACGCAAAATCCTTGATACCAATTATTTCATTTATTCCATTTTATGGACAAAACCCGCAAACGATTTAATTGATGGAAAGTAATCACCACTGTCTATAACACAACAATGCCCTTGATCTCTAAGAACGCCTAGACTACTGTGTTGCCCATGAAGAGGCAAAATAAACAAGTAGAGTACCAATCTAAAATTTTTACTTTATTATCTAATTGATGGCATTCCATGATTTAATATATATGATAAGTAACAGAATTCTGGAGAGTCAGAATGTTATTTTGCCATGGTTGTGTTTTTTCATATTTTATAAGATAGGTACTTTTCATTTTTTCGAATAGGATTTTATAATTTTTTATTGTATAAATTATGTTTATTTTATGTAAATTGTTTACATAACATAAACCTAAAATTTAGCTTTTTTATGTATATTTGAGAGTAATGGTCCTTCATATTTTAATATCAAATGCGGGAATGACTGGAAGAGTGCGGGAATGATTTATCATTATCATTGTCACAAACAAAGCTTTTACTATCCGAAATAACTGTTTCAAATTAAAAGTCGTCTAAAAAGTGAAAAAAATTAAGCTAAGCATTAAATATGTCCAAAAATCAATTTTATGAAGATATTGATAAAGATGTTATGACACTTTTATGTCATTCCCTCACTTTTAAGAATGAATTCATGAGGGAATGACGAATTTAGACAAATGCTGAGAAAATACAGACTCACAAAGCAAATTTGATTTTGCACTATGACCTATGAATTGTACCTTCCAAAACGTATTGAAAAACTTCAAAATATTTAATATAGATTAATCTTATCATTCATATACGCCAAGTGAGGTAATGATGCAGAGAAATTTAACTTCGAATAATTTAAACCAAAATGCGTTCTTAAACAAGCCCGGGATGAAGTTATCATAAAAAGCCACATTAAGAATAAAAACAATGTCGCGAGGTTTTCAAATCTTTTGCTTGGATTCGTAATCTTTATTTGGTAACAGCAAACATCGAATATTCTTAACATGGCGAGAGGACAAGCCTTTAAAATACTTTTAAGATTTTTGTATTTGTCATAACTTAAAAAATCTGAAAGGAGGAAATGATTTCAGTACATAAAAATGACCATTACTTTTTATAGATCAAAATATCGTGAATTTGAAAAAAATTATAGTAGTATAGATATCTTGTATTGAAAAAAATATGATATCGAAAATTAATGCACGTATCTCAGCACTAATAGCTTGGGACTAAAATTTCGGGATTTGGTGAGAATTACCCTTATACAACTTCATTTAATAGTCCAAATCAGTCAAGAATGAAAAAACAAGTCTTCGTTTTAAGCCTTCGATCATAGAATAATGATTGGTAGTCGCGGTGTTCCTTCAAAAGAACTGTTATATATGCCTTATGATTAATCTTTGTTTAGTAAAATAGTGTGTGAAATATCAGTACAATGAAATGTCCCAATAAAGACCCAAAGTTATTTATGAAAAATTTAGATGCAGGAAAGAAAAGGTGTTTGTTAAATGACATTCATTTGTGAATGTGCGGATATGTAAAAGCTTAAAGGTCCGCTGCGTTAGACAGGTGCACGACGCTGCACCCGCGCGGCTAGTTGCTTCATGTCATCTCATTCAGTAGATCTGCGTGAGGCTGGCCTGCCGTCGCTCGCGGGCCGTGCGGCGGAGCACGCTCGTGTGCCCGCATGAAGGAGCACGCGAGCAAAGCTGTTTCTAGAAAATCAGTCAGCGCCTTTGCATTATTGCGTGCGTGTCGCACACGCCGTGGTCGTGTCCTAGCTTACTTTATTATGAGAAGGGATTTTAAAAGTACTTTAATATATTTTTTTGTATTCTTAAGTCCTCAAAATTTTATACAATTCCTTAGAAATCTCAAGCCATGCAGATTCACGCACATTCCTGTATTTATTCGAGTATTAGACATATCCCATAAAACGGTGCGACTTTGTACTTCCAAAATGACACGTTCTGTATCTATAATACTCATGGTGATCAACTTATGATAAAGAAAGTACAAGCACGGCGCGTGCAACACGGATAATGCAAAGGCGCTGACTGCTTTTCTAGAAAAAGCTTCGCTCGCGTTCTCCGCCGCACGCGCCCTGAGCGACGGTAGGCCAGACTCATCCTGCGCTACTATATGAGATGACATGAAAGAGCATGCCTTGCGAGTGCCGCGCCGAGCACCCACCTCACGCAGGGATACCCTAAGACCTCTATAAAAAGAGTTAAATAAAATTGCACAATGACTTGTCTGTATACAAACTCCAATACAATATCTACATAATATCCATGAGATAGGAAACCATGAAAACATGACGACACACAAATTGACTCAGCTCTGCAGTAAGTATCGTAAGAACTTGTGTCACCTGAACAAAGCAACGATATGATATAAACTACACAGATAAGAATACTACATCCCAGACCGGAAGCGAAACAATGCGTTCCGCCCTCGCCGGGATTCGAACCCAGTAGAAGTCGGCTGTTTACACCACTGCACCACAGACATTGTCAAAGTATCATACCAACGTAAAGTAACATTAGTTAACCACTTCATTGAAAGGCCCAGTTATCTACCTATTTTCTGAGTACCCCGGCAACCTTCTTATATATAGATACTAAGTAGAAAATGCTAATACCCTAAACACACAATGACACCTATCACAAATAGATAAACTGTGACTTTTCTTTATCTTTAACCAATTCAAGTATTAAATATGTGTTTTGTGTTTATAGTTTTATTTAATTTGGTGTTATAACAACTCACCATGTTTGTGTTCATCGTCATCATCAGGCGTCGCTTCTGTTTTGCAGTGCTGCACAGGCACGGGCGACACCAGCCAATTCCGAGGTCTCTTAGGTGGCGGAGCCTTTTCCTCCAGCGCCGTGATGTCCACCTCCACGTCGTCGGAGTCGTCGGGCTCACCCGGCTCCGGTGGAGGCGCAGGTGCTTCGCCCCCCTCCAGCGACTTGCTCACGAAGTCCGCCAGCCGCTCCATCACCATTACTGCCGCGAGCACGCCGCGCCGCGCACTATCTTGCACTCTCCACGCTCTGGTCAACGCTCTGCAGCATAGGCGGGACTCAAGCCTACCACGTCCTAGCGTTACAACTCGAACTCAAATTATACCTTTTCTCTTAAGTTTAAAGTACATTTTTGGGTACCAGTACCAGTAGGGCGTTGTTATCAGACCCCGCCCAAGTCCCGCGCACGCGTGCTCGTAACGTCTACAAAGCGGCGTAGCGAGCTCAAAGCCGTCGGGGGACACACGCCTACATTATCGTCATACTAAAGATGAATTTTTAAAATGTTCAGTGATTTTGTGAAAGGAACTAGTGATGACAATAATGTGATGTTTTATATGTTTACCTATTCTCAAAATGAAGGGAATGAAGGTACTAGTTTGCTTGATTCGTCGAAAGATATTTGTAAGTCTTATAGCCACATTATTATATTTATTAAAATTGTAAAATCACAAAAATAATGAAGTAATATTATATCCCTACATAAAATGTTAGTATAAATATTAATTGCACTAATCTAAAATCTTGAATAAATATAGTAGTAAATGTGCATCGCATCGATGGTAAATCGCGTAGAATGTTGAGTTAGTTGATAGCGGCGGTGATGCCAAAGCCGAGACGGAACTTGTCGTTGGGATGGTTGAGCAGCGCAGAGAGGGAGCAGGCGAGCCGCGCGTGCTGTCCGCCGAGCGCGCGCTGAAGCGTGGCGCCCACCAGCCCGTCCGAGTCCATGGACCCGCGCACAGTCCATTCCGCCGCTCGCCACTCGTACGCCAGCGTCGCCACCGCGTGACGGATTGCAAACCCAACCTGTACCCACACAATGCATCACAGACAACGATTTCACGATCAACAATTTTGTCAATATTCCATAATCTATCGTTTCTTGTTTTAATTCCTCTAATTTGAGTTATGTATTTTTATGTTGAAAATCATTTTTTTTGGTCCCTACATAAGTATAGGTAGGTAATGATGTAAGATATCATCGTGTAACCTCAAGCATAGCAGCAGTAGTAAGATAGGGCTGAATGGCCCGAGCGTAGCAAAGGTCGAGTCCTCTGTTGCCGAGCGTGGCACTGAGCGAGTGATCATCGTTGGCCCAGCGGGCCGCCCCCGACACCGAGCTCAACTCCGCCACTTGCCCGCGGGCTACCACCTCCGCGCCCAGAGATATCTCTTGCGTTATCGCCTAATACCAAAAAAATTTATATGTCAATCCGTAGAATTCAATCTTTCAAATGAATTAATTTTGAATAAGGTATGTACCTGCAAATAATGAAGAGCAATAAAGTCACGGTTAACTGCGATCACAGAAGTAGTGAAATTACTAAAATAAGCGTCAATGATACTTTCAAAAGAATAAAATTCAGCGTCAGCAATCTGAGCGACGACCGACGCACGAGTCTCTTTGGTTGGGCCGACACGGACTTCGCAACTCATTTGTCCGCCTGGAGCAGCCTCCATCACAAAGTAAGGAAGCATCGTTGAGTCACTTTTATTAACATACGATAATAGACACTTGTATCCTCCAGGAGAAACAGAACTGAATGCTATGGAATGTCCCAGGAGCCAATTGCTTTCAGACTTATGGGAAACAGATACACTGGCACCTTCAAAGCACTGTGGGATTCTGTAACGTGCTGCGTTATGGATGTGCCGGAGCAAGCCTGGGTGAGCGGCGCTTGTTGGGAGGTCGTCTTTCTTGTCATCGACCTGCCCAGTGCGTGAGCCAGTCACTCCAGCGCCAGTCTTGCCTCGATCTCCAGCCTTACATTTGGTACTTTCTAGCACCTTACATTCACATTTTTTACCTTGCGGTGCATCCCCGCCGGCACTTAAATCCGACTTTGGGTTTTGCGAACATGGCTCTCTACGTGGTGAACCCGCTTGAGACCCTGAATTAGAATTACTTTTGGCATAGAGACTTTCGAATAAACCCAGTTTTAGTAAATTGAATAGTGACAGAGATCTTCTTGGACTTGAAGACTCTTTCTGGTTCATAATTAATATTGTAAATCAAGTTATTTAACAATAAATGTCAGAGTATCTAATACTTTTGTTAAGAAAAATATTTCTAAATGTCATTTGAATAAATTGCGACAATTATTCCTACTTTATATTGTCACGTAAATAAGTCCACAACAAAAAGGTTAAATAGACACCTACAAAATTATTAAATTAGTATAAAACAAAAAAAACCCAACTGCTTAAAAATAGTAACTGAAAAAGGTAAAGTAAAGATAAGCGCTACACAAGTTTTTACCCGAATGCGGTGGAGCCAAAAATAGAAGATTATTTATTTCAAGCGACAGTTACACATAGTACTTTTGATTAGTAAAAATTATAAAATGCATGTTTATTAAAAGTTCACAAGTTAAAACTAAGTAGTAAAGTAAACAAATATTAGAAAAAAATTAGTAAATTATTTGAACTGATTATAGATTGGAAATGTTATTATGATCAGTTGAAAAAAAACAATGAGCGATTGATAAATTAATAAGACAATAGAACATTGACAGTTATAAAAAACAACTGGTCTGTTATTTCGTGCTACAAAATCAGTATCAAAAATATTGCAGTCTAAAAGTATATGGCCAGTAAAAAGGATGAATGGGTGGTTAGAAAAATAATTCCCCAGTTAAATAATGACGTAAGTAATTTTATGTCTTTTATACAAAGCACTTTTAACAAAAAAATGTAGTTAAGAAATGAACGATGCAACTTTTCCTATTATGACATTTACTACTTCATGACTGTTGTTATGTCTGTCAAATATTTCTGTCACTGTTAGTCAGTCCGTCAGGCGTACGAGGAGTCAAGAACTTGTGATAAATATTTTTTCCTCAATCCATCCTTATCTTTTTTTGTACGTGAATATAATTTTAAGTTGTTTTCAGAACATCAAAAAGTGCAGTTTTTCTTCATTTAAACCGATACTATCCTCTATTAATTGATTAACAAAAACTCTGATAAGAATAGTATAAAACTTGTCAAACTTCTTTGTTGTGAAAACTAATAAAAAGCAATATGACTGCAATTACTTTGAAATTACGAGAATTACTCAAAAATCTGAAAAGTGACGCGGTCCCCAAACCTCCTCGCGAAGAAACAGAAAATAATTCAGAATCGCCTCAAGAGGAGAACATACAGGAAGAGAAGAATGAAAATCCTGAAAAAGCATCGAAGCCTAAAAAGACATTCTTTAAGGCAAACAAAAAGCAGGACTTTGAGAACTTTAAACCTAAGAGGAATGACAAAAGAAGTAGTTGCAGTAGTACAGTTAATACTCAAGGTGAGAAAACTTACTGATTCTATCAACAACAGTAATAAATCAAATACAAATTCCTATTTTGTTACCTACCACCTAAATTTATACCTTTGTTAAATGAATTGTTTTGTATGTTACAGCAACAGGGAATGTCATAAACATAGTTAATGCTGAAGGATTACACTTTGGCAATGAATATGTATACTACTTGGGACAAAACAATGGACAAAAGCAACCAAAGACTGATGATGGGGAAACTATAGAAAAAGATAATCTTATCCAACTTGTGATGGAGGCTAAAACAAAGGTAACTAAACTAACAATGCGATGTCATAATCATGAACTCATTGATATAATTAAATCATAATGTACATTACTTTCTATTTGATAATGAGGATTTCTCACTTACATATAAATTGTTTAATATAGATTAGATTATAAAGTAAATACACTTCATTAAACATAAAAAAAGGTTTATATTAACATATAAAACTTGTTGCATACTTTAATTCCTATATAAACTCTATCATATTCATCGGTGCAACAGTTTTGTACAATCTTTACAAATATTGTTTCAGCCTGAACACATTTACATAGACTACATATCTAAAAACCTTGGTAAAAACTGGCACAGTATATTCAGAGCACTTGGATACACTAAAGGACGAATTGAAACTGTTGAAATTGATGAAGCTAGATATGGTGTTTCAGAGGTACATATAATGAAACATGTATAATTTTCTTGTGAATGTGTCACTAATCAAATTTAAATATTTTGCAAACTACATAGTTAGGAAAACCATAACACATTCTTACTATCAAATCAAATGAGTACCTATTTTTGTTGCTAGTACTAAAAGTTTTTTATTGTTTTCAAGGCGAGATACAAGCTTCTTCTAGACTGGGTCCGCAATGATGAGGTTGGAACACTTGGTTGCCTAGCAACAACACTTTGGCAAGAGGGAGAGAGACAAGTTGTAAAGGAACTATCAATAATACACAAGCAACACAAATACTAATTGTATCTTATAAATAATCCCTCAAATGATTACAAAAATTTTACAGTGCCTTTATAATTGGGATAAAACTATCCTTGCCATGGGCAGGGCTCAGAATAGAATGGGATGAATATTATAAAACAAACTTTCGATTGAGATTTATTCATCATTGCTTTATTTTGAAGGTTACATTTATGTATATTAAAGATGTTTTTTTTTTTGAGACTGCATTGTAAAATCATCCAACCTGAAATGTCACTCTAGTCATGCTGGAGCCACAAAACGCGGAATTTAATTGAAATCATATCAGAACCATGTAACAAATAAGAAGGTATTTGACTTTTTATGGCTCAGTAAGACATTTTTATATTTTAATCAAACTTTGTTTTTTAACAAAAAGTAATGCAAGTGAGTGAGTCATATAATGGTTAAAATTCGAATTCAGGATTTAAAAATTCAACTGTTGAGTATCTGTAACAATTTTTTGACTTCATAAATAAATGTCTTGACCATGTAGGACCAGTTATGTATTTAAATTGCATAGGTGAGGGAAAAAGTCTATTCGTATATATAAATTATCCTTTTCGTATATTTCGTATATATAATATATTTAAAAAATATCCTTATTTTGGGCACATTTTGAAAAGTAAAAATGAAGGGTTTAAAAAAATTTGCAATATTTTTATTGTTTAAGTGACAAAAATGCAATATTTTGTTTTTTTTCGCATTGATCTCACATTGGAAAATTAGGACAAATTTAAATGAAATTGACAACAGACATAGCTGTTAAACAACTACTTTTTATGTGAATACTAGGTGGGTTGGTAGGAATCGAACCCTTTGGAGCTCAACATTTTTCATACAAATACGAATAAACTTTCTTCCCGAATATATTCAACAAAGAATTGGATGTCAGTCAGGGTCCCGTGGACAAATATGAAGCAGAAAGTCTTTATTTTTAACAAAAAACGTGTTAAATTTAATAAATTATCTTTTATTACATTTTAAGACGAATTTCATCTTTTTAATTTGACATCACATTCCATGAAAATACTTATTGTAGATACAACATTGTCTACCTAACGTAATAATACTTTTGTGATATTTTTAAAAGTAGAACAAGTTTTTCTACCTTTATATTGATTTATATTTTAATATCGATAACGTAATTATTAAATAAATATAAAATTTCAACTTTACTAGTTAAGAAAAAATTGGTGCTAGTTCTATTATTTTAGTATTTAAGAAAGACTAAAGTACACAAAGTTCTTAATTTTATAAAAAAATAAACTTATATCTACGTTTCAACTTTAACCTTATTTGTTTTATTGCTTTAACCAAGGAGAATGAGCAAGCGAAACCAATAGCATTAAGATATATGTCGTTAGATAGATCTTTTCTCTTGAATCAGCAATGGTTTTAACAACCGTTGAGTTATAAGACTTGTATGTTCAGATTTTCAAAATATACGAACGATTCGGTTATAATTTTTTCCGACGAGTGCACAACGTCCACCCGACCTGTTTCAAGGGGAGGGTAGGGTTTCCGGTGTCTACTAGACCAATCCTGGCCATACAGTATTTATGTAACGCTGATCTATTTAGGTTTAAAAACAAAAAATGTTTTAGATATTTATATTTTACTAAAAGTATAAAAACGTCATAACTCCGACAGTTGTAACAACATTGGACTATATACCCTACTTGCCCATTCTCCTGTAGTTAATTTTGTTAAGGATTAAACTTATCGACCTGTTTCCATCAGCCTTAAAAACTAAAAGGTTAAAACGATTTTATCAAATGCTACAATGTCGAATCCAAGAACAAAGTAAGTTAAATTGTATAGATTACGCGCTAGTTTTGAATTTTACTGTTGCACCGTTGTAACTATCATAATTTCAAAAATTACCCGAGACAACTAACCCGGATCCGGTACAAACTATCGCTATCGGGGGTAATGATGATAGTCTTGCAGCCCTGCACTCTGACAAATACCATTTTCCGTAAGCGTTTACGCTAACAGAAAAAAAATGTATGGAAGTGACATTTCCTCGCGCTCGAGTTACGTCATTGTCATGTCATGGTAATTGCGAAAAATGTTTGTCTAAGGGGGCCGGACAGCTTCAAATCAATTAAAGCCTTACATATTGTTTAAGGCCTAACAGTTTGAGAAAATATTGAGTAGAGTGGGCGAAGTCACTAAAGATTATGTACCAAGAAGGTAACAAAAAAGTTAGAATGTTGGTATGAAACTTAAAACTTGGTTTCAGGAACATTCTTTGTTTATCATTAAGGACCTGGTAGCTCAGTTTACGTGCTGTGACCCGACAGGTCGAGGGTTGCCGTAAGATACAGCTGCTATGTTCCTCAATTCAATTCTTATTTTATGGCGACTATTGTATTGGACGACAACTGAGCCAATATCACGTGATGAGAACAAACAATGTTATAAGTTAGAAAATGATCGGTGTTCTGACTTGTGATCAGTTGCCGAATCTGTAACAATATTTACATTATAAGAACAGCACAAGGACAGCACGGAAACTACACAATTTTTATATTATTGGATTTTATAAACATAATAAGGTACTTGACGAACTTTGTATAAGACATAGACAACAAACAGTCAAGATTGACGGGACGAGGGATGCTTTTGGGTAAACAGTCATAAAGGGAAATTCTTAAATTAGTGCAAGTAAAAAAATATGTTCCAGAGTACCTTCCGCTAGACCACACTCGCACAGATAATGATCCCTCACCCTAATTTTGGCAAGAAACACAGGGGAACATACATGACCTAGTCTGATACGGACAATGGTTGAGGTTGCAATTTTATCTCCATTAGGGTACTTGAAAAACCAAGGCTTAAGTGGAATCTCAGGTTGTAGGCTGCCATAGTGTTTCCCTTTGACAGTTCTTGACCTCTGCCACAGGTCATTCCAGCACTTGTCTAATTTTTGTTTTGCAAGGGAGCGTAGGTCCCTGGAAACATATTTGAAATGGCAAGACGATCCTGCCTGGATGGCTTGTTTTGCAAACATATCTGCACATTCATTTCCTGATATACCACAATGTCCAGGAATCCAGGCTAAGACTACATCAAGGCCGAGGGAATGGCACCTGTGTAATATGTCTCTAATTTTCAGAGTAATAAAGAAACTATCGCGACTTCTAAACGGGATTTTTTTAAAGTCCTGCAAACAACTTTTAGCATCCGAAAAAATTATAGCTCTTCTAATTTTGTGAGATTCAACAAATGAGACAAGTTAAGAATTACCCTAGGTGTATTAATCAAAGTTATTGTTGAATATCGGGTTTTTTGGGAATTCGTAAACATCATGTTGAAGCCGCTTAAATTCACTAAAACTTTTAACCAGACATGGAAGATCTTTATGGGACCAGTAGTCCGAGGTAGATTTGGTTTGCAAAATTCTATCTAGAATGCCAAAAATTTGGTGGTCTGGATATTGAACAATGTTATACAAAAATCGATCAGCCAAATATTGTCTCCTTAATGTAAGAGGGGGGTCGACACATTCCACCTGTAGGGCGTTTACAGGAGATGACCTCATAGCACCAGTGATGATACGCAGACATCTTGATTGTATACGGTCTAATTTATACAATGCTGTCCTGTTGCAGGGTTCCAGTAATAGAGAGCCATAGTCAAAGTGACGCTAGGTTCCTCATTCTGCCCGGATAGTGGCGACAGATGCACAACCTGTCACACTGGGATTCAACATAAACATGCGAAATGCGATAACACCTCTGCCTACCGTGAATTTATGTATGTTTTATGTCTTTTTTATCTATATACAATTTGGTAGCTGTCTGCGACACGCGCTTCGTATTATGTGCGCGCTTATATTATTTTTCAAAAACAACATTGTGGAAAGGTCAGACTTATAGTTACCAAATAAATATTACTCCTATTGTATAAACATAAGATCTAAATTTCAACATATTTAATATGCATGATTAAATAAATAAGAGAACCGAGGTCTTATACAAATTATTGTTGTCGTACGAACTAAATATAAACAAAATAGTGATAAAGAGTTGTCGTTATCTTCTCTTGTAGCTCGCGGCAGTCGCGTCTTAGTTGTTCACTGAAATCAAATAGATCAGACTCCCGTACAAAATGCCAATAAAAGACAAATCCGGTTTAAAAATCGTTGACCTTGAAGTGAAGGATGTGAGGTTCCCGACTTCACTTGGTGGCCATGGATCTGATGCTTTGGTTAGTAAACTTTAGTTTGTTTATTATGAACCTACAATGCACTGAGTCAATATTTTCTAATAGTGGACAAAGACCGTTTCCAGTTTAATCACTTATTAACAACGTTTCATTTTTACAACTAAATGTCTACTACTAATGTATCTACTTATGAAAGACGCATACAAACTTTTTTTCCTTTTTTTTTCATTTGGTGCATTTTTTCTGAATATGATATGTTTGGCAGTTGACCGTAGCAACGTATTAAGTTGCAAGCAATGTTAGTCGGTATCAATAACATTCTTATTAGATAATTTTAAATTAGTACACTATTCCTGTGGTTCCTTACAGCACACGGATCCCAATTACTCCTGCGCATACGTGACGATATCCACCGAGAATGGCAGACAAGGGTTCGGCCTGACGTTCACCTGCGGCCGGGGAACAGAAGTTGTAGTCTTAGCAATCAGGAGCCTTAAGAGATTCGTGCTTGGCCGAAATGCGGCAGATATATTTGCAGATTTCTCTACCTTCTGGCGCACAATCACTAACGACTCTCAGATGCGATGGGTAAGAAAGAAATGATAAATAATTTTCATTGCTGGTTTCTTTACACTGAATCACACTTTACTCAAATCTAAAGAAACCAGCCATGATAATTATTTATAGATACTGTCTATCAATGCATGGCCGCCCCACCAGGATTATTTATAACCTTGCAACCCCCTCCCGGTGCCCATGCATCAATGTCTCCTATGGATAATCGCTATTTCGTTCTATCAATTCAGTTTTCCGCTG
This sequence comes from Choreutis nemorana, assembly GCA_949316135.1. NCBI lineage: Eukaryota > Metazoa > Arthropoda > Insecta > Lepidoptera > Choreutidae > Choreutis > Choreutis nemorana. The sequence goes on from OX438598.1 coordinate 3,993,064, forward strand.
CATTCACATCTTCATACCAAGTACCGACTTTCCAAACCTACTTAGATGAGATGCTGATCGATGCTGAAAATTGTAATTCTACCCTCAGACATCTAATTCCTTTTCAACAAATTATACAGGTACATTGGGTAAAGTTCTAGAGAGCAAGTACTTTTAAATATAATTGTGTTTCCAATAAGCACTTGACATGCTTATTTGTTACAGATCGGACCAGAAAAAGGCGTTTCACATTTGGCAGTGGCGGCCATTCTGAATTCTTTGTGGGATCTCTGGGCTAGGTTGGAAAACAAACCACTTTGGAAACTTCTCGTAGATATGACACCCGAGGTAATTCTCTTTACTAGGTACCTACCTAAGTAATTCATTAAATTATATAAAACTATTAGAAGTAACACAAAGAATGATAAAGTCTCATGATTAGGCTACGTAAGAATAAGTTAAGCCAGTAAGCATATGTCGTTAACTAATATATATATAATAACCACATCACGACACACACATTGACTCACCCCTTCAGATTGTAGAATCTTGTGTCGCAACAACGATGCTAAGCAACGATATAGTATAAACTACATAGATAAAAGAGAGATAGAGAGAGAAGACAACATCCAAGGCCAGTAAGCGAAACGGTGGTCTTACAAATAACATAAAATTCCACCCCCGCCGAGATTCAAACTCAGGACATGTTGCGTAGCAGTCAGATGTTACACCACTGCGCCACAGAGGTCGTCACAATAACTATATATGTTGATATCTAAAAACCTTAGTACCTACTTACCTAGTTTGATTTAATTTTTAACCGACAACGGCAAAGCAAAAAGGAGGGTTTTGATTTTGTATGAACGGTATGTATCTATGAATGAAAGGTCATCTGTTCCCTCATAACTTCTAAACTACCTACTTATCAAAAATTGAAAAATTAGGTATCGTTGGATATGCCATGATCGTCCGCTGGCTATATAACGTCACATTAAATTAAGTAAGGCGCCGTAAATATACTCTTAGGACAAAAGTCATAATATTTCAAATGAAGGGAAATTTCAAATGTTTATATTTGAAATATGCTTATCGTTAGCTTTTGCTTGCATGTGACTGATAACCGATGATAATTTCTAAAATCACAATACATTCTCTCTAACCGTACTCAAAACATATAAGCAACAAATAGGTACTTCATTACAGGTTTCTCAAAAATGATAAAAATAAACAATCACTTTAAACACTAAAACAGTCGGGTTTTATTGAAAACCGGCTAAATTTAATAGTTTACATAACAGTTTCAGATGAGAATATCTTCTTGTTTCATACTTTTTAGAGCGTTGTTTTCAGTAGTCGGGTTTTAGTTTTTGAACTTATTTTTGAAATTTAAGCATAATTTCATTGCATATGAATAATAAAGTACCTATAAATAATTACATAACCAGTTGTGTAATTGGGTGTGACATGGCGGCAAAATGCCAAGGGCCTCGAGCCTAAAGGGCCCCGTTGGAATGGAGACCTAAAAAGTAGTCGCTAGTTTTTGGTTTTTTGAATGCCATGGCCTTAGTATGGTACGCTGGTGCTTTTACTTAAAATAGAGACCTAAACAAAATAAGGTCGCCAGTGTATGGATTTTTTTAATGCCATGGGCTTAGTATAGCACGCTGGTGGTTTTACTTGAAATGGAGACCTAAAACAGGTTCACCAGTTGGTTTTAAGGGCCCCGTTCTATTTGTTTACCAAGGGACGGTCTAGTTACGCCACTGCACATAAAGCTCAGTAAACTTAACTGATAAATAATAATAAAAAATAAAAGTGTATTGTTTCACAGGAGTTAGTGTCAACAATAGATTTCCGTTACATTACTGACGTTATAACGAAAGAAGAAGCGATTCAACGTCTTAAAGAAAAGAAGTCGGGGCAAGAAGACAGAATAAAAAAATTACTTAACGAGGGCTACCCTGCTTACACAACGCAAGTCGGTAAGTTTTATTCCTACTGGGTTCCTACACACGAGTAAGTATTTAGGTAAAGAAATAGGTATCCAAATTGTTACTTGTTACCTCGTTACATAGATTAAGTCGCGCACAGCGGAGACCAATCATTAATCTATTCCTATTTATTTTATTGCTAAGCGATGAAACCAGAGTTAAAAACTGTCATTGTCAAATTTGATCGATACCGCTTAAAACAGTTATTTTCAAAGAACTTGACACAGTCTTCAAATTCTTTGGAAAAGGTTCATATAATTATAATACATATCTTGAGACTTGTATTGTGTATCAATTATCTACAAACTTACTTATATATCAAATAGACTGACAAGATCCTGTCCGGGATTCGAATCCGAGACTCCCAGCTTCGTAGGTTACTAAGAAATAGGCTCTAACATTATCAAGGGTATTACAACCGTACTCATTTCACCAGGTTGGCTGGGTTACAGTGACGACCTGTTGAAAGAGCTGTGCACGAAATATTTAACCCTTGGTTTCCAACATTTCAAAGTAAAAGTCGGTCTCAATTTCGAAGATGACTACAGAAGATGTAGTGCTGTCCGAAAATATATAGGAGACAATAATGTATTGGTGAGTTTAAAGAAAATATTATTTTTGTTACATAATTTTTGTTACAATATTAAATTGAAAAATAATTTCAAAGGTTGCGTTTTATTACTGCGACAGAATCCAGTGCCCTTTAAAGAAGATGGTAATTACGATGTTGGCAACGTTAAAATGACACCTACTCTTTCCTTTGGTGTAGCGAGCATTTAGGTATCTATCGCCTACAAAAATAAATTTACCAAATAAAATCTTTGATTTAAAGATGGTCGACGCGAACCAAGCATGGAGTGTGAACGAAGCAATCGAATGGATGAAGAAACTAGCGCCACTTAAACCAATGTGGATAGAGGAGCCAACCTCACCGGACGACATTCTAGGACACGCAGCTATATCTAAAGCCTTAAAGTTTGTTCTTTCGCTAAGTTTAAGACATTAATTATTATTTAAATACAATGGCTTTATTGTACCTACTCAATTTGTAACATACTCTTGATTAATAAATAACTCATAACATTAATGAATTAACTTGGAGTTGTAATGATATCACATTTTAACCTGCATGAAAGTTTCAGCAGGGACCTTCACTCTCTATCCGACAGTTCCTTTGGGGAATAGTTGAGCTCACATATTAGTTATCGTACCTCGACTTGTACGGCCAGTGGTTATGGTGTTCCAAATGAGTATTTTTTCGATATAGACCTTACGGGATAGGCGTGGCTACGGGGGAGATGTGTGCTAACCGCGTGATGTTCAAACAGTTCCTGCAGGCGGACGCACTGCAGTACTGCCAGATAGACTCAGCGCGAATCGCCGGCGTCAACGAAATACTCGCCGTCTACCTCATGGCCGATAAACTTTCAGGTATTCACATAGCAGTGACTCTTCCAACAAAAAGAAGAAAATCAATGTACCAAATATTTATTTATTTTAATATGTAAATAGTTCTGTATAGTTTACAAACACCTATAAGGAAGCGGCCTCAGCTTTGCTCAAACTATTTTATGATTAGATCTCGACAACATCTATGGGGTCCAAAATTTTCAAACTGGAATTAACAATACAAAACACATTTACAAAATTTTGGATGAAATTTACAGTGAAGGTATGCCCGCACGCGGGCGGCGTCGGGTTGTGCGAGATGGTGCAACACCTGCAGTACTGGGACTACGCGAGTCTCTCAGGAACTATGGAGGGCCGGCTCATAGAATACGTAGACCAACAACACGAACACTTCACCGACCCTTGCATCGTTGAGAACGCGAGATATCTTGCACCGAAGGTACCCCTTTTAAATTGCATTTGTATATTTGACTTTTGTAATTTGTTGCATGATTTTTCTGAAGACAAGTTAAACATATTATACAATGGTGTGTAAACTCTCTATTTTTGAGATCTCATTAACTAATGTTTGTAAAACATGAAATGACACCATTGTATCTTGATAATTTTAATTTCAGGTGTCTGGATATAGTACAGAATTTATAGCTGGCACTCTTGAAAAGTACAGTTACCCCAAAGGAAGCGAATGGCAGAGAATGTTCAAAGAGGGAATTTTCCCCTTACCAGACGAATCTGAACTTGTAAATTAATAATAATTAAGATGACTATGCGAAAGTGATATTAAAGCCTTTAACTTTATTTTGATTTATATTCCTATTTTTGTATTAAATATTGTTAAATAAAATCAGCTCCTAAAATATATAAACAATTTTATTGAACTTATTGCTATGTATGTAAATATTAATAATCAAGTCTTCTTAGTAAACATGAATGCTGTTAGTTTTGATACTTTGGGGCTGTTTGTAACTGGTGGGTCATTGCCATTACTTTCATCTAGTTTTCTTTTGTTACTGGTTTCTGTTTGTAGAGATTTGTACGTTTTGATGCAATGTCGCGTCAGTTCTTTGGGTCCTAGTTCGGGATTTTCTTGTTCTAGAGCGCCTTTGTTTCTCGCGAACCAGTCTACGAAGGTTTCGCCATCATTTGGTTTTGAAACCTGTAACACAATTGACATTGCTGTTTAATTCGACACGATGTCACTGTCATGTCATGTCGAAGCCTGTGAATATCAGATATTATATATTTATTTCATGATTGAGCACTATACCATAAAGCACATATCAAGCAACACTATCTTAAAGAGCAAAAGGCGCGGCAGTTTAATAGCTATCACTTGTGGTGTGCAGTATCTCATATTGAAGTCAAGTCAAGTTATGTAGGGATTATTATCCACATACGAGCACACTAAATACGTGCATATAGCCAAATTGGATTAATACTAACAGCAAGGTACATCTTTAAAATATAAGTTTAAGTTTAGAGCGAAGTAAAAATATCAAGAATACTAACTTGTTTAAGCTCTTCGGCTATATGATTGTTAGCGTGAACCTCAACTAGGGTTCTCTCAGTGAGACTGAGCGGACTGTTGACATTCTTGATGGACTCCTGTTGTTTCCTAAACGGATTCCGCGCTCCAGCGGGAGATGATTTTATAGGCTGTAATAAATTAAAATTATTAATATTTATATAAAGCGAATGCAGCTTTCACCTTTAATCTATGGCTAGTCTCAATTCAGTAGTTGCTAAAACATTTGGCCATGATTAGCAGTATTAGACTTGAAGAGGTTTATGAAACCATCACATTTGTTTAATAAATAAAACACTTTGAATCAATGCAACCATTCAAATTAAATATACCATGTCAGGGTGATCATAACAATTTATTACCATAGGTTTGATAGGCGTGACGTTTTCAACTTTTTTCTCTTTGGCTTTCTGGGGTATTATCAAGCTGGCGTTCAAGTCTTCTGTATTATTCACGTCATATGTTTCCTGCGTGTCTAATTGATGGAAGTGTGAGTTTTGCGCGGTGTTAAGTTCTGAGTCTTGCTCCCAGGTCTCTGCTAAGTTAGTGAGTTTGTCGGCGAGGTGGACTCGGCCAAGTCTGGACGCGTACTTGGCGGCGAGAGGCAATAACCGCTCGTCTCTTAACAACTCCATCAATTCTAGCGCCCTTTGTTCTACTTCACTGCGACAGGCTAGCTGGAAATTATAGATAAATGTACTTAACAAGCAGTAAGTGAACAATAACAAACTTTGATTTAATATCTTTATATTTATTAGACTTTTGGTAAGTCTTTTATTTTACTGGGGTTTTAAGCACAAAGCATCCATATTTGTTACACATATTTTTTTACGTTTTCAATGTTTGTTAGACGATCAAAATTAACTTCCTTTAGATTATGATTTGATTATCATGGTTTCTCAATAAACTATAAATGTATTTTATTTAGATAAAACATGTACTTTTTAAAGTTTTCATTTTAATAGGAATCATAGCAATGTTTATGAAGTGTACTGACAGCAAACAGTTTGAGTGAAGTCTCCCTTGCGAGCTTAACATCCACGTCAGCGGCGGTGTGGGCCCAGCGGACCAACTGCTCTTCATACTGACCCTTCTCACTGTCTAACTCGCAAAGCGGTATCTAGAAATGACATCAAAATAGTACATTATATTGCTTGTGAGACTTATTTCGGCTTGACCTGGGTAGCTTATGGTAAGCCTTTTGAAACCATTCATAGTTCATTATCATGTCAACATATTATATATCGATATCGCATATGACTTTTTATGCAATAATAATATGAAATTATATCAACATAAACCCACGCCATAATTAAACCCTCGAGAGGGATAGGCAGAGGTTTTACACAACGTATTTCGCATGTTTATGTTGAGTCTCAGTGTGACAGGTTGCAAATATGTCCCTACTATCCGGGCACACGAACACAGGACACAATATGAAAAAGGTAAATTAATATATGTTAATTTCATATTACTATTTACTTGTATTTTATTTAGTAGATTTTACCTGGAATGCCAACTCTGATATGATCGGTTTCGGTGCTGTAGGGGGAAATGATGCTCCTCTACACAAAATAGCACGAATCTTTTGAGCAGGCTCGCTAACCTACGAAAAAATACATAACTTGAACATGACAATGACAAAAAGAAAATAGCAATCCAATCTTGATAAATGTTGTAATTTTTTAACACTATTCTATTAATAAAATGTTAATAGCCGGATCCACGCCGGAACATTGTAGCAGCACGCCGTGCCCGCGTCCGACGCGCCCTCCCAGCGGAGTAACGAGCCCGCGCTTAGAGGCACAGCCACTGACTTACTGAGACTATGAACCAGGAGTCGGAGGCGCCTCGGCTGTGTGTGTCAGTGTTGCATATAGGTATCCACACAGCGCTAGCGAGGTCGTATATCCGCAGCGCGCCCGCCGAGTCGTAGCAGCACGCCGCGCCCGCGTCCGACGCGTCCGCCCAGCGGAGTAACGAGCCCGGGCTTAGAGGCACAGCCACTGACTTACTGCGAACTTGGCGACCTGATAAATATGAATTTTTATTTTTTCCAAGGCTTGAGGCATATAGTAATGATGTTCAACTGCTGTAATAGCTGAGTAACGAATGTGAAACTTAAAAAAGGATTCTCACCATTAAAAGCGATTATATCCATGGCTAAATGTTGGTCTCTGACTCCAGGATCAGTGGCATGGTACACTGCCATCACGGTCGTGTTGAACGAACTCAAACATACCACTGGACCCGCCAATGATATCACCTATAATAATATCAATATTAACTATAGTAAAGCATAAATTCATCCTCCAAATAGTGTATTAAGTAAGTGTTATAATTTTAATCCAGAATGAGGCGTCATCATCATTAGCTTAAATACGTCCAGTGCTAAACAAAGATTTTCCCCAAAAATAACAGTCAGTCAATAACAGAGTCAGAGAATTTAGAAGTCCCTTTCTATATAAATTATAGAGAATAAGCAAAATTAATAACATAATATCTTCTTACGTTTTACTTGGGGAGAGGTACGATGATACTTGACAACATTGTCTCTCGCATAGAATCCGTTTCCTACTGAGTCTTTAAGCATTAAATTTGTATACCTGTCTCTGCGTGCCCATAACAGTGTAGATCCGCAATAGTCTGGCGTCGGTAGCACAAGCCAGCACGCCGCGCGCCGCCGACACGCATAATATCTCCTCCGTATCACACATGCTCACACTCCATTCCTTACTGCTACCGACCAGCGATATGCATACCAACTTACTGCCGACAACGTTTTTATTTATTATAAACTAGTTTGACTGTTACTTTCGAACTTGGCCTGAGATAAATAAAACACACATCGCTGCCTAGTTGATTCATAATAAGTATATACTGTTACGGTATTTAACAATGAGAGTTATATGTCAATCTGTGGGTTTTTACAATAAAATATACATTTGTAATAAACATTTTCAGTTTGTAGAAAAAATATACCATGTTTATTTGCAGAAAACGTGGTACAGAGTTGATCTTAACGTGACATTAAAATAAAGTCTAGCATGATTGTCAAACAACTGACATGCAAATGTTTGAGTAAATTTATTATAATCTGCAAGAAAAACTCTGTTGATCCTGGTTAACAGGAGTTGCTGTAAATAAAGCAGGTTTGCCGCGTAAAGTACAAATTCAAGACTTATTATTTCTATGAAATTAACTACACTTTTATATAAAACTTTAAAATATTGTAAAATATATAATCACCTAGGTGTCTCGCAAGCCAGTGCCAGTACAGTCGATGACAGACTCGCCATGGTATGGTTAAGGTAATTGTTGAGATGAATCCCATGGTGCATGTTAGAGTCATGGAATTCTACATCTATGGTCGACTCTCCATTCTCCGCCGTGTGGCAGCGGACTATGCCGACGTCATTCCAACACATGTACCTAATTGTAAAATCATATAAAGATCTAACTAAGACCACTGTTAAACAGTGTATTCCATTTAGTTATTTTGCCTATCAGTATTTTCATAGATCGTTATTGGACATGTTTTCTAGTGTACCTTATTTATAAAAATATATATTGATAATTTCAATATAAACAATTTTAAACCTTTAGAATATACATATTGACATTTATATTGACTCATTTAAAACAAATTCATACCTATATACAGTTGCAAACTCATGATGATGACACAAATGTGTCTCACATTATAGGCTAAAATTAATAAACATGACTAAGCCTAAATAGAGTAAGATAAACAATGTAGCCATTTGTAGGTAGGTGTTAAATTGATACACTAAAATTATGGTAGAATTACATCATCTACACCTACCTGCTTCAATACATTTCCTCGTAGCCTTTGCACTGTTATGGAAAACTACAATTTAGAATAATTTACCCATACTTAACACATCAAAACTTTTTGATTTACCTGATTTACATAATAAGCTTCTTGCAGTACAACATTAAACATTACACAAACAGTAAACATTTCCATTAATTTATTTTTCTGTCGCTGTCCCTTAATAGTAAAAGTAAAAGTGTTATTACTATCAATAATGTTTATTACCTATGTTCCAGATGTGAAGGAGTTGCAGATGGTTGGAAGGGTGGTTGCGGTGGGACTGTTTGTGTTACAGGTTCAGCCCTCCTTGACACTGGGGGTGACTCATCTCTTTCAGCCACGACTCCTAGAGTCTCATTCTTTAGTTTCTCCAACGATATTGCATTGTCATCATCACTCTCATAGTTTTCGATCAAATTATCAAGTATCTCGTCGTTATCTAAAATTTTAAACATTGATACAAAGATCCCATAGCTTGATAGTATTGACAAGCAAATGTTAAAAGTCTCCCATTATGGAATTGGGGAAATAATATGTTAATAATCTGTACTATATACTTGTCAGCCAATGCAGACAATTTCAGGTAAGGGTATGGACAAAAAAATCTAAATTCAAGATAGAAATAAAAATATCCACATAAAGATGAAGAGAAAAGAGAAGAAAGTGGTACCCATAAAGCTAAAGAGTTCAGGTGGTTAAATTTTTTTCAGTATAATAATACTAACTTTGAAATACATATAAAAATCGACAGTCTATGGCAATATACTTTATACTCAATTCAGATGTGTATTGTTAATCAAGTTTAGAGTGAGATTTGTAAATGTGTGTGTGAGATGTTTGTATTTATTTTTTTGTAAGTCATTGTTACCTTCCGCCCTCTCCACAGTCTCCACGTCATCGGTTTCGCCGGATTTACTGTTTTTTCCATAGCAATTCACCAACATCCCTAATTGTCCAGCAACATCACAATAAACCAGTACCCCATTACCTGTAAACCAATTTTTAATGCAATTAATTCATTTCACACACTAGTTGCCCACCCCTGCTTTTTACAGGAAGATACAGGTATTTAACTTTTAGAAAATATTCTATCGCCTATGTTCATCAGGGATAATGTAGGATTCTAACGATAAAATAATTTTTCAAAAAGGTCCAGTAATACAATAAAATTAAATATTTCCTATATAAAATATTTGTATATAAATGTGTTTTTCATAGTCGAGGTCAGTTGTGTAGAATTGCCCAAGAAATTGTAATTAAAAGTTCTAGGCAATAAATTATCATTTAATTGATATCCATTGAAAATTAATCAAAATTTGATTGAGTATTTAGATTTACATGTTTGTAATTGTACTAATAAATCACAATACAATCTTGGCTAAAAAACTATTCAATGTAATTTAAAGTAAAGCTTTTGGTACCTTTAGGGTTCCAAGCCATAGCGCACACATTATGGGAGGTCGGGTGTTCTATGATGCCCATGCATATCCCAGACTGAACTTCCCAAACTGCAATCTGACCAGCCACAGTACTCCCGGCTAGGTATTGACCACAAGGCGAAAATGAACATTGGGATATCGCACATTTGATCTGTCAAACAAAATATTTATTAAACATGATTTCAACAATTATTTTTATTATTGTCCTATTACCCAAAAGGGATCCATATAAAAACCATTAATTCATTTAAACTTTCCTTTATATTGTTACTTTAAATATGAATAAATAAAGCTTTGTTATTATATATGTATTAATAAAAATTAATGACAAAAAAAATGACCAACCAAACTATGTGTGAAATTCATTCTTTGACTCCAGCCTTCGCAGTCCAAAACAACTATTTCTTTATTACTTGGATAAGCTAAATATCTGCCCTCTGATGGTTCAAAATCCATACGACCTAAAATTTTAAAAAATACTATAAAACAGGACATCAAATAAATTTGATGTGTTTTTTTATTTTCAACTTACACAATACTTTTGCAGCATAAAATGTGTTAATTTTAGGTACACAGGCAATTTCTTTGACAATTTTCTGTGTGTCAATATCATATATCCTTATCATGCCATCTCCACTAGCAGTGCAAACATACTTCATTTTTGGGCATATGGCTATACTGAGGACTGGCCCCTTATGCTCTGACATCACAAACAGAGGTGCACCACCGTCAGGGTTGCATATCTTCGCTTCCATGTTTTCTGATGTGCATCCTAATACCTTCAAACATCTATTTGCTTACTAGAGAAACCAAGACCAACATTCGGTCATTTTCTTAATGAAGTATTTATTTTTGTTATAATTATTTCAAGTGAGAAAAAAAAGGAATAAATTTAAAATGAACTTAATTTACTTGGATTCATATAAATTTTGATTTATTAATCAATTGTTTCATTAAGTACAGACCTCAATTTTAGATGAAGACATAATTTGCGTGACGGGAGCGGTAAATCTAGTGACGATACCATCCTTATCAAAAGCAGGGAATGTGTACGCTTGGACGGCATGGTTGTCTGTCGCTACATATAGTCTTCTATCCTTAAAGCAGACGGCCAGGGCACTTTCACCTACACAATGCGAATTTGGGTCGTCATCTTCTATGTCAGCCCAAATCCTGACATCCCCATCATGTCCACATGTTATAATGTGTCTGGAACAATAGTTTCATTGTGTGATGTTGAGTTTGATATTGTAGTGTATCTAGTTTTGTGTAGTTACTTACTGTCCATCTTCAGAATAACAAATGTCTGTATGACCTTCAGCATGAGCATATCTAAGAGGCTTAGTTTCAATTTTCATTTTTTAGTTTTATACATCAATTTAAAAACTAAAATATTACAAAACAAAACTACAGCGATTGACACTGACATCAAATTTGGCGCGTTTTTTTTTCTTCTAGTTTTATAGCATTGCCATCATCAAGGCAATAGCTTGGCTTTGAGTGTTTTGTCAGTATCAAGTAATATTTTTATTGTTTTAATCGCATTTCCAAATAAGCCTCAATTCTTGCTGAGTTCAGATACCTAATTTACACCCTACATCTACACTTACATACTCCGATTCTTTTGGGTGTTTATAGAAAGGTGTGCAAAGCGCTAGGGACTTGGTTTTTTTCTTTATTTTTCTAAATGGAACATACTTTTTATTATACATAAAATCGTGTTTTGTTTTTCTCACTTTTTATAAAAGGTCCATCATTTGTGATTAGCACTTTTTCTCTGCAAACAGTAGTTTTTATGTCAGGGAAATGTGTTATTTTCTCTGGAATCGGCGTTGTTTCTGGCACTCGTCAACCACTGTTGCAGCACCGCTTGCTTCGTTTGCTCAAACTTAACCCAACCGAACAAATAATTAATTTTATACAACTTTTCTAACCAAAACTTTGAACGACGCCAAAAATTCGTTGCAATATTCCGGTGACAGGAGGTTACTGTTAAAATTACAGAAAAAGGGATTTGAATGGAGATTAGTCTTATGTCGATAAAAATATAAAAACAAATGTAAACAATCTGATTATTCAGTCTTTGTAGGTTGTTTTTCATTATTGAAGAAAACTTGTCCCTTTAACCGCCAATGTCGGGTTTTACCGACAGATATTTTCATGTCCATTTCGCCAAGGCCGGATATTTACCGCCAAATACCACTACTCGGTTAATCTGCCTTTTTGTTCAATAGCACTGTATTCAAATAATGTTGATACTTGGTAAAGGTAGGTATTTAATTTTTGTTTTACTATGCTTGGCGCTGAGGGCAAGACAACTGATATTACGTCTGGCGGTTAAAAGGTTATAACAGAAAACGATGATAGTTATTTTCCGTCGATATTGGTCGGACATATATTGCGCCCCGTAAGCGCGATGTGCCCGTTGTTGATATATTGCTGAGAGAACTCATACACTATTTTATTTACACTAGTTTGTAATCAAATAATTAAACTGGTTGAATTGTTGAACCATGAGAAATTTATTTGCTCATTCAAAAACTAAGTATTAAGCACATTTGGCATTAATGACTGTTATAATTTTAAGAGGGATTATTTTAGATTTATATTTAATAAGACACCGTAATTAGAAACTTAAAAACAATCAACGGTACTCCTTGACACACATCGTAACATAGACAATAATTAAAATTAACATAAATAATACTCACAAAGAGGTACTTTATCACCATTCTAACAACCTCCTTGATATTGTAACTCTTAGAAACATATAAATCAACTTCTTCATTTAATAACACAATCTTAAAAGAATATAAAACAGTCTTATACAACATCTTTAATCATAGCTAGCAAATAATAATCTCTAAAATTTTAAACTTAATTTTGCCTAAAGCTTTTGTCAATATATCAGCAATTTGATTTTCAGTTGATATTTTAAGTATATAAATTAAACCCTTGTTTACGTTATCATACACAAAATGATAACTAATGATAAATCAATGTGCTTACGAGTTCTTGGAAAACTTCCCATTTTTAGATAAACCAATCGCACCAGTATTATTTTCATACATATTAACAAAATCTTTTATTCCACAATCTAAATGACTTAAAATTCCTTTTTTTGGCAACACCTCCTCAACACAATCAGCCAATGCATAATACTTCACACGAGTAGAAGCTCTCGATACTATCTTCTGTTTTTGTGATCTCCTCAACATTTCCAAAAACTTTGATCGCTATTCCACTTGTAGACTTTCTATCATGTATATCTGCTGCCCAATCACCATCCTCATATACAATCAACATTTCGTTATAAAATGGCGTATCAAATCCTTTTGAATGTTTGATATTGTACTTTTCTGCCAGATTTACAATGTAATTAATGCTCTTGACTTCACAACATTTTATTTTCTTTTAATTTGTAATCAATGTTAATACCAAAATACTGTTTTACAAGTCCTAAATCTTAGATACGAAATCGATCACACAACAATTTTTTAACTTTCAGCAAATCGTCCACATATAAAATGCTATAGATCTTATTAATTGGTTTATATGCAGTAATCATACGCAGACCTTTTAAAATGAATGCTACAAAAAAATTATTAATACGTTCATACCAATCTCTTGAATAGTGCCCTCTTCAATAGACAATCTTTATTTGGGTCTACTTCATAGCCATCAGGTGGATATGTTTATACTTCTTATAAAATAAATAATACCTCCTATTACTTCCACATTGATTTATCCTTTGGTTCGAATGTGTCACAGTTAGAACGATATCATTTGTAAATGAGAAAAAGACATTGATCTGTTTAGCAACAGGTAAGTAGATTTCTTCTTTCTCCTCATACATTTGTCGAAAATCTTTTGCCACTACTCTTGCTTTATATCTTCCATGTAATTTTATTGTGTAAATCCATTTTACTTCTATAATCTTTTATCAATAGGTTCGTACATAATGTCCCGTGTTTCATTATTTTCCAAACTACTTATCTCCAACAGCGAAGCCTGCTTCTATTTCTTTGATTCAGAACTTTTTACTGCATCTTCATGGTTCGTTTGTATATTAAAATCGCTCATATTTTAATTAACTTCATAATCTTTTTTTCTGGCACATTTCTTCTTCTCTGTGGTCATCTATATTCAGTTACATCTCTAGTTTCTAAAGGTTCGATTTGGTCTCTTGTATCTTCATTTGTCTCTTCAACATCTTCAGAATTTTTGTGTTCGTCATTCACAATAACTCTTGGAGTCTCTTCTATAAATCTTGCATGTCTCGTTTCAGTCACTTTATTTCCGATTAAAACTTTACATCCAGTATGTTTATATCCCACTAAAATCAGATAAGATTAGATTTTTCTCCTAACTTCATATTTTCTATCGTTCTTTCCCGTTATATTTTCTACTAAATTCATTCATTAATTTCTCAAATCAGTCTCAAACATTCAAACACTTCACTTTTATGTTTAATGCTATACACTTACACTATTTTACTGTAGTCGTCAATAAAAGACACAAAATATCGTTCACCATGAATTCCTGTAGTATTTAACGTAACTTTCACATCTGCATGCACTTTTTCTAAAATATAATTTGTACACGAAGTATTATTTTTGAAAAGTAAATTATACATTTTGTTTCCTAAACCAATTTTGTTTTTATTTTATCTTTAATGATATTATTCATTGTGCGTCTTTAAAATCATACACAGTCTTTAAAATTATAAAATTTCTCTCAACGCTCTGTTACCATGTTAAAATTATAAGAAGGATTATTACTTTAAATATAATATTTAATGAGAAACCATAATCAGAAATTAACAAAACCATCAACCCTACTCCTTGACACAAATCATCGTAACATAGACGATAGTTAAATTTAACATAAATCAAACATACAAAGAGGTACTATATCACCATTCTAACAATGACCATTTGTTAGGAACTTAATACATTCGAATCTACCTCATACTACGTTTTTGACTGGACACTTTCATAATTATATTGATGGAGATCCATCATACCATGCCATGTGACATTAATGATTGTAGGTTTTTAGTTTGATTTAGTCAGATACGTACATTTGTAGTGTCATTGTTTGGAAATCCGCTGGATAATTTATTAGATACCTCAATGCTAATTTATTTAAATAGATATTGATACCTAGAGTATCTTTATAGACAAAAATAATGAGAACCATTATAATCAATAATCAATGATTTTTATTTTTTCAAATAACATTTTCAGATTATGCGATTGCCAGAATTTGGACGAATGAGATATTTTTTGGCTATATTGTAAATGCGTCCTGCTCGTGAATGCGTTTTTGCGCGAAATAAGTCATCTGTGCTCGACCAGCTCTGCTACTAATCTGGCAACCCTGCTCACGCACGATTCACATTCAGTCAGACATACACTTTGGTGAAAGCGGGACGTGTTTGTAATCACTTTAACTTATAATTGACCTCTTCGATAATTTTACTGAACATTAATTATTTCATAAAACAGGTAAGTTGACTAAGAGCTTTTATATTCCAGTGTTATTCAGGACAGTAATTTCAAAATCATAAACGTTATTTAATTTAGAAAATTTGCACGGGTAAAACTTGCTTGCGAATAGATGATGAAATTTTATTTTTAAATGTTAAGGAAGTAGACTGACCGTAACCTTGTATTTCGCATACACCATAACCTTCACCTGACACGTGGTTTAACTGAAATCTTTGAATTTAATTAATTACTTTCTGTAGATGGAGAACCAAGGATTTTTGAAACCTCGAGTAGGCTTTGCTACTACGGCAATTCATGTCGGGCAAGACCCGGAAAAATGGAAGAGTGCCGCGGTTGTGCCTCCTATTATTCTATCTACGACATTTAAGCAACCGGCACCGGCTGAACATACTGTGAGTTTTGCAAATCAGGTTTTTTATGTTATGAATAGTAATAATGAAAGGCCGAAATTGATTGCTTAGGGATTTGAATATGGGAGATCTGGAAATCCGACTAGAAATACCTTGGAGGAATGTTTAGCGGCTTTGGATGGAGGAAAACATGCATTGACTTTTGCATCTGGTCTTGGAGCAACCTCAACTATCTTTTCACTTTTAAAATGTGGAGACCATATACTTTCTTCAGATGATGTCTATGGTGGCACTAATCGTCTATTTAGGTATGTTTAATACTAATCCACAACCTCATTAACATATCTTTGTTCCTGTCATACCTATGTTAAATAAAAAAATCCCTTGCAGAACTGTAGCAGCCAAATTTGGAATTGAAATTTCTTTTGCAGACTTCACTTGTATTGAAGAAGTTCAGAAATCGATAAAAAGCAATACTAAGGTAGGTTTTTATGAGTATTTAAATTATTTTAAATTACATAAATCAAGAAAACGTGAGTTAAAAATAAATAACGATAAGATATTTCACATTATAAGTTTTCAAAACATTTGAATTTTTATCAGTATTCAATAACACTCAAGCACAAACTTAAACACACTTCATAATTTACAATTCGTCACATTAGATGTTATTTTAAAAGTAAAAATAAATGTTTTACTTTTAAATCACTTCTTTACTTATCATATTCCATTTTTAGATGATCTGGATTGAGACACCCACAAATCCTTTGTTGAAAGTAGTAGATATTGCATCTTTAACAAAGGTAGTTAAAAGTCAAGGAGATATTATTGTTGCCGTTGACAATACATTTTTAACTCCATATTTTCAACGACCACTGGACTTTGGTGCTGACATTGTTATGTACTCTATGACAAAATATATGAATGGACATTCAGATGTTATCATGGGGTCTGCTATCGTTAATGACGACGAATTAGAAAAAAAGTTGAGATTTTTACAGAATGGTAAGATCAAAACAACCTTGAAATGAATATGCTGTGTACACTAGTACTTATGTTTATGCACATAATTCATACTGATAATAGAAATTATTTTCAAGGTAGAGATATATATTGATAAGGATGATTATTTTTCTAGCTATGGGAATTATACCATCACCAATGGATTGTTATTTAGTCAACAGAAGTTTGAAAACTTTGGCTCTGAGGATGGAACAACATAGGAAGTCTTCATTATTAATAGCTCAATGGTTAGAAAAGCATCCAAAAGTTGTAACAGTGCTTCATCCAGGTAAGATTTAGCTCATATTTAAGCTAATAAATAAAAAAGAGGAACATTTATGAAATTAAATAAAAATCTTCTTTAGGCTTACCATCACATCCACAACATGATATCGCAAGGAAACAAATGACAGGTCATTCTGGAGTTTTTAGTTTTAAACATTCAGGTGATTTAGAAGAATCAAGAAAGTTTTTGAGTTCACTCAAAGTTTTCACTCTGGCAGAAAGTTTAGGTGGATATGAAAGTTTAGCAGAATTACCGTAAGTATATTTTCAATCAAAATCATGGCATAAAGAAATTATGCTTTCTTATTATCTTAACATTTTTAGATCTTTGATGACTCATGCTTCAGTACCAGAGAAGCAAAGGGCAGAATTAGGGATCACCCATTCACTGATTCGCCTTTCTGTTGGACTTGAAGATACTGAGGACTTGATAAAGGATCTCGATCAAGCATTTAATACTTCCTTTTAGCTAGAAATAAAAAAATACGTTATATGGCATATGGTTTAGTAAGATAGCACAAAAGTATTTTTTCATCACAAAACATATTTTAGTTTTGTAAAAACATGTTTTATTTTTACAACAGTTCAAAATTGATTTCAACAATTAGTTCTATAAATACACACAATTTGTATGTGGGTATTCACGCATTTAATTGGCGCATTTGCTTGGCGTTCAATAGAACTACTTTAAATTCAAACTATCAAACACTGGGCATTTCATTAGCACAGTTCAAGAGTTCATAAAACAATCAACCTACTGAGAACCGACTGGAATAGTCGAGTCAGCCCACGTACACAATATTACACTGAAACTTGTCTTTTTTAACATGTAATCAGACATAAGAGTAATTTGAAATCAGTTCCTTTACTTATTAAGTAATTCCGTAACTCTAATATGTAAGTTTCGTGATAGTAAATTGTTCTGTTATCTATTTACATAATGAAGTTCGTAATGTTATTGATTTTTATTTATATGAATTTTATTTGATTTTGTTTAAAATTTGTAATAATTTTTCAATACACACTTTTGAATGAAAATGACTAATTCTATTTCCCTAATTACCTGTATGAAAGTTGAAAAATCTTTTTTGGGGCAAACTGCAGATTTCTAATCGTGTCTTTGGTTCGATGCATTCGCATTGTGTATCGCAATATATTTTTTAATAGTAATAAACACTTTTCGATAAATTATAATTAATTTCCCGTAATTGAAAAAAAAGTCAGGACAAAACTTTAAAATATAAAGAAATAACTATTTTACGTCTGTGGACCCGATTCTAACTTAAATAGACGAGCATGCTCCATAATCTCATAGCTCCTCCAGATACGATGCTTGATTTTATAATATACATAATCCATTAGTCTAACAATAGTATTTATATTGTTTTAACACTCAAGAATTGAATAGGGATCATCAAATCAAATAATACATACTACATAGAAATTGAATCGTGTAATTAGTCTATGACTGTGTTTGTGTGTATTTTAGTGCAACTTTCTTCAATTAATAATAATAATATATACTTAAATAACAAAACTGAATTATTTCGCTGTTAACCCAGTGGCCCAAATGATAAGATCAACCTACACCCATAGTACAAATACGACTGAGAACGGCTAAGTTATATCATTTCCATACATTTTTAGTTTAAGAAAAAGATTTTTGTCCTCTTGGACTGGTCCTAGAATAAGAAATAATATTATATATATTGATTCTTTCTTGAACGGCAGTCATTCATTTTCATTCTGCGTTTTCTTTCGGTTATATAAACTATGGTGTCAATCAAATATTTAGATCGACCCTTGCAAGAAACAAAATTGTAGGTAACAAAGTTTTACTAACTACTTGATAGCGAATCAAATGTTGAAAATTTTCTGAACGATTTCAGCAGTTATTAGGCTAAAGGTA
This sequence comes from Choreutis nemorana, assembly GCA_949316135.1. Classification (NCBI taxonomy): domain Eukaryota; kingdom Metazoa; phylum Arthropoda; class Insecta; order Lepidoptera; family Choreutidae; genus Choreutis; species Choreutis nemorana. The sequence continues at coordinate 4,012,305 of OX438598.1, forward strand.
GGTAGTTCATCTTTGTTGCATCGAACTTTTAAAGAGATATCTACTACTTTACGTATGTTTACATAAATGTAGTTTTGTTTATTTTGAAACGTTTGTAATTAAGTACTGATACAATTTTCTCAAAGTTGACTCACAATATTTTCCCACTACGTAACTAAGGTCTAAGGGAATGGAATTTCGAAACAAGAGTCCATGCGAAAAATAGAGTATTTTCGCTGAGTAAGTAGAGATATGTGCTGCTAAAACTCAATATCGATGTAACTTATCTTAATTTTGTTCCTAGCAGGTATCTATATAACTTCTATATACAATAACGCCATAAATCACCATTCGGAGATGGTCATGTGATTATTGTGGCGCTAGTAGCCATCAGAGGCATCCTAAAGTTCCTAATAAGTTCATATTGCGAATAAAGATCGCCAGCTTGCTCCGCTCCTGGTAGGAATCCTGGTGGAATGTTTTAGCGAATTTTGATGTTGAGTCGGGGGACTTGGACTTATAGGAGTCGGAAACACTGAAATTATCCCAATATCGAATGTAGTCGCGTACTTCGAAGTTCGGCTAACCTTATCAAGGACCACGACGAAGGGACAAAGTGACTTCTCGAGTGGCCATTGGAATGACGTCAAAGTGTAAAAATAAATAAAATGACATTTGATTTTAAGTTATATTTAATAGTAGTTATTTTATTGTAAGTCGTGTTTTATTATTTGTCTGCTAAATCATACTGTCTGAAATATCTTGAAATTAAACATATAAAAATATTTAAAGGAGCCACTGCATGTGGTGCATTGCTATCATCTGGGTTAATATTGGATCTGAAAAAATAATACCTGAAGTCATAAACCACTAAAGGTTACAGAAAAACTGTTTTTGTAGTCAAAAAATTGATTTAAAAATCTAAAAACCCACGTTTTTAAATGTCCTAAAAATAAGAAAATAACCATGGGGGGCTGAAAGAGGGGCCACTCAAAACGTAGGGGCGTATATTATTTAAGGGTTAATAATGGGATATATTTTATTTGACGTGTATGGATCTTGGGTGTAACTTGCAAAGATACGCCCCTACGTTTTGAGTGGCCCCTTTTTCAGCCCCGTAGTGTTATATTCTTATTTTTAGGACATTTAAAACATGGGTTTTTAGATTTTTAAATCTATTTATTTTTTCTGCCTCAAAAGTCACTCCATACAAATTTTGTCAAAATCGGTCCCGCTGTTTTTATAGTTGTAAAATGTATTAACATCGGGTTTGAAGCTACCCTGAAAATTTCAGCCTGCTAGCTTATCGGGAAGATCCTCAAATTTGAGTTGCAAAAATCCAACCGGAATGACAAACAAACAAACAAGAAAGTGAGTGTATAAAACATGGGAAAATATTCCAAATTCTTATTAGCGTTTCTTATCACTTGAAATTATTATATAAGACAAGCACTAGGAAACATATATACAGCTCTAACCAAAGGCTCACACACATACTTAAATGAAATATGTATTTGTTGTGTATGTATTTTTGGTAGGATTGGAGAGTAAACAAGTTGGTTCACATTTGAGACATTATTTTATACAAATTATCAATAATTATTGGTTGCAAAGAAGCAACAGCTAACAATATGTTTATGTTTCAAATGTGCTTAATAACCTCTTTTATTAAATTTGATATTCAGCCAATACAAAATGTACTCCATGTAATCTGGACCATACATTTAATTGATTGACACCTCATTAATCAAAATTGGTTCATTAATTTAGGGGCTATGGTGGAACAAACAAAATACTACCATACACAAACTGAAGAAATCATTACCCTCAGAACCGAAAGGTTCTGATGGCTGTATTCAGAGAAATAAAAAAAAATGGTACCTGATTTCTGCACATTTCCTAGCTAGATTCCTTAGTATGCTTGTTGTATCAGACAACAGGGGTAATCTTGTACAAGCTAAAAATGCATAAATCCATTGTCCTAAAACAAAAAGTCATTTCATCAAAAATCACTCAGTAATGATTTTGCATTGCAGATAGTACATAAATGATGATTACCTGTTTTATGACTTATTGTTTGTCCTGGTTCAATTTCATTTAATATTTCTGTGAGACATACTAAGCCATCATCTAATAATGATTGTTTTAAGTTAAGAACACAAGAAAGTGTGGGGTTGTTAGCATTAAAAAACCTCTTCCACCCAATTATATTATTTGGATCTATTTCTATTGTTTTTAAATTAGTTGAAACTGTTGATTTTTTTGATGTCATTCTTGATATATACATTCTTGTATCTGAGAAATCTGCAACTTGCATATTCTGCCATTCTATTGTTGGATGAAATTTATCTGGACCACGAAGTTGAGGTATCTACAATATAAATAATAGTTTTCGTTAGTGTTGGCTATTACTCTCGTGTCTACACTACTCTTACTGAATGGTGCAATTAAGCATGGAAAGTAAACAAATGTATTTGCACTTTATTTTAATGTGAACTAATAACCATATATCAAGCGCAATATTTAATCGACATGGAGTAATTTACATAAGAAAAATTGCAAGCATATTTGTTACATTACAACAAAACAATGCAAGGCTAAAGCAATTTTTACCTCTTCTACAAAACAGGACTGATTTTTCGCAAACTTAGAATAATCCTTTGTACATTTGCTGACGACAGAGAATTTTTCTCGCTCTTTAATTACTTTTAATAAGTATTCTTCGCCATTCGTTGGAATTTCCTTAAGTTCAGCATCCTGACCTATTTGAAAACACGGCGAAACCAGTGAGTCAAACTCTTCGTCTAAAGAATTTTTCATCTTAATTTTGCTACTGTTGATTTTAGACATTTTTGATTATTTTATTTAGATTTTATCATGTGTTTTATTTTATCAGAATTAACTTTGTCCAAAATAGCCTGAGGATGACAGCTAAACACCGACCGACGATAAAACTTCTAATCAGCGTTTTAATTAAACCTATTTTTAACAGCACAATATTTTTCACAATAATACAAAATAAATTTATATAAAATGACTTTTTAACATAGATGAAAACAACCTGGTTTATGCATAAAATAGAAAAATTAAACCCATTTTGAACTCTTTAATATTTTAACAAACTTATTTTTACACGATAAAAAGTTATAGGTATATTTGACAAAAAGTTAGGGATGGGTCAATCGATCAATCAGTTTTTGTAAATCTATCAGATTGAGTTTTTCAGCTTAGGCTTTTTCAGCTCAATTGTTTCATGTATTTATGTATAAAAAACTTAATTAACATTTTGAATGCTCCAGTCTTGCTCATCAAAAATCACGCAAAAATTAATTAATAAAACAAAACAATTTTAACGTTATATTTTACTTTATGACAAAAATAAACACTAAAACATTTTTAAACTGCAAAAAATTAATTCGATTGATTTTTGAAAACAGTTTGATTGAGCGAAATTGCATCACTAGACCAGGCTCATTTGGATATGTCATCCACCAAGCTGTTTTGGACAACGGGAACTTTACTTTTATGACAGACAGCCAGCATTCTAAAACCAAACTTAACGACGAACCTAGACAAAAGTTTGACAAAATATGCTTTAAGCGGTTTTTATCTCATAATATTGTCTGAACTTTTACTTGAATTGGAATTGGACGACGGATGAGTAGGTAATGAAACGAATTAAATCTTTATCTAGATTCCTGGATAATAGTTCTGGCTCGATAATGATGGTATAAATGTTTTGTGTTCTCGGTTGTGTTGAATTTAAATGTTACATTTGAAATACTAATATAAGAGTCATCTTTACCCAGGGATGCATGGGGTGCATGGCACTCGGGCGCAGGGATCTTTTTTTTGAAAATACAAAATAATTTTGTTTTTGATCAGAAGGGGGGGTGTACACTGATTTTCGCACCCCGGCGCCCAATATGCTTAAGACGACCCTGACTATCAATTACTTCTAAAGGATTTATTTAAAAATGAATTGTTTTATAACATTACAGGTATTGGGACAGCCTTAATAAATTTGCTGGCTCTCGGTATGTCGGCATCAGGCAGCATTCCACAGTCGGTATATTCGCCTGCTGAAACAGATAATCAGGTATGCCTTTCACCTCACCACCATAAAATATTATTTATTAGATATTTTATTTAAGTACTGTTAAGCCATAATTTTTGTTCACAAAAGCCACAGTTGTAATAGGTGAAATAGAGGTTTTTCTTCATATTTTCTGGGCCTAATCCTAGCTCTTATCACACTTGAAAAGACACTGACTACTATTATGTGCTTGATCAGCTACATTAACAGTGAGTGGGCTAGAATTCAATTTAAAACTTTTACAGGGAGGAGCTTCAAACAAAATACAGAGTTTTGATCAATCACTAAACCATTTAGACCTCAGACACAGCATAGAACAGTCTGTGAAGAGTGATCAAAAAGAAAAACACCAAAAAAGAATAGAAAGTCTTAGAAAGGAGCTGGATTACCTTAAGAATACTGAGTGGAAGTATGAATAGTCTGGACAAGTAAATGCTTGCAAGATTGTTGATCAAAAATGTTTTCCTATATTTTTTCTTTTGTAAGAAACCTATTTTTTAAAACTGAAGAAGAAGATGAAGATAACAAGGAAATGTTCTTAGCTGAACAATTACTGGAATTAGAAGTTGAAAATGAAAAAGAAGAAAATAACCACCAAGAAAGCAATGAATGTGTTGTACCATGTAATACTGTCTGCTTTCAAAGAACAGGTAATTGTTTTTTTTTCAATAAGTTATCTTTATTCATGTGTTTCTTGTTCACAGTAAGACTTAATTTTTAATCTGTATAGCAAGGGGATAGTTTGTATTTTTCTGTATATTTTGAATCTGGTTTTAAATAAATGTTTGCATTTTGTTTCTCTACTATTAGCTTTAAATCTAGTCTTTCTTTTGATACTAAAAAATATTAATGATGATTCCAATTTAAGGTGTGATCACTTACAAGTGTGATGATGACAGCTATGTGCTAATTGATGGGATTTTTTATTTTGATATAACATCATGTTCTCTAAATCTGCATAATAATGACAAAGTGTTATACCTGGGGTACAAGGATAGTGAGGACTCCATTAGAGTAGTCCGGATTTTGGAAAACCTTGGGATGTGTTGTGGGGAAGATGAAGAGTCACAAGAGGAGAATTGCTTCAAGCTAATAGAACATGATGTAGTAGGAGAGGTGCTGGAAAGGTCTGGGAGATCAGTTTTCATAAAGGACAGTGATCTACAATTCAGTTTAGATGAAGTTGTAGCAACTTTTGTACCTATCAAGGGAGACTGGTTAGAGCTTTCTTGTTCAGTGCAGTGGGATGATGTTAAACCTTCAGGAATATCACCAGCACAGGTAAACACTAGACTTACATACACAGAAACACTTACTTAGTACTGTGACAGTACTTACTTATGTTTAGTCTAACAAATCTAACAGGCTAACAATCTAATCTAGGAGGTAACAATAGAATGGACATATGTACATACACATATACATAATTCTCCTTTGGTGTCAGTCAGGTAAAAATTAGTTAAGAGAGGTCATGCTTCTGACACTATGTAAATAACCGAAACCTAGGTACTTATGTGATGAATAGAGAGAGAGGATCAATTATTGCAATGCTCAAAATTGAATAATAGTTGTACAATGGATTACCACCATAGTCATTAGGCCAAAAATAATTGGTTTTATATTTTTTCTTCATAGGTTGTTAAAGTTTTATCATTGAAGCCTCTAAGAAGTAAAATCAAGAATGTATCTGTGACAAGTTGGAATGGACAGTTTGGCACTTGTGATCGGGTCATTTACTTTGACAAATATTCATTGCCAAATGGGCAAGAACCAACAGTTGGATGTAAGGTAAGTAATTTGTTTTAATATGCACATAAACATAAATAATTTGGGGGTGGCTCTGAGACATGTTTTTGCCAACTGTGCTATCAGGGTAAAATGTACTATGATTTTGTTAGTTTAAACAATTATCATGGATGCATACAATAACTTTTTGCAGTTAGTAACTTATATAATAGAAATAAAATGAAATTTAAAACAACAGAAACAATTTCTATACTTTTAAAAAGTTTTGTTACAGTTTTAAGTCATTTTAGGCCACCCACAATTTTTTTTATATTTAACATTTATTTCTAGGTTCTTGCTGAGATAATAGAAAGTAGTCAAGGGACTTGCACTTGGAGGATATTAAAACTGGCTTTTTTGGAATCTCAGAAGATTGAGCAACTAATAGAAAAGCCTATTAAGGATTTATTTGAAGTTGAAAAAGAAAAACAGATTCATGTGACATATCCACTTAAATTTGATGAAGTAAATTTTAAAACATCAGAAAGGTTGACTTTAGATATCACTAATAATAGTGAGCAAGTTTATATACTGAACAAGTGGATAATGCTTAGCAAAAAAAGAGATTCTCAAGTGGAGATTAACCCATTCCTTAACAAACCAATTAAACTGTTTCCAAAGCAAACATTTCAATTCACTATAACATGTAATCCAAAGTTCTTAGGCAATACAAAAGAATGCCTGGTAGTAATGTTCAGAGGATTTCAAGTCAAAAGATTTGTAGAGTTAAATGTCGTTGATAATATGAATCTGAGTACAAAGAATAACTTCCAATTAAAAGATCGCACTGGACTGATAGAAACCATGAGAAATGTCAGGAAGAATGAAAACAAAAGCCTAGTCCCAGGCGTCAGACCTGTCAAGCCCCCAGCTTTTATCCCCGTCAAATTAAATATTTTCAAAATTCCAGATAAAGTATGGTCTGCTGTTTTAGGAGATTCAGAACAGACCATGTATAGTCACGATTTTAATAAAATTATAAATAGAATTGAAAATAACTTGCCATGTTTAATGCAAAATTTGACTATAAATAACTACATTGACAGATGGCATACACTTTTATACCTAGAAGAAGTACAAGCCAATATATCTATGAGATGTTATGACATGCCAAAAGCTTTTATGATTAGATGTCAGGATTACTTGGCAATAGAAATAAAAGGTCTTCTAGAAAGGCGACCCTCACTTATTGTAGGAGACAGAATAGTGGCTAAAGATATGTGGGACAGCAACATTCCTCAGTATGAAGGGTATATCCATGAAATTAAAGGAGATCTCGTTTTGATGAAATTTAATCCACAGTTTCAAGAAACGTATTCTGGGAGTGATGTATCAATAGAATTTCATTTTTCAAGAACAACTTATAGAAGAGCACATCAGGCCATCAGTTTGGCTCTTCCTAACCTAGGTCCAGACGTTTTATTTCCATGCCGAAGTATAGTCCAACGGCCACAGATTAGAAAAGATCAGTTAGATAAGATTAAGTGGTTTAATAAACATCTCAATGAAGGACAAAAGTCTGCTGTCAACAACATACTTTCTGGAGAATGCCGTCCCTTGCCCTATGTCATATTTGGTCCGCCTGGTACTGGAAAAACAGTGACTGTTACAGAAACTATTTTACAAATACTTGCTCTTATACCAGAAAGTAGGATTTTGGTGGCTTCGCCTTCAAATAGTGGGGCCAATCTAGTCACTGAAAGACTTATTAATTATAAAAAAGAGTTTAGTGGGACCATAATACGACTCATTGCAAATTATCTTATTGACTCTGAAAGCATTCCTGATTCAATCAAACCTTATTGCGCAACACTTGATATTGCAAGAGAAGAAACCAATAAGTCAAAATTCACAATCCACAAAAATGGAATGAATTTAAATTGTCAAATGAACTTTGTAGGGAGACACAGAGTTACAATTGGCACCTGCTCTTGCATAGGAACCCTAGCTCAAATGGGTTTCTCGAGAGGACATTTTACTCATGTTATTGTAGATGAAGCAGGCCAAGCCACTGAACCTGAAATAATGATACCATTGACATTTATAGACAAACAAAATGGTCAAATTATTCTGGCGGGTGACCCAAAGCAACTTGGACCAGTAACAGTATCAAATTATTGTAAAGAATTTGGTATAGATCAGTCTTACTTGGAAAGAATACTTGAAACTTTCCCTTATCATTTAGATTTTGCAGCATACAAAGATGGATACAACGATAAGCTGGTTACTAAATTAAACAACAACTACAGGTCTCTTAGTGAAGTTTTATCACTACCCAGTGAAATGTTTTACAACCGTTCACTTGTACCTAAATTAGATAGGACACTGCCATGGATAGTTGAAATGACGAAGACCATTTCAGAAATATTTAATATGCAAAATAATACATGTAGAGGGGGAATCTTTGTGTATGGTATTAGAGGTTGTAATGAAAGAGCTTTAGATAGTCCATCCTGGTATAATCCTCAAGAAGCTTCAATGGTAGCACTAACTGCATGCAAACTTTATAAGAAAAAATTAAGAGTGGAAGACATAGGTATTATTTCACCTTATGTAGCTCAGGTAATATTTGTTTGTTATAATGCCTTTCATTGAAATTACCTTCGTTAATTTAAAGATTAAATAATTAATTGCACTAAACATTTATTTCCAGATCAGATATCTGAATCATGTGTTTGATGCTATGGGTTTACCAAAACCGAAAATTGGAACAGTTGAAGAGTTCCAAGGACAGGAGCGAGCAGTTATTCTAATAACTACAGTCAGATCAACAGAATCTCTGTTAGCAGAAGATATAAAGCATACACTTGGTTTTATTAAGAATCCTAAAAGACTTAATGTTGCAATAACTCGTGCGCAAATAGCAGTACTGTTATTTTGCGATCCTCACATGCTGTGTACAGACCAATTGTGGAGTCAAGTTATATCTGAAGCTGTTAATAATGATAGATACTTGGGATGTGATTTACCATTGCGATACCAAACAAACTTGTGTAATAAATTGGATTATTAGTTTATTGTATTCATTTATTATCTCTTACCTACAAGTATGCGTTTTGGTCGATTGTAGTTTATTTTCTAGTTATAATAACAGGATAATAGAGGTTTATAGAAGAATACCAGCGCTAAGGCAAAAAAGAAGGTTCCACAAGTTTTAAATAAAAAAATATATAATAATAATTAAAATAATGATCTGCTTGCATCGGTGAACTGGCTACGCTTCGGGGACCTCTTTGGAGAAACTGAGAGTTTTGTCTGTGCAATTGCTGACGAGGTCATGATGACGAACAATTATAGGAGGTATATCCTGAGGGATGGTACGATCGACATTTGTCGGGCATGCCGCCGTCCTGGAGAGTCACTCAGGCATATTATTTCCGGTTGTTCTCATCTGGCCAACGGTGAGTACTTACACAGACATAACTTAGTAGCTAGGATCGTTTACCAGCAACTTGCACTTCGATACGGACTTGTGGAGACCGAGGTACCGTACTATAAGTACGTACCTTCGCCAGTTCTCGAAAATGGTCTTGCTACGCTTTATTGGGATCGATCTGTCATCACGGACAGGACTATTGTAGCCAATAAACCTGATATCGTGCTGACAGATCGATCGCAGCGTCGTGCAATACTCGTCGACATCACCATCCCGCATGACGAGAACCTCGGGAAAGCCGAGAAGGACAAGCTCAGCAAGTATCTTGACTTGGCCCATGAGGTGACCGCCATGTAGGATGTTGATTTGACGATTATTGTACCGATAGTTGTTTCAGCGAACGGTCTCATAGCGAAGAGTCTCGACCAACACCTGAAGAGACTCTCGCTAGATAGCTGGAGCAAGGGTCAGATACAGAAGGCAGTACTCCTAGATACGGCGCGCATTGTCCGGAGGTTCCTCTCTCTGCAGCCCTAATCACCGGTAGTTTGAGCACTGCCCCGCTTTCGGTGGCACTCTAGTTTAGGTTTTTATAGTGTTTTATATTTTGTATCTGTGTTTTATTTTACTTTTATATAAATATTGTAAAAACCTAAACTATGTATTGAAATAAATAAAGAGAATAATAATAATTATTAAAAAAATTATATATTATAACATAATGGCTGCAGTAGTTAAAACTGTGTCGCAGCCAAAATCACCCATCTTCACTAACGTAAAGTAATTTACACATTATTATAAATAGTACATGGTATTATTATTAGTAAATAGTAGTTTATTGAGTTTTCTTTTTTTGGGTATATATATTCATAAATAAATTTTTATAGATATTTATATACTTTAGTAAATCCACATTTATTTTATAGATGTTATTCAATGTTTATGTAGTAAATTCAAATTCTGTGACTTTAACAGACGTTCAGTTTGATCATACGATAAAAATAAAAGCCATGATGTTATAATTACTTTACACTCTCGGAAAGTTTTCTTAAAGATTCCAAGATTTTTGTTTATAATATTGTATAAATGACTTCTCATATAATGAAATTGTTGTCTAGCCAGCTCTGTTCTAGTGTCCACTATTTGGCAAACCCTATGCCCACTTCGTTTCCGACTAGAGAGAGTAGAGTCGTAAGGGGTTTTAAGATGGGTTCGCAGAGTAACCTGGAGTACATAGATTGTACGAACCGTCAGTACTTTCGTCAGGTGATACAGCTCATTCGTGGGAAAACGAATTTGCTTTGAGGTCATCACTTTCAAAACTGCTCTTTGAGCCCTCTCGAGCCGTAACATTTGAGTTTTCCCTGAGCCACCCCAAACTGTTATGCAATAGGACAACACTGACTGGGCAAGGGCAAAATATACCATTTTGAGTGTTGGCAAAGTAGAGCTAGATCTAAGTTTTTTAAAGACAAACATCAATTTGCGTGTAGTAGATATTAGATTACTAATATGTTCTTGCCAAGACAAAGAAGCATCGACAGTTACTCCAAGATATTTTACAGAAGTTGCCTGACTAATATGATTACAATTACAGGAGGAATTTTGATATTGACAATTATGAGCAATTATATTGTAAGAAGAAGGAAAATATGAGGATCTTAGCCCGAACGGAATAAATTTAGTTTTAGCCAAGTTTAGAGTTAGTAAGTTTGTGCAAAGCCATCCCATAACTGTGTTTAATGCCGCTTCAGATAAAACTTTTACTTCTGACCAGGAATTTCCACTTATGATCAAGGCAGTGTCATCAGCATATGTTATGATCTTACACTATTTTAGATTTAGTTTACACAAGGAATTGACATAAACTAAGAAAAGGGTAGGTCCAAGGACACTTCCTTGTGGGACACCCTAATTAACTTTTTCATCTTGGCTGAGTCGGTCGTTTATAACAGTGCATTGACTTCGATCATTAAGGTAGCTAGCAAAAGTTTTTAATGCCTCAGATCTAATACCTATTGCCTCTAACTTTTTAAGAAGGAGAGGTACAGAAACCGTATCAAATGCTTTAGAGAGATCAAGAAAGATGGTTAAACATTTCTGTTTCGCTTCTAGTTTGTTAATAATAGTATTTGTGAGTTCAAGGACCGCATCTTCAGTTGACTTTCCCTTACGAAAGCCAAATTGATTAGGAGCAATTAGGTTATATCTATTTAGGTAAGAAATCAGTCTATTATTTAGAACTTTCTCAAAATTTTTGGAAAAGTATGTAAGGACTGAAATAGGCCTATAGTTTGTCACACAGCTTTTGTCTCCAGTTTTAAAAATTGGATGTACTAATGCTTTTTTAAACACTTTAGGAAAGGAAGATACTGATAGGCAAAGGTTAAACAGTAGAGTTAAAATGGAGGAAAGAACGTGCCTACATGATTTGATGATCAAGGTCGGGATTTGATCGCAACCTACTGCAGACGTGTTCTTTAGACTAAGTATCGTATTATGAATTTCAACAGTTTCAATCTCAGTTAGTGCCATGGAATGTAAAGGTGAGAGATCAAACAAGTTGTGTGCCATTTGTTCAGTGATTTGTGGAATATTAGGGGCGAGTGTACTACCGATAGTAGCAAAATATTTCTTTTTTTGTTTTCTGTTTTAACTTTTCTTAGCAAATTATTACAAAAGTTTCTGTAGCGAGTGTAGGTTGTCTTTGCAATGGGATTTTCTGGGCATTTTAATGCTTTAAGTTGGAGTTTGTGACGATTTCGAATGCATCGGAGTAAGCCCGGAGTAATCCACGGTTTTATCAACCTTTTACAAAATATATATATATTGGGACGGTAAGGTAAAATGTAAAGTATATCAATTTCCTTAAATAATTGTCGTAATGAATGTCGCAGCTTTAAGTTATACACAGCTCTTATAGCTCTTTTTTGTAAAATAAATATCGTATCTGTTTCGGCCGCACTACCCCATAGTAGATATAAGACGTAATACTAGGAAAATATGCAAAATATACCAGTCTAGCTGTCGGGAGATCCGTTAAATTTCTAATTTTCCCTACTGCATATGCCGCCGAGCTTAATTTACTACCAATTAATTCTAAATGTGCGTTCCACTGAAGTCGTTATAATTACTTGTAGGTTTAAATTTTTCGGCGTATCGATATGTCGTTGTAGGTACTTGTACCCAACCGATGTCGTTATATTAGGTTTTGACTATAACCATCACAACAAACACATTGAGTGAGTCAAAATGGCGGGTGTACCATAGCGAATTAATTTGTACCTATTACTTAAAAATATGTACATTGAATTTCCTATTTTTACCTTGCTATGAAATATATGATTCGAAACAATATTATTTCAAAATGAAGATACACCTGCCATAGTGACGTTAAGATGGCGGGCGTACCATATTATTTTATAAGTAACCATTATATACTAAATATAATTATACCAAAAATTTTAACCTAAAATGTACCTCAATTTGAAAGAATCACACTAGATCAGTTGGATAGTCCCAGATAAATTCATTATGGGTTTTTTCAACAGAAAAATTCACGTCAAATCGATGGTCATAACGTTTTATTGTGTTTTATTTTTTTCCTTGGTAGAGAAGGTAAATAATTCTTCATTAGAATTAGAGCTAACAAGAGATAATAATATTGAAGCCCCAAATTTCATTTCGGTGGTTGTCCCCATCATACCTTCTACCGGAAACAAATGCCGGTTTTGAAGGTCTCAGGGCAGCAACAGAGTGAAGACCCCCAAGGAAAGGCGATTTTATTTCATCGTGGTTCGCAGGCTGTTTAATGTAATTTTCTTATTTGAAAATAAGTGCTCTACAGCGCAATTTGATACCATCAAAACCAAATACATTCTATATGTAATTTCAAGGTTTGGGAATGTAGCTTTGAAAATTAAATTTTGATGTTCGAGAATTTGGTTGCTTTTATAGGGGTTGGAACGCCTTCCGCTTGGAACCCCCAAATGTCCCTCTCTAGTTCGGCTACCCGCCGAGTCTGTACTAGGTCAGGTTTGATGGGGAGGCGGACAGGTATGGCGGTCTAACCTATGCTTTCTGTCTTGTTCTGTTGTCTTTATAAAGACGATACAGTCTGATCTATTGTATAGGGAACGATAGCCACGGTGAATTAAAGTCACGGTTAAGCTGCTAACCGCCACGGCCCCCTCCCCTTTGCTCGTAGGTTGGAGCCTGGAGCACTCGTCGTTCAGGTCTGATACGTCTCTATTTAATCTAAGATAAAATCATTAAGTTTGAAGGGGCCTTTAACAAGCGTTTACAAAGGTTTTTAAATGATTAGGAAAAATATAGGAATGTTGAGACATGATGTCTCTTTAAAATAAAGTGATTTTTTCTTAAGATACAAAAAATCTTTTTTAATTTTTAAGTGGATTTTATTTTCAAGAATCTAATGAAACAAAATCAATTTTTAAAACAATCTCGTCTTTATAAACGCTATCTCACTGACTGTCATGTTAAAGTTCAACAATCGCGTAAAATTTTTCATTTCCTCCTAAAGTTTACCATAAATTTTATGCCTAAACCAAAATAATTTAATCAAATGGGATTTTACTAATCCTGTTTTTATTACCAACGTATACCTTTATAGTTTCACGAAATGGAGACAAATAGGGCAGTTTTGTGTGAAAGTCTTATCAAGTGGTTACAGACCCTAAATCTCACTGCCAAACATAATAACCCTTCAGGTAAGTTGTATACATAAATTAAGATTCTATTTCTGTCTTTGTAATAATAAGAATCGGCATACAAACTAAACATTGAGTATACTGGGGGTCATAATGACTCTCAAAATAACTTGATTTGTTATGATTGGTTGTTACTCTTTGTGTTTACGTAAAATGTAATTTTTAAACAGATCTATCTGATGGAGTCGCGATAGCTGAAGCTCTGACTCAAATTGCACCAGAGTATTTTACTAATGCTTGGAATTCTAAAGTTAAGACTGAAGTGGGACATAATTGGAGGCTTAAAGTTAGCAATTTAAAGAAAATTCTTGATGGAGTGGTTGGTAAGTGAAAAAGTTACATAAAATATGTTAAACAAAATCTAATCAAGTATATTTTCACCTTGTCTACTAAAATTTATTGATAGATCTTTTTTACTTTTGTAGCAGTGTGCAAGACTTTACAAAAAAATACAATTAATTCATATTTTTTAATTATGTACATAATACATTGAAGTAAACTTGTTTTATCCTTAACATGTTATATGAAATGATTACTTTTTAAAAGTTTCTTAACAATACTTTATAAAGGTGTCAGGGGGTAACTGTTTGGTAAGAAAATGTTTAGTTCTTGTAATTAATAAATATTTTTTATCTGCTTAATGTAAACATGTTTTATTGTTTTACTTGTCAAAAAACTTGAGATTTTCCTGAGAAATGATTTTCATAGAAGTAAAGTTTTATATGGTATCTCTTAATAAAAAAACCCTCATAATGTTATTTTTGTGTTTTCTCTTAATTAAACTCACACTCATCCAGTTTTCATGATTGAAATTTACGTTTGGATTACACTGTCTGTATAGTATAGTATAATTAATTAAGATTTTTTCTAGTTATTAACAAACAAAAAACAATTTTTAAAATAAAATAAAATTTTTGGTTACATAGACTATCATCAAGACATCCTCAACCTGAGTCTACAGGAGTTTTCGCGACCTGATGTAGTCAACATAGCTGAACATGCTGACCCATCAGACTTAGGAAGGCTACTGCAACTTGTACTCAGTAAGGTTTCGTCCTTTATATTTTTATATCATATCCAGAAAATGAAATACATATTCTGCTTAAATACCTATTTGATAATGTGCCTAAAATATTATTGAGTTTAGCAACTCTGCTATGATGCCTATTGGTGGACCGTTGGTGTGACCTACGCCGGGGTAACCCCCAGAGAGTATGTAATGGTACTGCAGTGGTGGAATAAGTTAAATAACTGGCACTCAAGAACTCCTTATATTGATTCACTCTCATAGCTTACAACTATGAGTTATACAATTAACTTATCAACTGATAGTCACGCACATTACATGCTGATCAAGAACTGCAGTGCTAGCACAAATGCTAACACTTCTTTCTCAACTGATAGATTGGATGGAGATAATCTTATTATCCTCCAAATTGAGTAAAAAAATTTAAGAAAAAATTATAGAAAGGAAAATATTTTCCAGTAGGGTTTTGTACTTTCAAACAAAAATAATGGAATAAGAAATATTTCTACAAACTGTCAAATTAAAAATGTTTTTGACAGTTTTAAAAAATTTCATACAAGTAAATGTATAAATATTAATAAATGCAAATGCTAGAACATCTGTTTAAACTAATTGTTTGAATACCTTTATTTTAATGTAGTTGAACAACTACAATACTACAATGTTTTTTGTAGGTTGTGCTGTGAATTGCATAAAAAAAGAGGAATATATTACAAGGATAATGGAATTAGAACTTTCATGCCAAAGGGGGATAATGCAGGCAATACAGGTAAATTAATTAAAAATATAAATAAAATTAATATAAGTGTCAATTTTTTTTCTTGGGTTGTAAAAGTTTTGGAAAAAAAAAACCTTTTATGTCCTAAACCAATGAGATTCCCTCTTCTTGATTATTTTTTCAAACTTATTACACAAGTCACAATATTTATATTAGGCATAGTGTCAGTGATAAATGTATGGAACAGTCACAGTTGTTTAGCTTTTAAATATAAAAAGTAAGCAATTATGTTCTAATCTGAAACCTCAATTGTAAGCGAGTTAATGGTTTCTCAGTAGGAAAACTGATGTAATATGTAATTGAGTTCAGTTGGGCAGTTTTTCACGCATTAATTTAATAATCGACTTGCATACGCGGTCTTACAGTTATCACACTTTTATAATACGCATTACAAAAAATGCCTTGTTTGTTACCCAACTTTACTTTCGGTGTTGATTTCTTTTGGCGTTACAGAAACCGTATATTTTAGTTACGCTTATTTAATGTCCTTGTATCACGTATATTTGTGTTTTTATTGTTGTTAGTTAACATTTGGGTGCTGTGGTACAGACATGTTTGAGTGTAACAAATTATAAGAGAATTTAAGTTGATATTGTTTGTGAGTGAAATTCAATCAGAATTGTTTGTTCAACAAAATTAAATACGGTAATTAATTAAAACTAAAATGTTCAAAATGTTTAAACAAATGCATCCTAGCACACTTTAAAACGAAATCAAAATACTGCTATGTATGCAGTAATAAATACAGTGTAATTCTATGCTTTTCAAAGTAAAGTTTTTTATAATTTAATTTAATGTGCAAAGTAAGCAGATAGTGTCATAGTGAATGTTTTGTGATAGGAATTGGAGACATTGACCCTGGGTAACCGAGGCAGCCTTCACGTGGAGACAGGTGGAACTGACCAGACTGATGCCGACATGAAAGAGGCCCTGGCACAGAGGTGCCACGAACTTGATACACAGGTATATTACATTAAAATTAATTCACTACATTTGTCCAACAATTTCCTCGTATGACTTAATAAATTGTTTATTTAAAACTGTTGATCCGATCCAGCTTTGCGCGGGTGTAAAAAAGAAATTGTTTTACTGGTGGATTAAAAAACCAACTTTCGTACAAACCCTTAAAATAATTTATTTTATTTTGAGCTATTCACATTTTGTCGAGGCTTACACGCGGCAATATATTGTTATCTATATAAACGCAAATTAATCTTTACATACCTACCTACTAAACAAACAAAATCCAACTATTTAGAATGCATGTCTGGTCTAATCACTGTCTCTTTTTTATTTATTTTGAACTGCATTTTTAAACGGTATGACCCTGAGTGGGTAATTAACGAGGTGAAATGCTTTGCTGCTAATTTTGAGTGAGATAATAATTAGCGGCAATTCATCAACTTGTTTGCTAATTAGTTTTAACCTGTCTGGTTAAGTGTTTAATCTCAGAAGGCTTTCATTTAAAATTACAAAAAAAAATGTCTAGAAGAAAGAGATTGTTGAACTTCATTTGAACCGTTAATAAAAAATGGATTAATCATTCTAATATTTATAATAAATCAAAATTTATGTCTATAGTATATATTTTAAGGTCAGAGCTATTATTTCAAACTTAACAGTGCATTCAAATTTTTAGCTTTTAAAAGGCCTGTGGTAATATACCTAAAAGCCAAAGAAGATTTACATTTGCTACTTTATCTCTGTTTTTTTGAATATGCAAACCATGTTTCCTGTTTTAAATATGTTCTTGTTAGTGTGATAGCTTAGTTGTTAGTAATTGTACTACAAAGGTTAGGAAGTTCGAATCTCCGCTCAGGTAAATATTTGTGTGTTGATCACGAGTGTTTGGACTGTAATGAATTTATGTACAATTATAGGGAGACCTTTTATACTAGTATATTGTCATGTGGCACCCTATTACTAAATACACACATGTAAGAACACACAATACACAGAAATATATTATAGTTTTTGTATATTTAGTTAATTGATTTTAGGTAAAAATCTTGCAAGAAGAGAAGATGACATTGATGACGGAGGTGGCCCGGCTGACGGCAGCGCGCGACGCGGCCGCCGAGCTCGGGCTGGAGGGCGCCGACATTGATGATGCGGGCGCATCCATGGGCCCAGCACACGCTGGCACCTTGCGGTAATATCATCATCATTTTAGTAGGAACACGTTCACTTGACGCACTGGTTTACCTTATGGAAAGTGATCGTCGCTGCCTATGACATAACGATGCTCTTGATATTTTGTAACGCCAAGAGCCAAGAGTAAATCATTACATCTGAGCGATGTCCCTGAAGCCTTTACAAGATGCGTTCAAATACTACGTCTGCCAGTCCTTAGTCATAACCTAATTTTGAGGCTAAGTATTTAATTTATAAATTCATACAATAGCCTTTGCGTTAAGAACTAAGTTGTTGCCATAAATTACTGCTATTAGTCTGTCTTGCTGGAACTCAAAAATGGCTAAATATCAACACTCTTGAATAGTTTTACTATTATTGATGATGTCTTTGTAGGTATAGTAACATGAGGGCTCAATTGGATAACTTGAAGGATGAACTGGACAAAGTGGAGCTACAGAGGGACGACCACCGAGTGCGTTGTGACGCTTTAGAGAGAGAACTTGCATTGCTGAAACTAAGAAATGAAGAATTACAGGTATAGTGTAATATAATGTAGTACAAAAAATCCCAATTGACTTATTATGTTCTAAAGTATTATTTTAAAATTCTATAATATATATTATTGGTTGTCCACAGTTAGCGGCGTCAGAGACAGCAGTGCTAAAGGACGAGGTGGACGCGTTGCGGGAGACGGCAGCGAAGGCGGCGGCGCTGGAAGCCACCGTCGCCTCTTACAAGAAGCGCATGGAGGAACACGTTGATCTGCGCAGACAGGTACCATTCTAACCTACCTACTACTACTTACCTTGAGGAAGGTACCATAATTTTTTCAAATAATCACCCATACTGCGTTCATATTTGCCTTATACAACGCTGTGAATTCTTGATTTTCTATCAAAGAAAACCTGCGTTAATCAAAAGATTTATCAAACTCTTGTTTAGATTTAATACTTGTGATATGTGGATTTATCGGTAAATCAATGTGTATTAAATCTGGAGACCATTACATAATAATAAACTCCTATCTAAACATTTACCACAATTTTTGCCGATCATAAATACTTATTTAATCTCTCCAATTAATCGCACCATAGATACTCTAATCATTGGGGTTAATGACTAGTCTTATTTAATATTGAAACAAGTTTTTTGAAATACTGCTAGTATAGAATGGTTACATAAAATAAAAATATGCTACGATTGTCTGCAGGTGAAGCTATTGGAGCGCGCTAACACGGAGCACGTACAAAAGGCAATAGAACACGAACAAGCGGCCAACAGAGCGAACGCCGTGCGGGCACAGTTAGATATATACAAAAAACAGGTATGCAATAAATAGTTACATTACAAGTTTACAAAAAATGAAATAATTTAAAGCAAAGTATCCGAACATTGTCATTGATATTATTTATACGTGTAAATAAAAGATTTTTAATGACAATAATTTTACCAGCATAAGGTATTTTATAGAATAATTGATTTCATTTTATAAACTTTATCATCACAAAAACCTAACAAATTATGATATATATAATGTTTAGGTGACAGATTTAAATGAGAAGCTAGATGCTGAGATAACGAAGGCAGATAAATTAGAAATAGAGAATAAGAAGTTGAGTAGTAGAGCGGCGTCGCTGCAGAGGGAGAGGGAGGCGTTGTTGCAAGAGAGGGACACACTGAGGGAGACAGTCGACGAGCTGAGGTGCTCCACCATGACAGCAGGTGATGAATAACTTATAACATTAGTAAATTGCCACTTTAGATTGATTATATTTTTATGGATCGTCTGGTGTCAACGTATTCTTGACTGGTATCGGTTTATTTTTACAACACAATTTTAAGTTTTTTGGTAATTTTTGTATGTTTACAACTTTATTTATTATATTTTTTCATATAAAACAGGTGCGAGCGAAGACAACGTATCGAGAGAGTTAATACCGAATGATTTGAAGGAACGTTTGATACGACTCGAACACGAAAACAAACTGTTACGTCAAAATCAAAATCAAGGAGTCCAAGCCGACCAGGCGTCCGTGCAGGTGAGATATGATAAAAATTCACACACAAAAAGTCCCTATGGTAAATTTTTTCGTTGTTTAAATTTGATATTAAATAATTTTATCCTTTTAAAAAATCTTGAACTGTAAACTCTCATTATTGAGGTAGAAACTGTGTTTTTCTTTATGGCTGGCAAATGATTTCTAGTGGATTTCTGCAAAAACCTAATATGTATGTTATCTCATATTTTATGAGATAAAATATGTATGTGTGAATATGTATGTGTGAATATGTATGTATGTATGTGTAAATATGTATGTATGTATGTCTCATGAAATATGAGATAACATACATATTTTAATATAAATAAAATTAACGTGAATACAGGAGCCGTCAAAAGTTATTATCAGTACTAAATTTCAACAAATAAACATTGTGGCTAATCAAATAATAAACATCTAAATATTTTATTGCATGGCAGTTTCAATTTTTTTTTCATTTTGGGTCAACGAGTCACGTTAGTTGAGTACACATTTGAGGTTTGCTTTTGTAAACTCTCTATTTTGTGTTTAAACTTTACAACTTTTAATATCAATCAAAATAAAATCTTCCTTATATTTTGCTAACAAATTAGATTATTGTATTGAATGATAATATTGTATGTATTAGAACAGTATTGGCCTACTCAGCATTTTCAAAGGAGGTTTTAGGATTTAATAACGCTTTTAATAATCTAACTAACTGATATATGTTTTGTTTGCCTTCTTCCTAAACACATTTTTACCAAGTTAAGGTTCAAGCATGAGCAGTGACTCATTTTATCGTGAGGAATATGAACTTAATCTAGCCTCGGAGTACATGAGTGTCAAACGTTTGACTAAACGTCTCGTTGTTAAAGTCGTTGTTTAAGATGCAGGTGAAGCTTACCGGTGTTATGCCTTTGCCGATAGTTTTGTCAAAAAGATTTTTAGTTTTATATAGAAAAATAAATCTACTTTCTAGTTAAGACGATTTACATATTGATGTTTGTGTCGTGTCCACTGCAGGCGTTGCTAGAGGACTATGCGGCTCGGCTGGAGAAGCAGCGCGCCGTGAGCCGCGACGCAAACCAGCGCATCATGCAGCTGGAGGCCACGCTGGAGGCGCCGCATCCGCGACTCACGCAGGCGCTCGAGGACTGCCAGCGGAAATGTGAGTATATTGTGTGTATGTTGTTAATAAGGCTGCTATCCTATTGCCGTTTTTTCGAGCATGGTGTTTCTTCGATGTCTGCTCAGAGAAACGCTGTAAGTAGCTCTAGCGCAAGCGTTTTCGCTGCGACTTCGTAACATTAACGCCGCGAAATAGACACGTTGCGCAAACGTTTTTTCATCAACAAGTGCAATCTATCTGGGTTCGGCTCTGTGCGTCTGGGCAAAAAAAAAATGTTTTTAAAATAATATTTGAGTATAGTGCAAAATTTTGACTTTCTTGTAATCGATTGGATTTTTCCTAAATTGACGATGATTACTTTTTTACGTCCTTACATGAGTTCGTACTGATCTTAATTGAAGTAGCAAAGCCAATGGTTGTGTTTCACCTGGATCCATTGTGTATCTGATTGTACGCCTGATGTCCGCGGAGTTTGCGTGTCTGCGCACATACAAGAAAGTATCTCGTCTTGAGGGTTTTGTTGCATTTAAATAGCATGCGAGACATTCTGCTTCAAAAGGCGTCAAAGTATTGAAGTATAGCTCTCTTCTGACTATTAACTGTTTATGTCAGCACTACAAGTGGAGGAGCTGACGGCGGCGCTAGCTGAAGAGCGTCGTCGCGCGGGCAAGCTTCAGGAGGCGCTGACGGCGCGCGAGGCGGACCTGCTCGCCACCGAGGACAAATACAAGAAGTGCGTTGAGAAGGCCAAGGAGGTTATCAAGACGCTCGACCCTAGGACCACCGGTAAGATCCCTCTGTACTGTCTCTTTTGCGTTCGTGTATCATTTGTCTGATTATGATGAATCCTTTAGAACTTTGGGCAAAAAATAAATAAATGACAGGCATAAATGTTTTATATTGTATATTGTACCTTTGAAATGTTAGTTGTCTTACTTTTTATTATTCGTCCCAGAAGCGACTTAAACGGAGAATGATAGTTAATTTTTAAGTGCATTTCACAAAATGATATCTTATTATGTATTTGCAGGTCAACAGTCACTGTCGGATATAACCTTGGGTTATTCTCGAGGGGCAGCCAGCAACAGTGCACAAGCCAGGGCTGAATCTACACCAAACAATAATAACAGGCATGAGTGAGTATTCAACACATTAGTCACCCTAATTAATGTATTCAATCACGTAACAACCGAACGGATTTTACTTACATCCTAGCTAGATAGTTTTATTTTAGTACAAAGCCTATGTATGTACCGGAAATGGAAACAAAATGAAAATTAAGATTAAGAAAACTTTTTAGACAAACTACAATAAATAAGGTTAGTTGTTGTGGATACGTTAACCAGATCATCTCGTTTTAACAACAATAATAACAATTATTGTTTCCAAACTATCTGGCCGTAGCCTGGGTTGGGTTGAGACTAAAAGACTAGTGGCGGGTGTTTACACATAGCTTTAGATTTTTGAAAAGGGAAAATTATTTTTGAAATGGGTCCCAAATGATAAGGTCTCGTGATAAGTACTGGTTTTGATATAGTTTTGGTGGCAGCGAGCAGCGGCTGGTGGCGACGGCGTGGTACGCGCTAGGGGCCCGATGCCAGCGCGACGCGGTGGAGGCGCGCGTGGCGCTGCTGGCCGACGGCCACTCCTTCCTGGCGCGCCAGCGACGCAGCGCGCCGCGAGCCCGCCACACGCCCTGACCGCCTGTCGCACGCCGCCGCTCCGCCCGCTCCTGTCTCCGCCACACGCCCTGACCGCCTGTCGCACGCCGCCGCTCCGCCCGCTCCTGTCTCCGCCACACGCCCTGACCGCCTGTCGCACGCCGCCGCTCCGCCCGCTCCTGTCTCCGCCACACGCCCTGACCGCCTGTCGCACGCCGCCGCTCCGCCCGCTCCTGTCTCCGCCACACGCCCTGACCGCCTGTCGCACGCCGCCGCTCCGCCCGCTCCTGTCTCCGCCACACGCCCTGACCGCCTGTCGCACGCCGCCGCTCCGCCCGCTCCTGTCTCCGCCACACGCCCTGACCGCCTGTCGCACGCCGCCGCTCCGCCCGCTCCTGTCTCCGCCACACGCCCTGACCGCCTGTCGCACGCCGCCGCTCCGCCCGCTCCTGTCTCCGCCACACGCCCTGACCGCCTGTCGCACGCCGCCGCTCCGCCCGCTCCTGTCTCCGCCACACGCCCTGACCGCCTGTCGCACGCCGCCGCTCCGCCCGCTCCTGTCTCCGCCACACGCCCTGACCGCCTGTCGCACGCCGCCGCTCCGCCCGCTCCTGTCTCCGCCACACGCCCTGACCGCCTGTCGCACGCCGCCGCTCCGCCCGCTCCTGTCTCCGCCACACGCCCTGACCGCCTGTCGCACGCCGCCGCTCCGCCCGCTCCTGTCTCCGCCACACGCCCTGACCGCCTGTCGCACGCCGCCGCTCCGCCCGCTCCTGTCTCCGCCACACGCCCTGACCGCCTGTCGCACGCCGCCGCTCCGCCCGCTCCTGTCTCCGCCACACGCCCTGACCGCCTGTCGCACGCCGCCGCTCCGCCCGCTCCTGTCTCCGCCACACGCCCTGACCGCCTGTCGCACGCCGCCGCTCCGCCCGCTCCTGTCTCCGCCACACGCCCTGACCGCCTGTCGCACGCCGCCGCTCCGCCCGCTCCTGTCTCCGCCACACGCCCTGACCGCCTGTCGCACGCCGCCGCTCCGCCCGCTCCTGTCTCCGCCACACGCCCTGACCGCCTGTCGCACGCCGCCGCTCCGCCCGCTCCTGTCTCCGCCACACGCCCTGACCGCCTGTCGCACGCCGCCGCTCCGCCCGCTCCTGTCTCCGCCACACGCCCTGACCGCCTGTCGCACGCCGCCGCTCCGCCCGCTCCTGTCTCCGCCACACGCCCTGACCGCCTGTCGCACGCCGCCGCTCCGCCCGCTCCTGTCTCCGCCACACGCCCTGACCGCCTGTCGCACGCCGCCGCTCCGCCCGCTCCTGTCTCCGCCACACGCCCTGACCGCCTGTCGCACGCCGCCGCTCCGCCCGCTCCTGTCTCCGCCACACGCCCTGACCGCCTGTCGCACGCCGCCGCTCCGCCCGCTCCTGTCTCCGCCACACGCCCTGACCGCCTGTCGCACGCCGCCGCTCCGCCCGCTCCTGTCTCCGCCACACGCCCTGACCGCCTGTCGCACGCCGCCGCTCCGCCCGCTCCTGTCTCCGCTCACATCACACATTCTGTACCGAAAGCACACCGAGCGCCATTTTGGTCTGTTAAAGATCGCATTACACCAAGCTTTGTATCGTGTTTATATAGTAGATGTTTGAAGTGACACGACGACACGTTGACAACTCGTGGACCACGTCCAACGTCTTTCACTGTAAATAATATGACATAAAGTTAACATTTCAATGCTATACTGTTAGTTGCGTTGGTGTTGAATCGGTGGTATGTTCAGCAGGGCATAGAAAAACCAGAACAGTAGATTATCTTTGTACATGATCGAATGTCGCTTGTCGTTGCTTGCCGTTGTGTGCGTAGCGCAATCAGTCAAACAAGCCGCATTTGATTGTTTGAAGATAATTTACTCGGCTAGTTATTTTTTGGCAAGAGTGCATGCAACGAGCAGCCGTTTGATTATAGGATTGCGTAATGCGGTGTGAATTAAAAAAAAAGTTTCACTATCATTGTTGACTCGTTTCACATACGAAATAAAGAAACTAAGGAACCCCCTGTTCTGGAATATTCTTATTAATTGAAAGTTTTATGAAACTTATTAATTGGAAGTTTTATGAAACTTATTAATTTAAAGTTTGTTGAAACGGAAAAAAGTCTTGTTTTTGGTTTTGAAGTAGGAAAAATTTTTCAACATAAATTATAGTTTGCGCCAAAGATAACGAAATTTGCAGGTAAACAAATAACACCAATTATCTTATCATTTTATAGAACTGGTTTCTTTGTGCTAGTATCTATTAAAATGTAAGTGCTTACCTCAAACTTATTCCTTAATAAAAATATTGTTTTTTTGTAAAACATAGTGTGTCAAACCACTTGTATTTTCATAATTTTGTATAATATTTAATAAATCTCTGGAATATAAATAGCCTTATCAACAGTTAATAAAAGTTCATGTTACAAACATGGAATCTTTTATAAAAATTCGTAGGAAAATAAACTTACTGTTATTTACAAAATTAATGAAATTTTGGAAGTCGTGACTTTTTTACTGGTTTTGGCTTTTTTACGTAATAAACTGGATCAACATCTGTGTTCGAAGTATGTGTTCATATAAATTGGTGTCAATTTAATAGTACCTGTAGTGCTAAATAAATATAAACAAAAAATCTGTAAAAGTCGAGGTAGTTTTCCTGCTAATAACTTTATTGATATAATTTAAATTTTAATTTGTATTTTTAACATTGTCGAGTTGCTGTATTAAAACTAAAAGATGTTTTATTTTCAGAGCTTCAAACTTTATTATATTAAGAATAACGTGACATGTGGCGATTTTATTTTATAGCTTATCGAGAGCTATTTATTTTATTAGCTATTTGAATCTACGTTGCCTTAGGTATGTTTTTAAAATAGAGGGGAGAAAAAAACCAGTGTCGTTGTCATAATGGATTAATGACATTTCTATGAACAATTTATTGTTAAACTATTTTTATATTAATCAGTATTTATTTTAGTTATCCAGCTTTATAGAAATATTATTTATTTATTGTTAAGATTTATTGTATGTTAATCGTTTATTTTCTAAGAAGCAACATTTTGAAACGAATGTGTAAAATCGTTTATTGTAATTTACTTTGTATTGGTAGTGGAACTGAAATTGATGTTACAAAAAAAACTTCTACATCTTTCTTTAAAGCTAAAAACATGCTACTGTGTAAAGTATAAATTTATATAAAGTAAAGTATAAAGTATAAATTTTCTGTACAGCATTGCAGGTTAATGTAATGGAATCTTTAAATGTGACCAAAACATGTTTTTACCTATCCATATTAGGAAAAAAAAATTTGCTAACCTGTAAAAATTTTAAACATTAGTTGACAAATTCAGTGTGTGGTGCATTTAGTATGATTTTGTATTTTATTTTAAGAAAATGTGATTCTTTGTCGATAATGACAATAGTTATTGACTAAATAAATAATATATTATAATTCACTTTTTTATTTTGTATCCAATAGGGTTTTATATTGTTTTGATATTTTCTATCACCTAAAAGAAATCAAGCATTATCTAAAATTAAACCAAATAAAATAACGTCAGAAATTTCAATATTTATTTTAAATGAGATCACAAGCGTCTTACAATTTAAAAATAACAAAAACATTATTTGTCACGTAGAAATTTCGGACTAGGTAAAACTTGCACACATTAATTTAAAACAGAAAAATCAAAAGTAACTAAAATTACATACAGGAGAGAACAATTTCTTTTTGAACAATGATTAAACTATAAAGCACTTGCAGTGATAAATTATTACAAAAGTTATTTGATCAATGTCTTTAAATTCTGATATTTTATTGAGATTAAAGGTATCCTAAAGCTAAAGAACACATCGGAAACTCTTTTACGTATAGGAATTTCTAGCCAATGAATAAATGTTTGGTAAGCATTTATGTCTTCTTGCGAGTACTTTAGGTATACATTAATCTACTCCGTAGATAGTTTGTGAATCGCGCGCGAAACATTGGCGTTTTTCGCGAACAATTCGCGGACTATGGTCGAAGAGGCTAAATATACTCTGGGATTACTCACATTTTATTAACATGGGGGTATTTTTATAGTTTCTGTTACAGTCTTATGCTTGAATTTAGAATTTAAGGAAACAAAACAAGTAGGGAACTATGTTATTTTTTTTTAATGTCTACAAATAAATTATACCTACTGTTGGTTTTGAGGCATCATTAACAAGAAGCTTAGACTAGGAGGTTTATTTAATTTAATCGAAGTCTTCATCGGAATCTGTTTTCAAGACACTGTCAGAGCCCGATCCTTGTTCACTATCGATCGTCACTTCCCTGCGGATTAATAAGACATTTTAAAAGGCTTTTAAAATATGATTATAACAATCAATGTCTAATTTTAAAAAGGTTTTTGGCGGAATCGCTGACTAGGTAGTATCGTTGAGAGAAAAATATATAACGACTTATTTAAGTAAATAATGTCATACGTTGTACACTTTATATAGTTACGTAACAAATATAAAAATTAAAGTATATTAATTAATCGTTTGAAAATTTTAAAAATAAAAATACGGTTTTGATGAAAAAAATATTTTATTGATTTAAAATATCTCGTAGGTGAGTAGGTTTTTATTATCAGATGGCAATTGGTAATCCTTTTGTCTATTCAAAGCAGTATCCAACGTGATTTTTTGTGAGTACGAAAACTTCAGGATGTGCAATGTCTCGTCAATACAAGCAACATTAATAATTGGTTTAATTTCGAATATGTATAGTATAGGGAGGCCAATTTTTTTTATTTCTAAGTTGGTTTCATGGTAAAAGTTGCAAGTATTGATGAGTCATTTTACCTCCTGAAGTTTTCGTACCTACTCATTAAAAATCACCTGGCATACAGAGGGCGAACATAGGAATTTAGGCCTTATTTAGGCTTAAAGCTGCCGTTAGGCCGTTTTCAATGCAATTCAGTAGGTATTAATGATAAAATATTGAGAAGTTCCTGAGTTCAATTAGTAAATGGAGAGAAGTTAGTTGGTATAGTTAATAAGAAGGGATGAAATTGATCAGCAATGATGCAAACATGTGATCATTTTAACTTGCCTTGTAAAATCAGCACCGATAAGATTGAGCTCAACGATATTTCTGTTAATTAAAAATAAACAAAGTAGATAAGTACCTAATTCAATTGAAAATGACAACATTTAGCTACGAAAATAAAATAATAAATCGTCGACGTGATGTCTCAAATAAGATTAAAATTATTTACATAATAGCAAATCTATATAAGCTTTACCTACTTAAAATTCAATAGGAAATGATAGCTTATTGAAATCGACCGTTAGTAGATAAGGAACCCTATGCTTATTTCCAATACTGGGAGGAAAGCTATGCCCTATTACGGTCGATCACTGATAACTTGATACACTCATAAGATACACTTGTAACTTGTCTTTGTTGATCATACGCTTTACTGTTGTATTTGTGTATAAGAATGCAAGTTTTTGCAGCAGACACGCATTCGTAGTTAACTGTATCACTGTCGTAGTCCAATTGTACAATTCGACAGATCATTTAATTCCTAAGTATATCATGAAACGCCCACCGCAAGCTATTTCATGATTTGGCTAGGTAAACCTGCCATATTATCTAGGGCTTATCGTTTGAGAGCGATATTTATGTATCATTAAACCAAATAGGAAAGCCTTCCTAGGCAATTCTTTATCTGGCGAATTACACCACCGGCCGACGACAGCGGTAGGTATGTACTAAGTCGCTCACCCGTTAAGGTCCTTTGTCAGTTGTACGTCAACGTTGTTCGCGTTGTCTGTGAGCCCGTTCATAGCCTCGCAGAAGTCGCTGCCCACGCTTTGTAGATGCTGCGTGTTCAGATGAAACCCCTGTATAATTTAAAACGTGTAAACCAACTTCATTATACGATATGTCAACATTTATCCCGAGCGAGATGGATTCGATAAGGAAATATAGTAGTTAAAATATTCAATTTCCACAAGATGATATTATAATTACGTTACTTAACGGTTTTATTAAGGGTCATGTGTGTTGGCGGATGAACAGTCATGAGTAACTACTAAAGTTGAATTACATTCTTCCCAAAATTTTCTAATCAAATCATACGTAAAATTTAATACCTACATTAACATTTAAATGTTACTAAGAATACAATTTTAGAACTAAGTAAATTAAGGATATAACACAATAAGGAAATATCATCAGGAACCCTATTTTTCGTTATAGTACACTAAACGGTGTATCTATAGGTTGCGATAACTGCTTTCCATAAAATTGGTCCCAGGATTTTCGTATTTAAAAAAACGAATGCTAAGTTCCACTTCTTATTCTAATACATCATTTTCTACACAAAACAAGAATTAATTTGACGTTTCATCCTGTAGTTAGTTAAGTTAAAGTTGCAGCATCCCTTATCAAGAGCATCTCGAGGCGTGATCGCTCCCTCCAGGAGATCAGCTAGATATATTAGCCCACATGTCAGATACTAAGTATCAAGATCATTAATCTACAGATAAAACGTCTCTTCTAATTGGAAAATAAGTACGAAGCGATGTGTATCATTACTAAACTACTCAGATATGTATGAGAGTCATATTTCATAATTTAATCCTGAGATTTGTGCCATAAATTAGGAGACCCATGTCATGTGTTTCGCGATTTTTACAACGTTTTGATTGATGGTTCTATGAAGTATTAAAAAAATAACAATACATCTTTAATAGAATATCTTTCAACATGATACCTTATTATGTTCTGTCAAATAAATCATAACTATAACATAAAAAATCTAATTAGGGAGCTTCTGATTCGGAATCTGTTATATAAGGTTACTAATTTGCGGTTCAGTTAATAATGAGTAAAGCAGGTCGTTTCTAAGTAGATATAAGTTGGTACATTTCTACTTCTTGTGCGGTGTGGATACCTACATATGCTACATATGCCTTGTTGAGTTAGCAAAAACACGATCTACGATATTTTATTAGTAAACTTTGGTGCTATTCCTCACACACAGATCCACTGTGCAATGTTTCATTGTGGTTGTTTACTTAATACACACCACTACATTATACATATCTACTCCTAATAAGCAACAAAATTTCGAGGAAAAAAGACTTTCCCCTTAAATTTACAGGATATACCTTAAAAGGTCCTCTATCGAATCCGCAAAAGGAAGCCTCCATAGTGTAGGACCTGGTGACTCCTAGATGTCTCCAAACGGTGACCCGGGCTGTTCTCTCCCGTTCCCTTTCCACCTTGAATGAACACGAACCCAGGGCGAAGGCCGGCGATATCCGGTGCATCAATGCTGGCAACATCTAAAGTTATAAGTAAAGTGTTATAAACTAAGGAAAAAGCAGACAACATTCAGCCAGGTTTTCAAGCAGCGCGCGTGATGTATAGCATGTTGCAATCTCCTATGGGCTGTAGTAGCTGCCGCGATGTTTTCATTTCATAGTAGGTACATCTGTTTAAACTTTAAACATAAAACGTTATGCCCAGATTCATAACTTTAACTTTACGCATAATGTATGTTATGTTGGATTCACAGCAACTTTAATAAATAGCAATAAAAGTAATAATTTGATGTAAGTAATTTTAATTTCTCACATGGCTAGGGATAGTGAATTCATTTCCTATTCAAACGAGTTAATGATTTATAGTTACTGACGAGATATTTAACTGGTTCGTCCTGGATGAGCCTGTCGTTACTGCACCAGCTCTCTGCTCCGGCGCATCCGTAAAAGAAAACGTTTTTCTTGCGTGAATGTCCGTGGTAATCACAATACACCAATGGTGGCTTCTTCCATACGCGTACTAGATATTCTATCAAACCCTGAAACACAAGTTATAAAAAAAAATGCAATATTACCTACTTAAGTATTATCTTAACAGATATTTAAAAGTCAATTTAATAAAATAACCTTAGTATGATAAATTGAAGGGTGTAGAACGGGATTCGGCTTACTCCAACGTCGATTAAGATCTTCATTAGTCAAGCCGCATCGATGGCTGTAACAAGAAATGACATTTTACTTAGAAGGTGCTGGTAGTTAAGGCCATGTCAAGACCAGGAAACAAATATGATTACGATGGGATTTTTATAGGTACTACTATCTTTTAGTCTACTGTAGGGCATGAGGTAAGTACCATACCATAGAATAAAAACAAACTGGTTAACTGATATATTTATTTTGCAGGCCCTGTTTTGATAGTGGGCTATCACAGTCATAAATTTGTATTATGAGGTGAAAATGTATTTGAAAACAAGACCTTTGAAACAACTTCGAAAACTATCGGATAACGAAAGTGTCAAAAAAAGATAAATTGGTAACCAATAGGAATAAATGCGCAATACTCTTTAAATCTACAATGTAAGTCATAATCGCAAGCGATATATAAGTTCATTAGATGCATGGCGTGACTCCGTTGAAAGCTGTAGGAATCGATATAAGTTTTATAATTGATTCATGCACTTATAAGGCTTACCGCTCGTCACAGAAAGGTTTGAAGTGACAATTTAATATGACAAGCTATTAAATGAAATGAATGGTTGACCACGTATGAATTCGTGACGGGCAAGTCGATGGGAGAGAGATACGTCCACGCAAGCACGCGACTACCGTTCGGTTTCATATAATTTAAATCTTCTCGCATATCTTAGCAAATAACCAATATCTACTGCTATTATATTGCTTTGTTACATAAATAGTGTGTCTTCCATAAGTTAATAGCTTTTATTGCCGCTTGTGACAACATAAACAAATTTGTACGACACTTTGCAAAGCGTCTGCCTGATTGACGTACAAATCACGGTAGCAAATCTATAGTCTTTAATTTGTATAAAAGTAATGTCAACTTATGGTAGACACAAAGTAAATATACTACTACTTTATTTACTTACTAGGGATAGGGGTATAGTTACTAGAGATTACAAGTTATTTCATTAAAGTGCGTAGTGTAAATAATAAAGGTAAGTATTAATAAAATAGGTTTGAATAGGTTATTCGAATCTTTCGAGTTGAAACGACCATCCCAGAAAATTAAAACTTTTAATAAATGATAATAATTGACGAAGATCATAAATCTGACGGAGATGGTTAAAACTGAACCTGGCGGAGTGTTAATAAAAACTATGTAAGGTTGTTGTCGAAATGAAGAATGCGATATCGTCAACATATCATCACGTCTCGTCGTTAGCTGAAACAGTAAAATAGCCGGGCTTTATAAAATCGAGCTAATGAGCTGGCTCGCCATTCTTCTGCCATACAAATGGTGTAGGTAGGCATATTTTTATATTGCCTGCAAAATAAAACACGTCTGCATTGAATATCTGTATTCTGATTTATAGTGGTTTATAATAACTGTAGGTAGCCATACGTTGTGCTTTGTTTTTTGGGTCGCCATCTGGCTTTTAAATTGTCCTGTGGATACTCCGATAATATCACCTAGCTTGTAATAATATCATAAGGGTTCTTTATCTTTTTTTTTCTGGAAATAATTATTTATAATATATATTATAGACTTCAATGATGTTACTAGTAGTTTAAATACTGAAACGTTTAATTTTTGATTGTATTTTAATATGTAATTTAAATAAAATTTTAGTATGTACGTCTTTTAAAGTAATAACGTTAAAAAAATTACAATAAAATCGATGTGAACAGTAAGTTGGTCTATGTCTACAATACTAAAGCAGTATCTATCAATTAAAATGTACCCAATTAAAAACAGGGGCACCTAAGTTTGGTTGGTGTTTTATCTCTTTCACCAATTTTAAAATTTATCAACGAAGAGAAAGCGTATTTATACGGTTTCCTTCATTTTGTTGTTTTTACGACGGGTCTCTAAAAATAGCGCTCCCAATTGTGTCATTATTTACAGCTAGGTAACTTCAGTGCGTCTGCAATCTACGTCAATTCACTACACTTCTCCGTTATTAAAGGGCAATTCTTATAGTATACGTGCTTCTGACATAATCGCATTCGGTAAGGACAAGGAAACAGACGGCATTGCCAACTGTATTCATTGTGAGCTCTCTCAACATGAGATACCTATCAGAAACTGGATAACTGCTTCTATATAATATGAAAAACCAAACTGGATCAACCGGGTGAATTCTTAAAAAAGGATCGTTTAAATTCACACCTCACACATCTTGATAAGAACAGGAACAGTGCAACGACAAATTACTATTGAGATAAGAGGACACGTTCTGAATAAAACTTGAGTTTGTTAATAATGTTTAAACCAATTTGCTCGGAATTTAATAATTTTTATAATGGTCCGCGTTATGAATTCTGCTTATTTCAAGTTGTGAATGTTCATTTTTCCTCATGGCGGGCGGTTGGGCGTCCGTCCAATTAGGAGTGTTGGAGCATCATTAGTGCGCGGGCGCAAGTTGGCGGTCCTCGACTCGGCTCGGGCGTCCCTGGCCGCGGCCTTCGTGGACCGGTTGTGCATCTTTTACTCTAATCAGGAAAAAACAAGCAGAGACCGCATGCACGAGCGAATGGGAATAAACCAAGAGCTGCTACTCCTCGTCTGTCGTGTTTTATGGAGGATCGTTGCGGTGCCCGTGTGAGTGGTGGATACGACATTTCAGTTCAGCTACTACATTAACTACTTTAGCGCTATTGCAATTAATTGTTTTATTTTCTAAAAGTGAAACATTCTTCCTCAAGAAAAACTGCCGAACAATAAATTTAGGGCGGAAGTTACTTATTTATGGTTTTTTGGAATATTAAAGAAGTTTCATTATTTAATAAGTCAGATTGCGGAGAAGCCTGCTAGCCACTCAGCCAGTACCCACCGACCGGCCGATGGTGACGACCGCAGCTGGTTCAAGGGTCTGCCTGTCCTATTTATAGCTCAAGATGGTATCGCAACACGGCCTCGCTCGATCCCTGCCAAGAGCCCGCCCCTATGCACCCTTCGCATAACGTTCCAATAAAATATACAAAAACACCACTATTTTATATTCACTCCTCTTATTTATATCATGTCCATCCATTGTTTCTGGACCATTGAAATTAATAGCCACGAGGCAATTTTAATTCTGCGTCTCGAGACACTGTTACCATTTATCAAGACTGCCTCTATAAACAGAAAGCCTTTTGAATCGCACTTTAATAAAATCTTCGAAGTGATACTCGCGATTGGTATTTTAAGGTGATAAAATATCAGGGCGGAAAGCTAAGATAACTTGGCACACGTCATCCTCATCTAAATGCAGTACGCGGGACTTGTTTCCTGCTGTGAACTCATTACCACGACTTATCGAAGCTACCAGGAACGTCGGTCACGTTCTGCCTATCTTTGTTCAGTTATATTTTCCAAGGCTTCATATGAATGGGTATCGACATTTTTGAAAAATTGCTAAAATACTTAGATGTTGTAACTAATATTTGTCGCCGTTGAGTACCTAATTGTATTCCTTTTGCTAACACCGGATACAAGTGGAGTTATTTACGACAATCGCGAGACAATCGACCGATCGTCGCGCTTATCCGGTGCCACATCGACAATAACATGGCGTGGTCATCTTTATTAAACAACGTCCTATGAAACTTGCACACGTGCCTAGCTTGTAATTCCATCGCTACTGATTCATGCTTCAGGAATTGCAGTAAAACTAATTGTAATTTGAGAATATGCGCGGGAGTTGTCTGCAAAGTCTATTGTTATTGCATAGTAGTTTTGTTTGCAGTAAGATTAATGGCGCCTATAAAGGCATTGCTCCCGGTAGATTGTACATCCATAAGGTACCGTGGAGTTGGTGTCGGGTTAACGGTGCTGGTTCTACTAATTGATTTTATTTACCGGGCATTGGCAGGAGGAGAGCGATTTGTTCACCTCCGTTCAATGACATTTACTATTATATCCAACTGACCTCTAACCTCTACCGCTCTCTAAAAATGAATTCCCACCCAATATAGCCAACCAAATTTAGAACTATTATAAAATTATAAAATTGTCTTGTTTTGTCTTACAAAGAAGGAAAATAAAAAATAAATATGAGACCGACTCTTGTTATAATAATTTTCCATCCATAACTAAGTGCATAATTAAAGTACTTACTTAGTGAATGCATGCTACTGAAACTAACCCTCATTTATAATGTACTAACTCTGTGCTTAATATTTATAAATGATAAAGATTGCATTTCGTTTGCATTTTTATGTTTTTGACAAATCAAAGCATTAGGTAGAGAAGTATTTAGAAATTCCGCATCTGCGGCAGTAACGGCGAAGAAATGCTGCTGAATAATGATCCGGTTCTGATAACCAATACAAAGCTAACACTTCCGCGGTGACTCACTTCTATTGATGCAACAACTATCTGTGATCTGCTGACGTGCCGCACGACCTTCGTGAGCCATTACCTCTGCTTCGTTAAACAATACAATACCATCTGAACCTTCGCGCCAGAATCCAAACTGACCGTTACAACGCCGTCTCGTTATTAACCGTATTCTATCATCAATAAAACATTCAAAAGATTTCTTATAACTCTTATATTCATGAGTCATGCGAGTAGAGCAAGAATATATGAGGTATGTGAGATGCGCAAATAATGGCGGTGGTAAGGAACGGAGGTAAGGGCGCAGGCGCACTGCAATATTTACATAATCGTACAGAGCGGGCGGCCTTGGAGCATCTTTACTCTGGCTTGATCCCTTGCAATCAGACTTTGCCTAAATAATAATCTGACCGGTTTCGTGTATCTTTTAATCGTGGTCATTAATCGATGCATTCCGTTTTGGAATAGTTCAAGTTCAATGATGCCGCGATGACTTGCGAGGGGAATGTCGTTGACTCCGCCTTTACAATGATGCAAGAGGCAGAGCGTGAACTATTCGCACGAGCTCGGCATTCTTTGTCAGTGCAGTGGCAATCGAGTTGCTGCGTGTGCCTTTGCGCTTGCGCCTGCGCTCTCAAAACAGATACTTATGTATCACTAGCCAGAACAACACAACCCTACATAAAACTATGCATACTCTATTCATGCCGAATTGCAACTGTATGCTGCCATAAAATATAATTAAAAAGCCAGTAAATTAAATTGTAAAGCAAAAATTGCTTCTTTACATTTTCTGACCATAAACTCAAAGTGTCGCACTAGATTATTTTCCTATATTGAAATTCCTATAAAATTATTAGTGTTTGAAGGTACGAGTAGGTATTTTTTTACGTGCAATAACAATTATGAAACGGTCTCGAAATATGTTATTTAAAAGTTCTAGTTCCAATTTTTAGAATGATTAAAAATTATTCAAGAATAAGAATTTATATGCATACCTACATCCATAATCTTATATTGCGGTTATTGATTTACTTGAATATTATATGTACATACCTAAGATGTATCTCCCAAAATAGTTAATTACATGTTTGTAATCTATATAGATAAATGTATTCAGCATACAATCTCGAATTAATTTCAATGACTCGAGTCGTCCGCGTCGGTCAGTCTTTTTGCGACACAATATTTATTACCGGCTTCGTCTGAGAGTGCTTTCGTTTCATCCTTCAGTTCTCTGTTAATGGAATACGAGCGTAGAATAATGATGACATCTCAATAGAAGTCCGAGGTCAAGGTTTGCAGCTTACAAAGTATCTTTCCTTTTATTTTATTTCGTACCTTGCCTATCGCAGAATGCAAGCTTAAACTTTATACTTGCGTACAAGCTTAAAGTTTTTGTAAGTACAAAGTTATTGCATAAAAAGTCTGTAAAACATAAAGTAAAGAATACATAATGGCAGAAAAAGTATAATCATTTACGATTCGCTACAATGACTCAGTGGCCAGTCGGATATTGTGAGTAGATTTGCAAACGACGAAGCGCTGGCTAATCTATCAATCATCACGTCGCTCAAAATGCGAGTATAAAATTGTAGAGTCCGAGCTTAGTTTGACGTTAAGGTGGAGAAAAATGTTTCAGCCCCTCGGCTTGATTTCCCGGAAGGTCCCGTACGGTTAGTAATTATTGGGTGTAGGTTTTATGTGCGAGTAGGTATGCTGCATGTTCTCGCATCCTTGAAAATTACTCAAGGTGAGATCGCCGGTATTCAATCTCAAACTAAGTTTATACATTCTACCGTCCGCAATAAAAATAGTAAATTATTAAATCCTGTGAATATGCGGTTAAGTTTACGCATTTGTTACTATCTTAATGGGATAGAGCAGGCATTGGATTGGAAAGTTTGCTGTTGATCCCAAGGGAATCCGGAAGCTCAGATAATATGAAGAGTCTTATTGAATTCCACTTAGAGAACAATTACATTGTGTGAAATTTCCCAGACACTTCAAACTGACTTTAAGAGTTAGACAAATAGTTGGGTAGGCGTGAACGAAAACTGGTTTAATTGAAGATAACAAAGGATTTGTTTTAAAAGATTTTGGATTTTATGCATTTAAAATATATTTCAAGTGTTTCCTGTGATTGAAAAGCACTACAAATGCACTTGAGCTCGTATTCGGCGAGCAAACAAATAGTAAAGTTGAGCTTGTGTAAATATTATCTGAGCAAACACAGATAACAAAGAACCGCACAACTGGATGCTAAACATGGCCCTTAAATAACAACACTTATATAAAACACACATGACTGTTTTTTCTTACTGATCTTTGAATGGTTCGTGAATAGTGTTTCTTCGGTTTGTAGTGTTAAGGGTGTTAATTGTGCGACAATGGAGGGAGGAGAACAAGACATTGTCGTGAGAAAGTGGTGATCGCCGGCTCAGATGAACCATCCCGATTGGATTTACGATATTTCAAAATCACGTTCATCACCTTGAACCTGTGGGAAGGAAATCACACCTCTACATTGCTATTTATTATATTTTAGTATCGGTTCGATTCCTTTCGTTCTTTGCTTTGTTTTTCACCTTGAATGATATAAGCATGCAATATTTTATGCATGTCTACTTAATGAACGAATGGGCGGCCGTGTAAAGGAGTTGCTTTTTTCATACATCTCTTTCTTTAAGATTTATTTATCTCATAAGTAAATTCTATCTTTTGGACATTTTTCTTTCAAAACCTAAATTGGCAACTTAATCCTCAAAACTAAAAGGAGAAAAAGGTCGTTACCCGATACAAACTGTCTTTTAACGGAAAATATTCTGCATTTAAAATGTTAATACCGTTTGTTGATACTACCGACCTAATCTCGTTTTTAGTGTTGTTATTAATGTATGTAACTACTTCCACATAATGTATAAATACTTTAATGAATGGGCTGAAAATTATAATTTTCACTCACTTTTATGATTAGGGGTTATCGGTGTGTGTTTGCTGGGAAATTATAGGGGGAAGTTGGCGTGTTGGTATCAGAGAACACTGCTCAG
Organism: Choreutis nemorana; assembly: GCA_949316135.1. Lineage (NCBI taxonomy): Eukaryota > Metazoa > Arthropoda > Insecta > Lepidoptera > Choreutidae > Choreutis > Choreutis nemorana. The sequence continues at coordinate 4,050,411 of OX438598.1, forward strand.
ACATGTGACGTCACAGCCATGCTGTTCCAAGTTGGCCGCATGTAGTGGACCAGCAATTATAACGGCAAGTAAGGTTTGATGCAGGTTCGCACATCTCTAGGGATAGAAGATAATTACTTAAATGCGCAATCACCTTTAAACTATAATAACCTTACAGAATTTCTCACATCACCATTATTTTATCATTTTTATTGCGGTAACTTACAACATTGTTACGTAGTGAGGTTTATTTTCAGTTATTTTAAATGAATGTCACAGTATTTGTGGGTTTAGGTACGTCATACCAAGTACAGAAATAAAGCTAAATAGCTTATGCATTATAAAGCTCTTCCTTCAGACTTTAGGGGGTTAGGAGAGAAAACAAACTACAGCTTATAAAATCAGTAAATATCTTACTAATCCTTTTCTTTGGCATTTTTAAATTACTTTTTGTGTTAAAATACAAAGATATAATGATCGAGCTACGGACGAAGTTAGCATTAGGTTAGGCATGGTACCAGTTTACGTACGTACGTATGGTACGTTTAGCAAATGTATGTTTAAACTAATTTTGACCCTGGCGTTAAAATATCATCCGATTCACCAAGGAAATGTTATTCAAAGGCAAACTGTAAAAGCACTTACGTAGGAATCAATTAAAAGAAAATGTACCTATATTTTTTTTTTGTACTTAAACATAAATGTAGGTCTGTCAATCGTGTATTGATAAGGTACATTAGTTGGTACCGGATACCGTCCGTTACAGGAACCGAAGTCAGTCAGCTCGGCCTCCAGTTAACCGTGAGAGCTGAGCATCATTTGTAACTGCAGCCCGAGACCCTTACTTAAAAAGATCGATTTCCCCCACAACAGACGCACTCAATAGCTGCTTACCTTACTACCGCTATCATTCGTCCATATTAAGAACTTGCTCTAAGAATCAGATATACGAGCACAAGGCATTTATAATGCATCAGCAAAATTTGTAAAACCGATCATTTTCCTAAGTAGCTAATCGTGACTAGTCAGTATCTTTAATCATTTTAGTACTCTAATCGAAAATGGTCTTTGTTGCGTCAAACCATATTTTACCTGATGATATTAAATCACCAATGCAGTATTCAAATTTAGTACTTAACTAAAAAAAACAAGTAAAAAACTTAAGTAGTTAATGCTTTAGTTATATAATTTGACGCGGAACGATGAAATAGCGAAGTCAAGTTTATGAGAGGTGAAGGTTGTTTTGTGGTTAATACATTTATTTTTCAAATTCGAATGATTTATATCATTTAATTAAAGTGTTCCGTACATAATAAACGCCTTTTCCACTGTAGTCTTTTATATCGCAGCAAACAGAAATCTTAGATTCTTATTTTGAGTAATCTTTATTATACTTCTATTTCATACAATAATTGAAGTTATATAAAAGATTATTATGAAAACTTGTACCCAAATATTGTAGTTGTTGCTTTGTTTTTTCTTAATTTTCTTCTTAAAATGTTTAAATTGATTTGGTTTTTAGGTAATAAAAATGTTTTTGCTTGTTCCCGGTTACCATTGGATGGTTTTATCCTAACCGAGGTAATCACTGTGGATTTGTCTGCCACCATGTTTGTGACGTCACAGACTCCACAAAACATTTACTGACAAAAGAACCCAATTTGAAGTAAATCTGAAGACTACTACATGACTAACCTAATGTAACGCATCAGGCTATACATTTTTACTTTGCCATAATGAGATTTACCATTCAAGATTAAGTAAAATCATTATGCATATGGGTTTTAAGCGAAGTGTCTTAAAACTTTTCATTCTGCGAGGATAGACGGTATTTTATTTAAGTTTATCTAAGAGTCAGCTCACACCGAGACGAGACGCGACGTAACGCGGCACGGCCATTAAAGATAGCCATACAAAACTTACTTTATTTGTTTTACAAAAAGATACAAGTTTCGTTGCAAGAATTTGACATTTCCTCGCGGCACCGTGCTACGCCGCGCGACTTCGCGAAGCGCAGCCTATATATCATAACGTCGCGGTGCTTCGCTGTTAGTCACTGCGTGTGCAGCCTGAAGCCGTCACCATCATAAGCGGACAAACAATACGTTATTCTGCCTTCCCCCGCAATAAACATAGATACGAAACTACTGCACTTTGTATCGTGTTGTCATCGACTTCCCGATGTGCCTCGCGACGTTGCGATGCAACTAGCGGCTTCACAATGCGCAGGGCAAAACCACTGTCTCTTCAAGCATCGTCGGGACGCGTCACGTCTCGGTGTCAGCTGACCCTAAGAATTATGTTTGCGGTAGCAATAAGACGCAAGTTGTTTTTGTTTTTCTTTTTTTATTAACGTATGTCACCATAATTTGAAACAAAATTTTGGGGGTAATATTACTGAAAGGATGCATGTTTTGTTTTTATTCTAAGTGACAAATGCAAAAAACAGAGGAACATTAAATTTCTACTTTAATAGTAATGCCCATACTTAAGTATTCTCAATATATTAATAGCTACAATGGGTAAATTCCTCTGTAATAATATTGAAGTCGTAACGAGTCGTTGTATTATGCACAAGTGCCCTTCTATTAGTAATATTATTCAAAACATCGGAGTCATGCACCCGTTCCATTAAGTTGGCTCGGTTGCTCGCTCGTTGCTCGGAGACGGTCGGAGCGGCGCATAACATCTTCAGTTGTATAAAAATTCTTTGTATCCTACTTTTATCTCTCTTTGCTTTTGGTCCTTTTGCAGCTATTAAAGTAATTCCTTTATTTTTAGGGTTCCATGGTGAAACTGGAACTAGCCATGCCTTTCTTTATGTCTAAATGTCGTTTACTTTAAAAAAATACCGACATGTAACTAAATATCGTATATCCTGCTATTACAAACACTTGTGAAACGATGACATACCTTACATAATTAACCAAATTTGACCTTATGTCAAATATTCTTTAAAACATATGATTTCACAAAAATTAGATTTTTTGTTGCTTATGGATCTTCCGAAACAATAAAATGCGTGTCAAATTAAATTCTCTTTTTTTCATCAATTATTATTCAAATCCGATTCTCGATCTATCGAGAAAGCCCTTGCTACTGCCTCGCTACTGATTTTTAGGTACGTGTTTTAATATCATAGCGTAGCAAAGATAGCTGGTATGTTAAAAAGGAGAAGCATTAAAATATTAGCGTGTCCGTATAAATATTAAAGCTAAGTGCAGTATCATGTCAGCAGTCCGATGTTTGAATGTATCGGAGGGAATGTGAGTGTGGAAGGGTGTATTGATGATACGAGAGCGAGGAGGCTGGTGGCGACGCAGACGCGGTCCTGCCAACAAACAGCCGCGACACTACACCAATTAACGTACCTTTAAAACCCGACATGTTTGAAGTTGTGAACTGGGGGCGGCAGCTTTTAACTGCTCTAATACTTGTGTTGGTTCTTTTTTCAGCAAACATCTAAAATTTTCTGCTATGAGTTTCAATTTCCGCCGCTAGAGGTTTAAATTTTTTGCCGTATTGAATTTGAATATAAATGCAGCAAGGCATAAACGTCGTCTATGAGATACGGCAACAAATTAATATTACGTTTGGAAATTATGGTTGGTCTCACTGGAGGTCCATGTGGTAAGGCAGGCAGGACCAATTTATGAATCTATAAATAAAACTGAACCGATTTTTTATTTACATATAAAGACGTAAATATTAAGTATTACCTACGTATATGTTTACAAATGATTGCAGTCGCATTGCGTGTCTGATGCAAAAAAAACAAATTAACAAAGCTTGGCTTGTACTATTGAAGCATGCCGCATCGTGTCGCAGTTCAAGAAAAGAATACGACGCATCCTAAAGGATAAGCAAAGAATTTGCGTTCACTGCAACAAAAGCAAATTGAGTGTTAACTATTGTGTGGAGCGATTTGCTAAGATAACTTTCATGTGGTGGAGCGCGGGCGCCGAGCGTCGATCGTTGCGCCGCCGACGCCGCCGCCGCCGCCGGATGTCCGTACACCTCTACAATATCAAAATCTTTTACAAGGCGGCAGACGTTCGATATTAGAATCCAATGGTTCGTCGCTTATTTTCAGCGAGCAGGCTAGTCTTCGGAGGCGGCAATGAACTAGGAGATGTAGTGATTATACGCGAAGATGGCTTCAGGTTTGTTACGGTGTTAGTAGGCGCGGGACGCGTCGCATTTATAAAGGGGGGTCCCGGGCTGCGCGCGTTCAGTGTGCCCGATAGTCCTGTGTAGCGCGAGCGCACTCCCGCGAGAGTACGCACACTTACGCACATCACCTACTACCTACATTATCTAGGCAACATGCAGTTCACGTTAGCCACTTGCGTGGTGCTCCTAGCAGCTACACTGGCACCCTCTGCAGGTATTCATTTCAAATATCACATTTACATCATAAGTGTTTCTTCCTAATTATATTCAGTTCAATGCCCTTATCATATTTTGAAAAGAACTTGAGTGAGATTTTATATTTTTTAAGTTGTCCCTTAATGCAATAAAGATATCAATAATAATAACATAAATCTGAATTTAATGAATATTTAAATGATATAAACATGTCACTCAAAGGAACCGAATGGGTCTAATGACGTTCTGAAGTCTAAATAACACTGACTAAATGGTGTGTCACCAATTTTGTAATTATAATTTAAGTAAAAGTATGGGAAAACGAATAGGCAAAAGTTTCAATAGAATTTACAAGTATATAAAAGTTAACATCAGATAAATTTATCAATTTGTGACTATAAATTTCTAAAATCCCTTTTTAAAAAGATAAGGAAGGTATAAATGGGTTCAAACTACTATATAGGCCATGGTTTATGGGTAAAAGGTTTACAAGACCCCTGACAAATACTGTCTAGAATGTAACAATTTAGGTAATCGAGTAGATTATGACCAATTATTATTTTTGTTTAAATTTTTTCAATCCAGCCATAGAGAGTAAGAGGTATGCCATTTGAAAAAAAAACATATCTTTTAACCAAATAGTTAATGCTCAAAGGGAAAGGTGTATGATTTAACTATTTACGTCAGAAACATCTTGTTGGCATTGTATTGCGATCCGAGGTCTCTGACCTTTATTGTTTCTTTCATAACGTCACAATGTCAAGTTCGCAGCAAAACCTTACCCCGCCCCTGCCGAGCTAGCTGGCATGCAAGTTTTTGTGATCTACTAAACTTCATAAAAATCCTTAAAGCGAGTTAATATAAATATGCTCACATAAAAAATATACACTTTTTTATTGTTTTCTCGGTATGAACAAACTTTAGACGTGACACAAATATTTTAACATTGTTGTTGGTCTAATTTCTTAAATTACCGGCAGACACTCGTGCCAAAATCTATTTGCCACGCTAATTTGTTTTATCTTTCATTCAAATTTCATCCTTTTTTTATTAAAATAGAACTACATTGAGTTATTAAAATAGATTTTTGCAAACATTGCCTTTACAACTTTTAGTAAAGACAAACATAAATGTTTTATCTAAATCGATTTGGAACATAAACCATAAAATAGATATAAATGAATAATAAAACTGATGAAAGTGGAGTGAACAACGAGCACGAAATGTAACAAAGCTCTTATAAATGTATGTACGGCGATAAAGCTTATAGCATCTGAAACTACTTGTAACTTTTACTATGAAGTTCGCTTCGCATGTTGACTCAAGTGCGCTGGCGACGACGCAGGTATGCGACAAAGAAACAATGAAGCAACAAACACGACACAAAGTCACGAATATGCTTTCCGCTGTAAGAACTTACAACTGCAACTGAGTCAGGCTCTACAAGTATTACTCACGATCTGAAGCAACTTCGAAAACTCCTTTGTGCCTCCGCTAAAATAGCTATAATGCTGATATTACACAAATTATCGTAGTAATAATCTGCAAATTACCACCTCACCATCTCGATGTTACAAATTTTCAATTGGAGTAGAGTCAACGTACTCGCCGGCAATTTCCTTGACGTTTACAGCAATCATCGATCTAGTCTAGTGTTGAACATATACGATATACCAGAATCGTCATCGAAGTAGAAGCGATTGTGCTAATGAGGCGTGTCCGTGATTATCGGTCGAGTTAGAGGCAAAAACTGTGAAACGGAAGTCTAAGGGGGAAAAGTGCGGGGGTGTTGTGGAATGACAGGTGTTACAGTTCAATGCACTATGGATTACTGCAATTATTACGAATCCCTAGTTTTGTAACTACGAAATGTAGTCATTTTAAGTTTTGAGTTTTATAGTTGTAGCATAAAAGACAAACGTTGGACAAGAATTGTTTTCCTACCGAAGAATTTTAAATGCAATCGGTGTCCATTAAATCATAATAATCCATAAGGCCTTAATTATAATATTGAAAATACACATTTATGATCCTTCAAAAATGTTACTACGTCGGACGGTCAAAGGAATATTCTTAAATCAAAATTTTATCGATTGTCGACATAATCTAATTTTTAATGCGGGGTCTCACATTTTTTATGCTTTGTTACCCTCATAATTCAACTGTTATGTGGTTTGAGCAACAGGTGGGTGATATTAAATTACGATGGGTCCTTCCGCTGTAGGATGATACTTTTAATGGCAACCAACTTATAAATTGTCATAAAATTATTTAAAGTGTGACACAACAACAAAACTGTTATGTCAAAGAAGTTGAATTTCTTATTTAATACTTTTTTGTAGACTTTTTTTTTGCAAAATTTGATTAGTCTCCTTAGTTTCGGCCTATAGCAAGTCGGCCTCCGTTTCAGATAAATAAAAATAGTAGAAGGGATGCATTCCTCGGAGGCTGCGCCCGCGTCGTCCTTGAGCTCGTCTTCTTAGCTCTGGTGGCTATAATCTCGATCCCTTTTTTGCGCTCGATCGTTATCCGACCGCGAACAATTCAATGGCTGTTCTCACGGACGCAAGTAATCAAAATTTTTCGATAAACTCTCAAATTGCACATTATTTACGCTGTATTTACTAAGAATCATTTATCGGGCATCCTGGTGATTAAAGTCCTAAGGTTCATCCGATCGATTTCAAGATAAGATCTCCATTGACATAATAGATTTTAAAATTAACGACTTATGAACTTGTTTGTGACACATTTGTGTGTTCTACATAACTATTTGTGGTATGTTGATAAGAGACGTGGTAAATCACTTTATAAGTACATTTACTGTTTAGGTTGAACTTGCTTCATGACCGCGAAATGCAAAGGTATAACGTAACGTTATTTCATGGAGTACCAGTCGATGTGGTCTGCGTTTGCTCCTAGCAACTGGTTCACGTTATGTAATAACGCGCGCGCGCAATGCCTGCGCCACCGCGCCTCGCATCCTCCATTCGTGTAAGAACGTGGCGCCAGCAAACGGATATAAACCCTTTTTTAAATTATTATTGGTACAAAAACCCCTCTTAAAATACAATATCGTCAAATCTAATGAATTTGGATACCAGAAAGTTGTTTAAATTTAAGATTTAATCAAACTTTACTTTCACCGTCAAACTTTAAACTTCTTTATTCGAGTCACGTCCAAAGATGGGATGACGGAGTTATAAATGCTTTTATTGTATTATTTTGTCGAAATAGACCTTATGTTTATTTCTTCCATGCTTTTCTTAATAAATGTGGGTATTAAATTACATAGAAGCCTACACCTCACCGCTTGCCGCCATGACTGTATAAGGGTCTGGATGCAACAACATCAACTGTTGCAATGTTGCAATTGTAATATAAATAAAAAGCTCCCCCGCGGAGTTTTGAGACTGTAACATTATTAACAAGCATGGCGTTTGAGGTTTGAAATAGCTTTATAAGTTGGAGGATGAGTTTAAGAATGATTCCCGACCAAAGAGGGACTATTTTTAGACTCGCTAGTGTGCAAGTTGACTAGTGGACCGGTTTCAAACTTACTTCTTTACTATATCTATTCCCATTTTAATGTCTTATTTTAACCAATCCTGTTACTACTTTCAAATGAATTATGTATGAGCAAATGACCTTTTAGCAACAATTACGTCATACATATGTAATTCCGTAATATTAAAATAGGAGGCATAAAAACCAGCCCCATAGTAATTGTAATAATTTAACCCACAGCGCATAGATTTCTTCTTTTTCTGGAAGTAAAATGAGTGTTAGGTTGTTAAAGCTTGAACTGGTTTAAAGCAAAAACTCTTGTTAGACATGTGTGGGATCTCAAACAGCACGCCATCGCCAGCGGGTTTATATCCTCACTGTTTTTCTTTCGAATCTAATTATTTTTTTAATTAACGCACTGCATGCTTTGAACGCTTCTATTAATTGCAAAAATGTAACATTTCTACTACAATTTAGATGACATCGTATGTTCGTATTAAATTATGTTTGGAATTACAGAAGAAGAATTGGTGGAAGAATTTTAAATTATTTTTAGGAAATTGAAATATTATTCCGTGGAGACTTAAGTTTCGACTTAAATAAATAGTTACTTATGTAGTTATGTTGCATTGACTGTTAAATAATACCAATATTAAAATGAGTTGTGTTAAGTAACAATGATTGCTATTTGGTATGCGTTTATTAAGTGGCTAACATCCGACTCATGTCACATAGACGTACGCCTTCCGCGAAAGTGACAATCCGACGACAAGACATTAAAATTTGTCCGTCTAGTTACCATATCGTGCTTAGTTACTGAGAAACAATAAAATAGATAAATATACACAGATATCGTCTTTTTTAAGATTACACCTTAAAATTAAATTTGAAAGCTTTTGCTTTCGGCGGAAAAGGCTATTTATACTTTCTTAATGATGGTGAAACAAAAGAGAGATGGTGATAATAGTGATTAGATAGATGGATGAATCTGGTTGTAGTAAAATGCTAGTGCGGTTACTGTAGGCTCGGATAAGTTACTTGGAAGATGACAAAAAGAGCAGCCAAATCGTTGTATTACTCTTTCTCCACACTTGTATTCACTTGTTATGCACTAGCACGTTAAATTTTGCTGGTATAAAAGAAAATACCATAAAATAAGATCCTTCCTGTTCCCGCCAAGTAAGCAAACCCAGAGATTTTTTTTTGCTTTTCTTTGAAGTATGTTAATAAAATAAAGCAAAAAGGATTTTACTTAAAGGTCGTTATGTAATCTCAATCGAGCCATAAGTCAGGCTTAAGAAATATCCAAGAAAGTAGAGTAGGCGTTCCTTACTTATAGCATTGAAGTAATCTCTAGCATACTTTATTACTACTTTGATACTTTGTCAAAAGACTAACGGCGACGGATACATAATATCCCTATATTTGAGTTATTTGAATGAATCAGCAATGTTAATAATGTTGAATGGCTGTGGAGAGTGAGTTTGAATGTTGAGTTTAGCAAAGCTTATATGGTACATCCATATAAGTTTGTGTTTGCTTAGTGGCTTTGCTAAACTCAACATTCAAACTCACTCTCCACAGCCATTCAACATTATTAACATTGCTGATTCATTCAAATAACTCAAATATAGGGATATTATGTATCCGTCGCCGTTAGTCTTTTGACATAATATGCGTGAAATAAAGATTTACTTGATTTAATGAATTAGGGGTGTATGATATTTGCGTATCTAGTTTTGGTTTGAGGCCGTTAGAGTGGCGTCCGGTAGATGAGCCGGGCCGGATATCCAGGCGTCGGCTGTGGCCCGCCGCCCGCGCCGATCTCGTCTGCCGCATTACTTAGTATTCATTACACGCGCCCTTACGTGACCTGCCTCCATCAACCTTATTGTTCTTTGCCTCGCTGTCAAATAACTACCACTTTCTTCTTCACTATAAACGTCCATAAATACCTAAGTAATGAGCGTTGGCGACTCTGAACTCTAAATCCCTCTCCATTTGTGAACGCGAATGCTTGTTGAAAATTCGTGGCAAAACAGTATCTACTCGTTCTTATTGTTTTAAATTGAAGCTTTTAAATAAAGCAGCAAGCAAAATACTATTTTATGTTAACTTGATCTTCTACTATCCAGATTTTAATGAACCTTTATCCCATGCATTTCTATTCGCCGATAAAAACGTACGATACTTAAAAGCATGAAAACATACTTCAGGCGTAGTTGATGTGCATTGTATAAGTGCATTGTAAATAAGATAAAACAATTGATATGGTTTTGTTTTATTCTAAAGGGATGCTCATTAGGTCTCGTAACCGCCAAAGCATCGCGTAGCTATGCAAAAAACGACTGCAAAGTTGCAGAGAGATAAACTGTTTTCGCTATATAGGTTTGTATTGGGTTACAGACAGACGGAATGGATCTGTGAATAGTTGGGATAGATGGCAGAGGCGAGGTTTGCGAGTAATGTGCGACATCGTTTATGCATGAGGCAGTTTTGTATGTGGACTCCGATAGCTGGCTCCATCGCTAATACTTGAATACCAAGCCCCGGTTGTTTACTCGGCTCATACGCGATATGTACGACAATTTGACTTCGTAGCTATCATACTTAACGATGGACGTCTGGTTGTTGTTTATCATTGTTACTTTGCACTGCTCATACATAATACAAGTTTACAATTTTATGTAATAATCGAAAAAAAAAAATGTTTAAAAGGCTTTTAATCCAGTCATGCATCTAAAAGATCAATAAGGTAAAATTCGAAAATAACAAATGCAATTACATTTCATTTATTTAGTAGGTAGAGTACAGAAGTTTTTTTTTTTTTGGTTTTGATACCTACTTGTACTCAATACCTATTACTACATGGAAGATTTCCGAGTAGGTAAAACGTAACCAAATAAAAAAGAAGAGTTTTAAAATAGTTTCGATGTTATATTATGATTGGTTATTATTTATCTGGTTCGTGGCGCTTTGTATCAGATTATCCGCGCACTGTAGGCGGTACTGGGCGTGATTTCGTCTCGATATAATTCTTATAGCGAATGACATTGCACTACCAATCGGATATCTAAAGAGTGAGTTGGACGCTTCGTTGGATTTAATTTCATCTCAAAGTTTAGATCTACAATTATATTTCAGTATTTTATTTTTAAAACAGTAGATAAATCGCCCTTATTAGGATGGCACTTGTTTACCAAAGACACTCAAAATTTCTAAATTATTTAGGAGGACTGAATAAAGACTTATTATTAACTTGGTTTTAAAAAATGATGATTTTTATAGGCAATCAAAGTAATACAATCAACTCTAACTTCATATAAAAGGTGACAAATTACACAAGAGGCTGAAAGTTTTAATTTTATCATTTGATGTTGCAATTTTTATTCAGATTCCTAGTAATAAATGCTGTGGTACACCACTTGGTTGTTCGTATGGCATTAATGTGTTCTTAATTGGGCATGGCATCGATTGATGGCTTTAGCAGGCTGACCGCAATACGTGTCGCATTGTATCAATTCACAAACATTTTTATGCCCAACTCGTACTTTTGAAACGGTGCAAATTACAATGACCCGAGTACCATTGCATACTCATGTGTATCGTTTTTTATTATGATCGCCTGATTGTTCATGACTTTCAAACAGCAAGTTCGATTTCAAACTCGGTGTCGCTAAAATATTAAAAATAAGTTTATTTTAAATATTTCATTGGAAGAAAAAGAGCGAAGTTTTTAAGTAAAAGAACTTTAATTCGTAACACCAATTTATAGCAAAATCTAAATAATTCCATAAAACGTAATTTTAAAAAAACCGAGGACATTAAAACTTGCATAGAGTCTGTCGCCTTTTAAACATATGAAAGGATTAGTCAAACGAGCAAGGCTCGGGGTCATATTCATATTAGTGACGAGTTCTATTGTCGGACTCACTCCCACTCGCGCTGTCCCATTAACAACGCATGTGAATGATACGACATTACGACATACCATACAGTCCGTAATAAACCAAGATTTATGAATGAGCCGCTATCAAATTATAGCTAGAAGAAGCTCATTTGACTTGTGCATCGCGGACAACATAAAACTTTTACGGTTCTTTGAACGTTGACAGTCTTTATTTAAGGATTACTATTAACTCGTTGTCGGAAAAGGTATATCATAAATGGCTTTTAAAATATCATAACATTTTACTGTAAAAATGACCATAAACCAAGTTCTTCTTTAAACGTCACATGAATTAGTTATACAACATTAAAGCGATAGTGCTTTTTTAGTACTTGAGTAAATGTATGTATGTAATTTGTTTTAATTTGAAAATAAGTATTGATGTAAATTGTTCCACGCTTCACGTACAAAATAAATGACTGTGTAAGTGAGGGAGCCCATGACGCGGTCCACCACAACCAGTTATTACTTTTGTGGTTTGCAAATAGTTGTAAAGCGTAATATTTTTGAAATTCCCTCCGCTTACAAGACTTAATACACGAGTACAAATTAGACATATTAACACAATTTTATGTTGGTAGGATTGGATTTATTTACTCTTTTTTTGTTTCAGCTCAGAGGATAACAACCATCCAGCTCGACGGCGTGCAATATTTCATATCGAGGATGAACCCCTACAGTCCAGAGCTCAACTACTTTCTGGCTTACCAGTATTGCAGGTAATTGAAATCCATGGAATGTAAACTCCGTCGGAAATTGAATGAAAATTATAACTCGGATCGTAGTCACTTAATGTCTGTTATATCTGGAGAAGTGGACATTAATCTGTATATTTTACACTAGAGATGAGATTTAATATGAGGATCGTGACCATCTCCTTATTTAAATGTCGTGCCCGCAGCTTCGTTCAGGGCCCGCCATAATAACTCAGGTTAGGCTGTTAACAAGGCGGCTAGGGCCGACGCCACACCAGGAAGTGCTGGGACATTTGCATTACCGTTACTCGTTCTGGGAACGTTCGAGAACAATATCCTCAGTTCCGCAAGCCGCAAACAAAAGACCACTCATAACATAAGCTGAGCACCACTGGTGACGTTATTCCACCACAGAAATTAAAATGATTTACGACCGAGGAAACTGTGTACTTTTATGTTGTCTCATATAAGGCTACCTGCAGAGCTCAAAATCAGTGTGCCAAACATGATGGATTATAAATGAGCGTTGGTTAAATCCAGAGGCGTTTTAAAACACATTAAACACTCTGACGTGTGCTAATTCAGACGATAGGTTTAGGTGCATAGTTGTAAAAAATATATATGTATATATATAAAGAGCAGACCACGTGGTAAGAAAATCATTAATTTCCACGAATAGTATTGCTTCAATGTGTCAATTCAAAAACTGTTTTTACAAACCATGTTTCTATTCTCATTATACTTCGATTATTAAAACAATCAATTTTAGCATATTTATTTTATCGGAAACCCTCTACTTAATCGATAATTCTCAAAAATTATTAAAGAAATATTCCATAATAGTCGAAGAATAGGGAAAGCTTTTAGTATTAGATTATGTTATCATTTTCTTATAAAATGGAATAATCTGGCTCAGGTTGCAATAACACATTTTCTGCATTAAATAGCGAGCCTTTCGGATAATTTATCTTGCAGAGTTGAACATATATGATATCGTTATTACAGTAACTGCTCGTTTCTCGCTAGATCTAACTGACTGCCACGTTTATGGGATGCGCCGCGAGGTTTTTAATCCCTAGAGTTTTCTGAACTTGCCATTGGAATGTTGTCCCGGCGTAGCAAGGCCGCAGCCTGTCTTTAGCGGATAAATTGCCTCCCGGAGAACAGGATTCTATCTGCCCCTATCTATACGACTATTATATCTACGCAAGCTAATAGCTGAATACGATTAGCTGCTATATAGTTACTAAGCTAAATCGCGTTTCTGACTCTAGACAGCGGAACGGGTTTCCAAGTGGCGTCTATCATACATGGGACATGCTGTCAATTATTTATCTGATGGCACTCAGGGAGACACTTTCAATGACATCGTTTGTATCGTAATTTCAAGCTGTATTTTTTGCATAATATCATGAAGGAGCTTTTAAACAGTTTTATCACGTCCGTGCCTTAATGGTATATCATTCTTTTTATTACAAAAGTGGCTTATAAAAAATTAAATAATTGAAAGCTAACTGAAAAATATTTAAACAATCGAAGACGTTGCTTAAATATTGATTAAAATCAAATTTTATCATTCATTTTCTAGATCACTTGGTCTTCAACTGGCATCGTTTGAGACAAAAGAAAAAGCCGACTCTATAACGACGTATTTAACTAACGCAGGTAATTTTTATTAAGTTTGAAATTTGATATTACTATTTCGTTTTTATGGGAAAACCAAACATTACGACTAACGTTTACTCGTTTCCGATTACAGGGTACAACAAGTACGACTTCTGGACGTCGGGTAACAACTTGGGCACGGACATGTATTTGTGGATGAGCACAGGGCTGCCGTTCAACGCGACCTTTAACTACATGCGCCGGCTAGCGATGGACGCGCCGAGCCAGCACGCCGACGACAGCATCGACCCGCTGGACGTGCCGCAAGGTAGCACGGCCCCACAGCGCACTGCCAGACACGGGTACGTAGCTAACGGACACTAAGCCTTGGGCCTTATCTAATTTACGGGAAAATGTTCGCATTTCTGTGGCCCTTGCCACATAGCGACTCTTAGTAAGACCTTTTGGTTATTAGTCACGTGCACCTCAGGTCTCAACGAGGGAGATTTCCTCGAAGGACAAAAGGTCTCACTCACAAAATAGGCTTAGTCGAATTTGGACTAGGCGTTTACATTGGGACTGTAGGCGTCTAGGACAAGCAAGAGAGTTTGATTTTCGAATTTTAATATGTGTATTTAAGGCCATACCTACTTTTTTTTCTCGCAAACTTATTCAAAACAAGAAAAAGTCGCTCGCCTCTGGACCGATCAAATCCGCTAGCCAACAATACGGACGCAGTAGATCTATCTATTTAGAAGTTGATTCATTAATTTAGGAGAAATTAATATATTTTGTTTGATCAGGTAAAAATGGCTATAAACGTCCGACTATTGTCTGGTGTGACATCCATATTTGAAAGGAAGTTTAATGTCAACAATTGTGCTATGTGCTAGAGTTTTCTATTTAATTATTCGGTATTTACGTGAAGGTCTTGTACGAATAACTGTGTAATCTCAAGAAAGCAAAAAACTTCAACCTGAAGTATTTTTTTTTGCCATAACCGCTCATTATTTTTATAGTTAGCTGTTAATAGCTGAAGGCTAAACACTGGAAATTTAATGTAAAACACTACGCAATTCGCCGGAAGTGGACTTATAGAAAAATAATTTCCCACGACGATATGAATCGCTGCTTACACCTGTCATTAATCCATTTACAATAACCAACGGGACGTGTCTAAGTATTAACATTGGAAGAATAGAATATGTTTGCAAAAAAACTAGTCTGTTTTCCAGAACGGAGCACGTAATGACGAACGGGTGCGTCGCACTCAAGGCACCCACGTTCCACTGGGAGCCGCAGCACTGCGGCGAGATCAAGGACTTCATATGCGAGCAGACCCGCTGCTATTATTACAACTACGGCTCCATCCCCGTGTCCTCCGCGCAGGGGTAATGCAGGTGAGATGCCAGCGTCTCCGGAGGCCCGCTCCCCGACCAGCCGCGCGTATCACCAACTACATCACTACTCGACATTAATATTTAAGCACCTAGCATTCAAACGTAATTGTTCCTATAGTAGACTGTGGTTGTGCTAACTTTGAACATTGTGTGCTATTGTTGTGTCTCAACGTGCGAGCGCGCGCGGGCCCGAGGGATTAGGCCTCTGTGCCAACCCAACCACCAAACAAGAGCCCTACACCCAGTTATTTTGCATTTGGCCTCGTTTACTCCTTTTTGTTTTATTGAATCGATCAGACTTTTTTTCCAAATTTGACATTTTTTGGTGGGTGGGTGAAGGGGGCTTTGCTTGGTATCTCCTAATTTTGATTTATTTTAATGTTTTTTTTTTGTTTTTTATTAACTTCGCTTTACTCACAAATAATTAAGTGTAAAATCATTTTGTAACTAAAAGTTGGAAGTTATTTCGTAACAAGTGTTGGTAATCGTTCGGTTCGGTTTAGGAAGCCGCTATCCCTGACCACGACGACGACCGCAGCCCCGCTGACGTCATCGTCCCCTCCCCCGCCGCGCTCCGAGCACCTGCCCACGCACTTCACCCTCAACGACCTCATCGGCAAGCTGCGCCCCTCCTCGCTCGACGGACTGCAGTCACCGCATCTCAAGACCGGCGCTCTTCTTAAATCTCCCCCTCAAATCGATTCGCACTACTCCCGTGCGGCCGATGCTCACGCTCACGACCAAGAACATCATGAACCAGATAACCAGCAGGAAGAGCAGAAAGAGCAAAAAGAAGAGCCGACACAAGGGCCGTACGACGAGGAGGGCATGGTTGGCGATGACCCCTCGGTCTATCTGTCCAACTCGGAGCACGCCGTCAATGAGGTTCCTTCCACCGCGGAGCCTGACGCCACCGAGCACTCCGTCCACGCCAGCGGCATGCTGGCACCCCCCGCCTACTAGCGTTGGGCTTCGCGGACACAAAGGTTAATTTTACATGACAATTAGGTGTTATTTCTACCAAAAGTATTAAGTAGGTGAAGCATTTTTATGGCCAAATTCGTTGCTTCTAATAATAATTGAGGGTGGATTTTATTTTTTGTTTATCTCATAGTATCATATAAAATGTGTTATGAATTACATGTACGCAAACCTCACATTATGTCAGTTTCGTTACAAGTAAAGGTGTGTAAGGATTGGGACACTTTGGTCCTCTACGTGTCGCAATTTGCGAATCATTTATTGAAGGTGCTGGCGACTTGCATGAAGCGACTTGCCTCCGTCTTCGAGTTTATGTTGAATATCATGAAACGATCATTCCACAGTAAATAGGTACCTTATTTTCGATAAGATTATATATTCGGTGTATGCCTGTCAGATCTCCGGTAACGTATACATTTAAGAAAATTAAGCGGTTCAATGTTATCTGGACATATCATTCGCTACAGTTGTCTAAAATAGTGTTTATATTCGTGAAGTACCCAGATAAGTATTTTAAGGAACTCAAGAATTTAAAGAATAGTGATTTAGCTAAGTAAATAAAAATACATTAAAAACGTGGGTTTTTAATTCCTTTCCTACCATTATTACTCAATAATGATTAAAATGAGTATAAAACCTAATCAATTGTGTACGAGTATAAATATAAATGAATAAACCAATTTTAATTATAAAACAAAAGGTACTCACCATCCGTTGATAACTCCTTCAACGTTCAACATGGGTACAATTTTGAAGACGTACTTCGATCTCAAGGATGCAGCTGTTGGTATGTCTCCGAGTAAGTATCCCAGCGTCCCGTCCATCACCCATGACGCGTTACTCTCGCCAGGGTGCACTCGAGCTGATAGGAATACGATCTCGCGATCCTGGTTAAGAAAAACAAACGATACTTCAAATTTTCTATAAAACTGAGCCAATTCAGCCTTATTTTGAATTATGACATACCAAAAGAAACATTCATAAATCAAAATTAATGTTAGATCGGGTTTACGTCAACTTATAAACAAATGTTGTTTTTAATTATTTGGAAGCAAATATCACCTTTAGAGTCAGCTCACACCGAGACAAGACGCTAAGCGCGACGCGGCGCGGTATTCTTAAGATAGCCATACAAAAAATTACTTTATTTAATACAAAAAGATACGTTTCATTGCAAGAATTTGACATTGCCTCGCAACTGTAGGCCACGCAGCTTCGCAAAGCGCAAAATGATTGCCTTTTCTAGCTTCGTCGCGTCGCGTTTCGGTGTCAACTGACCCTAACACTAAATCACTAACCACAATTGGATTTGCCGTTGAATCTTCAGCAGAGATGGTCAGCAGTGGGACTTCGTTGCTGTTTAGTGAATAGCATAGGGGCTCTACTCGGAAATACGTCCCTGATGGCGTCTGGAGACTCCAGTTCCATATCCGAGTCTTAAAAGGAAATCTTACTTTTGATAAATATAAAATTATAAACAAAATTTTATAATTTCATAATATGGCAGAAGGTACAAATAATTATATTCCTACTTAATAATAATTTGAGCTAAATTAATGTACGCCCTTTTATATTATGTGTATCTGAATGCGACCTGTTGCATGTTATTCAACTTTTTAAGAAGATGAGTTTTGTTGGCGTTTTTTACATTTAACATTTTTAGTTGAACCTGAACTAATTTTTAACTACTCGTATTAGTGAATACAAAGGAGGGCGTACCAGCATCATAGAGTAGGTAAATGGGAAATGGTATGCGAGGTAGCAGACGTCGTTGGCGTGAGGGAAGTCGATGCTGAAAGTGACGGTCAGGTAGAACTTGTTGTAGGTCCTCTGGTTCGCGTAGTGGTAACTGTTGCGGTAGTAGCAAATGTCTGTGCCGGTTCTGACCCAACCTGTTGTAGAAAATGTTTAACAATCAGAAAAATACGTTTTTAAGTGAAACGCTTTTGTAACGAATCCTATTTTAATATTGGAAATTGCAGTCAGTAAGTGGGATTTCTTATGAACATGAGAATGGTCGCTAAGGTCAAAGCAAAAACAAAACATGTTGGTAATTTTTTACCTATAACTCTTACAGAATTTTTGAACTGTTGTACCTTTTCTTGACAGAGATAGACAAAACCACGTAAGTATCTATTCTTATCACACACAGAGATTTACCTGGTTTGCCTAAAACAGCTTCTTTCACTGAATACATTACTGGTTTCATGCCGAAATTGAACTGGCTATCTGACTTCTCGCAGTTGACTATATTGAAAATATAGGGGCGTCCCTGCTGCATGTTCTTCACTTCAAAGTAAAACCACTGGTGCCACCTCGTGGAGTTCACATCAGGCATCAGTATCAACTCATACTCTCGCGGACCTATCTGAAATTACCGTTCCTTTTAATAAATATGTTACTGGTAGACTGTATATTCCGGTCTTCTATACAATACATAAGCAATGTATAGATTACCTAAGACTATGACGCTTGGCCGGTTTTTGTATATCAAAGTGTGAATTAGGCTTGCACGTGAAGTTTTCCAAAGTATCGTACAAGATTAAACAATATATAATTTTTAGATATTTTCGTTAAATACACAAAAACAAGCAATTTTTAACCCTCGATTTTTGTTTGAGCCGCCTAATTTTTATTTATTTCCTTTATATGTTTAGTATTTGTTGTAAAAGCCGCAACAGAATCTGCAAATTTTAAGTTTCTAGTCATGGTTCATGGGAAATAGTCCGCTGGCAGACGGGCGGACAGACGGACAACACTAAAAAAGTACCTGAATTGCTTTTCTTAAATTTCCGGATTCAAATCTCGACTCAAAACTCAAACGGGATGAAAAGGTATTTAATTTTGTCACTTCTTGTTCATCTGTGTTTGTAAGGAGAAGGGTTTCATTTCCAAAATTGTAACTGAAAAAGAAAAATTGAAATGAAATAATTATTTAGTCATTTTTTTCTTTTAACCTTACTTTTGAAAGAATACTTACCTTTTTTGGGAACTATTTGGATCTACAGTTTGCGCTATACTGCAAAGCTGGTCTAAATCGTATACAACTTCATTCATGTATGTTTCAGGATTGATTGCTCTGTCTACGCATGATAGAAGTTTAGATCTGAAACATTAAAAGGTACACATGTTGTATAGAAAGACACTTGTACCCCGAAGGATATTTATGTCATTAACATCTATATACAGTCTCGTACGTTTTGCATTTAACTAAACTGAGGTTACAATCAATGGCTATCAACATTATTATTTTGAGCTAGGATTTCCTTTTCTGTAAATGATTTTTTATCGTTTATTTACAGTAGCTAATTTAAATATAACTAAAAAATAAAATATATTCACCTGCATGCAGTTCTTTCCATTTTGTTAAGAGGTTCAGGGTTGCATAAACTTTTGCCACCCATCATATCTGGGTAGGCGACTTTAACGAATGGTATGACGCTTTTAACTCTTGAAGCAATAGCGCTATATATCGTAACGAAGTGACTGTTCTTGAAAAGGTCTTTGTGTATTTTCAGAGAAGAACATGATGTAGTTGCTGTATTACAAAACATTTTATAATAAACAAAAAAGCACACATAGATTAAAACAGGCCTTTGAACTGCACAAGATCCGAGAATATTTAGTAAAGAAACGTACATTTTTTATAATGATTTTTTTAATGAAAATATTATAATAGCAAGAAATAAATACTAGGAAAAAGAAGGAAATGTCCACTCTTTTGAAAGAAAAAAATGTCAGACCAGAGTTTCGAGTACTCACAGGCGGTCTCATGAATTTTTAATCCTTGTATAAATGATGGCGTCGCGGAAGGTGTGTTAAATATCCGGTCAAAATCACTGTTCCCAAACGTTGCAGCTAAAGACAAGTTGACGTTGGAAATGTTTTTATTACAGTTAGCTTGATACATGAGGTAGTCTTCTAATATAGAGCCTCGAGAATTTGAACGGCTTTTTACTAGTTTCAGTTGTTTATTATACGATCCAAATTCTTTGAAGAAAATGAAATATCTGTAACCAAAATACATTATTATTATTAAACATTTAAATAAATAAATAAATTAATTAAATATAGCTTTAATGTTATTTTATATGATGACTCTGAATCTTAAACTAACTTTTTTAAGTCTTCTATATCTCTCTCATTGGGGTTAATCCAGAGTGAACTTGTTATACTGTCCATGTTTTTAGGTTGTTTCTTTTCATGGTCATCTGAAACTTCAGCCTTAATATCTGACTCATCAAAGTCCGAGTCGGGGAATTCATCGATTCCTTCCAAATCTAGATCTGGCACATCATCGTCATCGGAATTGACAGCTGAATTTACGGCGTCTTCGTCGTCTTCATGACAAGGCCACATCGTGTTGGTACCTGAAAACACGTTTTTATAAATCAATGTTTGTGTTTAAAATCCTATATACCGTTGCCAAAACATGTAACATCACTATAATTTTGTCAAATAGATATCAGAAATAGATTTATGACGATTTTTGGGTAATGTGGGTACGACACCAAGAGGTAGACAAATTAAATACCTTTGAGTATTGGGTTAAGGTTGAAAGCTGCAGGGCTAGTGATGCTGACGGGCAGAGCTTGATGTTTGAGGCATAGTGTGATGACAGAGCACACCCTGGCGAGGAGACCATCGAATTCAGGTTCGTCGGGACATTGCATGCAGAAACGATGCAATATTTGTACGTGTTTTTTCGTACAAAGCGCCCTACGACCAGCTTCTGAAAATCGTAAGGTACAATTTAGAACATTTATCGTGTTCATTCATATCTGTTCGACTCCTAAAAAACAATTTTTTATAGATAAAGGTTTTACTAAATTGATTGTATAATTTATACTAATTTAATATAAACTACTAAGTGCCGAATTCATTCTAGAGTGGGTCAAATCAAATATTTTACAACAAATACTTACGTATCCATTTAAAGCTTATAAACTACTAATGGGCATAATACGGTTAGGTACAAAGGAACTAATTAAATTTTCGCCTTTTGGAATATAAACTACAAAAATTGTTTCTACCATACCAAAAATAACCTTAAATTTAAAACTGAACTAGTTTTACTCCATAAACATTTTGGATAAATATCGAGCTACCACTGAGAGTTGATATGTTTGTTAACAAGGTGATCTTGCCATGTCTTACAAGGGTACGTACTTATATTACACAAGTGCTGAAGGGTTTGCAGTATGTGCGCACAAATCTTGAGCCTCATCCGTCCTTCGTAACGGTCCCATCTATCGAAGACCCGAAGCAGCAGGCTACAGAGCCCTGTCTTCACAATCTGCATGCAGCACAGCTCTGCGTCAGTTTATCAACGTGTCACTCAAACCAATACCAATCAAAACGTAGCATTGTACATGCAAAATATAAAAATTTATAGAAAACTTTTGTGTCTTTTCAAAATTCCTAGTGCTATGTGAGGCTCTGTGCTATGTTTTGAAATTATAAGATTTGGCATACCCAAAGCATTTTCAATTTGAAATGTAGCAATAATTAGTAACAATGTCGCATATCATAACATTCATCATATTTCGTAGGCAACACGAGTATGTAGGTGTATGTGATAAATTGTTACATTTTCACCAGATCGTGACGCATTTTTGTGTGTGTTATTTATCTTTCGGTAACATTACAAGACATCCGTGTATGCTGTGCGAGATCTATTATATACTTATTCTGTGTAATAAATTTGTTCTTTACTAATTTAGGATTTTCATACTTTATATACATAAAATTTTTAGAAAGAGCTGTTCTCGCCATCTCTATGTAATAAAGTAATAGATGTTGACTTAACTGTTTTTACTGAAGTAGTCGATGGCGTCCAGGCAGAGGCGTAATCTAGCAGTTGGAATAAACCCGAGACTTACGAGAATTCTTTCATAAGTTTGTATAACTCCATCGCGAATGAGAATTGATGTTGTTGTAGCTGTTAACAAAATAAAAGACATACATAAAAATTTACTAATGAAACTTTGGGAAAGTAACTTTCAATAGAAGACTTACAATTTTTGGCTAGTTGTTTCATTATAACCAGCAATGGAAATATGAGCTTGCTATTTGTGTAGTGGCCTTTCAAAACTAAATGCATTGTTCTGATACAACCAAGCATTCTTGCTTTATTTGCAAATTTAGGATCTGAAAATGTTAAAAAATATTAATCAAGATTAATCTCCTTACAACTTTCCAGTAGATATCTATTCTAAGATTTATGAAAAACTACGCAGTGACTAGAAATTATGTTTATAGCTACTTTAGATACTTCCAAAATACTGAATATTACATTAACACGTAACCTCTAGAAGAAAGAGGAGCAAGTATCCAGACAAGGTCTAGTATCTGCAGTTCAGATCCCGCTTGACGATCTCTTTTATCGTGCACCGTCGACATAATCCGACGAACGATCGCTTGGGTGCCCTTCACCGAAATGAAGTCCTGCGCACACTGGAACCTTGCTTGGTTATTTGCTGGAAAACAAGCAACAAAGTTACATGCAGCTAACCTTTCGGAGCTATAGTAGCAAGGATCCATACTAGGTCCTGTACGATCGTTTCGATGGCAACGTTGCCCTCGCGTTTGTTGTGAGTTGAAATCAGTATACGTATCACCGCCTGAGTCCCGTTATTTGATATCAAGTGCTGCGTGCACTGCTGCCTCGCTAGGTTACTTGCTGAAATTTTGCGACACCCATTAAGTTTTTTATTTAACAAATTTCACATCCTTATGTACAGCAAACGTGTTTCAATGAAGACAGCTGTGTTATTTAATTGGATTATTTTAGGCGTTAATATGGTTTGAAAAAGAAGCCAGAAAGTACAGCAATATTCAGTAATCTTGTGTATTTTACTTAACTAAATTTGTGATATATATGTGCATTGCTGTTGTAGCTTCATTGTTTGGTAATATTTACAGTTATTTAGTTACTTTATCTATATACAAGACAATAGAAATCATCTGTCATAATTAAGTTCCTGCGTGGCGACATCATGATTTGTAACTGTTTCTATTTTATCAGTCAATGTCAAGTTCCAAAATTAACAATACAAGTTACTATAGGTACAATTAAATGTCACACGGTGGGTGTAACGTCAACTGAATGGAAAGGGTACAAGTAATTCTACTTGAGTCGAGTGTGTGTGCCTTTTATTAATCTTTAAATTGCGATGCAAATTACAATAGCAAACGACAAGATCTTAAAACGATGTAGTTAGCCGTGACCAATTTTAAAAATATACATAGCCAATTTATTAAGAGTAACTAGGTACATTAAATATAAAAGTTAGAATAATTTGTAAAAAACTTGTACAAAATTGTTACATTTGTACATCTATCCGTAGTAGAAACGTGAGAAAAATACAACTGCATGCGAAAGACTAGTCATTGTTATTGGAAGCAAATATTCTCCAGAAAGCATCACTCGATGACATACCCTTCTTTACTGGAATTTTGTTTTCTTTCCCAGATTTTTTGTCTTTCTTCTTCGCAACAGTAGTGGTCTCATTCTTAACTATTACATGTAGCACAATGGGCAATCAATATAAAAGTTTTTATGCAATTATATAAATTTTCATATAAAATATTTAAATTACCTGAACATTTTTTTCCTTTTCCTTGTTTAAGACACAGAACCTCTCTGAAAATCGATGAAATGTACGAACATGTTGCAGTGTCTCTTGAAGTCTGAAATTATAAATGAGGTTGAGGTTAGGTACAGTGTACTGTACTAAATGTTTTTAACAAACGACGACTCCATTGAGGGGGAATCAAACTTTCTTTTCAATGAAATGTTTTGATTTTAATATTTTGGAGGCAAAAACCCGACTACCGCAAAGCCAAAATAAAGATACTGGAAAACTGCATTTTGAGATTTATTTAAGTTGAGGTGTTTTAAAGGGAGGTTTAATTGAAAGTCAGAAGTAACATTTTTTTGGCGTAATTTTTATTGTAGGTGTTAAATGTTCATTTAACAGTATTTATCTTTGTTACTTTAGTTTCTTAAACTTTCTAAATTGCATTAATTTGGCCTGCTTAAGTCCGCATAATATGACAAAATTAATGATAACACAAACTTACTTCTAAGATGGACAGAAGCATTTGCAGGGAGCCTGATTGTTTGTCCCACAGTTTATCAAGAGTACTTTGGCGGACAAGTTTATCTGCAATAGAAATATTGATAAATAATATTTTTAATTTAACTCTATTTCTACACTTCACTTCTATTATTTTTCGATGAATGTCGTAGTAAACAATGTAAAATATAAACATTAAATATTTGAGACTGAACCTCATAATTTACATTTTACGTGATACCATATCATTACTTGTATTTAGCGATTGGATTCTAGTGCTCTTTAAAAATATTAAAGAAGGGCCTTGCAAGGCAGGGCGCGTTGACCGCAACACTTCTGACGGAGGCTTCCGCAAGATGCTTTGTTCTCGGTATCTTCATATAGACCAGCCTGGAGGTCGCCCAGTGGTCTTTCAAATACCTCGACTTGTCATCGTAAACAACCACTTAAATAATTAAAAACAAAGTTACCGAGAAGAGGTAGGGACATAATTTATATAATAGCTTTATTTAGTACAGGGCCTTAATCTGAAATTGATCCCTTGAATGTTGAGCTTATTTTCATAACTTTTAATGCATTTATATTTTCCCCAAGGTCTACCTAAAGACGTATAAGAGGTTATTTACTGACACGACAATAATATCAATCAGTCTAAATAAAATTAAATGCTATAAAATCAACACATTCGATTCACCGACATAATATTAATTAAAGGCAATCGTTTAATTCAATAGCATCGGAAGTTATAACTCCGTCAATAGTACAGTTATTTTTCCGGCTACTATGAGGTTCGGGTTAGGGAGATTGATGCCAGAATGTCTTGGTTGCGAGATTGGCATGAAGCCAGAGAGTGGCACTCTCGCAGTACTTGCAACGTCAGACGGTCAACGGTAACTCTTATCATGACTATCAAAAGCGGTAATAACTTGAAGAAATTTAAATACTGAATTACTTTTAAATGATCAACAATGTATTTGTGAACAAAATCGGTATTCGATTTCCGATGGTGCAAAGAAGGACCTATTGAAAACCACCAGACGTTTTCAATATGATGTAGTTTATTTATATTTCATCGATTTATGATGATTTGTTGTTGATTTGTATTATATGTTAAGCACCATTATGGGGCTTTTTATAAATTGATAAAGTTTAGCGGTATTTAATTAATATAAAAGAACTACATGATGTGGAAGCAGTAATATTTTCGTGCTGTCCGGCATCGTTCCATATAATAGTTCTCCATAAAATGCTGACGCCATAGCAACAGCCGGGCGGACGTCAAGATACTTAAATTCAGTTATTATGAAAATCATTTACGCTGGCAGTAGCAAAAGATAGTGATCTTATTTTTAAAAATATATTTTTGGGTGACACTTGCGGTTAGTTTGTACGCAAATCACTACTGGTTACAGTTTCTGACTTTGTCTACATTACCTTTCAAGGTCATCTTCACACAACGTCCGTGTATGTACCTACCTACCTGAAAGCTCAGAGTGCTTTCATGCAATATTGTAAATCCTTGTAATATTTCATCATTAAATCACACATCGTGAACTGTGCACGATTTCATGTGCCATGTGGTAAAAAATATCAACGATCGTGTATAGATACTGTTATTTTCGGTTTGATAAACTTTTTACGTCAATTTTGCTGCTTTTTGTTAATAAAATTGAAGATTGCATCGAATAATTTTTTCGTTTCTTGAAATAAATCGTGATTGAACAAATAATCTCAACCTCTTTCCAAAAGTTTGCCAACACAAAAACTCATCATCATGAATCATTTTAAATATCTGTAAGAAATTAACAACTGTTAAACAAATATTAATAATAGGGTATAGATACCGTAAATGCAATGACATCGTCATCAGGTGCCAACAACAAAACTGTAAACATGTACATTGTAGACTGTGTGTCTTCCATTTGCCAAGAAAATATATTACAATCAACATCGGATGGCTTTCGGTATCAAATCGGAACTTGGACCAGTTATTTTAACGTTAAACAACAACTGAATATAACTATACATACATATATACTCGAGTAAAGAGGTATATATTTACCTGTATAATCTAACTTTCCCATAATAATTAAATTTAATTTTTTATAAAAGGATTTAATTTAAGGTAACATTTGATAAATAAATATAGTAAATTAAATATTAATACTTGATATTGTTATTAATTGTAAAGTAATTAATTGTTAGGATGGTAAATTTGCAAAAAACATTTAAAATAGCATTCTCTAAGAAACATTTGAAAGAAAAGATAATTTGAACTTTTTATATTTATTTTCAATCACTAGGATTTTGAAAATCTAGGTTTTAGTATGTGGAGTGGTTGAATTTGGTTCCCAAATCTTATAAAAGCGATCGCGTGTGTGTCGGACACGCACGTGAAAGGTTCCGTGCCATAATACAAGATTAATCAAAGTGTTATTTTTGCTTCTGAAAAAGACACGAACTTGCCAAAAATGCCGAATAAATTACGTTCCTTGTAGGGGGCAATTAAAATTTTTAATTTAGTATTTGTTTTTATAGCGGCAACAGAAACATTATCTTGGTTTTTGGTTCATGGCTCATTGATTGAGTGGACGCTTAATAATAGAGTCCTGTTTTCACACTTTTGGTACGGAACCCCAAAAATTAGTCAACAAATTACCAAGCAAACAGTTACTGTATGTCAGATACCGGACTGTTGGTAAACATCATAATAAATTCTCATTCCCAAACTACACGTGTCAATTTATAAAGAAATCAAACATGCTTACTATTCCAATAGCTCTAAATGCTTGGCACTGAATTCAATCGCCAAAGTAACTAGGTACCAAGAAGGGCAAAATAATTTAAATTTACACCGACAATGTGATTAATAAGTGATTGATTTATTAACAACAGATAACATGTCACTGTGTGTAGATACTTGAAAAGTATTGATTGAAAACAATTCCATCGCGTAGCAATAACATTACAATGTTGGTGTTTTTTTTTTTTAATTTGTGATTAACCTAGATTTTTTTTTGAAATTGAGAACAAGGTAAGTACAGAAAAATGCACTTTGAAAGTGTTTTTTCTTATTTTTATTAAAATATGTTAAAAACAACTGCAAAAATAAATAAATACGTGTTTGATGCACTTCACCCTAATTAAAGAATCGGTTGATTGGGAATCAGTAGCATTCAGTTGAGGGTTCTGTTTATAGGTAATGTAAAAAAATGTTTTATTTGATTTATGTGAAGTACATTTTTGTGAATAAAAATTAACAAAGTGTGTCAATTACATAATTGGTTGGCAAATGATTATTACATGGACATTTTCGACCATAAAACCAGAATTTTCAAATAATTTTTTCCTTAATATTTATTTATTCTAAAAGAGCAAACGTTACATACTAATCACGATTTCTATTAATTAACACACGGAATCCTAACCAGCGAGGTGGTAAAGTTTAGTATTAAGGTATCATACATTCATAAATTACACGAGATATTTTTAATCTTTAGTAATTATACCAGTTCACCTCAATATTTTTATTAATATTGAGTTTAGACATTTTAATTACGACTAGTGTAAAGCAATAAAAAATCAATTTATTATGTGTACCTAAATTAAAATGTTTATCAACGGACGGTATTATCCTACATACCTGTCGGGAGGTAAGTGGTAACGCTTGTATTTTAGCTGGCAAAAGTACAAAAAAGAACGAGAATCGAATATTTTAAAATAATGATTGTAAGCGTGTAATCTACCAACGTTACCAAGTATTTTTGTTAATCGGAATTCTTTGTTTTAGTTTAATTTTAGAAAATTTCGTGCGTATGTTATCTTTTTATCTTTGGGTATATTTTACAGTTATGTACAAAAATTATTGATTCTTTTCAGAAAATCAGAATCTATTGAAGAATGTATTTAGCTATTAATATAAAAAATTGTAACAATGATGAATAAATTATTTACAAACATCAGAAAATGACATATTACAGTTTTTTGACTTTATTATCATACAAATATTCTGACATGTTTCGACAAATTGGCAAGTAGAACCAATTCTGGTGCGCCTGCGCCGCCGACTTGACGACCAATGTCAAGGTGTTGCCTTGATTAATGCTTACATATAAATAGAAATGTATTCCTAGATAGCCCCCTTGTGTTTGCAAAACTGCTTTGATAGTGCCGTATTAAGATTAATATAGACTAGATTATTTACTCATAACAAAACATACGTGTCATACTTAGTGTCTCCCTTTTAAAATAATTATTTAAAACAAAAAACCAGACTGAATAAATTTTAACTGAAAAGGAATACCAAGAAGTAAATAATCATATGACAATGATTTTATAAAAATTAAATATTAAAATTTGCTGCACGCAGTGACAAATGTGACTTTGGTACCTACCTAGTTATATCACAATTAAAAAAAAAATCGACGTTTTCTACCCAGTAATACTTGAGCAATTAAAAACCTTAATTTGATACCTACATATATATTTAATGATAATAAAATATTTTAATTTCGGAAACACATTTTGACGGCAAAAATTCTAATGATTTTAATATAACCTATGACAGTCGCGCAATAGAGACAAATCTGATGACATATCATTTTTCGTGTATTCCTTCTTACCTTAACATTTATGTTTATTTTTAAATAAACATACCTGACGCTACGAAAGTAGGTCTGGTACATACACAAATAATATGAATGACGCATGAATAAAAATTACGCTGATGATGATAATGTGATGAGAGTACGTGTCAGTTCAGTTTGTTATGTGCCTTGGATAACCGACCGACCCGAACCGATAGGTCAAGGGTTCCAGTGTCGGGGTTGCCGTACATTGTAGCTGCCATGTTTCTCATTGTGCCCGAATAGTGGGGACAGATTCGCAACTTGTCACACTTGGACTTGAAGACTATGAACAACTATAAACAAAACATACAATCCTCTTGAAATATATTTTAACATTTTGATAAAAGTTACCACGCGAAATCTTTGTTAAATCGGTAATGGCTTTAACAAGATTTGCCATATGTTCAACCTTTATTCATTTGAATGAAACTACAGTTTATATGCATTTTCCAATAAAAATATGTTTGAAAGACACAATTTTAGACTTGAAAAACATTAGAAGGTTAATGCTAGCAAATTATAACAACATGCATACTACTATTATAAAAAGAAATTGGATTCCTAATCGAATAAAAATGTGACCCATTAAATAGTGTGTCGAGCTTCAATAACT
This sequence comes from Choreutis nemorana, assembly GCA_949316135.1. Lineage (NCBI taxonomy): Eukaryota > Metazoa > Arthropoda > Insecta > Lepidoptera > Choreutidae > Choreutis > Choreutis nemorana. The sequence goes on from OX438598.1 coordinate 4,080,217, forward strand.
ATGCGATAAGAAAAATATTAATCCACATTATTACCCATGGCTTTTAAAATGTTTTAGATAATCTATTGGTAACTTTCTTTTTAAGCCTCGACGGCCTTAGACTACTTAAATTGATAAAATAAATGCTTCGAAACTCGTCAAAGCTTACTTTACTAATGGATCGGAAGCTTCACTGACCTTACATTGGGAATTATAAGCCATAAACCTTTGTTGAATGCTCATAAAATGAAACAGCATGTAACAAAGGAACATGACCAATAACAGTATGGGAGTAGGTGGGAAAATATGAAGCAGGTTAACTATTATCGACAACGAAATATACAAAACTGAAACGATTTCCTGTTCAGTTATAAAGACAAGTAAACTCTACCCTCGCTTTTATTGGTCTCATATATGACATCATGTTTTGTGGCAGACTTTATTTAATTTATAAGATTTGTGACATTCATTATTTAACCTATAAAACATTTTTAGAAAATATGTTATTAATATGAAATAGGTATTACAATTAATAAGATTGAAATACAAAGTAAAAGCTAATCGAACAAAGTATAATAAGACCTATAACAAAGTACGAACCGATTATTAAAAATGAATACTGTTTTTGTTGTTGACTGTACTGTACCTAGACCAGGCGGTACTTATGGTACCAGTTGCAATATGTAAATAATAAGTTTCCGCTATCAGGCTAATCGAAGAGAATTAATGGTAACACTTGGCGGGGCAGGCACGAAAAGTTGGCAGTTGGGCAAAGGGCTCATTGCACCCCACGCGGTATCACTTCCAAACACGCGATCCTACTGCAGTAATCGCACCTTATTCACAGTTCTTTTTATTACCATTTTATTGATTTATAAAATTAATGCAGACAATGAGACTACAACCAAAATATCGTCTACTTGGTATGTTATATACTCGTATGTTACTAATTCTGGAAAGAGTACAGTATCGTAGTATTATTGATTCCTCTTATCTAAGTTATAAATTAAATGAAATGGAAAGTAAAAGTAGAGTTTTGTATAGGGAATTTCATATATTTATACGAAATTAATAATTGGATGAACTTAATAACGTAACAATTAGGTACGTAGCATCGAACTGAAACTCATTCGTCATTTTATTATATGAGAAAATAGACGACGCGTTTTCGATCAATTTTTCTTAGAAAAAAAGTGTTTTCTATTATTGAGTGTAATTAAAGCTTGCAATATTACAAGGTTACTTAGTAAAGTTTAGTTAGTAAGGGGAGGCATCGTTAAGATCGAGACAAGTAGGTATTTCCGTGTAACCTCCGATACTATTACTACCCTTAACACGTTGCTAAATTTAGAGCTTAATTGTTTTCCAACTTTGAAAACTGTTACGAAAGCTATTTATAAAACTGTAGGTATATCAAAACAAAATGGTAAACAAGTAGTTCAGAGCAACAAAAACCCATTTTTCGAAACATATTCTCTCTTCTGTCTCTTAGGATATGTCAATGTTGATATTGATATTACTGCATATCAGTATTTTTATCTATAACAAAAATAAATAAACCTACTTTCAAGGAAATTGCTAGTAACCTATCAGAAAAACAATACTTGTGTTTCAATATTGTATACCTATAAACGTACGCGTGTAAACTTTAACAAAAGTATATTTCACTCGTAAGTTTTGTGAAAATTATAGTGAATTTAGCTCGCGGTACCAGTCACTAAGATCTCTTAACAGTCGTAAATCAAATAATTATACACAATTATAGCCAAACCATAGAACAAAGTTCGGAATGTTGTAGGAGAATCTAGATTAAAACTAATTTGATGAAGCTATAGGAGACGTCTGATAACAGATGTTAAGTTTTAACGGTGTTGTTTTGACTACTTTTAGTCACGCTTTAGTTTAACTTAACAACAACACTAACTGAATGTGTTTAAGCAAAAGTTACATTTTAAGCGCGTATGTCATCGTAATTTTAGAAAGCTGAATCAAAATTTTCAAGTTAATGATAGTTATCGTGTGATTCTACTATTTATATTATTATTTATGTAGCTCAAGGAAATTGAGTCACAAAGAACAGGTAGTGATTTTATCAACGGAATATAAAAATGACTACTATTTCTACTTTTCACATTTCTCTCTGTAAAACATTGAAGATAAAGAAAAATGCAGCCACGTCCACAGATCAAGGCAGCTTGCCAGAATCCCGAGTGCAATTTATTTGTTCAAAGTCAACGCACTAGAAACGGCCATGGTCTGTTATTAACGAAAGATTCAAAACGACCGGCCCTCTCACTCGTGAAATGTGCTCAAACATGTCTAGACAAACACATTGATTTTATACGTTTTAACCGGTTTTAGTGTAAATAATAATGTTCTATGTTAATGTGTACCTGAGACCTCTTACAACAAAAGAGAAAAACATACAATTGAGTAAACAAGAGTAAGTAAACTAGCAAAGGAATGGATATAATCTACATCTATTTAATCGGGAATCGAACGGTAATCGTTATTGTTACGTTGCTTATTCAATTCCCCAACGAATATTGCCAGATTCAAAAAAAGTTGTTTGCTTCTTAGTCGATACTCTATCTACGTGACTAAAGATTTTTTAAATCAGAAAATTATAGTAACTTAAATAAAATCACACATCAACAGCTTATTTCTTATTCATTTTAATTTATTTAAATTTTATAAATGAGAATCAGAAATCAGACAGACCAGAAAAAAATATTGAATCAGTAAAAATAACAAAACTAACCCAAGAGTTCTCTCGTGAGGAGAACTTGGTTTGCTGTGGACAAGTTGTAATAGGAATCCTGAATCACCAAGAGGTACTAAAAGTTATTTGATTTTCTATCTTATTTATCTTTCGAGGCGTTAGGGAGTTGTTTTCCCTTTTTTGTTGAAGTAATATTATATAATTCTTAAGTTTTTATAAGTTATATGTTTTAATTGAGCGTTTTTGTTTATCTTTATTTTATGTAAACATGGGACAAAATGTAAATCGCTGTATTCTGGAAAATAAATAAATGTTTTCTTTCTCTCTTTAATTTTCTTTTCTATCGTCAAGTATCGTGTATCGAGTTTTTTTAATTAAAATCTTTTGTAGCTATATGTTTTCTAATTAAATATCAAGTGTTGCTAGTATGTTTTGACCTACTTTTACTAGTAAACATTTAATGGAACTGAAACTATATTCCATTTGATAAAGTATATAACATACTATAAACAGATGAAAATGGAATATTGTTGTGACAACTTGAAATTTGTATGTGTTAAGTAAATATGTGGTTTCTCCTACAAAGAATTGAAAGAATCTCTTGGTTATTCAGGGTTGCTACTACAAGTTAGTTTCATTCAGCCTTCGAGAGATAATGAACCATTTAATTCGCGAATTTACAATGAGGTAGCTATTTCTGAATTATTGATTGCAAATCCAAGGCAAGGATCTGTGAACAGTGGCTTAATATCGTTTATAATTTACGTTTTCGTCTGTCGATTATTTTGGTAGAATTACGATTATGAGATTTTCAGCGGAAGTCTGCTGAGTTAACAAATTGATGCCGATGTTAATCCCAATTTTTTAAGGTTTTTATATCGATGAAATTAGTATCGATGGACACGATCTGTCATAAATTTTGAGGTGATTGAATATTTAAGGGACTCCGTTTTTTGAAGTGGGTAAATTTTTTATTTGGTTTAATTTATTTAAATATCCCAACACAAATGAGACTAATTTAAAAGTTTACATGACATCGATTGGCTTAATGCGATCTAGGATCATTTGAAGCCCTTCCGATTACCGAATACTACCTCTGCTGTAGAATTTGATTATAGAGCTGTAGTGATTATCTCCTTAATATATTTCTTACATATCTGAATTGTAAATGTATTAGTTAATAAGCTGTAATTTATATAGAGGGAAGAATTTTCCTGTCAAATTTTATTCTGTTTAATGAGGGTAAAAGGACCGTTACAGGATCACTGTCGATGTTTGTCTGTCTGTTAAGACCAAGTTATTAAAAAATCTATAGGGTACTTTTTGTTAATCTAGAATGATTAAATTTGACTAAAAGCAATATTTTTATCACAAGTTCCGAAAATGTACAGTTATTTTAGATTTGACTTTATACTGTCACTGTATATTCGATAGAGCAGTTACCGTGCGATGTGAGCCTGGTGTTTATTCTAGCGGTGATGGCGCGCGCCACCTCCACCGAGTCCGGCGCCCGCTGCTGGTGGAGCCGCAGCCGCTCGAACAAGCACTCCACGGCCGCCTCGTCCGCCATGCGGAGCGCTGCACACAACAAACAAAACTATACCATTACTTTCACTACATATTATTTAAGTTTGTTGAAGTTAATAAATCTGAGGAAAAAAGCTCTCAAATATAAATATTAATGAAGCTCAATTGCCAAGGTGTATAAAAAATCTAATTATTAAATATGCTCTTCACATTAAATGTGCAGTTCATCGATCTATAAAGAGATAAACTACATCAATTTAAGTAGCTACTGTAAAGGATTAATGTAGATCGCTATATTTATTGTTATTCAAAATAATTAATTTGTTATGTATTTTCCTACCTATGCAAATTAAGACATAAAATATTAGTATGAAACGTATATTGGGCATTTTATTAAAAGCCTGGTAATCAATGGTAACAAAACAAGCTTATTCAAGACTGTGTGACAGATGAGTTTCTAAATAAAGATGAGCACACAATATTTTCTTACGCTTTAACGACGATCATTATCTCAGTATGTTTTCTCATGCTCCCAATAGATACAAAACAAAACGTTATGCATTAAAACTCCATTGACGTTTGTGATTTTCAGGTGACGATGATAATTTTGTGTGAAAATGTGAGAGAGGTTAGTGAAGATGATCACAATTTGCAACGTACTTTAGTGTGGCGTGATGTCCTTAGCTGATTAGGTGTATTTCCTTAGTGAAAGTGGTTTGTAAACAAACGGATAGTGTGGAGGTGCGAGCTAATGCGAGTGTGTAGCGGCCAACATCGCCCCGCGGCGGCCGCCGGCCGACTGTTCCTCCCGGCCGCGTAAAGTACGTACGCGCTACGCTACCGTCTAGCGACTGCAGCCGAGCGAACACGACTGAAAACTACTACTTACTCATCTTTCAGAATTACTAGGAAAATCGTTTTGGTTTTACATGGCTACAACACTAGGAAACAGTCCTTAGAACTCTTCTTGGATGAGTATTGTTATTAATTTATTTTTGCAGTCATAAATCATTACTATGAGGAGTATCTTAAGATATTAAAAGTATAATGTTTCCGATGTGTATTACACATTTTCCCGCTTCATTATACGATGATATCATAGCGCTTTTAATGACCTTTAAGTTTTGATTGAAGTATTTAAATTAATCTCACCGTTTTTCTTTGGCTTTGGTATTTCTGTAGTTTGCGAAGAATCTGTGGCTGAAAAATAATTTGAGTCATGATGAATTTTTAGTTGTTTGTTGTCATAAAACCTTTCAAAATTTCATGGACTAGTTCAAATGTTGAAAAATAATCGACAAACTTACCTGTGCATGTCTCATTCATAACAACACCGATTTTGCATACATAAAGGTCCTATTTCTTTATGTTTAAATTCATTGCATTTGTGATTAATTTACATAAAAAACTAAAATAACCTAATATTCAAACGTCATCAAATAAAGATAGAAATGGTATGGACATTACTTATTAGTCTGTGGTATAGAAATTGAATAAATCCTTTTTTTAGGAAAAAAATAATACATTGAAAAACATTTATCTTTGCTGTGTAATATTTTTAAAAGAGGTGACAATTATAGAATTCGACCTCGAAAGAAATGTTTTTTCGTCGGTATATAATACAAATATGGGTAATTTTAAAACAGTCTTAGTTAAAAACTAACAAAGCAAGCAACAAAAGTTTGTAACATAGGCAATACGGTGCAAAACAGAATTCCAGATGCATAGAAGCAAAACTTGAAGATCGATACACCCTTGCTGACGACAAAACTCAATTAAATCCTGAATTAGATTGTTGATGTTTAATTTTGAAAATGTATGTTTATTTACGAGATTATTCGGATGCCATTAATAACAAGTTTACAGAAGGACATAGTGAGGCAGCGCTAACGAAATGTCATCAGTGATTGATATCGATCGAACGGTAGGTTTGTGACCGTGATATTTTAATAATAACTGGATCACCTAATTTCATCTCTATATTATCTTTATTAAACAAAATACATCCTTAATTGTTTCATATCCAACTATTTATACCAGTTATTTATCTTATGGTTAATATAAATAAAATAGCGTGCTTAAATAGTATAACAATAACAATTCTTTAAAATCTTTTGGAATGAAGATGACTACAACTGGATCTTGAAAAGATTTTAAAAAAATGTTACGTTTAGTAAATGTTACATGAAAAGTTTTATAACGATTTTCTTGTGGTAGATATCTCTTACCATCAATTGAGATTGTAGCCAAATACGTACCTCCATTAAAATATAAAGTTGCGGCGACGCGGAATTAAAGGTGAGTAGTTGTAAATATTTATTAGTTACATTTTCCATTGTATATAGCCATGTTTATTTCAATTGTTCATTTACGATTAATAAAGAAGACACCGCAGTGCAGATATAAATTATTTCTAGTCCGTTGAAGTTTGATATCGCACACAGACATGTTTACTTGCGTTAAAATACAGAGTTTATTTATAGTTTTAATGCATTTATACAAAACTGATAGTTTTGTAATCTCAAATTCAACGTTAATGGATGTAAGTTTTATTTCATTTCTATGTTTTTAATTAGTCATAAAGCTTAATTGTTGATACATTTCCAGATTTCCAAATTAAATGAAAAAAATGTAACAACTCTTATAATGGTAGATGAAAGTGTTCCACAAATATATGATCATGAGGAGTCGGCGATAGTTGGAGTTCGAAAAAAACGTCAAAGTAAGTTTGTTCATAAAAATCAAATACCTTTTAAAGTAGTGAGTAAAGTTGTGTGTTCCTATCCCCGATACAAAATCAAGAGTTTTCGGGGAACGCTCACTGTCTGATATACTCGTACGTACAGTCGTCTTGCGTAGCTTTGAACTCTTTTAGCAGATTTTTAAGATTCAATAATATTTTATAGGACTTTTGGCAAGTTTTATACTAGCCAAAATTCATACTAGCTGTTGCCCGTGGCTTTGCAAGCGTGGATTTATTGTCGTGAACGTTTCCGATGTTTTAAAATTAATAATGCTATTCTGTACGAAGACAAATCCAACAAATTAAACATAAAAAGCCGTCCTCGAATTCGTAATGGTGTGACATATCCGACTTTTTAAATTAAACATTAAGTGTTCTATTAAATAAATCTACAGATATGTAAAGGTAATTTAAGATTAAGAAGCAAATCATTAAATGTTCGAATGTTGTTCGAATTTCGAGAAACATTGATTTATTTATCATTTTGACATCCAAATATTTATAATTTGTATTATTCGAATTTTGCTTCGTAAAAGGATATTCGTAAAGTTTAATAATTTTAAAAACAATATTTTACTACATTTCAGATAAATACGTGGAGACATCTAAATTGAGCCAGTTGAAACTATTGCGATTGTTTGTGCAACTGTTCAAAAACGGTTGGGCAAAATCATATATTGGAGGCGCCCACGTATTCCATCATGTCGTGCCTAAACCTTCAGTATATCTGATGAGGGACAAAGTATTTAGGTTCTTCGCCCCCCCTGTAGGGGATGAGGGTAAAAAAGCATAAAATAACATGTATGTACACTGCAACATAAGTAGTGTAACTATTTTTGAATAAATAAAAGAATAATGCAAACTTTTTTATTAATTTAATTTAAAATCAATTAAGGTTAGAGCTAGCACAACGTTTTATTTCCTTGTCTTAGATAAGACTTGATACCGACTTTCTACCATAGTTAAAACGTTAAAATTATAGAAGTATGTAAAAATTAAGTAATTAAGCACAGGATTAAAGTAAAATTTATACTGAGTAATGACATAAATGTGTTTATTTAAATATAAACTGTTATTTTAATTATGTTTTGTTATGAACGAAATGGTAAAACAGGATTGTTTTAGCATAAAACAAATCAAAGAGGAAATATAAAAAGTTCTTGCTACTGGACTAGTACCGTACGAGTAATGAAATTGTTGTGTTGTTTATATCAGTGACAGTGGGCGGGGTGACCTGTTGGTATGTATATAAGTGGCGTGTGGGGATCAAAAGCATCTAGAACATCCCGCTGTCTCAATATGAAGGTATGCCTCGGATTAGCTCTAACGTGTCTTACAAATCTCTCATAAAAATAATAAATAACTCTCTTTAATCAAGGTCAATTGTAAGTTAGGTTAAATGGCAGTGGTCTATAAACTAATTAACTCTGAAATGTTAATAGAACGTGTTTTGTGTTTAGGTGTTGTTGCTTTCGTTGGTGTGCGTTGTCGGGCGCGCATGTGGCGGGGCCGTGGCGTGGCCGGGAGCCGTGGCCGTGGCGGCTCCGGGATATAGTCTGAGTACCATCCCGCATACTAAAGGATTTGCCTACTCCACCACACAGTATATTAACACTGTAAGTACATTTCAAATAATTTTTGTAATAAATAGCTTACTAAAAAGCTTTTTAAAGTCTTTTTCTAAATCCTAAAATGTATGTACATCAATAGTAATAGTAAAAGCCACACTGGGACTCTTCAAAATATATATGATTATAATAGCAGGGATGCCTTCATAATTTTTTGTTTTTATTTACAAAGTTACGCTTAAAATTTGAAATCATGTTCTTGCATTCAATCAATGTTAAAAACAGCTGTTAAGAGTTTTTAACCCTGAGTGGTGAGTCAAAGATTAACTTTTGATTCGAGGTAATCCATAAATAATTTTCGGAAGATTTTCTTAAATTTGTAACATTTTTAATTTTTTTGAATACCAAATTTTAGTTTTACGGAGTGCCTAATAATGTAGGTTCTTATTTTGTGCAGATCTGAATGTTAAAGTTATTTTCATAAACAATTTTGGCACAAAATGTGGCTGTTGGCTTTTTGTATGTTTAAAGAAGACCAATAGCCAGAAGGAAGGGTTGGGATTGTTTAAAAAGCTTGAGAGACAATTGTTAAAAATATGTTTTTTGTTACAGCTACCATCAACTTATTCGTTCGGGGTTTACCCACAGTTTTCCTACCAAATACCGCAACAGAGTGCAATATCTCCTATACAACAAGCGTACTATCCAGCTCCTGGCGCAGTCTACTACCCTGGTAGCATTTACTATCCTAGCGTTTCGCCAATCGCATCTATAATCCCCGGATCACCTCAAGCCCCTATCTCCGGTATTCCCCAAAACCCAGCAGAGCCTACCTTCCCTGAGTCGTTATCTCCTACCCCATCACCGCAGCCGGGTGATTCAGATTCCGCGGTGATAGATTCTGCTGATTCTAGCCAACAACAGTTGCCAATATCTGAACCAACAAACCAAGCTTCTCAGTTCCCTAGTACCTTTCCCAGTTTCCCTCAAATTCCCCAAGATTTCCCTTCATTCCCTCAGTTTCCGCAAGGGAGTGGAGCTATTTCAAATCTACCGCAATTGCCGCAGCAACCCCAGATACCCCAATTTCCAGGTTTCCCTCAATCCCCAGGAAATCCTTCAACTCAAAATCCTGCCCCTGTCCCACCGACCTCGTTCCCATCTGTAGGCAATCAAGACCAAGGATTGAATGATGAAGATACAATTTCTGTTGAATCTGCATAATTTTGCTGAATAAAAAATTTAGTAAGTAAGTGTGTATTCATTGTCAAGTTTTCTGAAGTTCGACATTACTTTTAAAAAGCCTTTGTATGGAAATATAAAATTCAAGACACTTCTTTGTAATATATTTGACAACAGCTTATTTAGAACAAATTAGTAGTTTTTCTTTAAAAATACCAAAACGAAAGCAATTTTTATTTCCAAAATCCGATATTTCTTTCTGGGTTCCAGTGGTAAAAGTTTGTTTCGGTCGTGTTCCTCCCAGTGATACCCATTGAATAATAAAAGGTGTATGGGAACCAGTCGGTGGCGAAGACGATGGTCACGTTGTAGCCTCCCACTCCTGTCACTACTGGTGTCATAAGTCGGTTCGGCAGAAGAATCTTCACACATGATATAGTACATTCAATGCCAGCGGAGATCTACACAGGAAATTCTACAGTAAAACTCACATCCTTCTTTTCATCGACGATTGCTATGGCTAAAAGATTCAAGCAACTTTACCGTGACTTTAAGCTGAGGAAGTGTTTAATTCAATTGATCCAGCGAACCCAACTTTATAAAGACAATCCGACCAGGGAAGTAGAACACATACGATCGCCATACTTCGATTAGTAGGTACAGACCCGTTGGGGAATCGAACAGTCGGGGATGTTGGGATTAAGTGCTAAAGGCGATCAACCTATAGGCAGTGGCGGCTTAGCGTAGGTTGGCACTAGGAGCGGATTTAATTTTTACTCGTATTAAGCACCCCCCTCACAATAACAACAAATCGGTCAGAGATTTCCGAGATATCTGGGGTCACGAATTACCAGTTCAAAAAAGCTAGTAATTATTTGGAAGAGTATTTTATTACTGCGCGAGTCACGTACTCGTTTCCGTAGTTTAATGTAATATGAAAAATATAGTACTCACTTGTGCTACCATTCTTAGTTTCGCGGGAGGGTCCGCGTTAACTTCAAACTTTTCCGAGTAAAAGAAGGATGTGAGTCGATCTTGCCTCTTGGAGCTCTTGTAACACATGTTACCAGAAACGTAGGTCCGCGCTCGCCATCCTTGCTTCTGAGGCTTTCTTTTGCGTAAATATTCCTTCTTAATTCCCATACCTGTAAGTTGTTCAGAGTAAATTTACTTAAGATACGGCTTGTCTCTTGGTTTGAAGTTCAAAACATTCGTGTGAATAAATTCAAATTTCTATGAACATGAAAGCAATAAACGTATGAATATTCGAATAGCACATAAATGTTCATTTGATTAACATTTATTATTTTTGGTTACCATAAAACATTGTGTATGTTATGTATTTTAATAAATTAGAGCTCGAAATGACAGGGCACTGCCATATTCCCAGGTTCCACATGATTGGTTATACTTGCCTGTTCCATCATTGACCAACATAAAGTTATGCGGGTATGGATTTGGTAGAACATTTGCCGTGACAACGTTAATAATCCAAGTTCTATACGGATAAACATCGATGTACAAAGGTGGTTCTTGGTTTAGTCGCCGTCTCATGGAACGGCGGGTGCAAGGGGCTCCACCAGCTGCTAACCCAATCAGTTCGAAGGTCCCCTCCGTAGCGTGGCTGATAATCGGGGCCCCCGGTCGCACACCACAGCCTGTACTACAGAGCACGTGAGTTACGCCTTCACTGCCAAGTCTCTATGGAAAGGTACACAATATGAGAAGCTTTACTTTAATTTACTATGTCAATTATTATTTCTTGGGTATTTACCGATTTCATGCGGTGCCTCCTACAGTCTTTGTGACTGTACATTTTTAAAGTTTTCTTTCCCATCCTTTCTGCGTCGAAATCAGTAGGCACCGCTAAAATTAATAATAGATAATTATACGTATGAAGCGTTTTAAAAAATAAGAAATGTATTTAAAATATTATTTTGTACCTACTGCTTATGTAGTCGATGAGAAACACAATTTTTGTTTTGCGCTTTTTTTCGCGTTCTAGCAATGAAGGCAAACAAACAGGGATCATGTAATCTACAAAAATTCATCAATAATTTTATGTCATGAAACGTGAAAATTGCCATTAAATATTACTAAACGATTAATCCTTACGTGATTTCATAGTTCTAATAAGCTTGACTAGCGCCAAACTGTTACCGACACCAAATCTGAAAATTAAAGCGACATAAAATATAGTCTTAAAAATGTAAGTAAAATTAAATTTATCACACTAACCTGGAATATTCTGGGTGCGAAGTTATTTCCGCGATAGGCATTTCGATGTATGCTCTTGCGCATTTAACTCCATTTTTAAGTTCCATTTTAGATAATCCACAGTCTTCTTCATCCCGGTCGTAATCTCCGAAAACAATATTCCCTCTGGAAAATTTTGAAAGGAATTATAAACTCAAACGAGTGCAAATTAAAATCTTAATACATTACTTACAGTTTGTAATTCTTAGGTAGGCGTAGGAGATCTGTTGCAGTTCCAATTACGAATTGTTTCTGAATAAGAACGACTCTTGGTGCTTTACTATGATGAGGTAACCCTGTTGTGACTGCAGACAAACATAAATGTATTGTAAGCTACAATATCTGCAATACTTCAAAGTTGTTTCAAAGTTCTAAGATACTGTTCCAAGATAAACAGCAATACAAACAAAAGTTGCTTTCCTCTAAACATACTTATCTCGTATGCCTACCTTTATAAGAGTAAAAGTTCGTAAGCTTGTATGTAGGAAGTGATTTCTAGATTAATCATTCGACTTTAAACATTCTTTCACCATTATTTAGAATAATTTTTGCAGGATCAACACAGGCATAAACTAGTTTATAGATAAATATTTCGTCAGGCCTAAGTTTTATCATAGTTACCATGAATGTATTGGACGAAACCTAGCCATGGAAATGTTCGTTGCTTGACAACTCCATCTGGAGGCTTTAGATCGAAGTCGTCATGACACACAGAGAAATCACGAATTATGCACAACGCATTCGTGATTAATACTGAAACAATAAGATTAAAATTAGAACTAGAAAATATATTAATTCATAAACCAAACCATTTCATACGAACCCGTTGAAAAAACAAAACCTATACTGCACACGTTCATTTTTCTTAAACGATCTCCTTACACTTGAGTTTAAAATACTGATGCATTGTAAAATGGCCGGTCCTCGCATTTATTTGTAAACAAATAAAGAATTTTAGCAATTAACATTATTTACCTCAATGAATACGAATGTTGAATATTTTTTTGACAGTACCTTATTGTTGCATTGTTTCCAACTTGTACAGAAGTATGCCAACATCACGTTTTGATAGTGTTATTTAAGTTAAGGTTATTGATCTGTTTTTGTTTTATAAATTTTAATTGGCTGCCGTTAAAAGATAAAAAAGACAGCCTTTAACATTTTTAGTCCACAATATTAAACAAAAAATTACATACTTGTAGTACTATTACTACAACAAAAATATTATATACAGCTTGTTCCGATGTGAAAGATAGTATGTGCAAATCATAGTTGAAACTATATAGTTCCATCTTTTCATTATAGAACTAAATCTATAATAAGAGTATTTAACATACTTATCTTGAAGGTAAAACATATTGTTCGTTTTTGTCTTTGCCTTTGTAGATAATACGCGATTTGTTCTTTTTTTAAAATAAATAGCATGAAAAAAAATAAAATGTATAAAAAATTTTATACAAAAAAGGCCCAAAAATGTTTGAACCAAAAACCCAAAATCGAAATCACGAAATCATTGGTTTAATTATTTAGTATTTTATTACTCTGAACATTAAAAAAACATATATTTTAGGGAAAAGTAGTCGTGATTTTGTTGGGATATTGTTATATTTCTAGATACAGTTACAGCCTATAGCTATGGGGTTTAGCCCCATTGTTACCTATCGGTATCCATTTAGTCTATCGATCGATTCTGTTTTTTTTGGACCACCTCCTTTATTCCTCCAATTTAAAAGCAAAATTTATTAAAATATTAAAATTTGTGCAAATTCAACCACAACACATTCAACAGAAAGACAACAATTTGTACGGAAGATTCTTTAGATGATTTTCGTACCTAATGATCACTTTAATGGAAATATAGTACATTTTCAGGAATCAAGAGCATTTTGAAGGAGCATCTACGTATTCCATGATATAGGCGTTGTCCTATGTAATCGTAGGAACACGTTTATAGATTTTTGATGATAATTAAGGAAAACCATTTATGTAAGTACATTTTTATTGATTTTAAAACACACTTTACAATTTTTACATCTTTTTTGTAAGTTAGTAGCTTCATAAAAGATCGCTAGCCTAAAAAAATCTCTTACATTATTTTTTACATTGTTATAAATTTAATTATGCATATTGGTGTGGTACATCAACAAAGTGTTAAACTACAGACGTCTTGGATGATAAAACTCCCAAATGAAAGTAGCTGGCATTGACAATCTGTTGTGGAAGTAGAACTCGTGGATCTGCATTTTGTGGATGGTGTTCTTTATCACATATACAATATGACCTTGGCAGTAGTACAAGGGGAGTCTGCCTCTCCTAAGGTAGTACTTTCGCGGGACCCAGGTCGACATCACAATGCATTGGAGTGCAAATCTCATTGTATGCGACTTTTGCAAAAGCTACAACAATACAGCTATTTCTAATTACTAATTCCGACTATCTATAGTGATGGTTATTGGTTATTTGATAAAACTCATATTATTTTACCTTTTAAAGTAAAAAATCTTTTTCTTACGTTGTCTAATAACTAAAATAAATCGATATAAACATGGTGGTGCTTACGTAGAGGTATGTCATTGTACTATCTTTGAATGATTCAACTGAGTAGTTAGCAGTTCTACGTCTGAAATTATCCTGTAGCGATTCTTTAGTACACCATCCAAACTTGTAGGTACTGTGTAAATGATCTGAAAAAAATTGATGTTATTCTAAAATGAAACATAGTCTGGTAATGAAACTTGAGCATGTTCTGGGACAAGTATACCGTGAAGAACTAAGGGGTTTTGAGGGGTTAGCAATGCGAGCAATATGCGGTTTGCTTTGCATGCAAGTATATTCTTACCAAGGTACGCAGTTGTAGAATTCGATGCACTGAAAATTATTTTTGTTTTTTGTATGTAAAATAGTTGTGTTAAAAATAGATTAGTTGTGACTTACTCCTCGGTAACTGTTCGTCGGGGGTGGGGGTGGTTCTATCGTACGTTGGGTCTATCATACCAGTTGCTTGTTGTCGTAAGGCGTACATAGCATGATTTGCTGGTATCGCTTTCCATGATAACATTTCAGCAGCTTAAAAGTCGTATAAACTGAATTAAAAATAAATGAAACGTAATTTTATTTGAATTAAGTTTTAATTTGATAAAATTTAAACAACATCTGTGTTATTTGACTAATAAATAATGAAATTATATTCAAATGGTTTTAACAGTACACTTAAAAAATAGCACATATTTAACAATTTAAAATCTTTAAAATAAATACCTAATAATAAAATAGCCAAAGCTTGTAGAAATATATACAACATCCTACAAAAAATTCAACCGCCTATGTTACTTCTACAAATCTGTTTACAGCTATGACACTTGGCTCTGACTAATCACTATTCATTGTTAACTCGCATCTCACACAATAACGCTTACATTCCTGGTTACTTAAACAGCGTAATGTTTCCCAATCAGCAATGTATACTTCATATTGTATTCAAAGCCATTTTATATATATATATTTATAAATTTGTATTTTCAATTTTAATTGCTACTAATGCTAATAATACTTGATCTCGATTGTGATTTTTTAAATTGAGGTGTCATTAAAGTGACCCAAAGACTTCTCGTTCCGGGATCGCAAATTACGAAATAAATAAATAGGATAAACCCTTGAAGCGTCGACGTTATACAGAACAAGTACGACCACAAAAGGTTTTTAGAAAATGACATAATTCCGAAAATCCAAGTAAAACCTAGAAGGAAAAAAAGTAGAATCGATAGTCTGAGCTGAGCACCAACAAGATCAGTATCTGAAGATCTCATTTTTCCTTCAGGTCCTTTTGAGATAGCATAGATCACACATACGAAGAGAGTAATGTTTATGATTAAAATAAGACAAATCGGTACCACCAAAGAAAGTAAAAAATAATAATCACTTGGATAACAAATGGTTGACACTTCGTTCGATTTGTCAGGAATATAATTCTCTGGTCCAATAATCAAAACCAGTACAATCGGTATAACAGGAACACCCCAACCAACAAATGTTAATTTTATCATAAACCGAGAAGGCCACCGAATACCTAATACTCTTACATAACGAATAAATTGTAAAATAGCTGAAATTAACATCCACATAAAACTTGAAAGAACAGAATAGTGAAGTAAAGACCCTAAAATGACACATGTTACTCTAAATCTTCTAGACGTTAAATTATCAACACTATTACCAGTAGACAACGAATCAGCTATGTTGTAAATTAGGATAAAAACTAAAGGTAAGGCTATTGAAGCCGATAAATGTAACAATACTTTTGTTCCGGCTTTTCGACGCCATGCATAAAATACGATTGCGGTAACCCAAATACCTAAAATACCGACTAATGATAGAGAACTGCCAATAACAGTTATCATATTAAGAGCCCGTTTATGTTGAGGAGTCATCGAGTTATTATCATTGTCATTTCCACCAAGATTAATAAGTTGACCAAAATGTGTTAAGTGATAACATTCACAAATTGATAAGTTATTATAATGCTCCACCATATAACACCCTTCATTGGTCCAGAAACCTAGACGGTCAGAAAAGTGGGGTTGAAAATCCCAATACCCACAAAACGATTTCTTGTTAAAGTAATTTAAATCTCTAAAAACTAGAGGTAAAGCATTTTCTAAATTCGATACAAAACCCGGTATGGAAATTCCAACAATGCGACTGTTAACCAAATGCTCATTGTATTCAATCTCCTGAAATATTGCATCATTGTAAAATATATTAACCACGATATAAACTTCGTTATCATCAATATCTTCGTCTTCACTCTCGTTTAAACTTTTTCTCAATGAATTCAATACACTAGCTGGTATCCATGTAGCGAGTTCCAGATTAGGTATAGATGAAACTTCTTCCATAGTTGTGTTTTTGTATAGAGGTTTAATAATCATTTCTGTGAACTTATCTGATGTTTCTGTTTTTTTTATAACAGCTACACCGGTTATATTATTAAATTTTGGGTATGAAATTTGGACAATAAACTGTGGTTTTACAGATAATTGAAAATGACTCGTATCATTTTTGATTGTATTTACAAGGTTTGTATTGTCATAAGCAATCATTTCAAATATATCATTAACGCAGTCTAGAATAACATTCGTTGAGTTAAGCGTCTGTGCTAATCGTAAATATTGATTGTTTAGAGTTAGAACTCTATCCATAACCCAAGCCATATTATCGATGTCTCCCATATCCACTGCAGATTGATCGAATTTTACTAACTCTAACACGTGTTTAAGTGACATTGACAGATAATAAATATCAGCTGGTATAATTATATCGATATCACTGAGAACATAATTAAGACCTTTAGTTAAGAACGTAGTTGTAAAATTATTAGGCATTTGATTTTTTACAAAATTGTATAAAAAGGTCGTGGTATTAGTAGCTTCATAATTTTTATTACATGAACCTTGTACTTCACCCCAAATTCCACCCAGTAAAAAAGATCCATAACAGTGACGTTTAACTGGTAGACCATTTTCTTGAAGACAAAATTCGTTTGGAGCTGCCATGTGTCCTATAGGTGTCAGATCCCAATTTAAAACATTTTCACCTATTGTTTTATCAGGTAAACAATAAATAGAACTGGAAATATTTACAAAAGTGCACATTTCATTCGACTTTGAAAATTCTGTCAGAGCTATATGTTCTAAATCGTTAAGTTTTGCTAAAATATTAAGTGATTTTTCAGAGTAAATTTCTGGAATAGTTACGTGAAGATGAATTAAAACAAAAAGGGATTCTCTAGTATGATTAAGTATATCCATTACTATGACTTTGTTTGCGTTAAATATTAAACTTATATAATTTTCGATCATTTCCACCCGCTTCAAGACATTTGGTTCTGTTTGATTTATTTCAGAAACAATTAAATGAAGTTCTACTACTAACGCAAAAACATGTTCATCATCTTCCTGTGCACCAACTATAATTTTCTCGGTACTTATTAAGGACAGATCAGTCAAATGGCCTTCACACCAATATTCTGCTGATCTGTTTGTTATTCGCTTTATAACATATACAAACTTTTCTAAATGTTCAGAATCTGAATAGTTTGTTCTGCTTCTTACCACTAATAAAGGTAACTCACAAATCTCAATTGAATTGAAAAATCCTTTTGCGTTAGAAAAGCAACGTATCCCAATATCAGTTTCATCATATTTCCAAAGGCCTGATGGTGAGTAAACAGTAAGATACAAAACATCTTCTTTATCTTCATATTCAAACTGGAATGAAGTTTCTATATTTAGGTATTCTTTTTCACATGCCATACATGATAATTTTTCCATCGGGTTTAAAAATCCTACATCACCATTACTATTAATGACACCTTCAAAACTTTGTAATATTAAACTAAGGTTGTTAGTGCTTCCATTGTCTAAATCATTTTTTGTCGACGAACTGTTTTCTTTTAGTTGAAACCAACATTGTTCGGTTGTAGATAATTGACTAAATTCAGCAATATTTTTAAAAATAAAAATTTTCATGTCATCGAATGTATTCATTGGTTTCTCGCATTTTGTCTGTTTGAACTCATTAAATGATAACGGGTTTGAGGATTGCTCAATTCCATAACATGACCCTTCGTTTGACATAAATCTAAATGCGTGATATCCTTCTGGACACGTTACTGGATATTGAAACTTGTTTATAAAAAAGCACAAACTTGGATATATTTTATAGCATGTGTCTGTTTTTATGATTCTTTGTTCGACATCCAATAGCATACAGTTTTTGAAGAAAGAAGCTTGAATTTTTAAACTGTTTTTACTTTCAACACGGCTACCCCAACTTGGTCCAGGTAAATACCATACTAAGGGATGTAAGATCTTTGCTCTCTGACCTGGTAACCAAAAGTATTTAGTCGTTGATGTTGAATTTAGAGATGATAGTAAAGATTCAACTTCTACTTCATCCAGATCGGTGATTGCGGTGGCACCTCCACTTTTGTAACATGGATAGTTCCATGCATATGGCTTACCAATTTGATAACAATAGTCATTGCCATTCCCAAGAATTCGATGATATCCAGGTGGACAGGATGCTAAGTCAAAACTTTCTCCAACTTTTAAACACGGCGGTACTTCTGCAAGTGGTGGTATCCAGTGAGTTCCGTTGCAGTTTCTTGTGACCAATTCATTTCTATAATAACACTGAGGATATGACTCTACGTTATTAGAACGTAAGCTTTGATGCCAAACGACCCTAAGCTTTCTATCGAACACCTCCATCGGGCAGTCCTGTAGACAAAAATCGAAAAATTGTAAACGTTTTCTCTACATTGTGCAAATAAAACATTAATCTATTGTTTAGCTAGAAGTATTGCGATTTGTTCTCACCTGCATTGTTAGATCAATGAGTAATGTTGTCCAAAGAATAACAAGCTGAGTTGATTTCATTTTACTTAAAAATAGCTACATTTATTTTGTATCTCATACAACCACATTAGTTAGTTTCAAAAGTTTGTGTCTTACTTCGTGTTTATAAGTGAAATGACATATTCCGAATTATTTGCTTTTATCACAACCTGTATCTACATCATATAGACATCCGGTAATTTATGTGGATACAGGCAGTTATTATTTGGCAGTTACTATTGTTTTTTTATTCTTCTGTATTGGTTAAATAATATCAATATTATAAATCATAGAAATCAATACTATCTAGGCCCATTTAGTAAGGTACACTCTGATATTCTATAAAATTCTCTTTGCCCAGAAATAGACTATTTTGTTTACAAACAAGTAGCTTATAAAGAGTTGACCGGTTACCTATTGGTGTTCTTAACAACTTCCGTTATGAAGTGTTTTTTTAGTTTTTATTACTTTCTACTTTTAGGTAGGATTGAAACGTTTCAGTATTAGTTTTAGTGATGTTGAGTTGTGTTATAAATTACATTTTTTGAATATTTTTCAGCCGTTTCCGGGCAATGTTGGCAATATTTTATTAGCCTAAATGAAATTTTATTAAACAATCCAGTTGAAATGGGTAAGTGAAATGCGTCTCTACTGCTAAACTATTTAATTGCTATCACAATCAGGTCAATAATGTTATAATATAATATAATAATGTTTTAGAGTTGACGCACAGTACATACTATTATGGAAAATGTAAATTCAGATTGGAAGATTTGACATTTCTCGCACACGCTCATTTGGAACACACGGACGTCTTAGGCAAGCTAATAGTAAGGGTAAGTATGAGTAATAGTGATTGAATACATCATTTGAACACATCAGGTTGAAAATTTAATAGACTGTCAAAAAAAAAGAGTTTATCTGCACACAGTTCTTCCATACGAAACCAGTTTTTTTCTTCCCGATTGACCTAGATGGAGTTAATTTTTCCGTTCCATTGGAACTTCCATATATCTAAACAGATGACTATATTCAAAGTCAAAGTCAAAATGATTTTTATTCGAATAGATTTCAAAATAAGCACTTTCAAAATGTAATTTTTACTACTATTCTAATGCTATTTCTACGGGAATGCTATTTCTACGGGGAAGAATCCGGCAAGAAACCTCCATAGTTACTTTTTTTAATATTCAAATACAATTTTTTCTTCTAAAACTTACAATTTTTCAACATAATAATTCTAGCTACACTCCCAACTGTCAGTAAGATAAACCTTTGCAGCTAATTAAATTACTTCCATATTTTGATAGATTTGTTACTACAGTCCATACTATGTTGGACCTCAACCGATTTTCTCGTTTTCAGGGATGGCTTGACGTCGTTAGAATTCCAACTTGTATAATAATAAGGGCCACTTCATACGAACAAGACACCTTCCGCAACACTGCCTACAGATTCCAAATCTGCGTCCCTCGTATTACTTACTGTCACACGCAAAAAAGGTTCAAGTTCTATTACTACGAATGGTATATCCCACCGGACATGTATGGTGGTATGAACTGGGACCTTTATTTCTATGGACCGACTTCGCTGGATTGGGAATAATACTGTTTAATTTTGAAATTTAAAAAAAATTAAGAAATGTAATTATCTTTCCGGTGCAAAGAATATAAAATTGGATTTAAAATTTATGAATATGGAAAATTTTTATGTATTTAACTAAAAATCATAATAATATGAATGCGCAAAGAAAAGTATGTAGGTACCCCTCTTTACAAAAATTACGCGGACTGTGGAGCAATTTGGCAAACTTACGGTTTTTATTGTATGGAGGAGGAGTGCAGACAACTAAAACGTATGCTATAAGCGCTTTGATTATTTATTATCATTGTAAATCGTTGCTTAGTACCTGCGACACAAGACTATATCTTAGTGCAGGGCTAAATCAAAGTGTGTGTCGTGATGTGTTTATTATGGTTATTAAAGAAAATGCGTTAAAATAGAAAAAAAATACGTTTCACTTATATACATGCACATATGACACGCCATGACTTAGGTTATGGTTAAGAAGAGATCTGCGACATCTAGTTTAAATAATTGTGGATTGTATTTTTTAATATTTATCTTCCACCCTGTATAAATAGTTGACTCTGTTAATCTAGGTACATAAAAACACTCTCCATATCTAATATCTAATCTGGAGCTTTGGGTAAGCCTACCGATGAACTCATATTGCGAGTCTCGGATAGGTAAATAGAACCAAAGCTTTCATGAGAACTGTTAATTAAATTTATTATGACTTCGTATTTATCAATATGTACTCAAACTGTTAATTTTGAACACTATAAATGAAAAAAGTCGTTTTCGAAGAACTCCTCTGATATTAATTATAAAGTCTTCATAACTAATAGGTATTAGTGAAACTAATATATACTCGTATTAAAAGTCTTGGTATGGTAAGGTCATGAAAATTAGCACATTACGAAATTTTTTGTCTATGTTCTACTAAGCCGATTTTTTCTATTATTTCATCGGGTATGGATTGATGTGGATTGAAGATAAAGTTTATGCTTTTTAACACCTTTTCGTCATGGATCGCAGTACACAGACTAAAATATTCTTTGTTGATATTTCGATGATTAAAGGATGTTATGAAGTCAGTAAGTAAATTTGAATATAAACAAATAAACATATTTCTTATTTAATACTTAATTTTGTCAGGCTCCGACATCAATTAAAGTTAATTCGTTGTACTGAAATGAAGAAACGTATTGTATTTATATTATGTTTACTAAAATTTTGTAGGTTTCTGTGTGTAAATGTGCTGCATGAGTAAGTTGTTGGATTTGTTAAAGTAGGTTATTTATGGTATTACAAACATTTTTTTCAGTCGTTCAAGTACAAAGTTGGCAGTATTTTGAAAGGATTAAAGATGTGGTGTTGGCTCATGGTATACCGGACTTGGGTAAGACATTATTTCCCTTATTCTGATATGTGACTGCGCTTTTGATGGCAGGAAGTTCTAGAACTTGATTCTTACTTCGTCATTTTACTTCTGATTAAATTCATTGTTGTTCTCAAGACAGGCAGTTATATCCGACCACGTACCCTGTGCTTCACTGCACAGATGCAATATTCATTTCAAAGGATGACACTGTTGATCCTGGTTAACATGAGTTGTAGAGGTGTGACAGAGTGGTGGATGTGCCCACAATTTTTTATTTTTTTTAGAAATATTACACAGTGAATATATTTACGGAAATTGTAGACATAGAAAGGAATTTTTATCATTTTATACTCACATACATTTGGACCATTTGGACGTTCTTGGAAAAGTTATTGTTAGGGTAAGTTTGTTATGGATTAAATCAATGACATGTGATCCAGAGCTGATTTGGCTGCATTTTGATAAATAATAATAAACAACTTATTAATGAAAGCGCTGACTGATTTTGTACTGTTTTCAGGGTTGGCTTGATATATTAAGGATTCCAACTTGTATTATTCTAAGGGCGACTTCATATGAGCAGGACACCTTCCGTAGCACGGCGTTCAAGTTTCAAATATGCGTCCCTCGGATTACCTACTGCCATTCGCGTAATAGGTTTAAATATTTCTATTACGAGTGGTTTATACCTGATGATATGTATGGCGGTATGAACTGGGATCTATATTTTTACGGACCAGAATCTTTGGTTTGGCAATAAATACTTTTAAATTGCATCGGTTTTTATTTCATGGTTTCATTGGAGAAAAATAATATAATGGCAGCGCTAGTGATCTCCTCTTAAAACCTTTAAGTCCATAAATCATATTTTATCTTCACTGGCTAATGCACCCATGCTAATAATTATTACAGACGCCTGGGCTGGGCCCTAATTATAATTACGGCCGCTCTTGCCAAAACCAAGTAATTGAAATATTCATGAATGGAATCGAAATTCCCATTGTTTTCACTACGTTGTCAAAATTTAGGTAACCAACTTATAAAAAAATATAATATTGGGAATTATTTTGTGACAATTAAGAGAGAGACTATTAAGTGATAGAGCTTAACGTAGAACTTTAAAGATAAAGTATACCTACTACAGTCCAAAAAAATATTTTACGTACCTACATAAATTTACGTTAAGGTCGTTTTATTCAACAGAAGCAAAAAAATTTAAAATTCAAATTAAACTTGTTTTTAACAATTGTTTCAATAAAATATTTTAGTTTTTATTTTAATACAATGTATATCTTCATCTTATAAAAATATAATACTATTTCATTCATCAGATATAATAATGTAGATATTTCACATGTACATTTTCACTTGTCATTATCATCAAATTTGGAATGAGTTATTAAAATAAATGTTTCGTTTTCTAATTTTGATAATAACATTATAAGTTTAATGTCTCTTACACTTAATTTTTATCAACTCTTAAAACTATTTTAACCAATATTCTTAATTATAATATTTTATATACGCTTTGAATTATCTCAGTAAGGTGGTCATTCGTCGTCAGATTTTAGTCCACCCTTTGGCAGTGGCGGTGGGGGTACGTTTGGGATTGCGGGGTCTTTGGAGGAGTAGTTGAGGACGTTTAGATCACTAGAGTCTGATGGCGGGGGAACAGCTGGGTTCTCGTTCTGTGGTTTAGGAGGCTCTGCTGGGACTTCAGGCTTACTTGATCCTAATCCTGGACTGAACTCACTAGCCAAAGGTCCATAGACTTGTGCGAAGTTAACATAAGGGTTGAAGTTGTAAGGATCGTACGGGTCATAATACCGGATTCCAGGGTACGGGTACGTGAGAGGCCCTATGTGGTTGAAACCTCTGTAAGGGTCGAACTTTCCGAGGGGTAAGACTTGGGGAGGCAGGCCGAATTCGTTGAGTGGTATGGGGGATTCAGTGTTCGGTGGAGAGGGTGGCGCAGATGGAAGCGGAGCTGGTTTGTTTCCAGTACCGGAACTTTCTGGAAGTGGTGGTTGTTCTTCTGGACCTGGAACTTTGGATTCAGGTATAATATTTTGTGCTGGCACTGAAGGTTCTTGCGCTGGAGGTTCTGGCGCAGGAGCTGCTGGTGCCGGACGTGCTGATGCTTCAGCTGGTGCTGGCTGAAGCCTGGGAATTGGAGCTGGTAATGGAACTAAGCCCTGTAATTGAAGAAATAATCTTATATCAGTGAGATAAATATAGAGTTCTATAAGCTAATTAATTATTTATGTTTCTATACCTACGCAAGGAAAAATGTTGTTTGAATGCAGTAAAAAAATGGTCCTTTCATTCGATTGCGGCGAAGAATTTTTAAAATAAATAATTTATTGTGTCTCTTAAAATTTATTTCTTAAAATAACCATCGGATTATTTGTTAAATAAAAACTGCAATGGCACACATTATTATGGTAGGGGTTAAAATAAATTCAAGGTTGTATGTATATACATAATTTTTTTTTTATCAACCTATCAGTTGGTTATCGTCGTGAAACAAATTATTACCAAATCTCTGTGATTGATTCCTGCTGCTAATGCCTTTTTTCTGTTTTTTTTTTTTATCTGACATTTCCTGATAAAATTTATGATTTGGGAAGAATTAAAACTTCATTTGTTTTGTTAAATTTGTTAAATACCTACGAAATATAATCTATTAGATATATTTTCCATTCCGTTCATTTAACTTTAGTATTTGATTTTACACAGGAGTGAGACTTATTTGTAATAACATTATGTATATGCTAGAGCTACACTTAGTACAGATAATGTAATTAAAGTGTATTAATATTAATTTACCTCGCATTGATTAGTATTGTGCAATTTTCAAATACCAATGGACTATATATTTATTATATATTTATACCATCAGATTTTGGATCTACATGATATACATTATGATTATGAAAAGTTTAATGAATAAAAACTGGAACAGTATACCAGAATTGATGTGTTACTTTGCGATCTGTTCATTTCTGCGTTAAATCGATCTGATATAACCTACTAAACCAAAAAGGAATGCATAGTATTAATAACCCTTGCAAAACTAATAAGTGAATTCATCAATATGTGACGCAGCGGTTTAACAGTTGACACAAATGATGCTGGTTTCGATTCTCGGCTAAGGCAAATCTTTATGTTGTTTGCAAGACCCTCGCTCTCTATCCTTCTCTACCAAAATATTTGGTTTTATAAATAAGAGCTTAGCTTAGCTCTTCATGAGATCTAAAATATTTTACAGTTAAAACGTTGTGAGCTTTTGAGACTTATTGGCTTTTTTTTATTAATGCTATTTTACTTTAATGTTTATTGTGGGATTCCTATTACTTACCTCATAGCTAAGAAAAAATCACAGTTTTATTTGTTCTTGCTAAAACTTTTAAAATAAATAGTAAGTACTCACGTTGGATAGTGGCACTTCTCCTCCATAATAAAAGGCAGGGTGGATTGGGAATGCGAAGGCTGCATCATGAAAAACTGGTTGGTACACTGGGTATGCTTTACTCGGCTCCAAGTTCTGGTTTGAGGTGATCAGAGCATTGTACACCTTAGGGACACGACCAGGGTCGGGATCAGCCAACGATCCGGCTACTATGCATAGTAACTGAAATATTATATAAGGCTATTATTATTTATCGTAGCAGCAATAGTAAAACACTTTGAGAAATTAACAACTGACTTTTTAGTTATCGGGTTGTGGTACCGTACGAATGACAGAGGGACGAGGTTGGGAATCCGAAAAACTATTTAAGCTTGTCAATTGAAAACAAAACACTTGAATTGATTGGCTTGTTTCCAAAAAACTGTCCATTTCTCAAAAAGTCTTTAAAAAGAAATGAAAAAAAAATATAAAAAACAATAAACATTTATCTAAAACTCTGCGTCCAACAAACAGATGATTTTCCTACAGGTGTTTTGAGAATACCTATGTAACTTATAATTAATTATTGTTTATCTCAAGAATTCATAATGTATATAATTTTCCCTTACTTTACAAGGAAACTGGTTTTGGAATTGTATTACGAGAACGCATTTAAAAAGAGCCAATTAGTTTTCACCTTGAACAAAGAATCAGTGATTTATATTAGTTCATTTGATATCTGCCGAGTACTCGACTAATAAACCACACAAAAAAGTAAGCCCTAGATATATTTTTATCTTTTTTATCTCAATAGTGGACGAAAATTAAGCCATTGTATAATACTGTATTTGAAAAACACTTCAGCATATTTTAAATTGAAACTTTTTATCAAAACGTTGTTACAAAATGTTGGCTTGGATTAACTTTCATAATATCTTATATTATATGTCACGATTAGTTCAATAATGTGCTTTAGGTGTGCAGTGTACACTGCTTATATGGCCCATGTATTAATCAACGTATTATATTTATGTATTTAAGTAGATACATACGGACAGGCACAGGCATACCTTTATAAACACCTGTGATCTAAATTTAATAATGTCGTATTCATTAATAGTCTACGTCTAGTTCTAAGGTATCTAATTTATCGCTTGGCAATAATGAACTTAAGAAATTCATAATGCTAAATGCCCATTTGGAATTCAAGCTCAAAAAACCTTCTGTCACTTCCATTGTCGTTATTGTAATATGTAATGTTGAAATGTCATATATATCTTGGGTTTAATCAATTAATAGTGCTTTTGACAGCCGGGTTTTTTTAGCACATTTAATTTCTTAGGCCTTGGCTTTAGTAGGTGTGGCCAAGGTTTCGCCGGGCATTGTCGTTGCGCGCGCGCTATTTCCGGCACGATTTTGCGCATTCATTTTGTAATAATGGAGAGAAATTTCTTGGAATCGGTAATAATTAATCAATTTCGTTACAAATAAAATAGCAAATAATAAAAAGTTAAGAGTTTCAGTCCAATCCTACTTATAGAAATAATGTTAAGGTGTGGCAGGCGTTCTTAATCCTTTAGGATTTGCGCTTATAGGGTCGGAAGGCCGAGTGGTTCACGCTATGTGATCGTGTGATGTGTCAAGCGTAAGTGACCACAAGCTTCGGGAACTGCTTCCTATTTGATGCTACATCTATCTACCACAGATATAAAGTAGTAGAAATTTATGAAAACGAG
Source organism: Choreutis nemorana (assembly GCA_949316135.1). Lineage (NCBI taxonomy): Eukaryota > Metazoa > Arthropoda > Insecta > Lepidoptera > Choreutidae > Choreutis > Choreutis nemorana. The sequence goes on from OX438598.1 coordinate 4,107,665, forward strand.
CAAATTACTAAAAGAAAAAAATCTAACTATAAATTACATTGCATTGAATTAGTCTTGGTGATACCGGAGATCAATATAAAGTGTAGAGATTTCAAAACAGATAAAAGCACTTTAGAAAAAATAAATAATTTTCCTGTCAACTTGTGCCTTGTTTTTTCAGTTAAAAAATAAATAATTTTCCTGTCAACTTGTGCCTTGTTTTTTCAGTTTGAAAGATTTTTATAATTGATGACTTTTAAAAACGTTAATATTGAAAATCATTTACAAAACTATAGATAAATTACTTATCATGGTATTTAATTATGAAATTAATGTCCTCAACACAAAGTAAAATGTTTATTTCCTGGCAAGTGTATGGCATTTAAATTAATGAATTGCTGCTTATACAGTACACCAAGAGAACAGCATTATCGTTTAAATTTAAGAGTTTTGCCTAACCAGCCTAATTGCTTCATGTTCTATTTTATTTTAAATTTTAGCAACAGTTAACATGTTAACAATGTTATTATTTAATTACACAATTAAATCAACTTTAATATGAAGTTAGTTATCAAAGCTAACTCTATCAGTTTCTTTTTTAAGTTATTTATGGTGGGTGTCGCAGTAAAGTAAGCTTAAATAAACAAGTTCTATAAATTATGCGCGTGCGTTATGTAGGTGCACTAATTCCAGTACCTACCGTTTTCTGTAGGAAGTAATGTATTTTGCTATTGTAGGCGTAGTTAAACATATCGCGTATTATCTTGCTATGGTATTTATTTTATTGGACGTAACGTTAATTAATTTGCATGAATAATTAAATTAATAGAATTTATTTCAGAAAATAATACATTTATTTTATTGATCAATAATGATCGAGTTGAAAATACTGCACAATTAAGTTAAACTTAAGCTGGAATATTTGATTGTTAAGAGGCATGAGTGTGTCTGTAGGTAGTTACTAGGCACATTGTTTGTGCATCATGTGCATTCTTAGTAAAAGCACAGCAGTTCACCGACCCTGCATATTGTCTCTTGCATTTAAAGCCTCCTAGACTGCGCCTAAATGTCAGGATACCGAATCCTTCGTTTTAAAAGGGCAAGTTTGCTTGTAAGTCAACTATTATTATACAGACAGAAAGAAAGAGCATTGGAAAAAAATCTCAATTCTTATAATTGCAGCCTTATTGGCCTGTTAACTTACGATAAAACAAGAAATAATACCTCGTTACCTTTATTCGTAGCTCTTTTACATAATAAACATGTTCAAAAATGGAAATAATACTATAATAGTATTATACTACTACATGAGTTAATAAAACTCACTTGCTGCTTGCCATTCTGCACATTATTCATAATTGTGGTCCATATTCATAAGAAGTTTAAAATCACTTTAGTATATAACATTCCTAGTTGCATGTTGTAATAAACAGAGGAATTCGTGGCCCGAATATCATTTTACTTTCGTATTAGTATTAGCTTGTACTAAAGTTATGACAGGCATTATGTTTGTCGAGACGTTTACAAGTCGTGTAGTTCAAGAGGTCAACTTGCGAAGTCTTATGGACTTAACTCTGTGTTTCAAGTGGCGTAACATTCTTCGACACAATTACGTTGCTCCATTGCAATTTTGTAGTAATTAAAACAAGGATAACATTATTAAAATACATGAAATGCGATGTGCAATTAAATGGTTATTTTGAGTAAATATGTAGTCGATATATTCTGTATACTTGTATTATGGAATTTGTTCTTTAAACTCCTAAGATTATTGCAATGCTATTTATTTTAATTTATGGTAACACTATTGACGCATCTACTTGTATCTGTAATATTGATTGTAATTGTAAATTGAAAGTAATATAACAAAAGCCTTTTTTAAAGCTTAATCACTTAAATATTTGGATAAACTCTTGACGGATTTAATTGAAGTTTTAGTGAGTTAAAAGATAAATAAAACATTTTGTAAAGATAACTTACGTGAACAAATAGTTGCAGGGTCGGCATGCTGCGGCAGCGGCGAGTACTCGAGTGGAGGGCAATGCTGCGCGTGCGCACACAACCTTCTACTACATGAACCTTCGACTCTAGATAAGCCTTATTTTTTATTTATACCTAAGTAGGTCCTAGGTATGAGCTGATTGTAGACCAAAATCAAATACGTTGTTTTATAATATACTCGTAAATCATTACATAGTATAAAACAAAGAATGTATGCTTAGATCTTTATAACAACGCAACAGATTTTTATGCAGTTTTTTAATAGATAGAGTGATTAAAGAGGTAGGTTTAAGTGTATACATGTATAGTATCCGTGCGACGCCGGGGCGGGTCGCTAAACTTTTAATAACGTTAAGATATCATCTTGATATCGGACAATTTGAATTTACGGGATTCTTTTGCAGCAACTTTCTAAAAGATTTTATTTTATGGTTTTTAGAGGTATTGAACATTTAATTATTTATTTGTCTTAAGGAAGACTTGTAGTTAAATAATTCTAACTTTAACTACATATCAATTTTTAGTTAGCGTTGTAGCTACAGTTTTCTATTCATTGTATTTGATATGAATCAAGTTCAGTTCACTGTATGGCACATCTAGTTTTATAACATCGATGGCGACGTCCTTGTTGGCGAATGCAACAGCTGAACGTGCTTTGTCCCAGTAAACTGATAAGCTTTTAGGTTATAACCAACTGTCAGTTAGGTACAGGCGCTGGGCGCTGGGCAGGTGCACCGTACTAGGTCAAAGTATTAGATTGGGCCTTAATGTTAGTAGTAAGTCTAGAACTTTCCAGTGATCGATAGAGCCTTAGGATCGTAGCAAATCTATTAAGTCGTGAACGGATTTACATCCCATCAACTCTAGCCATTGGGTGTTTTTTGTATGGTATTTAATTCTGTTCATCAAATGTGCCAGCCTGTGTAGTGTCGCGTCGGCTTGCAACGAGGCAGAAGGCAAGACGTTGACATACCGTTTCCAAGTTATTAAGCGTGCCACATCCACAATCACTCCTATAAAAGTCCTAGCCAAAAACAAATAGTATTTCTTAGATCCTAAGCCATATTTAGTATTTCTATGAGTAAAAATAAATCTAGATACCTACATAAACCGAGCTTTTTGCAATTAACTAGAGGGGCATGAAAATCTATTATTGTAAAGTAGCGTGCGTGAACAAAGAGCGTTAGAAACTTTGACTATTTTACTAATAAATATGATTGTACTGAAACCGTTTTTTGTGCTAGTCAGTAGCAGTAGGTAATAGGTATGATAATCTTATCTTAAGATACTATGTTAGTAGCTGATCGTTTTTATTTTCTTCTTAATAAAATATTAGAAATCCTAGTTATTGTAATCACTTTAACAAATTTTTTATAATAAGTATCTACTTAAATAAATCCTGATGTTGATGTAAAACAAGATGTTGGATTTTTTAAAAGATTTATTTCACTAACATACTACTAATATTAAAATTACGTAATGTTTGTATAATTTGCAGGAAGAAATTTTCAGTAATTATTTCAACAATATTTAGAACGGACAACCACTTTCGGACTTTCAGGGTGGACATAGGCTAAATTTTGTTTTGAAAATATGAATTTACGCGGATAAAATCGCGGGCAAAAGCGAGTATTAAATATTTTAAAAAGCGCCACATACATGTTTAGAAAACCACTTGCAGGTTCGCGGGTAATAATAAATCTTCGTCACTTGGATATAAAATATAATTCAAAATAGTTTGACATAAAAATAATAGAGGGCGCTAGTTACATTTTAAGGGTTAACGTTACCTACTGAAAGAATAAAACAAAATATAATGGTTTTCTATGAAAGTTTTATTTTGTCTTAATGTGAAAATGTTTTTGTGATTTCTCAAATGTATTTATTATAATTTTATAAACCAAAATCGATATATGACACAGAAATGGCAATCGAGTGTGGTTCATTGTCATTCATGGACAGCGGATTGACAGACTTGGCTACTGACGATACAGTATTTAAAAAAGACAGGTGAATAAAATACAGAAAACAAAATATGATTAAAAATTTTGTAGAAAATATGTCATAGCTCAGAACAAACAGTTAAACAAATAGAAGACCTATCCAACGACATATATTTCATTGCTATTGAAAGGTGGAGGTTGTGTTTAAGTAAATAAGCTAATCTTGATTTTGAAAACTTTCTAGATCAAGCCCCAGCTTTTCACGGCCATAAATAAATTCCGATTCCTTGAGGTGGTTTATTAAAAAATATATTTTTCTTATACTTACGAACACAACAAACACATCGGCAGACACGGGAAGCCCTACCCACCCTTCAACCAGGTTTCGTGGAGTCCGCACAGTGAACGAGCTGGTAATAGGTAATTATAACAATCAGTCGTTAGTTTGTTTAAAAAAAGAATGAATTATTCAATATTAGACTTTAATAAAGAACAGTTGTAAGAACAAAGATGTAATTGCCTTTTCAATTGAATATACCTATATAACGACATATATCTTATTGCCATTGGAGGGTAGTGCCATGTTTCATACATGTTAGACCATTATCTTTTATGTAGGCACCGCTACAGTCTACAAGTACCTAGGTATAAATGTAGCGACCTCTGTTGTGGTAATATTGATTAATTATATTGAATTTCTATTAGGTTTCGAAATATTTGTCTAACAGGAAACATAAGTCGAAGGTTCTAACCCAAGCTCCTACACTATATATCACGATCCAATATAACATAAATATTGATGGTATTTTCGGTATCGTGATACTATATGAACGTATTATCATGATACTAGAATCAAGATACGTTATTGATAGTGTGACACCCCCCAAGCCTCATGAAGCTTTGATAAGACCACTGACAAACTTCCTTTATTTATAGAAAAACCTAATGTGATTTTAATGAATTTTGTATTAAAAATTACATTTGGAATTATGACGACGAAGTAATAGGAATAATTAAACGAATGATAAAATACGAGTCGTGTTTATTACATTTTAATTGCTTATAATTATGTAGTTCTCTGTACACATTTACAATTATGTTAGTTTTATGACACAACAATGGAAAAAAAAAATATAGGTACTAACATCTTATAGTAGGTAGGTCTACATTACGTCCGCATCAGTGAAAATCACACTTTCCTTGCAATCTCGTTCAAATATACCCAAAAGGTATATAACAAAGCCTCCTTACGACTAGAAGTGGCAACTGAGGCAAACACAAGACGAAAAATATTGCAAAAGGGCTGAACAAGATGCAAGCCCCTAGCCACACCATTAGCAGCCAAGTCGGTAACAATGTCACCTGCTCGAACATCGCTGCACACTGCCTTACGTAGGTACAATACGCGCTCCTGGACTGTTCATTGTATTAGCATTACAATCTAAATAAGAAAAGGCGTAACTACTAAATAGGTTCGTGTTGCGAAGGAGTTTCGTTGTTAATCATTACACAAGCTGTCGGGTTGCGTGCCACTAAGAACGCCACCTGAAACAATCATTTACAACGTTTACAATGGTTAATATGGTGGTTAAATCAAATACTCCAGCAAGATTTTGTATAACTTTGAAAAGATTTGAGCCAAAAGCTGTGTTGAATGTTCCGTGCACATTGACCGTGACACTTTTGTGTTCACGTAACAGCAATGAGATATAACAGATTGTATTGCAATTGTGTGGGACGTAACGTAACAGTCTCGCAATTTTGGTAACTATTGTAACATAGTGACTGCCAAACTATGATCGTTGAAAATAGTACCCCATGGGCTAATACCATACTGCGACTTAAAACTTGCAACACCAGATCTAAATGCCGCAATACAAGTAATTTGGCCGCATTAACGTGATCTACTTTTTACGGAAAACAATCAAGTGTTTACCAAAAACCAAAAGATTGTTTTGACAGAACAGAAGAAGGCAACGATTCTGCCAACCAGTATTTAGTAAGATAGGAATTACTCTTAAATTTTATAACGTGGACGGCAACCTATTTATTATTGTAACTTACTTTAATCCTTCCTAGGCTTGTAACTAAAAATGTGATCAAGTAAATTTGAACGTAGTTTTCGATTGTATGATTATTGTTTATAATAAAAAATTGTTACCTAATATTAAATAGTGTAGTAAATCGAAGTGTGCAGTTAATTCTATTTTGTCAGAGGTCAGCTAGAGTTGCAGTGAAACATTGCAGCTGCAACTGGCATTTTTATGAGTTCCAAATAATTTCAGATCGAAATTCGAAATAATTTTTATTTTGAAGATGAATGAAGCAGATTCATTTTACTTATTATAAACCAGAATCACTTTCATTTTAATATCAAATCCTAATTAACTATGATTGGATTTTATAGGTATTTCGTAAATATCTTAGTTCAAAACGACATCGAAGACCACAGTTCATCTAATAATGGTAGTCAATTAATTATAAATGAATATCTTATCTCATCTAATGATGATTGATTTTAAACTATGGAATAATTTGTAGAGGTAAAATTGGAATCTTGCCATTTCTGAAAATAAAGTAGCTCATATCATGATGCAATTTGATCTAAGTACTGTTTGATAGATTTTATAATACTTGTATGCTATACTCATAAGAAATTCATCGCTTCATTATGTAGTATATTTATCTGGGAGTAATGATTTTAGCAAGCTCCTTAAAGCACCTACAGTCCTACATATGTCTTCATGTTTACTTCATACATTATTGTGAAAATATTTCCTCTTGGCTCTAGCTAAAGCAATTTTAAATAAGCTATACTTATTTAAAAACGAATGTATCAAATTAAGTTGTCTTTATTGTATTTATTAGTATATACATACTAAATTTGATAACTTATTTAGCAAGTTACTTTTGTTTTCACAATTTGTAAGTCTATTCTGGTTCTTTTAAATGAAAGATTTTTGTATGAAACAATGATAGATAAATGGCCGTGGATCCAATAAGGTTTTAGACCCGTGGATCCAATAGGCAACGTTTTAGGAATTATTCCAACTTTCATCCTTAGTTCCTTCTTCTGTGATAATATCACAGGAAAAATTTACTTAGATAAAACAAAGAATAATGAAAGGTTTAATATATCGACTACAACCATACATGTGATGAAGTTAAAATATTTTTAAATAGGTAATTACTATATCCCTGCCTATTTTCAATCGTATCTGGATATTAAAATCCAGCAGACGGGCACTCTATTGTATTAAAATAAAATAAAATAAAATAAGAAAAGAAAAGTACGAATTATATTATTTGTACTTGGTAATCAGCGAGAAAAGATTCAAATAACCTTCTCACAAATGTAAGTAATTTCTAGACATCACTATACAGTTTTGTAATTATTAAGATGTCTCTCGTATGTAGCCCGTAAGTAGTAAAAAGGGAGCAACCCTGATTAAGTTGTTAACTGATTTTGTAAAATACGAAGAAGTATTAAGCTGAAGCCGCGGGATTACGGGCGAAGTTCGTGAGGTGAGGTGAACAGTGTCAAGAACATGATTAACAAGTTTTAAGTGCAAATAGTCTTTACCTTGACTCTTCTATTTGAAAAGATTTTGTCATAAATAAACAATTCTGCTGTACTCCTTTTCTTTGTCAGCGGTTTCGTGAAATATACGTATTTGAAGTATCGCAGTGGATATCTCAATGTATCAACACAAATCACAAAGGACTCGACGCGGTGTAGACGACGCCGTAAATCAATATTTTCGCTATTGAAATTGAAATTGGGTTTCACACCGAGGCACGTCCCTTTACTGAACGATTCAACTGAATGAATGCTAATTTAAGAATTATTCCACAAAAATCTCAGGAAGTTAAAGATTTATTATTTTCTTTGATGTAAAATTTTTCGTTTTTGTTAATAATATGTGAAAAATGAATAATTTTTTCGTGGTTTGTTTAACAAAACATTATCGAAATTTATAAAAAGGTTTTTATTTACAAAACAAGCGAACTTCTCATCCATTGACGTAAATAAACCCACGTGAGTGAAGGTAAACAAAACAACACTGACCGAAGCAAGTTACGATTAATTTTTCCTTTGTTCCGTTGAGTCCTTTAAAATTCAGGTCATCCGGGGCACTCGATCTGAAGATAGTTCATGGTTTAATTCACTGGCACTGATAGATCTGAGTTTGGTTTATTGGAGAGTGGTCTACTAGTAAACTGAGGGGCTTGCTATGCCGGTGTTCGGCGCGGCGCAAGCGCAGGGGTTTCAACACTCGCAGTGAGGCCTTCTGCTTTAGATATTCCGTCTCGTTTACTCTTAGGAGGGCCAGCGTCCTCTCTCGCGGCTGGTGCAATCTCAACTGCTACCACACCGTCACGAGTGGACGACCTTCTTGGTTTTACCTTTATTGCTAATAAGTTCGTGTTGCGAAATGAAGTCGTTGAAATTCCCTCCTTGTGCCACTTACACTGATGTGTGTTTATCTCATGGCAATTTAAAACACCTCAAGTAAACGATGATATCCAGATTTAGCTACATTCAGGCATTCATCTCGATCATTTGTGAGGTTTGCTCAACTCCGTACTTATCGTGTTTTTAAATTCTAAAAGTTCATATTCTGTTCAGCCGTTATTAGAAATTTGCTTTCATTACAAATATTAATACATATGCAAAAATAAAGTACATAAAATGCTATAAGAAAAAGGTTTTCTAGTTATTCTTATAATTTTTATCTTTATATTAATGTTACAAGACTTTAAACAACCATTCTAATCTATTATTTGTTTGTTGAACAATTGCTGAATGAAACTGAATCAATTACTAAGATACCTACGAAAGAAAACGTTCTTCTAATCGTTTTTATTAAAATTTATGACTTATATCATAATGAGTCACTCAGCCTTTATTACTAACATTTCTCTAGGATATCAATTTCAGTTTTAAAGGAGTACGACGACGACGAGTAAAAGATTGAGAAAGCGACTATTTTTAAACAATTATAGACAGTTTATTCTATCAAATTTCCAAAAACTTTAAATTCGGAATTTTAGAGAAATGAATGAATGAATTAACCAATTCTGACATCAAAATCAATTATACGTATGAAGAGTTGGAAAAATAATACTTCACGTTTCTGCTTCTGATATTATATATATCGCTAATCTATGTGTACTTGGAAAAACTAAAATGAACAATTTAAAACTGAAATTCAATGAACAATTTCTCTCCATGTTCTCGGACGTTTACCTCTTACTGCCAGAAATTGAAATAGAATCAAATTCAAATTCAATATATTTTTATTTAAATAGACTTAAGTGCTTTCAAATCGTCATTTTTATCTACCACCGGATCGGAATGCTATCTACGAGGAAGATGCTTTTTCAAAAATTTACAATAGTTTTTCGTTACATTTAAGTTTTCTGATTATTTTATACAATTCAAAGCTACTATGACTTTGTATAAAGTAAATTACATTATGTAATAGTTTTAGTATTTAGTGATTTTATCTATACTAAGGCTTTTATAACAATACATTAAATTTAATTGCATGAAACATTGGGGATGGAACATTGCTTTTTCGGACTGAGTTTTTATTAGCCAGGGTCGCGGTCAGGCCTACGAAGTATAATATTATAGTATTTTGTACAGCTTTACCGTGTAATTCGCCTTTTAGACGTTTATTCGTTTATTTCGCACTCCAAAGCTGGGTAACTTAAGAATGACCTGGCTACCAGGATGGTTTTTAAAAGTAAGCCCCCAGTAGACAATGACAATTAGTTTTAATTCTTTTGGCAGTATTTAAACAAAAAGGTGTCAATTCTGGTGTTACTTCAGTAAAATTAAACTTTTAATCTTTTATAATTCTAGTTAATCTTAAAATAAATTCAAGTTGATTAAGATTTAAAAAATAAGGTTTTTAATGAATGAATCAATCTTGTACATTATGCTGAGTTTTAGGTCCCAAAATATCATTCTCCTTTGTGTCCTTATGTGCGTTAATAAAAAATTGGAGCTGGCGATAGGTAAAGTAATAGCTTCTTTCCATCAATCTGAACCCTTTACCAGAGTTAGAATTGAGACATCTTATCTGATGTTTAAGGGACTAACTTTTGATTTTGAAAGTTCGGATTATACAACATTCAATTAATTTTCAGGCAAAATGAAAAGATTTCAGATAACAACTTAAGTATTTCTTTTCAATATCATCTTATTATATAACATTCAAAAGAAAGTCATATAGTTTAATAATTACTTTACTCATTACTGTTGTTTGCTAACTGTTTCTTGTTTTAAGTGAGCTTATCGTTTTGTTTACATAACATTACAATCTAAAAGTAGTCGATAGCTGTGAACTCCCTATCAATTTGCTAACCTTGTGGTCTACCTTTTGAAGAGATATCTTGTCTAATATTTACAACATAAGTATTATAAAGAGTACAGTAATTTAGATAGTTATAATAAATCGATTTTTATAACCTTTATTTATACTTATCCGAGTATTTGCGGTGTTCTTTTATTTAAAATAAATAATACAATTTATAATTTTGAAATTTAATTAAAATTACAAGTGACATTCAGAGATATATTTAATACTGTGAGAGAGCTGTGTTTTTGAGTATATGTAAGAAAAAAAGCACAAAAATAAAATTAGGGAAACCCAGGTAACAGGTTCATGTGAACGATTAATAATCACGTTACATGCATTTCATTGAATACTAAACTGAATCATATTGCGGCTCAAATAAGGGCCTTTATGGGAAGTACATAGGATCGATTGATAAATTATTTATTATCACAATATTATTGTTCACGTTACATGAGTTAACCAAATTTAAATTAAGCGGATTTAGTATTTGGTGTGAATTTTTAGTGGATCCCAAACATTCAAATCTTTATGTTTGAAATTTCTTAATAATCGCTTATACGTCGCCATTGTTTACTAACTAGTCATGCTGTTTAATATGAACAGTCTTCTTGATGTATCCTTACGAAATTTTGTATGGATAGATAAATATTAAAACTATATTATTTTTACACGCAAATGTTTCGCGGTTTGAAATCTCGTGATTTTTTTTATTTGATTTTGGAGATTTAAAAAAAAAAAAATTCAAGACCAGGCAGGCATTTGACCCCAAACCCGCATGATGTTAAGCGGCGATGAGGTCTAAGGTGGATCATGCCTGCCTAGGAGAAACCTATTAACTCTTGCCTTAAAGATTTGGTGGGTTCATTAATAAACAGGAGGTACCAGCTCATGAAATGAAATAATTTGTAGTAGGTAGTACTTTTTTGAAGAAAGAAATACATTAATGTCTCAAAATAAAGTTTGACCCGTTTTAAATGATAAAGGTGACTGATTTACGTATATACAATATAATACATATTTTTTCTGACACGTAGTACGCCTCGTACGGATTGTCCATGATTGTCTCGTGATGATACGATAGTGCGAAATCATGTTTGATGGACTTCAGCCAAGCCGTAGTTTGATTAAACTACCAACATAAATGATATATATGTCATAGGTATGTAATTGTATGTACTCGTATATGATATGGGTAGCAGATATCATCACTAACGGACAGTACAGTCTGTTGTGTGTTATTGTAATTAAAAGTTAAATAATATCATGTATAATTGTTATGAATAGATATGTTTTGTAATACTACTTACACCATCCAAAGGTAGTCTTCATTAGATTTACTAGTCTGTCTCTGCAATGCATTGTGATTCGAACCTGTAGCAAAAACGTATATAAAAAACGTACGTACGTACGTATAAAAGTATTATATTCCTTCACTAAAGTAACCTAAAGGCTTTTAAAATCTCTCAAACCATACCAAAGAAACTAATGCAAGGGATGAGAAAGAATGGTAAGTAAAGTAAAATGGATTATATGGCCCAATTTGACGTGGGTTTGGTAAGGTGGCTACAGACTTTATGGAACAAGAATTACTTACAGGATTAAGAGATAAAATTTACGACATCTGTATTATACGATGGTTTGGTCAAAAAGACAAGTCATTGTTATACAAATTTCGTAGCTTATATTTAACTAAAATAATAGTTTTAAACATTTGTATCGATAATGTATGGGACTCTTTTATATTTGCTTTTATTATATTTTTGTAACCACCAGTATTTTCATGGCCACTAACTCGAACGGGTTTACGTTCTCCATTCATACGTAGGTATGGGAAGGATGTTGAACTTGTATTGCAGCCTATCAGCTTTTAACAACACAGTTTACATGTGCGTCACCTACCCACCACACATGGACAAGATTTTATTTGTTTTGATACATCTGCTAAGAAAATAAACAAAAGACTGAAACGTTCAGTCTTTACTAAATAGTTCAGTTAAAATAAATCTTATTATAACGATAAAGTACGTTACATGTTATTTCTATTACAACTTATTTCTATTTACTTACCAGTTTGGTAACTTTCTGGATTAGATTTGACACTGTTCTCACTTTCCGTTCGACTTCTAGGTTTGAACAACAGATTCCAAGGATTGAACATGTTTTGGCTTCGGTTTTCCATCTTCGATGAATCCTTGTTTGTCGAGTCCATGTTGATTTTAATTTAAATTATTTAAGTTTTATTGAATACGAAATTGAACTCCTTTACACAATTATCTATGCAGCGGTGTCGGCACAACAACGCGCGGGCGCACGCGGCTTGTACAGCGATGTGTTTTGGAACCACTTTGGAACGAATACTCACGATAAGTTACGGAAACAGCCGACTTTGTGTTTTTATTATGGTGGACGGACTTTGTAACGTAGAAAGACGTCATAAGTTAATTCATTCTACAAATGAGAATGGTAATTAAGAACCTTTTGCCCACAAAGTAAAATATTATTTTGAGGATGCTGACAAGTCACAAAGTACTTTGGCAATAACACCAAATAATTTTAACACATTTACGGATATTAATTTATCATTATCAGAGTCGTTTATCTGTCATCAAGAAAAGAAAATGTCCAGGCATAATAATGTACTCACCTACTAACAAAATAAAAAGCACTGAAGTCACCTTTATTATTGCATTTCAACTGATAACTCACAAAAAAAGTGATTGAATGCACTCTTTTTACCTGATTTATTTAATATCATTGTAACTTGTCAAAATAGTCATTGATCTAGCTGTCATATCTGAGCTAAGATATAACTATATTTTTTAAAGATTTATTTTTAATACTCATTCAAAATGAAGATCCCTTACGTAGTAAATTTAAATTCTCGTGGATCTTACCGGCTTTCTGATTTTATGAAAACATCATCAGCGGAGGCTGACCGGAAGCTTTTGGCTGAGGATTTTGAATGGGACGATGGCTTGACTCCAGCACCACTAACTTACTTTGCTTGTCTTGCTCTTTCTAGAGTGTTCCATAGAATAAACCCCTTACATTCAATCCTACAGAAGGATGTGGACGCACTTATGGACTTGTATCCAGCAGATATACCCTTGAAATTTAGCGTTCCAGCAATTAAAGTAATTTCAGAACATACCCATATTTAATCATGTTTGTACTTTACTTTAACTTAACCATTTTTGTTTGTTAAGGATGAGCAATACTGGAAAAGGTCTTTGGAAACGAAGTTCCCAAGACGGGTAGAAATGGGTATCAAATATTGGAAAGGAAAATTTCTCTCGACGTGTCTTCAGGAATACTTGGAAAATGCAAACCCTGATGTTTACTTGGAGGACGAAGCAGTCGAATTAGCGGCGTTGGTAATAGTGACTTGGCTTAACTAGTTTTTTTTTTTATATTTGCAGATTTGATCAATACATTTTTTACAGGTAAGCCCCTATATTTTTTTCCTTGGACTAAATCAGCTACAGATGGTTCGTCAACCAACACCTCCTATACCATTAGAAGGTGTTGTAGAAGACACTTGTGTATACAGCGTTCCAAAAGTTTATCATCATATTCCGCTGGAGTCAGTATTGGCAAAACTCTACAATTTACAGGAAATTTCTCTGGTCATTGGTATTAATAACTTGACTGATAGTTACATGCCTAGATATTTCGAATTTTCACTTGATGACTGTGAATCTATCTGTCAAGGGCTGAAGGATTTGAACCATTTAAAAATATTCCGTATCAATCGCAGCAATTTAGATTGTTCAAAGGTTAAACTCATACTCGAGCGTCTTGTTGAGAAACCAACAATAGAGGAACTAGACTTCAATCATTGTAAGATTGGCGATTACGGTATGAAAGCATTAGGAGGCTTTATATATCTGCATAGTAATGTTAAAAGAGTTAGAATAGCAAATAATAGATTCAAAGAACTAGGAATCCAGGGTATTGCGTACGCCTTACAAATGAAACCAGCAGCACCAATTGAACTTCTGGGTATTGTATATTTTGAGCTTCTCCAATTCATTTTGTACTTGTTCGATTCTTCTCATATTTTAACAGTGGATTCAAAGATTTCAGTCTAAACCCAATGTCAATAGAATGTGCTACAATGTTTGCTGCGGCATTTGTTCGATGTAAAGAAAAGCCGCAAACCTTGATCCTCAATTCATGTGGATTTAGAGGAAAATCTGCTGAGAAGGTAACCATGAAGAATACAAATACAATTCGATATATTTTATTGTAATATAATTAAACAAAATTAACTAGGCAAAACAACGAGTTTAAATTCTACATGTGCATCATAAATTAACATAATATTGATTAATCTAGTTTGTTGTGTACTATAAGAATCGATAAAGAATACCTTCTCAATTGAAAACTCGAACTTAATACATTTTATAAAATAATTTATCATCATCGATAAAGTTTAATTTATCGAGATCTTTGACTGCAAATAATGTAAATTTTTATTTTACAATTAGATTGCTGGGCTTTTGAGTTTGAATCGTGGATTAAGAAGACTGGACATGGCTGCTAATGACATGTCTGGTGAAGCTGAAGAAACATTACTCAAGGCTTTGCAGCAAAACAGAAACATACTGACTATTGATCTACGTAGAACTTGTATGTAAAATTAAATATAACATTACTTAAAGAAAAAAAGTGAACTGCGAATAGTTTCAGATGTTTCTAAATGTTTTTAGATATTTCAAATGAGACTCAAGAAAAAGTAAATGAGCTATTGGCCCGAAACAAAAGCCTTCTTGGCCAGGATAGAGAGCCTAGTGAAGAAATTCCACCTCTGTACCTTAATGAGCCTGAGTATCTAATCTGGGAGTACAACCCGAATAATCCTGACTACATACCGGGTCGATATCCTGAAAGAAAGCCTGAAGTATAATCTTTTTTTTTACTTTAATTGGATAAGTTTCCGGCGAAATACTATCTTTATTAAACGAAAATGGTATTAAAATTTTATTCTCGTCAGTCACACAAACTTTTTGTTGTTTGATTTCGACGCGATGAGCGTTCAAATCTTATTTGATATGTCAAGAAGAGTCATGGTGACTCTGAATGGCTCCTCCAAGGAAGCAAACGGAAATAGCAAATACTTCGTGCGTCGCCCACCCCAGGGGGTTTCCAGGGGATAAATGTTTCGGAAAACGTTTTCCTATTTTTACATACTACTTCGCCCTTTGCGCGTTTCCTTGATATTTTAGTAGTAAATAAGTACAAAACTAGGAAGAGTAGAGGGTTTATTCACGCTGTCCATTCCCAGCTTATTGCCCAATAGTGGACTGTTGCACAACTATTTAAAGGATGTAGGTAATTATTTTGACGGACTGGGCTTGCTCTACACCTATGCTATCATCTTAATCTATAGATGTCCTTATCCATGTATGTATGTCCTTATGTTCATGGTATACATCATTGAAACACTTAATTAACCTGTCACAGGCTTGTTAAATGAATTGTAGCGGGGCTATATTTATCTTTTTGATGTTTCGTATACATCAGTTTCTAAAATCAGCACTGGGGTCGTGATGTGATACGAACTATTACCACTTCTGTTTCGAAAACTATGAATGCGTTCGAATGCGTATGAATGAGTGCATTTCGTTAGAGGAATTGACGGCCGACACAGAGCGCCTGAATAGAACACTATAGCAACAATTACACGGAACATGTTTTAATTTTGCACCACGAAGACTTTTGTCAACAATCTCATCTCAAGACCATCTCATGCTAAAACAAATGATGAAAGATGACATGAATGATAAAAATTAAGATAGAGATTAAACTCATTAATATTTTTTTACAAAATTCCAGATAGCTCTAAATATTTTCAGAGTCGTTTTACGTTAGTTCCTCAATATTTTTATGAGTTACCCCGCTGTTCTGGTTTTTTGTTACGAAAAACATTCATTTGTAAATCAAATTACCACTGTGTTACCAGTCCCCTCAAAAAAATGTCCGTGTCCGTTACCAAGCAATAGTTATTCATGTTCTTATCATAAATGGGATATTTCGATAAAATTTGTAATCTGTGTTTGTATATGCCATTAAGTATTAGAAAAAATTAAGTTTCTCGAAGATATTCTTAACGAGTAAAAAATTATGTATTGATTGTGACAGGAAGGGACATTTTACAGGACCCGAAATGTAGGATTGCCCAGATAGTAGGTACAGAATAGAGTTAATCGGGGAAATTTGAAGCTTACTCGACAGGCCTCATTAAGATCAAATGTAAGATCAACGAGGCCGGACGAGTGGTTCTTTGTAGCCATAATACCATCATAGGGATGTGAGCCATGCCATACAATTATTTGACAAAAAGTCGAAAACGTCAGTTTAAATCATAGGGTCAGTTTTGTGGTTAGTTGCTTGTTATTTTTTATCTCTTTTATCTACAAAATATATAACTTTCATCTATGAGAATCTTTATAAAATCAATTGCCTCATGAATATGACCGTCACTATTTGATCCGACCGTTTTCGTGAAATCCACGAAAATTTGGATGGAATTTTATATAAAATCGGATTTAAAATTTAATAATTCATAAGCATAATTTACGCAGGGTTCATACGAGTCAGAAGATTAAAATTATTGTTTTATCCAAACGAAAATATTTTTCTATACTTGAATTAGTTAAGTCTGTCTTTTGAGTGAAAATGATACATTAAAATTGTACTGTATCAATCCATGGTCTAAAATAAATCATTAATTTTATTGTAAGTAGATATGGGATTCATTCCATAAATTTCTAAATACTGTACTGTTCAAGATTAGAGTTGTAAAAGAATCAGTCTTGTGCGATTTTTGTTTTTTTTTGAGACTTTATTAAATTATCTAAATTGAGACCTTATTGAATAATCTAAATTAATATCTGAAATTAAAATAGAAGCCCAACAAAATGTTTATCTCCTGATGTTTTATCTCCTTGGTTAATAACTGGATAATGTAGTTATATTAAAAGATGTATTGCTATGTATTCGGATGTTATACAGATTTATGTATAAGAACTTTTGTTTAGTTCCTCACCTATAAATTATAAATAAGGGTAGTAAAGTTTTAGGTGAACTGCATAGTTAATGCTTGTCAAGAGCCCCAAACTTTTATTAACAAACGTTTAAAAAAGATATCTATCACAAGTTTTCATGTTATAGGTTTTTTTTTTTTGGGATATATGTTTTTTTAACTGTTGTAAGAATCATAAACCAGCACCAATCCATTTACGATGTATTTTTTAAGCGGTAAGGACTGGAGGCCATTGTGTAACAAGCATAATTTTGGCATAGATACATTCCCTTCATAATTTTTCTGAGTTACAAATAACAAACTGAAATTTATTGAAGCATACATAAACTAACGCCGTAATTTATTCCACGAGAGGGGTAGGCAGAGGTGTTAAACACCGCATTTCGCAAGTTCCAGAGTGACAGGTTGCGAATCTGTCGCCACTATCCGAGCACAATGAAGAACATGGCAGCTACAACGTACTGCAACCAGAGACTCGAAGCCGCCACTTGTCGGGTCGGGTCGGTCAATTAAACAAGGCCTGTAACAACTGAGCCACTTTATTTGATACAATAGATAAATAATGCTAACGGAGACGACAACTCCTTAGATCTCTTGAAAAAATCACTGGAATAGCCTTAGAAAGCTCCCCGTGTACATTTAAAAGCCGATATATTCTTATTTGAAAACAGTTTTAGGTTGATTGGCCGATCCTACAAACTCGTAGCTATAAAATTGTCTAATTCAATTCCTGTGTTCATCTATTATTTAATAAAATGGGTGAATATAAAATTATTATTCTTTTACCGCGAAAAATAAGAAAAGATTACAGATGTCCCGACAAAGTTTCAACTGAATAAATTAGCGATTTTAAATAGAAACATCAAGTCGATTGAAAGATCTGTATAATTAATAAAAGAATGATCTCGGTTGTCAGCTTTGTACAAATTAGAAATGCCTTTGAATTGAAAGTTAATTTCGTGAGCTCTTGTGTTGAGTTCGAGTGTAATTAAACTCGGTTCTTTTGTACTTTGAATTTAGATTTACAGTCCTGGATTAATAGTTGTAGTTGTTCATAATTTTGTAAGAAATTATTCTTAGGAATTGAATAATAATGTAGTATTTTCAAAATAACGAAGTTCTTAAATATTATTGTCAAAATACTCTAAATTAACCTACCACCTTTGAGACTTTATTGTTTGAGAAACTTTGTTCTAAATTTAAGCAAACGTAAAATACAATCATGATAAATATAATTTGAAATTGAAGAATTAATAAATAATAATAATGAATTATATGGTAAAGATTTGATGACATGTTATTTTAAATCACAAATAAAAAAAAAGTCAAGATAAATTTATAGATATCCAGCACAGCATTCCGTCCGTTGCAATCTCATCGGGTTGATATGCCTCCATGTGGAATGGAAACGTGCTGGCGGCCCGAGGAGATCTGTATTGTGGACCTATTTGAAAGGACCAACGCTGGAAACCAACAGGAAACCGGTCTAAGTTAACAGAGTTTTTGTTTTACTGTACACCCATTCTTGTGCACAAAATGCCCGAATTCAGATGCTCCACTCAAGTTTCTACAGTTTGATAAGAGATCAGCTGATTTTTATGTGAGGCATAACGGAATCTATTTAAGGCGAAATTAGTATTTGGCATATTGGGTCACAAAAAGGATTCTCGAATACAATCTCTGTCACATCAAAATATAAATAGATGAATATAGGTCATAATTGAAGGACAATTTGCAGCTGCATAAAACAAGATAACCTACAACAGTAATGTAGTGACAGTAATGTTCGCGCTTGGTCCCAACTGAAAAAAATGTTTCCTAAGCATCTTTTCGAGTATTATTTCCAGTACAAAGACAGGTGGAAAATGTTTGTGACAATCGGGTAGAATTAACAATCAGATTGTTTAATATTTCATCAGCTTTCTGGGAAAACCCACGCAGTTCTGTTAGTTAAGTTTCCCACTCGGAAGTAACCGCGAGCTACGAAATGGGATAGAAAAATATCTTTCTCGTGATAATAACAGCTTTCTGTAATATCCATAGTCTTTTCTCAATTAAATACCATTAAAAAAGTAATTTAATGCACAAAGCAACTATATACGCTTTTAAACTTCCCTGCAAAGCATGTCATCAGCCACTGTGGCATATGCAGAATTTTTAAGTTTTAAATAAATTCAAATTAAAACTTCTAACATTTGAATATTTAATTTACAATTCAGATTATTTAGCATTTTATTCGATAAATTAAATATACCAATTTTTTTTTACTTTTTAATTGAATTAGTACCTACCAAATATGAACATAAGAAGACATTTCTGGAAAATTTTTACTTCCCAGTAAATATATCCCTCGAGAGCGGTTGGCACCAGATAGAACGTAATCGAAAAGCCTGTGGACTCAATGCGGCCCTTTCCTAGAACGTTCAAAGAAACAAACAGTTATTTAGGACTGGTATGGCCCTCGTAATATAAGATTTTACTTTTATTATATGGTATTATTACATTTTACTATTTTTGCCAAAAAATAATAAAGATGGATAGGATCTTGGGTTTAAAAAGCTTTTAATTGCGGTTCTTTGAACTATCTTTTAAAATCGCTTAAACGTATAACTTAAAGCTACATGAGCGATTGGCGTATTACACGAGAGTTGCTTTTAATCTAAGTCAATCTAATGTCGAGATTGAGTGCATCACTTTATGATTCCTGTATCATTAAAAAACTTGACTGATTTACTTTTTTCAAATAAATTACTTCACATTATATTAATTAGGGAGTAAATAATAGATTAGGGCGGTTGGTTTTGTTTTTAATATTCAGTAAATTGCCTCCAATTTAAATTTGTTTCAATTATTAGTGTATTTCTAAGACTCTCCCTTCTAAGATGACTTGTGACAAATTTGTTTCCCTCTTCCTATTAAGTAAATCACAGCGTTTCACAAAATGACAATTTTTAAGTAATATTATGCTTAAAACATCTTTGTTCCCGAATTTCCGCTACGGACGTCATTTACGTAATGAAGACTGCCTACTAAATGTAAAACACGAACTATTATTTACAAGATAATATTTCCATTTTCATAAAGTAAAAACCATTATTGTTATTAAATAGTTTGTCCAATTAAAATAATCGCTAAAATTATGTTTAAGTTTAATTCCATTTCTGTACTTCACTTAAAAATTAACTAATAAAAAAACACAAATTTCAATGTAGCTTTCCAACAGTATTTCTTAATTTCGTAGCTTTAAAATATAAAAGTTTTCCAAAGAATTTTAAATGCATACGTTGGAACAAAACAGTTGAGGAACGTCGAGAAAAATTCCACTATAGAATTTTCTTCAATAAGTCAGTGGTTTCATTTACAGCTTATCTGAAGCGTTAAACATTTGCACCGGGCTTGGAAAAAACACCGACAAGTGGAGACATAGTTATTTCCGCATTCGAAGCGAGGGGGTTGCGCGCCCCTGACTCTGCACAGCTTGCTTTCCAACTATACCTATTGAAGGATCCCACTTAAGTACAGGTTACATTTGCGCTGTAAAAGTCTTTACTTTCTCCCTTCTTTTTTGCTCTAATGAAGATCATAGTACCGCACCTTTTTATTTACCATTAGCGAGATACTTACATTTTTAGTTAAGGTTTTACAGTGCAAAAATATGTGTTTCATTTAATATTTCATCCATTTACATATCATAGCGCAGCTTCAACATCCTATCGAATAATTAAATAGTTATAAAAATAAATGCCTTGTTTCAACTTACAATAAATATGTAGATTTTGTGTATACAACTCATAAACGTTAAACGTACATAAATAAAAGCCCATTTTTCGACTTTTTCGAAGTGTCGTTTAATTTCGAACTTATGCCCTCGAAAGAACTTGAAAAATCTTGATTAAATGTTGTTGTTTGATTTTTCGATAATTTAAAAAGTTTTCAAGGTTCGTCAGTAAACATTCTGGAACAAAATTTTATTTATAAACTCCCAATATGGTAGCCTAAATATGTACACATTAATTTTATTAAGGTTAAATGTTAATTTTTGTTGGTTAGTATGATCAAGCCCTCACTTTACCCGACGACGGCCAAAAATAGTTACTTTCGAGCGTATGCATTTACGTCTACTTTTATCCCACTTTGTCATAACAATAAAAGATTAAGAATTCACATAGGCAATTCCGTTTTTGCCAGAGGGCAAGTCGGGGCTCGGACGCACAATGCCTCCCACATTAGGAGAGGGCCTGAAGTGCGCTTCAAAGACTTTATCTTGCGACTTTCAATGAAAGAACACCTAAAAAAAGAAGGTCGCCAGCCAACGAAGGGGCCCTAATTCTGGACTTAGGCCCGAGGTCCCCAGCTAGGCCTTAAACAGCCCTGCACAAAGGAATAGAAAACATTTCCTCAGATTCATCATTGTGTGACTGTCCCCTTTCTATGAGAAATGAAGATTCGCAAACCCTTTGAATTGACCTTGTCTGTTGTCGCTATAATCTGAAAAATGATGACTTTTGTACTAAGCTTAACAAACTAGCTACAAACTGCTTGTAAGTTTTAAAACAAATCACATTTCAATTTATTTTAAAACGTTTCCTATGTAATTTATTAATTTTTAAGTTAGATTACGTAAACGATTAGATTAGATAACATTTTACAAATTATACTTTTCAAAAAGCAACGTTAACAAATAGCTAAAACTTTTTCTGTGACTTATTGTAAATGTGTATGTTATGCCCATATTTAATAGTCATACTTATGGTATTGCAAAGGAAATGAAACAAACCGTTGCGTTAGCTACAAATAGAGGAGAAAGGATACATGGGAAATCTCTTACTTCGATATTTTACAGCGGAAAGCTTGTAGTATTGACATTAGGCGTCGGGTGCTAAGTATGAACAAACATTTGTAAGTTCATCCAAGGATGACTATTTCAGGATTAGCCTGTGTGTAAATTTAAATTGAACATAGAACACATTCTATTGAATGAGCGTGGTAAAAGTGATCAAATCCGTGATGGGTTTAGCATTCAATAATATGTGGAATCTTATATAAAATATCTGACGCTGGTAAATAAACGATTTTAACAGATAAGCGGTTTTTAATAGTTTTACCAAACGGAAATTATTAATCGTTCGAATAAAAATTATTGGTATCTGATAAGATTCTTCAACTGTCTCGATTAGGCTTAAGTCAAGATTGCAAAAAGGTTATCTAAACTGCGGAGTATTGAGAGATGAAATGTCAAAGATTTTATCGACGTGAGCAGTATTACTTCCCATTGAAGGGATCATAATGATTCTTTTTCAGATAATCGACATCGAAAAGAGCATCAACATCATTTTATCATAAAATAAGCATCAAGCTAAGACTATTCCGATAGAGAGCAGTTTTTTCATAAAATCATCAAAATAGTAGTGTACCTAATCTTTGATAAACCGCCTAAATTGACTCGTTCTTTCTGTTGTATTCATCACCATGAACAGTTTCTCTCAAGCACTCTCCATAGAAAATTAACTTATTACACAATTCTATTTTAAATACAAATAAAGATAATAAAATGTTGAAACACTATCTACAAAGAGCTACAAAGTAATATCTGCGTCTGAAGTTTGGAGATTGAACATATTCTCGAATTATAAAGCCATCTTAGTAAGCCTACATTCTCCGAAACTACAAAAATAGAACAAAACATTATTAATAAAGTTGATTCCACAATTTCAACATTTGAGACAAATGTTATGGGAGATGACCTTCTATAAAAACATTTACAAAATTCTAAGAAAGAAGGACTATTTTAAAGTTTTCCGTGAGATTTTTAGCTAAATTAAACTTTAAGCTTAGCAAATATGAAAAGTTTTAATTTTGTATGAAACTAGGCTAAGGAAAATTATTAAAACCTACCAAGACTAACTAAAAGAGGAGATAATGCCTAATTAATTTGATTAATGTATTCAATGAACCCTAACAGCCCAATGAACTGGAAACTTTATTGAAATAACATTTTTACAGCAATGTTTTCTCAGATTGGTTGTTTTAGTTTTAATAAAACCACTATTGCTCAAAACTCTGAATGCAATTTTGTAGATAAAATGTTTATTTCAACCAACCTCTTTACTACGTTCAATTGTTATTCTTGCATTGTGTTCTGTTGATTGATAAGTTAAATAGTTGCTAACTACCTAATCAACAAATGTAAACATAAACTCATAGCACAACATAAACGAATGAATTAAGGGATTTTAGAGTAACTTTTGATTATAAACGCTCATGTAACACTTATATACATAAATTATTTCGTCGTTATGTAATAATAATAATAACCACATCACGTCACACGCATTGACTCAGCCCTGCAGTAAGTATCGTAAGAACTTGTGTCATAGGAATTAATTCGAACCCGGAACTTCAAGCATAGCAGTCGGCTGTTTACACCACTGCGCTACCGAGGTCGTCAAAGTATGGTATATTGGTCAGGGTTATAAGATGCAAGGCTTCATTAGGCGCATTAGTATTTAGATTTTTAGATTAGATTAGATTTTAGTTTTCATCTTTGTGTCAAGTGTGTCAAGCATTCCAAGCAAGCAAGCAAAAACAAGACGATATTTTTTTGTTTGGTATTAAATAAAATATACATATTTGAATCATATTTTTTATTCAAACACTGTTTTTGTATTCAATAAATACTATATTTTAAATAGTAATATTTTTATAAAACAATAATAGAATTACATAATCAAACTTTAAGTTCAATAGCTAAGGGCATAAAGCTAACCAATTGCTTTCCAAATCGAAATACCCATATTTCACAAAAATTGCAACCATTTCAAACAATGTTATCAAAAATTTATTGAGTTTAATGTTAACCTCGTTTTTATAAAGTAATATAAACCTACCCTATACCTACAAAATTAATTAACATAATTTTAATTAGAGAAATTTTCATTTCAACTCTGTAAACAAGTCGATAAAATGACTGATTTTAGGACCCACACACATTACACTTTGTATATTTAGTTATAAAAATGTACTTAACGAAAAAAAAAAATTTTTGCAAACGTTTTCAGGTGTCTTATGTAAATCCTGCAATTTTAAGGAATTCGCAGTTCATCATTTTTATGTATCACAAAATACCTGTTTACACTTCAATATTAGTTTTGCTATTAATCAGCACATAGAACATGTACTGTAAACGTTACAGTACATTTTTTTTTGACGTTCGAACTCTAAATCTAGACAGGTTAATAAATCAAAGGTTTCAATCCACATTCATCATATTATTTAATAGTTTTGTCCGTTCAATTTTCGAGTAAGTACTGTTTTTTTGTCTCGAACCCCTGGGATCCATGGGATCCATTATTTATTTTCAATTCCTTGTTACAGAACCAATTTTGCCTCTAACTCGTGTATCATAACATCATATAAACTTTTAAATATACATTGTACTGCCCTTGACACATGCAGCTCATCATTATGTAGGTTTAAAAATGATGTTAGTGAAATCAATAAAAACTTTGTATACATAATTTTTCTTATTGCTCTTGACAGTTAGTTCTTCAAATTTTTATTTAATATTATATTAAGTTCTTTTTCTGGAGCATTTTAGTGAATAATTCATTCTTATTTACTGTGCATTAATTATTGTTTATCTTCATTTTAATTTTTTAAGCCGGCTTTAGTTTTTTTACTCATTTGATTAGGTTTTTAATGAGAATGATGATTGTTCCCACGTTAAAAGAAGTATTAAAATTTACAAATGACATCAGCTTCAATGTTTGCCCTTATATCGAATTATCTTTATTGCAATGTAGAAAATTCTACAAACTTCATTACTTTGCATGTCAAAACATTTATAAAACACATTCTTAAGTTGTTTATTACTTATCAAAATATCTACTGCTACCAGAAATTAACAATAACAAAATAGAAAAGTATCTCGAATCAGTGTTCGCGAGGTTTACACCGTAGTATTTTCCGAATCATTTCAGTTAAATACGTGTCGGCGGAAGAGTTCTCTTCAATATCACGCGAGGATATTGCCTTTGGAAATAAAAAGCATATTTTAATGTATTGAGCATAGCCTTTGTTTGTTTATGATAATTAAATTATGAAAATTATTGCACTGCGCAGTGATTTCTTTGATCCTTGGAAACAAGAAGTAAACTATTTGTTGTTCAAGTGTCAAGCAACCTTCTAGATTATATCTTAAAGAGTAATTGCAGTAAAACTACAGCTTTTATTAATATCTTTATCAATAATTGTAGCAGTGCCAGCTGGATGCATACGTAAAGTTTTTCGTGCAAGGCTGGTCGTAACTAAATGAAACAACTTTGGTTTTTCAATATCTAGTCTATTCTGAACTTCATTTCGTACAAATGCTAAAAAAGTTTCTAGAATATTTTTTGGTATCAACTTTTACCGGATTGGACATCTCTTTACCTAATTTATAGAGAATCGAAATAATAAATTAAAATTACCTGATATGTTAAGGGGGTGATAGGATCCTATATTTCTAATTATTCCAGCTTTATCTGAAAATCTACTTAAAAAAAAGAAAAAATCTAAAAATTTAAATCTAAGTCTTCTTCTTAATTAAAAAGTGTAATTTGCATTTTTGCTTCAAACTAATAAAGCCAAAACTGTTTCATGATGTTAATAAAGACGGTTAATTAGTGATGCTAAAAATTTAGTTTTTTAAATAGTATGGGTTTTACAATCTCAAAACCAAGCTTTGTTCATTTGTACCGTGAGATATGATGAAATAATAAAACTTTAAACCGGCAGGCCACGAGCTAAACAGAAAAACTCTTACAGTTTTAAAAAATTCATATATTCGTCTTTAAAATCTGGTCCATAAAAATAGAAGTACGAGTATAATGAAAGAAAATGTGCCAAAGGTTTGGGAAGAAGAGTTTCATGAATTAATTTTGCGTGATTTTTCGAATTTTGTTTTTGCGTCTTCGTAACAGTAGAAAGGACATTCTTTTAAAAATGTTAACTTATCGAAAGGAAAAGATCTCTTGAATTTTCAAACAAATGTAGCCAAGTCCCTCCGACATCCGCGTCTGCAGGTAAATTTTATTTAATGAATAGTTCCGATCTACCTAATTACACTGGATAATTCTTAGTGGAAATAGTCAATGACTAAGTCTTAGTTCTCCTGTTCTCTTTAGTATAATTGCTTTTCAGAATAATTTAAATGTTTCAAAGGTTTCTTATACTTTGTATAATTTATTTCTACTGATATCGAATTTTAATTTTTAGTTACTCCATAAAAAAGTATTTAACTTCTCTATTTTATTTTTGCTGCCTATATCAGTATAAGATAAGAAAAATAAAAAAATTTTGTTACACTTCAAAGAAACCAACAAAAACGGGCTATTTCCTCGCAGTATTCAATTCACGCTTAAAATTGCCTCTATAGAAAATGTAAGACATAATTTCCTGATAAAAAATACCTAAATATTTGTAAAGGTTTCTGGCGACCCACTCATTAACTTTTTGTACTTTTAAAGTACATAATAACTTTGCACGATTGCGTGAAAAACCTTTAAACAATAACACAATGAATAAGACCAACGAAGATCTAATAAGTACTTGAACACATTAACTTTGGTAAAAGAAGTCAATATACATGAAAACAGTGAAGTTTCAGTCAATTAGAGAACAATCAACCTCTCAGGCAGGTCAAGGCAAAGCTTGAGAAGCTTCAGAGTTTCAAGTAATTTAAATTGGAACGACAGGCGTTTCCCTTAAATAATAATACCCTAATACTTAATCTTAAACAGGTCCAAACACCAAAAACGTATAGAATCTAATTCAAAACGTAATTATGGAAAAATCAACAGAAAAATTTGTAACAAGTTTTTAAAATTTGCGGGAAAGTTCGCAAAGAAATATAACTTCAATTTGAAGTTATAATTTGTTTGATTGGCCGAAGAAAATTCTTGCCAAATGTATGGTCGCATAAAACATAAATTCTGCGAGGTTTTGGCACAAAAGCTTGACAGGCTGAAGAATCAGTAGCTTGGAAAAAAAATTGTACATCTAATCAAGTTGCATTCAGCATTACTTAAATAAATATTTTCTAACAGTATAGTAAGTAAGTAGTATTTCAAGAGTAGAATTTAAGATTCTTATGCAAAATGTTATGCAAACTACTAAAAGGAAAGCATGGGTAAATCTATTTAAGATTAACTAATAGATTTCTAAACAAAGATAAAAAGTTAATTTAGTCATACAAATGTGTATCAAACTCTACTTTAATAATTCAGTCGGGCGTATAATATTCTATTATTGCAAGTGTCCCTAGGAAGTGTTAACTGCATACCATCAGGTCTGGTGCTTATTTCTCAAATTTAAACAAATAAGCTAGTACTCACATCAGTCATACGTTTGTTTCAAGTAAATTATCCAAGAAACGAAAACTCTAAAATTAAATTAAAATCGATATTTAATATTAACAACCCATAGTTTAAAACTCTTATACGATGCTCAAGAGATAAAACTAAAGCTGTAGTAAAGTAGGTATGATAGTGAAGGCTTTATAAGTACGTAGTATTGGCTCGACTAATCTGACACGTCTCTACACTCGTGTAGTATGGCCCTTCACGGCGGCGTTCCTACTCTTTCAAACTTATCTCGAACCACTTTAAAATTCTTATTCACCCGCATTCACATAGATAGATAAGTATAAAAGCCTACAAAGACATGACTTACCTACTGAAATGATTTTGAATAAATTGATTTTTTGTTGTAATGTTCTGAAGGTACCTATAGAGACTTCCATGTTTCGACCCAGAGAAAACCATGACCTTTGAAAATTCGTTCCATCTCATTCCTTTTTTAGCGATTCATTAAAATGTAAAATGCACCTTTAATATACTTAGTTGGCAAACGATATGAGAAGCTGACAAGCTCACCTTGTCTAGGAGGATATCAGCATGTCAGTAGAGAGGAGGGGGCGAAGTAATTTGTTCAGGTTCCGTGCAATAGCTATATTCACATGGAGGCACAACTTGCTGCGTACCGTAAGTTTTAATTTAGTTATTGAGTTAGTAAATAAATAAATGGTTTAATTTCCTAACCCTATATAGACTTAAAGGTAGGAATAATACACCTTTAAACCCAAAAATGTAACGTTAACTTCTTTTCCTCGCGGTTTAACCAAGGCGATAGGATACCGTTACGATGAGTGGGTTACAATATGAAATTTCATACAAACCCGAACGAAGAGTTCGAGTTGATCCTTAAGTATTTTTCAAAAAGAATAAAACCGGGTATCGTCACAAATTATGCGAATTAAAGTTTTCCAGTGTGAACAAATCCTAAAAGTGAACTGATTAAATAGTTTTTTGATTGCTGTTTGCTTAGTTCTCAAACGTTTGAATTTTTCACGTAACATTTTTAGTTTTTTTATAAAATTAAAAGGTATATTAAATGAACTCGTTTGTTTTATGTACAATTAGTTTGTACTGGTTGACCTGTTGTTTAATTACGCTCGATTATAGTTAGTATTATAGGGCTATTCGACTTTTAGTGCCTTGTCTAGGGATTAAAATGTATGAATATTTTTACTCTCATAACGTTATTTATCAACCGGACCTCAATGTTTTATTAACAAATCACTGTTCCGGATTTTTACTATCAAAAAGTTTAATTTGTTACTCAAATTACCACTGCGTTACCCAGTCCCATGACCCTTCAAAAAAATTAAGCTGATTTACCAAACAATAGTTTTTCAAATTCCGAACTCATGTATTTCATAAATAAATAATGCGTTGAAATAAAATATACTACGGACATTTTATAGGCCTCGAAAAGTAGAATGGCTCTTTAGTTGTTAGGCAATTGTACCTGTGAAATCAAATATGGTGCATTGTGTCTAACTTTTAACGAAGTTAATGCGTCAGTGTAAACAACTAAAAAAAATTGTTTAGGTAAATAAGAACTCAGTGTTAAGTAAAATATGACAATTACGCTTTTGCATAATTTGATCAATTTGAAAGGTTTGGAGTCATCATTTCATTCGTTTTTGACCAACAAAATTCGATTTACAGCGGTTCAGGATTGGAAAACCGGCGCCGGAGATATCTGCCGGAATAAATGCTTTTCCCACCGTTTGGACGCCAGCGTTTTTTTAGTTCTGAGCCACTGGGCGACTTGCACTTTACCGGTTTTTATATCACTCTAACGATAAATAAATAAAACTCCAATCCTTTAAATGTTTATGAAAGATACCGATGAAAGTAAAAGAGACACATCGATTGATTCCACTTTATTTTCTGTTTGTACAATTACAAATACTTACAATATTTTATAAACCTGGCTTAAACATTTACATGTTTTATTAAAAACTTAAATTTGACACTTTGTTTCAATGTTTTAGCAATGCCTATATATAATGTTTAGTTTAGTTTTAATAATGTTTTACCTATAGTCAATACCATACTTTTATGTTTTCTCTGGTGAGTTAGAACATACAACTGCGACAATAACTTCAACTCTGCATGTTGTAGTTAAATGAAGTCCATTGTTATATTTAGTTGGAATACACACTTTCTCATATGAATGAAATTTTATTTGAACTAAAACAAGCCTGTCCTATTATAATACTCCTAGGTTAATAAAACTAAAAATAGAGAATCATGAAACCCAATTATTGTGCGGTGCGGTCCCATTTTGCATACGTACCGACAAATAGGGAATCAAAATAATTTATGTTGTGTAACAAAATAAAGGTTATATGTACTCATTCTACTCGTGAACTTCCGTTTACGAAAATATGTTTATCATTAATAATGAGATTTTAAAAAATCTAAATCATATTAATTACTTGAAAAAAATATTTTTTAAGGTATTTTCACTGTTTTCATAGTTCTTATAAACCACTCAATATAATTTTTATTTATTTACAAAATTGTATACATTAAAATTTCTTAGACATACACATTTTAAAAATAATTATTTGGCAACAACCTTGAGCGTAAACTACTTTTTATTAATCCAATACATAAGTTTCAGATTTATTTGATTTACATTCATTCTGTTCAACATGAAATAACAAATAACAACTATCACTATTCCGTTAATTAAAATAATTATGAGTACCTTACATATCAACACCTACTATTATTAAAACAATTGACACCATAAAATGTTCACATTCACAAAACAACAAGCCATTTGTATAGGTGTATGTTCAAATCCTCTGTTTAAGATATTTCACAGTCTGCTTTGCAAAAACGGCACCCATGTGGTATCAAGTACTTCAATCGGTTATTTTCAAATTGTTCACGCACCAATGCCTATAATTTGTCGAATCTTTGAGTTGTTCGTGAATACTTTTTCTGTCCGAATAGGCCCATATGTATTCATCTATCGTTGCTTATGTCAAATCAAAACAGAAATGGAATCGTGCAAGCGATAGGCTATTTACTCCATGAAATACTTATTTACATACAATATAATATTTGCTTACTTTTAATTGATATTATAAATTGTACGCGCTTAATATCATAACAGATTTAATTAATAATTCAATTGCAATGGATTATCCATGTTACTCGACGACATATTGTAAGTTGATGTCATGGTTATTTTTAATCATTCATCATATACTAACAGTACACTAACTTAAGTCAGATTACAAATGCAAATGTCTATTTCCAATCGGTAATACCAGCTATTTGGGTCTGGGAAAGTTTACGTAAGCCAACTAAGTCGTTTCATGAAGCATTAGTGCCGAGGCTTGTGTGTCAAGGATATATATACCTAATTGTAAAATTAGAAATCCAGAAATAATAAACTCTAATGTTTTGATATAAACTTTCCTCATTAAGTCGAGTTAAAATAAAGCAACTTCACAATATCTGTGACAGCAAACCAATAAACTGATATTCATATCTATTATGAAAAACATATCTCCTAGAATTATAAACTCTTAACATGCTCTTATTACGGCGTTAAAGTTACTGGTAAATTAATTCGTTGACAACATCGGTTGTTTAGGAAGTAAACTCTAAGAAGGTGGTTTTAGGGGTGTATTTCCAACGTGTAGGTTGTTGAGTTGGGGGAGAAGTATTGCTGCAGTTGATATGGTGGTCACCAACACGAACACCGCCAAGAGAGCTCGATCCGCCACCACTGCCACCTTAGAAAAAAACGTAAACTCTGTAAGTATCTTCTTGAACCGATATTCATAATTAAATAGTCCTAATTTCTGTTCAACAATTGTAAAATATAAATATTTTTAGTTTTATTTGACCCTTAAAAATTATACACTTACGTTATTTGTACATTTGACTTCCGAAAAAACTTAAATTATAAAACATAAAACGATAGACAACATTTTCAAAGAAATTGTTTGGTCAAATTCCTTATTTTTTGGCTAATTACACACTTCACGAATTATAAGGTATGTTTAATAAATAACAATAAACGGTAAAATACAATTTCCCCATTGTGTTTACATTACAGTGATTGAATTCTCGAGAGACTTTATTTCAGTAAGGGCCCGTCTGATTCTATTTAAATGGAGAATTCCTTCGTTTCCAATATATTTCTTTGACATCAATCGAAAACTGGCCATTATTATTAGAGGCTTGCACTCTGGATAACTTCGTAGCATGTAGTACACCTATCTGCTATATTAGATCTTAGGGTCGCAGACTGGTGTTTCTCTTGATCTACCTGTTTCCATTCAAGGTTTGCTCGTTCGAGTCTCTCGTTTGCGGCGACGCGCTGCTCGTGGCGTGCAGCAGCGTCGCGCAGCGTGCATCCGCAGCAGGCGCACCGTGAACATGCCACCGGACAACTTTCGCCATTCCCGCTGGCTGCCACTGCCGCCGTACCACCAACCGCTCCTCCTAAAAATACTCCTATCAATTCCAACGAATGTGAACTCTGTCTCTATCCAAAGGCAAGATGACGTGGTATACACGGACTTCGATAAAGCTTTTGATTGTCGTCCACTCAAACTCTAACTTCATTATTTATATTAAACGACAGTTTCATAACTCATATGTATGTTCAACAAATACTAGTATTCTGTGTTTTTGAGATGTCCGATGGGAATTGTTTGGGTTTTATTCTTAAATAAAAGCAGGTTTTGTGAGGGAATAAGTAACTTGGTAGTAAAAACATGGAATCTATTTTTTGTATTAAATGCCGATATATTTTTTACCGATAATATGGTAAAGAAAAATTAAACAATCTCAACGCCTACGATAAAATTAAATCTCTGAATAATTTTATACGAACTCTGTTTTATGCGAAATCTCTTCTATTGCGGTTACGGAACAACGGTTTTTATACAATGAAACTCTAAGACTGAAGAATTTATGGCTCTTCTTAAGATAGAAATGCAACGCATCCAAGCTATAAAGGGATGTGTCACGGACCCAATGCGCTTCACATATTAGAAACCTACATTACATTACAAATGAGACAGTGAAATTGCTTAAAAATACATTTTTGTCAATAAAGTATCTTTTGACTGCAGCAGCTGCAGTGCAAAAGTCAAAAGCACTGTAGTATTTAGCTTTCGAAGCTGTTATTTACCATATGATTCTTATAAATACAAAATTAAAAGGCTCGATGAAACATTACCATAAGGCGGCCTTTTTTAGTGTTTATAAAAATGCATACTGGTCTTAGCGTTGATTGTTGCCCATATTAAATAATTCTGCCAGTATGATTGGCACTTTTTGGATTAGACCTGAACTATAACTTTAGGTAGGGCATTAATATTTAAGTAGGTTATACATTAAGAGAGTGGTTACGTTAACTCTAATTTTAGATATCGTAGACCCTAAACACTAGTATAATGTACATAAGCGTTATATGATTTAGGGGTCCCGCTTACCCACGTCACTGTGATATCAAGTAAACGGTCTGGAATAGTTTGCTTTGTCCATAGACACGCTGTAAATCATTTGCTGGCATCAACATTTGCGATATTAGTCATGTTTGGTAAAACATATCTGAACTACTAGCTTATTTTATTTATGATCCCTTTAGAAATAAACGATTTCAAATAATATTGCACCCAATTATATTAAGGGAAAGCGGGGAGGAGTTGCATCGGATTATAACTTGCTTCAACTTTTTACAGATTTGAGTATCTTCTGATACAAGTATTGTTAGCATTATCCTATAACTACAATCTACAAAAAATCTGAAAACTAAGTTTTCGACTTTGCAGTTGACGTCGCGTCGGCAGATTTAGCAGTAAAATTTGAGATGCATTTTTAGACATGCAATGTTTGGTATTGGTAATTGGAATCCTATTTCAAAAATGTAGCTGAATACGCTGAATATCAGTTTTTTTACAAAAAGCAAATGCTAACCCGTCTGCCATGCCAATTAGTGGCCTTAAAGTTACCCTGACTTTACAAAGAAATAAGGTTGTATGTGATCAACGTGTATTCCTGGTTTATCATTTTTAGGTTGCAGCCAATTCGTATAACACGCCGTATTACAAGTTGGCGTGCAGGAATGAAAAAAAAACTTTTAAATGTGCCATTTATAAAAATATTTTAATGATTTCTTCAATGCTCTTTATTTTATGATTTTTTCAAATAAATAAGTTTCCGCGCCTATCCCTGTATGCACATACAAGACGTCTTTCGCATTCTGTTTTACATAATCTTTCCTGGTACTCTTATAATTGGGTACAAAAATACGAATAGAAATTTCACGTGAAATTTGCGTGACGTGAAATAACTAAAACTAGGCTTATAACACATGGAATATTGACAAGCTAAAACAGCTTTTCGCTAGGGCGGCCTTGATAAAGACGAAGAATAACATTGAATAGAATTGTTTAATGGTTTGAGGACAAGATGCAATCTGATTAAATTGCTTAATTAGTTTTTTTCGTTATAACAAAATATGCTCGTGTTAAATCTGGTTTTCATAATTTGTCAAAACTAATAAAATTAGATTCACAAGAATTATGAATGACTAGCGACCAATTCAGCAGCAAAAACTAGGCGTGATTGAAAATCTTGTTCGTTTAAGTCTTGCACAAGCTGTATTTTATACGGATGAAACTTCAAATCAATTGATAAAGTTCGAGACAATCCCAGTAGAGCCAAACGTTTCCGAGTAGACCAGCGAGGATTTTCGTGCACCGATCTCTTTATTTCTTCACGCGTACGTTACTATCTTGTTTTGTTACTTAACTAAACTCACACAAGGACGGTTTTTGATGCTGCTAACAACATGTTCAGATCGAAACAAGCAATGAACAGTGAAGCTTGTGCAGTCTCTGCTAGTTTGCCCGTGATGTATGAAGAAAAATATACATGAATTTGTATTTTTGTAAAAGATACGAATACGAAAGCACGATTTTGACACGTATTTTTTTCCATGGTGACTAGATTGGCGCGAATACACCTATTTGTTAACACCATTACCGATTTCTCTTGTTCGCGCATATACGTAGCTATGGGGTAACCCAAAGCAACTGTAAAACCCAAACCTAGTAACATAATAATCGTTCTTATGGATTAATTTTCTTATAATTGAAAGTATAAGAGTTTTCTTAGTTACGAAAAGAAACGTAAAAGTTTCTAGAGCGGGTTTGATTCCCGTTTTATGGCTGTTAACTGAGCCATAAACCTTTTAACTTTATGTACTCATATTGTAAGATAATTTTTTTTGTTGCCATGGGTATTTTAGACTATTTTATTAATGTCCTAAATAAATGACTTAATACGAAGGACGAGTACAAGACCAAATCATACTTAGATTTTTTATGTAAAATGTAAAACAAAGAACTCATAAAATAGCATTTTATTAAAAGTATATACTAATTACATGCATCTTATTCTGTAACATTTTGTTTTAACATCACTAAAACTTCTTTTCAATGAGTTGGCGTTCAACGTACCCTCATCATATAATTGTATTAATGAAATCATAAAAAGTCAAGTTAGAAGAGCTTTTTTCTCAGTGACCTATTTCACAGATCTGCATATGAAATTTAGGTACGTGTTACATAACTGTTCGGTAGGACTATGTAAACCCTTTACTGCTCTACATGGACCGTCCTACCCACGCTAGCCGGAAAGGGCATGTTTGAATAGGTCAAATCTTTAACGACTTTTATATCAACTTTGTAACGTTTGTTTAGTTTCTCACACATCAAACGAAGCGAATACGTAGTGAGCTTACTACATGTCTTGACAATTTCTTAAGCCATCAAAATCTTTGCTTTCTGTTTAAGAAAAAACCGTGTTTCATTGGCATCAAAGGAATGCTTTAGAACTATAAATACTCAGCGATAAACTTAAAGCCAACACTATAATGTTAATAGGCAACCTGCTTCTGCCGAGCCTTGGCTTACGATTCATTGTCAGTGACTTTGATAGATACAAACCCAGTTAAATTTACGTTAGACCGGTACTTGAGAAAGGCTGATTTTAGATTCATAGGTATCAGATTTAAGATTGATACTTCAGGCAGGGAAGTACCGTATATTACCTCAGGTTCGACTATTTCAGTTTTTCATAAGAGCCGAGCTGAGCTTTTATAATTTTGCCTTGCAATCTTTTACTTGCAAGCTCGTTTCAGCAAAGACTGCAGCTGCCGCGGGACACACAGCTTTTCCGCAATTTGTAGCATACGTGCTATATTGTACACAAAAGCGTGTGACAAATATCTCCTACAATGCTAAGACAAACAAATAATTTCCAATGACAATATTAAAAATGCAAAGACAAGGCCAGTGAATGTGATTTTTGGGATTTAATTTGAAGGACAGTAATGTACACACAGCCATGGATCAACCAAACCTATTTGGACTTTATACCATTTTTAAGTTCTACAGCATAAGGATTGATATTGCACTTGTTTTGTCAAGCGTTATATCTGGCCGTCTATACGAGGATAATCTTATCTCAGATGAAATAGGGTAAGGTATAAATGGAAAAACAAACTCTCAGTTTCTCTTTTCTTAAAACACATATAATACCA
Source organism: Choreutis nemorana (assembly GCA_949316135.1). NCBI lineage: Eukaryota > Metazoa > Arthropoda > Insecta > Lepidoptera > Choreutidae > Choreutis > Choreutis nemorana. The sequence goes on from OX438598.1 coordinate 4,143,979, forward strand.
AAAAATTTGAAATTTAATTTTAGGGTAATGGTATTTATGTAAATAGAGATCGGATAAAGTAACCTATAACAAATATTTTAATAAGTCAGCCGAGACAGCTGCTTATCGTACATTCGAATTTAATCAGGATTGACGATTTCTGCCATTATATAAAACTTCTTTACATGCAGGAGTAAAACCACTTTCTCAGTGTATAAGCCATGAGTCACGATGTATCATAAAATTGTGACATCTATACTATAGTTAAAATCTAAATTTCGTATTTATTCACGATTTCTTGATATGCGAACGCTTGAACTAATCAAAAAAACATTACTTATTTTTTTAAATGAGTACTTTTAAATCGTCAAAATTATTTTTAAACTACCATCGGTTCGGAATGCCTGCCTACAGGGAAGATTCGATTCGACTCCGTAGTTGCTCTTTTCATTATCATAATAATCTTTCATTATAATCTTAGTTATATTATAAAATGTTCCACAAAATAATAATTTTAATAATATCTACAATCGCCCCTGATTTCATGTTAAGATGAGATCCAAGATTCTAAAGAAATTTTGTTTACCTAAAAATGCCTGCTCACTCTCAGCCTGAAGAGATCCCATAATTACCTTCTAATATCTACCTACAAATATTTATATTTTCTTACCGAGATGGTTGTGCCTTGCAAACCGAGGGCTCGCGGGAGGCAGGGATGCTCCATCGCATCGTGATTCTGACTTCAGCCTGGACCCAGTCCTTGGGTTCACCTGGACTCCAGCACTTGGAACCGCGCCACTGTCACCCTGCACCAACAAACTTCATTTTATTTAAAAGTACACAACCTACCCCGGCCGACACAAGAATCATGTCTCAGAATGTTGTAGTAATATAATATAATTTCATACTATTTTAATGAGATGCAGAATCACGCTTCAAGGTAAATTACGCTTGAGTAAATGATGATCAATATCTTAAAGGAAATGTTTGTAAATACTTTTAAACGACTTTTGTAAATCAAAACACAAATTTAACATTGTTAATACAGAATGAACAAAGTAAAATTGTATGAAAATTACAATGATTACGGCTTATAAATAAGTGAAATGTGATCAAATATGAAATATTGTTTAAATCATGACAAGAGAAGCGCTAGTTCACACAGCCGTCCGCCTGCGGCCTTTCATCGTACATGTACTTGTAAGTACATACATACACGGCTTCCTGTGCAGAATTTTGATGCCTTGTTGCATTCAGTGTTTGTATCAACATGAGAGGCATTGTTTGCGTAAGTTAGTTGGCTTTAGCGCTAGTTCAAGAACTAGTGTAGTTTACACATTTTTATTGGGATTTCTAATAAAACGACGCGTTTTGTTACTGTGAAGAACACTTTTGATGTACTTTTATTTTACGTATTTTAGTAAAACCTGCGTTTTTATTTACTTTCTTGCTCTATATATCAGGGTATAATATGTATGTTATGTATAATCGTGGATTAAGAAATGTAGAAATGTAAAAGTACAATTAGAAAATTGATGTGAAACTGTGCTGAGAATGATACCCGTCTGTAGTAAATGCTGATGAAGATTTATGAGCCGAATAGCAGTTTCATTTATTAATCACAGTTCAGGCCTAAATCCTACTGACAGCCTTCCGAACTACTTGTCTATTCAAAATGTACCATCCCATCGTTGCCACAGACTCTTGAGAGAGATAATCTTGCGGTAACGCCAATTCGCTTATTTTACCTATCTCAGACCTCCATTTGCCAAAACAATGAAACGAAATTGAATTTGTACGCAATTTGTTGATGTCTCAGCCGTGTACAAAGAACCATATTTTCACGTTGAAATGTTACTCTGTGCAAATCAAAAGGCTGACGTCGCGTTATTACAAAAAAAAAAACTAAGCTAGTGCAAGTTGTACTCACGCACCGAGTGTTCCGTATTTACGATATTTTTGTATTTTATTTCGTTCTTAGTTAAAAAAAGAAAATGTTCATCACCCTTTTTGCTGTAGTACCCACTTTTGGATTTCCCTGCATGGACCTCATTCCTACTAACAAAAACACGTATTTTCCATTTATATAGCATATTAGCACTTCGAAATACTTTTCATTTGTTTTTCGGTCCAAAATAGTTTTTAACACAAGTTAGTTTAGATCCTATTATTAAAGCCACAATCCGAGGGTCTACAAGTATTAATATTTTGACAAAAAACAAGGAATGCTCCGTTTAAGAACAAACAACCTTTGTATTTTTATTCAATGATGATTATAACCTTTTCAGAGTGAGGCAGACATACATTATATGGATTACTTATATTAAATAATGTAGAAAATGACATAGTTTTTGTTTATTTTAAATGTGTTCATTTTTAACATTTAAAACTGAAACTAATCAAAGTTAGTGTATCGTTTTATTTCAAAACAACTTAACATTTAAAATTAATTGAATCTTGAATGAATTTAAAACTGTGTTATTTTGGTTATTATCGTGAAAAATTACTTTTCATACTTTCCCTCATATAGTTTAAACATAAACAGATAATAGCACCTTACAAATACCTAATTTACACTATTTTAAATACAATAGTTAATACGTTGAAGTTGGCAACTCCGTAAAAACCTTAATACTTATTCATTTTAACGTATACCTAAAAATTCCGTACACAAATCAAAGTACCCCAAAAAGACAAGCTAAAACTTCGCATGTATTGTATACAAAAATTTTATATATGAATATTACTGAACCGCAAAATATATGCATTGAGGAGTGCTATCACGAACACCTCTTAGACCGACATAACTGGTATAATATTCAAAAGTAAAGAGACTTTTTACGACTAAAAGTATTGGAGAGTGTATAAAGTTAATACTTTAATAATCTGCTATAAAAGCTGACGCGGAGATATTGAGCCGATAAGGGAGCGAGATTACATTCTTAGATAAAAGACATCGCTCCAGCTTCCAGAGTACGGTCGCCTAGTACAATACTTTTTGTTAACATAAAAATAAGTCTTCGCAACCTCACTCCAAATTACAAACGATTTTGTACTCAATAAAATATTGTAAATAAATTGTGAATTTCGAAAATTTTAATGAGAAATATTGAAAATGCTATTACGGAATATCCGAAGGAATTGTAGCAACTGTTTAATATTTTCTAGGGACCTTCGAAAAGTTAATTGAATAACCAAATTCGGAATTAGAAATCCAATGTACGGAGGTCTAGAGGGTCGTCAACATTTTGTCCACGAAATGCAATATCGACTTGAGGAGGAAAACTACCCTGATAAGGATCAACCTTTCCGAGGGCCTCGTTTTTAATAAAACGATATGGTAAACGATACCATGAACATTGCCAAAAGTACCCGCTAAGGAAAAATATTGCGCTATTTTTTTCAACAAAAGTTTTCTATCGAGTGGGTTAGCTATTTTGTCTAATATCTACACAAACATTAACAGTAAGCGATAAGTAGAGATGTTACAATAAAATATTTTAGACTGCTTAGCAACCGTTCTTTTTTTGAAATTCTGGTAATTCACTACAAAGTATGAAATAAAGTCGCTTCCCGCTGTCTGTCCCTAGTAACATCGTAGTAGGTAGCAAAGCACTTTAATAGATAAGGTTTCGGTGAATCGTCTACATAAGACAACGTGTACAAATGAGGTAAGCAGAAGATAAGCTAAGGTGAGCATACCGTAGTACGTATGAATGTGTATTTGCAAATATAGTCGTTATTTGCGTCGAGCTCATACATCACAATCAGTGCTGGAGGGATGGGGTAAGGGGCAGTCTGAGCTCAATTGGGATTTTGAAAAAAAAAAAGTATTGATTTTTTTATGTATTTTAAACTTTATTATTAATTATATTGATTTTTAATGCGAAAAACTTGTTTTTTTTTTTATTAATTATAAACAATTAAAAATTGATAAAATTAAAAAAAAATCACGTGACTGTAAACGCACTATGACTGGTCGCCATAATGTTAAAGCAATTTCATAATAGTACAGTGTTCATGGCTATTATCTTTGACTTGATAAAAATATCTCAAATTTATTAGTGAAAAACGATTTGAAAAGTTTATTTCGACTAACTATGTGTGATAAAGGATTTATAAAAGCAAATTCGGATAATATTCCTGATGTTGATATATTTATGATAACTAATTTTTTTTTAAATGGCGTTCGGTTTAATTCTGCTGAAGTTCGAGGTGCTAAGGCATCAAGGTAAGTCTGTCAAAAAATACTATTCTAAATGAAAATAAGTATTTATTCTCTATTAAATATAATTAATAATTATTTCATTAATTGTAGAGCATCACGTGAGAGTTACGGTGATAAAGCTATAGGTTATGTTCAACTTAATCGTAAGAATGGTATTTGTGTTTTAAAAGGACGTGTGTGTTCAGAACACCGAGTTCGGAGTAAAGCTTACTCAGTTACTCTAACTATCAATGAAAAATTAAGAAAAGTTCATGATGTTAAGTGTCATGATTGCGCAGCTTCAGCAGGTAATTAATACTCTAATTAAACTCAAATTGTTTGATGTTATAAACAATCATAATCATTTATAATGTCTGTACAGGTGGTTGCAAGCATGCATTAGCATTATTCATGTGAACCCATCGTAGAAGTGAAGATCCGACACCAACTGAAGTTGCTTGTTACTGGAAAAAGTCTCGATTATCAGGCATTGGAACCGTAATAAAATCTATTGAAGCTGAAAAACTGACAAAAAAAACCTCTGATACCTTAGTTAACAATTTACCGGATAATAGTACATTTTTACAAGAAGTATCTGTATCTCGTACCTAGTCACCCGGTTTTTGCAGCATCTCCTGATGGAATGACTAGTAATGCCATTGTTGAAGTAAAATGCCCTTCTTGTCAAAAATCTTTGGACACTTTTTTACCGAAAGGTAAAGTAAGCTCAAAGTGTAATGCACAAATGTAACTGCAGATGCTAATGACTGGTAAAAAAGAAGGTATCTTTTGTGTTGCTGATCCAAACTTTGAAGAAAATGAAGCAATTTATATAAAAAATTAAGATATGATGATGCACACACACAAGCTCTCATTAAAAAAAGTTTAGTATTTTGGTCCAAAAGTATATTTCCAAAATTATTAAAATCTGTACAAACTTAAAGCACAGAGTAGTCTAATTATATATTTTTATGTTGGCTTACAAATAGAATAAATAATAAACATATTAGTTATAAAGTATACACTTAGTAATTTATTTTATAATACAAAAAAACTCTTAAGTTTAAGTAGAAATTATAGGCGCTTGTAAATTCACTAATGCTGCAGCAATGACAACAATATGGTCTGTTGAAAGTAACATATTATGATTAACAACCGCATGAGGTTTAAGAAAATCAAACTCTCTCATTCTTCCGATGACACGTTCTATATGAATACGTAGAGCAGCGATTCGTTTGCCTTGTAACACATCAGATTGTGATAATTTTACTCCAGAATTAACTGAAGGTGGTCTAATTAATTCTATATTTTTATCGTCAAGAAGTGAAACAATGTTTTTAAATCCTCGATCGGCCATGACAGCACAATCTTCGGGTAGCTCTTCTAATAATCCGCTTTCTTGAAATAATAGATCATCTGAAATTTGACCTCTAAATCCTTTTGATATAAAATTAATAAAACCATCTGGTGTACAAGATATTAAGTACTTTAAAGTATTACACTTTTTATACTCTGACCAAGTTAAAGATTGGTACTCTGGATCACTTGGTTTTTCAATTTGTATCTCAAATGCATCAATAATAGCAATCACATGACTATATGAAGTTCTAAATGGTATCGGTAGTATTCTTTTTATGTTACTAGACTCGGGCATATACACAAGCTTTTTTAATAAATGGGCCAATACTGGAACTGTTTTGTTAAAAACAATACTAGCATTGCTGCCACTCATTCCAAACTGTTCACTCAATCTTTCAAAAGTATCCTGGCGTCGTATTTTCATCAATGATAATTTTATATTGGTAATATTAATATTAGATATAACACTAATACGTTCTAGCATAACATTCCATTCTTGAGGAACTCCTGTATACGCCTTTAAATTGTCGTTAATGAAGTAATTTGTGACTTTCAAAATTTCAGCTTTTTTTATAGGAGATTGACAACTGCTAGAATCCATAGTACTTGAGCCAGTATTTTCCGAAGGTCCATAAATTTCTTGTGAACTATTTGAATGTGTAAAACTACTTAATGACAAACTTTTCTGGGCATCTTCGAGTAAATTTGAAATTGATTTTTGACGCAGTGGTTTTATTGGAGATGTTGCAGTACTAATGCTACCAGTTTTAATCGGTGAGCAGGATTTATCAACTCCAGTTGATAAAATTTTACATTGAACTGCCACACTACGATACTTTGGACGATTATTCACTTGTACAGCAACGGTACGGTTTTTAATATCAGTTTGTGTTTCAACACGAACTTTTTGGTCAGGTGTTAAATTTACAGGAGCAGAATCAACTTCAATATGTTCAACAGTATTGACTGATACGGCATCAATATTTGGTTCTTGAGAATTACCCGTTTCATTATTTTCTAACGATTCACTTAAAATTTCTTCAATAATTTGTTGTCTCCGTCTTTTTCTGCAGCTGATCTACTAATAAGAGTCATTGAAGTGCCTTGTCGTTTACGATTGGGTTGACATTCAAACTTGTGTGGTACCACATCAATTTTAATCTTTGCTTTACCTCCCATAGTGGTATAATAAATATAATTTTCCATATCATCTTTTAGCTAGAAAAAAAAATCATAAGAATTAATAAAATGTTATTATAACATTATAAAAAACCAAAATAACATATACTTTAAAAATTTAAATGTAGTCTGATACAGAACCTAGAATGTTATAAAATTATGAAAATATCTATTAATTGAATTCCAGTTATTAGATAAACATACATAGATTTACTATTTAATCGCTTTGGATTATCAATCATAAATTTTTTAATGCTACAATTCTAAAGGTTATGATTTAGAGCCCAGGTAAAAAAAATAATTACTGAACTATACTTATTCGATTTATACACTTAGATAAATAATAATTAATAACAATATTATTATGAATACTTACATCGAAATGATCTTCACAACAAAAAAAATTGATTTTGTTTTTGAATAATCTCGGTGCACTGCTTGAAACCATTTCTTTCGACGTTTTTCGTCTTGTGGAACATTTAAAAACATTTTTTCAGGAGTTGTTTTTGTACTATTTGTACGTAATGGTACAAAAGAAGAGCGATAACTTTTGAGTTTTGACATTTTTGATATATTTTTGATTATTTAACAATGCCAACAGAATTTACTAGATAAAAACTCAAAACACTGTACTAATTATTATATCTCTGTATGCTACAATGAGCCAAAACTAACATTGTGACGTCACACGCGCTCGGGTTTATTCGGGAGCTGTCGGCGGATCTTCGGTACTGAATTTAAAATTTGATTTTTATTTTGAAATAACTTTTTAAATATTGCAAAAATAAATAAAATTGTTATAAAACTTATATATGATCTTTCCAATAATCACAAAAAAAAAAAAAATTCAAAAACCCAATTGTCAACGGAGCGGGTAGAACGCCAACGCAAGTGCAATAGGGCCTCGGTGCTGACTGTTCTATACGTTTTCCAAAGGAAAAAAACGAATCTCTTTCAAGTAGAGGAATAGACATACCTTGTGCGTGTCAGTGTCGAAGTTGATAAACAGCATTCGCGCGAGCCTCTGCAGCACCAGCTCGCGCAGCACCGCCGGCACCGGCTGCCCTCTCACTCCTCTACGATCAACATTATACGTCACACAATACAAAACAAATATAGTGTATTAAACATTTATAAGGTGTCCATAATATTCAATGATGAGAGTAGCTAAACTGAACAATATTGAAATACCTAATTTACCAATCGGTTTTAACCAATTTTAATAGACTATGGCGAATCAAAATCCTAACCCTCCTTGGGATTATTTTTGACCGGTATGTATGTATGAATGTTTATGTGTTCCTTCATAACTTCTAAACTACTTATCGTAAATGAACAAATGAGGTATCGTAAGAAGTGTCATGATCGACCGCTAGTAACAGATTATGTGGCATGCATGTTAAATTGAGTATGGCGCCCTCTTAAGGACATACACTCAATGCCTTTTTTTTTTCGTATTCCCCTTTTTGGTATCAAATTAAGTGGTTTAATAAGCAGATTCAAAATGAATTATTCATTAGCTGGTACTCGCGGATTTGCTTGCAAGCAAAACGAAATTAAAAATAATTTCTAAAATCACCTCTAAGATGTAATCGTATCTTTTCTCAAAATACTGAAAATACGTTAAAAACCAATCCTTTTTTCCCCAAATAGTAAAAAAGAAAAGTAAGTTTTAAAAATTAAAACCCGACTACTGAAAATCACGCTCTAAAAAGTATGAAATCTAAAATTGTAAAGTATGCAATTTAGCCATGGTCATAATTTATGCCGGTACCTAACCTATCCTAACAAAACAATAGAAGTGAAATTAATCTGAGCTGGGTGATGAATAAAAATATAAATCGGATGATGAAAAATAACATGAAGGGTTATGAATTAAAAGATGAGAATTATTTCATTCTTTTTAGATCATGATTTTCAATAGTCAAGTTACGTAAAATTTCTTTTTATGTTTGTAAAAGTTACATTTTAAATAAGAGAAAAATAATATAAATATATAATTACATCAAAATACTTATTTAAAAGAGCTACATTGAAATAAAATTATTCATCGGGTTCTGGTTTAAACTATATTTTTTTGTGTGATCAAAGCTTAATTTTTTCGGCTGATATAAATTGATGAGGAGAGTGGTCTGATGACGGTTACCTAGGAGGTACCGAATTATCTTTAGTCTAGTAATACATTATTTTCTTTATTTTCAGTAAAACCGTTTAAAAATCTTATTTTATTTAGACTTTATGTTTGACGATACAGTAGCAATGCTGAACTCAATAATAATAAAAATCGAAAGGTATTGTTGAAGTAAAAGTTGTTATATTTTTAGTTTTTTACGTTTGCAAATAAAAAATTCTACAAACAAATATCTAAGAATAGAAGTCGTAACGTACTCGTATTATAACCCAAATTATTTTGATTTTAATATGAGGCATAGACAGCAATTTTTATTTAGTCTTCATTTCAGTGGTTGGCGGTAAATTGCAAGAGTAATTGGATTAAAAATAAGAGTTATGAAAACGATTAAGTATCAAGTTGAGTGTCGCCAAGGGGCTAGTAAAGAACTAGGTCAGTGATTGCTGTATTTGAGGTTTTATAAATCAAGATATTTATTTAATCGCTTCATATATTTTCTCACTAATTGGTACTGCTAATAGCAATTATGTAGTTGTGCATTGTCTTTGGGTGTGAAAATTTGATTATGGCGTATTTGTGTAGGCAGATTAAATCTTGTGTACTAACTTCAGGTCACCTGAAAGAAAATGCTGTAGTATTTGTTTCTATTCCATTTTTTTTTAATGACAAGTTCTTAGCTGTGTTACAATATTTAAAACACTGTAGCCTTCCGTTTCGTTGCATTAATGAATGTCGTCTTATAATATGGTAATCATTCAAACTTATATGTTTTTGTTTGAGTTGTCTTGTTTAGTGTAACAAAAACCAAATACCAAAATTAATTAATCGATGATGCACCCGAGTCCATTATTATTACAAACATGATTCGACTATGAATGATCAATTGATACTATGTATTCAAATATTCGTAAAAATACAAATCGAATATGTCATAATAAGGAATGCGTGGTTACTTATTCGTATTCGTTATTTTTCCAAACATGGATCCTTTATTTTGTGTATTTGTCTTACGAATCGAAGTTGATGTCACACAAACGGTGTAGGTTAGTATAAGCAAACAAAGGAAAGTTACAAAGCTTGACGACAAGTATGAAAATCAAAATCGAGAAACAACCGTTAGACATTTTTATTCTTAATTCGCGTTGTTTAGCAATGATCTAAAATATTTGCTGGTTGTATAAATAGAGTTTTAGTTGGAATTATTCAATATACCACTAACACTTTAAACTCTCATTATCATAGCTACGCGATAAGGTACACGATTGTAATATTTTTTCTGTATTTAGATAACAGCTACCCCAGAACTCTTAAATATGAATTTGAATTCGAAACACGAATTCAAACTTAATAATTTGCTAATAAATTTATTAAAACTGACTCGCTTTATACCATATTTACAAGGTATGTACCCTGAAATAACTATTATCTCTTTAGATATAAATATACAATGGTACTTTTTCTGTTTATATTGACTTGCAGAATAACTTAATAACAAATATTTCACTGGGGTAAATTTGCTGAGAATAAGTAAATAGACGTTCGATCAAATTTACTTGAACTTCCGGAGCAGAAGCAGACGTCTGAGTAAAAGTATACCGGGACATGTCTCCACAACTTTTCAACTTTGCTATCTGAATTGTTGTTTTCATTTTATGGTTTATTTCTATAAATAAAAATGATCGAGTTGGTAATTTTATACATGTCCATAATAGTCTGAGTAAGGTTTTATGAAAGAAAACATGGAAAAAGTAACATATTACATCGTTATGAATACCTAAATTGAATAACATACTTTAGCCAAAATATTTTTTGCGTCTAAATAAATATTACGTGCTTCGTTATTTAATACAATAAAATAATACTTAATATAAATAGTAATAATGAAATAGAGTAGACGACTCGCCTGTAAGATATATTGAGCGTGACCACTGAAAGTGAGGCTGAGAATGAAACCAGGCACGTGCTCACTCCGTAGTACAGACCTGAAAAATAATTATTTTAAAAATAACATACAACACATTCAAGTTTTGTCTGATAAAATTTATTCTAGTCCCTACTCTAGGCCAGCTTGTACCGAGACAACCTACTACCAAATTTACATTTTGTTTTGCTTTTGTTCGCAAGGATTAACAATCGATTATAAAATTTCCAAAATAAAACACTTCCACTTACTGCTTCGTTTTAAAGTGAACAGTTCAACTATTTTTGACATTAAATATCTGATCATATAATTCTAACAATTTTTATATGCATATATAAATATAGGGAACAGCACAGTAAGTTTTAATCCGAAAATATTAAAACAGCTAATGATCCACTCGAAATCTATTTAAACAATTATTTTTATTTCTTAACAACTATGACCACTTTATTTGCACTCGTGTTCAAATAAGGTAGCTACAATTTAGTGCTAGGTTTCAATGAAGCCTATTGTACTGTTCAATTTTCGAACAATTATAGCGTTGAATTAGTAATCATCCTAAATTACGGCTCTCATTGTTTGCGACGTATTCATAGTGCTTGTACTTTGGGGTAAGTATAACCTATTTGAGTACATTTAAGGGTCCCTAGTCCCCCATGGGGAAACTAATATTCCACAGTGCCTGTCCTTGAATCAAGGTTATATTTTATTCGTATTACCATTACTATAGACCTAGGCAGGAAAAAGCTAACAACAAAAGACGTTCGACTGGAGTTTACCCACTACAATATTTTTTTAAGTTTCTTATGGGAAAGGAGGGAAATATACGCATCAGTTGTTAGAGGTTATGTATTTTTTTAAAGTAGAAATAAATGACAACACTACAGAAATCGATCTTAAGGACTAGACACCAAAAAAATGAACTTGAAGATACCTGTTTGAGATTTTAAATGAGTACTAACTAATAAGTGGTGTTTTCTCTGTTGGTGGAAGGGTATCCCTTATGGTCATGAGGAAGACGGTCATAGACAGCAGAGCACTGATGCCAAGAGTCACCTTCTCACCAGACTCGGACGGCACGTAGAACACTAAGAGAGCTGGATAAACAAAACACTTCTATTTAGTTATTATACGACATATTGACAATTTAGTAGAAAAGTCAAGAAATAAATAAATATGACTTAATCATTTACAACACTGCATAGCATATATTTGTAAGCTGTGAATAATTTTATCACTTGAAACTAACAATGATAATTAATAAATAGTCTTAAGAAGGAATAAAATACATAATTATAAAATCTGAACACAATAGCAGTAGTAAGAGTAGGTAGATAGCGCTATATAATTCCTAATAAAAATATGTATGTTCTCTTAAAATATTCTGAATGTTATATACGAATATGAGAACAATATCTACGGATCTGAAAACTTGTAGGAACGAGGAAATGATGTATGAATAAATTCATAATAAATTCTTCCAATAATTATTTAGAGAACCTCAGGCAAGATTCCTTTTCTCTTATATAAGACGGACCTACCAAATTTTAATTTATTTTAAAATTAAAAGGGCTCTGTCAGATCATACGTTTACTTTCCCAAAAAACAATAGGCATTGTTGAGTGTGCCGTTTACACGTGTACGTAAAAATGATTAAAAGTTGTTTTCCAAGAAAGCACTCGTATTTTATTATTTCTCTTGATATATTGCTAAAAATCTGTTACAAAGTTTTCTATCTCTGCTAATAGGTACAATTTTTGTTCAAGAAATATTCTGAGTAATTTGGATATTTTTTTCTAAAATTACATGTTTTACCTACATTATTACTATTTTTGCTGTTATTTTTTCTTATGAAATTGAAGGATAATTAAAGAATAATATATATATTCGACAGTTTATTGTGCTTGTTCCGTCAAAAACTGCCATGCTAAGGTCATGTGATCCCCAGTTAAGTTTAAATATGAATTTAATAAAGTTGTATTGATTTCATAAACTTTCCCCTTCTCCAAAAGATGAAAGTTAAGTAGGGCGAGAGGTTTGCCCCTGCCAACAAATAATAGCCCTTGGTTTGATTTTAACCAAATATTGGTCAATATTTCGTGTTGTCAGTTGCTTATGTTAACTACCTGACTTAATACTTGTAGAAGCAAAGCATAGTCAGTATTACTAATGGAAAAATAATTTAAACCTTGATTAATAAAACAACAATATAATTGATGGCACAGTGGTGTAATCAGCCGACTACTACGCTAGGGGTACCGGGCACGACTCCCGGTGGGTGCGGAACTTTGTGTTATTTGCAAGACGCATTGTTTTGGTTACCGGTTTTGGATGTTGTGTATTTGTACCATATCGTTGATTAGTGCCTGAGATACAAGATTATATCTTAGCGCAGGGATGAGTCAATGTGTGTGTGTCGAGATATGGTTATTATTATTGTGACAAATTAAAATTAGATAAATGGATACGTTCTTAATATACTTATTAAATCATAACTGATAATTCCAAGACATTAATTGTTCACTAACCACAACAATAAGTCTTGATTTCAAATTAATCTTCATTGTTTATCTTTTGCATCTGAAATATTACGTTTGTTTTTGTTCGTTCCCATAATTCACATCCATGAAGTCGGATTGAGATAAATTGTGTTCCATAATACTGAAAGTCCCGTCAAATCCGTTCAGTGGTTTACGTGATACGAGTGCAAACAAATACACAGACAGTATCAGGCGTCTTCGATCCATCTATTTGGTTGAAATATTTATTCACAAAAGCTCCTTTTCATAATGTTTTTACAATTTTAACATGAAGAAGGATTTGCGAGTATCATATCAAATCTTAGCAATACGAATTTAAACAAAAAAACGTAAAAAAAGTTTTTACACGCTACAAAAAACAAGTTTGCAGCGGTATTCTATAACAACTTGTAATTTCCATTTAAAGCTGCTCCTATTTGAACCAAAAAACTATTTAGTTTAAAAATATTAATATAAAAAGTTGACCAATTCCGTTGATGAGCAGGCACGGTAGTATGAGGTTGAAGACGTAGAACATGGGCCTGCGTCGCAGCTTGATGACGTAAGTAATGTCAGGGTACGGCTCTACACAGCAGGAGTAGTACTGGTCGTGCCTGATGGCTTCGAAGCTCACCAGGTCGAACTCGCCGTTGGTCTGGTAATTTGTGGTGTCGCCCTCGTCAAACTGCTTCTTCAGGTCCAACTGTAGTAAAAGGGTTAATATATTACGACGACATTACACAGTACACATATTTATGTGACAGATTAAGAATGTTGGTATAGAAAAAAAGTGTTTGCAGAAATCACTAAAAATTTATCTTTTAAAATTGATATGTATGACGACTTTAAAGAGAGACTTAAAACTTTAAACTCAACTGCTGACTTTCGTCAGAGCTCTACTGTTGTGTTTGTGCCAATTTTACGAATTAATAAGTGCACATACAACACAACAAAAGCCACCAGCCTTCAGACAGGATATTACTACCTACCCATAGTTTGTAAGCAGTAACATTTCGTTCAGGTTCCTTGTCTAACAAACTTGCACCCATGTGAACACAGACTTATTTACTAAATAATAAGCTGAGCTAAAAAGCATCAAATGTTAATTAACGTAAAAAATTATAACCTTCATTAGATACGTAATCAACGCACAACTTTCACAGATACTTACACAGAGGGTATCTAAGTAATAGGTGTCTAGACGAGGATTAACATTTAAAAGGGAGTTCTTCAGTTATATAATATTAATTAAAATGCTGATTACAAAGTTTTCAGTAGGTACAAACCTTTTAATAGACATGTCTTAATTTCATTTAACCCAAATCCTAAGCCAAATTTAATTCGAAAGGTACACGGAAAGTTTTGCTTCAAAAGCTGTTAAATTGTTTCCGAATATTTACTCATTATGATATAAAATTAAAGAATACTCATATTTTGTTATTTAATGTTCCAATAATGAAATATTAGAAACTCTCTTCTTGTATTCCTGAATCTCAAAATAATTTATGGTTAAACTGTACAAACCTTTCCAATGAGAAGGTTTTATCTTTTAGCTACTAACAATATAAATCTCTACTCATATTTGAGAAAACGAATCGAAACCACAGAAAAAATTGCTTCATAATTTTAGAACTTGAAATCGAGAAATTATATACACAAAAGTAAAAATTATATTCAGTTTCTTGAACCATAGCACTTAACACTCGTACGTAAATAATCGTAAATGTTTATTAGCAAAATATATTTTAATTAGAAAACTTTAATTAAATAACAACAAAAACTCTAAAGAGCAAATCTCTAAACCTGAGAGAGCCTAACAATAAAAAACAGATTACTGCATTCCCGAGTTAATTGCAAAACATTTTGCGATTTGTGTTGCAAATCTCTGCACGACCGAAGAATGCAATTGACTGAACTAAGCCTTGTGTTTTTTGTATTTCTACAGACGAAGCTTCGGTCTTAAATTTATATTTTATAGTCAGAAAGAGTAAAAAAGACGACAAGTTTTACTGTATAGTGTTGTCCCTATTTAGTAGAATATTGTTCTATTTCTTGGATTTCAATGACCTCCAGTTTCCAGTTGCCGATATCTTTAAAGCAAGATGGTAGCGAGGCGTGATTTGATAGAAATCGGCTTAAGCCTGTTACTAAATTGTCCAGCTCGTAGCATGTGCAGCGACAGCGAAAATGTACATTGGAACTGCATACACATTCCTTGCGTTAGTATCGAATATATTTATTTTCAATTTTAAAGGAAAACATAATCCCTGCAACATCATGCCACATTCCTTTTAAGCTGCTTTTATGTAAGCTTTAAATAAAAATATAGCTTATACAATTTTTTTACATTTTAACTAAATATCTTTGGTATTTACAGTAAAAACAATATAATACCATAAATAATGTACTATTTTATGCATTTTTTTATTGATTTGAGACATTCACCGAATTTTTATTACTGATTTAAAAAGGGGGGGAGGTTATATATTCGTATTCATGTTTTACTACTTAGGTACCTAAAGTGGAGGTGCTGTCAAATAAAAATGCAATAAAATCCCAACTTCTCCAACAACAAAAGATTAGACCTCTCTTTTTGGAAATCAAGTAATTTTTAATTTGAAAATAAGGTACGTTCGGATACCCTGTATAGGAATGTTAAAAGCGAATCCTACGTTTTAATTTGCACGTCAAGTATAATTATTAAATAAAATTATGAGAGGTCAAAAGGGTTTGTAGCATGGCAGCATTTTTGTATAATTTTATTATAGAATTTGCCTACAAAGAAAAATCATCACTCTCTAAAAATATGGTTTAAAATAATGTATGAGATTTTTGCGCGGAACAGAACATTGTTTCATTCTAAATATTATGCTTCACAGTATGATCAAAGAATAGATTCAAAGGGAAATTAATTCAGCTATTGTTTTTTTATCTGGCTACACGCGAGAATACGAGAGAGACACCGATAGATTTTAATAAAGAATTTTTTCATGTAGAATATTATTATGTACTCGTACTTATCGGTGCTTTCAATTCAAAGATTTGTCTTTTTATTATGCTATCTTTTCTTTCGTTTGTAATGTAAATATGTAAACTTATGTTGAGGGATTTCGCCATACATCGTCTTTTATTTGATGATGAAAGTATTCAAATGTTAGATAAATCGCAGTTGCGTTACTAGACCGTCCTGGCCCCATAGCAAAGAAGTTTAATTAAACCACATTAATTTAAGTCTCTGTTTGAGGGGCCCTTTAGGCTTTGGGCCCATGGCATTTTGCCGCCATGTCACCCTCTGTTACGTCACTGATAGAACGTGTTATTACGTTATCGTGCGTTTGTCGCACGGTAGCCGTTACGCGCGTGTTGTATGAAAAAAAGCGATCGTTCGAATATGTCTTAATTGAAAGAGCCCCTTGTCTTGAATTGAAAGTGTCTTGTGTTTTTAACTAACTGCCATAAATATTAATAATTTACAGTTTACACGGTAAAGTTATAAAGATTATTTTGTACTCTGTACGACTTTTTTTGGTAAAAAGTCTATTATTACGTTTTTAGTGACACTGAAGTAAAAAGCACCCCTGAGCAACTAGGCTTATTAAAGAAAATATGGCATGGGTGTTATTAACAGGGTTAGCATAATATTCATTTTTTGTGAGCAGAGAAGTGTAATCGATCAGCAGAAAATGATAATTGGTGAGCAAACATTATTAAATCAATCTGCACTTTTTTTCACTCTGGACGGCTGATTCTTTTTTTAAGGACTGCATATTAATTATATACGCTGTATGCTAATTCGTGCGTCGCGTTTGTTACAATTTTCATAAGCACTATAAAGGTAAGTAAATTTGTTATTAAATTATTTTGGCCCAATTTTTTTGGTTGGGACACAATCCCTAACCTAACATAAGCTAGTCATTTGTAAGTGACAAAATTAAGACTCCTACCACTAGGAATATTATATTTGCTGACCAATTATGGAATCTTGCTGACCAATCATGAAATCATGCTGATCAAATTATTATTTTGTGGATTAGCTGTTTACTAAATTACTAAATTTTATCAATTTATTTGAGAAACAAGGATTCCTGAATGTTTTTATTGCAAACAAAATATTTGTTAGCTAACCAAAATTATTTAATTGTTGCTTTTTGTGGCTGACCAAATTGTATTTCGGCTAAACCATTTAATTACTTCTCTCTTGACATTCACTTATTTCAGGACGTACAACTAACAAACATGTGACGTCGCACCTGACTAAATTGAACCTTGTTACCTTAGTTTAGCGATCAAATGCCTAAACGATACAAAGTAAGATGTATCCGCAAAATGGCATGAACGCAGTGACGCGTTATTGCATGACAAGACACATGCTAAAGCATTTAGTAAGTTTGAGTTGGAATATAGGAACGTTCGTTTTGAGATAGCTAAATAAAGTTGTAAATTATTTGATGAGTAAGGAGGATAACATACTATACAATGCAATGATGGCACTGAGCGTCGGGCTTTAGTTAGTACAAATAATGGGATATATTTCTGATAATTTTGATAGCCATGGAAAGAGTGGTACACCTATGGTGCAGCCCATTGTATAATATTACTAAAATGTAAAATATTATAAACTAACAGAAAAGGCCTGGAACAAAAGACTTAATCAACGTCAGTTCAGTTCTATAATGAAATCCCTGAAAAAGTAGAAAAGCGAAAATTTCTTTCCGTAACTGAAATTTGTCTCCAGTGATTTATTAAGAGCGCGAATATTTTTTGTATAATTTTCCATTTAACGAACTTTGGAATAACGTGTCACAATAAGGCCTGTATAATTAGATATTTACTTAAACGACTTTTCCTTTCAAAATAAACGAACATATTTACAAGTAGGTCAAGCTATTCTTTAAATATTTTATCCCGTATTTTATTTCAATATTGATTTTTATGTAAATTCCTGGTGAGTTTAATCTTAGTAAACTTGGGTAAATATTTACAAAAATACAAAGTATTGGTATTTTCCATTAGCTTAAATTAATAATTCAAAATTAAATCGGATGTTTATCTCAAAGTTCTGAAATTATAAAACAACAATAGGGTTAGTTGCCTGAAAAATTTACTCTGATTTTGATCGTGGGACGGATGAAGAAAACCAGCTTAAATAAGATAACCTGCTTAAAGTATTAAGCTGAAACTTGATCAGGTCTAACATTCCGCATAACAGGGTCAGAGACTTATCTTACAGACTTGTATTACATTCTCCTCCTCCTGTGGCCGGAGCTCATGACAAATGTTTCGTAAGGAAATATTTCTTCCTTGTTCGAGCTAGTACCGCATAAAAACGTAACCATTGTTTTAGTTCCAACTTATTCATTTTGTGAAACGTGGCTTACATTTTGCCAGAATTTTTGTTAAGTCTCTCGCAACAGTGTATCTCTTTCAGGTATTTTTCAGTAAAAAATGTGTAGGTAGATGTCCTTGTGCTTTTTTGTTATGATGCAATGGGAGGTTTTTGATAAGCATTTTACCGTTTTCTGATTTTTATAATTTCATACTTGTTGAAGCTCAATTAAGGATGTAAGCTTGTGTTTTAAATTTTAAGTGATATTATTTTCGATATGGTGTGAAAATCAACATCAATCCTATGTCGCAATGACTTTGTTATTTATTAGTTGTTAAAAATGTTGCGTAGCATGCGTGCAATTACTTATTGTATTCAATTTACTAGATTAAAATATCCCAATTGTTAATACATAATATGGCGAAACATCTTAAATTTTACTTGCATTGTTCTCATTGTAAAATTTTACTTATTTGTTAATCAAAGTAATATACAATATGTCTGCCAAACATTCACATCTTGAGTAACACCCATCGATACATACAAACTTCAACATTTATAACAAACTAGCGACCCGCCCCAGTTTTGCACGGATATTTTGCATGTATTATGTACATATAAAAAGGACAAGTACGGAGGTTTCTTGCCGTATTCTTCCCCGTAGACAGGTATTCCGAACCGGTGGTAGTTTACAAAGAATTTTGACGTATTTTAAGTACATATCTATAAAAATATTTGATTTTGATTGCGTTGCGTAGTTTGAAAGATCTAGGCATGCATAGGGACAGACAGCAGGACTGTCGAATCGACTGTGTTATCGTACTATGTTAAAGTAGTGATGATACTAAGAAGAATAGAATATCCATACATAAATAGGCTTACCTGAAACCCGTCATAGGTCCAGGAGGCCCACTTCATGGTGCAGAGCTGGATGTCGAACGGGAACTGCTCCACGTTGATGTCACATACGGACACGTAAATCCCGTGACTCAGCCACGTCACCTCCCCCGTGTGTTTCACAATCACGTTCGTGTTTATGACAGCCGATCTGTAGTTAGGATCGGCGCTGTTGACAATGGTAATTCAGTTAGTTCAGATTGTGATTTATAGGAACATCACAAACCATATACCGTGTGTTTATAAAGTAGTTCGTAATGCGAAAATTGCAATATCGAAATATATATATATATTAAGTAATAATTAAGTTTACAAGCCAATCCGCGTTAGGTTCTAGGTACTTCAGTACAATAGCTTCCCTACCTTACCGATGTGTTGTACTAGGTGGCAAAATACATAATGTACATCTAACAACTTGGTATTATCATTTAGCACCTCACAGGCTACCACAGTCACCCTACACACCACATTTTGCATCTTTATGTTGAGTCCCAGTGTGACAGGTTGCGAATCTGTGGACACGGAGCGGCAACCCGAGACTCGAACCGTCGACTAGTTGGTTTGGGTCGTTCGGTTAACCAACGTAATTAACTAAGCTACCAAGTCCTCCTCGTCATCCTTTGAAGGAAGATTACTGTATTTAATCAATATCTACGTTATAAACATATTTATTTTTTAAAATTATTATATACCTTATTTTTACCCGACTATGGCGAAGTGAAAAGGAGGGTTATGATTTGGACGGTATTTATGATGGTATGTATGAAAACCGCGCTCTAAAATGTAAGAAACAAGAACATATTCTTATCTGAAATTGTAAAGTTAAGTATTTATTTTAGCCGTGGTCATGTGCCACGTACATTATAAGGCAAACATGCTCACATATAAAATTTTGTTTTGTAGGTTAGGTTTGATATAGGCATATGACCACGGCTAAATTAAATACTTCACTTCACAATTTCAGATGAGAATATTTTCTTGTTTCTTATATTTTAGAGCGCGGTTTTCAGTAGTCGGGTTTTAGTTTTTAAACTTATTTTTTTAATCATTCAATTTGTGTGAAAGTAAGTAACGATCGGTAGATACACTTATATAGAACCTGGAACCGTTTAATGGTATTCAATAGTCGTAAATATATTTTGTCCATTATATCCATTTTGTCTCAGTTAGGTGATAAAAAAAGGAATATGAATTAATTTTGTACTTAAATTTTCTATTTCGTTAATGTCTTAGGAACAGCAATTAAGCTTTAATCTCTTGTTAAACAATTAGGTAGGTAAATTAAACACGAGTGAAGGATTATTTAGTCCTGAGGGAGAATGCGGGATCATCAAATTAATGAAAATTACGAAGAAGAGCATGTTTATAAGAATCAACTTTTAAAAGAAATTTCTTATTTGATCTTTAATCATACTACCTTGGAATTATCGTATTGTATGCCTGTGTGTGTTACAAAACCTTTGTGGATCAGAAAGGGTGTTTTTTAGATTACGGTGGTCGGTGTTCTAGGTGGCACAGAACCACGTCTATATTGTATAGTTAGTACATACCAATTTAAGATATGTTCTTGCTTCATACTTTAGAGCTTAAGTTTTCAGTAGTCGGGTTTAGGTTTTGAACATATTTTTAAGTTAATACTAGAGGTATATGGAGGTTAAAAGATATGAAAAACTTTTAAATTTGGATTTTAAAAGCTCTATTTTTTACTTTTGACGTGTAAAATAAAGCTATAGGTAAGATCGCATTTGACACGGAAGTCAAGTTAAAATGGTCTCTGGAATAAAATAAACTACGAGTATAATTTGAACTTCGTCAAAAAATCGTTTGCGATTTTGTTCTTGTTTTAATCGAGCTACGTCTTTGTTTTTCCTATAAAAACGGGTACCTAATAATAGTCGTGTGAAGCATGTTTTTATAAAAGTAATCAGAAAATATTATTTTGGCTCTGATATCAATAAATAAATAACAAAACATTACTAGCAACAACCAAAGCATTATTTTCAAGAAAGTAGTGCTAATATCTTTCCCGAGTCTAACATCTTAAGTAAAGTAGAAGCAGATCCAAATTTTCTCACTCAGATCGGAGCGGCTGAACGGGGAAAGTTTCTCTACCTTTTCTTAAAAGTAGTAAATAAGAAATTGCACACAATTTAATTTAAGCATTAATAACAGCCTCATGTGGTGCTTGTTGCTGAAAAATGACGGTTTACTCTCGACTTGAAGAGGTCAGTGTTGTAATGCTCGGGAATCCTGCTGGAAGAGAGTTTGGTCTGTTTCATTAAATGGATAAAAATCTTAAACCAATTTTATTTTAACCCCTACTGTTAACAATAGAAGTAAAATATTAGGTTAAGCCTACAGTTCCCTATACTCTAATGTACGCATTAATAGAAATACTCAAACGAGTCTACTTTAGAAACGCTCAATCTCATTAATCAGGAAAAAACAAATTCGATGATAGTGCAAAATAATTTACCTTTACTCTAATACGAAATACAAAACTTCGAAGCATCTGGTGATTATTTAGGTCTACTCCATAAACTGTTCATAAATTGGCATTATTTTATAACAGTCCCTAAATAACTTCTCGCCGACCGAGCGAACAAAATTTGAAATCTTTCTTAAACTCTTTTCTTTAACATCTTTTAATTAAAAGTTACTTATTAAGTGAATTATACCAAAAGATTAATTAGGAAAATATTGATAAACTTTCACTGATTCCGAGACCGAAACTGATTCACATTTAAATTTTGTTATAGTATAAGACCGGGCAGAAATTGATGAAAATCCATTTCCGAATAAAAGGGTTACTCCGCTACGCCACTTAGAAATGGCAAAACGTTGTTTTTATTAAATAACATTGGTTTATTTGGAATGTTTGCTTAGTACGTGAGAGTATGCCGAAATACATTTTCAATTTATTACCACAACATGTAAAGGTTACTCACATAAATTTGTTAGAAAAAACCGTGGGTTTGATTTCATTAATGGTTTTACATCTGACATCTAAGCACAGGTTATATTTTGAGATAATTTAGATATATCGTGATTTTCATAGCCCCTGCCTACCTTCTTACCCTTTAAGTTGGCAAGTGAAATTTGATATGGAAAAACTTTGTAGTGAATCAAGCAGCCTGCTACTATTCGCGAACAAATCATGTTATGAGATTCTTTTTTCGGTGAAATGAAAAATGTAATCATCCGCGTTGCTTTCATACCATCTGCCTGTTTCTTTATCTTATTATTATGACATGTGAAGTCTTGTTATTTATTTGCGTTGAGGTTAAGTAACTTGTTGTATTTAATTAATATTTTCATTTGTTTGGATGTTAGAAAAGTCTATGACGACATGTAAAATCAATTTTATCAGGACACCGTAAAATAATTCTACAATTTTCAAGGACATCTTAATTGTAAATATCTAAAAATTATGATATTAATTCGTTCGATTGAACTTTAGGTAAGTAATTTAAAGCAAGCATATAATCTTAAGTAAATTTGATTCATTCTAATTAATTAAATGAATGTAAAAGGTATCGCTAAGCAGACCCGGCAGTATTGAATCAATTAATTGTTGTATTGATACTAATCAAGAAGTTTAATTGGCTTTCGTTATATTAATCAACAGAGTTTGTTTTTCTAACGTAATTTCAACTTTGCAAGTTACAGCTAGACATTTCTATGTTTTCCTCTGCGACTTTTATTTAAAATGCTCAAAAAATGATACATACATTTTATTTATCCATTCTAAAAAAATGAAATAAATAAACAAGCTACCTCAAGCAATTCTGAAAATGTACGAATTAAGCGATTAAGAAATGCTACATGATTTTTTACACATTTTACATTAAGGTATTGCTTCGAAACGGTTAAAGCCCTTACTGTAGAGGTAGCTAGCGGTGTACTGTGCGTCGGGGGTACGTGAACTTACATTTGCGGGCGCGGTGTACTCTACCAAAACTAATTTCGTTTGGTGCAGACAACGATTTACAATCGAAAGGCTGTGAATCAACATGCCAGATATCTCATTGTCGGAGTACGCCACTCCCAATGCTAATTATAAAACAATTTATTAAACTATACCGATATTTGAGAATAATCGCGCCGTGAATTTAACTTAACATTATCAAATTGCAAGCTTTACCACTCAAATTTAATGTGGTTGTCTCTCTTTGTTTCAATTTAATTATAATAACATTTAGATTTCCATATGTTAATAGCCTTCTTATTATGAAGTAGATTGATTTCAAATTATCATGATTTTAAAAATAAAATACAAATGGATTTTTGTTAATTCGGTTTATTGATCCAGATTAAAATAGAAATATGTATAAATTAATAACATTATTTATTGTTTTTGTTTCTGTAATACGTCGTATAAATAAAACTGCAGTATGTAATTCATGCTATGCATAGTAATAGCATGCATATAAAGTTGATTTAATTTATATTATGTTATAAAATATATTACATACTTTTAATACGTACCGACAATAAAACTTGTAACCGGGAAATGTAAACTTCAACATAATTTATTCAAAAATAAAGTACATACGTATAGCTCTGTACTGGATAGTTAAAACGCAATAAATACAAATTTCAACTGCGTCAGTTTCCTTAAACAAGTCGTAACATTTACTTGCACAGTAGGTA
Source organism: Choreutis nemorana (assembly GCA_949316135.1). Classification (NCBI taxonomy): domain Eukaryota; kingdom Metazoa; phylum Arthropoda; class Insecta; order Lepidoptera; family Choreutidae; genus Choreutis; species Choreutis nemorana. The sequence continues at coordinate 4,168,150 of OX438598.1, forward strand.
CATACTTTAAAACACAATGTTGTAAGACAGTTTAAATGTTTGCTTCAATGTGTTAACGCGAATATCTAATTTTATACTTAGGTGCGCGAGGATTTCATTGAAAAGGCCAAAAGTTTTTACCAGGTCCTCTTAGATATAGTTTTGGAATGATTACTTAACAAATTTACAAGCAACTTTATAAATTAAAAATGTTAGGGTTAGTTATTCTACCATCTGTATATTATATATCTATATTAATCCCACAAGAAACCTCTATATTTTTTTTCAAAAAGGTACTTACTTGTTATATAAAATAATATCCGGTTTCCAGACTCTTTCGTATGGTATCCTGATGACACTGATGCCATCAAAGTCACTGATATTCCATCGCAGATGGTAGTCCATCCAGATTTGAGTGATCCAGCAGTTAGTTGTCAATAACTGGTCTTTCTCCTCCTACATATAAAGCAATGAATTTTATTATATATGTATAATAGAAATATCCATAATTACTTAAATACACATTCACCCACCCCTACACATTAAAATCTTGTATTGTAAGTATTAAGAAACGATAGACCATTATCCTACATAGAAGAAAAGATTACAATAAGACCGGTGAGCGTAAAAATGGTTCTTGCAAATAGCAAAGTTCCGCTCTCGCAATTGGCTTAAAATTTACCGACATTCGAGTACATTGTATTAATTTCCATGCCGGAGATAGAAATGCCTTCTGAAATAAGCATAGTTTAAAAAAGTCGCAGTCGCTAATACTGAATAATATAAAAATAAAGCTTATACCGCTGAAAATTACAATTACTATTTTTTAGTAGCGGTGAACGCCAGCTAACTCGGTATTCAGTCAGCTCGTACATTTTATATATGAATTTTGTCATCTTCTGTCTGTACGTTATCATTTTCATCCAATAATGAGAAGAAATTTTAACAGTACAAATTTCAAGGATAAACAAAAATTAAGCGCTGTTCAAACTCGAAGGCATAGAATTCTTTACCTTTTTTAATCAAGTGTAAAATTACTCGAATGTTTGATGAAAAAAATGGGAATATTTCTCACAAAGCTTTATTCACAATATATTAGGAGACAATAAAAGTTGAATGGGGCCGCGTGTTGTATGGGATGAATGTGTGACGAAAAAAAATGAGACCTTAAATCTACCGAACGTGAGCATAAAAGTCTATTGTTCATGACGAACTCATAATGAGCAGCATTTGGTCGCGTAATATTAAAAGCATATTCAGTTTTTTATTCGACTTTTTACTGTAGAAACTAATTAATACTTGAAAAGATTATCGTATATAAAATAAATTTTGTTATTCGATTTCAGTACCTATTTATAGCCAAATTTTTGTGAAGGACTTTATGTGGATTCCATCTTTGTATAATTAAGTTCATGATATTAAAGGCTTCTTATCGAACAAAATATCTCTAGTACATAGATAACACCAATTTAGCTATTGAGAGCTTATGGTGTCATGTCTTACATTATATTACGGCAGCGTGTAAATCGTATAGTAAGTAATTAGTATTACATATTCAAATAATAAGACTTCAGCTACCGAAATCAAACAAAACACAAAGAAACCTTACAAAAAAGAGCTGTTGTTGAACTCTTTATTTTATAGATAAAACGGCTCAGTGTTTTAATAAAATCAGGTTTATAGCTTCACCTCTTTGTGATGTGGTCAGATAGGCATGTAAAATGCCGCAAATGTAGACATTCGCAGAAAATCCTGTAATTGAGTGTTCACTGCCTGGCTTCAGTTGACAGACAAGGTTTCATTATTTCAGTATATGTACCAGAAACACTTCGCTGCACATGATTCCTAACTTACAAGGGTACTATATCCTTAACTGAAGTTGTTCTTGTAGAAGTTTATTTATTCTGCATGTTGTTTTAGAGATCAGAAAAATAAGAAGAAAGATATATGGGTCAATAATTATTGCTTGACATAACGATACTGTTGTTTTAATAAATACTCTTCTACGCTGATAGATTTAATCACATTAGATATTAAAACTATAGCAAAAGGAAAGTTTTATGGTACTTTGTGAGATATTTTATTTATTTAACAAATTTACTATGTAATAAAATACGTTGTAATCCCTCGAGAGGGGTTGGCAGAAGTGTTACACACCACATTTCGCATGTTTATGTTTAGTCCCATTTTGACAGGTTTCGAATTTGTCGCCACTCTCCGGGCACAATGAGGAACATGGCAACAACTCACGGCACCCGATACTAGAACACTAGACCTGTAGGGTCCCGACCCCACAGGTCGAGGATTCGAGTCTCGGGTCGGTCTGTTAACTTACTATGTATTAACCATATTTGGTTCATTTGGTCGAAATTTATTCAGTAAAACGTAATATTTTTAACGTTTAGAGTGAAACTACTGTACAGCCTATTTTATCGCAAAATACTTCCTCTACTACTCTCTATTCGTAGACAGCGGACATCAAAGGTATCGGTAGGTAAGATAACCCTTTCTGCGGCACTAGCGACTACTCAATAAATTTACTACAATCCATAGCTGTCATAAAAAGGTCAAAAATACGATCATCATCATACATCAGATACGAAGCGCACAAAAATACACTCTTAACTTTTTGTGAGTAAGGCAAACAAGTGTGAGTGAAGGGTCGGAAAAATATGCAAGTATTAATATTCAACACCACTCTATTTTACCGCATTGTTAATAAAAATTTGGCTCTCGTTACTGCATTGATACTTGTTTCCGTATTTCTAACGACCCAAATGATCTGAATAATATAGTTGATTGCTGAAATATCTAATAATAGAATATTTGTTTGTTATAGAGAGAATTAGAATTCCCTTTTGGTGATCGGTTAAAAATCCGCAGACATTTACATTAAAAACTCAAGAAGAAGTAAGTACTATGCGTTCGTTGCTAATCCGTTATAATATCCGATCCCGTACCTTTGCCAAGTTGCCGTTAGCCTACAATGAGTATTTTTGTCACCATCTCAGTGTCTCTTCGGTTACCATGTTCCTGTTTAAACTATTAACCTAGCTTGCCGTTGTCTCGTCAATGAAATAAATCACAAAACTTTTATTTTCTCAAAAAATATGCCGAAACGAACTAAATAAAAAGTTCACCCCCGAGATTAAATTCTGAGAGTTTCTTAAAAGTTATATAGAAAAAACTTTTCGGATCATCATGACTTAGAACTTTTGACAAAGTTTTGTTGTAAAAGGTATTAAATAGTACGGCACATTAAACAGGACATTCATTAGGCGAGGTCGAAACAAGTTTAATTAATTGTTTAGTACTTATCTCTTACTAAAAGTATTTTGTTCTGAAGACTGAGTACAAAAGAAAAGAGAATTATATTTTTAAATGCATAACAAGAGAAATAATAAAACGAAACAAATGCTAAATTTAGCGGTTTTATCAGCTTCATGGTTTCTATCAGTCAACATAAATCACATTAAAAGTTCAACATTGCACACTTGACTTTAACAGGGTTGTTTCCGCATCCCAGTGTCATTATTTATGTTTCAGCTTTGAAGGAAAGTTCTAGTTAAAAAGTTTATTTTTTTCGTTGCTAAAACATATTGGCAAAGTAAATCAATAAACTGCCGGCTGTTAGAGGGTTAATGCTACCTTTTCTGGTCTGAAAACGTGACATAACAGTATTCAGTGGGCTTATTACTTTAACCAGCTTTTACAGAAGTACTTGGAAAGGCCCCTTTAAAGCTGTTTAATCTAATTGATTCTAATACTACTCGTATTTCCTTTGTACAATTTTCTTGAACTCCCTTTCATCATTGTGCTATTATTTTGTTACTATGAGTCTGTAAGTCACATCTCAATATATAGACAATCATAACAAATATGTTTAGTTGGATTCCAACCCAGGATCCACATTCGTAATGCTTTTAACTTACTTTCGACTTTGCTAGTTGAAAAACAAATATTTCCGCTTATTTGACCTAAAGCACATCTGTTGTGAAAATAAAACGAGGTCTAACTAGAAGAATCTACTTGGTCTAGCCTTCAAAAGGCACATGTTTTTGTTGTCGAAAAGTTTCGTACAGTCCTCAGCAATTTTCTTTATGAAATAACTGATTAAACGCCAGGCAGTCTATGAATCTATGGAAAGTATGGTTATTTCTCACAAAACATTTTAAAACCAAATCGTATCAGTAAACATGTCTGTTGATGTATTTTTTTCTTGATGAATTACAATCAATGAAATGTTTCTTAGTTATAAATCTAATTTACAGTAACTAATAGTAATTATAAAATCATTTTAGATGGCACTGTGAGATTGTTTAGCATTCGTTCTAAATTCAGATTTAATATCCAAGGAGCGTACGTAAGTTGTGAAATTAAGTAAGGCGTTCTTGCCGGAAATTATCATTTCCTATTAAATGTAAACGTGTTACCGCTACAAGTAATACTGTTACCCGAAATTTCGGGTCAAATTCCATCTTACGCTGTTTTGTACATTGCGACGACAGTGACATTAATTGAAGGTAAATCTTTGAAAAAAAAACGATTTCACTGATATTATGTATGAGGGTAGACCAAAAGATTATTGTCAGTAAAAAGTTCAGATCCTATCCTTTCTCTAAAGGTGTGTAAATAAAATATTTCCGATTCCCTTTTGAAAATAACAAACAATGTCTTTTAGTAGACCGAAAAAAGGGAAAAATAGAAATGTAAAGGTGAATTTATGTTTTCTATTTTGTTGGCTATACGTCACCGAAACAGCCCACGCCGATCATTTACTGCCTTATTTCTTACGAATTGCTATTATAGCTAACCGGTAGTACAATTCAAAACGTACATTGTGTCCCTTTTCCTTCCTGCGTGTACAATAATCGTTGAACTGCTCCTACATATTTCCCTCTCAAAACTCCAGACAAATTTCTTCAATGTTAACCCTAATAGTGATTAAATATGAGAATTGTACCCTCTATAAATTCCTAGACAAATCATGCGTTAGATAAGCATTAGTGACGCTTGGCGACCTGGGTAATAGTATTCTGAATTGCCAACGTGTTATAGCGGCAAGGAAAGACTAAAATATTTGATTTAAACCAAAGAGGTTGTGAAAATTGAAAAGCAACTGACAATTTATTCGTAGAATCTACTTTATGCATTAAAACCTTTAAAAATCTAAAATGGGTACTGCTAAGGCAAATGCTAGTAACTTTTTCAAATTAAATAAATTTACAGAATAGTGATAACTTTTCAGAATTTTTGATATTATCTTAAGCTTAATTATACTACTAGACTACCCACTTACAATAGATTCTAAAACTTCCAAAAGACATAGATAGAACTTACGACATCAATGATGTGATGTAGTGATACTCCAAAGGTGACCAGGAGGGGATGTGAGGAGTTCTCCACAGGCCTCACCGAGGCGTCGTACTTCTGCATCAGGCTGTGCACCAACCTGTATTCCTCGTCACAACACACTGCACCTGCACACAAACAATTAAATGTCTATCCATAAAATAAACAAAAACGACGACAAAAAAATATATGAGTAGGTATTTAGCATAACATAGTAATATAAAACATAATAACCTGAAAGTATTTCTAAAATTAATACAGAATCTAGCTATTATTATTTATCTAGTATCTCTTATTTTAGCATTACTGTAAGGTACAGTATAATTAACCTTCTGATAATTCCAATGACATCCCAATTGTATTGAGAACATCATAATTTTCAAAGTTTATTCATGTTTTCGGACAGCCCGCATTTGACGTTGACTGACGTAGAATATAGTAATATGTGTATGCAAGTTTTAACAAATGAAATAGGAGTCGGGGTTCTATGCCTCGAACTAAAAAAGAAAGGAACAGGCAGCGGAGGCAACTATTTTTATGTTACATTTTCATCAAAATGATTAGATAAAACTATGATAGACTTTTTCGAGACGAATAATATGAACGAAATTTGGCTAATTATTGTTTATAAAATGTAAAATTCGTCTTTGTTTTAAAATTGTCAAAAGAACTAGAAAATTGCGAAGTCATTGGATACATTAAGTTTCTTTTCATCCTTAAAGATGTTTAAGTTGAATGATTAAGTGTTTTTCAACTTTGGTTCACATTTAGGAAAAATCCATAAGATACAGATTACATGCATCGCTTGTTCTATAAATGAGACTCATAATGTAGGATATCCTTATTATTTGCAGAAAGCGTATACTTGTATGACAGATGGACTGACATGACCAAATAATGAGGGTCCACATATGGGACCCAAAAAGGAAGTAAAGTACGAGTTTACGGTTTTTTATAGCAATAATAGATATGAAAAAATGCTTTAACCTTATGTTACGCAAAATTTCGACGTAGATTAATATACAATTCATATAAAATCATGCTCTTTAATTTTCACGAATCAAACAAATTTTCGTATTGTATATCATACTTTGTAAATTGGTAAACGTTCATTTTAATACTGCATCGTATTTTTCAGTTAGTACCAATAATACGATATTTTCAGAAACAGAAAGTACTACTTAGAAAATGCAACACATTAGTTAACCTATTGTATTATCTTAACGATTTCCCCGATACAAGTTTGTAAAAATATAGGTACTTAAAGGACAATTTGCTGGAATGTTTCCTTAAATTTAGCCCATTACGGCCTCAGTAATAAAATGTTAAATCCACGTTGAGATAAAACCTGCATCTGTTGCCAATTCATCCTTTTTATTCACTTTCCAAACTTACTAAATGAGAAAAATGAGAACGCTTATAAAAGTTATACTTCCAAAACTTTGCGGAAATCCTTATGCTGAGAGCGCAACAATTTATCATTTATCTTTGAAGATTTTGATTATTTTGTCATGTTTTCCGGTATTTTTCACCAGTTGCAGATTTGTAGTAATTTCCTCAATTCACAACATGTTTATATTTGCTGACTCATACAAATCTCATACTCAGATTTATAATTAAGTTTTTAAATAAGCTGAACATTTAGTTTAAATAAGTACCCACTACGTTTAGAAAAACAACTAAGTTTTAATTATAAATCTATTTACACCTAATCATTCTGTATAAATAAAGGAAAAAAATATATAAAAAAGGATGGAAGCTTTGAAAGTTAACTAATATTGTAACATTGGAATGACCTGAAGACAACTCAGGCGATTGTATTTCACATTTCCCGCACTAACCTATCTAGATAAATGTTCAGTGGTTAATCCACTCGCACTAGATATCTATTACGTTGTTCATTTGTTATTTTGTGAGTTGTAGCAGTACTAATAGAGTATACGTAAAGAACCACTTCTTTTTCCTTTAAATTCATATTATTTCAAAATAATTTATTGACATGAATACAGGTTAATGATTTTATTGATGAATTCTATAAGAAGGTATGCTACTTCTGCTATATCTTTTTTCATATTTCTTTCAAAAGAGCTACATAAGTAAGATAATTATGATCCTAGTTATGGTTGAAACATTGAACTCTAACGCTTGTAGCTCACTTCGCCAGCATTTGTCAGTTTTATGTCAAGCAAAACAGGAGCCAAGCTGTCTGTTCTTACGGATAGATTTGAATATGATTGTATCTCTTTCCTTCGTGATTTTGCAGATCCTACTGCCGCTATGATTTCGCGGCAGAGATATACGACAGGCATTAATAGGATAAGCGAAACAATGGGAGAAAGAGATAGAGTCATATTCAAATCTATGCGTAAGAACAGACAATTTCGCTTGTCATACAACTGACAAATCATGGCTAACCTATTGCGGTTTCGCTGCTACGGTTTCACGGCGGAAGTGTGCTACAGGTGTAAGTCCGACTTTATCGCGTTCTTAAATATATACTTGCTTTACTCCATCTATAACCAGGATAAAGCAAATAAAAATTTGCATCTTTTTTTGACAACTGACGTATTTTCAGAAGATTCGAATTACGTCTTTGAATATTCAAGAATAACTTTTGGTGAAAATATTCTTTGAGAAACTTCTAATTCTGTAACAAAAGTTGTTACCCATAATGAAGCAAGTCGGCCATTTTTAAAAAGCTTTTCTTGACTGATTAATGTTTTCATAAGTGGACAGACTTCTTGAAACGTTTATCATTGTTAAAAATAAAAGTCACTAAATCTTTGCGACTACTTTTCTTATGCGCATTGAAATTCTTAAAAAACTTTTCGATTTAATTGTAAAATATGTAAGGATTATAGATTGCTGAAACATTAACTAAATATCTATATTGGACTAACAAATGTAAAATCCTGCGGAGACCACCACGAAGAATATAGATCCAATCCAATGACGTCTATTGGACCAAATAGAATTTCAACAGCTACGATAATGTCGACCCATTAAGCAACCAGATTAAACCTTTCAGTGGTTTTGAAGGACAAACGATATTAATATTAATTGCCTCTACAATCTTTTTCCAAAAAATCTAAGATCAATACAAAAGTATTATTAACTTGAGAAAAAGAAAAAACTGATGATGAAATCACTTAATTTCAGACAAAATAAAACAATGTTATTTGAGATTTCTAGCAAAATAAATATGTGTAGAATACAAAAGACTTCTTTGGAAAAAGCCGTACATCAAAAATGATCCAGTCCTAAACAAGTTTGATGTTAGCAAGAAACTTTTACTCTTGGCCATTTTCTAAGAAAAAGTGTCTTGTGATAATATCCACATACAATCGTAAACAAGGTCTCGAGTACGTGACGAGGGTCCAATCATTCAGGTACCCAGAGCAAAGCTTTGCAACCGCAGAAATACAAACACCGTTTGAAAAACATAAAAACTTTTGGTTTATTCATGGGGTTTCAGTAACAATACACCCACAAATTTATCAAAATTTATTCCACAATTGAAATTATAATTTAGCTTCTCGATATTCCAGGTTTATCGTTCCTATAATGGTTTTCTCCATAGCAATTTTATTCAGAATTTTATGAGTACTTCAATAAAGGTTTAAATCAGTCCAAAAAATTAAATGTTGAAATAAAGACATCACCGACATAACAAAATTTAATCAAAATATTGACGACTTTCAATAATAAATTATATGACAGTTTACAAATAAATATAATTTGTTAATTATAACTTTGAATTTTATTAATGTGTTTTTGCAGACTGGCGAGGTAACTGACACTAATAACTTTTTCTACTAGCGTAAGGCATTTTAAAGTGGAAAAACCATTTGAGCATTTTCATACGCATACAGCTTCATATGGATAAAAAATTAAATCTTTCAGGAATCTATTAGGCTAGGCTAGCGATAACCCAATTATGTTCGATCTCCGATCGTTCCACCAAAATACCTATAGGTGTCTATTTTATATATACTATAAAATATTTGTTTGCTAATCAAATGATTTAAATGCTGCTTTTTTAATTTACTTCACCAATATCTTACGCCAATTAAATAAGTATTGATATTGAAATTATTTTTTGTTTGAAGAAGATGACTTAAGAACCCATTTCTAAAATCATTCCTATGTTTTATTAAAGATACATTACGTACATGATAAAACCATAAGATTTTTTGAAATCTCGAGATCTGATAGCTACTGCAGACGATGCGATTAAATACGAACGAATGTACGCCAAAACATTCGCTCAATACGACACAGACACAGTTTAACTACAGGATTCAGTATCTTCTTTACCATCCATAAAGTCACACGAGGCTCGGGGCCACAGCCCCCACTTCAGGAGGCCCCTATAAAATCCGCACAAAAAAAGATCATCAGTTAAAAAAGGGCTTCACGATGACTGGCGACTTTTATTTTTGAAATGAAAGCTAAAGATAATAAATGGTCGGCATCCAGACAAAGGACGCCGATACAGAGTTGGTGCCTAGAGTCCATTGCTAGGCTGAAGATGAGCCTGAAATAGGCTGTACCTTTAAGATTATTATGTGCTACAAAAAAGGCAGAATTTAGGTTTATGCAAGCAAAACAATATTCTGCCCGCGAAAATCCGGCAATTACTAGTACCCTTTCTTCAATCTTGTGTTTAGCTTTAAAATCTTTTTAAACTAGTTTTAATCTTTGTTACATTTATTTTATGCTATTTATTTGCTTTCGTGAAGGATGCGTCTAAAGTCATCTTAATTCAAGAATATCAAACACTTGAAATCTGTATTAATGTTGAGATTTGTTTTGTAATTAAACACTTGTGGTAAAACCGACATCTTTCACGGGTCGCACTCAGGTGGGGGTAAGATCAAGTGGTAGGAGGAGGCCTACCACACCACATTTAAGAGGTTTTCCTCATCCCTTTTAAATATGCAATTTTGTCGGATGTAATTCTATTTTCGAGGAGCATGAGAGATTTATCAGTTTATTAGAATTTCTCTCAATTTAATATTCATCTTCAAAAATTTAAATACTTTAACGTAGAATGTATTAAACATGATAAACCGTTTATGAATAAACTCAAACTCTAACCTTGATTCAAATAAGCACTTTTAAATCGTTATATTTTTATAATACCACCGGTTCGGAATGGGAAAAATTCGGGAAGAATCCTCCGTAGTTGCTTGTTTTCAAAATAATTATGTTAAATTAATTTCCATTACAATTTGTAAATATAGATTTGTAATTATATTTCAAAAACCTTTTAATTTTTTCTGTAAATTCAGGTTAATAATGTATAATCAATATACATAAGTCCCTTAAATGTTATATCCGCAGATGATCTAAGTATCTTCTAAAATTAATATTTCGTTAGTAACAAAACTTGCAATGATATTGTTGTGCTAATAAAGGTTTGGTTAATTTATTCAAGGTTGAGATAAAAGGAGAAATCCGCCGAGTTCAGTGGTTATCACCACTCACCGCGAAACTCTACTAACAGACAGGTACAATTAAAATCTTCACCACTAAATGTTATCAAAGGAAAATTGTCTATTCTAATATTAATTTAAACAAGTGAATCAAATACCAAGTCTAGCAAAATATACTTACAACTGACAAATATAGAAATAAGCATCCATAGGAGATGCCCGTCAAGCTGTACAGGTGACTTCATCTTTGGCACAATTTCAAGGTATAAAATGTTTTATAATTTATTATTGATCATTACAAATTTAGCAACACTTCCCATCTTTGCACTTGATGAACTTTAACATTCTATAATCCGACTTTCGAGCTTTTTTAAAGTACAATAAAATAATAAGATGGAACAAATTATGAACACAAACCTCGGTGTACTCAAGAACACAAAAATATCTACTTTACATTCGATAATAAAATGTTTATTGGGTCCGTAAAATGTGTTTAACGACGGGTAAAGTTTGGGTCGCGCGGCATCGCGGGCGGCGCTCGGCGCGGCATTCGTAGCACTGATGGGAGGCTACGGCTACTACGGGACTCGGCTACGGTCTACGAAATGCAAAAAACCAATGCATTAACCAGCAAAATGTATGTATGCTACGCAAACATGGCATGGATTCACACAGCTTACATCCTTTAAACATTTAATTTTGAGATAATTTACCTAATACGAATCTCTTCATAAATATCTGTTATCTTAATTGTTTGTTCAGCACACAAACCTCTCACAGTTTTTTCAGTAATTAATTAAAGTAAATGTACATAAAAGATGAGGAATATGACATAATCTTTAATTGATATCAATGATTTTTATTATTCTAATAGGTATAGTTTTTGAAAAAAAATATTAATATTTATACATTTTTCTTTACGAAGCCGTGAAAATTTACAATACAATACAATATATCACTTATAAAAAATCGAAGCTGTTTAATTTCCTTCTAACAAACATTTCCTTAAAAACATTTCAGTTTGTTTAAATCTAAACCCTCAACATTAACATGAAATAAAAGACTTGCAAGATATTCGTTTAAAGTTAAGGAAGTGTCTCGTATTTTGCTTCCATCCCAATGGATTACGAGGGTATCGACGGCTGGAGACTGATCGGTGGGCCCAGAGCCCGAGCCCGAGCCCGGGGCCTTAAGGCCTTGAGCCCTGAGTCACGGCTTATCCTCACTACTCCTTACGCATTCAACTATAAATAATCCAACCAATTCAAACCCTTGGGAACGCGATGACAACATTGTTATTATAATATGCAGGAGGTACATCAATAAAGTAAATTACTAGAGAAGTAATTAAGGCTAGGTGTAAATAACTAAATGATATTAATTATCAAGATAATTTTAACATTAAGGGAATCAGCTCATGTTCAAATTTTAAAAACCCTGTGACTTATGATTAACTTCCATTTTTGAGAGTCTGTTTTTAAAATTATCTTCTATAAAGCTCAATTAAATCGTTTTCCTAATTAATAATTAGGGTCATTTATAATGGTAAACAACAATGTTCTGTGTAATATCCCTTTAAATAAATTCAAAGAGAAGTTCAAAGGTATTTTGAATAAGATAGGTATAATTAAAGTGAAAGAATGGTATATCCATTGAGCCTTCGCTTTAAATTCTCCGTCAGATTGATCCTTGGATTATCCCTACCGACCTACAGCGCAACAAACAACTACACTTTCAAAACTATAATCCCACAGCCCTTAATACTACTAATATAACTATTAGATCGATTGCAATAAAAAAGACATAATCCGTTTACTGATAATAAAACTAAATATTTAATTAAAAATATACTCGAATTACCAACAAAAGCAGCAACCTTGGTCACAGAAAAATTAAGTACATTTTATTTTTAAGTATTTATTTTCGCTGTTTAGGCAAAAAGCTCATAGTCTTGCGACTTTTAAAAACACAAAGTATTAGCTAAAATTTGTTTTCATACACATAGATTTATTAGCTAAATACAGCCGTAATACAGGTTGATAATTTCAAATAATTTCACTTATTCTACCTATCCGGTGTTCTAATTACTTGTTATATAGCTTTTTTGTAATGTTTATGCTTATATTTGTAAAGGATATCCTCATTCTTTTTTTTCTGAGCTCAAATTGAAATTCAAATTTTAACCTTTTATTCAGAAACAATATAGAAGCCCAAAAAAAACACGAAAACATGGAAAACGTTGTTTCTACCGTGAATTAGATAAAAGATTGTTGCCATTTTTAGAAGTCTCGGATTTAATTAACCGGACAGAAGTTCTCAGAACAAATACCGAAATTGCAGGAACTAAACATCGTAATTAGAACAAACTTTCTTGATTGAATGAAGACCAGAACATGCTTTAAGTTTAAGAACGTTAAATTTTTATATTGTTTCGGTATAATTTTATGTTTAATGCTAATAAGGAGTTAATGCAAAAAAAAAAAACATTACTACAACTAAAAGCCTAAAATAAAAAAATAAAACTTGATTCAAAAAGCATGAAAACGATAGACCACAGCTTATATAATAGTATATATAATATAATAGTTATATATAATAGTTTGTACACAACAGTCTTAGGTCAGAAAAATTCTTTTTCATACTTTTTACAGTAGTCGGGTTTTAGTCTTTGAAATTATTTTTATTATGATTACATTCATTCTTACCAACTAAATTACAAAGAAACAGCTATTTCAAGTTAAACCACCTCACCAGAGGATAACTAATCTCATACTAAACAACATTTTTGCTATGCAATAAGAACTTTCACTTTTTGCTGACTGAAATAGTTACCAAAGCTTTTATCTCGTATAAATATATGCCACCCCTACTACGAGCTTAACATAAACAAAGCATCAAATATATTTCTATATATTTGTTGCTGCTTAAAATAATTTTGCTAACGGACATTTTACAATATACGTTGAAGCATATAGATTTAGTGCCAAGTTAGTACTTTACGATCGTCTGGTTTTAGTACAATAAATTTTGAGTTTGTTTACATTTTGCTTGTCTTCACCCTCATAAAATTAAAGATTCAAAGGATGTCTTTAAAAAGCATGGCCTTGTCATCGTAACGTGATTAATAAAAATATATGTATTATGTCAACATTATTCTAAACTTATTTAATGTAAATAGCTTGCAGTGAGTTTTCTCGATAAAACCAAAAAAGCTAAGCTGAAAAATTACAAGGCTTTTGTGCTAATTGCCATGGAAACACAGATATATTTTATTTTATTTATTTAATAGGATCCTCAACAGGAGATACAATATTTAATTTAGGACAGAATTCCTATTATAATACGAGATAATTGTTCTCCCAATTACAGAGGAACACAACATTATTATAGTGACATTGCTCAAAATATTACACGATAAAATTAAATCCATTAAATTAAATATAAATAATTTCATAATAATAATACTAGTTACATGCATAATTAAAACTACAATAAAATCACGTTAAGAAAAATAAAGATTAAAATGAAAAATTACATTATAAATTAAGAATAAAAATAACGAACACAAATACAAATACGGACAACCAAGATTCATTTATTATTACATATTTTCTTTGTGAATGTGAGCAGACTGTCAGAAAATAAGTAAAATTAAAAACAAATATTTTGTCCCTACAAATTGTAAGTTCTCTCAGTCCTATGACATGAGCGCTGTGTATCGAACCTATTCTTCCCATAAGCATAAAGTCCTATAGCTTTTTCATTGTTAATAATTATTTATAGATCTTTAATAATTATTATACAGATTTGTTTTTTTACTTTAATTTTACTAATTAATCGGAAAAAATACACTGCACTTCTCCACTGTCGTAATGTTTGATGTTTCTCAATGAATGTTTGAACGAAATGGTGGTAGGGGCGCATCGTATATGTATTTTTATATAGAGGTGTGTGGTGTGAAGTGGTAAGCGATGTGTGAACCAATCAATCATTGAAGGTCGCGGTTTCAAACTACTCTTTCAATGTTTTTTATCCACTTAAAGGAAATGTTTTACTTATAGACTTTCAAGTACTATAGCAAACAATATAAATAGGTACATACCATAAATTAATTATTGGTCTCATCTACCAATCATTAATCTATCGTACATACCTTAAAAATAAAGGAAAATTAAAAAAAATTGAGGTTAATAGACTTTTGATTTTGATTTTTTTAATTCATTCAGGTTTACGTAGTTTTGATTCATCAATGATTAACTGCAACACAAATAAGAGCGAATGTTTAGTAAATCACTTTTTAAATCTATTTTAATTTATGCCATTGAAATAAGATTGGATCATTGTTTTCGGTCCACTGGTTTTGTTTGTTTAAAGTTTCAATAACTTCAGTAAAAACAATTAAAGTTGTTCCATAAAATCGATTCGAAAATTCAGGTTAGTAGAGTAAAGTACTTCAAACCCCTGCTTCAGCTTTATAAAAGTAATATAAATTAATCCCCTTTGCGAAATAAAGAAGTACGAAAACAAACGGGTTTTCAACTTTTTAAAAGATTTTAAATTCCTTGTTCGGAAAATAAACGATAAATTGTTTTCAAGATAAGAGGCTGAAAATTGGAAGCACCCTTTAATAGCATTTGGCTTTTAAGGTTGTTATGATATCTTGTAATTAAAAAAAAAACATTTGATCTACATCTGGAATTAATTAATAAAACTTATTTAGTTGTATCAACAGCCAAAGAACAAAGATATTACATCAATTAAAGCTTTATAAAGGTTGCATGAAATTATTTTCACTAGTTAATAAACTTTAAAAGTCAGTTAAAACCAAACTAACGTAAACATCACATTTGTCTTCCAATTTTTTTTTAACCTAATCAATTAGATATTCGTAACAGTAAAGTTACATTATCTTATGACTAATGATAATATTTTGATGTTACTTTTTGTTACATAATAAAAAATATCTACATATATAGTCTAAAAATATATTTTCTATAATGGTACCAGCTTATTAAGGTAGCGCAAAAAAAAATACACATATTGTGAGACGTGAAGTGTTAATTTTCTAGTACTAAACGTTTCGAAGGGAAGACAAGGACGTACAGATGAACGGGCGGACATGACGAAACTATAAATTAATGTGAAAAAGTCAAATCAATCTATTATTTAAGTGTTTTTGGATTAGAAAATCAAAATGAAAACTTTTATCTGTTACAAATAGAATAAAAATCGAATAGAATAGGATCAGAGACAGAAGAAAGTTAAATTTTTCACATATTACTTATTTTAAAAGTAATATCCAGAAAACAATTGGGATAAATTGGCTTCTAAATTAGAGCACGGTTTATTTTCGCAAGTTATTTATTTATTGAGAAGCTCAACATCATGAAAGGTAATTCGTCGCCGGCTTTTACTAATTGCTTTTGGATACATTAATAGACGGATAAGGTAGAGATAGACAGCGAAAGTACTTATTTCCTTTTTGTTATTTTGATACTTTTAATTAGTAAAAATAACTACCCAATTAGTTTTAGAGTCTGTTTCCTTTATTACCAAATAAGGAAAAAAATAAATACAAATTAAGTTGAATTTACCAAAACCAAAGAATTTGAATCAAATAGTTTTACTTTCATTTGGTATACAAAAATTTACTTGTAACTTTTACACTTAGCCGGGTACAAAGTCTTCGAGCGCTATCTCTGCTTTTGCTTAGTGGTAGGTACATGAATAATGCATTATCTTCGGTGGAAAGTTCCAGGCCGTTTGTGATAGTTAGCTTGCAGGTCTGTCTGGTTTCAACGTAGGTCCAGAGAGCCTCGGGCAGTCAGAGTCACCTTCATTAACTAGATAAGGTGACCTCCCAATCACAAACTTAGTTACTGTATCTTTTGTGTTTTTTTTGCCACTTGTTTAATAAAACTTCTATTTAAATACAATGTTTAAGTCAATTAGAGAATTAAATGAGCATTTCTATAACCCACCTGATAACTAGAAGTTACTGTGTCTTATGGACTCTTGCAACACCAAAAGGATCAAGCTCGCGTCACGTCTCACAAAAAAATTTGAGAATCAAATGACATTTTAAAGTTACTTTCATTTGTATATTCATTGTTCCTACTTTTTAATCATTTTATCATCTCGGACCCGCAATCTTTGAACTATCTTTCAACGATTGGAACTATTGGGCGGCCATATTTTAAATTGGATATATTTAAATAGCCTTCAACACAAAATGTGAGTGTTTAAGGAACTAGTAAAATATTTTATTTTAAACATGTTTATTTTTGTTTTTTTCATATGTACTAGGTACCTACTGAATGATTTCTATGAGATGTGTGCATTTACGTTTTCCAAAAAAAACATTAATTAAATAATTGATTGGTACGCTACGGTTAAGGTTGTCAGATACGGTATTCAATCTCTATCGGTCCTTCATCATGGGTTTTCAAGGCGTGGGTTAGCGGGCGAGGTGTTAAAATCACGTTTAATGAATCACGAAAGTTATTATAAAATACAACTGTCACTTCAATCAGTAGCACTAAGTATTAAATACGTTCTGCAGAACACGTGGTGCTTCGGTAATGTAACTTAATTCAATCTTTTATCTTATTGCGACCATCAAATTCGATCATGTACCAAGAATGAATATGCCAATCTTCCTTTTTTCCCGCGTTGTCTTACTGACAGTTATGTATTAATTTTTGAAATCAACAGTGTTCTGCATTACGTCAAGGGCGTCTCAATAGACAGCCTTTACAATTACAATTTATAAATAAACGCGTCGTTTTGTATATATGAATTTATGCATTGATAGAAATCAACTGAAAAATCTCGATAGTATTTAACGAGATTCTCGTTAAAGTTTCAGCCTAGTTACAATGTCGAAGACAGTCGACAAATGTAAAATAGAGTACATAATGACTTAGATACCTGCTGGTAGTCAATCGAACCCTATTAAATTCTGATAGGTAGTCAGTTCATAGTGCTGACCCATAACAAAATCGAAAACCGTAAGGATTATTTAGAGGCATCTATGACTGTATAAATGAGTACCTATAAGTAAGTACTATCTGAGTTTTTACAAAAAAAATGTGAACAATACACTCATGTTTCAAGAATAATACACAAAAAGAAATATTAAACCTTTATACTTTTTCACCGCATAATATTCCGCTAAAAAAACAAATAAAAAATCAAGATACTCCTTACCTATTGTAAAAGGATCGCTTCTCTGTTACTGTTCTCAATTTTTTTATCTCATTATTCCTGTTATTGTTGTTGCATCTTATTTAAATTTGAAGAACCTGAGTTTTCTCTCGTTAAAACAACAGCAACATTATTTTTATGTTATGAATGGATGACAAACTACGATCAACGTTTACCTACTTATTCTTATTTTAACCTGATTGCGAAAAAATTACAAGGATATTTTTATTCATAAATATATATTAGTTACATAACAATATTTAAGATTCACATGAAATATGTTCCTTCCAATTTGGACCGTCAAGGTCTCTAATTCCTCCCCGAGCCGGAATTCAAACTTGGCACCTGGCGTGTTAAACCTCAGCAAGATTTTCTTGACATAGGTAAACGCTCTGATAAAGCTTTCGCCCCTGTTCTTAGTATACCTAGTCATAGCAAAGCGAGCGTCAGCTAGCCTAAATGTGTTTCATATTTTTTTTCCAAAAATGTACCAAAAATAAATTCTATTGTAAATACCAAAAATGTTTTCCCTAAAATAATAAATAATTATCATTGAGGATATTACATAAAATCTTTTAAAATTCGACCCGAACGTCAGAGGTAGTTAGTATGACTCATAAACGTTGCAGATTCAAGCTGTGATTAAATTTTCCAAAATCACTTTCTCTTCAAGTTAGGAATAGTGAATTTCCTACGAAGCGATTTGCATATATTAAAACACACACGAACCTTAATTTCTTGTATAGCTAAAGGAATTACAGGCATAATGAAGGAGCTTAAATATCGCTAAGAATCTTCTAATTGGGTACACCTGTACACCTTAATGAAATAAGGGCTATAAGAAGAAAAGTATGTACTTCAATTGCGTAACGTATTTGTGTAGACTCGTAGAACATGTTGCGTTGGATGTAGCTAGGTATTATATAAAACATTATAACATTCCAACCTCCATGCTCCATAAACTAATCCAAACATTTTTTCCCCTATTTAAAATTATCCTCTTCTATGAAGATCATTCAGCCATGGACACGTTACAGCGAGCCAAGCTGTGGGCAGCGAACGTCCACATATCAAACAAACAAGGTTTCGCTTTAAAGTATAGAACTTATTCTTATTCAACTAACTTCAAACTATAGGCAAAACTTTTGACTAGGTTTGCATTATTATCACTAATCACAAAGAAACTTTTTTGATCTTTCATATTCACAAAATTGCTGACAGTTACAAGGCGCAATGCAATTTCATAAATGAATACTGCCCATATTCAACATACTCAACATAAGTCAACTGAAGGTCAATTACTATGACTAGTGTCAATAAGGTTAAGCAGGCAGTGTCACATTCTTTCAAAATTTTCAGAGTGACAAATAAATTATGTAGTTTAGTCTAAAAGTATACCCTCAAACCATTATTCGCTGTTCACCATACGTCATTTACTTTGGAACATCAATATGAACGACTTCGTGAGTTTGGAGAAGACGATAGTGCGCGAGTTGTCTTGTCGCTTGTGCCTGAACACCGACGTCATGAAGCTGAAGCCCCTCAATGCAGAGGTGAAACGCAAGATCAAGAGACTCTTCGACATCGTTGTATGATTTTTTACTTATAAACGTTTTCTTGGGGAAAAATTAGGTTCTTACAAAAAACTAACGTTGATAGAATAAACTAGGTATACTAAGCTTTTCCTAAGCTTGATTGAAGTAACGAATTAGTAAGTAGGTTTCACCATAACATTATTTTCACTGTAAACACAAAACATACCTCCGCTAGGGGATTCGACCCGTTGCAGTAGCTTATCGCGGCGTTAGTGCCGTTAATGTGATAGCGTAGTTGTTTGTTTTATACCTTAAATTGATAATTTCGTGATGTGATTGATCATTTAATAAATAAATACTCATGTTTTATGAAACGGGGTCCTAAAACTTGGTCAGTTTTCGTTAACGTTTCAACTTTAACGTTTGAAGATATTTCAAACAAACGTTATATTCAATAAAAAATCAAATAATTTGCCAAATATAGGTCCTTAGAGATCTTAGTATAATCCAATGTTTCACTACATATATACATTATATACTTACTAACTGTAGGGTGTCCGTGATATCAAAGGTTCTTAAAAATTCGTTATAAGTATCTGGGTGTTGTCTATGGGGTTAATAAAACATTAAATAAAATGAAAACATTTTCTAGGTAATTGACCTCGATTCTGGCCACAACAGTTTACCTAACTCATTACAGGCTCATTGTGGTCATAATAATTTACCTAACCTAACCTATCCAATTTTCAATAAATAAATATTGAATATTATGTGGATTTCGTAGAATAAAAGTATCTTTATAACTAGTCCTTTTTTCGTAGCGTCGTCAACCTAATTTCTTTCACTTTTTGTTTAACTACCGCCAAGACAAATAACAAAAAGGCGATATCAAGCCTTTAACGATACAAATTATAATTATTTTACGATGTGATTCCTAATGTTTGATCATATCATGAAGTGGACGTGTCAAACGTTGATCGTTCATTGATTTGGTCAGATCAAGTCATGATGTGGCTGTCCATTTCATTTTTCATTAATGGAACGGTCGCCCACATCATGAACTGATTAATTCTTAGATCTAGCCACGACATGTAATTCATAAATTAAAACTTTTGTTCTAGGTCCGTCCAGATGATACCTTACCGAAGGCCATTTGCCACGATTGTCTTTTACAAATCAACGCTATGCACTTGTACGCCGTAAAAGTCGACAAAACACAAAAATTTCTAAATTTTCACAAATCGAAAAATATGACAGATAAACCTTTTCCTGTTACAAATAAACTGCATCCAATAATCGGTCTCATATCGGAACCTAAAGTCGACGAAGAAATTTCAATTAAACCTGATTCTACTAAGTCTAAGTCTCCATCATCTGAACACCAGCAAGGAGATGCTAAACCTGAAAATATCAAATCTAAAAAAAAAAGTAATGCTGAAATGAAGTTTTTGGAAGCAATGCCTTTAGACGAATTCGCAAGTGCTGAAAAAGTAGAAAAATCCTTGCTAAATAGTTCTAGATCCGTTGATAAATCTCCCGTTTCTATTAGGAAAAAAGACACGAAAGAAAAAGAAAAAAAACTAGAAGTAAATTTTGTGGCTGATTCCTTAGATCCAACTGTTTTGATTGACGGTAGACCTGCAAAACAGGGTGCAGCTCTTGACAACCAAATAACGCTTTTTTACAAGATGGAGTGCTGCATTTGTCATGAAAATGGGTTCCACTTCAGATCTCTGATGAAACATTACAAGGAGAGACATGGCGTTCCAGGATATGTTACATGTTGCGATAAAAAGTTTCACTATTTTTTTCCAAAGAAAATAATTGAGCACATGGCGTACCATCTTCAACAGAACATATTTATGTAACTAACATAACTTACTGTATTGATTTGATTTAAACCTTTATTACATTTTTTTTGGCCTAGCTGTAACTTCATTTTCAAAACTAGTCTAGTAACCAGAAATTTTGCAAGCAGAGAAAATAGATAGGAGACAAAACCTAAGATTTTTTTCTAAACAATTAAACCCATAAGTGGGAAAAATGGGCGACGAAAAATGTGTATAGAGACTTCTCAAACGAAACTGAAGTGGGTTTTGTTACCAAAATTTAAAACTATTTTATACATTCCAGGTGTAAAAGCTGCCATCAGAATTTCCAGACATCCAAGGAACTTCATGAACACCAAAACAACGGTGGTAAGTCCGAAGGCAAGATCACCTGCCCAAGGTGCCAGGAACGGTATCCGACTTACCACGAACTTGGGATGCACCTCGTCACGCATCGCACTGACAAAATGCAATGCGATTACTGCGGAAAACAGTAAGTTTTAAACTAAATCGCAACTTTAACAACTTCAAAATAAACAATACAAATACCTGTATACATTCAGGTAAATCACTTTTTTTTTAATGGTTATAGGTATTTATTGGCATTGGACCTTCAAACGTCAATGAGGTAATGATATTAAAAATGGTTGATTACCTTATGTTTAAAAGTGTTTTACTTTTTAGACTCAAGTATCACCATCGAAAGAAAACGGTCAATCAGATGGATGACATCATTTTGTGCTCCCAATGTTTACGTTTGTTGAAAAATATAGAAAAACAAGAAAAAGAACTAGTGAGTACTTCTATAACCTGTATTACAAAATATTAACTGTTTATTTTATAGATTCGTTTAATCTTATGTCTACTCTTTAGCACACAAATGTCAATAAAGATACACGTGTGTTAAATAGACCTAAAACATTAAAGACCAATGAAAAGGGATAGGTACCCCAGGCAAAATCGTTTTGAATTTAGAAGCTATTAACTTTACAACATTGTTCTACCTAAGGAGATGAATTAGGGGGTAACATTGTTTTAAAGTGAAAATATAACTGTAGCGTGCGACGACCACTAAAACTCGCGTGCGCAGAGCGCCCGCCCGATACGGTCCGTGAAGGTAACCTAACCTTGCTTGCGCGAGCGCTCATCACACTCCACTTAACATTTAGGAATCGTAGGTAGGCTTGAACGTACGGGTGTGCTCTCGATCGTGTTTAAAAGGATAATTACGATCTGTTGTCTTCACTGAATAAATAACGAAAAACTCAAAGCTGTTGCCATAAGAGAAAAAATACTTCAAAACTCTTTCCACATAACTATTTAACCAATGGAGACAAAAAGCTATTCTTATATTATTACAATCGGTAATCGGTATTGAGTAAATATATAACGTAATTGGAATAATAATCGATATAAATTGTTGAATAATTATGTAATTGGGTGTAGGTACGATTTAATATAATTATAAATTTAAAAACAAGGATTAGGTTTGTCTGACTCAGTTACTTATGTATTGCTTCATGTTTTCAACCAAAAAGTTTCAAATAATAATAATTTCGCAGAAAGAAAAGGTGAAGGCAAAGACCGGTGACCTTTCGACGCAACAGAAGTTAAAGAAGTTCCGGCAAGCAATCGGTTTATCAGCAGACGAGGACGAATCTACCGACTAACACACTTAAAACTTTTGAAACGTTTTGTGATAAAATATAAGTGTACCGATGAATTAATTAAAATGATTTACTTTTTACAAGCATTTATTTAGTGTTTCATTCAAACTTTTTTGACTTAACTAGACACATCAAAGACTTAGTTGACACAAGTTGTTACATTTTTTTACAAGTCGTGTATCGTTTACAAGTCCTAAAATTATAATTAAAGATACTTACAACTAAAAACTATGTCTAATCAATCCTCCTCTTCTTGACTAATGAGCCGAGGAGATCGGAAATTGCGGGCAGATTGTTTGTCTGATCGTTGGCGCCCGTGTTGAGGTTTGACAGGGGAATGTTTAGCTGGTTATTTGTTGATCCCTTCTGGCCCTTCATGTTCCTGTGCTGTGGGAAACTTGGCATAAGTTTCGGATCACAAGCTGAAACACGATCACAACATTTTGATGTCCATAATAAACAAACTTTCTTGACTTCATCAAGAAAATATTTTATGCTAAAAGAATTTATACAAAATTGATATAGAATTCTATATTAAAACCTAAATGTCATCACCAAATGTTAATGCTATAGCTTGAATATTCAAACAGATTAGAATTAATGTTAGAACCATGTATATGTCTGATTTTTATTTTTAACAAAAGCCCCATAAAGTTAAAAGTTAATACTAACGTAGCGGTTGTTCTTTGAAGTATGAGCTCTGCAGGCATTCCTCGGCAGTGGCGCGCTTGTTGGGGTCATACATGAATAAGAAGTTCAGTAAGCGCAAGCCAGCGGCCGATAGCCACGGGAACCTCTGCTTTAGGTTATTGTAAGGCTGCTGCTTCAAAGTAAAGTTTTGCAGGGCAGGCAGAGCACTAAACTCTGGCCATATCGCGTCAGATGGCGTACCTGCATTTGCACAAAAAATAATTCTCAGTGTAAACAAGATCCATGGTGTAATAATTATGTGAGATAACACCAGGATAAAACTTATCTTCAAGAAATTGTAGAATATACAATTGCGTCATTGTAGTAATCAAATGACCAATACAATATGTTTATCTGGAGTAAATAAATATAATTTGAAAAAGTTAATATTTTTCAATGAAAATGTAAAGTTAAAAATTACCAAGTAAATCAACAATGAGTTCGAGCTGTTCAATCTCAGTCCTTCCTGGGAGCAAAGGTTTATTTGCCAGTAGCTCTCCCAAGATGCATCCTGCAGCCCACATGTCCAGGGCTGGAGTCTGCTTTGGTGCTTGCAGCAGCAACTCAGGTGCTCTGTACCAAAGTGTTACTACTCTTGGTGTTGCACAACGAGAGGGGGTCCCAAGCCACCTAGCTAGCCCAAAATCAGCTGCAAAAATAAATTTAGTACATATTTAGTCAGTACCACAATTTGCTTACACGAGTTGACAGACAAGGTACTAATTTTGTCATCCTATTTTTTATTTTATATATGAAACTTTTCTTTTACTAGAAAAATTTATACTTGAAGAACACTAACAACCACACAGACACCTTCTTCGTCGGCAGAGACGAGGAAGCCCCACACGAAACTCAGCCGCGTCATTATTACATACGCGTTTGTGGTCGTTTTCTCACCCGTACGCGCGACATCCCTCAACCACCTACGCCGAGGTACCTCCTTCTGAATACTTCTTAGGTGAGCTAGGGATTTCCAAATAATCTGTGCTAGGGAGGTGACCATCTGTTGCTGACCCACCTCTGTTTCCTCAATAATCAAACAACCAATGGGGGGTTCTCCCTTCAGTGAAGGACTTCCTATTCCATTTCTGATCCAGTTACCCTTTGGTGTTAGATTCCACTTGCCGAAACTCACAAGCCGTTATAGGCACCCTTGGATGACCAGTTTTAGTTATCATCTTTGTCCCTCCTTGCTTTCATAAGGATTAGATAGCCTTCTGTGTGGAAACCCAAAATGTCCTTTTGATAGTCCCGCTCCCAACCAGGTCTTTACTAGGTCAGGTTTGATAAGGAGGTGGACAGATATGAAGTTTTTGCTTATACTTTATGTCTTGTTGTGATCTCTATATAAAGATCAATTGTATAGGGAAATACAACCTGATCAATTGGGAATGATAGCCACAGTAAAGCTGCTAATGTCCCCGGGCTGCACCACTTGTCGTTTAGGAAGAAAAAGTACTTCAAGTAAGATAAAATTACTTTAATTATTTTGATGTTAACTGTTTCTAATAAATAAAATGAAAAAATAGAACTTACACTTAAGAAAAATGTTAAATGAAAAACAAGACATGATTACCTATTTTCACACAGCCTTTATCCGTCAATAACAGATTGGAAACCTTTAAATCTCTATGCACAATGAAATTGGAGTGAAGATACTTAAGTCCCTTGAGGACCTGCAGCATCAGGCATTTCACCTGAGACTCAGTGAAAGGAGATGACATGTTGTCCAAGAGAGATGCCAAGTCCTGTTCGCAATACTCCATGGATAGGAAAATGCTGAAATTAATTATTATATTATGAAAAAAAAATATCTAAATTTCAATTCACTTTTAAATCAATCTGATGCTTTGATTGAATTTACACATATGAATAGATAATTTAATGTTACCTTTCTAATGATCTTCCTACCAGGACCTCTTTAAGTTGCACTATGTTTTCATGACGGCAGGCCATCAGAACTTGTATCTCACGAAGCCCACTCAAAGGTAACCCATCTTTTTCTACATCCATACGAACTTTTTTCAAAGCTACAATACTCCCATTTAGCTTGTCCTTGGCTCTATCTATGTGATATAATCAACATTTATTTATTTACAAAAAATCAAGCTTACAGTAATTGTTTAGTACTTACAGACAATGCCATAGGTTCCTTCACCAATACGATTCAACTTCTCGAACTCGCCGACAAACCTACATCTTCCAAGCTATAATTGAATATCAGAGATTAATCTTAACGTAAGAACTTAATAAGCAATAGGAAAAGCATAGCGATTAACATTTAAATGCCCGGTTTTAGGTTATGTCACTCACAATATCTTTCTCTGGTATTTCCATAGTTTTACCAGTTCTAAACGAAATTAAAACTCCCTTTCGAGGAGCAGGACCCGTAGGATCAACGATCTCCTGCGTCGAAAGAGGTTTTTCCGACACTGAAAAGAGTAATTCAAAGTTAAAATTACACAACAAAAAAAAACAACATAATAATATTAATTTACTCAAACTAATTACTTTGAGACATTATTTTTGATTTTACGGTTATTTCTTTTAAAATATAGCAAATACTTATATTTCTTGCTGTAACATAAATGTAATATAAAAATTCAAGTTGTTTTGTTTACAACCATGACGTCAGTGTTTTTTTTTCTTTTCTTATGGCAACAACTTTGAGTTTTTTGCCAGTGTCAAGTAAAAACGGGTACTTATGTAATTTCAACAATAAAACAAAGATGGAATTTTGAAAAGGTCATGAAAATTATTATACATATACAAATATTACATAATAAACAGCGAATATATAGAAATCATAGTTTGATATTGTTTTCAATAATAAATAAAGATAAAAGGTGAAACATATTTCTTTTTTATAAATTAGTAAAGTTTGAATAATACAAGTTGGGAAAGGAACAGAGCAGTTTGATAAATTGGAATAAAAAGAGGAAGTATCAAAGTTAGGGCAGGACAAAAAAATATGATTTAAATCAGCATCTTCCGCACCACACTCACAAACCAGACTATTCAACATTTTGAATCTTGCCAAATGCGCTGGAGCACATGTATGTCCTAAGCGCATTCGAATCAAAATGGTTGTAACTCTTTTACAGAGTTTAATTTTAAAAACCAAGGCTTCTGAGGTATCAATCTTTGTATTTTAAAATATTGGTTACCTTTGGACATTGCACTCTTTTCCCAGTATTCACCCCAGGACACCCGCAAGTAACTACAGGGTAGAGATATCAAGTCATGAAAGTAATTACAAAAAGGAACAATATCTCCAGAATTTACAACTTCTTTCGCTAACACGTCAGCTTTTTCATTTCCAAGAATACCACTGTGACTACGAAGCCAAGCAAATACCACAGAAATCCCACGTTTTTTGCAGCAATAGTAGTAGTTTGCGAATATCAGCAATTATGGGAAAATGTAATTTATTTTTAAATGGATATGATTCCAACGCTTGCAAAGAACTCATCGAATCAGAAAATATAACAGCTTTAGACAATTTTGAAATTAGAACATACTCAAGAGCCCTAAATAGGCCTTAACATTCGCCAGTAAATACTGATGACTCAGCAGGATGTTTTACTTTTTGAATTATTTAATACTGAGAGTGGTATACTCCAACACCTACACAACCATTTGGAGTCAGCTTGGAAGCATCTGTGTATATACAATGGCTATTGGGCCACAAAATCTTAACTGAACTTAAAAAACTTAAACTTGTCTCAGCTTTGCTTTTCTTTATTCCTAAATTATATGTTACATCCGGCCGTAATTTTAAGGCTTAATATGGCATAGAATAGCGGCAATAATTTAGATCTGTATGTAGGCGATTGTAAAGAAATGAACTTCTCATAACTTTTGATGAGACAGGGGAGTGTTTTAGGATTCCAGTATTTATTAGAGATTCCAGAATGTAGGGTAGCAATTTTTAACACCAGCGGATGGTCAGAAAGTTGAATACAGCGGAAAAAGAATCGATCAGACAAAAATTGTCGTCTTAATTTTAACGGCGGATCGCAACATTCTACTTGAAGAGCATTTATAGGACTAGTTTTCATAGCACCTGCAATTATTCTCAATGCTTTAGATTGAATCAAATCCAATTTTTTCATTCCTTCAACACTACCTGGTTCCATAATAAAGGTCGCGTAGTCTAATAAACTCCTAATAATTGCATTATAAATTTCAAAGAAAAAGGGTGCGCGCCCCACCATACACCGGACAAACAACGAAGGATATTTAAACCCAATTACAATGAGGGAGGCCTGTCAGTTTGGAGTCTAAAATATAACCTAAAAATTTTACTTGATTTTTAACTGGTAATGAAACACTATCAAACATAACATTTAATGAAGGAGAATAGCGCCTTCTACTAAATAATAAAACGAAACTTTTTGGAATCGAGAGATCAAAACCATTTCTATCCAACCATTTTTTGAGATCAATCAGAGACGCATTTAAAGAACTGCTAGCGTTTTCTACTGACTTGTTTGCAACATACAAGACAAGGTCATCTGCATACTGCAAAATATTTGCCGAATCAAATAATGAAGACTGAAGATCATGAACGTACACGTTAAATAACAGGTGACTTAATACTGAACCTTGTGGCAATCCTCGCCATGCTAATCTTGAAATATGATCATTTTTGCATTAATTAAACTCAATTTTTCGACCTGATATTAAGTTTATAATAAAATTAGTCAAAAATTAAGGTACATTAATTTGGTCCAATTTTTGCTTTAAAATTGAAAGCTATATAGCTATATAGGTGTCATAGGCAGCATTAATATCCAGAAAAGTAGCTATTAATGCTTTATTATAAGCAAACGCCAGGCAAATATCTGTTATCAAGATACCGATGCTATCCATAGTGCTTTTTCCTTTCCTAAATACTGGCTATTTCCTAGAATTCCCTTACTCTCCACAAACCATTCTAATCTATTTTTAACTAAATGTTCCGCAACTTTACAGAGAACAGAAGATAACACAGTTGGACGATAAGAAGTGACATTTGAAGATGGCTTGTTAGGTTTTAATATTGGTAGCACATATTGAGATTTCCATGATTCATGTACGAGACCTGTAACCATTATTTTATTGACAATATTTAAATAGTAATATAGAGAAATGTCATTTAGATTTACCAAAAATGAGTATTGAATGCCGTCTTTACCTGGGCTAGAATCTTTTAGGTTTTAAGTACTCCTCTTAGTTCATGAATATTAGAAGGAGAACTAATATCCTCATGACCAAATGAAAAATGTGACTGACTAGAAAAAAATTGTTCAGGTACTGAAGGCGGAGCTAACCGGTCAAGAAATCTATTTGAGAGTTCAGATGGCAAACAGAAGAAAGTAGAATCATCCTGAGAATGTCTAAAACGTCTTATATTTTTCCATATAACTGTTGCTGGGGTAGAGGGTGACAGAGTAGCACAAAACGTTTCCATCCTTCAGATTTCTTGGATTTTAAAAGTTTACGTGTACTGTTCATTAAATGTTCAAAATTATCAGTTGACATATTACGCTTATAAACTCGTTCAGATGTTTTTCTACTGTTAACTGCTTTTGTACATTCATTGTCCCACCAAGGAGGAGAAGGAAGCTTTGGATTACTTTTTGGGGTTTTACATGGGAAAATTCTATCAGCTGTAGAACTTATACATTCCGCAAAGGAAGTTGAGCAATTTAAAACATTAGTTTCTGTAGTAAATGGAAGTTGTTTGATCTGTTCATCTACAGAGCTACTGTAAATACCCCAGTCAACGTTATCAAGCTTATATTTATGTAAAGGAATACGTTTTTGTTTGACAGGAATATTAATGGCTTGAAATGAAATTATAATTGGGAAATGATCACTACCATAAGAAGAATACAAAGTTTCCCAGGTCAATGAGCATGCGAGAGACAGTGAGCAGATTGAAAGATCGACTGCACTTATGTTCTCGTTAGGATCTGTTCGACGGGTAGGCATGCCATTATTTAAGATACACAAATTAAATTCATCAATAAGATTTAAAAACTTCGATCCCATGCTCATTTGATTGTGAACATCCCCATGATAGGTGATGTGAATTTAAATCACCCAAAATGAGATATGACTTTGGTAGGGTGTATAAACTATTTTTGATATCTTTGAATATTATACAAGAATGACGAGGAATGTAAATAGATACGAAACACGTATTATTAATTTTCACAGCAACTACAGAAAAATCATCATGATGTGATGGCATTGATATTTCTGAAAAAGTGAGGTGATTTTTGACAAGTATGGCAACACGGCCACTTAACCTGGAATTTTTAAAACAATATTTGATTTTAACCAAGTCTCTGATAAAGCTATTACAAAAGGATCGAATACATTGATAAGATGAAATATATAGCTTTTTTTAGAGATGACACTACGGCAGTTCCACTGAATTACTTTGGGAGCTGGATCCATTATTAAGTATTTGACTGATCGATTCTATCAAAAGGGCAACGTTGGACGGTGAAATACTAGAAATGAATGCTGAAGGCTTTGAAGAGTGGTTTACAAAGCTGCTGCATAGTCTTGAAGAACCATCAGTGATCATAATGGACAACGCACCCTACCACTCTCAAATAAATCGGGCACCGACATCAGCTAACAAAAAGAGTGAAATTCAGGAATGGCTCCGCGAACACGGAATCGAGTTTAGTGATAGTGAGCTCAAGCCGGAACTATTACAAAAGGTATTTCAGATATTATTATTAAAAAATAGGCATGGGAGACCAATGTTCTACCAATTAGGCGAACGCCGCTTTTTTTTATTTGATTGAAAATACAAACAACATTATATTTACAGGTGCGAAAGAATCGACCAGAAAAGATATACAAATTGGATCAGTTAGCTTTGGAGTCAGAACACGAAGTGATTAGTTTACCACCTTACCATTGCCAATACAATCCAATCGAGTTAGTATGGGCTCAAATGAAGAATGAAGTTGCCACCAAAAATAACTCGTTCAAAATTGCAGACGTCGAAATGTTACTACATGAAGCAATTTCGAACGTTACCCAAAAGAACTGGGAAGATTGCGTAAGGCATGCTGAAAAGCTACAAGAGGAAGATTTGAACAAATCTCATTTATCAGAAGAATTCATAATTCATCTTGATAACGATGAATCTGATGATTCTGATGTAGAATTTTAATGTAAAATAGTTTAAGGCTTTTTTTTAGATTTAACTTACCATCATCATCATCATTGTTAATTTCTTTTTATAGCTTTATATTAATGTAAAATTTTGAATGTAATGTTTTGTATATTATTTTCTTTTATTTTTTACAATTAACCCACACAATGACAAAACTATAAATACAATCGATAAAGCTTATCGACAACAAAAATGCGCATCACTATGCTCGCCCATAAGGCCCGTGAGTGGGAGAGAGAGCGAAATACTCGCTTCACTGCTCTGACGTTTTATGACCCTAACTGCACGGAGATAAAAATCGTTCTATAATAGTTGTTAAAATAGGGCTCAATAGTTTTATTAAAGACTGGATTACTTCAATACTTGAAGAAGTATTATGTTCCTGCTCTCTTAAGATGTCCTCTTTAATGTTAGGGTTAATCTGCTACTAAAGAAATGTGTACCGCCCGACCAAAACCTTTTTTAGTAGTAGGTAGGTAAGAAATCCGGTTTTACATAATTTATTTTGAGAGGGTGAAGCAAGGTGGTCAGTTCTATTATTTTTAGTAGGTGAAGCAGAAGACATATTATGAGAGGTGGACTTAACCACATCTACATATGGTTTATTTATTAATGGAACTTGCTTGGCAGCTTCCCAATATAAGATACTCTGCTCTGCCATCCTTGTTTTTTTTTGTCTTGTAAATTCTGGTCAAATTTTACTATTAGCAAAATGCTGTCCCGTACACAAAATACAATAATATTGTTCATCAGCAGTACAAGACTCTCCAGAATGGTCGTTGCCACATTTATAGCACCTTTGCTTTGATCTACA
This sequence comes from Choreutis nemorana, assembly GCA_949316135.1. Classification (NCBI taxonomy): domain Eukaryota; kingdom Metazoa; phylum Arthropoda; class Insecta; order Lepidoptera; family Choreutidae; genus Choreutis; species Choreutis nemorana. The sequence continues at coordinate 4,199,846 of OX438598.1, forward strand.
CTGAATTTTTGTGTGTCCATAGCGACAGCAATTGAAGCATTGAATTGTAGGGAATGTGTATAAATCAATAGGTATTGCATTATAGCATATAAAAATCCGTTTGGGTAGAATCTGTCCACCAAAAGTAACAACAACCGATTGTGAGGGCTTCCAAACAAATTTACCCTCAACAGTTACTTTATGATTAAGACGCCATGCTTTGATGACATGACCGCAACCTTTTGGTACAGATACCTGTTCCATTACTTCTTCTGGGGATAAATCAGTGGGATTTCCGCGTGCTAGCCATAGTCTTGTGACATTGAATGTTGGAACAAAAGCTTTTGATTGTTTAGAAGCTAGGCTACTGTGGCTGATGAATGAGTTTGCATCCTGGAATTTAGAAAATGAAAGTGTTATTTGATTCCTACCAATCTGCTTCACACTTCCATTTATAATACTAGTGTCATTAAAATTGTTCTTTAAGAACTTTCCGAATGTTATAGAATGCAGTATAGTACCATCGTTGGGAGTTGATTGCTCTTTTTGAACATGAACTATATATGGTTGTAGGTCAGAACTTTCATAGTACAGACGACCAATTTGTGACAGTGGTGTTTTATTTACTGAGCCAATATTATGACTTGTACTTTTAGATTTTTGTTCCTGGATGGCAGGACTGACCTGGTCCTGACACTCGCAACCATCCCTGCCTAATCCAGACTCACCATTTTGATGCCTCCTCTTTTTTTATTACAATTTTTGCATATATTAACTCTTTGGCGTTTTCTTTTATTCTGATTTATTACTGATGACCCATCAGTATCCATACTAGAATCCTGCGTAGAAATAGTCACATATTTGCTAGGATCAGGGACGAAACCCCCTGGATCAGGGGGATCGTTCATTATATTTAAATACAATACAAAAACTTACCAAATAGATATACTATACTACTAAGATATTTTATGATAAACTTATTTACAAATTAAACTTAACTGACGCTTTAATACTTAAATTTAAAAAATAATCACAAAAGTTTCAAAAAACACTCCCGCTCTGTTAGAAGGTTTCCCGCGCTTTCATGTTTTATTTTTTATAAATTATAATTTATGCGGCGGCGTCGCGCTGTGCAGCGCAAAACCACTGGCCTCTTCAAGAATCGTCGCGTCGCAAAGGTATTTGAACAGTGAGAAATACTAAATTATTTGGTGAATGGTTACTGCCAGACACCGAGCCCGGCTAATAAAGGCTCATATTACAAAAACATCATGCATTAAAATTTTTGTGTGACTTAAAAGGTATTGATAAGTATCCAGACGTTCAAAATCTTTGGAGAGTCTTGATGTGTAAATAGGATAAACTACTAAAAAGGAGAATGTATGGAATTAATCCATTGCCTTTCCCATGAGATAAACAAACAAATTAATCATCTAGCTGTCAGTGTTAATCACTTGCGTTTAGTTAGTGTTTAATTCAGTTCAAATTAATCTAAAAATTTTATTATCTTTGTTCAAAAATTAGTTTTAAATTGAACAATTTAATCGTGCAAAAGGATTTTCAGGAATGATCCAACGTTTCAGTTTCACAATTTTCATTCCATACACATATAGTATTTGTCATGTGAAAATAACCACAGGAGTTTCCGGGCAGAGTGAGTAATTTTAAGTCGGATACCTATAGATTACATTTTAAAAATGATAACCTCAACAAAGAATTTCTTAAAGACCATTGGTCGTTTTTGGAGGACTAATATGTAAGGCTGACTAAAATTACTTACTTATAATAACTAATTAATTATTTGACTTTTGTAATAAAATGCGGCTACCAAAATATTTAAATCCAATATATCAAAGAAAGTTATTGTAAGTTTTTGATCGTCTGATTATAAAATGAAAGTGTTTTATTACTAGTTTTAAAACCATATCGTATATAATTTTAGAATGCGATTTGGAGTTTACGACAAAGTCCTTCCAGTAGAAACGACGGCGAGTAGACATGTTCCAGAACATATAAAGAAACCAGATTATATTTTAAACTCCACTATATTTGCACCAGAAGTAGCAGAAATTAAAAATGTTGATCAAATCAAAGGAATGCAAGAGAGTTGTAGGTTGGCATCTAACATCTTGTCTAAACTAGATACTTTTGTTAAGGTTTGTAGTTTACTTGCATAGAAAAGCATTTGAAATTTTAGAGTTTGATCTTTTAAGTTAAATTAACTAATCTATTTATTAGTTAATATAACCATACATTTTTTTAATATTTTGTTGTGTAGGTAATCAGGAAGACTGTATCAAATGTAGATGATACCAAATATTTATATTAAGCATTCTTCAGCCAGGTGTAACTACAGATGAGGTAGATGAATATGTTCACAACTCCACCATAGAAGCAGGGGCTTACCCTTCCCCTCTACATTATAAAGGCTTCCCAAAGAGTGTTTGTACATCAGTAAACAATGTAGCTGTACATGGTATACCAGACCTGAGGCCTTTACATGATGGAGATATTGTCAATGTAGATATTACAGTAAGTCTTTCAGTTCTTTATCAATTTGAACCTAATATTAAAAATAATTCAAAATAAGAAAGGAAGCACTTAATAGAATTCCATGTTATATTTAGAATGTTTTGTTTATAATTAGAGTAAAAATCACAAAAGAAGTTGAAAGTTGATCTTACACAATTCTTTTAAATAACGAAAAAGGTACAACCCAGTTTGCCTTTGGGTATATTCATGTTCAATGTATTTTAAATTTACAATCTGTGTATTAAAAATATTTGTTTCTTTTGTTTCTAATTGATGTGAAAAGTTTAAAGATTCATAAACAAATAATGGTATCCCCAGGTACAATGGGAATACACCTTATCCATTTATGACTCATTTTTACAGGTTTACTACAATGGATACCATGGAGATTGTTCAAAAACTTTCCTAGTTGGTAATGTTGATGATAAAGGAAAACAACTTGTACTAGTAACAGAAGAATGTTTGAACCTAGTAAGTAACAATTAAATAATGAAAGTGGATTGAAAAATCTTATAAGCTGTTCTTAAATTTTGAAATTTTTAACAATAAATTTTTGTTATAGGGAATAAAGTGCTGTGGGCCAGATGTGCCATTTTGCGAGATTGGAACAGCTGTCTACAGGCATGCTAAAAGAAATAAGCTGACTGTAATCCCAGCATTTCTGGGTCATGGAATTGGAAGTTACTTTCATGGGCCACCTGATATTTATCATTCATGTAAGTTTAATTTGTATAACCGTTTTAACTCATTTGTCTACTTTAGATCAATGGACCACCACCACCCAAATCTATGTGGTCTAATATTATAGATTAAACTAATGTAATGCTGTTGAAGTATCAATAAATTAACTTAAGATGGAATATATTATTTTAGTTATTTTGTTGTGCTACCATAGCCTATAAAATTTGTAAGTTTTTTACAGTGAATTTAAAGTTTGATAATTACTTAACAGAACACCCAAATTGCACAAAAATCCTCCAGTACTTGACTTAACTATTTATAAGATATACCTGAATTAAACCATCAGAAACTTGATATGATGTCCCCTTTATCCACGTTTGTAACTAAATTATTGTGCAAACTAATTTTCAAAACTTCTCTCCATTTTCATAACCAGAACTTAATTATGTAAGTCTCCTGATACTTTTTTCGGAATTCAATTAATCGTATCTCACTTGCGATTATTTTACTTATTTAAAAAAAAAAAAAACATAACTAAAATAACAAATAAAATAATTCTAAATTTTAATTTTGATTTTTAAAATAATTTTATCTCTCTTAAAAATAAAAACATCACCAAACAGAAAAAATACACAAAAAGGGGCATTTGATTTAAAAAAAAAAAAAAATTAAAATGAGATACACATGGATTTCTTGAAAAAATATTACTTCTACTGTATTAGACAAAGAAATCAATCAAATAAATTTAGTATTAGTCAAGAATTAATAGAAGAAATAAGAGTTGCCTGGAATTACTAAGAAGTGATTGCGCCTTTTATAAAAAAACATAAAAATTCCATAATTGAAACCATTTACGATTTTTTAAAGTGGCTGTGTATTTAGAATGACGTGCAGGCGATACGAATCAATACTGTTCGATTATCCTAAAAAACGATTTTCCAAACACCCCTGAACCCAATTAGTTTGCTTAATCGACGCTCAACTACTACTACGTATTTAACATTCAAAAAACTTTTTTTATCATTTGTTTTAATAATTACAGTGAATCGTTACCCAGGACTGATGAAGCCAGGAATGACATTTACAATAGAGCCTGCCCTTTGTCATGGAAGCGAAAGAATTATTTTACTAGAAGACGGCTGGACAGTAATAACTGAGGATGGGTCCAGATCAGCACAAGCAGAACACACAGTACTTGTTACAGAAAACGGAGCGGAAATTCTGACACAGTCAAGTTTCTAATTTGCAGTAGACATACTAGACAGTTCATGTAAATACTTTAAAATATATAATAAATAAAAAACTGTAATATAGCGTGTGGTGTTTATTTTGCTTCATAGATCCTTAAATTAAAATATGTAACTTGGTACATTAAAAGCACAAGCACATTTATTATCACTCATAGTTTTCAGTCAATAGATAAAATTTGAAGGCGTAGAAGGAAGGTAACAATTGAATAAGAAACATTATATGGAGATAAAGAACAAAGGCGTAATCTGTGGGACATAACATCTGGCAATCAACAAGATTTGTGACACACAATCAGATTTTAGCATAATATCCTCTTTGCATTTCTTTGGTCCCAAGTATCTCCAGCTACGCCTCGTTAAGTGCTTAATTTAAGTGGTAAATGTCCTTAAGTTAAGAAGTTGAATTAATGACTAGCTCTTAAAATTAGTGGATATACTATATCAAAACAAACTTAAAATATCTCGATAGACTAATAACATACTTGTAGAACAATTAAATAATTTCACAAGTGACTAGAAAAAATTTAACTAAACATTAAACCCTGTAATAAATGCAACATTATATAATTCAGAAAAATTCGTCACAAATTCTCAACAGTTATAATATTTCGTGCATTTTTATCTTTATAACCTTAAACTAATTAAATGATGGCATTTTTATCTACCAACTGCATCCTAGGTGTAATTAATGTCTGGAAAATACAATTATTTGTTGAACAAGATTTGCACTTCATAACATGATAATTCAGTAAGTAAATTTTACTTATTTGATTTAAATATAGAGAATAAGTAATTCACAATAATGTTTAATAATTTAGGTTTAAACCATTTATATATTTGGTAGCTGTAATAAGAAACTCTTACAATAAGCGATTTGTTTAACTTCATAACACTTCTTAAACTAAGGGTGCTAGGGAAGGATAAAAGAGTGTACAAAATTTGATACAAAATTATTAAATAGATTTAACAACATACAAAAGCTACCCACCATCATATACATTATATAAAGTTACATACTTATATAAAACTTTACAACAAATAACTCACAATGAAATATCTCAGTCAAAATGAGGATAAATGTTTTTAATTTATTAAATATTATATTTATTTCATATAGAAAGCTATTCACGTAACAAAATATTATGAAAACAATTAATTTGTTCTAAAACTTGCTGGCGCATGAAAATTTTACATTTAAAATTATTTATTTAATTTTCCCTAGAAGTTTAAAAATGACCTAAGGCATTTAATCAGATACATTTTGCCAAGCAAGTTTAATTTCTAATTAACCAGCAACCAACCATTGATTTCTATTAATTAAACAAAGCTAAAGCCTCTTTTAACAGTAACTTTTATCTTATACACAGTAAAACTTTACTTTATAATTGGCAATGGCAAATGTTTGATAATATAATGTATATGGGTACTATATAACTAATTGGGACACTTTTTAAAACATTGGAACATTTTTAAATAGTCAAGTTTCTCAATTGGTGTAATTAAAACATCAAAAAAATAATTATTGTAACTTAATCAAGCATTTTTAGAAGTGCAAACCAATAAAGAAACTTGACCAATTGCTAGTGATAGGAAATTTACTTATTTGTGCACTTTAATTATTATGTGTTGGTGGAAAGAATGGTTATCATTGTGCTTAAAATATAAATTAATAAACTTTGGTAAAATCAAAATATCAACCCGTAAATAAAGATTATTAAAAATAATCAACTAAATCACACACCAAATATGACTGTGAAATAATAAAAAACAATGTACTTCCTAACAAATTTTTGTATTACTTCTCTATTTTGTAGAATCGTTGAACAAAATCTGTCAAATTGAACACTTGACCAGGTCCAGAAGCAAAATCCATGTTTATGTACTCATCCAAGTTGTGGGTTGAAGCTGAAATCAAAAAGGTATTTATTTATGATTTTAAATCAGAAAAAATATGAATTAAAATGAAAAAAGCAGATTTTTCATTTGAATTAATATTTTTTTTAAACATTAGAATGAGCAATGTATGTGAAATATTACATTACATTTTTAAACATATTTAGTTTTGGGCTTGCAATATGGGATCTGGCCATTTTTCAACATTATGATTGATATAAAAAAGGTTTGAAACCAACAATAAAAGTACAATTTTAATTGTAAAATAAAATGTTTGTCAAAGATGCAGAGGTTTGAAATTTAGTGTATAATAGAGATAGCAATTTCCACATGTGGATAGCATCATAGATTTTGTGTACAGAAACTCATTTTAAAAAGAAAAGGGGATATTTAGTCAAAGTTGCATTTAAAAACTATATTAAAATAATTTTGTAGGCAAATAAAATTTGTCTTTTACAGATTGATTTAAAAAACATTTTTTTATTTCCATATTATTATTTTTTATATCTTACAGCGGTCTGATGCTCTTTTCAATGGCACTGTTTCAAAGGATACTATTTCTTGTAATTTAAATAAACTTACTAGTAGTGCAAATAGCTGGGTAGGGTGGTGGAGGTTTTATCCATGATCCATCAGGTCTTTTCATGTGGCGACGATCAGAAGCAAAATGCTGCAAAAACTGCTTAGCAGGTACTACACGAAAGAACCTAAATAACATAAAATAAATGCATTTAACAATTACAATACATTCTCAAATGTAACTGGGTATATTTTTATTACCTGTGAAAATCTGATTTTAACACCTGGTCCGTACGGAATGTTTCTGTCACATATTTGTGAAAGAATGTTGGGAAAGGCAATTCAGAGTCCAAATCATACACAAGGCATGTCTTACAGTCCCACGAATACATAAATATCACATGGTAATCCTAAAAGAGGAGAAAAATAACCAACATATATTAATTTATCAAATAACTATGTATTTCAAATGTCGAGCGTGTCGCGTGTCAATATCAATTATACGCACCCATATAACAAGGCGATCCTCCTCGCGCCCTGCCCTTTGTTTCCACAAAGGTACTGTACGGCAAGGGTTTGAGATAAAAACAACATAACACCTATCCAACTCCACTGGAACTCTCAACGAAACATCTTGACACAATTTCCAAACGTTCTCCTCACTGTTTATCATTCAATAACAAAGAATCCTATTAATGTTTTGTGAAAATATGTGATTACATCATTAATCAAAATTTTAGAAATACTTACCAGTAGCACGATACATAAGAACACTCAGCTTGTTTAGGGAACAAAGGCTTCATGGTTTTATTACTGTTTTTACTGTTTTCATTATTGCCCAAATGTAATTGTGTGTTGATCGACATTAAGACGATGTATCGCACAAAAATTAAGAACTTATTTACCGGGATTCTGAAGAAATACAACAATTCGAAAATTTTGTATTTTTATATCTTTCAAAATATGAAAAACCGCAAGGGTTTAATCACCAATTTCACTTCACTCCCAAGCAGCACAAATAAATTCCAGCACTCCAAGTAGAAAAAAAACAGGCAGAGCAAAAGTAATTATTCCTTCTCACTCTGACGCTCTTGAACTCAGGCTGTATAAATAGAGTCTTGTCAGTCATCAAGTAAAATCTAAAGGTGTGATTGAAAAGTATGAGATTTTCTGATTCCTGTAAATATAACAAAAAAAGCATTGAAATAATTTATTACTTTTTATCTCTATCAAAAAATAACAATCGAATGAAATTTCGACTAACTACAGCTATATTTGCTAACGCTTTTTGCCGAATGCCAAAATACTTTAAAGAGCGTGTGATGTGAACGAACCATGACTCATGAAACTGTGAACGCGGCAAAAATCATAGACACAAATGAAGAGTTTCCGGCTCAATGGCAGGCAGCCAGCCAACCAACCACTGTGCCGTTTTGAGCTAAAACTTTATATATAGATAAATAGCGTCGCCATTGTTGTTTGGTTGTTATTTTTTTATCAGCTGTTAGTGTTGGCAATAAACCCTAGCCAACCATTGTATTTTAGTTGTTATTATAGGTTTTTAAATATTGATAAAAAGAGGGCGGTGCGTTGTCCTAGGTTTCGGCCGGACTAGCGTATCGTCTGATCTTTCCAAATTAAATTGTTTTGACGTCGAAATCGTTGACCCATTTGTAGCCGTTATTAAAATTAAGTCCACTAAATAAAAAAATGACCCGTAAGTATCCTATTAGAGTTATCCTCACATTATCTTTATTTACATAACTTTAAGACTACAAATTAAATAGTATAAATAGGTTATGGAATGTTCTAGAAATTATTTTAGATCTATGTAACGTAACCTTTTGATAAATTACTATTTTAGGCTCCAATTTATTGAATTATGTTTTTTTTCTAGGTGGAAATCAAAGAGATTTAGCCAGAGCTAAAAATCAAAAGAAACAGCAAGAACTTCAAAAAAAGAAGAATGCTAGTGAAAAGACTGGCTTATCCTTAGTAGAAAGGAAACATAGGTACCTATGTTGTGTCCATTATATCTTGAAAGAAATTGAAAACTTTATAATTTTACTAATTGATGTAGTTAAATTATGCACTTATAGCAGTTTACATATTCATAGTGGTCACAATGTTACAAAAATAATGAAAATATATATCAATAAAACCGGTAACCTGTGTAGGTTTCTAGTTATAGTTTGCACCATTGAAAACTATGTTAAACTATGCTTTGAAAACCTTGTCAGTGCTAAATTTGTCTAGCCCGTACCTTTAATATGTTTTTCGATTTAAAAAATTGTTTGGACCTTGATGGACCACTTGATGAATATTTAATTTAATTAAAAAAAAATTAAGATGAATAATATAAATGAAGTATTTCATTAGTCTCCTTAGATAATGGTTTTTTTTTGCTTAATCATATTAATTTTTCACGGTACTATGTTGATATATAAGTATATACATCAATTTCGTTTTGTTTTCAGGGATGCTGAATTAATGAGGGAAAAGCAACGAAAAAAAGAGGAACAAGAAGCATCAACACATACTAAACCAAAAGAAGCTGTATAAATAGTCAGCACTATTAATTATAGTAAAACAAGATGGTCTTTGACTTCACTCATAATTAATAGTTTTAACTAAGTACTCTAGTTGTTTACTATGAAAATAAATTGATCAAGTGATAATAAACATAAGCAATTATCTGAACTAAGCTTTTACATTAACTTTTATTTAAATTGAGCATAACTGAATAAAAATACGAAGAACTTTAACAATACTTTGGTTTTCTTTAACAGTATTGTATTTTAAATTTATCATTTCATTGATTGTAAGCATGATCTTTTACCTATGTTATTAAAGTTTATGTGGGAGTTGTCTCAATATCATAGCATTTGTTTATAAATGCCGTAAATGTTGTTTTGACTGAATAGGTTTGTATGTATAAAACTCTTACCCATTTTGTACAATAAAAAATAGATTAAGATATATGTTTTATTTACTCATACAAACTAAAAACGATGAATCGAAAGTGGAAGAAGAGTTAGATAATTAGTTGGATATACTGCTAAGGGCCCCAGTGCTTACTTTCATTAAAGGATTTATAGCAAGAGGATTATTCCTATCTGTGTAACAAGTTATAATGAATTTCAGTTCTAAAAATCAAGATATTGACAGTTTCTTAGAATACCTTGGGTGCACCTTTTTAATGTGTTTGAATTTAATAATTATTAATATGTACACGAAGGAGTTTGTAAAAAAAACGGTGTTTCTAGTCGACTTTAATTAAAAGTGAAATTGGGAGGTAACGAGAATCACAATTATGTATCAAGATCTAAAAGTCTAAGCCAAGTTCAAGAGCACAATGCTTCAATGGTAAATTGGTTGATTTTGATTGTCTAACATAATTTACTATATGAATACAAGCTTTAGAAGTATATCAACTGGATAGAGCATAAATATGTGGGTACTTTGTTTCTTCATATCTTTTTAAAAATTGGTGTATGCTTAATATATTTTTTTTATAAACAGACAGGTACCTTATAAAAATATACACATAATGTTCCAACATTAAACAGAACATTTTTATTATTTTATAGGATAATAATACAATGAAAGTAACACACACAGTTTTTCTGAGGTTATGATAGCTTAACAAGACTGGCGACGGATAACCTAACTAGCAGGACTAAGCTTAGCTTAACATACTATTTTCCTATAGTAGCATATATATGATATGGCTAAACGTAGGTGTGAGCTTAAACATAAGATTAAACTGCGGTTTAACTTCGAGGTGCAGCTAAAGTTCAATATCATTTGAGCTGTAGCCGGTTTATGTTAATAAATATTCAATGGAGGCGCGGGGGCTAATTCGCTTGAAGAGCACGATGCGCGCACATGACTCCTATGCCATTCTAGTTTATCATGTTCCAACGATTAGCTTCTTATTATTTTATTTTAATGACTAGATATTATTTTAATTGATGTTGTAAGTAAATAAAACTTCAGAAGTTTTGTAATTTAAATTACAGAAGAATCTTTAATGAACAAATGGTTTCTTACTATTTTATGTTAATGACCAGATATTGTTTTGGATAATTAACACTGCAGAAGGTTTTAAAATGAATTTTGCATACACATTTGTATGAGTGATTATTTTTATAAAAATTTTCATGTTGAAATAGTTACCATTATATTGTTTGTTTATTTTATGCTAAGGGTTTGCAATAACACTATAAGTTAGCAGGCTGATGATAGAAAAAACTAACATTAACATCTTCTTGAAGTTAAACTTTACCTAATCATAAGTTTAAGTTTACACCTACCTTTACCCCTAACATTTAGGTCTTTTTTCTCAGAAGATACTTAATGTCATACTGTTTATCTACCTAAATAAATGAAAAAAAAGACACTTAAACTGAAAATTTATCCAAATTACTTAATTCTAAAATAAGAACCTGAAACAAAAATACCTATGTACATATCAAACTCTTCTTATGAGGTAGTTAAAAAAACTCTAATATGAGCTTAAATCAGAATTGGCCTACACAGGCAAATCAAAGTTTTGTCACTTATTTATAACCCAGAAACCAGTGAGGATAGGTAGTAAGACTTGTCTAAAGCAATGATTTGCTTAAAACAAAAAAATTACAATGTTTCCCTATCATTCCTTACAATATCAACTCAAACTACCTATTTATGAATAAATACATATTTTATGAAACTGAAAACTTGTAATGACACCAAAGTACAGTCATCATTTCAGGCAATACTAATTAAATTCTCAATCTCTTGCAGTTAATAGTATTAACTATTAAGTGCTATCAAGTGCAAGGTCTCTGTGAGAGACCTTTCTGGTCCTTTTCTATCAAAGATATATAGCAAAAAGTTGAATACAAAATTATCTATGAATAAAACCAATTTGAAAATTCCCCTTTTTTAAGGTTGGATATAATAAAAATCTGTTAGGAAACTATTATCTGAAGATAAAGAAACTAGCTTTGCTAGTAAAGTTAAATATATGAAACAAAACAAACATAATGAATTAAGCTACAGATTCAGACCCATTACTAAGCTGATCCATTAATAAGATTATTTTTTTCGAATTCCTCCCTCTGCCTGTATAATTCTTTGACTAAACCTTGAATAAATGGGTGCTTGAATTTTCCCTCTGTGGCTGTAAAGAACTCTTGAAGTTTTTGTGGCTTATTTTCCCTTTTTTCATATTCAAATGCTTGTAGTATCATGTCATAGCGGTCTAAGTCTTTGGCAAATTTAGCTTCTGGTGAACTTTGGTTTTCATATTCCTGAAAAAACATGCTTCTTATATATTTTGATCAAGGTAATGAACAGTTAATATTGGAGATAAATATGTTTGCAAAGTTTTTAAAATACTGAACTGTTGTACTGAATTCACAAAAAATTTGCAAGGCAATAAAATGAATTTTGAGGGAAGACTGTTTTAAAAGTGTAGAAGTGGCTGTTAGTGACTCAATCATGCAAAAATGTTTGGATAGATTTGTCTTGTTTTGAAATTCAACACACTGTTTATTACCCTGATTAACACATACAATTTAACATGAAAAATGTCAGATTCCTGTTCTGAGGAATAATAAAAAAACAAACTATAGAAAATATCTATAGACATTTTGAATCCTTGTGTTTCCTCTGGAATATGTATGGAACATGCTCTGACTTTTGTAATTATGTTAATTCAGTACTTAGAAATGCAATTAGTGGGATGGGAGTTTTCAAATTATTATTAACGAGTCTAGTTGATATATTTAAAGGGTTTATACCATAATGCAAGTAATAAACTGACCTTGTATAAATCATACATTCTATCACCAGCAATCCCAGTGAGTTCAGCTATTTTTTTCATAGCCTCATCTTCACGCCGATGCTTCTCTTCAGGAGACACTCCACAGTGTGGTGTCAGGTCACCAACAATGCACTCCGCAAGATCGTGAACAAGTGCTTAAACAAGACAAATAGGAGTCAAGACATGGGAAAAATAATTAAAATTAAATTTGGTATACATTTATATTTTTAGACACAACACATTATATGTAAAATTAATAATTAAAAAGTAAATAGGTGTGCATACTGGGTAAAATATGACAAAATAACAGGAAATTAAAGCAATTTTTTTTTCCTATTAAAGTGTATAAGTAAAATTACCAATTTGTAAACATCTGAACCTGTCTAGATTCGTGGGATTATTCTCTTCCGTGAGCAGGAATGTCATCAATCCCATGCGGTACATATGACCAGCAATGGTTTCACATTCCTCTATATCGCAGATGACCCAGCCGGTTCTCTTAACATGCTGCAACCATGAACATTGCGTAAAAATTTAACATTGAAAATACGAAAAAAAGTGTAAATAACTTACCTTCAAACGACCCACAAGTTCAAGAAATTCTAATATTTTTTGGCTTTCTTGAATGAGAGCCATTATCGTATGTGGTTTCGTATGGGACAAAATAACCTGCACAGTATATAGACTTTAAATAATTTCTTAACAAAAAGAAAAATACTGAATTTATAATTTACCAATTCGTTTATTAATCAAACTGACGTGCATGACGGATTGAAACTGATTGATTGACAAAATTGGTCAAACAACGTTAACATCTAAATTGACAAAAAAATTGTGTCAAGTGTTACATTATCAGTACCGTTTTTATGCTTAGTATTTTTTTCTCGTTTGAAAATGAATTTGTACAAGCATAAATGAATCTAGCAGGCTTACTACAAACCATCCTTTAAAAAACCATTCTATTCCCGGAAATTTCTTAAGTCAGCCGACTTGTAGTTTAAAAGCATACTAAAAGCGCCTTATTCATAATGACATGATGAATCTAGGGTTGAGGGTTTGCTTGATGGTGCAACGTGCAGTGTCAGATGAAATTTTCCTACCACTGCAACTCCTGTTCACTAGGATCAAATTAATTAATGCAGTCCTTCTATCGATGTCTCCCATCTAGTCTGCCATTCGTTGACTATTGCTAACTCTAATGGCTTAAAATACCTGGCTGCGAGCTCGACCACTAAAGATTAAAAGTATGTACGAAAAGTTCGTGCGTTCGTGCAGTTAAATTTTTGACCGGCTGAAAGAGATTAAAGTAAGCTCTCCCAGATGAAAAATTTTGAATACATATTTTTAACTTGAAATATATTTCAGATTAGATTTATCATATAGCTAATTTCTTGTAATTTTCTTATTGTAAGTGTGTAAGCAAGCTATAAATATAATATTAATGTATTTGATGATGGCGCTATTGACGTTAGGAATAATAAATTGACGTAGCCTTAGTTTATGAAAAAACATATGTTCTTATTATTATAGGTCATGGACTTTATCATTTTTACCCCTCACCTTTATGGTTTACCCGTTTTACCCGCATAATTCTATTTTTTTTGCATTAGTTTAAAACCTCCAACAAAAAAATTATATATTTCTGAGTGGTACTTGTAAGTACCTACATACATGATTAACCTTTATGATGTAGTTAAAATAAAACTTGCTCAGAAACAAAAGTATTCGATGATAGGCAACAGCAAAAACCACTTGGATTTTACAGTCTCCAATAAAATACATAAACATAGGTAAATACTGCATTACGCTCCTCCATACCTACGTATCCTCTTTTGATTATATTTTTTGATACGATTCCTATTTGTAAGGAAGCGGGGTTTAATAAAACCGTATGTATGTGCAATTAAAGAGTATTTGAGCGTTAAATTAGAAAAGTTTAAAATCAGTCATAAAAGGAAAGATAGCAACGTTTTCTACAATTATCATACTCAACTCGTCTAGCCTTCCAACTCTTCACTTTTTAAAATTCATTTAGTTTTTGCTGTATAGAGCGTGATGCCATAACAAGTTTGGTTATAGTTTATAGTATCTACATCTACTTATTTGGAACAGGCATTCTTCCTTTCTGGATAGTTGTATTCTTGGTTTTTATTATCGGTTTTATTATTGGTATATTGCCTCTTTGGTTAATTTATTGAACAAATTTTTATGTTACTTAAAATTAAATTGATTCAATATAAAACCAGAATATTTATAGTTGTACTGCGACCCAATGTGAATTTAATAAAACCTGACCTAAATAAATTAAAAGACTCTATTTTATTCCGCTAGATGCCGCTACTAGTCCTAAATAAACTGGTTTCTTATAAGGAATAATAATTTTGTTTTAGTTATTTAAAAAGTACATTAGTTAAATTACAGTAGCAGGAGCCTCCTTTTAAGCCTAAAATAACCTGTGTTAGAAGGCATCGCTCTTCTATTTTGAACATATTTTAACTAATTATTCCTATAAATGCTCATAGAAGACAGTGTAAAATTGACAAAATAAAATTAACGAAACACAAAAGCCCAGCCTGTAAGAGAGAATTAGAAAGATACGTTTCAAATACAACAAAATAAAATAAAAAAATCTAAATTATATTTTTATATTCAACATAGGTTTTACATAGTATTTAGTTTTTTTTATTTTTATTTTGATACCCCTGGTGGACATCGAGAATAAATGTTGCAGTGTCCCCAAATGGGATCCGACGGAAAAAAATCAGTTGCTAAATCGCCTAGTGGGGGATATATCAACTTTATTTCCCAGTAGGGGAACAACAGGAATACACCAATAAACAACCGGACAACATTGGAACCGGATACAAACTGGAATAAATTACCTAATAATTATTAAAACGAATTTTCTTTAAAAGCAAGGATAGATATTTTTGTTAAAACGGACTTAGGATAGGTTTGTGTGTGACGAAACTACAAGGGTTCCAGACGTCAACTACGGAACCCAAAAAATGTATGAATTGGGTCAACAAAATCCATAAAAACAATAAAGTTCGACGTGGTGTAGCGGCAGTGGGTCGCCCTAAAATAGGAGTAGTTTAAATTTACCTATAGGTTCCGATACAAAATATAGCATACGCAAATAGTCGAGTGGACAATGTAAGGACTTGTTCATTCATAATTTGTAGGTCTCGGGCGGTAATGCAAATTGGGCCCAGCCACTGTTTGATATGATCGATGGGTTGGACAATACGATATCCTATGAATCGCAATGTCCCCGGTACCGCTAGGAAATTTAAATTCAATGGATCCTATCGTCGCCTGCGGTCGGTGGCAGTGAAAATGTGGGAGCTATGGCCGCCGGTTGTAACTAACCACTAGATTAGCTAAAATGAATGTTCTCAACCAAGAAAAGTTTTCTAAAATCCGTTCAAAGTTTTGCAAGTTTGAACTGCTCTTTTAGCGAGCCAAATGTGTTTGTGTGAATACGATCTGGAATGATCTTATTGTTGTTTACAATTTGTACAGGTTTGTTTAGTTTTACTTAATTGTGAAATCGTGTTATTTAAAGGAGCTTCCCGTTTTGTGTTCTCACGATTTGTTTTGCTCGAATGGAGAAGGAAGAGATCTGGACAAACATCGTTATTTACTTACTCTAAGGAACGTTACTGTCATCTCTATCGTCCTCCAAGGAAAATTTATTAAGTGCAAACTATATCCTATTTTTTTTCTTAACAATAACGAGTACCTAATGATTAAATTGTCCAATTAGCAGTTTATTCAATTCTAATAAGCTTTTATTTTTTAAATCTTTATACGAACGAGGTAGTACCTACCTGCGTATTTCATTACTGAAAGTAACCTCAAATATTAAAAGTATTAAATGGCAATATAATTCCTAAACATGATAAATATTAAAATAAACTCCAACTTGTCTCTTTATCGGCTTTCTTACGCCAGTTTCAGGTAAAGCCAATTTCATTTAGGAAAACCTTTTACAACTAAGCCTTAAATTAAAACAACTGAGCAGCATTCAAATGAGATAAACGAAATCAAAGTCAAGGAATGTAAGTCGTGACAGTTTTTTTAAAACAGCTCGGGGCATACGAAATGAATTAGTTGGTTACTTGCAAAACTTTCTAATTTCAGCAAAGATGCAAATTCATGAACAACATTTTGCCACATTTCGTTGAGTTCACCTCAGGAAGTTAATTTGACTAAAATGTTGTACATTGATGTTGCTCGTTCCGTCTTCGTTTGCTAGATAGGTAATAATTATTTTGGTGGGTCTGACTGTCTTATTAAATGTAACACGTACCTACATTATATATGGGCCTCTAGGAGTGAAATAAATTATCTGCATTTTTCATATCATTATTGAAATGAGATATATACAAGTAGTACCTACATACAGTAAATACAAGTAAAAACTTAAACGACAAAATTACGTAAACAATCATCGTCGATCAAATTCAAAATTATTGAGGTTTTGCTACAATTTCAGTTTTGGCGGTAAAATGGGATGTACCGAGTCCATACGACCCAGT
Organism: Choreutis nemorana; assembly: GCA_949316135.1. Classification (NCBI taxonomy): domain Eukaryota; kingdom Metazoa; phylum Arthropoda; class Insecta; order Lepidoptera; family Choreutidae; genus Choreutis; species Choreutis nemorana. The sequence goes on from OX438598.1 coordinate 4,217,056, forward strand.
ATGGTGGACAAGCGTGAACCTATATGCCCCCGTATCATCCCTGAACGAAACACGGCTTTGGGGAGTGGGGTGGGGTGGTGTAAGCCCAGATGACGTAGAGTTTAAACTTTTTACAAGGTTAGTGCATTTATTTTGGTAATATACCAACTGTAGGCTGAGAACATGAATAAGTATTTTTATAGATTTACCATAATTATTATTCTTTTATATTTGGGTATCAATCATTTATTTAGAAACATTGACATTCGTTTAGATCAGGGGTCCTCAACGTGAGGCCAGCGGGTCGCTTGTGACACGCTGAACCTTTGATATTGGCAAAACTGCGTTACAAATTTACAATAAAACATATAATTCTTGAGAAAATTAGTAGTTTTTAATTAAGCTCACTGCACTTTGCGGTTCGCGACCAAAAAAGATTTAATTTGACTGGTTTAGATTAAACTGACACTAAGGTGCTTTCATTCCTGAATGTTTGGAAAAAAAACAATAATTATTATAATTACATTTTTTAAATTATTTTAATACTCTACATAAATAATACTTATAAACCGATGAGAAAACTCGTGACTATCATTTTTGGTTTGTTTATGAATTTTTGAATTTGTTTGAAGGTTGTGAAATAAAATAATACAAAAATCATTAATGCATACAAAAAAATCGAAGCAACGTAAAATAAAGAATTTAGTGTAATTATTGTTTATCTAAATAAAGCTTTTGTTTTAGGTTAAATCCACACGACTACCAAGTCATTACTATAAATGATTCGGATTCTTTGTGGAATTCACATTTCGATTTTAACAAGAAGTTGAAGGTACTCTGTCACGGCTGGCTCAATAATGGAACTGGTCCGATGCCTATGTCTATAAAGGAAGGTAACAAGTAATTTTCTTCTTACAAAATAAAACGGTTTATGATTGGTTATTTCAATAAAATATTCTATGAAAATGTCGTGATAAATTATTAATACAAAATTACAATAAATACAATTGAGATAACACTTTAAGTAAGCTGTGGTATGTTAAATATAAAACCACGTGTCACATTGACATGCTCCTCTCCGAACCTAATCGAATTCAATGGAATTCAGTGAATGTTTTACGTAGATAGGATTGTTTTGGCGATAAATGACGCTCCTGTCTAGATTTAACAATTAGTTAAGCTAAGCTATGTCGGGTTATTGTTAAATTTGTGTAATAAAGAGAAAAATAGTAATTAAAAAGCTAATGAATTAAGTTTTCTTTTTTTTTCCATTTCAGCGTATCTTAATGTCACCGATATGAATATCATAGTAGTGGACTGGGGCAGAGCGGCCAACGTGAACTACATTTGGGCCAGCTACAACGTGGCGATGGTCGGCCGGTTGCTCACTGAGATGCTTAACTTCCTGATACGGGAGGGCGTGTCCGCTGATGATGTCCATCTCATCGGCCACAGCTTGGGAGCTCATGTCGTCGGCATAGCAGGCGCTCACGTCCAACAAGGACCGATTGATACAATAACAGGTATTATTCGTATTAAATATTAAAAGTTTACGAAATCATATTTTTTCTTGCAAGTTCTGACGAACCAATAATACCTAGGTACCCGCAGCGCCGACCCTATTCTTAACCAGGTTAGAGCGAGATCGTGTCTTTCGGCACCCTTTGATGAAGGAAAAAGTCATCAATCCGCGAGACTCGGATTTTTTGCTGTTTATTTATTCGTCAGAACGTAAAAAATAATAGCATCTTGGTGCTTAGAGCGGCCACTACACTCACTCAATCCAAGAGCTGGATCTGGTCACCTGTACCAATGGCGGATCTAAGATTCTCCTTTTTTAGTTAATAAATCATCAACCTGATATTGAAAACCGATAGTCGATGAATTCAAGTAGTTTGAAGAGAGATTGATTCCCTTAGCCCGACCCCTGGAGCCGCCGGTAACCTGTACCCATAAAATTTATCTCCGTCATTCATATAAGGTTTGGACCCAGCGTTGCCATTGTTCTACTACTTGGCGGACAAGGACTCCAGGCTGGATAAACACGATGCCCGTCAGGTGGAGGTGATGCACACATGCGCCGGCTACCTCGGCTTCAGGGTGCCCATCGGACATATAGACTTCTACCCCAATGGCGGCACCCGGCAGCCTGGGTGCGGGACTGATATAAGAGGTGACAACTTATTTTTTTATAAAACAATGTAAAAACAACTATGCAACCACCAATGTACTAATCAAGAAAACATGTGCCTGTATTTTCTACAGGAATAAAATATTTCTTATTTTTCGCGATTGTAGCTACAAAGTAATTTCCTCTAACGTGTTAAGTATTCTATAGCACCTTATGTAAACATATAACTAAGCAAAAATAACAACGTTTTATTTCAATTCGCTTCTGATCGACGAAATGGCTTTTTGTTTTTCTTTCTCACACTTTTAATTGGATATGTATATTGATCTAAATTAAATCCTCTGGTTCGGTCAGTCCTTTGAAACACATATGTAACGTTAATTGAATTTGTATTTAATCTTATTGAAAATGTTGCTTGTTTAGATGTGTTTTACAAAGAAACCGGCTGTGAACATTCTTATATCATATTTTCTTAATAAATTAGAACACTCAACTGAAAAAATGAGAAACTCTTTTGCTTTTTCCTCCCAGAAAATTCGAAAAACAGACAGCTAAACGTGTAATAAATGTGCATTTTCTTGACAAGCTTACACCATCGGCTTCTTTCGAATGAAGAAGTTATCTAAAATAACCATCGCATTAATTCAGGTCAATTCTTATACCAAGATCCATCCAAATCCGTTTGAGGATTTACGCGTGATTTTTTACCCGACCATTATTGGGAGAATCACATTTATAATATAAATATGATTACATTATTTTTTTCGTATAGGATTGTGCGCACACAACCGGGCTCACATGTACTTCGCGGAGTCCATAACATCGGAAATACCATTTACAGCGAAGCGCTGCGAAAGCTACGATGAAATATATTACTACGGCACCTGCAATGGTACGGGAGAGACTTTAGTCATGGGAGGAGTCAACATACACTATGGGTATGAGCTAGTACTTAGTAAGCAACTCACACGATGATGATGAACTAACTTTCACTGAAATCAGTATCAGAATAATGTAACCAAATTTTAGCAAACGTAAAATTGTATCATTATGTAATATTATCATGTTAATCGGATTAAAGTTCTTGGCAACATTGACAATAGTACGAGTATGGCAAAGGTGTTTAACCTGAGAAGACAATAAAAAAGTCATTTTATACTCATAAAACTAATTATGCTTAATTAATTCAAAATTGTTGTTAATTGGTGGTTTTCAATTCTGGCAAAATGAATGAATCGTTTTTACTAAAACATTTAGGTACCTACATATAGAGTGCGGTATTTTCGTTGGTTGTTGTAGCGTTTAATTAAACAAAGAACACTCGTTTGTAAAACAGTGGCGACATAGCTTGACATTCCTTTTGTTTTGTTTCAGTAAAGAGGGAGTCTACGCACTCAGGACAAGGGCTATGAAACCCTACGCCCTTGGGGACCCAGATGCAGATCCATGAATTACTAAAAATAATTACCTACCTACACATTTGCTCACAAACATCGCCAGTTTAATAGCTTAGACTTAATATTAAATCAGCTTTAATTAAGGTGTACAGACAGATTACTCTTATTTATTTTTGATTAGCTGTAGTGTATTTATATTATGAATTGTAATATTTAAAAAAATGAATAGATTCTCTATAGATTAAACTGTATTTACATGTATTTTTCTGAAGAATATTGTTGAAGTTGTGAAAACCAGTCAATAAATCCATGTGTATTTCATGAGCATTTTATTTAGTGCATCATATGTTTGGCAAAATAATTCTTAATAAGCTATTGCGTTGTGCGGTCGAAACATTCAACAATCGCCAAAATGTAAAACTTTTACACACAAAATAGAAGACACGGCGTTTACATTTTCTAAAACTGCTTCATAGAAGCGTTAAAATCGTTCTATTCTCGTGGTCCGATCAATCAGCCTATGTGATCTAATATGACCGTTTGGCCCCATTACATTCGATGTGCTTTGCATGTTTTATGATGATACTGAAAATAAGGGCAATTCTATTTTTCATCTGACCAATAAATACAGTGCTTTGGCTAGACATACAAAATCGATAGTGGTCTTTTCAACTGGCCCAACTACGTAATAAAACTAGGCCATGACTTTTTCGTGTCAGTGTAAGCGGAAATCGTCAAGCAGTTTCCTTCAAGACTCGGAGAAATCGATGTATGAAAATATATTAATAAAAACAAAAACCAGAGAACGTTGAATGAATCACCTTGTTTGGGCACAGTTTTTTTTCCCAAAGACATAGATGTTTAATGTCATGAAAACCTATTATCACCAAAAAGGAAGGAGTCAAGCTTCAGAGTAAGTTTTTGGGGGTAAGTTATACGCAGGTGGATGTTTGGGTTTAAATACCTAGGTAAAAAATAATGTAATTAAAAAACAAGACCAAACCCAAACACAATCACTGAAAACGCTTTCGTCCGATGTGACGTCATGACATTAGCAAAGAAACGTATGTCATTCGTTGATTTCTTGTGGTTATGATTTGACTTTTTAATGACTTTTTGTTATAAATTTTTGCTAAAAATTGTTACCACTAATATGACAATGATAATAATTATTATTTCTTGTAAACTGCTGAAATTCTTGGTTTTATTCAAAACAGGGAGGTTATTAATATCAAAAGCTTGTTTGCTAGTGCTATACGTTACACGACAGCGTTTTCGGCTGTTTGTGAAATTAAAAGTTTTAACTTTAATATTGCTGTTTTCTAGGGCCCATAAAACATTTGCCATTTTTTTACCTATTCGAATAATAATTATTTAAATAAGACCTAAATAAACTAAGTAATTAAATTTTTTGAGGTTTTTAAAATGCTGCGATTTTTCTAATAGTGCGTAGAAGTGCTGAAGTGGGAATACATAGTATTCGTATTCCCGGTGTGGTTGTTGGGGACACCGGGGGAATATTAAATAAGAGTAGGAGAAATAATGCGGAATAAACCGGTGCAGCATGGCGGCACTGGGTGGGCGGGCGGTCCCGCACAAACATGCATCGTTGTCATGCACCAAGTGCGATCGCCCCGGCCTACACTATACGATGCCAACTCTCACAAATTCTCCCCCCAACGTATTTCCAAGAAGGTTCTATTTTCTTTAAATTGTTTCTTGGAAATTATTGTTGTTGATCAAATCAAGATCAAAATGTAAATTAGATTACAATTAGCGTTGTTTCACAAAGCCGTGGGTATAAACTCATCCTACACTGGAGCAGAGCTGTATCAAGCAAGCCGGCAAAGTCATAAACGAACTCAATCTAAACAAGTGATCTAAGTGCAATACTCGTAAATTGTCGAGTAGTTGCAAATGGACACCGCGAAACACCAACTTGTATTATATGTCGTGAAAATTGTAGAGGAACAACTATCTGGTCCATTAAATAAATTGCTCTCCTTTTGAGAGCGTTGTACAAAGAGCTGAGAGATATCTTGTAGGGGCTGTAGTTATGAAGAAACGGAGACAACTTACCCCGCCTACTCGACTTCGCAACTCGCTCAACAAACTAATTTAAAGACGTAATTCTCACTTTTTGTAGATGGATGTTTTTGTGTCTTATTTTTATGAAGTTTCTTTGGAAGCCAGCTCGTAAGGTCGTAGTTACGTAAGACGATCAACATAGAAAACTTTCACTGAAATCGCAATTCAACCGTAATGTGCTATCTATATGACTACTTCTATTATTCTTGAGAAATGTTATATCTGCCAACCTAACAATATGTTAAAACGTTAAAAAGGGGTTTAAAAGTACAAAAAAATAAAATAATTCACATAGAAATCTAGAAATGCATGGGTACAAAAATGGTCAAGGTAGAGCCGTGATACGTGGTACCAATTGTTTACCTACTATGATTATGTGAGTGCCAGGATTAAACAGACATGGTAGGTAAATAGTGGATAGTATTTGTAATGATCGTCAAGACCTTGATTTTATACCAAACACGTGATATGATTAATTTTTGAAGAGGTTAGAATCGAAGGTTTTACTTCTATCATTAAACATTTAGATAAAATGTATAATGCTAATGTTACCCGGGGCCGCTATTACAAATCTATTTATCCGTCATTCAATAAAATCGGTCAAGTATTAAAAACGTTACGGAAACAAACATACATTCATACATAGATACATAGACTGCGAAAATTGTTGCTAACCATTTTCCTACCTTAAACTGTGTTCAATGAGATCCACCAACAAAAGAGATATTACCATTATATTTAGCAGTATATTTTATATCATTTTACCTTTACTTGCAGTCGGATATAAATGTAACGTAATATCTGAGTGCAAAGCCTTTACTTTTGTAATTTATTAATTTGTTTGCCCGGATTTCACGGAAATCCATTTAAAATTAAAGGGCTCGATAAATACATAAAAATGTTGGCTGAGATATGTTTTATAGAGAGGTTAATAATCAAAGTATAAAACCTTTGATTATTAACCTGTCTACATAGAGACTTCGAACGTAAAAACCTTGAGTATCCCCTTTTCGGTCTTGGATGTTGTATTCTTATTTATTTAGTATATACCCTATCGTTGCTTAGCACCTGCGATACAAGTTCTTACGATACTTACTGCAGGGCTGAGTCAATGTGTGTCGTACACCTGCATGTGCCCTGATGTGGTTATTTATTTACTTATTTATTTTAATTTCAACTTTAAAATTTGATTATATAATTCTAATATCTTGTGTTTGTTTATAACAAATCTATTTTAACTAGGCATGCTTGTAAGACAAAAAACGCTACGTCTACTTGTGTGGGTATTACGCACACAAACCTTCAAAAAACGAATTGTCATCTAGTTTGCGATTTTTGTTTGACACTATCTAGACAGGTATTCAAAGGTTTATAGCATTGTTTAAATTTTAATGATTTTTTAGGGCTGTGAATTTTATGTGAATAAAGAAAAAAAATTGGGTGTTACAAAAATAGGAAACTTATAATATCACTACGTTATCCGGCTGCGTGTCGGGTTTTTAAGACGCTTTTAAGAGATAAGTACAAGAATAAATATCCGAATACAAGTCTCTTGGAGCAATCAAACAAGCCCAACTTACCAATGTCGTAATAAACAAGTTTTCTTGATACTAAGTCCTCACAAAATAATCATAGGCCAAAGCCAATTCAAAACGATTCTGAACATCAAATGTTCCCTACAGTTTACATAACACATTCAAAAACGTTAACCAATAGGTAACTAGTTAGAAAGTTTAATTGAAATTCCGTGTAGCATTATTCATATTTTAACCTATTTTGTATGCGAAAAGTGTAAAACGAAGGCGTAAGTTTACATTAGAGTTCAGTGAGAAACAACGGAGTTTGTTAAACGCTTCAACATGTTAAAAGCTGCGCTAACTTTATATTGCCTCTTCCCTCTGGATAATTACGTGGTTTTACCTAGTTACCTTTTATTCTTTGAATCTATAATTCACTTACATTGTATTCCTTTTTCTAATAAAACTAGCAATTACATTACATTGAATTCATAATGATATTACAACAATAACTATCATATAACTTAATAATACTACATAACATACTCGACTAAACTCTCGTTATACCTAGTCAGGTCATAAATTCTGTCACATGTTTAATACAAAATAATTGAAACAAGTTTATTCATTATATAACCATTTATATACCAAAATGAACCTAACAAAACATAGATTCTTATGACACTAAAGTTCAAAATGACCTCCGTGATTTTGAATACAAGCTTCCAATCTGCGCGGCCAGTGGTCTATCGCAGCACGAACGAGATCCATGTCAATATCGGCGGCTGCCAAGGATGTCTTGAGTGACTCCAAATTGGGATGAGGCTTTGAGCACGCCTTTTCCTCCAAGTATTGCCATATCTTGTAATGTAACGGATTCAAAACAGGACTGGAGGAGGGCCAGTCTTCGTGCCGGATGAAGTCGATTTCACGCGCCGCCAGCCAGTCTTGTGTGCTCTTCGCTCTATGAGCTGGCGCCGAATCTTGTTGGAATACCCAGTGCCTGTTTTTGAACATGGTATGAGAAACAGCTTCCACAAGGTTCTTCAGGACTGTATTATGTTACACAACTGCATTCGTTTTTACACCTTTCTCACAAAAATGTACCTCTGTTAAACCCCAATAAGAAACTACCAACCATACCATGAGCGAGGATGGAAAATGACCTCGTTGGACACGCGGAATACGGTTGCTCGCTTCTTGACTACTGTGTGCGTACACCTTATCATTTTGTTTGTTGTAGTTCTCTTCTACGGAAAAAAAAATTTCATCCGAAAAAAGAATTTCCCGTTTTTTTTCCCGCGTACCGCTTCATCAAAGCGCGGCATCTCTTCAGTCTCAGGTCCATTAGACGAGCATTCAAACGATGTCCTGTTTTTCTTCGATATGCCCGAAGCCCTAAGTCTCCATTTAACACCCTTTTCACCGTGGTTCTGCTTAACCCCATCTGAAGGGCCAACAGTTTCTGCTTACGTTTGGGATTTCTTTGAATTCGCGCCTTCACAACTTTTATCACTGCTGGAGTCCTAACAGACCGAGGGCGACCACTTCTTGACCTGTCATCTACACTAGAGTATTCATTGTATCGGTTGATAGTACGATAAACGAATTTTTTGGTTGTATTAAAAATTTTCAATACGTCGAAAATTTGAATTGGCGCGTTACCGCAACGAAGCAACGCAATAACTGCAACACGGTCTTCTTTACATGAGTGTCCACTCCATATTTAAAAATGAGTAAAATTTTAAAAAGTATACATTTTTATTTTCATGAACAATTCGAAATTCGAATTCAATAAACTTTTTTGTGGCCAGCATTCTAAAAGAAAAGTTTTTACTGTGTGACAATACTTATGACCTGACTGTGTATTATCATATTATATAAATATTGTTTTATACAGAACACCGATGTTAAGAGAATAAACTTGATAAAACTTTGCCAAATTCTTACTGTGAGCTTTGGTAATCCACAAACTTCTTGCTATCCATTAACCTTATAAGGGCAAAGGTTTAAACTTTATAATAGAGTAGGTATTTTGTTATTAAATTGTATAATAATAATATTCAAACTATAATTATGGTAAGCTTAAAATTAACAATTGTTTAAAGTCATGTTCAAAACCAGTGTAAACATAAATCTTTAATGAAAAACATGGAGTTAATTGGAACTTTCAGGAAACTTTTGATACACTTCGAATTTGCTAAGAGAAATATAAAATTTATGTTAGGAGGTATACATAAATATGTGAAGTAAAATTTCATCATCTAGTTAGAGAATATTTGAGTAGACATTAAATATTTTTCAAATGCAAATCTGTTTCTTAGGGATACAAAATTAATATTTCAGCTAAAGAAACTCGGCTGAATCGGTTTACTTTTAAAACTAACGCCGAAAGCCTTCGGTCTTTTTCAACCCTCGTAGCGCACCTGTTTTATTACGTTTCAAGAGTAATGTTTTAAAATTTCAAGCGGCTACATCCCTACACGTTTGGTACCGGGCAGCTTGTATGAAACAGATACCAAGGTAGTCGCACACAACCCGGTAAAAACCTCTGCTCATTGTTAATTTATCGCTGGCAGGATTTAGCCAGCTTTCGGGTGCTCTCGGTCCGCCGTCGGCTTACCAACCGCTGACCCCTCGGTTTTGAAATACAGTATTATAAAATTCATAAGAAAATTTTGGTTTGCTTGTTTTTATTTACACTTTACGGGCTTGATTACATTTCATAGGTGTGGTCTGGCTGTGCAACACCCGCAACAACCTGATTGTTGGTATGTGTTGGTATATATATATATATTTATTTCATGTACGAGTATATCGTATTAGACGTTAAAGTTTGTCTACTTCCCTTTGTTAATATACTTTTTCTATTTTGGGATGATGAAGGTCCTCATCGAATCAAGCATGTGACAAGTTTTTGTTGGACTGTTTGGGGGGCGGGAGCGTGTTATTTACGACAATATATCGGGGGGGTAATTGATCTCTTGATACCAGACGGTCGCAGAACTTTGATTCATTTAGGCGTAATCCGTGCGCCCACTCGGTGACTATCTCATTAGCCGCCCAATTTGTTCTGGGATTACTTGGGGGTTCTAATTTCGCGGCTTGACGAGTTGTCGCATGCTATTCAAATTAATTTAGTGTATAGGTTTAAGGGTATTTAATCTATCAGGGATATATTTAGATAACCTTTCAAGGATTTCAAGTGTAAAATAAAAATAGAAAAGCCTTAATGTTCAATTATAAAAACCAACATGATATGGAAATTTTCGTTCTACCCGACTGCGTTGGACCCCAAAGGGAAGGTTATTTGACGTGCAACGCTTTCGTTTTCTTTATCAATATTCTACGGGCAAGAAGTAATTGATGCATCAGACCAATAGCGTAGTAATTTGCATGTAAAAGCGGCACGGCCTTTGAGAATTTTCCCTGGAGTGGCGGCAAGTGGTCCACGGACATTGGACGTGGAGCTAGCATTAATTAAAAGTGCAATTTATCTCACTTAACCCGTTGTACTGCAACCGAGCTCTATGGAACATTGCCTCTTAGGTGTTTACGGTTAGTGCTCCAGCCCTCTTCTTTAATTTAATACCCACTCATTAAACATAATCTGCTTCTCATTTCGTTTTATCCAAGAGATCATAGTATTTATACAAAATACCCATCATTGTGGGTGTAAAATCTTTTCTAAGATGCTTAGATAAAGCTTATTATGTCTATTTAAATCAATAATGTCTAATTTTAAGTTTGCTTCGTGGGCGTTAATGATCATAACATTGGTAAACAATCAAACTAATTAAATAAACAAATAAACAGACCTTTCTTATCTTACTTAATTTTACCAAATTCACTTATTTGCTTTTTAGTTACTTACCTACTTTAAAATACATTTATAATATTTTAAAAGTCAGTGTAGTGTAATAGGGAATTTGCATGAAATAGATTATTATTATTCAATCAATTTATCGTAAAGTATGTGAAAATTGTATATTTACAGTGAAAACAGAATTAAATTTGTTAGATAAACCAGGAAGATATGACTATTCAAAGTAAATATCAATTCAAAGTAATCTTGTTCATCAGAACAACCTTTTCAATTGAAGTTGTATGGCGCTCGTGTAACCAACTCTCTCTGTCTAACCAACGACTTTGAAGCTTTATAACTTAGTAAATAAGTCAAATAATAGAGAAAATCTGAAAACTTTTTATATATATGTAGTAGCGAATTATAACAAATAAATAAAAAGGCATGCATATGCGTGGGGTGTCGTGGGTTTATAAAGTTAGCACATATTGTATTATTTTGAAAGATGCTTACGTTGTTTCACGGCTCGCATAGTTCTACATGGGTCATTAAATTTTCATGAAACGGTCACTGGATTTTGTAAATTAGCTACTGCAGCGCTTACTACCTCTGCTTACCGCTTCTATAAAGCGCATTTAGCTACAAGCATATTAAGTTTCTTCCCCACTGAAACGTTAACATTAACATAGATTTATATTATTTAAAACGTACATATCATTATCTACCGTATACTAAAATAACTTAAATATCACAATTTACTTCATGAAAACCTAAATTTCTTGTCTGTGATAAAAGTTATCCTATTTATCGGAGCAAAGTTTAAAGTAAAGTAAAGCATACAAAGTTATGAGCATTGAATTCAGATGAGATTTGATTAAAATTTCGAGTAGTTTTAGAAGTATTGTATGAGACCACTGTAGGTATAATCTTAATACGTGTGCTTTTAAAATACCTTTACAAATATGTTTAGTATAAAAGGATTCTAATGTTTTGATTTGCAGGTACACAGAGCTTAGACAATTTGTATTCCTATTTACAAACATTTAAGCTTGCGCTATAAGTACGTAACAATAGAAAAGTTGCATGCACTGTCGTATATAGTTTTGGAAACTTTAAATTAGAACATTTTATACAGGTATCGTAATGTCTGTGTAGTGAGTTAGTATACGAAACTGTATCGCTCCGCTCGGTTATGTTTTTGTTTCTTCTAACTAAGAAAGTTTTAATTTGCCGTGCCGCTGCTGTCGCCGGTCGCCGAGTAACCTGCATAGTTTTTGTTACTAGTTACGTGTTAAATTTTACTGTCCCAATCACTTTTTATAAACATTCAGTAATGGAATTGGTCCGTTTTTTCAAGTTCCTTGGACTGTCAATTTTGTGATACAGTGTTTGTCGAAGTGATATTTTTCGCGTTGTTCGAGTTGTATTTTAGGTCCTAATTCAAGTTGCTGTTAAGACTTTGCCCTACTCTCTACTATTTGATTAGTTAAACATTTTGTTTTCTAACTGTTGTTTATTTAGAAACATTCTTACATAACTGTTGGATGTATTTCCCATAGAAATATACTCGTAAATTCCTACAATATATGGTTATAGCATATGTAATAACTTGGATGCATTTTCGATGATTCTCACTATATCATACTCTTGGGAATAGAGCAGAATACTGTATCTCAGTGATACTTGACAGTATTTAATTTATGGGAATGACAAAACGGTTTGGAAAAAATATTTAAAAGTGAAATAAAATGGTGATATTGTTAGTAATACTATTTTGTTCTCATACTTAAAACATCTCATTATTTCATTTTAAAAAATCAAGTAAATAGGGATCTAAATTTTTCTTAATAATACAAAATTATGTTTTTCGTCGCAATATCGAGGAGCTTTCGTATTAGAGTTGTTAGTTAGTATTCATTTATGAGCGAACATTGAATGCGGGTTCAATATCCTTCGGCCTCGATCTGAAACCAATTTCATTTGGAATTCAGCCTCACCTCGTAAAATACCTCGGCAGCTTACCTACTGTTGCTATGAATGAATTATACTTTCATACTATCGATGCAGTCAGCCACTGTTTTTCGATCGAAAAATTTTGAGCCATCCACAACCGTTTTTAGCGAAATCTTATTTTCTTTTAGGTGATACGATTTGGTTTGGAGCCTATATAGTACAACATAAAAACCATCCACGGAAGTTTGAACAATAGATTTCACTAATCGAAATCGACTTTAGCCTTTTTATTTTACGCAAAAAAAATCTCTTGCGCCCTGTGAATGTGGCGGCGAATAGGTCGGAACTAGCCTCTATCATTATTTTAATGTTGTGCAAGGTTCACAAAATTGCAAATGATGACTTACTTACTGTAAGATTCTACGGAAATTCGGTCTCGCCTAAAGTAGGGCAAAATTGTTTACTTGGTCTCCAAACCAAATAGAAACCAAACTTATGTCCCGAAGCGCCAAAGCAAACAATCCCGTTGGTACTCAGCTTTCAGGAGGTCGTGTAACATCCAATTTAATAGGACCCTTAATATAATATAGAAAACGTTGAACATTCATAGCACACGAGGGCGAAGAACTGGTATAATTCAGTTTTCAATGATGTTGAAATGTGGTTTAACGGCAAACAGTGATTCTGAAACGAATGTTCTGGCGTATGTACTTCAAAGTTACCTGCGGGCTGTTGGTTGAATATGCACAAGTCAAGGTGTTAGAGTGTGTTTCAAGTAGGAATCAAGTCGAGCGAGTGCGGTCTGACTTTGTATGAAGGCACACCAATTATAATTACTACTTCATATTGTATACTCGATCTACGGTTAAATATATATATTTCAGGAATGGGTTCAGTCAATATTCTCGCTTAATTCAGAAATATCAAGCCACCGAAATATTTCAGTACTATAAAATAAAACGATTTTTTGTTGTTGTTAGAATATTGTTAGCTAGATTATGCTATTAAGTAACAAGTAACGCTTAAGTATTAACGGTCTCATCTGTTGGTGCATATTGCATAATTAGTTAAGCTCGTTGTTTATAGAATTTCCTTTGGTTTTCTTGAAATTTTGCTCAGTCGTTTCGTAGAGTCTGTTGCGATGACACAATGCAATGTTGCAGCTCAACTAATGTTGCGAGACAAATACTAGAGCACCTGTGACAGTAGCAATGCCACTTGAAAATACTATACCTACTATTTGTATAGGTAGAATGTAGGGTGTCGGAGTTAAAACTGTTGTTAAAAATACAATACAAAATCACATTGTTTGACAGAAATGTTTGCTACTTTTTGCTCAATACTTTTTATATTGTATGTGGTACATACTCATTTCTTTGTAAAAAATATAAATGAATTATGAAGGTTAGTTTCTGTCACGGAGTTACTTAGCGGGAACGGGGAGTGGAGGTTGAAAATTCCTTATTTATTGACTTTTCTTGTTTATCTGCAGAATTTAATGTATAAAATGCTTGTGTTTTAACCAGTGAATATAAGTATGGAGAAAGTGAAATACGATGATTTAGCTGCTCTTTTCGTAATCTCGCAAGTACCTCAACAAAGCCTACAGTAACATTACTAGCATGTTACTGTAGAAACAATTAAGAAAGAAGAAAAATATAAAGCTCTTTGCCTTTCCGGATAAAGGGAAGAATTGAACCAGGAAGAAGAAGTTCCTATCAGTTTTTGCAAACAAATAAATTATATGACGATTAGATTTATTTACTTAATAGTTGGTTTTTCTATTAAGTATATAAAATCCTACGTTACGGATGATTAGTACTTTTAAAATCTAAATCAAAGTTTGATTAAATCTCTTCTATACATAGTGTCTGCTTTAATAGGATTTTGTAATTTAGTTTTAAAATTCAGTATTTAAATAAAAAATACCGGTAGTTAAGTTTGCTGAAACCTTTTACTCCAAATGCATAATATCCGATCAGTCTCCGGAACAACAGTTATACTCAGTGGAATTAACACTTCTCCGTAACTCTACCTCATCATAACTTAGGAAAAGTAAGTTTAATTATTTAGTTACAAACTAGTTTCGAAAAGTCTTTTGTGCATTATTCGCGAATTAATTAGTTTGTGCTCGTGTTTATTCTTCTCAAAATATGAGTTTTACTATATCACAAGATATATTTAGAATCAATTTTGAAATCATAATATATTCTAGAACCTTTAATTGCTGCTTGTTATCAGTCTTTCTGTAATTTAAACATTTCTTACTTTCAAAATGAAACTGTTTGCTAAAGAAAGTGGTATCTAATGAATTAGTGAAATGAATGTGGTTCTTATGACAGCGGCGGCGCGACGTACCATTAATGACGTCGTAAGTCCTAAGTCAATTTTAATTAAACCGAAGATGCCGTCGAATTAGAGAATCCAATTATATTGCTGGTTCCAGCCTTAAAGCTGTTGTTTCGTGCCTCAGTCTACTTGAAACGTTCAAACAAGATTAAAATTTGAACACTGAATCATTTTATAAACCATGATTCTATAGAACGTTTTGTTTCATATAGATAGATACATTTTGAAAAATAAAAAACAGGGGTAATTTAATTTGTTAAACTAAACTGGTTATATGGTTTGAAAAGATAAATACTGGATACTGGATGAGCAAACTAATTTCATTACAAAATCTATTATGTTACGATCCAGCAGTAATTAGCGAAGCAAACGAGAGGCTCGGCATATAATAATGAATATCATTAACCTGTAAGGGAGAATCATCCTATTAACGCCAAAGAACCATACATCTAAAAAAAGTTTTGAACAAATTGCAGTTTCCTCAAAATATCGATCTATGCGTGTGAGGAAGAAATGATTTTGGAAATAAACGTAGGTAGTTTCTCTGAGGCTGAACTCCTTATTTAATACGATTTGGAGCACCTGACTAACGTAGGCGTGGATGGGGAAAAGATCTAGAACGCTTTTATCTATACAATCAAACAGCAAAAAAATTAAAGCCGACTTCTACGTAATTGACGCTGGATAACAATTTACCCTTTTTAAATAGAACATTGTTTTCTTATTGGAAATTTAATGCCGATGAGGAAAATGTAAGAACAGTTTTATAATTTCAGATTTATTCTGTTGCGACTTTATTAAATATTTTGCATAGAAAAATAGATTCTTATTTCCTTGGTAACATTTATTACAAAATATGTTTTAATTTTCAAATTTGCTATAGCCTGTAGCCACAACTGTTGTTTTGATTTTCTGAAATATTTGGTAAAGCTTTTTTTGCGGACAATAAATTGCTAGGAAACTACAAAATCTGTCAAAAAGGTAATGTCTGAGTCAGTTAAAAGTTAATGAATTCATAAAAGGTGAAACAAAGAAGGTTGTTTGTTGAAAAAGGTAAATTTGAGGCAGGCGTTAGATAACAGGCCTGCTCCTTGTTGATAAGGGCTTACGACGCTAAGTTTAGTTGTTTCCTCTGTAAGATCACATCTTCCTACGATTCAAAAACCGAATTTGGATCATAAATGGAAGATAAATCATAAATTTTAGTAGCTTTATTCTTCGAACGCTAATGTCCTGTAATGAAATTTCTGTCGTGTTTCATCAAGGTGACGGTTTAACACAAGTCTGTGTATCTCGTGAATTCGGATTACTCTTCTACTCATCAGATACAATAAATTACTACAGTGATTATACTACAGATCTTAAACAATTTGGTAGAGGCGTTTTGCAGGAATGTATGCAAATGTATAATTACAAAATATAAGTCATGGTTTGCACACATTGATTCATCGGTTCGGAAAGCCGATCAACGGGGAAGAATTCAGCATGAAATCCCGTATATCTTTTTTCAAATATTTAAAATAATATGAGTCGATCATATATTTTATTATTTACTATAGTTATTAACAAACACTCTACAAAACAATGGTGCTTGAGTGACAAAGGCTCCAATACGTGTATATATATACCTCCTGAAAAATATAAAATGTTGCCCTATGATAGGCAAGTACCTACAGTGTTGCAAATGCAAATGCAAATATGGCTGTGGTTAGGTTAGGTTAGGTACAACATTGAAAAAGTAGAAGTTGAAATTAATGTAATTTAAACGATTAAAATCGGGTCTATGACAGAATGTAATCACCTTGTCAATGTTTAATAATTTACTTTAATCTCTCGGGACTTACAGTGCAAATTAGTATTTTGTTGAACTCGATTATCAATGATACGAAATAAGGGGCATGCTAGCAACCCCTGCTTTTAATTAGCATTGCTCATGGCAACTGCAATATTGTAGAAATGGGTTTCCCAATGTGATACAAACAAGTAACGCATTATTTTAAGATTATATTTTCAAAAGTAGGTATATCAAAATCTCCATTATTTCATCACAGCAAGGTCACATCATTTAATATAGCTATAATTAATTAAGGTTTTTCTTTTCTAATTAATAATTAAAATCTAATCGAGGTGTTTTTCAAATTACCTATTACCATTTCCACCATTACCATAATAATTACTAATTAAATTATAATTAGGATGTCGTTTTCAGTTGGAAGAGCAGAAAAAGTACTTATGGCTGTATATTGACCATAGTAAATACTCTGCCGACCTGTGGTATCAGTAAGAATAATTTTTTTTTGCTGTTTTTGGTTCACACAATATTTTGGCCATTTTCGATTTCAAACGCAAATGATTCGTGTTTAAATTGAATGAACCAATTTTTTTGTCCTGAAATGCTTTGATATAGTTGAAGCGTGCCTCGTTCGTGACTCTTTTCGTTAACCACTTAAGCCAGCGTCACTCATCACAAAATTTAACATGTACCATTTTTGAGTATCAACTGATCCCATGTTTGCATATAAAGTAATGATGTGCTAGAAATATTGACATTATTGTTTTATTCATCGAAATTCTATGCACTTTCGAAGCTTTTAATTCATCAGGCATTTTGTATAATGGAGGAATTTAGTGTATTTTTTTCAACTAATCATAAAATTTAAGTATAACGAAACAAAGCTGTGAAAGAATTATTAAAATATCTCTGAAAATGAAAAAGTTATGGAATTTCATCACAGATGTTCCAAGTTGAAAAACGTTAAATTCAATCATCTTTTAACTTAGATACTTAACATACATACATAAACTCACGCCGTTATCAATCGAGAGGGGTTGGCAAAGGCGTAACACACCTCATTCCGCATGTTTATGTTGACTCGCCAATATCCGGGCACAATGAGGAACATAGCAGCTACAACTTACGGCAACCTGAGACTCGTGCCCTCGACTTGTCGGGTCGGGTCGGTCTGTAAACCAAGTCACGTAACAAACTTAGCTACAACGTCAATCATCTATAACCCAGCCGTTTTTTGATGGATTTAAAAAATATTTCACTGTTTTATTAGTTTTATCTTTACTTTAATGTGATTACGTTTTTTAAAGTATTTTCAACTCCTCATTGAAGATTTATTAAATTTGTACAGATCGTGCCTTTATAAGGAGTCTAATCTTTTGAGACATGGAAAAGTATAATTAGAATAAGTTGTGAGTTATCGCATAGCTAACGATCGCTATAAACATAGGTTGGCGGAAGTGACGGAAACCAGCAGTGAAATAAAAACAAATAGAAATAATTTAGTTGCCGTGGATGTAGTTCCTTTGTGGCTGAAGGAAACGGGTTCGGGATGTTGGCGGCAAACAATGAGTCGGCAATTTGCGGTTGGCTTTGTTGATCCGAATCAAGCCCCTAACAAAACACAACTCTTTACAAAGAAACCGAATTTAATTATGATTAGAGGTGAGCTAAGTTTATAAAAGTCATTATGTAAACAATAAGTTCTTCTACAGAGACGCGGATCTTATACACTGCAAATAAACCGTACCGACATTTATAAACCAATTCCTTATCTCAATTTTAAAATAAGGTTTTCCTCATTGTTCAAAACCGTCTTGGACCTGTAAATTTATATAATCCTCCTTAAATCTAACGCTATCTAGTGTAAGTATTGATTGTTTTTGTCGGACCAAAACTTGAACTAAGGTTCAAGCAGCATTCTATTTGGCAACCACACAACGCTCCCAGCCCACGCTAAATAAAAGAGTAGCAACACAACGGCGAATAACTCGACAATTTCGCAAATGGCGACTTTTATCGATGTAACGTCGACAGCCGCAAAAGAATAGTGCGAAACACAGAATGAATGGGACACACAGGAAACGTTTATCTGTAAACGGAACTGGCTGTTTTTATTTTTATCTTGTCGTTCAAAAACACGTTCCGTATCATCGACGTTGTATCATTTTAGTTCGTTTCATTTATTACTTTTTGTTGAATTAACTTTTTAGCGTAAGGTATTAATTGTAACGAAGTAGGCTTATCATTTAACACTAGAAAAATTGTTGATTCTAATGCATAATTGAATTTGGGTAGGGCAACATAGAATGCGATATAAATATAAAATGAAAGAAATTACTTAATTGAATTTTGAGATTTCACATAAAATACTCCCTATATTAGTTAAAATTCAACAAAATTAAAATAAAATGAATTTGTAGCAGAAGATATGAGTGAAAAAGCAATTAATTAAGGATTCTGTTTCTGTCAACTCTTGCCTTTCTAATTAATTGAACTTATACGATTTCCTGTTGTAAGAAAATCCAATTAGCAATATCATCTGGTTCCCGTGAAGCAACTAAATGGAGAGGAACTATTACCTACACTCCTGAACGGCATGAGAACGTTAACTCATTTGCTGGCGTGACCTCCACACCCGTTAATTAAAATATTTCAATAATCCTTAACTTAGACTAAATAGCAATTTCATTTATTAATATAGAAATAGAAGAATTTCCTTTTATAGCCAAAGTTAAGTTTTTAATAATACAACATAATGTCGTTTATATTTGAGTCTATTAAGATCTAGCTTTGTCTTCTTGCCAGTTTTCGAGGCATTACAGTATAATTTATTTGTGTTGTTATATAAATTTCTATGATATCTCCAGTAATTTCTTACTAAACTTCGAATCCTTGTTTGATAGTAAATGTTTTTAATCGCACGTTATTGAAATAATATTTGTAGTGTTTGCATTCATTTTGTGCTGCACCTTTTACATGCTAAAATTAATATTCGATCCCCAACTCACGCACACAGCGTTGACTTGAGAAAAAAAATAGTTTAAAGAAAATATATGTGTCAGTAAAAATATTGTACTAAAATAAATATAACAAGTAAAGTTGCATCGGACAATGCATAGTCTATAGGTGCAGTAGATGATATGGCTAACTTTCATGACCTCAGCCACCGCCGCGAAGTTGCTTGTCTATCGGTATTTTATAGGATACATTTCGGAGAGTGTGCGCAGGAATTGCACAATTTAATTCCACCGGCCCCCTTTTATAATCGGAATACTAGACATAGGCTGAAGTTGCATCCTTTTGTGGTAGACATTCCGACCATTCGGACTAAACGCTTCGATAGCTCCTTCATAATGCGTACTGCAAGGGTGTGGAATTCTTTGCCGGCCGATTTGTTGACCAATATAACTTGGGCCTCTTTAAGGCAAGAGTAAACAGGTTTCTCCTAGGCATGATCCACCTTAGACCTTATCGCCGCTTAACATCAGGCAGGTGGGTTTGGGGTCAAATGCCTGCCTGGTCTTGAATAAATAAAAAAGTAAACTCAGAACTGTTAGGCTTGTAGCACACCTCCGTCGCGTAGCCGTAACAGCGAAACCGCCACAAAAGATTCGCTAACGTACATCCCACGTTAGCAGCAAATTTAAGAAGTGAAACATCACGCTAATCTATTCAAATTATAGCAATTGTCGTTTTCGAAGTCAGAGGAGGAAGAGAAATACAGTAGTCATTAACATTACATAGACGGCTGAGAATCTGGGATCACAAGATTATGTACAAATACTGTAGAATCTGTTACGGTCTTCCTGAATAAATTTTCCTTAATATCTAATTCTGTAAACTAATGAAAAAGTAGTGTCGCTTTTTATATCTGTCGACTGCAATAGATATAAGTGCAAAAAACGCGCGATACACGCGAGCAACCGCGCGAACGGCGAACAGCTAATGGTGGCGAATCAAATGCGGAGATATGACCGGCGTCTGAGTAGAATCGGTGAAAGATATAGAATCATAGTCAAATCATAAGGTACTTTGGATTTAGAAAACTGTATATGTTTGGATTCTTCATTCTATATTTTAAATTATCCGCTCGAAGCCGGGGCAGGTTGCTAGTTTCTTAATATTAACTTAATTTTCCTGTTGAGTAAGATTAGTTTTATCCTATTACAAATACCGCAATACAGCGAGTAGTTCCTATATACAATAAGTTAGGAAGGCTTCAAGTTAGTACACTTCCACACTCGCAAATGCTTCACATACATACATAACAGACAAACATTTATGTACCTACACGTATGCAACACATTCTTGTGAATTAAGTTTCTCTGCCTCACCTTTTCAACTAATGACAAGCAAAATTTGCGGCTTTTGTTGTAATAGATTTAGACTAGTTTTGCTACTTAACGAATTGTTAAAATACTGTATTCCAATTTTATACTAGGTACTAGAAAGAGAGCAAGTTATATATTAGATATATAGATACATCTAATATAATTAAAATATATATCTCTATATATATTACTCTACTTGCCTTAAAAAGTGGTAAGAAAACATTCGTTTGCATGCATATCTTTATAAAACGACTTATTTACTATTGAACACTATGAAAAAGGCGGTAAGTAATAACAAGTAAACTAAAAAGTCGACAATAATTATTGGGTATCGTAAATCAAGTACGAATGGTTCTTTTTCTACTTGTATTTATGGGAAACACTAGAAAGGCCTCGAACGAAGCTGTGGAATGAAGATTTATAGATGACTGTAAAACACTATTGTTTTGGTCCAGATACCTACGCGGTCATCTGAATGTTATATAAAGAATTCAGATTTGTTTTAACATTTTGCCTAAATCTATTATTAATCTTGTAAAATTTTATGTTGGAGTTAATCTTCGAAAACAGGGAGGAGGTAATCTACTTATTACAAAAAAAATATTTCAACAATATTTAAAATGGACTAAAAATAAGATACATAATGCTTTAAACAAACAAAAATATGAATTCTACGCGGGTGAAGTCGCGAGCAAAAGCTACTCACTATTAAAAGGTGCATATCTATAAATTTCCAAAATAACTTCTTAAGAACTTAGCATTTCTATAAATAAACAGCGGTAAAAAAAAATTTAAAACGCATAAAGCTCTCTTATTTGGTAATTATTAAGGTTTTGTAGACATGTACAAAGTCAAAAGAATTAAATGAATTGAAAGTGACAAAACACAATCAATCATACGAAAATTTCAAGATTAAAATTTGAAAATATTTTGGATTAAATATTTAGGAAATAAAACTATTCAAAAATAATCCTTAATAGTAAAAACAGCTTTCAAAAGTATTAAAGGGTAAGTTGAAACAAAGCCGAGAACAATAAAAAAACTGATGACGTTTGTATTTCAGTGTGTACTGTGAACGATGCCATTTAACTGTCAGCAAAGATAAAGCATAACCAGATAGTATACGAATATAATACAAATTTACGCTAAATTAAAAATGACTCTTTCAAAACATACAATCTTATGCAGCCTACTGATCAGCTTAGTGAATCTATGACATTGTGTAAATAAACTTATAAGGAAGAGGGTTATACAATTGCACAAGATGTTGCGATCATGTTTTCTTAGATTTCTTCTCCTTGGTAATAAAAATAGAATTAACTATAAAGGAGAAGAAATCTAGCTGGTGCCTGAGGATTAGAATGGACCTGGATTGGATCTTCATTACCTTCATTACCTTCATTAAATTTACGGATGAAGATAAAGAAAGAAATTTGTTTAAATAATAAGCCTTAGCCTTCATTAGCCTCAGTTGTAGATCCAGTAAAATCTACGAAATTTGTTTCGATGTTTATAATTTTTCTGCTGAAATGAGGTTTACCTTCTATTTTATATTCACTTTTAATCAGCCATGTTGCAATGTAGGCCTCTCATAGATTTATTGAGGGAGGCAAACTGTATGTACTCCGCAGAATGACACGGGACGCAATCCATGACGATATTACCTACTTCACAATTGAAAACTTCAGTGATTCCTGATTTACCTATTTTGCCTTTTTATGTGATCTTTTATCTCTCATAATGTTTATGTTAAGAAACATACAGAATTAATATTATGAAAGTAGGTATAGATAACATTATTTAGAAAAACCTAATAAAGTTTCCAGTGCAAACATTTTGTTAGAGAACTCGTATACAACAATCAAAATTGAAAACGTTGTTAGTAAATATTATTTATTACATATTAGACTTCTGGTACTTTAAAATTAATTTATGTCATGAAACTTGTAATTGTTTCTTCCAAGATAGTTGTTGAACTATGTGAAAGTTAAATTTCGATCAAAAACATTGGTTACTGGGAAATAATTGGATTGAAGTCACTCTGGCGCGTGGTGCCTGCAAGTAAATCAATTATGGACCGTAATTACCAACCTAGTTACATGCTTTGACGGCTCCCTGATGACTCCTGCACCAAGCAACGTACAACCAGACGTGAGCATTCTACCTACGTAAACACCTATCCACTTCATAGTTTGTAAGTCGAACGAGCACCTTCAACTAAGATTATATGCCAAACATTATATTATTTTAAATATTTTCATAAAGTCCTCGATCCATAAACAACATTAAAGTTGATTTATTCAGTATCTTGATTTGTAATTGAAAGGGATTTTTAGACAGGCATCGAAATTTGACGAAAATAAGAGTGAGCGTAAATATGCTTTCCGTTTTATCCAATATACAACGGAATTAGGATTACCAAAGACGCATCACGAACAAAATCTGAACCTCTTCGGGACACAAAAGCCTCCATTACAATAAGCTTGTCAAATCAAATTCTATTTCCTGAAGTCTTTGCTACGCCGAGGCTCTAAAGTGTTTCATGTCAGGGACAACAGGATATTGAGGTTTTTCCTTTGTCTGAATGGACTGCCTTAAATCCAAATTCCCATTTTTTAACGGCTTGTCTGAAATTAGACTTGTGCTTCGGATATTTTGTTTCCAACTTGTTTGCAATGTGTTGGAATGTTGATTTATGGTAATGTTCGAAACTGTTTCTAGTAGGAAAAGTTTAAATGTTAAATTCATAATGTGGTGAAAAATATCCAACATTTGTGCATTTATAAAACCAGCGAGCTACTTTTAAACTCCATCCAGACAAATGAGTTAGTTTCAACAGGAATTTAAACTTCGAACGAAAATGCATTTCAAGTTAAGTAAAATACAATGTTCTTTCATAATGACGTTTGTTTTATGAGCTCTTTTGAGTTGGAAATTTTACGAGTTAATGTTGATTGAATTGGGTGGGTATTGAATTCAACAATGTAGATCATATTTGTTTAATGCCAAACTTAATTATGTAAACTAATTAATTATTACGCTTCAGCATATATAAATTTATTATACAGGATATTGGGTCCATCAAACACAATAAGGGTGTTTTTATTTTGCTTCTACAATATTATCAGAATCTTAGCGTTGCTTTATCGATCAACCAATTGTTTTAATTACTTTCAAGTTATCTGACAAGTTGGCGCCATACCAATTCGATTTAAGCAAGTAGCATAAGTTTGTCAAAGTAAACATTTGAAATATTGTTGAGACAAGTAGGTACTTGCCACGTTCCTAAATCGATTTCAATATGATTGAATTATTTTACTATACCAATATTTAATCACTTAGTCTAATTAATGGACGTTTTCACAATACTTCTTTTGACTTATTAATACATATAATTCTGATGGCTAAAGTAGGTATATAAACTGACTATCCTCAAAGACAGAAAACACTAAACGCTAAATTCGTGTTATGACTCCGATGAAAGTGCTCACGACGCGTTGTAGGAACGTACATAGGTATTATTCATATTATATGTTGAACGTAATATGTTAACTAGTTAATTTAACCAGTATTAAATAATATTAAATGGAATTGCGACAAATGCATCGTAAAACTAAATGATAATGAAAGAGAACTTCCAATTTAAGTCCAACTTTGTCAAAGTAAATAAGAGTAGCGTTCTGTTAATTCCCTGATTGGTCTGCCCTCAAGTTTTGACCTAAAAGTTGCACATTATTATTTCAGCCCTTTCATTTTAAAATGGTTCAGTCGGATATACTTAAACTTTCAAGATATTTCTTATGAAAGCACATTTTAAGTCACCATTTTTGGAGCTGTATTTGTTATAGTGCGTCATCTGAGAGACACCGAGAGAATAATATTTTTTTACAAGTTTTGATGAGGAATGAAATGATGAAGAGATGAATACATAATGAATGGATGGAAATGATGGCTCTAATGATGAATCTGCCTACGGTAACATGCTAATACGGTCACGACATTACGACAAGAGCAGCCAAGTCTTCGTATTTTACTTTCTCCGCAATCGTTCAGCACTACAGATACAACATACACACTAGCAGTTACAACAACACTGCAATATAAATAATACAATAGCATTTACACACTAAATTCAAGAAAAGAGAATAAGATAACTTTAACTGACACTTTCCTTTTCCTCCAAGCAACTCTTTTTATTATTTGTTGAAATAAATGGTATACAGGTTTTAAAGGAATCTCGCGCCACAGCCAAGTTCTGAGAATATATATCTAATAGTTTTTTTAGTAATAATAGTTTATTTGCATTTGGATGTGGTTACATACAAAAAATATATATTAACCGTTTTCTTCTTTTTTAAATCCAACAAATTTAGCATGACATGATTTATTTATTTACTCATAGTAAATATTAGTTTAATGAAATATTTTAAATTTATAGTTAAGCACATTTAAGTTGTATAGTTTAAATGTAGGTAGGTATAGACTAAAAAAATATAGAACTTACAGCATTTTTTTCCTGAAATAAACAAAAAAAAAATACAAAAAATTATAAGTGCAACATTTTTTTATTAAATATAATTAACACATTCGAAAAATAAACTTTTAAATGACACAAAAATGAAATTTAACATACTTAAGTAATATACATTTAGTAGTCTATTTTTTCTTTTATATTTAAGTTGATAAAGAATTACTCAATTGAGACTATAGAAGTACCAATTCATTTTAATGTCATATAATGCAATACTAATAATTTGTTCAATAGGTCATGAAAATAATAAATGGAAATTCGATCGATTCGGAAATACCTATCTATTTATGCGTGCAAGTTTTTACTGTCATTATTTATATTAAGTTAATTTTTAAATGTATTTGATTAACAGAATACTATGTTTCATGAAGGCAGGGAGAAGTACTGATCTATGGATGTTATCACAACATAAAAATTTAATAAAGATGTCACAGATAACAAAGTGAACTTTGTTTAGCTCTAATTATATAAACCAAAGTAGGTTATACTACCATTGGTTAATCTAATATTATGTAATAGTTATAAAATCTACTTTGGAATCTTGATGGAAAATGTTCATGGTAGAAGAATTGAAAATTTTGTTTTGCTCATTGAAAGGAATATTAATTTTAAGAGAAAGAAAAGCTAATTTCTGCTTCAAACGCAAAAACGAAAAAAACTCTTATATGCGTTTGAACTATCTAACTAATATGTACCCATTTTATTTACACAGCACGCTCAAAGTTTTTCTAATGAGCGCGTAATTAAAAATAGTTGTAACTCTGGGCGGGCCACCCAAAAGCAATCGCTGGGCCATAAGTGGCCAGCGAGCCTTACGTTGAGGATAGCTGGTTAATAGATTGATTAATAACAATGAATGTGGAGTTAATGCTTCAAAATTATTATAACTATCAAAAAAGTATTCGATTTTTGTTTGTCTATCACTGTATATGTGTTTTATAATTAAAATAACCAAAGCATAAAGTTTAAACATGTTTGATTTTTCAAAACAAAACAAACTACATAAAGTTGGGTTTTAAATGTGCGTAATTTCGTTTCGATCCATTTTATAAAGAACATACGAAATCCAAAGTATTAAATTTTATATCGTCGTGAAAGGATAAAAATTTAGTTGCCTGAAAACTTTCAACTCTTCAAGGCCTTTAATTAAAAACTTAAAATAATGCCAATTGTTTCTGCATTTAAAGTGTAATGAAATTTAGTTAGGTGTACTGTAATGGTGTGTAACAGTTTTTTCTGTGAATGTTTAAGCACTCGATAATTTAATTTAGGGCATTTTACAGAATACACGGACGTATTGTTAAAGAATTTACGTGTAATTAATAGGCGAGTAGCGTGTAAAAAGTCATGGCCAATTTAAGGCGTCGAATACACGAGGCAAGAGTTCGTTAGCTGCTGAGGGCTTTTAGATGAGGCCTAGTCCTTTGATGTTCACCCGGAGCCGAGTCAAGCAGCGCCCTTGGCCTCTTTAATTACAGGTCTCAGCATTGTAAGTCGAGTTGACATCATTATGTAAGTAGGCACTGAATTTAATGGATTACTAGGTTACATTATTGTACCGCCGTACGTTGGGTACGTACCCATTCCAACCAGGTAATTTTTGAAATGGTTTTTAGCTACCTCGCGAAATAAAACGGAAAACATGGTTCCTGTTAGATGCTTGGTTTCCTTTTCAATATTAAACCGCAGAATAGAATTGGATATACTTTGTTTTCGATCAATATTTGTTACGCCTTCAATGCCGCAACTTCCAGCGGGCGGCACTCCGGAAATAACTACTCAATCGTTTTTAAACTTAAACAATATTAATGTTTGTTGACAATTCTATTTTTATGAGTTTTACAATGCACTGCTTCCACCAAGTCAAATATTTTTTTTGTAAATTTATTACGTTGCATATATTTATTACGTTGCATATATTTTACAAAGCGACGCGACATATGTTTAAATAAAACATATATTTGCGAAATTATACACCGATCTGAACTAAACCGTTTTGTAGAAGAATAAAAATGTCACCGCTTTGATCGATACAAACTTACAGGAAAACGCGACTTGAATTCAAAATTCACACATCTCCATGAGATTAAAAAAAATCATAAGAATATTTAATTAATATAACATAATTTGCAGATTTTA
Organism: Choreutis nemorana; assembly: GCA_949316135.1. Classification (NCBI taxonomy): domain Eukaryota; kingdom Metazoa; phylum Arthropoda; class Insecta; order Lepidoptera; family Choreutidae; genus Choreutis; species Choreutis nemorana. The sequence goes on from OX438598.1 coordinate 4,245,068, forward strand.
AAAATTTATGAGGATTTCTGTGAAACATTTTTTTGATTTATTTTATATCGCCCTAGAGAGTCACGAAGGGAGCGCGGAACGTGTCGTGTCGCTCGCATCAAATTATTTCTACCTCAATAATTGATAAATTTACATCCAAGTATTCAATTTTCTGTTAAACATTTTACACATATGCGTTTACGTTGGTGGAATGAGAAATCAAGGAAAATTTATTTATTTTTGTTCAGTTTCGTAACTCACTTAAGCTATAGTACTTATTGTCAAATGAGTAAATTGAGTTTTTTAGAACTCATTTCAAATAGGCGAATTCAGATAATTTGTTTTGTGTTCCGGAGCAAATAGTTTTTTAATATAATAATAACCATTCAAATTTATAATTTTTGTGGGAATTAAATAGATATCAAAATATGCGACCAAAGCGGAGCATAACAGACGTATTTTTTTATTGCGTTCTTTTTTCAAATATTTGATATAAATTTCAGCTAGATACTGCTACGTGTTCCTGAAAAAAACATCTGGACAGAGGGACGGGTGGACGGATGGAGGGACAGGCAGACAGATTGACGACAAAGTGATCCTATAAGAGTTAAGATTTTTCATTCGGTCGTACGCAACCTAAAAATATTTATAAGATTTATAAATTTAAAGGAATTATGACAGCAAAGTTAATAAAAATAATGAAACAAGAATCCGATAAAAATAACAACGCAAAAACAATCGATTCGGTCCCAAAAAGATAAATAGTTTTTCAAGATGACCAAGTGGCATCATAATTTTAGACTTCAATCTGAAAAATATTTGATTGCTAGACTTCAATATTGATTTTTGTTATTGCTAGACTTAGTATTTATATAAAATGTTAGGGCTGGTGCACACCATGAACTACAAAATGCATCACGGGCTATACTACGAAGAGGAAATTTCACCATAGTACTCCATTTCATACATCTAAGTTTATTTGTAAATCTTTATACATTTTTCGTCGCCTTATTTAGTTTTGAATTGTATTCCATGTAAAAAAGTTATTTACATCAAAGCTGTCAAGAAGTTTGATAAAGGCATTGAGAGAAATACATAGTATTTGATATAGGGTACGTAAAGTGCGATGCATTCCGCTATGCATCATTACCCCCGTGCCGGGGTGCAAAATCGCATATTTCACAGAAACTGCCTGATTCTGACTCATTCTTTGAACAGCGTTTTACATGTTTTAAAAACAGTTAGGTACACTAGTTGAAACATCGGATGTAAAAAATTGAATTTCTTATAGAATAAAAGTTGTATTCGTGCTTTTTACTCATAGCCCTTTGTCTATGCGGGTGGCCAATACCTTTAAAGTTTCTATTAAATCAAAACAAAACAAAGTCGTTTTCCTGCCATGATTTTATAGAAGAATTTCCGGTAACACTTCCTGTTAATTTGTAACATTTGCTGCAAAACGTTTTCAAGTCAATTACACGCTCAAAGCGTAATACATTGTATGATTTACTGAACCTAAATATACATTTAAACATGCTATATTTAGTTGGCTTGCTTTCAACTGACATGTTATTTTAGGTTCCCTACCTAATTTTCCATCACCATCCCATTAAGCTGGATTAAAATTAATTTATTTGGAGGGAAATTTTAAATATCTCCGAGGATTTTGTCGAATCGGGTGAGATGTCCTAATTGGGAATTAAAGTCTTTCGAAAATTCGTGACATGTCTGTCGATTTTCATTTCATTTTTTTTTACAAATAAACAAATGCCAGCAACCATCTATTTACTTTATATTCTCAAAGTCATTATGGTAGTGAAGTGGTTGATAAATATATAATAAGTTATCTAAAGTCTTTTTGCTAACTACTTAGTTCATTTTGTTCACTAATAATTGGAAGGTCATAGAAGTTTTTACAGAAAATTCCAAAACCTTCACAAAAAAAGGTTTTGGAATAACCTTCACAAAAAAACTCGTATCATTAATAATTTCGAGTTAAATTAAGTTTTTCTATTTAAACAGCAGATGCTACAAAATGTAGCGGCAAACTGGATTAGTGAGTAATAAATATAAACAAATTTAGGGGTCGTAACTGGAACCTTTGGAGGCTTAACGCAGCTTGCTCCAACTGCTTGAAATTTAATGTGACCTTCCGTTGTTATTTACACAACAAATTAATTTATCTTTGCACATTAACTTTAAGCCCTTAACTTAATTTAAAGACACAGTTTTTACTGTTTGTTTTGTTCCTTTTAACCTTACTTTGTTTTATAAAATTAACATCTGAAGTTTTTGCCAATTGAAATCGTGTTAAATAGAAAATCTTTCGTATTTTCAAAAACTAAAAATAATTGAAAATGTTTCTTCCTTCTTTTTCTTGAAAATTTAATGATAAAAAAACAGAGTCGGAAATAACCGTTAGGTGCCTAAATATAACCTACAGCTAAACTAAACTCAAACCTCATACTCATTTAAAATCAATTTGGGATTTGTCACGAAGAAATGTCTTGAAGTGAGAGAGAAGAGGTAAACGATTTTCTTAAATCAAAGTAAGGATCTTATTATTAAAATATTAACGAAATTTATTATGTACTATTTATAGAGTTGTAAAAAAGGCTTTTAGTTTATTTAAATATGAACAAAGGCTGATTCTTGTTTTTTTGTTTCTCAAATTTTCTTCGTACATAATACAATGTAAGCGTCTCCACTTCTCACACACAATTAAATAAGGTAAAACTCATAAAAATTCCGGCTGAAGCTGTTTCCAGAATGACGAGGAAGAAACATCTTATTAAAGTTTCTTCTTAAAGCAGCCGGAGCGTGATCGTCTGAACGGAATTCCACTCAATAAGCGTTTTACATTACTGCCTCCTGAGCTTCTATACTATTTATATACTCGTAATACAGTATATAATTACCTATTTATATATTATTTAAATTATAAATATACTAAAAATTTATCATAAACAATATCAAATCTCATAAATAAATAAGAACAACTTTAAAACTTTCATGGAATTTAACCTTATTTGGAATGGTTGCGTTATTGATTAATAAATACTACGTAGTTTCAGGAGAACAATAGCCAATTTAATTTCAATTCTAAAAGGTACGTGGTTCTATAGACTGTTTTAGCCAAAACATAACTTTTATGCGAAATCAGTCACACACCACTCACATTGAACATGCCGATTACTCTATTATAATGCCATCAGCTAAGAAGAGGAACACATTAGCAGAAAAACTAACAGCTAGCATAAACATAAAACAGCATAAATGTAAAACCTTTTTCTTAGAACACTTGAAAATAAGGACTCAGGTGAACCATAGTCCTCATTTTGAAATAAAACAAAAGAAAAGTAAATATGTGAAAGCATCTATGTATGTCTGTCTATCGTTTTTGACAAAAAAAAAAACGATACATCTTTTAACTAAAAGGTACATAGAAAATGCATTTCACGTGTAAAAAATAATTTATTGTTTGTTTTTACATTATTACCAGGCGATTAAAGTAGAGTTCTAGCCTAAATTCACCCTTGTTTGTTGTCATGGAATAATAATTTAGCTCTAGTAAAAGATATATTCTAGGCTACCTTTTATTTCTTTTTACCCAAACGAAACTGAAGCTCATGGCCTTGTATCGTACCATTAGACAAATAACTTATTCTAAACCTTTTATGAATACCATGTTGGTTACAAACGTTTGCCACGAGTATACAGAATAAACTCATTTGAATTCTTTATTTTCATTAACAAATGCAGGTTATGTTCTATTTTAACTAACTTTTCCTAACAATTTTGTTTAAGTAGGATTCGCAATTTTTAAAACAAAATGTATACTTTCCCAAAATGTAAATATTTCCATGCCTAATTTTATTGAAATGAATTCAGCGGTTTAAGGAATGAAGCCAGCCATACAGAATTTCGCAATTATCAGTTTAATTAAGTATTGATTTTAAATACCAAAAACATAAAAGGCACCTTGCTAGCATAACCTTCTGCAAGAAGAAACAGTCTACCAACTATATTTTTTCGGCATACGAAGCGGTTACTTTTCTAGTTCAAGGTGTCTTGAAATGGACACTTGCCAAGGCCTAAAAGTTTCCCTTGATTAAACGACGCCACCCTGTTTGTAGACGTGCCAATTTAAACTAATGAAATTTTAATATTTTTTGAAAAAAGCTGTCGATATCATGTTAAATGAAACATAAAACTTGAAATTTAAAATCCAGTCGTTGCACAACTAATCACTTAATTACAAATATAACTATAATTTATAGATTTTTAATATTGCTAATCTGTCCTACCTACTACAAGCAGTCAGAGCAACACAAATCATCGACTCGGCCTTCAAACTTTATAAAGGCGCCGGTTTGGTAAAAAATTGAGGCTTTCAAATAGCATGTGTGATTAATTTGGAAGTTCGGAAAGGTAGCTCAAACACTCAAATTCATTGGGAAGTGGTCGAAGATTTATGCGGCCGCAACTTTGCCTAAGTAACGTACGGTCAGGCGCTCGGAACTGGAACGTTCGGCGAAATAAATCAAATGATTCAAGCTGTCGAATTTTCCAAACTTTTTACCTATAAACTATGAAAGGAACAGCACCGGAACTTTCCTCGATCTCGATGCCATGGGAGTTTAAATTCTGGGTTAAGTTAAGAGTATGAAGTGATAGTTTATTTTTAGTTTTTGAGCGGAATTGGAGCCTGTGTTTTATATAGGGGCTCGTATATTGAAACGATACATCAAAATTTCTTTCTGGCCTTAGCGAAATTTAAAAAAATTGCATGAAGACTATAATAATAACTATAACAAAAAAAACTAAAATAAATCTTAGTTTTAGATTAATTAGGCCACCTTTTGGAATATAACCGTAAAAACGTGCGATAGTTATTCAGTTCATGAGATTTTCACACCTTTCATGCTTATCAGTACAAATCAGGGCTAGCGTTAGCAGGAGGTACTGTAACAGCACGATTATGTACGTGTGGTGAGTTCTAACGAACGCCTAATGAACATAATGAAGATTGGTAGGCGGAGGTAGCCTACTCTCCACGTTATTTCTCGTAAAAACTTAATTAAAATAAATGTCCCTATAGGACACCAAATATAAATCACACCGGTAAATACTATCCATTATTTTCGACAAAGAAAAACAAAAATTTAATGGAATCAAATTTCAAATTGTGTTGTAACAGAGAGGTGGTAATGTATACATACCTTATGCCAGGTTTTAGGTTTAACGCGGATTTTTAAAATCAAATAACTCATGCCCATATCTCGTGAATTCTTTCTTTTAATGTGATACTCTGTGGCATAGACACGAAAGATGGTTTCATATTTACAAAAACATGAAATTCCTTTAAGCTCTGCCAGCATAGTCTGGTGAAACAGCAATGGCGATGTTTACGATGTCATCGATAGTATTTCATGGGTTATCGTTGGTTTGAGTAAGGTCAGATAAAAGACGTACATATAAGCACAAAGTGCGGCATTTAGATTATCATGGGACCATCTTATGACTGTAACAAAGGCTCTCGCTCCATTAGGCAGAGTTACGGCGACGAGCGACATAAGACATCAACTTCAGTATTAAGCACCGACTTTTGTGTTCCAGAGTAAGCTATCCAAGTAGAACCTAAAAGTTTACCAGTAAATTGTACATAGTAAAACCTAATGAAGTCTTTAATCTAATAAGTAGTTTATAGTTTTTTTTTCAAAGATTCAAATAAAAGGTTTATATTTGAGTGAATAACTGAGTTTTCTGCATTGAAACCTATACTATTTTAATAATATTTTACTAGGAAAAAAGCATTACTAGTTACAAAGACAAACGAGTTTAGAAAAATAAATACTTTATTTCTAGCGTGCAAGACATAGGAGACACAAAAGACCCGTAATTATGTTTAACTTGCAGTTCAAACATCCAACGTTTAGTTTGTTTTGTTGGTCTCATTGAAAGAAAATTGCCGACAGCGAGCAGACTGCTCTAGGAGCATTGAACAAACTTATGTTTTCGGGTTCATTTTGCTAGCGGAATTGCTGTTAAGTTAGGCGCAACCTTTATATTTACACAGGACCTACATTACCTTACCTACTATTAACAACCTGACGTTATATTAATACAAAATACAGACAGTAAAAGCAAATATTTGTGGCATCTGTTTGTTAATTATTTATCCGTTGTTATTCTGTTGCTTCATTTTAAACATAAATAATTGTAGTTATCATTTAGAACAGATATTTTTGTTATACTGCAAGCACTTTAAAATAGTTAAAACAATAATATGTTTTAGTAGGAAAAAGGTAAAATCGTTGTATCAACAGCATCTTAATTTTAAAGGATGATTTATATATGTACGTATTTTTATGGTGTGTAGGCGTTGGAAATAATGGTAGCTACTTCACACTCCCTCCAGTGTTGTGACACATCATCCTTTTTATCAAATGTCAACAATCCCTCATGCACCTAGCACTAAATCCGGCATTATCCCGACTAGCAAATACCGGGTAAAATTTTAGCTTTTTAGAGAAATGCTAGTTTCAAAAATGTGAAGCAAAATTTAGTTTAAAGGCTATATAAGATCCGGCTCCCTCGCACACACATAAATAATACCTATCATAAAACTTTTCAGACCTGAATAGATTTGATGAATATTTTTCGATGAAGGAACTATTAATTTATGTTAAAAGTTACAACGCTATTTTTAAAAGACTCATAGTTTCTAACCAATTTCAACACGTTTTGAAGACACTAGAGCAAAACCTGCAAAACAAATTTCCTTGAATCGACCAAAGAAAAACCTTTTATAATTCTTTCAATCCGTGATAGAGTTGGTTGTTAGGGCAACGTAGCTGACCGTAGATCCATTCTCAAGGTGGACAAAGACCTCTCCCGGGATGAATCTCTTCTACTTCTCCGTACAATAATAATCTTGTTTTCTTATTGCAAAACAAGTTGATTGCATCCTACCTATTACGCAATTCAGAACAGTGTATCTCAACGCCAACAAAACAATAGGATTGTATAGTATTTTTTTAGAAATTGTCCTATCTATTGACAAAAAGAGTGGCATATTTGTTTGATATTGTACTTTAGCTTTGATGGTCTGGTCATGGGTTCGATTTCTTACGAATACAAAACGAATTTATGGCTTGCTCTCAATAACCCTATAGTGATCAAGAAATCGATTCGTTCAACTTTCTTGACAAGTAAATTAAATTTTAAATATCCTTTTGATTACTGTAGGAATTATTCAACGCTACAAACCGGATAATGTTTATATATAATTACTTGAGTCATAGTTTGCTAAGTACAGTTTTCTGGAAACCGCATAATAAATTTCGCACACTATAAGAGAATCGCTTTAGTAATAGAAATGTGCTAACTTGATAACGAGCTTTAGGTACTTTTGTTGGCAACTTACTTTACTTAATCTTAAATGTTTTCGGCAATTGTTACTTTTTTCAAATACCTAATAATGTTATAATAATGATCAACTTACAAGACACACATTACTCAGCCCTGCACTAAGATGTAAACTTGTATAGCCGGTGCTAAGCAACGATATAGTAGAAACTACATAGATAAGAATACAACAACCAAGACCGATAAGCGAAACAATACGTCTTACAAATAACAATAAGTTCCGCCCCGCCGAAATTCGAACGCGGAACCTTTAGCGCAGCAATTAGCTGTTTACGCCACTGCGCCACCGAGGTCGTCAATAAAACTTTTAAGTTAACTAACTATTTTCGGACTTTTAATGCGTTTTTAGTACAATAAATGTTATTAAATCTATAGATGAACCCTAAAATGGTTTTTAATAATAAAACTAACGCTAAAGGACAATGAAAACAATCTATTGGCTAACATTACAATCTGCAAATAAAACATCCCGCGAGTCGGTTAAACCATTTTAGACCTTAATAACATAACGTACGTTTATGGTTTAGAAATATTAAGAAGTTTACGCTAATTTATCTCAATTATGTATTGCTTTGTCAGCGGTTTTAAAAATCATTGGTAGGTAAAAGGGTTGATCGGATTTAATATTTTTATAAAAGGTTCAGCATAATCCGAAGCCACAATGTAAGTATAATATTTAAATACGGATAAGGCGTAAGTATAAAAAGGGCTTTGATACCTCTTCCTAGCAACGATTTCGAGAAGGGTACCTATCAAAAGGCCATTGTCACGTATTTTGATAACATTTATGCATAGATTAATGATTGATATCCGTTGCACTGCGACTACCAATCATTAATCTATGCATTTATAGATGTCATATGATTTATTTACATACGTCATTGGCAAACAAGCAAACGGGTCACCTCATTTTCTTATTATACTGTCCTTGTCCTTATTTTCTGACTTCAAGTATGACCGAATACATCAAAAATGTTTTGTATTGCTTTATTAATGCCATATCATCACGCTGCGAGCAGTCCATTTCGTAGGACATTATTAATATTATTTTGTTCCTTAGACCAATAAGACATTTCTACACAAAGTGCCATATTTCCTAGGCATTTTAATAACGACCACTCAAAACGAAAAGCCGGTCGTATAAATCGTTGATACCCATGATATAGACAAAAATACTATAGATATGTTTTATAAAAGAGGGGACGTATAAGTAGAAAGTAGTTTTCCTGTTTCCTGTAATAGCGGTTTTTGGGGTAAGCAAATGAAAAACTCAGAATTGATATTCTTACGTTGGAATTTTATTACGGTGCCTTCCTTGTTACATTTAAGCTGGAACTTTTGTTTTATAAAAAATCTATGAAGACTGTTATGATTTGAGCTGTGAATAGAAACTACGGGTTTTACTGAAATGTGCGCTACACATCAATGCCATGCTATACTGTAGCATGACACAACAGCATGAGCATTTTTGCCCTTTTACAAATAGTAGAAGTTTTGAAGTAGTGCTATCATTGAAAAATCAATACCTCAGTAAGTATAATAAAAAGCAACAAACCTTAAAATAAATATTAAACAATAAGAAACCAAATACTGAATATTTACAGAATAATCTGCACCGCAAAGTTCACGGGTGAACCATGAAATATCTGAATTGGCTCCTGTATCACGTACGGAAACAAAAATAATGACATTCACATACAGGTTTAGTATTATATGAATGTGTTAATGCAATTGCTACACATCTCCAAACATTCAGTGATTGTCAGTATTTTTAAGAAGACGTGACGTATGCCAACATTAGAAATGGATTCGACAGAATTCTCAACGAAAATCTACAAGCGAGATCGGAATATCAATCGCTTTTCTGCCCAATTTTCCTGCAAATTGCTACAGAATATTGTACCGCAAAATATCTTATATTTGCATAACGCTATGAGCATTGGAATAACCGAAAAATGTAAAGTGAAACCGATCCTTGTAACAGGTGCCTTTGATTTTGTTAACTTTGTCACCATGAAATGCGATATGATATGACATTTTCAGACTCCCAACATTTATTAGAATGTTTCGAATTATAATTTTAAACCAATTGTAACAAATTAATATTCATTAAATGAAATATCGACTTAATTTACACACAAGGTTATTTTCAGAATAAGCTAAAATAGTCGTTAGTTGGTATTAGATTAATACACATGTAGAATCAATTTTTACTTAGGCTTTATTCATAACTATTGGTTTATTATATTGTGTTAAAAATATAAATATCTTTTATGTACATTCGAGAACAGATTATAATATCAGCCGAGGATCGCATAATAACGCTTTACGAGATTGAAAATGTTTTCAACCATAAAAATATCCCGCAAAACATATTTGATGGCTACAAGGCATGTAATATCATGGATAAAGTGAAAAGTTATAGTCACCTTAATGAAAAGTTCCTCTTGTTAAGTATCGATGATGGTTATTTTTTACTTTTAAGTTTCGGAATCTAACAAGCTGTTAAATTTATGTAGTCTATTCTTATATACAGTTTCAAATTGTAATCTCTTTGGCCATACTATGCTGTTGAATAAAATGACATCGATGCAGAGAACTACCGAATTAGCCGGAATTGCATGAAAGCGTTATTTTAAATTTTTGTCATTTCCTTTTATGAATAATATAAAATACTCAAATGATAATGAAGATACGATTTAACCTAGTTTTGACTTTTCATTTAATTAGGTTCAAAAATTAAAACCCGACTATTGCAAAATTTTGCTTATTTGTTTTATTCATAAAAATCTGTTCATTAGTTTAGGAGCTACGGTGGAACACACAACGTACACACATACATAGACTCTTTGTTTACCCTTCCGTTCTGTAAGTTATATAGACATAAAAAATAAACGCATTCATAAAAACGATTTTACTTAGTAAAATCTTCGTATTAATAATACATTTAGAAACGACAAGTAAACAAAGGGTTCTCTCTTTATCGTTGAAATGGAATAAATATATTTCTATCTACTAAAAGATTTAAAATTCAAGAAGAATCGGGAAAGAATCAGAATTTTCAATTTCCAGAAAAAACAATCAAACGCTAAAAGGCGATCGGCAAAAATGTCACGTGATTTCAATAGATTGTGATCGATTTGTACGTGTGTAAACAAGAGTCGAGAATCGTGACTAAATATTTGTAATTTCAATTCCCTTTTACCGTTTTCTGTTTTTAACGTAGCCGAAGTTTCAACGGCATTTTTCATTTTAGGTGAAAAGTAAGTTATGCGAATTTATGTTATTAAAACAATCCCTTATACTTTTAACTCTTGAGTAGGTAGATCTTGACAGACCTACGGACAAATTTATTAGGTTTTGTGTGAGCGTACCACTTGGTTTACTTGGTTTAGTTTGGTTTTATGTGGTTACAGGTGGTAGATCTATGTGCGAGCTCGTCTGGGTTGGTTCTACCCTCTTTTCTATTTCTGCCACGATGCAGTTCGCTGTGTTTTAGTATGAGCCAGTGTTATTACCGGCACGAAAGGAGTAGCATATTTACCTCTGCACGGGCATTCGCGGTGCTCTTGACGTTCCAGAGATTAAGGGCATCGTCGTGTATGTTAGACGGCGGTATCACTTTCGATAACGTAAAGCGTCTACTTATTTGACCGTGATGTATAAAATTAGAATGAAGTCAATGCAACGAAGGTATGCATGCAAGATGAGATATATGATTCACAAAATAGTTAGTCTAACTTAGAAAGCTGATGAAATACTTTTTTCGTTCAAATTAACGTCGTTTATTCGAATTGTTATTGTATTTTTGCTAATAGTGGTTATCTTAAATCTTAGAAAGTAACTTCAACTGGCCACTTTTCAAGAAATATTCTCTGAATGCGTTAGTATTTTGTTCACCCCTCGCCATTTTATAACCTCGTTTATTGTCAAGTGGCCAGAGTTGCCAGAGCTTGAGATAGTTCTGATTTAATATCTAAAGTCTTATTGTAACACTTTCTACATAATTTACTTAGTTGTTTATTATGAAATTAACTATTTTTAATAAAATAGTTAAACGACACTGCCTTAGCTTGCTACTAGTTTTTTATTAGTATTAAAGACAACTACATTATAGTGTATGAAATGTAACATCATCGAGTGTCAGCATAACTGGCAGGAGTAGGTATAAAATTTATTTGAAGTCCTTTTTCCAGTGGAGCTCGTAAAGTGACGTGTAATGATTCGACAGGAATCAAGGACGTTATGAAAGGTCCTTGACGCAGCGTTTTTATAGGACTCTCCTCCGAATAGCCATATTTCACTGATGTTGACATTTATTAAAGCTTTGACATCTTGATTTCCATACGGACTGAAATATTGTGATACAACGCGACCCCTGCTCTCATTACCATGTATTGGCTATTCAATATCAATTTTTAAATTTCATTGTTTACGTCGTATTCCGGTTAAGGAACCTTCTGACTGAAAAAAAACATGACCAAAAAAGGGGAATTATAAATGTTTGAAATTTTTTTATGCTAATCAAAACTGTATTTTTTAAATTTAAACCTGTACTGTAACAAAAGTAGATTTAAATGAATAAGTTTCCTCAGCTTTTTTCAGATACTCTTTGAGATCTTTTAAAAAGTTTATCGTCTATTCAACGGACCCATTAAACTTTTATAAAAAAAACTTTTAATGATGATAAATTGCTCTTGGGATTTTGGTAACCTATACAAAAGTGAACTTATGTAAAATAAAATATGATCAGAACATTTCGAAAACTTTTAAATAATTATTATTGTACGTAACTGCATATCGTCGGTGATAGTGCCATTCCGGATAACTTTATTGTTAGTTAAATACAGTAAATAAATAAAAATTCGGAGTGAAAAACAACTAACTAACTAACGATTAATATCTCCTTATGACATCATTTCATTTTCCAATTTCTTTTTTAGTTTCTTGGTATCTACTGGACTACTTACTAATACTATCTACTACTTATAACTTCTACTATTTCGACTATTTTGTTAAAATATATGAAAATAAATTGGACGTTGCCAAAAGCAAACAAAATATTCAAAAAACCTTTAGTTTCCAAAAATTATGGCATGAAAGAAAAAGCAATATTCAATTAAAATTGCTTTGATCTTAATCTAAATTTACGGTTTCACATATTAAGGATAGGTACCAAAAAACAGGAGACATACACAAAAAAAAAAACACAAAAAGAAAAAACATACAAAAAAACACACAGAAAAAGGAACACATTCACAAAAAACACAAAAAGAAAACATCCTGTTCTTCAGAACAAATGTATCGCTCCGTCCACAATTTTTTTTAACTGGGTTAAAATAAACAAAGAGAAATAAAATGTTCAATCCATTAGAGCCTGAAAAATTGTGTTACCGTGACAAATTGAATTTTCAAATGAATTTTCAAAGTTTACAAATTAATTAAATTTCCTAGATTCGAGTCCGCTTAAGGTATTATGAAGACTTGTCACTTGATGTAACTGAGGATTACATCTGAGGAATGCCAGTGCCAGGTGCGCGGTAATCGCTGGACTTTATTGAAATAAATGTCAACGTCTCTGCTTCCGTCTCAGTGTTATGAAAGCTAAAGCAACAACAGCCAACTATTATAATAAAGATTATACCTATATATGTTCCCCGGTATGAAACATTTATAAATAAAATATGAAAAAAATACAACGATAGGAAGTACTATAAAGCTAGAAGAAAAATAACGGTTTGTCGTAATAGTGCTAGAAAAATGTTAATTTCAGACCAAAAATCGTTTGAACTAAATGGAAGAAGCTTAGCGTTGGCCGGGTAGCACCACTGACTGTGCACACCCATTAGATGGGCAATTTATTTCGGCACCATCAGCTAAGCCTTTAATCTCCGTTCAACCTCGCCTCTCAGAGTAGCTCAACACAACGCCATCCTGCCCTTAACTTCTCAATTTGTTTATACATAAGTTACCTAAACTAGTAAAGTTATAGGTACAAATATAACGAGTTGCGCATTCAAGTTACAATATGGGCTCATTAAATCTTCACAGGGTCGACTGTTCAAGTTTCACAAAAGCGTTGGAAAAGCATTCAATAATATTTCAACGTGTAGGAACAATGAAAATAAAGTACCTACCCATTGTGTGTTTATTTATTTTTCATACACAATTCAAAAACTTTTTTTTCTTCTCCGTTTTTGAACCTTACTCAAGAGAAAATCTAATCACTTTTATTGCTTAAGTGTTGTAAGCCAGATAGTTATCCTTAACAACAATAATAGTAAGAGATGTAACCCAAGCCAACTCGTATGTAACATAGATGTGTTTAAGTAGTGCCTTATCCTCTACTAAAGTACGTTCCGAGGATCAGCGAGAGTAATGTCTTTTCCCATCTCGCCTGCTACAATGAAACGTTACCACGAAGCAACATAAAAATATGAGGTATAGTTTACAGTAGTTGTAACTGTAGTTATTTACAAAGTGAAACAAAACGCTTATCGTCGTCCGGGGATCGGACAGGTGTCGGCGCGGGGCAGTGACAAATGAACACTATTTCTCGTTTAGGTACAACATCAATAACAGCGCCACCTGTCAAATAAGGCCAAGCGTAACGCCCAAAAAATTGTAAATACAAGGTAAAAAGTTATTGTTAAGAAAACGAATTACCAAAGTCGTTACTTTCCTCCTTTTCATTTTTCTTTTCTACGGAGTTTCGTAACAAAATAGTTTTACTTAATGAAAAGACCAACTCAAAACATTAAATTCCCCTACCAATATTATGTTGGCTAAAACAAAAAGTATACTTTTTAAGATATTAAAGTGGCTTAAATGGGATTATATGGAAATATAAGTAGCCATACTACATTGATTCTGTTTGGCTTTATACTGGAAAATTCTATTAAAACTAATTTTATAGATAAATCGGTATTGGATCCTCGAACCCTGACTTTCGAAATTATGGTTCGATTTTTCTACATGAATGAAAATTTCATAAAGGTAAGTCCTACATTAAAATTAATGATGTACTATTGTAGAAAATACATTTTTGGGAATTATTCTATTTTGTGAGCCCTGAAACGAAACATTTAGCTATCTTCTGGCATTAGTTTTATGATAATTGTATGGTAATTCTTGGTAAGTTGATTTCGTTGGGATTTCGTGAATATAAAAATTACTTTGCTCACTCCAATCTAAGTATGTATAGTATTTTATCAACCGACTCAACGCGAATTCTGAAAAAAGTTGGTTCATAGATGTTAGCCATAGAATAATTGAGCTTAGACTAACAAGCTTCTTGGAGCTATTGGCTTGAACAGCACTGGTTGTTGCCTAATCGCCATCTTTCCATCTATCTCTACTCAACTATCAAGTAGCAAGTACTGCTACCATTTTGCAACAAAATGTCATCAAAACATTCCATGTACTGTCTATTGTGTAGAATGTAGCTCACGCTTCCCACTCCACAATTCAAACAATTGTTAGCACTAAAATTTGTTGTCATAAATACAATCAAAACATGAATAAATATTTGAGCCTCAAATAAGTACTCCGTATCGTACCGTGAGTTGCGGTTTGGGCTAACAAATTATTGTACTAATTGAAAAGTGGTTCATGTTTTAGGCTAATTTCATAGTTTGAATTATGTAATTTTAAAACACGTGTAAAACAAAAATTATGTAATTTTTGCAAAACGTGTTTTTTCTGCTTTTATAAGTGTAATAATGGGATACAAACAGTTTTACATGAATCCTATTTATAAACTGAATGTAAGATTTTGACAAATAATACTGTTCCACAAAAGAGACGAACTAATAATGGTAATAAACAAAAACACATTGACATTATAAAACCACTATGCTGACAACATTTTACATTTCTAACATGGGAATAAATACTGAATAAATAATACAAAGCAATATAAATATTATAAAACCTTAACTTTATTCATAAAACTAATCATGTAATCAGGAATGTTCCTATCTTTGAGAGTCAAAAATTAATAGTGCTAAAACACTTCAGAATTTCGTTTTTGTATTTCATACGTGATTTATGAAATTTATCAATGGAATCGAATTCATTATTATGCTAACGCAAGACTCAATCAGGAATTTGAAGCATTTGACCTTATTCTTATTCTTCGTCGGTACACTCTTGACTGAGTGACCGTGGGTGTCATGACATCGTCAGCAACCGTTAGGACTCGCCGCACTACTTTCACCACCTCTGCCTGCCCCCGTCAAACGGGTGCACTCATGAGAACCACCAATAACCTGGCGGCCTTTTTGCTTCTTCCTTCCCTTGCACGATGAGGTGTTCAATGGAGTCATTTGAGGCATATTTACTTCGAGTTAAATCAGAATGAAAACTTTTTAAAATATTGAATTTAATCTCGTGCAGTTGAAATTATATGGATGAAACATTACAGGAACGAGTGTTGTGTTCTTCTATCTGTTTTTAAACTAGAGTGTTTTTAAGCTTAGGCGTTATAAATTACACAAACCATAACCCGGATACTAAAAGTATAAATTGATTATCTCTTTAAAATAATCTGAAATGAAACCACATTGCAGATTGTCGAAGTATTGAGTAAGCGTATCATTTGGAGTAGATCAATATTGTTAGTTTTCAGGTCAAACTCAATCACAACACAAACAAGCCGGCAGCTAAACACAAAGTTTCAATTAGGTTTGGGTCCATGCGACCCGCCCGGATGCTGTTATAATTTCTAAACGGCTGTCCACTTTCCGATAATTGACTCTACCCCTATTATACAGTTTATGAAACTAGGTGCTTGATTATATGAAAATTCATCATGTTGAAATTAGATCTGATACATATATAACTCATATTAGGAATTTCTCAAGCTCAAGGTTTATAATTTTATATAATAAATTTTATGCTCGAGTATATGGGTTCTCAGGGAAAATGGATTTAAATACCTAACATTTTGTTACTTTGTCAATATACGTGTAACAACAATGCTGTACCTACATAAAACGTAACAAAAAAATAAAAAAATAATTTAAATACCATTGCTATTTTAAACTACGCAGTTTTTTAAATTTTTACTTCATATTGATTAATTTGTATAAAAAGAACTAAAAGTTTTTCATGATTTAAGAGTTCTAATAATCGAATATAATATTCTTTTGTAACTTATAAAACAAAAGTTTCGTAGTTTGATTAGAATTGTTCGAGGAATAGTGCGTTCCGCAAGGAATTGTTTTCTCTCAGACCATTGGGCGATGAAATTGCTCTGGCTGCAAAGCAAACTAAACGTATTTCACACTACGAAGCTCAACAACGACCGTTTCATTTTAACTTTTTTTGAATATCCGATGTCAGGAAAATATAAACAAGGGTACACGTGGACGAGTATCCTATTTGTAAACTCAGGTAGCGATACGTAGTCACTGATAAAAATATCATTCCAATTATTTATTAATTAAGACCTAGAATACACATCAACTCAGGATTAAAAATATATGAAACAAAAAGAAGTGCAAAATGTAGTGATAACTAGAATGAAGACTGAAGTGCTAAACTCCAATTACCAATGTGGAATTTGTCTCGAGAAAGTCAATTAGGAGATGTCAGGAAACAGTGGGATAATTAGTTAAATTTAACTTTTCCGCCTGTCACTACTTATTGGGTATTTAAAAATTAAAGTAAATCTAGTTAGTGAATGTAAAAGAACTCGAGCTTGACATTTGTTAAGCATTTCGTTTTCAGTGAATTGTAGGTAGTTTGAGGAAATTTCAGACTAATTTAAAGCGCATTTTTGCTGCAAAAAGAAGGAGTAATAAGGAAAATGCACTTTTTTAAATATTTTATGACATAACTCCTAATTTGTATATTTGATCAGCCCCAAAAACGATAATTCAGAAAAAAACATTTTTTGAAAATTAAATCAGTTATCATAGAAACAAGTTATCTTTAAAAAGTTCTAGTTTTTTGCCGATTCTAGCGCTTTTTGTACATACACTTTGATACTCGACTGAGATCACCGACCAATAACGTGCGTTTCAACTACATACTTTGAATATCCTGCACTTTTTTCCAGTAAAAATTTTTAGAAAAATTAATAGAGATATAATTCTGAAACAAAATAGCTTTGCACGGCTTTAGATTACTCATTAAAAACTTTTTTTCTTCAAGTTTACCCGCAGGACTAAACGACAGAAAAAAAACGATTGATTTTGCTTTTGACCGCGACTTCATTCGCGAGGAATTGATATTTTTGCTTTTTTTTCATAAAGAATTGTTATAAAGCTTTTAGGGAGGTGGTAAATAGTTCACAAAATTATCTCCAATATACAATCATACAAACTATACCTCTAGATAATATTAGAAGAGATAAATTGTTATATTCTAGAGATGGCAGATATTTAAAAGTTCCTTGTCTGATACCCTCAACGATATAAGTCATACAGCGCAGTGTAATTGAGTTTTTTTTTCTCTAAAATACGGATGTCTATTGTTTGACAAAATAAAACAAAAGCGCTAAATAGGAAAACTCTTCCACTTCCTTCTTACTTCTGTTCCTTTGGTTGTTGTAAATTAGAGATATAAATCCCCTCACAACTTGTGTCAACTTATTATGAGACTTAAAATGTTAAGTAACCCCTATAAATCTCGTGGAAAGGTCTCCGAATTGTATTTCTTTGTTGTAGAGAATATCTTGAGAACTTGTATTATCATAGTGCAGTGTAGTAGAAACGTCCTCGAAATGAAGATTTGTAGGCTAAACGAATTTATCTCGCGGTTCAACTGTATAAAACCTAAACTAAACATTATTTTTTAAATAATGCACACTTACGGAAGACATATTTAAAGAACTAAGGAGTATTCTATAGAACTGTTTTAGTGTATGAATCGCCATGTAGTAAAACTGACACGTTACACGGTACATAATTACGATAATATACTTATTTTTATGTTTATTACTCAAGACCGTCTACAATAGTGCAAGTAAAAAGCAGCGCCAGTCATTATTCTTACTTTCTTGAGAGCAAGTGACACTAACTTTTGCTGCTGTGTCTATTTGTGGGGAAGAGCTTTATACTTCCCTTCACTTTGTATTGAACAAGTTTATGTCATGTAGCATTTATTTATGTGCTATGCCATGGTAACTAAGTTTTCTATTATTAACTGTAACTGAAACAAAAACACGGAAAACTTTCAGATTATGATGCCAAGAATAGATGCAGATATTGACTATTTTAATACATAATCTATGACTATCTATTTAAAGCTGTCAAACAGTTAGCAAAAAGATCTGTTTTAAATACAATTTTACATTTATCAATCCAAATAAAATATTCAAAACCACATACTAAAAACAAACAACTTTCAAGCCGGGTTTCGAACTCTCAATCGAATCTCTCATTTTAAAGGCCAACTGAAGACCTTGCTATCGTGAAAAATCCCTAAAGTCAGTTTTTCTTTTATTTTTTTCTAAGATTAACTTCTATCTCATTAAATATTTGAGAAATCTGAGCATCATCCTCCTATTATAATTTGAATTTCCTTATAAGGTCGTGGAAGACATTTGACAACAATGGCCCCATTCATTTGCTAAATGTTCTATCGTTATTACGGACCTTATAAAAGTGATTGTCTTCTTTGAGATAAATCGCTTACGCAGTGGATTTGCTTGATATAATAGACATGTAAATTAAATGTTTTAGTACCTATTTCGTTTGAATTTCTGAAAGTTGTGGATTTTTATCTTTATCACAATGGTAATTGTAATTTGATCCCATTCAAAAACTTACAGTGCACGTGCACATTGTACATGCATAGTCAAACGTGTATAAAACATTTTATTTTATCTCATGTATGAATTAACATGTCTCTACTTTTATTATAAATAATGTATTACTTACATGTTTTATAAACCCTTTAATCTCTGAATTAAATTTTATTTTACAAAGGGTTTATATAGAGAAAGTGTCTCTACGGAGCATGAATAATCATGCGTGTAATAATTATTTAGTTAGTTGAAGCCTCTAGGAAGTCACGCATGCCTGCCTAGTGCGCGGCCCATGCATTAAACATAAGCCCCTTACTAGTAACGTGGGGCGGTGAGGCCCATACGAGCTTAAAGGTAAAGAAGCACAAGCCTCTTCACTCGCCTCACTGCTTTCCTATCATTTTCCAATAACTTTTATAATTTAGTTCTTTTTAAATTCTTAGAAACTGAAAGATTTTCTGATTGAAAATTAAAGTACCCAGTGAAAAATCTTTGCTCTTCTAGATGAATTTGTAGGACTTTACGGAATGGAGGAGGAAACTACCTTCAAGAATTCTTTAAAGCATTTTCCGTACAGTATTTTCAATTGCTCTAAAACTTTTCCGTTTATTTATTTGTTATGTAAATTCCATTCGTCTCTTAACAACATTCTCGGGAAAACCTTAAAAATAAACTTGCAAATTGTACTGGAAGAGTTGAGGACTAAAAGGAATGAATATTTGCTGTGCCCGCATGTAGTTTAAATTGCGTTGCCTTTGAGTGGGGGGTACAAAGAAGTCTGGGGCAACTTCAGCTGGGAGCGGCAACCGCCTTTTTCAATGAAGTTGCGTCGAGCGCGACGCGGGTGACGACAATCAAAAACGTCAAAGTGTGCGGCAAACTTTGTGTGATGTGCATTTCTATCGTATGTCATTAGAATTTCGATATCATAATATATGCAGGTAGTGAAAAACTTCCATTTTTAGTTTCTCCCATCCGAATCCGCATGTGTGTAGGAGTATGTTTGACCTATTTCGTATCGTTTGACAAAGTGGATTTAAAAGAGTATCAGTGTCTGGTTTTAGCGACGAGAACAAACCGTGTCAGAGTAGATTTAAGCATGAAAAACACTGCACTTACGTTAAAGCAATCGTAAAACTAAGTTTCGGACTTGGAAGCCTCAAAGGCAAGTACCGGAGGATAAAAGAAAAGCAAAGGAAAAGTTCAAATGAAAAGTTTAAACTGGAGCTCGATCGGAATGATAAGGCTTCGTTTTAGTATTTACACTCGACTTCAATACAGAATTTTGTTAACTTTTACTCGCTAGTTACTCATTCAATACGTTTTTATTGAGTTTCAAACAATCCCTATTTGAAATTCCTTGAACATTTCTACTTCAACTTGTTGATGGTCAATAAAATTATAACTTTTAAGTACTTATAATATTTAGTCCCAATTTAGAAATATTTTTTTTATGTTAAACCTTTTCCTTTTAATATTTTATTATGTATTCCCAGTAGCAACATATATATACGGTAAATGTTTTGTACTAGAAACTGAATCAAATCGATTTGTTGATTGATCGAATTGATCTTTTTTCCAAGGGAAGTTTAACTGCTTGCACACCAGATTTCGTCCTCGTTCAACTGTTAACATGTGTATTTAACCAAAACCTGAAATATGCCGGTGTGAATTAGTCAAATAAAATCTATTGATTTAAACAATGCTAACACCTTTTAAATGTTTACATACGAAAGGAGCAATTACAACTGAGAACATTTAGAACATTCCAATATTTGTAACACTGGAATTTCATTATGCACCAAAACAGATCAGACTTTGTATATAAAAGCAGCCGGCTAAAACTTTAAATAAAACGTAACGGACAGGAGTTCAAAATATGTTTTTCTGTGTATACTGATGCTTGTTTTTGTACGGTCACTCAAATCAAATCGTGACAAAAATTCGATAAAATAAACAATAAGTACCATCGCCTTGCCCCATTTCAGACAGACATACGTATTTCAACGTTTTTTGGTCAAGACGATACTCTTAATTGATACTTTTTTTTACTAGAACTATACGAAGTAGAAACAATTCTTCTAATGTTAGTTTTTTTTTTTTCGCCTGGCAAGGTAAAATATCGCGTGAGCCAGATTTACAAGTCAGAGATTCAAGCATAGTGAACCATATTCCCATACTTTAATTATTGGTAGTTAAATCATTTTTAAAAGTTAAAAGCCTTACCTTTTGCTCTTACTAGCATCGATCCTAATAGTCAATACACATGCACTAAAATAAAATGTCAATGTGTATGTTGCCGCATTGATTGAGCTATTGGTAAAATGAACGGCTCCATCTAGTCGGACGCAGCGGAGATTATTAATCATTAATCTATGCATACTACTTTGATTTTTGAACTGGATTACTGCATTTATGTCTTACTTACTACGAATTTTATAAGAGCTTGTGACTAAAATTAATATTTTATTTTTGAACAAAATGAAGTCTATGTATGGAAAGAGTTAATAGCTTCCTATAAAAGGGATAACTGAATCTACTTACCAAATATGAGAGATAACTTTATTTAGCGACGAAGATATGAAAAGGTAGATACAAGACAGACAGAGTAATGTCGCATGTTTATTTTTAAATCACCTTAACGAGTAAAGTTTGTATAACCTTTTGAGAGTAATTAAGAATATTAATTAAGGAATTAGTACTTAGTTGGACCAAAAAATAAATCTTCCATACTCACTTTGTTGCATCTAAATGAAACTTGTAGTCTTAGGTTTACGTTGTAGATAAACACAAAGGATGTTATCTCGTCTTGTTTTTCATGGACGGAATTAGTTATAAATTTTGCGGTTTTCAGTTTGGTCACAAGCGATGGTCAACCAGAGCTTGCGGTTAAGTCACGAGTTGTGAGTTGTCATATGTAACATCCAAACCTTTTTTGAGTATTCAGATAGTATATTTTTTTTAGTGTTTATGGGTAGTTATGAGATAAATAAAAGAAGGTATTGCATTGACTTCTATTTCGGTGTAACAAACATTATTTATTAATCACTGAGTTCCGATTTAAATTAGTGTTTAAACGTATATTTCGTGTAACTAATATTTACATTTATCTACTTTTACCTAGAGGTGTTACATATTACATTTACAAAAGAAAAACGTCCAATAACACTTATATTAATGCAATAAAACATTGTATTAAGTTGTCCTAAAATGTTTCACATAGTTTAAGAAATATAGATGCTCATGCTTAATTCGTCTAACTTATAAATACAATACATACATAAACTTTAAAAATATATAGGAAAAACATCTTCATTTTTGGCTGGTCTGAAAATAAGCGTATTTGGCAAGATGTAATCGCAATTTAATTGTACTCTTGAAAGTTTAATGATTATGTACATTAATGAAACATGTGTAAGAAACACATACATTTCTGTACTTAAAATACACACCGAAGTGAATCTAAGAGTTCATAAAATGAAGAATAAATAGATCGAATGAGAGTCAATAGATCCACAACCATATATCAGTGAAATTTTCCCTAAAGATCTTATCGTTTATACTTCAGACCAGCAGTATAAATATTGACAGACATTATTTTGATAATCACAGGTCCAATCCATGGTTTCGTAATTGAAGCAGTTAAAACTATTTCAAACCAATATTGTGTCTTATTTTTTATTATTTTTACACATCAAAAATGAATATATATGCTGAAAAACGATAAAAATATTTTAAAGGAAAATATGTGTGGTACACACTCATACAAGTACATATAGTGACGTAAAGCTTCTAACAAACATCAATTTAACTTCAATGGCCAACTTAAGTTATTTACTAACTTTTTTACCATATGCGACACATACAGTTCAACTATGCAGGTGTAAAAATCATCGCTCATATCCGACGACACGCACATAACATATCGTGAAAACCCCTTTATTTATCAGTTAAATAAACATTGTATAAAATGACTTACAATTTTAATTGACAATAAGACGTATTCCTTACCTTTTCAACATTCCCTTAAATATTTTAGTGCCTATGTTCTAGGGAACCAAATTCGATTTATATTTTACACAGAGTCGCTTTAAATTGATTTGTCTTGGCTCATCATCACATTACTATGGAACCAATTATTGTAAGATATAAAGATAAAACATTCGCTAGCCAATTAAAGGGACCTTTGAAGTAACACGTAAAATAAGTAGTTATAAAATGGGTCTGAAAAATACATATCTGCTTTACAAAGGACTCAGACGACTGCGTTGCCTTTTTTAAGTGAACAAGATCTTCATTGCTATTTGAAGGACCAAAAAGAATTGAATAAAAGAAAACAACCGAAACTTATTATTTAGGGTAATTTTAGGCTTGCTTTTAAATATAAAAGGATTTATCCCGGTGAGTTAACAGTATGCTTTAAGCAACATTATTTACGTACGTAGTAAACATTACGGTTTAAGCAACAAGCAACGGTTTTTACGAACTTTTGTCAATTTTGTTTTTGGTACACTTCAACTTCACCCTAGATACTATCACCTGAGCAAACAAATGTTGAGGTTAAGAATAATTACCGTATTGGCCGTGTCTATTTTGAAGCAGATAGCGTGTAAAGCTGCAAACGATTTAGTCATAGTTGCAAATGTGCTGCCCAGCCTTATTTTTAAAACTTTTACCAAACCTTATTCTATCATTACATACCTTTGTAAAGTGAATGAGGGCATGTCTCGGATCCACTTTAAGCGTTCACTATTTACATAAATGCACTTTTCTAACCTAGCCTAAACTTTTAGCACTTTATTCGAAAGCATTGAAATTTCATTTCGTTTTGTTTCGATTTTTTGAATAATCGACTTTTAATTTAGTTTTAATTATTAACACACTGGTCGTATGAGTTCTATGGCGAGGCTGAGGAGTAGGGTCGCGATGAGTTGGGTTTTGTTGGTGGATGTTAGTTTGGTGGCGCCGGCAGCAGCGGCCGGGACTGGCGTCGGGGGCCCGAGGCGGTTGTTGGCGCGGACTACTTGTGATCGCCAGCGAATCGTATACAGAGGTTGTTGACGGGACAGTGCCACTAACCTAAAAAAAAATCACGTTACCGTACTCTGTTTCCAAATGAAGTGTAGATAAATCAAAGTAGGTATTAAAGACAAATGAAGTATGAAGAGTAGCGTAACCTAAGAAATAAATATTCGTTATGTAAAACTACAAAATTATGCGAACGATGAAGATTTTCTCAAATTGAACATAAACCTTCGAAACATTGAGTTTAAATATGGAGAAAAGGTTTTCGGAAAAGCTCTTTAGTACAAAATTCACGATTCGTCGATAAAAGAATGTTTTTACACATCGTTATTCAGGCTTTCTGAGTGAAAATGTCATTTGGGAAACACACCACGCGCCTCTTACGACCTCTATCTCATATGCACAAAGAAAAAACAGCTTTTTGCCCAAAAAAAAGTATACAAAAGCATGCGCTTTTACGTATTTGGCACGTAGATGGTGTAAGGACGAAGGCATCCATAAATAATTTACCGAATGTTAAATCTGGAAAGTGTTTTTCCTGTCTTTGGAAATTGTTTAGATCGTAATAAAAGCTCCAGCAAAAGATTTCTTTCTTTCAAGTTTCTCTCTCAGGGATCCATTTTATTCTTTGTGTGGTGAAAAATTAATGCATGCAAAAACTAAACCTGACTAAAATAATGATACTTATTTCAATGATTTTGTTAATGGCATACGTTATAAACGGTAGTTAGTCAAAGACGAGAGAGACAAAATAATAGCGCGCAATATATGAAGTTGTAATGAGAAGCCCCCCGCAAGTGTCTCAGCGGGGTAAGTGATATAAATACGTACCTTATTACGACTGTGTTTAATCGCCAAGGGAGCGTATAGGTGTGGTTCTTATGCCGTGCGCAGAATGTATACAACAGGTCTCCCGCAGCGGCAGCCAGGCCTTCGCCGTGGCTGGGCCCCGACCACTCATGAAGCGTGATGTTCCACGAACCACACGACTTGTCCTACCATATTACCATTATTAATTCACATCTAATTATCTCATTGCTGTGCTGTACCACGATTTATTGGTAGACCGTATGTTTTTTCATGATGGAGGTTAATCAGATAACTTTTTTAAGGATCTTAAAAACCAAAAAGTATTCGAAACAGATTTGATGACCTGATTTTCTCACGTGTATTATATTATTTTTGTCAAAAAACCTACAAAGTAATATAAAAGCTTCTTCGAAGCGTACAAAATAATACACTTCACGTTTAAACTGCAATAAAATAAAAGCTAATTCCAAACAAATTAAAATAACTTACTTGCTCAGAAAAGATATCTATGAAAAGCTGCCTTTCAACGTTTGAGTCAAGAACCCAAGTGCATTGCTGATAAAAGAATTCATTCAAAGTGCCCGTCACAGACACGTTCCGCGACGATATTTCACCTGCAAGGACAAATAAAAATATAAACGGTGAAAGATAAGATGCTGAAAAGGAAGAGGGAAGCTTTACGTGAGCAATTATTATCAAAAGGTCCACAGACCGTCTACGGGACGAGCAATGGTTTTCTTCGAACTTTACGATCTTGTACTTTTTTTGTAAGCGTACCGACCATCTCGGTATAGAACTGGGTCGGACTTGGTAATTTTCTCGGACACGCTCGCGCCCGCCGAGAACAATATCCGAACGCGCTTTTTCTAAACGCCCGAGACGCGCGTCGAATGTCAAATTGAACTGTTTGTTTTTGCTCGTGCGATGGGAGACCCCGCGGAGTTCATTCGAGATAAATTGCCGATTATCCGCCATATTCGCAAGACATTTTCATCGAATTATCCTTGGGTCTCGGTTTCGTATGCGTCGCGAGGAAAATAAAATTATACCTTAACCTTTGTCATACGCTGGTGAGTCTAAAAATTACGTAAGATATTTTGGTATAAAAGGAAAATTTTGTAAGAATTATATGATACTTGATATTCTCACCTGAATGTGTTGTAAAGGTACGCTGTCCACACATGGCATCGTCATTAAAACTGTATGCGGCTGCATAATCAAACCCACGACTCGCATATGTATAATGAGCAACTGAGTACTCAAGCCGCACACTGGTCCAGCTGCGAACAACCACAGGTAACCAGGCAGCCTGCCAAAAAAACATTTATCATGCGTAATTTTAATAGAGATATACTAATTAATGATCATATAATGTGGGTCTGTATATTTATTTGGGAATGTGATACAAGATAACATTTTAGAAATTCATCATATTTTTTCAATTCCAATTGTATCTGTTTTTTTCCTTGACAGCTCATTACAATGCCACTACCTTCACATGTTTTCAATCAAGGCTTTATTACCTTTCTAAATACTACATCACACACAAACATATAAAATGAAATAATAATCCATCTCTTAAGTCACAAGTATCGTAATGTACTATTAAATGTTACAACATTGGCTCAAAGGTGTGTATTTCAGAAATAGACAAACACATTACAAAAGAAGAAATGTTAACGTTTACGTTAGCAGCCAATATTTCAGTAGTAAAATTCAAGGCTAGCATATGTTAGTTTTAGTAATTTAATTTTTAGGAAGGAGAATTAAAAGGAGTTCTCGTACAGCAACAGTGCCACACTAGTAACAGATGTGGTCGGATGATAGAACGAGTCCTTGTTTTATGATTAGCGGGAGATCACAACGGGAGATGACAAATGTCTTAATTCTTAAAATTATTTTTTAAACCTGCTTGAAAGCTGTATAAATCTTTATTTAGAATGCCAAATAAATCAGTTAGAAACAGTAACACAATAATAAAATAAACGGATGTTTACAAAAGGAACAAGAAAATTTTCGACCTAGCGGCTAAACTAATTTATAACGTCTGCAAAAGTTAATCAAGACAAAGTTAAAATCAGTTAAAGGTAATTGCTATCGATTGTCGACTCTTAGAAGTTTTCGACGTTGGAAATTAGTGAAAAGCAAACGAAACGAGCATCGAATTCATTAGTAGATAAGTGAATTTCAATAAGATTACGAATTTTGATGTGGACTTTTTCAAGTTTCGAGTTGAGTTGTAATTTGTAAATGGAAGGGAAATGTAATTAAATTTCAAGGAATATTTAGCTTCGCAAATGGTGGCAAATATCCTTTTATGTGGACATTTTGCTGGGATAGTAGTCGTCGGTAGCTTTATTGCTTCTACATACTTAATGGTGGCCTTTACTTAATTATGCGGATCGCGGCTCTCCGTTGGTAGGTCGGTCGGTCGGTCGGGTTGACGTAGAAGGGTTGAGGATCCCATACCAATGTTAACATAAGGCTGACTAACGCGATTTATTTATTTGCTGCCCACACTTCCAAGGATGTAGTGTCGAGGCACGCACTGATTAAATAATGAAATCCCACTCATTTCGTGTTGCGAGTCCCTGAACCAGTCGCGTGAAAAATCGTAACAGTTTTATATCATTCCACTTTCTTTTATTAAATATCTTAAACGTGCTAAAGTATACATGACGACCTCGGTGGTGTTGTGATGTAAACAGCCGACTGCTTCGCTAGAGGTTACGGGTTTGAATCCCGGCGGGGGCGAAATTTTGTGTTATTCGCAAACACTATTGATTCCGATCTTGGATGTTGTATTCTTATCTATTTAGTTTAAACCATATCGTTGTCATAGTACCAGCGATACTAAATTATTTTAGTACAGGACTAAGTCAATGTGTGTCTCATGATGTAATTATTCTTATACTCGATGAAGTTGGAAATTTTATATGAAAGTACTAACTTGACATTCTAGTTTACTTCAGCTGTCTCAGTTTTTCTTATAGTAGTGTTAACTCATCATAGGAACGATTATGTAATGTATTGTATGGTTACGGTATTCACACAAGTCAGTCAACTAATCCTAATTTGTTTATCTAATGGTATTGAATTGTCAATTTTTTACATTGTTATGTGTAAACAAAGTTCAATACCGACGTATAATTACACTTAACTCATGTATATACGAGTATTAATAAAATATATTGTTCAAAATCTATATGCGTAAGTCTATTATTAAGATTTTGTAAAACACTTCAATTAAATAAACTAAATTTATTAAATAAATCCCATAACACTTTAAAGTATTTACAAGTTATAAAGATTTTATCCATACCCTAGTTTAATTATGATTTATTTAAAAAGTTTAAATCAAAATCTTTATTTATTTCTGAAAATGGGTAAGTATATTTAATGTGTGAAAATTACAAGTATGCACATCTTTGGCCGTAGATAAGCACTTAAGATGGTAAAGATTTACAATAAATCAATTTAATTTACTAAATAAATAAAAAGACACGAGTTGTAATGATCAAATTGATAAATACATATCACATACGCATTACCGTTTCACAAAACTTTATTACATTATTGCCCCTAGGATTTACTATTACTAATACGAAAATAACTATTTGGTAAGAAGATTTCCTTTTAATTTAAAAGTTGTATTTTTAATTATCAACTTGGAATAAACATTTAATCCTAATAGAATTAGAAAAGAACATAGGATGAAAGGTATTTTTAGATAAACAACATTGTTTTTCGTTTAGATATTTGTTTATATTGTCCCTTAGCGATATGAAAATGGACCGAAGTCCTCTTGTTGAAGCACATAAAATAATACTGGCTCCCTGAGGAGCCGTTTGATAACTGTTTCATTATTCATGACTAATATTTATAGGTAGGATACGTCAGTTTGTCTGTCATACACGTGACGGAACAACGCTCTCACACGAAACGGCGTAACGTAAAACATTTTGTATGCTCTCATTATTTCAAAACACAAACCTAAATCGACTTAAGTCAGTCAAAACCCGACTAATGAAAACCACTCTCTATAAAGTATAAAACAAGAAAATATTATCATCTGAAATTGTTAAGTTAACTATTCAATTTAGCCGCGGTCATATGCATATACATACATACAAACATATATGCCGGTCAAAATCATAACTGTCCTTTTTGCTTCGTCGTAGTCGAGTAAAAAATATTTATTAATTTAAACAATATTCAGATTTTTTGAGATATAAAATAATTATCTTTTGATGATTGGAATGAAAAAAAGTTCATCATTTTTTTGCCATCCAAGATACAGTTAAAATAAATTGACTCTAATTCAAACAATAGCGGCCTTAGTTGGCGCTACGATTGCAACTGCAACTTTACTACGGTTAACACTTTATTACACCCACCTGCGCCTCTGTCTACTTCACGAACAACGTTCCATAAGTAAAACAATTAATTTAAAAATAAAGTAACCTATTCTAGGATTTCCTGGCTAAGCCATCACTCGATACGAACTCAAAACTATAAAGGATATTGAATATGGAAATTGCCAGCGAATAAGATTTATGTAATGAGAAAATGTATATCGACGTAAACTGTATTAAACCTTACACTTCGTGCACATAGGAAGTATAAAATACGACATACTTGTTTCAATTTATATTCAAATTAAATTTGTCTGCTAAGTGCAAAACTTTTCCAGCGATCTCGAGCTGATACTACGGTTACTACGTTCGTAGTCTTACTACGGGTAGAATTGATTTGTTAAAGATCACTGTATCTACCATGAATTCGTATAGTTTTTAACACGTCAGGTTATTGCTACAGAGGTTTGATATAAGCTTTCTTAATTCCTCGACCGTCCGTTAAAGGCGCTTTACGATGATTCATACAAATTTGTAACTATAGTCGCAAGCGGCAATCGAAGGTAAAACGCATGAAAAGCGTTATTTATTTTAAAATCAAAGGTTTTTAAACATATTTGTTTTTAGTATTTTACAATACTGAAAGAAAATAAACTTTTTAGGTAAGTCTGTTACATGTAAGACCTCATCTTTATATTGGTGATCGAGGTCAAAGGTTTGGCCTATAAAATAAAATTACTTCTTACCCTTTCCTCTTTTCATAATAGACATATAATACTAGCCAATATTTTTCTACTAACAATTTTGGTCCTACCTAATCGAAACATTGTCGAAAATTATCCGGTCGGAATTGAATTACGTGTGCTTGTTACTGTTCCTAACAAACGCTAGCCGATGTGACCTTATTTCGTCAACGAACAACTCCTTGATGTCGTTGTAAACATTTACACAGTGCAAATAATTACATCACTATTACTAGTGCAGTAGTCAACTGTGGAGTACTTCACTTATCTGTCCTACCTTATTATGTTGAATTCATGGTAACCTTAAATTTGTATGCAAAAAAGCAAATGGTTCACCAGATGGAAAGTGATACCACCGTCTATTTTTATGAAAACCTCTTTTGCCGGTAAACACAATGATTCTTCAAGCGTTTGAACTGAAACACAGCGAACTGCTTCACGGAAGTAATAGAAAAGAGGGTGGTTCCAACCTAAACAATTGATGAATGATGATTGTCAAGTACTTCTCCCTGAGGAGTGTATTGAGTGTACTTCACTTACCTGGAAGTCCCCGCAGAGGCAGGAGAGATGCGTTCCGTCGCCGGCAACTAACGCCACGTGGTCGTGAAAGTGCAGCGCTGTGCTGGCGCGGCACTCGCAGCCGGCGTCGCCACACGCCGTGCGACAACCTCCCGCGCCCGCCATGCCGGTCGGCTCCGCGCTCCACATGCGCTCCAACCGCTGAATCTACACCAAACAAACACTTATTAAGGTTCTTCTGTTTGTCGCAATATAGTTATACTGTAATTTAGAGTTAAAATATGTTGGAAATGTAACACTAACATGAAACATGTGGTTATCACAGTTTCCACCATTTTTTTAAAGGGCCTGAAAAGAGAGTTGTTATATAGTGGGTCGATCATATAATAGTGCCAATCAAGATCTGCTTGGGCCATAGACATATTATTCTAGACTGTGTAGCCCAACGTATTGGGTGCCATCAAGACGTGAGAAAGCGCATGATCGGTTGGAGCTCCATCCCTCTCTAACAGGGAAAGGAGACGGGAGAGTGACCATTTTCCTCTAGCCTTTACTTGACGTCAGTCATTAAAAAAGGAATGATTTGAACAATATTCTAATTTAAAATATGTAGTTAAAATAAATTAATTCTTTTTCAAACAAGAGCGGCCTTAGTTGGCGCTACGATTACAAATGCAATTTTACTATAAATAACGAATTATTACATCCATCTGCGCGTATGTCGACTTTGCTTCATAAGTAAATGTGATGTGCCCACTGCTCAGGCAGATCTCGACCGGCCCACGACATATCGTTTTCTTGCTCATTTTTACCTCAATAGTGACGCTTTGGTTAGCAGCCGGAATAAACCGGTGCGTGCACAGGAGGCGTTCTTCAATGTTCCAGAAGATATGATGGTGTGACGGTGCCGCCACACCGCCGTGCGCTGGCGACGCGAGCCCGTAGTGCGTGGATGCACACGTCGCGTCGGGAGATACGGTACCTTCATGTTGTTCTAGCAAGAAAATACTCAATTTTTCAATTGTAAATTTTCTTGATTGCCAAGTCAAAAAATTATAAGAATCAACGATGAGACTTATTTGTCCACTATACTTGTCATTTCGAGACATGGATAAATTCAACCTTAATAAACCAAGTTTCTATTTTTTGCATCTTATAAATATAACTTACCATCATGAAATGCGAAAGCCCCGTCAACAAATTCTTCTTCATCACTGCTCTGTGACGCTGCTCGCCTTACCAGTATCGTCAGGTTTGCTCCTTTGGACGTGATCGCCTGACGAACTAGGAACCTGCCTGCAGGGTCCCGTGCCTCCCTTACCGCTGGACCACAAACTCTTAATAAGGCCCGGTCTCCTCTTTCAGAACGTTCCCCTCTCTCCCCTCGTCCTCCAAACTCATGGTATCCTTCTAAGACCTCAACATGAGATCTACAGCTTTGTAACCTTAGAGGGGAAATAAATGTTCGCTGATATAGATCTCAAAACATATCCCAACATTTTTATTGAATTTGATAGTAGCTTACCTTAGATTATAATTGAATAGAGACACTTGTACCACATCAGTAGGTGTGCCCTGTAGATGTATAACGCACTGGGCTCTCCACGACGACGCTCTGGTATCGAAGTGTCCAGAGCGCGCCCCACCAGCGCCATAACCTCGAACCTTGGACCCACAGCCGACCCGCCCACCACCGTTACCGTTGGTCACTTCGTTCGATACCGCATTATTATCCATGTCTATTATTCTTTCCACTTAAAAAAATAAATCTTCATCAGACCATTACTTGGAACTTCATAAAACTTTCAAATCTATTTTAATATATTTAATAGTAAGTATAAATCTAAATTATAACGTAGCTATTTGTTTTTTCAGTAAATAAATTTGTTGGTCTCTTTACTAAAACACTATCGTAAAAAAATATTGATTTAAAGTTAATTTCTCAGTTTTATAGAGGACATCATTTTATAAAAACATAAGGGCTTTCAGTATTTTCATATTAACGGTCTTTTAAGTCTTGACTCAAAAAAATTCAACTGCAATTTTATTGTGAAATATAACATTTCATTTATTTTCTCTACTATCAATCAAGATACAATCCATAGTGGTCAAGACAAAAAGTTATATAAGAGAATTCTTACAGTGCTGTGAGTGATGTGTTAATTCCGCGAGGGGTGGAGAGACGGGTGCTGTGGGGGGCGGTCCACTGCTGTCCACCCCCTCAATGAACTCCAGCTTTGCGATAAACCCATTGTAGTCGTAAGGAGGCACCAATGGCCCTGAACTATGACAAGAAAAGATCTAGTTTACCTGTCAAAGTCAACGATGATTTATGACAAAACTGCAGTAATGACCAGACTAGCAAAGCGTGTTATCCAATCATAGGATTCCCATTGAAAGTACATAGTTCAAAGATATAATTGTATATTAGTTAACATCTTGACGACATATAAACTGTCTCGGTTTCAGTTACAGCTAAATAATAATGTATGTACTGCAAAAGTTGGAAATTAACACGCAGAATAGAATCCTCCTGCCGGAATCGCGTCATCGTTTACAACCTCTTCATCGGTGCGGTGTTAAATTGTTTGGTCACTATAGTAGTCATGTAAATATTAAAAAAACTGTATTTTTTTTTATCCGAATTTTAAATTACTTATGACTCTATTCCAAAATTTCAAACTTCCTAGACTAGAACAGTGATATTATAAAATCAAAAAAGAGCACGCGGCAATCTGAAAATATATTGAAATTCACTTGAGCCAATATCTTAAAGTGATAATACGTTTTCCAATAAAGCCTGTGATAACTTACTTGAACTCTAGCAATAAGTTTGGTCCTGGTTCCTCCAGGGTGGCGCTACGTTCTGAACATAATGAGGCCAGGAGAGGAGCGGACGGAGAGCTGCCTGCTCGCAGCGTCAGGTAGTCTGTGGCGCAGTGACTGTTAAAAAAATAATGTTTGAAAATTCAACAAAACCGATAAGTTGTCCCGCCATAAAATAGTTCAAGAATATTAAAGATTTTCAAAGACATTTAAAGTAGTGTCAATCGATTTGTGTAGTTTTTCATGTACATGTTTTTAAAAACATAAGAATAGACCATACTTTTACTTGATGAACGAATTGAAGTTATGTTAAATTTTTTCAATCGTAGTATGTTAAAAATATGCGCGTACTCGTAGCACTTTGTATTTTATCCCTTTTATAGCTGCAAGACCATTCTCTTAAAACATGGCATCGCTGAGTTTATCTATTGCAGTAACTCGCAGTATCTCTGTTCTAATGTACCAACAAGAATTTATCCGGCAGATCATAGTACCACGTAGTTTTCTTTGCACAATTTAAGTGAGGATGTTTGCAATGAATATCTGTGCTATATACTTTACGTAGCACTCGTGTGTAGAAATTATTGCACAAAGATAGCGCTTTATTTCTGGAGCAGAACTTTTTGGAAAATGAGACTGTCTTACGTGCTGATAGGGGACTTTCAGTGATAAATATTCGTTTCTAACCCAAAAGTTCTGTATCTTGAACCGTCTCAAAAACTTTTACGTATTGAAAGTTAAGGTTAATTTTTAATAATTATCAAAACATCTAAAACTCTACGGGTATTTTATACATGATTTTCATTTTAGTCTTTCTGCAATAATTATATTGCCTAGAGGAAGAACTGTAAATTAATTAAGTTTGTAGGCAGAGGGCACCCACATTCGCATAAAACTAGAAACTTGTCGGGAAAGCCCGTATTGTGTTAAGCAAGGATGTTGTCGTCTACATGTACTCGGGAATATATTATGGTGAGTCGGCGTATAGCAATCAAGTGTAATCCGAGTACGCAGCGCATGCTAATCGTGTTTCCCTAAGTTTTACTCGACGCTTCAAATTCTACCAATTTGTCTTCAGAAACAGATGCCTCGCAAATTAATGTGTTTTACGTAAATGCTCTCAAATATCGAACATTTCGAAACTTGAACGTCTTTCATTTGGTATTCATCAAACTGAGGCATATATTTAATCTGAGGTGACTTAGAAGAAGAACACTTCAGAGTTTAATACCAATTAATTACGGAAAGTTCTTGGCACCAATTTTATACTTAATACGTATATCTAATCGTAAACAAAAGTTAATATTGCGACTTCGTTTAAGCACCGACCATAACAGTAAATAACATAAATGGCTCAGACATCACGTAGAAAGTTAAAACCGACTTTAAAATTTATATTCTAACAGGATGATAAAATGGGAATGGATTTTAAGCACTCTATTTTAAAATGAAAGATCTCAACATCAATTTTCAGTCACACGTGACAGAGTGAGCCCACAATGGTGGAAAAGAGATAGGATAGCGGTTCTTTTATTTACTGAAAACGATTGTTCAGCGGCCTTTGAAAGCGAGCCCGTGGTTTTCATACGGGTGCTAGATAAAAATACTTCCGGAACTACGACAACTGACTGACCTCTGCTTATACAAAGGTTTTCTTTACTGTATCTTTCAAAATCTGTTTTTAACCTGAATATCACCAATAAAAATACCGGAAAAAAAGAGTTTTCATTTTAAACTACCTCAAAATATATGACAAGGTAGTTTATTGGCACGCTCTATATAGGAGCTCATGCAGTGAACTGAACTCTATAAGTAAACTGTGCTTCATTTAGCTAAGTAAAGCTACTTAGTTCCAGCTTGGCTTATTCTAGATTAGGTACTACGACATAATATACGAGAGAATTTATTCAGGGAAATACTGGATTGTATTGTAACATCTTATCTTTTATAGCCTTTTAAAACTTTATTTAAATATACGAGCAACAAACATGCGTACATTAAATAAATCAGTAAATCAGTGAAATTGATCTAAAACGAAGACCAACAAAACAATTTTAAACTCACTCAAACTGTTCTTTATTGATTGAACGGAAACTTTTTTGTTATGCTTTTAAGTTGAACAAGTTATTTTAATTAAAAAGTTGTTCGGATATTTTATAATTTGATTTTATTTACTTTCTTGGTAGTAATATTGAGGTAAAGATGATTTTGACTCTGGTGTTGACTGAGTTTGTGGCGAAGAGATATCTACAGCGCCGGTGAGGTGGGTACAGGCCAGGGTACCCTGGGCTGGCAAGGACGCAGGCGTTCGGACCACGGCACGACACATCCTGATACAGCCAATCACAATCTGGAAAAAAAAATCTCTTAGTATTCGTGACACACCCACAACTTTGTCCTAACATTATCACTTCTGCTAACCAGAATCAAATGAAGTGGTAACATCGGCCACAACACCACTGTACAACACTTACTGTACTGTGTGGCAACAACAAAATCAGTGTCTTCAAGTAATGAAAAGAGAATTTGCTACTGTAATACCAACCCTAAAAAGAAGAGATTATCCATGGTAAGTATGTAACATACTAACATTACATGATTGCCTATATTTATTTCATGCTTTTATTATAACAATTTTACAAATAATTCAAAATACATCCAAATTACCGCATTTTAATATGAAATAATTAAAATTAATATTTCAGTAGTAATATAATGCAATTCATTTCGTTCCATTTCATTACTGAAAGGTTGAATGTAATAAATTATATTCATTGTATTAATAAACATAATTGAAAGACGTAAAGCCTTTTAACAAATAATTCCATGTCTTTGGTTAAAGTTCTGGCTGTGTCTGTGTAGCATCACTTTTCCTTTGATGATCTTACTCACTTGAAGGAGTTTAATGCAAAGTTATTGAGTTAGCCCTAAACTTTTTTTAACTTTTTAAAGAGACGTATAAAAACCGTTTTGCTATCCTGATATGAAGTATAAAAACTAAATTTTACAGTTAAATTTGTTTGTGTCTAAATTTGTTATTCTATAATCTAATCAATCACCGCCGCTGTAAAATATATGTGTAATTTTGGACTCAATTATATATTTCGAATAATTTTGATGAGGTTTTTATCATCATGCAAACGATTGGAAATATACACATTTTCAAACTCTTGTAACTAAGTTATGTTACAAAATAAACGTACGATTTAAAGAGTTTATCTCGACAAAATTAAATATGACTCGACATGCTAGCTGTGAATAAATTAATTAAGACTATATTTATTTTAGTACAAAGCCCGAATAAACCAGGATGGTCACGTACAGATGGAAAGATTAATGATGCTCGGACTGCAATGGAGGTTTACCAATGTTTTTTAAGCAATCATAAAATACACAAACTGAAACGGTCCATGTGACATGTTACTTTAGTAGTAAAATTAATTCAGTTTGCCTCATGTGTCTAGTTGACTGGAAAGTTTGCCTAATGGAATTTACATCGGATTATCCATTGAAAAAAATAATGTAAAACTATTAGTAAATTGTTTAATAAACAGCAAAAAAAATGCAGTAATTCTTTATACAGTCCTGTAGTTTTAAATATAGTGGAAATGAAATTGTAAGCTGTGATACAACCTGCTGCATTTATAGTCGACAGTTGAGATACTGGCTTAGTAATGATATAGCATACTGGTCTTCGTGTAAACTTCATACTGACCGTTCGCCTTTTAGAATTGATTAAAATAGCTATGGATCCTATAACAGAAGTATGTACTCCAAACATTTCTTAGAAGCAGCCGGAGTACTAACGCTATGAACTCACGACGCGGTTTTCAACCGTGCCGGCTGCGTTGATTGGCCCACAGCGGCAGCCGGCACGAGCTAGTCACTGCACCGCCTGCTCTCATCTGCCGCAACAGCTATTTGGTTACTAATCAAGCCCAATGCACAATTAGCTATAATATACTCATATGTTAATATAAACCATAACAAGGTAAACTGAATATTTTGAATACAAATTATCGAGTGATCGCACACGCAGCTTCTAAGAACTTACGGTTTACGTCCGTAGTGGTCACGGGCACGATTCTTACGAAGAATGCATATTTACATGTAATAAATTGAATCAGATTTCACGGCCCGGTTTGCCATAGCCGGCACCATCGCATCGTGAGATCTTAGTGATTACATTTACCTGTTTCTATGATATCACCGTTTTTTTTGCAATTTTAATATAAAACATCAATAAAATGAATATTAATGTAGTCTCCGTAACTTAATACTCATGGATTTCTATATATAACATTATAGTGCGCTAGGTGCGCAATATAGCTACGTGTGTGATGGGCACCATTAGTAACCGACCAGCTGCGGTAGCCGGTGCGACCGTACCGGTTGCTGCCCTGATTTTGAACCGTGTCGTGAGTTCTTAGCCTAAGTTTTTATCAGGATAGGCGCAGTGGTGTCACAGCTGGCTGCTACATAGAGATTCTGGGTTCGAATCTCGGCGGAGGCGAAACTTTATTTTATTCGTCTTGATCTGTTTTCTAATCCATGTAGTTTAATACCATATCGTTGCTTAGTACCTGTGACACAGGATTATCTCTTAGTGCAGGGCTTTGTCTATGCCTAGGGATATGTATGTGTGTGTCGTAATGTAGTTATTATTCCTCTTATTATATTAAATTTGAGTCATTCTCATAACAAAGAAAAACTAAATAATCTGTGTCTGTCTGAATAAATGTATAAGTACGTATATTCCGTTAGACCGAAGAAGAGTTGGCTATACTGTAAAAATGTAGTGTATTGTAAAAGACGTGAGCAAACTATGATTTAACACCATAACAGTTTGACTAGCTTAAATTGGGTAGGATTATATTTTTTTCAACTTCGACCGTACCACTTCTGTTCCAATTCGATTTTTTTTTATCATTCCAAAACATGAAATAAACGATAAGGTTAAATTGAACTTGTCTCAAAAATTTAAGTGGAGTCAACGTTTAATTTAAATAGACCTTTTCCCTTTTCGCTATTATACAAAATTAAGGTTTATGTTTTTGTACAAAGGTTGTTTTTGTTGCTTCATAATATGTATGAACTAAATTATGTATAAACTTCTTGTAATCTCTAGCAAACAGTCGCATGACAAGGGTCGCGCCAATGTCGGCAACACTTGTGTCGCTCAAAGACTTTCTTATACGAATTAATACCCCGAGAGTGCCCGTACCAATAGCACGATACGTGTGAGAAAACTTTCTACTAACTTCTAAATCTTTTTATTTTTCCTTTTTGCAGAAGTCACTACACGTAATATGGTGGCCATGCTAAGGTTCTGAAAAGAGGACACGTTCCAATCGATTTGTTTAAAGTTTAGGTCTGCGTTGTGCGTGTTTTTCAGAGCTCATCGCCTGTTAAACATGGGTGGAAGTTATTGAATATTTGTCCCTTAGATTTGATTTATATATGTTATCTCTAGAGAGCCAGCATCAACCTTTCATCAAGATTTTAATATATTATTTCTGAGAGAAAGCGTTATAGTTTGGTTAATCTATTAGTAATAATATTTGACTTATTTAAAACTTACCGGTATGAGGTATCCTCGATCCACCTCGTGGGTGAAACCCTACGCCTTGAGAGTTACTTAAAGAAGTGAAGCTGAAGAAAGCAAGAAACTGAGATCGAACTGTTTTTTCCGTAATTCTGAAAAACAACTTAGCATCAGATTTCCATAAATCCATATATTGAGCTGCAACTAGAATGCGCGATCACAGAGTATGAAAATGGATATCAATATATCAAAGAGGATAATGTTAGGGCGCATTTCATGTTGGCGAAAAGTACTTAATGCAATTTTGAGCAGAGCAACTACTAATCCATTCAGATTTATTTATAAAGTTTGGTCTGAAAGCGGACGGTTCGATGAATTTCAGCTCAAGATGGGTCCATAGAGCGGGGTTCATTCATAAAACGGTATAAAGCTGTAGTTGTCAGTGCTGACACGGACAGTGCCCCGGGCACGGTGCTGTCGACGGCGGACACAATTCTGAATCGAGCATTACCGGTTCCGCTGTGGCGACCTTTTGTCCCATAGGTACTATGTCAGAGTCCGCGTTTCCGAACCGAACTGCAAATGGAGATAAATTCGGAAATGGTCCGTACGACCACAGCGCTTCACTAACAGAGAATAATACTCATTTGAATGCCTGCCATTATCGAACTAAAATGCAATTAATAATTTACAGTTCATTCTGATTCGGATCCGATTGCGATGAAACAAGTGGCTTGAAATACTACGGTGAATGATGATAGTCGAATAGGCTCAATGACATGCTTGCCTCGGTTTTTAACACACAGTGTTTAATGAGGTTTCACTTCCATTCGAATAATTTTGGAGATTGATAAACACAAGAATAGATTCATTTGTAGGGATAAAATGTATTCAGCATTACCACTGAAATGTATTGATCTAACAATGGGGTTTATTGTTTTCAACTGTTTTGTATTAAATTGTTGAGTGTTTTATCGAAGAATGTTGCGAAAAATTGACCTATTATAGTTACAACCAATATAACTAAAGTAACTTTTAGAATGGAATCACATCTACAATAAATATGAAATTGAATTTCTATGTTTTTCCATAATAGTAATTCGCAAACCTAAAGTCAAGTGTTGAAGCCCCGTGGTCGGCAAAAAGCACGACTGGGGGTGAGTAGCGCTCGTTGGCCCCGCACAGCCGCGTCTCGGCAGCATCGTCTGTGGCACGCACGGCTGTCGCACCGCTTAGCTGTAGCCATCCTCCGACACAGCTGAACAAAAAAAAAATAAGTTCAAACCTTCTCTGCAAAAGTTTAAAGTGGGTTTTAAGGTTTAATGGGTATATCTGTGGTATCGTAGATTTTTAACTGGCGACCCGATTCTGATCTAGTCCTTTTTGTTTGAAAAGTTTATCGAGCGTATATTAAGGCATGATATGACTTTTTTAACAGTTCAGCCATTTACAGCTGACCAGCTTTCTAGATAATAATATTTCAAGCAAGTAATTTGTTGTACTTTTTATATGAATTAATCTTTCCTACTATAGCTACGCGGCTCAACAAGGTAACACACAGAGTCAGATTTGTCAGAGTGGATTTGAGAAATTCAGTTGAAGTGGCCATACTAAGGATGTTTCTTTATTAAGCTTTTTAATCTCAGATTGCATTCAATGATTCGAGTGAAATTAGTAGTCCTCTAAAATTAATCTCATTGATGCACGCATAATTCCGTTTTCATTATTTTTCCTTTATTGTTTTAATGTTATGATCTTACTAGTCTTAATCCCTCAATCTCACGATTTAATCGAATGAGTTATTGGAATGCATATTAGTTGGAAAAGTATATTGGGTAAATGCGCTCGGCCGCAAGATGGATGCCGATCCCAAATGTTCAATTTGATGGGCGGCTGATCACGAATGAGATGATTTCCTCCCAAACTTCGAGAAGACAAATTTTCCCATTGATAACTTAAATTAAAACTATTGTAAATAATACTACGGTAAAAGATGATACAAGGTAAGTTGTATAATTCTTATTTTATTAGAAAATATAAACAATAGTTAAAATGAAAAAAAAAAACAGATTTGATCTTGATCAACGACTTGCGTTGGTTGTTTACCATCTTAGTGGAATGGAATATAATTACCTGGACCCATTAAACCTGCCGACGGAAACCAGCCTGTAGAGCTGTATTTCCACCCGCTGGCCAGCATCAGGCTGAAGCAAATACGAGCAGGAGCCAGGACCCTCGATACTAGGAGACTTGATCTGCCCGAAGGTCTTACCAGACTTACTCTTCAGGATACGCGAGTCTATCGTGATGTTGCACACTGAAACAAAATTGGCATTCAACTTGTGTCTATAGTTTAAAAATGTCTTGAAATTTTCTATTATTAGCCATGTTTTATAAAATTGTGCTTCATTTCATATGCATGGTTCATTTCTTGTAGGTATTTGTTTGCACGTTTTGATTTTAAAAATGTATACATAAAGCAATATAATAACATTCTTTGTTAAACATTTTATTAAAATATGCAAATCTATTTGTAGGTTTAGTGTGGTTTTAGTAGAACTCCCATAACAATGGAATTAAAGTAACGAGAAATGTGGTAATTGCTTTCCTAAGATACTTTTGTAGGGTTGCAACAAAAGATGCTATCCCGACGGAGCGTAAAAACCTGATAAAGATCCGAGTTGAATGAGCCCGTCTGATGTTCACACGTTTTTACAGAACCAAACTACGTATGTTGTAGTCCCTCGAAACCAAACAATACTGTCAAAAATTTTCTCTCCCTCAATATTGCTTCGTCCTATAACGGATATCTTTAAACATAATATTGTATGAAGGAAATATTTTATGTCAGTACCTCCACTACTATAGGAGAAAAATTAAAGTGCGTGTATTTTCCAAGTAGGATTCAAAACAAGTCAATTTCATAAATTAACTATATAAAACGTTACGTATTCCTGCGAGCATTTTAATTTACCAGTAAAAACTAGCTACGTACCTACTTAAACAATACAAAAAGCTTCCAACCTCGCAAGACAAATAAAAACATTCAAAAGCTTTGATATTGGCCAAGGGTTAATAAGGGACCAATATTCAAAGAAAAGGCAAACATTGTTCGGGTCTGGTTAATACGCAAGGGATTCGCGGGAACCAAGAAAAACTCTTTATTTTGTTTTATTACGTACGTAAAAAATACCTTTCGTGTGTTTTTTCGTAACCGTACCTTTCAACTTTACAGTTATTCGAGTAATTTAATTACGCTTACATAATTCTGTTACATTATATTTCTTAAAGCTTCATTTTAAACGCTACTTAACTACGTATTTTATGACTTAAATTTCCAACCCTTATTGGATAAGTATAAAAAGAAATTTTATCTTCTTATATTAGACAAAGAAAATGTAT
The DNA here is from genome assembly GCA_949316135.1 of Choreutis nemorana. Classification (NCBI taxonomy): domain Eukaryota; kingdom Metazoa; phylum Arthropoda; class Insecta; order Lepidoptera; family Choreutidae; genus Choreutis; species Choreutis nemorana. The sequence goes on from OX438598.1 coordinate 4,287,458, forward strand.
ATTTATAAACGTACTTACTTACCCGTGCTGAGCTTAGTTAAAAATAAAATCTTACAAGAAAGGCGGGTAAACGGATAATCATAATAAAGGTACTAACATACTTAGCTATTTAAGCTGTCTTTTGGGTTCCGTACTCACAGGGTAAAAAACGGTACCCTATTAATAAGACAGATGTCCATCCATCCGACAGTCTGTCAGTGGTCTCTATCTCACGAACCGTGATAGCTAAACTGTTGACATTTTCAGGGAATGTCTATCTCTGCTGCCGTTACTTAAAGCATAAATAACTAAAAATCTAGGTCTCATTAGATGGTACGGAACCCATCATGTCTGATTCGCACTCGCACTTGACTGGTTTTTTTTTTCAAATCCCTTTCATAGAAATTTTGATGTAAGAGTATAAGTAAGTATAAACAATCTCGTTTTCTAGGGTTTCCAACAATGTTTAAGTTTATAGGTGCGGTTCAGTTTTTTGTATTATTTTATCTATTCACTATCGGTTATTCACCTCCCAAAGAAAAACTTGTTTAATGAAATATCTCTAATACTTTAATATTTATGTACGTTGTGAGAGTAGAAAACAAGAGAAGTTTACAAGCGGAGCACCTTATTGATATGTACTTACTAATACTAATGCTTATCTTGTATTGACTTATACAGAACTAAGTTTCCTGGATCAGTAAATCTGTGCCGGAACGTCGGCAAATTCAGCAAAGGTCTGCTGATAGCGTCATCCCCAGTGAACGGCTATTTGCATCAGAATCGCCGTGAGCGTTGGGGTATGTGGCGTTGGGAGGGAATCGACAACTTGTTTGCTTAAATACATACGTGTCAAAGTAGGAACACAACGTTATTCTTTCTCTCAGTGGACTGTTCCTCAAATACTACAACTTGGGTCTCTAAAACATTTTTAGAGAGTATGCATCTTCGGTCACAAGTTGAGTGATGAGGTAAATGGGGAAGTTTGTTGGGAGCACGGGTAAAAGGTGGAGATTATAGTCATGTGCTTGCTTATCTTTTACCTAAACTGGTACTTACTACTGGCACAGTACTGCTCGAGCCCGCATTGTGCGCACCGCGTGGGCGCTACGTCTCCGCACGGGCAAGCCCCGTCTCGTACGCAGCACGCACAGTCCTCCCCGCCCCCACCTGGGCATGCACACCCAGTTGACGATTGCGTCCATAAGTCCACTTGACCTAATAACAAGGTACAAATATCAAGTTTAACTTAAAAACTATTTAGTCACCATTCTTTAAACGAAGGTCAAGAAAAATTGTGATATAGGGTTGCTGCTTATGCACCCTGTGTAAATATAGATTTAGACTATATTGCGTTTTCAAAAATTGAATTATATTTTAAAATGTTTACTTACTGCTTCCATCAAGAAAAATCGGGGTCCAAGCAATCTGCGCAGAGGCAGTAATGCATGCAATGGCAAAGAAAAGTAAAAACGCTAGCCGCATAGTGCGCGCGGGTAGTCACCGCCCGCCGCACCCGCACCGTCCGCCGCGCCTTCTTCGCATTGGCCCCACTAATCCCGCACGATCATACACAACACATTACGCACAAATAATAAGCTCCGTATCGCATCATTGCTTAAATTCACAATTCCTTTATCACTCTTAGTTTACTATGATTCTATTATAGATTTTCATTGTCCATCTCCATTGGACTGCTTTTCATTTAGGGCTTCACCTGGCCTGTAACAAAATAAACAATAGAGATTACTAAAAACTGAATAATGTTCCTAAACTAGTGACCCGCTCATTTCGCTTTCGATTTAACTAAAAGGTAAAAAAGCTTCTAAAAGGTAAGTATATGAATCAATTGACATATTACAATGAAAGCCTTATCTAATCGATTCGCAAATCTAGATGAATTCAAAGATCACTACACATTTTAAAGCGAATTCTAATGAAACCTCGTTTGAAATCGTTCCCTATTTAACCAAGTTCTATTTGTATGTTTATTTTAACCCTTTGCTTCCCGTGTCACAACGTCGGACTCGACTAAAATCCGTACTGTTAAAACCAGTGTTTATTGTGTGTTTATCTAGGTTTTTTCAGAACAAATATAGGTACTAACCAAGTATTGCTGCTCCAAATTAGTCAAGAGCACTTCTATGTCCAACCTCCTTAGAGAAATTTTGAAAATGAAGCTTTTAAAGGGAACAGAAACATTCGCAGATACCTCAACTTCGCATGAACCTAAGTAGATTTTTTTAAATACCTTGATTTGTCTATACTCTTAAACCCTGTTTAAAAAATCAGTTCAAAGGATAATTGTGACTGGCTTGATATGCATTTATCAATTATTTTTTGTTTTTATTGCAGAAAGTGCTACGAAGGGCTTTAACATTGTAAAAAAATACAAGTAAATCTTCAAAAACATTTTTAATTAGACCGCCGTAATATTATGTTCAAATCAATGCCAATATAAAATAATTCAATAAATAATTATCAGTAGTAACAGCAGGATGTGTTCGGATAAATAGGCCTGGCGAGGACACAGTCTACGTAATTGCATTCTGGACATGAGTCGCAAACTTGACAGGGTCTTTGACTGCTCAGCCGAGGAGGAGCTTGACATTCGAGTTTATTTTCAAAGGATTCGGAACAGTTCCACTGTAAACAACAAAAAATCATCTAAAACAATTGTGTTGTTGTGGAGTTTTCTTAAATTATTGATTTGTAACATATTCAATCTTCATATAACAGAGTAAATTTTTTAGTAACTACGTTATTACAAAATGACTTTGTAACCTGCCCTATTTTAAACGCAACGAACCCAAGAAAAATCAATAATAACTTCAAATTGTAAGAAACAATTGTTAGAATTCTTAGAAACGGTCCCAATTAATATTCTTTTTACTTATTTACTTCAATATGTGAAAGGCATCATTTGAAAATGCTGGAATATTCTTTTTACTCGACTACGGCAAAACCAAAAAGAAGGAACTATTTGATTTTAGCATGTATGTAATAACGTACTATTGTAAAGACGTAGGTATTTTAACATAGTCGAATATATCTAATAAATAATATAATAATCCACTACTATCCACTGAACATCATGTTTTGAAATAAAATGAATATCTTAGAAAGTTAGATTTTCAAAAAATGCTTAGATCAAGTTTAAATTTATAGAAGTATTTTATAGTCATTCAAATTTATCTGTGGACCGCATTTGCATAAGTAGATGACTCCAGAGTACTGATCCTGTAAATTAATTAACTTTTCACGAAAATCACCTAGACATGGAAATCGTAAGACGAAAGTCCCATCCAAAAAGTTTTACATTTTACGCTCCCTGTTAATTACTAAGCTTAGATGGAGGGGATTGGAATTTCAATATTATTATTCAGTAAAATAAAATAAGAGACTCAATTATTTAGAAACTTAAAGATGCCCAATACATACGGTAGCTTCTACCCCATAGGAAAAAGGCGAAGCTCATAAAACGCTTAAATATCAGAGGTGCCCGTAGCAAGCTTGTTATAGCTCTTACTTCCCCCTAATCTGATTCCTCCGCTAAGCTACACCTTTTATAAATGTGTTTTAATATATTTCAAGTAAAAGAAACAAATTTCATATGTACCTAACTCAAAATAAGATTTAATTTTAACTTGGAATGATTGTTAATGTAACAAGCCACACGTTTGAAACATAATGTCTGTTATGTGTCTGTTTAATAGGGATTGGTACGTGACATCGCCAAGTAGGTACGAGCATGTGTTTCGTGACCCACATTTTCACTCCGTTCTCATTCTCGACCCGTCAGATTATGGGTCCAAATCACGGGAATCGTTTCTTAAGCCACACTCAGAAATAAATCTTGTGCCGTACCCTTGTCGAAGAAATAAACATTCAGCCCTGCAGGCAACTAAAATCCAAGTCAATATATACGATTCCGTACAAGTTATCAGTGACAATACACGATCACGACAGCACTTTTATTATTTTTCAATTAAATTGAAAAAGTTTGTTAAGTACCAAAGAAAATAGGATTTCTGTATCCTAAACATGGTTAAAAAGTTCAACTATAAACATGTGTACCTGCGAAGTACCTTTGGCTAGTGCTGGACTTATAGCAACTCAGCAAACAGTCATTGAAACAATTTTCTATGTGTATCCCTCTTTAATAATTGTAAATTTATAATGTTGTCTAATTAATCTTAATCTGTTATTATTATTAATATCATGTCCAATTTTTTTTTAGTTTTGTTAGACATCTTGTAGTTACACATTTTAAAAATAGCTTTTTCCGTTGTTTAAGCCATATCAGGAGAACGAATTTACTTTAATTAAATTAATTTTGGTTTCGAAATATTCGTGTAAGTTCGGGGGGGTTCTTAATACAAGAAAATTGGAAAAAGATCCCGGAAAAATTCCACTTTTAGCTGTCAATTTAACATTTCAGTAAAAAAGTCAAATTATATGTGAGCAAGATAAGGGTTTCAAACACATTTGCTCAAATATATGTTTTATCCCGGCTGTACACATATTATATTATGGCAAGGTATCACACACATACGTGGTAGATAATATAAAAGATATTTTTATATTTCACGGGTTGACGTCTCGAGTAACGTAAGTTTTGATTACTTCGAACATATACAACGTATTTTTATTTTATTCTTAGCAAAACGCTTTGGATTTCTCAAATTACCGTTTCATTTTATTTACCATTTACTACTTTGTACTCAATAAGAAAACATCATGTTAAGGGTTTGTTTCAAAATGTGCAAATAAGGTCCTGAATAAGCTACTTGCAACTTATCTGACGTAAAAACATCATTGGTGTTTCATAATCATCAAATAAGCTTCTTGCTAAGTAAATTACAAATTTCATCATTTGGCAATCAATGCCGTTACTTAATGGTTAAGATACATGAAATTAATACTTCTCTTAATTAATACAAAACGAGAACCAGACGTAATTTTTCTTAATTGACGATTGCCCTACGTTTCGTTTCAAATAAAAGGAATCGATTTCTTAAAATATTTTACGCTCTCACTTGTTTCGTTAATGGAAACGTCCAAATGCGTTGGCGCATCTTTAACTTGAAAGTAACAAACTGACACTCGAACTGAATGGTTAAACGTTTGTGAAACACAAAATATCTTACAATATAACTTGGGCCTGTTTAAGGCAAGAGTGAATAGGTTTCTCCTAGGCAGGCATGATCCACCTTAGACCTCATCGCCGCAAATGCCTGCCTGGTCTTGGAATAAAAATATATACATCTTAAGCGGAAGTTTTATGTGGTGACTATTAAATTTCTGATTTAGTAATCCAATACTTTAGTCAGACTATGTCAAAAAACCCTATATTTAACATTTTAAAACATAAATAAAATATACTATGAAATAATTACTTGAATAAAGGTTTTAAACTAATCTCAATATGACACATATAGGAATTCCAAAAACGTCGAAAATGAACAAGTTTATATGTTGAAATTTTTTTTGCTTCCAAAAACTTCTCAAACACCATGAATAAATAGAGATGAATACGAAAAAATATTTCGAATTTGAAAATCTATCCAGTAATGACGAAGGTTTAGTGTTTTTTATTTTTGGACGAGTGAATTTGGGGTGAAATTTTGTATAGTAGTATTTTCATTTTCGAAATTTGGTTGGTAATCTTCCAATCAGTTTTTAAGGTTTTTTAATTTTTAGATTTTAAGAGGACAAAATCGAATTGGTCATATTTTAAATGGGAATTCTATCTACTAATCTTACATTTAAAATATGTATATGGTTCAGGTTTCTATGAAAATATGGAAACTTCAAAACTGGAATTCTGTTCTAAAAATGTTGTGATTTTTATAAATACTATTAAAAAATGCATGCATAACAAAATAATTGTAATAATAATAAATGTTTTATAGTTATTACCATTTCAATTTAAAAAATAAATTTGATAATAGTTATCTATATTTATATGACTGCATCAACGTTCTATCACCTACAATGGATTTAAAAGATATAGAATCTTTCGAAATATCTAATCATCAAACGTAGCGATTTTAATATTCCTTTCTGGCTTCCGGATTTATATCTCTACGTATGGCTGGAGTAAGAAATGAAATTGAAATTTCTCATCGACATCACTGCACGGCGGCATTTATTCAATTTTTTACCTTCTAGAGGATATTTGCGTGGGAATCAATTCAGGTGACGGGCTTCCACTGCTTCAATTTTTATTAGTTCTGATTTAAACAGAATATTAATTTAAAAATGTAAATCGAGGTGACTGTAAGCGGTCCGATTAATCGGAATTGCTCCAGCACCGAGATAGCTGGAACTATACATTGCACACGAGCTATCAATATTCTAATAAGTATCCATAGTATAAAGTGCAATGATACTTATGCTATATTTAAATTTTCTTGGATTGAATTTTAATTGTTTCTTTTATCTCAAATTAATGTGATTAATGAATATGAATTTTATAAGCATTTGGCTAATACAATTACAGTTGAATTTGTTACAAATGGTAACTTTTACAAAACAACTTAACCTTGTTTATTAGTTCATCTATAGTAGTTATATTTGAACTTAATTTACCTGTTCATACTCGCATTCAGATTGATTTTTGCGAGTTTCTCTATCACAGTCTGCGGGTCTAGCTTTCACATAACAAGGTTTCTTGCGCGGGCGCAATCCAGTTGCTACTTCACAGGCGCGTTGCATTAATACAGTTGGTTGGTTCTACAACAAAATAGTATCTCTTCACTTTACTACATTCAATACTACTAAAAACAAACGATACCACTTTTTATACGACAACTTTAACGCCTTCAATTTAATTTATTGTTTCTCTTACATTGGCAAACAAGTTTTTTGAAATTATAGCACATTCGGGTTAGTCGTCTAATATATCTCGAAGATCAACTTTAACTGGTCTCTTTTTTAACAAAGAACAGCACAAATCTTCTCCTTCGAAATGTGGTACTTTAATAACGTCACATATTTTAGCAGGTTTGGTACAAAGTTCACATTCAATCGAAACATCCCGTGGTTCACGGGTAAGAAAATTTGCTGCTCCCATTGTTTTAGAGTGCTCTTGATCTTGCATTCCATTCCGTTTAAAAGCTGTTACTGGTAGTTGTCGAACCTGCAACGGACAGGATGCTATTATTCCAAAATAAAACATTTCTATCATCTCATCTCAAATATGTTTGAATATTGCTATTGAAAACTTAAAATTTACGTAATGTCCTGTCACTGTTATTATTGTGGGCTCTTATATTAGGATGAAGACTTTTTCTTCAGAACTGGAAGTTTTCTTAAAGGTTTAACTATCAGATACATCGGTGTATCACTGCAGATAGTTTCTTGCATACATTTTCGTATGTATCCAACACCACCACTCTCAATGTAATGATGGTCTTGTATTCCGTTTCTTTTAAGGGCTGAGGATGGGATCGATTGTACCTGTCAAATATACTCATGGTCACAACGCAAAATCTGTTCAGTATCTTTTCTCAGCAATTTCTATCTCGCTTTTTTTTAATTGGCAGTACTTCTTGAGTGATCTTAGGAAACACAGTTTTCATAGGTTCCACAATTGTGTGCACACAATTAACAGTTGCTGCAGATCCGGCACATATGTAGCGAATTGCTCCTCTGTAGCCATAAATGTGATCTTGAAGACCATCCCTTTTATAGGCAGATTTCGGGAGGCTACCATGTACGGTTGGAACGAATCGTTCCTGAAACCAACATACAAAAGTAATTCAGAATTTTTACTGACGCTTAAAATATAAAGACCTAGAACCTTATCCCACTGAATGTACAATTAAATGTTGGTTTCAGGTTAAAATTTTTAAAAGTTGTTGTCAAAGTATACACGGTAAAAAACCTAAAAAATCGACTTACAATTCTTCCATCCTCATATCGATAGCAAGGTATTAGATACTTGGTTTTAACAGGAACGCAACAAGGTTCGGGATCCTTGGCAGCAGCTGGAGACTTGCGTCGCGGTCGGCAGCATTCGTTTTGTGACTCAGAAGCTGGAGGGTGACTAGGTCGACGGTCACCACGATCACGATCGTTTTTGTTGCAACACTCTGATTTGGCGCATACAGGTGTCTCGCAAACGGGCAGGCAGGGGTAACACATCGGTAAATCTGAGCAACACTTCATAGGGCAGCAAGGGGCTACTAATACTGGAGTCACGGCGTAATCACAACAGTTGTCTGAATAGCACGCCATATTTGTCTTGATCTTAGATTAATATTTGTTTCTTTTATTTATTTTTATTTGATTTCACAAATAATTTGGAATTTTATACAAATTTAACTGACAATTTTGAAATTTAAATTCTTATGTGACTTTCTATGTCTTTGTTTTTTCCTTTCCTGACAATCACTCTAAAGAAGGTGATGATACTTATTTTTATAAAAGCTTTATGTTTGCAAATTTACAAAACAAAAAAGTTTTAGCCAATTATTTAGAGAAAACATTTATAGGCAACTCCGATGTTGTCGCCTTCTTGTCGCTAACAACTCGAAAATGCAATTTTCCGAATGCAAATCGAATGTCCCAGACGGATTTAATGCCTTTTACTTGCCGTTACGGTTGTCATTTCCTATGAACCCCAGCGGCGGCGGCGGCTTGAAGAGATTTCAGATTTCCACCTTTTCACTGTCGAACATAACGAATAAATAAGTACGAGTAACTAGTAACTTACCTTGATTTTGTTTAACGATTAGCGAAAATAATCTTGTGACCTATATGTTAAAAGTACCAAGAATATTAAAGAAAGAAAAGTATTAAATTTATCGATTAAAAATAAAAGTGGTCTTGCGTGGGCATAGTGCATAGGCATTTCATTCCATTTTTTTATATTTTAAGGTTATGGTTTTTTCAGATAAAAAAATAATAATATATGTATATTTGACAACAGCAATATTTAACTACAAATATTTTTCGTTAAATCGAAGTAAAGTAGAGAATGTTGAATTATTTCCTATCGACTGCACCCTTTTACGTTCAGTCTTCACTGTACCGATACTGGATACTATCTTTTATAAATAACCATACATAGTTTGTGTATGTGTGGGTCCCTTCCTTCTCCACTTAACTGGAACACTTGAGTGTAACACAAGATAAGAGAACAAGTCTTTTGTCTAAATGTTATTGTTTCTGGTTTATAGCGAAATGTTGGATTAAACAACGACATCTATTAAATTCTTTTGAGCGCCTGTGATTTCATTCGTAAGCTTTTATAATAATGAACTAGTTAACTTACTTACGTTCATTTACCATAAATACAAAACATTAGTTGAAATAAACTTTTAGGTAGTAGCTTTAATCATTCGTAAGAGTCTTGATTTGTAGTTTTGCATGGGGAGTAATTATTGCAAAATTATTATATTGTTAATTTCCTCTTCAAAAATAATTAGTTAGCTTCAAAAATTTATAGGTTAGCTCCAAAATGACGAGTTCTACACCTACGATGTTGCGGGACAAAAAACAACGCCTTTTGCCTTTGGCAAAAACAGGCAAAAGATTATTCGACGAGGTTTAATTAAATAAAAGGAGAATAAAACTTACGCACTGTATTTAAAATAGAAAAGAATCTGTATTGAGAAGAGAGACACTAGTGGCGAGGACTATCTCTCCACAGGTTTGTCGTAGCGACAAGTTATCAAAGGTAATATTCGAGAATTATCGGAGTTTGGCAGTCGCGGTCTGACCACTTTTAGTGTGTTAATTCAGGAATTCGCGCAGTGAAGTAGCCATGGTTTTGAGTTCTGCGTTCCGCGTTCACGTAATCTACGCTGGGACTTAGAAAACACACCGAATGCTGTCAGATAGCGACGGTCAAAATGAAGCAGTATTTGCAACTGTGAACTTGGAACGCAGTACTCGAAACTCTGTGTACACGAAACGGGTCTGGTGCCTAAATCTTTATTCTACTCTACTACAGTAGTGATGATACTCTACTACGTTCAATTCGCAAACTCGCTTATACCTCTGCAACAAAACTATCGGGACTACGTCGCTTCTCACTATTGGCCGACTCAATTCTTATTTCCAGTTCTAATCTCTTCTTGCTCATCGTTTACACTGATGTCTCAGTGTGTTTTTAGTGATAAAAATGTATATGAACTTTTACAGAGATTGATTTTTAACTACCCTAAACTTTTTCATCAAAAGTTTTGAAATAATTATCCACGCCGCAGCGAGCCGAGGAAAGCGCAGGAGATGGTTCGCACAACGCTATCCGTATATAGAGAGAACAATAATAAGAGATGGTACGGGTATCTGATTTTATGAATCTAAAATTAAGACAAAAACAATTTGCGGAATTGTTTCATACTATTACTTGATCTTTTGTTTATCATCTTTTGTAAAACAGGACTCTCTTTAACCGCAACATTAACACGACCGAACTAAAGTTTATAAAAGAAAAAATGTTAATTTTTTAGACAGATCTATCCCTTTTTAGGCATTTGTCGAAAATAGTCGCGTACGAGTGCTTACTTTCTCAATTTCCATAAAGGGCACGTCATTTCAATGAGAGGAACCATTGGACGTAAAATAAACCGTGTATGAATGTTTTTTATTTATTTATGATGGATGGTTCTCTTGTCAAAGGAGGCGTCGGTTCATTCGGGTGATTTATGACCTGCCCACAAAGAGCTTCATTCAAAGTACTTATTTGTCGAGACACAATAAATTTTCCATCTGTATTCGATATAAGAGCAGTGGATGAGAGGTTTAAAAATGAGCTAGGAAAATATATTTGTGATCAATCATCTGCAAAGTACATGAAACACATTTTTTACTCATTTTCATTTTTTGTTTTCAAGTTTGTAGTTTATTCTATTTTTTTCATTTATTTGGTTTTTTGAATTTTTACGTTTATTTTAAAAACACATTAAAGCAAAAATATATAACAACCATATAAATACATAGGAATCGCAAAAAGTTAAAATAAGAACCTACAAACCTCCTTAGGATCTAAAATCATCTTTATAAAAACGATTACTCCTAACATTTCGCAGTTTTATTATCATTAAAGACTTTTTTTCTTCATTAACATTCAGAGTTATAGGGGAAACGCTAGAAAAACATTTCGCATGATAATACCAAACTGGTAAGCGAATACCAATGAAATGACCTAATTTTCTGAGAAAATATAGTCAGAAAGGCGGACATTCAATCCTTTTGCCTCCACGATAGGAGGTAATTGTATACAACTTTATGATCATATGATATGGAAGGAAATATAAAATGTGATGGTCTTGGAAAACGATATCGCTTTGTTAGAAGCGACGTCATTTGTCAATGGAGAAAATATATACTATGTTCTTTATCACCTCCATACAGGACAACGAAACACAAGTGGAACATGCACAATAGCAACTGGAAGAGACTCTAATTGCTCTTGATATTGATCAAAACAGGAAAAAAACGGTCGATTCCGAGTCGAACTTTAAATATAAACGTCTTTTTTTAATTAACTTCATTAAGTTTCGTCCCGAATGCATAATAAGTAAATAGCAATTCAAATTAGCAAGATTAAAATTAACAAATGTTTTTTTTATCTATGTGCAATTACCAAACTTGGTTATTAATAACCCATCCATCGCTTGAAAATACAAAGTACCTCACAAGTAATACATATGATTATATTACTTACCAAGTCATTCAGTTTATTTAAAACATAAAAGATTTTTATATCGATATGGTCACTATAAGATATTGTTAGGTTAGCAAATTACGTAATAAATGACGACAAAAGGTCCCATGGATCTCACAACTTTTACGGTAGAAGAACTGAGGAGTTAGATTTGTTTTTTTAAAGTTATGTTTTTGATAGCATCTTATTTCTTTTTGTAGATAGTCCTTTTTCATTCCGTTGAACATTTTACAAGTTACCTTGAAACATAATTTTAAATAGGTACCTATATAAACACTAATTGTATTCTAAGTTTGAATCTTCTATGACTGCTACAAGTAAAAGTTTTGAATGAAATATACTATGTTAATACAATTCCTGCTTGGTATCTAAAAATTTAGGCTTCTAGTTTTATATACAACGAAGTTATAGGGGGGTTATAGGGCGTCCGTGCCGCTTTTTTGCTCGACCTGCCGGAGGCACTGCCTTACCCCAAATTTCAATCAAATATAATTTTATTAAATTGTCATCCATTAATGAATATTAATAATAAATTTCACTGAATATTTTACGGAATTAATATTATACTTTTGAGTTTAGTCCAATTGTTTGAAAATATATTAGACTAATTATTTTCTTAATTATATACTTAATTTCTCAAAGCATAATTCGAATTTATTTTTAATTAAATTTTTCAAATTTTTAACTAACAAAACGCAATTTGTATGTTAGAGTTGACAGGTGTTTAAAAAAATGCCAACTGATGCTTGCTCGTCGTTGGCAAAGCAATTTTCACAACATTTTTAGTATTTGTTGTTTTAGCGGCAACAGAAATAGTGATACTGTAAAAATAGTGTTAGGTAGTTATGGTTTATGAGATACAACCCGCTAACAGACGAACAGCAGAGTCTTGGTAAAAGGGTTCCGTTTTTCACCCTTTGGGTAAGGAATCTTAAAACAACAATTATTGTATCAGTGGTGGAGGAAAAGAGTAAAGTTGCTAGGAATTTTTGCGAGCGGTACGTGTACGTACATGCTGATATGGATTTTAATAAGGTTTTTACTTCCTTTCCGAAAGTTTAAATGTCATACAAATGTTGTAACGTTTTATTTCAGATATATAAATGTTCAAGGAGTCTGCAACTACATTCATGTCGCGCATACGTTACGATGCTTCCATAGCTTACAGTTATTTCTTTAGTAGTCTCCCGTCAGGATGTAGGGGAGACGCGTAATAACCTGAATAACCAGAGAGTTTATAGTCCTCCCCGACGAAGATATAACGAACTATTCAAAAGGGAATGACACCTCGGATTTTATGAAAGCACCACATTTCCACAAAGAGTTTTGCTTCTTATTTCCAAACGGTTTGGAGTCACATTTTTTGTAAAAGTACTAATGCTCAACCGAGGATGTGAAAGTCAGTGGTTTCATATGCGATAAATATGCAATGCACTATATACTTTTCTAAAGAGTTACCATTGGTTACTTTAATATACTTTTTCACCATGTTTTCATAATAAAATGTTTTATTTTTTCTTCATTATACAAACCGCTCTTCTATTCCCCAATCCCAAGAAATGAAAATCACTATGCCAGTGTCAAATCAATCAAAATCATAATGTATTTTTTGTATGAATTTTTAAATCAAAGCGACTTCAAATGCCAAATGTTATTGACCTTTATTAGTGCATACTTTGTTTATATACTATGTTCAATACAGTCGTATTGATAGGCTTGCATATGCTATTAAATTTATTAATGCTATATGCAACCAATAAAAATTAAAATCTAAGCATTAAGTCGCTTGCCGTTTTATTTACTCCCTTAGTAATTTGTAAATTACTTTCATAACTCCAATTAATTAAATTATATAGCTTTAATATATTGTACCTACTTCTATATATTGTATCTAAAATAATTCAATATAATCGTTAAAAAATATTGTTTTAATACGCATTAAGCATTGGTTACAAACCTCTGTGGTTTTTACAATGCCTAAATTATCTGATGTTATTCTAAAAACTTTGTAATGTTTAATAAATAAATAAAATAAAATAAACAAAAAATAATAGATATTTTGTCTATTTGACTCATAACTGCAGTTTTGAAGTATTATCACATTGTAAAAAGAAAAAAATAGATCTAAAATAGACGTTTGACAGAAAACACATCTGAGTATTATATAAGGGAGCAAAATTGACAGTTTTTATTTTAATTGGTTATTCAATAATATAACAAGAGCATCACAATAAAGGAGGGAATTGTCCCCAAAGTGCCAGCCTTATTGTTTTACAACATTAACGTAATCGAGTGCCACTTCTCCTCCCGTCACTTTGATGGTTTACAATTTATTTATAAAATTTCACAATTTTAAAAATCATAACGAAAAACATTGTTTACTTCCTGTTCGCAAAGGTTTTATAAAGTAAAATTTGTTATTTTATCTAGACAATATTTAACTATGAAAATTTTAAAGTTTCCTTAACTCGAAAAGTTTTTCCTGAAGCAAAAATTTGTTGCTAAGCTTATCCTCAGGGAAATTATGACGTAAAATAGCGGTTAGTAAGGAAAAGGTGCATAGTAACTGTTATAGTGTAACCGGCAACTGTGACAAAATGTTTCATATAACCTCAATTTTAAACGAGTTTAAAACTTTTACTTCCAAAGTGTAAATATACTTGAAATATGGTAACTATTACTAGTACATCAAATTTTTTATTTTTAAAATTTTATTTCAAAAATACATTGAATTTGCTTTGTACCAGTAACTAAATTAGTAAAAAAACTGGTTTAAGCTTCACTTGCTTGTACACGCATGACCATCTTTGGGGTTTACCGTACAATAGGATTACCAAAAACGGTGCCGTGTGCTTAATAGCTTAGCATTATTCTGCAAACAATTTTTCTGCTACGTACGAAAACTAAAATAAAAGAACTACCCAGAGGCGTTCCTATAAACTACAGGATTATTTATGACGATGGACTAAAATAGTTAAAATTTTGCGTCTGATGCCAAGCAAGAGTTGAGCTTTTGTTACGAAAAAATGTTGTGTCCTAGTAAATTAATATTTACGACATTTTTCTATATAAGTGTAAAAAATCCACCCTACAGTAGTTCAATTTGTGTTTTGTCTATTGTGAAACATTCAGTATAAGTTTCGAAAATAAATTATTGATCAATTTACTAATTCACTACATATCTACGGAAAACAACTCACCAAGTTAAAACAAAAAAAACTAACAGTATAGTTATTTAATGTACGGATGGATTGATACGAAATTGAATGTTTTTGAGCTGTTGTTGAATTTGGCACGTGTTACGATTTGCAACGACGTCGATCGTTACAACCTGTTTTCAAATTACCAAAGATAAAATCGTTATTGTCTGAAAAATACCAAAAATAAAAGCTATCTACCTTAAAATATGAAAAATTATTGCTTGCTAGCCATGTTGTTGGGAAATTTAATATTCAGCTGTCGTAGTCGAAACTAAATAAGGTGACACTTACTTGTTATTTAGCAAATTTCGGTGTCACATGTCGAAAAATATTTAAAGGGCTTAACATTCATACAAACCAATAACATTTTATATTTTTTTCAAATAAAAAAAATTGTATCTAGGCTTATATGTTTAAAAAATTATCCATCTATTAATATCACTGTTTTAGATATTCTAATATGCTTTGAATAAATTTTCGTATCACAGAAACTAAAACTTAATTAACAAAAATTAATCTTGATCTTTTTGAACCCGTGACATCAGTTGTATCAATTACAATATGCAATGTTTGAGTATATTTTTAGGTTTTTGTTATTTTTGAAACGTTTATTTAGTAGACAAAATTAAATCAAAGCTATTATTGAATGGTTTGTTAATAGTATTCACTTCATCTGCCATGTAAGCAAATATGAATTACGTATGATATTGACACATAACAACGGTCAATTAGTTTTCATGGTGTGTCGCAGAACAGAAATATAATTGTCAAATCTAGTACGTTTTGGTTACGACTATTATGTTTATTTTGGTTCGTTTAATTTATCTCATTTTTTATTTTTCATTTGTCCGTATTAGAAAATGTAGCACTTACTTTTATTATCACTTATATAAGAATCTGCGCATTGATAAGTTTTATTTATTTGTTTAAAAAGTATAGAAATATACTTTTATGTAATTTCAAGAACAATCATATAAGATATAATTCCAAATAAACCTACAATCAGCACGTGTCATGTAGATTTGTATAGCTTATTATCAATACTTGTTTCCAATAACAGTACATACACGAGGGTATGTTATAATTTAGAACAATCACAAGCAGAGGCGGCGAGATCACGAACATGCATGAATCTAGTGAACAATGACAAACAACATCTTGCCAGATATATTAGAATGTCTATCAACTATTCCACATACGATGCCTATTTCAAGCAAGTATATTGTTCAACACCCCGTGGCTGTATTGGTTACTTAGTTGATGATTGATATCATTGCAATTAATACTGTTCTGTCAGTTAAATATGTGAACTGATTTGCAGGTGGTAATGCTTACTTCTAATATCCTGTACAAGAACGTACAAGTGAGTGTAGAAATATGTCTTAATCAAACGCATGTCACTGAACCCGTAACTGTTTATCAAAAAGCTTAAGTTTTATTATATTAATAAGCCTAATGAAACTGATAAAGTGTACGAGAGAACTGAATCAAACTGTTCCGGACCACTGGCCCTTGGCAACTTCTTCTTCTCTTCTCTTGAAACTAATTTCAATTGAATTGAAACTTTGACTTCCAATTCAGGTCTTCCCACCTCTCCTTTTATGAGAAACAATGCTGTTTTCTATGATAATTACTTTATTTATTAATTTTATCATTAAGCGTAGGTATGTTCAAATGCAATGTTTTAAAGATTTTAAATACTTTAGAAATTTACTAGAATACTTTCTACCTATAATCTAGTTAAAGGTATAAAAACCAACATCACGCCTTATATTTTTTTCTGCTTTAACAACCAACTTATGTATTTACGTGTAAATATAATAAATATCTCTCTATATCAAACCTGTGACTAACGTGATTTACCGTATCAATCGCATTTTGAATAATCTGTTATGTTTTTACTTTCTTTTCACTCACAATCAATTAAATACTTAATATGTGGTTAACGATGTTGGTCGCATGATGAATAATTTGTTAGTTTTAAGAGATTTTACAAATTAAAATTTTGTCCACTGTTTGTTGACCTCAATAAATAAAATGAAAATAAAAATTGAGCATTAAATGACATTTTTAGTCGAATAGAAATCATGCTACTTCGGTATACCGTCAAAACTATACACCGTAGTAAATTACTACGAGTTATGCGATGCTACGGACTACGAGGTAGTAAGCTTAATAGATAAAATGTTAAACTTAAGCTTCGTCCACTTTCAATTCCAAAATATTTGTTAGTTATATTCTTAATGTAGAGTAATATTTTAACCTTACATTTTAAACATTAAAAGAAAGAAATAAGGGTAAATAATATATAAAAAAATTCTAAACAAATAAAAGTAATTTAATAAAAAATAATATAATACGATGGGTACAAGAGTAGTATTATGTGTACGCACTGTCTGTGAACATAAAGTGCTGGCAGTTCGATATAAACCGCTAATAAGCTCGTTAATTAGCTTTTAAACTTTCAATCAGTAAATCTAGTGCATCTATTGGTCAACCATTTTCATTAATTAACAAAAAAACAACCTTAACAATTTGACATAATAGCACTTATGAGATGTAAAAATTTGCATTAAACATAGAGATATTTTGATTCTTAATCGTCAGAGTTTCTCAAAATAGCATTAAAAATATAATAATTGCATATTCCAAGTAAATTCCTTGAGAATATAAATTTTAAATTAACAAGTTAGCTGTATCCATATTCAAGCAGGTCACGGCGACGCAGTGCGCAAAAGTTTTGGCACTCTCGCTTGCATACAAAAAATGAAAGTGCTGGATGTAGACTATACCCGTGCCGGGCGCTCGCCTTCATGTCACATCACTGAAATAATAACAAAAACCCACGCTACTTTACTTTTTTCCCCTAAACAGTATGTGAAATTAAACAACGGTTTTCAGGAATCGTCATGAATTATGTTGCAAACATACATTGAAGAGAATTGAATTGCCTTTTGTTAGCATTTGCAATTAATGTCAGTATTATAATTCGCGAAATATACTAATTAGACTGTTTATGCTTTTTCCTACATATTTTTATAACTAGTTTTCTTTTTAACTGCACTTGTTTATTATTATTTATACCCGACAAAAAAAACAACTTCAAAAGATTGCTCTAAAAATGAAAAATAACTAACAATTAATTATTTCTATAGAAATTATAGGCTGTTTACCGAAAATAATTTCATTTCACTGTCTTATTTCTTTAGAACTAGATTGACTAGAATTGACTAAAGGAAATTAGTGAATGGGTAAAACACCAGGTATGTACAAATATTGCAACTTTTGGTGTCGATGCCAGCCCAAAAATAGGGAATATGCATGAATGTTTATTTTTATTATTCGGTACAACACATCTGTTAAATTTCTCAAATATCTGACTTATTGACTAAGTTATAAAGCTTCAAAGTCGTTTGTAAGACAGAGAGATCCGATATGTACAATGACGTCGAGTACACGAGCGCCATACAACTTTCATAAAAAAGGTTGTTCTGATGAGCGAGATAGATACATTTACTTTTAAAATTTCGCTTTTTAGTTAACCATTCTCTTACTACGATAATAATTTCTTGCATTTTAATTTAACGTTCAAAACAACAAAACCAAACACACTGTCGTTATGTTTATCTGTTGAAGAGTTCTAATGAGCCTCGAAGAGTCAAGCATCAGGTCATTTAGAATCTGATGACTTTTTGATTGAGTCACCATTCTTAGGTACCATTCGAACAAGCCCAAACACAATGTCATTGTTCTTAATATTTTCCGAGTTCCCCTTAACCTTTAATAGTCTCTATCATCAGGTCAGTTATATCTTGACTATTATGACTTTTCGATCATGTCACCTTTTGTACCATTCGAACAAGTCTAAATAAAAGGGCATTATTGTTGTAATGACTGTAATGTTGTATAACCGTTGTAGAGTTCCCTTATATCAAGTAATTTTGGAGGCAAACTATGGTGTTCAATTTCAATTCTACTTGACGAAATGATGCTTTCCAAGAACTTATATATCCAAGTTTTTGTAAATTTTGTCCAAATCGCTATGTGTGTCCCTATAATCTTTGAAGAGTTCCCTCAATTTCTTCAGGATCACATAATTAGACCCTGACCTGATAAAAATAGGACTAACTAGAAAGTTTTTTCTTTCAAACAAAAAATGAATTATTGAAATCGGTTCATAAATGACGAATTTCTCAGGTAACAAACATTTTAAAAAAGATACATGCAACTAAATTGAGAATCTCCTCCTTTTTTAAAGTTAAATAGGGAGTTAATAAGTGCAATGTACTATTTCAATACATCAATCAAAACAAAAAAATGACATAATTATATCGTAACAAAAAGTTAAATATAAAACAAAAGCTGTGCTCTATCCAATATTTTGTGAACAATTTAAATGAAAGAACTTTTTATTTTATTGCATTTTAATTACTCTTTTGTAGAGCTATATCGGTTTTCGTTTCAAAAGATAAATTGTTTTTATTTAATTTTAGATTAAAATTCCTTGTTACAAATTTTGCGTTTTTTACAGAATGCTATCACATATTTTTGTTAACTTTTATGAGTGCTTAAAACGTAGTCAATAATAAAATGACTGCAACATGAAAATAATTATTTTTGAAATGTCCTTTTTGTTTTAGATAACTGCCAATACAGTTTTCAAAAAAGCGGACAGTTCTTTGAGTCGATTAGCAATACATACATTTGAAAAACTTGAAAATATTGGGTTTGGATTGAAATCCAAGTTCCACTGATAAATTATTCGTAAGAGACCAATCATTAATCTGTACATAGTTCATATGCGACTAAACTAAACTGGACTTGAAACAAAACAATGACATAATTACTAAGTACTTGACTGCGTCATCAAATCTAATCTAAATAATTGTAATTTCTCTTATGTATCCCTTTTATCACCTGGATCCTTCCTAATTTTATTTCTGTCATCCAATATCATCGAGAGCAATAATTTCTAATAATATCTTGGTTGTCATATACAGCGACGCGTAAACCTCTGATCCATGATATTTGTATTTTATAGCCTACCTTTTGTATAGATGCCAACCTCAAGTCAGAGGGTTATTTCAAGCTATACACGCGCTGCTTCTAAGCTAAGCCATTCGATTTACTTTAATCTCAATATAACACAGCCGAATACTATAATAATTGATGTTTAGCTCTAATGGAAGCTATTTCTAAATCAGGAAAGTTTTTGTCATGAAATAGAGCCGGGCTAGCGTGTTTATGTCCCATTTACCCACCTTACTTACACAACTTGTAAGAAACTTCTGAATCTAGTTAATTCAACTCTTATTATTACCGACCATTGAACTTTTATTTACCATCAAACATATTACTCTACTCAATGTAACTACTATATTTGAGTTTTAAATTTAACTTGATGCAATTTAAAGAAGAAAAAATCAATATTAATGATACCGTAGTACACTTTTTCTTAAAAATCAATATCCAAACCCCCCGAATGTGATTCAGCTAGATGCTGGAAGTTTTTATGCAAATTAAGATTAAGAAAGTTACTGAGAAAATTTTATAGCATTAATTACCGTCGTTTTAATACAGTTTTGACTAACTTTTCATGAGGTTACTACTTACGCAAAACGAGATAGACAGGTACTTATCTTTTTCTATCAAACGAGATTTTTCAGCATGCACTTTGTGCAGTTTAGTATAGTGCGTATTTACTGTTAGCTTTGTTATTGTGAGCATAAGCTCTAACAGCATTTAAAACGGGAGAAAAGTTTGTTTTAAAAATACGTTTGGCTCTGTTTAATTAGTAAAATAATACAAATCTCCACAAATAAGAAGAATACAAAGCTTAATGTTGTTTGGTAGTTATGTGATATCTTCTTTAGAGTACCTAGATAGAGATCGTGTTGTTTGTGTGCAACTCATGTCCTACATTTCTCTTCTACCCCTTTCCTACCGACTCACACCTACAAGAACTTTATCAACTGATATGAAAAAAATACAAGCAAATTTAAACGTAGGTCTGATATGAAAAAGTTTTTTATTTGTATTGGAATAATTACCGAATCGTGTATAAATGATAAGTTAAATAATTTTAAAATAAAAATTGGCAGACATGTTGAAATCCCTGCTTTGGTAAAACAATTTGAAGGAGTTCGTGCCTTTATAATGCAGCAAAGCTTTCGTTTCTAAAAAAGGATAAAAATGAAAGTAATTTACTATCCGGATAAAATACGTTTGGTATTTGAATATAAATAAACTCTAGTACACACACACAGTATCTTGATAGTAATAAATCATCATGATTGTTGAGTTGAGTAAGCTTAAAACGATTATCCTATTTACCTTATTTCTACACTAAATCTCTACAAAAATTCATTTCACACATTGAAACTTCGTAAATATCGTGATAACTCTAAAGTGAGTAGGTCCGTAGAATCCACTAATTACCTAAAAAACTCAAATTAGTTGATAAATTCAAATTAAAAACGGACGATTCACTGACTTCTAGAGACAACCCGTAATAATTTACCTAATATAACACTGAAGAGTGCTCGTGAGAAAGCTTTCTTGAATTTTAATAACCTTTTCTTTGATGTCACGATCTCAATTGTCTTTTGATATTCATTCATTCACTCCGTCATTAAACGCCATAAATTGGCTTGAGATTTTCAGAACTCTGAAAATTTTTACATTAACAATCGAAACTTACCGAGAGTATGTTGCCCGGAGAAAACAAATCATTGGCACTGACACTTGGTTCACTCACTATTCCACTGGGGGGTTTGTGTCACTTTGGGCACCTTTGAGATGGTGTTGATAGTTTATACAGATGTCCGGGTGAATGTTTATTTTTATTGTTAACTTACGTAAGTGTGCGTGTGGAGAGCGCGCGTGTTCGCCCGCCCGCGACGGCCGCTACTGTGACTGACTGGCCACCCGGCGGCTCAGCAGCGCGCATGCCTACTTTACACGCTGTCTTAACTTACGCGGATGTTCGCATCCACCGCCGACGCTAAATCTTTCTCCTCAAATTATATCCGATTTAACTTTATAAAAGAAGTAGCTGAAAAAAACTTATTTAGTGATATTTTAATTAATAGCTCTACTTTGTTTAAGAATATCATAGAACAATTTTAATAACGACATATTTATCTATTACGTATCTTAAATGAATTAAACCTAAAATGTTTAAATAAATGTGTCTAGCTTGAGATATATATGAAAAACCGGTTAATGTAAACATAATGCGTTATTGTTCTACATTTTAGTAAACAGCACACCACAACACTGTGTGTCAGAGCAAACGCGATCAAATATTAAATGTACGAGTATCATGAACACATACCGCACTAATACCATTACGTTGATATCGACCGTTATATAGCAGCTGGCTAGGATATTCTTATAGCTCATATCGATTAAGCGCTCACTAAATCTAGAGCTGGTGCTTTAGTCATTTATGAATGTATGTGAGAACTTGCAAGCTTTTGTCCACTGCTTCGTTTTCATGGAACATATTACAGTAAGAAACTTCGTAAACTTTAAGAGTAATGTATGTTAAAAAGTTTTTAATTTAAAGGCGGTAACTATTTTTCGCTTTATCATAAAAATATATAAAAACTGCCTGCTGTTTTTACGTAAACAGAGAAATTTCCCTATTGATAAATAACTGGTAATAATATATACCTAAATACAATATATAATAAAAACATAATATATGTAGTTTTCATATATGGATATTTTCCCTATTTCAAACCTGATTGTGTTCGGTCATAACAATATTGGCTTTGAACTAATCTTACAATTATATTGTTTGCAGATATAATTCTTACAATTATTTACTGATTAAAACGACAGTCATGTCAAATAAAATAAAAAAGGTGTATTAAAAGACGTCTTCAAACTTTACAAATGATGAGACGAATAACAAAATAAAAATAATAAAGTCCTCTATTCGGACCTTTCCAGAAAGAAACCCTAAATAAACGATCAAGTTTCGAAAGATGAGATCTTTTGTATACAGTTTTCCATTTTCCTTGTCGCTTCCCCTACATGCTTCAAAATAATTCTGACTTGTACGTAACATGCAGCCTATTTTTTTACCTGAAACACGAATATTACGAAAAAACGCGTCATATAATAAAATAATAATAATAATTCACTGTTTGTTGCGACTTGAAAATCTGATAAAAGAATTTCTACAAATCTTTTACATTATACTGTTTTAAAATAATAATATTTTACTTGTTGTATGCCTCCTGGCAGAATATAGTGTAACACTGTATACATGCGTAACATCTGCAATATTTTCCATGTCTTATATTCACAATGAATGTCTTTGACTTTGAATGTAAATCAGTACAATAATATTATTTTTCAAGTCACAAACTTTAAACCATCGATGTACTTATCATACGAGGATCAAAAAGAAATTGAACATATGAAACTGTAACACTTCCTTTCAAAAGATTCTTTGATAAAAAATTATTTCGTCTGTTATTTGTGAAACGTATTCTTAGTAAATATGCTCAAAATATATTAAACTGAGATAGAGAACTATAGACAGTTGATCTTTTTATTCCTAAACATTTTATTAAAAACAACTAAAATCAAAAGCGTACAACTTAATTTGAGCTACAAATAGAACATATAAGTGAAATGGTTTAATTGTTTCAGTCGATGTGATAAGACATGTAGTTACGTAAGCAATCAAGATGCTTACAGGATATTTGTGCTCTCATTGTGCTCCGCGGTACGTGTGTGGAATTGAGTACGAGTGAGATGAGCACTGGCTTGCCTTTTTACTGCAAACACTACAACTGCTAGCAAATAAATGTTACTCTGTCCAAACAATCTTACTTACTTCGATTTGCTGTTGCTACTTGTACCTGTAAGAAATAAGTGATTATTAATTTATGAAATACATAAGTAAGTGTCAGCATAAATATGGAATATAATAATAACACCTGAAGAGACTCTTGCTAGATAGCTGGATCAAGGGTCAGATATAGAAAGCAGTACTACTAGACACGGCGCGCATTGTCAGGAGGATCCTCTCTCTGCAGCCCTAACCACACCGGTAGCTTGAGCATTGCCCCGCTGCCGGTGGCAATCTAGGTTAGGTTTTTCTATCTGTGTTTTATTTTACTTTATATAAATATTGTAAAAACCTAAACTATGAGTTAAAATTAATAAAGAGAATAATAATATAATATAATATATAGCATGGAAAAGGGAATCTCACTTTTTATTAAAGCCTTTCTAATTCAATTACTGAGCCGTGGAATTTTTTGGTTAAAATCTGGTAAATCTAAATTAACGGTATACAGCATGTCAATATAAGTATATTATGATGACTTGGTACTATGTGACTAGCAGATCTTCGCAAACAACCTTGGAACTATTGAACCCGCTAACATTTTTTTATTTTGTTTAGTATTTTGATCATACCAAACAACTGTTAAATCATAATGAAAGTATATACTGAAGCCAAATTTTCCGGTAACGTTGTGATTATCATTTACAAAAACTGTATTGGCTATTTCTGTGATTTTTTTAAATAGTCAAAAACATAAAATAACCTACTATGTTCAAATGAATTTACAATTTTGTAACCTATAGCTAAAAGTCCAAGCAAATTGAAAGTACTAATGTAACCATGTTATTGTATAATTAACATCGTACAAAATGAAAAACAAAGTACTAGTATACAATTGGAATGAGGTCGCCACGCCACCAACGCATCAAGCAGCGGGGGCGGGCGACGCCATCCCATACAAATTTTATGACCAAGTTATTTTACAACTATGCAAAAAATCCTTGTTCATGGTGTAAATAGCCATACAATGTTTTAAAATTCAAAGGAACCTTCTTATACGTGGAAATATACTTATTTAATCGCGACGGTTCGGTCCGAGGCGGCAAGGCATGGCAACAGAAACGCCGCCGCCGCCGCTCGAAATAACCGCAAATCAATACCAACTGCTTCCAATCTTTTAATAGACACTGTAACAGATAAACAACGACATTTAAGTTTTCAAGTTTTGTATTATTGTTACCATTCAGATTTATTGCTTTACATGTCGTGGACCGATCGTATGTCTGAGCCCCATCTAAAGTTGAACAAATTGATGAGAATTTCTATTTGTCAATTTTCCCTACTAGTCATTTGGCCATATTGTGATATAGCTGGGCACATCGTAGTTACTTAGCACGCTCATTTTTTATTATTTGCTAGCAAATGATGCACTGTTTTTAGTAAACATTGGCGAGGTTAGATTTGGTATTGTGACCACAATGTGCCATCGAGCGGCCAAAATCGACATAATTTAGACATAGATAATCGACACATTT
This sequence comes from Choreutis nemorana, assembly GCA_949316135.1. Classification (NCBI taxonomy): domain Eukaryota; kingdom Metazoa; phylum Arthropoda; class Insecta; order Lepidoptera; family Choreutidae; genus Choreutis; species Choreutis nemorana. The sequence continues at coordinate 4,312,664 of OX438598.1, forward strand.
TCTGATTATTCCAAGTGAAAGTGACACTATTGTTACATTTGAAGTTACACTAGATTTTTAGTTTTACTTAGTTTGGGTTCTGCCTCATTCACAGTATTGCCAGTCAACCACTTTGCCTGTAACAACCCTAAAGAATCGATTTGTCCAAGCATGACCGGGCAGATCAATACGAACGCATGTTGACATCTTCATGGACAACGCACAGGCGATGCTGTTGGCGATCCAGACATCAAGGGCATCATCATATCATTAGTCGGCGGTATCACTTTTCATCAGCTACCTACCTGTGCTGTAATATAAAAACGATACACAAAAATCTAGAAATAGCGGTGTGCCCAGGCAGATGTCGATCGGCCCATTTAATATCGATCGGCCTGCGAAATAAACATTTTCATAGATCCGCAATTCCAATAAAATACGTTTCTTTTTCAGGATGAAAATTATTTTAAGAAACGAATTAGAGTCCAAATTCAATAAATAAGATTGATGGATGATTCTTAGTCATACAATAGTTAAGATTAAAACTATATCCCGACTACTCCCAAAAAGGGTTCTAAAAAGAACGAAACAAGAAGATATTTTAGATAGAAATCCACAAATATGGTCAAGGTAGAGACGTGTTCGCACCTACTATATAAATACTTTTTATACACAATTTTTTTTTAGTTCTTTAATTTGTAAGTACGACAGTCGCTATAGTATCGAGAAAAAAAATTCAAGTATCCTAACACTCGCGCAATTGAGACCTTTCTAATGGAGAGGACATCCTTACATACACATACATAAGCCGCCAAAATCATAATCCTCAGCTTAGTTGGCATAAAAAGGTGCAGCTCGATGGTATCGATCAGCTTTAAAATGAAAAGCAAATAAATGGCCTCGTCTTTGAGATGTACCTCCATTCTTTACCTATAGGGAAAAAAATTCCGGCGTTGTGTAGAAGACATACGTCAATGGGGGGCCACAAAAACCGCGGAGTAGAGATGGGCGGACCTAATTAATGGGGACCAAGTTAGCAGGCCCCGGGGCCCGACAACCCGCACATTAAACCTTTTCTGCCCATGACGTGGCCCACGGACCGCTGATCCTTTCGTTAGTCACCGTCAATCAAGGATGAGAAAGCCTGAAAAGAACCGCTTTTTTCAAAGTCAATTCTCCTCGATTTTTAAAGGTTCGCTTTATAAAATTAATTACGTACTCAGTCAAAGCTTCGCATAAACAATTTATTTAGGTGAATTTGTATTTTTTCAGCAACCAGTAAGCAACGATGGAGCAAAATAAATTTTAAACAGTTTCGACTTAAGCTATTCGAGTACATTTCGGATGGAATATATTCAAGATGTTCGCGTAAAGTACATTGTACAATATTCGGAAAGCATAACATAACTCCATCGTACTTTAGCCCGCGATTTCCACAATACATTCTGACAATGTCGCCGAATGCTTGCATCTGAATATGAAATTCTTAAAATGTACGGAAAGAATCACAACCACATGAAATTTAGTGCGGTACCAGTATGTTTTCAAGCAGTTCCACTTAAGTACACTTACGTTGAAACTTTTCATTCATTTTAATTTTTCACAATAACATGTGATACGTCACAAAACGTTTATTGTTAGAAGGTTTATCGCATAGTTATTATGAATATCTTATTTCACTATTGAATTGTCACTTTACAGAAACTAGCTTTTTGTTTTAAAATGATTTTAGTTATTATCTCTGTTTTAATGAACTGGGGTTTTAAATGTATTATCAATTTATTTTAATAATAAACAGTATATACCTGATACTAAAACAAGCAATATGTATGTGTGTTATAGATTTTATTATGTTTTTTAAATAAAAAAGCAAGGGTGTGCCAACCCCCGCACCACATTAGAGGTGTTCAGTGAAATAACGCGCAAATTTCGACAACTGCTTTGTTCATTAGATTGATTGATCTCACATGGATCATTTGGCTGATGTGATCACTCGTGCGACTGCAAACATCACAATTACACGTCTTTGTAGTTTGGATTCACTAAAACGTAGATAATTTTGGTGTTCAGAAAACAAAATTAATAACTCCAATACATAAAGTACTTTAAATTACTTTTAACTCAAAGCGGAGTTTATAAGAAAGACAAATTAAACTACTTTCCAAGTCTATAAAACTTACAGTTTTAGGTATTTAATTTTTGGTCAAGTTTATATAAAATCGCAGCAATATAATCATGCGGCATATTCGTAGTTAGCACAGTTAACATGAAACAGCAAAGCAATGTTTTTTGTAGAATTTGGGTAAAATCCGCACACCCGCCAGAGAGCGTACCCGGTGATTTTGCCTGTGCAATTATAGCACGGGAAAAGGAAATATTCTCCACGAATTTAATGCTGAAACCGGGAACTAGTAGATTCAGATACTAAATGTTTGTCTAGCTTATTTTATTAGTGGCCCTTATTTAAAATTACGAAGTAGCTGAAGAATGTTTGTTAATTTTCTAAATAAGTATCCATTATTTGAATTTTCCATAATAATATAATTTATTGTTTACAATGTCTGTTGTCTAGCAGTTTTTTGGCTGATCTCGCGTTTCAGCTTTGTTGAACTCCTTTTATTTAATTAACTTTATAGGAGATTGAAGATTTCTTTTTCTATTTAAATAATTGTTAAATTACCGTAGGTGTTAGTTTCGACTGTTTCCAAATTTGTGCTTGGTATAGATACAATTTAATAACATTATGCAATTCTGTATGTTCGTAGGTCGCAGCTTTTTGGCGCAGTTGTGTAAATAGCCGACTTCTATGCTAGAAGTTCGGGGTTCGAATCCCGGCGGGGTCGAAACTTTGTGTAATTTGTAACACGCCGTATTTCGTTTTCTGCTCTTGATTTACTGGTTTTATTTATACAATGTCGTTGCTTAGTTCCTATGACAGAAGTTCTTGCAATACTTATTGCAGGGCTCAGACAATATGTGTTTTGAAGTGGTTTTATTTATATTTATAGGTATAAAGGAAACTGAAGCTTCGTGTTAAATACGTAAGTGCATAGACAGAGAAGCAACAAGGTCTCCAACTCAATCCGATCGCTCCAATCAGACATTATAATAGTGTAATCGATACTGATAGTTCAGATTCCTTTACCTATTCCATGAATTTGGCTTTATGATTTACAAATAAAAATTACCTTAACCTTTAAATGACTTGTGACCTTAACTATTGACATTTTAATATTACAACCTCCTAGAAACATTCGGTATAAATTAAACGCCTACACAAGTGAAGTTTAAATTCGAGTTACCCATCTGCCGGTGAGAGTCTTGGTAATTCTACAGTTGGGGGATGTTGGCTTGTTTTGTTGGCAAAATATACAGCTGACTCGTTACTCCTTACTATTCATGCTAACATCGCCTCACTATTAATAGCGCTGTGTGAGTTTAATTTAAACAACCAGTTAATAGTTTACTTTAGTTTATACACAGCGATGCTATTATTTGATACAAAACATAACAATAAATGAACTTGACTGAACATAGATCTTTATTAAGAAGAGGATTCAGAGTTTAAAGATACTATAATATTTTATATTTCAGCATAATTTTTACTTATAATACCGTAGATTGTGTAAAAAGTAAAATCTATGTTTATGTTATACATTTGAGTTTGTATTCAATTTTATCTGGAGACTAAAAACCGGTTAAGCGTGAGTCAGAATCACACTTGAAGGGTTCCAACCCACCGTGAAAGAATAAGCAATATCGTGTTTTAGCAAAACTAGTTATAAATACAACAAACTGTGTTACAACAGCTTAATATAATTAATATTATCGAGAGGGATGGATGTTAGAGGGAACTAGGTTGTGAACAAATATGTAGTTTTAAGATAATTTCGTACAGGAAACAAGGACGAGCAAAAGATGACGAAAAAAACACCTTTTCTTCTCTTTTCTGTAGTCTGTTATGGTTCATGATATACAATCCTCTGTCAGACGGACAGACGAACAGACGGACAGTGGAGGCTTAGTAATAGGGTCCCGTTTTATACTCTTTGGGTACCGGTACTCTGAAAGCAAAATGTCAATAAAAACGGTAAATCTACAAACTCAACATTTTACATTTTGGTTTATTCTTTTATAGGGTACCTATTCACTAAAAGGGTTTTGAAAATGTATCCCTTAACCGAGGATAAAAGTACGTTAGTAAGGTTATTGTTTCAGTAAAGCTGAAGCTGGGTCGGCTAAATACCTAGGTAACATAAAATACATACAAATACTAACTCGGATGAAACCACGTAGTTTTAATAGATACAAAACGTAATGAAATGGTTCAATAATGCTTATCTTACCGCTATAGGACTGCTACGCTAGAGGTTCCGGGTTCGAATCCCAGCGAGGGCGCAACTTTGTGTTGTTTGCAAGACGCATAGTTTCGCTTACCGGTCTTGGATATTTTATTATTATTTTGCTCCTCTACTTCTGATTTAATCCGTAACATATAATAATTAGAAAGGTGTTTCCATGCTGGTAATTGCAAACTGCATTTTTACTACAGAATGTCTCTGTTTATCTTGGTAAAAAGGAGTAAAAGTGGTTGGTGTGGTAATTAAAAATCGCCATCTCACCGCCTATTAAATTTTAAACGACTTTTGCCTAGTAAATAAATTATACCCCTACGTAGAACTCTAGCAATTTTATGAAAACAATTATAATTAACATCAAAGGAGTCCCGTTGCAAGGTATGGTAATGTCCCTCAGTTCATCAAGTAGAAAAATTAGGTTCATAAGCAGGATTGATTAAATCCATTACGGGACAAGGCACGGTGCTCACCAGGAGAATGTAGTCTTTTATTAATTGTTATGTTGTAATTTTTATTAAACATGACATATTTTCAGTGAAGAATAATTCGTAGTTCTGCCCGTACCAAGTACCTATGTACGACGATTTGATGAATGATTTGATAGTCTGAGTGTCAACGTGAAAAGTAGTAATAATGTCGTAGTATATCTGTAGTAGGTGTCAAATGACTAACTACTACACTAGAAAAAATATTGAACGGAAATAATACGCGTTCTAGTAACTTAGCGTATACATGGGTAACACTGAAAATCTTTAGAACTGGCCAGTTAGAAACATTGCTTATGAAAACTTTTTTGAATATCAATTTTAGAATTTTTTGGTAACCTAATATACTACATTGCATTCATTTGTCATTGGCGGCAAATCTAAAACTCTTGTCTCACGTGAAAATTAACCTAACGCGAGAAACTTTTCAGTCAATGATTGATTATGACTTTTGTTGTGGGCTTACTCAACAACAAAGCTATGATAGGGTGCGATTAGCATTTCTTAATGAAGCCCCATCTTGTGCCACTATTTAAAATTGGTTTAACGAGTTTAAGCGTGGACGTAGCAATCTCAATGATGATCCGCGTGAGGGACGTCCTATAACAGCGACTACTGAAGATAACATCAGTGCTGTACAACGCATGATAGTGGAAGATAAGAGATTGACCTATCCGCAAATACGGGCAAGCCTAGGCATTGGTATGAGTCAAGTTAAAAAAATACGACCAGAAACACCTTTGCATGGACTGATGTCGCCAAATGTTAGATAAGTTCAACTCAAATGCTGTATTTGTCACCGGTGAGGAAAGCTGGATATATTGCTACAAAGCCGAAACCAAAAGACAATAAGCTCAGTGAGTGTTTCCTTTCGAGGATCGGCCAACTAAGGTAAAGGAAGAAAGAAGTCAAGGAAAAAAGACGATTGCCTCATTCTTTGGTCGGAAAGGTCATTTCGCGACAGTTGTGATAGAAGATGAAGGAAGGGCAGTTATTGCAGACTAGTATGCCAATCGCTGTTTGCCTGTTGTCTTGGAAAAAAATCGACAGCAGCGCCCTCGAAGCAGGATCCTCCTTCACAATGCTTCAGTGCACTCCGCAAAACGGACTGTTGAATATTTGACTATGGAAGGTGTCAAGATAATAAGTCATCCGCCATACATTCCTGACCAGGCGCCCTGCGACTTTTATTTATTCCCAAGAACTAAAGATAAAATTCGAGGTATCCGCTTTACGAGTCCTGAAGATGCGGTGAAAGAGTACGAAAATGCCATAGAAGAGACCCGTAAGGAAGAATGGGCCTTCTCATGGCTCATGGCTCATAGCTCTTCTCAGTGGTTCCATCGAAAGCGACGATTTGCAGAGAGGAGATTACTTCGAAAAACAATTAAGTATTGGCAACTTTCTACATTAAGGTGTTTTTCATTTTCTAAACATTTTCAGTGTTACCTAGGTATTATATTTACACAAAACTTTTAATTAATCTCTCTCGCTTATTGGAACATTTAAAGTTTTAATTATTAACGAATCTGTTTTATCTTACTTCCAAGAAAGCTGGTTAGTGCTTAAATCTTATGTCGATATCCTGAAAATAAAAAAAAATTGGTAACAATTGTGAGGATTTTTAACCGACTTCAAAAAAGGAGGAGGTTATGTAGTCGATTGTTCTTATGCTTTGTATTTGCGCCTAGCATATGTTAGAAACTTAAGCTGTCGTCAACGTAATCTATGACAAGATGTTTACGTTTTGTTTTATATCCTAAAACGTCTGAATAAAGTCTTAAGAAAATACCAATTATTATCTTCATCCTTAATACTATGCTTAAAAACGACCTTTTCTCAACACTTAGTTCTTCTCAAAATTCAACATTTAGTCAAAAATAAACGATATAATTTTTTACTTTTTTGAGATTGAGATTGATTTGAGATTTATAAATGATCGACAAAAAAGAATATTTCAATTTTATAAACGACATAATTAATTGTAAATTCCAGTAAGAATCATCTACCTCGGTGATAATCATAAATATATTTTGAATACTTTTGAAAGCTGAGTGTATTAAGAACCTTTAATTTTATGTTTTTATGAGCATAGTAGGGGTGGGGCACATGGCCGAAATGGCCCAGTAGATAATAGGTCATTAATTGAGATCGAGCTCTATAGAATTGGCGAACATTTTCCTGAATATAAATTTTTATTCACTGTCATTAACATTCACTTTAAAATAATTAGTATCGGTACATAACTTATTAGGTCGAAAATGTAAATCTAAATGAAGTATTCAAATAATTTGCTTATACGTAATATAATAACGATAAAAAAATAGTAATTTCATTTAAAATGTAGGATTCAAAATATAAAATCGGTTTTAAAACAGTTTTACATGAGTAAAATACATATTTAGGTACCAATGTACCAATTAATTTACCAATTAGAACCACACAGTATCAACTTATTTTATTACGGACCTGAAACGTTTTAATAATTTATAATTATTTTCAGGATTGGGTAAGAAAAATTAAAGGTCACCTCGTAAACGCGCAATATTTCAAGTGGAACCCATTAATATGACATATTAACCGCCCCTTTAATTAACGAACCATGACTGGCCTCCCTTGTTGTTAGATTTATTAATATATTTATTTGAATTGCAGAATTTTATTAAAATTTTAAAAATCCAGATTCGATCAGTAACCACAACTTCAGAATGTAAATATATAAAATTGGTTATTTTAGGAACTAAATTCCCTTTTAATTATTTTCTTAAATGCTACCCAAGTAATAAAACTTTTAAACAGTGTTATCAGAAGAAAGTAAAGGCTCATTAAGAGTTTTACGTGAATAGTACGAGCCACGGGTCCATTGACCGTAATTTAGGAGACGTCACGCACACTTCACGACCCGCCCTGCCAAAAAACCCATACGCGTGATTGTGGCAATGCCTTTATAAATACTTCCTTTTATATCCCACTTTACGTTCTGGACTTAAATAATTATTTACTCAACAAAACTTCTTAATAACAAAAGCTAAAACATTCCAGAATATCGCTAGTAACGATATTGTTTAATTACTTATAAATAACAGGATCGCTGAAACTTTCAAATTTAATAAAGCAAGTTGATATTGTTTTCCGGAAACAAAACATCCTTCGATAAAACAATTGAAAGTTTCGAGACTGAAACAAACAAAAGTAAGCAAAGTTTTATTAAAAGTTTAAGCAAAAATCCGTGATCTCTGGCCTTGATATGACAGGCACTTCATAAAACTCAGAAATGTTATCCGAATATTAGAAACATTGGTATCAAAATACTGCTCCGTTTGTTGTTAAATCCGTATTTTCGTTACTTTAATTTTTTTTCCTCAAGTTTACCTACTAAAAGTAAACATTTCATGTTACATTTAAAACCAAAATGAAATTTGACATTAAAAGTATGAAATAAATATGAACATACTTGGACCTTGGACTAAAACTTTGACGAAAGTACATTTATAAGAAAACGACATCTAAATGTAAGCAAGCCTAAAACTTTAACACAAATATGTTTTGTAAAATGCGCCGTTTGAGAAAGCTTAAAAGATTTTCCTTTAAATCCGAATGTACATTTGCAGATAAAAAATCGGATGACTGTGGAAATCCACCGTGAAATTCTCGAAGATACTAGCGCGCCAACTAAATTCCAAAAAGATTCTATCTGTGAAGGCAATTAAGATAAACGGAGATAGTCGTACAGGCGCTGTCACAGTAGCTCACTGCACGTTTAGCCAGCACACGGCCGATTTATGCGATCTGCCACTGATTTTGTTTTTAACCACAACATAATGCCTCACTGAAAGTGCTTTACAATAAATGAGTCACATTTTCTATTTCATAGACACAGTAATAAAAAACCAAAGCCTAGCCAAATCTCTTTTTTATAAACTTTATTTTTTCTTAATATTTATTTTTTTGTCATGTATGCCAATTGCCATCATTCTGACTTTCGAGTAGTAAGATTGTGAAAAGTGGTTGAAGGCATCATCTCAAACAATTTCCCTTTATTATGTAGCCACTTCATACAAGAACACACGTATTGTAATACACAGAACATAAGAGCTCGATACCACTTGCAAGCTCGGGATAGTCAACAATACACTCCTGAGAGACGAGTCACCCCGAGGTGACAGTTCAAGTAGTATGACTGAGACTAGCGGTTTCGACAATGTACAAGAGAAGTATAGGTCGGAATTTAATTCCCCTTTGATGTGTTGCCTGTTTTAGTGCCGTCTTTATAACTAAATTGGTTAGGTAATTTTTAAATGAGGTATTAAGTTATCTTAGAGGTTGTTTACTAATGTAATCTCAAAAGCCAATTTTTTATCGACAAGCCTACGGTAATTCTGCATACCAACTAAAAACATAAATGTATTTTTAGAAAATAAAAAATTTGTCTTTCTAAATTCTTGAGTTTACCAAGACGTAGTAATGGGCTTATACATGTGGGCTGAACAACTGGCCCACTTTCTGTAGTCACACAGAAACAATTTAAAATGTTTACAAATCCGACATAGGTAGGTTTCTAAAATACCAATTAATATTGATTAACTTTATCTCTGGTTTACGAGAAGCTACTATTATTTCAGATAAAAGCTCCTCCTATATTTTATATTTCCACTTATATAAGGACGTGTATTAAATAGTTCAAGACATAATTATTATATTTAAACACATCTGTTAGTAACAGCCTACAAAGTTATCTTTTTGGGATAATGAAATAGCTATGTAATAAGGTTTTGTTCTGGAATCTTTGTTAAAATTGCAAAAAGTTCTTGTTGAAGGTTAATCTTAGCGGCAGTTCATCCTCCAGTTCAGCTCACACGTCCTCGCGACAGAAAAGGGAAGTCAGCAGGGTGTGATGAATGGCTGGACTTTCTTACCCTAATATTGAAAATAGTCAGCCACGCTCTCTCTGCTACGCCCTCATAAATTCTTGAATAATAAAAATATATTTGTAAGTTCGAGGGTGTAAATCAAATGTTTATTTGTAGTTGGTTGTAATTTCCATAAAAATATTTTATATTAATTTAGTTTAATTTTTCTAGTAACGAGATGAATATGATAATCCACATTACTTTGTACCGTACGTACTAACAAATTAAATATGTTTCGCATTGCTTATTACTTTTTTTTTGGGAGTAATTACCATCAACGTTTTTAGCAAAACATCAAAATTTATTAGAATCATGTTTTGTCAGTACACGCCCCTGCCTTTTTTAATCAAGGTAATGTAGTCACTTATCCTATCGCACGGTCAACAAACTGGACTGGACATTCCTAAAACACTCTCGTTTAAAATCAACATCGTTTCAATTTGACAAAATGTACCTTATTGAGGAATAAAAAGAGGTTTCGTTTTATAAATTTAAATATAGCGTTTGTAACAGCAATAAAAACATACTTATATCAAGAGGGGGTTCTAATGCGTCCTGCACACGATAGCACACAATAACTAAACAAAGCGTCAAACCTAAATACTTAGTTAAAAATGGAATCACATACAGCGAATAAATTGTAACCTTTTTTAAAAAAGCAGCAGCGGTTATCTCTAGCACCAAATGAAAGTCGTGTGCGAATTGTAAATCAGCTCCCGCATCCTGCTATCTTTTTAATTAGTTTAATCAGAATCTTAAAGGAATTAAAAAACTAATTTGTAATTAGCATATTCTATCAGTTTTTATTTCAGTCTTTGTTATTTACACTGAATTCAATTTATAGTATATCTTTAATAAATCTTTGTCAGATGACCAACTTGATTTTAAACGGTTTTTTTTTGTATTGTGAGCCTCAATACAAAAAACACACTTATGCTTGTTTGCCATGATATCAACTACCTATCGGATCCAAAACTTTACAAATTCACAAACTGAAGCCTTCAATATATTTTTACTCTATTGCATTTATCATGTTGAATGTAAAGTAGGATGATCATTAATTAACTATATGTGTCTATCAAGAGTTAAGATCTTATAATTAGAATGCAAGTACTAAGGACAAAACTATGATCTCCAGACAAGATTAATCAAAATTCGAATCCATAGAAATGTACAGTATATATTTATTATTATTGATGGTTATAATTGATGGCAAGTAGTATTAAATAAAACAGACAACCTTTTCTATTATCAGAAAGTATTCATAGTTTGTTAAAAATCGAGTCATGAACAATGAAAGTTGACAGTTTATGAACAATGAAATTTCAAAACCAAAAGTTAGTGATTATAAATGTTAATGCGTTCACAAATTTAGATAGTACGAGAAAGTTTTGGTTAGGAGGTCGACCAGGGTTCAGGTCCAATCATCGTGAGAAACAACAACAAGCAACGACTTACCTACTTCATTCGTGCCTTCACAACTTGGGGTATAACTTAGGAATTCAATTTGCAGCGGGAAAGCGCTGCAGCGGTCCGCTAAGCCCTGCACGAAACAACTTTTGGACACACACATTTACTATACAGGTTACGAGCATTTACCATGTTTTTTCGCTTTCTGTATATTTTACGTCTACTTTTTCCAATTCAAAATAACACACTCTAAACCGCACTTTGCTCTCTACCCATGAGCACCGGATTGGTCAAACAATCCGGCAGGTGTACCTAAAAGTTTTAAACATCAATCATCGATTTAAACAATTGTTTAAAACTATTATGGAAATCCGATCAAGTTTACTATTAAATTGCTACGTTTTATTTCATAAATAAATAGAAACCGAAAAAAGTTGAACCTGGATTAAATACCTAATTAATAAACTCCCACTACATTATTCCGCATAAAGAAACGAGTAAACAAGAGGGAAATAATTGAAAACAAGGAATAAATTAATCGCTTTATTAATAGGTAAAGCTTAACACAAATAATGGTAGTGCTTTAATACTGTCATTTGTTTATCTTTAAAGATGACTAATAAATGAGTGTAACCGCAGTTGCCCCTGTCAGCCTTGACAAATGATCGCAATACTGGAAAATTCACAACATTCACAATTAAAATTAATAAATCATCATACCTTGTGACGCACGATGGAAGTTAAAAATTTACTGAAAAACTCAACTGTGTTTTACTGAGAAAAAGGTTGCCTAAACATACAAGTCTAATCAAATGTACGTGAAAAGTTATGGGACGTAATCAAAAGTATCGCGAGGACAATCTGGTAAAATATCCGGAAACCTGAAATACAGGGAAAGGTTCACAAAGTTATTGATTAGACCTTTGTGTGAGTTACACCTCTACCATAAATTTATTCAAAATGAACTGAGTAGGTGGGTAATTCGAAGGGAGAGTGAAAAATGGGGCAAGGACGCATTCCGGACTATCTTGAGGCCCATCCCTCATAGCGAGGGCCTACGGGAGGTGCCTCGGAGGATCATTTATTAATGTCTTGTTACCAACTCAAATCAAATCATGTAAACGTTTCAAGACAGATGCGTTTGCTCTTTTCATACGGAAATTAGATTGAGAGCCTCATAATTAAATACCGTTTATTCTACCCGCTTTGTTTTCTTTTTGTGCTTATACATTTTTATTAATTCAGCAGGATTAAAGCAGCTTGAAATATTTTGTTAATTAAAGTCCACAATGTACATTCGAATCATACATACATTAAAGACTTATAAATTAAAACAGTGAACGAGAACATGCTTTCACAAATCGTTATAGTTCATTCACTATCATCGAACACATCGAGGCAATTGTTTCATGGTGTGTTACTATGTAGACATTTTATTACTGAATGCTTCTCCGAAGTGACTAATAAAGATACCGGGCAAGAGCTTTAGTAGAATGATTCGTTTTTTGCGTGACGCCATAGGGTCCAAATTAATCACGCTAGTCTAGATAAATCACTCACCCGAGGCCACTCCTGTACCCACCTGACTGATTAACAGTATTGACATTTTTCCTCGATTCTTCACGGTGGCACTCACCTGAAATTGACGATTCCTAAATATGTATTTTAAATTTTGGATACTTTTAGAACATGTTAATATTAAACCTGATTGAATAAAAATGCTGCCATTACTATATTTTTAGGCTAAATAGGTTACATAGACATCTAATAAACGTTTAAATCAATTATGAAACATAATTAACATAATATAGTAATAAAGTCTGTGACCGTACCTCCAACTTATTTGCAAAACTTGGAAGTTATTTTCAAAAACAAGAATTATTTTAATGTAAATCGGTAGCAATTTTGGCCATTCATTACGTACAGTCTTCTAACCTTTGGAGATTGTAGTGGTATAAACAAAAATAATGTGTTTAGTTGCCAAGGAAGTGCCATTAAAACTGTTTTTTCTTTAGTGTAATCGATACTTCCATCGCCTCTCGACTCCTGTGAGGGATGTTTTGCTGACGATCAAAACATGCTTTTGTTTTTTCTGTTCTTCCTTTTGTTTCTAAACAAAAACAACCTTTAATCATGGTCAATATACGATGCAGTTCTTTTATAATCTTGTAAAGAGTTATAAAGAGTGGAATGGAATTAACCATTCGATATCCAATTAAAATATGTAAATACTTTTCATTAATTGGTTTAATCCGACCGAAAAATTATAATTAGTTTGACGACGTAATTTTAAGGGCATTTCTTTATCGCTTGATGTATGTTAGGATGTCTTAAAATAAACGATTTTAATTTCCCCAGAGTGGGCCCGGGGAGGTGGCTACGCTACGCTAGCAATTTGCCGGGCTCGCCTCATTATGGTGCTCGTTGCTTGAGACAATATTTCCATTCTCTTCCCATTGCCGGTCCCACCTCGAATACAAAGCGAAAAGAAAAGTCACGGTTCCCAATCACTACTATACGGCTTGAAAATTCTAGTATACACAAATGAAATCTATCTACTAACCTTAATTAAGTATATTATTTTGCTAAAGTAGGCATCTGATTATTCGTTTTATATTAAACTATTAGTGTATGAAACATCAGTCAAGCAGGACATGTTAACGAACGAATCGATATTATATATGTGTGTGAAATAATAAAAAAATAAAAATTACCTACCTACTCTTGAAATTTCACTGAAAAAGCCTTTGTCTAATATCAATGGAAAAATTTAATTTTTAATGAGACCCTAAATAAAAATGGTTTTCATTCCTTTTTAAAAATATTTAAAATATTATTAGAAGATACATTTCGTTAATAGATATACATACGTATGTTTGGAGACGGCCGTTCACCGCATCCTACGACGCGGGCCCATCCATCCATCAGTACCAATACATTATGCATAACAGGCAAGTGGCCGTAACCTAATACTGAGAAACAAAGCAGCTCACCACCACGATCCTTGCTTCGCATTCCCTTGGGCAATACTCGAAGACTAACGAAAAACGTTTATCTCATGCATGAGAGATTTATACCAGTAGTTAGGCAAACTCGGCGCTTTGCCACAAACAGGTAACACCCATTATACCAGCCAGGCACTGTTACCCGGATCTACTAGCGGTAAACTTTTTAAGCGAAGAACTGTTTTATACAACAACATGAATAGATACAACTTTCCTCACCCTTTAGGTACACTAACAGAACTAACTACTCGTACTTACTAATAGTATAGAGAGTTAATTTGAGTGTTGGTAAAATAATAATTTGTGCTTCGAACGTTCAAACTTAAATGTTAATTATAAATACTGCAAGTTACCCGCTTACCTCTGCTTAGTTTGCATCCAGCAGGGGCCAAGTAGTAGATGCCCACGGTCCGTTGAAAGTTTGTAGCCTCGCGCTTAACACAAGTTGAATACGCGCCATGACTCTCTGATGAACTTTAATTACAGCCAACGTAGAAGCAATTGCCTGCTATATTAGCATAATGATTTTGCTGTCTCACCACTGTTAATTGAAGTGAGATTGCTGACGACCGAATAATATTAATGACTACCATTATTAAAGTAATTTATCAGTAACAAAAGAAGCATCTTTTGAAGTTGTTCTTGAACAAGAAAGTTTTACGTACGGTCCACCTAATGATTACAACTTGACTGAGTGTTACTTCAATCTAAAAACACTTTACTCACCCAGGTATCTTGTAGGTATTCGTTCTAACAGTCACCTTCCAGTTTTAAGGTAAATCGTTGTTAAATCTACATAAGAATGTTTGACTTCAGCCTTCAGTCTCTGCAATGTAGAACTATTTAGGCAAGAAAACTCGCTACTGCCTGCCATTTTTGAATATGATTTTTTCTTAACGTAATTGAAGTTCTTTACACAATGTATAACGCGGTTCATGCATGATTTTTTTAAATGATCTCTATAAATTTACTTTACTATACCTATTATTTTTGAGTCACAAAGCACGACTTCTCTTTGTGTGTTAAGAATAGATTTTATCACAGGAACAGGATGTCAAGCATCCTTTACAATAAATATGTGTACTTTGAAAGGGCGCATGGGTCAGTGGTTGTATAGTAAGATCAACAAAGCTCTTTTAACTCCTTATTTTACCTACATAAGGGATGTATAGATTTATTTTAAAAATGAAAGAACCTTAGCTTAAAGTATCCAAGATAATGTGATCTTTGGGAAAATCGGTCAATGTCCGTCCGAGCTAATATTAGAAATAGCTAACGAGATTTTGACGAGATATTTACTGGTGCATATTGAATAACTTAGCACAGGTGTGTAGTAGTACGCACGTAAGCATCAGAGTTGTAGATACTCTTACACAGTTTAACATAAGTAAACCTGGTGAAAAAGTTATATTTGGACGAGAGCTTTTAACTTTTTTTTTAATCCTATAGAGCATCTAAATCCGAAGCGTGAAAAAAAGAAAAACGTTGAATTGGAAATCTTTCCATCTCCTTTAAAGTCGGTTACTAAGCATAATTCATAAAATAAAAAGCAGATTCACAGTTGTGGAATTGTAATATCTCGAGGCAGAGCCCAGATAAAAATATTAATAGCGGGGTAGTTTACCGCAGGAACCCTTGCCTTTGCAGATTTATAGCGGATTATCCCCTCAGTATCGGGCTATTAAAATTCCTATTATGCCTTCTTTATGACTTTCTATCTCTGACTGTAGTTGATCCTGCGAAGTCTTAAAATTTATGCAAATAAAACAAAAAAATACTTGACTCTGATATGATAATATAAGAAATAGTTATAATCTCTTCTATTGAAGGATGTTTACTAAAAGCGACCAAGTGCGGTTACGACGGGCGGCGTAAGTGCGCTTCCACTATAAATCATCGCACGTGTTACAGGTGGCCTATATAAACATTTTTTTTGTTTGATTTTACTCCGAAAATTATTCCGGCAGTTCAAACATCGAAAAAAATGCAACAAAGTGATTATAGTAACCATTAGTTGGAAAAGTCGGCAGGTCTATGCGATACATGTTTTAACAAATACAAGCATTTTTTTTCTGTGATTTTAAAAAGATACCTAGTTTAGGCCTTCCTTTGACTGTTACTGAAGACCCTCTGAAACCATCATAAGAGCAAAAGTGGTTTGGATAAAAAAAGGAATATCATATCAATTTCATCGAGAGATTCAGTCTGAAAAAAACATACTTTTCTCTTTCGTTATTATTTAAATTTAATAAATTACGTAAGCACACATATATCGGCCATTTTCATTTGAAACAACTTTCCTTATACGTAAGTATATAGACCAATAAAAATGAGGAAGGTAATAAGTAGGTTTTGCTTTCCTGAGGGACGATGGACCCGGTCGTATTCTTTTTATTTCTCTCCTCTTTGAAGGATAACCTTGGAATTATTTTATTTCTAAATGATGACCATCACATTGTTCTTGTCAATAAATCAAGCTTATTATACAGAGCGACTTCTTATTTATGTTTCTTCTTTAGATTCCTGAAAAGAAATTTTACGTATTTTGCAAACAAAAAACTTAACTTAAATTCAATCTGCTGATAAATATGGAAAAATAGCTCTAGTCATTTTAAAATTGTATACAATTTAAAAGTGGAGAATATTCAACTCTGTGCTCTAGATATGTATCTGAACGATGCTTAATTTCCGTTCAGTCTGACGTTAATGGTTGTTTTATTGTAACTAATAAATTAATTCGTGTGCTATTTTACAACGCAGCAGCAGCGAAACAATTAAACTATTTGTTTTATAACATAAACAAAAAACTGTACGTACACGCCTGCAAGCATGCTGCTCACCGCAGAATTCGCAAATTCATTTCAAATCATGTTTTTTACAAACAACCATGCTGAGTTTTACTGCATTTTTGGTTGAAATTTTTTACTCTGACCTGGCGCTTTCCAACTGATATTAGTAACAACTAAAATAGTTTAACGGATAAACACTTTCAGGCTTGTGCCGGGCTAGTGTATCCAGAATATCCCGGATCAATACATAGTGCAAACCAAATTCATTTAACACAACCCGGCCTGTGTAGAGACACATCGAAATAAACGCTACACTCCTGCCTTTGTTCGTCTATCCGATACTATTTTTGCTGAACAAAGATGTTACACGTCAGACAGAAACGAGCTTACCGGAAAATAATAGAAAGAGTGAGAGAAAAAGATATAATATCCCGCTTCTTGTTGTTTCTCGTTTGAGATTTACGATCCGAGGGAAGACAACTAACAAAAAATAAAATTCTAGATTTTCCTGTTTTGGTTTTAATTTTAAAATACCACCAATGGAATCTTTTTGATGTAGGCTCACAAAATTATTGACATTTAATTTAGCAACCTACCTACAACCTGATTTAATCAGTTAAACAAACATGAGTAGGTAGTATGCGAAATTCCTGACTACTATCTTTACTTTAAGGAAAAATCATCTGTATAACTTGGTAATAAGGGCATGGCATTTGATAACTCAGTTATGTCTCGGACGGTGGCGCTCTGGGGCCGAGCAAGTAATGAAATAAAATCTAGTAGGTACAGTTGTCATAACAAGTTACGTGATGAACTTATGATGCGGATGGATTACAAAATTTAATAACTTAACATGCCGTTTGAAACTCCATATTGTTCCATTATCGTTTTCTCCAAATCAGCCCTTAATTTAAGTTTTATATTCCGTTAGCAAACAAGCATACTTATGGATAATGCGCGCTTGAAACTCGAAAGCAAAAATTATATAATTACCTTAATTTTTATTTTACGTTATTTATTATTTCATACGAAAATGTTTCAGGCATATAATTAAGTCCTAAATATAGATTAGCTGTAAAATAAACAAAATATAGCACGGCACGTAAAGCGGTGACTGACGAACAGTACAACCATCAGTAAACGACCAAGCGAACTGTTTTTGAACTAACCTCTTCCTGTCAACCAACTTGAAGTAAACTAGCTCTACACAAAATGCATAAAAATTACTCATAGGGGGAAAATCATTAATGTTTAAAAACAGTGATAAAAATAACTGCAGTCTAGAATTTTATCTACCCGACCATATTTTAGAGACATTTATTTATGCTGTCATTTTGTGAACTTCCATACCACAAATAAATGTTACTGTTTATGACCGAAGTGCAGTGTATCTCAACATTGACCGGTCAATGTTAACTTCCACCACAACAACTAGGTTAATGTTAATTATGAGCATCGATATATGTGTAACACTATAAGACAAGGATTTTGAGCGAAATTATGATGCCTGATTGTTAAGGAAAATTAAATGTTGTATAGAAACAGAAGTTCTGCCATCCCCTATTGAGACCTTAATGGGGCCTAATGAGGTCGCAAATTGTAACAATTAATAAAATCATAAATAGTTACAATTTCTTGATTGATTAAAATCACTAAAACAACAATAACGAGGTAACCCACGTATAGGCAAACCACATACGACTAACCCAGAGGGTAGACACGAGCATGGTAAATATATCGCTGCATCTAAGATACGCTGTGTCTCCTTAGTATATGTTGACATTCACTGGTAAATGTCCGATTCAAGTACAAATTGAGAACAATTCCAGACATTTACCAATGAAATTGTCATAAAAATGTCGACATTCGCCGGTAAATTTAAGGATTAACTAGCATCGGACAGTAACAGTAACACAACTACTAAATATCGTATGAATCAACCTGATTTATAAATCCTTCGTAATTACGATTCCGATTATCGACCCACCAAAAGAATGTCACAACGATTTTTTTTTTCAAAAACTATGCAACGTAGAAAAAAAATTATTAGACAAAACGGCAAAGAAGATTTTTTCACTGAACATGTTATGTAAAAAAAGATATAATGGTACCCAAGACTATTTGAACCGAGGTGCGGATACGGAAGCGGGTAATGGATGCAATATCCCTCTCGAAGAAAAAAAAACTGAAAGGATCGGTAAGACAAATTAGGCACAGCTATTCATAACGTGTTTATATAAACATCATTGCATATTATCCGTGGTTTTGACAAAGCAAGCCAGAACGCTCAGTTCAAAAGTAGACCGACGAGTTTCCTTACATTCCTGGGCCTAGAATGTACCAGATTAAGTGACTTTCATACATAATTTTCAAGAACTTTCAAATGGTATTTCATTAATAAATAATTGATTGAATGAAAAAATTCTAACCTCAAAATTACTGACAGATTCCCCGAAAATGTTAAAAGTAACATAATCATCGGTAAAGACTTGAAAAAATTACACTTCCTTCACAAGTCTGCTTCTTATAATAAATTTCACAAAATCTATGTGAACATGGAAAAAATTTAATAAAATTCAATAAACAAATCGTCTCCAGGCTCTCAGGGTGCTTACCTCTTATTCCCGGGCAGAAATTGAAATGCATTGATTTTTCGTACTGAGAGCTTTGAACTAAGAGTTAGCCGGGCTCGCGGTCAGGCCTTCGCCGAAAAATAATATTTTTTGTGCAAACAGTTGTCTGCTCTTCAACCATTCAAAAGCTGGCTGACTTAAGAATTGCCTGGCAACCCAGATGGTTTTTAAGTAAACCCCAGTAGACAATAGCAATTAGTGTTGATTCTTTAACCGTAAAATTATAAAAGGTGTCAACTCTAGTGTTTCACCAGTAAAATTTTAATGTTTTATAGTAAAAGTTAATGATAAATGAATAAAATTGATATAGGAATCAATCTTGTGCACAAAGGTGAGTTTTGAACCAAAGACAATCATTCTGTTAAAAACGAAACCCTATTATTATTTCATTATGATTTCTCATTATTCCACAACGGATCGAACCAAAAATTTAATCCGAAATGTTTTATGCGTTCTCACGAATTTTACATGAAAGCGTATTTTAACCGAGTTAAAAAAAGAAGGACGTTCTATATTCGATTGTATCTATGTTTTTATTATTCTAGTTGACACACACATGACGGACAACCAACTAACGAACATTTCGTCATTTATAAATTACTAATTGACTCGCCTCAGTTTCGCTCGAGCAATCTCCATTCATATGAACATTAAGAATATTTTGCCGCTTAGGGATTGAATTTCAAAAACCCTTTCATTGCTGCCAATTTTCAACTTCTACGTCAATGAATGATTGGCTTTCTGCTTTTATACACAGTTAATGATGACAATATTAAGCAATGACGTGACTTATATTTGAACGGAATTTTGATTGCTTAGATCACAAAAAATTCTTTCTCCATAAAAATTTCCGCTACTGTTTTAATTACACCTACATTGCACAATGAAGTAATTTATCTTAGTATTAAAACCATTATCTCTTCGTTTTATAGAGCTCCGTAAAGTTCATTACCGACTCTACCTACACTGATAATTTAAATACCCTATTTATTCACTTTTCCGAATGAGCGCTTTATTTTATTCAAACATGATTAAAAAGTTTTATCAAAACGTTATTGTAAGCGAAAACCGCTTGCTCTTTAGTACTTAATTCTAACTTTTCTATTTGTTTTATAGCGAAATTCTCTTATGAAATCAAATAATGGTATCCTTAAAGCTATTACCTAAGAAACTACTGGCCCGTCTGACTTCGACTGCGTATAACTAGATGATTCTTTTAGGGTACTCTAAACTGTTTATCAAATCAATCAATTGTAAACAAAGAATTAAAATTTTTGTCCATTTCACTTATGTTTTATTATCTTATTTAAACATCACCAACATAGTTTACCTACATCCATAATAAATAACAATACTATTTAAATATCAGTGAATATGACCTCATGAATTATAATTTTTTCAGTCGGTTTACTATTTTCATGAATCGATAATTAGAGTAGTTAGTAAATCTATTTTTTCAGTTGTATTTTGTTCTATTACTATGACACTATGCTATGTTATAGGTAACAATGTAAGTACGTTACTTTAGCTAAAAGCGATAAAATAGGTCCTCTAGCACTGCTACCAGTAATTAAAACATTTTAATACTTTAACGATGCAAATTATAAAGTTAACGTCTATTATCTAGATCTAGAATGTAAGCTGTTTTAGCCGATCTTTATCTTATTTCCCGCTGATCTTTGAAAATACTTTTGAATTGATTCTGCTTAGAAAAATCACCCTTAGCAAAATAGACAAAATTGCGATAATTTTCAAGATCCTCCACTTAAAAATGGACGCCATTTTGGTTTTACACTCCCACTGCTTCCACCTTAAAGATAGTGTAAATCATTTTTCTTCGTCGAACTAATGTAAAGTTAAATCCTTATTTGCCAGGGGTATTCTTTCATAGAGTCAGTCAATCTGGTAGATCATATCTTTAACACATGAAATAATTCTAGACTTGTTATGTATGTTGGTGATTCGGCAACTTATCAGTTAAGCGCTAGTTTGTATGTAAAGTCTGGTGCATTATTTAACACGGGAAGTAAACAGTGGCAAGACAGCGGTGGTTCCTCCGGTAATTGCCCTGATGAATATGCAGAGCCGTGTTCAGATGATCGCCAGCCAAGATTACTTGCTTGATTAGCTTGTCCCATACTGAGCCTGTTAGTCCCAGCTTTCGAGTCAAATCTCACTTCCATTTATTGTCACTTTTGTACTAAACGCCTTCAACATTCGAATCTTGCCTTGTAGAGAACCTGTATGGGTATTGCCTGTATGGGTTTTAATACAAATGATACTGGAATTTGTCAGCAAGATGGTAAATAATTTAGTTTTCTTATGAATTTACATGACCTACAGTTTAGTACAATTAAATGCGTCCCTCATCAAAAGGGATCTTTATAAGGAATGAGCTAAGATTTAATATTATATTTATTTGTCCCTCTGGGGTTTCATTTCTCCATTCAAAGGTATTAATTTTGTACGAACGTCGGTTTTCTGCGTCTTGGCATAAATTTATTTACTTTTACTCTAAAAAACTCTAGCATTGTTTTGAAAACTCTTTGACGAGACTGCAAGCTGACCTTATAACAATGATGTCTGAAGTAGGTCAACAAAATACAACCTAGTGAAGCTAGCACAGTGGTTTCTGAAAATTTGCATAGTTGTGGCGAGCAAGTGAGACGTAGGTTTACTTACAAATGATACCATCTCTTTCATAGGTTTAAACTGAACGATTTCCATTTTGAAATGCTATAAGTTCGGGAGCACTGAAACCAAACTTCAGTCTCTACAGAGAAAGTCAATTCAAGCCGACAACTTTTTTCTAAGACCGTAACCGACTTTGAAAACCTTTCGCAATGGCTTTGTCTTTGAACTGACATAATTGTTTTAACGACAACGTTATAAAACGTTTTAATTGTTAGGAAACTTGAGGGTTTCCGTCGTTGAAATATCTTTCAATTAATCGTTTAAAGTGACACTGAGTATTGTATTAAAGGTACTTTATTAATTGATGACAATATTGCAAAAGTATTCGTTTTGAAGTTGGTGTTTCTGTCGTTTACTAAATTTACTTGCAGGTCTTACATTTATGAAATATTAGAAGCGATGTTAGCAAATATTTCAGGTAATAAATACTACGTTGCTTCAATTCTCCTTCCAAAATGGATTAGCGGAAATAATGAAAACATTGTATTTTTATCTGATAGCAATAGCTCAATCTTTCACTGCCAAAAGCTCTAAATAGAAATCAAACTACCTATCAATTTTAAAAATATTCCTACACGTCTTGAATTGGTTAGTTCTTTTTTTTTCAGAAGAAGCAGAATTCTTTGTAGTAATTACGTTTCTTAATATGGTGTAGTACATATGTCGCAGACAACTAGCTTAATTAGCTGTTTAACAGCTTAGTTCTTTTGCTCATCGGCGCTGTTAAACTAGCTTCCTGAATGTTATTGATTTTTAAAGTTATTTAAATTAAGTGAATGCAAGCTTGGATTTTAAGTAATAAATAAGTAATCAGCTGTTTTAAGACTACGCCTTACCAACATTGGTAAAAATATAACTCGACAATTTTTATGTACTTTACAAATAAATATCTTAATTTATTTTTCTAGAAATAAGATACTATAACACTTCTATTTTAGTGATTTTATTCAGCTCTTAGATAAATAAGTTGTTTATTAATGGAGAAGCAAGCGAAAAGATAAATAACTCAGTATTCAATAACTGTCAAACAAGTTTGTTGGAGGAAGTGAGCGAGTTGTAAGATATTGGCTGGAGATCCTCTTATTTTGTTCTATAATTAATTACGTGTTGGGTATTCACTTATTATATTTACCGGTAAAACTTGTACGTGGTTATAGTAACTTTTGACGTGGTTTCTTTGCAAACCTACAACCAAAACTAAAAATCTTTTGTTCTTTGACGAATTTCAGTTAATTTTTTGTAAAAATATCTTCAGTGTTATCTTCATCCGAATGATTTATTTTCGTTTACATAAAAGCAGACACAATAAAACATTCTATTTGATAAAACATCCATATTTAAATTTAAATACATATAAATGTTCTTTCGTATATTTTATATAAATATGTCGTTTCGCTCCAATCTGTTTAGCTCAAGAACGCACAAGTAAAGGTACGCACAGGTTTTTTGCAAAAAAATCTATATATGGCAGAACGAGCTATAAGTGTAGACAGGACACCTCGGCCGGATGCCCGCCACGCACCCCCTGTGACGATATCCGGTGCTGCACAATTTCCTTCGCCCTGGAAAATTCCTCTTTTATTTCCCCCATTCTTTACCGTTCTCTTAACCGTTTTTTTATCTGAAACTGTTATCGCTCAAAGAAGCCCAGCATTTTGGAATGAATACCTTTCCTCGTCTGTATAAGTTACTGTCGACTTAACCTCAACCCTAACTATTCGCTTTGTATTCCAGCTAAAAACGTAAAACTTTTGAGATCACGTTTTTCTAAAAAAAAACAAACAATATCTTAGGCTTTTGTTGAATGGAAGAAACAAATAAATCTACTTTGATCTAGAATTGTATTCTAGTTTTTTACATGACAGAAGTGTGTCAAATAAACCGTACTGTTCTTTTTACTAACTTTTTTTTCTTTTGAGGGCAATAACTTTTACTATTTTGCCAGTGTTAAGTAGTATTTATTGTCAAGTTTTAATAAGGAATGAGAGATGAAACAATGAAAAATAATGATGTTCTGCATACAGTACCATACTAGTACTGCTGGCTCTATTGAGTTACTTGGAGATCGTTGTATTTCACTTTCTCCTTGTATAGCATTACAGATTTTCACAAATTTGTTTTAAACACAAGCAAACTATTTTATACATTATATTCTACTTATATAAGAGGAATAAAAATAAGTTAAAAAAAATTACTGACACTTCCCGTTCAAGTCAAGCAACTCCTTTTGGTTACTTCACCCTGTTCACCACCCATATTTAATTTCTTGTAACAAAATAAAAACACTTATGTCATGTGTTGACATAATGTCTTTACTGACTTATTGTAATAAAATTGTCTTAAGCTTTTCAGTTTTTTTTATATCAGCCGTTACTTCCTATATAAAGAAATCCTACTTAAAAATGCCGTGGGGTTGGGAGTGCAGAGCTAAACTGCTTAAACAGGTCCCTTTAAAACCTTCGGAGAAACGGGCACCGATAGTTGCAGAGATGCGTACTCCTGGACCTAACCAATATGAAACGCCACAAATATTTTGTAAGGCTTTATACAATCATTACTCAAGTATTTATCATAATCCATAATTATCCAGCTAGTAATTTATTTTGTCCATAAAATCCACCGGTTGCAAGGTAGGTGGAGTTATTTGAGTGCACGGTTACGGCCGAAATCAGCTCAACTCAGTTTTCATAGTTCTTTTCAAGTTACGACCCCCGCCTGGTGTATGCTATTTACGCGCCACACCACAGGTAGTGCTTCGCTATGCTTCAGTCGCGAATTGTCGTTGCACCTAATTAAAATTTAATATGCACTTAATATGTTCAACTTCAAGCAATAACCCATCAACTGATATTTTAGGTGGGAAGGGTTATTCAAAAATCAAACAAGCCCCTGCATACACTCTTGGAGAGATGCTTCCTACAAGTTTTGCAAAGCCAACACTCAGCCCGGTCGCACCAGCTTTAGATACCGTAGGATGCTCGAAGAAGGGTAAGTTTTAAATACAAATACAAATGAAAACCTTTGTGTTATACACAAATACATATGTACATAGTTTAATGCTTTGTTTCATAAATGATTACATTAGGCCAATGATTTACTTTCTTTTCGCTTTAAAAATTGAGAATAAATTATGAAATCTGTTCTACCAAATAATTTGCCTTAACTTTTTATTCAAAGTACCACAATCACAATTCATAAAAAAATATTCTGATTGAAAAGCGAAACTACGAGTACGTGATAGAATTTTGAAATTAATAATCTCTAACATTTGACAGTCGAAGTTGGCATTCTATCAATCAGAAGAATAATTGTCTATTGAAAAAAATGTTTTTCCAGGTAAATATAGAGTAACACATGGTTTGATGTTGCAAAATGCTTTGCCTCCGGAAGAGAGAACAAAGAAACCCGGGCCAAACGCCTATTTCCCTCATATTCCATATAAGAAAGCCCCTGCCTATAGCTGCAGACCGGCCGCTCGACCTCCATATGAACCTTGGGACATGTGGACTCCATCTGCTAATATGTATTGTCCACCAATAATACGCAAGTAAATCATTTCTGGTATATTTTATTACAGGAAAAAATAATTTTCAAAATGTTACGAGTAGAAGAGACGAGAACAAAGAAATACAAAGAAAATTTTTATTGAATTTTGAATTGATTTCTTCTTAAAAACTCTATTAAATATGTAAAATTTGCTTTAAATCACTTGGCACACTACACACTTGGCAAATTATATGTTGTGTTTGTCTTTCACAGAAATCCTCCGGCTTACACTCTTGGCTATCCTGCGAAAAGTATTGAACCTCCTAAATTCCCTGGTCCTGGGGAACATGATCCTAATTTTGATTTTGTAAAAAAGAAGAAACCTGCTTTCTCTTTCGGACCTCCTTTCAGGACTTTAAAGCCCATGAAGAGTCCAGCCCCAAACACATATTGTGAGAAAAAAGTAAGTTTTTACTGTTTTCTAATGTTTTTTTTGTGGCTGTCGATACAGCATCCGACAAGCACCGCCTCACCTTCAGCAAAGTATTCTTAATGTAAACATGAGATCACTCATTACTAAACACCTGCTGGTGGCTCCCATACGATCGTAACGCAATGTAGTTGTTGGCCTAATGCTGAGTTGATTAATCAGCTACTTTAAATATTATTGATAAATTAAACTTTTGTGATCACTCGTTATTGTCATTATTTAGATTTTTCCATTTGTTTCAGTTCATGGTACCAAAGAAAACTATACCTGCTATTTCATTTGGAATCCGTCACAGCAATAAAAGAATAGATCACGAACCGCAACTGAAGCCTTCCAATCTTGACCTCATTTTAAGTAGACCTCCCTAATTACCTTGGCCTATAAAATACTTATACACTTTTTCAATCTTCTTAATTAATTTATAAAATATATCATTTACATAACTAATCCCGCTTTATTTAAAATGTACTTTTTAAACTAATTATAAACTTTGTTATGCGGAAACGAAAGTGTTATTTAATACTTCCCTTCTTTAATGACAATCTCGGCGTCACATTATAACACGATCAAAGTTAATTTCACAAAGTTTCCGAGAATTTAAGAATGCAGAATACGAAAGAAGTCCGGCGATTGTTAAGTTCTTTTTTAAAATACAAAAGTTGATTATTGCGCTTATCTTACATTACGAGTGGACCTTAACATGGTCGATCACACACCATCGAACTATTTCAAATAAAAAGAAAATAATAATTTTGATCTGAAAATATTAATTAATAATTACGCTTTATAAATCTCTTATCTACATAAAATCTAAATACTTGTTAAAACAAATTGATTTGACTTGCAGTTTGGATATATAAATATCTCTTTATTTTGTAGATACCTATATTTAAAAACTTGCCCTTCCTCAAGTACCCAAACATTAAACACAAAGTTTGAAATGATTATGATAATTCAATCATAAATTAAATGTGAGTAATTAAAATTTACAATGTTTTTTGTGGACGTTGTAGTAAGCAAATAACACATTTCTTTGTTAATTTTTATAAAGTCTTTAGATACTTTTATATTATTTACTCAGTAGTATGGAATGCAGTCCTAAAGAAAAATTCAATCACGGTATGTTGTGGTACTGGACACCTTAAATCCCGCGGGATCCCAGTATTTGCTGAATCCCGCCTGGATAGTATTTTGCTAGAAATTATGAACAAGTTCCATATTTTAAAAGGCAGGGTTTTGACGTACTCTTTATGATGACTTTCTTTCTACAATGGAACAACCAGAATACTTGGAAAATACTAGTGAAAATATTCAATTATAACTTGATTTAGTATTCGTTTTGTAGCGTAACATGGTGAATTTAAGATTTTTGGATGTCGAGCGAAAAAGTTGACCATCACAGTGTTTTCGAGTGTTTTTTGTTTTGTTGCTCAAACGTATGTATGTAACCCTGGCCCGGGACCCTAGTTCATCTAAGACCGGGATTATTCCCGCAAAGTGCTTGCAAGTTCCCGGTATCCCGGTATTGCATTCTCTACTCGGCAATAAAGTTTTTTTTTGCAAGTATAATTATCGTTTGTACAGTCTTGACATTTAGTCTTAATTTTAAATAAATAGGAGAATTGTTTCTTGAAAGTGATAATATTTATAAGAGATGGTTTTATGAAGCTGAAACCACATAAATTCATTCTTAAACGTATTTTATGCTTAATTTTTCTTGTTTACATTTTCTGTTTCATATAATTTAAGCTGGCAACTATTTAATATAAAACAAATATTTGCTTTGCATATAAAAGTTATATTTGATTTAATTTAAGGTTTATTACATTTTTAAAAATAAGTTGGTATCTTTTCTGTTTACAGATTTTTCAGGATTAGACTAACAGATTTCTTTTGAGTCAAATTTTACTTTTAATTTTTATACTTTTTTACTATAGATTACTTATTGATCCGCTGCGCTCTGACTAGATGGAGCAATTCTCATTAACAATAGCTCAGTCAATGCGGCAACATTTTTTGTTTTTGTGATTATTGACTCAAAAAAAACTCAATCAAATTGTGATTATTGTCAGCATCGATGCTTGTAAAGGGTACTGCTGTCAACTTTTGAAGTTTTAACCGATTAATGGGAAAATTATTTTATTTCAGTCCAGTACCTGAGCCACTCAGTTTATTAATGTAGCTTTAAAAAAATTGTACATAAATAAAATAAATCTACGTAATTTTAAAAGACTCAAACACTTTGATGCCTGTTCTTGTAACTCCGTGCAAAAAGTAAATTGTTCAGGGAAAAAAATACTGTTTAGATCGAATATCTTTTTAAATCGAAGGAGTATTGAAATTTTGAAACATCATTAAAAAACGTATTTTGTTACAAAGTTTTTTTTTTTTTTTAATAAAGTTCAATTAATAATTTAGTTATCGACAGTTATTGATTATTGTGGTAAACGTTATTATTATTTAATAGATAATCAATCTATTTGATATGTTTTGTTTTTTTTTTAATTCTGCCTCAATAACTATGATCATTTTAAATTGTGCTATCCTTAGTATTATTTTATGTTGTGGTTCTAGTTTGATATGGCAATCCATTTATAAGACACGGCAAGTTAGTGGCTTGGCAAGAATGGGAAGAGTCAACTAAAATGTTCTTATTTTATTTATTCTATAACTTCTCTGCAGAATTTAAGGTATAAAATATTTAAGGTGTAAGTGTTTTAACCAGTGAATATGCTGCTCAAATGTGGAAAAAGTGGCGATTTGGCTGCTCTTTTCGTCATCTCGTGAGTACCTTTTAGAGCCAACAGTAATTGAAGTAGCATGTTTGATAGTGTAGGGAAATTCCATCTGTCATTATTCATATCTTCATCATTTCATTATTCTTCAAAACTTGATTATGTATATTACTTTACATTGGCAAAATATTTCAAGATATTTCCATGATGATGGCAACGCCATCAAAAGAAAAAATCATCATCCATTGCTTGTAGAAAGAATCTACTACACCAGATTGGCGGATTTGGAGTCGCCGCATTTTTTTAGTTCGCATGCATCCATCTAGTTGGATCACCGCGACTACCAATCATAAACCTATGTTTTTAATTATGGAGCAAATAAAACAAAGTACCTCACCCTATTCAAATACCATTTAGATCAACTAAAATGTATATTAAGTTGGTCTCTCTCCGCAGCTATCTATGATTTAATGATAAAGGATCGAAATCGCGAACATTAAGAGCGGAAAATGTAGAAAGTCAAACACATATCCGTGACTGGGAATGGCCACGGCTGCCGCTTCACATTTCAATGTTGATTCTCGATGATTAAGTTTATGCTGTTGAAGCGAGCGATCTACTGAATCGTTCTTAATTTATTTAAATAGTTTTGTATGAATATGAACGTAGCTTTTTTTTTAAATCGATTGTAACCCACAGGAATTGTGCATTTTTTTAATTAAAACTTGTTTGCAATTTTTATTTTTTCGAGTTATTCTTTATAGGTTATTCAACATATTCAACGAAAACGGTAACGTTGGATGTAAAACTTGACAAATCTTTCTCATATAAAAATGAAGGGCTTTTTCTTTGATTATAAACCAGTCTAGATAGAGATTTCAAACGCAGAGACGTCAAAAAAATGTAGTGTAATTCTTACAGTACATGTTCTATTCGCGTGATTAATATCAAAACTGACAATGAAGTATAAACATGTATTTTGTTGTACAAAAAACTTACGAATTGCGCCTTAAAAGTGTGCAGGAATTATATAGGACGACTGAAACTACTGCAAAAATTAATTATCATTGACATGTACACACTTTTAGAACTATACATTTTACAAAATTATACGAAGTATATAAATACGTACGCTATATATACCTATATATACGAAGTATAATTTTGTCCTAAAATGTGTTAATTTGATACCAGCATGTTTACAGTGCTAAAATAAAAATTGCCCCACTTATGGGATAGATAATTAATCTTTTATTAATGTTAAAAGTAATATTTTTTTTGTCCACATTGATTCAAATGGACGCAAATTTTATTATGAATTGATTGCTATACAAATCGATATATGGATATCCCCTTGGATATTAAACTTACATTTTGATAATATTATTATATTATCCTGACTTTGTTAATAACAAATATATTTTAAGCAAATGAACACAAACACAATATTTGAAAAAATAAATATATTTAAATTGAATAGCAAAAACATTTTTCCAATGCTGGAAAATATTAAAAACTGGTATCAGCATGCTCATTGCTCGTTAGACTAGAGGCACCACGAGTACTTGTGTGAGTAATAGGTACACAAGCCTTCAAAAATTATTCGTCTTCTAGATTACGATTGTTGCTTTACACTCTATCTAGACAGGTAAATAATCACAGGGCTAGCTTCTTAGCCTGGTTTCACTGCTATCCTGAAGACTTGTTCGTCGGGAATCTTGTTAAACTCAAAGATGGCTGGATAGATTTAATTATTTAGTTCAGTTGCACTATTCCAGGAAAAATTAAAAGTTTAAAAAATTGGAATGGAACAACTTTATTACTATGTTTTCATAGTGAATTGAACACAAACTAGGGTTGAAACCTCACCAAGTATCGTAAACTTAAGAGTAATACACCTTCTATGAACTGCATCAAACGTTAATAAAGTAATCATGACGGTTAAGTTGAATTTTTGCAGTTCTTCTTTCAATAAAACTGCCTCCCTGAGCTCATTTCCGTAGCCTGTCGGTCGTCTCACCACCAGAGTCAAGAATTAAATTATGTCAAAAGTGTGAAATAATTAGATAAACCTCGTATAATATTAGTTACAGTTAAAACATTACAAAAAATTACACTTAATACATACGTATGTCTTTAGTCGCACAATAAATGAAATATATTTTAAGATATTAATGGTTTTATATTTATGTTAAACGGATTTTTTACGACATTCCGCTGCCATCTTGTCCGTCTGTCTGACACAGCCTTAAAAGTCCTTACGCATCAGGTATTTTTTAAATGTTTCAACAAATATAGGAGTTAAAAGTCATTAAAGTTATTTATATGATGCCGACATAACAAATTGGATTGATGGTTGATCCCAATATGTTAACGCTTTGCTGAGCTTCAACGAACCATCTTAATTGATCGTCAAACTGAGGTGAGGGAAAACGTGGCGGTAAATTAATCCACGCTCATATTACTATATTTAGGTTTCAACACTTTCTAAACCATTTTACATCATGCCTGGCAGATTTTTCTTCTCGTCAAATATAATTTTTATCTCGTCATTTTTTTCCCCGTTTTATGCACGATTATTGTAAAAAATAGTTTGGTTTAATACATTAAAATGTAAATAAACCAGTTGCTATCATGCAAATATAATACGATTTTTTTATATATATTTCGAATTCATCAGATTCGACTCAATATTTTTCCAATGTAACCATTTTTTTTTTTTGGTTTTTTGAAACAACTGAATCCAATGTTACTTTATTCGATTTAATTCCTTTCCTTTGCATAATAATTAATCATTCCGACATTTTTGGGAGGCCCATTCTTTTATACTTAAATCGAAAAAAAAACAATTCATTAACTGTATTGGAATTACTTAGGGTACCGCTTAGGGTTTGTTTCACAACTTCCAAGTTAGGTCTTGAATATCCCACTTGCCACTTATCTGACGTAAAAACTCCGTTGGCGTTTCACTATCTTCAAATAGGCTTAACTAGTAAGTAAAGTCCCATTTAAATTATAGATTTTATCATCTGCCAATCAAGGCCGTTACTTGGTGGGTAAGCTACTTGACATATTGTCTAATTAGTTGACTTGAAGAAATGTTATCACAATAACGATATAACAAATGATTGTAATAATAATTGAATTTAATACTTTTGTAACGTTTTTGAGACGACAACAAGACAATTTTTTATTGAAGTTTCCCCTAAGTTTCATTTCAAATAAAAATAATCGTTTTCTTCAAAAACATTTTATGCTCTCACTTGTTCCGTAAATCGAAATGTCAAAATGCGATGGCGTCATCTCTAAATGAACGTAAATCATCTCTCTTGGAAGTAAAAAATTGACACATAAACTTTATGGTTAAACGTTTGTGAAACGCTAACTATTTTAAACGGAAGTTTTATATGGCGGTTACTAAATTTGTAAATCAGTAATCCAATACTCTTTACTCAGACACAGTAAAACAAACCCTTTCAATATTGACATTAAGTAACATATGATAATAATTATTATTATATATTCATTTATTAAATAATAATTTTATAATCATATTTTAAATGTCACATAAAAATTAAAATTAAAGTGATAAAATTACTAGACAATGCAATAAATATTTCAATTATAAAGTAAAACAAAAACCATAAAGAATAATAATAATATCACAACATCCGACATACGTCCATACACAGTCCCCTCAACTGTTATTTTGTTATGAAAACGTGTATATGTTACATATAACGTATTAAAATATATGACGAATGGGTTTCCTGGCTAAATCCGAGACCAATACGTAAATTAAGGCAAGTAGGTAGATAATTGGAAATAAAAATAAAGATTTTTTTCCCTCGTTAGTTTTATAAAAATCAAGCATCAGTAGAATGAACACAAAAATATTATAAAATATTGGTTATCAACGTTCTCCCAGGAGAACTATGTGAGGACTAGGTGCAACGGGTGTTCCTTTGCCGATCATTGACCCTTGATGGATGAATGAATGGTTATTTTATTCCCTACCCAACAACAAATTCAAACGTGTGCTTAAGTCAAAGGAAGGAACGTGCCCCGTTTTTTTATCTTTTCTACTATTTACCAATGAAGGCCCAGAATTTAGCTAGACAACCCATTTGGAATGTTTTTAATACGTATTATCTAGTTAAAAAACGCTTATAACCAAATAACAGGCAAGGGATGTTCTGCATATGAATGTACCACGTAGTAGTAGGCACTTACATTTGAAATTTAGCGTTTCTTCACTTGTTAAATTTAGCATTTCTTATGTTCTGTTTCAAAATTAGATAAACAAAACTTGTTGTATCTAAAACATTCATTAAAACCAAAAATTTGAAACTTTTAGAATGCACCCATTTATTTAACTCTAAAGATGTAAGTAGCTAAATTCGAACAGATTTTTCCGATTTCCTTCCATTCATTAGCATAATAATTAATCTTAGTTGACACTCGCGCGGGCTTCAGTCACAAAGGAGTGGTGAGGAGAGAGGTTAGTCTATCTCCTTCGACGGGTGAAAAAATATATCTTTTGTTTAGTTTTGTAATATTATCCCAAGACTAATGAGGCCGGTTCTTTATTTATAATTCCAGTGTTTTGTTGGACGTTTTATTTTTATTTTTATTAAATAATATATTATTTTGAGTAATAAGATACGCATATTAATATTTCTGCTTTAATTGGTTAAGTACAAGTTCTTGAAAAAACAGTTGTAAAATTAATACTTATATATTTGAACTGTAGTTAGTAAAATTAAGTTAAGGAATACATATAAAACATTTCCCCGGAATTTCCCTGGCTCCATTCAAAATACATACAAAGTGTAACGTGATAAGGCTCCTTTTACTCGCATTACTACTAATCTTACTACTAGATGTAACAAGAGTAATTTTTTAACCGTATTACAACTGATAAGACTGGTAGGAACACGAGTAACGAGCGGCTGTACAAGTTGATTCTGATTGTATGAGAAATAATTACCTTAAAAAAACTTTAGGCGCTTTGCATTTTTCGTCATACTTTGTTCTGTCAAAAGCACCGAATGAAAAATACATCATGTATCAACAACAATACAATAAATCAACAACCTCATTATAAATTTTTATTTCTTACTAGAGATTTAGACTAGAGACTAAGTACGACTGTATGTAAAATTGGCCAAGATTAGATAGAATTAGATATTTTTAAGACAACGCAATCGTAGTCTCCGTACCTACTGTTTGTGAAGCGTCTCAGGCTTATTTTATGTGGAGAGAGCTCAACAGCTTATTTGCATTTCTCATTTTCACCCCTCTCCTGTGATCCCGCGGGTACAATTTTCACTCACGCGACAGGACGATGTTTTTACGCTTTACAGCCTAACACAATCACTTTCAGAATACAATAAATAAATCGTAAGCGGGTTTTCTGAGCGATCAATTCCGTGCATGTTGCTTTTCGATACCTATATCTGGCGCATCATAACGTCAACCAGCCGCAATATAACCGCTTCATTGTTTTCGATTTCATTGTAATCACTCTTGAAAGATATCTGGAATTGGTAATTTCCTTAGGAAAAAATGCGAACGCGTAGTCCTTTCCCGGCGCTTCGAGGGACATTTTATAATCGCAACCCGATACAGCATCGAACGGTCGGAAAGAAGAAAGGCAATAAAATGCCTATTTATCTGAAAGCCAACAAGGCTCGCTGTAATGAAATTCCTTTTGAAATATTAACGCATTTTTTCCAACAAAGAGGTAATGTATTATCAGCGCGAAATCTCCCGAAATATCGTTTTGAACATGTTGCATGAATACATTTTAGCTACACCTATACCTAAAAGTCCTCAGCTAAGGCTTATCTGACGAGCGTAACTGTACAGGCAAACCTATCAGGTCATAACGTGTTTGCCAACCATAAGTCTCGATTAAGTAAAACTTGTCGAAAGGAATATAATATTGCCCGAATAAGTTTCTGCAATTTACTATTAAATGTAATAGACCTTTTTTTTTAGTTTGGCCATAATTCAATTATTTGAAATTGGACGATACCTACGATAATGTAATGGTATTTCAGCTTTGTTGAGATCGATAGTTCTATATGAATTTTTTTCAAGATGAGACCAGGCGGCGATGCGGTTCAAGTCCTTCATTCTTTCGTAGGTGCAGTCAAAAGTTTGCAATACGAATTTGCTATTCGAATAAGGGTTTTGTTACATACTTTTATTGGCTTTTTTACTTATTACGGGGCTCGGTACAGGTTTTAAACTCATATCAGTGTGGACCCAGGTTAATCCGCGTGCAACACTTATTTAAAAACGACAGTTATAAAATCCGTGAAAGGTAAAGCTTACGTATGAGGGCTAACTTTAACAGAATGTAATTAAAGTTTTGATAGTAACAAAACCTATTTACTATATTGAAATCCGTACAAATTACACGAAATACACCGAGCGTCGAAACAATCACGTCCGATGATCCCGGTGCTTTATGTAAATCTAGGCTTCTCGAATATGTACTTGTACATAAATAAACACTAGCTTTATATTTATATGTATTTATGTCCATGTTTATGTAATACTTTCCAAAAAAATAGTTTTCCTATAATCAACTGCCCCTAACTATTTTTTCTGTAAAATCAAACTTTTTAATTGCGTTTATTCTGTATGTAAGTTGATAATAATATAATTACATTTTGGTATAAATGTTGCGTATTTATTGTCTTTATACTTATATCACCGCTTTTTTCCATTAATGTGGAATTTCCCATTCACCCACTACACTTCCCTATGAGATCGTGGTAAAACATATTAAGTAAATTCAAAAGTAGGATCCAAGCAAATCATTAATATTTTAAAAATAAAAATGCAATAAAAATTATATTTTAATTTCCAAGAGGAGAGGGGTGTTTTAGACTTCAACTTTTAAAAATATCGGTGTATCTGTGTGTCTACTGTATTTTAGATAAATATTACTAAGTTATTACCTTGGATGAGCAATAATAAAACCCTCAATTATATTGCCTTAATTCAAATACAAACTAAAATAGAGTTAAATAAATGAAATAGCAAGGCAAATAAATACACGAACGAAACTAGGGTGAGTTCCCAGAAATAAATAAGATCTAGCTGTAGATAACCGTTAATGTTCAAAAACAGAAAACCACTTTAGCTCTTTCTTAATAAATCCTTGACATCAGTCATGTCGTGAGCTAAAGCCTTAATTAAGGAAAGAAGAAAATCTGGTATTTTACCTTACTTATAGGTATCTTTTCAGATATATTTTTGTAAAAGTACCTACGCTATGATAAACCCCATAAAAGCGTATTTAAAAAATGTTTTAAGTATCATACGAGTATTTTAGCAATCTCTGTATAACATTAACTTTGAGGACTAAATACTTTGTCATAAGTCAGGATTTATAAAGAAAACAAAAATATGCATACGATTTCTGCATATTAATTTGACGTTCACTAAGCAATACAGTGAAAGCTCGCTTAGTGGAGACGTTGTGAGCAGTAATTAGTTCCTATGAAAGGTGAGACGTCGCTATACGAAGTGTTGCATTCGTCTCGCTTGATCTCGGTAATGATAAAGATTAGAGTGGGTACGGTAGGCGCGTGGGATGGATGTAGCGCCGCGATTGGAGTAGGCAACTCCTGGACCAAAGCCAAGTCGTCCCGGACAATACTGCGCTCTACGAATACCAACCGATATTTGTCTTCATTACAAAATGCACTCCTCATCTAAATGTACTGTTAGAAGTTCTCAAAAGAAATCACGCTTCAGAAAAGTGGTTATCTAGGACCAATTATTAAAAGTTTATACGTTGCTAAATCCTATTTTATGAGAACATTTAAATATTGAAATAACGAATAATTTTATCAAAAACATCGTCTCTTTTTAGAAGTAAAAAACTCGCACCAAATCAGTTTTTACAGGCAGAATGTTCAGTTTTGTATCAAAAAATATATTTAAAAAAATACTACCCTGAAACGATCAGTTAAACAACACCACTGAGCTACGCTTTCGTTTGAAATAACAACTGCGTACAACATATCGCATGCTTTTATTAAAAATAAAAATGAATTTGTATATCTTTTCATTCATCAAAATTTTTAACTCTCGACCAATTTTTTTGAACTTAAAAGGTAAGCATAACTGTGCGTGTATTGTATTTTTTCTATATAAAAGGACAGTTAGATACTTTTACTTAAATAGTAATTAAAGTTATACATAATGATGCATAACTGATCCTATATTCTTTACTGTTTTATATGAAAATTCCAGATAGCCGAGTAGGTACTAAATTTAGTTTGAAGACAGCAAGCATAGTCAGGCGAAATCTTAGGGTTGCGTTCGAACCACTCATTACATATTCCATTTTGGTGAGAATATTTCGACAACAAACATTATGGTAATTCACCCGCCTAACGATCTATTTTACACCTGTTTACGTAAATATGCTGCCTTAGCTGCTGACTATGATATTTTTACTATGAATTTAATTAACTATCAACTTTAATTTTACTTCTTTGAATGACTAAGTTCAACCAATACGATACAATATACAGGGTGAGAGGCGTGTTTGGTAGGTAGATGCAAAGTATGAAGCTAATATTGACTATTTAGAGTTGTTTGAGCAATGGTTGTCATAGACGAGTCTGCTTAATTTTTAAATAATTTTTTAAGGTTTCATCGAAAATCCCAAACTTTTGCTTTGGAGAGTTGTTAAAATCATTTTGGAAATCACCGGTTATTGTCATTTCTTTTGAGATATTAATTTGACTTCAAGCTTTGCATCTGCCTCCCTAATACCCTTTATTATATGCATGAAAAAACGTACTATATTGCCTTGTCAGTAAACAGTAGATAATATATTACCTAGAAAAATAAATGCAAATAACAGAAGAAAAAATCAATTTCCTCAGTTATATCCGCTAACCGTTACAGCTTTATGTAGTTCCTTTGTGAAATTATTTTGATTTGCATTTTTACTACATTTCCTTACCTCCTACTACTTTCTGAACTATCTAACCCCGGACGCAATAATATGGGTGTCATAAGTTAGACGTGTCTGTCCGTGGCATCAGAACTTTCGAACGAATGAAGCGATTTTAATATAGTTTTTTTTG
This sequence comes from Choreutis nemorana, assembly GCA_949316135.1. Classification (NCBI taxonomy): domain Eukaryota; kingdom Metazoa; phylum Arthropoda; class Insecta; order Lepidoptera; family Choreutidae; genus Choreutis; species Choreutis nemorana. Next base: position 4,350,760 of record OX438598.1, read on the forward strand.
GTTGAATGAAAGCAGAGATTTACAATCGAATGTACGCATCTATGTCTAATCGGGAACATTTAAAATGTCCTATTTCAATTCATTTTATAATAAAGATTTAAGGACAATTTTTCTCAATAGCACTCGTAACTGTAGACAAAAATCAATTGTCAAGGAAGTCTTTGATAGCACACCGGTTATTGTAGAAGTACACTTGACAACAGTGGCTCTTACGTAGATCATACGAGTTCGGTTCATGAATACATCAAAGGCAATACAGGTGACACGGAAAGCGCATCGCTTCCAGCCAGGGTCACTCGAGAAACTGCATTCCCCAGGTTGAACTCACGGTCACTATTGGAATTGATGTGGCAGACGTTTGCATGCATCCTAATAAGTTGAGTCCCATGCTTCCATGTGTTATTTGTATGACAATCACACTATTATACGGTTTGTTACTATTTAAAATGTTATTGCTTGTTTCTTTTCTTTTTAGTAATTGGTCCGGTAAATAGTAAGCGATTTTGCGATTGAAACCTAGCGACTCATGCAACGCCACAGGTATCAAGTTTTCATTGCCAATTTCGCAGTATATTATTTGGCAGATGTAACACCTCCACTTAATGATGATTTCTGGGGCTGGACCACTAACGAGATGTACGCCAGGGTTACCCCCAGAGGGGACGCAACGTAGGGAGAGAACGACTGGCTTTCAAGAACTCCTTATATTTATTCCTTCCTCATAGCTTGTAATAATTCTATACAATGAATATATCTGCTAATAGTCATGCACATTACGTGCTGACCACGAACTGCAGCGCCAGCACGAACGCAAGCATTTCTCTATCAACTGATAGATTGGTATTTGGAGGTCATCTCACAAATCCTTCACGTATTATTTTATTATTCATAGAGTATTTTCGATAGATAAAACTTCAAGTTTAGGTAGCATGAAATGCACTTCGCACCGTTAAAATGTGTATGTTTGTTACTTCAGTAGATTGAGTCCTCGAGACGGTCGCGCGAGTACTCACGTAGCAGTGGCATGTTTGTTTGAACACACCATTCTACACTCTCGTGATTTGTAGAGTGACACGCACTCATTGCGGCCCTCGGGCGCGCCCTCCGCCACTACCCATTGTTGACTCACCATATACCAACTCACAGCGCGCATATCCAAACTGCTTTGTTTCATTCTCTTATATACTGTTCAAATAGTTTCACCTTTTTACGAAGGGGCCCGAGTGTACGGTGTTCCCTCAACTTTATCCCTGCATTAAGTGCCTTCATTAAATTGCTTTTTCCTCTTTCTTCGCTCCACTCGCTTACTTGAAGTTTAGCAAGTTGAGACACCTTGATCTCTTGGAGTATTTATTTAATTTAAGTTTATCGCTGCTTGCTAAGCTGATCGCCCACGTCTCGAGCTTTACCAGAGACCAAACTTTTAGATACGTTTGTTGTAGACTAAGCCCCACGAATCAACTACCGGTGCTGAAACTCGCAACAGATTTCTGATATGTTTGAGAATCTTAATCTGTTTGTGTTTATCACTCCATTTAAGAACGAAAAAGAATTTGTTATTGTTCCGTTACGTACACGTGTTCAACTGAAATTTTAAAATAGAAATTGAAGAGCACATTGCGTAGGTTTCGAAAATAGTTTGTAGCAGGTGAAGTTAAAAGTGAAAGCTTTACTTTTTAAATGAGATAAAAATCCCAACTTTTTATCTAAGTAGGATTGCCTTTATTTCGTCTACACATACACAGATATAAGCCAAATTTTTCTTATGACATACTTTACATTTCGTAAATAGTTACTATTATTTGCACCAATCGAGATCGAACCAATCAATAATATTTAAAATGATTATTAAGTTTATAAATTCCAAAGTATGTATCGTTTTTAATTTTATTCTAGAAATATAATTTATCATAAGCAACACAACTCTTGTGTCCATAAAAAGCTTGTCCATGCGAATCCGGGGTGGGCCAGCCGGTTTATATAAAGCTACAAAAACGGTATGTAATAAGAAGAAAACATGTTTTTTTGTCCGGTAGTTCGTGTGAACCTACGTCTGGGTGCGTCACGTTAACCGTGGCCGTAAATCTTGGACTTCCGAGGAGAAATCCTCCTCCTTTTACAAACTTCACTACGCATTCTCAAGACATTTCAAGTGCTTCCAAGGATTTTTCCCAAATTATATGGCATTATTCCATGTGCTCCAACTGTTACTTACCGAGTAATTTACACATTTTACGGGTACCATTAAAACGAACATTAACATCCTCATTATGAATAATCAGAGTCAAACAATCCATTAGGCTTATGTACTTCCTTTTCATTCTTTTTCTAATGCTTTGTTTTATTTGACTTTGCAAACCAGTTTACAATTGCCTTGATGGTGAGCAATTACTACAAGCCTCTACTATCAGCCTTAGAAGAAAGAAATCCTTTAGCAACTCTTCATTCCCTGAAAGACTTGGCAACACATCTTACTTATTAAAAACAATGTATTGTTAACACCACCAGGTAACCACCTTGTTTTAAAGGGTAAGGCTGTCCTAGTCGTTTTGTCCCAATTTGGGCAATAAGCATCCCATTACCTACTAACTACATAACCTACTCATTTTAAAACCGAAGATATAAAACACCTCATTTTATTAAATATTTAGGAGTAACAAATATGTTCTAATGCAATATTAATACTAAAAGTTATCAGATACATAATGTACAAATTTTAGCAAGAAACAGAAAGCTCACCGGTTGTTTCGCCGTTTACATACCTACGTTGGATACATTTGTCCGGTGTAGTTGTAACAGGCTATTTATTTTTATTTCGCAATACTTCAAGTATTCTCTGTTTAATATTAATATCCAGACGAATAAATGATCTGTATGGTACAGATATAGTTTTAAGTATATATCTTTTTTTTTTTGCTCATTACTTTGTTTTTTTTTCAGTAGTAATAATATACAAGCAAACCCTTTGCTAGAAAAACTATCAAACTTGTTTAAGCCAATGTCAAACATTTTTAAACATAATAGGCTAGAGTTATAAGGCCTCTATCTCACCTGGCGGTTTTCGAGCGGTGGCGTTTCTCCGACGGCTACCAACAAAGCGGGACGGCGTGATTGTGACTGTTGTGTTTTGTTTTGTAACAAAAAAAGTTCCACGAACTCAATATTAACGTCCCTTGATGCTGGGCCACCGGAAACTTTACCGCTGGATACATTAAATAAACCCTTTAGTAATTAACTTGTCTAGATAGAGTACGAACGTAAAAACGTAAAAAAAAATGTTCTATAATTTTTACAGTACATATTCTTTACACCTGAACTGCGAAACTGACGCTAAAGTGTAAACACGTATTTTGTGGTACATAAAATTACAAGTTGCGCCTTAAAGACATGTTTGTTTGTTAAAACGAGGTTATTGTTAAACATACATAATATTTTTTGTCATCGTTTTCATTTAAATGGTCGCTATTTTTTCGAAATTGAGATATGAGTATCCCCTTGGATCTTAAACTTAAATTTTGAATATAAATTCTATTATCCTGTGTTTATAATACTTAAACAAATTTTAAGTAAGTACATAAAATAAACACAATATTTGAAATAAATTATTTAAATGTATTTTAATTTAATAAAATGTTGGCATAATTTATTGGAAATATTCAAAAGCCGGTGTTACTCGGCATGCTTGTTAGACAGAAGACGCCACGTCTACTTGTGTGAGTAAGCCTTAAAAAAATAAACTGACGGTTAGTTTGCGATTGTTGTTTGGCACTCTATCTAAACTGATTAGTAATCAAACCGTAAACCTTAGTTAAAAAGCACAGAGTCTTTTTTGGCAGAGAACAGTGGCGGAAACACAGGGTCCTCACACATTTTTGACAAGAAGCATTCAAGATATATAAGGCAGACGATAAAATAAGACATTTTATTTGAAACTTCCTGTTCCCACCATTTCTCTCAAAAACTAAATAGTGTCCAGTGACAAAGTGAGGAGACCAAATATACTCTAGAAGTCTAGATAAGTCGATCAAATTGTATTTGACAGTTGTCAAAAAGTGAAACCATGAACTATTGTAGTTACATGATAGACTAGAATGTTTAAAAATATACGTTCCAAATGTCACTTCCTGACATAAGTTAGTCTCAATGTTTACCCGAAACCGCCATATCATACTCACACTAGTTTTCTTCTATAATAAACAAAATATGGTGACCTATCAACTATCAAGCTAGAACTAATCAGCAGATTTTAAGATTCGGTTACAGGTATAAAATGAAGTCGGTTAAAAAGAACGGCACATGTTTAAATTCATAATGGCAATATATTAAGACATTTATACTTACCAAAACTATTGTAATTTCAGTTAATTATAGGTTTGTCCAAGCACTTTTGTATATCTTTAATCCAATAGTTTTGTATCTCGCCATAAGTATTCACAGCAAAGAAGGAGAAGTATGAGGTAGGCAATTTTTAAACTATGTCTCGACTTGCTTTAAAACTAAAACCAAATTCCTAACCGTCATATTAATAACAATCATATTTGTTCCAAAATATGTCACTATTACGAGTACCTTACATGTTTACGTACCAATTTTATAGTTTTAACTACATTATTTTGTAACTATGAATAAAAACATTTCCATTCTATATCTATAGATGATCAATTCAAAATGCATAAACATAACTGTGAACTTTAAGATCGCGAAATCATGTTTTTACCAACCAGAAATACAAGTGAAAATTATAAAAAAACTCTTACAGAATTAATTACATTTGAAACGCCCTTGGGTTTTTATTTTTCATCAAACAACGGCCAGCAAATTTAACTTTGTCTCATAAACAAAGTCGTAAAAACCCTACAAGGCTCTGTCAAAGCAGTTCTTCTGAAAATCATGATTTACTAAACTAATCTTCTCAAATAAAGGTTCACATTATGAAATAATTTCTTTTAAAGTTTCACACAAAGCGACTCCTCAGACGCAACCACTCAACTGCTTTACTTTATTGTTTCGCTTTAGAAAGTTATATTTTTCCGCTCCATAAACAATAGGACTATTGTAACTTGAATTACGTAAAACCGGTCTCTGAGGACAACTTCCCCGGTGAGAAATAAATGAAAAATACATTTGGATGAAAATACGGTTAAAGAGCCTTAACGCTGAAATGCACTTAGTCCACACGTCCAAGCCCCAGTTTTGCTTGTCCAATGAGAGGCTTTCAAAGTAAATCTACAACGGATTTTCTAGTAGACAGCATTTTTGTGTCAGAATTGGGGAGCGAACCAGTCAATGCTTTGATTCGCTTAATGGTGCTAAAACATTTTCATAGTACCATTTTGGGGTTAGAATTCTAATGGTCGAGATCTCATTGAATCTACATGTTACTATTTAAAAGCCACACAATGATTCAGTACTGCAATAAAAAATTATCTTGTATGGTTACCTGAACTTAAACCCGAGTCCGTCCCGACCAGAAATTCAAACCTGGGACCACGAAGCCAGCTGTTACACCGCTACGCCACAGAGGCTGAAGTTGTAAATTAAGTAGGCAATGAAAAATAAATCTCATAACTAAAAAGTAGTTGTAACACAAACTAAAAAAATAAGCTGTGTGTCACTGAAACGTAATTTTTCATGGGTATTCTTATGTGAAAGCTTAACTGAATTTAACATTTTCATATTGTTAAAAAGAAGTTACAAATCCGTAAATTCTACTTTGTAACCAAAAAGGGAATTATGACATAAGTTGTTGGAAGGTCCACGTGCATGTAATCCTCGTTCCTGTCACCCTTTCCACTTTATCCAGATGAAACTCAATTAGCAGCAATTATTCCGACGACGAAGCGACGCGACGCCAGCCCAAAACTTTCCTGGACTATTTCGTAATTAATTTTGTTTCCAACGACCCCGGCCTCCTCTCGCCGCACTCACTTCATACTCTCACATCGGTCCTCCTCTACCTTTCGATTTTATCAAACACGTCCGAGCACACAAAAAAACTTGTCTATCAGGGTTTAAAGGAAAACTTCTATAGCGGAATTATATCAAATGAAGCAATAAAGGAAAGTTGTGAACGGTTTTCACGCCCGCTACTACATAGTGGTCCGTAACGACCATATAAGGCCGATTGCTTTCTTAAACTTATCCCATTTGTACCCCACCGAAGGAATTGGATCTTCTTTACTGTGTCGAAGTTACAGATGAGAGCTGGTATTTTCACTTTATCGAGTTAGCAGGCTGAGCCCGATAAATTATTACAGTTATGGAGAAATCGTTATGGAAGTAGGGGTGATAAATGGGACCGCAACAATTACTTCCTGACACTTGGGCGGCTTCCTGTAGGCCGACAAACTTCTACTGAAGCGTTCGAGCGAAAAAACTTGCTACAAAAACACGAACATGAATAATGTTCACTTTATCTCATACTTAATATCAAGAAAATATTTTTGCACAGCGGTAACTTTATTTATATTGAGAGAATTTATTGGTGGGTACAATAACAATTGGGGGCCAAATTAAGCAACGATGGTTTTTGTGTTAAATCCCATATTAACACTGTAAGGAGCCCATTTCCATTATTATCCCCAATTTCGTGCTCGGGAGGCACTTAAGCACTTAATGGGTCTCAGCTCTCCGTAATTTACCAGCACGATGAATTGAATAAAATCGTAAATCGTAACACCAGCGTAAAAGGTGTTATTAGGCCTTGAAATGATTCGCAATTATTTTATGCTTTATAAACATTACCTACAAGCTTTTAAAATTTACATAATATTACGATAATCAGATAACCTACCTTACATCAAATTAATTGGGATTAAAATCAGGCGCAAAAAAATATTTTAAGGAAGACGCTCTTTGTGATTCAATAGAATTGTTACTGTTTTAAGAAGCGACAAATTGTTAAACAACATAATGTAACTAACTAGTCAAACCTTTGCCTATTCTGCGCGCTCTTAAAATTGAAAAGTTAGCAGCAAATTCCTGCAGCTCTCAAAAGTGTGGTAGTTTCACAGGTGTTCGAAAATAAGTCAGTGAAGTGTAGTTAAATTTGCAGGGTTGTCCAAATCGAGGCTGCAGACGGCTCAGGTGGAGACTGCAGGGTTCCGCAAATAAGTGGATCAATACCGAGCTCCCCTCCCCAGGGCCTAATGTATCAGTTCACGGTGGAATTATCACTGATGATATTTTACTATCATATCAATTCAACATAGACGTAAACATTCAAACTTAAATTGGACTTAATGACGAATAAATAACTCAAAAGTATTTTTATTTTATCTATTTTCATTTAGGGGCTTTTTTCCAACGTCAGCAAAAGTATGTTTGTTGTTTAAAAGACTAGATAAGAAATTGTGACTTCGTTAGGTACATTTCTCATTGGGTGAGTATGAATCCTTGAAGGTTTCACCAATACATAAAACAAATTAGATTCTCATCATGTGTAGGTTAGACACAACATAGTTTTCTCTATTGTGCCAACTGCCAAATGCGAATTTATAGAGAGTCCCACGGGAAATCCAAAATGTTATACCAGTGAAATATACAATATCACGTGGTACCATGTAAATCCCATAACCAAACACGCAGTGGTCCCCGGCGACGAGATGTAGGTTTAACGCATGCATTCATTATATTGTTACATATCAAACATGTGTTCATCATTTACTATTCAATCTTACAGTTTGTCAACCTAACATAAAACATACGAAATGTAATGAGTTCCCATTTAAATAAAACGCGTTAATTCGACTTTTCCATGTTTTCACGCGAGACATTTTATTGGAACTTTAGTTGCTTGAGCCTTGGATTCAATCAATTATCCTACCTTATATATGTTGAAAAGTTCATTAGGATTGTTTCGGAATGAAATCATAGATACCATAAAAACTACCCGTACAATTTAAAATAGCTTATCATATATCTGATACAACCAGCCCTTAATTCTAATAAACGAACATTTCAAAAGACAAGTATAATTAAACACTTTACCTATTAAGCACTCAATTTATTGATAATAATTTGCACTGTGAGCTTTTATTGACGAATTATTTTGAAACCAAAGGTTAGCTCAGAAAACTCAAAGAACAAATTGAATTTAACCAGGTAGAACTGAATAAATCTCTACCGGGAGATAAGATTCCGTAAGAAGGTAATTTTGTTTACTTTAAATTAAGTAAAGTACTAACATGATCGAGGCGGTCCGTGCCGGCCGGCGGCGGCGACGGCGGGCGCTCGGAAGGATCCTTGCACAAACACCATAACCAACTTTAAATCCACACAGCAGAGCTCAACTATTGATTGAATTTCGGGTTCACTCCTAACGAAGCTAATAATAGTTTTGAATTTCACTTCCCAGTTCATAGATAGTATACACACTGTTAGTTTATGGACGGAAACCCGAATTTAAATTAATCTTATTTCACCCTTACCCAAAATTTGTTACGATCATTAATAGTTCAAAATATTTTATTACTATGGCATAAATACGTATTTTGGTCTTGAAAATCAATTTTGATTTCAATTAAATTTGAAAATGTTGTTACTGTACAAACTCTGTAAATAATTGACCGCCAGAATGCATAACTACAAGTTGGTTACCATAAATGCTACCACGACTACAAATCATTAATCTATATTTGTACCTTTTTATGACATACAAATTTGTCCATTCTATAGACGCATAGCGGACGAGTGCGAAAGAGACTGAAAATAAAGTATGCACATGTTACTGGCGCAGATTGAGAGAAATGCTCTTGAGTATCGATGTCTTCAGTATTTTTTTTTTTCAATATATTATTAATGTAGATAATTCAGACCAATCGACGCTGTTCAATTTATATCCATATTTTATCTCAAACTTAACTAAAACTTTTTTGAAGTATTAAAAAAAAAAACACTTATTTATTTAGATTTTTGTTTTCGTTCGAAATGAACACTGCCATAACAACTACGATTTGACGACCTCGGTGGCGCAGTTGTGTAAACAGCCGATTGCTACGCTAGAGGTTCTGGGTTCAAATCACGGCGGGGGCGTGACTTTGTGTTATTTCCAAGACGCATTGTTTCGCTTACCGGTCTTGGATGTTGTATTCTTATCTATGTAGTATATACCATATCGTTGCTTAGTTCCTGTGACACAAGTTCTTAGGATACTTACTGCTGAGTCAATATGGTGGTCGTGATGTGGTATTGTAACAAAATCCTTTTTTCATAAATCCAAGGTGGCAAACAAGCATGCGAGCCGCCTGATGGATGCCCATAATTATTATCCTTATGACCTTCGGAGAGTTAAAACAACATTTTATTGATTTTCAGGGTAAATAGACACTCAAATTGTCACGCTGTCTGCGAGGCTAGAACTCAGGTTTGAGTCGCTAGTAATGGGGCACAGTGAGCGAGTGAGCTTTACTAGTGGTTAAACGTGTATCGGGGCACACCCGCCACTCTGTCCCACCACTGCAACTCCTGTTTATCAGGATCAACAGTGGCGTCCTTTGATCGAATAATCAACGAATAATGCAGCTGTGCAGTGATGCACAGGCTGTGCCCGGACACCCTACCGGCTGTCTTGGGACCCGCAACGAACTTAATCAGAAGAAATAGGAGGTAGTAAGAAAGCGGTTTCAGACTTCCCTCCCAGCAAAGCGGAGACAGCAATTGAAATGGCCCAGAGGCCCAAAAATCTAAAGGGGAGACAGTCAGGAGACGCCTGACCGTCTAAACACCACGGTATGCCACTAACTAACAGGGGATAAATTAGATACTAACCTAAATCTTACACCAGTAATATTGGTGACAAAACTTTTTAAAGGCACGGAAGTTTCCCTTCGTTTTCACAAGATCTAGGTAATAAATAGGACTACACGCAGATACTTGAATCGAATTCAACATGATTAACCGTTCGTCATGCCAGAGACTACACTCCCACAAGATATGATGGGCAGTTTGCACAAATTCTTGATCCGACGTTGAACATTCGCAAAAAGGTGACGGCACCAAGTTAAATGAATAAAGTTTGCCCTTAAAGTTACCATGCCCGGTTAGAAATTGGGCTACGCAATGATCGATATCAAGCCACGTTTTATTTAACCGTTCGCGCACTATAGGGAAAAATTTAAATAAATGCCGCCCCTTAGTCGAAGTATCCCATCTAGTTTGCCATTCGTCGATTAGTTTTTTATGAACGTTGTCGTTGCTATCAAATAATCTACTGATTTTAGCCCTATCCTTCGGTTTTAGAAAATCTGAACTCATACCATTCCGCGAGTTGTAATACATTGCCGCACGCCGTTGTATTTCCAAATCTACCGGTAAAACGCCCGCAAGAATCGGCAGGGCCTCAGTGCTGACGGTTCTATACGCTTTACAAAGAAAAATTAACGCTAATCTCTGACTCTGAAGCAATTTACGTCGCGCAGCGCCAATTGTGGCTCTATCCGCCCACACGGGGGCTCCGTAACAAATGCAACCCAAGAAAGTAGCAGTATAAATTATTTTTAATGACTTAAACGACAATCCCCAGGTCGAAGTTGATATTCTATTTAACGCATAAAAATTTCGTTTTGATTTTTCGCAAACTTGCTTAATGTGCTCAATAAAATGGAATTTCTTTTCAAGTATCAAACCGAGATAACAAACTGAGTCTTTCTTTTTAACTGTAACTGAATTAAATTTAAAGCGCGGTAGCCCTACTAAGTTTCCTTTTAACATTAAATACTGTGTTTTATGGGCTGCGAACTCAAGATGATTCCTCTTTCCCCAGTCAGCCACCAGACGTAGGCAGGACTCAGCTAACAACTCAACTCCTGTTCTTGTATGAGATTGAATAAGCAGGAGACCGTCGTCTGCATATCCCGTCAGCGAACAGTTAGCCGGTAACGGTATAGACATGGTTAAACGTGTATATGCACATTGAGCTAAATAGGCCGCTTTGGTAATTTTGAATTTGAATTTAAATATGATGCATATCAGGTCAACATGTACAATGGCCACTTACTGCTTGTGAATTGAACTGTCCATTGTATAACCATTTCAGTTCCACAGGTGACTTGTGCTCAAAGTGGGTACTGTCAGCATGTCAAAGCGGAGCATTATTCTCAGCTAGGTATTTTTGACTTGATGCGAACCACTAGTTAACAATTTGAATAGTTTGTTACCGCCTGCCAGGAAAGGTTTTGTTTCTCTCGCGAATCTTGTATGTTTATTTGTAAATCCCTTTATTACCACGTATTTTCCAAATGGCTGTAAGGTTTTCGACATCAAATGTATTCTTAGATTTGTTTCAAATACCCAAGCGCAATCTTGATTCTATTAAAAATTTAGTAGGTGGGTACCCAATTTTTAAAAGCTTTTCCGACGCAAAATATGGGTTTCCAATTTTTTTTATTCTATACCTTCTTGGGCATCAAGCTGAAGCTATACGTACGTCCTCAAAAAGTTAAAATTTATTACAAATCAATATGGGTATTCAATACACGATAGTTAATAGAAGATGTACATATTTTATTTCACTTAATGCTACTATTTTGATATAAACAATTAAAAATCTAAATTTTAAATAAATATTAAATAACAAACAAAACCTACTGCTTGTACGTAATATGACTACAATGTACAATGTAATGTAATGATTTAATAAAACATTAATCCACTATTAAAATATTCCGCAAGTGGAGACAAACAAAAACGGTATAAATCACTAGGTTAGCACGCAGAGTTTATTATCTACATTAACACGAAGGGTACTTTAGACCGAAAATTGTTAGGTTCCTGTTGAATTACCTAATAGTCCATTTAATTATCGTCTGACGATGTGTTTTTATTATGTGTTATTCTAGACTAAATAGAATATCAGTGCAGGATAAAATCGTCGAAAAAAAGAGTGAAGAATTATGAACGTCACTATAACCTCGACCTCGGTGGTGCAGTGGTGTAAACAGCCGACTGCTACATGTTCCGGGTTCGAATCCCGGCAGGGTTGGAACTTTGTGTTATTTGCAAGACGCATTACCGGTCTTAGGTGTTGTATTCTTATCTATGTAGTTTATACTATTCAGTCATTGTGTTGTCGTGATTAGGTTTTTATTATTATGATAAACAAAATTCACATTTTAGTGGTACGATACCACCAAAAATCAAGCATAAAATTGGAACCAGAGATGAAATCTTTTTTTTTTCAGTTTACTATTCATCCCGAGTGAATATATATTTGTAATTTAATTTTACAACAAGAAACAGCTAACAAGTTTAAAGAAAATGACTTATGCTTAAAAATTAAGGTGAATACTAATTTTATATTTTTTAATGTAGATATTTGGTCAAAGTTTAATTCTCCTCCAGACCTTCTGATTCTAGTATAGGTATTTTTTTACTTTACTATAATTGAAAAAAAAAAGTAGAATCTGACACAATACAATAGTCTATTTCCATTAAATAAATATTAAATTAGGTCTAAGGTGGATCATGCCTGCCTAGGAGAAACCTATTCACTCTTGCCTTAAAGAGGCCCAAGTTATATTGGTCAGGGAACACATCGGCAGTAAGTAAAAAAAAAACTTTGTAAGTTAAAAAGAAGGTGAAAGTTCACATTTAACAACTTTTTTATCTTATAAAACGCAATATGAATTAGAGAGTGAACGGGAGGGTAAAAAAAGAGATATTGTAAAAATTGGAAGTGTCTGGCTATTACGGTTTATGAGATACAACCCGCTAACAGATGGACGGACGGGCAGCAGAGTCTTAAAAGAAGGGTTCCATTTTTACCCTTGGGTACGGAACCCTAAAAACGTGTAAGTGTTAAAAAATAATCGCCATTTTTAAATTTTACACCAGAATGAAAACGTTTGCTCGGACACTACTTTGGTACTTTTGGTAAAAAAAAACGATTGAGTTCATAATTTACAATACTTTAGTTAATTTGTATTAAAATAGATAATTATGACATACATTCTAGTATACTTTATAAAATAGTTTAAAACACCAGGTTCGAAACGCACCACCATATTGAGAAATTTAACGATTTTTTATTTCATACAAATAGAATTATTTTATTATGCAATGGCTTCACTCAATCAAAACAGATTCTAAAGTGTAAAAAATACCCTTGACCTCTATAACCTAATGTCAATACCATTTTCAACAGTGTGGCATCAAAAATACGCTTCGGAAATTCACCCAATGACCATTTTAAGAGAATTAAAACAGATTTTTTCTGTCTTATGTCCAGATCCCGAGAACTCTTTTTCTTTTACTGAATAAGCTGTATAAAAAAGCTTCCCAACCGAAATACCAATTAGTAATTGTTATAACGGTTTATTTTCGCCCGAGGTCGTGTCGCCTCACTCTCTTGTAATTGTGTAAATTTACTGCAAAGTGGTGCCTACCAACCCCCGGCTACCAACCAACGGGTGCTCTGACCTTAGCTACGGTAATTAAAAATCATTTTTTTCTAATTTACTTCAATTTATTACGCAGTTAATAGGCACTACTATCTTACAATCGTTATTTAAGTGATGGGAGCTCAGTACTACGTTAATTTACGAGTGTAGCGGCTTTTTCGTGAGACCAATTTTTAGTAAGAATTTTATGATATATCATATTCCTAGAAACCTTTACATAACAAAACTGTGGTAAAATTTCAGAAATCGATTGGTAACAAACTGGAATTGTTATCTTTCAATATTAAGTTTGAAACCAAAAGGGATAAAAAGCCTATGTTTAATCAGGGAAACGATTTGGATTTATCATTGATAAATGTTTGGAAAACCTTCCGTTTCAATAGCCAATCAACAATAGGATGCATTGAAAACAATCTCTCGCAATCGTTTATTTCAGTTGTTTATCATAATAAAGCTATTTTTATTTATAAATCTCGTTTTATTGGATCGCTATGACCTGTTTTCATAAGCTCCATTATGATTTACTTTATCGTTTTAACCGGATAATACTACTTACTATTTTATTATTTTTCTGTTTCTGCTAGAATTAAACTAGAAGTAATTTTTTTAACTTTTGTGCATATTAATAGCATGACAAAGCAAAAACTTTTTGGGAAAACTCCTAAACTCATTTATCACATAGGTATACGAAAACCGCAAGATCTTTTTTAGAGAATAAGAACAAAGCAAGCAGGCTATCTGAGGAGACTGGCATGTTCTCTGAGGAGATTAAGCAGTTGAGTGCGCATGCAAGATAGTTGTCAACTTCTCTGTCCGTACGTGAGGTAATCCGATAGGGTTCTGTCGCCTCTAACTTGAGTACATCACCCCTAAAGTTCCTTTAATCGGACAAATATGCTACTATGGACATACACACAATGTACCTACAAAACAAACCGAAGGAGCATTTTATCAGATCAAGATCCTTACTGTTTAAAAAAATCTATATTAAGTCCATAACAACAGTGGATGTGGTTTAAAAATTAACAGTAAAAAATTCAAAATTTAACAAATTTTACCTGAAGTTAGGATTAAACAAAAGTAGCAGTAAATAACTAGCGAAAGCAGCAAGTGAAAATTAAAAGAAGTTTAAGGAAACAAATTTCATTTCCATTCCAGTTATAATTGCAGTTTTTTGCGTCGGCGCTACTCTACGCCTGATGGCGCGGTTTAAGCCAAGAAACGCTTATGAAAAACTTAACGTTCATACAAATTAGTTCCATTTGCAAATATTCTAACTCTTAAGCTACTCTTACACCGCCTCAACAATATATTATTAAATACCTAACAAATATTTATCGTACCAATAGTTTAAAGTTAACAAAAAGTAACGTGTATAACAAATACAATAGTAACGTAATGTAACGACGATCGTCATTCGTCGTTTCGTATGAGACAATTTACGAAGACATATCACAGCAGCAAGTGTTACGAGACAATATAATACATTGTAGTGTAACAGAACCCTAAGGTTTCCAACTATGTGCACTGCAATTAGAAAGTTCAAATCGAAATTGCCCCGATACTTCTATACATTGTAACTTCCATTTCCCATTCTCCTTTGTTGATACTTGTTTTTGTTTGTTTTCGTTTATGCTTTGACAACTCGATATCTCTATGGATACCTAGTAGTTTTGACTTAGAATTTATTTTTTTCTTTTAATGGCGTTGCCATCATCATGGCAATAACTTTGAGTATAATGCACAGTGTCAACTGATATTAATTATATTCAAGTTATGATGAGGAATGAAATGATTAAGAGATAACAGTAAGATGCTTGTACGGTTACTGTAGCCTTAAATAGGTTACTTAGGAGATGACAAAAGAGCAGCAAAATCGTTTTCCTTAACTTCTGCATTAAAAATATCACACTCATAAACACTCACACACTATAAATTCACTTCACACTATAAATTCTGGTGATATACAAGAAAGGTTAATAAAATTAAAACATTTCAACAGACCTTGCATACGGTTCGCGCCAAGAAACCCGACTAAGAGGTTGGCCGGCGCGGATTCGAATTCCAGCAAATATTTCAGCACCCTTAATTCTAGTTATCAATCATGTTTACTTACATAGCTCAAATTTGTATTTGTATAAATGTTAAGCTGACATTGACTTCTGTTGTTACGAAATGTACCAACAAACAGCCACTAATTAAGTAAATGCCAATATGCATTTAATTAACGCTTCGTTCTATAATTACACATTCCTGTAGTGAAGATCTAGAACATACCAGGTACGAAATTTCCTATTAAAATACTTGCTTTGACAGGGTTTGTAATTGGTTTATTTAAATTACAGTATTTACGACTATCATTACGTATATAGCGAAGTTGCTGACTCACGTTAGCTTCATTTAATATAAAGCAGGTAAATTTATTCAAAGCAATTTCACAAAATACCAATTTCCTACAAAATATCAAACATTTCCTCTTAGAAACCAACTGACACATAAAAAATCATTTTTAACTTGTAATTTATTTTTCTTGCTTTAATGGGGACACATGAGTTAATTCAATTTGAATAGTGATTACTAAAATTTAAACTTCATCCCTAATTGAGACTTTAAAGCGTTTGCTGTTGTCTGAAAGCTGTTACCCGATACGTTGTTGTGTATTGGATCAGTCCATTAAACTTGTCATAAGTTTTGTATCGCGGCGGGCACCGGGGACCTGGAGAGGCCAAAATATTCAATTGGCGTATCGGAGGTTGGCCACAAGCCAGCTGCCCCTGCATATTGATGTGCCAACTTTTACCGCCAACTCAGCTCATCGACGCAAACTTCAGCGCAGACCTGCCAAACTGTAGCCTACCAGGCTATGCCTGATCGAATGAGTTTAATGATGCGCCTACGAAATCCACCAACATAAAATAACTCACGGACATAACATGAAAATTAACAAGCACATGCGTTGCCTGTGGTGGACCATGTTTTATCTGAACTTTCCTGAAACTCTCACGTTAAATTATTACTAGATATAAAACAAAAGCTGTTTGTAATTTCAAACAATTTAAAAATGAGAAAGATAATGTAATCGGTCAACGATAAAACGGCAATTTTTCAAAAAGTTTTTTATGACGTAGATTAAGAACCCACGTAAAGCAAACTAAACCGCTTTCTCAAATTGAACGAAGATCAAATCATACTTGATCGATGGACTGGGTACCGTCTTCACAACCTTGGGTTGAACCAAGGACGGTATCCAAGCTTGTGTCTTTATACACAACAACAACTGCTTTCAGTTAACATCTCAATCTCGAAAAAAACTTTTCGAAACTTTGCCTTTAACGCTTCCTATCTGCGACATAAATATTCAATACAAATCAATGGGCAACGTAACTTGAAACAAAAAAAAATGTTTATATAAATAATTTTATGTAGCATTGTTTCATCACAATTCATTTTATAATTGCATAATGAAAAACCGAATTGTTTAATATAAACAATGGCATGACATTTAAATTTAAGTTAAAGAGATATAAGATAAGTTACATTTTCCGTTATGAACGCTACGCGCTAAAAGTTTCCTCCGATGCGCTCTATTCGTTTGTGCAAACTCTGAAACCCTCTTGGGATTGCGCTTCTTTCTATCTACCAAGCAGTCTATACTCTTCCAAATTTACATACCCTTCCTAAATTATGGAACTGCCCTTACAAAAACTATCTCGTCTTACGGGATTTTTTATTCATTAATATCAAAACCAGATTGCCGCGTAGAGATTAAAATTTTCTGCAAGAAATCACATCTTAGTGGTAGGGTAGCGTTTTAATCAATGTTAACGTTGAGTTTAATAAGCAACTTTATAAATACTAGACATAATGATAAATTACGTATCCCTACGGTTAGATTAGCAAAACTAGTCATTTATTGGAAATCTGATACGAAATTTAAGCAATATTAATTTTAATTCAGAAAGCTTATTATAAATTTAAAAATTATGTAGAGGATAGAGAAATATAGAAGTAATTTAATTAGCTGCACAGGTTTACCTTATTGGCAGTTGGAGTGTAGAGGCTGGAAAGAAAAGCCGCGGTTTAAGCACGGTAGGGCCAGGTCGCTCACTTCCCTCTTATATGGTTAAAGAGGCTCACTTGGTTACATTACTTTACTTCTGTCAGTGAATCTTTTTCGATCGCATTTCCGGTACATCCGCATCTTTTGTAATTCGTACAATTTTAAAGCAATAGACACACAATAGCGTCATATTGAATAAAACATATTGTTTTAATTAAATAATTACAAAACTAGAATTATTATGTTTTACAAACAGTGTATAAAAAATGTGATTGAAAATTATTGTATTTTTATGTTGAAAAAAATAACTACGGAGGTTTCTAGCCGGGTTCTTTCTCGTAAAATGGCATTCTGAACGGTGGTAGTGAAAAAAATTGACGATTTGAATGTTCTTATCTTAGGTCTATTTGTATAAAACACATTATACAAATGTATTCTCTTATGTTCTTCTTTATTTGATCAATAACAGTGTAATTAACTTCATGTGTCTTGTGTAACTTCAAGAGGATATCGTATGATAAGGACGATTGCAGAGCAATGGGAGCCACATTATGCGCTTTGCAAGCCTGCGACCCCAAACCTCCGAATAAAAGTATTTGAGATACTTTAGGTAAGAAATAATCGTAAATTAATGTATTATAGTTAAGGCTTGCTTGTAAACTTAAAGGTATTAATTAATTCCTAAAGCAATCCTATTTCATTCAAAATCCTATCTCTATCCTCTCATTGTATATTTTAATTCATTTATCTAGTCACTCACTTTTGTAGTCACATTAAGTAGGAAACTGATAAGTAAAAAGCACTTTGTCTATTGTTATGCTACTTACTTTACTTTATAATAGTAATTAGACATTATTTGACCATTTTCTACGGAACGATCTCAACTTAGGAAAGTAGTTAATCATGAGTATAACCTATAGTTTTAAATATAGTATTTCATACATTGTTCACATTATAATAATCTATGCAAGGCAAAAAGTTGAGTGACGTCTCATTATCGCTATTAATCTATTGTTACACAATATCTTCTTTCTGAAGGCTTTATCCATTGATTGATTGATCTTACTCATAATGGCCCATTATGCCAGCTCTTGAATAAGCTAAAACTAGATAGTGATATACAGTCGAGATTTTATGCTCGTAAATGTTTATAGCATTGTAGTGTAGGTTACAGAAACAGCGCTATTAAAACATAATATAATGCCTACACTTAATAACCTGGTAAAGGATTCTGATTCAAAAAATATATCGGGTATATACATTAAAGAGTGTGAATTGCTTCATTTTGCATATTATTAACTGGCTTGCTTTATATTTCATTTAGTTGAACAAAAAAAGAAAATCTTGATGTCTTTTTAAAACACAATTTCCCTTCTGTTTCCTGTAAATGTATAATAATCCATTTTTGTTATGTTTTTAATTCAAAGCTGTATTTTTGAGATAAGCCAAGCAATTATTTGTTGCTTTTTTAACTAAACTCTTTAATTTGCAAATACGTGCTGCATCAGCCAATTGTATGTTAGGTAAGCCGTTTTGTTTCTATTACTGACTCAACCTTTTTTTGAAGATGTTATATTGTGGTGTATAAACGCATACATGATAAATGATTGAGTCTAATTTTTTTTTAATAAACATGTTACTAGATGAATGGCGAAATGCTTGAAAATAACACAATATCAAATAGGAATACAACAATAAAGTTAAATAAGAAAAGCTTTTAGCTTTTTGATGTCAAATTAGCTTAATCATCATACCAAGCCCAACAGGCCTCATTAAAATAATTTACAAAAGAGTGGAGCCAACCTAATCGCCCGACCGTCGTCCCACTTTTACAAAACCGAAACTGAATACAGCTTCTACTTTGCTATTAAGATAACGGGCAAATCATCAGATATACCGGTTTTATATTGAACCAATGTAGGAAAATACAGGTCACAAGCTTCAGTCAGGACGTTTAATTGGATGTCTTCAAAGAGGAATTTCAAAAGATCGAGTAACAGCCAGCCAGTGCCGGATGTTAAACGTTTTGCCGATAAACGTAATCCAACGTTTTCTTTAATGAAAAAGTTTCATACGAAAACTCCTATTTGTTTCCCTGCTAGTTGTCTGCTACATTGCATACAAAAATATTTGCTTGCCTACCATTTTTTTGCGTATGCGTTTTATCAGCTTCTCTTAACTAGTATTTATAATGTAAAACAATTTCAGCATCTATAATACACGAGTAACTATGTAATATGTACATAATTAGTGAATGACTTTGTGTTACGTGTTACTATGAATATTCAAGCCTATGTTTAATGTAGGAGATACCTTCAAAGAGCTAATCTGAACGACAAATGCTCGACATAATTCCAGGGAAGCCATGTTATTAATCAAATGCTTATTTGATATAGTCGCTATTGTGTAATATATCACTAATTCGAGAAGAAACAATGAAACTGTCAACAACTCGATTTATTTTAAATAGCTTTTGGTAAAAGAACTAGCCCAATTACAATAAAAATTTAATTTGCAAAAAGGAAGCAAAAAGCATAGGAACAAGAATGAAGTTGTAGTTAGACATATTTTACTTGATGATTAAAAATTATTATGGAATAAGAATTTTTAATTTTAATTATTTTTTATGGAATCATAATTTTAACTGCCAAATATAACAATACTTTGCGGTTACAAATTTGTCACAGGCATACAAACAAAGTTTTAAAAATCACAAGAGTATTTTATAGTGGGAAACTAATGGCTTTGATACTATTAAATCTCTTTTTTTTTACTATGAAGGAATATCAGCTGGTTCAATGTATCCTGTGTTGAAAGTAGCCCCACTCTCAAAGGACCACGGTCAAGAGTGGAGGGAGAATATGCGATATGCAGCCAACCACGATGCTGACTCCACGAGGAACACGCTGTGTAGTGACAATTGCATTAACCAGGCATGGTAACATTAAGGCAAACATTTTTCATTTAACTTGGTGGCGAATGTACAACGTCGGATCAAAATATATAAAACTGTCCATCATATCTTATGGGAATGTAGTTTATGGCATGATGAACGGTCAATCATGTTGAATTCGATTTAGATCTCTGCGTGTAGTACCTAGATCTTGAGAAAACGAAGCAAAACTTTCGTGCTTTTAAAACGCGTACAGGCATAACGTTGTGTTTTTAACGGTCAGGCGTCCCCTGACTGTCTGCCTGGACCTATGGCCCATATCAATTGCTATCTCCGCTTTGCTGCGAACAAAACCTACAATCGGTTTCTTAGATATTTCTTATGATTAAGTTCGTTGCGGGTCCCAGGACGGCTAGTAGGGTGTCCGTCCACTGCCTGTGCTTCATGGCACAGTTGAATTATTAATTTATTATTTGATCAAATGACGCCACTGTTGATCAGGAGATGTGCTCCGATTACGATTGCATATGGGGTAATATTTTAAAAATCCATTTATAATTTGAAAGAGTACATTTTTGTATAACCCACGTGACCGGGCCAAAACGGGCGCGATGCAAACGCCAGTTTATCTCCGCTTTATAAGACTTCCCGTATCCTTAACAGAACCATATTTGAAAGATAAGGCTTTGAAAATAAAATACAATTGGATTTATTATAAAGGCAGGGCGAGGAAAGTTTGGATTAAGTAAAACCAAGGAGGCTGGGTGGTTTTATTTGAAAAGTTAAGCTAATCTTGGTTTACTACTTGCGCTTTTGCAAATAGGGTCTTTGAAAGTGTAAAGTTTAAAATTTACGGTGATACAACAATAAACGCCTAATATTTTCAACTTTCGTGAACAAGGGGATCGACGCATAACTTGAGAGGGGAACGTTCGACAAGTATATAACAAGTATATATTTAAGTTAAACATTGCTTTCTCAATTTAGTAAAATACTCTGGGGATGACAAGGGACAATACCACAGCGAAAGTCTATTAATCTATGCGATCAATATTATAAGACAACGGAACTGCTCGTTATTATTGAGATGTAATTAATCTTTCTTTTTTGCCTTGTCTTTAGACATTAAGGAAAGGACTTCAGCTATTTTACGACTGATTTATTGATTAACTAACGAGCTTCTAACCAAAATTTAGTCTTTTGTATATTTCTATAACTTACAACATCGAACTGCAAAAGTAGAAGAACTAAGAAATAGAACAAATTTCGATAAACAATTATTTTAAATTTTCGCAATCACTTAGTATAATCATAAAATGAAGAATATAAAAGAAAAGTGAAAAGTATAAAAAGCTTGGACATTTTTTTTCCTTACCTTTTCTCATTCAAGCCACCTTTGCAGCTTTATTATCAGTACCTTGAAATAAAACAACCTATTTAAAAGTAAACATTCGTTCTTAAATTGATAATATTATTTGAAATAGCATAATAAAAACTAAGGGATCGTAAAAGGCTATATTGAAATGTTAGGAACCAGGCAGTATAGCTCGTGTTTTTCCGGCCATTTACCAAGTTGATTGCAGCCGAATTTTTACGACAGTTGTAAAATCATTTTCATCTACGTCACTGCAATTTCTTTTGACGCTAAAAGCGAAAATGAAATATGAGAGGAACATTTTATAAGATAAATTTCCTGAGTTGAGCTCAATGAACGTGTTGAAGTAGAACGGATCTATTATCTTGTATGCGTTTATTTTAACTTTTATTTTTAAATGGCAAACTATTCGAATCATAACGTAACACCCGATGGAATAATAAATATTGAAAAGCCTTATTTAAACAGTTAGTATTTTATGTAACGTACCGGAAATACCCCAAAAATTCACGTTCATAAGATTTCAAGCATTGAAAATAGCACAAGTGTGTTTATTCGGCACAACTGCGTTTTTTTCTTAGCACCAAAACGTCATTTACCAACGCGGTAAACCACTTAAAAGCTCTTTGAAAGGTAAAAAGTCAATGTATCCGCTGCTAGTATTTCAGTTAGATAAACGAGACGACGCCGAGAGTCGGTGCCATCCATCTCAGTTAATTCTGTTGCGATCCGAAGCCCGCCGAACACTTGATGGGATATCGCCAAATTGCCTGAAAAATATCTCGGACTACATGCCGGTGCAAATGCATTCACTAACCCAGTTTTTAGTTTACAAAACATTAATATTCGCCTATGTAAACTTTTATTACGCGCTGCAGCTAAAATTCCATTGATAGGTACCGGGGCCACTTGCTTCTAACGATGCAAATTTCCTACTTCCATCTAATTACATTTGATCAAACTGGGCTTAAAAACTGCCGAAGGAAAGAAATAATATTAAAACGATTAAGGAAAAAACATCATTAGTTTTGGTATTTTTTATTTACATCGATAATTTTAACCTTAATGATAACAATTTGAACTTATTATTTAAATGACTCATTTTGGTTTCAGCACCATGAAGAGGGGGCCTCTTCTTCTACGACATATGTGGTTGTGGGCACATAGGACCTAGAAAATGCAAAAAATTATTTATGTTGTTTTATTACGTAAAGCGTAGAATCTGAACCAACATTATGCAAATAATGTTTTCTATCCTAGCCATCCAGGGAACAAATTATCTGTAGCTTGTTTGTTATCGGAATAGTATAGCTTGGTTTTGATGATTTTTTAGTAAGATAATATTTGGCTTTTTATTACAATGGTAGTATTCATTAGTCTAGCTAGCTTATTACCTGTAAGCAACTGGGCGTTGGTAGGCATAGTTTTGAGCGTAGCCGCCGTGGCCTCCGTAGCCGCCACCGTAGCCGCCTCCGTAGCCACCTCCGTAGCCGCCGCCGTATCCGCCCCCGTAGCCACCGCCATAGGAGATGCCTCCCCCGAAGCCACGTCCTCCGCCGCCGCCGCCGAGGAACTTCGAGGCCAGAGCACCGCCAACGAAACCGGCTCCAAGGGCCTTAGCACCAATGAGCGCGCCAGCACCGAGAACGCCGAGCGTACCCAGAGCACCAGCACCGAGCAGAGCGTGACCTAGAACAAACAAAATACCCTTCACTATTTGCTAGACTTAAACTGACGAAAGTTAAAGGTAACTTGAATAATAAAACAGGTTTACACTTTATCACTACTGATATATGAAATAAATTCTGCGCTCTGAATTTAATGTATTAGTTGGATATTAGGCAACCGTTCTCGTAGCGATGTTTTTTAGTACTAAAGTAATTTTATTGTTAATTAAAGAAAATAAGTTAATTAAATAAGAAAATTATTGGTTTGTTTAATAATTCTAAGTCTCAGGTGATGAGTTGAACAACTGAATGTCTCCGATCAAAGTTAGAACTAAGATTGATCGATTGTTTAATTAAACCATCTACTCTTACTTCAAGACAAAACCCAGACATGATTAGATTATACGGAGTCTATTGTTTTAACATTTAATATCTCACAAGTTTAACTTTCTAAAAGTTATAACAAAGATTTATCTTTCGTAGATATCTAGTTTCAAATATATTTAAAAGGCATTTGTAAAATCAGGTTTGAGGTTGACGACGAATCACCTTTCAATAACCTTAAATAACATAACGTTCCTTACATTTGCATAAATAAAGCATGTTTAAAACTATTAGCATTTTGAAGTTCAAGGTTATGGTCACGCAGCCCGGAGACACCTGTCCAGTTTTCACATTGGTGAGTAATTTTATATTCAAATATGTACAACCATTTAGCACGCTAAACATAAGCACAACGTAATTTGGTACTTTATTCTCTACCATATAAAGTTTATTTTACTGCCTTTCAATCAATAGGAAAATTTAGATACTTTTTTGGTGTGAAAACTTATTGTTGGATCCACATTAAAGGGAATTTGAGTTACAAAATACGCCTAACTTTTATAATTGTTACAAGAAAAAGATGTTTTTCTCACATACTGAATCTCGTAACAATAAATGAGCTATTAAACTTTAATTAGCATGAACCCTGATAATGAGGTTCATAAATTAGGGTACATTTATTTAATTTAACGTCAATAATAAAACCTTACCCCACAACAATTTTTTAACGAAAATAAACAAATCAAAAGGGTACATACATACTCGTATACACTAAAAACTACTAATAAAAGAAAACAACCTTTATTTTATTTGTTTAACCAAACTGTCTTGATCTATACTAAAGCTTTCGCGGTCAGTAATTAACAGGTACCTAACAAGGAAAAAAGGTAATTATATTTTGGTCCACAGAAACGAACAACTACTTGCTATGAATCGGAAACCTATTTTCACTGTTCAATCTATTTCAAGAGTAACGTTGATTTACGATAGATGTAACAGTATTATTTATCCGTGATTATTAATAAATAGCCGCAAAATCAAAAACCAATTCTTGGAAATTATACTCAGGATGTCTCGTCTCATAGGAACGGGACACTATGTATTTTCATTGATAAGATAATTCCATGTTACTCAATTAGAATGAATAAACCCTGGATTTTGTTCCTCGGCAGATGTTACTTACCAGCGAATCTCTTTTGTCTGAGGTGTGTCTGTGTTGGGTCAAAGATGGCTACTTCTTGGACGGGCATCTCCTGGGGCTGGAGCACCGCCATGAGGGGACCATTCTCAGCTGCTAAGGACGCCACGCAGGCGACCAGCACTCCGAACACGATTGTACACACTTTCATCTTGGTTTCTGATGGATATAGAAATTGGTATTTTATGAAAATGCCTTTTCATTGGAAGAGAAGGTATTAGAAAAGCGTTGTTCTTTCTTCTCTTTATCACATACTCGTACATAAACGAAATGTCAGCAAAAAGGATATACGTCCTTTTTGGACACAGGTGTAAATTTGAATATGAATTTGGTGGCCGTACCTGTTTTTTGAAGCGCCGTCAACACAGGTCACACCACTACTACCTACTGGCCGGCGAGGACCTGGATCTGTCATTTATAGGTCGGAGTCGCGGGCAAACACGCCAGACAAGCCGGTTGTTCCCAAAGATGTATCAATGCCACGCCTCACGGGCTATCACATAGTCCAAGTCAGTATCGCAGAGCTACCTTACGGCAAACAACGCGAATGAATTGTGTACATACAACACTAATCTTGTCAAGTCGAGCTCACTAAATTGGCCTCTTACGTTCAATGATTTTAGAAAATGGACAAGTAAGTTAATTATGTCGGAAGTTGGATAAAGAGAATTTGGTAAAAAAAGTGATTGCTTTTTTATATACCAACACTGTTATAACCAATATCCAAAAAAAATACTGTTTCATTTATTTTACGTCGGAATCAAAGTCAAAAAAAATATTGCCACTATTTTTGTAAAAAAAACGGAACTGTTGGACTTTTTTCTAATTGGGTCTTCTGTTTTATTTATTTATATTTCGCATTATAGAATGTCGTTTTGACTTACATAGATCTCGTTGACTTCTAAAGCTCAATGTCCCTATTTCAATAACAATTAAAATAACATTTTAGTTACCTCCTTTTCATTTTAAATCTAGTGTCCTAGCATTTATTTTAATAATTTAGTATGCATTTTATTTAACAACTAAAATTGTATCAAAGCTAACAGATATTTTTCAAATGACGTTAGTCGTAGGTTTAAAAATTGTAAATACTTAGGATTAGATAAAGAGAGTTAACGAAAGGTTTCAATGCATGCAAGCAAAGATACTAACGGCCATATAACGTAAATTTAATATTAGTTTTACATAATAAAGTAGTGGTAAAGTAGATTATCTTTCTTACAATAATTTCAAAAAAAAATGTGTACCTAGAGATACCCTTTGTATGGATGGTTATACCAAGATATCTATCCCTGATTAATATTCCTTGTTAATCTACGATAATATTGAAGAACCGGGTCAGTCAGGTCCGAATTCGATTAACTTTATGTGAGGTTTTATGCTTTTTACTCATTCAGTATCTAACCAACTGTGTGTTTTTGATAGAGTTTAAAACATAAGTTTTGAAGGTGAAAAGAGAGTCTGAGGAAGTAGTATGCTTTATGACTCTAGTATCACGAGCTAAACAAATACAAAATTGTAGGCAGTTAGCTCCTTTACATAAGTATGGCCGCACATAACATAGGCAACCTAGCCGTTTCGATAAAAAAGCTAAACAAAAATGTCTTAACCTAGTCAAGGTGTTAAAATTAGTATTGAGTAAATAAAACATGGTAAATAAATGAGACAGCCAGCCCACAGAAATACGGTAATGATTTTTGAGGTACGTCGTAAAAGCATGGATGATTTGTAAATTGAACTTAAATATCAACGCTTGTCCTGTAAGCAAATTCAATACATATATTTTCGTAGATGACACGCGGTATGCTGTTAATAATATTTATTAGCGAATTTTAAGTTATGAGGTGAATGACCGCGTTGACAAGATACTATTAAGTCAGGGTCATCAAGCAGGCTACGCTGTATGCAGGGTCACCTTCATTCCAATGCCCCTTAAGTACCTGTAAAGTGTATTCTGATATAGGTCTTATGCCGGAGGAGTACCTATCACTTTTTATATGCACTCGATAATTAAATTTGCAGATACTTATAATGATCAGGTAGATTAAACCTGACCGATGACCCTCAGGCGGTACGCCAAAAATGGAACTGAATAACTTTATCACTTTCATATACTCGGTAATCGTATAGCGGTTTTACCCGACAACGGCCGGCAGAGACGAGAGAAAGAGTAATGATTTCATCAATCTATGTATGTATATATGTTGTGTGTTCCACCGTAACTCCTAAATTAATGAACCGATTTTGATAAATGAGATTTCAAGTAAATCGATTGAGAGTCAATCGATTACTTTATCGATACTTGTCAAGTAAATCGATTGAGAGTCAATCGATTGAGAGTCAATCGATTTACTTGTCTGGGTATGTTATGAGGTAAAATGGTGGATGTGACATATTAGTCATGAACATTTTTTTTTTTAATTATACCAAATAATTATTTATTTGTATCAAATGAAAGGGCAAAATTAGAACATCTTAAAAATATTTTATTTGCTAGCATGCCTATAATTAATTATAATACCTATAAAATAATCAAACATATTTTCTCTTGAAGGCTATCCAAATTATTATGCCAAATTTGTAATTAATTATCGATAAAGCCAACTATTCATATAAAAAGTTCAAAAACTAAATCTTGACTACTGAAAACTCGTCCTCTAAAAACATGAAACAAGAAAATATTCTAATCTGAATTGTTACTTACTAACTATTCAATGTAACCGTGGTCAGATGTCACCAACTCAAACAAAATAACACAAGCGAATAATTTGTCATTGTCAATATTTGTATTAGATCAAATTTCATAACTCTGAAAAGGCAAAAATCTCTCAAAAGGCTTTTTTATTAATGGCTATTGATAAATCCCCAAAATCCAAATTAAATTATCTTTATATTTTACCAATTAAGTATACTTTGTTTTTACATTATCCTTCTAAGTAATACTATAAAAGTTAAATGGATTGGATGTTGACATTTGTAACTCAATCACAATAATAAAAACGGCTGAAGGGATTTGACATGAAATTTGATACAAAGTATTTTTGCTGCAGCCTTAGCAGCTTTACCGTGACTTTACTTTACCATGGCTATCGAACCCTATTCAATCGATAAGGCTGTATCATCTATATAAAAACAACACAGAAAGACTAGAAGAATAGGTACGACCGCCTTACCTATCCACATCTCCATCGAGCCTGAACTAGTAACAGACAAGGTTGGGAGCCGGACATTCGGGGTTTCCACGCAGAAGGCGTTCCAAACCCTACCCTAAGGGAAGGCAACACAAAAACTATATCACCCAGGGATGCCTCTACCGGCTTGTCCTCGGCTTGCAAGACTTTGGGATAATTAGTGGTGAAGAGGTGGTGGTCATTGGTGGTTTGATTATATAGGGAACAGGGGTGTGTCGACAGTCAACAAACAGTCTCTTCCCTAGCAAAAATTTTACGGGGATCCCTAGCTCACCTAAGGGGGCCTCGGAAGGAGGCCTCAGAATCGTTGGGTTGTACCCATGTACATAGATAATGACTAACACATGATACTTTTTATTCTGATTTTTATAATATATCTTAGGGATAAAAACTAAATCTCCGCAGCAATTGCGAGCAAAAGTTAATATTTTATATTTATCAACATCAATCCATGTTCTTAGACTGTAGCCACCCCTTTATTTACTGCTCTACAAAAACTTGCAACTTCTTTTAAATTAGGCAGAACTAAATATTTACCCTTTTCAAACATTGAACCTTTTTAATAAATGTATCAGTAAGACATAAAACGCTAGTGACAAATTTTTTGCTTTTTCAAATTATATGAGATAAGGTTCCCAGTTTATTCGATACTGCTGCTACATTCTGATGCATTTAAACAAAGTCGATATTTGTCACAAAAAATCTGCATTTCTTCTCATTTGTTTTTGTATTTTCTTTTTCAAAATAATGCGTTATTTGGTTTTTTGGCAAGCAAAATAGGTCTTCTTTATCAATTTATTTTGTGTATCAATTTGTATTTTTAAGTGGATTTATTCCTTTTATCGGTTTTTTGGTTTGTTGGGTTTGTTTCTGATTGTTTTTTATTTTTAATTCAATAAGCCGCATATTAATCTTCACAGTTAAATTTAATTGTTCTTATTATATATTTGATTTTGATTTATTCTCAAATGTCAAAAATTTACAATTATAATAAGTACAATTTAACTAAAAAATATACATAGCTATGAATATTTGTCTGTATATACTTTTGTCTTTTGTAATTTATTGAGTGTAACTCCTAGGTCATGAATTAGCCTAACTGGATTGTGATCATTTGAACCGAACCATTTTTATTTAAAGTATTTATAAGATAATCGAAATATGTTAAAGATGTTGAAGTCAGTGAATTCGGTTATACCAAAAAATATTGAATATTGGTCTCTCATTTGTTTTCAGTAGACTTATCAATGTTACTTACATATCCAGTGAGTTGCTGGTCACCTATAATAAAAATCTGTTTTTGCTATTGTTATGAATAGCGCCCTCTACCGAATTTTCGCCCCAATATTTAAAATTTTCCTTTCTTTTCCTATCTTCCAGACACTATTGAAATTATCTTTTTTGCTTATATTTTCTTGATTCGGTGACCTATATGTATTTATTTCCTTTGTTTCGCTGGGTTGAGTGCTTATGTCCTATGTTTTCTGATGTGCAGTTACTTTCCTATGTTACAGAGGGTCGCGGTTTTACACTTCGGAGAGAACCAATAGTTTTTTTTTTTAATAGTAAGAAATAAACAAAATAATAACATTGTATTAGGATTAGGTTTGCAATTGCTAACTTCGTCAAGCACCGACACTGATGTGGATTTGAGGACTGCTTTATTAACTCCAGTTCAATACGTACGTGCAATCTCCACATGCTGATCAATCTCAAGTTCATACAAACAATGACTTCCCTGTCTATAGACTATGTCCAGTGAATATTCGTTAATTTAACAGGGATTGAAATAGCTTTTTAGGTATTTGACATAATATATGCATAAACATAAAACAAAAAATATACCTTACCAAATAATATATTTTATTCGATACTTAAAACCTCAAAAACTTTTCCTGCCTTTTTCCGGTAATTATAAGATAAAGGAAGTTTGAAAGTAACTTTGATATATGAATACGTTAAATACATTTCCATAAAAAATGTATAAAGTTTTTGTATATGTTGTGTCAATATTAAAAGGAAGATCGTCTTAACCGGTTATTTCATTGAATTAGATCATTAAAATCATGAAATACCTAATATATTATAAAACAGGTTAAATCACACAATGGGTGACGTGAATTCAAAGTAAAATTAAATATTTGTATGGGTCAACCAAGCACATATCAAATAGACCAAATCAAATATAATCTAACGTGTAAGAAGGTACCTACATGCGGAAAAAAATCAACTTTTCAAGTACGCGTAAATCTATTTTAATTTCTGTTTATGTGTTTTTGTAAAGCCATACAATGTTTTACGTTACAAATTTCATATTAAAAAAAAGTGTTACCTTTTCTTAGTGGTATTTCTTTGCTTAATATAATATAGATCAGCCTACTTAGAATCAGAGTCTTCTGAATCTCAACCTCTAGATTAAACAGGGTTGATGCTTGAATTACCAAGGTCACGAACACCGAACACGCATTGAACTGTTTTTTAGGTATCCTGTTCGTTTCAAAAAACAACAAACAACAAAGGAATTCAATCTACATTCTGATGCTAAGGAAAAATCAAGTAAGAAGCCAATCGTCTCAGTGAAGAAGATATCTTCTCCTATCTTAGATGATAGAATTGATTATAAAAAGCACGTTACATAAAACGTGATTCTTTCAGTGTTGAAATTAAATTCAAATTATATACAGAGTATTATGATTCAAATTATGGAGTAGCAGTAAGATACATTTTCATTGAAAATTCATCTTTTCACTAAAAAATTCAACTTTTTCAAGACAAGCTCTTACAATTAATTTTTATTTTAAAGAAATATCTTTTTTATTACTCATAAGGTATCCAATCTGAACTCTACAAATACCTGATGAATAGATATTGTATTTGAATAACTATTTTTTGAATATTTTAACATTCTTAATACGAATCGTTGACCTCTGCAACGTGACTGAAGAAAATTGTTGATAGACTCTATTCATAAAAGCTTACTGCTAATTATTTCATTACATTCATTGCCTTAATTTAGGAACCTATTTAGGTTTAGGTTTGAACCTATTTAATATTAAGTCATTAGTCAAGCCTTTATTTAGAATTCAATGTTTGAATATATTACCGTTTGGATAAAGCTTGCTTTATGTATAATCCTTTTGTATTTATATCTACTTTACAATCTTAGTCTGTTGTAATGATTCTCATTAAACCAATGTCGTCCGAGAATATAGTCTTAAAATAAATACGGAGTGACATCATTTTTATCATACTTAAATGAATTTGGTAACCCACAAAAATTGATACTATGTAAAACTCTTACAACAATAATATTAAGCAAAAAACACGAACATTTTGTTAACCTCAAGTTTGACCCTATATAATAACTGATGTCCATTGAGTGAGTGTTATTAATACCTAAATACAAAAAAAAACATAAAGAGAAAGGGATAAATAAAATACAGACATTATTATAAACATTTATTAAACAATAACACCTATTCACTATTTAACTAAACGTAGGGGATAATTTGTTATAAATATTATAACAAAGCTGCAAATATTTGCATCTTCGTCGCCCTACGCAACTTCAAATGAAACAGGATAACTTAGGTCAATGAAAGAAGTTTAAACCAGTGAAAAATATGGCAGTATTTACACATCGGTGTTCTTTTACGGAAAAAAAAAAATCTAAAATGCCAATTTTGCTACAAATATTCTAACAATGCACTGAATTTATGACAATTCCTATGAATTTCTTTATTATTACTCAGTCTTAATGTCACAAAAAAAAAAGTTTTTACATAAAATTTGTGTTTTTTTAAATCAAGTGCTTGTCAGTAAGAACTTTTTCGGCTATTTTGTTAGATTTGAAAGCCTCATATTTAGAACTAGTACCCGATCTTATCTATAGATGAGATGCCTCTGCTTTTCTGTTGTACACCATGACGCGACGGCAGAAAACTGGAAGCGAGTCCATTTAACCAGACCAGCTAGAAGAAACAACCACAACAATAAATAAGATGCTCATGTTGATAGAAAAATGTGGGTATGGGTGATAGATAAATAATTGATACATTGAAAATAACGTTAGTTAAGTCCCTTAAAGATTACGTTCACGTTTATTGTGATTTGTTCCATCCAGAAAAGATCCATATTTCATACACAAATATAGGTGAGTCCAAGGATAATATATTTAATGTGTTTAAAATGAAAAATCCGCATTCTTCTCAAAATGATAAAATTTAAAGTTGGGTTTTTCCTAACTTCCTATTAGTGGAATCTTTTGATGACATAGTGGTGTGGTAGGCAAGGTACAGTTGAAGAAAAAAACTTATTTATAAGAAACCAGATTGGTATCTAGGTATACTGGATAAAGGTACCGGTTCATCATATAAATATGCTTTAAAATAAATTAAGTGTATTAAGTTTTGAGTGACATAAAAAAAACAAAATTGTTTTCACATTTTAGGTGAAGTCATTTTCTCGTATTTTGGTGAAAACACGACGTAGAATAATTATTACAAATTCTTATATAGAAAAGAAGAATGCGTGAAGAACTGATATCTAATCTTGCCAGTTAAGTTCGCAGCTTTTGTGAAATCAAAATAATTTTTTGAACTTTTTTTTTGCGAAACCAATCAGTACACAGATAGTTTAAGCTTGAAATTCTTTGATTTTATGTATGGAATACCGAAATTTCTTTAAATTACAGAAATAAACCTCGTTCTATTAATATCTCGACTTTAATTAGAAAATTTACGAAGAAGAGATTAATGAGATTAAGATGTTTTTGCTATCGATACAAAAGTTAATAGAACGTGTCAAACACATGTTTGACTTTGACATTTTCACCAGTAGTGATTAGTTTGACGATCTATAGATAGGTTATATAACAACCCATGGCAATAAATTTTAAATACCTACATCATTCGATAATACTGGCCGCGTCCACTTGATAATTGCCAATGAATGAAAACAGGTTCGCTTACAGTACAAACAAACTCTATTTATACATGATCCGAATTATAATTACTTTCCTTGTTAGCATTAGTTACGTAGGAAACTCTAAGTTACTCGGGTTTTACTGCAACAAGAAAAATAGCTGTCCAACAATAAAACTTACTTTTTACTGTTAAATGCAGTATCACGTAATCTCTTACACGATAATTAAAACGAACGACTACTTAGTTTACCTAAGAATTTAATTGCTACAAAAGTACCAAAAATTGCGTGTTCTTATCGAAGCTAAAGTTGTGCAATGCTATTGTATTTACTGTAATTTATTGAATCTCGCATAAAATCAACACAAGTTATGAAATATCATGCTTCATCTATGATTTTCGAAATAACTAAATGACAGGCCAAGTAAGGTCAAGAACCTTTGAGCAGGTATTTCTAGAAATATTCTACGAGAGCTTCCAAAGATGCACTTGGAAGAAAATGTTGTTTGTTGACAAATTTGTGATCGCGAGTGAGGTAGCTTGGCTTGGCTTGACTTGCTACTTTATCAAAAAGGTTTAATATCTCATTTGTAAACATAATTTTTTAAATATTCGAAAACTTGGAATGAATATCTACTGCTATTGAAATAAATTGTGAATTTAAAAATGAGCAGACACTTACTAATGTGGAAAACTATAGGCACATGCCTATTTGCATTGCATTTGCAGCAACTGTGTAAAAAACTGATAAATGCCATAAAATTATTTCAGTGCAAAACCAAGTCTTGTATACCAGTGATTTACATAGAGCGGCTGAGGTAGAGCATGAAGTTAAATAATGAATAATTTACATTCCAGAAAAACATCTCCAACTCACCTATGGACCTCAACGTTCCATGACGGAGCATGACTGAAATATACAGGAATATTTTACAAAATTTCATCCTACCCTTATTATGCTTTGAAATTTTCCGTCGAAAAGTTACGTATGAATTATTAGAATTGTTTTAATTTCAAATTTAAATTTATAAAAATAATGGTTAAAACATAAATTTTCACAGCACATTCCGTATATTTTTATGAAATAAGTTTCAGTGTGTTTTGTGAAAAGTTATATTTCTTCGGACTTCATCTGTTAAACTTCGCGCGTTCGCTTTTTTCTTTGTCAAGCTTTTAAGCAAATGAAAACACACAAGCTCTAAATCATATACCACTTCTCTTTTTAAAACTTGTTTTGTAGAATACCCTGGTAATAGCTGCAAGCATTTTTTAGTTTTATCTTACTGCTTTGTTGTCAAAAATGTAAGCATGAAATTTGAAAAAATAATAAATTTCATTAACAGCGAATGAGAAATATTAGGCAAGCATGAAGTCCGGCTATTAGTATGTCACCTGGAGTACCCATGATAAGTGTGAACTGTGACGGGGTGATGATGCACTGACTTGGCCTTCTTCTTTAGGGCTAGCGCTCCAGCGACTCCCACCGCGCCGACCTTAGCTGCCTTCACTCCGAGGGCCCCTGATAAGCAAAACATTATATTTACTTAAATTGTGAATGAGTAAAATTCAATCAGACACTCTTTTGACTACCCTGATTATGTTTGAGATTTGAGCATTTCATGTTCGTAGCCCTATCAAAATCAGTACATAATTAACAAGCTATGCGTTCACTTGTCGTAAATGACTTTCACACCAGAGCTTTCTTCGAAATATTTAGAAATATGGTGAAAATAAAATCAGTCTGAATTAAGTAGAGGACGAAAATGTTTTCACATGTTAACATTAGACATTATAATATATACCACGAATGTGAATGAAGTATTGAAGGTTGAACATAATTGAGTTAAATCAAACAATACATTCCCACACCAGCATCTAAAAGTATTTGTGTTACGTGGGTTAGACGAGTGTTTACATAGTGTGATGCATACGGTCTTCACATGTGCTAAAACGGCATTGACCCTATAAACTATGTACTCGAATTTTGGCTATTTATTTACCTTGATCTCATGTCATTCTTCTTCAAGGTTAAAAAAATTTATAAGATAGTTATGGTGCAATTTTTTTCATAAAATTTGTAATCATCAGTTGGATCAAGATGTGACAAAACTAATACATAATAGTTTTTTCTTCAAGCTTACAAATACACCCGAAATGTGCATGTTGCAATGGTTTATATTGCTCGAATTACGCCCTGTATTGGGAAGGCGGCTTGTCTTTTCAAAATGTGGTTTCACTGACCCTATGAATGAGGTAACACGGAATTAGGATTCTTACTCTAACCCAACGTATGTGTTTTTCGAGCACTACATCTTGGATCTCTTCAAATCGAGATTTAGTAGATATTTTTAGGAGCATAGGTGTACCTAACCTATGCTCCACGTTCAGCCACATTGTAAATTACCTATTGGTAATATTGTGACCATATTCTTAATTATCTCTACTATTCTCAGCAGATCATATTAAAATTGAGACCCTGACATCTCTTATGATAGATTTTTTTGGAAGTAACATGAGCCTATAAATCACAAGTTTGTTTTAAACAAATACAATCACAAGTTTCTTTTTTTTCTCATTTCCTCCATTTTTTAAATTAATTTTCCGACAGACTCACAGAATAACTACTAATCTTGTCTTAGTTTCGTTATATCATCAGAAGGTACACTAAAATAAAGGACCTACCAAGGAGCAGTTTCTTCTTGAGCAGTAGAAGACCTCTCTTCGTCCTAGGGCTCCTATCGTGCTCTGGTACGTAGGCTGCCTCTACCACGGCATCGTCCGAGGCATCGGCTGGGTATTCGTACTGGGTGTACGCAAACGCCGTCGCTAACAAGCAAGCAAGGACGATGATCGTGGCTGACTGCATACTTACGGGTTCTGTCAAGTTGTAGATTAGGAAATAATATTATTCATTGTTGTAAATAAGTAAAATTCAATTGTTAAAATTACATACATTGAGATCCATCATCCTAACCCCCCCCCCCCTTAATTGGCCACAATCGATTAAAAGTAAAAAGTTTGATAAAATAAGATTTTGCAAAATAAAAGTTTTCTATGACTACTTAAGTATCAGTAATGTATTGATAAAGTTTAGTTAAATTGAAATAAATATTATTTTGCAAAAAGTGATACCTACAATAACTTAATGGTTCTGAGTTGTGCAAGTTAGTTTTATTAAAGGTATAAAATCCGAAAAATAGTTTCTGACAGATTTCCATAATAACCATGTTTATTAGCTATAAAGCCCTGACCGCATCTATCGTGGAATACTGATGAAGTAAAACTCACACAAACAAAACACTAATTATATTATTATAGAATGAACATTCTTTTGACCTCTAAAGGCTTGAGATTTGATTATGTTTTGAAATCACTTAAAATTTAATTTCTAAGCTACTTTTACAAAGTTAACATAATCGTAAGAATTGTAGTAGGTTTAAAAACTAAAACCCGACTACTGAAAACCGCGCACTGTTTTCATCTGAAATTGTTAAGTAAACTATTAAAATTAGTTGTGGGTAAATGCCTATACCAAACCCTAACCGAACATACCAAAATAATACAAGAGAGTGAGTAAGTCCATCTAATACTGTAGTTGACCTATATAGAGCGCAGTTTTCAGCTGTCGGGTTTTAGTTTTTCAAACTTACTTCTTACTTTTACGGCTTTGGGTTAACGTGTTAGTAATGATTAATTAATATGTCGATTTTGGGTATGCTTACAGAGAAGATACGTTTAGTTTAATCTTAGGGTTGATTTTTGAAATGATTATCCAAGCAAGGCTGCGAGTAAGAGCTGACAATATATGTATTTGAAACGTGCTTAATAAGCCGTTTAATTTAATACCAAACACAGCACTGTTACACGAAAAAAAAACATTTGTCCATTGTTTTTGTTCTATAGAGGGCGCTATACTGAATTTAATGTGATGTTATATAGCCTTAAACCAACGGAAGAACATGAAATATCCAACAATATCTCATTTGTCAATTTATGATAAGTAGTTTAGTAAGTAGAAGAACCGATGAAAATCCATATATAAATACACATACGGGTCAAAATCATAACCTTCCTTTTTGTTTCGCCGTAGTTAGGTAAAAATATAAAAATTCAACCCAAAAACATAAAATACTTTTATAAAATACAGATGTACGTATAAAATTGATAATTTTTTTCAGTGCTTTGTATTTTACTAAAATAAAATTTTGCTAGAAAATGTTTTCTACGGGAAATTGAGACATTTCTATTTGGTGTTCGATGAACGTTTCCTTTCCTACCCATCTCCGCAGAGCGCTGTTTGAAAATACACTTACTAAAGATTTTTCTTCAAATAAATTTGTTTCTACAAATAAGATAAAAAGCCAGCGAAGTCACTAGTTTTTTTTTTCTTATCAAATAGTATTTTTTCCTGCAGTTTCACATTTTGAATAAGCATATTAAGTGCTAAGATAGTCAAAAACACCTTCGTCCGCAGTTCCTCTACACAGCACCAAACAAATTGCAGCGTAAGCGCTATGATTATGCAAAACACCTAAGAGCTTGATAAAAGAATAGACTGACTTTGCACACTAATAAAAGTGTCAATTTAATATTAATAAAGGCGGGTTTTATAGCTGCAGTTAGTTATTTATTAAAAAGGAGGCTCAAATATTAAATAATGTAATTTTACTGATTTCATTAAACTTATAGATTAATTCAAGTTTTTTACTTCATAATAAATTGTTATTTATGTATGAAAAGTAAATTAAATTTATAAATAACACAACATGTACCTTTTAAACCTGAGTACGTACAGATACACAACACAGCACTGCAGTCACTGACACACAGATGTCATAAAGACAGAGTTCAATTCTTTTATAGGAAAAGTGCAAAAGCGCAGAGGGGTAGGGTGATGTGCGATGCATGCGATGCGAATACAGCCGACCGCCTCGCCACAGCCGCAGCCGCCCGCTAGCTGACCGAAGCGCACGAGTTCAAGGGAATATCGACTCTTTTTAAATTTCATACTCTCCTAAAATGGTAAATATAATTAACTAGGCCCTAGACATGTTATTACCATCAGGAAAAGATGCTTGATGTAATTTTT
Source organism: Choreutis nemorana (assembly GCA_949316135.1). Lineage (NCBI taxonomy): Eukaryota > Metazoa > Arthropoda > Insecta > Lepidoptera > Choreutidae > Choreutis > Choreutis nemorana. The sequence continues at coordinate 4,388,876 of OX438598.1, forward strand.
ATTATTAACCTCAGACTATCAATAACCATCAATCAACAATAAATTATGAACTTATAGTAAGTTTATTTACATTGTTTAAAAGAAGGTACCTACGTAATTAATGGAAGACTAGTAAATATTTAAATTTTTCATAATAAATTTGTTAATTGTATGGACATATAACCGCATCAATCCATTGTATGTTTTTATGCAGATTCATGAGCTTCTGAGTCTCCTCTTGAGCCATACATTCATATTTTTATCATATCATTATCTTTTATTACAATTTGTTAGTATGGTACCTACAAATACTACAAATATTTATTTTTATAAAACACCTGTATAAAAATAAAACACCTGTATTTTCTCTAAAACTTAATCTCTAAGCCATTAGAAGCTTATTATATTGACAATTGAAATAATAACTATTTTACAATCCATGTGGTAGTGGTTGTGATCTGTGTCGAGATGTAGATAATGTTTACAGATGCGATTGCAAAGTTAAGCTTCGGGACAGTCTGTTGCTTTAGCTCTTGACTTGAACAAACAGTCGGCAGTCTTACGGACGGACGATATGAATTGCAAATGATAGATACTTATTTGGTGCAACCTTCAACTTTGTCGCTAACTTATTCTCAAAGACGTCTTCTCTCAATGTCTCTTTGGTTACTTTGCGAACACCAAAACTAAAGTTTTAATAAAGATGTTGATTTCTTATATTTAATACCAGTTCCTTCTTAGTTTCGTCATTTTTTTTTTTTTCAAGTCACAGGTTTAATTACATCTTCTTAAATAATCAGCTTCGCCGTGTAAAGTAGGTTTGTTGTTTAAAAATATTTTGTTTTAGTTTATCGGTACTAAACCTATCTCAGGTTCTATAATCTGAAAATACAATTTGAAAAGTTTTATCTGAGTGAACATAATTTAAAACAACTTCTATCATAATTTGATTTGTCATTTAAGTATTTCGCAATATCAGTGAAATGGAACGGTCGTGCGTATGGTTTCTTTTTGCTAGGTACAAAAGTGTATAAACTTAACTGTTATTTTTTGAGGTCATACTCATCAGTTATACCTTTTTGAGAAAAAAAACGTGTGTTACTAACTACCTGAATCCATTTTGAGCACTTGGACAATAATTCATTAAACTTTACCCAATAAATTTATAAATAAACATACAAAAATTATTCAATACGATTCCTCTACAAATTCATTTTAATTGAAAAACAGTTGATGGTTTTTTCAACTTTATTTTATATACCTATTATAAATTCAGGAAACATGGGCGTAAAATAGATAGATAAATTTTGCACAAATTACCTATTCAAAATTTCTTCTTACATATTAATTTGTACATGTATGATATTATATACATGCATTTTACTGATGATTTGTGAGAATGTACTGAAAGCGTAAAAATTCTTGCCTAGAAAATGCTTATTTACTTTCTAATTCAGGATATCCATTTGTAGGGCTTTGCGCACACCACCACTGGGAGAGACAATCTTCAACAATTGATATGACAAATCTGACGCCTTGGTACGAATTGGTGCCTCACGATGGACTATGTGGCTGTTGGGACATTGTGTGGAAGGGGTAGTGGCGACGGATGTATTTTGGCACCGTTATACAACCATCGCATAACCATCTTAGGATCTATTGACCACATAAAAAATAGAGTCCCAGTCTGCGTTTAGTCTATGAAAGTGGGATGGCGGTATATATATGCGAATCCCGGCGGGGGCGGCACTTTGTTATTTGCAAGACACGTTGTTTCGCTTACCGGTCTTGGATGTAACATTCTTATCTATGTAGTATATACCATATCGTTGCTTAGTGCCTGCGATACAAGATTATATCTCAGTGCAGGGCTGAGTCAATGTGTGTGTCGTGATATGGTTATTATTATTATTATCATTATTCATGCAATACCGTCGCACATTCCCCAAAGCAAAAATATCCTTGTCTTTAGCCTGCCCATAGGATTTTGTTAGTACTAACTAAACTTTATATGAGAACTTTAAAACCAAAACAAAAACTACAAAAACAATAATTCCATTTTATATAACAGGATTAAAAATATATGTTATAAATTGTTGTACCTACAGTGCTTAATCCTGTGTTGCTTCAAGCCTACATTTGTGAAATTCCATGAAAGTTGTGACTTGCCAATTGTAATCAAAATACTATTGATAATTACGTAATATTGCGGCTCATTAATTAGCAAGTTTGAATAACGAACTGGCTTCCTCATCGGGTGGTGAGTTAGAGTAGTTCGTATGTAATTTACAATTACGTCAATCTGCGTGATCGTAATGATATAAGGCTATTACAGTTTACGCTTCAACAAAATGTAGTACGTGTGTCCTCTGTAAGGACTACAAATAAACTGAAATAGCACACCTTTGTCATACAAATTAATGTTTTCGGCATAATTCACTAAACAACAGGGGTGACGTAATTTTCGCACATTCATCTTTGGTCAGTTAAACGAGGTCTCTAGATCGATCGCACTCACGTATGTACACACGAACATAGGCGTGCAACTGTACCTACCTGCCGGTACGTGCGTGACGTAAAAGCAACTACTAAGGCATAATAAGGTAAAGTTGTCCTAGGCTTCAAATTAGTACATGCGCCCTAAGCCTACTTCATTCTTTAATCATTTTACAGAAAGAAACTTAACGTTAAGACAAAGGGGGAAGTTCCATCCTCTCGTTGTGGATATTACAACCATTTGGACTAAACGCTTCGAAAACTCTTTTATAATTCTTACTGCAAAAGAAAGGAATTCTTTGCATGCCTATCTACTCCCTGATAAAAATAACCGGGGGTCCCTTAAGGCAAACGTGCATAAGTTTCTCCTCTTCCACCTTAGACTTCATGGCCACTTAACAACAGGCGGTTGGGGTCAAATGCTTGCCTAGTTCTAAATAATAAAAAGCAGGCATCTTGTGTCAGTATCAAAAATCCACATGTTGGTTGCAAAAGTTTCCTACATCTGATCCTTAATACAAATAGACACAATGCCACACACACAATGCCAATCTGATTAAAAAATAAACCAGTCAAGTGCGATTCGGACTCGCGCACCGAGGGTTCCGTACGGTATGTAATTAGTTCGGTCTACACGAGGAACGAATCTTGAAGATTTTTTTCCTATTTTGTATATTTATTTTTGTATTGATTTAGCTACAAATTCACGGAGTTCGGATTTTTACCTTTATTTGTGCTCTATGACAGACCTTCTTGTCAAATTTCATTATTCTAGGTCAACCGGAAATAGCCTATAAGGTTTTGATTCAACTACGTGGCGAAACAGCATAAACGGTCATATGTCTTGATTGTACTGTCTTAAAATTTTGATATTTTTCGACGTTTCAAGGTATCTTCGAAGGACAAAGGGTATTATTCGACAGATGGTCGGATGAACATACAGACGGACAACAAAGTGATCCTAGAAGGGTTCCGTTTATTAATTAGGATGTAGTACGGAACATATAAATATTATCAAAAACAATGAAAACTTTCGTTTGTTAACACTATTAAGCTCGTATATTTTAAAAGTGAGGCATCTTTGATCTTAAATACCATTTCAATAGCCATTGAGATGATATCTAATTATTATGGTACTGATGTCATCGATTGCTAAACCAAGATCCCCAGCCCCAGCTATCCATCCTGCATCTGTCTGGATTATGACTAACTATAATTAATTCATTTACAGATTATGTAAAATAATTTTGTTTAGACAGGTTTTGACCTGCTTCAGCCTTTAGCGTGTATTAAATCAGCCACCCTTAAAAAATCTGTATGGTCATCTATTCTTTATGACATAGAAAATATTAAGGTGAAAAATTCATCTTTTTGTGTTTAATTACATTTTATTAATTTATAGATATTTCAATAGTAGATATAGTAGGTACCTAAACCGTAAATTTAGAGCTAACTATTTGATCTCGTGAACTTTGTACCACGTGATCGTTCCTATGGGCTTTTACAATTATATTTATTTATAATCCTTCCCCGTATTAGAGCGAGCAAAGTAAAAATAATCATTCAAATCGGTCAAGCCGTTTTCGTGTTTTAGCGAGACTAACGAACAGCAATTTATTTTATATAAAAGAAGTAAAAATGATAAGTAGCAAGAGAAGATTAAGAATTCCAATTATGTGTATCTATATATAAACTCCGGCACCAATCTGGCACATAATATTATTTTCTAAGATTTTAAAATTTCATGTTCACAAATGAAAAATAAAAAGTATTGAAGTATATTAGCATAAGATATAATTCACTCGAACACTCAAGCGGCCTCTTGGTCTAGGGGTATGATTCCTGCTTTGGGTGCAGGAGGTCCCGGGTTCAAATCCCGGAGGGGCCCTGTTTTTGAATTAGTTTTTTAATTTTGTTTGTATTACTTACGTCTTATCCGCTCCAAAGAAATACAACTTTAAACATATTTTTTGATCGAAGTTTAATTTGACCCACTTGTGACTTTCCTCTTTTTGTTTTTGTGTGCTATAAGTGTTTTTGTTTTATCTAGCAAGCGACTAACAATCGAAGTATAACTTTTAATTGTAGCCACTTATTTAAAATTTGAATAGGTTTTATAAGTAGTTTTTCATATTTTAATTAAACTAGAAATACTTATGGAAATATTTTCTACAAAAATTAAAATGAACGCCATCTTCAAATACCGGTGTGACTTTATTAAATAATTTATTATGAAAAAGTGTTAACAGAATTACGCTTTTGCTGCCATCTATAACCTAAAATTATTTAAAATCGTTTAAAACAGATGTCGCTCAAAACCCTAAACAGCTGTTGAATTGTTTTTTTTTGTTTAGTTCTAGTTATCCGCTGCTAACTTCATTGCTTGCTTCCGAAGAAACACACACAAGCAAACAATAAACGAAGGAAGCACAAGTCAAAGTCAGTGAGAAAATTTCGCTTCAGCGTGTTGTTTTGTGTTTGGTTCATTGTATTTTTTACATTTACAATTTCCTACTGCTCTAAATTGGTGAAGTGCTGTATGTCAAACTTTATTCACTGTGATATTTATGGGTTAAATTACTGCTTTAAAGATTATAGAAAAGTGAACAATCCGTGTTGTGAATACCTTTCACAAAGGAATACGATCATTGTTTTACTTGCGCAATTTTTGACATTACTTTTTGAAACATAACGTAAGTACTTACTGAATGAATATAAATACAAATAAAATCATTTTCATAGCTAATTAACGGTAACCGATATTCAAGTTTATGTTTAATGTAAAACTTGGGTTCATTATTGATTCTGTTTGATTTTGATAAGTACCTTTGTTCCAAAACCTTTTGCCAAAGAATCGTCTTTTTCTTGGGCTTGTTTATCCTGAAACATTTCAAATCTATTTAGATGTAATCTTGCTGATTATTTGTTTTCAAACTGAAAAACAATGTGCCTAACTTAACTCTTAATAAATTAATAATAACTGTATATAAATAACATCATATACTGGGAATAATAGGTCAATGAAATATTGTGCCTACTTTTCACTCTTACTTTGGAGAAAGAGTTTGTAAAACCAACAAAGACATTACAGATGTCATATAGCTTGAAGAGCTTTAATAGAATGGAAACAAACTTCCAGTCACCTCCAGTCTACCACTCACCATAAAATTTAGGTGGTGATGTTAATGCTCTAAAGTCAGACTAGCCACCATTGCTTTTGGTCTGCATTATCATTTAGCAAGTTGAATTTTGGCAAATTAAGAAATATTTTAGCTTGAAAATACTAGTCTGAAAGCTGTCTAAACTCACAGAAATATTAATAACCATGCAAGGTTTGGGTGATTTATAGTTTTATTTCTCCTTGCCTTCATTAGGGTTTGAACACCTTGTGTGTCCTAATGTCCCTTGATAGTCCAGCTTCTGACCAGGTCTGTACTAGGTCATGCTTGTTGGCGACATGGACTGGTATGGCAATCATAGCAATGCTTTCCGTCTTGTGTTAAATAATAGTCACGGCAAAGCTGCATAGGCATCTGGGTTGAGCAATCATCAACAACAAAAAAAGTTATTTAGCAATATTCATATTGACTGAAAAATATGATAAATAAAGAAGTTGAAATATTTATTAAAGTGCCTTTTTTGACATGCTAGTCATGCATGATAGTCATATTACCAGAATATTAAGAGTGGTAGTAAATTTAAATGGTCCTTGTCATTATACTACTGAGGTCTTATATGCAAGATCACTTTTGAAACACAATCGCAACTACTATGTTTTTGGGGCTGGGTCACATGTGGCAACCTGATTGACATTAGTAAATTTACTTTGATCAATTACGGTAACTAAAGCAACTTGATTGATAAGAATAAGCCATATTCAACATTGAAGAATTTAAAAATATGTTGGGAAGTAAAGAAATACTTTTAAAACAAATCAAAAACACTTTAGAGCTACAACAATGAAGTTACAGTTTAAAAATAAGCATTAAAAAAACAATAATTATAAGTATCTTTGTGGTAACAGCATGAAAATACCACAAATTTGCTTGTGCACTGCAACTTCCAATGAATAAAATATTACCGGAAATATTATTTTTTGACATCATCCTATTCTCTCTATACTATTCTCATCCATTCACAAATATAGTTTTGTCTGTAGTTATATAAAAAAACGAAAACCTTGAAAAAAAACATTTCTGACAAAAACTATTCAAAACTATTAATTTACAACTATCCCCAGGTAATTTATATGATGCCTGTTGTATGTTTAGGTATTGTATAGAAAATTTTACAGATTACCGGTAATATGTAAATTAAATTAATATTATAGACACACTTGATTTATTTTTCTGTATGTACTGATTTCAAATTGTAACCACTAAGCAAATGGATATTTGATTTAGTAGACTATTTATTTACTAAGTATCAATTGTGGATGTAATTTCTATTTCATGAACCCCTTCGAAAATTAGAGTCCTGATAGCATTAGAATGGTTAAAAGACAATAAGTTACTTGATTTATTTTAGATGGCCAATTAAATATGTTACAGTGAATAATAAAGAGAAAGTATCATGTTTGTTCTTAAACCATTTTGTTGGTTTTACATTTTTTGAACTTTTTGTGTTATCTTGGTACCTTTATAGTTTGAGCTGCTAGTCAAGTCTTTGGACTAATGTTCTTGCTTTATTAAAAACGTGAAATTCTAAGTTGTAGTAAATCAAAGTTGGTAGTTACGATTAGTCAATAGCACGTGCTTTATCGTATTTTTATTAGAAAACGAAACAGCATTCGAAAATTCAACCCTTGTTTCGCCACCTAAAAATCAGAAAATCCAAAAATCTCAAAGACATTATCATATAACTTGAAAAATTACAAAGTGTCTTAGAAACTATCATCCCCTTTTTACCCCCTTGAAGAATAGCTTTTTGAAAGCACGCATATTGTGATACAGTAAACTGTTGTTTTAAATCATGAGCTCAGATAGGTATCATTTTTTACATTTCTAACTTCAAAATTAACCAAGTTTTATTAAATTTTCAACCCTCATCTTAACTTCTTAGGAGATGAATATCCAAAACCCCTTCTTCCTTCACATTTTCGATCCTTCGAACTTTCGTTCAAAAGTTTTTCATGTTTTAGACTAGTAGATATGCATATATATTTATCTATTCATGACTAGTCTAGTATTTAAGGGAAACTGATTTGCTGATCGAACAATGCACAGCTGAAACCGCTATGTCTAGAACTAGTAAAAAATAACTTTGTACATAGAACTATATCGACAAGATCACGTAATACAAATAGTCCAAGCCTAGAGCTTAGTTTCGGCCTTCTCCCGAGATATTTACTGTTACTAAATTCCTATATCAACGATATGTTACAATTTTGTAACATCTTAATAACTAAGTTGCATTGCTTTGTTTCTTTTATAGGACAGAGATTAAAGTTAATTCATCTCGTCACCGCATTTACATCTTCATTCCGCTTAAACCTCTGGCTTTAAAACGTTTTTATTCGCATCGATATTGCAGTTTTTCTTATCAAATCAGCATTTATAGAATGATTTAAATGCAAACTGCAGGGAGCATGTGGGTCAGAGCGCGTGCATACGTTTCCGTCTCTGTGTCCGCGCGGCCGCAGAATGCACTCGTCTTGCCAACTATGCGCTCTTTACAATATAACTACTACCTAGTTGTGACTGTTCTGTAACATGATAAGTATAATAAACGTCAGCACCAATTGTACTCTTTCCTGCTTCGGTTTATGTACTTCTCACTTAATGCGAGCCTGAGCCAATTGATGTGATTTATTTAAGCATTTCGTCACTTACTATAAAATAACAACTCTTCAACGAAGTCGTTTTCGTTAGAATCGCTATTTTTTAGTGCAGTCAGACATTTATCTTTTATCTTTTTAAAATAAAACAATGGACGACAAAGCATGGCAATCGTTTTATGTATTTAAAAACTTGTGAAAGAATAAGGTCAGATCAAAAGTACGAATTGATCTCTCAACGTGATACGATTGTTAAATTCAACGAGTGAGACGTGAGGACTCTTCGTATGTTCATCATTTTTATATTTAATATCGTAACTAATTTTTTATATTCTAAAAAACATTTCTATTTAATGGAGCTCACGTCTATGAACTTTTGTACCTTTGTGTTATTTGGCTTAGAGTTCTTTTGTATAAATATCCAGTCTGAATGTTTAAGAAATACGTCAAATTAACGCAATAAGGTGTGACCTGAAACCTCTGCACGTGATTTATGGTATTTTACTGCATGACTTACTAGGATCAAAAAGCTCATTATTTTGTCTTTAGTTAACGGTAGAAAATCTCGTTTAATTTAAACCCCATAAGAACATGCCCCCACAAGTCTGCTAAACAATGGTAGTTAGATTTCCAATACTCCCAAAAAATACTCATCTACGTAGAAACAGTCAGGGTTATTAAAGATTTGTAACCTTAAAGTTGACATTTGCTTGCATGGTGACTTTGACAAAAGTTAAGTATCAAAGAGTTTTTGAAGGAATGAATATGAAAACTGACGGAAGGTTTTCCTACCCTCATGACTTCATCACAAAAATATTCGATAAGCAATATGGATCAAAATTAGCTATTATAAGGTCGACGCAGGAGAAAGTCTACGTCTTTCACACCCAATACCTGATATGACTCATCGCAATGCTAAATGGGGATACGCAAAGCTACACAAGTATTTTAACGTAATGAGAACTTAACCTTATTCATAATCATTTCAATCAATATTTTACGTAGGTATTCGACTTATTTAAGAAAACTTTATAGCATTGCAGGGTCTCGGTTAATTTGGTAGCATTCTAGAGTAATCTGGACCTAATTATTACATTTTATTATAAATTGTTATAGACCTTATAGCTGCTACTATTTAGCTGTCTGCAACTAATCACACTTCATAGATGTATGATGATACTGCACAACAATGTTCCCTTTTGTTTGCCGCAACGTAGTGGCTTTTTGCTAGGAGACATTACTTGTCAATGTTGGAAAATCGATAGCAGTGTTTATCGCATATGATGACGACGGGGCGGGTTCCGATCACATAAATAAATCGAGATATACTAAAAACAAAAGCCCTGCAGTAAAGACAGAGCCAGAAAATAAAAAATAATAGATGTGATTCATTCTGTTTTTTGAATCTGGAAAAAAATATTTCGGATGCCAAAACAACAAGTACTAAACCTAAAAGATATACAAGCATTGAAGTAACTAGATATAACAAAAAAGCTATTTCTAGAATTAATTATCAAAGAAGCAGGGCGAATACAAAATGACAAACTGTGGGGTGGGAACACCTGCGTGGCGACCTTCCAAGGTCGTCTTCACCCAAGGCATGCCCTGCTTTCCTTCCACGTCCGACTCTCTAGCGTGCCATGCGTCAAATGTCTCTTTATTACGAAAATTACTAATGTATTTAACAGTATCCGTAAAAACCTTCATTTGAATGCTTCCTCTGATTAAATTTTTTTTCATATAGGTTTATCATTCATATCCCAGAAGTTCAGTCCAGAAAACATCAGGGAAGTTCACCTAACAGGAGCTAAAGCCAAATGTCGTCAGTATCTCCTTAAGGTTTCATTTACTGTTCACCATGATGGGTGAGGGTATTTGCTTTTTGTACAGAAAATGGTATAATTCCAATTGAAAGTAAATATAAGCAACGATTAACATAATAGATAACGCCTAAACTACTGCTTTTTCAGTTAATATATTGTAAGCAAAGAAGGTGCAAACCAGTAGCACTAGCGCACAGCAAAAAATCTTAAATCAAACTCTTTTTATAATTTAAAAAGCCGTAAATAAAAAAAACCGTTTTAGAGAAAGAAATAAATATTCCTGGGAAAGAAATATTGTCTCATTTAAATCAGGGCAACCCTACTGCGCTTGTAAGATAACAAACTCACTTGTTTACTATATGTGCGCTTTAGGTATTGTAAGCTTTTCGTTGTATTTGGCTGGAGGGTTGTAATCTGGTACTGACTTGATACATCTGGTGTCGCAAGTGGACTAGGGACTATTAAAAAGGATTTGACTCTGATGTGGACTTTGTACCACCCTAAGTCAGCTTTTACATAGTGTAAAAGCTCTGTTCCCTCAATAAAATTGTTTGGAATATAACAAAACAAGCGTAATCAGTGATACAGTTAGTTTGAAGAACAGCTGCGCAGTGCGACGATAGGGCGCTGCCGAGGTCGGCTACTGGCCTCGAGTCTCGACAAACTTTACTGATTGCCTTATTAAACTTTTCTACCGACTATCAAACTTCATATTAGCAAGTCAGCAATCTATTAAAATAAATAATTAACTTATAAGTAATACCTTGACCGACCTGACTAAGGTACGACCACAGTGAAGTTGAAAATTAGTAGGTAATTTTTTTTATTCTTAGTTATGCAATATTTTGCAGGTATAATTTTCTTAGTGCTAGTTTTAACATTTTCCACCTTTCAGAACTTCATGACCAAATGTGGGAAAACCTTTGAATAGTCACGTTAGACTTACTCATTCATACCTTACCGGCTAGTATAACTTTTTGTTGGTGTTTTTTAGCAATTTAATATCCTTCTCATTCTTTTATTATTTACTTTTAAGCTCTGAACCCTATAATTTAGTTTTAAATGTGAGTCTGGTTTCTTTAAAAGCAACTATTACGTAGATCTTAACTTTGTTCCGTACAGCAAAAGGTCTACTTTGTACTGTTTATTACATTGTATTGTTGTTAAGTAGAAAGTGCAACTCTACCCCGGATCATGGTGAGCATTCTAATTATGCGCGATGACTAAAGACGACCGTCTTCAGTTGACAACTCGTGAAACGTTTTCGTTTAAGTATTTTTTTTATTTAAATGAGGTCTAATCTTTGAGTAATTTACCCCTTACTTGTTATCACACGAGTACTAGACTCTTGCATGACTATTACTACTAATGTAATTAAATATTTAAAATACTGGATTCAAATCTGAGTTTGTCTTATTTATGCCAAACCCAAATTAACAATAGCCATATAATAATGTTAATTAGACATCCTAATTGGTAAATCCTAACTACTTATTGTTTATAGGATTGGTTAGTGGTAATAATTGCAAACTTTTATCCCACATATATCGTATCTGTAACATCTTTCTGCCAATCTCTACTTAAGTACAACACGTTGCATAAGTAAAATAGGTTTATTATTATGTAGTGATTGTAATGGTACGTATTAAAGTAATGCCATTGCGTCATTCATGACTCTTTTTATCGCTTTGTTATTCGCACAAAAGTACAGAACTGAAATGAGATAAAAAGTGTAGACCTGTCCCGTGAACCGTGTTATGTAGACCAAAAATGCTACGAATTCTTGATATTTGTATTCAGATATTTAATTTTTACTAACTTTTGCAAGCGAATCTGTCGTTTTAGAGTTTAGGGATCCCTCAAAATATTATCATTAAGAAATCCGAGTTTTTTTCTTGTCTCCTAAATCTGTGCAAAATTTCATCTCACTAGAACCAAGGGTTCAAGCTGGCTGGACGTTGATGAGTGAGTCAGGAAATTTATTTCTGTGTGTCATATTTTATGGGAAGGCTCTTACATCCCATACATAAAACCGGATCCATCCATTTGAAAACTTAAATGTATTAATGTTCTCAACCGTAATGTTGTTTTGAAGTTGTCACGTGACAGAATATTGGTGCGCACTTGTTAAATATACCATACCATTCTGGTTTGGAGTATTGCGCAACATTCTTCGTAGTAGAAATGGATGATTCAGTGGTTGGTGGGTCGGTGGCGCGGCGTTGGTTGACCCGCACTCGGTCGCTCACCTCCGGGACTCCGTGTGCTTCTGTCACGATTATGTTCGCTATATCCCCCCCCCCCAGCACCCTCGCACGTCCCTACCCCGCCCCCGTCCCCCGAACTCATCTATCCTCATCTCACAAACCCTGCGACGTCATCTGTGCATCCTTCAACCTCCACTTAAGACACGTGCAGACAGCGCTATCAAAGCAAAACGATCTCCGTAATCTTTTGTGCCAGTGCAGTGTCCGCTGTAGACAAAGCAATGTGTATGTATTTTTGTCAAACATCTCCCTTTCTGTCTGATGTAATACATACATACATAAGTTATTGGTAATATAACATTTTAAACTTCTTTTTGAGAATGTCAATGCCTTGGAAACCTTCAAATTTAAATGTCTCCGATACGGATGTAACTCAACCCACGCTCTGATTTTTAGCAAACAACGATTTAAGAAAAGGTTACTATTATTGTTAGATTTTGGAAACACGTATAATTACAAAGTGAGTCGTTTAGCACAAGCCTAGGTATCGAATGAAAGTTCTGACGCCAAGAGAGTGGGGTCGATCCGAGAATTGAGAGTGAAAACACGTAACGCCCACGCTTTATCCTCCGACAGATTATTGTATGTAGGACAAACGCCGCATTGAAATGCTTTAACCCGGACAATATCCATATTGTAACACGAAAATTTGTCGCCAGCCATGAAGTTAGAAAGTGAAGTTTCGCAAATAAGAATAAAAATGGTAAAATCATGACTGAATGAGCATTAAGTAAGACAAAACAAATGCCAATAAAATCAATGTTTCCAAGCGTAATTTTCTTTATTAATAATGTTAAACTTGATATAAAATGTAATTATAACATACAGCTCTTTGTTTTGAGAAAACATTATGATTTTTGTTCCTTGTCTGGATTTGATTTAATTCAAAACAAACAACTCCTTTTCTGTGTATTCATTCATCTGAAATATTTTGACTTATGATAAAATCATTACTCCATTAAAAATTAAATATAATAATAAGCATATTTACTATATTCCATGTATTGGTGTACATAAAAACTAAACTCGTTTATCTTTATTTCAGGTTCTTTCTGGGGTATCTTTTCGAATCAAAAACTATTTCAAAGGTAAATTAACTATAATATTTTTTTTCCAATTATTCTATGTAATTATATAATTATTTATTTTAAGATTAAGTTTTTTAATTATTGTTCAGTGAAAAAGATCCCTTGATCTTTTTTCAAAAAATCATATATTAGCGAACGACTCGAAAACTTAGTGTCGCTTTTATATTACACAATTCTAAGGCCATGAATTCCATCGCATAGACTTGAAATTATTATTGAAACCGCCTCATTAGAACCTCTACTAGGTAATATTATGTTAAAAGCATCCCGTGTCAAACAGCTTCATGTTATAAAACACATCGAAAACTTAAAACCTACGATACCCATCCAAATCATTCACAAAGATGCAAATTTTGCAGACCACAGAGACGAAAATACAGTTTAAGTTATGGGGCAAATGTTTTATACTCTAGCTAAAAACAAACGAAACCATTAAAATCTGTTCGTACGACGATCTCGTGCGTGCAAGATTATTTATAAATTCAACAAAATGAAAATTGAGGTTAGTGTATCAATCGTAAAATCATTACAATACAAAACTGTTGTTAGGAAATCAGTGCAATTTGAGTTAACCACAATATTTTTTATCGATTTAGTCATGCACGCACCTTTTCCTTGTGCAATGTAAAACTGATGGTATACTTAAACAATTTAACATGAATGTTTACTCTGTATGTTCGATAGTAACGTTTTTATATACCATTTTGTTTTAATTACATAGTACTTATGGTTCATTTTCATTGATATGTTTATCCGGATTTGGTTTTAATATCAAATTTTAACACAATTATGTATTGAAATTAAACCAAATTTAACTATGAAAATAACGATTGATAAAATTAACACAAAACATACACTCGGTGTTTTGTGATATTGCAGACGTTCGCTATTTTATATTATGTGTTTGTGTAGCTTTCTGTTTACTTGAGAGACGTGTCATTTTGTTTATATTAGAACAATGCTTGTAGTAAACAATAACCCGAATCGTCTTCTCGAACTACTTGCTCCTTCTAATTATGTGAGTGTAATATTTTTCACATTTCAACCTTCACCTCGTTTATAATTATTGCTGCATAGGTAACTTGAGATACCTTCATAGTTGCTTCTGGCCTGTGGCCAGAATTTATCATAATAATGCACCCTCCTTCTGACATCTATAGTGTATCTGTGATAAAAGTGCTTTTTGCATGTTGAACCCAAGTTTATGTTCTCCTATGGAAAGAAACCGTGGTTTTGACTTAATAACCCAGTTAAGTAAAAGTAAATCACAAAGTCCAGGCAAAATAGTGGGAAGTATCTCCCTCTACGTTGCAGATGACAGGATCTCTAAAATTGACTATTTAGAGCTTTGATACTTCTTGTTGGTATTTTTTGTGGGAAAATCACTTTGGGAACTGTTTACTATGATGCAGTCTGTATGCTTGATCGTCCAATTTATTAATATTAAAATATAATAAAGCTTATAATGATTTGTTCTATAGGTAAAGATGGGTTCCTTCTAAACAGTTTCTTTGAATTGTGTACACAAGTTTTTTTAAATTCAACCTCATGGGCAAACAAGCACACTTCATCTGATTAATAGTGATACCATCGCCTAATACCTGACACGACGATGCCCCTAATATGTGGAACGCCAAGAGTACCACCTCTACCTGCCAATCTACCACCTGTGAAAAAAGGTAAAAGGTAGTTTAAAAAAGGTCGTTTGAACATATTTTGTTATTTTTAATATTTCAAGACAATTATTGGTAAAACATATAGATTCTAACACTTCTTAATAATATCTACACCCATTTTTCTGCGAATAATAATTAATAAAGAGAAATAGAAGTTAAGCGAGTGACATTCGTCGGTTGTCCGTCGCCCACTCGGTGGACGGAGACACGGCGCAATGTGGTGTGGCCTCGGAGCCTTTCCCTCGGTGACGTAGCCATGAGCTCACTGAAACTAAGGGAAACAGTCCAAATTAGAACGTACCATTATATTATACTCAAGTTTTGACCTTGCCTTGCCTAATCTAGTTTTAGGCAAAGCGATATCCTTCACAAGGTTTCTCAAACTGGTTTTACCAAAATGTTATCGAATAACATTTTGTGACCAGCAAAAATTGTATTAGGATTTAATGTTTTGTTTAGCATTATCATTTGAATTTCTTACTATATTTAACATAAGTCTAGAATTAAGAGGGAAAATTAGTATTTATTTTCGAAACAACCAATATTTCATACGTCATTAAAATAAAAAATATGGTGCGGTTACTGCAAGTTAAATCAAGATTTATTTACTATACCTAATAAAAAATGGAATTAGGTGTACCTACATTTGAAATTTTAGTCTAGTATTAGTAGTAACATAACTACTGACAATATTTTCCTAATTTACCATAGTTTCAATGTCCTATATAATGGTATATATTAGCCGTAAGCAGTGGCATGTCATGTCCATGACATTAACCTTGGCAGCACACCCAGTTTCACATAAAACAAACCAGCAGTCGCAAATAGCTATCACGTCTAAAGGCGATGCATCACTGCGATTGCGATTCTTACTTCAATCGCCAACCAATACGCCTGAATTCCCATTACGAGATGTTAATAGATAAACATAAAATCTCTACACATTTTATAATTATAGCAATTGCCATAAAGTAGTAACATTTTATAACAGCTTACGTTAACAAAGGATTCTAACTGGCCTTGGCATTGGTACAAGTTTTGGCAGGGAGATAGTTTTCGTTTTATAAGGATATATAGATGCTTTTAGCTTTTCGTTCCTTTCGAAGCCAAGGCAAATATATTCTTGTAAAATAACTAATGTAAACAAAACGGAAGGAATAATAATTAAAATAAGGAATCAATGATAAAGTAAATTACCTAATAGGTATAATATTGACTCACTTTTATCTGGGTCTGAATCGACTATGGGTCTTTTTATAAATTATAATTCTCAATTTTAAATTAAAACGTGTCTCTATTTTTAGGCTTCTTATTAGCAAACAGCTTAACCGATCCTATTAATATAATACAAATAATTTTGAAATACAAAAATTCGTCAAACAAAACCGAAATAAACGCATATTTTCAAACATAGCACTCTGATATTACACGAAAATATGTAAGCTACCGTAATTCATTTAGCACTTGACACTGAGCTCGGGATACGTGCGCGAGTGAAATTTTGGCAACAGTTCTAACTGCAAAGTTACATAACAATGCAGGCTCGCGCCCACGCTCCTTTACTCCACCGACACCATGCCATGATACCCATTCTCTGTCGCTTTCTATTCCTGCAGGGAAAGTGAAACAAAATTAACCATGACTTTTAGGTTTCATTGTAATACCTACCAGTAGTTTTCGCAACAATATTGTTTAAGTAAAGGTTGTGAGTGTAGATGTATTGAAATTGACTATTTTATAGGACTCACTGTTCCATCCTTGCTTTGTTAAAATAATAAAATTTGAGATAATTTAGGTTTGATAATATTCTTCAGTACCTGTCACATCAGTTTTGATTAATAAAGGTAAAAACACATCTAGTTATTCATATTTTACATTAATAGAAACCCCAGTCATCATATTCAAACACTGATTACTTAGAAGTCGCTTTAGTATGTATGTATGGAAGTGCTTCAGGTTGTAAGAAAACAGTACACATTCTTTTTGGTCCCGTTATAATGACCTAACTCGTCGAGTTCCTAGTTTCCACGCACAATAGGTATAGGTATGTAGGAAGTGTTATACACGAGAAATTAAGTTCTTAGAGCATATTTTATGATACACTGCTGCATATCGATGGTCGAGCAAAATCATTTCAATAGCTTTATTTAACTGCCCCAATTAATTGCTTGTTACAAAAACTTTGAGAAAAAAAAATGAGCCTTTATGTCAGTAGTTTATAGAGTTACATTTGCTTTCTGATAATAATTATGAAATGAAGTCATATCGATAAGTGTCCATACCAAAATTGTTAACGGATAACGAACGGAAGGGTATATATTATCATCGGATTGAGCTTAGAAGTTGACTCATAATCAACAATTGATTTGCTAATTTATGTTTGCAGTAAACGCTAATTTCCATATTGAAAACGGTAAATCAGCGTAAACGCTGTTTTTTGCAGAGGTGCCGAAGCAATGACCGGTTAACATTTAGCATATAAAATGCGGGCGATTAAATATGAATACCGTTATCGAGCGTTCAGAGAACAACAGCTGCCTGGCCGCGATCAACGGGCTCAGATCTGTATTCCGCGAATCTACGTGGGAAAGGATACATATCCAACAATGACAAGCACTTTACCACACTAACGTTATGCGGATATATTGAAACACCTAAATATTACACTAACCCAAAAATAGTATCAAGTGTTGAGAACATATTGCATCCTTTCTTAAGTAACCAAGCGTTTTGTTCGGCTTGTGAAACTTGTATCACTTAGAATATTTAACGGCCCTTCTATTAAAAATCTATGAATCATTTGAACAACAACGCATGTGCTAGTCCATTGACAAATTTAGAGCAAACTCCGCGCTGGGGGTCGAACAGACTGTGCACAGCCAACGTAAGGAGTCCCATTAACGTAGCACAATCGATAATAACCTGGAACGAACCCACACACCGGGATTTATTTATAGTATGCTTATTTTTATCCTTGCGAGAGAAACGACCCGAATGTCCCATTTTACTAATGTTGTACGAATGTGCAAATGTCGAAAACTGATTTTAATGATCTAAATATTACTCTGAAAAGTTTATAAATGATCGAAATTTGTCTCCCGATGAGTACCTTTCGTTTTTCTATCAATTATTCAGTCATCCATCATGTTTTTCCGTAGATACTTCATGTATGTAGTGTAGATAATAACCTTGACATGTCACTGTTAAATTATAATTTGTTTACTCAGTGCCTGACCACATTCACCAATTTATGCAAATAAAATTGATGATTAAAATACAATTGCGTTAGTAATATCATGATACGTATTACGGATGTGAGGCATTAAATGTAGGTCAATATTAGATCTGTATCCATGCTATTTACAATAAGGTTATTTATACCAGTTTTTATGTATGTATTTTAAATCAACCGATTTATAAAGAGATTTTTCATTTGGTTTTTTGTTTTATGAATGTTCTGAGAAGTATCCATGTAAAGAGCATTTTATTCATTTGCTATAGTTTTTTTTCAAAAGAATTTACTTCAAAGTTTTATAAGACTCTAAAATTTAAGTATACATTTAAATGTTGTTGTGTAAAAATAAAATAGTGTTAACATAAGTATAGAATGATCAATGTTTGTAGATTCTTATCTTAATCATAAGGCACACACTGAATGCTTTGATATAACATTAAATTAATGGATTTCTACAAATACAACAACAGTACAAAAATATACGTGTAAAAAAATGTACAAGTATTCCAGTTACTTATTATTCTATCGGGCTACGAACTGAAAGGTGAATAAAATTGGCCTACAAGGTACAGCATCACGTCTGGCTCGAATTATGAGGGTCTCTTGGCCTGCTCTGACGTTTACGATGAAGACAAGGTGTAACTTAAACTTGCGAACTTAAAACAGGAAGCAGTTTTGTGTTTTTTTTTTTGTATTAGAAAGTATTCGGGGCACACCTTACCTAATTCCCATCTGAGGTCGCCTAAAACTGGCTATTCATTTCCGGGAGGATTCTAAGGGAGTTGGGGTACATGCGTAGGTACTGCAAATTTTTTTTCATACAAGGTTTGTAATCTTTTTAACCCCTAATGGGTGGGTGTATGGCGAAAAATATGAATATCCTATTTTACGCGTGGAAAATATTTTGACTATCCCAGACAAATAAATCAGTAAAGTAGTGGTTGTATGTACTAGAAAAATTATGTTACTAGTAGTTTTTTTAAATCTGGGAAAAACAAGTCCAATTACTAGACTATGGAAAAGATGAAAAATTCCGGGACAGTCCCTGATTTCCCGGCCATCTGACAAGCCTAGTCCCATCATTGCATATTCTGTACTAGCGTCTACACGTCTGTGGCAAATCATAATCTTATAAGGGTATAAACTGCGTTAAGCGTGCCTCTCGCGTGTCCATACAAAAACGACCCGCGCGTGCCCATGCGCGTGCACACGCTCGTGAGCCCGTCGCGTGATACTTCCGTGCAATGGGGCACGCATGCACGCGACAACATTAATTTATCCATTATTACTTATTCGACTGTACACCTCCAACGTCAAAATTGTACTGAGAAAACTGCGTACGCGGATGCACGCGCCGATGCCCGCGCATAAGCACGCGAACGTGCTCACGTGCGTGCACCAGAAGCGTGGCCCGCGACGTGCACACGCTTAACGCAGTTTATGCCCTAAGAATGTGCATTTGTCCATCATACTTTACCTTCATAAAGGTTGGAAGGATTTTTGGGTACTTTTAATTTTACTCGATTTGATAGAATTGCCTCTGATGTACTTATTTACTTGACCACGCTCAAACGAAATAAAAAGTAGATAACAGATATATTTTTTTAGTTCAGGAGTTATTAAACTCAGTAAATACCAGTACGTAGCTGCACATTGAGGTCACATTCGTAAAAATGCCACCCAAAAATATACATCACTGAAAATCCCACTGAAGATATTTTTATTAAAATAAATTTTTTTTTTTTTTTTTTAATAGTCTTTAATTTAACGTTACCTATGTAGAAAATTTGATATCAGAGTTAACAAGCCACTCTGTGCCAATTCATAAAATGGTTATCTATACGATTAAAAAAAGGATACCATGGTACGATCGGTTCTGAACGACTAAGGCCACCTCCAACCAGGATCGACAATGTTATGAATAATGCAGCATGTTATATTATTTTGCCATTGTTGAAGGTGGAGGCACGAGGTGAGCAGTGGAATGGGCGGTCGGTGAGATCTGGCGAGCTAGTACACGATGACGGAGAGCGAGAGACAGCAGAACATGGGCGGCACCAACGCCGCGCCGCAACACAGGAAGGGGCACAGGTCATTCATATAAATCGCTTATATCCTTTGTATTATTTAAGAAAAAAAATCAACTAACAGTTGTTACTGGAAAGCCTCGCCGTTGTAAGCCAAATTAAATACCAATTAAAAGAAACAAGACAATAAAGTACCTAATCTGTGATGTAAGTTTTAGGTAAATACAATTAAATTATCGATAAACGAAAGCATACATCTTTCTTAATACCTACTTCTTAATACTTACTAGTCGGTGAATACTTACTACAACTACATTAAGTACATTAAAATAAAAAGCTAGCAACAAGAGTCAGGTCAATCGTTTGATAAATACATTATTGTACAAGTTATTGATTTGCCCAAAATAGAACCTATAAAACTATCGTGTTTTGATACAAGCTTTTGTCTTCGACTTGGTAGTCTTGTTAAATATTACTACAGAATCGCAATTTATTTGTACACCTATATGAAAACGCAGTCGTAACATGTACGCAATAAACATTGTCTTATTTTTAATTGAAGTGGAATTTAAATGAGGGTATATGTTTTGTTTATGTGATTTATGAATAACACATACCGTCATAACAAAACATAAACAAGTGTTTTATTGACTATTGTTTTCTCACCGTAAAAGCAGACATAATATATTCTGCATCTAATAAAAATCGGACTCTTGACATTCTTTGCTATGTTACGTAATACGAAGGTGTCTTGTATCGGCATCGTACAGCTTAAAGAACAGCCTTCATGGCTTAACCAACTATTTGTCTTCTGTCAATATTGCTTGAATCAAATAAATAAAATATTTACTTGAAAATAGTATTTGCCAATCTAACTTGGCTAAAACTCTAAAATAATAAACAACATTTAAAGTAATGTTTGGCTTTCAATCTAAAATATAACTATATTTTTATGTATATATCTAGTCTAGTTACTTTTGGATCATGTAAAGGAAGATATGATGTTTGTCGTTAAATTGTGTAATAAAACAGCTATTTATAAACCATCTTTTATGAACGTGCTTTGTTTTGTCTTTCATCGAAACATCTGCTTTCAATGCCTTAACAATTTAAGCCTGCATTTTGTGATAGAATCTTCTGAACTATATAAGTAAATAATAAACAAAATACTTACTTTGGACGTTATTGATAATCCGTCTAACATGCCTAGTCATAACTTGTTTTTCAAAACATAACACCATGATTCTTCCGGGTTTAAAAATATAAATAGGTTGTTTATATTCCGTTTTTTCTCGCTAGTATGATCTCAAAAATGTTACTGAACGGTTGTTTTGTAACAATAAAAAAAAAACTGCAAATGTGAACATTCAAACAGCATGCTTGCCTCAATTTACGTCATTGCTGTAGAGGTTACGGACACGAGTTACTTGTTAAGATTATTTAGATAAGAATGTTTATG
This sequence comes from Choreutis nemorana, assembly GCA_949316135.1. NCBI lineage: Eukaryota > Metazoa > Arthropoda > Insecta > Lepidoptera > Choreutidae > Choreutis > Choreutis nemorana. Next base: position 4,410,702 of record OX438598.1, read on the forward strand.
GAGCCAGCTTATTATCCTTGATTTCTGAATGTTTGTCCAGAAAATCTAAGTAAATGACATTGTATTCCATCACATTACATATAGTCCGCGCATTCAAAAGTCCCCTATGTGAATATGTTACTTTGTTATATCACAAAAGTTTTCTTTAATTTTATTACTGTACACTTAATATTTTAAACATCAAATTATATTGAACTGTTAATTTTCAGTTATTTATAATATAAGTTTATGTATTTTTAATTCAATAATTTTACTATAAATACACATAACAAATTAAATGTGTTCGAAAATCTAGATAACCTCAAATTGAACATTATGCCATCCTAAAAATACTTGGTTTCAAAAATATGATCCTATTGATTGGTTTGCTTTAGTGAACTGTAAATAGATGATTTATGTTTCTAGGGCGCTTATATTTACTTTTATAATTTACCTTTGACAATACTGTAAAACACGTGATATTGTTTTTATTTATTTAAATTACTTTTTATCGAAATCCATCAATAACCGGCAGCATTTTCAGAAATACAATTTCCGTTTAACCCTTTAAAAAAAAGCATTAATGTCCATAAAATTCAGAGCTTTCTTTAATGTGGACGATTTATTTTTAGCGGATTTTATTTTATTTATGGTTTTTCTTGGCACTTGCCACATAATTACTGAATTTCATACTTTAGTTAATACGACTACAACTTACTAACTTCTGCACATAGCTATGTCTATGTATTAAATTAAAATCTATGCGTAAGAATGTCCGAACTAAATAATTTTAAAGTTTAAAACATTTTAGACCGCTATTTTAGTACGCAGGTTATTTTTTTACTCTTTTGAATACAAATAACTGGTATTTATGTTTTTGAGATAAATCTATCGCCCTTTTAGGAAGATTTTGTGAAACACAAATGTACTTACCTGATACATGATAAACAACTGTGATATCAAAATTTACTAACTAAGCACACCGGATCAAAATTGCGATAAGATAACATAGAGTGACTGTTTTTTTAACTACATACATGTATTTAACTTTACAACGTGCATAATAAGAAAATACCTGATATGTTAATTAACCCCATCTTTAAACAATGTTTATTTTCCCTTCGAATTTACCTTTTGGATTATTATGTTAGAAGGCGTACTAAGTCATAGGTAAATGCTTATCTTCTTATCTTTTATGAAAAGCTTCATTTTGATAGCGGTCATCTCAAAATAGATTTGTCTTAAATGATATCCTTTATCGTATCATAGTAGTAACGACATTGTGTCAGTGGATAGCTGCAAAGGTTGCGACACCTGCCTGCCCTACATCCACAGCTAATCGTACATTAGTCTCCTATCATAAAACAAAGACTCAACATGAAATTTAGTTGCCGCCGCGTACTAGTGACTCAAACATGACTAAAGTTGTGCCGTTCCTTAAAACTAACAGTAAATATGTCACGTTTGTGGCTCTCTATTTGATTTCTATATTAGTTCTTGTAATTTTCATAGAATTGAGCTTTGATTGCCTGTTCGATGATTGTTATATATTGTGAGGATTATTATAGCAGAGCGCTATGGATTCAATAAGTGATCAACAACGAAGCCTTTTGAAACACAAGTAGGTACTTCAACTGTTATTATTGTTCTTATGTTGCGATTTAAACGTTAGTAAAATTTCAATAAACTAGAAGTAATTTTCAGTAGAGAAATGGTTTTAAGGGTAAGAAAACTAGTAGCAAATTTACGTCTAAATGAGAACATCTCGTGTTTGTTACTTTCAGCTATGAGGTATTTGAGCTAAAATGAAGATATCCCTACTAGAAATGGAACTACCGCCATTGAACATACGGACTTGTTATGAAACTAAACACAGCTAAATGTAGGTTACCTTAAAACTTCTGTTCCAAAAATAAAAATGTCAGCGACGAAGAGCGCAGGATGGAATATTTTGCGACAACGATGAACGACGAAGTTTTTTGATACGATTTTATCAATAACCTAAACTTAAAATGCCAGCTACCTTTAGGTTTAAATCTTTAAAAAATCATATAATGTTAATGAACATAATAAAATGCCATTCGAACTGAGGCACTTTATTGTTTTTAGCATATATTATTGACTTCTCTAGTGCAATTAGCTGTCCTATTGTACTATTTGCTGATGACAGTATCGCGACATTATCATTTCACGATATTCATAATAATAAAAATATAGTAAATGCTATCTTAAAAATAGATTGGTTTAAACATAGCATAGTAATGAACATTTATAAAACGAATCTTTTGCATTTTAGCAATGGATATGGAGCTTAATATATATTACAACGGATAAAGTATAGAGACATCGAATTCCATGAAATTTTTAGGTATTAATATTGATTATAACTTGACATAGAAATTGACTCAACCGATTCTAACCGAATTGGCACCGAAACCAAAAATTACATGTACAATTTATACGAGTACCTAGTGTAGTGTAGTTACCTTTTAGCTAATTTCCTTTTAAGCAAAACAGCCTATAAATTGTAAAATATAAGATAAGTTATTTAATACTTATTAGTACACTTTTTGGAGTCGGTTTTTCAAAACACTTTATTAACTGCATATAACGGCTACGTATCATGTACTCTCAGGTTTGGAATTATATTTCGAGGAAATGCAACAGACAAAGATCGCATTAGAGCACAACAGAAATGGATCTGCTCAGTATTTTTAATAAAAGCATAGACAGCTGGAAACCACATTTTATAATAAAAATAGTTAAAAACAAAAAGGGACTACGTAAAAGCGTATAATAAATTAGTATTAACAAGACACCTTACCTTACCTAACTAGGAAATGTCTATAGTTTCATGAATTGAGTGCAGTTGTTTCTATTGTTTTTCTGTTTATTATTATTTTTAATTGTGTTTGTAATTTTGAATCGCTCCAAACTTTTTAAGAATAAAATTTTTACGCATTTATTGCTAGGGCAGAAAATTGTGTATTCATAATATTGCGTAAGATCTGCAACTTTACCTGTAAAACCAAAACAAATAAATTAATTTTGATTTGATTTGAACAAACGACCCTGGTAGAGGTGATTCTAAATCTAGGCTATTTGTAGTATCGACCGACAACGATACCAACTTATAAGTTAAGTCACAAGTCGCAAACAGTTAAGACACACCTCAAAAAACTCGTTGTCATGCTTTTAAATTATTGATTTTTTCCTACGTACAGACGGCCACTCATAAAGCTTCACATTACAAGTGCAATATCAATCCTTATGATGTATATTTTAAGAGCGATACAAAGACCAAACATGTTACGTTAATTCATGGCCGTGTGTAGGTACCTGAACACGAGTATAATGTGTTAATCAATTTGACGCTTGTATAAGGAGGTACATAGATTTAATTTGTTTCCTCTTAATACTAATTCTTATACACTTAAGTTCTGAATTGAGGAAGCATCCAATGCAAGAGAAACAATGAAATCTCAACACAGTTTCACATCATAGTTTTCTGCGCATTTCCTTTAAATCAATACAAGATAAAACGACACAAAAATACAATATTCACAATTTTTTTTTTTGCGACCAGATTTTGCAACAATCTAAAATTTTAATATTGGATGTATTTAAAAGAATATTGTTACTTTATAATAAAGGAATGTATTTCTTGGTACAGGAGGCAAGAATCAATGTATGCTATGACTGGCCTATATGCAGAGTCAGGTTGCACAGAGGCTGCTGGAGACGCAGCTGCCGGCCCCAGCGCGCCATCGTATCCACCAAGAGATTCCATCAAATGCCACAGCCGAAACCCCTCAGCGGTCATATGCGACAGGCAAATACTTATTACATATCTATGCCTAGATTTCTATTAATCCTCAAAAATATATTTGAATTTAAAGATTATGCTTGCATCAGTAGAAATTAAATTTTTCACTCGGCCGATTGACCCACTTTAATCTTTAATCCAGTTGTTTAAATATTTAAACCCTTATGTTTCTTAATATTACAGAGAACGGGAAAGAGAAAAAGAGAAACCTCATCAAATATTCCCAGAATTATTAGACATTCCTCATGACGCAAGAGATTGCGGTATATTGTCATGGAGACCACTTTTTATTCAGAGTTTTTGTAGTATTAAGGTAGGAAAACTTAGTTTCCATTAAATTTTGATCGGAAAACTTATGATATCCGCAGTTAAATAAACATTTTATATTTTTTTTGTTTGTAGGTATTCGTATTTTTTCTTTCGTTTCTGGTGACGCTGCAGCAAGCGCTTAGCTCCGGATACATAAACTCTGTCATTACAACTATAGAGAAAAGATTCGAGATCCCTTCGAGTCTCTCGGGGCTTATTGCAAGTAGTTATGAGATAGGCAACGTTATTACTGTGATCTTTGTCTCGTATCTCGGCAGCCGCAGACACATTCCTGTTTGGATTGCTTACGGTACGATAGAAGAAAAGTAATTTTATATTTCTACAGCTTAATAAACAGCTGAAAAAATTAATAATGATTCTTTATCTGTTGTAGGCGCCGTAATTATGGGTATAGGATCATTAGTGTTTGTCGTACCGCACTTTATAGCCGAAGCAAATAGCGAGATGATAGCAAACAACAAATCAGATGACAATATATGCAGATTGCCGCGAGCTCTAGATCAGGATATGGGTGGACTAGGGCGCTTGTCTCAAGGCCTACCTCCTAACAACATTAGACCTGACAATTGCATCAAGGTATGTCTCATAAAAATTCCAATACTGTATCATTAGGCAAGTATCAAACTTCTTGTTCACCAATAACTTGTGATAATTTTTATTGCAGAGTACCCCAAGCACGTTCATGCCTGTGATGATATTTATAGTAGCCCAACTGCTTTTGGGTTGTGGAGGATCACCATTACTTACGCTCGGTACCACGTACGTCGATGACCATGTTAGGCCAGAGTCTTCTAGTATGTATATCGGTAAGTTAACATTATGTTCTATAGAATAAATTATACGTAATGTTCTGTAATGGTAATAAAACAGCTAATTAAACAGTGTCGCTGTTATCAACATGTAAATATGAGTGTCGAATGTCTCACGTCTCGTTGCATGTACCGTGCCCTCAAACAACCGTAGGTGCTCGTATAACTCTCGTTTATCGTTACGATCTCACTGGAGTTCAGCTCATAACATCAGAGGTTCTCTTATAAAATATTAAAGCAGACACGACACGGTTCGTCGAACCTGTAATGCACCAGACACACCAGACGACTTGTCGGTAAGGTACTTAAAACTAAACCAATCTGTATTTTAAATCGAAATATGTTTGTAAAGTATAATTTAGGGCAAATCATGATTTATTAACGTAAATAAGTGTTTAATATAGCTCTGGGATAGATTTATTTATAAGCACAGTCAAGTATATACTAGTACTCGACAATTTATTTATCTTGGTACACCAACACCATCCATATAATTTAAAACATGGACAGTCAAAAAAATGTAAAATGAATTCAATTACATCAAATTTAAAATGTTTTATTCAACTAGACATAGGAAATGCTTTCAAATCGTAATTTTTAATCGCACCCGATCAAGAGTATAACGTGGAATTCAGCCATCGCCCTCCTCAATCATATAAGAGGGAGGTGAGCGACACGGCTCCCAACGCTACTCTAAGCACAGACATCTAAGCGAGCATGAACACTCGACACAACTCAAAGTTTAACTTTAAAACACGGATAAATCATTAATTGCTGCCTGTGCACTTCAACTGTCATTAAAGATATAACAGTGCAAGTAAATTGGCTACTTCGCTAATATTCTACCCTTAACAAAATATATATTTTTAAGTCTTGTAACTAATAATTGGACGATATGTTCTCGAAACTTAAGAAATCTTTATATATTGCAAAGTGTATTTATTGCTTCACAATTATGGTGATTTCAGCTTACGAGGAAATGAAAAAGACAATAAATTAATACCTATAATTTAGAATTTTATTGATACATGATATACATACAAAGATTGCATTAATATTAAATAAAAATTTGGGCATTATAATCTTATAAAATACAAATAATGGAAATAGTGTAACCAAGGGAGAAAGTACATACAAACAGCATCCGATCACAAGTATATATAGTATATTGTTGCGCCCCTGGTAGAGGATAAAAGATGACATACAAATCTTACTACACATAAATGTTGACAATTTTTTAATTCCATAAACTTTCTTCATCCAAATCTATTGTGTATAGAGTTGCATGCTTTCAATAGGCTTGGCACAGTTCTATATTTCTTTGCCACCACGTATACCCTTGATTTGAACTGTGCCCTTGACCTCGCCGCTTTCAAATAAAAAAAATACTACACAACTCTAGCTAGTCAAACGTTTATTAATTTATCGCCGTAACAAACACAAACGTAAGGCTTTGCTTCAAACTTTAAATACTAAAGTGAAATGGTTGAACGTACACCAAGTTTGTAAGAAACAAGTGTTTTGGCTACACGCCTAATTAGCCCCATTTGTCAACGGTATCGATTTTCCTACGTAACACAACTGTTACCGCGCGCTGCAGGAAGCAGGTGTCCCGTTTACCAACCAACGTCTCAACACGTAATTTCTTTTGACACTTGCGTTGGCGGTGGCGCGCTAACACCTATAATAAGAAGATAGTGTATTAAATAAATACACATTTTGTTGTAACAAACAAATATAAGCAAACTAGAGCTTCTCAAAAATTTATATATTTGATTGATAAGTCCATTTATCAACGTATGAATTGGACAGCAGATTTGAATAAAACACATGACCCTCGCCTTTGTCCTTTAACAAACATGGATATGGATTAATATGATCCACAGCTTAGGTTGGGTAAAATATAATGGTCAAACTATCGTTATTCAGTGATTTTTATATCAAACACCCTGTAGTATGCAAACATAGTATCATATTTTTAATCTTTACGGCCGGGGCCTATGAAGCCTTATTATAGACTTCTTAGGGCATGCTGCGACTTCAGGTTTAACAGACTCATACACTGCTTCTAGTTAGTATACAACATGCATGCATACCTATATGCTTAGATTATAAGACTAAAGGCAGATAAACCACGTGGAACACGAAAGCCAGGTTAAAACAGTACAAACTCAAAACTGAAATACATCCTCGAATTAATCGAAGACAAACCGTCATGTCAAAGGTTATGTCAAGTAATTGGTGAAAAATTTCCGTCTTACATTTCCAAACACTGTAACAATTGTTCTAACATACAAAAAAGTTAAATAAAATGTCTTTTCATTGGTGAGGAACAATTATTGGATGTTATTTGTCCAATATTACAGTTATTGCCGTCTAGGAATACAAAACCTCAACATGGTTCGTTGGGTGCAGCCAAGTAATATTAACATATTTTCCGCCGTATAGAGTAGATGTAAGGATAATAAAATTATGTCCGATTTACCTGCAAATTGTTATTTGAAAACATAGTGCTTCATTAATAATTAAAACCTCACATTCGAATACCTATGAAAACTTTTTGTAAGAAATCAAAATTAATATGTAATAAATTGTTTTAAAAGGACTTTATTTTTTCATTTAAAATAATAATTGCTCGTTTTATGACTTATAAAACCTAAAGAAAAAAAAAGTACAATAATATAAAACATCTGTCCGTTGAAACATTTTTTTATTGCCTGAAATATAGTTTTATTGGTAGGATAGTTAGGTTAGGAAATTAGGTTATAAGAAAAAGTCGATACATTTTTCTAATCCCAAATACATTGAGTATTCTGCCAGTGTCAAGTAATATTTATGATCAAGATGAGGATTGAAATGGGGGATGAAATGAAGATATTAATAATGAAAGCATGTAATTAACTGGTGGAAAGATGAATCTGCCTACAATAACATGCTAGTACGGATACTGTTGGCTCTTATTGAGAGATTGGGAAAAAGAGCAGCCAAATCCTTATATTTCACTTTCTCCAGCATTTTACACATTAAATTCTGCTGATATACAAGGAAAGAAAATTTTAACTAGCACTTCCCGTTACCGCCAATTAACTCCTTGGGACTCCTCACTACCATTGCAACTGTTTTTTATATCCGATGTTAATGAATCTTAAGGATCCACCGGTGAATGTCAAAATTAACCAATTTCGCTAGTTAATGTCCGAAATTGTTTTTAATTTGTACTTGAATCAGACATCCACCGGTGAATATTTAAATACACCAAGTAGATACAGTTCACCTTAGATTCAGCAATTTAAAATTTGTATGAATGTGAGGAAAATATTATTATGTATGTTTGTTTTGTAACTAAAAACTGATTTTAATTTATAACATTAATTGCAATATCATTAATAACTGGATATAATATGTTTAGTGTTGCTAATGGAATTGTAACGATTTATGATTTTATTTATTGACAATTTCCGACCGCATATAGCGTCCCGGAAATTCTGTTTCTACACAAATTATTTTTCTAAATCGATCAGGAATCGTAATTTCGCTCATAAACTTAGACATGCGCGCCCTATCTGCATTTAGTCCTCTAATCTGAGCCTCTGATATTTTATATATTTTCCTACACTTTCCGTGATAATTACAACTACAGTAGTAATTCAAATGAAACGATAGGTTTTTTATTTGCTACTTACACCGATAACGATAAAGCTTCCATAACGATACGATAGGTAGGTTATTATAATATATTATTTGTAGAAGTATAAGTATTTAAAGAAAGTTAATTAAATTACATGCAAAGAAAAAATATTTAATTTTCACATAAATTACATTAGTCATTTTTTGCTGTGCCAAGAGAGTTTTATGTTATTGTTTGAATGTAAGATGACATAAATAGTTACTATTGGAGCTACAGTAACATCGATTCAAACACGCGAGGTAAAGTTTAGCAAGCTGTAAGTCATTGATATTTGCCACGAAACTGCACCGGATCTGTTCAAAATAAGGGTGACCTAGTTTTAGTCGGCAACTTTACCGAGAGTGCTTTAAGTATTTTACCGCATACCTACCTTATGTGTTGCCAGTCGCCAACACTTTTTCTGCGTAAACTAAATAACCACGTATCTGTGTTTTACTTCGTAATGAAAACTTGTTTTACGACTTCCTTCTATGTGTAGGAACTTATTCTTAGTTATTTATCAAAAATATTTTTTAATGTCAACACAATGTTAAACCTACACATAAAAGGAAGTCTTATCGCTTTAAAACGATTTCTTTTAGGTAACCTTTGACAGCGCAAGTTCTGTTATCGAACGAACAACCTTGATTACAAATTGATTAATATTCTCATTGTTAAAGTCGTTTTCTCTTAAGTTTAAAACGTATCTTTGTAACAATTATGTTAATTGACTGTTTTATTATTGATTTCTGATTACATATGTTAATTTTGTTTTTAATCTGATCGTTTAACTTTATTTAGGATTGATGAGGAACGATTTATGAATCAGACTTAGTGTTGTAGATTTATATACTGTTCATGTAACAACAACATAAATTTATATAAATTTGATTAGCTTTGAAATATATTTGTTTGCATGTTACAGGATGCATGTACAGTATGGCTGCATTTGGACCAGTACTAGGTTTCCTACTTGGTGCTTATTTACTCTCCTTTCACATGGATTCGTTTTCTGGGACCATCATTTCCATAGGTATATTATTCAATCTAAATACATGCACAAAAAGTTCGTTTTAATGCTTATTCAATTTAAATCATTTTAAACTAAATTTATTTATTTTCAGATCCTGACGACCATCGCTGGGTCGGGATGTGGTGGGGAGGTTTCTTGCTATGCGGCCTTCTACTGATTCTAGTTGCTATCCCGTTTTTCTCATTCCCAAAAGTATTGGTGCGAGAAAAAGAGAAAATCCGTCTAGTAGAGAAAGCAGCTGCTGCTAGTGGCGGGTCAAACGGGAAACCACCACCAAAACCTGTGACATCAGAAGTTAAGGACTCAGGTTACGGAAAAGATATAAAAGGTATGATAGCAAAGATTTCAGTTTGTTTTGAAAAGAAGTCTGTTTTCCATCAATCATTTACGCTGTACCACACTGCCGCCGTGAAATTGTACAAGTCTCCTTCTACAATTTCACGGCGGGAACGAGAAGTGTCGGTTAAAATTTTCTTATTTTATTGCCTTTTCTTGTGAATCAGCAGGATTTCATAGGATTCGAGAAAGCGAAGTGATGGGAGAGAGTTTAATCTAGAAGTGAAAGCCTAGGTAAAGGGCCAAGCAAAATCTGATCCTTTATAAACAACAGTTGTTGCTTTGACGATGTTTGTTTGCATAATTTATTATGTACAGTTAAACTAGTATACCTTTATCATTGATTATTATGTGGTTCTCATACACACCCATATCAAACTAAGCTGTTTGGACGTGCCTTTCATATTCGTAGAGCATAATAGAAATGTTGACGGTGGCATAATAAACGAATGCATTTATTTTACAGATATACCGGTGTCGATGTGGCGTCTTCTTAAAAACCCAGTTTACGTGGTGACCTGTCTCGGAGCCTGCATGGAACTGATGATCGTGTCAGGATTTGTCGTGTTCCTGCCAAAGTATTTGGAGACACAGTTTAGCCTTGGGAAAAGCCAAGCTAGCGTTTTCACTGGTAAGTTTATAAGTTGGCTGGCAACCCATTTATCTTCAATCTTAGCTTTTTTGTATTAACAGTATCCTATGTATGAGGTATTGTCATTTTTTATTTCCAATCTTTATATTTGTGTGTAAATTTTATTATACTTGCTGTTTTAATAAATACATTATATAATTTTACAATCATCCACTATAATGAAACTTTATATCCTGTTTCTAACCCCCGACGTAAAAATAGGAGGGTTTTGGAATTAACGTGTATAGGTTTCATTATCAGTAAGATACGACAGACGTGTCGGTACTTATGAACCGATTTTGATCTAGTTTTATTATATAACTGACTGTTACTTTTACTTTTAGGGTCCATCGCTATTCCCGGTGCTTGTATTGGTATCTTCATGGGCGGGTGTCTTCTTAAGCGACTGGAGCTGAGGCCAAAGGGAGCGGTGCAATTCGTCCTTATCTCCAATATTGTTTGCCTCTCCTGCTACGCCTTGCTGTTTTTCCTCGGCTGCGATAACATTAAGATGGCAGGAACTACAATACCTTATACCAACAACAGGTAAAATATATCCGGTTCCTCAATAAATTTAATTTAAATATAATGTTTGGATTTAAAGAAATCCCTTTATTGTTTTTCTTTTGTAATATTTTTCGTAATAGACGATAGATGAATAATCTGTAAAATTATTTACAACATGTGAATGCATAAAGACACCAACTTTTCCTTGTTGCATTCAAGAAGTATGAATCATTCGTCCAACCGTACAATTTTCCTCATCACATTTGTAACAATTTATACTTATGAACACAAAAGATAGGTAAATATAAAATCATTTGGACAAACCTAAAGCGTGAGAAATGTAACAGGGCTTTATAGCGGAGGTTTATGACGACGTCGTTGATAAATGTTTTTGGCATATAGATCTTAGCATAAAATTTGAAGTGTTTGTTAATGCAATGCAAAAACGACGTAGATTTATTGATAATGACCCCGTGTACTAAGCCAGGTAACCCAGATTCGATTCCGGGCTCTGGCAGATATTTGTGAAATCTTTTAATATTTTTTTAATTTTGTATACTTTTAACGATGTCGGTGGCGCAGTGGCGTGCTATGCTTAAGGTTCCGAGTTCGACTCCTGGCGGGGGCGGAAATTGTATTATTTCAAAGACGCATTGATTTACTTACCGATCTTGGATTTAGTATTCTTAAATATAAATTCCATGTCGTTGCTTAGCACCTCGACATAATATTCTTTAATCTCAGTGTGGGGTTGAGTCGACGCGGTTATTATTAATATTCTCAATGCATATTATTATTGTTAATTATTAATAGAGTTAACCTAAAAAAATACATAATAAGATATTTCACGTGGTTAGTATTATTATTATTCATAATACAGATTATAATTATTGTTAATTAGTAAAAATGGGCATAAGATATTTGACGCGAGTGTGAGGGAAGTATTATCACTAGCAAACCTAATTATAGTAACTTTCTCAGCAACCTGGAGCCATTTAAGGTGAATCTAACAGCTGCGTGCAACTTTAACTGTCTATGCACGGAGACGGATATGGAGCCGGTGTGCGGCAACAACGGACTCACGTACTTCTCCCCGTGTCACGCCGGCTGCGCTGCCTTCTCTTCTAGATCCAACTTCACCAATTGTGCCTGTGAGTATTGTGTATTACACTTATTGCGACAGTTTTGTACAAAGAATGGTAATTTAACTGCAAACGATATTTTACCAAGTAAACATGTAAGGTATAAATTCAAGTCTTCTTTTGGAGATGTAATTAACATAATGTTTTTCTGTCAGTAATTTATGGTGTAACCCCGGACATACGTGTTCTCTGAACAAATATGCAATCCTTTAGTGTGATTGTATACTTACAAGGTTTTGTTAGTGAGAGCTTTTTACAATGGTGAAAACAAAAAATCAACTAGGCTTAGCTTGCATGCTTAGTTTTAAAATGCAATTTGTGTGAACCGTCTCATTATTATGAATGTATGCAGGCGTGCACGAGCACAGCCCAGCGGGTGGCAGCGGACCAATCGGAGCGCGTGCAGCCGCGTTGCACAGCGAGTACAGCGAAGTCACTGTAGTTCCGGTGGCTACTGCTGGCGCCTGCAACCCGCCATGCACCACCATCTTCCCCTTCCTAGTGCTGCTCTTCTTTATGACCTTCGTCGTCGCCGTCACACAAATGCCGTTACTTATGATCGTCTTACGGTAATATTATCATCTAACTGACACCTTAGACACCGACTTGGTCCTCGTAAAGCGATAGCCACATTTATTACCTATACAACGTAGTACAAGACTTGACTCGTCGTCGATTGCTGGTCATTTGATACTAAGCGTATTTTGAACTAAAACTTTATAGGCACTAGGAAAGTTTAACAATGCTTGTGAAGGGAAGCAACTGAAAATATTATATATATTTCAGATCTGTTAGTGAAGAAGAACGTTCCTTTGCATTAGGTATGCAGTTTGTTATATTCAGACTGTTTGGCTACATTCCGGCACCAATACTTTTTGGAAATCTCATTGATTCCACGTGTATTCTGTGGAAACAATCTTGCGGCGGACAAAAGGGAGGCCGGTGCTTATTGTACGACATAGAACAATTCAGATTCAGGTTTGTCTTTTTATTCAAAGAAATTATTCGTTGTTGAATTCCAACTTAAATTTAAACATTTTTTATGATTCGTTTTGAAAGTGCTTATTTTAAGTCTATTCGAATAAAAAACATTTTGACTTTTATGTTTAAAGGTATGTGGGTCTATGTGGAGGGATAAAAATAGTAGCTTTGGGTATTTTTATGGCGGACTGGTGGCTCGTACGGCGGCGACGTGGGCTCGAGCGAGCTCCTCCACTTGACCCTCGACGCGACATCGCCGGTTCCATTATCAGCCTCGACAAGCGTATGTATTCTACCAGACCCATCGATATCTCTAATTTGAATGACAAATATCTTATTGAATAATAAACCCAAATTATTTCCAGTATTCGAGGAACTGCCAACGGCGGAGAACACTAGTGCGTGCATCGGCGTCAGCTCGGAGCCCAGTTCCGGCGGCACCACACCGGCCGAGGCAGGCGGCGCGGCGAGCGGCGCGGCGAGCGGCGCGCGCGTGCTCGTGGCGTCGCGGCACCTGCGCAGCGACTCCAAAACCATCCAACTGGAGCCGCGCGCGCGGCAGCACGACGAACGCTCACCGCGCCATTCGCGCTCATCCTCGCGTGACCTGTCGCTGGACCACCTCCGCCAGCTGGCCCTGCGCAGCGTGGAGAGCCTAGAGCTGCCGCTCAGCAAGTGCAGCACCGAGGAGAGCAAGCGGCTGCTGGAAGGCGGCGCACTGCGGCACCGACGCACAGGCAGCCGCGACCTGGCGCCGGCGCCGCGCCACAAGCGCACGAGCTCGCACCAGCTGGCGCTGGAGACACCTCCTCCGCCGCCGCTGCAAAAAGGCCGCAGCGTGGATCACCTCGCCGCCTCGGGCATGCGTGTCTGACCACAGGCGTCGCCGCAGACTGACATTTAGTGAAATTTATAGGGTTATAAATCATTATTTCTACTTAGACGTGCAAAAGTTGTTCAAGTAATTCTGATCATATCTTAGCCGTAGTTTTAGAAGCTTTCTTCGAAATGAAAACTTTGCAAGTTAGTAAGATTGAAACTCAAGTGGAAAAATGTCTAATAGTAGTTGTAACCATTATGATAGATCATTCTTTTTATTACAACGTCTAGGTAAATAATTTCATTCTTTTTGTTGAAAATTTAGGTTTAAATTTATTTAAAAAATTACTATTACTTTAAAAAATCTAAATGTTATTGTAACCTTCCGAAAACGAGAGAAAAGTTTGTGAAATATTGTTATACCTGATAATTCAAATATTTTTAAATGCACTCATCGCTTTCAATGTAAACATGTAAAACTGCCATTATTAATAATTATTTTGAAAGTATTGTATTGGTTGTGTTTTCATATTTTAAGAGCATTTAAAAAGCACAATTGAACAAAATGTTTCCATGAGGCACAAACAGTAACATATGAACAAAGCACGCAAGTAAACATTCCTCATGTATAATGAGTAAGCTTCATAAACCAATTGTACTACTGTTTTGATCTCAAAATAATTTTCTTTTGGACTGACGTGACGTGACCATGTGAATATTCATGCTGGAGTTGTAAATATGATTATGTGTATGTTATATATCCTGGTCAAATTCTTATTTACTTTAATTTAATTTGCCGCAAGTGAATTTTCTGCGTCCACTAATTTTAATCTAAGCAACAACCACCACCAAAAAAGATTTTAGTATGATTTTTTGTATCTTGTCTTATCAATAAAACGTCAATTCTTCGGCTGCTCTTAGTGACTCAATTACTAATATAGAAAATATATATATTTTATTAAGAAATTAATATGGTCTATTAAGTAATTTACAGTAACATGTACCTACATTATGTCAAGTAATACAAATAATAATAAAACAAAATTAGCAAGAATGTTGACTGTAAATTATTGTCATAATTATATTTGTTAAAAGAATGAATAGTTTGATATGAAAGACAGTGTTTTATCAAAAATGCCTTATTACAATTGGTCATAAGACTTAATACTGACTTACTTGTAAATAAATGTTGGTATGTCATACTCACACAAGTATAGACAGAAGCAACTTATAGTTAATTTGTTGCATTTAGTGAATAATAAAAATTGCATACATATTTTAAATAGTTTTTTACTCACTTTTACTTTTTAATCCAAATGTTTTCTTTTTCTGCCAACATGGATGGATAAAACTCACGTAAATTGATTATATTATGCAACAAATGATATGATTCGCACTAGTGCTTATCTGTTTACAAGTACATAAAACTAAAATACCTCTAATGTACAAAGATGAAAAATTGTCACACCCAATTTTTCTGTCTCATTATTATAGAAATCTGTCACAGTTTTAGGACATTTAGCTATGTGTAGCATCTTAGAGGGCAAATGGTTAGTTCATTCAACAATGAAATAAGGGCAAGATGGTTGCTTGCCAGGAACAGGAAGAGTAAAATGTCCATAAAATTATGTGTAAAATGGTAGTGTTTTAACCAGAATAGCTATAGTGCAGTACAAGTTTTGGAGTATGTGAAATTTGACGATTTGGTTGCTCTTTTCTTCAACTCCCAAGTAACTCAATAAAGCATGTACAATAGTAAACAATAAATAGTACTAGCATGTTACTGTAGGCAGATTCATAATTCTATCTATTATTTTTATCCTTTATAACATTATCATTTCATCTCTCATCAAAACTTGATAGTGAATATTACTTGATACTAGCAATATACTCAGTTATTGCCATGACGATAAAATTTTAGACAATGGTTTTGCAAAAAAGTTGGTTTCAAAAAATTTCAACAATATGGGCAAGCAACTTATTAGTCTGTATGACCTAGAGTTGTCAGAATTCGTTTTTTGTTTTAAAATAATTATTACCTGTGATCTTCCACAGAGCTGTGAAAAGGTAAGTTGCAACACACAATTGCACAACAGGGTTAGGTTGGCAGTTTCAGGTAACTTTTTCAGTGTTATGAAATAGTATCCTGGAGCCTTCTTTGGGTTTATGTCCCTAACACCCAAAAATGAGTTAATCACACTAGAACTACTACCAAAATTTGATGGGTTAGTGTATAAAAACAAAAGATAAAGTGGGTTTTCCTAAATTCATAAAAAAACTATGAATAACTACATAATATTTATTTGTGTGATTTTTGTCTTAAATTATAAATATCTACATAACATCTGATTCCATTAATCTAACTCACCACATTCTGCAATAACAACTTTTTTAGAAGTTCTCCCAGATTGAGAACCAAGGCTTTCCATTTTTTCAACAACATCCAATCCTTCAACTACTGCACCAAACACCACATGTTTTCTGTCTAACCAAGGGGTAGCGGTAGTTGTAATAAAGAACTGAGATCCATTAGTATTAGGACCAGCATTGGCCATAGACAAGATACCAGGCCCAGTATGCTTCAGCTTGAAGTTTTCATCTTGAAACATTCGACCGTAGATTGATCTGCCACCAGTACCATTATGATTGGTGAAGTCACCACCTTGACACATGAAACTAGGAATTATTCTGTGAAATATAGACCCCTTGTAGCCGTAACCCTTTTCACCAGTACACAGAACTCTAAAATTTTCAGCTGTTTTTGGAACTTCTTCGGTATGGAGTTTCATAACTATCCGACCAAGGGATTCGCCATCAGCTGTTACATCAAAGTACACCTTTTTTTCCGCCTGAGTTGATGCAAAACGCAATGCCGCTGGTGAATAAATACTTGCGTTGAATAAACTTCGGCGCAGCATAGTAGCGACCGCCATTCTTGTTTCTTACCCTGGAAATAAAGAGAAATCACAAAGATAGGTTGTTTTGTCACGCTGTCTTGATTCTGATCTAAATATAAATACATCAAAACCGTATGTGCTTAAATAAATTTCACAAAACTTACTTTCAATATAATAGATTCGATTTAAGGGTTAAATAATAATTAATATAATAAAAAGATTTTCAATTATAATCTTTTTTGTTCATTTTATTCTACCCGTTAGTCGGAAAAGGCAAAGAGCATATGCCCAGACAGCTTATTATTCTTTCTTGAATATGGTGAAATGATAGATGAGATACCTTTGATAAGACGAACAATGAGAAGATAAAAATAAGAGATTAAATGATGATTCTGCCTGCAGTAACATGCTAATATTGTTACTTTAGGCTTCATTAAGTTACTTGGGAGATGACAATTAGATCAGCCAAATCTTTACTCTCCACACTTGTACACGGCTACAGCACAAAATAGTCATCGCAGAAGTAAAGCTTCGTAAAATGCGCGCTTAATCGATACTGATTTAGACATCATTCACGGACACATACACGAAAGTTTAGAAGGATTGGGAAGGACACATGCGTGTTGACACTTACATGTTTGAGATGAGTCGCGCCTATTTTGTGCAACGAGTTTTAAATTTTATAATGGTTTTTTTTGTTGAATAATCAAGACCTAAGACAGTTCCATTATTTTTGATATCTTGAGCTTAAAAATTTTGTTACATAAATATATTACCATGAATTTCAATGACACAGAAATCATCTAAAAATTATTTCAGCAACAAATATCAACAAGTAAACATAAACATATAACACTTAAAATATTTTTATCGCCCCGGCAGTTTTATTTCGTTGCATGATTTTTGCTGTCAAAATTGACATCCTCTTCCGCAAATATTTATGGAATATTCTTATTTTTTTCATTTCACAAAACATCCAAAATTGTACAATATATAATCTCACATTAAAAAATATTTACTTTCTTTTAATTTCGGAGATATCACGTTAAAATTGTCGGTTGTAACGCGCGTGTCCACTTAAAAACGATAATATTTATTTTACTTCAATGTTGGTCGGACAAATCTAGTAGCCCGCGACCGTGATGTGCCAGTTGTTGAGATATTACCGGGAGAAGTGTACGAACACATTCATAAACTATTTTCGTTACACCAGTTTGTAATTATATAATTGAACAGGTCGAATTGTTGAACCATCATAAATATTTATTAGTCCATTCAAAAACTACGTACTATTCGGCATGTGACGATACAGAGCTTCCTATGAGATGCGTAAGCTACTTCCGTCGTTCAACTACCAATAGGGAGACGTTTCCGGTTAAGTTTCGTCCAATCAGCACTAAGTAGGTCACGGCTCTATCATCGGAGGTTCCTGCGCGGGAACATACGCTGTACGTCATAGCATTGTTACTTTTCGAAGAGTCAACTACTTTAAACAAAGACTATTTTTAATAAAATATATTCTTTTGAAAAATGTTTGAGTGAAAAGTGTTGTGATGGAAAACGATTCCGAAAGTGATCCGGGTGTTGATAATGCCTCTAAGCAGGCCACAAGCGCCATAAATGCGGACGACGTGGCAGATCCTCCGCCCACTTCTTCAAACGGGATTGCAGTTTATTTTATCGGATTCTTCCAGTTCCTCAGAGTCTGATTGTGAGGTGAAACGAAAGAAGCATAGTGAGTCATATTTGTCCGATACAAAACTTGATTTCTTGATGAATCAAATGAGTGTATTAACAAATATTTTATTCCAAAATAAATGCTGTTTAACGGGCCAGACACCATTGCCCAATGTTACGTCAAATAGGGTTTAAAGATTCAAATCAGACGGAATTATTTTTGTCGCGCCCCGCACCGCAAGAAGATTCTAATACTACGCCGCGCTTAGTGTTAGGAAATGTTACAACTACCCTCAAAGATCCCAAAGTACCTCGCGCTGACCAGATCGCTTAAAACGTTTAATTAAACTACACAAATTCGGGGATTCTTCTTGGAACGACATTCGTTATTCAGAAGTAGTAAAGACGCACAATGCAAGGCCTGATTTTGTTGAATTAGATGAAAATAATGAACTTCATCAGTTTCAAAAAGGTAAAGATTTCACTGCGAGTACCGAAAGGTCACTTGGTGCTATTTGTAATTTTATTGGCGGAACGAGAGCTTCTCAAAACAAAATCTCCAATCTTTTGTGGACTGGACCGCTAAGTCTGATACAGTTTTAACCGCAGTGAACTTTTGTGACAAAATTTCCGAAGTATTTAGTACACAATTTAAATTTCACAAAAATGGTGAGGAAGTTATGCAGGTTGTTTGCGGAAAACGAGCTGAATTTATTAAGAACCGCCGGGAGCGTATCTTCGTGGAAATACCAAACAAAAATTTAGGGTAGTTTGCGTAGAATTCCTCCTAGTTCAGATCATCTTTTTGATGCTTCTGTGCTGGCTTCATACATTCAAAGTACTGGTGGCATTGACAATTGGATTCGACCATGGATTAATTTAAACAAGAACCCGTCGAAAGTAAGCCGAAAACATCCTGTTAAGCCAAACACATCGCGAGATGTGTCAGGAACTGAGACTTTTCGTGGACCTGACGTTTCGACATACAAGTTCAGATCAGATTCGAGCTCAGCGCGTTGAGAATTTCGCTCCAAAGGGAAATAGGTTTTCGGTAATGATGGAAATCCAGGTAAAAAGAAATTTTAACAATTAAAAATTACACTTGTAAAAATATTTTATGGAGGCTGTCTTCGAGCGTATCGTCGGCGGTGGCAGATTTTGTGTGCTCCGAAGGCACTCCTTAAAATAATTCAAGGAATGAATCTGCCATTTACCTCCAAACCAGCTTTAATTCATCCAAGTATTCAAAACTTACAACGTTACCAAACCCCACAGTCGTCTGATAATGAAATAAATATTTTACTAAAACAAGGGGTGTTAGAGTATCCTGATCAAAGCAATCTCGACTCCAGCTTTTTCTTGCCTATGTTTTTGATGAATAATGAATGTTTTAAAAATACAATATTCATATAGACCGAATTGAAAGTCTACAACAGAAGTTCATACGATGTTTTACAGTACAAGACCAAAGACATAGGGAGCGACTATACACAGTTATGTAAAAAATTTGGAATGATGGCTTTGAAACAACGTCGAACCCTCTTAGACATGCTTTATCTATATGATATATGCAATTATTGTATAGACTGTATTCCACTGAATTAGCTGTTCGACTTAACGTCCCTAACACGCGAAGACACACACGTCTCTTTCATGATAACATGTCAAAGACCAAATACGCATCTAATGCTTTAGTTCCACGAATGCATAGAACATACAATAAATTATTTTCAAAAATCGACATATTCAACACTTCTAAAAGTCTATTAAAAAAAGAACTTACGGATGCTTTACAGTATTAACTTTATGTCCACTATTCAGTATTTAAATACACTCGTCACTGCTAAATACAAGCCTACCTAACCTTTTGCTCTCATGTACATTCCACGCAACACACACACATACACGCACACACACGCAATTTTGTATTTGTATTTATTTTTAATTTACTCATTTATATGTAGAATAAGTTGTACCTTGTCTTTATAAAATGATTGACCGTTTTCTTAAATGTTCCATTAAAAAAATAAAACCGTAATTGGCCAATTGTTAAGTTTACTTTAAATGGTTTTAATGGTTTTGTAGCGCTGTGGTTTTATGTAAATAAAGAGAAAAAAAAAAGTAATGGATCGAATAGACCAATTTTCAACTTAAAAATTCAAATGAACATATTGTTCCAAGGAAGCTCAGATTAAATTCTCATCACCAGATACCAGACTTTCTACAAAGAGGCGACTGGATGGTGAAGTTAGACCTTTCACCGACTTACTTTCACGTCAGAATCGCGAAGAGTCATCGGCAATTCCTACAGTTAGTGTACAACAGCAGAGTTCTCCAAATTACATGTCTCCCTTTTGGACTTTTGTGCGCACCAAAGGTTTTCGCTCCTTTGACAAATTGGATAGCTCAGGTGTTACGAGAGAGAGGGGTCTACGCCTAGTGGTTTATTTAGACGATTTTTTGATTGAAAATCAAATTCGAGAGCGCTTATGTTACCAAGTCAAGATAGCGACAGACCTTCTAGAAAACCTGGGCTGGACCATAAATTACGACAAGTCTGTCACTTACCCGACTCAGGAGCTCGAATATCTAGGTTTGGTTTGGAATACTCAAGAAAGTTTCAAGTGCCTTCCTGTCAAGAAGCTGGAAACAATAAGGTCCACCTCGAGTCTTGTACTTGCGAAAGGAACCATGACTCTAAAAGAATTACAGGCTCTAATGGGAACATTAAACTTCTCAAATTTTGCGATACCTCGAGGGCGACTGCACTGTCGAAAGCTCTAACGCCACATAAAATAATGGTTGACTCTTTGCAATCACGGCGTTCTTTTATGATATGTTTTTCTTTTAGAAAATCATTAATAACCAAATTGACTCTTCCTTACTCCTTAATAGTATATTATTTCGTTGTCCTCGCCATAATTCTAGATGTTCATATCTTTTCCATATTCCCTATTGTAGAACCAAGTTTGCTGCTAATTCATTTATAACAAGAGCATGTAAGTCATTTAATTTAAATCAATGTGACTCGATATTTTCAATTGCACGTAGTCTTCCTTTAGGAGAATCGTTAAAAGTAATTATGTATCATCTTTTGCCGTCTTTTTCTATTTGTTAATTTATGGTATAATTATAATTGATTTTGTTTCATGTTAATTTTAATTTCTTTGTTTTAAATTTAATATTATTTGTTCTGTAAACTTTCAGCGGAAACTTGATTGGTTTATGTTTTTTAATTTTTTAATTGATTCAAATTAATTATGCACCGTCAGGTCATAAGTATTGTCACACAGTAAAAACTTTTCTTTTAGAATGCTGGCCACAAAAAAGTTTATTGAATTCGAATTTCGAATTGTTCATGAAAATAAAACTGTATACTTTTTAGAATTTTACTCATTTTTAAATATGGAGTGGACTCTTAGAGAAGACCGTGTTGCAGTTATTGCGTTGCATCGTTGCGGTTACGCGCCAATTCAAATTTTTGACATACTGAAAAATTTGAATAAAAGATTCGTTTGTCGTACCATCAAACGATACAATGAAGACTCTAGTGTAGATGACAGGTCAAGAAGTGGTCGCCCTCGGTCTGTTAGGACTCCAGCAGTGATAAAAGCGGTGAAGGCGCGAATTCAAAGAAATCCCAAACGTAAGCAGAAACTGTTGGCCCTTCAGATGGGGTTAAGCAGAACCACGGTGAAAAGGGTGTTAAATGAAGACTTAGGGCTTCGG
The DNA here is from genome assembly GCA_949316135.1 of Choreutis nemorana. Taxonomy (NCBI): domain Eukaryota; kingdom Metazoa; phylum Arthropoda; class Insecta; order Lepidoptera; family Choreutidae; genus Choreutis; species Choreutis nemorana. Next base: position 4,433,065 of record OX438598.1, read on the forward strand.
GCATATCGAAGAAAAACAGGACATCGTTTGAATGCTCGTCTAATGGACCTGAGACAGAAGAGATGCCGCGCTTTGTTGAAGCGGTACGCGGGAAAAAATATCGGGAAATTCTTTTTTCGGATGAAAATTTTTTTACCGTAGAAGAGAGCTACAAAAAACAAAATGATAAGGTGTACGCACACAATAGTGAAGAAGCGAGCAACCGTATCCCAACCGTGTCCAACGAGGTCATTTTCCATCCTCGCTCATGATATGGTTGGGAGTTTCTTATTGGGGCTTAACAGAGGTTACATTTTTGTGAGGAAGGTGTAAAAACGAATGCAGTTGTGTATCAAAATACAGTCCTGACGAACCATGTGGAACCTGTTTCTCATACCATGTTCAATAACAGGCACTGGGTATTCCAACAAGATTCGGCGCCAGCTCATAGAGCGAAGAGCACACAAGACTGGCTGGCGGCGCGTGAAATCGATTTCATCCGGCACGAAGACTGGCCCTCCTCCAGTCCAGATTTGAAACCGTTAGATTACAAGATATGGCAACATTTGGAGGAAAAGGCGTGCTCAAAGACTCATCCCAATTTGGAGTCACTCAAGACATCCTTGATTAAGGCAGCCGCCGATATTGACATGGACCTCGTTCGTGCTGCGATAGACGACTGGCCGCGCAGATTGAAGGCCTGTATTCAAAATCACGGAGGTCATTTTGAATAAACTTTAGTGTCATAAGAATCTTTGTTTGTTAAGTTCATTTCGGTATATAAATGGTTTATTAATAAACGGTAAATTAATAAACTTGTTTCAATTATTTTATATTGAACATGTGACAGAATTTATGACCTGACTAGGTAATAACGGTTTGTTTCCCAACTAAAGTAAAAAAAACACATATCAACGTTTGCCTCCCCGCATGAAGAGAGTAATTCCTCCCTCTGTTATAAATGTGTAATATCTTTCTAAAATGGTGGTTAGTCGGAGTGTCAGAACAGTCAACAAAAAGTTGGTTACACCAAAAGATGATCCAAAAGTTCTTGACTACCGATGCAGCAGATTCGGGGTGGAGCCTCAGCTGGACGATGAAGTGATTTCAGGGAATTGGCGACCAGATCAAAAACGCTGGCACTGGAACCGCAAGGAATTGTTCGCTATTATAGCTGCTGTGAATTATTTCGAGAAGAAACTCCAGGAGTGTCATTTAATACTTCAGACGGACAATCGCACCGTAGTCGCATACGTAAGAAACAAAGGTGGCACTCGCTCGACTACTCATCTGAATCTAACTTATCAATTAGTGAGCTTCTTATACAAGAAAAACATTTCTATGACCGCAGAGTATCTACCCGGCCGGTACAACATTGCCGTTAACCTATCTCGCGGGTAGCAGTCAGCCAAGTGGCACTTGAGAAGTTCTGTGCTGAACAGGATCTTTCTGAGATACGGGACTCTGGAGGTAGACTTATTCGCAACAATGCAGACCAGAGTCGTACAAACATATCGCACCCCCGGCGTGACAATGTCACTTATGCAAAAATGTAGATTTTCGGGAGAAGCATTTGAAACTTTGACACCTCACAAAACAATGACTTAAGAATATATAGATGAGATGAACAGCTACTATACTACAACGCCAACTTTTAACTTTACTATACGGAAACTATGCGTACTACAAAAGTAACGTTATCGCACCAAGTAAAGGGGTGCTTTAGGATCATTTTTAGATATTTAACTCATTGTCACATTTTTTGCAAAAGGGCAAATGTATGTATGGCAGATTGTGTGTGGAATACCATGATCGGTGATTAGTCAGATGCGGAAAGAAATTTAATACATAGTTCTTGGAGCGATAGCTAAGTTACTAGCATATTTATTCCTAGACAAAGGTTTATCATATTCAACTATACTGTTAAATAAATAATGTAATAAATAATGTTATTGTAATCATGTTATCAAATGAATTTAATTGAAAACTTAAATTCAAATTTTCTGGGTAAACATATGTTAAAAGCTATTTCTTTGCAAAGACCTAAAAATGTAAAATTCCCCCTAGTGATTTAATTGCGTTCCTTAGTTCGTATATGCCTCCGACTGTTTCTCTGTTCTAGGCTTCTCGCAGTTTTGCCTGTATATTGCTGTTGGCCTCGGGACGAAGAGTCCACGATTTGACATTACTGAATATATGGAAAGATTACTTAACAGATAACTCAATCATTTCATATCCAATTTTTGCGTCAAAAACTATATATAAAAGTGATACAGCAACTTACAGGCAGTCCGGCTGGAAACTTGCTGCTCATATTGATAAAAATATTTGTCCAGTTCATTGGATATGAAAAGTTATCCAATTTGGTAAATAGAGACGTACAACTGAGTGTAAAGATGCCTTATTTGTGAGTATAATGGGTACAAGCAAAGCAGCCTCTCGGACTTTGATTGGTAATTGGATTAAGTCTGTACTCAGAGAGGCTGGTATCAAAGCTTCACCAAGCAGTGTACGCCCGGCTGTATCTTCTATAAGTTAGTACGAAAAAGTGCCGACAGATGAGATTCTCACGCGTGGCAATTGGCAGCGAGAGAATACTTTTGCAAAATTTTACTGTAGGCAAATTGTAGGAGAGAGTAATTATCAATCTCATAACTTACTTAATAATAATTTTTTGCCGATTAACGATTAGATGATAGATTATTATGTTTCTAATTAAATTTGAATATACAGTATGTTTTTTTCTAATTAAAACAAATAACACTAAGAGTTTATTGCTTTGTTCATATGATATCCTGTTCATTGATTTAACAGTTACATAGCGTCATTAGCTCTGCGCTGTCACCAGGAGCCAACAAACACATGCCACATAAAACATTAAAATTTATAGTATTTCGCAGAGACGATGCACAGCTTTCACTTTAGTTCTCCTGGAGAGAGACTTCTATGACGGCATGTTCTCACGTAGGAACCTCCGATGACAGCGCCGTGACCTACTAAGCGCTGAATGGACGAAACTTAACCGGAAACGTCACCCTATTGGTAGTCGAACGACGGAAGAAGCTTACGCATCTCACAGGAAGCTATACATCGTCTCTGCGTCACTGGTGGCAGATCCATCAATATACTTATGAGTGTGTCCAGTCAAAAACGTAGTTGTGGTAGATTCGAGTCTATTATATTTCTAATAAACGGTAATTAATGTCGGATGTGCCTAATAGTACAAGTTTTACAAAACAATAAAACTTGTATTATACAAGTTTTGACTGGACACACTCATAAGTATATTGATGGATCTGCCACCAGTGACATGGAACTATGCGACCAAGATGGTTTTTAGTTTAATGTTATCAGACACATGTCTATTTTGAATTCAATTGAATCCAAAACGTGAATAATCGGGCTGCATAAAGTATATTTTACGTAACTAGTCATTCAGTATAAAAACACGGCATGTTTACTGTTCAATGGAAGTATGGTTTTCACAACAACACAAGACGGCATTCTCTTTTATTTGCTTAACTTATTCACTCGGTGCAGGGTCAGTGCGTAATGGCGGGCGGTAGACTTACTATGGGGTACTACTATGGGGTTTGTTAGTTCAGAAAACGGCGCACAGTTGATCAAAACTGTTATATGAGGGACATTCAGATTTTTAATCTTTTTTTTACCGAAAGATCTCGTCATCCTGATGAATAATCGGGTTCAACGTTTTGCTCTAAAACTGATAGTTTTCCATGAAAAAATATTCCCAATTTTAGTTGAATGGAAAACGCGAAAGTGTGCCCAAGTTTTGAAAGGTCTTGTTTTTAAAGTAATATTTTCTTATTTTTTGGACTATTGACTATAAGTATATGCTATCAGCGCGGTCCATAGTTGCCCCTTTAAGAGTTATGAGGATCAGAAAAATGCAAAAAAATTGAGTAAAGAGGACTTTTTCATTTAAAATATCGAAGACAAAATAGTTAGTTAAATACTCAAAATTAAGGAATATTAATAATTTTAAAACACACACTTAATACACTCAATGTAAGCTCCCTAACTCGAAATAAGTACGAAATGATATTTAGATTTTTTTAAATTTAGATTTAGAATAAATAAGTTAGATTTATTTAAAAATGGTTGTGTGGTTATTTCTATTCACAACTACTGCTAATACAATAAAGTAAACAAAACTCTTACAAAATTAATCACTATCACTATCTTATAAAGCATGTACATCTGTAAATTTCCATTTCGGGTTCAGTTGTAAGAGCCAACAAAAGACTGCTTTTGGTAAGAGAATAATTCTCCGATGTTGGAGCATTCTTGGCCTTAGAAAGGTCAGTTTTGAATCAGACGACAAGTGTCATTTGTCGCTGTCCTACTTACTTTTCTAGATCGGTTCTCTCTATATTTTCGAAAGTCTATATTTCGAGCCTCTGATGCCTCTCCCGATAGTTCCCCGATAAGAAAAATAATACTAATAATAATAATATAATGGGTCGAAAATACTTAATACCCTGCACTAGCAACTTATTTACGCTAGAGGGCATGTTGAACCAGGGATATAACTATACATATAGTGGCAGTGTCATTACAAAATTGCGCGAATTTAAGAAGGTCCACTGGTGAGCAAGTGAGAAGTGAGAAGCCACTGTCTTCAAAATAGTGTGGAACCTTTCAATTAGGTCTTCATCAACTCCTATGATGCGAGCCGATGTTTTTGCGTCACTAAAAAATCTTCTACCAGTGTTGCCGTCGTTTGTTGTGCCTGCACCTTATTTTACAATATCAACCAGCCATCCGTTTTCATCTCTACAGGCTTGATGGATTTGTCGTTTTCTTCGAGACAACTTTTTCTTATCCTCATTACCCCTTGACCTCCATTTTTAAGTCCATCCGGTAAGCTAAAACAAAGAAGGCAATTAATTTAATAGTCAGAAACGCAAATTCAACAAAAACTTCATGGCAAAATAATAAATACTTTGAGATAGACACTAGATTATTATATTTAAAAATATAAATATACCTATATGAAGCAAGTATTCCATGCATCTCAATTCTATGTTTTTTTTTCACGTTGCACTGAGCTTTCGCACTCCTTCACGAACTGAATTAGACGGCAGTAAAACGTTGAAGTGGGACGATCATTTTCCCACACTATTTCTTAGTCACGCATCAGCCTCATGGGTTCAAAGTGACCATAAAAACAATGGAATCGTCAGAATCGGAACTGCTTGTTATTGCTTTGACCGGATGCTCCATCAAAACCCCATTTACATATCAGCTTGAGATGATACATTGAAGTCCATTGCGTCTAGTAATCTGAAGATAGTCAAATTAAGAAGCGCCTGCAGTATAATAGATGCTTTGATTGGGAAAATTTGACAGATTTGTAAACAGATTTGGATTAAGTGACATTCACTGTACCTAAAAGTAACGTAAAGTAACTCATTTCTAAATTTATTATTTGCTTTAATTTTGAAACTGTTCTTTTTTCGATAAACATATGTTTGTAAACATGTTATGTTATGTAAAATACTTAATATTCCTTAATTATAAGTATTTTAATGTCATATAATTATTTTATCTTTGATAATATTCTTAAGAAAGTACGTTTTACTTCAATTTTTTGCAATTTTTATGCCGTGGAAGAGCCATGCATTTGCACAAATGGGCCGGCTCGACCGCAGTGATACCACGGCCTCACAGAAAACCGGCGTAAAATGACGCTTGCGTCGTGTTTCGCTGTCTGAGTGAGATTACCGGAGGCCCAATTCCCCACCCCCCTTATGATGGTGCAGTTTAATAGAAATCTACTCCAGCAGGGTATCAATTGCGTTGGCGTTGGAGAATCCCTCTCTGGGCATCCAGGCTCAGGAACCAACGCTCCTAAGTGTGGATGCCCAGGCCGCCCCACGTATTCTGGGGGGGGGCAAAATCGCGCTCAACAATGCCCGGGTCAAGAGCAGACAATACATGGCGTCCCCTGCCACACTAGTGAGGTTTTGCAACATCAGGGGCCTACATTCAAACATCAATGCTATCTACTACAGCCTCAAGACAGCAAAGCCGGCTTTGCTCTTTTTGACTGACATGCAAATATCGTCTCCGACGGATACTTCTTACCTACACTACCCTGGATACAGCTTGGAACACTCCTTTATACCAAAAGCAGGAGTGTGCGTGCACGTTAGAGACGATATCAGCTCTCGCCGCCTCAGGAATCTTGAAGGTAGGGACCTCTTCGTCTTGCGACTACGTGTACATAGCGACGACCAGTCCCGCGTCTACGCTTGCCTCTATAGGTCCCATAGCGGTGATGCCGAAACAGGGCGACTCCTTGAGCACTTCCAAATAGCTACAGATTTGGTGCAACAGCAGATCCCTTTTGCAGAGATCGTGATACTCGGCGATTTTAACGCTCCTCACGGCGAATGGCTTAGCTAACAAAACCGATCATGCTGCAAGATCTGTTCATGACTTCGCCCTGGCCTATGGTTTTTCATAGCTGGTTATAACGCCCACGAGAATCCCAGATGTGGAAAACTAGGAAACTTCACTGTTGGAGCTGCTACTGACTTCCCTTCCCGAAGGCTTCACCGTGTCTGTTGGAGCTCCTCTTGGTTCCTCTGACCATTGCCTTATACGAAGTATGGTGCCACTCGCGCACACGCGCTGCGCTCAGCGCGACTACGCTGTCCACGAAGACATCGAGTGTGGCATTATAAGTCAGCAGATTGGGACTGATTGCGGTCCTTCTTTGCGTCCTACCCATGGAGTCAGGTTTGCTTTGCACTGATTGATCCCAATGCCGTTGATGATGCTGTTGCTGATGTGGTGCTGCAGGGTATGGAACTTTTCATTCCAACCTCTGTGATCCCCATTGGTGCCAAATGCCAACCCTGGTTGAACCAAACCTGCAAAATTGCTTCTCGCAAGAGGCGGGTGGCTTACCGAGCTTGGGCAGCTGCAGCGGCGACGCAGGATGTGAATACCAGTGCCTTAAAAAAGAAGTTTAACCACACCTCGCGGTCCTTCAAAAGATACATCGCTAGGGCGAAGTCCTTGCACATCTCTAGGATTGGCGAGTGACTAGAGCGTCTTCCTTCGGGAACTCGCGCATTTTGGTCTCTTGCCAAAACCGTCCAGGGAAATATCTGTACGCTATCTTTTCCACCTGTGCACAAGGGAGATAATTTATTGGCCCACAACGCAAAGGAGAAAGCCGATCTCTTGGGCAAATTCTTTGCGTCCAACTCATTCCTGGATGACAGGGGGCAAGACCCACCGATCATACCACGTTGTAAGACTGGTATGCCGGCCATCCGATTCCACCAAAAATCAGTACGGTCATCACTGCTATCCCTGGATGTCCACAAATCGAGCGGGCCCAACGGAATCTCGCCTATTGTTCTGAAGAAGTGCGCCCCGGAGTTGGCACTGGCATTAACGCGCCTCTTTCGGCTTTCCTACTCCTCCGGCGTAGTCCCCACTTCATGGAAAAGACGGCTTTGGTGCAACCGATCACTAAAAAGATGACCGCTCAGATCTCTCCAACTACAGGCCAATAGCCGTAACCTCACTATTCTCGAAAATAATGGAATCCATTATTTACGGTCAGCTCCTCTGGTACCTTGAGGATCACCAGTTGCTTAGCGACCATCAGTGCGGCTTCCGTCATGGTCGCTCGACTGGTGATCTCTTAGTATACCGATGGGCACAGGCAATCGAGAGAAAGGGTGAAGCTGTGGCTTTTAGTTTGGACATTGCGAAGGGCTTCGATCGGGGTATGGCATAAAGCGCTACTTTCGAAGCTTCCTTCCTACGGGCTTCCCGAGAAATTATGCGAATGGGTCACTAGCTTCTTAGCTGACAGAAGTATAAAGGTGGTAGTCGACGGCAAATGCTCTGACTTCATGTCTGTTAATGCTGGTGTCCCACAAGGGTGTGTGCTATCACCTACGTTGTTCCTATTGCACATAAATGATATGCTATAAATCAGTGGCATTCATTGCAATGCGGATGGCAGTACGGGTCATGCTTTATACACCGGCCGCGCCAACATTTCTCGGGAAAACGTCATTAAAAGCCGAAACAAACTTGCGTCTGAAATTGAAACATCGTTTCACAAAAATCAGACTGGGGTAAACTTAATTTGGTCCAAGCACAAGAATACACATGTTTGCGCGTTTACCGAAAAAAAGCTGCCTTTTGTCGTATCGCTTTGTTTCGAGAATACTCCTATATCGGCAGCCGGGAAGCAGGGGCTCCCCAGTGCCAGCTTCTCCCTCTAGACCGCATTCAACGAAGATCGACTCGAGTTGTCGATTGCGATGAAGTTTCGGAAAGGCTTGACTCCTTGGCACTGCGTAGAGATGTAGCTTTCTTATGCATTTTCTATCGCATATAACATGGTGACTGCTCCGAGGAACTGTTCGGGCTGATCCCCGCCGCCTCTTTCCGCCATCGATCTACGCGACAACTCTACCACCCCCACCATCTTGACAGTTGGCAGAGCACTACTGTGCGTTTTAACAGAAACTTTCTGCCCTCACCACAAAATTGTGGAATGAGTTGCCGCATGCGGTATTTCCGGACAGATACGACCTGCAGACCTTCAAAAAAAGAGCATACTCTTATTTTAAAGGCCGGTAACACATTTTGTAGCTCCTCTGGTGTTGCAAATGTCCATGGGCGGCAGTTTTCACTTTCCATCAGGTGATCTGTCAGCCCGTTTGCCTCCTATCCACTAAGAAGAAAAAAAACTCCGACTGTCGTGGAGACATAAACACTATCAGTGGGAGTTACTTGGCGGAAACGGGGAGTGGTGGTTGAAATTTTCTCATTTGATTGTCTTTTTTTGTGTATCAGCAGAGTTTAATGTGTAAAATGCTATTGTTTAAACCAGTGAACATCTGTAGTTCTATACAAGTGTGGAGAAAGTGAAATACGACAATTTGGCTTCTCTTTTCGTCATCTCCCAAGTAACTCAATAAGTCTACAGTAACATTACTTGCATGTAACTATAGAAACAGTTAAGAAAGAAGAAAAATATAACACGAAAGACTTGTGCTGTATGGGCTTAAGCCTTGCCTTTCCCGACAAAAGGGAAGAATTAAACCAAGAAGAAGAAGCTATCAGTGTCAGTTTTTGACAATGACGTAATTTTTTGCATTAATGTCATTACCTATAATTTGGAAGCGGCGCACAGTGTCTGCGTGAATTTAGTTTAAATATTGTTGTTTTAATGAAAGTGCGTTTAATCAGATACTTATTTTATACTTACAACCCTTAACCGACAATAGATTCAAAATCGTAATTGAATGTAAAAAGATGTATTGCATTCGTTCACTTCTGTCCTCGTTGCGGCAGGTTGGAATTAAAATGCATGTTTCTACCGTACCAGTTTTAAAAAATAAAATTCAAATAAACTTTTTCGGAGGACTCCATTCAACCCCTACTCCAGATGAATTTGATGAAACAGGTATTAAGTAATTCAAATTCTAGGTTAGTTTAGTATGTAGAATTTAAATTTTCTTTATTTGCAAATACCACCGAAATAAATGACAATATTTATCACAAATATATATAAATCACAAATATTTGTGATATTTTTAGTGACATATATACATAGTGAATATAAAATTTATTTTAATCATAAAACAAAACAATTATACAAAATGTAAGAATGATTGGGAGAAACAAAACAGGGATTTTAAGTCGTTCATATTTTTTAGAAAGGATTGTGCAAGATCTATGCAAGGATAGTAAAGAAGCAGAGAAAAAATTGCGAATTTTAATGCTAGAAGTTGAAGTGATGCGTCAAGATGGAAGGCAAGCTCCAGATTACTTGAACTCAAGTCAATGGCAACGTTTGATGGATTTAAAAGGAAAAAATCAAAGAACTAAGTATTTAACTTATCTCTTTAAGAATGAGAAGTCTAGACAAAATCAAAAAGTAAGGTATATTGAATGTACATACTTTTATTTGAAGAATTTATTAAATTATTTATATGTATTTTTATATTTAAGGCTAGAAAAGAACAAAGAAAAAAAGATTATTTAGAGTCTTTACCAGAAGAGCCGCGTGAATTTCCTGATGATTTACTTTATGGCATAAAAGATCAATCTCTTTTCCTTCGCATCAGAGACCAATCAATAAATCAATTTGATAATTATAGGTATGTTATGATTTTGATATTTTTCCATGATGAAAACCAGAATTTTAAAATATTTTCATTCTGATTTTGATATTTTGACATGCTTTAATAATGAGTTTAAAATTTTAACATTCAACATACTAAATCAAGACTATTGATTTTGTAAATCATTAATTTTATTGAAAATACAATTACATTTTACTAACTAACTTTTGTTCCATGTTACAGAGCTTTACAAGCTATGATGCATGGTCAGTCAGTTGTTATAGATTGTTCTTATGAAAATCACATGATCTGGAGGGAAACTGTTAATGCTGCAAAGCAAATGACTTATGTATTTGGGGACAATAGATACCACAAGCAACCATTCAATCTACATTTGTGCAATGTGAATTTAACGGGAGAGTTCATGAAACAACTACATAAAAATATTCCATCATTAGAAGAGCCCTGGTTTCCATTGAATATCCATACCCAAAGTTACTTGGATGTGTTTCCAAAAGAAAAATTAGTTTACCTGACTCCACACTGCCGTAATGAACTTACTGAATTTGATCATGATGCAGTGTACATTGTTGGATGCATGGTTGATAAGGTAATAATTAGATATTTATAATTATAAATTAATTATTTATTAATATAATTTTCTACCCAAATATTAATTATAAAACTTTTTTGACAGGTAAACTGTGATCCAATCTCCTTAGCTAAAGCAAAACGTGATGGATTAAAAATGGCAAAGTTGCCATTGGACAGATATTTAGAATGGGCACCTGGCTCAAAGAAGAACCTTAATATAAATCATATGATTCCTATATTGTTAGATTTAAAATTAACAGGAGATTGGGAACATTCTCTAAAACATATACCAAGAAGAAAGTTAATGGAGACAAAAATATTAGCAATGGAAAGAAGATTTCAAAATAACCCTCTACTTAAAGACAACATCTTGAAGAATTTTAGAAAGTCAACAAAATCATTTCAACCAAATTTTTTAAACAAGAAAAAGACTGGGCGTTCCTTGGTTGATGATGAACTTTTCTGAAATTTGTAATTTAAATATAGTTTTATGTGCATTTTAATGCTATTACTTATTAGCTTGATATCGGGTTAAATTACAAACATTTCAATGTGCTACAGAATAAAGTCTTTATTTTCTTTTATACTCAACATTCAAGACTTCTAAAAACTCAATTATATTTTATTTACATTTACACAATATTATGATAAAACTAGATTGTCAAAACGTGAAAATAGTTGAAATATCTGTTTTTACAAAGATGAATGATTTCTATTTTTGCATTATTGCACATTCATAATAAAATCATTTATACAGTATTCTTTAGTTTAGTCTATTATAATGCTTATATATTTTCTACAAATAAAAAATATTACTAATTGCAACTATTACAATTACCTAACAAGAGTATGCTACAAAAGTAGAAATTAACATCTTTTTTCATCACTCTGATGACAAATTAATAGTGCAGGCGGCAAATGGTTTGAAATGAATAATTCATGTACTCAAAAAAAAGTAAACCATAAGGTTTATAAGGGTTGATTCTAAAATAGTTTTGAACAGTAAATTAACACATTCAAACATTTAAATTAATATTCTGTTCGGGAGAATTAAGGTGGGGGCAAAGTTCGCATGTCAACATCAACTGCTGAGGTTTCTGATCTTTGCTTAATAGTTGCGAGGATCTCCTGGAGGTTTGAAGGCAAGGATATGTCTGACAGTGGCACGACTGTTGGAGGAGTCATTGGTCTAGACGGCGAATATGCTTCATCCTAGAAAAAAAAAAGATTTTAGGATTCTTTATTATTTATTATTGTAAAGTTAATTTTATTAGAGAACCATACCTCTCCACCAATAGAGGAGTCTGCCTGTGCCATTTTACGAATTTGCTGTTTCTGTTCTTCAATTTGTCTGTTAAGCTCTTCCATTTTGCTTTTTAATTTGGATTCGGAAGCAGGATTTCCGATTAGTGGCACACTCCCACCACTGCTGGAGGACCCTGGACTGTAAGGTTCATCATCATCAGCTGCAGCTATAAAAAAGAGGACTAAGTTATACATGTAATCTATTTATAAAAATTAGAAGACCTGACGGACACATCGACGCCCAGCCTACCCACCCTTAGACATAGAAAGGTGTTTTTTTTTCAAAGGCATTGCTTTCAAAACTTAAGCAAGGAAGAATGACTAACTTTCATGCAAATTATTATCTCCCCTAAGGGGTCGTCCATTAATCATTGAGATCTGAAAGGGGGAGGGGGATCCAAGAAAAAATCACAAGGGTAAGGTTTGTTGTGATGGGATATCACGTGTATTTATTTAGTTAACACTTAATGGAACTGAATACCTATTTTTTTTGCAAGTACATTTTCATTATCTTTTGTGCCTTCTGTGTTCATCTATGTACAATTGCTTAATTTTCAATTTAAAGTTATAGTATACGAGTATTTGAAGATTTTATTAAATATCCATAATTCGTAAAAAAAAAAATACACGTGATCTTAGTTTGATTAAGTGCAAAACGTCACCACGTATCACCAGGGGGATGGGGGGTCTGAAAACATGACGTGATTAATGGAGGACCCTTAAGGGAGATAATAATTTGCATGAAAGTTAGTCGAATAATGACTATGACTATGAGTTAAAAACATGAAACTGTGTTTAAACTAACAGTTAAAAATAAATAAAATTTTGTTTTACATTGGTCTAAAACTCTTCTTTTGAAGGGGTGAAGCGAGGGTTAAAAATTTGTATGAAATCCGAGTTTTTGTGCATCATTTTTGAAGATAGAAACAAGTATCTTCATGTTTAGGCTAGTATTTAAGCGTAAAAATTGGGTCTTTTTTCTCAAATTTAATGCCAGCAAAGCTACAGGTTAAAGCTATTGATATATAAACAAGCTGCAAAATTAGGTGCTAAGTCTATGCAAGCGAGTATGATATGAGTACTTATTTATAAAGATATGAAATACGAACCTAATGAAGCAGCAATTTTATCTTTCACAGATGTAGAGAGCGCAGGAGAAGTGTAGAGAGGTAACGGCAGCTGTCGGCGGCGTGGTGACGTCGGAGGTGTGTATGAACGTTTGCGGGATTCTCGAGATACCTTAAAGCAATAAATCTTATGTAACTCACACAATATTGCTTTCAGTGTTTTAACTGTGGTCGACAAAAGTATTTTTTTTTGCTACACCTTTTTTTATCTGTTTTGGCATTTTTTTATTAACTTTTAATTTCTTAATTTAGATAAAAGTCGTAGAAAAAAGGTGAGACATATTTTGTTTTGACAGGAAATTTAAATTTTTACAAAAAAAAACAATATTTTAAAATAATTAAACTGGAAAAAAGAAGTTAAGCAAAAATTTTCGATTTTCTGGACTATTTTACTTGAGGATGGTCTCTAGCAAGCTTCCAACAGATATCAGCACACAAATGAGGATTTTCATTTGCTCTGCTATAGATTTGTAGGCTAGAAATTTACTGATGGAACCTGTCTCTATATTCGTCGCTAATGGCTCCTAGGTTCAGAGAAAAGAAGAGTCGCGAGTATAGAAAGTTTATTTTGACTGACATTACAACCATAGACATGTTGAGTTCTCCTATTAGAACTTTATGGTTACTCTCTTTGCAATGCCCAAAAAATTTCAAAACGTTTCCATTCTTTCAATTAACAAACCAACAGTATTAACTGGTTTTGACCATTTCTAGCTGGAGTAGGCTAAAAATTTACTGATGAATCATGTCTCTACATTCGTCGCTAAAGGCTCCTAGGGTCACAGAAAAGAAGAGTTGCGAGTATAGAAAGTTTATTTTGACTGACATATTACAACCATAGACATGTTGAGTTCTCCTATTAGAACTTTATGTTAACTCTCTTTGTAATGCACAAAAATTTCAAAACGTTTCCGTTCTATCAATTAACAAACCAATTAGCAAATTGAATTAGCTTACAAGCTTCATTTCTATTGGATCATGAATTTTATATGTGAATGCTCTACATGTAGGTAAATCAATGGCATCACTTATTGCGATTGATTTTGCACTGTGGGTGATGGTAATGAATGAATCGTATTGCAGAATGTATATTTGAATATTTAAAAGCATGTTATATCACCATATTTGTACGATTTCTATGTTAGGCAAATTAATCAAACAGAAGCCTGGTCTTCAGACTTTATCCAAAACTTGGATTTTCCTGTGATATGTAAATGCACAATAAATTAATCTAAATAGGAAACAAAAAAGCCACAATAGTAATCACAAAACAAATTTATCAGTCAGTGAAATTTAGTTTTTAGCCACCACCATCAGTTAGATCACTACAGACATCTCGAAAACTGTTAGGATGATCTAAAACTTGCTTCATATAATGAGAAAATATGAATGACCTGGTTGTTTTTGATAAATTAATAAAAGTATCCTGATTTAAATAAAACTTTGACTATAAGTAAAAAAAATCTAGAATGCTTACCTTTGCTGGAACAACATCTTTTGGTATATGGGGAGCTGAACGTTTTTTCCTCTGCCGTATAACAATTGCTAATAAGAGATGCATTTTCACTTCTCCCAAACCAGGTCCATCTAAAGGAAGTAGAACACTTGGGAGTGCCGTGTTTGCTGGCAGAGGCACTATATAAAAGTCTTTAACTGTTGTCGTATTAGACACTTTGACTACCCCCAATCTGTAAGTTAAAATTAAATAACTACATATTTTTTATCATTTCATAAAACAAAATAAACATACAAAAGATGAAATTTATTCAAGACACTTTATACACCTGGAGTACCTATATTTTGCAAAAGGCAAATTTCATACCTATTTCGGCTGCTTAAATAACTGTAAAGGGCTATGTACTGCATCTTTTCTTCATCATTTGCAGCTTGTAATCGAAGTATTATAATGTCCTTGTTACTAGCTCGTTTCATTTTACTAATATAATCCCACACTGTGTCTGGATTAATTCTACCGACAATATCTAACTCTGCACTGAGATCTTCTTCCAAGTCTGATGCAGCACCAGATACCTAGAGGATATTAAATGCAATAATATTACTTAATATTTTATGGTTCTGGAAGGGTATGTAAATTAAATATTTATTATTTTAAATATTTTGTCAACAGAGAGACAAACTCTAATATCATCCTATCCTAAGGTCTCTCTTTCATTCAAGTAAAAAATATCTTTCAAGATAATTGTAGTTGTAAACAAGATAAATAGAACAATATTTAATTTTGATGATGGCATAAACTTACTTCGTGTGCAGCTACATAAAACCTTGCAACATCAACCATATTAATACAGCCATTCCATACTGTTACTGCAGAGTTGTCAACAGTACTTGTGGGCTCCTGGTCACTTTCAGCTTCTGTAAACAAAAATAGTTTGAAGGCAAGGTTAGAATCAAATGAATATTTCAACCAGGTTAGTAGATTACCACGGTTTTGTATCATCTATTCTAAAAGTAAAAGGTATATTTTATGGAGAAATGCTTCAGATAAGGACATGGTATTAAAAGTCATTCACTCAATTGACAGTTGTAAACTTCACTTTCATAATTTAAAACTTATAACATTACCATCACTAATATGAAATGTATTTATTTGTGAGAAAAACTTGATTATTATTAAACATTAAAACATCACCTGACAAGCAAATAAGACCGTGAAATAATCAAATTACTCTAATTTCGAACTGCGTTACTACGAAAAAGTGTACTCTGTATGTCTAATAAAATTTACAACACCATGCCTTAAATTTATGACATTCATATGCCATTTGATTGGTTGACCATAATTATCTAATTTATGAAGCTCCATATGCAATTGCATTCTCATGCATATACATGAATAGATGATTTTATTTGAATATTTGCCCAATTTTCTACCTGATGCTTTTTCTTTATTTTCAATTCCAGTTGATGCTGGTAATACTACATTAGTGTTGATTGAAAATACTTGGGTAGGATCATATTCAACTTCTCCAATTTCCCCTTTGTATTCATTTTCAAACACATCTTCCCTGGATTTGCGGAGATCTTCTTCTGAGAAAGCTGAAGTTATCATGGGTTCATGAGGGTCATATTCTGGATGGACCTCTTTCATCATAGCAGACTTTGGCCTCTCAATCGTATCAGAATCAGTAGAGCTGAAAAATTAAAGAAATGTATAAAAATCTAATTAAATGTAGATGTTATTCACAAGATTGATCAATTACCATATGAAGAATGTGATTACATACTCGTTTTTGCTCTTTGTGATATTTTCTTGTGACCTGGATCGAAGCTTGCCTTTGTCATCGCTAGTAGATCTCTGTTTTGATCGCGTGCTCGGTCTCTGAGAGCTTTCTTTCGATTGAGATTGTCGTTTTGTTTGCTCCCGAGATGGAGATTTGTCTTTCTCTTGTGAAAGAGATCTGGAATGTTCTCTGGACTTGGATTGTTTTCTCAATTTTCCACGTGATCGTGATCTATGTCTCGTTCTGTCACTTTCAGATTTATCTACTTTTGATCTACTTCTAGACCTCGCTCTGCTTGTTCTCCTATCAGAACGCCTTGTTGAACGCATTTCCTTTTCTTTGAGTTCTGATTTTCTTCTGGATTTTTTTGATTTTCTGCCTTCCGAGTCACGTCTGGAACCTCGACTACTCTTTTTCGAACCATTATCATCTTTGTCTTTCTTTTTACTACTATTATGCTTTTTGTCATCTGATATAGCCCTTAAATTTTTGTACAAAACATTTAAAATTAGGAAGCAAAATATGACTTATTTCATAATTATAGTAGACTTTAAAACATAAGTAATTCATGCTTAAAATATAATTTTACTTACGATTCCGGACCTTTGGATGGTTCATCAACTGCAGTGGAATGATTAAGAGCACTTACTAAGTCTTCCACTGGAACATTAGGGTCAAGTTCTGTTGATATTGATTTCTTTGTTTCCATTACCTAAAAGTTTTATTGTTATTAAAATTTCATCTAATCGTTTTATACAGTAATTTTAATTGATCTGATTTTATAAAAATTACAAACCTCCTCTCCTTTGTGAGTTTTCAAAACATATGTTTTACTTGCAGCTAGGAGATCCAACTCAGATTTTTTAATTAATTCTAACTGATGTTTTGCTTCTTTATCTCTCCACTGAGCTAATTCTTGACTTGCTAAATCTTCCGGTGACAAACGAACCTGCATATATAAGACAGAGATATTGTATAGGACAAAGTTAAAAAAAGTTCTTTGTATATAATAATAACCACATCACGACACACACATTGACTCAGCCCTGTAGTAAGTATCGTAAGAACTTGCAACGAAATGGTATATACTACATAGATAAGAATATAACATCCAAGACCGGTAAGCGAAACTATGCATCTTGAAAATAACACAAAGTATATGTATGAAAATTTATAACATACCAGTTGTTTAGGCGTGATGGTACGATCGCAAATCTTTTGCCATAGCGAAAGGTTTTTTCTGTCCTTTATGTTAAACATAAGAGATCTATATTTTGCCTTGTATTTCATGCCTACATCTCTAAATAACTCATGGAGTTCAAATTCTGTATCAAATGCAAATTGTCTTAACTCTTCTTCACTAAACTTGGGTCCAGTATTTTCAGACATTCTTAAACTCATCTGTTCCTGCAATATTTTTCTTACGTTGTCTCGAATCGGATCTACAGAATCCATCCTTCTCTCTCTAACAGAGTCTTTTCTTCGCGAAGTTGCTGGCGACACTGAAGGTGTCTGTGTAAAAAATTATATAAGCATATAGGCATATAATCATAAAGTAAACATGTCAAGGCTAGTCCTTAAGTGTAAAATAAATTATTAGGTTGTTGAATAGAACTTCCCATTAATTTGTAGTAAAAGATTTTTGACAAATGCTACTTACTTTTTCATATGTTGACTGCGATCGGCGAACAACTTTTTTTGGCTCACTTGTCTTTGCTGATGATGTACTGGCCTTTGGAGTATCAAATATTGAATACTGAGATTTTGGAGTTACTGGTGTAGTGGGTTGTGATGTATTCTTAGCTTCTTCTCTCACAGGTGTAGATAATATTTTACTTGTACTTGGTTTAGGTTCAGGCTGATTTGATTTTATAATGTTCGGTTGTCCAGCACTTTTCTTAGGTATTCTTTCAAAATTAAGTGTTGTTTGTATCTTACTTGGTTCATTTGTTGGTTTTTTTGCGATGTTAGGTCTTATTGTGCTAAGAGTGCCTGGTCTAACCACTTCAAAAGTGGGATTTTTTTGTAACCAAGCTTTTAAGTTTTCTGCAGTTGGAGCGTTTGGACCAGCCAGTAACCTTCCAGATTTCCTTTCATATACTATAACCTAAAAAAATATATAAACATTTTATTTACTTACTTAATTTTTTTAACATTATAAAATATTCCACTTACTCTAGAATCAGTTTTCTGTTTGTCCGATACTTTTTCTTGATCACCACCAGTTTTGGTTGTAGCACTGGGACTTCCAAGTGAATCTTGGGCATGTTTAAGAATACATGCATCACTGCAATAAATGCTACTGGCTCTGGCTGACTTCTTGCACACAATACAACCTGTTTTAGACATACCAGGTTTGCTAAGGAGTGATGTTGAAGGAGAAGCAGCATTGATTTCAGTTTTTTTAGGTGCAATATTCATCTGAAAATTTGTTGTTCATTAAAATTAACAATTTTGTATAATATATATACATATACACAATAATTTAATAATTATTATTTTATTTCATTAGTTAGCTTGATCTGTAGTACTTAGCTTGCTTTTTAAAGGAATCAAAAAACAATTTGATTTTTACTTGGCATATATGTCACCCTCCTACTGTAGGACATGGAACATTGTGAATTGGTTTAACATATTATTTTTCCGTTCAGTACATAAAGACACATGAGCCATAAACATTCTTTTTGTGATTCAAACACTTCACAATGTTCTATTTTCTACAATTTCCAGTGATGACAATCTCACAGTCTCACATAATTCTCTCTCAATCTCTTCTGGACTTTAACAAGACTTAACTGAATAGAAAAACTTAATAAAAATATATTAACCTTAGTGCCTTTAGTAGGTGTAGGTTTCGTTTTTTTAACACAGTTAGGACATCTCCATTCAATACCTTGTTCTTCCATTTGTTGACCCATGGCCTTAGTTATATTAACACATTTGCCATGGAACCAATCCTCACAGCTATCACAACATATCATGAAGCGATTGTTATGAGGTTGCTTACAAATACACCACAACCTATTAGGGTCATCTTCTGAGTTCCAACTCTCCTGAGATTCTGCTGACAGTTTTTCTAAAACAGGGGCCTGTAGTAAAGATTCCAGCTTCTTTGGTACTTTCTTATTGGCATACTGTTTGGAAACTGGTTGCATTTGAGGCTCAGGCGTGACTATCTCAGGCACAACTACAGGTGTAGGCACAGGTGTTGGTGTGGAAATTATGTAACTGTTATTTGTTGGAATCTCCATTTGACTCTTGCGTTTTGATGCTCTAGTAGCAGGGGCTTCTATGGGTGGTAAAGTTATAACTCTGCCATCTTTTCTTACTATTTCAATAGCTTCCTTACGAGCTGGAGGAACAGTTTTGGCTGACTTAACTGGGGTTTGTTGATATAAATTGCTTGTTGCAGCTTGTTGGAATGGTGTCTGTGCAACAGGTTTAGCGACAGTGTCCACTTTGCCAAGTACTTGTTTGTCAATAACCTCCTGTAGATTTTCAGAACTCTCAACTAATTGAGCAACATGCATCAGCAAATCTTCACTAAGTCCTTCATCTTCTGGTTGCAAACCAGCTAGTAAGTCTAATGTTGGAGATAGTGGCCCAGCTAAACCAGGACTGCTCATTGTAGTTGGTGTTGATATGGTAGGTTGACTTTTAATTGTGGATGTGATTCCAGTTGTGTCTTGTAATATTTGTGCCAAACTTACATCATCAATTTGTGGAATTGGATCATAGCTCTTAGTAACCTTTTCTGCAGGGTTAATAATTTTACTCTGCTTCAGTTCTTTCTTGATTATATTAGGTTTATTTTCTGTTGCCTTACCTTCTGGTTTTATAAGTTTATGGACATCACTTGGCTTCTTAGTAGAGTCTTTCAAAGGAGTTTTGTTTTCAGTGGAAACCCTTCTGATGACATCTGGACTAGAGAATAGTGACGTCATATCTGATAAAAGTGCAGTAACATGAGCTGGTGTTTTCTTTTCCTTTTTGATAGATTTCGAGGTTTGTTTCAATGTCTTGCTTTGATCAGCAGGCAGAATATTTGGGACTGTATCAGGTGATTGAACAACTTCTTTAGATTGTAACACATCTGATTTACGTTTTTCCAACAAGCTTTTCAACTGAATTTTCTCTTTGACCTCTTTACGCAATATATTTTTATTTGATTTTAACCTGGATGTTATTTTAGGATCCAATTTCGCTTTTGATGGATGTGGTTTCAAAATTCTAGGCTTTAACTTACTTTTCTTTACTTTAACTGAACCAGACCTATCTTTAGTATCTTTGTAATCTGAATCTGAATCTCTATCAGGAATACTGTCACCAGAGGAACTGATTGATGAAGATTCAACATTATCATCACTTTTTGAAGCAGTCTCAAACTTGTCTGATTCTTTGATGGTTCTTGCTTTTGACAATCCTGGAAAAGGTTTCTTTAATACATCACTACCTTTGAGTATAACAGGAGAGTCTGTAGGATTTATAACTATCTTCTTTCCCTTGGGTATTATTTGTTGTTCTAGAATTGTGATCTTCTTAGAACTTGGTATTGGTTTAGGTGGTGGTGTATGAGATATTTCAATGACTGGTTCATCATAAAAGCTGTCACTTCTTTGTGGCAAGGATTGACTTGGAGATGTGAGAGGTGTATAACAGTGATCATTTTGGAAACCAACTAGACTGTTCTCCCTTGTTTCTATTTTGAGTGACTGCAACATTTCAGCACCACTATCTAAAAAGTATGTACAGTTTATTATAACAGTTTTAAATTCAAATTATTTGTACTAATGTTGTTTTTCTACTAATCTTTCTCTAATGTTTTTAAGTCACTTACCATATTTCAATATACTGTTAGGTTCATCATAGTAACTGTCTACGGTAAGAGTCACATGAGGAATTTTATCATCTTCAGATTCAGAGTCTGTAGCGTCGTCAGGTTTTCCTTCGTGCCCAACTCGAACTACACTAATTCCAGAAGCTTGAGATCCATCGGTACCTAAAATTGAACAAAAAAAGTTTTAAAAAAATGGCGCCAAAATAAATAAACAAGTCCCTTCAAATAAAAGGTCCAATTTTGAATCAAAATTAAACCTAAGGAGTAATGTAAAAACTCCGTCTTTAATAAATGATATCTTTTAATTTTAAGAGGTTTGAAAAAAATATATATTCTTAAAACAAATCAGATCTCGTACTGCCATTTAAGAAAACAACATTTGCATTCATGCATTTATGCTAGACATGAAGACAATACAAATGATCTCGTAGAAGAATAAAATCTTACCCATCAACGTTCCGAGTAGATTTTGGTCAACAGAAAGAGAGCCATCCTTGTTTACAATAACAACAACAGAGCCGTCTGCTTTGCTTGACGGACCATTTAGATCAGTATAGTTTGTTATCACTGTATTGGACATTTTTCATTTTAATTTATAGAATATGCACCATTTAAACAAGTTCGCTATTTATATCCATCGCACACACAAAATAACCGCGTCTATTTATGACGCATTCCAATGCAACGCGCTAACCGCCATCTTGAAATCTAACCAAAAGAACGCGGCGCAACTATCAACATTAGTCTTTCTATATTTTATTTATTATACACATTCGAAATTTATAGTTTTACAAGTTTTTTTATCCAGAAAAATATTTCATTCGATTGATTGAAAAGTCAAAGAAATCATAACGAAATCTATTTCGTTCCCTCCTTCTTTTCAACGCGAAACCATCAACAAAAGTTCTACGTTTATTACTCCTTTTTTTGTAAATGTTTTTACGGCTCTGGATAAGAGTCCTTTTAAGCCTTTTCGTTATAATTTATTCTTGAAGATGATAAATGAGATGAAGATGATAAAATGAACAATGAAAATGTTGAATATGCCTACAGTAACATGCTAGAACGGTTACTGTAGGCTCTAAAGGAGTTACTTGGGAAATGACTAAAAGCGCAGCCAAATCGTCCTATTTCACTTTCTCCACACTTATACAGCACTACAGATATTTACTGTTTAAAACACTATCATTTTACACATTAAATTCTGCTGATATATTAGAAAAGACAAAATAAAAAAATCTGCCACTTCCCGTTCCCGCCAAGTAACCTACACTTTATTTCCCTAATGATGGAGTTGCCATCATCGTGACCATAACTTAAGTATCTTGACAGTGTCAAGAAATGTTTAATATCAAGTTTTGATGAGGAATAAAGTGATCAAGAGATGAGAACTGATAGATTAAAAAAATAATCTGCCTCCAGTAACATATTGTACTCCTACTCCGCTATACTGTACTTTTTACTGTAGGTTCTATTAAGTTACTTGGGAGATGAAGAAAAGAGCAGCCCAATCCACCTATTTCACTTTCTCCACACATACATAGCACAATATATATTCACTGGTTAAAACATTAGCATCTTACATCTAATTTCTGCTATCTTTTGTTTGATCACTGGTCACATTACGGCTGCCATTTGGCCCCTGATATTTCAAGAAGCATAATTGAAAAAGTTACTTCACAAAAATCTTTATTAATCCGGTTTATAGATATGAATAGATGAATTGACTGGCATCAAAACTTTTAAATTTTATTTGAATACTGTCGTAATAAATTAGTGCTCAGTGCATAAAGTTAAAATATGTAAACATGTAGACGTATGATTGAAAACATCAAACGTTCCTAGAAATATACTTAAAAACCAATAAAAATTGTAAACGTTTTGTTCACCCTTAATCAAATAAATTCAGAATCGAATGAATGATAGCCCAGACTTCATCTGTATGGGCTAAGACCTTTTGCCTTTCAATCAATCAATCAATTTGTTTTATGGTGACGATCGGCTTATTGCGTAATGCCTTAATACTATTTTATGAAGCGAATCAGAAACGTTATATGTGTTACTAATGCCTTCAAAACAAACTAACAGCAATCAGAATATTTCAAGTAAAACTAAATATGTAGCATTCTGTTCTTGTAAACTTGTAAACCAATTAAAATCATATTTTAATCAAAATAAAGACTATAACGTGTGGTCAAATTTCCAAACGTAAGTTTTAGAAAGAGTTAGAAAATATAATTGAAATTTTGTATAGCTTTGTCTCACTCTAACCATTTCTTTAACTATTCACCTTAAAGTATCTCATAGCTTAAACCATTCAAAAGCCGGCTGACCTAAGAACTGGGGAAAGGGAAGGTTTTCAAAAAGGGTATATTCATGATGAAGTCGTTTTATGTAAACTCAAATGTCTATTAAATTGTTTGGTTGCTTTATCATATTTTTTTCTTTTTCGCTGAATAAGTGACACTAATATAAAAATTAAATTAACCGATTAGGGTCTCACAACAAGACTTACTTCTAGTGTGAAGGCCATTTTATCCCGAAATGTAGCATTCTAGTTGTTAGTAAATAAATAAATAACTTGCGCCAACTTTTTGCCTTTAAAAACCAAATGGATTCAGAGCTAGAAAGACAGATAGCCAATCCATGGAAGAGATAGTGGTCTATCAAAGAAGTGGTCGAAGGTAAATTATCTTATATTGCAACAATGTGTAAAATTACAATACAAGCATACTACCAATATTAACATAAGGTTGCCAGATCAGGTAAAACACAGAAAAACAAAATAAAAATTAAGAACTTGTGTGCTTGTATTCTGGGTTTTATAATAAGAGATAAGAAAAGAGCCGTACATTTAAGACACATAACGAGAACTGAAAAAGTAACTAAAATAGATGTGAATAGGTCACATGATGAAGGACATTATTAGTAAATTGATATAAGATATGTAGCGGAGTGGACCTCTAGATTCGAAACAAGGACATAACAGGGAAGGCAAAGAAAGCATTGATGGCTTAAAACAGATTGCGTGTTCTTTGTAGAACATACCAACTATCAGCTATCAGTCTTTGAGAACAACTTGAATAAAGTAGAATGGAAGGAGCTGGAGGAGGTATTCTTGTCGCAAAGACACGCCGACTGAACTAAATAATAATACATTTTTATTATAGTAATATATAATGAATTCATTGTTTTAAATAAGAAGCCATTATAATTTCAATAATTTTTACATACTTTTTGATAGCAAATGTAAGACAAAGCAAATATTATAAATTTATAAGCATTTAAAAAAAATGACATATTAGGTTGACAATAAAAGTTCTTAAAATGTTAAAACTATATTGTATTGTGTTTTTAATCGTTGGTTAACCAAATAAATAAAGTAAATAAAAATAAAGACACTACAAATTATTTTAATAATTAAATAATTTTTTTTTAGTTTCAACTCTCAATTCAATCAAATTGGTGTATATGATCATCAATAAATCTCTGTCAATTTTATTTAAGGTTATATTGAATTGTCATCACTCCTTTTAGGCGAAGTTCGCCAACTGAGTTTGTTGTTCTGTAGAAATTGAAGTATATATTAAAGAAAAACAATGAGTTACTCGAAATTTGATCTTACCTTTAAAATAGGTCAATATTTAGACCGTCATTTAGTATTTCCTCTCTTAGAGTTCCTCGCTGCTAAAGAGGTAAGCTGTTGGCAGTATATGGCAAAGTTTTTCTTTATTGTCTCTAAACACTATTTTAGCATTTTTTTTTGGATTGCCCTTAATTTTAAATTCTATTCTGACATAGAACTATTTAATTGTTTTAATTTAATCATGGTATTAGGTTATGCTGTATAGGAACTAAACAAATATCATGTTTTCACAAATTATTTCCAGACTTATGATCAGTCGGAACTACTGCAGGCGAAATTGGAGATTCTGAGCAAAACTAACATGATTGATTATGTCATTGACATAAGAAGAATGCTTAATCCTGATGAGGACACTCCAGAGGTAATTTTACATTTAGTCATAAACCTTATGTCGAATTTACAACATCTCTGTAGTAGACAGTTAAATTCTAAATTTAAATTCCAAAATAGCAAACTAAAACATATGGGTATGGGATGTTTTATTTATTTTTTGTGGATTGTCTCATAAATCACTATTTTACATTTTTCTAATTTTATTCCTTTAACCTCTTATTTTACATATATAATCTGTTATGATTATCTGTCTGAAATACACATTTTTATAGGAAATCAAATCTCGTAGAGGTGTTGTACTCTCTCAACTGCAAGAGCTCCAAGATGCTGTGGAGCCAGTGTTGAGACTCATGCAGAGAGATGATGTCATGAAAACTGTTGAGACTATGAGGGATCCTAAAACTCTTATTAATTATCTTACTACTAATAAAGAGTTTGAGGTAATAAACAACAATTTTTTAAAATGTTCTTAAACCTATTGCCTTCTTATTAGTTTTTTTTTTCAGTTCAACATTGAAATGATTGACAGCATGTATCGTCTTGCTAAATATAGATATGAGTGTGGTAACTATGTGGAGTCAGCTTCCTACCTCTACTTCTGTCAACTTGTCATGTCTCCAACAGATAAGGTAAATTATGTACAATATTTCTACACCAAGCAGTTTTCTTGAAATTTTTGTATTACTATCATTGAGAATAGTTATTGAGAAAACTACTACTGCTATTTAAAAAAAATATCCATGCAAATTTAAATTAGATCTTTATTCTAATTATGAAATATTCACTAAAGTACATACATAAGAAGTTCAAAAATATTTTAAGTACACACATTATGTAGTGTCTATTAACTTGTTATTATATGACCTTGAATACCAGTATCAAAGCAAGGATGATATTGGTTCCTATGCATATGCAAAGGTGTTGTAGAAGGGAAACATTGACCACAAATTTCACATTGATAGAAAGGTGTTTTACTGCCATTTATATTGTTAAATTTTGCAATGAAATGTTCTGCTTTGTACCTGAAAAAAAAAAAAGATTAATTACAATCCTAATAAATCAAAAACTGAAAATATAAAAGTTATACCTATGGTTATACAATTGTTCATAGTTTCTGAATTTACGATCACAAGCATTGCATAGATAATGTTTTGGCAAGGAAAATCTGTAGTATATTCTCAGCCATTGACATGACAACCAATGCTGCTCCGCTATCTTGTATGATGAGAAATTCAGTTCACAGGCATTGCATTGGTAGTTATATGCTATAGTATGCACTTTACTGTGCCTCAGTAATCGTGGAATGCTAGTAAATACTTTTTCACAAAATTCACATTGCAACAGAGATGACGTTTTTATCTCTCTAATACAATCTTCAGTGTTACTTTTACAACAAAGGATGGCGTGTTTTAAAGCAACTCCCTGACAAGGCCATACTTGGAAACACTCTATGCAAGTCCAGACAACTTGCCAACGTGGTTGCATCTCTATAATGGCATGTCTCATAGCACAGTGCCTTTTGAGTCCAGTTTCATATACAAAACATTTCCCACATGTATTGCAGGGAAACATTCTTGAAGACTTAGGACAAAAAATGTCTAACATCTCTCTTTTCTTTGTGTAGTTTAGAGTCCTGTTCAACATTTGAATATTTTTCATAATATTAGCATTTGTCTCTTTAACTTTTTCTAGGCCATATTCTAAGGGGCTCATTCTGTCACTATAAGCATAGGAATCCTTAGGAGTCACAAAAATGTTCTTTCTTGAAGGATTCTCATTACAATCATACACAAGTTTTTTTTGGTCAGTAACTATCAGATGGCTGAAGTAATCCTTAGGAATTTTGGTATTCCTACTATCTAAAGTAAAACCATTTCCAGCCAACATTGGGGAGTTTACTAAATGTTGTTCTTCACCTTGCAATTCTTTTGCACAAGTATCAAGGTTCAAGATATCAAGATGATTATCTAACACGATTTTGACTACTAACCTAGTAGACTTCTCATTTTCTTTCTTTTGAGGGTAAATTTTTTCATCAGACCACTGGCCAAAATTGGCTTTAGTTGAAAAGTTATCTTCATCTTCAATTATTATGTCTAAACATTGGAAATTATTATCATTATCGTATTTTCGAACTATTATCTTTGCTGACATTTTTGCAAAATTATTTAATGAGAGATCAGATTTTGACAGCTGTTGTTTTATTGACCTACACCAAAAACATGCAGTGCAAAAGTTAAAGCTAAAATAGTTTTTATGCAAATTTGTAAGTTTACTTATTTTTATTTATTTCAATTGTCTTAATTTTTCCAGAACTACTTATCAGTGCTCTGGGGTAAACTTGCGAGTGAAATTCTCGTCCAAAACTGGGATGGAGCTCTTGACGACTTGAACAAGCTTCGTGAGTTTATCGACAATGGTGCAGCAGGAGCCACTACAAACAACATGCAGGCTCTGCAGCAGCGGACCTGGCTAATTCATTGGTCTCTCTTTGTATTCTTCAACCATGTCAAAGGTCGCGACCTCATCATAGAAATGTTCTTCTACAAGCCTCTGTAAGTATATAAATATATAAAATGTACCTTTCCATTTCTAGCAATATTATGTTGAAATACAAAACAGTACTTTTTTTTAATCAATATAAATAAAGCATAATGGTGGGGTTTGTCAGAGACCAATAAAAACTCTGAAGGTATTCGTGACATGCACTCTTACTCCATTCGAAAAACACCAAGTATGTAATAGTCTGTAATTTTTTTCCAATAGTCTTATTGAAAAATTGGGTTTAACATGTAAATTTATTTAAATTAATAGGTACTTGAATGCCATCCAAACTATGTGCCCACACATACTCCGATACTTGGCCTGTGCCGTTATCATTAACAGATCTCGGAGAAACACTCTCAAGGATCTTGTCAAGGTCATTCAGCAAGAAGCTTACACCTACAGGTAAATAACATATCTTATAATTTCTGACATCCTTTTTAAAATGTTTTTTTTTTGTTAATATGCTTACTTTCTTTCCAGGGATCCGATCACAGAATTCATTGAGCATCTTTACGTTAACTTTGATTTTGAGGCAGCTCGCAGGAAATTGAACCAGTGCCAAGCTGTCCTTCTGACTGATTTCTTTTTGATTGCCTGTCTGGAAGAGTTCGTAGAGAACGCGCGCCTGATGATATTCGAGACCTTCTGCCGAATCCATCAAGTTATCAGTATTGGGTAAAAATAAAAAAAATTACAACCTTACATTGTATTATATAGTGCGCATGACGAAAACGTATATAAACAATTGTGTACTATGATAGGACTGATTTGTGAAACACTACGCCTTTTTAAACATTTTCATAAAACTTATTGAATGTCGTTTGGGATTAAATTAATTTCAATACATGATAACTAATTACTTATTATTTTCTTATAGAATGTTAGCAGAAAATTTAAATATGCAGCCTGATGAAGCTGAGTGCTGGATAGTAAATTTGATCCGAAATGCACGATTGGACGCTAAAATCGACTCAAAGCTTGGCCATGTGGTGATGGGTGCGCAACCTCTGTCACCATACCAACAACTTGTCGAAAGAATAGACTCCCTTGCTGTACGATCAGAAGCATTAACTTCATTAGTTGAACGCAAACATAAAGCACGCAACCAAGATGTAAGTTTTTGTTTTATGATGATAAATATTAGGATACTTTAGTACTGATATTAGTGGCTTATTTTCGGATTTTTATTCCATAGCAAAATTTTATTTCATAGCAATTAAAATAATTTGAAACTCTATTCAACATTTATCAAAATTTGTTACAGATTCGCTGGGGAGCTCAAGAGTTCTAGTTCCTGTTACAGTATCAACAAATTTTTTGTCGCAAAGTGAAATATTTTACAGAGAACTTTCATTTTTGTAATGAAGATTTCATTAATAAACAAATTGTACTACAAAATCAACTAGTATTCCCCATTACCTACCAAGGTTGGATTAATCAGACAAATATTGTTGTGCCCATTTCGCCAAGGCTGGATATTTATGACCAAATACCACTACTCACTTAATCCACCATTTTGTTTGATAGAGCTGTAATTTATTGAAATAATGTTATTTGGTAAACAGTTAAGTAATCATTTACGATTATGCTTTAGTTTCCTATTTAAAGTCTTAAAAATAATTTCGATTGCTAGATAAATTGTTGTAGGTATTTATTTTTCGTTTTTCTGTGCTTGGCTATTACGCCTGGCAGTCATAATGTTAATGGAAAAAAATATCTAATATAACTTATAGGTACATTTTTATTTGCTAAAATACATTATAAATTTATCTACTCTACAGGCTTTATGGTGATAAATCTAGACAAGATAAAGGCAACCAATATAGTTGAGAGTACAAAGAATACAACAAATATGTAAAATGTATCCTCTGAAAAAACATCAGTAAATGCTGGAATCTGATTGTAGATCTCTTCAACAACATGAAGATTGCCTTTTTTGTTACGGGCCATTATTTCTTCTTCCCCTTTTTTTCTGACTTAGTTTGAATTGTTGAAGCTGGTTGTTCAGCTGGTGCTAATGCTGATATGTGTTTATTTAACAATTGTAATAACTCTAAACAGGTTAAATTGCCTCCTCTCAATGTAACTTTTTTTAAATCTATCGTTTCTGCAAATAAAAACATGATCTTAATAACATACATTATGCAAAGCACGGAATTGATTGAGTAAAACATTACCTGCAATAGAAGGTACAATAGTTACATCTATAGTTGGTTCTGAACGATCACAAACAACTTCTGTTTTCAATACACAATTCGGATTAGTTAAACCAACTTTCTTTGAACTTATACAATGCAGAAAATTCCTGAAAAGAAAATATATTTTAGTAGGTATACATTTCATGGAACATCACAATAGGTTAGAATTTGTAACTTTCATTTGATATTCGTATAGTAAATGTTTGGTTAAAACAAAGCTTAAAAATGGTTAGTTTATTTTTAGAAACCAGGCTACAAGTCCGATTCAATTGAAATTTATAAAAAATATTAAACTCACCGTGTGTGATGAACATTTTCAGAAAATGGGTCAAATTTAACAGTAATTCGTTTAGCTGCTTTAAGATTTATGTTCTTTAGCTGTTTTCCTATTGCAGAGACAACCCCTTTCGATCTTCTAAATGTTCCACTGTACGGGATAGACATATTTTGCTACAGAATTTTCTGGGTTCGGTAAAATAATCAATAAGTTAAGTCAGTGCATGTACGAAGACTACACCTTCTTAACAGACGTCAGTTAAATTTTGATCAGTTCTACTAAAAATGAATTTTAACGAAGACATTTTAATCTTTTTTGGCATAATTCACCAATCAGAAAAATATTTAGTTAGTTTAAAATATATTTTGGAAACAAAAGTGGTTGAAAGTGTGAAATCACTTTACTATGGCAAAAAATAATCTATGCTCAATAAACTAATGTCAAACCAAACGAGTCAAATCAAACGTCAGTCAAATTGCTTCGCATCTATCCACATCGCTAATTAATCACATTGTGGCAAATTGGACACGAGAAACTTAAACATCTATCTATTTTGAGCCTATTGTTAATTTATAAACTTAAAAAAATGTACCCCGTTGGTCAACGTAAGTATTATCAAGTCATTTATTTGAAAGGGCAGAAGTAAATGAAGCTGTACATCCTTTGTTTGAATGCCCTAAATATAGTGATTGAAGGCACTGTATTCTAATTTTTTGGATAATATAAACTGAAATTCTTTCGAAACAAATAGTTTTTGGCATATCGTGTTAAAAATATTGTGTGTTTGTCAGCTCCAGCGGGGGAGACTAGTGGAGGTGCCGTGGGTGTGTCAGGGGCAGTGAGCACCGCGGCGACGACAGGTGGTGCGACGGGGGCTCCGACCTCTGCCTCGACTCCTGGCACTCCTGCAGCAGCCGGCACTGGTACTATGGCTCTCGTCTCCCCAGCGGCTGCACCACCTCCAGATTTGCCTGTTCTCACTTGTCCAAGAAGACCAAATCTTGGCCATGAGGGTCGACCTATTATGCTTCGTGCTAACCATTTCCAGATATCAATGCCAAGAGGCTTCGTTCATCACTATGATGTTAATATACAACCTGATAAATGCCCAAGAAAAGTAAGATGTTTATTCTGTTGTCATTGAAACTAGGCATATTTAATTTTGAAACATTATTATATAATTATACATCTTATTACTAGAAACTTTCCATTTTATTAAATAAGTGATTAATATTTTTCAGGTCAATAGAGAAATTGTGGAGACAATGGTACACTGTTATAATAAAATATTTGGTGCACTTAAGCCAGTGTTTGATGGCCGGAATAACCTTTATACAAGAGATCCTTTACCCATTGGCAATGATCGAGTAGAACTGGAGGTCATCCTCCCTGGAGAAGGGAAGGACAGAGTTTTTAGAGTTACAATTAAATGGGTTGCTCAAGTGAGTAGGACTTGTTATAAACTCCCTTTTCAATCCCAGTTGTTTAAATTTGCCAAATATTTAATTGAATGCAAAAGTATGTTATACAGGAATTTTATGATGTAAATTAGATCATTCATTTTTGGTGAGTTTCCTGTTAAGAGTTAAACATACATTTTTATCCTGTAGTCTGATTTTGAGTCCAATCAAAATCAACAATTATCCTGTATAACTAAAAATATGTACTGTTGTTTTTATTACTTAATTTTTTCACCTTAACAAGACAATTTCATTTTTTATTTAATTCTGACTTGGTCTGATGATCAAACAAATATAAAACAGCTTATTTACTCATGAACTATTGAACTTTTATTAAGTTAAGTTATTTTAAAAGCTACAGTAATACCAGGGCAAAAGAACATCTAAAAGTGTATATTTTTCATAACCTCATATAATATAAATTGTTACGGAATAAATAAATTATAATAATTATTATTTTTAGGATAATCTAAAATTAATTTTATTGTTTTATTTTGTTATCCTGTTTAGGATTATCTTGTTTAAATATTATATTACCTTTCAGGTATCATTATTTGCTTTAGAAGAGGCTCTGGAAGGTCGCACACGACAAATACCTTATGATGCAATATTAGCCCTGGATGTAGTAATGAGGCACCTGCCTTCAATGATGTACACCCCAGTTGGACGATCCTTCTTTTCATCACCAGAAGGCTATTATCATCCCCTTGGGGGTGGTAGAGAAGTGTGGTTTGGTTTCCATCAGTCTGTCAGACCTAGTCAATGGAAAATGATGCTAAATATTGATGGTGATTGATTCAGAAATATCTTGATTTGTTTCTTTACAATGAATACATATTTTTCAGTTGTTAAAAACTAATAAGAATGCTACCTAAGATTTGTTTGTATTATTCTAGTCTCTGCCACTGCATTCTACAAAGCCCAACCAGTCATTGAATTCATGTGCGAGGTGTTAGACATCCGGGACATTAATGAGCAAAGGAAGCCCTTAACAGATTCACAGAGAGTTAAATTCACAAAAGAGATAAAAGGTTTGAAAATTGAAATCACACACTGTGGTACAATGAAGAGGAAATACAGAGTGTGTAATGTTACTCGGAGGCCTGCTCAAATGCAATCGTGAGTATCTATAATATTACAAGTTCGACTTTTATTCTATGTATGATTCTTGATTTTTTCCATGGAGAAAACTCTACCAAGTAAAAAAATTTTTTTTAATATAACATGATGTTAAATAAAAATGAATACTGTGTATGAAAGCTTTCTTTAAATTCAGATAATATATACCTCAGGGGTTCATCTGGGCTCCATAGGCTACAGTAAATTTAGCATTAGCAAGAAAGTGTTTCATTCTTTTTTGTCTTTTAAAATAGGTTTCCTCTTCAACTTGAAAATGGACAGACGGTAGAATGTACTGTGGCCAAGTATTTCATGGACAAGTATAAGATGAAGCTACGATACCCCCACCTGCCCTGCCTGCAAGTGGGCCAGGAACACAAACACACATACCTACCTCTAGAAGTCTGCAACATTGTCCCCGGTCAGAGATGTATTAAGAAACTAACAGACATGCAGACATCTACTATGATCAAAGCTACTGCTAGATCAGCTCCTGACAGGTATTTTTCATAATACAAAAAACAATTCATGTTTTTTTTTTTTTTAAACCAGTCAATTGTAAACCACAAACTAATTGTAATTGCAAATATGATAATAAAGCAAAGCAAAGTTGCAATGCTATAGTCTAAATTACGTATAAAATGTTTTTTTTTACTGGTATCTAACTATATATGTAAAAAAGTAATGATAAAAAATAAATACATGATCTATAAATATTTTATTATTTTCAAATATTTTTATTTTTTTAAAACATTCTTTTAAAAAACATACAAATCATATGTATTACCAGCGGATCCAGGGGGAGGGCTAGGGGCTCAAGCCACCCCCTCCCCCAAATTCATCTGAGTTCTTCGCAAATATAGTCACATTGTTAATACCTCATGTTAGTGAGGTTAAGCCCATCCCAAAAGAATTTCTAAAAATAAAGTCTTCAGTTTTTTTTGTAATAGTTCACAAACTATTATTTGTTAAGGGAACGTGAAATCAACAACTTGGTGCGTCGTGCTAACTTCAACACGGATTTGTATGTGAAGGAGTTTGGATTGACTATCTCAAACAATATGATGGAAGTGCGAGGCCGAGTTTTGCCGCCGCCCAAACTTCAGTATGGCGGGCGGGTCTCTTCTTTAGGTGGACAGGTATATGCCCTAAAATCTCCAATAATATAAATATAAAAGGAATTCAATTCAGCAACTGACTGAAAAAAGTTTAATAATTCTGACCATAATAGATTAAACGTTAGGTGATGTAGCCCCAAAGAATAACGAAGATTTTGTTTCTATTATTAAATTTGCTATGATTAAAAATATTACTATTAAAAGTGTTATTATTTTGGTTGCAGGCACTACCCAACCAAGGGGTTTGGGATATGAGAGGCAAGCAGTTCTTCATGGGAGTCGAGATTAGAGTCTGGGCTATCGCGTGTTTTGCGCCACAAAGAACTGTCAGAGAAGATGCATTAAAGTAAGAATAGACAACATCGTAATTTGTAAAAAAATGTGATTTACAAAAAAAGTAATTAAAATAAAACACTTTAGAATACAGTGTAGAACATTCACAAAGTTTGTTATTCTCAAATCCAACAAATAATTTAAAAATAAAGCACCCGTCGCTGCAATTTCAATTTAAACTTAATACGTGGTTAACAACCTACCTAGTTAAGTAATTGAGATATTAAGGTGGTGTTAGTACACAAAAGTTTGATTTTCATTTAGGTTTTTTAATGTGTCTATACAATAAAATAATGTTACAGTAAAAATTGTATGTTTCTATCAGGAACTTCACACAGCAGCTGCAAAAGATATCGAACGATGCGGGGATGCCGATCATTGGGCAGCCTTGCTTCTGCAAATACGCTACAGGACCGGACCAAGTGGAGCCCATGTTTAAATACCTCAAGTCGACATTCGTCCAATTGCAGCTAGTTGTAGTTGTTCTACCTGGAAAGACTCCAGTATACGGTAGTTTATTTACTTTTTAGTACACTTTTCATAATTCAAAAAAGCATCCAATATGGCATAATCTTGAGTTTATCTTTAAGTGTGTGTGAGTTTTTATAAAATTGTTAATTTAGTAATTGGAGGGATAGCTGATATAAAAGTAAATAGAGACCAACTGAAAGTAAAGCTTTACCTTAGTTAACCTATAGATCTCGCAACCTTTCACCACCAACATACATACATTACTTAGTTATAAGACCAATGAAACTTTAAGGAAGTTGTCTCATTAGAGAGCCTGGGATAATTTTACCAAGTGACTACAGCATGGGGTTCTTCTAAAAAGGGTGTTAAAAGGTTTTTCAACCCGTCGTCAACAAAGATCGGCAACGCGTACGCAATACCCCTGGTATTCCAAATGTCCATTGGCTATGGTGACTGCTTACCATCAGACAGGATGTATTCTTTATGGTATAAAAAAGCCTATTAATCAAAAAATTAAAAGTATTGATCTTCTTCTTTTAAAATTATTTCCTTAATTTTTATGTTATAATGATATAGTATATTTAAACAGCGGAAGTGAAACGTGTTGGCGACACGGTGCTCGGTATGGCTACTCAATGCGTTCAGGCGAAAAATGTGAATAAAACATCGCCACAGACGCTCAGCAACTTATGTCTCAAGATAAACGTCAAACTTGGCGGAATCAACTCTATTCTAGTGCCTTCATTGCGCCCTAAGGTGAGTAAATATTTGGCCCTAATGCTGTGTATTATTATTTCTTGATTCGATTTGAGTTGCGCGACACTTATACAAACTTAACTTTAAATGGAAGTTCTCAACAAAATGTTATACTCATTGTACAAAATGTACTCATTCTAAACATGTGAAGTACAGAACCGTTGTTTTAAAATTTGCATTATAAATTTAAAAGTGCTGAGAAAAAACTGAGGCTGTTTTCCTAAAGGTGTTTAACGAGCCGGTGATATTCTTGGGTGTGGATGTGACTCATCCACCGGCTGGAGATAACAAGAAGCCATCCATTGCTGCTGTAGTGGGATCTATGGATGCGCATCCGTCTCGCTACGCAGCAACCGTTCGCGTGCAGCAGCACAGGTCGGTCCACACACCCGTGGTACGGGGTCGCTCTAGCTCGCAGTGAACTGTCCATGTACATTCGATCGCATACGTACTTATTGTATGTTTAATACTATACAAAAAACGGCCTATTTTTAACCTTTAAACTCATAGAGATAAGGTCTATCTATCGATTCGATCGATAGAGATGAGTATCAAGATATCTCGATCTCAATATACCCAGGATCTTTCCATCCTTACTCTGTGATAGTTTAAAAAATGACCGTAAATTATGTTAAATGGATCTAGACCATTTTATAATAAGACGTGGACTAAACAATACTAAAATATTTCAATGCCATTACAATACACATTTTTCCGCCAAATAGTATGCATTTTATGCTGGAACTTCGAAATTAGTCTTGGCTTATAGGTTCTGGCTTTAGTCTTCGTCTTATACTATGGCGGTTAAAGTCTAATTAGGAATCAAACCCGTTACCCTAAGCTTAATGTTAATTAATATACCTTGAAGCGATTTCAGAAAAATTAAATGTATGTAGAAAATTACATATTTGTCTGAAGAGCATGTATGCGATCGAAGGTGTTCATTCATTCATGTAAAATTTCACGCATTCATTTAACAAATTGACCGTTTCCTGTAAGCTAGAGCAGACTCGCCTACTATCGCTGACATAAAATTGACTAAAAATATCTATTTACATAAGTGAACTTTCTGCTAGACAAGAGATAGTTCACGAGATGAGCAGCATGGTGCAAGAGTTGCTGATAATGTTCTACAAGAGCACCGGCGGGTTTAAGCCTCACCGGATCATCATGTACCGGGACGGTATCTCTGAAGGACAGTTTATACACGTGCTGCAACACGAACTCACTGCAGTCAGGGAAGCATGCATCAAGGTAATATTCCTAATTTGTGTTTTTTTCCAAAAGTTACAAATAAAACTTTTACTTATAAAGAATGTTCACACATCAGCCAACAAACTTGGATAAATTTTGGTAATAATTTTTAGTTGGAAGCGGAGTATAAGCCGGGTATAACGTTCATAGTGGTGCAAAAGCGTCACCACACGCGATTGTTCTGCGCTGATAAGAAGGAGCAGTCCGGCAAGTCTGGAAACATTCCCGCGGGAACGACAGTCGACCTCGGCATCACTCATCCCACGGAATTTGATTTCTATCTGTGCAGTCACCAGGGAATACAGGTCAGTAACACATGTATTGTTCGTTATTGTTTTGTAATTTTAATACGTCGGCATAAGATAATGAAGAACACAATGGCAGTTGATTAACTGATAATATAAAATGTTAATTATAATAATTAGATATTATGAAAACAGGGCACCTCACGGCCTTCCCACTACCACGTACTGTGGGACGACAACCACTTCGGTTCCGACGAGCTTCAGTGCCTGACTTACCAACTGTGCCACACGTACGTGCGTTGCACTCGGTCTGTATCAATCCCAGCTCCGGCTTACTATGCGCATTTAGTCGCATTCAGGGCGCGTTACCACCTGGTGGAGAAGGAACACGACTCTGGCGAAGGGAGTCACCAGTCAGCTTGCAGCGAGGATAGGACTCCTGGAGCTATGGCCCGAGCCATCACCGTACACGCGGTCACAAAAAAAGTCATGTACTTCGCCTAAACTAATTTATTTAGCTACTATTTTGATCGAACTGTGTCGTGGCTCTTATTGCGCTTTGGTTTCAAAGTTGTATCTTCTAAGTTTTTTTAGTGTAGACGTGGCTTAATCTAAGGTTCTTTTAATTCAGGAGTCCACGATACTGCGTCGATAATTTAAAGTAGTCTATTAAATATTTTAAATATTTGGTAACTTGATTAGCCAGTGTCAGTAAGAATAGCAATTGCAGTTAGACACACGAAAGGAATATTTACACGTTGCTAATAGTACCACCATAAAGTGCTCTGCAATATTGCCACGGCTAATTATGTTACAACAACAAGACCGCCTCGAACAATCAAAATATGTAGTGTACAGTGTATTATTATTTTTTTCATATATATTATTCGATTATATACATTTGTACTCACTATGTCATGTAAATAGTTACATAACAAAATATAAGGTCAAACAGTAAATCGTTTCATGTGCAGCAGGCGCATCTGTATAACAATGAATGATGTAAATAAGATAATAAGGCAGGCTTTCACTAACGCATTCTAAAACTTTTTTTCACACAAACTACATCTACTGAAGACATGTTCACTCCATTTAAAACTTTCTTTTTCGATAGAAGGTTAACTTAACGTAGAATATACTTACTATATTTTTATCTTTTCCTTTCTGATGTAGCCAAAGCCTGTTGTTGTGTCAAAAAAAAAACGATATACAAAATCACTTATAACAAAAGTTTAATTTACAAAACATGAAAACTTGTGTACCAAATAAGCATATTTGTAAATACGAATTTCGTATTTATCTCTTATAACCAAAAACAATGTTATTTATCGCCTTAGCTTCTACACTCATTGTAGATTTTATGTTTTGACAAGAAAAGAAATATCGGATAGCCTAATAACATTTTATTTAGAATATTTTAATATGCTCGCTTTGATCTTTTCAAAGATTTTTACGCCTTCATAAATAATTTGTAGGATAATTGTAATAATATAAGTAATAGTTTTATTCCTATTTTACTAGTGTAAGGGAAGTTGTTTATTGTAAAGATGGCATCTGTTGTTTTATTCTTAGACTGGTCATGATGTTTGCTTTTGACTACAAAAATATTTAATTATCAAAACGCGTGCCTGCTATCCAATCTACTTGGGTCACTTTGAATTAATTTGTGAAATGTGTTTTGTTGTTGACTTTATTGTACTGTCGGGCATTTCAAAGTGCATGCAATATTGCAATTGTGGTGCATCGATTCGATTTTCATTCACTAACGTGACTTGTCTAAGACTATGCTTGTTTCAGACGCGACCTTCGTTTTGTTACTTTTGATTTGTAAAAGTGCTAAACTTTTATCTACTTACTAAAAACCAAATGTCTTGTATTATCATTGCACAGGGGGATGATTCTCAAGACAAGTTAATGGGATTCAAGTACCGACATATACATATATTCATGTATTATTTTCCGTTTTATAATACACTTTCTTTTTTTATAAAATTTTATTAGCAGTATTCTTTATTGCAAGCTTATGGCTCTCCTGTCTATTCAGAGCCTTAAGACAACGACAGGCATATTTTTGGGTATGATGGTATTCTTGCTTGTGAAACACAGTTCAAAGTTGACTGTCTAAACGACAAACGACGTTCGCGTCAGCTTAATTTTATTGTATTTCACGTACGGGAGTCCATATGAAATACGCAACCGACATATGCGCTTCCCATTCTAATGCCTAGGCTTGTCGTATTGAATAGACTTTACATTAAGTCCTAGGGGCTTAAATACTCACAGCTCATTGGTCAATGCGTTCCGCCGAAGACATTCAGTTTGAAGGAAAGGGTTTCATTGGCATTGGCTAATGAACAACGTCGATCTCATATTTTTAGATTCACAATCAAATATCAGAAAATGTCCTCACTAAATGTCAACCCAATCGGATACTTTTCGCATGGAATCACAAGTGACGATTGTAAAAAACAATATTTTTGTTTTATTAGTAAGCACGGTTGATACACCTTTCTGAAGAGTTCTATAAGTTGAATTTTCTTTAATGTGTGTTTATTTCTAATAGAATTATCTATATCCCTGTTCCTATCCAAAATTGATGCCACTTTTATGTGAAGTTTATATGGGATTGTGTATCTATAAAGTAATAGATCGATGGGTTACACGCACTTTTCAATGGGTAAATACGCATATTTTCTTTGGGAGTTTCGTTTCCTGGAATGGATTATAGGTTTAACATTTCAATTCAAATTACTTAATAAAACGCTTCGCGTTGTTCTTCTGTGACGAAACATAAAATTCTGTTGACTTCACGTGACATGTTTTTATTAAGTAATAAAACGGTTATTAAATACGAAATGAGAGTTGTCCCTTCGGTTAGATGTTGCTTAAGTTCAATAAGTTTCACCTGTTTCGGTCATAAGCTTAGATTTAAACTAAAGGTTAACTTATTTAGTTTTAGTCTACATCCATCTAATCGCATTAAATTAGAATAGCATATTTTTATTAAGTTATTTTAATATAATAATGAATCTAAACAAGGGAAATGGTTGGTCTTAGGTGTAAATGCATTTTAGACATGGTTGATTCATACAAATGTGTTTTTAAATGTCTTTATAATGAACTTAAATAAATAAGGAACTCGATCTTCCCAAAATCAATTTATCAATCGTTCTTAATGCAATATAAATAATGAGCGCCTTAGAGATGCCGGGAATATTATAATCATATAAGTAGGATATATTTATATTATATAATGATCAAATAGGAACTGGAGCATCAATTTAAAGATGCAGATGGATTATGAAAACATTGAATATGATTAAAGATGAGTTTTATCACCTATTTGATTCTTGAACAACGTCAAAAAATTTGCCCTTTCTTAACTGTTTTTTTACTTTATCGAGAGTTCAGGGACTCTTTATCAATCATTATGTCTTATTGTAAAAGTTTGATTCATCTTTTATACGTCATTTGTCATATAAACTAGAAATCAAAACAATCATACATAACCATACAAGATCTCAAAGGATTTAAGACAGCGATTATATTCGTTTACTTGTAGTCTTCGCTTTTAATGTAGGTGTCGCAAGTAACATACAAATAACTGAGCTAAATTTAAGTTGATGATTACAAAAAAAATAATAGAAATTTTATTATTTTCCATTTATTATTGTATTAAATTTTTGTCTGGATTTTAGTAATAATTTAAAAACTATGAAAAATTTCATCTACCGCATCTATATAATAAAAACGCTCACCTCGAAATAGCATTATGCATTTTATTAATCTTTTCACCAAGAGAGAACAGGATTCTATTTATAGGATTTCCGTTGAGGCCAAAAAATATTTGACCGCCTTCTAGTTTTTAAGTTCGATTTTGTCGTCTATGTAATATTACAAAAATTCTTATCACTATTTCTTTGAAAATATGTTAATTGGAAGTTCACTTTTAAAATGGTTTCTGCTGCAGGGAGATAGTAAGAAAACCAAACGATCCACTTTTAAATCTTTACTAGAAATTAAATAATCTGTTTAGCAGGAAAAATACTACGTATTAGCTCCCCTTCAACCAGTGTCAAGCTGCACAAGCATTTGGCAACTAGCAAATTGTGATCATCTACATAGCTACTTTTTAAATGCTAGTCGTGTTTGTATTGTATGCAAAATAGAGTAAACTGATTAGTAACCAGAGTGGAAGATGATAATGCGGAGTCATCCTTTCGCTGGTTCACAGAGATGCGGAGAAAATCTTTTAAATGTAATCAAAATTTCGACAAGTCCATTTCTAAACAATCTCATAATATCAAGTTCAGTAACATTTTCGATTAGAAATCTCCTTTTGAAATAAAATGTACTCCTTAAATTAATAATGACAAAGTTTACTGACAGTGGCAAAAAATATAAATGGAAGTACTGCACTGGAAATTATTGCTTAGAGGAAGAAAGGAAAATTCGAATATTTCTGTAAAAAACCACGAGTACCCACCTACTTACAATATTCATTAAAGATACACAGAAAATAATCATATAATTGATACTAAATTGTCTAATTTTGTATCAATTATCATTATATTTAAGTAATTGTAATTAACATATAGGTGATGTGTCACATGCACTTGCTTTTGAATTGTACCTTTGTTTATCACCAATGTAGATCAATTATATTGTTAGATCCCAAATTTCTTCGTGCAGGGTAAAAGAACTCAGCGATGTGAAAGTTCAATTTCCGAATGATCATCGTGTTGTAATAAATATATGTTTATTATGAAGAAGGGTTATTGTAATTTTGATACTGTACATTGTTTATATCCGCCCCACGGTTTTCCAATAAGCATATTAGATTGTTTAGACAAAAATAACAATAAGATGTTCTTTAAGCTATCACTGGTTTCATTTGACTTTTAAAGTATCGCCATCATTGCAGAATATGATTTGTTTCACTATATATTTTTTTGTTTTTTATTCGATTAAAAACGGGTTACGAGTATGAGCGAGCTAGATCCAAAAAGCAAAACGCCTAAATAATGTTATGTTCTAAAATTAATATACAAAAACAAATATTTATGAGTTTTATGCAGTTAGGCTATTTTGCATGGCAGACATTGACTTGAGGCTTTTGTTTACCTTGCAAATTGCATTCTAGATAGCCCGCTCAAATTCGATTAAAACATTTAATTATTTTTGCTGAAGCTATAAATGTGCTTATGAGGTGAACTGCCAAAAACTATTATTTAATTGAAATGTAATCTGAGATATCGTTTAAAGTCGATTGTTTTTTTCTTAACCTATTTTTTCATGGTAATTGTGCAGCAGCGATTAATCGTAGTGTTTTATTAAGTGAATTATAAAATTATGTTAATGGGTTGTAATACAATCTGTTTATTAATGAACGTTTGCGACTTTTATTTGATCTCCTTCATAAGTTACATCAAATACTTTTTTGTTTAAATAATATACCACAATAAATAGATTATCTTTTATTTACTTTTCAATAAGTAATGTAAATAGTGACAATTTTAGTGAGTAAAGAAAAGCTAAGCATCTTATAAAAATATTTTTTATAATTTTCAATGGACCTATTAGGCATCGGCAAGTTATTGTGTCTTTTAATAGTCATACATATTTACGAAGGTACTACAACATGGATCGATAACTTTGTGATATCAACAATTATATAAAAGTGTAAATTTATTCAAACTGTACCAACTTTCATTATAAGAACATTTTAATATTATAAGTCTCACAATTCATTCAAAGTGAAAAATACCTCTCACTTGACACGTAGGTTTTTGAAAACTAAGCTTGGAATGCAAATCTTTAAGACACAAATAATATAAATTTAAAATATTGTCCCTTGGATAAGTATTTTAAGCTTATGCTCTATATAGCCCACAGCTATATTAACATTGAGCAACGACCACGCCACATTTAACGCTAGACATAGCAGAGCAAATTAAAAATACAACTCAAAACATATCATACGTAAATCAATTAAATAGTTCGAGCTTATGATTAATTATTTTTGTAATTTGTAACAAAACTACCAAAAGATTTAGATTCAATAAATAACCATTAAAAATAAAGACTTTAATAAATAACGTTTACTCGAAATATTTGAATGCTACATAAGAATGATAAGTACGTTCTTAATACATGAAATGACATTTCGGTTACATCTTGTGGTAGAATAACTTATACAGCATTAAAATAAAAGCTTACGTAATTAAATATTGAGGCCAACAGTACGTGTGGCGTGGGGTGTAAGTTGTAGTGTGACATTAAGGCAGAGGCTTATTCTCGGGAATGGTTGGCGAGGTGGCGCCACTGGCGGCGCGGCTTGCATCGCGCAGCGCCTCGTCGAAACTCTGCGTCGAATTGGACCTTGACGCTACTTTACCCTGCAACACACATACACACCTGCATAAACAACTTGCCCCTATATCTTCTTACTTCGACTTACCTACTTCAATATCACTAGTTTTATCTTAAATATAAAACAAAGTTGCTTCCCGCTGTCCCTTAGAGTTTATGCTTAGATCTTTAAAACTACGAAACGGATTTTAACGTAGTTTTTTAAATGGATAGAATCAAGAGGAAGGTTTATGTGTAGTTTTTTAACGTGTTTTGTTTTGTAATACGAGTCTGATCAATAATTTGTGTCAGCAACGATCGGAAAGGAAGACGACAATGTACAATGTAGTTTCTAATTTCCAGAGCTGAGAAACTCGCGTATACTTGTTCTCCTATTTTGTTTTGTTACCGTGTTCTATCTTCAATATTTTATAAGATTGCTTGCTTGCTTCCTCCTTGCTTTTGAAGTACATTAAAAATTAAATAAAAGTACCTTAACGTTTTCGTAAGCGGAGCCGACGCGTTCCTCGATAGATCTGAAGGACTCCGAGTTGCGCATCTGCCCAATCTTGGTGCTGACGCCAGCTGTTATGCCGCCAAAGATTGAGGTCGTCTTCTCCGCCGTCGACTTTATCACAGATTCCGTTTTTTGGTATCTGAAAAATAAAAACACAGTTGGAAATACATAGTTAAATAAGTTAAGAGATATTTTTTTCAAATCTGTCGCCTTTATAAAGCCCTGTTTTTGGAGTTAAATAGGGATCGATTTGACAATACGTACTTGATCAGGTATTGCCTACAATATAGCTAAATACGTACCAACGTGGAATGATCTCTCAACCATTCATGTCACTTATAACTTCATCCTGCAAAAACCCATGCCCGAGCATATCAACTGGTAACTAAGTATTAATAAGATACTGTGTTATCATTAGTGTTGAAATCAATACTAGATACAAGTGAAGTGGGTGCATCATTTATAAATTTAATTATTTTACTATTTTGAAGTCTGTTTGAGTATATGATATACTCAAATTATTTAAATTCAATTATTTATAAATGAAATAATGACATGCATGCAGTTATATATCTACATCATGCTTTGAATGATGATTCTTTTAAAATGAATGAATTAAACTTACACTTAAAACAGAAGAATTCTTGAGGGTTAGAACAAAATTCTCCAATAAAAATATTGGAACCGTGTAAAACAGCAGTTTTAGTTTCTTTTGGACATA
This sequence comes from Choreutis nemorana, assembly GCA_949316135.1. NCBI lineage: Eukaryota > Metazoa > Arthropoda > Insecta > Lepidoptera > Choreutidae > Choreutis > Choreutis nemorana. The sequence goes on from OX438598.1 coordinate 4,477,625, forward strand.
CGCAAGCTTATCAAAGATTTGATAGAAAGTAACAAAAAACTACTTACATTGGTGCTTCTGTCACAGCCTGCGTGAGAGCAGCGACGCGTGTTTCTATCGATTGATAGCTGTCGTGCAAGAAACAAAAGAGTGATAAAACTAAAACGCCACCAACTAGTACTACCAGCGCAAAAAGCTGAGGCCTTATAAACCCATAAATTAAACTACTTCCTAATAATAAAAATCATACTAGAATAATCGTTCTAACCCTAAAGAAATGAAAAAAACTTAATAATTTGTTACATGATGAAAAAAACTCAGGTAAAATTGATACTGACACATGGCTCTCCTTTACGTTTTTTAAACCCTGATTAACATCTTCAGTGATCTCCTTCCACACGGTGATGCCGAGTTTTCTTTTTAATTCAGAGCTCTGGCGCACCTGAAAAGAAATTTTATACTATAAATAATGAAGTGGAATAATGAGTTGTTATAGAACTAGGCGAATGGAGCACACCTGCCACTGAAACTCCTGTTAACCAAGATCAAAAGTGGCATTCTTTGTAATGAAGTTGCAATAAAGCACACTACCGTGTGTCTTGGAACTCGCTAGGAATTGAATTATCAAACCCTGACTATCAAAACACCACATTATGCTAAGCTAAATGCAAATCTAATTCTTGTAGCAACATACTGGTGGCGAAACTTTTTAGATGAACGCTAGTTTCCCCTTGTTAAGACAACATCTAGTTACCAATGATATAAATATTTAGTTAATGGCATTACAAGCGATAAATAATTTGATGCGAAAGTAACATGTTTGATCGAAAATATAGAACTACAACCCCATCAAGATTTGATAGGTAGTCAATATATTTTCAGTAAAAATGAAATTTAAAAATTTAACACCTTAAATCTACATTTACAGCAATCAAATATATCGGACCATTTTGAGTAGGTAAGTTGGTCCCAAAAATACCCTTGAATCGATATGAACTAAATGGGTACCAATAGCAATAGTTTTTGCAACGTGAAATGAATGAACGTGATCAATTTCTTTTAAGATGAATAGGTGATTTAGGAGCAAAAAACATGCTTTGCAAGAGATCCGGTTTCCAGGTTCAACTCTTTTGTGTAGGTACATATCTAAGTAATTCGCAAAGTTTATATCTGCATACATGTCTTAAAAACTATATTGAGCACATATAACACAAGAATATACAGAAAATATGCAAATACTTGTTTGTAAAAAGATTTTATGTCTGTGACTTTTCTTTCTCTACAGTTAATTACAAATTATATTGATTTATATTTGATTATTTGTAATAATAATATGCTGTCATACAATATGCAAAAAACGAAAACCTAAGACAGCCAAATATCTACATACACAGAAAATCCTATCCTTTCTGATAAATAAACGAAGTTATAGATACCTTGCTTTGAAGCACGGTCCGCAAAGTTGCGATCTCTTCCTCGACACGAGCAAGTTCGCGACTCCACTCCGCCTTGACCTGCTCCGCTTGTTCAGGAGTCAAGCCGACCAGCTCATCAGGGGTTCGCACATCACCGGCCGCACCAGTGCCAGCGATAGCTTCCTCAGCTACATGGAAAAAATCTAAATTTATTTCAGTTTCTAGAGGCTTTTTTTTAACCGCATCAAAAAAAAAGATAGTTGGCGGTCAGGTCATGGGGGTTAAACATTCAAAAACATCAAAGCACGTTTTAATTAATTGCGTTGAGATGTTTTCAAGGTTAACTATAAAATTTTTGAAGAATTAAAATCATAAAACGAATAGGTAATTCTCTCAACAGACTTGTCTTTCACATTTACTCCGAAAAAGAAGGCACACATTTTGCCTTTTTTCATAACAGCTGTACATATTTTTGATGGGATTAACAGTGTTTTGGTTTAGATGACGTTTTTTTTGGAAATTAGAGGTAGACACTTCAATTTAATTATGTAATAGTCGAAAGTCATGATTGCCTTAGGTGCTTTTTTGGCCAATTTGGGTACTTGGTAATGAGGTATTACATCATGCATAAAGTAAAACACTTATTTTCGAGATATTGAATAAAATTCAACTGCCCAATAGTTATTACAGATCAAATTTTATGTGAGGGGTAATTATATATTTTTTTAACTTATAAATCTTCACTACATAATATGATAAAACATATGGTAATCTTTTTGGAATAAAATTTGTGTAACACTAACCTCCAGGAGTTATACCTAGAAATTTTTTGTAGTTAGTGTGGCTAGAAACTTTGGCAAGATACGGTTTAGATAAATCTTGAAACGTAACTCGGACTTCGCGCATTTTTTTTCTGAATATACGTAGTCTTCGCCGACGATTATCCACGTAAAATTCTGTCTCTATACAAAGTGAAGATTCAGCAAGTTCAGGAAGAGATCGCCAATCAGCGTCAGGATCTTCTTGTGGCCAGTTTGTTAACTCTTCGACTTCGTCAAGTTCATCAATAGCGACGTCAAAGCTTGGCGTAGAGTCATCATCCGGTGGCAGGAAGTATGGATCTTCCATGTACTCTAGGCTCGCTGGCTCATCGCCACCTCCTGACATTACGTCACTTGCCATCCCCCTACCTGCCTCGCCTGACGCGCCAATCTGACATATTTCTACTCGATACGACCGAATTTTTACTATGGCTAGTCTTTCTCATACAACTTACTAAACACATCTATAACAACAAAAACTTCGAACTGTTCATTTACACTAAAAACGTGATCGAGTCCAGGAAATAATCGTTAGTTAAATATTGAAATTTGACGCAACACGATCAGCACGAGAACGGAATATTCGTCCAATGGCACAATCCAAGCGCAATGATGTCTGTATCTTTCGCCACGTTGAGCCTCGGCAGCACACCCGCGCCCGTCTCGCGCCGTTGCCCGAGTGCTCGTGTTTGCCACTTTCACCGACAACAACGCAAGCAGCTTTTGCTGATTTTAAAAATGGAAGATTGATCTTGACCTTCAAATAACATTGTTTCTACAAAACTGAATAAAATTGGATATTTAATTACGTCAATAATAAGTTGAAAGCATGTCTGGCTCGTATGTACCTGCGTAAGTTATTAACTGAACCAAACGTGGACTAACAAAACGTACAAAACATCAAATACGAGCTCACCTTGTGCGGCAAAGTTTATTGACAGTGCCTCAGGCGAGAGAGCAATGTAAGCAGGCTTTAAATATAAGAGTTACGTCATACTGGCTGTTGAAACAGACAAAAAATACTGTGGATTGCATGACCGGTCATTATCAGAGCAAAAGCAGATAGGTACGAGTAGGTAATGGCTAGACTAAAATTGAACTATGAGTCACTCGGGTGCTCAGCGCAACTTGATTGCGAAACACGCTGCTTGGAGACCGCAGACCTATGTTTCATAACTTCGAAGCTAGGAAGTTAAATTTAAAAAAAATGAATAGTTTTTTCGCTGATGATTCTGTTGGTTCCGATCTTATAAGACGTAAGCTTGTTTAAATAATTACCTCAATCCCAAAATACATAATATGGATGTGTATTTCGCACATAGATTTTTTAATACTCTTCTGTTGTAGATACATGTAAAATGTAAGTTCATAATCATCTAATTAATTTGTATGAATCATGTAAGTTAAACAAGCAGACGTTGAACCTTCTAACATTTTTCCGACGGTTATTTAGCGACGGACGTTTATTACTCCAAATAGTCGCTTTCTTTGGTGATATGGTAATTTCTATGAACATCTGTTTTGCCGCCTGTCAAATAGCAGACAGTCGTTTCGCAATTATTTATCTTTTGGATAATTTGTTATTATTTTTTTAATACCACTAAGGTGGCAAACAAGCATACGGCTCGCCAGACGGTAAGCAGTCACCGTAGCCTATATCCGTTTGCAATACCAGCGGTATCACGTAAACATTGCTGACCCTGCAAGAACCTTTTAACACCTTTATTGAAGAACCTCACGCTGTAGTCACTTGGCAAAACCATACCCTCACGCTCATACGCTTAGGTTGTGGAATGAACTCCCATACCACAGTTGGCGCAGTGGTGTTAACAGCCGACCGCTACGCTAGAGGTTCCGGGTTTGAATCCCGGCGGGGGCGGGACTTTGTGTTATTAGATGTTGTATTCTTATTTATGTAGTATATACCATATCTTTACTTAGTACCTGTGATACAAGTTTTTCTTAGTGCAGGACTGAGTCAATGTGTGTGTCGTGATGTGGTTTTTATTTTTATTACTCCATAACCTAAGCGTTCGCGGGAGAAAACTTTTTTGAAAGGAATGGTTCGCGACCAATTTGGCTCTAAGGTGTGAGGATGATTTCCCCGACGATGACGAGAGATACGATGGTAAAAAGTGGCCGTGGGCAGAATCTCAAACAATTTCTGACATACAACACAAGCGATAGAGAACACACAGAGGGAAGCAAAGTCTCTTCTCCAACTTAGGGCTCAATGCCGCTTGTGAGCTCGGGATCATCAAAACTTCGGGCCAACTGATTAACCAACCATACATAAAATCAACAATAACACTACTTTCGAAATCAATGTGTCGCTGTCTTTGCAGTAAGGTTATTGATGCAACATGTGTCAAACAAAGTTCGATCAGAATGAATGACCCAACCGAAAGACTTTCATATTACGAAACACATACGAACATTCGGCCGATACTTTTTCGTCGCCACGACGATCAAATCAACGATACTCGAATTATCGTCGAACAAACATTATTACAGACAAACAAACGCCAGATTGCTATAGTAGGCTTTTAGAACCAGCGGCGGCGCGAAATGTCGGCTATTTCGGCGACTGCCGACGACTTTGCACCACAAGGGGCCTTGCAAAAATATTTGAAGATATCAGGACTTTATGAGGAACTCCAGAATTTTTAATGAACAATGGCAAGCAAGCAGATAGTTCACCCGAAGGAAATGATTGAAGTGATATATATTTGAAGTCATACATACAATGTTCCAATCAAGAGGCTAAGTGTGGAAAACACCCAAATAAACTAACTATCCCATTTCATCAATGGGGGACCTTGCAAAATTAATGTTACAACTAATTTATTTAGGAGTTTGATTTTTTTTCAGACAGGATGATTGCTGTGGCCTGGAGGACTATTGATGGACAATTCCACACGGAAGGCATTCCAACTCTTATAATGGCAAGCAAGACACAAACTAAAAGTCAGTGCCACTATAGGCTCGACCTCGGATTGCATGACTTAGGGGCAAGAGTAATCTAACAGCAAAGGGTTACTGAGTAAGAACCAGAATAGGAGGTCCCCAACAGAGTGGAGAATCCTTGTATTGGTTGTTTGATTATCCAGGGAACAGGGGTGGGTCAGCAACAGATGATCCCTAACAATGATTTTGATCCCTAGCTCACCTAATGTGGCCTCGCAAGGAGGCATGCACCTATTGGTTGGGGTGTGAAGGAACAGGGTCTTTAATCTTTAGTTTATTTTAATCATTAATATAAAATCATCAAGAATTTGGTCACAATCTCACCTGATGGTAAGAGACAATGTACCCAAAGTTATGGCATTCTAGTCTGAAAAATAACTATTTACTTTTCATTTGAAGAAGTCCAAATTGGACTACCAATTGTCCAATTATCTTATTGGACTTCTTCAAGGCTCAAAAAAACAAATACTAGGAAAATATTCTTGTTAAGGAATATATAAATGCTTCTCTACAAATAATTACTTTTAATGTATTTAGAACTTCACAATGAGCTATTTACCAATTACATGTAACATGTCAAAGAACAGATAAGTATCTACCTACATTATTTTACAAATAGTTGGTACTTTCTTTCAAGATTGACTTGATAAATCTGGTTCTGATAGTCGCTGTCTTTAGCGATTAACAAAGAATGACTAACTTTATAACTAGTAATGCCGGGTAATTTTCAGACTATTACGGTATAATTCAAGCTATCTACACAATAGTAGTCGGCTATTAAACAGTAACAAACACACTTCAGAAATGCAATATTAAAAAACAAAACTACTTACCAGTCTGTACACCGCTCATGTTGCACTCGTCTGTTTAGTGTCGTTAAAAGTACTTAGGTTGTACGAGTAAAAAGTCAGAAATGGGTTTATAAAATACTTTTAGAATTAAATATATTTTATAGTTTATGTGACTTTACAGCGTATCAATCGAAAAATTACACTGACTGAATTAATAGTGCTGACATGACAGAGAGTGACAGTGACAACTAGCATAGGACAGAAAGAGCGCTGCGATCAGGCGGAGTGACTGACGGCAACAGTTACCTATTTCTATTTATTGCAGTTCTTTGAGTTAGACAACATAATCCCAAGAATTGTTTCAAATTCTCTACAAAAGCATATAGAAGTTTACTATGTTTTTTAACTGTTAGTAAGTTCTGAAAATGCGAAAGAATCCTTAGAACATCTTTAGAAATAAAAAAGTTCCGAGACTACGACCAACGAGGTACGTTTCCAAAAATAATTTTGGTACACGCCGCGATCCAGCGTGTACTGTCATACGACTTATCCTACTTACAATTTCGTATAGACGAAATATTGTCTTTTACTTTATTTGAGATATGTTAAAAATGTAGAGGTCAAACCTTGAAGGTCCTTTAAAACTAAGTATTCTTCATAAGTTTGGACCAAAATTAAAACAACATGTGCAAACTTTTTCCAATAAATACTATATCGGAGACGAGTAGGTAATGTTTACGGTACCTACGTAATGTTCTGAAGTGAGCCGTCTTTTGAATAGTTTCAAAGAATGCTAGTGTTGGCTGTGTTCTAAGTCTTTGAAATAAAAAAACTGTATGAAGGCGACAATTTTATTTGACGATTACTAAGCCAATGTTACGTGATGAGAACAAACAATGTTGTTATTACGAATTTTATAAACTTAAAAGAACTTATTAAGTATGCGACAGGGACAACAGGTAATTAAGGTTAACAGGACGGGGGATTTTATCAGGAAAACAGTCATACAATGAGATTCTTAGGTAACGAAAATATGAAAAAAAGGAGAGGAAGAATAAACGCGTGAAGAAAAAATAAGGATGGCGTTTTTAGAGCTTTACTGAAAGACATCTAATATATATTGGTCTTTTCTTTACTAAAAATTACAAAATAAATAAAAGCTCCTAAAAATTACAAAATAAATGGAGGACACAGTTATACAAATATTCTTCGGTGAATGGTTATTGAGGTCATTGTAAAATTGCCTTTCTGCGAGCCTGACTAAGAAAGTACGAAATGTTTATGCAGTTCAATTTTTGCCCAGCTGTAACAGGTTATAGTAAGAACCCTATCCTCGACCAATCTCCATGTAAACTACTGACATTCCCTTAACGTGTACGTAATGTTGCTGGCAGTAGACTTCAGTCGGTGATTTCCCCGAAGTATTTTAAAGAAATATTCTGATGGATTTTATTGATGGTACAATTGCAAGGTAGTTAGGTATTATATAACATGATGTCTATTACATTTTAACAGAATTTTACAATTATTGTTGGCGACACTGTTTGACTCTCACTCAATCAATTTTTCATTGGTCACACATTCGTAGTTTGACGTCTTCTTGGTCTTCAATTCTTCTTTGTGAATTTTGTGATTTTATCGAGAAAATTAAGGTTCTGCAATTGGTACGTATTGTATTGATAAGTATAATCAAATATCATAATTTCCTGTAAAACATTGCTGTAATGTATTAAGAAAAAGTATTTTTGTTAACTTGTAGGATAAGTCTGTCTGTCTACATTACAGTGCAATTTTTGCTAATTATAACTTATTTTTTTTACCGATTTAAAAAAGGAGGAGGCCCTCAATTCAGTTGCATGTTGCTTTTTTTTTAGTAAAAATGTCATCAACTGCTTTGTTTGGTAATACTTCTGGGCTTGGAGGTAGCTCTGGAGGAAACAAACATTTGGTAGAATTCCGAGCGGGCAGGATGACACTTAAAGGCCGTATGGTCCATCCTGATAAGAGGAAGGGCTTGTTGTACGTATACCACGGTGAAGACTCTCTCATGCATTTTTGCTGGAAGGATCGTACAACCGGTGAGGTGGAGGATGACCTCCTAATATTCCCAGATGACTGTGAATTTGTCCGTGTGTATGAGTGCACCACTGGCAGAGTTTATGTTCTCAAGTTTAAGTCACTTTCTAAGAAGTACTTTTTCTGGATGCAGGTAATCTTAATAACTGAAGCTTCTTTTAATTAATCATAGGATTCAATAATATGAGAGATAAGTTTTCACAACAAGTTAATCTATTGTCTGTCTAAGGCTGCTTTCACATTAGGTTGCAAGGAATGCATCAATGGCTGTGTGACAGTTGGGCTGCTTGGAAGTTAGCTGACACTTTCATACTAAATAGAGTAGCACAACAGCCACTTGACATGTGATTATCATAGCAGCATATGATTAGTCAGATTTGAGCCAGTGTAGTAAGCTCATGTTACATACAATTATTGCACAATGAGCTTGAGATTTGATGAGATTTTTTTTTGACATTTGAATGTAATGAATTTTTATCATTAAAATTTTTCAGCAATATGTTTCATTGGATTAATCCAGTATCATCTTTTTAAATACAAACTTGATATCAATGGCGTTGAAGGAGAACCAACAAAAGGAGGAGCAATAATTATGTTTTCTCATTGGCATCCATTATTGGAATGAATTGGGTGGTACACACCCGTAGTTTTATTAAGAAAATACCTTTATTTATTTTAAAGGAACCCAAGGCTGACAAGGATGATGAGTATTGCCGTCGCATAAATGAGGTCTTAAACAACCCACCTACATCTGGTGGACGTGGAGGGAGCAGTGGTGGGGCTCAAGATGGGGAGCTGCAGAACCTTCTGAACAATATGTCTCAGCAACAACTCATGCAACTGTTTGGAGGAGTTGGTCAAATTGGTGGTCTTTCTTCTTTACTGGGCACTATGGGGTAATTTTTACACTAAATTGCTTATTTTCGTATGTAATTTAGTATAATTGCATATAATGTTTTAAATTGTTCTGTAAGGTAAGATAGGTCATGGTATATATTTGTAATTCATGTTGAATAAATAAATAAAATAATGACAATAAATTATGCTCAACAAATATGGGAGCAATAAAAATTAATATTATACCTGCATTAGTTTTTGTATGAAGATAATTTTTATTCACCATTAAAGATTATTGATTGGATATTAATGATAATTCAATAGAAACTGATGTCTATAGTGATATTTTATTACAAACAGCAGTAGCAGTGGCATGTCTGGCAGGACGCACGTTGCGTTTTCCGCGGCGGTAGTAAGCTCCTCGCCTGAAGAAACTAATGTAAAAATTGAATTGAAATTTGTTAGAAACAACAGTAGCTATGATAGTTCAGGAACAAGAGCAACGGGGTCAATAGCTTCCCTGGACAGAAACGAATGTATGAGTTGATGTTTTGTCAGAAACAATAGCAGCAGTGGTACGTCAGGCAGGGCGACGAGCGGCTCCCGCGGCGGCAGCAGCTCCCCGCCAGCGCGCACGCCGCCGAGGGCGCGCGCCGCCGCCCCGCTGTCGCCGTCCGCCGCGCCCGCCGCACCCGCCGCCGCGCCTGCCGCCGCCGCCGCGGCTCCCGCGGCCGCCGCACCCGCACCCACCCCGGCTACGGCACAAAACCCTAGTAGGTTCACTTTTAACTTGTTTGCTGTAGGTTCAGATTTTTTCCCCTACCGCTAAAGTCCACCCATGTTGAAATATTTTATTTATGAGTTTGTAGAAACCACAGTTTTTATCATGGCAAATATTATAAAATAAAATAAACATAGATTTTATATAAAAAAATGATCTTGTTGGTTGTAAACCAATTTTATTATTATGTGTTGCTACAGATATAATGTTTAAGATTTCCTGTTTTTATTCAAAAATATTTTTCGTTATATTTCATAATCTGATTTTTTGAAGGTAAGTGAAAACTTCTTATTTATGTGCCTATCCTCATATTTTGTGCCAATACAATTTGTTAATAATATTGGTGAAAATTTTATTCAAAAGTGAATTTTGTCCGAGATTTAGGAATAGTTTTGGACTCAAAACTCTTTTTTGCTGACCACATAGACTCTCGTTAATAGAGCACATAGGTGTTTAGGTTTTGTCATGCGGTTCTCGAAAGACTTTTCGGATATTCACTGTATAGCTTTGATAAGGGAGTTTTCTTTATCATTGACTGCAATGAACTACACAACTCGGTTCTTCGTCTCGCCGCTCCTATAAAACACACAAAAAATACAAACATTTTAGTAGTGGATTTACTAAAACTAAATACGCGTCCAACTCAGTGGTTTTGAGAATTCAAAACAGTTAATATAGAGACACTCATACATACAAACTTCCTACACAAATACACTCACATGTACACCCAAGATAGTAGCAATTTTTTTTTTTTTTTTTTGGATTACCATAATTCTGATTTTATTTTACATAATGAAAAACTTTTATTGGCAGAAGCAGAACTTTGAAAAGCTTATTTTTCATGTAACTTTTTTTTTAAGGCTGTGGTTTTTGTTAAATAAATAAATAAAAAAAACATTAATTTTATGTCTTACATGTTTTACTAAAAATTATTGTCAATCAGCAAAATAATAATTGCAAGGACAAAAAGTAGCCTTAGTGCCAGTCCCCAGCTTTCACCCGCCGAGTTTTTTTTAAGTACCTAAAAAGATTTTCATTGTTCATCTGTTTTTATTTTATTTTACCAATACTGTTTTTATATCAATAACTGGTAATAATTTTGGTTAGATACCTAGTCTAACAAAATTAGGCATTTGTAAACAGGTCACTTGTTTTAATATAAATTTACGACCCGCCCCGGCTTCGCAAGGATATTATGCATGTATTACATACACATAAACCTTCCTCTTGAATCACTATATATTTTAAAAAAACCGCATAAAAATCCGTTGCGTAATTTTAAAGATCTAAGCACACATAGGTACAGACAGCGGCAAGCGACTTTTATACTATGTAGTGATAATTACATCTGGATTAATCTGGAATTATTATTTATGAATTGTAAATTGCAATTACTTTCCTTACTTATTTGGGTGCATTATAATAAGATGCCTAGATATCGCTTTCCAGCTGTTATTCCATCTACCTACACAATGAAGGGTTGTGTAAGTAATCGTGGTATTTTAGAGTTTTTACTTTTAAATTTAGATAAGACACCAAACAAGAGGTAACCCTCTACACCGTCCATCAGTCAAGGTCGCTATGTGCCAGATGTATGTCTCTTTAAAACTATTGCGCATGCGTCGGTAACTAGTCGATAGTGGCCATATATTTTGAGTGGCAACCCTGCTAAAACTTCCAAATCATAAAAAAATAATAAATATTTACTTTGTATAATCTTACAGTCCAATCTGGTAATATCAAAGGCAATGACTATAACAAATGAGATTAACGTGGACCCAGGCGCCTCCGCAGCGGCTCTGCCAGGTGACCTCGTAGGACATCTTCTCATAATACCTGTACTTTTACAAGTGAATTTTATTTGAAACTAGCTGTTGCTGCGCGGCTCTACGCGCGTTTTATCTTGTGATCCCTTCGGATTTCTCCTCTTAAAACCTTGGAAATACAACACTAAAACAAATATTATTTGGTACAAAGTTACCCTGATTCTCTATTATTTAGCTCTAAATCAGGCTCCGTAGTAATTAGATAACACACATACATTAACGTTATATCTCTTTCTCATAATAATTTGAGAATGGTAACGTTTCAGGCGGACAGATATTCCTGTCGGACCTGCAGCGCTACTTCTCCGGTCTTGGCACTGCTCCGCCGACTGAGGAGGCCGCGGCTCGTGTGGAGTTGGCTGCGGCGTTATCTTCGAGCGACGTGGTGTCATCAGCGGCAGCCAACGCTTCGCGCCTCGCGCCCCACCTGCCTGGGGGCGAAGCCTCCACCGCTGACGATGTAAGGACCACCCTGCTCTCACCGCAGTTCGCTCAGGTGAACCCCATAGTGTTGCGCAACCCCACCTTAGCTTACACCTCTAGTGGTGTTACTATTGCCTCGTGCCTGCTACTTTTAGATAAGATTAAGGTCGCTTAGTAAAGAAGGATTATGATATGTTTTAAGTTAAAAAGAAAAGCAATATGTGCTAACACCAATACCTGATTGTTACTTTTATATATTACATAGGACTCTTGTACATGGGATACCATACCCAAAGTCTACTCTATCCTTCTTTGTTAATATGATCAAGGTCTTACTTCCCAGTAATAATTAATTTCAATACTCAAATAACAATTGGAATTATTTTACTCATTCTAAACCTTGGATAAGGTTATAACCGTACCTTTCAGGGGTAAAATTAGGGATTAGGGTTTTTGCAATTTTAATTAACTTCATAATATAAAGTAATGAAAACGCTAAACTGAACTGAAAATATAAATAATACATTTGATATAAAAAGTAGAGTTTGCATTGAAAAAGAAATCTATTCTGAGGTATTATTCAAAAATATTGCCTCAGACGGGAGATAGTAAGGTATAGACGCTAATAGGCTACGGCCACTGATTTACAAAACAAAATACTGTTTAATTTTTACTTTCACAATAATATTTGAAGTAATGTTTAATTGAAAGATTTTACTAAAAACTTAGTCTGTTGTATCATTGTATTTGTTTTGATTTTTGAAAGGATACAAAGAGAAAACGAGAAGAATGCCGATTCATTATGTAGTGACATTGTGTATGATAAAACATCATAAATATTACAGTACATTTATACTAAATTATTTTACATAAACATCATTTTAGGGCAGCATTCCAGGAGAGTGATGTGTGGTGAGATTAGCGGTCACGTGACATAAAGCATGAGTTGATGTCATTTTGCAATTTTCATAAACCTCTTTAAATAAATAAATACATTGTCTAGAGTGTTCATAAGACTATCGAAACTATTATCGCATCCCTATTGCATGTTTGAATTGTAAGAACTTTTGAATTAATGTCGTGGTATGGTGTTTTACGCTTGCTTACCAAAATAACGAAGCAGATATATATATCTATTATATATGTGTAACTGTTTGTGGAACACTATGCACCTTAGAGTGTCTGTATAATAAATGTTTGCATTTCACTGTAGTCTTATCAGGTAGGTTCTTTTTACTCAGCATGTTTTTTATTAACAGAATTGAATGCAGTAACAAAGACATGTATAACATTTTATGATTCTGTTTGACTGTACTTTGAAATTCATAAATCATGTGAAAGTTGACACATTAAAACAAATAAAATTAAACATAAAATATTAAAATATACATAGATACCCAGACTATGGTTTATGTCATAAATGGTTTATATGCAGGGTGTTATATAAGTACTTTGTAGTAAATATTAAAAGTCGGAATTATTTTAAATTTAGCCTAATTACATAATCCATATTACTACTAATAATAATGTATCAAGAAGTGTAATTCAAGCTTAAAAGTGGCACCACGCTAAGCCTATCGCGATAGGGGTGCCTTCAAAAGGCAATTGCGCTGTTTTGTCAGACTGTGGCACTCAAATCAGTCAGATGTGTACCGAAAGAAGTTTTAACTACATTTTCTGTTGTATTTTTTGTTGATTCTTTAAACAAATACTTCGTGGTATGTTGAGTTGTGTAGAAAAAATACGGATAAAAAGAATTCCTTGATCACTTCTCACATGTGAAAAAAAAATATTTTCGTAACCTATGTCATCTGGACTATAAAGTTTATGCTAGATTAAATGAAAAATAAATAATCCGAGATCACATCAAGTATTTCAATGAACAAGTGTTTTCATAACTTTTATTTTTGTAGATTATGATTATAAAAAATGTTTTTTGCAATTTCTTCCGGCAATAAGTTTTTAAAGGTACCTAGAAGAGTTTAGGTACGTATGACGTGAAATATTTTCTGTTTTATTAATTTTGTGCTAAATTTGATCTATAACTAACATATTATTATTGTTATCTTTTTACTTTAATGAATACTACTAATGATTAAATTGTTAAAAGACAAGAAAGCTTAAATAATGTTGTATGCCTTTTGGCAGTATATAGTTTAACACTAGAAATGCCTAACATCTGCAATATTTTAAGAACTATTTCACAGTTTGACACTTAAAAGTCAGTAAAAAATATATTTTTTTACCTGGTTTGCATACATATGTACCTACTCGTAAATCTATTTTTACATATTATACATATAATTTAAGTATGCTTCGTTTTTGAAATTGTTGCGTAAGTGTATAAATATTTTTATTCTATACCTACCTACTAATATTAATTTTCCTATAGAATCTTTTTTTTAATACAAAACATCTGACAAACAAGAAATTTAATCTTTCTTTGTATGTACTCGTAAAACCAACGACATGAAAAAATGTCTTGATTGTAAAGAAAATTTAATAAGAAATACTATAATAATATGTCACGTAATACACAAGTTTTGAATGTTTGTTTAATTTCTCAATGTTTATATCTTGACAGCGGATCGTGGCATCCAATAATGCATGATATTTCGGCCGCAGTTGTCGAGTACCTTGAGACGTTGAAATCAATACTCTGTGATAGCTAGCGTGAACCCTTGACATAAGTCATAAGACATAACTATAAGTCATATGACATAAGAGTATGTGTGGTACAATCCCGGACGCAAAAAAAAATACAAACGCATTACAGAAGGAACACCTCAAATGTAGTCATTATATCATAAATTTTTCGAAGTTTACAATAAATATCAAAATAAAGAATAAGAATAAAATAAAAGTTAATTCTTAGTTACCACAATTATTTTTATGATTTTTTTTTGCGTTCCTCTAATAATGTCCACGAGATTATTATTATTCGTAGAGGTATACATTTTTACAAATTTTACTCAAATATTAATGCTAACAAGTTGACGTCAAAAATACTGTTAATCTATCATAATACTGTTCGTATATCACGTTCAAGTTTTATATATTATATAATTGTGTCATAAAAAATGCATTTAACAAGCTCAAGTATATGTACAGGCATAGGAAGTTTTAAACCACTAACTTCAACTTTTCATTTACCCTGAATATAAACCTATATATTTAATTTTTGAATAGGAAAACTATTAAACATCTTATCATAAAAATATGAAATAAATATCTGTTATTGTAGAAGTTAATTTGTCACAGGCGGCGAATCAGTTTAGTTCTGCTCTGACGTCAGGACAGATGGGTCCCGTGATGAGTCAATTCGGGCTGCCGCCTGACGTAGCCGCTGCAGCTAACACTGGGGACATGCAGGCTTTCTTTCAAGCTCTAGAAAACTCTTCATCCTCCTCTGAAAGCAAGCCCCAAGATGAAGCGAAGAAAGAAGACAAGCCTAAAGACGACAAAAAAGACAAAGACGACGACGCTGGAATGCCGCTAGACTAAATTATAAGAGTAGTCTCTTATCGGTTTTTGATTTCATTGGTGTAAAATTAGATTTTAGTTTGTGAGATTTTGATCTTAAGTAAATGTCAACTTTTGTTATTTTAATAGTATAATTTGGCTAATTATCACAGTTTTGTAGATACAACATATTTTAAAATAAAACAGGACTTTAACAGCATTGTAATTTTTCATTTACAATGCGTTTTTGCTATATTGAATTATAGGTACTTAGATGTGACCATTTTACTACGTGTGGTTATTATGTATTAAAATTACTAGCTCTCAGAACATGAATAAAATTCTTTGCAAAAATTTGTCTTTTAATCCTTGTACGTTTAATCATTTTGCATTAATAATCAAAACGGTGATAAAATTGAAATGGACCAAAGATCAACTCTTATCTACCTACTAGTGTAAAACGACGATAAGATTAATGGTTTGAAGTAATAAATTATTATAATTCATGAACATGTTTATTGTGAAAAATGTACGTAAAATATCTCAGATCTTAATTTAATGTAACATTCTTTACCTAAACATGAATTCAAAATTAATTCTGGCTTTTTTACAAAATTTTAAGACATTTTAGATTTTATTATTCTTTGGATATAAAATTTTAAAAAACACGTTTCGGGATATTCAAATTCAATTCTAATTTTGAATTAATTTTCTGTGACAAACTTTAAAATTAACTACTACCTAGTGTAATGATTCAGTATCTGGTTTGTCCCATAAATATGTTTGCACACAGATTTGGATAAACCACCAAAAGTGGCCTAAAATAAAAACAACAGGTACCAGGTCAGTCTGAGTTAATTAAACAAACACATAAAGAATGTCCTCTTAAGAAAGTATCCAAGATTATTTCTTACAACGTTATCTATCACAGAATAGATTATAGTATAGCAGTGGGTTTTGTAATTAAACAAGGCTACTTGAAAAGAAGTGGGTACAATCGAGCGCACGTATTAGTAATGAAACGAACGCGGGCAACCATTGTGGCGCGAGTCGTACACGCGGACGCATACCTTTTGTTATTTCTCTTATAAAATTACTATATTAATTGATAAATAAACTTTATTTACAAACAGCAGTGTTAAGTGATAAAATTGTATAATGATTCTATTTCAAGTTTAAATAAGTTTGTTTATTTACTATAAAAGTGACTTTAGTTTGTGTACAATGGAACTGCAGGTTTTGCAAGAATGAGCTACGAATGACCGCGGGGCTATCCTGCGGCGAAGAGCGGGCGGGGCGGGTCGAGGTGGAAGGAAGGGGAGGGGAGGAGTAAGCCATGGCTCAACGGAGGATACTGTCTACTAACAATAATATGTGTAAGTAGTTTGGCTAATGTTGATACGTTACATCACAGCCTCGTAGTGTTCTAATCAGAGATTAAACTTCTGGGTATTAACGTGGGTTAAATAAATACAAATATTCAATTAAACTGATATCCGTTACGTTTTAATTCCAATAGGAAGATTGGTTTGGATAAGTCAGTTATTCTAATTCAAAAATTCTATGAGGGATATCTACGTACCTATGGTTCCGGGTAGAAGCCTTCTTATGGTGGTTCCTAATTTGCTTGCTTATTGTTATATGCATATGTATGTAGATGTTTTAATTTTAATACAAAAAAAATAATGATGTCATAGCGATAAAAATTAGAGTGAAATCGTGTAACGGCACGTCATAGAATTAAACTTTCAGAGAAATAAGAATTTCATATTTTATCTTATATTTATGTTTTGCTTATTTTATTCGAAATGTAGTTTATATAAAAGAATAGGGAATTTAATAATTATACATGACAAACTAATGATACCGAACACACATATAAATTTGTAGGACATAGATAGGTATGTACATTATTTTATCCATTGGGCTTTTGAGCTTTTAACTTTAGGACTTTTTATTTTGCTACGGTTTACTCAACAGATACCACAGTCTTTAAAACCAGTTGTATCATCGTTCAAGCAAAGGCACTTAAATATTATATGATGGTAAATTGCGATTCCGACATATCCCTGCGCCTGTTAAATTAATAGGAGACTTGTAGAGGAACTTAATAGGCAATAGCGGGCGAGCGGTGACCTCGGAGCGGCTGGGGAATCCTTTTGGCGCCAGACCGGCAGCGGCGTCTGCCCGCGCTCCCCGCAGCCCCCGCACCGCCCTACTCGAAATAGACGCACGGTGATTTACGCCTCGGCCGTATGAATAAATATGTTGCTCGCCTGCCTCGGGCCGCCCGCTACATTGCCACGTCCGCCCACCCCCGCTTCATACCGCAGACGAGCGACTAAATCAAACACTTAGATACCATTGCCTTTCTTCTATATTGAATCAATTATCTGTCGTTATCAACCAGGTATATACTCTGTATGACTTGCTTTAAAAAACCGCACTACAAGACTTTGCTCGTGATAAACAATTAAATCCGACAGAAGATATTCGAAGAAAATGATTACTCGTAATATCGCACAAACTGGTTTCTTTTGATGTGACTAATAATAAAATTAATAATTAAATAATAATTAAACGATAATATTTTCTACAAAAATATTGCTATATCGCCCATAATGTTGCAAAGTCACTTATAAATATTTGATTCATCAAAGTCTCAACTTCACTCGTTATGTAAACTGTATTGTCATGTACAAATACATAGATAGATATGACGACATCAACTGTAATTGGAGTCTGACGTCTAAATAGCAGGCGGCCACCTACATTGGAAATGTTTAGCTTTGTGGGTTGTTGGTACAACGCGTGCAAGTGAATATATTCAAACTCAGAATAATTGGATATTTTTTTAATTTTATAGGCGGTGCTCATTGATTCGATTGGTTGTCATTAGTGCAGGCGATCAAAGGGACTGCGTAAAGGTAGGGAAAAAAGCATCACCGTGTAGACCGGTCTCACAGGTTCCTACCCAGTGGCAAGCAACCGCGGTGCACCTCGCTTACGTATTCCATTCATTATGATTCAACTATCTTCACTTTTTACACTGTTTCAGTAAAAGTAAAGAAAAATATAATCAGAGAAACAAACACTTGGATGAACCGATATCCACCTACGTATCTAATAATTCATATGAAACTGTATTGGTGTTATATTATAAATAATAAGGTAATTAATTAGTTTTATTATGCAAATAAGGTATGGAATTTGAATGCACGTTTTAAGTTCGTTCGAACATCTCATTATGACTGCAAGGTTATATCTATAGTTAGTGGCGTTTGTGCAACAGACTGGCCAACTCGTTTAGCAGGTGCATTTGCGCCCCCTCACCTGTTTATACTCGTTTCAAATATTTCCGAATGATATGAATATAGTTCGATCTTTTACTAACTTTAATGACAAAATGATTTAAATAATTTTACTAACTTTAATGAAAAATTCACAAACTTCGTCCGTCTAGAACTCTTTTTAGGCAAAAATATCCTTACCATATTGTATAGAAATACTGTTTTTAGAAATGCATGGGATAACACGTGAAAATAAAATACACTGAGTTACTTTTTCATTGAGCTACCTATAAAATTGCATAGTACGAATAGTAGTTAAGTTTTACTTAAAGTAAATCTTGGTGTTAATATCAGAAGCATATAAACGTAGAATATGTAACTGACGCAAAGGTTATCGGACAAACAATGACGGGTCACCCCTTATTGAATTTATTTATGTACCTTAGCCCCTTGTTGTAGTTAAGAAGTTACTTCCTGTGAATTATTTAATTTAATTCGTCACCTAACCTTCTAAAACATTAACTATGCTTGAAACATCAAAAGCATCACGCGCAACTGACATTTTGTCCTTACAATGTTTTCTTTGGAATCCTTTAAATCGACTGATACAATCAAATTAATAATAATAATAATAACCACATCACGACTCACACATTGACTCAGTCCCGCACTAAGATAATCTTGTATCGCAGGAACAAAGCAACGATATGGTATAATTATACTACATAGATAAGAGAATACGACATCTAAGACCGGTAAGCGAAACAATACGTCTTACACAAAGTTCCGCTCCCGCTGGATTCGAACACGGAACCTCTAGCGTAGCAGTCGGCTGTTTACACCACTACGCCACCGCGGTCGAGGTATTTAATAAAAAATTCAAACAAATTTTGAAATAAACATGGCTTAAAGTATTTTTATTTAGAACTAGCTTCAGTCCGCAGCTTGGCAACTAATGAGGCCGTCCAGGTTAAAAGGGTACCTAATGTCTGCGCACATCCTAACTTAGTTTTCATTTATTATGAGGTGGCCCACCTTCTCTCTTATACTGTCCGGCTGCAGCATGTTCATTTTTTTAATTGAGATAGTAAAATGCATTGTATTTATGCAAATCGAACTTTGTTTTATTTCTAAATATTGTTGCAGATTTTTTATTGTACGTAATACGATGAACCCCCGTTTAGCCCCTTCAGAAATGAAATTATGTAAAACGGTGGATACGTTTTCATAGTTTTCATTTATTAGTCTAAACACAAAGCTTCATATTTGTAGCTCCAAACATGACGAACTTACATATAAACTATCAAGCCCCTTTTAACCCATTCAGGAATTGATTTTCAAAAAATATTCTTTCAAATCTTCAAAACTGGCATGAGATCTAAAGCTTAGAAACAATCAAATGCAAACTAATACAGTGCGGAGGCTTTCGAGGCATTCCAATTTTGAAGAGTATTTGCATTAAACCAAGCTTTTTATGATATTAACCTTTTTTGAATTAAATTGGATTGAGTTTTCAAACAACTGTCATAAAATAAAGTATAATTTAAATCAAAAGAACTATAGAGTATTGATATCAACTTCCAAGCGAATCACCCCAAAATTTTTCCTTTTTAACCGTCACTTCTGTTAAAGAATGTTTATGCAAAATTATAGATTGGACCAAGTAATCATATTGTCCCATACAAACTTTACCCCTTTGGGGTAGAATTTCGGAAAGTCCTTTCTTATCGGATGCCTACGTCATACAAAGAACTCGTCCCCCAAGTTTCAGGTCTCTACAATCAGTGGTTTAGGCTGTGTTGATCCGTCAGCCATTCTGGACAAAGCATTTTATCTGTATGGATTGTCAGCTAGCATCTGAATATCAGACTGTGAAAGATCAAAATATAATATCCGAGGCAGGTAAAGCTGCCTTTTTTCGGGTTAAATCACTAAAAATTACACGAAGAGGTGTCGGTAAGCGAGGACCGTCATAAGCCGTTACCATGGTGACCGGGGACGGGCTTAGTAGGCGGGTCGGTCCGCAGAACTGTTGATTTGTTTTGGTATTTCTCAGAAACAATGACGTAGAAGAACTACTACTACACGAGGATGGTTCGTACAGAAAGTCTTTGAGTGTTTTATTGTAAGTATGTATATAATTTCCAATGAATCTACAGAAAGGTTAAATCAGCTCTTTAATATTTGTAAAACTTTGATTGAAAATTATTTGACCCGTTTAGGCATAAAACAGATAAGTGAACTGTATTTGTAAATAAAAATGGTTAGTCCTCAGATAAATAAGTATGTACGTGTGCAAATACCCTATACACATTTCAAACCAAAAATAAAAGCTGTTTATCGTTGTCTACAAAAATAACTCCACGTTAAATGAAGTTGGAATCGGATTCCAAGAAATATTGGAACTGTAAATGTGAAAAAGTAAACTCAAGTCTGTGAACCGACGACGACGCCACGGCGCGTGCTCCGGGGTGTTCCGAGAAATGTAGCGCTCGCTTAGCACGAACCGACATAATAGCCAATAACTGGCATTACTGATTATTATTAAAATCTATTTAAAGAATCCAATGAAAAAAACTCTCCTTTTTACAACCAATTTGTTTGTAAATATATTGCCTGGGTGTGTGCCAAAAATGTAGGTAAGTCTTTGTGGAAACAATTCAAAATCTATGTTTTTAGGTAGGTACTAAGACTGCAAGGCATCTAGTACTTTCTTAGCCTTTATTTATAATTTATTTTCCTAAATGAGCAGGCAATATACTTATTTTTATGTCGCTCTTGGCAACATACAAACAAGCATACAAACAGAAACACAGCGTAATGCTATATTTTATAGCTGCGTTTTTGTGAAGGCTAACGTACTTCCTCATTCGTGCTCCTTACTTTGAGGGAAAAAGAACTCGAAAGGCTCTTCATGTCTGTCTACATTTCACTGCGGTAAAATATCCACCAAGTAATGCTGATTTGGAAACTTGATGGCTATGTACTTTCATCTTACAATGATATAAACTATTAATTTAGACGTTTTGATTCATCTACAAATTCCACGATAAAACTCTCCACTCTGGCGTAGCCCTTCAATTAAAGGGTCTCTTTTGTGATTTACCTTGGTCATTTTTAAATTCCATATCCAAGGTGAGAAATACACGACGCTTATCATTGGAGGTAATGTCAAAAGTGAAATACGGAGGTGGTTAAACAATAAGTAATCATTCCATTTTGCTTGCGGAATATGTCAAGATATGTAATACTAATGCAAACATAGCTATATTGTTATTTGTCATTTTGGCAAAAAGTCAATTTCTTAAATCTCGCATCATAATAAATAATACACCTATAATACCGGAGCGAACGTCATTAAACCGAGGGATGCCATGCCTGCCAACTCTATTTAAGTCCTGAAATCGTACCAATGCGCAAAATAAATGAACTATAGTCTGTGATAGATATGCTTACAGTTGTTTGATAATACCTTTACAAAAAAAAAATGTGTTAAAGAACCACGTGTCAATTTATTTATTTGTTCAGGCGGTATTTGATGATTCATCATTAGTTCGGTATATTAAATTGTGTTCTACCGTATTTTTAATTATTTAGCAGTTTATATACTTCCAACAAAATTCCTGTATACCTAACAACTATATAAACACAAATGAGCAACAACTACTTTGTAATCATTATTATTTTGCATGTCTATTCCATAATGATTGTACTCTTTGTTTATAATTAAATAAATCCTCTTTAACAACTAGGTAAGTAATCTACAGGTCATCATACTTTGGTGAAACCCATAATGTGAGGTAAACGTTGTTTCAAAATAACATATTTCCAATCAATACCCAATTCGTAATAGGTTCTGGCTGCCAGGGATATCATTTTACACATGCTAAAATTATTTCTGGACTGACACACAAGTTTAAATCAAGGTCGGAAACCATGATTAGTGACAAAAAATTTAAAAATATCCTCTCTACATACGAACGCAAAGGATAGGTTCCTTTGCGTATATATGTAGGCATAACATTAATCATTAATCTACTCTGTGTTAGTCCAAAACTGTAACTATATGAGTGGCTAGAAGACACGGGTAATATAAAATTAATGAATGAGCCATTGCATTTTTGCTTTCCGTCTATAAACATAGAATTTTATAGAACTAAACAGAAGAATTAGATAATCGTTTTCTGCAGGAGGCTCTGTTTAAATTATGTACATTGAAATAAAATTATCTAGGTTTAGGCCTATAGATATTTATTAGTTTTCTAAGGTTGCTTAGAACCACTTAATTTCTAGTCTAGTCTGTACATCGTCAGTAGATTAGTAAATAAATAAATCAAATTGCTTATACAGATAAAACGGGGACCGTAGATAGAAGGACATTATGTGTTTTCCTAAACATGGACTCATGTTGAGGCGCGGCACTTCTTGCCACGTCGGTCAAGCTACTGACCTGGTTAATAGGGAAGTTCGATCGGGGGTCTAACAGACTTCACCTACAAACACTTTTTGTGCAGTATGTTTCTCTTTTTTACTTATTCACCTAATTATGTGTGTTCATTATAGATATCACAAATGACATTCGAAAATCGCTATTTGTTTAAACTCTGAGATATTGCTTAACGTAAATAACCGAGATTTTCATTTCTGTCGTTAACACTGGCCAACTCGCTACAAGACGGGTTTCCCGCCTACGCGACTTCGTGGCGCCCGATCGGACTAACACTTGATTCTATGCATAATATTTAAGTAGGTAGGTACATACACTAATGTAGCCGTTGTATTGCCAAATGAATGTTGCATTACTGTTAAGTGGGGATGGCTGGAATGTCTTAATATACTTATTTATGTTATAAATTTTGATATAGTAAAAATGTTGTATAAGTAGAAGAAAATAATTTTATAGGTAAAATGTTTTATGTTTGACAAATATGTATTTGTGATTGTAATTGCTTATGAAAATGGGTCAACCTCATATAAACGGTGTAAAAGAAATAAATAATATCTATATAAATAGAGGTACCTACATATTTCTTAAATAAATTTCTAGCTTAAAAATAATAACATTTCAATACACAGAAAATATGATTGGCGTCTTTTTTTCAGAGTGAATTACAATCGCACAATGTGTTGATAAGAGAAAAAAAATATTCGCTGTACCTAAGCCGTGCTCAAGGTCATACGTTGACGTCGCGTCAGCAACGGCTCTGTCGGAAGCGCTAGCAAGACAGCGCCAACCAAACAACGCAACAAGTGCCCGCCCCGCGCACCCCGCGACCCCTCGTACAGTCGCCTTCTGCATCACTTACGTAAAATATTCATAACATAACATCAATGTTCAAAATGTATATTATTTATGTATCTTATGTATCTTCAAAATGTTTAGAGAGGTGATTATTACATAATTTATAATGTAATTTAATAGTACTAAATCACGATAAACAATTTGCGACAAAAACATTTTTTTGAGGTCTGATAAGAATTTACTTTAGTAGTTATTTTTTAATTAGGTTATTTTTTATATATGGTTGGTATGGTTAACCCGCAATCGTTCGGAATATATATGTATATTGCTTCCGCCAAGTTATTAACAATCAAGCGACTGCTATCGGAGGAGCGTGTGCGTCATAGCTTCTATAGCGCTGATAAGCGCCTTTCAATTATCATTGCAAATAACGTGTTTATATTCGTATGTAGCGCGAGAGTTGAGGAGTTTCTCTTCTGGGAATAATTATTAGCTATGCGGCCATAAATGATAACATGACCAGAAAGAAGTTGTCTTATATTATTAAAACGAGTTTATTTAGCATAGCATACAAGTACAATACAGATAAAGAGGTCTCATTGATAAATCGAGTTCACAAAGATAATTCTGTTTAGTAATATGTGGAAATTAACTTATTTAATCTGTAAACTCAACACTTTTGTGAGTAGTAGGCAATCTATATTATTAGAAATGGTTAAAATTGACGAGGACGGTATACAGAGCCAATACCCGTTCTAGTCGAGCGCAACCGTTACGAAATCAGTGCTGCATGAAAATTACTCTGCCTTGTATTGCTCATGGAAACAATCATTTATTAACTAGGTGCACACTTTTATATATTTTGCCAGTTGTTGGGACAAGTGTTTGGTAGGGTTAGGTTTCATTTATAATAAAATAGGTCTATAAAATTTAAAATATATGTTTTAAATAAATAAAATAGCATAGGTATATTAGCGTATTCTTATGCAAACGAAAAAGGATATAAATCAATAATGCTCCATATCATATAAATGGGGTATATAAATTACATGAATGTAGTTAATATAGAATGTTTATATGTTCCACCAACCGATGACGACGTAATTACAAAGCTAAGTCCATATTGTGTATAGCAAGCAATGCCGTGATAGCATAACATAGTATGTATAAATACATTACGAAGAACCGCCGATCCGGTTGCGGTGAAGGAGGGAGATAGATAAACGCGACATGAATCACTAGGTACTCCCAACGGGCTAAGTTCGGAGGGGAACGGGGGACGCGGTCGGGGGGACACAGAGGCAGGGGCAGCGGGGGAGCGGGGCGGGGGAAGTATGAGCGTATAGCCCAACGGAACGAGTCAGCCAACCGACGGCGGACGGCGACAAACAGTTTCGAACAGTCATCCGCGCCCCGCGGAGTGAGTGGTAACGCGTGTCGCTCGTTGCTCAACCGAATCCCCATTAGGCACGGTCACCACTGCTAGACGAAATAAATAATTACCTACACGTCGATAATTATCCACCAAAAAGAAAGTGGCACTAAAATACCAGAGTGAGACGTGTGACGCGTTATTTACAGGTGTGTGTGGCGTGGATCGTCGCGCAGTTATTAAAGATGATTCACTTGCGCGCGGGTGAAATGCAGCCTATCGGACTTGTTGACATTCGTTCTGGAGGCGTAAACAAATGATATCACGAGGGCATGAAAATAATGATTGATTAATACTACCTACTAGTACCTTGGTAAGAACAAAATGAAAGCACTTAGTAACATTTACAATTAGATACAATTTTTAAATGTATCATTTGAATACCAGAGTATGAATCAGCTGACTCAATATCTCGACTTTATAGCTTAATAACTTGTTCTTTGGTTATTATTATTTTAAATGAAAATAAACTGGTTTTTTTTCATCATGTGCTTTTTTGCACAAACATAAGGTCTCGTTGCCTTGCTGTTTTGTTACTGAAACGAATGTGGATATTGTTCTTAATTGGTGTAGGTAGGTATGTATGTAAGTAGGAAGGTAGGTTGGAGTGAGCGAGTTGAGTAGAGGCAGGCAGAGGCAGTGGAAGGAACGGGTAACTCTGGCGTCGCCAGGGCCGGCTGGCTTGGCGCCAGGCCGGCGGGCGGCGGCAGCCGACACCCGGGATTCCTTTGTCTCATTACGACACTAACATGCCTACACTAACGCCCCTCCTCATCTCCAATGGCCTCTCGATCGCCTTATGCAGATCTCTTATGAGTATTTTCGTAGAATATTTAATATATTTAATAGTCTACGTGAATTTTGGAATTACCGATCTAATTCTCAGAAGTTTACAAACTGAAGATTGCTCGTATATTGTGTTGATAGTAGATACAGGTATATAATAGAGCCAGTTTCGTAGCAAGTGGAACAGTTGCTGGCCTCCTGTTCTCAGAAATTTTAATGCATTCTCCGAAGGCACAAGTGGTGCCATTCGCAAACAATTGGTCGGCTAAATGGCGACCGAGGTCACCTCAGGTTTATTTCGATAAATGTTACATACTACTATTTACTACTACCCAATTTATTCATACACTGATTTACCAAAACGAAGAATTATAAAAAACTAAAATCAATGTATGTACGAGAAATAGACTTCATTCATTTATTTGGGTGAGCTTTCATTTCTCATCAAGAAACAGATTTATAATTAAGTAGTAACAAAAAAAAATGAGTTAAGGTGGATTTTGGGGATATCCTCGACTATTAACGCAAGCTTGCTACGTCATAATGATGTCACGCCGCACACCAATAGAAAACAACTTCGCACATGCGCGTTGCGTCAACTCGTTCATCGCATATTATTTGTTACTGTTTTTGTTGACAATAATTATTTCTACTATCATAATCGATATTCATGAGTATAAGTTTTATAGAAACTCGATTTTTAGTTTTGTTAATAGCCGGTAACAAAACAATTTTTTCTTTGAAAATTCCTTATGATAAATGAAAGATTTATCAGAGCATGAACAAGTATCTAATATATTTTATTTTCTATTAATTTCAGGTACACAAAAAGTAAGCACAATGCCGCTTACACAAGAGAAACATTTGGAGAATAGCTTCACTAATAACAATGATCAAAGCTACCTTCATAAAAAGTTTAAAAAGAAGGCATCTACGATAACGCCAAGTTTAGAAATATACACAGATGTAGAATCAAGACAATTAGTAGTTGATGAAACTCTTGCTGCTGACAATTTTTTTAAAAGAACATCCCTTGAAGTAGAAAAGACTAATGAAGTACAAGATGGTCAGAATATCTTTCGAGGAGATAACAATGTACAAACTATTTTTAGCATTGAAAGCGATAGATTAAGTAATGTTAACAAAAACAGTGAATTGACTGGTCAGACCAGTTTTACTGATGAATTCTCTAATAAGACTGAAAATCTGGAAAATCATTTTAGTAAAGAAACCCAAAATGGGGGATTAGGAGGTCGTTATATTTGTCCGTACTGTAAACTATCATGTGCCAAGCCCTCAGTTCTACAAAAACATATCAGAGCTCACACTAATGAGAGACCTTACCCTTGTGTACCTTGTGGATTTGCTTTTAAGACTAAGTCTAATCTCTACAAACACCGCAGATCACGAACCCATGCATTGCGATTACAGGGAGGAGATGTAACAACTTCTATTAATGAGGATGATTGGTCCGGTGGATCAGAAAGTGATACATCACAACCACAAACATCAATATCAGATGCTGGGTCGGAAGTTTCAGTGTTCCGCTCAGAAAATTTCCGATCGAACGAATTTTCGTCTCCTGAACTTGTTAGTGATCGTATCACACCACCGACGACCAGTTTATCTGTTGATAGTAAGTCAAGAACACTATACAAACCTAAATTCAGAGCAGCATTTTATCAAGAATCAGATAAAGAAAAAGCAAAGAAAAATATGTCACCAAATGCAGATTTTCTTACTGAACATATCTCAAAAATTATATCAGACAACGAAGCTATTGTTGATGTTATAGAAATTCCTTTACAAAAAATGTACGGTAAACTTAAGCCTGACAGACAATTTCTATACGATAATACGGAAATCAAAGCAGAGTCAACTCCATTAAATTTAACTGTAGGAAGTATTGAATCTGAAAATACTTTTAGAAAGAGATCCCATTCAGAAAGTTTTTCTCAAACAGATCAAAAACATCCATTAAATCCTGAAGGGTCTATTATCAAAGATTTACTTTTAAAAACTAAAGCAAATGGAGTTTTAGCATCAAACGGAGATTTAGAAGGGCCTTTATATATATGCCCAGTTTGTCCAATAAGCTATCGAAGTGCTGATAACTTAGAAATACATAGAATGTATTATTGCAAAGGAAATCTTTCTAACAATTCAGTTATAAACGCTTCTCAAAAAGAAGTTAAGTCTTCCAGACCCGACAACATATTTGTGCGAAGCAACTCTATAAATGTTCGGTTTCCCGAAACTCAACCTACATTTATAAAAGTTAATGTTCATAATAAATCACCAACCGAAAGAAGCAAACCAGAAAATCTGATAATTACTAAACCAGATTCTAATGATGTTATAGCACCGTTGCCATCACCTGGACCTTTGTTAGGAAACACAAGATTGGTGGATACTCGGATTTCATCAGAATTTGCCAAGATCTCTAAAACAGACGGATTCAAAATTAAGAACATAAGTAGTCCAAAACGAAGATTGGATTGTCGATCTGAATCCTACAGTCCAAGATTATCAGAAAATAGTTCACCTCGATCAAATTCAGACTTATATAGTCAATCCAAAATAAGGTGTATTGAGACGAGTTCTGCTACACATAGATCATTAGATGAAATGTCACAGCAAATGCGTCATAATTCCACATCATTACAGATGTTCGGCGGGGAAGTAAAAATTGTTGATCATTTGGGAAGTACGACGACATTAAGAATTGAACCAAGTAAAAATCAATTATCGCCAATATTAATACACCAAAACTTGTCGCCATCAAAAATTGTAAGCGATGCAGAAGCGAGTAATGTCGTTGTGAGATCAGGTCTTCATTCTGGTGGTATAATAGTTCATAATCCCCCAACACCTAAAGAAATGGTTGGGATTCCTCAACCGCAAACACCAAGAATTACATTATCAACAAAACCAGGGTTGCCAAGCACAAATGTTGCAAGCTTACACGATCTAAATCATTTTCAGTTTCCTCCTTTAAGTGCAATAACTGCATTTAACCCTCTTACTCTGCCTCCACTTAGTCCGACGTCGCCAAACGGGGCAACAACAATATTTCACGGGGGCAAATTGATACCTCATGTGCCAGGAATACCAGGACCTAATTCATCAAACATATTTATTGCAAGTCAAGTTCATACGAAACCAATCTCAAACAACAGTCGAAAAGTTAATTTAGAAACGTATCAAGAAAGAACTTACAATAAGTCTCCACCTATCAATAACATTCAAGTTATAAAAGGGGCAATAGTGCCTAAACAAGACAGTATACGAAATTCAAGAAGTCCTAATAATATTAAATCTTCACAAATAGACCCAAGTAAATCAGGTGTGCCAAATACCGATACAAAACAATTTCCAACAATACCAACAATACGGGTAAAAAATGTTGATGAAACTCATACTAAATCACTACCTTCCAATTTAACAAAGTTTCAAAGTAGACAAGAAGGAACACTTAAACGAAATTCTGATGGTTTACCTATAGCACCCATCTTAAGGGAGAGCATTAAAGTGAAAAATTCTGAAAAACATTTGATTAGCACTGCTTCCAAGGTTAATGATAATAAATCAGATACTGAAATTCGTAATTTTAACTTCGAAAATCTTATAACCAAGGCAGAAATTTATAATAATCAGATGCCTAGCTCATCAGAAGTTCAAAAAAATACGAATGCTCAAGAAACACCAGCAACATCGAATCACAATGAAAGATCCGAAACGTCGTACTTTCAGAAAAATACTACTACAAAATCAGGTAGTGATGACAGAAAACCCAAGTTCTTGAGGCCGTCGACATTGCCTTTGAAACCAGGAACGTTCACACCAAAACGACACCACGGTATCACACCTAATGCCAACACCTTGCCTCTAGTTTCACCCGAAACTCCAAGACCTGCAAAGGCCTACGGTCAACTTTATTTAAATGGAAATGCTTACACATACCTTGGGCTAAAATGTTCTACCAAAGTGTTTTACTGCACAATCAATCGGCTTCAACCAACTTACGTACCAAATCAACATTTCCTATCAATGTATAGTAACTGGCAGGTAAATATATTTTTTTTTGTCATGTGTAAAATTTTTTTATTTGTTGATTATTTTGTGCTAATGATTGATGTTTAAATGTTTACAGTTATTGTCTGAGCTGACGCCAGATCCGTTGGGACTGTCTGCATCATCAGCCATGTCTTTGTATGACTCACGTCATCGTCCGCAAAATGTGGCAGTCTCTGTAATAAAACAGGATCTTATACTGACTCATTCATCGCAGTGGAATAGAAGTTTAAAGGAAAATAAACAGGTAATTCGGATATAAATTTTTTGACGATGGCATTGATATGGCAAAAAATCTTTAACAATTGTATTAACATTTTGTAAAAAAAACTGAAAATAGTTTAAATTCTAGTATTTTATTTTATAACTTTGATGACAATTTTTTTGAATTCTCTGTTAATAGTCTATTGGTTTATTTCAGTCATTACTATCAATTGACGCTAGAAGGATAGACGATAAACTTCAGCTGTCTGACAACACGCTGACGCCTAAGAAGGAATTGGCTGGTGGTTTCGAAAGCAACGAGGAATATACGTACGTCCGAGGACGGGGCCGAGGGCGTTACGTTTGCTCGGAATGTGGAATTCGTTGCAAGAAACCGTCTATGTTAAAGAAGCATATAAGGACACACACAGATGTTCGCCCTTATACCTGCAAACACTGCGCATTTAGGTGAGCGCTACTTTGTAGAACTTGTGTGTTTGTTAAACCTACTATTTACATTTAAAGGGCTTGATAGATTTTTTTTATAAAACATAAATATGCTAATAAATAAGTGCGTTGTATGACAGGCGTTTCTGAAAAATTGTTCACAAGTGATAAATCTCTTTATTCTCAAATAAATACTGAATCATTACATACTACCACCCAAAAGTTATCTTAAAAAGTTGTTACGTTTCAAATCAAGATCGTCTAACACCTATTTTTTTTTGTGTTTTATAAAAAAACTAGTCAAGTCTGAGTCGGACTCGTACATGATGGGTTCCGAATCATCTTATAAGATTAAACATTATATACATTTTAGATGATTTCGTAACAAAACAAAATTGACGAAAAAGCACGTTCTTGTATAAGCCTCTAATCTAAGTAAAAGGTTACCGTTTTTCACCATTTGGATATAAAACCCTACAATATAATATAATATAAACTTATCAATTTTACAGTTTTAAAACAAAAGGCAACCTGACGAAGCATATGAAGAGTAAAGCTCATTATAAAAAGTGCTGTGAATTAGGAATAAATCCAAATGAAGGTAATGAGATCGAAGGAGGAGAAATGACTCAATGTTCTGGCGAAACTGATGAAGATACAGATACTGACGGAGATGAAGGAAATGAAGGAGAAACTGAGTCTAGTGGTACGTAGCCTTGCTTCCTAAAAAACCTTAGCATTATTGGCTTATATGTTTAAAAAAGAATTGTAATTGTTTTTTACTTTATTAAAAACTATGCTTGTTTATCATCTCGTGTACGTAGAAAGCTTAATAGGAGCGGTTTTTCACTCTTATAAGTGTCTTTTTATTTGTCGCGTTTTATTAGAACTATTTTAGATAGTAGCTTAGAACATGGCTGGATAAAAGGGTTTTAATATTTTGTTTTGATTTATGAAATCCTATTTACTTATTTATTTAATATTTTTATGCTTTTAGATACGGAGGTGGGTAAGTCTAGACTTCCTGAGCATGAAGCAGCCCGCTGTTTACTTTCGTTGGGTGGATCGAGACCCGCAACTTCAGCTACTCCCGGCCTCATTACCAGCGCAAGGCCGACCACCTATCCATACGCCCCTACTGGAGTGGAGATTACCACTTCAGATATTAAAGTTGTGCAACTTGATAACTTGTCTGTGGACTCTAGAGATACGGACAATGAACCAATGGACCTTAGCAAAAGTGATGTAAAAGCTACTTCTAACATTCCCGAAATACCTACAGCAAGGGAATCGAGTGTTTTAGCTTCCTTAGCTTCAAACACTGCAAAACTTCCACAACATGAAAATCAGTGGTCAAATGGTGAACCCATGCTTCATACTTATCTCACGGAAAGGGCACTTTTGGACTCAAAAATCAAGCAAAGTCAACTTACAACCAACTCTGTTAAGTTGAGAAAAATGGAGATGGAAAAAAATATTTTTTCTGAAAATCTAAACAAAAACGACTGCACTGTTACAACTAACAGTATAAGTAAAGCAGTAATTGTAAGTTCAATGCAAAACTTCGAAACATGTTCAAAACTTATAATAACAAGTGAAGGTGAGCTTTCTAGGTCATCACCAGCGGGTCTTTCTAATAATTCTCATAAAACCAATGAAATTACTGAGTCAGAGATAAAGAGGCCACAATCTCTTAATTCAAACCCAGAATTCGTTTTTACTGATCTTATTGTAAAACATTCAAGGATTAATCACATGAATGCATTTGATGTTGCAAAACAGTTAGAGAATGCTACAAATAATATAAACAATAGTAATAGCAACTTGGAAGAAAAAACAAAAATTGATGAAATACAAATTTCTGACACAGAAGTAATTAAACTACCACCAATAGATCATGACCCTGTAGCTAGAAAGGTTGTCGTTGGAGCTGGTGGAGTTGCCTACAAAGTAACAAAAGGGAAGGATTTTGATGGTCCATCTTATTCTCAAGGACGTTTAATGGAAGATGGTCGAAGGGTTTGCGACTTTTGTAACAAATCATTCACAAAGCCTTCTCAACTACGACTACACCTTAATATTCACTATATGGAGAGACCTTTCAGATGTAGTGCTTGTGCTGTCAGTTTTCGAACTCGAGGGCATTTACAGAAGCATGAGCGGTCTGGTTCCCATCACAACAAAGTTTCAATGACATCCACATTTGGAGCAGCAACTTCATTAAATCCACGCCCGTTTAGGTGTTCAGACTGCAACATTGCTTTTAGAATACATGGACATTTAGCAAAACACTTAAGAAGTAAAATGCATGTGATGCGTTTAGAATGTTTGTTCAAATTGCCATTTGGAACTTTTACTGAAATTGAACGAGCAGGAGTAAGTTTGACTGATATTGATACAACAGATTGTGCAAGTTCCCTTGCCAGCTTACAATGTTTAGCGCGAAAACTGCACGAGAAAGACCCAACTAAACTAGAATATCGAGATCCAAACGAGGCACCCCCAGCAGCTGTGTCAACAGGAAGAGAATCTTCAGAAGAAGAAGACAGCACTATGTCTATAGAAAAGACATTTATTGATAGTGAAAGGGACAGTGAATTAAAAAATTCAGATTTAAGTGAGAGTCAGGATATTAAACATAAAAGTGTTATGTAATTATAGTGCCACAGATAATTAATTAGTGCCAAAATTATAAGTAGGTTATTTAATGTGCAATTTGTTTTGTTGTTTATTTAAGAATAATTTTACAACTAATGACTCTGGATAATGTGAAAACAATATGGTGCGCTTTATTCATATTTATAGATTACATATACAGATGTATATTGTTTTTCAAGAATGTGAATATCTTGTAAATATCTTAACTTCTTTTAAATGTTGTTAAAATTTGCTTTTATTGTAAAGCTTGTCTGTTATAAGGTCTAAACTAAGATTCATATTTTTAAATAACCTTTTTGTAACAAATGATGAAACAATTTGATATCAACACTTCCAAATCCATACTTCTGTAGCATAACATTTTGTGGTCCATATTTTACAAACTACTCTTGTAATATCATTAGAAACATATTGTAAACAAAAAAAAACTTTGATGTAGGCAAGATTCAGATCTTGATAAACTGTAAGCTATCCTATAATATTTTTTGTAGGGATTTTTTTTATAAATATATACCACATATTTACACTGCAGGGATTTTACCTGCATGTAAAACTCCTTCTATATAAATAATTGGCATATCAACTTCCGTAAGCGAATTAGACTATTTAATTAAATCTAAAAGTCTTCCATATCAAACATAGTCCTTGTGCTAGTTTATTGTTTAAAATATATACCAACTGGGTATGTAGTTTATTTTATTGGGTGGATATTCCATGAGAATGAACATTTCAACATTAATTGTATAGTAGAATGGGAATATTATTTAAAAATATATAAAATGTTATCTATGAACTGGAATTTTCGATTTTTATTTCTTTCACCTAGTTGTGTTTACAGATAGGCCCATTGCTACAAAAAACAGAACATATGTAACTAAAAGAATTTGCAGAATGGTAGCAAAAATCCATTGCAAGGAAACCATAATTTATTTTTCTTGGGGCTTGGAGAAAAAGCTCTAAATAAGTGTTTAAACCTACATATATTAACTATTCCAATGGCAAGGCCTTAAATAAGTAAAGGTGTTAAAAACAAGTTTGAATGCTAGAAATTAAATGTCATAATTAAACTATATATTTTGTAAAAACAGAACTTTAAGTAAATAAAATAAACATGTGTAACAAATAGAAACAGATCCAAAATCATATCATTTTGAATAGAAAAGCATAACAATCAATGTTATACCACAATCCATTTATTGTAAAATTACTCTGATTTCGCTTTTTAAATACTGAAGAGTACATTTTTTTATGAGCCATCTATTTAAACAATATATCTTATGTTTATAGAGGAGATAATTTAAAACACAAAAACTGCAGGATTATATAAACTTCTAGTGTCTAAATATTATAAATAAAAATAATACCCTGGTTAAAATTGTAGTTGTTTTAATTAACCATAACATTACAATCAACTAAAAAGGTCTTCATTTTGTTTTAAGGTCTTCATTTTGTTTTAACTCCCTTACCTAGCATCAAATACAACCACTGAAAAAAATGGTTAAGGATTTTTTGATGAAATTGTATTGTACACTGCCACTACTATTGTCTTGTAATACCAAAATTTGAGTCAGAAATTGAAACGAAGCATTGATGAAGTAATGGAAAATACTACACAATTTAATAAACAAGATTTTATTTACATACAGCATAAGAAAAAAATATTAAGGTAGCGGATCCAGGATTGAAAACCTTACATAAATTTAGGGGGTTTTAGCTTGCTACCTTTGGATTTTAAGTAAAGTCCGTTTTTTAAGTATTAGAGAAAAAAAATATTTTTCTTATTACGCAAGTTAATGTGTGCAATTAATTAAAAATACTCCATAAAAAGCCATAATATTTCATTTATGTATTTAAGTTCAATTCAATTAAACTTTTAATTTATTTTTAAACCTATTTAAGTTCTAAATGGCTATTAATGTGACAGGTTATTCATAATTTCATAATATAGAATAATATAAAACACAACAGAATTTTTACACATTAAACCTTTGTCATGGACATTTCATTCAATTAGACCTGAAGAAGTAGAGTAACCTAAACAAATTAAAAACGTCAATGGCATAAATAAAAAATACATATAAAAGAGGAGATACTTGGCAGGAATAGGAAGTGTCAGTCAAAATTTTTCTCATTTTATTGTCTTCTTCCATATTTTTTTGTTCAAAATATGCAAATTTTCTAAATCAATTGTAAGTCATGTGTCGAGTAACTTGGCGGGAACGAGAATTGTTAGTTTTTTTTCTTCTTATTTGTTATTGATGCATGTTTACAGTATTTAATGTTTAAAAAGCTAGAATTTTACCCAGTCAATATTTGTAGCTCTGTGCAATTTGACAGCCCATTCCATCATTTCACAAGTAACTTCTAAGACTATTTTAGTAGTGACTATTTTATCATTTTACTGTAGGCAGACTCATCATTTTATCATCTTCAAGAATAAGGAAATTATAAATACTAAGATTTGAAGTATGGTACAAGAACCAAAATACATAAAGCACCAACTGCAATAGTGATTTAATGCTAAAAAACATACTTTAAGTATAAGAAAAATGTCTGAAGAACTTGAAGCTTTTAGAAAGACTCAACCAAAAAGAACTTAAAAAAAAACCAAGAAAAACAAAGCACTGATAAGATAATGATGTGATCTTGGTGCAGTCTACTTACTAAAATTATTAGAATTTGATGGAATAATGTCTTCTATTAAGAAATGAGAAATGGCTTCTACACTTCTGGACACATCTATTGGCCCACCTTAGAGTTTAGGTTTCGATGGCCCCTACCTAAATATGATTTCTAGGTTGAACAAAAACTATTGATGCAGTTTTAAATCTGATACATTTTACCATCTTTTTCGATCGTATTGTTTTAAATTTGCATTCAGAATACCTTACCGACATGGAGCTACGCCAAACAAGTCGGGTATGCGCCTTGATGAAGGCAGTCGATTTTTGAATAAAAACATGTTTTATCAAACAAAAGTTTAATTTAATAACGCGTTTTGCCTTCATGGGCATCTACGACAGCTCTCATACGATTAGGCATAGAGTTTATAAACTGCTCTATGAAATTTTGAGGGATCATCTCCCATTCCTCTTCTATGGCAGTTTTCAGCTCCTCCATCGTCTTGGCAACTAGCTGACGAGCCCTAACACGTCTTTTTAGCTCGTCCCACATATGCTCAATCGGGTTCATGTCTGGGCTTCTGGCTAGCCAGTCCATAACTGTAATGTTCACATCCCGAAGATATTTCGTGAAGATGCCGGCCGTATGGGCTCTTGCATTATCATTCATAAAAAGAAAATTTGGGCCCACATAGTCGGCGTATGGTATCACGTGAGGTTCTAAGCACTCACGAATGTACCTTTCAGCATTTAATGTTGGCAGCCGTGGTACCGTAACAACCTCAAGTTGAGTTTTGCCGCTCGCGGATATACCGCCCCAGACAGTCCATGAGCCACCGCCATAAGCAACCCTCTCTTCAAAACAGCACCGTGCAAAACGCTCTCGCTTATGTCGGTAGACCTTCCTTCCATCATTGCCGTTCAACGCAATTTTAGACTCATCAAAAAAGAGTACACGGCTCCAATGAACCTGAGTCCAATTTAAATGATTGCGCGCAACATGAAGGCGCACTGTTCGGTGGGCTCGCGTTAGTTGTGGGCCATTAGCTGGCTTGTGTGGTACCATATCGCGTTTTTTTAACCTTCTCCGAACAGTTCGAGTGCTCACAGATATTCCGTGGAAGTCGCGAAGTTGGTTTTGTATCTCAATGGAGGTAAGGTGACGATTTCTCAAGTTGGTTGTCACAAGGAATCGATCCTGCCTTTCAGTTGTGACCCAAGATTGTGGCCTTCCTTGGCGACAAAGCCGTCAGTCTCTAGGTCCCTCCGATAGATATTTCGGACCGCAGATCGACTTAAATTAAGTTGAGCACTCACATTTCTTTGGCTGTGTCCGGCCTGGATAAGTGCCACAGCTTGGGTGGCGACTTCAGGCAAAGTATCCATAGATTATTGATAGAACCTCACCTAAATGTTAAGAATAAGTAATGTTTGTTGCAAAACCAAAGAGAAAAATCACACTTTCAAGAATTAAATCCAAGTAAACCAATAAAATTGAGTTTTCTTAGTATTCAATTATTTGATATCAAAGAACAGGGTCCCAATTGTCTTTTTTTTTCTTTAAATTATGTGTTTTAATTAAATTGTGAATGTGCCAGGTTCAAAACTGCATAAAACTTTTTGCTCTACCTAATATACATTTTTTTGCTAGGACCAAACGAAACTAAAAATGCAAGGTGGGCCAATAGATGCTGGACACATCTGTATTAATTTGAAAGTGTATTAATTTTGTTCTGGGGAATAATAGTAAAAAAATCTGTACTCATCTCTAATCATTTTCTCATTGTAATTTGTAATATGATAATGCTCCAGGTTGGTCCACAACTTTAATTTTATGAAGTGAACAGATAGATGTGGAAAATCTTAACTGTGTATTCCACACACAACAAAGAATACATAAATACCATACATACATTACTTGTTTGTTGACATATAACATTTTGTTTCTATCTAATATAAAATGAACATTTTGATAATAAGTTAGATTAAAAAGGATACATCGTTTGGTTCTCTTCTTGTACATAATTCGGTAGCCACATTCACGACATCTGATTGGATCTCGAGGCTTTATTTCATTTTCTCTGTGGCATTCTAAAAATAATATTTAAACATCTATGAATTACGCCAGTGGTAAACAATGATGAGACCTCTAAAAAGAGGAATGTAACATACCCCCACAAACATATATCATTGGTACTTTAGTTACGGACTGCTCCTTGTTATTGGTATCGGCCATATTTACACAGATTTATTTTTAATTTAAATCAGTTCTCTAAAAAGGCCAGTTCTAGATTAATCAGAATTATAAACAAGTAGTAACATGCGCCACTTAATTTTTTATTATTCCTTTTCGGGAAAGGCAAAGAATATTAGTCCATGAGGTGAGATCATGATGTGACAGTTAAATCTATTTTCAAGCGTCTGCACACGTGACATTAAAACAAACAGTAATAAAAAAGCAACTGGTCGATTATTTCATCCTACAATATCAGTACTAAAATTCGTAAGCAGTTTAATAAATGGCCGGTAAAAAGGATGAATGGGCGGATAGATAGCTATTATTCGTCATTTCAGTTAGCCATATCGTGGAAGTACGTGTATGGCTTGGCGTATCACAATAGTTAATTGGCTACAATCTTTCTTGATTGACTGGTAACAAATTGTGCATTTTTTAGTAAGCAATGGCTATGTTAGGTTTTTCGACCACAATGCACGGGCCAAAATCGAAATAATTTCTGTTTTCTGTTTCTAGTATGTCAACTGACGCGCAATTGCCCATTTACCTATTTTACTGCTTAATGATCAATGATCATTAAAAAAAAAACTCTTCCTGAATTACTTTACTACTAAGTTTTAACTGCGAAGTTGTTAATAATTGTGTATTTTGTAACTAACTTAACTTACAAAAACTACTATAAATAACTGCAACTTTAAAAGAGCTGTTTAAGTTGACGAACTCTGGTTTTCTTATGCTTTTCGATAAAAACAATGTGCAGTAATGCCAAAATCACGTTTTATATGGAGATCTATCTACTGTAAGCCTTCGTTTTTTGAAATTTTAATAAATTGTCTAATTCGTTCCTTTTATTTAATTTTATTCTCTTTACTTAATAAAATTCAATAACTCAAAAACATTCATATGCAAACCATTACTGAGAGTTTAAGTGTGAGTTCGTCAGACTAGTAAAAACTAAAACCCAACGCTTGCGAAGTCAAACTCCACCCCTCAAAAGCTTTATCTAAAACCTTTCTCAGTGATGGAAGTAGAAACACTCCCTCTTAACCAAACGACAATCGAGTCGAGAATCGGTCGAGTCACTTGGCGGGAACGAGAATTGTCAGTATTTTTTTTCTTATTTTATTTTGTTTTCATGTATATTTACAGATTTAATGTGTAAATACTAGTGTTTTAACCGTAGAGCCGTAAAAGTGTGGAGAACGTGAAATACGTGGATTTGACTGCTCTTTTCTTCATCTTGCAAGTAACTCAATTAAGCCTACAGTAAGTAGAACTAAACGGGTACTGTGGGTAGATTCATCCTATTATAATTTATCTCTTAATTACTTCATATCTCATTTCATTCCTCATCAAAGGTTCAGAATAAATATTACTTGACACTGAAAGTTTATAATTATAGGGTTTTCCCTTAAAATTTAGAAGGATTTTTAGTCCGATGGAGTTAATTTTATAAGAACACAAAATTACACAAAATGTTTCCTCGTATTTAAGGCTTTTTAAAGGGGATAACCTATATTATCATTTATGTTCCCACCGTGCATGACAGCGATTATCAAAATTATATAAATACGTTTTTTTAAAAAGATCGTCTTTTGAAATGCGGTCCTTTTAGATCCTTTTAGAAAGGAGTTTAAGTGGTCTTTTA
The DNA here is from genome assembly GCA_949316135.1 of Choreutis nemorana. Taxonomy (NCBI): domain Eukaryota; kingdom Metazoa; phylum Arthropoda; class Insecta; order Lepidoptera; family Choreutidae; genus Choreutis; species Choreutis nemorana. The sequence goes on from OX438598.1 coordinate 4,517,641, forward strand.
GTTGAGGTTTCGTTCAGAATTTGATTGATTTAGGGGATTCATATTTCGAACAGTTAGCAACACTCGATCAGATTTTGTTTGTATATTGATTTTTCTGTGAATATTTCGTAAAATATTGCTTAAAATTAAATATGAAATTTTTAGATAATTTCGACCCGGAAACTTCTGCACGTGAGCGGCGTAAATTAAATAGAAAAAGTTATTTTATTAGGTGAGTTTATTAGGTATTATTTTTCTTGGAATGTTCGTTTTTTTAATGTTTTTCTTTATTACAGCAGAAAAACAAAAGCAATTTACAACGAAAGAGGATTAATAGCTGCAACAGGCACAAATCTTTGTGATTGTCTCGATGAAACATGCCCTGGCTGTCACTTCTCATGCGGCAGGTGTAACTCAAATAAGTGTGGACATGAATGCAGGTAAGTAAAATGAAAACAACAAAATAATTGCACATGAAATTGTAACATTATGATATTTTATGAATGTATTCAATGTACACCATACAGGTTTCTGAGCTAGTTCTTACTTGCTTGTATAAATGCAAAATGAAAGGTGTGATTGTTTATACCTCAAACAAAACATGAACCTATTTGCATTGATCTATTAATGTCTTATTGATAATTATTCCCATATTCTTAAGTGATTTACTTACTTATTGTTTTATATTTTCAGGATAAACAGAAAGTGGATGTATGATAAGATTGAAGTAGAAGGCAATGATTTTGTGATAAAAAACGACTATAAGAAAAAGTGAGGAAGACTCATTACTTCATTGCAGATTTTTTTAGAAAAATAAGTTTTAACAATTCAAATTCTAGTAAATCAGAGTTTTAATTTTTATTATAGAATTCCAAATTCTTGAGAAACATTTTTATGTATTGAGTGTACAAATTCAGGTTCTTAGAAAGACTGAATAAAAAATATTTACAATAAACTAAAGTGTATTTGGAGAAAACTACAAACTTAAATAATTAAAATAAAATAAAGTAACTTGACTCATTAACTTATCAGAATAAAACGTCAGATCCTTTTGGATTTACATAGAGAAACGGAAAAACCATTCAGTTATACCTGCTACAATGATGTATAGTAACCAGTAATATATAATACCATAATCTTCTCCTTGTTTTTCCTTTCTGTTTTCCAAATATGTTTACTACACATCCAAGTTAGATCTCAATGTTTGACAGCCTCCAGAAGGATTTAATTACAGTAGTAACATTGAAAATTAGTGTCCTGGAACTAACAGGCTAACTAACTTAAGGATTGAAAAAGCCATTGGTTTTTTAGAAAAATAGAAAACACAAGAATCCTCTAACAACACAAAGAAATTTACTCATCCCATATTAAAATAACTACACATACATGTAATAAAGAATCATGCAGTAGCAAACTGTAATTACAATTTCAATGAAATCGAACAACTCCGACATTTCAATATCTATTACAATGAATTATGACATTTTTGTTGTTTTAATACTTAAAATATCAGCTACTGTTGTTTTGTTTGAAAACAAGGTACCTACCAGTATTTTATTTCGAGAAATGAAATAAAAGATATCACTAATTTAAAATGTTACTGTTTAATAAAAATGCCAAAACAAGAGTTAAGCAGTAAGGTAAAATTAACATAATATGAATTAATAAATAAAAGCTATGATGAATCATTAGCTAAAAGGTTGAAAAAATATTCAACTTCTAACTCCCCATCTTCGGGTAAATCAGTACAGTGGACAGCATTGTGGACAATGTCTTTACCATACAGAGCACGTATACTATCCGAACATATTTGCCGGCTAAGATCCTGTCAAAACACAATGACAATTAATACCCTTTTAAATAGATGCAGGAAAAAAATGCGATGACGTTTATCAGTGTATTAAATCCGACTTTCTGATGTGTGCAAAAACATCGTTTATTTTCATTCGCAGATAAGCAGGCAGATCGTATTCCAATTAAATCCAAACAAAACCGGATCGATCGAATTGGGAAACGATGTCGAAGGATTAGGTTGGAGTATAGCAAAGGGTGTGCAAGGTATTCTTTCGGGAAACGTTCTGGTTACTGAAAACACATGTTCTTTGTATCATTTTTAAGTCCTGGACGCCTTGCACACCCTTTGCTTCACTCTGACCAAACATCGTTCTTTAATATAAATCATACAGCATAATGATTTGTATACACTAGTGTTGTGCCTACCTAATACTTACGCACGAAGGGACCCGTACCATATCTAACCTACACACACCGGCACAATTAGGGGAACATAAAAAAAGGTCGATTTTGGAAGTTTTTTTTTTTTTTTTATAATTTGCTACACGAAAACCACATAAATGTTTAATGTAATAAAAACAAAGTGAATGAACGTACACAACTTTTATTTTTTTTATTTAAAACAAAATTTCGGAAAATGCAAAAAGTGTTTTTTTACTCTAACGTTTAAATCGTTTTAATTTCAAAATAAACTCAATTTTTTTTAAATTACTATCGGGTATTGCCTCCCCGGGCTCTGATTAAGGCCTGGATACGATTTTCCATACTTTGAATGAGGCTGTCCACCATTTCCTGTGGTATATTGTCCCACTCTTCCACCAACGCGAACTTCATCTCGTTAATATTCCTGGGGGCTGGATGTCGCTGTCGAACCCTTCTTCCCAGGATGTCCCAGGCGTGCTCTATCGGGTTCATGTCTGGTGATCGCGCTGGCCAGTTCATTTTGGTGATACCTACCTCATTGAGATAGCTACTCACTATACGTGCAGTGTGGGGACGTGCGTTATCTTGCATAAAAATAAAATTTCCGCCTATGAATGGGGCAAAAGGCATTAAATGGGGTTCTAGGATCTGGGTGACATACCGATGTGCAGTGAGTGATCCATTTTCGATAATCACTAGTTACGTGCGAGCTCCCAAACAAATCCCACCCCATACCATCACTGACCCTCCACCATAAGAGACAGTTTCTGTAAAGTTTGTTTGGTTATAGCGTTCCCCTCTATATCTCCACATTCTTTCCCTACCATCTACGAAGTTAACACAAAAACGGCTCTCATCAGTGAACAAAACACGACTCCACTCTGTTGTCCAATCTTGATGCTCCCGAGCGAACGCCAATCTTGCTATACGATGAGCTGCCTCAAGTTTTGGTGCTTTTGCTGGCACATACGACCTTAAACCAACTTCGTTCAACCTTCTTCTTACTGTTCGTACACTAACGTTCACATTACGGACTTCTTCCAATTGATTTCGGGTGTAAACTGCAGTTTGGCGTCGATTTCGCAATGTTTGTAAAGCGATAAAACGGTCATCTACGGCACTGGTTGCTCGATTTCTACCTTGACCTCGTCTCCGTACGTAAGATCCAGTCTCCCTATGACGTTGGACGACGCGATGAATTACGGATGCCGACACACCTAAGGTGCAACTGACCGAGCGGTATGTGTGCCCTTCTTCAATCATGGTGACAGCCCTAGCTACTGAAGTTGCTGGTAGATCACTCATTTTCTCACTCACGATATACACTATTCCACGGTAAACAGTAAAATGAGCCTCACTCACAATCAGAGCACCCAACAAAGTTGTTATCAGAATAAACAAAAACTCTAAATCTCAGCAAATTTGTTAAAAGTCCATAAATCTTATTTTAACACTCAAAAATTAGAAATCTGCGCTTAAGTTATTCCTTTAAGAGGGTATAAACACATAAATAATAATCACTACTCAAGATACCTACCCACATTGAAAAAATCCACCTTTTTTTTATGTTCCCCTAATTGTGCCGGTGTGTGTATTACAGATATTCGAGAAAAGTTCTCCGATTTTTTTGTTTATACATTTTATTAGATTTTATATGTTGTAATTATATAATATTTATATGTTGTAAAACGGCGATAGAAATAAAATATAGATTAATAATTGGTATTGGGTTTCGTTGATAAGGTACCATTTTGGGTATGGAACCCTAAAAATCAACTTAGGTGCAAGCAGTGGTAGGTAGGTAGGTACTAAACTTTCATTTAATTACTAAGCAACGTAATTTTTCTTACCGGATCTCTAGGCCCACATAGTTTTCTAAATTCAGAAACGACATTCATGTTAGGATCATTTGATTTAACTTCTAAAACAATGCACTTTTCTTCAGCTAAATGATTACACATAGCCTGGAATAAATTACATTTACGTATAAGTCCTACTAGATACTACATAAGTATCAACACCCAGAGTATGCCAATCATACAAGAGATATAAAATCGTTACTTTTGAAAATTTACTCTACCAAGACATAGGTATAGACACAAAATAACGAGTGATTGGATCTACCTTCTTACGGTGAGGATAATAATTTTGTTTACGAAGTAATTATGAAAATATAAAATTAACTAACCTCGTATTCCGGTAGGATACCTTTGTAAATTTCATAAAATTCTTTAGCGTTTGCTATTTTTACAGAAAACATTGCCATTGCCGAAATGTAAAAACTACCGGAAGTTCCAATTTTTTCTATAACACCTCCAGTATTCCCGTCGGCGATAACATGTGGCTTTATAATACAGCAAGTACAATTTTTTAAAGTTGCTTGGTAAGGTATCTTAGGTTTTCCATTTTCGTAGCCAAAAAACAATTCAATTACCTTAAATTAACCGAATGAAATAATTATTAAGCCATTTATTTGTCTGGAATGGTATATAGTTTTAATTATAAACTGACCTCGCTAGCATCTTCTAGTGTCATGCACCCATGCGCAACGTTCCTTAATATGTCCTTACCAAAAAGTCTTCTAATTGTCCCTGGAGCAGCATCCTTGGGGTCGGTAGCTCCTAGACACTGGCGCCATTTCTTCACAGCGTGAGGAGCGACCAGTTCCAAGCCTATTACTTCACCCGTTGTTACGTATTCTATAATTATCCTTGGAAAAAAGGTGTAAGTTGAATTGACAACATATTTTTGTTTCGTTTTCTTTGGTAAAATGTCACATACCTACCTACTTTGTAAAGTAATTAGATATGTGTTCTCGAGCAGCGGTTCTCAATCTTTTCGTTGGTGGGGCTACAAACACGTCTCAAACATAGTGTCGCAGGCCGCAACTCCCCCCCCCCGCTACTATAGTACTAAGGTGGCATTAATTAATTATACAAGAGTCCCAATAGTTAAATATTTTACTTAATACCTATTTTTAAACCCCGACCGAAAAAGTGGGGTGTTATAAGTATTTTTTTGAAAGCTGGCGTGATCGAGATGGTTCTTAGATATAATTTGTACAGATTTGATCAGCAGTTTGAAGATCATAAGCTCATTTACCAGATGATGAAGAGAATCAGCTAACTTTCACAGGCCCAATTGATTTGACATTTGGTGTACCTGATGTTATTTTGGTATTTCCTTGGTATGGTAACGTTTACTTGATGCTGTAGCACCAAGTAGTCTGCGGAGTATCCAACTCCTCAAAAATTTACAATAGATGAAGCGTGCTTGGGATCATGAAAATGGTTTTCTTTTTTGTGTTTAATTGTTACAAAAAACTGTATAGGAATTTTATGCCTGCTTCTAGCCCCAAACCACATTTATTTAAACAGCGCACCAACCAGTGTTCCCAAACGTACGATTATTTCGTCTCTACGTACGATGAACGATTACACATAACGATCGTACCAGATCATTATTATACGATAATTTTCATGACTGATTTTTTTTTAAATTTATGTATTTCTGTGTATTTAGAAAAATAACTACATTGATATAATCCAATTTGTTGCCAAGATCTACCATTAAAAAACGATAAATTTGGTTCAATTTTGGTAATTAACTTGGTAATTAAATTGGTAATAAGATCATTTTTGGCCTTTAGTACGATAATTGGCCCTCTTCGGGTTGGGAACACTGGCGCCCACAGTTTCTCCACGAAAGAGGTCAACACTCAATTCGAAACTCAGGCGGACCAGTCAAAAAGGTTCGCTGGGCTGCTGGTTGAGATGTTCTAGAACCTACATAATAACAATATTGTAAACATTCTCCCTAGGACTATAGAACGTATAGCGCTCGCCCCTAGCTCTTGATTAGGGTTGAGGGAACCGTATTTTCAAATTGTTGTGATTTTTTTTATTTAAGGTGAACGCACGCTTATCCGAGCCGAACGCGCCGAACGATTCGAAGTCAAGAAGGTCTCGCACACAAATCCACATTGGAAGGATTGACCGTTTTTATAATCCTTTTCCTGTCGCTCTGTAATTACATGTGAGTTGTGATGGATCTTGACGATGATTTTAGAATACGAGCGCATCGATCAAGTCGACCGCATGATCCGCGTCGAAACTGATAGCATCATCCGAAATCGTCTAGAATTTCTTTGGTTCTTCCAAATTCGCATTATTCGACGCAAGCAGGTATGCAGGATTTCATATAAAGAATTCTAAATTTCTTTTCGTTCGATTCGTTCAGCGCGTCCGCCTCGGATAAGTGTGCGTTCACTTTTAATTCCCATACTTTTACTTCTTTTCTTTACTTTTAATCCCTATACTTTTTTCAGATTTTGGCATATTTGCGTCTAAAGCGGCTGAACGGAATTAGATATAGTTTTCAATGTGGTCTAGGCACTGGCATCATGCTTTTTATTTAACTTACGGCATTAAGTTGCTGCCAGCAATATTTGAATAAAGACGTTTGGCAAAATCTTTACTAATTTTTCCATTTTTCATCTGTACTATCCGAAAACCCTGCCTCATTATGTAAGTAAATATTTTTCCATGCTCACTGGGTGGCGTCGGTTTAATCATAGCAAAAGTGCTGAAATTAAAATAAATTTAATAGCATCTAGTTATCTAATTATATAGAGTGTTACCTTGTGTGGATACGCAGGGTGCGATTAACCGTATATAAGGGCAGGAGGTATTGGAGTTACTAAAAGAAACACAAAACCTACTAACTCTGTATTTCATGTAACCCAAAGATAGGGTAAATCATAGGAACCAAATCAGTCTTGCAAAAATGATTAGTTAAATAAAATGAAATTTTGAAGGAAAACTGTACTATGTTGAAGTAGGTAGGTATCTAGGTTCCAAATACTTAAGTAAGTTAAAAGTGCTTACTTGCCTCTCAACATTACGAAAAAGTATGCGTTGTGTTGCTGGTGCACAACTTTTGATCAATAGAAGTTTGGAAAATATGTTTACCATGTTACCTATTTTTAACATGTTTAGTTTGAGATCTATAACTTGAACACGTCTTAACAATACTTTTCCTTTTGAGGAATTTACCACTTGTATTGAATTATCATAGGGGAAAAAGTTTAAAATGAGCGTAACTATGGTGTCTGCTTCTTCATCATACATTTCGCAGACAAAAGTGAATTTGTCAAAGTAGTCATACACCTGTAACAATTAAAATCTATTATATTTACTTATTAAGCGTCTTTCTATCTATGCACCTTGAAATAAACAGTAATTCCATCCATTGCTATTTATAGACAGGGTGTTTGGATAGATTGGAGTTACTATAAACCAATTTGTAAAATGTTTTTCTGACGAGTGTCCAATAGATCATTAAGCAAACCACACGTCTTTTATTCATCAAAATCAATTTGAAGCAAATATTATCTTTATCACATAGTCTACATGGTCCTTCGAGCCGGATAGCAGCGATCGACACCTCAACTTGCCGACCGCCTGAGAACAAAAGAACCGCATTCTTCAACTGATAAGAAGATGGTTTAGCTACGATATTGCAAAATTATAAGAAGTTTTCATAACTTATTACGACATTTTAATTATTAAGAAAATTATCGTTTTACAATGGCTGAGGAAGTGCAAAAAGCATTACGAATCGTGGAACACATTGTGAATACCCTAACGAAAACCCAAGTGAACTTGAAGAATTGCCCAAAAGCGAGACTAACCCGAAATTATATTGAAGCTCGTCTGAAGTGCATTGAAGATCATTGGGAACAATATAAGCAAGTGCACGCCGACATTATACGCAACGTAGACCGAAGGATCATACCGAAGGAGAAGAGAGACTTAGTGCCGTATTTACAAAGGGAAGACTTTTATGAACATTAAGAAATATATAAATGCCTAAAGAGTGAACTTAAGGATCTGTTACCTTCAGACCAATCTACGACGACATCGTCAGTAATACCTACTGATCTACAACATACCCGAGTCGTATTACCTAAAATACAATTACCGAGTTTCAGTGGACATCGTGAAGAGTGGTTATCATGTCACGACCTGTTCAACTCACTTGTGCATAACAACGCGTCTTTAAGTAAAGTACAGAAATTACATTATTTAAAAACAAGTCTTTCAGGAGAAGCAGCTTCAATACTGAAACACATTCAAATAAAAGATTCAAACTTCGATCAAGCTTGGAACTATTGTACGTCAGTCAAGGTACGGGAACAAGCGAATTACGGTTAATGCTATAATGAAGGTTATTTTCACAAAAAAAGGTTTTTATTAATTCGTCCGTTCAAATCAAAGACTTAATCGATACAACGTTTGAATGCTTACATCAGTTACAAAATTTAAAAATTAATAACTGAGAATTGGGATCCACTGATTATATTTGTAATTGACCAAAAACTTGATCCAGAAACTCTTAAGGATTTGGAAGAATTTGTGAGCAACAATTGTGGCGATCCTGAAAATCTACCCTTGCTTGAGATGTGTCGCAAATTTCTCGAAAATCGTTTTCCTACATTAGAACTTATCGAATCGGCAAGACAAAAATCAAACCAAGTACCAGTTAAAGAAAGGACGTTCCACGTTACGACCATTGAGAAAAGCAAATTATGTACAATGTGTAAAGACAACCGCAATTAGCCATTGTAAGGAGTTTGGAAAGCTGACACCCACTCAAAGAAGTGATTACATCAAAAGCACTACAACTGTCTGTGTTACAACTGTCTTGCTTCAGGACACTCCGTGAGGCAATGTCGAGTACCAGTATGCTGTAAATTGTGTAGAAGACGTCACCATTCACTTCTTCACGAAACAAGAAATAAGTACGAAACAAGTGAAACAATGGGCAACCCTGAGATTAATAAACAACCCGAAGTTGCACTATATACAAATGTTGAGAAGGTGGAAGATGAAGAAACAGATACAAAAACGTTGGCGTCTCATGAAGTTACTAAACGTAGTACAGCATTATTTGCAACAGCAATTGTGCAAGTAAGAAGCGAAGACAACATCACTACTACACTCCGGCCATAATCGAGCAAGGCTCACAGGCGAGCTTTATTAGTGAACGAGCTGCTCAACTCTTTCACGTTAAACGTTATGCGATCAAGGGCGCAGTAGTTGGTGTTGGTTCTACTAAGGAAGATATCAAGCATGTAATACAAATCAATCTTCAATCAAAATACGAGCCATTCAGTCTAAAGGTTAAAACATACGTCATGTCAAAACAAATAACAAGCAAGATTCCTTCCCAACAAATTAATGCAAGATCTTGGCCACACTTACAAGGACTTACTCAAGCCGATCCAAATTACTTTAAACCAGGTTCCATAGACTTACTACTAGGCGTCGATGTTTACGCTCAAATAATACAACCTGATTTAATTAAAGGGTCACCTGGCTCTCTGTGTGCACACAAAACAAGCCTTGGTTGGATTTTATTCGGAAAGGTTGAAGATACAACACAAACAAGTTCTGTAGTTGTCATGCATCATCATGTTATAGAAGAAGATTTTTTAAAGACACTTTGGGAAGTAGATCAAGATTCAAATAGAAAGGATATCAAGGAAGAACAATTATGTGAAACAATATATGATACAACTTACAAAAGAAATATTGAAGGCAGATCACAAAATACACAGTCAGGTCATAAGTATTGTCACACAGTAAAAACTTTTCTTTTAGAATGCTGGCCACAAAAAAGTTTATTGAATTCGAATTTCGAATTGTTCATGAAAATAAAAATGTATACTTTTTAGAATTTTACTCATTTTTAAATATGGAGTAGACGCTTAAAGAAGACCCGTGTTGCAGTTATTGCGTTGCATCGTTGTGGTTTGAAAAAATCGAAAATAACCAAAACATTCGTTTATTGTACCATCAAACGATACAATGAAGACTCTAGTGTAGATGACAGGTCAAGAAGTGGTCTCTAGCAGTGATAAAAGCTGTGAAGGCGCGAATTCAAAGAAATCCCAAACGTAAGCAGAAACTGTTGGCCCTTCAGATGGGGTTAAGCAGAACCACGGTGAAAAGGTTGTTAAATGAAGACTTAGGGCTTCGGGCATATCGAAGAAAAACAGGACATCGTTGGAATGCTCGTCTAATGGACCTGAGACTGAAGAGATGCCGCGCTTTGTTGAAGGGGTACGCGGAAAAAAAAATCGGGAAATTCTTTTTTCGGATGAAAATTTTTTTACCATAGAAGAGAGCTACAACAAACAAAATGATAAGGTGTACACAGTAGTGAAGAAGCGAGCAACCGTATTCCGCGTGTCCAACGAGGTCATTTTCCATCCTCGCTCATGGTATGGTTGGGAGTTTCTTATTGGGGCTTAACAGAGGTACATTTTTGTGAGAAAGGTGTAAACACGAATGCAGTTGTGTATCAAAATAAAGTCCTGACGAACCTTGTGGAACCTGTTTCTCATACCATGTTCAATAACAGGCACTGGGTATTCCGATAAGATTCGGCGCCAGCTCATAGAGCGGAGAGCACACAAGACTGGCTGGCGGCGCGTGAAATCGACTTCATCTGGCACGAAGACTGGCCCTCCTCCAGTCCAGATTTGAATCCGTTAGATTACAAGATATGGCAACACTTGAAGGAAAAGGCGTGCTCAAAGCCTCATCCCAATTTGAAGTCACTCAAGATATCCTTGATTAAGGCAGCCGCCGATATTGACATGGATCTCGTTCGTGCTGCGATAGACGAATGGCCGCGCAGATTGAAGGCCTGTATTCAAAATCACGGAGGTCATTTTGAATAAACTTTAGTGTCAAGAATCTATGTTTTGTTAAGTTCATTTTGGTATATAAATGGTTACATAATGAATAAACTTGTTTCAATTATTTTATATTAAACATGTGACAGAATTTATGACCTGACTAGGTATTGTGAAACTCATCTTTTTATACAACAACTTTTTATCACCCAACGGAAACACGCGAGATATTGCAATGACACGCTTACTACAACAAGAAAGAAGATTACAACGTTTACCTTAATGAAAAGAAGAATATGACAAGGTTCTTAAGGAATATTTGGCAATGGGACATATGGAAGAAGTTCCACCTGATGAATTACAAAACAAATCAGTATATGTACCACATCTTGCCATTATTAAAAAAGATAAAGAGACCATCAAAGTCAGAGTTGTTTTCGACGCTTCCTGCAAAGGTGAAAATGGGATTTCCTTGAATGACGAGCTTATGGTGGGACACAAGAAGACTTGCGTGTCATTATAATGAGATGGCGCATGTATAAAATTTGTTTCCTAAGCGATGTTGTTAAAATGTATCGAATGATTTTACTAAACAAAGAGCACACAGATTATCATAGAATACTCTGGCGTAGAAACCTAAATAAGACAAATAATCTGTCAAACTCATCAGATGAGAGAGTCTTAAAGAATTATGGAGAAATAAAGGATTACCGTCTGCGTACTGTCACTTTTGGTACCGCAAGTGCACCTTACCTTGCAATAAAAACTTTAATGAAGATTGCAGAAGATAAAGGAACAATGAATCCTGAAGCTTCTAGAGCTGACACACTAGAAGAAGCGATACAGCTTAGTCAAAAATTGATCACGATACTAAAAAGTGGGGGCTTCGAATTACAAAAATGGGCATCCAATAGTATGGACTTCTTAAGATCTCTAGATCCTGATAAAATAACCACGAAGGCAAATTTTGAAATGAAATTGGATGGTATGATCAAAGCTCTTGGACTGAAATGTAACATCGGAAAAGATGAGTTTAGATATGAACTACGACTAGAACCAATTTCTCAAAAAATTACAAAAAGAACTATACTTTCAGACTTACAAAAACTGTTCGATCCATTGGGTTGGATAGCACCTGCGATTGTTACTGCAAAAATACTAATACAAAAGTTATGGCTAGAAGGAGTAAGTTGGGATGAAGAACTAAGAGAACAATTAAGGGGCGAGTGGAAAGCAATTAGAGAAGATTTAGAGAACATTTGTAAAATCTAAATTAACCGTTGGCTTGATACAATCAAATCTGAAAAAGAAAACATCACGTTGCACGGATTCTGTGACGCGTCTACTAGGGCTTACGCAGCTGTTGTTTTCTGCAGAAGCGAATGAAGTTCATACACATCTTATTGCTGTAAAAACAAAGGTTGCTCCTGTAAAGACTAACTCACTACCACGGCTTGAGCTGTGTGGAGCAACACTTTTGGCTAAATTACTGCAAAAGGTTAGTCAAGCTATGAGAGTTCCTACAAAACATCAGTCCTTGCATGGCTATCAGGAGAACCCGATAGATGGTAACCGTTCGTTGCCAACAGGGTAGTTGAAATTCTTGAGCAAATTAGTAGCACGCACTGGTTTCACGTGCAATCATCCTGCAACCCTGCGGACATAGCATCACGAGATTCATATATATTAGAACTGCAGCAAAAATATGGTGGCATGGACCCGCATGGCTAACAAATGAAACCATCAACTTTACTAGACCTACGACAATATCTATCTAGAAAGAAAACCAAATATACAGTCCTACCTGAATGTAACAATACCAGACAAGAAAGTTATCAAGTTTGAAGATTACAATCCACTTACTGAATTATTGAGAGTAATAGCATAAGGAAAGATTTTTTTTATTTTAAGAAACAACCACAAAAATTGAACTAAATATAACGACAGAAGAGATACAAGAAGCTTTAGATGTTTGTATTTAACAAATTCAAGAAGAAGAATTCTCAGGAGAAATAAAAAGATTGAAAGAAAATCAAATGGTGAGAAAAACTAGCAAATTAAAAACACTTAATCCATACATTGATAGTAAGAATATACTCAGGGTGGGCGGAAGGTTAAGAAATGCAAAGATGGAACTATAAAACACCCTGTTAAATTAGGCAAACACCTCTTGTTACCTTAATTGTAAATGATGCACACCTGAAAACAATGCACGGAGGAATAAAATGAGCAAATACTGGATCCTTGGCTGCAAAGAACTAATAATAAAAAATATACACAAATGTCTTATCTGTGCACGCCAAAGAGCAGCTAGAAGACAACAGATAATGGGTGACTTACCTGAGTCACGAGTTACACCTGCAAGTCCATTTTCTCGAAGTGGAGTGGACTTTGCTGGACCTGTTTATGTATTAAATCACAAAGGAAGAGGTGCAAAGACCAGCAAGGCATATATTTGTATATTTATTTGCATGTCGGTGAAAGCAATCCACTTAGAACTGGTGAGCGATTTGACTTCTAACGCATTCATTGCAGCCTTTAAACGATTCGTTTCCATAAGAGGAAGATGTCATGAGCTTTGGAGTGAAAATGGCACCAAATTTATAGCATCACATAAGGAGATATCTACTATATGGAATGACAGTGGACTTGAAATTCCTAGTCAATTTACTGATCAACTTGCAAATGATGGTACACAATGGCATTTTATACCACCACACAGTCCTAATTTCGGTGGTCTATGGGAAGCTGGAGTGAAGTCCGTAAAACAACATCTGAGAAAGACATTGACCTCGAATTTAACATTTGAAGAATTTTCCACTGTCCTTACGCAAATCGAAGCCTGTCTAAATTCTCGACCACTCATATCTATCAACACTGAAATTGACGTTATTGATGTTATCCAAGTACTTACGCCTGGACATTTCATTATCGGAGAACAACTCATAACTGTTCCAGACCGCGATTACAGCACAGCAAAAATAAATTTATTATCACGATGGCAACACACCCAGCGATTGGTGCAAGAGTTTTGGAAGCGATGGCAAACTAAGTACTTAGCACGATTAAATCAGTGCCCTAAATGGTTGAAAAGAACAAAAGAGTTTGCAATTGGTGATATCGTATTACTAAAAGATGAAAACATGCCACCAAGCAAGTGGGCGCTGGCTAGAATAACGGAAAAACATCCCGGACTTGACAAAATGACGCGAGTTTATTCCGTGCGAAACAATGGGAAAACAACCAGGCGTTCAGTCTCAAGTTTATGTCCTCTCCCTATTAAAACCACTGATTGATTAGTTAATGCAACCAAATGTATTATTATTTGTGCATTTAAACATATTTCTATTCTACTTTTAAAATAGGTAGATACAATAATGTATATACATACAAGGCTACATACCTTTTTGTATTTTAGTATTATATACATATACTAGTATTTGTCGTGAACTGTTATACTCATATTTTTATACTTTTACTGTTATTTTTATATAGCCATATATTGAAGAGGTACATGATTAGTTGTTTTATGTCATTATTAAACTCTTTATACCTACATATCTTCTCATTTTGTTTAGGATTAAATCGATAATACTTTTGTTTTCTATCTTGTAAAATTGTTTAAAGTAGATATTTTATTATTAATAATAATAATAACCAGTAACCACATCACGACACACACATTGACTCAGCCCTGCACTAAGTATCGTAAGAACTTGTATCGCAGGTGCTAAGCAACGATATGGTATATACTACATAGATTAGAATACAACATCCAAGACCGGTAAGCGAAACAATGCGTCTTGCAAATAACACAAAGTCCCGCCCCCGCCGGGATTCGAACCCGGAACCTCTAGCGTAGCAGTCGGCTGTTTACACCACTGCGCCACCGAGGTCGAGGTATTACAGTGTCTGTTAAATGAAACGACTAGTTCATAATGCTTTTCAAGTGATTTTTCTGTGAATGTAGTTCCAACTAATGGGGATACATATTATCAATTTTTAAAAGGGTCTTTTATGCCCTTTTGGTGGGCGGTATGTTCGGATAGATTGGAGTTACTATAAACCAATTTGTAAAATGTTTTTCTATCGAGTGTCCAATAGATCATTTAAGCAAACCACACGTCTTTTATTCATCAAAATCAACTTCAAGCAAATATTAACTTTATCACAAAGTCTACACAGGGTATTAAGTAAGACTCTGATAGTTAATTTAAATGGCCGCTCCAAAGTAAAAAAAAACTGGCCAAAGGGATCCGTAGATACTGTACTTAGTACGGGATTTAATAAAATGTATGTACCTACTAAAAATACTTTTGTAAGAAAAACAAGAACATGTAAAATTGCCGAAAATCGCGTTTTTACGTGTTGCTTGTTACACTTTGTTTGAAAAATTCAAGTCTACTATTACCACTTAAGGAGTATGTCATACCATTAATTATTGTGATTCTAGCATCGGGATATATTATGCACTCAAATAGTACCTATGGCGGTACAGTCATTACCATCAATATGAACGTGATCCTGTATCGCAACATCGCGAATCGTGTGATAACATTAACAGCTACCTACACTGTTGTTTAATGTAACAGCTAGCTATGAGAAACAGTTTGGGTACGGAACCCTAAAAATACGATGCCATCAAACTACGCTTACCATTTTAGTGAGTAGCAAATAATTTCGTATTTTTTAAATTTAATAAATATTCAAGGATCACTTGTATGAGGTAAGATGATTCGTTTATGAAAATGAAGTTATTTGGTATCTACAACTAGTTTCAACTTTTACAAAAACTCAAATATATAAACAAAAACTATGCACTTATTCGCTTTTGGACTGTGTTTTGACGAGATTGTCACTAATATTTTTATTTTTTGCCAGTGTTAAACCTATCTATATAGTTAAGGATATAAAACTCATGGAACACTCGTGTGTTCTAAAATGGTCAAATAACAACATAAAAGGGGGATGTTTCGTGAAGTCGTGAATTTATTTAATGATTGTAAACTAATCAAGAAATTTACTAGTATGACCTAAACTGTATGCACTAAGGCTCTATGCCTCTTTTTCAACAAAAACATCAATGTAGTAATTAAGGAGATATTTAAACTGTTTTTACTTTTATTGTATTTTTTGTATATTTTGTAATTGAATGAGTAAAATGATGTTGTTTGAGTGTTTTAACCAATAAATATATGTAACGCTGTACAAGTGTGGATTAAGTAAAAAGCGACGATTTGGTTGCTCTTTTTGTAATCTCCCAAGTAATTCCTAAGAGCCACCAGTAACCAAACAAGCAGGTGACTGTCAAGCAGATTCGTCCCTCCATCTATTATTGTCATCTTTTCATTATTCATCTTATCGTCATCTTATCATCATGATCTCATCTCTCATCTCACTACACATCTTGAAGATAGAACATATTAAACAAAAGACTTGTGCTGTATGCCTTTGCCGACAAAAGGAATTAAAAAAATTAAAAAAACTTGGACTTTAAAAAAAACAAAGTCAAATTCATGCAAAGTTTGTTTTTGTTTGGGTTTTGATTTACTTGAATTCGTTAACGTTTGAAGTGTATTCATATAAAGATTTTTAGAAATATTTTATTGATTGTTTAAAATGGTACATTCTACATTAATGCTTAATGATTGATTCAATTTAATTTAATCATTATTTACCTCTAAATGTGTTCTATCGTTTCTTATTTTTCAGGAGGGGGCTTACAGAGATAAATATTCTTTTATCGGTGAATGGTATGATAATCAAGCTAGTTTAATACGCAGATTTAATATTTTCTTCTACCCTACTGATGATACATTAGAAATGTATGACCTAAAAACAAGGAAAACTTTTGTTCGTAGAGTGAAAGTTAATGGAGTAACTTTAGATAGTTTTTACATAGGCTGTACTTTGTACATTTTGGGGCGTTTGGTAAAAATCGTGGATTTTGCTTGTGAAGATACTCGGAAGAAATTGCACAAGGACATGCAAATGTGAGAGAAAATATTATTTAGCTACTCATATACAAGCGACTATTCAAATCTAATGTTTTCTTGAAATTTCAGTACTTTTGCTATAATTAAACCAGTTCCTACAAAAATTGCTGGTAAAGTACTAACACACTTTGCTGACCATGGTTTAAGAGTAACAAGAATGAAGAAAGCTCGGCTTACAGTTGAAGATATCAATTATCTCTGTCGATCAATTCTTAATGACCCTACATTTCCGTAAGTTAAGTTAAATTGGCACATTCCTATCAATCTCAAAAAAGGAGAAATGTATTGTTATCTATATTAAGCTGTACAAATGTTTAAAGATAGTGCTTATTAATAATTTTATGGGTGTCAATTTATCTGATATAGTATCAACTTTGAATTTGTATTGTATTGTTGTAAACTTTAGTATGAATTTAACTGAGCATCATGGAAACCTATCAAATCTGGTAGATTTCATGATAGGACGAATGAAACATCCTATGATGTTTTTACCTTTGGCAGTGGGGAACCAACATGTCTGATATAAAATAGTCTGCTGATTGGCGTGATGGGGCTGGCCATGCGATAGGGGTGAAAAAAGATATATTTAATTGAGTCTGGTTTTTAACTGAACCCTACAGATGCTCTTATTTCTTACTCTGATGATGTGGAAGTGACAAAAGCTCTCAGTGAAATCCTAAAAATGTAAAAACTTAACTTGTATGTTAATCTGATGAGCTCAAGTATTTCATGATGGCAATTTTTTGATTGATTAGTTAAGAAAGTTTATCTTGATTTCCCAGCCATAGTTACTAAAAATGTGACAATTATTTTGAGGGGTAATGGTTATTTGATAACTATAAATTTTAACATTGTGCAAGTCAGAATTATGTATTGAGGGTTCCATACAAACTTTTAGGTTCTTTCACGTCTTTTTGTAATTTTTATGATGTATCCATAAATTTACGGGTTTAATATAAAAAATAGTGAATGTTAAAGGTAAAACAAGTTATACAATGTATTGTAGCTATATTATACTAAAAAAAATTGTGCTGCATGTGGTGACTAATGCAGTTTGCTTAGTTATTTCTCTCATTTTTGTCTATCAAAATATATATGCATAGTTTTAAAATCCTCTATTGATTATAGCTTTATTTGATACCCATACATTGATATTTGTGCAATAGAGAACAATCAGTAATCAATAATCGGTTTGGTAGAGTGGTGGAGACCACTGAAAAGCAGTGAAACTCAGAAGCAAAGGAAGCTGGAAAGTTGTATGCAGTGTGGGGAAAGTGCTAGAAAGTCAGAGATAGGGGAAAATTTAAAAAAAAAAGACAGAGAGGGTCAGAGTTGGGAATGCATTAACCCTAGCTGCACACTCTAAAGTTATTAATGATTTGATTGCTTTTGGTTTTTCGTTATTCTGGTATTATTCCCTTTAAAATAAAAAATAAACAATCGTGCTTGAGTAACACAAGACATCAACTTTTGTTTGCAATTTTGCCACCCTCCCTTTCGTTTAGGTTATTGCCAAATCATTAGATTAGCAAAAATTATATTCCATAGCTAGTAATTATCTTAATCAGACGCGCTCAAGTATTTCAGATTATCGGTTTTTTACAAATCTGATGAGTGAGAATTTCCGTGGGTACACTCAGGGGTGTACCCACGTAAATTAAGGGCTCATGTAGGCTGGAGGTACTCATTGATATGTTAGTTATCATCCCCTATCTGCAGCATTTGAGTAAAATCCAAAATCTTATCTTGGGCTCCCTAGCTATAGTTTTATACTCATATTTCCATGATTATTTTTTCCAAAACAGTTACGTTATTTTGTCTTACTTCAGTTTTCTTCTGGAACATCTGACAAACCAACATGTAATGGGAGTAGAACTTGTGGGCAAGGATGCTGTGGAGAAGTGCATTGAAATTCTTGGACATGAAGATCCTCTAAAGGCCGCTCCCGGAACTATAAGAGCCCTCTATGGTTTGGATCCAGTAAGAAATTGTGTCCTTGCTGCAACCACACCAGAATTTGCACTTGAGGTATGTGTTTTTACTGAAACTTAAACCTTTAAACTTTTTTCCAAAAAACCAAGTATCAAACAAATTCGAAACATCAAAACTTATTCAACCTAAAACATCCCCAAACCTTAAAATGTCTTATTATTGACGCATTTTTATAGGACCTAGAATATTTCTTTCCTCCACCTCCAATGCGCTCAGTTCGACTCAGATTGACTGCAACATTGTCTAACTGCACATTATGCGTTGTAAAACCTCATGCATTCAGGGAAGGCAAGCTTGGTGCAGTATTAGAGGCAATTGATGAAGGAGGATTTGAAATAACAGCACTTAGCATGTTTGTAATCGAGAATGTCAATGCAGCAGAGTTTTATGAAGTTTACAAAGGGATTGTTCCTGAATATAAGGTGAGCTCAAACTAAATTGGAATTTTATGGTAATAGCAACAAACATAAAAAATCAAATTTGAGAAATTCACTTTAATTAGTTTTTTTAACATTCAAAATGAATCTATATCAAAAACTTTATTCAATAAACTACCACGAAAAGACCTTTAAATATAAAATTCTTTCAAAAATTTTAGGGAATGGTAGAAGAATTGTCCAGTGGTCCTTGTATTGCTATGGAGATAGTAGCAAAAAATAAAACAGTCAATACTGCAATAGAATTCAGAAAACTAGTTGGCCCCTCAGATCCAGTAAGTAATATCAAAACATTAGTATTTATTACCTTCTTAATTTAAAACTTTAGATTTTGTAGTTAAACCCGTTTTCTTTTCAGGAAATTGCAAGATTGTTAAGACCTCAAACCCTTAGAGCAAAGTTTGGTAAAACTAAAATTCAAAATGCTATCCACTGCAGTGATTTAGCTGAAGATGGATTGTTGGAAGTGGAGTATTTCTTTAAGATTTTGGATCTATAAAAATGAAGTGCTAGTTTATTATAGAAAGTTGAGTGTGCTTTATTAATGTATTTTACAAGTGAGCAAGTGTTTTTAATGACAATTTACATAATCTTTATCATATTGTCTTTATATTTTGTGAATCTCATTGAAGACTGATTTCATTGTATTTGTTACTTTTAATAATCAAAACATGTTTGTAATGAAGTTCCTATCAAAAGCGACTGAAGAATAATACTCAGGTTCAAAACTGTTATAAATGTCTAATAGCCATTTAGATAGGCTTTTTCTTGTGAATTCCCACCGCACACCTTACAAGTCATAAATTTATGTGATTAATAAATAAATTTGTATTCTTGTTTCATTTTTCAACTTGGGTACCCTGCTGCACACCATTTTCATATTGTAAAACTAACGAAATTAAAATACCTATAGAATGTGTTTTAGTGCTCAATATTTTTCAAAACATTTAATATGCAAAAGCTCTTAAAAATAAAGTGGCAAAAAAAAGTGATATTTAATTTTGTACAGTTCTGGAACGATTATTAACGATTGTGGAGAAGTCTCCAAAGCCCGGGCAGCTCCATAAGCCGAACGTTACACGAATCAGAGGGATAGAGTCTGCAAATTTCATTCATTCTTACCGGTGGTAAGAAAGCTTCTGCCGAATGAAGTGCAAGGGGTATGTGCCGATAGCCAATGCTGAATTGTTTGTCATGGAACGTGGTCCAAATTCCGAAGTTAAACACTTTTTCGAAGAAATGTTATGGGTGTTTTTAAAATTTTGCTGTCAAGCTTGCAATCAGTGGACTCATGAACCGTGTGCTGATGATATAGATGGCTCAGTTAATTATGTTATTATTTTTTCGGGTTCTAAATTGAGTTTTGTGATTTAAAAACGTTCTGATTATGACCAAAATTAATTTTCTTCATTGATAGTCGATTTTACATTGTAATATACCTACATTTTGTTGCGATGTTGACTGTTCGTTGGTTGTGAACCTTTTCGATAACGTTTTTTCCCCATGTCATTGTTCCCTAAAATTGACTAAATTCGTACGCTATTAGGACCGCGTGCAATTTTTGCCTTTAAAAGGTTTGTAGGCGTATGACAAAAATTTGTTGTCTAATTCATTCCAGTCGTATGTAATTTTACAAAAAAAAATATTATATAGATACATAAGTAGTTTAAAGGCTCCACACAGTTCGTAAACCATGCCTAAGTACTATTGTGTGGTAATTGTGGATGACTTGCTATTGTTTTCACATGAAAAAATAAAAGATAAATAAAGGTGGTGTAATGTAGCCACATAAACAAACCTTAATATCTATAACAAATATTAAAATAGCCTCATGACGACTAAAACATTGATTCAGCCCTGTAGTAATATATAATGTGGGCCGTCTTATCCATATTGGTTGCCTGGGTGCGAAAACGAGTTGGCGCCACCCTTGCCAATAAATAAACTTCATTTTACTTTTTACAAATTTCACTTTTTACAATAGCACAAGGTAGGTACGATGGCGTACGTATGAAATAAATCCCGGTTGAATTCACGCAAAATTCTCAACATTCAAACATTCGGTTTTTGCCGGGGAAATGCGTCCAAAGAGCGAAAGTGGCGCCATACAGGTCTGGAAACAAATTTTGATCTTACTCCGCTCTTAGAACGCATCGCACATATGTAGATTTTAATGATTTAGGCGGTCAAAAGTAAATTTTATAAAACATTCCAAATTAATGACTTATATTTTAGCTTGGTAACAGATCTAAGTACGTCATACATCCCTTCCCGCGCTAATCCGATGCGTTTGTACCTTTTCGCTGGCAGTCGAAACTCGGTTGTCGTTTAAGGTGAACGTATCAGTGAGCGCTCTCTTGTTTCTACTATAAATTCAAATTGCAAAATTTATTTTGTGGACTGTGATATCGAAGTGATTGTGATGGATTTTGAAAATTCAGGTAAGAATCAATTATTTTTAGAGAGAAAAAATGATACTCATGTATTTTTTAATGTATTAAAACTCCGTCAAATATGTGGTGTTTCAAAAGTCTTACTTTGAACATTTTTATGTATTAATTGGGACTTTTAATATATTTCAGTGTCCGTCCCTGATAAGTAATTTATCTCACAAGATAAAACACATATCTAGCCTTGTAATGACAAAATAATAGCCGCAATATACGATTTTACATCATTTTAAAAAAAACGTGAAAAAATTGGTAAAATTACATTTGTTTTATTAATATGTACTAAATATAACTTTATTTTGTCGTAGGGTCTTCCAGTGCTTCAGGCGTGAGAGTAATCACTCGCAAGTACTTATATGAACAGATACAAGCTCAAAATTTTTAAACTTTGGTTGAAAAATTAGACTCCTATGAGACATACTTAGTATTGCATTATGGAGAAACAGAAGACGCTAAAAACCGCTTGAAACATAGATTTTCTTACATAAAATCTCAAATAAAAGAAAGATGGGCAAATGCTCATAAAGTGGAAAAATATTTTCTAAAGATAAATGAATCTTGGCTACAAGGAACATTTGAGATCCCGCTAGAATTTCATAAACGTCAAGGACGTCCATCTAAAAGTTTTGAAGATTCGAGCGAAAGAAGCAAACGGAGAAAAACTGTAGATGTTCGCGCTACCATAGATGATGAAATCATTGTCCATGCAGCGCAATCAGTATTACAAAAAAGTGGTAAAAGAGACGCGTCAAAAGTGCTTAAAGATATAACAAATTCTCCAACAAAGGCCAGCGCATATAGGAAAGCTTACTCAAAGGCAGATGAAACAATCGCTCTTCTTACTCCATTCCAAGCCCTTAAAATGTTTGTTGAAGCTGACCTCACTAGAAGACAGTATGAAATTATACGAGAAACGAACAAGAAACATTACCCCTGTTATGATCTTTTGTTATCAGCAAAGCAAGAGTGCTATACGCCAAAAGAATCCCTTCGTGTAACAGCTACCTGTGCCGAAAGTAATCTGCAATGCTTAATGGACCTCACGGTTAAACGATTATCATTGTATTTAGAAGAAGTATTTTTAACCCTCAATACAATGGAAAAACAATCTTTGACCCTAATATGTAAATGGGGTTGTGACGGGTCACAACAAGACAAATTCAAACAAAGGTTTGATAATGACTTCGACTGCGATGGCAGCCTTTTCTTAAGCTCATTTGTGCCTTTGCAAATTGTTAGCGGAAAAAAAGGTGACAAGATTATTTGGCAAAACCCGACACCATCATCACCTCGTTTTTGCAGGCCAATACGATTTAGATACATAAAAGAGTCAACGGACATTATTAAGGATGAAATAAAATATGTAGATAACGCGATAAAGTCATTAAACCCATTGACTGTAACTTTGCAAGAAGAAGAGTTTACATTCAGATATACTTTAAAAATGACAACGGTAAAGTGTGCAATGCTGCCACTAATACATTATCTACCAGTCGGTGTTATATATGCGGAGCTACGTCGAAAAATTTCAATAGTTTGGATAAGAAGAATGTTTTGTGCCCACAAGCATTGGAATTTGGTTTGTCGGTGTAACATGCCAGAATTCGAATTTTCGAATCAATCTTACATTTGGCATACAAGTTACCTGTAAAGAAGTACAAGAAAAGAAAGACACCGGATGAAAAACAGTTGGAAGAAAGCAGAAAGCAAGAAATACAAGAACAATTTAGGATTCGAACTGGTTTACTAGTGGACATGCCAAAAGCTCAATTTGGGAACACAAATGATGGGAATACCAGCAGACGATTTTTTGAGAAACCAGAGCTAACTGCTGAAATCACTGGAATTGACGTAACATTAATTACGAGATTGAAAGTCATATTAGAGGCAATTTCAAGTGGGCATAGAATAAACGCAGAAAAATATGATGAATACGCCATCGAAACAGCCAAATTATATATAAATCTGTATGGATGGCATCCAATGACTCCCACTTTACATAAAATTTTAATTCATGGAGCAAGCATTATACAGACTTCAATATTGTCTATTGGCCAACTCTCCGAAGAGGCTGCGGAAGCTCGTAATAAACATTTTCGATCTTATCGGCAAAATTATGCACGAAAATTTTCCAGGGAAGAATGTAATTTAGATATTTACCAAAGGCTTCTGTTAACTTCTGACCCTCTGATAAGTTGTATGAGGGAAATAAAAAAAATGACACGAAAATCATTCCTGCCTGAGACAATTGAACTTTTAATGTCAGCAGAGCCAAATCCTGTGTCAGAGCAAGAAGACGGGTCAGAACATAACGTTAGCTTGTAATAAATATACAGGTATAAACTTAGGATAATTAAATAGGTAAATACAATTGTTGAAACTAAAATATAAAAAGATTTAATTTCCATAATACTATTTAAATGTCGATTTTATGTTTAAAATGTATTGTTTTGGTGTTAATACAGCATATTTTAAATACTGAAGGGTTTTTTCATTTATTACATAATTTAAAAGCAAAAAATGTTTTTGGCCGCCTAAATCATCCAAATCTATGTATGTGCATCGGTTGCCAACGGGTGGCCCTTTATATTTAAACTCTGCGCCCGGGTGCCCCGCAGCATTGCACCCTCGGGTAAAGATGGCTCTGAAACTTTGGTAAATATGATTCGGTATCAAAATCTCACGGAGATTAATAAGATAGCAATGTATAGGCTCGTTTGCTTCACTATCTGGATCACTATCCAATCCACATTATAACGAAGCTCTGATGATGGACACAAATGATTACCGCTGGAACCAGTCGCCCTATTCGCATCTATAAATAAGTTTCTAGGGGACCTACCTACTCCCTCGCGAGATTTGTTGCGAATTTCAATGAAAACAATGTGATTTATTACTGTGCTTGTTTAATCAATGTTTTAAATGCGTATTTATTGAAAATATAATTTTCAATTATTAAAAGACGAACACGACAAGAAAAGAAAAGACGAGAAGATGTTGAATCTAGAAAGTATAAAAGTAGCTGATTTACAAAATTAGAATCGCTTACTATATTAATCTATGTTCGTAAATTGGTGCTGTTTTTATATATTTTGTTGGTTAGTAAAGATGAGATATTAGTTAAATTGCGCTTGCTAACTAAAAAAAAGATGTTAGCTTGCAAGTGCTAAAGAAAACTTAAGAATTTGCAATTATAAATTCCCTTTTCTTATATAATAGGAATAAAGGTTTTTGACTTTAGCTTTTCACTGTAGTCCTTAATTTCTCCCTCTATTTCGATTGATAAGATCGAAGTATAACCGAGAATTAGTGACTTGGTCTGCTAACTTGATGATTTTAATAGGTACCTAATGATTACCTATCTTTTAAAATAAGGTTAACATTTTAAATATGTACGACTATAATACAATCACGCTAGGTGGTCATGATCATAAAATAGAGAGATTACAGAAGCGAAGCTCATGTATGTATTTAATTTTTAACGGCTTCGCTCGACATTTGCGCCAGGCTGTCAATTTTGGCTTATGCAAAAAGATGCATTAAAATAAGTACTGTCTTGGTGATAAAGCTCGTAGTTAAAAATGTAATGTTCGATGTTCAATGTTAATTTTTTGACATTTTTACTGAAAATAATTTTTGACGATTTCTATTGTTGTGTTTTTTAATTATTTTATGTACATTTAATTATCATTCTTATTTATACGATTTTTTATAAAACAACAATACACACCGAAAAAAATATAATTATAAAACTTTTATTATTATTCACCGCTCCATTTTTGAAAGAAAACGTTACGAATGACGAGTGTTTGTGGTGACAGTCGCGCATGCTTCCTTCATAACCCGTCCGAAATTCCGTGTCAGTGAATGAGTAGTGGATGCTGTCTATTTGTACGTTGGTAAAGCTCGCATTGAATGATGTTTATCTTCTGTACTGTGTTTATTTTGTGTCATGATGTTTACTAATCCGCCTGATTGGTTTTTATGCGAAATCGAAGCTTCGGTTTTTGTACTGCATTTGAGGCTTTTTACTGAATTACTTGGCTGTAAAGGGTATTGGTTCTTTTTATCGAAGCTTCGGTTTTTGTACTATTCGGTTTTGTAAGTGGCGGTAAATTTTATTGTTATTTCATTATCTTTTCTTGTATGTCAGCAGAATTATATGTAAAATGTTAGTGTTTTAACCAGTAAATATCTGTAGTGCTGTACGAGTGCGAAGAACGTGACATACGGCTGCTCTTTTCGACATCTCCGTAACAAACAACCGATGTAACCAACCGAACCTTACGAAAAATATTTTTTTTGAAATTTGAAAAAGACAAAAATGGGTAGTTTCATTTTGTCAGCTTTGATAGACGAAATGTTAGTTCGTAATAAGGTTCATCGTAGTTAAGTAGCTATCGAATATTAATGATTCAGGTAGGGAGTCTTTACTTTATTATAAAGTACATAACATCATTGTCTGACGACTTCAATGACGAAGGCTATCCTTTTAGTTACTATCAGAAAGTCCTTTGTTGTTTGGATCATAGACCTTACTACAAACCATGTCTGCGCTTAGTATGAGACTGTTTATCCAAAGATGTTACAAATGAAAGCTTTTAAGCAAGTAGGTAGGTATAACGTGAAATAGCAAGTTTACTAGACAAGGTGCGTGGGTCGATGGTCGCGGTAGAAAATAGTACCTTTCACTAACATGTCGGAGAAGAGGTTGTCGTAGTACCGACAACCGAGCATCGCCGTGTTCGTGTGCGAAGTGCGATAGTTCTCGCCAGGCGCGCGCGCATGTGTATTCTATTCTATGCGACAGTGCCTTGCAGAACTTACCAACTCGCGCTCGCACTATCAATGCGAATTTTTGTATTCCAAGATTAGGTAGGTCTCTTTTGTTGTTTGAAAATTTATAAAATATAAAACGAAAAATAAATCAATTTCAGTGCAACACCTTTCAAAAGAATGTGACTGGTTTCTGTGTCGTGTTAATCGAAACTTATTTTACGATAAGACTATATTTTAACAGTTTTCAAGATAAGGGACTCTACGATAGAAAGACGGTGAGATTTATGTGATGTTTGCTTTTAATAGGAAATTTAGCTTTTTCATTTCATTTCATAAATATAATGTGCCTACCTAGGTACTAGGTACACAATATGCTATGCTTTACCTACTTTACCAGCAGTAAGTTTGCGGGTCCAACTAAATTAATACATACCTAGTTACTGACTACGAATTAATCCAGTGTTTTGATCTTGATTTATAGATACATATGTATACACATAAGTATTTATTGAACATAGTTTAAGACCCTGAAAATTATGCAAGGTACTTTGGCTGTAAAGGCTTAAAAATCCTCAATCCACGATGGGAGAAGCAGTCGTACTAGTTACTTGATACCTGTACCTACCTACCTACTTACTGAATTATACAGGTACATAAGGTACCTATTGCAGGATAAGGCTGG
This sequence comes from Choreutis nemorana, assembly GCA_949316135.1. Taxonomy (NCBI): domain Eukaryota; kingdom Metazoa; phylum Arthropoda; class Insecta; order Lepidoptera; family Choreutidae; genus Choreutis; species Choreutis nemorana. The sequence continues at coordinate 4,544,877 of OX438598.1, forward strand.
ACTTGGCTCTTAAGATAAACACTTACTCGGAAATCCATTATTCATTGAGTTAAATTATTACGCAAGAGTAATAGTAAAAGTTATACATTTAGAAGAATAATATTATTAATAACATTTTATGCCTACCTACATATCTATGGATTTCGTTTAATATCTGGTTTGCAACCCTAAACAAGTCTTAATACGAATAACCTAGTTACATTTATAAATTATATCTACATGGGCGCCGCGAGAATTAATTGCAGGCCACATGCTACTAACCCCTTAGATTACCCCCCTGCTGGTGTCGTCGGGTAAAAATATCTATTTTTTTCCATGTACTTTCTTTTCTAACAGGGCAACTGCAGCACCCTTTTCCTGGCTCCCACGGATATATAGCTCTGTACATATAAATCTACCTATAATCAAACTTATTTCAGTGGCTTTATAAAACATTTTGATCATTTCATTTTTGGTATTTTTTATGATAATTTTTTATAAATTCCTAGTTATACAATTTCATTCAAACGTATTTTGATAGTTTGTTTTAGAGAAACCATTCAGGTTTCGAATATTTCGATTTGTAAATAAGCCGTCGATTACGACCGATCAACCGGTCAACCGATTAAACTCCTTTTTATTATAAATTCTTTTTCCAGACGTGAAAAAGCTATCCCGCCCGTTCGTGTGTTTAAGTAGGTATGGTTTTGTCTCCGTGCTATAGAGCGTTGTTTTAAGTATTGAAGAAATGCTTTGATGGAGATAGTAGATACCTGCATTGAAATTAAATATTGTATTATATAAGGTGTATGCGCAGTTTGACTACAAAGATTTATTTTTGCTTTCTGAAGTAAACGTAATCAATTATTACGTTACTATTCCTTTTTTCTTTTGATAATTGTTTAGTTTGAAAATGATAAAAAGAAGCCAAGTATGTGAGTTTGAAAACTGAGAGAAACGTCAATCGACCAACACAGGCAAATAAAATTATAATTGAATTCCAATCACAATGTTCAGCACAACAAACCCGTATGAACAATGGTAGGTAGTGTAAGAACCTCACAATGAAACCTCACACTTGGACTAGCACTTGTAAACAATTAAATAAACTGTGATCTAACTTCAAATATTTACTAATAACTCCGTATCATTTATCAACCTTCACTCTGGTCTAGTTACTCCTAATGCTAAGGATTTATTAGCAACGCTGTACAAGTCACCAAATTTGCTGTCTAAATACCGAAAAGCAACTTTGTTTTAAAAAACCCACACCCCATGAAATGATAGAGAGTGAGACATCATTATTGAGCCGGAACAAGGTATAGGAATGGATCTCTGGCAACCAAAGTACATAAATTATAATCTACCTATTTACTTGTTTTGTAATGTAACATTTACCTCGACATGGCTGACATTTCCGGCTAACTCAATCCAAATTATGTCACTAACTAGGTATCAACTTTATTACTACCTGTCGCTAATCAGATTTTGTTTTTACGCATAGCTATGGTTGATAAAGCCATCTAATTGACTTTATAATTTGTAAATAGCTATAGAGTTTATTTATAGCTCATGAAAACCGGAAACTCAGGTGATGTTAAGGTTTTCCTTCTAAATGCTGCTGGATTGTATCATAAAGTTGCCACTGATGTTTAATATGATTTAATATGAATTAAAAATCAATTAATTTTGTGAATGTATATGATTTTAAGAATATTAAAATGATTTAGGTAAGTCTAGGTTAGGTCTTAATTAAAAGTCTATGGGAAATCGAATCTATTGTAGGATTTTTCACGGTTCGAAAACAATCAGTTATAGACTACCCAGAAATGTAGGCCTGTAAAAATTTAAAGAGCTAATAAAATAAATACAAATTTGAAGGCATGTTAAGTTATGTCTTCGCGAATCATTATCGTATCTACCTACTCCAGGATTGCTATTTAAAAATAGCTGGATCAATTGAAAAAATAGGTTTACTTAACGATTAGAAACTATACGTTTTATACCCAATGTTTTGTTTTTCTTGTCGAAAAACAATCTGCTGTATAACCTGAGCGATCAAATAGTTTTATTATTTCTCATAACTGATCATGCTATAATTGTGACATCTATTGTAAAAATATATATAGGTACCTACAAGCGTGAATAAAATTGTAGGCCAAAAGTTATTTTTTGAAACACTTGTACACACTACTTTGGGCTTTTTAATTAATGTTTTTGCACAAGTAGGTACGAAAGAAAAAGTTAATTATCTTTCGTGTTCAAATGTTGCTTGGGTGAATGGTTAAAATTTAAATATATTAATACTTCTATTACCTGATACATAGTTCATTCATCACAAAAACGAGAAACGAAGATTTTTTCCGCTTTTCCTGATTGTGTTGTTTTTTTGGTGGTAACTACAAATTTACGGTTTTCAGATTTTATTTTACTTACTCTATAATTTCATGATTCTGGTCAACGGGAAACGTACATAAATATATACCCACATATATAATAGAATAAAAGTAATAAAAGTTTTTATTCTCTTGAGAATATCAAAACATGCGGCAAAAACTGAGCATTTACGGCTGTAATTTTTATTGCGTTGACTTAAGTTTGAATTTATTACTGCTCCAGGGGCATGCATACCAAAGTATTTGATATTAATTTCAGGCTGATTGTTGTTAGTTAGTTGATATCTACGCGTTCTGACAGACTTTACAGGTAAACAGATGTACAATGAAGTGATCTTATAAGGGTTCAGTGTTTCATTCGGACGTACGGAACCTAAAAATGAACGAATGTACTCGCCTACACTATCTGAGGCAAACTCTAAGCTATGCCTTAGGTTTGGGTATGATAAATATCTCTCTGTATATCTAATAATCTCTTTATATATACTAATATGTATCATACATGCGAAAGTCACATTGTTTCTGTTTATCTGAACCGGCAGAATCTTCTTACTAAACTAAACCACCGAACAGGGGTGATAAAATTTGGGAGGAGATACTTATTAAATGTCCTATAAAATTTGTCCAATTTGTAAAAAAAAACAAATTTATAAGATTTATCCTTTATTTTTGTTTTCAAAATATCAAAAAATATTTTGATGCGGAAGAAAACGCATTCAGATAATAATAGTTATATGTATAATTACATTTAAAATATGAGGATAAATGTTGTTTGTTTCAGAGTTCGCGAATTTCGTTTTCCATGCAGAACGAAACAAGGAGAACAATTATATATGAGGGAAAAAGGGTGACGAAGGACTTTCCTACTTGATCACTTTCCCAAATACGTTTTTAAAACTAAGAAAGATGCAGTTCATAAGATCCTTTTTTAAAAGGATCACCGATGATCTCAAACAAAAGAAGCTCGTTCCTCTCAAGATATTATTTTTCGTCCATGCTTCCAGTAAGTGAAATAAGTAACATTCAATTTTTATTATAATATATAATAATAGGAATTTAATAATATAAGAAATATTATCTGTTTATTTGTAGTATCTTTGTCACTAAAAGTTAAACTCAAGTATGATTTGGAGCAGGTAGGTATTCAAACAATAATTTATAGTATAGTATATTTAGTATATTGGATAGATTATTTATAAATCTTATATTTATTAATATTATAACCGACATCAATAAAAATCGTAAATCTGTATCTTTAGAAGGTTGACAGTTAAAGTCTGACTTTCTGAATATAGTTTTGAACTAGTATATCTTTAGTATTGTCTTTATTTTGATTGAAGAATGTAAAGGATGCATGCTTACTTAATGTTTTCAGCTTTATTCGTATTGTACCCTTACCTTACGATCCACATGCGAGAGCTGGGCATCAACGTGGAAGAGACGGCCATAATGTCGGCAGTCACGCCTGTAGTGTCCATTGTAATGCCACCACTCGCCGGCATGCTTGCGGACAAGATCGGCAACTTTAGGGTTAGTACCTCATGCAATCCTTACTGGTCTGAAGTTAAAGTCATCATATTCCATTAATTTTACTCTAAAAGTTGTGATGGATATGCGACGAATTGGTTCTGCACGTATCGTAACTGGTAGGTAGAAAGGGTATTGTTGTATCCTTAGCAATCCAATTACTACTTTTTATCATCGTTCTCAAATACCTAGAAGTAAATATATCTACTGTATTTCCAGGATAAGAGTACTCAGGCAAAGGGAATTAAATCAGTGTAGATAGATAACCATCCTCCATCTTATTGTGTTATTCCCCCTCGGCTAGCTGATGTTTTTTTTAGATATGCCAACAGTATATTTACAACAATCTTTATTAACCCTTTAAAACTATAACCCGACTACGTCAAAAAAGAGGTCTAAAAGGACAAAATAAGAAAATAATTTTAAGGAAATCCAGAAATGCATAGGTACAAAAATGGTCAAGATGTTCTAACTTGGTCGTGCCTACTATATACCTACTGTGATAATGTGCGTGCTAGGATTAAACAGATATACATATTTGTAATGTGTTCGCCCATACCTTACTGTTGATTTCAGACACGTGATGATTAAATCAGTTTAATTTTTTCGTGGTTAGAATTTGAGGATTAATCACCCGGGCCATTGTTACGAATCTATTGATACCTTATTCATTCAAATCGGTCCTGTAGCTTAGTCGCTACGGGGTGGAACATAGATACATAGACTGCTAAAAATTTAACCCTTCCTTTTGGCTTCGCCGTAGTCGGGTAAAATAATAACAGGCATACAATCATCTATATTTGAAGAATAATTTTAACATTCATTATGTTTATGGCATATTTTTCACGAGGATACCTTCAATTGCTGGTATTTTCTAATCGTCCGAAAACCCTCGATCAGCTGAAGAACAATGTTCGTGCTAATACTTATTTCCAATATCGAAGCAATATGGATGGACAAATTGGTATCGTTTTCAAAAAGCAATGAAAAAAAAACTTAAATTAATGAAAATCTTTAAATTGTGATCTTCAATAAATTTTAATTCTGATTTTTTCAAATAAAGTAGTTTCCGTGCCGCACCAAGTATTACAATGATTACATTTTCCGTATAAACTAATGAAATTAATGGTTTATTATCGGAAATAAGCGGGCTTGTTACAATGGTGAATGATTGTTAAATGTCAAAAGCTTGTTTTCTAGCGGCATACGTCACCAGACACGGCACAGCTTCAATCTAACATGGCCGACAGCGATTTCAGCAGTATATGAAATATAAAGGTTTATAATTCAGTTTTGCTATTTTCTAAAGCCCAATTCTATTTTTTTTGTATCTAATCGATTAACAATGATTTAATTAAGAAGTACTCTAAAAAAGAGTCGACTAGCCTATTATAGGCATGTACAGTATTCAACATAAAAAATATATCTAAGTAAAAAATATAAAAAATATATCTAAGTAAAAAAACACAAACAACCGACAAAGATAATTTCAGTCAATTATAAATACGAAAATTATTAACAATTCCACACTTAAATAAATTGTTATAGTAAATCAGACTCATGACATTTCCTAAACCTTGAGTTCTATAAAATGTCCTTGAAAATGCACCTATATTCCTTGTCAAGACATTTTGTAAGCTTCTTCTGTTGAGTTACATACCGAAATTTATGTGTATGTTGTTAAAGTAGGGTTATACGGATTATTCCGGAAATCAGAATTTCCGGAATGTTAACATGTTTTGTCCTTCATTTTGAAATAATGCTCATGGGTTGTCATTTGAATTTTGAATGCGCGAGGTAAAATCGTTTTTTTAAATTTAAATCTCAATATTGGGATGCCCTGATTGTCTGTTTGCATAATTTATACCCATAGAGTAACGATTGGTGGTTGCGGTGTCGGAGCGCAGTGGAGACCAATCATTAATCTATGAATATACCTATTGACAATGACTGGAACTGCTATTCGCATTCAATTGGTCATCATCAGTTTTTTTTTGTCATAAAAGCGTTGATATTAAAAGGTCAAATTTGCTAATCGGTACCTGCAAAAAGTAAGTATTGCAAATTTCATAAATTTAAACATGGGTCATCTGTGTAATGGAATCATTGCATTGTGGAATAATAAAAGGAATAGATCCGCTATCTGCAGCGCTCAAGTCGTCGGCTCACCAATAAATATGGCAGATATCCTCGTCGGTACGTGCGTCACACGACGACGACCTGGAGCGGAAGTGTCCTAAACGACATTCAGTTGCTTTGTGTTACGTGCACATCATAAAACTATATTCAATTTATTGCTTTCGAAAGAAACAAAGGTACTATGTTTGACATACGTAGTTCTATGCAACATTTTTTTTCTCGATCTTCGTTTGAATATTTCAGAGAATGACAAGTTTTTTACAGAATGTCAAATAATACAATATTATTATTATTATTACGGTATTATGTGTATTTCTTTTAATATTGGATTTTACTGATTAATAATCTTTAAATAATTACCAAGGCGTTACTTTTGGACATCACATTAGATTTTGGATTGTTAACAGAGAACATTAATATAGTATGAGTGTTTGTATACTTGTTATGGTATTCGTCGATTGGCTATTGTTATATACTTAGATGTCTTGATTTCCTTCAAGCATTGTTGAGCTGCAACTCTTTGCTATCAGAATTATCCGCAATTGAATCTTAATGATGAGGACATATAATTGTCGTTACATGCGAATAGCGTTTGTTCTCATGATCACCTGTCAGTTTTCCGCATCTAGCTAATCATGTTTTTGCGCGTATCTATTCTCTATTAACGTTTGCCCTCTACACGACGTCGTAACGTAATGTAAATAGGTATAATTGTAACCGAAGCGTTCGATCGTTTTGTCAATCATTCTTCATAATGGATGTTTCCTGTGTATTTCAGTACTGTAATTAGCTTACTGGTCAAATTTTCCATGACATGCGCTGCTGTATATATCAGACCATTCTAAAATGTAGGTATTTGTGTGATCTCGATTTTGGTATTGTTGGTGTGATATTATTTATTCATAAGAATTAAATGAACATACAAAACAAAAAGCCATTAAATTGAAAATAGTCAATGTTGATATAATTAATATTTTGTAGCTACTATTAGCTCTATCATCGATGCTTGGTGGTCTGTCTGCCCTGCTACTGCTGGCGGTGCCCGTGGGTCGCATTACAGTAACGTTTCCTCCTGCTGTGGAACTGTTGGCTTCTTGCACTGGCGACAGAATATCTCTACGACATATGAACGACCACCCATGTGTGCCTTTGCATCCGTATGCCTATGATGTCAATCTAACGTCAGTATTAAATTAAATGTTTCGTAAATATATTTTATACAAAATATTAATTTTTCTTACCCTACTATCATCTTATTTTGCAGAATTCTAACGTGTGGCTTTGTTTGTGATGTGCCCAGCAATCTCTCTCCAGACGATACAAACGGCATCCTACACAGTCACTGGTACAACATTCACGTGAGGTCTAATGATGAACAGCGTCTTGTCTACCGGCATACTGTTTCTTCACTTATGACTCAGACGATGACACCAAAAAGAGATCAAAGTACTTCACGCATATTAACAAATGATCCATACTTCAATTCTACAATTTCCAAAATATCTGACTATGAAATATTTTTTCCTGCCCCGCAACTTTACAATATGGAATGCTCGTATGAATCTCAGAATTCTACGTGTTGGTTTGGAAAAGAAAACATTCTAACTGGACTAGGAGATTCTGACAATATCACTTCTTTCCGAGTAAGAATATCTCACGACGCTAAAAAAGATATAACTAACATCAGGAACTACTGGATAACTGGAATAGCTTCAGGAAATGCTATGAAATTTGATGACGATTATGAAGGCGTCGAAGCTGTCTCGTGTAACGATGGGTTTGAGGTAAGTTTTTATTAAAGTTGAAATACTAAAGAGTATTCGTAGTAAACTCAATATTTTGTTGTATTTTATAAACAATTTTTTATTATAGAATTATATCGATGAAGATGGAGTAAAGGTGCAAGTGGGTAAAAGGCTGTTTTCTCAATGTTCGGCCGCTTGTGCTGCAGCAGCTCCGCGACGCAGTCTCTGTGAGAATAAACAACAACAACTCGAACTGGACCCTGCGTTTACATTCTGGGCTTACCTCGCAGTAAGTATGCAATATTTACCTAAATTCCTTTATTAATAGAAAGGTTACGAATGGGTAATGTAATAGATTGAAGCTGAACTAAGGTAATTCGTAATCATTATCTTATTGAGACATACTCGTACAAAGAGCACGTGGTTTTTCAACACATATGCAGAGTACATAGGTGAACGGATCCACTGATAAAAAGATTGCCGGTTAATCGTATAATGACGAACTTGATATAGAGTGCGCGAACCGTTCATTCGACCCATTGCCACCACGTCATAATCGGCGCAACGAGGGCATTACGGACGATCCCATTCAATCCAGCTCCAACCGTTTTTGTACCTCTGATGGTTAAACTAGATTCTTCTAACTTTTCAAGAACTTGCTTGTGCTTCCGCTACACAGGACATTTGATATAATATTATATGAACTTACGCAAGTCATATCTTTACTAGATATGACTTGCGTAAACAAGCATACCTACTCATCGAATATGCTACGCAAAAAATGGGAAATACCAGTAATGTATGTTCAACAGTTAATAATATTAGTACCGACAGTTTAATAAAAAATGTAAAGTTATTGGTAAAATCAAATAAAGATTCAATGATTTGAGATTGGTATCTTCTGACATAATAATAATAACCACATCACGACACACACATTGACTCAGCCCTGTAGTAAGTATCGTAAGAACTTGTGTCACAGGAACTAAGCAACGCTATGGTATATACTAAATAGATAAGAATACAACATCCAAGACCGGTAAGCGAAACAATGCGTCTTGCAAATAACACAAAGTCCCGCGCCCGCCGGGATTCGAACCCGGAACCTCTAGCGTAGCAGTCGGCTGTTTACACCACTGCGCCACCGAGGTCGTCAACATATACGCTTCGATCGCAAATAATTGTAAAACATATGTGTATGTCAGGTGTATGTGTAGAATCCCTTTTATGTTATTTTGGTAATCTAAAAAGACTGTGTTTTTAATTAAACGTTAATGTATAGTGGATAAAATACACAAAATAATCTGTCGCTTAAACGATTTCATTACAATAAATTTGATTACAATATTTTACGACAGGCTAGATTGACATTCATAGTAACCAGGAAGTATTTTAAATATAAATAACTTTTGGCTAAAATTTGATTGTAATCGTTGGGCGCATTAGGCACGGCACAGACGTTTCAAAATATTTATTTAGCTAGTTTTAGTGGAATGATCATGTGACCCCGTGCCACTTTACCTACTCACTCAGCTCACAATGACCTTTACCTACGATGAACATCAAAATAACACAATCCGAAGCAAATAGGTAGGCAGACTCGGATGAATTGAATGTCATGGTTCAAGCGGTTTGACTCACTAACCAAATATTTGAATCCAATAAATATGTTGATAATGTTTTGGGTTTTGTGCATAAAGTCTAGTCATAGTAGTTAAATTAAATAATGCACATTGCACGCCTACGTAAGATTTCGTTAGTTTATTCCAAAATACTTATATTTATAAAAAACACGAATAGTAGGTACCGCGATATCTAACTATGCAGTTAGTTAATCGTATATCATTTAGTAGCTACTTTAATTTTAAAAATATTTATTCGTTTTTATAATAATTCATTATGACTGTGTGTTGATGGCAATGAAGTCATTGTAATCAAAATCTCAGAGCTTTTCCCCCTGTTTTTATTGAATTTAAAAAATAAGTTTTTATTTGGATTTTGGATTAGTCTTGCGGTCATGTAAAAACATTGTAACTACAGTAAAATAAATTGTTAAATTTTAAAACTAATTTGCAAGAAAGAAAAATATAGGTAGGGTAACGTAGTTATATTTTCTGCCTTATTAATTTGGTGTTGCAGTATTTAGAAACCTAATTATAGTTAAGTTTTCAAAATCTTTTATTACTATGTATCATACTGCTTGTGTTGTTTGATATGATGAGTTTACAAACCTATTAATGTACATGTTATAATACAGAGGTGAAGTTTATATGTAGGAGGAAATCGACGAAACTACTTATCCGATTTTAAATATTATTTAATTTATATTTAGATTGGACTTTCATTATTTAACAGGCAAAAATCTGTCTCAGAATGATAATACAAAAAACGTTTATAAAGTCAACAATGACGTTAAATGGTTTCAGGTTCGGGTGTTCATCGGTATTATAGGTGGCACTGCATTTGCAATGTTCGAGGGTGCGGTGATCGCGATAGTGCGGGAGCAGCGCGCCGACTACGGCCTGCAGCGTGTGTACGGCAGCATCGGGGGTATGATCTCCTCCCCGCTGTCCGGCCTGCTCATCGACTACGCCAGCCGAGGGAAGGGGTACACCGACTTCAGGTTGTACAGACAATCTGCTTTTTTATACCACTGGCAAACAGCCACATCGAACACTGTAGATACCTGCATCACCAAAGGCTACACCCTCCAAAAACCTTTTAATGCATTTTTTGTAGATCTCCATATCGTAGTCACCTCAAAGAGTTCGTTCCACAATATTGTCTTAAGTCTTAAACTATCAAATGCCACGAGGCCATGATAAAACTTAATTGCAATTTTGCGCATGTTAGAAAACACTAAAACTATTTTGTAATTTAAACATTTGCATGAGAAACTAACATTATACAAATACCCTTAACTAACCTTATAAAATATCAACTCGTAACTACCATCCAAAATATTTTGCCGTTTTATGAAAATCAGAGCTCATGCATGAAATATGCTGACAAGATTACGTATGGTCTTTTCAATGCAACACACAGCAAAATAATTTAACACAGTGTGTGTTTTCAGGATTAGTCTGATCAAACCACGTTTTCAACAGTATCACTGTAGAGTGGAACTAAACTTTATAACTTTTAAATTAGTTATTCCTCCATATCATTTTAATTAATGCGTATTGATAGGGCTTGATAATCGTCTTTTCAGATTTTGTGTATCTTTATTTTTTAATCTACTTTTAAACAAATAAAATGAAAGCATGGAAATAGAGAAAGATGCGCGTGATTCTTTCGTGACCCCAAACTTCAGCGAGCACTATTACCTTAAATCTTAGGTTGGAATCACACTAGTCAGCGTCAATCAGAATGTTATGTATGGACAATCTGTATTTAGTATGAAGATCAATTCATATTTCCACTGCTTATGCATCTTTATACTAAGTTGCGATTTTGCATACATTAAACGCATAGCGATGCTAACAAGTGTGATTTCACCCTTGCTTTCCGTTGAATTATTTTTTTCCGTCACAATAAGATTCTATTTTTTTTAGACCGGCGTTCTACCTGTACGCAGTGCTGAAGGTAGCATCAGGTGCATTGATGCTCAGCATAGACCTGGAATTCAAGAAGCCAGCGGCCAACCTCTTGGATGATGTGATCACCGTATTTAAGAACATTGAATTAGTCGCACTGTTCATTGCTTGCTTTATTATGGGTGTGTAGTTAGAACAATACGATTACGTACATAACAAAACATAAACATAATAAACTCACGCCGTAGTCCCTCGAGAGGGTTGAGGTGAGGTGCTTGTACTTTTCGCATGTTTATGTTGAGTCCCAGTGTGACAGGTTGCGAATCTGTCTCCACTATCCGGGCACATTGAGAAACATGGCAGCTACAACTTACGGCAACCCGAGAATCGAACCCTCGACCTGTCGGGTCTGGTCGGTCGTTTATTATAGGCACGTAACAAACTGAGCTACCACGTCCTCTACAGTATGAATAACATACCTATATTAAATTATAAACTTGCTTCTAAATTAGAAATATTAGTTAACCAAGAGATTAATTAATGTTGATAAAACAGTTAATTGTAATAAAAATGTGCACCTACGTCAATAGGTTTATCCAGTATAATATTAGCAACATGTAAATCATTGTTGGAATGGTAATCAATAAAACATTCTATTGTTTGATAATACAGGTACGGCATGGGGCTACATAGAAAGTTTCCTGTTCTGGTTACTCCAGGACTTGGGTGCTTCGCGCTCACTGATGGGGATTACCATCACAGTGGGTGGAGTGGCTGGACTGCCTTTACTGGTGCTCTCTGGACCCATCATTAGACGTCTTGGACACGCTAATGTGCTCTTTATTGGATTTGTCTTTTACGCTATTAGACTGCTGGGTACGGCTATTGTTATTGTTTTGAAATCTTAGATTTAAGGATCCATAATTGTTTAAGAAGTAGATATTGCTAAGTTATAAAGCAGACAAACGTTTACACTAAAATATGTAAAAATACATTTTTTCAGGTTCAGCACAGACTGGATGAGTTAAGCTTTGAAATAGCGTTTTACATTACGATACTAAAATTAATTTGTTTTTTAGGCAAATGTCTATCATTAAAACAATGTACAAAAGGGATACATAAAAAATTGTGATTGGTGATGATGGAGGGATAAATGATTTTCTTTAATAAGTGGAATCATCTGCATGTTGAAGGTTACTCGTTGATCTACAACCCGTGGCTGTGCCTGGTGTTCGAGGCGTTGGAGTCAGTGACGTCATCGCTGTCGTTCACGGCCGCCGTAACGTACGCCGCCAAGCTGTCCTCCACCACTACCGACACCTCCGTGCAGGGGCTGCTCGGTGGACTCTATTATGGAGTCGGTATGTTCCCCTTTCAATATAACAGTGACGATGGATGTCTTTTATAATATGAGAATTTGCGTGTCCTACTGCATCGTATAATTACTACATTGTTTTGTCGTTTTAATTAAATTAATTAAAGTACAGTACCTACATTTCAGCAGTAAAAACACTTCATTCTAGAACTATTTGAACTTAGTATCTACCTACACTTAAACTTCAAATTACAATTGTAGGTACAATACAAATGAAACTGCATGACTTCTATTTCAGGGAAAGGCGCAGGAAGTTTGATTGGTGGCTATTTGATGAAGTTCTTCGGCACAAGACCTACTTATCAAATATTTGCTTGCTTTACATTTATCACTGGTTGCATGTACTACTTATTCAATCAGTTCTTCATCCGAAAACGTGTCAGCAGCATAAATAATGACATCTGCAAAAACAAACCAGCAATAACCGATGTGGAAGGTTGTGAGACTAAAGACACTGCGGCTGCAAGCGCTGTAGAGGTCGCTGCGAAACTTGCTGTTGAACAAAAAGCTGATCTGCCTACGAACGGCTTGCTCATTTCAAACCTCACAAAATTACCAGTCGAGAGTATAGATGGCGGCAGTGACTCTGGCGTAGACAATCCAGCTTATAACGAGACTGAAATTAATGACTCAAAAAAAAATAAAGGCCATAATAATAAAAATGTTGGATAAGTTGAAAAGACTTTTGTTGGAAAAAATTGCGCAAGGCAATAGCAATAGCGCACCTACCAATGCCTCGGATTAATATAAAAATATTGTAATAATAACGTTTTGTCATCAAACGTAGGATATGTAGGCATATAGGTAAGACTAGAAGAGGGCCATCAAAAGAAAGATCGTCAAGAACCGGACACCTCTATTTGTGACACAGCTGCTATCATTGTTTGTTGAAGCGACAAAGCGTTTAAATCGAAGGATACGACGTCAAGTCCAGAACACAGCTACTGCATATTTTCCTTACAAAAATAAACCAGGACGGGTCGTAGTTTAACTTACAATAATAATGCTATGGAGATCTTCTAATGTAGCTAAACAGTATTTAAAAGTGTGACATAAAAGTATATAGAGTAATATAAAGATAGAAATAGATATGTATCTTTGTTTAGGTACATTTTCGTGGTATAAAAAATAAAATTTTACTTTTGATTTGTCTTGATTTATTTTTGTTTTCTAGGTTCAATAACTAGTAGTAGGTAGTACCTATAAGCAGATCTTGATATAAATTATCCAAATGATTGAGTTTCATTAAAAACTACTATAATTATTTATAAATGAGAAAGTTTGTGTAGATGTTTATTACTCAATCCTATGACAGGTAGAATAACTGTAGGTTGGATCTTGGTAATAATGTGCACTATCATAGGTACTTTTCGGTAGTTTTGGTTTTAAACTCTGAACAATACGCAAATTGTTACTCGAACGATGTCACGCCGAAAAATCGTAAAATGTTCACCGCTTATAAAATTTGAAAGAATTTTGTTGTCAATCTGTTTTTGAACTGCTCACAAACAATTCATTTATTCGAAATAGTGTTTAAATCCCTTCATCCACGTTCACAACTAAAGTTTCGTAACTGGTGGAATTTGGATTTTTTTTCACTGTTTCTAATTATATTAAAACTTAGGTATTCTGAAAGTTTATTTTTACAACTGCAACGCTTTCATTATAGCCCAAGCTCCTGCAACTGTGACTGCAGTCAATTTCAATGTTCTTCTTCGAAAAAAATATGTTAAGAGTACTCCACCGACGCCGGAGATAGTATTTATCTATCTGTCTTTACTCTTAATCAACTGAGTTTGTTGAACTTATATATTTTTGCTGTGAAGTGGTTAACACTTCAAACCTTCTTAGTACTACGTGAACAAAATCGCATGCATAAGCTCTAGTTATTTTAGTTGGCACCTTTATTTTTGTGATATGTTTATAAATTAGAACATTTTCGTAAGCTGAAGTTAAATGGCTGAACTTAGCGGTGCTTTACAGTGTCTATCGGAGATTTTGTTAAACTGATATTTTAGGTAAATATGTAACACTTTCAATGGAATTCTAGTGGGGTTTGACATTAATTATGTCGTTAATAGTGTAAATTGTAACTCAGCCCCGACCATCGGGATCGTGCTCTGTTCGTTCTACATTTTGAGGTACCGCTAAAAATTAACGCAATTTGACACTCGAAAACTCAAGAAAATATCTTTTGGAGACGGAGTTGAACTGAAGTCATTATTTTACTGGTGCTGGACCAGAGCACTCTTGGGTTAAGTTTTAAATGAAAAAGTTGTAATTGAATACCTAAAAATGAAAAAGAAAATAATAGTTGTACTGCTAGTGTGTTACAATGTGACAAATGCATTGAAATTACCGGGTTCACTTGTTTACGTAGTGACTCCATCGCCGCGACCATTGCAGATCGACGAGGGTAGAGCCGCACCTTTCTATTATCAAACCTGGATGAAAAGGATGGACTCTCCGGCAAACGTGACGACTACTACCGCACCGAAAGTAAAAACTCCTGATTTAATATTTGCTGAGTTTGAGTCTGAAAATGGAAATAACGGAAAATCAATAAGAAAGCTTCTCGAACAAGAAACAATCAAAGAAAAAATTACTACAACAGAACCTCAAATGAAACCTATATATGTTCCTGATGTAAATCCTAATCAATTACCCAATAAACCTTCGCATGGATTAGCAAGCAAAGAAAAATATGGAGACGATTCAAAAACAGTTCAAAATGACATGAACAATTACTTTGATATGTATAATAGTATTTACAATAATGCCGGTCCAGTGTACTTACCATCGACGCCACCAACAACAACAACCCCAACTACAACAACCACGTCTGCATCAATGAAGGTTGAGAATATTTGGCACATCATAGATACTGAAAAACAAAATCAGTATGGTAGTAAATGGCAAGAAGTCTCTATAAATAACGCTGAAAGCGAAGATCAGAAAGAGCCTCCTAATGATAGTAAAGAACAGGACGATTTGGAAAATTTTGCTTTGCCAGGGTAAGACATAAAATGTAACTATTTAAAATCATGTATATGTTGAATATACTACTAGAAATTACTTGTTTTTTTTGCAAACAAATTTTTATCAATAAATTTTTGTTCAAGGTTTGATGCCCAACCCGGTATCGGAGCAGAAAATGAATCTAGAGCAATAAGAACTGAACCAAATTTGCGATTTCCCTATGTTAATTTAAAACCTTTCCAAGTAAAAAATATGAATAAACATATGATGAACTCAAAGAAGGGCAACAACATGTTGACAAGTCTTGACAATTTCCACGATGTCAAAAATCCTGTTAGAGGTGAAGCTCAAGATTTTATGCCTCAGCGGCAGGCAATCGACCGATACAATCCAGCACAGCCTTATTTGCCACCGACTGAATATGGAACTAAATCTAAGCAGTCTATCTCTGAACCACTTCCAGTGAAATCCGTCGCTAATCTGGTTCCTCCACCACCGCCACCGCCACCAAAGGTAACGGCAAATGATTTTCCAGCTCCTCCAAATTATGATTCATTTCCTCCATACGCTCCCACTTCACCAGATTCAGCTCCTCCTTCACCTCCTTCAATGCCATCGAAACCGACAACAACATTTCAAATTCCTATGGATACAAATTCGGACGATTCAAGTTCAGATGATGGTGATAATTCGCCTATTGATCTTAGTTATCGTTACAAGCCACCATCAGCGCCAATTCAACCTTTTGTACCAACTTTACCCCCATTGAGTAAGCCGTTTAAAGGATATTCTTATGACAAACCAAAAATGCCTGTGGATTCATCACAAGACGACATAAACTTCCAAGGCTACCAATATGATAAACCTCAACCAGTACCTCAAGAAGATCCGAGTCCTGACTTTCATCACCATGGACCACCATCATACGGTCATGATCACGATGATTTCCCAGAACTAATTTTCAACAAACCTCATGGTGACAGTGGCAATGACATGAAATCTAATGATATGGATATGGTACCTCCACCTGCCCCGGCTGATATGAAGCCTGATTTAAGTGGGGGAATATCGGATGATCATGGATTTCCACAAGATTTTCCAGGAGATTTTAAATTTCATCATCATTTTGATGATCACGACTTCTATCCTCATCACCATCACCATCCAACCACGACTACGACTACGACTGAAATGCCTCGCGTGAATCGATACAGTTACTATTATTTAGGAAAGAAGTTATATTATTTGCCTCTTTACTTCAGTGTGTACTTTATTGTGTACGTCGGTGCTTTGATCATTAAAGCAGTTCTTAGACATAAGATTGTATACCCTAACAGTTGGAGACCCAACGATCAAACAGCTTCATTCTTCGCTAAACGATCTATCGACTCTTGGGATCTGTCTAACGAAAACTTGCATGAGATTACAGGAAAAGTCACGCATGCTATTGGACAAGCCGCTGAAAAGTATTATGAAAAGAAGAAAAATAACTAAATTATCATCTCTATTGTATGTTAATCAAAAATGTAAATATTATACGTATCTAGTTGTAAGTTTTAAAAGTTGTGAACTGGACATATTTAAACAAAAAAAGCTTTGAGTATAGTTCATTATCACAACAATAAATATAATTTAAAAATCATGATACTTCAATAAATAAGTTTATTATAATGGTATTTTTGTTATTATTCGAATGTTAAACTACATTTTGACGAAATGAAAATAAAGAGACCACATCGAAATATAATATTTAATACTAAGTCCAACATAACCAAATTATTTACCCACCTATGTTTATGGTTTTCATGAATTAACCTTTACTGCGAGTATATCCAAAATAATCAAAATTATTGTTTTAAATATCTTGGTTGAAAATGTGTATAATCAGTTTTAGATTTTTAGTTTAAACTAGTTTGGTTTACATCCGTTGTTTAAAATACGGATGAAATTCCTAAAACGAAACAGCAATAGCGTTGTGATTTAGAGCTTGCGTTTTTTGAAGAAAAGTCAAGAAGCCCGAGCACGGCCACGGAAAAGTATGTTAAGAAAGTTGGATACATGTTGCATACCAGTAAATCAGTACAGTAATGACATTCGTATTTCTTTCCATCCTCGTAGTGGTTAAGAATGGTTAATTTTCCTTTAAAGAAGGTGGGCGGGGTGGATAATAAGAGAATACCTCATTTTCAGCATTGAGATGAGGTATGTAGTGGTATGACGATAACACATTACGTTCTAACACCTGACCATCTTTAGCTCAGTAGATATGATACGGGAACAATTAATAAACCCTATAATTTTTAAATTTATTTGTCTTTTGTACTTTCTCTTTTGGTTTCTATTTAGTACCCAAACCTACTGAAAATAATTTTGTAATTATGTTCAGGTCAATCAAACATTTCACTTTGTTTGGTAGAGCATCGCCTAGATATATATTATTATGAAACAATGCAATACTATTAGATAAAATAAAATGAAAATGTATTTATTCAATAAAAGCAATTAAGTTCATAAATTACTTTCTGGAGTCTCCCTTTCAAAATAAGTTTTCTTTAATTGATAGTAAGGACAAATAAAAGTTTTCAAATGTAGTTTTCCTGCTCAATCTACGGTTTCATTACATTAACACAGGTACACATTTAGGTAGGAGGCCGCATACATTTAGGTGTAAAATAATACTGTCATCAGAGGAGGTTGCAACTTTCAAGGAAATATTTTTTATTTTACATCACGGGAAAACAAGCAGAGGGCTCACCTGATGGAAATTCCTATTTATGCCTATTTTATGATTATGCCCTTGATGTCTTGAACGTCAAGAGCACCGCCTTGCGTTAACCATATAGAGGTAAAGTTGTCATATCTTTCGTGCCGGTAATTAATTAATAATAATAATATTTATTGATTTTTCTTCAAAATAATTTACAAAAGGAAGGTACAATAATAAATAATACTTAAGTTGTATTTCTAATGACTCAAAACATTAACAAAACACTAGCTCTCCGATCCTTCGAAATAAAACACAGCGAACTGCTTTACTGCAGAAATAGAAAGGAGGGTGGTACCAACCCAGACGATCTCGCATATAGATCTACCACTTGTAATATTGGTTGGCCTTTTTAAGTTTTTAGTAGCTAGGTAAAAGTTTGGTGTGCTAAATAAGGCAAAGCGGTACTTCACGGCGGCGGGGCTAAGGGTTCTGCTCTACAAAGCATAAGTACGGCCCTGCATGGAGTACTGCTGTCACCTTGGACCAGACCACCTGAATACCAACTCAAGCTTTTTGACTCGGTTCAGAAAATTGCTGTGAGGATTATCGATTATTCCTAGCTCACAAGCGGTATTGAGCCCTAAAGTCGGAGAAGAGACTTCGCTTCTCTCTGTGTCCCTATCTACTTTGTTGTATTCTGGGGATTTTTCTAAGAATATTTTGGGCCGTTTTCGTGGCCGAGGCCTGATGGATACTTTTATAGTCGCACTGGACCTCTCCATCGTTGGGTTATAAAAACTTGGGGTATAAATAATTTATTCAAAGCTTTAGATTACTTTCGTATTTTCTTGATCTACATGTCAGAAATTAAATTGGACCCGTGGCCGATACACACATTATTTGCATTTTGCAAATATTTTTGTATGATTAGGATTTCAAGCTCGCATATGTGGCCTCCTACCTAACCGTTGTCTATGAATGTTTGGAAAATGTAACTAGGATATAACAAATATATATATTTTTGCGAGTAATAATAATAACTATAGCTATATTAAAGAATGTAGACGATTAGTCGATTATGTCTACCTAAATTTATATATGTGTATGTATATTTATATGCGTGTTCCTATTAAAGAACAATTATATATTTTGCTTATGGAAGATACCTACTTCAAAGGCAATATGAAAATAGATTTAAAAACTCTAGAATACATGGAATCGTGTGGCAATGGAACAATCCGCTGGACATA
Organism: Choreutis nemorana; assembly: GCA_949316135.1. NCBI lineage: Eukaryota > Metazoa > Arthropoda > Insecta > Lepidoptera > Choreutidae > Choreutis > Choreutis nemorana. The sequence goes on from OX438598.1 coordinate 4,564,510, forward strand.
TACAGTTATACATGTTGCAGATTCGTTATAAGTCTCAAAAGTCCATTAGAGGTAAAGTTATCGTGATTTAGAACTAGACTAAGTATTCAAATATCTGCGTCTGACTTACTCCACTTCTTGTATCAGTAATTTATCGAAGTTAGATCATTCTGTCTACCTACATTTAATGTTTACATAGAGAAATCATGCGTGCGTGATGTGTATGGTGAGGTGAGGCGACAGTGAAATGTCGAGCCTGTAAATTAAATTGACAGGTAACAGTCACTTGTTATGTTTACTTTGTTCATAATTGAGTGCTCTCGTTTTGCTTTTACCTGGGATGCAAGGTTCGGAATCGTTCAGTCGGAACCAACTGCTCAGGAGCTGAGGCTGAAATTGTGGAATATATTATAATAAAGCTGAAAGTGAAAATGGTATCGAAGGGATTTTTCTTGTTGTCGTGCTACTGGTTCATGTGGGCCGCTGCATGGTTGGCGCTATGGGCCGCCGGCACCTCTGCCACCCCGGCCCGATACGACACTGCTACACCTTTCACGCCTCACTACACCAAATACAAATATATCCCTATGCGGTATTTATTTTTATTCTGAGATATTTTATATGAGACTGTATTGTGAACTTCACGTCTGTTATATTTTTACGTGTGTTATACAGTTGTGTATTTTTTTTGAAAAGTTCAACATACTGTTATTGAATCTAAAGTATTTTTCCTTTTATAATTGAAATTTATTTAATTTACCTTTCATACTAGGCCTGATTACAATAAGTACGATGTGAGCGGGATCGAGTCGAGTTCGTCCGAGCCGAGTCGTCCCGGGCTCGCGCCGTTTGAGCTCATCCTGACCGCGCTGCGGACGGCGCTCGATGTGGTCAGGAACATCAATAAGAGCCGCCTCAAGCAAAACACCAACCTTGCAAACGCTACGGCTGTTTCAGTAAGTACTCATTAACATTAAAAAATACATATAATATTTTATTTTCTTCAAATCCAGCATCATAAATAATAAGTTCCAAATATCTTTATACGATCATTTTAGATAAAGTTAAGAAATATATCTATATCATTACCGTAACGTTTCCGGTTTTGCTTTTCCCAGCCATTTTGCTTTCCCGGAACTAAGGATTTTTTTCCGGGACCCGGAATAAATTTGATTCTGGGTCCCAGAAATTCTCGGGACCCAGAATCAAAACCCTAACACTAATCCTATCCTAGTACGGATCTTTCCATAAAATGTTTATTTAATTAACTTACAAAAAACTACGTCTTATTATTTTGCTAGTGTCAAGTAATATTTTTATCAAGTTTTAATGACAGATGAAATGATTATGAGATGAATAATGAAAATGGTAGATTCAATTATGAATCTACCTACAGTAACATGCTAGTACTGTGACTGTAGGCTTTATTGAGTTTTGTCATCTCCGTCAGCCATATCGTCAAACTCCTAATTGGACCTACAGCACTACAAATATTCACTGGTTAAAACAGTAGCAATTTACACATAAAAATCGGATGATATAAAAGAAAATACAATAAAATAATACAATTTTAATCGCCACTTCCCGTTCCCGCCAAGTAACTCCTTCAAAATCTTCTCGTATGGAATTTGAATGAGGTGACGTTTGCAAACGTTATCAGAGAAGCTGTAAGATACAAACTCCTGAAACTGTGTCAGTAACGGTTTGACCTGATGGTGTTAAGTGACATCACGACGCCCTAACTAGTCGGTTTGATTTTGGACAAATTATGTCAATAGTTTGGAGGTCAACCGTAGCGCTACTGCAAGATTTTAGTCCAAGATAACTACGGCAACGTGAAATGAAAAATGTTTTAATTTTTAGGAGAATTTGTCCATATAAGTTTTACCTATCGTAAGATTACCTATCGTTGTGTAATAACCTAAAATGGTTTTTAAGGACCACCATTTTTATTCATATGTACCAACGCACCTACGTAAGATTTTTGTTTAATTTGAAATAGTTTATATTTAATTTAACTAAAAACTAACGATTTCTAATAAATTATCTACTGAAAATTTAATTAATTTATTGGGAAATTTTAAAGTTTACATGTCAGATTATACAGTGCGGCTAGAAGGAATGATATAAAACATGATGTGTAAGAAACCAAAGAAATATAAAATTCATATACTTTTACAGTTCGTCGTTTAAATAACGAATAAACATTACAGTGAATACAAAAATGTTTCAGGTGAGACGAACTCGGCCACGTAACAGGACGCTAACGGAGAATGGCCGTGGGTTTTACGACGAGTACGACGAGCATTACGAGCACGTCCACGACCACGAGACGACCACGACCGCCAAGCCGATGAAGCAGGGACGTTACACCGACCCCTGGGCCGGCTACTACGACTGGATCATCAACGAAGGATCCTTCAAGTTCTGGAGCGTGTTCCAAGTAAGTATTAACTCATTCTTTCTAATTCAAGGAAGATCACAAACCTTATCTTCATCATACGAATCAATGATAAAATAATGTACATTAAGGATTGGCCACATAAATAAGGAATCAATAGGCATGTTTAGTTCTTGTAAGAGCGTAAGGGTACCCACAGCCACATTATGGGTTCTGGTTATACAAATTCGAAGGTATTCCATATAGCACTTGAACAGGTAGAATTTACAAGTACATAGTTCAGATTCTTTAGGCACTCATTGCACTTTTTTGAGTTTATCGGGAACAAATAAAATTTTAATTCGATTTATAAACAAAAAACGGAATGATGTTCTAGTGACCCTTATTTAAACCACATTTTTATCCTCTCTAGTCATGCATTTCAACGAATATTGATTCATTTCCGCACTTACACAAACTTTTGTTTTGATTCTGGAGTTAAAATTTGATAATAACTGCATCCGAATAGAACTGACCTCAAACTCAGCGTAGCGCATCGTAGCGCGAAATATTCTAAAGCTTGTCTTTTTCATTCACTTTTATGATCCATATGACTTTTATCGTGTTACAATAAAGACTATACAGTGATGTTTGTTGACGTTGTTTAATTGCTTTCGGTAAAAAATTGTTATTACGGTATCCGAGTGTTGGCAAAAACTGATATAGCGACAAGTGGTGGCTTAACATTGACACAGTTATGAGTCCGGCGACAAATGAGACGGATGGCTTCAAGCATGGGTGCCGCGGCACCAAGGGCACTGCACTGCTATTACATAAACCTTGCATCTCATTATCACAATTCGCCATTTCCTATAAACACTTTAAACGTATTGTAAATGAAAAAAAGATGCGAACACTGGAGGCTGCATACATCGTTGGTAAAGGATAACGTTGTTTGAGCCATTTATCAGCATCTATGTTTGTAGTGTACAAAGATTACATACGTTTAACGTAAATAAAACACTTTAAAAGGCTTTTATGACTTAACCTAAATACAGTTTTTAGGAAACATGATGTTGAACATGGCATTATTCAAAACCTAATATTACTTCCAAGGCCAAATCGATGGTGGATGTAAACTTCCGGCCCAATAATAAATAAATAATATTGACTTTACAATTTACCTTAGCAAAGTGAATTCACAAGGAAGATCATTCGAATACTAAAAATAAAAAATAATAAAAACAAAATATGGGCTTAGATTATGTTCTGAAATTACTATTTTGTGTTACAGTAACTGGATTTTTTTTCTTAACTGATTCTAGTTTCTATATTATTTAAGGATCTCTACCCATAGGTACCATATAAAGGTCGAGTAGCAAAAGCTAGTGTTCTATCTACATTACAAAAGCTATAGTACGAGTATATGACTCTCTTTGCCATAAACCTAACTGAATAAATCAAGTTTCTATAAACCAAGGCAGAAAACAAAAAAAAAAAAAATGAAATAGTTTATTAGTAATTATTTATTTGGCAGTGTATAGTGCAATAGTTTGCGGATTATTTGAAGGTATCAGTAGTACGAGGTTGATGACTTTGGCACAGTTAGTTCCGGCGCGGTGTAGTCGTGTAGGTCGCGGTATTGAACCAAGTCAGCTCAATTAACCAATTCTATGTACACTTACATGCCCAATAAACATTGTATCATCAATTACCTTTATACACGTTGCTTAGTCTAATTGGTAATTATGCTACAATTCACACTTCAATTATTGTTGGATCAAGTAGGAAGTAAGTTATCTATAGTAAGTGAAACTATTTAAATATAGTATGCTTTATACTTTTTTAACCTATACATAAATAACAATTGACGATTCTTCTATCAGTTCCACAATCAGATAAAAGGATAGATATATTTGATCAATTCATACAATCGGGTAAAGATAAAATAAATTTATTTCGTACCTAATATAACATTTACTTTTCAGTTACAATAATCATAAGGCTTTTAGTCGTAAATCAAAACCTTGTTTGTGCGAAACGAACAACAATCGAACAGCTATTAATCTGTTCGATTGTTTTGCAAAAAAACGATTTCGCGTTATTTATATTCACAAGCCGATAACCGACGTAGTGCCCTCTCATTACAAATAATTTATCATATTCATCTTCGCAAGTATTATTAAATTATTTGATCGATAACCAAACAAACGTTAAAGTTTTTTTTAAATCTGTAATAGTTTCCGATTTATTTAAATTTTATTTATATTAATTTGTTACCCTTTCATAAAATTTCGTGGAGACTGTAGATAGACTTTTAGTCCAGTCATTCTAGAGATCAACCTCAGAACGAGAGATAATAAGCTAAGTTTTAAATCTTTCATTTTGGCGTTTTAAAAGTGGTCTCAAAAAGGTAAATTTGCTCCAATGAAATTGTAGAACAAAAAATTTGCGCCCAATTTTATCCGAAACATTTTTTGAGATAGAGGCCATCTCAAAAACGGTTACTTAACTTTATTTATTGAAAATAGGTTTTTGACCGTTTGAAGATTTGTCAGTTCTGTATTAATGTTCTTAAAAAGCTGCCAAATACCTAAGTCCTTAGGGCTAAGAGCTGTGCGTTTATTTATACATTTTTTCAGATATTCACCGCTGCGCTTCTTTTATATGCCTGTCTCTCGGCTATTTATTATGCGAAATTCAACCCTATTATACCGGACTACGACAGAGAATACGATGACTACTTTCTCGAGCGAACTGTTGGGAGGCAAGCAAGGAGCCTATCGTCGTGGGAACTACCTTCAGGACTCAGCTGGATAAACCCCACTACCTTCCAATTCATCCTCGATGCGATATCGAAACACTATGAAGAAGATTAGGAGTTATGTTCTGAATATATTAACCTTCAGTTCTACAAAGCTTTAAAAATGTTTAAATATCGGTAGCTGTATTTATAGAATTTATCTATAGAACTGGAGGTAAGGCTAGTGCAAAAGGTCTTATGGTTTTAGTACTTTTGTTCTGTGTTAGTTACGAGTACGTCTCGGCGCCATTGTTAATTATAAAAGTTATTTCCAGAATAACGAAACAGGTCTTGTTGCTCTGGAAGTAATAAGCCTTTGCAAAGAGACAACTTTACTTTTAATTATTTGTTCCTCAATCTCATATATTAAGCCTTTAAATAGATTAAAATTCGTTTTTAAGTTTATTAAATAAATGCATGCAATTTTTTTTTTGTTATGGTTACACTATAATTTATACATCTTTTTTAGATTTTATTAAAGAAAATTTAATTATAATGGCGAGTGAAAAACGTTTTAAATATTAGGCTTTGTTTTTTTTTACTATGCGAGAGCGTGCCTATAAGTTGGTCCTTAGTGGTCGGTGGTGTGTGGTCAGTGGTGTGTTGAGTGCGGGTTCGACGGCCGGCGCGGGCAGGATAATGTCGCCCGCCGCGCCAGCGCCTGCGCACTGCACAGGATGTCGTTATAACATACTACACCACAACACTTACGGATTTTCTGTAATATTTATAATCGACTTCACATTTTTGTATCTAAACCTTTCTTCTAATGATAATCATTTTTGTTTTACATGCCCGATCTATACAACAGAAATCGATCCTTGCCTCTGAAGATGACATGAACTTTCTATACTCTTATCATTTTGACATTTCTGGGTTCCTAAATTAAATTGATCAAGAAGTAAATTTTATCAAAATGGAATGAAAATTTTATTACACAGCCAGTACGGATTTTAAATGCAAAACGATATTAAATAATTATTTCTTAATAGGCAACACAACCTTTTTTTTTGTTTCCCGTTGTTAACATTCAATGGTTGAGTTTATATATTTGTTAAAATACTGTTTTAAGTTTTGTAGTGTGACCTTCCTCGTAATTTGTGGTAGTTAGTTTTATCATTGTTTCGAATGTTATCGTTTCATCAATATTTGATTAATTAATTGAATTGTTGAAATCAAATTATTAAATCTATTAAAATCAATTGTATTGTCTAAAGAATGTTGAAGGAAGTGATAAGATTTGCTGTGTAAAGTATTCATAACAAAATTATTGGTCAGAAGTTGAATAATCTTTTGCTTCAATTAATAGTTCGGTTAAATGTTCCATTACTTGTTTATAAAACAATTGTTGTCAACATTTAGATTTGTCTGTGAATTAAATGGGTAGTTGGTTTATTCCAAGAGGTACTACTGCTATTTATATATATGAAAAGTGAGAGCGTACAACAGTAAAAATTAAGGTTTTATTTTTAAATGTACGTGCATTTGTTTACTTTATAGTGGTCTCCTTCAATAAATTGAGAGATGTTTATAGTGAATATTATAGGTCGAGTATTTAACCAATAAGTAAGATCCTAAACGGTGATGGTGGTGCTTTATAGGCAATTTAGCTACACACACGCAAACTCATCTCGCAAGCATTTACAAGAACCTGTAGGATGCCACAATGTGTCCACAAATTACTCACTATTGCTTAAACTACATTAAAGAACATCTTTATCGCTTTTGGTATGTTGAGAAAACTATTTTCTTGCCAGATTCCATGTACAGTTTTACTGTTACGGTAATTAATTTATTATTAAAGAGTTTGCGGTTTGATATGTGCTCTTAAAATTAATAAGTTATTCAAAAACAGTTACAAGTTATAGATAAGTTGAATGACTGTAGTATCAATCAATGAACGATCAATTAAGCTATTTGTGTTGTCATCTGACTACAACATATCAGAAGTAATTACGGTCGCTTGCCAGGTGCCCGCTTTTGGAGCAACTTCTATTACTTACTTGAGACAACTTGCTGGTGCTCTGCGCTCTTTGCAGGTAGTTTTGTATACAAGTAGTGATGTACGGGAGTAGTGTTGTAGTCGGTCATGGAACAGTTGTGTCTGTGAGCGAGTGAAGCCGGGTAGAGCTAGTTCAATGATCAAGTGCAGTCAGCTCGCGCACACTCCCGCCGAGTCCGTGTCGCCGCGTGCTCGCCCTCGCCGCTACTCACGCGATACTCCACGATCCCTTCATCAAACATAAAAACAAAGGTTTAGTGAACAGTGTATTGACGTTACGTTTAAAAGGTGAAAGAAGTGGTGTGCTGTTTTGAGGTTAAAAGGATGGTGAGTATTATTTTTATGATAAGATTAAAAAGTATGAAACAAAAGTTGAATGGAATCTATTTAAAAATAGCTTCCTGTATTTAATCTAATTATAACAGAAAGAAAATTGAAGAAGAACAAATTAACAGTAGCACCGTAATCATAGCAGGCGAATCCATTGAAAAGACATCAACGCAGCATCAATGGTTTCTGAGTTCTATCAAAACGAAAATAATTCATTTATTTAATGCTAGGTTTGCATGACAACTCCGACTGCGCAGAATTCGAATTTTAATATTTACTTGAACAAATTGTCTACGTCCCAAATTTTATCAAAATCTGTTTGGACAAGAAAAAAGTAGCAAGAGTTTCTATTAGAGTATGGGTAAATAAATACTCTTCTTTCATGTTATACAAATACAATATTAATACCAAATATTACAAAATTTTAAGAAACAATATCTCACAATTAAGCAACAGAATATTAATATACAAGTTAGTAGTGTACTTTACACAATAATAACGTATGCGTTTACGCAGTCGATGCTAGCGGTGCAAAGTGTTGTTACAAGGTTGACACATATTTTATGGGAATATGGTAATAATAACGCTTCAAGTCGTACATTTGTGTTACATACAATGTGTTAGTTGATCATAAAACGTTAACTAGGAATGGTCCACGTGGATGTGAATCTATCAAGGAATCAATTAAGAGATCGATTAAAATTAAAAAATATGGAAAAGTGGAAATCCTTAAGTTTTACAAGGGTCAGATTTGAATAATTTTTAACCGTTTATTAAATTAATTATCAATATAAAATAATGTTTAGAAGATAATAGTTTTATAAAACTATGTAGTGGCAAAGGAGTACATACCTCCTGCGCTATGGCAGTTATAATATAGCCTAAGCACACCTGTAACAACAGAACTCTCAGTAGTTTTGTCGATCTTATTGACTTGCTGTTCTGCAACTGTCATCCACAGTGGTGAAAAAATAAATTAGGTTAACCTGCTTTAACTTAACAATTTTAAAAGCTTCTACTGTTATTGTGCTGCAGAAATGAATGATTCACTCGAAATATATTTAAAGAGTTTTTTTATTTATTCTATTAATAAGTTGATAATGAAGTTATAATATGTTTTAATAAACATTTATCTATCTAGACAAGAATCATAGAACTTCCAAAAAATATATAATTAGATAATACTCAATGCATTGCTAAAACTAAACAACTAAAAAACAAGGTCAAACTGTGACAGTGAAAAAGTCTTCAAACTTCAAATATTGTAGTGAAGTTTACAAGATTAGGCGTAACTATTACAATGATGGCACAAACTGCACATTAGCGTTAAACATTTTTAAATGTGTCTTTTAACGACGTTCGTATGTTATTGTCGTGTAATCGGGCAAAAGACCTCTAGGACAGCTCATTAAACCTAGGACGGATTCACGGCCATCACATAACTAATACTAATTGTTTCGCTTGTCAAAATGGGGCACAAACCTAACTCTTACACAATATGACAACCACATCATATTGCAAGTACTTCCCGACGCGAAGTATTAACAAAGGTTTTCCTTGAACGATTCTTCAGTTTAAGTTTTTAATATTATGTTTTAACAAAATAAAAACTGTGGTCCTTAACCAAACTGTACCTAAAAAGATCTACTTCTTATTTTTAAAATGTTATCATAATTTAAAATTTTGGCTTCGAATGTTCATATTGCAATAACTAATCTTAGTTCCTCTAAGAATATTTCATTCGAACCTTCATTGTATCAGTACCTTTCAACGTAATTAGTAGTGGGTCTTCAACACTGTTATCCATTCAATGTAAATGCATTGGAAGTTCTCTCGATTATATATTAATAAAGTTGTGTAAATACTGCGGCTATGGAGAGCTCGCTGTGGGTTATTTTTTGTTTGACGTCACGGGTTCGCGGGTCGCACGCGCACAACTGTTGATCACGTTACTGTTACCGGAGCAACACGTCATAGAACCTACACTTGACATCATTTTTATATTGCTTATCCACTATTATACCTGTCAAGTTAACCATTCGTTACTATAAACTGCCAACTAAACACCTCCTAACTCAATTGAATAAACTCTTGAATATTCAACTTCTCACGCTTCAAGTTTTTCAGTTTTTTTCTTATTTTCATTAAAATTATTAAATAAAATTACACAGCTGTTATTAATTTATTAGTAGTTTTTCACAGAACTGTTTGTTGGTGATATAAAGGTATTTATTATTACCGGTTTTTTTCTAAATCGTGATTTTGATGAAGTTTAATGGTTGAGGCGGTTGAGCTCGGCACTTTTTGTTGGCGTGACGCCATTTTGTTGAGTGAGTGTCACGGATCCAGAGGAGCTGGAGGACGGCCGGTGGAGGAGGGTCGTGACGACTCCTCGCCGACGTCACGCCATCAGGAAGCACTAACAATTAAAACTCTAATCATATAGCACGGCGAATACACTAGCAGTATAGCAATCAATGTTGAATCGCATTAAGACACGTTAATTTACTGCAAATCTAGAGAGATATGTTATTAATAGATAATTTTGTCACATCGCCTATTCATTGTTAAATGATACAAACAACCTCTATTGATCGGTATCGACGCTTCTGCTGTGTAAATATGTGCTGCTTGTTTCTGTATGTGTTCTAATATGTTTAACCTTAAAAACTGTTTAGCTCATGTGCACTAACTTTATTATATTATCTAATTTATTTAGTTCAAATTTCTAATCATACAGACAATACCTAAAAATATAGATAAATGAAAATGAAAAAAGATTATTAAGTTTTTAAACTACACATTCCAAATACCTGTGTACCCACATATACTCGTAGATTGCCACGGGCTACGGTAAATGAACGCATTGAAGCTTGTTTATCACTTTAATGGTACAAATAAAAAATATGGAAAACATTTGTAAATTTGGCAAAGTAACTGTAAAGGTGACCAAGGATTACTTTCTTCAATGTGTTGCCTTGGTGGCGCAGTGGTGTAATCAACTGCTACGATAAAGGTTCCGGATTCGAATCCGGGCGGGGGCGGAATTTTGTGTTATTTGCAAAACGCTTTATTTCGCTATCCGGTAATGGATGTTGTAATCTATGAAGTTCATACCATATCGTTGCTTAGTGCCTGCGGTACTAGATTAGGTATATCTTAGTGGATGGCTGAGTCAATGTGACTTTCATGATATGGTTAATTGTACGCCTCGCGCCTGGTAGGCAGTTTGCGGAGATCCTTAATATTCCCGTCAACTCACTCATGTTCTTAGGCCCACTTCCAAATACCTGAGAATTATTTATATCTCCCTACACGGTTACATAAATTACATTGTCATGAAAGTGGCACTTGAATACCATTACACAGGTTTACTATGTCGGCCATCGTGGAATTTTCATTAAAAATATTCGCAGTAGGTTTTAAGAGTTGATGGATTTTAGCAAAAACTTTTAATTTTAGAGTTTATTATTAATTTTGTCTTCACTCACAAAAGTTTTTAAAAGTGTAAACGAATTCACAAATCAAATGGAATTTATTAAATAATTTCAAATCCAAAAAACTTTACTTGCTTAAATGGTGAAACACAACAAACAAAGCATTAATTTGAATGCAACCCGTAAATATAAATCCTAATTACTTTTTATAAAACAAATTTGTAAGGAGGTTTTATTGAGAAGCTTTGTTTTGTGAGACATGCGAGAGGAGAGCTTACCTCGCCGCGTCATCGAGGTGACATTGACATTGGACCCGAGAGGTTCACTCGCCTCAGAACAAGTCCAAACAAACCAAGCAACAAGTGCCATATTATTTACCAACACACGAAACGTATTTTACTTATTCATGCCTTAACTAAGGCTATCATTGCTGTGTATAGCGTAATAGCGTCTGATTAGCGTTGTCCCGGAGCAGCGAATAAGGTTATAAAGATTATCTCGGCAATGCCTACTGGGGCTGACTTTGTTCAATGAACTCGTCATAAAATGAAGATATATTAATCTGGGATTTACTTAGTTACGCTATTTTCGGGTTCAGTTAGTTTTAAATAACATATTGCCTGTGTACTGTGACTGTAACTATAATGTCAATAATTAAACTTATTCAGATTTATCAATTATTGAAATGCTCTAAATCATTTACAACATGAAAATATGGAGAGCATCCTTGTATTACCTAGCCGAGGTTCATGTCTGCATGGTAGTGTAGACTGAGTGTTGATAAGGAGGTTCCCACGGCGCATGGTGTTCAGGGACTGTGACTCACTCCATTAACCTAGCTTTTGTTTACAACAAACACATTGTTGACATCAACAAGGATATGCAATATATATATATATGTATATGCAAACCTTGTGGTTGGTGATGTTCATTAGGGGTTATAAATTGATTTTGTTTAGAAACAAAAACCTACATAAATGTTTGGGGCACAGAAACTTAGTTTCATTACAGGCATCATTTTATACATTACTGTTTAATTGTTACTTAATTTATAATTTTCATAAATGGTTTTTTAAATGTAGTTATCTAGTTTAACCCATGCAAGGTTCTGTTAGGTAGAGCAAGGCCTTATGTTGAGTAACAACATAAGATGAACGTGTTAACGATTGTTTACACCATAAAAGCGGTTAAAAGGAATACTTGGAAACGAGAACATTTCCATAAAACGTAGTTTTTGGAGTAAGCAGTGGAATGTGTTTATTTTATAGGGAACTTATTTAATTTGATTGCTTCAACTACTTCCAACAGTTAATACTTGTGCTCAAAGGCATGATCTTGTAATTATTTCTTCTTCCTGTTGTTGACTAAACTACTTTAAAATCTCTGAACATCGCGATCGTGCGGATGCGTAATTTATTACAGTATAATAAAAGATCGACGTCTGTTTTTTGAGTTGTAATTAATTCTGGATTATCAAAACCAGCATGCAATGTCTAATAAAAACTAAATTTCCTGATAGCGATCAACAATTACAGCCGACATGCCGACGCCGGGCGAGCGGGACGTTTTTGTCAATTTTGCTGGCCATACCACTGGCATGACACATCATCGATAAGAAAAGAATGAGATACTCTTTTGAGAACCAATCCAATTGCGATTTTGAAAAGGATTCGTACAAGCATTAATTCGTTTTTCAGTTACCATTTTAAAGTTGGTATCGCGTATTTTGGTATCTTTTTCTTATTCACTGACAGCATATTTAAACGATAACACATTAAGAAGTTACTTCATTATTTATCAATAAAGCTCTACCAGATAAAAGAAATTATATTGCTTACATCAAAATAAGGCGCATCTGAACATCTTTTCTTGATATCAAAATAATTTTTATTTGTTGCTAAAAATTTACTTTAGGGTTATATAAAATTCAATAAGTATACGAGTATCTGAAAACTATGACTTAAATATTGTAGTTTATACTATTTTAATTTTAAATTATTAATAACGTCAAATAAACTCAGTTAAACACTCTATTCGGGCAATATAGTAATAATGTCTAACTAACAGACACACACAGTTGTTACTAGTTGGAAGAAAGCAAGGAATTCATGTTTATTATTCATAACGCACCTCAACTGTTGTTCCCTATTCCAAGCATGCGCGTGAGTCGGTATCCATTCAAACTTTAACTATAGCCCTGCCTTTAGTCTCACTGGATATCTATTATGGTTTATCGTTGTTTAAAGGGGAAGTTTTGTCTGTAGCATTCCATTATTTTAATAACGGAAAATGAATCAGGATTAAACTTTTGTTAGTATATTTTATTGTATGTCTATATTACTTTACTTTATAATAACAAATCTATTTAACCATTGTAGTTGACACAGTAGATAAGCAGTTTTCTTGGTTGCAGGTACACCCTTCATGTGCACGAGTGTGAGTGTTGTTGTGTAATGGACAAGGTGTGACGATGCACACGATGGACACGCTGGGCTATGGGCACAAGAAGTACCGCCCACCGCTCTCCCCCGCTAGCTTCTACCACCATGACCTTTACTCCAGACCTGGAACTCTGCGCCCACAGGTAACATCCAGAGGATCCTACTTCAATCTGCAACCCGTTTGTTCTGAGAAATTCTTTGAAAGATCCTTTGAAAAGGCTGCTTTTATCATCAGTTTTCGAATTTAAATCAAGGATTTGTAGCTATTCATTCCTATTAAGAGCGACATTTTACGTAGAAGCAAGACCACATTTTACGAGTGTGAAATATTATTTTGTTGTTTTTTTGCGTTCGTCGAGATTCGGACTAAGCTTTTGTCATCGAAGCATAGGTGAGATTTTCTTTTTCTATCAATGAATCGTGTGGCGGTCGCTGTTTGAGACAGCTTAGGGCCAGTGGGATTGTTCCGTTACACGAGACCGCGTCGGCCCCGCACTGGCCCCGCGTACTGGCCAACGGTACACGACAATGATCGTAAAAGTGGAATAAAACTGCTTCGATTCAACTAATATAGAATGAGATCAATAAAGCTGATCTAAACGTTATAAGCTTCGATGTCTAAAACATTATAATATGCCTATTTCTGGACCCCTACTTTGCCACGTGATTTGCAATGCATAATTTTCAAGACAGGTTAATTATTTTTTAATTAATAAATGTGTAGAGTTGTCTGCTACATATATTTAATAGAGCGTCGATACACTGCGTTTTATAGATAAAATATTTGACATATGAAATAACGGATTCTCTAATGATCAAAATTGATAATGAAGATAATATTAAGAATGTTATCTAGTTAATAGGAAATATTAATTAGTATGGACGTCTTTAAAAATCTTCATTATTTTTAACGACATTAAATTTTTGTGACTAAGTCAAACATTTAAAACTATAAGAGCGATAATAATGCATTACACAAAAAGCAAAAATAAACGTTTACAGCAGATAAAATTTTTGATCACAGAGCAATGCGAATGCAACTATTTTACGATGGATTTATTATCTTATTTGCACTTCTATTAATTATGCCATTCATACTATAGTGCAAACAAGTTTTGATATGAAACGACCAATGTTGATTTCGGTGTAGGTATAACTAAGGTAAACTGATACAAAACATCTTTAACGTTAAAATTTTGTGATGTTGATGTTCTACCAGTTAACATTTGTACATTTAAATATTGTATCTGAGAAAAATGGTTGACATTATAACGGAACAAGTTTCACGCTTTCGTCTTAAGTTACGAACGTTATTTCATAATAAAATAATCCCGCTAGCCAACAGACGTGTTCTTATATTTTGCTTTCAAGTTTCACGGAAAGTTCAGTAGTTTTAAGATTCCTTACATAGAAAAACATTAAGGTATCAATAAAGGGTATTTTGGCAAGAATTGAATTCTTCTTAATACCACATTACTTACCTAATCATTTCATCAGTATGGTTCAATGTCAATGTTAGAGGAGCATTAATCGAGATTGCTAGTTGGAGCAACCATCCATATCTCATTGGGAATCGATTACGTGACGGTAACCGCTTAAAAAACCACTACATCATGCTCTAGTGAGCTACATCGTAATAACTCAAGTCGTCATTGCCACCACACTCATTCTACCACCATACTAACGGTATTCATTTATTTTAAGAAAACATTTGAACAAATATCATGCGGAAAAATTTAATTAAATACGGTAAATACCATTGTTATTGTAATTATTATTAGCAGGTAGAAAGTATAGGTTTTTTATAATATGGATTAAAGAGTTTGGATAATCTAGGTCGGAAGTTTCGGTGTCGACTCAAAGCAAGGTTCCACGCAAACAAATACAAAAACAACATCAAAGGCCGAGACCCCAACCGCAACGCGGCGGCCTATAAGAATATAGTACTTTTAAAGCAAGACCTTTCAAGACTTGGCCACAATTTAGCATTTTCTATCTTATTCCATACAACTAAAATTGAAAATATTTTTTTCTTGGCAAACTATCAGTTTTAGGGGAAAATGTTAAGATTAAATTAATGTTATGAATCAGAATGACAAGATCTTTTGGATTTGAAAAAAAAATCTGAATGTCCTTCATATAGCAGTTTCGACCCACTGTGCGGCGGCGGGGCGCGCCTGTTTACACTCGACAGCAATCATCTTTTTAACAGGCTTAGAAGTTTTCATTATTCATTATTGTATAGAAAGTATATCGCATATAATACACAATAGTATTAAGTAAAACTAATAAAAATATAAAGAAGAGAACATAAAGCACATGATCGTAGAAGAATAAAGTTAACGCTCAATAAACTAATATGATGTAATGCGTTGCAAGCACACGAGCGCAGCCAGGCGGCACGCGAACTCATCTGCACACCTGTATGAAAAACCAAGGAAATGTGCGCTACGTGATGCTGCTAATGAATAATTTAATCATCGAACAACTTCCGCGTCTCCGTAATTAGCTTCTTTACACATAAGAAACACCAAAGAACTGACAATAACGTACATACAAATATGGAGAGCCCGTGACCGTGAAGACACGCGCTATAAATAATTATTGTGCATTGATCATTTGCTAAGTGAGATGGTTTTAACCGATTTCGGAGAATATTCCTGCTTTTTATTAATTTATTCATAAGATCATCTTTGATCGATATAATATGTGAACTGAGGATATCCAACAGTTGATAGTCGTTACCTTTTATTTAGTTCACAAACATCAAACAATTAACTATCAGTGTTTTACGTACCTTCTTGTAGGAGGCTCCAGAACTGATGTTTGTATTGACAGTTCAAAAGATATTTTAATTCAACTTACTAATTGCTTTTGTGTCGTTGTCGTGAAGGTATGGGAATCAAATTTAAATTAATTCAATAAACGTAAACTGTTTAAAAATAAGCAGACAGTTCCGGTCAAACTGTAAATTCAAAGCAACATTTAAAGCGAAGTCATGAGAAAGAGTCTCAGCAGCATTGTCAGAGAGCTTTGTTGAGATTTCGGTTGATCGTTGAACTTGGGAGGTCGCGTGTCACACAACGGTTTACACAAACATTGATCAACCTGTAGAGTCAACGATCTCTACTACATAGTCACTGCACAAAAATTCACATACAGATTAACAGGTTGGGTGAAGAATAGATGCTAGGCGTCATACGGGCGCGGACTGGTTCTTCGAATTCGAATTGACCTGTTTTCGGTATGTGGTCAAGAGATTTTACGACTCTTCTTGTTATGATAACAAACTTATACAGTTATAAGATATAATCCCGTTACTTTATAGTTCAATTGAAGCCGGAGAATGAATCTAAGGATTTAGTTATCCCTTTCGATTTAAGTTAGTGCTTTCAGTAAAGTTTGTTTTCAAAGTTGTTGTGGATGTTGATACACCCATTGTTATTCAGATAGCAATGTGAATAAAATATACTTTAACATTAAAGTACCACTAACATTAACTTTTTAAATATAAAACCATGTAAAAAGCAGTGGTTGCGCGTGCGGACGAGGGCGGAGGGCGCGCATGCGTGACGCCTGCAACAAATTAAACATGCAAATTGATTACCTCAACAAGATACAGTTTTAATTTCTTATTCTCCCATGAACATAGCGTTACTTACTTTCGGCAACTCAGTCATCACTGTATCAAATAGACCAAACCAAGGAAGCAGTGTAACAAGGGTGTGAACCAAAATTTGTTGTTTAATTTGAATAGATTGGCTTATTTTTCTTCACATTAAAATTTTTATACAGGCTAAAATTAATTTAACTGTTTTAATCCGCTCTCTATTTTTTTTTGCATTTAGTCCAAAGCCAAAGGGTAGCTTTTACAATTATTTACCAAAAACAGTTAAAAGACAAAAAAAAACAAGAAATTTGTTTACGTATCAAACAATATAGGAGCGAGTTTTAAAATTGAGTATTTTGGTGAGCTTTAAATTCCGAAGTAACCAGTTTGTGTTTGCTCATTTATTATCGCGGTGCACAAAACAACAGGGGCAAAAAAGTTGTTGTGCGTTTGCTCTCATAATGTTACGTGTCGTTTGCCTTGCACTTGGCTCGTCTTCAGTGCAAGAGCCGACCCTGAGAGGACCGGCTTGGACTCGGCTGGAATCAGGTCAACGAGACGCCCACTCCTCGATACTTGCCGTCGCCGCCAGCTACCTACAACCTACCTAGTCTGATAACCGGCTCTTTACTTGAGATCAGACGCGACCTGGAAAGTTCGGTCACTTACAGCTGTAAAACGGTTTACCTAAGTTCGTCATTAAACTAAGCTATCCTTAACCGGGTCTCTAATGTATAATTCTCAAAATATGAATAAAATACATATTAACGATATAGTTTCCAATCTTTGATTTTCTATACTGAATTAATTTAATGTTATCGGCATTGATCTCGTGATTTTGGTTAAAAGAAAATTGCATATTTTGAGTCGTTGTATGGTTGTTTTTATTTGTCAACTAGCATTCCTCATAGTTGGATCGTTTATTAATAGCCCCTGTGCATCCCAACAACCTGTCTCGAAGCCACTTCGCTGTGTGTTTCATTCAAGCGAGCTCACTCATGACTCTTATTATAATAATATTTACTAAAAACGTAATCACATTCCTTGAAGCTCTGTTTTAGGATTCATGTGTTTTGTTTATTTTAGCTCATAAGGTACAGAATAATTAAAAACATTGTTTGTATCAAACTTTGAAAAAGACATTCAGACTTAACTGTATCTTTACCAAGAAACATTTCCTTTTGTAATTTGTAATACTAAAGAGGTATTGTTTCTGTAAGGAAAGTATAGGATAGTGGGTCAGCGGGCCCGTCACCTTTCTCCTTACATTCGCAAAAACTAGACGACGCTGTCATACTTGATAACATCTTGTACTGATAGTGAGACAGATAATGCATTAGCAGCATAAGATGTTGAAGTAAATAAAATTCTTTATAATTATTTACAGTTGAATTTTTAAAAGAAGAATAAGCTTTTGTTTTATAATTTTAAGTTGTCACAATTCATTATTGTCAAGAAGAAGATACATTAAACTATATACATATTTTTAAAACGATTTTTTATTTCCAATATCTTTGAACATCCCGCACATTTTTAGTTTTATAGGCAAATAATATTTTTATTAGAATTAAAAAAATAGGTGATATGAGTATATTGTATAGTATATGGTAAAATTATGATGTTAAGTTATGATAAGTCGGTTATGCAAGATGTATATTGCAAAAGCAATGTCAATCCAACTATATGCAATGATCAATCAAAAAATTACCAAAAATGCTTTTTTTATAGGGCACCCGCTTTAATTTTCTATGGTACTTCTTTATGTTTTAGTATTTGTTGTTATAGCGAAAACAGAAACAGACATTCTCCGAAAATTTCAAGTTTCTCCCTGTTTATGGTTCATGTTATACAGCCTGCTGACAGACGGACGGACAGCGGAGGCCAATTAATATGGTCTCGTTTTTCATCCTTTGGGAACGGAACCCCAAAAAATTATAATTTTGTGATGTGTGACACCTATTTCTATTTATTTTTACCAAATACCAACTTTTACAGACAAGTAAGTTTAACTAATAACTTTTCATTGCTACGAATTGCAAAATAGAATGTTGCTTAGCAATATTTCACCATTAGCATTGCTGCTTAAACATTATACATAGCTTAGGAATCTTGAAATTATTGTAATAAGTAATGGTATGATGTAGGTATTGTATCACGAAGCAAGCTACCCGTATCGGTGCTTCGCGGTCGTGTGCCAACGCAAGTGCCAATGCCAAACGTTACGCCCAGCCATGTAACCACCTGCCTTGAATTAAACATCTACTATTACCTTTCCACTATCTCTCATCTAGACTATGACGAATAACGATTACCTATACGAATGTAGAAAGTGCAGCTATCAATAAATAAATTCAATTTCAAAGTATTTAGGCCATTAAAAGCGCTTAGTGATACCGGCTTTAAAATCAAACAAGTTGTACACATTAAATTATCAAATAACTTTTCTTGTCTTGTTTGTTTATATACTTAGTAAAAGGTTCAATCTAATTACTATTCTAATAAAAAAAGGTATCTTCCTAATCTTTAAAGGTAAGGGTCCTTACGAAATGCTCACTTTGTCATCCTTAAAAATGTGACTTAAATAGTTCTATAGGAAAAATAATTAAAAGAACTAGCAATTCCTTAGTCTCACATTAAAGGAATCTATCTTAGTAAATAATATTGAAGGCAGCAGTCCTTGCAATGAGAGGGTTTTGACCCGGGGGAGTTCATTCACATCGCGACGGCGACGCTAGGCCAAACTAACTCAACTCACTGACTTCAACTATTACTAAAAAATATATCATAAGTATTAAAAGCTTCACACTAATCCTGTTATTTTGAATAAAATCAAACAAAAAAGGCTAAAAAGCTCTTCTAGTCTTTGTTTCGTCGTTGAGTGAGTCATTTTCAAATAGTTTTTTCTTATCAAAAGGGTTTTTTCTTAAAATCATCATAATTTTTATACTACATTGTCATAAGGTATTCTATGTCTATGGTGACGTGACATTTTGCATCTGTTTACATATATATCACTTTACATAATTAATGAACTACATAAGACATTGAGATACTGTAATATTCTCATGTGAACCATGTCATATCACTCACATTAATTATTCACCAATCATTAAACCGGTCTGTATAATAAGAATGCAGATTATTGTATTAACGTTTATGTACTAGATGTTATGATATTTATTGAAATAGCATTGAACGCCTATTACTTAGAGATTCTTAACTTGATTGTTTTTTACGATCCAACGAAGGTCGAGTAATCATCGGGATTGAATCCTTTGAGATTATAATAGACAATGCAAAGGGTAATTAGAGCTTTAAACACAAATTTATTTTACTGTGCCCTTAGGTATTGCACGTGCAGGTTGCACCTAATTACTATATATTAGCATAAACAATACATAAAGCGCTGCGTCATCTCTACAACCAGCAAAGAAGTGTTTAATTTACTAACAATTACTTCACGTTATTACTAACTTTAAATTCAATGACTTCTGTACACGCAATATCTAATTTACTTATTTTTAATAAATAACCCAGTCTCCAATTGTAGTCAGTAAAAGAAAATGAAATGTGCAAAAATGAAATTATCAATACGCTTGACAAATTAAAAAATAATGTAATTTGGAAAGCTTGCTTTTTTGAAAAATCTATATTTTATGTCAGACTTTAATTAAAGTATGAGGGTGAAAGATTTATGTTTGCAAAAGGACAGGTATTTTATAATAAATTAATTTTAAAGGCGATTATTGAGTTTCGGGCCTTAACTACTCTTCGGTTGTTATTTTGAGAGCAGTAATAAAATAGCCATTCATCATATGAAGCACCTCATGATGGATGGAAACAGCAAAGGTTCTTTGTCCGTTCAAGTAAAAATCTTTTTTCTTATTTATTGATGAAAACCACGTTGCATCACAAAAAGATTAGGAAATATTTAACACTTTTATTTATATTATTCTAACTCTAAGACAATCAGAATTTAAAAAATAAAACAAAAAAAGTGTTTCTGTAGTTGCATTTACCTATAATGCGAAATATAAAAATAAAATAAAGGTCTTAAAAATGTTACTATTTATAGGTTAGAATTGAAAATCTTTACAAGTCAGCGTTCTGTTTTAAATTCTGACTAGATTTTAAACGTTATTTTAGTAATTTAATTACTAGTCCCAAAAACGTATATTATACCTATTTAAAATATTTAATAAAATCCTATAGGTATTAACAAGTACACATTTATTAAGTTCCTCTTAATGTTAAATACTTTATAAAACAGCTTTCAAATTTGTCTTGAATATTACGGGAAATAAGATTTATGAAGCTCGTTCGTTAGTTATTTAAGTTTATGCGTTGACCGTTTATGTTAACAAGCGAAACTGTTGATGCGAATCTAAACTCCTTATATGTGATCATGGTGGAGTCGGTCACTGTGTCAACAAAGATACACCCTACCTACACGAAGATTGAGTTCGTCGACGAGTTCGTACCTAAATAAACATTATAATACTATGCACATATCAATCTTCAAAACCAGTATCACGATATCAATATTTACGTGATACTGGATCGCGATATCGCTTATCACCGTGATAATATTGACAGTATACTAGACCATAAAGAACAACCCTGTTTTGATTGTCAAAAAATTAAAAGATTTTGCTTCATTAAAAACAAACAAAATAAAAGACAAATGTAGAACCTTTAACCGACAAGGTGGTACAGAAATGATTAAATACCTACCAAATAAATATTATTAGATTTCAAAAAATCTCAATAATAAAAGACATCGACGCGTATCATACACTCTAAACTTGATTTTTAACGGTTAAAAAATACATCTTAATATTTAAAAGGAGTGTTGTTACGTAGAAGTGGGAAGAGGCGTCAGGTCATTGACCTCATCCTTGACCCAAACAGCGGTCAACATCCTCTTTTTGACTTAAAATCTTGTATTTGTGAGACCTTAAATGGGTTTTAATAAACTTCATATTAATCGGTCAGGGCCAACACCGCCGAGTCGATGAACTAGAAACTTTTGGATCGATTTCTTTTGAGTATTGTTTTATTTTATAAGACGAAGATGATTTAAAGAGAAAGTTTTGTAGGAGTTGAATATTGAAAGCATTTCAAATTATTAATGTGCAACTAAAAACGTATCCTGACGGACGTGCTATCAATGCCAACCAAAACTAAACTGAAATTTGGCAGGGAGATAGTTCAGGTAGACGTCATCTACGAAAAGGTTTAAAAAAAATCCTAAGCAAAAAAAGTGATTAACGTTTGTTTGGTGATTTATTAAGCTAAAATAGGGCGAGTAGTCTAAATCGATTCATTTTTGTTGAAAAAACATAATCAAACTATTATAGGTACTTAAATAGCATAATAGTTGTACGTATTTATTTCAATGTTAGAGTGATCACATTTATAATCATTTTAAATGATTTAATTGTTTTAAGAAACTTAACTATATACGTAAATAGTATAGATTTATTTTAAAAATCTTGTTCTTTGTAAAGGAAAAGTATGCAAGTAATTGCTCTGTAATTGAGTTCCGCAGATTTACTTACATTTTATTGACATTGCCTGAGGTCTTAATTCGTTCCGCAAATCAAAATTGTATACAATTATTTGAATCTGTCACAAATTCCTGATAAATAACTATAAAATACTATCTATATAACGGACTTATACGCACAATTTTCTCCCGGCTGATACAGTTACAAAAAGAAGAAATTACGTATTACGAATGATTTTTACACTTTTATCCATACCAAAAAGTGTTCTTGATATTTAATCAAATATCTGTGGTAATATCGAAAAAGTTTTATTGTAATTTTTAATTAAGATAAAAGAACAGTAAAGTGTCGATTTTGGTTGGATGGCGGAGTATACTTATAAACATGAGCGTTGGCAATGGGAGGCAGAGGGGGCAGCTGCCATAAAAAGATGCAAATTAGAAAAATGGTACATTCAAGAGCTTATTACTTGGATTAGGTTGTACCTAAAACAAAATATTTTAACTGCAATTATATACTTTTCCTATACTTTATATGTCAACTGCCCCCTCCATGAATCACAGAATTTTGCTTATAACTGAAATATTAAAAATAAACGGCACGAAATTTGAGATTTTGTTTCATTATAGAAAGCGCTCGGTAATACAATCATAATCTGAGCGTATGACGTTAGATTTCTCAGCAGAAGAGTCGTAATCGATATGTTAACCGCACTTATTATGATAACAGCGGTGCCGTTAGCGAGCAGCATCACAACGGTATCTGTGGTAATTACCATCTCATTCATTAGGAATCCAGAATCGTTTGACCCACCAACGCTATGCATTCATTTTCGATTTAAATCACTCGTTTGGAATTCCTTCATAGATTCGTAGTAAGAATTCGAGGCGAGGCATTATTTGACCGAAGCTTAAATATATTATAAATAATAATATGCGAAGTATTTGCTTAGTTGATTTCGTTTACTCTGACTGTGCTGCTTGCTTGGCTCTAACTTAATCCGACCCCGATTACTTACAGTAAGTGCAAAAAATCTAAGCATGCTTTATAGATGTTAGCAGTCGCAAGACGAAGTCAGTAGGTAGAGTAGGTAGGTATGAGTAGAGTAGTCTGCGCGTGCGCCACAAAGATATCGCACAGCGTGACGCGCGTCCCGTTACCCGACACACTCCAACTTTCATTGCGCAAACCAACATCTTCTGACTTGTCCTATTCTTTATCCTAACAAAACAGATCAAGATTTTAATAAAACATTCTTGATAATGATGACTATCGAGAGAAAAGAGATGTGAGAAACGAAGAAATGGTTTTTATGTTTTCATAAGTATTGTCGGTTAAATATATTTATTGTACTTATGACGACATTGTATTAAAGATAGAAAACCTTGCTTAATGTTTATTGTAGCATTCCTCGAGGCTATTGCCTTGGAAGTATTTTTTCTAGTGGCGAGTTGATGACAAAGTGGTGATTTATATAGGCAGTGGATCCATTCTGGTTACGCGGAGTCATCGCGATCGATCTCGATAGGAATGTGAGCACGCGTGGTCATCTCCTACTCTTATTATGGCAATCAGCCATCATCATCGGAAGAATGTTCACAGCTAGCCGCTACGGTAGCTACTTGAAATAACGCTGCACATCTTTGATATCGAATGTCATTTTAAGATTACCTAGGCAGGTACAACTTTTTAACGTAATTTTTATTTTAATGGACTTAAAAAATGTACTTTTTAACCGTCAAAATGTGTTTTATAATGACCATCACCGCCGGTTGGTACCATCAATCCTAACCAAATTAAATTAATCAAAATTGATGTTTTAGAAGATTTTATAAAATCAAAGAAGTCGGTTGGTCTTAGTGTTTTTAGTAACAGATATTTTATGTCTGTACGGATGTGTTAGGTAGCACTTATAACATAGATCTGTAATTAAATATGAATCATCATCCAACCTTGAATCAGTTCAAAGCTTCATTGTCAGTTATTGTTATTACTATGTGTTCATGATATTTTTTTTTGTTATCAAATACGTTAGGTTTCGCATAGAAGGTAATTATTATTTTTTGTCACAACAACCGGTCGGAACGTAACCATGGCTCATGGACGATTAATAACTAGTAACTCGGTATTCAAAGCATTTGATTTTTTTTAAATATTTATATGACAAACAAGCAGTCGGCCAGCCTAAGCCCTAACACTTCTGTCGACCTTATTTAATCGCAAGAACATAATGTTTTTGTGTTTGGCTTCCACGTTAAATTTCTTATTTATCCCATTTTTGGTCTACTTAATCTATTGAGTACATATTAATTCATACTTATTACCTACTACAATCTTACTTTTCTTAAAAGTAAAAAGGAATTAATTTAAAATTGATTTTGCCACTAATCTTGTAATGAAAATTACTCAAAATGAGTATCAAAATGAAAATATTATTTAAAAACCAATACTCAAATGAACCATTGTTGGATTCCTACCGCGAACCAACTGAGTTCGCGGTAGGATTCTTCAAACCGAAAACGTTTACAACAAAAACTGTTCCTGGTTCTAACAGTCACCATTAGTTGAATTAAAACATCTATAATAAGGTAGGTATGAAATACTTATAAAACATTAAAAAGGTTCTCATTGTCAGTACTTTACATGCCATCTAGTCAGAGTAGTCACTTGGCCAATTCATATTCGTTACATAAATCATTAAAATCAAGGAAAATGAGGTAAATTAGCGACAAGAAGGACATGACGTGACTATAATTACATAACTACATAGCACAATAGTCATAACAGACACTGTTGACTATTGTTATGAATAGCACTAAACCAAAGGCAGAATCTTATAGTTTTTATTAAAGAACGTTGTATTGTAATGAGCTTTTTTTCATTTCAATTACCTACCTACTCTACCTACATGCTTTTTTTAGAAGCTGGGGAAAAATATTTTTCAAGTTATTAATTTACGAAATCAATCATAACCTGAACAATTACATCTTGTAATTATATTTTAATTAAAATAATATGGGTGATGTAACCACTAGTAACAGTTTGCCATGACCTAAGCACGTAAACAAATGCAACCTTGTGAATACTCACTAGTGAACTAGCAAATTAGAGAACAATGTTCAATTGCACAAATTAATATTTAGTACAATTGCTTCATTATACTGCTTTTAACCAATTATCGGAAGATAAATTAAAAAGTCAAGAACATTCTTTTAGTGTTAACCTTATCATATAATTTATAATTTAGTTTTTAATACAGTAGCAGCACTTTGAAATGATGTAAGTTTACGAGTTACTTGGCGGGAACGGGAAGTGTCAGTTAGAATTTTCTTATTTTATTGCCATTTCTTATAAATCAGCAGAATTTAATGTGTAAAATGCTAGTGTTTTAACTAGTAAATATATGTAGTGCTGTACAAGTGTGGAGAAAGTGAAATACGACGATTTGGCTGCGCTTTTCGTCATCTCCCAAGTAACTCCTTAGAGCCTACAGTAACCGTACTAGCATATTACTGTGGGCAGATTCATCATTTTCATTGTTCATCTTATCATCTTCACCACATTTATCATCTTCAAGAATGAATTATAACTATAAGGCTCAAAATTACTCGTATCCAGAGCCGTAAAAAATATGTAAATTTACCTAGAACGAATCTATAACAAACTTTGTCTACAAGTTAATCCATCAATTAACAACAGTGACACGTGATTTATTTTTGTGTCAGCTTCATAAATTTGTTTTACCTATTCTCAGGATATTCCAAATTGTACATTTGTTGTATTGTATTATCTACCAGGTACATCGACTTTGAAGAACCCTAGCAGGGTCATGAACATCAGCTGGGCAAGGTCAACCGGTCTGGTCTACTTTGGGATTCATACATGATTAAAATATCCAAAGTTTTGGTCCAAAACGACCAAAGTACCTTAGGTTGCTCGTAACATAGATAATAGGTCTATCAGACTTTTCAGACTGCATATCATAGTATTTAGCTGCTGTGCTCGTTTTTCTCAGTAATGTTTATTATGGTAATAAAGGTTTTACAACATGTTTTATGACCATAGGTTAGGAATGTACACTGCAGGCTAAACATTATTTTTAGTAAATTGTTGGGAGCTGAATATTGTGTAAATTCACTTATAAGGATATATAGATCTATAATCTGAGAGTTAGAATAAATAAACTTTTGCGGCTTAGAAGCTTGACATTCGTAACTATTACCTCATTTTTAATCAACTACGAGCCCGCCGGTTATCATTGCATGAGTCTATGTCCTTACGTTGTTATGTTGTGTGTTCCATAGTAGCTACTAAACTAATGAACCATTTTGATGAATAATTTAAGGGTACATTTTGTTCCGCCATTAACAAATACCACAAAATGTACTTTTCCATTATAATGTAAAAAGTAAGAAATAAAATCATTTTTCTTGCTACGATATCGAAGTTGTTGATAAGTAATTATTATATTATTTGGGATAATTTATATAATAATGTCTTAATGTACTAAACCACATGTATTTTCTTTCTGAGCCTACTAATATACAGATACGTCTAATAAATATTTAGTTATGGACAACCCCAAAATATTTAAAAACTGAAACTGATAAATTACGCTCTAACTCTAACAAAATAATACAAACGAATAAGATGATCGCCTCATACTGAAGGTGGCATATGATCACGACTATATTGTACAACAATTTTATATATTTACTTCCTTCATATACTTTAGAGCGCAATTTATCAGTATATATTATATAGCAAGTTATCGGGTTTTAGTGTTTAATATTTTATTTATTTCTTAATTATTAGGTATAATTTAGTTTTTAGCATTTACGTATAGTTTATTGTACGGGTACGTTTATAACGTATAAAAGTTAATCTCCTTCTTCTATAAAGAAACACCACACGCGTCCATACATATAACGCTGAAAGTAGATTTTCGTAACGGTACTCTTGGCAAAACGCCTAAAATCTGTTACAACGTTTGCCAACTTTACAGTATTCCGATTCAATAAACTGTTAATTTAAAATTTTGTAATGAAAATAACACTCGTGTTATTGAGTTACTACTGTACATAAACTTTTTTTTAATTATTATTTATTTTTGTTATTAGAGCTTAGAAATATTTAACGCATTTTGTTACGTTATCTAATTATTATTGGAAGTAATTCGGTACACCTACTCAAATACCTATTGAATTGTATTATTATCATTAATTACTTATATAAATAAAGTAAACAAGGAGCACCTGCAGCATCACTGAGCACGGATTCATTGAGATCATGGTCGCAATGTCGTCTTCACTGCTAACATTGATTATTATGAACTTATTACCTACGCATAAACAATACTCACGTTTTCCTTCAAACTAATCCTTTTTTCAAATATAAATAAAATATTTGATAAATAAAATAGCGATAATGGTGAAATTAGATCCTAAAGAATTATTTCGTAAAATCACATGTTAAATTTATTGAATGTAAAATAACTGTTCTTTGGTTTAAGAATAACACAAGTTTAAAATAGAGCTTTCATCCAGAGCTATTTATATAATGTTTTGAGCAGCGAAGTTCGACGGTCCCATGGTGTAATGGTTAGCACTCTGGACTCTGAATCCAGCGATCTGAGTTCAAATCTCGGTGGGACCTGCCTTTTTTTGTCCATTCAATGCATGAAAATTTCCAAAGTAAATACATTTTCGAAGCTAAATGAACAAAAGCAGTTTTTCGACATTCAGATTTTAAATGACAATTCAAATTTTGTGCATCATAACATAATTAGGAACAATCTTTTGGTTCAAAGACCTCATTACAGGCAGTAATTAAAAAAACTATAATTACACGGCGGATGTCTGCTGCGGTTGCCAAATAAATAACTAATAATTATATTTGGTTGTGCAAAAACAGGCTGAGTACCAAACCACCCTGCAAGGGAGTGGAGTCTCAGGACTTTCAGGCACGTCGATTGCCCAAAAGCGGACTCCCCAGGAATTTCTCAAATTCTTCAACATTAAAAGGGTTCCGAATAAAACTTTTGGTATCATTAATAACCTTGTTAGGTACAACTTTAAAAACTTTTGCTCGCAACTTCGTCCGCGCAGAACTCACATTTTTTATTTTAGACTAAGTCAGCTATTATAAATACAGGTGATCGATTTTTTTTTTATCAGCTGAGTACCTTACCTTTTAATATCTTTAATAATATATTTTAAGATTACCTTTTAATATCTCTATAATTTGTTTAAGATTATTTTATTTTTTGTAAAAAGCTTTTATTGCTTCTTTTTTTTCTTTACTTAACTGTTTGGAAAGTAAAAAGACACGTAGTCGATATTTATTAGATAGAAAACATTTACCATGACTTCTGAATTAAACCATTTTTTATTAAGTACCCACTCAGTGACACTTTTGCCAACGAAACGCTAAGAAAATAAACGAGCGTGCAAACAAATTTTAAAACCCACATCGTAGGCTTCGCCACAGTCGGTTAAAAAGTTCATGTTCAGTTTCATTTGATCCCGCGTTGAATTCCGTCGACGTTACATTTATAATTACTGCGGCTGCAAGAACTGCTCCGCGAACTTTTATTTCTTAGGCCCCATTTCATATTTTTTTTCGTACGACCAAAAACTGAGCCCACTAAGAGGTCTTTCACATGAATTTAGGAATGTATGTTTTAATCGTTTTCGAGCACAGATTTAAATATAACTTTTGCGTCCCTTTAAAAATACAGCAACATTTTAATATTGTGAGTTGCCGAAGACGGTAATGGGAAGTATATTTTTTCTATGCCGAAGGTTTTAAGGATCTCGAATTTTCCATTGCCTCACCGAGCTATGAAAACTTTACTCACCAAGTCAAATCACTACATAGTATAAAACAAAGTCGCTTCCCGCTGTCTGTCCCTATGTATGATCTTTAAAGGTACGCAATGGATTTTGATGCATGCATAATATCCGTGCAAAGCCGGGGCGGGTCGGTAGTAACATATGTATGTGTCCAAAATTGCAAGATTATGTATTCACTTCTCTGAAAATCTAATACGTTTACAACGTTTGGGATAACATTGAGAGATTTATTGGTTAGAATACCGTGTGAAGTGTGAAAGGCGGACCGCAGGGTATTCCCATGCACGTCCTCGACTATGGCTTGTTCCCAGCGCAGACCCCGCCCCGTCCCGGCCCCGTCGCGGACCGGTAATGATCACACGACGACAACGTCCGCAAATTGCACACTTACAAATGCCGACGACATAATCATGCCGTAACTTACAATCAGTAACATACTAATAATACCTACCTTTATATTTTCTATGCTAACAATTTGGGTGTTACTCTTTAAGTCTATGACAGTCAGATTTTAAAATTAAAAGAAGGTTAAATCAAGATCATGTACTCGTAGCCAAAAAATGGATATACAGTTTTATTAGCATAATCTTTTTAAATGTTTGTTTTCCAGAGTGAATACCGTTTCGCAGGTGGAGGGTATGTTCGGAGTAACGGGGGAGGATCGCGGAGTGGAGGATTCTGCTCCGTAGCCCTCGTAGGAGGGGCGCTGCTGGCAGCGGTTGCAGTATTGGCAGTGGCAGCTTTAGCCTTCTATATGGGGGCACTTAGACCTGACAATGGAGAACGTAAGATGTTTTTCGTAAATATTTTTATTCTACTGTTGAAGTCAATTTACAATCTTATCTGACGACTTCAGTGGCGAAGTGATGTAATCTGCCCATTCTACGCTAGAGGTTCCAGGTTCGAATCCCAGCGGGAGCGGAACATTGTATCATTTGAAAGACGCAGTTTCGCTTACCAGTCTTGTTACGGAGCCCCCGTGTGGGCGGATAGAGCCACAATTGGCGCTGCGCGACGTAAATTGCTTCAGAGTCAGAGATTAGCGTTAATTTTTCTTTGTAAAGCGTATAGAACCGTCAGCACTGAGGCCCTGCCGATTCTTGCGGGCGTTTTACCGGTAGATTTGGAAATACAACGGCGTGCGGCAATGTATTACAACTTGCGGAATGGTATGAGTTCAGATTTTCTAAAACCGAAGGATAGGGCTAAAATCAGTAGATTATTTGATAGCAACGACAACGTTCATAAAAAACTAATCGACGAATGGCAAACTAGATGGGATACTTCGACTAAGGGGCGGCATTTATTTAAATTTTTCCCTATAGTGCGCGAACGGTTAAATAAAACGTGGCTTGATATCGATCATTGCGTAGCCCAATTTCTAACCGGGCATGGTAACTTTAAGGGCAAACTTTATTCATTCAACTTGGTGCCGTCACCTTTTTGCGAATGTTCAACGTCGGATCAAGAATTTGTGCAAACTGCCCATCATATCTTGTGGGAGTGTAGTCTCTGGCATGACGAACGGTTAATCATGTTGAATTCGATTCAAGTATCTGCGTGTAGTCCTATTTATTACCTAGATCTTGTGAAAACGAAGGGAAACTTCCGTGCCTTTAAAAAGTTTTGTCACCAATATTACTGGTGTAAGATTTAGGTTAGTATCTAATTTATCCCCTGTTAGTTAGTGGCATACCGTGGTGTTTAGACGGTCAGGCGTCTCCTGACTGTCTCCCCTTTAGATTTTTGGGCCTCTGGGCCATTTCAATTGCTGTCTCCGCTTTGCTGGGAGGGAAGTCTGAAACCGCTTTCTTACTACCTCCTATTTCTTCTGATTAAGTTCGTTGCGGGTCCCAAGACAGCCGGTAGGGTGTCCGGGCACAGCCTGTGCATCATTGCACAGCTGCATTATTCGTTGATTATTCGATCAAAGGACGCCACTGTTGATCCTGATAAACAGGAGTTGCAGTGGTGGGACAGAGTGGCGGGTGTGCCCCGAAAAATACCAGTCTTGGATGATATATTTTTAAAGTAGTTTATATCATATCGTTATCTGCGATACAATATTTTATGTGTCGTGATGTGATGATTATTCACATTATTTGTCTTCTTTCTTAAGTTTTTACAATATTTATTTAACAGTAAAATAAAACACAGATACAAATGATAAAACACTATAAAATCTATAGTGCCGCCGGCACCGGGGTAATGCTCAACCTGCCGGTGGTTAGAGCTGAGAGGAACCTCCTGAAAATGCGCGCGTCCAGGAGAACTGCCTTCTGTATCTGACACTTTATCTAGGCATGTAGCGATTCGCTATGAGACAATTCGCTAAAACAACTATCGGTACAATGATTGTCGAATCAACATCCCAGCTCATGGACCAAGTCTAGGTCCGTCCTGAGCTTGTCCTTCTCGGCATTCACGAGGTCCTTGTCATGTGGGATGGTCGGAAGGTAAGCGGGAGCAATACTCGTCGACAGTACAATATCAGACTTATCTCGATCTTCACAAGTCCGTATCGAAGTGCACGTTGCTGGTAAATAATGAAAACGGGTGAGTTTTAGGAACCGAGTTTTTTGCTTAAGTTTACAGTTGTATCTTTTTCAGCAATAATAACGTTCGAGGGCACACTTCGAGTGACCCGAGGTGACGTGTACGGAGGTTCTCCCGACAGTCCTGCGTGGAAGGAGCGCGCGCGACGGTATGGGGCTTCATTAAGACAGGTGTTTGCAGCGCCTTCCTCGTTAAGGCAAGCGTTCTCCGGCGCACACGTCACTGGCTTCGGTGACAGAAGACTTGATGTACACTTTAGACTTTACTTAGACAGAAGAAAAATTCCAAGGTAAATAATTTACATTGAACTGATTTATTATAGATTTTCGTAGATCGGTTTCACTGACACTTTTGTATCGTTTTTTCGTTTCAGTTCTGTTTCGAATATAGAAGAAACTCTAAAGAATATTTTAGTTCAAAATATATTATCAAGAAACTCAGCATTTGGACAGATAAAAATAGACACATCAAGTATAGTTATAAAAAGGGATTTAGAACATACTTATCACTCTGAATCTTATATAAAAGAAGCGTTAAATGATAGTATTACTGCCAATAGTCCAAAATCACCATCAATTCCGAATGGAAAGGATAAAACTTTGCAAACTAGGGTAGGAGTTGTGCGTAAAACAACTGTGAAACCTAATCAAGGAAATAAGAAAAGAGACCCTGGAGAACCTGACATTGATACAGATAATTTGCCGGTTGTTCAAGGTTCCTTTCAGATAACAAAGACTGAAGCTGACATAACAGAGAAAAAGCAAAATGGGAATCCAATACGTAATGAAGAAAAATCCAGTCATAAACCATTAACCACAAATAAACAAAGCACTACTGTAAGACCAACTACGATTCAACCAGTATCATTAAAACCATCTACGTTTAGGCCCTCGACATCGAAAAAAAATCCGACAACAACTCCGAAATCACGACCTTTTACTATTAAATCTACTCTAAATGTTAAGGCAAAGACAGAACCTACTCCTAAAAATGGAATGATTGAAAGTCCTAAAAATAACTCAGTTTCTATAACAACGACTACAGCAGCAACTACTTCGTTTCAAACGACAACAAATAATGTTTCTCA
Source organism: Choreutis nemorana (assembly GCA_949316135.1). Taxonomy (NCBI): domain Eukaryota; kingdom Metazoa; phylum Arthropoda; class Insecta; order Lepidoptera; family Choreutidae; genus Choreutis; species Choreutis nemorana. The sequence goes on from OX438598.1 coordinate 4,597,499, forward strand.
GATACTTCTCGATCTTTTAACGAATGAGAATCACTACAAAGATTTGCCAAAAATTGATACACTATTTACAGTTCCACACGTTATTGATAACGAACCTTGGCTACCTATTACTAAGCCGTATTTTGAAACTACAAGCAAACCGGAACCAGAACCGGAAAATAGTCCAGTTGAACAAAACGCAGAAGATAGGATAGGCGTGGCCGAAGTGGTTGATGATCTATCTGTTTTAGAAAGTTTCCTGAGTCCTATCCCTCCTGTTGTTCGTGATAAAACAACATTGAAACCAGGTTCAGTTTATCATAAAGAATCGAAGTTACAAGGGGAAGTTCACGCTTCAAGCCCAGTTTATACTAGTTTCACACTCGCACCTTTTGACGCACCCCTTAAAAACATGGAAACTTTAGGATCTAGTTATCCAAAACCACACCCACTACCGGTAGATAAGATAAGTGGCGTGATTGAAGAAATAAATTTAGATGATGAAGATGATGGAAAGCCAGTTGAAAGGCCACCCAAAGACAAAACTACTTCAGTCCTTATTAATGTAATGCAATTAGATCAGCAGGAAAATAATACTGAACAAGTTTCAATAGATGGCGCTTCAATAATAAAGAAACAAAATACTACAACTACTACAACATCTACTGTCACCACTACTGCTCCAGCGACAAGTCCAACAATAATGTCATCAACCACAAATAAGGTTGAAATCGTAAACAATACTAGCAGTCATACCTACGATATAAATAAAGAAAACTCAACTCGTAGACCAAATAATAAAGTTTCAGTTATTCCTATAACTGATACACCTCACTTTACTTGGGAATTAGTTAATACGTCAACAGTCGAAAATGATACCTCTACAAAAAACTTACCTGAAAAATATTATAATGACACACTGCAAGCAATTATTACTCAAAATGATGCTGTATTTCCTAACACAACGCCAAAATTTCCTAGTAGAGTGTCCATTTTAAGAAATTTAACAGATATTATAAAAAAATATTCGCAAGCAACTACGGTTAAACCAGCGGTACTTGAAATTGAAAATAGACAAAATCATAACAAAGCGACTGGATCTGTAGAAATAGTTCCAGATGAACAATCAGAAATGACAACAACTAGCGTGATAACTTTATTGCCGGCCAAATCAAACCTCGGAGTAAATCGACCTTTACGACCACGGCCAAAAATTAAATTGCAATCGCAAACTGCTTACGAAAATCAGCGAAGTTTTTTTCGTGACAATCCACAAGCCGAAAAAATCATCCAAGATTTAAGTACTGAAAATTATGTAGAAGTAGAACAAGACAAAATATCACAAACTAGTTCTCCAGGAACAATATCATATTCTGAAATAGATAGCACCGTAAAAACTGATTCTACCATTGAAAGTGTAACAAAACGTGTTAGAGTAAATGAAACTGATAGTGTTGTTGGTAATAAGCGACTACCGAAAACAAATGCTGCAATGAACAGTGATTCCGTAATTGCGTCTACTAATCTTGACGAAAATAACATAGCAAAAGTTCCCAAAGGGACATATCGAGTATCGTATCATGTGACAGGAAGTGTCAGTAGTAAGCAAGCAAATAAAACTCAAAACTTACCAGCTTACGAATTAGCGCTTGAACCTGATGTAGTTTTAGAAATTCCCTTGAACCAATCCAATTATTTATCAGTAGATAAGTTAAAACAGTTGGCCAGTTTAGCTACAATATCTGATGTGAATAATAAAACCCTATTTCGGCCTCCGGGAGTAATATCAACCAAAGCTATACCTTCTAGTTATACTCTCAACCAAGCAGGCTTTAAAATTTTAACAAAAACATTCAATAAAATTCCAAGTAAACATAATGACAACAGTTTTGATAAGCCAGAGAAAAACTACAACAAGCCGTTTAAACAACCAAAAGATAATGAAAACGCTATTGACATAGAGTCGGTTAAAAAAGAAGGTAACTAATTAATTGATACAATTTTTTGCGTTTTCAATTATCTTAGTTCTCTTTTAATCATTTAAATTTTTAGACGAATGCAACAATGTGACATCATTTCAATGTATATCTGGTGCCTGTCTCCCAATTACATCTCGATGTAACCGGCTTCTCGATTGTCCTGGAGGTGAAGATGAACGAGCTTGTTCATGCGCTGATTACCTGAGAGCGGAGTTCTCACAAGCAAAAATTTGCGATGGTATTGTTGACTGTTGGGATTATTCAGATGAACATAACTGTGGTAAGTAGATTTGTTCAAAGCTGGGACAATAATACCTTAATCTAACCTATTTCTAGTTACCACGTATCTTTTAAAATATAACAATTTTTTAGATTGGTGTCAAGAAGGCCAATATGTGTGTTCAAATGCAAAAGTATGTGTGGACAAAGAACTTGTTTGTGATGGAAATCCAGATTGTCCACTTGGTGACGATGAAAAAAGCTGTGTAGCTTTAGGAAATGAAATCGAAAACAATGAAATTGTGCCGTACAATGAAGAAGGTAAAATTTGAAATATATCTTTAAATTTGTTCCTAAACTGTTCCTTGTTTACTCAATTAACAAAATTTTCAAGGGTTCGTTATGGTGCGTAAAAGAGGTGTCTGGGGAAGACTTTGCGTTGAAAGCTTTACTGATGTTGTCACACAGGCGCATAGCTCTCTTCGACTTCCAGATCTAGGAAGAGCAGTCTGTCGTGCCATGACATTCCAGTAAGTAGTTATATTTTGTAACAAAAGTACACTGATATCAAGTTTTGTTCGATTACCGTTCTGATATACATATGTTATGTATACAATGGGTGTTTGGTAAGTAGAAGCAAAGATTGAAGAAGAAGCTAACATTGACTATTTAGAGTTATTTGAACGTTAATGGTTACAGACGAAGTCATTTTTTTTAAAATAACAATAACCGGACATGTTTTAACGAGTTTTTAACAATTCTAATTCCCTTAAGTTTTTTAATTTCATTTTTCATTCAACTTTAAACCACTGGAAAAAAAATGTTGACACAAAAACCTCAAAATGTGTCGTTACATCGCTTACACATTCTAATAAAATAAAATTAAAGTAAGTGGTTTTAAACTAATCATTAATTGCAATTAAAGGTAAAATTCTGGGTTTTTAAATAAAAATCTTAAAAACTAATTAAAAATTAGGCAGACGTCGTCTATGACTACTATTACTCAAACAACTGTAAATGGTCTATATTAGTTCACCTTCAAGCTTATCTACCTACCGAACACCCTGTATATTTAAGTGAACTTGAAACTTTTCAGTGACTCACCATGGGCCCGTGAAGCTCGCGAAGGTCGTAAAGTAAGTTCAGTGGGATATTGGGAAGTATGGCACAATGCAAACGCTCGGGCTGCTGACTCGCGCTTGACGTTCAGACGAGCATCCTGTACGCGTCGACGAGCACTCAGGGTCCGCTGTAATGATCTGGAATGTGGAATACGACCTCATGCCGATGCCCAGCAACCTAGGTAAAAAACAAATGATGGTATGAGTAATCTTGTTATTTTAATCACACTTTTATTCTGCTTTCGAAAGATTACAAACTCACCTTAATTTCACTTACTAACCTTCCAGAATTTATTTCAATGTTTGCACCTTGATAATCCAAATAAAATAAAACCCACCAAAATATTAATAATGTCAAAATTTTTGAGCATTTTCAAATCACTGCTAGGAGCAGCAAATTTTTTTCAAACTTCAAAGAAAAATCAGCTAGAAAATCCAGTGTGTCTGCCATGAGTCATATCTTCTATTGTCGCTAGCGACTGATGTTACAAATTTGCAGTGCCTCTTTCGGATAGATGAGGAATTAAAATTGCTAAACCAAATCATTGTGACTCGTAAGTAATTCACTCATGGTAGAGGTACAAGAAGGTGAGCGTTAGTAAGTGAGATGCGGGTTGGCAGGCGTATGACTGAATGGGTGCGCGTGGGCAGGGTGGTGGGAGGCGCGGGCGCAGCTGCAGGCGCGTGGCCGTGGCAGGCCGCGCTGTACCGGGATGGCGACTTCCAGTGCGGCGCCACCTTGATTGCAAGGGAGTGGCTGCTTTCCGCCAGCCATTGCTTCTATGAGTGAGTTCTTCATATTATCTATCACAACTCCGGTTGTATGGAAAAGCCATTGGCTAATTGAAAAAAATGCATATTCGTTTAATGAAATCTGTAAGTTTAATTGAGCTATTATTTCACTGCAAATATAGGCAGTTTTGAATAAAGTAAGATGGATACATCAACATTAGCGGAGGCAATCCGACTTTACCGAACTACAAAGTATATCATTAAGTTATATGAAATAAAGTTAATATTATGCTAGAAAGAGCTAAGCAGTCAGCTAATGTGTGCCACAGGGCGACGGAGTCCCACTGGGTGGCACGGTTGGGTGCGCTGCGTCGCGGGGCGTGGCCGCGCGCTCCGTGGGAGACAGTAGCGCGCGTGCGGCAAGTTGTACTACACCCGCGGTACGCGCCGCGCGGGTTCCGCAACGACATCGCGCTGCTGCGGGTGGACGCACTGGTGCTGCACGCGCGAATGCGGCCCGCCTGCCTGCCGCCACCAAGAGTGCAGCCACCCGCCGGACACCACTGCACTGTCGTCGGCTGGGGGCAGCTGTATGAGCACGAACGAGTCTTCCGTATGTTAACTATAATTATAACTTGATACTGTTTTAATAATTTCAAATAGGCCTTGTTGTCACTTTTATTTTTTTAACACAGCCGACACGTTGCAAGAAGTGGAGTTGCCAGTGATCTCAACGGCGGAGTGTCGGCGTCGCACGCGTCTGCTTCCGCTGTACCGCGTTACTGATGACATGTTCTGCGCGGGCTACGAGCGCGGCGGACGGGATGCATGCCTTGGAGATTCCGGCGGCCCACTAATGTGTCAGGTATGTGACTATTCCATCCATGGCATTAAAGGCCTATGTATAAGAAAAACAATAGAATATACATCCACAGCGTGGAGGCAAGTGTAGAGATGCAGCTATTATTCCTTAGGCCCCTTCCTTTCCTATCCTCCTTCCCTATATATGGGTTCCCTTATATTTCTTTCTGTCTAAGATATGTATATAATCTCCAACGTCGGATTAGAAGTTGAAAACTACAGAGACAGTCCTAACACGGATTTTTTTAAACCCTGTAATACGAAACCCATCATTTAGTCGGGCAATTTTTAAAGTCCGTCTTCAATTTCAGGAAGCAGACAATAAATGGTACATATACGGAGTAACGAGCAACGGATACGGATGCGCTCGAGCTAACCGGCCTGGCGTCTACACTAAAGTGTCCAATTATATTGACTGGATAGACAGCGTGATGGCGACGTATTCAGTGCACGGGAACGATACGACTCCGATTGAGGATTACGAAAGTGATGAAGACTTCTATTCCGACTTAGAAGCGGCTGAGAATCGCAGACCTGTAAATGTAGACTCCTGCAAAGGGCATAGGTGTCCGTTAGGAGAGTGCTTGCCTTCTACCAGCGTTTGTAATGGCTTTCTCGAATGCTCCGACGGCAGCGATGAATGGCAATGCCCCACATTCGCGAATAATGACTCCACAATATTAAATCCAGATTGATGTTGCCAGTACTTCATGTAATTTAATGAATTTGACTGATATTTTGTAAGTAGCGTTAGGTATCCAATTCTTTTTAATCTTTTGTAACATGTAAGTGATTATTAATAAATGACAAAAGCATAACGATTAATTTTATCTTAAAGAGAGAAAAAGATAATACATTTACTTAAAAGATATGCAAGTGAACTGTAGGAATGATGTATCCTTTCGTCAGAGTATCCACTGTCATATGATTATTTTCCTAGGTCTACGCCATACTTAACTTTGGGAATTTGTATTATATAGTTGTAATGGCCAAAGTATTGTTTACCACTTATGTTTTTTTCTAATTAATTCTATTTATTGAAAAAGCCATGGACTACCTTTTCCGTTTGATATAAATAATTTTGAAAATATCATTCAAGTGGACGATGTAAGCCATGAATTAATAAAAAATAACTTAACTGCTTGTTTTTTACTTTTACCTATTTCGTTTTTATTGTTGGTGGGTTTGGAATTTTGAAATAAAAGTAAATGAATTTTCTTAAAAGTAATTTAATTAATCTCTCGACAAATAAATTAACGAAAATGCAAACACGTAATTCTTCGCAATTAGGATGCCATTAAAATAATTACAATTCCTATTTACGATGTCATAAAATAATGTTATAATTAGCGGAATACAAACATCATTGATTTATAATAATTTTAATATTAATTTTTACTTAATAAGATATGATAATTAAAAATTGAAAATATGTCCTTATTTAAAATAGTCTAGCGAAACGCCATTAGAAAGTTGTAAATTTTACTTAGGGAGTAAAAATATAAAAGACAATTTAGGTCAAGATTTCCGGGGTTTGAGAATCACTCAGTTCAAAACACCAAACGAACGTTTCCTTTCCAATTACAAAATTGTCACACTCCTTATTCTAACCTTAACTAAACCCCGTACCAAGAGGTACTCCGATATCCACTTCAATACAAATTTATTATAATCTCAAAGAAAACGAATACTTTATTTTTTGAGTAACATTAATAGGTATGTTTCGAAAAAGGCCAATTTAAGTTACAATGATACCTAATTCAAGAGATACATTTATATGTTTACTAGGACTGTATGAGATGAGCAAGGACATGTGAACGATGACAGTACTTAAGAACCCGGGAACTTTGAGCATAACAATTATTCGAGGCGTAACAGGTTAAGGGATTGTATCCTGTAAATAGTGTAAATGTATTATGTCCTGTATATAGTGAAATAAACCTCAGTCAGACCTGTAGTCTCGAAGATGTATGAATTTTGGCAGTTATGTATATGCTGAGGTGATATAATTCAGATGATAACCTAAGTGTACTCTAGTACTAATCCGTGCAAAATAATACGACATACATCAAGCGCCTCAATCAAAAAACTCGATGTAATTAGCATAATCACTATTAATATCATATCATTATAGTGTATATTTTGTGCATTCTATTTAAATGCGAAATGCTACTAGAATGAGTGAATTTACATGTAAGCGTATACTATGTATAAAGTAATAGAGTACGCAAAATTATCTATAGTCCCCGGGAGTATAGGAGAACATTCGAGATGTCTAACCCTTGTTTTCGACGGGAGTGGTGGACAGGGTCGAACCTTTGTTCAGAACTGTCTTGAATTGCTCCGGGATCGGGTGCTCCGTCTATAAATATAATAAAAATATATATCAAATTAAAGCCATATTACAGTTAAGAAAACAAAGCTGTTTATCAGCTTCAACTTTTCTGTAAAATTACAACATATAAAATAAGCAGTTATAAATCATTTTAAGTCAATTTGAATAAAAAGGTCGTGGTCACAAACAGAAATATTAATTTTATTTATAAAGTATTGATTTCAATCGAGTCGGTATCTATTATTTAAATGTAATATTCTTGACCACTTGAAATCCCAATTGTGGAACACGAAAAAAAAAGTATTGACTTACATAGTCTCCGTTTCCTTTAGGTATGAGGACGTTCATCTCTGACGACTTGGAGGAGACAATCTCCACGTCGAGTGACTCCGGCGACAGGTAGATCTGGCACCCGTCCGTTTTATCGATAGAAATCGTAGGGACTTTGCCTAGAACCTGGAACAATATTTTGAATTATTTTACCTTAATGTAAAAGGGTTAGAACGTCACAATAGGTTCACTTTTCTACCCTTTAGGACCGAAACCCTGAAAATGTATTAAAATTCGCAGCAAAAATTGCAGTTTATCATAACATATCTATAATTTTCATTATTTCAAATATTCTAAGAAAAACAAAAAGTTTAAATAAAGAACTTCATGGTTCCTGCAATATTGTCATTATATTTTTGACATGTAAATAAATATTTCCGAATATTTTAAATTAAAAATTAATCATTATTGTTTTAAAGAGTGTAACATGTATTTACTGGCGTTTATATTGACTAGTGTATTTATCAGTGTTTGTGTTGTGAAACTATTGTCTAGCGTAAAAGAGGAAATGTTGGAAATAGAAATAACTCCTGAATGGCGCAACTTAAGTTCGAGTTGGGACGTTATTTACCATAATTATTTTTTTCATTGCATATCTGTCATCATAGGCCAGGCTTATGTGATTTACACTCACTGCAGCTTATTAAATATGGTAGGTTTCTACACTTTTAGTAAAAATTGCTATCACGTAGAAATGTTATTTTATAGTGATATTTTTTTTTCCACGATTACATAGAAGTGATATCATTCCTAATCGTTTTCAGTCAATTTTTATCTTGAAGTACGTGCCAACAGGAGTATATATATACAAATTTTTGAAAAACATGTACAATTCTTCCCTTGAACGGATTAGGCAAAAGCAAATGGAGGTTGAAGAAATCGAATTACAGGTAAGCATTTAAAATGTATATTATTCTAATAAGCTTATGGAAGTTAAAATTTTAAGTCCTGCTTGATTTTTGCAAATCCTTAATTATTTTTTAGGGGAATAGTCAGTGAGTAACCGTGAATTTATTTATTAGTGTTTTATTAAGTATTTTCCGTTAAAATGAAGATAGAGATAGTGAACACGAAGCTATCTGTGAGGGACGCCGAGTTTACAGAGCGTTTGGAGCAAGTCCGTCTCAGCGAGGAGCGTCTACGCGACGTGCGCGCCAAAGTACGCGCGGCGGTCGCTGCGGCCAGGGGGACTAACGCTAACAACGACAGTGACAAACTGCATGACGGTACGTACGCACATACCTCGGTCACAATATTCTTAATTTTTTGCCTAATAAAATACTCCATTACTGTACTATAATGTTCATAGCAAAACGTTATTCTTTTTCGTCAGAGACATGTTTCATCCGGAATTGTTCCTTGATATGTTTTACAGTATTAACTCTGTGAATCCCTTCTGAAGCCTCAGTTATATTTGTAAATTTTATTTTTTGTTTACAAAATAAGGCCTTGTTTCAGATCGTTACATATTAGAGCTATTCAAGGACATGAAGTATGAACAAATATTGGGCCCAATGAACGTCCCGACTAAGATTGAGAACAGCAAGATGGAATCTGGTGAACACGCTCAAACTGAATTCAACACACCAGACACTGAAGGCAGCGTCTACTCTTCAATCAGCGACGGCGATATGAAGAAGGATTGCGTCGTAAAAATTGTCAAAGTAACCAATGTATACAAGGTTGCTTTCCTGAAACATTTCATCAAGCAGAAGAGACTGCGAAGCGCAACACGCCAAGCTTTGTTAAAGAAAAAGGTAATTTTATCTATCTTCTCTAAAATTGCTTGAAATGTTTCTTTAATCTCATTTTCAATTTAAAAAGTGCTATTGTTTTATTTTATACATTGAACTTAACAGATTGAAAGCGTCAAGTCTCTTCTACAAGATTGGCAGAGGTCGTTGAATTCTGTAATTCATCACGAGCTATCCCAGCTGTACTCGCGAGATTTGGCGCCTTGTGACAATATCAGGGACTATTACAAGCCACCCTGCCAAGACTTGGACTCGGAACGACTTTCGGACTTTGGATATGACGACAGCTTCAACACTTCAAACTACCATGAGGTTTTAGTTTTAAGTATTTGTTTATATTCCGTACACTTGGAGAACCAGTGACCGATTAAGAAAGTAATATTACGCTTGAAGGTATCGTGTCTTATAATAACTTTAGTGTTATAAGTCGATCGAATCCTCTTCATTAGCTGCAGGGTTTGGTGACTACTGCACCAATCGCATAATAATTACAATTTGGGTATATTTAACTTTTAAGTTTGCTGAGATTAAAATGTTCTAATTCTTATTTTCAGCGAGATATGGAAGATCCAGCAATGAGTTGCGACTGCAACACTCCCGCACAAATGTACTATACGAACCCACAAAATTTTGTACAAGAGTCTCAGGACAGATCATTTTCCTGTCAACTAGTTTTCATACCCGAAGAGACGAGTAGCCAGATTGCCATCGAAGAAATCCCCGACAAATATTTTAGCAATGATCGAAAAATGAATATCACGTGATTGTTTATAAACATACATTTTTAATTTTATTATTTTAGTAACTTTTAAAGTTTTTATTATAAAATTCATGAAAGTTTGGCTTTGATTTTTAGATTTGTGATTTGCTTTTTTGGTTGTAGGGTAGGATAATATTTGTTGTTTTATTGTTTTTTCTGTACCTTCGTACTTTGCAACTTAAGGCAATGTGTGATATTACATATTATAAAACAAAGTCTCTTTCTCTCTGTATGTATATGATAATCTTAAAAAGTACCGATCGGCTTCTTAAAACGGATTTCATCTATTAGAACATTGATTCCTGAGGATCTTTTTAATTTATAATTCCTTAAGTCAATTGGTTGAAATATGACGATGATTGTTGAAGATGTCGGAAACAATCAACTCGTCTGGAAGACCAAACACCAAACAAAATATGATATTTTTGAATGATATTTCGTCGGATTCGGTGTTAATCTTTATCAAATTAAATACGTTACTTACCCAAGGCATCACGTTCACATTTACAATAACTCGTTACGCCATACAATTTAAATGAATATCATAGGTGCTATATTAAACGCGGGATAATTTTTTTACCAAACCACATTGAAAAATAAAAACCGGCCAAGTGCGCGTCAGATCAAGCATAGAATATGGTGCCGTTGTTACCCATGAGTGTTATTTAATATTTTACGTGTTTACTTATTACTCCGTTTTTTACCAAGTTTTGCAAGAAAGATTATTTAGGTTTTAAACTTCAAGGCCGCATGTTTATGGTATTGAAACTTATTTGAAAGCTGTTAAATTTTATTTTAGTGGAAACAGTTTACTCTTCGAGATATTGGATACTTGATCCTATATGCTAAATTACACGCGCGAAGCTGGTTGGAACGCTAATAATTAAAATATAATTATTACCTGCATCTGCACGGACTGACAGTTGACGAACTCAACGCTGGAGACAAGGTTGTCGAATACAACCGCACATTTGGTGCACGAGTCCAACACGACGCCGTTGATCTTCCCGCGGACTGTGAGAGACGAATCGCGGCAACGGAACATGTACACCACGTTGTTCATGTCAGCGTTCTCCACTACTAGCCCAGAGTTTCCCTTCTGATATTCCTGATAATTACATATGTTATTAGTACATTGTAAATAATAAAAATAATACGTAAAATGTAAGAATGTCCATACTAAATAATGTAACAACTGGAGCACTTGGAGTGTCACAAATGTGTGAAGTAAAACTCGTGACTTGACGCGCAATCCTCGACTACATTTTTTTTATCACAATTTGGGTAGCTGCTTTTCCTGCACCTCTTTCGCGACACCCATTGTATAGTGTACATGAGATACATATTTACAACCTACGGCCTCCAAAAAATCCGCCGAATTTTGACGCAACGTCTTTCAGCCCTTAGCCTATATAAAAGGTGGTAGTTACAATGAGCCACTTCTTCCCGTCGCGCATGAACACGGGCGGCTTGTCGAGCGCGCCGGCGCCGGGCGCGGGCAGCGCGTGCGCCGCCGGCCGCGCGGCCTTGAACGGCGCCGGGCCCTGGCGCAGCGACGGGTTCTTGTGCGTCTGCATGTCCGACGTCACCTTGCGCAGAGCTGGAAGCACAACACGATTATCAACAATCTGCATTCATGTGAAGGACGTCCGGCCTCCCTCAAATAGTTCCAATCAGAACGATCATAGCGAGTGAATTTCTATGGTGTTAGGTCTGAGATCAGAACAATGTCGCTAAGTAAGTCAAGCGTGTCCACCAAACCGAAGGTTACAATTAATGAGTCTGGCCAACGAAAGAAGACCATATATTTTTACGCTTTTGTGGCCACAAAAATTGTAAAAAAAGCAAACTGCATTTTGCTTTTTTCACAATTGTCCCAAAATTTCTTTTTGTCAATGTTCTAGTTATTGATTGAGTAAAAATGGTGTAGATGTGCTGTCAGGAGGGTTGCGAATGATTGCTCCAAGCTTGCTACTCACCTCAGTTCAGTCAGTATTTTATCTCTCTGGTCGTCGTGAAACAGTCGGAAGACCATACCAGAGTATTATATTAAGTTTAGAGCAGTTTAGACGATCTCAATGTAAAAGAGCACACTAACAGTTGGTGATGGCTTCGCCCCGGTTGATCTCCGCGAAGAGAGCGCTGCGGTCATCAACAGTTAAGTCAGAGAAGTCGACTTCGGGTAGCACCGGCGGCGGAGGCGGCATGCCACCGGCTGGTGGTGGTGGCGGCGCGCCAGTAGACTTGCCTGGATACAAAAATCTTAATAATAAAAATTACGATATACGATATTATATTATACGGGTCCTTTCATATCGCTTTATAAAATCAAAATCAAAGCCAGATTGCGACGTACTAGTCTTTAGATTTTTTACAATAACACATTATCCTTGTCTTGTCATAAAAATGTTTAAGAACCTGATCCATTCATATTCAAAACCTAAAATGTCAATTATGTTTACCTACGCATGGGACAATAATAGAGGGAGCAGCGTGGAAACTTCCTTATTTGAAAAACGACGACACCATTTCAAAAAAAATTTATACTACTCAAAACAAAATAAGGGCCACAAGGTATTTTTCATTTAGGTGTAAATTATTAAACATTTACATATTGAAAGTAGTAAAATATTGAGTATACAAACTCTTTGATACCTAAACTTTTTAATATTGTAGTATTCATCTAATGCTGGCAACAATTTTAAATAAAATTTGATTTTAAATTATTTTTGAAAATTTTGATTCCATTTTCTTTGTCGTTTTGCTTTCCTTAGCTTTTTGGTTTATTAGAAATTATCAGATTTCATTGAAATCTCGAGTCAGAAACATCTTTTGCAATATGCCATAAGCACGCAGGCGTCATATGGACTCGCTGACAGCAACCAGAGCCGTTACAATGATTGAAGAAGGTCATTCGCAACGAACTGTGGGTTTGCAATTGGGATTTTCTCGAAGCGCTATTCAAAATCTATGGAATCGTTTCCAAGACACCGGCAGTGTTAGAAGAAGACCTGGTTCGGGCAGAATTCGCATTACAACAGCTCAAGAGGATCGTTACATTCGATTAAGTGCACGCCGAGATCGCACAACGACGGCCTGCAAGCTGCAAAATCGTTTACGGCTCACAACGGGTACTCGTGTCAGTGACCAAACTATTCGTAATCGATTGCATAAAGACCAGCAGGCATCAAGAAGGCGAGTTGTCCGTGTTCCATTAACCAGAAATCATCGTGCAAATCATTTTAGATTTACCCGTCAACATTTGGACTGGGACATAAACCTTTGGGGCATGGTGCTCTTCACAGACGAATGCAAAGTTAAATTTTTTAAAGACGATCGGCGTATTAGAGTATAAAGAAGACGTGGCGAGAGATTTTCAGAAGCCTGCATCCATGAAGTCGATCGTTTTGGTGGTCCAAATGTAATGATTTGGGGCGGGATAAGCTTACACGGCAAAACTGAGCTCGCTATTTTAAATGAGGGTACTGTTACTGCTCAGCGGTATATTGAGGAAGTTGTCAGACCACATGTGATCCCATTTGCCCAGCGAGCGGGTCCTGGATTCATCTTGATGCAAGACAATGCTCGTGCACACACAGCTCAAGCGACTCGGTTTGTACTGGAAGCGTCTCAAATTCAAGTCTTGCCGTGGCCGGCGAACAGTCCGGACTTACATCCAATAGAGCACATGTGGGATCAGTTGAAACGAAGAGTTAGAGACGATGATCAGGAAATCCACAACCAACAGCAACTCATCAACGCTGTTAAAAGGGCCTGGGAAGAGATTCCAATGGAAAATGTCAGGCATTTGATTGAGAGCATGCACTCCAGGCTTCAGGAGTGCGTAGCGAAACGAGGAGGGCATACTCGTTACTAAAAGATGAGCATGGAGTATTTTCTTTTGTTTTCAGTAACTTTACATTGTTTTTATTTTTAACCTTAAATGTGATTTTTTCTTTCAAAAGCAAATAAACTTTTTAATCATTATTATTGGAATAAGTTTATTGGTCTACACGGTAAAAACAACATTATTTTTCGTTATGGAGACAAAAAAATATATATTGGTTTTATTATTTTCATGGTACAGACAAAATACCTCGTGGCCCTTATTTTTTTTGAGTACTATATAAATATAGTTACATGTTTAAAATATTCATTACTTTTTCAAAATTATATCTTAAGGGTGGTCTACGTTCTGTCCAGAACGCTGAGCACTGAGGCTGGCATTCTTATATCGTTTTCATAAAGCAATGTTTTTTTTTGTGCAACAAAACTGTTTTTAAAAATATTAAAATGGAAACTTAAATACTTTCCGTGCCGCACACTAAAGAAGAAATCTCTATGATAATAACACACAGTAAATAGCTGTTAATTAATTAAGGTAGGAACAAACTTCATTATGAGTACTTTCGAAATACGTATACCTCGTTTTTTAGTTTTATCATGAATATGAACATCATACTGTAATTAGACGTTAGTCATCAAATTAAACTTATCGAGTCGAAAGAGGTAAAGGGTTTTTCCTAATATTTTCTGATTTTAAAATTTTACTTTTACGTTCATTTCACAAATAAAAACTCACCGGACCAGACGAGCCCTGTAGTATGGTTCTGTTTGACGTAAGCCTGTAGTTCGGACAGTAGCTGCACCCACGCCTTGCACCACTCGACGTGCCTCTTGTCCTTCTCCTTCCAATCCTTCAACACCCTATTGGTGTAAAACTGGCCAGCGTCGTTCATCTCCTTGACGTACGGCGCAGGTGTAGGGGCGACAGCAACCCAGCCCAATGCTGGAATACTTTCAGATATAGCCGAGAGGTGGTTGAAGTTGGTCGAAGCTCGGTTCTTCTCGCGGAACTGTTGTATCGCCGATATCTGTTCACTGGTTGGAGCGAGCAGCTGCATCTCTTCGGATTGCGATGGTTTACTCCGGGAAGTAGCGAGTTGGATGTATCGGAACTGCGCCCTGTAAACAAAATTTTATTTTATTTTTTACGTGCATATCGGACTACATGCAGTAAAAGGTTGCTTTGATAATTTTGCCATATTCTTTATTACTTTACCTGAAGCTTTAAATAAACCCATACATTAAAAGTTTGAAAAAAAGGTTTTACTCACGTACACGTCCAATTTGCTTCTTTCACCTTAATATATTTTTATAGACCAAAAAATATTTTATTTTGCAGACTGGTACTAGTTGCTTTTATTCGTTCTTTTCACAACCGATAAAAGGATTTGTGTACATTGTAAAGATAAATGAACTCACTGGAAAGCAGCGTTGACGAGTTTGGCCTGGGTGGATACATCGCCGCCAATCTGCTGAGATAGGTCCAGGAAAGTGCGCAGTGGACCCTGATTTTTTTTAAATAATTAGAACATAAATTACTTTTTATTCCAAAACTTTAATACTAAAATTGTAATCCATTTTAACCACATACAAATTTTGATAAAATTTGGAAATAAATTATGAATAAGTTAAATAGAATAGAATAGGTTAAATATCGATTTGAATAAAAATGATGAAAGATGGAAATCTTTACTTTACTGAAAATATCTGAGAAAAGATTGATACTTTTACAATGGATAGTGATCGATACATTAACGGTAATCAAAATATTCCAAATAGCGAATCTATTCCATTTCCATCCCCAATGGAACATTAAGGTATGTAGCTTCTGCCATTTCGACAATTCCACAGACAGAATTTTCCGTTTTATTTGTATTTAATTTATCTTAGAAAACTGGATAGGTAATACAGGATTCAATAAATATCAAATTTTTGTCCTGTATCTTAATTCTTAGTCAGCAAGTTCATAAATGGATCTCAAATAAGGGGCAAGGTACGAATCAATTCCTACAATGCGAACCTTTAGCAGGAATGCAGGGAATAGAATAAACTCTTTATCACAAACAGTGCAAGATTCACAATCGAAATAGCTGTTTTTCTAATATTTGAAAAGGTCAATATTTGAAAAGGATGGGTAATTGAAGTAATTAAGCCGGCATTCAATTAAAATCAACACCAACATCCAAACGTGGACTTGTATAAACATTGAGAAGCCGCCACCGCGCTATTCAATTTTTCTTTTAAAGATGTGATAGAAAAAATCTAATTAAAGTTATCTTTAGATTTTTATTATAGTAATTCTGACTTCATTATTGAGTCAAAAGTTAATATTAATCGTCTGAAGTTTAATTAGGAACCTGATTTCTTTGGGAATTCAATTATTTTTCTCTTAATTATTCGGTAACCTTAGTAACACGACGAAACATATTCCCTCAAAATAAACTACCGGTATTATGGTAAATTCCTTTAGAGAGATGAATTACTTATTAAGTTATATTTTCTTAATTTGAGCACTGGAATGATAAAGGGGGAATATAAGGAGGCCAGCCTGCATCCCGAACCAACCTCACTATGAAGTAGGAACCTGTACTCTTCAGATTGAAAATGAAAAACTCTTTAATTTACTAAAATAAGTTTAAACGAGTTCGACATTTGACCTAGTTTTTGAACAATTATTGTACTCGTTGTACAAATGGAACCCGAAAAACAATTAGGGTTCATATTTGAGTAAATATTGCTGAAGTCTTGGATTGTTGTTCAAGAGTGTGCTTGATTAATATAATACCTGCATTATATCTTGATATCCGTTGACACTCATACTGTCGGATCCAATAGGTTTGTCGCACGATGGCACGGATGCGAGAGAAGGGGCAGGCGAACGCGGCGGGGAGGGCGAACTTGCGCGTAGCAGCGGCAGACGTTCCAATCGCGAAGTCACGCGTTCCAAACGCTCTATTAACGCTTCGAACTCCGCTACCGGGCTTGAAACAGAAGCTGCAGGTTCCGTTTCACTACAACCTATGGTTAAAAGAAAAAAACAATTAAATTTTATATGTCAGGAAGATGTAGAATTTAAAAAGAGAAATTAAAAGTTATACGATAATTCTTATATTCTTCAAGGTTTTGAGAGATTTTGTAGACCTATAAATGTTTATTCAGTCTAATAAAGTTGACAATAGATAACAAAATCGGCCAGAAACCTCTAGAGATAAAAATCTTAACGATCAAATATCTCTTTCGGAATACAATAACCGGCTAAATATCACGTATAAAACAGGTACTTAAGAGGTTACTTCTTAACACTAATTTAATGGAGAGAAACTAATAACAAAAAATTTTGCAAAGGTTCTCGAAATTATCGATTAAACGAGTAAAACAATCGATTTTAATCTAAAAAATAATTTCTTGTCGAGAGTTTTTGATAAAGATGAATTAAAAAATTCAATCGCAAACTCTTCTTAGCACCACTTGGTTTCAGACAACTAAACTAATAAAGCGCTTGTGAATGTTTTACATTATCCAGAGATTGAACATTACCAAATATTAATGAATAAATAACTAATGCCTCCAAAATGAACTGCGTGTTTATTCATATTAACGGGACTACAACAACGATAAATTACTATTATTTAATAAATAATGTATCATGTTTTATGTATTTACACCTATACATTAATTAAATTACCTACCTATTTTTTAATTTGTATTGTGCTTCAATAACAATATATTTTCATTGATTATTTTAACGAGAGTCATACAAAAATTTAAGGGATTATAGCGATATGCGTTCTTAATTGATAAACTAATAGAATTTAAAATACCTAATGCTACGTTATCGTCAATATTGACATCACCAATATCCATTACAGACTCTTCCTCTAATTCGGTTCCTCTTCCCGCCTCGAACATTTCGATTAAATCCCTCATGTTTTTACTACCACTACTGTCTATGGCGTCCGCCATATCTCACAAAATTTCACTTAAAACTATAAATACAAACAGAAGTAATCAAAGTGTGACTGTTAATGACATTCTGTATTCGCCGCCTTATCTCCGCTGAGGCACGCTATCTGGCGATTTAGTCACAAGATACGAGTGCGTTCAAACAAGGATAAACATAATCTTTTCATTTATTACTCACTATTTGTAGAAATAGTGGGAGCGTATAGATTTACACAACTTGTGTATCAGTAAAGCTCCAATAAATTTTGTTAGTACTAGAATAGCGTTACAGTTTAAATATTCTATTACTTTTAGTAACATTACCTATAAATATAAATAAATTGTCTTTTAATCAGGCAATACCTTAATCTGTGATGAAATTAATTAAAATGTAGATTTTTTTCGAACACAACTACCAGGCCATGTTCAACCATCTCCCGTTAACAGGATCAATAAAGACGAGCATGAAATACAGCTGCACAATAAACCGCAGAACGGGCAAGGCCTTTGGACAAACATAGTACCGGATTATCTTGGGATCTAAGCTGATTTATAAACTTTGTTTATAATGTATCAACATGTCATCATTTGAAGGCCAAACATTATTTCACAAAGGCGATGGCAGGCATCAGGCAAAACAAATGAGTTTCATCTAGGTCCGAAGGTAGGACTATCCAGTAAAACATTATTTATTCATGTAAAACGCATAAACATCCATGAGTAGGGTAATATAATAAATAACATTAGTAATGTCAGTGTTTATTGCAGTGAACATAAAGAAAGCCGCACCCTGGCTAGCTCCGACTCATTATTATTATTCTTCGATATAGCTTGAAATTTATACCATGACAATAGGCTACACCAAATAAATAACAAACTTGAGTATTCCTAAAAGGAAAGCACTATGATTATATTTTCGGGACTGAGAAGGCAAAATAAGTGAACAAAGCTTTTTACAAATCCTTATAGCCTTTTTAAGAAAACAAGGCATGAAATAAGTAGTGATCCTTCAATTCTACGTGAATTCGTTTAAAAAAAGATAGTAATTTATGAGACGAGAAACATTCGAATATTTAAATCTTAACAAACATCTTAATGTCGACGACCTGTGTTGCCATGCGATTATGTGCCTTATACAATACAAAGAATATTTATGTAGAATATTAATATTTTTTATGTACAAGTTTTTTATGTATCATTTTGGCTGAAACATCTGTTAGATCTATCTCTCCATCTATGTTTTATTTTGTAAAGACGTATCAGCGAGAGGTATATCTTCGCAGACTTAGACAGATTCTAGAGCTTTTGTATTATTTAATTATAATTTAAATATAAAATAGTCAAATAAAATACTTTCCATAAAAAGAAAGTCAAAAAAAAAAAAATGATATCCATTGGAATTTAACTCACTATTACGGTTATTCTAGTTAACAGGTACGATTTCATCACTCCCTCCAAAATTATCCGCTCCTACACATTTTCCTTTGCTTCAAAAGCCCTATAATCCCAGTATAGCTTTTACCGACTTGATTAAAAAAATATCACGTTTGAAAGCAACCTTGAAGAAACATAATTTTAGCAAAGCTTGGCTATCGATATAACTGTAGAATGTAGACGGTACAGGTTTATCCTGTCGAGATTTTGAATATTAAAATTAATTGATTTAGAAATAACATTGTATTTTCCTTTAAAATAGCAATAGCATTACATATATTTTTAATTTATTTAGACTTGTTACGTAAAGAGATTAAAGGTGGCTTAAGTTTGTATGTGAAATTAGACAGTGGAAATACTTTTGTAAACATAACTTCTCTTGTACAAAGATATCTGTGAACGCCGACCCTGTAGCTCGCGCCTAAATAGGGAAAGATAATGGTTGGTAGAAACAGCAAGCAGGAAGACAAAGGTGTGAGAAGTTAGGTGTTTAGGTTTTCGTGGGGTCGAAAAGTTTACAGCCCAGCTTCGAGTTATCAAATATTAATCTTTAGAACTTATTGTTGTGCTCCTGTAACCTTTACGTCAAAATCTGTAGTTTAGTTTTAATTTGTTTTCTAATACCAACTACATCAGAGTCATACAAACCGATTGTCGTGTAAGTTTTTCGATTTGACTCATATAAACCAAAAAAAATAAAATACGTAGTACAGCAAAAAAAACAGAATAATAATAAGCATCTTTAATTACGTGAAGAAATTTGACATTTGATAAGTGAAAGGCAGTGAAACCTAAATAATGAATCCACGTCTTTTGAGATTCCATCAGAATTTAATCAATAAAGGTTTCCAAAGGAGCGTCGAAAATTTTACCTCTCATTTTTATACATTCCAGAGTTCTAACAATACAAAACTTATATGTTCGTAATGCAAAGTGTAATACGTTGGCTTTTACACTTATAGCAATAAACTACTAGTTAAGAAATCTTGTTAACAGAAAGTTTCTTGATCATATTTTAATTGAAAAAAGTGTTAATTAAAAACGTTTTCTTTGATTCCATAACTTACTCTGAGTGAAAACTGTTATAATCTAGAAATCTTATGCAACAAGATTTCACCAGCAGCGGAGTGTCGAGAGCTTTATCTCAAGAAAACCAAATTAGTGTTTCGAGCAAAGTAAATTTACAAGTCATATTTGATTTAATTCATCTTGAAAAAAAAAATAACCTTTGAAATTTTTACGAGTGTTCCTTGTGCAGTTTCCTTGATGAAATTATTTTAAACTTTTGGATGATTATTAAGATTGCATTATTAAGAGGACGTGGTAGCTCAGTTTGTTACGTGCCTTGGTTAACCGACCGACCTGACCCGAAAGGTCGAGGGTTCGACTCTAGGGTTGGTATAAGTTGTAGCTGCCATGTTCCTCATTGTGCCCGGATAGTGTCGATAGC
Organism: Choreutis nemorana; assembly: GCA_949316135.1. Lineage (NCBI taxonomy): Eukaryota > Metazoa > Arthropoda > Insecta > Lepidoptera > Choreutidae > Choreutis > Choreutis nemorana. The sequence goes on from OX438598.1 coordinate 4,618,241, forward strand.
TGTCACACTGGGAATCAACATAAACATGATGTGTCTGCCTACCCCTCTCGAGGGATTCGTTACTAAACTCACGAGTTTTTGTTAATTATGTTTTAAAAGATTAAAATACTATAAAATAACTCGTTTAGTAGTCTGGACTTTCATTTTCATTTAACATGTCAAGTAACAAAAATTAAATACTACACAAAAACTGTGAGCTGCAACCACTAACATCATAACTAGAGGTCTTATAAATCGGATGCATATTTACCTAAGTTGATTTTTAACAATCATATTACGGAGGCGGCTACTGGGTTTTTTTTATAACAATAAAATCCCGATTTCCTGTGCTGCATAACCAATAACATAATTAACTTTATATTTTTATTTATATATTTAATTAAGTTTCTATTTTGGCAAATTGTATGCAAAGATTTTGATTGAAAGAGTCGTAAAAGGGGCGGAGAAGAAGATATGGAATGTTCAAGCAGGATTTAAGAGGGGTATGGGTTGCATGGATCAGATTTTCTCCCTAAGGCAAATAATAAAGAAGTGTCTGAGAATTACTCAGAAAGTCTATTGCGCCTTTATAGATTTGGAGAAAGCACATGATAGTGTGGTGGGAAGTGAGCTGTGGTCGGTGTTGTCCATGTACGGTGTTTAAGCCGACTTGGTGCGTGCTCTGGAGTCTCTTTATAAGGGATCGAGAGCATGCGTCAGGAAATGGCGCTTATAATGACTGGTTTCAAATCTGTAAGGGAGTCAGGCAGGGATGTGTAGCGTCAACTTGGCTTTTCAATCTATTTATGGACAGTTGTTTGATAGGTTTAAGAGACAGTGAATGGGGTTTGAGATTGGGCAAGTTTCCGTACGTACAATGTCTTCTGTACGTCGATGACCAAGTTATCATAGCGTCATCGGAGGGAGAATTGCAGGAGATGGTAACTTGTATGTAGTTTTAAAGAGAAGCGAATGAAATTAAATGTGGCGAAAAAGAAAGTCAAACGAAACGAAAGTCGTGTGTGTCGTGTGTATATTTGAAAAGCAGGAGGGGATGACGGAAAATAAAGTGACGATTGCAGGTGAGGTAATGGAGCAAGTGAGTGAGTTTGTTTACTTGGGAAATTTGCTTATGAGAGATAGGACGTGTAAGGGTTATATTGAGAAAAGGGTTAAGATAGGTATTCAGATGAATTGAGCGTTGCACTCCCATCAGGATTAGCAAATACGTGTCCAAAGAGACGCAGATGGCTATTCATGATGGCATGCTAGTACCTTCACTTATGTATGGCAGTGAGTGTTGGGTGTGGGAAAAGAAGCATGAAAGTAGGATTAATGCTGTAGAGATGCGTCCGTTGCGGAGTATATGTCGTTGTGTGATAGAGTGAGGAATAATGTGATTAGGGAGAAGAAGTGGAATGAAAGAAGACGTAGTGAAGAAGATTGAGAAGGACATATTGATGTGGTTTGGGCAGAGAGGATGGATAAGTCAAGATGTACGAAAGGTGTTTATTGTGGTAATGTGTGTGGGTGGGTAGGTAGAGGTAGATTGGTGACATGCTGGGAAAAGGCTAGATCAGAAGTACCCATAACCGTCTTGTGAGTATGAGGAGATGCATGCATGTGGAGGAAGCGAAAGATGTATCAAAGTATCGTTGAGAATGGCTTACCATTATCTCTGCCTAGCCCTTTGGGACCAAGGCGTGAGTGTGTGGATACTTTTATTTCCCATATAATAAGAATGTGTGTAGAGTCTAAATAAAAAGATGCATTAATACCAATATTTTTTAACAGCAAGTACTGTTTATTGATTCCTAGAGTCAACTTACCCCAAATTATTATTTGTTCACAGAAAATACAAATTTTTATTACGTCCCACGGATTTTAGGTGGTAAATATGGACCCGAATATCCGATCTCTAATCATAATTTTTATCAGAAATTTATTAAAGCTATGGAAGCTATGGAATATGGAACGGCCATTTCGTCATAGCTTTAATAAATTTCTGCGGTCGCTAAACGAAAAAAAAAACAAAAAATCCCAATTCATCAAACTGAAATTCAAATATATCAGAGCAATTTCATCAAAATTAGGCTTGACTTCCTATTGATTGCGAGACTCAAGACGATGTACAGACAGAAGGAATTGACAGTACGAGAAAGGAATGCTCTCTGCAATGACATCATGATCATTGCATTAACGTTCATTTATTTTCGTCCCGCACGGCCAAGGCTAGATATAAAAAGACTTGTTTAGCTACAAAATAGAGTAGTGTTTACGTCGAGAACTAAAAATGAAATTATACTCGAATTTTCGAAATCTATCTGTCAGATGTCTATCTATATAGAGTTTAACAAAAGTTTTTTTTTAAGTTCATATTATCAGTTACATAAAGTTAATTTTACATTGTTGCAAATTCGAGGCGAAGGTAAGCCACAACGCAACACACGGCAGGTTGTTACAAGCAAAACTTATGTTCAACTTGCAATGTATTCAATAATATATACCACATATCTACCACTTTTATCGTTTAATTTTCCAAATGGTTTCTTGTTCAAAATTTATCTTCCTAAATAGTTTATTTACATATTAAATAAAAGAATTAAATTTCGCGTCATAGTAACAAATTAGTTTTCTAACACGTTTAAAAGCACTTAAGCAAAGCAACTAGATTATCCACCATCTGTTGCATATTTGATACCCTGACCATGCTGTATTTGTATGCTTAACGTATTGCTCTACCTTCCTAATATGGATATATGTATTCTCTATCTATAGTCACGAGTCGCTCGCTCACAAGCTCTTGATTAACTCGACACATAATACATTTCGTAACCACAGATTAATTCGTGCTACATGTGTATGTATCAAGTCAGACTAATCATTAGCTTTGCTCCATATGATATAAATAACTTAGTGAAAACAAAACGTACAACCCTGATGTCATCGACCTCATGAAGCCAAATCGTTAAATTTTAAGTGTGTAATCGAGTTCCTTAATTTTCAAATAGATATAATACTGTATAAAACCATGATCCGGTCTGTTTTATATAAGCTAACATGAGTTTGGAGTGAGTGCTTTTGTTTTAAACGGAGAGCATCTTACCTAAACCTGTCAACTAGTATTTTTTCAAGTTTAAGAGTCCTACTATACGAACTAATTACGGATATTGAGAATATACGCACGCAATTTTTGGTAGAGTTCAAACTGGAATCCATGTCTCTTTATTGGAGCTGCAAAGTAATGTTGATAAAAACCAAAAAATATCAATTGGGCATCGTTCTTTTATGCCTTGTCACCCATGAACAAAATTTTAATTTAGTTAGATTTAAACAACTTTATTTTAAATTTGAGTTATATTTTAATTTGAAGAAGTAACACTCAAGGAAAGAGTTAGGTGTCCAATCTCAAGCGGGTCGGATAAATGAGAGGCTGACTCTTGTTCCACATTCACATTCGTGTTGCTACTCCTACATATAACAACGTTCGTATACATTTTTAACGACCGCTTTCCTCTTAAGAGACCTCACCCCAGAAGTAATAAATAAATACTTAAATGTCCACTAGAAAAACATGCAATACGAACGTATGTTGTTACATTCCTACAAAAGTTTCATCCGGAACCTAGTTCAGATATTTGAATACAGCAAGGTAAATTCACAAAGAGATTTGTTATGAAATACTGAAACCGAATCTTTTTTGTTGAAGGGAACGGAATTAAGTGAAATATATAACGTCAAGGGTGTCAATGTATCAGAATCAAAACAAGAAGGGCGCGGGGCGTACGAGAGATGAGATATTGTAATATCGTGTTTTGAATGTTCTCTTTTGAGAGCCAGTTCGTTCTATTTACGCTTGGGAGGTTTGCCAGGTCAACCTGGCTGGAACAGAATCTTATACATATTTAACAAATTTTCAGCTTGTTGATTAAACTAGTAAACGAAATGATTACTTTGACTTTCCACTTAAATCATAAAGTTAAGCTTAAAAGCTTTGCCAACTGAGATTAATTGAGATTTACGAGGTTTTGTCCCTCATTTAGCTTTTTTCATTATTTCCACATTTAATTAATCTCATAATCGTTCTAAACCCACTTATTTTTGCGGTTTGTTGAAAATAAAACGCAGTTGTGAAAATCAGAGTACGAATAATTTAATTTTCACAAAACTCCACATAGATAGAGCTGTTAACAATAGCAAAGTAATTGTCTGAATAACATTGTACCTACCCGTTCAATAGTTTACCAATGCCAATCTGTTTTGCTTACACATCGAATACCAAGTGGTATAAGAAAAAATAAACCGTATGTTGTGATGTAAAGTGAAAATGACACTTAACTTACATAAATTGTAAATGAATAAAAATTATGTGCAGTCAATGCGAGACCTTTATGAAAAGATTTCATGAAACCGATTTTAATTAAACTGAGTTTATTAATCTCTCTACTACTACGTTGGTTTTAATAACAAAAAAAAAACAATATTCACTATTAAATTTGAGCGTAAATGGTTGACCGAAAGGCTTGGAAATTTGCTGGTTCATAATCGAACGTATGGACGTGACCCGCAATTCTGAATGATGATAATGTCAGCAGAACATCCGTTAGGAATATCGCGTAGACACATTGACTTAAACAAAGATATCTCATGACAGTAACAAATAAGTACTTCGTACATATGAAGGTATGAGTATGTAATGACAACTGACAGATGACATTTTAATACATACGTAAGACAAAAGAAAATTAGTTGATTCGATTGTTTTCTTTCAATTAATTTCAACTTAATAGATCAACAATATAATCATAACATATAACTAAACTATAACATCGGATAATACTAATTTTAAGGCTTTATTTTAGCAAAACAAACCTAGATAAAAGAATAGGGAAAATCGCTGAAAAACTAATGTGAATCATGTTTAAAAATAGAAAACAACAAGTTAGTTTTACATCAAAACGGGATGAACATATACCGGTTTGCTAAACATCTTTAACTGTTTGAGTATAAATTAAATTTCTAAACTCACCTCGAAACGAGTTACAGATCCGAAAAACCACTAGTCTAGATAGACTTAACTAACACCGCACTGCCACTAGACGGGCCGACTTTATTTCATGCACCGATGGCAAAATATCACACGTTATTGTAATATTATGCGCGTGCGCCGGGCGCTGGAGTTGGATAAGCTGAGAGCTGTAACTGTCTGTGAGTCAACAACTAGCAAACGACGACGTCACATACCAGAATGAATCGCCGCGACTCGGCCTCGTCCTCACCGGGCAACTGCTATGACTCACATGGGTGACGTACAACACTCATTATTTAATTAATGAATGCATGCCGTCATTATCTATGGAACAAAACGGAGGTCCTTTTCTTTATCGAATATATCTCAATCGATTTGAAAACAATATAGTATGTCCCTGTCTAGTCTCTCTACCTACGCTTAATGGCCGCCATTGGATACCATTACCAACAACTTTAACAAGAACTTTGTTAAACTACGCTTCGTTTGGAAGTATAACCTCGACCGGGAAGAAAAACTACATTTTCTTTGATAACATTCGCCTTAATGGAGAATAAGAGAGGAATAACAATCACCAAGCCTTTTAATTAATGCTAGAAAATGAAAGCAGACATATTTAAATAATATATGTTAATGTTAAGGGAATTTGCATGATTTAACATTTTATGAAGTAAATTTTACACAGCAAATTTAAGTGAAATAAACACTCGAGAAGTCGAGATGCAAGACAACACTGCTTTCAGTTTTCACATTGCTTCAACTGAAAATTATTTAACAAAAACCATTGTTATAAACTTTTAGTCTAAAAACGTCACAGATCTACAAGGTTTACCATAAAATATAAGAAAGGTATTTTTATTCATTTTAATGTAGATTAGATATTAAAAATATTTATTAAGATTCTTTTATTAGAAATATAGAGTCTATTGTAAGTAATCACCGGGAAAGTTTTATCATTATATAGAAAACTTGGAATAGTCGTAATACCTTAGACGAAACATTTAGTATATATAAAAGTAGAAAAACGACCTCCCGCAAGTTATTCTTTATCCAGAGTTGAATGCTGTTGACATGAACTGACATATATAGAAGAAAGACGCTACTTTAATTATCTTTAACGTTTAGGTACGTATTTTCAATTTAACAGTAGAGCCCGAGACGTAATTATACTTAAAGGTAAACAAATGAATAGATTTCACGAAATGGATAATATCAGTTTTAAAATTAATAAAATTTTATAAAAAAAAATCTTTAAATTAGCATTCAGCAGTTTACAAATTAAAATATATAGTATTATATTATTTATATTTATTGTATACGCTCACACAATTGTACATGTACAACAAAAGTTTTTAATTAAAAATGGATTATTGCCCACAATGGGCAGGCAGAAGTAGGCATCTAATAACCAAAACCAAACCAACCAAAAGTCCTAAAGGCTTTACAAGTGAACTTTACCGCACCGTTCTTCTTTACCTGCTAGGGGCACGAAATGAAACATGTATTTACTCATTAAAATCGCGCATAACATAATAACATAATCGAGTTTAACATATTAATTGTTTTATTTTTTTATATTGGTTATCTAGCAATTGAGATACCTAATACAGATGACCTGTCAGTTTTACTTATCCCAAAACAATGGTAAAACTGATTACCAAAACAAAAAACATTAGTAAATCGTTAAAAAAAACATTGATTAAATATATATAAAAACAGAGCCCTTTCTTTTCTAACTTCGAACGTTATGGTTTATACATTTTTCACATTATTTTAAATCATCGTGCAAGTTATGTAAACTTGATGAGCTACCGTACTAAATTTTAATTAAAAGCTAACACAGCTCTTGTTAACATGATGAAATTTATCAATAAACACGATACTTGTATTATACCTTATTTTAGATAACTTGTTGCTTTCACGTAGTGTGTTAGTGTAGTTATATCTATTGTGTGCTTCTATAGAGAAAATTATCCATTGGTCCAATCAAATTAATAATTGGATAGATTGGAGATTAATAATTCTTAATAATTGGATAGACTAGCAGAAGAAAATAGAATGTATGTTATATGTAAAATATATGTTATACTTGCATCCCGTTCCAAATTCCATTTGGCTAAAGAATAAAGATACTTAAAAGAGCATTTATTTTACCTATAGTATATTTCTTGGATAGCCTTGAGTAAACAGAACTTTTAAAATTCTAAAAGGAACTTTCTGGTTAATTTTTTCTAACTAATTATTTAGAAAGAAACATGAAAGGAAAGTCGGCTTCTCTACTTCCAAAATATTTGCCTAATACTTAAAATTTTCAGGATATTGTGTTGTTTCACACAGCGCATATTTATCTAGCTTATAATATTTTTTCCTATGAAGAAGTTTTGATTTGCTCTCTCATACGGTAAAATCACTTATAAAAGCTGGTATGCGCGCGAATTGTATTAAATATTATTCATAGGTAATTATATTATATATTATTCATATTCATAAGGTCGCGGTGCTCCTACGGAGACCAATAATAATAATTATATTACTCATTATTATTACTAAAGATTGCGACAACTTTTCGAAAATCTTCTTCTTCGAAAAATTACAATACGCGCGTTTTGTTTTCATTTCATTTTAGTTTAAAAATTACTAATTTTTCTTATCTATATACATGTATGTATACATATATATATATTTTTGTGCGTGGGTAAATGATTGTTGTTGTCAATTTTTATAGAGCTTAAAATAACATGTTTAGAAAGTAGCTTTGTAAATCTGCAGAGATAACGTTGAATATTTAATTTAAAATAGATTACACAAAAATCCTTATAACGATCCTGCTGGTAATATCTCTATCTTAGGAAACTTGTTACAATATACAAGTTTAGTTTTTCAGGGTTTTGGCACGGTCGGGGCTGGAAGATTTATTGATGCGATTTCAGACTTGTTTTTGAGTGCAGAGGCTACGGTGGTCAACGAACTCTAGGAATTCACGTTGAACAGTTAGGTTCGTATAAAAATGTATCAATCCTAAGTATCATACCTGATTCTGCAACTATTGGACCCAGGGGATCAAATCGAACTCTGTGCTCAACGGCGGCTCGTGCTGCACATACGAGGTCGGAAAAAAATCGGTGTCTTCGAAGAGCAAGTTCATCACGGCCTACTGGCGTCGCAGGCGGCTCACGGGAACCATCATTATCTGATGGATTAACAACTGATTCCTCAAAGACCTCGTCATCGTCTGAGCCAGAATCTTTGCGAAAAGATCGCTGTTCACTAAGTTCGAGGCTCGCACTCGCAGTGGATTTAAGTATCCCTGTTGATTTTCTGCGGACCCCAGTACGCACATCAATGTTGGTTCGGGCTAACTCTTCTTCTAACCTTGCCAATTCTTCAAGGGTGGCCGAATCACGTCGAAAATCGACAGAAAAACGCTTGAAGTCTAAACGACTCCTTTTATAATCTACTGAAAACCTTTTGTTTGCAAGTTCTCGCCTAGTAGGTATTTGGCACACAGAATCATGATCCTTCTTGTCATCACTGGGTTCCTTAAATTCTACTCTATTTTGGGTTATACTTGAAGCTTCAGCTGAAACTTTTGTTTCAATATTTTCTTTATTATCTACGTCGTTTAATCTGTCTGGCGTAGTTTCCATTACAATACAATTCTCTTTTTCCGCATTATTTTCTGTAGTTACTAAATCAGTATCATAAGTAGAAATTTCAGTGTGATTTGTATTTCCGTTATTGACGCTTTCATCTTGTTTAACCAATCTGCCATTATCTTGAGTAGAATTCATATTTTCTGACTTAGAATTACTCTTGTTTATTTTCTTATTTGGCTTTGCACAACAACTTTTAAACATAATTAAGACTTCAATAATATTTCAACAATTAGATTTAAGAAAACAAACCTTCAATAGACTTTGAAAACTTAACACTAAATAAGTATATTCCTAGATCATGTTAAAACTCTATCACGTATGACATTTCTGTCCCTAGCTCTGTTCAGAATATTTTGATGCAGTTAAAATAATATAAAATACAGCGTTAGGCAGGCGCGCAGCGGCGGGCCGCTGAGGGAACTGACGCAGGGCGGGCGGATGCGACCCCTCTCCGTCCGCAAGCAGCCACCCCTTCATCCACCCCTGGGAACCCTCTCCAAAAGCCTGCGGGTTTTTATTCTCGCTTGTATGAGAACTAAACCGCATCTTCAATTTAATTCTATTTACAAATTTTAATATCTAGAAACCCACCATTCTTCCAAGTAACAAAAGCTCAATAAAGACTTAAAAATTACATTATCTATGAATCTATGTTATAAATATTCAAAGTAATAGTAGTTATTGGTTTTGTTATCTTATTTTTATAAGCGTAGTTATTATTTTTCTGGTTAGTTTTGTTACTTTGGTATTATTCAACTGTTTCTTATTTAATCGTTCCGTTAAACCTAGGCTTACACAAATGATACAGTACAGCTGCAATACATAACTCATATGCTCTGACTATGCCTGCATTTAACGTAATAGACGAGAATAGTTGTCCGTCTGTCTGAACTATGTAAACCAAAGGATTAAAAAACGAACTTTCTCCTGGTTTTTACCACTTTTCGTACAAAAAATACATATTGATTACATACAATGTTATGAAATAGTGAGACGTTTTCGAGTTTCAGTGGAATAGTATGTTTTTGTCTTTGATCTCAGTGATCGAAATGGTTATTAGTTGTAATTTATACAGATACAATCAACCGTTTCAATATCACCAGCTCATTTAATAGTGAAGAGAATTGACTTCCACGGGTCCGATTGATTTGACATTTGGGTGATACTTCCGTTTATTACCTGTGACACAACCGTTTAGCAAAACTGGTTGTGGGACGAGCAAAAATAATTTCTTGTCGCTCAGTCGCTATTTGCAACAATACTAAAATAAATAAAGCCAAATAAAATGAAAGTATAAGTTCTATGGTGAGTCTAGGAGTTACTATTGTAGGCGTGAGCCCAGACCGAATAAAAGATTCATATTTAAAGCAGTTATTTATCGCCTTTGATTCATATATGATTTACATTTCCATAAAGTTTATAATTTTAATTACATCATCCCCAAACCGTCACCTAGTAACCGTGTCCAAAAACAAGCTGTTTTCTGGACCCCCGTATTTCCCGTAAGTGCCCATGTTTCACCACGTGGACCCATCCGTTACCCCACCCCCACATAAAACTTAAACTACACTGTAGGTAATGCAAGTGTTTTAAACTTGATATCTCGGAAACGGTGCGTCCTAGCCGAAAAATAAGGTGTTTTAGAAACCCCCGTGGATCCCTGAAGTACTCACGTGGTTACCGCGTGGACCGGACCCATTTTTCACCCCCCTCCCTAATACTCAACCTGTTTTCGAGATTATAAAAACTGACAAATCGCGGAAACGTTGTTACCTAGCACAAAAATAACTCCTTTTTAGGATCCCCTTCCCTATATTTATATATAAATAAAAATAAAACTTAATAAATGGCTACTACAGCAATGTTTTAATGACATACAGCAATATTTTGATTTAAAAAATGAATGAATTGTTTTTTTTTTAAGTTTGACATCATTATTTAATTGTAGTAATTTTAAAATTGTATTTGTATTAATATTTGACAATCTAATATTTGTACGCCAGAAGGGCAGATTTTTGTTGAGACAATAATTAAATTAGAAATAAAACCTGTATCAAACACATAAATCAAACAAATAAACGATTATTATTATTATTATAACTAACACCTAAAAGTGCCCGCGTGACTACCACGCGAATCCATCCCTGACAAACCAACCCACCCCACAAAACTGACTTAAGCACCGAAAATTTTCAGTACAATGCCGTGTGAACGAGGAATATATTTAAAGTCTGATTATTAGGAAAAACAATTATTATTTTGGTATTTAGAAACATATTTATGTTATGACAATTACATTTCAGAAATTTATTACACGAATTTCGGCCGCCTTAAAATCTCCTTCTTCCTCTTTGTATTGAGCCACCATCATGCTATCTACTCTTGGCAGATTGTCTTTTCTGAAAGCTTTCTTGCATGGCGTATGACCGGATTCACTCATGTAAGTAATAAGTGTTTATTTGTAGATTTAATTTAACAACTAACGTTTATTTATACTTACATAAATATACTTATATATTACACAAAAATCACAATTTCGTTGACATTTTATAAAAAGCGCGCGCAAGTAATTTTCTTTGAGAGTTTTGTATGGCGAACTGCCGCACGGGCGATACCACACAACTGGTAACGTCAAGCAAAGAGCGCACGAAATCTCTTAAAATTTAAAAGTAGTTAAAACTTCTCGCAGTAATAACTTTGGTAATACTGCATGTATTTAAACATTCATTTTATGTAAATTTTAATGTAACATTTTAACCCTTTTGTGTTCTATACGCGAACTCTCACTTTTAATATGCGAGTTGGGAGGGAAGGCTATTCAGGGACTCGACCGGATAATGAATTGCATCATCGGTTTTATGAACAGAATCGGTTTTCGTTTTCAAACATGTGCCAAAAAAATGTAATTTAAATCAAAACCATTAAAGAGTATTGATGAGTCTACTTCGAAGAAAACCACCCTCAAATAATTTTTTACCCCTTTTTAATCATTTTAAAGGAAGAATTTCAATAAAATACGAAACGAGTATTCCGTCAATTCTGTAAAAAAATGTTTATGCACAGGTTTTTTTTTGTAGGACTATTTAAGATAACTTGTAATTATAACGGTTTTTGCAGCATACGCCAGAACAGCTCGTAGATGGCAGAATTTTTTCCTACTTACTTGACATTTATAATTTTGGACAAATCACAAAATTACAGAAATTTGTTATTTGGATGTATTTGCTACGTTATTGTAAAGTTTCATTTAAATCCTTTAAGTAGTTTTATGTGAAAGAGTAACCAACATCCATTCATAATTACAAACTATCGCATTTATAATATTAGTAAGAATACACGACTATTTCTTTATTGCATTGTGTCAACTATAAAAATTAAATCATCATTATAAACTTCTGGGGATTGAATTAGGCGTACTTTAACCTAACTTGATCTCCAGAAGCGAGAATAATCTTAACATGGTACAACTTTCACTGTACAATGTTTATTGGCACAAACATTTCCAATTAATATAAGTTTATTGCTGTGTTTTACTCTTAAAACAATTTAATTTTATTACTTTTTAATTGCGGAAATAAACAAAGGGTTACTGGCATCATCCCCACTGACGAATGGGAAAAATATTCTCAGTTGTTGCTAGTGGTAACACATGGGACGAAAATATTCCCAATTGTTGCTAGTGGTAACCCGTGGGACAAAATATTACCAATTGTTGCTATTGGTATCCCAAGGGACACAAATATTCCCAGTTGTTGCAAGTGCTAACACATGTGACAAAAATATTCAGTTGTTGCTAGTAGTAACACATGGGACACAAATATTCCCAGTTGTTGCTAGTGGTAACACATGGGACAAAAACATTCCCAATTATTGCCTGTGGTAGCTATTGTTGTGACAAATAGGATAAAAAATGACCAAGTTGGTGGCAGTGGTAAAAACTGGGACCAAAATATCAACTCAACAAACAAATAAACACTCATCAGGTGTAATAAAAATATTACTGAATGAAAAAATAGCAATGAATTAATTTATCATATGGTTCTAATTAGTTGTATTTATTAAGAAAGCATTCAACTCTGAATGACACACTATCTTTTGTGAGGCCTATATATAAGAAGCTCAAATGATTAAAACGATTAGTAAATCATTAATGGAGGGACACTAACCAGATATTAATTTTAATTAACTCATTTTATTTAATATTTTCCCTCTAAGTATACTTTTGTACTAACTGAACAAAATCGTTTTTAATGCACGTTTGTTTACAAAAATTAATATTAACACACCCAAACACTAACAAAAGATGTACTTATGTTCTAAATCGCTGACCGTCAAGCTTCAGTAAATAGTAGGTATCTATAACAACCGGCTTATTTTCTGAAGTCTATTTACGCATTTTATCCTTTTAATACATTAAACAACATTAACATGTCAAATAATACACAACAATAGCAAAAACTTGCGAAAAAATAGAATATTTCAATTAAAAACTCCATAATCATTTAAAAAGATGAATGCGTCATGTTTAAAATAAACATATCATGTAAATAAAAACTAGTACTTACGATTAGAAGGAGACACTTTTTATCTCGATTAAAAATTATCACTTTGATATCGTCACTGATTATGTACTAGCAAAATACAAATGATAAAAAATCAGTCTTAGAGGTTAGAGTCGTCTGTCAGATAGATACCGCTACTCAGTGTTGCCAAATTCAATCCAGGAGTTGAAAATAATATCAGACAACCCCAAAGTTTCACGATTATATTAATTTTTTTTATGAAACTTTTAAATAATAATCCAAGCCAAAAGGAAACGCTAAGTAAAAAAGCTTGTTTTTAAATGAAATCTGATACTCAGATTGATGAGAATTTCTGTTTAATACTAATACGCAACTTGTCAATTGTAAATTCATAGATAAATTACTAATAAACATTACGTATAGAATGGATTAAAATATTATGTGATAGTTTAACATCGGTATTGCTTATATTGGCGCAATAATTTGGCTCGACTCCTAACATATCATAAGATGAAACAATAAAACAAATAAATAATAGTGGGCAGCTGATGTAATGCAATATCCCTATGTAGAACAGTATCACTTATCCTGTGACCCAAAGAACCTCTCCGGACAGCAGGTAAGCACCAAATCTATTTTTTATCCGACTACGCCAAAGCTAAAAGGAAGGGTCTATACGTATGTATGTTCCAACGTAGCTCCTTAACTAATTGACCGATTTCAATAAATGAGGTATAAGAAAATAATTCAGATATAAATCCAGAAATGTATAGGTTCAAAAAATGGTCAAGGTAGAGCTGTAGTTGCACCTACTGTATACCTAGTATGATAATGTGGGAGCCAAAATTAAATAAACATGGTAGGCAGGCAGGGGGTGAGACTACGCCTCTACCTTGACGCACACTGAAAAACAAATGAGCAACGCCATAAAACTTATTTCGGATGACCAAAAAATAAGAGTCGTGGCTAGATTAACTGGTACTCCATTTACAACATTGTATAGGTATGGTACATCATAATCCTCGTTTTTATTTCACCGTAGTTGGGTAAAAGTTAAAATAATCCCAATCCTAAAATAAGGCTTACATTTAACAATGGAGTTCATAAAGTTACTGATGAGCAAAAAAATAATATAGTCAGAACTGGCTCGTTCATTCACTGTCACTCAGCCTTAGGTCATAGTGAGTTCTCATTTTTTAAGTGCCTATAACATTTGTAAGTATTTTTCCTGAGAATTTATTCATGATATTATTTATTTTCAGAAATGTATCACTCAACCAAAAAATTCGGAGAAATATTTCTTAAAGTGATTCACTAATACCAAATATCCCCTTCGATAGTTGCAGGTCTACGTATAATGTACGATAGAATATTGCACGGTAAGATTCAAGACAGCTTTTTTTTCTATCCATTATTAGAAAAATTACTTCATGGATGTAGTCCTATTTGTTAGCTAAAACTTTAAAACTTAAAACAATTTATTTCATAGCAATTGGAATGTACTAGCTTTTTGTCAATTTTATGTAAGGCAAAAAACTCTTTGAAAGCTAAAACATTACGAACAATAAGTACTGAAAGAAAATAAAAATGTGTTAACAGAGAAGTACTTTTTTAATCTGGGCCCAGGTCATTTATGTGTACGTTAATTTGGGGTTAGTTTTGGTCAATGTGCGATAATTTTGAACCTTCAGTACAATAATTGGCTCGTTTAGGTTTGGAACACTTGGTCCACAGTTTCATCTCTAGAACATCTAACAGTAATAAATAAATACCATAAAATATAGTAATCTCTGCTCTTCAACAGATTACAAACTGGAATTGGAATTTGATTGAAGATTTGATTTGTGCCTGGATAGCGGCGACAGATTCGCAACCTGTCTTTTTGACTCAACATAAACATGCGAAATGCTCTGTGTTACACCTCTTCTAAGCCCTCTCGAGGTATTACAGCGTAAGTTTATGTATGTAATGTTTTGTTTCGGTTTAGCAATAAAAAAATCAACCCGAATACAACTTCTACTGTTACAATACCAACGCTCACATTAAATATTTTTTTAATGTGGATCCTTGAAAATTGTGCTCGATTTCATAAGGGTCCGCGGGCGAAAACGCTTAAGAAACTCTGCCATAGAAGAAACAAATTATTTTTTAAATCCTAGTTGTGGCAGAAGAGAATATTGTAGTCTTTTGGAGAAGATTCAGTCTGGCAACATTGCCTTTTTTGTCTTTTTTTAATTTTTGAATGACCATGGATTCTCAGGATCGTACATAAAGTTTTTTTAATTATTAAAACTTTGTAAAATATTTCTCTTGCTGCTAGGCAGTGGCATAACTAGACCGTCCGGGCCCAGGGGCCCGCATAAAGCAATTCCCAAAAAAAATGGTGATCTTTTTTTTAGGCCATTCATTTATTAGTTCCATGAAAGTCATCTTTGAGGGTTACCTATTGTTTTGTGCCGTGATGGAGAAAAAGCCTTTATGCTAACGGAAGTCCTTATTTCTACGGGTTTAAATTAATGAAATTTTAATGCTAAACTTTATTTCTGCACGTTATGTCCCTAAAGTTATTTCCCAACAAGATATTTTGAAAAATAAGGTAGTCCCTTTTTTCGTTAATCTCGAAAACGATTGCAACAAGATGTAAAGTAAAAACATTATTTTGGTTCTAAAGTGAAAAAGGGGCAACCCTTATAACCAAAGATGGCGGCTATGGATATATGAAAAAGGTCGACATGTTGACACTCCTATCTAGAATGAATGCATCATTTTTCTATCTAGACTGAATGCACTATTCTACCTTTTGTTTTATTCTATTTTTTGAGGTTTCGACTTCCGACATACCATGAATATTGTAGAGTGGAGAATTTAATGAAATATATTATGTATAAATAAGTTTATTATGCTATTAAAAGGCACATAAAATGATCTTGTTGCAATAGACCAGTGGTGACTGTTCCTAAAAATTAAACATATGATCTAAAAATATTTAACAAACAATCAATTTCCATACCAAACGGTATTTCTGTTTCCTAGGAATCAAACTTTTACAATTTCATAATTTTAAAACAATAACAATTACTAGATAAAATATATATATAATATTATTTCGATGACATTATTAGTTGTATCCTATCTTAGGAACAAGATTAAATACTAGTTCTACACCTTTGATCCAAAACCTTAATGTGTAAATCTACTAAAAAGTTATTTTGTGCTCATTTTAATTATATACAAAATTTTACTATCAAACAAACTTAACGAACAAAGGGCTTTGGTGAAATTGCATCTTATTTTAAAGTGTGAAATGATCCACTAGCTATCTCAAATTTAATTTTGATGACAATCACTAACAACAAAAACCTTATTATTTGTTTTGTAACATGTTAAGCTAAGAAAAGAGATGTTCTAAATGCAATCTAGAATATGTACTACAATAAGAATCTACCAACAAAGCAAAGTAATTCGTAAAAAATATTTATTTTCATAAGGGTTTAGGTATATAGGAATGTTTACTTTCTACTGTGGCGGTTAAAGCTTAGACTTATATTCTAAACTTTTAAAAGACATGAATGAAATTATTACACTCATGATTTGTTCATTTTATTATTATGATTATATTTAACTGACACCGACAACTTATTCCTCAAATTTAATTTAGTAAAACTAAATGCCATATCTTACCTAAATGTTATTTTTTGTAAAAATATATATATTTTTTAATATTATTTACAAAATAGTACTTTTTACCATCGCACCTCTCGCCATCGTCAGGAAAATCATCCTCACAACTTTGAGCCGAATTGGTCGCGGACCGTTTCAAAGAAGCTTTCAAAGAAGATTCCTCCCTCGATCGCTCAGGCTGTGAAATGAACTCCTTGGCATGGTTTTCCCAAGTGACTACAGCATGCGGCACTTTGAAAAGGGTTTTTAAAAGGTTCTTTTAGGGTTGGCAACGCGTGCGTGATATCCCTCGTATTCCAAACTTAATTAGGCCACGATGACACGATGAAAATAACCCTCACAAACGTATGGGTCGACATACTTATATTGTACTACATTAAATACTATTTTCTATATATCCGCTGTTCAACAGCTTGTTATAGTCGAATGGCTTATGAATTTTATACATGACACAATTTACTTACACCAGTAACCTATCCATATTTCTAGTTTTCACTTCAATATCTTCTAATTTTCTACAACGTACATTTAAAACCACCCATATAGATAAATCACACTTTTTGTTCTTATAAATTAAGTATGTGAAGTACAAGACTATTGTAGGTGTTTGGATCGAGATCTAAACAAAATTATAAATCTAATATTACCTGTCAATTGCAGTCAAATTAAGATCATTTCATAAATACAAGAAAACTGACAATATTTCAACTGCACGATGGCAAAAACTTTATATACCTGTTAGTTCATATATATTTAGATTTGACGACTTTGATGTAATTTATAAGTTTCATGACAGTTCTCCAATCGGTGCATTTTGCAGCCATAGGTCGTGTATGAAGTTGTATAAGTCATCACTTACTGCAACCTGAAAATAAACAAATATGCTACATAGTAGTAGTAGTAGTAGTAGTAGTAGTAGTATAGTCACACGACAAGTAAACTCATATTGATTTAGTGAGTTGTTTTACGCAATATTTTAATTAAAATGGATGTTATGGAGTTGAGAAAGATTAACTATTGGTTATTTAAACTTCAAATTTTGATGTAGAAGTTTGTATTTTGAACGGAATCGAGGAATAAAGAGATGTCGTTTTTAATATTTCTAACGCTCTAACTTTAAAACATACTCCATTAAGAAAGTAATGATTATTTGGGGCGCGACTCGAATCCGTAGACATCGTAGCGCGGTCAGACAAGTCGGAAAAGGTCCTTTGAGGTCTGCCTGTTCAAACCAGCCTGGTCTGAAGTCATTCCGAGCAGTGAGAGCTGAAGGATATATCGTTGCGTAAAGGGTAATCTTCCAACTTTGTAACATGGCCTGATGGACGGTTCTACACAAGTACACCATGAAGGTTTCGTGCAACTTGTAAAGAATGCAATTGAAACCTTCCAGATGTTTAGAGGCTTTAAGGATAACTGTGGGCACAAAACATCAGGGAAGCCCCCAAAAGTCTCACGAGTTTCTTTGGAATGAAAAGCTAAAAAATCGTGACTGTTTCCAAAAACGGTTTCGAATTTTTTTCTTCGTGTGCCTGGCGACTTTATTGAAATGAAGATATAAAAAAAGACGCAAATTCTAGGAATTGGATTTCCGATTCATTTGCCGCGGTCTCGAACGGTAACGTTACGCAACAGGATGTCGGGGCACACCCGCCACTCTGTCCCACCACTGCAACTCCTGTTTATCAGGACCAACAATGGCGTCCTTTGATCAAACAATCAACGAATAATGCAGCTGTGCAATGATGCACAGGCTGTGCCCGGACACCCTACCGGCTGTCTTGGGATCCGCAACGAACTTAATCAGAAGAATTAGGAGGTAGTAAGAAAGCGGTTTCAGACTTCCCTCCCAGCAAAGCGGGGACAGCAATTGAAATGACCCAGAGGCCCAAAAATCTAAAGGGGAGACAGTCAGGAGACGCCTGACCGTCTAAACACCACGGTATGCCACTAACTAACAGGGAATAAATTAGATACTAACCTAAATCTTACACCAGTAATATTGGTGACAAAACTTTTTAAAGGCACGGAAGTTTCCCTTCGTTTTCACAAAATCTAGGTAATAAATAGGACTACACGCAGATACTTGAATGGAATTCAACATGATTAACCGTTCGTCATGCCAGAGACTACACTCCCACAAGATATGATGGGCAGTTTGCACAAATTCTTGATCCACCTACGCCTTGCGCCACAGGATGTGACACAAGGCGTACAAAGATGGCCTGGGAAAAGTAGTTGATGAACCAATAAAACTTTACGCGCATGAGTCAAAATTTTTCGTTTTAACCATCGATTGAGCATCCAGCAAACTTATCCTAAACTTATTTGGATTTAGATTTGGCATCCAATGACTCGGTGACTGAATGAAAAGAGAGCTAAAACAAAAGCATTAGAGTCCGTGTAAAGAATAAAACCGAATTCCATAACATTTTTTGAGGCATTACTGTAAAGGTGTTTTAGCGTACCTTCCAGACGTCTCCGCAACGGTATTGAAGCAGGAGGGGACTATTTTGAAGAATATGTTGCATTTGTACCATTAGGATCAATAAATATATTTTTCCTAGAGAATGCTCATTACTTTCACAATAATAGCTTATAAACAAAAAGCCAATTATTTTTTATTGTTGTTTGTTGACCGACTTACCTTATTACTACGATAACGATTTAACGATTTTATTTCGATGTTATCTATGGACTAGAATTAGAGATTTGATTAATGATATTGAATTTGAATGAAATTTACATACTTTTGTTATCGTTGCTGACTGGACTGAAACAATTTGTGTGAATAGTTAAATATATTATTGTTTTTTATTACCTTGTATGGTGTGGGGTTTAAGTTTCTCTTAATGTCTTGTCGGAGCGTCCTTAATGAAGACTGGACGCGCTCTCTTACCTCGAACAGCGGTTTCAAAGGTATGCATATGCGACCATCTTTCCAATAAACCTTTGGAAAAATTATTAAAATTACTCTGGTTTAATGTAAAGTTTAAAATAAATATATTTAACTATGTTTAATATTTAGTCTCATTAAAGGTATAATTAACGAACAGTAATAGACCAAAACTGCATCGGTTTGAAATGTCCAGCAAAAAAATAGAGATGATGTCAAATCTATGAATGGAATAAATTTTTTACAAATAAAATCTTTTCAGTACAGATTAAATTTTTTTTTTAATTTTGTTAAACTTTGAGATGAAACTAACCTTATACAAATGTTCGACTTTGCTGGGGATGACATAAGCCCTTTTAGACTCTTGGAAGGGATGCCTGCAAAGTACTTTCTGGCCAACTTCAGGGGCTGGCTCTAACGATCTCTGCAGTAAATCTACAAGGGCATGGCCATCTGCCCCAAACAATCTGTATGCCTGAAAATCAAATAATACAATACTTATTTGCTGTAGTTTCAACAGACATGTAATCAAATGTTGATGTTTTTATTAATGCAAATTTACATGTTCAGCTTTTTAAACACACATTTTAATAAATAGTTCTGTTTACAATTAAAACTGAACAAACTCCATTGTTATGTCTTTTAATCTATATTACTCTTCATATCATTCAAGACCTTGTATTTGTTAATTATAATAATTACCTACTTTAAAATTGTGACGCTCATCACAGTTTACATTACTTATCATCAGTCATATACCAAGGTTAAAGTATTTCATTATAAACTTCTCAGTATTTTTTGTATTAGCACTAAAGAAATAAATGTCTTTAACGTGTAATTAACAACAAAACAAAATAAAAACAACTAGGTACATAGCATCTACTTTGAAATCATGTTTTTTTATTATTTTGTTTGAAGAGTAATATTGATAATAATAATGTTTATAAAGCTCTCATTAGCCCTAGCTATCAAGAGTAAACTTGCTTTTTATGGGAAATACAAATTAAAGTGATATACAAGCGTTGAAAGACTACAACAACTGTTTAACTGTCGAATGAGTTGAGGTGAGCCAATAGTCGGGAATATATTACTTTAAACATAAAGTATATAATAGTACATAAAAACGATTTCTACAAATACCTGTGGCTTCACCACATACCTAACTAGAACCACCAATTCACTGTCACTCATAACAATTGTATAAAACAGACGAACTAACAAACAATAAACAAAAAACAAATTAGGAAGTGTTTATGTTAGAAAAAAATAGGGACAAGCAAGACGTAAATCAGTTACTTGTAAATTGTATGTTTACATGTATATCTATTGTTTCACTGACTTTTTTATACAACTCACCTCTTTGTGTCCAGGGATAGTAACTTTACCGACATCTTGGCTCAATTTGATTCTCGGCTGGCCATTTATCTCTACTAATTTATAAACACATCCCAAGGCTGGTTGACGCTGGCACGTAACTATAAAATTATAATAATGAAGTATACTAATTTAGTAGACGGTTTTTTAAGGCTGATAAGTAACAATATGCATTCAAAAAATCATATGTTGCGATTATTTTTTTATTTAAATTAATACAAAATATCTTGAATCATAGGATTCAAGATATTTATATAGATAAGGCCTAATAAAAGTCTAAACTAAGCAATTTAAATCTAACAAATAAGCAAATAAATAAATTTAAACTATTAAGTGGTACTTATCAATCGCAATATATATTTACCTACATACAACAAGTAATATTGCTATAGCAAAGTTTATTACAAATCAATATTAAAGCAGAATATTTATTCCAGCCAACACAGATTGTTTCTTAAATGACTTATTGTGTATTTGAGAATCTTAAATACACAAAAAGTAATGATAGAATGGATAGAACAATGTAACTTGAAGGCGCTAATTCCTTTTCTTACCTACATATGCAAAGTTAAATTAAAAACACTTATTTTAATATCTATATATATAAGATGAATGTCCCTCATTGTTAAGTTGTATGCTTGATTTCATATTTATCTCTAAACCTACTATGTATGTATATTTTTATGACATAATATAAACGTTTTCCTTTAACGAAGGTTCGCGATCAAGGTGTACAACAATCTTGGAAATTCACTATACAGACTTACCTAAGTGTGTTCCTATACCGAAACTATCGATCTTGTGGCCTTGTTCATTTAAGCTTAGAATAGTTTCCTCATTTATGTCATTCGATGCGACGATGGTTAGTTTTGCAAACCATGGAAGTTTGAACGCTTCCGCTACTTTTTCGAAAGTGTCTCTCGCGAGAACTGATAAGTAAGCCAAGTCTCCACTATCAATGCGAATGCCAACTGCCTTATAACCGCAGTCGTTCAATGCTAATGCCACTGCACAAAAGTTTAGTAATCCGCTCCTAAAAATAAATATGTTAATAAGATATTTCTTAATATGTAGAGAACTCAATGTATCATGATAAACATAATGGTGCATAGTGAAAAATATAGTGAGCTCACAATTACATTATCATTGCATTGCATACAGAAATACAAATGATGTCATACCGCATGAAATGCAAGCAAAATAACTAAGATAGAAAGGTCAATGCTTCAATGCGTCTACGGTTCTAGGCCATCTAGAGGTCTTATTACGCCTACAAAGTGTAAAGTAACATTAAAATCTAATGAACCTTTCTTACAAGCGATGCCTGGGTGAGGAAATATCATGCAAATAAAAAAAATCTTAACTGTGACTGTGCATGTCCCTATACAATGCAACTGTGCCCAATGACTTAATTTGTCCCTATTTTGCAGAATTCAGGACAATACGACACACTGAAGCAAAATATAACTATGTCATCGACGCAAGTGTCTCATTATTTACATTTGTTGTTATATGAAGCGCTGTCCATATACGCTTCACTGAAAAAGCGAAAAAATATAACATAGTTTACTACAATTATGAAACAAGGTTAAGATATCCCGATCAGATATTCCCATGGTGTTGTTAGTGCTAGAACATGTCATCCCATCCACTTGTGACTTTATCATGCCCGTCATTGACAATGAGATGATAGTGGCAAATCGGCGATGACTGGTCTATTGCCAGCTTATTAAAATAATTAAAATACCACATAACTTAGACAAAACGAATAATGGTAACAAAACAATTTATCTGACACCAAATGTCGCATGAGTTTTCTATGGCATCTTTACCTCAGTGTGCGTTCGACTGTGCTATATCCGTATGTACTATGTATTGTTGGTGGGGTTTGTACTATACAACCATTGGATCCACAGTTGCTATTGTAGTCAGAATGCCCATTCATACGCTGCCTGTGTCGTGTCGGTAAGCCTTGAAAATTATACCTCTTGACATCGTACGTGTCCACTAAGGCCATGAATCCTGAAGGGAATGCATGGGCATAGGATATGAGGGCGGCTAGTTCTCCATCGTTCGCCTCCTCTGGCGATACGTCTACGACGTTGGATACTCGGCGACGCCATTCTGTCGCACTTTCTAATAGATTGCAGGCCTCCTGCGACTCGGCGTGCCGCAGGACCATTGGCGGCACGTCTTCCAAGCTGCTGAATGACGTCACGAACGAATGCGCGTGAGTGCCCTTCACTGGTATATTAAACATTTTCCCGGCTAAAACATTGCTCGTGCCGTCGAATCCACCTGAAAATAATCCGCAACTTCAGTAGAGAAAGCCTTGAGTAGGTATGCCGCATAAACAGCATTAAAAGTTTGTTATGGGTTAAAGTATCGTTCAAGGACATCTAGTCTTGAACTTGCATGATTAAACATATTAAGCGTCGTCGAGGCTTTGTGTATTGGAGGTTAGAGGTATCTTATGAGTCAGTGTTGCGGCGCTGTCTCATGGACGGACGGCGGTGCCAGGTACCGTGGCTTTTGGAAACACGCTAATGTAATCAATATTGCGAATAAAAGACAAGATAATTTACGCCATTGTGCTTCATAACGTGATAACCTTGAAAAAAGTATCTACTGTAAACGATACCAAACCTTTTTACATCTGATACCTTTACATTCTTTATATACTGAACATGATAATACTAGATTGATTTTTCATTATTAAATCGAACGAACCTATGTATGCGTATTTAGATGCTGATAATCCACCATCTGGCCCCTGTGCTCTTCTTAATCCAAATTCTAGTAAGGCTACATTTTTACCAGCAACCATTCTGTAGCGAGCAGCGTTAGTAGCCATCAAACTGAAATTCAAAAACGTTTTTGGTAAAAATCCACACAAAAAGGAATAAAATAATACAACACAAAATATGGAGTCAAATTAACCTCCTTTGCATCCTATTATTTTAAATATTAAGTTAAATGGTAAGTATAATAAAATGTATGTCAACACAGGATTAAAATGATACGCATTCTGTTATAACACCTATTAAGTAGAAATGTACTTATGTATAAGAATAAACTAAAACGCGAAGCAAAAATTGACTCACAACAACAGTCTTAAACGCGTATAGGGGGAAATTCACACGTCGAATTTAAAGGCAAGGCCTTTAGACTCCTAATCAAAGTCAACTTTAGACCCCTATTTTTCTGACACTAGCATCCCTACCAGTCTTTCTCAATGCTGATCGAAAGTAATCGTTAATAATTTTACTTTTGTTTTAATATTCCGATTTTGCTTAATAACATTTTCAAGAGAATAAAAAATCTATCAATAGGTTTATCTATTTAAACAAGTTTTCTTATGGTTTTCCTTACATAGAAACATTAACGAACCCTAAAAGTCGTTATCATTTAATTTGTGTTGATAGGATTAATATACTAGATAAGGAGGAGTTATCTATGTAGTGTTATTAAAAGTGTAAATTTACGTACCATAACGACAGACGCCTACTTCTCATTTCCAGCTTATCATATTAACTTATGTTTACCTAAGCTAAGCTTTTTAATCAATTTAAAAGAACAACTAAAGTTCTTTCAGAACAAGTCTTCTGAACACTTTTGCAAACTTGTTTATTGTTGTCTTTAATTGTAATTAAAATAGGTTATGTCGCCAATAATTTTAATATGGGGTAGATAAAATTAGAAAACAGGTAAAAAGAACACAATATCACAAATTCCGGCCACCAATTTTTCATAGGTATTATCAACAAGATTATTATCATAAATAGTAGGCACGAGTATGAAATCAGTAATTACTTTGAACTTTACTCAACTATTTTTTCCAACAAAGACCTTTATCTTGCTGCTGGTGCGAGGTACCATATTGCCAGCAGGGTTTTGGTTCAACGGGTTAAGTTTACACTGCTTTTCCTTGTCACGGAAAGGACTAGGGATGTTGAGTAGGGCAAAAAAAAAACTTCGCCAGGAGCGAAAGCAGGTCCGGATTTTTTAAATAAAGCTTCGTTCGTATGGGTGCATGGATAAGACAAAAAAAATGTTTTAAACATAAGAAGAAGTAGGTAGCGAAATCTTGGTTTCTATAAGTCAGTAAGTCCACGCTTAAACACGCACTAGATATAACGAACCTTATTAGACAAAAAAATAGAATAAAGCGTGTGTATGTTCTTCAGTTTTGACAGCGTCCTTATACATTTGCGCTAGTAAATGTAAATTTTGACTAAAGCCAAAAAGATGCAGAAAACTGACGTGGCGATAAAAATCATATTTAAATGTTTATTGTTTGATGTTTATTTGTTACTGAAATAAGTTTGAGACGATTTGTGTGTCATTGAAATTCACTGTAATTTATTTTAATATGATTTAAATAGAACAAAACTATTTAACCAGAAAAAAATACAATTATAAAACTTTTAACACGTCGCACAAAAATGGCGCGAATCAAGTGTTCGCCATCCCTCTATATTAGATGGCATATCATGAACCGTATACCGGATAAATTAAAAATTAAATTAAATATTTTTTTAAAAAATATTAAAAATAGATTAAGGCTCCACAGGAAACGTGATTTTATCGGCGTTTTTGCTCACTGTTAAATTCTACGCAATGGTACGAAACCTGACGTATTGGCATGGGACTTTAGATTTATAAAATATCTACACCAATTAAAGTATTTGTTTATATGTTAATGTGATTACTATTATTTATCATATCACTGCACCTTTCTGGAGGTAAGCAGTGCCTTTAACGCTTCGAAGATCAATGTGTACTTATGTCTGGCCGCCTCAGACAGTGGCAGAAAACTAACGTAGGTATAAAAAGTAAATCACAATATCGCGTCTGTAGTTATTAATTTTATCTAAAAAAATCATATGTTTAAAATATCATAAAAACTATTAGGCTTAATGTCTACATTATATTTTATTAAAGACAATTTCACCATCCTTCTCGTTGAAGGTAAATTTTATCAAGTTTATAATAGGTTGACTGATACTTGTCAAAGAAATAAGGATGAAGAAAGGATCAGCGAATTTGTTTAACATTTGTGTACCAAATTTTTAAATAAAAATTTGTCTTTATAATTTAACACTCACCTAGCAAAATTAACCAGGGTTAATAAGGTTGTCTCAAGCAATTGTGCAATTATTAAAGGACCTTCAACTCTCAATAGGGGCACCCTGAAAATAATACAATGACTATTATATATGTAGATTGTAAATATATGTACGATAATGATACACTGATAATAGGAAACTAACTTATGTAAAACTGTCCCCATATGTTTTTCTCAAATAATAAGGATCTTTGTCATTACAAAAAAAAAACACGTAAATGACTTTGGTTCAAAAATCTTAACAAAATATGTTTTATTTGTGTGTTGTGGGCGATTTTAAAATCGCTCCAGGGGACTGATCCCGTGAAGGAGATACATTTTTATCGAATTTAAGCAATCGAGACCTTTTTTTTATGAAAAAAATCAATTGCATCTGTATTATACACTAAGAATGTAATTTCCAAACAAATTAGTTTCACATTTTCAATACTATAAAACGTATTAATGAGGAAAGATACCAATAAAAATCTACTTTATAATACCGGTTAGTTTATTATATAAATGAATTAACCACGTAAGTTTTACGTTATAGAAAATGCCATGACATTTTCGTCGTAAAACATTGGACTGATACCACCTATTGAGTACTATTCTGTGTACTACTGTGCCTGAGCGTTGGTATCGAGTTCACAAAATGGACGCTAGGCGGCGATTTTATTCCGACTACAAGTTATAAAAGAAACAATTAGCAATAATAAACTTGCCTATTGATGCTATTTAATCTTAAAGAACGACACATGTGTCGTACACAGACAAGGGACTGATATTTTAACATAAAAGTATCTACGCACGAATTTTTTATTTAAACTTTTCACATTAAAAGAAGCTTACTTGATAACATACAAAGCACAGCAATTGTTTCGTAAGTTAATTATTATTTAATCAAACTGGAAGGGACGGGACTGAAACAACTAATGACCAAACTCGTGGTTCCAATACAATCGTAGCGGTGACGAAGAAAAAAACATCGTCAGCCCACTTTGCTCTTTATAGGGGAAAACTCAACTCCAAACGCGTACCTATTTGCTAAATAAATGAAAGCTCAAAGATACATTGTAACTTTGGCGCAATTGTCGAAATGGAGCAAGGGATTAATGAAAAAATGTAAGGATATCCAACTATCGATATTTCTAAACTTTATCTTTTTTTAAAGATGCATATTGTATTTCAGTAAAATTTAGATATGTCATAACAATCCTGAATAGAAGTTAGTGTCACGAGGCTTGTAATTCTGGAATTGGGACACTCCAAGGTACTGATATTTGAAGTGCATCCAATTGAAAACTGCAGTCAAAATTGCTAAATGACCTATGGCCTGGCAAGGATAACAAATGTTTAAGTCATTATCAATGCAAAGAACAAATAAATAATACACTTTATTTGTCTGGGCCAGCAATTTTCCAATTAAAGAAAAATAAAATAAAAGTGAGGCTTATTTTATAATTACTTTTTTTCTGATAATTATTTTGAACTCAACCAATGTGCAAAAAATGTAATGGGATTTTATAAAAGTTTATGTTTATTAATACAAAGAATTATGTTGAATAAATAAATAAATTTTAAAATAATTTAACAAACCTCGGAAAGACTACAGATCCTTCTTCAATGGCACTAAGTTTTATATCTTTGCAAGTTAAATCTTTCAAATAAGCAAAGAAATCTGGTTCTATGTTACCTGGCAAAGTTTGCATCAAATATTCAATATCTGAAAATGAAATTTTGCTGAATATCTTTGCTGAGAATTTAAGTTGGTATATAATATATACCAACTTAAATTCTATATACTATATACTATATATTATTATTTATTTATTTTACTCACCACTATTAGAATAACGAAAGCTTTCTAAAAATTTTAGACACTCTTCAAGCCCAGCAAATATAGTAAATTCTCCTTGGAATGGATTGTTTCGGAAAAATAAATCAAAAACTGCAACATCATTAACTTTGCCTGATTTCCAATATGCATATGCCATAGTTATTTGGTAAAGGTCTGAAAGAAAATATTTATTACTTAAAAAGCTTTTTTACTTTAGGAATATGTACAGAAAGTAATTAATTAATATAACTACATTGAAATCATAGAGACAAAAAAATACAATTGCAATAGTAGTAATAACAATACAACCACTACAGTAACTTAAATGAAAGTTGAATTGAGAGTTGAACAGTTTTTTTTTATAAAGCAAATAATAGTTGAAAATGTTAATTCGTCTGTTTGATATATTTTTAAATTTCGCTCCAAATTTAATGCGAAGTACTCACCAGTCAATAGAGGTTGCACAATACCGTTTTGACGTGCCATTGTTCTTTGCCCACCTAAATCTTCACTTGACATCTTCGAGACACTTTTTACTAGATAAACAAGACACGTTATGAATGTAAGATATCTGATGAAGGACTAAACGAAAAAAAATCATCGCGATCTACACTGCTTATCAGCGCGCCAAACACAGTTTGATACAATATCTACGCATGCGCATTTTATTGGGTATATTGACTGATTCAATTCAACAGACTCAACCGACTAGCTAGTGACTGACTTAAGTTAGAGGTCATATTTCAAGGTCGTCTGATTTTAATTAAGTACTCTTCCTTCCGTCTTGTTTATAACATGTCTTGCTTTATTTTACATGTTCACGTGTGCTTAATCAGTAAACAGTTTACGGAGGAATTTGATGTCAGTTAAATAAAAAATAAAATATGTAAACTCGGAGGCAAACCCGACGAATCAACAAATGTGGAAATTGTATTTTTTAAAGATTTTTACTGATTTAGATGCGATGTCCTTTAAGCCATGGAATTTGACATGAATTTTTTTAATAAGTTTTTTATCAGCACGGACGGAACGAAATCAAAACGACTCAGTAACAAATAGTAATTAATATTTTTAAATTTATGATAACTGCTGGCTGAATGAAGTGAATTGTTTGTTCCGATCCGGTGCGAGCGTTAAGCAGTGTCAAAGTGACATTATATTTTTTTATTATTTTTAAAGGCAATAACTTCGAGTATTTGCCAGTGTTACGTAATATTTATTATCTAGTTTTGATGAAGAATGAAATGAACAGATGGATTATGAACGGATAGAAATGATAGATGGAGTGATAAGTCTGCCCACAGTAACATGCTAGTACTGTTACTGTATAGACTTTCTTGAGTTACTTGGGAGAATAAGAAAAGAGCACCGAAATAGTCGTATCGCAATTTAATGCATAAATGCGAGTGTTTTAACCAGTAAATTTCTGTAGTGCTGTATAAGTGTGGAGGAAGTGAAATTTGGTGACTTGGTGGTTTTTTTTAAGTAATTCCATAAAGACGAAATAAACGGTTCTGGAAAACAGGTTACCTAACTTATGCAGATTCATAACCCCATGTATAATTTTTATCCTAATTACGTCATCATCTCATATTTTATCTAAGGATGTCATTTTATTACTTGAAGATGATCTTTAAGAAAGTAGAAAATATAATTCCGGAAGACTTGTGCTATATGGGCTCTTTGTCTTTCAATTTTAAAAAGAGGAACCAAGCAAACAGGAGAAAATGTTTCGTGGTTGCTTGACGGAAACGAGAAGGGGCCGTTAAACATTTGTTCATCAAAACTTAATACTAAATATTACTTGACACTGGTTCAATAGTTCTTGTCAAGATGATGGCAATGCCATAAGAAGTTGCTTGGCGGGAACGAGAAGTGATAGTACAAATCTTATTTTGTTTTATTTCTTCGCACAAGCCATCCCATTTGTGTGTTTGTATGTAAGTACATTGTTTGTTCAAGATAACTTAAGTATTTTCATAACATTTGATAGGCAGGGTAAAAAGTAAAATAATTATAAATACTAAACATTTGCTAAATCGGTGAAAGATTTCCGAGACATGTGAGGTCGCGATTTCACAGCGAAGCATTAGTAATTAATTGGAAAATTATTCTATGATTGCCCGAGTCAGTAGCCGGTTGTATGTTCGATGATAACTTGAGTATCGTAAAACGAATTATTGTGAAATTCAAAGGCTTAGAAAAAAGGCAAATACTAATTTTATTTTCAAACATGGGTCAAATCGGTCAAAGATTTCCGAGAGACGTGGGACGTGAGTTCTCAGCTGAAACGAAGCACTTGTAACTTTTTGAAAAATGATTTTATGACTGCGCGAGACACGTTTCCGTTGCACCGCCACTGGTCATCTCTCAAGTAACTTCATAGATCATACGGTATCCATACAACTGTGTTACTGTAGGCAGACCCATCTCATCAATCATTTCACAATTTTCAAGACAAACGAAATTATAATTACGAAAGACTTGTGCTGTATGGGCTAATGCTTTTTGCTTTTTCCGACTAAAGGAAAGAAAAAACAAAAGATTACTTGGCGGGAACGGAAAATGTCAGTTCAATTATTTTTTTCTGTTCTCGTGTATCAACAGGATATAACGTGTAAATGCTAGTGTTTTAACCAGTGCAAATCTGTAGTGCTATACAAGCGTGGAGAAAGTGAAGTAAGGCGGATTGGTTGCTCTTTTCTTTTTCTCCCAAGTAACCTCTTTGTACCTACGTTTACAGTATTAGCATGTTACTGTACACAGATTCATTATTCCTATCATTATTCTTCTCTTCATTATTTCATTCCTCATCAAAACTAAATATTACTTGACACTGTCAAAATATTTAAAGTGATTGCCATGACGATGGCAACGCTATCAAATTAAAAAGAAACAAAGTGCACTACCCAATACAATAATCACCCATTTTTAACAAAATCGTTTGGCTACAAAATTGTCAGGACTCGAGCGCCCCACACGAAAAAAAACGATTCACCATGCTGCTGCATTACCATTTAATGAAGTTAACATAAAAGAATGATAATAGTAAAAGTGTGAATATTTGGGTATTTTCTTAAACAGACACATTCTACATACAATTAGTTATAATGTTTTGTGGAAAGGTTTTTTACATAGTTTTTTGGTTCTTAAATATTTAATTTGTGACCAAAGTTTGTTCTAAACTTACAATGTTTATTTAAATCAAGCAAATATTAATGCAATTATGCTGCAAATCAGCATTTATTATTCTATTTTTTTTATTATTTAAGTAAAACATTTTTAGATATTAAGGCAAGGGGTCTATCTCTCAAAGGATGCTGTTTGTCATGATGAAGTAGTAAACCTCTTCTTGTTACGAATTTATCAGTGCAAAATGTGCATTGAAATGGTTTTACTCCCGTATGTTGGAACATGTGATACTGAAAAATAACAAACAATATGATTTAATTTTAGAACAAAAACAAATTGCTAGTTATTAAATTAAATTTACAAAATTAAGCCTATTTACCAAGCATATATACATAACATCCAAATTGTTAATATTTATTTACACATGATTTCAGTTCCTAATCAAAATATTTTTTAGATGTTTATTATTGTGTTTTAAGGGACACAATTGTTTTAAATGCATGTTCTAGTCATTTAATAATTAAAACATTGATCTGGTTGTAAATAAGAGAACTTGCTTACTGTAAGGTTATCCCTCTTTATGAAACTATGTTCACAGAGTTGGCACTGGTATTTAAATATTCCTTTGACTGCAGTAGGAGTTGATTTAAGGGCTACAGTCTTTGGCTGAATCATTTGTTTGTCTCGAGGATTAATAAGGCGTCTGCGAGTTTTCATTCCTTCAACTCTACGACCAGGATGCATTCTACTCCTATGAGAGTAACAATTACCAGAACTGGCAAAGCTCTTTTCACAAAATGGGCACTTGTATGGCTTTGCTCCTGTATGCTGGTTTATATGAAACTAAAAATGAATTTGTTTTTAAACTGAACTACTAACTTATTACTATAGATACTGGTCGTAGAATTTTATTCTCTACCTTCAAATCCTGGTTTCTTTTGAAAGTTTTTTGACACAGATGACACTCATAAGGCCTCTCATCACTATGTGATATACTATGTGTTTTTAAATTACTTTGTGTATCATAGGAGCGCTTACAAACATCACATGTGAATGATTTGGCTGAGGTCAAGTGGACATTCATATGTGCAGATAAATTTCTTTCACTTCTAAATCTGAAAAAAAAAACTTAATATATTACAAGAACATTTTTTAACAAATTAAATTTTAATATAAGGTTCTTACATTCTTCCACAAAATTGGCAGACTCCTGATGTTTTGTGTTCTTTTAAATGAGCTATGAGATCACATTTAAAATAAAAGTCTTTTTCACAATGACTGCAACTGTATTGCTTAGACATTTTTGTTTCATTATAGTGCACCCATGAGTGATTCCTTAATGCTAATTCAGTAACAAAGCCCCTTTTACATGTTATACAGGGAAATGGTTTTAAACTGTCAGTAGTTTGTGTGGATTCTTCTTTTTTAAATTCATCATTGTTACTCTCTTGTTCATTATCTATTTCGCTGATATCAACACCTTTCTTTATTAATTTTATAGTCACATTTTCACCATCTTCATTTAAATATGCCTTATCATTTTCGTCATTAGTATTTGGTGACATTGGATCCTCTGCATCCTGAAGGACCATACTAGGGTCAACACTTACTTCCATCTCACAACTATCCTCACCACACGAAACAGGTTCATCTTTAATATTATTTTGCATTCCTGCAATACATGTTCCAGCTGACATTTCCTGTATTGTATTGCGTTGATTAAGAAGTTTTTCTTGCGCCATTCGTGCAGTATCAATGAACTCGCAAACTTTTTGAAGTTTAGAACAACAACTAATACAAATATTCTTCGGAAGTTTGTCATCTTCCTCAACCTAAGAATTAAAAAAAAAATGGTTTTGCTCTGATGAAATTATATAAATTGTTACAAATAAATATGGACAGCTTACCTCAATTAATAAGTATTTATTTAATTTCTTCTGAAGCAACATAGCTTCAGCTTCTACACTAAATAGTATTACAGTAACTTCTTGTTCTTCAGCACACAGTCGACAGCACCTCTCAAAACTTTCCTCCAAAGTTAGTGACATTTCAGATTTTTATTACTTATTATTATAAATAAATTTTTCCGAACATAGTAATTGTAATGATTTTTTCTCTTATTTTTTAACTGCGCTATGGAGCATGCGCGCTTGAAGATAGCGATGTTGAATCCAGGGTACTTCATTTTATTGACAACATACTTTGAAGCCCTAATGCGCAAACTCGTGCCGTTTTGCTATGTATATCGAAATATAAAAGAATGGCAAAATATATCTGTCAGTTATAGCACTATTAATTTGTAAATTGGTTTGAAAGTAATATCAGTAACTTTGTAAACATTTTATTTTTGTATTTTCGCGGTTTTTTAATTGCTTGGCCTTACAATTGCTACGTC
This sequence comes from Choreutis nemorana, assembly GCA_949316135.1. Classification (NCBI taxonomy): domain Eukaryota; kingdom Metazoa; phylum Arthropoda; class Insecta; order Lepidoptera; family Choreutidae; genus Choreutis; species Choreutis nemorana. The sequence goes on from OX438598.1 coordinate 4,651,853, forward strand.
ACACGATCACACGGTGCGGTTCCGATGCAGTTACGGTTTGTATGCAACGTTAACTTTTTGTAGCGTAAGACCTAAAGTACGTAAGTTAATTAGATAGTATGAACGTAATTTCTTAATAGCTATATTTTTCATTATTTTTGATATGCCTGATAAAATGAGTTACATACCTAAATTATATCTATGTCATATCGAAAATAAGAAGTAAATCTTAATGTCGTACCATTTGTCTTTTATTAATTACACTTTTTTAAATTTAGCTAGCTATGTAGACAGGTAAGTAGTTTAAAACAAACCCTCCCAAAATCGTTTGAGTTCCTCAATACCTTTCTTGTACCAAAAGCGTTTTCTAATAAAAGGTCGTCAGTTTTGTGTCGTTTTTTTCTAAAAAAGGGTTTAGAAACACTGTCTAGCCCACAAATAACAATCCTGGGTACGCCCCTCATTTCTTACCTTTTAAATCAAAAGAAGCAAGCTAAAAAAAGACTTCGTAGTACTTTTTTAACCACTATTAGTAATCTTCGAATTATTTCATTTCTAATTTCTGATCGGTCAAAAGGGCCGAGAAATTTGAAGTACAATATTAAAGGGCAAAAAAAGAATTACCACGATCGGTAGAAGATGGCTAATCACATTACCCACTAGCATGCTGCAAGCTACAAGTGCAAACAAACAACTTAAAAAAAAATACATGTGTTTACGTGAACTTGCACAAATAGAATGTACCTATATCTTCTTATGTAGAAAAGGTAAGCAAGTCAAGTGTTGGGGGGAGTTGAGGGGGCCTTCGGACCGGTCTGAGCGGGTGCGGGCGGTGAGGTGGAGGTGGCGGTAGCGGTGCGGGCAGCGCGGGTGCGCGTGGGCAGGGAGTCTTGCGCGGTGCGGGCGGGGCATGCGTCAGTCGCGCAGCGAGCGCTATTCCACAAGTCGGGTGGCGCTGCGCCAACCCGTTGCGTGCGAGTGTTGTGTCATAACGGTGGGCCAGGTCGGTTTCGGGATACCATCGGTTCGACATACACAATGGCTCTAAACTCGGAGAGTGAACAGAAATCGAACCTGGTTCTCCGAGTGGACCAGGATTCTGACTCAGTTCTACAATCATTGTTTGATACAGTGCTTAAGCCGGACTCGAAACGACCGCTACAGGTGCCTCTGCGTATGCGACAGCTTCCAAAGTCGTTCTTTAACCCGCCGTCGACCGGTTCCAAGTCGCCATCTGTGTCTCACTCTCGAGAGAACTCGGCTGATTCGGCGTTCGGATCATCGTCCGCCACTGGAACAACAGCCGTCTCACACTCTCGAGCTCACTCTTCACCAGCTAGCTTGCAGCAAACCTATGCCGCTGGACAACAAAATCAACAACCACCATTACATCATCAACATGCAAAACAAAGGTCTTATGATGTGGGAACACATAATCCTGATGATTTGGGCCCACTTCCAGCAGGTTGGGAGCAAGCACGTACTCCAGAAGGCCAAATATATTATCTCAAGTAAGTATGATAGAAACTAAAATTGATGTTATTAATGTTATAATTAGATTATCTATATTCAAGAGTACCTATTTGAGAAATAATATAATATGAATAGGACATTGGTTTAGTTTCAAAAATCTAAATACTATTCACCTTAACTCTGTGCCTTAACTGCTTCAAGTAGTTAATTACAGGATTACTATTGTAGGTGGTTTATTTATACTTAGCTATAAGATCCCCCTTGCATCACTTAAATATAACATTTACTTGCATGAGTTGGCGTAAGTACTTGATAGACGACAAACAACTTTTTTTTTTTGCAATCAATCAATTACGGTTTAGTTTAGTGCTGCAAAAACAAGAGATACTTTCCTAAAACCTTTCAAATATCCTGATTTAAGAGTAACTCATATTTAGTTATATGTGTATAAAGAAGGAAAGCCTTCCTTTTAATTAAAAACACATCTTGTTCTACGAACTCTTGTATACAAGTGTTATTATTGCTAAACACTCTTTCGTCATTTACTATCTTATCCATTGTTATAATATCTTCACTCAGTGTTCACTGATAACAGAGATAATACAAGGTAAATGACTCATACAACCAGATATTGTAAACTGCGTATCTGAACCTTTTGTTTTAATGTCTGCTGTCAACATCTATGAAAAAATAAGTTGTAAAACTAAAACCCACCTGCAGTATGAGGCAAGCTTGTCAGGTTAGGTTTGGTATAGACTTTAGTAGACCACGGATAAATTAAATAGGTTACTTAACAATATCAGATGATAATATTTTCTTCTTTCATACTTTTTAGTGCGCGGTTTTCAGTAGTCGGGTTTTAGTAACTTTTATTTTCACGATTTAATAGATCTGTAATGAAAAATGTATTTGTTGTTTATGTATATAGCGTAGGATTAGAGACAATTTACGTTTAATTAACATCTTAGGCGTGATTTTAGAAATTATTATCGATTATCGGTTGCACGCAAGCAAAGCCACGAGTAAAAGCTAATTAAGCCCTTTAAGTTGTTACCAAATACGGCCATATTACGACAAAAACATTTTTTTTTGTTCGTAAATATACCCACACTTTTCACCTTCATTTGCTAGGTATAATTTAATATGACACAATAAGATTTTTTAAACTCGACATTTTTTCCACTTTCATTTGCCATCCGATATGGCAGCAAACATTTTTACACTTCTTTTTCCATAAAATATACCTACCCTCTGTCATCCGGGTCATAAATATGAATTGATTGACGCCTCATTCATCAAAATCCGTTCATTCGTTTAGGAGCTACGGTAACAAAATAGACAGTGGTACAGCTCATGCGTAAAGCAAATGTAGGTAGTACTTTAGTTTTGACAGCTTCGCTCGACATTTGCGCAAGAGCTGTAAATTTTAACTTATGCAAAATATATGCAGAGAAATAAAAGTACCGCGGCGATAAAACCTACATTTAGATGTTTATTGTTTGATGCACCACTAGAAATCATCTGCAAGGCGTAAAGAAAATCAGTTTCAACTTCATTCAGATTTACATAGTATAAGAATTTAAAAAAAGGAAAAGTATTTTAAGTTAAAAAAAACGAAATACTGATATGATTACTGTGTTGTCCGTTCTTCTGTCAAGACACTTTTTCATCGAAATTAAGCTAAAATTAATATTAAACACTGCAATCCCTTGAAACAGTGACAAAATCATACTTCAAAGGACACTGCCGTTTATGCCGCATTTTTTATATTCAAGGGAATCAAAACCTATAGGGTTTACCTAAAAATTAGGCAAGAATTAATTTTATAACGCACTAGTAAAGGTACAAACCACATCACAAAATAATACTGATTTTGGGTGGACATTTACAAAATAAGCGAAAAAAACGATAGTAGATTCACATGTTGAACAAACTATTTCCATACGTACCTACAATTTTGTACGGAACCCTCGGAGCGCGAGTCGGCCTCCGACTAGCATTAGACCGGTTTCTTCACTTCCATTTGACATTTGGAGAATCGCCGAAAAGTTTGCATGAGCCCTTCACAGGTAGAATAATTTTACTTCTCAGGCTTTTGAAATTTAAAGCTTAAACTTAATGTTCATTTGAACTACTTCGTAATTCCAAAATGTAGTAAGTGGATGAAATGTTGATAATTAATTTCCGATTTGTGTTAATCTTGACTATGTGTATACCTACTCTTGATAGATGGAAATAACGAGCCTAAATCCAAAGCCAATACTAATGACCCGATAAATAAAAGCTGTAATGTTAATGTTTTTGGAATTAGAATTATGAAACCAAAATTCACCATTATATCATTGCGATAATTCTAAAATGTTGATAACGTAAGATCTCTGTTGTTAAACATTTTGTGCACTATATATATAGTTCTAAAAATTATGCCTTGCATGATATTGACTTTAAAATCATGTTTGTTCACTATCACATCTAAGCCGTCACGAAACAGGTGAGATTTAAAAAGTTAGACGATATCTTACGATAGGTATATATGTAGAACTGTGGTTGAGTTAATACGGTCGGTTCGTTATCACTCATCAGAGTTGCCAAGGCGGAAGACCATCAAGTACCTCGCACCGACGCACTTAATAAGCTGCCTAAAAATATTGATATTTCGAATATCAAAGAAATTAATTTAGTCTGTCGGCTGTTTGGCTGTGCTCTCCATTCGTCGTTGACTGCAAGGAACTCGGAGATGGTCCATTGCAAGCGGAGTGTTTCTTCCGTGTCGCCAAATAGATGATCGCCTCATTTCTTAATTGCGAGCTGGGCCTAAAGCTTATAAGCTCCATGTAGTGCAACTCTATCTCTCTTGCGAAATGTTTGCTTTAATTATATTATTGGAATGAAGTGGTAATTTCTGTGTGGTTTTGTTCGGCTAGACTTGGCGATGTTCCGAAACGGGTAGCGATGCAAATTGCTTTGGCGGTCGCCCAAAGCGGCGCAACCAGGTTTCTTACTTGTGTTTCGTGTATTAGTTGACCCAAACTACCTTTCTCCTAAATATTTCTTATTAGTGCAAATTTGGTAATAATCAATATATCTTCTATCCATTATTTACTTCACTTTTTAATGATTTGATTACAACGAACTGAGAACTGAATTGACGTACCTTTATTTCCTTTTGGGTGATGTCCTTTGAATCTTAAATCAGAATTACTCTTCGTGTAGAATATAAATTTTATACTCCTACTTACCTCAGGCAAGATCACTGAACTCTTTAACCACACATGATCCTAACAACAGTAAGCAACATAGTCTTCGGAAATCAAAATTAATAAATTTACTTTAATCATTAAACATTATGTTAAACCTACTAGGTAGATTATAATTCATGAGTTCTTTGTTTTTAAGTGTGCTAAGGCATACAAATTATAGCCACAAGTTGAGTTTTGTATTACTCAGTAGGTACCTACTATATATTAGCGAAAGGAATAATCTCAGACGTCTTTGACAAGGCCGTTCGTGCCCACTCGTGACAGCCAATCGGCTGGTCTGGTGCAGGCGGCGGCAGTGGCGATGGCGGCCGTCCGGCACCTACTGCGACTCATTATTACTTAAACCTATCTTCCTATATACATACCTATGAATGTAATCATAATATGAGCCTCTTTAGCCAGGCATAAAAAACGGCCAATTTGTCAACTCTCTGGAACGTCAGTTTTACCTTATTTTAATATTACCGAAGCATTTTCATTAATTAGTAGATAGGTTCATAATCAAACTAACGATTAGGATAAACCTCTCAGTTTGAATTAAAATATGGTTATTAGAAGAAATATATTATGTAAGTACGGTGGTTAAATAGTCACCATGTATAATGAGTGTCGTGTGTATGTGCGCAGAAGTGGTTTGCGATAACATTAAAATACAACCCACAATCGGCTTCTGAGAAGTCCGCTCCTCGTTGGTTGAGGTAGCAAGCGACAGGTAGCTGTAACGGCATTCTACTAAGAATACCATTTTAGTTTTAGAACGAAATATGGTACCGTTAATATAGGTACTTTCTCTCAGTACTTATTCGCTTATTAAAACTGCTAGCCCACTGGAACTGCTGGCTTTTAAAGAAATATTGCATTGTGGTAATACACTTAAGTAATGCTTTAGTAAGATCTGTTAATGCGGTATGCTTCAATTATAAAAAAAAGTTTAATGAAAAAATAACAAAATGCTTGCATAGCCCTTAACTTCCTTTATTCTGTACCTACATCATACATAAGGTACTTTTACCACAAGTAACAATGGTCTTCGATAAGTGGTAAATGTTAATATCACATTGAATAGTAATTAGCTTTATAAGTTTCCGTAATTATTTGCTTAATCATAGAATTAGCAAATTAATCTTGAAAACCATTAAATTTGAGATCATTACTGTTTTAATTCATTCTACTTACATGCAAGCCAAGCTGTAACTAAACAAATCACCATGTGACACCAAAGTACCTATCTACATCCTTATGTGTGATTACGATAGCGTTAAGTGTTATGTTGGCGGTGAATGTGTTCATAGTTATGTAAACTCTATAACAACGGAATAACGATTATAATGAATTGAGGTAAAGCGATAGTAGAGTAGGGTACTTCAGTTTCCACGCTCTAATTATTGGATGTTGGCTCCTACTGCGCCTATCTGCAACGATCAGAAACTCATAGTTCTGAGAAAGCAATATGTTCCATTATCATTTCAATGAAGGGATTTATCCCGTTCACAATTACATATGAAATTTAAAAAAAAAATTGAAATACATAACTAGGTGTGAAAGGCTAATTATTTTAAGTATATAGAGTAAGTGTAAAACTTAAGATATATGTGGCGTTATTTAGTTATATACATATTCAGATTAAGCAATTATTTCTGCATCGAGATGAGCTGGGTTTTTGTACCATTCTGAACACTTTTTTGGAGCATAAAATGATACTATTTTGGAGACGATTTCCTAGACATGGTGTTTTATCTGAAAAAAGAGATTCTTTACAATTTTTTGATAATATTCATCGTTTTTTAAATCAACCTGTAATAAAATTAAACTCTTATTAAATTGAAGCAAAATAGCCTGCTATTATTGTATAGTAAAAGTTGTCTAGTTTTCATTCAGCAGCATTAAACCATTTTTCTTGCTACTGAGTGAGCACTGTGCTGTGTAGTTACTTAAACTATTTTGCCCGCACCTGGTTGGCGAAATTGTTGGCATTTGAATAATTTTACTTACTTCAGAAAAAAACCGTTAAAGTTCATTTTGTATGTAGCGACATTAATTTTGGAAGTGGTTTACTGTTTTATCCCCCGACGCAAAAAAGTGGTATTATAATTCTTACGTGTCTGCCTCTGGTATCATAACTTTCGAACGAATGATGCGATTTTAAATATTTTTTTTGTTTCAAAGGTGACTTATTCGAGCATGTTCTTAGCTACGTTTGATATGTGTCGTTTTTTCCAATTCAAAAGTTATTGGAGTTGAAAGTGGGGATGAACAATCGAATGTTCGCGAACGTGTCCCAAGTGAGGTATTAAATGAATGAGTTCGTCACGTTCAATGAAAAACGAAAAAACTGTTTAAAATTTATGGGGGTGAAAGTGAGGATACACAATCAAATGTGCGAAAATTTCCAATCGGGGGTTTAAAATTTGTATTTTAAGTTTTTTAAATCCAATTCAATTACCTATTAAGAGTAGATACCTATTAACCAAATGAATATTTTTCACTATTTTTTTCGAAATTTCAAAACTTTTAACGGCTCTTCCGTAAAGTTATAAAATGTCACTTTTTTTTCGGGGCACACCCGCCGCTCGATTTTCACTTTTTACTGTGTAATGTGGTTCCGTAGTTGTAGGCATACACACATTAGAGCACATTTAAAAAAATAAGAAAGTTTATTTGATTTCCAAATACCTCAGACCAAATGCTATGTGCCAATGGTGGTATTCATAGAATCGAGTGGATAGTTTTATTGTTGATCCTTAGCGGTATCTTCAAGGGCAGATCTTTGTTCATATGAAGTCTCCGTGTATATTGTCGACGTTATTGTGGATACAGATGGTAGTCATCGAGTTGTGTCATCGGCATAAATGTATGACAGTGTTTAAGGTACGGTGGTTGTCAACAAAGCTGGTTGAAAACAAGAGAGAGACGGAAAAGGCCAGACCACACCAGTCGTGCCTACCGCATGCAGTCTTTCATCAACCAGATACGTAAATGTTTTAAATACATACATCGTACTTGTGTTTGCATTGAAATACAATTTTGTAATCATCAGCAGAAATTATATCCTTTATACCGCTATAGTTTTTAAATATATTTTCTCTGGTCTTTAAAAATTTACACGTTAAGTGCTCCTTTCTGTACAGTTTGAGTAGTCATGCTTAATTGTAGGATCAAACGGGGTCAAATGTGTATATTGGTCGCTTAGGCCATGCGATGTTATAGTTTGTTAATATCGTTTCTCTTTAATGACTGAGATAATAAATAAATTCACGAGATGTAGGTATAAAGGTATTGCTATATTAATAAATATTAATAATGTTGTTTACCATTTATAAAATAGATGTACCTGATATTTGGAATTCAAAACACCTGTTTAAGGAAGGAATATTTCACATGGTCTGTTCATTTTACGATATACTTATGAACAGCAGATGCCAATAGTAGTGTGTTCGACGTTGCACAAGTGAACAAAGCTTTCAGAATTAGCAAAAAATTTTTGTCTTGCATTTTTTAAATAAAGTATAGTCCGCTTTCGCCCACAAAAACTCGAACCCAAAAATTATATTTTAAAGGTGAGGAAAGGAAACAATTTATTTTAATTGTAAAAAAAATATTAAATGTACTGAAATTTGTTGTTTTCGTTGCTATTGTTACATTAAATCTTTTATAAATTGTGTAGGTCAGGCGCCTGTGCTTATGGAGCAAGAAGTTCGATCGTGATCACTTGGTTTTATTTTATTTTGGTACACCTGAGTTGTTAGTAACAAAGGCATTTATTTTTTCTGTCGACTCCGCCCCGGCCTTTGAGGCAGGCGCCGCATTTCTCGGAACCACCGGCGATCATTCAGTAATCTTCGATAGCGCTCGGGCTTCGTCGACCCTCAGACACCACAAATAACGATGCATCGCCACAAAAACTTTCTCAATCAACCGACAGCGATAGTGAATGCTTTTAAAGATTCTAACTCAAGACTTTTATACACATTTATTTTATTTATAAAACGGTCTCTTCTTTAATTAGGTAGGCCTCAGAGGTTGCGGGTAACCTGAGTTCGACCTTGTCTCTTTCTTGTGATTGATCTTTTAACTCGTGGGAAACTTAAGTTCAGACTTAAGAAGTGGATTCGTGATAGTGTATTGTGATTTGTCAATTGATATTACTTTAAAGGTTAAATTGTTAAATATTGTTTGAATAAACCATAGACTCTTATATACATGAAAGTATAATTTTAAAAAAATCTTTAAATGTTATAATACCTATTATTGCATATATTCATAATTTTAAAACCTTTTGATCCTTTCTGCAAGCCAATAAGCTCATAGTCGCTAAAGAAGATATATTTATATCATAGTCTTATATACACATGAATAACATAGAATGGAAAGTTGCTTCAAACTAGTCGTGCGAGTTATGAACTAAGTTGCATTGTCAGTCTAGCAAAAAATTATTAGCTTAACAACTTTATTTGAATCAAACCAATTATAAGTATAAATGATCAAGGCCACGCACTATGCATCGACTTTACTTTATTTTACTTACCCAGTAACATAAAGTAAATATTGTTATTTTAATCATTCAACCTCCACAAATATGCATTTTCCAAAGCTATGCTTTTTGTTTAAATTGACAGGCTTGCGATGTGCCTGCGATTTTCAATTTTTCTTTGCGTGCAGTAAATGACTATCGTCCTGTCTGTCTGATTTAGTTTAAGCAAGTCGGGTGGGATTAAATATTGCTTCTCTTGCTATAGTCACATTAACTGCTTTTAAAATAATATATTTAATAGGAAATATCTTCACTAGTAGTCAGAGCATAATATCAGGTTATCCTGGTGACAGCAAAAAGTGCACCGACACGAATCGGGCGGTGAGGTAATGGTAGTTAAGCAAGGAAGGGGGGAAGAGTGATTCTTGAAATAGAAAGATACAGCTCGCCTGTTGGAGTGAATGGGATAGGAATAAGAAACAGTCGAGTACAAAGTCCGCGGCGTACAGGACAGTAGCCTCGTTGTACCGAGCCTCAAACTCTTCTTTCAGTGCATTCGGTCTGTCAGTGGCTAGGTAACCAACAACGCTCTTTTAATTTACTTTATTTTAACTTCTAGTAGTCGTCGACCGTCTACAAAAGGATTCTTTTTTAGACAGGAATTGATTAATTTTGTTTAATTTGTAGGTTAATATGCGACATGATCAAAATAGAACCGAGAGTTTCCATTGCGTTAACTGTTCAGTTCCGGGCAACTTCCAGTTCCGGCGCAGTAGCTACCTACGCAATAGGTACCTACTGTCGACTCTGCCATAACAACTTCCTTTCAGCTGTGAATGGGTACCCTATCCGAAGCCTAGCCTCGCCGATAATGACTAACGAATTTATTAAATATGGTCATCAGATTGAGAAAACTTTTAGCCTCTGTAAATTTATCAGGAAATATAACATTATTTATATTAAAACATTCCCATTTTAAGAAATGAAAAGGTATTGTAACGCATCGTTGAAGTAAATGCAATTTCTGGTGCCTTTACCCCGTGCCACCTCCTACTTATGTTAGATAAAATAGAATTGGTTTTTAGGGAACTAATATTTAAAGAATAAAGTGTACTTAGCTATCTTTCGCTAAAATTAATTATCATCTAATTATAGGTAAGTACTCATGATTCCAATGAGTCAGTTCTCGAAATACAATTCGAGACTTATTCCTAGTATAGTTGACGTTAAAGTATGGTTTATTGAACGCCATGAATTTAGCTCTGTGGGTGTATTTTATGACTGGGTTGGCTTGACGTTGCTCCTTTTTGCAATTTAATTAAACAGTGTAACAAAACATACAAAATATGTCTCAACTTACTTTACATTTAATTTACCATTGTCATTGTGCAATTATGAAAAATGGAGACAAACGCTAAAAGGTTAAAATAAGTTCAAAAACGAAAACCCTACTACTAAAAATCACGCTCTAAAAAGTAAAAACAAGAAAATATTCTCATCTGAAATTCTTAACTAACTATTCAGTTTAACCGTGGTCATATGCCACCTACAGTATACCTTAGGCAAACTTACTCACTTGTATTATTTTGTTATGTTAGGTTAGGTTCGGTACAGGCAAGGGAGAAGTACAGCACGGTAGAAGTCTATAGTCTCGAGATTATTCTACAATATATAGACGAGTAGTACAAATTTATGTACCTATTCCCAATAGTTCCACAAGTCTGATCCACTGTTGAAATTGGGAGATTTTTTTTCTCTACAATGTATGGTAAGGTACTTTTTTATTTGAATACAGCAAAAAATTCATGAATTAATCTTGTTGGTAACTTTTACGATAACATTTGCCCTTTTTATAGTTAACATGCTAAAAGTCTTTAATTCAAAAGATGTCGAGACAGAGGGACATGTTTGGACATACATCACGTAGACAATAGCTATCTACAACTATGTAGTAATTTTGTAAATTAGTCGAAACTTCACTTTGAACAAACTGTATAATTTGCTTCTAACGGATTAGAGGCCTTACTCATAGTAGATATCTATGAGTTGGAGTCAATCTGAATAATATTGACATCTAGCGGTCAAACGACCTCGAAACCGGTAAAAATCGATCTCCAAATCCATCGTTTTGAGATTTAATTAGCGGTTTACAAGACGTGGAGATAAGGTGTGCCATCGACCCGGATGCTCTGAACAACACGTCCCTGATTTAACTTGTGTATCGCTAGGCTAATATGCTTATGTTTGTGCTACAATAACCATCTGTTATAAGAGAAACTGCACAAAACAATAATGGCAAGCCTGAATGTGAATATAATTAACAAAGGTTGCAGAGTCCACCAGAAGCAGTGATTGATTGTAAAGTCCTTCTTTTCAATTTACTCAATAGTATATACGCTCACCAGTCACATAATTTATTTTAAACAACTCGTATATGTCTTTTTTGATGGTAAGATTTTTTTCCGATTTAAAAAACCGGTCAAGTGTGAGTCGGAAGCGCATATAAGCTTAAACATAATTTCGATGAAAAAAGAACAAGCAAAAAATTCCTTTTTGTATGGGAGCCCCCTTTAATTTTCAATTTTAAAAAGTTTTAGTATTTTTTGTTATGGCGGCAATATGAAATACTCTAAACTTCTTAGAAAATTTCATAAGTCTAGCTATTTTGGTTTATGAGATATAACCCACTGACAGATAGATAGACAGACAGACGGACAGCACAAGCTTAGTAATAACGTTTTACCCTTTGGGTACGGAACCCTAAAAAAGAGTAGGTACTATTTGGTTGAATTTTGCTGGTCTTTCTAGGTGGTCCAATCTTCACTAGGTCAGGATGTGATGATGGGATCCTGCAGGAATCAAGAAAAATTTTCGGATACTATGGGCGATCCCCAACCGAACGATTTTTACCGATTTGGGCAAAAAAAAAAAAAAAAAAAAAATTGGTTATTTGTTTTCGGAAGCAACTATTTGGTGAAATAGAACTGATGATGATGGTGTCATCATTGAACAGTTATATGGTCAAGATATGACTAACCTGATGATGGAGACTGTTGGAGGGTGAGAGGAAATTCTCAACAATATAATAGAACTTGTTTGAATGGTAACTTGACTCTACCTCTACCTCTTCAAGGCTCTCTAAAACTCTTTAACAGTTAAAAATAAAGACAGTGTGTTCATTGTTGATTTGAACGTTAATTTAATAGGTGTATAATTATTATCTTATAATTTGGATCGAAACCAGAAATAACAATATTTATATTTACCAAGTCTTAGATTTTACCTAATTTTCTTGTAAGCAGCCTACAATTCCAAACAGTAAAAATTATTTTATTGTATATAGTGCACTTTTTGGAGTCTTTTTAAACTCGTTTTGCGTGCTCGGACTGGGACTCGCTCGCTGCTGCCGTATTGGAAATACGCTACACAGCTTTCGCTTAAAGAGATTTAGTAGGCCTAGGTAGTTGCAGTGCAAGGCCGACTGGTTAGACTCACTTTGGCCACGCACGACGGCCGTTGCAGGACAACACACCCCTCGTGTTGTCTTGTTGTTGTTTAATTTATAGGTGTTTGTTATTTACTTACTTGTTTTAATGGAAGCTATTCTCGCTTCTTGCAAACCGTTCGCTACTGAATCAGTGTTTTCGGGTTTCCTAACCTCGTGTTTCAAATAATGACATGGTGAATCATTCAAGTGCTTCTACTATGGCTGGATAAATAATTATGAAAAGTCGTGGGTGATTCGATTCGTGTCTAAACCGCTTGTGGAGAAAAAAACACGATTTAAAGTCGACATACTACACATGACATCGCATTATTGTTGCATTGCTCAGTAAAAATATTAATAAATTAAATTATCAATTGATTGTGCGCAAGTAGTGCGGTGGTTCTGTTCTACTCTCTCTTTATTTTTTATTAAAGTTCTCGAAACATCGATGGTTTAAGTGTGTACTCACACTGTCTAGTATGGGTAATAGTAAATTTGAAATATTGTATGATACTTAATTATGTAATTGATCATGTATTCTTTATGGTTCAATAAATATTATTATTATTCTTTTTTTTTTTTTTTGTTGTTGTTGACGTCAAACTTTTGTCACTTCCTGCCATTGAACTCATAATACTGCAACACTAGTCAGCGCGTTACATTGGATTTTCGTGATTTTATATTTTATAAAAATTTACTACCTCGCTTTGTTTGTTGCTGTTTCTGTTAAGTTTTTTGCTTTTTCTGTTAAATTTGTTGATGAAATGAGAAGAAAAATACTTAAAAGTTGTGCTCATGACTGTTGTTGCAAGCGGTACTAAGAGTTCAAAGAAAGTGACGCAAATTTGACGTATTCAACATTGCTTTCATGTGTTTTACCATTTTACGGGGATCAGGTGATATTTTTATCTTTGCTAAAATAGATTTTTACTAGAATTCGCAAATCAAATTTGATTTCAGTACAATCAAATCGCAGGAATCAAAAATTCAAATCCACACTCTAAGTGGTCAAATCCTAAAAAAATAAAATTGGATGAATGTTGGCTTTACAAGAATATTTAGAAAAAATTGTACTCAAAGTTGCACATTTGAAAAATCAAAAAAAAAAAGAATAATAATAATATTTATTGAACCATAAAGAATACATGATCAATTACATAATTAAGTATCATACAATATTTCAAATTTACTATTACCCATACTAGACATCTGTGTCTGAACTAGATTATATAATCTGTATTTCAGACATCAGCGCTCATCCCTGTTTACATTAATTACTTACAAAGACATCAGACAATAAACATAAAAAATACGACTTTTATTGCTGCTGCAGTTTTGATTTTTCTGGATCTTTTGTGGATACCTAAGTAAAAATTGACAGCCCTAGTGCAAATATCAAGCGAAATTGTATAAACTAAAGTATAGACATGAGCTTTACTTCTTTACACTCTATGTCATGCCTAGTGTAGTGTTGTGTAGTGTTAGTTTTATCCGATTTTAAAAAAGGAGGAGGTTCTCAATTCGACTGTGTATTTTTTTATTGAATCAGGAAGTGCATGGGATATAAGGTTTAGGTAACACATCGGTCCACGGATATGGTATGATAGCTCGTACGCACTCTTTTGTTGAATTTTCTATGACTATTTTGCAGGTGAGCTTGAATTTCGTTCATACACCGTTTAATTTCCTGCTATGGTGGTTGATTTTCACAAAAAAGATTGAGTTGAAATAATGGTGAATTCACATGATTTCGGGTGCAATTCTGATGACTGAAAATATTCCAGACCGGACTTACATAAAATTGCAGTCTAAACACTATAACGTGGGTTATCTATTAAATTTAAATCTTGTGTTAATTTTAGGACTCCCTCTATTTTTTCTTTACTTTATATGCATCAATAGAAAAATAGGTAAAAAAGTCCTTCAGATGGAAGTCCCGTCTTGAGTCGACCCACTATGCGCCGTCCAAGCTTTTGATGTTAGCCACAGCGTGTAAATCAATCTGTTTCTTGTCGCAGTTTCAAATCAAACTGGCGCCGCCAACGTCGACGCTCTTTAACTTTTGCGATTTTCTTTTTTAGTACAAAGGTTCATAAAAAACTAACAAAGATAAAATCTTAAAAATTAAGATAAAATTAAATCTACTTCGATATTCCACAAAAACGGTAAGATCCTGAAATAAAGCTATCATTGGCCGGAAGTTGATACTTCAGTACTGTTTCCTTCACCAATATTTATTTGTGTGGGTGAATAAATAGTGAACTTGCACTGAAATATAGTCAAAAGAAGATTTTTATTCTGTCCGTTGTTCGCATTAGAGAAATTGTTTAGAATGCATTTTGAAGTAGGTAGTTTACTATGTATTGCTAACAATCCACACGGTGTGTTTATTGATGTGTAATAATTACACGATATTCGTGTGTGTGTTTATTTGCGTACGCGAGCGCCGACTCGTCCGAGATTCAAATATAGAACACCGCCTCCGCCGCCATGTTGATCGCGGTGAAAAACCTACGATCCGTGGACGCAGATTTAGTGAGACTTATAGAAATCAAAAGGGGAATATGGATATGGATAGTTGTCACTATTGTCCTTTATAATTATAAAACTTTCATCCAAATTTTCAACGAATTGATTTTTTCTGCAAACCGCTATTTAGTAGTAAATATATAAGAAAGTCATTGTGAGGACATAGTGATTGTATTTATTTTAAACCTGTAAACAATTATTTACCTAACATCAATTAAATAGCGTATTCTTTTGTTGTCTACAAAACTAATGTCTAGTAAGCGTGCACTTATAATAGATGAATGGATGAGTCACTCAGCCATAATTAGTTTAGGTATTGATGTTTCGTAACTTATGTTGCAGCGAAGATAAATTCAACTTAATCCGATAGATAAATTTAAATTTATCAAATTATAAAAAAATTGTATTTA
The DNA here is from genome assembly GCA_949316135.1 of Choreutis nemorana. Classification (NCBI taxonomy): domain Eukaryota; kingdom Metazoa; phylum Arthropoda; class Insecta; order Lepidoptera; family Choreutidae; genus Choreutis; species Choreutis nemorana. Next base: position 4,667,462 of record OX438598.1, read on the forward strand.
AAATTCACATGACTGGACAAAAAACAGGATTTTTTCACGATAAGATAATAAAAACACATTACGTTTGTATGACGTTAGTGACCAAATCAAGACTTAAAAATAATTTCACTGACTTGTAAGGCTGTTCCATAACCGCTATAGGAAGAGCTATGATGTATTTCATAAAAGTAATCTAACCGCGCAATCAAAGCTTTTATGTAACTGAAGCAAGTAGAAATAAAACTGCTAGATTAAGTGGTGAATTAGCAAATGTTCATTTAACTGTTTGCTGTATACACTTGCCTATAAGCAAAGTGTAAAAGTGGGGAAATTACGAGCAAGCGCAGAGGATGTGCGTCCAACATGACGCGTATCCGGTATATTTCAAGCGCCATCTTAGGAGCGAATGCCCAGATTCGACTCTATTTCAAATAGTTAATTGGATTTCTGAGCTGATTCTATTGATGCGAAACATCAATCTCAACCACTTGTTTTGCTCATTGTACTTTGTTTAGGTATAAAATTAAAAATATATTGTTTAAATCTTCCCACTGACAAACCCAATTAAGGCGTTAAATGTAATTGCTAATGAATGTTTTATTTTATTTCGATAAAAATACAATCTTTGGCATTTATTCTCGATAGGCTCCACGTTGTGAAGAAGACCTGATAATGAAGACCACAGATAGCCTCTAAAATTACTGTTAAGAGAACTCCTTAACAGTTAACAGTAATGACATTGTGTTTGAGCATGTTCGAATAGTATGAATGGTGACATCACTGAAATGTATGGTCAGAATCAGACTGACGTGATGATGGGGAGACAGTTCGAGAGTGAGGGGAACTCCTCAATAGTTAACAATAATGGCTATCAGTTTGGGCTTGTTTGAAAGGTTATTTTTATTTTATCATTGAAAAGCTAGAATGATCAGAATCTGTCTGACCTAGGACTGTTGGAGAGTGAGAGGAATTCCTCAACAGTTAATAATGACATTGAGAGAAAAGCAGAGAGACAGATCGTATATCACATATTTTAAATAAAAATCAAACCAACTCCAATAAAGTGCACTAAAAAGTATTAAATACATTTTTATATTTAGCAATTTATAGGCTGCTTAATATGAAATTAGCTAAAAGGTAAGACACTAGGTACATTAAACATAAATACATATTTGGAGTCGGTACCAGACAAGGTTTTACACAAACGTACCTTGGTATAATTTTACAACATTCCTAAAATATTATAATTAATTCCTAATATATTACTATATTATAATTACAATCAAGCTCATGTGCAGTAATTGAGGTGTTCTATAATTGGTTTACTTAATATTTTTTGTACCATTTAGGCAATTTCTAGGGTGGCACCTTGTGATGAACAGTGTTTAAAAGTCTTACAGTATTAACATTGAAACTGCGGTTACTGCACTGCAGGAACCAGTGGATTCTGAACTTCCGATATCAGTCCTTAGACTCCTTAGTGATAAATATAACCGATGATAGTAAAAAAAGATACATGAAGATAATTTAAAACTTCAATTATTTAATTTAAATGAACCATGTAGATACAATTAAAAGCTCATGAATAGCGAACATAAACTTAATAGTAATGGTGTTTACTGTGGTTATTGGTGTAATACCAGGACTGGCGTAACAGGTATTTAGTATTTGGCTTATGCTTGGCGTTCTGCAGAAGCACAACCGTTTGTGTGTCCTTGTCATACAGTAAGTTTTATACTTGCTGTATGAAAAGGTTAGCCTATAGCTAACCTTTTACACTGGCTTCAAATGTTACGAGCTCTGGCTGTAGAATAGTTGTGCAATAGTCGAAGGCCTTTGAGCGAGAGAAATGGCGTTTGTTTCACAATTCTCTTGTCATCCGACAATTGTTCATATTCAATGGTACTATTTAAATTCTAATTTCGCGAGTGTTGTCTGGTTGCTTGTGTCATATTTGACTAGTCAAATTCAGCCCGACACACACAACTCTTGTTCCGTAGGTACTGCGAGTAGATTATTAGGTACTTTTACTAAGAAAAGCAAAAAATCAAAATCACATCACCTAAGGCCTTTTCCTGATTTGTCTGTGCGGTATCTGTGCGAAATCGGTATTCTTGGTATACGTGGTGTTAAAAGCTACCTATTTAGATGCTAAAGGCTATGCGCCAATATTTCTTTGGTGTGGTACCAAATCTATACCGCGTGTTTAATTTTTAGGTAGCTTTTGCTATTGCAAATACCAGGAATACCGATACCGCACGGAACAAATCAGTAAAGCGGCCTAAGTCTTGTCAGGATTTTCTAGATCCATTTTACATTTCGAAAGTTTATATTTATTAATTTCTACCTGTTTCTTGCCATACGTAGTATTGAGTATGCGTCAATCCTTAAACTTTATTCTTCCTACATACCTACTTTGCAAACGAACCACCTTGTTACTACTGATGTAATTCCTTATTTAAAATTCGAAAATTTATCGTCTAAAGCATTTTAACCCAGCTGTTCCTGGATCCAGGTGAATGTTTCTTAAAAGGTTACCCCTTATGGCAGTAATAAGTAAACATTAGAGATAAGACGTCATTGGTGCAGGTGTGTGTTGGCAACAGGTGGCGTCACCGCAACTATCGCTCACCACTACAGCTGATTACAAAGAAAGACTGGTCACTGGCTGTTCGGCAAACACTAATTTAGCTTCGCGTTAACCGATTCGATCACATTGTTCAAGCTGTAAAATATAAGGATTTTTCAATTCAACAATACGTAACTCATTACTAGTGACATGTTTTTAGCAGCTTCTCATTATTTTTCATTTAATCAAGGTTAAACTGTGAACGACTGCACCTTTTTGTAAATTCGTAACACTCGTAAAAGTGGTCATTGACCACAGACGAGATACGTACCTACTTTCTGCAAAGAAAGTAAAAGAGCCATTCATCATGCCGGTATTCAGTAGGTCGCAAGCGGCCCGATCGCTCAACTACTCGGCGCGGCGTACTTGCACAGCACATTGATTCGCGTCCGGCTTGCTTGCCATTGGTTACATCCAATGCTAAGTGGCAGAATTCGGCTCGCACGACCACCTCATCACTATCGGCCTTAAACTGTGTAATAAACGCCTTAGAAATGATTTCACTGCCACAAATTTATTTAGTAGAGTTTTCGCGACATTTGCGAAACATATTTGTTGCTAAAAAGAAATTTTCATTCATCTTAGAAATTTAATAATCAACGCATTTACCTATATTTCGTCAATCAAATCAAAAAAACTTTGGCCTACTCTCATAAAGGTTTATATAGGCATTATCTTACACAACTGTAGTACCTAGTTTTTGCTTGAAGTCATTTCTGATATTTTACATTCAAAGACCTACCTACAGTCCAAAAACCTTGTTTTTATAGATAAATGGGTCCGCTTTAATCTTTGAGACCAGTCTTAGTTTTATCCTTTAAGATTTTATCCTTTGCCTATCTAAGTTTGTCATAGTCCTTATGGTGTTTTGTTAATTTTCAGTCACATAACAAAGACAACAACTTGGGACGACCCTCGCAAGACCCTAGCCGCGCAGGCGGTGACCGGCGTACAGCATCAGGCCGCAGACGCGCTCCTCTCACAGACTGCCGCTCCACAGCCTATCGCACCGTCAACACCCACAGTAACAGCAGGTAAGATCATTAACGAAGGACATATAATTTGATTTGCTATATTTTCCATTTCTATTAATTTGTGGGATCAATAAAATTTTATTTGGCACAACCGTAGTTGAATTTTGAAGAGCATATTCAGAAGTGAGAAGTTTATGATGAGGACGAGGAGGTGGTTTATATGGTGGTGAGGACTTTTAAAATAAATTAGTTTTTCGATTACTTAAAAAAATACAAAATTTTGTTTAAATAAAGCCAAAATACTACGCGGGTGACGTTGCGGGTAAAAGATAGTTATGTATATATGATGTACCTAGTAGTATCTTTGGATTGATTTTTTTTAATCTACCAGTAATAACACGAGCTTTTCGGCCACTCGTCGAATAGTCTTGTTTCCTCGTGATCTAATTGGCCACCGAGTCGTGTTTAAAATAATCGTGAAACTAAAATAAAAACAAGTAAATAACAAGAATTCTAAAACTGATTTTATGACGGGAATTAACGCGTTGTTTCCGTCGGTCGACGCGGGACGAGTGTTGAAAGGTGTTCAGAAAATACATTGGCGAAGTCGCGGGCGCCCGACGCGGCGCAAACGTCGCGCGGCGGCGTCGTGGCGCCATCGCCCGCACCGCGCAATCCGCGTGCGCCGTGGGTTTCAGCGAAATGGTGTTGCGACATACATCCCGAGCCCCGACACTATCAATACATCTCCCAACGACTTCTCTGTCGTGTTGTCAACAAACATTTGTCTTCTCGGAAAAATTGAGCGCCCATGAAGATTTCCATTTGATGTTTTGTAATCTTGAATCTCGCCATTTAATTTTTAAGAATTTTTCCTTTCCCGGAATTAAAGATCGGTTTGAAAAAAACTGTTAGATCTTATAAAGCTACTGGTCACGTGCATCAGCCATACGTGTACTGTTGGTGCACAGTGAAGTATGCATTCCTGATAGTTTACTTAAATACGTGCCCTAGTCACGTTTGCGTTGAGATCACCCTATTCTCGTGGCGCCACCTTGCTCGCTTCGTTTTATCATTTATCACTGTGTACAAAATACATCTTTCTATCTATTTAGATCACCTGTCAGCACAAATAATGTGTTTTCGTTGCGCATTCTTTCATAATCTGATGTCGCGATAACATTGGCTTTATATGAGAAATAACTAACGTGTGATTACATCGTTAAAGAAAAACGTTCGAAGTAGAAGTAAAGTTTGTGAAACATTAACTTGTTAATTGTTTGATCCATTCTGTGGACGATACAGTTGATAGTTTATTATAGTTACCATTACAAAAATTGTTTGCAATATTTGTCATTAAACTTATAATAAGCGTAATGTTAACGTAATCGTGTTTTGTTGCCACTCGCAGCGCTGCGCTGTTGAGTAACTGAGACTGCAAATTATGTTTTAATTATAATTACACATAGCCTGCACACGACTTGGAACCGCAGTATTATTAACTACAAGTAGATGAGCTACTTGAATGGAAAAACCTAAGCTTTTATATTGTAAAGTAATTAACCCATGTACCTGCATATCTTCTAATATTCTTAATGTATATACCTATACTTCCTTATTCATTAAGCTATTCCAGTGACACAAAATATGAACACGTTAAATTAACTGCCTATTAAAGATTAAAAAAGAGATCTGTGAATCATAAGCAGCTTTGAATTAGTATGCTTTGTTATTACATATTTATTAAGCGGGAAAGAAAACATGTGACCATTGATTCATTCGGGTTATACTTGTGCGTATGTGTGTACTGGTGTTTTTGGCGCGGGAGTATGTTTATGAATGGTTGCTGTATCCACACATTACGAGGATGATGTTGAATCACTAGTATCTAGTAGCTAACTAGTCCCCTCTCTGCAATTCTAGTCGAAACATACATTATATAATTTAATTAAGTAAACTTCTGATTTATTTTTAAAAGAACTCACTCGTATCTAACGGGATCGTTCGGATCTGTTTGATTTAAAACTAAAGGAAAGTTATATATATAAAGGTTATTGTGTAATCTTGCATAACAGTTCAAAAAGGTGAATTCAATATTACAGAGCGCTGATGTGACGACTTAAATCTTAATTACCTACTGTTTGTGGATATAATTATTGATTAATTCATTAATTGGAAGTAATTTTTTAGTTTTAATATTTAAATTAAAAGGTTAATGTTTGCGTTATAGTTAAAGCGCTTTGTTACTTACCATAATTTATACTTACCTACTCACTAAATTACATACTATTGTATAGGTTCCACAAGCTGCATGTGATATGATAACCAGAGCAAAAAAAAAAAAAAATCGCTGTCACAGAGATGGAATGATGAATCTGCGTACAGTAACATGCTTGTACGGTTACTGTAGTCTCTAATAGGTTACTTGGGAGATGACGAAAAGAGCAGCCAAATCGTCGTATTTCACATTCTCCACAGTTGTACAGCACTACAAATATTCACTGGTTAAAGCACTAGCATTTAACAAACTAAACTCTCCTAATATACACAAGAAAATACCATAAAATAAGAAAAATTTTAACGACCCCAGGCATAGGCAAAGAGCATTAGCCCCTACAACACATGTCTTCTGTATTTTAATTTTCATCTTTCTTGAAAATATAAAGATATGAGATAAGATGAATAATGAAAAGATGAAAATGGAGAGATGGAATGATGAATCTGCCTACTGTATCCTTTATTGACTTACTTAGGAGATGACGAAATGAGCAGCCACATTGCCGTATTTCACATTCCCCAAACTTGAATAGCACTACAGATATTTACCAATTAAAACACTAGCATTTTACATATTAAATTCTGGTAATGTACAAGAAAAGACGATAAATAAGAATATTTTAACTGATCATTAATGAACCTGTTCCCTCCAAGTAACTCTGAGCTTTGATTATTTTTTCTAATAACTATTTTTATTATTTTATGTATATAATATAATCCAGGGGAACAGACAACATGAATATAGATCAATTAATTCGTATCTATTTATGTGAAATATTATGATGAAAGTGAACATCAAGTTGGTTACTTGGTTTGGTCCTCTAACAACACTTTAAATGCAGATTTGTCAATCAGTTAGAAATACCAAAGAGCAAGGCCAAGTTTAATGGAATTAATTCAAACCCCACCAATGTATGTTTTCGTTCTTACCTTGATCGCTTTTAAACGTACGAGGTAGGCACTAGTGATACGCCGCGACTTCGACCAAGTTAAATGAGTTCTTAATTATATGGTATTATTCATACATCACTCTAAAATTTATCAAAACCTGAAACCTGATCCCTGAAACATTTATCAAAACGTTAGAGGGAAAACAAAAACTAGTTTACCTTAATAATGGAACAATTTTCAGAAAGTAATTTATTTTAATTCTTGCAATATCAATGTGGGCAAAGATGGATTTTTGGCTAAATATGGTTTTAAATGTATTAAGTAAGTCGAATACTAACAATTGATTTCTGATTTTACTGTTGTTCTCGATATCCCAAGGCGTGATTCATTTTGGCATGAGAGCCAACTCGAGGTGCGCGGGCGCACGTCTGGCGCCGTTGTTTTCTTGGAACGAGCTCCCGACCTTCCGTTTGTCCACCTGATTACCAATCACGTGCTGTTAACTATTATAGTAACTTCTTTATTCTATCTTTTTATCTACGCAACTATGATTGTGGTTAAATTTCAACGGAATTTCATTGGTAGGATATTTCGGGAATTGATGTAAATTTTACTACTGTCATTGAGATCCCCGAGATTGAGACCTACTAACAACTAATTAATAGTTACTTGGCATTGGCTGGCACCAACCAGGAGGGCGAACTTTTTGGATTTTTTGGTTTATGTTGCAAATGTCGAGATTAACTTTCAACTTGATTCTGCAAGTTTATTCAAGAATGAAATGGTTTGAATATAATAAATAAATAATTTTAAACTATTTTAACCAATACAATTTTATTACAATATTTAACGTTTAACGCGTTTTATCTTTCCATGTAGCATTTTAATTGGTAATCTCCAAGAACTTACCAGAAAAGTTAGTTGCATCTCACCACACGTCTCGTGCATCACTATTTAGCTACTAAAACAATATAGAGATAAATTTGATAAATATAAGTATATCTTGTTTATTAAATATTAGAGATTCATTACTTAATACTAAAGTCAAAATTCATTTTATGATGATTTTCAAATTGGTATTGGTATTAAATTTTCAGCTCCGAAGAGTACCAGTAACAGCACCAGTCCACCGGATGCCCTGGGTCCGCTGCCAGATGGTTGGGAGCAGGCCACAACGCCTGAAGGCGAGGTGTACTTCATCAACCACGCCGCACGGACCACCTCATGGTTCGACCCGAGAATACGTGAGTCGCTTTTCACTACCTATACCTACTTAAGTTAAACTAAACACCTGAAGATGCATTATCCTTTGAACAGTGGTTGATGCCCCCGTAATGAAACGAAACTTTATATCCTGGGCTCTACTGGCGTATCAGCAATCTGAATTATAAGTATCGATTTCCTTTTACAATGCTAAGGATTGCGACTACAAACAGCTTCCATTGGGTATGTTAAGATACGCGGAAAGAATATACAACTGTTATTCTTTTAGTTAAAAAGTAAAATAGGCATATTCTAGGCAAGCAATATTCTCATCTTCAGTCACGTCACTTACCATCAGACCAGAGTAGAGGTATTTACTTGCATAAGGCTCTATTGAACAAATTTCCTCGTTTCCTTAATCATGGCGCGCTAGGATTAAAAAGAGATATGTTAAATTTACGTACGTATTTCTTATTAATTCAGTTTTATTCACTCATTTCAAATGTATCATTTGTCACACTTTTTCTCTTTATCGTATAAAATGCTTTTCCTTATTAGACAAAAGTTTACCATGTTAGTTTAGCGTACTTAAACAAATATTCATCCTAATATAATTATTTTTCAAATCCCTGTTCATTATAATTTAACTCAGGCAAAGCAAGCTTGAATAAATGATTTTGTTAGTAAACCTTAGCAACGTAATTGTTATTATAAATATGCTAATGGGCTTATAAATAATCCTATTTCCTTGTTAAACTCTTTTTTTAGTTACTGTGCAAGGTCGATAGTTTCATCATAGTTGACGGTATAGTGGCTGACGATAAATATGTTAAAAATTAAACAAAAAGTATGAACAATTTTAGAGAAAAATATTTAGTAAAATTGTTTTTAAACAGCTGGTTATTGTTGGTATTATTGCTACAACACAAACAAAAATAACAGTTTACATTAAACTTATAATGCAGCTGGTAGTGTGAATTTGATTGAATTAATCAAGATTTAAGTAATGTACTTGAAAAAACCCATTGGTTTTAGAGACGTGTATTTCTAAAACGAATCCGATGAAAAAAAAACATGATTGTGTTTTACTCTCACTCGATAAGGTAGAAAACATATTAAACATAGTCTACTAATTTTTTTATTAGCTGGGATTGAGCCTGGTTATTTATTTTATAATTTTTAAATCTAACGTCTAACTCTCATGATTCCAGCGCAACACTTGCAACGCACGCCGGCTGCTAACGCTGGGCTCGCTGGCGGCGGCTGGGCAAATGCATCCATACAAGCCTGCCAACAGAAGCTGCGGCTACAATCCCTGCAGCTGGAGAGGGAACGACTGAAGCAGCGCCAACAAGAGATCAGACTACAGGTCTGCATAACCAAATGATAAATCTTTTGTTAATTTTTTATAATGTAACGTTAACATCCATAATCCATACTATGCTCTTACTTACGGGTTGTTTTAAAATTGAGGAACAATACACACTTGAGTCAAACCGAATCGTTTAAGGTATTTTGTTTATACTGAAGTGAATATTTTATTTAATTCATACTTGTTTTTTTAATCAATAGTTGGATGTTATTGTTCTGCATACGGAAGCTTTGTAGAAGTTACACGTGTCGATTTGAATGTAGGTACATCTCGTAGATATGGATATAAAACAGGTGTTGATTACATTTAAAAATTTCTTACGTCTCGCAGTGTAAATAGGAAGGTGTCTATTGCTTACTTAAATTAGGGTGCATAAGTCTTCCGGCGCATTATTTAGTGATGAAACACATCACTCATTGACAAATACCCTACTTTGCTCGCTTCTTATGGGTCGAGTGTCTTACAGCGGATGACATCTCGTTATTCAGTTACCCTCAATAACAATTAAGCTTGGATCGAGATCAATCTGATTGATGCCCGTTTTAAGACCAACCTTTCAGTTCATTATCAGATCATTTTGCAATCCAGAAAAATTAAACTTGAAGGTTTTGCAAACTTCCGCAAGTATCGCAATTTCCTCAGATTTTTTAGAGCCACCACATTATCTGTTTTCAGTACGTAATTACCTACGCAGTCAAGCGCACCATCATTATTTTTATACAAGCAATTGCTTGAGTTGGGGCTCAGACTCTGCTGACCAAACGAGCTAAAAAAACCCGTAAATAATGTGATGTATAACTTATTCCAGCAAGAACTGATGGCGCGACAGGCTTCTTCAATAGTTTCATCGCTTGCAAGCAGCGCGGCGAGCACGGAACTACCTTTAGACCCGTTTCTGTCAGGACTGGCGGAGCATTCGCGTCAAGAATCTGCAGACAGCGGACTCGGCATGGCAGTGTCCCAGTCATACTCCATGCCGCACACGCCTGAAGACTTCCTTGCGTCCATGGACGACCGCATGGACTGCACTAGTGAGCCCGGCACCGGGATCGACGCTCAGGATATCACGCTCGCAGACAACCTTGACTCGACAGATGATTTGGTAAGAAACGATTCTACTTTGTTTCGATATTAAGGTGACATCTTCTGATACGAAAGAGATAGTACAAATAATATACATTTGCGTTCTACATAGCTGATTTATTGTTTTATAATACTTTCTCAGTAAACAGGTCAAAGAAACAATTCTAGGTTAGTAATGTATATTATTTCTGGAAAGAGATTTAGACCAAATTAACTATGGGTTAATTAAGACACAGTTATATTTAATTAAAATTGAAGAATATGATAAAATTACTTCGACAATAGTCTGAAAAAACAGTGAGGTTTGTTTGAACATTTTACTTGTCAAAACAAATAATATTTACTTACTTGTGATGAATAACTCATAAAATAGATAATACACGCAAATGATTTTGCTTTTATTTTGTTATTGTTTTGTTCAATACTAAGTTTAAAAACAATTCTCATGCTATAGAGTTTAGCATTAACTTTTTAATGATTATTGACTTAATAAAGGAGGCTTAAACTAAACGGATAAATAACAATTATAATCACGATTTCTTCTGATTTCTTCCCATAAATAATGTAGGTTATTGGATTATTTTTTTTGGATTTCATATGATTTTAAGTACGCACCAGCGCTAAGTATGCACCAGCGGCGGTGGCGGCCACATGACCGAAATCATATTTAAACATTTTTAATACTTTAAACATTCAAATGACCTGTGTACGAAGGTATCGGCCTAATTTCATGGATTGTTGCTGATGCTGATGCCTTGTTTTACTTGAAATTCAAGATGTTAATTAAACACCCTTTATTAATAATTGTTATTATTGTTTCAGTTAGGAGAGTTCACCAACGATATCCTGCTGGACGACGTGCAGTCCCTCATAAACTCGACGCCGAGTAAACCTGACAACGTGCTGACCTGGCTGTAAGGCAGAAACGCTCGCGGACTCAGGGCGCGTACAAACCATCAAATTAGGTTAACTATTATTATAGTACTTACCGCTTCACCATCGTCGTAATAGTGGCCGAACCGCAAACATGCCAGGCAGATCGAAAGTGATTCGAACTTGTATTAAACGAGTTGTGCTTAATTTCATTGTGACACGGAAACAATAACTTGTAGTTAAATATTTTATTATTCAGAATAGTTTTGGTTCGTCTCTGCATTTATTAAAATGAGACGCATTACTAGGTTCTGCTTAGTGCGTGTTAGTAGCAGATCGAAATAATGTTTGTTCATAGCTGTAGGCAAAATGTGTACCTATTCGTTTATCATGATTTTGACCTTGAAGATGAAAAGGTGTTTTATAGGGCATTCATGATTTTATAACAATAATTTTTTTAACGTTTGTCACCTGCATTTTGCCTTAAAAAAGGTAAATTCAGTGATGAGGCCATAGCGGTATCGTATGGATAGTCATTGTAGACTTCTAATAGTCAGTAAGACATCGCCTGCAAAACTCCTTTCTTTGACGAAAGCAGTATATTGCAGTATAATTCGATGTAGAATTAAGGTTTTCTTTATTCTTCCACAAGACTAACAGAAATCCTTTTTTTTTATGGATTAATTCATATAAATATGTATTTGACTCGTGACATTAGTACTATTTAAATATGTGATAACATCTTGACGTATCAGTGCCTTATTGTGCCTTTAAATATTATAATTTAATGTGTTTTGATAACTATAAATATATACAAAACTATGTCTACACTTTGATCCAATAATGGTTTTATATAATTGGACATGTTTACTACTTACTTGTGTAATGTATTATGTTAGTGAAGTGTTTTGTCTACTTACACCGTCCTTGTGTATTTTCGAGATTATACTTAGATGTTAAGTTTTATACGTTAATCTTAAACTACTTTAGATAATTACTATACTTATGCTTAGTTGGCAAAGATGATCTTAAGTTTTTGTGAGTTGTAAACATTGTATGTTGTGTTTGAGTGGTTGCAGCTAGCCGATAGTAATAGGATGTATTAATAGGAAAATGTAAAATCGTGCGTGAGGCGTAATGAGTGAATCAAGTCTGACAACTTTCAACATTTTGATAAATATATTTGAGGATGAAGTTTAGTTAAATTTATTGGTAAGTACTATTTAGAAAATGTTGAAGGTTCGTGGACAGTTACTGTGTATGTAGAGATGGGGAGGGTTGTATGAGTCTTCCAAGGGTGTGTCGCGATGTGCAATACTGGAGCCTAACTATGCGGTTTCAGTGCCTGCTTCGATGCCAACTACCGATGTTATAATCTATATTTTTTTTATATTTGCTATAATAAGTAAGTATTACTTTTTAACTTTATCTAGAACCTTCTCTATCTTTACGCGTTATAAGAACAGAATAAAGTTCTCAAAATTGTGTTTTAGCCCACCTAGTCTTTAGTTTTTTGAACGAGTGAAATGAAATAGCTAGCTTGGATGAAATTTACTGTTATGAAATTAGGCCTGTAGTAATGCTACATTGAAAACTTTGCCATATTAGTAAAATTACTTTTTATTTCTTTTAAGTCTTGTTAATTAATCTTCGGTAGTAATTCTGCGTAAGTATTGTAATTAGAAATGACGGTGCTTGGTAATTCCACATACTTACATTTGCAGTGTTTCGAGCCTTATTTATTGATTTGGATTATTTCTGACTGCTTATAATTCGCAGCAATCAAATGTGTGAGTTCGAAAATGTTGAGATAGTCAACGAGGCATTAAACGCTTACCAATCTGTAAGATTTATCAGACATTTCGTTTGGTTACTAGAAACGGATTCTAAAATAAATGTAAGTTAGTAAAGAAAAGATTTCTAAAAGTGTTTAAGTCTCTACACCTGTCTTTTCCCTGTGGCAAGGGAAATCTAGGAAGCGATCTAGGCGGAGAATTGCCATCTTGACGGATTCCTTTCAGATCTAACACATTAGGGAAACGGGGAAAATATGTTTTAACGACTAAATGCTTTTTAATGGAGTTGTAAGATTTAAATCCAACCAAAAATTTACCGATTTATTTTCAAAAATGGATTATTTATAGGTTTGTATCGTTATGATGGCAGTATAGCTGCAAACGAATTCAGAACAATGAAACGGACGACTCCCCCTTCCTAGAGTTACAAATAATTGTGAAGAAACACTCTGATAGGCCATCATCATCATCTAAGGCCAATTTGAGTGTTTATTTACAAAATTTGGAATCTAAGTTAGATCGCCCTGCCTCAGGGACGTATGTAGTGGCTTTAAGTATACATTTTGTAATATGCTTTTGTTGCAAAGAGTTAAGAAACATTCCATACTTGGTCGCGCTCGCTCGAGCCGCCCGTGCAATTACTTACGACAGAATTATACGTTGACAATATGTTCACGTTTGTGTATGTATTTTTAACGAACCTACCACAAGTGAAACATATTTTATCGCTTACGCAAGTTTTCTCTGTAGTGTATAACATTAGGTACGCGAATCAGTGTTATTGAAACAATGGAATTAAAAGTGTCAAGTTATTAATTTGTAATTTACAAATAATTTCATTGTACATAATTTGATATTCTTATATGGATTAAATAAATATTTGTTTTAATATCAAAACTGTTTTTATTGGTTACTTAGGTTTAAATTTAAAAACTCAAACGTTTTTTCTTTTAAAGTTCTTTTTTTGGTGTCCTCTGAAAAGCAAAGGGTGATTACAGTTTTAAAATGTACATTTATTCAAAGCAATAGGTTTACATATATATTTCATGCAGTTCAAAGAGTGTATTTTTACATAGTTATTCAAAGTCATGCTTCCGTGGTGTTATCTGCGGCTACTCTGTAAGTAAATATTAGATAGTTGTTAGTTTTTGAGGAAATCTAAAGTTAGTATTCATCTAAAGTAATCTAAAGCATATTTAAAATTAATATCTTTATCTTTAAATCACGTGTAAAGGATCTGGATTAACTAAAAAAACTAAGTTAGAAAAAAAAAAAATCTACCTACTCGTCAACTGCGAAGGAAGCGTTAAAAAGGTGCGTTGTCTTATTAATTATTTGAAATTATGGTTAATTTATGTAGCTATCTTTTTACTACCATCATACACTCAAGATAAAAATCTTTTTCTCTTAAATTAATGGGTATTATATTGATGGGAAAGGCCCATTAATATAATACGCCAATATTCTCATAGGTAATGAGTAAGTAAGGTGAGTTAATTAGTACATACGGTTGTAGGTTCGAAGAACTTGGGATCTTGGGGAAGTTCTCTGTTCGCGATGAGCTGTTTGTAATATTCTGCTGATAACTTCGGAGTGCGCGGGCGGTCAGGGTGTGTGATGTCCACATGGTAAAAACCGAAACGCTCTCTGTAAAACCATTACCTATATTATCTACTTACATTATTGTTACAAGTATTACCACCGTATAATTTTATTATGATTAGAAATTTTATGAGTTAAAGATCATGTCCGATTGAAGACTACCTTAGCTATTTTCCCACATATCCTGCTACGCCTAATCCTAGAGAGGGTAAAACTTAAGAAGGTATTTAGAAGAATCAATACGAAGAAGAACCAAAACCCTTTCACTAAAAGCGATTTTAAGAGTTAAATTTTTTGTTGACACATAAATAAAATATACTTCAATCAAATTGCGAAAGTTACTTTGTTATTTTTACGCCTACGTACCTATCCGCTAAAAAAAAGATAGAAATTGGAATAACAAATACAAAATGTGAGATTTAGATGGACGGAAACGCATGCAAAACAAAATATTTTGTAAATTAAATTCGTCTTACGAAAATCCAGCGCGCCACTCGAAGTTGTCCATCAGAGTCCAGGCTGTATATCCGAGTACGTTCACTCCATCGTCATTGATGACATCCAAAATCACAGACAGATAGTCCTGAAGAAGAAGTAAGTTTTGATTATACTTACTGGGCCCAGCAATCCCTACTTTTATTTATTAGGTTGAGATCTACTGTAATAATAATTTATACTGCTAATATAAAGGCGGTGTTATGCGAACCTATCATGTGCAAAACGTTAATTATTCCACCAACGCTAACGTCGAAATAAAATGAAGAGGCTTTTCTACTTACATTGTAATATTTAATTCTTCCATAGTCCTCTAGTGTTCCATGATCAGAAAATCCGTTTTCAGTGATATAAATCGGGGCGTCGTTGTAAGAGCTCTTGCACCAGCGTAGTAAATTAGCAAAACCAGTTGGTACCACCTAAACATATAGGAATATATTCAAGTAATTATTTTTCATCACATTTTTATTAAAATATCGGTTAAAACTGAAGTTTTCTTCACAAAATAATTAACTCATAACTTAATTTTGTTAATGCAAAAAAAATTGAAATCCGAAGATCCTTGATCCTTCATTTATTGTATCAAAGTGGGGACCTATTTGTTAAAAAGAAATTAAACTCACTCGAAGCCATTCAGAAGCCGAGTCGCCTCCAACTTCCATAGAAGTGACAGCACCTATGTCTTTCAACCAAGAAGGAGACTTTGCGGTGGGGTCTACACCAGCCCCGGTCACCAAGAAAGTAGTGTAGTGGTTGATACCGAGGTAGTCTGAACTGCCTTTGATCCTTTGAGTCCAGTACTCATCAAACTGCTGTAGGCGAGATCTTGACAGACCTTCTGCTGCACTTTGAATGGCAACGTTCTCAATCATAGCCGCAGGGTAACCTCCTTCTTTAGTAAAAATGGGATGCGCAAACCAACCGAACTATAAAACATTAAGTATTCACTAGTAATAATACTGAAGCTTAGAATTATTGGGTATCCATTTAAAAACTATAGATAGGTATGCTCACCTTGAACTGGTTAGCAACTTCAGCAAGTGCAACTTGCTCTTGGTTGGTGGGATCACTTGGCTCGTACCAGATAGAATTGATGGAAATCATGATTTTTCCATTTTGTTGGGGTCTGTACACATCATTGTAAAGATGATAAGCTTCAGCATGAGCTTTCAGTAAAGTGTTGCTGCACAAATAGTTTCCTACGCCATGACTATCAATAGCGGGAGCTTTCTTCAAGTCTCCGTACGCATCTTCACAGATTTCATAGGGCTCATTGAATGTGATCCAAGATTTGATTTTGTTACCGAACTCTCTATAGCAGACGTCAGCAAAATCGCGGAAATAATCTACCATCTCAGGGTTGGCCCAGCCCCCAAGATCTTGGAG
The DNA here is from genome assembly GCA_949316135.1 of Choreutis nemorana. Taxonomy (NCBI): domain Eukaryota; kingdom Metazoa; phylum Arthropoda; class Insecta; order Lepidoptera; family Choreutidae; genus Choreutis; species Choreutis nemorana. The sequence goes on from OX438598.1 coordinate 4,684,022, forward strand.
CGTTTGTGGAAGGTCCCAATGGAACAGAGTCACCTGGAATATTAAATTCATGACGCATGACGAATTATTTACTTATATATAGGTATGGTATGGTACACATCCACATTTTGAATTTGAATTTGAACGACACATACACTTTGACTTAGCCCTGCACCAAGATTATAGAATCTTGTCGCAGGTGTTAAGCAACGACATGGTATAAACTACCTCGAAGACCGGTAAATGTATTTTAATACTAGACTCCTCTTTTTAAAAGATAGAAGACCAAAAAATTACCAGTGGTTCAATGTTCTTCTCCGCGAGAGCATCGAGCAAGTCATTGTAGTACCTAATTCCATCAGGGTTGATGAAGTCGTCGCGGCCGGTGGGCAAAATGCGAGCCCAGGAGAGAGAGAATCTATAGAAGTCTACTCCGAGGTAGCTTAGTTCTTCTACATCTTCGAGGTATCGGTTGTAGGAGTCACACGCGATGTCACCGTTAGTGCCGTCAGCAATCATTTCAGGTCGTGTGTGCGTCAGGCGATCCCAGACGTTTTCGGATTTTCCTAGAATAGATATTTTCTTAAAGTTTCATCTAAATTTATGTATCTACCAACCTAAGATGTTTAGCTAAGGTACTTAGGCTGTAGATAATCTAATTAGTAGCATTCTTAAACTAAAACTTTTCTAAAAATGAAATATTTATTACTAAAAACTTTTGGCCACATTGGAACATACTTGTAACATAATTTTTCCAGTAGTAGTATTTTAATAAGTGTCATTTTGGGAAAGTATACCATCGCTATTATGAATTCCATCCTTATGCTAACTGTCAAAACAACACCAGTTTAAAGATAATATCATATTTGTTAATACTTAATATCTTTGAGGGAGAGATTGGACAAGTGAATACTTAAGATACTACAATATTTTATCACACCCACTCAAAAAAACTAAAACGCTTATCAAGGTGGAATGAATAAATTTAGCACTAAGGTACTTGAAATATTAAAAATATATTTTTACCGCTGACGTTCCATGCTCCTTCTATCTGATGAGCAGCTGTTGCTACTCCAAAAGTAAAACCTTCAGGAAACTTTGTGTAATGTGCCGAACCTCTGTAAAAACTTGGGATGTTAAAATTGAAAGGATTCAAACAGAAAATCTAGATAAAAAGTTAACAAGATATTAGTTGGAGGGCATTTAGCGTTTTAATGAACCCAAAAATTAATGAAAATCTAAGACTTTTGTTCTGCAGTGGAACAATCAAGGCGATGCCTTTGAATTAATCATTGCCTTGTAAGAAAAAGTATATTAGGCAGTTGCGCATTATTAAATAACGTAACAGCTCCCGTTTTGGCACAGTAAGCAATTCAATTCTCCAAAACATTACGACATTAGTACCTAAGCGGTGACATAAGGTTTCGTGGAGTCTAAAAGCAAAGCGTTTGTTTTACTAATATTGGTGCGGCGAATAGAACGAGTACGTAACGCCTTAAGCAGGTTATGAGTACATGAGTTGACTTACGTCTGGCACAAAGCAAAGAGTCCGATCAGAGCTATTACCGCCATATTGCCACGTCGAGTTCTGGCCCACAACTGCACAGCGGACAACACACCCGATTCTTCAACACACTCAACCAAGCATACCTAATCTCAAGAGCTAAGATTTAACTGAATTATTTGGCGGTGATAGTGTCAAAAAAAATGGATAGTAACTAATGATATCTTCGTATTGATAACTTTAGATGATTGAGTAGTTAAATACCTAATGTAAAAAAAGGTATCAAGATGTAGGTAAATTTTTTAAATATTTTTGTTTGTGAAATAAATTAAGATTTCAACGACAATATATCAAAAGACAAATTATATTAACAGCACATACCTACGAACAAACCTAGTGAAGGACTAATTTAATTCATTGCGAGCATAATTGGCATTCATTGGAAAAAATAAGCGAGCGATCTCGGCTCCTTCTGTGACGCAGTTCCAGCGGTAATCTTTTCTTTCCACCATCAGACCCTCGTTAACACGTGTAATGAATGGAAGGTGTTAGGTAACAAAGCAAACGAGCCCAACGTCAATTATCTTAGCTAGTGATGTAAAAAAAACGTTTTTTAATGTGTTTGTATTTAGTACTAATAATTTACAAAATTTATTGTTAAATATCATTGTTTATGAGTTTATATTAATACAAATTAAATATTTTCATGATATATACATTTTTAATTTTGTAATAATAAATATTATTTGAGGGATTCTATGGTACAACTAAGATTTATGATAAGGTTGTTTAGAAAAGTTAGAATGAATAAATGAAATTATGAAAACTTGTGATGCGAAATCTGACACAAAAACACCTAAATTGTTGGCAGCATTGACTAAAGTTAAGTTTTTAAGGGGGGAGCCTGATTTAGAAGCTTCAAAAAATCGATTTTTTTTTTTTTGCATAAATGTCTTCCTAAACTATCTAAGAATGTGTCCTCAAAATTTCAGACGGAAATTCGCAATATTTTCGGAGTTATAGAAGAAAGAGTCGGCAAGCGTCGAGCAGGTATATACGAGCGGCCGGATCGCTCGGAGCGCGCGCGCTCCGCCCCTCGATCTATTGTTCGTGTTATGATCCAAACAGAATAACGGTCCTTCGAGGGACTGTTGACTGTTCGCAGAAGGTCATTGTAGAGCTATGTAGGGATAAAAGTATGTATTATAACGGTATATGTGACCTGGCAGCGTCGGTTCGAGCAAAGCTACATTTAGCATTTGGGTTCAGTTTCGATTTGTCTTTCGGCACGTGAACGTCTTCAAATCATGCAGAGCTATCCAAAAGTGAGCAAATCTTCAAGTGAACGCAGTGGAAAGCCACGGAAACGTAAATTCCACGGCAATCAGTTTCATAATGGCGGCTTTTAAACATCCACCACGTCTAATTGACGAACATGTCGAGCAGCACATTCGTCCTGTGTACGAGGACTTATCCAAGGACGAGCTGCTTACGAGGTGTTTGGGTGGACACACACAAAATGCGAACGAGTCGTTCAATTCCACTGTGTGGTGCATGACACCTAAACACCTTCACTCAGGCATTAAAATCATCGAAATTGCTGCTTACATCGCTGGAGGAATGTTCAACGAAGGCTACAGTGCAGCATTGAAAACCATGCAGTTGATGGATTTAAAAATTGGACAGCAATGTAACAATTTCGCCAAGAGAGCCGACGAGGAGCGCGTCACCCGACAAAACAGGCGCGATTCATTGTGTAGTAAAGAGGCCAGAACAGCCCGCAGACTCGAACAACAGGGCACAAACCAGGTTTTTGAAGAGTGTGAAGGTTTACTTTATGGACCAGGAATCGCTGATTAGCATAATAACGCGGTAAGTTTAAGAAAATTACGATTTTTCATATACGAAAACTTTGACGCACGTTTTCTCGAGTTTTCATTTTTACGATTTTTCCTAATTGGCGGGAAAGATAGGGAAAAAACTAAACGTCCTATCGAAATAAAACAAAATGCATTTTATTCGGGATGAAATTCTCTTCTAGTTGAACCTAAAAAACCTTGAAAAAGTTAAGATTAACATATTTTTTAAACAATCTAAAGTCAATTTTTTTTTTTTTTTTAATGAACTTTTTTTTCAATTCACTAAAAATTATTGAAATTTGAACGTTTTCATCAATTTTCTTGGTTTAACTAGAAGCTATACTATTCAGGAATAAAAATATTTTTGGGTTTTTTGTTTCAGATGAAAATTGCGACCTGCATCATTCCCGCCGCACAACAAAAGCGCTCGCGAGACGCCTCGGCGAAATTCTTGTCCCGGGCATAATATTGCTTAAATCTTCATGAAAAAATTTGAGAAGACTGTTGAAATATACAACAATAAAACCTGAAAGTTTCATTCCAATCGTATATTTTTTTCCTTCCCAAAAAAATCCTTCAAAAAATCGATTTTTCGAAGCTTCTAAATCAGGCTCCCCCCTTAAACGGGAAAGCTGCTTAACGCGAAAGAAAACCCTGAAAGAAATACCGGTACCTTTTTTTCAATTAGTTTTATACATAATTTGGTACAATTTATAACACATAAATTACAAACTATAATATAAAATATTTTCCCTGGAATAAAAATGAAAAAACAGCATACTTTTAAAAATCATAACAGATATAAGTTTATCACACCAATCTTAACACTCTTTGTGAGGGAGTTCCAGTACCTAGTAATCTTGGGTCATCATCATGAGACCCTCTATTTTCAGTGACTATTACTTGATGATAAAGTTATGCTCGATTATAGCAGATTTAGTCATTATGTGATATTACTAGGCTCGCCCCCCTGGCCTCACAAGGATCTAATTTGACATTTGTATAAAGAAAAAAAATAGCCTATATGTTTTGGAGATAATGTAGCTTTCTAATGGTAAAATAATTATACCATAGCTTGACTGACAATAAACGGTCGCTTGAAAAATACTTACTAGATTCAGTTTGATACTAACCTATTCTTTGTCAAAAATAGCTGGATTCGGATGAATTATGTAAATGAGTTTAGTCTAGTGACGATAGTGCATAATTTATCAATCATACTATTTAAATGTATAAAGATAAATCGTATACAATTTTTTGCAGTTATAAAAACTAGTTTTTGTGTTTTATTTTTGTGATGAAGTAAAACGTTTAAAACATCATTTGCTATGTGTGTTTGATTACTTTGTGCGCGATTTCTTAAATAAAGATTTAGTGGAGGCTGCAAACCAATCAAATTGAAAAAATTGTTATAGAACATTTATTTAGAGATTTGAGGTTTAAACCCAAGACAAAAATGAAAACCCGGAGCCGACGTACAGATGTTGCTTAAAGTCATCACATAGATTTATAAAATTGATTGATCGATTCATTCCAACTTAACCTTTTGTCAATTCAGTACAACTTTGTTAGCGCGTAAATATTTGATTGTTAAAAATGTTAAGGAGTTCAAAACTGAGATTATTAACTCTATTTTACCTACGTATAAACCAGGTTGTTTTCATACATACAAATGTTAAAAAATCAAGTGATGTATTATTTATTTTTGTATTGTTGCTGAAAAAATTGTGAATATTGTGAAGGGGTTTATTAAAACGCTGGCTAGAAGTTGTATCGTCCGTCGGTGTTTTAGCTGCCATCCATATCAATCTATTTTGGACAAAGTATAATTATTCTGAAGCTAACTTTTTATTTTTGATGACGGCATTGAAAAATTAAAGAAGCTTTGTATAGAAATGTACTTTATTTTGAAAAAAGACAAACAGTTGGTCGGAGTTTATGAGAATCACCAAATCAAAATGAAAAAACTTTCAGCTAATGCTAATGTATTGTAATGTAATGTATCTTTTCGTTTCTTGTTTTTTTAAATAGTAAAGTTTCAAGTGGTTTTTGTACTCTTTAGCTGTCATCTAGCAAACCTTGCATCACACAAAGGTAGTCGACTGATGTTGCGAGGGAATGTACGAGAAGAATGCCTCTAGTCAGGACCTCTCTTACTTTCAACATATCGTTTACTCTTATTGGTCTGAAGGTTGCGGATATGGCCCGTTTCACTATATTTGAGGGCAAGAACCGCCATGGTTCATTCAGCCACCAACTGCAAACCATAATAAGAGTTTGGAATTAGTCTTTTAGTTGAGGTGAAGAAAAATGAGTTCAAAATATATAACTAAACTTACCTTGCTATAAGGCATTCGAAAGTAAAGTAGGTCACGATGATAACGAGCACTGGGTAGATGAGGGGTAGAAGTACGAGCAAGCAGAGGACTAGGGTGCCGATGAGCTTGAGGAAGGTAGGGAATGGCGCGCCATATCGCCACAGCGAGTATACATCGTACAGGAACTCACGCGCATGCACGCGCATGCGACCCAGCCTGCTCGCCAAACGCAGCTGCTGAACCATGAAGCAAAGTCATTAGCAAGATTACCGTCCAGTTTAAACGACAGTTAGTGGGTAGTAATGGAATGCCGAATATATACTTGTTTTTGTAGGGATTCTCTATCCAATCTAGGGGACATAGATCAAGTCAAGACTAGAAGTAGAGATTTTCGTTGATTTTGAATTTAATGAGTATGGTAGTAAACCTACGAGTATCCACGTACGTTTACTACCATACTCATTACCGTTATTAGTAAACCTACACATAGTATCATAGTGACAGTGTAGGTTTATTGCAAATATATTATTAGAAACCTGTGAATAATAACATACCTACTCACCTCTACTATGACTGACTTGTTAGCCCGGCGATATGGCCTCATGCTGGGTGCAACTTGAGTAGAGGTATCCCTCCTCATACCACGTCTTCATATTGCCCTATTAAAATTACTTTTAAATTCATTTCAGATTTGGTAAATTATGTTATTGTTTGTTTATGTTCAATTTGATTGGTGTTTGACACTTAGGAACTTACACGTTGGTCGTCGATAGATGGCATTTGTGAAATGGCATTGTCCGAGGCCCGAGGCATGAAGTCTTAACATCTGTATACACTTACTTCCTTCCACCTGTCGGACACCAGCCACCAGCTAACAACATATTTTCATACAAATCCCGAAAAACTCCGAAATTCGCCGCGGTGTCTATGTCCGGTTGCCAACACACAGCACACCGCTACTATAGAAGTTTCCTATAGCTTAAGAGTTGACAATAACAGAACAGATAGTATGCGTGTCCCCAAAAACCTCAATCGAAATACACTAAAAAGTTTTCTTACATCAAATTTCAATGCTTCATTTTAGTAGTAAGTAAATAAAACAATAAAACAAAAGCAACCACATGCTGTATCTGTAAAAGCGGTTAGGATCATCATTAGACCGGAGGCCCTGGAATTAGAACCTAATTACAGCAACTGAATAAAAAACTTCTTATCTCCTAAATACAAAAAGTTATGACCCATTAAGCATGTCCTTGCTCGCATAGAATTTGGCCAGAAACCACATGTGGTGGTCATAAACTATAATTACTTGGAATATGCTTGAAAGCTTTACATACCAATTGATATTGCGGCAATAGACTCTAATTAGTAATAAGAACATAGTTCGATATGACGATATATTGGTATTGGTATGATGATATATCGGTTCCGCAACGACTAATTGAGACGGAAGTGTTGCTTTCTGATTTAGAGTGAATGGTTACTCTGGGGGAACATCAGACAGTAGTCTTGTTACACACTTTAATACCGAGTGTGACAGAAGCTGTACGTCATCGATGGGTCACCTAAATCTTTGTTTGATTTCATAAGATTCAATAGAATTAATCAATACCTTTGCTTCTAAGTAACCCTGTCTGCATACCTGTCTGATGATGTATGGACTAGCCGACATATATAGTGTTGTAAGTAACCCTGTCTGCATACCTGTCTGATGATGTATGGACTAGCCGACATATATAGTGTTGTAAGTAACCCTGTCTGCATACCTGTCTGATGATGTATGGACTAGCCGACATATATAGTGTTGTAAGTAACCCTGTCTGCATACCTGTCTGATGATGTATGGACTAGCCGACATATATAGTGTAAGTTTAACGTATGAATATGTGTATGTGTTTGCATCGTAGCTCCCAAACGAATGGACAGATTTTATTTTATTTATGTATTTTATTTAGCGAAGTTTGGGCAATACCCTGCTCCTCAGTAACTTAGAATAGATATAGTAGGATGGGATTGATCGTGAGTGCAAAAAAACTCGCGAATTTAATCCAAACAGAATCAACATTATTTCATATCGGATCGGGAAAGTTTCAGAAGATTCAACACCTTTGCTTGAGGAAGATAATTTCCTGACCAACCTCACTGCAGCTAAGAAGCTGACTCTTGTGAAATGGTGACGATACAATTACCATTCTAAAATATCCTTAAAGGTGAACGCACTCTTATCCGAGTCGAACGCGCCGAACGAATCGAAGTCAAGGAGGCCTCGCATATGTGTGCGTTCACATTTCAAAGGGTGTCTACATCGGAGTGAAAACAGTATTTAGATGCTAGTGAAGAGTGATTTAAAGAGATTCAATAAACAAATTTTACCTTAATAAATGGGTAATTTGGTTTCTCATAACTTTCAAACATTCTTAGTTTCTCACATTTTTATGTAAACCTACCTATTTATAAGGTAAAGAATTTAAAAACAATGGTAAACGGGAATTTCTAAAACCACAGATTTAAAATGTTCAAATGAAAATAAACATACATACACTCATGCCATAGTCCCTCGAGAGGGGTTGGCAGAGGTGCTTGAACACATCACTTTTCGCATGTTTATGTTGAGTCCCAGTGTGACAGGTCGCGAATCTGTCGCCACTATCCGGACACATTGAGAAACATGGCAGGTACAAATACGGCAACCCGAGACTCGAACCCTCGTCCTGTAGTGTCGGGTCGGTCGGTTATTCAAGGCACGTAACAAACTGAGCTACCACGTACTCAAAATGAAAGTATTTGGTGCATTTAACTATGTATGTAGGTATCTAATTACTTTATTTTATTTATTATGTTGTTCTAATATCCGGGTCATCAAATGCTCTATTAAATACAGATAGCGTTGTTTATATATAGTTGAAGGTAGCTTATCTACTCAACACTACACTTTAACTAGATATGGTGGTAAATATGCAGTTACCTAATTTGCTCATTGTTTTAAAATAAAAATATAATTCAATAAGTATGTTATTATGGAATCAATTTTAAAATTTGTATAAATTTATATAAATTTAAAATTTATTTATATAATTTACTAAACATATTGGGGCCAAGTTGGTAAGTAGGTAAGTCTAGGTAGGTAGGTAGGTAAGGTAGGCAATGCAGGTAGAGATGCCTGCATTTTTTATCATATTTCATTGGGTCCAAGGATGACCTGAGTCTGAACTCCGTGCATGACAAACGAGAAGCAACTACAACACCAGCTTGACAACTTTTTTTCTTGTAAAAATATTTCGGATCTACGGTAGGTACAGGTTGGTTCATAATGTTTTTTGTTATTTGTAATGAAACTTGCAAACCATTTATAGAAGTTTAAATCCTGAGTTGAGAGGATATCACGAACATATCAGAATTTTTTAATCAGATTAGATTAATTTATAAATAGCTTTTAAAATCCATACAACATTAATTTGGTAAGATTGTTTGTCAATTGTATGTAAACTTTAGTAAGGAGTGATAATTAAAAATTCTATGATAATGGAATTATTATAAATGAACATGTTTTGAAGATTCGATAATTCTCAGTTTACTGTTGTGAGAGAATCACGTCTTTTTTTTTTTTCATTAAAATGTTATGGGTACTTGCGTTTGTGATAGCTTTAATATCATTATTGGTAATATTTGATAAGTGGTCGAAATATAAAGAGTTTGAAGAGATACCAGGACCTCCTGGGTTGTTTTTACTAGAAAATGCATTGGATTTTGTTATGGACCCCGGTGAGACTTTTTCTGATTCAACAAGATTATTCTATACTTCACGATTAAATATTAAATGAAATGTAAATTATTTCAGTTAAACTTTTCTACTACTTCAGAACTTTAGCCAATAGATACAAACAGTTGTTTAAGTTGAAGCTTGGCAGTAAGAAGTTTGTTGTTATTTACAATCCTGAAGATGTCGAGGTTAGTTTTTCAAATGGTACATTATAAAAATATACTTAAATAAGTGAAATAAAAAATGTTAAAATCTCTTAAATTTGACTACATGAAATACTAAAACTAAACTAGTAGAGCTGTTGGTCGCAATGAGTTTATTTGTTTTGATTTTTTTTTTGTTATATTTTATTGGAACACAAGCTTCTATAACGTTAGTTTCTGTCTAGATTTTGTCAAATAATTAACATTTCTATTGCTTACGTGAGCGAAGCTATATGCCTATATATAAACTATTGTAGAGATAACCTATGGAAGACCTTATATTAGTTATTCGACGTTTATTTTAATATCGTTTACCAAATTTAAATTTGGCCCTGCGAGTGATTTTTAATTCAGGAAATTATTCTTAATATTTCTCATAGTACTTTTAAACTTGAAGATAAGTTATAAAAATCCATAAGTTTTTTACAACACACATTGACTCTGCCCTTCAAAAAGCAACGATATGGTATATACTACAAGAATAAGAATACTTACTGCATCCAAGACCGAAAGTAAGCGAAACAATGCGTTTAAGAAATAACAACAATTGCCCGCTCCAACGGGAACCGAAAACGGGACCTCTTGCATAGTAGCCAACTAAACCGCAGAGCCACAGATAAGTAAACCGATTGATAAACCCATCAGAAATGTTATGTTATTAACATTTATTTAACTCACTATTGTTTACCAAAACAGAGGTAAAAGTATTTAAGTACCGTGGAACTTGGATTTTTATATTTTACGCAATAAATAAATAGATTTTACGAATTGTTGCTATTGTTATGATATTTACTTTGCACAATATTGTCTTGTTTAAGATTTTAATCTCTGGAATGAAGTATAATACGAAAGGATTTTTGTATGGATTTATTGAACCTTGGCTCAAGGAAGGGTTGCTGTTAAGTGATGGTAAATTATGTGCATTTTCATTTACGTAATATCTTATAGAGTATATTATCAGTATATTAACATAGTAATGATTGCCGCATTACCTCGTTTGCGAAACTGGGCGTTTCGGTTTCGAATCCCGGCTTGGGTAAGTATTTAAGGTTGGATGTTTGATTGATGATGTGATGCCCTAATTCAAGCCTGGTGCTTGGTTTTAATTGACAAATTGCTTTAGTACCAATGGCAATTTGCCCATTAAAAATTAAATTCAATGAACAGGTGCAAAATGGCAGCAACGTAGAAAGATTCTGACTCCTACCTTCCATTTCAACATACTCCGTCACTTCCACTCCGTGTTGGAAGAAAACAGTAAAAGATTCGTTCAGCAGCTGAAGGTAGAAGAAGGGCAATCGAAAACCGAACTGGCCCGCTACATCACTGACTTCACTTTACACTCTATTTGCGGTGAGATTAATTAGTCTGGAGATTTATCAGAAAATTTTAATTATGTCTACTAAATTTTAAAGCTTGTTTGTTTACGATATATATTATTTTCTATTTAATTGATTAAATATGAATAAAGTTAATATAGATTTAGGCGAACAGGCAGATTAATTGTTGTGCTCTTTCACTAAAAAGGATTAATAGGAAATCTTTGGCTCAAAAGAATTTTCCTGTCTGAGTCTTAAATCTAATACACATATTATTCGGTTGTACTAAATGAAAAACACCAGGGTTTTGATGTTTTTAGAAACTGCAATGGGAACGAAATTAGACGAAGAAACTACTGATTTCGGGAGAAGCTACAAAGATGGTATTTTCAAGTTAGGTGAATACGCTGTTTACAGAGCACAGAGAGTATGGATTTACGCTGACCTATTCTTTTCCTTCTCAACCATCGGTTACAAGCAAAAAGAAACGTTGAATCTTTTGTCCTCATTCCGTAATAAGGTTATAGAAAACAGAAGAACAACGAGTGATTTCGACCAATATCTAGAAAATGTTGATGTTGATGAAGAAGAACAAGATGTGTACCCGACAAAAAAAAGGCTAGCCATGCTTGATTTACTCCTTAAAGCTGAAAGAGAAGGGACTATAGATGCTGAAGGAATCGCTGAAGAAGTCGACACTTTTATGTTTGAGGTAGGTGTGTGTGTTATGTTTGATCGTGAATCAAATTATTCTACCTACAATCTGTATCTATCCATATAATACCTTTGGTCGTGGAGGTAGAAACTTGTTGCACCTCAATTTTCAATTGTGATTCAAATTAAGTTCGAGTTTTAGGAATAGGTACCTACATGGGTAATACATAAATAATTAAATAAACCACGTAACGACACATTGACTAAGCTCTGCAGTAAGTTTCTTAAGAAATACATACAAATACATGTTTAATATTCAAGTCAACTTGTTTTAATTAGCATTCATCGCAGGTCGGCTATGTATCTAATCTTAGTAATAATAGGTAATGAAAACTTTTCAGGGTCACGATACGACAGCTACCGCACTTAAGTTTACATTTATGTTGTTGGCAAATAATCCTGAGTGGCAAGTAAGTCTAAACAAACATTTGCTTTTTCATAATACTCGCGGTCCGCCCCCTGGCTTCGCACGGGTTTAGGTGAAAATTGCTTACGCCGGCGTGAATAAGTTTGGGTGAAATCTCCTACAGTATTTAAAAATAAATCTTTTCCACTGTTATTACAAACGTTTATGCAATGGAATAACTACGTACCTACTCATTTATATTTTAGGATAAAATAATTCAAGAATGGAATCGATTAGTGGATTTCACTACTGATACAACAAAAATGTCTGATTTGGCAGATTTAAAATATTTGGAATGCTGCATTAAGGAATCACTACGACTCTATCCTCCAGTGCACTTTATAATGAGAGATTTAAAAGAACCCATGAAACTAAGTAAGTCTTTGTTTTATACATCTCAGGCAACAAAAATACAAGTTCCTTCTTTAATTTCATTGAGAACACAAAACAGGAGGGTGGCCGTTTCTGATTAAGATTCAGTAAACAGGGCTGATTTAAGGGCGGAAATTAGTGGCCTAGTCATGTCATCAGTATCTTAAAATCAAATAATTAACTCTTATTTTTCTGAAAATACTTTAATACCTGTTAAAATACCCAATAAGTACGATAAATCTAATTTGCAATCGGCCGACTGTTGTTGGGTGAAACGTGCGTGCTCTCATTAAATCACTAGTCTAATGTTACCCTATGCGATTTAGTTAGAGAACTTGAAATTTGAAGCCTGCGTCCTCTCTAAGACTTCTTGTTAGCGTGAACTTTCATTTGTTCCTGTTTCAAATATTTGTATGCTCTTTTAGCAAATCATGAAATCCCCGCCGGCACTAGTTGTGCTGTGCTAATCTATGACTTGCAGCGGCGGGCTGATCAGTTTGTGGAGCCTCTGGAATTTAGACCTGAGAGGTTCCTCAAAGAACCGACCTGGCACCCTTACTCATACATACCGTTTAGCGCTGGACCCAGGAACTGTATAGGTACGTGAATATGAATGTACTTGGGCTTGTTTAGTCAAGCAAACTTTATTAATAAATACAGTAACTTTTGCTTTTATAGAATATACTAATATCTATAGATAGATTTTACGACGTTATGGCACAGTTTTTAAACCAAGCACCCTGCATTTGAAGCTTTGCACCCCAATCAATCCTTCCATATTAATCCTAGTTTGGCCAAATATTTATGTTATGACAAGTAGGTATTTGTCTTATTTATTAATTAATTTGTCCAGTAGATACAGACAACGACGGCTTAGTTCGCTACATACCTAAATCATTCAGATTTCTAAATATAATTTCAAATACATTTTAAGGTCAAAAATTTGCAATGATGGAGATGAAGTTGGCTGTGGCATCAGTAGTCCTCAAGTACAAGCTCCTTCCTGTGACGACTCCTCAGGATATAGTCTTCATCACAGACTTCATACTGCGACCGAAATACCCTGTGTACGTAAAGTTGGAGAAACGAGTTTAATTTTTAAAATTGAATAAAATTAACATCAGACCTTATAGTAAGGTGAAAGTCGTTTTTATTATGTGTATTCGTATTCGTACCCTTACTACAGTCGAGTAGTTTATTAGTTGTTAATAAAATACATACAAGCATCAACCTATGCAACTGAAAATATCTGTACACAACATTGATTTACACGTTCTCTAATAGATCTTAGTCATAGTGAAATGCTTTTAAACAGACCAAATTTTTCAGCTTAATCAATTTACCTGCTTATAATAAAACTGACTAGGACCATCTTCCTTACATACCTACTGAGTTAAACCGAAAATATGGAAATGTAATATGCGAAGTAATGTAAGGTAATTATGTTATTCGATGTACATTGTTTCATATTTCTGAAAATAGAGTGCATTTCTTGATAGTAAATGTCAAGGCTGAAGATGCAACTGTGAATGCCCTCCCTTGATTTATCACAACGAGAACAGGTATTGATTAAATATCAATAGTTTTTTTTATTGCTCTTGTGACTTTAAAATATATTTCACTATGGATTGTAGTTATTTTTGTGTTATTTTATTGGATTTTATTATTTGGATACTAGTCCAAAAAAAGTTCCTTAAAGACCGGATTGTAACTAAAACAAATCATTTCAAAGTAAACAGACTCTTTTTGCTTCGACCTTGAACAAAACTGATTCAATCAGGTCCCAACGAATTTAAGACGGCCACACTCGTAAAGGACAACAGTTATCCTTTGTATTCAATCATTTTATATCTTTCCTTGTTCAGTACATGATCACCTTCGCGCGAACTCAGACAAGTTTTCACTTTGTAAAAAAAAATTGTGGCTATATTCTCATCTACATTTTACGCAAAAATATAGCGAGCAACGGTATCAAATCAAATGCTAAGGATACTATTTTTGATAAATATTAAATACATATTCAACATGTTGTTCGAAGTGTTTTTGACTATAATAAGTGTGTTATTATTCATTGAGTGGTTTTTTAACTGGCGCTGGAGAGCTCGAGTAGTAAAAAGAATTCCAGGACCTGCCTGTAGCTTCATTTTTGGTAATACTTTGGATTTGACTGGATTATGCCCGAGTAAGGAATACCTCATTTTATGAGTATCAATATACAAAAATTAAATAAAGGAAAAAAAAATCATGAATCAAATTAACTATGTGATTAAACGTATTAATAATCTTTTTAGGAGCCATCTTTGACTATTCAAGAAAAATAACAAACAGATACAATGGTTTATTCCGCGAATGGATGTTCCCGTTTGCAGTTTTTAAAATATATAACCCTGATGACATAGAAGTGAGTTGCAACTGGTTACTTGGTCTTGTATACTCACTAACTACTTTATGGCGATTTTAAGATTTACTATATTAAGTAATTTAAGGTAATATGGTAGGATATAGCAACAGGTACTAGTAGAATTGCTCCATATTCCTCCACTAATCGCTCCAGATTGATCTACTACATTTGCGGGCTACCTTTACCTATAGGCACTGAAATTCTGAAGATGCGGTAAATTGATTAAGAACATTCCTACATTACTGAATTGAGTAAATTTAATTTTTATGGCAGTAAGTTTTTATAATGAATGAATTTATTAGTTCTGGAAAGAATAAGCCATGACGTCGCAATGAGCGCGATAGCAGGATGGGTGCGTTGGTGTGAGTCAGTGGTGTTGTCGAACGACTATAATAATTTTTTAATATGAAATTTAGTAGTCATATAAAAGAATCCATTGTTTCATTGTTTTAATAATTATAGACAGGCATTTGGATTGCATGTGTGTGAGACCAGTACAGATTCAATAAAGATAATATTCAAATATCGTTACATAAAAATGTGTTCAAATAGTTTGGCGATACCGTCTACACCACCATGTTTAGGTTTATGAAGGTATTTACGAAGTCATCCGGATTCGGAATACCGTGAATCGCGTAATACACAAACATTCCTACCCATTAAATACCCTGCCTTCGAATAGGGTTTTATATGTATCTATTAAAACAACATGTGTTTGATTAAAACCTATAATTGCAATAATTTTTTTGCAGACAGTATTGAGTTCAACTACTTTCATTAACAAAAGTGTAGTTTATGGACATTTGAGGCCATGGCTTGGTGATGGACTTTTACTTAGTAAAGGTAAGTAAAAAAACAGTTAAGTGCGTGTTAGGCCACCCATAATTATTATAATTTCATTTTTAATATTTTACATCTTCACCTACTTATTATTTCGGTATTCTTGCACGAAGTTTTCCAAGTAAGCGTACTTTACAAGTTAGGTGGGGTTAGTATAACTCCTGAGCTAACAAAGTTATCTAGGTCGTTATAGTTTTCCTTCAGAGTTCATCACATGGACTACCATTATGATTTTTTACAGAGTTTTCAAGCTCGCTGTTTAGCTTTAAGAGGGGGGAGGGGGGGCGCCCTATTTTACAAAAAAATGCGCTTAAAAGTTGATATATCGATGTGGTAAGTACACATATCCATATCCATCCACACATCAAAGTTTCATGTTTCTAGCACAAACGGTTGGCAGGACGGACGGACGGACATGACGAATTCCGGACGTGAACTATGGAACTCTAAAAACATTTTGATCTTTTTAACTATACAAATATGAATTACACCTGCAGGTTTATGAAGCCAATAACGCACTACCTGAATCCAACAGAAACAGTTTTTTAGAAGACAATAACTTCTTTTAAAATATGCCATTTCAGGTGAAAAATGGATGACACGACGTAAAATTCTCACTCCAGCATTCCACTTTAGCATCCTTCAGTACTTTACTACGATTTTAGAAGACAATAGCGAGAGGCTGATCAATGAAATATCCAGGACTAAGAAGGAAGAAACACTAGACGTAATACCGCTTATGTCAAATGTGACTTTAAACTCTATTTGTGGTAAGTTTTTAAATATTATTTTGCTGGCTGGAAAATATTAAATAACCTCGAAACTTTAAAAATATTTCAGAAACCTCAATGGGTACAAAATTAGACGAGATTTCATCAGTAGAAAGCAAACGATACAAAAGCGCTATTCATGAAATGGGACAGCTATTTATTTATAGAATTAGCAAAACGGTTTGGTTACTGTTGGATTGGGTGTTTAATATGACAAAAGAGGGTCGAAAGCAAAAAAAAGTACTGGAGATTATCAAAAATTTCCCAAAACAGACAATTAAAGAGAGAAGGAGGTACATTGAGAAAAATGGATTTGAAATACCTGTTGAGAGTGAAAACGATGATATTGGTTTTAAAAATAAGAAAATGGCCATGCTTGATCTGTTACTCACTGCGGAAAGTCAAGGTCTTATCGATGAAAATGGAATACAAGAAGAAGTAGATACTTTTATGTTCGAAGTAAGAGTTTTAGATAAGCAAATATCACTGTCAATAAAATGCAACGTAAGGATGTAATCGTTATAATTATAATTGCAGGGGCACGACACAACAGCAATGGGACTGACTTTTGCTTTACTAGAGTTAGCAAACAATAAAGACATTCAAGTAAGTAAGACATACAATATATTAATATTATATGTGTGTCACACAAAAAAAACCTGATGAATTTTCTATAAGTAAGTCCTTCAAATTCAAAGAAATCGTAAAGAAATACAAAAACATCGTGTAGAAACTATAAAACTTTAATTCCCAAATGGGGTACTGGACACGGGTGGCAAACTATTGTCGACTTTAAATTTGCGTAAACGTTAAAAAGAACGTCTCCCAAGAGTTGTTTCATAAGGTAAGAAGAAACAACTCATCGTAGTGCCACAATTGAACAAATCTACAGAAATTGTCCGAGCACAACTAATAACAAATGTGGTTATCATTACATTCATTACATTGGAATATCTAAGATAACGTGCAAATTCTTTGTGTGACACTTCTGCTTCAAATACTTAATTAATAAAAGATAAACAGGTACAATATATAACAATATAACATTATTTATGGAAATTGATATACTCACCTTACCGTCCTAATATATTTTTGACAATATTATGTATGTAAGCAAACATAATAATAATATTAATAATAACCACATCACGACACACACATTGACTCAGCCCTGTAGTAAGTATCGTAAGAACTTGTGTCACAGGAACTAAGCAACGCTATGGTATATACTAAATAGATAAGAATACAACATCCAAGACCAGTAAGCGAAACAATGCGTCTTGCAAATAACACAAAGTCCCGCGCCCGCCGGGATTCGAACCCGGAACCTCTAGCGTAGCAGTCGGCTGTTTACATCACTGCGCCACCGAGGTCGTCACATGAGTTTGATAGACTAGGTCACGGTATAAATACCAGAAATAATGATAAATTACGTATCCCTACAGTTAGATTAGCAAAAACTAGTAAGTCATTTATTGGAAATTGTGTCCCTTTTATAATAAAATTCCAAGAAATGTAAAAGAAATGTCAGATATTAAATTTAAGCAATATGTTAAACAAATTTTAATGAAGAATACTTACTATAAAATTTAAAATTATGTAGAGGATAAAGATATGTGGAAGTAATTTAATTAACTGCACAGGTTTATCTTATTGACAGTTGAAGTGTAGCTAGAATTATTATGTTGAAAAATTGAAATTTGTAGTAGAAAATATTGTATTTGAACACAGAAAAAGCAACTACGGAGGTTTCTTGCCGGATTGTTCCCCGTAGAAATAGCATTCCAAACCGGAGGTAGTAAAAAAAAGACGATTTTATTACTTCCACACAAACATTTTCTTTGTGTGGAAGTTTGACATGAAGTCGGCACGGGTTAACGTTACTCATTACCAATAATTTTAACAATTTGAATTATTAAAGAAAATGCGGACATTAAATCGTCCTTTTAGCTTGAGACACCATAATGTGCATTGAATTTTATTTGATTTAATATTACTATCAACTTGTTACAGGACAAAGTGTTCGAAGAGCAACAACAAATACTCGGAAATTCCACCCGTCCGTCCACGATGACTGAGCTTTCACAGCTTAAGTACTTAGAATGCGTCATAAAAGAAACCTTAAGACTTTACCCACCAGTTCCAGCAATAAGCAGAAATATTAATGAGGAGTTGGTACTAAGTAAATATCACTGCATACCCAATACACTTACTATCATACAGATGTCTTAGCTGATGTCTATGCTTCGCAAAAAAAAAACACTTCGCGTACATCACACAAACATACGACTCATCCTAGAATTTACGATAATTTCATGTCATATATCATTTTCTTTAATTTGTTACTTTTCCAGGTGGATACAAAGTGCCCAAAGGCATAACTGAAGTACATATACACATTTTCGACCTTCATCGTAATCCTGAACTTTATCCAGATCCCCTAGCTTTTAAACCTGAAAGGTTTACTGCTGCAAACTGTGCTAGCAGACATCCTTATGCCTATGTTCCATTTAGCGCTGGTCCTAGAAATTGCATCGGTAAGAAAAAGTAAAATATCATTTAAAAATCATTTTTCCCGATACTAACTACAATTGTAAAATTTGTAAAATATTTTCAGGTCAGAAGTTCGCGATGTTAGAGATGAAGTCAGTGCTGTCGCACGTGGTGCGTAAGTTCGAGCTGCGGCCCGTGACGCTGCGCTCCGAGCTGGAGTTCACCAGCGACCTGGTGCTCAGGACCACGCACCCAGTTACAGTGCAGTTTGTCAAGAGGAAATAGAATAAGAGAAATGGTCCGCGACAATCGAATTATCAATATGTTTATAACTTGATCTTATTATTTGCGTATTACTTTGCATCTACTTAAATAAAAGCAAAAGACAGATTCAAGACAGATTTTTGATTAAATATTTTTGTGATCTCATGATTATTTGAACCTCAATGGAACATAAAGTAGACTATTACAAATTATTTAAATTAAACATCTACTTTTGTTTCATGTTTTATTTTTATTTTCCTAATAAAACTGTAATGTAATGGTAGTTTTAATCAATGTTATTGGAAAATACTGGTTCCAACAAAACCTTTGCATAAAAATAATTTAGTTTGATACTCTATTAGTCGTTTTTATCAGACAAAGAACCCGATTGAGTACTAGGTATTTCACTGTCAACATAATATTTAAGAGTACAAATATGAGCATATCACAAGGCTCTTAGATAGGAAGAAATGCATTCAATTCAAACTAAGGCGTAAACAGGACACCTAGAAAACAAACTTTGATTATTAACCTATCTAGATAGAGTGTCAAACAACATAGTAATGGCATACTAGACGAGTTTTAATTTTTTAAAGACTTGTGTGCGTAATATCTACAAAAAAAGACGTAGCGTCTTATGTCTTACAATTTGTTTTTTTGTAAATGTTTTTACGGCTCTGGTATCATAATCCGAGTCCTTTTGATCCTTTATGTCTTACAAGCATACCGAGTGATACCTTTTGAATATTTTGAATATGCCAAAAATGTATTGAATTAAAATACATTTTAATCATTATTTTTTCTAATATTGTGTTTGTGCTCAATAACTATCTATATAAAATTTATTTGTTATAAACAAACCCAGGATAATAGAATAATATAATCAAAATTAAAGTTTAATGTCCAAGAACCTTACCTGAACATTTATTTGGAAAGCAATCGTTTCTTGTTAAAAATAGCCACTACTACTAGAAAAAATACTAGATTAATTAACAGTTTCGTCATTACAAAGTAACACGTTGTTACACTATGCCTATAAACTTCATGAAAAAAAATTATTGACTCAAAAGAAGGTAAATTTTAATTTCAAGACACGACCACAGTGTAAACATGCCGGTAAAATTTTCCGATTTTAGGTCAAACTTACCCTTCGTAAATTAATTCACTCTGTAACATAAACTTATAAAAAGTATGAAATGAAATGTAATTTTTGTAGTAGTTTGAGCCGTCTTTTATAATTCGTGCAAACTTTTAAAGTTCGTCATTATTATGTACCAATACGTGTTTATACTTCAATGTCAGTTTTGATACTAACCGGGTAAAAGAATATGTACTGTAATAGTTACATTATTTTTTTTTTACGTTTTACGTTTGCGCAGATATAGAGCGCAGACAGGTAAATTTTCAAAGAGGACAAATAATTAAACCGTCACACCTTTTTTGTAAGCTTCAATTAAAGATTAAGTTGGTTAGTTGTAGCGGTTAAGTGATCTACCTACATATGAAGGGCAAAGAATTTTAGTAGTAAAAAAAGTATGGAAGTTAGAAAAGAGTTTTGTAAGTTAAATAAATATGACTACATTAATTAAGAAGTCTATAAATTCTATAATATGGAAGGAATAAAAGGCATTTTATTTATTATTTAATTCATTTAATGAGATTTTTACAGAAAGGAGGATCTTTACAAAAGGATGGTATAATATAAATCTGGAACAGTGTAGTCCAGAAAATAAATAAGAGGTCAGTAGAGATTAAAATACAGCTTGACATTCTAGTTAACTTTTTACAGAGGATATTTTCAGACACTTCCGGCGCTTGGCAAGTGAATACAAAGGGTTTTATAGGGAGTGGATGTTTCCGTTCGCTGTTTTCACTATCTATAATCCACAAGATGTAGTTTCAAATTATATATTACAAACATGTTAATAGATTGGTCCGATAAGAAGGACAAAAGACGAAAGACTTTTGGTTATGAATGAAATCAATATTATATTGTTCAAAAATTACGAGACAAATGGTAGGCAATGATTATTTAATCAATTTGGGTTTAAAAAGTTGATTGTTGATGTTTTGCATTCTACTCTAGCAAAAATCCTTGTTCTTGCACTTTGAATTTAAGTGCTATTTCAAACACATAGTTTTTTAAATTTGCTCTTAATTTTTAAGGCAAATATTCTTGACATCTTAATCTTTTTGTTTTCGGGCAAATAAAATTAAATTGTTACGCTTATAAATGAAAATAATATTTGATTGTTTTACAGACCATTTTGAGTTCACCTGCGATGATTAATAAAAGCGTAGTCTATGCACATTTGAGACCCTGGCTTGGTGATGGACTTTTGCTCAGTAAAGGTAAGGTAGAAAACGGCAATTAGATGCAAAGATTGATTCTAACTACATAGGTATCACATACACATACTAATACATTCTGATGTCCCGACAATAGCAATCACATATTCCGTAATCTAAGGAAGTCTAGGTCCATTTGAGTGATTATACTTTTCGGTTTCAGGTGAAAAATACTCACACCGGCATTTCATTTCAGTATCCTTCAGTATTTTACTACGATTTTAGAGGACAATAGTATAAGGCTCATTAATGAAATATCCAAAAGCAAGAAAGAAGAAACATTAGACGTAGTACCGCTTATGTCTAATGTAACATTAAATTCTATTTGCGGTAAGAATTATTTTGAGCATGTTTTGTGAAGTTTAGTTGTACTGTAAGTTCGATGAATCGTCATAGGTAAGATGTAATAAGGACAAATATGTTTGGGTCTGACGTAGTGAACCCGTTTTGTGGTTAGGCCCATAAATCGACAATAATAAACAAGCAATCGACGCTGGTGTTCCCCAGGGGTCAGTTCTGTCCGCAACACTATTCCCGATACACATTAATGATCTGCTAGTTCCTGGAACAGTTGGTTATGCAGATGACACTACTGTTACGGACAGATACTTCTCCAGTTCTCGGGCCAGTCGGAATGATACTCAGTCTTGTCGAGAGTCTCTAGTTGAGAGCTTGAATCGTGTGTTTTTTCCGCCAAACGGAGTCCCTTCCAGCTGACTCCGACTTTCCGGGGTGTATCAATACCGATAACGGTAAAAAAGGGCGGCTAAAAAGCTTGGTGTTCTATCCCGGGTTAGGCGATACTTCACGCCCAAACAACGCCATGTCCTGTATAAGGCACAAATTAAGCCGTATTTGGAACATTGCTGTCACCTTTGGGATGGTTCAGCCAAGTATCAGCTAGCAGCTTTAGACTGTGTTGAAAAGCAAGCCCGAAGAATCATCGGGATTGACGATGATATTGCTAACTTTCATGACCTCAGCCACCGCCGTGAAGTTGCGTGTCTATCGGTATTTTATAGGATACATTTCGGAGAGTGTGCGCAGGAATTGCACAATTTAATTCCACCGGCCCCCTTTTATAATCGGAATACAAGACGTAGGCTGAAGTTGCATCCTTTGTGGTAGATATTCCGACCATCCGGACTAAACGCTTCGATAGCTCCTTCATAATGCGTACTGCAAGGGTGTGGAATTCTTTGCCTGCCGATGTGTTCCCTGACCAATATAACTTGGGCCTCTTTTAGGCAAGAGTGAATAGGTTTCTCCTAGGCAGGCATGATCCACCTTAGACCTCATCGCCGCTTAACATCAGGCGGGCTTGGGGTCAAATGCCTGCCTGGTCATGAATAAAAAAAAAATGGTATACAATGTTTTCATATAATATATTTCAGAAACCTCAATGGGAACCAAATTAGATGATATTTCATCAGCAGAAAGCAAACGGTATAAAGACGCCATTCATCAAATGGGGCAGCTTTTTGTGTATAGAGTTTCAAAAACTATTTGGTTATTATTAGACTTTGTTTATAATGCTACGAAACAGGGTAAACAACAAAGAAAAGTTTTAAAAATTATTAAAAATTTCCCGAAACAAACCATTAATGAGAGAAGATTTTACATTAAGAAAAATGGATTTGAAATACCTGTTGACAGTGAAAATCATGGCAATGTAGTATTTAAAAATAAAAAGATGGCCATGTTGGATTTATTGCTGACGGCGGAAAATAACGGTCTCGTTGATGAAGATGGAATTCAAGAAGAAGTAGATACCTTTATGTTCGAAGTAAGGATATTACAACGATAAATGGATTATGACATTCTATGTACCAAATGATTCAAATACAATACATTTTATCTGTTATAGGGTCATGACACGACTGCGATGGGATTGACTTATGCTTTACTTGAGTTAGCAAATAATAAAGATATACAAGTATGTTACGTGCTAATTTTAATTTTTATAATCATAGCATTTTCTGCAATAATTTCATATAATTATGATGATTACAGGACAAAGTATTGGAAGAACAGCAACAAATGTTTGGCGATTCAACCCGTCCATCAACGATGGCTGAGCTTTCGCAGCTTAAGTATTTAGAATGTGTTATTAAAGAAACCCTAAGACTGTACCCACCAGTTCCCATAATTAGCAGGAACATACGCGAAGAATTTAATCTTAGTAAGTAATTAGTACAATTAAATGTGTTACGTATTTCTACCCATTTCTACTTAGTTTTGGAAATAGGAGAATCGTGCTTTGAACTTTCAACTGATTTTTTTTTTCCTAATCCATTTTTATTCTTTCGTCTTTTACCTTTTTTTCGTAATTACTAGACGACTAAAACGTCAATAAAATAGTATTTTTTTAATTTTACGTTAGATATGTTTGTTCATAAAAATGTATCCCTTATCTATTGTAAGACGGTGACTATGTCTATGTGTAAGATAATATGTACAATAATAAATAGCGAATGCGTTGTTTCTTTAAATATCTCGCTTCCATGGCTTCAAATCGTACTTACCAAAACACTCAAGTAACCTATGCTATCTAACGTGTAGAAAAATAATTCGAATGTATGGTATACACACTGGGCCGTATTTAAAGTATATATATATACTTCGCTGTCGATACAATAGTCTAGTTGCACATTGATGGTGGATGAATTAAGATGATAGTCTCTGTAGAGAAGAATAAATGTACTATTAAATGGGGCTGTTGCTTGGCACACTTTAATCATGACATGTATTTTCACTATTTTTTCAGGCGGATACAAAGTCCCTAAGGGTTTAACTGAAGTACATATAGACATTTTTGATCTCCATCGAAATCCTGATCTCTATCCAGATCCATTAGCTTTCAAACCAGAAAGGTTTATCGCCGAAAACAGTGCTAACAGATATCCGTATGCGTATATCCCATTTAGCGCTGGTCCACGAAATTGTATTGGTAAGAGTCATATTAGATATGGAAAGAAAAGTTTTCTATAAGAGTAGCTACATGCAAGAGGTTTAGGGTCACTCTAGTGGAAAATATATTTGCTGATTAGATTTATAATATTATATTGAGTTAGCTAGGTATGCATGTTGGAGGCAATTGTATCACGTTGCACTATTTGATTTGTATCCACGTTGACTAAACTAGGATTTTGATAAAATACATTGTTTACAGGTCAGAAGTTCGCGATGTTGGAAATGAAATCAGTGCAGTCGCACGTGGTCCGTAAGTTCGAGCTGCGGCCCGTGACGCTGCGCTCCGAGCTGGAGTTCACCAGCGACCTGGTGCTCAGGACTACGCATCCAGTCACAGTGCAGTTCGTCGAAAGGAAATAGACAAGAGATTTGAGTTGGACCACAATTAGAGCCTATACGCACTGGCGACCAATTCGCCCAGCGACTGTTCTTTTCTATAGATTCTAGTCTTCAGTTTCCGGTGACTGGTCGACAGAGCGTGTAGGCTCTTGTTGTTCACATCACACTATTCAAAATGCTTTTGTTTAAATTTGAAAATTTTTATGTAGCTAAAGTTATCTATTTATATAAATCAGGTAAACTTTGCCTTTATCAGGCCTTTGTGGATTTATAAAAAGATATCGAAAACTAAACCCCGGAGAATTTGTCTATAAATAATACTACTACTGCCCGTACGACCCGTCGTCAGTGTGGAGATACAATTTTAATGTACACGTGTTAAAAAAAATGTCCCTTAGGAAACAGTGAGCGCGCTGTAATATATAATATATACTACCTAGTTAGTAGTCTGGTAGCCCGTACAAAAAAAAAAGTTTAGTATGGCTGATCTAAATGATGCAACTAGCAGATTTACGACGCAGTAATACAGTTTAGTTTAAAAGTTTACTTGTATGTCTGTTATATCATTATTATTGTGAACCTTACTGAAACATACAAACTGCCAAATTTTAAAAACAACTTTTGTTTGTTTTTTTATCTTCTAAATAAAAGTGGGATGAATATGCAGGTTTAGTTTTATTAAATCTTATTGAAAATACTGGTGGTAACAAAATCCTTGCATAGCAATGAATTACGTTGACACCCTCTTGATACTCAAATTTAAATCACGATAGTACTGTCAATACACGAGTATAAGGTATTTTAATAATAAATATGAGCTTATCTTGCTGTAGGTACAAGGTTGTTAGATAAGAAGAAATGCATTCGAATTAAGGCGTAGTTCTCATCGTTTTTTTTTGCCCAAGCCAATTTTTTTTTTTACTAAGGCACCATTCCCACGTAGGAAAAAAAATACATCCATACATTTCGATGAGGGTTAAAATTATACACCTATAACGTTTTTGTTCATACGTAATAATATAAATAACTGTATTAATAGGATTTTATTTTTATGGAGCAGATTTTTGAGACACTCGAATTTTATCCATCTAAATACGCAGACCCAGAAGTCTGTACTTTGACTCAGTAACTTTCACTGACTCAGTAACTTAGTTTGAGTCAGTTCAGAACTTCCTGTAACCCATGCATATACCCGTAAATGTCAAGTTTTAACTTATTAGAAACTTTCGTATGCATCGCAACAGCAAAGTCGCTGCTTGACGCCAAATATATTTATTAAATTTGTTAAGAGAAAATTACCTTGATGGGTCAACTCTTCTTACGTAGCTCGACAAAAATAAGATGAGGATTCAAGATGACAATTAGGGGATGGATGATTAAGGATCCATAAGAATGCTTACTATGCAAAAGTGTATGGGTAGGCAGGTAAGGGTAGATTTAGGTTACCTCGACCAGCGTTTTGAGAAAACGCCAGGTTAAGAGTACACGTCCCGTAGCCGTCGTAATATTTAAATTAACTCGGCTATCCAGGACAAAAAACCTTTAGTTGTCAATTTTAGTATTGAAATTCTATCAAGAAAAAGCAATTACAAATACCTACTGTTTTCCAAGGTCTTTTTCTATTATGTTTATCAAAAACAAGTTCTAAACCTCACTGTAATATAACCTGGTACAGTTTTTCCATCTCACGAAGAGCGTTCGACTATGGTTGTGTTAGTTTTTGTCAGGCGTGTACATGCTCGCTGTTTTAGTGTGCGTAACCTCGAATTTGCTCAGTAAAGAGGTAATACACACTAGGATGATGTGCATGTACAAGTCAAATCACAACCATAGCCGAACCTTGTTTGTGTGTTGGAATAGGTATCTATCTATACCTAAAATCGAAACGAAGATAGTTGAAAAAGGTTATAGTTGTTGGTTAAAATAATCACTCTGTGTACCTTTAACCTTTTTGTATGTGCTTCTCTCTACATATTCTCAAAGTGTATATTTTCATATTGACTTGATAGGTAGTGCGTGTGGGCATTGATCAAATGTATAACCCTAAAGAGTAACATTTAAATATATTTTATAATGATTTTCGAAGTGTTTCTAACAATAATATGCGTGTTACTTTTTGTTGAGTGGTTGTTCAACTGGCGATGGAGAGCTCGATTTGTAAAAAGGATACCCGGGCCCACTGGTACCTTTATTATTGGGAACACTTTGGAATTGATTGGATTGAGCCCAAGTTAGTATACAGCAAACATTGTTCATAGATTAACGATTTGTAGTCGCCAATCATTAATCTATGCTTTGACCATTGTTTTTGAAATGATGATGATGAATGA
Organism: Choreutis nemorana; assembly: GCA_949316135.1. NCBI lineage: Eukaryota > Metazoa > Arthropoda > Insecta > Lepidoptera > Choreutidae > Choreutis > Choreutis nemorana. The sequence goes on from OX438598.1 coordinate 4,711,215, forward strand.
ATGATTTACCCTAGGTAGATACTAGAAATCGAAAATTCAAATTAAAAGATTTCGATTTTTTTTATAACTTATTCGATTTTCATAATACTTTTAACAACTTTATGCTCAAATTTTTATTGAAGCATTTAAACAAATAATTGCATATTAAAATGGATCTCCGCAAAATTATAAAACACCGACAGTTAAGATATATTGAATACGTCAAATTTGCATCACTTGCTGTCCCGGAACTTTTAATACCTAGTCATACCATAATAGCAACAACAGGGTTTTACGTTATTTGTTGAGAAAATTAGTAGAAAAGTACTTAAAAGTCATGCTTGTGACTAGAGTCTGACGTGTAGACTGAACTGACGGAACTGACGTAATTTTTATGTCATAAACATAGCTGTCAGGTGTTTTATCATTTTGCGGGGGTTAAATTCAATTGATTTAATGATAACTATTACAGATAGCTGGAATTGAAATCTAGAATAAGTAGTTTCCATAACTGAAATGATTTAATAATTTGACAATTGAGTTAACTTGTTACAGAGGGTATTTTCATTCACTTCAGGCGTTTGGCAAGTGAATATAAAGGGGTTTTCAGGGAGTGGATGTTTCCATTCGCTGTTTTTAGCATCTACAATCCGCAAGATGTAGAAGTGAGTTGCAAATAAGATGTATATTTTTATTAAAATAACTTGATTTGATGATTTATCTTGTGTTTCTACCATGAGTTTTACCTTTTGCCGCTTTCTACAGCAGTTACAAATTTGTATGAATCTTTGTAAAGCGCCTTTAACGGTTTGATGAGGAATTAAGAATGCTTGTACAAAATCACTGTAGTAATCTATGGTACCTTAAGTGTAGAAAAACTATACGAACTCATGGTAGATACACTGGCTGTTAAAATGGTTTCGCAATTGCCACGATTTTTTATTATAAGAGCGCTGATTTACACGTTGCTTTGCATTTTGATTTTACTAAAATCCCTGTTTCGGTCTTAAAAATAATAAACTTGAGAAGTTCTATGTTTGTCGAGGCAATGAGCGAGCATTGTAAAATTCCTGGCACGTTTAAACAACCCAACATCAAATTAGATTAAATTATAATGCGACTGAAAATTATCTTTTTTGTGTTATATTTGTTTGTTTATATTATAGACCATCTTGAGTTCGCCTACAATGATAAATAAAAGTGTAATCTACGGACATTTGAGGCCCTGGCTTGGTGATGGACTTTTAATTAGTAAAGGTTAGCCATTATTGTTAATTCAAAACTTTAGGCATAAAAATGGTAACTACAATAAAAGTCAAAGTCAGAATGTTTTATTCGAATAAACTTAGAATAAGCACTTTCAAATCGTCATATTTTTTACTCCGGTGGTAGTAAATTCGGAATGCTATTTCTAAGGCGAAGAATCTGGCAAGAAACCTCCGTAGTCCTTTTTTCAATATTGATTACATACAATAATTACAACTTACAATTTGTAAAAAATAATAATTCTAGTTTTCTAAACTTTACTAAGGAAGTCTAGGTCCATTTGAGTGATTATTCTTTTCGGTTTCAGGTGAAAAATGGGTAAGAAGGCGGAAAATTCTCACACCAGCATTTCATTTCAGTATCCTTCAGTATTTTACTACGATTTTAGAGGACAATAGTATAAGGCTCATTAATGAAATATCCAAAAGCAAGAAAGAAGAAACATTAGACGTTGTAGCGCTTATGTCTAATGTAACATTAAACTCTATTTGTGGTAAGAATAATTATAACATGTTTTCGTTTATAGGATTTTTTAATTTGGCATTATTTTTCATAATTATTTCAGAAACCTCAATGGGAACAAAACTTGATGAGATTTCATCAGCAGAAAGCAAACGGTATAAAGACGCCATTCATCAAATGGGACAGCTTTTGGTATATAGAGTTTCAAAAACGATTTGGTTATTATTAGACTGTGTTTATAATGCTACGAAAAAGGGTAGACAGCAAAAAAAAGTTTTAGAGATAATTAAAAATTTCCCTAAACAAACTATTAAACAGAGAAGATTAAACATTGAGAAAAATGGATTTCAAATACCTGTTGATAGTGAAAACGATGATATTTGCTTTCAAAATAAGAAAATGGCCATGCTTGATTTATTACTCACAGCGGAAAATCAAGGACTTATCGATGAGAATGGAATACAAGAAGAAGTAGATACTTTTATGTTCGAAGTAAGGATTTCCGAGTAACACATTTATAAAGACAGTGGACATTGTTTTTCATACCGTTCATACCCAGTAGTATTGACTCAATCATTGTTAATACTGTTATTAACCGTTCTAGGGTCACGACACAACTGCTATGGGACTGATTTATGCTTTGCTTGAGTTAGCTAATAACAAAGACATACAAGTAAGTTTCTGAATTAATCTCTTGCTTGAACTTTATATTTAATTATCTTTAAATAATATAATTCTCGACAATGGTTAAGGTATATGATAATTACAGGACAAAGTATTCCAAGAACAGCAACAAATGTTTGGCGATTCAACCCGTCCATCAACGATGGCCGAGCTTTCGCAGCTTAAGTATTTGGAATGCGTTATAAAAGAAACCCTAAGACTGTACCCACCAGTTCCTTTAATCAGCAGGAACATCCGCGAAGAATTCAGTCTTAGTAAGTACTAGAAGTAAATGTAGAACAATAAATGTTCTACAAATCCACATTTCATTTCGTTTTAGGTTTAATACGAATAAAGAATCGAAGAATAAACTTTTAAGAATAAATTACTAATTTTGTGTAGGTAAGAAATGTGACCACTCCCAACGCCAGAATTGAAATTAATAAAATAATGGGCAAAATATTTAGAAGCTTGTACTGCAATTTAATGTTACCAGCTTAGATGATGTAAACTAACTTCCATTTTAATACCTTATTTAAACACCATAGACATCCATAGCTTAAATAGATATACCAAGACTATGATATACGTGGGTACCACGGAAAATGTTTAGAACTGGCCAGTTAGAAACATTGCAAATAAAAACTTTTTAGTATATTGCATTTATTTATCATTTGTTTTTGTGAATTGGCGGCAAATCTAAAAGTTTTGTTACACGTGAAAATTAACCTATGGCGATAAATTTTGGGTCAATGATTTATTTTGACTTTCGTTGTAGGCTTATTCAACAACAAAGCTATGATAGGCTGTGATTAGCATTTTTTAATAAAGCCCCAGCTTATGCCACTATTTACAATTGGTTTAACGAGTTTAAGCGTGGACGTAGCAATCTCAGTGATGATTCTCGTGAGGGACGTCCTATAACAGCGACTTCTGAAGATAACATCAGTGCTGTGCGACGCATGATAGAAAAATATAAGAGAGTGACCTATCAGCAGATACGGGCAAGCCTAGGCATTGGTATGAGTCAAGTTCAAAAAATATTACACGAACATTTACGCGTCATGAAGCTTTGTACCAGATGGATTCCCCATACTTTAACCGACGACCAGAAACACCTTCGTATGGACTGGTGTCGCCAAACGTTAGATAAGTTCTGCGGCGGTGACTCAAATGCTGTTTTTGACATCGTCACAGGTGATGAAAGCTGGATATATTGCTACGAACCCGAAACCAAAAGACAATCAGCTCAGTGGGTGTTTCCTTTCGAGGATCGGCCAACTAAGGTAAAGAAAGGAAGACGTCAAAGAAAAAGATGATTGCCTTATTCTTTGTTCGGAAAGGTAATTTCGCGACAGTTGTACTAGAAGATGGAAGGACAGTTACTGCAGACTGGTATGTCGATCGCTGTTTGCCTGTTGTCTGCACACTCCGCAAAATGCACTGTTGAATAATTGACTATGGCAGGTGTCGAGATAATGAGTCATCCATCATACAGTCCTAACCTGGCGCCCTGCGACTTTTATTTATTCCCAAGAACTAAAGATAAAATTCGAACTTTTCGCTTTACGAGCCCTGAAGATGCGGTGAAAGCGTACGAAAATGCCATAGACCCCTAAGGAAGAGAGGACCCACTGCTTTTCTCAGTGGTTCTATCAAATGCGACGATGTGTAGAGAGGAACAGAGATTACTTCGAAAAACAATAAAAGTATTGGCAACTTTCTACATTAATCCGTTTTTCAGTGTTCTAAACATTTTCAGTGTTACCTAGGTACACCAAGTGGGTAGCTAACTAGTAGCTAGCTACCTAGTAGGGTAGAAAACTACCCTAAAAACTAATTTGTTGAATACAATAGTTTTAGAATGAGGAGAAAGATTTTTTTTAGCAGCGTTAGATAATCATGACTTAATCTTAAATTTATTTTTCAGGTGGATATAAAGTACCTAAGGGTTTGACTGAAGTACATGTACACATTTTTGATCTCCATCGAAATTCTGATATCTATCCAGATCCATTAGCTTTTAAACCCGAAAGGTTTACCGCCGAAAACAGTGCTCACAGACATCCATATGCGTATATCCCATTTAGCGCTGGCCCAAGAAATTGTATTGGTAAGGAACAAGTACATTAAATACCCACGTAGGTACTTGATTGTAGGATATTGCTTCTAATACCACAACCAGTTTTGATTCGATCTTCGTACCTGCGGGACTGAATATTTTCAATCCCGCGGGATCCCGATATTTGTGGGATCCTGTATGAAAATTAATACAATATAAAAGTGAATGAACAAACAAAATATTCATAATTTAATTAGTTAATTATAAAAAGTTTAAAATGTCCATTATTATTCTCGGTATTCAGAGATCAGTCAAATTTCACTTTAATAGAGAATACTAATACCAAAAAGCATAACATTTAATTAAATCAAACATTTATTTTGAACTGATTTTTGACAAAAATAATTAAATCTTTAAATTTTCTGGTCATTTTAAAGAATAACAATGTTGAGTTTTGAGTTGAGTTGAGTTGTCTGGCAATACTGCGTATTGTTGAGACAATATAACCAGCAGCAGAAAAAGCGTTTCAGAGTAGTCGGCGGTATTCATTCCGAGATTTTATTATGTTCATGTCAGATATTTCTAGGACCTATCAATCATAAGCAGTATTTTTATGGTGAACTCTGATTCTTGGAAATGCAAGTGACACTTATTACATTTGATGCTGAGCTAGATATTTATTTTTTACATCATTTGGGTCCTATCTCACTCACAGTATTGTCAATAAATAACTGTGCCTGTAACGGCCCTAAATAATCGATTTGCCCAAGCAGAGAAGTACAAAGAAACTACGCTCAGTCGTCATACAAGTTATTCACAGACAACCTGATAGAAAGAGACAAGCCTTGATTATTCATAGAGATAAACAGGAGACACCGTATGTATTATACAAGCATATCATACAGATCATGTAACAACAAATTTAAGGTTTTTCTCCTCTACTTCTGCTGCTAGATAATGCTTCTTACAAAATTTCATGATTCTAGGTCAACGGGAAGTACCGATAGGTTTTGATTCCCTGTGCTAACGGAAATGCTATATAACCGACCATATCTTTTGATTGCGTAGACTGAGAGAGTTGATTTTTTCACAGTTTCAAGGCTCGGCACTTGGTATTAATTTTAATTCCTTATTGCTCCAAGCATTCCAAGAGAAAAGGGTATTGACTGGCCGATTCAAATGTTTAAAAATATAATACGAAAGAAGTGGCGCCTAAAGGTTTGTCAACTGTCCACAGATTTTGGAGCATTTTAGACTGCCAACAAGGTTTTCATTCCATTCTTAAATCATCTTTATACAGGATAGTTTTCTTCTTCAAATGCTGCCGCAATTTGATCCAAATTCTCAAATGTTTTAAAAAAGTTTTTGAATAGATAGTTTATTCATTAATTAACAAAATGATTACTTATAGTGTATTATTTCAAAATTATAAATAATTATATATTTCTAAATAATTTATAAACTTTATAAGGCGTGTTTTTGATCGGGACTACCGGTTGACCTTAAATGATACTCTACATAGTTAAACACTGCGCGCACAGTGCTCTCTGTTTCGAAAACGATTTAACGTATAAAAAACTTCAATGACAAAATTTGTAGAGAATTTTATCTTCTATAATATTTACATAGATACAAATAGCGTGAACCCCAAAGGAAACGAAATATTTGCGAAAAATGACCGAAAAATCGAAATCGATTGACCTTAATTTTTGACAGACGCGGACACCTAAAAATATGTAGGTTTTGAGACAAGTTTAAGGATATCAAAATAAACGTTTATGCAAGCATACAGTCAGGTTGCTCGAAGTCCGCAATTCTTACCTTATTTTTACTAAGATGACTGGACTATTATTTTGTTTGATCCGTCTGTTTTATATTTTACAATATGGTATTGCAGTATGGTTTAATTAAAATAATAATATGCTAAAACGCAAGTTTTAATCTCTAGTAGGTGATTTACTACATATTTTACATTACGAAGTGGTCTTATAAGGGTCCATTTTTCCTTTAGACGTACGAAACCCTAAAAATATTACTTTTTATGAATCAGAACCCCGAAATTATTAAATTCAGGTCAAAAGTTCGCGATGTTGGAGATGAAGTCAGTGCTGTCGCATGTGGTGCGTAAGTTCGAGCTACAGCCCGTGACGCTGCGCTCCGAGCTGGAGTTCACCAGCGACCTTGTGCTCAGGACCACGCATCCAGTCAAAGTGCAGTTCGTCAAGAGGAAATAGATAAGATATTTATACAGTTAAATATTAATGTGAACTGAATTTTTTATTATTTAATGTCAATATCACTATGGTAATTGTTTGTACGTAACGTTGTCGATTCTTAACAAATAAATGTTAAAAATATTGGTTTTAAAATTGTTTTTATTAATGCCCGAAAAAGAAGAAATAATATCTTTGTCCATTCTTAACCCCCGAATAAAAATGAGGTATGTAAAAGTTTAACTTATATGTATCTGTTTATCTGGCTGTGGCATCGTATCGTCCTAACGGATAGCCCGATTTTGATGCGCTTTTTTGCAAGATGGGTGATTGAATTTGTTCCTTAATCAAAATTGTAAAGTTGTTAGACGTTTGAAGATCAACATGTCATTTATTCGTTGACGATGAGAATTTCATGACTTCCACAGGCCCAATTGAATTGAAATTTAGTGTATATAATGCTATTTACTCATTATGTTAATATTAACCTGGTGCTGTAGCACCAAGCAGTCTGCGGGATACTAACTCCTTGAATACTTACATCAGATATAGCTTGTTTGTGATCATTAGAACGGTCTGGATGACTAGATGTTGATAATTATCATCATTATCGTTAACCCATTACCTTATTGAAAAAAAGATTGTACTAACTTCCACGTGTTCAATTGATTAGAAATTTTGTGTAAATACCTACTACTTCTACTTGGGTGATATTTCCATAATAGTAGAGTGAGGAATATTGTGATTTGAGAGAGGTGTGGGGTAAAATAAATTTAGTGAAGAGGACTTAGAGAGGCATGTTAAGATGGTTTGGGAAAGTGGAAAGGATTAATGATCCAAGATATACGAAGGCTGTGTATTTTGGAAATATGTGTGGAAGGGCAGGTAGGGGCAGACTTATGCGGGTATAGAGATGTATGTAAGGATCGTTTCGTATCGCGAGCCACTGCGTGAGTTTGTGTGTGTGTGTGTGTGTGGAAAAAATCGTAGCGTGTATGCAGGTTCTTAGTTTAAAATTATGAAATAAAATTAAAGAACCCCGTCAGAAAAAAGTTGCAAATCGAATTGGTTGCAATCAAAAACTTTAATATTCTGGCTACTTTTATATAAGCGTCATCGCGTCGGGGAACTGCTAAATAAATTAATTATAGAGAAGTTTTATATGAGTAGGTACTCTATCCAGGTAGGTTATGCACGTAAAAACAATATCAAATCGGTCCCCCATCGTGTTCATTAGAAAAACCTGGAAATGAGTCAACTTTTTTTTGTAAATTCGTACAATTAAATTATTAAAGTTTATGTACAAAAAAATAAAAATATAGCTAAGAACCATCTCGGCCAAGTCACGTTCACAAAGAAAACTGCATCAAAACCGTCGAGGGTTAAAAATTCATAATAAAGGCACTGGGTGTAAACAAGGAGTTGTTGTGCAACACTTATACATCTTTCGGTCTTACCAAGATACTTTGTTACTTATAAATTTATGCTGTGCTTTAGATAAATGTACATAAATAACACGAGTGTTGTGATTGCTCAATTAACTTTTTGAAGTCTGATCTCATTGCATACCGATAATTTTAATATAGTAGGTACCCACACAAGTAGATAATGTAATGTAACGCAAAGACATTTGTGTAACATTTATTATTATTCTTTGATTAAAGTATCTATTTTTGTATAGTCCAGTCTTGTGTTGATTTAAAAAAAATGTAGGGTTCCGTAGTTCACGTCCGGAACCCTTATACTCCTAGTTTCGTCATGTCCTACCGTCTTTCCGTCCTCAGCTTACCTTCTTAACTGCTAGTGCTAGAAAGAAGAAACTTTGCATAGATATTTTTTTTTGGACTCCTGCCCTACACGTAAATTGTGGATGATTTTTATCCCCCGTCTATCCCATAGTGTGAGGTATCATTGAACAGGTCTTTTAAGACGATTTTTTGACTTAGATATCCGTTTGATCTCGAAAAATAATGATGGCAGTCCATGTATTGAATTTTGAAATAAAACTATAACGGCTTAGATAACTTTGTTAGTTCAGGAGTTATAGAGGCCTAACTTGTAACATGTCATTAATTGAAACACTTCCTATAAAGATAACGAAAAAAAAACTGTGAGCCGTCACGGGACGCCTGGCAGATGTGAAACATCGACATTATTTTGTAAAAGTAATATGCAGAAAAGAACATATTGTGATAGGAACTAGATATGTCATAATGATAAAATAAAATATTACGATTTTTTTCCAGATAACGATGACTATTTATCGAATAAACATTTATTTTCATTAAATACAAAAATTTACGAATTTATTTCAAATCGTGACTACTTAATTCGTTTAATCAGTGACTTCGGTAATAGTTATCTTCGATGTTGCCTCTGAGGACGGTATTACTGTGACAATTGGTCGATGGTAACTGAAGTATGTTACAAAATAATAATAATATTTTGTGACCCCTGTGATGATTGTTGGGTTCTGAAATATTTAAAAAAAATATGTTATTAAAATGTACAGAAAAAATTTAATTGGCTTCAATATATTAGTAAACTCAAGAATCTTAGCTAGTTACTTCAATATATTACTAAAGATCGTAAATTATAAATATCAATAATAAATGATTCACTATAAATGCCACTATGATCAGAAAAATTAATTAATTTTTTAATGTCCATATTTATAACAAATAAGAAAAAACTTTCGTGCGCTGCACGCCGTCAGCTGATTTAGAAATACAATTCTGTCAGTCTTAATAAATTTATTCTCTGAGCAATTGTTATAATGCATTAATTTCAATAAGAATGAAATTAAAATTAATTATTAATTTAAAAACATTATATGCAATGAAATTTATGTGAATTTTAATCTACCAAGCTAGTAGATTTTACATTTACTGGTGCTCAAAACACACCAAATATACGCGTGCTTAATGCACAGATAAATGCATACTTTAATTATAAAAATATAATTGACTTACTGATGACTTGATGGTGTGTCATAGAGTGATTTTGCTTTCTTTGCAGGAGGCTGATCACTTTCACTCTCTAAATTATCACGGTCAGACATTTTATTATCAGAAAAATAATTTGTTTTCAAGTAAAACATAGGTTATGTTTACTGTAGTAAACAACACTGTGTACACTACGGAGTATACACTATAGGTATTCGTGCTCAGTGTAGCGAGAAAGATGGCTTAACGCCAGATCGAGTGGGAGAGAATCACACAGTCGATTGTGCATGGCGACGCGTCACCACACCATACACACTACTGCATATAGACTGTATATATATATACCATCGTATAGCGTGGCGACGCGTCGCCACGGCATGCGTCGCCACGCCAGAAATCGGTTTTACGTGCGGCTATAGATGTTTCACATCAATAATAAGAAAACATGTAAAATATTAAAATTAAAATCATAACAATTATGGCTGATAGCGGAACTCTATTCTATGCGAGGCCTGACACGCACTTGGCCGGTTTTTAAAGGTACAGTCATTCCATCTCACGGAGACCAGACCGTTTAACTAAGGTTATTATTAGATTTATCAGGAGTGTACGTATATGCATGCCAAAATATATGCACATTATTTCAGTGTACGTAACCTCGAGTTCGCTCAGTGCAGATGATATGTACATTGCAACAATAAACATACACAACTCTAATCAAGACTATTATCGAACGATCTTCGTGAGATGGAATGACCATAACATAATTGGTCACTCGGTAACTTAACTAGTGCATGAGTGGCTGTGTCGACGCAAACTACAACTACAAGAAATATCTGAAGCATTGTTATAGATACTTCGATATTAGCTTTAAACATTCAACTTGCTAAGATGCTTTTACAAATATTGATTGCAGTGCTCGTAGTGTTTTTGTTAAGCATATTAGATTGGTTTTTGAACGGTCGTTGGAGAACGAACGAAACCTGCAAAGTCCCAGGAAGAACTAGGAGATTCATTGCAGGCAATAGTCTGGAATTGTTAGGACTAACACCAAGTAAGTACGGCAAAAACGTTGCTTTATTAGTTTTATTACCTCCTCCTATTTTGAAGTCAGTTAAAAACGCGGTCTTTTAAAGTCCAAAAATACTTATATTAACATCGGTACCTTGGTTACCTTGAAACAAAACCTTCTCGAGATAAAAAACCAGTTTATGAGTTCAACCTAACGAAATAATGTTAAATGATAAGAATGTTATTTTATATATTAGTAAGTTTAAAGTAAATATTCTACAAATCAGTTTTTATGAAAGCAACATGCAACCGAATTGAGAATTCTTTTTTTGAATTTGGTTTAAAAGACTAAACCGGAAACCGTGAAGCCAGAATACAAAAAAAATTGGCGGAAACATTCTTTAACTTCAAAATATCCTGTAAAAAGTAGCTGTCCACAAACCCTTCAATCGTAATTAACCTTCATAATTAATTTTAAAAATTTAATAAATAATAAATATACCTAACTTATCACTTTCAGGGGAAATTTTTGTCCGTTTAAGAAATTGGGCAAGTGAAAATAAGGATTTGTACCGTCAGTGGATGTATCCGTTTGCAGTTTTCCATATTTACAATCCTCATGATGTGGAGGTAAGTTTCAGTTGATTAGATTTATTTAACATTATTTTCATTTTATTTTACACTAAATAAACCATTTGCAAAAACTACATCTCAGAACAAGCAAAGGCAGAGACGTACTCACGAATTATGAGTAACCATATAGTTAAAAGCAATACTGTGTAACATTTTTAGACTGTCCTCGGTTCAACTACGATAATCGAGAAAAGTTTTTTATATTCGCTGTTGAGGCAGTGGCTCGGCGATGGACTTCTTTTAAGTAAAGGCAAGCATTTTTTATCACATGGCCATTATATCAATAAAATAAAAAGCATATAATCAACAAAATATATCAGTATATTTCTTATTTTATATTTTTAAGATTAGTCGCAATTATATTTTCAGGAGAAAAATGGGTAGCTAGGCGGAAAATTCTTACACCAGCATTTCATTTTAGTATTCTACAGCAGTTTACAACAATATTAGAAGAAAATAGTAAAAATCTGGTCGTTGATATTGGGAGAGAAGAACAAATACTAGACGTGGTCCCTTTAATCAGTAATGTTACTTTAAATTCGATTTGTGGTAAGAACATTTACATATCAAGTTGCCTTCCCAATGAATTAAATTTAGAATAACTTCACATTCATCTGGATTAAAGATTGGTATTGAAGAACAGCCTTGCCTTGGATCCGTAGAAATACAAATTGGCACCATGGATTGATTGACCTCTACTTTTTTTCTTAGAGAAGAGAGGAAAAATTGCCTCCCTAACATCACGAAGTAAGGAACGGAAACATTCACTATGTTCATGCACAGGCTAGAATTCCATCCATAAATGTAAACTAAATGGTCAGCCGTAATTGAAATTGATTCCCAAAAAAATTGTCATTCAATCTTTGGACAGCATACAAATGTTTTGATAGCAATAAATAAAAGTGGAGATACAACCCTCGTTTTGTATCCATATCTGTATTCTAATTTAACCAATATCTCTTTGATTTAGAAAAGTTGCTGAGCAAGTAGTTATTTTGGCTGACCAAATCCATGTTTTTTGTTTATCAAAATAGAATATTTAGCAGATTGATTAAATGGTCCGGTATATTTATTGCCGGCGGCTGCGTCCGCCTAACTTCAAGTAGAGAGTCAATAAATAAAATATACATAACAATATAGAGTCGAGCATAATGTTTTATGAAGGCAATCTTTTTTGCCACATTTTCAAATGTTTGCCTAAAAATAAGGATTGGTAGTTTGAAAAACAATAATGTAGTAAACACGATACTATCTCTTTACCGGAATTCGTATTCTCTGGTTTCAAGGAAGCTAGAAATTATTTTGAATATAAGAAGTGTAAGTAAAAATAAACGATATGCGTGCCAATTTAAAGTTAAATAATTGAAGTTTAGATAATATTTTGTTTAGGCAACAAAAACTTGACTGACGAAAATCGAAGTAGCATAGATCTTTGATAAATTGAAAGTTACAACTACCTACTCAACATAAACATATGAAATCCGGGTTTTAACACCTCTGCCTACCCCACTTGAGGTATTAATTACGGCGTTAGTTTATGTTTATGTTATGTAAACTACCTTCTTATTGACTAGATAAAAATATATGCATTTATTTTTAGAAACAGCAATGGGCACAAAATTAGATGATAATTCATCGGCAGAAACTAAAAAATACAAAAGAGCTATTCTCGAAATGGGGAAACTATTTACCTACAGGATGGCTCGAAATTTATGGTTAAAGTTGGACTTTATATATAATCTCACCAAACCGGGTAAAATTCAGAAAAAAGTTCTTGAAATTATACATGACTTTCCCAAACAAACAATAAGAGAGAGAATATCTTACATACAGAAAAATGGATTTGTAATGCCTGTTGACGACACTGAAAGCGACATAGGCTTAGGAAAAAGGAAAATGGCTATGCTGGACCTGTTGATATCAGCTAAAATAAATGGTAAAATCGATGAGGATGGAATACAAGAAGAAGTGGATACATTCATGTTTGAGGTTCCAACTACTTTTACTAGCTATCTTTTTTTTTCTCAAGAAAAAAATGTATAAATACTTCCTAGGGTTTCGCTTTTACCGCAGTTTTTGCGTTCTCGGGGATCGGAAATATTTTTAGGTATCGTATAAATGCGTTTTTGAAATTAAATCGGTTATTATTTAGATTTCACATAATCAATTTTAGAATTTTGATTATTTAACATCGTCATTAAATATGAAACATGTTAGAGTCACACTCCGTATAGTACAACGTAAATTAAATAATATAAATTAACGAACTTAGTTTAAACTTTTTACTAAGTTAAAAAATACTACCATTAGGCTATCAATTTAAGGAATTTATTTAAAATATTTATTTCACACATTTCTAAAAAAGAAACATTAATGCAGTAGCAATGAGTTAATTTAATTTCAATCGAAATTATCAAAACGTGCAAAAGACTCCATAAAGTTTTTGTTTTCATCTAAGATTTAAAACATCCATTTCTATCTAATGCAATTCCTTCATTGTTGCGTATTAGAAAAAATCGGGGCTATATTCATCTTTTCACTTTTTGTAGCCAGTTCTTACTATATCGTGCTCATTTTAATCAATTCGAATCCTAGGTGTGGCAAAAATTTGCAATGGTTCAAATATTTACATGGTTAATAATAACTTTTCTTAAAATTTTGCTGTACTCCAACATTGCCGCCGGGGGCAGTTCGTCGCCCGTGCTCTCGATGGTACCTATATATTATTTTCTGAAAATGTATTTAGAGTTTTCGTGTTTTGTCATAATATTTATTATTTTTAACAAAATTGTATACATGTAAATAAAGCGAAACCTTAGAACATGAACAGCTACCTATGGCATATGGCACGTTCTGAAATAAGTCGTTATTTTAGGGTCACGATACGACAGCCATGGGGCTTACCTACGCTTTGTTAGAATTAGCAAATAATAAGGAAATTCAAGTAAGTTCCTACAATCAAATAGAATCGAATAGTATCCATAAAAAAATCTGTACCTTCTCAAAAATAATTAAATTTACAGCAAAAGGTACTAGAAGAGCAAAAGCAAATATTTGGAAACTTCTCTGGATCAGCTACAATGAAGGAGTTGTCCCAATTGAAGTATTTAGAATGTTTCATCAAGGAGACCTTAAGGCTATATCCTCCAGTACCGATCATCAGTCGACATACTAGAAAATCAATTGAATTGAGTAAGAATTGAATTGAGCCTACATTTATATGTTTACCTACATGTTAATTGATATGAGAACTTTTTCTTTTCTTTGTTTCGTACCCAAAGTGTAAAAACGGGACCCTATTACTAAGCCTCCGCTATTCTTCTGTGTGTTTGTCTGTAAGTGCGTTGTATCTCATAAACCATAACAGCTAGACTCCTGAAATTTTCGAAAGTGTTTATTTCTGTTGCCGCTATAACAACAAATACTAAAAACATAAAGCAATTAAAATTAAAGAGGGCTCCAATATCTTTTACGTACTTATCTAAAAAGTATATCATATTTAATATAAGACGGTACGGAACCCATATTGTAATGAAATAATGTAATACGACTCACACTTTCTCGCTTTTATTGTTATTTACCTACTTCGTTATAAGGTGGCTACAGGATACCAGAGGGACCAAACGAGATTCATATTCATATATTTGATCTTCATCGACGTGCTGATTTATATCCAGACCCGTTAGAATTCAAGCCAGAAAGGTTCTTCCCTGAAAATTGTGTAGACAGACATCCTTACGCCTACATTCCCTTCAGTGCTGGTCCCAGAAACTGTATTGGTAAGAGTACAAGGATTACGTTTTTAATACAATGGACATAATACAGTAGACTCGATTTCCCGGACCTTTTTCTGTTACTGAATTATTTTCGATGACAAGTTTAATTTTTGTCAGTTGTTTCTAATAAATAAGTGGCATTGTGTGTGCACAGGCGAGGTAAATATTTATATATCATGTTCATGTAAAATTTATTTTCTTACTAATACTAATCTTTGTCTATTCAATTATCCGAAGGCCTTACGACAACGATTATGTTAGCCAGGTATCTATTGTACTTACTTACTTATTATGTACTTTTTATAACAATGATCACATTACAACATACACTTTGACCAAGATTATATATTCTTTTCTCATAGTTAGTTATATAACGATATGTTATATATTAAATAGATAAGAATACTATAGCCAAAATAAGAAAGCGAAACAATGCGTCTTGCAAATAACTTAAAGCGTCTTGCAAATAGCTTAGCAGGGGCCAATATAATACATAACAAATAAATGAACTTACGTGTAAAACTTGAGAATGGCTCGCTCGACCAATTTGTTTAAAGATTTTTTTGTTCGTTATCGCTTTAGGTTTATATGAATTAAAATTTTGATACCTATGCGTAGCTAGGGCGTTTCGCTAGTTTATTGATGTTTTAAATAAGTTTTTTTAATTAAACTAGGAAAACTAAAATACATTGTTTACAGGTCAGAAGTTCGCGATGTTGGAGATGAAGTCAGTGCTGTCGCACGTGGTGCGTAAGTTTGTGCTGCGGCCTGTAACGCTGCGCTCCGAGCTGGAGTTCACCAGTGACTTGGTTCTTAGGACCACGCATCCTGTCACAGTGCAGTTCGTCAAAAGGAAATCGTTTTTTCCTAATTAATTAATGTTATATGTATAACGAGCCCTTGGACTTGGTTTATTATCTAGCCTATAAAATTAGACTACAAGCATTCCATGATTAAATGTACATAACGATGAAGAAAAAATACAGTTGTATAATTATTATTGGATTCGACGCAAATGTTTAGCAGAAGATAAAACGAGATTTTTTGTTGAAAGTTGACATGTGAACATTAGGTAAAATGCGTAAACAAATCAATCAAATCGAAACAAATACTTAATATTTACTTACTTAATAATAATATAATATTAATAATACTTACTTAACAATATAAATTTTTATCTGCTTAAACCGTTTTTTTAATTTTCCCGTCATTTTAACCATCTCAAGAAACGTAAACGTAAAAGTTAAAAAACTCGCGCATTTTAGCGAATATTAATAAATATAAAAATAACCATCGATGTTCCCGTATTACCTACAGCACTTGGCAAAGCTACGCGCTATATTTATAGCAAAGAGGAAATTTTACAGAGTACAGTGCGTTGGGGAGATTCGTGAAGTTCACCCACATTCCATATTACTGTTGGTATATTCCTGCGCGCACGCATGTGCAAGCGCACCGTCCAAACTGCTCGGGAACTCACAAGAACAGTTTCCGAGGCTGGTTACAAAGATTTTGTGATGGAAACTGACAACGATTTTGAGGTGAATAGAAATTGTGTTACTTTTAACAGGCAAAGTGGTTTTATATAAAATGGTCTAGGTGTAGTGTTGACTTAAAGGTGCTTACGTTTTAATGGAATAACAATCTAAAATATATTTTATGCTTTGAAAACAGTATCTTTTTCATAATTTTATCTTTATCCTTTAAATAGATTCATAAACAGATTCTCGTTTTACAGAACTTGACAAATAAAAATATAAAGTAGGTATTAAATTGTTAATTTCTAATTTGAGACAGAGAATTATTTGTTTTAAGGGTTAATTAACCCTTTTAAAACACAACGTGCACCAAACTAAAAGTAGGCAGATGGTTTTGACTTTAAGAAAAACATTACGGCAAAACTCACGATATAGTAAATAAGTAGATAGTAGTATTGTAAATGAAATTGCGTTATTTCGTTAAAAACGTGACAATTTAGGTTTACTTTGTTTTCGTACGTAACAAAGTAAACAGTGCCAATGAGATAAAGACGAAGTGGGAGGGTCAGGCTTCGCGCTTGCGCTCTTCGCGTAATTGTATCAGCGCAAGTGCAAGGCGATGTCTAGTTAACTGGTAGTCAGCATACGAGCTCGTGTGCTATCGGTTCTCGCCATGAACACCCGACAACTTCAAAAACTATTCCGAACCATCAGCCCCATAGCCAGGAAACCCCCATGCCTTTGCTCGCGCCACTACAGTCAGGCCATACCAGTCTACGTTATCAATAAACAAGTGAGTTCTATTCAAAAAACTAGATTTTGCAGTGATTTATTTATGATGTGAATTTACATATTAAGATATAGTTCTGCCGACCGAAAATAATTCATTTGAATAAAAGCAAAATGTATTTGATTTCAGAGATGGCGAAACTCTCTACCAAACTTTTATGCCTCCCAATCTATTGATATGAGGTATGTATAAATGGCAATATGGCAAACTGATGTAATTTCTAATAGAGATTTATTTTGAAAAAGTATTCATACTCGTATTTGTTATTATTAGTTATGGTTATAAATAAATAAATAGCAGTAATGAATGTTAATGAAGCATATCGACTCCTATTGATCTGCATTAAACTTTGAATGATTGTTCACGCGATTGACGGCGCCTCTTTGTTATGATGGAGTTCATAAAGTAAGTTTCATAAGAGGAGATCAAAAACTTATTAGATTCTATGGTCTTGACGATAAGGATCAGTTACTTAGCAACAGCTGAAGTCTGGACAAATCAATACCAGGTTGAACCTTGACCTATGAAAACTGGGTTTATAGGATAAACTGTCTAGCCTAGGATTACTTAAGAGGATAATGTTCGCTGGTTGTTTTGTCTTATATTTATTATGCCTGAAGACTTATACAATAAGTATTCTACGACGACGTATTAACAATACTGGGTTATGATTTGTTAAAGAACTTGTAGAATAAGCCATTAATATTGCAAAATCAAAGTTTGATAAAACATTTTGAGAACATGAGTGAATATATAAATTTTTATGGGATTTTAGTAAAATGAAAATATTTTTGTTCATGCTTATCGAAGATCCCGCCAGTATTCATTCGTCCAGAACCTTGATCCATCGTAAGTATGTTTGTTAAGATGTTTTGAGAATTTTTTATAACTTTTAGCGGAAGTGGTTTTCAGTTTTTTTCGAATATACAAAAATCTTGTTGGTCAGAATTTTATTGTTCTTATTATTAAAACAGGTTTTTAACTAACACAACTTATTAAACAGCTTTTTGAATTCAGAACCAATTTTTTATTTTGATAAAATGGTGTGAATGAAAGTTTTATTTCTGCATGAATTATTTACTAAAGCAGTTTTAAATTCTTTTGATTTCAATATTTCTCATAAATAAAGAATTCGTTTGCAAACACCAAATAGAACATCGTCGAAGTTGTGCTACAATTTTTGTGTCTTATGGACGTTGATTTATATTGCATTTTAATTATACTTGTTTAATTGATTAATGATTGGTCTCCGCTGCGCTTTGACACCGCGACTACCAATAATTAATCTATGGTTTGTTTATTTCATTCGAGGTTCTTTGTTATACTTTTTATTATTAGTAAAATGTGCGAAGTAGAGAACATTTTTCAGTCAATGAAGAAGTTTTTGTGCATTCATTTATAGCTATAAATTCCTATCTTCCTATTAAATTCGCTGTGAAACTAAATACGGTAACTAGTCTAGGAATAATGATTAAACGATTAACAGCCGACGACTTAGCCACAACAATACGTTGACGATACTGACACCTAACAAAGCTAGATAAAATTTGTTTCACCTGTCGTCAGTGTTTGCCAAAATCTTTAAACTGATATGGTAGACGCTACACATACCAATGACGAAACCCGTCTCAGTGTGTAGCTTATAAATTAAATTTGTAAATTTTCCATAAAGCCATGATTTAAAAGTATGACGTCCAGATGTGTTCGTGCTTTCGGAATACTTTTATATTGTTTAGTTGAAATCATGAATTCAAAGAAAAAAAAGTCTATAATCTGTCTAGAAATACCTTTAAAATTTCGACGGTAAATTAAGTGTTATTAAATTCCAATGTTTGATTTCAGTATCAAAAAGTCGTTAAAATAATTGGAAAATTAAATTAGCCATAACTTTTATAAGATGAATAAAAAATGTAAGAATGCAACATAAACGTTTATTAAAGAGAAGAATAGAAATAATTAAATATAAGTCCTTACCCTTATACTTTTAATTTTGTTTCAATGTGAGTGACGTGGCATTCGTAGCATAGCATTAAAAACTGTAACTAATAAGATATTGGTAAAACATTTTTGTATGTGCAGGGTACGAGAAGGTTCGCACAAAAATGCAGACGATGTCCTCTTCGATATGTTTAAAAATGAGGAGACGGGTCTATTACCGGTTGGGAAATTTTTAGCAGTAAGTATTGCTATAGGCAAAAGATAACGCTTTGAATTCAATAATTACACTCGCTGTAATAACCTTATAAAATGTTTTTAGGCCCTAAGAACAACTGGCATCAGGAAAAATGATCCACGAGTTAAAGAAGTAATGCATAACTTATACAAAGCACACAAGGAATCTAATTTCGAAGGGGGCTCTCCAGAAACATTAAAGATTGATAGAAAGACATTTAAAGAAGTTATTGCACCAAATATCGTCCTAATTACAAGAGCATTCCGAAGCCAGTTCGTTATACCAGACTTTCAAGATTTTATCAAAGACATAGAACAAATTTACTGGTCTGCCAAGAGTAACACGGACGGTAAAGTTGCGAGCTACATTCCTCAGCTAGCCAGGGCCAGCTCCGACAACTGGGGAGTGAGCGTATGTACGATTGATGGGCAACGATTCTCTATCGGTAAGTATATAAGTATAGCTTACTTAAAGTTCCTTCAAACCTGTAAAGTAGCTGCATGCTTCATAAAACACCAAAAACAGTCAGGAAAACTAAAAAACTTTCGAAATCCTGGCAACGTAGGGTATTTATTGCATGTACACAGCAATAACTAATTTAGAGAAACCTTCTCAGTCTCACTACTTGGATTTTAACAACAGAACAAGTTTGACCATATGTCTCATCTAAAGGAAATATTGTGATGATGACGTAAAATGATGATGCTATTTCTTTACAGGTGAT
Organism: Choreutis nemorana; assembly: GCA_949316135.1. Taxonomy (NCBI): domain Eukaryota; kingdom Metazoa; phylum Arthropoda; class Insecta; order Lepidoptera; family Choreutidae; genus Choreutis; species Choreutis nemorana. Next base: position 4,731,390 of record OX438598.1, read on the forward strand.
GTGACACTCCCATTCACACTACAGTCATGCAGTAAGCCTTTGACGTATGCGATGGCGCTAGAGACTCTGGGTCCGGACGCCGTGCACAACTATGTTGGCACTGAGCCCAGTGGAAGAAACTTCAATGAATTAATCTTGGATTACAATAGTGCGTATTTTATCATCATTACGACATACTATTTTGTATATTCTAGCTTTACATTTTACTTAATAAACGTGACGAAAATATTACTATAATCCATTATGATGACAGAAAAGACCGCCAAGTGAACAGCTAAGACTGGTTAATTTAGGTAAACACATTGTTTGCCAACTTCGTTAACATATGTATATTATTTGCAGTGAAGCCACACAACCCAATGATCAATGCAGGTGCAATTTTAGTATGCTCGTTATTGAAAACTCTAGACAAGCCAGAGATGACCCTGGCTGAGAAGTTTGACTATGTAATGTCATTCTTTAGCCGTTTAGCAGGGAATGAAGTGTTGGGTTTCAACAACGCAGTATTTTTGTCCGAGCGCGAGGCTGCAGATAGAAACTATGCTCTTGGATTTTATATGCGAGAGCACAAGTGTTTTCCGGAAAAAACTAATTTTCGCGAATGTATGGACTTTTATTTTCAGGTAACCAATTTTCATATGCTTTGCCTGAAGACTGACCTAGTTAAATGGTATTTTTAGAGTTTTAACAACTAACAATAAAGTAATTGGTAATTTTATGTCAAACAAAAGGTTTATTTTGGTTTTAGTGTTGTTCCATGGAGGCCAACTGCGACATAATGTCAATTATGGCAGCAACTTTGGCTAACGGAGGCATTTGCCCCATCACTGATGAGAAAGTACTTCGCCCAGACTCAGTCCGCAACGTGTTGTCCCTTATGCACAGTTGTGGAATGTATGACTACTCCGGGCAATTCGCTTTTAAAGTCGGACTCCCCGCTAAGTCAGGAGTATCTGGAGCCATGCTTATAGTGGTACCGAATGTGATGGGAATTTGCACGTGGTCGCCACCACTGGACCCTCTTGGAAACAGCTGCAGAGGACTGCAGTTTTGCGATGTAATGTCATTCAGCTTTTGATTTTTTTAGTTTGTTAATATTAATCGTGTCTAAATTTTGGTCGGATTTTTTTCAGGAGTTGATAGAAAAGTTCAATTTCCACAAGTACGACAATATTCGATATGCGAGTCATAAGAAGGATCCGCGTCGGTACAAGTTCGAATCCACTGGACTAAGTATTGTCAATTTATTGTTTTCGGCAGCAAGTGGTGATCTCAGTGCTCTCAGAAGGTACGTGTATCAAATATTGTAATATAATTCGAAATTACTTCACATCTAATTTGTTTATTCGTGTTTACTAGCGATTCTTCCGATACCGATTCGTCTCTTCTACCCGTGCAAGAAGATACATCTAAACAATAAATTTTTCGTCAAGTAAAATCTAGAATTCAGTGCAATAATTTAGCTATTGGAACATTTATTTTTTTCTTTCACATAATTATTAGAATCATTAAGTTGCGATAGGAAAAATATTACATTAAATAGCTATTCGAGTATGTTTTCCATAGGTATATCGTTACCATACCGTATTAAAATCAACCATAGGTCGATACCGTCATCGCTCCGCTTGATTCGATATTTAGATAGACGGATATCGCTATCGCTTAGCTTAAAACAATATCCCATCTGCCACTGTTATACACATTGCAACTATTTCAGGCACCACCTATCTGGTATGGACATGACACTGTCAGACTACGATGGTCGCACGGCACTGCACTTGGCTGCAGCAGAGGGTCACTTGTCCTGCCTGGACTTTTTGCTAGCTCAGTGTGGAGTGCCGTATGACCCACGAGACCGGTGGGGCAGCCGGCCACTTAACGAAGCCGAGACTTTTGGCCATGCGCCCATTGTGAAATATCTTAAGGACTGGGAAAGCACTCATCCGCAAGACAAAGAACAAGAGAACTCAGCATCAGTTGATGATATCCTAGAAGTGAAACCAGACTCCAACGACGCAGTTAAAGATCCAACCATTCAGGAAATTGTTACCAGAAATGGTGATCACACTAAATAGACATTCATATTTAAGAATCTTAATTATGACTTTAAATCATAAATTATATTATAAGAATTCCTCAAGGACATGTTTAGAGGGTTTTAATTCTTAATGACTGTTGCTGTTATTATCTGAATTTTAGAACAAAATTTACTATATTTACAAATTTTAAAATTTATTTTTTAGTTATAATTAGAATATTTCTGTATATTCAGACGAAAAATACATGATATTTTTCTCAATGAGCAGATTTAATTCTACTGTTTATACATTTCTTGTCATAAATGCTATTAAAATCATAAATAAATATATATGTAATTGTGATTGCAATCACATTCCATAACCTAGTGATCAACTTTGTGTTACCTACATTTACCAAGTATGCTTATGTATGAATGTGTTATATAGATAAATACTTTCATATAAATGTATGTAGGAACATATTTATTAAAAATACTATGTACTTGTGTATATATTAATGGATAATTAATAAAGACAATAATAAAAAAATATAAATAGCTTCAAACTGAGTAGATGTTGGCAGTCAATTAAAATGTTGAATTTAATCTGTTTTTTACTTTTGTATTGAATTCCAATATTGTAAAACATCATAACAAATAAATACAACAGGTGACTTGTTACAATAATACAATGGAATGGGATTATGTTACATTTATTTACAACTAAATATGTATATGTACATTAATAAATCACTGCATTTCAGTGGTTGTTTGTGATCTTGGGTTAGACACTAGGCCTAATAACTTGCAGTCTGCTTCCAATAGTGTCAAGTCAGTATTGGAACCAAGAAAACGTGAGGAAAGTTCTAGATCTTTAATTTGAATACGAACCCGGCTTCCTCTTACATATTCATTTCCCCTAGAGGTTGGTCTTGTGCAAACACAGTGGAACTTCCATCCAAAGTCAATATATAGATCATCTTGAACCACATGGAATATTTTTCCAATCACAACTTTGTTTGTTGGATCTCCAAGCTACAAAAAAAACGAAACATTTAAATAATAGGTACCTTTTCAATTTACATTTAAAAATCCTTATAGTGATATAAACTTTAAGTTTTACATCTACTAATTTCGAATTGCGAAGAAGAGAGGCAAATGTATGATTTTGTTGGCTTTCTGGAGTGCCTAATTGTGACTGTTTTTCGTAGGCCTTTGCGAATCCTCCAACTTTGTTCCCAGATTCAACAGTTCCTTCTACGATAGGAGTTTCACTGTATAGTAATTTGCAGTATCTGGAGTAGGTTATTGGTCTTAGTAGACATGGTATTTTATTGGTTATTCTTATCATGGTCTCGTATTCAAGACAAATCTACTCCTTTAAAATATAATATAACCTAAAAACAAAAATCGAACAAAAAAAGTTAAGTAGTTATTCAAGAAGGGCAAAAAGCGTCAGCTCTTACAGGTTGGATGTGGATACGTAAGTGAGTGTGATTTATTTATTAAATTGTAAAATTTGTAAACAAACCCAAGTCACTAAAAAGTATACTTTAGTGCTGGAAAATAATAGCTCGGAACATTTATCCACTTTTGTTTTATTGAACCAACCTAAGTCTTTGTATGTCAATAATAATGAATAACAAAGAGTGGAACCATTTGCCATGAGAATAAAAAAAACAACAAACTGTCAATTTCCTACACGCGACAGACAGATTATGATATACATTGAACATATTTTTGATAATGTTCATTAATCAGATAATCGTTTTTTTATAAAAGAAATTCAAAATGACTGAAGATCAGGATGGGAAAGATTCGCAATCAGATTCTGGTGGTAAAGGCTTTGCGAATAAAAATAAAGATAAGAAACCTAAAGCTCAACGACCCCTTACCAAAGTAAGTGTTTACATTACTGGAATTACTATAATCGGGATTTTGCGGGTTCACAGTCAATTATAAGTAATTTATTTTATTTTGCAGATAATTCTTCGTAGACTGCCGCCCACAATGACTGAGGAAGCATTTTTGGAGCAAGTGTCTCCAATTCCAGAGCATGATCATTTTTACTTTGCCAGACCAGACACTTCTCTTGGCAACAACAGTTATTCGAGAGCTTATATTAATTTTATTAATGTAGATGATATTTACCTGTTTAGAGATAAATTTGATGGATATATTTTTCTAGATGAGAAAGGTAATTTGTTTGAAATAAACTGAAACATAATTAACTAATAAGGATATAATATAAATCATTTTCCACTTGTACTTGTTGTGTTTTATGATTGTTCTGAATATTCTTAATTTATGTTTTTAAATACAGTAGTTTGTTGGTTAGTAGTGAAACAAAAGTTAACATTACAGGTGTTGAGTATGTTGGGATTGTTGAATATGCACCATTCCAAAGAACTCCCAAGAAAAAAAAGAAGAAAGATCCAAAATGTGGCACAATAACAAGTGACCCTATTTACCAGGAGTTTGTCGAGAACTTGACAAAGGAACCGGAAACAGAAAACCAACCTAAACTTGAATACTCATATCCTGTAAATGACAGTGAGTATAGTGTATTGTTAGTCAATAAAATCACTGAGTCAACTTTAATTTAAAAATGAATATAGAATTAAATTTTAATAAGGATGAATAGTACCAGGTCAAATGTACTTTTAAGACTCAATAGTGGTGTTTCACTTTTCTACTACGAAAATTTCCTACTCATGACATGTGTTATAAGTTTAAAATTACAAATAAACAAGGTTTTATTGAGTTATAACAAATTATTCCGCTCTAGTTTTTTGATTTTATTTAATGTCTAGATAATTTGAATTTTTTATCAAAACAGAGTTTAATATATTTCAATCATAGTTTTGTTGGGCAGTTTGAATTAAAAAACATAACATTTATTGTTATTCTTCTCTTAGGGATGTTCAATAACATTGGTTAAAACATCTTATATTTTTGGAATCAAAGTTTTACATTTCAAGTGGTTCTCAATTTAAGGTTTCCTGGTTTGTACCATAGATATTTATTAACATATTTATGTATTAACAACAAACTGGGTATCCAATTAAATACCCTAGGATAATATACAGACACATCCATCATCTGTACATGTGTTTTTATTGGTGATGCCCACTAAAATCTTTACACTGTTGTATCCACAAAAATCCCTGCAGGGATCTTTTTACATTTTTATGTACACTTTTATCCCCTCATTTGACCCCATAGATTTGAAACAACTTGCCTATGATCAGTTGCATCATGATATCATAGATGTTTTATGATTGTACTGACAATTTTAATTGTTACTTTTTATTGAATTCCATTTAATATAATATTTGCCCTTGTTCTTTGTCTACTCTTCTGCATGAAGCATAAGTCCTCAAGTAACTGCAGTTAGTTAGAAGCAAGTTGTAGTCTACTGAATTTGAATTGGATTATGAATTTTCAAGAAACTGAATGACTAATAAATATATTATATTTTTAAACAGTAAAGGAACCCAGCTAGCTACCATTATAAAATTAAGTAATCTATGTAGTCTGAGAAAAATTTGGATTTATCTTTTTTTTCTGGAAATAAGTGGATAGAACTATTCTGATTTTGCAGACCAACTGACAGACATTGCCCCAATAATCTCTATATGTTCCATGGTTTTTCTTTACAGAACGCTGAGATAAACTATGTTAGAACCTTTTGTTACATTGACATAATCACTCTTAATTACATTTCAATGCAGGTAATGACAAAAAGATGCAAACCACACCTCTACTGGAATATCTGGCTTCTCGTAAGATTGACAAACGGGGCAGAGACGAGAGGCGCAGAAGGGAAAATGATAAACGTAAGATGAGAATTGAAAGGAAAACAAAGGAAGCTCCAATTAAGGTATTTAAAGTGTTATGGGTATACCTTTCATTCCTTAATTTTGGTCCTATTTCAGTTGCTTTAATACTTCTTTGCCATCAATGTTTATTTTATTCCCCTCAACATTTATTTAGAGATTTCAAATTGTTTAGAAAATTGATGATGTGTCAGAAGACGAATATTACTATGACAGTCGAGATTGTGTTGAACATAAACCAAGCCACCTGTGCAGTTGGCATGGAGAACAAAGAGTTTACCATAAGAGTAAGGTTAAATATACAGAGGTCAAACCAACTCTTGGCCCAGTTCATGGTTCTGATGATTTTATTAGTACTGATTCCGATTGGGATAGCCATTTTCCAGCTCTCTCAACAAAAGCTTGTAATACCTTTACTCTTTCTTCTGGAAAATACTGTGATAAAAAATGTTCTCAAGATGGAAGTCAAAAAAGTGCTGGTGACACCTACTTGAAGGTTTATTAGACAGTTTTTAGTTTACAGACAATTTTGTTAGATAGTTAAATTTAAATAGACTAACTATATTGATCTCTGTATCCAGCATTATATTATGTTTATTAAATTATGTAGTTCTAGTTGGTGTTCAATGTAAAATGTTTTTATTTTTATATGTTTCATGTTTGCTAATTCTATTTTTTTTTTTTGTAATAGGAAGAGGATGGAGTAGATAATGAAGTCAAGAAAATAAAATCCAGAGAGTGGGAAAAAGAAAAACCATCAAAGTTTAAAGATGAGTCAGAGAAAGTTGATACTAAAGATGTTGTTGTGTTTGAATCCAAAACTTTTAGAGAACAACGTAAAAGCTCTTCTGCTTTCGGTGACAAGAAAAAGCCTTTTGATAAAGAAGATGATAAAAAGGATAAGAAAGATAAAATCAAGGAGTCACCCAAAGACCAAAAAAGTAAAAAATACAGTGACACAAGAAAGGAAAGAATGAAGCAGTCAGAACCAAATGACAGACAATCAGTCATTAACAAATTTATGTATTCAGAAGGAAAATCAAAATCTCTAAACCATGACGATATCAAACCATTCACACAGTTACCACAGGTTAAAACTGAGGACTTCACTAGAATGATTGAGGACATGGACAGAAAGATGAAATTAGAGGAAGCCAGTCAAGATATAAAGATTAAAAAGTCGGCAATACTGGGTGATGGTTTGTCTGATAGAAAAGATATTAGAGCAGAGTCTTCAAAAATAAGGAGAAGCAGTGAAGAATCTGATGACATGCATGATGATTTTACATTTACAAGACAGAAATCTATGGAAGAGAGAGGCAAGTCTACAGACAGGGAGGGTTCTGAGGAGAAAGATAAATGCGAAAGTAGTGAACGTCGAGCCGAACGAAGAATAAGAAACAAGGTGAGGAATAATACTTAATAATTACAGTGGCCACTGGGGTACCCAGAACTAAACTTTGTTGTTTATGTGAAATGTACAGTATGTTACTATGGCATTTGTAAGTAAGTAGTATTATTAAAAACAGTGAATGGTTGTTCATGTGTGTGTCCTGCTATGATGGCAGTCTTTCCGACATTTAAATGTGATGTCGTTAATCTAGTCTTGTATAATTTCGACTTCTATATCACAATATCAAAAAATTACATAAAATGAGTTTATACAGTCTACAATTCTTTATCTAAAAATGTAATCTTCAGTGTCACATATCAAATCAGTAATTATTTTTGCATGAATGTACCTAAATACACATCTTTTGCCCTCAGGACCGCCCAAGCATGGTTATTTACCAGCCGGGCATGGGAAAATTCAGCAAACAACGTCTCGCCAAAGAGAAGGAGCCGGGCAAACCCGTGAGCGACAGTGAAAAAAAGGACACCTGAAGCAGCTCGCCGCGCGCCCACCGACTGGACCATAATCAACGATGTCACCTGAAGCTGGCCTCATGCATGAGCCTCCGCAGAAGAGTGGACTCGAAATTGCCAACTGAAGGAATCACTGTTTAACGTTATACTTTATACATTTGATTATTTACATGCAATGTAAGAGAAATTAAACACTTGTCGTAGTTAAATCGGCGTCGCATCGAATGCGTTTTATAGCTTGTGTCCATTTAGTTCAGTTTCTTTAGTCTCATTTAATTAATATAATTGATTTTTTTGACATAAAATACTTTTCATTATATACTTTGCAAAAGGTAAATACCAGTTTTTTTCGAAACTATTCAAAATAAAAAACTCATCTCAGCCAATTATATTATTTTAAAACAATTTTCTCTATCACAGTGAGATTTTAACAAAAAAAATTCTTATGTAAATACTAAAAACGAATTTTAATTCCATGTGAACTACTCTTATAAATGCTAATTAAATAATGAAATTGGTCCTTAAAAATATAAAACATACTGTATAAACAACGATAATATTTGGTCACAAAACGGTTGTACTAAAAGTATTATTTCCATACCTAAATGTTTTGTTTTCATATATCTGTAATGAAAAAAGTAATTTAAAATACTAATCAGCCTTATTAAGCCTCTGAACGAAATTGAATAATCGCCATCCTTATTACACACAATATACTTTGAGTAAAAAATTGAATGCATTTCAGAGCATAAATCACATTAGCTTCTGGCAATAACTAAACATTAATATATCTAAATTCAAATAAAGATCTGATTTGTATTAGTATTCTAAACAAGGTGACTTATAATTACGTGTTAAGAAGCATTGTTTAGAAGAATAGCTGTTGCGTTTTTGTCGCCATCTGGTGGTGGTTTTTTAACTTGCTTGGCCTGCTTCGTTTGCGCCACGTTGTACCTGTGCATGATATACAGCAGCAAGATGAAACAAACCAGGAAACCAGCCAGTCCTCCGCTTATTGTCAACCATGTTCGACGAGAGGTTTTTATGCTTTGAACCTTAATGAAAATATTTCTTTTGTTAATTAAATAACACATTCAAATGTTAGTAAAAATAAAAGTGCCTGCTTTCAAATATGTGGGTAGGCATTAGGTATATATTTTACTTACCTGGGAGTACTCAGTTTTGCATCTATGATGTGTTACATTTAGAGAGAATCCCATATCTTTATGTGGACACTCTTCAAATTCTGGAAAAAGACAAAAATAATGATACTTAATAATAGAAAAAGATACTAATAAAATCTTACTATCTAAAAATTGACAACCGTTAATAACGTACCTTTAGAATTTAATCTGGAGTAGTCCAGTTCATGAAACAGAAAGTTAATTCGCTGCCTTTGAAACCACCAAACAGCAGGCTTGAGATCGCATATATCAATCATTTCAGTGGATTTAGTTAATTCGACGTTCCTCAGGTTACACATCGCAGCAAAATGTATAGGTTCCAGCGACTCCAGTGGGTTTTGAGATATGTTGTAAAATGTCAACTGGGGAAGCACCCCCCAGTCTGGGAGTGCCTTGATTTCGCAATCCGAAAGATCCAAATATTCTAACGGTGCCTTTATCGGCTTTGTGATGGCCAGTGGTGCAGAGCTCAAGTGACTCAGCGGATTGCCACTCAAGTACAACTTTCTGAGTGACGGAAGGCGGAAAACTGAGTTCGATAGGTTTGTGATGACGTTCCTTGAGAGATCCAGAGTTTGTAGGTAGGTGAGAGACGAAAACGCGTTATCGTCTATTGAATAAATCATATTATCTGCTAAGTACATGAATTTCACTCCTGTGCAACCGGAGAACGTCTCGGAGGTCAATGCTCTTAACTTATTATCGACAAAGTCAAGGATCTGAAAATAGACAACAATGTTCATTCATGAAATTAAAAACTGTTATGACAAGTCGTTAATATTATCCCCTGCCATTGAGTAAACTGTATGTTGTTGCCCTACCGGTTTTTAATATAATAAAATCAGTTCACTGGTATAACCGTGACAGGGTCACTGACTGACCCGCATTTATAAATAAAAACAGTACTCGTACAATATCAATATGGTCTAGGTACCTACCTCAACTCCACTCTTCAAGTTGGGTATTTTTGTCAGGCGTAGACCAGCGCAGTGAGCTCCATACATTTCATACGCGTATTCATACGTGCACCTTGTAGGTTGAGATGACAGTGCTTCGAAATCTGTTAGTCCTTTAGCAGCTGTATAAGACGATACTAGCGCTAGAAGTAACAAACTCTTTCCTCTGAAATTTAGTAAAAATTATTGGCATTAAGATATAATCTTGTGTGTCAGGGACTAACAACGTTAGTGAATGTATATCACAACGCAACGGATTTTGATGCGGTTTTTTAATAGATGAGGAAGGTTTATATGTATATTAACATCCATTAAATAGTGGAAAAATACTGTTTATTTTTGAGGTTTCTAATGTGATGTAATTAATTATTTTTTTCCGCTTACATTGCAAACGCAGACTGAACCCTACGAGATTTATCAAAATAATGTACTAAGTATTGTACACATTGAAAAGGTCTACAGAAAACTCCACAATGGTATATGTCTATCTCTTAAGGATATCCCACAATAACATTTTTTTGTCATTTACTTTTTAAGACAAATAATGGCTAATTTTCGAAGCGATTTTAACCAATACAGCATTAATCCTTATCCGATTAAATACCTTAAATACATTTTTGATTTAATATAGATCTATATGGCCCTATTCAGCATATGATTTAACTGAATATTTTGAAGATATTGCAGATTTTAAAATTGCGGGACGTAGCGCTTGCGGCGGTACGCAGGGTCAAACCAACGTTGCAGGCTTAGATTTGAGGGTTGACTGTTTTTCACATGGCCAACTGTATGTCGCTAAGTAATTCAACAAGCAGCGGTAATGATATCGAAAGGATCTTATAAACCTGGACGCGATATCTGATAGCATTATACTTAGTATTTTACTACTAAGGATTCAAATTATTATAGCCGACGTGTTTTTGACTATTAGCTATTACCATTATAATTTCTGGCCAATCCAGCCCGTAAAGGATTATAGCAATTGAACGATGACAAATGGCAACGATCGCGTTTTTCCCGAGACCCGAATCAAATATTTTCCCGGGAAAAAATATGACTATCCAAGATTTCTCGCAAGTTTTATGTCATTTACTTTTAAACCGATGTTATTATTGTTTTAAAACTTTTAAATATCGTACCTACCTACAGCATGAAGTTGTTACGTAATTAATAATGCCCATCGGGAAGACAATTAATCGGCATTTCGCACAAAAGCTCGCAATTTAAAGATATAATTAGGTGTCATAGACACGTTTATCATAGAACATGCCAAAAGTTTCCAATTAGTACTTTAACATAGTAAAACAGGGACGTTGTCTACGACTTCATAGGATTATTTTTTGAAAATTAATAAAAATAATAGATATTAGAGCTACATATTTTTATACATTTGGAAATATTATTAATAATGATTAATTATATTATATAAAGTTCTCGGCAACATCAAGAAAGTTTAATTTTGTAAACTAGTGTGATTTGTGTTTTGGTTTATTAAACATGTGTGGCTCTCAAATAATATTCATAGTTAATGACTGTTGATTTTTTTTTTTAGTTAATTCTGTGAAAACGAAATAATAACTTATATTTAATTTAAAAACTGCAACTTTAGCTTTTCCGAAATAATTTTAAAAAATTCCCGGATCCCAGGAATTTCCAGGAAATGTAAACTCTTGGTCGGGAACTTCATTGGAATTAAAATTTATGTTTCTTGTCTATTGTTAGGTGCATTTGTTTTAATGTTCAGATTTATTCATATCATTTAGTAAATAAATAATTATTATATATAGGTACATTAAAGGAGTAACATTTTAAAAACATTCTGACTTTGCTGATATGACGGTGAGCTGGCACGGTTACTAGGTGATTGATGTTGAAAAATAAATAATTATGACTTAAAGGCGATAAATAAATGATTTAAATATGAAATTTTTATTTAGACTGGGAAAAGTGTAGGCGTAAACACTATTGCGGAAAATTTAAAATGCATATATAATGGGCATTTTCTAGAAAATTTAATATATTTCTATCTTCTGTTATCTTAGGCTAACTATAATATTAAATAGATATGTGACTTGGTAAGTTGGATAGGAGCTTGAAATATCTAGCTTCTTTACATGTATACATATGAAGTACAGTTGAAACACCAGTGTTCCTACTACGAGTTTTACCTTCTAGAATTAGAATCTTGTGGAGGAATTCAGATTATTCATGCAAAATCATTGTTGTAAGCTATTGAACCTGACGTGACAGAAAACTATGCAACCTCATGGTAGATACACTGAACTTTTAAGAGAATTACGAGTTTTGACTATTCTATTCTATTCTATTCTAGCGGAATGCAGTGGAATCTATTTTGTTTGTATGGAATTAAAAATTCCTATTTTGATATTCTCAAGAGAACCAATACCCATAGGGTACTTCCCGTTGACCTAGAATTATGATATTTAATGCGTGTCAAGATGCCATGTCAGGTCAAAGTACAAATAAAGGAATAAATCTGAAAATTTGTACGTTTTGTGGGTAGGTACGGTAAACTTTTTTTTTAACTCGATTGACCTGATAAACGAATAATTTATAAACCAACAAGTTTATCATGGAACTCTTCGGTGCTCGAGTCCGACTCGCACTGGACCATATTTATAATAAACATACCCATACACTTGATAGCAAACAAACTGACCCGCCACCTACGAATTCTAATACGATTTTAACAAAAAGTGTTAAACATTTATTTACTTCTATCAAAATTATAACTACCAAGAGAAAGAACGTTTAGTGATAATTTAAATAATTATCAATTTTATTGTAAAATAACGTCATAAGCACTCGTTGTAATCAAGCACGAAAAAAAAAATCTATGCTTCATGTAATCTAATTAATTCTTAAATAAATAAACCAGGCCCTAGGCTATAAAGCTGGGATGTAATTATTTAGCTATGTAAATGAATGCTGTCATTGTGATGATCGGTTATCTGTAACGGGTTAAGGGGTCAAAAGAAGACCTCTTTGTATATTTATCAACTTGGGGTTATCAAATCCATCGTCTGTAGGTAAGTCAAGACTGCTCCTACCTAAATTCCTATGTTTATGTAATACGAGTACTAATCACAAAACGGTTTGTCACCTCAGTGATACATATATAAATTATGTTTTGATATTATTCAGGTTTCTATTTTTAAAAAGACGTAATACAGGCTTTACGCCCCATAACACTAGTTATCTGCCAGTGAAAGTTTCTTAGATTACTAGAAACAAACAGACAGACGGCCGGGCAGATAAACAGACCGAAACAATGACTTGGCCCCCTAGGTCACGTACATCTTAAAATACTTTATTGATTTAATTGTTTTTTTTAAGTTTAAGCCTTAGCCCTCTAATCGTTTACTATGTGTTAGAATAACTAACTGCATTTTTGACTTAACTGCCTATTCGAGATAATCCTAAAATATTTGTCCTTTCTTGTATTTACTCCCGGATGTCACATTCATATACTAATATACCAACGACTTATATACTACATGCATAATATACAGTGGAAATTGAGTGCGACACCGACATGCGTATATTTCACATACAACGTGCATAGTTGCTACACGTGTCAACTTTATCTATTTAGGTAATTTAAACATCAAAAATTATATTGCACAAGCTATAGTGCAGTCATCTTTTAAATATAGTAGGCCATGACGATAAGTAAAACTAGGCGAACAAATCTAATAGGTCTCCTTACTTAATAGATTCGTTCGCCGTGTATTCTACGGACTGTGTAAACATTGACTGAGAGAATAAATTTAGGTATGAATAAAATTATTAACACATTTCTTTCCTAAATTGAGATTTATAATCAGAACCATCTCTATTGCACTAAAAACGATATATAGATTGGACATATATTCATATTGGTAAGTAGGTACGTACATTGGTACCTACATATTTTATGTTTTCCATTCACGGTGTCTAACTTCGCAGCACCTATAATTTTCCCTCAACATAAATATGGTGACATTGTAAAATAGCTTAGTTATTCTTGATGTATTGTCAGCAGAGTTAATGAAAATAATTGAAGTTAGATTATTATAAAATTAGCGGGTTCAAAGTAATGGAATGGTGGTGTAATGAAATAGAGAATAGTCCTTGTGATGTTTCCGTAGCACTAGTTGTTGATAGGACTGTCTACTTTATACCAAGTTGATAGACAGCTTTTGTACCTAAATTACTACTTAGGACACACAGTGCGCTAGCTACGTAAACATGTTGGTTACAAATAGTGCAATTTTATATAAATGTACTAATTTTGTAGGTACTTACTTTAATAATAAGTTGTTATGTTTGTTGGAGTTTTAAAATCAAAACCACCTGCATTTTTTTATCTCTTAAATCTTTTCCAAAGTTGTCTACTACGACTACCTTTCAAAACTTTTTTTTACTCGCTCACCTATCTACATCCTAGTACATAATAGTTATTTCGATTAATTGTGTAGCGAAAATGGTGGACTATGCTGACTTCTAATCAAATTTTTGACCACCTACTTTGTATAACTTTTGAGCACTATTTAGTCTTTTGCCATAGTTAATTTTAAGAATCACATTGTCATAACTAATTGACTTCCAAAATAAATGAAAAAAAAAACTAATGTTTAGGTATGCAGCTACTTATTTTTGAGTAGGTTATAATGTTAAAAAGGGAGAAAAGACAATATCTACAGTTGCATACCATTTTGTAAACCCTGTATATCATTCGTGTCCATAAAAACATCGCTATAGTAAAAGTATCACAAAATGTTTTATTATTTAGATCTGTTGATTCGTTTACAAGTTATTGTATAAAAATTATATATTGGTTGGAAATATAAAAGTATATGTACCTAGATACAGTTGACACTTTTATGCGTTTTGTTTAGATTAGATGATCTTGTTACCTTAACCTATATTTTATTAACGCTTCTTCAAATTATGAAGGTTACGTAAGTATGTATGTACTTAGATAGAATACATGAGGATAGTTACTTGCTTTAGAAGACAGTTTGTTTTGATAAATTTTGTAACAGGTAATCGCTGATAGTACGTTCAAGGTTAAGATTAGGTAATTTCATATGAGGTTCTGTGTCGTTTTATTCAACTGCATCATTGTGTAAGTAATTCATGTAATTTTATCCTTTATCTAAATGAATACTACGTACATATATACATATCACTTAAGTAGGGGTTTTGCTCTAGGGTACCAGGAACTGGGAATTCCCAGGAAAAAAATATGACTACTCGGGAATTTTCGAAAATAGTTTATGTCATTTATTATTTTAAATCGATGTATTGATGTTTTAAATGTCATTCCGTCAGCAAATAGGTGTTAAATAATGAATAATACCCATCGGGTAGACAAAGTCGACATTTCATACTAAAAGGCATACATTGATGATCTTTTTGTGGAAATGTCTGTGAAATCCTACACTTTTTTAACTTCCTTTATATAAAACAGTTTTTAAATTAAGTAAAAAGTTTAAACTAAGTTCGGTAGTATATTTCAAATAATTAACGTTATGTTTAGTTATAAATAGTGTCGCTCTTAAATCTCGTTTCATTGTTAATGACACTTTAAAATAATTAAGATTATTAAATTTAATCTGTAGAACTAAACGTTTAAAAATCGTATTTTTAGCTTTTCTGAGATAAGTTTTAAAAATTCCCGGATCCCGGGAATTCCCAGTAAAGGTAAAAACTATTTCCTGATTCCTGGGAACGCAAAAAGGCTGGGAAAATCAAAACCTTATTACTGCGTCCCGTGGGTAGCGGGGTTGTTTTAAGAACGCAAAAAAAAACAATTTGAGTAATGAATCATTACTTTATCATAATAATTTGTTTTTTTTTGCCTTCATTACTAATGACAATGTATATTACAAGTACAGACAAGTCAACTTTTTGAGGTATTTTTATATATAACTTATTACACAACTAAACACAAAAGGTGAAGTACAAATTTGAATTTTATTTAAGATATGGCGGTTACTGTACATTTTGGAAAAACAACAAAAATAAATGCATTTTATGTATCATGTTAAAATGTCAAGCAAGGTTTTAGGGTTGTATCTACCTATAAAGTAGATATAAAACTGTGGATACCAAAATTTGAAAAAGCGTCAAAAACTTGCAATCATTGGGTATGTCACTGTCAATAGTCTTAATTGTTACAAAGGTCAAATTAATTCCTTTTAATTTGTAACGGAGGACTCGACTTCTTCGAACAGAAAAGTTGCTTTGTGAATCGTCTAACAATACATGCATACATAATATTAAGTATGTCCCTTCTGTGTTAGATGACAGTCATGAATTTATTTTAATTTTAGCAACTAGTTAGTTACTAACCAAATTTATCTATCATTGTATCATTCCTACACGCAAAGCTCATGTAAGGAAAGTCTACTTCAAAATAGAAGCCTATCTCATGCCTCAGGTTAATTCAAGATTAGGTAGTTAGGTAGTTTGACTAGGATTGGTCTTGTTAAGTGCTATTATTATTATAACAGAGCAATGATGAGACCAACAATTTATATAGCAAATTGCAATGTTTTAAATTTTGGATTTCTCATTGTGTTTTGCAAGTGTTTTGAATTATTTGTTTTGTATGATTAGGTAATTACAAATACAGCAATAGATTATACTGATCCAAGAGACAGTAGAACCACAGAATACAAAGTGTACAGAAGTAAAGCTTGTGTACGTGGGTACTTTCGTTTTGACAGCTCCCGTCGACATCACTGCGCTAAGGTTGTCAATTTTGACATGTAACAAAAATCATGTAACAAACTCATATTTAAATTTTGTTGTTTGATGTACAATGTTTATTTGTTGGAGTTTGTTATTCAAATAACTATTAAACGATTTCGGTGGCATTGAAATTAATGGTCATTTATTTCATGTAGGTATAATAAATGATTTTGAAAACATTAAGGATTTTAAATTTATTAAAACTGTTTAAAGTCCAATTAACCCAAAAAAAAACTATAAACTCGCCATACAAAATAGGCGCAAATAAGTGTTTGCGGTGAGTATTAAACGCGCATGCTTCCTTTCCAATCCTTCCAAACTTTCGTGTCCGTGAATGATTCGTGGATGATGTGTGTGTGTGTGTTGATAAAGTGCGCATTGTATGAAGCTTTACTTCTGTACTGTCTCTATTTTGTGGTAGAACCATTGGAGCGGAAGCTAACATTGAACACTCCTCGATGCTGCGCAAACTGCGTGGCGGGCTGGCGGCCCCAATTGTCTGATTGATCTTTATAATGTGTCCAGTATCCTGAGTATCCACGCCCTTCATAACAAAACATTTAAATAACAAAGTTGAAATAAACTTTTGTTTTTTATTAAAACCGATTTTCAGGCACACTAGGTATACCTAGTTCTAAAAATCCACTTTGCATATTAACTAATGAATCAAGAATTTGGACACAAAAGTTCAAAAATATCCATTTATTGATCTATATAATGGATTTTAGTGGACAAAGAGCCTATAATCATGTACCCAGATGTATAATAGTGGAGGCACTAGGCAGGAATTGTTCGAAAAAGAGGTATAGGTTGGTACCGGTTCCTTCTAATTGTAGCTTAATTAACTATTTTATTGGGTCGTCAAAGTCATCACCAACACAACCAAAATAAAAAAATGTAAAATACACGTAGGTACGTTACACATAATGCAATTCAATTATGCATAGGTACCTACGTATTTGACGCACATGCCGACCTACACATTAAATTAAAAAAATAATATCTATCGACTCACCGAATTTTGAGGAATAAGAAAATCTGTCTATTGACGTAACGGAGCAATAAAAAGATAACTGGCACACTCATACATGTTATGTGTCATCTAATGTTAATAATTTGGGTGTTTTTAACAGAAAGGTAAAAGTTTGATGACAACCTAACGATTCTAGTAAATAAATCCCGACATATGCCATTTTCCTCCAAACCATAGTGTAATCTTAAGTAAGCATCTCCAATCCATCGTGTTTTAAAGACCTGACTTTTCAAAATTCAACCGGAAGTGAGAGAAAAAGGTAAAGCCGTTATTTTCTTGATTGATAGATACGCATTGTGAAAATAGTGATTTCGGCTGTTTAATGTGGGCTAGCTAGTACAATCCCGGTATCTTTAAACCATACAACCATACAACCCAACCTTCTTGAAGGATGGTATGGGACACAGGGTGAGCAAGTCCGAGTCGCAATTCGGAATTTTTAAACTGGGAAGTCATAACATCAAAATGCCTACCATTTTAAACTTATTAAACTAAATTTCTTTGTTATTTGGAAGGCTCGAAATAGATATAAATACTGGTGGTATTTTCATGATGATAGGTAAGCCATTTGACACATTACATGGCGAAGGTTCAAGTAAAACATTGGGTAAGTACCTAATGAAATAGAAATTCAATTTTGATAAAAAATTAATAATCGTCATTTTTAATAAGCAAATTAGTAAATGTAATTATTGTGTACATATCTATAAAGTAAAGATCTCATTATCAAATCATTAAGCGATAAAACATTAACCAAATGTTGTTTGAATTAAGAGCCATGTTAAACATTTTTCTTTGAATTTTTATCGAGAACCATATTGGGTTAACATTTATGTCTAATTCTTTCTTTATTACTTATTTATTGCTTACTTACTTAAAATCTTCGAATTGTTTTAATATTAGCAGGTTACGTATCTACTTAAGTGCTTAAGTATCTAGTTTGGAAAACCCTATGATGTTCTTTGTGAGCAAGATGTTATCGTGCTATTACTGTAAGTATTTTGACTAACATACTCAATATTTGTGTAACGGGAGTACCTTCCTAAGGTGATTTGGATTCTGAATTCCTTGGATTCTTAAATGAAGGTACATTTACACACTATATTCCTACAATACAGAAGGTAGATAGGATTTAGGGAAGGCAGAAGATTCTCGAACCTTGATTACGACTCTTTGACCATTGAAATAGTTTAGTTTTGATACTTGATTATGTATAAGTATGAGTATGAAAAATGAGTACGGGTTGATAAATTAGTAAGAATACGAGGTATGTAGGTAATATCGTTAACGAGGTAGGTATGTCAGTAGGATTCAGTAATTTGCGTAGATTTTTGTTTTTTTTTTTCAAAACTATACCTATTCAGAATATAAAATTAACTTCATTTTGGAATGGTTTAACAATTGAAAATAATATCTGTTGACATAATTATAATCAAAATGTATGATATCAAAGTTCTTTCACTTTCGACTTTATTCCAAGCTTTTATCCCAAAACCAGTCTTTCATTGAGGATATTATATGTTTAAATGATAAATAATCGGGAGGTACGTTACCCAATTAAAACCTACCTTTCCATAATGTTTATGTTGAAATAATATAAAAGCCAAGTATCACTGTATCCAATCGTATTTTGATATCCACATCACAATTCTGAATCACTCAAACTAAGCACAGAACGACACACGTAGCCGCGGGAGCACAATATAACATCAGCTTCAATGGATCCGTGGCAAGCGGCAGATGGTACTCATCCAATTGATTCAATTAATGCTACCTACATGTGAGGAGATATCTTCAAGCTCATAACTCCTTGCAATGTAGAGATGCTTACTCTGGGGGGAATCAGATGATACTGGGCCTCGGTAATCTTTTATCACTGCTTCTGCTCCCTATCTAGGCGGACATTGATTGATCCACCTCAAAGACAATGCCAATGCGATTTATGCGATCCACTCATTAAGGGCAGATACAGCGAAGATACACGCATATACTCATATCAGAATGCTACGATTGGTTAGTTTGGTGATTATATTTATTAGTACCAGTTTCTACGTTTGATAAGTAAACGACTGCCTTTGTTTTGAATCTCCGTCAACAAATGCTAGATAAGGAATGTCTCCGCATATTAAAAGAGGAACTTAATTGTCTTCATTGGACCTAATTAAATAATGTGTTTTGTGTAATTTAACACATTGGTACATAAGACAAGTAAGTACCTTAGTATTACAATCAATAGTATTATTATTTGTGAACAAAGACGTCTCTACAAATTTTTATTGAAGTATACCATAGCAACTGTATATGCAGGTAGGTAATATCTAGATAGGAATACTAAAATCAATAATTGAGGCACCTGTCTTCGTTACATTCGTTGAAGATTTTGACATATTTCAATCT
Organism: Choreutis nemorana; assembly: GCA_949316135.1. Taxonomy (NCBI): domain Eukaryota; kingdom Metazoa; phylum Arthropoda; class Insecta; order Lepidoptera; family Choreutidae; genus Choreutis; species Choreutis nemorana. The sequence continues at coordinate 4,751,444 of OX438598.1, forward strand.
TATTGATAACTGGATTTATAAATAGACCCGAATTAAGAAGGAGGCATGCCATGGCACCAGGTTCAGGTATTTAGAAAAGTTCGCCAGGCACCATAGAGCAAGGAAAATTATTTGATGACTATTAAAAAATAATGTCAACGAGGTGGCCAAAGGTGCCACGAAAAAAAAATTGTTACAGGTACGGGGCGGTGAATGAAATTGGTTTCTGATCAACTGGATAAGTAAATACTTTTATTTATAAAATCACACCACCTACCTACCTACCTCCTAGTGAATACAGCATGGGTTTGTAAAATGGGTGTTAAAAGATTTTTGCAGGGTCTGCAACACGTGCATTATCCCTACTTATCTTTAGTATTGCAAACGTCCATAAATATGACTGCTTACTATCATGCAGGTCGTATACTTGTTTCCTACCTTAATTATATATAAAAACTATGAAAACGATAACTATGTACATTAAAGTACATTGATTCAATAGCTACCTTCATACGTTTGAGTTGACCATACACTATAATTTCGTCTTTATCCGCGACGGTTCTGCCCTTCGCTAACAGACCTCGAGTTCGAATTCCGCTGTGGGTGAACTTTTTGTATATTCAAAGGAGAGTTCCGTTGTATTCGATGCGATCTTATGTAAGGGACACCATAAATAATGTAAAAACCAAACCATACAGTCATTAAGAGAGGGTTCGTCTTAATTTGGCAGTTCAAACTTCCGCGGTATTTAAAATTTTAGTAGGTACATATCCATACATTGAAAAAAAACATTATGTTCAGGGTGCCTTAATCGATTTTAACAAAACTAAAATTGAATATTGGTTAAATAGATCAATATGTTAAATCTATGTAGTATAATCATTTATTCAATTATATTTTTATTACTTTAATTTGTAAACAAAACGCTATGTTGAGGTTATGTGCTACGCTGACAACATGACATTGACATGTAGTTGACAAAGACAGTTTTTCATTGACAAAGCGTTTGCGGCTTTTTGGTTAATATTTTGGTGTAAACAAATTAATTTATTACTGAATGGTTGCATTTTAATACTCTATTTTCAAATGAAGATGAATGCTACCAGTCTCTATGTGTCGACATGTCGGCTTATAATTTTGGCCGACGCAGCCGATAAATCTTCTTGGACGGATTTATTCCGTTTAGTTCCCTATTTAAGACAGTCTTTATCGTGTACAGTATGTGGTAATTTATTAAAGGAACCTTACACACCCTCCAGCTCGAGCTGCCAGCATCATGTTTGTAAAAAGTGCAAAGGAGGAAGGAAAAAACTAAAGCCGTCGTGTAGTTGGTGCAAAGATTACGATAACTACGCGGAGAACCTTCAATTAAGGATCCTCCTTCAGTGTTATAAAAAGTTGTGTGATTATTTTATGGATACGGACGTCTATAGGACGTTGTTAGAGGAAGATGAGATAGCTGCAGGGGTGAATGGAGGCACTGTTGCCAGTTCAGGTTTAATAGACTTGATACAGGAAGGAGCGGGTTTTTCTGATGATTATAAAAGTACTGCGGGTTTGTCGAAATCGGCCTACAGTATATTGCCCTGTGTTTACACTAACTCCACATCTACCCAGACTCAGGCTGGAGCATCCACCTCCAGTGGGTCTGAAGGAAGATCTTCTAGTAAAGACTCCCCTAACTCTAGAGCAGTATCAAATGGATCACCATTGTACTCTGTGATGTATGCAGGGTCTGGTAATAAAATTACAATTAAAAGGAAAGCTGTTGATGAAACAGATTCAACTCCAACAGAGTCAACTTCAAGAGAAAGCAAATCAAGCAAGGTGTGGATAAATTTATTTTGCTTTTTACTGTTCATGTTATATTCATTTTAACATTTAAATATACCAACTATTAACACATCTATGAAACTATACCATACCATTAATTCTCATTTGTTTTGACTTTTATTAAAATAAAAAAAAATCACATTTCAGAACAACCAGCTAGGATTTAAGAAGCCTTCAAACCGCAGCCGTAGTTCAACAAGCACCAAACGCAAGGGCTGTAGGTGTGGAAATGCAACGGCCACACCAGGGAAACTGACCTGCTGTGGCCAAAGGTGTCCATGTTATGTAGAAAGTAAACCCTGTACAGAATGTAAATGTAAAGGATGTAGGAATCCACATAGGCCTGACGGTTTAAAGGTTTGTTTACATCATTGTGTGGATTATTAACTATTAGGCCCAAAAATAAAATCGTTTTTGTGAGTGTTTCATTTGAAATTAATTCTTATAATCATACTTCTATGCTGTATGGAACTATAACTGTAGCTTTATGGTCTTATGATATGGTAAAATTTCTATAGTTGTCATGTTTAAGCATGAACTTCATGATTATTCATCAGTATAAGAATAATTCAAAAGTTTCTATTACAGTTTGAAAAATAACTTCATAACATAAAATTGGAATATTTATTTTAAACTTGTATTCCAGGTTAGACCACATATACCTCAATTGGATAGTCTACAGTTAACATTGAACAATCCTGATAGTTCCCCGTCATGTTCTGGCTCCATTGACAGCATGGATACAGACACTTTGACCATGGAGGCCATGGAAGAATCTCTCAACTATAACTCTGATCTTAAAACATCTAACATTAAAGGTATGCTATTTTATATGCAGTAAGTACAATTTTGCAGAAAGTTTATATTGTGACACACAACAAAAAAAAATATGAGTACTTAGATAAAGTTTCATTTTGCTGGTCAAGTTAGTCTAGTATGCAATCAAATCTATAAATATAAATGTCAGTATTAACTGAATGGTATTAAACAAAAGTCCAATATAAGTTGATTTTGTAGTTTTGCATTATGCATGCAATTATAATAGAAAAGTGCAAAAACTTTATTTACTTACCCCTTTACTGATTATGAATGTTTTATTTTAGTGTACACAAGTCAACTTCAGGAGGTGACAGCATCATTGCCTGCCACTATAATGATGGATGAGGACTTACCAGGGTCCCCCGATGACAACTTAAGCTCCCCACACGATTACCAATTAGCCTCTCCTCAAGACCTGAATGACCCTGACATGGCATCACCCCAGTCCGGCAGTCAGGAGGTCACCAGTGACATCGAGGTGGATGTATGACATCCACTTTCGCTTTCCAGTGATTAGGACAGCCTCGTGAAGACAATGTTGATGGTCAAAATTACAGTGTTCAGCACACAGTGTTTTGATTAGAGGTCTAGGTATATAGAAACCCAAGGATAAACAATTAAAGCACATTCTTGGGGCCATGTGTTAGTTCTCCATCAAAAGTTTAAGTGTGGTGTTAACTTCAGAAGTAAAGTGAATTATAAACCATCAGGATACAGTAAGAACCTTACTCTGTCAGTAAGAATCCATCAATATAGTAAAATATTGAAGATAAATGTTATCATACCTAATCAAAATTTGAAAGGATTTGATAATATTTAGTTTAAAACTATGAAATATCACATTAAGACAATGAATTGATATAAAAAATTGGATGTTGAATGTAAATTGTAAAACTTAACACTCAGAAAGCAATCAAGAGAGGTATTCGTATTTCCAAGAGGATGCTTTTGTTTGCCTTACTTCAGTTATTGTATCATGAATTGCCATCAAGTAGTTTGATAAAGTTATATTAGTAACTAAATTATTTATTTTAATGTATGACAAATTGTGATTTGTATTTAAATGTGTTGGGTCCACAGATAACAGATAACAGATGTCAATCAGTATGAAATAACTAACAGTTAAGTTTACCTTGTGTGTATATACTTAAAGTTGTACTTAGGTAGAACTCTTATCCAAAGTTATTAGTTTTGCTTTATGTAAATTCAACTTAAAAACAATAATAATGATATTTGTTGTAAATGTTCTCATGAGATATTGTAAGACTAATTATTATAGTGTAACAAATTGTCTTTGCCTCAGTTAAACTTTCTTTTGATCATTCTGTATAAGCTCTTGTATTCTACCTAAATCTATTTTAAGAAAAGTCATAGATTTAAGATGTTTTATGATACTTTTGTATGTACATCGTTAGTAGCTGCTGTGCAGTGCTTTATAATGTATTTTTTCTTGAAATCAATATTAATTTTAAGTTTACTTTACATTTTGTTACAAGGAACATTTTCAAAAGTTCTGTCTATAATGTATGTAGTCTTACTGTAGGTAAAAGAATTACTCTCCAAAGTTATAAGATAACATCAAACCATTTCATTTAATTAATCTATTTATAATTGCTTTCCTCCTATACATGTGTGGATGTATAGATTATAAGCACTCAAGTACAAATTTTTCGATGATAAGAATCATTATCATTCGGAATTCTATTGACTTTACTATACGACTTATTATTTGACTAGAGAAATAAAATCTGGATATTTTATTATACAGCAGTTTTATTAAAAGAAAGTCTTAACCTTTTACTAAATGTTATACTGAAGTCTCCTCGATTTCGTTCTCTGGTCTGAAACTCCATATCCTTTCAAATTCTCTCATAAAGGATTTTACAACTGTAGCTTCTGAAGTGAGAAGGGTACTGTCTCGATTCAGATTGACCCTGTTTGTGTCATAATGAAAAGAGCCTATGATAGCGACTGCATCATCTGGGTCTTCCAAGGCATCCACAAGAATGAATTCGTGCTCAAGTTTTTCTGATGTAGTAATCAGCTTCACTTCAAAATCGTTCTCAGAGAAAATTTGTAAATTCTTTAAATCTTTGCTGTCATGTAAGGCAACCCTTATCCTTACATTTTGAGCTTGGCGAACAGCAACCAAACAATTAGCAAGAGTTTTACTGTTGAGACTAGTCACGCATATGTCTATAGTTCTATTGGCGTGCATTATCACATAGTAAATGCATAGTAAATTGTTCACTCCTACTTGTTTTGTATGCTCTTCATTGTCAGCTCCATACAATAAGATTTCGTTGATGGATGAGTCGTTTCGTTTCCTTATACTCTGAAGCATTTTAAAGCCCAATCCTAAGATAACTGCTGAACCACTTGTACAAAGTGCAGTCTTCCAATTACTCAAATTCATGTCGGTTTATAAAAAATCGGCATTTGACTGAACCAACGCTTTAATTATGTCAATTAAACATATTTATTTCCTTCAACCCACAAATTTAAGCTTTTTCTAGCGGTTTATTTAAAATATGGCTATTTACAACTACCCTCTACTTTGAACCATTCGAAAATAATGTTAAAAGAAAACAACTTTACAATCTATATGATGAATTACTGGTGCATGTGCATAATGGACATAATTCTCGTCCGCGCCACCTAAGCCGACAGACCCCCACCCCCCTATTCCCTTAAAAATCAAATTACCAATGGGGGGGGGGGTTCTCAGTTCAATCGGGGACCTCCTATTTCGGTCCTATGCTGTTAGATTCCACTGGCCCCCCAGTCACGTAAGCCGACATCGAGCCGGTAGAGGCACCCTTATGGACATGGTTTTTGCCTCTCTTTGCCTTCAAGAGGTTTTTTTTCATATTACGATTATAATAAACATACAAAACATTACAAATCGATCTGTGAAAGAATAATTAAAATCATTTAATGTTTGCCAAAGATACACAAGTATGAAATTTTGTGTTAGATAGAGAGGCCAATATCCACATGTGACGTCAAAGATTGCGTCATAGACTTGGCATAGAGAAACCTGTTTTAGAAAGAGAAAGGGAAATTTAGAATTAAGTTGCTTTTTAAAAAATCATATCAAAATAAAAAATCACCGATCGTTTTCTAATAGTAAATATTAATATTGATATGTATTTTTAATTAATATAAGTCAAATCGTAATTTCTTATAAAAGTCCGTTCCCGTATTGGTGGGACAGGACAGGACAGATTTGGGAGTAGGTATACTCCGAACGAGTTAAATCAAGTTACGGTTTGAATTATATAGCGGAAAAATAAATCATAATTAGGTACATATTATGAACTAAATAGGAACTTTTTTGTTCATTATTTATTTATCTACACCTACCAACGCTTACATGTGAACGTACTAGTAGATTATGCCATAATGGCATCAACATAGATTTGGTGTCAGATTTTGTTTGATATAAATATTGTAATAAATATTTTTTTCAGTATACCTTTACCCTACAATGTCTCATTCACGTTCAAGAAAAGTGTACCCGAATCGCGCACCCTCAAAGGCTGTACCACAAACCCAAAAGAATATGGTAAAGGAATACGGGGATACAGGAGCTGAAGCTAAACATCAAAGTAAAAGCAAAAATAAATTACCAAAGAATGTCAAGTATGATTTGGAAAACGCTTTACTCGGGGTGAGCATAGTGCCTGACCAAATTGAATCCGCAATGCAACAAATCCAAGTTAATACAGTGTTAGGAACCAAGAAAAGGAATAAAATAAATTTTATTATAATATAAACTCATGTCTATAATTAAAATAATAGTTATAATTTTCAGCTTTGCGATGTATGGTTTGAAGAAATAAAGCCCCATCTAGTGCGTCATAATATTAAGGTGCATGTAGTTAACAATCCGGAGAAGTGTGTGGAAGGTGGAGACCATGAAGAGATGTCGAGGTCTCCAAATGGCTGCTTCCATCTCGACCCAGGTGCTGGCACTGTACGATCCTTGTTTCAGATTCCAATTTACCTACGACTTAGATGAGAAATAGGAAACTAACCAAGCCAGGGCAGGGTTTAACGAAACAATCCATCTGCTTACAAGTGGACATTTTTTTATTTATTGATTTCATTTATGTGTTTTTTGATTATTGTTGTTGATTGTTGTTGTTGTTGTTGAGCATGCTCAAGTATCAAGAAAAACTTTTCCAAGTGTGCTGCTAATATTTATGTATTTAGAAAACTGCCTAACTGAAATAATAATGTTACCATCAGTTCTCTAAATATAGAGAGTTAATACTGTGTGTAGCTGCGTCGACAGAGAACTGCGAGCTATGCAGATTGCTGTTCAATGCGGCCAACAGCATCGAAAGCGCGTTCACCCAAGCGGCCAGCGGCGCCATCAGTCCCGCCCCTGCAACTCTACTCCATATCGAAGCTAACCCAAAAACAGACACAGGTCATACCTTTTTCATAAACTTATCTCGATCTCATATAGGGAGGCATAAACCAACTTTCTTGCCTAAATGCGAGCTAGGGGAAGTACTACCACTCTTACATTCGATAGCCTCAGCATTAATTTACTTTTCCATTAGCGAACCTGCAAGAAATTCGGTAGATCAAATTGGATAACGATTCCATTTGTATACATTGGTCTTAAGTAACTAGGCTCTAAATTATCAGATTATATAGTCTTGGTGATATTTATTCCAATTCTTTTTAACGTAGCTACTTATATAGGGCCGCTTACCCACTTGGCGTTATATCGAGCGTTGGAGTTGCGTTTGGACCGGGTTGACGACAACTGGAAAAAGGTAAACGTTAGAAAATCGCCAAGTGGGATTGGGATAGCGGGATCGCCAATAGAGACGTTTGGCTAACCCTAAAATTTCTTGTAATATTGTATGTAGCTTTGAATTTCAGAATGAAACTTGTAGTAAACATCGGCGACCTTTCAATCCACCACAGAAAGAGATTCACGTTCCACGAAGGTGTTCAAATATCCAAAAATCTCAAAAGATGTCTAATTTCCGTGTCCCTCGTCTTTTTAAAGCTCTATCAAATGATTTCAATTTAAAATCTGAAATTAGCAGACTGCCCACCAATGTTAATACTGCGTTAAAAAGATCAAGATATGTGAATGCTGTAAGTGACGGAAATACTATTGAATTAAAGGAGGGATAAATCAAATAATTGTATTTGGTGTTCTTTTAGTTAAGGTCACAAACATTGCAAGATAAAGCGACCCAAACGGTCTTGTCAAATACAAAGTCAGACCGACATATTATAGGAGACTACAGGAAAAAAGTCAATGTAATCGAACCTATAAAAGAGAAGGCTAGGAACCATTCGGTTACTAAAAAAAGTAATCAAAGTAAAAAATGCCAAATATTACCAGATGTAAGTTATTGACTTCATTAATCTTTCAACGGATGGATACTAATTAAGATTTTTGTCTTATTTTTGTTAATATCTCGAAAACTATTGGTTGTGGTTAATTTTTTTTCCCAAAAATGGTTAAGATAGAGATTTTGTAAATAATTAAGTATTCAGAAAAATGTAAACAATTTTTTTCATTTTTAAACGCATGAAATCAATCTTGATTGGCAAAAAAAACTAAACATTGTTAAAATATGAAGAAAATACTTGGGATTCCATAAAAATTAAGGAAATATGATGTAGTTTTTACTATGTTTACCAATTTGCACTTAGTTTGATTGTCAATTTTCAAAATGGGGCCAAAAGAAATAGTAGAAAAAGAAGTATTTTCTGAGAGACAAAATGGAGCCAAGATATTATATGATTAGTTCTCACTCTTTTATATTTTAACTTGTTGCTAAATCTCTTATTTTTATTTTATCTTAACCCTGCTAGAATTTTACCTTGACGCATACAAAAGAGTTCTAGATAATAGAATACAAATGTGAATAGATGAATTATCTTTAATACTGTTTCAGGACGTGGTTAAACTAATAGCTAAAAATTATGAAAAAAGGCTAGAAGTACTCTACCACAGCCCTAATTCCAATAAAAGTTCTTCTATATTAAATCTCGCTTCACCCGTAGTAGACACAGAAAAAGTAAAAGTTACCAGAAATAGAAAGAAAAACAAACTACAAATACCATGGAAGTGATTTATATTATTACAGCCAGTTTTACTGCATTAATTTTTTGTGTATAATAATTTAATATATTTTATTTAGATTTATCAAACAAATATAAGTTTTAGTTAATAAAATAGTAGATTTATTTTAAAACAGGAATAAGGGTAGCAAAACAAATTTTAGTAAGGTATAAAATAAAGCTTTTTTCTCACACGACACATTTTAATTGGTATACAACTTAATGACTACCTTACTTACGACTCTTTACAAAATTACAACAGACATATCGACTAAAGGGATAAGGCAGTACAAGTAGTGTTTGTCACACAAATAAAATAATTTACAAAACAGTCGAACATATACATCACGCTCATTAAATAACTAAATAAATAAATTCACAAGTCACCACGCTTCGATCGCGATCGCGACCGCGACAGCGAGTCGCCGCCCGGCCGGGGCCGAAACGCGCACGCGCTTCTTTGGATCCGAGAAGAGTCTATAGAACGTCCTCGCGTCACACTTGCACATTTTAAATCACTAGTTTGCGTGCTTCACATAATCTGTTTCATAATATGCAGTTGCGCCGTGAGCACCCTTCCTGTCCATCGCACGCACGCGTACGAAGAGGAATGCGGCCACCAGAGATGCTACTACTAATACCAATAGTAACATTACTAATCCTGCCACGAAAGACGGCACTGACATACAGATAGTCTCTGGATCTGATGCTGGTGATTGAATTACTACGGTTTCGTTTGCAGCAGCATTGTTTAGCGCAAAGTTAACGTCTCCCGGTGCTACAACCTGAATTATGCGACTTGTATTCACATCTGTCATCTCTTGAGCGTCTCGTTTATAAATTCGTGTGGGTGTAGATGTTTCTCGTCTTCTTCGGACACCGACTAGTCTTTCTGGTAAGTCTTCAACAGATCTGGGGCGACCTCCTAAAGTTGCAAGATTACCGTGTCCTTCGTCTTTCCTCTTTACGGTGTTGTATACTCCTCGTCGGCCTGGAGGCGGTGGAGGAGGCAGGTTTACCTCATCTTCATCTCGAGAAGGTGCAGGGGAGGATGGACTAGGAGCATTTGGTGTAGATGATACTTGTGCTTGTGGAGGTGGTACAGCGTCGTCTCGTTTCTCTGAGAATGATCCCGTTGCATCAGCGGGGTGTCGAGGATCAGGGAACGCGGGCGGAACGCCGTATTCTGAGTGCGGTGAATTTGGTGGAGGTCCATATTCAGCGTGTGGTGAATTTGGTAATCCATATTCTCCAGTACTAAGTGTATTGCCTCCCAACAAAGGAACACCGTAGTCTGCACCGAGCCCACCGCATTTAGGTTCAGGACAGTTGTACCTGCAGACTTGAATAACGCACTGGAAGTGAACATTCATTGAATCTGGGAATTTGAACGCTTGGAAGTAAGCAAAAGAAACTACAGAAGCCGAAGGGCCGAAATTCTTAATTTTTTGGAACTTGCTCATTATTTTTGGTCTTACAACACAACCATACTGATCGACTAACTGTATAGGTGCTCGCTTGCCATCATGTGCAACGCAGTTCCTTACGAGCATGTCGAATTTGTTTTCATCATCTTTAATTGCAAGAACCATCGTCATAGTCTGACCTATCTTAACTATGCCGGACACTTCTGAGGCCCATGGTCCTTTACCAACTTGGATTTGCATCCAGCATTGCAAGTTGTCCCCAAGAAAGTTAGCTGTGACGGCATGTAGCATATCCACCTGGAATGGACGAAATGTCACAGCCTTTTCGTAGAAGTCATACCAGGTACATCTTAGTTTTCGCGCTTGATCCCAAACTTCTTGAACGTAGGGATCGTACTGAACAATTATGGTGTTTTCGACGTAAGATCCACTCGGAGTAGGGCTTCCATATGTTGCAACATTATGATTTGCAGAACTAGACATACCGCAGCTGTTCAAAAATATTTCGAATGTCGCACTGAGGTGCCCTGTCCCTGGTTTAAGATGCATACAGTGAGGATCACTGTAAAATCCTTTGGAGAATATCATTCCATAGAAGGGCCGATCGAACTCTATGTTGACTCTCATGTGTGTCTTTTCGCACTGGACTTGTAGATGCTTAATTTTCGGGCTATCAGGAGTGGCGAGTGGCCAGGGATCGTCTGAGTGAGCTGGAGGGAGAGGCGGTCCATAACCACCGCCGGCTCGATGCTCTAGCGGCAGTGATGCCGAGTCCACTGGTGGTTCGCATATTGCTTCCTGAAATGGCAAGAAAGAAACTTGATTAGAGTTTTAGTTAGACAATTAAATTAGAATACAGAAAGTTGATCTTATAAATATAGGCTTAAGTAGCATATCATTTCACTTTCTGCCATATCCGTAAAATGCTAAGGTTATAGCTATAACTGTAATGTGATAGTGCGGGCATGCATCGCGTAGCGGCGAGGGAGCACATTCCTCCGCGCGTCGCACTCTACTTGTCTCCACGCGAGTGCGCTTCCCGCAACTTACGACGATCTTTCCGACTTTCTACACCGACGGATAGCTCGCAGCACCAATTATAATATTAATCAGCGCAATCATATTGCTAACACGAGTTCCGAACGTTCTCTCACGATATTGGTTTGCGTTTACTATGAATTTTAAAAGGTGTTAGAGATTTCGCATTGATATTTACTAACGGAGGATGCTTTGACTAAACTAATTTTTAACCTATTTTTTAAAAGAGATTAATACAACAGCGTATCATAAATATGTTTACACCCCAATAATAAATTTGATTGACAAATTAATAAAACTAAAATGCCCGTTGGTCAACAATATAAAATATAATTACAGATTGAAACAGGTGTGATCACTTAGGGTGAGACACATATGGGGCGAGAGCTGTGACTAGACTAGTGGACACGTAAGAATAGGCAGCAATAGGCACGGCTGGGATCGAGCATTTTCTAAACCGGTTAGAAATTGCCTACTGATCGAGATTGTCAGTCGCGGAAGAAAACACCGGACCTATAAACATGTGCTCAGCAACTGGAGCTTTCTTTGACATTCTATAGACGTAATTTAATCAAAGGTTTTATGCACATTATGGAAATATATTAATTGAAATATATGGAAAAAGGTAATAACTCTGAAGATATGTTCTCTTAATTGTGTAATTAAGTCAATATATGTAAGAAATTACTTAGTCGTTATTTTCGATGACAATAATATAATTTTTAATGATAGATTTTCATTCAAAATCTTTCTAATTAAACATTTATACTTTAATAAATAAAGAAATTAATAAATAAATAAATATATATATACGTCAGTGTACCTAAATATACCGAAAATAGTGGAAAATTTAGTAGGAAATACGTTTGTAAGTAAAAGCGTCGGCACAGGTGTCTGTGTGCAGGTGAAAGTACGGAGCCGGCTCGGTGTCGGGCGCGGGCCGCATCCGTTACCATACGGATTCACGATCAAGTACAACATTTTGTAACTAAAATTGAGGCGATTTTCAAAAACTGCCATTACAGCATTTCGAACAAAACAATACATTCGTCAAAGTTCTATTTACATACTGTTGTAAATGCTCGTAACAAAATATGGGATATCTTCAATACTAATTAAAATAACTAGGAATACCTACATTATTCCAAAGAAATGTTTTTGGCAAAATTAATGTAGTGGTCAAAGTTCCTGAAATAAAGCTTTTAAAATGAGTGACTGCCATTTTTAGCTACACTGGTCGTAAGTTTATGCTACACGTATGAGAAAATGATTCGTAACACGAAGAATTATTTAAATTGACTTTTAAAATGTAACCTACAAAATATAGAAGATTAATTTAGTTCGCAAAAAATTTGCAACAATAAAAAGACATAAGCGTGCGTTCCGAACTTAAACAGGATTCCCTCTTGTCCACTTGTTAGACCAAGAAACATGTACCTAGGAAGTTCAGATATTCGCAGAAAACTTCAAAATTTCCTTATATAACATGAAAATGTCTAAAAATATACTTTTACCTACTTAATGAGGAGAATTAGTGCGAGCACGAATGAAAGTTGTATAAATGAACGAGAAATGTATAGAACCGGATTATTGTTTGCGTTGTTCAACATTTTATCTCACAACAAGTTCGACCTTGTTTACATTTCAAGCTTTTATAAACTCTTTCCGTAATTTATTATAGGCGCCATGTTGTTGATAAGGTTATTGCAAGTTATTGCCTGATATTTTACGTTTAAGTACATTCATAAACTATATTGGCACATTATTAAAAATATTTACTTTATTAAAATGGTAAAAGTAAGAATACTACAAAAAATTTAAGAAATTTTCCATTGCCCAAATATTTAAGGAAAGGTACCATTGAGTTTTTCACAACTTAAGAAGTTTTGGAATTTTTTACAGATGTTTGAGACGATACTTTAAAATTTTATCAAACCACATCTTAAAAGTACACTAAGTATAAAGAATCTTCATTTATATTCGTTAAAAATATATATTTTGAAAACAAGTGTAAAACTGTCATCTGTCACTTAATAAATGAAACACAAATTATGCGAAATCCCACAGCTCTCCCTTAACAGCCTACTTCATATTGTATGTTTAATATTTGCACATCTCTGGGACGTGGGAAGTGTGTTTAAAGTGCGTGAATAATTAACTACGCTTAGAACCTTAACGCGGGGAATTAAAGTTGACAATTGGTTGTATTTCTTCCTTAAGACAGGTCTATCAGATGAGCGTGATCGAGTGAACCAGCGACCTGCTTCGTAGGTGCAAGTGCTTAATCGCCCGACACGTTATCATATGAGATGTTTACGGGTGCAATCAAGATCTACATGTTAAACGTGATGTTTGTGGTAATGAATCTAGATTTTTTATTTTACAAAAAGATTAGTTTCTCCTCGACATCAAAAATGGGATGATAGGTCCTAGGTAGTCTACCTAATGCGAAATGGTCCGATGTCAATGCTTATTTTACCCAACTCGAAGCCGAAAAAGAGGGTTATGCGTTTAACCTGTATGTATGTATGTTCCCTAGTAAGTGCTAAACGATTGAACTGACTTTAATAAATGATAAGTCGTTAGATTTGTCTATGTTGCGCGAGTATCACTGGGTAAAAGACAGATTTTAGGCACCATAATGCAGGTCTAAAAACCCCTTGTCATAGCGATCTTAATATCAAATAAAAGCTTTACACTTTAATTATACTGTTCTGACAAAAACTATTAAATAGCGTTAAATAAATTTTTTCACTAAAACAATCAAGAAGCTCCTCCTCGCTACTTATATATTTTAAAAATTACCTCAGAGCGTAATGAATTAAAGTGTACGTTGACATATTAAACATTACAGACGAATATTTAAAAACTCGCGAAGGAAACGGAAACGATCGCAGTATAAGAGATAAGACCGCTGCATAACTCATGAACTTGAACTGCGCGCGTGAAGGGCGCCGCGACTACGTGACCACTTTCCCTGCGAGCGTGCGCTTCCACGCCGCCGCGGGATATACCTACAGTCAAATCTAGTAAAGGCATGGGCGTAAAGCCACTGAAAGGCCATAGTTTTGTTTTGCCTCTATGGGAAGCCAAGGGATGTAGTTAAGAAGAGGAAAATCATCTACGATACTACAAGATATACTCACAGTAAAGTATAGTAAAAGCGTGGTCGGAAGGCCACATTTTGACCGCAACTTTAGCATTTTAATGGTTTTATAAAGAAAGAAAAAATGCTAAATTTTAATGGTTTTATAAAGACTAGATCATTCTTAAACAGTGGTTTCATAAAGAGCCAATGTATGTCATGCGTCCTGATTTTTAATTGTTTGTTGACTTGATAAGTAAATCTTTAGAATCAGAAATAAACTTTAAACTACGAATAGGTAGTTTATTTCTAGTTATTTTTTTATATTTCATAACCAAAAATAAATTTCAGAATATAAATTAAGAAAGAGAATTGTCCGATAAAATATTAGTAAGTAGTTAACGTTTAAATATGTTCCAAGGTTACTCACAAAAACACTATAATCTATTTGACTACAGTTTTTTCAGCTGAAAATGTATGCTTGCCAAAAAAATTGCTAGCTTTTCATCACCATCTGAGGCAAAATATGCTTACATATTTACATTATGACCTAAAAGGGTTAACTGTCGAATGGTTAAAAAGATTTACCGTTCAAATTGATTAGTATTATACACAGTTGTCTGCATAGACAAATTATAAATTTGATAAAAGATGTCTTCGTTTATCTCTCAACGAATAATCATCAATTAAATGTAATTTTACTTATTCATACGTACTTGTCATCTGTTTTGAAAAGCAACAATAGGCATTAAATGAAATAACAAAAAGACATAAGGTTGTTTAATCGTGACAACCGTACTAAGATTTTATTCTTAATTAATTTGGTGCATTGTTGAGACGCTCATAAGTCATCTTTAAGTCAGGTGTATTATATATTTTATCTGCGATCTAACTGAGCACTTCAATATAGTGCTTTATGCGAATATAATTGTGCCTAATTGTCAACAATGGCATTCTTCGTAACCATTTCACAGTTAAAAACGACAATCGAAAGTAATCGGTCGTTTACACTTTCTATGACGAATTACTTTCTAGCGTGAATTTGCTTGTTTGCCCGATATTTCGTAAGTCAATCATAAAACTTAATAAACTGGCTTAAAGAATACTGTAAGCTAAACAAAAAATCTCATATTCCACGATTAAGCTTAGTCATGCTGTATCTTTTTTGGTATTCCCTTTTTAATGGAAGATATCTCTAACTAATAATGATACTAACACCTTTCCAATCAATGTGTACTAGTCTTTTTTTATGGAAACTTGTAAACATCTATAAATGTACAATAATAAAATCGTCGGGTTTGTTTGTAAACACTTAATTATTGAACGATTAAATAATTGGTAAATCTGATCGCATCAAGGCACGAACTTTGAACGTAACAATCGTAATTTCTTTCACGAAAGAACAAGCATCTCTTACTTGTATAATAGCAATCATGGTCGAAAATGAAATCTGCCGCACGCAGTACAGTATTGCATCACAACTGACAAAATGCGAAATTTTATATCGAGTGAAAGTGCTCGTTTAAAGTCGTTTTAGCGGTCAACGTACTCACTCACCGCAGTATTTGGGACTCCTTTTATGATAAAGTGGACATTTAAAAAATTTCGCAATTCGATAATTATCTCTATTCTTTCTAAAAGCGAGCGGTTACATAAAATTTGACATTATCAGATAAAATTCATCACACATCATAACGCAAATGTTCCCGCTTGCAAGTAAAGTCAGATATACTTTAGGGGTACGGGGATTTTCTATATTTTCACGGGTAAGCTGTTTAGGCCTCCGAGCCGCAGAACTAGTCGTTAAGGAAAAAATAAAAATATCGTGATTTGCAATGTATCGGTTTTAACTATGGATTGCAAGCATCTTTCTATAGACTATGTTGACTTCTTCCCATAACTGTGCTCAATTGTATAAAGTCATAAAATGTGGTTTTATCTTTGATATGAATTTACTAGTCAAAATGGCAACACAAAAACTTATCATTAATTAAAATGATAGCTTAACCTCACAACACACTCAAAGGAATGGCATACCTGTAAAATTTTTAAGCTTTCTTGTTAGCATAGTTTAGAATCAGCGACGAAATAAAATGGCTATTATATAGAACCTTAATAACTTCATTTTGAATATTTAAAAAGAAAAATGTGTAGTTCTACAATATTTCAAGTCATCGTGGGTACGAAAACTCTTAGAAAGACCCTTAAATTTTACTACTACACTACATACTACTATAAAAATGATAAAAAGTAAATTTGTACATGCCATGAAATTTTATTGACACTATGGTCGGTACAAAAACAGATCGGTCTAGCAAAACATTAAATTAATATTAAATAATCCGGCTATTTTGAATAATGTTCTAATTTCTGCAAATACATACATATAAATCATAAAAGTCAAAACTACTAACATACATAAATTACACTATTGTATTGCCATTATATTTTCGTTAAATTCCGTGATAGTAGAAATTTCTATCGCGTTATTAACGGCTAGTCGTAAGCAGTTAGTTAGTGGTCCAGTGTTTAGTGGATACACTAACGGGACCATCCGCCTAGTTGTTTCCTACCAACCACTGTAAAAAGCAGAATTCTCGTGCAACAGATAACACGCGCATCCAATAAGCACTGATTTTAATTACGTATTAAGCTACGTATCGTAAACTATTCCCTACCTTTATATGTAGTATGGCATTCATATCATTAACTGAAAACTTGTAATGACGTATTTTACTCCATAAACTAATAGCTTTACGTTAATAAATCCACGTATTAAATCCTTCGAGTTTCTCCGTAGCACTTCGTAGTACGACGTAGCTCGTAGTAATTGTCACGATAACTCATTACATTGCAAAAACTGCGCGTGCGCATAAGAATGTGTTAGTAATTCTCTGCTGCAGTCTTTGGAGAAATTTAACGATAGTTTGTTATTTATAGCAAAAAACGCAGTGTGAAGCGCTGGTCTGTAGATCTGTAAGCAGGCTCAGTTATATTGATGCAGACCAACGGCATTTATTGAGAGCGAATGCTTCACTGATCGAACTCATATGATAGAGTGCATTTAAGTTACGCTATTTTTAAATTAAAACAAGATTGAATTGCAACAACTCTACGGTAATCGTAAATTTCCAAAAACTCGACTTTACTTCGACTATTCCATACATTGTAACTACAAATACCAGTAATCACGATTTTATCATCGATTTAAATTACATTTGGATTGGACAAGGACACCAATTTTTATTTTATTTTTAAATAAAAAACCATACCTGTATAAGGATCGCCGCAAGCGCAAGCAGCAACCTGGTTCTCTTCATGGCGACAGTCCGGCGGCACCCTGCAGTCCTGGAAGCAAGGAGACGGGTGAGATCACTAGCACAGGGGCCCGAGGGGGCTAACTACGCAGCACCGACCATGCCGGCGACTACCACGGACTGCGGGGCCCTCACTCCGCCCCCCGAACACTCCCCTCCACGAGTCCCCCAGTCGAGGCACCTCTCACAAGTGGGGCTGACCCACTGACCAAGTGCAGCGCCGGAACTGCACCGGCTGCAATACTTTAGCTTTCAGTGTTAGCTTTGACGCGAGTGAATTCAAATTAGTGCGTTATTGCATCTCATTAATTTACTTTAATAGATTATGGGCACTAAGAGCTAAGATATTTTCTGTGTTTGTACACTCATTTGAATCATTTGTCTAATCGAGATATTTTAATTCTTTTATTTTTGAAATTAGTGTATTATACAAAATGAGAACCAGAAAAATAAACGAACTCGATAATACAAAAAAATAACTTTTCAAAACATTATAAGAGGGTTTTTTTCGCAGGTACACTTGTAATTATTAATAAATTGACCTACTTAATTAATTAACCTATTTTAGATCTTATGACAGTATTCAAGTGTTCCTTTCTCGTCAGGTACTTTCCGGCCTTCACACATGCCGTACCGCAAGGTCGCACTCATTGTAACGGATATTTTTGCCTTCTGCTTTTTGCTGGTAAATCAATCATAATGCTTTAGAATTTTGTGACACCTACGTAAAAACACATAGTTATGATTTCGTTTGTTTGGGTTTCTTTAGTAGGTAGTATTCGTCGAGGTTTGTGCGTTTCGTAAATAGTAAAAACACTTATTTGTACGTTTTTAATGTGTGAGATGGCAACGAAAAAATATGCTCGTCTACTGCAGAATACCTACAATTTTTCATGCAAAAACGCTGTGACTAAAGTTAATGCCGACGATAATAATATGAATAAATTCAACAACTACCATTTTTCTTGACGGTCTGCAATAACTCGACTTAGCCTATAAATATTCTTAATAAATGTTATTTTACCCAATTTGCAAAGTAAGGTTTTTTTTATAGCTAACACGGTGTCGGCACGCGGCCGGCTCGCGACGAGATTTCTCTAGACACTTGATCTCTAGTTAGAAAGTCCCATCTGCTGTCGATGAGAAGATACCGACTCTACTACAGTATATTAAACATGGCAAATAATTAGGTAACTTGTCGTTGTAACGTGGTACATTGATATGATGAAATTATCTATCATTTAATCAGATACATGATGGGATTGCTGGAGAAGCACTATTGATTAGTAAATTTTTTATTAAGAATGAAACTCACTTTCCTATATATTACTTAACAACAAATTTAAATGTCATGTTGACCACCGGCTTAGAAATATATTTTTGTAGTTTGTAGTTAAGTCGGTATTCATGTTTACTGCAAATTTCACTACCTATTTATAAAATGCCTATTTGTTGTGCTTCTCCCTAAATTCACTAAAACAAAATTAATTTGATTAGATTTTAGGCTGTAGGTACTGCTACATAAACAAATAGAGTTCATAGGATTTGTAGTTTGACCACTCGAATGTATATTGACGACAGTGGTGTAAAAAAGTGGTGTGTTGTAAACAGCTGACTGCTACGCTAAAGGTTCTGGGTTAGAATCCCGGAGGGGGTGGAACTTTGTGTTATTTGCAAGACGCATTGATTTGATGTATGATTCTTCTGTAGTTTATGCCGTATCGTTTCTTAGTTCCTGTGACACAAGTTTTTACGATACTATAGATATATTTTTACGATACTGCAGGACTGAGTCAATGTATGTGTCATGATGTGGTTTGTTATTTATTTCGTCTCTTATATTCTGTGTAAAATGTAAACATTCAACTCAATTCCAAGGCATTTTCAATTTCGGACAAAGAAATCTTCATGATTTTATATCCGAAGTGGAAAATTTAATTACTTGAGTTGCCATCTTAAATCCATAAGTATTTGTTTAAAATAGCTTCATTTACCATACCTCTAATACTTTTACCTATACCTTAACTATAAAGTTTACTTACTTATTATTCAGCCAATGGTTAGCTTTGAAATATTTTGTGTTGGACTTCAATAATTGTATGTAATGAAATTTAACGAACAAAAATTGCGTTTTGTTAACCGAGTGTGGGGATATTTTTTAATAGCAAATTTTAGTTCTAAATCTCAAACTGGGGCGTTTTGAAAGTAAAATGTTTATGTTAATTTTCCTTCTAACCTTTCTAAGTCTTAAATCGTACAATCAGCAAAGCAAAAGTGAATCACTATTCACATAAATCATTTTTGAGAGTTCTAGAATAATGAAGCGGTGGCAATGCGAAATTATTATTCATTAGTCCGTAGTCATGTTAATATTTCGTGTGGAGAGTGTAGACAAGCATTTTTTCTCATCGGCTGCACCCACTTGTAACTAGGCTGCAAGAAAGCGGCCCTCAGGCATTTTCTATTTTCATGTAATAATCTGCGGCGATATTATAATAATAGACGGTACCAACGGCTGGCCAAGCTCAATTAAGCGCACCAACAAGAAATGCTTTGAATGTGGGCCAACAGTGGCCCAATCGTAACTATAACCTTAAGTATCCACACCTACCAGCAGCTAGCAGAGCTTCAATAGAAACCGCAGAGCAATCCTTCCTTCTGCGGTTAAAGGCGATTAAACGAAAACAGCACAACTAATCAGGAACCTTTCATGTTCATTTGAAAAAATATAAGCCGAGGTAAGACGGCTTTACAGTTTCATTGCAACTAATAGAGAAATAGTTGACCCACGAAGCGTCTATTGACCTATACTAGAAGGAAACCAAAATTTGATTTGACCAACAGTGAAAAAACAAAAAACGAACATATTTTATACTACGGAACTATTGCTTTTTGTTCGGTACATACAAATTGCTGATTTAAACGAACCCCAGCACGTCTAAAGTGATGCAAAACAAAAATAAGTTTCGCCTCAAGGTAAACAGATATATCAATTTGCGGAGCTGTTAATTCTTAATGTACCGTAATTATTTTGTCAAAACAGTCATCAGTCGAGTTCGACGCTTAGTGGGCTCTCATTCAGCAGCCATTGATCAATGTCCACTGAACAGAGAAAGCTGCTCTTAATACTTTAAATATCTATGTACCTGCTCATTTATTTAAACTTAAAAAGCAATTGTTACTTAACTATGATATTTGTAAAACGTCGTTAAAAAGTAATGGTTGGAAATAAGGCTAGGCATTCTAAGCGAAGGAATGTAGGTATTGCTACTATTTTACTTTCAAGTTGTAAGTACTCAAAACTTATGCACGATAATCTTGTTTTATAAAAAATAACTATATGGTTTGAATATTTACATTTATAAAAACGTAGAGACAATGTTATCGTTATTTAATGAAGCGTAACATATTAACGGTGCTCTACTATAGGTACCTATTACAATAACTTTGCACGTGATAATTTATACAATACACGAGTACTTGTTTGCTATAAATACAGTTCTGTCACAACACAACACTGTGTAAGACATAATCGTCATTTAAATTCATAAAAAGACTAGATTTCACAAGCGAAGTGATCGATAAAAAGTCCACTGAGATGCGAAAAAACTTTCGTTTTCTACAACTAATCTGCAAGTCAATGCAATCAATGTTGAGATATTTATTTATTTTAACGTTGCCGACGAGACGGCTCAGACAGGTTTCAGTGTATATTGGATAATGATTTAATTATCGATACCTAGATACAACGTCACACTTTATTAAGAGCGAAGCTCTCTGAAACTAAAAATTATTGTCGATCGTATTTTCTTTATTTACCAAGAAACTTCGCAACCAACACAAGATCTATTGTTACGTATAAAACTATCTCAAAGTTTTGTGAATCATTCATATTTCCACGACCTTCACCTTCCGGAGAGCAACGAAGCAACTGAACGGTATTGTAATAAACTTTTTAAACAAGGATATACCTATTAAGAATTAAAAAAAATTGGCAGATATTAGCTTTTTTTACCAACAAATACTACGGTGTCCAAAGAGAAATTGTACACAAACGAGAATCAACACTAAAATAGTTTCGTGAAAGTTGCGGAGTCACTTGAAGCATTTACGCGGGAAGTGCCGGCACGCTCGCCTTATCGTTATCAAATCTTCACACCTCATCATCCCATTGTCTTCCAGAAACTGGTGCGCCGCATAATGGACCAGTCAGGAAACATGTCAACTACTAGATCTAGAACAAATTAACTGGCAGTGTCGGTAAACTTGTAATTCGCCACACTACATATTGCTACTCCAAACAATGTGTATTGTGTACTTACAAGTGTTTCTTTAAAAAAAACCGTACACTTGAATGTCAGCTTTTTAAACACTGTTGATAAATTACAGCAAATTAAATCTTCTAACAGGGCCATCAAACTTTATTAATTATGTCTATTGAATCAGCTTCTTGTTGCTTCTTTTCTCCGTCTACTAACGTACTACATGCAAGCCCTCCAAGTAATATTTTAATTTATTACAAGTATAGAAAACGCTCTTCAGAAAGTTAATTTGTAGTTCCTATTTACCGAGTCACTTTCGGCTTTGATTGACGACATGGGCGCAAGATGACTTTTAATTGGTGGCCTCGGAATAACGAGCTGAAAGTTTTACTTAATTAATGAATGAGAATGCCGGAAAATGCTCGCTTCTCATCTTTATAATTCGTACGTTCACGATTAGAAAGTGAGCGTTACAGGCTACTTGTACGAGTACCTACACACAAGCGACGCTTTTAAAACCAATTGTTTTGACATGCCCTTGGCTGGATTAGTCTTGTTTTTATTATTGCCTCTACAACTTTTTCTCGGTTACAATTTCTCCACGCGTATTACAAACACATAAACCGTTGCAAAAACGGAAAATACTTGAACTCTATTGAAGCGTTTCTGAGAATAGACATAATGATCAGCTAACGTGCAGTATTGCAATAATCTAACGAGATTTGATTCAATGCAATATCGAGTAAAACATGCCATTGAATTTGTTTTACTGGCTTTCGTTTCGAATGAAAAACTATGGTCGCCATTGTTTGACTATTGTTTGTCTATTGAATGAAGACATTTGATTTAATTCTAAGTTTCACTTGTTCGGATTATAGCTACAAATATGTGGACAGTTATGACAAAATGTTCTCATGAGTCTATAAGAAATAATTTACATATTGGAAAATTCTTAATTGAACTTGAATTTATAATTTCGATTGCCTTTGGACTTTAATAGTAAACTCTATTGCGATCTTTCTTTTTTCGATCAATGGCAATACATCTCTGGCGCATAAAATAAATGTAATGTCATATTAATTTTCCCATATATATGTGTATTTCATTATTCACAACAAATAATACAATTTATGAGCCTAAGTAGTTTTGATGGAGAGTATCCATGTAAGTATATGAAATAATCTTCTTTTTTTACCACTTGAATACCTTGAATTTTTTTTTCGGAACTTTTCAAAATTTGATAATTATCAGACTATATTCAATGTTTGAATGATTTCTCTAAATATTGACATGTACTTTTGCCAGTAAAATGACGTATCTATTAGGTGATTCGATAAAAACCAACGTGGGCTCAAGGTTACGCCACGCAACACTTTCTCCGCGGGACGCAGTTCGTTGCTCTCCGAATTCTGCAACTCAGTATCAATGGCGACTGGAAAACCGCGCACAAGAAGCCTTACAACCGCCACACTACAACTTCAGCCAAAACTAATATTAACCTTAGACACAAGCGTTAGAATCCAAATCTAAGTGTCCGGCAAACTCAATCCGTCGCCGTTTACGTTCAATGCCCATGTTAATGGTACCTACTGAGAAACGTAACGTGGCCCACTTTCTCTTTTAAGCACATGTAGTCTCTGTCTCGCGTGTGAGGTCCAAACTTGGAGAAGCGAGATGACAGTGTTTGCGACGGTTTGCGGTGGAAGCTGGGTTCGCTTTCTTTGCCGCACTTGGCATTGGAGGTGTTCAAAATCCGGAAACTTTCGTAAGTGCCCGATAGTGCAAATTGATTAAATCCTCTTATCGATGTCGCCGCACTACAATTAGACGACCTTTCTATTGTTGCGCAACTATTAGATTACGGTGTCAATTCGGTAACAATAAGTTTTTGTTACAGTTGTTCTTGTATTTCGTCGTGCAGTTTTGTTGCGTAAGGTAAGGCACACTTTTCGACAGACAAGAAAAAACAGGATGTTCTATGTGTGGTTTTTATTTCTTTTTAAGCTTTTACTCATAGATTATTGATTAGCAGTCTTCGGAGCGCAACGGAGACCAATCACTAATTTGTGCTTTTACATTTTATATTCCGGAATAATTATTGTTGTCCATATGACGTGCTGTATAATAAACATGTTGTCTTTTTTTCCTCAGTCTTTTGTTAAATTCGAATAAAAATCTCCGTACATTAGCTTTACAGAAAATGCTTGACAGCGTACTCATGTCATGTCAAATAAGTATTTTTCTCTGAGACGCTATTCATGATAAGTTAACGATCTCACAGCTGTCAGAATAAGTTGCTCCGTTCGAGTCAATTGAACAGACAGAATTACAAGCATATAGACATCGGAATTTATTTATTAACTAACGCATACTAACATTTAACATGTATTGTGATTACATCAGTTCAGTAAGTCATCTTTACAATAGGTAGAATTAAGTATTACTTCATTATGGGAGATTGACCGTTGAAGTTGGATCATACACTAATAGCTTGTCACAAATGTAAACCTTAGTTAAAATACAACATCACAACTTACGAATAACATTAGATTTTCAATTAATTTTTATTGTTTGTTTTCCCTTAAACAACCGGTCAAGTCCAAGTAAAAGAGAAAAAAAATTGATTCGTTTAACTTAAAACTACGAATTTGTTTTATGATATATGTTTTTATTTGTCAAAAATGCCCTATTGTCTAATATATTGGCAGTCTTAAATAAATAAATATTTATATGGTTTCAAGGCATTTTTTTTTTTGTTTAGGATGTTTATTATAAAGATTTCATGATATGTATTTGTTAACTAAAATGACATATTTGAGACGGACGAACTTCAAAAATATATTTGTGCCATGTCAGTTGTATTTTTTATTTGTAGACAGTGTCATCATCAAATAATACTTATAATTTTTCGTGGCTGTAATGAATCTATTAACTATATAATCCATAGGTAAAGTCAGTGTGAATATACCAGTAAAATAACATAATGATATGAAATTGTATTTTGATGTTGTCGACGAACACACACGGTCACGATTACAGAATTATATACTTACTACCATCTTAATATACTTCTTATATCATTTGCAAGTTTTATCTTTCAAAAATATTATTTACGTGCTTTTATTCACCGATATTTTTGAAAAAGAAAGCTACGAAGAGAGATTTGTAACATAATTCGTATATGTAGTTGGTAAATTCGAATTGAACAGTTAATATAACTCTTATTATCTTTGCATGATGAAAACATTAATAATCTGATCTTAATAGGTACAGCTGTATATACATAAAGTTAACCTACATGTAAATAAACAGTCAGGTTTCTATGCAAATTTGTTCCCGTACAAGGCAAGAATCACTACGAGCAAGTGCTCTCACAAGTCTTCATACATCTTAAGCAAAATGCTATTTTATCAACACGAAAGCAATAAGGGGCCATATATGGAATACCAAAAAAATTATATTTCTGTAAAAACGATCAATTAGGTAATCATATCCTTTCAATAATAACATTTCTTTCAATCCAGTCTATCAAATTTTCTAAAAAAAGTGTTTAAGTCAAAAGTTATGTTATAAAAATGAAAATTAAATGTAAGTTAGTAGACAAAAAATATTGTTATCCATTAATTACTTAGTTTTGCATGCTAACTGTACAAGTGTACTCAGGTACATAAAACTTCCGTATCTCAAAGAAATGGCCCGGTTTTCCGAGAAAATTGCCTGATTTGCATAACTTGCGATGGTTTCATCAAAAAGTGGGTATCTGGTGCCCTGTTAACTACCGCACCCATATACGACGGCTACCTACTACACTCTCCTTTAACTACTCCAATTTAACGCAACACATACCAATTTAATTTCCACTCTTTCACTGCTTTATTACCAACTGTTTTTTAATCAATACGTTTAAAATCCACACACGTTAGCTATCTTTGACTCGAATTTGTTTTTTTTTTTTTCATTTGGAAGAAAAGGCCTCGATCGCGTTTTGAAATTAAAGGTGCAAAAATGCCCAAGCTCCGGCGCAGAAGAAACCTCTCAGTTTTTGTATTCATTATGTGCGATTTTTGTGGAAATTGGCTAAAATTTTAAAAAAAGGTATAGCACTTATATATTTTGCCACTTATACCAAAAGGTATGGAAGTTTTCTATGAAATATGGAAAATAAACATAAGGTCTATATATTATACGCCCCGGGTTCTGCTCGCGTAATTGTTTCATTCTCCTTTGAATGGCGTCATGCTAGCTAACCTGTTATATTTTAGTTCATTTATTAAATAAATTAAATTGCAAGTTAAGTTTCTACTAAAGCTCGGTGTACTTTCATATTGAAATCAGAGATTCTAAATTCTCTTCAAATAACTATCGTTAATAAATAAACAAAGGTAGTGTTCTAATAAAAAGAAAATTAGGTATTTCTTATGTCTTCTTCCCATAGTCATGACTTCTTGTTATTTTATACTTCTTCAATTTAAAGGACGAACATATTGAACGCTTTGGCGGGTTTCCGAAGTACCCTTTCTATGAAGATTATAATGACGCTTTTTATTCAATTTGCATCGGTTCTCGACTGCGAAGTACATTTAAACTACTAGCGTTACTTCACTTTTTATAAAGTTATCAATTTATAGAATCATTACATTTATTATAAAGTCACATGATTAGAGAAAAAATACACTTCTTTATACTTTAGTCGTAATGATATCGGTTCCCGCGCAACCGGATCTTCCGACAGTGAAAATTTCGCTACACTGCACTTCAGCACAACTTTCCGCAACATTTAATATTTACTATCGCATTACCATTTCTGCATTTAGAAATGCTCATATCATGTTAACCATTCACCAGGTTAGGTATCATCGTTTAAAATATAGGTTTATGAAACTGCATTCTTTAGGTCGCAAGTCTATTTATTAGTCATTTAACTTAAATTTTATCCAAACTACCATTTAATTATGCCTTGTAAGTTACCAGTAAGTACATCACTATGCTCATCATACAACTATCCTATTTTAGTGTTAAGTCGTAAAAAGTTATCTTTATATCTAAACTAGTTGCTCTTGAGAGATCTATAAATTCAAAAGTTAGTAGGCCATTTGGTCAAATTTCTTACAAATCTTAAGACTTAGCTAAATAGCTGTCGTAAAATAAAAGAAACGTTCCCAGACAAGGTTTTTGTGACTGATGAGTTATCGTAGGAGGAGATCTTAACGCGGGGTTCCATTATGGACTAACCACCGTGAATAACTCAAAAAAGTGTATCGCATTCTGTCGGCGGAAGAGAAAGCCGGTGTTTGGTTTCAAGGACGGACATGAACGCTCCCGGTAACGGTTGCGCAATACCTTAACAACAACGAGGATGAACCCCGCTCCCACGGACAAGGACATTCACTCCGATCCGCTTTCTGACCCCACTAATCAAAAACATTTCCCCTCGACTCTCCAAAATTTAAGCCGAAACCATTCTCAAACATTAAACGTGGCTTGATGTGCCTGTGATTACTGGTCGTTTATAATACAAATGTTAGGAGATTCAAGATAAAACGGGCCAGTGGGGAATGGAAGTTGTAGTAGAAACAATGCAGCGAGAGTGCACGGATGCAGTAAGGTCATGGTCCTTTAATACTTTCACTAGCCCGAGCTGAAACAAGCTTACAGCCGCATTGCATAACCACCCACCGCTACTCTATTCGCGGTTTATAACGAGAGAAAGTCGATACATTTTGGGCAGAATGTAAGTAATCGAGTGAGCACTAAATATGAATTACGTTTCCGCCTGTTAACGAGCATTAGTTGCACAACTAGATTCAGCCAAGTAGATTCGAAATTTAACTAATGAATCCGATCTGCTGTATTATGTAATAATTATTATTTTAAGTTGTTGGTCATCTGAATAATTGCCGAGAGATTAGAATTATTAGATTTCATAACTTTCTCAAATTTAAATTTGATTTAATTTGTTTGTGTAAAACCACTTACTATGTATATTATCTGAGTGTCATAAAGTTGCGTGTGATTCTTGAAAACCTGGAACAAATAAATAAAGCCTGTTTAAATACATACGTAAAACTTATGAATTATTTAAGTCGATTTTATATCTTTCATTTTCTACTACTCTCTATCTTCTCTTTTGTATAAAAATAATTGCTGTCTCAATAAAACTCGAAAATTGCTAGACCGAATTTCAATGATACTTTTTACTTGGTCGGCTATAATACTAAGGTTTATTAATAAATAAAAAAGGAAAAACCCAAGGGAACGGTTACGAGGCATGCTCACAATGAAAATATTTTCTATTCAACACTTCCATAAGTAAAAAGAATATACGAATTATGCAATTGTTGACCTTAATTCACAATAATAAAGGTTATCGATCCACTGATAGACAAAATAAATTGCAGACCTAATCCCTATTCTGCACTCGTAGGTCTCCGACTTGTAATACTGTATTGAATAATAAGGATATCATTACAAACATGATGCAATAAATATACGTATTGTTCTGTGTATGTAACAAACAAATTGTATGTAGCAAGTTTATGATTTTACTTTGAATGGTTTTTTTGAGTTCCATATCGCTTAAGGAATTCTTCTAAATTCGTATGTTCGTTTGTAAATTTAAGGTAAATTTGTAATGAACTATTTACGTTTTGCACTGTAATTTAATACATTGCTATAAAAATTAAAAGGGAAGATTTATTTTTATGGTAAAACCGTAAGTGAGCAACTACAAGACACCATAATCGTCAATTAATCCAGGGTACGGCATGCGGGTCACTGCGCAGCTGTATTATTTGTTGATTATTCGATCAAAGGACCCAACTGATGATCCTGGTGTACATTGTTGTAGTGTAGTGTAGGCAGTGTTGGGAGAGTGGCTGGTGTTCCCCGAGCACCAAAATCAAAACTACTGTAAAGTAGTTGTCACAACTTTTCGTCAAACGAAATAACACTTAATTTGTCGAGTTAATGAAACTCAATAAAACACTAAAACCGGTCCAATAGTTCTAGTTTAACTAAACAATGAAAATAAATGAATACTAAAAACGTATTTTCATTGTTAACTAGGTGAAATCGTCCTTGCCTTACACAATGGTTGAAAGACAATAACTTATGATAAACGCCTTCCTGTTTCAGTTCGATATCCGACAGAGGGAACAACAGAAAGTGAAAGCAGTAGACAAATTACAATTTACAGAATAGATAACACTAACATAGAACAATGTAACTTAATAAACTTACTTCTATCTTGATTAATTAGTAGATTAAGAACGCTGTACCTGTAGAATGAAGGCGAGTGTAGCTTGTTTTACTCAAATAAAACCTAAGTAATACCTAATAGAGATAAGCAATTTTATACAATCAAAATAAAAGTGCCTGACTATAACCTATAAATAGATGATACATTAAATTGTGAAACTGTTTCGACCCGCATCCCATAACCCCCAAAAGCTCTATGAAATCTTACATAATTACAGAATAAAATCAATAATTAATCAAGTACTTTTGCAATTACTTAGTTATTTTGTGTGTTTAAAAATTAAATGCCAGGCAAACTCTTGGGTTGATCTTGTTCAGTGCATATATCGAAGTTTGCATATTATCACTATATCAACCAAGTAGATACAATAATTGCTCTAAATGCAAATCTTAACCGATTTCTATCAACAACGTACTAAACGAGTTTGTTTGATAATTTCAAAGTCGAAGAATGTTGGTTGGAGGATGTATGTGGATTGGACATAGCAAATGCAAGATGAAAGTAGTGAAATCTTTGGACCGCCTCGAGAAATCGCCTCCATAAATAATGCACTAGTTCAGCAAGCCCTACAACTGCGACTGGTTCAAAATCAACTGTCTACTAAGACATTTTAAAGTTATAGAGTGGCGATAAGATAAGTCATAAGATATTTTTTACGGGAGTAAATTGTTTAGAGAAAATAACTTGTGATCATTGAATTACGACCACAAAGCGCGCTTATCAGAATGTCGTATAAGACGTTACAATGTAGTTTTTAAATTTTAAAAATATTTTTTGTGCGATGATTAAAAACAATGACGTTACGGACAGAAATCGTCATCACAACAATGTGTTTGGAAACTCTAACGACTGCGTATCCGATATTTCACAAAGCAAACTCATTTAGCGTAACATCTGACTTAGCATCATAATTAGAGCACAATAATTCGAGATACTTTCTCCGTCTCACGTTAAATTATTCTTTACAATTCACACACATGATAGTTAAATTTACGAAATTCGTATATTTTTCTGCGATGCGCTGCTTTCCGTTTCCGTTTATATAAGAATGTTGTAACATTTCGAAAAAACATGTGGCTAGTTTGCTCTTGAAAATTGAAATTAATTTTATAAAGTAGTACTGCTTTTATTTTCCATGCGTGTACCGACCGATTCTATTTTCTAAAGTCATCCGAATTACATTTACGATCACATTGTTCAACGAAAGACAAAAAAAGTGAAATCAGTAGAATTTTCCCAACACATGAGGTTGCGCAGATTAAGAGCAGCCATGAGGGCGTTATCGTATCTCCACACTGCAGGCAGAACATACGGGCGCGGCACTAACTACTCTCTCTTTTACACTATTGCAAGGTTGTTCACGATAAAAAAAGCACTTTCAACGACTACCAATTATTCAAATTTGTTTAAGACTCTAAAAACACATAAAAAATCCGAGGCAATTAAAAAGCAATCTCAACGTGCGCAACGCTCAATAGCGAAATCGGTAGATCCTATAATTGAATATCAATGGACTTTTATCTCCGTTTACATAACCATAAATTAAAAATAAAAAGCTCTACACCAATAATAAACCGGCTAATCGGTTACAAAGAAAATAATAAATATTGCTTCGGGGCGATTGGCAGAATCAATCAAAACAATCACCGTTGGATGGAAAGCTGGCCACGAGGTACAGCCGCATTCCACGACCAGACCAAAATAAATCGTTACGTCAACTGTTTGGTTAAGGAGAAAATTGGCGTCTGTCATGGTTAAGGACATTTGAGTATGTAGGCAGCGTGTTAAGAAAGCAGTAGGTACCTGTTGGTGAATGTTTAGTTCTTAATTCAGCTAACCGAATGTTGTTGTTTTGGATTTTTGTAACAATCAAAAGTTGTTTGCTTGGATCGGAGGCCGATGATTTCATCTCAAAACATAGTTTTCTGTAAATTTGTTTATTCATCATCTCAAAACATAAAATAAACCTGCGATCAGAGCTCCTATAAGATATGTTTTATGAGAGAAATGTGAAGGGCCCATTTTCCGAGTGAGAGAAAAACGATCTAATTTCAAACTAATGAAACAATACCGAGCTGTGTAGGCGCAACGATAACATCAAGATCATACGATATTTATACGAACCAAGGGACCACTTCACGGTTTAATATTGTGTTGGGTAAGTATGTAATTAAGATTTTATTTTGAGTAAGATTAGCCGATGTAATTAAGTAAAGGTGCTGATTTATAATTTTGAAACCAACTTTCTATGTGATTACCTTAAAATTTACCGTTATTAAGAAGTATTATACTACTTTTAAATTTAGTTATTCTTAGATCTTTTTTTGTTTTTGTTTTCATACTAATGCCTAATAACCTTGATAAATAATTTATGTGGATTCCACATTTATCAATGTTTTGTATTTAAGTTTTTTACAATGGCTACTTTTGACGTGAAATCGTCAGTAGGTATAAAATTAGACAAAATCGATAAAAAATGCACCTTACGCGACCGTCGAGTGTTTGGGTGTTTTTAATCTCTTTACACACCAAATGCTTTAAAAGTTATCTTTTCACCATAGTGGAATTATTACAACTTTGTTTAGCCATTTTATTACTAAGTATTGCGTGGCAATCAGTTTGGGAAGTGAAACTAATTTTGGCACTTAATTGCAAAATGTAATAAAATAAACAAACTCTTTATTAAATGCGATAAATATTGGCTTTAACTTTTCATGCCTTAATTATATGTTTTATAAGTTAATTACGTTTTAATGTTTTACTAACCCATACTTTTTAACGACGAATCAAGACTGTAAGAGGAAAAAGTCGACGTAATAACTTATTTGATGGAAACTTCTAGGTAGGCTTGGCTTTTTGGATTTGAAACCCAGCTCGAACATATGGGTGAACATGTGAGTAAGTATTTGTTCTTCCATCTAGGATGTTTTTTTGTAACTTAGATTCAAAATATTCAAACTACCTAAAAAAGGTATACCTTAGGTCTAACTTCGTAAAGTATGTATGTATAACATTTAATAAGAGTTATCAATAAAATAAGTCATGAATTCTCAATACAACGCATCATCAACACGAAGTATTATATGCTTACAACACAAAGTATTAAATGCTTATATGAGTACAAAAAACTCAATTAACGAATAGGTCGTTGTCTGAATTAGTTTGCTAAAATATCAATAGAATCTAATAGAAGTAGAACCTGCTAGCAATCTATGTAGCATGTATTATAGAACATGCGTGTGATATACGTAGAGATGCCGCGGTAGGAGTGGCAAGTGGATTCGCTGACACACTGACTCGCTTTCCACCCGCCTCGACGACAACTATCATGTCTTATACTTATAACCGATAAACGACTAACCGTGCTACAGTTCATCTGCCCAACTATTGTTAGACGCAAGTGACTATTTCTACCATGAGTTTTGACTGGTTTTTACACTATAGTCTATAGATTACTACAGTGATGAGTTCTAGCGATAAACATTCCTTATCTATCCGGTAGAGGTTTGCAACTGCAATTACTAGCTAAAATGGAGGTATAAACTTATAATAGAAATTATGGTGGCTTATGCTTCAAATCACCTATAATTATTGCGGAGCAGAAAGGTTTTAATTTCCTATCGTTTTCCGTTTAATTTAACATAACCAAAAGACCCAAAAAAAACTATTTTACGTAACCAAAGGGTAAAAAGGGAGGATATTTTATATTGTTCACATTTTATACGATCGGGCCCTAAACATTATTGCCATACAAATAAGGTTTTATGTTGGTTTTGAGGTTAATTTATACATGCGGAATATGCGGATGCACGTTTTGCTCAAAGACGAACTACTAATTACCTTTCGCCAAGTTGCACGCTCATAGTTGATCACTAAAATTAATTAATTTTAGATCTTTTGTTTTTGGTTTTTCAAAACACAAGTAGGTATTATTTATATTATAATTACTATTAGTATTTTTGAAGATTCTGACAATTTTTCTTTCCGTAAATGAGACATTTTGATTTTAATCATCTACATATGCTGGAATTCAATAAAGTAAATCATTTGAAATTTTAAAATGCAATAAATCAATTTACAAACATTTTAAAGCTGCTAAGCTTTCTTTGACATAACTGATTCGCGAATCATATTTTTAAATATATTATAGACTGTTTAAATATTAATAACGGACTTGCTCATTAACGCTTTCTCCTCAATATGTTTCCGTTATATTGGAGATATAGGTAATATCACTTCATAATAAAATGTTTATGACAGAGAAAGTCATTCATAATACACTGTATTGTTCTTATTAAAGTTATACAGTATTTGGAAATAGAATTTTGAATACTAAAAGAAAATGTTAAAGATAATTAGCTGAACAAAGCGGATATTTCATATAATATCATAATAATAGCCACAATTTTGTGGGTATATTGAATAAAACTTAGTGCAAAAAAGCTTTCGTATTATTTGTTTTACATAAAACGTCCAATTCCGACATCCAAAAGGAAAAGTTTGAAGTTGTGAGTTTGTATGTAGGAGGAAATCTTCGAACCTTCTCATCCGACCCGAGAAAATTCTTTAGGCAATTTTCGAATAAATTTTCAGGCTAAAATATGAATTTAACGAGGTCGAATTGCAATCCTCCTTAATTTTAAACCTGTAGCTCTACAGGTGTATTCAAATATGAGAAAACGCGGTGTACTACTCATTGAAAGTAGTGTTTCATTTTGAAAAAGTTGTTACATATTTACAAAACATTGCCAAAAACGGGCAGTATCATCGAAACTATTGTATAGCACAGGTGTTTTGTTTGAAACTTTAGATTAATTTTCTACCAAAAAATATTTCAGGAAAAAATTACTATACCAGGTTATGAGAGTGCTTTAAAATAGGTTCTAGATCCTACTACTATTTCACTTATTTATTTTGTAACAAACAAGCAAAGCAGGTTGAGAAGAAAAAGATTTGTGGATGCATTCATATCTTCAATTCATCTGATTACAGCAGGTTACAGTAAGTAATATTGCTCAAGGCTCCCGTGAACAATCTACAGATGCTTCACCACCGTGACCAAGTATTGCAAAACCTACCCGAACAATTGAATGGGAAGATCTACGTGACTACTGTGTCTGTATTTCGTAACACATTATTATAACAAAACAGTACACACACCCAACACTACATCCTCGATATAAAATATAACTATGATTAAATATACTTGAAATAAAAAATCAAAACGAATATGATGAATGAGAAACTTATTTAGGGAAATATTTTGATCTGCCTTTAAAAATAAATGTACTCTTTCAAAGTTTAGAAAACTTTCTATTCATAATAAATTTTAGAATTTGAAGAAGAGAAAAACTGCGTATATAATGTTGAATGGATCAGGGTGCCCAAAGAAGCATGCTCGTGTGACGCTCGCCCTACTTTCATCGCCGGCTAAACCACATGACGCTTCAAACACTGTCTACTAGCTTAACTGAAGCTTATTTAACTAGAAATAAAGATTAATTTCCATTAAAAACCTAACCACCCAACAGCTGCGTAAAAATGTAACCGCATGCAAATGCGTATTTCAAACATTTGCGATAAATGAAAGATAATTTCGGACGGAGCAAGTGAAAGTGGTTGCGTAACATGCATTGCAGTTTTAAATGTTCTAAAGATATATTTATATACATATTAATTCATTAATTTTAATTTAATTCATTAGTTTACAGGTTTCTCATAAAAATTACTTATTTCAATATTGAAGTAATTGCCTTGGTACAATTTTTATTTATGAAGTGCCTACTTTATATATTTTAATTAAAAAGAAACTTTTCAAAACTTTTCATTCCGATTATTTAAAAACCGCAACTGTGAAATTCGTGAATGAAACATCTCTCAAAACGCACTGAAAGTTTCAAATCAAATGCTATATTTTAGTTTTTTTCACGTGTATGCTGAACGTATCAGGTAAAAACTTAACTATATCAACTAGAAAATCAACGAAAATTTCAGATGGCACCATACGAATCACAATAAAAAAATCCATGAACAAATCCAACCTTTGCAGGGGTCGTTACTTGCGGGTGATGCACGTGACAGTTTCAGGATAACTCGGGCTACCGATCACTGTTCCAGAGTTCACAAGCACTAATCACGGTGTCTTATATCTTCTTAATCAAGCACTTTCGTTTTCGCACGTCCTTCCACGTGCGATGTTACAGCGAGACTGGTCGTGCCCGCCGCCTGTCGATCAGTTTTATACTTGTGAAAGTTCCGACCCCCTGTCGTACTCATACATCCCTTGCTGTTAGGATTCTGCAATCCTTAGTGACGTCGGTCGATGATTTAATAAGACTTCGCGTAGGAGCACCCGGATCGGTTGTAAATGAGAAATGAAATGATGATGACGATAATTGTAGCGTCAGAAACTTACGCAGCCTTGCGGCTTTACTAAGCACTAATCTTTTTAAGTGCATTTTGTGCAAAACAACTGTTTTGATTTGTTTCATGAAATTACATTTTGTCAGAAAATATTAGAAGAAAAAATCTATAAAGGGTGACATGTATTTTAAATAAGAGCAAAAATTTTTACTAACAGCAGAATTGCCACCTCAACCCCTATCTCCTACTATGCTGTAAGGACTCACTTAAACAGTTATAGAATACTAATAATAACAATGGTAAATAGTTAAATGTATTAGTCAAAACATAACTAAATTAAATCTACTTAAACGAAGATCCTGAAGTTAAATTTGCTATTTTACTAAACAAGTAAGTTAAAAAGGCATCGACATATAATAAAAAGAACTAAAAGATTTAATAGATTGGATTTGAATGAACAATCTCGACCTCATTTGGACTCAATACAAAAGACATAAACGCACGGTCAAACTTCAAGAGACTATAGGCTGTTCTTGGCTCATACACTTCTCTATATAATGTATGTGATTAAATTAATTTTAGAATACGTATTTTATGACTATATTTTACATACAATATCTTACTAACGAAATAAAATGCTGCTAAAATCTAGTGACATCGTTTTGTTATCCATTACGACAAATTAAAAGTATGTCATTGATATTAAGTTAATGAAGTACACTTTACATTATATATATATTGTAAGTATTTTAGGAGTAGAAAAAACTTAAGTTTTTACAATAGCCCAAAAATAGTATATTTTATTTTATCTTAAAACAGATTTACTATTCTTGGATATACTTTAGGTGATGACAAAGTATTATCGTTTATGATTTTAATGTCGTAACAGCATCTTCGTGCTGAAAATCATTAGCTCTTCTGATACAATTAATCACCCTTGTAAAGTGAATAACTGCTGCAATATATATTAATAAAACAACAATGCTGTCCATTGATAAACGCACCACTTTACAATGGCTAGACCAATTTGTCTTTGATTTGTTTAGTTTTTTGTGATTTGTTTATTTATGTTGTGCAGAAAGCTTCATTTTTAAATTTTCGTTAAAGTTCCAAATAAGTTTTTACTAGCGACCCGCCACGATTTCGAGCAAATAATTGAACTTATATGTTAAACTACCCAATTGCGCTTTTTTAATAGGTGTCAACCAAAACCAAATGAAAATGCAGCTTTCACGTTTGCAAATTTAAACTTAAATAAGTTACTGCAGCATAGTAAAAATATAATATTTATATTAAAAGATTGATGTAAATTATTTACTTCATTTCGTTTCTTTACTTAATAATTGAAGGTCAATTATCGTAAACACACACCAAGACGGACAGATAGACGTAGCAGGGGACATGACATGTTTTCTAATATGTATATAGACAGGTATTGATGAAAACGAAAAGTTTTTTTGATGAAAATGCAGGGTCTTGCCCTGCAAGCGCAGCGAGGCGCATCGGCTTGTTTAGTAATAAGTATAATAATGTTATTTGGCACTAGTTTTGATGGAACTCATTCAGCGTCAATCACATTATCTTGTGAGAGATCAAACACATATCACGTAAGAAACCGAAAGTAATACGAAAATCACCTCACAATGGGCAATTTATACAATTTCACTCTCTCCGACGATCTCGTATTAGTGTGCGCCGGTGCAGATTCAGCCGCCCGGTAATATATGTAATGCTTCAGAAATACTTACAATTAATTTATAATAAACATACCCAAACATACTTTGGATAAACAAACTCAAAAGTAATTTTAAAAATCATTCTGTTAAATTAGGACCTTCACCGTTTCTTACCATGAGTATTTCGCTTAAGGGTGTGAGTGAATAACACAAGGACGAAAAAAATATAAATTATTGATAATAGTCCTTATCAAGGGGTCTTGTCCTCTTAGTGCAAAATGATCCAAGCCCTCGTTGCAGTATAGACTAATTAATTATAACTTACTGAAACAAATGTTATCTTGCAAAAAAACAATGTTATTATTTCATTTGCATAGAAATAAACTAGGGACTTAAAAGTCCCTTTCTTATTTACAATTTAATTAATCCATATATTTATTTACATTAATTTTTGGAGTTTAGAGGAGTAGTAGCTGCGAAAGTGTTTTGTTTTATTTATACTCTAACCAGGTTTTAAAATCCACTATAAATTAAATAAAGCTAGCTTAATAAACACCATAATTCTCTCACACTTTAATAAACAGAAAGGAAACATTTTTTCGTGTGAAATGGTTTTTTTGTATCAAATGGTAATGTTACCCTGATATCGATTGTAAAAAATCTTAAAATTATTTAGAAATTAATTATCGTGTTGTTATTTAGAACTACTATTTTAATTATTTTTGTAAAGATTTAAAAAGCTTTTCCATTTTGTTGTAATACAAAAGACTACGCACAACTTAATAAAATACAACAGTTTTTTTGATGCGTTGTTATAGTTTTTAAAATGCTCGATAGAGCGATGCTACATTGGAATTAGGTCGCTAGGTTTAAGATTGGAAATGGATGCTAGGTTGGTAAGATTGGTGGTTGGAAGTGAAGAGGATGAAAAGTATTTTAAAGTATTAAAACTCCAACTCCGACTTGATTAGTGATCTGTGACATCAGAATAGTTAGATTTGGTTCTGTTAGAAGAATGATTCGTTTGTTATTTTTCAATCCCAGATCCGGCTGTAGCTCGGGGCTTCTCATTAAAATCATAGTAAATTCATATTTTTTTAGTATATGATTATAAAACATCAAAGTGAAATATCAATGGATCTTGACACGGTTTCTATTTTCAATCGGAATTCAACAAAACGGAACAATGAAAATTGAGGTCGTATTAGTCATTCTTTTCATAGATTTACATAAGACGCTTACACTGGCTTACCATTTGGATTGTTGGAACAAAATGACACTTTATTTTATGCAGTTGTGCAACTCTGTCTCGAAGATTGATGAATGGGAGACTTAAGGTTTAAATTAGATCCATGAAACTGGATTAGTAGATTACAGTAGAACTTTAGCAGAGAAAGCAGTTAAAAGAAATACTGGCATGATAACGTCAAATCATATGCTTCAAATACCTTATATAGATTTTCAAAATAATCAAATATAGTTTGTAACATAATAGCAGGGTAATGAGAAGTAACATATTTTTTATCGAAAGGCCATTTCCTTTCTTAAAAAACGTTAATATTACGTTCTCATGCCTGTATTTTTATTTATAGTAATATTAAAAAGAGACAATTTGTAATGTTTTCTTAAATGTTTAAGCTTTTAAGCATACTATAGCCTACAGCAAGTAAAAAATATTCAATTTCATGTTTAACATCACACTATAATTACACGCCCATTGATTTCCCAAACCATTTCTAAAAGCATTGTATGTTGTAATTTAACATGCGATCGTCTAGCCATCGATACTTATTAAAAAGCCGAACTAAACAGCCGTATAATTTGACTTTGGTATTTTCTTTCTCTGCATATTATAAAAATAAGTCTAAAAACTAAAACCGCGATCTAAAAAGTATGAAACGAGAAAATATTCTAAACTGAAATTTTTAAGTAAACTATTCAATTTAGGCGTGGTGTCTATAGGTATAACCAATTCTATGTGGATGAAGTCGCGAGCAAAAGCTAGTTATGTTATATTTAAATGTATCTCGTATCAATTGCAAAAGTTTTAAAAGCTGACCTGTGTTGAACGATACGTTGCGTAATGTTCCTGGTTGAATAAGGCCGGATGTGATCGACGTCAGACATGAAGAAACAAGGGTGACGGAAGCAGTCCTTAGTAAGAAAGTAACAGTGGACTTCCCGAGATTCATACTTTTTGTATAGTATATGTCTATCACACATTGTATAGTATATGTATATGTCTTGTCATATTTATTGGGAAATGTTTTTGCAAGACGTTGCAGTCAGTTTTCTCATTTATATTTATATTAACACACTCTGTATCTATGCTACTAAATGGGAAGTAATCTTCGATATTACTCACCCAATTTTGAAAATTCTTTTACATGTTAGAATGGAATTAAAGGGTGGTTTTTTGGTCTGCTTCAAGTTAAACGGGCGCGAATTCGCTGACAAAAGAAAGTTTTTGATTGATAGCTACCAAAGGGTCAGTAAATACCTTAATAAAACTGAATATTCTTTGTTCCTTTATAACATACAAACTTTTCGTGCACAATTTTCCCATGTCACTATTATTTGTTAGACAATGTAGCAAGGTTACA
This sequence comes from Choreutis nemorana, assembly GCA_949316135.1. Taxonomy (NCBI): domain Eukaryota; kingdom Metazoa; phylum Arthropoda; class Insecta; order Lepidoptera; family Choreutidae; genus Choreutis; species Choreutis nemorana. The sequence goes on from OX438598.1 coordinate 4,791,206, forward strand.
TTTCTCTTACATAAATCTCTGATGATGATGTTACATTTTCACATACTAAATATTCTTCTACTTTCGCCTTAACATCTCGCATTGCTGTGCTATTGTTTGCAGATTAGCTGGCATCAGAATTTGATAAGGCGTAACTGTTTACTATTAAACTATACCTAGTTACAAATCACGATGAACTCTAACAAGCTATGGATTTTTTTTTGAACCCCTCGTTTGCTGATAGCTTACCAAAAAAACCCACTGTAACAGCCAACCCTATTAACACTATTAATTTTTAAATTAGTTGTGTTGTAAAAATTATCTACAATACTCTGCCTAGTTTTAGCAACTATCACCGAAATCTTTAAACTGATAATAAAACATAATTTCTCAAAGAAAGCTCGGTCATTAAAATCAATCACAGATCTAGCTAGGATAGAAATTCTTTTAAAAATTTCTAACCACTTATCTGTCACTAATAAATTTTAAAAGCCTTAACATTTTTGGGTACTTCTATTTTTGTGTTGTCGTGCGTCATTATTATTGTTGAAATGCGGACGCGGTGTTGCACAATATGTTGCGAGTGGAATTACCTACTCCACTTGTAAGGAGTCCTCAGACGTAATATTGAATGAATCACCGGGCGATAGTGAAAGTGGCACATTTTATAAAGGCGACGCGGCGTGGCAACCCTATATCATAATGTGCCAGTGACGTAGTTTATATGTCAGTAGGCATATTTGATGAATGTGTGGAAGTGCGGGTACTGTTTGTGCATGTATATCTAGTGAATGAACATTTGTATCTAAATATTGATAAATATTTTACTAACAGTCGTCTTAACTTTTACCAAAAAAAATAGCAGGGTATCATTACTGAAATGACGTAGTAGGTAAATGAAAAGTGGTAATTTTGCGCTTTATTATTGATATTAATGTATATTATTTAGATTGATCTGTATATATTAACCTTCTGACTTTTAAGTTGTTATCAAATAATAAAAAATAAACCCCTTTGTTAGAAAATAGTGTTGTTTATACCTAGTCAGGTCATAAATTCTGTCACATGTTTAATATAAAATAATTGAAACAAGTTTATTCATTATGTAACCATTTATATACCAAAATGAACTTAACAAAACATAGATTCTTATGACACTAAAGTTTATTCAAAATGGCCTCCGTGATTTTGAATACAGGCTTTCAATCTGCGCGGCCAGTCGTCTATCGCAGCACGAACGAGGTCCATGTCAATATCGGCGGCTGCCTTAATCAGGACTGTATTTTGATACACAACTGCAATCGTTTTTACACCTTTCTCACAAAAATGTACATCTGTTAAGCCCCAATAAGAAACTCCCAACCATACCATGAGCGAGGATGGAAAATGACCTCGTTGGACACGCGGATTACGGTTGCTCGCTTCTTCACTACTGTGTGCGTACACCTTATCATTTTGTTTGTTGTAACTCTCTTTTACGGAAAAAAATTTTCATCCGAAAAAATAATTTCCCGATATTTTTTTCCCACGTACCGCTTCAACAAAGCGCGGCATCTCTTCAGTCTCAGGTCCATTAAACGAACATTCAAACGATGTCCTGTTTTTCTTCGATATGCCCGAAGCCCTAAGTCTTTATTTAACACCCTTTTCACCGTGGTTCTGCTTAACCCCATCTGAAGGACCAACAGTTTCTGCTTACGTTTGGGATTTCTTTGAATTCGCGCCTTCACAACTTTTATCACTGCTCCTAGTCCTAACAGACCGAGGGCGACCACTTCTTGACGTGTCATCTACACTAGAGTCTTCATATAAACGAATCTTTTGATTATATTCAAATTTTTCAGTATGTCAAACATTTGAATTGGCGCGTAACCGCAACGATGTAACGCAATAACTGCAACACGGTCTTCTTTAAGCGTCCACTCCATATTTAAAAATGAGTAAAATTCTAACAAGTATACATTTTTATTTTCATGAATAATTCGAAATTCGAATTCAATAAACTTTTTTGTGGCATTCTAAAAGAAAAGTTTTTACTGTGTGACAATACTAATGACCTGACTGTGTATTATAATATTGTATATTAAAATAATTATCCAAAAGCTTTAGCTTTAATCAAACTTATGCCGAGTTTTGTCTATTGTCTGTGAAGGTTGCGGTTAAAGTTAACATAAATCATTATTCCGTTAGTTTTTATTCGATAATTTCTTTTAAAATACAAATAACAAATACATGACATAAAGCCTGAGCTGGGATTGCTGGTATAGCTAGCTTCATAACTACCAACTATGGTGTTACTCTAGCAGGAAATATTTATAGTAACGCAATGTTTTGCTGACCACACCTTATCTTACATTTAAGACTATGCAGGGAGTGGAGCTTAGGTAAATCAGATAGGTTTCTCCGTGCTCATAATATTTATTGTCAAGGACAGTGAGTTCTATGGGCCTCCATAGATCATATGCACTGGTGCGCCCGCGAAGGTGGAGCCTATAACCTCAACGACACTTTCACTCACTGAAATAGGCTTTACCGCCATTGTTTACGTCTTAATGCGCCTTTTATGTCTTCTTCAGATATATCCGGCTGATGTAGGTTCGTTGACTCGTTTTCTACTTACTCATAACTATTTCAAAACAATGAAACCAACATTTTCCCGTCATGTAATAGAAATAAAATTCAATTTAGCTTGAATAATGTATTAAGATTCGAAAACTAACGACATAATTATAAAGTTAACGATTAACTAATTCTACGTCGCGAGTTGTATTCTAAAAGTAAAAGTTACGTAATAATTTTATTTAATTAGCCGCAAAAAGAAAGTATTTGAGATGTTACTGGATAGGTAATAAAAATAAGATACTAAAAAACAGGATGATCATACCTGATAGGAGAGTCAAACTCACCATATTTTTGTAAAACTTTATTTTAGTTTACGCGTAATTTAAGACTTTTCTCTACATTCAAATCACATAAACTTATTTTATGTTTCCGAAACATATTCAAGGTTTTAGAAGATACATTAACACAGATATTATCATCAAATAGTTAACCTTGTTTGACTGCTTGACTGTAACTGTAGGGTCGAATTGGGCTTGCCTTGCCTTGGCTGTCGTAGAAGTTGACTAATTGTTTGACGCTTCCTGGTCCAGGCGTGGTGATCAGGTTTTTCACAGTCGTTGGGTTAACTGGCACTGGCTTGATCTGCGTTGCCGGTGTTGGTTGCAATGGAACCGCCGCTGGCTTGGCTGTTGGTGATACTGGCTTAGTAGGAGCCAATGTTGGGGATGCTGGCACCTTAACTGGAGTAGGTGTTGGATTATTGTTTGGTGCTGAAGGTACTACTGCTGGTTGTTGAGCTGGTTTGCTATTTGGTTTAGGTGCACCTCCACCCTCCATATTAATAAACGCAATGTTGGCATTTTTGTCGAGCGGCACTGCTAGCTTTCGACCTGAAATCCATTTAGAAAAAATCATATCATTGTATTCTTACATACTTTAAGTAGTTAAAATGAAAATTTAGTTGGTTCTTTGCTTATTTAATACTTAATTAACATTTAAATAATAATTAACAGTAATAAGAATAGGTATTATCCCTTTACAGAAGCTGATTGAACCGTAAAAGCATGGATGACAACTACATTAAGAGTAATTAGGACAAATAATGTTTTCATAACTAATGCAATAGCGGCGATAAACTAACACTGGACTTACAGTCCACGTAGCAAGCAGCGAACAGGAAAACTATAACACAGGCCTTCATCTTGCGTCCTAACGTTACCCTGGACAGTTATTTACTGACAAATATGAATTACTTTATTATATTTTGAACAAGGTGATATAAAACGAGTTCTGGTAAGCCCGGGGTCATCAACAGTCGAGCTTCTTGCTTCAAATACGAACAAATTTGCGTTGGACGCGACCTCTTGCGGAGTGGTGACCTCATCGCGATAATAGCAGTTCACTAGTAAAGTAATACCCATATCAAATGTATATTAGCGCTTGCTGTTGTAGGTATGTTTGTCCGGTGCAAAATCAAAATCACTGCATACTTAAATAGCCATGAGTAGTTAAATATTATTGCATCGATCTAAAAGATCGGCGGATAATCGATTCTTTGCTTTAACTTAAATTAAACAAATTTTTAATCAAAATCTTTATGATAAAACGTTATAAGACAAAAAGACTATTAAAGTAGGTACGTAAATACATTTACGCATTCGTATATACTAAGCATATCAAAACTCTTTGATAATTCCCAACCTTGACTTGGGTAAAAAAGGAGAGTTAAGTTAATTAGGTAATTGGAGAGTAACTACTAGTTTACTTAAATCTTTACAATTAAACTTGCCTACTTCATTAACTGCCATTTGAAATGACAAATTTCATTACAAATCTAGAATTGTCATCTTATACAAATAGGACGCGGAATAAGCAGTAAATTGCTGTTTACTAGAAGTAGTCTAACGACTTGGTGTTTCAACGTGAGATATTTATTACATTGCCGCGTAGGAGGAAGAGGTATTCACATAGATCGCAACATCCGGCCATGCAAATAAACTGCATCAAGTGGAGCGTTATCAATAGAACCGTGTATTGAAAGTACCTTCAATATAATGAAACTATTTCGCTTTATTTTGATACTACCTAAGTATGTAGTAAACATGTAGGTATAGATATATTTTTTTTTATTCCACAACCTGCTGAGATGGTACATGAGCAAGGGACACTCCTGGGATTGCCTACGTTCAGTGTTGGATTACCCAGTAGGGCAGTTTAGGTAACTGGCCCCTGCTACGACTTTTTTAAATTTATTTTCGAGTAGTTCGTATAAACTGATTGTAGGTAGGTAATATGGCTCAATCAACTTTTCCGATTGTAATGAAAATATGTATGATATGTATTTGTATTGTATGTATGTATGTAGTCTGATGATAATAAATTTTATGAACCCTAATCCCCAAATTAGGGATCTCCCAGTTTCTAACTACTAAGAGTAGAGTTGCCCCGAGCAATGTTTTGCCCAGGGGCCGCGACATTGTTAATCCGATCCTGCCAGTGTTACCGTCGACTTGGATGCTTGGATAATCAAAATCATCACACTAGCGTTGCGGTCCCCGCAATCATGGCTGCTCTGGTGACCATGGCTACCTATACTAAATATTAATAATAGTAACCAAATCACGACACACATTGACTCAGCCCTGCAGTAAGATAATCTTGTATCGCAGGAACTAATCTACGATATGGTATAAACTACATAGATAAGAATACTACATCCAAGACCGGTAAGCGAAACAATAAGTCTTGAAAATAACACAAAGTTCCGCTCCCGACGAGATTCGAACCCGGAACCTCTAGCGTAGCAGTCGGCTGTTTACACCATTGCACCACCAAGTCGTATTGGTTGGGTAATATGCCCTTGTTTCACAAAAATCAACCTTATTTCAATGTTCGAACCTATTCCTACCTATCGGCATAATTTTGGGTTCTCTCATTTATCCCCAACATTTTTATTTTTTTGTTTTCCTTAAAAGATCATCTATCCGACTATTCATCATATCTAAATGCAAAACAGTAGATATACTTGGCAAGTAGCATACGAAATTGCATTTCGAAGAGTATAATAAAAGTAATTAACACTAATAGTAATTCTGAACGGTTACTGTACAGTTCCACCGGCACGAGCTGAAGTACTGGTGATGCATTAAACATAAAGAAAAATACGATTTTCCCGCCTTGCACGGACCCAGCACGCGAGCATTTCAGGCGTGCGCTCGCCTGCGACCGCATTGTATACTTTATCTTAAAGTATTGGCACCTCATAAAGCTCTTCTTCCATTACAATAAAACTTAATTTCAAATAAACAGAGAACACACAGTTTCTTAGATCTTAACACTCGCTCTAATGTCTCTTCTCACATAACTTTCTTTTATTTAGCTTAGTGCTTTGGGAAACCTTCTGGCGATTGTGTGGTAAGGAAACAATCTTTGCCGATTTGTCAGCTTTTGTGTTATTTTTTCTCTTCAGTATTGTCTCACAATGAAGCCTTCTCACTAGCAAATTAGCTGACTAATTACCTGTCAAATAAGAAAACAATGCGACTAATGAAATTTAAACAAATACAGAGAAGAAACCTTTTACTTGCAGATCATTTGGTTTACCATTTGGTAGGTAGGTTAATTTACCATTTGCATGCACCCATATGGATAATAATTTCAAATGATAGTAAAATTTTGTATTATTTACAGTACAAGTATTAAAATTTACCCACGTAGGTAAGCATGCTGGAATTGTCAGCCTCTAGTTAGAAACTTTAAAATATTGTATCAGTGACTGTACTCTATAATTAACATTCCATTTTAAAACTATGCACTTTATACAGGTTGTACTATAAAATTACCAGTTTAGTCGTAATGTTAAATAAGTTGGTATGCGATGCGGAGATGGTCTTTAATTGTAATAATTTAAAGAGAAACTTTTTGTAGCGTCACTACAGCAGATATTATTTCACGCTTTCAAAATACATTTCGGAAGTTATAGTAAATCTCCAAAAAAAAAAAAAAATTTTAATGAAATACAAAACATTTTAGTCATGAATTGAAGGTCAAAGTTGTTTACACAGGCTAGTAGCATTACCTATTCAGGGCAATCACCGACACAAGAACTGGAAGTGTGCAGGTTGAATGTTAATAACAAGCTATATACATGGGCCTGACGTCACCCTGAGGTCGCGTACTATCGACTAATCGGGTCCGGCGCAAGCCCGGAGATCACTAGTGCTCGACCAACTCACTAGATACAACGTCCCAATTTATTTGACAAAATGAGATTATTAGTTTTTCTCCTTTGTGTCGCGATTTGCCGGGCCGATGACCTCGCCCATACGGCAGGGCAGATTTTCAACCAAATCCTTCCGAACCTCATCTCAAACTCCGTGACGCAACAGCAAGGGAACACGGCTACAAATACTCTGCAAAACATCGGGACAGTTGTCGGTGGAGTTGTTGACTTCGCGAAGAAGAAAAGCTATGAAGATCTTCTGCGACAGGTCCAGGATCAAACCACAGACGAAGATCTGTTGAGAGTCAGCGAGGAAATGTTTAACTCTGACATCAACAACGCATTAAACTACATTCAAGTTAACTTACAAGGGAAAACAAGCCCCATGTCGAAAAACGACGAAGCACAATCAAAGTAAGTTTTTGTAATCAAAATATTTTGTTAAAACTCTAGAAATCTTGTTTGGGTTCGCTTTTAATTCTTTCTCAAGTACCTACATAACCATTCAAATATTTGAATTTTTGTAGCCTCCTTAACGTACCTGAGAACGTATGGAATGGGCCCACCATCAAACCTTTCGTAGCCCTATTCGATAACTACCACAAGAACGTCATCAGACCCGAGTTCGTAACCCCAAATGTAAGTTTACATAATCTACTACTTTCTTATTATACACCAAAACAAATGAGCAAGCTCTACAACTTATCTTTAGCCATACCTACTTACATACATCACGAATCGAAATGAATTGAATTCGAAATGGCCCTGAATCAGTCGGGTGTTTTAATTGGTACGCCAAAACTATCAATTTCAATACGTGACTTTAACCGAGGTACATAAATATACTGACATCATGAGCATAACAATCAATACCTGTATACTGTGTAAATCAGTCCCTGTATATCTACCAGTCTTAATGATTTATGATCTTTAATACCGCTCGTGTCGTTCGTAATACTACTTGTTAATACATACATTGATTAGTAAAGGTGATTTATAAATGATGTCATCTTACAGGAAGAAACCGAGCAAGTTACTTACATCAACACCATATTAGCAACCGGCCCAATTAGGAGTCTTATGACTTTCCTTGCCAGCAAAGGTAAATACTTATTTACGACATTTAAGAGTTATACCTAATATTTAAGTCAGTTTAGATTTTAAGCATTATATCTAACCTATTATCTATTTTTCCCACCTAGGTAGTGTATTTTGTTGAGGTGTCTACTACCTGTTAACTACAAATTAAGTACCACTGGTGGATCCATGAGAGGGGGCTTGATCTCATGTTATTTGTTTTAAAAAATTTTATGTTTTGTTTCAGTGAGAGACCTATTGTGTAGTTTAGGATACGAAAATATTTATGTTCTCACAATGTTAGTTTCCATACATAAGTCGACCTTGCATGGCATCTTATTCCTTGGAAGGCCAGATTTGAAGAGATAAATAAAATAAATAATTAACTATTCAACAAAAAAATATTTTATAAGGAACATAATGAAACAAAGAGTTCAATAACGTGTTTGTTCCATTTATCCAGTAAATTAATGAATGAGAGTTAGAGAGGCCTTTCATGGTCTACACACCTTACTTACTTAGATACTTACTATGAGAGTGTTAATGACTTGTGTGAACATTATTTTATTTAGATTCTATTCTATTCTTCAGAAGATCTTTAAGTAAACCAACATTTTAAACCTTCTGAATTCGTTCTTAACATTGGCTTAAAAAATCTAACAACTAATTTTGGTAGGATTGGAACAACTGAATCAATATCCAGAGCAAGTTGATCTCCTGAAAAAGATCTGGTTCACAAAATACGCGCGCCACTGGACCGGTCTGTGCAAGTGCAGTTGTGCCTTTGAAAACATCTTCATGGCGGAGCTCAAGTCAAACGAAGTTTTAGGTAAGTTACCTTACTTTATTAGGGCATAACATAATAATAACATACAACTTAATAACAGGACTAAAAGCTCAAAGAAAATACAAATAAATTAAATTTGAATTTTAACTCACCGTAATCTCATAGCTGATGTTATACATATCACCATCCTTTAAAAAGAAACATGGGTAGGGTTTTTAGTTACCTAATCACAGTAGTTACTTAACAAAATGCAAGGTTGTATGCTGTCTACAATAAGATGGTCCCAGTGATATTTATAGGGTGGAACTAATTTCTATGCAACAATAACAAAAGAACATCTAAAAGGAATTATTCTTCGTAGGAACCTGGCTAGTCTTACCCTTAAAATCCATAAAGTAAAATATTCTGACTTAGATACTTACAAAATCCAAGACAGCAAAGGAAGCAGTGAAGAACAAGAAAAATAATCAATTAATGTTTGTTCCGCCTAGCAGTTGAACATGTGAGTTCCTGATAGTTTAATAGAAGGACACCCTATTATTAAAATGAGTACATTCAAGAACAAAAATCTACTGATCTTACTTACTAAGTACGTTGCTCTTATTAAAGTTAACTTTTCTTCTTGCTTCAGGTCTTCACAGTTGGTTGTTCTTTGCCAAGAGAGAGTTGGACCACAAGGCTAACTACCTTGGATACATCGACAAGCTAGATCTAGGCGGGGTAAGCACTCTTACCATTAATTTATTTTAAAAAGTTCCACCAGGATTGGTAGAAGTACATTTAGATACAAAACATCTTTGGTTATAAAAGTAAAAAAATTGTTTCGGTCAACTGCTGTTTACTTAAACACAATAAAATGCCATTATTAATAGCACATTTACATCCAAGACCGTTCAAAGGCAGAAGCATAGTCCATGGAAGCAATAGAACCATATCGATACATCATATACCTCTTAGGTATGTGCGATGGGCGAGCATCTGGCCATAATGTCACTTGATGATGGAGTGACGTAATGGCTAACTTCACTATGCAATGACTAAGGGTTGCATCCCAAAGGGTCTGATATCCTTCTCTCTGTCAGTAAGTTGTATCTCTTTAACCCTAGTATAGGACGGAACCTTTCGTATGCGAGTCCGACTAACCATTTTTTCCCTAATCATTTACAGAAAGGACTGATCTTGAAGCAGCATTCTATCCTTAGTGAGACTAAAGATGCTCCTGAGATCACCATGTTCGTGGGTACATCTCCTGAGTTGGAGACTGCTCTCTATACTCTATGCTTCATGGCGAGACCAGACCGGCCCTGCAAGTTGCGTTACAACAATATACCATTCACCATAAATACAAAAACATTGAAGGCTGACAACGTTCCACTAATTGACACCGCCTACCCAAGCTGGTAATGGACTCAAAATACCTCAAATCTCTATACTCGTGTCAATATTTATTAATACATAAACCTAAACTGTTAAGTTACGGATAAGATTTAGTAAGTCAAAATGGAACAAACAACGTTATCTACGAATAATCAATAGGTCGTGATCCTTTTGATAAATCTTAAAACTGAAGTCGTAGGTGAATAGTAAATTAGACTAAACACAATATAATATTTCGGATTTAATTCGTTATTTTTAAACAAAACAAAATAAACAAGTTACATCAATGTATTGTTTATTTGAGTCCTTAACGACGAGAGTATAAATATATGCGCAAGCGCCATTTGAAGAAAAATACAAATGCAAAAAATATTTGTTAAGGTAAACTTTAAAAAGAAATTACATATTTATAATGCTATTGTCTTTTTTTTACTGGCCGTGTCTCTAAACCTATGCTAATATAATTATTTACTTATTTCAGTTTAGACAAAATTAACCCATTTCATACCTACATCGTCAGCTGCACTCATTTTGTTGGGAACAAGATATTAAGTGTACGTTGTGTAAACTGCAGTGTTATAGCCCTTTTCAATAAGTTATCCTTCATTTATTTAAGTCACTCAACTCACTATATTAAATATATATCCAAGACAACAGTTCATTGGTAAAATATAATAGGAAATTTAAATCGGCCGTCCATGGTTAAAGTTTCAATGGATCAATGGAAAACTGATATAAATTGACACCACATTACTAGTGGTCACACTAAAAAAAATAACATTTGCTTATTGTTAGTTAACTTTGAAATAAAAATACTCTACTTTACCCGCAAACATTTTCATATCAGATCTCGACTAGAAGGATTCTTCAAAATTGTTTTTCCAATTAACAAATTTACTTTAAAGAAAAAAAAATATTATTGTCTGTAGTCTATGGCACTAATATCGAATTTAGAACACTTAAAAACAATTATATTTTCCAAAATCTTGTTAAGAAGGTATCCTTATAATGTAAATATAATAAAAGAAGTTACAAAATTACAATATCACGAAATAGTATATTTAAAGTACAAAAAGTATCAAAAACCAGGAAAGCAAGTTAAATAATTTATAATTTGCACGGTAACGAACCACTGCAGATGCTTCAACATATTTTTAACTTTTACTTTGAAAAGTTTAAGATATAATATACATACATAGTAAGATATTTCCTAATCCAAACATTGAATGTACACGGCCTTACCAAAAAACTATTAAAATGTTAACATCATATTCAATACTTTGTGACTTTCACTAAACTATACAGTAACTAGATCTTCTATTTAGATCCGTTTAAATACCTTTGACTAGAAAAATTTACATGATTTAACAGATTAAATGAAGTATAACAATAAAAACAGTAACGATGTATATAATTTGGGGTAGCAGTTATATGAAAACAACAATTATTTGCAATAAAACATGAAGTGATACGTTAGAACAAAAGTTCCAAATTAGGCGACGTCCACTAAGATACCCTGGAAAACTCCCCTGGGGATCTTTTTACACAGCCATTGCACTTGTGAAAATGTGAAATGTGTGGAGAAAAAGTGAAGATCCCCTACGGGTTTTTTCTATTGTATCTCAGTGGTCACCGCCCCAAATTACACCTTTATACTTATAGGGAAAACATTTATAAATCAACTATTAAAATTACAATAAAAATTATACAGAACCATATTTACAGAAATACTGGTTGTAAAAACATGAAAATACTTCGATTGAATCTTACATTAATAATTGAACTAGCAAAATTAACCTTAACCTATACGAAATAGGAGCCGTATTCGTGGGGCATGACGCCGCGCCTTGGGTAGAATGTGTGCGTGAGTGAATAGTTTATTAAATGTGTTATGTTTGATGTATAGATATCGGCAAATCTGAATAATCTTCGGGAGAAGTATGTAGGGTTGTGGTATGTCCTGAACACACTGCCGAACTGAGGGTTGAATACTGACTTGATTTTGTTCCTGGAATTGAATAAATTACTCCTACAAAGTGTATGCATGAAAAGCAAAACAAAGAAGCGTTATCAAGCAGCCAATTAGTCACAACACAGATAGTTGCATATAATTATTAAAATATATTTAGATTATTATTTAGTAACAAATACTCAAACATCTTTTGTGTATTCTGTATCTAAGTATTTAGATTGAGAATAAAATAAATTATAGAATTATAAATGGTGGGTAGGGGCAATATCTATATATCAGGAAGGTGTTTTTGGAACACTTTTTAGTTGATTCTAAAAACATTAAACTCGATCTTGATGAAATTTAAGTAGTAACGAAGGTGAATCGCTTCATTAATTCATGGTTAAAATTTGTACTAGAAATATAATAGCATCAGCATAGCAATATGACAAACAGGTACAAAACTCACGAAAGCTTCGAATGCTACATTTTCTAGCTTATTTACTGATAAAATATCTTCTGTTATTAATTTTCGCAAAGCGATCATAACTTTTAATTTAAAAAGCGTTTATAACAAAGAAAAGCCCTCCACTGGACAATAGAATAGTTATTTGCTGACGGACTTATACAGAAACATTTTCATTCAACCGTCAAAAAGTCCTAAGACTTATCCCTTATTATTAAAATAAATGTATTTTTCTCTTTTGATTCGTAAACCGCTGAGCAGATTTCTATAAAACTTGGCATGAATACAAATTGCAACTTGAAGGACAAGTGCAACAGAAGAAAACGACATTTGAGCGGTTTTTTTACAAGATATGGATTCAATTTATATATGGCCAGAATCATATTGGACGAGTACTAAGGCCTAAATGTCACGTGATGCAGACTAACCTCAAAACATCTCTTTCCCCCATCCACTGGCCGAGCACTTCGATCGCCTCAGGCTCGGTGTAGTCCTGATGATCCTCTATCAGCTGTGTCAGCATCTGGAGCCAGTTGGCATTCTCCTTGAACGACTGAGTGTTCAGCGTGTTGATTTCGTGCTGAACGGAAAGATATTTTAAAATTACATACACTATAATAATTTTAATAATTAGGTTAAGTTATGCTGCAGTATGCGTTCGAATCTGATTCGAATTGTTGTACTAAAATTAATGATATTATAATAATGCGAACACAAGGCTATTGATTTGAACTATCTTATAGAAGGTTTAAGTTTTTATAAATAAACTATAGGTAGTGTACGCACAGTGAGTTCGTTGATGATGGCGCCGGTCCGCCAGCCGTGCTCGAGCGTGACGTCAGCGAGGTCGCTGTACGGATGGTCACCGAAATATAGCACCTGATGCCCGCTCCACCCGGTCAGCTCTTGCAGCTGCTTTACTGTACCCTGCACGTGAATGTTAAAATTATATCTGCAAAAATAACACTGTGTGTCTGCTGTGTTTTACCCCTATTGCAAACATTTTTTTATTTATTTTGCCAAGAATTTCGAAAGAAATTCCGCTCTAACGATAGCTCAGGCAAAAGCTATGTTTTTATACAACTAAGATATCAAGCACGCATAGTTTACTTGATCGTCGTAATAGCGACATTCCGATATTCCGAACCTTTGGGTGGACCAAATATTTATTTAATGGCATATTTATTTCAAGAGAATTTAATGGCATTATTTTTAAGAAGAATTTAATGGCATTATGTTTTAATAATTTTAACATGTATGGTTTTATTCTTTACCTCATAATATATAGTGCCTTTGTCAAGTGACGTGACCTTCTCCCAGATGTGTGTGTTTGCATTCTTGTCAAATACTCTAATGGGTCGGGAGTCATCTGTGAAGAATCGAGGCTTGTTTGCGTTAACGATTACCACGTCAAAGAATTCCCTCCAATCGTGTCCGACTAACATCTCCATTCCAGCATTCCTAAAATCAATTATTTAAATATGTACAACAGTTCATCATTGAACCTCGACCTCGGTGGCGCAGTGGTGTAAACAGCTGACTGCTACGCTAGAGGTTCCGGGTTCGAATCCCGGCGGGGGCGGGACTTTGTGTTATTTGCAAAACGCATACGCGAAACATCGCTTACCGGTCTTAGATGTTGTATTCTAATCTATGTATTATATACCATATCGTTGCTTAGCACCTGCGATACAAGTTCTTACGATACTTAGTGCAGAGCTGAGTCAATGTGTGTGTCGTGATGTGGTTATTATTATTATTATCATTGAGACCAGCATGTTTGCAGACAGTTAAAATGGTAAGCTTATGCGGTATGCATTCTAATACTTTAGTCTCCTATAAAATGAACATGAAAGATTCTATAATATATAATACCTACCTAAATTAAAAATAAAGAGTAGAGTAGAGAGCTTACTTCAACCAATAAACGAAGAAAAACTTATCTAAAAAACGAATGTAAATTTTTTAGTTCTTTTCAAAAAATAATGCATGTAAAAAACACATAACATGACTAATCTAACTACTTACACGAAATGGTAAGGACTGTTTGTGACAAGGAATAGTTTCTTGTCGCTGTCTTGAAGCATCTGGAAATACATTCTCAAGTCCGGGTTTGGTCTTATGTACTCCTCTACACCTTGCGCCACGATCTTATGCATTATCGGATGACAACTTTGCACTGAATTCTGCAACAAATAAATACATTTTGAAAAAGTTTTAAATGCACCTGTTCATGTGGCTCCGCAGATCAAGATTTTATTTATTCCAATATTTATCAGTTATGTGTTGATTTAGTCATTGAATAGCTTCTATGGATAAGTCTGCATTTTGTATATAGCAAATGAGAGAACAAGTAGTTCATGACAGGAAAACGTAATTTCATAAATCCTCTACTTTTTACATAATACCTATGACAAATTTCATACAACCTTATCAGATTAATTTGAAATTCCTAGTGAAATAGCAACAATTGATATTTGAAATTATCTACAAGAATAAACATAGAAATAACTCATAGGTCCTTTGCATCAATAAGTGAATTACCTTAACGTCTAAGAATAGAATCTCAGGATGATAGTCGATGTGATTCTTGATGAAATATTCTGCGACGTTGCAGAGTAGACCCATCTCCGGTACTGAAAATAAATCCGCCAAGTGCACCATCTTCGCTCTGTTCGCCTGGAAAAATTACAAATGTAAAATCAATTATTTATGTAGGGTAGGGTATTTATGTAGGTAGGTACATAACAATGAAAACACTCTATTTACTCAACAAGGGTGAGATGCAAACATCTAAAGGCATTTATTAAAACTCTACTCTCTGGTAACCTGGTAAAATGAATATATTGGTTATTGGTTGTATCAATCTGGCTGCAATAACAACTTTGACACAAAATTATCCATGTTCGAAAATGGTAATTGGATTTTATTAATAACATAAAAAGTTGTGATTTTATAAATGTTAATTTGCACCACTTTTTTGGTTTCATAAGTTTTTATTTTGTACATGTAAAATGTCGTGTTGATGATGTCTCATCAGCTTTTACATTTCATATCAAAAATAAATCTCAAAACAATATCTTAAATGTAGTTATTCATAATCAAATAAGGTTTCCAGACTTTTTATTGAACTAGTAAAAACGATTAACGAGATGCCACTAAGATCGATGTCGAATGTCATTATAATCACAACAAAATAGGTTGAACAAATGCTTCATATTCAAATTTCTGTACATGCCTATGATCTTGTAACTTTATGATAATTGTTTAGGCATGTGTGTGCTGTTACACAAGTAGTAAACTGAATCATAAAACATTATTTACAGACAGACATTAGCCTAAAACATAAACATTCCATTAGGTATTCTAGAGCAATGTCTACATTTGAAAGAAAAGTCAATCATTATGAAGATATTCAAGTAAAATACTTTGGATAAAAATTTAAAGGCTTCACAGAAGATTAAAAGTATAATAATTTAAAAAACTTTTTAATGAGAAAAAAACAAGAATTATTTGATAAAATTAGTGATAAATTATTGTAAATTTATTTCTATGTCTACTTGTATTTCCTACCATTGATATTAGGCCTTGTATCTTGGACACAGGGGAGCCAAATGAATGATTGCCTACAAGTGTAGATGATTGCCTATTAACTAGATAACATATGGCTAGAACATATGCAATTGAATTACTATATAATGGATATCTTATGGCATATGTTGGTTAGACACTAATATACACTTCTAAAAGTTGTAAACTGAAAATTACTTAATTTATTTTTTAGAAAAGTAGATAAAAAATGTGCAAAAGACAAACAGAGTCCTAATTAAATTTTACCAATATTGGTTTAGCACCTTAATCACAAAAAGCCTATGAATATTCAGATGGATATAAATTGTAAATTTGAGAATCAACAATTTTTTGTGTTCCCTTTACTGAGAAGTTTTTTGTAATTTAAATTCAACAATATATATTAGTATTCACAATGCATCATATACACTGGTAAAACAATTGTGATAAAACAAGAGTGCACATAATATTATGCAGTTTTGTTCTACTTTCCATTGTGACAAAATGAACATTTGCATTTCAATGTTTTGTCATGTTATGTTTGCCAAGTTGAAGGTGTCAAAATATGTTGAAATAAAAAGTTTTGTTTTATAGAAAACAATAATCTAACAAAAATTGATCATAATTAGTACGAGAAGATGATATTAAAATTAAAAACATCCTATGCATGCATCCGTGATATGTTTATTTTTAGCAGGTTGTCATTCATTCGAAATTTAAAATCTTTACTCACCTTGTGGACTCTAGTATCTCCTTCCACATAAGCAATTGGTATAATTCTGTTCCTGTAAATCTTAAGCACTTCTTCAGTGGAGACAGGAGTAAGTCCTCTGTACACTGCTCCAAACTGGATTTGAAGGAAGGAGTCCAACTTGAGAAGCAAACCTTTTTCAATATCATAATGAAGACCTCTTACAGCAAAGTTAGGTTTATATTCCAATTTCAAAATCTCTGCTGGATACTGAAAAAGAGTAGAGTATTAATAGTTTGCAAAAATGGCTTCATGTCTTTTCTGTATTGGCCTGGTTAGATACATGAGAGGGTATATTTGGGTAACAGTCTCTCCCAATTTTGAAAAAAAATGTTTGTTTACAAAGTTTAAAGATGAATTTACAATTTATTCCTTTTAGCAAAATACTATAATGTTTTTTTGTTCTTCTTCTTCCATCCGCTAACCCCAGTTCTTCTTGTGCAGTGGGTTCAGGACAAATCTCCAGTTTAGAAATCATAAAAACTGACAAAATAATTACTCATCCCTGAGTGTTTATGGAATGTCAAATAAAACTTTTGATTTTAAAACACAAAAATTATTTCATAAATATAAGTTTTGTACCCACCTTGTACTTTTCAAGTAAGATCTCTCTTCCAAGGTTATACAGTAGGTGTTCCAGGGTAGGTTTGTAGTGAGCAAGTGTGTAGTCGTAATCAAATCCATACACTTTGACTTCTGATAGGTCGAGTTCATTACACGCAAAAACACCTCGCGGATTTACATCTTGAGGTAGCTTTTTAGCTAAAATTTAATTGTTTTGAGTATGAGTATGTATGTTTTCTACATGTAACATTGTCAAAAAATAAGGTTCTGTTTAGGTCGAGTGATTTTTTAATTTATCTTTTGAAGTTCCAATACATTAGTTATTTAAGGCTAAGTATACAGCTATATGTACTTACATCTACATTTAAGTTTCGTCCGACAATAAGCTTCTTTTAGAAGTTCTCGAGTGGAAAAACTTTGACTTATCACGACACCCCATTTTCTTGCTTTAATAGGAGGCAATTTAGAGTTTAAACACCGGGAACTACCAATGAAACTGCCAAGGAGAGTCATATTTCATAAAACAAAAGACTCAACGAACTGAATGTAACGCAGTCGACTAATAAATGCTTACAATAGAATGACTTTAATTATTGCGTTCTAAAAAGTCAAGCTATAACGAAGTTATTTATAAATGAAATAGAAATGTTGCATAATTCTAAAATTCGCATGGACATCATGCCACACAACTCGGACACTGAATAGAATACAAAAAGCAGGCGATCTGTCACAAAACGTCAAATCGATCAGCTGTTTGCTTTTTTTTGTTTGCAGTCTACATCGAGAAAGGCAGAGAGCATTAGTCCATACAGCACAAAACTTTCTTTAAGATGGTGAGATAATCGATGAAGTAATAAATTTACCAAAAGTAATACGCTAGTACGGCTACTGTAGGTTCTAAGGAGTTACTTGGGAGATGACGAAAATTCTCTACTTTTTTTTTTTTTTTAGAAATATTTTATTCAAATGGAATTAAAATAAGTCCTTTTAAATGGTCATCATTCTTTTAAAACTACTAACGGTTCAGAATGCCTGTCTACGGGAAAGAATCCGGCAAGAAACCTCAATAGTTTTCCTTTTCAATGTCTAATACTTCATTACAATCTTAGTTATGGTAAAAATGTTATTTGATTTTTTAAATTTAATTTAGAATATATATATTCTCATAACATTTTATATTATATAGCGCCATTATTTATGTATATTTATATTACATCTACAAATACCGCTTAAAATTTTTATTCTATATTTTATACTGACGAAATATGACGAAATAGTAGGTAGCTACTTGTTGATTGTAAGTCTTATTGAATTTAAATAAAGAAAAAATACTACATAAACTAATTGAGTAAAAGCAAGCAGAAAAATAATTTATTTTCTTAAACTTCAGTTAATGGACCATAATTGCAACTCCTGCATTTCGACGGTCAATAGAGGTGCCTGCGAAAATACGATAGATAAGGCTACTTCCAAATGTCTTTATCATCAATATGTTTATTAATTTTATAGTAAGACTTTTTATTCGAATATCTTTGACATGTATCTGACATGTCTTATACCGTCGTATTTTATAGTAAAATCTAATGCAGTTTTCAATAAATGATTTCCAATGCTTCTATATGATTATCCCATTGTAATTTTGTGTCCATATTTATGCCTAAAAATCTAGATTATAATTTTGCTTCTATGTTTATATTCACTATCACTTTCTTTACGTTCGACAAACAAAATCTAAGACACTTGGTTTTATCGCTATTCAGTGGTAAGTAATTTGTTGCAAAACAGTCTGTTGCGCGACTCAATGTACTATTATCACTTTGCAATAATTCATCCTTTCTATTTACTCTAAAAATAAATGAAGTACATATCATCTGTGAATAAGATAATACCTACCGATAACTGAATAGTTTTTTGAGCTTAAACGGTAGGATTTTTGAAACGCATAAGCTACTTTAGAGTTACCCGATAACAGTTCGTTATTGTCTTTTATTCCTTACTTACGAGTATTGTGCTTCCTTATATTAATTAATTCAAGTCGCTTTTAGAGTTATTTTATAACTCAAATGTATGGTTTTAGCATAAATATACCTTTTTCAATAACTTCGAATATTTTATAACATAATCATGAAATTTTATATCGTTTTGTATAAATTTTTGTCCGTACAATTCAAATATTTTATTTCTACTTATTCATATACCTCTTGTAACCCAGTCGCAGAATTGTAATTTAATTAAGTTTAATTGGTTAAAACACTGGTATTTAAAAAACTGAATTCGTTTGCTAAACAAAAAAATTGACAAGACAATACGTCTGATACTTGCCGTTCCCGCCAAGCAACTCCCCGGAACAGGGATGTCAGACGTACCAACTTCTTGGTAAACATACTAGTTTTTAGCGTCACGTACCATGTACCAAGACTACTCGGTCCTTGTACGCAAACATACCAAGATTGGCCGTTAACCGACAAACATACACCGACAATGGCGATAATTAACTAAAAATGATGTATTGTCAACTTTTCTTTTTGTAAAAATAACATTGTTGAACCCTCGTTTCCGATAAAAAATCATAGCTATGAATTATTTATTCATTTTTCTCAATATATTTTACATTATAGGTCTGAAATGCAAAAAACGGTTTAAAGTGGTATTTTTTCAATGCGTTCATTAATTACTGCCTTCTATTAACGGTACATGAAATTGAAATATATTTTTTTTCACTAGGATGCGATTTCCGACATAGTTTATATACCAGTGTTGGCAGCGCCGCAGCGGAGCACAGGTGTACCAGTTTTTCGTTCTCAATACCAGCTTTCAGCCAGCTCGGCACAAGGATTTCTGAGTGGCTGTCTAACATCCCTGCCCCGGAATTATAATTTCTTTTTTTTAATGCTGAAATGATAGATAAGATGACGATGGATGGAGTAATAAATCTGCCTACAGATATATGCTCGTCCGGTTATAAGGAGTTACTTGGAAGAAAACCGTTCTCATCAAGCAACCTAACCATATTCGTCAGGAAATCGTTTGGCGGGCGGGAATGGTTTTTTTTTTTTTTTTCAAGATTTTTACTGGCTTGGATGCGATGTCCTTTAAGCCATAACCGTAGTTAATTTAATGTCTTTGCTTGAGATTTCTTTCTTTATACTTCACTCACTTCATTAAATTTTAGTCACAGTATTTTTAATAAACTTATATAATGGTTTAAATGTTTCAACATTTGATAAAAGTTCTTGCAAGCGGCGGGAGGGATCACTTTGTTTTAAGTCACTAAGTTCACTCACTAATATTAGTCTTTGAATTGAAAAATATTTGCAGTTATATATGAAATGATTTATATCGCCTGTTCCACTATCACAGTAGTTACATTTGTTTTTGTAAATAACATTAATTTTGTATAGATGCATTGGTGTAGTGTGGTGGTTGAATCTCAATCTAATTATTGTAGTCATAAAATCTCTAGTTGCATTATAACTATAGTACCAAGGTTTTGTTGGAAGGTCTTTTTGTATTTCTCCGTACCATTTTCCTTTTGTTTTTAAATCTTCACTCCACAATTTCTTCCACAGTTGTTTTATGTTCATATTTATGCAGGCTTGAAGATCCGTAAAAGGTATCTTATAAATATTGCTTACATCTAATTCATGAATCCCTTTACTCGCATCCATATCAGCAATTTCATTACCTGTTATTCCTCTGTGAGAGGCAACCCACAAAAAGGTAACAAATTTGATCGAATTTTGAATATTATAAATTATTTCTCTTATCATATAAATTATAAAATTGTTTTTAAAATTAATTACTACATTCTGTAGAGATTCCACGACACTTAAAGAATCAGTGACAATAAAAAAATATTTACAATTATTTACAGTTTTTACTACTTTAAGTGCTTCATACACAGCCAAAGATTCAGCTGTAAAAATACTACATTCTAGATTTAATATAAATGTTTGAATAAATTTCATCTGTGGGTCATAAAAAGCAGCTCTACAATAATTATTAGTTTTACTTCCGTCTGTGTATAATTTGTAATAATGTGGAATCTGAGAAACAAGTGCTAAATATTCACTATTGTTATTTACAATTGTGGTTAATCTTGAAATATTTAAAATCTTTAGTGTAATTTAATATACATGACAACTGTGGAGTTTTACCTCTTAAAAGACCAAGAGGCGATTCTATTTGATCAAGATCACAACTGTTAGATTTAGCTCCAATAGAATTTATAACTTCAACATTATTAGAAGTCAACATTTTAAGAATAAACCTTTGTGCTAAATAAAATCTCCTCAAACTTAAGGGCATTATTTTTTTCTACTTCCATTTCTCTAACAGGAGTAGAACACATAGCTCCTGTTATTATCCTTAAAGCTCTATTCTGTTCAATGTCTAGTCTGCGAGTATGTATACTGGTAATGTAGGCTAAACAGCTATAATCAAAATGACTACGAACTATAGATTTATACAAAATACCTAGAATTTTAGGATCAGCTCCCCAAGATAATCCAGTCAAACAACGCAAAATATTAAGTCCCTTTAAAGCTCTACCTTCAATGTATTGAATGTGTTGTTGGAAACTCAATTTTTTATCAATCACTATACCAAGATTTTTTTTAGTTTCAACTTCTTCAATGACAGTATCATTATATTTAATATCAACTAATGATAAGTCTTTACTTATAGTTAAGACACTACTTTTATTTGCGTTAATGTTTAACTTTAAAGTAGTTGAATAATATTCATGTAACTGTTTTAAAGCATTATTTATATTTTGTTTAGCAATATTTACATCAGGACTAACACTATATAAAACAATATAATCTGCAAACTGACGGATATTAATGTTATTGATATCAATATGTTTTAATATTTGACTAGTGTAAATATTATAAAGAAGTGGAGACAGAGTTGCACCCTGCATAGTGCCCTTAGATGCTTCTCGAGATCCATATAACATATTATTATACTTTAAATACAAAACCCGTTGATTTAAAAAGTTGACATAGATGCCCAGGGACTCCTATTTCAGATAAAACTTTAATCAGAATACTAGGAACTACGTTATCAAAAGCTCCTTGGATATCTAAAAAACACACACCACGTGTTTTTTTTCCACTTTCGCGTGTTTTAAATCAGAAATTAATGATGTAAAACTATCTGCACAGCTTTTACCACGCCGAAACCCATACTGAATAGAAGGTATTAAGTTTTTTGACTCTACATAGAAATCCAATCTTGTTTTAATCATATTTTCAAAGAGTTTACCAATGCATGAAGAGAGTGAGATAGGTCTATAAGAATCTGCTTTATCAGGTGGCTTGTCGGGTTTCAATATAGGAATAACACACTGTGTTTTCCACGATTCCGGTATTATTTGACTTTTCCATAATAAGTTCATTATATCTAGCAAGATTTTTTGATGAGTAATATGTAAATTTTTATGATTATATAAGGTAAGCCATCAAGGCCAGGTGTAGTATTTCGTCTTGTTTTAAGACTTAGGATGAACTCATTAAATGTAAAGGACTCTAATAAAAATTCTGATTCGATGTTATTATTTTTTAATGAAAATAATTCTTCAACTATTTCATCTAAATCCCTATTGGACTGTACTTTATTTAACAATGGCTCAACAAATTCATCTGAACTATTATTATCATTAATATACTCGCTTAAATTTTTTGATATATTTCCAGATTAAACTGATAGGGGTTGTCCTATTAAAAGATTCACATAAATTATGCCAACTTTTTTTCTTTTCCTCAGCTATAGTTCTTTTTTTAATTGCTTCCTTTTTTTGTATGCTATGTAATTTTCCATACTCGGATTATTCCTATAAAATTTTAAAGCTTCATAAGTTTTATGACACTGTTTTCACAAATTTTGTTCCACCAAGGAGCTACTACCTTCCTAGTTTTCCTAATTCTAGAAAAATTAGGAACACATATACTTTTCAATTCATTTAACTTTTCACAAAACAAATTATAACTAACTGTGGGGTTGACTTCCGGTTTTAGAATGTTATTAAACATGTTTTCTGATAATTCCCTAAATTTTTTCCAGTCACATTTACTATACAAAAATTTATCTAATGGATCACATTCCTTATATTTGCAAGTTAAAACATTAATTTTAGTTATAATAGGGTAGTGATAACTCCCCATTGGGTCGTCATCAATATGCCACTCACACAGTGGCGCTATAACGCCACTCGTAAAACTTACACCTATAGCAGAAGGATTACGATTGGGATAAGTTACAGTAGTTGGATTACATTATTTAAAATACAAAGATCTAATTCATCTATAATGTCGTATAATTCATGTCTTCTAGATTTACTACTAACACAACCAAAAGCTATATGATGTGCGTTAAAGTCGCCAGCAACGAATAATGGTTTGGGCAAATTTAATAAAATATTTTTTAATTTTTGCATTCTAGCATTTCCACTTGGGGGACAGTATACACATAGAACAGTAAATGATATACTTTCAGTTTGAACTAATATAGCTATATTTTGTACATCTTGATGAAAATGTGTAACAAGAAATGAATATTTTATCGAGTGTTTTATCAATATTCCTACTCCACCATGTCTGTTCATGGCATTTTTAAAATGAAAATTATAACCATATATATTTACTGTATCAGTATCTTTAAGCCAGTTTTCATTTAAAAGACAAATATCTATGTTATTTTTATTTAGAAATAAATTAAATTGTGCAATGCTAAGGTAAGAGTTTATTTGATTTTTATTGTTCATTAAATTGATGTTGATAGCTGCTTCATGAGTATGTTTCTTATAAAATCCGTGTTAATAGGTTGTTCATCCCCCTTATTTCCTAATTCTATGAGAGCTCGAATTAAAACATCAATTCGTTCCGAAATGTCAAGAATATTCTTTCTTAATGTGGTAGAGTCAATATTCGAATTTTCATTTAAAATTTTTGTATCTTTTTTTTGATATTTTTACTGTATCTTTCTTTAACGTAGTAAATTGTTTTGTATTATTAAAAGTATTATTTGATGTCACAGAAGGTAGACAGGGAAAATCAGTAACATTAGTTTTTGAATTCAAAGCAGTGGCAAAAGTTATTTTTTTTCTCAACTATCTTACGTTGTTTGACTGGACATAGCTTTGATATTGCCAAGTGACAGTCCCTGACAGTTAATACACATAATGTTTTCTGCATTATTACACTCTTTAAAGTGATGTTCTTGAGTACAAATAGAGCATACCTGTTTATTATTACATATTTTGGCTGAATGATTGAATTTAAAACATTTGTAGCATTGCTGCAAAGGAGCTACATATTCAAAAACTCTGTACGAGTAAAGGTCGTAATTAACGTTTTGTGGTAGAACGTTCGATAAAAATGTTATGCTTACAGTCTCTAGTGGAATAATGTCATTTCCGATTTTTTTGTTAAATCTTCTTACAGAAATGATGTCATATTTCGATGATAGCCTGGTATATAGTTCTTTATTGGATATGTTCGTTGGTACAAATCTTATATCTCCGGTTTTCTCTATCTCTCTGGCTGGGATAAAAGCTTTAAGATCATATTTTTCCAAAAAACTACAGTAATTTAAAAATTATTTGCAGTATTATACTGCTTAAATGTTATGGCAATTTTATTCACACTGACTCTGTGTATGCCAACTACACCTTTTACTACACCAAATATATGATTTAAATAGACAGGACTTTTATTGCCGAGTCGTTCTTTTTCATTTTTTGACTGGACAAACACTTCAAATTCTAAACTGTTAGAATTTTCCGGATATAGTCTTTTATAACTTGGTTTAAAATATGGCGAAAAGTCAAATTTCTCACCCTCTGCACCATTGTCCGTAACACTTTTTATGAACTGTCTTTTACGCGAAGGTTTCCCAGAGCCAGGCTCTGGGACCTCATCCCCGTCCATTTTAAAAGTTTTTAACACTATTTACACTGAATTTACAAGCTTTTTACACCTAAAAAGTATTTTTACTTATTAAAAGTTTTCAAACAAGTCCGCCTTAATTGAAAGGTTCCCGCCTTGAATGGAAAGTGTCAGTTAAAAGTTTTTTTTTTCTTCTTTATCTAGAGAATTTAATGTGTAAAATGCTTAACCAATGTTTTACCAATGAATATCTGGAGTGCTTTAAAAGTGTGGAGAAAGTGAAATATGACGATTTGGCTGCACTTTTTGTCATCTCCCAAGTTACCTATTAGAATTGATTAGAGCCTACAATAACCATGCTAGCATATTACTGTAGGCAGATTCATTATTCCATCTACCATTATTAATATCTTAATCATTTCAGTCGTCATCAAAATACCTAAAGTAATTTTTTATGTATTTCTTTAACGGCATTGGTTTTAGTACCATACTGCCTAATCATCAGGAATTACAATTTCTTCATTCTTGAAGATGATAAATGAGATGAAGATGATACAATGAAAATGATGAATCTGCCTACAGTAACATGCTATTACGGTTACTGTAGGCTCTAAGGAGTTACTTGGGAGCTGACGAAAGGAGCAGCCCAATCATCGTTTTTCACTTTCTCCACACTTGTACAGCACTACAGATATTTACTGGTTAAAACACTAGCTTTTTACACATTAAATTCTGCTGTTATATAAGAAAAGACAATAAAATAATAAAATTCTAACTGACACTTCCTGTTCCCGCCAAGTAACTCCACTTAAAGTTATTGCCGCAATGGAGTTACTTGGCGAGAAGTGTCAGTTAGAATTTTCTTAATTAATTGTCTTTTCTTATATATCTGTAGTGCTATACAAGTGTGGAGAAAGTGAAATACGACGTTTCGGCTGCACTTTATGTCATCTTCCAAGGAACTTCTTAAAGCCTACAGTAACCATACTAGCATGCTACTGTAGGCAGATTCAAGATTGTCATTGTTCATCTTATCATCTTCATCTCGTTTATCATCTTTAAGAATGAACGATGAGGCTCCAAAAGACTCGTATCCAGAGCCGTACAAACAAAAACAAAATATTGACTTAAAAATTGCTACAATGATGGCAACGCCATAAAAAACAAAACTCGCTCACTGAATGATTGAATGACCTAAATAAAATTAGTGTTGTGCATGCTTATTCGTTAATGAACCGATTATAGTGATTCAATTGAAAAATATTTATGTAGGTAGGTAGAGGTAAGTTTGTGTATTTAAAAATTCTTATTCATCAAAAAGAATTTCTCCAACGTTAACCTTTGCTTGTCGTAAAACGTCCCATTTCCATTTTTTTAAAGAAGATATTTTTGATACTATTCACTATGGTCATGTATGGAATCAAAATTCATACTATCGTAACTAGATAACCAAGCCAACGAGTTCAAGGTAGGAGAGGAAAATAAGATAGGAAATGAACTGAATTAAATTTTGTACAAATATAATATCCACAAGTAACAACAAGTTTTAAATCTGAGGATATGCACTACCAATTAGATTTTTGCTACGATACCGAAAAGTATGAGTCACAATGCTAACATCTTTGTTTCCAAGTTTTAATTTGCAATCATTATCGGGACGAGTAACAAAACATAATGTATATAAAGCTATTTCTAATTCAGGTGAAGTACCGATAAACATAGTGTCAACAGGTTTATTTACTCCTTGCTGGTTAAAATGAAGCTTCATAACTGCTCCCTTCTGAAAAATAAATAGTAATTTTCGAGCATTTGATTTAAAATTTCATAAAAACCGTATAGTACGCAATTCACTTACAGTCATTTCAATAAGACATCCAATAGTAACCTTCAATTGTCTACCTACTCCAATGGTGGAAACTCATCCGTCTATTTCTCTATTTGCAACCTACATAGGAAACATACCTACATCTTGACCCCTCCATGAGTTGTCCTAAATAGGTAGGTTTTCGGGAACTTAAGAATTAAAAATTAAATTTTAGGTACTCACATCATTGAAAGTAACGTATTTTAAATATCCTAAGTAATTGGCACGGTTCGCTGTTTCTTCTTTTGAAAAATATATCCAATTATGTAAACCTAGAATAAAGTTCAACATTAAAAATATGATAACTGCAAATAACAACATTCTTAGCTTAGATATAGGTATTGTATTAAAAGGCTTAAGAGGCATCAAGGTGAATGAGGCAAACTAGGGAAATTAATTACGATGTATTCCACTATTACTAAGGTCGTCAGAGATTCTTAAGGAATAAATGGTGAACCACTTTTGTTTCGTACTACTAATAGGCTACGGTTATTTGCTTATTTAAGGATATAATATTATTATTACAACCTCAATTGAATTTTAATTAGTTGTATTAAAACAATAATGACGTAATTTACGTACCCGACACTTCCCCATTTTTAAGCTCCGATACAAAAATGTGTTCAAAACCAGAACTGCCAACTTTTCCTCGGCTCCTGGCGTACAAACTAAACCAAAGTTGCTTAAGGAAATCTCTTTGGTATTTTGGATCAGGAGTTACGTATCCTAAGGAAAAATTTAGGATTTTAACAATTAAGTTATTTTTCCCCTAGAAAAAATATTAAACTTTATTAAGAATCCCTTAAAATAGTTTTACGAACAAACCTTTTTCTTTTAAAAATAACATTAGATGTCGAATAACAGACGTAGACATGATAGCATCCATAAAGGCATTTTCCTCGTTTCGTTCCTGTAACATGATAAAAGGAGTTTCAACTTTGATATTAAGGATGTAGCTATATATTTTGATTAATTGTACAATGATCATTGATTACGTGCCTGAGGTGTAACATATTCGTTTACCGTTGTATCACGTTCATAGTTATCCAGTAATGGAACAAACTTTTGTATAGTTGGGATGTTCCATACCGCAGGAGTTATGGTGATAAGTCTAAAAAAATGTGTTGACCATATCTTATTTTTGTATGTTATGTAATATGCTATACTCATAACAATTTTGTGTAATAACTTATCCTAAATCATAGATCAAAAACTATTCTGCTTGTAGCAAAAAAAAATGTTTAAGTGCCAATAAATATGATTGAAATGAAAAAAAATCTTGGACAGCTTTACTTTAACACGTTTTAAATATTCAAAGTGGCTGTAAATTTATCTTAAAGCACAAACGAATGGAAAGGATATTTATTCTTCAAAAAATAAAATAGGAAATGTTTAACTGACTTAATGAATATTTCCTATTTTATTTTATTGCATTCTATAAAAATTCATTATATTGCATAGGATTCCTACATGACACGACTACTACTTTCACTTACGGCAACGGAGCTTTGTCATCATTGGATGACGCCGAAGTTTTCTCTTGATAGTTGACAGTTAGGTATTTAGCTGCATTGTTTACATCTTTACGTAAGAGCTCTTCACTTAAAGTTTGTAACTCTAAATCAGTAACTGCATTACCTTCATTATTATTTTTATTATTCAACGCACTTGGCAATACCGAATGACCTTTAGTTGTTTGTGTAGAAAATTTATTAGTTGACCCTCTTGTTGGAATTGTAGGAGTTGTTTCCGAATGTGTACTTGTAGAGGAAGAACCTTGTTTATTTTGTCCAGCTACTATAGCACTAAAACTTAACGGTTTTGTTGGTTGGATTGGTGATTTAGCAGTAGTTCCTTGTTTATCAAAAAAGTTAACAAGATCCTTAACTTTTCCTGGTACCGGTGTTGGTGAAGAATTTTGAGGTTTTGTAGGTGCTACATAATCTCTTTTTCCATTATTTTGTGGGTTATTTGGAATAGCTGTAGGCAGGTTAGTTTGCCCTAATGCTGGAAAATGTGTATCAAAATCTATTTTATCGTTTTGATTAACTTTCGGTTTTGGAATATTCGGTTGTGGTTGTGGTGCTACGTAGTCCCTTTTTCCACTTGCAGCTTTAGTTGTAGCAGAAATAGAATAGCTCATTAATGATTGCGTTGTTTTATAAGTCTGCCCCAATGCTGGAAACTGGTTATCGTAATCTTTTTTGCCATTGTTTTGTTGAGTAGAGGTTGGCAATGCTTGTTGTTTTGAATTATTTGCTACGTAATCTCTTTTAGGCGCTGAAGGGATGTTACTTCCTTCGTGGAGTAAAAAATCTATGTTTGTATTGTGTCGCTGTTTATTAAGATCTAAACCTTAAAACAAAATAATATTATCACTACTTTATTCTTTTAATGGGTACTTTTTACATAATTTTTTTAAATCCTAAAAGAAACTGCTATAGCTGCTTATGAATTGTTTGAATAAGAAGATTGCAGCATTAACCTTGATCATCAGTTTCATAAATAGTTGATCAGATGTAACAGTTATGTTAATTCGATTTTGTATTAAATGAACTATATCACTGGATTATTTTACTTATCCTTAAATTATGATTTTTTAAAATATCAATTTAATTTTCTTGAATAAAAGAAATTGAGGATTATCTATCTACTGTTACAATGTTTTCTTCATTTTAATTTAGAAGTGACTAATTTGTGCAAATGAAAACATACCTGTTACGTTACAAAAGTTTAAAAATAATCCAGACATAAAAAATAACAACACTTTATCCCACATTTTAATTTTTTTTTCATCAAAAGAATCGTATTTTAAAACTCAATTTACAAGACAAATTTAAATTAAGAAGAGCCAACGTGTCTTGACTCCCGTAACATTAATTCTCAGCCATTACTGAATGAGTACTAAAAATTCTGACCTACGACAGATTGCATTATAAGGTTAAGAAAATTAAACACTGAAGAATGTTTGAGTACATAAAAATAATGTCGTATAAAAATCTCCATTTCATTGCATTTTCAATTTTGAAACATGATTGAAAAAGCCTGAAGGTATTAAAAATCGAAATTCAGAGAGACAAATCGAAAAATACCGATAAACTGTCAAAATTATCCCTTCATTCATTTCTTCTTACGCCAAATTATCATTCATTCTCTTGATTTTTAAGTCAAAATGCACAATTCAAATTCTAGTACAAAAATGTTTTAATTTATGTAAAACTAATATTTTCACAGGAACTTAAAAGATGAAAAAGCATCTTAATTCATTAGAGTTACTTCTTTATTTTTTCATATGGACTTTTGCTAATTGTTATACTCTTTTTAAGTTATTTGAAGCTCAAACAGGTAAAGGATAATGCTAATTTAAATTTTATTTCTATGATTAAATTCTTTCGTTAATTATAAATCTAGAAGAGTGAGAAAGTGAGTACGGCATATTTTTTTACAATAAATCTTTTTTTCAGAATTATTGAAATACAAATTGGATTTAAAACTGTTCAGTGACCTGAAGCCAGGATGGAGTTTTATTTCAAGGCTGCAAGATGTATCAGATATAGAATGGAGCAGTTGGAAATATTTTTTTCACAACTCTTGGTATTGCCTCTTGTCTCAATTCTTTGTTTCTGAAGTGATAAGGACTTGGGAGCCAATTTTACTGAAATATTGGTATATTTTATCTAGTGTTATATTTATTGTTTTACAAATGGATGTACGGCAGCTATTGATAATTCTTGTTCAACCCTTTATCTTTCTGCTTATATTATTAAGTGGTGGTAAAAAGTTATCTATTTGGGTGACAAGTATATTTATATTATTTTCATATAACACTTTGAAATACAAACATTTTTTTTGGCATTTTCTGGATAAAGATAACTTGCACGATGAGGAAGTTTATTTAATGTTTTTTTGTGTTGCTTGGGTAGAGTTGAGATGTATCAGTTTCTCAATAAATTATGTAGAAAGTCAGGAAGAAAAAATTGATGAAAAAGATGGGATGAAAAAATCTAAAGTATTTGATTATGATACTGCTATAAATCTGTTGAGCTATGTTTTATATGCCCCTCTCTTATACATGGGGCCTTTGATGATGTATGAAGAATTTGAAAAAAGTTTCAAAGTAACACATGAAGCTCTTGGAAAAAGATTATGTAAATTCATAAAAGACATGATTTTGTTCCTGTTCTACAGCTTTATTTTGGATTTATCATTACATTACATCTATTTTTTGGCAATGCAGAATGAAAAAAATATTGAGGTAAGGTTCCTAAAATTCAAAATTTTATATTCAATATTCTGATTAATTAGAATATACAAGATTTACTATTGTGTTTAGATATGTATAAATTTAATTTCTTACTGCTTTTCCATATTTTATTTTAATAGCTAATTTCCTTAACATTTTCACATTTCTTTTTAAAAAATTTTGTTGCTAGGCAAAGTAAAGATACATGAGGATAAATATTTTTTAATGACTAAGTTTTTCCTTTACCTTTGTGATTTCTTTGATGTTATACTATCACTATTAAAATCTACCTTTTTCAGACTATAAGAGAATTTCCATCATTAGCTTTGTGTGGTGGTGGACTATGGATGGGCCTCGAGTTCCACATGAAGTATGTCATATCGTATGGGATTGCAGCTGCATTCTCTAGGCTGGACAACCTGGAACCACCTCCAACTCCCCGCTGCATTGCTAGGGTCCACGTCTACTCACAGATGTGGAGATATTTTGATGTGGGGCTATATAGATTTTTAATTAAGTAAGTCTGAGGAAGCATATAAAACTGACATAATGGATAATGGCATTTTTATAAAAAAATATGTGAAAATGATTAAACTAAAATCATTTATTTTACAGGTATATCTACAAACCAGCCTTAAGCAATATTTCTAAATGGCCCAGCTATAAACTACCTGTGGTTATAAACAAACAAATAGCATCTTTAGTGACATTTATATTTATTTTTCTATGGCATGGCACCATTTGGGATATATTTGTTTGGTCAATCTTAAATTATTTTGGGATAACTTTAGAACAGGTTGGCAAATCATTATCTAAAAGCAATGTATATAGAACTTTTAGGGAAAAAGTTTTAAGAACTGATGCTATGGAAACCCGTTTTATTGCTGTATTGTGTACACCACTTCTAGCTTTATCAGCAATTTCTAACTTCTATTTATTTGCTGGTAGTGAAGTTGGTAGTTTATTTTTTGAATGCTTTGCTCATCCTTCATTCCTTACTTCATTAATAGTTAGTGTCTCATTATATTCATGCTGTCATGTCGGCATGGCGTTAGAAGATGTTCCTTCAAGATTCGAAAGTAAGAAATCAAATGAAAAAGAATTATAGTTATAAATTAAAATGAAATTGCCTTCAAGGAATGTTCTGTGATAAATGGTTGTATTTTTAAGGTTTTACATTTTTTACTGAAGTATTACATAGTTGTATTTACTAATTTGAATTATATTAATAAAAGAGACTCATTTTTATTCCTTTAAGTTTAGCGTAAATCACAAATGTATTGTTAAGAGTATCACATGGCAATCAATTGATATGTATTTGCACCTTTAAGTAAAAGGTATGAGTGAATATGCATTGCTTCTATGAGGTCATTTGGGTCACCCGGTATAGCAGCAGACTTGTGAATTTGGACCAACTCTTGTCTTGTAAAAACATCTTTTCCTAGTTGATGGGATCTTCTAGTCAAAACGTCCAGATATTTCTTGAGCTAAAACAAAATCATCTTACAGTATTTTATTTGATTAAAAACGATGATTCACAATATATCTTTATTTTTATTTGACTGTATCAGCATCTATTATGTATTAGTAACAAGACAAGATTACAAACTCTCATATATGGATATAGGTATTAAGAACAATTTATTTTTTTTACTTTTTTACATAAATTACTTACTTTACTTCTCGAGCTAACACCAGAACCGTTAATGGATCGAGAAAGCTGAATATTCCCGAATTCGTCACTGAAAGTGTCCATCAGACTATGTTTTACTATGCTTATTACGTCGTTGGCGTCTTCAGCGGTTGCTTCTTCACGTAATTCTGCTCTTGCTCGAGCCTACGAGTATAATCAACACAAAATATATATGTCTAAAAATAAAGACTTTTTTACGATAGAGAATCATAAGTATGCAACCGACTGGATTTAAGTAAGCTTCTTTCACAGCCACATCTATAATATTTTGAAATAAAACTTAGTATCCCTTGTTAGCGCCCCAGGAGGCGATGGAGATATACTTTTTTATTTGAACTTTAAAGATATATCCTACGTTTATTGAAATTATTTTAACCCTTCTATCTGATGTGGAGTCAAAACAATGAGTTGCTTTTTACTCAAACAAATGCTTATAAAACTCACCTGAGTCAATCTAATACAAGCTTCAAGTTGCCGGGTTGTGATGGGCGTGCCGTCAGAGCTAGAATGATTATTTCTTAGTTCAAGATAGAAGTTCTGCAATGCATTAGCGGCCTCGTTGCTCAGCTTCGGATGAACGTATCTACGCGCATACGCAATATATTTACGTAGCAATACGATTGGTAACGTATCAATTGCTTCGCCAGGCCTTAATCGTAGTCGTTCGCTGAAAAATGTTTTGGTACTTTACCATTATTATTTGTTTTTTTATTTATTTGTTTACGAAACGTATTTTTTATCTCGAAGAAAATATGTCCTTCACGGTGTAATTTATCTCTCAATTGAATAAAAATCTCTTCAGCGGAAAAAGTATCAGAGACCCACATATTATAGCTATTGAAAATTGAAAATTATTTTGAGACTTCTGTATCCTAAAGTTCGACACTTGATTTATTTCATACCTGAGTGAAACATCAGTATCAATCTGACTGGTATTAATGCTGACATTGAATTTCCTACTCTTAGCTGACGCTTTTCCTTTTTGTCCTGAATGCAAAGCGAGGACGTGTTCAGACAGCATTGCATCTATTTTCTGAAACATTCGTCAAAGAAAATACTTACTTGATAGATTATTTAGTAACAATATAGTATTTTTAAAAAGTTTAACTCACTAGTGTTAAAAATGTGACTACTTACCTCATCTGGTTGGTCTAGAAGAATGAATACTAAATCGAATCTCGACAATAGAGCTGAGTTAAGTTTAAGGTTTTCTGACACTGTTTTGGCCCTGAAATCAGAATTTATTAATGTGAATTTAAATTTACACCCGAGTACGATATTTTAAATTCGCTCGCTAATTAAATCATGTTTTTATGTAGTCGTCTATGTAATTTATCCAATCAGTATGGCATACTAAACTAATATAAGAAAAAATTGATTTAGTCTCTTCTATCCTTAGGTAAAAAGAAATGAAGAATATCCTAGTATTTGTTTAAAAAGGAAAATTGTATTTTTGTATACTTATAAACTCGAATACTACTGGTGTAATTTCAATGATTCTTTCACCATTAGAATTCTTTATTATCCCTGAGTATTATAGGATATTTATATGAATGTTTAAAAATATAAGTCTATTCTAGCGAAGCCTGGCCGAGCCGGTATTTATTGTAATGCAGGTGTATATGGGTAGACACATTTATTAGGACGTGGTAGCTCAGTTTGTTACGTTGGAACTTGGAATAGGTTGCAAATAAGATTTATTGGCTTTTAATAATGTTTTTGCTCAGTTTGTTAAGTGCCTTAGTTAGCCAACCGACCCGACAAGTCGAGGGTTCGAGTCTTAGGTTGCGATAAATTGTAGCTTCAGTGTTACTCATTGTGCCCGGATAGTGGTGACAGATTCGCAACTTGTCACACTGGGACTCATAAACATTTGAAATGCGGTACTCAACACCGCTGCGTACCCCCCTCGAGAGATTAATTACGGCGTGAGTTTTATGTTTATGTTACAGTTTTGTTTTCCTTTATTTGAGAAACCAACTTAATACAAATAAGTTTCTACGTTACAAATTGACAAATCTCACATGTAACAGAAATACACTTACATTTTCATGCACAATATTGATATACATGTCGTTACCTATTATAGCTGCCGCCGGATGGGTTCGCTGCGGCTAATACTGTAGCTCTGGCAGCCAAACTACATACTACTCCACCTTTGGCCACGCTCACTCTACCCTGCTCCATTGCTTCAAGCAGACTGCCATGGTGGGCTGTCATCTTTTAATTATTAATATTATTTAGATTTTAAGGATACGACTAAAGTTAACCTGTCTCGGTAGCACGAACCCGTACGTCAAATCATAGTCTTAATCTACGTTCAAGTTTTGGACCTTAGTTCATTAAAAATACGTTGTGGCGCTAGTCAAAATCTCAAGACACAATCACATATGAATTTGAATGTTGACTTTCTAATAGGTTCGAGCTACCGGCACTGTTGTAAATAAGGCCTATAAGATTGAAAGGCCAATTTGCTGGGCCGTTCATGGCGAGGTCCGATCTGTGTAGTTGAAAGGAATGTTTGAAATGGAAATAGTTCGAGCCAAGCCTATTCGGTGAAAACGAGGCAATTATAATTTAATTGCATTAAAGTATCCGTTTATGAGATTGGCACCACATAAAAAATACTACAATAAACGTACCTTGTCCAGTTCATCGACGCAGCAGACGCCTTTATCAGCTAGAACTAGAGCTCCGGCTTCAAGGGCGAAGTCTCCGCCGGCCTCCCGACCAAGAGCTACAGTCAACCCTCCAGCCGAGGCAGAAGCCCCACACACGTACACGCCTTGAAATAAATTAGGTAGCAAAAGTTACACTGACTTTTATGTGAAACAATCCTTAGTTCACTAAAGGCTCGCGCACAGACTTTCGATTTCTTAAACTGTTGCTTAGAAATGTTAACAATTAAAATGAACTTAATCCTTGAAATTTACCTCTGGGTGCAGCATGAGCAGCAGCTTGGAGTAATTGTGACTTGCCCAAACCAGGATCCCCCACAACTAAGACATGAGGATTTGACCTTGGGCCATTGTCAATTTCAGTGCCACCCATCAGTCCAAGTATAAGTCCAGCTTTCACTGCTTCATGTCCAAATATTGATGGGCACAGTGAATGTACTAAAAGTCTAAATACATCTTCAGAAGCATGTATTTCCTGAAACATTATAAGGTTAAGAAAAAGTTACTGTAGATACTGAAAGAGTTTTGGAGCCAAGCAAGGTTTTTTGCTCTATTCGAAGAAATCGACATTTCATGAAAACAATATCTTATACAGGGTGGCATTTGAACACTGTGCAGCTTGTACAGTTTATCAACTACTACTCTGCAGCATACGCTGCTTTGTAAGGTTAGTTAGTGTAGACAGAAACAATTGAACGAGCGAGTGAAGTTCTCAACTAGAACAGCCCAGCACATGTATGTATGTTTGTTCGACGATAATTCAAGTATTGTTGATCAAATCATCATGAAATTTAGTGGCAGAACAATGAGGAAAAAATTATTTTTTTACTTTGAACATGACACAAATTGGTCATGAGGTTACCAAGACATGGGGGCCACAGGGAATTCACAGTTAAGAGCGAACCACTAGTTTATTTTGGGTTTAAAAGAAGATTACCTGAATAGCGTAATAATCTTTGATGGTAAAAGATAGTGTTGGATTACTGAGATTTCTCTGGCTATGTATTGATACTGCGTCTATGTAAAGTTGGAGAAGTCTCGCCGCACGCTTCCCATCTTCCCCTCCTTTACTTTCACTACGAACCTTTAAAATATACATCACTATATGAAAGTAAAGGTACCCACCACTATGAATATAATTCAATGTGAATTCAACTTCAACAGATTTTTGAATTGATTTTTTAGTCACTACAAACTGATTTATTATAACTCTATTAAGAACTCCAATGTGTTTGTCATATTTACTTTACAGCACATACCTGTATGTAACTGATCTTAAATAAATTTGACAGGAAGATAAATACAAATGTAAAGGCCAAAACTCTTTCTTTATCTTAACTTGTAACAGTTAAAATACTACAACAAACCTGAACAATACCCGTCACTGACAGCACATCACCAGGGCAAGCAGTTCCAACAAGATCCCCTTGCAGTTCAATCTCTACACTACGGGGTATTGTCCCTGAAATGCTCTGTGACTGTATCTCTTGTACTTTAGCTACCTGCCAGTCAGTAGTGTGGGTGAACAGTGAAGCCTGAACAGGCTCAAACTTAACACCACTGCTGCAACTTTGGCAGAAGTTTGGAGCTGGAAATTGCATAGGATTCAATGAAGAATATACTATATATATACTACCCACAGTCACACTTATGTATGGTATAGTTACTATCTATCAAGGCTATTGAACTGTTAACAGATTTGGATAGTTATCGAGTACCATACCATAGCTACAAATTAGAAGCTTAAAAATATGCTGTCTGTCTTTTTTCCCGGGCACACCCGCCACTCTGTTGCACCACTACAACTCCTGTTCACCAGGATCAACAGTAGCATCCTTTAATCGAATTATCAATGAATAATGCAGCTGTACATTGATGCACAGGCTGTGGCCGGACACCCTACCAGCTGTCTTGGGACGCTCAACGAACTTTATCAGAATAAATAGGAGGCAGTAAAAAACTTTCAGACTTCCCTCACAGCAAAGCAGAGACAGCAATTGAAATGTCCTAGAGGCGAAAACACTAAGGGGGAGACAGTCAGGAGACGCCTGACCGTCAAAACACCACCGTATGCCACTAACTAACAAGGTGTTAATTAAATACCAACCTAAATCATACACCAGTTATATTGGTGGCAAAACGTTTTAAAGGCACGGAAGTTTCCCTTCGTTTTCACAAGATCTAGGTAATGGATTGGACTACACATAGAAACTTATGTTATGTAACATTAATGTTACGTATCTTATGTAGTTATGCAAGAGACTCACATCAGATTTGATGGGCAGTTTGAATAAATTCTTGATCTGATGAACATTGGCAGAGATGACAACACCAAGTTAAATGAATAAAGTTTGCCCTTTAAGTTACTATGACCATTTTGGAAATGGATGATGCAATGATTGATTGCCACGTTTTATTTAACTGTTCGCTCACTATAGGGAAAATTTTAAATAAATGCTGTCTTTATTCGAAGTATCCCATAGTTTGCCATTCGTTGAACCTACTGATTTAAGCCTTATCCTACGGTTTAAGAAAATCTGAAGTCATGCTGTTTGTTATATGAACTTAAAGCTTATGCTTAGTTTAGGCTTTGTTAATGTTGAGTAAGGCTGTGGAGGAGTATTTTTTAATTATAGACCTAATCACAAATAAACATGTATACCTGTGAAAACTCCTTGTGGTTGTAATATTGCCTGCACACTATGGCAGCTAGAACATTCAAAGGCCATTGAAGTGCAAATCAGTCCTACACTTCCAACTTTTATTACTGTTCCCTTTATTGTTACCAGCTTACCTACAAAAATAATATTTAAATTACCAGGTTTACACCATTCTAATCAAATTTAAAGAAAACTAAGTAATAGTATTTAATTAATTAAATTATGTTATGAAAAGTGTTGATTTAGGTACATAGATGTATGAATGGAATCAAATCATACTAACCAAAATAGTTCACTTTTAAATTAGCAATTGGTATAACTGGCTCATGGTTAGAAATCCTGACCTTTATTCTTGAGTCACATTTCAAGTTCTTACATGTAAAATAAAGAGTAAAAGATAAATAAAAAGAATAGAAAACATATCTACAAAGACCAGGACAATTAACTCTATATTAACAAAAAAATTAATGCTGAGTAAATAATTTTCACATGAAAAGCTAAACATCATACCATAACATGTATAGAATTTGAATGAAATATTTTTTGTCTGAAAAAATCGAAGTTTTAATTTTTTCAGCTGCAAATATCATCACCTTAAATTTATCATAAACACAAATACTAAGTAACTTGGGATTTATAATAAATAAGGTTAAATATTATGGATAAGAAAAACACAATTACTTCATGAAAGCAGTACTCCAATAAATGGAGGGTATTTTCAGGGTTTTCAAACAAATCCGAACTGAATGTCGGCCATGCACTTGTAAATTCTGTATCGTTTTGTAAACTTTGTGTATCCAGTGGTATACTATGGGTCTGATCTATCTTCTCTAAGTCATATGAACCTCTATTCTTTTCAATAAACTCTTTAACACATTTTACACGTTTTAACACATCTGGATCCGTAGGATTCTCTGGAAAATTAATAAAAAGTGAGATGATGATCCTATAGCATATTATTACCTACGTTATTTGCTAATTAAAAATATTGCCTCCAAACCTTCAAAGGGAAAATATAGCCTCCATAAGTTGTTTCCATTGTTAATAGGGATATTAATGGGTAACTGATTCGCTGGTGGTCTTGAACACGAAGCTGTGCTGGAGAACTGAGCAGAGTTATTGTGGCTTTGATTGTCACTACCGGTGTTAGACTGTTTTCTTGAATTACACCCGTTATTTTTGTAACGTCCTCGCCAGGAGCGTCGCATCTTATTCTTTACATTAATGACGTTTAGACTATGTTAATAAATTGATTAAATTGTCTTAAACAAATTAAATAAAAAAATTCAATAGTTTTTGAAAAAGTTGTTTTTGTTGATTTGTCTATTTTGACATTTTGTAAGCAGTGTTACAAATTCAGGGCTTCTTTAGTTTTCTGGCAATCATTTTCTCTTTTTATAAAATGGAAAGCACAGATTTATCACATCTGGATCTAGGGATCACATGGATTAAAGCTAATAGTTAAATGTATTTTAAGTTTTTTAATGGCTTTATTTTTCTGAATTTAATGTTATCATTTATAGCATAAAGTAAAGATAGATACATAAACTCAAAATGTAAGAATTAAAAAATGTGAGCCATTTTTTTAAATGTATCATGTTTCTACTTTTTTCAGTCATGTAGAACGGAAATTGTTGCTATGGCTACAGAAATTGAAGTTTGAATGCTTGGATATCTATTGAACAATTGGAAACTCACCATTAATTTGTTTCTAATGCATGTTGATTTTTAGAAAAGTCCTATTTAATAATTTAACCACTTGGAAGAGTAGCATCAAGAAAAACCAATTGTTTATCAACAACTTAATTTATTTAATTGCTATATTTCAAGGAAAAAAATGAATAATAGTGTTGACAAACCTTTGTCAAGATCAGCAAAAGCTGCCGCCGGGGACATGATATCTAACTCCTGTTTCAATACAGTTAAAACTGATGTAGAGTTGGATGGGGCATCACAGAAAATTTCAGGAGCAAAAACTTCTGCCAGTCTACCTAACTTAGAGGAACGAGTCAATGTGGACAGGTCTAAACTGAATGCTATTTTAGAGTGTCGGAAGAATAAATCTACTGAAACCTAGACTCATTGAATAAATCACCTATGTAGGTAAAATTACGTTTTATTACCTTTAATTTACAGAAATAATTAAGGGTTTTTGTATTTTCATATAAAGAGAAAAAATATCAAGCGATCAATCAGGAATAATTATTGGTCTCAGTAGAAAGTCTTAGTAGTTCAACTGTCAAACCGTTTTTCAGTAATCTCTTAAGTTGGTATAATCCTGGCACCCACATCATCCATAGTAGGGATACAGTGCTGTAGGTGTGACCACACCTCTACCTTGACCATTTTTATACCTATGCATTTCTGGATTTCAATTTGATTTTTTTTTGTTTCGTTCTTTTAAGACCCCTCTTTGAAGTTTGGGTTAAAGATTTAAACTTTATTTTTATTTAATATTGTTTTCCCACTGAGGGCTCTAGTAGTACCTACTAAGACTCCTTAAACTATATCATGACCTAAACAGTATGATAAAACCTGACTTTTTCAGGATCAGACCTAATGCAATTGAGGTCCAGCTACCTTTTTCAATAATAAAGGTTATTTAATTTCCTATCCAACAATATTTTTGCGTATTGCGATCGACTCTGCCACGGGTCGGGGAGGGACAGTCACGGGGCGCCGGCGCACAGTGGGTCGAATCTACTATCAGAGGGACACTCAGATTTTTTTAATCCATGAAAAAAAAAAACTTATCGAAAGATCTTATCATTCTTATAAATATTTAAACTTAACATTTTCCTCTAAAATTGATTGTTTGCCAAGAAAAAAATATTTTCAATTTTAGTTGTATGGAATGAGATAGAAAATGCTAAAGTGTGGCCAAGTCTTGAAAGGTCTTGCTTTAACAGTTTATATTCTTATTTTTGGGTTTGTTAGCTATATTTCCATGCTATCAACGCGCGCCCATAGTTGCCTTCAAGAGCAATTTTCTGAACCTCATAAGTTCAGAAAATTGCGAAAAAAATGTAAGTAAAAAGTACTTTCTAATGAATATTATTAAAGATAAAATAATGATTTAACATGAAAATACTTATAATTTAGTAATATTAATTATTTTAAAACATATCTTTATCAAAAAAAGTACAAAGTTTCAAAATTAAATTAAATCATAAATTTTGAAATTAGTTACTTTTGAATACCTTTAGATACAGTGAACGACACATCATGCTATTAAAATCTATCAAGCTTTCCCAATCAAAGCATCTATTAAACTGCCAGCGCTGCTTAATTTGACTACCTTTAGATTACTAGATACAATAGACTTCAATCTATCATCTAAAGCTGATTTAAAGCTGATTTTAATGGAGCATCCTGTCAAAGCAATTACAAGCTGTTCCGATTTTGACGATTCCAGTGTTTTATGGTCAGCTTTGAACCCATAAGGCTGATGCGTGACGAAGTAAGTAGTAAAAGTGAATGACGAACTGTTATCGAACTGACGAACTCTGAGGTTGCTAATGTGTTTCAAAATATTTTACT
Organism: Choreutis nemorana; assembly: GCA_949316135.1. Taxonomy (NCBI): domain Eukaryota; kingdom Metazoa; phylum Arthropoda; class Insecta; order Lepidoptera; family Choreutidae; genus Choreutis; species Choreutis nemorana. The sequence goes on from OX438598.1 coordinate 4,833,079, forward strand.
CAGATACCTTTGGATCTTACTATCGTACTATCTTCGATGCCTGGGAGGGGTCACAGGATGCTATTGGGGTATTCTGTGACCTTTCTAGGGCATTTGATTGTGTTGATCACTCCATACTGTAAAAATTGTCATTTTACGGCCTCGATGATCTTTCAGTTGCCTATGTTGGATCCTATTTGGGTGAACGGGTTCAAAAATTGAGATTGGTAACACTACTTCATCTGGGTTAGTTGTAAGTTTGGGCGTGCCAATATTGGGACCATTCCTCTTTCTGGTGTATATTAATGACCTACCGTTTATCCATGAAAAACTATTCGGTGAAATTATCTTATTTGCAGATTATACTTCGTTTATTTTTAAAGTAAATAGAAAGGATGAACTTTTGCACAGTGTTAATAGTACACCGAGTCGCGTAACAGACTGGTTTGCAATAAATAACTTACTATTGAATAGCGATAAAACCAAGTGTCTTTGATTTTGTTTGCCGAACGTACAGAAAGTGATAACGAACATAAACATAGATGCTTAATTATTACAGACCGTAAACTCAACTAGATTTTTGGGCATAAATATGGACTCAAAATTACAGTGGGAAAATTATATAGAAGTAATTAGTATGAAATTAAGTGCTGCAGCATATGCAGTTGGAAAAATTCGAAGCTTGACTGATATTCCTCCAGCTAGATTAGTTTACTTTGCTTACTTTCATAGTGTGATGTCATATGGGTAATTGTTGTGGGGTAGTGCTGCTGACGTAGAAACTATATTTGTTTTACAAAAAAGGGCCATAAGAGCCATTTATAATATGAAACCTCGTGAATATTTGCGGGAATTTTTTAAGAAAATAAAAACTTTAACGTTGCCATTCCAATATATATTTGATAATATAATGTATGTTAGGAAACACATAAACGAGTTTGAAAGGCTTGGCCACGGTTTAAATACAATAAACCAGGATAAATTACTCATACTAAAACTAAGACTAGCAAAGATAAATATATCATTTATCGGAAATTGTAATAGATTTTATAATAAAATACCACGGTATATTACGGATATGTCAGACACAAAATTCAAGATGTTAAAGATATTCAAATCAAAAAGCTTACTATAAAATTAATAAATATATTGATGACAAAGACATTTGGAAGTAGGCTTATCCATCGTACCCTCTATTGACCGTTGAAATGCAGGAGTTGCAATCATGTTCATGAAATGGAGATTCAGAACATAAATTATTTTTCTGCTAGCTTTTATCAGTTGGGTCTTTGTTGCTACTCCAGTAGTTCATGTAGTAACTTTACTAATATTTTAATTCAATAGGACTACTTAAGTAGGTATTTGTTTATTGCTATATTTCGTCTGTATAAAATGTTTTATTGACATCTGTAGATATATTATATACCTTTTTTTTGTAACATTTTATACTTTATCTAAGATTGTAATGAAAGATTGTATTATGATACTGAAAATAGCAACTACGGAGGTTTCTTGCCGTATTCTTCCCCGTAGACAGGCATTCCGAACCGGTGGTAGTTTAAAAAAATTTGGACGATTTAAAAGTACTTATTTTAAGTCCATTTGAATAAAAAAATATTTGATTTTGATTTTGAAGAAATAGGGTGGAAAAATAATTGCCCATCTTCAATTCAGATCAAGTTCATGAAGGAGTTTAATGCATAGTGAAAAAAAGCCATAGAAATGGAAATAGAAGAAATAACTGTCAAACATCAACTGCTAATGACAATGATCCATAGGACGATAGCTTCGTATATATCAGAGACTTTCACATCTGTGTGTGACATTTGTAAGGCGAAGCCTTCTGAGATGAATAACCTAGAAGACATCAACCGCAGAACAAAACATGAAGAAATTTATCAATAAGGAGTGTCTCCATTACATGTGTGGATCCAGTGCATGAAATGCTTGCTTCATATAGGTATATAATTTTTAATATAATAATCTAGTATGTATTTCGAAGTATATATTATTTTACAATGAATTTTTTTAGCTCAAGTTACGTTTCTGAATACTAATAAATTAATTGCCTTCTTTGTTTTAGCTTACCGGATGGACAAATCCCATAAGCATTTAACGATGAAAAAGGCTTGCTGGTGGATATTGTAAAATAAAGCGCAGGCACAACAAACGGCGGCAATAGTGCTAGAAGATTTTTCAGTGATGCAAAAACGTCGGCTCGCATTAGTTGATGAAGAGTTGATGAATGGGATAGTGAATGGGTTGATGAGTGGGACTTGATGAAGAGCTGTTTGAAAAGTTCCACATAATTTTGCAGACATTGGCTTCTGATGAGTAAGTGGACCTTCTTAAATTTAAAGCGCGGTAGCCCTACTAAGTTTCCTTTTAACATTAAATACTGTGTTTTATGGGCTGCGAACTCAAGATGATTTCTCTTTCCCCAGTCGGCCACCAGACGTAGGCAGGACTCAGCTAACAACTCAACTCCTGTTCTTGTATGAGATTGAATAAGCAGGAGACCGTCGTCTGCATATCCCGTCAGCGAACAGTTAGCCGGTAACGGTATAGACAAAAAGTCATCAAATCCGATATTCCAGAGATACGGCCCTAGCACTGAACCCTGTGGGCAGCCCCGAGTCAAAACCTTCGACACTGCATGATGACCAAGTTGAAGCTTAGTTGTTCCATTTATAAAGTAATTGTATATTAAGGAATATACATTGCTGTAACAACCTCTGTTTTTAAGTTTGAGCAATAAGATTGGCCACCATGCATTATCAAAAGCACCAGAGATATCTAGGAATACACCTATGACGTATTTAAACTCCGACGATTCTACCGATTTTCTCACCGAGATAGCCGCGTCGATTGTTGATTTGCCGATAGTAAAACCGAATTGACGTTCGTGAAAAGTTGGACCGCCCGGAAGAAGCCGAGGTACGATAAGACGCTCTAGAAGTTTACCCAGGGATGGTAGAAGGGTAATGGGTCTATACGATTTCGGATCATCAGGTGGCTTATCACCGCTTTTAGGTATGATTTTAATTAGCCCGCGGCGCCAAATTTGAGGAAAAACCCCTTCAGCAATGCAACGGTTATACACAATTAAAATAGAATCCCCAGCGGACTTTACGGCTTCCTGGATCATCTTATTCGATATTTTGTCTTCTCCAGAGGCCTTATTAACCGGTAACGCCCTAACAATTTTGACAAATTCATCTAAAGTTGGAAGATCGGACGAAGGAGATGTGGGTGGAACTGCAGCCATGAGCCTAACTTCTCGATGATAGTCGGTATCATTTTCAGTAGTGTCGTCCGGAATGAGAGCGTTAAGAAGGGCCTCCGCCGTCTCCTCAACACCAAGAGTGTGAGCATCATTTATTTTGATGTTTGAAATAAATGCTTGATCAGTTGCTCTGTTAGCTTTGAACTCATGATATATGGGTGACCATGGCCCCTCTTTGTCTAACCTATCAACTACTTTCCGAAGTAAATTAGTTTTTGATTTTTGGACTGCAGCACGGTAGTGAGACCTAGCAACTCTTAAAGCAATTAAAGCGCTATCATACCTATCTGACGAAGTATCTTGTCCTAGGGATTTTTTAGCTTTATTTAATTTACGACGCGCGCTTCTAAATTTCTTACGAATTCCTATCAGAGAATCATTCCACCACTCACATCTTTTCACACTGGATATAGATGTTCGTCCCAGTGTTACATCAGCACAGTAATTGAAAGTATCTGTCATAATTTCAGCGCTTTCTGTTGCCGATAGACGCGGGTGAGTGAAGTCTCCAGCATGTGACGCAAAAAATGAACTAAAAAAGCACCAGTCTGCACGTCTGGTTTTATAACGAAAGCTTTGTGAACGGGGCGCGATATCTTGTGTCAGCTTAGGGTTGTACTCGTACACGATCAAACGGTGATCACTACATGACGCATCAGGAAGGACACGCCAATTAGAGATTTTTACGTACGCACTTGAAAGTGTGACGTCAATGAAAGATTCGCCCATAGGGCTGCTGTAAGTAGGTGGTGAATCAGAGGTGTTATGAATTTCTAGGTGCATTTCTGCAATAAACTCTTCTACTGCGGCGCGACGATCCGCATCTGCTGATCTTTTTACCAAACCAAAGGGGGGAAGACGCGTTGGCATCCGCGCCTATAACTACAGCCTGCCTAGGAAGTGCATATAATACGGACCGCAAGTGATGTAAGTGAGGGTCTACGCGATCAGAGAACTGAAAGTAACAGCTAACTACATATATACTAAAAGAAGGACACGAGACCTCCGCAACGGCACAGTGGGACGACGAGAGATTATTAAGAGCTGTGACAGTGAAGTTTGAACGTGACACGTATATTCCCGCGCGAGCTTTATTGTTTATTTGAACTATCTTATTACGAAGCCCAGCGCTCTGGTACTGTTCTTGAACGAGAACTATGTCCAAACTATACTCAATTACAAGCCTATCTAACTCAGACGTAGCTACTTTATCGTTATGAAGGTTTAATTGTCCTATTTTAAGCTTGGCCATAGTTAGTATTTATAATCAGTTGCTCTAATTTTGCCTTGTAGGTAGGACAATCCTGAGACCCGGTCTCATGATCGCAGGGTTTTTTATACTTTTTACACGACGCACATACTCGTTTAAAAGTTGGTTGATTTTTGTTGGTACAATTTTTTGTGTCGTGTGACTCGGCACAGTGAGCGCACGATGGTGTTTTTTCAGTACAATACTTCGCGGGATGACCATATTGTTGACAATTTAAGCACCGAATTAAATCTAAATCGTCGATGAACCGGCAAGTTGTCCAATCAATGAATAACTTTTCTTTCGTGTTAATCAAATGATTTCGTATCGAATGCTCTAACTCGATCCCTAACCATTTACGGTTGTCATTAAAACTGCGACGACGGTAAATTTTTGTTGAACGTAAAAAGTCACTCTCGGAAAGAGTAATCTCATCTTTAATGTTCTGGCGGTATAAACAAACTAAAAAATTATTTTCGTCCATCGAGTTCGGGACATCTTTAACAAGGATTCGCGGTTTACGCCCTTTAGGTTTCTCCAAACGCAACCCTGCTGTTTTGATAGCCGCAACGGATTCTAATTTCTTTATTTGACTCTGATTTGTGACGCGTAACACGACGCCAGACTTAGCCGTTTTTTTAACGCCGACAATTTGGAAACCATCTGATGGTTTGATCGCTTTCATTAGCGCTTCTTTCGTCGCGGACGAGGATTTAATTTCGGCCGAACGTTCCTCCGTCGGGTAGGCCACCACACACGGGAGCGGCGCGCGAGCCTGAGCTGCCACCGGGGTCGTTTTAGGTGGCAATCGTAACTTTAAAGTCTCCGAGTACGATTTGGTTACCGCCGGAGGACTAACGTTAACTTTATTTTGAGCAATTACTAAATCACGCTCCGATTGCGCCAACTTAGTCTCGAGCATCGCAGATTTAATTGCAAGTAAAGAAACAATCGAAGTTACTCTCTGCGTCATCTCCATAATTCCTGTTTTATTCGCAATATTCAAGCGCGACCCCGAGTCGTTTAAATACTCGTTAATGTTGGTTAGGCATGTCGATGCCTCTTGCACGAGATCATACGATGAACTATCGTTACCGGCGGAGACGCTCAACTCAGAGGAATGTGACGTATTCAAATTAGATCCCAACCGTTGCATACGCTTACTAGTTACTGGCGAAACACTAGCCGGTGATAATTGACTAAATGCCCTTTTATTACTAGTAGGAGATCGCTGAACTATTTTGCTTTTCTCAAACGGGTTTCCCCCCCCGTCAGGGGGATCATCATTACGCCCGGACATCAAAGTGTAATAAGGAAACTTTAAAAAACTTAAATATTATATCACCAGGTACAATAAAATAGATAATACCTAACAACGATCAGCTGGCTGCCGGGTCGGCGCCCCGACCGGCCGCCGCGCGCCTGACTACCTACACACAATAATAAAAAGAAAACGTTTGACTTACCGAGTAATGTGGCTATTTATCATCCAAAACAACGCAAATGTTTAAAAACTTACGGACCCGACGTTTATCAAACCTTTATTTTACCAATCACTACACTAGAACCCTAAAATATGCACTTCACACACGTAATTTAATTAATTATCGCGATCGCATAAAAAGACCATCCGCACACGCCAGAGGTGGGGAGGGAAGGCCGTTAATTCAGTTACAGTTAAAAAGAAAGACTCAGTTTGTTATCTCGGTTTGATACTTGAAAAGAAATTCCATTTTATTGAGCACATTAAGCAAGTTTGCGAAAAATCAAAACGAAATTTTTATGCGTTAAATAGAATATCAACTTCGACCTGGGGATTGTCGTTTAAGTCATTAAAAATAATTTATACTGCTACTTTCTTGGGTTGCATTTGTTACGGAGCCCCCGTGTGGGCGGATAGAGCCACAATTGGCGCTGCGCGACGTAAATTGCTTCAGAGTCAGAGATTAGCGTTAATTTTTCTTTGTAAAGCGTATAGAACCGTCAGCACTGAGGCCCTGCCGATTCTTGCGGGCGTTTTACCGGTAGATTTGGAAATACAACGGCGTGCGGCAATGTATTACAACTCGCGGAATGGTATGAGTTCAGATTTTCTAAAACCGAAGGATAGGGCTAAAATCAGTAGATTATTTGATAGCAACGACAACGTTCATAAAAAACTAATCGACGAATGGCAAACTAGATGGGATACTTCGACTAAGGGGCGGCATTTATTTAAATTTTTCCCTATAGTGCGCGAACGGTTAAATAAAACGTGGCTTGATATCGATCATTGCGTAGCCCAATTTCTAACCGGGCATGGTAACTTTAAGGGCAAACTTTATTCATTTAACTTGGTGCCGTCACCTTTTTGCGAATGTTCAACGTCGGATCAAGAATTTGTGCAAACTGCCCATCATATCTTGTGGGAGTGTAGTCTCTGGCATGACGAACGGTTAATCATGTTGAATTCGATTCAAGTATCTGCGTGTAGTCCTATTTATTACCTAGATCTTGTGAAAACGAAGGGAAACTTCCGTGCCTTTAAAAAGTTTTGTCACCAATATTACTGGTGTAAGATTTAGGTTAGTATCTAATTTATCCCCTGTTAGTTAGTGGCATACCGTGGTGTTTAGACGGTCAGGCGTCTCCTGACTGTCTCCCCTTTAGATTTTTGGGCCTCTGGGCCATTTCAATTGCTGTCTCCGCTTTGCTGGGAGGGAAGTCTGAAACCGCTTTCTTACTACCTCCTATTTCTTCTGATTAAGTTCGTTGCGGGTCCCAAGACAGCCGGTAGGGTGTCCGGGCACAGCCTGTGCATCACTGCACAGCTGCATTATTCGTTGATTATTCGATCAAAGGACGCCACTGTTGATCCTGATAAACAGGAGTTGCAGTGGTGGGACAGAGTGGCGGGTGTGCCCCGAAAAAAAGTGGACCTTCTTAAATTCTCGCAATTTTGTAATGACACTGCCACTTTACATGTAGTTATATCCCTGGTTCCACATGCCCTCTAGCGTAAATAAGTTGCTAGTTGTATTAAGAATTTTCGAATTTATCAATCGGGAAACTATCGGAAGAGGCATCAAAGGCTCGAAAGACTTTCGAAAATATAGAGAGAACTGTTCTAGAAAAGACATCTAATCCAAAACTGACCTTTCTAAGGCCTAGACTGCTCCGACATCCGAGAATTGTTATATCACCAAGAGCTGTCGAGCTTTTGGTGGCCGTTCTAACTGAACCCGAAATGGAATATATAGATGTACTTGCTTAATAAGATAGTGATAGTGATAAAAGTGATGAAAGTGATGTAAAAGTTTGGTTTACTTTACTGTATTAGCTATAGTTTTGAATAAAAATATCTTGTCTAAATATCATTTTGTACTTATTTTGAGCTAGGGAGCTTATAATATATTATTAAGTGTAATAGCATAAAGTGATATTATGTTTTAAAATTATTAATAATTTTAAATTATAATTATTTTAAAGTAATACAACTATTTTGTCTATGATATTTTCAATAAAAAGTACTTTTTACTTACACTTTTTCGCAATTTTCTGAACCTCATAACTCTTAAAGGGGCAACTATGGGCACGGGCTGATAGCATAGAAATATAGCCATAAACCCAATAATATAGTACTTTTAAAGCAAGATCTTTCAAGACTTGGCCACAATTTAGCATTTTCTATCTCATTCCATACAACTAAAATTGAAAATATTTTTTCTTGGCAAACTATCAGTTTTAGAGGAAAAATTAAGATCAAATATTCATTAGGATGACAAGATCTTTCGATAGGTGTTTTTTTTATGGATTTGAAAAAAACATCTGAATGTCCCTCTTATAGCAGTTTCGACCCACTGTGCGGGGTGGCGCTACTGCCAATAAGTGTATTGTATGAAGGAATGAAAAAATTGGATTTGATTCAATCTAAAACATTGAGAATAATTGCAGCTGCTATGAAAACTAGTCCTATAAATGCTCTTCAAGTAGAATGTTGTTGTTGTTGTTAAAATTAAGACGACAATTTTTGTCTGATCGATTCTTTTTCCGCTGTTTTCAACTTACTTGCGTGAATACTGGGAAAAGAGTGCAATGTCCAAAGGTAACCAATATTTTAAAATACAAAGATCGATACCTCAGAAGCCTTGGTTTTTAAAAATTAAACTCTGTAAAAGAGTAACAACCATTTTGATTCGAATGCGCTTAGGACATACATGTTCTCCAGCGCATTTGGCAACATTCAAAATGTTAAATAGTCTGGTTTGTGAGTGTGGTGCGGAAGATGCCGATTTAAATCATATTTTTCATCCTGCCCTAACTTTGATACTTCCTCATTTTGTTCCAATTTATCAAACTGCTCTGTTCCTTTCCCAACTTGTATTCAAACTTTACTTATCTATAAAAAAGAAATATGTTTCACCTTTTATCTTTATTTATTATTGAAAACAATATCAAACTATGATTTCTATATATTCGCTGTTTATTGTGTAATATTTGTATATGTGTAATAATTTTCCTGACCTTTTCAAAATTCCGTTTTTGTACTATTGTTGGAATTACATAAGTTTCCCCGTTTTTATTTGACACTGGCAAAAAACTAAAAGTTGTTGCCATAAGAAAAGAAAAAAAAAGAAAAAAAAGTGTATTGTATCTACATATTAATGCTTTATAATCAAATAATGGATGATGCTATATGTTTCTTTATGGACGTATGTTGTACTATGAACATATGATTGAAATCGATTTTCTTCTTTGTGACGATTTAAAATGTTCAACTTTCGTCCCAAAAAATTTAATTAATAATCTACTTAATTTCTTCTCTCTCTTCTTTCTAACAACTACAACACATACAATCATACAAATACATTTCAATCATAATGTCGCGGGCCGTAAGCAGCACCCTACCCCTCTAGCATATTAACATTTTGTTTACACAGCATGCTTAAAGTTTCTCTAATGGCCACGAAATATAAATTAATTTGAAACTACGCGCGGGCTATACGTTGAGGATAGCTGGTTTAGAAAGATGATATAATAATCTTACTTTTTGGGCTTTTCTTCAAAATAAAGACTAGGAAATGAATGTCATTTATTTACAAAAAAAGTCAACTATAACAAATTATAATTATTAATCCTAGTGCCTAAACAATGTGTGAAAATCTTTATTTAACTCACTGAGAATGCTGAACTTATGAAAAACGCCAGTCAGTGCTGAAAAAAAATCTAACATTTCTAAGACAAAAATCGAGAGTTTTTGTAAGACATGATGAAATTGAGAAGTGCCTTTCGAAAGCATATTTTAGGTATCATTGTGATAGGATTAAAATAAACGAACACGGAAGAAATCATTAGAAGTGTGAATTACTTTTTAGTTATTTTAACGAACAATTTTGTCACTATCCGAGAAGCGTAAAAGAATCGGTACGTCACTACACCGAACTTAACTCTCGAGTCTTGTCAATATTTCATTGTAAGTATAAAAATACTGATTGACGGAACAATGTTTCTATGGACGGAGCTTCGCAGGAGCTTTACAAACATGCTCATTATTATTAGACCATTAGTAAGACCAAACGGAGACATTAGTAAGAGTTTCATTAGTTTGTAAACTTAATTCCCTTAATTTTATTCGTATTGTATGGTAAGCGCCCCAGGCGGAATGAAAAGGAAACACTTTTTAATAGAAAACGAAAACTTTTTGTTACCAAAGTAGCAAAACTCGTATTAATTTCTCAGTAGTTAGGAAGGTATACGTGATACAGATGCTATTTGATTAGAATCCTACTACAATGTGTTCATTATATCATGGTCCAAAAATTTTTATATTGGCCCAAGCAATAATTATGTTTCTGTATAAACCTTCAGATGAGAGAGTCTGTATATCTACCATGAGTTGGTATAGTTTTCCTACACGTCAGTGTGTTTACCATGAGTTCCTGTAGTTTTCCGACACTTCTATCGAAGGTAGTCATGGTAGGTACACATTTATACCTTATAGTAAGTAGAAGGTACATTTTTTCAGTCGGTAAACCTGATCGGCAATCTTTGTCGAGGAGTTTCAGCATGTTATGAAACCAACATTTTAACATGTGAGGGCTGATTATTTACCAAAGCTTTTGATTTTTTAAGTGAAGATTAATTAGTGCCTTTTAATTTTTTTAAAAAGTTCGTTGTTTATTCTTTATATTGCTAATAGAATGGTATTGTTGACAAGTTACAAAACTTTGGCAGTGGTATTACAAATTTTGCTTGCAATAAATACCCTTAATCAGTCTAAATATAGGTATTATATGTTTGGATAAGTATGAATAAATACAAACCTATTTACCTAATGCAATTAGTTTTAAACAGTTATTTTATAAAATATGCAGTAATTCAGCACATGCCTATACATATTTGCCAATTAATAGACAATCTATCATAACATGTAAGTATCTTTTGTGATTAAGTAGGTATATATCATATCTACAATTATATATAAGAAATAATAAAATGTTACACCAATATCGAGATCTAGCATTCCTAAAGGAATATTGTAAAAATATTATTGCAACCAACGCTTATTATAAAGATGTCTTAGTTATTAGTTCAGTTATTTACTTACAGTCTTATTGTATTTACAATGTAAAGCTAACGAAGTATGGAAGTCATATTTACAGTAACATGAAATATAAGTAATACTATGACAATATTTCGCAAATACGTAACATTGCTACAGTTATCAATTAAGTGATATAAACATGCATTTAATTTGCTAACATAATGAACATTTACGATAAAATATAACAAGATTTTGAAGTTTTAGGAATACTTAGTTATATCGCTTTTATATAACGATTTTTAAGCATTAAATTACTCAGAAGGTTCGCCTTTTGCTTAATAATTATACCAAATCGAACAAGTTCGTCTATTCGGACCGTTTTTATTTCTTATTGCACTCGAACATAATCATATCTTTGAGTTTAAATTCATAGGTTGTTAGTCCCTTTTGCTTTCCCCGCGAAATATCCCCAGAGGTTCCACGGATCTTGACCTAGGTGCTCTGAAAATTAAATTTAATTAAAGTTTTTTGTAACAGTTAACAGTTATAAAACACATCGACTTTTGTATATTACCTTCTTCTTGAAAGCGTCAATTCAATTTTTCCTTCTTTGACTTGCTTGAAAAGCGAAATGGCCCCAGCATGGCTCAGTCCACGTGTCGGCACATTATTCACTGACAAGATTTCGTCACCTAAAAGACGTTGAATATTTTTTTGTAGTATTTTAACTAATGGATACATTGTAATGTTTATGAAAATTGTATTTTATATAATTCACCTTCAAAGATTGTTCCCTTGTCTGCTGCCTGCCCGTTTGGGAAAACGGTCTTGACAAAAATGCCCATTTGTCCTTTTGGTGAATCAGTACCTCCAACAATACTGAATCCAAGGCTCTTGTGACCTGGTCCTTTTAGGAATTCAACTTTGTGGATAGAATTGTGGGAATAATAGCCGCCTTGTGGACCTTCTTGATGTTGTGTTGTGCTATGCTGCTGATGTCTAGATACGTGTGAATTGTGGTTTGGTGAACTCCGTTGTGAACCTATCCTACTGAAGAACCTACTGCGACTACTCGTTCTCAACTGCTCTGGTATACTTTCATATGAACGATTTTGATAAAGCCTCGGAACGTTCTTTATGTAATGTGAATTTTCTTTTAACTCATTTGTATTATTCTCGTTATTATGAGAATATGATTCAGTAATGGGCTGGTTTCTTGTATTATGAAGAGAAATAGGACGATAGTTAATGGTATGAGTAGGTCTAGGAGTCGGTGATGCTCTCATTGATATTTCAATGTTAGTGATATTTTGCAACGACGGTGAAGGTTGTGAGTAACAGTTTCTTTCCATAAGTTTTTCATCATCGCTTTTATGGTTAGGAATGAGAGGAGTGTTGTTTACTTGAATACCAACCTCACATTTTTGTTGTTTTTCTGCTTTTCGATTTAAGTCAAAGTTATTTGACTCACTTGAATGTCCATTGATGCTTTTGATGTTGCAAGTATAAAACTGATTATCGCTTGGGAAGTGAGTTTCAATAGTTATTTGATTTGATGATGATGGTTTATGCACCGTTTGGGAAATAATATCCGGAGGCACATTAGAAATGAGCGGAGCAGCTTGTGGTTTTTCGTAGGATTGACTATTTATGATTCTACTTAACGTAATGGGCGTAACTTCATCATGTGCCATTACTAAATCAACTTGAAACTTTTGTAATAATGAACCATCTTCTAATGTTGCCTCACTTGAACACGAGTTCACTATATGTTGAACTTCTTTTAATGATGACAATCCTCGTAAAACTCTGCCATTTACATTAACAATTTCATCTCCTATTCGGAGTCTTCCATCCCTGTGCGCAATCCCATCAAAGTCCAGTTTAACAACAATATACCGAATTTCATAGTTAGATCCACTATTATCAAAGTCAACTCGATGTTGGGCAAGATATACTCCTAAGCTTTCATCAAGCCTTGTTTTCAACAATCTTATTTTTCGAAATCTTTTCGTGCATGGACCTCTGCCGAAAATATCAGTTTCTGGGACAGATTGTACCTTAGGAGTTTCTTGTTTTAGTTGTTTATTATCATGGTTTTGTGTCTGTTTATGATCTATTGGTATCAGTTGGGATTGTAAAAACTTTAGTTTTCGAGATTGAACTCTTTCGTCTAATGTTATTGTTTTAAAGACGTAAGGCGGTTTTTTATTTATTGTTTTTTTCGGTAAAGGAGGGGGTTTTGCATCACTGTGATCGAAAGTTTTATGTTGGATCATCGTATTTTCATTACATTTACTACTTTTTTCATTATTGAGAGATTCATATTCGTAAGTGATTCCTTTATCTACAGGAAATAAAGCGCAAGGTGTAGAACTTCTACGAGCTGGAACTTGGACTCTATTTACATTTATTTTAGGATTAAAACTAAGTTGTCGAGAGAATGTGCCAAATTTATTATCATAATTACCATCTACCTGATCTCTACGCCCGGTTAAGGATAGATGATACGAATATCCAGGTGGTGAATGATTGCTATGTTCATCAGTGGGGCGTCCATCGCTATCATATCCGGATTCGTTTGAACTTACGTAATTACTCAGACGATGAGCTTGTAAAACTTCACCAGATTCTGTTACTCGATTAATACTTTGGGTTGATGATGCTAGATCATGTTTTATATCCCTAGCCGGTCCCAAGCCTGAGTAATATTCATATACAGGTAAACTATTTCTATTTCTAGGAATCAGCATTGGATCATATTCAGGAAGACCTCTTTGTGAAATCATAGATGACCGTCTAAGAACGTCTTCATTACGTCGTTGGTATACATTGCTGTCTATTTCATTAATACTTCTCATAGAACTTCTTCGAAAGTCGTATTCATTTCTTAGATCTGCATTAAGCAATAACTCTTCGTGTACTGATATACTATCACTACTTTGATATCGTTCTTCAGAACGTGAGTTTGATATAAACATTTTATCTTTTCGACATTTTGGCGATTTTCTATCAATTCGTTCCGAGAAACTTTGTCTTAGACAATTCCCTCTTTGTTGAGATGCTATACTATTTTCTTCTGGCAATACAGACAACTTTGATCTTAAAAAAGCGTAAGGAAAATTTGGTTTCTTGGAAATTCCATTATTTAGTTGACCTTCCAAATTAGAGATATTATCACAACTGATAGCCTTTGTAGAAGAATTACTTAAAGATTCTTCGTTAGAAATACTCATAGTTTTAGAGATTTTTGTAGGAGAATTCTTGCTATCGCCGCCCCCATTTTGTAAATCGATGTCGTCTGAAGGATCATCTGCTTTTACATATGTTGATAAATGTGAAGTTGAACAACTTCGATAGAGAGATGGTCCATTTGCAACTGGGTAGCTTTCAGGAGGTCTGTGCATGCTTAAAGATTGAGCTTTTGAAGAATTAAGCATCCCTGTAGAGCCCATTCTATGAAAAAATGACTTGAATGGACTCGGTGACCTATCGCGTGAACCGCTACGTATTGAATCACTGTCATTGTCTTTCTTTAACGACATAGACTCTGAAGCACTGCGACCCATTTTGCTTTGCTGTTTCTTTTTATATTGTCCGGTGATACTTCCTGGAGAGTCATCATTGTAATTCTCACAGGCCGGTCCATCTTCTGAGTCTTTTGATTCTGGCTTTCGCAACATGTCGAGTTTTTTTCCCATTCGGCGACCCCATGTTGCAAACACTGGAAGAAAATATTTCGAGAAATATAATTAATTTAAAAAAATATTTACCTAATTTAAGTGTAGGGTAGATAGACTTACAAACAAGAGATACAGGTTTTGAACATGCGTTCAAGAGTACAAATAAGCCTTATTTTATGAGCAGGGAGAAATGCTTGATGTTCATTTGTACGTTGGGCTTCACGACGATTTGAAATTCGTTACCTTTTTTCATTTCCCGTACATCGTCCTCCATGACCATGGCCGGGAGAGCGGTGACGAGCGCGAAGTCTGGGGCTACAGCCGGCGGCGGCGCGTCCAGCGGTGGTGGTTGCGAGGCTAGCGGCGCGGTCACTTCCCTGCGCTTCGTCCCGCTGAAGAGGCGCATGATGACCGCTCAAACTTCCATTGCACTGCTTCCACTTGTTGTCTCTGAAATAGTTAAATATATTCGACATTAGTATACATGTGGCTCTATTTAACATTTTATTTACTTAGTAAGTACACAATATTAAAAAAGAGACGACGGCTGAAATTGGAGCATTTCTACTAAAATGGCTGTTTTGACAATGGCTGTGTTTTGCGTAAAAAATATATGTGTGATCTCTGTAGGAAGTGGCTAATAAAGACGAAAAACAAACATAAAGACCATAAACTTATATAATAATAGCGACTACAAGCGTCATTGATTATTCTGTGTATTTATTTGTATGTTAACGTTTCAAGTATATATCAAAATTGTCACTCGCTGTTAGCTAAATCGTATTTTACGGTCTGTTTAGTAACCTTGTTAACGAAAGGAAAGTTAAAGTAGATTCAATGTAATAATTACCAATTACCTCAACATGCAAGTGCGTTGTGCGCACAAGGTCGCTTTGTGACCGTGCAATTACACAAATTGTCCATATTTGTAGTCATCAATTAGTAAGATACTTAAAGTAATCGTACGATTCGAGTAAAACTATTAAAGTTGTTTTAAAATCGTCTCTGAATCGAGCCTGTGAAGTTAATTCGATTGAATTACCGAGGAAAGAAAAGAAAACAAACTTTTCTTGTTACTCAGAAAACAGCAACAAGTTTATAATTCACCGGCCACAAGCGCTGAGTATGGTAATCGAGGCGGACTCGCGTAACCGCAGGATGCTGAAGATGCAGCCCTGCCTCCAACTATCATTACTTCACTTGATTGACATTCGGGCTCTCATTATAATACGGGCTTTCTATGGTTAAACGATTCGAAAAGGCAGTAGTAGTGTTAAATGAGTCATCATAAATGTGATTCGAAGGCACCGGTCGGACGAGATCGCCGGAAACCCATGTGGCTCTGTGCTCGTCTTGTCTAATCACATGACATAACCAGTTCTCCGTCGGCCTGGCGTCTCAACACTATTTTTCACTTAACCGAACGTAATAACTGTTGCTCCTTGGAGTATTCAATCTGATCTAATAGCTGGAGGTTGCAGGAAATGTTAATAGATTAACCATGTCTTGCGTCGTCAGACTTAGCTCTAATCAGGATATAGCTGTATAAAACTGCCTGTATTTTATTAGCTTGAACACCTTCAGTACAACGTATCATCAATCATTACACTAAAAGCAATCAAGCTAAGCTGAAAATGATTGGCTCTCTCCTACTAATCTTCTGTATGTCTGATAGAAGATAGGGAAAGGCACTTTAAATTAATTCATCAACTTATTTTTTACGACGGTCATAAAATGTTTTCATACTTTTAAATTATCCGATCCAATTATAAATAGCATCGATAAAATTTTACATAATTTAGTAAAAAAATACAAATTTTAACTCATTACTGGTTTATGCTAAAATTAAAATTTTTGTCTTAATAAATTACAGTTGAAGATATAATTAGAGAAACGCAGACCAATTTTGATTTAATTGTAGGAAATCTTAAATTAAATTATGCATTTAATTGTGTGTGACGAATGTTGTTGAAAATTATCGTTGGATAATAATGTTCTAAAAACAACAAAATAAAGTGTAACATAAAATAAAAGTATCAAATTTATTTATATGTAAATAGGCGTTTAACCAACTTTTACTAAAAGTTAGTCCCGAACCATAATTTTAGGATACGTCTAATATTAATGTTGTATTTTTTTCAAAGTTGTATTACAAGTTGTACTCATATTTTTGTGCTTGTTTTTATATTTGTATTTTCAATTTTTAAGTCATAAAAGTGTTAAGAGCGTGTAAGATAAAGATATCAAATTTAATGTTGATACTGTAATACAAATTTACCTTATAAAGATAATATGTTACATAATTTAAAAGCTCTACATATATAATAAGTGTGATATTAAAATAGAAGACAACGTCCATCCCTTTTACGATATGAAGCTTATGTCAAATAAGCCCGTTTTAATTTTAAGATACATTAAAGTAAATTACGGTTGGGTCATAAAATGAATTAATGATTTTCTTGAGTTGTCAACGTCGATCGAAACATTTACATGCGATATAAATTTTAATTAACTTATATAAAAGCTCTCTTAAACTGAGCCTGTCTTTAATAAAAGTGTAACTAAATTAATATAAATTTATTCCTATTCCTTTTTCAAATTAATTTCCTAAAAGTTTTAAAGGAAGGATAAAAAGAGATGACATAAATCGTATAACATAAAGGATCACAGATATTCTTTTGTGGATTGTTTATTTTATGCCCTTATTATATTTACAATTACCTATTATACTACAGTACAATATTATATTTTGCAATAAAAAGTAAATTGAATAGGCTGATCCATTCCTTGTTTGGTGTTTATGATAAAATTCAGTACATTATACACAATTTTTTATAACATTAATTAAATCTAAGAAGATAGTATCTAAGTATCACAGAAAGGCTACAAACACAGGTAATAAGTAGGTATTATTATATGTCTGGGTTTATTTATACAGGGGTTTTGTTTCTGTTATTTTCTTAAAGCTTTCATCTCGGAGAATGTATAATGACAAGTATTGTGGTTTTGAACGTTCAGCGCGGTGGTTTTGCGTTTAGTTTACATGCGGTCAGCCTGCATTCCTACTCATATTAGCGAGTGACGCTAGGAGAAGAATAACTTTTACAAATTATTTAATGTTGGTAATGGATTTAAAAAGAAACTTCAACGTAATCTCTTGAAACCGCGGCTCGTGATTACAGCAATTAGTTTCAGCAATTATAAAATTCAAATGCTAGGCATACCTTAACACGGTGCGTTCTACAAATCTTGTCAGGTAAGGATAAATATCTGCAGATTACCTTCCACTTCCCACTTAAGATTCCTAGCGGGCAGATACCACGCAAGCCATTCTTGGAGCTGATTTGTTTATGTATAGTGCAATAAGTTGAGTAGTTGCGTTTTTCTTGCAGGCTCGTATTGGCGCCTTAATACGAAGCTAACAGGCTACCGGTCCTATCCCATACTATTATTTACTAGTTACAAGCAAGTTGTCTGAGGTGGTTGTACATGATTGTACACAATCGTATGTGTAAGTGCTGGTTGTTTAGTGAAATTTGTTGTAGGTGTTTAGTTACATAATTATATGCTACTGCTAAAACTATGTGGACTTGAATTATAATAAAAAAGGGAAACATATTTAAAATACACAATATATTATTTTAAATACAAGTATTTCAAACGATAACCTAGCATAGAAATTAGTAGAAATAAATTATTAATGTAAAACGTTATATTAGCATAAACACATAAACCTAACTCGGACACCATGAAAGCCTATTTCAAAACCTTTTGAATCAATCCATACATTAAAAGGGCGGTCTATTATTTGAATCACGTTCGTTTTGGTAGTGATAATAATAAGGCTGTAAATAGTCCAAGGCTAGTGATATCGTAATTCAGTGTAGGTTTAAGGTAGTTTGTGACTAGTAATTAAGCCTGTCCTGGCCCGCAGTATGCAAGTGCGCGTTTGACGGCCATTGACATCTAGCAGGTGCACGCGGGTAACTAATAGCCGACTTGCGAGAACAGCGTTTTGTTGTGCACCGCTAATAAATCTTACCCTGAAATCTATAAAGCGTACTTACACTGTGCCGAGCCTCCACCTGGAAGTCGGTAGATATAATGCATTTAAGCGAACTATTTGTATTTTGATGGTATTTTTTTGTTAGATGGGATTTGGATTAAACTTTTTGTATTAAGTAAAATAAGCAGATGATTAAAACTAGTATAATTAGTACACATATTGTCACGCTATGTGATACCTTTTTGATATATACTGCGGCCATATCAGTAAAACTGAGGTATTCGAAGTTAGGTATAGTAAAACAGGTCGTTAACCTTTGAATGATTTGTATGGACACGACGATCCTAAACTACGCTGTGTTGTGCTAATAGCAAACTCACGAGTACGTGATAATATGGAATTCTATGTACACGTGTGCAGGCGCCTATATGACACGCAACTTCTTTATGACGTGTTTTGTTAAGACGTTGTTGCACCGTAATGAAATGTAAATACTAATGCACATTAGTTTGGAAATTTAAAAATTATACTTATGACAGTACAAAATAGTTAAGGTACTAAAGGTAGTGAGCTTTTATATAATTTTCAAGTTCGTTTAATCCAGTGTTTGAAGTGAGTTAACTTGATTATTTAATTAAAAACGGACTAAAGGTAGTTTCAAAAGTTTGGAGTTTATTTGTTCTTAAAGAAGCTTTCGTTTTACTTACATTTTCTTTTCATATTTATACTTATAAATATTTTATTTTTTTGCAGCTTGTGTGTTATGATTTCATACTATTGTAGTCACTACCAGAAACCCAACAGTTATGTTTTAAAATTCTAGATTTGAACCAGGAATAAAGGAATCTTCGCGCAGCATCCACTACGTTCTTTGGTCTGGTTATTCATCCGTTACACATTTTCTACAACTACCATCAAGGAAGAAATCCAGTAAAAGCGTCGTTAATTTATCTACCTGTCTCTGGTCCATTTCCTCATTAGATTAATCCATAACTACGTATTAAGATAAGTTATAAGTTTCAGTAATTAATCAGGGGTACGAGAATATCAACACTTAGATGAGTCACCGTTCGAATGAAACTGCATCCGGTGGCGCGCACGCTGCATCTTAACAAAATAATACAAACTACAACATGTTGAAAGTGTGGAGTAATTTGATCAGTATTTGTATTGAAGTACAGTGTATTGAACAATGAAGAGGCTGGCTCCATGCAATCGATGCACATTCATTCAAGACTTTAGTGCTCAGAAAACAATGTAATGCAACAGAAAACGAAGACTATAAAAATATTCTCATATACATATCGAGATAAAAGAGGAGACTAAATTAGAAGCTTTATTATGTTCGATGACTAAGTTGAACGGAATAGCTTTCTTCATACATGACTCTGTCAAGCGATTTTATTTTTGCTTACAGCACAGCATTTAATTTCACTTTAAATAGTCATAAATTAAAGTTGCTTGAATTGTAAATTAATAAAAATTTAACTTGTATTTTATAGTCTAATGTAAAACAGTTACGTAGTCCGTAGCATATCTATTGTGATCTAGGGATAGCATCATCTATTGATGTTGAAAAGTATTGGGCACAACTATTATAAAGAAATGCTGTGATCCAACTTTTAAGTCGTGTACACACATAAGAAAGGTTATTTGTATTAAACGTTGACAAATCGAATGCAAAGTGTGAAAGATCGGAAACATAAAAATTCCGTCACGTAAGGAATGTTTTATTGTCATCTATCGCAGGACAATAGATAGGAAGGAGTGGGGACCTTTACAGAATGAAGGGCCAATAACAAATCGACTATTCCCTCTCTTGTGTTTGTTTAACAATGAAAAGCCCTCTATTAATCACCTCGCGAAGTTTCAGAGCGATTACCTACAATGGATTTTATCGGAGTTTTGAAGTTTAGCAGACACGTACACTGCTTAATATCTAATAAAATGTGGCTTGTTACGCATACTACTAGTTTTATTATTTTTACATTGCTTAAGATAGAATAAGAGGTTTTATAATATTTATGATTAAAAACATTGAAACTAATAACTCTAAAAGTTTTACTTAACTATATTATCCGTTCCTGTTCTACTTTGTTTATTTATATATTGAACCATCCAGAGCTTGATTTCCGAGCAGTTTAGGTAAACAGGCAGTTCATGAAAATTGTTTACAGATTATGAAATGTAATTTTCGACGCATAATCAAAACAAATGACATAATAACATAAACACGTTTTAAAAGGAAGACATCGCTCGAATTATCTAGTCAGCAAAAAAGTGCTTGTTTATTCAGCTTAGCGTGATAATGATTACATAAGTTATGTAATACGTGCAACATAATGGAAGACAGTGCAAAACCTATGTTCGGACGTGATTGACGTTTTTATAATCATAAATAACCGACGATGAATTATGTTTGTCATGTACCAACTCATACAAAATTATCTAAAGAGTGGCTACACATTCATTAAATTGTTCATTTATTAAATAACTTTTTAAAAAGTTATTCTTCGGCATGATAACATAGTTTTTGCGTAGTAATAATGTGAAATCGGAAAAAGAACTAAGAAACGTAAATGTAACTACGATTGTTACTTTTTGGATTGTAATATAAAGCCCGCTAAAAGTGTCTACGCACTGAGTACCGACATTTTGCATCTATAAAATCATACATAGTCAAATCTTTCCATATAGTTGAAATGTGAACATAAATCAGCTAGAAAATGTTTATACTCGGGCGCGACCGAAATAAGTCATAAATTTTGTATCACTGAAATTTTATGATACTGGTCGAATTTTTACATAATTTAAAATGTCAAATCAAAACGACAGGCAATGTGTCTCCCTTTGAGGGCTTTATTTGGATTCGTGTACAAATAGCAGGGCCCGGAGGTTTGTCTACTGTTCATGACATAAACACTTGAAGAACGAATGCCATTTAGGGCAAAAACAGGGGCTTAGCAGCAATTAACCACAGAAAATGACATTGCCAGGGTTCTAAAGACACGCACAACAGTACGTACGTTATATAGTTCACGTTAACTAGAGCACTACGACATACCTACGGAGATGTTTCTAATGAGCTGGGTATACTGTAATTTGAGTTCTTATTCTAAGTTAGAATAATTTAACCATTAAACTTTACAAAACTTTAGTCAATGTTAGAATAATAGCAAGTCGACGGTTTCATATTTTTTTAATAAACAAACATTCCGTTAAAAAATAGGTTAGCAAAATCTCATCGAGAGCCAATCACCGACTTTCCGAACCGGGTTGGTTTCGAGAGTGGACTTAGTTCTAAAAGTATGATTTGGATTTAGGCTTTTATAGATTTTATCGCATTACTCATTTACTAGCGTTCCACAATCTTTTCGTCGAGAAAGAAAAGGCTTTTTTTGTAACATTTATTCATGTATAGTATAGGCCAATTTACAATACTTTTGACAAAAAAAGCAACGTCCAATTTTTTTGGTCTGATTACTTACTAAAATCAATATCTAAGAAACCCAGTAGGTACTATACAACCCTCCCGGGTGTAAAATTAAAACTAAAATCATAGATTTTTTTCGCTTTTCTGGCATCCAAAATCGATATGATTCTCGAAGTTACAAAAATTCGGTGTCAACGTTTTATTTGCTTCATTTTACTAAAATTTGATAATTTAACTACTCATTACAAACACTACATTACAAATATATAAAACAATCATTCACTAAGCTCAGTGTACTCACTCATTTTACATGAAATGCAGAGAGAAAAGAAATAATGAGTTATATGAAGTAGTATAGTATTCTAGTATCTAGTAATAATTTTATGTGTAAAATGTGCAAATAGACTTTTTAGGTGAATATATTCGTAACTCGTCGTTTTAGACGTGTTATTGATGGTTTATAATAACCACTATGCGTTTTGGCTTTATGTATAGGTAAATATAATAAAACAAGAGATAATTTCTGTGTTTACTTATACAAACTATGTATGCATACCCATAGTTTATCTCATGGGCAGAAAATTTGAACAGGTTGATTTAAATTTTGTCACTCCAGGCGGGCCACAAACAAAGGCCCGTCGGTCCGCATGCGGCCAGCGCGTTCTGGATAGCTGCTTTGTAAGTATGAGACATGTAAATTGTAGAGTATGTTCTTTATTTTACCTTTTTTCGATTGGCTAAAAATGTTTCTAAATGTTGTCCTCCATAATAAGTTAACACGGCTCGTAAACGTATGTTGAATATATTACAGAAAAACACTTTTAACATTGCCTTGGCAATATATTTTCGGGATCCTTAGTAAGCTTACTAAGTAAATTGGAAGAGAGCCAAAACAGGAATGTATGTAATAGAAAAAGAAACACAAAAGATGCTGAATAGAATAAAACATTGCTTAATAAATATGTATGAAATATAACGCTTTTGTGAGGTGCTCCTTGATATTAGTGGATAATATTTCTGAGCCTATCTATCATATTGTCATGGAAACCTTTTGTAATGTAACACGCTGACACGGTTTCAATTAATATAGCAAATTGAATCAAGGATAAAGGTTCAAGACTTTCAATATAATTTTATACTACTACTGATTAGCGGAACCACACCGATTTACTGCTTGATCTGTTAAAGTATTGTTAATGAAAATTAAGATAAACGGACAAATAGGCAATACAGTTTAATATAAAGTTTATGCATTATTCGAGAAAACCTTTGTGAAAAATAACTAGATTGACATTGACTTATCTCATCGCATCTCACAATGGATCCGTCGTTATTTTAAAATGTGACAGATGGTCTACTACTACACTGCAGAGTACAGATCTTGCTACTCGAAATCGCTCGGTACTAAAGGTTAAATAATTTATTTTTGACTTAAAAACAATATATTTTTTCTAAACAATATTGTATGGTAGACTAGATTGATTTCAAATCAATTTTCTACAACCTTTGTACCAAGAGAGTAATATTCCTAAGTAGCCCTAAATATCATGCGCACCTATTGAGTATATTCGTACGCATATAGGTATGTGTGTGAGATGCGCAGACGCATCCTAACTTGCTATCCTATTGGTTATCTAGAACAAGATCGTTAGTATAAAGTTTCACCACGTTGAAAGGGGCTCTTGTAAATAATGTGTGGATAATTTAACTGCTTGCGAGCGTAATGTGACTGAGTATTATTACTTTGTTCAAAGTATGCGGTTATACATACGTACGTGGAAGGCGAGGAGTTTTTCAATGCTATCTGTGGCTACGATTCGTTTTTTAAGCAAATAACTATTATGAAATTATTTAAAGACATGTAAAAAATTTCATAAGGTATGTTGATTGGTGTAGAAAACAATAAAAAATTGTGTGGGATGAAAAAAATAATTAAAGAAAGAAATTAATTTAAGTAACGTTATTTATTTGATTAAGCTATGTTATTTATTAACATTTCAGATATTAGAGGAGGGTAATACTTTTTAAATTTTATGCTACCGTCTCTTACAGGAATTTACGTGGTATTTACATTACAAGAATAGGTACATACAGACAAAAGCTTAACTATTCCAATTTGTGCTACAATGAAAAGTGAACATTGCTTGGCTATAAATAATGTGTATCTTACATGATATTACAATTAATAATGGCCTATTACGTGTAACATGGGCAATTTGTCGCCGTTACAGTTAGAGGGGTGATTTATACTTGTGTGGGCGGGAGGCTGCGCGCGCGCTACAATGCGTAGGAGGGCCAATCGTTAGTATGCGGGTACTTTATGCAATACCCATTTACGAAATTGAAAACAAAAGCTCAATTCAAAATATAAGTATTTAACAGAAAAAATACTTTTATTGGAAATTACTAAACAAATGTTGGGTACCCAAAAAAAATTGTTTATTGCTCTTGATAATTTACCGTATAATCTTTTTGTTTTGTTTAAATTTGAGAGTTAAAAATACCATCACAAATAACTAAGTTTCTTTTGTTATTTATTAGAGCTTAAAATAGCGAACAACCGACAAAGGACCTTCCTAGTTAATCTTCATAACTCGCCTTTGACACTCACAGGTAAACCCACATCGCCTTTTCAACCCACGACAAAACATACTTTAATAAAATACCGAACAATGCTATCTAAAAAGCAATAAGAAAACGTTCCGCAGTCCGTGATACAACCTTAATAACCTATGATAATTTTAACTTTCACTACCCGTTCCAATAAAAAGTATTGTTTGCATTTCCTTTCATTACCCAGTAGGGATAATGTCTAAGTACGACTACATTATTATTTTTTGTTTCAAACTTTAACTTGAATCGGAAGTCTTTTGGCTATAAGCATTAGCTATTTGTATCGAACGAACAGAAATTCCCACGTTTATATATATTTTTATTACACATTATTATCAAGATAAGAATAATATTTTTAATACAAGATAATGTGACTTAAGAATATTTGGCGGCTGCGTGTGCAAAATGTATGTATTTGAAAAGTGGCTAAAACTGACCGACTGTTGTTTTGTTAGAGGGTAAACATATCAATGGACCTTCAAATAATATAAATAAATATACGCAATGTAAGTACATGTACCTAATGACTTCGGAGATGACTGCAACGTTGCTTAACACTGCATCTTGTATTTATGCATTTGAGTAAATTCGTCGGACTTCGGCCACCTTACCTACCGAAGCTTTAGTGGTTACGAAATGAAAAAAACGCCTATGATTATTTTGATGTTGTATTTGTCTGTAATTGTAACTTTAATTGTTTATTTATTACAGATGTCTTGTTCGTCATCTATGTATAATAATAAGTATCGTATTAGGAATATTATGCTGTCTGTGTGGATTTCCTTTTATTAAATAACAATGACATAAACAACTCATCTTTAAGTCCACACAATCAGCCATTTCGTCTACGATTGTTTATGCGCTTATCTAGTGTTCAGTAATAATAAATACCGAGCATGCTTCAAGTCTGTTTCCTGCCTAAAAATTCAATCAAAAACTTCCTACAATTTATTTTACGACTCGATTAACATAAACCAATGATTCCTTTAGAGAAAATATTTTATGTCATCGAAACGTTTGCGTAATATACGACATTCCTATATCTTATGACAATTTATAGTTTCTTTTTCATTTTTATTACTTCTTGACGATCGAGTCGGTTTTAATTAACTAAACATTTAAATGAGATTTTTTTTATCTTTTTCGGCAATAAAATATTTCTCTGAAAGGATCACTTAGAGGTTCATTAAAGTACTGTAGGAACATAAGTTGTTATAAATTTGTATGGTTTTATGAGTAAAATCATAGCTACTTTCTTCTTTGTATTAAAATTAAGGAAGCTTGTGCTTTTCATCGCTTCCTAAGAACCTATTTACTTACTAGTTTTACTTTGTTCGAAAACAATAGTCACTTTTTGCCGACATTTAATTATGATATGAAATAAGTATTAGAGTAGTGAAGAATCCATCAGTTAAGATAATCTTTGATACGATCGTTTGATGCAGTCACGGTTTAATTAATACTTCTAAGTAATAAGCCTGATACAATAACGAACTGCTACTTACATTTTACATTGCCGGATTTAAAAATAGTTTTATATGTTAGACAAACTAAGGTCTGCTTCTTTAACCCTTTCAAAAATAAAAGAAAAGAAAGTAAAGACATTCAAACTAAATTGTATAGAATTCTAGCGATGCGAGCTTTAAGGCCTCACCTTTATACTGAGTTTTTTTTTTCAATCGAAAAGTTCTCCATTGAACAATTTCTAGGACATGTTGCGATCAAAAAACGCCAGTTGGCCTATAGATCACAAAGTTGTGGCTCCTTTCGCATCCCTCAATAGTAAAAAAAAGTAGTAACGGAATCTCTGTAAAGTTCATTTTAGTTGTTTTTTGGATCAATAGTCACATGTAGGTAATTGTTACATGCCAAAATAGTTTAGTGCATAGTTTTTTCCTTTTACTTAAATGCTTACAAGTAGGTATATAATTTGTATACAATTAAATAGCATACAATTCAACTTGTGTATAGACGTATGATTCTACCTCTAAACATTGGGTAATTACGTTCCTATACCCACGTAATGTTTGTACGTACCTAAAGCTAATAAGCTTTTTACAAAACGTTGTTTAAGCTCCGAGCTCCATTATTTGGAGATATGAGGCTATTTAGGTATAACGTGAGCAGGTGGTTTACCTACCTCATAGCTGCTTTGAAACCAACGCGAACGGCAGATAACATTAAATAATTTAGCATAATGAAGTAGCTACGTAACACTTACGTTAATTCTCACTTGAACCTAATGGTTCGTAACATTGTATGTGCTATTTGTACATTTGAAGGTATTCAGTAGTATCGACAGGTTGTTTCGTTACCTACAAGCAAAGCGTGACGGGACTTGTAATAATTAGCGCTATTGAGTGAAAGCTATTACTCAATTCACGTAAACGCCTGATGTCTGATCAGTGTCAGGAGTGCCAGGCCATCAAAGCGAGTCTTTCATTAGTTAAAATTAAAATTCCAATTAATTCTTTGTATCATGTCTTTTAAAACCTGTTCGCTTCCGACGTTACGCGGGACCAGTCCGCCAGCGCCTACTATTATCTCACTGATTTTTTTCAACATTTGTAACTGTTGTTCGGATCAATACACTTATTATTATTTTTTTTGTGTAAACAACTTGTTATAATTAGTAAAGCCATGGCAAAGTTAATTATCGCAATAACACTTAAGACGTCTCGTTTTATCTTACTTAGTTTTTCGACGCCTTAATGCGGGTTGTTTACCCCAAATTCAAGACATTTAATTAGTTATTTTATATTTAATTAAAATAGAAACGAATACGAAATTTAAAATGTTAGTTAACAACGTGAGAGTCGCATATTTAATGCAGACAAAGATAACGCAACGGATAGTTAAGTAACTAGCTTTACTAATTTGAATGGAATTGTGGAAGTTTTCACCAATAAAGTATTTTAAAATTAATTCGAATGTTTATCTTGCAATTAAATTATAAATTCTCAAGGACTTTTGATGCAACTTTATCATAAGACTAGAAAAACTTTTAAATCTATATTGCACCTGACGTTAATCAACTTACCCAATTGTTATTATTTAGTATTCAAAACAATAGGTGCTGCAGGTTCCGTTAGAACTCAAATATATATATATAGATACATAGATCGCAAACTTATTCATTACGTCAGATCTGGTTTATCACATAAACCCATTGGCATTTTTAACTGCTTAATTTAGTATACAAGAGGAGAGTTACTTCTGTGGGGAGTATAACATCGTCAATACCATGTCATGATGCTGTGTCGTAACATTTTAATACTTTAATACCATCAATACCAACCAAGAGTATTTGTGCGATATTGACATACATGTCACTTAATAAAATTTTGTACTACAACTTGCACAATTATAGTCATTTAGGTAAGTTTGTAGTGTGGATTTACAATGTTACGTACGTATATTTTTCAACTATAGGTATATTCTTTTATAACAAGAAGTTTTCTACGCTTCAACAATAGGGTGAGGAATTTTGAAAAAATCGAAGTAGTGTATCATTAAACATATAATGAAAATGACATAATATCAAGTTATTTTTCGGGAAAAATAAATTTATACGCGTTATTTAGAGTAAAGTGACAATGAATTTAACTTTGAAAGTGTCTTTGATTAAATGTATCGCTAACTTAAGAATTTAATCTCAAACGACCACGAAATTCTTCACTGCACTCGACCGGCTTTTATTATGATTCGAATTACAATCCTTTACGCCATTTTAATTTTTGTCGATTTTTCGATTTGAAACACAGATAAAAGTGATAAATTAACTGTAAATGCTAAGCGGATGGAGTATTCCACTTGTGTCAAACGAGTTTTAAAAGTCACATACGTTATTTTCTTCCTACAATGTTTTTGTCATTAAGGGCGTAAGTGGTATGGGTAAGTTCGTGCAGATACTCTCGAAGTCTCAACACATCTAGAATTTTAATGATTAAGGCTCGCGTTGATGAATTGGGTAGATTAATTCACGAGACGGTCTACTGGCATCCAGGTCGCAGATGTGTGCGCATGGACCATTGCAAACGCTCTCAATGACTTATGTTTATACAGCAGATATAAACGCAGACAAGAGTTGCAGATCGCAAAAATATTTGAGCATATATTTTTCGATGTTGTCAAATACCTGTGTAATCGTTGGATAAAACCAATTGTACTTAGTTGTGACATAAACATCTCCGTAAAAAAGTCTAAGCTGTAAATTGTAGGTAAAAGGGCGTATATAAATCGTTAGAAGTTAGCACTCTGATTCATCTTACCTGTTACCTATCATATAATAAATGATATAATATGTTATTTAGATTTATAAGCAACTTTGTTATTTTTGATATAAATGGGGAAATGATGATGGTGATTTCACTGATATTTGCCTACATTGTTTCTCTTGCTGATGCTAAACTATTTCTCATTACATTAAGCATCGCAATGAAAGTTTCTAGTGTTGATTAATCTAAAACTCATTAGTCATAACGGGAGCGCTTTCATTCGCATTTTCTTTACAGGTTCATACAAAAAGCATGTATTAAAGCCAGCCAGGGAGATCCAACATGATCATCACTGAAGGTTGATTACAAGGTAGGTAATCGCCAAAGGTCGTTAACGTTAAAACTGCTGGTCATTGATGGGACAGGGAAGTAGGGAAGGCTTGATGGGGCGCCATTATTGGAACTATAATGTAAAAAAACGAATAGACGCATGATTGAGTTTCTTTTCAAAGTCAGCTAGCAGGGTCCCGTTAATGTTTGTCTAGATGTTTTATAAGAAAAAATAATAATATCTTAGGACAATTTACACTAATTGCCCAAAGGCAATTCCCAAACTAGGTAGAATACAAGAATTATTTATAAATATTACGATTATTTTTATGGTTGATGAGACGAAACATTTATTTCGAATAAATAATTAATTTTGGGTAGCTTTGACGTCCGGGAAATGGGAATTGAAATATCAACAAGACCTTGCGTAACAAGTCTAAATGATTTTATTTTGTGAAATAATTTATTCGATCGCATGTGTAGTTTCAAAAATTTACTTTTTGTGGTTATTCATAAAATAATCAGTAAAACTGTAAATCATATGTTAAATTAAGTAAACAAAACTCTTTCTTCTCTTGGTTGGTATTTTCTTTGCCTTTCCTAGAATTGGAATGCTCTACTTTAGAAGTTGGAATAGTTTATTAGTAAAGTGGTGTATGTTTGCTTCACCAAAGTTACAATCTGGTAGCGCTTTGCTCTTGATGTCTATATATAGAAATAACGGCTCAGGATGAGGGGCATTTGTATTAAGATTGGACACATGTTTTAAATACTATGTGTCTGATGTCCGTTATAGATCCAGAAGGTGGATTTGGACAAATTTCAAAAATTAATTAGATAATACCTAGTTTATTTTTCTAATAGAACCTTTAGGTACTCGCAACAAAAAAATACAAAACCATAAAATGTTGATTTTAATAAGTAAATTTTGAAAAACACAGTAGATTAATTAGATTATAAATAAATAAACAACTAATGAACTTATTAGAAATCAACTAATCCAGACTCACATCGAGACTTCACCGTCGCACCGGAACGGCGCAGAGCAACAACAATATATCACATGTCATTCATCACAACACAATTTCACGGGCACAATAAGAGTCACGGAGTCACTGCGTATTTGTTATCACCAAGTCCGCGATCGATCCGAGTCGTGTTTTGATAAGGAGGGTGTGACGGCGCGGCGGCTAGGGCGAACACCGCGGCGCAACTGACGCGGGCTCACGCGGCCAGGCGCCTCCGCTCGGAATAACCTCTGCGGCAATACCACAACCAGCTACTACGACTCCGATACACCCAGATAAGTTAAATGCACGCGGCAAGTGCATCCATTCATCGCCTTTCTATTGTCACTGATACCGATCCCGGACAATGCGTTCGGATAAACAATCATTTGTTTTTGACTATCACTATTTCTTCGTTGTGTGAAGTAGGTTTTGATAAGTGATTCCGGTTTAATTCATAGAAAAGCTCAAGGAGTATTTATTTTCAGGAAATTGATAAAATTATTGTGTTATAACACAAATGGTGTTGTAAAACAATGTTATTTGGTCGCTTGAAATCCTGGAAAAATGTTTGAGAATACTACCTGAAACACAGCGTTTCGTTCGGTCGACAGCTTGGAAGAAACAAGTTTTGGCCAAATGTTTTGACTGTGTATATATATTATTTCAGTACGTTTACAAAGCATTATCACATATTTGTTGATTTAGATTTTTAATGGTTTAAATATGCTAATTGGAAACACAAACTAAGTCAGTCCGAAATTATCAAACGAAAACTGTTTTAATAATACACTTCAATGTTTATAATAGATAGAACTAACAATTGAATTGAGCAGGCTGGTATGAAATGGCTTTGGTTAGTTAGGTAGAGCTCTTCTGAGACTAATAAAAATTCCAATGCAAATTTTGAAGAGAAGAGAATTAGCAGTTTGTTAAACTTATTTAGTTAAAATTTAAAACTATAACAACTGTGCATTCACTCGGCATCAGGGTCATTTGGAGTGGAAATAATGTTAATACAGCCGCCGTTGTTGATCGCGTTACAAAATTAGGTGCAAGGTAAACGAAAATGGCCAAATTTTAAATAAAGCGCATAAAATTATTATTGGAAAGGCATCGAATATGCAATTTAAATCAGATTTCGTGTTCATTTCGATACCTCTTTTATATAAATGAATATAAACTCCTTATGTTAGTTGTTACTGGAGATTACGATCAAAACAAATTATTCATTTCCTTATTGATCGTTAACATAAATGACGTTGATTAAAAAAAGCAAGAGTTTGTCCATTCTTATTTTAATATTTTACTTAAACTTTGTGTAAAATCGGAAGGTACTGTAGGTCTATAACAGTATGTAAATGGTGAATGTAAGCACTTTGGAGTCGCATCTCAAGGGTTTCGTACAGGTTTATTTGTGGCGTTGTAATACACTTTTCCTGCAAAATGTTCCTACAAAAACTTTGAAATCATCTTTCATCCTGAATTCCATTATTAGTATACAAAATCTATGTAAACCTCATATTTGAGTATTTTATAAAGAGCTATTAACAGATTTTCGGTTAGCAATTTTTCAACTAATTACATAAAATTAGCAGCTATCGATTTTTTTATTAACAAACAAATCTTTAACCAAAAAAAATCGACACACCGAATGAAATTCAATAAAATTATCTCAATCGTCCATTTAACTTTTTAATTAAACATAAGCACTTCGATTCTGCCCACATGTTTTATTGTTTCTCTATAAACAACTTAGCATATTGTTATACACTGGGTTAGGTATTTATTGCGTATAATTGTCAAGGTTTCTATATTTAATTAACTATGCCATTTGTCGTGAACCTTCAAGGTATTACGTCTATAACGCATTAAAGTACAATAAATAAATGACAAATGTTTGTGTACAAACAAATATTATTAATTATAAAAGCAATATGGCGTTTGCAAATATTTATTGGGACTTCATAATTTAGTATTTCTAGTTCGATTTTTTTTCGAATACATATCTTTCAGATTAATATTTGATTGCTTTAAGATAAATCAGGTATTTTAATATAAATCAGGAGTTATTCTTGATATATAACGATTTACTATGGTGTTACGATGTTTCTTACAGTATATTTTGATTGATGGATGAGTTACCCTTTTAATAACACTGACGTAAAGTCTGTAACAAGGTTGATTTAACTCGGGTTGCATGAATTATTTAATAAATGATGAACTCTAAAATTTCATAAGATTTAATAAATTTATAAATTTAGAAAAAGGCATATCTTTTAAGACTTTATTTAATCATATGATTATTTTATTACAAGATTCTGATAGTTTCTTAATAATGAATTACGTTTTGGACAGATCCTGATTCTTAAACGTTTGTTTAAAAGAGTGTATGAAATAAAATTCCTTAAAAATTTGTCGAGCTTACTTTTTAGCTTTTTATGAAAGTTTTCGGTGAACATTTATTTATAAATAAATGTTTTCGGTTATGAACCTTTTACACGAAAACAACGCCAAATAACAATAAAGTGCGAGTCAGAATCGCGAAACGAGGGTTCCGTACAAACTTGTAGGTAGCATATGGTAGTTCTTTTAACACGAGAATCGGATTTCGTTTTCTTTCTGTAATTTTTATGATGTAACTATAAATTTACGGATTTTTTCCTTAACTAGTAGTCTTCTATATGAATTCTTACCAAATATTACGTAGTCTGACAAATAAACGAATAGATAGACAAACAAACACTGATGTTACAACACATTTTGACTTCGGAACCCTACCTATAAAATCATAGATAAAGAACGTCATATATGAAGACTTGACATATATTTTTACATTCATAGGAGCGTAGTACAAGCTAATCCAAAGTTATCTAACTGTTACATATGTTATACATTATTCAGCAATATGTTTTTATGTAAGTTGCGAAAAATCTTGTTTTAACATTCCTAGACATTTCCTAGAGAAAATAATAATTTGCGAGCAAAAGGTGTGACGGACGATGGTGTGAGAGTTCCAAAAAATGTGTCTTACAAATAAAAAGTTTAAAGGGATTTACTTAAACTTCACGCATACATATTATAAATGTTAAAAGATTTTGTTTTATTTTGATGATTCAAACATTAAATCAGTCTTATTGTATCTTATCAAGATAGTTAAAATGGGAGTTACTCGTTAGATGTATATTTTTCTTTGTAAACGTGGATGTGAAAAAAGCCACGTTTTTTTTTATTTAAATTATGTTTATATAACAAACGAAGGAGAATTAATTGAATCAGGTATCGGGTTGTAACTATTAATATGTTAAATGTAAAAAATAACCGTTCACTTGTAAACTTTGATTAATGTCGACCGCTGACTAACATGTAACCAGCGATAGTCGAAACAACTAATTAAGCGCGAATGCCGGTGCTTTATCTTATCGACCAAATAAATGCTTAAATTTAAATAAATTACCAACAGTTAGTTAGGAGTGCTAAAACTAATTTTCGTTATCAGAATGCTGCTTAACAAAATGTGTTTTGAAAAAGCTGTTTGCTCGTTCCATGCATAAAAATAAAGTCGGTGTACAGTGTGTTTGGGACATGTTTAGCTAACTGCCTACAAAACAAAATTTCGGGCAGTTTGTTGCAAGGTACTAAATGTCCTAACAAGGTAAACGGATAAAATTCAAAATAAATTATTTGATGACGATATAGATAGGAAGGGCTATTTCAGTTTTTAAAAGTTTTTCAAGCTTTTTACAAAACTTACGAGCTGATAAAAATAAAAGCCAAATAAATACGTGAGGAAAAAGGAATGCGGATAAACGAAAACTATATTTACCAATTTGCTGTTGATTTAAAGTTTGTCTTATTAATTATGTAGCAAATAAGTAATCTATTCTGTGAATACTATTTGTGGTATTGTTTTATTGAATATAGTTCCACAAACATGCAATCGATTGCAAACATTTTTTTGTCAATTCCATTAAAAACTCGACTACAATTATCGAATTTCACTATAACGTTCATCAGGTAGCAAGTTTAAAGTGAATAGTGTTGCATTATGTAGAAAATATTTAATTAGCTATGATTGTGGTCTGTTTGTCCAGTTGCTAACATCGGGGGCATTGGTGCCAGCCACTTGTGCCTTCGCGGTTGCTTCATCAGATGCTCTAATAAATTACATTCCATTCACTGTTTTTTGTTTTGCTTTACACTACTGCAATATGAATTCTGCTAATTACTACTTGCGAATTAAAATTTTTAATAACAGTTTAATCTTTGTTAAGAACCTGTCTAAACAGATTACCAACTGTTTACTTTAACGTATCTGTTCCATGGAAGTTTATGCATAATCATACAAATTTAAAGAAACTTAATTCATTCCTTTTACAATTTAGACTTATAAAAATTGAGTTGGAAAAAAAATACCATTTCTAGAAATTTAAATTTCTATTAAATTTATTTTCAAAGCATGTTCCTGTTTAGGTAATCAAAGTTATATCAAGGTATAAATCACGATTACCAGGGTTGCCAAAGGTTTATGCAAACAGCTTCCGATGCGTGTTGTGTAGCAACACCGGTGGAGGCGGCACTTTGTTCCTTGCAACACTGCTGATAGCGTTCTCTGCTCCATAAATAGTTCATGCTTCATAAAGTCTTGAATATGAAACTACTGTTGGCAGTCCTAATAACAATTAAATGTAAAATAAATACGTCTTTGCTGTTTGAAACATCTCGGGGCGAGTGTATAGCAAAAATAATTGGATAATCGGTAAAATATAAATAGAATCAGTAATTTTCGGTGCAGTAATAGGTATCACTTATTGAAAGAACCACCAGGCTTTGAAGTGAAAACTAAATTATTAATGTTATAAACTTAGGCAAGCATTTTATGAAATATAAATTTGGTGCCGATTATGATAAAATTGGATAAATAAATTTTGATAAATATTGTTCAGCCAAGGCGATAAGTGACATCTACTTTAATTTTAATTTTGTTGACATTTCAATCTTAATCTGAAAAAGCTATCCGAAATTCAATCTTCAAAGTCGATCTAATCTTAAACCGTTCTCTGATCAGTGGCAATGGTATTGAATGAACAGATCGAGACAAAGGAAACAATACCACGCTTTGTCGATCAGTGTGATTTGATCCATCTAACACATGATTTGCTTTCATGAAACATATATCTACCTTAATGAATAGATTTGATTCTTAAATGAATACTGTTTGGTTACAAAGTGATATAAATCTAGATTTTAAAAGCACCTAGCTCCTAAATCATCCAATGAGGCGATGGTAAAATACATTTATAAAGAAATTTACAAATTATTTTCTTTTACTATTTAAAATTCACGATATAAGGTACATTGATACCTAAAGGGAGGAATTCAGTAACATTAGGTAGTGGGCAATTAAATAAGTAGGTCGGTTTACACGCGTAAATGAAGCATAAAGGCTGATTTACGTCATCTGCTCACGCATTCACATAATCACCTGGTCATAATCGTCATAATCCAATTTGATACTTCTTTTATTGTAGGCGGACTGAAGTTTGTTGTATGGATGGTAATATAAGATAAAAAGAGATAATTATAATAATTATTAAATTTTTCATATTTAGTAAGTTTTAAAATATCCAAAGAACATGTTACACGTAGAAATATTACAGAATGGAACGGAACATAACCTAAAACGTGCTTTTCGCCTGTAGTAAACATGATCACACATTAATTTAATACCTAATTATGATGAAAGAATTACATTAATTGTTTAGCACTTACCGTTTAAAATTTAAAGGACATTATGGGAAGGTATGACAGGTGCGCAAAACACTGTAGGATTCCAGTCGTGCACTGTCAAAAAACTCAACTATTCTTTGAACCAATAAGAAACAAGTGATGATCAAAATGAACCCTTATTGCTTTAATAAAAGGATAATATTACAGACGACATTAAAATAAGCGATGAGACCAGCATCCGCACGTGGGAACAGACAATTAAACTGGGCTGAAAAATGTCACTCGACATCCTCAGAAAATAAAACAATCAATACACCTGTTTACTGATAATTAGTTAACAGTATTATGATACATCATTAATTGTAACTTATTGTTCATTCGAAGTAAAATTTTAAGAATAAAGTTTCTTTGAAAACTTCATAGGTTTTTGAGACAATTTTATATTTGTATTACTAATCGTTTGTTGGTAATTTGGATAATATTAAATCTAATTCATAGGTACTGCATACATAAGCAGGCTGGATTCATCGTCTATAAATAAAGTATAGAATGTAAATATGGTTCCTTTTAGTTCTATTTTCAGGTTATTATAAACCCGGGCTCGGTGACGTCCAGTGACGTTGACAAATCGACTTGTGACCATCTTGTGACCGCTTTGCGACATTCCCCTTTGACGAGCTTTTGCTAGATGTCTTTTGTATTATTTATTCCAATAAGATATTTAACAGAAACATTTTCTTGCGTAGTCGTAACTTTATGTAACTCTGGTCATTTTGCACATTATCCTCTCCATAGTGGAGTAAAAAGGTGAATAGCAGTCTAATGACATTGAAAAGCACTACGTCCTATTATATAGAGTTTTCAATGTTATCTAAGTAAATGTATAGTTGTCGGTTTACTTATTTTCTATTATTTCAAGGTTGTTGCTTATACGCAAACAGTTACTTTTACTTATAAATTGCATTCATTTAATTACTATATTATTTTTTTTTGACTGAAAGAAAAATACGTTTTATAAAAATACTATTTTTTTTTTCTGATATTTTCTATGAAATATGAGAAGTATACGGATAGGTATCTTGTCATAAAGAACCTCAAAACTGTATTGTTAATATTAAAATATCATTTGTAATGAAATCATTGCATTTAGACAATAATTCAAAAAGCGGACTTTATTGTTTAGTCTATGTAAACCGTTTCTACTTTAATCATTTGTAGACAGAGTGGGAGTTGAATGTTTTAATGAATCACATTTACAAGGACTTCTTGAATCAAACCTTACTATTGATTTTGACTTCAGTATCATTTTAGAGATTTCATCTTTGAAAATCCCATAATCCGTCATTATTAATGCAGGTTAATTTTTACAAAGTCTTTGTAAAGTGTTGGTGAGTATGGCATATTTTAATATACCGTGCCTTT
Organism: Choreutis nemorana; assembly: GCA_949316135.1. Lineage (NCBI taxonomy): Eukaryota > Metazoa > Arthropoda > Insecta > Lepidoptera > Choreutidae > Choreutis > Choreutis nemorana. The sequence goes on from OX438598.1 coordinate 4,870,557, forward strand.
TGTTTTTGTCTAATTGATGTTTGTTCGATTTCGTATAAATGGTGATCTGGTGTCTGGTTGTTAGGTTCACACGCTACGCGGATGTGACGGGATTTTTAAATAGAATCAGGCTTACTAACTTACCTAAGAATTGTCAGTCCTTTGCCCGTTCAAATAAGTCACTTACGAATTTTCTTTTGGTTCAAAATTTCCGTTTTAATCTTTTAGGATAAAGAAAACATTACCTATCTACATAATGTTTATTTTGTTTAGAATTTTTTTCAGAAAGTAAAAATCAACAACCATAGTACCTACATATATATTTTTACGTACAAGATTAACATATATTTGTTGTTTAAAAATAACTTGTAGTTTCAAAGAAAACTACAAATTATGTTAAAATAATCGGTTTCATTGCCTTTGTATGTATAAAGTTATCTAATTATATTTTTTTCGTTGTAGGCTCAAGGCTTGTTAGACGGTACGTCTCGACATTGAGTTTCAGTTCGCGTCCCGATGATGTAACTTGTCTATAAATGGCGCAGCCGCAGGAAGAGGTTCTGACTCACCCGACCTCCTGCACTGACTACCATTTTTGCCCACTCCTTTCTCGTTAATGAATAGACAGTCAGCCGCTTGAGGAGTCGAACTTTACATTTACATCTATCGAAGTGTCTTCCCATTTTGGTGGCTATGTTAAGTGATATCAATTGTTTTAAGCATGTCAATACATTTCATACATGTTGAAGAAAACAAAATAAAGTACTCCTAGATTTTGTTTGTTTTCCTATGTAACATAGTTTAGTAAACTACATAGTAAAACGTAAACAAACGTCGAGTAGTTTGTTGCACTCGAAACCGACTTGTCCATTGACATTGCCATACACTTATAGCCAAGTACCGAGGGGCGAGCTGGTAGGCATATTGTGGACCTATTGACTTAGCTTCAGCGTGACGTGGACTTTCTACACGGAGCTATGATTCTCTCCAATTAACGGAATGATTGGCGGGCGAGGAGCATCTTTGTCTGCACGCGACACACTTTGCTCTTGATACGGATGGTATAATCTTTGTGTACTATTTGCAGTATCCGAAGTTCCGCAAATATCTTTTTCGTTTAAAATATTGAACACCTATCAATCATATGCAATTCATGCGTGTTATATAATTAATATTACTAGTTTCCTTGCAGAATTTATTTAAAAAAATATATGGTTAGCATTTTCTCTATTAGACATAAGACAAGTGGCTTGAAACTGTGATAAACGCCTAAATGCGATTTCATCACGATTGATGCGTTTGAAGGTTACGTGCTTATTGTTTAGAAAATATATTCAAGGTGTGCATAGTTGTGGTTTTACATACAGTTATAGGTATTATTATCATTAGTAATTCATTACTTTCACTAGTTTAAATGCAAGTCATTTACGGTAAAGACTTCAAGTAAAGAATTGCAAGATAACAATCAGATTAACTCTTGAAAAAGAATTATATTTGGTAGAGAAAACAACAAAGTTCCAAAAATCTTCTGAATTTGTTAATTTATTATTGACTTGGATCTCAAACGTCTGGTCAAGTGGTGGTAAAGGTTAATTAAGGTGAGTTCATGCATTTTGATACTTGTGCACCATCACTTTTTAATCTCAGTGGAGGTTTTAAAATGGAGAAAAGTGTAACCTCTACTTATCATTTAGATTATCATACCTTTTTTTTTAATAATTCAGGAGCAAAGACGATAATCCGAATACGTACTGATGTGATAAAACACCATAGTGATTTGGCAAATAAATACACTTGAAATACGAGTATATATAACATTATTACGAATACCTATGCGATCATGAAGTGATTTCAAATTCAACCCTCGTGCCTCGGTTACCCCTCAACCTTTTTTATTGTCGGCTCTATAGATCCGTATAGAGCGGCAGACAAATAGCACATAAAACGAAAATTATATTTTCATAATTTTTGCTTTGCCCATACTAATATTTTAAACTAGTTTTGACAATTTTTTTAGATTTTTATTTACAATACATGTCGTATGTAATTCCGTAAATACAAGCAAATCTCACTTAAATATTTTATATAAACTACTTTGTAACAGAACGTTTAACACCAACTATTTTTTCTAAAAAAACAAGACAGTTAAATATTTTGCTAAACAATGTTGGATGTATTACATCTGTCCTTAGAAATAACCTTGGATACCTCGATAGTTACTATAATCGGAATGCCGTGGTTTCCTGTGCGGACGCGGGTCAACATTCGCGGGCGTTTGGCAACCGTGGACCCACTGGTTCTGGACTAGTAACCACGAGGAAAGTGGCTACAAGTAGACTGATCATTATGACCTTCAATTGAAGCGATTACCATATTTTTCGAATAATTAATAAACCTTGATCTAACCGAAGCGATAACTCGTGAAGCGCGGACCTACTTAGAGTAAAACATAATTTAATGCGAATGAAAGACTTCGACTGCGACAGAAAAAGCTGGTGATATTTAACTTGTAAGTAAGCATTGGTGTTTAAGTAGAGGTGGAGTGTGGAGTTATGCGGATATCTTGCAATATTGTGCGCTCGCCGGCGGCCTTCGAGGTCGTTCTAGTTCCAGCGAACAATGCCCGGCAACCACCTCGCATCGAACTGAAATCCTAGCCAACCAAAGCACTAGAACAACAATAATCTTTCTAAATCAATACAGAAAGTTTATTGCATAGAGTGAGAAACCACTATCACCGAGATACTTTTGGTGCTCTATCTCTAGCAGTATTAATTAAATCACTTTTACTTATGTACATCAATAATCAATCGAGAATAACAACATCAATTATATCTATTATTATGATTATAATCTAGACCCGAGTCTAGACCCGATTCCCAACCGATTGGGAAATAACTAATTATTTAGGAATTGTACTACATTTAGGTCGGTGCGAATTAAGCTTGATGGATTGAGAATTAATAAATGGATTCAGACAATTTATATGATGTTTTTGGTTTGATATTGTAATGATAAACAACTCACATAAAAGTATTATAAAAATTCAAAGAGTAGATGCAATACCCGTACAGAACACAAATAGAGATTTGCTAGACCGGGGTTCGGAATTGTAAAGGCCTGAAGGAAATTGAGAGTATTGTGCACAAAGGTGAACCATAATTTACTTTCCACGGAGGTTCAAGTGACATTTCCTCGGAGAGGCAGTGATTACGCAATCCGAGACACGCCACTGAATCAGTCATTGTTTTTGTGTAGTCATTCAATAATAACAGCGTAACACAAAGGACGGAAAGATTTACACAAACTGCACTTAATAAGCCTCTAATGGAGAAATTGCGTTTTTTGCTTTCACTAGAGATTGTGCAAGAAGCTGCCGATCGGTGATCAAAGTGACAATTTGTGTCATGAAGGGCGGAGTGTCAGGAGATTGCGTTTATTAAATGAATTACGAACGTATGAGCCAGCAGAGTAAGTACGGGGTAATCGTGGGCAAGATTACTTTATTTATATATAAGTATAGCCCGTAAAACTAAGAGTAGTGGCATATTTTGATTGGATGGGCTCACATCCGCCTTGAAGGCCCATAATTGGTCGTTCTCGCTGATCTCCTCAAGTCCCACGATGTATGGGAAACGTTTACACTAATGATTTTGATTGAAACTTTAAATATATATCTTTGCGTTCCGCGGGATAGACCAAACTATTGAAAAATACCTAGTAACTACAAGTTATAGCTAATATCGCAAATTAACTAATGCGTTTATCTTGTTTAGCAACTAGTGCAATATTGTGTATAAAATAAACATAATTCAATGTGAGTATATAATATATTCTATGTGACGATGATTAAAAGCTAGTTTTTGCATTTTGTACTTATTTAGAAAAACAATGGCGGAGCAGCATTCAAGAGGTAGTAATTAAACCATGGAACCGGCTTGTTGTGGATCGAACGACTATTCATCGTAAATGAGGTCCTTGCAAACCTGCGGAATTTTACTACCGACATTACACAGTGTTGCCACTTTAGTAATTTGTTTATTGTTATTAGCTAAAGCGCATATAATTTACTAAAGGACATTTTGTCAAGTATCACAAACTTTTATATATTTTATAATATGCTTAATGTGATTGCTGCTTCAATTAGTTCCTACCACTCACTTATAGTAACACATAAAAAGTTTCTATGATGTGGAAAATAACGAATGATAAAGGCGTTTACTGGTAATGCTATTCATCACATAAGAATGTAGTGATTTATTAACACATTTTCTGTGGGACAATTACCTGCAAACTATAATTTGCACAAGCTAAAACTTTATTTATCTTATATAATGCAATGGATTGTAATATGGGTTTATTAAGTTATTGGATAACGTTTATGAAAACCTTCTTTAAAGTGATTCCAAGTAAATGAATCGTAATTGCTTTCGCAATTTCATATAAGGAACTGAAGAATTCCTGCAGCATTTAAAATAAAAGTAAACATTTAGAGACCAATATTTACCTCAAGTAATTGGACTTAGGGGTCAAATAACTTTGAGAAATGGCAACCCTGACTAGTAGCTGGATCGGGGACGCATTCCCGATTCGTTCCCTGTTGTTTTTGCGGGTAGACTATCACTAATGGCTACTGGTTTACCATCATAGTCGGCCAGAGCCTATCTCGTCCTCTATACAAAGCCACGTCATTCCATATTCTGGAAAACGACATTTATTCTCTAGCACATAAAGACCACTGACGTGCTGAGTGACATGCACATGACGTATGTCAAAATGTAAGAGATGTCTACGACTTCTCATTTACATTTCGTGCTTGCGTTTATTTTGCCGCAGTTGCGTACATTTGAACGTTTGCGAAAAGTTATACGCTCTACATAGATTAATGTATTTATGAACTATGAAAAAAACTTCGGGATTCGAATAATCGTAGTAAACTTTATAAGCAGTAGTACGTGGTGGTGACATGTGACGTTTTAAAAATCGTTCGTGTATTGGTTTCGGATTTAAATAGTCAACAGCAGGTGGTAAGTCGTGCTTTACCGGGTTTAGATAATGGGCTCCTTCGTGTAAAAAGTTGATATGAACCTGGTTTTTCACCGTTTCTACCCAGTCCTCGATTATAATACTAGTTTACTGTTATTTTAATGAGGGACTGCATTAGTGAAGAACGCAATATATTTACTACTTATAAAACATAATATTCGGGACGTACTTGGCGGTAACGAAAACTGTTAATAATTTTTTCTTATTTTATTGTCTTTTCTTGTACATCTACAGAATGTAATGTGTAAAATGCTTGTTTTAATCCGAGAATATATGTAGTGCTGTGAAGAACGTTAAATTGGAGTATTTGTCTCCTCGTCATCTCCCAAGTAACTCAATAAAGATTATATTAACGGTACTAGCATGTTACTGTGGTCAGATTCATTATTCCATCTATCATTTTCATCCTTTTATTATTCATCTCTTCATCATTTAATTCCTTATCAAAACTTGAGAATGAATATTACTTGACACTGAAAAAATACTGAAAATTATTGCTATAAAATAGTAAGCGAAAATAATCACTGTCGCTGGTAATTTTATTATTTTTATATTGTGAGTAGAGACATTTCCTCAACACACACAAAATCAACTTTTATTTAACAAATGAATCAGACCGCGTTCCTTGCTCCGAAAGCTTTCAAAAGGTCTCTTTAATACATATATTCGAAGGAATTGTAGGCATACATTAAATATGAAGATTTATACATGACTGCCTCGGTTACGGACCCTTTTAATTTTAAGTATTTTTAAAATATACAAAGTGTGCCATTAATGTAATAACCATAAAGCAATATAAGAGACATTATTACAATTTTACGACGGTCCTGTATATCAAATTGGAGTTATTTACGAGATCAATTTAATTGATACCAATAAAAAACTTTTTTTAACTTAACTTTTTATGAACTTAGTGCAACGGCGTTTACAAAGTAAGAGTATAGAAGGATAATCTAGATTACTTGCGCTCATATGTGAGCATGCTGAAGGTATACCTATGTTTACCTATTAGTTATTTTAGTTCATCTTTAAAATTCTTATCTATCAAGAATTAAGACCTTTAGCTAGGACTTGATTACAAGACATATAAATACCTATATTTGATATTAACACATGCTTACTTGCAATATATCTTGTAAAGGCGGTATGATTAGTAAGATTGTATGTAGGAAATAATCTTGAATACTATCCAATTTAAAGTTTGTCTTAGAAATTACAAAAAGTTAAGTAAATGCGACCGAATTTGGCGAAATCTTGTCGTAGATAAAATATATTATTAACTTTTATTTTCATCATAGGTAAACTTTAACCCACAATAACTACGATTTTGCTCTGCGAGGACCAAATTAATGCAGGTCTGTGCAGCGCAGGTGGTCCCATGTACCATCTGTTGTCCATTTAGTCGGACTCGTAACTAAATTGTGGTCCGAGCTCGTCCTGCCAAATTGAAGGTTTTATGTTGATAGTTTAGCGCGACAAATTCTATGTATAAAAATAAACATAAGTTTAATAACCAAATATCAATATCCGTTTTAATAAATAATTTGGCTAAATTAAGAATTTATCAGATGTCAACCAGCAGGTTTGAGGTTAAGAATTGAATTTCACTTGACAAACAATAAGAAGAAACTCAAAAATATCCGAAATGAATAAGTAGCATTTTGATTAAGTTTAGAACAAATGAAGATACTAAACACATATAATAGTAGGTATATCGAGCAAAGTACACTCATATATTACGACGATGCGACGACGTCTTGAGGTTGTATTAAAATATTGTTGTCTATATCAACTGTATTACGTATGCATAACATAATTTATTGATATTATTATATAAATGTTGATAAGAGCAATTTAAAGCAGAGCTATAAAATCATTCATGTGTTTCTTATCGAAAAATAACACACAGTTGGATTTTTTACAAACCAACTGTTTTTAATAAGGTCAGAGAACCTTCGTAATTGGTGTAACGCTACAAAAACACAGGAGAAGAGGGTTGGTTTGCTTTAACAGTAAACATGTGTTTTGGGTTGTTTGTGTTATTCAATTTTGTCAGAAACAAATATGTAGTTTGGTTGCTGAAGTAGGTAACTTATTATTAATTTCCAATGATCCATTTCATGAATTTTGATCTTTAGCTTTACTCACAAATTAAAAGTTCGCAATATTTATCGCTTGCGATCTTGTCCGCATGTTAATAAATAAATCATTTTATAGCCAATAAAAAGCGAATAAAATGATTTTCACTACGGCTAACGTAACTTTCTACGCCGGCAGTGTAAGCGGTGAACTTTCGTTTTCAAGTTCACTAAGAGATGTTTTAGTACTGTGTCTCGGCCAACATTCGGCGATTTCATGGTGTGTCGCTGAAATCAGTAGGTACTTACCTACTGTGAAACAGTCTTGACGCCCGGTCAATAAGTCAAGCTTCGCCTTTCTCTCGATAGAATTATGTATGATGAATTTGTCAAACTATTTAAAATCAACTTTTCGAAAATAAAAGCGGAACATTATTTCTCGGTGCTTCTTTTTTATTGTAATGTTTTTCTTTCTTATTCAAATAACTTTTGAATATTTCGTATAAAAGATGAAAAGTAAAGTGAGAATTAAAGTCTTTTAATGGTTTGAAACCTTATAATTTGATTGAAAATAACATTCGTTCAAAGAAAAAAAAAGTGAAGTCAATCTGCTTAATGTAAAAAGGTATTACGATGGTGAATTTATTTCTCACACCGGCCTCGAAAAGTGTCTCACAACTCGATCTAATTTTGTTTGTAAAAGTTAAGGTCTCGTACCTTCGAAGTACTTAGATCATCGAACTCGGGCCGTGACTTCCTTTTTAACAACTTGGGAAGGCTTTCGTACTATCAGTATTGTAACAAGAGTTTTTGTTCCTACCATCTCGACAAAAGGACGCTTCGCCTTAATAAAGAGGTCATTTCCATTACCATTATCCCATGGACTATCGGTTTTTATCATTATAATTTATACGGTCGGTCTGTGATGAGAATTACTTAGTGGCTAAGTAAAAGCTTTGTCACTATCAACACTCATTTAAAATTAAAAGTGTGGGACATAGTGGAAGAATATTATTTTACCTTACCTTACCTTAACGTATTAAGGTATTGTAGCTTCTTATCTCCTAAAGATGAAATAATCGTTCTGATCTTTTCTTTCTTGTCTGGGGATTAGAAATAACAGTTTGCGGATTTTTACGACTTCCAATACTTACTAAATAAGTTCCCAATTTTGGAGTATTTCTGATCAAAATAGACAAGAAGCAATCGTTGTGGAAAAGCTTTCACTATGAATTTTGCTGTATATCAAATTAGATTTTGATGCTTTATTTAAACGTTTCTAATAAAACGGTTTGTAATAAACATACTATAAATTATAAAAAGCCTATTAAATAAATAAAAAATGGATTTTCCTATGAGTTAACGAAAACCAACACCTTGGTGTATGAGGGATGAATTATTGCGCACTTTCTATGGTGTCATATTCTTCTAACATTTGTGATTGGAAAGCCAATCTGGAGAGGCAAGTCATCTGCGCTAATAAGCCAAGAGTCCTGTTACATGTTGTCATTGTGTTCAAATAAGTTCAAGCAATTATGAACTCAACAGGAATATTTTTTTGGACACGTTACATTCTTGTGCAAAACTACAAGAAAGTTTTTCGCTAGATTGGTGTATCATCTTGTTCTATGTTCGTTGACAACAGATGTCGAAACAAAAAAAAAATCAAACAGTAAATTGTTTATCCCTTCGACGCTTTAAACATCTACAAATATAATTTTAACTATATAAACTTGTTGTCTTCTACATATGCGAGAAAAGAAACTTCCTGAGCAAGTTAATCGAGGTTTCAGGTTTCAATTACGCTATCATCAGTTCATAAAAGCAAATTATTGTGCATATTCGCAGGACACCCACAGAGATGGGCCGACGGTAAATTGGAAGACCATAATATTGATCACGAAAGCACAAAAGGGTTCATTGCAAACCGTTATAAATGCGGGACGAAGCTTCAACAATACCGGAGTAAAATTAGTTTGCAGCGGCACTTTTGTGTCGCGTTGCGGATGCTACTCCCAGCGGGCAGGAATTCAAGTGCAAATTGTTGGAATAATAGAAGAGCTGGATGTAAGCTGGCGGGATGCCAACTCCCGAACGACGACCCCCGTCTGCCCAGCTCCCTCGCACTTCCTAATTGGTACCAATTTCTTCAGCTGAGCACATCGTCGACTGACGCGAGTGCCCATCTCCGCGTCAATGATGCACATATTTACGGACGCCTACTGCTCAGCTATTACTCTATTTGCACTACCACCAACAAACATCATAAACGCGAAAAGTTCCAATCATACATTTTATTATAAAGGCACAAAATTTATGTGACAAAAATACCTACTATCCAAAAAGAATCCTGACATTCGTACGAAGTCCTGTTTTTATGGCTGAGATACTTGAAACCGCGCCCGACACCAGATGTCCCATCTATACCGGTTTATCAATAAAAGAGATAAAACGCACTAGATTTACTCGCTCGACGAACGTTTATAAATAAAAATTAGTCTGGTGATGGTCCGGAGCTTACCATAGATTAGATAGAGTTTGTTGAGCTGCTCTGTTGTTTAGTTTTCAGCGTTACATAATTTTTGACATGTGTTTTTTGGTTTAGATGTTTACCACGTGTCTTCGAGTAAAGGTAGGGTTTTCATGATTTACGACAGCGAATAATTACAAGCAACGGGTAAACATGCGTATGCACACCTCTGCGTATGTGTGACACAACTATGTGGATGAACTTCTAGGAACTGTTTCCTTTACATTATTAAGCGTGCAATAAGTCAAGCAACTTAAATTCTTTGCTTCAGTTATTTGTAACTTCGCAATTTTAAAGTTAAAGTGTTTTCACCTACATACCAAACAACCAGACGTTGTGTTATGTTAATGTTATTAAGGAATTTGAGAAATCACGGAAAGTTAAACGTCCAGTTTTCTTTAAATACCGGATTACAGTAATAAATGGTAATATTCGATGAAAAAAAAACAAATTAAGTATTAGGGGGTTTGCTTTCCTGTCACAGCCTCGTTTCTCAAAGACTATTTGACGGAGTTAATTAAAAACTTTTACCCAATCATAGAGCCGAGTCTTTTGGTTATGGGGTTAGTCATGATAGGGAGGAAGGAGTATAAATCTTTTTTTTTTGGGTTATAATAACGACACGAGGTTTTTTATAAGGACAATAATTTTAACTTTGAATTTTCTCTTGATGAAACTATTTTTATATTTTCATAAAATATTTTTATTTTTACATGGGTAATCGAGTGAGAGAAATGGAAACATACGCTCAGTTCATTACAATCTTAGTGAGATGCACGTGCTCTCGTTGATAAATTAGGTCGGGACGCAGTTTTGTTTGGACAGACGCAGTATCAACCATATTTACAATGTGGTGACAGGGTAAATAGAAGTTCTACGAAACTTTTGAAACACGTCGCCTCTCCAGTTTTACTACACCTACCTTAAGACGTTGGGCTAATATTGCCTTTGTCTAAGTTAAGTTTTTTTTTTTGCACATTTTTAACAATTTTCTCCAAAGTCGTTTTATTCAATATGACTTTCTTTTTGTTGTTTCGTGTGAAACCGACGAGGCATTAGCATTAAGGGCAGAGACAAGAATAATAAACGCGTAAATTACAGTCCAGACAGATACTTGCTAAGAAATGGCTTCCACGGAAAATCGGCACCAAATAAAAGAAAAGGTTGACATTATAAATTATTCTTCAGACAATTTATTTGACCGAACAAAGCGAGGGTTCCCCTGCAAATGGGCCAGTGGGGGGAGGTAAGTTAGTTACAAATTTCCCTATTTTCTCATGAATTCTCCCCCTCAATCAGCTGGAAGTTTTCGTGTTTTTTATTTAACTGAATTGGATTTCTTTATGCCTCTAATCAGAAATGTCATTATTGGTGCTGGAGAAATGGGCAAAAATAGATGTCAAACTCGGCGTTCGTGTTTTGAATGGGTGAAATTGTGTCGAGAATTATCATAAATCACAATTTTGACGGAATAAATGTATTTGTATTGTAAGCGATATAACAACCGTGAAAGCTCATAATAGTTTGTCACGCAAACTTAAGCTAAGAAGAATGTTTGAGACGATGATACTAGTTTAGTCAACCTCGCCTGCTATTTGTATTTAACTAATTATTTATACAGTCTACCTACAGCGTTTTATTTAAATAGTATGTGATGTACATAGTAATGTTTACTCGTGAATGTATGATCGTGACTGTATTTTTAAATCTATACATCCAAACTGAGGGCTCCAAACAATTTGTCTTATGATTATTCAATTGTTTTAACAGTAAGGGAATGTACCGTTGTTCCATTGAAATTAGATCTTCTGTATGGGAATGGTAATAAAAGGACTAACCTGGTTTACTTTTAGAACCTTTGATTGTAATTTAAATGAGCATATTGAGTAAAGTATTCTTCCAGATGTGAAATGTAATAATTAAATTATATTCTACAATTTCTAATACATTGCAAATATTCATGCAATTTTTTTTGAAAAAAAAACATATCTACAAAAACATAAATAAATATTTAATCTGAAGATGTATTCAAACTGGTTCTACATTAACTACTTTTATTAACAAAATTACCTATCTTTATTGAAATATGAACAGTAAACGGTTTTATCGCATCGCTATGTAAGCGGAAGGACACCCACTGGCCACGAATAGATCCTAATTTATTATTCTGCGTAAGTTGCCAAAGGTATCAATTTCTTATAACTTTTTATAAATTTATTTCAACGCTCGTGGACTTCCTCTGACAGGTGACTCAGTTTATTAATGCCAGTGACAGTTTTGGCCTTTTTAAGAAATTTGTTTGGATTTCGCCTTAGCTTTTTAGCTGAATCTTGCCATTCGGTCATGAATGATGAAAAGGCTGCTTTTAAATAAAATTGTTAAACCTTCACTCTCTAAAACCTTTCATAAACCCTTATATACTCGTGTATATATATCTAAATCTATATGCAAAGGTGATTGGCTGATGTGTCAACGCACAGTCCAAACCCTTAACAGTTATCCCTTACAGTGGTTGTTTTTAAAACAAACAAATAAAAAGCAATGATTTATGGTAACCCTTAAGTGGGCGAAGGGAGCCGAAAATTTGATATTTGTATCTAGAAATATGAATTTTTGTTGTCAAGATTTTTAGGTTTTAACGTTTTTTGAAATTCCACCTCTGAAGCAGTGAAACGAGGGTAAAAATTCACTACACAGCTTCAACTCTTGGACCTAGAAACCTGTTTTTTTTCGAAAACGTAGTCGAGGGATAAGTAAGGGTTAATTTTTATTTTTCTATATATGTATAACAAAGAAAGGCCTCAATGACTCATTAGCGCCTAGCCTAAACCCTAAGATCTAAAAACTGAACTGTCCAAACGGGAAGGAGCCCAGTTTATTAAGTCGCCAAAAAAACATGTGTTTTAATAAAAATTTACAGAGTACTTATAAACAAACAGCTACACATGAAACTATACATTTTGAATGTGACGAGTACGTGATCTCTTACAATGTACGATACCAAGTACAAACCATGTTGCTTGATGTGTAGCCTAGTACAACTCAATTGCAGCATAGACTGTCTGGTGAATCAATTTATCAAGCAGGTAGTATCGGTACCGCGATAAACAGGAGATAAGGGAATAAAACAAACACACTGATCTCCTAGTGAATGTTGGGAACTTCCCTCCGAGGGTTTATCGCAGCTTCGTTTAAACAGATTACTGGATAAGATAAGACACCCTACGTTGTATACAGCTTGTGATTCTGCACGATTTATTATCAAAACAACGGCTTGGTAGGTGTGGTGATATATTGTATCAATTTGCCTACTAATGATGTTTGTAGGTGAGGACTTTTTTCCTACAATTGTTCTGTGCTAGTGGTTAGACTTGCGGCTCTTATGCTATTGGTCAGTTGCTCAAGTTAATAGTTGCTTAAGTTGGTAGTAAAATTATAGTAGTTTAAAATATACGCATTATTCGTTAATTTCCTGATATGAATCATACTAATGTTGTGAATATTTCCGTCGATTCATTTATTATACAATATAAGAAAAAGTAAACTCACTAATTAGAATAAGATTGTATCGGAATTTATCAATTGGATAACATTAAATTAAATTACCACGCTTATTAAAATACTGCAAGTTGTTAAGTGAAAGAAACAAGATTGTTAATACGTTATTGAAAAATATTTGTGAATCAATTGCATTTAAAGTTTTTTTGATAACATGTTACGAAATTTACAATTTTGAAGGTTTATAAATATTTAAATTTTACGTTAACCAAATCAAGAGAACTGATAAAATAAAATGAAAAAGGTAACATTTTATTGTAAACGAAGTTGAATAGTTTTTTACAAGTTGATCTTGTTACTTGAAAATTGAATTTCTATAGGGAATTTTTTTCAATTTTTACAACTTTTGTTTCACGTGAAAATACGTAGAAGTTTACAAAAAATCTATGGTCTGACGAATTATGAAAATCTATTTAGAAGAGAAAATATAAGGGTTGGTAATTCGCTATCATATTTGAACTAGATTTAAAATATGTCGGTAATACATATAATGGTGAAAATAGGAGGCTGCAAAGGAGCCTGCCAAAACGATAAGCGAGCTACTGGATGATAAATTGAGGGTAGATTCGAAAATACTCGTCGGCGCCAGACCGTCTCTGTTGTTGAGGGTTCCGAGCATTCTCAGCCTTTTTAGCTTGTTTCAGTAATTACAGTTTCATATTTTTAACGTTCCGTTTTATGATGTTTGGCATGACTTGCTTAAAATTGATGCGAACATAGCCAAATTGAAAATCTCTTTATAACGCTATGAAGTATACATACTTCAAAGCAATATTAACAGAAACTGAAAACCCATCCCAAAATATCAGTAGGATTGAGTAAATTGTCCATGTTTGGAGAAGGAAAATCAGATATTACAGAAAAGAAAAACAAATACTTCGCTTCTACAAGTACATAGCAACAGTAATTATTTAGTCTTTCCTAATTTCGGTTTTTATAATCTTAGAACTATCATTGCCTCTCTTTAACCTTTGTTTTGATTCTACTGTTTGAAATGTTCATAGGAAAGGGATAGGCATTATTAGAGGGTTACAAATATGTGTCTGAAAGGGAATAGTAGTTGTAAGGGAAACCAACTTCGCGTATTACCCACCTATTTACCCCTAAGGAGAAGGGATGCCGAGACGTCTCGATCTTTCGTTGGAAGTTTATGAAAGTCAACTCTGACTTCCACTCACTCGCCTGAAAGGGTTATATGATCTATAAAATATCAGACTTCCGATATGGAATTTATCCGGGATATTGGTTCCGTACATTTTGAATGTTTGTGTACATAGGAAGGGGTAGGTATTCGTTATTTGGTATCGATGACTTTATTTAAAATGTATAGATTTTATATTGTAAAGTTTTATTTCACAATAACAATTATTTAAAAAGCTTCTGCATATCTAGAAGTTATTGATAGGATTGTTAACATTTGCAAATACGGTATAAAAGCTATAAAAGGTAGCATATTGCAAATAAAGCGTAACATTTCGAAGCCTCACGCGTGTTGTCGCTTCCGATTCAATTCGCCAAGCTCAATACAATATGTCGACTACGGAAGTCACGTTTTTCACTTCCCCTCACCTAAGTCCACATCTTATATTTTTTCCTTCCATTCCACTGAATATATAACAATATACGGCTTTAGTAATAAAATGTGTAGATACATCTATATTTGCCTACATCGCAAAATCGTCGAATGAAAGACAAATCAATACAAGCTCTTTGAATGTTGACGTACACTTGTTTTCACTTCTTACTACAAGTTATTCATACTTGATTGAGATAACAATACAAAACATAAACATGTCACTTTAGAAAATAGAAAACTTTTTATTTATAATTCACGTATAAAGTAACGTAATAGGGAAAATAATATTAAGCAAAACATCATTAAAAAAATGAAGAAAAGGTTATTAAGGCTTCAAGGACCTTTTATCAGGCATTGTCACGGCTTTGTAAACAACAAGCAATGTTCGGGACCAGACATTTTTTGGGTGGTGGGCGAGATAAAGCGCTATATATTAGGCTTATGCCAGCTTATTATTCGGGCTTTCTTACTACTACTGTGTTGTTTAATGAAGGTAATTTATAAGACTGAGTTGGCAAACAAGCAAACGGCCCGCATGATGACAAGCAGTTACCTACCTCAGCCTGTAAACGTTTGCAGCTAAATATATTAAAGAGCTGTTTGTATTAGGATCAGGATTTACAAAAGATAGATGAAATTCAGGTATTTGTGGTACAGCTTAAATAAAAGAAGAATAAATAACATAGCAATACTTAGTCTACCAACTTAATGGTATCTATTGATGGTCATAATCGTAGTACTACCGCAACATGTAGATCTTTATTGACGCTAGAAAGTGAGATTTTATAGAATTTTACTACATATCAAAAATATTCTGAATACAAAATAAAGCTTTCGATTTTACGCTCAAAAAAATGTTTATATCAGTAAAAGTATTTTATGGAGGGGCACCATTGTAAATAATGTATATGTGGTGTGGGTGAAGCCTAAGCTAGCAAGAAGGTCGGTAAATAAAGATAGATGAACAGCTTTGTGCAGCGCCATCCGATGTGCCACCTGCTGCCTTATTTACACATCATTTTTCCCTCTCTATGAAAATTTATTCCCAATCTCACATCGCATGAACGCGAAAAAGGTTAATGATACGAGATTATTTTTTCAATAGTGAAATAAAACTGTAAAAGCTTCTGTAAAAGTGTCTGTTTGCGATAGATATGGATGTTGACATTTTATTGAACAAAACGTTTAAAATATATTTCCAAAGCACATCTTATTTAAGACTTGCGTAAAAGATACAATAAGAAACCTTTTTAATACAATCTTAGAGAAGACAAAAATTATCCGTGCTAAATATCGGGTGATATAAGTTGGAGGTTTGCGCAACTTCATAATCTTCGTGGATACTTTACATTCAGACGATGTCGTTCAGATAAATTGCTGGTTCATTCATATTGGGATAAAGATTTCGGGATAGTGTTGTGAATTTTCTTTTACCTATCCAATAGAAATAAGCCTCGACCTTAAACTTTTACCGTATCTTTAATCTATGTTTTGTCTGTTAAGATTAATAATTCAATATCTCAGAACAAAGGTTAGTCAAAGCTGCTTAGGAATGTAGCAACTTTCTTTAAAATAATACAGTACTAATACACACAACAATGTACATAGAAAGCATCTAACATTGTTAAACATATAATAGTGTTAATCTAATAAACATTTGACTGCCCGAATTTGAACATGGGACGCTTGACTTCGTGACCCATGTCACTAGGGTTATCCAGCGTTTGATTGAGGTAAGTTTTGGAATTACATTAAAATTTGAAGAGCGTATCCAAATTACTATCATACAACATTATACACAGGTAAATACTTACTTACATTTATATCTATTAAAAAAAGGACAACATAACCTAAATCTCGAGGCGTAATAACAAATGAAATATATATATCATTCCACGTCTTTTACGATGTAATCTAAAATAAGTTTCTACCCATAAAAGTTATCTTTGAGGAGAGTCTGAGCCATCTCTACGGATTCCAGACATGTTGCGGTATGTTCCAGACATGCATCGATCCGTCTCGACGCCCGACGCCGACCTCCCTACACTCGGTCGACGGACTTTTTCGTCTCCAATTTAAAGGTCTCCTTAATAAAACTTATTGGGTTTCAAAGGTCGCAGTGATCTTGTCATTTTTAGAAAATAATTAATGAAAGAATAAACTTTTTATGTTTAAGATCCTTCAGAAAGTCTTGCGTCTGTACCTACTCCATCAGATTCAAATTCTAGTCGAACCAAAGGAAAACATTCTTGGTATTGATAGTTTGTCTTACGAAGTGATACACTGACTCGATAAAACGCAAATTACCTATATTATTTAGGCCTAAATTCTTTGCTAGCTCAGGAAATAGCAAGACAATTTGTAGATATCATTAGCTATTCCCATATTAACCTCGAGTCTCGTACACTTTGTTGGGTGAAATGCAAATTTATGTAATAATTTTATTTCCCTGATGAAATAAACAACTAAGGATAAACATTCTAACTTTATCTAGAAAATCTAGCAGAATACTAACATTCCTGACACATGTGCCATATAAAGGTGTAGTATGACAGTGATGGGACATTTTCCCTTATTATCAGTTACTTTATGACGTATTCTTAAATACAGTTACTTGTTGAACATAAACCTAAGCGAATATTAAACGTCTAATTTGCTGTCGGAGCGTAGGAATATAAAACCCCAGTACTTATTTAAAGTGCAGCGCTAAAACAAGGAAACAAAAGTTCACAGGAAATTGTTTGCAGCCTGCTTTATTTTCATAAGCGCTTGTTAATTTTCTTCATGATTTGTTTATGAATTTCCTGTTGCTTGTCTTGAAAATTCTATAGTAAAACACGGAATAAATGTTCTTACAAAACATGTCAATTTTTGAACGTCATTACAAACTATACGAATTGATGATTTTTGAAAATTAACTCCAAAGTAATCTTAATGAGTGAAGTGGATTATAAACTAATTATACAAGCTCTCTTTGGTTAACCATACGATGCGAATTCTTCAGTCAGCCATTGGCTTTTTTGTCCTGGTCACGGTTGTAATTACAGCCGGAGCCACAGCAAGCAACTGGTTTAACTGGTAGGTTATTTATTAATCTGATTAACTAGATGCCAAACCTCTTATAAAGTAAATATTAAACTATTTTAGATCGTGAAACAGCAAATCGTGTCTGTTTTCCGTATTAATTGATTGTTTAACATTTAATTGAATAGATGTTGTCTGTTTTTTCATTAAATTGGGATGTATGGGATCCGTTATAAGTATATTTTGGTTTCTTGTATTTGAATGCATAGGTAAAGAGTACAATTAAATTTATTTTCAGTTGGCGAATTTTTTTTTTCTTAATTCTTATGTAGATTTTGTAACATTATATCAGTTTTATCTGTAGTAAAAAGATTGTTTTAAAACAGTTTAAAGACACTTTGGGCACTTGACCCGCCGCTGAAGAGGAACTTACTGTGGACTATATTCTTGTAGATACAAAAAATATATCATAGATGTAGATTCCGTATTCACAAGAAATAGGTATCTTCATATATTATGTCTGTTGATTGCTACGTGTTGTTCACACTACCCTGCGAGAACTCTCCCCCGACTAGTTTGTTGCAGTGACAAGAGTTATCAAATAACGATTCTAGCTAAACGATGCTGCTTTTGTGGTCAGAACAATTTCAGCGACTTTTATTAAAGTCGCTCATTTGCCGATAGTCCAGGGACAAAACTACTTACTACTCATTCGCCTTTCATTACTCACCAATTCATTTCTAGTTACAAGAATCGCTTTTTGTTTATCGTTGGCGGTCGGACCAGTGCCTTAAAATGATTGTAAATCGACCACATCAGTCATCACAACACACAACACAAGCGAGTTATATTTTCGTCCACGTCCGGTTCGCTTCGATTCCATTCACTCCATTTCTAGAATTTCCTTTATATTTTCTTTTTTTTAGTCCACTCTTCTAAATCCAGTGACATTAATTCCGGTGGACATCTCTCGGTTTCCCACTTCGTTAAAATGCAAAATTATGTTAACAGCTGTCCTTACGTTTTCCTTGATAATATTATTTTCGAGTGATTTTTCTTTTCTTCTCTTATTAATGGTACAAAGTGTTGGTGTTGATTGTTTTCTTTACGGTTACTTTATCTTATAATAATATGAAAGTAAAATGCAAATTGTCATCATTTTGGTTAGATATATTCCATAAATTTTATCATTAATCTATGTAGATAAAAATATTAAGGATTAAGTAAATACAGTCTTTCCAGTTTTGTTATAAATATATATTTAATTTGACATCGAGTATCACTACGAGTAGGTACACAGGTATGTATTGTACCTATACTAATTACTGTCTTTTGATGAGAGGGTAAAACCATCGTCTAACTTAAAAGTTTCAATGGTTAAGGCAACAATTTCGTTCAGGTGGATAATGTTACGCCTTTTCTGAAAATTTTATATTTTAAGAAATTCTCCGATTTTTTGGCTTCCTTTGGAGCTTGTTCGATCTATCTATATCTATGAAGAGTAATAGAACGCCAGAATCCAACGAATGTTTCTACTCGTACCATGGATGTCTGATAATTTCATTAAAGCGTAATCTATTCTTAATTTAATGTCGTTGAAGGGAGGGATGCCAATGTAATTTTCTATGCAGTTTCATTATCTCAACACATTAGCACTTGCACATAATGTTTTGTAGCTAATGTGAAAATAATGTTATTGAAATGAATGGGACGCTTTACTATCTTCAAAGTAGGTAGTTGTAAAAACAAGTTGGATTATAATAACTACAAGACGAGGGGCGAACCACCATTAGTATAATATGAACATTTGCTTTATTTTATGGGCAATTTTTGGCAAAGATGTCAGATCCGGAAGGTACGAGTAGGTACTTATATTTTATTGGTCCTTCTATTTAATGCGTTGAGTTATTTTTTGTTTCCTGTGATGTAATGACTCGAAAAGAAACAAAATGAAACGATAGGTATTTCAATTATTTTTCAGCAACACAAAGAACCGAGCCCTTAGAAAATAAGTGTAATTAATTCTCGCGACTTCAAATGAATTGAAATGGACGATTGAGCTTAATAAAATAATGAAATCCTTAATTAACTTTTTCATAAAGAACTTTCTTTCTTTGGATCGCGTTAGACTTTCCTTGTTTAGACTTTTCGTTGGGTTTTTAATTTCTTTCTAATTTAATTTTAAGGCACGTGTGAAACATACCTGTATAAACCTTCTTCAAAGTCTATTAAGCGCCCATATAATTTTTTACAAAAAAAAGAAAGAAAGAAGTTTTTTTTAGTTACAATTATTAATTAAATATATAAAGATCTTGTGTTACGCCAAATCGGATTTTAGGCGTAACACGTTCGTTTTTTAAGTCTTTACGAACAATTGTTTCTCTTTTAAAAGCGTTATATGTTTAAATTTACGTCCTAAATAATTAAAAGTATCTTACAAAAAAAAACAATTTGAATTTTTTTCTGTTTTGTATAAAACATGAAGTCGCCAATTCTGAGGAACGCAGTTATACAGAAGCGATGCATGAGTTTGTGTAAGGGTACCTGTTGTTTGTACTGTAGTCTAGTGTTCTATTAATAATTCAACTTTATTCACGATAACATTCCTTTGCATAGTTGGAATGACGATGCGGATGATGAACTTGAAAGGTGTGACACTTCATCTATTTTAGAACTATCGTCTGGCGCATTGGCTAAATGTTTGTCTGAAGTGCACGCAGGTATTTCGTAATGAAATGTCGATTTACCTCTAACGATTATCTACACGTTAAGCGTGGAACATTAAGTGTAAGGAATATTTCAATTTATTTCTTGTAACATTTTTATATACATATAAGCATCTATGATTAATATTAATATTATATTATTTTATTGATTTTGTATTTGTATGTTTGGACATTAAGTTTTAGGCAAAATTTTTACTCGGTTTTTGATGTTTTAAATGTTTTACTTTTTTTTTCTTGCATGCAGTCTTCACCTTTTTATAGTAACATTTGACTTGTTTTTATAGTATGATTGTTCTTCAATTGTATGAATAAGTGTACACTATGTTGGTGATCTTTTTAATAAAATAAAAAATAAAAAATAAAGATTATATCAATGATACATTATGAAATCCTCCTCCGAAACCTCCGAAATATTATGAAGACTCTTATATGGGATGACAAAGTTATTATTATAAATAGCAAATTTTTAAATATAAAACAATCGATGGTTCGCTGATGTTATAGTACTGTACTGAGGTCCTTACAACAAAACAAACAAATAAAAACGAAGTTATATGAAATTTGATTTATTGTATGAAACCTGAAATGTTTTATTGTTAATATTTTTATTTGACCTTCTTATTTTGCACTCTGTTAATTAAGGAATGTAAATAATGGCTTTATTATAAATGATAATGTTACCTGACTTTATTTATCAAGAGAAAAATAAATTTTACTCAAGACATTATCTTACTTTTCTGTAATCTTTTTATATTTTAACTACTCAGGCCGCAGACCAAAAATTTTCATGCCCACATTTTTTTGTATTCGTTTTGGTTTATACCCAATAATAATAAAAACAACGTGTCACTGTGTTCGTTCACGCCAATCTCCGAAACAACCAAACCGATTTTAATGAAAATATTTGAATGTGTGTGGTCTGTTTTTAAAAGCGGTGGTCAGTTATTTTACTTTTTGTATAATTGTATTTTATAAAGACTATCAAAATAATCTTACTGAATTATATTACACAATGCATTCAAGAGTTTTTGCTACTTCAGTTCATAAATCTAAAAAAAAACCTCTTTTACTTACTAATTAATGCGATTGTTGCTCTCTTCGTCGTCGTGTCAATCAAAATTTTCAAATCAAAATTTGTGTGAACCTAAACATAACATTTATCTTTGTCTTAAATAAATAGCAGATGATCAAATACAGCACAAAATTAATGATAAAAGTCAATAACTACGAGTTTAGATAAACACACATACATATTTGGAATGTAAATTATAACTTTTCATATTTCCTAGTTTAGGTTTCCCGAGCAATAACGTTACAATGTTTATACAGCACGTGTTCCAGTTGTACTTTTTATTACTTCTTTTAAAATTGAACGCTATTTCTATTTAATTTAAGGTCCTAATTGCATCTACCGCTACTCAATGTTCTTAAATCAACGGTTATCTATATGCATATGAACGAGTACGTAATGTTTTCGGATCGTAATATTCGTTTTCTTATTAGGGGTAAATTGTTGGCGTTGTTAGCATAAAATCGTAGGAAATTTGTCTTGCTTGTTTTAAGACTACAAAGTATGAAAGTATTAATAAAAGTAAAAAACGTAGTCACGTAAGATATATTTATATATATATATATTTCAGGTGGTAGATCTACGTGCAAGATCGTCTGGGTTGATACCACCCACCTTTCTATTTCTTCCGTGAAGCACTTCGCTGTGTTTCGGTTCAAAGGATTGGAGAGCCAGTGTAATTACCGGCACGAGAGGTATAACATCTTTACCTCTACATGGGCAACGCGTAGGGAGTGCTCTTTATGTTTCGCGACATCAGCGGCATCGTCGTGTTAATAGGCAGCGGTATCACTTTACCCGTTGCTTGTATGTCCATGAAGTTGTAATAAAAAGATAACGAGGAACGCGGTTTTTAGGTATCTGTGGGTATAAAGCATTATGATTTTTTCCTGTTTTTTTGGAAAAGTAACTTACTCTATACATAGAGCTTTTGATGTCTCTTAATGTGTTTTTAACGAGTCATAATAACGCCACTATTTTGCTAATAACACTGAGGGGCTAGAAATTTC
Organism: Choreutis nemorana; assembly: GCA_949316135.1. NCBI lineage: Eukaryota > Metazoa > Arthropoda > Insecta > Lepidoptera > Choreutidae > Choreutis > Choreutis nemorana. The sequence goes on from OX438598.1 coordinate 4,893,153, forward strand.
AATATACAAATACTTCTATGACCTATTTTTCAAACCTTACTTTTACGGTTGCAGTCAAGATTTTAGGATAAATTGGAGCATGCAGAAGTTTTTTAAATACCAGTGTAAGTCACGTCTGAATCAGCACGTTTTCCTAGGTCGTGAAATGTCACTCGAAACTGGACTCGCCACGGTTTGTTTTGCTTTACACTTAACTTTTTCAATCTATTTTCGCGACTGCAAGTAAATCAGTACTTAACTTTAACTCAGGTAATGTTTTTTATATTTAGAATGGGCATTGCTTATTTACTCTTAATTTGCAGGAGTTAGTTGATGTAGTTCATTTAAGTAGGTGCTAATGATCATAGTCTTAAATATTAATTGATGCGTAGTTTATAAAATGCACAATTTCCATTATGAGGTCCTTGTGTAACTTTAATTAAACTTTTTATGCGTTAAACTCACTTAGTTATACTCAAACATGAAAGTAAGTAGATAATGTTAGTTGGGTTAGTTTGGGGTAGAACACACTTTGTGCAATTTAATTTTGCATTTATCAAGTCAAATTTACAGTGCTTTTATGTGTTTTGTGTGTTTTTTACTAACTGTGTTACTAGAAAAAAGCTTTTATCGTGACTGTATAAAGCCAAGTTGTACTTACTTACATTTTTTTACTTACAGAATTAATAAGCTATTAAGTAGTTAGTAGGTTATAGTTAGGTGGTAGTTTTAAGTATAACAAAGTACATAAGTTAAATTTACAATGCGACTTTTGTGTGTTTTTACTGACTGTGTTACTAGAAAAAAGCTTTTATTGTGACTGTATACACCCCAATTGCATATACTTAGAAAATGTATACTTACTGAATTATTAAGCTCTATTAAGTAGTTAGTAAGTAATAGTTTGATAGTTGTAGTTTTGTACACTGTACATAAGTTAATTTTACTTACATAACAAGTAACGTGTACCGGATTTGATCTGTAAGACCCTAATTGTACTCATGTTTCTACGAATAAATGATTTATTATTATTAATCCATATAATTTATCTATAATAAAAAAATATTAAGATAACTTAGATCAGTTTGTGAACCGTTAGGATACTAGTATACCAAGTATTGGTTTTGCTGATTCTAATACAGAAGTAAATGGGCCTGAAAGAAAACGTCAGCTCACTGCGGACCTATTAACCTTGGCTGTCATTTGAGGCTTGGCCACATTTACTTTGTTCCGTGAAATGTTTCGCAAATAGGAAGGGAGTGTCATCAAAAGATATCTGCTAGCGGTCAAGGTTTTGTGACATGCTACTTTTACAAGAATTAATTTAGGATGCGAAAGAATATTTAGACATCAAATAAACACCTAATTATGCTTTAAAAATATTTTTAAATTCAAAGATGGATGATGAACATTTAAAATAGGTATTCTTTCTTAATCAGATCAAATTCATTACATATTAGTTTTACGTAGTTTCTGAGGTGCTAAATTTCAGGTCAAGGCTTTGAAAATCATTTCATAAAGGATAATTTTTAACGAAATCAAGGTATAATATTGTAAAAAATACTTTAAAATGTAAGGTGAAACAGAACAAGTTAAGTTTAAAGTAAAAGCTCAGTCAAATGACAAGAGAACCCTTATTCCAGAAACATAGTTACTATTCAATATAGATAGTAATCCCGGCTTATCTCAACTTCTATGAAGTTTATCGCTTCTCCCTACCCTGAAGGAATTAGGTCAAACAATTTGTTTTATCGGATTCGCGAATCTATCGCCCTGTGTATTGACTTTATTGACCCCGAAAGTAAAACAATCCACCTCCTTTCCATTCAATTGCGAACAATTCTCGAATACATCGCTTCAAGTCACGGGTTCATTTTATGAATAGATTCTATTAGATTTGCGATTGGAATATGTTCTTTATCTGTTTTAGTAGTTAAACTCTTATCGCCATTTGTTTAGTTACTTTATTGAACTGTACGTAGAAAGATCACTAACAATAATATCTGATCTAAAACGTTATAAAGAGGTAAAGGTTTTTATGGGGAGGAAGACTTTGACACTACTCATCCAATAAAATAATATGGTAAATTAATTTTAGGGTGGACATCAGTCTACAATTTGATTTAAAAAACACAAATACAAACAATATGCAGGCTAAATCAAGGGCTTATGCTATACCTACTTAATAATGTTATCATATCTAGACGTTACTCTACAAAGCTTATTTTAAAACTAAAACTTGCATTTTAACGCTGAATTGAAGAGAATAAAACATAGTTCGGTTTACTTCAAAAGCTCCTTCTCAACTAAATCAACAAATAATAGTAATATCATTATCACAATAAAAACTTATAAATACGTAATTATCATAGATTTGAATGAAATTTATTTATTGAAAATTTTAATACGAGTACCTATACATAACGAATCAAACGAATGAATCAAGTTTCTAAGTTCTAAAGAAAATGCAGTTGTATGCCTTGACCAGAAAAAAAATGACCAAATAGAGTAAAATAATTTCAAACTAAATGAGGTTTTAAAATCAAATGTAATTAGTTACATTGGTTAAGACATGAATGTTTTGGCACGTTATTGCATGAATGGACCTATACCTATCACAAATGATCGCATTCTTGATCAACGCATACGGCTACTGGTATTTGTACTGACGAGCACAGTATTATTATTGAATGTGAATTTAACTACATAAATTTTTATTTTTCTGTGAATAATGGTCACAATTTTTAAAACGATAAAATACCCATAATCAATATGGGTATTTGGATAACAATACATTACTTTTTTGTATTTTTAATTTAACTGTGACATCCTTGGCATAGGCAGGCAGCGGATTAATATTTCTCTGACTGGGAAGTACTACGCATGGAATCGTGACTCGAGCAGATATTTGTGTGATGAATGCGAATACTTGCTCTGAAGTAATGGATGTTTTCTCTTTTAAAGAACATATTATTTTGTAACAAAAATAATCATGAATCCATGTTATATTGCCTCTAGTAACAATAGCAATATGTGTGTGTAAATTATTTAACTCAAGATATTATTATCTTATGAGTAAAATTTTTGTGTTAAAAACTTCAAGATTTGTTTTGTTTCTCTTATTACAGGCATAGTTAAATAAAATGATTATTTAATAAACGACTTTTGTCAGCTATTGTACTGTTGCGCACGCGTCAATAACGCTTCCGAAACAGCTGTTGAAATTCAAATGATTCTGGAATGCAGTCGATACGCATACAATACCTACATTAATACATAACTACGTATGTTTATTACCTTCCATGTTGAAATACAACTTGTTTCATGTATAATGAAATCAGAGAAAAATTTACAATTCTTTTCAATTTAATGCTAATTAGAATAAAGTTATTGTAAATAATTTGAACAACTACGACAACTTGATGTCTGTAAATAGTCATAAGACCAAGTCGCGTTGTAGGTCTATTATTTTTCTTACTGTGCAAAAATAATTATAGGTTCTTAGTGTAGAACTATAACCTTAAGAAAAACGAGTAGTTAACCAATACGATAAAAATGTTACGTATCCAACTGTGCTCCTTTCACTGATAATAAAATAGGTTTTAGTGAATGCATCGGTCGAAAGGGCATTCGAAGGATTGCCTACGATGACCCTCCTCTGGCTAAAGGCCAACCTAGCCTTAAATTGCGATTGTGTAACAGCCTAGCTTCACTATTATTTCAGCCATAAACGGCTGCAAGCGGCGAGGGCATCGTTACGCTATGGTGCTTGCCTTTTACAATTAAATTTTGTACTCACCTAGTCCTAGAAAGCAAGACGGTTTGGTTTTATGTACTTTTAATATTGCGTCAGTTTTGTCTAGGAATTGAAAACGTTAGTTGCTTGGCTACAAGTCTCACTATCAGGAAGCTCTGTTTGTCTTCATCTTTGCGGCATAGGTGCCATTTTATACTGAAGTTTGTTTTAAAGGACTAGCAGTTGAAGAAAATAATAACCGTCCAAATTATTGAGAAGTAAGTAGCACAGTAAAAGCAAAAATCTTGGTAGCCACGACATAATACATATTGTTTTATGAAATTAATTACTCATGTCGTGATCTGATAAACCAGTAATCGTATGTTGCAATAATATAAATTAAAATTGAAAAGCAGTTACAAAAAAAAACAATAGCAGATTAGTTAAAACTGCTGACATTGCACTCCAATATTTGTTTTAATTTAGAAGAATCGATGATGCACATCGCCGTTTTGCTTTGTGTCAATACAACAATGGCTTTATTACCAAACAAGGTCGCGTAACACCTACCTTAAATAAATGGTGATTTGATAGGGAGCTGAGAGTGATTTCTATAATAAATTGCTGAATCTATGCTTAATAAAATTCTATAAATGCGAAAGTAACTCTGATGTCTTTTGAAGCTTACACCGCTAAAGAAATTTTTAAGAATTTTGTTATAAATGTAGGTGAAATCTTGTAGAAGACATTATTTACTTTTATGGCAAAATATGGCTAAGTAATTGAAGTGAATTTGGTATGAAATCTTATAAAGGGATCCAAACATTTCTCGTTCTATTCAGATGAAGCCACAGGCACCGCACTGCACTGAATCAATATTATGAGTTGGAATAAATAAGGGAAGATCCGACTACTCCCTCGACAAAAATAAATTTTACATGTTCATAGAGTTTACAATTTTATAATAATCTTAACTTTCATACTAAACAAAAAATATTAATTTTAACTACAAACAGTTAAGGTATTTTCTTAGCAGTAAAAATATTAATAAAATAAACATCTCTACCTACTTTCCTCGTAGTCAATCGCAGATGTGTTTCATATTTATTATCTTTAAACTATTTTAATATTCTATTTCGACAGGAAGACATAATTAATAGAACAACATTTACATATCGTTAATAATATCCCTAGCGGAAACACGAAATTAGAAATATTACTAATGGTCTGGTAATTTAAATTTAATCTTCTAAAACCTACGAAACGGATTGATTTTGTTGTTGTAAGCACTAATCTAGGCAGAAACTGCTACCCTTACATGCGTGTCAAATTTTTGTTTTTATCCGAGCAATATTACCAAAAAGGTCAATAATAAGTTTGCAAAACTACTTTCACGGAATGAAAAACTTTCTCGCTCCAACCTTTTTCGCTTGTATGTTTTACTTTTAGTTGTAAAACTGAACATACCTATGGGTCCCAGCTGTGTCGTCTTAATCTGTAAAGGTATGCGCGTCGTCAGTATTGACAATGCCTTTGTAAGGTGAGTAAAACTTACATGTTATATTCCGAATTTAAGATCAAAATGTTATCACTTCTATTTCTGCGGATTTTACAATTAAAGGCAAAAGAACTTTTAAGTTACTGCAACAAATTATAAGTTTTCTTTCTAGTTCTGTAAATTTGCAAAATAATATTTTATAGTTTTTTCATTGTGTACCTACTCTTACTTAAGTCGGTTCAGATGTTTTGTAGATTAGCATATAGAGACTGACAAATAAACTATTAATCAGTTAAGGCAAAGTTTTGTTAAGATTTGTACGAGTTTGTATTCTCTTACCTATCCTCAACTTATTTTTCTACCTTTACCTTTTAAGATAATAACATTGACGAAACTATTAAGCAACCTTTTTCTATTTCCTTAGACATAATTGTAAAATATCAACATTGTTGTAAAGGGAACAAGGAAGAGGAAATTAGAGTACACAATACAGGTGCAAGCAGAGACCTTTACGAACCAATTCAAATGGTATACGAGCTTTACCGGTTGGTACTTAGGACGTGCAAAAAGATCCCTCCAGTGTATTAAACTAAAACAAACAAATTTGAAATCTAAACCAACTACATAAAGTTAGCTTTCTCTCATGGAAATTCGATTAGACCTGCGAATGTGGCGGTGTTTAGTATTTAATAGTAATTTTGTCCGGAAGAAAAACGCAAATTGAATGAACCCTTTAGTTCTCAACAACAAAAGCAGATATGAAATTTAAACATTCAGTACATCACTAACTACGATTTTTCTATTTTTAATGATTTCCTACTTATAAAGTTGTTTTACGAATGTGTTTTAAAATGATTTTGGTGTTTCTTTTCTATAAATATGACATACTTACTGGCATGAACGTAAGATATTTAAATATAATATAGGAATAGTCATCGTGTATTTTAATATCTTTTTCTTTTCCATCCTAGTGAAAAAAAATAAAATAAGGTAGTAGATTATTTGGAACTTTGTCAAAACCTAAGAAACTTTGGGCAAATGAAGGCATGGACATGTTTAGTCTATAATCTGATTTGGCGCTCGCTTGTGCTGGCTGTTATCATTGGTTTATTAGTCTGTGAAACTTCAGTGCCATGCATGTTAACGCTATGCACTTGTCATGATAATATTTGAGATAAAATAAATAACTACTGCACTACACTTAGGCAGGAACAAAATAATTTTCTATATCAGAGGAAGGTAAAGCGTTTTACGTTTTTAATAAATTCATTATTTAATCAATATTATTATTGTTTCATAAAACCAAAAACCAAAGAAGTATAGCAACCTAAATTCTTAGGTCGTATTGTTTCGAATTTTCTATTAATATGCTAGTAGAGAAAACTTTGTTTTCAGCACATAAAATTTCGTTGGCACCCATCAGGACTGCAACACAGTTGGGAAACAGGCCAACCGAGTGCCAAGTACCGAATATGCATTATAATTCAATAAACATGCTTTAAAACCCTCCTACGTAGCTACTTGTATTCTACATAGTTTCATATTTACGTAATATTATTTTCGTACGCCTAACTATTATATTGTTATGTCATTCCTTTACTTTTGTTTCGTTTGGATAACAATAAATATAGTGGTTTACTACAACAATGTTCCATGTTCCCGTACGTACGTTTATTTTTCAAACGACAAGTGTGGTAAACGACTGTAATTTAATACTTATTATTACCCAGAATAATTTTCCTTTAAATCCAAGGAAGGCGCGGTCTTCCAATATGCTTACGCATATAATCATTTTGTCATAATTATGTATCCTTGAAGCTCCGGTATTTATGAAGCTCTTCTGCAGACGTGTTCTTTGCACCATTGACTGAGGTCAGCACTCGACCTGCCAGCCATTGTGTTGCGCGACAATGCAGCGACAAATCGACCCTTTGTCACCAAGCTTGCGACATAGCAGATCCATTCTTAAAGTAAGACGTTTCAGGTATCGTATCTATATCAAAAAAGATATAACTGCGTACAAACAAATTTTGTATTTTTATATTCTAAAGGGAATTCTAGCGGATACCATAATTTCGCTAAATAATTAGGGGTAGGTAAAACGATATGGATTTAAATTATTGTTTTTAACCATGTTCTAAATGATTTTTTTTTGAGGATTAAGTAATGAAGTGAATAAGGTGACTTTCCCATACTCTACTGAAATACTACTGAAATATCGAACGTTGTTATCCGGAACAAACGATTGAATTTGGTCAAGTATCGTTACAAATAGGTGGTCATAAATTTTGGGTGGTTCGCAGAATAGGTCCCCTGAAACTATCCGTTCATTGTTTACAACTCACGTTTTGTGTAACAGCTCTTCCCTTTGATACATCTATGCTTGCTTCAGTTTTACCCATTGTGTTGAGTTTACGTCACTTTATTATAAATGTTTACATAATTTTAAAACTGTCATTACATACAAGGTTTTTATTGAAATACTGTGTTGTTGTGATTCACATACGGACAACTTATTGTTCGTGTGTTCAAAGACGACGCAGAAATCTTATGGTGACCTTATTTGAAGGTAAAAGTCATTATTATAACTTTAGTAACATTAAGCGACAGCTGTGTTCTTTTTTTGACAATTTAGTAACATAAATAAATATTATTACTACAACATCTATTAATATTTTAACATATTTCGCTTTGTTTGCTAGAAATCAAATTTAAAGACGAACCTACCCATTCACGTCAAAACTTAGGTATCTTTAGTTATGTCGTGCCAAGATTTTCGAACTGAACACTGTAAAATAAAACTATTTTTTCAATATTCAATAAAACTATTGACATGGATAAAAGGTACTTGCTGATCTAAGGCTGCTAAGTCTTATGTGACAAACCTAAGGCTATTGACCTATAAAACAGAAACCCAAATCAAAATGGCTTTGTATTGTTGAACTCCGTCCAAAAGATTCCCCGAGATGTCGACTGAAAGGTTTTGCACTGTAAATAGGTTAGGTAGAGGTCAACGACCACGATCTTTCCTAAATTTTACTCTGTGTATTCTTTTAATCCGTAAACAATTTGTTTTTTTTTTACTTTGAGCCATTTCCTGCTAGCCTATAACTTTAGTGAAAATAATGTAGGAGTTAAGTTTTCTTAAGAAAAAATAAATGTCTTTCACTGTAGGTACATTAGAGTAAAACATAGATTCTCAAGAAAATCCTTGAAGGGTACGAAACTATCAGTGGTTTGTTACGGGTCATTAGCCAAATACGACTAGATCGATTCAAATAGCGAATCAGATATGGTTCAAAAATCAATGCAATATCATCCTTAACTGTTGATGTTAAAAGCTTCAAGGTGTTCTATGGCAAGAAACTGGGGCGTTGCGTGCACGCACGTAATAACGTTTAAGTCTGAGATGGTGGCATCTCGCAAGTCCTTGTAGGAAGTGCGCCGTGACAGACTAATTGACCAAAATTACATTTTTTTGCTGTCATTCTTAGAGAACTATGATTAAAGTCCTTTGGCCGCTTCGTTGATCGGAATCTGTGGTCTTGATCTTTCAGAATCAAGAAATATTATGCCTATTCGTACAAACGAATACGCAGGGTTGAATTATTTTTCACTGATTTAATAGTCCCTACACATTAAACAAGTAAAATTTTGGCGTTAAAACCTAGATAATTGAAAATTTTGTATTGTACCGATAATAATTTCAAGATATTAAAGAGTCTTGGGAAGTGACAAAGATAGACTGTCCTAGATAAATAAATAGGAGTACAGGATTGGTACTACGGAAATACATGTGTAAAAGCTTATCGCTGTATATAGGAGGAGTAAGGTAAGGTAAGGGAGTAAAAAGAAAATACAGAACATTTCCACAGAAAGGCTGTCAATGAACTATTAACATATTTCCTCAAGCCTTAGAATTTATGTATGAAAGCATTTTCTTGTTTTTCGCGCATAGTAGCGTTTAGGGAATAAATAGAGTTGCGCGTGAACAGGGATTCTTATGAGGAAAATTTTACGAGATAATTTTTAATGAGATTATGAAAGTAAGTATAAAACCATAGGATTAAAATTATGTTTGAATTTGATAACGATAATAAAAAATATTTTACAATATGATATGAATACTATGTATTACTTATGTTGACGTTATGTCTACGTCGCTCCTCATATTTAAATGATTGGATAAGAAAACATACAGCAAATAAAACCCTTCAGTAAATACCTATCTTTGTAAAGATAATTAATCTTTTAAGTTAGAAAGTCAAGAAGTTTCTAAGAACTTAATAGGTACTTGCTAGCACGTGAGGCTTTTAAAGGCATTACCTTGCATTAGGCTAAATGTAGATAAGAAGCTTCTTGAAGATAAATGGCTTAACTTTGTCTCTTGGTACATACGGTATTAACAGTATTAACAGTTAAGAACGTAATTTTACGTAATTCAGTTCTTATACTATACAAAATATAATAAAACTAGAAACTAAATCCATTTTCACTTTGAAAACGCCATCTGTGTTTTTTACTCTGAATCTATTCTTATGAACCAAGTCAAGTGCTTCGGAAAAATGGTAAGAGTACAGTGGCATAAAATTTATATTTTATTAAACCAAAAAAGATGGCGCTTTGTAAAATTTTATCAAAATTTTGTTAGTTAAAAAGCTTTTGCTTCGATAAAAGGAAATATTTGGGATCTTGGATGATTATTGTTTACTTTTGTATCCTGTATAATATTATATTAAAGAATTGTTGAATATGTATGTAGTCTACTTTTGGGTCAACAAATACTTATACTATACTATACATTACTATATATATATATATATATATATATATATATATATATATATATTCTAGTTAGATATTGATATAAATGTATTAGGGGCCACTTTATTGTTTCGTATATGGACCCCTAAAAACAAAATTTCGTTCATTTAATTTCAATGGAATTATCCATTGATTTATAGGTATTCATTTTATAAACTAATGTAGAAAAAAAATGTTGGCAAAAATATTTTGAAAAAAAGTCATATAAGTTTTAATAATGTTTTATTATTTACGAACACATTTATTTTTACATGCAGTATTGCTGATATGAAGGTACCTACAAAAATCTATAGATTATCATTTTTGTTCAAATTTTTACTTGGATTTTGCTATGTTCTTACCACATATTGATAATAATTCAAACCATTTAACAAATATTAGAATGTGTTGAGTTATGACTATCACAGTAGACACATCTTGCTTACTTTCATTTAAATTTATTGCACTTCTATCCGTTTTATAAACGTAACATGATAACTATTTCAATATTTAATCTTGCTTTGCTTGAGAATAATTCATTAATTACTTACTATTAATTTTAATATGCATCACTTTTAACAGATCAAAACATAACCAATTTATTGCTACGTAGGTAGGTACCGTTGTCTGAATAATTATTTACAAATTATATTCCTTACAATTAAAATCAAATAAAAATAATCAGTCGTAAAAATAATTCAAATTAACATCTACGTATACAGGTATGATAAAGACAAAGAAATGTAACTACCTTATCTTTGGGATACAAATTGAATAAGCCCTATAACAAACTAAGTGCGACAAAGTGAAATCAAAATAAAATGAACATATTTGTACTTTTTAAATTAATTGAAAACCATAATGAACATTTATAGTTTTAGCTGTTGTGTTTAAATGTAAATAATTTCGTACATAGAATAGGACATACGTCATTGGTATCTTCGCAATTTTAGTTATAAGATTCTGAACTGAGGATTGTTGCAATTTAAAGCAAACCACAAAAAGAAAATAATCTAATATTAGAAAAACAGATGTGCTAGTAAAGTATGTATCAAATAAGCACATGAGTTATACATACTCGTATAAGACATACAGATAGATTTGTGGGAAAAAGAGCCTATGATAGTAGGGTAGGTTTTTGTATTTCCACTTTCAAAGACAAACGTTTCGAAGACATCAGGTACTTACAAAGAGAATTATGATAAATCAACACTATATCTTAAATTAAATTCTAATGAGGCGTGCACAAGTAACAAAACATGGCACGTCTTAGAACATGCACCGACTAAAAACCAACGTTTTAACTCGTGTTTCTATAAAAATGCTAGTCTACTGGTTAATCTACATGCAACTTTTAACATGAAACATGCTCATATAGTGCAAACGACAAAATTTATTCAACATTTTAACATTGAAAGCTTACATAAATGTTAAGAATCAAGTTCGGAAATATATGATACCTACTTATATAAATGTGCCATTAAAAAGATTTACAACAATATAATCTACAAACTTAATTTATTTTTGTTCATTCGTCGTCATTTAATAAGTCGGTGCAGGATTTTGCTTTGGTAGATCTGAAATAACAAAAAAAAATGATTTTAACATTTTGTAAAGAAGATAAAATAGAGTAATATGTATTAAATTTTCATACAATTCATTTGTACATGTACGTGCGAGTTTTGAGATAAATAATATGTTTTTTTTAAAGGCATACTAACTGTGAATTTTTAGTCCTCCGGCAGACCCGTAGTTCGATGGATCCATTCCGCACTGCCTTGAAGAGTGCCAGAGCCTCAACATGCGCCAGCTCGTGGCATGCCTGCCCATTGACCGCCAATACCTCGTCACCTACGATTAGAAGGAGTCATAGTCAAACTTCATTTCTATATTCGTATTATACTCGTATATATAATCGTATAATATTTTATATCTATAGGTTACAGAATTTGCTAAACAAATATTTCCATCGAGCAGGTGAGATATTTCTTACCTGTCTTAAAATGTAAGAGCAGGTTCTCAATTTGGATACTTAAGGATTTATTGGCCTTATAAAAACAACTGTACTCCCAAATGATGCATCGCGACCGTTAATGCACTATTGAGTAATGTTCTGATCCCATTTAAGGGTAAGTTGATAAGTTGTAGTTTTATTTTTTCGTAGGAATTCCATTGTCATGTACACTTTAGAGACTAATGGTTACAGACATTAAAGTGAGTACATTGCTACTGTTGTATGCACTGATAATGGTAGCTACATATTTTGTTATCACTAAGTCCATTGTAAACAAAACTGACCCGCGCCCGTTCAAGTAACAATAACACTGACGTCTATTGTTAACTACTTAAATAAGGCTCCTATTAAAATTCTAAGAAATGTGAAGAATGATCATTCTAAATCTAGTAAGCAAAATAATAAAAATTACTGACCTGCTTTAAGTCTCCCATCGTCTGTAGCTTGTCCTTGCGGAAGAATGCTTTTGATGAAGATTCCGAGTGGCCCTCGAGGAGAATCGCGTCCTCCTACTATTGTGAAGCCGAGTGGCTTTTTCCCAGATCCCTTTTCGAAGGTTATTGTGTGGTACGAATGCGTCGGAGCGCGCGGTTTCCGAGGGAGCGTGCAAAAGTTTGCTGTGTTCGGTGCTTGCGCTTGTGTTTCTTGGGTCCTAGTGGGGTTTCTTTCCGGCGCGTCCACATCGACGTCCCCGGTGCAACTGAGCACCAGCGCATCTTTGTTCGCGCCTCCATAGCTGACGACCTGCCGTCGCAGCAGCTTGTTGTTCATGCTGCTGTAGCTCGCGTTCTGGCCCTTGTGGAAGTGTGTGTGCGAGCCCGCGTCCGGCTCGTCAGCTGATAGCGCACTCCGATTACACGCCGTCTCGTCCTGCGACAGTCGCCGATCTACTTTGACGTCATACTTGTCCACACGTTTGTCTTTTCCTAGTATTACAGCATTTTCGTAATCAACGGAACTCTCTCGCATTAGGACCACATTCGTTAGAGGTGATTTCTGCTGTTTCGTGTAAAGTGGTGGTTTATCTCGCTGTCTGCAGATAACTATATCGGTTTCTGATGACCCAGATCGCAGAGCTTCTTTAGCTTCAGCCATGGTCAGGTCGCGAAGTCTTCTGCCATTGACATTCAAAAGTTCGTCGCCAACATGCAGTGTTCCTTCCCTGAAAATATACATACGACTTATTAAAATATCTGTAAGAGTTACCCAGAACCTACTAAATTTTTTGTAATAGAATAGTGAAGTTAAATATAAATAGTTTTATTATTTTATTTAGAGTAGGTACCTAATAAAAAATCTTAGACCTAACTTTGAAAACTTGTGTTATTTTATCGTAAGCATGTTGATACATCTAGTTCTAGTAAATCGACTGACAAATTATCAACTAGAATTTAAAATATTTCTTATCAAAATACAATCTGGATGGCAAGAAGTGTGTATCGCTACTATTTAATTCATGTCAATTCATGTAATTTTGGTGAATAACTTTCGTTGCAAATATTTATACAGATGCAAAAGTTTTTATTCTATTTTGATAAAACATAAACAGTGGAAAGTGAAGATTTACATTCGGACACGCACGAAAGACGTATGCCATTTCACTGTTTCATTAATAGCTAATCATTACTTTTACATTTACTTACGAGTAAAACGGTTTGATCTACAACAAACTTTAGTTGATTTGCACAGTTTTAGTTATTATCTAGCCAAAGCAAGATTAGCAATTATTAAAGTTGTATATAAAACAATTAAAATTATATGCGATTGTATTTACCAAGAACTTTTGCAAAAGGCTTCCATAAAGATTTATTACCTTCACACTAAATAGTTAAGGGGATTTTCCATTAGATGAAATTTATTTTTCCAGGGCAAAAAAAAATATTTCGTGGCATACTTCATGAACGAAAACTTACTTTTCTGCTAGTCCTCCTGGAACAACGTGTGCCACTAAATAACCCACGTGGCCTTCATCAGATAGCTTTGTTTTAGCAATAAATATACCTAATTCTTCCGATGGCGTTCTCTTGACTATTCTAACAACCTTGAATTCCGAATGTCTCTTGTCTGTTTTATTTCCTCTTACAGGTCTTCTGCATGGTGGTATTGGGGGGATCCCTGAGTCTCCAAGACTCCCGTCTCTTTGTCTCATCTTCTGTTTCTCAGTCAATTGAAGATATTGTGTTTGTCCAGTTTCACTGTCTTGTTTTTGTGGCATGCGTCTTAAAATTTCTTTCCTGTCAAGTGACAGAGCCCTTTGAGTTTGCCGAAGCCGCGGTTTAGCTGCTTCTTGCCTTTCTCTACTAAGTCTTCCAGATGCTCTACTATGCATATAACTTTGGTCTCCAGATACGCTACGAGTATGACATGTTAAAGTATTGCTTTGCGAAGCTGAACTTTCACAGCGTGAAGATATCCTGTCACTTTCAAAAATAGACGAAGCTGCCGACTCATTCACTAAAATACCTGAATCTGCATCTTCACAGTCTTTTATTAAGGCATTTTCATCATCATATGAGACTTGATAAACGTCATCGTGGAATACAGAATTACTTTTTTGAAATTCATCTAGTCCTGGTAACGCACCATATGAAAAACTTCGCAGTTTAGCTTTGACTCCACCTTTTTTCTTTCTGCTTCTGTTAACTGCACTTGTAGATTTAAGAACATTATCATTGCTGCAACTATTATTCTCTTCTTCAAGGTCACCATTTTGTTTATAAAGTTTTGAAAATATATTTCTTGTAGAAGACTTTAGGTATCTGTCAGACATTGCCTTGAGTTTAGCAGATAAACAAGAGCTCGTTCCTACGGTTTCCTTGTTATTCTTTATTTTAAACTTATCAGTCTTTTTTGAAGTCTTTACTGAAATGTCTTGAATAGGAGTATCATCGTAGGGTTCGTAATCGTCATTGAATATTTGATCACTTGACTTTGAAAGTTTTGTGGTGACCTTAGGTATAGGATAGTATCGGTCACATTCAGATCCAGAACTATAACATCTTGTGCCTCTGTTATGAAACGATTTACCGTCTCTCCAGTTGCACTCTACTGGGCTTGTCACACTTTTAGCGACAAAAACGTCATCATCATAAGTTGGCATTCTTACCCAAGGATTATGGTTTTCGAATTCGATGTGAGATTCTGGGAAATTATTGGAATATCGGCAGTGGGATACATCTTCCACGTGTCCGAACCCGCTACAATCACTTCCTGACGTGGACGCCGCGTCGTCTCTGTGCCGCAAAGGACCGTTCGATTTGAAGCATGACAACTTTGTATTCTTGACTTTATCGAGTAACGGGTTGCGTTTTTCACGATACACCATGTACTCTTTTTCTAAAGAATTTCCGCGGTTTTTGTGACAAACGTTGTAACTATCTTGTGGTGTGGTAGGGCTATTTTGCATTGATATTCTCCGGCTCGACGGCGTCGTTTCTTCATCGCGATTACGTCGATGTGGTGATTTTTTTTCAATGATTGTTTGGTCGTTTAAGTTATAGAAACTGGTTTCAACCGAACTACTGCTGCTTTTTCGGTTCCCAAAGTGAACAGGTGATAAATCTGAAAACAATGTTAAAATTTTGTAGCAGGATTCTAAATAGATAAAGTATACCTGTATCATTGACATTGTAAGTTGTATAATGATTAGGTTACTAAAGTTTCCTATATACTTTAGCGTTGCATATTCATTTCAGAGAAATTGAGAAACTTCGAGAAAAGGGAAAGTTAATCCTAGTTACCTTAGTCGGCAGTCGTATAAGCATTGAGTACTGAACAAGCTCCGATTTAAACGAGCATATGGCCTTTTGTACCTTAATGAATCATTTCTAAGTGGAAAATAATATTCCGTACCTACTTCTTATTTCCTTAGATTTTTTCTCGGAAATACTATGTAACCTACTTAACATTTATTCACCTTGCCAAGTATGATTTATCAACTATTACATTTTGTGTATATCTTCTGATATGTCGTGATTTACATTTAATCCAAATTTTAAAATCTTTTGTGTAGCATTTCAAGAAGGCTGTTTTTTATTTCAAGATCCACTTTTTTTTTTTTTTGTATAATCGTTAGAAGGTGTTTCGTTGAAAGCAGACACAACTCTGTTGCAGATTTTTTATCTATGGTTTACCTGTCATGATTTAGTTAAATTGATGAGATTGAAAGCAAAAAGCGCCAAAAAGTTTTGATGCTGCAAATTTAAAAATATCTGGTAGCAAATCAAAACTTAAGGATACTATACTATTTATGTTTGTCTAATTCTGTTTGTTTACCAAGAACTATGTCGCCTATTAGTTTATTACACAATAACTCCGGGTTGCGTGCGACCATCATCAACCGACTATTAATTACTGATGACACATGTCAGATGTTGCGTTACAAAAGTGCTTGACCATTTGACATAACCGTTAACTATGAGAATACAAAATGAATAGCTAGTGTAAGTACCTACAGAGAAAACTTATTTTATCTTAGAGCTGTCCTTTTATTAAAATTGCGTTGGTATTTGTTTGAGTTTGTTAAAATGGATTTTTTTTTATTAAAAGTCACTCATAATATTTTTACAACACAATGTTTTGTTTTTTAGACATCAGATTTTTATTGATTTTACAGGCGGTAGATATGTGTGCAAGATCGTCTAGTTGGTTCTACCTTCCTTCTCTTTCTGCCGTGAAAGCAGTTCGCTGTTTCGGTTTGAAGGATTGGAGAGCCAGTGTAATTACCGCCACGAGAGATATACCAGGCTCTTGGCGTTCCAGATGGCGGCGGTACCTCTTTCCAACAGGAGAACCGTCTGCTTGTTTGTCCATGATGTCAAAATCAAAGTTAAAATATTTTTTTTTCAAATAGACTTAAAAAAGACAAGGAGTGTTTAGCAAGGTTTTATTTTGTTTCTGGTCATTGCAAATATATTGTAGTGTATATTTAGGGTTTTGTTTAAATTCTATGAAGTGACCGAATGAGGTAATTTCAGTAACTTGACCAACGCCGTAGGTTGGTGACAAACAATTCTTGTTCGCCAACACAATACCTAATTTACGAGCTAACATATTGCTTGCCCACGTAGTCCACGTACCTACATAAAGTAAAGTACCTCAACAATATTTACCTTTAATGTAACAGTAATTGTTATTGCCAAAGCAAAATTGCTTTTATTCATTAATGTGAGAACATGTCGTATCTTATAGGTACTTAATTAGGTAGGTAATGAAAGCTTTAATGTAAAATTTAGACTCTAGACTTTCGTTTTTAGTAAGTAAAGTCATGTTTTAGGTTATAAAATTTTACTAGCCCAATGGAATATAGCTCCAATGAAAATTTTATCCATTATTTTTGTTCTGTTTGTAATAAGGCAATAGGCATTATTGCCTTTTCCCACACGTTTCCTGACAACACACTTTTATTGATATTAAAATATATTACAATAAAATAACGTTAAGTTCTCTTGGAAATGATCAATATCAAATTGCGCTTAGACAACAACTAGGTACTTCATATCAGTTTGATATCATAGTTAGGAACTGTATAATACAGCATACAGCTCAACTGATCGCAAGCTTTATAGCTACCCAAAAGATGCTGGAAACACAAGATAGTAAAAGCTCTCATTGCTGACTCTACAACACTTCAAGAGTTTCAGACACACACGCTTACATATACATTAAACTCACATTATCTGATAGCAGTCATCAAAAGTAAGAACGAGAAAGATCACAATGCAAAGACAACGTTACTGCAACATACTGCTATATGAATAAAGGTGCTATAAGATAAAGGAATTTACCTATGCGTGATCTCCTGGTAGTCCTGGACTCTGCATCAGGCGATACAGCCAGCAGCCGAGGCGGCTCTCCCTTCTTGAACCAGCGCATCTTATCTCATCTTGATTGTACTGTAACAAACAAGTTTATTTTTATTTTTGAATAATATTTAACAAAACTATATTCATCACAGAATATTCTTTATATAAGCACAAGTTCGTACATTTAATTATGTTTTAACGGTAGTAGGTGTCTTCAACAAAGTAATCCTAGTTTTACAATAATGCAACTAACGGAACACCTATGTAAATAAGAACTTAATGGGATGTAATATAGTTTATTTTGTCGAAGCAATTTCACGCAGGCGATCTCCAATAAGGATATATTTACACACGCTCAGTTACTAAACTACCTCGGCATAATCGGACCCTAAGGCTTGTTGCACAACGTAACACGCAAAAAAACAACTTAACCTGTACTTTGACTCCAATGAAATGCTAATACGATTTCGTAATATTAAATCTGCAACATACTTGCCTGATTTGGACTAAATATTTGGAAATAGTCAATACAAACAAGAAGGTACTTAAAAACGTGTGTCTTTGCACTTTACTAAAATGGTTTCCTTAACCGAAAAATTGCTTAGCTAAAGTGAAGCAATCGAAATGATTTCGAAAAATTCTCTTTTTGTCGAAGTTTTTGCTCGTAAACATATTTTATTAGTACGGTTGTTAAAATTTAATATTGTGTATGTACAAGACAAGACTCTCTTAACAATAATTATAAATACTTGCGGCTTATGGCAACGCAATATTAGATTAGTCAATATGTGTCAATGGTTTGGTTAATTAGTTCAAGTTGTGAAGCGACTACATTTCTTTAGTTTGTATTCCACTCAACAGCTTAAGTGGAGCCTTTAATTTCAGATAGACAAAGTCAAAAAAATTTGTATTAATTATTTATAGTTTTACATAAATAACATAGTACTGAAAAATAAGTTAAGAAAAATAGACGCTCGTTTAAATAAAGCTTATTTATAGATTCTTATCTAGTATAGCCATAAAGTTGATCATCAGTCGATTTTGTTATTTTTGATGACACTGTGCTGACCTTTTCAACCATGAATTTAATAAATCTTGTTTTAAATAACTTTAGAGATACGAAAGAAATGTTAGGAGTTCACGGTTGAGAATGTAATAAATGAATATTTTATATAAATAACAGTAAATATTTCGAATGTTGACATAGAATAAAAACGCTTGACTTTGAATAGTTTAGCCATTGATCTTATTCCGATGGAAGCCAGGTGGAAAAGTCAACTTAGTGCTAACATAACCAAATTCTCAATAGTTAATTAACTTACTCTAAATTTGTAATAAATAATAAGCAATAATTATCAGTAAATAAGTTAAACCTGGATTGCAGCCATCAATATGGCGCCAGAAACTTGTGGCCTTTAATCTTTAAGTACTAAAATAAACAGTGGGAAATATTATCGTTTGTAATTATTCACGTTTATCAATTGCAGTCATTTCAGGTTATCACGCATTCCAGCAATGTCAAGTACCTATCTATAAAAGCAAGACATATTCTACTAAGTATGTATGTACTTTCAATAACTGGATTTTATACGATGCCTTAAAAGAGACTATGATTTTTATTATAACAATACAAAATAAATTAAAAACTAAACAGTATTTGAATATTCGGGTTTTGAAAACAGGTTTCACACACATATCATCCTTTTATTAGTTACTAATTCAAATGTGTATATGTACCTATGTGTCTTATGTATGTTCAATTAATTAATAAGGAGTGATTTGTAGTAATTGTAAAGGTTTTTATTTACGTTATTGTTAATAAGATTTACTCTGCTCAGTCATCAAAGTTATGTGAAGTCACGATTCTAATGTGTTTCATATCATGTACGCAATGTCTTGGTTCAATATATTTTTTATTTAGGCTTGGTAGTAAATAAGCCAAGAAGTTTTTCCATTAACGATATATTTTATATCGATTGCGTCAAGATTACTAAAGGTTAACTACCCGTATCAAAGATATCGTAATCACAGTATCTTATTAGACGATAATAAGTAATAAAATTTAAAGAGTGAACATCTAAGCTATTTTCAGAAGCGAGCATACGGCTTTTAGTGAAAATCCTGTTGTTTTATACACTTTACAACGCAATCGATGTCGACGTTATGTACCTACATCTAAATATGTTTTTATTATACCTATTTAAGCTATAGTTTATTCTGTAATAGATAAATAGTGTGATTGTGTTTTTGGTGGCGGTGGTTCCAATATCATGCAAACCTCAGGCAATTCCATCAGTCATGCATGACTCATTGTTGCATAAAGTCTTTTAAAACCGCTGCCGCAAACCTAGAAAGGTTAAAAGCCTTGCAATTTAAATGCAGTACAGCACGTTCCGGCACGGAAAAAAGCATGCTCGGTTTTACAGGACATTACTATATACCTCATGCCAAAGGACACCCAAAACAAACCAAACTTTAACCTTTTTGTGTGTCTATTTGTATATGCATTCTGATTTTATTACTAAAGTGACTTGCAAGATTCAGTTTTGCATTTGGTTTATTTATTGGTAACAGGCAAATGCGTACCTATCTACTGCCAATCAGTCTAGCTTTCCGCAAGCGCTTCAATGAAACGAACCTTATAAGAAATCTAATAAACTCTATCTAAACCAGGCTTGTTGACTTGGAGACGTGATCAGAAAGATTGATTTTTTAATGATGACCATAAAACGTTTCGCAGACTCTCACTTACACTCAGTATTTATGTCCTTACACGGCTTCCGCATACATTATTCAGAAAATAATCGGGGCACACCCGCCACTCTGTCCCACCACTGCAACTCCTGTTTATCAGGATCAACAGTGGCGTCCTTTGATCGAATAATCAACGAATAATGCAGCTGTGCAATGATGCACAGGCTGTGCCCGGACACCCTACCGGCTGTCTTGGGACCCGCAACGAACTTAATCAGAAGAAATAGGAGGTAGTAAGAAAGCGGTTTCAGACTTCCCTCCCAGCAAAGCGGAGACAGCAATTGAAATGGCCCAGAGGCCCAAAAATCTAAAGGGGAGACAGTCAGGAGACGCCTGACCGTCTAAACACCACGGTATGCCACTAACTAATAGGGGATAAATTAGATACTAACCTAAATCTTACACCAGTAATATTGGTGACAAAACTTTTTAAAGGCACGGAAGTTTCCCTTCGTTTTCACAAGATCTAGGTAATAAATAGGACTACACGCAGATACTTGAATCGAATTCAACATGATATTCAGAAAATAAAGCGAAAGAAGGTAAACGATAAGAATACTAAGTTATAGGCGTTCTTGGACTTATAGACAAGCTGATTAGTATAAATGAACGACGGACGATCCATACTTAGCCGATTTGTAAAGATTTCATAAATTCGTATTATCTACTTAGGTATGGATTGAGTTGAGTTGATTCTCTAAAGAAATATTGGATCCATGTTTTGAGTTGGAAAGCGAATGAGTTTCGCTGAAGTAATAAAAAACTAAATTTAAAAAACTTTTTAGAAATTTACAGTTTAATTTATACATAACGAATAAGTTTTTTTAAATTTCGAATTATTTATATTGTATATATATACCAACTCAAAACTCAGTTTAAAATTAAAGCTTCAATAAATCGAAACAGAGAGTAGAGCTAAAATTATATAATGCTCCCAAACAAATTACATCAATCTTTATGAAATTACAAGAGTATCTTTCGTCTAACCGAAGATTACTGTAATGGTTATAAAACAATGGGAATTTCTGTCTAGTTGGACGCCCATTGGTAATTTTTTATCGCCCTCAGAACGGGAAATGAGAATCCGTGGGACTTTCACATCTACACCAGACGAAGTTAGTGGGGTTACATAAGATTTGTAACTTTGTAGGAGCTCAATAAAACTGTTCCGGATAACCGGAGCTCAGCGATTGAGCTTATTTTATGGACCAGTTCACAACTACCTCCAGACTAATTTAAGTTTTAATTGAATTGAAAGAAAAGCACTGTCTTGCAGTTGAGGCGTGATGCGCTATGCACATTCACTAACGAAATTGTTCGCGGTTGATTTCTGTATAAATACTTCTACTTCTGTACAAATTCAATACTAAAAGCTGGATTCCTTTTAAACTTACCCATGAAAGACAAGTTTAAGACAAAGGAAATTAAGTTAGGACTTTAATTACTGTGTAATTCTTCTTTTGGATAGAAAACTTTTGAAATTGTTTATCAAATGAAATATATTTCAGAGATCTTCCTTTCCATGTGGGCATAATAAATCTTTAGTGGGCACGTTTACCTCCATGTTTGAAGTTATACAATAGATCTCGTTATACGAAAGCACGTGCCGACTGTCCTTAGACAGACCTTGTCTAAAACTAGGTTTATTCAAAGTAATAGATCATTTCGGAGTACGTGACGTGGTTTGTCCTTAAACAACTTTTTTGTTTGAGTGAGGTTAAATACGTTTTAGGATATGCTAAAATGCCTACCTATAGATGAAACCTTTTTAGATGTTTGTAATAAAGGACATATTTGAAGAGGCTCCCGATTTTTATATAAGTAGGTGCAAAGTGTCAATGGATTGAGTGCGCGTGGGCACTCTTTATTCAGGGCTTTACGATACTTGTATGCAAACAAGTATGACGTTACTATACTTGCACAGTTTTGTAATAACGTTTGAGTCACAAAATCGTGAAATAAATTATCTTTACTTAGTACATTGTATGAAACTATGAATTTTGATTTCATATAAAACGACTTCAACGTCAATTTATTTATGTATACTGATTTTATTACTGATACAGTGACTTACAACATGCAAAAACGCGTTGTGAAGAAAATAAGTATTTATCATCTATTTTCTAAAGTGGGAGTGTTTGAAATAGAAGTTTTTTTTAAAACCTGTTTTCTTTTTAAAGATAATGTTCTTCCTTGAATGTTTTCATTCATACAAAGATAAGATACTCGTAAAATAATGCAGTTTAACGGTCCGGTTTAACCGATTGGTAGGTATTGATAAATTTCAAAATTAAATCTACAAACATCACTATATTTATTTAAAAGTGATTTGTTCATTTTTTATAAGAGAAGTTATAAGCAACATCATCGCATTCAAAAACTCTTAATAATTATAATGATTTTGGGTTAATTTACATTTAAAAATAAATCATGTAGTTAGTATTTCCTGTAGGTATGGCCATAAAGAAATAGTTCAGCTTATTTTAGTACGACCTACATTCAACCGACAAATAGGTATTTAAGGCACCGAACTCAATCGATTTTCCTGGTGTAAGTAAATATTTTTAGATTAAGAAATCCTATTTAGACAGTCTGCTTTAACAGTCACAGACACAGACTAATTTTAGATAAGATTCATAAAAGAAAAAAGGAAAATTGGGATTACAATTCACATGCAAAAGACTATTACATTATTCATACATTTCTTCGAGAGATTGAATATGCTAATGTTACTGTTATTTATGTCTTAATATTCTGTTCTGTTTGGCTTTTCACCAAAAATATTAACATTAGTACTAAAAGATACAGTTCATATTATATACCAATGTTTCTTTCTTCTTATGTTACACTATAAAAAGTTAATTATTGATTTAATTAAGGAAAATTTTAATTGCAAAAACTAATTCAATAGCTTTTACAAGAAAATATTTCAAAATAAATTCTTAAAAACACTAACGTTTTCCAGAAAAGCAATATAAGTCTTATTTGTATAATAAAATATTATTAATTTAATTGTTCAATGAGCGTTCTTATGTTTTTGTGAGAGGCAAGATGTCTCATGCTTAATCATATAAATGTTATATTATAATTGTATGAGAATTAGGTTAGATTAATCTAATTTAATTCTAAACATAATTATTTCTTTTGTTAACACCGTAGGTGAACTGAGAGATAAGAATACTGTTTTTGCCACAAAAATCTACTATTTTAACTAACTAGAAAAGTTAGTAAATGAAGAATTGTAAAAGTTAACTTTTGAAATTTTATTCAATTATAAACTTGTCAATAAAGTATTACAAAGGATTACACGCACCTATGCGTTTAGTGATACTTTTACTGGCAAGTTTTTAGTAACAGAATAAGTAGAAAGAAAAAGTAGAATCTCATTTAATTTATTGACTAAATCCTCAATGTATGTTCGCTCATTTCGTTGTTCCGTCACGTTTTCGAATAGTTTCGTTTACGTTGAAAATGTAAATCGAATACTAAACAGGGAAGAACAAAAGCGGGTGTGATTGTGTAGGCTTTTCAGGATCTCTTTTTAGAGCAATTCGCAATTTACTGTTACACGCCGAAAAACTTTGATTACATTGGTTTCCAATAAACCAGCAAACCAAAAAAAAGTTTTTCTCGATATTTGTTTTACCGAAAAAAAAAACAGTTTGCTTTTAGACAGGTAGATTTTATTAGTTAGGTGTTGAAATCTTTTTTTCAGTCTCTTTGTGAATATTGCTCTGATAAGCAACAAAAAGCAATACCTACTATAAGTTCAAAAAGACGAAAACATCAGTTTTCATAATTTCAATGATCTTTCAAAACTCTGACAAAATGCAAGGCGATGGAACTAGTTGTGAACGATGTCAAAAAGTTTGACACAGTTCTCGGTTTCAATGCATTGATTTTTGTACAAAAACTGTCACATTTTTTATTAATGCGAGTAAATAATATTGGTATCATATCGATGACCTAGATTCTGAACTAGCGCATACCATGCACTTACTAGTTTACTTCCGATTTGCAATGTTGATTTAGTTTTATCTATAGGTAACTATGTCGTCACCTGTTTTATCAGTTAGCAAAAAACAGAAGCAGTAAGTAAAATGTGATTTTGTTTACTATCTTTTCTTCTGAACAACAATGAGTTATTTGCAATATTTGGATAATTGCAATATATGCAATATTTGCAATATATCTACTTATTATATTTTGACAGAACATCCCCCAGCAACGTTTAATTACACAATTACCTGAAAATAAGTCATCGTTACGCGTAATGGTTAACAAAAAGTACTGCCCTAGCTTACGTGAGCATTCGTTTATAGAAAAATAGGCTTTAAACTCAGGAAGTTAAGAAACAACTAAAGATGTATGTGTATATGAACACGCGTGATTAGAGGTCAAGGTGCGTCATACCGCGTTTACGGCCAAGATTAGGAATGACGTATTACGATTATGAGTAATATTGTTACACTCGGCCACTGCCCTTTTTCTTAAAAAAACTAGACTCACAAACGTTTTCGATTTCAGGAATAAATATGAAATGAAGGTCTGTAATTTATTTATTTTATTTTATTTTAGATTCCTACCGAATATTTATTAAGTATGACACCTATATACGTTATTCAAAATTAAGCAAAAAGAAAACTGCCCACATGATAGAAAAACCCTGTGTTAACCAAGCCATTAGATACTTACAGATTTTTAACATAAAATGGTGCGCGATCTTGTAACCATCCAGTGTGCATGTTTAGCTACCATTCTACAGGTGGTAGATCTATTTGTGAGATCTTCTGGGATGTGCCACCCTCCTTTCTGTTTCAAGCAGTTCACTGTGTTTCGGTTCAAATGATTGGAGAGCAAGTTTCATTACCGGCACAAGAGGTATAACATTTTTACCTGTACATGGGCAACGCATTGACGGTGCACTTGGCGTTTCAGACGTCAAGGGCATCGTCGTGTCAAAAGCAGTATAATTTTTCATCAAGTGAACCATCTGCTTGTTTATTTATATTCTTAAGTTATCGTAATAGGACAATATTAAATTAGTTTTGTAATATAACAAAACATTTTCTGAAATTCAAAGAAGCCAATTCTTTTGTTAAAATTTACGTCAGGAAAGGTAAACAGGCTTACCATTCAGGTACAAATACAAATGAACACAGCTGTGGCAATAAAATTAATCGTAAAAGAAAAAACATTGCAAATTTTTGTTACGTCTAAACTTTTACCATAAAATTTACCTTATCCTTGGAAAGAGCAAATTTGGTCATCTCTAGACTGTATTTCTGTTTTTTTATCCTATTTTAACTATTAAAGTTATCATAGTTATTTTAGCATGGTGGCTTAAACGCTATATTACGTTCTAAAACACGAAACTTATGTTATTTTTAAACATGATCGATTTTTATACAATTCCATTAACGTTTCACTCATAAAGAATTTTTCAAAGAAGTTAACTGTGTAGCGTTGTATAGCGGTTCTATTTCGTGGCTGTAAACTTGCTTCCCTTCCTTTAGTGCCCGTCTAAGGCGAGACTCATTCATCCCGAGCTTCGTAAAGGCTTTGAGATCTTTACTCTGAACGCGATTCTATTGAGTGTCGGAAACTTATTGTGGCTCTCAATGTTTAATAAAGCAGGGATTGAAAATATGAGATTCCTTTCGATCTCACGTGAAAATAAATCAGTAAATTGTTTGTATTCATTATACAATTGATTTTTTCTAGCTACAACTTCATAAACAAAATACTTTTAGTTTGTGAGTTTTTACAGTTAACTCGGTTTAAATTTAATTACTTGTTCATTTTAATTCTTGTAATAGAAAAGAAACGAAAATTAATGTTAGTTTTTGAACCGAAAAGGCGAAAACTGAAACTTTACTCTTAAAATATTTTCATAGATATTCAATAATTAGGTACTTAATAATGTGTAAGAGATATTATTTCGGGAGCTAATAAGTTGTAATTGGTAGCTTTGAAAATTAAGCGCCTTCAATGTTCTTCACAAAAGGAATTAAGATTTTATGTTCCTTCAGCGATAAACATGAAACTTTTTCCGTGAAGCGAGGCAATGAAAAAAGGAAAGATTCTCACGTTCAAACCTCTAGCCAAATTGACTTGGTTTGAATTTTGTTTTACGAGTTGTTCCCTTTTTATGACGCGGGGAGTTCCATTAAACTCTTGGTTTATTTGTTTCCGAGAGAGTGATTCGAAGTTACTTTGTTTCTAACACAATTTCGTGTAGGCTGTCACGTAATAGGGGAAATCTGCGAGAAAACTCGGCGTTTTATGACTTGAAAATACTTTCTTACTTAACGAAAACGTTTCCGAAATGGTTTCGATGACTACGAGAAATAATTTTTGATTTTAAATATAAAATACTCCTTTATCTTCTATTTAGATACGTACATACTTTGTTTATGAATTATAATGTATCTTTGTCTTTTACTTTTACTAAAACTTAGGACTTATAACTGGCAATAAAGAAATACATTGATATATTTGTTTTATGGTTCTAAAAAAAATAAAACTCAAGGTTTTTATACGTGGTAATTTTCAAAGGACTTATTAAAATGTAATGGGTATGTCAAATGCCATTAAAAATAATTAAACGTCTTTAATTATAATGAAAACAGGAAACTTTTCCCTTGAACAAAACATTTTAACATTAATCTATTGCTTAGTTATGAACAACATTATGAATCAATGCAAAAAGCGAGACCTATAAAGTAGTATTGATACAAGTGAGTTTTAAATCAATACAACTAGTTACAGGTATATTATAGCTGATTCATTGCTTTACAGCAAGGCTGTTCAATGCGTCTACTCGTTTCTACAAGCAGGTCCTCACTTACGTTGGTTACTAAGTAACTGAAGCACAAATCTTCCCTGTTGAATATTCACTCACTTGTTTTGAACCTTTTTGTTTGTAACGGGCACTTTGACTTCCTCGCATCAGTGTTTTAAACAAAAAACATTAAATATTCACGAGCCGCCTTTGTTTCTTAAATTGTGAAACTTAAAGTACCCAACACCTGAATTTACAAGATAAAGAATGGAGCTGCCAACACAAGTCGTTGTAAAGTAGGCGTCGCGGTTGAGGTTACTTGAGTACGCATTTTGTCTCCTAAAATATTCCAGTACTATTTGTGGTCCAAACATATTCTGCTTTGACCGTTTTTCAATTTAATTAAAACAAATATAGGATAAAGTGATATTACCTGACTAGTAATGTTGTCTATTCTTCACTACAATTTGTTTACACGTGTTCTTCGTGGAAATTAACTTATTCAAAAACGAAAGATGGGAAAGAATGTAACCAAAAATGTTTATTTAGGTAGGTATCTATTTGTTTCGTTTGCCGACATTAGAAACGTTTGTTAACTAATCGCGCGTAAACTGTTAAGCGGATTCCGATAAAACTTGACACATATATAAACATACGGATACATTTAAGATACTAGTTTACCAGAAATACATACCATTCCTTCCTTTAGGTCTAGCATACAAACTTACGGTATGATTACCATGTTTTTATTCTTAAACAAACAATATTTACATAGATCCGGGGGCAAAACCTTTCTAGTTATTTTATGATCAGAAATATATAAGTAGATAATGATCAGGGCGAGTATCAATGATAATGCAATACAATGTAGATAAGGATAATGTTTAGATGATGTGATAAACTAAAAAGAAATTCCATTTTTAAATTACGTATTTATTTATTACTTTAAAATTATATTAATATGTGCACCTTCAGTTGTTATACGTGAGTAATATTATCATAAACATATTCTTCATCTAAAAATAATCCAGTCACTATGATGAAAATGTATTTAAGCAATAGACCTCTTTTGAAATTATAAGTATTTAGGCAGACTAAATAACATTAATAATTGCAAATAATTAAATTCCTTTCGTTTATTAGACAACGTAATAATTGATTTCGTGATTGTAATTAAGAGCAAATAAGGAATTAATTGTAATGATTTAAATTGATATTATATCACAATACTCGTAGTAACTAGCCTTTTGTATTATTTTAATGATTATTCCTACGCATGGTTGTTATAAAATGATACGTAGTTTGTATTTAAAATTAAATCTATTTGTTTTCTATTCTTTGAGTCTGATAAAAAAAAATAAACTGATCAAGTAAAATACGTCCGTCAGTTTTAAAATCATATCAATAACCAATTTCCATGGCTAGCGTTAAAAATTGATAACCACTTTCGTGATTTAAAAAAAAAATCATTCATATTGATAATCGAAATATGAATAGGAATCGATTACTTAGATGTATAGGAAATTGCAGTTCCTTGCATGTAACAGCGTTGTATGCAAAATAATGTGACATGTCGCAGTGAAAGTAAATATTTTTGCTTGGAGTCTATTTGCATCTTATTTGTAGTGTTCTTAGGGGGAAATTTGCTTGTATTTACGTCTTCTTACATTGTTCAAGCAACTTGTCAAAGTAAATAGTTTGTGATGTGTTTTGTAATTTCTGTATTAGCGTAAGAAAGACGACACAGGACATTAACGGTTTAATCCATTCCACTCCATTTATCTGTAACCCAGTTTACTTTCCTAGGTATACGTAGTGAATAAACATACGAAGCCAAATAAACAGAAACAACCTAAAACAACAAAGATACTGACATGTTAATGTTTATTCTGTCGGTAAGCCAATACAAGTAAACAGATAAACGTCATTTGATTTACTTAAATACACGCCCAGCTTAACAACAACTTAATTTAGTAAGTTATAATATATAATAAAAGTCTTATTCAAATGCTGCTTCACTTATATTTATATTATGGTCAAATAAATATGATTTAAACCACTATTTCATTTTGTATCTATCACACATTCTTCTCGGTCTAAAAGTATAAAAGTTTACAATAAATATTACATATTTGGGATTTGAACCTAGAACGACTTAATTCGAAGGTAGAACTACAGCAACTGAGCTATTACGTCAAGATCATGATTAACAGGTTACCAGACATAATACTTTATCAAAATGTCAAGTCAACATTTTATAACATCTACGTTTCAAGTTGTAAAGACGAGGTCACAACATATTAGCAGTTTACATCGGCTACACAAAATATCAACCGATGTACATAAGTAGGTACATAGTTATAAATATGTATGTTATGTACCTACATAATGCACCTCTCAGCCTTGTTTATATTTAATTTTTGTAAGGGACAACTCACAGGTTTTTAAAACAAGTTTGTTTCTTTCCTAGCTAATAAAAATGTTTTTTCCAAAAAATTTATGTCAAACACTATAAATCAATCGGCATTCTAGAAAAGATCATATGCCTACTTATTCTGTGATTTATGATTGCTCATAAATCTACGATCAATGGTGGATACCGATGATATCATTTTTATTAGGTATTTTACTTCAGTTTATTAAATTTTTAACAAAAGCTAGAATATTTAGATCTGATAAAGAACACAGATAGTGCAGCAAAACTAGAAAAATAAAACGAAAAATGTCGTCAACATTTTTCGATAAGTATATACATGCCTTCAGAACGGATATATTATGACTCAAGTATTTTTTTGCTGCATAAAGTCTATTTAAATTTAATGCGCCAATTTGAATTGAAAAACCTAATTTCATAACAAAAATAAAAGTTAGGCATGAAGCAAGTAGTAACTATTGTAAAGATCTATGACTCGTTCGATTTTTGAATTTAAATGAACCTAATTCATATTTTTTGTATCGGTCATTATGAAATGAATCACGCTGAGGAATGTGCATCTCCGAAACTATGGAATGGGATGTGGATTACGACATACTATGATGTATACTTAGATACCGTAACTAGAATGCATCCCAAAAATGTATATTAGCGTATTAATAGTCTATTAAAGTAAGTTTTGTATCTTTTATAAATTAATTATTAACAAAATTCGATACTCACGGAATTATTTGTATAACTTTAAGTTTCTTGAGTAAGAAAATATTAATTTAATGTTTACCTTTAAATAAATTATATGTTTATCTTGAAGCTTAAATAATTCAAACACAAAAGTAACAAAGCACAGAAACCAAGAATAATTCTTTCAACTTCCGATATTTTCTTAAGGTAGACTTGCGTGGAAACGTTCTACTCTACTGGGAACGCAGCAATGAACTAAAGGCATTTTGTTGACAGTGAATACATTGATAGTTGACAAACCAATAAAACGATAACGTCGATGTCCAACCTATACATTGCTGCTTTACTTCCAATATTCTGGTCAGCTCGCTCAATCGTCCCACCAGACTCAGACAGCTATATCACATATTAGTGCATCATCAAAACGATAAATGTATGGCAGAACGAGATTTATCATCTAGATACAGACGGGATTCCTCGCACGTGAATAAACTCGATTTAGAAAAGAGATTCCTTCCTTATCCAGGTGAAATGATATTGAAATATAATCACAGCATTTAATATTAAAATTTGGTTCGTTGGCATTATCATACACGACAATTCTAGATTCAAATAAGGAAAAAAACAAAGACTTTGCAATTTTATAGCAAAACTTTTGATTTTAGAAGATATTTAATTTCTTATAATTAGTAACTAATAATAATTATTATTGTAAAATGAAGAATAGATACGTTAATTAAACACGCCTTTGTAATAGTTTTATGTCCATTCAATTATTACATAAGCACTAACTGTGCACATGCAAATACAAATATCGCAATGTTTATTGAAGTTGCTTCTTAAGGAGTATCAATGTGTGAAGTAACAAGACCCGACATAGGTAATGCTAATTCAACAGAATATGGACAGTGTTAGCACTTTGGATTGCCTTACTGTGAGAATAATGGAAGAAATGGTCACAATGTTGTCCAAGCTCATATTTCCACTAGCAAAACCTTTCAGTTATTTTCTTTTCAATTATGGGAAATTTGTTGAACATATTTTGTCTTACACACTTACGTTTTACTGCTAATTACAATGCTGACTTTAATAAAATAATGTATTGTTTCAAGTAACACGGATATTATTCATTGCCAAAAATTTCTAAGCAATTGGTATTACAAAGAAATTCAACATTAATAAAATTGCCGAGGATAGGTTGTTTTTAAAATAATAATTGGAATATAATTCAATTCTGGGTAGAAGTATAAATTTACTACCCAGTCAGACTGGATTTGTAACAACCTATTTGACAAGGTTAAAAAACCTAATTACATAATGATAAAGTGAGTTAGTTTTAGAATCTATATCTCTTTATAACATTTAATCCCAGATGATTATTAAATGTTTAAATGAAATCTTTAATCGAAAAAAATAATCTATCTAATAATAATCAAAAACTTTTTTACATCCCACATTTCTATTTATTCTCAAAACGATCGGACGAATTTCGTTCCATCAAACAAAATCATACAATATTGAAGGCATCAAAATATTATTTCACTGAACTGTCCGCATGTTTTTCGATACAAACTAAGCGGATATTTCTCCATGATAAAATATAGGGCGGGTGAAAAGAAAAATAAAAGCTTATTGAGTTCACTCTTCCATTAAGTGAGGCTTCCTGGGGCTACTCTAACATTGTAAAACCATTACTGCTTCATCAGCTTAAGGGACGCCGTTACTTGGAAATGGTTTTGTCTCTTTTACCCCTCAGGGAAATGTATGGGATAGAAATTACAATGCGATGCCGCAGTACATTTAGCTATCTTCAATGTTAGGCCTGCGGGCCGCATGTGGCCCGGCGAGCCTGCTTGGTTTGGAGTTTAAAATATTATTACATTTAGTATGGGTATCAAATACAAGCTAGTAATATTGTTAAAGCGATTGTTTTAACTTGCTAAGTTTCTCACAAAATATTTTTATCAGGCCGGGAGAAGGGGGGGCTGCTAATTGCAGTCCGCGACACTATGAGACGTATTTGTGGCCTGGCCAGCCAAAAGGTTGAGGACCGCAGGACCGCTGAGCTAGAGTATTCTGTAGTGATTGGATGACCCATAGATGTGAGAACGGCTATCTAATGATTTAATCAATGGAAGTTTTGTGATTATGGATTCAGTGAATACCTTCTTCTATAGAATATAAGGTATTTGGTGTTTTAAATCATATACATGATTGAAATAAACAAGTATCTCCTACTTAAACAACAAAAGTGCGTTTTATTTCCTAAAAATACTTAAACTAGAATAATTTCATCATTATACTTACCCTTTAATTTCCAGTAGGATGAGAAATAAAAGATACAATCAATTATTAAGGTATTTTTTGCACACACGTATTTATAGGGTCAAAGACTTCAGTTTTTTATCCAGAAGTTTGTTGAAATGTAAGAAAGACATTGCGAATATCTGTACTCAAGCAAAGCCGGGTCTGCTCAGCTAGTTCTTGGAGTTAAAGATTATAACGAGATATTACAAAGCTATCTAGTTACAATACTAATTTAATTATAATGTTGTAGTATTTAACAGACGTGTAGACTGTAGATACAACCCATAAAACATTTACCCAAGTGAACTATTTGGGTAAAAGAACCTTGTACGAGCAGGTATAAAATATTACATAGAATAAGTAAATAGGCAAAAAGTAGTTTCCTTTGAGTGTTCTTATGAGGAGTAATTAGTCTGAAAAATCCTCTTGTAAATGGCGGGTTTTGATTGTTCTTAGGCTGGTTTCAGAGCACAACTTGTGATGTAATGGCTCTTAGGCTCGGCCCTAACTACAGCTATTTATTGTGAAACGCCCTACAATTATACGGAACCCGCTTAGTTTTAATTATCTCTCGTTAATTTGTTGTGCCTTACACAAAAGGTTTCGTGCACGTGCTAGCTTTCCTCTATCCTCGAGTTCAACAGAAAATGGAACATAGCTTTGTTATAAGTTGTCAGCTTCGTCAGCGTTAATTAAAGTAGGGTTCAACTTTATATCCAGTATCGTATGGATTGTGGTAGTAAAAAGTAGTACTAAAATGAAACTTGTTAAAAGTTATTACAGATACGGATAAAGGATTGTTGGACACGAACACAAAACCATTTTTTAAACGCTCCTATAAAGGCAGGGTTGTCTCGGTCCACTATCCCCCGGATGCACCTGTCGACTACACTATTATTATCAACATTTTACTACCAAGTTATCGACAGGGAAGCTCTGCTATATCACAATTACCACCCCTGTCATAGGTTCAAACGATTTACTAACCTTTCAAGTATTTTTATAACACAAACTATTATTCGAAGTGTGCTTTTTGTCTCCTGATGATTTGCAGTTATCAAAGGTTATATATACGTGCGTTGCTGACCCTACAACTTCATTACAAGCTTCATAAACTTACTACTCGTAGAACTAGCAGAAATACAATTGATTAGCTATTCTTTTTAGACAAGTCAAAGTGAATCATTATCTACTGTTCCTCTTAAGTAAAACATATAGTTTCCGAATCCATCAAGAAATTATATTTAAATGAATCCCAAGTCGCGGGTGGTATCCTCGAATCGGACATAAAGTAATTAATAGTCGTTTTTGTTTCATTCAAATAATTACTTAACTAGTTTATGTAACTTCGGAGAATCGTTAAATTGATGCGGCATGGTAAAGAAATCAAGGTAAATTAATTTGAGGAACTTTGGCTTGTGGAACAAATTAGTTAATGCTCTGAACGGGCATCAAACGACGACAGACGGCTGAGGTTGAGAACGTGCCGTGACAGACAACACTTCAAAATACCAAAATAGCAACAATGTCTCCATAAAAAGATCACTGACTTCGTATTTTAGTTTTTTATTTTTATTATAGTAACCTGACATTTGCATGATTTAGTCATGGTCTTACAAAGGGCGCATCCAACCAAAATTACCAATTATGATTTTAGTAAATAGGTAAAATCACCAGATCCTATAGGAAAGTAACGCGCAATTAACTTAGACGTTGACGTTGCAAGCGTCTATAGGCAGATCGGGTAACAGTTTGCCATGCTTGTTTGCAACCTTATTTGTATGTTAATGTAGAATTGTTGATTCAGGCTCATATACTAATACAATTGATGAAGAGACGTAATACCAACGAACGAGTATGTTCAATTTAATACCGTGTCTAATGTTTGTGTTCGTGATCGAAAACCAATTACAAAGTAATCTTTCATGTTATTACAGCCGTGACTTGCTATAAACATTTTATAATTTGAAAATATACTAGCCAAGTTTCCATAAAATGAGGCATCATGGGAAAACTTTGGTAAAATTTAATTAAATTAAAACGATTACGTCATTCCTTTATAAAAGCAAATAAAACTATTTAATGTATCTTCATAAGAAACGACAATTACGAGTTTCTCACCTTTATGTTAGGTTAAAAGTCTCATATAATTATCTAACACTTTTAATAATGTGTGATGACTCCATGTGATATCTATCTTTGAAGTATAAACAGTTGGAGCTAATGGTTGTGTGAGTGAAGCTCAGGTGTGGAAGAGCCTCAGCAAAGTTCACTGCTCCTTAAGAGTTTAATGATGACGACACAGACTGGACTATCTTCTATGACAAAAGGATTTTGGTTGCTTTTCCAATGACATAAACTTAAGGATCTCAACCAAACACAAGCACTGTTTTAAGACTGAAGCAAATGAGACCACCTTCGAAGATTGAAATATGATAAAGGAGCGATAACAATTAAGCTTGCTAAAGCGAATCCATTAAATAGAGAACCTCCCACTTCAAGGTATGCGAAGGTTGCTGAAAGTAGTAGAAAAGTAGAAATGACGTTATGACAGACAAAGACAAATTGAATGTAGAAAGAGGACAAAGTTTCGCGCCACTTAAGTATTCAAGTTGGGTTTGTGTCGCAACGAGAATAAATTTGACGAGAGAGAATTCCGGTCCTGGCCAATGTCAGACAGGTACCGTATGGTAACTAGTACAGCAATACACCTGCGCTGCGCCATCTTGTCTATGCCTTAATCTTGTCTTGTATCAGACTGCGCTACGTGATTTCGAGGACGATTATCCTTGAATGCCGTCATCTTTTGCACGAACGAGGAAGCCAAGACTTACACTAATTACTTACTAGCTATGTTTATTTTTGTTTTTGACTTAAGTAAAGTTGGTCTTTAATAAGCTATAATTAGCAATTTGTTCTATAATTATATTTATCTTTACTATTTTATTCCGTTAACCAAAAGAAATGATTACTGTGTCGTATTTGTAAAACAGAATGTTTAAAGCCAATTGAAATCCGTTCATAATTTTGCATTAGTGATCATTATCTTAATGGAAGAACAGAACTTAAGGAATGCAACGCGGTTATAAAACGGTTTTATAGTTCTGTCAGAAAAAGCACTGTTGAATCGATTCGTTGCACTTTTATTTTTATCGGTAAATACGTGAACACTTTATCCGACTTGAATAACTTGTTTCTTATTGGAATATTGTGTATTGAAGGTTTTATCTCAAGGATGATGAAGAAATATGTCATATTTATTTTGTTTAGCGAGGTGATAAAGGAATATTCTATTTTGCTTGCCGTCATAAATTATGCAGACCTATATCCTTATGGATTTAGAATACATTTGTTTGCTGTTATATTTCCGTAGCAACAGACTGCAACCCGGTCAGCTAAGCGGGAGAAATTAGTCCATCCATTATTTATATCACTGACTCACCCCTGCAGCTATCAGGTGTGCTCATTTCGATTGTTCCCAACGGTCCTAATGTAACTTATATGTTTTGTTTCCGAAAAATATAACACGTGTTTTGAAAAAAAATGTATTGTTAATTTCCTTAAGAACTCTTAGAGGTTCTTTGGGGTTGCAGGCAGGCAGCTTTTTAACGGGAAGGAATGGGTAAAATATCCAACTAAACATCAGCAATATTTTATAAATGTATTTCATAGCATTATCATGTCTTTATATAAACATAATAACAAAATTTACATGCTTATTTATCTCTAGCGAGTTCTTCTGAAGACAAATTTGGAGTTGGAGATAAGAGTTCCAGGTGGAACTTATATAAGAAAAGTACTTATATCAATGAATCATCGTGAAACTAAAAACCATTATTTTCTTGTGTTCCTGTTACAAGATACATTTGCAAGTTAAATCTAAACATATCTGAAAGCGTAAAGCAGTGTCATTGCTCCTTGTATAGGCATCATACGGGTAGGTAACGTACATAAGTCTTCGCTTATTGTTGACTCTGACAAGGCAGTTTATATTCCAACTGCAAAATATTAGGGAGCTGACGGAAACGCTCGCTCACGTAATTTGTCCTCCCCTAGCACACAGATATGCAGATGTTCTACTGGTTATTTAACGGTTATTTCTAATTTACACAAAAAATAAAACTATTTAGCACTCATATTTCAGCCTATTTTATGGGTATTAATAGGCGTATCGAATTTCACACGTATATGATAATTATGTCTTTTTGTTTTATTCATACATATTTGTTTTTAGATGTGTTTAGTTTATTCAATACAACAATGAAAAAAAAAATTGTGGGCGACGTCCACTTAAACCCCTGGGGGATCTATTTACATTGTTATGTCCGCGTAAAACTTCTGAGGGATGTTTTATATTTTGATGTCTTTTACAAAATCTACCTTGAGTGAAATCATAGACAGGGGATCAAAGTGGACATAAAATATCCACCGGGGGATTTTACTACATAAGAATGCCCAAGATCTTCCAGGGGATCTTTCAAAGGGTTTTAGTTGACATCGCCGAATTTTTTAGTATTAAGGACGACTACCCTACATTTTGTAAAAAAAAATACGTCCAGCACAAATCTATTAGTAGGTAAAGATACTATATTTTTTTCTTCACTTCTAAGCATTCACTCAGGACAATCAAATTCATTTTGATTATAATTCAGTTTAAAATGTATAAGTAAACTTCTTAAAATACTCGTAGGAACATAGCAGCCGTTTTCCTTATCACTATGACTACATGTGGACACAGTAAGATGAGACCCTGCAACCCTAAGGGCATTTACTTTCTCTTATCATCTAGGAACAGGACACATTCATCATAATAATTATTTCCCAGCGCTAAGGAAGTCTTTATCTTTACTTCTTGCTAAAGTACGTAGATGGGTAGGTACTTATTGCCTGCAGAGTGTAAACAAATATTTAAGTTTAACCATCATTTAAAGATCTTAACAGTTATAAAAACAATAGTATAGACAGTGTTACGAGCAAGAGGAAAAATTAGTTATACTTAATTTTAAACTGCATACAAACACGCATGGGCTTGTGATTCACTTACACATTATAAAACTAGCCATGAGAAAAAGATTGTATTAATTGAAATATATGTAAGTAGGTACTACATTTTTCATCTAGATAGTATTTATATATTTATCGCAGTAGGTATTTGAGTCAGATGTTAAGGTTATTTTTTTAGCCACAAAAAAGGCATAAGAAAAAACCAACCACGACCAAAGTTAAATTACACAAACTTCTAAAGAGGTGTTGTGTTTTTTTGTTTCTATCCTTATAGTTTTTTCTTCTATTGTTAATTGAATATCTCGATAACTTCTCGAAAGTAATATTAAAATACACCGCGTTGGATCGAACTGATACCAAAATGCATTCTATTTTTGGTTTCATCGTAGTCGGGTAAAAATGAAAATTAAACAATGGAACACAGAACAAAGGAATAGCATAAGGTATCACATAAATCAGGTTTCAATAGGTATTGGTTGATATCCCCAGTCAAATCATAGATGAAGTCAAACCGGATTAAACTAACGAACTAATCTAGCAAGGGAGGATGGAATTTAAGCGAGTAAATATTGGATGGAGGATGGATCGCCTTGTTACTAATTGGTTTGATCATCTATGTCCCTACTTAGTTAATACGTTATCAAACTCAATTCCTACTGGTACATTATATATATTAGTTTTTGATCATTTTCAATAATATTACATTTTATTTATTTTGATCGTTAGAGGTATCATTTTTTGTTCCTACACAAGAAAGACAGTTTAGCTTATACAACACATGTCTGTAGTTTTTCAATTTAATTCTTATACTATTATTTAGTGTAAATAGAAACTACTTAGCAAATAAATACAACACGAAGATAAGAATAAAGTGTAAGGACTGTTGGAAAAATTATAACATGGAGTTTATCAATCAACAAAGCAACTTGGGGTTCCCAAAATTTATTTAATGTACTGTTTTTATTTCATATATTTTAATGACTTGGGCTTGTGATGGAATTTAAAATTAAACTGATTGTTTATTAGATAATAAGTTTAAAAACTTTAATTTTCAAATTTAGCTTTAAAGTGTCTAGTACAAAGCTATCATATCGACTTAAAATAGCTTTTAAAATAATAAGACGATATCTTTCGATAAATTTTCCCATTGATCTTGACTCTTTTTCTGATTTGGGATGTAGTAGGTATGTAACTTTTTAACGAATCAACCTTTGCAAAATAGGCTTTGCTGAATAAATACAGACAACGGCAGAGAATCAGAGTATTATTTTTGTTTCTACGGGACACTAAGCTTAACATTTTACTGATATCCTGCAAGAAATTCTGAAGCGTCATTCATATTGAAACATTGTGTTTAAACAAAAGGGTCAGAAATTAGTTACTAAAATAGGCTTAAGATAACAGTAGTTAGCAACGAAGGTATGAGTCGAACATCTTGCCCGGAGCAAAAAATAATAACAAACTATCATCTGGAAGGGAACTGGTTTTGAGCGGCATCGGCAGCGGGCGGATGATGCTGCCCTGTCGATACACATAAACACGCCAAACATTTTTTATTGCTTGTAAACCATGGATCAAGGAATAAATGACTAAAAGAAACGTAAGCCGGCAGCAAACCTGCATTAAAGCTAATTATCGTTTCAAAAATAGGTAGATAGGTACTTGACATGATTACTTTTTTAGTTGATTCTTTAATACCATTACCATTAGCAGTGTCTACAAAAATAAAACTACACTCACCTATGCAAACATCAATTAGTCCACCGGCATACCCTCGCAAACAAAATTTGCTAAGTAAGAGCACAAAACTGAGAAAAGAAGTGTATTTCAATCGAGACAGTCCACAAGATAATTTGCTATTAGTAATTTTTTCAGTGCAATTTTCACAAGTTTCACTCCACTTATCGTCACAGGCATGTGACGAAGAGAATAACTTTGTTTCGCGTGGTGCGTGGGCAAGCGAGACGTAGTGACAGCGTGCTCGTTCGTATTCGACTGAAGTTCGGTTTTGGTTCGGCTTTAGTCCGTCAGCTCTTCGGCGATGTTCGACTTGGTGAAGCTCAAAGCTCGGGCCCGAGGCTCTGAAGCTTAAGCAAGCAAGATACAAAAGCGTGCAAGCTTTTTGCTGAAATGGCAAAAAGTGGCAATGAAAATTGAATACAATTGCTTGCGTTTTGTTTGTTTTTTTTAGTCAGCAGTTTTTGTTGAGGTAAAGCTCTTTTACTTTAGAAAAAGAGAACTGATTTGAAAAGTTTTTTTCAAAATCAAGCTCTTAAATATTGTTTCGGTCTAGTTGTTTTTGTCATTTATACCTATAGTCAAAAGCCAAGGTTACTCCAAAAATCAGTAATTTTAGAAGCCATTAATAAATTGTACAACGTAAATATTTTAGCTTAGCTGCGATTTAATTTTAGCGTCTATGCGTGAGGTGGTCGCAAATTTTACACTTTTTCCTTTCTTTATAAACCACATGTTGCAACTCTGACGCAAATAGCTGTTATTGTAACTGCTTTGCATTTTATTTACTTAAATAACTGCTGTCTAACAAAATAGACAATAAAACGTTGGTACCTATTTATGTCTCCTCTTATCCAATCGGATTAAAATGATCGATTTCGTCCATAGTATTTACCAAAACTACAGGTATACTGTATATTTTAACATCTTTATTGACTGGTTTGGAGATGACAAGATTTTTAAACATAGAGGCTTCTGGATCCTTTTTAAAGGTACACATAATAATTCACAATTTTTCAGGATTTGTTTAACATCAATGGGAACCTAACTGTGAAATACTCGTTTTTGCAATCCTTTTAAGCTGTGAAAAAAATCAACTTCTATTTCTACGAGTACTTTTAAAAACTTCAGTAATGTTAATTATTTCGGGACATCAACAAAAAGCTCATAAAAAGTTCAACTACGCCCACACATTAACTTTGTGCTCTCGTCGGCCTTTTTCCGAATACAAATAAACGTTCCTGAAATGTATTTCACAATTTTCAACTGTAAAGGGCTCCAAACCTAAAAGCTACTGAGAAATCCCTTTATGAAATTCAATATGGCGTGGTCGCTACAGTATCTAGTGAAAAGAAAATCTAATGGATGGTCTGCCATTGACGATGACTGATGGGGCTTTCTATGTGATTTATATTAATAGCTGGATTAGTTATGCTAACTCACATGAGCAGATATGACTTCTAGCGATAGGACTATTCTGATGATAATTAGCATACCCGCTAAGTTATAAAGTTTTATAGAATAAACGTTGGCATACGCAAAAGCTTTAAAATATAATTGATGCAAATATATTTTTGTAACATTATTAAGGCTTACACAATTTTTACCCATTAATCTCCAGTCAAATAGATATCTAGTAAAACTTTTACAGAGTAAAGTTTAATGAAGCAAAAAGTTTTAGTTTTGTAGTAACCGAGTTCATAAAATCCATACTCGTATGAGCATTGGATTGTAGGAGTTTCGCGTCACTGCATTTTTCCATGTTGTTGGGTTCTCAATTCTATTTAAGTGATTTTAATCCAATTGCTAAATGGGTACCCCACGTCCTTATCTGATGTATCAGTTTTTGTGACAACAGGTACTAAAGCTTATTCCACTAATATTATAAATGTGAAAATGTTGAATTTGGCACTTGTCTTTTTTTAAAAGAATCTTAAGGAATAAAAGCGAAATCTAAGCTGACGAAGTAACGGGCAAAAGCTATCATAAAAATCTATAGGCTCAAAACCTTCTGTACTCAAGACGTCAGGGTAAAAAAACCTAATGTTTATACTAACGATGAACAGATAATAATTAATTTACAATCAAAAGTTAAACTACTTTATTGTAACAATAGTTCATTGCATTGGTTATCAGCTCTCAATCACCCTTTTAAATCTCGCCTGGGGAGATAAATTACAGTACAATGATTGTCCGTGTAGAATGAAATAACTGACCAAGCCACAGAATACCGTTTTAACCCAATTCCTTGGGGCCCTTCGATTAAAGTTGCCCTGGATTCAGAACATCAGATAACTCAATATCTGGAATTGACCTCCGAAAATTGAAATGATTATCTGAACAAGATCTACCGAACGGATCGATGACACGCCTTGAGATTTTGATTGAGATTACACATTACTATCATATAAAGAGGGAACACTTATTACATTTTTGAAGTGTTATAAAAATATTAAATACATTATTTTTATTTTAAAAACACGGTGCTTGCTTTGGATATTTCTTCATGTCAGTAGTATCACATATACTAAACCACACAGATTTTGGTTAAAACCATTCGGAAATTCAGGAATCTACTGCCAGAAATCTAACTAGTGTAAATAAATTTAGAAATTGAGCTCTTACTTTCAATAAGTAAATGTATGTATCGATGTAAGCTATTTAAAAGGAAGGATACGCTTTTTAGTTCGAAGCCTTACAGCTCCCGTCGAATGTTAAGGACAATATTGACTCAAATGTAGGGTTTCTTCAGTGTGGTATTTGTTTGCAAACAGCTGTGGCTTAAAACCTTTGATGTAAGCAGCAGAAAGAATCATCCAGAAAAGT
This sequence comes from Choreutis nemorana, assembly GCA_949316135.1. NCBI lineage: Eukaryota > Metazoa > Arthropoda > Insecta > Lepidoptera > Choreutidae > Choreutis > Choreutis nemorana. The sequence continues at coordinate 4,935,514 of OX438598.1, forward strand.
TGGAGGGTTACATTTGTTTACTTAAATACTTGTACTTTCAGCGTTTTAAGTGGTTTGTGTCAGTGTTACAATATTTTAAAAGATACAAATTACACCTTTTCGACACGTACTTATTACACAATAAATTTAGAAGTTCAAGATCAACCTGCTAGGTAGTAGTAGCTACATTCATTATTTATATAAAACCCTTTAAATTCTTTAATAAGGATATTTAGGTATTACATTTTACTGTAAATGAAATGAAAATTTCAGTTTTCACTACAAAGAAAGCTACGATTTACCTAAAACTACGAATGTAATAAATTGTGGAGCAATGAAAATGATTGAATAAGGCTTTTAAATTTTATAAAATCACAAGCTCTTAAATTGTTATGTAAGAATCTTTCCAAAAACAATGTTAAGTAAAAAATGAATACGAGATAAATTACGATTGTTAACCAAGAGACGGCAAAGACAAAAGATGGGCCTTTACGTATTCAAGAACTGTTTTGGTCAAAAGAATCGCTTACCATACCCGTAATTATCGTATACGTGTAATCATTTAATGGTCGGGTTTTGTTCTTACATCATACTGAGACTATAGACCAAGAGTAAATTACGTTAGGCTGCTGTAATACATCACTTTCTCTTCATAGATATCGCTCCCATTTTATTTGGGTCATGATTCATGGTTATGTATTCTGATGGAAGACTAAGTAATGCAGTCAATAAGGCGCTCATGAATAAATTTATGCTCGTTCTCGCAATGTGCTGTGATATTGTTTGTGAATACATTAAGAAAGAGAATGACACTTAAAAGATTACAGTGTTTATTGGGTGTCATGATTATAATATTGTCTCGTCAAATTATGGATGTTCGGTATGATCTTCGATTTATATAAGTATATTGTATTTAAAATGATTTCATTAACCAAAGACAGAAATATTTTGTTAAAAAAAATGTGCTAAAGTCATCATAAAAATCAGTGAAACATTTCGGAATAAAAATGTTGGTGTCTTGTAGTACTTTTGAAATTCAAAGCTTCTTACTTCTAGAACGGATGCTGTTTATAAGCTGTCTTAGTAAAAAGCTCAAGTAAACCCAAATTTTTTAAGATCACTTAGTTGGATACCACTTTCGTGACGTAGCTAATAGCATTTAAATTCAATCTTACGAACCCTTTTAAATCTAGACGTCAGCCTTCCCATTAGGATTTTTCCAACGTTCGGGTTCACATAAATTTTTTACTCTCCTAAATAATAGTATTGGCCACACGTGCTCCCTACATTTAGTCTATTTCTGCCTGCGAACGATCTGCAATATTAATGACGTTTTTACGTGACATCGTAAACCGGGGAACCCAAATGAAAGCCGGAGGTAAAATGGAACCTAGTATACAAGTATTTAAGTAACATACTGTGATTATATATTATTAAAGTTCGATATGAAAACAAAGGCATTGAGTTTTCTAGTAAAATAATGCAACATTATTGATAATTTTTTTGATGTGAGCTGTTTAGGGTAAAAATAAAATAGATTAGTATATCGATACAAACCATAAAATGTTTATCACATTATCATAAAACTTTACTGGAACGGTGAGAAACATGGTAGATACAATGTACGGCAATCCAAGACTAGAACCCTCAACCTGTCGGGTCGGGTCGGTCGGTTAACAAACTGAGCTACCATGTCCTCATTGAAAAAAAGGCATATTTTCTGAACATGAAGTATCTGGATTTTATCATATGGAATAATGACATGGGAGCTGATGAGGGAAGGGGTTAGATATAGAAACTAACGTTTCATCACTAAATAGGAAAAGTTAATTTGAACTGGATATAAGCCGACTCGCTTGAGTGTACAAGTTGATTCCGAACGACTTGCTCGAATGCATTCAGTCATCTCTTCCGAATGGATTGAGATACACATCAGGAACTACATTCATACAGAAAATTGTTCATCAGCGCAATCGAAATTAGACTCTGCACACTTTAAAATAAAGGACAAATGTATTTATATGCGCTATCTATCTTTAGTTATCAATGAACATGGAGATGCAACTAGCTGGTCACGCAATATCAATAATTTTTTTAAAATTAATTAAAACGTTGTTTGACAGTTTCTTTCAAATTAGAAGCATTTATTACAATTCCATTACTTGCTTTTCATAAAATATTGTTAAATATGAGTCATGCTTTATAGAATGAGCAAGAAAAGAAATTGGCACTAAAAATTTTTTTTTTAACATTTAGTTACGCAAAAATAATAAGTATACAATTCAAAAGGGCGTGGTAGTTTTTTCAAACCATCGAAGAGTAATCTTACCATAAAAGTAAGCCTAGTAAGTAATTCATAATCAAAATGATTAAAGTTTACTTCTGGATTTCTATCTGAATTAATAATAATAATAATAAATAAATAACCACATCACGACACACACAATGACTCAGCCCTGCAGTAAGTATCGTAAGAACTTGTATCGCAGGTGCTAAGCAACGATATGGTATACACTAAATAAATAAGAATACAACATCCAAGACCGGTAAGCGAAACAATGCGTCTTGCAAATAACACAAAGTCCCGCCCCCGCCGGGATTCGAACCCGGAACCTGTAGCGTAGCAGTCGGCTGTTTACACCACTGCACCACCGAGGCCGTCAAAAGTGAATTGTTTTCTTGTTTTGTCCTATTAAGACCCTTTTTTTTGTAGTCGGGTTAACTTGAACTTAATTTTATTTAATATTTTTCCGTTTTTATTTTACTTAACGAGCTATTTTTTTCCTCTGGAGCCGCTATTAGTACCTACTAAGGCTCATTAAACATATAATATGACAAAAACAATATGATAGCTATGCATGTTTGCAATGTACTCGCCAACATCTGTCTTTTGATACCAAACACGACATGATTATCTCAGTTAAATCTTTTTCGACGTTAAATCTGAGGTTTATCTTCCGTCATATAAAATTTGATAAAATATAAATATTATATGTCACTCTGGCCATTATTACGAAACTATTGACACCTCATTCATTAAAATCGGTCTCGATGTTTAGGCGCTACGTTGGAACATACATACATAGACTGTTAAAACTATTACTTCCTTCCCTTACATCTTTCCCTTTTGGGTCGGGTAAAAACGCGAAAGTTTTTGAGTATGGATGTTTGTTGATTATAAAACTTTACACAGTTCATCTATGCATAATTTTTCTTCACAGTCGTGAGCAGTACTAAGTTAAACTAAAGAATATGTAAAAATAAAAACAAGCATATGACAAATGATTTTATAGAGACAATAATGAGACTATAATTAGCTAACCCGGCTCGGGTCGCCCGCCGCTGTGACATCCGCGTCTTTGTCGCCTTCCTTTCAGGGAAGACTATAGCCCATTGTTCTGCAAGGCGAGGTTAATGAGTGCGATTGATTTATTTAGGCATATAGCAAATTCTTCAGTTCGAAAAAAGGTTTGAAACGTCCGTCTGACTCGTGGGAAGTCGAGAAAGTTTCAAAAGAAATGTGTCAGCGGTCGCAGAAATAATTAATCTCAAGCTATTACTATATACTTTTCATTACAGGTAAATTGAAAATTATGATGGAAAAAAAACTTTAATACAATAATATAACTACCATTATAAACGTTAGATATTTTAAATCAATTTAATTGTTAAAACGTCAACGAAACGAAAGCGATTTTATTTGCAAAAGTTTTATCTGAAAATGGTTAGTGGGATACTGCGAGAGAATTTAGTTTTTTAAATGTTTGTCATTTTACAGTGGAATTTCTGTATTTTCATTAATAGTATATATATATTAAAACCATATCTTCGTGTAATGTGTTATATTTTATTATTTACAACATGTACCCAAACAATAGTGAGATAAAGTATTTAGTATCTTAACAATTTAAACTTAAACGACCGACATCATCAAGAATCATTGCGAAGTTAAAAATATGCTTCAACTTTTTAAACTGCATCCTTGAAGTCTGCCAGACTTTTTGTCTGAAGGGGATGTATGATATGAATCATTCTTGGTAACGTGATTTATTTAAACGTGTGTATGCATCCTTGATCAAGGCACGAAAAAGGTTGACCGCTATGCATGACCGCGATGCCTTGCAATAAAACTCCACAAGGATCTCTGGTATTTGCACATACAAATTATTGAGGATTTTTCTCTTATACAGTCTTATTACTGACTCAATACATAATTAAATTATTCCATTTTGGGTCTATTTCGGTATTATCCTGACATTCTCTATTCAAAGCTTTTAAATTGGCAATCTAGTTTAAATATTGGCGAATAAATTCAAAATATAATTATAAATAGGTACTACAACCGGACAACGAATGACATAAGAAAGGATAATAAAATTCATCACAGTATTTCACAAATTACGTTAGTCCTTAACTTCCCTACGACTTGTAAGTATTTGGAAAACATTTTCATTATTATGATTCTATTTTTACTGCGTATAAAACACTACAACTTTTGCCCTAATACAAAGTTGTCCTGATACTCATACGTGACGAATGGTATATATTATTTTGTTAAGATTACAAGATTTCATTCCACTACTGTACTAAAAACGTACATAAGGGTTTCTTGTACATTTTCTGAACTCTAGAGAATCACAATGAAACCATCTTTTACTTGAACAAGAGCGCTCTTGGGAGTGCTAACCATTTATAATTTTATGCTAACTGTTGCAAATAAGCCAAGTTTCTTATACTTTAGAATGATTTTGTATCTTTATACCTAAGTCTATGCAAATATGATTTAGAAATAGCTTTAGTTAATTTGTTAATTATCTAAGCTTTGTTGTGTCTGGTTTTCTGAAATAAATCGCTTCAATATAAACTTTAGTCGGTATAAAGGATCATTAAAATATTTTCAAATTTAATGAGTTAGCCTAGCTACTTTTATTCAGCAATAAAACAAAACTTTTAATTGGTTCAGAACGATCGCTAATTAGAAATTTAAGTCAGAACTGAATGCTTTAAAATTTAATTCAATACTTTTCTCCTTTTTAGGTGGTAATTTGTGTGAAACATTATTTAAATCGTAATCGTTTCAAAAACTTGGTTAATCGATGATAACCCTTAATGTATACAGTTACTTACTATGGATTAAATTTTGATGTTCACTATTGTGATAAGAACAACATCGACTTCTATTAGGTATGTATGTTCAATCTGTCCCCTTACATAAAATCATTTCAATTTCGGGAACTAAGAAAGAAATAATGTATTGGATAGCTGCTGTGCATAAATAAGCTTATGTTTGGTTTTGTGCTTACGTCGAAATACTAGCCTAAAAATGTGAGGCGTTCACCTACCTGTATCGCAATTCTGGTATTTTGCTAGAATTTTTGTAAATGTAGCCTCGCCTCTCTGGTTTTATACAGTTCTGCTTTGGTTTGTTTATTTAGAGGTAAATTTTAATTAAAACGCTTTCAAGTTTTTCTACATAGATCTTATTTGGTTAAGCAGAGAGGCGATGAAATTTTCTTTTGTCCTCACTCTTTTCGACATTAAGAAAAATGTTTTCTTAGCTTTTGTGATTTAACTCCATTACCAAAAAACGTCTAAAGGTTTAATCAGAGTAAAATTAAATTGTTCTGAAAGAAATTATATTTAGTAAAAAATAAAAAATACCACATAAATGTACTGATATACTAGAGTGAACTTATTAACACTAATAAAATGAGCATGTTATGTGTAAGTGTAAAATAGAAAGTAGCTTAAGCTTTCCAGCCATCAAAATCAGTCAGAAAGACAAAGAGGAAAATCAATGCGATCATCGGTGCTACAAAAAGTCGGCAGGCTCCCATTATACCCGCGATGCAGGTCAAAAATCAACGACTTTGGTAAATTATTTGACCTTTTTCAAGAGACCTTCACCTTCTTATTCATAAAAATATGTTTAGTTTAGTATTGGAAAAAACACAATTTCTTCTTACTTGGCACTTAAGATTCGATCTTGTATAACGACGAACCTTAATATTATGTAAGTATTTTTTTTAAACCTAGTGTCAGTTACAGATGCAGTTCTAAAACATGAGTTGATAATAGTGAGCGAGGTAAGATAATCTTGGCCTGGGCGTAACTTGATGCTGCGGTTATATGGACGAGACATCCTCCGTTTTCATTGTATCTACTCCAGTCGTGGACATTTAGGTTAACTTGTAGAGACACGTGCCTTTGTGAACATCGTCCTGTCGGTTTACAGTCAGTTGTTTAAATAAAAAATCAGAAAATATTAGGTCACGTGAAGCAACACCCATAGGCAGGCCTAAATTGTTTTAAGTCTGCATAAAAATTATTTTGCTTACCACTCTTTCAGTTTGTCATCCTTAAGTAATAATATAGTATATTTTGTGATTAGAGTAAGATTCTATGGACCATTTGAAGAAAACAATTATCTGAATTTCAATGGGCAAAAGTGGCCTTCCTCCAAAAATTACATTTATTAGATTAAAGGTCTTAAATTCAATTAAATTAATATTAAATTAGTTAATTAATTTAAATTTACATTGAATTTTCAGGGAGGTGCATGCCAGAATTTGCTGTGTGGTTGGAGTTATTCATTTATATAAATTGACAAAAATAGAAGTTAATAGTTTAGAAAACTCGTTTCAAATTTTCATTTTTGTTGCCGGTCGCTTGGCCGCCATTTTTGTGGCAACGTCTCATAAAGTGCTCAGATTTTGAAAATCAAACTTTTTTTGATATATTTTTTAATTGAGACACATACAATATTGTGTTGAATAATGAAGTTCTAGTGATTTAGTATAAGTTTAAGTATTTTGAGTATTAGTACAAGTTCATATATTCATAAAATATTAATTCAACTAAAAACAAAATATTTTAACCTTATTGTGGAATTATCCTCAATTAATATGAATGTAAGTACCCTTTATGAATATAAGTAGACCTTTATTTTGGCTTCATACATTTTTGCCCATTATCTTGTCTTTTATTTTAAGTTACAAAAATTTTGATGTAATACTAGTGACATCAATGGTTTTTAAGTGGAAACTTAACGTTTGCGAAGTCTGTTCTGTTTTAGTAAAAAATAGTAAGGACATCAAGAACAACCTTAATTGGTTCTGGTACAAATTACTAGATGGCGCTAACAATTTACTCCAAGTAATTTGGACAATTTAACTTTTTAAATACAAAAATTACACTAGTACTTATTAAAGCAGTTTTGTCGAGAAAGGTATTTTAAAATATTTTGTAAATACTCAAAACAAACTGAATTCGATAACTAGCGTTAAAGCTTTCAACGGAGCGATGAGTTAGTTGCTTTTACAAATAGGGCTTGTTTTAACTAATTTATAAGTTTAGAATGGCTATGTTTTGTTGATTTAGTATTACAGTAAATTCCTAGATTGGCTCACACCTGCCTAAAAATACCTACCTACCAACCAGATTAGTAGGTAGTTGCCTTAAAATGACTTCTCAAGGTTGCGCGTTTCCTAAAATACTTTAACTAAAAATAATGCTATGGTAATTTTGAAATTACGATTTCATTACGACGGGCAAATTTATCACAACAAATGCTCAAATATTTCGATCTCGGATACTCAAACCAAGAAAAATAAGAAATTCTTGAAAGAATCTCCGTATTATAATACCTAAGCATTCCTGTAGCCCTTTGCCATTTATCAGTGGATACCCGTAGAAGCAAAAGGATCTCTGGAACGGAAAACAAAACAACGCGATCGTGACTTCCAAGCCGGCGAGCTATGCAGGCAAATCAAACGCAAATCGAATATCCATAAAGCAATTTCTTAGCACATTTCTAAGGGGGGATGAGAGAAATAAGAGTAATTTTTCGCGTCATTGGCATTCGGTCCGCAGTCTAGGTTTCCGTCGACGTTTCTGTTCCGCCTCTACCACCATTTATCACGTTGGGAAAGCGAAAAACTCACGGGCTTACTGACCCGTTACTTTTCCATTTACAGAGTGTTTCTCTCTTATCTCATCCGTGTAATATCCAACCTCATCCAACGAGAGACAGTCATCCTATTCGAATAGATTTATGAATTCGCCTTGACGATTGCTTTGCGCGACACGAAACACGATCAATCACGTTTCACTGCAAATTCGAGTGGGCACTATAAACAGTAGCTTTATGATACCTTTAATCATATTATTTCGGAAAATATCCATTGCTAGATGAATTTGGAAGACAATGAATCAAAGAAACAAAACTGTTTTGCCAATTTGATTATAATCGGAGGTTAAAGAAATGAAAAAGAACTACTCAGATAAATTGAATTAATCGCGATGAATAAATAACTAAAATGCGATGGGAAAAGTAATGTCATGAGCGGCACTCAGTAGGTGACGTAACAGAAACTGCCACTTCGTTATACACAACTTTTATTACTTACATTTACGTCAACTCCATAGTGACTATTTTGAAATACATATTTCATTTTTTCAAACTCAAACTTAAAACTTATTCAAACTAAAATGGAATCTATAGATTAAATTTAAGTTTAGTTGAATTATATTGAAAGATTATTTACCGGAATTTTTAAAATATCCTGTGACAAATGGTTTTTCTAAGCTATGAACATGTCACCAGCCAGACTGTTTAACAATCAGTAGCAGTAGTTACAGAAACCTAATAGAATTGTAAGCATCGAAATTAGCAGTAATTGGATTTAGAATCGGATTGGCCAATACTGGGTAAAGTAGTTCAGTAGCAGTTGTTGTAGATGGCTGTTGATGTGAAATATTGTACTGTACTCTGGTTAAATCAACTTGTTCAACTCTCCCAACAGACATACAGAAATACATACCTAACCTTTATGAATGATGACGGACCTATTTCCGTTACATAAACATAAACATTTATGTAATAATAAGTGTCACTCATTTCATGTATCATATGTGTACGTCAGCATATGACAGTGGGTGTAATTTGGAATTGTCATTTGTATTCATTTTTACAGTTTCTAAAGCATATTGTATTTTACTTAGGTTGTAGTCCACATACCTTCATCAAATGAAGTAGTTTCTATTAGTAATTAATCTAATTTTAACTAATTTTAAATTGAATTTCTTTTTAATAATATTTTATCCATTTACCAATGTGCGTTTGTCTGTAATAATTTTAACAGGCCGAATTTCAAATTATTTAAATAGCTGAACTGGTTCAGACGGAAGATTAACTTCTTGGTAATTATCAAAAAATGTGAACTTCCGTCTGAATTATAAAACATTAAGAATCAGCGATGAAGCTTTGATAAAACGACTTTTTACGCACATAATAAATAGCTATTAAAACCAGAACCCGAAACATTATGCACCACAATTTATTTCTTTTTCATTCTCTCCCTAACCATAAAGTGGAAAATACGTTATCTAAATATTTAAAAGAAAACAACCACAAAATACACATTGTTATAATGCCCGAAAAACAAAAATTATATTGTACCTGTTTTATTTACAACCCTATATTAAAAGCTTGAATATGGGTTAGACAGCTATTTCAATTTTATTGTTTCAGGATAGAAAAGAAAGGAAAATACAGTTTTTCAAAGAATCTTTTAAGAAATATTTGAAGTGTCATTTCGTATCTTCGAAGATGAAAAGGAATCACATTGGATAACCACCCAGGAGAAACTCTTCCGTGCGTAGATTTAAAGCTGGTTTACACGATCCTGGATCTCTGAGCATTTATAAATCTAGTGAATAGCCTTTTTCTAGTCAGGTTTTCGACCGGAGACCTCATTTTCACTTTACTTAGTCGATTGAGGTCAAGTTTGTCCATTCAGTTCGAGGATGAAAAATTAATTTCTTAAAATAGGTTTACTGGTATCCTAACATTCAAAGACAAGCCTGTCTGTATAAAATTTTGAATACGTGAGTTATTGAAATAAAGTTGAGTAAGTGAAAGTTATATTTAGGTACTTATCACTCCGTCAATACCTATGACCTTAATTTGTATATTCTTTGAGGCATTAAAACGATTTCCAAATATGAATTCAGCAGCTCGTAGTATTAAAACGATATAAATGATTGTCTTCCTTTAACAGTAGGTATGTTAAGTATTAAAAGAAAGAGGGAGCGGCCACCTGTCACTGCTGGCTATTAGTCAAATATAGTTCTACTTAATGGTTAGCAAATAGCTTTAATACATTTATCGACGTGATAGCTCTGTTGTTATTATTCCTACGAAGCTTTCTTTACCAGGTTTAAATCCCGACAAATGTAATGTTGCTGGGAACACCACGAGGTTTTGGATTTTTAATACATAATTCATTTATTTTAAGTAATTTATTAGAAAGCTCTTCTTACCTATATGATACTTTTTTTTTTATTATTACCATAAAATTAACAAAAATGAAGTGAGGCTAAAATAATTCATCTCGAAGTGTACTTTCCTTGTTTGACTAAAGAAATTTGTACGAGTTCTTGAACTTAAAAACATTTAAAAATCAACTGTAGTTTTTTTTGGGCCTCAATTATGTCCCCAGCTTTACGTGGACATTGGGATATGGTTGTGGTCGAACCGCAGAAAAAATATTTCATTTGTCATGGTCATGTAAGCCCACTATGATCCCTTTTATGAGGTCCTATGTAACAGGCATAAGCTATGAATGTCTCATAACAGTGGAAACTTACTTACCGTATTAATGGATAAGCCTGTCATAATGTCAGATTCAGAACGCTGCTGATTTAGTTACCCTCGTTGATTTCTAAGAACCTTTCAGTTTCAAGGATGTAAATTCTTTTAGGTAAAAAATAACGTTGGTAAAAAAGTAAATAATTATGAAGTTCTACTATTGTAATAATTGTTATAGCACTTTATTTAACTATTTTTAATGGTTTTACATAATTGATTTGATGAAGTTCTTTTAGTAGGGAAATTAAAATTATTCAATCATGAATTTGACGATCTAAGAGTGGAATTTTGGTGTAGTTGCGGTTTTGTGAAGAAATCCACTTAACAATAAAGTTTCCTAAACTTTCAAGGGATAAAGTGTAGGATGAAGAATCTGAAACTCATAATAAATAATAAATTCTGTTGTCACAGTCACAGGTGTGCATTATCTACCGACTTGTAGCTCGGTATCTGCTTCCTTAATTCTAAATTCAAGTCTGATTCTAATATTAAGAGCAACAAAAGTTTTTTTTTTTTTCAAATATTTTATTAAGATTTGAAAAACATTAGATACAAGGTCTGCTTGCTGTATCGCTGCAGTAAATGTTTCAACTTTAAAACATACGGACCACCGGAAAAATAATAACGAACCCTGGCATCATTTTGAAAATAAGCCTTTCTATCAAAGTGAAACGAACTCTTTCACAGAAAGGGGAAAAGGGGATGTAATTTTACGCGCGAGAGCCTTCTAAACCAATACACAGCAGATATTTCTACTCACCGATACTTGAGGATAAACTTGAATAAACTCATCCGGCAATTTACTTCGGTGGGCTTTAGTTAAGCGTTTCACGTCTTAATCATTTGGATTTGTACTATAACCCTATTTTCCCGACTATGTCTAAGGCATAGAAAAAGGTACGGATAACGTTATGTTACTTTCATAGTTTGAAAAAAAGTTGGGCCGGTTCTACTTGAATTATTTGCAATGTTTTTGATTAAATTACATTGTTATCAGATCATTGTTTAGTAATATAATTATGTAGAAAACTTACTTACTAAAAATATTTGCCTAATATTATGATATACACTATAGATACCTATTTCTCAACTATGATTTCAAACTTTTAATTCTAAATTTAACATAACAATTTCATATAAAAAAATAAGGTATGATAAAAAATTTAAACGTTAAAGTCAACACGTAAAAATGTTGCTGGTTTATGTTGTACTAACAATCAGAGTTAAGCGTAATACTAATATATTATCAATTTTAAAATTCATTAAGAGTTGATGTTTGGTTGAAATTGCTTTTTTCAATAACGGTCTTATAAATACATACAAAGTATTTTTATTGACTGTACCATCGATCAATGATTGGTCTCCGCTGCGGTAGAGCACCGCGACTACAAACAACGCGAATACAAGTGGTATTAGATTATGGTATTAGAACGTAACAAATCATAGTAACAACATAAAACAGCAACATTTTTACGTTCGTTTTTCAAACAAATTTAATTCAATCGTGTCAATATGGTGCGTAGGGGGAAAAGTAAAATGTTTTTTAAAGTTCGAATTTTAACTTCATAATGTTGAATTTACATCGCCTTTGACCGAGACCCGTGAGGATTGACCTCGGCGAGGGTACTGTAACGAGAGGGAAAATAAAAAAAGCTTTTCATAAAGTTAAACATAATTTACATGAATAAAACTTCAACAGAAATGTGGGTGTTGTTTTTTACTTATAGGTACTTATTTATACCGAAGTTACCGAGTTATTACTTACTAGCGAAGTTTTCTTATGAAAATACAATGAAGGATAACGAAGTGGCATTCATTTAGCCACAGGACGAATTAATTTATTTATAATCTCCTAGCTGTTGTCTTTGCCTTTGACCTTTATACTGTGTCAATAGAATAACGAATTTATTATTTATCACCAACTGAGTAAGGTCGCAGGTTCTTTAGTGTCTCTAAAAAATTTTCTCTGTTAAGAAATTCAAAGATTATTTTACATATGAACTTAAACTCAACATCAAAATGTCAATATCAGAAAAAGAGGCGAAATATTATACAAAACAGTACAAAACTATTTGAATCTAAGAGGATAGGTAGTATCGTTGCCATAGAAACTGAGCTTTAATTTATTCATACTAATTAGTAGGACATATTGTACTTGTAATTCCTCTCATTAAGGGGAGGTACAAATCTGTTTATCTATTGAGTGGTTTGATTGACCCCGCGGGTACTGTTATATCTTGGCTCTCAGTAAATTCCCTTCTAATAACCTTGCATTATACTTCGGCACGGAAAACGAGTCAGCACAATCCTACCGTGAAAATGAACATCACCGACCGCTATATTGCATAGAATGTTTATTTTAATTGCAGTTGGGTTTTGAATCAAGTTATTCTATTCATTTTTGTATTTATTTAAACTCCATAGCAAAACTAGAACGCCCTGATATATTCAAGTCCCTAGGTTCTGTAGATTTCGCAGTTCAGTCACTGCTTTTAAAACTATTGATTTAAAATATTATCTACACATTGAATGTATCATCTAAATGTTCCAAACCAAATTGTGGGGTGAAAGAACAAGATTTCCGAGACGAGTAAAAATGTATTCCGTTTTATCACATTCTTTATAAAGCGGGCATGATTTGTTGGTGACCCTTCCTAATGTTAACAATTTCTTTTGGTATCCCAAAGTAGGGAAACGGGCTCCTTTGCCTCATCATGAAGAAATGGATCTGGAAAACTTTTCCTCCCCTCATTTTCTTAAGTATGTAATTTTGTTTTTCAATACATTGTTTTCAATATCCAGCCGGTATACATTGAATTTGTTCTAAATGTTTACTGGTTATTATATGTCTTTGAAATTGTTGTTTGTTTATATTTCAGTAGTAATTTTGTAAAGGTTCGAATAATAGTGGAAGCAAACTTTGTTGTTAATGAAGTTTCAGTGTTTAGTTAGGGTGGTAATATTAATTACGCTATTAATATTAAGAAGAACAAAATAGTATATTTCCTTTTTGGATTTGCCTCATAACTACTATTTATAGCTTTTAAATTGTTTAACTCAACTCCTTAAAAAATATCAGCGTGTATCAATTAATAATTTCAAATATACCGTTTTGTTTACATTGTTTACATCTACTAGTGAGCTTAGAGATTATTTGACCAACCGCTTCTGTGGCTTATAAATGAAAAAATAACTCCGCTAACTTTAGTAATATTATTAGAACGTAGTGGATTTAATCCGCCCAACATTTTTTGGAAATGTTTCAGAAGTATTTCAATAAGATACTAAAAAAACTTTGGGAATTTTTTCTCCCCTGTTTAAAGTTTGTTCAGTTGTAATGGTATTGCCAGTTTCTTTCATATTCAACAAATATTTTAAGACTTGCATTATTTCGTACACGTTTATTATACCTTTACCTTTATACCTTATACCTTACGCCTGGTATCTGTTATTTTATAAAGTTTTATTTTGAGTAATAATAGTACAATATAAATATGTCCATATTTTTTGGATTTGAATATTTGCGGTGATGCAAGAAGCATAGGTAAATCTGCTAGTAATTGCCATCTTTGCTGTAAATCTCTTGCGTTAATCACCTCTCTTTTTCTTCTGCTTCCAAAGCAAAGCCGCAGCTTAGTTAAGTACCGGTTGAACTTTTTAGTATGCTCCAAGAAAATCTCAAGTTGTTAGTTAAATTCAAATTGGAAAAGTTTTGGAATTTATATGCACAGTTTTAAGGCACCTATTATGTCCCCGCTAGTCGGTACACGTGTTCAACTTTGCGAACGGGACAGTAACGTGAAAAAGATAATGTACCTACGTGGGAAAAAGTTCAAAAGTTCCCACATTAGTTAAAAATTCTAAACATGTTGGCAAGCCAAGGAAGTTTCAAACGAAAACTTCGTTAAAGCCATACAGGAATTAAACATTCATTAAGCTATTGTTGTCACGATAGGAACTTTTTACACACAAGTTTTTAATAAATTGAGTTAAAAATCTTCACAGTTAAAAATAAAATGAAGTTACTGCAGAATTGAAAAGTAAATTGTTTCTTGTGTATGTTAACGCAAAAGGCTGAAAAATTTAATTTAGTAAATGTTATCTTTGTCAGACGTTTCATAAGCTTAAAGAAATTCGATTTTGGGCACATGTTTAATTCAGTGGCTTATTCCAATTTCATGTAGACCCTAGCATTTTTGACTTGACTTAATGTCGATACCTACTTTCAATAATGAACATAATTAGTTAATTAAGGATTTGACAATCAAATCTATTATTAACTTAATAAATACTTAAGTATCACACTATGAAGAGATTTCGAAGCAAAGTTTTTGTTGTTTCAAATTGATAAAAACAGTTTCTACCAATTGTAATATTACTTTAAAAATGTGACCTAATCTGTTTATTACAGTTCCATATACTGATACAAAAAGATTAAACTCGTAAGGTTTTAATGTTAGTATGTGGGCATATTATAATTCCTATGAAGAAAGAAGCACCAAACTTTAAATGGGATTTAAGAAAGATAATCCGAAGCGTATTTTATACATCTTTAAAGCCTTTACGTGCTCAGTGACTGTTACTTTCAATCGTTTCTGAATGTTTTGATGTCTATACGCACTTAATCGCTGGTCGCCGGGTAACTCTTCATATATTTTGAGCCGCCTGCGGCTAGTCTAGTATAGTCTGTTACTTTCAAGCAATCTTTTAATATGTCTGTTTTTAAATGTGCATTTTCACGTTATTTCATTTGAAATGGGTCTCATGGTCGTAAGCAGTTCAAAGGCTGACTTGACGAAAACGAATTAAAATACATTGTTAAACAGTTAATTACGTGGGTATTTAACGGAGCGCAATATTGTATCATTGATCCTGCCTATTTTATTTTATTGATCGAGAAAACAAACAGTTACACATATTCTATTAATCTCTAGTTTACTCTATTAGAAAGACTAATATCGAGTACGATAGGCAGATGGTGATAGTACTACGACAAAAAGCTAATTAAAATTATTGCTTTTTGGAGGTCAACCGTTCGGTTCTATCGTAAAAGTTTAACTGAGTAGAATTTTTTTACAGTTGCACTAGTTCAACGGTTGAATTATTCAGTTGATTTAGGGAACGAGTCGATCGGTCTGGGAAACATTTTATCTTTGGTACGTTATGTATTATATTTGTTGTGGGAAATTCCAAGAAAAGCCAGATGCGAGGATAAGTGTTGAAATAAAGAGCGCTTGGTGAAGATAATGCGTCGGTTAATGGAGTGTCTCCACTGCAGCCATGTTTGAAAGCTTACTTTCCTTTCTCGCCATTACGGGATTTGCAAAATCGAAAATATTTTGTATTGAAAGTTTTCTACGGTAATGGATGTTTCGTCATAAAATTCAGATTTGCAAAGAAAATATTAACAAATTCGTCTCTAAGGAAATAACGTTATGGTAAATTTGTAAATAAAATAAATTTTAGTATAATTTTTCAGAAGTACATGATTTTAGTAAAACTTACTGGATAGTTTTTCAATAAGTAAATAGTTGTTCTTTTAATAGGTAGCGTTTTTTCCTTTTACCAAAATGTTTATTTTAATACTTTATTCAAAGATACAATCTCGAATGATCCTGATAGAATTTCAATAAAATGAAGATTACTATCTGCATGTGTCTTACTAGAGCCTACCTCGCCTTATCCCTTGAAATGCCAAGTAAAATACGAACGAGCGGCGGTGGCGGCGGCGGCGGCGGCGGAGGGGAAACGTATTTTTTCTCTTTATTTTATTTAAGGAAACTGACGCAGAAACTTTGCGGTAAATGTATAACTCTTCAAGCACGATAAAAAGGAATTTTATCTTATTTTTAGGGTTCCTTCGGAATGAAATGACAGTGAGTTTGTCAATGAAAAGAAACACTATTTACATTCCTGGTCCAATAGAAATACTAGTAGCTTCAAGTATATTTATGACGACCATATAAGTATATTACATAGTATTGTCTGTGTATTATTATTGTTACCAAATACAATATAACTGTGTTAATTTTAAACACTTATACATTATAATTTTTTTAAATAAAAACCTTATATGCAAGTTTCTATGAAATTAAATAGAAGTTTATGATACTAAAAATATACATTCGAATTGAGGACAGACCTCCCTTCTTTTGAAGTCGGGTAAAAAAAATGGATTTAGTGTATTTTAAACATTGTTTAAAATAATAATACTAAATTTTAGTATGAATAATTTTAAGTAATTAATTACAAATTACATTATTTGTCATTGTTTTGTCTGTGTTGTCTCTGAATGTGTGTGTGTATGTGTGTGAGTTATATCAAATGATTTTATCTAAAGTATTAAGAACAGGAGAATATTGATCGCTACTGAACTCTTAAATATCAGCACAAGGTTGTATTTTACCGGGTTACAATTTTATGATTGCATATGTAGCTTTCTTGTTTTTTTTTTTCAGCCAGCTTTCGGTTCTGTCCCTACGCCTAAAAATGTAACAATGTCGTTGTTTCTATTCTATTATTTTTTATATTTCTATAACAATCATGATCTCACGTTGAATATATTTTAGTTCAAAGTGTACCAAGTATGTGAAAAAAACAAATACATTATATACAAACCTTACGAAGGCTAGATGTGATTTGACCGAGATTTTTAAGAATTTATAAAAATATAAAGTCATAAAAAAAGTGAAATGAACGCGTAGTTTTAGTAGGTTAGTTAATTAATACACTGATTTTTAATGGGAAGCAAGCAGGTGGTTCACCTGATGTGGTGGTTATTTCAAATACTTAAAAAAACCATGAATACAATCAAATATCAAACCTTATCCTTTTTTAGTGGACTAAATTGTAAAAATGTATTTTCTTGTATGAAAATTTACGTTATTCGTACGACCGGGAAGTTAGAAGTTTAGAAGGACTATGCGGATTATTTGGGAATTTGCATAATTAAAACACGTGTGTTCATTCTTGCAGACTTAAAAATGAATATGTTACGACTGAACAACGGCCAGTCTATTCTAAATTTCAGCTGCTAATATTTGTTCGCAAGCTATAGGTTAACTTTATATTGATATTCACTTTATTCAATTAAGCTACGTATGTACCTAGTGTTTCGGTTTCGTCTTAGGCAAGGAGCACTTAAGCATGTAATCTCATTACATATTCGTGTAACCTCTATTCCTTGGAGAACTTCAGAGGCACGATCATATTTAAGGCCTCGCTTGGTTCTACTAAGCCCTTTTGAGTGGAAAACGTCAAAGCCAACCAAGGGACAGGCACTCCCAATGGTTTTGGGTCAGAACAAACAGAAGGGATTAATGGTTGAACCTTCCCACATACTGCTTGGATAACTATTGTTGCCGGAACACAGTTACGTACCGGAAATAAAATTTAAATGTTTATTACACAAGCGCCTAATACACCTTTAGTTTTATGAGGAAAAGCTCCATGACCCTAATTTTAACTGAAACAGGGCAACTTCGTAACGCATTTTGTTTTGGCACGTTTCACTTAAATATTATAACGTATATATAATTCAGGTATTGTAGAGATTATTACTTTAAAATTTAAGTTCTTTATTTTCTACTTTGTTACACGGAAACTAGTACATTGTAAGTCGCCACTCGCAACCTTTTAATTTCATCCCATAATAGTTAGTTTCAGGTGTAATTCAGATGCATGCCTATAACATTGTAATTAAGATTCAAGAACATTGATACTGCATAGTAGAATGCTTGATTAGTCATTTGCTAATGGCAGGAAGCACTGGAATCCTAATAGGATCCCATGGGCACCTCATTAGACATACTAGAATAAACATTGAAAAATAAAGTTGTTTTATGAAAATCTAATTATATAGTAAATGTGACAACTAACTTGAGTAAGTAATTGGGTTGATAACAATTAATATTAAAGTAAGGGGACAGGTTATTATTGCATGCCAAATCAACTGTTTTGTCAGACCATTAATGTATTGTTGGATTTCTTTGTATTTCAAAGCTATTTGGTAAACGCTACCAAAAAATATTTTCGGTTCTAAGATTTCAGTTTCTTTATTGTAAAACGACAGACATGAGTAAGGATGTAACGTAAGACAGCGTGACGGCTGTTTTCTTTATTTTCCAATTCCGCTCCAACAAACAATAGTAAGTTCATGCGTGGATAACAAAAGGATATAACCGCAAAAAGTTGATGCTGTAAAAGAGAAAAAATTCTCAATACAAATGATCAAAGTACAAAAGAAGATTTCCCATAAAGTTTCTATAGACCCGGACGATATACCGTTTGATGTGTGCGCCTCTGTTTCGAAATGCGGTGATCATATTTTGCAAGGCGCTGTTTTATTCATCCAGTAAAGGTTCACGACCTACGCTATTGTAGGCTGTATTGTAATTGAATAAGGGTCGCGTTAGATTTGACTTGTGACTGTGGAGATGTCTGTATGAATGTACTGCCTGCTTGTACTGATAACGCTGTAAACGTCAGTCTCACTAGTACAATGCCTATTTCGAGGGGATCTAAGTTGCGGGTGAGGATTATAAGGGTTCAAGATAAGCTCATTTTATTAGGCCTAAATTTTGTACATCTTTTGTTTGATCTGGACATTCGCGGAACTCTGACACTCGAATAGGATTTCTTTGTTTTTACATAATGAAATAATAATAAGAATGAAAAATGTTGTAGGACTTTAAACCTAACGTTTATAAATAACCATAGAAAATGTATTGTAAGATATAATCATAATATAATGTATTAGATATTATTACCGAAAATTCTACTCTGTTCTCATGGGCGAACAAAGTGGAATAAACCTGTATTGAGTACACGATATCAACTTCAACCGGGACACGGATACCGGGGACAACGTAATACACCTATGTTGACCTAAAACGTTTAATTCCTTAAAACTTTTTGCAATATTGAAAAGAATCTTCCTTCACTAATCTATTTTCCATATTAGCTTATATGTTAATTAACCACAAAGTTTGAATGATAAGTTAAAACATTTGGAGTTATATGATTACAAGGGTTGGCTAAAACCTGAATAATACTCAAAAGCTTTTACAAACAACTCTTATAAAAAAATTAAGGCACATCACAAAGGAAGACTAAGTGTTTATTTTTATAATACCTTTTTGTGGTAAAAAGGTTTATTTATCTTTCGGATATAGCTGACATGCTCACGTTGCTAACTCTTCATCATAGATGTAAAGTTTGAAAAGTGCCGCTTCAAAAATAGAATAAAGTTCGATTTAGTTAAACTTTAATTAATCATAATCAAAATAAAAAATCGGTTAAGTTGGACTCCGTACAAACTTGTAGGTAGGTACATATGTGAAAGTTCTCTCATCACGAGAATTGAATCTTAAATTTTCATTTTTAGGGTTCCGCACCAAAAGTTTTATATATTAAATATTGTAGTTTATGATATATGACTTCTTACCAAATTTTTATGATTCTAGGTAAACGGAAAGTACCCCTTAGGCTTTGATTCCCTGGCTAGTGAGAGTGATATGTTGATACGCTGATAATAGAAATTAGATTATCAGATAGAATATCACAGCTCCAAGGGACTGTAGATTTTGTAAATTTGATACCTCCACGCGTTCATGAGAAAAAGCATTATGACAGACAAACGTAAAGATGGACAATCAGACGCTGATTTCATGCCTCTCAGTCAACGGGAAGTATCTTCCCTATACGTTTTGATTCCCTTTGCGAATGTATGAGAAATGCGACATAATCGGCAATCTTTTGATTCCTTAAACTTAGAGGGTTGATATTTTCTCAGCTCCAAGAGATTACAGGTATCAATTTTAACTTTATACCTGTAAGCGGTTTTCAATGGACTTACAGACAGACGGACAACGAAGTGATCTTATTAGGACTCAATTCTTCCATCAGAGGTACGGAACCCTAAAAAGACTATAAAACTAGTGTTTGCTAATAATCCGTTTAGGTAATGTAGGTATGTTAGGTTGTAATATATTGTAGTAACAATGTAGGCATATTATGGCCACATTTGCACGAACGCTATTTAACGAAGACATTGGTTCAAATTAGACCGTAACAACACTGAAAGCCAGGAATCCAACGGTGCTCGGTACAAAAACCGCTGTTCTCTCCCGTGAACAAATACATGAGTAAGTCCATTTGATTCATTTGGACGCTATTTTAACGCGCGTCGAAAAAGCGTTCGTGCGAAAGGGGCTGACGTGTTTTAAATATCACCCACTTGTGTTAATGCTGTACGGGTCTAGTATAATTTTAATAAGGCGTGTGTAATTACTGGTGAAAAAGTTATCAAACAATAGACGACATACTGTTTTAGCCGACTTCATTTTAATTATGATGACAGTAGTACACATAGTAATTATAATTTAGAACAGTCAGTCATCGTTGCCGTTTAGAAAAGTAATTTTCTTCAATTTCACGTTAAAAACAACGAGGAACATTTTGTATTTCCGAGACCAAAGAGTAGTATACTCTTGTAATTGGAAATGTTGGTGAAAATAAAAAACTCACTAGAAAGTTTAAATAGAAAAGTTTCAGTTTAAAACAAGCCAATAGACGAGGTCGAAACTATTAGCTCTTGTTTTCAAGAAGTAGGTACTCCATCTATATAGCTTCTAAAGCATTCAATAAAGAAAAGCGATAGAATGTTTAATTTCAATTGACTTGAAAACTTTATTATGTTGCTGGGGATATTTCTTAGGATCGGTAATTTTCAATTAAAAGATAAAATAAAGCGTAAATTGGAATCTGAGCGTAGCAAAAAGCCCTTGTTACCCTGATAACATTTTAACATAGATCGTTAGGAGTTTTCAATCTGCTATTTAAATGCTCTCTTCTTTTATTACGACGAACAAAAATTTACTCTTCGCGCCCTCTGAGGTCCTTTCCCTTCTTAATTGTCTCATAAAACAAAGGGAATGAACCGTGCTTCGGCCATTCGAGAGATTCTGATGTTAGGGCCCTTTGGATTCCCTTTCATTGCGTCAGCTTAATCCCTGACATAAATTATTTCGGCCCAGATTTGTACAGGTTCCCTTTGATGCGGACTAAACATGGATTGTATTTTAAAGTGTCAGAAATGGCAATCTGTTTTAAGTAAGAACAAAGAGCTTTATACATTTAAGATGAGCTTATTCTTTTGAGATTTTAAAGTAGCAATGAGTCTGAGTCAGTGTTTGAATATGAATACAGACGAAAATGAATAAAGATTTGATTTATAAAATATGCTATTGTTATTCTACTAAATTATTTAGTCACTAATTTTCTCATTGTAATATCTATTAACTAAATGGCTATAAAATTTACAGAACAGTGCCATTAATAAAACTAAATAGTGGTGTAGCGGTAAACAAATGCAAATTTATGGTAAAATAAAGTATCTAAATTACATATAAACAAATACCTAGAATTCGTACACTATTCATGGAAATGTAAAAAGGTACATAAGTAGCAACATATAGTACGATAAAGCATCAACAACTTAATTTACCTATTAAAAAGTAAAATAGTTTTTCTACGAGTTTTGGTCCTATAGAAAAAACACAGCAAATTAATTGCCATCCACATTCAACACACATACATAGCGTCAACATAAGAAACGTAGTACATCTCAAGAGAGATGATCGATCTCTAGGGACGTCATCCGCCAAAGAGTTTTATTCGGTTGAATCATTGGGATTCATAAGCGCAAAATGTTTTATACTTTTATTTAAAGATAACAAACAATTAACTCACTGCAGAACGATGGCATAAATCACCGAAGAACAAAACAAGAGTTCACCAATTCATACCATTGTTTTGAAACAACCATTTCAAAAAAGGTCCTTGTGCAGTTCATGTCATTGTGCGAACGAGCCTGGGTATAAACGATCCGTTTTATTAAGTGTTTCGTAACTTGTAAATGAGGCCTAAATCTATCGATGGGTCACGTGGCTACCTGCAGAGGAACTTAGCTTCATACAATACGGTAGACTTGGTCAACATTCTAAAGTCTCCTTTAGCTATGAAAAATAACAACGACGTTTTACCCCATAATACCAAATAAAACAATTATCCTTCGTTTTTTTATCAAAAATACATTTGGTACCGTTCATGAGTGTAATAAATAGTAAGGGTTTAATGAAGGGCAGGAGGAGACGTAATTTTGGAATATTTAATTATTACGTTTTTTCGAACACCGGAAATCGAATCAGAATTCGTACGTTGATTGAAAATTGTTTCAATCTAACGAACGAGCGCAGCCGCAGTCAACAAGAAATTAAATTAAAATTTTGCGATGAAATTTCAGCGTTTTTTCATTTAGGAGGGGAAGCTGGCTGAATGTTATTGCCTCCTAATGCCTTTAGACAGAAACACCCATCGATTGGTAGCAGGGCCGTCTTAACTGTATTGGGTGTGGGGTGCGAAAACCAGTCTGCGCCCCCCTTTTAATTTTAATTTTATTTTTGCTTATTTAGATACGATAGAATGGGTACGTTTGAAACAAAGCATGGTTGAGCGAACGCAAAAAATCTCGCAATATAGGTACTGTTTTTCTGGGGAAATGAGTCCAAAGAGCGATAGTGGAAATACAGGTCCGAAAACAAATTTTAATATTGCATCGCTATTAACGCATCGGTTGTTCATTTTAAAAAGTAGTTTTTCTCGGATACTTTTCCCTTTACAGTATTTGTAAAGTCCCACCTACTGATTATTTTTAATAAATAATCACTGAAAATTGTTTTTTAACTTAATGTGGGGTTGAGGACGCTCGAAACATTTTCGATGCTAAGAGTATTTCAAATAACACTTTATTTTACATACTCTTGCACGTGATCTGAACGCGACCGATCCAGATCTACCTAGATTGACTTGTTAAGTCGCATACAGATCACGCATTACAGCCGGGAAACAATTTGTCACGCAATCATACATCCATTTGCAACACGAACGCGCCGCGAATTGGTAGAGCCGCCGTGCGAAGCCGTGCATCTTGAACAGTGCGAACTAGTCGCTATCTACTGGTATTTTTACTGCGTACGAAGGGCGGGGTTACCGTTTGAGCCAATAAACAATAATTTTCAAGTTCCAAGGTGACAAATATAAAAAGCAAGATGCAACCGAAATGAAAACCTCCTCCTTTTTTGAAGTCGGTTAAAAAGAAAACGCTCCCAACCGTTCGCTAGCTAACGTCTGAAGCTCCTTTGATGCGCGATCAAACACAGACAGCAATCGGTTCGATGCGCGGCAGGTTCAATCGCAACAATGTTCAAGCTGCCTCGTGGGGCAATCCCGTCTACATTATGCACGGTCCCTGCAAGATCCAATTTTTGAGGGTTTGCCGCGAGAGGTGTGGACTCTTAGAATTGGAAACATAGTGGAAAAACACAGATGACGAAGTAAAAAGATTATTCATTGAAAAATACGGGGCCGAAGTATAAGATACGTCTGGTTTGTTACTTACTAAATTTTTTTGTATAACACTAAAGGCGCATTCAATCAGACGCGATTTTTTTCGATGCGAAAACAAATGTTTCTTGTTCCAGAAAGACTGACATTTACTTAATTATTTTATTTTAACCTCAATTTCTTTTAGATATAAAATACTCGCATACGATCAGCGCCTGAATAGCAACCGTAACAATCCTCATAACAGCGCAGAGTAAGCCTTGCTCTTCATTCGTGTTACGTCGCTTGTGCTTTTAAAGTGAACAACTCGTACACAATGCTCACCCGGTTACGATTGAAATCCGAAAAAAAAATGCATTAGTGTAAAGTGTATTAATGACTACTGAAACATTATTGATGTTGGTAAATATTTCCAATAATTGAATTATGAATGAAAAAAAAGATTTGATTATGTTTTGTATTATTTGTTACATTTGATTTCTAACTCTGTTTTAACCACCCCTGGTATGCAGGACAGGCCAAAGGCTAGAGCGAGTTGAGCGACCGCACTAGGATTTTAAAGGAGGCACCAAAATGCAAAAACGAAGGGCGTCAAAACTTACAAAAAACCTGTACAAAAACCTATATGCAAAATTTAGAGTAGCGTACTAAAAATGCTTTCCAAATACTAAAGGGCGCCGAATTACATTTTTTCGCCAAAATAAAAAGATGGAAGGAGTAAAAGAATATTTAGGTCGCTGGTCACACTAACAGACACCGAAAGGCAATCTCGCTCTATTCTGGTCAAAAACGTCCGGCGTTACTTGCTCGCTATGGGTATACGGCGATCGGCTGGCGCCCCCTAAGACCCTGTGCTCGGGTGATCCGCACCCCTTGCACTTCCGGCTAAAGACGGCCCTGAATGGGAGCCACAAGTATACGAATACCTACTCGTACGTTTATTTGTTAACCCTATTATCGATGTTTAGGGTGGGGACGAATTCTCCAAATTTTCTATGGAAAATTAAATTATTTCTTTCGCTGTGGTTGACTGAATATGTGAAAATGGTTGAGGATTTTGCTGGTAAATATATTTGGTAAGAGTTTTCAACAACATGTAGCCGATATAAAAATGTTTAATGTTCCATACATTTTTGATTTTATTATAGTTTATCTGATTTTAAACGTGGGAGGTTCTTTTTGATTAGCTTGTTGATATTTTTATTTTAAAATTTTCACGTATTTTCATGATTTATCTTGTATGATTTGTTCTCATTTTTGCAAAAAACATTTAGTGAATCGTGCTGTAATGTTTATTATCAACCTTATAATATTTACCTTTATAAACAGGGCAAGGGGTCCTAACCATTCCGCAACTATGAAAAAACCTGAAATTTCGCGCGTTTCAAGCAAGATGTTATGAGACCAATATCGCAGTCAACTGTTCGTAATGTAAAACATTTTCAGCAAATCTGCACCTTATTACACTCGGGTTAAAAGCGTTGTGGCGCATGCAGGTTTATATGATGATAGTAAAGATATTCTCGTTGAACAGTTTTATGGCAGCCAGATATTGCATCCAGGAAATATCCTAGAATATTAGTGCCTGCTTGATCCGCAAGTTGCCATACGTTATCATCGCTTTCCAATATCCCGTCATATTACCACAGCGGTCGGTAAATTTTTACTCACCTTTGAAATGTCTCACAAATTAGGTTAACAATTTACTTACTATCAGTGGTTCTTTGTAGATTCTTGCTATTATTTGCAGCGTGCAACTAAATCTCTGAACAATATTATTGATCTGCCGTAATTTAATAATGTACTTCATTATAATTAAATGATAAACCAGTGCTCCTCAAATAAATACATCCCAATAGGAATGTTAAGTACAAATTTGCTATATTAGTGGCTCATAGAGTGAAAGATAAGAGTATGTGTAGCATTTAGTATTACAGGCTTTAAAATGTTGCAAGTATATAGCAATGATTAAGACTGAGTCAAACTTTGTCTTGCTATTAATTAAAATTAACGTAAAATTTCAGTTATCCCAAGGAAAAAGTAAATGTTAAAAAGAAGTAAGGGAAACAACGTCTTTGGTGTTTGTAAGTATTAATTAAATTAACTTATCTTGGCCGGGCACGCTCTTCCAGTTTTCTTTTCATTAAGAAACCCTTATCTTATTTACTTCAAAGAATTACACAAATCAAAAGATGGGACGGTATTTACATTTAAATTAATACATTTCTTAATATACTAGTTACAAAGACAATTTCTTACTAAATACGTATTTAATTTAATTTGCATTAAACAAGTTTTAAGACCCATGTCATATGTAACCCAATTATGAATAGATTACACTACATATTTTCTTTTCTTTTCTGACAATTAAACTACGAATAATGTTCTTACGACTTAAGACTTACTTTAGTGAAACATCTATGGTTTTGACGAAATTTCATCTTGACATATTGGAAAACGAATGAACAAAATAACACATAAGTAGAATAATATTTTCAAAACAATGCTTAACATAAACAGAAGGTTTACCTTACCATACGTAAGTATACGTCTTTCCAACAAATTTCTTTTCAATTAGGATAACATTCGTATATTTTTCTGATAATTGCCATTATATCGTAAAATATTTGCGTGAGTTATAATGATCACACGATACCGCTCTTTTATCGATGTTGACGACTGAAACAAGCATAGGGATTTTGTATGGTTTTATAGTCTGTTCGGAGACATTCAATTTATTAATTGTTCTCAAAACAAAGTAATTGCTTTATTTTTTCGTATATTTTTAGATATCTCATATCATCAGGAAAATAGCTACAACCTCTCATCGAGCCAGTGAGGATTTGTTTGTTCATAGAGATTCAAACGATAACAACCCAAACACTCATTTCGAATTTACTGAAGCTAACATGACGGTTAGATTTTTAAAGTATTACTTTAGGATTTCATCAATTCGAGAGAGGAATTGGCATTTTAAAGGAAATCCTGCACTAGCTTCAACCATTCGTCATATATGTATCATGTTGGATAGTAGCAAATGCTTGACTAATGTATAACCAAATGCCAGATGATCAAAAAGCTCAGTCACATTTATTTTCGTAGTGATAAACACCATAAAAAATTGCATGACATTTGATCCTTTATTTCAATTTTCTGGATGTCAGTACTTTACATGGAGTGACTGCCATCAGATTACCACAAACGGTATCGTTTGTTGATTCCTGCGGTTAAATGTATAGGAATCCGATATTTACCACTAAAAATGTTACACATATTAATACTCATATGATAGCGAATATGTATGGGTAAATTGTCATTCGATATTAATGCATTATTGAAGTACGTAGACATCAAGCAATGGTTTTGAACAATGGAGGCATTTTATTTGTGTGATAGTTAAAGTAGTAATTTATCGATGTTCCATTATTTCTCATAGAGAATTCGAGCTTTAATGTTGAACTACCCCAAAGGAGCTCAAAGGTCTGCGCTTGGTGCAGTGCTGGACATAGCACAACGCCAGGCAGGGTGGCTACCAATATCAGCAATGCACAAGGCAGCTGAAATACTAAATGTGCCTCGCATGAGAGTATATGAAATGGCTACATTCTATACTATGTTCAAAAGGTTAACCGTTTGTGTAATATTTTGAGTCTTAACTTAAAGTCTAAGCCTTTTTTTACGTGGGAAAATCCTCATGGATCTCCTTCAGCCCGGGGGTCAGAAGGAATATGTGGGACTCACGGAGAACCCGTGCCTACCGATCGAAACCCCACATTCCGCCAAAATCGTTAGCTATCAGAGCATTATGGGATATAGGGAAGCCAAAGGAACCCTCAGAAACCGCACTACTACACATCGGCCTCACGATCAAGGCGGAGGCAGAAGAAGTGCGTATATTTTGCGTTTATGTTAGCGCATTGGGCAAAAGTCTCCCTAACGCAGCGGCCGCGCCCCCAACCGCGGACACAGGTGGGCAAAAAAAAATTAGCCTTACCTTACCTGAGTAATTCTATCTTTTGACAGCTATTTATTCCAATACACATTTTTAGTTTATGTGTTTAAAGAAAATACCGTGGTAAATACAACGTGAAGGTGTGTGTGACGACTCCTTGCTGGCTTCGCGGGTCTGACTGCATCCTGCAGGCGGTGGAGGAAGCTTGCTGCTGTTGCGCGGGTAGTGTCTCCCCTGATGGCATGTTTGGTGTTGATACAGTCCAGTGTCAAGGCGCCTGCGCGAATGCACCTATTCTGGTCGTAGATGATGACTACTATGTGAGTTTCAGAAAAAAATCAGTATCTATTAGTAACAGGTTGCAATAGCCGATGATAGTGCTTTAGCATTAGTAATAAACACAGAGTATAGAATACATCAAGTTCAAATTCGCGCATACTAATAATTTGATTCGTCAGAGCTTTTATTTCAATTTTTTGTATCTTTTTTGTCATTATTACAACTAATAAGGTCAGAGCGACTTTACCTACTGTCTTTATTCTGACTAATACTTGCATGCAGGAAGACGTCGACATCTACATTGCTTATTACATAATTGAGTGCATCAGGAACGGGTCAATTCCTCGATGTGGACCGCAGTAAGTACACCTATATTACTAACCATAGCAATTATTGTCATAGTAATATCTTGTACTGTTACCAGAAACCTGACTCAGCTTCGTTTGAGCTATTTCTAGACTTTTATCGAATCCAAGCCAATTGATGACGTTGAATCTGACCGTACACCTATATAATATTTATTTGAAATCCGTAAGTTTTAGACATTAACGTGTACGAATTAAGTGATACATAGGAAGAAATATTAATAAACAAATTATTATTGCTATGAATTCGCTATTCGAAATTCAGCTTTCATGTCCTCACTATGTGGTTTTTAAATATAAAGAAGCTCAGGACACAGCTTAAATTTGGTCAAAATGAGTTTTAATATAAATAAAAATTAAATATCAAAATTAAACTTTTCAGAAACGGTAGGTTTGCAGCTGAACCTGTCACCGGTTTAACCAGCTTGTGGTGCTGCCCACCTCAACCAGGCTTCGGTATTCAACCTGCATTGCTTTCTCCTGGAAGTAAATAGGACCTTTAATATCGTACTTTTTGTATAGTTTAGTCTGTTTTTCCACATTTGACAGATGATAACAGTAATTGTATTCTTCTAAAATAAAATATTTTTATTGAAATTTTTCTTATTTCACTTGTAAGGAAAAATGCTTAACATACTGAAAATGTTAACTAAGATTAGCGCTATATTGCGTGTTCGTACGTAAATGCTGAAGATTTTTAGGCAATAAACACAAAATTATTGGTATTAAAATAAAATATTGGAGTATAAACGACTAAATTAATATAATTGGAATTACACAAGCACTATGTGGTTTTTCAGCTTGCATTTTAATATAATCAATCACATTATCATTATTAAAGTGAGAGCTGTTCGTTTATAATTTGTTTTAAGTGAATAATTTATTTTTGATTATAGTTTGAGCTTCAATTTGGTATCGCCCATTAGTTTTAATTAAAAACACTTTTTACTAAATTTTGTACGTTAATGATTTTGGAAATCTGATATTTCAAAACATTGTTTTATACAAGGCATTGATTTATCATTTCACTTCATACTGCAATTAATTTTTTCCAACTACGTAAACATAGAACAAGTATCTTTTGAGAGTAAATATACCCTTTCTTAATATAATAGGATAGGAGAAATATATTTTTTGAATCTGCTGAGTTATTTCGAAGATTGATTTCTAAACTAAACCTCATTAAAATGTTAAAATGTTATACCTCTTGATTAAATCAAATCAATTTTATTTGCTAGAAACATGGTACAAAAAGATGTGACACTGTTTATTTTTAGTGTCACATTGGCGGCATGGAAATGTGTTAATTGAATAAATTGTTTAATAATACTAGGTTAAGGTTAATTTAGAATATACGCCATAAAATAAATAAATACCTAGTCAGACAATTTACTATGTAATTATTCTGTTGCCTAAGGTTAACATTCTGGACGATCACTGCTTGTTACTATCTAATCATAGTTAGGCTAAAGTATATACCCGCGTTAATCTTCAATGCGAATCCAATCTACTCTGCCGACCTTACTCACATCTTATCAAAAACTCATGTTATTTCCATAGCAGTTTAAGCTTTATATACTTTATTTGTTCAACTATAAAAAAGAACAGCAAATTCTCGGTTCTATTTTAGGAATTTGCCATCACAAGGCAATCTTTAATACAGCGGCGAAATTACTTATTTCTTAAGCAATTCAATACTGTACAATTCGAAGGCATATTATGATATTTTATGAACATTTTTAATATCCTGTCAGAAAAACGAATCTACCTACCAAGATTCCAATTTTCCTCTTCAAGAGTTTGTATCGTGCGATACGAAGTGAATGCGTAATTGAACATGTTTTGCCTATTCAATAAAGTTTTTGTTATGTAAACAAATTGAACTACAAGATCAAATCTAATTTAAACATTGTTATACTCCATAAATAGTTTGATAGCAGAAGTACAAAATACTGTGAAATACCTAACTATTGTCTTTTCCTTAAATCTGAACATAATCTTTATTACAGAAAGAGAAAGAAAAGAAAAAAAAACTAACATTGCTTTTTAATAAAATAAATATTCATTCACTTCCATTATTATATAAAGTTTCATCCATAGTGTTGAAACCGTTTTAAAAAAAAAAACATAGTTTTTGATGGAATGTAAAAGAATTATTGCACTCTCAAAATATAGAATTGATCGAACTTTGAAGTTGAAATAAAACGATGAAGAAGTTAACTCTATGAATGTAATTGAATCAGGTAGTGATATGCGGGAGTGCTAAAGATATTAAATCCTAACCGGGAACACTGGTTTTCATCGGTCTAATTACCAAGCCCGGGTATCGGCTTTGGACCAAGTGGGGTCAAGAGCGGTAAATCTTGAAAACCACTCGCCAGCGATCGGCTCCCTGGGGAACTCCCCATCGCAGCCTTTAGAATACCCAGATAGGTTAATAAACAACCCTTCAAGGCATAACCTTCAAACGTATGTTATTAATAAAAATATATAAGAAAGAAACGTAATATATGTGTAAATCAAATTAAAGTGTTGTGTAGGTAAGGATTAAAATGAGGTAAGGTATTTAATTTCAATTTTCTATAAAAAAATATATAAAGGTAGGTATGTGTGAGGTTTTAATAACACACAACAATAGCAATGTTAAGTTTACTTTATATTTTTAACTTGTTTTTAAGTTGGTCTCATTTTAAAACTTTTTGTAAAAGTAGCAAAATAAATTAGTCTGGTTTTCTATTCATATCATATTTTTTCAGCAAAAACCTTTTATTATAATTAAAAAAGGTTGATAAAACTGTACCATCTGCGATTAACGTAATCAGTATAGTCAGATCGCCCTATCTCGTAATTAAGTAGTTGTCTGCAATCACAAGCGATGTTATTAGAGCCGCCAACTTTAATTACAGGTAGCTACTTGCTGAGAGGAACAAAGGATCTTTACAGAATATTCGCACTATATGCTATAAATATAACTTTTCTCATATTGAGTCAGTAATAATTGTACCATAAGCGTTAGTTTTTGTCTGTCAATCCATGAGCAACCACGAAAGAACTACATATTTATCTACTTAAAACATCCTTATTGCACATAATTAATTGCATCAAGTCTAGTTGAGTAGAATAGAGAATAGCGCTGAACCTCTTTTAACTTGAAGATTTTACCCCCCAACCTCGACGCTAAGTAAACAGATCTATTACATTTAAGTTTTCTGTGAATACGATGCAAAAAGATGTAGCAATACACAAAAAAAATACTTTATAGTTGAATTATAAAGAACATTTATGCAACTTACTGGTAAATACGAAGCAGTACGACCGTTTAAAAATATCGTAACTTTTTCCATTTTAAAACATTTCCCAGATAGCTCGAGCCAAGCGGGCGGCGATAAAAATTTAACCTCACTTAAATTTGACGCATAAACACCTCAGAGGATCCAACATTTGGAAAATAAAATGTAAAATCATTAGGAAATTTCAGTTGCGGTTTGTGATGGGGAATAAAAAGTCCAAATATTTGGAAAGGGAGCAACGAGATAATGCGGTAGTTAATGGCGAGGCAGGTCGTGGTGGCTGGCTGTTATTACTTTAGGAAGCTGACATTAACACCGTTGTGTAATATCGTTTCTTTATATCTAAGAATTCGTAAACAACTGTCGTTTTTTTCTGTAGTTTTTGCTGCTATTGTAAACACATGTCAATGGAGTGTGCGATTTTTAGCGCCAGATACGTTTCACATATTTTTTATTCAGTTCCACCATCTCATAACTATTAACTTTTTTTGAAACCAATATTTCGACAGAAACCTGTCCAGTCAAAAATGTCGTTTCGCATTTTAACGATAACTCAATTAAGTAATTTTATAACATTAAGCATAACTTTGATATACCTTCCTACAGATAGAATGTTTCACTTCTGAGTAAAATGTTATGAATTAAAAAAATTACGCGGCGTGGTGGGTTCATTTTGTTAAAGTTGAATAAAAGTTACTTATAATTGGTATTTTGTATGTTCTGTCGATATATTTTTTTTTTTTTTGCAATGGAATCTAAGCTAGTGCTATTGGATTGGTTCATCTCAAAATATTTACCGCCTCAGAAAACTACTTTCTGAGACTTGGTCTCAAAAACCTTAGTTTTCCATACATTAAATTTCGGGTGTTTATGTCTTGAACTTTTATATGTCTATCTCAATAAAATGTAGTGCAAGAAAGGTAGGTCAGGATTGAGATTTTTTTTACCTGCCTCAATTTTTTCTATTGTAGAAGTATTTTATTTATTTTTTGCTATTGTTGAAATACAAAAAGCACACAAACTCTTTCTTTGAAATAAAGGCTTTGTTGGCAGAAAAGAATATTTTAGAAAAAAAACCATAGAATGTAAAGTTGATCAACTCTCTATTCACTTTAAAATGACCCTGCGCGTAGGCGAACGA
This sequence comes from Choreutis nemorana, assembly GCA_949316135.1. Taxonomy (NCBI): domain Eukaryota; kingdom Metazoa; phylum Arthropoda; class Insecta; order Lepidoptera; family Choreutidae; genus Choreutis; species Choreutis nemorana. The sequence goes on from OX438598.1 coordinate 4,968,575, forward strand.
GCGGAGCGGTAATAAAAATAGAATAAGTAAACGTAACGTTCTCACAGACGGCCATCATCCCCGAGGCAAACTCCCAAACTGTAGTCGTATCTAACCGTAAAAAGTAAAAATGGAAAACAAAAATGCAATAATATTTCTCTCCATTCCGATTCCACAGCTCTTGACGAAATATGACGCTTCAGAAACATAAAAAGTATTATAGTTTGTTAATACAATTTTTATAATGTTCATTTGGTTAGTGAATTGTGGCTTCGTATCCTATCTTTATCAGTATAGGTTTTTCTTAATAAATATTTAATTAGCTATTATATTTTATGGTCATCATAAACTCAGTTTTTGCACTCCATAAAAGCTATTAAGGATGTTTAAGAGCGGTCTCGGTCTACTCAGTATTTAATTAAATTTGCTGAAATATTCCAAACACGTTTCAAAACACAATCAAACATGCCGATCAATACTATCTTACATTGTTTCTGAGCTTCTAATACCAGTATCGATGCACAGAAGACCTAAGACTAGAAACTATGGGCTATTAATGCCTAACTTTATATAATTTAGTTTACAAGTTCTTGGTGCATATCTGACCACTTATCGTAGAACTACAAAGCTATACTGTGCATCTGGGATCGATCTATCTTTCTTCCTCAACTGGATATGTTCATGTTACTTGAAACAAGAGAAAGGTAAACATAGTTTACAGCCTGCTACAGAATAAATCTGTCGGTCTTTAGGTTATAAGTTACCAATGCCTTAGTCGTCCCAACGACGTCGTATTTGGATCGCTTTAATCTTCTGTAGCGTGTAAGGATTTATCGCGTAATTAAATTCGTTGTGTTGAAATAGATCGGGAATTCGCCTTCAAAATCTCATTCCGAGAACGTTGTCTTAAAAATTTTGGAGAGTATGCTTAGAGATGAGTATTCGTTTAAAATTACTTTGAGCAGACACTTACGAGAAACTTATTGAAGGGTACTAATTAAATTTGTATTTTTATTTCATTTAATATTCCTTTAGATATCTTCATCTTTAAACAGAAGCATAAAGTTGGACCTCGAATAAAGAGTTGGTATTTGACGTTTTATATTGGACATAACAACAAGGGATTCTTCCAAATAAATACATATTTCGATTGTACATACTTATATCAAAATAACGCACCAATAAATAAAACATTTCCACAAAGCAACAGGTGGCGGCCTCAATCAGAACATTTTGCGTTCCCTTTTCTTTGTTCTACGTGACAAGGTATATTTATATCAGGAGGAATATCGCGCGAAAAATAAAATAAAGTTTAGTTTAAAAGCTGTTTTGTCATTTTTTATTTAACCCACAGCAATAACCATCTTGGTGTAGTAACAAGCAACAGTCTCTCGTTAGGGTAAAGTGGTTAGAGCTAGTGCTACCATCCTACGCTCAACCGACCTCATACTGAAGGTACGGTATAGTAATCTTTAAAAATTTGTCAACTGCTTCCTAGAAAATTTTGAAGATTCCTGGATTTTTTTAAACTGTAAGTGGAGGTACAGTTATATTTGATGTAAGTTATGCCCTTCACAATCGAGGTATATCAGATCTGCATGTGCCCAAGCCAGAATTTAGGTGATCTAATACAGTGGCGGTTCTGTCATATAAGCCCAAAAGCCGGGTTTGCCCTATCGAACAAAGCTATGTTCGCGGTCTCACTCATTCAATACTTTTCAAATCAAATGACAATACTCCTTGCATAGCATGATTCAAAATTCCCGCTGATTCCGTGCCAAACTTTCCTACCAGAGGCACGCTCAGGCCATCTTGCTCGCACATGCTGGCTTGCAACTGGGTTTGCTTCTCTGTCTTTTTCTTACCTGAAACTCACTTAATGATAAACTTATATAGGTATTAGAACTAAACTTTAAGCAAGGCATGCGTATGAAGTTGTACACGAATCCATAGTATAAAGGGGCGTGAATGCAAAATATCCCATTCGTTCTTGCGTTCATTCTCACTTCATTTTGTTGACTTTCTGAGCAAGCTAATATGCAAAGTATTTTTCTTATTGTTTGTCGGTGCGGTGTTATTACTTATTTTTGGTATTTTTGGTTTTGAAATTTAGCTTTGAATGGTATAAATAATAGATAAAGTGTAGTTCTGTAATGACTTAGGGTGTCTGTATGTGTAAGTATATATCGTTACTTGTATCAAAACATCGTAATGTGTTCAAAGCCACCAAAAGTATGGTAAAGTTGATATGTTTCCGAAGTTCTGTGTGCCTTGGTGAGCTGTTCCACATCAGCAAGTTCACAACGGAAGTATGAAGTGTAAATTGAAGAGTAATGGGGCAACAAGGACATTTACCTAAATAAATTTTTTAAACTACAATAACGTATTTCTCTGCTTGCCCTGTTCTAAAGCTCTAACCACGCCACTGTCCAATTTCATACATTCCGAACGAAAGCAAAACCAAGAACTTGCATTATACATCCTTAAATAAATGTTGTCACTTTTTAATGACTGCTTAATCTGATAAACAACCTAACCTATTGAATAAAATTTTGCTAACGTGTGTGGTTAATTTTAGCATGAAAGATAATTCCAATTCCGAAAAAATATACAAAAGCATTAAGGATTTTGATCTCAACGTTTATTATGCTGTTAATATGTTAAAACGTTTATTTTAGTTTACTTGTACAAAACTAAAACTTGTGTTGTATGTAAAATTATTAGAGGGAGGCAGTCATAACTTTAAATCGAGTTAGTAAGTTTACTGTTGCCGTGATATATTGTGTCCTTACCCTTTGCAATTTATACAGCATAACTTAGTTTGCAGTGGCTGGTTATAGAAGGGAATGGACAGGGATTTGTTTGGATACTGTTTATAGCAATTATAGATGGAACCCCTTCATTATTACCTTGCCGTATCCGATTAAGGTAACGCGATGTTTCACTATTCGCTTTGTAGGAAATAAAAACGTATTTATCTAACTAAACCTTTCTGGTATTCGAACCAAAACATACGAGTATTGTGTAACCGATGGTTCTGACTTTGATGCCAGCTTCAATTTTAGCTGTATCTTAATTAATGGGATTTGGATTCTTAAATATCAATTTATATTTTTATTATTAATAAAAGAAATAAATTAATTTATCTAAATATGTATATCGTGTCGGTCTATAATGCGTCATTATATTCTCATATTTGATAAAAATGTAAGTTTAGGTGTGTATTGTTGAGTAATGTATGTATTTCACTATTAATATTACTAAAACAATTACTATGACATCTGATTCAAATACTACCACGAATAACATAAGCAAACTATATTCAAGCCTAGTATTAAGTATACTTTTTATATTTTAAGGGATGGCCTGATGTTTTTGTTACCTAAATGTAACCAATAAAGAGCAAAGTAAGTTGAAACATTTTTGAACTGCCTCAACTTTGCACGGCGAAAAAGAAAACCTCAAAACTCCGCGCCGTCATTACCTAAATGCCATAAAGCCGAACAAAAGGGGAATTTATACGGGAAACTTTGGACAATATCCGTATTCTGTGTCACGTTTTTTCGAGGGTCGTTGTTCATCGTTAATCTTGGAAACAAAAACAGCAAGTTGTCGGCGCGTCGCGTCTGTTGTCGTAATTTACGTGGCAAGTGCGAGCGACATGCGGGCGGCACTACATCGCGCGATAAAAATTACCTCACAACCCTTTACGGGGCGGTGGGCGCAGTGGCGCGACGCGCGATTATAATCGCTTCGCAAATGGCGTTTCCAGGAATTTGCAGCAACTGCAAGAAAATTGTGATCAAAATTCTTAAAAAGTCTTTCCTTTAAAGGCATTCGTTGTTTTGCGATAGCTTAAAAAACGAAAAAGCTTAAATTTAGAAACAAAGACAAACAAAGATAGACAGAGATAGTAAAAAGATTAAAAATGAGAAATGACGGCTGATTAAGATTTTGCAAGAATGTTAAAAAATAAAGTTTCAATCTTGTAGAAAGACAAAGGCTTAAGAAGAAGCTTATCATATAAGTAGTTTAAAGTCTGATTATTCCGTTTCGAACTAGAATAAACATTTAACAACATTTTAAATAAGGCGACAGACGTATGGAGCAGCAAAAGCACAATTCCTCTATTGAACAGCAATCCTGCAAATAACGTAGCTTGCAGTTTTCAAACGGTAGCGTCTCAATTTTCATTTGATACGGAGCCCACTACGGAGTAAAACGATCTATACCAACTACCTACCGGTGGTTCTAATACTGATCATATTTTTCCATAGACGTAATCCTCATATTTTTCCTATATATTTTTTACCTTCTCTTTCATCTGTTTGAAAATTGAATATATTAAGTAAAAATAAACGTAACAAAAAGAGACATGAAATAAATTATATTTTGTTTTGATCAAACTTGTTTCATATTCCAGGAAGTTTTATTACTAAAAAACGAATTTAAATTTTGATATATTGGTATTTGAATAATATTTCTAATTTAGGCCTAAAAAGGAATGACTAATTTTTTTAAGTTTGATCAAACTTGATATGTTTGATGAATAATAACTATTTAGTATCTATTCATTGCGAATGACCTAGGTGTCAAACAAAAGGAAAATTTGTTGCAAATAAGGGTAAATTCGGCTTTAAGGCGAGAATTGATGGCCCTTCGCACAACCTATCAATCAAGATTTGCGCTTTGGACTCCCCCGTTGCTTGACTGTGCCTAGAAAATGATTTAATTCTCAAAGTAGATTCTATTTACCTCTCTGCGACTAAGCCCAAAAGGGGTTGTTAAATATATTAAGGAGTGGTTGAATATTCTTAAGAGAAATACTGTTAAAAAGTATGAGAAGACTGTATTTTAAAATAATAGTATGGAAAAGATTCATATCCAATGTCTGATGTACACTTTTTACCGTCATTGTATAACAATAAATACATAGATTAATGTTTGGAAGTCGCGGAGCGCAGCGGAAAACAATATATGAACAAATACATAGTAATTGAAGTTGAGCTCAAAAAATATGTTACTGCACTAAATGACTTCGGTAGGCTTAAAAAAATCTTTAGATACAATTTTTTGGGTTATACTGAATGCAATTATTTAAAGTAATTTAACAACTGCCTAGAAATCTATTTAAAAAGCGCTTGTAACTGTTATTTAGTGGCAATAAAGCCGACGCCCGTTGCGGAGCTATAGTGGATACGTAGATAGTCGATTCCGTAAAGCTAGGGTAGGCTGAGACTTGCTGTGATTGATAGCAGTAAATGGGTCGTGATACTCAGGGCTCGGGCCGAGACAGCCAGAGGCGGCGTGCCGTGAAACTTTACGATCTACAACTCCGGTTAAATGAATCAGATACGTTTCCGAAAAGGAACTTCCCGCCTAGCATCTAGTGCTTAACCTAAAACTATAGACAACAATCATTAAACTGCGATTGGTTAAAACGTTTGATGGTTTTATAAAACAGTGTATGTCTGTGATAAGGTGAGTGTATATTATTGGTGTTAAATGAAATACATGGTGTGTCAAAATGGATATGAATATCTTCTTAACCGATGCAAAGCTATTTTTGGCACAGAAGACGAATAAATAAAAGTCAAAATATAACGTTTAAACTTTGAAAGTTAGTCTGAAGATAAAAATCAAAATGCAAACACGAAGCCCGAAGTAATATTACATTGTGCCATCATAAAACACCTACTTATGATCGTTAAAACCATAAAAATGCTTGCAGTATGGAATAAGCCCAATATATGAGACTATAAAAAGTAGGGAAACATAAAAATTTCCCAATAATATATGAGCAATTTCCTCTAAGGGTAGATTAAAGGTACTTTATGTTTAATGAAATGGGTGTTTCCCTTTTTGGTTTAATAATTTTATCTCAGGTTATCGTTGGGATGTATCTTCTATCAAGTTGAAAACACCTGAACAACTATAATATAAAGCCATATTTTCTTCGAAACTGAAGGGCTGTGATTTTTTGAACTGTGTCTTGCACCATACATAAAAAATTCTACAGTCTATAAATGGTTGCAATGGCAAAGGTATCATGAGCGTGTTGCTTAGGTTTCCGTTTCATGATCATCAATAAACTTACTCAATCTTATTTGGATAAATTAAAGTATGTAATTGACCAGTTAGACCTACCTACCGGAATTTTTCGAAACACGAGTAGGTATCTATGAAAGTAAGTACATTAAAATTGTAGAAGGTAATTTACAATTTTAATTTATTTATTAGGCAAGAGAAAAGAGTTTTGACACATATCACAATTAGAATATGAAATGGATTGCAAATTCCTCTACATGCGATATTGATTCGACCTAAAATGAATATTTTTTAATGATAACTTAAAATATTAAGGTATACCTTCAATGTTTGTAGTATTTCTTCAATTGAAAATATTCTGAAATATAATTTGAAAGACGATTAAAAAAATAAGGTGTGACATAAAAATATCTTGTTTATTACGTACGAGTGAAGTTCGAGGGGACGTCATGCGTCCTATTTTGGGGTCGAAAATAACCCTCAATAAAGAACTCAAGGATCTTTCATGTCGCAATTTTATAAACCTATAAAAGCTCATTTCATTTCTGTGGCAATATTCGTATATTCCGTTATTCTTTAAATAATACTAGCAAAATAAAGTTCTGATTTGCTTACGGGAAAAGAATACTCGGTCAATCGAAACCATTCATTTAAATCTATCAACAAGCAATGTTACACCGAAACGGGGAACTTTTTGTTCACAAGATTAACGACAAAGTAGGTATGGGTCACAAAAAACTGTCGCAAAGTACGGAAATTGCCAAAAGTTCGTGTTAAAGCCTGAAATTTTCTTGTTCCAAATGTCGTCGTAAATGAAAGATGGCTCTTTTGGAATCGGAAAAGAAATTAGGAACAGACGTTTTTAGGATTACAAGTTTCGTAGCAACCGAGAGTTGTTTTTTACTTTTTGCAAATGAGTTAGGATGGTCGACTAAAACTTCGATACCAAAAGTACTAACTTCCTAGTAGCATCATGTAGCGTAGTCGTAGTGACGTAGTTTTCCTGTACTACGCTTAGTATCGTAATAGTAGAACTTCACGTAGAACGGTTGCCGCATATTTTGTGTTTGTTTTTTATTATATAGGTAAATGTATCATGAGGCACCGGCAGGGTACCCCGTTCAATTCATCCGGGCACGCGCGCCATACGTGCTCAGCGTGACAACTGTCATCCCCGTGACACACCTATAAATATATTTTTCGGACGTGACCTTGTGGTGAAATGGGCAACTATTACAAATTTTGTATGGAAATCAATAAAATTCCTATATGTCAAACTATTATTCTTCAGATACATAAAAGTAGTTTTATAGTAATTTACCAAAGATAAACTTACGAAACAAAAGCTGATTAAATTACCATGTCTCATTAAGCCCCAACTAATAGTAAGCCGTGAGTCCTCAATTTATCAGAGCGAGCTTGGTCCCAGTTTGATAAATCTTGCGTACATATGAGAAGTAACGCAAGGTTATTTAGAAGATTTTCTTAGAGGTCGATGGGCCTCGCACTAATGACGTCCCGGCCTACAATAATATGTCTCCCGAGGGACTATTGGCCATACAAAAAATGTTATTAGTTTGCTAAGAAATGTGTGAGGACCTGTTTCGAATATCGGTTTCTTTTCTTACAAAGCTTGAAGAATTACCTTTCGTTGAAAACAACTGCACTAAAATTGAACTTGTCGCTAATAATAAATTAGTTGTTGAACTATTGCTCAAAAGTATTTTTCTTTTCTGTTTTGGAATTAAAAAAGGTATTTCGAAACAATAGAAAAAGATGGAGCAATTCTTACGTAATAGTTTTCTTTGAGAGTAAAAATCAACAAAGTTGTTTTCATGGGCGGGGATCATTGTTTTACACAATACCCTCGCCGTAGTTAGGCGCAGAAATCACTGTGGTCCGTGTGCTTGATTGAGTTTTCTTTTCCATTGAGGCTCCATTAACAAAATAGCTTTCTCCCCTATGCTCTCCCGGCAGACGCCATGTGTTCCCGGAAAATTATATCTGCTATTTTTCTCTCTTTAGTCTTTACCTGACGCGGTCTTTTTGTTCGCTGATACAGGTTTTGGTTCGTCACAGATTTGCTTTGAGTATAATTTTTTGCTTTACGAATTTTGAGGCATCACAATATAGTGTGTGGTCCTGAAAACTGCAATGGTTATTGACTAAATCGTTGTACGACACCATGTGACGTCAAGAAGGTTTAAAATTACTTTTCTTTCTTAGATCATTAAGTTTTGTTAGAGACTATATATAGGAAATATTGATTCACCAATTTTAAGATTATGAAAATTTAATGTATTTTATTCAGTTATCTCATCACTGTTTCCAATGCCTATAAACTTTCCATAGTAATAAAGCTCCTTCAAAATTAAAAAAAGGGAAAGAAAACAAAGTATCAAGCATAGAATTTTAACATGAAATCATTTTTCTAGTGAACTCAGTCAAATTTCTAATAACAACCAGCACAGACTGAAGACTTACCTAGAGCTTTGCAGAAAGTGAAAGATACCCCTAGAGTGCTCTTACAGCGGGCTAATTACTGACATATCTAATTATACTGCGCACGAACAGGCGCGAGGTGAATTTACTAAATTACTTTCAGGAAATGCTATTATTTAACGTTACGCTTCGGGGTTTATCATATTAGAAGGAAATTGATTTTGAGAGAGATTTATAGTTCTTTTTCTCTACATCTTATTTTTTTACTAGAATTTCTGTAATAAAATGAACGCAGTTTTATCTTTATATTGTAAGGTAATGTTCGCAGGTTTTTAATAATGTAATTATAGTCGATCCCTTTAAAAACATCACGTAATGTCGTAAGTACAAGATTTTAATTCAATTTTTACCCAAAAATAATAAAAATAATAACTATTTTGTAATTAATTTCCACACCTAAGTAAATTGTACGGTAAGGTAATATTTGTTTTACTAGTTCTCTCGCAGGAATATTTCATAAACGATCGTGGTTGCGGGTAGGTGGCAGCACTGGCAACAATTTGTCTCCACTACGCATACGTTCGTTACCTACTTTCCACACCGCACTCCACAAACTCCCTGATTTGCATCACGAAAGCTACAGAACAAAATGATACACTTACAACCGACCGTCACCGCAACAGCAACTTGTATGCACCTACAAACAAGGAAGGAATCGCTTTGGCATCCCGCAGTAAAAGATTTCGCTGATTGTAAAAAATATTATCTCAGGTGTAGGCAACATTTGGCGACTCACAGAATTTCGACAACGAACGCAGCAATCAATAAACTTTGTCCGTAGTTGATGAAGTGAACAAACGAATTTATTAGTAGTGACAGCATACTTCGCAAATTTTTCTTTACGCTTTCACCGTAATTTACGTTCGATTTATTTCTTTTGGGTTTTACGGACAGTTTTTTCAAGCTGATTGATTAATGAATATTAACTTGTAATAACCTCATATTGAACCTACCGGTAATACTAACTTTTAAGTCATTAAAATGATGTACCTACTTGAACTCATGGAAATTTCAAAAGGGAGTTCACACGTTTTCAAAGCCGGAACGACTAAGTATCACGTAGTGCTAATTACGAAACTTAATACGCAAATGCACTTTCTGAAATTCTCAAAATGTGTACGGGCCTTAGAAATTCTATCTTTAATTTAAATTTTGCATTTCATAACTTCTTTTGTAGCTTCCTGTCTTAAGTTTTATAATTAACGGAAGTAGGGTTATTCTAAATTCACGTTACATTCTAATGCTTAATTATAGTTCTCAAGTCCTTGATTTTATGGAATTCGTGTTTTTTTTTGGTGTTTTCCTTTTCATTCATTAAAGTAAATAAACAATCCCGCGGTCTCAGCAACTCATCGATTATTCTCGATTCGATTTGAAATACATATTTTAAATACATTTTTATTTGTGAATATGCTAGCGACAGTCTGTATAATCCTTACCAAATGCACAGCGGGTCACAAGCAATTTGTATTTTTGTTGTAAAGCATGTGAATTTTATAAGCTGCAATGAGTGCAAATTATGATAAGAACTTGGAGGGTAAGCAGCTAATCTAATTTTGTGTGTAAGTTTATTTAAGGTTGTCGATTTTGAAACACAATACCTAACCTAACCAGGCCATTTTTTGACAAACTAGAGACTTCTGCAACTGACAAAATTATTTATTTGCTGACCAATCACAACATCTTTCTAATCAAGTCGTTATTGGATAGTATGCTGCCAATTGATTTAAATGCTGTTTTTATGGCTAGCTAAATTTAATTGCGGCAACCATTTAATAGCATCTCTTTATTTTATACCTTGCCGTTGGACAAGCTGATACTATATACAATTTTCATGAATTATATTCATTACCTAGGGAATGTATGTATTGGACGAAATATTCATCATATTTCATATATCGCCAAACGCCCCAGATATTTTATGCGTTGCCTAGTTATTGTATAGAATATCTGAATTTTACAGATTTCCGGTAACATATGTTTTATGTAAAGGTCAAAACTTGAAATTTTTATGATATACCTTTCTTTTATTTGTCATTTATTTTAAGATTTTAACAAAAAAGCACTAACAATAAATATTTTATGAAAACATACTACAAGAACATGAATAACAATTTAGTAATATATCAAATTAAAGACATTTCATAAAATTATCACGTCCCTTTAAATAGTTAAGTTTATAAAGGTATTTATTCAATGATTGATGAGAGTTTATAATGGAATTTGTTCGGATTCGTGTACAATTTCCTAAACGGATATTTAGGTGTCGTTTTAATATAAATTTTAACAAAATATTTTTGCTCCGGTTGTACAGCTGAATTTACTTAGCTTTAAACTATTTATGTTATCCTGTTTGTTTATTTTTTTGTTTACTTATTCAATCAATACGAGTATAAATGGCTGTGTTTTGAATGGCAGTAATAATATTTGTTATAATAAAACATTTTATTTTTAAATATAAATTGAAAAGAATAAAAAAACAGCGTTGGTTAAAATAACTGATGAAACCAATTCAATGACAGGTAAAAATTCTCGGCATTGCACCTTTATTGGAACGATATGGTTTATAAATTCAATCTATGTTTTCATTTCATTTCAAATGGATTGATTATGTAAAGAAAGAATTGATTTCAATTAAAAGATATTAAAGCCCCTCATTGTATGTTCGTTGGTGTATTTTGTTTCCATGATTGGACGTGATAGATAATACCTTAATATAAATGAAACCGGTGCCGAACAAAAACATGGACTTTTGATATAATTTTCGGATTATATCGTTTAATGGAAATAATGGAGTTCCACATTTAGCTGAAATCATATAAATAATTATGTTTTAATCCTTTATTCTTTTATTTAGTATGAAAGGTATTAAAATTTGATTTTAAAATACCTATTTACTAATTATTTAAAAATTAAATTAAATTTATTGTACGGTAAGAGTAACAAATATAATTCGCTCCGCTATTCTGTTAAAAGAACCAATAACTTTAATCAAGTAATAAAGTGGTCTTTTCGTTGAATTTGCGTGCAAAAATGATGCCTATAAAGTGACAGACTACGGTAACTGTTTACGGGCCTATTTCAACAAGGCCGGTTTTTGTTCCATTGTGGTGTAATTTTTAATTCTAGGTATTCTTGACATAAAATGTAATGAGATTCTGGTTCTATTAGTGCTTATCAATAATGTGTTAGTCTCTTAGGCTTCTTGCTATTTGAAGTGGATGTTTGTTGTTTTTGGGATAGTTTTATAAGAAAATCATTTTTATGTTTTTAGCCACCTAAATGCGTAAATGAGCACCAAATGAGTTTAATATTTACAAAACAAATCTGGAAAGTACCACTACAATAATAAATTCCTGACATTAACGTTATTTTATCTATCAAACAAATTTAATATGATAAATTATGCAATGGATTCAAGTATAAGGGATTGTAAACTTAAACAATCCGCATGGTCTCTATAACCAAATATCAGAACCATTTTCAATGTATTCAACACAGTTTTGACTGTTTTTTTGTCAATCTTATTTGAAATTCCATGCAAGGATAAGACAATAAAAATATCATCCAAAAACCTCTCCAATTTGATTCCACATTCTGAGCTCACACACAGTATTGTTTTTATAAACCTACATATTCGTCTCTAAACAACAAAAAACCGAACTTTGAGCATAAATGACTTCATGCATACAAAATCACGAGTGATAACTGTTTACATTTAAAACAGAAAACTTTTTGTTTCATGAATTCATAAAATGAAAAACAAAGCGGTTGGTATGCTGAAATTCCACTTTAAAAAAAGTTGTATTAAAACAATCTCGGGCTTTGTGTAATGCGCCGAAAAATGGAACGAAACAATTTCATAAATGTTAAAATTATGTAATTTCTATATTCGTCCCTTTTCATATGAATGTTAATTAAATACCGATGCTTTTTTATTTTCTTATGTTTTTTTTTCATTGCTCTTATAACTGAACTCGATGCTGTTATTTCATGAAGGTTTATTATTATTAAATAACAAAAATTAACAAGTGTTAAACGAGATTTTTAAATTATAAAACAGTTTTATTTAGCTTGCTCTGTTTGTTAAACAGGTTTTAAACAGTCTTCAAACAGTTTTATTATTAAATAAACAATGTTATGTAGTTTGCCCTGTTTGTTGTTTTTTTTTAATCCCCTTCCAATTGACATATTAATAATAATATAATGTAATAATTCTTTAATTCTGATGACGACACAATTTAGGGATACTTTATTAAGTATTGTTGTGAATCCAAAATGGCCCCCGCAGAATAGAGCATAGTTTGAAAAAAGGGTAAGCCAAGATAGCCGCCGCCACAAAATGGCGGGATACATATTTTTTTACAACTCCATCAATTTGGAAGGAACTTGACTAGTAAAACACCGTAAACTATGACAAAGTTCAAAATCGACAAATTAACGAAATAAAAACTAAAAGTTTTTTTCAAAATAAAGATAACGACTGACACCACATTCCTCATCAATCTAGCTAGTTATGATCAATCGAAATAAATAAAATCGTGGGACGCATGAAATTTCTACCTATATAGTCAACCGTTCATATCATACCTAAATGCTATTTATGTATGTTGTACCTACTCAGATACGCTAGGCCCCAATTTTTTTCATATTTTATGGTGAATCGTTATAATGAAGCATATTGCGGCTACGGATTTCAACAGAACTATTCTACCGATTGATACGTATATTAAAAATTGTGGAAGTACTGTATAATAAAAATCTAAATCAAAGAATTTCTAAACCTTCTTTTTTTTTTTTTTGTATTTAAAATGACTTCTCATCCACTATTTTCGATCGATGTCTTTGATTAAGTGAGATCGGAATTCCGTGTTATTATTATAGAATTTATGAAGAATCGTCTTCATAAAGGTACTCGTTCTAGCTTTTGCCCACGACGTCCGCGTTGACTTTTGGAATTATTCAAAATAGAAATACAACAAATATTAAGATAAAGCTAGTAGATTTGTTAAACCGTATCCGTATCGTGTTTGTTGAAAAATCTTCTAGGTGCCCACCTATTTATATTTATTTTGTAGTTTTTCAATTTAGAATACCCTAAAGAGGCTAACATTTTTTGAAATGAAGTTACTTAAGTAACAAAGTTATATTTCTTTCTGGAAATAATGCAAGGCTGGGCCCTTTTTCGAGTAACTTTGTCAAGCACTGGCCTCTATTTGCTAAAACTTAGGGATCCAACAATTGGTTTTTTTTGGAAAGGGATTTTAAGCGTAGTATTTTATTTAGATGTATACCCTAGGATAGGCCAAATTATTTAAAAATTTTACAATACATTTGAATGCAACATCAATCTGAATGATATTTTTTATTATAAAATAAAAATAACTTTTTGTGTGCTTGGGCAACAAATATTCAAGCTTTTAATCATAAATTAATGATTGGTAGTAGTCGGAGCGCAGCAGAGACCAATCATTAGTCTATGCTTATATTAGTAGGATACATTTGTTTTTACAAAACTATCATCATAATCAAATTGGTGACGAAAATTAATCTCACAATTCCAAAAACCTCATAAAAGTTTCAATTATGCAAACAATTCGTTAGCAAGATTTGTTTAAATAATTTTGCTTTTCTTCTGCTTCATTTGCAATTCGCGTAACTCGATGATTGTCTGCCTAAATTTATTCATTTCAATTTAGTGATTCAGCTAAGTTTAGGAGTTTTTATACATTTCTTGTATTTTCATTTATTTCAACCCTAACATATCTTTCCAATATTCATATTGAGGCCTGAAAAGGCTCGAATATTTTTTATCTTTTGTGTTTGTTTTTTTCCGCGGTGTTAATCATTTGAAAATAAAAAAAGAAAAAGCTTCCAAAGAAAATCTTTTAAAGATGTTTCCTCCCGCGAACGCTCAGGCTACGGAATGAACTCCCTGGGATGGTGTTTTCAAATGTATACAGCATAGGGTTCTTCAATAAGCGTGTTCAAAGATTCTTGCAGGGTCGGCAATGCGTGCGTGATACCCCTGGTATTGCAAACGTCCATGGGCTACGGTGGGTGCTTTCGATCAGGCGGACGCTGTATGCTAGTTTGCCACTATGAGTGGCATTAGTATAAAATATGTTTATGTCATCGTTTCCAATTGGAATAACTATGAATTTATTAAATAATTAAAACCATCAACCGATAAAATTCGTGTTCAGCATTTTAGGAAGTTTATTGAATAAATTCGCATGATAGGATTATGCCGAATTATCTGGGTATTTGCCAAATTGGAATTTACTGAACGCATTTCAGTACAAAAATATAAATATTTGTGTACAGGCTCTTTCTTTAAAATCGAATAACTCGAATAGACTGTTATGATTACGTTTCTGCTCAGATTTAACCTAGTTCCTGTAAATTCATAAATTGCCTTTATTAAAGTATGAATCTCTTCTGCAATATTATTAAAAAGGTTTATAAATAAACTATTGAATTTAAATTAAAAATACCTTAGACAAAATAATCGTAATCTTTAATAGCAATTTCCTTAATACTCTATCAGCTTGGGTTTAACTAACCTTCATTAAGGTATGGAATAAAAGTAAATTAATGGCATCATCCATGGCCCCGATATTTAATAATCCTGTTGGCTTATAATAATCACAAACACGAATTAGACCTTTATAATCCGACCCTTCAGTTCCAGCCTCGGTCCAGTCCGGGAGTGATTGACGTCCCGACGTCTGCGCTATCTACACACCCCACCCGCTTTATTAGACCTAACCCTGATTAAGACCGCGGACTTACTCATCTAAATTGCTCTAACAAACTCTACGATCCCATAGATTATTTTCAATCTGCTCACGTAAAGATGACTCCAATGAATCCAAATGAGAATGCGAAATTTAATCCGTTATGCTGAAGAACCAACTTAATCTCACCTACTTTGAACTTTTCACAGCCAGTTAACTTATTTCGCTAAATTTATTACTCAATTCAGCGAAAGCAGTTTATAGTACTAAGCTGATGTGAACGGCTTCTGTGAATATTACCCAAGTTGTGTGTCGTTAAAGGAAAGCAAAGTTGGTAATCGGCATACTCTACGTGCAGCTTCACGGTGAATGCATTACAACTTGGTTTCTTCTCAAGACTCTATACGTTAGATATAAAGTGACACCCTAATCGTGGAACATGTTTGCTGAGGCGTTGCATGAGGATACCGACTTGTTGTAACACTTAACTAGCATTGTGGCAGAGCGGAAGAGCAAAATATTCATAGGACTACATATTCTTATTACGTGAGGATGAGGTTAGGTCGACGTCGCGTTCTGGCATAATGTGCTTCAATGTGTTCTGAGGTAACAACGTCGGCTTATGAGACTCTTGCGGTGTTATAGATAAGGCACGTGGCTGGAGGCTTTGTAAAGGCACTCGTACGTTGTAATAAGGAGACTGGCAATACCAACGTTTTTCCACACCTTTTATAAACATAGAAAACTCCGAGCGCCCGCCTCTTGTGTCGAGCACGCAATTAGTTTACACGCATCGTTTGTATTTTTGGGTTACGCATAATACCAATTTACATGCAAAACACTGTTGCGTAATGCTATTAAAATTTAACCTTAATCTCGATATTATTAAACGAAAATGAATAGGGGTGTGAATAGGGTTACAAAGATTGTGGTGGGATGAAAAGTGTAAATTGTTTTCCATGTCTGAAAATGATTTGAAGTACATTTGAGATGCGCGATTCATTATGGTCGGTCGCGGAGTTGGAAGAGTGGAACGCGGTGAAGTAAGAGGCAAGTTTTAATAATGTAGGGCGGTTGGCAAGCCTGCTGCCGTTTCCTTCCATTCTTCTCTCCCCTTTCCGGTTGGCGCAATTAAAACGGCGGCTTGTTCCGGTACTTAAAAAAACTTTAAAACTATAGGCGGAGACAATTTACAGTGTTCTACTGCTTGCCATTTTTTTCAGCTCTTTTATAGAAGACGTAAATTTCTTGTAGAAAATCTTTTTAATAATTATTATTATAATACACTGGAATATCAGCGATATTAAAATCAGGTCCGAAGTAAGGTAAACTGATGAAAAATTAAACGTCGTTAATGTAAAAAAAGAATGTCCTTGTAAAACGTACGTTACAAGAACATTCGTATGCTATTGCTGATAACGACTCAATCCAAACAAACTACGTACGGCAACGTTGAGCCATCAAAGAGATTTCGTCACGTCCCGTGTCGTGTCGGTGGCGTTCGATTGCAGTAAAACGTCTGAATCACTTGCGTGAGACTGACGCTATTCACCACCGCACAAGTTCCGCTATGGTTGATTAATGGTCCCGCGTTCCCTCGACATTGTGTTTTTGTGATGCAAATAACTCGAGCTGTCGGAACAAGGAAAATTGAGTGGGAGGACCGAGCACGGCCGCAGTTTCAATTGCTTCGCCGCTGAATACTGATGAAGCGTTTCGGTTAACGGCATTAATTTACGTCTGTTGCACGGTTTGCCCAACATTGGTCATAAATGCGGCAGATTGAAGAAACTAAACGCATTAACGATACGTAACTTAAAGTATCTTATTTTGAACTGGCATCAGTTTAATTTTGTAGTAGTTTTTTATCTTTATAATATAAAAATATCAGCACAATCCACACCAACTATCTAAAATTAAATAACCTCATAGAAATTGTATATATTGTATATTAGAGAAGAATTAAAAGTTGCTTCAATAGGAAGGAATCTTTATTATCAGTTCAAAAAAGAAACAAAGCAAAACAAGTTTTAGTATACAATAAACTTGTGCATCTCCTAAGTAGTAGGTTACATTCAGGTTCATTACATTTAATGTTAGGGAAGAGTTGTTTTATAAATAAGCGGTTTAAGCTCAGGAGACGTGGTTTGTAAAACGTTGCTTGCATTCAAAGCGATTTACTATTCAGCCATTTTAATCTTATACGCTTAATGAGACGGTGCTCCGCTGTCTTTTTGTACAGTTTAGCGGTTTTGTTGTCCCCGAGGCCCTTTATGGTCTCGTTTTTGTCAAGCAGAGAATGAAGTTTGAAATGATTTAGCACTGCAGTGCCGCTCTGTTTGCGGATATTTACATTTTTTTGTGGTTTAATTAATATCTTGGGACAACTTACACATATTGCTTTTATTATTTCCCCTATATTAATACAATAATTAAATTTAAAATATTAAATTTAATAATAATAAGACATGTTAAAATAATAGAAAAAACTCTGTAGTGCTGACATTAAATGGTTTTAGGTACACTATAATAGACTTCATCGGATAATCTGGAATTAGAACTCAGAACGACCAAACCAGTAAGCTAGGACACTTCAACTTAGTTATAATGTAAGTAATTTAATAATAACAAGAATAAATTAATATTATGTCATTTAAAGAAATGTTCAAAGCAAAACCGAAGTGGCCAATAGAAGAAAGTTTTGGAATGGAATTTTTCACTTCACACAAAAACAATCGGTTACAAAAAGTCGGTGGAAAAACTCCTTCGTGAGTAATTAAGAAGTTTGGAAACAACTGTCTTATTGGCATACTTGGCTTAATACGCAGTTAATCTCAGCAAAAACTTGTCGTTATTCAGAATACCCGTTTCAAGCAGACAAGGGTGAATTTCTTATGAGGACGTATCCGTCACAAAAATCTACATATCAACGCATGCGTCTCCCTCCTGCGATTCTTACCAGGATAAAGTCAGACTGACACCGTTCTTTATTGCTTTTTTTTCGTATACGCTATATTAACAATAGGTTCTTTACATGCGATCTTCCTCGTAGACCGTTATGAAAAACTTTTTCATGAGTATTCTTCTTTAATATTACAATGTAGGTAACATTAAAGTTACATATTGTATAGCCTAAGAGGCTAGATTATGGAACATAAGGAATAACTCCTCGGATACTGTATAAGTGTTGAAAATTTAACCCCTTTACTGTATCAATAAAAATAAAAATATATGTAGTTACAGTATTATGATGGTTTTTTTAAGCAAACAAACTTTGGGCACATAATCACTTAATATCAGGTGAGATTGTATCCAAATACGTACATATCAGTACATTATAAAAACTTACATCACGGCGTAGTCTAAAATTAACCCTAACAAAGAGCACGCTCATATCATACAAGAAAATGTTTCTCGCTGAGAAGTGTGGATCGTGATAATGTCTGCAATATTGTCTCCACACAACGCAGCTGGGACGCGAACTGGAACATTTCATTACGATTATTGCAAAGTTAATGATGTCATACTAAGTTATTCCCGCTAGGCCAAGAATGCTGCGAATTTAAATATATTCCAGCACACACGAGGTAAGTTATTCAAACATACGAAACGGGTGCGATGTCACAAAGAAAACGTCAGTAATTCACCAGCTCAGCGCGATCTCCGTTTATTCCCTCCCACTCCTTACGAAATCGCTCCTAAATCTCCCCAAAACTCGAATTTTAAACGCTCACTTCACAATCTAAAATCCCTTAATTCAACACATAGGTATTGCATAATTTGCTAGAAAATAAATCAGGATTAAACATGTACAGAGATTTATAATGGTTGTTAGAGTTAATGGTTTGTTTTGTATGCATCCGCTTCAATGTGGTGTAGTTTATTGTATTCCATTAAATGGTAATTTTATGTGGTTCCGCGGAAAGAATGCCAAGTGACTTGTTCTAAACTGTTATGTAGCTTGATATTTTGGATGATTATTCTAATTTTGCATTGGTTGGACTGTAGCTAGTACCCGGGCTTATAAAAAGGGTCGGGACCCAACTAATACCCTTGTCATGTCGAGATGAAATTAGTTCAACTCTTGCAGCTGCGTCGCTGAAGCCCGCACTGTTTCTACAAAATTTTAATCTGACATTACTTCAATAAAGGGAAAACGCCAAATTACAGTTTTTTTACATCTGCGTTTTTGAATTATGGACAATAACGAAAAACAAGGATTGAATACAAGCAGAGACGAAAACACAGGAGACTGGTGATGTTTCTATCTTTTTACCCGACTACGGGTGCAGAAAAAGGGAAGTACTTTACCCCATTAGAAAAAGTAGATTATTGCAAAATAAAACTGCACATAATTACTTAAATCTTGAGAAAATAAAAACTTAGCTCAAACCCTTTTTAGAGACAATGAACAAGAACTCTAGTTATTTATTATTTAAAGAATTAAGAACAAAATATTCTGTAAGCCTTTTTCATCGGCGATCTAATATTCAATGATCCCCTTCGAATGAGCAGCAAAATATTGACGTTTTCACACATAGTAATTTAATATAGTTAAGTAAAAACGCAACATTGAAAATATGAAATTAATGAAACGAAAAAGAGCACTGAAGCTAAATAATTTATCGAAAGAAAATATGAAAACAAACCAAAACATCTGGCGCTTGTGCAATATTTTAGTTTTTATACTGAATTACAATCGAGCTATTAGAAAAAGTTATCGTTTGCGACCTGTTGTAAATTATGACTGAAACAGATGTTACTTGTAAAATGAAGAGTGTTGCCAACAAAACAAAAAAATAAACTTACTTAAGTATCCATAAACGGGAAACAATTAAAGAGGAACTGTAATTAACTTTATACGGCGATTTCGTTCTGCGTTTAGCTCCTGGCTTTGACTTTAATACCCCTTAGTAGTGAGCTCGTTTTATTGTTATCCAATGAACATTTCAACCAACATTAATTGAATAAGATGATGATACGATTTTATCAAGTAAACTCATCGTTGTTGGTTATGACTTTCTCGTGAAAAATTCTCGTATTACTTGTACAAAATACTAGGTTTATAAATAATACATTATATAATAAATTGACTGGCTTACATAAAATGTATATATATGTAAAATGTATTGGAGTATAATTTGGCATTTAACATGGCGGTGTTTCAAAGCTATTTAGCGATACGTCATGATTACAATTACAACTGACACTAGAGTAGAGCGAGCGTAGGTGGTTATTAAATCTACTCACTGTTCTGAAATAATACTAAATGATAATTAATTCAGAAAAAAATTGTAAATATTCAGTTAAACACTTAAAGGTCAAATTAATAAGAGAGAGATGGTTTTCCTGTGGGTTTTCTCGTGTACGATTCGAGCACGCCATTCATTTAGGATTAGGTTTGCGTTGCGTTGCAGTGCCCGATCAATTTTCCTTGTAGTGGCTTTAACATAAGTCCTTTAGTAAGCGACCAAATCTCGCTGTCACCATTTCAGTACCCTTACAATTACAAAAATAGATTTTTGCATATGTATAGTTTAATGTACATTTTAAAGTGTTGTCTCACTTTTGTTTTCATACTACGGCATAAATTATTTTGGGATAAATTCCATACGAAAACCACATACGCTTGTACTCGTACAATTAAGTGATTTCAACTTCAAGTGAGATAGGTATCGGTAAATTTTTATTGTAGTGTATTTAGTTTTACAGGAGATAAACATTGAAAAATCTCTCAGTGAAATTAGAACTTACATTCTACTGGAGACATTCAAAG
The DNA here is from genome assembly GCA_949316135.1 of Choreutis nemorana. Taxonomy (NCBI): domain Eukaryota; kingdom Metazoa; phylum Arthropoda; class Insecta; order Lepidoptera; family Choreutidae; genus Choreutis; species Choreutis nemorana. The sequence goes on from OX438598.1 coordinate 4,989,620, forward strand.
TCCGTTCTTCAAACAGAAACTACTGCTGAGATTCGAGTCATTCCTCTTAGCTATTTGTACAGTAACACAGAAAAATAGTCTGCCCTTACATTTCTGAGCGAAGGATTTATGGTTAAACTCTTTCTATCCGACAACGGAGGAGGTGATTTTATTGACTTCATAAAGGACAGTCATGTGTAAATATAGCATTATCTACACACCCTTACTCGATCGCTTTTGATCTAAGATATTGGATACATCTTTGAAGGTTTTGTTTTCATCACTTTGTCGACAGTGTTGCGTTGCGATGGAAGCTTTATATATATATAGCAGGTATAATAATCTTAAATTTGATTGCTTTTTCAAAATATTTTTAATATTTTATCAAAATAAGTGTTAGTCTAATATTTTATTAGAAAAAAGTTTAATCTTCCCTGGAATATAAAAGTCTAATTGTATTATGCAGTTGGAGTTTTAAAATAAAACTTCAGTAGATGGCCGGACGGGCATTGACAAACTTTCCGAACAGAACATTTTGAATCACTATAGACTCCTACGGGAACCAACTACAACTTGTACAATCTAACTACTTAACCTTTTCAATGCGACTTTATAGAAATAACAAACGATTTTCGAACGGCTCCATGTCTTTTGTTTCGTGGCACAATAATAAGCAGTTAAAGCAAATCAACACCTAAATCTGGCAAACAAAGCAAAGGCCAGTTTATTGCAGACTTTATGACATTATTAACTATGGCGACCTTAGCTTAACATAAAATATATCAATTTAGGTTACACGCGAAACACGAAAATATGAGGAGAAAGGTGGGGGACCAAAGTTGGATTTGGGATGCGGTATTAAGAGAAAATATGTCTTACGTGCGCTGAAATCCAAGGGAAAAGAGCAAAGCGCTTAATTTAGGAATGTTACGCATCCTACGTAAACAGTGGCGAATTCAAAGCGCATGAATTTACATAAAATATGATTGTGATTACATGATATGGTTTTTTTGTTATTGTATCTTCTATATAGTAGGTATTTTCGTTAAATATTCATGTTTATAAAACCTACTCAGATTATTTAACATAACTTTTAAAATAAATGATGGATTTAATAAAATTTTATTTTTGTTAACTATAAAAAATCCGGATGAAGCCCACAAAAGAATTTAATTTTAACGTTGACAGGTGCCAGCTCACCGCACGACAAAAATTCCTGGTAAAATTTCCAATAAAATTCGTTAAAAGAATAAAAATGTTAAAGTTTCAAAAATATTTTGTTGTGATATTATTTTACAATTAATATATATATTATAACTGCTTAATTATTTTCATTATGAAACAAGGAAAGATTGACTTAAGGTCGGGTCACAACAAGCTTTTATTAAAGTCACACGTTTGAACTTCCACAAGAGTTGATGTTGTTGACTTCCTTAAACATTTGAGAAGGTAAACTTGGTCGTATGCAGGCTTTAAGCAAACAATGGTAGGACTGCGTACATACAAACGGCTCATCAGCATGCGTCTGCCCGCTACCGCAAGCATGGCCATTGATGCTTTGGACGCCTATAACACCGAACTACTTTCATTCAGACTAAATCATTTGAAAGTTTATTGCACTATTAATTTTATTTACATCGATTTTCTAAGTGCATACCTTAGGTTATTTGTCCAATGTCGCTATTATAGGATTGCAACGAAGAACAACATAATTTATGCATTCAAAGGTATCCACATCCATTGCATATACTCGTATATATTTTTTCGATACCTGTTTTCTTAGAAACCACAAATCATCCACTAAAGGTAGTTTTCACTAACCTTTCACGACAAGATTGACCATTCTAAACGTGTTTAAGTTAGTTATAGGGAAACGATAACTACGTGACATAAACTGAGTCGTCACTATGGTACAGGTTAATAGTGTGATGTGAACCCTGGCCAGTCATCAGGGGGGCCGCATACAGTCATTTGCATCACAACAACACGTCAAGTTGACTTTCATTAATCATGAGTAGAGGGTTCGATCCTGCTTGTATTCACCAGCCTACTGACCAACCTACTGATTTACTTCATTTTAGCTCTAGTTTATCCAAAACTATTTTGAATAGCTTTGTTGATCTTAATGTAAATAAAAAAATCTTTTGATAAATCAATACTAAGGATAAAGTAACTACACAGTAACCACATGACTCATGTGAAAAGCTATTTTAATTATTTTATTCCCCATCTAATCTATCCGATACTTTCCTAAATATTTAATATTAAAGAAAATGCTTTTGAATTAGGTAAAACGATAAATCAGAGACAGAGTGGAATGGTTGGTAAATAAAGCGCCAATATTGGAGTTAAAATCAAATTAAAGGAACTGCTTCAGATAGATTTAACATTCATGGTTAGTTTAACCTAGTTAATAGATGCAAACGCACAACTCGGTTAGTTTGAACTTCTTAATTTATTCTCTTTACTTATTTGTAGTCTCCCCGTACTAGTAGCGGGCGACTCAACTATTTATATTAAAATTTAAATTACTGTATTAAAATTTTGTACCCTGTTATTTAAAGAAAAATAGTTTTAAACCTTTTCTATAAATATGAAATTCAAAATATGTAGAAGAATGGAAACCTATCGCTATGTGTTTTCAAACTTTTTTTAAGATTTAGGAATAATTTAAATACAAACTAATAGAACCCATATATCAATGAGCCAAAATGAAACTATAGTACATGTATGTAGTCATATGTATATACAGTGTGAATAGTTTAGCCTTTTAAAGCTTGCAGGAATTACACAAAGTACACAAACAAAATGTTTTATTTTATTTTGAATGTTATTTTATTTAAATTAAAAACACTACCAGATTTTTAGATGAGAGCATAATTTTAATAATTTATAATTCCGATTCAAAAACCATTTGCTGATCAATTTAAATAATTGCCAAACTTGCTATGATTTACTTAATTTTAATGCGAGTTTAAATTTTATCTAACTCATTAATACCTTTAAAATGTTAATTAATATAACTTGTAAATTTTAAAAGAGAAGTCAATTGTATAATTGCGAAGGTTTATCAGGCTTTTAAAAACAATTTGAAAAATGGACCTGTTTTATGTAAACGTTTTCCAATAAAGATATTTTAATGGTCGTTTGAATAATGTCAATAATGGCTTCCTGATGCAACAATGGGGTTCCGTCCACCGACAGAAGGCATTGTCAACGCTCAATGAAAGGGCCTCGGGGGAAAAAGGCCTGAGGTAGGGGCCCTAGAGAAAATGGCCTTAGTGAAAATGGGACGGTTTGCTTTTATACGTCTAAGGAGTGACAGCTACGCCGAGAGTTTATGATGTCATTCAAAACTCGTTAGTTGCGGGGATGTGTAAAAAATCAATTATTCAGGATTTTTGGATAAATAGGGCGTGTTTTATCCGCTGAACCCGCAGTAGCCCTGCTGGACAAGGAACATAAGGGTGGTTATGGCGTTGCGATTCGGTATTGCGAATGTGTAAGTTACGCACTACGCCACGTCCGCATTCCATTCGAACTTCGATCATGTTCAATACCGAGCAAACAAAATTAATTAAAACGCATTACCATTTATTTCCATACTAGTATTGTGAGGATTGAAAATGAAAATTGTTTTTTATTCATTTTCTTTTATGAAGCACTCAAACTTATTAAATTTAAAGTTATAAACTAACTGTATATGTCAGAGCGTAGAAAGATTCATATGACTTAGTGTTATCTGAAATGTTTACGCTTAAATGCATCCATGTAGACAACAATAAACTCGCACAGCACTTCTAGTACCTACAAAGACTAAAACAATACAGACGTGACACAACTATTTTTTTGTTATATTTCACATGTTTTGCATCTCATACTTTTCGGAATATGACTAAAATAATAGGACTCTTCTATTGTTTCGTTTCCATTAGTAACAATTTAACAGAACTGGGATGTATATAATTGATGGTTTTAATGCAACTAAAACCACATTCTATCTGAGCCGAATGCTTTGAAAGTTAAACAAGCCTAACTTCAGCTAGAGCAATACTAGTGAAATTCAATAATTTTACGCATACACAAGTCGTAGCTAAGATCAATTATTAGGTTAAAAAGACGGTGAGAAAACTTTAGAAGTTTAAAAGTCAAATTTAATGTTTTGCTTTACTGGTCATTCAACAATCTATGACCAGTGCATTTTCTTGTAGATAAAAGTTTTAATGACTGTTAGGAGCATAAAGGATGCGATTGCAGTTGCTTGCTTTTCTTCATCTGTCTGACTAGAGTTCCCTTTCCTACTACAACTTGGCTAATCGATAAAGAAAGTTTTCCATTTAAAACACTGTAATGAACTCGTTCACCAATAAATCGGATTCATTTAATTACGGTAGCAAAACAAATTAGTGGTGTTTGTTTTATTTATGCAAGAAAAAAATAGTCTGTTGTGTTTTGAAATATATCTTCATTTTTAATACATATTTGTATTTTTAACTTTCATTCTAACAACACCGTGCAATTTATGTGTTACTAAAATAACACAATAATAATAACAATAAAAATCATTTGATATTGTAGATATTACAACATATTTAAAGAGACATTATTATGTCTAATTTGTAAAATCAATAGTTTCATAAAATTTTCTGGATAACATTTTTTTTCTTTTCCGGAACGGTAATATTAACTTTTTGGAAAAATGTTCTAGAATAAATATTTTAAGTGGGAAGCTTATTTGTATCGGGCCAATTACAATAATTGTTAGTGAGCTACTCCAATAGATTTAAAATATTTAATATTTTTATCGGCTAATATAACCTATTTAGAAAAAGTTTCAAATCTCGGAAAATGTTAAAGGGCATTGATAGATATATGTTCGATCTCAATCATACTTCATGTTCACTGAAAATTTATTCTTCATTTCAGTCTAGAAAACCCCTAGCAATATATTTGCTTTGTACACGGATGGAGATAGATAAATGCAGGCAGGCCGCTAATTATTTTCATTGTTTTTGGGAAAAAAAGGATTTGCCTTTGATAAAACCAGCGATATTTTGCAGATTATATATGGATTTGAATTAATCAACCTAAACCTAAGCAAACTATACCTCTTGTATTAAAGTCGAGCGCCTTAGCACCGACTTCATTCATTAATTCAGGTCAGCAAGTGATAAAATCTTTATTTCAAAAATTACTTCAAGCAAACTTTAGCAATCTTGACCTTGATCAGGGTTTGTAGGTTTACAAAGGCATTTATATATTATAAATGTAATAACTATAAAAGGTACACTATTCCTATTGACCCTAAAGTTGGGAACAAAAAGAGTTATTATTAAACAATAAAGTTGGCGGTAAACTGTTTACTGTCACAAAACAAGGGTCCTCCGAAACCGTACAACATAAATCCTTTCTTGTAAAAGATTTTTCAAGTTTTCGCGAAACTGGCAATACTTCTCAAGTTTTAGGGAGTTTATAACAGTTCTATGTTCAAATAAAAAGAATGAACGATTTATCCTTACCTGTTAAATTGAAAAAGTTGCCGAGACCACTGAGGGGCAGATTTACGTGCACCGAGCCTCTGAAGTGCAAAGAACAGCGAGCGAACAACACAATTAATATTTTATTAAAGATATTTGAATTTTCGATTGTTTAAAAACGTCGTTATTAATTGTTGTATATTTTTCATTGATTTTTTCATATTAACTGTGCAAATGTTTTTCAAATAAATAATATTAATTTAAAGTTTCCCTTTTCTACTCCTATACTCTGCTTATTTAACTTTTCCTTAATAAGGCAAGTAAATGCATCACAATCACATAAAAATAACATTTTTCTTTATTTGCTTTAATTTTAAGTTTTAATAGATTGATGTTGTCTTAGAACAATAGCAACAACAGCAACACATAGATGAAAGATTGCAGTGGAAAACAATCATTTATCTTTGCTGCAACATTAAATTATTAATAATATTCAAATATACTCTCATTTTTTTAAAATAATACTACATGTGTTATTGCTTAATAAATTACTTTGAATAGCATCTAATAACATTTTACATAAATAAACGCTAGCGCTTGTTAGTATTCAATTACAAATCCTCGTTTTAATTTCATTGAAAAGTGTATTATTTGTTTGCTTTGTAGTCGCTGATCTTGAGTTATCTGCGACCGAGTAGAGAGTAATATAATATCAAAAAAGTTTATCGCAAACGGTTAGCTTTCGTGAAGCTGTGACGACGACCGCTTTCGCGAAAATTTTAATAATTTCTAACAAATTGAAAAATACATCCAAGAGCGTACCGGCGTATATTAAAAATTGGAATTATCTACCGGAAAGTTACTTAATTGGGTTTTCTCTGATACTTTTTACCAAAATAAATTCATTTCACGACAGCTTTTCGGTGTCGCTTAATTAAATTTCAAACAGGTATTATTTATAAATGTAAATTTAGCAATTTAACTATTTGATATTTTAAAAAACCTTGTTTTTATCCATTTCAATGTAGATTTCTACTTGAGCGCACTCAGCCGATGAGTGTTGCAAATATTGGTTCGACTCGTCATTCTGCTACGGCTACGACGCTACGAACTACGGAGGCCCGTAGTACAGAGAAGCGTCCGAGCCAATGGCTTGGAAACATTTACTGGATTAGAAGGAAAGCTTACGCTTTGGTGGTGATGGGTATATTCCATATTGAAATAACGTGATCCTTTAGCCAAATTAAAAGTGGCTAATCAAATATCAACCTTCTTTAACCTTCTATTCAAATGTAAACAATTAAAGTTTTGCCGTTTTAAGACTGCAATTGAATTCATATTTGATTTCGTTTACTCTTGTAGATTTAATGTTGTCCTGTAAAATATAGTTTTGTTTCGTTATTTTTCTAAAACAGCCTTTTTAATTTTAGGTTTCAAATAGAGCTCACCAAAGTACACAAATTTATAAATTTTTAATAAATAAAATATAAATATTTTAAAATCGCATAAAACCATCAAATATGCATAATAAAATTTAAATTATATACAACAAATTTCTCAAATAAAATAACAGGCAAACATAATATTTTAGATAGGGTCTAAATAAAGATAAAACATTCTGGTCACTTGGTAACGTCGTTCTATATTCGTACTTTATTTAAGGTGCTACTATTGTTGATCACCTTTTTAAAACCGTTATTGAAGTATTTTAAAAAGCAATCATACGAACAACTACTCTAAAATCTTGTATATTTATAGTTTATCCAAAAATAATGACTTAATCTTCGAATTTCCAAAAACAATGAAATGTCGCGAAATTCTTTTTAAAATTGAACTACCTTTAAGGAGAGAGCATTTGCTATAATAAGTTAAGTACTTCTCATGATTTTTGCTTCATTTGGGCTATTTTTATCATCCATGTACAATTCATGACTTTATCTTTGAAAACCTCAAATTAGAACGATACATTTCAAACATGTGGTTTTTGCATTGGTTTCTCTCCCTTTTTTTCATAAACCTTAAACAAAATATATTTATTCTTACCAGGCAAACTTCCCTTGATTCAATAAAAATTCCGTAGTCGATCTATCTTGTACATTTTCATACATCAGCGAGATGAAACCACCTAAACGTCATTATAATACATCAAATGTAAGAAAAAAGGTCTTCACAATCTTCGCATAAACATTAGGCGGAGAGGTACAAAAAATGGCTGCCGCAATTGAAACCAGATGCGGGGGCATTTAATAAAAAATAAACCTGAGCGTCATCGTTCATAACGCCGCTTTTAGGATCCGAATCGATATACAACGCTGCGCAAACGTGTGACGAGATATTAATATCGACGAGGAAGCATCGGTGTACACCACAACAGCTCTGATTTTCACCGAAGTGTTATGTCCTAAGTAACGTTATGCGTCGCCATCGGGCCGCGAGCAATCTATCAGCCTCACAGTCATAAGCTGACTTTAATGCTAGGTCACTTGAGCCTTTTTGTTGCCGCTTATTACTTTACGGTCAGAAATTGTCCAGTCATCGGCGGCTTTTAAGTAAAACGTCATCGAGATAAACGCTCCAATATTTATAGCCGCCAAATGACTTGTCAACAAAGTTTCCCTTTTTCGCGTAATTAAAATGCCGGATGTTGTCAAGATATTAATAATAAAAACTGTAAAAAAATTGTGTTTAATATTTTATTTCCACTAAATTGTACAGTTATTCTGACTTCTTGGTATCAGTTTATTTGTTTTTTCGATGAAAAATTGAAATTTCAAAACCTCGTTCGAACGTGTACGAGTATATCGCATAACGTTTGAATTTGATAGCAAAAAATGGAACATATGTTACGTGAATTGAGAATCCGTCGCGGTCAACGTACAGAGGAGAGTGGGAAGAGATGTGTGCTCCGGGCAATTTCATCCTTTGTTTTAGATGACAAAATGTCTTCAGTTCGCTCATCGAGATAAGTGGGAACTTGTCATAGTTCTCTATTCCCCTTTCACTTAGAAGCTCTAACATTCTCTTAGAGTCATAATGCCAGAATGCTGCGGATTTCAAATGCCTTTTGTTGTTCAAAACTACGTATAATCAAGTTTTCTACAATAAATGAAAACACTACAATACTTTTAATATTTGTAATATGAAACCAACTAAAATGAAACCTTTATTATTACTTAAAACTTTGCATTAGTATAACGTTGTAATTCCCAATGAGCCATATCAAATCCCATAGTGATTGTTCGATTAATAGAAATTAAAATTAAACATCTGATAGAGAACACAATTGTGGGTCTCATCATGAGATTACTCTATTCTTTTATCATTAAATATTATTTTTGTATTATTTTAGTATAAAATATTAATAAAACCTCGGCTTAGTACAAAATTAAGATAACTAAAACCATTTTATATACGGCCTTTAGATTTTTATCTAAAGGCGTTTTTTGATGCTGAAATTCTCCAAAATGTTTGATCGATTGTGATAATTTTGTTGTTTAATAAAATGAAATGACAGGTCGAAGTAAGTAAAATGAAAGCTTTACCATCCGATAAAACTAAAACTTAAATCGTTTTTTCTTATTTAAAATAACAATAAACCATTTAGTTTATCATGAAATAAGTTTACGAATTCTCATTAAGCGATTCAACAAATCAAACCTCCGGAACTTAATTATTTTAAGCACAAATCGTATTAAGCAGAATTTCCTTTTCAATTCGATAAGCGATTGTAAAACAGTTGTCCTCGTTACGCGGTACGTTGTGGAGTACTCTGATATCAACATCAGGACTGGTAGACGCAAATGAGACTTCTCTCTCGAGGCTCTAGCAAATGAGTTTCTCAAATGAATCGTTACCAAGTGTCGGCAAATGAGAAATCATTCCGTAAGCTCGTTCCGAACCGTTCCAATTTCGTGCAGTCGATTTTTTACACGCGTCTGAGTACCACTCAAATCGTTACTCTAAATTTGGTGATAATCACTCAAATGACACACGATTCTTTCTTAACATTAACGGCTGTCTCACCCTCGTAACTTTTAGCTTAAATATTAATTATCTGTTATTTGTTTAAAATAAGGTAAATGTTGTTGTTGTTTATGGTATGTAAACAATTCTGAATCCATAAAATACACAAGAATGAATGTGGAATCTTCCAACGTGAACCTCTTAATGGACGTAAATGTTATTTCAATTTAATACTGCGACTGGGAACGTATCGGAATATGGTATAGAACAAACAAAGAGAATGTACTGCGAAAGCCCTAAAGATAGTGAAAAATGTATTTTCTTTCACAAAGCGCATATTGTGGAGAACATGAAATATGGTACGGATTCTGTTTGGCTCAGCGTGCTTTAGGGAGACTACCTATCGGTTTTCACGACTCGGAAAGCATTGGACTTATTTTGTGCATTTGTTTCAAGCCCGCCAAGGGAGGAATCTACATATTATGTTTCTACGTTGATTTCAGTTGTTATGTGAATTTTAACACTGCTGTTAAGGTTTTACGATCTTATGAATTTATGAATAATTTACTTCTTTGAATTCATTTATGAAATACATTTGAAAGTCATAAACATGCATAATGCATGTTTACGTAAGTACGCCCATATAATGCGATTGGATTTTTACCCGACTACGACCGGCACAGTCAAAAGGAAGGGTGATAATTTTTTGAGTATGTTTGTAATCTGTGTGTTCCGCCATAGCGCATAAACAAATTACAAAATGAATCGATTTTGATGATCGTCACTCGATTTATATATTACTTTGTACATTTTGTAGTTCATGAACATGACGGATCTGACATAAAATGTAAGAGTATTTTTATCGATTGGGGTGTCAAAAAAAAGTGGATAAAATGCCGCGGTCAAAAATCTACTATTATATTAATTTACATGTGGCGCCCCTAAACAACATGTAGTCAGAAACGATTATACCAAGAATACCAATTCCATATTGATATCGAACTGACAAATCAGGAAACAGCCTTAATTAGCACATTTCAAAAAAATATACACATTATCGCTGTTCCTCGCGGTATCGCTTGCATACAACTGATCATTGAGGATAACTTCTATAAAATAACGTCTCAAATATGAACCTTGTATATTTTTTCTCCAAGCCTAGCAAAGCATACTTAATAAAAAAAAACGTATTAACTATGGATAACACCAAAATATTTGAAGTTAAAGTAAGAGATTTTTCAGTAGTCTGGTTTTTTTGATATTTCTCTTAGTTTAGGTAAACTTTTGTCGTTATATTTGTTTATATTCAAAAGCTTTAATAAAATGGTACCTTAGCGATCTGGCTGATTTAATACGAGTAATACATAGCCCTTTTTAAATTGAATCAAAAACTTGAGACGAGTAAGTTTTTATTATTATTTAAAACTTATTTTCTGACTATTTGTACGGCACTTAGGTCCGTCATCAAATGTAATCCTGATTTCGGATGATCAATTGCCATTGGCAAAGCCGCAAGCAGACGTTACAGTAATTGCGTTTAGCGTTGACAAGCCTTAAATTAATTAAAATTACAACGAGATCGTTTTGGTTAATATCTCGTTCGCAAACGAGATTCGTTGCTTTGCATTCGCGTAGACCATAAGCGATTACGTAATCCACGAATTTATAAAATTTAAGCTGGTCACATTAAAACATAAAACTATTAATACAAATCTAAATTCAATACATAATTTTAGTTATTACTAAAGCTCTAAGGGTTGAATGCAAGTTCGGAGAGGGCTAACCAACACTTTTGATGAACAGTGTAAGTTAGAATATTTGAAAACTTTGTAATAGAAAACTATTTACCGACCGCGGGAGTAAACTGACGCTTGTTGATTGAAATTCTCCATGGTTAGCTTTGCTTTGCTTCTGATAGTGAAGAATTTAATAGAAATATAAGTTTTCCCATTTGTTATCGGATGCATTCTCGTGACGTCACGGCCGAGTTGCGCTCGAGCTCATGGATGTCGTGCCGGAATCAGGAGTTTGGAAAAGACGTGCGCTGCACAGGACACTAGACATTCTTTCATATTTATATATGTAAGTAGGTACACGAAATTTTTTGTAATAAAATATTTTCTTGAAAGAATTCAGAGAAGCAAGTACGAATATATACTTTCAAATACTTGTAGTCTATTTATGTCTACAGAAGAATTTAAATTTAAAATACATATTTATGTCATTCAATTTTATATTATACTCTTAATTCAAAAATAATTCCACCATTCACTAGTTTGATCGGAACCGTTATCAATTAAATCGGCAGAAAGATTTTTTAATTCAGAACTTTTCGAAGACTATTTTTTATCTCTTTTACTATTCAAGTGAAAATTTAACAAGTCACAATAAAAAATGCTGTTCTGAAATACTTACACAAACCCTCTTTAATTACACAAAATCCGATTCGATATTTCGATATATTAGTTGAATAAAACGACACGTGTTTTATAGATACATACGTAGGTAAGAATGAAATTTTGTTGGAACAAGCTGATTCCTATTCAGTGGCAGTAGCCGGGACATCAGGACGTCAGAATACCTAAATCCTCCCTAATACAGCGCATTTGTATGTGACAAAAGTTAAATAAAGGCGCAATGAAACAATACAAATTCGTTTGTTCTACAGATCACGTACCGTTGTTGTTGAGATAAAGCTCGTTTTTCGCTGGCTGTCAGTAGAGTGACATATCGGCAAAAATCATTGTATAGCAACAATACAGAGGCTTACATAAACGGCACTGATATCCGAAATTCGACGGTGCTATCATTATTTACATTACAACGTTAATCTACCAAATTAACCGAATACAAGTTATTCTCTGTTCAGAAATTTTATTCATAAGTTTTATTTTATTCACGTTTAATTTTCATTTCCTTTAATTTAAAATGAAGTGTATAGGCTTGTATTTAAGGGAAAAATGCCACACTATATATTGATTTTTACATATTTACGAGTAAATAGAAAGAAATAAAATATCACTAGTGTCTAAAATCATACAAAAAAAGGGTAAAATAAAATTAAAATATACAAAACTTTGTAACGATTGTAGAACAATAACTATAGTTTTATTCTCCGACCTGAGTATTCATTTAATTCTTGAATACCGTAACTTTCCTAGGCACAGGTCTTCAAATAATTCTTTCAAAGCTAGAAGTCATTATATGCTCTCAAGGCTTTCTTTACAAAGTACAATATTTTCCAATTTAAGTGACAAAGTGCACTTAGCTGGGCTTGTTTGAAACCAAAACTTTACCATTTCAACTACGGACCAACTTGCTTTGCTACCGACGAACTCTGCTTTTTTACGTTATTTACGACATTTATCTCACAACTGTTCTTTACACTTTATCCTTAGTTTATCGATGTTCCTGATGGTATTTTATACATTATGTACAAATTAACATTTTTTGTAATGTTGAATGAAAACAATTTAAATCGTCTGAACATAAAATAAGTAAAGCATTGATCACTATTCATTCTTATATTACGTAAAGATCAAGAAAGTGCTTACCAAGAAGAATCATATTTACTTTTCCCTAAAGAGGAAGGACGTAAGGTCAGGGAATCCCTCAGGTAGTTGACTTACACTCTTTACATATTATTTTTGATTAAATTAATGTTTATACGTAATCTGAGACCTTAATGTAGTAATAGTAAAAACCGTTATCCTTTTGTACTGGAAACTTTTTTTTAATGGTGCTGTTCTGGTTGAAACATTTGAAATGTTACCCAGTTTTGTAAGTTACCTTGCAATCGGTTAACTTGCAATAAACGATGCTATAAATATCGCGGGATTCGTTGGCTTTTATCCGGTTCTTTTGTTTTTGTATTTGTTTAATTGATACAGTGAAAAGCTTTCAATGGATTTCATAAAGATCGGTGTACATATAAACGATAAAACTACGTTACGGTATTGGTAGCTATCCAGTTAGTAACAAGCGGTTGAATCTTTTTAATTAAGAAAGATTTGTGTGCTTAATAATATCTCTGCAAAAACCTTTTACGTTTAATGGCTAGTATTTACAACAAAAACAACATTAAAAGGTTAATAAATAATGTAATATTTTTGCACTTTGACAATAGCGTGACTACAATCAAATTCACATGTGAATAAGGTCCCATCATTTTCATCCTTCCTAATTCATCTCATCGTCATTTTATCTCTTATTTTATCCGTCTTCAAAACTTGATAATAAAACATTTTTGACACTGGCAAAATACTCGAAATTATTGCCATGATGATGAAAGTGACATAAAAAATCTCGTTCCTATCGAATATTTTACTGGTATTAATTTAAATTTTTCCTTGTAAATTTTACATTTATGTTTTAATATCATTTCAAATAAAATATCTAAATTTAATTTATACGTCTGATTGAAAAGATATTCGACCAAAACATTAAATATTTTCACGGGTCAAATTTACTTTATGTACGCAACTATAGTACCGGACATCTTTATTTTTGAGTATTCCAAAAATACGAAAATTATATTATAGGTACATACTTTGTAAAGCTACATTGAAAACTGCTTCTCAGGAACTGGACTGAAATAAAATAATTTTCCCATTAATCGAGTGAAACTGTAAAAGATGACAGCATTACCCTTTACTCACACAAGCATTGACGCTGACAGTCAATACACACTTAAATAAAACGTCAAAAATACGTTGCTGTATCGATTGAGGGGAAGTATGAAGGGCTCCATCTAATCGGAGCGCAGCGGAGACCAACCGCTAATATACACCAACCACAACCTACCAATACAAAAAAAGGTATCACCTCCGTTTTTTGTGGTTAAAGGTCGTTACATTTTAAATAACATGATAACTTGATTAACTGTGCAATTTACGTTGTCCTATTAGAAACTCGATAGTAGAATGTTATTAAAGTTTCGTCGTTAACCTTAGTTAGGAAGGCGGAAAACGTTTGCGTGTTTGGGTTTGTTGTAGTGTGTGTCCAATTCTGTACTGATGAAAGTTTGTAGGTTTGTTGTTAAACATATAGATATGTCTACGTGTCGGTTCAAAGAAAGTTCACCCGCCATTATCAGATAGATTGCACTTGTAGCATGGGATGTAGTACCTCGCTTCGATTCTACTACGTAACACTTTGTACACTTGCTTGTCTGCTTGTTCACAAACTTTTAATTTAATCGTTAGTTTTCATCGTGTCTTAGTAAATTTTTAGTAAAGTAGTTGTAGTAAACGAAATTGGACAAAGAACATGAAGTTCGGGTAAATCTAAAATTATTTTTGGATGTGTATATGAGGTAGTTTAAGGGCATAACGAAAGAAGTGTTTGTAGAACACAAGTTGAACGAGAACATGAAGATTAAAGAATTGTTTCCTAAAAATATAAAAAATTTAAATGTTAAATTTAAGTTACTGCTTTTAAAGTTGTATCAATGAATTGATAGCGAATATCGATAGGTCAAATGTCTGTATAATCTATTCCATTCTGCTCTAATTTACAATTTTATATTTCCCAATTAACTCTGATTGCCATAACACATAAACATGTTACTGCCCTAAATGTATAGTGTTCAAACATTATAAGATTACAAAGTTTATAGATATGCAATAAACTATATAAAAAATAGACACATTTTTATTCGATTAGTCTAGGCACTCTAAACTTTAAATTTATGACTGGTTAAAAATGCTGATCAACAAAGAAGGACCCGCTAAGAATCTTATCGTAATATTATATAATAAATCGTAAGTTCTCAATAGCCAAAAATTTTTAAGTCGCTATACCGAAATTGGTTGAAGGTTTAAATTAAAAAGTAGAAAGATCGGGCTTAGCAACAATCAGAAGCAATGAAAAGCAACGGTATGTACATTTTAAAAGGTCCGCGCTATTGCGATGGTACGTCGCGATGCTTAACCCTCAAACTGCACAAAGCCACTACAGAAGGTAAATGGGCTTTCTGCTCCTGAAACCACGCTCGCATTATACAGTTCCAGACGTGGGTACATGAGGAATGTAGAATACATTGCCTGCAGATGGGAGTTTTACTTTGATGTCACATATGATTCACTTGAACTTTTCCTTAGAGGTATATTTTATACAAGCTATTGTTGAATAATATACAATGTTTATTTGTAAATCACCTTCTACAATTTTGTAATATGAGGTTTAACATCATTTTGTCATTTTTATGCCTGTCCTTATGGAACCAATTAAAAGTCTATGTTATAGGTACGAATACTTAATTTTTTCCCAGCTGTAATTGTTAACAAGTCTTTTACGACCAAAGCATTTAAATTTCCATTTCAACCCCAATTAAAACGGGGACATTTTATTCTTTGCACCGGTTGTGTTGCCTTGCCTTGTTACCTACAATATGCATAATAACGTAACATTCATAACTGACACCAAGAGCCAGCCCGGTTTATTAAAACTCAACCTGGCTTACACTTGACTCTCTTTGTACAAAATGTTGTAATTGAGATAACTTTTTAACACGAACATTTTTAAATAAACATTAATTTTTATCATTTATTCCCGAAACTTCTTATTTACAAAAACTAGTAGGCGAAGAAATAGGAAACTTGCTAAAACTTGTTAAGAATGTTATTTTATTTTACTTACTTTATCTTAAATTTCCGTAAAACATGTATATATCCGTTAAAACAAGTTAAAATATTAGTTTTGAGCCATATTCGAGGCTATCCCCACGTGTTTAGGTACATCATGTTGAGTGAATGTAAGAAACACGATACGTCTTCCTAGCGCCGCGTGGTCTTGATATTGACGGATCGACTTGACGGAGCAAATTCTCTATTAACCCTGTACCCTCCAATAATACAATTCTAACGAGCGGAGAAATACCCCACTATTCACATAGATACCTGTCCGTGGACATAGACACCTAGTGCCATTTCAAACGAAAAAGATAAGCTTGAAAACGGCAGGAGAATGAGACCAATATAAATGTACTGCCATGTTGGCAAACCGAAGGAACGTTGTTTCATTTGTTTTAAGGGTGTACTTCAAAGTTTTTTTGCGACGAAATAATGGATGGTTATTTGCAAAGTAACTAGGAATTAAAGAGAAAGCCATAGTATGTTAAAAGCAAATTTGTGCTCTCTCTCTTTTTCATATACCACTCATCTATATAATTTATGTTATACAAAACTGACATTTCTAGAACCACGTCAACTCTGTGCTCATTATGGCCTGCTTTTACGCGCCTCCTGACATAAATATGAATAATTAGCGGAAAGTTTTAAGTTTCTTCACTTTTATGTTTTTTGAGTAGAAAACTAGCAAGGTCGCTTAAAATTGGCTATTAGCAAAGCGTTATGCATTTACAGGTAGTAGATCTATGTGCGAGATCGTCCGGGATGGTACCACCCTCCTTTCTATTTCTGCCCAGAAGCAGTTCGCTGTGTTTCGGTTCGAAGGATTAGAGACCCAGTGTAACCGACACGAGGGGTTTATCATCTACATGGGCAACGCAGGTGTAGCTCTTGGCGTTTCACAACATCAAGGGCATCTTCGTGTCAATAGGCGGCAGTATCACTTTCCGTCAGGAGAACCGTTTGCTTGTTTGCCCTTGATTTTTTTAAATTACTCTTGAGATAAAGTCAGAAACATGTTTCACTTCGTGAGACTGCTCAAAAACTCTGGCATCCTTATTCACATATTCATCTGTAGTTTTCCTTGAGGTGAAGGTTCACCGGGAAGTTCTGATTAAGCAAGAAAACTCTCAAAAATTAAATTTAGTCTAGCAAATGAAATTCTTCAAAGAGAATTTTATATATGTTTGTCCAACTGCTACATAAATATTTATGACAAAACTTAAAATATAGCTCGCTTTGAGTTAACTCATACGCAACGTTTTACTTTTCCATACGTAAATACGGAATATGTCGACTAAGATATCTCGGATCCGACGAAATGTATTTCGTAATGCGATAGCAATGTATTCTAAATTCTTTTCACGTTCAAAGCTAGTGTACAAAAATTATACGAGTATGTTTGTATGCTCTCAAGGGGAACCTTTAGATATTCCATATTCTTAGTCCACTTGTGTTTACGTACCTACTTTTGGCCTAGTAGGTACTGTGCTTTTAGTTTGACAAATATTTGGTTCGTGATGTTGCAAACGGCCGTTCCAATTTTCCATATAGAGACATTCGTTATTGGTTCCTATGCAATATTTAGTAGTTGTTTTGCGATCGGAACTGTAAACAGTATGATACAAAAACAATCAAAAATATAGGCACGGAAAATTATTTAAAGTCTGCAGAAGTCTTATGTTTATACTAAAGTACATTATAATCATCTTGTAAATTATTTTTAGTCATTTTGGGTCCACCCTACCATATACGAATACTTTTTTAGTTTGAGAGCAAGTATCTAATTAACCAAAAAGCGTTGAGAAATATGAAGTGAGTGGTGTCAAAATATGTAAGTTCCCTATCCCTCCTGGCCGTTTTTCGGTGGTGTATGGCGCCCCAGCGGTTTTGTGACGACGGCGGCCCAGCAGTTGTACGGTTGCGGTCAGTGGGCCGCCATAGCAAAAATGCCACCGCTTGAACCAGAAGTTGGTGGGATAGGGGCTTAGTCCAAAGAAATTTTCCAATGTTTATACAGAACCCAAAAAACAAACGTAAATAAAAAAACGAAACCTACAACCCTTAACCATCACTAAATCAAGACATGAATATTTCCACTGTTTACCGATAAAGCGCGATAAAGTGTCTATAATGCAAACGAGACCGGATTGAGAGCTTAAATGCGTTCGCTCATACTTCTAGGTTCACTCGGGACAATCCTATGTTAAAGAAGATAAAGATCATATTCCAATGATTTTTATATCTAGAGATGCCTTTCACTGCTAAACAAATGACAGTCGGGGCTTTGGGCGTCGCCAGCGACTTGGCCCGTCATCCAATCCGATCAGGGCAATTTTCTCAGACAAAGATTTTCTATCCCTTGAGCAAATATGCACTCGCGAGTCTTGCAAACTACCATGAAAGTCGCTACAGAAAATGGAATTGTATTTGGATTTTTTAACTCTATCAGTATCTTAGGTTTTTCTTTTTATTACTTTTGTCGTAAACATGTCGCACATTACGACTTTAAGAGTTGCAATTAATAAATACTTCAAATAAATTAAGATAGAAGTGATTTAAGATCGATTTTATTTGCAGCAAAGTTTACTTTTATTTTACCTTCATCTATTTTCAGTCTTTCGATAGTTTCAAAACCGCTAACGACGGCAAAAAGTTTTGATGGATTTTTCATAGCAAAGCCAAAAAACAACAAAGTCAAAACCGCTCGGTGAATACCGGAACTTCAGGCAATCATTTTTAGATAAAAAAAAAACCAACCCGGCTTATAAAATTTAATAAGAGTTTATGGTATTTTTAGTCCACCAAAAATTTTAAACAGAAATTATGGTAAACATACTCAAAATTTTATGAGTGATAAACTACGAAAACCTTTTGACAAAAAATGTATTATATAGTTTTATTTAACACAACAAAAGGGAAAAGCTTGATACGTTAATTCCTCTAATTAGCGATAAAACTAGGTCGGCTAGAATACAAACTAAAACTTCGTTGTAGCTTATTAACATGTACCCAATTCTCCTTTATTGTGTAAAGTTATTATTTGCTTATTGCGGACGCGAGTTGGATACGGAACTAAATAAAAAAATCAATTTATTTCCCTAGCGGGCGAACATGTCCCGGGCTAATCCGGTTTGTTCGTCGAGCAGGGTCTGAATCGCCAATGAGGACGTAGCCCAAATGTAAAAGTGGGGAAAAAAGTGCCGAATATTGCCCTTTCGCAATGAAACCCCACTCGATGAGATCAGTATCTAATTCTCTTATCTTTCTTGCCAAAGACCTTTCTAAGAGGATTCTGCGTGTGAGCCTTTTAACCCAACGAGGTATCCCGCCAACCACTCAAAGTATGAAGCTGTATTAATTACTTTTTTACAATATAATTAAATGAGGGTTGCGAAATGGGAAAGTGTACAAACGGGAAGGAGCCATCGTTACAGACAACTTTAGAAGCATAATAATCCAAGTGACAGTTTGTAAAAAAAATCGGAGAATGCCAAAAACAGTTTACAATACACAGTTTTTTCATGTCATCGAGGTCAGAATCTAACATCGTCAACTATACTGTATTCAAAGAGACAAATTTTCAATTATAAAAATGTTAATACCTAGGGAGTTCCAAATAAAAATGAAGTTGCTAGAACAAAAAGACGTAGTTTTCAATTAAAATAATTTGTTCTGTAAGCACTTTAAACCTTGTTAAATTGCATACAGTAAAAAAAGACTTAGCGAGTCAGCTTAGGCAAAGCAATTTAGCGGACTTATTTTGTTTATGAACAGATAAGTGCTGTATTTTATGAGAATGTGTGAAAGCTACAATGAATTAATTTTAATTATTAATTAGAGTCCTCTTAAGTTTAAATTCAGTACTTACATTCAACGATAAATTATTCAGTTGAATATTTCTACGAATATTTTCGTATAGATCGCGTTCATTCAATTAAAAAGATTATTTGAGTAGCGAATAAATCAAGTTAAAAGAGATTGGAAGGACGATAACCTGTGCATAATTAAAGACAACTACGTTAATATAGTTTTACTGTCCCGCGTTGTGGTTGTGTTTGACGTCGGTAAGTAAACAAAAAAAGCTTAGCGGGCGCCTCATCAGAACCGAGTTGGATGCTCCAACTGCAGGCTTCAGACCAGAAAAACTTATGAATAAAAAATGAATTCCTTGGTTTTAAAATTAGCATTACAAAGAGAAGGTAATTCTCATACCTTTGCGCTTTCAAAAGAAATGTATAAATGCGGTCTTTGTCGTATATTGTTAGGTAAAAATCAACGCTTTACTTCAACCCGTCGTAATTCACCAGGGATTGTGCAATTTCAGTAATTATTTTCAATGTAATGTAAATTGTAAAGAAATTTTATTCTTCAGTGTAAGAGTATTTTACGGGTTTCCCTTTGTGTAACAAAAGCCATGATAAATTTCAATGATATAGGCCTTTTGATATTATATTTTCATCTCAATTGTTGTATTAAATTTAAACATTTTAATATTCAACGATTCAAGTTATTTTTTTGTTTATTTATTAAAACACAATTTGATATTTATAGTGTTGTACGCATCGGGTACTTCATCGAAAACTATTGAAATATTAACTGTGTTAAACACGAATTGTTTGTTTCGATTCTGGAAATCTTACGTTTTCGTTCATCGTAATAAATTAAGTTTATGTAGCAAAAGGCTTACAGCGTCTAAGCATAGTTGTTCAAAACGTTCGCATCAAGTGTTTCCCTCTGCCACATTTAACCCTGAGTTTCGTAAGAGTAAATTTTAGCGCATGATTGATCCTGGTAAATGGTCCGTGGCGGCTTTACCCGTCGAATCCTGAAAATATGCTTTATTAGGAAGCTAAAATAGCACTCATATACCTAAAAATAGGTTTCTGTGCGGCGCTAGTTGTTCTTTAAATATTATGAGATATTGTACTAAACAAGCTCTAAGTTAATTTAGTTCTAAATTTGATTGCAATAGTCAAGAAATTTGATTTATTGACCTGAAAAGGAGAAGTTTTGTGTGTTTTTTTCAAGTAATTATAAAAAAATAAGTATAATGAAACTAAGTTGTGAAATTATTATAAAATATCTCTAAAATGAAAAAAATTTGGGACTTCAAAGTTACGCTTCCAAGAAAAAGTTTGATACACGCGGAGCTTGAGCGAATGACGTTATAGGACTGAGATGACTTACGATTTGTATGGATGAAATATTTGTTTTGACTTATTTCAAGTTACGTTTAAAGTAGTTACGTCCGAGAAACGTAAAAATGTTGAGGTCTAACCTTTAAGGTCGCTCACAAATAAGTAGTTGTGACAAGTTTGCGAAAAAATTTAAACAAAACAATAAAATTGCGTGTTTTGCTTAAATTTTTTTTCAAAACTATTAAAAGTACTTAGTTGTAAATGACCTTCAAGGTTAGACCTCAACATTTTTAACGTTTCTCGAAAAAAGTAAAACAAATATTTTGTCCGTACTAATCCCAGTCGTATGACGTCACACGCGAGTCAAAAAGCCATAGATGTTCCAAATTAAAATACGTAAACTTCAATCATATATGACAGTCATTTATTTATGGATGTCAAAAATTGTTTCACTGGTTTATTAGTTTTGTATATTCTATATTTGGATGTGATTACGTTTATTTCCAACATCATAAACATCTCCAATGGAAGACACGAGTTTTTATAAGTTTTTAGTAGTGAATCTACAAGTTTTGGTAGTTCGATACATAACCTTTAAGAGTTTGATTTTTTGTCTTTGTAAAATATACCCCTCCAATATAAATTTTTACTTCGTTCTTCCTTATCTTTGGTTAAATAAATGCCTCGAACGGCGTGGTTTCACGAGTTCACGGTATATATTTAAATGTCTGAGCATGCATACCTACATTGGATTAAATTAATTATAGTATAATATAATAATATTAGAGGTATTTGTTGTGTCATGCTCATAATCTCAGCATGTCAATCATAAGGATAAGATCCATATAATAATGTGGGTTAAATTGTTAACAAAACAAATTTGTTTATTGTTGATAAGTTATCGAGTCCGTATATTTCTTTTCAAACACGTAGGTAATGTTAAAAGTTCAAGATCTGGTTAGCTGTTTACCAATTTGTCTGAAATTAATAGAATACTAGTGACTGTAATACAATATTTTTTTTACAAATTACCCACAAATATTTGTAAAATATAAGGCTTAGATAAACTTCTTTACCGCTTAGCAACGTTTGAAAGCAGATGAAAATAAACGCAAGAATAAATTACACAAGAATGGTTTGCATAATTTTATTCCGAAACATAAATTGCAAATTGCGAAATAGTAGCGAGGAGGAAGGGGAAAATTGTATAATTAAATATTACATAGCATTTTTCTGTTAAGATCACGCGACACTGGACACTTTACTAACGCCCCCTCGCGTGCTGTTTAGCAGTTAATCTGGTCATTTTTTATTTGTTCTCTTAAGCCAAGTTTCACTTAAATAATACATTGCTTTAAAAGTTTAAACGAATTGGCGTAGAAACAACACAAAGTTGCAAATGTTATTCTAGCAAAAGTAAACTTATTGAACCATAGATGATCTCGCTTATATTAGGTATAAATATAAACAAAAAAATATATTTCAGTTTTGTTTTCAGAAAAACTAGTTGCACTTTTGAAACCTATTAAAAAATGATATCATTTTATTTACGGATTTTGTAAATAGCTACAACATTAAACATTTTGCTACCACGTATTGGATTTTGTTATGTTTTCGTATCTTATTCCTAAGTTTTCGTCTCGAATGTTTTCGATTATAGCTAAAATTAACATAGTAAATATAGTCTGAATCGACATTGAATCAGCATATTTATAGTAAATGTAGAGAATCCTTGAAAGGTATAGAGGTAAACACGATTTTACTCAGCCATTCCTGCTTTCAAAGAAAATGTTATCGCTTTAAAGAAAATTGAGCTGCATCAGAAAATAGCTTCAACACAACTAGAAATTTTAGACTTTGACAGGAAAAGCTTTCTTGTCCCATAGGAAATAAACTGATACTCTTTTGAAACATCAATCGATCTTTGCAACATCCGATAAATGGCGGTGCAAAGAAGATACATTTACAACGTCTTTATAATACCTACCTGCGATACTGGGCATAAACATGTATTTTCATGTAGAAGTCTTTCCATTCACGCAGTTTCGAAATCGAGTCCCAGTGGAGGCAGACTTCAAGAAGTCGAAGTTCCACTGATCAGTCTTCATTGTGTACTTTTTGGCGTAAATCAATGTTAACTTTTAATGTTTATCGGTCTTTCAAATGTACTATAAAATCAATAAAAATATTGTCAGAAAGATACTCTGAATTTTAAATATTCAACGACTTTTTGTTGCCCATTAACATTAACATTAACATATAAGAATTACTCCGAAAAATATGATTCAGTTAATTTAAAATTGTATTACCTTAGAACGGCACTTCTAAAGCTATGTATTAAAACTTTAACTAGTGAAATCCATGTCCCATTATTTTTCATCAAATCCTACCCTATCATCGCGTAATTACAGTCCTGTCAACGCATGTTGTCACAAATTGTATGAGCGGCCATGTTGAAAACTGGCGCTCGAGGCCGTCATACAAAAAGCTGTGACATTGGAATTTCTCATTACAGCTTGAAGCAAGATCCCTATACATCACGATGAGAAAATATCGCTTTTCACATCCCTCCCATTGCCATTTATAAAACACATACGAGTTTATATAAAATTTTATGTCGGTAGGTCACAGAGCGCATCGTTGTTTCGTAGAATTTTGCAATAAATCTTTCTCTCAGTAGTTTTTTTCTTTCGGTCTAATATTGACCTAGAGATATTTGGAAAATAATTAAGTTAATGACTTTTAAATTTAATGCACATTTTTTTGTCATGTCAATATTCTAAAGTGTCTTCTTATCTTAATTAAACTTCCATCCTTTGAATACTCAAATTTATAATAAATTGCGACAAATTAAAATTAAACTACGAACAAACTATTAATTTTACCCTTTACTGTTAGAACGATAGTTTTTAATGTGCCCTCTGTGTAAAGATAATCTTACCGTGGTCGTTTCTTTTGTTATAAAGTGCCTGTCCAGAAAAATGTTTTCTTTTAGATTTTCTACATGGACTGACTTGAACAGATTTCTTAGTAACCTAGGGCTCCATCCATAGTGTACTTTAGAGTCCAGCCACTTCCACTGCGCATTCAAAATCTATAATTACCTTATGCAAGCTGTACCTAAAACAAACTCCAGGTTACAAAGATTTTTAAATCAAAACATAAAATTGATGTAAAACGATGTTTGATTTATTAATTTGCGTAAAACAGTATTCCCTTAAAAGAAGGTATGTTATGAACAAAAAGATAGTCACAAAGAAGTTAAAATTTGAAAAGGACGTTTTAGATGTTACTAAAATGAACAAAATGACAATATTGTCTTTGACTATTTTGTAACCATAGAAAAGAGCTGAATCTCGTTTGTCAGCTGGCAACAAAACAAAGAGAAATATTGCAGTCAAGGCAACATTAGAAGCGAGGATGGATTTAGTTTTTTCTTAAGTAATTGCTTTTATTTACTGTATCGCAACGTACATTCCTTGAATGAAAACTATTTTTCTAGCGACATGCAATTTCTTCCTGTCCGTACTCGTTTAACCTCGTTTAATTAAAACAAGAAAACAAGAGTTTCTTCGGTCTCACTTTTGTGATGCGATACAAAGAAAGTGCCTTTAGGTATCGTAAGGCTTCTTTAATTAAAGCAACTAGGTTTGCAACCCTTATACCCACCCTCATTTGGCTTTAACTTAATCATCAGTACATTACAGCAAATGATAATGATATATCTTTTACACTGTAAATATTTGTATAAAGATGCTTAGTTGTTTCAAGTAGTAACAAGTAACATTTTAGAGTAGCAAACTGAACTTGTCAATTTAATTTATGTAAACACTTATTTTAATCCTTCCATGTAAATTTACCTAAGATTAGATATTCGTAACTGCAAACAGCATGCTACGTTATTGAAGCTATCAAGCGGCACCGAACCGAATAAGTTTTGTCTCCTCAATCCCTACATAACGATTCAAGTCACGCATCTCGCAAATTCTACGAGTCAGCAAATTTTGGTTAGTGGTCTTTAGATGTCACAAAATTTAATTGAATGTACTAGGTATCTGACATAATTAATATAATAGAAGTCTGACAAGCGTTGCGCCCGTTGAGATATTTTTAAACGGAATAAATCAACAATTCATATTAATTTCTAAGATTCATCTTTGAATAGTAAAGACTAGTGTCTAAAATCTTATTCTGAAATTATATTTATTAATTCTCAGCATTATATTAGATGAAAGGATGTCAGACGTAACGTTGATGTAATTTTTGTAAGGTGTTGGACAAATCTTAAGTGAAAAACGCAGCGGAATTCCGCTAGCGAAATCTCTTCTAGGTGGCACCTTATATCAGGGCGGAAAAACGCTGACATTCGCGCCCGGAATTCCTCGCTCGGAAATTCCGCTATATACAAGTATGTTCCTTGCCTTATAAATGCCTTTTGTCTACTACTCATACAAAATGTAACCATTTTTATTCCGTCTACATATAATTAACAACACTAATTCACATTGCTTTTCTATGGGTTTTGTTTTTTTCATTCGAATATAAAAAACATCATAAATCGGTGTATTTTTTTCATACAAATTTAAATTGAATGTTATATCGAATAAAATATACCCGTTATAATTAATTAAACTTTTATTACGTTTAAACTGAAATAGGTAGTACTAAATTTGTCCCTTCGCGTCTTCTATCTACAAAGCTTATTTACTGGGTTACAATAACTAACGGTTTGTCGTTGAGCTACATTTTATCAGCTTGAGTGTTAACCCATCATCTATGCCTGACACTTTACGCTCCTTCTCTCTTTTCCACCCTTCTTTATCCTGTAGTCGATGTTCAGGTGAATATCTAGGATACGCGATACCTGTCGAAAATTCACTTGATAAATCACAAAACTGAAATTCCGCGCAGATTGCCTTTGTTTTATTAATTTGTTTTGTTGTTTGTTTCCAATTACGTTTATTATGAAGTTGTATTATGAAATCCGAGTTGTATGTTGGGGTTCCGGTGGGTTTAGATTATTGTTTTGTTGAGCCTTTGTTTCCGAGTATTATTTGCCAGGTTAATTACATTAGTGGGACGTAAAGGGGCATGTCCCTTGATAAATAATAGTTACTTTTTATGAATAATTCTGTTATTATGTTACAAGTGGCAATGAAATATTAAATTTATTTGTCATATCGTGAAATTTCTTAAGCTGAACATACATAAACTCTATGACATGATATCAACCGTTGTCCTCTATCTTTTTCATGCTATAATTTATAAATCATCAGATTATTGAGAAAAGAGTCATACACTGTTAATTTCTAAATTTTATTTCAACTTGGCTATCAATTTTTGTATAGAAACCATATGTATTGCTTAGTTATTGCATATTGACACATAACCACCAACAATATAAAAACTTACTTGAACTAACTTGTTACTAAAACTATTGTTTGTTGACTTGATAATTGACGCGACGTGATGATTTTTGTAAATCATCCTAAGATGTACGTTTTTATTATTGTCTAACTCGTGAGCACTAGGCTTTAGCAGTAGTAAAATTCCCTGGTATAAAACACTTACTTTACCTATAAGGAAAAGTATAAGCCAAACAGTTTAAAGGACATTTGTATGCCGTCAATTTGTTCGCATATCGTATGCACTGAGCGCGCACCTAGCCGATCGCAGAAAGATGTGTGCCCGGCATAACTCATGAAAGCCCCTAGCTGAAACAGAACATTTAGCATGATTTTTACTTATGAAATATTTATTTTAAATTATTCATGCCAGTTTTATGCATATTTTGGTTTGGTTATATGCAAATTTATCTTTACTATATTTACTTATTTGACTATAAATTGTTGTTGTTGTAAAAATGTATCATTTAAAATCAGAAAAATCAAAACCATCACACCACATCACGACACACACATTGACTCAGCCCTGCGGTATAATTGTAGAATCTGGTGTCATAGATACTATGGAGCGATATGGTAAGAACTATATAGATAAGAATGCTACATCCAAGACTGGTAAGCGAAACAATGCATCTAGTATTTAACACAACGTTCCGCCACCGCTGGGATTCAAACCCGGAACCTCTAGCTTAGCAGTCAGGTATTTTTATCACTGCGCCAAATAAATAGGGGGGGGGGGTAAATTATTTTTTTTATTTTGGATAATGAAGTGCCTTACAGCGTACGACTAGTTCACTTGATATTTCGTCTAGTATCTGGACGTGGACACTATATAAAACCTGGAGCCATGCTAGAGTGCAAGATAGATGGCTCAAGCCACCCTCGGGTGCTGATCACGTACTGATAAGAGTAATATATTGGCATATAGAGTGATATAGGAATTTGGAAACAAACATTCCTCCTTGAAGATGTTAATTTAAATAATAAAATAAAATATTTTTAAATTCCTAAATCTTCCGTGCAAAATGAAAATATTTCATGAGTTCTTCCATTTTTATGTCAGCCCAAGTAACAATTTAGGTACTATCTTCTGATCCCCTAAATAAAACCAAAAGCCAAAATACTTCGATTCTTACTTGGATTTTTTGAAAACAAAACACTTTTTTGTTTAATTTCCTGTTTATTTTTTAAACGTTTCGAGTTTGCCAGTCCTTCAATTATGTATCATATTATAGAATACCTAATTGCGTTAAAACATACGCTCGGTTAAGTTGCGGTTTACACAACAAACACATAAGTACTTAGTCAAATAATTACATTCACAAATAACTTTTAGTTCCGCGGTTTCGGTCAAAACTGTAAATTATAGCATGAATTGAAAAGCGCATTTGCTTATCTTGCTTTATTTTATTCCAAATTTCCAATAGTGATTGTAAGCACCTGGATTCCGCCATTACTCTTTTAAAATTGCACACTTTATAGCATCGATATTTCAGTAAAATTGCTGAAGTGTCCACAAAAATCATTTATTTCATAAAATATCGTTTAAGTTTTTTCGTTTCGAGCATTAGGCGAGGCCGTTACTCTATTTAAATTTGAATTAGTAGTAATAAGGTATCTAGTATAGTTTTGCATTAACTCTTTTGACTTTTCTTTATTATTTTTACAGGCGGTTCGGGTAAATATTCTTTTAGATTTAAAAAGTAAGGAAATGAGGTTAATAAAAAAGGTCCAAAATTGAAGGCTTAATTCTGGCAAAAAGAGATATCTTTGGTGAGGAGATGGTATCCATTGGTTTTTATCTATCACCATGTACCGACCACGCGAACATCGCCGAACGAACACTGATACACAACTCTACAGATAAGTAGAAACAATAATTATAAATATATACATTTAATAAAAATCAACGCAAACTAAATTGACATAGAAATTAACTGAAAACATTAAAAGATTTTTATTTAAAATTGGACGCCAATATTAAGTACCTAAAACGTTTTATGCTCAGTTTAAACCTTAATAAATCAAAATTTTAATTAGTGTCACAATTTGTGAACTCTAGGTTTATTAACAATAAAATTCAATAAAATGATCACAAAACCGAACTGATTCTCATTAGTCATGTCTCACGCAAGTCTCATGATATTCTTATCTATAATATTATTTGTTTCTTTTTAAACTTGATTGCCTATTCTCCCGTATTGACAGCATTTACTAGCTGTGAATGTTACATGTTATTCGTTCGCCGGAATTAAACTTTAAGTTAAGATATCAGGTAATCGCGGCACGTCTGACTTCGATCTAATTTGGCAACCCCGAAAAAGTACCGTTTCATCTGGAGGAATTACCGGGCTGTTGTTATTATGGGAATTCTAACCGTAAATAGGAATCTTACAAAAAAAATGGTAAGTATCTCACCGCTTGTACATAATATGCTAAATATAATAGTTAAAATTTAAAGCTCATGTAGAGGAAATTCAGGTTTAAATTTTAATTTGTACTAGTCCATTGAAATCAGCTTACGTATTCACAAGGGTATAAAAATTTTGATCGTGAAAAGACCAAATTCAATGTTTTCAGATAGAATTATGAAAGAACCGCCGTGAAAAATAAATCGAGACTGAGTAAGCTATTGAAAAGCTACTTTTCTTTGCGAAGCCTCACACAAGAGCTTTTAATTTCATTTATAAAGTATTCCCTAAGTTAGTTTAATATTCAAGAAATAACTTTTATAGTATACATAAATTATATTTTGGCTTTTTGTTAAAACAGGCTGTATGGATGGGAGACTCATTACAGAACAAGAGGGCAGAATTATTAATTTTATTTCCAACCATTACCAAAATTATTAAGAGTAAACTTCATTAAATTCCTCACTGAGCTATTAAATTATATTAAAAAAATATCTCTGTTTTGTTTACTTCTTGAGTCTGTTACGTGATAAATTTAATTAACGTCTGTCTGAATGAGGCTGTAAAACTGGAACGGAATTTTGAGGATTCATTTTTGTTTATACTAACAACAAATTATCTTTTGGTCATAGAACCGAGTTGAGTGACATTATTTACATTAAATTTGACTCTCGTGTTTGATGTTGAACACAGATCTAACCCTTAGCGAAATCATACAAACTCAGAATTAAGGTTGAACGGTCTCTCAATAAACTAAGCACTGCTTTCTGTCTCTGAAACGTTGGAACCCTATTTCTGTTCCCGTAATTTGAGACTGGAAATCTCTCAAAGCAGATAAATGCCACAGATACCCTCTTTGTAACAAAGATCCACCGGGTTTCTTTGAACTTTGCTACTTCATCACATTCAGTTCAGCATTGACTCCATTGTAGCTTTAGGTTCAAGAAGTATTATTTATTTCATAAATATAGAATTGAAAAACTACTTGTAATTATAAAATATTATTAAAAGTAAAAATAAGTATTTTATATGTTTGTATAATGTACTTGCTGTAGACGTCCCTAAATAAATAAAATAAAATATTTTTAACATAGATATTAATCGAGAAGGTAATATGTGGTTTTTTAGGCATACAATTTTTTTAAAGTAGACCTGGTCAAACAACAGAAGAATTTTCCAAATCGGTTTAAATAAATTGTTTCAATTATACATGACGAATTTCGGAGGTAACAAAAAATAAAATAAAGCAACATGCATCCAAATAGAG
The DNA here is from genome assembly GCA_949316135.1 of Choreutis nemorana. Lineage (NCBI taxonomy): Eukaryota > Metazoa > Arthropoda > Insecta > Lepidoptera > Choreutidae > Choreutis > Choreutis nemorana. The sequence continues at coordinate 5,019,892 of OX438598.1, forward strand.
ACCTTCCTCCTTTTTTTAATTCGGTTAAAACGTGGTATAAATAAAAATAACTAAAAATAAAAAGTTGAGGTTTTCTTAAGCAGAAAGTTTTTTTTGTATCTCGTTTGCCGTAATTCTGTAATAAAGTTTAATTCTTATTGAATAACTCAAATCATTAACTAAGTTTACCGACTTAACTTGATATCTCCTCTAAAGTTGCTAAGAGACTAAATATTTACTTTCAAACAAAGCCAACGCCGGGTGTAATTTGATTCTTAAAATAAACAATTTAATGACAATAAATTGCTATTATCATCACAAGTAAAATATCTAATTTGTATTTATTTTTAGGCAATAAAGTAAATTGTTTAGTGCGAATAAAATATCTTACTTATTATTTATTTGATAATAGCTTAAAAATGCTGAAATCTTAATTCTGCTTGAAACCTTGAATTTTGTTAGCTAAAGTTTAAGTTGACTTAAAGTGTTAAATCTGGCCGATGACCGGGCTCAGCATGTATGACAATTTATGAGTCCATTGTCCTTGCATTTGCTGAAGAGATATCAAAAGCAGTTGTTGAAGACCGAACAATGTAGCCTAACCTTGTGAAGGCCTTGTACTCGTACTTCACTGGTGCTGGGCGACCATAACAACAGTGACTTGTAAATGTGACTTCTATTTGAACTTAAACAAAAATGATGTGTATAAATTGGTAAAAATCATATATTTTTAAAACTTTAATTAAATTTTACTCCAACACCAACTAATTGCCGAATTATTTATGATAATGTTACGCTACTAGTTTCTCCGAACAAAAAGCCAAAGGGAATAGTTATTACGTAGATCCAAAAACATCACGTAGGTATAAACTAAGGATTGTCAAATAACGATGTAATTCATGCTAAAGCGAAATTAGCTTTGGCAATACGTAGGTATCACTACCCACACAAGTTGTTCTGCATAATTACATAGCTCTGTATCCAAATCGAGTCTGTGATTACCTCGCACGTAATCAAGGACTGCAGCTAAACGCTAGCCACTCAAACAAACAAACCAATGGCCGATAGCTTTAATGCACAACCACTAATCAATTATCGGAAGAATAGACTGTTAAACAGACACCCATTATAAAATCACAAGCTTACTTGAATTATAGTCACTTTAAAAGGAATCGAATTAATGTCTAGTGCCAGTAAATTTATAAGACAACGTTCTTCTCAGTAATAATATTTTTATTCCAAAAATAAATTTTGAATGAGCTTTCGATTGAATCCTCATTACAGACGAATGGTTTATAATATTTCCGACATTTGCAATCATCACAATCATCAATTTATTAGCCACATACATTTTTCGCTTGAAATAGTTTAAATAAAATAGTTTCACAAACATTTAACAATTACGTTCATGTGTCAGTTTGACATTAGAGATGGCACCATCGCATTTTGACGTTTAGATAAACGGTACAAGTTTATTTTTAATTGAATGGAAACGTAAGGCGAACGACAAAGAAAATAATTGTAGTAAGTTGTCGTGAAGTAATTATCGTTTTTTCATATATATTTAACTTTCGAAAAAGTGAGAGTATTAATTTAAAATAATTCGTGTCAAAGGCGTTAAATAAATCAATTTTTAATATTTTCACAATGAAACTATTTGTCCTATTGTTACAATGACAACATTTCTTCATAACAACTAATTAGACAATATGTCAAGTAGCTTACCCACCGAGTATTGGCCATGGTTTCGCAAATTATAAAACTACATTATTCTTAGCACTTTACTATCTAGTTAAGCTTATTTGAAGATTGGGAACCGCCAAGGATGTTTTTTACGTCAGATAAGTTGTAAGTAGCTTATTCAGGATATTGTGAAACTAACCCAGTGTCCTAAATTTTACCGCTCCTATAAATATATATTTATTACTTTAAATATATTGAACCTTTGTTACAAGTAGGTATGTATTTAAATTCTTCTCAAGTAGTTCAACACTTCCAACTCTTACATAAAAACATTGATTTATAAAATTAGGGAAAACGTATATTTCTAAGTATGAAAATCTACTTTTTTCAGATTAAATAAGCTTTGGTAGAATCCTTTGTGGTTTGAAATAATGGGCGGCTCTACAAAAAAACGTAGAATGAATTATGATGGCGACTACAATCGATATAGTGTAAAATAAATAAATTAGAATACTTAAAATTATGAACCTTCAATTAACAAAAAACATATCCTATTTTGCCTTGACACACGTCAACTAAACCTAAATTAATTGGGGTTACGTTGCCTGTCACCGCCTGTAAATCCTTCAAAGCTTGACGTTGACATTATAAATATGCCACGGTATGTTATTATGAATTAATATTTTACTCCATCTGATGTCCATCTGTGTTATATTATATATTTTATTATTTGATTTTATGACGAGAGTACGTAATTTAACACTGATGGACATCGTTTTCATTGTTGTCTCCGCTTTGCTGGGAGGGAAGTCTGAAACCGCTTTCTTACTAGGTACTTCCTATTTCTTCTGATTAAGTTCGTTGCGGGTACCAAGACAGCCGTTAGGTTGTCCGGGCACAGCGTGTGCGTCATTGCACAGCTGCATTTTTAGTTATTATTCGATCAAAGGACGCCAATGTTGATCCAAGTGAACAGGAGTGGCAGTGGAGGGATAGAGTGGCGGGTGTGCCCGAGTTACACATTTGTTGTTTTTAATGTATATTTAATAACCAGAAACTTGCAGGAATAGTTTTGGTTGGCATTTCAAAACCTAGTAATGGCAATGCAAAAAAGTATATCTGTTTTTAGAAATGCTTAGGATTTAAAACGAACTTTTCTGACTTTTTAAGGCATGATATTGCACTTATACTAGAAATAAATTGCAATCTTTTTAATACTTATAAACATGACAAAATATTGGCAGAAAAATAACTTGCGGCATGGTCCCTTTTTCAACAATTTAAAATACTAACAAGCAGCAACCCAAACAGTGCAAAAATGAATAAAACCTTATATAGGTTTTTAATGTACAACGTACGTAAGTAATATAATAAAATATAATAATATTGGGTTACATATTACATCACACCAAAAATCTGTTTTTGGACTCTGTTATTTTCTTTTAGAAAATTGAAAAAAAATCCTTTTAAATACACAAACAAATTTTGCTTTAAAACAGATAATTATTATACGGAACAATTTAAAACAGATAATTATTATACGGAACAATTTCCACCTGACATGGCATGGCAATTCGATTTACTAATTCTGATATTTTATAGAGAAAAACACCAGTGTGATTGATACGAGTTATAGAACAACAATGAAAATTATGTATTTTATTAATTTTATACATCGACCTTTATGTATTACAAGATCGAGTATTTCTTTTTATAAATGAAATCTGAAACTAGACAAAACTACAACAATTTTTTTTTTGTCTAAACGTGCTCAAATCAGAATTACAATTAATTTTAAACAGATAAATGTGTATTCACAATATTTCGAACTCAACGTTAAGTATAATTTTTAAAATAAAATATAAAACACAGCATTCGCTAAAAGCATCATACTGTTCGAGAAACCGCCTCAAGCGAAACCTTTTTCTTCGCAAAAAGGTCGAAAGAAAACTTCTTGTCCTGCAATAACCCAATAAATATTTTCGCAAGAACCACAAAATTGAGTTTTGAAGTGTTACTTAACATTTTCGAGGATTTCCGGATTTGCTGATTATTCATCCACAATTTAAGCCTGATTTTTTTTTTACAACTTTTTGTTAATTTACTATAGGATATTTTTGAGATAGTAAGGTTTGTTGCAAAAAGAAAAATATGTTTAATACTAAAACATTTTATAACTAATTATTTATTTTTCTTTTCATTTCATTTGTCTATTCACTTTTGAAAAATCATCGTGCTGAAAGTACTGAGTCAAACTATTGCATAAAAGTTGAGATGGTTGTAAATGTCTAGAAGAAATATCTTTATTTTAAGGTGGTATTGGATACAAAACATGATTTTCATTTGTTGAACAATGATGATGAGGATGTGTCCATTTTTAGTCAGTGTTTTTGGAATTTTTACATAAGCTTACTTTTATTGCTTATTTTACCACTGTCATCAACTTCTATCAGAACAAAGCCAGAGCGTGGTAAAAACGAAAAAAAAATGTCTGTATTTAAAAGTGAGATTTCTATCGAGTCACCAGTACTTGTGTTTATAGAACATCAATATTCAAAGCCGGTAGAAAAATCTGCCATCGTCTAGTAAGAAGCTCAGCTTCCTTGCATCGCTTCAATAGGGCACATTACAAATTGCAACGGTATTCAACATGTTTTACAACATTAAAAATTGAGTGTTCGAATAACTTCAAAGTCAAAGGGTTAGCTTTGATTCTTCTTTGCGAAGCTTATAAAGGCGTTAATACTTAGGGCTACCGGTCCCTGTAGGCCTTCTGCCTTTTTTCACTCCTCCCTAATTCCTTTGATGAAACTCTCTACAGGTTCCAACTATATCCAGACTGACTTTAAATTTGAAAATAACTGTTTATCTTAGTAAACACAAGTGCAGTGCAGTTGCAGTGGTGGTGTAGGAATCTGGAAAACCAAGGCATCTTGGTAAAACAATACCAAGTCACATTATGCTGAGTAAAATAAAAAAATTGTGATTCTTTTTTCGATGTTTCCTCACATCGTACGTCTTCAAACTTTTATTTAAGTATAGCTGATTAATTTAAAACTTTGGCTAGTTTGTGAAATACAATACCACACATATATGTATCTGTCATACAATATTTATTTCACAACGTCTTATTTCCATATTCTTACAAATTCAGCCTCAACGAAAAGTCTTTTATAAAATCAAGGTTTATTTGAAACTGCAATTGGATACTGTGTCCCGGTTGTAGAATGTATGGAGGCGTATGTTTATGCAGCATCGGACACGCTCGGCTGGTTGCTGCGACGACAAAATGCACTCACGTCTCCGCGCGCACTCCAATGCACTAATATTATCGATCCCGGAGATCTTGCACAAAACAATGTGCTTGTCCCACTTTACAGTGTTGATTGTGATATCGAACACTTCATTTTATGAGTAACGCGGCTTTTAATATTAAATGGTCAAATTCATAGGAATTTTACATATTTATTAGGAAACCTAACAGCATATTAATATTTTTGATCATGTTTTAGGGCTACGGGTAATTTTCCTTAAAGGTTCAAATATAATTCAGATTTAGAAGCCAAGTTACATTCTGCGTTACCTCATCTAATCATTGTCATATATAAAAGTGTGTGTGTATATTTATATACTGCTCCTCATATGATATGTAGTTGTAAATGAGTGAGGTTTTCAGTTTTAGTTAAGTTAGGTTAAGTGTAGATTTTATCAAAAGTAAATATTTTTGTCAAATTATTAACGTCCATTAAAAAAACATACAAAAGTGATTCGGATTTTTATTAAACATTAAACCTCACTTTGTTGAAAAATTTTAACTGAAAAGCGAAAATCTCGGAACAAAAAGTATTTAATTGGAAAAGGTATTGCAGGCGGAGACAAACCAATAGTCGTAGCTGTCGATAAATATCTTTTGAAAATCTGATGAAAAAAATGCTGGCAAATCGTATACTTTTAATATTAATAAAGGAACATATTTTTCCACCACCTCGGGTCTCTAAAACATCGTTAACGATGAAAATTAACCAATGATTTTAAGTATTTTTGGGAGGCGTTAAAGCAAAAGTTCAAAAACGTTTCCGCCAATGTCCCGGGCCGGTGAGCCTAACGTGAACACTTATCCTAAATTAGTACCGGCTCCACTAGGCCAGGATCCAAATCTAGTACCAAAGAGACAAACAGATAGTGCACTTCTGTTATAAATATATATCTATTTCCCGGGTTTTTGGTGAATTTTAAAGAAACCGTTTAAATATCTGGCTGAAAATGCATGTCATTAATTTTTTGGGCATAAAATAAACCACTAAGTACCTACATGTTTATTCATGAATGGTCCTAGTTGAATTTCACTGATCAATGCTATATGAACGTTTTGTTAGAATTTAAAGGTGTGTTATTTGAAAATCTTTTTTCTATTATTTTAAATAAAATTTTCATATCTGGTCTTTGAAAAGATTTTCTATGCATCATTTTTGACAGCGGAATAACATTTATTTACATATTTATCTACGTAATCTCTTTGTATTGTAACCTTATTTGTTAGTAATTCAGTTTGGTCTATGAAATATTGTTATGGGTTAGTCTATGACGAAATGTTACGTGCCACGGAGCATGTGATCCTCTTGCGCCAAGTTAAACCGATCCAGCCTGAACGAGCAGACATCCCTCTGACTCCCAAACACAATTACCCTTCATTATCAACATTACATTCATTATTTTTACCACCACTTACCTTACCAGCGCCATGTTATAAGCTTGACATCAACGACGGAGGTCTCTGATAAGCACTACAATTGGTTAAAATCATTATTTCAGACGATATGATCTGTATTCTGGTTAATATGCAGCTAATGAGCACTATGTGAAGAGCACTAAAATATTGATTTCAAATAGAAAACTCAATAATTTTAATAAGGTTGTAGTTTCAGAGACTCGTATTGTATCTAGGCTGTAGTGTTTATATAATATGATCTAGTCAATCAATTTTAATGATCTGATTTTCAGTTGCTAACTCCTAAAGAGCCTCGCCCTGGTTACGCCTACAATCCAGACACTAATCTGGATATTAAACCTGACAAGGCTAGCATGATTCGTGGCCTCAATGTTTCATTAAAGGTTTCTTTCATGAATACCGATTACAAACATCCATGAGTGAGTATTTAATCTCAAATAAATAATAAAAATAACCCTACTTTTAAATCTGGCCAAAATAAGCTCCCGATCGCATTGTACGATGCTTTAATGTGGAATCGCACAATACGTTTTCAGTGTTATTTCATTTGTATTGTTCAAATAGAAGTCTAAACCATTACGATGTCTAACCTCCTATTGTGAGCTCCGAGCTTTTAAAATAAAACAGATCCGACAAACGGAGTCTATAATAGCTCATTCTGTTCGTCTAATGCTGCAATTAGAAGGGGAAACACAACTGAAAGGATTTGTCCTCTACTAATGAACGCTCCATCTACTTACGGAAATAAAGAAAAAAACACTTCTTAGGCAAAATTCGAATACCGTATTCCTAAATGTTCCCTTCCATTTACAGACCCCTTTTGCTGAAATTAAAACAAACATTGTGACCATTAATGTCTTTTGTTCTTTTACTCCAACATTTTTCCAGTTTTCTAATTGGTGTTTAAAACATTTTGTAGAAATGTTTACTGTCGTGCTGCCAGCGTCTAGTGGCTGCAAGACGTTTGGACAACCCTTGTTTTCCTAGAATTAAAATCGTCCATTTGAGAATGAGCATTTAAATTTTAAAAATTGCAATTTTGCTGCTCGTGTGAATATATAATATGAAAAAAATGGAATAAATGGAAAAGTACAATAAACTCAAGTGGACACTTAGCAAAGCTCCAGGCGAACTTTAATTAAAATTTGCAGCATTTTATTTACGTATTTAATAAAGAATGAAGATAAAAAGGATGCGAAAAGACAACCATTATTAACCTATTTCTGAAAGTGGAGAAAAAAGACGGCTTGGATGATTAATTAACAGAGCTGGCCGCAAGCGAAGCTCTATGGAGGAAAACTTAATTACTTTTCTCAACGGGATCATAAAGCTGAATAATTCATATACGAGCTGCATGGGCATCTTGAGTAGGGTTGTCACACATCAAGAATTTGTGATGAAACATACGACGTGACAGTCGACCAACGTACAACCATAAAATATTATGAAGCTAGATGTTTCATAAACTTTAGGGAAATTTACAGACAACGCAACATAAGCTGTTGAAAATTGTAGCATTAAATTTTACAAATAGCTGTTATGTATTATAGGTGAAAGGGGGCACTGTCAAAGAATTTTCAATAAATTTCTTGTCAAGGGGGGGAGATTAACAAAAACAAATGTTGGTATGATACGAGGTGATATGGCTAGATGTGAAAGCTACACAACATAAAGACGCGCTGTTTTTTTCATGTTGTAAAGTTATAATTTACACTAACAATTCCAAAAACTTTTCAGTATTAACATAATAAATGACCTTAAACTGCTCTTTAGAAGATGGTTATGTTTAAAACAACTTAAACACATTCCGACAAAATATGTACGTGAATTATCTGGCTGGAGCATACTTTCTAGCACTTAGCTTAAATTGAATTGCCTCTCATTTTGCGCTCAGTGACTGGACTATCCTTGTAAATTTTCTGTTTAATATTTTAGGTATTTTTTATTTTAACAAAACACGTAAAATAACCTCGGAGAGTGTATCTCTTATAGCCGTCACTGGCTTTTGTCTAAGTTATGTTGCTCGTGAGATCAATAAACAGAAAACTGAATTGCACCAACGATTTTTTTTCTCGGACAACATCACAATCCTAACATTTTCGGGGCACACCCGCCACTCTGTCCCACCACTGCAACTCCTGTTTATCAGGATCAACAGTGGCGTCCTTTGATCGAATAATCAACGAATAATGCAGCCGTGCAGTGATGCACACGCTGTGCCCTGACACCCTACCGGCTGTCTTGGGACCCGCAACGAACTTAATCAGAAGAAATAGGAGGTAGTAAGAAAGCGGTTTCAGACTTCCCTCCCAGCAAAACGGAGACAGCAATTGAAATGGCCCAGAGGCCCAAAAATCTAAAGGGGAGACAGTCAGGAGACGCCTGAGCGTCTAAACACCACGGTATGCCACTAACTAACAGGGGATAAATTAGATACTAACCTAAATCTTACACCAGTAATATTGGTGACAAAACTTTTTAAAGGCACGGAAGTTTCCCTTCGTTTTCACAAGATCTAGGTAATAAATAGGACTACACGCAGATACTTGAATCGAATTCAACATGATCAATCACAACAATCCTAACATATAAACATTAAACTTTATTTGAATATGCAACAACCATCAACAACCTATTTACTGAATAGACCCAAAACCCTTTAAAAACCGATAGCCCGCATCGTGTTTTGAACTTCACAACCTAATTCGCGGTTTTACGGTCTCAGTCAAAATAATACATTGTTAACAAATAAACATGGTATGTTCGAGCAAAAGGTTGGAATTTACTACTTAACGTTCCATTTCACAACAGTACATTTTGTGTCTAATACCAAACACTAAATAATTTAAAGGTGAGGATAAGTTTGGTCTGTGTGCTAGAGATTGGTCTGTTAATAAAACCACGCACACATATGACGTTCATATTTACGTACTTGTGTGTCTTCGTGAAACGGAACGTGTAACCGCACTGGGGGATTCCCCTGAGCCTGTTGAGGCACGTTCCGTTCTCTCAGCACTTTTACGCTGGTTCAACGCTCAAAGACAATTCCAGACTTCCTTACCCGGCTTTAAAGATTGCGATACATTTGACAGATAATTGTCTTTGTAACGAGAATGAGAAAGGACATTTTGTAAAATAAAATCTTTCAAACTTATTCGTACATTTTCGAATTATAAATACACTATTTATATATGTGTTAGATATTTTTATATGAACCTGTTTGATTTTAGTAACCTGAATAACTACAAGTAGATGATCCGTTATCTCTTTTTTAACGAAAACAAATATTTATCGTTCAATCTACCCATTGTCATATTCAAGTCATGTCTACCTAAGTATAAATTAAAACGATCTAACCTTACACTTTAGCATATATAATTTGATCAATTTTACCTTTAATATGGATTTACCATGTTTTACTCCAGCCCATATATTATAACAAAGTAAGATTTACCGGTTAGCAAGTGCACTTTATTCCACAGAACGACATTTTGGCAGATTTATATCCAACTCCATATCTCAAACTCTTTAAAGATTACAAACTTAGACTTACTCGGTTTTAGAAGAAACTGGATTAAGATTTCTGCTATAATATTTCACATTATGGTCCGCATGATTTATAGGCTAACTCTGGAACTTTTGCATGTCATCTACGGGTTCTTTGCGAATTTTCTTTCGGAAACTTTAAAACTTTTACATTAGATGAATGATGGTGACCTACATATTTTATTATAAGCCACGATTGTGTAGTAATTTCAACTTTCAAAAGATGTCGAGAAGAAAATAATATTTTTCAGTCTGAATCCCTATCGACCATAACAAAATAGCATACGTATAAATTTACTTCAGTAAAGGGTAAAATTTGAGTCAAGTTTTTGTTTTCAGCTAAAAGTTAGGGAAACAAATTTAAACGTACCCTCAATCTCGTAAGAACATTTACCTAAGTATTACTTACTAGTCTTTAGTAAATGATTGATGCGAACAAATTCGCGATTGTTGGAGCGCGAAGAGTTCAGAGGACGTACTCACTGTCCGTAAAATTAACTTTCGCCGCCTTTCAATACTCTGACAGAATCTTTCGAAAGGTGCTAAAACCGTATTCAAGAACGGAAAAATACAAATTTACAATTAGGAAAAAAGACAACGCTACTTTTCTTTTCGCTAAAAATATTTTATCCCGTTCACTCGTGAGGCAGTGTTTTAATAGTAAAGATGATTGCCAAATACCAATTTTCAGTTTGTAACGCAATATTTCATACCTTTGATTATTGCTCCTTGAAAATTCAAGCGTAACTCGTAACCCTTTGACAGAGACTATAATTTATTTGTCAAATTTTACCAAAGCTATATAGATATACTGGTATTTGAGTGTTTACCTTTAGTAACCGTGCAATTTCATTTAGCTCAGGTATTTGCGAAAACATACCCAGTATATGGTGGCTTCTATCAATACACAAGTCTACTTCTGATACAGGTACATAGTAGTTTTGCTGTTATAAGCATGTTTGCCTGCGACTTCGTCCGCATAGAAGTTGAAAATGGTTCTAATAGGATTTTTAGTACTTGACATTTATCGTATCAAATGGGAAATTAACACAAAATCTTTATAAATAATGCCTAGATTTTATAATTGTGAAGTTTCATTAAAATCCATTATTAGTAAGTCGAACAAACTGAATAAATATCAAAACAACAATAAAAATACCTCTATTCATTACAAATATGTTTATACATAAAGTTCATAAGATTTAAGTGCTATAACAGATATTATTTTAATATTTTTTCATATATGCAACCATACAAGGATGGCAAACAGTTAGGCATGGAGACATTAAATCAGATATAAAAGGAAGAAAAAAACGGTTTTCAAATTAATATTACAATTACACTATCCGTTTCTTTTCATAATGTTAACAAACACTAAAACTTCAACTAATTTTGTCAAACAAGCGAACGTTTCTCTCGATTGTAGGCAGTTATCGCTGTGTCTAAGCTTTTGCGACACCAAGGTAATTGTACGAGTATATTCGAGCGTTAGAGTCCCAAGCTGCGACTTTTCTGATGAAGGTACTACAATCTGAACGAATCTATTATATCCTAGTTTTGTAGCCCCTTGGGTACATCCTCTTTAAAACAAAACAGAATAATCTTAATCAGTTCAAACAATATAGTTGAGACTGAACCTACATATAAAAATACACAAAGGTAGAATCGAATTTAGAATCATATCCTCTTTTGAAGTGAAAATCAATTTAATTCTTTTAATTTGACGACCTCGGTGGCGCAGTGGTGAAAACAGCCGACTGCTACGTTGGAGGTTCCGGGTTCGAATCCCGGCGGGGGCGGGACTTTGTGTTATTTGCAAGACGCATTGTTCCGCTTACTGGTCTTGGATGTTGTATTCTTATTTATTTAGTATATACCATATCGTTGGTTAACACCTGCGAAACAAGTTCTTACGATACTTACTGCAGGGCTGAGTCAATGTGTGTGTCGTGATATGGTTATTTATTTATTTATTGTTATATAATGGCGATCAAAAGAATTAAAGGAACAGCTGATAGTTGAAGTACATGACAGATTTTTTTAACAAATAGTTGAACCTTTGACTACACTATAAAGCCAATATTGTATATCCAGCGTAGTGTTGGTGTTTTGATCGTTATCCAAGAGTAGTTTCCGACTTCAGAACGTTAAACAAAGTAAGACTGGTTAGGATCTAAGTTTGGATCGTGACCGCAGACTGTCATTCTTAGTTCCTCGGTGGTCTAAATCTAGCTGCCTGTCGCTCTGTAATCCGGTGGCTTTTGAACAACTTCCCGTTACTCTCCTACCGTAATGCATAAATTTTCAGTAACATTTACTAAACACAATATAGCTACAGCTTCCTCCTGCTCCAACTGTGAAGTCAAACACAAATATTCCAAAAAATTCAAGGTCTCTTTTAAATAGTTATATGATTTTTATTTACTGTTTTTTTCCATTGGGGGGAAGTCACTTTCCATCAAATGAGATTTCAAATGAGATAAAAACTTGAAACCGCTAGTTTTGTGTTTTACTTTCAGTTTAGTATATTTATTGATTTAAAACTTTTTATGGACTGAAATGTAACAAATAACGCTATATTATTAAATTACTTCTGACGCATGCCTCCATACAGTAGTAACTGTAAGCTTTGCTGGACTCTTAGTGCTTAAACAAGTTAAATGTACATTAAAAAGTGTTTATGAAGTTGTTCCAAACCTTAACAGTCAAATCGATTTTGTTTACTTAATGGAAATCGACTTTATTTCCTTATTTTTCTTCGTATGTAATTTTTAAGTCTAGGAAGTTTTGAAGAAGTTCGTAGGATTCTTCTTTATATTCGCATTTAAACTTAATATATTTAATAAATTTACCACAATTTGTATTACGATAAACATTTCTATTTTGTTTAATTTTTGATTTTATGGGATTTCAAAGTAAGTATGGTCGTACAGTTTGAGGTTTTTATCAGTCCATTTAAAGTGCATACTGGCCGGGCGGGATAGTCGATCGCACCACTAATGGATCCCTGCGTCATGCACTACGTCAATAAACGCTCTGGCTTTTAATGCTACCTTTGTTGAAGTAGGCCAATTACTAACAGGTAATGGCAATTACAACATCTGAACTACTAACTCTTATTCCGTTAGTGAAAAAGTTGAATTTGAAACAACGGAAATATGAAACCGATGCAGGCTTTTACGCTATAAAACGTTGCGTGTTTCAGATTTCAACAATATGATCGGTAATCGTTTGCTTGATGATTGTGTACTTTGTTTTCAAACTTACCCCTAATTTGAAGTAATATAGTGTACTTTACTTACGATTAAATCGAGGATTGCAGTCTCTAATTGCTTAAATTTCTTTTTAAATAGATAAAGTGAATTTTCTGAAATTATTAGATATAGTCTATCAAATGTAGTGTGTGAATGATTTAATCTGTCATTATCTCATTAAACATATTTAAATCTAGTATACATTTCTCTTATGATTGTAAGTCTGTAATATTTGCAATGCAGACTGATTTGGTATCAATATGTAAATGCAGTGGAGAGTGCATGTCGACCGGAGCGGAGTGCACTCGAGGGTATAGATAGTTGATAATACAAGCAAGACACGCTTACATATTGTTAAAGAATAGAATCGGGAGAAAAAGATTCGCCGTAAAATATAGGGAAGAAATATTAAAAACTTTTTTCGAAATGTCGAAATTACTTTGAACCTGATTTATAAATTGAGACACACGTTAGCTAGACAAAACAACTTACGTTATTTTATTAATAAGTATAGAGTTCGCGTAGTTAAATTATCATTCAAAGACACGCTCGTAGTAACGCTATGAAAAGCGTAGTAATGTGATGAATACTTCCGTAGTAGCTACTGAAACTTGTAGCCATGTAGTTTTACTCTGACTAAGGTACAATCGTCAAACAGATTTTGGTCTTAACTCCTTAAGTTAATTTTTAAATTAAATTTAAAGTCAGTTATTGCCAATGATTTTGTCATGGCTTTCTATTAATACTACAAACAACTCGAACGCAGTTACTTTAATTGAATAGTTGCATGCTTTTTGGTATTAAAACTTCAGTCAAGCGTGTTTTTACGCCGTAAGTCAGTATTATTATTTTTTTCTAATACCTTAGTTATGAGCGTAAATTATAGTTTCCTTTAAATTATAAGTAATTGGTGTGATACAACACTACAATTTACTGAATACATTTTTCTAATAAAAACTATTTTTTCAACTTTCAAGTTAAGAACGTTACAACTTTTGAAATACTAAATTACATGTAGATTTTTATAGTTATGTGAAGCAGTTACAGAAAGGTTCAAAGATACTTGAAATGAATTTTGACTTGTTTGTTGTGATTCCACCTTTATTTGAGCAATTTACTTAGTACGTCCCTCGTGTCAAATTCGTTGGCCCTAGGTCGTGGTGCAAGCTGTGTTGAACACAACTTAAACACGACTTAGCTTAAGTTTCAGCTACATACCAAGCAAGTAGTAAGACACTACTTTGACTTCAAACACCAGGAGGCTGTTATATTTTACACTGGCGTAGTTAACCGCCCGTTTATAATTAAAACAAAGGTAAACTATAAAGTCAGTCAATATCTTAAAACGTTGAAAACATACTAAACTAAAAAAACTTTTAATTCTAAGAATATACAAAATACTTAAAACCTCAAAAGTTGTTATTAATTTAATTGATTGCTAATTTAAACGAGCTTAAACGTAAATAGATCGAAAAGTGTTTCCATTTATTGTTAGAATATTATTTTAAACGTTGCGTTTTTAGGTGTACGTCTTAATAAACTGCAGTATCTATGTATGTAGATACATTCCACAAAATTAGAAACGTGCCAGTAAAGTCAACTAGGTTGCAGCGGTATAAACTTGTACATAAATTGTGGACCTTTGCATTCGATTCGTATTCTCCATGTCTACGTAGCTTCTTATTCTTGCATTTTGTCTCTAATAATTCATAGAAACGTGAATTTGATTTAAAGTTCGATAGAACTGTTTTGATGAAATAAACTTTTTTTTTGTGTTATGTAAAATATTTTTATTTTCTTCTTCAAGCAACTTATAGTAACAAATCCATAATACCTAATAATGAGAAGTAATCAAAATAAGAAAACAAAATAAATGTTTATAACTAACTCCTCAGAGATTTAATATTCTTTAATAATGATTCCTTGATAGGGAGGGTCCAGTGATTTAGACGTTTGTAATCTATCGGAGACCATTGTATTCAAATCGGACACAATTGTTGCCGAAGAAGGTATTTCCACTACGTTGAGGCGCATCGCATCGCACTAAATTATAAGGCTACTCTTGCATCTACAGTATAATTCGAAATGACAGAAAAAAACGTTATATACTTTACTCAACAACTGAAATGAATTACCACTCTTAAAATAATATTTTGTTGCCGAAAAAAAATCACATCCCTAAAATATTTTAACAAAACTAAATAGAAATTTTTTCATGTTTATATTGATTTATCATAATCTATTTTACGTTATCATAACTCTCAGAATGTACACACACTGTAGGTTGTTATGATAATCTTCGAATCCAGGAACACAACATAGACATTAGCATTAGGAATTTCAGTGGCAGTACGTTACCATGGATACTGTGGTCTAGATATGTAGCCAGTTAAGGCGTTTGGGGCTACAATCGGTCGAGTCACAGGGGTGGAATTAAACGATTTATCGTTGTCACGGACTTCCATTTCGGGTTCCTATGTCACAGACCCCAATATTGTCATTACCCTAAGTGTATTAATGGTGTGTGGAACTGTGTAGCTGATGGAAACTAAGGTACGAAATACATCACTGATTTTGTAAGGTATTCTATTTTAAAGTAAACATTTATCTTGGCCTTAGTAACTGGGAAATGGATATTTATGAAAATAACAAGGCATTAAGACCAGATACCTACTTTGATAACGCAAATATTTTGGCATGGTTTCTTGTATTGAGTTTCTCTTTTTAGTAGGTATTTTCTCTCTAATCTGTTAACTTTAACCTAGTAGATGAATTTTTTAACAGCTACTATACTCGAGTCTCAGCTTGATTTTTAGTCTCCCAGTCTGAGGTATTTCCTTGGAATCGTGTCGAAGCCAAAACGAAAATCACACCGTGATGGTGCGCCGGATTAAAAACGTCGCTGAAATGTATTGTAGCTACTTCACGTTCAACCGGATTGTAGTAGCGATAATTTCAACAAAATGGCGTTCAACGTTTAGCTATATTTTTCAGTGAAGTCTTTGCAGTTTTTTTTAGAAATCTCAAAACTTTTCGACTCCGAACTCAGTAAAAATCTAAATAGTGAACCTCCAGATGTAACGGGATTCTCACTTGCAAGAATCAGATGATAATAGAAATAAATGTCGATTCTAGCATTCGGGCGCTCATGAGGCAAAGCTCGCTTCGCTCATTTATACCGTACGTGTTGTTCACAATACCTAACCTAACCTAACCTAGTCGATGTTTACTGAAATAGACACAATTTTTGCTACAAAAAATCCTTATTCAAATTTTCACTATGCGTTGTCACAATACTTTGTCAGCAATTATTACTACATTTTTATGTTTCATGATCATGCAGCATTCTTTTGGAACTAAAACTTTCATACACGATGCGCCCGTTTGTATAAGCCACCACGCATGCTTCAAAGCCCCTTTGACGAACGCGAATACTACATGTGGCGTAGTTAGTTTCAGCTGAATTGTAATTAGACTGGACGTGAAGTAGCCGCATTATACTGTGGTGACTTTTTTAATCCAGCGTGCCTACTGTATTACGGCGTGTTTTACGATTTCGCTGATGCTACTTCTACAATACCCGCATATAAATTACCAATAAAATTATGGATAAGAGAATAAAAATGCAGGTAGTAAGAAAGCAAATATGAATAAAAATTTGGACATAAATTTATTAAATACCTACTCCATTCAATGTTCAAATGTCAGGATTATGTTGGGGTGTTTTGTATATGTACGCAGTTATCGATTCGTTACTTTTGGTCTATTAAACATAAACAAGGTTTGGAAGCTGAATAAACTTGGCATTATTGTACTGAATAAACATCATCAGTTTGATACCAGATTACCATAACGTTGTTTTAGAATTTAAATAATCTACGCAATTTTGCTAACTCTTACTCTTTTGTGTGTGAGTTTCAGAGATATAACAAAATTATTTAAGGCTTTGAATATTTCACGTACAAGTATATTCGGTTTGTAATAAAATAATAAAAAATGTTAATTAATTATGATCATAATTTTGATTGGTTTTGTTTATTTGGTTTGCCAAACCATTACTCCAACATTTATTTTTCTCATTATTTATCATCGTCTATGCCAATGGTACAGCTATTCATTTTTTTTAATAAACAGGCGAAAGGTGTGAAACCTACTTTTTATTCCAGAGCTGATTTGAAGTAGCGGGCCGGATTTTCGGCAGTCATATTTCAGAGCGGCTCATTTCGTGTGGGCATCCACTGGGACAATATATCAACCCCAATTTATTTTCTTCTGTAACCTTTCATAACCTACCTTCTTTTAAGATTGTCTTCTTTGATATATATTTGTCTAAATTGAATTTTGTATATGCTAAATAACTTTCTGCGGCACGATCCCGCTGCGAGATGTCCAAAGTAATGTTTAGATTTATTTCAGTGTAAAGGCAAATTGTTGTAGAATATCTGTTTGTGTGTTATTCTGTCCACGTCCACCGCCGCTGCGGGTAGACGAAACACAAATCCCGGTCGACGCAAGGGAATCTGTACAGAATGTACCTTCATGTACACCTTAGCCTTATTTATAAGTGTCTGGAAGAATATTACGTGAACGGTCGCGTGCGGTATCAAATGTTCTGTTTATTATGTTGGCGTTGAGGAAATATTGTGATGTGAATCTTGAAAAAGCTTACTTGTTTATAGTTCCGTTAAATACCTTATTAAAATGACTTATGAGTAACATTGGAATGGTTTTGTCCGACATTCATTTGAGTTAAGATCTTTAAGTAAATGGGTGTGGGAGTAGCGATAGAAAAACACATTTGAGCTACAAATGTGTTTTCTATTCCATACGGGTTGTTTAAAGAGATCTTTAATTAGGGTTCAGTACCCAAGGGGTAAAAAGTGGGAAATTTTTAGGCAACATTTTTTTCTGTTGTCGCTACAACCAAAAATACTAAAAACGTTAACAAATTAGAAACTATAGGGGGCCCCCAAACAAGAGACGTTATTTTTTCGAAATGCATTGCCTGCTCTTCTTTCTTCTACGAATGTGTCTAAAAGTACATATTGCTTGTACGATGGTATGAATCTCTTCATGTGCGATTCGGATTGTCACGGGTTTTTAGAGTATATTTGAGAACACCCTATATAAGAATATTATTACAAAAAATCCAATATCTAACCAGTTATGGTTGAAAAATCCTGTTATTATTTTAAAAATGTACTTTGCAACAAAAAGGCCCTTTATTGATGAAACTTGAAAATTGCAACCAACAAGCATTGCACTGCAACTCTCCCGTTTTATCACCGGCGTCACAAGCGTTAATAGACTTTAGTAACTGCTTACCATCCATTAGCCCTTGGAATCTGCTATGTAATATTCTGCACAATTTATTTTATACATATATGTGTAGGTAAAAATCTTTTACCAGAGAAACATGGTCATAAAGACAATGCCTCGATACAGTTTTACTGTAATGGATATACTCGTAGATAGTAAAATTTGATAGCTAATAACGGAACTGATTTACTTAAATACGATGAAACCTAGCTTGTAATACAATTTTTGGCGGAATTACGTTAAGAGGTTCGTGTTAGGCCGCAGTTCGTAATTTTAGCAGCACAAGCACCATTCGTACTCAGTCGGGTGAACAGTTAAGTAATTTATTATCCATAAATTCCTGATCATGAAGTCGATAAGACACGTCCTTACCGGGTTTTACGAGTTCAAGCTGTGCTTAATCGTAGTTTGCTTCGGGAACATCTAGAAACCTAGTTCTACTATCTTTTTGTATGAAATGTATGACGTTACTAGTAAAAGCGGAAAAATTGTTACGTCTTCGAACAGCAGTTTTCAAGAGTACTATCTTTAAAAAATTGATTACTTTATTACTGAGCCACCACATTATCCTATAACAACCATTACAAATCTAACATAAATAAATAAATCTGTTAAAACTTAAACTAATCTATGCTATTTTAGAAATCTCGTACTCTGTTTAATTATTTAGTCTAGCGCGGTATATATATATTTTTATTTAAATCAGTAAATCTGAATGTCTTTTTTTAATATACATTGTTTAAACCTACTAGAATGTGTAGATTTGTAGTTAAGTCTCTAACATTTCTCGTTGCATTCAAGTTTTTAAGAAAATTTATCGAGATTATAAATAATATGGATGCAGCGGCCCAAGATCGCTCTGATTTGAAATATTTGTTACCAAATATCCTCATCAAATATAATCATCCGGCTCATAATGATAATGACATATAATAGAACTTCGTGAAGTTATATTACTCTACTCTCTCTTTGTTACTAGTTCATAGAAACGTTAATTAACAATTATAATTTATATCAATGGATTTTATTATTAATGCATTTATTTCAAAAATTCAAAAAGTACGATAATTAACTTCAACATACGGAACTCTGCTGATGATGAATAAATAAATTAAAATACTAGGATTTCAGTTTGCAGTCTCTTTATTTTTATTCATGTCGTTATTAAAACTAAGATACATTAAACACACATTGCGAAACGAAGTGGACTGGAAGGTATGTTAAGTATCAGGTTTAAATATTGTATTGGTATGTATTGCTCAGGAAACTTCTGCCCCTTGATATGAAATTTATTTACTACCATTGCATAGTTATACACGTAGGAAAAACTAACACCAAAGACGATCCATTATTATTCTCTAAGTCTTATTATTTTCTGGGCTTTGCCGCGAGCAATAATAATAATATTAATTGTCGGATTACGAAAGAACGGGCACCGACATTTTTTGTTGAATTTTACTTTCGTCAATCTGTCCATCAAAGAAGCTTGTCTAACACGAAAAATGTAATACTATCTGCAATGTTAATATTTTTTAATATTGTCATTCATTTAAACTTTAAGTAAATTAGTAAATTTCTCAATACATTATATAAATATTTTACTAGGTAAAAGTAGAAAACAACTTAGACGCTATTACAACTTCGAGCGTATTGCGTTAGCATAAATATTAATCTAGGTCCTTATATAAAACCTATTACAAAAGAATATAAGAAGCATCAAAGAAAATCTCGAAAGAAATTTATAAAATAATTAGATTTATTCAACATGATCATTTTATTCCGGGAACCCGTAAAACTTAAACATAGAAATGCAAATTGTAAAAAAATCTAGTCTAGTTAATATTTACATACCTATAATACAAAATTTTCCTACCATGGTTTTAATATAAGAAAAATGAAATGGAATTAACGAAAAGAAAAATAACAAACAAAACATGACAGCAATTTAGGCATAAATATTCTTCAAAAGTGGGGGGGGGGGATATTGATGAATTTAAATGGTTTCTTACAGCAGGTTTCTATTATTATAAAAGCAAAACATTCTTGTCTCCCAGGTTACTGGTTTACTCAGAGCAAAAGAGAAAAATCAAAAGATTTAAGTTAACACAAGAAAACTTTTGCAAAACGAAATTTCCATTTAAAAGACTCATGGATATATTAATTAAGACGACATTTTAATTTAACACAACCTTATTAACTAAGAGCATTTCAGCTATGAAAAAGCTTCTGTACATACTATGGCACCTTTTTTAAATTAAATAACAGCTATTTTTATATTACAAGGAGTAAATGGAACTCATGATATGACCTTTTAACTTTTTTAATATAACATGAATGCGGACAGGCATTTTAATAGAGCTTCTTCTTAACAGTACTTATGGAATGTTTATTATTAAAGCACATATTTTTTCTACTCTGATAAACATTTACAATACTTCTATGTAAATTCCTTGCTTAGAATGAAACTAGTAGATATGGACTATTCTACAACCTAGATATAATATTTTTTAGATTATAAAAACAGAATTTAAGAGTCTTCTCGATTTTGCAGTACTGAAAAGTACATTTATATATTCCTTTACTTTATACCTCTGATGTGTATTCCGAGCACCGATTTACGATAAAATCATAGATTTATGTTAAGTCTTAAATGAACAAATTTATCTTTTATGGCAACATTCCATTTGGTTTATGTGTATCTATTATGCATGACTTCTTAATATTTCTTATTAAATCATATACAAAACGATATCGAATAATGATACAATTTCGGATCGGATATGTCAGTAGAATTATCTTCTATAAACAGGTACTTTTAACACTACATGTAAAATTAATTGAAAATAATACTTTCTTTACAATTGTTTTACCCTATGCAGTTGTGTGATAAGTTACAATTGCTTTGCGATTTGTGAATATTTAATCACAATGTCGTAATGATGTCGCAGGTCGTATGGGCGAACTGAGGTCAATGTGTCGTCCATTTGCCTTTACACTGGCAACACACCCGCTGAGACCGCTGTAAAGTGCCGCTGGCAACCCCAAAGGTAATGACGGTGATCCTCCTATTTATAAAGGAAAAACTTTAAGAGATACTTTCGTGAAAATTTGTTTCAAAACTTCTACAAAAAATAGATAAAGGAACTGTGCCTTAATGAAAAAACTTTACAGAACGTAAAAAGGAAGTTCATTAATTAAAAGAACCTGATACCCAGAAATACCTGTAGGCACAATACTGCTAATATTATCAGAAACTTTTAGTTTGTTTCCTCTTCGCGTAACTTAAACGAAACTTTTCAAACATTTTAGTAACAGCAAAACCGGGGATTTATTCGCTTCCTGCCTCACACTTGTTGAGGCTTAAATCTTAAAACTATTTCATGCTATTACCTCGCTTCCCATTTCTGTGAAAACTAATTTTAGTTAATGTTAATATCAACTTACCGAGCCACAATTTAGGATTCGACTTCGAAGGCACGAGTAATGACTGCGAATACCCTCTAACAGGAGATTTGTCGTCGACTTGGAGCATAGCTAGTCGCTTTCTTCTTCTTATAGTGGCCGTATGCCAGAACCCGTCGTCGACTCGGTTCTTGGACTCAATGCTTTGGAACCAGTCCTCGTGGGTTGCTGAGTTGACCTCGTTTGAATCGGTATCGGTGTAAATGAGCTGGAGCTTCCCTTCGTTTAAGCCGAGCCCGATGAAGTCTCGTGGACGAATGCCGATTTTCCGCCTCCACATCAAAAGACCGGAATCGTTGTACGTTCGAAATTTGATTTCGTATCTTATACCACGATCACCACGTTTCCTTTACAAAGAAAATAAGGTTGATAATCGTTTTCTGACATAGTAATCCGATCGATGGTAATTGGATACGTCTATTGACTAATTAAATTAAACTAAGCTACGTGGAGTTTCTCGAACGAAATTTCAGAGATAGAATTCAATTTAAGTTCAGATAAGTTAACGCACTAGTTTGAATTAAATTAGACTTGCATGCTTATTAAACTCTAATCAAGTGAGATTAGAGTTTTTTAGAGTTTTTTAGATAGAGATTTACAACTAATATTGAAGATAATCCAAGAACCTACCGAGAAATCCATTCATACATAAATGAAAGCGTATACAAAGTAAATTAGCCAAATGAATTTACGATTACGAAATATAGTAAAATAATTTTAAAGCTTTCAATTAAAAGTAAATTTGAAAGTAATATACCTAAACTAAGTTTTGCAGAAGTGTGTTAGCTAATCGATTAGTAAATCATCTGATATATCCTTTAAATGTTATCTTACATCAAACTGTCCTTTTATAATTCTGTTGTTAGTAAACAAGCTAGAAAAAAAAACAGTGTTGTTAGTATTTTTGTTAAAACGAATTTATAGTTTTGCAAAGGTTTTGTCTTCTTACTTTCGACTTCCTCGATTTCTATAGGAATAGTAATTGTTTCCATCGAATCTAATCGGGGCTCCTTCGCTTAACATCTCTACATGTAGGGTTTGATCACAATTCCTTCCTTGGTATTCATCTTTACAAACACATTTATACTCATTTAGAAGCGGAATGCAAGTCCCGTTGTTTTTGCAAGGCGTTATACCTAAAAATGGGATACAACATTTAAAATGTAATCGATTCAAGTATTTAAATGACAATTTGTCTCAAAAATTACATATCAAATTGTTGATCGTTTGTTGACAGTATTTGTTATTGTTAATCAAGTTTTTAGGTGCATTTAAGTTTTCTTGACGGCAAACTAACAATGTAAGAATAACACAACAAACTGAATCAAAACCAAATATTTTAAAGTCGATTCAAAGTTTAAACTTTTGCCATCAAGATCATCGGTTAGCTAACAATTGAATGAGCTTACATTTTAGATTTAACAAACAAAGAGAAGCTGCGACTGTCTCATCGAACTCTAAACGTTTATCTATCTTTCGTTTGCAATTCGATTTCTGTCCGATGTACAAGATTTATAGAAGCCGGTGCAATTTACCATTGCAATCCTTTGTAAATCAAAAAAGATCTGGCGACCGTTTGAAATGTCTGGATGGTTTTTGTTTTAAATGAATCGAGTTCATAACCATTATTCGTTTTACAACATAACAAATCTCTTGATATTTTCTGTTATCTTACCTTCCCCGCAGGGTGGGCCGATATATTTCGTGACCCCTGTGGTTGCACAAGGAAGGCGTTCTTCGTCTTGGACAACAGCACATCTAGATATATCAGCTCCATACAGGTTTAAAGCCACTCCGTTCAAAAACACTTGCTGTACGGCTCCTATAAAACTGCTGGTCACCCCTGACAGCTTGTGAGGCCGAATGTAGGACCTAGGTAATTTTATTTACTATTTTTAATAAAACCAAAACGATCTTTTTCAACTTATAAGTTCATAGCAACACGCGCAGCAACATCTTGGCAATCTAAATTTTCGATAGAATAAAGCGGTTTTTTTTTTGATTAGAAAAAACCATTTCAGTCAATTAATAAAAGTGCTTACGGTAAGGAACCAATGAAAAGCGGCAACGTTAATTCCAAATGAGTTAATGGTGGCGGAGAGGATCCTTTTTGTATCGAAAAATGGTCTAATTGTAAGCTGCCATGACGACCGGCCCTCGCCACCCTCACGCGGTGCCAATGACCCTTCGTTATTGGAACTGGCGATCTACGAAAAAAATTATATCAATGCCGCACATGATACAAGTAACCTTTCAAATGCACAAATAAACATAACTCACGCAACAAACCAAATACACAGCTGTCAAATTTAACAATCGTATCAACCGAATAAAGTCGATCAACACCAACCAATAGGGCTAATAAATCTAGAATTTGAATATTTCACTCACGTAATGTTAGCTGCTCCACTCCCCAAATTGTACCTAAATTGAAGGTATCCATTCACTAAGTTAATCGCTATAAAATCCCCTTTGGCTTTATTAGATTGGCCTGTGTAAAGCAGCATGCCAGAAAGTCGATGCGTTAAAAACCACATTTCGATGCGGAACGTTTTGCCCAAGCCCTCGAGAGGGGGTAATTCCACGTAGCTCGTCCCGTTGAACTGGGGAGACCACGTCTCTTCAACAACATTGACATCTGTAAACGAATGAAACTTGAATAATTAGAGTACCATCTATGCCGCAAACGTGGAATAATTAAAAGTAGACCCGTAAAACAATGGTTTAAATGTAGGTCATCTTTTTTGTACCGTACTGTAATTAGGTAAGCGCTGTAGACGAATTTCTAACACGCCTTTTTCGTGTTCCAATGCGATATAAAAAATTGTATAACATAATAATTTGAAAACTGACCATTATTGCAAGTATTTCCGTTGGACCCAATTTCACCTCCAAACAAACACCGACAGACATGACCTCCATCGGATCCAATGTCACATAATAGTCCCTCGTCATATCCGCAGGGATTCGACTCGCATGGATCTAATCTTTCATCACAATTGGCTCCTTGAAATCCGAGAGGACAGATACATGTATATTCTGTCGCAGTCCCGTCAACAATGTTACACGAGCCCCCATTCTTGCAAGGAATACTCATGCACGGATTAGATTGGCATTCTCGAACGTTTTCAGTCGACACTACTAACGGGTCTGGACGTCCCAACTTCTTTGTCACTTGATGGCGTATTATTCGCAAATATTTCACGCAGCCAACAAAACCGCTTCGAGTTCCTATATTGTCAAAGACCCTTGGGAAAAAAAATTAACGTCAGTACGTGACTCTACGCGCAAGTTTAGATTGAATAAAAATTGTCATGATATTTTAAATTTGTACCTAGAAAAGTTAGTTGGGATGCCACCAATATACGCATCTTCAGCTAAGTCTAAGGCCTTCAGATGACCACTTGATTGACCAGCAACATCTTCCATGTCGTCCACTGACAAAATACCATCTCTATGATACCTTTTAGCGGAAACTTTATGATATTCATTTAATGTTATTTTTTCGTGAGATGTCAATACAATAGCTCCATTACCAAGATTGTACCTGTTAAAAGAATTTGATGAAAAATATATAAAACTTATTTTACTCATAATTTTATAAACACAATTGATACTGATTCTTACTTGAATTCTAAAAAGCCATTAACTAGTGCAAGCGACACAAAATCGCCGGTCCCATCCGATTTCTGCTGATTATACAATATTATACCGTTGTCTGAAAAAGCCTTAAACTCGATATCGACGTTAAACTTATGGTAAGCCTTCAGTGGCTTGAGGCGAATGTAAGATGATCCGTCAAAGGAAGGTGTTTCGATGTAGGTGGAAGATAGTACGTCGTTTGCAAAAGACTCGCAGTTTAAGCCGGTGTAAAGACCAGTGCACACACAAGTATACGTTGAACCGGGTAAGTCGATGCAAGTGCCCAAATTGTAACAAGGATCAGATAGGCATGCACTATATTCTTCTGTAGTTTCGTGTATTGGTTCTGAAAATGATATAATTTTGAAATAACAAGAAATATTAAATAAATCAATACCCAGAAATTAGTATGTTATGAGGTTGATCACTAATGACTACCCATGATGAGCGAATACTTACCGATGCAAGCTTTTCTGTGGGGTGTCGGCGTTAAGCCGGGTCTACACTCACAGCCACCCCTAGCGCACTGAGCTCCGGGCAAGGCGGCACAATCAGCGTCGTCGGCACACAAGTCCCCTAACAAAGCGCCCACTGCCCCCACAGTCGCCGTTGTAGCGGTTTGAGTACCTGATGTTAATGTCACATGTTATGAACCGATCCTCATGTCTTGTTATTACTATTAAAGTTATGTTATGATAGGTGATGTGATTAAAATGTCGTCATTACGGCGCTTCGGTATAATTCTGAACATGGAAATTAATCATGAATGAAAAGCTAATGATTTAAAAAATGTGTTATTTTACATGAGAACTAATATAAATCCTCATTTAAAAAATTATGATCACTTTGTTTAAAACTTCACTGAATAAATGAATATTTAAACTGTCGCAATCCGAATTTAGTTTAACTTTTTTGAATAAATCAGTCAGGCATGCATAAAAATGTACGTCGATTTGAATCATTCAAATCTCTTTTATGCAAAAACAAAATGGAAATTATACAAGCCCAAAAGTTGTTCTTTGGTTTAAAATATTTTTGCACTTTTAATATGTACGTGTATCCTTACTTTTAAACTTCTGCCCAGATAGAATACTGTCGAAGTCGCTCGGTGTCTCTTTTCGTGGCCAATCATATTTATTATAATATTTGTCAGGATTGAGAAGATGCCTGGTTGACTTGGATGCCGCTCCATCATCTTGTTGGGTAAATTGAATAGGAGAAGAGGGTCTTGGTGGGCCAGCAGTGCCGGCTACTTCGGATAATTTGCATGGACCAAATGCTTGGACCACTATGTCTTCTTGAGTTCTACAAGCTTGCAACTTGAGGTGGCATTCTGATTCGTATGTTTTACCATCGCTCCCACATACCTTAGGCGAAAACAAATAAACATTACGGAGTAGGTCGTGTGGATTAGTTTGCAACATGGTAAGTTGTTGTTTAGTTATGAATTTAAATAATTACAAAAATTTTATATGTTGGTGCGGTTTTATTGTTTTACAGTATTTATATTATTATGTTTTAAAACAGACAGTCAAATACATTTTTAGAAATTATTTTAGTTTTATAACTTTTACAACTATTAAAGAAGTCAAGTTTTTATATAAACGTCATAAAATATTAAATCAATGACTCGGCACGCCTTTGTCCATATTAAATGTAAGTTGAGTCTTGTCTTTAAGTCTTCTGATTCATATTTATTAAAGTATAAAGTTATTTTTTGGGTGTAATCATTAAGCTAGTATATTGAATAAACATTTGGTAAGTTAGGTGAATTTATTATATATGTGCAGATTGATTCATATGATCAATTATTCTATTAAAATTATGGTACAAAAATTTAAAAGGTTGACTTTTTAAACATGATTGATATGACAGTGAGACGACGGGCGTGAGAGTTACTTGGTGACCATTAGGAGGAGGATCATCTTGTTGGAAAAGTAAATGAGATATGAATTCTAGGCGATAAATGAATGCTTTAAATATTAATTTGTCATTTGAACTGGGCATATGCCTACAATATACCAGATTTCAATTCACTTTGAGTACTTGTACAGATAATAATTTTACTGACAAACTCAACTAGATCAACAAGAAACGTAAAAACGTGAAAATCGATTTTTATAACCTTTTAAGCAAAAACTAAAGTTCTCTTGTTGATTATATTTTTTCGAACCCGCCTTGTAAAAAGATCGTTGATGATAAAACTGATAAACTAAAAGGAACTACGCTGGAGAAATGAATGACAAAAGCAAGAAAAATCTTGCCCATTTCGTCTTTACTTTAACAAGTATTAGAATAGATTTACTATTGCGAAGATGACCTGAAATAGCACTGAATCAAAGTTGTGTCCAATCCTAGCCTTCCTAACACTCACCAGCATGTTAGTGTCAGAGTCAGGGCAAGGTGCAGCAGCGCATTCGCACAGTGCCCCCCCTGTCCGTTCCGTGCAAACAGCACCGAAATAGCACGATAACTCCGCGCACGACGCCGCCACCCCGCCACTCTCCGCTGAAAATAACTCCATTCAATCCTCAACTCTTACTTACTTAGGGATTACATAAGTTGGTCAAATACCCTTAGAAAAATTCAATTTTCAATCATTTCGATTTCGTGATATTTGTTTTAAATAAGAAAACATACATGTTAACCAATACAGACAGTAGGTACACACACAAAGTCACAAAGATACACAAAGTTCTTTAACTTAAAAATAAAGACGTAAATCTGAAAATTTTAAAACGTTGTATTTTCGTTCAGATTTCATAAAAACTTAAATATTAATTGGAAGGTGAACGTACGGTCCGAACATCCATTAGGGCCGAGCCGTCGCCTGTGATCAGCACAGACAGTGCACTTTTGCCCCTGCACGCCAGACCGGCACACACAGCGCCCTGTCATTTGCTCGCAATCTTCACGCACTGAACCGAATGCTGAACAACCGCACGCTATAATAAATAATTAGCCTCAGTACTGCTGCATATGACGGAGGTAGTAAGCAACTCATATTTAAATTTTTAATTCTGTAATAAAATACTAAAACAAAAAGGATTAGATAATAAACGAAATACAGTATTGTTTTAGTTAGTACAATGTTAAAAAATACAACTTACGTATGCACCCAGTATGCCCTGTTCCTATTCGCGGCAGGCCCCAATAACCAGGCTCGCATCGGTCGCACTTGAGGCCTCCCACTCCTGGCCTGCACGCGCACTGACCGGCGTCGTCGCATCGATCCGACACCGACCCAAGCCGATTGCAACCGCAACTTGAACTCGATATCGGACATCCTTCCTCATTCGGTCCAGCGGCCAAACTTGTTCCGTCCATACAACAACCGAACACGCTGTCTCCGCAGTGTGCGGTCTTCCTATCCTCGCCTGGCTTAGAATCGTCTGTGCAAATCATTAAATGTTATAGACTTCAACATAGGTTAGGTATATGTGCAAAATACGAGATTTTACAAGATATGGGACAAATGGTTCAAAGCGGTAACAGCTAGCGTGATTGTATTCAATTTACTCGCGGCACGGTACGCTGTTAGTATTCTCACTCCGACAAATCACCAGTTAGGCGTTGCAAAAAACGGTACAAGTTCCGCGTAAAAATAATTTAGCCTGTAAAAACACGATTCCGATTTGTAAATAGAGATTGCTAAGCAATTTTCTTTATTTGAACCATGAGGTTGAAACTAACAGTTCAGTTCAGTTGAATTAACAGTTTTAGATAAAATCTTAACAAATGTTTTTGCGTAACAAACAATTAACATATGTCATTTCTACTGAACAGTCGCAAAACCCTACAACCAACGCGTCGCTTTATCGTCAAAATCCTGAAAATAGCGAGTGAAGGAACCTTGCCACCCCAATATTAGACGATAATACTCACTTTTGAGGCAACATCTTGCGGTGGCGAGCGTAATGTGGCAGTAGCTGCCGGCGGGGCAATCTTGCCGGTGCGGACCATTACCGCAGTCTATTTCCAACCCTGTCGTCGGATCTATCATTGCTCTGTTGTTACCACACGGTCTTACTTCCATACCTTTATTAAACAAAAATTTAATGAAAACACTTTTTAAGAAATTTTTATATCAAAGGAATAAAGCAAGCAACAAATCTAATTTTATTAAGGAGTGTTAGTAAAACCAAACCAACCTTTGCAAAGGTCTAAAGGCCTTAACCGAAGCTCTAATTGTTTTTGGCAGCCCTCCTTGCGCATAGCACACAAGCTTGGATAGAGTCTAAAGTCAGAAGCACAGACAGGGAAATATTCATCGTCGGGTGGGCATTCGAAGAGGCACGAGCAGCGCGGGTAACCGTCAGCACCGAGTTCACAGCTGGCGCCGAAATCGCAGCGGATATCTCGGCAGGCGCTGGAGTCGTCCGTGTCCCCGTCCGTCGCCCCCCCTCGGTCCGTGGTGCCTTCCTCCAGCTCCGTCGTGGTCATCGCGGTCGTACCTACTCAACCCCGCCCAAATATTTGTGTGTTAGTCGAGCGATAAAGAGGAAAGTTAGTTAATTGATCGGGATGGGTCGTTTTATTGGAATTACAGCCAACAACTCGGTTGATGACGGTCAGATTGTAAATATTTTAACTGAAATCCGCCGAAAACTTTCAGTTGTTAGCCGTTTTGCGTTTAGTTAGTGAAATGAGAAGGTAAATCTGTGCGAAAAGTTTGAAACCGAAACCATTAAAAATGTAATTACGTACTCATAGCGATAGGTGGGACGACAGCCAGTCTGTCCTTGCAGTCACCATAAAATATGACGTGAAGAGTTGCAGGCGGAGGGAGCTTGCAAGCGGCTTTTTGAAGTTCACATTCGTTTGGAAAGGTTTGCATGGTGCTGCCACAAACTGGCTCTTGAGCTGCCCCAGCACAGTCGGTAGGACAAACACACTCTCCAGCCGCACAATGTGCCCCAAACGAACACATTACTCCTTCGCACAGCGCTACCAAAGAAAAATCTTATCAAATAAGTAACGAAGTCCAAAAGATATGAGAACAATTGCTACTGACGTTGCCATAAATAAATAATTACTACTTTTAGAAGTTTTATTTCGTCCACGCTAGTAAGGCTACGACTTTGTAAGCACCCGTCTAAAACTTTGCCGGGAAACGAATGGTTGAACAGATAATGTCATTTTGTCGGACAATGTCGAGCTTCCCATCGCACTTTCTCGTTCCCCCGCCAGAGAAAATTAGGATTTCTCCCTTCCCCAATGAAGAACGAGGGAAGACGTCCGTGCAAATTTAATAACGATTGTTTACCACTTCCCTACTTACTGAAAGCTTTGCAAAGCGGCCGATTAGCGAATGCCTCGAAAAACAGTTGATTATATTCCTGTGCAGGGATTGTTTTTGAGTGTCTAAAATCGGGATTATTACTTTTAATTATTAATTTTGAAATACTTTCATAAGTTTTTCTTCATCAACGCTACAACATAATTACAATGTGACATTACATAGCTACCGTCATGACATTATTATTTTATAAATAGTTTATCTTAAATAGTACCTACACAATTGAATAAGCACGTGCCAGTGACGAATTTTTAATTTTAAAAATTTAAGGTCTTCTATAAAAAAGGTCGTTGTAGATACAAAAAATTGAACGTATGCAATATGACTAACAGTTTGAATCGAAAAAGGTGAAATACTAAACTAATCTTTATTACTTTAAAAATCAAATCGATAAGAAATCGAAAAAAATGTGCTTCTTGTCGTAAAAACTTGTAGACTCAATTGAGATACTTTATAAAAGATAATTAACACAAACTGGCTTAGCCCTAAGCTGAGCCCTAATTAAATCTCACCTATATATACAATTAGAGATGAATATATTATTTTGCTTAGAAAACAAACAAGACAAAAAACAAAAAGTAGTTTTCATAAACTAGAATTTTTCCGGGCTGAGATTCAATTTTGTAGATAGGGATCACGGTTAACTGTAGTATAGTTCCAGATAACTTTTTGGTGTCAATCTATTTATTAACTTAACAATTGTAGTTTCTTTACTTTATATTAACCTGAAAACAGTTACAAATTGTTCCGTTTTATGACAACAGAACTGAAATCTACAGACTTTTTATGCAAGATCACACTATGCGATGTTTTTCTTACTAAAACAAGAAGATGAACATAGGAACAGGACAGCTATTCCTATGAACTTGAAGACATTGATAACTAAACAAACCAAGATCGTCCTGGAGCCGAGTAACAAAGACAAACGACCCTACGTGATGAGAAGAAACAAATAGAGATATAGTTGTAGGTAAAGCATGTACTGACCACAATCCCCTTTGTAAGCTGACCGCAGGTCGCTCTGGTCCCGGCACGCCATCGCGTCGAGATCACACTGAGACGCGTACGTTTGTCCATCAGATCCACAGACTTCTCCGGTATCCTGTTCATATCAAAACCGTACTAAGTTTTCTATATTTTTATTCCGAAATGTACGTTGTTAAGCGTTTTGGAACAATGTATATTTTGTTATGTAGAATGGTGGAGGGTGGAACTATGATATAGTTTATATAGATAAGACTTACTTTGTTTACTTACAAATATTCTAAACATTCATAATTAATTGCCAAAATGAATGTAATGCTTTTTCAGTAATATATAATCCTAAAATCTAATATACAATGTACCTTGAGTAGAGTGCAGTTGTGATTGCATCTGCAAGCTGGTCTTCCGGTCTCTGGCTCCACGACGCAATCACCACCTCCTTGGCATGTTAAGTCTGCACATGTTTCTGTTCAAAAAAGTAAAGGTATTGATATAGTATTAGGTACATGCAAAAAAGTTAGTAACTTCAGAGATAAATCGCATAAAAGAATTATGAAAAACATTTTGAATTCAAAGTGTAAAAACAAAAGATCGCAAATCGGACTAAAGCGTTTCTTTTTTTTTTGTTTCACTGCATCGGTTTTGCTCATCGGTATTCGATGCCAAAGGATTTAGGCAATGAGAATATACATGAAACAACAGAGCACGGGCTAACTTAAAAGAAAAAAAGACTTTAGATTGTATAGGTATACAAGTGAGCTTTCATGCGTATAAAGTAGGACAGCCTTAAAAATCTTGTTGATTTTTGTAACCTAAATATTGGTAGTTATTTAAAACTAAACTGAAGTAATCCTGAAATTATAAGAAAATTGTACTAATCCACTTTGGAAATTATTTTAATTTTTCGCCACTTTTGTACTTGTTTCATAAATTACTTTTAGTGTGTGGTGCTTTACTTACAATTTTGATAAGGATTTATTAACCACAAAGTTACTTTCTTGCCACACTAGCTTGAACCCCTTTATTCCATACTAAATTTTCATTTAACATCCCATTACCACCCACATATTTTTACACAAATCATATCTTACTGATCTACTCTAAGTAATGGTATACCCACCCTTAGACAGACCACCATCCATAGAAAAATATAAGTAACAGCGGAGACCAATCATTATTAATTGGGTATTGGTTTAATTACAATGACATAAGAACCAGTGTCAAACTTTTTCATAAATGAAAATTTGTCATAATTTTATTTAAATTTAAATATTTAAACTATTCTCTGACGCGCGATAGGATTTAGTAAAGAAGATGTAGATATCTTATTTTACTTTAGTATTTCAGTAGTTAACATAAATTGATGGTAAAACGAAATATTGTTTTTTTTATATCTAAACGGATCTGACTATTAATACACAAAGTAATAACACTTTAGTAACCGATCATCAATCCGAGTCGGGTTTAATCTATCAATGGAACCATTTTAATCTCTTTAATTGACATTTCAGCGAGCTTTGTAAGTGATAGGTTCACACAATTAATTACGAAGCGTCTCGCTTGGCAAACTGAACAAATGAACGCCATGTTCCGACGGTCGAGGAAAACAAAAAATTGTATTTTCGACAGCATAAACATTATCGGGCTGGAGTTTTGCGATATCCTGTGTTGGAGATAACGTAATCATACATATGTATGTATGTACGAGTGGCCTTGTGTAAATATACCTGTATACATACATGTTTGCGTTTCATGTCAACGCGTAGTCAAGGTAGATATTAAAATAATATAGAAAATATATTTAGAAACTTTTTACAGATTTCTTCAAAACAAAATACGTGATTCTCGTATCGTTATCATTATAGAAGAATCCTGACAAGTTAATTTTTGGGAAATCAGTTGTTCTTGTATGCAAATACTTTTGTTTTGTTATTTCGTGTGTAGACAGACGGATGCTAGTTTTAAAGAAAATTTACGAATGTTATTTCCCTATTGAAATACATTTATTTTATAGTATATTCTACAAAAAGCTAAACTTACGGCAAGTTCCATTATACAGGACTTTTAGTTCCCCATCTTTGATCCCTTCCTGGCATGCGTGCATACGCATTTTGCACTCGCTACCGTACGTATTATGGTTCGAAGCGCAAACCGGGGCCAAAGTTCCATCGCATACTGGACACGAACACTGAGCTGCCCCAAGTCTGGTAATACACGCCCCTCCCCAGGGGCAAGACGCGCGGGCGCAAGGATTGTCTTCACCTAGCAAAGAGATCGTGATCATTATATTTTTGCCATGTTTCATCATAAGTACTGACGAATAAATTCCTACCGCAAGACCCCATATAGGCTATCCTGACGTCTCGGTTTTCATGGCAAGCAGATCGGTCGAGCATACAAGGACTGTCGTACGTCCTCCCATCAGTCCCGCAGACTTGTTGCATGACCGGTTCGCACTCCGGACCGCATCCGCAAACCGCAACGCCTCGTGCATCCAAAGAACAACGCTCGCGGACCCCACATTTCACTGATTCACACGGATGTTGAGCTTCAACAAAAATATTCACAATCAATAATTCAAAATTATAAATCAATGAATACAAGTAAATTTGTAATAGTTTCAACCAATTCAATTCTATTATTGATTTAATTTGCCAAATCTATCAAGCTCATAAAAACTTAACAGGAAAAATAGTTCCGGCAACTTTTATCGCCGAATCGTCGACTTTTCGGTTTATTTTATTTAAGTTACTAAATGAAACTTTTTTCATTAAGATCTGGTTAATAGATAAACTTGGATTGGACACGCAATCGATAAAGTTGAAAGTTCAAAGATCTTGTAATTAGTTTTTTTGGCAAAATTACGAGGTACCTGAAGCACACTCCCCCCGATAAGCAATAGTGAGTTGATGCCGAATTCGGCAGGATTCTCTTCGGAGAGCACATTCACTGGGGAAATCTCGATAATCGGAGCTGCAGACTGCTGACCCTGGTCGTACGACCAAATCGCAAGGCGGCCCACACCGACACACCGGGGAACGGGCTTCGTTCAATTGACATACTCCACCATCCGCACACTCATGCTCCGCACACGGATCTAAACAAAAACAATATATATCAAAAGGCAGTTCGATTTTTTGCACAAATATCAAAAAGTTTATTATTTTATCAATTCTTCTCTGCATTACGTAGGTATAAAAGTTACACGATAACTTCGTCGAGAAAATGGCGGAATACTTTGCGCAGCCTCAGGAAAACACAAAGTAGGAATGTGGATAACAATATTCAAAAACGACAGGAACAGTTCTTGTTTTACTTTCTTTGAACTAGGTTGGAGTTTTTTGGAATGTCATCATAACTTTTGCGGATAGAACTTGCGTCGCAGAAGGATGCAAAGACCTATCTGAAACAATTTAATAAAAGTGCTTACAAAGCGAGTTAGTAAAGTAAACTGGGAACCTCACAAAAGAATGTGTGGGCATTTGGTCTGGTACAAATATAGTTCGGAATGAATGTTTCCCGACAAGTTTTGTGAAAAGGGTTAACAAAATGTACAGTCGATAAAGTGAAGGAGATTAAATTACTTTTATGACAAAGAAAACGAGAAAGCATTTCCCGTATTGTTAGTAATAATTTAGGGAAGATAAAGTTTCACCTACCTTTAGCAATTTTCAGACATTTAATTTACGTTTCATTTATTGAAAGCGTGGGAATAATGTAACATGTGTTGCCCAAACAAAATGTGTACTCCACATTTGAATAATTAATTGTTATTTCATAAAACAAAGTTACTTTTACTTGTATCGTAACGAAAACACAGTATGTTTAGAATAAAGTAAAAACCGCTACTATTATTAATTATGTAGGTAAACATATAAAAATACTTGCTTTTTTGTTGTTTTTCATAGTTATTCACTTACAATCAAAGTAAGAACGGGAGTGGTAATATTCAGATAATAAAGACGAATATACTGCAGTTTCAATGTCTATATGAAAGAGGGTTTGCTTTCAATAAAGGTAGCATGACAAGGTGTATCAACTTACACCACTACTGAGTAGATCAGGTGTCAAAACAGGAACGGAAAACGCATTACTAAAAATCATCATTTTATATAACCTCTAGCGCCATACGCACGTAACTTTATAACTTTGCCGAACTAGACATTTCCCTTTGGGCCCGATTTCATTTTGTGACTGCCACGTCATCTCACATGTGAGAAATAGCACATGTTGACCTTTCTACGGGCTCAAGATATTTTTCCTTTACAAATTATTTGATTTACGAAGGAAAGTAATATTTCAGTGACTAATAAAACATCCATAGTTACTTCTTCACGCATGAATAAAAAATTAAGGTTGCTTAAAATATGACCCCATGTTTTAGTCTTGATTTAATATGAAATGTCATTCAGGCAAGTCACTTTTTAAAACCAACGGCAAATTGTCTTATTAACAATTACTTCCTATAACACTTTAGCAGTGAGTTTGAAGTATGAAACGTGACTTTAACCAAAAGTTTTTTCAAAATTCAGCGGATGAAACCTCGTATGGAGTAAATGAGATGGATCAATTAGATTTACATTTCATATCCTAAAATCCTCAACCCTATCAAGCAGACATTTCAAGATATTGTATCTAAACGCACCGCATTTTCCATTGTATTTCAAGGTGATGTTGAGCTGGTTGTCGCAGGCATGTTTATCGAGATGACAAGCGGAGGGGTACTCTTTGCCATCGGTCCCGCATACTGGTTTCCTTCTCTGGCAGTTCCTGGGACATTTGCACTCAGCTTGCCCGTACACCACCACGCATTTGGCTCCTGCCTGACATGACACTCCAGTGCAAGCATCGCCTGCCTCTGTTTAAAAAAATAAGCTTGAAATTTCTTCGTATCATAGATTACTATGAAACGATTTTGTATAATACTTGCATGATTTTATTAGGATGGACTGCAAACGCTTCTCCACAATCAACTATTTGTGAAACTATTTATTTATTTTAACTGTGACAAAAAAAAAATGTTCTGGAAATCCAACAAAAATCTCAGTAGTTGCTCTCAAGTCAGATAGTCGTTAGGAAGAACTAAAACTCACCAACCACGAGGTGGCATATTCATGAGCAGACTTCGAGTAAAAGGTTATTCATGTTTCCTACCAACCTCACTTTTACTTTAAGAGAGTTCTTTAAAAATCTTTAATAATGTTAAAAGCCCTGGATATTTTAAGTTACAAAATAGTGAAAAAAAAATCATTGGCTTCATCCTAATACTTTAGACATTTGATTAATGGGATTGCTTACCACATTCGCCTTCATGCTTGATGCGTAGGTTAAGTCTTCGTTCACATGCTTCTTTCCGTAGGTAGCAATGGTTTCGGTAAGTCCTCGCGGCAGTGGAACATACAGGCGCAGGGGACACAGGGCATGTGCTCGGACACGCGCAGTGAGCTCGACCGTCACCTAGTGACACACACTCTGCCCCCCAACGGCAAAATGTCTTCTCACAAGCCTCTGCAAAATATTACTAATCAAAAGACCTGACACAGGACGAACATCAATAGCCCTAATAAACTTTGAAATATAAAGCCCGGAGATTTTGAAAGGACGTAATTCTTCCTCAAACTCCGCGAGAAATGACACAATTCCCAATTTTCTACCTGGGGATTCGAACTCGTGACTAAATTATTAAGAGCAGCTAAAATAAGATGCGAATACCAGCTTGGCTCGGCATTGTGTTAGCGCTGGCTTCAGGGATTACCGATCTCTATCGTCTAGTTAAAATTCGAAGCAGAGATTGTCGAGCTCAAAGTCACACAGTTGGCAAAAGTTAATTTACAAATTTTCTTTTCCATTTCCAAAGTCACAAGTGCCGCCAATTGAAAAGTAATATAACTTTTAGCAATCCGTGCTCATTGTGTTAGCCAATTGACATAAATGTTAATTAAAATACAAAATTGGTAAAAGTGAGTTTAAAAACTGTGGTATTATGATGTGTGTCTTTTTTGTATTTTGATACTAATGGAAATTGCTCTGAAAATGGGTTCGTGCAGTTGAGGGTGGGTTGTTTAATTTTCCGCTTACCTCCGCCTGATTCAATCTTATCACATATGCGGCTGAGTTAGGGAGGGTTCGATTCTTAAAAGGTTTCGGCTATCGAAAGATATAGATGCAATATATTTCCTGACCTGCCAAGACTAAGCCTTTTATGTAAAATTAATCGTTTCCCCAAAAAGTGTACCCCAGAAAGGCCATAATTTTACAAGTATATTTTAACTGTCAATTCTACAAAGAAGTCTGTTTTAATGCAGGAAACGAGCGGGCGGATTCGAAATTGTACCTTTATTTGAAACAAACGTTTTGGAGGTGACAAATTATTTTTCCGTTATAACATTTTCTTTGCTCAAAACAGGTCAAGCATCAGAATTCAACCGCGAACTCATTTCCGTGACTTTTATATAAAAGGCTGGTAGAATCCGCTTAAGAAAAGAAAGCAACCGGAAATAACAATTTTGTAAGAGACAAATAAAACGTTAGAACGCGAATGGCTGCTAGATTCGAGTAAGAAGACGGGGGAGATAAAAATGATGGCGGATGCTTCGTGAATAGAACAAAATTAGAGAATTTGTCGCAGCGCTTTTTCAGTCTTGAAATACTGTTTAAATTACAGCTTAAATAAATTGCTATTTACATAAACGGAGAAATTGATTCAAGCAACATAATTTTCTCTCGTGTTTGTTTACGAAAATTAGGGAGATTAGCTTTTGCCAGGTCTTTTTTCAAGAAACGTAAATATTATCATGATTTTTCCGCGAATTTAAAATTCTGATGTCAACATGCAAAAACTAGGGTTCAATAAAATTTCCGATTAGAGGAACATATTTCCAAACCTAACAAGAAATACATATTTAAAAACCTCATTTTAAATACAATTCTTATCTACTCCTGCTGGAGCCATGGCAATATGAAAATCAATGTTATGATAAATTTAGCTTGGTAGCCTTTATTACAACTAAGGGAAGCCTTTTAGTGCCTTGAGTGATTAATTAAATTAGTTAATTAAGAACAATTTAGTAAAACTTCACTTTTCATTAGACTCATCAATGTTTGAGGATTTTGTGTTCTGTTCAAAAATGTTATGTATTTATTAAATATTATACATTTATTTTTTAACTAACGACACACATTGACTCAGCCCTGCATTATGATTGTAAAATCTTGTATCTTAGGAACTCAGCAACGAAATGAAAATATTATCTAATATATCTAAAAATAATATATTTAATAAGAAACAATGCATCTTGCCAGTAACATTAAGATTCACCCCCGCCGGGGTTCGAGACTTCGAGACCCCTAGACCTTTTTTGTAGCAGCCAGCTGTAAAACTGCTGCGCAGTATAGGCTGTTATTTATTTATCTAATTCTCACTTCGAGTGTAGTAGACGTCACACATCTGGATCATAATATAATTATTATTATGTAAACAAATTTACAAAAAGATTACACAGCTACTCGTATGTTTAAAGCAGTTCACGGCAAACGTGAGCGGGTATACTTCAATAGTTTTTATGTTTTTCAATAAATCGTCGAGTTTTTTGTACCGTCACAAGATTTACAACTGCAAAGTAAAGGCAAGGCTATTGAAGTAGAAATCGTGTTAAATTGTAAGCTTAATATGAAGTATATGAATAGTCGTGCTTTTGTCGTCAAGTATTCTACTTGGAAGCAGGTGCTGATAAGGTCACGCGCCGGTTTAAATAGGCGTTAAAGTACAAACTTAAGGAACGTTTTATCTAGCTGTTTTCTACATACCATAAGCTTTACAGATGTTTTTTTTTGCTACCTTAATGGTGTAAACAATCTCTAAGGAATCGTCTAGAAATCTAATATATGTGTAATTTACACGC
The DNA here is from genome assembly GCA_949316135.1 of Choreutis nemorana. Lineage (NCBI taxonomy): Eukaryota > Metazoa > Arthropoda > Insecta > Lepidoptera > Choreutidae > Choreutis > Choreutis nemorana. The sequence continues at coordinate 5,059,690 of OX438598.1, forward strand.
TAAATTCTTAAAGTATAATTTTATTTCAAAAGAATTACACCTACATCGGTAGTGTAGTATAAACAATTAATTTATCTTGAAATAAAACAAGAAATAAATCTTGACGTTCTTTGATGAATTCACCGTAACGGTTACAACTAAGTTAGTTTTTCTATTTAATGTATCAGTTACATGTTTAAATGAAATGAAATAAAAAATTATCTTTACTAGTATAACTGAATTACTTACCCTCTGGTGCTGGGGGCCGTGGCTGATAGTGTAAATCTGCAACAAAAACAAATAGGTAAATTTCATACTTTCCGATATCGTCTATGTTCACTATTACGATATACTTCGTTATCAACTTATTTCACCTTATATTTCAACTACAAGTAAAACAATTTGTGTCCATTTCAAGAGTACTTTTTATAAATTCCTTATATTTTCGACCAAGACTTCGGTGAGAAAGAGGTTCCGGGTTTGAATCTCGATGGAGGTGGAACTTTGTGTTATTTGAAAGACTTATTGTTTCGCTTACCGGTCTTGGATGTTGTATTCTTATCTATGTAGCAAATACGATATCGTTCCTAGGCTGCAATACGAGATTATATTGCAATGCAGGACTAAGTCAATGTGTGTGTCGTGATGTTGTTATTATTATTATTTAAGAACAATATAACACAGCGCATTTATATTTAGCTACGAAATTTACAGTAAATTCAAACTGAAAATTAAGATTTCCAAATGTTACATTTTGGTTTGAACATGCTGGCTGAGGCCTTATAGTCTATTTTAGTGGTAAATTCATTGCCCTACATTATATGCTACATTTGCCACAGAAATGTAAATTATAAAACCAGAGTGAAACCACAGCCGTTTTACTATTTTATAGTTTGCATGTTTAAAATCAAAGCCAGTACATTAAACTCTCGGTTTCAATAGCGCACGCTTTTGTAATTGTAAAACTTAATTAGTTTACATTAGTAACTTTAAAATGATTGAAATTCATTTATTTGCAAAATAAAGTCTCCTTTGCAAAACAGTTATCCGATTTTGTATTATAAGCCCTGACAGTGAGAATCATAATTTTGATCCGAAAGGGTCGTGATTAGATATTAACGTTTTAATGAATAAATTTAAGGAAGGGTTTCACTTTAACTTCCATCAGAGTTGTTCCATGGTGCATGATAATTAGTTTATCTTGCATCTCCCCGCGTGTTTGGTAAGAATCTCATTTTAAAATAAGTCGTAAAAGTAAGGAGCTCGGAACAAATGGAGACATATTTCTGTCTACGCGGATTAACTTGGCTAAGGGTGCAAAGAGAGCATTTCGGCATGTGACAGAGAGAGGTCAGAGGCTAATGGGACCAGTGCCGGGATAAATATAAAATAGAAGACGGAGCCAGCATTCGCGAGAGCTCCAGCACTCGGCCGAGCCATATTGTTTTATTGCAAATTGGTTGGACGTAGACCGCGCCTGTCCTTTACATATACGAGGCTATTAAACTACGGCCGATGTCCAGTCACGTGTTAAACGAATTCTATGGCTGCACACATTGTTAGATCGAGTTCGACTCTCGTGACACGTCGGTAACTAAGGCTCGGAAAAATCGTTGTCGCCATGCAAATGGCAGGTGATGCTCTCTGTCCGAAACTGCGAATGGACCAAACGTTTTCCAATTACCTTTCGCTGCGCTCTTATCTACTTCTATTTTCCTTCTTTATGGAATCGCTTCGTTCTGCTAACAATTTACAAAAAGTAAAACGAAAATTGTCTGTTTCATTTAAACCGTTTTAACAAAAGCTTAATATTAGAAAATATTATGTTTAGCTAATGTACCATTCTTGTCTATATATTAATCGTATGATTGGTCTTTGTAAAAGGAAATTACTGCCTCGTAGTAATTATATTTAATCGAAAACAAATACTGTGTTTACCCAGCCAAATTGAAATTGATAAAATATATCGACGTGTTACGATCGTAATCAGAATAAGGTCACGCACTGTTCCTCGCTTTGATTTTATGTCCTGTGCCGTGCATTTAGGTTCCTTTATTTTAAAATGTCGACGAAAAACTGTTTAGAAGAAACATCTGAGTATAAATTCTCACTAGTACCATTACTAAGTAATTCCTCTGTGATTTACTTTTATGAAACGTTGAAATTAATGAGAGAATCGGAAAATGTCTGACAGTCTCGTTTTGTTTTTTATTTTAATGTTATTTTTGATGGAACTCAAGTGGAAAACTGTGTTTAAAAAAAGTATTATTGTTTAAAAAACTGCTTTACATTTATTATATTTATAGACTCTTAAATTTATCATGAGCAAGCCAAAGTAATTCGAACAGTAGTAGTAGATCTACAATAATTGAGTACAGTCCATAATTTTTATGACGATAATGAATATGACTAACGGTTTCCTGACACGCAAGTTTCACCTTAAATACTTAGTAGTGTCGTGTCAAAAAATGTGCACAAAGGGGTATTGAATTATGTCTCATGGGGTCCTTTCGTGAACATATAATAACCCATAACGAATCAGAATAGGGTATACGCCACCACCACCCATAGAAACGCCGCCGTCACTAATTTATAATCACAACTTTAGTAACAAACTAAAAAACTATAAGTCATACTTTTTTCAATTGTTTTGACTTTATAGGCTATTATTATCCGTTATTAACTTTACTTTTTTTCTTTTTTGAGCAATATATATATTTGTAATAAAAGTTTATTAAACAGGTTGATTAAACGTTATGTTTCAGGTAAATTATCTGCCGGTACAGATCTAATAAAGTAATAGAAATTGCGTCGTCTGTGGAGTTTCTTGGCCGGTGCGTGATTGCACTTGACAACTGTAATATCCGGGCTAGTGGCCCGATGATATCAATTTCAATTTGTTGCGCCGCCTCTGCTAGACTCATTGTGCGAGTCGATTCCACTCCAGTTTCCTGTTGCTTTCGATTCAAGCTTAATCTCGTATAATGTTCGATTAAATCGACTGTTTCAATCAGGCCGTTTATATCTGCCGTCCACGATCAATTTGTAAATGCCTATGCTGTTTGTGTTTACTTAAATAAATTATATGGTATATAAATTAGAGAAAATGTAGGTGGGTCCAAAAAGTAGATTTTTTTCATTTTCCATTTAAAAAGGATAGGTAAACAACTTGAATTTATATTCCTTATGATTTGTTTAGTTACACGAAAAAAAAATGACTTAAAACTTCAACAAGCTTAAATGTTTAGTTGTATTACTGAAGAAATTTTATATTATTAATAATAATTGTTCTTTTTTTATTTTACAATACAAGCACTAGCAATTGAATTTTTTATTCAAAATCAACAGGGCTGGACCAATCGGGCGAAATATAGTCGTATCAGAAACACTAACAATATTTCATTCGAATTTTAAACCTAATGTTCGCTCATACTTAAATTCAAAAATAATTTTGAGAGAATACATATACATAGATAAATTTAATGATTCATAATGCTACCGATAACTATTTATACAAATTTCTTAATATTGACGTAGGTACTATTTCGCAATATTGTAAATTTTATAACCTTCAATTTCTAAAAGTTGAATACCGTGGGGAGTTGAAAACAACAAAATATAACTAGTTTAAGGCAACATTTTCGTGTCCAAGAATATAAAACGTTACATAAATTCCATGTGAAAGCTCTTTTGCGAGTACATTCCGTGAATTTCGTGATCAAAAAGTGTGAAAATTAATCGTTCGATTAGCCATTCGGTCCCGAAGCTAGAGTCGAACGTGACTCCAACTCGTTCCTGTGACTCGAAGTAAAAATTAATTCCGTGACAAAAAAGAACAAGTATGAGTCGGAGTCGGCAGGGTTCCGTAGGGACGTAACCCAGATCACGTTTGCTAATATCAAAAACTTTACTGTTTTCTTGTAGTCCATGAAAAAAGGATGTGAAATAATACAACTTGAAGTCTCTGCGCGTTGAGAAGAATTTTTCATCAAAAAAAGCTATGAACTTTTATAAACAATATTTGTTCAACTTTTATTAAATTAAAATGTATTGTCATAAATATTTTAACTTGATGTTACTTTGAAAAATCTACTTTAAGTTAATATTTTACCTAAATTTATTAATTTCAAGAAAATATTAAGACACAAGTGGAATAATTTCGAAAATATAAAAGTAAAATCACTTTTACTTTGATTTTTGATGTGTTTTATTTATGTCATTTCAATTACATTCTCTGTATAACGTATCTAACAATAGAACAACAGATAAAAAGGTTTCTGCAAAAGTTATCAAAAAGAATCCCTGGAGTTGAGCCAACATTTTCCTAATTAAAAGTTAATTGACGCCACACTCACAAACTTTGACGGAGTTTTCAACGCTCGCCTATTTCCTTGTACGATCATATCAAAATTTATTGAAAACAATCTCTTTAATAAAAGCGATAAAACGAAATCATTTTGGTTTTACTTAGGGTTGTGTTTGATCTTAAATTAAATGTAAGTTTTATTGATTTGTTTTAATTTAATATGATACCCAACGGTATTCATAGTTATGGATGTAATCTAACTCTACAATATAATTATTTAGTTAAAGTAAATGATAGTATCCTGTTCTCTGAGTAATAAATAAAAACCGCAAAAGCATTTTATCAGTTTACAAATACATTAATTTAATTGGAAACACTTAATGTGTGATATCATCTCATACAGCAATTTTGACTTTTGTAATTATCAAGTAAACTCTATTATCTACTTATTTGTGTACTAATGAATTTTCTCAAATTAAATACCTATTTACACACACAATCATAGTTTGAATACATATTATAATTTTCCCGTCGTTGTCACCACAAAGTGAAGTCACACATACCTTTGCTCATACAAATGTTCGGTTGCGGTCTCCTTTAAAGTAGAACTAACCAAGTCTGACTGCTCCGAAACTAACTTACTACTAACTTTAATAAAGGTATTTTCGTTTTACGTAGAAACAAATTTTTGACATCATGAATTATTAGGGAAGTAATAAAAGTAGGTAATTGCACGGAACCCACAGATGATAAGACAATTTTGTAAGTAACAAGTGTATTTATTTTACTGAAATAAGTAACATGAAAACATTTATTTTCATCTGCAGCTATCTCATTAGCAATGTCAAGTAAATTTATACCTGTTAATTATTTGTACATGGGCTTTATTTACAATTACATCAAGGACTTATCTCTAAAATATAGATATAAATAATCAAAATACCGTTTTTATTAGTCATGGGGTTTAAAATTCTGAAAATGAATTATACCTAAGCTATACGAATGGATAGGAATAAAATTCACTACATCAATAATCATACAATTTCACTCCATTTTTTTAATTTGTAGTAGCTGTGTATTATGAAACAAAAGAGGTTATAGAAACTAAAGTCATTAGTTTAAAAATCCTCCTTACTAATAAATGGCATCCTTTTAAAGTGCGAGTTTGATAGCACTTCGTAGAGTTTTTACCAACTAAAATCCTCTCCATGAATATTAAAACAGAAGTGGCTTAATTCCAATAGTTTCGCCGCAATTTGAAAATCCAGCTCTGTGCGACCCGAGTGCCACTAAAATTAATGTTCTGCCACAGAGAAAAACGACCAACACGGAACCCACTAGCCATATTTTAAGTCACCTTAAAAATAAAATTATGATCTGAATCAGGAAACCCGCTTTAAGTTTGTTTAGACACCTTTTAAAGCGATAAACTTTTAAAGTGTTATGGTTATGAAGGATGTTTTTCATTAACTTAAGCACCTGCCTTTTAATGTAAAAGTTTAGATAATACAATGTGTCTTCAACATTGCAAATGTAAAATTAATCAATATTACGATTTAAATATTTTTATTTTTTCGAACCACATTATTGTCAAGATGAAAACTAAAACCTTATTAATTAAAATATATATTCCTTTTCATTTCGTACGTGACGTTTCTTATTTATGATTTACCTTTTTTTTTTTAAGCGCCGAAACGCGCAAATGTAAACGCATCCAATTTCATAGTTCTCAATCAAAAACCTACTATAATATTTACTTATTACTTACAATTATTTGTTAATAGAAATCCCGTTGAAACTCCCAACAGAACTAGAAAAAACAGCAGCAGTAGCACTATTAAAGCAGGTCTGCAATAGTGGATCCAGCAATAGTCCTCCGAATTAGCTGCAGGAGCGTTCGATGACCAAACACAACACTTTCCACACTCTGGCTCTGGGGGAGTCCCTTGCCTCACCACAGCACTATTTCCCTGTTGGTTCACTATTACACCTTGCACTGGAGCTTCGCTCCCTTGTCCGTAAACACCTTTTTCTGACAATCTAGCGAACCCAGAGTCATCATCTTGAGGATTACCATACACCCCATAGGATGCGACCATGTCGACGCCCGATAGTGACCTCGTAGTTTCATTTCCACCGTTCTCAGCCAAGACGTTAGTGTCTGTTGTAGGCCAACATTCACAGGAGCATCTGTCTTCTTTTCGCCTCTGTCTCGCTGTGGCATCAGATCTTCTAATCGGAACATCTGTTTTCTTTTCCTCTTCTTTCTTGGTTTTTGCATCTTTAGCTATTTCGCTGTTGTCCTCTTGTGTGGGTTGGAGATTCTTATGATTCTCTATATACCAGTGCCGCTCCTCAGCTCTGAGCGTGGTATCGTTGTTACCCTCATATACATCCGCATAATTAGATAGAGGATGTGAGGAGGGACTGTAAACCCCTGCAGAATACTGTCCATACTCGCGCTCATAGTGTGGCGGTCGGTTGTTGCTCGAGTAGTACGCTGTTGATACTGGCACGGTATAATCATAACCCGGCCTGTTCATCTTCAAAGCTTAATGGCCTCATTTGACCTTATGTTTCACCACTGAATTCATCACTAATGGCGCTATAATGCAGCCTGTAAGTTGTTCCGTAAGTGATTATGATGCTATTTGCGGTTAAACTTGTAAACAAACCATGAATAAACTAACTTTGAAGTTCATTAAAATTTATAACCTCTAAAATACGTTAAAAACGAGTAAAGAAAAGTTAGGGGAAGCAACTTCGTTGATTTTGTTACTCGTAACAGTCGAAGGCGAAAAGTTATAGAGGAGAATACACATGTGTTTATCTCAATTACGTGTCTTGTTCGGAGGTTGTATTTATCTTTTGTGTTGCGTCGAGCGCCCTCGAGCCCGTACGAGGTAGACAGAGATGTAACAACGAGAACAAATATGTAACCTAACTTAATTTTGCAGACTTATGTAACGCTTTTGATCACTAGTCAAAATCTCATACATTTGAACATTGACTTAATGATGACTTGACTACAGGGGTTTGTACTCGGGGCCCAACACCGTGAATGGACATCGCAAAACACTACTGTCAGGGTTTAAGACAGGTTAAGACTTGTTTTATTGTCGTTTACTGCGTTAACTGAAAATAAAACAAAAGTTGCATTGAGTTTTAAGTTCTCATGAGTTTTATACAGAAGACCAATCATATCAAATGAAGTCAAAAAATCAATTTCATTATAAATTAATCTTCATTTCAATAAAATTTGCTTTCAGTTTGATCTTGCAATACGATGGTGCTTAATAGAATTAGAAAATAAACTCTTTTTAGATGTACCATCTCAGAATCGTATTCTTGTTAATAGTAAATCGTTACTCTTCGAACAAATAAAAAACGTTGAGAATCCCTGCAATAACTGGGCTAATCCATTTCGTTTAATTATATTAAAAACAAAAGTCATTATCAGAAAGCTAAAGATACCAAGTTTTAAGTCGTTTATTGTTTACTTCTGACTCCAGCGTTTTAACTGCCTCCTTCTGTAAATAAATTAAATGAGTTTTATTCATTTAAAAGCTCTTTAATAAATGTTTTCGTCAGTAAATTTTACCAACGAAATTTAAGTCAACGAACCTTTACTATATAATTTAGTATTATATTCTAAGCAGGCTAAAGAATACGTTTAATTAAATAAAATTATTAAAATAATTCATTCTAAACAAATACCGGCTTAAACCTGGATTTAGATAAAACTTGCAAAATTGTATCGCAATAGTTTTTAACATAGAACAACCGTAGAATTAAATTATTTAAGTCCGATTAAATTAATTTGATAGTATACAGGTTTTTGACTGCTATCTTAAAAATACTTTAACATTAAGGTTTTATATTCAGCAAAACAAAGTTCAAATAATAACACATCCCAAAGGGAGGGATTACCGTTTAATGCTGAAGTATTTAAATTTTCTACCATGTTACTCACGTCAACTTCAGATCTCATAATATTTTCTTTACATAAAGTTTTAAAACGTAAGTTTGTTGAACTTCGGATTCACATTTAAACAAAGAATCGGAGTGGCGGCTACAAAACTAAAGTTTTTACTAAAGGTCAAAATCTTATTCCATTTTTATCACTTCCTTGACTTCTTTGTTTACAAAAATTGCTAATTTCATCTCAGACTTTCTTAATTAAAAATACGTCAACTGAACTTGAGTTTGAAATTAAAAGTTCCGTTTCAGTGATTTTTCTTGAAATTGAAAATTTTATTAATCTCAGTTAATCTACTTCTAAGTAGATCATTTGATGTTTTTTGGAGCTTTTATTAAGAATAAGAAAGAAATTAATGTCCTTTTATTAAAATGCGATGTACTAGTTTATAGTAACAAAACAACAAATATTCTGAAGTGGTGAAAAGTTTGAATGTTCTCTCCGAAACTACTAATCGGATTCAAAAAAATTAAAAAATTCAGGATAGACTTTTAGAGTGCATTTAATTTGCTTAAAATTGAATACGCGGGCAAAGTCGCGAGCAAAAGCTGGAAATAAAAAACAAGTTCTAAGCGAAAAACAAGCTTTTTTTATTTGAACCTTCCTACATAACGCATTTCCAAGAAATATAGTCATAACTCAACTCTTTAGAGGCATACATGCCGGTGAAGGCCCCACGCTAATTGCAGCGAACATGCCCTCGACTGAATGGCCCGGTTATATTGCATTGCGTACCCTTGTGTTGACTTAACTTGCGCCCCCTACTGCATGCTGACACTGAAAACTGCTTAAGCTATATGAAATAAAATCAGGTACAAGTATCTAGTCACTAAGTAAGTTCAAATTAACCTAGATCTCATCTCATCCGCATTAAACTATTTGAGGCTAATAGAACGAACCTTTTTCATATTTTTTTTGTATCTACTAGCTCTTATAGTCACATTGGGAGATATAAGTTCTATAAATAGAAGTCGAGGATTCCCGAAAAAAAATGGGTGCGAAATTCTATCGTGAATTTTTTATTTCTAAGTGACAATGTGCTTGGGCGTCTGAATAATAAAAACTGTTCACGTTTTGTTCACTTGAATATTACATAACCAATTTTTATGACACTTAAAAGTAAAAAAAAAAAAATATCAAATAAATTAGTAATTACAGATAAATGATTAATATAAAATTTTAAAAGTACGCTCAGACTTAATTCCAAATTATATTGTAGCCGTTATTATCAAGAACAAAAACTTTTTAATTTAAAAATGTTAAGAACGTTTGCAAAAGTTAATCAAAAATCTTATTAGATATTACATCATAACGTAAAGTTTTTAATCAAGAATTTTGGTCATTGTTATATCGTAATATGATTGGTTCTGCGAAGCTGCAAAACGAAACGTTTCAGAAAAAAACTTTTTACAAAAATAAATAACCGACTGCAAAATATTCAAAATACTCTGTATACACAGTACCAGGTACCTTAATCAACTGAAACCAATACGTAAGTCACAAAATACATAACTCTGTGAAAAGAATTTGCTGTAAGCACTTTATTTTTAACCGACTTTCATAAAAGTTTGTGATGATGAGTTTACTAAATATGGCTTTCCCTAACAAAGGAACGCTAATTTTGAAAGAGTTCTCATGATACTTCATCAGCACCTCCATTTTCCTACATTTCATTGTGACGTACATAAATTGCTTTACAACGAGGTTTATGCAAATATTATATATAGCAAACAATTATAACATTTAGTACTGTAAGTAATTCCCATGGCCGTCTGCGTATCAGTAAAACTTCTTCAAATGGTGCTCCTCAAGAACATATATACAAGTAATTGTAAATGGATCATTCTATTCTACTGTAAAAAAGTGTGCATTAAAATGTATTTATATAGGATACATATAAACACTGTTTTTTGCCATCATATTAACAGTTTATATCGCAAATTTATAAGTATTATCATTATACAATTTAATTTAAATATAACTACAAATTAAAAATAAACACCATTACGTTTTAGGGCAAAAGACGAGTCTTGTTATCTGTGTATTTTACAGGTTACAGGCCAAAAAATATTATTTATCAGTGAAGAAGTTTATAAGTATTGCAAAAATAGGATAAAAATTGTCATCTTCATAATATATCAAGAATACATGTTTTGTACAATTTAAAAATTTGTTATATAAGATTCTACTCATGTTAGAAACCTTTCATCATTTTTAATCAATAAAATAATAATCAAAGGATTTTTAAACAAACAACTGGTAAAATTAACACCGAGGATAAATTTTTTGTCTATGAAAACATTATGATATGTCATTTGCATCGCAAGTTCAAAGTGTATGGTGTGTTTCATAGTTTTGTGACAGAATACTTGTTTCTTTCAAACTAATAATAATATAATAATAAAATATTGTAATATTTCGCTCATCATATTTGTGAAAACTGTGCCAAGGTAATTAAAAAAAAAAAAAGCGAAAAACTCAACCGTTCTGATTTTTGATGTCTTTTTTCGATGTAAGAAGAGTAAACCGGTTTAAATTTAATCCGAACCTGGCAGCGCGGGTGATTTAAAGTTTTATCACATCTATATAATGTCTGTTGTCATAGTGATAACAGAAATGACTTACGATCAAGTTAATATTTAGAAGTTAAATGATAATCAGGGTTAATTTATGCATTCAAAATAATGTAAATCCATCCCTAATCAATCATAAATTTACGTTTTTACTAGACTGTTGTATTAAAATCCTTGTTCGTGCAGTAAAATTAAAATTAAGTTAAAAGTTTTGTGGTTTCAGAAAAAAATATAAATTATCATTGGAATAATCTTATAAACTTTTCTTTATTAAAGCTGCAGTATATACAGCTCTTCATACTCGACAAAAGAAACGTAATGAAAAGTATGGTGTAAATAAAATAGTGCTAAAAACGTAAACAATAAGTGAAACTTGCCATGAGACAATCGAAAAAAGTTGACTGAAGAACAGCTTGAAGATAGACGAAAAAGAAAGAGAAGCGAAAAAAGAATTGGGGTTTATCAAAAGTATTTCAGATTTGACTTCTCGACCTCAATAGATAGACAAATCAAAAAGATACCGCGAAAAGAAAAAAGTCCATGGAACATGGAAGAATTTTAAATAAAGAAACTCCACCAAATAGTCCTATACTTTCTACTTCTAGATCCAGAGTGTTACAAAAATATAGAAGAGAAGAAAAGAATACTTTTAAATAAAGATAACAATTTACTTAAAGAGAAACTTCTAGTGATGGTAAAGAGTGAAACAATACAAAATGCGTTATACCAAAGCTGTTTTGCTAAACCACATCTGCAAAAAAATTAAAACAGACAAGTTTATCTGAAAAAACTTAAACTAGACGTAACAAAAAAACAGATCCAAGAGAGAGAACGTGGACATAGAACCTGCTCGAATCAGTTCTCAAGTTTTTTTTTTCATCGCTACCACACAGTGATTGTATTGACGCAGTTACTTTTGACGGAATTTCTTCAGCGAAAGCCAGTTCTACTTGTCAAATTCCTCCACTAGACCTCATGAAAAAAAATTGGTTTTGAAAGTGATGATCCAAGTTCCAAGTCTAGACGTAGGCTGAAGTTGCATCTTTTTGTGGTAGATATTCCGACCATCCGGGCTAAACGCTTTGATAGCTCCTTCATAATCGTACTGCAAGGGTGTGGAATTCTTTGCCTGCCGATGTGTTCCCTGACCAATATAAGTTGGGCCTCTTTAAGGCAAGACTGAATAGGTTTCTCCTAGGCAGGCATGATCCACTTTAGACCTCATCGCCGCTTAACATCAGGTGGGTTTGGGGTCAAATGCCTGCCTGGTCTTGAATAAAAAAAGTTTCATCTATCTCCGCAAAAAAACTTAGATACCGACTAAGAAAACTAAGAAAACTGAGAATAAGAGCAAGCGCCTATGATGGTGGCAATACGACTGATCTTAATACTTCACACGACAAAAAGGTACCAGTTACTGTGTCAGTTTTGTCAGAACGTTCGAGAAACTAGCATAGATGAGAGATGTTGCCGTCACTTCTCAAAAGGTTTTTTTAAATTTAATATTTGTTATAATTTTTGGCAACATTATTTTCTTGTTCTTGATTATTGTTTAATACGAGTATATACCTGTTATTAAAATTATAACTTAATCCACCGTAATTTATTTAAGATTTGTATAAATACACCTATAAAATTCGCAAGGTTTCCTCAATTTCTTCAGGATACTATCATCAAATCCTGACTTGATGGCAATGAGAAAGTTTTAGATCGATTACAATGTTATTTGTTCGAATATAATTTTGGCAATTTATGGCAATGTAAACTATTGACAAAGGTTTAACTAATGTTTCATTCCTATAGTGACCGTAGAATGTACATTCAATATTTTAAAAATAAATTTAATCTACCCCAAATCTAGTTCTTAAGAATCTGTATGTACTGAAATATTGGTTATAACAAGACACAGCTGATAACTAACAATTTAAATGTAAACGTTCGACACGAATAATCTATATCAAACTTACAATTGAATTCAGGGATGGTTATTTCTAGAGTTAATTTTATGTCGCTGACTAGTTAGAACATATTGTTTAAAAATAAATTTGTACAAAGTCAGCAACCATTTGAGTCGATACTAACTTAAAATTAATAAACTACACGCTTCAAAAGTTATTGTTTCTAATGTTATTTATCTCACTTTATTTTTATGGATGTTTGTTCTATAAACGGCTTTAAGTTGATAGATTAATTGTTTACTTAACAATTGTAATTTCGTCTTGGCCATTCATTTATCATTGGATTGGTACAAATCAAATTACATTTCTAACGGTTCTTAGATATTTTATATTATTATTCACTGAAATTGCAAACATGTCATATAATACATGCGGACCAGGGGAAATTAATATTTTTGAAAGTAATTATTTAATTAAAACTTATTATTTTATGAGGGATCAGATACTTTTGGTTTGTACCATTTTTCCGCAAAATATAATTATTTCGGGTGTTGTACAACACAAAAGTTACACGACTACCAAAGTACGTCTATTTTTAAGAAAACAAAATTTATTGAACTTTAAATTTTACCCAACGATGAATCATCTTGATTACTGAAATCCTTCACTCTCCGTGAGCCAACACGCACTTGGCTGTTATTTTATAAATAATAGTTCTGACTATATTTCAATTTTATAGAATTTTAACCTTTCAAATTTAATATACAAATATGTATCCGTATTTATGTGCATGAAACAAATTTTGTGGTAAATAATTGTAATTTAAAATTTTTATCCAAATCAGCTTGGATTAAAAAAAATATGAATATTTGGTACATTTTTCGGTAGCAGCCTGGAACTACAGATATAATTGAATCCCGAACTTTGTTATGAAACCAAACTTTCCTCGAAAGTACCGAGCCGGGCGTATTGTTTTTAATAATAACCTCGCTATTCTTCTTTCATCGTGTTTTTATAACTATTATTTTGGCTACGTTATAATTTACTACTGCTTCATTTTGTTTTATTTTATTACTTTCATTGTCATTCAGTACTTTGAAATCTCCTGATATTTTTGAAAGAGCTGTTTGATTATTATTTTTATGGTAGCGTTCATTTAATTTTAAATCTTTCTCGTCATTAACCAATAATGTCAATGTTAATTCAGTGAAACCAGAAATTTAAAGGACTGTAAAGCGCGAATAGCATCACAATCAATCCAATTTAATTGATTTACCACACATTACGAAAGTAGGTAACAGACCGCGATGTCAAACGATGAACTATTAAATCCGAACCGATATACAACTATGCACACACGTCAAGTCACTCGCACTGCACAAATCTCCACATCGAAATCAAGCATGGCGGTGGTGAATTCGAATGTGGAATTGTTCGATAGATTCGCGATGTTGAATTGTATTTTACTCTAACGAGCGACGTGGCCTCGTTGAAGGCGCGGGGTGAACTGACTGGCATAGCGGTCGCGAAGCCTTCCAACCCCCGCTATGAACCCCTCCCCTTTTCTGTCACCATCCAAATCTAGACTACTTTTCATAAAACGCTTTCAGTAAAAAGTTTTCGCCCACCTCCGACTCGCTAACTACAGTTTTAATTAACTGTCCGTAAAATAACATTAAGCGAACACGCAAAAGCTCCAAAAACTTTGATCGGGATATTGTATAAAGTTGGATCGGCGGTGGGAGCTGATTGACTTGTTTGTCTGCAAACGTTGATTGACTTTAAATAGAAATGAACAACTTTCTAGACGCGCGGAGTTGAATTATGTACACAAACTTATATTTAGTTTGATGCAGGAATCAAAATGGAAAACTTGTTTCCATATTCAAAGAAATTTCTTCAGTTTTCGTTACATTGATTTTAGACTAGAAGAAATAATATATTTTGTATCAGTTTTACAGGAAATAAATAAGTCAATGAACTCTTTGATGCTAATTAAATCAAATTTTAAGAGAATTTTGTTTCTAAAAGAAGAAAGTTAGAAACTTTTATTAATTTTACAATCAACAAAATTAAGAGTTGTCATTGACTTTTTAGGTGCTAAATTATAGTTCACTCTCAGAAGCCATGTCTATTAATTTCAGTTCAGTGGTTTTAAGATCAACTCCGATAAATCTTAAAAGCATGTTTTTTGTTTCCACTAAACAAACACATAATTGTGTTAGATTTATTGGAGTAAATAACTGTAAAATAGCTGTAACGGTAAAATAGCCACAATTTAATACTAAAAACTTTTTCTTTGGATTAAACATAAAAAAGCTAAGCTACAGTTTATTCATTTAAGAACATTAACCACATCACGTGTTTATGTGCTACGTGCTACGAATGTACTACGCCACGTCGTAGTATACGACCGTAGTACAGCGATTAAAAAGATTGTACTTCATAAATTCAATAAGAATTTACTGAATTTGTTGTTGAAATACGTCTTTTACTAAATAAATGAATAAAATTGAAAATAAAGTTATCGAATAACATAATAGCGTCTAGACGAACGCAATGGTACGACCATTCCAATTTGAATTAACTTTGCCTTTTACAAGTACCTATTTTTGGTATTTTACATTTAATCTTTTAAAATATATAAAATTAAAAAAATGTTTCAGTATTCTTTTATTCAATAGCTTAGTCATAAGGTGATAGTTATACAGTTTCGTGCTTATATACCAATAGGCTGATGTTATTGGAAAAAAGCCTTTGAATAAATATTGCTTTTTCTCGGGCTTCATCTGTGTGATCTCTAGCAATAAGGAGTTTTATTTTATAATTCCTTAAATAAATTAAAATATACTTTTTCATAAATCGATTTGTGAAATAAAATTAATAAAAAAAAAAAATATGTATTTTTATAGGCCTGTGTCTCTTTCTAAAACGTTTTCTTCTTTGCAAAATATATAACACTTCAGCCACGTAACGTCACAAGAAAATATTGCTCTCTTTTTAGTGATTTTCAAAACTATGTATACGTGTTATCACTCAACATTTCTTAATTGTTCATATTTACATATTTGAATTTTTAGGTAAAAACAGGGCAATACTTTCTTGTGACGTAACGTGGCTGAAGTTTCATAGATTGTACAAAGAGGAAAACATTTTAGAAAGAGATAGAGACACAGGCTATTAAAAATACATATATTTATGTATGTATACGTACTTTTGAAGATCACTCAACAACTCTTAATTATTATTTTAGTTTTGTTACAAATAAATAAAATCGGATGCAGTCAAATAGCACATTGTGAATTTTTTTTAAATACTTATTTCATTTTTAATATCCAAACTTTTTGCTTATAAATCATTACTAGTTAGGTATAGAACTACGATGTTGATAAATTTATAATTAATAGCAGTGCGCCTAATAAGCAGCCTTGGTAAGAGCTTGCTCTATTGACAGATTCAAGCCTGGGTAAATGTTTGTTTGTACGCAAAAAACAATAACCCATGCTTAATAACTTGACTTGTGTTTTTTACCCAAGATCAATAAGTAATAAAAACCACATCACGACACTCACATTGATTCAGCCCTGCGCGAAGATAATTTTGTATTGCAGGCACTAAGCAACGATATGGTATTTACTACTTAGATAAGAATACAACGTCCAATAAAAATTCTAATAGTAAAATCTGAATAAAGTCACGAAATGAAAGTTCAGGTTCGGTGACGTATGCTTAAATACTTTATTCCTAACCCCCAAATTTACTTAACTGAGCTAATACATTGTAATAATACTCTATAGTAACGGTAATTTAAACATCACGTTGGTTAGTACCCAGAGTTCAAGCTTTCAACTCAGTTTGGAACTAGGTAATCGATTTACTATTTATTACAGAAAGATTCACGCGTAAGTAATAACTTTTAATCGCAGCTTTAAAACTCATCAAACGACAACCAAAACAAATCGACGACATTTCATATCTGAGCAAATATTTTCGAGTGCAAATTGCAAGAATTATTGATAACGCGAGCCTCGGCTCATACAAAAACTTTATAAAAGGAAGTGGAGCGTACAAACTGGCTGCGAACAAAGTTTGCCCGCGACGCGAACGTTACTTATCTTGCGCTCTGACAGCGGCGGCAGATGAAAAATTGAAATTCCCTCAGATAAAACTACCTAACTGCAACTCGACAAACAAACAATGTGACGACAACGCAGTAATGGATATTTTAAACTTTACCGAATGAGTTTTTTCATAAAGGCAGTCACAGTATTGAAAGTGCATTTTATTTTTGTTTGTTATGTATGGCTTTTTGGTATGTTTAAATAACATAAATAAACATAAATATTTTAGATAAAACTAAAAGAAAAACAACGATACTCTAAAGCAAAACTTAAATTTTAAACATTCACAGTTAAATTACCTTGTTATATGAAGATAATAAGTACATATTTTGAAAGTTTTACTAAAAGAAGGTAATCAGTATTACTAGTATCAACATAATTATTAACCTCCATACTTAAATTCTTATTAATAATTTTTCTTATGCGAAGGTAAGAATGTAAAACCCAAATAATACACGACATAGGCTCTTATTTATTAATTTATAGTTTAGGTAATTTTGCTACTCCTCATGAGTTACGGAATAAATAGGTGTAGATAAAAGAACAGAGATTATAATTATTATTATCACATATTTGTTTCTTTTAGTAAAACCTATAACAATATACTTGAATAATCCGAAAGCATTCCATTGCGAAGCAATATGAATACAAAAACGTGGCACAAAACTCATAAAGTGACATAAAACTATATTACTCAGTCACATATCAACGATATTTTATAAAATGTATTTCCATTTCTTATATCAATTGAGTAAGGTCGATGGTATTCGTATAGTGTCTCCGTCGCAAGTGTTACGTGTAATAACATAGTATCGTCGAAAAAAATGTCAACTTGCGACCCTTCTCTATTTATGGACGAATTCGGTATAGAGGGAGCTACGTGAAAATTCCCCCGTAAATCAAAGTCATAAATTCCGCTATCATGAATGAACATTTCTCTTTTACTTGGACGTCTGCAGCGGAATGGATAAGGTTGGCCTTCATGGAATCACCTCAGTCTAATCATTTGCCTTTGTTCGCGGAGCAATTAATATCGCGCAAGAAAGGCTTTCGAGAGCGGTACTGGGTATCGAGAAATGATCTAGTGGCTATTGTCGACCCCTGCAGAGAACTTATCGATCAAACTCCATAATGACATAGCTCAAAGTCCGTCTCAACTTCTTAAATACGACCCTGTTTCAGGGTCCATTATGTAAATCTTAATACCTACTCGTTGAAATAAATCCTTCGTAACTCTATTGAGCCAGGATCGTAATTTACAGCTCCATACAATCGAATAGTTAGTTCACAATAACACGTAACTAAAGCTGAGAATGTTCGCCTTAACTCATGACAATGCATTCGAATGACACAGAAAATTATAAGTTATTGCACGTCATTTTACTGCGGAGATAAATAAAAAACATTTTATTACAGTATCTTACATTTTACTATCTCTGATTAAAGCCTTCAATGCCGATGAATACAAAACCCTTACATTTAGTTTAAGAAAAGCAAAATTAAATGTTTAGAGGATGTTTTATATATACTACTCAAAACATAATAAGGGCCACGAGGTATTTTGTCTGAACCATGAAAATAATAAAACACATATATATTTTTTTTTGTCTCCATAACGAAAACTAATGTTGTTTTTACCGTGTAGACCAATAAACTTATTTCAATAATAGTGATTAAAAAGTTGATTTGCTTTTGAAAGAAAAAAACACATTGAAGGTTCAAAATAAAAACAATGTAAAGTTACTGAAAACAAAAGAAAATACTCCATGGTCATCTTTTAGTAACGAGTATGCCCTCCTCGTTTCGCTACGCACTCCTGAAGCCTGAAGTGCATGCTCTTAATCAAATGCCTGACATTTTCCATTGGAATCTCTTCCCAGGCCCTTTTAACAGCGTTTATGAGTTGCTGTTGGTTGTGGATTTCCTGATCACCGTCTCTAACTCTTCGTTTCAACTGATCCCACATGTGCTCTATTGGATTTAAGTCCGGACTGTTCGCCGGCCACGGCAAGACTTGAATTTGAGACGCTTCCAGTACAAATCGAGTCGCTTGAGCCGTGTGTGCACGAGCATTGTCTTGCATCAAGATGAATCCAGGACCCGCTCGCTGGGCAAATGGGATCACATGTGGTCTGACAACTTCCTCAATATACCGCTGAGCAGCTCATTTAAAATGTGCGAGCAAAGTTTTGCCGTGTAAACTTATCCCGCCCCAAATCATTGCATTTGGACCACCAAAACGATCGACTTCATGGATGCAAGCTTCTGAAAATCTCTCGCCGCGTCTTCTCCATACCCTAATACGCCGATCATCGTTAAAAAAATTAACTTTGCATTCGTCTGTGAAGAGCACCATGCCCCATTGGTTTATGTACCAGTCCAAATGTTGACGGGTAAATCTTAAACGATTTGCACGATGATTTCTGGTTAATGGAACACGGACAACTCGCCTTCTTGATGCCTGCTGGTCTTCATGCAATCGATTTCGAATAGTTTGGTCACTGACACGAGTACCCGTTGTGAGCTGTAAACGATTTTGCAGCTTGCGGGCCGTCGTTGTGCGATCTCGGCGCGCACTTAATCGAATGTAACGATCCTCTTGAGCTGTTGTAATGCGAACTCTGCCCGAACCAGCTCTTCTTCTAACACTGCAGGTCTCTTGGAAACGATTCCATGGATTTTGAATAGCTCTTCGAGAAAATCCCAAATGCAAACCTGCTGCTCGCTGCGAATGACCTTCTTCAGTCATTGTAACGGCTCTGGTTGCTGTCAGCGAGTCCATATGACGCCTGCGTGCTTGTGGCATATTGCAAAAGATGTTTCTGACTCGAGATATCAATGAACTCTGATAATTTCGAATAAACCAAGAAGCTAAGGAAAGCAAAACGACAAAGAAAATGGAATCAAAATTTTCAAAAATCATTTTAAATCAAATTTTATTTAAAATTGTTGCCAGCATTAGATGAATACTACAAAATTAAAAAGTTTAGGTATCAAAGAGTTTGTATACTCAATATTTTACTACTTTCAATGTGTAAATGTTTAATAATTTAAACCAAAATGAAAAAATACTTCGTGGCCCTTATTTTGTTTTGAGTAGTATATATTTATGTACCCACCAAAAGAGATCCTATCTAGCTTATAAACTACCGCATTGAATTTGGTCCTATCATTGGTAAAATAAAACCCAACAGACAAAAATACAACACGTCATAATCAAAATCATTATGGTTTGTAAGATAAAACCCGCTGACAGACAGACGGACAGCGGAGGCATATTTATAGGGTTCCGTTTTCGGCCTTTTGATACAAAACCCTAAAAATGCTAATGTGGAGTTTATATCTGAGTATTCCGTTTTCGAATGCTCACGTTGTTGTAGTGTACTTCTTGTTTAGCAGGAATATTGAATTACTGACTGCTATGTAGGTACGTGTATTGGCTGATCAAGCAAATTCTAGTACATATGTTTAATTACTTACTAAGAAGACTTTTATACTTTGATCAGCATAGGTACACACTTAAATGTATTATGAATTTATTTAAATCCTTAGCCACCTTTCACCACATGGCGACGCTGCCTTTCGACAACTGGATCATTAATAAAAAGATGAAGGACAATAAAAAGGAAAAAAATACTTAAAAAATAATAAAGAAATGTTTATAAAATATGAATAATAGGAATTAAGTAATTGAAAAAAGGAAATGAAGATCGTAAACCGAATTTAAGAAAAATAAGAAAAATCTGAAGAAAGAAAAAAAATATGAAAATACTTTTAAAGAAAATCGATGAATTAAAACTAAGAATAAAGAAGAAAAAAGCGTACGGGAGCAAGGATAGTAGTGTCCAGGGAAATACCCGATCCAAACTAGGATCTCATGTACCTATTACAGATAAATATTTTTTAATTCATCTTAGAAGTAAACTTTCTTTAACTACATTGCCCACATGTCCGCTACATTAGTTTTAACATTAAGTAAGTTGTTTGTTGTTTAGCAGAAACTTTGAAAGAACAATCCACCTCGTACATTTTCGTGTATAACAACGAGCAGTTTCCCTGGGCAGTTGTAAGTAGACCTCAATAAGCCAGCCAGCCTTATCCAGACAGACAGATACATTATAAATTGATATATTTTTAATAACCATCCAAGTTCAGGCATATTATAGACCTATACTAATATACTTATAAAACTGAGTAGGTATCTCAGGAGTACTTTTTATGTTAAAGGTTATAAAATATTATTTATTCTTTAGACAAGTGTTGGTAACTGAATACAAAAATAACCTAACAAGTCAACTGACTTTTTTTTTGTTTCAGATACTGGCAAAGATCTATACAATTTTGCAACATTCAAGAAACACTTAAAACTCTCAAGTAAGTAGTTGAAAAAGCGACTATAGAAAGAACGATTGTACCGACTTGTAAGAGCCTTCGTTTAATGCTCTTAGCAAAAGTTGGCTTGGGATTTTTGACCGTTTTCAGTAAACACCTATTTTGTTATTCACGATGCAATTCAACTTTCTTCCTGCAATTGAGCTTCTCAAAAAATCAACAAAACATTACGATGTTCTACTTTTGAATTTTTAAGCCATTTGTGCTTTTAAAAATGTGAACTTGCTTTAAAAGAAGAACAAGTTAAATGAACTGAAAAATGAGCACAAAAATTGCATACAAACCTACCTAACCCTACTTACATACAAACTTACAAACATACTTTCAGTATGCTTATCTTACCCACTATAACTAAGTAATCTAGGTTGTCAAACTGGTCAAGAAAAATATTTCAATGTTACATTTCATATCAGAAAATACATTATATCAACTCAAACAACATATTCGAAGAATTCATGGAAGGACATCCTCTTCCCACGATTACCTAGAAAGAAAAACATTTAAAATATGATGTAATATATAGAATTGAAGAAATGAAATGTTATACATTCTTATTTTTGCCTAAACATTTTTTTTTACCTTGTTTTTATTAAAAAATACTCTATCAGTCATTAAATTTGCTAAATTGTATGTCTGTACGAACGGAGATATTATATAATTTTTATTGAACTTTTACTTTTTTCAAAAAAAGTCAAAGGAAAATTTTACAAAAACGAATTTAGCATTATTAACATTAACTACTGAAAGAAAATTTTTATCAGAAAAAAATAAAAAATAAAAAGCTGAATAGATAAGTTGTTGAATATGTATAGGTGATGGAATCTCAAGCATGAAGAGTGCCAACTAGTCGCACTGCCCGGCCGCAGTATAGCTTTAATTAGCTGAATTTGACTTTAAGCCCAAGAGCGGTGCCAGAACCACCCGAAACCTCCACATCATTTTCTAACCCCTCTTCAAAGCTCCACATTTACATGCATACCATTTGCTTTCTCATTATTAAATTCCGTATCATAAAGAAAATTAAATGCAGTGTTGTGTGTTCGTTGCTCCTATTTAACCGTGCTTTTGCCGTGTGCTCTCGAATAATTCTAAAAGGAGCTCAGTTTAAACCAGTTTAGTTAGTCGGAGCGGAAAACAAATATTCCTCGGTAATTTATAAACGCTTTCAAACTGGAAATTTAATAACGATGGCGAAGACGCCAAATTAATAAGTCCGTTCATTGACAAGCTTGTTATTTTTGTGAAAAAGTTGAAGTGCTGAGGAAGTATTTAGTTTCACGTCACGTTCTGGCAGGAAGCTGACCGTAATACTGGTTCGTGGAGCCCCACCATAAATCATAACGCCATTTCAATTTACTGACTGTAACACGGCAGTAATAAGCCAGCCGCTGCCGGCCGTACGCTGAAAGACCTAGATTTGTATTCAGCTAGCGATACGATCATTAGTTAGTGCAATTTTCTTCCCATCCCATACACGAATGTTATCGTCGACAGAGCTACGGAAGGAATGAGTAATGACTCCATAGGTATCCACTTGTAATTGCCTTTCAGATCTGACTTGGAAATCGAGTCGGACGGGTGGAGTTTGATAATTTGTATGGATATCCACCGACGTGATGTGGTCTCATTACGTACTCGAACTGACTCACTTACCATTAACATTCGCGAACGATTTGCATAATTCCTACTATTATCTTAATAATTGGACTCGTCGGTAATTTTTTACACGTCTAAACGGTTATGAAATTGTAGTAGTTGCAATCAACCGCTTAATTTAAAGTGAGAACGGAATGTGAAGTTGGCAACTTATTGGATATTTAAGATAAGTGAGTAGTTGCTACCGAGCTATCTTGGAACAGTGTGTACAGCAAGATATCTTACTTTATGAAGGCGACTAAGCAATTACTGCTTCAAGACGTTATCTTACGCATTTCTCAATACTATTTTAATGTATCTCACTTAAGAAAATATTTGCAACAAACTGCAACTGTGTATATCTGTGTCTATTAAAAGCAAGCTACTACGTAAAATAGCCGGAGGGTTGAAGGATTGGCAACGCGTGCGTGATACTTCTGCTGTTGCAAGCGCATATCGGATAGAATAAACTCCTTACAACCGGTTATGTGTACACATGAATAAATACCTTTAACATCTAATAAAACTAAAAATAAAATGTGTATTGTAGAATAAATAAATCAAACTCACAGTTTCACCAACAAAATATTTGATAACGTAGCCTTATTTTGATACAACATCTGTATTAGAAGTCTGGACTTATATATTTCGAGCCACTCGGAACCATTTCATTACGTATGAGAGTCCGTTCCTTGTGACCACCGTCCACAGCGTCCAATACATAAACATGTTTAGATCTACCCTATCGCAATAACGAGTTTAGATAAGAGTCCATGTTTTTATAAAATCAATACAACATTGACCATGTCCCTTACAAGAACGTTTAAATATAGTGAATAAAACGCCCTCAACTTACTGTATTGTTTAGAAATATTTTAAATTCCGTTTAAGTATAAATGCAATCCTAAGGTAAGCAAACGATTGAGATAAAGAGATTTATACACCGAAGAATGAAGTTAAAAAAATTACCTATTTAAATAACAAATTCAAGTATCTGATTTTAGCACTAATGATGATAAACAGTTGTATCTATGTGATAAATAAAATTAGTATCAAGTTTTGTTTGCTTAGGTTTTTGAATCGATGTATCAACAATTTTTCTGGTAATCTGACGCCAAAAAATAAGTGACACTTCGTAACGCATGCATATTATAAAGTAAATGTGTATCCTCCTTTAAAAAGTGTTCAGCAGGCACGTACATGTAATATTATTGATTACAGGGTGCGGCGGTCCAGCCCATTTGAATTTCAATGAGCTCGTTACAATCAGCCTCACAAGCCTTAGAAAAGGCGATAAAAACCTTTTCACGGTCCTTGGAACTTTGAAACGGTTCCCCCTTAAATTTACAAATCTTTAAGCTAATTTCTTTCACCTTCAAAGATCACACGATATTTTACTCTAAAAATAAAGTACTTACTGATGAAATGTTTAAAGAAAACGAAAAGATTAAAACAATAAAAGTATTAATAAAGTTCTCGGAACAACATAAAGTAGCGTTCTCCATTACAAAGCTTCGATCTGTATAGTAAGGAGTTTCATTGAAGGATACAGGCTGGCTCTTATCAGTGAAGATTTAAGGTGGGGTTTCGTATAAATTGTCTTCATTGATCTCTTTTTCACACTAGCAGTTAGAGTTTTGCAGGCGGGTCTTAATTAAACGGTGGCGGCCTAGAGGCAAAACTTCGATTGCGCTGTCAAAAATACGAAGAATTATTCCAAGTAGTGAAATAACTTGTACGATTTTAGTCTTTATCGTACAACTCCAGGCGCATTAGTGAACAAAGGAAAATTAACACTTTTAGTTATCAAGCCTTAATTATTCAAAGGGGAAAATGTCGATACTTATCGACAAACATTTTACTTTCATTAGTAAAAAAATTATTCGTTTGTCTGTTAAGGGATACAAGTTTTACTTTTCTAAACAAGTTGTAGGCTTTTAAGTACGAATTATACAAGAGATCATTAAAGATATTTGGAGGATACTGTTAATCATTTAAGCTTTTTATGCTCGTCGGTCGTGTAACCGAGATGCAATATGCAGCCAGATCCCGCTTTAGCGTAGCTTTTATTAAAACCGTTTTATTTATTGACGAACCGAGGTAGCCCAGGATTTTTCCTGCGATACATTTCTGCATCTGTATTCGGAAATTGATCCCATTTTTCAATAGGCCTTGGCGCGGTTTTATTGGAAACGAACGTGAAATACTAAAAAAGTTTATTAGAATTTTCCTTAATGATTTTGTAGAAACAAAAGGAATATTTTGAATAATAAACGTGACGATATCGAAAACAAAATGTTAAGAATGGTTTTAAAACTCGTAAATATTTAATTACTGCCTGAAGTGCGTGTCGGTAATTGTCAGTAGCGTATAACTTTACTGACACATTTAATACACCGACGCATTGCCATGTTTGATATTTTACTGCAATTTAATTACTCTCCTAACAGTTACATTCCTGATTACGCAGAAACCTTTAAAAATCACCTTAATATGACTTCTTACTCAAAATCCATTCGCCATAACCATAGAGATGCACCAAAGCCTTCTCTTTACAAGTATAAAGGTCATTTTGGCCGTTTTATGTGACAAAGTAACATATTTACGATTTTCACGTTCCGACCCTATTTTACAAGTAACACGGCCAGTGAAGCTTGACCCTTTTACCAAGTTCCAAATCATGAATAGTGGAGTTTTTTATATTTTAGTCGTCATATAGAAGAACGATAACTTTCGAGGTAATTAGTACCATAAGATTGAGCTACAACACGAAACTTTTGGAAAAGCGTTTATTTACAAATCGATTTTGGTGATGAATGTAATGAAAGTCACTATTGAAATTTCAGATTGTTGGTTTGGTTGTAAATTGACAGAATGATTTATTTACAACTAAGTAAGTTACGTTGACTATAGATGACTACAAACAGTGGTTACTACCAACTTATTTTTATAATACTGGTATAAATAATATATCAATGATTAAGCCCACGTTTCTTCATT
This sequence comes from Choreutis nemorana, assembly GCA_949316135.1. Classification (NCBI taxonomy): domain Eukaryota; kingdom Metazoa; phylum Arthropoda; class Insecta; order Lepidoptera; family Choreutidae; genus Choreutis; species Choreutis nemorana. The sequence continues at coordinate 5,085,573 of OX438598.1, forward strand.
AAGATCAGAATGTCTGATTTAACACTACAGTATCACGCCAATTAAAAATTAAGTGTGTGTATTATTACTGTGAAGAACTTCATTTATTGGGAATTATATCGCGATTATAAAGTTTATGAACTAAATTAATAAAATAAACCAATAAACGTCGTGAAATCGTATTTTAAAACAATGATTCTTACTATAATTAATTTTAAACTACTCACATTCAATGTTAGAAGTATACAGAAAAACTTAGATTCACTACTTGTAGCTTTGAAACGGTTTGAGGAGCCGATTGATATCTTAATTTTAACTGAATGCCGGCTTCGTGATTCACCAATAGTTCCGAAGATACCTGAGTACAAGTCATTTCATACAGACCGGCACTTTAACCAAAACAGCGGAGTTGTAGCTTATGTAAGAAATACATGGATCGTTTCAGTCTCAGAACCATCCATAGACCAATGTGATAGTTTAGCTATTCATATTTCTAAACACATTAACATCCTTGGTATCTATCGGTCACCTTCATTTAAAAACCAAGCCATTTTTCTGTCTTCCCTCGAAAAATACTTGAGTGACATGGACGGATTACCTTTTGTTCTTGCCGGAGATATTAATATCAATCTGTTGGATTCCACTAGGAACTCACAGTCCATGGAATATTTATGTTTCATGGCTGAGCACGGACTTTTCCCGGCGATTACTCAACCCACAAGAATGCAGGCTTGTCTAGATCATATTTATGTTAAAAACATTAAAAACTTTCCCTCATTACTGGGCGCTGTACTCCAATATGACATCACGGATCACTATCCAGTTATACTGGGCTTGAATTTCAATAAAACCAAATTGATCAAACCAAGTCGTTGTGTGCGAAACAGAGATTTATCAGCCATTAAGAAAGAACTAAATACCGTAAATTGGTCTACAGTCACTTCTGTTTCGGATATCAACGAAGCTAGTAATGTGTTCGCCAATACTTTTTTCAATATTATCGGAAAGCATACTCAAGATATCAAATTAAGTAGAGCTAAATATAACCTTAAGCCTTGGATAACCCCTGGACTGATTCGCTGTATGAGAAATCGTGATAGATTACATCAAATTTCTAGGCAAAACCCTGATAATGAAGTGCACAAACGAATTTATTCGCGTTACCGAAACTTTTTTGTTAATCTGTTGCGTAAGTTAAAGGCGGAATACGAATGCAGTTTGCTTAGGGATAATAAAAATAACCCCCGTAAACTTTGGCGTTCAATCAAATCTGTCTGTGGACTGACCCAGAATAAATATGAACCTACCGAATTGCTAGGATTAAGTGACATGGATGCAAACAAATCTGTTAACCATGCAAGCGAATACTTTTCTGCAGTGGGACTAAAACTAGCGAATCAAATACTTAGAGGGATGAAGAAAACTGAGTCGGAACTCACGGACGAACAGTTAATTGAAAGTTCTCCGCCTAATTCGTTATTTTTAAATCCAATTACTGCGGAAGAAGTAGGAAATTTAATAATGAACTTACAGGTTGATAAAGCGCCGGGCAAGGACGGCATTTCTAACTCTGTTTTGAAATTTGTAAAAAGCGAAATTGTAACACCACTGACGTATATTTTCAATCTCAGTCTTTCTAGTGGAATTTTCCCATATGAATGGAAAATTGCCCTGGTAAGTCCAATTCACAAAGGAGGAGCTCGAGATTCTGTCGATAACTACAGGCCTATTTCGCTTTTGAGTGCGTTTTCTAAATTACTTGAAAAACTGGTAAATAATCGTCTTGTGCACTACTTGGAGTCACACAACCTGATTTCTCCAAGACAGTTTGGTTTTCGTAGTAAGAAGAGTACTGAAGACGCAGTCACCCTACTTACTAGCACCGTATCATCACATTTAGACAAAAATCAATACTGCGTCGGAATCTTTTTAGATCTTGCAAAGGCCTTCGATACGGTATCTATTCCAATACTGCTGAAAAAAATGGAGGCAAAGGGAATTCGAGGAATAACTTTAAACTGGTTCCAAAGTTATTTAATGAATAGAAGACTGTGTGTTAGGATTGGACAATACTTAAGTGAAGAAAGGATAATCTGTTTTGGAATCCCACAGGGAAGTATTGTTGGCCCTACATTATTTATTATATATATGAACGACTTACTGGACTCTAAGATAGATGACGCTCACATATTATGTTATGCTGATGACACTGCAGTTATTTTCCATGGCCCTACATGGCCCACCGTACTCACAACGGCAGAAAAGGGTCTTGTACAAATTTCGAAATGGCTGCAAAGAAACCTCTTGACCTTGAACACCAAAAAAACAAAATGCCTATGTTTTCACAAAACCTTAGCCACGGCACCAGATATTTGTTTTCAAATTAAAGCTCACAGTGTAAGCTGCAACAATTATTCATCGTGTACCTGTGAGTGCCTGTTGCGAACAGATTGTGTGAAGTATCTTGGCGTGCATATTGACGAGAAACTGACCTTCGAACTGCATATCGGCACTCTTTCTGCGCGAATAAGAAAGATTATCAATGTTATGCGAAACCTGCGTGATTTAGCTTGTATTGACACCCTTAGAACTGTGTACTATGCGCTGTGCCAGTCTCTAATAGTCTATTGCATTACTTGCTGGGGCAGTGCATGTAAAACTTTCATTATTCAAGCCGAAAGAGCTCAGCGGTCTGTCTTAAAAACTATGCTTCGAAAACCATTTCGCTATCCTACCACTGATCTATATAGGACCGCCAAGATCCTCACCGTACGGCAGCTTTTTATTCTGAAAACATCTCTTTCAATTCATAGTTCAGTTAAATCTCTTAGTAACTATGACCAGATTAGTAAACGTAGAGTATACCATCTTCCAACACCCCAAGTCAATACAAAATTTGCTATGCGGATTGGACCATATATAAAATTATACATTTACAACAGAGTAGCAAAACACTGCAATATAAAAAATAAACCCCTTCATGAAGTAAAAACCATTATTTACAAATGGCTAGTTACCTTAACCTATATGGAAACCGAGAATCTCTTAACTATCTACTCATAGGACTATGTACAGTACCTAATAAGAATCGACCTGATGAATTTTACTTTATTTATGTTTTTGCCTGAAGCATGGAATTAATTATATTTATTATTGGTATTTATTTTTTGCAAAACTACTATCATGTATCATGTAAAGTATTAATGTTTGCCGAAAGGAATGTTTGAATAATATTGTTAAACCTGGTAACAGGTTCCCTCGATACAGGCTTGCCTAGTGAGGGGACCAAAAGACATACTGCTATTTATGTAAAATGTTTTGGTGTAAATAAATATTTTTTCATTTTCATTTTTTCATAAATTGTGCTAGTAAAAATCTTAAACAGAGTGGAATTCTTTTTATGAGTAATTATTGAGAACACAACAATAGCTTCTACCTACTAACATAGGAATATAATAATTTATTACCTCCCACGCAAACACAAAAGATTTATCGTAGTTCGTTTTTCTTTTTAATTGTAGCGTCTGATTTTAAGTATCAAAAGCGATTTGAATTATGTTATTTATTACAACTAAGCAATAATTTCTAAATGTGTAGGTATTTAAATCAGACATAAAATCTTAAAATAAAAATCAATAGACACTTTGCCCGCTTCTCGAAACTATTCTCTTTAACGACTAATTCGCAGATCTAATCATAATTAAATCCATCGTAAAATGCATTTTTTCCATCTCAACATAGAAAATATCTTATTATTATATTGATTACTAAGGATTGAGTTTGTTATATCTCATTTGATTAAAATTTATTTACTCGTTCTTGAAAACCATCTTTAATACAAGTTTAAATCGTTGTTATATTGCCGACTCGCCTAATTAATTTTGTATTAATGGGTACTTAAGAAGTTGTCTTTTTGTGGTGACAACTTAATTGACGACTTAACTTTTAATTAAATCGTTCAATTAGTAACTGGTCCCTGCAGAAAGAACGCTGCTTAATATAAAGATCAGGGTTTTTGATTAGAAGGCTTATAGACGGAACTCTTTTAAGATTTTATAAGTCTTCAAATAGATTATTATGTATGTCGTAAGTGCGACCGAGTGTAAGTTTATATTGAAATCAGTAGTAAAAACTAAGTTTTACACCCTAATATTGATTATAAAATTTCATTGCTATAATGTAATTACTTTTTGTTCGAATGTTAATAAACCTAATCATAGAACAAAATGTTTTACGATATTAAAAATGTAGGCATTTAGCATTAACTTTATACTTTGAGTGGAAGGAAGAACTTAAATACATACGTCATAAATTCATTAGCATCACATAAATACTAATGTTTTTACACGTTCGTTGGATAGTTTGGTAGGCAGATTCAAAACCGAGCCACTCTTACTATCGCGATGAATTACAAACATAAAACAGATCGACATAGATAGTTTATGAAACCGCACCGCCCACTCTCCTCTGAAGGTCTTATCTATGAAATAAGCAAGTACCTTTCAATAAGTGTTGTATTTATCACGAGAATTCCTTTAGAATAACTCCTCACTCCGCCAGTTTACTTGACACGGTCATAAACTACTTGGACAAGCATTTTACGGCGCTAGTTATTATTATTATATATTTTTATCTTTTTACGCAACGTAATTTGTTTACGCAAACGATTTTCCTTCTATTTGTCCGAACATAAGCTTTCTAATTGAAATTTATGTATTTACATCAAATTACTTTTATGCTTGTTTAAGTTCAAAGGAAATGTTTGTTACGACGAATAAAACTTAAATGTAATAGTTAATTTTCAAACTAAACTCACTTTTGTTACTTTTTAATTCAGGTGCTTTCTATAACAAAATGATAAAACACGTTGCTATAAGAGTATTTTTTTTTCTTAATGTGAGTGTTTTTATTCGCTTTTATTACTTTCTTACTCAATATTTAGAGTGCAGTATTCTGTACGGGGCTAAACAAAGTTGCGACACACTATTCCGAGCCTGCCGCGTCGAGCCCCAAATGGCACGACCCGCCCCAAACAGGGAATTCCCGGGCCCATTTTATGGCCCCAACAGCCATCGTCCTATGTACTGCTAGGCTTATTGTCAACTCAGCATCCTAACATCTGCGAGCTAACGTTATGACTCGGAGAAAATAAGGCTCAGGCTCTTCGCATTGGATGTTTTATATTTGAAATTTTAATTAAAAAAATTGTACACTCACTCATATCTTAGGAAATGTAATGAAGTCAAGGACATAATATTATGACAAAAAAAAAACATAATTCTATATTTATTATTTTATTCTTAACAACGTATACTATTATCCCTCCATAATACTATCCGCTTAAGTTTTACAAGAAACATCAAGTTAAGCCTATGAAAGCTATTACTTAGAAAGACAAATTACTGCCTTAAACCTTTTTAAGTGCATTTATTCTAGCATTTTGTTGGTTAATAAATAATGGGTTAAGGCCCTCCAAGGATCCTAAAAAGCTAAGCTAAGGTTGGTTTATTTAAATATCTTCTGAAAATCTATTCCGTTATGTGAAAAGCTAGGTTGCAAATGACCTAAACACAGAACATTTATATAAGACTTTTTAATGTTGTGGTTGACTGTCCCTGGCATGCAACATGTCAACGCATGGAGAGCTATTCGTTTAATAGTTAATCTTATAGCGTTATAACCGTGCGTGGGTTTATATGGGTTAATGAGTTCACCCCTTGATATATACAAGGTGCCTTAACAGCCAAGCACACAAGCGAAAGGTCTGCTTGATGGAACAAGTTTAGGCGATGATGTTTAACCAAACTTGTCAACATGATGGCTCTCCTGTTACTTATAAACATTTGGTTTATTTATGACGTCACTATCTAAGATCACACTTTGTAAGGGAAAGCTTAATGTTCATTTATAAAAGTTATTTTATTTTTTGAAGCTGTTCATTGATATGATAATAAATGAATGAATAATACTTGCCTCTTTTTCCTTGAATTAAAAATCACTGAATGGTCGTTAATTTTAATTTTCTATAAAAATGCTGTACTTCCTACTTAAATGTTTCACTTTAATATATCTTTACAACAACTATTTACTTTAAACATTTGATTTGGAAGTATAGTTTAGTTTAGTGCAATAATTTAACGTTGTTATCTTTAAAATAGTAAAAACCAACTATATTAGAAAAAAAAACAATAGTGCGTTTTAATCGAATACACAACTGTCATAAATACATGAAAAAGTGGCCTTTAGACAGTGAAAATCTAAAAAAAATTGAGTTAGAAGCATATTCATTTTTATCTAAAAAAACAATGAACAACTTATGTATTTAAACCAAGAAGCAAGATCGATGAAGTTACGTTGTGTATTTAATTTCTTCTTAAATTTTACGTAATTTAGTCCCTTAAAATCAATGGAATCTAATAGTGCTTCACGTAAGCGTGGGGCTAATAACAAAATAAGCTCAATAACAGGGCATTAATAACAAAATACGCTCTCAGTACAGTATCAAGAGGTTTTGGAGTTTCTAATCTATCCATAGTGCTAGAGGGGATCAAGGACTTTGAGCTGAGCTAGTTCATCGGAGGACTAGATTGAAGTAAATAGAAGAATACACTATTGATAATTAAGGATGCTGTTTGAGTTACCTTTTAACTACATAAAGCCAATTTCCTTTAACAATAAATAAATATAGGAATAAGGTTTGTTGCATCCATATTCAGAGCTACTACACAAAACTGCGAATTCACATCGTATCGCAAAAATATGCTCACATGACACAATATATTCGCATTTAATATAGTCGCAGTCCTACGATATAACAGCACTTATTGATTGACAAGTCTGATTATTTCAGTCTGCCAAAAGATTTATAAATATATTGAATAATAGACTGGCAGCGGTGCAACAGTTACACTAGTATTAGGTATATGATTCAAAATCATAACAGTTAAATTGATATTTTTCTTTAAGAAGCTTGGAATGTATTACTCAGGTAAAATTTAATTAATTACATTTCTATTGACTACTTCAAATATTAATCGTCTTCAAATTTCTGAATTTCGTTAACGTGACTTGGTTGAACCGAATGTTTTCCTAAAATAAACATATTGTAACCACTTGATTACGGTTTCGCATAGCTATCGATTTAGGTAATTTATTTAAGTGAGTGGAAAGAGGTAGGCCAGAGAAGTTTACATGTTAACCAGTTATAAAGTAAAATGTATTCAACGCTGTGAGTCTATAAAATTAGCAGCAAAATGCTGTAATCAAATCATGATGTTTGTGCCAAGCCGAAGTCGAGGCACTTCCATACAAATGTTCAATTTCCTTAATGTAGGTATATGTGCCAAGTACTTTTAAATTAGGTAAATTTTCGTTCAATAATGCAAGTAACAAGCAGAAAGAACACAACTCTCGTTTATTAACAAAACTTCCAATCGTTCAAAATATTTAACAATCATTAAAATGTCTTGGTATAATGGTCTTACAATATCAGAAACTTGGATTACCCGAGACTTGCTTCTAAATAAAGTTTTTAATGTTCATCTTATACTTTAGAAAACGAGTAAATAATAAGCCCTATCAAATACTCCAGCGCTAAGTTAAAATCCTTTGTAGAAATTGCTTTGTGAATCTTGAAAGACAATAAAATTCACTATTGTGAGAAATTGTGTTTAAAATAGAAACATTCCATGAATCGCAGGCTTTAGCGACTTTTAAAAATAAACTCTTGCTCTTCATTTTAAAGCGACTTTTCTGAAACTTTATTTCATGCCACAACTATCAAGTCATGATCCATTAAAGATAAACATTATGTTTATTATTCCAGCCTCAGAGAGTTTTAATTAATTATTTTGAGATTTACATTTTCAGAGTATTGCGGGTTTTAGGCACACGTTGTTTATTATACATTAGTCATTTTACAAAGAACCCTTCGTTTTTTAATGTACTTCCAGCTTACAGGGCAAACATTACAAACCAAATAACGCATTAGGTTACTACTTTCAGTCATAAAAAAGAAGTTCTTCGACTCGTCACCACAGGGTTTTTTCCGCATAATTTTGCGTTCGGAACGCAGTAGCTGTTGAATTTTTCACAATAAACTTACTAAGCTCTTTGGAGGTACACGGGTCGGCAACGTCCGCCGGCACAAGTATTGCAAAGTGTATCTACCGATTATGATTTCTGCTTCTCATTAGCCACACGTTTTGGCTATTTGCTTTGTTTTAATCGTTCTTTTTCCGATTAATACATATATAATCGGACATAAATTTCGACTTGTGCTCAACATTTTTTATTTGATATTTATATCAAACATGATTTACCTACTATGATAATCTTTTGTGATAATTAATTAAATGTTAAACCAAAATTTAAATTACTTGCTCATTACTTTTGTAACGTGTGAAATTCGCATGCAATGTGTTATCTTTTCACCTTTAACTTTATTACGAAAATAAAATTTATAAGGTAGCAACACTATTCCGTAGCTGAAACTGATAAGGAATTCACGACAGAAACCTTAGTTTACAAGACAGGATAAACAAGACGGCAGAAAGATAAAGCACGAACACGGAAAAACATTCCCTTGACTGTTAAGGGGACATCATCAACTAAGGCTTGCAATAAGCAAATGAGCCCGTATCTCGATCCGCAGTCTGACTCTTATCAGGGGGCGGTGATTATACCTTAGGAGGCGCTGCAGAAACGACACTGTAACTTACTTACCTACATTTTCATTTTAGTTCTAGTTGCAAACAAATGTGTGACAGTAAAAAAAACAGCAATTTATACAAGCATTGAGTGCAAAATAGATTGAACCTAATTTCAAATTTGAATTTTCTGCGATTTTATGATTAAATAATCGATTTACTTACTCTATGACCGCGATACGATCGCGTTTCCAGCGTAATTCGATTTTCTAGCGCGCGACCGCCCATCGCGCGTTACCTACCCGCCCGCCTGTTCCAACCCTGCGTCCCTGTTACAACCCTTATCGACATTCAAACATGCGACACTAGCTATTTTTCCATCTAACTTACCCTCAGAGCTCCCTCATTCGTATCACCTTGTAAAATAAGGAAACGTTTTGTTGCTTTTAGTGTAACGAAAATAGCCTGGTTTGAAAAGTGTGAGACTAAGTCAAAAAGAGAATTAAGTAATCGGACCACTTAATTATGATCAGACGTTTAAACGAATCATACGGGGGCGTTAATAGCGTGAGCTTGACGTAGGAGAAGATAGGAGGCGACGCAGCCGACAGGACTACCGCAGCGCTTCCGCAACGCCACGGCCGCGTAATTAATTCAATGATCGTCCGCATAATGACTTGCATGCTCCCCTCGCGAGTGCTCCACTAACACTAGCTAATATCCACCTTAATGAAGGGAACTAACTCCACACAAACCTTTTTGTTAGACCTAAGCCACGTAGAAGACGAGTTTTGGCACTGTCACGGCACGCCACTTAAACGTTCCAGCCATTAATCTTCTGCCTCCTCAGCGATTGCATTTTAAAGTTTCTGTTTTTGGTAGCATTTGTCTGTTATGTTCCATTCCGACTGGATAGAATAGTGAGTCAGTTGAGATTATTCGGATGTAAGGTTATCGATAGATAAACTGCGTTTAATTTGATGGACTGCCAATGCACTCAGTGAATGAGAATTTTTTGATAAGGAAGTTTTAACATTCGTAAAGCAGTTTTACAAGTGAAATCGAGTCGGGCTACTTAGAAAACCATTTAGAGAGAGATTGGCCTGACCTACGAGGTAGATTGCGGAACTTCAGAGATAACTTCTCCAAACTTCGAACATTTTGACGCTGCAATACTTGGATAAGGTAAACCGACTGCCTTAATTAAGTTTAAGACGTTCTAACACAGCTTAGGCTCATATTTGTGAATTTGATAAAGTAAATTGTGGCTTCTGTTGGCAGAAGTTTGAGACCTTTGTAAGTTTGACTCTGTTTACGTACCTTTGTTTTTGACTTCACTTTCATGCCTACCTGACACATAGCAGTACACATAAATGTCACATCTCGACGGTAATTGTTTAAATTATATTGACGTTTTCTTACGTAGAAATGTCCTTGGCTTAACTTATGAAATGGAAATATTCAAGCATAAAATTATTCAAGTCGGCCAAGTTACAAACCCTGTAGACCGTCGAAATGTTACAAGTTTATTTTATAAGCTTTTTATGAGTTGCTTTAACAAAGCACTTTTTTCGTGTATTAACTTTTATGCGCGATACCAAAGTAAATGTTTTGCGTATATAAGGTCATCTAATAGATGCTGTTCAACGTAGTTATGAGAGTTCTTGTTTAAATATATTTAAAATGTATGTTTATACCTTTAACGAAATTTTACAAAAAAGATAACCATCAACAGCACTTTAGTCAAACAGCAAAACATCTTACTATCTAGTTACCTAACATCATACTCGTTTTGCCTGCCTATGTAACGAAACCGCTGCTAAATTGTTCTCATTACGCTGTGATCGCCACAATTTTAGTTTAAAATTAGTAAGACAAATATGGCGAGACAGAGTATGATGTTTCAAAATTTAACTTGATGACTCTATAATGATAGGGTAGGACATGTCGGGTGCAATAATGTTCCACAATTTCCGTGAAAGCATTGTATTAAGTCATTACCCCCCATCCCCTCTCCGCAATCAAGAGGCGGCGCATCCGTGTCTACCCAACCGTCCTTAATGGAAGTAGGTTCACGATAAATAACTTTACGAAATATGCTGGGATTACAAACAGTGAGGTATAATAATGTGTGTTTTCAATACAATCAAGTCTATCCATTGATCTTACTACAATGTTGGGTAAATAAAACGTGAAAGTCTGGTAAGGAAACGCCCAGATCTGACTACAATGCCCTGCGAGCATGTATTGTAAAGGGTTTCAAGAAATCGCTTTCAAACGCGCGGGTTCGCCTTTTTGCAATTTAAAACGATTCTCATCGAGATTGCTTGAATACGGACATATACGTTGTGCAGTACACTATCGAGACGTACAAAACTTTACTACGAATATATTCCTGCAAAGGCACATTTTCATGAAGTAAATACCTAGAATATAACCTACGGTTGAGCATGTGTACTGTATCTGTTAATATTTCTATGTCGAGATGCTTCATTTTAATAGTGGTATTCACTTTGTTTTGTTTCTGGCGGCACGAAAAAACTAAAGCAATAAAATATACGTAGAACAAATTGTAAAATAAAGTGAACTGTTTAACGCTACCGGTTTAATATGCAGCAGTCATTTTTCCAGGCTGATGCGACTATATTTTGTATTCTTTACTAAAAAGCTTGTCAGGAGCTGTCGTTTTAACATTTAAAGAATGTACTTGTACTTTTATTTGTGGTAGGTAAAACAGGTGAAAATAAGCGGCCGAGACATCGCAGTCGGGTATTAAAGTAAGAAATGTGAGCAATGACCCATACTAAAAGTTTAATAGTACACAAAATAGAAATAGTTTGCATTTAGAAAAGGATTATATTTATTCTTCATAATTATGATACACTTTTATATTGTATTTCAATGAAATTAATACTTGTTAATTTTTAGACTTTTAAAAATTAAATCATGCCTAATTAACACTTTTATAAAGCAATAATAAATCTTCAACGAATAAACCTTCTTAAAAAACCTTAAAAAATCAAACTTTATAATAGTAATGAAACTTTTTACTAAGTTCCTTTACAAGTGACTTTATTCGGTAATTAGTATGGTTGTAAGATCGCTATTCCTAGACAAGTGAGCGGGGCCGGCTTTGGCGCCACTTTGGCACAGCGCGTGGGCGAACCAGCGTCCGAGGTGATTAACTGTCCATTCGCATACGTACCTTTCAAACTTAAAACCCAGTTAGTGCATAACTACAACCAACTTAACGTACCTACCTTCGCTCGTATCCGACTATTTTATAATTATTGACTTCATGCTGTTCTTTTACTACTATTACCACTACATATGTGGTTATATTATAAAGTACTTTGATTGGAAACCGTCATTTCTTATTTAAATTTGATTCATTCTATTAAAAACGAAATTTTAAACAAACACCAATTTCGACTTTGGTTCAGGAAAAAAAAATCTCTTGTCTGCTTCAAACTCAAAATGTTTTATTCGAATAGCCTTAAAATAAGCACTTTTAAATTATCCTACGTATTTGTTTGTTCGTGTTATCAAATTCGTTTTTCTCAAAAATGTTTTGACTTTGAATTCATAGAAATTGTTGTCACACAGGGCTCCGAGCACCATTCATAAGAAACTATTAAAAACTCCACTCATCATGAAATACCACGGACACATTGAAAATAGCTTAAAGGAATTATTTCCTATTGTTTTACAGAAAATCTCGAAACAAGGTTTATTATTGGAGTGTTAAATTCAAATTTTATGCAGTATAGTCATATATTAGATATGGTATATAGAAGAATTCAATTGTCTTTCAAACTTTTACAATTACGTTTCTTAACGTTTTCAGCGTCTTTATCACTATCCCTATTTAAGTATTTTAATTAATAAAAATAAACGAGGATAACTTTCCTATTAAATTTAGCAATCTACTTTTACCGATCTCCGTATTATTCGAATTAAATACACTCGTTCCTTCATAAAAGTATAAATGTCCCTCAAATTTATAATAAAATTATTTAGAAGCCATTTCTGTTCAACCAAAATACAAATACGAAAATAATTTTTATAATTATTTTACGGACCTACCTACAAATGTTTATAGAGAAATTATTCCTAAAGAAGTATGCACGTAAATTGCCGCTTTATCTACGTTAAAAACAATACAAAGTAACTATAACCAAAGTTAATTTTACAAAACATTGTTGTTTAGCCGTGTAATTGCTTTTGCGCCTTTTCGTCGCATTACCAAGATGTCCATAGTACATGGTTCTTTGAAATCTTAAAGCTATGACAAAATAAATGTATTATCTTCGCGTCCTCATTTGATATTTAATGTTATTGTGATTAAGAAGCAACTTTGTTAACACAAACAGTACAGAATAATTATATACTTTTAATAACTAGTAACAATAATTATACAGTTTGTTTGTGTTACATTCATCTCCTTATTGCACCTTAATATCTAAGGTAAACATTGTTTGTTGTACAAGTGATTTTTGGTTCCGAAATTTCTTTTATCAAATCATCATCATAATCTGGAAGGTATTAGGTAAAATTCCATAAGACGAACTATATTATTTTTTAATCCAAGAAATATAATACACATTTATTAAAGGCCTCTCAATCAATGTTCATCGAAGCACTTACATACTCGTAGCAACTAGTAAAACATGTAGAAGAACACAAAATAAATTCACATGGCAAACGATAAAGGAAACCTTTGAAATAAACATGCGAAGTCCAATAATACTTCGATGTCAGCAAGCAACCTTACAAAATGTACTTATCAATAAAAAACATCACTAAACTACGTTCTTCATATATAGTATCTAGCCATCGACGTCAGATAAATAGGATTACAGTTCTGTTAGATGATTATGGCTTAACTAATCTCTCCATTACGTAACACTTATAGGAACTTAAATTTAATAGTTTTTTTCACCAAGACATGGTAGACAACTGTACTGTTTGATAAAAACAAAAGCTCTCGTGCTTAAAAAAAATAATCTCATGAAAAGATGAGAAAAATGTTTCCTCTATTTGAAATGAAGCTATGTTTTATCATTAGTAGATAGAGCTTGTTTCACATTTTATACATAAAACAAAACTCAACAAAAATGAATCTCAAGATTATCAATACAAAAATACTTAATTTAACCAATAATAAAAGTGAATAAATAAAAGTTAAACAATCATACTTCTCCAGAACATATTCTATTTAACTAAGGCATTGAAAACGGTTCCAAGACTAAACAAACAAGGCTTACATTAACAAACATACATTAAAAGGGAAATAAATTAATTTCTGTTCAGAATAAATTGAAAGTACTAAACTAAAAATGAACCCAATAAAAAATGTTTTTCTTTCACAATCAAATTTAATTAAAAATTTTGCTTTAAATAAGTACGTAGACAACAGTATTTCAAATATAAGTAGACATTAGTAATGATTTCATATTAGACAGCACAATTGTCCGTATTTTGATTGTCCAGCAAAACTGTTTTTAGACTAAATAGAAGGTATTTAGGCCACCGTTCAAAGTATCTAAACAGAAGCTATATATCCCAGTAGCCTGCCCTGAAATGGTACATACTCCACCCTAACTGTGTTTCTTTGATTAAAATCTCCTACAGTATTTCAGAGCTTTTAGTTCCGATACATGCAAGCCGTTTTGCGAAATTTGAATGGTACTATCGAATTTCGTCTTTAATTGGACTGAAAATTAAATAGTTTTTCGGAAAATAAAAACATCATGACTACTGAAACACTATTAAGTTTTGGTAGATTTGCATGATTAGAGAACGTAAGCTATCAATTACTTTGCACAATGAAAAAAAACATTACAATTTCGTTTCATTATTTTATTAACGTCGTTACATTATTTTCGTTTCATTATATTTTAAAAGTAACGTATTATGCCTCAAGTAACATTCAAGTTATTGCGCCACACTCCTATTTGTAATAGTTTTCCTTATTCTATTTTTCACTCTCGAAAATTGCAGTCGAAAATTTCGCTTAGTGCCCGCAAACATACCAGCAATGACATTACGACAAATTTCCATATTTCACATTAAAGATAGTGGATAGCGTAAGTAGACAAAGACAAGACAAGTGCTTTGTGTGTCGGGAAGTAATTCATTTAAATAAAGCACTGCAAACACTCGAGGCGAACTAGAAACATGGGCCAAAAAGCATTATGCAAATCAGTTGCCATTGGGATTTCTCTTCAAGTTTGATTTCACTAAAACTTGTCACATATTTGCAGATTGTCACGCACTGTGAACATGTACGCGGAAGCCTTATTACTTAACAACGATTAAGCAGCGCCGCAGATGAGCTAAGCTGATAATGTTACAGAAATGCTTAATATTAACTGAATTGAAAAACAAAAATAAACAAAAGATGTTCTCTCAATTCCAACTCCCAGTAAAAAAGAAAAATAGTCAATTTTGATGCCAATTTCACTCTCTTGTGGAAAGGAAACATTTCAAAAGCATTTTTAAACAGAAAATACTTCAATTAGGGTGGAATGGATGAACTTCAATTAGAATGGATGGATTGATGGTTTTGAACTGGATAGTGTAATAAATAAAATGTCAAACTTGCTATTTTTATACTATGAAAACTCTTGTTTTTTTACCTTGTGTTGGCTTTGACACTTCGTTCCCGAGTCTCGGCTCGGCTAGTTTTTTTGTTAACCTCACATGTTCATCACAATTTCGTGTTTTCTATTAAATAAAGTGCTTATTGAAATTATATGTCATCATCGTTTAATATCCATTCCAAATGTCTGCAACCAAGTTTGGCATTAAATAAATTGGATTAAATATATTTGTATTGTATAGAAAATAGAAAGAAGAAGAAAAATACAAGTACTTTTGACGACTAATGCTGCTAAAATTGAAAAACTAAAAGTATGTGATAATTTATTACTATAATATAATACCAAGACACCGTGGCAATTCCGTCAGGTCACTTACTGTCGTCTCGATTTTACTATTTTATAACCAAAGTTAAATAGAAAATAATTTCAACATATATTTGGCCACCCCTGCCGGGTCCATACATTAGATCATCATCACCGTCTAGATAAGTCATGCATATCGTATATTTTTTTTCCCAGCCAGCGTCATATTTATAAAATGTTTCACAATCCATATCTCTTTCTAAATTATTCTACAGAACGCTCAAAAATCATAATTTCATTCAGTTATCTTTAAACATATGTTATATGAAAACAGTTCAAACAATAAACAGTTTCAGCTATTTTAATCTTATATGAATATTCAGTGCCCGCTCTTTTGACAAAGAAAAGAATCTGAACAATACTGAACACTTTATAATACTCGCTTACATTTGTTACTATTGCCAAACAAATTGTAAATTAAGAAATGCTTTTATCATGTCGGTGGTTATTTGATCTTAGATGAAAGGTGGAGTAGCAATAGCAGCAACAGTCAACATTGCGGCGACACACGTAAACCAAACTTGGCCAAAGCCAGCCCTCGAGCGCTTTCAACTTATTATTTACTAAGTAAAGACTTGCCTCAAAGTTTAGGAGAGCAACCGTAACTCACCTTTACATAGGGTTGACTAAAAACTTAAAGCAAATTTTGCTGGAGATCGTATACCTAGTTGTATTTGAATAATTTCTAGTAGGTCCTTCCTTACTTGATCGATGCGCAACTTACCTGGAAAAAAAAAGAAGCTTTAATCTCATAAATACTTTACTGAAAAATTTATTTAATACAACCACCACCTATTACTATGAATCAAATGAGGAGTCTTCCTACTAAATTCTAGATGACAATTATAGCACATGAAATTATATTGTTATATTTATATCCAAAGTATTCTAATTTTAAGTTATGCGTTGTCCGGAAGCGTGTAGGCAGAACAGACAGACAATCGTTGAACCGAACAAAGGCAAGAATGTCGGTCAAAATTTACCTGCGCAAGAGTTGATCTGACAATCTGGAGGCGTTTACAACCATTTACACTCTAATGAGAATTCGTTTGATATTGAAACGTTAGCGCTGCGTAGAAAGTCTAATTTTGTGAATGCTTAATACATAAAGGTCACAGGGAGTGACCGAGGATTAACGAAGTTACCGAGACAAAGGGCCGCAGAAAAAAAAGTTAAATCCTTAAAAGGTATATCTATGAATAATTTTGGGTTTTTGTCCTTTATATTGGAGACAGATTAGGGTTTATATTTATTCCATTTTGAATAAACTATGTACTTACTGTGTACTTAGTTTATACAAACTATACATGTCTACCTTTATTCAAGTGGAATTAAACGCCGATATTAAGTTTAAAAATCCGTAAAAAGGAATTCCATGACCCTCTTTTTATTCCATGAGTATTGCGGGGTGTTAGTAATGGATCAATTTCTTGCTGATTTTTTTCAAATATTCACATGGCACTAGCTGAACTAACTCAGCGTAGCATGAATTTTAAAACATATATTTTCCGCTAACGGGTAAGCGTCCCTTATCTATAAACTACCTTACCAGCCAGCCAAATTTTATCATCATTCAGGTCCATAAAAATTTAAACTCCTTTTTTACCGTTAGGAGTTCCATTTAAATCCCTTTGTCAACGGCTGTATAATTAAAATTTAAACTTTATTCCAAATTTGAACTTTTTAGACTTTCATGTATACTGGTATATTATTGCTCTGTTTATTCCCAGAATTATCAATCACGGATCACAATAAATAAATCCAAATTTCACACTGTATTTAAAACATACATACATCCAAACGTAATGTTTGTTTTACCGATATTCCTTCGTATAAGATTTTTTATTCTGGAAACAAATAAAAAATAATTACAACAACAAAATGAATAAAACACTTTATCGATAGATTTAATTAAAATATGTAAAAAAAAAAATCAAGCAAAAGCTTCAAAAGATAAGATACTTTTATTCAATACTTTATAATGCCAAGAGCACTAACTTGTCGTTTGGTGCTAGGAACTTTACCTAAACGATCGGTATCACCGGCACACTTTACTCATACATTGTAAACGAAAGCTAGAAACTTATCCATAGTGTTGTCCTTATTTGTTTCCTTTACAAAGACGAGGACGGGTTCATTTTTATCGGTTACAGGGTTCAGTGCATCGTTTTTAAATAAAGGTAGTTTACGATAGAAGCACGCTGCGCCGACCGTTTTACATTTTACGACCATAGCATCCCCTTTACCCCATATTGTTTCAAACTGGAGCGGTTAGAGAAATCTTTCTATCGTTGTAATGATGACACTTCGAAACTTCCTTTAATAGGTCACGTATTAAAACGTCTTACTTCCGCTTTGACAAAAGCGACTTTCGATGTTTAGGCCTTAATGATTTTTTTAGGTACTACAAAATTTATAGCAGTTTATAAAAAATAAATTTATTTAAACATGAATAGTTACAACTATCAATAATACAAGATGTTTGCCTTTAAGATATGTTGAGTAGTAAAACCTATTTCCAAATTCATAAACATTTCGAACGCATAGCACGGACGCTTCATGAAAATGAAAATATCCGCAAATCCCAAAAACATTTTAGGCTTTCCCATTAAACCTCAAAATGACTTTTTAAACCAAAAGCTTTCCTCAGTTGAATGTAACAAGCACCTTGTTCTAATAATGTTCGTTTCTGCGTAATGAATTTTGAGAAAGCCTGTCTTATTTGACGTAAAAAATAATAGGCCTCATATTTTTTTCGTTTTCATTTTAATCCCTTTGTCTTCTGGCTTAACTTGGAGTACGAGGGTAATATTTTTCTGAACGTTCATTTCACCGGATAAAACAACAGTTCCTCTACTTAGAATGCTTATTTACTTACTAGGAAATCTGAGACTTAGGTTTTTGAAAGTCATTCAAATGAACCAAATATACATCCAAGGTAACTCTAATATAATAATAATTATAAAATTGTACAATGTCATCATGAACTTTAAAACAACAATTTCTTTATATGCATTCAGCCTTTTGGTTCTATTATATCTGATATCAAACGCATTCTTTTATAATTAATTCGATTCCCATATCGATCAAAACCATCCTGCATTCTAAATGTATGGAGATAGACTTTGAAAATTAAAAAAACACATTTATGTCAAACATAAACGACCACATTTGATGACTGCAAAATTTTAGCCGACTGCTATGCTTGATTCGCCGATTGGTCTTGGATGTAGTATTCTTCTGTATATTGTTTATACCATATCGTTGCTTAGTGCCTGTGCCTGTGACAAAAGTTTTTACGATACTTACTGCAGGGCTGAGTCAATGTTTGTGTCGTGATGTTGTTTATTTATTATTATAAACAGCCATACTCTTGTAACAACACTTTTGTGGATAGTTTAATTCTAGACTGTATACTTTTATTTCACATGTACTTATCCTCAATTGTGATAAAGCTTCTCAATCAATTTCTTATAAACCTTATTTATTTTCGGTATTATTATTAAGTATTTTACTTAGAAACCGAAACCGAAACAATTTCGTATCTTTCATAGGTTTTCCAGGAACTCGAGTGTCATGGCAAAGCAAATCGTAAAGTTAGTTATTGTAGCTGTAAACCCTTGCAAGGAATTTCTCATATCTTTATAACATTATCTGAGTCCTAGACATGTGAGATATTTCTAACAAATCATCTTATAGTTGCACAAAATATGTATCGCAGACAAGTAGTTTCGAGTACATATGTACTAGTCATATCCAGTTAAGATCAAGTAAAATTATGTCAAGAAAAATTGTATCATGTAAACATGACACAATCTTTCGTATTTTATTTTATTGCTAACAAAGAAGATTGTATTTCCTAATGCTAAAGGAATTTTAACGTAAATGAAAGTACTTTTTACACAGTGACAATAGTGCATTTGAGAAATAAAGCTAATGACTACTTAAATAAAAAATAAACGTAAAGATAGTTTAGCTGTAAACTTGAACTGTAACTCTTTTGAAGCAGCCCATTGACTTGCCACGTTTGAGTTATGTGAGAACTTTTAAAATATTCCATACACTTTGTTACCTGAAAGGGGTTTCATAAAACTGAATTATAGTCATAACCTTAACTCGGACTTGAGGATCGTCGTAAAGAAGCATCCTAACCGTCATAAGGACACGTGGTGTGTTGTTAAATTTTATGGAAACTTGGTTGGGTACAATGAAAATATGTAAATTGTACATTGAAATGCCGGACTCACTTTAGATGGCGGTAGTCACTTTATGTATCCAGAAGTGAACACATGACAAACACAATTTTTCAACCAACCTACCCAAAAACATCATTACCCAACACAATTACCTTCGATTACAATACAAGTAACTAATACCAATAAATAGTGAAATTAACTAAATACATAGAATACTATAAATATTTTTGTTTTGTACATAAATAGGAAATTCTATTGGCTTTCAATAACCCTAAAGTGAAACTTCATAAGGTGACTGGGTAAGTGGGTATCCTGCCTAAACAATGCGTCAGCACAAATTATTTCCATTTTTGTGTCACGTCCTCTAAGAGGATTATGTTTATTTGAACTGACCTCCCTCACATACAAAAACAAAGGATTTCATCTCTGTCTTTTGCCAGTCATGTTCAATTTAATTCATATTTTATTCTAATGCTAGAATGATGATGTAAACCTGCTCCGCACAATAGGCAGCTACTTATTTGTGTTTCAATTGAGTAGGAGTAAATAGACACATTTCTTATCCTACGCTTTTTTACCTTCGATTTAATTAGCAGGTATGAAACACTGATTAGTACCGTGGATAATTTATATTGGCGTGCTGAGTTTTTTTGCAAAAAGGTAGATAGTTATGGCGCTTGAGGCGGTGCGGCGCCATGGATTTTCTCTTCGCCCACGCGCGGCGGCTTATCTCGCGTGTTCTCACATAGAAATTTACACGTGCTTGCGAGTAGCGGCGCGGCGTACGGTAATAACGCAGTCGTCGCGTTTTATCTCTCGCCGTGTGGCAGCCCTGCTCGCTCCGATACACACTTGCACCAGCATCCGACAACACCCGCGGGACGTGGGCGACACAACTGCGTTTTACAACCTTTTTATTCCATTGTCACTCTCAAAGCCACCAAACCTAGGAAAGAATAAATCCAACTCTTTATCTAAATGTCAAATCGTACGGCCCCGATCGAATCAGTTTCCAAATAGTTTTAATAAATCTCCTTTTACTGCGTTCCGAGGGAGATATCGGGCCGCATTTACGGGTTCATGCGACGAGTTATCGTGTTTTATTCTGTTTTGAGAGCTTCGGTTGTAACTACAACAATGGGTTTAATTGAAAGAGTGTCAATAAATTTGTTGGGTGCGGGGGTCCGTCGCCGGTGGTCCCTAATAAACTAAACTGTCCCTCGCTGAGTCGCGGGGATACATGCGGGGCATCAGACCCTCGTCCCCAAACACCAGCCTTTGTATTTATCTGCCGCCAAACTTGTCCTCATTATAATATATATCTCTTGAATTATCTTACAAGTAATCTTCACGTTATCTCGCTTCACTAACAACGACGAATATTTTATTAACACTGTACGCGTCCCTTGCTAAACATAAATAGGTAGATACAGTTATGTTGCGACATCCCTTCCCTAAGTAGGTGAAGTCGAAGTATTTACCCTTTTACCGTGTAACACGCGTACGTAATAAATAACGCTGCTGGATTCAAGTTTCTAGGTCAAGTGTAGGAATGAAAATTTTGCAAATATCATGTTTTGCAAAATAAAAAAATTGGTAAAGAAAAAAGCAAATATATCTAACTGGATGAAAACCAAAACAATTAGGAATAAATAAATGGTAACACCAAATGAATAAATAAATTACATTATTTATGAGTCCTATCACACAAATATAAAAATAATAATGTTCATCTTGTTTTTCTTGTAAATGACCCCAAAATTTAACGCAATCAGTTAAACAATAAAATACGATAAAAAACCCTCGTGGTAAGATTTCTTCTTGCTTTTTGTTTTTCTTTCCCTACGCTTATTTCTCACGGTACCTACGAAGCGCCAACAAAATTGATAAATGAATTTTAAATTCACCTCCAATATTTCATAAGATTCATATTACAGTGAAATCAGGCCCAGCATCGATTTCCGAATCGTTTTATTGAAAGGATGTAACAAGGAGGTGGTTATTACAAACAAATGGATTAAGTAATAACTTTATTAAGTTCTTGAGTTTGTTCTTAAGTTTTATTGCGAAGAACTTCTGCTATTTTTAGTATATAGACATATAAACCGTCTATGCAGATAGTTCATTAAACAAATCCAGATGCAGATATTAAGTTAATTACAACTAATCATATTTTATGATACTTTTACTTAGTTTACGATTTAAATACAAATAAATATTACATTTTCTAGTAAACTTTCAATTTACAGAAAATATAGTTTTTCATTGAAACTCTTATATAAAACAAAGGCTTAGAATATCGGTTAGCATGTCCAATAACAGATTTTATGTTTTTCGTTATCTTCTATTGACACCTTCAATTCACACATGGTAATCTTGAAGAAGATAATTTTTAAGGCGCATATCTATATAACGCTACGTTATATTATTCCTAAAACCTTCGCCAGTGAGTAAAACATACCACCCAAAGTCATCTGGACCTGCGGGCACAGTTAAAATGGGCAAGCTTGCCAAAGAGCCGTAAATTTGAAATTCGAAATTTTAGAAAACAAAATATTTTATTTACATGTAGTACCTCAGTCCATATTAAATGTTTACGCTTAAAGAAAAAGTAAAACTTATAATAAATAATTCAACCCCTTGATATGCGTATGTAGCATAGCGTTTAAGAAATATTATTTTCGGGTTTTGTTGCGCGAAAAAATGATTATTCTGATTTCCAGTGATGGCTTAACCAACAAACTGTCTAATAACAAATAAACAGCATAACGATCGCATTGCATCAAATTATTATTCGGTTTGCTTATCTACGAAATAGTAACAAGCGTGTTCCCAGGTTTGTATTAATGTATGAGAGTTATGAACTAAATTGTATGCAAATAATCAATAGGATATTTCACTGCAATTTATCACGCTAGGGACAGCACTACTAACGTTAACTTTGAATTAACTAAATAACGTTTTTTGACGAAGATAATCTAGTCAAAAACATTCTTAATTGGTCGTAGGAAGTCATCACATATTATTTGTAAATTAAACAAAAATAATAATAAATCTTTGATATGTTTAACCATAGATTAATGATTAGTGGTCGTTGAAGCACAGCGGAGTAGAATCATTAATCAATTTTTTACATTTTTATTACGGAATACGGAATTCATATACATAATACAATGTATCGAAAAGGCCAATTAAATTGAATAAAAGTTTCTTTTACCTTTTATTAAAGTCTTTACTTTTCTCACTCGATCGAGATTTGATGGGACAGGATCTATGAGTAGTTTCAAAGGGGAGGCAAGCTTTTCTTGTGTAAAGAGCAGCGCCGCCCAGCCCTGCCTTGCGCCGGCGCAGCCTCGCCAGCTCACACCCTCAGCGAAAACAAACGCGCGATTCGTCGAATTCAACGTCCTAGTCTCGAAATTCAACAAATCACTCAACCCAACAACATCGCCTTTCAAAACTCTCCTTATCAACACTTTAAACAGAGTCGTCGCTTTCTTCAAACCCCGTTTCCTTTTACGCACACTCGATATCTTTCCAGTTAAAATGTATTCCGAGGAAAAAACTATGTTTTTTAATGTTTCTTTGTTTTTAAACACAGAACTATTGAAACACGATGGCGGCACATCCTCTTTATTGTGTAGTAACGTATTCCGTTTTTTAACATTTCCTTTTATAACGAAATCTGCAGTAGTAGTTAATGTTAGTATTGCGAATATTGAAAGGAAAAGTGTAGCGAAACTTGTCATATTTGTTAACTGCGACGCTGATAGAATAGAAACCTGAACATTCTGCTAATGGTAATAATCACAATAACTTTTTCTTTTACGTAATAAACATGGCTGTCAGTAAGCACTCGTCTGTAAGATTGCTGATATCCAGAGAATTGTAAAAAGAACGCGCGCGCGCAGCCTGCCGCGCTGACTACGACTGGAGGCTTCGATGCCTCAACCTGCACACCTCCTTGCGATATTTTACTTTTGTAAAAATAAAACTTAGCACCAACATCCTTTCAATAATTGGCTCTGAAAGAGGAATCATTTGTTTGACATTGCTATTGGATTTTTTTTTGATAAATATTTTTTCTAAAGGAAAAAAAAGTAGGTATCAAACCTTCGAAAATTTCCGATATTTGGTCACTTCACAACTTATGTTTTTACTACTATTTATGTAATACATTTATGGTTTTCTATAATATAAAAGCAATTTTAAAATAATAAACAGAACTATTAATGCAAATTATGTCAATAAACACGAGGGTACCTACAAACCATAGTTTTTATAGCCAACTGTAGATGACAGCTGACCGCCAATTTTCTCATTCAAACGTTCACGGAAGGTGTTAAAATAAATTTTTATAGCGCCTCTGATCATAATCCTATTATAATTTTATTTTATAAATACTGACTAGAACTTTTAGACATTCAATTACCTGAAAAACTGTTGGGTTACCAATGATGGACGAGTGATTAATTTATAAACCCATTAAAAAATACAAAAAAATAAACTTGAAAACTAAAATACTTGAAGTTTTAATTTTGATATCAAACAGACAATTTACTTCTGAAGTTTTCAGTTTTGAGCCCGAATACTAATTTATGTTATCATCCTCGCAGACAGCTTTCTGTTTGTAGTTTGTTTGATATAATTAAACCTTAAATTTAAATCAAATACATCGTCGCTATGAAAACAGAATTATAGATTAAATAGATTGGACAAATCGTATTCCTTGCATCCTAGCTGTAAAACCAAAACTAGAAACACCGTATTCTTAATGACATTCACAGACTGTTCTATTGGTACAGATTAAGCTTGGAAGTCGTACATTCTGCGTTCTGTATCAAGACGTGACTTGGATGTTTAGGGTTCAGTGCATCTCATGCACGTGGGTACGCGTGGGCGAACAAGTAGTCCGATACCTCGATACGACTTACCACATCTAGCCACAGCTTGCCACAAGTCAGAAATCAGACAAGCGAAACTGATGCAGCAATACATTGCATCGGTCTGACTTACGAAATTCAAAGACCGGTATTCATAAACGGGATCGAACGGCTAGGCTTAACTCGAGATGTCTGGCCTTTGTTCTGTCTTTAGGAAGAGATGTAGATTGAGCGGATTCAGGAACTCGACTACTAGCTCTAACAAACATCGATTTAAATCGAAACTTAATTTTCATGCTAACTAGTTCCTTTTTATACCCCGACGTTACAAGCGTTTATGTGTCTGTCTGAGAATTTCGTAGCTTCCAAACTATTTTAAACTCAGCTCTTTTCTAGTTGATAAAGGGGTGTATTTTGTTACGTCAATGAACATCCTAAGTCTGAACTGAGATTTCAGCATCACCTAAATGCTACAGAAAACTGAAGAATATTATTTTAAAACTTAGTATATCTTATACTTTGGTTTCGTTCTGGGCTAACCCAGGGTTTTTAAATGCTTCATTTAATCATAAATCACAATTAATGGTATGTTTACATCAAAAGCACTTGATGCAATGGTAGGTTTAATAGTAAACTTAGCATTAAACGAACTACTTTTACTGACTTTATTACATATCCAGATACACAATAAACTATATTATTAAAAGAAACTGTATAAATACCAAGTCTAGTTTCTCATTATTTCAATAAATTTCATCCGTTACAATATTAAATTGTATTCGAACCATTAAATGTATCACCAAAATGATTAGAATAGATCAAATTGAAACAAGTCCGTTTTGTCAAAGGCACAATATTGATAAAAGGCTGACTGGTGACCCTTGAAGCCAAACATTGTCGTATCAGTAATCAAACAACCGAAAGATACCAACAAAGTTGCCTAAATTTACACTCGACTTAGCGTAAAACACGACCAATCGAATACAACGCAAACAAAAGTTAAGTTTTCTTCCAGGAATTCGTATAAACAATGCTAACGCTAAGAACCGAGTAAATACTTCTAACTACCGACAATATGAGCTCGTTGCGGTTTATTTCGATTTGCAGTAAAAAGTTTTTAACACCGTAGTAAATTTGTACTCTTTATTAGTTAACGAATAAGTACCCCTACTAAATATAACCTTTTTAAACATTATTTACGAATAAATTTGTGTAAACTTTTTGGAATTATTTTTTATTTGTTTTGATAAACTACGAGTATGTCACTGTCACACTTTTGATTAGCTAGTTTTATTTTGCGTATGTTAAATTCTATTCTTACCTTCTTAGTATGATACCTGCGATTTTTGTATGACAAAGAAAGAGACAGGTGCTCACAATAAAAGGTGTCGTTCTAGTTCACAGTAAACATGAAACGAGAATTTTTTAGTTTATGTACAAAATTTGTAAACAGCAACACAGCGCAGCAAACCATAGTATCCGTTTATTAATAATAAAATATTGTTTCAAATTAACTTCATCAGTGATTGGGTCATAGGATTACATACATTAATAGATATTTATGCTAGATCTAAGTTTCAATTTGTATTTCTACGGATTACAGAAAAAGAAAGTAATTCATTGAAGCCAGACTCACACAACTGCGTAATATAGTGTTGATGTATGAGTTATAAATAGTCGACGCCTGATAGCTTGAGCTCTTGAGATAATTTGATTTGAATGCGACAACGTTCTCTCTTTAAGTACATCAAATGATTATGCTTTGAATGAAAAAAAACAGATTTTAAATGACTTATTATGCTTTTCAGGAGGGGTTTTGTACGAAGTAATGTAATGCAACGATAAAAATTAGTTCAAACCCATACCTATAGGTATTTGTATTTAGGTAAAATATTAAGCAATTAATAAATAAGCGGAAAAAAGTCTGTATAACTTTGTTTTTATGTGATAACGTTTAATGAAAATTGTTACTAATGGATATCGGATTGTGTTGTAAAGTGATTCCTTAAAGTCGAAGTTTATGATGGTTGGTCATGAATACAAAGAAGCATTGCTTATTCTCGGCGGTCGCCGGCCTACTGAAAGCGAAGAGTTTTCCTTGCACTTGGCACAAAGCAATGGTGGAAGGTATTATCTCAGCTATGTACGACAAACCACCGTAGAATTACGTAACCACTATCTCAAAATAAGGGAGAGTCAGAAATATTGTACCAATTTTTCAGTTCTAGCAATATATTTTGTTTTGCTTCTAATTACCTTTAGAAGGATACTTCTATACAATTACTTAGTTCCTTAGTGAAAACAAACGTATTGAAACTCTAAAGCCATCAATAGCTTTAGTTTTCGAGACAGTAGACGTCCTACTGTTTGTTTAATACCTACATGACCTTAATTTCCAGGTGGTAAGCCTCGCATTTCATCGAGATAAAAAATATCCATAAGTGTTTCATCAATCCACGATTGCCATAATCGGTTATCAATTTGTAACCAAGAACTACAAATTTTCTCCCTACGGTATTTATTGCATTGTCCTATCACTGCAAAGCCCACGCCCTAAGGCGAGATTAAACGTCGAGAAAACTCGTCGCTCGTGAATACTATCCACTAAAAATATTGGACTATGTTTGAACCGTTCTAAAACTAAATTTCTTTTCAACTGAATCCATATAAAAATCGCCGTTAACACGAAACAGTTTTAATACTTTTTATGACAAGTGAAAAATCAAAGGCGCTTTTATTCCAGTTGGTCGCTCGGACTCGAATTATTTCAACCATTTCAGCCGTTTATTGAGTAGCGCTAACGAGAAAATTCCGTCGAGAGCGCTAGTTATGGCTGCTCACAAACGAAATATCAATGGAAAAAGGACAAGTACAGCTCCTTCGTGCTTAGGAGGGAAGTGAGAACAAAGGCACTAATTTCGTACGGAGTAATCGATAGTTTTACGTCAGCCAGATTCGCTGCTTTGTTACGACGGCACAAGAGAGCGCTGGACAAATTGCGCCCCGCGACTGCAGCGAGCACCGACCGCTACATGCAACACAATGCACCCCGAATCAATGGATATTTTATGCACCATCGGACTTACAAAATAATCGGACACGCCTTCAATGCTTTTTCACTGAGATATAAAATAAAGACCTTTACGCTTGGTGCAATAAAATCAAATTTCCCTTAATGACTAAAGTTTCAAAATCATTCGCCACATGATTTCATTCATTTAACGGAATCCTGAGAACAATTTATTATTTTTATTGCACTTAACATACCAATAGAATACCCATACATAGTGCAAAATCAGTGACCAAATACTCATATTTTATACGGGTCAGTAATATCAGTAAAGGTCCACACTAATCTTCAACGAAACGCAGCAGAAGTGTGGCGCACTATGCAGAGAAATGGTCACAAATTGCATTGGCTTCAGTGTTGTCAGCCTACGGCGCTCGTGCGTCCAACAACCTATGCTAGATTCCAACAATGCAATAAAATTCCTTGCCAGCTAAATTAATAACAAAGCGAATCATTCTTACAGGGACTTGGAATAGATTTTTCAATTTGTTAAGTTTAAATAAATTCTACTCAGTAATATAAGGAGTGAATTTCATTTCATAACTTATCAATTATTTTATTTATTCGCTACTGGTGAGACTTAGTGGATAACCAATTAAACAGTAGAAATGCTCTCTTTTGTTCTTACTGTCAATTTAAATGTTTTTCTTATTTTAATTTTATTAGACATATTACCTTAAATATAAATTCTAATGTCAATATCAAAGTAAATAAAAATATGAATATACGTACAAATATAATGTTGTGGGCGTTAAAAAGGTTTTCATTTTTAACCGATTTCAAAAAGCAGAAGGAGGTTCTATATAAACCCGTACTATATTTAATTCGATTGTTAGATATTATCCGATACATGATTTCCAGATGTTGATATGTTTAAAATGATTGTGAATAATTGTAAAAAGACCCTACATATTCATAAATACAACCTACATAAATGCGACTCACTCTTACTTACCAAGTCTTATTCTTTATCATTGAAGCTTGTATAAATATATTTTCTTTAATCGCTTATCCACGTGAAAAGCCTACCTTTTTACCTAATCATGGCCACAATACCTTGTGACGTACTTTTGGAATTCAATAGTTGTTACGAGGTAGATTTAATAATAAAACATAGCATTAGGTTTAAGGTTAAACTTCTCCCGTTTGGCACCTTGCTGTTATATAAATGCCTATTTTCTATTACGCATTATACTTTAAGCTCGACAAATGTTTATATTTATAGAGGCACAGAACAAGGTATCGTGTAAAATGTCAAAGTGAGGGAAACACAAGGCTAGTGCAAATTGTGTGGACGCAGTGACCGCAGAGTGGCGCGACGCCCTTGGCGCTTGTTTAGAACGAATCTTAATATCGTCCGAATTTCAACCTTACAGTACTCATAATAAATGTGATGTAGTCATTCTCCGCCTGACGCCTATGCTTGGTGGTCTACTTACTCGATCTACAGAAATGTGTAATATGTAGATACAGCGATGTACTTGTTAGTGAGGAGGGTATTTATGACTACAATGCAAGCTTAGTATGAAGACAATGATTTTAATAACTCCATTTAAACTTTGCGTGGAATTAAAGGCAAAATCGGAACAAACTAGTCAGCATTTAGTCAAAAGATTTGTCTTTTCCCTAAGTAATGAAATCGGTTTTCATATCAAAGTTATTGGTAAAAGTTCCCCAGCGGTTCATATGAAACTTATATTTTTATGAAGATAAAACTGAAGACACTTGGGAAAACCACGCTAGGTTGAGCCGCTTAGACATTATTGAGAATGAGATCAGAAATTTTAGTCGAAGGTATTAGTAACAATATTTTAAAGATTTGGCTTAAAAAATGATGAGACCTGTTTCAAATATTTTGCTGTAGAATCTTAACCTATTTAAAATGTTGTTGACTGTATCATATTTCAAGTTTGATAAACATTATCTTTCGTCGTTTACTTCCTCTTCAAGATCTAATTGGTATCTTCGGGAGATATTTTTAACAAAATATACTCGTAGCCCAAGTCCATTTTAAATTAAAATGAATTGAAATTGGAAGACTTACAAGCTTTACCTTTTTATAATACTACTTATAACAATTTGTAGAAATAAAACACATTTTCGTAACTTTGTGTTTAATTCAATAATAATTTTAATAAAATCAGTGTCCAAAATTTATTAAACGTAAAGGATAAAATTGAATGAAATACGCGGAATGCAAAGAAATATGTTAGTTGTATTATGTTACAAAACTAAATGATTTTTTCTATAAGTTCTGCTACATCATATGCTTATGACAATAATTTAGCACGCTCACAACACAACTGAACTAATTTAATGTCCTAAGTTAAGACATTTCAATACCGAAGGTGCGTCATTTGAAATTTATTTCAGTTTATTTGTTTCACATTATTATTTACAAGCAATGTGTGTGCTCCCCTAACGTCTAACCGCGTGCCTGCTCAAGTAATTGGAGGCTTTGTACAGTCTGCACATTTCACATAAAATATTTTTTTTAACCTATTACATTTGGAATAAGATCTACACAGCGGATTTACCAACAATAAATTTTGTCGTGGATCGAATGCTCTAAAAATTTAATATTTTGAGTGGTAATATTGATCATTTTTGCATTACCTACGTTTAGTAGAAAAACAAAATCACATTTTTCAAACTTATGGATCAACAGTTATAACTCTTGAATCTACAAACATTATCAGCTACATTGATTTTATTAAGTGTTAAAATTTGCATATATTCTTTACGAATGACAGAGAATAACAAAAGTATAAGGCTCAAGAAAATAAGAAAAGCTTAACTATTTTAAAGTGCATAATCTTGTATTCGTTGACAGATATTAATATCGCAAAGATCACGCTGCGGGCTCTGTTCTCGTAGTATGAAAATAATACTTTAGTTTCTAATGTACGTTGCTGGTGCTTCCTCGGCAAGGACTCATCCTTCACTTTTGTCATGATATAAAGAATATCCAGAGACAATGAACATAAATCACTGCATGAAAATAAAAAAAAGCATAAAATAGCACTATTGATAGCATGATTCTGTTTTAATGCATTTTGTTGTAAAATATTTAATACTCTAAGTTGGTTCATCAGTATTTACATTGAAACAAAGAAATTGACATACACGAACTTTACCTGAACAAAACCAAACGATTTTATATTCGTCATCGTATACGCATACTCTTTAAAACGACAATAAAAAAAGAACTTTCTGTAGTTATTTAATCTCTCATCCTATACTGTTATTGCTTCTCCCGGTTATGGTCTAATTAATTGCAGCTCGGAAAGACATCGTCAGTTTAATTATCAGCTTCAACGCAGGTATAAGTTTTAATGCAAATATTGTACGGCAATGATAAAGAGGAAACTTTGTAATTTCATTAAAAGCATCACCACTTGCTGACAAAATACACTTTGTTTATTGAAATAGTAAATTAATAAGCTCTTTGATTATTAATAACGTGATCAAAATTTTGGTACGAAATGAACGTTACGTAACAATTTAACTTCGACTTTCGCTTCCAAAAACGACAAAACAGAATTACTTTTGTTTGGTTTTCTATTACTAACATAAGGATTATAAAAAGCTTTTCCTAAAAACCAACAAATTCTTTCTACCGCACGTACATTGTACAGGCTTCAACAAAACTGTCAAAATAATGTGCTTGTGAACTCAGCTTTGAGACGACCTATGATAGAAGAAAATACCTCAGTTATAGGTACAGCAAATTTAAGCCCTTTCTGCCTTTAAGTTATTATAAGACAAGTGAAGCATATTTTTGTGTGGAACGCCGGTTCCGTTTCCATTTCACCAAATAATTAATCATCTTCAGTTATACAAAATAAACACTAATGTATCTATCATTCGTGTGTATAAATAATGTATCATTCGTTTCAGTAAAAATAACACAATATTTTCAACAGATATAAATATTAAAATATTATTCCAACAAATTTAATGACTCATAATTAAAACCGCTCTTTTATTTAATAGGATAGGATAAAATTCTGACATATCAGAATAATATTTGCTGGAAAAAAAATACTTTAAAAGCCGTAAACGCTTGTGTCAACACAATGAACACTTTACTTGTTTACAAGTTACTAAATATGTCCATTGAATTTAAATATTCAGAAAAAAAGTTTAAGCCTTTCCACAACAAGCTCCTAGTCGTTATTCTATATGAAGCGTTGATGTTGACTTGAAAGCCACAAAGAACTATTTTTGATCTTCCACTGTATAAAAATGAAACATAGTTTGCATCTAGCACCTTCATTACCACTGTGTCGGAGCTATTGGCGTCTCAGAATAACATATCAAATGCCGCTTTGAAGGATATTTTTTACACACGCCTCTGACAAATATTGAATTTTAAGAAGAAGGTTATATTTGCTCTATTATTATTAATAATGTCATTAAGTTCAAAGGAAGACTGCGCAATTTTATTTTCGTAAACTTGTATATAGCTTGTTAGCGAGCAGACGATGTTTCCTCTGTGATATTCTTCACTTTCACGTTGAAGGGAATGGTTTAAACGTTCTTTGAAAATAAGAAAATTAATTTCATTCCGAATAAAATAGATTGTTCAAACTTTTTAGTAGTTGAGGTTTCATTTAGTATATTTTATCATTCACTAGCGACCTGCTCCGGCTTAACATGGATATTATGCAAGAATTATATACATTTAACCTTCCTCTAACATTACTCCATCTACCAAAATAAACCGTATCAAAATCGGTTGCGTAGTTTAAAAGATCTAAGCATACATTGGGACAGAAAGTGAGAAGCGATTTTGTTTTATACAATGTAGTGATGATTAAATTTAATCCATACATTTTAATTATGTATATATGCCAGCTGATGTCAACATTGGAAAATAAATAAATTTTTACCGCTGTAATTTGCCCTGTTATGCATTTCAAAGATTCATCATGTTATCAGCAAATTTATTTGCGAGTGTATTTAAACCGTAACGACTGAATAATTAGTTAGTTTGTCATCAAATTATCGAATATTATACCACTGTCATATTATTGAGGATTTAATTGAACGATAAACGTGCATTTGTTCCGACTCGAATTTAGCAATATTGTATCACTATTGCTGCCATAAAGTGGATTTCTACTCTAATTTAAAATTCAGTTTTTGGCTTAAATTCTATTGGTTTATTGAGTTTCGGACTATCAGACTGGCAATTTTGCATGTAAGTACTTCAAATATTGTTATCGACATAGCTTATGGAGTCTAGCAACATAAGACACTACTCGTAGTAGTTGAAAAAGGGCTTGGCTTAGACCTGTGAAAGAGCTTTAACAATTATTCTTATTCGCAAGATCTCCTGTAAAGTAGAGGAACTCACATCTTTACTGTTTTGAGTGAAAATACTTGGATCACGATCATTTCTCAATTGAAGTAAAAAACACTGCAAGCGCGAAGCAAGGGGGAGCCTTCTGGTATATGATAATTAATTAAAGTCAAAGTAATAAAGAGGTTCGACACTAAAGCTACGGACATAATAACGCCCACTCGAAGTGAAATATGAAACGGAAAAAATTGGATACAAACTATAAGAACAAGCGGACTTATTCATACTTAAGAAAAATGCATTCACAGTTACTGATATTTGCAAACAGTAACATTTTACGACAAAGAAGAAGATGTATAATAATTAACCAAGCAGTCAAGATATGCTGGCTAATATCTTGCAAAATGAAAAGCAATAAAATAAACCTAATATAATTCCATCACCTCAAGGAAGTTTGCCATTACCAATAACTTTCAATAAAACAAAGTAATTTAAATAAGCGCCCAATAGCATACAAAGTACATAACCAATCGGATAGTTGGTTTGTTTAGTTGTCAGAGTAACTTTATGCATTACTTTTTCCGTAAGTGGTAGAACCGTCAATTACGCCTAAAGTGTCCCAAGCACGTGAAGTCAAAAATAAAACAAACCAGATTACTGTATTTGGTAGAATAATCCTTGTTTCAATATTAATTAGGACCTTCGAGTTGTTTGGTTAGTACTAAATTCTATGGACAAATTAATGAATCAAATAAACGTTTCGATCATAAAAGTTGCGTTTGTTTTCATAAACAAAAACTGATGAAAAAATCATTGATAGCTGTTTTATTAAGTATTTAATAAAACTAAGGTATGTGTTGGTATTGATTTCTCTCATAACTTGTAGTGATGATAAATTTTCGCTGCATCACGACTTGTATAGCCGTTCCTAGACCAGTCGTAGGACGGTCTTACTTGGTATCAACTCGGTCACACCGTGACTCAGCAACCCGACTCGACTTTTATAACATTATCATAATAATACCTAATCATTTACAATGTTATCCCATACATCTTGGTTCTGTTAAATGAAGTGTTGTTAACATTTTCTACCATATGGATTATAAATGAAAAAATCCTTTGAACGATTTTTTTTTCTACGGCATCCATGCTTACAAATTCATTGTATATCAAACTTTTTCTTTTGAAAAATTTAACGGAATTAAGTAAATTCGAACTGAAAACCAGAACAAAAAGAAGACGGTGTTCATAAATTTATAAAAATACTTAATTTTGTAATATTAAATATACTAGAGTGATATTTTTAAATAGAAGATTACCATTTCAATACATTAATATGACCACACTCACATAAATTCAAATCTGGCAGCTTACGTCACATAAAGTTGATTTATCTTTTTGTGACGTAAGTTATATTCCAAACATATTACCATTCTACTAAATATGAGAAATTTTTTCATAACCCAGGCAACTACCCCACTATCCAGTGATCTATTTCCCGAGAAATTCACTAGATTTAATATGATGGTTGACAAAACGTTCAACAAACATCTCCCTTTTCTCCATTTAAAAATTATCTACTGATAAAATCGTTTGTCCTATCAAAGGCAAAATAGTAAAGTCCAGAATGATCCAAAAATGTTCAACCCCTTAGCTAGGAATGTAGGACATTTAAGTTCTTATGTCATCTTTGCTTGTACTTGTATCACATAGAAGAAGAAATACTGTGTTTGTTGGATCATCCCTCTTTCAAACAACTTGTTTTTTCCCTAAACAAAGTTTTTGGTCAGACAGCGACAAAGACTGACTTTTTATCTCGGAAGATTCATGATGGGATAATTAAGAAAAGACGCCGCAGGTTAAATACTTTTTCACAAGGAACTAGCAGAAATAATTTTGGATAATTAGTGTGAATTTTTTTGGTAGGAGAAATTTCTTGAACCTTGGTCTGAGAAAGGTACATATATATACGAGTACTTGTATTAATTCATTAGTATCCAAAGTACAAGACACAAGACTTTGGTTTAGTTTCTTTTGTCCCAAAATACTTTAAATTAAAAATATATATATATATGTACTCGTACATTATGGTCAAACAAGTGATTCCGCCGTCTTCTGATACGACGATGCTCTAATGAAGAGGTAAATATGTTATAACTTTCTCAATCGAACCGACATAAAGCTAATTGTTTCAAAAAAATAGAAAAGAGGATGATACCAACTCAGACGATCTCGCACATAGATCTACCACCCGTCATCTGTGTGAATATTAATAAAATATTAAATTAAAATGAAACGATCATACTAATACCCATTTTTACTTCCGTGAAAGGTTTATCCCTACTCTACTGTTAGAAAACGAAATACATTAAAATACAAAGCCCCGGTAAACCTTGAAAAATTCAACAATAGCAGAATTTAAAGATTCAAACTGTAGGAAAGCAAATATTTTAAAATGACCTTACTCTGAAATTTAAATTTGGAAACAAGCTTTACTAAGCTACCGTGAAAAAAGCTTAACGAATTTCCATCGAGTAAGCATTGGAATGACGTAGAATCCCGAGTCACGACACGTAAAATTCTCCTTTTGTCTTCCGCCTAGCGCTCGTAATCCGGAGAGAATCTTCATTGAATTTGTATTAAAACACAAATAAACGGAAAACAAACACTCCGACCGACTCAGTTTAATGCTATTTGCTAATTATATTTGAACGTCCCTGTATTGAGGGCAAGAACGTTTGAGAGCTTCTACGTAGGTACTTACCTATTTAGCAGATAAAGGTTTTAAAAATGGATACAGGTTTTCTTGCTGAGTTTTCTCGTTGGTCTCTAAAAGTTAAAACTACTTAGAACTTAAAATAATTTAGTAGCTTTTATATATCCTTTATTATTGTTTCGATAAAACACGTTTTGTTTGACAATAAGTAGAGTTTTATCACTCAAATCCGAGAACAAATACATTACATGGTGGAGTCAGTTGCAACCTTGCATTGTTAGTATAAAGAATATCTCAAATAAAACGATAATGATTTCAGATCGCAGAACACTTGTGAACAAATTACAATATGCGCAAACAAGAGGTTACATAAGCATTGTGCAATGTTAACGCTCACTATTGTGAATTCATCCTTCTCCCATCTTTTCTTACTTAATAACTTGGAACAAACAGAACGGAATAACTGTATTTTTATGTCATAAAAATACCCATTGAGTTTTCCAGTACTTTGCATTCGTGCCTCGGCCCGTGTAGGTACAAGGCGGTGGAACTTCTACGACTAGTTGAATCAGATATTTATGTTAATATCTACCAAGTAAACATCCTTGTAACTTGTAGCAAATAGACGTACAACAACACCGACTTTCTTTTACTTTTAAATATCGCAAGTACTTCGGTATACTGCTGGGCTCGCTATTCAACCGTAAACAGAATCTACAGAGTTAAAGTCAACTTTGATGTAGTTTCCTGAATTTAGTATTACTTTGGACTTGTATAAGTATGTACCGCTATCTATCGTAGATTATTTTGAAAGTACTCGTAGATAGAACAACCAAAAACTCAACTCAAAGTTTTTGCAATGAATGAAACATGTGTTTGACTTAGCACACTAAGTAACTATAAAGCTATGGTTTAACAACTGGAGTGTAGTACCTACATACATATTTGTGTTCAATAAAAAGTTTGAATTTGAAGTGGACTATACTAAGGGTGTTCAAAATTGATAGTAGATGATAGAATGAAAAAAATACTAGTAATGAGGCAGTAATGTCCTGCCACATCTTTTGTCGAAAAAAGTGCTATTTCTCAATATTGTTGTATCGTTCAAGTAAATAAACAATATATTGTACTTAAAATCTATCATTATAGTTATAAAATTTATTAAGCCTTTATATACTTTATGTTTGCGATTTATGGCTTGCTTTGGGTCGCGTGATGACTGTGTACAAACATGTACAAATCAATGAATTGACATGACAGTTGTAGCTCTTTATTATTTACAAATTTAACTGAACTACTATACCTAAACATTACCGAACGCTTCTATATTCACTTAATTAATCAATCATTTATTTTGAATTACTGTCTAATAATAATAAAGAAGAGAATTTAATTTATTGGGTTGAATGACAGTTTCATATAGCTTATGAATATAAGATTCAAAACCACGAACAAATTTTAATAATAAATTAATAGAATATATTTAATACGTACGTTTGCTTTGACAAGTGATAAAGCGTATTTAATTGAATTAAAGATTGAACCACAAATATCACAACATTATACAATTATGTTAATTAATAAAGTATAATTTGATTTATTGTCAAAAGTCAAGTGAATTTTGATTTTAA
This sequence comes from Choreutis nemorana, assembly GCA_949316135.1. NCBI lineage: Eukaryota > Metazoa > Arthropoda > Insecta > Lepidoptera > Choreutidae > Choreutis > Choreutis nemorana. The sequence goes on from OX438598.1 coordinate 5,122,972, forward strand.
AAAACATGAATTAAGTAGTAGTCAAATAATCAAATGTAAAACCATGTTGTAAAAAATTACAACGTAGAAATGATGTAGAGTATAAATAGTTGTTCAACAATTTTGTGTTGTACAAATTTGTGGTTAATTGTTATTGCGCACCTCGTGTTAGGTTTACTATCGGCGCTCTAGATGAATATTCATTGCGATAAACTCAAGACACTGTACGGGTGAGCAGTAGTTAACACACAAAGCTAGAGTCTTATTAAAAGAAGATCACACACACAGCTACAGGTCAGGTACAGATGTTTGAGATCTACCGCCAACCTTCATGTGTAGACATGCGAGGTCGTCTGGGTTGGTACCAGTTCAGGGCATTTCGGTTTGATAGATTGGAGATCCAGTGTAACCACCGGCACAGGTGGTATCTTTTCAAGAGGTTTCTGCATGGACAACTTATTTTAGCGGTGCTCTTGGCGTTTTAAGACAGTAAGAACATCATCATGTTAATAGACTGCTGTATCAGTTTTTAATTCGTTGGTCTTCGCTCTACAAATTGTATCTTGCGAAAGCCGCGCTAAGATGACGCGTGCAGTATCCGCTATGTTATTGCATAACTGTAATTTAACAAAAAATATTGAATCATTAACTTAATCATAATAAGACTATTTTGATTACGATGGTTTTGAATTAGCAGACTTTTAATAAATATTTAACAAAAAAAGTGTGAATCCTACTGTATCGCTTTGCAGTGCAAACGGCAGGCGGCAAGTGGTGTGGTTCTCTTGCTCCCAGCGATGTCTCATCTGAGCTATTCTCTTTAATTCATTATTATAATCCCGCCTTTCCCCAACATACAAACAAATTAGTATTTCATACGGAGAAACATACTTTTTCAAATGTACATCGAACATTTTTCATAAACATTCATTCATCAGAGGTACCACTCAGTAATACCCATTGATTCTATAAAAGGGCACAAACATCAACAGAATTTTGTTCGCTCGAATTTAGGTTATATCATGGTGGAGATTTCACGGGAAGGAGGAAAAAACTCTTATCTAATTCCGTCTGAATCATGTTTACCTACATTTCTATGAAAAAATATTTGGAAGGGAAGGGGAAGGCTCGTGCCGTGTCGGCCGGCCAAGCTTCCGACCCGGCATCCGGACCGGGCCCATCAAATCATATGTACACACCGTATTTGTATACGATTTTATACGTATTTGCCAAATATCAATCTCAGACTAACTCTATATTTACATAATTTCTTTATTTGATTTGACCTTTGGATTTATATCAGTAATATAACCTTTTTGTGATGTTCACCGATTGACTGTACTCAAACTAAGCTAAACTTTTGAATCATGTAATTCAATTTACTCGGAATAGTTTAATATAACTACGTACAATTGTATTTACATTTCATCTACATAGACACATTTATTTAAAATAAATAGTTCTGAGACATTTAGTAAATAATCATTTATTCCATAATATCAATAATAAATCATTTACTTATTTTATTTTAGGTGAATAATTTATTAATGTCGCAGCCAACAAATTTTTTATGGTTCAGTACCCAAAGGTTAAAAACGAGACCTTATTAATAAGCCTCTGCTGTCCATCTGTCTGTCAGCAGGTTGTATCTCATAAACAATTAATGATTCTTGAAATTTTCAGAGAATTTCTATGTCTGTTGCCGTTATAACAATAAATACTTAAAACACAAAGTAATTAAACATTAAAGCGACTTCCTATACAATTAACGTGACTTTTAAGGATTTTTTTGCTTGCTCTTGTATCTTATACGAAATAATCTAAAAGTATATGATGTTGTTAGATGGCATGGAACCCATCATGAGTCCGACTCACACTTGACCGGTTTTTTTAAACATCATGCTATTAATGATACAGGCCCAAGTGAAAATTCAAAGGAATCTTATTTTTATTTATATCGGCTGTTACAGTCAAACCCTTTTCAAAAACGTGAAAAGCTATTTGGTTATTAAATTTTTTTAAAATCTATTTAAATTGCCGTACTATTCAAGGCTGCTTGGTCCGTTAAATTTAAATAAGATAGTGACTTCGGCAATTTTGAAAATATATTTTAGACAGTATTCAAAATGTTTTTTGTCAATAAAATAAAGATATATAAAGATCGAGACCTTTTTGTTATAGTATATGTTTATCGAAAATTAAACACACAAAGACACTTGTCACCATCTCGTTCTATCTATTCCCCGAAATCGTTAGTGTGAAAGAGATGGATATAGTCGGCACTGTTAAACCTTTAAAAACGTATATGAAATACGTCGACAAAGCTAACTCCATTGTAACTAATGGCCGTGAATACTGGAGCTCCATTAAATTAACGACCGGCTGTCAACTCGTCAAGATGTCTGTCAACCATCGAGGTATCCCGGGTGATGGGCACAAAATTATCCCCTCGCCTCTCTTACGTCATAACACAGTATAAATAATGATTTAGAATCGCTAAGGTTGTTTTGCTCTATTAACCTTTGTCGGGGAAAAGTTTTAATTCAAAAGATTCCGATCTACGTCTCGTTCCAGTTTTGAACGATGTCTGATTGTGGAAGTTGTCAGAAAAGTAATTATTCAAGCTATTTTGTTTAGACATTCCATGTAAATCTACGATTTAGGCTTCATGAAAGTTACTTTTTCAAGTCATAGAAATGTTCTGATTGTGTGTGTTCATTGATTAAATACGTGTATCTAATGCGTTTAATTACCGTAACTGTAATTACATTGTATATCGTATACACTTGCGACGTTAAAGCAAATTGGAGCGTAACGGTAATGGAGGGAAAAGGCATGGTGTTTATAACTCGATTTATTATTAAAATCACGTTTTAAGAACAAAATTCAAACTTTAAGTAATAGATTCAACGTAACTCGTAAGCGACATCTTCCTTGTTGCACTTTCGAAAATTTTGTTTTTGCACTTCATATTTTGATATGAAAAACTTATTAATGATAATCAGCACAAACTGGGTATTACTAGAAACGTTCAAGCTTTACCCTTAGTTTTTCTTGATAACTGACTTTTAAAACTGCCGCTTTTGAAATTAAATATCTTACTGGGAGAGATCAATATTTTAGTTTTGTATTTTTTCAACTCCACAAACAAACGTAATAAATTTTTAGATGGAATTTTTCACCAACTAAAATATTTGTCAATTTTATTAAGTAATAGTAAACAACAACTATAGAAAACCCCGAACTATAACTTCAGGACAATTTTTCCCGTTTTGTCGTTTTTAGTTAAATAAGTAAAACACGATGATTCTCACGAACATTTGTGAACCTACTTATAAGGGTTGGTTAAATTTTTAAATTCGTAAAACGTCTGTCATTACAAAACAGTTCGAAGTTTCGATTTTAAAATCGATATAGTATCTTAGCGACGCCACTATTATTCGCCTCCTTGGTAACCAACCACCAAGCCGCGGCCGTCTCGAATGCCACTAACTACAATAAGCTGATCGTTAGCGTAATGATGCCTTCTTAAGCACCGATACGACGTTATTAAAGCCAACTAAGTAACTCAATTAATACAAAACGTGCCATTACTTACAACCTTCTATCATTCAATTCAATCAATTTAAATGTAACCTTATGCCTTAAGCTCTAAAGTTCAGTTTTAAAATAGCGTCTAGGTTATTAAATTCAATATTTAAATGCAACCAGAAAGTGTATTATGATTAGTTCGCGTGATTTCAAAGCTTAAAGGATGCTAGAGTGAAACTTTATCGTGGCCGATACAGTTTTCTAGTTAATTAATTAGTTTTATTAAAAGAGCGCCAAGGTTCAAGAAAGTTTTAAAGATCTATTTTGCATAGCGCTGCTGGAGTATCGAACTTGATTAATGTTTATAGCTTGTAGAAAACAAAATATACTTCTCGGTAAAATATACAATAATATTAAGCTTCATCCTAACTATATTCGTTCAATTTTTATTTTATTTCGTTAAGATACCTACAGAAAATGAAGCCCTTGCCTAAAGTATAGTTATCAAGTATTGACTCAATCAATTAGTATTGATAATGCACAGATGTTAGTTCCCCGGGATTCTAAGACTTGTCATGTTATAAAACAACAAGCATCTAGTATCAACTACAATTGTCAAGCATTTGGTCACGAAAAAGTGGCTGAAGGTAGTATAAACCCTATTTACTGTCGACTTCAACTCAAGGTCCAAATTGTAATGCTCGGAAAAGTCTTCGTAAATGGACACATTAATTATCAAGTTTAAACATCACAGAAACCGTATATTAACTTTAACCCCTGTCTGCAAACGGTTGCTCTAAAAAACAAGTACAGAATAGTTGAACTATTTTAAAGATAGGTCTAAGTTTAGCGGGTGATTTACTGGCTCACACATCGGCCGATCTCACTTAGCAATGATTTATGCCCAGTTTCCCTCACACCATCCACCTCGGCCGGCTGTATTCACCACTATTGTACCGTGCCATCAAGTTTCGAAATAGTTTGAGAATTAGTCTGCGATTCGAAATAGGCTGAGTGTGTAAGCGGGGATGAGTTATGTCATTGACATTTGCGACTCTTCGTAGAAATTGTTGATATCCATTTATCGATGACTAGCTTTTGCCTGAGGCTTCCTTTGCGTTGTATTGATATTTTTGTTTGATTTTTTAATAGATTGCAGGCTTTGTCCACCCTGAAAGTCCATTCAAAATATTGGTAAATTATTTTCTGGAATCAGATTTGTTTGAAGATTATCTTCGATATACAAACTTGAACTTTTTACAATATATGTAAGTAATTAATAAATTATATGTAATTTTTATCTTTTTAAATATGAAGTATATACTCGAGTACAACTAGTCAAATATAGACCACAACTCAAATCAAGTTGCCCTAATATAGAGATTTTGCTTTCACCCATACTAAAACTGTCATCTAATAAAAGTCGGAATAATAATGCACACAAAAGAAGACTGATTATTTATTGTTCAATAGTTTCACTGAAGCAAGGTAGTCATATTGTTTTATACATAAATAGCACCAAATACTTAATAAATAACAGCACTAATTTAATGTTTTTATGAATTTAAGCAAAATCGGTATATTTTATATTATTTTTTATTTATTTTGGTACACCAAAAGCATACATATCAAAACATTTAAATAAAGATTTTTATTTATTTACCTTATCAAAATAACCTTTGCTATAATTGCCTACTTCATTAAATTAACATGATAAACGGAAACCACCTTTTTTACGGAATATTTTGAAATTGAAATCGACCAGATTTTGAAAGTGAATCATACACATGTACATATACAACGATATCTGTGAAACGAAATAATTTACAGGTACATTTATAAAGTGTGAAACTCCCAAATAATTACCTTGTAACTTCGTGCTTAGTTCCATTAAAAAATAGCCCATTTTATAAAACTGACTATAACTATTATATAGTACTAGAAAAATCCAAACAAAATGAAATTCCATTGGTAGGTAATTCAAATAGGTAGGTACTAGTACTAAACAAATACATTGTTTAGCTGGAACAGTATCACCAGGTGTAACGTGCCAACATTATGAAATAGTATTCCTGTCAAAAGTAACTATCAGCTAACGAAATCACTTAATCTTCTCCTAACTGCCACCAAACTTCATTTGTATGTGCAACGTACCTCTGAGGGCGGATTCGGGCCTCCGGAAATATCGCAGTCATTAATCTAACACTACTGATAAATAGTCAAGCAATCAAGAACACGCATTTACTTTCCGCACATGCGTATATGGTGAGCAAAGCAAAAAGTATTGAATTACTGTATAAAAGCCAGGTTGTGTCCAAAGGTTTTATTTACGAGTAAGGGCTTCGCTACGGTATGGGTGAATTGATTGAAAGAGGTAGCCGAAATGTTGCTGTAGAATAAACTTGACCTAACTATTTATAGAAGGGACCTGAATCCTAAAAAAAATATATAATAACCAATAATTATTGGGTGTTTCTTTTACCAGTTGTAATGATATATTTAAGAACTTAATCTACTTGTTTATTTTATAGTTTTTCACCTTCCTTCAGACAAAAGCTAAGAAATCGACGTAAAAATATTGTTTATACAACAAACATCGATTACACGATTGGAAGCGGAATGAGAGTTGAGAACAAGTATGAGTAACGCAATAAGATAGAGATCCTTCAGTAATTGAAATCACAGACGTATGCCACGAACGAGTCGCAAACAGCACCCTGTATATTGTAAGGCGAGCACACACGTATATCAACAACTTAATACTGATCACCTCAAACCGTTTACTAAAATAACCTACAGTTGTTTTATCTTCAGATAAGATTAGGCCAACGCCGCCTTTCGCGTGGACTGCACAAATAAGACCACTTTAAAAGCTCTTTAAAAGAAACTCGAAGAAAAAGTTATGTCTTCAGTTCTAGAGAAGAGCAGAATTGTTTTGCAGAATTGAAGTACAAGTGGCTTCGTTGTTATGGAAGTATAGTTAACTGATTCAGTTGTTATTGCGTGCTGCTTGAACATATTGTTCGACATAAGTTTATTTAATACAAATACTGTTATGCGTTTAAATAAATAAAAGTCTTCAAACTTCTCACTGCTAAGGATTCAATTAATTCAAATCACAAAATCAGCAAATTCAGAAAACGAAAAGTAGCATAGCATTTTAAAATAGCAGAGTTAATAAGTTCGCTCACCTTATTAAAAGACATTGCGTTCACGGCCTAAGCAGCTTTCAATTTATGTGCATGTCAAGCGAAACGAATGAAAAGATAGGAGAACTACACAGGAGGTGACAAAATGTTTGATGCGCGCTAATGAGGACGCGCGCGGCTTACTGCCGGATCTCATCTTTATACAAACTGAACTGCTCTACCAATGATATTAAAAATGAATAATGAGCTTCATGAGAGTTCTCGGGACTCGTGATATCGGTATTAAAAGCGTTCATAAACACAAAAAAGCTGAAATTATTTGCCTGCTCGGGTGTACAACAAAATGTAGAAAAATAATTTATGGAATATATAAAACAATGATGTTTAAACTTATGCTTTCTTACTAACCGTAACTTTTATTTTATTGAATTTCATACACCGACTGAATTTTTATTTAAAATACTTTAGTCGACTTTTTCTCGTGAAATGCATGTCATAATTTTGAGACCACATTACAAAAAATTTACGTGACGGACGGACATGAGTGTGATCCCGTAAAGGATTCGTTACATAAATTCAGATTGCAAAACTTGAATATCTACGTATTGCACCGAAATTACATTGGTAAACAGAATAAAATGATAGTTAACACTGCAATAAGTAGTGAATTAGATCAGCACCTTAAGACAAATGTTATGAAACCCCATGATGAAGCTGAGCCTCCATAGTGCTAATTGTTGCGTTAAAAGCCCCATGAAGCAAACAGATTCAACACTTACAAGTAGACCTGGACTTATTCTGTACAAGATTAATTACTGACACTTAAAACATTACAACTACCATATTTTATGCCTTTTCACTGCCTTTGTTCAATTCTCGCATTCATTGTACTGCAACTATCAACACAATTCTATTCAAGCGCTCACAATACAAAAAAGTTTCTACAAAAATAATGGCATTTTGCAAGTTATTTACTTTTATCTACTGCTTAGCTTATAAAACCATAAAATGATGTTCTCAAAAATTATTGACCAAAACTTTAACATGACAAATACACAAAACAATCTCACAAGTAGTTCACAAATTTTCAAAACCTTCTTCAAATTTCTGCCTGACAATTCCTCCCACTTAACGTACACCCGAAGGTCTAAGCATTTCGTCTTCATTGATCGAATTGCCCAAGTGCTTGACACATATTCGGCATTTATCTGTTTGGGTGTAATTTCCCGGACACCCACCGCGGGTCGTTCGGATGAATTCAATCAGAAGGAACAGGCAAGCAATCTCGGCGAGAGGAGGGCGAGACGAGACCGAGACGATTGGCCGACAAGAGCGCGTCGAGCTGACCACCTGACGACGAGGGCTGTTCAAACCACTCGCCCCTTACCCACTCTTGAGTCAACAAACGAATTTGATCAATAATACTCCTTGACGAACACAAAGAACTGAATTCAATGCCTTTGAGCGGATTGATTCATTTCAAGATAAAAGGTTAATTGAGTTTGGATTTTCTATTAAGTTTTGAGTTTCTTTGGTTAACTTTTAACAAATAAAATTCAAAAAGGTTAAAGGTTAAAGTTTGTTCCTAAGCAAATTTCAAAAACGCAAACCTAAACTTTATACTTATTAATATACCTCTACAAAATAAATATATCTACATGTACTTTATGTGCAAATGTGGGACAACTCAGGGTTCATTTAATTTGCAAAGACAACTGTTTTAAGTAAGACAGACAAGGAACCATTTAACCTCTGCTTTACTTAAAAAAATAATAAATTCTACATACATTATAGTTTGTAAGAATACGACTCCTCAATCTAAATAGGTCGTTTTTAACTATGTTGGTACCTTAGAACCTGTAATCTGGAACCTTTAATGGTTACACTTATTAAACGTTTTAAAAACAGACAGACTCAAGACTCATCAAGTGTGCTGAAATCTTAGTACCTACAAGCAACAAAATTTCACACAAAAGTTTCTTTTCAACGTACATACATTTCCTGTCCGTTTTATCCCAGATTCATAAAATTTAAATATCCCACCAGTTACGCCAATCAAGCTTTGTTCCTCAAAAATTACCATTATAAAGATCCAAAGCAATATTCGGAAAACATCCATAACTCTATCCCTCCACTGTAACTCCTGTTAACCAGGATCAACATTCAAGTACGACATCGTATATTATATAAAAGATATTGAAGGAACACATTCGTGGATGAATTACGTAAAAAAGAATAGAAAAATAATTAATACATAATCACCACATAACAAGTTTATTATCTGAGAGGTTAAACAAGAAAAAGTTGTAAAAAGGTTTATAAATACATATGTGAATTTGTTAGGTAATTTAATATTTGATTGAAATATGTACGCACTTGCGCCTGCATTGCAATAAAAATGTCAAACCAATCAAAAGCGCATTTTGCAACTATAATAAAAATGCAAAGCGGAAAGAAAAATAAATCATTTACTGTTTTATGTTATTAAAAAAACTGAAAAACTTAGTAATAAAAGCAAATAAGATTGAACGAAATGAATTGTTTAACTTTAAATGTCTTTCTGTCTGTCTGTTCAATGTAATATCAATTCAGAGGGTCGCGTGCGTTGACATACATATTCATTTCTGGTGATTGGTCCCATTTGTTTAAAGCTATTGTTTGTCGGTGACAAACTAAGGTTGTTTTAACTAAGCAATGTAACTGCAACTTTACAAATAACAGTGTTTAAGATGTGATGTTTAATGATAACTAATAATTTAAACAGTCTAACAAGTTCTAGGTCCAGTTGACTTAACACCTCATGCTCTTTTTTTATGATTTAATTTATTTCATTATTCTTTTTATAGCAAAATCCAATATTTTCATTAATTTTTCCGCCGAAAACTTCTATCTATAAATTTAAAAAATACCGCATTTTTAATTCTTAATCTGACTGCAGAAACCTCATTAAAAGTGTTTAGCAGGTAATTATTTTAGTTTTCGTTTTATTAATGCAGAAGGTATATAACTTTGTAAAAAACTTGAGAGAAAATGAGAGAAGGTAAGCACACTTCGAAGAAAATTGAAAGATTTTCCTGATGTAGCGACGCTGATGTTCCAACAGGGATGCAATCAACGCTGAAGTAAACTAGCTCCTCTTTCAACCTAATTCTCAAATTATAAAACAAATTTTGTTGTTGATATTTATGAGTTTGCGCTGCAAAATATTCAGTACTTATATTGTATTTTAATATTTTTAAATATCATATAGTTTTGACTTCGAACATCGTTACTTGTCAAAGAGATGTGATGTGATGTGATGAGACGCAAGGAATATATTAGCCAGCAAAGCAAGAGGTCCAGTGTTTGATTCTTGTTGGAACTAATCACGATATATAATCAAATTTAATTTGAAGTGTATATGTAATTAACTTTCAAACACATTCTCCAAAATTCATATTCTACTCAGCGATATTATAATCATCTTAATATTTGGCGCAATAAATTTTTGATGCCCCAATAAAAGGTTATATGCTTCCATAAAAATATTTTACATGCATATTTTATCTTAGAAGGCCACCTACGAAATGGGTTTATTATAGTGATAGAGTGTCATGGGTCTATACATTATACTAAAATGCATGTGTCTGAGTCGCATTCGAGTATAACTGTTCCGTGAAATGACGCAAGATCCCATAAATTTGAGTAAAACATCGGATTACAAGTTAATCCTGTGTTCCCATAAAATGTTGCCACAGCATGTTATTTTACTAGTCGGTAACTGAACCTTAGCTCGGATTTTGGTGTTTAAATTCACTTCTGAAGTGAAAAGTTATGTCCTAACATTAAGTGCATTTACCCAAAGTTACAGAACTAGTTGACTCCATATGTACTTATGCATAGAAAAGTAGACTGTAAGTAACATTACAATGCTGTCATTCCAAACTTACTTCTACTAAAGTTTAATTAGAGATAGATACGCTACCTGAAATAAGTACAAAAAGAATGTATTAATTTATGAATATTGATCACTTTGTTATTCTATGTCTACAAGTGTATTATAAGACAAAAAGCATTTTAATTTTAGAGGAGGTAAAAAAAGGTTTTCGGTGTGTAGTAATTACACATTGAAAAAATATTCTACGGATATTTTGGTTGGAGTTTTGTTCAGTGTATACTCGTATATAGGTTACGTTTTGTCTAAGAAAATAAAGATGAAGACCTATGTGGATGATATCACGAGGAAAAGCTTTATATTACAAAAAAAAAAACATCATATTAAATTAATTTATCATCCTTAGTGTCCTGAGCGATTCACCCGACCTCTTGAAATCGTACAAGTTGCTAATTAAAGTGGTATCAAACTTAAGAGCAATATCTCAGTACTTGTATCACAGACTTTACTGTAACACATTACACTCTCTACCGCCGTCTAGACGAGAGATAGCGCTATTAATTACCACGCTCCGTTTCATTCGCTCGTTAATATTTTAACAACGCTCCTAGTAATAGATTTCTAGTCCAATCAATGTAGTATTGGACAAATATTCATTAGTTTAAAAGAAACTTGAACCAAAGTAGGTAAAAAAAAATCTAAGATTCTGTCAATCAACAATTCAACGCTGGAAAATCCTATCTGACAATATAAAACACATTTTAACTTTGCTTACTGAAATTGTAAAATGGAACCCTAACGAAATTGTCCGTCCTCTAACCTAAATCTGAAAACCTAATTTCAATAGGTATAGAGTTTAAGGAATTATCATAAAATATATATAAATTTTCTAATAGTTTAAGGTCTTAGGTACCTACGCATTTCTAGCTTAGTTCAATATAAACCAATATGAGACAAACGTACTCGTACCTAAAACACATTTTTCTACAAAATTCTACCGACGTCTCATCTCATTTTTTTTTCTATTCACCAATATCATTAACAAAATTAACCTGGAAATCTAACACCAACAATAAATAATAGATTTTATTAATAAAATTACCCGCTTCACTACATAACTAATCGTTTATTTTGTAACCACTAAATACTGAGCAACTTTTTAAATGTAAGTATTTAATTTAAACAACCAACAGTGACTCATTATTATATTTCATAAAAAGCAGCATCCACTTTATTCAATACAAAAGTAATGAAAATTTTAGCCCTTTCATTTTGTCAACAAAAATAAATTGAAAACGGAATCGAAACAATTTAGCCTATTAATATTTTCTACTCGTAATATAATTTTCTGTACCAAAAGGTTGATTGACCTTCCAAAAATAAATATTACCTACAAACAGTAATTAGACTAATCGACTATTTCAAGCCAGTCATTTCGTTTCTAATTGAAATAGGCTTTCTCATAGTTCTAAATGGAGGCCTAACTTCGAGGATTGTTTTAAAATCCTTAAAGCTCACAAATTTGGTAATGTTAATAGAGGAAATTTGCGTTGAAACCGCTTCAGTTGCTATCTAATGTATGTACTGACTCGACGGATTTTAGTAAGGACTTTAGTTCTGCATGTCGGCTTCATTAATTATTTTGATCTGACAAATGATTAATATACTTGCTAGTTCCTTAAATTTTAAGAAAAATATTTCATTAAATAGGTTTAATAATTAACTAAACAAGCTCAAAAACTTTTTGAGCACTTAATTGGAATAAAAGCTTTTAATTGGAATTATATTTTTTAGTTCGTTTAAAACTGTACCTACACTTTTTATCGAATTTCCAATGTTCCTATTAAGAATGATGACTAAAAGAAAATCCGAATGAATTCCTTGAACAAGTAATAATAAATTCTACGGAAAAACACGAAAGTACACGTTTTGCGTAACGTTTGACATTTGGTCTGTTCAAAAATGAGATTACTTTATTTGGTAATAACTGTTGCCGATTCTTAAAAGCACTCAGTTCACAAGTTTAGTGGGCATACAGTGCGGCGTTTACGACCACATTACTTAAAGACAGTCATGCAACAAAAGTTCATCAATTGTTAAGTAATATTTACTCTTTAGTTGCAACTATTCATCGTGCATTACACAACTTGTATTTGAAACGAAAAATAAGTACCATATTTGGTACGCTCTTCAAATATTTTCTGACCTGCAAGAAAATATTTGAAGAGCATACCAAATATGTTGACAAATCAAATGCGTTTTTTTTCGCAAGTTCGGTATTTGAATGATAATTATAAAACTTTTTCTAAACGCTAAAATTATGTAACCATACAATTTTTTAATAAAAATCTATTGAATATGGCACCTCATCTAAGCTTTTGATAAGCGATAATTTATAAATCACTAGTAATTGCTCACTTTTTCGTATGCAATGTCATATGATAGTCATATTAAAGTCATATTGTAGTTAGTTAAAATCGAATAATTATGTTATTATTTCATTTTTTAAATGTTTCTCCTTAATTTTTTAAATATTACCAAACAAGTTCATTGTCATTTAAATATGAACACAAAATCTACAAAGCGAACATATATTAACAGATAAACATATAATTTTATTGATTCAACTTACATAACTATTACAGTAAGTAGGTAGGTATAACGTGACATGTAATAAATTTTGATTGCCTAAAAGCAATTATAATAGCGCTCTCAACTCCATTTAAGTATCTTCAATTCTTCATTTAGAAGAACAGTATGATTATAAATAGAAATTCATTTGACAGAGAGTTAAATCCAAAGTAACAACAAATAAAATCGTATAAACTTTTAAAATATTGATTTAAATCGGTAAAAACTAAAAAAAATATGACATACATAAATTGATCTCCTTCTTAGTTATTTCTTTTTACAATTACAATTTTAATCAAAAAGTTTCACCGCAAAAAAATGGTAAAAAAATTAACGTTTTCCTTTTGCATTGAAATAAAATTCGATTACACCAAAATAGGAGTAAATAAAGTAAAATCAAAACGAACAATCATACAAATAAAACCGATGATGTTGACTCAAAAATGCCGGTAAAGCAAATATGCATTGGATAATGAATGCCTACTAGTTATTCTTTGGTTTGACAAAGCGTCCCGTGAGTGCGTCGCTAACTATTTGTTTCCCACGGTTGCACCCGCCCACTCATGAATGCTAAGGACAGAACAAACGTGGAACGAAACGTTCTTCAGACCTAGGGTACTGAACAAATGCAGTAATCCACACATATATTTTACTATACATGTCAAAGTTTGTCTGTTTATTTGTTAAGAAGGTACTCTTTCACTGAATTGTTCTGCATAGAAATTGGCATGAAGATAGGAATCACATATATTTGAGTCAGGCTGCGAAAAGTTTTGTTTTCAATATCGCATAGATCTATCTAAAGAGCAGTAGCTTATTTTAACAAACAAAAAGTTAGCAAAAAACAAATTGCGTTTCATAACTTTAATCAACGGGAGAGCAAAAAATAATTTCATTTCACAAAGACGGAAGTGGTAAGTGAATTTGAAATCGCAGTTTGCATTCTGCACGCTCGGAAGTCCCATAAATTTATCGTTTTAAAGTGGACTCTTTGCCTAACTACTTTACAGTTTCCAACTATGGCACCACAATCTTACTCACATTATTGACACGTAATAATCGACTAGATTGAAACTCCGTATTCGTGCCGGTTGTAAAACCAAGTAATTTCTGTTTGGCACCCATATTTGTAACTTGTTAACAGAATCTCAGGTTAAAGAGCATTTACAAGCCATAACTGCTCAACTACATGGAATCTGGCTACTGCTTTTGTGTAATTTTGTAAACGATATTTAAAATAATTTTGGCTTAAAGCTATGAATCAAAAACAAAAGTGAGATTCGTTATTTAAATAGTAGCGTTATGGACCGTAATATACTGGGAAAATATTCCTGTCTCCTCTGTAGTAGGCCTCTGTCATCGATATTTTTCCATTGAATTTATCATGTTCTCATTAAATAGTTTGCTAGACATATGTCTATCAATCAAAGTATTTGCTTTGATACAGTAACGTATCGTCCGAGGATATTATGTACGTAAGCAAGCTTATTGTAACACGATTACCGAAGCACAATAGACTTCACTTGATGTAGATCAATCCGGTAACCTCAACAATAGCCACATAGTAAAACAAAGAAGATCATTGTGAGATCTTCACTATCGCTTAATTAATTAGGGATTCTCATGAAAAACCTATAGTATATTGATTGTAGTGATACGACATCTACTGTTACATATTAATTTAGTACTAGTAGTTAATTTACCGAAGAGTAAATATAATACCGGATTTTTTAAATCCAGATACCACAAGACCATTTCAAAGAAACCTTTTTGATAGAGAAAGAGCATGACCACGATTTCGTCGTTCCTTCGTTCCTTTTAGCTACTAAACCCCAAGATCACGTGAGATGCAACCGTCATGCGTAGGGTATGGTACCCTTCAAATAAGACTAGTTAATGAATTTGGAAATAAGCCAGGATAAGGTAATGGTACAATCATTCCAACTCACGAAGTTTGTTTGGCTATGGTAGTTGTTGTCATTAGATTTGTATTGTGCGTAACCTCTTTACTTGGCGAACTCTTTGCTGTCACACACTGAAACAATGTGCACGTACACGCCTGACAAAACGAACAACAACCTTAATCAAACGGTCCTCGTGAGATAGAATGACTTAACCATGAATAGTCCCATCACTACAGGGGGTCTTTTTATTGGAAGAACGTGGGCCATTCGGGATGTGACCCTAAAGCCAATGGAACTATAGGTCAAAAGGAAATGTTCCTCTCATAGGATGTAAATAAAGCTCGCCGGTGGTGTTTTAATTAAAATTCATAAAATATTTCAAATTACTAACACAACAGTATTCATCAGATATATATATTAAGCATTGTTTTTTATATTTTTAACTTAATAATACTAATAAGAATGTAAAAATTTCACATAAAATTCGATAGTATAAGTGTTAGATTGAAGTAAACTACAATATTTTAATACTTGAAATGTTTCATACAAAATTTGTCCCTCACTTGAAAATCTACCTTCAGCTAAATTCAATAACAATAAAACCAAATAGTATCGGACGTGAGAACAAAAAAGGCGGCATTGGTTTAGTAATCGATGTTTTAGTAGAAATAATCACAGTTCATGAGTCACGTATTGTGTCGAGACGGGCATCGCAGGCGGTGCGTGGGCGGGCAGGTCCTGAGCGCGGATTTACTGAATACTATGCAACAAAATGAATAGGTACCGTTGGGAAAAAGTATTTGTATATTAAATTAATAAATATAACTAACTAATATTAATTTGTGACTTATTATGAAATTAAATGTATCACTACATTTATTTTTCAACGATCTATACTATATTTTCTTAATATAATGGCCTTATATAAGCCTTGGCCAGTATATATCTTAATGATTGTTTATCTAAGATTTTTATGCGGTTTTTAAATAGATAAAGTGACTCAAGAGGAAGGTCTATATGTATTTAATACATGCATAATGTCCGTGCGAAGCCAGGGTGGGTCGCTAGTAACAAAATAATTTTAGAAAGCTATTTGTTTCTTTAAATAATATAATTTGTAGTACTAATAATATTATATTTGAACACCATACGAAACAATTTTAAATTTAACGCAAAACATAATAGAGATAGTAATTCCGCGTCGTGCGCACACGCAGGCATAGTTACAAATTGCGTTTACCTAGTATGAAGAACTGGGCCCACGGAGGTGTTTTACATGAGGAAAGTTATGCCAGTTATAGGTGAAAGAATTATTAATAAAATTTACACAGAATGTTTAAGAGGGTATTTTTTTATTATGCTTTATTTTTTGGTTAAATGGTAACAAATTTACCTCACAACATTTTTGTATTTGTTATCACACACACATGTATTCTAAGCTCTTATAATACCTTCACTTTTATTTAGCAATTGTTTTAAAGTAATTCTGTGATTGAAGAAATGCTTTTTACAAAAAAAAAACGATATTTAACACCCTACAAATATTAAACAAAAATGAACAAAATTTTACAGAAATTGTATTATAAATGTAGGTTTCGTGGTAGCAATCCTTATTATGTACTTTAAACACAAAATCAAATCGGTCGTTAATAGTTCTATGGGCTATTGGGTAAGCATGTCCTAATAAATGAGGTAGGTATGTTGTTGATGTTAAATTTTATGATGATAAGAAGTTAACATTTAAATTGAACAACAGGATTTATTTAAACCGATAAAACAAATGAAAATTAGAGAAACAGGAAAAAATATCATAATAAAATAGCTTGAATACAGACATTATGTTTCTACATCATTTTTTCACTGTTTTTCCTCATTCATATGAATACACTGTAACCTACAAATACGTCGTGAAACAGAATTTTAGAAAATTGAAATCCACATTAATGTAAGTATTAGTTTCAAAACATTAATGAATAATTCATTGATTAGCGACGGTCAAAGTTACAGTTATTGTTCTAAAACTAATGAAATTAACTAAAGGTCACGCCTATTCAATGTGACTATTCACATTTTGTCGGCCGGATTAAAATTTTACGATTCGCACCATGTGCTCATTGTGAGACAACTACGAGTATTAATTTCTTTATAATCACACATTTTTGTAATTTTTGGGGTTCCTCAGGGAAATAGCAAAGATTGAATCCTAAGAATTGGGACCAGTTCATCGTAATTAGGCGAGTTGAATATTTTTGATAGCTCTTTAAGTTCATAGCTGCTTAAAATTTATAGAAGTAGAACAAAGAAAATTTTTTAGGCTAAATAAATTAACTGACGACCTCTGTGACACAGTGGAATAAACAGTCAACTGCTACGCTAGAGGTTCCAGGTTCGAATCCCGGTGGGAGCGGAATTTTGTGTTATTTGCAAGACGCATTGATTCGCTTACTGGTTTTGAATGTAGTATCTTTTCAGAATTTCTTAAAACTTTCTTAATAATCCTAAAAATAATTAATTTTTAAATTTGAATTCTATTCGACCTAATTTTGTTATATATGTTGTAAACCACTTTATAAGCAAGCATTTTAATATTAATACGTAGAATTGCAGAAAACAACGTAAACTTTACTTGATAACAAAATATACCGAGTCATTCTAAATATCTGCAACATAAACAGAATTTAACTGCAAACCCAAAGCTATTACCATAAGTTTTAATGTACTGAAAACTTATGGCAAACACAATAAACAGAATTAAGTAAAATCACTCTCTAGCACAGTTTCTAACGTATAATGTGTTAAGCGTAGGTACGATGCCTTCACATTTTAATCTTTACAATACTCGCTTCATATTAATTATCACATTCACATGTATTACTTTACCCTCGATGTAATTTATCTTAGCGAGTTTCTTGCTGGAATTCAGAGAAGTATTATGAAAATCAGTTGCACGGATATAATTATTTTTTATCCAGATTGTAAGCCAATATTTGGTTCCTTAAAATATCTAGTTCATTTATTAGACCTCAAGAATTTAAAATTATTATAAAATGTAATGAACCGTTACGCTAGAGAAACATAAAGTTAATTATTTTGAGAATAAATTTCACAAAACTGGAATCAAAAGTTATTTAATAAAAATGCTAAGTAAAATTTTAAACTATTATATTTAAATATTGTCTTATGTAGGTATATATTTTAAACATTTGATACAAGGGCTACGCAAACCCAAGGTTGAGTTAATTAAAAGGGCATGAGTTATGAAAATAATTATTAGTACACTTAGTTCTGTACTTGGACTTGCCAAAAAGCTGACTTGAAATATATACCATTACTTTGATAAGCGTAAAGCAAAACAACTCTCAAAGTACGAACCAAACCTTCAAATTGCGAGTCCTTTGAGAGCACCTTCGTTAGACGAAACTGTTCGGTCAATTACTTTTAAAGAGTGAGAATATTATTTACATGAAAGTTTTTCTAAACAACCAACAATGCTGCAAACCCTTTCAGTACAGCAAGCGTCGTATTTTTATTAAATTAACTTTTATTAAATTAAATGATAATAAAAGAGCAAATTGAAATTCTTGCTGTTGAACAATAGGAGAGGGTTTAAATGTCTTATCTACACTGGACTGTACCCTTCAAAGCGTGTTGAAATATAATATTTTTCATGACAATTTCATGTGTTTTAATTAAAAACATACAAAACAGAGAAGCTACAATCGCCTCGGGACCGAAGGATCAATGTAACTTGACCCATGCCTGGTATAAATTACTAATTAACCTAGCTTGAGGTTCCGAACTTAATTCCCTCAGGAAAAAGTAAGGAAGGACCTTCGCTATTTCTCCCAATCACTGGACATTCCAAGCTAATGTTATATTTATGTTGCTTGATGAAGCGAAGCGATAACCTCAATTTGGAACCGAAAGATTTCTTTGGGTAATTATGTTACGAATTGACTAGTTTCATTAGTTGTTTAGCTCTAATTAAGTGTGAGGCAAATTATTATATAGGAATCCTCCTACATTTTAATCTGTTTAACGCCAGTCTAACTAATTTATATTAACTTCTATTACTTTAAACGGTTTTCAGGGTTCCAAGCTTATAAAGAAAACCAAGAAGGATTTTTTTTCATTTGACTTAAGAATTATTTTCATTTTTTTTTGTGATGGCCTCTGTGTCACAGCAGCGTAAAAGCTGACTACAACGCAAGAGTTACGGCATTCGAATACTGGCGAGGGCGAAACTTGTGTAATGCATTGTTTCACTCACTGGTCTTGGATATTGTATTTTTATCTACATACGTTACGTTTACCATATAGTTGCTCAGTAACTGCGACAAAAAATCAACTTCATTATAAGTTCAGAAATAAGTATTAGTAGAGTATATAAAATTTCATCATGTCATTATGTGTAGGTGATATTGAGTAGGTATAATTAAGCAGCCATTTGGAGAGTTGACGCCGATGCGCGGCTGCATGTTCATCGCCATTCGCTATAGATTCAATGACTCATTATTAACGGACGCATATACACAACACACAGAAGCTCTCTAGATATATATGGAATTGGCAAGGAATCCTTCAAACGCGGACAACTCTAAATGAAATACAGTTTTTTTAAGTGAAAAACATCACGCGAGCTTTGTTTAAAAAAAAATCCTGCGAGCTAATTGAAACTATTTATTAAGAATACCTATTGAACTTTTATGAACACATGCATAATACACAGAGCAACTAATGAAATGCCCGTGAACAAAAAAAGGTTTCGCATAAATTTGTCTCAATTAGGAACGGCAAAGTATTTTAAAGAAACCCTTCGTCAATGTAATTCCCTGATAAAATCGACATCTTAACACAAACGTCTTAAATGTTTATTTTAGCTTGTTTTTTTATTCTGACTTATAACCAGGAATTAAGAATTAAAGTTGTAAAGCTCACGCAAACTACAAGATAAATGAATGATCGAACACCCTCGACGCTGTGTAAAGGCATTTTAAACAAATTCCGTAATATATTTTTTGTTACGTCCATCAGTTTTAATCCTGATTGAAAGAGGTAATATCTGCTTGGCGAAGATTTATTTTATAAAAGCGTTTTCACAGCACGTCCTATTTACCATCCGCAGGGTATGGAACATTCGTCAGAAGCGAATGAACGCTTAATGGAATACTGACATGTATCTTTATGCATCCCTACCACCGAAAAATAGAGGTAACTTTCGCGGTACAAAAGCGTATTTATGAATAGCAAACACATAACTTTATAACCTGTGTACACTTGTCAGTCAAGCCGACACCTCACGTGATAGCAAACATTTACCTTTCAATGCGGCGTTTACTCTATCCAAATCGTAAAGTGACAGTGGAAGTGGCTCGTTCAACAGCCTCAGCCGCGTATTCCCACTGTAAGCATCTTCGTGGAATCCGTCACTTAGAAATATGCCAGAAGAATGTCTGTACAACTTGTAGGCACACTTGTTTGTCCGCAACCAGTCGACCAACACTATCGCACCGTTCAAAGTCTGTGCGTCACCAGACATCAGGTGGCTTTTGAACTCCTGAACATCTCCTTTCATAACAAGCCGTATGTAAAGCTTATAAAACAAAAATACTTTTACGTTGGGTTTGGTTCCGAGCTTAATCTTCCTCACGCTCAAAACCCTTGCTGTGAAAATGTATTTAGACTCGGAGACGGCCGACGACAGAATCTCATAGTCATTAGTTATCGTCTCATTTAAAACACATTTGGAGATATTTACATTTTTCTTACGATGTAGCGTGTCTCGCTTCCTTACGGCGCCCCTTATAAGGAACTTTGCGTGAATTAGCATTGATGAGTAAAGCAACCACAAAATAAATTGAAGCCTCATCTTTACAAAGTTAAATAAATAAGTACTTCATTGATTTATGTGACGTAAAAGAAAAATGCCATTTCGATGTGCTTTGTGTATAAAGCTTTTATAAGGCTCGTAAACTCGCGTCGGACACGAAGTTGCGCAAGAATAGACCTTGGCGCCAACGAGACGCGTGCGCGGACGCAGCCTCGCGCGTAGACTGGGAGACCTCGCAATTCAGTGCAACCTTCATCAACGTAAACAAACGTGGATTACGATACGTTAACTAATGTTTTGACTAGGAACTCGATCGTTTAAGTTACAACAAAAAGCAGTAAAAGAGCATAAACTTTACGGGTATATTTCCACGAATTTCCGTGCAATGTAGTGTCGCTAACTGACACAAAGCTTTTCTATTAGTATTCTGACAGAGCGTTTTGAGTGATTTATAACAGAAATATTGGATACCCGTCGGGATGGCGGCAGCTTTGATGGGTCAGTGATGGAACAGGATAACCGCAGGGGGATAGGACAGAAAATAGGGGCGCAAGTTAACTGGCTATAACCAACGCGGGCCGTACTCCTGAATATTCATGTCCTGTGTCAGGATTTGATCGCTTGCCGACTTGTCATTAATCTGAAGCAATGTTTTACAAACGTTAAAAGCTTTTTTTGCATAAAATTTTATTTTTACAAATCAATTGATTTGCTGATTGTCCAACGCTTTCATGGTTTAACGCTCACCAAATCACAAACCAGGTTTAACTCTCACTAACTTCTTTAAATCATATATAAATGCCATAGACCTTGTAAAAGTTTTGTATTTATTGCGTCTGGACTCGGAACAGCGAATCAGCAGCTATTTTTCACTAGTTAGGCGCCCAAAACTCTTCAAAAAATAGACTAGAAATGTGATTTAAAAGTTTGTCGCTGTTGCACGTTCGTACGTTAGGTACGTAGATGATTGCAGGCACTTACACGAAGAATTTGGAAAGTGTTACTCGTGTGGGCGGGCTAGTCTACTCCGGCGCTCTTACACGAAACACAAATCTCGCATTTTAAATTTTGTAACATTTTTCACAGGCTTAAATTTGTTTATTTATTATATCTTACATCTATATCTGTGATCATATCTGAATCTGTAGATATTGAAGTCACTATAGGGGGTCTCTGGTCTCTTGAATGTGGCCGCTCCTGTAATAAAATGTTTCACGTTTTCTACATGTAGTTTAAATGTGAATTTGTACCCAAAACTTTAATATTGATTCTTATCTGACATAAAATCAATTTACCTTACCTTTCTTGATTAAAACTTTTAACCAATAAGTGGTTGGTATTTAGAATAGCATGTTAAGTGGAAGTTAATTAGAGAAAAAATACGTTTAATTGTCAATAAGTAATCGATCGGAGCGCATCTTCGTGTGAGGTTTGAAGATCGCTTAACTTTAATGGTATCGTGACAAACGCACTTAGCCTTTACTTTCTCTAGAAGCCCTCTACGATCCGAAGCCGAGATTACTCGTAACTCGGTAAAGTACCACTACTAGGCGCGCCACTATTTATATATTATAACTACCTATCTACGTTATATGAGGCGCCATATTCACATTGAGCACCATTGACTGTCTTTGTTTAAAATTCTCTCAATTTTGGATTTATCTAGCGAAGACTTATAGATTTAAAATATAGACTTTTAGAGTATAATAACGGTTTAGGAAAAGAAAACATGAAAATGTTAAATGAAGTTACAAAATGTTGGATTTCTGTCTGTTAATAGACACAATATTTTTAGTAAAACATTAACACATTTTTAACAAATATGATATCATATTTGGTCCATTACACAAGTTTATAGTGAACGGAACGGAACATGGTATAATGTGGAGTAGGTTTACTTGATATGATGTCAAAGTAATGATAGCCTATCAGAGCTATTTATGAATGTTAAACGCCGTAATAACTTATTTACATAGAAACTTGGTTTTTAATCGACTATCTACTTGTAAAAGGTATGTCAAGACATGATAGTTAAGATTTACTTTAGGCTGATAGATTTAGCGACTGGGAGATAAATGGTAAAATGAAATCAACTGTTCAACGTAAACTCAATTAAATCATTGTTACTTCAATATCGAAGTTCATTGCTTTTATTTTATTTTCTCAGTAACTACTCATAACAAATATGAACCCTCATAACAAAAATTGTAAAGCTATTTACAGAAAAATATGTACCTGCAACTCAAAAACCAGGTTCATACGTTTATAAAAGCTTGATGCCTTAAATGAAATGATTAGTAATTTCATAAAAGTTACAAAGCTCTTTTATCTAAATTTAATCAGTGCAAACCAATTTCTTTGAAGCTTTTTATTCAACACCTACTGTTATACAGTCAGATGAGTAGCATGGTCTGTCTGGGCGTCGCGTTCATCCCAGTGCCTAATGAAGGCGATTACATCTACCATCTGCGGCTTACAGTTTATCTCACGACGCGATGCTGCGACAATGATATGTATCGCTTCATCGTTGAAGATGCTAGCATATTGTGGCTATACGAACTACAGATATACTTACTTCTCTATAGAAGATTGTAGTCGACAAATTAGGATGTTTAAAATGATTATTATAATTTCGCTTTCTTATACTATACATTATAATTAATACAAATTATTTTAAAATAGTTCCTTTGAACTTGAAATTAACATGAAAAAAAACGCATAACGCACGCAGATGGTATGATCAGAGGTATAAAAATACAATAAATTTCATTCATATCTTCAGTTTTATCCTATAGACCAGTCTATATTAAGATATTTATCGCAAAGACAGCCTTCATGAAGAAAAGTTAATCGTAGAACTAAAGAACTAAATTACTATTTACAAACAAATTTCAAATTCAGCACTAGTAAAGTGATTTATTGTGCAGTGTTTTTTAATCAACATTTGAACGTGAACAGTGAATAATTTTCTATTTGTATTGATTTTAGCTTGTACGAAACAGAAACAATCGAGCTAAAGTTAAAGATAAACTGTGTTTATTAGAAAAAAGCCTAAACTAAAAAAACATTCATAGAATAACATGTTTATTCGTTCATAGAATGTACAATAGCCACACTTGTTTATTAGTTTTGAATAAATAAAATTTAATTTGCATATAAAAAAAGTCTATGAATTCAGTATTGCAATTTCATATTTATTGATGCAAAATACATACCAAAATCATTTCTTGATCAGTGTACGTACCCGATTCTTATCTTAGAATGGGTTTGAATAATTTAAACAGATCATAAAGTTTATATTCTAACTTAACACTGCCTCTAAAGGAGCTCTTAAAATAAATTTACGTTGTATATTAACTTAATAAGTACTTTAAACAGCGTCCAAGCGACATCAAACTCCTTTGCACACCCTGATAATAAATCTCAAAGCGAATAAAGCTATTTTACATTAAAAATGTCATCCAGCCACTCAAGGTGGTGGACAACTTGAAAAATAACGTTGGAACAAAAAATCTGCAATTTTGTATTTCTCGGTAATAAAAGTGTTTAAAACGTCGAGATGAGATTCCAAACAATAAAGGATAAAATAAAGATACAGATTGAGGAAAATGATTTAGGTTAGATTTAAATTTGGAATGTAGTTGTGTATGTACATTTTATTGTAGGTAATGTGTGAACTTTATCAATATTCAGTAGGCAACAACAAACAAGGAAGCATAATCTGTGTTTATGTGTACGACGTTGGGGTTTGTTAGCATCTGGACCCGAATCTAACTGGACCGATGAGTCCAGTAATGTATGTGTGTCACTTCATCCTTCTAAGGCTAAAACAAAAATCAAAGTGATTTACTGATTTTTTTCATAGTACAATATTTACTTATTTAATTTTCGTAAAAATCTAAGCAAGATTTTTTTTTTCACACGAACACTTAACACAAGCTAATATTGAATCCCGGACCTAGAAATAATAAGCGTTGAAGGAAAAAATATTAAGTAATTTAGAATATGTTGAAGGGAAAAGTATAAAGTAATTTAACTTAAAGGTATTAAATTCAAATAGTAAAATGAATATTGAATAACGTAATTTAATGCCGGTGGGCATGGCATGTTGTGTTTCGTCACACAAAGGAATTCAAGCCTCACAGGTCTCAGCCAAATTATACTGAGAAATACTAAACAGGAATTCACACAAGAGTATTCCTTGAGCCACAAACTATGTTCCTAGGATATACAACTATGTATTTACACAGCAAATGGAGGTACCCGAGCTATAAGGCATCTCGGAATTCGGTAAATGCATCAATATGAGGTATGGGAATGTCTGTTTGTCAAACCCAAAGCATTGATTTGCAATATGTTATAATTAGTGTACTAGTTATAAACATAACTTTACTTGTATACCTACATGTTTATGCGATTTCCTAATAAATTAGCCTTTACGGTAATCTCTGACAAATACTAGTTGTTAAGGAAACTTATGCTCAAAAAGCTAGCAGATGTAAAGCGAAGTCCTAATTACATAAAGTCACATATACAACTCCCAATAAACGTATATCCACATAATGTTCGTTTATTCGGCTGAAATACAAACGATCCGAAAGCGTTCGGTCCATTAACTTAACGAACTGTTGTCGAGATGTCGATCAAAATGAACATTAATGCCGCACATTATACCCACACAACCCACACCGCATTATACCTTCAGACCTTAACCCATTGTTATTGAGTTCACTGTTTAGTCAAAATTAAAATATCTCTATAATTATGTATGCTTCAAAACTGAACATTGTTCAATTAGTTTCATCGAAAGCATTGTAGCAGATGTCGAATAGTCCTTTATTGTTGATATCCACTCATCCAAACTATATGCTTTGTTTTGCTCTTTTAAACTAATTACAACTATGAGGTAAATCTTTGCCATACTAAATACCTAAACAGTATAACTCAGTCAACTTAAAGGACAAAATTTTCCTGACGTTTTCCACCCAAGATTGTGGCTTTACCTGATAATAAGTATAATTTTCTTTAAATTAGACGCTACACGTATTGTTTTGTTTCTTAGTATATTTTTACTATATACTGACCTTTGACGGCAGCGTTAATTCTGTCTAAATGGTACAGTGTCAAGGGCACAGGGTCGGTAATTAGCCTGATCCTTGGAGCTGGTCTCCCGTCATTGACTGCGCCATCGCTCAGGAATATGGCGGAGAGGCGCGGGCGCGGCGCCGGCGAGCATGATTCCCGCGCACGTGGCCTCTCCACCAGCACCGTCGACCCACTTAACGTCTCCACTGAAGGACCTTCCATTTTCAAAAACGTCCTCATCTCACCCACGTCACCCTTCAGCACCCGCCGCATAAACACTCGGTACAAATTAGACCTCCTCCCACGGTTATTCGGATCGAACTTCTTGACATTCAAGACCTTAGCCGTGAAAATGTACTTGGACTTCCCTATTGCTTCCATCAAGGACCACTCGTCTTCGATTAAAGTTTCATTAAAACTACAAGGGGGTAGGATGGCTCGGTTACTTCTATACACGTTAAACCTTTTTCTCACTTTACCGCGGATCTTAAGACCGGCCGCGGCGATCGCAACCGCGATAACATAAATAATAACTATTGAGATCTTCATTTCTCAGACTCGACATACACTTAATAGCCGGTACAGATGTTTCTGTCACATTATGTTTGTATATTATGGGATATGAAATGCATTGCTATTTGATAGTTTCACCTGAGGTGTTAACATTATCAGAAAATATGCATATGTGTTCAATTTCTCGTGCAGTTGTACGGCTACGATAGTGTTAGTAAACAAAATCAAACTGGGTCTCGTAAAACACGCGTGCGCGCGCGCAAGTCGCCGGCGTTGACTGAACATTGAAGGCTGTCACGCGCAGACTCCACAAGAAAGGGGTCCGTTGTGTACACTATTGAACGTAAACATTTAATTTAACTCCTTAAAACATTATTGCCCATAGCACTACTAGCCAACAAGTTTAACTAACAAGTAGGTCATTAACTACCTTTTCCCGTTCAAACAAAACTTTAAGCGACTTGTTTATTACTTCCAAGCACAGTTAAGTAGGCTAATGAATTAGTTACCAAATAATATTTTCTTAGTCTCGTAACTTACTCTTGAAATTAAGTTTGGAATAATATTAAATATTAACACGTTAAATTCTTGGGCTATAACAAAGATTGGTATTTTAAGTTGTCAGTTCCTAGCTCTGCATAAATTGTTTAGAATTTATATAGTGATGTGGAAAACATTTCGTATAGCGTATACAATAAAGTCGAACGACTACAGTAGAGCGAGTCGGTTGTGAAAGCTTGCGATGCGTACCGAACGCACCCGCGTGGGCGAACAAGACTACGATCTTTTTTTAGCGGTCCAATATGTAGACGATAGCGGAAGCATTTTTACAACTCAATTTTTCTTTAAGATCTTTTTTTTGTATCGTATTAATTGTACAAATAAGTTATTAATGTTTTTCAGGTCCTCGGCCATTCGCGTTATTTCAACGTAGCTTAACATGAAAAAATCTCACTTTTTTTCTAGGTATGTTGAATTTAAATATTTTTCTAGAAATCCGAAATAGAACAAAGTGTCATAACTTAATTCTTCTATAACGTACACCGCTGACAAAATGTTGGTAACAAATCTTGAAGGTGTAATTGCAGTATACGCCGATACAGATTCTGTGGGCCACGAAACGGGTATATTATCAGCGCCGTTACAAACTATGCCACTAATGGCAAAACGTTGTATCTCTACTGCGAACGTTCTTTACGCAAAACTTTACTCCATCCATTTTATTAAGCGAATCCATATTTACTAGGGAGCTTCAAAAATATTCGAAGACCCACTCGATTTAAATTTAACCATTGAAGAAGTTTTAATATACTAGCTTAGTAACCTCTATCCCGTTTTATTAAAAGTCCATTAAACTTTCAACCAAAAAGTTCACAATTTTCTTATCTTTGCTCTGACACAGACTAACGCTTGCCATAAATAACATATACAAGTAGGTATAAATAAACACCATGAACGAGCCACGTATGCAAGCTTAATAATGTAAATATGCAATGTACCTACAGCAGCGCACGTAGGTACCGCAAGAAATATTGTTTTAAAAGAAAAAGAGTCGTACTCTCTTCATCTACATCCCACACGTTTGCATTCTGTCCGTTAATAAGTGCAGACTCTGCCTTAGCTTTATAGGCCTTGTTCAAACTATCTTATGCTCCTCGTAAGAAAGTATTTACACAGCCAATTGAAGAGACAGTGGTGTTAATAAATATATCGGACTGCTAGGTCAAAACCGTTCAAGACTACCTTTTATTTGTATTTTTAATGAAATGATACGTTTAATGAAATACTTTAAATTGATCCATCGGTCTAAATAAACAGGTAAGCTCGAAAAACATATTGAAATATTACTTAAGTATAAAATTTATATTAAGGAAAAAATATGCATTTATTTTTAGTTAAACCATTCCTGTGAAATAATTTTGCCCACGCATTTTGTATGTAAACCTAGTCAAATAATAAACTCGGCATTATTCATAACATACTTTTTGTGAGCGAAGTATACTTACTTATGAAAATACATCAATCAATTTATTAAAGACTGTATCGCAGTACGGCCAAAAGTTAATAAATAAATTTATAAAGCTACATACAATATATTATAATTGAAGCAACTCTTTTTGAGTCGATTTCCAAGGCTAGTTTTAAGTTACATCTGGTCTAGTTTTTGAGAAAAACTTAGCTTAAAATATCGTATGGGTAATACAACGTAGAACATGTGCAATATCTTTGTAACACTCAAAAACAGATATAATTTATAAAGGCATTACCATAAGATTAATACAACCTTGTTTCATGCCCACAACAATGGTATTATCGACTCGTGTGGGCCGATATCAATACTTGCATCGTAGATAAAAGCATGACCGAAATTGTACGTATTAATAAATCTAGAATATTTAATTACCAAGCAGCGCCTCCCGTTAATCCAATGAATTCGTCCTTTACCCTGTTTAACCTTCAGGAATGGAATTTCGTGAAATCCTTTCTTGGAGATGCCTACGTTGATAGGAGTCAACGTACCTAGCGAAATTTCATGATTACAGCTTTAGCGGTTAAGGCTGCGCGCTTACTTGCCAAATACATAGGTCCTCTATACCACTAATAACCAACACCATATAGATATTTCGCTTTGGCTTTGTTTAGAAAAAGTACATAAAATACAGCTAGTGTCTTTTTAATGTTCAAATTATATTATTTTTTATTTAAATAGATTCAGCGGAAAAGCCCAAAAAAAAATACAAAAAACACTTATTTCGCAATATTTTAAAACATTATTACGCATTATCCTACCATTAAACTTGTCTTTCATATAAAATCGATTAACTGTGACAACAAAACGAATTTCCAGTAATATTCAAATTGTGCTTTTCGGAATGCTTTTCCTTTATGACTACGCAATCGTGTTCTGGCTTGCAGATTAACTGCCGGCAATATACGGTTACGTTCAAATGAGTTTAAATGCAACCTGCACTGGGAAATTATCCCCCAATGTGTCCAATGAAATTAGGGGATACAGTATACTAGGCATTTTATGCAGAGTAGTCAGTTATATGTGAACCGTTTATGTTTGTAGGTAGATAGGACCTTTGTAAACACTGGGCATGTTTAAGTTATTCACTTCTTCAAAAAATAGTAACGTTTATGTTTTTCAGAAAAACTTTAAACTTTTTATCCAGTAAAACTAACCAAAGACAAACACATCTTCAATCACAGTAAATCAGCATAACTCAGAATGAATTAAATCTCCTACAAAATCTTTATGCTTAGAGGGGTAGGTAGTTCACGTTGCATATTTCATTTCGCTTAGCATTCACAAAGTCAGTAGATGTACATCGAACGGGTCCTGGCTGGCGAGGGAGCGCGGTACATATCGGTTATATTCGGTGTATTTGCGAGCGCACCGCAGAGGCACCGCAATAATTCACGCTTCGACCTCCCCCGAACTAATCCCGATTTACTGAAACGATCACGCCGCGATATTAAATCACTCTGTCAAACTACAACGAGCTCATTAAACCGGCCCCGCCTAGTAAACACCGATACACCCCTATTACCGCCGGCTAACTTAATTAATACACCAACGGACCCGAACAACGTCTTAAGTCGAGGGAAAAAACGCGAACCATTATCCCCCTTGTGGTAATCAGCGAAAAAGCGTTATTTGTAAAGACGTGATTTGTGATGCAAATCGAAACAGTAGGCTCCGTAAGACAACGCTCGGCTCCGAGACTTGCCAGTTAATAGACGCTTTCAAGTGGAATCATCGTAAAATGATGATGTCAATTTACTTAGTCTTGAAAATAAACGGCTCGGTGGGTGGTCGCCTTTCAACAATAAATATTCCGCCTTATTTATTACTCGTTTCTTGCTCTTTTATTATCTTGCTAACCTCTTTTCGGAAATATGGGAATTTTGATAATACTGTACCAAGCTTTGCTAGTTATAAGTTAATACTGGCTACATTTTTCTCGTAAACTATTTGCTATTAGATAACTACATTTACACTACGACTCATACACTACACTGAAAAGAGGTAAAGACTGCGTCAAAAATATATCTTTAT
The DNA here is from genome assembly GCA_949316135.1 of Choreutis nemorana. NCBI lineage: Eukaryota > Metazoa > Arthropoda > Insecta > Lepidoptera > Choreutidae > Choreutis > Choreutis nemorana. The sequence goes on from OX438598.1 coordinate 5,153,531, forward strand.
TATAAATCGTGTAACATATTAAAGCAACATTTTGAATCATCAGTAATTTAATTAATAAAATAAAACGGAATTATCCTTTAACAAAAAGAAAATAAGGAACGTATCAGCTTCGTTATATCTATTTGTAGCCTATATATCCAATAAACATTACAATAGGAGTAAGTAAGCAAAGATTTATTTGGTGGTCCAACAAAAGTGTAACAATCAAAACCATCCACCTTCGTTGATACGATTCACTGCACATGTGCCCCTACATTCAGTGATGAAGCTTTTGTTAATTCTAAAATAAACTGTATTGTTACACAGATAAAGTTCTTTTTACGTTACACACCTTTTGAAAAGAGGAAAATTCACGAAAAACTGCCAGCCATTTGAAGCTTTTGCCACCGAGATAAGGTTCAACTTCGTAGCGTCTTGTTAATCAGTAGGTACCTACAGGATAGTTTACTCGAGTGAGGTGACAGCTTTTGTGCTTACACCTCGTCCGTAGTAATTTGTGAAAGACTAATGATGTCCCACTTTTAGGGGTCCACTTCCGACCTCAGGTCCGACCTATAGCTGAAGAACAGAAATTTAAAAATAGAAAGAAAGATTTTCTCTTTTTCATTTTTGTTTCAAAAACAGTTTTAATTTATTAATAAAACAAATTACAAATTTTTGGGTATTGCCATTACTGTTATAATTTCGGCAATTTAAAACCGGTCAAACTCCCTATCTCCTATAGAATCACTACTGAAGTAACACGGAACAGTAATAAAACTCTTTATAAGTAAATAACTTCCATAATTATCCACTGATAAAGCAAAGATTATACCGGAAAAAAAGATGTATACTGAAACATCGAATTGCTACTCCTTAAAATGTAATATTTTTATATTCGATTCTCAAGTTCTAAAATTTCAATTGTATAGTTAAGCTTACGAGGCAAAAGCCTCACAAGAGAATCGGTTTTCGACAAAACAAAAAATCGAAAAACGAAATCGAAAAAAATGAAATTTACTGTTATAGATACAGGACCTATAAAATATTCTTTACAAAGTCGTTTGTATTTTATTTAGACGCAGGATTCTGAGTTACCATAGTTACAAGTTATTTCCGCTCACCGGGGCATCGTGTCTTCGATTGTGAGCATATCCCAAGAAACAGCATCGTCCATCCCGAGGAATGGTCGTTTCCACCGCTTTTGTTTGGAACGAGGAAATTATCCGCATAAAGCCCGCTTTGATACCTTTATGTTGAAGATGGAACTCGGCTTTAAATAATTAATATGGATCTGCTAGCAAAGCACTTAATTGTTCGTTGCGTTGACTTTCATATTTAACGAATACTTGTAAAACATTTTAAAAAACTATCTTACAATAATTCCTAGTAATAAAATGAAAATGCGCCACTTTAAAAACGGGTAAGAAAACAATGATTTTGATTACGTGTGCTCAAGACAAGTTTTTTTTCATTGTACTAATTGAAACCTTTTAAACAATCACGGCAAACTAACAAAAAGAAAATAACTTTTCAGGCGAGGAGAAACCTCAACGAATCAACTCAAAAAACAAACAACTCTGCATAAACAAGTCAAATACCTGTCTCCGAAATTCTCTCCGTATTTATTTTGCAAATAAACCGAATCAAATGTGACGTATATTCCGTCTGACTTACTAATATCATGAATATAAATTGAAACATCATGGATATTTATGCGGATATTTAGCCCGCGGATATTGCAACCCGAGCGATACACCCAGGTGTTCAGACAATGCGCCCAAAACCAATAGATTCCTGATATTCAATATTTATGTCCATTACCGACCCGAAATCAAGAAATACAATACCCTAATTCAAGAACCTGCTATATTTATAGCCGCCCTAAGCCATAGAAAAGCGTTCGGTTTCCGAAAAGAAATGAAATGTGACCGCTTCCTGGCATTCTCATTTTCATTCAACACGATTCTGGAATTTATGCCCTTTATTTTCGCTTCTAAGCTAGTTTAGAGAAGAATCCGTGTATAGGATGATTCCATTTACGTTACAGATTAGCCTTTTCGTTCACTTCGTTGAAGGTGCAAAATTACTTTTAATCTCATTTGGCTGCCGTGTCATTTCTGCTGCCTTATTAGGAAAAGATGTAAAGTTAACAACAAAGGGAACGGTTATGAAGTCATTAATTTATTAATCTCCATCGCGCATATAATGCGGCACGAAACCGCGACGAATGCAATTACAATAATTGCGCGGTATGTTTTAAAGGGCGTAAGCGACGCGACACACTGCCAGCCTGTAGCCACCCTGTTGTGCGCTTCCTCTTTGCGGCTTGCCGGATATGCCACGTGAGCCAAATTAATTTTGCCTTACGAACCCCGCACACTCGTAAACACGTCATAAGTAGAGGCAAGCAATAACAGATATACGTTATATATTACGTAACGTACGTTTTTAATTAGCGCTTTCATAATCTTTATCCACTGCGAGAGGGATGTGGCATCCTCTAAAAATGTTATAGATAGCTAGCAGTTATTACTTATTTGAAGGGTTTGAATTTAGTATTAAATAACGACATAAATTAAACGAATAAAATTAATTTCGAATCTACTTCTACCTTTGAAATGCTGTACGTACATTATTAATTTATCTGTTATATACCAATAAGGCATATAATTTTACACAGAGAAAGCAATTTCAATATTCGCAAACTCATTGTCATGTAGCACTGCACTGTATGTATTATCCGAATGTCGACGTTACATATGAATTGGGTAGACAAAGGATTTCAAAGCTAACAATCTGAAAGCATACCCACACTTCGGCACTCGGATCCAAGATACGCGAATGATCTGACATCTGAACATCTCCAGAACTTGCATTGTGGCATTCTGAACAAGTACAGAGAGCAGGTAAAGCAGCTCCCAGGGACATCAATACAAATTCACTCGATTTTCAACCTTATACTACTGGATGGAATGTGTCAGTCAATTGTGAGATATTTTGCAGAGCTGGATGATAAAAATGGATAAGTTTATCGCTCCTTTGTAATAATTTCTTTGCAATCCATACATAAACTATGCAAGCGATGTAGGCGGTAATTGATAGGGCCTTAAACTGATTCAGGCTATGAGAGGAATGGAATCGTCCGGATTAAGGAGACGGATTCATAATTTATGTCTTCAGAGGATCAGGTGCAAATTTAACAAGATTGATTTGAGAATTGTTTGACTAACTATTAAAAGTCTTTAGACGGGAACAAATTAGTCACATTTGTTTTTGAAGAATTAAACTAGAAGCTTAAAACTATACTTATAAAACTTAACTACTTTGCGAATGCCTAGAACGTTATCTTTTGGAGAAACCAGTGACTATTTTGAGATAATGGATATTTGCTAAATAAGCATAAAGAAATTGTTTAATCTCTAACTTATGTAGGTAGCTTGTAAATCCGAAGACTCAATGCACTGCAATATTTCAGTGGCACGGTAAGTGTTCGATAGAAGCAAGGGCATTTCTCAAAGCATACGTTCAGAAATCTCCGCCAGTCCCCGGTGACGTGTATGGACGCCGAAATGGACCCCAGAGTATTGCATACTATACGATACAAAAGCTACACTTAATAATGCGATACTTTGTCAAGACATACGAACGAAAACTTCCTTATTTTTAATATTTTAAAGTGAATGCACATTCTGTCCTCGATGGCGGATCTCAGCATAAAATACTATTTCAAATGTTACGGATACCTACAAAAACCCAACGGACGAAGTGACGCCGTTAGTAACTTATTAAAATTATTTTAAAACAAAGGAATTGTTTGTAAACACTAAACCATGGATAAATGGATTTTATTAATGTAGTACGGAAATCATGTTTAGTATAGTTATATCTAAACAAAAGAGTAACATATATCGTACTAGTTAAGTATGGGCTGGCGAATTTTGAGATCATAGTTTGTTTAAGATTACAAATAATAAAAGTCAGTTTATATAGCCAAAATTAGTCAGTAGTATTAGATGGTTTAAAACCATTTAAAACGATTATATTTTTTTATCTCTTAATTTACTATGACTGTTTTTTAAGTTTTAAGGTTTAATGGAGCCACATTAGAGGTAAACTAAAAAGAAGTATCGATACCTAACTAAGATGGTAGTAAGCAATCAGTGTTCCATCTTAATGCAATGTACCTTTTGATGGTCTGGTATATAAAAAGAAGCTGCCTATTTTTATTCATCTTTAATCAATTACTTTTATTCGTTAATTAAAAAAACTTTCGCCTTAATACCTTGCCTTTCTAAATATTTAAATATTTTCATATTATGCCACTAAACATTAGCATTTTCAAATCATCCATACGAGTACCACAACGTAAATTAGCCATCTCATTGAGACACAGAACACCTGGGAAATTAATAGAACTCATAATGTAAGAAAAACCAGACGTATTCGTACGAGAAATAGTTGATCGCTCGTACAGTACGGTTTTAACAACAACATACAAAATTAACCTTTTTGTCATCCTGTTAAGATCAAAAATGCAGTGAAATTTCGTTGGTACGTTGGTAATGAAGCCTGCACAACAATATTTTATTTTCGCATGACTGTTTTGTAGACGCTCCCTGTTTTCAATTATGCTAATAGATAGAGCTGGTAAAGCTGCATTTCTAGTCGACTGTGCGTGTCCGCAATTTGTGTACATTACAAATAACGCATAATTTTGGTTAAGTATATGAAACATCTTGTATTATGTTTATTAGATAAATGATCAACGACTGTGCCAATTAATACCTACTGTTGTAGAGTCAACATAAAACATCATCGCTCTTGAATTTTACTACCACTTACCGCAAGGTGGGATGCAGTCGCCTTGCTTTAGTAAAAAAAATCATACTATTATAAAAATATGAACTTAACTAGATTTCTATTTAATTGAAGAGCCAAACCTTGTAAGAATGTACCGATTTCGATACAAGTACATGGATAATTCATCAAGAAATTTAATATTGGCCTATCTATCGGGTAAGCAATATCCTACGTTCCCACTATTTTAAGTCTACATGTTAACCCTTAATTTAGATGAGCTTCAAGACTCCGAGAGCAAAAGACACCCGTCTAAAGAAAAGTTAATTAACTTTACAGTGAATTTCCTTTAGGATCCAGCAACTCAAATTCTCGGATCAAAAATAATGTTTATACTAGATGTGTCGTATTTCGTAGGATGGGTACAAAGAACAGCATTGCAAACCCCTTCGTTAAAGATAACCTCTTATGAGTTAATAAACATAATTTTTTAAATATGTTCAAAATGTTACTTTTATAAGTTAATTAAAAACGAAATGATTTCACAAAAAAAAATCAACGTCTATTTACCATCTTGATCAAATAAGAATATTAATAAGTAAGCGTTTGATGTCCTATGTATTCTAATACCTGAACAAATAATTGTATACAACACTAAAGTTTTAAAAAATTCAAAAGAAGACAATTCTAATATAAAAGACTATTCAATTCAAATAAATAGGTCCGTAATCAAGTTTTATTATTGAATTCCTAACTGATCTTGACGTAACAATAATTTACAACTTCTGTAGTTAAATTCTAAATCATGCTCATGCTACTGCATAAAAATATACAGAGAACCATCACAATAAAACAGCGGGATGTTCATGTTTAATGGTCAACGACTACCGATGTTGAAAGAAGCTTTTTCAGTGAATCCAATTCATCCACGCGGAAAGTCACTTGCACCTTGTCCTAACTGATCCCACATAATGATGTCTACGCTAGGGATGCCTTACTGAAACATAGTCCGATGTACAAAGCAAACTTCATTTACTTTATGGAACATTACTTCGTTTTATTACACGTGTACCTTATAACTAGCCTATTAAGTCACCTTAAACTCTTGTTGCTTGTTGACAATTATCTTTACATTGTTTTCCCCTGCTTGTTTAAATATTACGGCGCAGGCTGTGAATTCTTATTGCTTAGTTGCAAATTCATTGCGGTGTTGCTAAAATAAAAATAAACAAATTAGATGTGATGTTTAAATAAGTGCTGAGAATATCAATAAAACACAACACGATTAATTTTATTGCAAAATTTTACGACAAACCATTAGAATAGAGACGTCCTTTACGCAACAAAACTATTTTACGTCGTTACCATGATCGGAAGCACCCCAACGTTCCAAGTTAACCCGTTCAGCACCAAGGTTACAGCTCCTTAATTATGCATTACGCTGCCTTGATGTGTAATAAAAATTCGGGGGAGTGTTGTCAGAGGTGCGGGTGTAATAATTCATCTCCAGAGGCAAATATTCTCTCGAATCAATCTTAAGATAAAATTGCTTTAAATCTCATACTGTTAATTATACTGGCTCTCTAATTCTTCAAACGCACAACACCGCAAAAAATGTCTTAAACAGTGCAATCGACTTAAAACTATGGGTGAAAATAAAAAGAGATCCTCCTTTCCTGTTATACACAAATAAAAAAAAATCAGTTTTGCTAGTTCTTCAGTTAGGTATAACTAAAATCCTGGAACTTATTTTCCACAACGTGCATATTTTTTACTTCTTTTCAATATTTTCGAACTTGAAAACGAAAAATTTTAGTAAAAACATCAGAGCGCACTTAAAAAGATCAAACGACAGTCGAGTTAAACATTAATAATTCAGTATGTATGAGTAGACCTCTGTCCCTTTGTTAAGACGCGTACAGATAAGAACAACCATTTCTACTTATGTATTTATTTCAACAAAAAAAATTAAACTAAATATATGTTTTAAAGCTTCAGGGATAAATAAAGAACATTTCAAAACCCCTTCATGATAAGGTATCTTAAATTCAGAATTACGTTTTGTAGTAGATACATGAGATATTTTAAATTAATGTCTCAATAAAAAACAACTTAAACTTCATAATCGATATTAAAAGTCAACCAAATAAGCCTCATTTCAAATTCAAGATCTATAAAACAACTCCACAATAGCTTTCCCAACGATTTGCCGTATTTACACTCTGATTCCCTTCCACAATTAATCGCATTGCAGTAAATCGCAGTAGAATCCGAACACAGCCTTACGCCCGCCGTCCAGTACGAAATCCTTGTAAATCTATTCAACCGAAGACCTCGCTCGATCTATCCAGAATATTCCAAAAGCATTGACTGAGACGTATGCAAAGGGATCAATGAGATAAATTGCTCGCCCCTGTCACTTATACCGTAGAGACACAAAAGAGTTGCACGTTAGCTAAAGAAAATATACTTCTTCCTTGCCATTTTCTGACATCACGAAGTTGCAAATCCCTTTTATCGAAACACAAAAAACAAAATCAATTCAATTTCATTAAATTCTAGCTAAACAAGGATAAATTAAAATAATTAACGGTATAATTTGAAACGTGAAAAGTTTGCGTAAAGTGAAAATTTAATCATATTTTGACTAATCCAAACCGGGATTATGGTGATTTAAACTTTAACTAACCAGAATCAGTAACATTTATATCTAAAGCTACGATTATGTAAAAAATCGTTTGTAAGCCGTTTAATTTATCTTATTTTGAACATGATGTTCTGAAAAAAAATGGATTTCGAAGAGACACCAACTCTAAAGTGCATTACGGTAACGTTTACTATATGGCGGTCGTTATTAGGTAAAATTTAAAAAAATGCCGAGCTACAACCGTCAATGAAATAGGGCATTCTATTTTCATAGCATGTGGTCACTAAAGTATAGATTACCGAACGTTTGTATTGAATTGGATTTGTAAATCATGGACTGAAGTGAGAAAGAATTTTTTATGCTCTGTACGCTTGTGCTATCTTGACTAGATTTATCTGTAATCCTTTTTACTACTCTTCTAAAAGATGTTTCATTTTTATTATTTTCAATTTATTGAGGTCTGTGATATTAAAAACTTTATTTTTAAATCAAATAATCGCTTTTACAGTGTCATTACTCCCAAAAGTTTTGAACGTTACATAAACAAAAGAGATTATAATTCTTTTTTGTCCTGCGAATAAATTTAGGCTCCATTTTATTCTGATTGCAACTGACTCCTTGCTAAGTTTTAACGATTTCAGTTCATGACACATTATATGAGTTCAAAGTAGGTAATGGTACATGAAATGACCACAGATCTATCCAATATTTTGTTATTGATATATGTACCGTAAACAACTTAATTGCAAGTCAAACCTAAACAATTTTAAATAATGTTACACAGCTGTATTATTTCGTAAGAGATTCTTAATAAAGTCATCGAAATTTCCTTCGTCATTACCCCTTCATTTTATTACTGGTATACAACATCAAACGAATGAGAGCACTTAGAGCATTGTTCCCGCAAATTACACCATTATGAGACTACAAATAACCAGGAATTTATGTATTTAGAACAGGTCCGGAATTGAAAAGGAGGGTACGAATTTCTAAGTTACATGCTTACAGTCGCGAAGTGTAAAGTTTAAATTTGTCTATTTTTTTTAGATGAAAACAGAAGCGTCTTGTTGTTTAACAGTATAAAGGCAGCTAGGGAGGGATGAATATTTCATTGAAAATTATATTAAAACCTGAAGTTTTCCCTGCCGCAACCGCCGCCGGGCTAAATTGCAGAGGCCATTTTTTAATTTAACCCTTTTGTGTATGAAGATGAATTGTTTATACGTAGATCTACGCATAGTAAAAGCCAGGTTATCTTTCTAGCTCTCTGCCGATATTCAAACACTTCTCGCATCAAAACATTTAAATTATTGATTCAAATTCAAAATTCAGATATATTATACATACAGGTAGACTTATAACTGAATTTGTCCCTTTAAATCATTTCACCTAGGTCCATCCCTGAGGTTATGCTTTCAAGTGTAGTACGTAAAACGTGTTAAGACAAGGGCGCTGGAGACGTTGGACTAGTGTTAACATCTGGCTTCACTCGGGTGCCGAACATGCCGGTGGCCGTCGTGTCTTCATTTACATGATCAGGAATTCACGAGCACCCAGCCAGCCATGCCGCTTCATTTCAGCTTTCTACGATGTACGACATTTTCACATCGATGAACTGACAAGATTTTTTTTTTGTAAGCCACGCATTTTTGGGTTTTCAAGTAGAAATTATGATTGGAAACATGATGATTGAAATTATGATAGGAACAACTTGATTACTTGCTTTGAAGTCATGCAAAATTCTAAACAGTTTACATGGGTTGTGTAAAGGGGCACAGGCATGTCATAATGCACTTAACAATGTTTAATCCAACTACAGATACTAAGTAACCAACAATTCAACTAATAAGAGATTATATGGAAATAAGAGCACCAGAGGTGTCTCGGTTGCTGACAAAAATATTTAATTACTACTCTTTTACTCTAAAGTTTAAAGAAATAGTTTAAATAAGAAATATCTTAGCAAAGTAAATACTGAAGTTATTAGTATAGTTAAGTAAGTAGCCAAATTGATAATGAATTAATCAAAACTTACAATTTAACTATTAACGTTCACACAATAAATAACGCATAAACGGTTGACCTGATCGTCAATGAGTCATTGAGTGATTCAAAAGTAAGGCATTTCCATTAATGCCATGTTAAGTTTAATAACACTAATACAGTGATTGCCCTTGCACTGTGACATTTCGGCCACTTTCAAATTTATCTTAATTGCCTTCATTTAAGATTATTTAAGTTGTTCAATAAAGGCATTGGTCTTGTTGAATTGGATGTTCCTGTGCCGCATCTGATGGAATAAAAGAACCGCTTTATATAAATATTTAATATTACAATTAAAATAACAAACCTTTACCTACACAGTACATAACCGAAATTCATTAATTTACAATTGTTAATAAGCGAGATTGCAGAGAAAAGGAAATCTGGTAGAGGTTAAAAATTGGTAGAATAAAAAAAAATCCCAATATTCATGTTAAATCGCCTTTATCTCGTCATCGGTTTTCTACATCTGTTTAAAGAAAAAAGACTTGCAGTTAACCCTAATTATCACTGTTCAATCAAGTGTAATAACTACATAACGAAGGCGGACTATAAATAAAAACACAAACAACATTAAACAATACTTCAAATCTCCGACTTTAATGATATCTCTCTTTAACAATACAAAAATATTTACCATACCATTCATATGAAACCTGCATTTAGAACATTTAACATGAGCCTTTATTGGGGAACAATTAAAATAACAACTAGTAATTTTATGTTACCATCATTAAATTAAACAAGCAGAAATAGCCTGGAATTAACTGCAATTTACATAAATTAAAAAAATATTAATGTAGCATCATTCAGACGAACTGTCCAATGGGAAGCAATCACCATGCCAATATACGCTTGCTAGGTGGAGGCTTTAGTACTCGTATATTCACTTTGGGGCTCATCTACTACTCTGTACCACCCCTGCAACTCTTGTTCACCAGGATAAACAATGGGGTCTTTATGAAACGATTAATGTAGTTGTGCAATATAGCATAGACTGCCCTGACATCCTACCGGCTGTCTTGAGACCAGCAGTTCCAGATATGGTGGAGGTAAAGACTGCTCCAAATGAAGCAGCGAAAAATTCATTATACATTAAGGCTTTCTTTACTCCCGTTAGACTGTCCGAACTCGCAACTCAGTCGAAACGTTGTGTTCGACTAGGCATTTAATCTAGGTGGGTCGGCGATTTTGACGGTTAAGCAAATTCGCCCTTCGACCTTGTGTCCTGTGCTTAGCTTATCATTCCTCTCAGCATTAAAGAGCAAAAAGGCCTGAAAATATCTTCTTCAGGCAAATATGAATATAAAAACTAATTGATTAGTATTTCTTAGAATATTCATAAATGATATGACAAAAGAACACACATTCATCGCACATACCTATTATTGACACAATTATTGTGCATATTGCGACTGGTCCGGCCTCATTCGACCAATTATTATATCCCGACAAAAACGCCACCTATCGTGTTCAATTCACTAATACGAGTACAGTGATTGCCTGTCCCATCCTAACAAGCTGATACTAACAACACATAAAATACAAATGTCCGCAACAGAAAAGATTTTCATCCTTTGTATGTTATTTTAAAATTGCGTTAATATTTTCGTCTCCATACTTTCTCTCTACATACATAAGTACATGGTGGGCGTATCATGAATGCATAAATTGAAAGCAGGCCCTGTTATGCATTTCATAAAAGCCTTTTATATGGATCAACCATAATTTTTATTGCACATGGTTATTTTGAGATTTTTGACGCAAATGTTGATGGAAGCAAAAAATTTCATATTTCTATTACACTCGTTAAATTCTATTATATACTTGTATTTTGTGAATTCCACGCTTTACACGAAATTTAAACTTTGCCCCGTTAAGTAGGTATTATTACATAAAACAAAACTGTAAACAATGTGAGATATAATTAGTCCTTTATTGATTTTAACAACAGTGTTGGAGAGTTACTTTTTAGGTATCAAATTTAAATGAAAAATCCTGAAAAGATTTTGAATAGCAAACCATCAATAAAAGAGACATAATAAAACTCAACGAATTTTGTTGCTCGCATCGGAAATGTCCGACTGGGGAATTATAAATACCTCACTGTATATCCACCGCAACTACGCAACATAATGTTATATTACTTCCAGTGATTTAAACCGCCACCACTCCTGATTTAGGAAAAAATGATACCATTGGTGTTCCAAGCGTCTGTAAACAAAGATAACGGCATGGCATTGAACGGGTCAAATTACTATTTGTACAGTTTTTTTTTTCATATTAACACATATTTCGACAATGTTTATCTTTATACTCTCTCAGTTCTAAAGGGGACAGATAAATTTGTAATGCACCTACTGCCTTGAAAATCTAGTCGTTGTATAAAATGTTCCGCAAAATCTCGCAAATTTGGTATTCACGATACACGATGTCAAGGACGTGGTTTAAAATTTTACTTTGTATAACAAGATAAAGTTAAGAATTACATTGTAAAGATTTTTTACATAAAACATTTAGGGCATACATAGAAGGACAATTTCATTTTATAATCATCTTCAGGAATTTACCTAAGCTATCCTTTTTAATTTATCAATTTAAAAAAAAGTAGTGAATATTTTCATTAGGTTTAATGAGCAGTTTAAGTCAAGTAGGTGTATGTTTCAGGATTTTCCAGCAAAACATACTGATAAAACGTGCATAGTGTTGATTTAGGATGTCAAGACAAAAGATATCCAAGACAACACGCCCCATACCTCCTTTACAAAAGTAATTAAGTACCGAAATGTTCTTAAGGCAAACTAAACGATGGGTGGGTATATTAAGTTTGCTACCTAGCCTTGCTTAAAATACCTACGTTAGTTATTTACACAACTGAATTCTTTTAAATTAAAAAATCTTACTGTTAATTCGAGATTATACACCAAATAAAAACGCTTCTGTCCTTAATTTTTAGAAGTGTCTCAAATTAAACTCAAATTGTCATTACACGAGATGCGGTCACTGATATATTTAATCGAGAAAGCAATATTGCAAATTAACCTTCAAAACTTACAAGTAAAAGGAAATCGACTCGCGGCTTAATCAAAGTTTATGTCATTAGAGAGCATGAATTGTGTACATAGGCACCAAGTGTCGAGTGTACACAAGTGGGTGTGATGTCGCCGCGTTCGGCAAATGTTCGGCTTGTTTCGGCTAATCGAAACCACCTAACTTGGCTGCGAACATGTCGTAAATATTATATACTTTATTATCTCGTACCAGGTTTACTACTAGTAGTCCGAGCTCTCCCGGATGCTACCTACACCTACTCAATAACTTCATATCACGGACCGGTAATTGAAATATTACCGGGACGGATTTTAACCATAACACCTTTCATTTATATGTCAGAATCGCAGTGAATTCCGCAGTTGATAATTGAAAAAGGAGTTGAAAATTTAATGGTGCTAAAAACCACATTTGGACACCATTGAATACCGTTCATAACACGCTGCGAAATTCAAGTGATATGACAGCAATGGAAGTGTTTTATGATGTTTTATGCTTTCTGCCCGACTCGTGTCAGTCGTTTAATTGAATCGAGCATCAGAACCGTGATAAACGAGAACCGACCGCCGCTGCCGCCGCCGCTGGCGCACTCGACGCCGGACAATTAATCCCACATAAACAATTATGGACCCCAGATTTATTCCCTATAAATCGAAACCACTTCAATAGAAACGATTGCGTACATCCGATATGTTAATTTACATTAAAATAGCACACTTTTTACAACAAAACAGGATAAAGGCAACAAAAAGTATGATGATAAAAGAAAAACATACATTTGTTTATCATTCTGTATCGAAAAGTTTTTACAACAAAGCACCACAATGTCAACTATTTTTTACGGAAAGTTTTCGGGCTTTAAATTTTGTTTTGTTCCTCTTATTAAAACCTCGTGTCCAGTTTTGGAGTAAAACAATCAAAAGCGTTGAAAGCTCAAAATAAAATGGCTTTGCCAATGTTACACGAAGTATCTAATGAAAAGGATTTAATTTAAACATCCACTAAACTCAAATTTCTAAAAACATCAGTGTATTTATTTTATGATAATAAAATACTGATTAATATACTCAATCAAGAAAAATTTTAAAGTTTAAAAATTCTATACATAGTATATGATGTTACGACAGTAACCTTCGTCTAGTGACAGACAAGCGGCTTGTTTGTAATTCTGAGAAGTTCCCGTGTCTGGTGTTATTTTCCCAAAGGATAAAAAGTTGGTGTAAACCAAAGTCGGGAACTAGATCATCAACTTAACGACCTCTGAAGTTTAGACATTATAGCTTTCTAAACGTACTTTCGGTAGACACAGTGTAAACACAGGAATATTTTCATTAGTTGTCTCAAACTTTAATGGGAACTAATGATCTAAATATCCATAAGCACTTTGTAATGCCCTAAGTGGCTTGACTTAGGGAATCATTCAAGTTTATAATTTCCTTTCTCCTCCTACGCCAGGCAGGCATAAGGTATTAAACGCCTACTGTGCTATAATGTCTGGTTATATTTTACAGTTTAATGCACATAATTTTCACATAAGTGGGACTTCCACAAAAGTATTAGAGTGGGCCAACAATAGAAAATTAATTAGTTATTCTACTCGCGACTTTTCCAGATAATTTTCTTTAAACATAAGTTGTCAGAGCTAGATGCACGATTTCTTGTTCCTTTTGCCCAATATGCAATGCCCTATTCTATGCTGGGCTGTTACAATGACATAAGAACACTTATCTCAACACAAGATGTATCTAACCTAACATCAGCTCCTCAACCTCTAAGATCTTTGGTAACTTACTCAAAAGCACAAAACGTAAAGTTGTCTGGATGTGATCTTCTCTTTTATAACGGGCTCCACTTTTTTGAAGAAATCTTACTGATTATAAATTTTAACAAACCAAATAAACCATCATATGCATACGTTAAACTGTTCGGTTTCAAAAAACTTCAAAGAAAATCGTTAAGACAGTAAAAATCGAACGTTTTCTCGTAATCTGAACAACAATAACATGTGAAATACAAGATGGGAATAAAATATAAAACCTCTCGTATACTTTTATAACTTGCTCGACAAACAAGTGATTGTGTATGGGCTCATCGTCGTGATGACGTCGTAAAAGCTACGCTACCAGCAGTCCTTTATTGAAATCGAAATGTTTATTATTATTTATGATATCGCGGAATCTTTTGCGCTCCTCGTTGCATCAGTACGTTACTGCGTTAAAAAGGTGAAGATGAGATATAGCAAACTAAACCTCACAAAGCAGTCCTAAAGATTTTTTTATTTGGGGATCTGCTATATTTATTGACTGACAGTTATTTTTAATTGTCTTCAAAACCTTTTCTAGAGATTAAACTACTCTCGGTCACTGATGCATGCGATTGTCTAACCTTAATTCTAGTGTCCGACTTGCTCTTGGTATAGTTTTATGTCGTTGAAGGTTCAGTGAACGACTCAAAATAAAGATTGACGATGAACAGATAAAATGAGTTGAAAAAAACTTTGAAATTTCAGAAAAATAAAAACAACTGCGTTCGAATTTCAGTTCACATCACACGGATTTGTAAAATGGGACAAACAAAAACGGATGGAAATGTAGAGATTTTAATTTGTGCCAAATTATGCAGGATTGCAACGTTTCACTGCGAACGATACATTTTACACTGCACAATATTCTTGTATTGCTTTTTGCCAGGGAATTTTATTTTGAAATCGGATTCGCAAATGACATTTATAAAGGTATATAAAGTGGGTACTTTTCCTACCGCTAACAGATGCCTGCGAATTTTTATTGTGGGAAGAAATCTGTATTGAATAAAACTCATAAATGACCTAAACTTATGTGTTCACTTCCTTTATACCTATCTGCCTTGTACTAAATACTTAGCAAGTTAATTTTATTTTTATTTAAACGATACCGCATTTAAGGACTGGTTTCAAATCTTCTTTATAGGAACTTCGGGTTTGTTTGAGAGCTTCAAATGTTGCTTCAGTCAAAGTCGCTACAGCTGTAACCGTTTCAGGGAAATTATATCCTCTACCTAAGCCCTTGGCACAAATCCCCGCTTTCGATGACAAGTTTGATGTATCTATAAAAACATGTAGATATACGAAACTAATCCGTGCTTCCAATTTCCAACGGTTTACCTTTTGCGAACATACAGACTGCTTTTGGAATCCATCTTTGTTGATGTATAGAAATTAATGTTTTTAATTAGCACTTAATACTCTCGGAAGCTTTCGGCAATCTGAAAAGACTGCTGGACTTCTGGGAGTTTTTGGGTTGGCTGAAATAGGGAACAGACAGACGACACGCACAATAGCCCAATTAAGCGGCTAAGTGCGGAAAGTGCCCAGCTAAAACAAACAAACAACAAACAAGCACTTAATAAGACAATTAAAAATGTATTTAAGCAGATGTCAAAAACTCAAATCTGAAAAAAATCATATTATATAATTGATAAATAAACTTACCCATAACTGCAGCTTCAATGGTGTCTATATTCCGCAGCGTCAGCAACACAGGTTCCACTACTAAGCTCAGCCACCGTGCTTCATCCCTTCTTTTTTCTGTCAGAAATATCGCATAGGTTCGTAACCGCAGAGGCCTACACCGGAACAATTGTGAACTCTCAACCAAAACTGTTGCACCACTAAATCGCAACGAGCGCGCCGTTCCGAACTTTATAACAACGCCGACATCATCCAAATTGCCTTTTAATACGCGCCGTATAATCACTTTGTACACTTTGGTCCCGTTCACGCTTGATTTCACTCCGTACACTTTCCCGGTGAAAACGTATTTTGACAGCAAAGTGACGCGCTTCAACAACACCCTGTCGTACACAATACTCGTGCATGCCGACGTCGCATTGCGTCGGTCGTGGAGGACACTCGGCCCCAGCGGCGGCGGTCCACTGTTGACGGTACTCAGCGGGAGCGTCAACAAAATGAAAGGCACGAGAGCCCGCATCGCGAAATACAAACAAACTCCGGCATCAATAATTATTTTGTTTAAACCTAACGTTTTATCCGATCGGATGGGAATACCGAACAATAGTTTGTTAGAAGCGTGCGCACGATTGCGAGTTGCAGTGGAGGCTGTCGCGCGCTGGTCCCAGCGCACCCACGTTCCGGCTCGTTCATCTACCCCCACATATTTACAATTTCCATACTGATTGGTCCCGCGTAAATAACACCACGCACCTTGTAATAGGACACCCGGTGATTGGAAGAGACGTTTATCGTAACACTATCTTGATTTGTCGAGGTGCAGAACGAACTAATGCTTCCTTTTCATCGGGTACGTACAAACCCTATTTGTTACCTGAATGTCTCAATAAAGCGTAATGTACTGCGCGAGATGTTGATCTGTCGTTATAAATTCACTAATAAAGCACAGGAGAATTAAACGGCACCGGCAAAGCCTCGTGTTTATTTACTCCCGCTCTTAATGGTTTCCCTTTTAATGTTTCCCTCAACGCATTATTTTTGATCTCAGTTTTAATGGCATTGTTTTACCGCATATATATTATTAAAGAACACACATAACGATTAGGTTCTCATTACATAATAAATGATTAATTATACATGCTTAATAGTAAATTGATAATCGCATCAATCATAAATTTAATAAACAGTGGAGTTGTAAGCGATCCTTTTACTTAGCGCGTTATTAAAGTCTGTTGATAAACACATTTTTTGCGCGGAGTGTTTCTAAGGCAGGCGCTAGGAAATCATTATCGCGTTTCGTCGACAGCAGGCGACATCAAAAATCAATTTATTTCTTGTCCAACCGACCATTTGCCGGCAGTTTTTACTTCGAAATACAAATAAGCTGCTTGCACAAAGAAAATACCTCCCTTCATAATTTATATCTGTCAATAACAGATAATTTGGATAGCAAAAAGGTCTTTGTAAAATGAGAACATCTTTTTTATCGTTACAGGGTCATTAAAAGCTCACAAGGACTTATAAACACATATACCTATAGTGTAATTTGAAAACTTGCCTCCTATTGGAGGAATAAAATTAAAATTCATGCCTTCAAAGGCGGCGCTCTAGTAGAGTTGCAATTAATATGAAAATCTGTAGGCAATATTTATGGCACTGACACAGGCGAAATTATAGCAGAGTTTAATATTTACTGACGGCCCGTATTTTAGAGGACGAGGAGATTACGTGCGAAATATAAACGTAAGCTGCGTTATCCAAATTTAATGGTTGCTATTTGACACTTGATCATTCCCATTTCATGAAACGGTTCATTTGAGATCTAGTAATGGCCAACGTTTATTATTGCTGACAAGCCATAGTCACCCCGTCAGGTTATTTATGTTCCTTTTAAACGAACAAGCCTTCAGATCTGCTATACGTTACTCTTATATTTATTGCGAACTATAATAAATTCATTAGATTTACGATGAAAAAAGAACAAAGGTATGAAAAATTCCGGACGCTGATGCGCTCTATTTGCACTGTGTATGATGCAAACACAACACAAAATACAGACAAAAGGGAACAAACGTACAAAATTAATCTATAATATATTCCATCAGTGCATCATAAACGAAGCCGCTACGTATGTGGGGCCTCGGCTGTATCCTACATTTGGTATTTTCCGACATGTTCCCTGCGATTAGTTCCCAACTGCCAACCGACCGCGACTCAGATGAAATATGGGGCGCACCTACGTTTACGTTTTCAAATAATCCTCTCCGCTTGCGAATTATAACCCGTGAATAAACATAAAAGGCCTCGCAGAGCGCGCGGGAGAGGCACGCGGCGCGGCGGCGACGGGTTGCAATTCCGCAGGAAAACGCTGTAAATAATTGTCTGGGCTTTCGCGCTAATTCCGTGCTAAAAGTGAAATCTATGAGATCATAAGAACTCTGCGGCTACTATGAAAAATTGCACGCGACCCTGCGACCTGTTGCTCGGATTTGTTAGCGGTTAGATTTTTATCGCAAGTCATCATTTTCGATCTTTCCGATCGTTTAGGAGTCGCTTAGAACAACGTGACTTGAGCATTTTTTCTCCAACATGTTGCCGTGTACTAGTTGCTCTTAGGGGGACTAACCACTAAAATTATACACATGAGTAACGATATTATAAAACAAATGCAACCTAAATAAAACTTAAAACAGAACTGAATAATGTTTAACTGCTTTTAACTAAAGATTGATATTTCGTAAGTATGTGAGAGACTGTTATGATTTAATATTAAAACCACTTCCGTGTCACATAACATGTTTCGTTACAGAGCGTGGTGCCTACTCCCATATTATTATGTGACACCGGTAATTAAACATTCCAAGCTTTACCTCATTTATACGCTCCTCCCTTTATGTTAAGAAAACCCCTATTGATATTAGCTAGAGGAATATTCTAACAATGTAAGGCATTGTACACATCGCATACATAACTTATGCCTATAGTTCTTATTAATTTAGCCCTCATCTTACAATGGCTGCTATAAGTATTTGTACTAAAAAATAATATGTTTTTACAACAAGATAATAAAGGAATAAATAAAATAATACAAAACTAAATTTATGTCGTATCGTTGATGGATGCTAATGTACCGTAGGAATAAAAGTTTCTGCAGAGGGAGAATATAAAATCGATGTCTAGTTTTTGGGTAATTAACTATTGATATTAATAATAATTTTGTTTTCTATTGCTGCGTGTTTTTAACATGGCATTAAAAACTACCATCGTTTTTCAGAACTTGTCGGTTTTACGTGGTTTTTAATATTTTCTATTTCTATAATTATAAACAGTGCTAATAAATTAAAACATAGATCATCTTTAACATTGACACTATACCTAGTTATAAATACTATACTCCAGTCTCTGTATCAGTTTATGCATTACGGTCAATTACACATTTTGGACTTAACCCTAAGAATGTATTAATCGTAGATTTAATCGGAGTAAATTGGTATAGAGCAAAAACGGTGTTTACTTTGTAATATGAATCTGACCTGTTCGTTAATTCTTGCCTGAGTAGTTAATAAGCAGATAAATCTTAGCCTCAACTTTGCTGACTGCTGCGCAAGAGGTTCCGGGTTCGAATCTCGGCGAAACATTGTGTTATTTGTAAGAAGCATTGTTTCGCTTGCCGGTCTTGAATGTTGTATTCTAATATATGTAGTTTAGACCATATCGTTGCTAAGCACGAGCGATACAAGATTACATCTGAGTGCAGGGCTGAGATGTGATTATTATTATTACTTAACCTTTCTTCGTATTTAAAAATATAAAAGCAACAAAACAAAGAACCACTAGCTTACCATTTATCGTTGCGGGTAAACAAACATGACATGAGTTATTTAATCACTACGCTTGACCTGCAATTTTCATATTAAGTAAGCTGCACTCTAATAACTTGTATAAAACTGTAGGTACCAACGTAACAAAAACCGTAAAAATATACTACTGTCACTACTGAAATATTTTAAATATAATTGTCCCATTTTGCATCCTGAGCTTGGCCAAAGCTTCTTTTCTAGGTAAAGTTGGGGCGGGCGTTGGTTACATAATTACTAAACAAATCTATGGAAATCTTATGCTTGATCCACGTACTGTTATTAAAAATAGATATATCTCACCATCAGTTATTGCCTTGTTAATTTTTTTGATGTAATTTATCTTACAAAATTTGATTACAACAAAAGCAACAAAAAATGCGAAGTTAATTTCCGTCACACCTTGACTAAAATTGATTCTGAAAACAGGCACGCGGGTAAGTCGGGCATGAGGGACGGTGTGAATGGAGGCTTTTAGCGGTATTACTTATATATAAAGGAATTAATGTTTGCCGCCGCGTAAGTGACTTGCTGTTCACTTTAACAAATGAGACCTCTTATGGTAAAGAATGTAATAATTATCACCACTTTGCTCCGCGAACGATAGCAATCATTTTTCTCAGTTTTCTTTTTCGGTAAGAATTTTCAAGCATAAAAGAACGACGATTTAATTTAAATTTCATACCGATTTGATAAATATAGTTTAAAGACACACACTTAAGAGAACGCTTCTTTGAATTCTGAAAGCATCATTAACATTATTGATAAGCAGTGCTTGTTGAAAAAGTTTTTACGAGTTGCTTTCAGTTGTTCGTCTTGAGGATAATAGCTTTAAATTTGAAGTCCCTGGCTTTTATAAAGTAGACAGCGATAAGGGTATTATACAAGGGGAGAAAGGGCGAATTGTAGATAAGAGAATAATGGGACCGCGATGAAAACTGAAAACGACCACGAATTTATCTACTTCATCTTAAAACATTACTCGAATAATTACTTAAGCCGTGACGTCCTGATGAAAAATAATAAACTTTCATTACACGTATTAAAACTGATGTAAAATATAAAATTAAAATATTTTCATTGTGAAATTTATACTCGACCGATACATAATTCGACTATACCTATGTATTATGGCCTCGGAATTTTAAACACACCAACTTAGGAAGTAGCTTCTAATTTATCAAACTAATAGGAATACTCTATTTAACGAGACATATACGGCTTATAATTATTTAAATACCTGACATAAAAATATTTCTATAGCTCCTGAGTGCGTGATCCATTTAAACCGGGTTTTAAGTAACAGTTAACATATAAACATCTAGAAGGTTATTAAGTATTAATAATTAAGATGCATATTTACAAATTGTTTTAACCATTGACATAACTAAAGGATGGCATGACGGCAAAATGCCTTGGGCTCCCAGCCGGAAGGGGACACGAGGGTTGAGAGCAGTTCTGTGGCAACCATTACGGCGACTTTAATTAGATTGTATTCGTAAAAAAAAAGGTCGCCATTTTGTTTTATTCATTTGCCAAGTGCCGCGGGCGGTCTAGTACCACGACTTGTTTTAACATTGTTTATTTCTTGAGTGGTCCTTCACTGTCTGGTGGATGTAGTTCTTCATCAGTCAAGGTTTTTGGATCAATATAAGGCCAGGCATTATAGATATGCTCAGGCTCCGCAGCAATGTGATCCATAAACATACAGATGCCCTAGTTTGAGCCTCTCAGGGCGAGGGGGAAGGTGGTGGCACCACCATAGTCGTTAAGGTTCATATACCAAGTCTATTGATTTAAGTCTTTCTTTATCAGCAGGTTCTGACACATTTTACGGCATCGCGATAGAAGGTAATTTTTCAGAACATTTAAAATGAATTTGTATCTTTATTTCTCTTCAAAATCATCAACCAGTAAAAATTTCAAGATGACTGTGCTATGTAATTGTTTTGTTAAAATAGGGTAATGTTAGGTATGTCACTTTAAATAGATACTAACATCATTAATGTTTTAGTTCAAGACAACGGTGGAGAGGGTTATGCGTTCAGGCTATCATTGTGTTACCGCCCCCCCCCCTCTCCTTACTAATCTAATACGGTCAACAAAAGACTCAGGAGTTGATTTAATACGCAACATATTTGTGACCTTCGGGAGGGGTCCAAGGACGCTATTGGGGTATTGTGATCTTTCCAAAACTTGTGACTTCTTAAAATTATCATATTATGGCCTCGATAATTTTTCATTAATTTAGAATCCTGTGTAAATGAAAGTATTATATATTTCAGTAGCGTAACTTCATCTGTGTCATCTTCAATTGTAAAGATGGGCGTGCCTCAGAGATTTGCTCTGGGACCATGTTTTTAGTCTACGTCAATGATCTTCCCTTTATGCTCGAAGAATTGTTCGAGGATATAATCCTATTTGCAGATGGCACTTCGTTCATTCTTAAAGGACCAACACATTTAAACATGAAACCATTTTTAATAGAGTGATTGAAGAAGAAGGTTTATATGTATAATAGCATCTATTAAATAGTGGAGAAATAGTGTTATTTTTGAGGTGTCTAATGTGATGTCGTAAATATTTTTTTCCGCTTACATTGCAAACGCTGAACCCTAGGAGATTTATCAAAATAATGTATTAAGTATTGTATACATTGAAAAGGTCTACAGAAAACTCCGCGATTGTTAAGATTTTTTAGGGTCAAAAATATTTAAGGGGGTTCTGAACTTAAAAAAAAAGGTCGCCAGTTTTAAAATTAAATTTTACATTTTAATTAAAACTTGTGTGGAATGTGATTCTAAAAAGCTCGCCAGCTTTTGTAAGGGATTAGGGCTTTTTTTAGAATTGTCGTCATTTTAGGGGTTTCTTAGGTTCTTTTAGGGGTTTAACTTTGAAACAGTTGGCAACACTGGCGTATTTTAACAGTATTATGTGCTATGATATGGTTATTTCGCCCGCATTACTCTACAATAGTAATGGGATAATGCTGCTGAAATAGATACCATAATCTTAATATAAAATACAAAATAGCTAGAGCAAGAGCTATAAGTTGGACGTTAAATTAGAATCCATTTAATTTTTTCAACAGATTTACTATTCAGTATTCATACATTATCTTTATAAATCTAACATATACTTGCGTGGTGAAAAACTTAGGTACTCATATGATAATATAATTTACGTGATTTGATCTAATTTGAAAATGAGACATAATTAGTAAAGTGCCTAAAGCTTTATTTGGCACCTTCAACCAAACATCTTGTATTGTAAATAAGCAACGGGAGTAATAGATCAGCTACTATTCAATTAATACACCTTTGCTACCTCAACAGCGGCGCAATTCACGATCGTCAATTAATAGAGCTTTAAGATTTTTATTTTAGAAATACGACATATGCATGTTGTTAAATAAATTTTATTGCGTCAACTGGGATATCGAAAAAATATATTATAAACCAAAATTTTTCATTTTTCAAGCAACAAATCTCTTGCGAGAGTAGGTAGGTCCGCTAAAAATAAGAATAGCTCGACCGAGACCGCGATCTAAAACTCTCCTTGAGGGACTACCAGCAGTTATGCTTCAAAATGGAATGAAAACTGTTGTAAATTTTTGAAAAAAGCAACTACGGAGGATTTTTGCCGGCTTCTTCCCCGTAGATAGCATTCCGAACCGGTGGTAGATAAACAAATGACGATTTGAAATCACTTATTTTTAGTATATTAAAAATTAAAAAACATTTTGAATTTGAATGTTTTGTCTGCATCATCAGACTCTAGATATTATGTGTAATTAATTGATGGAGATAAAAAAAGAAACGAGCCCAAACACGACTGTCTTAGAACTCCCCGAGAGGTAGTTCCATTGGTAATCATTTATCCTCATCATCAGACCTTTATTATTTAGTTAATTGGAAGGTACTCTAATGACTAATATTTCAAATCAATATAAGAAAATTTAATGTTCTATTATAACAGATTCAGTCATCAATTAAGTGCATAAGTTGCAATATAAAGATATATGAAAATAGAGGTTGCAGAAATGAATTTAAATATGCAATTTATCATTAGGAGCAATGAGTAACCGTATTACAAATTTAGATGCCATCAAATAATTTTGGTGGTGTATATATAAAACCTATTTTTAATTTTTCTCTAATGATTTTTCGACCAAAGTATGTCACTTGTATGTCAACAAATGTGTATTGTAACTTAATCCTTAAATTTTAAAAATATTCTAAGAAAGTAAAAGCATTTTAAATGTTTCATCCTTTATTTTCTTGCAATAAATCGTCGAATTATAGTAGATTACTAATCTGGATTAATTAAAATTTATTGATATATATTGATTATCACTTAATATTAGGTATTTAATGTCAATAGTCAAATTGTATAAATTGATAAGTATTCAAAGATATCACATTTTTGATAGGAAAGTTTTTCATTAGGTATGCGAAATTGTATTAACCGGTGCTTTATATTTTAATCAATATGAGTTGCTACTTGAATAGGTATAATGTTAGAAATATAAATTTATAGATACTTAAAAGATAGATTCATAAATAAAAATATTTCCTTACCAGTTTTATAACATTTTACATAAAATATTTTGTATATGTACTTATTAATGTTTATAAGTATTAACTTACATGTTTACTTGACGTAAAACTTAAATAAATGCGTATATTAAAAACAGTTAACAGTAGTAGTAAATGTATTTTAAAGAGATAATACTAAATGTATTTTATTTTAATACTGACATAAGTCGAAATTAGATACAACTTAAATAAACAACTTTGTCTTACCGATAAATAGGTTATATAGTACCGATCTAGCTCAAATAGTCATTCCTCGGTTCATGCTTGATTTGTAGAAATAAAATCCAGTCACAGAAGTCTGTAACTTACGTTTCATGTTTCTTGTTTTGATCTTATAGACCTAGAAGCTTAGATTAATGATTGGTGTCTGCTACGCTCCGACTAGATGCCGCCCTTTGTACTACGAGTACCAAAAGCTAAATAAATGGGGCAAATTGTTTTGACATAAATTTTACTGCGCATTTACAGTTACCAAAGATTCTTGTGTATAAAAGATAATGCTGTCAACTTTTACAATTTAACCCGATAATACTGCACTATTTAAAATATATATAATTTTCTTTTTTCACAATATTATAATTTTGTTTTATAGTTCAGATTTTATTCGTTAGTAGTCTATTTAGAACCCGGTAGATTCACATAAACTAGAACCAAGCCTACATGATCGTGTACCTAGAAATGATTTTTAAAATACTTTAACAAGTTACGGACACATAAGTCTGGCTAGATTTTGTGGGGTACACAAACGGAGGCCTTTACCGGTTATTTGCAAGCTGCCCTGTGCTCCTTTCACTGGTGGTGGTATGACGTCATGTCCACTCACACGCAGCCTGTGCACACATCCGACGAACCCAGAAACTGAAGCCATCCCTGGTACCCTGGACAAAGAACAGATTCTAAATAGAAAGATAGAGTTAATTGTCCATACTTCATATACTAGCAATCTTAATTCCTCTTCTATCCGGTAGAAATGGTTCGCTTAATTCATACTTTGTATCTGCAGTCGCTAGTAGAAATAGAAGGTATAATTCATGTCAACATACTGAACTGCTAAACAGATTTCAATAAAACTTAGCAAGTAGATCTGAAGTAACAAATAGAATACATTCTACGCGGACGAAGTTGCGGGAAAAAGCTAGTCATTTATATGTGACTATTAGCCAAGAAATACTCAATCAATCATTCGACGTTTTATTGTTATTAATTTCATTTTTCGGAAAAAAATATGTATAATTACTTTGTAATGTTCTCAGGTGGGTTGCCAATGTAGATAAATGGGTCGACATCGAGAGAGCTCATTCTGCCCGGCGCCGAGCCACTGTTTGTGGACGATCCAAGCTGAAGGACGGCATCTTTCTTGTACCGCCTCGCAGACACTTTAGACTTGCCATCCAATTTCAACTTTCCAGTTTTCAATACAAGTGGTCCACTCCCAGCGTCCCAGTGCAACACGGCTCTGTCATCAATAAATCCCAACGATACGTAGTCCCTCGAACCAGCAGCGGTCAGCAACAGCCCTTCCCCGCAAACCGCTGACACCTCCGCCCAAATATCAAACCTTTGAGCTGGCAGTCTCGTACGAGCTGTCAACGACGCGAAACCATCGAACAACGGAACTCTGTATACTGCGTCGTCGACGTACTCAATATTAGCGTCATAATCCTCGTATGTACCAGAATTATCAGAAACATCATCAACTTCATTCGTAACGAACTCATCATCTTCTGAATTCATGAAAAAATCAATAGTTTTGTTGGATTTGGCGCAGCCAGTTTTAACCTCGTTGGGTTTAATATCAATATGTTTAGAAGTTTCTTCTGCGGATTGAAGAGTAATTGAGATCATAAGAAGTTAATTTCAAATAACTACTGTAATTGGTGCAATTTATCAAATTTAAGCGTATACTAGCATCTACATCTAGCGGTACCCAACTGGCGGTAGGATGTTAATGCAAGTGATCTCAGCTTCTGGACTGTCCGGTTTGCCACTATCGCTGGTGTCTACTGAGGCTTTGTCAGTATGCTGCGGGGAAGTAACGTCTTGCGTTTGTTTTTTGGGGTTGTGCGGTTCTTTGAAATTGACGGAGCGGCTACCTCTTCGTACGTGAGGTGTGTTTTCGGCGCAGGGTCCGAAGGCTTGTACGACTATGTCGGACTGTGCTCGGCAGGCGTGGGCTCTAAGATGGCAGGCGGAGAGGTATGTCCGGCCATCGCTCCCGCACACTGATGGGCCCTCAATACATTCAGCGGCGCCACACTCACACGTAGCGAGCCCGCTGCGTACGACACAGTACGCGCCAAAATAGCACGTCATATGCTCGCAGTTTGTAGCCGGCAGCTGTGTTGACTCCGCTAGAAAAACATAATAAAAGATTATACGAGAAATCGTGTATATATACCTAGTCAGGTCATAAATTCTGTCACATGTTTAATATAAAATAATTGAAACAAGTTTATTCATTATGTAACCATTTATTTACCAAAATGAACTTTACAAAACATAGATTCTTATGACACTAAAGTTTATTCAAAACCTCCGTGATTTTGAATACAGGCTTTCAATCTACGTGGCCAGTCGTCTATCGCAGCATGAACGAGGTCCATGTCAATATTGGCGGCTGCCTTAATCAAGGATGTCTTGAGTGACTCCAAATTGGGATGAGGCTTTGAGCACGCCTTTTCCTCCAAGTATTGCCATATCTTGTAATCTAACGGATTCAAATCTGGACTGGAGGAGGGCCAGTCTTCGTGCCGGATGAAGTCGATTTCACGCACCGCCAGCCAGTCTTGTGTGCTCTTCGCTCTATGAGCTGGCGCCGAATCTTGTTGGAATACCCAGTGCCTGTGTTGGAATACCCAGTGCCTGTTATTGAACATGGTATGAGAAACAGGTTCCACAAGGCTCGTCAGGACTGTATTTTGATACACAACTGCATTAGTTTTTACATCTTTCTCACAAAAATGTACCTCTGTTAAGCCCCAATAAGAAACTCCCAACCATACCATGAGCGAGGATGAAAAATGACCTCGTTGGACACGCGGAATATGGTTGCTCGCTTCTTCACTACTCGCTCTCTTCTACGGTAAAAAAATTTTCATCCGAAAAAAGAATTTCCCGATAATTTTTTCACCGCGTACCGCTTCAACAAAGCGCGGCATCTCTTCAGTCTCAGGTCTCCATTAGACGAGCATTCAAACGATGTCCTGTTTTTCTTCGATATGCCCGAAGCCCTAAGTCTTCATTTAACACCCTTTTCACCGTGGTTCTGCTTAACCCCATCTGAAGGGCCAACAGTTTCTGCTTACGTTAGGGATTTCTTTGAATTCGCGCCTTTACAGCTTTTATTACTGCTAACAGACCGAGGGCGACCACTTCTTGACCTCTCATCTACACTAGAGTCTTCATTGTATCGTTTGATGGTACGATAAACGAATCTTTTGGGTATATTCAAATTTTTCAGTATATCAAAAATTTTAATTGGCGCGTAACCGCAACGATGCAACGCAATAACTGCAACACGATCTTCTTTAAGCGTCCACTCCATATTTAAAAATGAGTAAAATTCTAAAAAGTATACATTTTTATTTTTCATGAACAATTCGAATTCAATGAACTTTTTTGTGGCCAGCATTCTAAAAGAAAAGTTTTTAAGGTGTGACAATACTTATGACCGGACTGTGTATTAGAATGGTTTTTATAGATTAACAAAATTAATCAAGTGATATCTCACGGTCAAAACATCCATTGGGTCCAAGTACGTGTTCGTGGTTAGAGCAGACGGTACACTTTTGTCCTTGTATGCCTGGCTTACACACGCAGCGTCCGGTCATCTGCTCGCAATCTTCGCGAACTGACCCGAATGCCGAACAACCGCATGCTGTAACCAATTTTTTTACATAAACATGAGCCTGCTAAATCATATAAACATTAAGATTTTTGATGAAGATCAATACTGATACTAAACGAACACTAATCATGCTCGCCCGGACTGACGTGTGTAGATAAGCTCCAACAGAAGTGCACAATATTGTATGAGTAAGTACTAACGTATGCATCCGGTGGTGACGATAGGCACTCGCGACAGCCCCCAGTAGCCGGGCTCGCAGCGGTCGCACTTGGCGCCGCCGACGCCAGGACGGCAGGCGCACTGGCCGCGCGGGTCGCACAGCGCCCACACGGCGCCCAGGCGATGGCAGCCGCAGTGCGCGGGGCAGCCCGCCCCGTTAGGCCCACGCGCCGCCGTCACGCCGTCCGCACAGCAACCCTGCCACGACTCCTGGCAGCCCTTCTTCTCCTCCGCCGCTTTATCTGTGGGCAGTAGCTAAATTAAGCACTGTCAAAAGACTGCTTCATTTAAGTCCCAGAAAGTCTTTAACCAAGTAGTTGTAGTATAGCTGAAGTGCCGAAATAGGCAGATCGCTAGTTTCTTATACAATGAAGTTACCTTTTCTGCAACACCTGGCAGCTTTAGCGGTGTGGTGGCAGTAACTACCGACAGGGCAGTCCTTTCGATGGGGACCACCTCCACAGTCTAATGGGCGACCTTCAGCATCTGTTAGAGGCTCATCATCGCCACACGGTCGAAACTGGAAATAATGGACAATCAATAAAATATGATCCTCACAATTCTACTAATTGTAAATTTTAATAAATTGGTGCGAGTTATTCTGATTAACAGCTATTTTACTCCAAACAGATAACTTGTAAATTTTAAATAAAATACACTAGGTAACTATAATATATATCTGAAAAAGGAGCTTACTATGAAGAATTATAATATCACCTCTAATCCTCTACAAAGCGCCAGTGGCCTTAATCTAAGGTCTTCCTGTCGCCTGCATGCTTCCAGCTTCATATGGCACAGAGTAGGATAAAGCCTGAGGTCCGAGGCGCAAACTGGAGTAGAAGAAGCAGCAGCCGCCGCCGCACAATCGAACAAACAAGCGCAACGCGGCTGCCCGTTTGAATCCACAGCGCAAGTGGCTTCATATGCACATTGCACGCGTGCACAAACCGCTGTGCTCACTACCTCGCTTGTACTTTCGGGATTATCTTCTGAAGATCGAATCTCATTGCTCAAGTCAAGTTTAGAGGTTTTGTTGGTTCCTGTTATGGAAAAAGATATGATGGTAAATTCCAAAATGTTTAGTTACGAGAAATTGAATTCGGACAGGTCGTTCATGCTTTTATCCTAAAAAATGGAGCGCTGTATCCAATATTCGTTATAGGCGGTATGTTTACTTAAGGGTTTATATGGGGCCGTCGGGGACCTCGCCATTGAGTCGAGGTTTTAGCTGAGGAAGATAATAAAATAAAAAACTTTTTTTTTTGTAAAGTTAGTGTTATAGAGAAAATGAAGGTCCATAAAAACCTGCAATGACTGGCGTACAAATATTTGGAATATTTGTACGAAACGTATTTGAGTACGCACCATCAGTGAGTTCGTTCTGGGCTTCGGCGCACTCTCCGTAATAAGCAACAGCGACGGGCGGCTCACCCCGCATGCGCGCTTCGCAGGCCGCCTTCTGCAGCGCGCACTCGTGCGGGTAACTGCGGCCGCTGGTGGCGCACACGGGCTCGCGCGCCGCCGCCCCGCACGGCGCGCCGCACGCGCACGCCCCGCGCGCACACCACGTGCCCGCCGGACATTCCACGCCAGCGCACGACTCTACGTATGACAACATTATTCAATTAATTACATACAAGAAGAGAGTGAGAGAAAAAAAGGTATAATTGAAAATTTTGTCATTATTTGTAAAGAATTAAATTTGGCTATGAAAAAACTGGAAATCAAATATTTAAAAAATACCATGGAAAACTGGCCTAATTCAAGTATCTCACCACAGGAACCCATGTGCTGAACGTAGAGTCGTCTCTTCTCTTGACAGGCTGAGTCACGTAATTTACAAACGCTGCTATACGTTTGGTTGTCGTTGCCACAGACCTCCTCTGTTTCCTGTAAAACAGAAAAATTATAATTAATTTTCTAGTGCAACATCTACAGATCCAAGCGATCTTCTCTAAGATGAGGGTCCATTCAAGGTTATTTCGTACAAGCTGGATTTCGTAAATCCGTAATTTAGAATCGTCTTACCGTTCCTTCTTCACAATGCTTTGGACAGACGCAACTTGCTTCGGACACGCCGTCACTCTCGCAGACAGCATAGAATTCGCACTTCTTGTTTTCGCAGCCATCTGAGTAAAAATAATTCCCATGTCTCAGCCCAAAGTTACTAGCAATGTTAGTTTTCTTACTTATTTTTAAGAGCACGAAACAACGTTAAAACAATATTGTCTATGTAAAGTCACATTTTCTTTTAAAGTTATCTTCATACAAACACTATACCATCAAAGGTAATTTAATAAGTAGAATATAAGTAAGGATTCCAAAGCTAACTCACTGCAAGGTCCATCATACAAGACTTGTACGTCACGCCGATGCCGACATGCTTCCAGCTGTAGTTTGCATCTGTTTCCATATGATATGCCATCAGACCCGCAAACTGGAGCGAATTCATTAGAACACCTCGGACAACGGCATATCCCCCTTCCACCTGTTGCCACACACTCTCCCCCGTGAGGGCAAATACGACCGGCGCACACACCGTTGGAACCTAGATAATAAAAGCTTTTTACATGATTACCAATGAAGTTAAAAAAAACAGTTCCTAAAATTCAATATTAAATTATCTATAGTAATTCATTATAGTAAGTAGTAGGTATATCTCCGTCTCGTACATTTTAATTTTAAATTCCTTATTCGCCTTGAGAATTTTATGGGATCGTTCATCCTTGTTGTCATTATTAATGGGTAATTGGGAAGGTACAGAATCAGAAATAAGTTCCTTACTCAGAACGTTATAAATATGAATTCAATAAATAAAAAAATCTAAAATGTTTAATGTGGATGTTTTATCAAAAATAGTGAAGCAGCACTGACCACAGGCCCCTGCATGCGCAGCGCGCAGTTCCCTCCCAGAGAGACAAGCGGCCCTGCGAAGCGCACAGTCGGAGTCGTGCGTCCTGCCATCGGAGCCACAGACGGGCCGCAGCACGGGCTCGCACGGCGGCCCGCACGAACAAACCGCACCGCCACCTTCTATCCTACACTCGGCGCCGTGTCGACATTCCACTTCCGCGCATGGATTTACACCTGGAGCAAGTATTTTAGCGACAAAGAGAACCTTACAAAACTAAACTACAGGATTGTACTATGGCTACCGTCTAATCAATGATATACGACATATTATACGACTAATCAACGATTACTCGACCACAGTACCACACAAGCAAGCAGAGTTACTTGTTATATAAATCGACAATAAAGCAATAAATAAGAAAGGCAGATCAGTTTCGGTCATATTTTTACAGAAATGTGATTCTGCTTTCACTAAACATAGTTTCTCCGAAATAAACAATATTATTCAAGACTTCATCACCTGAACTACATTGGCCCTTGAATATGATCCTAAGTTGTTTCCTAGCCCTGCAGGACTCCCTGTGCATCTGGCACTCGTTGGAGTACGTCTTGCCGTCGGAGGCGCAAACGGGGGAGAACTCCAGCGAACAGGGCTCGGCGCAGCGGCAGGAGGGCGACCGGCGCTCGTCTAACTGACAAACCTCGGGGTCTGGACAGGTCACTCCAGCACATGGATCTGGTAATAAAGGAGCCAAGGTGCAAGAACCTATGTCATTTTACTTATGTGTATAAATGTATGTATGTTTGTGTATTGCTAATAATTTGAAATGTTGAAATGTTTGAAATGTGTTTGAAATGTTTGGAATAGTTGGGTGCTCTTCCAACAAAACAATGAATGTAAAAATTTGAGGTTAACCAACGAAGTCATGGATGAAGTGCTCTGACG
The DNA here is from genome assembly GCA_949316135.1 of Choreutis nemorana. Classification (NCBI taxonomy): domain Eukaryota; kingdom Metazoa; phylum Arthropoda; class Insecta; order Lepidoptera; family Choreutidae; genus Choreutis; species Choreutis nemorana. The sequence goes on from OX438598.1 coordinate 5,185,819, forward strand.
GCGCGCAAATCTGTTGGAGGACCTACTTATTTTAAAATTCTCCTTACCACATTTGCCAAAATATTTGAATGTGATGTTAGTTTTAGTCTCGCAGGCAGATTTTCGCATTTGACATTCTCCCGAGTAGTCACGAGCATCACTGGCACAGAGCGGCCTGGAGCCCTCGTGGTCCCCGTAGCTCGGGCAAGAGGTCGGGCACTCACAGTTGTATGATTGACCGTCTGCAGTCGGCCGGCATTGTTCGCCAAAACCGCACGTCACACCGTTGCAAGGGTTTGGAACGTCTGACAATAAGATATTTAGATTCATTTGTGAAGATGAGAGATTTATCGATTAAGGGATAAGTTGCTGATAGGATGTTGGTATCGGTAGAAGTACTAAGTTGTACCTTTCTTCGTATAAAATTCTTCTAATTTTGACAAATATCCTAGTCAAAGTTACATAAAGATTGAAAGTTAGTTTTTACATAGATAGACGTAAGGAGAAATCAGCCAAGGGAAAGTACTAATTACAAACATATAATTTAACGGATTCCATATTTATCATATAAAAGACATCCTCATATTTAAATTGGTTCACTTTACCCAAGCAAATAGACAAAAGGTTAATATACTTGCCACTGGGAAACAAATAGCATCCATAAGCAACTGTTGCTATTAAAGAAAACAACAATTGAACGGTCACCATCATACGAAAAACTCCTCTATCAGCCTTGCCATCTTTCAGCATCTTAAAGTAACATTGCAATAGGTTCACTAAAAATGACAAAGCACAAGATGAAAATAATAACAATCAATATCGTGTTTATGGAACTTAAACCTAATTAAGTTAGGAGTTTTACTTACAAAATTCGATAAGCCTTTTCAGCCTCGATGATCAAATTGGATTTGGCAGTAGTTGATTATGCAACATGTTCTTTGTTGTTACAGGAGACTGTTTTAATAAATTCAACCTTGTGTCCGCGAATCAACTCGTGTCATCACCACGCCACCGGGTGCGCGACTACCGACTTCAAAGTTGTCCATTGAAGAACTCTACATGCCATGCGCGAAAAGTCGAAATTTTACTAATTTACCTAGTGATATTCTTAATATTTTCATCCCCTGTTATGTTTAGAGCCGGGCAATAATTATTTAATTAATATTGCTATGCATTAAATTTATCCTAGTTCTTTGAGAAATTCCTACCTTAAATCTGGGATAACACCTGTACGAGTTGTTAGTAAAAAAATAAAAATAAAAACACATGAACGGTATTTTAAAAATGCCAAATTTACGTCATTTTCGACCATTATAATCTCAGTGTCGGAGCCGTTAGCAAAATTAGTCGGTGATTAAGCAAGATACTCACTGAGTGGTGTAGCAAATAATATACATAACTCACTATGTACATTGGATTGTATGGCATCGTATTATTGTTTTTTCAGTGATAAAGTATATTTGCGCCATCTACAATTAAACAGTCGAAGACTGGAAAAAGAGGATAAAACATGTGAAGTGACTTGAAGATGAATAATATGGGGTAAAATAAGTTAATCGAGTTAAATAATAAATTCTGGAAACGATACTGAGTCAGAGCCATCTGAATCTTAAATCAGTTATGAATCAGAAAATGAGAGAATTTGAAGAATTAGGTTAAGTTTTAAATAATGAACGTTTTGATTTAAATAACTTTCTTATAATTCCTTCTCATTTTCTCTATTTTTTATTCCTTTAATGTTGCTCTAAAATCTTTTGAATATTATGTACTTAAACCAAATTCTAAACAAATACTGAAACCTTATTGACAATGACTCAAAATAATAATTATTAATAAAATAAATCAACTTTAGATTTTTTTGTCATCTGCTCGTAGTTTCTGATGACGTCATTTTATCGTCATCAACGCAGCTTTCCAATTTTTCGGGGACATGTAGAAAGTGGTTGAGATTGTTTCCGGGGCACACGGATATTTTAGACTAGTTATTTATTTATTAAATACCGCCCGAGGCTTAGACAAATGGCCATTTTCCGCATCGCCAAAACGCTCGATAACCTCCAAGGAGTAAAATTCGGGCAGTATACTCTAGATTAAGTGTTTTAAAGTTGTCAAAAGTTTTTGAGCGCGAAAGATTTAACCATGAACTATTTTGTGACAAAATATATTTTTACACGGGTGACGATTTATGGAAAATTTGTTGAAATAATTTTGTCGAATAACTATTTTTCGAATCACAGTTCGTTAAAACAAATTTATATATAGTTATATAAAGAGCGATGTCATCCAGTCGTTTTCCACGACGGACAACTGCCTTATTGTTTCGAAAAATTGTGATTAGATAAATTTTCCGTAGCCGACGGATGACATATGCAAATGAGCATAGTCTAGTGATGGGACATGACTCACACTATTGACATCCTTAAAGATCGATCAAATTAGATTTTTGGAGGTTTAAAATATGTATGATGTTATGTTTTTGTATGTGTGTATGTTTAATTTTTGTACTAAAGAAAAATGTTACGTAAAACATCTTTTGCTAATAGAAGTTGTAATTTAAAGTATGATTTCTTATTTAAATCAATCAGACAGATTTACATAAAATTATTGATCGATTCACCCCATCACTAACCTTCTGTCAATTCTATTAAACTTAAGAGTGAATTTAGTTTGTGTCACCTCAACCTGACCCCTCAAGAGGTGTATAACATTTAATTTTATTAATTTTAAAACCAATTATCATCAATTGACATTAAAATAATAAGATTTTATATAGGTATATAAAATTACCGTTTTAAAAATCGAGAATTTAATATGTACCAAAGTTACTTTTGTCATCGAGTGCAACATGTTACTAGTACTTAATGAATATTTGAATTTGTTGTTTTACATTGTACTTCTTGTTTTTCCTTTTTCGGGTTTTTTTTTTAATTAATTGCATTGAGGTATTTTTAAATATAAAATGGTTATGTGGTATAATAATACATAACACCCGCGATCTGGACGTCAATAAGGTGGTTCTAAAGGATTTTTTAGAGCAAGGTACTAAATAGTAAATTCCAGGTTTTTTTTTTGTAATGGGTAAAATTAAATTTGTTATGGTACACCCACCATTTTAACTAAAATTTAAAATAAAATAAAATTCAAATAAATATATTCATTTTTGACAGTCATTGGTTTTCATAATAATACCACAAAAATCAACTTTAATATGTTTATTATAATGGTAGATACCATTTAAGATGCTTCGACTCTTATTACATTAAATCGCTTGTAACAGAGAATAAGACTTTACATTATGTATAAAAATAGGACTGTATGAGCCCTGTTAGGACTCGGAAATGCACGTAGAACGACAAATTAATGTACAAATCAAACACTTTCCTCCACACTGCGAAAATGCAATGACAAAGTTTATGTGCCTTTTTCAAGCTATACACAATATTCTGCAATTGCACATGATTTATTTAGTTGCAGCCTTAATAACATCTCTAATTTTGTACAATTACTATAAGCTATATATCACCAGTGTTTCTGTCTAATTTAATATTAAGATACAGTGACGAGACATCAAATAAATAGAAAATCGATTACAGTGAAATTACACATGGAAATTGGGCAATAAAATTGAAACAATATAAAATAATGCATTCTGTACATTAACAATTCATACATAGACAGATTCGGCAATAAATAAATTTACTATACAGTCTCACATACAAAAACAATTCATACAATTAATATTAACTCAAGTCGAAATTGATGCTCTTCGCTTATCACATAGATAAAACCACAGCACTATTTGTCACTTACACTTCAAAGTAAAACGGTTAGACCAGTGTTTAGAAGAAACTATTATAAACTATTTACAAGTTATAGTTACATAAATATTTACACGTGGAGTTGTACTCCGTAGGAATTAAGTTGGTGGAGCGCGCCTATCGTAATCTCTGCGGTATACCTCGCGCTCGTACTCTCTCTCTTCGTACGTATAACCACCACGCCAGTCTTCAGAGTAAGGCCTGACTGGCGGGAAACCCATGCCGCTTGGCATTGACGCACCTTCATAGTAACCGGCGCCGTACGCCGCAGGCATTCCGCTATAACTCCCATACCTACTAAAAAATAATAATTAAATGGTAGGAATATGATAGGTTTCATAATATAACGCATAAAAACAAGGTATAATCGCAGTAAATCAATACTATATATAACTCTGGTAAAACTAGAATGCGAATTAAAATTTCGCTTTCCTCAAAATGCTGGCTTTAGACCAAGCACGCTAAAAAACAAATCCGGCACGAGTTGTTTTTTTTTTTATTATTCCGCCGTTAAGCGACGATGAAGTTAAACATAGAACATCCCTACCCCGGAGAAGCCTATTCACTCTTGCTTTAAAGAGCCCCAGGTTATATTGATCAGGGTTCACAACGGCATGCACAGAATTCCGCACCCTTGCAGTACGTATTATAAAGGACTTTACAAAGCGTTTAGTCCGGATGGTCGGAATATCCATAACTTCCGTCTACGGCTTGTGTCCCGAAGATGAAAGGGGGTCGGTGAAATTAAAGCGTTCAATTCCTGAACACACCCGAAATGTGTCTTATAAAATACCGATAACCTTGCGTCGATGGGTGAGGTTCTACTTAGTATTAAGGAATACTTTTCTCCCTGTCTTAACAATAACAACAATAAATACATAGCTTCTATCACTTGCGCCTCCCGCAACAAAAAATGTGTGCTAGCCCTGCTCGTTTATAAGTAGACATCGTGATCTGCTTTCAAAATTTAAAATAGCAAAAAAAAGACTTATTATCTACGTATCATGGAGTTAAATCCGACAGGCTGATTAATTGAAAAAGAAACGACTAGTAGCCTACGGACGCGGCTACTAGCCGTTTCTAAATTACGATTTATGCTGAATTTCAGTTCGGTTTCCGTATCTGAAACCACATTGCCGTGTAAAATACATTTTTTTACGTTTTCGTAAGTCCGCGTTCATGACTAACTAACCACTCAATCCTTACCTTCAATCAATTTTAAAAGAGATGTTACAAAAAGTTGTCATTCATCAATCAAATTTGCCTTATTCTTCACCTGGACCTTTATTTCAGCACTAATCTTAATATAAATTATGGATCCTGCCTTGACAGATTAGAAGAAATCGTAATTTTATAACTTCAAATTTCCAATAATATAGTTTAGTTTAATCTACAATATCAGTTAAACTAAGATTCCAACCCACATTCCTTAACTTACCTTCTCTTGTCATGAGGCCTAGTGTTGCGTTCCGTGCGATATTGTCGCGGGCCGGGATAAGCCGGCGGCGGCCAGGCTGGGTGCGAGGGATGCGCGGGATGCTCAGCGTGCAGGTACGGCGGCCGCGGCCGACCCGGGCCCGCGCCGCCGCTGTCCCGCCGCGTCCGCGACCTGTCTCGTTCTCTGTCCCGCTCTCTGTCGCGGTCGCGGTCCCGGTCCCGCTCTCGGTCCCTGTCTCGCTCCGACCGGCTTCGATCTCTGTACAAATCGTCCCGCTTCAGACTCCTATCACTATCCTTACGGTCCTTGTGTTTACTTTTATGTCTGGGGTGTAACGAGCGATGGCGGCGAGAGAATGAGGCGGGTTAGCGATTTGATGAGGAATGGTCAAGAAAAATATGATGTTAAAACTAAGTAATCAAGCAGATGGTCTTATGGGTTATCAATAGAAGATTATGGTGTTACTAAACAAAAAGCGGTTTTCTAGCTTACCTCTCATGTCTCTTAGAATCATTAGTTTCAGGATCACATTCCCCTTCTTCTAATTTTCTTTTGACTCCTGAAGTGTGTGGTATTTTAGCACTTAATTTATCAAATTTTGATTCTTTTTCAATTTTCGGTCTCTTTTCCTTTCTCTCACCACTCTCTTCGTTTTTAGACTCTTTTTTAAATGACTTTGAATGATTATTGGAATCGTGATTATTTTTGTTATTCTGCAAATTCAATTTACCATTCTGCTATTTAATCACATACATAATCGTACAAGAAGTTAAGTCAACGATTTGAGAGCTTTTATAAAATTAACAAAAAAAATAATCAAAACATACCCTTCCTTTGAGATTTTCCTTTAGTTTTCCTCCTTTCTGTTTTGACGTTGTTGTTTTCTTTAATCCAAATTTGTACAATCTATAAAGTTGCTTTGCATCAAAATTAGTGAATTTTGATACAAAATACCAGAGATTACTTCTCCACTCAACTTTTTTTTCAGGGTCAGGATAAGCTTCTAAGCAGATATCTATTTGGTTTCCTATTTGAGTTAGACATGTTCTTGTTCTTGTAACTTGTTCAGACTCTGATAAATTTTGCTCTGGATCTGGGTTATCTAAAGCTCGGAGTGCTTTCTTAACAGGCCTCATTTTCTCTTTACACTGAAAAAAAATACATTTAAAACATGTACCAAAAAATATATTTATTTAAACATAATTCTTTAAAATATGAACTACCTCTTCAAAAACAGAAGGATCCAAGTCACCCAACACTTCCAATGCTCGAGGTTCATTGTTTGCAGTGAAATGCATAGGGCCTGCAGGCTTCTTGCGACCCTTTTCTTTACCACCTTTGGTCCTGTCTTTGCCCTCTTTCTTGGTGCGTTTTTTATCTTTTTCTTTTCTATCATTAGATGTTTCATCATGAGTTAGCACATCCTCTGTCTTTGATTTGCCCTATAAAATAAACATATCGCACCACATATATTTATTGAAATTAATCATTTATATATCATTCAACATTCTTCAACTTTGAAAATAACTACATACCTTGTCAGTCTTATCATTTCTGGCAGGTTTGTTAGACTTTTTCTTGTCATCTCCAGAACTACCATCATCCTCAACCAGATCTTTCGTGACTGGTTCCTTATTACCTCTCTTGACCCTAGGCTTCCTTTGTTTCTGTTTACCATTCTTTTGATCTAATAATTTCTTGATTAATTTAAGTAAGTATTCTGCTCTTGATTGCAAATGTTTGGCCTGAGGTTTTTTATCTTCATTGGTAAGAATTTTGTCACCTATTTCAAACGAGGAATCCATTTTTATTGCTTCCCAGGAACCCATACCATATTGATAAATACCAGCCAACAATTTTGAATCATCTGCTACATCCCAGTCAACATCAAAGTTTGCTGGTCGTGTTCTAAAAACATTTTTTTTTCATAATAACAAGAGCAGCTTCTATATTAGTCAAAATCGTAAAGTAAAAAAATCGTCATATAAATTATTTAATGATGAATTTAAAAAAAAAGATAATTATGTACCTGAAATCCAACTGCCATTTTAATCTATCTTCTTTAGTATGTGGTAAAAATTCATCCAAAGGAGCTAACTCATCTTGACAAGCAGCCATGGTCTTCGCATTTACAGGCACACCTCCCAATTTAAAAGTTTTCCTGGCATTTTTGCGACCATCACTTTGTTCATCTTAAAAAGATGAGGGAGATTTAAAAAAATATTAAATCAAGTCTCAGAAAAATTCACCACTAATTTAAGGGATGGGGACCTACTTGCTGTTTCAGATGTATCATTGAGCACTGCCTTGCATCTTTCGGCCAGAATTTCGCCAAGCTTCTTCAGTTCAGCTAAAGGCTTTTCTTGCAGTTCCGCATCGCATGCTATGCTGTCCAAATGCTTCAAAGGAGCCGAAAACTTTTTATAACTCTTAACAAACCGTCGAATCTAAAATAATAGAATTAATGAAATATTTTGAACAGTAAAAAGTCATACATTTTTAGGACGCATATTAAAATTAATATTTTAGATAAGGATCTTACCTCGTGATCTGTAAAACCTTTGATTTTCTCTCTGTGTGATGCAGGTGGACGTCCTCTCTTCCTAGGCCGGTCATCATCAGCACTAGCCTCACCCTCTGATACTTCACTTTCACCATCACCTTCTCCATCTGCATGTTCACCATCACCAGAAACGCGACCGCGACGTCTGCCACGCTCTAAATTGAAATATAGTTTTTAGGACAAAAAAATATAATCCCAACAAAATGATAAAACACCTGAGAGCTATGTTGAATTCCTGCCATTGACTCAGAATATCGCTAGCAACACTAGTCTATTTTTCTACTAATTTTATCAACATACTTGACAAAAACAGTAACAAACAAAACAAGAAAACAAAATATTATTAAAATGTAGAAATAACAATAATCCGATATAACGCGCTGACTAGTATCACTAGCGATATTCTGAGTTCAACGGCAGGAAGTTTGACGTCATCAACATAACTGTCAGGTGTTTTGTCATTTTGCGGGGTTTATAATATGGTTAAAGTAATGCTATATGTTATAAATCAAATCTATAGCTAGCATACCAAATAAATATTCATTCACACCAAACAAATACAAAATAAATACTTACTACCATCAACATTATTCTGTTGCAAGTTCTTTCTTCTAGGTGGTAAGTACAAATCTTCCATTTCTTTGTTTTTCTCTTCTTCTGCAATAGTTTTTCTAACATTTTCAGGAATAATATCATCCTATCAAATTAAAATTAGATTATTTTCAAACTTAAATAAATTTATCTAAAGTAATCTATATGTAGTGTTTATAGTTTTTTACAACATTTTTTCATACCCAATCTTTGCTTTCCTCTTCTGCATTTTCTTTTTTCACTTCCATAACAGCTTTTTCTTCATCGAAAGCAAAGCTAGCAACTTTAAAGGCGGAAAGTAACTCGTCGCCCACCATTGCAGGCCCTTCGTCACGCGTCTCAGCTCTTTGTAGAATTTCATCAATATCACACTATAAAAAGACAGATTTATATTAAAATAACGAAATTAACACTGTGTAATGGATTCTGTTTTATTTTTTACAAAAAAAAAAAAAAACTTACGACAGGATCCTCTTCATTCTCATCATCATCCTTAAATAATTCTTCAGCACCAAACTTTAATATTGCGTTTAAGTCTTCCTTATTGAATGGGTTATTAGCATTTGTACCAGATGCATCTCGTTTATTTAGAACAGTTCTACCCGTTGTATCCATCCTCTGTATGACGAGATGATCCAATACCATTTTACGTTTTGCTCTTTCAACAATATCTTCTTCAACAGATCTGGCAGTAACTAAGCGGTAAATGTTGACCTAAAAATGAATTACAGGTTCTAACACATTACGGAATAAGGTATATTTTTAAGTGTCATGAAATGCAGCCCTAGTGAGCAGCCTTTGCAGCGGAATCAGACAAGCTTCACAGTAACAGGCGAAACAGCAGAGCCCAGCAAGAAAGACCCTCAGCATGTGGTTGGGCTTGTTTGTCCAAGATAGTATATGTGGGTTCTTTATGCAATATTTACCTGGTTTTTCTGTCCTATGCGATGTGCTCTTGCTTGAGCTTGGAGATCATTTTGAGGATTCCAATCTGAATCGAAAATAATCACAGTATCAGCTGTTGCTAAATTAATTCCAAGACCACCAGCTCTGGTGGACAGTAGAAAGCAAAAGTCTGTTGAACCCTCAGCATTGAAGTGGTCTAAAGCTTGCTTTCTTATTTCTCCTTTAATACTACCATCCAGTCTTTGAAATGGAAAATGTCGCCTCTGCAAGTATTCAGCTAGAATATCTAACATTCTGACCATCTGAGAAAAGATCAAAACTCGATGTCCAGTTTCCTTTAGCCTACATAGCAATTTGTCCAGAAGAAGCAGTTTGCCTGATCCTCGCAAAAGTTTCTGCAAATTAAAAGGAAAATAAGAAAACAAAACAACCCAAAAAACTGTTGATGTATTACACAAATAAGAATAGGCACCTCAACAGCATCGGTAGTGGCAAGAGATGCTCTTGATTCAAAATCTTCTGGCTTAGTTAACAGAGCATGGTTGCAACATTTTTTGAGTTCTATGACAATGTTGATAAATGTATTTATTGAACCTTTGACCCCTTTTCGCAAAGCACTATAATTCTTTGTTAGTATCCATTTATAATACTGCTTTTGAATAGACGTCATCTCTACTCTCAATATTTGTTCCACTTTAGCAGGTAAAGATTTTTCTACATCTTTTTTCTGCCTTCTCAAGATGAAAGGTTCTAACTGTCTGTGTAACTTTTCATAGCCTTTAGTTGCAGCATCTTCATGATCTTTCTCAAAATCTTCCCATGATTCAAACCTTTAAAAATTTACAGAATTTAATAAAATATTTATACATTAGAAATATATTGATTTAGTATGATAATTCAATAATCTTACTTATAAGGCATAATAAAATGCAGAAGCGCCCAGAGCTCTTTAAGAGAATTTTGTAAGGGTGTCCCAGTTACTAGTAGGCGATGATTTGTATCAAATTCTTTTAATGCTTTGTATAATAGTGAGTCATCATTTTTTAACCTATGAGCCTCGTCCACAAGTAAACACGCCCAGCTGAAGGACCTCAGAAATTGTCTATCTTTCAATAGAATTTCATATGTAGTTAAAATTGCATTGAATTTTAATCTCTTTGAACTAGCAAAACTCCATTCGAATTGTCTAATCTGCAGGAAAGTCAAATATTAATTTTGAATTTAAAGTTAACAAACAATCAAATAATTAATCAACTTTTTTATATTTTTACATATATATAGAACCTACAATATCTCGGCTGATGACATCGCCAATGTATGTAACGACATTTACATCTGGTGCCCATTGTTGGAACTCCCTTTGCCATGCAGTCATTGTACTTAAGGGCACAACACACAGAAACGGTCCATATAACTGTTGTGATTGGAACAAGTAGTACAAGAAGCATATTGTCTGGAAAATGAATTCATGTTATTAATTTTTTCCAATTAAATATTGAATCAAATAAAAGGAAGAAATTAACTACCTGTATAGTTTTACCTAAGCCCATTTCATCAGCAAGAATCACAGAATTATCTTTACACCATGAGTGTATTAACCAATTCAAACCATCCATTTGATAATCTCTTAATATGTATGTCTGAAATAAAATATACACTTTGTTATTGGTTCATATTCCCAAATATGGAATTATGTATTCGTTGTTACAAATTTTACCTGATCTTTGCCCATATACTCTGGTTGCTCCTTAACATGATGAAACTTTGGTCTTCTTCTCAAAACGGGACAATGTCTTGATGGTGTCGTTTTAGCCGCCTCTCTATGTTTAAAGTTTTCTACTTTTTCAGGCCACCTTCTTTCAATCAAAGCAGAATCTTCCCATGTCGCATCTGCATATGGAAGAGATTCCCATTTGCAAAAATATTCATGGGCAGTGCCTCCACCTTCTAATTCTCGAGTTTGGACAGCTAAAAATGAACAAAACTTAAAAAAATAATATGGTAAAACAATTACAACAGAAAATATATTTCAACAAGAGATATTTACCTATTATTCTTTCAACGTTATTGTAAGTTTTGACTAATTCTTGTTGTAACTCAGACTGACATTCAAAGTAATCTATATCTTCAGGTCCCGCTTGTTGTCTCCACCAAGACAGTTCACCTTCTTTCTTAATGAAATTCTCTAATTTTTTCATCCCTTTAACTTTTTGATCTTGCAATGTTTTTTCTGACTCCCAAGTGTTATGTATGTGAGACCATCCCTTCCATTTGATCAAATATTGAGGTTCTGTAGATTCTCCATCAGTTGGATCACAACCTTCATTAGGATCTCCATTTTCTTCTATATAGTAAAGTGTAGTCACATTCCCAGTGACTGCATAATGAGAAGAAGACATTAGCTAAAATTATACCAGTATTGTTTGCACACAAATGCAAAATGAGATGAACCAGGTAACAAATTTGAATTTTTACTGGTTTATTTACTAAGTTATAGAAGGTATGTAAAATAAAATAAATGAAAAATCATGTAATAAAATGGAATTGAAAAAAAAAAAATTGGCAATGTGATTAGCAGTAATACAAAAAACATACCTCCTTTTTTTCCTCTACGAAAACCAAGTACCCTTTCAATAGTTTCACTGTTATCTTCAGGTTCAGGCTCCGTCCCCTCCACCTCGCCCTCCCCTCCCTCGACTTCAAGTAGATCTGATGAGTCGGTTTGTTCGTCACTTGCTTCTTTATAACTAACTGCAGCTCCAGCACGACGTGTTGCTGTTCTGTTTGATACAATGAGATTTCATACTATAATTTGATTTAATTTGTAATTACAATTATGCTTAGAAATGGAGAACACGATTCTATTTGGTGTACTAGCTTAAAACACTCTCTCCTCACAATATATTGAAACCTCCATTTTTTTTATCTGATATACCGTCTTCGAGATATTTTATTCGTAAAAATGTTCGATTTATTATGGAATGTAGGGGAATGACGCCACACGCGCAGTACGTTGCTGGCCTCGATGGTAGCTCGCGTAGTTAGGACGAGGCGCGGCAAGCAGTGTACTACGCGCACCCGAGGACTGTGACGTCACGGCTGTATTTTCCATGTAATTTTTATTTCACTTACTGCATAAAAATTAAATTATACAAAAATGATTATATTCATTTACATGTAAACTCCAAAATACTCCCAATTAAGTTTCAATTTACTTAATTTGTGAATCTCAGATTATAGAATTAAAGACAAGTTGAAACAGTCAATAGAAACTCGAAAGTTGTAAAAATTCTGCCAAAAACCTTCATCAAACAGTCATTAGGTGTGGCTAAGTTAAGTTGAAAATAATATCCTGCTATATTTGGAATATGTAAGGTTGTAACCCTAATGAAAAAATACGTATAAAATTCATATAGATGTACAATGTCTACCTGTATTTAAATATTTTATGTACAATTCTCAAAAAAAAAATTGTGTAAAAAAGTTGGGACTTGTTTCTCTACCCTGGCAACTGTATACACTAAGGCATGTGTTCCTACAATGCTGTCACCTGTTTGTCGACATACATAGCTGTTAAACAAGCCATGCAACATTTAATGAGTGCACTCCATCTGCCTTTAATTCTATAATCTGAGCTGTGAATGTTCTACATTGCCATAAATGTGTGAACACTCATGGACAATATTAGGGAATACAATAAAAAATGTTGTTTTTAAAATCAATCAAATTTGGTTAACGGAATCAAACCAAAATTACTTTAACTTAATTCCATTTACCAAAAAGAAAGTATTTAGAATCGTAATTAATTCAAAATTTTCTTTAAAATTATGGAACCACTGGTTTGGACATTTTTTGATAGGGAAGATACTAGCAAGAAACCTCAGATTCTATCATTTATCCTAAGATTCTATTACAGAAAAGAATTACAGAACTACTAATACTAATATATCAACATGGTTTTATGAGCTGGTTACCAAACTTTTTAAAAGATTTAGATTTTGTAAATAACTTTGAACTATTAACAAAATCTAAATCTTTTCATTTTTTTTTGGTTTTCATGTAATTTCTAATATAACATACTTCCCTAATGTAAGTTATTTATTTGATTTTAGATTTTGTCAAAAAATTCTCTTGACTGCCTTCTTTATCATACTAATTGTAAATTATCATAACCATAAAATTTCAAATTTAACACCACCCAACTTGCTAATGTTGTACATCAATGGAAACGGGGTATAAATATACCCTGTTTCATACATTATTATTGCATATGCATGGGTACATGATTGTTACTTAATAATCATAACCAACAAATCACAAGTATCAAAATTATTGGTAGCCCAAGATGTCAAGAGGTATTGGGAGATCAGTCATTATAAAGAAAGCAGGACAGTGACATAAAATCTTTTGGAGGTTCTTAGTTATCAAATTGTTTAGAAATCTGAGCTAAACTAATTCTAAGGGAAAACGCAAAACTCCCAAGAAGTTCAAGGGAAAGGGAAAGAAACTGTAAGAAGAACTCATCAGTTGAAATAAATCAAAATTTGCCTGCCAGAGACCCCCTTCTTGCCAGAAGCCATTAAATAGCTTGAGTTAATTTTGCTCAAAATCACAAAAATTTTATTCACTAATCCATTTCTTTTTTGGAGTATACACAATTTCTAATTTTCGAATTATAATAAAACTTAATAAGCTTAATTATCACATGTCTGCATTATATTTATATACCAACTTTTTGTTTTCTTGTAATTTTGTCCATAACTCAATGAATTAGTTTGATTCAATACTAATTGTATCTGTATATTAAAAAGAAACAAAGGGAAAAAATCAACTTAATAACCTTTTAGTGTCTTCATCTGAACCCTCTGAACTTTCATCTTCATCACTTGTAAATCTTCTTCTTCTTGAGGGTTTCTTTTTTCTTAAAGGTACACTTCTTTGGCCAGGTCTTTTTGAAGGTGGAGGTGGTGATCCTTTCATATCACTGTCACTGTCTGATGAGTCAGAATTCCATGAATCACTACAAAACATAAAAAATTAATACAGAATTAGTTCAAAACAACAGCATCACTAGAAATTAATAAAAAGAAAATTTTACCTTTTTTTTCTGCCTTTCCTATTGCTTCGACCACCTCTGTCACTTGAATCACTGTCTGCAATTTTTAATCTATCGGGTTCTTTTCTAGGTCTCCCTGATCTTCTAATCCCATAAATATCAGGGTTGTCTTCCCATAAATCAGAGTTGACCTTTTCATGGTTGTTTCTTCTTGCTTTTGAGTGAGATTCTTCATCATAAGAATCTTTGTCTGAATGGTGATCTGATTTTGATGAGTTAAGATTACGTTTGGAAGAGGACTTTGTGTCATCACTGTGATGTGAGCAAGCAGAAGATTTTTCTGAGCCTGACCGAGCATCTGAACCAGATCCTGATGAGCTTGATCCACTGTCACTAGAAAATTGTTCTTATTGATTTCCAAAAAGGGGAAACAAAGTATTTCATGACATCCATCACTAGTTCAAAATGTATTTAGTTAAGATTCAGAGTAAATTAAAACAGGTATGGGCATATATAAATGATAACATAATATGAGTGATATCTATGGTAGACTGTATTAATTTGCTAGGATCATCATGTTCATCTCATGACCCATACCCACATTGATAAATACCCCTGTCTAGCAGTTACAATGTTACACTACAAATTCTCCAAGCCTCACCTCTCACTACCGGAACCCGAACCACTAGAGTCACTCTTCTCTTTTTCACTCAAAGAATCACTTCCAGATCCTTTCATAGAGCCAACCTTCAATAAAAAGGTAAGTAAAATTTAGATTTATTTTACAGCTAGAATATTGAAAATACAATAAAAATAATATTATTACCAAAAATTTGTGTGTAAAAATTCTAATTCAGATTGTTGTGATTTTTTCCACATTTTATTCTTAAATATTTTGGTGAAACAAAGCAATATTCCCAACTATGAAATAAATAATAATAGAACTAACCTGACAATTTAATATTTCAAAATCAAATATTTATGTGAAAAAGAAACAAAACATGTGCAATTCACTATATTCATACCTATCACAACAGAAAGAAAAATCTAAAATATCTTCAACTGCAACAAAGTCTAATCAAAATAAAAATATATTTTTCTACAACTGTTTTAAGGAAAATATTTAAAAGCAGCGAGTCTTCAAATTAATACATTTACTGAATTTAATATCTAATGCAACAAACAGTAATTAACTGTAAAGGGAATTTTTATAACCTAACCTCTAAATACATGCATTTTGTATGTAAATATTACTGAAATTTATAAAAATAATCACAATTCGGGACTTAAAAATATAAATTAAACCACCTCTGTTTAGACTGTATTATTCAAAAGGAATCAGGAGACAATTGATTTCAAAATCAAGGCATAACCTCTAGAACATGTATCACCTTAAGGGATGAATGTGCAGGCCAGATTTCAAGTTTAATTTGGGGAAAATAATACAAATCCAAATTTTATTTCAATGATGTCGAACGAGTTGTTACGTAATATATTTTTAGGAAAAGAACTTCAATTTGATTTAAATTAACATTTTCATTCATAAAAACATTAAAATGCATTGTAAACAATCATTTATAGCCTGAAAAACTGAATTACGTCTTAAAAATCAGCCCTTACCCAGGGCCACACCCCAGACATCTAGAACATTTACGACTAGCTTCCCACGTAAAATAAACTTGTTATTGTTCAATTATTATAGAAAAGCACTAAATAAAATGAGAAAAACACTTACCAAGTGCATTTTGAAGAAAATTGCGCTGTACTTCTAACACATTAATAATGGATGTACTAAAATTATAGCATTGAACAAATCCATTGAGAAAACTATTGCAAAAAAACTGATTTTAAAGTTTTTGACCATATTTAAGAAAAGTAAAAATGCGAAAATATAATTTTGCAGCTAAATCTCATCAAGCGACGCCATTTTGTCGTGACATGAATTCTGGTGACGATGGATTCTAAAAACTAGCAATTTATCCACAAAACTTTGGTAAAATTTTAGTAAACAGAAACAATAAACACTAGAAATTATGGAATGAAACTTTTGAGGCGTCGAAATACTTTGAACTGGACTGTGAAAATGTTACGAGCACCGCACACTACCAGCGAAACTCGAGTAGTACAGCCATATTGCCATCTGCTGCACTGGCAGGCAAGGAAATGAGTAAAAAGGTGACCAGTTTATAAATATGACGTACTTCCGATGAACGATTGATCTAAAAATTACAAAATAAAAGTTTTGAAATAAATAAAATATAACGTTTTACTTTAAATACACCACTACTTTAACTATCTCAACGATATGAATGACAATTTAGTAGTTCTAGTGATGGTTAGTTGTATTAATTTATCATCCATAATTTTTAAAACATGCATTAATGTATACAGGATGATTAAGATAAATAGGTACCTATTTTATCATATTAGAACTATCAAAAACTTTTTTTTGGTATTTTTATTATTAGATTCAGTTCTGTCTTTCTACAACACGGTATCCTATATTGCTTGATACAAAAATGTATTTTTGTGGAAAATTACTTTTTAAAAGTTGCTGAAGTTTTGTTCATAACCTTGAGAGTACACTATAACGTATGTTATACAAGTTTGTACAACTCGGTGCGCGAGTTTAACTCGCTCTTGACCAGTTTTTTATTAAAACAAAAGCAAGCCAAATCTAAAATTCGTTTAGTTACATTTGTTAACGTCAGTAATTACAGATTGCTTCATGTAACTGTTCAGTTCACAATTTCTCACATAAGTTTCTTTGGTCATTTAAGCAACTAAAGTCAAATCTAAAGGAAAGCGAGACTTAGAGGGTTAACCGTTCTTTATTTTCGATAAACTGATTGAATTTAAGTTTTATAGGTATGTAACTTTAAGTACACGAAGATTATAAGCAGCCAAATTTGTTATAAGCGATTTAAAAATTTAAATTCCTAAATCCGTAAGCTGCATGGACTTGTGCTCTTTCTCTTTCCTGACAAGTGAAGAAAGATACAAAAGAATTTTAAGGAAAGGTAATGTATTTCTTTTTCAATGAATTATAAAAAATAAGTAAGACAAAACATAACTGTGAAGGAATTATTAAAATTCATAAGAAATGGGACTTCAAAGTTGTATTTCCAAGAATAGGTTCGATACATGCAGCTTTCTAGCAAGTGACGTCACACGACTCGGTTGCCGATGGCAGTTGCGAGACGACTAACAATTCAAAATCAATTATAAAAGCATGTTTGTCTGTATTTACAAAATGTATAATTTTGGTATTACATTGAATTAATACTATACCGAAAAAATAGGAGTTTACATAGTCATGCAGTCGATTCCCACGATGGCCAACTGCTGTTTTGTGTTTCCAGAAATTGCATTTGATAAATAGTTTTCCACAAATTTTCCGCAGACAGCGGCAATGCGGCAACGAGGCTCATTTATTAGTTCAGGAGACGGTATCCAGAGTTTTATTGATGCAAAATTATAACAATTACTGTCACGCTGCAGGCGTCTAAACTCAATGAAACTTTTTGAAGGCAGGGCGGATCCCTACGACTATGAGTCCAGTAATTTGTAATTATTTAACTGTGCAATATTGTAAAAATCGATTAGGCATATATTGTCAACTCGACTGGATACGATAAAATTTGTATGATGTAGTATTATTGTAGGTTTCTAGTAAAATAACTATAATCTAAGTGGCTGCGAATTCCCACTGTATCCCAGAGAGAGATCGTAACATATTGAAATTTTTCTCATACTTGCTTACAATAAAATTAATATGATCAACACTGGAAAGTATTGAGTCTAAAACTTAAAAATTTGACTCTATGTATATAAATAAATTTCATTTGAATGAACATTTTGATCGTAGGTTTTCCTTGTTCTAGTAAAAGTAACTGTAATAGTTTTTTGAAGCTCGACAAAGAGCTTTCTTCGGACGGTTTCTAGCTTCATCTCGAGACTAAGAAGAATACATATCATATATAGGACAATGTCGTCAGCATATTGAAATGGATACGCGGATATTAGTTTGACTGTCCTTGGTAACCATATCTTTTCTACACCCATACTCAGAAAAAGAACCCATTTAAAATTTCAAATCATATGCTTAATATTTTTGCAGATACTGAGGAAAGAGCTAAAAGATGATATGAGGAAGTTAGGATTTTGGCGTGGTTTGATAACGATTTGATGCTTCCAGGAATCCGCTAATTTATCAGGGATAAATTTTCTATAAAACTGTAGTTTTCGGTGGTAGTGGAAAATTTCACACGGGTCAATCACGCCATCCTGCTCCAGAAGATTCAGTACTTAGGTATTCATGGAGATTTATTGCGCTGGGTCCGTTCTTACCTTATTATTATATATTACCGTTCTCAGGCTGTTGTTCTCGGTAGACATAGATCAGATTACGTTTCTATCCCTTCTGGAGTTCCTAAAGGTTCCCACCTCGGGCCCCTCCTCTACAACGCCTATATTTTTGTCTTAAGTAATGCTATTAAGTACTCTAGACATATTCTATACGCTGATGATAAGAAAGTTTATCTTCCTATACGTTCTGTGACTGATTGTAAGCTTTTAAAATCAGACCTCGATAGCCTATTTAATTACTACATTAAAAACAGAATTGCAGTCAGCTTCGAAAAATGCCAATGCATAAGTTTTACACGTAAGAAAAAACCTGCAATTTTCTCATACAATTTTAATGGTGTTTCAATTAAGAGGACTGATTCGATACGAGATCTGGGAATCACTTTTGATAGTAAATTTATTTTTTCCAGTCACGTTGATATTATAGTAGGTAAGGCTTATCGTAACCTTGGTTTTGTCATACGTACTTGTCGTCCCTTTTCGAGTTCAACTAGCCTTAAAATCGTGTATAATGCTTATGTCCGCAGTATTTTAGAATATGCGTCTCCTATATGGTCTCCATGTTATAAAATATACATTAATCGCTTAGAAACAATTCAAAATTTATTTTTGTGTTATCTTAATTTCAAGCGCAATCTAACAGTGCAGGCACATCTTACCTAGAGAATTGCCGTATTAATGATCTTCTAACTTTGGAGGAGAGACGCCAGGTATGGACATGAGCCTTCTATTTGATGTTATCATCGGTTATATGGCTCCTACACGGCGTACTAGGCACTCACAACTCCTACATGTTCCACCACACTCCGCTAATTATGTACAAAACTCAGTGTTCACTAGGCTACCTGGCACCTATAATAGTAAATTTTGCGATGTAGATGCTTTCGTGGGATCGAAATCGAGCTTCATTATGAATATTAAACGCCAGTTCCATAATTCATATGATTGCTCAACAGGTGCCAGTAACGCATCTTAAGGTGTTGTTTCCGTGTGTTGTTCTTGAAAGGTTTGATGGGTAGATGTGTGGCACACATGTCAAGGTGATATATAATATAATGTATCATTAATATATTTTTTTTCTTTATTATTTCTTTTTTCTTTTCTTTACACGTGAGTATATCTTTATTTATTTATTTTATGTATGTTGCTTACGTACGTATGTAATAAGTTTAAATGTATATATTTTTGAGTATGTCAATCCGAGCTCAATGTCCAAATTTTGTGTGTCATATACTGTTCTACGTTTATATGTGAATAATTGTTATTGGCGTCTCAATATCTACTGTAAATTGTTTCCCATTCATGATAAATGCTGTAATTATTCCTTCGAAAAAAAAGGTATAAGGAATTCCATCTGCAACAGGAGAAGAATCCTTAAGATTCTTAAGGACGCCGGTTAATTCAGAAAGGGAGAATTCATTGGTGAGTTTCAATTTATGTGAGGGGCAGGTATATTACAAAGTTCAAAAGGTACATAAAAGGGGAGGTAATAAGTCAAATAAGTCAATTAACCAAACGGGATTGTTACTTGATATTAAAATGGTCGGAACAATAATTTTGAAACATTTTTGCTTTTCTCCAGATAATAGATGGTTTTCTGGGAGAAAGACTTTCACTAAAGGATTTCCATCCCATTTTCTTATTTTTGGCCAGAAGTCTTTATGTCTTAGCTACTGTTTGTTGATGATTCAATTAATTTTACATGGTGAAGTTCGCACAAAAGTTTCTTTCAACGATTTTCCGCTGACAAATTGCATCACAACACTCTTCATCCCACCAAGGAGGTGAAGCAATTTTTTGGAGAGCAGCATTTTTATTGGAATAGAAACATCAGCCGATGCAATAATTGCTTCATACAAATCACAGAAAGCGTCTAGGAATTTTGACTCATCAACAACAACAGAGATACAAAAAACCTATCTAAAGCATATATAACTCAGTCGGCAGCCAATGTCCTGTATTTTGTATGAGGATGAGTATTCAGGACTTCAGGAAGTGAACGTGACAAGGATAAGATAATAGGTAGATGATCATTACCATGGGAATCAGGAAGAACATTCCAGAATATGAGGGATACATACAGGTTTGGGGAGCAAAGGGATAGAGCTACGGCATTAGGATTTTGTAGGGGGGAGGTTCACCTCGTTGGAGATTTTTTATTCAAGATCAGGCAGGCATTTAACCCCAAACCCGCCTGATGTTAAGCGGCGATGAGGTCTAAGGTGGATCATGCCTGCCTAGGAGAAACCTATTCACTCTTGCCTTAAAGAGGCCCAAGTTATATTGGTCAGGGAGATTTATTATTGAGTAGATACACAAAGGTCACATTCATTTAGTAAGTTAAGAAGGGGAGAGCAAACAGAGTCACAGAAATGTGACCCTCACATAGTGTGGTGACAGTTAAAATCACCGACGACAACAAGAGGGCGGAGAGGGACAATAGAATGGGTCGGAGTACAAAAATAATAGGGACGGGGAATATAAATAACAATGTAACGATATTAAAATCAGAGCTATGAGGGGGCAGGGGAATCTGTGAAAAAAAACAGGATTTGTTTCACGAGGATTGCAGAACCAGAAAACCATCATCCCGATCATCTCCGAGACTTGGATAGACAGGGATCCTAAAACGAGAGCCCGGAACCAACCATATCTACGAGACAGTAAAGACGACGGGCTTGTACTGATTGATTAAAAGGATTAATTCACATTTCTTTGGACTGATTTTTTTATAGTTCCACTGAAACAGACTGTGAGGATCCATTAGGATTGGAGGAGTTGATGGTGGTCATGAGTTGTTAGAGCATAGCCACGGTATTGTACGATAATGTCACTGAAATTAGATGTTATTAGCGATTAGTTATTAACTTTAGTAACTAAAGTAGTTATTAGCGACTCGTAACATAACAACTTATATATTGATGGTATTAACGGTATCGCCATACTATTTGAGCTTTTAAAATATCACGATACTTATATCACAATGCGGTATTGATAGTGTGACACCCCAATGAGTATGAGGATCGATTGAGGTTTCTCTCCTTGATGATAATTGTTGTTTGATTGACAAGCGATTGAATGATTGATTGTGTTTGATGGTTGATTGATTTAATTACTTCTGTTATTGATTGTGGGTGCATTTTATTGATTTTTAGTGTAGAAGTGAGAATGCATTGCATTGCATTGGTGCATTAAAAATCTGACTTTCATAATTTATTTCATATAGTTACCTGACTAAAAGTCTTTACAACAGGTTTAAAACGGAATACAAAGTTATTGTTTACTATATTTCAAAGGTAAATTATTGTTTTCTTGCTTACAACATAACTACAAATAGAGCTTGTAGTAGTTATATTATTAAGATAGAAAACTCATTTAAAAAAATCTAGGTAGCATAAATAATTTTTAAGGAATTATTATTTACCAGACAATGTATGCAATAATATGTTTAGTTTACTTTACTTTTACTGATTTAGTTTCTATTTTACCAATGATTATACTGTTTTGCCCATAATTTTATTTCGACTTAAATTATTTATGTATTTTTATTTACTGTTTGTTTCAGACAATCAGTAAAAATGGAGCTGTTGCAGCTGCCTGAAGAAATTATTATTGAGATCATTAAATGTTTAGATTTTAAATCCTCTTATAGTTTATATAATACCTGTGTATATCTGAAGAATTTAGTAACTCTAAGAAATGTGATACGGGAATGTAATCTATCAATGAACACAGTGGCTACAGGACAAACCTTGAAACTTAAGTTCTTTGGAGAAATAGCGAATCACCTGCAAGTTCTGAACTTAAAAGGTGTACCTGATCTCAACAGAACATTATTGTTTCCAGCTCTAAGAAAACTTAAGTCATTGTCAGTATTAGATGTGTCATACACAACAATCAATTTAATTGATTTATTAGAAATAAACAAAATTTGTCCTACTGTTAAGAATGTTAGTATAAATTTTGATTTTGGAAAAAAATGTAATATAAAAGTATCTAATAATATTCTGAATAAATGTCAAAATTTGTTTAAAGAGCTTGAAAGTGTACATTTTATATTAAATGTATATAATTTATATTCCGAATTACCACTGTATGTTTTGCAGAAAAGCAAACTTAAAGTTTTAAAGTACACTGTTACACATTGCAATTTGCCAGTGTACCACAATGAACTCTGTGACAAGTTATTGCAATGTAATGAGCTGCATGTATGCAGTGTTAACTGGACATACTCACTAACAGATACTGTTAATGTTTACAAATGTGCATTCCTACTGAAACTTGATCAGAAAAATTCAGAATTTTTAATAATATCAATTTTAGGAATAAGTTCAAAATTTATAACTGTGGTGGCAACAGATGCATTCAAAGATTTCTTTAAAAATCATTTTAATATTGAAACAAAGTGTATTTCAGAAGTTCTATTAAAACCACAAATTATTCACCAAAATTTTGTTTTCATGGCTTGGGACATTAACTCCACTGTTTTTGATGAAAAGTTTTATTCAAATTTGCTTAAAAAAGTGAGAAAACTAATACCATACGATTTTCAAATGAATGATAACCAGATGCCAAAAGAGTATGAAAGTTTTTATACAAAAGTAGAAAATAATGTTGTTGATGTTCCGCCTGAAGTGCATGGATTAAAGAAGCGTAGAATGGCGCCAAAAAACGTTGTATTGGACTATGATTCAGTGTTTCAAGCAAATCAAAAAATTAAATTGATATTAGAGTTTGAAGGTCCTTATAAAAGTCCATTTGCGCTGTCGGGCGATTGCAGTTATTTAACCAAGATAACATTTTTAACATTAAAAGACTTACCCGCATGCAGTGCAAAGTTCTTTGATATCTTGTTTAAAAATTGTATAAATATTGAAACTTTTGTTGCATTAAATTGCAAGAACGATGTATCAATTTTAAAGGCAATTCAATTAAGTCATTCATTGAAAAATTTATACTTTGAAGGATTGTATTTGGATTTCAAAAAGGTATTTTTATCCTTAAGTCAGTGTGCTTCACTTGAGAATGTTTTTATAAATGATGGTTCTGTTTTGCCTATTGATCTCGCAGATCCTCATGATCTGATCAAAACAAGTGTGAATTTATATAACTTACAAATAAATGCATATTTAAAAGAGACAACCATCAAGCAAATAATCCAAAAGGCAAGCAAAGCTAAAGCTCGCTATGGAAAAACATATCTTAACTTTGTTCTTGACAGTGTGTGGTTCTATGATCCTTTTCTTGATGTATTTTGCCTAAATCCAATAAAACTAGTGGAGTAAACGAAACAGACATTTTTTATTTGGATCAAAAAAATCCTTCCTAAGTCAGACCTAGCCTTGTACCTTCTTTTGACACTAGTGGTTGCAGTAAAAAATTATGAATATGTAAAGCTCCTCTGCCAGACAGATAAAGAATAAAGATCACTAGTACTTATCAATCTTATGTGTAAAAACTAATTAGACACAGGTAACATTCAGATAAAGAGGGGATTTATAATTTAAAAACTTAAATTACATCAACACAGAATGGTGGAAAGAGATTTATTATGCACGAGTCCCCATTGTCATCATAATTCTAGCCAATGCTAATGATATAATGCCTAGTAGTGCACTTCCTCCGCACGCGTATGTTAAAACTCCTCTGTAGTATTGCGGGCACTCGGATGTATTTTCACATTTACTGGAAAAGGTAAAAAATGTTTTAAGGCCTCAAAATACCATAATTGGCAAAACTTTGAAAACACATAGGCTTTACTGTCAAATAATAAACAAAAGATAAGGAGGTCAGCAAGTATGTGAAAAATATTATTAACTTACTAATTTTCTATTGCGACCACTGCGATTCCAGTAACTAATTTGTCAGCAAATGTGACAATAGAATAAATCACAGCACCTTGATGTGAATGAGGTCCTATCAAGTCAGCAGTAATACATAGGCTAGATACCAATGTTATAGAACTACCAGCGCCTGAAAAATAAAATAAGCAGTTTCAGAATGTATATGTTTTGTTTTTAGCAGAATCAAGAATGTTAACTTATGAAACAATTTTGTAATGAAATAAACTAGTTAAGTAAATATATGTAAATAGGAATAGATATGAACATAATTCAAGTAATTCATTTAAGTCATATTTTATATTTTAACCTAAAACAATATTACATCTTTTTCCTACAGGAAAGGGTGGTAGGTAATGTAGCCCCTTGTTTTTGAAACCTCATATAAAAATATATTTAAAAATCAATCAAGTACGTTACGATGTTCCTTGTACATGCGTTATCATAGAATAAATGAAATGACTATAGAATATTAAAAAACATGGAAATCCTAAGATGTCAAAATTCCGGCATTTTGAGATAAAGTGACAGGTTAACTGGCCCCCAATTTTATAACCATCACATGAGCTTTACGTTGCATAAAAATACAAGAGGTGGAGTGTTTCTATATTTTAAATATCTAAGGGGGCCAATAAAGTGGGCCACATTTAACACCTTTACCTCTGTTTTATATTATTGTTATATTTTAATAAATGATGGCGCTAGTGGCGGTTTACGCCCTAATTTTCGCCAAATACTATATGCTTGGAGAAAAGCCTTAAAAAATATATAAATTTCTTTAAGAATTTTATGAATGCTCTATGTATTAGGTATGTCTCACCAATAAGTGTAGCTACTAAATAAATTTGTATGATATTAGCTTGCGGATCTATTGCCAGCGCAATCCAAAGGCAGCTTGTTAAACTTAATGAACTACCAATGAGGTACGCCACCTGGAATTAAAGAAAATCAGATAAATTCTAAATACCATGAGTACGAAGGTACTCAAAATTTCAGTTGTAATTACCTACTGAAGTGTAAAGTTAAACCCAGTAGACTACCATAAACGAACCCTCTTTTCGTAATGTATTTTTATTTATCAAAAGCCACAGCCTTCAGAAAAAAAAAGTTACAAAAAAAAAGCTTGTTTTATGCCGATAAATAAGAGTTATGGTAATTCAAAAGTAAACTAGAAGTTAAATAAAAATAAAAATAAATTAAATAATTTTCAGAAACACTAAACAAAAATAAGATATATGTACCTATAGAAATAACCAAAACAAATACCTAGGGGAGCAGGAGGCACCTTAGCACAGAGGCAGATTTGAACAAGTTGATTTCTGTACGCAGCTTTATGTTGATCTATGCCGCAACTTCATTTTTATATTGGCAACATTGGCTGTGACAAACGTCAAGTCACAAAGCGCGCGTGTTTTGTTGTCAAAAAGAGTTATAACCTGTCGTCGTATTTGTACCGGCACAGCAAAAAATAAAAATAAATGTTGTAAGTGATTTACAATCACTTGAGTAAAGGTTTCCAAATAATTCTTTCACAAAATTGTGCAATACTTAAAAGTTTTCAATCCACATTGTAGTTTTTGCTTGCCAGTTACTTTATATATATTTTTTTAAATTTTTTATCTTTTAAGTGACCATGGGGCAGATTTGATCAAGACAAACGGGGCACATTTAAATGAGACATTTACTGTGAATTACTTGAAAAGAAAAGGAGATGTCTTTTACTTTCCTGATAAAGTGGATACATGGTCTGTTACAATTTTGGATATAGCAACAAAACTGCCAGCACCTAATAATGCTCCTGGCACGTCCAGAACTGCAGGAAGGTTTTAGTTTTAGGGATAAGTAGGACAGGACCTACGTAAGATGATTACTTTAAAATGATTGTGAAACATGATTATTTTTGTTACTAAAGTGGAAGTCTGACTAAATTAAAAATTTATAAAGTTTTAGAAGTTTGATATTGAGTTTATGTTTAATTTTGTGTCTGAGGCAGTATTATATAATTATGATCACAATAAATTAATACTCTTGTGCCATATAATTATTTTTGTAAACAAGGAGTCTTCTATTTCTCCTTACAGTTGATTTTTTAGGAGTCCAAATATGAAAAATGTGCTAATGTGCCCCCTACCTACAAACTGTATGGTTAAAATTCATAATTTTACCTGGTAGGTTAGGTTAGGTTAGGCGCTGCTATTGGGTTCTAATTTTTTCAGGAAGGTTAGTCTGCTAGAATTTGCTCTTTATATGTAGGCTTAAAATGTGAATACGTGAGCATGTTATTTTCGAGCTAGTATCTAGTCATAGCTGATTATAACTAATATTTCACCCTCCTTTTTATTTCTGCCTTGAAGTGCCGCTATGTTTCGGTTCGAAGGATTGGAAAGCCAGTGTAACTACTGGCACGAGAGGTATATCATATTTGCCTCTACATGGGCAACGCCGTGGCAGTGCTCTTCTAGACATAAAGGGCACCGTCATGTCAACAGGCGGCGGTAACTCTTTCCACTAGGTGAACCGTCTGCTTGATTCACCATGATGTGTAAAAAAAATAAAAATATTCCTAAATACCAGCATTGTAAAATTTGCAACAACTTACTTGGTTTCCACAACTGCTAATTTTGCTTTTTAGCAGCAGTGATGAAAAGAATGAAGAAATGTATAAGACGAGAGGCACACTGGCTATCAATTCTGAACCGTCAGTTGGGTTTACTGCAAGGCGTTCTTCTAGAAATAGAGGTACATATACTAAGCTCAGGGCCCAGTATAATCGAGAAAATACGTATCTGAAAAACCAATTTATATCATCCGGAGTTATAAAAAATATATGTACAATCACGGACGCGCACGCGCTACCACCTTAAGGTCGTGTTTTTCTTGCAGGTTTTGCGGCTGGGGGCTTTCATACTATATTTGTGAATGGATGAGATTATCATACTTTTAAAACAACATCATGATTTCAAGGAATGATTTGCTTCCTTTACCGTCATTGGTAATAGAGATTTACTATTAGGATGGCGCTTGCGATCCAACCCCTAAAACGTAGTATCATCTTGTACAGAGGAATTTCGTTGGCAAATGATACTCCGTGGCAGACCTCGACTGTACACCTTTAGAACGTCGACGCGTTTGACGTCGAAGACGTCGAAAGGTTTGGCCAATAAAACCGACTTAAGACGCCGCCAAAACGTACGTTTTCTGATTAAAAACGTATTATCTCACTACCCACTGCAACTACGACCAATATAAAAATACCTGTGGATAGCCAGAAAACTGCAAAATCCGTTAATATCATAATAAAAAAAATCTATACAAATTACTTTTAAAAGAGTGAACCCGGTAAGTAAAGTTAAATTTGAGTAAAACAAAAATCTAAGTCATTTTTTCAAAAAAACAGGCTCATAAAAAATTCAAGAAAGCACCCATTCCTTGAGACGTCACTTTAACACCACTTGAGATTTGCACCGAAAAAAAATAAAATTCCTAATCCTTACATTTGTGTATATACCTAGTCAGGTCATAAGTATTGTCACACAGTAAAACTTTTCTTTTAGAATGCTGGCCACAATAAAGTTTATTGAATTCGAATTTCGAATTGTTCATGAAAATAAAAATATATACTTTTTAGAATTTTACTCATTTTTAAATATGGACTGGACGCTTAAAGAAGACCGTGTTGCAGTTATTGCATTGCATCGTTGCGGTTACGCGCCAATTCAAATGTTTGATATACTGAAAAATTTGAAAATAACCAAAAGATTCGTTTATCGTACCATCAAACGATACAATGAAGACTCTAGTGTAGATGACAGGTCAGAAATGGTCTCTGTTAGGACTCCAGCAGTGATAAAAGCTGTGAGGGCGCGAATTCAAAGAAATCCCAAACGTAAGCAGAAACTGTTGGCCCTTCAGATGCGGTTAAGCAGAACCACGGTGAAAAGGGTGTAAAATGAAGACTTAGGGCTTCGGGCATATCGAAGAAAAACAGGACATCGTTTGAATGCCCGTCTAATGGACCTGAGACTGAAGAGATGCCGCGCTTTGTTGAAGCGGTACGCGGGAAAAAAAATATCGGGAAATTCTTTTTTCGGATGAATAAATGTAGAAGAGAGCTACAACCAACAAAATGATAAGATGTACGCACACAGAAGTGAAGAAGCGAGCAACCGTATTCCACGTGTCCAACGAGGTCAATTTCCATCCTCGCTCATGGTATGGTTGAGAGTTTCTTGTTGGGGCTTAACAGAGGTACATTTTTGTGAGAAAGGGGTAAAAACGAATGCAGTTGTGTATCAAAATACAGTCCTGACGAGCCTTGTGGAACCTGTTTCTCATACCATGTTCAATAACAGGCACTGGGTATTCCAACAAGATTCGGCGCCAGCTCATAGAGCGAAGAGCACACGAGACTGGCCGGCGGCGCGTGAAATCGACCTCATCCGACACGAAAACTGGCCCTCCTCCAGTCCAGATTTGAATCCGTTAGATTACAAGATATGGCAACACTTGGAGGAAAAGGCGTGCTCAAAGCCTCATCCCAATTTGGATTCACTCAAGATATCCTTGATTAATGCAGCCGGCGATACTGACATGGACCTCGTTCGTGCTGCGATAGACGACTGGCCGCGCAGATTGAAGGCCTGTATTGAAATGACGGAGGTCATTTTGAATAAACTTTAGTGTCATAAGAATCTATGTTTTGTTAAGTTCATTTTGGTAAATATATGGTTACATAATAAATAAACTTGTTTCAATTATTTTATATTAAACATGTGACAGAATTTATGACCTGACTGTGTATTTTTCAGTCTGAGAACTTTAAAAACACTAAAAAATTATGACCATTATTTATAATGTATTCCCTGAAAAAGACATGTTTAACCATTACTTACAATAAACTCGTCTGGTACAAAAGAGGCATCTTTAAAAAATGCATAATTTTGGATTTAGAAACACCGATGGCGATTCCTTCTTCACTGGACGTTATAGTTTGTTTTCCATTGCTCATAGCGTGTCCATTTAGTTTGTGTTTTTCAGAAAGACGTAGTTTAAAAAAAACGTGAAACATTATGTACGATGTGATTCCAATACCAGAGATGATAAGTGAGACATCCTGTAAACATGATTAGGAATGTTTAATTTGTAAGGATGAATGTTACGTTTGAAACTTATTGAAATTAAAACGTAACGTTTCAATCATATTATAACTTTTGCTTACTCTAAATTTAAAATCATCAGTTGGTCCAATAAAAGTGCTATAGTTGGTGGTTCTTAGAACGACCCAAGTTATAAGATAGACAGCAATGCTTGATATTACGGACGCCATGTACCTAAAAGTTAACAAAATCTTTAAACCATCGTAGGGCAGAGTCGTATCCACACAAAATGAGTTTATTGTTTGATAGTTGGTAGGTATAAAATATTTTAAATGATGTTCTTAAACAACCTGTTCAAAACTAACCCGTACTCACCTTTTAAGGGTTAGTAGGTATTAAATTGTATTAAAATTAACCAAAGTCATTAAATACGTGCTAAAATCGGAACATAATGCAATGCATTCATCAGCTTCTAAGCCCCGCATAACCAATATATTCCCAATTCAATATTGTACTTTGTTGACGGATACTATATTATTTAGAAATACCTAAATAAATCATGGTATCGAGAGTTATTTTGGAGTCTTTAATTGTATTCAAACCAAACCTGATAGACGTTAATTCGGAGCGAACTTGGAGACTGTCTGATATTGAAGGTATCATTGCAAGATGTGATATTTGGACTATAGCCCATGCTATTTGGAATAAAACAATCAGTACGGCGTAATAAGTAGGCATCCACCACGATAGATAGTTAGGGTCTCCCTCTTGATGGCAACCCCAGCATCTTATAAACAGCAAAGGAAAGGTACAGGAAACAACAAGGCATCCTGAAAGCAAGAATAGAACAAATTCATTTAAATAAAAAAGTACAAAAAGATATTTTGATCTGATCGTTTGCACGAGTTGATTTATTTATTATGAGAATCACGACCGTTGGCACTACGGGCCGGAGGGCGTAGTGTTGGATGGTCCCCACTAGTCGAGCTTGAACAACTGCATGCAGGTGTTGGATACAAGCGGCTTAGCCCCCTTAGATTAATGCCGTTTTTCTGCAAGCGTTAACGCCAACAGATAATGTCATAACTCGAATGCGCAGAAATGTCATTGTAAAGCTCCTCATCAGCCGAAAAAAATTCTGCTGCTTTAAAATTATGGTATTTTTGGCCATTAAGGAGCTTTATAATTACAATTATGGGAATAACCGAATGGTTGAAATGGTGTCGTTTATGACAGTCAGCTTCTGTTTATTGGATTTAAATGTAGTTTTGCAAAGTTAAAACATACCAATACGAACCTGTCAAATGCCAAGCTTTTTTAGTGCTATATCTATCAGCCAGGACTCCCACAATCGGAGTTGCCATAGCATCCACAACTTGTCCTGCAAATAAGAACTTGTGCTTTAATTTTGAATGAGCGTATATTGATATTATTAAGTTAACAAGAAAATAGCTGGTCTCTACTCGACTTTGTCAGCGTATGGAAAATATGAAATATTAGCTACCCATACAACTTACTCCTCCATCCAGAACAGAGACTTTTGCACAATTTAAATATGGATTGTTGTGAAATATGGATGGTATGATGAAAGAAGGTAAATGATTCTAAAGGAAATTACCTAGTAGTAGCATAGCGCCAGCCAAAGCGGCCCTCATATCGAGGACTGCTTGAAAGAACAGCATCATGTAAGAGAACCACATGGCAGCGCACAGGTCGTTGTAGACATGCCCTAACCCATAGACGCTCTTCTGGCCTAGTCGCCAACATTTTTGCCATTTACTGAGACCACTAGAAAAAATCAATTAGTAAGGTTGTCAGATTGATTAGTTGGATCGGGCTTGTTACGATTATCATAAACAACACACTCTCTGTTAAAAGTAGCATACAAATCTTTAAGGTTAATTAAAACTGTTTTCATGGACCTGATTTTTTTACATTTACAGGTATTTACGATCAAGTTGACTCTATAAACAGGTAATTCTCACTAAATCGCAAAATTTCAGATTGGATTTGACGAATTCAGGCAAATGCTAAGAAAATACAGACTCATAAAGTAAATTTCACTATGCACTTTCACCCATGAATTTATCATAAACATAAACTAATGCCGTAATCCCTCGACAGGGCTTGGCAGAGATATTACACACCGCATTTCGCATGTTTATGTTGAGTCCTAGTGTGACAGGTTGCGAAACTGTCGCCACTATCCGGGCACAATGAGGAACATGGCAGCTTCAATGTACGGCAACGACTCCACGAGCAAACAAACTGAGCTACCACGTCCTCCAAAACCCATGAATTGTACCGTCCAAAACGTATTGAAAAACTTCAATTTTTTTATAAAGTACTCTTATCATTAACATACTTCAAGCGAGGTAATGATGCAGAGAAATGTAACTTTGAATAATTTGGACCAAAATGCGTTTTTAAACAAAACCGGGGCGATTTTGCCATAATAAGCCACATTGACAATAATAACAATGTCGCGAGGTTTTCAAATCTTTAGCTAGGATTCATAAGATTTATTCGGTAAGATCATAAATCAAATATTCTTATTATGGTCAGGAAATGATTTTCTTTTGAGGGACAAACCTTTAAAATACTTTATGATTTTTGTATTATAACTTTAAAAAAATAGAAAGTCCATAAACACTATCCTTGGAAGATATTAGCTATTTTTCCCACGTTTTTATACACTCACTTTCTTGTTTGTTTGTTTGTCGTTCCGGTTGGATTTTTGCGACTCAATTTTGAGGCACTTCCCGATAAGCTAGCAGGCTGAAATTTTCAGGGTAGGTTCAAACCCAATGAAAATGCAATTTACAACTATAAAAACGGCTGGACCGATTTTGATAAAATTTGTATGGAGTGACTTTTGAGGCAGAAAAAATAATAAATTAATTAATTGATATAAATATCTAAAAACCCACGTTTTTAAATGTCCTAAAAATAAGAAAATAACTCTACGGGGCTGAAAGAGGGGCCACTCAAAACGTGGGGGCGTATCTTTGCAAGTTACACCCACGATCTATACACGTCATGTAAATATCTCCCATTAATAATCCCTAAAATAATATACTCTCTCTCTAATAATATTAATTTGTTTTTAACATCAATACTTTATTTGAGAATGGCAGCATTTCTACCATTTTAACTTCTTGGGTGTGGGACAACATGAGGAAATGATTTTAGGACATCAGAATTACCATAACATTTTATTATAGATCAAAATATCGTTAGTAAAAGAACTGGAAAGATATCTTGTATTTAAATGAATATCACATTTAGAAAATTTATACACGTATCTCAGCTCTAATAGCTTGGGATTAAACTTTTGGGATTTTGTAAGAACTACCCAAACACACTATTATTTTTTTATTTTTCTCATGGAAAAATAAGAAAGAAAATGTTGAATTTAAATTTGTTTCTCTTATTATCTATGCATGCCTATTTATGCATGACTAATAAATTATAAGCCTTCTGAATTAAATTTCCCTTTGAATGAAAGAATTAGGTATTTGCTTTTTATATTGTTAGAGTAATTAATTATGAAAAGGGTTAGTTAATTTTAGAAATTAAAGTAAATAAAAGTACGTTCCGAAACATGATATTTTAAGTAATGTCCTACTAAATTATATTAAATGCACCGAACGCAAGCTTTGCCAACCAAGATATAACGTTCTTCAGTGTTAGGCACTAGCTACTTGAAACAAACTTCCTTCATCAAATTATCATCCCACGGGACCATTACTGTAATGAGAATATCCTCAGCAGCTAATATTAAGAATCAAACAGTTTAACCAATTATTGTGTTCTTGTTGCCTTAATCAAATTTACGTAATAGACAAATGATTAACGCATCTTTGGTCAAGAATTGAGGTTTGATTGAATATAGTTAGTAAAGCCGTTTCTATCTAAGTAAATATTTAAAAAAACCTGACAAAATTTCAATATAACTAGCTCAACAAAAGGTTGTCTGTCTTGATATTTAGTCTTAAACAATAAATTATAAAGGTACCTACTAGTAGGTAAGTAGAAGGATTTTTTTATTTAATCTAAGGAGCAATTTCTCCCAAACTCTATTGAATTAAAATATGATACGAGCCTCTATTGTAATTTCCAACCAATATTTAGTATAAGAAAACAATTAAAACTAGTAATATAAAATATAAAAACCTTATTTGAATATCAGTTGTAGGAACTTCAGTAGTTTCCACAAAAGTGTCGTTCGCATCATCCGTTGCACCGTATTTTCCACTCATCACTAATTCAATTACTTATAAAAACGCCTGTCAACTTATGATACGAATATTTAGCCTTAGATTTAGGCAGAAATAAAAAAGTAAAGCATTGTTACACAATGTAGAAGCCCACTAAATGCGTCCTGCCTACTGTGTGCTTCGGTTTGAGACTGTCCGCTTTGTGGGAAGGTACAAACTTATTTTCTTACTGCTGGATCAATGAAGTTTAATACCTAAATTGAGTCTAGATCATTTGTAGATCAATCATAGTTCAATGGACTAAGTTGTAGAATCATTCAATGACAGAAAACTTATTATGATTATCTACTGCCCTAGTGATTTATGGATTATTTATTTTAGAGGAACAGACAGTTTACTATACAAGTTTATTAAAAGAATTAAACTTTTATATTTGGATTAAAAACTTGAAGAGAGCATTTCAATGAGAAGTCGAACTGCGCATGCTTCCTAAAACATGATTTGATATTTCGAAAAAAGTGTAAACTGATTAAAATCAAACTGTCTCCAATTCAAATGGTGTAAAAAATTTGGGAGATCGGAGGTGTTGTTTGACAAATTTTCGGTAGGTATCTAGTTTTAGCATTAACTTTAGCCTACAATAAAACCATAATTATACCTATTTGAATTGGAAGTAACTATTTGACCGATTTTATTGTAGACTACAGTGGTTCACCTAAATGCTCAGTAACCACAAAATAGTAGTAGGTTTTCTACCTAGATATAAAATAATTATAAAACCTACCTAAACACACAAACACATTTCTGTAATTATGCAAATAAATATCTTCGACAAACATTACGTAAGTTTTATTCAGCTCAGTAGTTTTGAATAAAACGACTCTAGAGTACGATCTAGTACTAGTCGATAGTAATTTGCGTGGAACTTTAAACCTAGTTCCATTATGTTAAGGGTTAATATTGAAAACATTATGCGTGCACTGTATGTGATTCGGCTTGACACAGGCTTCCGTAAATATTAGGTTACCTTCGCCCCGGGGTGTACGCCTCACTGACGATGATTGCAAGAACATTCTAACCCTAATAATGTACTTATAACTCCTGGTATTCATTAAATTTATTAAATTCAGATATTTGTATTTGTTTTCACTAACCTCGGGTTATTAATAAATAATCCTAGTACTCTTAGGATAGTGCTTTTATTATCATATTATCAACCTCATTTTTAACATTCATTTAAACTATGTTAATTATTTGCTATCGATCTTAAATTCAACTTTTATTTGGGCTTAATAAATGATTGTTATACTAAACATATGATTCTACATTATCATGGTGACACGTTCAACATGGGGAATTAAAATTTTGAGGTTAATTTAAATTTTTTAAAGTTAACGACATCTGTCAACGCATTCACACGTCACATTAGTACAGTGTAAAGTCTATCTGAAACGCATGTAGTTTACAGTTGTATGGAACTTAGTTTGCAAGCTTTCCGCTAGAGGGCAATACAAGTATCAGACTGAAATATGACTCATCGGCTATGAAATAAAGTTTTAACTAGGGTAAACAGACAGTCATTGGACACTGAATAGTTATTGGACAGTCCCTTTTGATTTGCTAAAAATAAGATAACAACAAATAAAAATCGACATCTATATTTATTACTTAAATCTAGGTATAAGTTCCTAACATTGTTATAGTTCATATATTTTGTAACAGATGGCAGTAGTAAATGTCAAAAAAAATATTTCCCGGCGGCTGTCACGGAAACGTATAATTGTCTTGAAAAATTATTATTTTTATAAGGTTGAGTCTAGAGTTTTGTTACAATTTTGGCATAGTGGTGATTGATATTGTTTTGGCACCTCGGAGATTGGTCAGATATCATACAATTTACATGATAAATGGACTTTTATCTCATAAATGTTATATTTTGAGGTTATTTTCACCTGTCCAGTAATTGTATGGTACAATTTGAAAAAATCTATTATTGGACAGTGTCCAATAACTATTTTTTTTCAGAGCTTTGAGTTTCTTTGATGTTTTTTGCGTTCATTTTAAACATTTAAATTCCTTATGACGTACTTTCAATTTCAAGTATCACAGACTATTCTGTCAGTTATTGGACACTGTCCAATAATTGTCACTTATTGTGTCCAATAATTGTTTGCTTGCAGGTTGAAGTCTCAAAAATGCCTAAGGGAAAAAAGAAAAATTATGACTCTAATAATATGCTTTTAGCACTCAGGGAATTACAGGAAACGGAAAACCCAAAGATAAGAGAAATTGCCCGAAAATATGACATTCCAAAGTCCACACTGCATTTTAAATTAAAAAATCCTGATCATAGGACTTCCTTCGGACCGCAACCAGTTTTAACAAATGATGAATGAATGAACTTTGGATTATAAGGTTAATGAAGAAGGGTTTTCCTTTAAAACTTGAAAATTTGAAACGTAGTGTATCCAAATTTCTTGAGGAAAATCCACGGCCAAATCCTTTTAAGGATTATCCTGGGGATGGGTGGGTAAAAGCATTTTTAAAAAGACACCCTAACATTGTCCAACGGACTAGTGAAGGAGTTACTCAGTCTAGTGCAAATGTCTCAGAACAAGATATTCGGAAATGGTTTGCTGAGATACACCAGTATTTAGAAGAAATTGGTCTTTTGCAATTGTTGGATGACCCTACTCGAGTATTCAATGGGGATGAAAGTGGTTTTCAGTTGTGCCCAAAAACAGGGAAAGTACTAGCTGTCAAAGGAACTAAAAATGTATACAGCATAGACACTAATAATTCCAAAGAGTCAATTACGGTCATGTTTACGTTCTCAGCTTCTGGAGAAGCTTGTGCACCCATGGTTGTCTACAACTACCAGCGAATTCCACAAAAAAATTCTGATGGGATTCCAAAAGACTGGGGTGTAGGACGAAGTGATAATGGGTGGATGACTTCAGAACTGTTTTTTGAATAAATAGGAAACGTTTTCTACCCATATTTACTACAAAAAGGCGTAGCACTGCCAGTCATATATTTTCTAGATGGACACAAAACCCATCTCACCTACAGTGTAAGTAAATTATGTAAAGAATTGGGCATTGAGCTTATAGCGTTGTACCCAAATGCAACACGCATTCTACAGCCGGCTGACGTAGCTGTTTTTCGGCCGGTTAAGGCGGCATGGAAAGATACAGCAAGGACCTGGCTTATGAATAATCCAGGTGAGTCAATAACAAAAGTTAATTTCGCTGGTATCCTTGATGAAGCCCTTAAAAAATCTATAAAGATGAAACTTTGATCAACGGATTCAAAGCTTGTGGATTGTTGCCTTTTAATCCTGATGCGATTGATTACGAGAAATGTTTGGGCAGCAATAAACATAATCAGACTCAGAACCCCCAACATCAAGAACGTGTTTTATCGTTTTCTCAATTCAGCCAAATAGTTGGATCAACGAAACTGGCGCAGTTGGAAAATTACAAAAACTTAGACAGTACTAATGAAGATTTCCAAATTTTACATAGTATTTACGATGCATTTACATCATTATCTTCAAATTCAGATAGACGTCGTTCACCAATACCTGAAACTTCAATTATAGCACAGGATACTACTCACCAAGCGCTTGAAACTGTTTCAGAGGTCCAAGAGCGAATACCACAAGACGATTTGATACAAATTTCAGATTTTTGTTCTAATTATATTATACATAAGTTTCTGATAGTGTTTTATTACGTGTTTAACTATAATTTCACTATATTAATTGACTGTCCAATAATTGTTTCCGACCGTCCAATAATTATAATTTTTGTCCAATAACTATGTTTTTTGTTCATTTTTTTAATTTAATATTTTTCAACTGTTCACAAGAAGTAAGGTTTTTAATTAATTGTTATGATAGCTCATTTTATCTAGTTTCCAAAAATCTCTACAGTTTATGAGATACTGAAATAGTCGAAGGAAAAAAAATCTTCAAACTATTTTATTCGCTTAATTGTCCAATGACTGTCTGTTTACCCTATGAATATTTAAATTTATTTTGTATTATTACTAATAGTGAATAAATACGTCTTAGAAAATTAATATCACAAATACGTATACATTCTGGTAATTTTATTACTAGGAACGAATATTAACAACCGGCCAAGTGTGAGTTGGAATTTTACATGGAGGGTTTATAACGAACCATTATACATGAGTAAACAATTTTTACTTTTTAGATATTCTCGAAAAAGAAACAAGAGCAATCAATTAATGTTCACACATAGTGCTATAAAGTTACGTTTTTTGTACATGATCCCTTTTAATTGTTGAATTTAAGTATGTTTTTTAATATATGATGTATTAGCGGCAACTGTAATAGCCATTTCCTGAAAATCCAAGTGTCTCTATTATGGCTCTTGAGATACAGCCCGCTGCCTGACGGACGGACGGACGGACAGTGGAGTCTTAGTAATAGGCTCCCGTTGGCACACTATAGATACGGAACCCTAAAATAGTGAGCTTCTATTCTTCTTACAATCGAAAAATATTAAGGACAGGATAAATGCTAGAGTCATTAAAACGAATTTATTTTACTATAAAATAGTTTGTTGAACCAACAACTTTCCTTAATAGAAATATTAAAACCGTATAAACGTATGTAAAACTATAAGAGTTCTGATCAGATAAATTGCTCTCTTGCTTGACTGGTTCGTTCAGTTACAGAGCGGGCATAAATCCGAAATGCCTGAGTCCAAATAAAAGCTTTAATTCAATTCATTGTTCAGAAAGGCCGATTAAAAATCGCCTGATCACGATCGGTCACAACCGATTGCGCAATCGAATGCACTGTGGGCGGGTTGCACCAAATAGTTGAACTATACTTAACTATACAAGGGTGATTTATTCACCAACCGTTCCCTAGCAGACAGTCATTGCCTGCCGCAGTCACGATAATTAAACCCACCATTAATTGATTTAACGGTACTTTTAGCATCATGTTAGGAGTTAATTTCCATAGTCATCAAATGATGTTCTTGTTTTGTCTTTTTTAGTACAGTACCTAACGTTAATTGTTGGCTTTTTAAGGCATAAGAGAATAACAAAACACTAAATGAAAATGTATTAAAGATTGTATACAGCCGTGGCTTCTACAAATCAGCATTTGCGTGAGTTCAATTTTGAATTTTGAAGCGTTAGTGGTTACAATAAAAGCTGTTAAATTACTTTCATATACTTGATTTCAAAAGAGATTTTATTAATCTAACAGATTAGATATACCAACAGTTAGACTGAAGAGCGTGACAATGATTGAACTTTTTACATTATTGTTAAATACACCCCATCATTTTGTCTCGTGCTTTCAATTTTGGTTAAATACATACATATTTGTCTAAAAAGCCTTAGGTATAAGATCAAAAATCTATAAAAGGGACATGAAAGTAGATAATATTTTTATTAAATATCCAAATCTACTTTGTATTCTTAAATAGCCTTAGCCAAAAAAATTCGGCATGAGCACTACCACTATTGAAAAAAAATAACGGCCCGATCTAGAGAGAGTCGTGCAAATTTTGGAGTTCCTTTTTACTAAAATCACCACTCAGTCAGGCATGCCTAGTATATACAACCATTTAGGTTCGTTAGTAATAATTAACAGTAAGAATTGTTTGAAGATAGCGCTTTCTATTTAACCCCTTGTAAACTATTAAACCTCCTTTATTTCCGTAAAGGCAAGTGCTCGTAATCATTCAGCCTATTTCGCCCCGAAGCTCAGAGCATGAGTTATCGCACTATATTTCTATGTATAGGTACACTGCTTTCAACGTTATTTACTGCATTGTAGGTAGGCTAAGAGCTAAATCTTATATATATATATCGTATGAACTATTTCACATCTACAGATGTCATAAACGACATCCATACTATAACCATTAGTACTCATTACTAAGTTGTGAATAATAAGCTGAGGAAAATTGATTTTACGGATGTTTACCCAATGTTAATGTATTTAATAAGCCATAAAGATAAACATCATATCTACCGATAATACTCGGTATCCTAATATTGCAACCTAACAAACGTATCTTTGTCTTTGGTACAAAAATGTTCTTCTTTAAAATCTAAATTTGAAGATTTCAGCGAAGACTACTAGCGCCATTGATGTTTCGTTTTAAAGTTTGTCATGTTCTAGTAGGTAATGATCCTTACAGTTGTTGATATGAGCCTTATGCAAAACCAAAGTGCTTGGTCGCCATTACTAAACAGGGTTCACTTTACAAAGTAGCTCAGATAATGAATACGAATTATGCAGGGTTAATTCAAAACGATTACGGTTAACTTAATAATGATAATAAAATTGAATGTTGTCAAGGTACTGTATAAACAGGCTACTTAGGAAACATATTTTGTTGTGCTGCAAAATTCCTATAGAATAATATTAATACGTAGGTATCTACATCACTTAGATGTAAACGGTTGGGTCGGTCCCTTTAGATCGCTATTTAGATAACAACCTATTTCTGTTATAATCAAAGCCTCCTATTTGTATTTAAGAATTTATTAACCGACTAAAAATTTGGTGGTTTTGTATTGGTATTCATAACATTAAATCACAAAATTTACCCAGATTTCTATGACCTTGGTTAATATACCTCTTTCTATTTTACAGTATGTAGGGACTAAATAAACAGAATTAACTACTCCTTAAATTGGTAAGAAAACATTAATAATAGCTAAGTTGTAATTTACCTAAGAAAGTAGAAAAGTCGAAAATGTTTGTATCTCAAAAAGTGTTGATCATCAGGTGTTTTTGAAATTTTAAAATGTATGAATTAATTAACAACATACCCAATATTATCCAATCGGGGTTCAATAGCTATATGGGATATTATACAAGTAAACATCCAATCGAAACTCCCAAAAGAGCTTGTGTAGTAACAAGTACCCAAAGATAACCTAGGTTATTTACTTTTCTAGAATTACTCCTAGCTTATCTCTAACCACACATAATCCAGGCAACGCACGTTCTAGTTAATACTGAGGAGAGTATATCATGCTTTATCTTCACTTAGTCAAAGAAAGGTGGATATTATGTGATGTGACTGAATGTCCTAGGGTAGCGGCTAACACGTGTTTTAGCATAAAGATTACTGTATTACCTAGTGGAAAAGAGGTTAGTGGAATATTACTATTTTAACAAGAAGAACCTTCTGATCTACCAAAAAGGAAAAAATGTATTTGTATAATAAAGTATTGTAAGGTGGTAAGACTCAGTGATTATCAAATCATGATTAGACAAGATATTTTAAAATAAATTTTCGCTATCTGGTTTGGATGTAAAAAGTATGTGTACAAACATTGCGTTTGTAAATAAGTCTTTTGCTTCTGAAAGTTTAAAAATATCCGCTATGGACAGTGCTAATGGGAGAGGGTACCAATTTATCGATATGACAACGAATATTTTTTTTAACTTTCAGAGGAAAAAGGCTCATTAAGCATTGATATACTCGTATATGAAATCGCAAAAAAGTAGGTACGTCTGCGAATAATTGTTTTAACGATGTCGTTGACCGTTGAACCAGTTGGGTCGCTAGGAATAGATCATTTTGATTTAAACCGGTGCAAGCTGTTAACATTTAAATATCGTTGTTGTGGTCCTAATTTGGGCCACAGATGGGGAGGTCGCGTGTTATATTTAAATCTGGCGATTTAAACGGGTATCGACTTTTGCTTACTTTCATTTATGCTACTAGGCTAGACTAGACTAGGTCGGTATAAATACCAGAAATAATGATAAATTACGTATCCCTACAGTTAGATTAGCAAAAACTAGTAAGTCATTTATTGGAAATAGTGTCCGTTTTATAATAAAATTCTAAGAAATGTAACAGAATTGTCAGATATTAAATTAAGCAATATGTTTAACAAATTTTAATTAAGAAGGCTTAGGATAAAATTCAAAATTATGTAAAGATAAATTGAAGTAATTTAATTAGCTGCACATGTTTATCTTATTGACAGTTGCAGTGTAGCTAGAATTATTATGTTGAAAAATTATAATTTGTAGTAGAAAATATTTTATTTGAATATTGAAAAAAGCAATCTACTTTCTTGCCGGAATCTTCCCCGTAAAAATTGCATTTTGAACCAGTACCAGTAAAAAAAATGACGATTTGAAAGTGCTCATTTTAAGTCTATTCGAATAAAAAACATTTTGACTTTGACTTTGACTTTATAGCACCATAGAGAAGTTCTAGACATTTTTTTTTAATAAATCAGAAGGCAAACAAGCTTTCGACACTTTTTAGTATAGTCTACAAAAATTGCAATACCAGAACAAAAAGATCGCTTAAAACTTTAAACTTAAAAAGATTAACTGGCGTCTTTGGCAACAGAAAAAACCAAGAATAACGGTTAAACAAACAACATGTCTTTACTTTCTGCGTGTGTCTAAAGTCAATTCAGTGCCAGAGGTTCATAGGAAAAAATAATATCTAGAGTTTGTTTGTTCCCTGCGTACATACTCTAATTACTTAGTACCTAAGTTTATTTAGTAGCCTACATGTCTAGTGTAGATACTGTATCATATGTTAGTGATTTCGAACATTTCCTTTAGTGAGTTGGACGGGTTGGCGATAATTGTACTAGAGTTAATTTATTTTTGAGATTCAAAAAAAAAACTGCCAAGGTGTATTCCCACATTGATGAAAAATGTGTATTTAGACGAGAACGTTTCATAATTTGGTATGTCATACAAGTAGTAACTTTCCCTGGGCCTCGGAGAAGCGTGAGCAATTTATCTAAATGTTTAGCCTGGTAGCAATTTGTTATCATCACGCCACAGACGTTTCTGGAATATAATATCGAGAATTAGGGTAACCTTCTCGCATCAGGCTTGTAAGCTTTGTTCGTTAAGAAGATATTCCCTTTTTTTTTTGTTTCTAACACATTAAAATCTAACAGTAATGAGTAAAGAGCTCTACAATTTCAAAAGATTGAGGGTTAAAGTGTATAAAATTTTTGCGCTATGGAAAGACTACGAGTATTATACAATATAGGCATTAAGTATGGAACCAACATGGACATATTAAACCAACATCAAAAATGTCAACAAAATCGACAAAAATCGAATTTCAAGACAACCTTCGACATATTTAACTACCTAATTTAATAGCAGGGATAGTTTGCAGACTTGCTAAGTATAGAAATCAGCAGATTCATATTAATAAGAATACTAAAAAACAGTGACAAATATATGTTGCTTTTATGATTTGACCTACCTTTATATCAAACACTGATGATGGGGCATGGGGAGAATAAACTTCGAATGGTGACCACAAACCGAGTAACATAGCGAGGGTAATCAACAAAAGAAGAAGACAGAAAGCCAGAGAATGATTTCGAGGTGTCTATGTCTATTAGTGAATGAACTTAATTTTTTCCCCAATCGTATATATTTTAAAAATATTTCCTTTTTTCTGATCCACTATTTTAAGTATTTTATTTTCAGTTTTTGCTGTCTAAGGCAAATAAATAGTCCGATGTTCCTCTGGAACTAAAACCTCCAAGCGTTTTTATCCTAGTGAATTAATTTCAAATCTGCGTTAATTGGAAATAAGAAATAGTAGCTTCGAATTGCATCTCGGTTTGTAGAAAATTGAATTGAACCTCGTACAGTAATTGTTTTCAAGGAACCACGGTAATTGTTCTTGTGACTTCGATACAGACATATGGTATTTTCTTTGTTTTACTTAAACGGTAGAAAAAAATACCACGTAGTCACGTAGTTAGTAAGAAATTAGTAATTAACCTACTCTTGATTTTTAAGGGTAACAAATAAAAATTGTAACACTAATGAAAAGCAACATAATTATAGCTTAGCTACACTATAACTTGTTTTGACTTACAGCACAGTTTTTACACACTTTGGTACAGTTAGCTTTTAAGTCAAAATAATGACCGAAGCGATCGATTATACTAATCAATCACGAGATCCTGAGAGTTGCAAATAGATTTGTAATTTATGGTCTTAGGTTTTTTTGTAAGATGTAATTTTTACATTTATTTTGTAATAAATGTAAAATTTCCAACATCATAATGAGTTATTTACATTTTAAAGTACAGTGTATCCCTTTTATTGAGTTTTAAAATGACATCGGGCTTAAATGCTTAACAGTGAAAGTGAGCGTGATATATTGTGATTTATTTGTACCTATTCTTTTTGCGACCATATATACTCGTATGTCGTGCATTCAGTCCATTCATAATAGTGCCTCGAGCTAGGCATTTATGTTAGGTATGAAATGACATGTTTGTGTGAACAAAAAGCATACATTTTGGTATTTCAAGATACTTTCATTCACGTGATTGTCTTTTACCTGCTTTTTTACAGCAAAGTTTGAAACTAATTTACAAAAATGACAAAGTTTTAGGTAGTGAAGAATGTAAGAGTCAAAAATAAAATAGGGAAATAAGAAAAACTTTAGAAGAGAAATTTAAATTTAATAAAATGATTCTTTTTAAAACTAGAAGCTTTTTGAAAGTTGACCTTCACGCATGCAAGTGGCATTTTTGTGGTACCCCTAATTTTAGTCCTTGTATTTAACATTTAATTATAAAGAACATATTAGTATCTAAGTAACAGTTTTTGTTT
Source organism: Choreutis nemorana (assembly GCA_949316135.1). Lineage (NCBI taxonomy): Eukaryota > Metazoa > Arthropoda > Insecta > Lepidoptera > Choreutidae > Choreutis > Choreutis nemorana. The sequence goes on from OX438598.1 coordinate 5,230,333, forward strand.
TTATAAATGTTTCAAGTGATCACACTATCGGAAATTATAAATCTGGACTTACTACTATAACTATTTATTATTTAAATGGACTTGTACAAAGTACAAAAAAATTGTCAAATTAATGATACAATAGGATTTGTTAAAAACATTGTTTAATGATACATTATTTCAGTTTAATGTGCATTAACGAATAAGTACGATCTATGATCATGATCAATCGTTTATTGACAGTAATGGTCCATCTCCATACTTGTCTATTTATTTTACTTTGCATAACATGACAGTATCAGAGCAATGTTATCCAAATAAATTAAATTTCATTGCAATAAATTACCTTTTTAAACAAAATACGGATTCCAACAATTTAGTTTTCAACAGTTTCTGGTAATATATTTCTCGTTTTTGAAATTAGAAACTTTAGTTATATATATTTTAAGAGTATTATATATATATGGTTAAATTTATAATACGCATAAGAAAACAAATCGTAAACCTTTCATCGAGTCATGATTTCACTTGGCTATCCCATTTCTGACATCCGTCTTTGATTAAATAATTGTCCGTAAAATTCTATGCGAATTTTAATAATTACAAGTAATTGTTTTGTTACGAAACATATTGTGACTCAGTTTTTCTATTGTCTATTGTTTACGTTTAGGTTATTATTCTAACCAAAAGGTAATTACAGTAATTTTCTTTTAATTTTTTCCCCAATCGTATATATTTTAAAAATATTTCCTTTTTTCTGATCCACTATTTTAAGTATTTTATTTTCAGTTTTTGCTGTCTAAGGCAAATAAATAGTCCGATGTTCCTCTGGAACTAAAACCTCCAAGCGTTTTTATCCTAGTGAATTAATTTCAAATCTGCGTTAATTGGAAATAAGAAATAGTAGCTTCGAATTGCATCTCGGTTTGTAGAAAATTGAATTGAACCTCGTACAGTAATTGTTTTCAAGGAACCACGGTAATTGTTCTTGTGACTTCGATACAGACATATGGTATTTTCTTTGTTTTACTTAAACGGTAGAAAAAAATACCACGTAGTCACGTAGTTAGTAAGAAATTAGTAATTAACCTACTCTTGATTTTTAAGGGTAACAAATAAAAATTGTAACACTAATGAAAAGCAACATAATTATAGCTTAGCTACACTATAACTTGTTTTGACTTACAGCAATACATTAAAAAATAAATAAAGAAAACTAAAACCCGACTAGTGAAAACCGCGCTCTAAAATGTATTAAACAAGAAAATATTCTCATCTTAAATTGTTAAGTAAATATCATATGCCACCTACAGTGTAAGACAAACTAACTACACTTGTTTTATTGTTAGGCTAGGTTTGGAATAGGCATATGATCACGGTTAAATTGAACTAGTTTACTTAAATTTTGAATAGTTTGTCAATTTATGATACGTTATGATGGAATTGCTGAACACACATACATATCGGTCAAAATCATAGCCCTCCATTTGCTTCGCCTTAGTCAGGTAGAAAAGCATTGATGGGTTTTATTTAATTTTAATTCGACTGGTTCGTCAATCAACGTTTGAAAAGAAAGCAATTGGTTTTCCATAGAAAATATAAGGTGGATCCAGTTTATAAAAAATAAAATGATATTCTATAGTAAAATACTTGGATTTTCAGTGTCCGTTATATTAAAATTATATAAATTTAACACTTGTGTTGCGTAGCCTAAAGTTTACGTGGGTTGTAAGATTTACGTAGGTTTTCCATAAACAAAGCACTATTTGTACCAATTTTGTATTTGCATTTTAATTAATTGGAACAGCATTGAAATGACGAGATGATTTATACGAACAACAATATGAATATTTGATGTAGTATCTTTTGTTCACTATAATCTACATACATGTCTTTTTCAAGCAAATCATATAGCCCGTTTTTAAATATGTACCACATAATATGAATAATGCTATGAGTGTACCAAGTATTTTACTCATATATTTCCTTAAAATCTATCCATCCATCTACTACTCTACTATCTAGCGTAGTTTTACATTGTCTTCAAACCTCAATAGCAAACTAACCACAATAACAACGATTTTTAAACTTCTTTAAAATTATTTAAGATCGTTGTCGACAAAAAAGGTACCTACGGAAAAAAAAATCATTAAAAATGTTGAGGAAAATCGTCGTTGTTTATTCAGGTCGCGTTTCACAATATCATGGTAATGTGCTCTCCACAAGTTTTATTTATGACATATTGATGTAACACGTGACACTCTTGCTTTACTATGAATATTTATTTTCTCGTTTTGGTTATAGTTTAATTTTTAAGTTAAAAACAAAAACCACTTCTTGTGAGTGATAGCAAAAGTGAGTTAAAAGCTCGAAAACTGATTGGTAGGTGAAGCAATTCGACATTTGACATATATTGTGTCGACAATTCAATCAGGGTTTAGTTCAAGATGGCCGCCATAAGCAGCAGGTGCATGAGACGACATTCCAGAAGCGAGGGAAACGGGATATGAGGCTCTATTCCACTTCAACTCTGCTACTTAAAACCGGTGTTAAATGAGATTAGAAATGTTGGTAGAAAATATTTTATAGCAGCATAGGTAGTTGAAAACAATAAAATTAAACGCTTGCCTGATCAGAAAATTAATAAACCTTAATTATTATTTGAGTTGCCATCGTTAAACGGGGTCAAAAAGTAACTCCCGAAATTATCGTAGTTTCATGATGCATGATTAATTGTCATTTAATTATTTAAATATACTTATTGCAATGGTTGTGTGCTGTATATGCTATGTTATGAGCTAAGCCGGACAATGACGCAGTTGAGGGCGTGATTAGCCCGGCTCATGCGAAACTGCAATTTGTTCCTCACTACTTTTGTCAGCTTTAAATGGCTCGTGTGGGCGGAAATTATTGCTCCGATGCGAATTACTAAATGGTACAGTTAGCTTTTAAGTCAAAATAATGACCGAAGCGATCGATTATACTAATCAATCACGAGATCCTGAGAGTTGCAAATAGATTTGTAATTTATGGTCTTAGGTTTTTTTGTAAGATGTAATTTTTACATTTATTTTGTAATAAATGTAAAATTTCCAACATCATAATGAGTTATTTACATTTTAAAGTACAGTGTATCCCTTTTATTGAGTTTTAAAATGACATCGGGCTTAAATGCTTAACAGTGAAAGTGAGCGTGATATATTGTGATTTATTTGTACCTATTCTTTTTGCGACCATATATACTCGTATGTCGTGCATTCAGTCCATTCATAATAGTGCCTCGAGCTAGGCATTTATGTTAGGTATGAAATGACATGTTTGTGTGAACAAAAAGCATACATTTTGGTATTTCAAGATACTTTCATTCACGTGATTGTCTTTTACATGCTTTTTTACAGCAAAGTTTGAAACTAATTTACAAAAATGACAAAGTTTTAGGTAGTGAAGAATGTAAGAGTCAAAAATAAAATAGGGAAATAAGAAAAACTTTAGAAGAGAAATTTAAATTTAATAAAATGATTCTTTTTAAAACTAGAAGCTTTTTGAAAGTTGACCTTCACGCATGCAAGTGGCATTTTTGTGGTACCCCTAATTTTAGTCCTTGTATTTAACATTTAATTATAAAGAACATATTAGTATCTAAGTAACAGTTTTTGTTTTTATAAATGTTTCAAGTGATCACACTATCGGAAATTATAAATCTGGACTTACTACTATAACTATTTATTATTTAAATGGACTTGTACAAAGTACAAAAAAATTGTCAAATTAATGATACAATAGGATTTGTTAAAAACATTGTTTAATGATACATTATTTCAGTTTAATGTGCATTAACGAATAAGTACGATCTATGATCATGATCAATCGTTTATTGACAGTAATGGTCCATCTCCATACTTGTCTATTTATTTTACTTTGCATAACATGACAGTATCAGAGCAATGTTATCCAAATAAATTAAATTTCATTGCAATAAATTACCTTTTTAAACAAAATACGGATTCCAACAATTTAGTTTTCAACAGTTTCTGGTAATATATTTCTCGTTTTTGAAATTAGAAACTTTAGTTATATATATTTTAAGAGTATTATATATATATGGTTAAATTTATAATACGCATAAGAAAACAAATCGTAAACCTTTCATCGAGTCATGATTTCACTTGGCTATCCCATTTCTGACATCCGTCTTTGATTAAATAATTGTCCGTAAAATTCTATGCGAATTTTAATAATTACAAGTAATTGTTTTGTTACGAAACATATTGTGACTCAGTTTTTCTATTGTCTATTGTTTACGTTTAGGTTATTATTCTAACCAAAAGGTAATTACAGTAATTTTCAGTAATTAAATATTTAAGAGCCTTCAAATATTAAAAGAAAAACCAGTTATAGCGCGAATTATTCAAAAGTGGCGTGGTGGAGGCGTGACGGGAACGGCTATAGAAGATACTAGGACTGTATCGTTTATTAATAGAACAGTGGTCTGGTGGCAGTGATGGGGCGCTGGCGTCTGGCGCTTGGAGTGGCACTCCACTTGGTGTCATGGAGGCATGACGGTGGCGTAGCGATGGCTTCTCAAGAGAAAAAGTGCGCCCGGTTCCTCAAAGGACGGACGCCACCACCACGCCACCGCCGCGCCATTTCTATAAAGAAAAAGCACACTTGCGCCTCAAAACGAGGGACGCCGCCGGTACAACACTCCGTGTATAACTCGCGCCTACATGGATATGACCGGATATATTTTATATAAAAAATTACCTATTGGTATTGACCTATAATTTCATACTAACATATCCATAGCATAACATATTTATTGCCTACCAAACGTATGAAGTAAAAGCTTTTTTAGATTGAAGTCTTAGGTTGAAAAATTCAGAAATCAAAAAGTAATAGATAGATATTTAAATTTGATTGACATGTCCAATTATTAAATGTCTGTCATAGCATAATATATAACATCCATGTCTTTACATGAAACCAGAATTATGAAAGGTAATGTTGTTTATTGCTTACCTATATAAATGTTTATAATAACTTGTCAGAAGAAATAGTTAGGCTTTATCGAACGCAGTAAAGTTGAGAATACGATCAATCTAAATCTGCTTTTACGCAATACATAAGCAATGGCAAGTTTCTGTTCAGTCTAAATATCTAGACGATGTTTGTTTGATTAATTGGCATGTTGAAGGGTCCCCGTAAAATGTCTGGTAAAATCACTATTCACATATCTATTTACTTTGAGAAAGTAATTGTTTAGCAAGGTTACTAAGACAACCTAATTATTTGCGAGTTGGTTTGTGGGGTCAAAAACAAATGCGTGTCACATTTTTTCATAATAATACATAAGGCAAATAAGCAATAGCAATGAAGTCATATAAATACCGAATATTTAAGGTTATATAAACGTAAGTAGACTTAATAAATTTATGACAGAAGTACTTGATAGATATTGATATCTTTTGATCGGTATATTACAAGTTGCTACTGCGTCGCAGCAACCGCGCGGTTAAACGCAACAATCAATTCGCGTTGGTTCGTGGTAGAAAGTTACTTATCAAATATTGCACCACTCAGTTATTGTGTATTATTTCCTATTACCTGCTGTCCAAATGAGCTGCACTAACAATGGTTTATGTTAAGGAGGTTATGTAGCTTGTTTTATACGTTATGAATATATATTGTTATAATTCTATATTTAAACTAGGCGATTCTGAATACTATTATAAAAATATATGTAAATATTATAAATTACAGCGAAGGAATGACGTAGTATATAGATACATACAATCTAATTAGGTTACGTAACACTAATTTGTTTTTTTTTTATTTTAAACTAATAATCTCTAATAAAAATGAATCGCAAAATGTGTTGGTAAGCGCATAACTCAACATCGCCTGGACCAATTTGGCCAATTCTTTTTTTAAATATTTGTTGAAGTTCAAGGATGGTTTTTACGGCGACAAAAAATCGAATAATTGCCGGAAAAACTATTTCTAAACAGCCCTTTTCTCTTTCCCATACAGAAGGTTTTGTTTTCTATATGACAGGACGAAGTCTGTCGGGTCCGCTAGTTTAAAATAAAAACAACATATGTCTGGCCTATCAAAATTGTAATAAACTATTATTTTTATTTGACATGCAAACAAGTTTACATATAGAGCCTAAATATTTAAATATATTTTTTGATAATGTTATCTTTAAGTTTGTTTTCTAGTGCAATACAGATCGACATTATTAACAATATGTTAAAATACAATTTCGGCTGTAACCAAGTCAAGTGTTAGTATGAAATAGTAATGAAATAAACAGTAAAGTTTATTGAGATTTTATTATTTTACAAAAAAAGCAAAGAAAATTATACTCAAACTCATAAAGTGCGACTCACAGTCGAACAAGAAGGGTCCTCTCCGTACTATTGTCACCAAGGCACCATGTAAGACATTAACGCCATGTATCTGCTTGGCGTACCATATGGAACTTGGAGAATTAAAAATGTTCCGTTTTAAAATCATTTTATTAAACAACAATTTGGTTAAGCCAAAGGTTTGGTTAAGGTTTGGTTTGGTTTGGTGGCAATTTGGTTTGGTTAAGGTTTGGTCAGGGCTTCATAAAAATAATTTTAATTTTAATCTCAGCCCAATGCTTGAAGGTAAACATAAAGAGTTTACAGTAGTGCTAAGCATTATTTGATAGGAGTATGGCGAGGGCAGGGTGTACCCGTGCGCAATGCCGCAAGCAAATACAAACCGACCCTTATTGTCGGCGAATCATCCAACTACAAATAATTCCCTTCATACATGCCCTATTTACCCTGTACTTAGCTTTGAACGTTTCCGTATTAAGGGCTTAACCCTTCAACGCAGCTACTCGAATATCCATCCTTTCATAATCATTTGAATCTCTATAACTCTTCGAGTTGTTAAGTGCATTTCAGTAAAGTTCAATATAATTACCATAGTTAATTGTTTTATGTTTTTTAGTTTATTGTTGTTACATAATATAAGGGGAAACATATTTGGGGTAAATATATGGAAGTATATAGAGGCTAGTGATAAAAGTGAGGAGAATCAGGGGTACGTTGTTACTCAACAGCGTCGACCCAGTACGTCGAAGCTTAGATTCCACTGGTCTGCATTACATTGCACTGCTGGTTGTCGGCATCGATCTAGTCAGCTATTTCATTACTTCAGCTACGGATATTGACAACGAATATACGAATATTGATATATACAAGACATTGTTGTCTTGTGTCAGATAAATACTACAACTTGATAAGTTGGTTTGTTTTGTCAGGACAGTGATTTTATTTATTTTTTAAAATTCGAATTAATTTGATGGTAAACATTCCACTCTAACAAGTAAAACTTCTTTGCAATTTCTAAAGCTACTGTCTTGACAACCTTTAAGAAATTAACTCGGAATATTGCAACAAGGTTTAAAGCCATAACAGGGTATCAAAATACAAATAAATTTGCTTTGAATTCAGGATATTGAATCAAAATCATAATCCTCCTTTTGGCTTCGCTGTAGTCGGGTAACCCACAAGACGCTTAAATTAATAATAGCTAAGATATAAAAACATTAATTTTTAGTATTTTTTATATTTCAGGGATTTTAAATATTTTTGTTTATGTTCCCATGCTTAAGTTAGTAAAGGAAGATACATTTCTAATAAGTTTATCCAATCAATTCCAATCTGTTCATGGAAAAATTATTTGCAACAATAATAGTGAGGGGAGGCAGCAAAAATAAATTGCACGCACGTTTAGTGTTTGATGCGATATCGGGCTGCAGTTAGCAATCAGTTGCATTGAGTGACGCTGCCAGCTCTCGCACAGCTATAACAGTTGCAGACCCTTTAACAAAGAAGAGACACTTCTATCAACATTTAAGTTTCTACTAATGGGAAAAAGGAAAATAAATTTAAAAACTTAGCCAAGTTAAGATCCAATCAAAAACTATGGATCTATCTAGTGTCTTTAAATCGGAAACCGAGTAAATAATGTATCTCGTTGGGTTCTAATTTAACATCTATCCACTTGCCTACCCAGAAAGTGCCGACTTGAAGATGCTATAATTTTAAATTTTACGTCCTCTCATCGCTGCAAAATCTCGAAATGCGAGAGCTTATTCTGAAGCTCCGAGAGCTAGGTTATGACTTGTGAGATTGGACCTTCTTTATTTCATAAATTATTAAAGTGTTCTTTGCCTGTGTGGAGTCGCGACTACATTTTTCATGGGCTGACATCCGCTTGGCTGGCGTGAACGCACTAGGCAATTTATGCCGATGTAATTCCAACGATGGATGGCAGTAGTGCCAGTTATTGTTCAGGTTATACCTAATCTCTCACAGGAAATCACTATTGCAACGGAAATGTAAAACTAGGTCTTATAGGCTGAAACAGAAAACCTATTTTGCAAGTCGGATGTATATTTTTAGTACCTCCTCTGGCCGGAGTTCGTGCAACATCTGCGATAACTATTTTAATTTTAATATCTTTAATTTCACCTGCTTATGGGATGAATTTATTATTCAAAATCTGCGCATACCTCTAACTTAAACTTAAACTTCCAAACTTTAAGATTTAAAGTGAGCCTGAGAAATAGTGAGATGTACCTATTTAACAGTTAAATGCCATTTGGCTACATTGACTAGATATATAGAAGCTACAGGCATCAAATTGTATCTAAATTCCTTATTGGTTCGCCTAGGTTTAAAATATATTAAAATGCATTTTAAACTATTTCAAATTTCCTAGCTTTTCCTCAAACAGGAAGGAAAATTTCCATTCCATTCTCTATCGTGAGGTATGCGGATTACTAATATCTTAAACATTAAATTCTTTGTTTTCTTTACTTTTCTTTAGCTAACAAAGAAAAAATCAAAGCACAATATGTCGAATTACATAGTTTGCCAGTTCAATGCATATGGTCGCGTTATTGCGAAAAATAGTGCGAGCGTACATACACATGAACAGGGGTAATGGATGGCGGACGTCGTAAATAGCACTCGCTGCAATTGCTACAAGTGTTTATCGCCAGTATTTTGACGCGATAACACGCTTAGTAAGTGGCGTTCAGTAACAGTGTGTTATTGACTAGTATTTCTATTACTGAAGGCTGAAGACAATGCTTTATATGAAACCATAAATTGAAGGCGATAGAAATATTGAAGGAAATAATTTTGTGAAAAAACAGACATTAACAGATCTCAAATAGCGGTACAAGTTTAAAACAGGGTCGTTATCGGTAGGTATCAGGAGGATATCGGCTCCCATAGAGCGTCCCGGCAATCCTTAATCACGAGCAAGCGGAGCACAAATGATCGCCGCCGGTGCCTCATAATGAATTACCCGCACTCGCTGCCTTGCAAAATTTACACGAATATCCAGACAGGCTAAATCTCAAACAAACCCTCACACACCTACACTCCATTTGAAACTAGACACTAATTTTTAGAATTGAAAATGCTTTTATATTTTATCTTGAAATTAAATTTAAAAATTGTTAATCAGAAATGGATGAAAAGAGTGCTTAAAACTGGATAATAAGTTCGTTGACTCAACTTTAATTTGACCCAAGCTCAAGTTCATAAATTTTACAAGGTTTTTCAACCGCCGCCATCAGATATGTTTAATTTTAAAATTTCAGTTATAATCATCAAAAGCTGAGACTAGAAAAACATTGAAGTTAAACGAGTCAAACTTTTAAATCATAATGCCAAACCTACTTTGTTCTTTTAATCTTAATTTCTACATTTTGCCTTCAAATAATAAAGTTTATAGTCGTCTTACTATAGACATACCAATGTCTTAATTCCTATCTATTCGGACTAGTTCATTGTGCCACGGGAATAATCGGGTTGCCTTGGGTCGCCTTTCGATTATCCCAAAAGCACTATACAATTTTAATAGCATAACTTGCGTCTTTCTCATAATGGATTTGTATACAATTATCGCAATTTCCACTTTACCGGACATTTGGGACTGTTCCTAAAATGGGGGAAATAAAACATGATCTTAAATTTGAGTTCGGGGTTTTAAATAACAACTTTCATTTGAATGAAATATTAACAGACAACAATGTTTTAGTTTCAGTACTTGCACTTTTATGTAGGTATTTGAACTACAAGAACACAAAGATTTTTATTCTTCCCTTTTTATACAATGAACTAAAAGGGCTATTCAATATATTTTTGAATTTTATTCGCATGTCGGTGACCCGGCCATTTTCTCTTTCCACGTCGAAGATAAAATCGGCATCATTGCGAAATGACCTAAAGGGTAACGTCGACGATAAAGTGCAAAATTTACGGAGCTCTTTCCTGAATCCGAGTCCATCGAGAGCTAATAACACATGTGGTGGAGTCGCCTGGAATACCCACTCTACCAATGATAGAGATTCTGATAGTGACTGCCAATGACGTTATGTGAAAGCAGAATTTCGAGATGCGGGCGGAAAAATACCGAACGGAATAATTCTTCTAACATGATCATTTAGCTTATATTTATTCCGATTGAAACATGATAACGTTTAAGGAATACACCTCTTAGAAACGTTTTGGTGATACGTGTAAAGTTGGTTGAAAACTTGATAATCATCTACAATATTATTGATGTATTCGGTAAATTAGACCTACCTATCAAAGGCTAGTAATATTAGTAATTTTCAACAACTTCCTGTCCTTTCTTTCGAGTGTGAAGTATAACTTAAAAACCTTAAACTTTTTGTTTGCGTAAAAAAATGATCTACTTTATTGAAAGGTTTCACTCTTTGTACAACTTGGATCTAAGGTCACAAACTAGAAAACTTGATCTCATTCAATTGTGAAAATTACAGAAACCTAGTTAATTAGTACTTGGTTGAAAAATTCGTGACCGTCATCAGATTTCCAAAGAACGACCCTTGATTACCAATACTTTACATTGACTCTCGCTGTAATTCTAATGCAGTGTTTTTAGAGTGTAGAATAGCTTGTAGAAGGTTGCTTGGTTGTTTGTATAGTATGCAGCTAACTACCATGGCACGACGCCACCGGCCAAAATTCTTTAAACACGCCAATTTCGGACTTAATAGTCAACAACGACAATAAAATTATAGCTGAACCGGGGGTCATGTTTTAGGAACGTGGGAGTTTCGAAATAACGTGAACTTGAACATTATCTACATACGCATTCTGATAACAACATAATAGGTAATATCGGGATGGATAAACAGTTCGTATTGTTTACATTCAAAAATAAAAGATAATACATCAGTAAACCTCCGAAATAATTACATAGCAATTTTGAATGTATTAGAGCTTTTATGTGTAACAATTTTATCTTATGTGTTTTATTGGGAGCCTTTAAACAAAACAAAAAATAATATGGATTTTTTTTCTTATATCTAAACCAGTTTAGAGTTTCGTGCCAGTACACACTACAACTTCATTTATGTAACTAATAATAATATGGCACATGAAATGACGGAATAGTTGACCACTAATGACATGTTTGATGGTGAACCGTAAGTGATGGGCAGTGGTCGCAGATCGTCACTATCAAGATGTTACGTAAGAGTAAACGGCTATTTCACACTTCGTATTACCTAACATCCTATCTACTATCCGATCTCATGTATCAAAATATAATAAACAAGAATTCAGTTATTTTGTCTTGAATTGCTTTTTAGGGTACCGTACCCAAAGGGTAAAAACGGGATCCTATTACTAAGACTTCGCTGTCCGTCCGTCCGTCAGCGGGCTGTATCTCAAGAACCATAGCAGCTAGAAACTTGAAATTTTCAGAGAATGTCTCTTTCTGTTACCGCTTTAACAACAAATAATAAAAACATAAAGAAATTAAACATTAAAGTTGGCTCCCATACAAGAAACTTAGTACGGAATCCACCATGTGTGAGTCCGACTCACACTTGACCTGTTTTTTACATTACATCACGCTGAACAAAACGAATCAAGTGCACAAAATAAGTAATATAAATTATATAAAATTCCTATTAAGATCTTATAATATATATATTTTATAAAACTTAGCAAACAAGCATACAGGCGATAGTTTACCTAACAGTTACTAGAGCCTATGAATAATTGGCAACATTGTCACTTGCGTGTTTTCGAGCCCACCACCAAAACATAAATCAAGATTATCCTTTTAAGACGTAACTCTATTCGAATATGAAATAAGAAACTGCGTATTCTAACGTATTTATCCGCCCCCGGCTAGAAAGCTTTTTGACATTGATGTTTTCGTAGCAGAGCCAGACACAAATGAAACCTTTTTTTTGTTATTATTCTAATGACATACAAAATGATTACTCTCTTAAAATCTTGGTAAAATAGCGCTTCATAACAGTGAAAGTAAACAAGTGAAGTTGAAATAGGATATTACTTTATAAATTATTATAAAGTTTTCCGAACCGGTGGTCGAGTCATTTTAAAGAAAAAAATAAATTCATTTGACGATTCTAAGTACTTTTTTAAAGTTTACGGAATAAAGTTATTTTGATTTGAATTCTTTGATTTTGGGGATATTATTTCATATTTGATCTTTATTCACATTTACTCGTTTTATATTTAGATCAGTTAGTAAGAGTACGAAAGTTTCCCATGAAATGTTGCATTAAAGTCCACTTTTTAAGTAGTCGGCACGTTCTAAGACAGATGCTGGAGCATGCTTTCAGATATCTGGCAAGTTGGTAACTTTTCGCATTTCCGACGCCGCGCCGTCTCCCAGCGTCCCCTCGCAATCTCCAGCTATACACAATCCTCGCATCTTGTACTTTCGTAGGTAAATAACTTATCCTCTCTACTTGAATTCACAACTTTGCAAATAACCAATTACATTGTACCAAACTATTCAGATGGACATTATCTACGATCTAGATTGTAGAATAGAAGATAATATTAATGCTTAAACTAAACCAGCACTCGATTATTGAGAACACTGAGCCTAAATAATGGAAAGTTGCTATCGTAAATTAGACAAAAAGCTATCTGTGTGTAATATGGTGTTGGGGTAGGCAACAATGGTGGTCGCAATGCGGTCGGCGAGATACGGTCGAATCGGGCTGTTGACTCTTAAAGAGTTTACCAACGTGTTGCAAACACTCTGCGTTGATTCATGCTAATCATTTTAACTTATCTAATCCAATAAAGTCTCGTTCAATATTATCCTAATCTGTTCTGGCTATTTTCATCACCTCATGTATTCATTTGATTTGAAAAAATCTGTGAAAATTCGATGAAGTTTATTTAGTAGCCCACCTAGAGTTGGGTGGAGAGATCAAACCTTATATTTATAGACTTGAGGGACATACCTTGCTAATAAATATTTACGTTTTTACTCAGAAATGTTCAATAATGTATCGATATGTTATTGGAGCGTTTTTAAATCCGTAGCATTTTTAAGTACAGTGGTTTCCCGCGAGACGAGAGCAGTGAATTGTCGTGCCAAACCACATTGGACTTTGTCCGCGTGGTCTAGCTTGGCCACTCCATCCTTTGTTTACTCAACTACGAAGTCTACCAACCAAGTTTTACTCCCAAATAAACTTATTTGCAAAGCCGAGTTGCTTTGGAGCCGTTCAGTGGCACTTTACCGGTTTATGAGTTTACCTTTAGTTTTATGACTAGAAGTTTTCTTTGTCGCACGTTCAGGTTCGGTTGATGGCTGCTTGATGGGATTTTAAAAGAATATTTACGACGCCTGTAAAGGAGCTCGTGTTTGTAGTTTTGCATTTTTCAATATGGCTTTTCAAATATTAAAATAGGAATAGAATAAAGGAATATGATGTTTAAATAAAATACAAGTTTGTTCTAATTTTGAATTTGATACAAGAACATTTTGGGAAATAATGCGTAAAGTTTGGCGAATAATAGTAAGTATTATTCATCAACATAAAACATGCATTCTTAAATATATTTAAACAACAAATAATGTATTCACTCATAATATTTCCAATTTTATCGTTTAAATTTATATTTTATTGAACTTTAACACTGAAATAACCTTCCAAATTTGAAAAGCGGTTATATTGTTATGAAACGTTATACTAAAAACCTCAACAACATTTAGATAAATACCATCTATTGCGAAAGTAATAGTATTATGACGATACTTGGGAGGGTCAAACGACGTCCGACCCCTCTTCGGCCGATATGCACAAATTTCATAAAGCTGTACTAAAACCATTCAAATTTTGCATACTTCCTTTCTTTTCATTCGTACTGTTGGGAGAAAGAGAAAACATAATCTCCAGTCTCAGAAGGCCATAAAATTTATAGAATAGGGACGCTAGTCGTACTTTTCCCGAAAATCTAGTCATTTCGCAAGGACGCTATCTTTACTGGCGGAAACATTGGTTGGGCAACAGATAAAATGAGAGTTTGTATCGGAGTTTGTCATAAAAGCTATTTCATTCTGAATACAGTTAAGTATTACCAACAAATTTGTAAAGGAAAATAATACGATAAAACTAGGCTCAAAATGTTCGTATAAAATACACGAGTAACAGATGAATATCTACAAGATGTATAACAGTAAATATGTGTCAGAAACTAGGTTGAAATAACAAACACAACATTTCGGTTACCGTTAAACTATCTCACACAGAATACACGCATGCGTATTTTGATTCGAGCTCCTCAATCTTCATGTCATTTCGGACGTGAAATGATTGATTAGAGCGGTATACGCGATCGGGTATAATTATGCGGGTCTAATGATATTAATAACAATGATCCCGGTGACCTATGAACCAGCTTTCACTTTACCGGCGCCGGCGCAGTGCCGTCGGCACCGGTTTACCTCACCGACTAAAACAAAGGAGCACAAACGAACTTGTCCGTCAAAAATATAAGCTTTCCTTTAGAAACTAGCTTGAATAATCATGGATTTTTTTCACCTGCATATATTCTAACCGTATGTAATGATTACCGTATATTAATAGTATACAATTTGGGAGAAAATAAAGGCTTATTATTAAATAACAATTGCTTTTTCTGTTTTATGACTGTCAAGAAGAAATGAAAAAAATTATTGACATTCTACATAGTTTTTTTACAGGAATCAATTCTTTGTTTAGGTTTCCAAAACTTATAAATATAGAAAAATTTTGATCTTTGAATTTTTTACTGAAAAAAGTGTTTTATTTTTGATTTTCACGTTTTTATCATTACTTTAATTTTTATGTGTAATTTAGTAACAGTCATAAACAGAAGTGCTCATATAATGTGTAATAACATTAATTCATCAAAGCAGACATAAATTAACTGCTAGCGAATTATCAAAATAACATGAAAATGATTAAATCCAAAGATGTCATGTGTTACAGTAGTTTAAAGCAACTGTCTGTTTACTTGTTATCAAAGTAAATATGTACTTATTTGACTCGGTTTAGACTATGAGACTTAATTAAAACTTTGCTACTAAGGAACATCTGCAAAACATTTATGAGTAATTTCACTTTAGTTTAATCATAAAATAATTTTAATGAAATACATATTTTTTTACTCTTTGTATTATTTTGAGTTTTAGTATATTTACTTGTTTTAGGGCAACAGCTGTGCTACAATAAGCATTATTAGATCAAAGGGTGGTTGGGACTAAAACATTATGTAATAGATTTTTATTTTTATTGAGTACCTACTGGCGTTAACTATTAGCTGATATGATTTTATTTTTACAATATGAGAGGGCTTTGTGAACTGATAGAAAAATATTTTAAATTTTCTAAAGTTATGCAAAGCTTATAATATTCTTAAGTGGAGTGGTTAAAATTATGAAAATATTACATTCAGATAAATTTGTCTATAGAAGGTATAATACAGTTTACCTTTTTTTCTTTAATTTGAATTTAATTGTTCGCCGTTCTGCATCATCTGTATTAATAAGTGTATCATAAACTATGTATTACTTACTTTTACAAGGTTTTAAGGATAAGATATTCAGTAGAAGAAAAATTATATGAAAGGACGCCCTATTTTATAATAAGAAAGAAAAAAAAGGGCGTTATTTGGTGTAAATTATAATTTAACGTATAATTTTTTTGTGATTGGTTTTCTTTCTCATTCTGTATTATTGCGAAGGACACCAACTACTAAACAAAAGACATGGAAGCACGCATGACAGAATGTATGAATGCAAATATTAATTTATAAATCAATATTCATGCTGCCAGCGCGAAAATGCATTCAACGAACCGCATAACTTGAATTTCGATTAGATTTATTTATGTGCATGTAGAAATACGTTTTGTCCATGTATGAATATGTTCGAATATACACTTTGTTTTCATTATACATTTCAGATACTTAGTTAATGACTATCGACAAGTTGATTAAATTATGATTCACTTTATTACTGAGGTCATTTATTTTTCTGAGGTGTTTCTCGTTCTTTCTTGGTATACACACTATGGTTAAACCTATATACTTAAAAGTTATTGTAATAATTAAACCATATAGTAAGCTGTGCATTGTATGATTTGAGTTGTAGTTGCGTCTTGGTTTCAGACGGTCTTTAAATTACTCTCATCCGACATACTCTCCTTATATCTACTAAATATATACAAGTAAAGTATATTTAATAAACAATTGTTTCAAAACCTACCAAATAAAATAAAAAAAACTTGTGTAAAAGTTATCTCTGGACAAAAATTGATTTTATTAAGATTTTTGAAATTTTTACATTGTCTGGGCTTTTTAGGTCTGGTTTTATTGACTTTAAATGATGCTACTTTGCCCTTTACGATCCACTTGACCTTGCGAAAGGTTCCTAAGGTGTAATTTTAAGGCAAGTACATCATTTTAACGGTTCATAAAACGAAAATTGTGGTACTGCTTGCTGGTCGTAAAGCGGTCATCGTGTAATAATGTGGACTAGTAAAAAATGGACATGTTCTATGTAGAAACTCGGGTGTGTACAGCTTGGATATTGTAATCGACTTTAAGAGCGTTAAATGAAAATGGAAATGATGATGCAAAAATAAACGATACAATTCGTGTTTTTATGGTATTCGATTTTATCCAGTGTGTTTTTGCTTTTTCATACTTCAGATTGTTTCAGTTTTTTTTCGAAAAGTAATTCTATGTTTATAATTTTACTTATTAACAGAAAAAAAATTCAATAACCTTCAAACTAATACAGTTATTTTGTATCCCTTTAACTCTATCAACTTTAATTAATTATGGATTCGTACATTTTTATATGTATTATCATCATTGCAACTAACCACTTTACCAATATTTTGTAACTTATGGAAATTAATTAGGTCATAGGTAAATTTTCAAAACGACGAAAGAAACATAAACCGTAAATTCTTAAAATAATAAATCAATTTGAATTTTTAAATTAAATCCGCTTTTTATGTTAATTTACATGTTTTCATCAAAGTTTTCTTTTAAGTGTTGTTTTTCCAGCCGGGCGGTCAAGTTCGCATAGTTAATTATGCAACTGATAAACAACTTGCATTTCTACCGTGCACTTTCTCGTTAATTAACTTTGCTTCGGTTGCCTTAAACCTCTTTCTTGGTAAAAATATCTTGTACCTACGCGAATACTAGGTATCAACTATTTGCACCCAACTCAGTATCCTGCTCTAGTTTCTCGTAATAAGGTTTTTTCTTATTTAAATAATTTTGAACTAAACCAATTAAGAACTAAAAACAATTAAGTTTATCTAATCTGAGAAGCTAACTAGCGAAATACCTTTCTGAAAATCAAATTACGCTTTGTTCTTGCAGCGAGCGAGGTTGCCATTACATGTAAAATTGTATGACTTGTTCAATAGTTTAATATTTAAGCAATACATTTTTTAAACTTAACTACTACTTTATGTACACAAATACATCGCGCATATCATTGCGCTCGCATACTTTAGTGGGCAATCATTAAAGGAGGATCTTAGTGCAAGTTAACTAACCGGATAAGTTGAAACTTCTATTCATTTACCGCCGACTGTTCTTTCTTACCAAATTCACATGCGAACTGTTTATATATTTATAAAATATTTTTGTTTATCAATTACTGAACTGAACGGTATATTTAATAACTTGTTTTCGTAATCTTAAAAAAATCGACGATGAAACGATTTGTAAAGTATAAAAATTTATTTATTTTCATGTTTTTGGTTGATGCATGTTCTTAACAAGTTTTAAAAGTAGAACAATAATAATATTTTTTTATTTAAAAAAGGTCTCTAAAACTGGCCCTGTGGGGCGTAAAAATATTATGTCTATAAGTGCCTTTTAAAGTTACGTGAATAATATTCACTGAATATGTATTTCGGGTAAATTTATTTTAAAAAGCAATCAAACCTACAGAACCACGTTCTTGGAGTGAATAAATTGTTAAATCACACAACCAAAATCTACCAAGCGCAACGTAAAATCCACAGAAATTGTGGTTAGTGATAACTGACATAAATGTGTAGGTAGTCAAATGGTTGGTGAACCGATAACTTTTACAAATGGATTGCAACCCCGTGCTTAGAGACAATCTTTGTTAAAACATTTACGAGTAGGTATATATCTGTAACAAAAAAATAGGTATATAAAATAATTATACATATTTTATTTATTTATTTAAATAACCAAAAAAACTGTTTTGATATTCATTAATACGTTTGTGGCTAACACTAGCGTAGATGATAAGATAAAACGAAGCAACAACTATCTAGATACAGACACATAGTTATTTAGAAGAGCCTCAATAATTTAATAGGTATTTACACACGCAATTTTCAAGTTTACTCTACTAGATATAAATTTACTTTAATTGAATTGAGAATCACATCGATTCGCCAAATATTTTATCTAACAAACCTTGCATTAATAAGTACCAATTAATTGTTTGAAATATCTATTAATTTGATGTCTCAAACCCTGCCAAAATATATTTTTGTTTAAACAAAAAATACGAACAAAACTTTAGATAAAGGACTACATGTTCAGGTTTTAAATGCTCAAGCTTTTGCCCGCGAAAGCTCATTCAATATAGTATGTAGGTGTAGTAGGCTAGTAGTAGTCTTGAAGATTTCCTCCTACATAATAACTTTTCTTAATTAATATTGATTATATTAAGTCTTTATATCACGTTTCAATGGAATTTAGAACTTGTTTAAAAATTACGACTAAATTAAATTCAAGGCGCCGTCCACCGTGCCGCGTAATGTTAAAGGGAAATAAAAATGTTTGACGCAGAGCAATGCGGGCGGCGCATTGTTTATGGAGCTTTGCTCGTTTGAAAAATTGGCTATGTCCGACCAAAACATAGCCGCCATTTTGTAGCTGAAACTGAAATATATACAAATCACTCACGACTTTTTTATCTCCAATTTTAAAAATAAATACTATCAAGGTATAAGTATCAAGTTTTAATTTCGCAACACCTAAACTAACTTGTTCAAAACATGACAAAGTGATAAATTAAATTATACTTAACTCTTTACGAGATTCCAAAGTTCCCGTGTCTATTTCATCTTCTCTGTAACTTTAGGGTCTTTCATAAATCCTGAATGTAATCCAACATTGCTATACCGGCTTACCTACTTATTTATATGTGGAACGGGTAGTAAAATGTTGGTATTTAAGGTCCGTTTAAACTTTGTGTCAACTTGAAATGGTTCTATTGCATTATATTTTTATTAATGTGCACTAAAATGTGGCATAAGAAGTCAAATTGCAAATTGTATTAGAAATAACCCATACTTAATTTAAAATGTGATTTAGATTAATAACATCATCATTTATATTAATAATGAATTAATACTGTTAATTAAATAGTTCAAAGTGAATAAAGTTTGAGTCTAATATAATTGAAAGTCAGACGGAGATAAAGGGGTAGGGGGTAGGTTATGGGGTAGGTATAGCTTCACCTCACTTCACTAATAGGCCATTGAGTTTTAGAGAAAAATCTTACCAGCATGTGGTAAAATATAACACATGATTTTTTTATGAGAACCTGGAGAAAGTCCAATTCAAAAGAACAGGGTCCGCATAAGGTAATAGTCGTTTTGAGAGATTTATAGTGATTTTACGATTTCCAGCAAAACTCAATCTCACTCACCTCCTATCGGAAAGCTGCTAAAATAATTACTTGTTATATGTGAGTAGCACGTATGTTACGTATGTCACGTAATTTACGTATTTCATTTTAATTCGTATATTGTGACATGAGCTTTATCGCATTCTCTCAACCTAGACTGTAAGATGTATTAGTGGCTAAATATGAAAACATGTTCATTCACAAACACCAAATTACAGATTCTGGGGTATTTTGCCGGTGGCCTAGTTTCCTTAATTTTGCTATTTTTAACTGCAAATGCCCTGGGCTATGCAGTTTCAGTTAAAATTATTAAAATATCTATTATCATGTCGTCTTTATTATAAATGAAGTTATGGAATCAAACCGAAAGAATTCATTCATCCAATAAGATAACATGTTCTCAAATTATAAAAAAAACGTATTAAAGGATTTTAATGTATAATTTTAAGCAAAGTAATGATTGTAGGTTTGTAACAAAGAGGCTTAACTAGTTAACCCTCCAGGGCCTGCGAGGGTCGAACATTAACATTTCAACTCTCTGGAGGTCTGCCTCACCACAAACTGAATACTAACCAGATTTATATTATGTTTCATTTCGATCGCGGATTTGTCTGTACACGGTAAAGCCTGCGTGATACTTTGTAATAAATATAACACGAGCTTCCTCTACAAATAAAATATAACAGTATATTATGTATTATTATTGACTGTTACACGAACATTGTATAATTTTAGTCCTTTACCCTTTTAGATTTTATAGTAAACAGCTCAGACATTAATGAATCTGTCCTTCAAAACTTTAACAAACATAACTTTCTTAGAATTAAATTTGAGCCTCTATTAGGGAGAATATTGATGTGATTTTGTACATTAATCAAATTAAATTTTCATGACTATTTGAACGATCTGGATTCTAGGTGAGTTAACTTAAACTGACGATTGTAAAGTAAAATCTTGCTCTGTCCCTCAAAACAGAAAATTTATAACAAGGTTAGCGTTTTAAACTGCTGTTTTAGTTTCAAAGCCTACATTTTTATTCAACGCATAACCATGATTAAATTATAAAATGTGGTTTTAATAATGTTAGCAAGAGATAATGATGCGCTGTCCGATGGCTATGCATCTGAATTTGCTTCGTAAAATTTTCGTATAAAGATTTACGCGTACGCGTGTATAGAGATTTTATATATCATCATTCTTTACCGTAATTTTCACCGTAATTTAACCTTAACTACGGCGGCTTTGATCTCTTTTAGTTCAAGCATACTCACCTATACACTCTTACGCATGTCGACTGACTTGTTGGCGGTAGACTTGATCTACGGCGACCAGAAACATAGGGAACTTGGCGGGAGACCTGCCGAGCGACTTAATTTACATGTACATTCGTGCAGAAAGGACGTTGAAGAAGAGGCAACAGTATACTAATTTTAGTGTGAAAAATATAAAATAATAATGTTGAAAATATAAACCCAAAAAGTTTTTCGTTATTATATTTCCATTTTATTTCATCATATATCAAAAGCTTAAGCTACGTTTGTGCTTGACGTCCAGTCGCGTCGACAATTGCTCGCAGTACGTACGCTTCCATTAGACTCCATGCTCCTATCAGTTGCCGGCGACTACAAGTCGTCTGTGCATCGTCACACCGCGTATAGCTTAATCTACATATAAACAAACTATAGAAAATAACAGTCGCCGGCGACTACAGTGCGTATAGGCTCTTATGTTAAATCATATGCTTCCTTATATTATTTTTTTGTGTTTGTTCAATTTAGATTTTATTTAAAATATTTATCGTGTAATTGTAATAATAATCGACATAAGTTATTTAGTAGGTAATTATGTTATTGGGTTTCATTAATATGAATAAATCTATCTTTCTATCTATCTATAGCTCTTAAACGTAATGTAACATAATTATTTTTTTTGCGTCTCTAATATTTACGTTTAATTGATAATAAGTCAGGACGAGGCTTTTCATATATATACCTAGTTATAAATGTTTAGAGATTACAATTTCAGAAATTTTATTCACTTTAATCCTAAATGAAGATGCGTAAATTTTGGTCTAGTGTTTATTATACTAGGTACACATTTGAACTTCTTGGTAAAAAAGCTACTTATGAAGCTGTGTTTGTAGAGTACACATAGATACGTGATGAAAGAAAGCTTTCTGAAGAGTGCGGAGGCGATTCCGCATCGGCACACCGAGGTATACAAGCATATACAAAGTCAAGTATATATCAAATGGTAGGTTTTATTTATTACATATACCCAACAACACAAATTTTGTATAAAACGGTGGTATACAGATACATACACGTTAATCTTTTAACACCCCTTTCTTTCGGTCGGGGTTAAAAGAACATGTTACATTAAAAGTACGAGACATTTTCTACTTCACTTAGAAATCGGTTGAAAGTTTCATATAAATATGCTTTACCTACTATTACCTTTCTATAGTGATCCTAAATGTTTATCTACACGTGTCATTGGACAAACCAAGATAGATGGGTCCGAGATGAGCATTTCAAAAATTAATATTTTAAACTTAAAACATTACTAACCTTAACGTATTCGTAAGTAGCGTTAAAATTCAAAAATGTACTAAATTAAAAAAAAACTCAAGAAGTAAGTATTACAATACGATGAAATGATACCAAGATAACAACATTATTTATAGATAATAAAAAAAACAGTTAAAAATCTTAGTTATGTATTCAAACATTTTGGTACTTGTAATGTTTAAATGTGTATTCGTTATATTAATCAATATTTATTATATGTATGGTTTCTTTGTCAGCCTATTTATTGTTTAAGGGGTGAAATGCTGAAAATGTTAATAATTTTGAAAGAAAAGCTTAGAAATCCGAATCGCACTTGGCCAGTATCGCCAGTTCAATCGAAATTGTGCATTTTCATAATTTATAATCCAACACCGAGTGAGCACCAAAGCGAACAATGTAGAAATAAAACATTTATGTACGTAATTAAAGCATGCACTTTCTAATTGGAATATAATTGAAAAACATTAGCGGAATACGTGCATGCAACATTGTTCTGTGCGCTGCATTAGAACATTGGATAAGGTGCTTTGAAATTCTAAATGGCTCACCATTTTCTCAAAACCCGTAGCAAAACCATTTTCAGCCTTTTATTTAACTGACCTGAAAAAATAATGCAATTTTAAAAACAATAACACCGTTTTATTTCTGAAACATTCCAGAAATATTTGTAATTTCGATTTACATTACTGGTGAAACAAATTTTTGCAGTGCAGTTATTACCTACCGTATTTGAAACATAATTAATTCATTTGCTTGTTTTTTTTTGTAACAACGTGAATCAGATGTTAGTTAGTTTGTATATTTATTTAAAGAAATAGTCCCCCGGTACGTGGCTTCACAGAGGAAGTGAGGCCAGTGACTCAGCTAATCACAGATCGAGATTTAAACCGCGCTCTCGTTAACAAACAAAATGGCTGCGACAATCCACCTTCATTTACTTAATTGAAGTGAAAAGTAATTTATTTCAATCCCTGTCTTAAATACACAAGAACAGTTTCCGAAACGGAATTAGCTACTATCGACTTAAATTTTACCGATGAACCCATTTTTTTTTGCCAGTTGAGTTACATAGAGGATAAGTTTTATGTAAGTCACGCATTGCGTAAAACTACGCCCTATAGTTTCAGAGTAGTATTGTTCGAAATTTTAATTTTTAACATACTACAAAAAGAAAACGGTTCTGAATTAATTTGGAATATTTTAAGTCTAAATATTCTACTGACGTTGTTATTTCGTTTAAACTCTTGTTGGATTTGATAACCCAATAACAAATCCAGGATAGATGAATATACCATTTCAAAATCAAACAAAAAATTATGAAAAAGAACTGAACAATTTTTGGAACAGAGAAGCGTTTAAAAAATCTAACACTTTCCCACTATTATTTGTTGCCAAACCTATTCCGTTTTCACAAAAACGAGATTCTATCCTAGTTTCTAGTTTTCATTTTGTGTCTCTGGTTGGCCAGAAGTTCGTTTCCACCTCTGTTTTTTCACTGAATTCTGCTCCGTCTATTCTTCTTTGATTTTGGACCTTCTCATAAAATGAATATAACGAGCTTGTTTTTTCATCTACCAGCATTTTTTTTCTTTTACCGCGACTACGCGATGTAGTTTCGTTTAAAAAATACTTTTACAGGCAGGCTTTTGCTTAACTTATGTTGTATACGTGCAGAGCTAATTGGGTAAAGATAGATTTATTGAAATCACTTTAATTTTGCCATGACAAATTGTTTGTAATAAATTAAATTTACATTATGTAACTTGAAATAATAAGCATTTCGCTTTAAATTAGGTACAGTTTTAAATAAACTTTTGTGATAGAAAAACATTACAATACAACTACAACAACTTCTCGCAGAAAGTATAAAACTGTACAAAATATATTATGTCCCGATCAGTGAACGTTTAACAGTATTTGCTGATATATTTTTTCAATGTTTAATTTTGCTGAACTATCTGTTTCGTAGCATGAAATTGTTAGTTAACATGGCAACAGTAGACGTTTTTTATGGTAAAGTCAATTTGGGATCATTCAATGTGAAGTGATGTCTGTGAAGTGGTGTTCGATCTTGGCTAGTGATGGATTCGTTTCAGCCACGGGTAGCGTTGGTCGCGCGTGACCAACTCTCCAACTTTTCTAAAACCAATAACCATACTTCGTGCATGAAATTTTGATAGTCACTTCGTAGAGACTTCCCCTTTATATTATAAGCAGCTTTGGAAGATAGATGAGTTTATGAGTTAACGTAGCATAGTTCTTTTACTATATTTATTGACAGATAAAGGATCTTCTTATAAATATCAAAAGAAATTGGTAATATTAAGTAGTACCTACCTCAGGAACATGCTTTCCTCCACTTCTTTTGACTTAGAAATAAATGCTCTATTCTATTATTATTACGTCCTCGTCGCCACACGTAATGTTGGTAGTATTGTATGGTATTTGGCACCACGACGTGCTACCTTGTCTACTAGTGGACTAATAATGCCCCGACCCCGCCTCGCACTCTGTGATGAATGCATTTGACACGAATAATAACTATACAAATACTACAATACCCATGTAAATTTTATCATAAAATTTGAGTCATATTACTAAATAATAAAAGGAACACTCAAAACAATAGCCTTTTATTGCTTTGTTTTGTAATTTCTGCATAAATATAGTTTTTTTCAAAATATGATCCGTCAAGAGTGATTTTCTGCTTCACGGCGCAAAGGAAAGTATGTTGACATTCACTCACTTTAGACTAAGAATAAGTAAGTAAGTACACAAGGGCAACACTTAAGTTATAGGACCAGGACGATCAGATAAGATTATGCTTATCCCATCTACGTGTAAACCTAGAATTTAGTAAAGACGCCTGTAACCTTAGAGATAAAAGATTTTTCAGACAAGTTTGAAGCTAAATAATATACATTTAAATAAATTATAACACGTTTGTTAATGTTAAGTTTGGGATGTTTTTTCAAACGAATGTTTTTCTGTTTTCGTGAATATTTAAACGTATAATATTACTTTTCTTTTCTTTTCTTCCTTCTCGGGCGTATTAATTCTATTTTTTACCTTCTCAGGCGTATAACTATTTGAAAACTAATTTATATATATACATATCTCTCTTTAAAACAAAAATACACTAAGCGGTTTAATTTTAGTAACGGAGACTTATTGTTTAGGATAAAAACAATTGATTAAAGTTCTACACTAAATATTGATAGATACAGAGTTATAATTAAACTAACCTCATGATAAGAACATGACAATGGCTTGAATTGGTTTTGTTGACTGTTTACAAACAGAGGAACATTTTAAAGGATTGTATAGATAAGTGCATGTTTATTGACCAAGACACAGGTTAAAGGCTTAAGCAACAATTGCATTTAAAAATTATCGAACACAATATGAAAAACTTTCATTCTACGGACATATTCATACACGTACGTCATACACTGCGTTCCTAAGGTTTTTTAGGTAAAAATGCTTAAAATGTTACCACTTTGTTTGAAATCCTTAAAATACCTTTTATTGATCCTTAAAATATTTTTGTGTTCATTTGTTAGTTATGCTACAATGTATGAACTCATATGTTCTTACTATGGCAATGGATTACTTGTTTGCTTTGTATTTATATGTTTGAATAGGAGCATAGATTTACTGTCGATCATCAGTGTCACCCTAATGAAAAAAAAACCCTTAAATGTAACGAGACTGTAACGGTGTACCTTTGTTACCTGTATATACTACATATTATAGTATGTACATGTTCCTAACTGAGACTTTGTAAGTCTACTTCTTTGACAGGCGTTCAATTTCGTACATATATTGTTGCACGCTTAGTAAAACTTAGATTTTATCCAGCTAAAGCTCTGCGCACGCGCAGTTCAAGGTTAATTTGCAACTGTGCGCTAACACGATAATAAACATTGGCTTGTTTAAACTCACGTTTTTGTTTATTCTAAATATTCTCAGTATTATTTTGTATGAAATATAGTATTTTGGTTAAGTATGCCTTTGATACAACAATTATTATTATTTACCATTTATTTCAGATAAAAATCTATATGTAGTTAGTAAGTGTCTTATACAAAGTAATACAAATTAATTAATTACATTAAATTTCAAATTTCATTAAAACAAAGCAGAATATTAATTAAATGTCCTAACAATGTATTCGTCTCATCATCATCATCATCATCAGTTTAATGTCATTAATCTAAACCAATGTTTCTGGATTGGACAATCGACTCTGTTAACAATCATAGTTAGGATGCCGTTTCCACCGCCTCACTATCGCTCTAGCAAGGATGGATCTTTTTTTCTCATGATAACACGGAAACCTTCAATGCGTGCTTCTAACGATTTGACAAGCATATAAACGCTAAATATTAAAACTGATAGACCTGGAAACTTTGATTGCCGCCAAAAGAACATTGTCTCAGTGTATTGCGGATTCCGCTTAAAACGCACTTTCCCTCCATAACAATGCAACCCCCCGAAAGGTGTCCCAACAAGCGGGCCCGCAGCAGGTGTCCACAGCTGAGGTCCCCGTTCCGCTGAACTCTCCTTCCACAGTTGTCAACAGGGGTAAGTCGAGAGGTAGCAGCCACGTCTGTTGGAGCGCCGCTATATCTACTATCCTACATAATTATACAAATAACTTACATAATGATATCCTACATAATGAGCCGGTAGTACGTAATGAGTATTATTCGATCGAAGGACGCCACTGTTGATCCTGATAAACAGGAGTTGGAGTGGTGGGATAGAATGGCGGTTGTACCCCGAATACCTACATAATGATCGTATTCCTTCAATATATTGTTTCAATGACTTATAGTTAAAAGAAACCAAAGTACTCTTTATTTTATTCGCTATACTCTCCATATCATTAAGTTTCTTTTCCTCTGTTCTCACTATTTATTAGCTCCTTTTTTACAAAAATCAACAAAGCTCCTAAATGAGATGACCTGAAGGCTATAATTTGGCATTCTAAAAATGTTAAATGTATGTTTTGTAACAAAAACCTTGTAAGAATAATATTTATCTTTTTAATTTTATCCTAACCAATGATACATTTTCATCTGTTTTTAACTCCGGCGTAAAAAGAGAGGTGCTATAAGTTTGACGTGTCTGTCTGTGTGTCTGCATGTGTGTCTGTCTGTGGCATCATAACTCTCGAACGAATTAAGCGATTTTGATTTGGTGTCTTTGTTTAGAAGGTGATTTATTCGAGCATGTTCTTAGTTAAGTTAGATCGTTCCCTCATCCAAAAGTTATGGGGTGTGAAATTGGGATGAACAATCAAATGTATGCCAATACGTCCAATTGGAGGTATTTTAAATTTGTAATTTAAGTCTTTTATGTCAACTTCCAGGACTTTTTTATGGACATTTGTAATAAAAAGAGGCACCTTAATATCCGAAGTCCTAATCAAAGTCCGCTTTTCGTTTGGCACCAGCAAATTTATTTTTGAGACGGTTTCTTTGAATTAAATACGAATTAAGATTTTTATTTCTGACATTTTTCATTTTCGTATGGTAAAACAGTAAAATTGTAAATATCTTAGTAGAAGATAACACAACTACTTTGAGCTGAGGATGGACAATTTAAATATAAAAGGAAATAAAATCAATCAACCTTTTTATTTTAAAACAAACCTCAGCGAACTGCATTTCAGTTTTATATGTTTATTCGAAAAACACATTTAAACTTCAAACTATAAAACCTATGAATATCCGTAACAGGAATAATATATTTAGCTAAAATAAGATGAGATAGGTAAAACGTCTTGAACATTAAATATAAAACATTGTTGGAAACAGAATTAACCGCATCGGTTACCCGCAAAATATAGTTTATTATAATTTAGGCCATTTAATTTCGAGGCAGTATTAATGCGACGTTTATGCAAATTTCCATGACAATTTGGTTGAGGTCTGACTGGAGTACGAATATCTAGAAATTTTCATCCATTGACATGTATTAATAAATTCAAAGGCATGGCTTTTTTTAGAAGTATGAAGCTTTCGATGCTTAAGACCAAGGACATAACGCGGGGATATAAAGTAGTTGATATTTCTAATAAGGAATTTATTAAATTTTATTCATCAATTAACTCTGACCACAAATCGTTAACTGTGGCGCGTAGAAATAATAATTTGGCTACCGTTAATATAGTTGCCAGAATACGCAAGATTTTATTTTGATAGAAAACAATTTTCTCGTATTGTAATTATTTTTAACTTTATCATAATTGACAAAGGATAGGGTTATTTATGGAAAACAAATCGGGAAAATAGCCTTCGCGTATATGCCTGTATATACGCATACTTTTGTCGAATTTTTAATGTTTTTTTTTGCATAAATAATTTTTCATGTTTTTTTAAATTCAGTTGATCCAGTGTTTAATTTTAATTGTACATATATAAACCCCTATACATTTGACTTTAAACAATCCCATTAAATCAAATGTTTTTAATTACGTGATCTACGAGGTCCATACTGATCACCGAAACATTGCGTCTAGCCCAAAATCCGCACCAAACAGTATCACGTTATGTATTCATTTATTGTGCCAGCAAAGACTTTTTACCCGATTTAATATACCGTTAATAACAATATCCTATGTACTTTATGATTGAATAAAAATAACAATATGCTCTCGTAGAAACTTTACCCGAACTGGATGTGTGGAAGCGGATGAATGGATGTTATTGATGCCTGCTTGTGTTAGATTTTATGAAACTAATGTTTTATACATTTTTGTTTGCCCTATGCTGTTATTATTTAAAATAAAGACTATAAACTGTATTTGCTATCCAATTGAAATCTCGCGTTAATTTTGGGACACCCTATACACTGTACCTACTTAATATACTGGCGTATTTATACAATGTGACATACAATATGTAAGCCACCGAGGCAAAATCAAAAGGGTTTTATTGTTTTGATACCAAAACCCTAAAATTAACACGTTTCAAAAAATACGAATACTTCCGAGTTATTCACACACAACGTAAATATGAGAGAATTTGAAAAGGAACCTCTTAGTCAAATTGTCTGAGCTTCGAGCGAACGGTTTAATGTCAATTACTGGTACACTAAAACCAGCTTGCCTAACTTCTATTCCTATGTAAATTCTATCGACTATAATGGGTTCAAATTTGCATGTCCCTATGCCCTTTGTACTGGCTAAACCTACACCACTACCTGGCCCAGCGAAATGGGTATCAGTGAAAGACCGAAGCGTCGCATGAATAACAAGCGTCTAGTAATAGACAATGGTTATTGAACAGGAGTGATTTGGCATTCATTGAAGTCGGAGGCACACGCTCTGGCTGGAGCTAGCAGGCAGGGTAGTGACGTTAACAGGTACAGACGTAGGGGTACAACTCCACGTGGATTGAATAAATTAAGCTCGAGCTTCCGATGGGAAGCTATCTGGATCGTACCGCCTTGATATCTATCAGATTAATTAAATTTCAATCCCCCAACATTGCGAATAATTCAAGAAATTTGCTATTTGGACATTCAAGATATAGCTGGTTATTGAAATTTAATGTTTTAGAAATCTATGTATTTTGTAAGGAGGTATAAGTTGCCTAGCCAAGCAAACTGGACTATTTATTATTACACCATAGTGTTCATTTAACTAAATTTAGTATTCCTCCTGATGTTGAAAGATTCAATACGCTAATGTTTGCCGATATTATGGAAAACAAAGAAAAACTACCTACCTATACATACATATTTTATTGCTTTTGCATGATAAATGATATTTAATTATAAGAAGATCAAAAAGGTTACAAGCCTGTTGAACGACGACTTTGGTTTGTTGCATCCAAACAGGACTGAGTGGGTATGCAATTTTTATGCATGCCTCTAAGGAGACGGGGTTGCTGTTTCCTCTAATGGTTTTGTTACGTCAAAGATTAAGTGTATCGTACAGAAAAACGATTACCTACATTTAGAGCTATTTAGTTTATGTCTCGAAATTAAAACTTTGTATTAAATTATAAATAGTTCAAATTAACCAGATCTCATAGTAGTTCAAATTAATATGGCATCACTAAACTAACTATGCTTTATGCGGGAAGGTTGAAAGATAAATAAATTACATTATTAGACTTCAGTAACTAATTATAATAAAGACTTATTAAAGTTACAAAAAGCTTATTGAAAAAATTCAAATATGTATACGACTTAAAAAAGACTTGATTTATTTAAATTACCAAAATTATTTCATTTTATTACTCTTTTTTAGTTATCATTTCATTTTCTCATTTCTGGTTATTGTTTGTGCATATTCAGTATCTGGTGTGCCAACCGGATCGTTGCAGAATCTCGGCGACTACGCAGAAGTAATTATGAGTTTTTCCACTGGAATATGGCATCCGGTGGTGGTCAGGGCAAGTTTAAACCATTTTATATTTATCGCTGCCATCTTAAATTCACCTTTAACTTCTTCTACCTAAGGGACATACTCGTAAACGTATACAATCTTGAACACTAATATTTTTTATGCAGGTATCATGTATGTTTAAAAGTATTTAACAAGTTTGTCCTTATTGACTGTCATTTAGTCCTTACTTGGTAATGAAGAAGTGCAATTAATCGTTATTAATAGTCTCAACATGTAAGATATGTTTAAAATTTCAAATCATAAAAACCTGAATAGACGCCTAACAACTTACAAACAGTATAAGCAATAAAACTACAAGCCAACAAAAAATCTTATCACATTTCGAATTTGCTTTAAAGAACCTTTCACAAAATATACGACTAGCTTTTACGATGTTTAACTTTACAATAAATTTCACTACTATTCTTAAACTATCGTCTTATACAATCTCCTCGTAAATCAACATGGTCCAAGAAAAAACTGATGCTTAGTTAATTCTAACCAGGGAGTATAATAGTTTTAATGCCCATAACGTGGGGAGACATTTGGGTTTACTTGAAATAAAACTTCTTCCAATACTGTGGTATAGTGGAATGGGCATCAACATTTTATTTTTACAATTAATCAAAATCAATCAAAATAACTTTATTCCAAAAACTTTAAAAGTATTTAGAATCGTCAAATGAATTAATAACAAATACTTTAACGCTATTTCTTGCTTATACTGAAAATGGGCAACCAACGGGTATCGAACTCGGAAACTTGTGCGGTGTTGTTAAAAATCAATTATTTTGGAAACATGTTAAAAACCACAGCCTCCATCTTGCTGAAAATGAGATCCACAAACTTAGGAAAGAGAGAAACGGTAGCTCGGACATTATGCCTTTGACTTTGCAAGCGACAAACGGGCTTTTTGCTTATTTATCACAAATAAGCAGTTAGTTAGTTGTTTGGTATTAAGATTACGAAATAGAAATTATGAAACTGGTCCATAAACATAAACATTCTCAATTCAAACATCGCTCCCCATATTTCCATTAACGTATGTTTCATATTAAGTAATTTATTCTCGACCCATAGAATGATTGTAATCACGTTTGGAATGCAGGGAACTACCAATTCGATATAGAAGGTTTTTTAACATGGGTATATTGTAATAGCGGAACGAGTTAGGAAAAGCCTTGAGGGCACTTTAGATATCATGTTTGATCACTTAAGTTGATAATTAAATGCTTCTGTTGTTATATTTACAATCATTTGAGGTTACATTCCTGGCTGGATGTTAATCTAAAATCATTGTTATATCTGTACAGAGTATCTATCTATTCATATTCAGGTGCTCCCAAGTGGTTGAGCTGGAAACATTTATAATAAATGAAAGCATATTTCGGATAACAGTTACTCTGCTCGTAATAATTTTAATAGGTTAAGTACAGAATTCTGATTTAGGATGATAAATTATGTGCGCATTAAATTAAGTCTGGTTCGTGCAAGCGGAGGCAATATTAAAGTTAATGCAGCGTGAAAATGATTCGTGGTCTGTGCCTACAGTCGCGTCGCATGCAGATTTACATATTAGCGCTAATATCATCATCAAAATATACAAATCACGTGCTCTAACTGCAGACTGAAATTATATAAACGAAATCTGACATGTGAGTTCCAATGAGTTTCAGCTTAAAATCATAATTTTTATATCTCTAAGTATCCCTTGACAGCAAATAACCATTGATTTCATTTTTACTTTTCATCACCCAATCCTGAGAAAGATTATCTTGATACACGGACGGACGAACCAAACACTGATCCTAAATGATCTACGATTATTCCTTTTCAACTACTAAATACTAAAAAACCCTAAAACTTACATTACTTTTACATGAAAACGAATACGACCTTTTCAATTACAACTGCAATAATTCTTGATGAATTTTGATTCAGAATTACATGCATTTCTGCATGTATACATTCTATCTTTGGAAGAGGGGATAGTTTGGTAACTCTATTTTTGCTTGACAAAGAGATTAGTATATAAAATATGAAAATAAAATAGAACCACATTAACCAAAAGCATTTCATCTTGATCACAGGCAGATCAGTATCTCAATACGAAATCAATGGAAGAGGAGACACTTTGTTTGACAGTTTGTCCCTGAAGCTACAAATCAATGGCTGTGACTGAACGTACGAGTATTTATCAATTGTATCATGTATTTAGAACACATTTGAGACGTTGTTACGGGTACGACTTTAGTATGGCAACATTATTCCGTACAACCTACTATTAAATATCTTTACACTTCTTTCCACCATACACTGCTAGATTAAATCATTTTAAATGCAGGCTGAAGAGGCTTCGATGTTAAACTAAATGCCATCTTCTCCTTCTAAACACGCAAGTCCGTTTTGTAAGCAATTTTATCCAAGTGTCCATTTTAATTAAAGAGCGCCATAACCCTAACTGAACACCATATATATTTATACGGATACAGTCATATATTGACAGTTGACTAACTGAAGGGAAGACACCATGCATAGGTTATCGCAAACGAAGATAAACGTGGGATTCCCCGGTTGGTTTGAATTCCCGCGTCTCGTTGCCTCATAGTTCAGATCATAGTGCCTCGTATCCGTCTCATTGATCTCAGATTCACTTCATGCCACGTTCAACGAGTTTGTGTCAGTTTCCCGATACATTGTTTCAATCGCTACTTAAATTAAGTCAATACTTGGTACCTGTAGGGCTGTACTACTTTATTCAATCTGCAAATTTCTCTCGATAAGTTTATTACAATTTAAACACGTTCTAAAAATTACAGTATATTATGCGAGTAGTAAGCTGTAAATTAACGTTTGACTAATTTTTACAACAAATAACTTAGGATTTTTTTACTAAATTACCATTAATCTTCGTATGATTAGGCCACATATAAAATTTGTATAGATACGTATCTTTGTGATTAGAGTGAAAACTAGGTAACCGTAAATTTCACTACCCATCCTGGAGTAAGTAGGTGTCATCGTTAGAAAGCATATGCAGTGTCAAGTGTGTTAGTCTCGATAACTAGTATCATGTATAGAACATATCACATTACCCTCTTTACCCTGGCACAAGAAAGCAAGCTCCCATTCCCATCGTGTCGACCCATCATATCATCGGTTTACTTCTTCACATGTAAGAAGTATATTAGATATTTGATCGTAAATCCGTTTATTATTGGGAATACAGCTATAAAACTGAAACGGTTACAAGTTATTGCATATATAAGGATGGAAATAGAACGGTATGTCTGGGGAAAGTCACAAAAACTAACTATTAACATGATTTTTTTTGTACTTTTACTCACAAAACCTGAATATTTATTACTAATGTTGACTTTAATATATTCAATTGTATACATCTAAATTTGCTTTAACTTAAATATTTGGGTATGTCCTTCCTATTTAGTGTTTTTAACGTTCCTTAAATGGAATTGACTTAGATAGATTGATTTTAGCGGAAACTAAAAGCCTATTCAATCCAATGCATCGAATATCTGGAGCAATCAGTTTAAGTAATTTTACAAGTAAACGAGCTGTAATGACTTCTAATGTTATCATCTTAAAGGTTGTAATGGTTGTCTAATAATAAATGTGCAAGTTAAGCCCAGTATCGCAGTAATGCTGGCAATGTCAGCGTAACTCAGTAACTCACACCCGAACTTAGCCCTCTGACTTGAATGCTAAGATTGTTCTGGAAACTCGAAATTAGAAAATAATAGATTACTGGCATTCATTTAAGCCAAACTATAAAGTAAAAAGTTATAAATGCTTGGCCTAGTATAGTTTTATAACACTACTAGTTGACCCGCCTCAACTTCGATCGAGCGATCAACTCAATTTCACAGCCTATTTTTCCAGTCTAGGGTGTGATAAAAACTAATATTTGCTGACATCTCTAACTTACTTGTATAAACGAAATCGCAAAGCTTGACTTAATGGCTTAGTGTGTCTTAGTTTTGATAGTCAATCAAGACACAATATCTCGGAGATAGATGGTAGCAAACGAGCATGCGATTCACCTGACGTATAAATAGGTTTATTGTAACTTGTAAAGCCATGCAATACCTACAAGAGGTAGGGATGATACGCCCGTTGTATACCGCTCCTTACTCTTAAAGGAATTTTGACGAACTTATTCACTTGTACGAACAGATCGCCTGCGAGAAAGTGAAGTGAAACGTCCCTAATCAAATTGATTCGATTTAAACGAGAAAACTTTAAGTTCATTGAAGGTTATCATAAGTATAAAAAGGACATAATAAAGGCAAACGTTTTTGAAGTCGGGCAATACAGCTAAAAACATAATGTTGAGATCTAACTACTACATTACAATATTTTACAGTGGCAAAACAGGTACCTACTTAGATTTATTATTTATCAATTATGTTTCATTTTCTAAATTTTACTAGAGAATCAAACTGCGACAATTCACTAGTCGCAATATGTTTTTAAAACGCATTAGTCTGCAAACTAATGTTTCTCTTTAAACTTAAAACTCGAGTTGATAGGTCGTAAGTTACATTGTTTGTAGTCTAAATAACGAATGCGACTAAAATGGCGGTAAACATAGTCGCTTTGCCATGAACTTTGCAAGGGCGGGCGGCGAATGTTGCCCGCCCGCCCAGTGCCGCGCGAACCGCCCTAGCGACTACTCACGCAGTCACGCAGCTCCCGGAATTAACTCCATGTAAATAACTACGAAACAATCATTATTTCAAGTGTTAACAACTTTAGTCAAAGTGGATTTACGCTCGATAAAAGTTTATAAACGTTAGCTAGACTTGTTGAAGCAGTTACTAGTTTGTGTGTAGACTTTTGTTGAAGTAGAAAAGTTGGTTTGTTTCACTGAATTCAGGTAACTTTGACTTATTAATAAATTTTAATCAGAGTATCATGATAAAAGCTATAAACATGCTATTTATTAATCAAAGAGAGAGAAAGATAGTATGGTCCTCCCTAATGGACGCTCGTAACACTAGAATTATCACACCAACAGCATCTAACAACATTTCTAAGTTGCATATAAATTGTATAAATCTTATTATGATTTGTATTTTTGACATTAATCCTTTATTACCGGATAGTAGTACTTACTTACTAACTCATACAAAATGCTTAAAATTCAACAAAAAAGCTTGCTAAGTAAATCGTGAAATTAAAACTGCGCTGTAGTCGTATTACATAAATATATAAAATATTGGTGGGAAAAAGGATGTTTGTTGATAAAAATAAACGAAGATCCTATTTCAAGCGTACTTGAGTGATTAAATATGTACCAAGTAATTGATGTAAGAATGATTTTTGTTTGCTCGGGCATACATCTTGGTGATTATGGTAAACAAGGCTTTTGGTGGTCAAAATGGTTTGTCCATGCCATACTGTAAAAAGACAGTAGAGTGATATTCATTTTTATAGGATTTTTTGAACGTTTTTCAGTAAACAAAAAAAATATGTAAGTTTACGATATCTTTAGTCCGTGACGAGAGAAGGGAGACGAGGTCTAGAATAATTTAAGACGTAAATTTTCTCAAATAACCACAAATTTTGAGAGCTTTCACGCACGGTCAACTAGTTACGAACGTCATTTTTTAAGTTTCTATAGGTTTTGATGGATGTGCATGAACTTGGTCGCAAGTTGCATCATATATTTTAAGTCGCCCTCGACTAGTCCTCCGGTGACTAATCGACAGTGCGTCAGGCTTTTAAATATGAAAAAATACATTTACTGTACCTCATATGTATGTCATATGTGTATAACTTAAATTTTGCCTGTCGAGAGTCGTGAGAAAACAAATATTCATAGATCTGGTGGAAATACCCACACTTTCAAATCCATAGGTGCAATTTTCATAGCATTCTGAGGTTTTTCATCACTTTGGGGATCTGACAAATCAAAAAGTTGTTGTGGGGTATGCAAGACGTCCATATTCGGCAGGTGTCTTCTAAAAAGCCATACGTACTCAATTGTGTTGAGGTCTGGCGATTTAGCAGCCTCTGGCAGAATGTTGGTGAGAGTTTGGGCAAGAGTGCTTGTTATGACTCTAGCTGGGTGTGGACGTCCATTGAAAATATTTTAAATGTACCTGTCCTGTCTGCAAGTGGTGATGCGAGATTTTCCTCTATGTCGCTTGGCCGCGCTGCTCGTGATGCGATTGCGAGTCTAAAGGCGCCTAAAAACGCTCTGTGCAATGCCAAGAGCTACACTTTGTTGCCCGGAACTAGCTTCCAACATTCCGACGACTGTCATCATCTCTTCTCGTGTTAAATGACATATCAGAGTATTTTTTACAGTTCCGATGCAAAAGTTGTAACGATTTTGTTTCACCTAGTTTTATCGAAATCCTAATAGACAATTTATTTGTTCTTTTTAGTCGTTTTTTTTTGTATTTGAGTATTTATCTATTATTATTTATTTATTTTATTTCACTTTATTTGAGAAACAAAAAGTTATTATAATTAAAAATAAAAAACAAAAACCAATCAAGTTTCCGCTGAAAATTTACAAACAAAGAAATTAACATGAAACAAAATCAATAATAACTATACAATAAATTAACAAATAGAATAAAACGGCAAAATATTATACATAATTACTTTTCACGATTCAGTATAAAGAATCAATAGTTATGCAAAAGAAATAATTGAATAAACCTCAATTGCAACAATACTCTAAAACCATAAAGACACTTTTGAGGTGTTTATCAGGAAAATTTATTAATTAATTCAACCGGAATAATTTTAAATACTTCTATTATTTTATCAATGCTTTAAATGCAGAGAATTTTCCTTGACATCGATAAAATTATAGGTGCTCCAAGATTTGTCGATAAATTCCGGTAACGATAAAGTCTCTTCGGAAAATGCAATTTCAGCTTTTCTCAGACAACAAGCTAAGCTCTAACACCTCTCCTAATCGCATCCCTAATTGGATTTAGTTCTTAAGATTGCAAGTTTATAAAACATTGGACTATCAAAACAGCTAAACGTTTCATAAAAAATTGTTACTAGTTATTAACTTAATAATATTGGGATGTCACTCGACTCTTCATTTGAAATTTACGCAATTAAGCTACTAGCTTCCATTTTGATTGTATACGGTAATAGTGTCAGAATATTAACATATTCAGCGATTTTAATCCTGTGACATGTTAATTGTCTGATTTTTGTATAAAAGCGCGGACAGTTTTAGTAATTTATGAGCAAATTTGCAATTCCCTTTTGATTTTATGCAATATTTAGGAACAAACTAAATGAATTATCGGTTTTAATATATATACGTCAACTAAATACCTACCTGCTAACACGCACGCATATTCAAAAACAATATGATGCAATAGAAAAAAGTACACATTACCTTTAAGGAGTGTTCTTTGTTTCCTTGATCTTGAAATCGATTAAATCTGGTTGGAACAAAAGTCAGTATTTAATATTCTATTGTTTTGCAGAACACAATGCAAAACTTTCTGTGGCATTAGCATAATAATTGACTGTCTATCGTCACTACCTAACCATTTAAACAAAAGAAAATATTGGAATCGTTGAAAATATTAAACCGAACTAACCGGTAATTTCAAAGTTGTTCAATTTAAATGAATTTTCTAAACCTAGCAACATCCAAGTCTTTACAATCTTAATCAAATATAAATTATAATCTAAATAAAGTTTCTAGTTTAAAAGCAGTTTATTAAAATGTCGTTGTCTTTTAATGGCTCACCCCGAGGTCCATTTCCGTTCTGTAACAGTTTCCTTCCAACGCTATATTTAAATCCACCCTTCCTAAGACTCGCTGGCTGTACGATTATCTATGCATGAGTTTTTATTTGAAAGGCATAATACTTACGAATACCGGTTCCGACGCAACCGGACGAGACGATTTCGCTCTTTTTTTGGTTCAGTGATCTAAATGTAACGAAATCATATCATGCAGCATGTCATGCCTGTGTGTGAGGGGGACGGTCTTCTGAAAGCAAGAATTATCAAACGCTTTACTCATGCCAAAAGTGTTACCATGCCATGAGGCCTAGTCC
The DNA here is from genome assembly GCA_949316135.1 of Choreutis nemorana. NCBI lineage: Eukaryota > Metazoa > Arthropoda > Insecta > Lepidoptera > Choreutidae > Choreutis > Choreutis nemorana. The sequence continues at coordinate 5,269,407 of OX438598.1, forward strand.
TTATAGGTATAAAGTTGATAGAATATTTTTTGCACAGGTTTCGAGTTTAATTCAATTTGTCGCATAAGCACAGCTTAAATCGCTGCAGTTTGAAATTTGTAAAATATTGAAAATTAAGCCCCATACAGATCTGAAAGAGAAAAAAGCCCGTCTAAAGTTCATCCAGAGATACAGTTAGAAGAACCAAGTTAGACGTACCTAGTTTTCAAATACTATATATTTACAACTTATTTGAAACGCTTTGTTTTCAATCTAACTGTAGAATAAAATTCAAATGGATTTATTTATATTCATCAAATTTGTAAAGGCGTTTTCAAGCGATTGAATCATGTTGTTTATAAATAAAACGTTTTTATAAAACTACCAACGCACGTATACAGAAGTGTAAACTTAAAATGATTAATCGCGGTTTCGTGTCAATATGCTAAAAATAATAAAATTGTATTTTGTTTTCAGTTTTTAATAATTGCTGAAATATAAAATTTATAAAAATGTAATAAATGAATGATTATTTTTAGGATAAAATAAATTATAAGTTCCATAAATTGAAAGTCACTATAATTCATTACTATCGCTATATATATTTAAATATGCAAATGTTTACCTACAGTTCACAGTTATAAGAAAATTAAAACGTTGTGGACCACAAGCAAACTGGTTCCGTAGCTTAATAACAACTACTCAGTATTGAAAGTAGGTGACTGCCAGATCGAAGAACAGGAGCCCAGTGGTTATTATCTGCACTTTTAACTCTTATTCCTTCGTAAACAAAGGCCAAAATTGGAAAGACGTATTTTGGTTTTGCAGTAGTCGTTAGTGAAGGTATCACGACCACACTCGAACTTAACATTGAAACCCGAGGTAAGGCAAATTAACTGGATTTAAAACTGAGCTTTTTAAAGTTTTAATTGCAGACCTTTTACTTTTTACTCGTATGTAGGTAGATGCTATAAGCATGCACACGTGAAATCATTGGCTTCCAATCTTATCACAAAGAAATAAAGTTTGAATTCGCTCATTTAGGATGGAATAAGTCACATAGAAATGCAGCCATGAACTTAGAACAAACCTTTCTTGTTAATTGGAATAGGTCAGGTGGATTTATAAAAATCTAGGTCATTTAGAAGAAAATTTTAAAGTCAATGAGCATTACTGCAATGCAATAATTTTTTCATTCCACTGCGTTTCTTGAGCTTACCTCTAATTAATTAAATCTAATAAAACCCTACTAACACGAATCAATCTTTTGTAAAATGTAATGTAACACTGTTGTAACAATGTTAATAGCAAAACTGACATTAAAGTGTAAACACGTAATTTGTAATGCATAAAATAACAACTCGTGTCTTAAAAGTGTGCAGGAACTATAGAAGACTAAAGCCTATTGCAAAAATTACATATCATCGGCAAATACAGAGTGAATTAATTATACGAAGTGTAATTTTGTCCTAAAATCGGTTAAATTTTACCGGCATCTTTGCAGTGTTGTCCTCCCCTGAAGTAAGAATTTCCCCACTTAAGGGATAGCTAATTTAAAATGAGGTTATTAATGGTATGGGTATGTGGTAAGCACATATTAATTTGTAAAACCGAGGTTATTATTAAACATAATAATTTATTTCGCAATTTTTTATTATGAACTGATTACTTCTATCGCTATATGAGTAACCCCTTGGATATTTAACTTAAATTTTGAGTATATACTTCTAGTATTCTGTTTATGTTAATAAAAAGTATAGTTTAAGTAGGTACTTATTGAACACAACAAGGTTTAAAAAGTTATTATTAAAAGTGTCTAATTAATTAAAAGTATCTAATTCAATACCAATTAATACATTTTTCGCATACAAAAAGGGAAATATAATAAGCTTGGCATGCTTGTAAGATAGAGACGCCACGCCACGTCTACTTGTGGGTATTACGCATATAAGACTTCAAAAACGAACTGTCTTCGAGGTTGCAATTGTTGCTTGACACTATCTAGACAGGTAAATATAAGTATCTATCATAAAGTTTAAGCCTGGCAATAGGAATGATGACAGTAACAAAAAATCAAACAAACATGAAATAATGTATATTAATATAGGGTATAAAATTACCATTCCTACAAGTTTTCAAATAGCATTGTGATTCTGTTTAATAATAGTAAAAATAAAAATATAAAACTCAACAATCTGCTATATTTGTTCAAACACTAACCAAAAGCACGTGTCGTCAGAGCTCCGTAATGTTCGTTTTGACATTTTATTTCCATAAAATGTTACCAACAACGCAGTTTTCACTTCCTTTTTTAACCTCATAAAATACAGAATAGGAAAAAGCTGCATGTTTAACGTTTTTCAATTAATAATACACTAAGATTCTAAGATTTTCAACACTGATTTTTTCGTTCAAACTCGTTGGATTGTTTTTCTCATTTCTATACGACATACATAAATATTTATCGATATATATTACGACATTTTTTTCGGGGTACACCCACCACTCTGTCCCACCACTGCAACTCCTGTTCACCAGGATCAACAGTGGCGTCCTTTGATCAAATAATCAACGAATAATGCAGCTGTGCAATGACGCACAGGCTATGCCCGGACACCCTAACGACTGTCTTGGGAACCGCTACGAACTTAATCAGAAGAAATAGGAGATAGTAAGAAAGCGGTTTCAGACTTCCCTCCCGCGAAACGAAGACAGCAAGGAAACGGCCCAGGAGTCAAAAGCTAAAGGGATCTACGGTCAGGAGACACCTGACCGTCAAAACACCACGGCAAGCTACTAACTAACAGGGGATAAATTAAATACTAACCTAAATCTTACACCACTAATATTGGTGACAAAACTTTTTAAAGGCATGGAAGTTTCCCTTCGTTTTCACAAGGTCTAGGTCTAGGTAATAAATAGGACCACACGCGGATACCTGAATCGAATTTAATATGACTGATCGTTCGTCATGCCAGAGACTACACTCCCACAAGATATGATGGGCAGTTTGTACAAATTCTTGATCCGACGTAGAACATTCGCAAAGAGGTGACGGCACCAAGTTAAATGAATAAAGTTTGCCCGTAAAACCACCAGTTACCATGGTTTGTTACCATGCCCAGTTAGGAATTGAGCAACGCAATGATCGAAAATATTACGACATTTATTGAATATTCAGAAAATGTCAATCGGTTTGTGTTACTCAAAATTTTGGGACACAATCTTTGTCAACCTTGCAAGAGTTACTGAAGATTCACGTTACACACAGACGCCATTGCTGTTGAAGCGTTTTCGGGCAATATTGAAGTTGAATTAGGTATTAAAACAGTTTGTTTTCTATCAAAACCTGTTTTTTTGCAGAAATAAAATTCATTTTGAGTAAAGTAGATGCGTAAAAACATCCTGGAGTAATATTTCAAATTCAGTCATCATGTCTAGTATATATTCCAATAGTAATTTATTTGGAAATTGTTGAGAACTAATTGATATAAGTGCATCACTGACTAACTTTTCTAATGTTTAAATTTTTTTAAGAAAACTAAAAAAACGGTGCCCTGTCAGTTCCTTAAACTTAATGTAGTCTTTCGATTCACATAAAGATTAAAAATAGGTGCATTGTATATCGCTTTTAAGATATTTTCTCTATTTATCACATCAACAATTATTCTTAATACAAACATCGGCGTAAAATTTATCTAAGATTTCGGTTTCTAACTGCCTGAGCAGTGCCTTGGAAGCAGTGAGTGCGGTTATGATTAGCATAGCCAGGTGACCTGTTCTTAGTTCCCTGCATTATGCAAACCAAGAGGCGAGACTCGGGTAATAGCTGGTAAATCTAGTATCGATCAGATTACTGCCCGGTTACCTAAGCACTAAGAATTGAACGCTACCTAACATTATACCGAGTTGCGTGTTAGTTTTTCTTAACATATTTCAATCAAATGAAAGTATTATATATGTCTAACCTTTATAAAATGGTTTAATCTCATTTACTAATTACTTAATGCAAAGCTTAATTCCCTCTACCCGGAAAGACTTATCTAATATTAATGTGGTCTATAATACAGCGAAATACATATTTAATGTTATCATAAGATGGTATTTTACTAAAGGTGAGCTCTGTAAGCTGTATTTTTACAATTCGTATGTTATAAACTGCATATCGGGCACTCTTAAAACCTTAACGAGGTTTAATGTATTATTGGAGAAAGCATTTTATTATTTTTGATCTTGAAGCTTTTTACAAGTTTGTTCATAGAGACAATCATTGTGTCTTGCGGCTTATGTTACATAATCTATAAGAATAGGAAGATGCTTAGTCCTCAACTTATGACCTAACCTAAGCCCTAATGACTTCGAATGCGCCTTTCGATAGCTTAAAGCCACTACATAAAAGGTATTTTATCCTTTCAAAATAAACACCATACTATATATTTGTTTATTTATACATAGAAATATACTGCTACCTAGCTTAGTTAGTCTATCAGATATTTTATCACGTGAGATTTTCAATCAAAATGTTATTACCTTAACTCATAATTTTCAATCACCTTCGTTCACTTTTACTAAATAAAATAAAAAATATATACCTGAACACAAATTATTATTAATTTCCTAAACATTTACTTATCCAAACTAAATCATTCCTATCTCTACTTTCTATTTCATTATTCTTAAATTAAATTCCCATGACACAGGAAATCATGCTTAAGATTAAATCACAGTAGGTACATACCTACACATGTCAAAATTAAACTACATTACGTCACGTTGCAACAAATAAGTTGTTATAAATTCATTATATCAAAGTGGGCGCCAAAATGGACGCATGAGCAATACTTAATAATGTAATAGTTACCTATAAAAGTTGTTGAACTTGATCCATTACTAGTTTAACCTTTTGTGTGCAGATATTATCTTTGGTGTTTTATTATCGATGAAGGTAAAACAAAAACTTTGTTCGTGTATTCTGATTCGTAAGCCTTACAACTTACAAATACATCATTGTCCTACATAGTTCATGTTATGTAGATATCTATAAATATATTCTGCAATAGATTAGAGTGACTATTCAATGATATACTAGATAACATGAAGTTAATTCCGGGGGGCGTTTATGCAATGAAATATAACGTTGATGACATTTCCATGAGAAAACATAAAGGTAACTTATGTAATTACTAGCCTTATACAAATTTAAATTACGAACTACTTTCAGTTCCATGTGGTGAATGTTAATTTTTCTATGCGAATTTGAACATAAAATTAAATCAGCAATAAACAGTTTTGCTTGGCACCCAATTATAAAGAGCCTTTTCAAACAAATGGCTAAAACAGAAAATTTTGATTACAGTAGAATTCAAACTGCAAACGGATTAAGAGATTGATGGAACAACTGTCCACCAATATTCAACTTTACACACCAAATAAGATAATTGAAATATATTTTTTACAAATTTTATTTTTCAATCTACGATAGACCGAGGTCGAGAACTGTAGTTTTAATTTTGTTATTTAGTACAAAAGTAAATAAGTAGGACTATGAAGAATTGAATTTGACAGTCTCAATGCCGTCGGTAATGTTACGGGAGGCCACATAAGTGTCGCTTCGAATATTCAATTTGGCTACAATGATACATAAGTTACGTTGGGTGTTCTTTGAATTACGTATTTTTCTGAGCCATTTGAATTTATTTTGTTTTGTTCACACATTACAGAATTTTGGATCATCCTATTCATTGCATCACCAAAATGTATGTAAAACCCTTAGTTATGGAAGTAATTGCATTTGCATTGTAAAAGGGTAGTAAAGTAGTAAGTTCAGAAGTTCAAGGCCGCTAAAGTGCACATTTAGATGTAAAAGTTTCATAAACTCCAATTTATCTCGCCGAATCCGCACGTGTTTGTTATATTAACATACTCTTTTGTAATGTCGTGGCATGCATGGAAGACAGTCTATTCGTATTAAAAATTGTGGAGCAAAAGTTAAACAATCGAAGGCCGCAGTAGCAATTATATTGATGAATCGTTTATTGGTTTCAATTAGGGCGTTTCTGTAATAACTGTGCCAGCGACACTTGACCGATAAATATTTACATACAACGGAGAACGTGCTGTTCATTTGTTTTCATTGTTCATTGCAAATAACACTTGGACATGACGGTCATGTAGAGACTTTATTTTTAAGCAAAGAAGATATCTAGTCTACTTTATATGAGTTATGTTTATATTCTCTCACGTTCCGTTCTGGAGCAATCGTTATTAGGATTAGCCTAGTTTAGCTCGTTTTTTAGGCAAACGGATTTTAACGAAACTTATTTTCAACTTTTATATTTTATTATAAAGATTGTAAAAATGTTGAATCATGCATGTTCTTCAACTGACTAACAAAAATAAAATATGTGTTTAAAATATGTATTTCCATATTATTTTGGGAAAAGTTTTTTGACTAATGAGTTACTTGTGCACAAAACGATCAATTAACGTTTATATTGTGATTTGGTTAAAAACCATAATTTGGTTTCAATAAATCTGGCTTAACGTGACAATCCAGTGATATCAAAGTTTGCACTCGCTTTAAACTATAAAACTCCGCTCTCAAAGTAGTTTCTATAGTTGCATACTTATCATTTTACGTTTTCATAGCTTTACAAACTCGATCTCAAATATCTTACTTTTAGATTTTATTTCAATAGTTCCATCGTGTAAGAGTAGAGTGAACAAAAATTTAAAAACTGGAAAGAGTAATTTCAAATAAATAAATAAATCATCATTTTTGCACGTATCACTAAACTTCTATCAACTAAGAAAAATATGTTTAAACCTTTGAACTATAATTTTTCTACTATTGTTTAATATGTTATTTGATAGCTTAGCAAAAATGTTATTCAAAATAATTTCAATTCTAAAAGTTGCTTTGTTGACAACTTAGAAGGTAACTATTAATACTTTAAAATATTTTAAATTTAATAAAATTGTTATCCGCAAATTCAATTTTAAGGAAAATTCTAGAAAAACTGAGAATGCAATATAATTGTTATCTGTCCCACAGCGGAAAATGGTAACGTGTTTACGTGCTTTACGGTTCAGGTACATAAAGAACCTAATCTGCCACCCAACAAGAGTACGAAATAACAAGTTTAGAGATCAAACTCGAATGGAATGTCTTTATGAGGTATTTTTCCAGAAGAATTCACCTTTGTTACAACAACATTGGAAAATTCATAATGAAATAGTTCTACTCATGGGCGTACCAAGCTTCTGGTCCAGGGGGGTAAGTCATTTTTTTCTGTCTATTTGCACGTCAATCTGTCTGTTTGTTTCGAGTAATCTTAGAAATCGCTAAACCGATTTTGACTAGTATTTCACTAGCAGAAAAAACTCATTTTAAGGGGCGTAATAAAATCTGATTCAGATAATAAATCCGAAAAGTAAAGATTTGTATAAGGTGGTAAATACGCATTAGGCCTAGCTGGTGCCTGAACACTCGTGGGAGGAAGCTTATTTGAAAGCAAGTTGTAGGTTTCTTTCTCAATATTTAAATAAATATTTTGATTACTTGTATTGTATAAAACGACAAAAACATAAATACGGTCACAGAACTTAGAACCTTGAACCCAATCAGTTTGCATTTCGGTATACTGCTTAAGTGTAGCAACAAAAAATGGATTGGCCTCTCATTGTTGGAACAGAACAATGGCTGCCCGCGTGACACGACGTCGCTTGGAACCACTTCAAGCAAGATCAGTGCTCCACGAGAAAACTCGCGTAGGCGAAATCATTACGCTTACTGCAAAAAATAATAATGATAAAAGAGGCTGTTTTAAGGTTGTACGACCCCAAGTTTTATTTGCAGCAAAGATGTATACTTTTTTTCAAAACTCGGTAAAAACTTCCAAGCATTAAGTGGGTTGTAATCAAGAAGTCTTGCTTTTCTTGTATCTTAAGCTTGCATTGTGCAAGAACTATGTACAAGGCGAGAGCCACCAAGCGGGATGTCGTTTAGAGCAAGTGGCCTCATCCAATTAACAGTAAGTCCCTTGGATTGGTTCCAGCGTTTTTGTAATTGTCTTCCTGACTTTCAACTTTAATTCACGAAAAATACGAGCATGTTTCCGACTTATCAAGTGTCTTAGATGTAATTAAAATGTTTGTTCCGTGAAGTTACGTGTACACTTTTTAAAATGTTCAATATAACTACATTATCATGTTGCAAATATATTGACATGTTAGAAATATTAAATCCGTTAACCTATTAATACTGAAAATACGTTGTTCATTTGAATGTATAAACATTCATCGAATGAGTGAGTTTTATTGGTATTAAAACCCATACGAACTCCATATAACTCGGTTCTGACCTTTTACGTCTTAATAATAGTATGTAACTTTTTCTTTGATTCAGAAACGCCCGAGACATTTGCTTCAAGGGTACTTGTACTTAAAATGTCAGTGAGAATGTCATCGAGACGGCAGTAATCTTCTTGTTCGGGTTCGTTTCGTAAATAAACCTGTGAGTAGCGGTTAACATCGATGGTAGGCGACGTCGGTAGGTGGAAGGAGGTACGAATGCAAATGAGGGCCTAGAGGTAGCGGTTCTCTGAGCATTGTCACCCGCCACGTACACAACAGGCTTATACTCCATCCATTCACGTACGTTGCATATGTATTAGCACTACTGACATCAGTGTGAGTGCCTGCAGCCATTATTGGTTTGGCGGCCGATTAACAAAACGATATTGTTTACGTATCTACTGTTTTCATTGAGTCTACAAAAGCTTTTGAATTAAGTAGGGACAGTTTTTTAACATTACTGTTTTTATGGTTCTAATCTAATTGGTTGCACTTCGATTCAGATAGAAAAACAAAGATGAAGGTAGTGTAGAGGTGAACGGTATGAATTCAGAGTTGAAAACAATGTCTTTGAGTGCAGCGTTGTTCCCGGAATGAATTTGAAATAACAATGGTAATGATAGTAGTTGTGTTGCTCAATAATGCCGCGTTATCTGCAGACACCGTTGCTTGGCGCGGCTCGTGCCAAATCTCTTCATTTAACTGCACTTGGAAGCACCGCCTCTCAGGTTCATACGAATCCACAAAGTTGCTTCTATTATCTTCATTCCGCTGCTTACCTTCCTTGTTTCTTAGAGCTAACTCTCAACTTAATCAGCAATCATAAATTAAAAGGCCCCTAACAGATATGAAAATGTCTGTGGAATAATAATGTTTTATAAAATTGGTTCGGTAGAATAGCGTTATTAACACTTACTCACTCAATTCTTTATAGAAGTATAAACTATTTAGGAAATCATTTTATTTTTATAACAATTACATAATATTTTGACCGTTACATGCCTCACCATCACAAAGGAACATGATAATATTTTTAAACAATTCATTATTATGAGCTCTGTGTACAATCCATCTTGTCTGCATATGTATTCAATACTGCATTCGTACCTATTGTATTATCCGAATTACTACTCTAAACATTACACTAAACCCATTTGTAGGCCGAGACGATGGCGACGGTCAGTAATTAGGATGCGCAGGAGTGCTCCCAGCATCGACTTTGGACTGCGAATAGAATCACAAGGTGCACTGTACATTTCAGCCTTCAATGTGATTGCAAAGAGTATTCGAAAATCATGTCACATAAACATAAGATTGAATTTACACAATGCATTTATGAAAAAAAAAACATAATTTGTTTACGTCATTGTTATCATTTAGGTACCTAATTAAATATTAATAGTATAATTAGAAGTTTAATACTTGTCTCATATTATTTTAAGAGTTTTAATGAGATAACATTCGAAGCTTTGCTTTTGAAACATCTTCTTCACAAAGTCGTTATTTTGTAATGTAAATGAAACTTTAAGTTACAGCGTGTAACCAAAAAGGGATTGTAGCAAGTTTCTATCAGACTAATGTTATATTCATTGTTTGTTAATGAAGCCACGAGCCGTCGGTTTTGTCTCAACGAGTGACAATATGCAACTAAAATACACTAAATAATGTATTATGTTTGTCTGATGTTGTTTTGGTGCAGTAAAGTACCAATCAATCAAGCAGAATAAAATAATTACTTTTTATTTAACAGATGATTATAATACTGCAGGTGTATGGCATGATCAGTCGTTGGATTTTTGACATTAAGCTTTAAACTACATTACTTTATAGACAAATGTAATCTCAAGGTGTATATTATATTTAGTTATTTACTAGTTCAATTTGCTAGGGTAGATAAATAGTGTAGTTTGTAAGCTAACGATAGTTTTGCATGAGTCGCATGCATGCAAGAAAAGATGATCAAGACCGCAAAAAAAAATCCAACCTACATTAAACAAGGAAATAATCAACAGTATACAAATAAATAGACGTTATATCTAGACAGAAGAAAGCGCAACCGAAAGTTATGTTCTCGAAATGTCTTGTGTTCCAAAGGAGAAATATCTAGACATCTGAGATATAGTATACACTTTTAACACTTTTGTTTGGTAAATGTTTGAATATTGCACTTAAATTTTTATGTTGCAACTTTTAACATTAGTTCAAACTAGTAAAAATTATACAACTAGCAAGAGCATTATCCGCAAGTTCCACAACAAGGCTATCAGATAGTAATCCTATTTTAATGTTCAAGTCACAAGGGAGCCGCAATCGCTTGATAACTAGGCCTTTATAAATTACAGCAGCGACAGAAACTGAATAATAAGCAGGGTTTAATAGAACCAGGCCGCATTCTTAATCGCTACTCAAGAAATCTATTTTGGACTCTTGATTAGGTAACGGACTCGGGTGCTCCCGTGCGTTATCCATTTCAATTTCACCATTCAATATCTCCATAAATGGAGTGTATGGAAATTCACCAGGAATTCACAAGATAAATTAGAATTGATACCCATTGAAACACGTTAAACTGTATTAACGGTCTGTTCACATGATCCACAAATTGCAATTAATCTTTTGAGTACATAATATATATCTACTCGTAAGCGACCAGGTAGTACAATAATAGTCAATACACCCCCCGTTTGTACACACAGTTACAGGAATTCACACTATATACCTTCTTGTTGAAAATTGAAGAGCTTTTTAAAGCAAGAGAGTACAATCGCATTTGTCGAACAGTGAGCCGACAGAAGCTCATTTGTACCGATCGAGAGGTACGACCGCAGCCGCTCGGGAAAACAACTGTATACGCAAAACAACAGCAAATGGCGTGGATTGATAGCCTACAGCTTCACGGTGATACTTTACCTCGAACCTTTCCAACTGTTTACTCAAGGGCCAATCCACTAATGGATTTATTGAATCAATATTGGAAAGTATAAATTCCTACATTTTAGGGTTTCGTATCCAAAGGGTTAAAAACTGGACTTTATTACTCCTGACTTTATTAAGCCTCCGCTTTCCGTCCGTCCGTCTGTCATCGGGCTGTATCTCATTAACTACAATACTAGAAATTTTAGGACTTGTCTATTTCTGTTACCACTATAACAAATAAGTACTAAAATATTAACAAATCAAATACTAAAGGGGGCTCCCATACGAAAAACGTGATATTTCATATTTATGGCTTGCTCTTGTTTCTGTTACGAAAGTATAAATTGAATAATCGTGTACTTGTCTCTTAGTACCCTTCATGTGCGATTCCGACTCACACTGGTCACTTTTTTACTACGATCTCGCTACTTTACAATCATTGTTTACTCAATCTCGTATATTTTCGATTATGATATATAATTGCATGGAAATGCATACAAAAGCTATTAGGCACATTCGTTTACTTTTTAGGATTAAATGTGGCAAATTTGAAACCGCAGTTTGGAACGCCGCCCGCGCCATGCAAGCAGGCAGGACATACTGCTCCTTAGTAAATAACCGCAACAAACAAACCAACAAACCGGGTATCCTGTAAACAGCCGGCGGCGGCGGGTGGCGCGGCGGGCGCAAGGCTTAACGTCCCATCGTGGAACACAGCCAACTAATAAAACTTCATGTTTATTTATACTAGTCTGCAACACGTTCGCCTAGGTACCTCCGCCCGGTATCTGCTGCCTAACCTCCGTTAGTAAACACTTTGGATAAGTACATATCTGCTATTTAATGAACCTAACAATATACAATTGCATTTTTGTCATAGTCACAATTGTTTTAACGAAAACCTGCACATTCGAATGAAAAATGAAAATCCATCAAACGGAACAATCAGAAATAAAGATTTTAGGACAAAATGAAATTGATGGTCATGAAAAAATCACGGAATCCCTTTTGCTGTTGGAATAAGGTTTATTATTTTCAAACCTTATTTCGGTTAAGTACATTGGTATGAACATCGACGTGTTAGATTTATAGGCTATGTGAGGGTCGCCATTGATAAATACATTTTCCAATTTATTTTTTCAGTGAATACCAAAGGGTAGAAGCGCCGCTGCCACCGCCGCCGCCTGGTGGCAGGTGACTGGTTGCTTGTTGTAGTTAATGAGCCCATTGTTCCTGGCTGCGAGAGGGAGTTACCATCCAAGCCACATTGTCTCTGCCAAGTGTTTTTACATCATTCTGATTCCTCGCCATTGTTAACGCCAGTTATGAATGAAACGAACTATTGTGTTGATTTTCATTCTTTTTCACCTTCAATTTAGCAATAACTTTCAACCTCCAACTGTATAACTTAATGATCGACCCGTAATGGAGACGTCAGATCAAAATAGAAACGGTAAAGTAAAGAACAGACATTTTGTATTTTGTAATAATGGTAATTGTATACTTTAGACAATAATGGTTATGGGTCTATCATACTCGATGTTAACAAGAGTTAGTTAAATAACAACATGGCTGTATGCGGTCACAAATAATGATAACGAATCATCTCGATCGCATGGAAATAAAGGTACATCGAATGGTTTACTTCCATTTTGATTAATTACACCACTTATATGGAGGATCAAGGCTCTTTGAAGAAAAGAGTACATGGTCACGTACGCATTCCTTCCGCTCGTTTTAATCTCAGTTCAATAAAGTACCTAGGTAGTCGTTAGAGAAAACAGATTAATATGTCCTTAACATAAGGTCCAGATTAAAATGAATGTCGCGTTTAAGATGTGTGATCTAGAGTTTGTGATCCCTTAATTACTCACTCGTTTCGTTTTCATCTCACTGTGTAGTCGTGTCGTGAACAAATAAATTAAGACTAGTAATGTCGTCCTTGACTCGTTGAAACCTTATTAAGGAAATTATCTGAATATCCATTGTTCTTCCTTTAAGTCCCGAATTGAAATTAATTCAAAGTATTACCGAACAATTAATATATTGTAGTCACTCACATGTTTCAAATAATTTATTTCAGAACTTCCGCGATGAAACACTTTTTGTTGATAGATTAAATGGAAGATCGTTTAGACTAAAACCTGTAGCATCATAAATATAGCTTATATTTGTTGTAAGAATACATTTTACCTAACAGTTTTTGACCTTTAGGGCGCTACACAAGCTCGAGTTTTTGTTTTTATTACTTAACAATTCTTTTTTGACTGTAACACTAGATGTTACCTGAATGTCTATGGTCCACACGAACTTTGTTTAGTAGATAATAGGTACTCTATCATACAAGTTAACTAGGTTTAGAAAAAAATCTATTAAAGAACGCAAGTTTCTTTGATTGTGAAAGATCGAAGGAATCGAATTATTTTTACTCGACTGCGTCAGAAGGAGTTATGTTTTATTCGCTTCGGTCACGCACTGGATGTCCACTGATGAGCGGGAATAATAAAAAAAATCAAACCAGTAATTAAACTGTGGAAATATTACAAGGAAAACTCATTTCGTATTATCTGTAGGTGTGTTGATTGCAAATATATCGTAGTACACAAGAAAGCAAGTTATTACCTACTGGTCAATATCCATCATGAGTACCAAACAGGTATTGTTAATTACATAATGTACTCATAAGGCGTATTGAAGAGGGTTATTAGATACTAGGATACTATACGATAGTTTGTAAGAAAGTAATGACGGAAAGTTACATTTTTCATGTGTTCAGAAACTTGAGAACCAAAAGTGGACCTTTATACAATCAATCAACTACAGGTTCGATTCATTTCTGTAGCCATGAATTGATCTATCGCATTACGTAACTAATGTTGAAAGCAACGAGTAAACCCATGATTATACACAGAAATACATTTATAAATATATTTGGAGTAGCAGAGCAAAAGCAAGATTCTCAATAGCTTCCTAAGTAGGAATTTAATATGATTTTTTATTCTATAACGTTATAAAATACATGCCTCTTACAGAGACGGCAACTTAAATGATAAATTATTTTATTAAAATATCATCATCTTATTCAAGATCTCAAAAATTGTTTACTCTGAGTTAACCGATTACCAATGCTCGTCGAATTGGTTCTTTATTCATGTTGCAATGAACTTTCATATGTAGTAAAAAAATACCACATGATTTCTAAGTTGTCGATCTTTTAAAAATAATTGTCAGGCTAATATTTGCAGTGTCACTGTCGATAACTGACCGCATGTAGGCTACATGGGTCCATTATTCAACGGCACACTCTGGTCGTAAAGCCAAGACCCAATACGTGACGGTCACTCACTACATAGGTATCTACCCTACCTAAATAATGTAAATACACCTAACTGTTCTCAAAATGAAACTTCACACTTAGAATTTGACTATTCTAGAGGCGTCAACTCAAATATAATAAAAAGTAGACGATATTTTTGGTTAGATGTTTGACCAGGCGATTAGGGCGCGTGGGAGTATTTGCTGTAATTTGTCTTCAACTGGCAACACAGGTCAGAATGTTTGAAAAGCTTATTAGATAGTTTTCGGCACTTAATAGGTAAAATACTCATGCATATGAATTACAACTAATGGATTTTGTTAAAATTTCCAATGATGAAGTACATTAATTTATGAAACATTATATTAAGGAGGTCAGAGGTTACTAGCAGCGTTCGTAGATTCATTAAGAAACTTTTAATTGAAAACAAAAAGTTGTTTAATTAATAAATGTGTCAAATAATCAATCAAGTTTATTGAATCTCATGCTCGGTTGCTCTATCATGTTAATTAAGGATATTCCGTAGACTCAGGTAAAGGTCACATGTGTCTTAACTTTTTGTTACATAAAATTGAGTTAACGATGTAAAAACGTCGGAGCATAATATATAAAATAACACTAGTAATGTCATTATGGTAATGTTTTATCATATGCAAGGAATCATTTAAGCAGAACTTGTTTCAGAGGAAACTGCTTCGTTATTTAAATGGTTCTTTGATGCTAAATGAAATGATTTGTTTTTATCTCTCGCTAACAAGGTAGATACCGAGATGCTTAGGCTTGCCTTGATTTTGTCTAAAACATTTTCCTACCTAAAGATATCAGACATTAAGCTCCTGCCTTCTCAATTATACGAAGTTAATAGCGCGAAATGATTGGGTTGGACAGTAATATCTGGTTTCAGTGCTTAATAAGATTTATCAAATTAAATCAGTAATTTATTCGTATAGTATGTCTTAAGAATGGGGTTAGTGCGGAATGCGCAATGTGATGCAACCTACACTGCACAGGTGCGCACGCGTCGCCAAGCGGTCTTGCTAGGACCCACTATTAATCACATTAAACAATTTTCCATCCATTAAACAGACATGTCTAAGATGAATATAATTTATTCTGCATTGTAAGTAAACGTTTAAAATTCCTAATGATTAAAACATTGATCAAATTACCTCTGAATGGCGTAAACACTTACCATCAATCAGTTAAAAGCTTTATTTCAAGCACTATAAGACATGCAGTTTAAAAGCTCTTGCCTCATACACTTGCCACATAGATTTATCTTGAACTTTAACAACAAAGTGTAATTATAAAGTAATGTTAAGACCATTAAATCTAGCCCTGATATAAAGTAAATTGGTAGTTAGTATTTATCGCATAAGCATTCAGTATCGGGTATTGATATCAAATGATTTAAAGTTGGCGCGCGCACGCTTGCACGCCGTAAAATTCGTAGTGACCGTTGCTAACTCACTGATAAATAGCTCTGCATTTGAAAGTTAAAAGAGATAATGTGCAGTTAGGTTTCTCGGTCAGATAGAACCAACTTAACAGGGGAAGATGACTTCAGCTCCACCTTTCAGAAGACCAATAAGCAAAACCGAGATGATATATTTTGTTTGTTATTACCATAGATTAATGATTTGTCTCCGCTCCGACATTAATCTATGGTTATTACATTATTACGTCTAACTTTTTTTTTTCTAATCCAAACGATTACTATTTTTCAAACTTCGGTTCACTTCAATTTTACAAATCATATATATCTTTAAATTTATGGAATGATTTGTCAATAATAAGCAAATATTAAAAATTATACATTTATAAAGCAAAAAATAAAAATCTACGGTAATTGACTTTTTGATACAAAGGCTTTATTTATTGTTTTACGGTCGATTTTTATTTTTCTGTATCCGCAGCGGTCAGCCATATATCTGTGACTATAGTCTCACAAGCGTTTTTGAACTTGCCAACTACGACAATCTAGCGGCCATTTGTTTCAGCACCACACCTATTAAAACCATTTCACATAATAAATAGCTCTACTCTATATTCAAGAAGATAAAACTAGGACACTTTTTCAACTTAATTAATAGATGCTAACAGAAACTCGTTGACAATTTTAGGATTAAATGAGTCTTCTTTTTTAAATATCATCCAACTAAAACTATAAAACAAGATTGATGTTTTAAAATGTTTCTAGTGTTCATTATAAATGCTCTCTGATGAATCATTTTAACTGAGCCGAGACTCGAACCCAAGAAACCCAGTCGCCAAGCTTCGCAGGCAGGGTTACTTGTTACTATAAACTAATCATTATAGCTAAATCAGATTTAGTTGCATCGGAAAAGAAATTAATAACTTTAGAATAAGGAATAAAGGTACATGTAAATAAAACTACATTTCCGAGATCTCAGTTGGTACGAGTACCATTAGATCGTGGTATCGTTGTTTGAAAGGAAATAAATAATAATGCGAGCATGTTTTCACACCTCTTCGTACTCGGATATGTTTTGATTTATTAAGCACGTGCGATATTGCGGATCATCTGTTTGAAGAGGCTTATCTCCTCTGCAATATCATCGAGTTTCTTTGTATGTGTTATTGCGTTTTCCGAGTAAGTAATACTTACGAAGATACAGAGTAATCTGTTACTTTTTTGTAATCCTTACGGAAAATATAAGATTACGTACGTAGTCTTTTATTGAGTTGTAATTTTAGCAGAAAATAAATTAAAGAGACCGTCATAACTTTCAATAATTGCCGAATTAAATTTCTTTACTTATTTAGAATTAATTTTTATTAAACATTTTTGTTTCTAATATCAATGAGTAAGTTAATTGATTATGACACGATAATAGCAACTGGTTGCCTTTCAAGTAATAATGGTCTTAACACCTTACGTAAGAATCTTTTGTGTTATTATTTTTATTTTTAGTAAGTTGTAAAATGACGGACGAGATATTGCGTTTACTATCAGGTAAATAGATAACCAATCGCAGAAAATGATTTATGTGAACAAGACATTAAAAATATTATTAGAATGTGCGTAATGAAAATAATCTAACCATCTAATAAACTGTCTGGTCCTACATTTTTTTTGTACTTGAAATATAATTAGAGAGAGAGAGAGATAGACAGTTGAGTTCAAGGTTAAATAAAGCAATATCCTTTGCGTTTCACGTCGAGTAATGAAGTGTTACCATAATTTATCGGCTTGTCACTTCATAAATCAGTTATTAAAATATTTACATGGCACCATTGATATAGATCTAACCGGCGTAATAAAATACGACCGAATACATATACTTTCTGTATTGTTGAACCATATTTTTCTTAAAAGATGACCTAGTTCTTACGTTAAATAAAATATCCATAATAGGACATATTTTGTGATTAAAATGTAATCTTTAAATCTATTCATGAAATCCTTACGAATTATTGATTCGAAGAAAGTTATAAATTATTCTTCTGAAATAAGAATTAAATAAAAATCAGGAAACTATAGCAGAAGATCTTATTTCTCCAAACTTGAGATATATAATGTCTTTCATACATCTATTTATTATTACATCGTGTGACCAGCCTGCTGTATAACCATTGACGAAACCTTCGCATATTTTTTCTATGGTGGGAATCAAATACACTACCACAAGTCGAAAACAACGACTGTAAATGAAGGCAGTTTAACAACATAATGCAAAAACGATAAAACTAAGGTTCAACATTAACTGAATGAAGACACTAAGAAAGTGAGGAGGGAACTCAAATTTCTTTGATCACCTGAAGCCTGAAGTTTCCAGCTGAAACTTATCCGCGAACTCGATCGCCTTGAGATGTAAAACTGGTGTTAAACTTAATTACTAAAAATAAAACTCGGTAGAACTCTGACCAGGCTGCGGAGTAATTACATTTCTACTGGCTTTGAATTTTAATCATCCCCCAGTGTGCACTGTAGTTAACTACTATAATAAACAGTAAGTTTGGTAATGCATTCCTTTAAATTGCTATTTCTCAAGTCCAGCCAGTGATGCTCTGTGTTAAATGATTTGTTTCTACCTATGGAGTAGGTCTTAATAACATTCAAGTTGATTATCAAATATAAAATGATCCAATATATTTTATTTAAAATAGGAATACAAGACATATCAAGGACACTTCCTCTCCTCTCAACCCTTTATTGATATATGGCGACTTCTTTATAATTAATATTCTTTGGCCATAGAATTCTCATTCGAGTAACGGTATCCAAAATAAAAATAAATTTTTTCCTAAATCTATGCAACACAACTTACTGTATATCGTTTAACGCGCAAACTGGTGGCATAGTAATTCACACATACTCCCCACGCCCCGCTACCCCCGCAAACCCCTCAAATCATTTCCTACATTCAATTTATAAGAGAATAAATTATTAAATTGTTTGAAAGGAATTCGAAGTTGGTAGCTCCGCACCGGTGTAAACGGGTAACAGTTCACATTTTTTATGAACGCTTCGCTACCTGAACATTTATAATTTTATTGGGTTGTTGTTAGGGAAGAAGGTTGTTATTAGTATGTATACGAATAATATTGTCTACAGTGGCTTAAGCTTATTCATTCAAACGTATTTATTTCTGTTTAACGCAGCACTGTACTCATTGATTCAATTAAATATCTAACTAATTCTTTGAAAAGTTAACTGTTTTTAGATTTGTTTTTAAATCACTATCTCAAATATTAACTGAGCGATTATTTGTTACCTGCATCTTATATTCATTATTTTAAATTCCGAAAGTTTCTTTTCGCGAGCTTCCTTTAGAGACAGGTGCAAAGACATCACCGTGTAGTGAGCTCCTATTGGTTGTTATAAAGATGCGCCTGCGCTGATTTACAGCTTCACTCGGTAAGGGCATGGAGCAGCTGCCTTTCTAATGCTATAGGAAGTCAGTGGTTAGTATTGTACAAAAAAGGAAGACTCCAAGATCTCGCTCCGTAATGACGTCTTGTTTGCAAAAGGAAGCAACTGTATCCGTTTAGTTTCATATCACGTACTTTATTCCCTTTTGTAAAATGAGAATGCTGCTTAGATCCAACCCGAGCTCCAAAGTGATTTGTCCATTTGTTTGGTCTTATAACTATTTAACTGATTAATAAATAACATAAAACATACATTCGCATTGATATCTAGGCGATGGAATGGAAATAAACGTAGCCAAAAACCTATACATTTCAAACTGAAATCAGTTAAAAAGTCACAGTTTTTAATCTGGCAAAATCAGCATTTTGCCAATCTTGTGTACATCCGGAAATGCCACAATTTCAGCGTTATAGAAATGTTACTGTGACAACTCATAAAAACGACACGTGATAACAAAGTTATAACATAGAAGAATACTGATTAAGAAGTCACTTTTATTTAATTTGAATTCAAAGCCACTCACTGAAGAAATTTGTCAAAACTATTTTTGCCATTGGTCAAACCAATTTTATCTGATCTAAAGCGAGTGGTTTTGAATCGTTATGATTTTTATTTATTTTTTTACACATCTGCACTATCACTACATGTATAAACATAAACTCTGTATATACATAAACGTATTGTTGGTAGACACCAACAGTGCTCTTCAGTAGTTTTGTGAACAATATATCTTCCATGCGTTTCGATTAGTTATATTTACATCAGATACGACAGATTGCTTCAGAGATTTATACCATACTAGCGAAATTAATTCCTCATTTATCCGTAAGAGATGGTTTGCAAAAATATATTTAAAGCAACTGCAGTCGTTTGCGGCAAAAGAAGGAATTAACTCATGGTAGACAGGCTGGTAATGGAGACAGTTGCATGCGGCTTGAAGCATGGCGAGCGTGACCAGAGACATGATGGTTGGTGGGACCTCGTAGCAGGCACGGAGCCACACGCGATGCGAAACCACATCGAATTGGACAACGGAAATTCTTTAAACTTATAATAATATTCACAAGTTTCCAAAACAGTTTCAAATTCCATGCTCAAAGTTTTTCTCTTTACTCTTTAATAGTTTTCTCGTTCGAAAAACTTACAATACTTTTTACCAAAGTAAATTTGGTCGACGGTTTACTTAAGTTATGGTAAATGTGCTTACATATATTTATGTACCAAATTTGTAGAGTTTAGACTTCGCAAAATAACAAATGATATGCTTAAGAAGATTAGGTATGTGACTTTCGTTTAGTTAGCGGCAACGAACGAATGTGAGGGCAAAGGCATGAAAACATCACATAATGTGAACTTTCTCAGAGGTAATGTTTAATTAGTGTTGATAAAGGGATGGTACGGCACGCAGTAACCTGAGGATTCATTTGTCATTGTCATCTTCACAACGTTTCTTCTGTCCCACGTCATTCATAATTTCACCGACGTACGTGTTAAGGTACAGTATAATTATCAGCGATTTGAAATCAATAGCACTGTTTTCTTGCCAAATGACTCACACTTAAAATCATTTGGAGGCTGTAAGAAATTCAAAATCTCATATTCAAAAATTGTTAGGTGTAGGAGCACTTTGTATATTCTGAATTCATAGATATAACTTGATTACTGAGCCGGCCTTGATAACTGAGGGTAGAGCGAGTAGAGCAGCCCTTCTAGGCGCCAGGTGACGAGGGGCGCCAAAGTGCCAAATGAAAGACGCAGAAAATTAACATTCGTTTCATGTGTTATGTAAGTTACATTCCTTAAGCTAAAATGATAGGTCATCATAACTGTTAAATTTGGTAAATTCTAGGAAAGATAAAAGGCCAAACCCATACATTGTGGTGTGTGCTCGTGCATTGAAAGATGTATGTAGCGCCACTCCCTTTATGCGGAATGCGTACGCCTCGGAGGAGTGACCTCGTCAGTGATGTTCACAATTAGTCCTCATCTCCGAGATTAATGTTAATTACACCTCGATTTTCCAGCGGATAGCGATTACGGCCCAGATTATCTCCCGCGGCGATCATTACACTCAGTAGGTACTCTTCAATACTAGCGCACTTTGAGCTCCTGCGATTTTTTTCTATGATCCATCTTAAGCGATTTAGCCGTCCAAACTTCCATCATACAATAATTAAACTATTTGACAAGTAACAAATTGCCTAAGCTTAACCACTTAACTTTAACCGCTGTTTTTAAATTACAAAAAAATACAAATTACCCACCAATAAACTGGTGCGGTTAGGCTTAAAATTAAAGCATCGTTTGTGTTTAAAATAAAACTCGTTATGTTTGATTTTATAAAATTTTATTTACAAGCAAATCACTAGATTAATTTTTACATAATATAAAGCAAAGTTTTTGTGCCTGTCGGTTATTTTAAAATATGTATTTACAATGATTGAAGGAAAACAAATTATTATAGTTTGTATGTCTATTGTGACTTTTCAGCTAACCTCCAAAACGGCTGAACTGATTTTATGGAGAGTTTCATTAGTAGCGGTTGATTTACCACATGTAATAGGGTACTTTTTAAGTGGATGAAGTCGTGGGCAACAGCCCGTATACAATATGAAAGGTTGATAGCAAGGTTCATTTTAAGTATTCATTAGAGAGGAGTTCGGATCGAAATCCATTCGTTTTGTAATTGAAACGTCAAAACAACGTTGGATGAAGAAGCGCTGATGAGATCTCACGTTTCACAATATTAGATTATTTATTCAAATCGCTGTTTAATTCAAGACGCTCTTAATTACTCCTTTCATTACAGTTGCGATACCGGGGAGAGAATGTTTTATGATTTCCCTTTTACTCTATTTAAATATCGACCGGGACCGCACACGATAAATAGGGAAGAAAGCGGTTGATCACTTTTTTCTCTTTTTATCTCCCGAGTAGTCTAGAGTCACGTCTAACTCATACAACTCGTCGGTATTGTATGGATCAAAAAGCATTCGTTACCCAATCAAATGTTTTCTAAAACTAAAAAGAAACTATGATTGTGTACTCATTACATTACAACTTTTTTCAAGTTAATTTGGCGTGAAATTTGATTAAGACGAGAAAACGGCGATTGTGCAACAAACTACGGGACTGTCACAACAATTCACTATCAATTCCAGCTTACAGATCCAAAAAAAAAACAAAATACAATACCAACTACTGGTTACAACGTATTGCCGGCTTAGCTTACCTAGATACCTACATTTAATGTATCAAAACTTGCACGTTCTTAGTTTCTTTCAGAGTAACGAAATTATCTTTAGACTTATACCAATAACAAGAATATATTTTAAAATTTAATCTTGGTTACTTAATTACTCAACTCATTTAACAAAAGTAATTTTGGTATTCATTTACCAAATGATCAATTTGATAAACGCTTTCTATAATGAATTAAATACTAATTACTTTTGTAAAACCGCTGGTGTTACATTGGACGGTTTTTTAAATGAGAAAACCAAACTCTTTTACTCTACTCATGTTGATAAATGTTGAACTATGATAATTTAATGGTAATAAAAATACGATTTGGTCGTTGGACGTGTTGGTTCAGTTGGTTACGTTCCTTTGTTAACCGACTGACCCGAGCCGACAGGTCGAGGACTCGAGTCTCGAGTTGCCGTAAGTTGTGCTGCCATGTTCCTCATTATGTGTGAAACAACATAATCGAGCGAAATGCGGTTTGTTACACCTCTAACAGACCCTCTCGAGGGAAAACGGCGTAAGTTTTTAGTTGACACTGGTGTTAAAAAAAATCGCATGTTTATGTTAAGTCCCATTATTTTTAGAATAATTTTGATACATTTTTCAGGTAGAAAAAGTTGCAGACAATAGCTAGCTATACATAACATCTCATTATTCTATTACATTTAATGATAAGGCCATAATGAAACACATCAAAATATTATATGTCCGCGATAAAACTTAAGCTATGAGTAACCTGACTTTTTGTATTCAAATTATCACTTTAATATGGACAAATGTTGGCTGACCGACGCTGTCGCTGCCCACTGGGGTCATGAAATTAAGCATTTGGTAATTGGTTACACAACCGGAGTCACCGGCGACCTCTGAGCCAACTCAGACGCCATTAGTTAATATCTTCACTTCACAGCATTTCTATCCAACACTATTGCTGAAGTGTCTATCGGCATCTATTTACTTTATAAGTAAATGAATGAGGTAAATAGCAAGAACATGTAAGCCAATACAAACTCCCACAAACACCGTTGAATTTATTCGTTATTATATGTTTACTAGTGTACACTTGCCACAAAGCCAAGATAGACAAGAGCAATTTAAATATGAAATACAGATAATAACTGACAAAACCGGTTATTCAGATAGGTTATTTAATTATTTACTCTTGTACGAATAATAACGACGTTTAAAAGGAAATACAACCAATCTCTTTCCAAGCCTACGTTGCAAGACTGCGACAGATATTAAATCAACGTAAGATCATAAAATAATTAGGTTATTTGGTGCAGGTCTACTTTAAGCGGCACTTTGAAGTTCCTAAGCGACGTAATGTATTTTGACACGGTTATCGCTTCAACTTGTCAATGTCGATCGACGCACACGCACATTTCGACACCAAAATCTGTCCAAGGCTTTGACTTTTATTATTAAATACAATAACTTAACATCTACCCTGCAAGTAACACCTACAACTTCGTAATACCATTCATCCGAGTGCTTCTTCAATAACCTCAAATTGACAAACTTAGATGGCTTCATATGAAGAAAATATATAGATTTAATCATATTGCTATGTTGGTTCTTGCTTTAAAATTTACGTTTAAATTATGCCTTCCAAGGGCATTATTAACATATATAAAAATCTGATTGAATGAACCGCAGGGTCAAAAGTGAATCACGTAAATTGGTCAAGGGATGTCAAACTTATTAGAAATCTAGTAATGAGTGCATAAATTATGACCACATTATAACTGTGTTTGAAAATGTTATACTCAATGCTTTTAATGGTTCTCCTATAGCAATTTGAAACTTAAATAATCTTGCAAATTCTACTCAATCTCAAAAGGAGGTTATGGAAAATAAAAGTAAAACCAATTTTATAAAAGTACATAATAATATGTGTTGTTGTAATTACATACTGTCCTGACCTTCAAATTTTAGGATCAACTTGTATTTTTCAGGTAATCTCCTAATTCTGATTTAATTACCAAGCCTGCCTAGGTAAGTAAAACTTTAATTAACAAATCGGCACGTAGGCAGTATGATTAACTAACCTTTCAAAACAGTTTCAAATTAATTCTAAATCAATATTAGACAACATTCAAAATAAGTCACTAATGAGATATTAACGATAAAAATCAACAAATGTGATTTAATCTAAAATGATATGGTGACACCTGTTCATTCATAAATAGACAGAGGTCAGTTCCTTATTCAATACATTGAACAACCGTATGAGATTCTGCTGCTAAAGATAAATATTTACAAAAGGGTTTTAGCCCGCGACGTAGAACTAATTGTACTCCACAAAATGTAGTTAAAGTTAGTCTTAAAAGTTGAAAGTTCAAATAAATATTGGCGAAATGATACTTAAAATCGGATGAGTACTTTCGAAGGTTACCTCCTTAACAAATATATAAACTTTAGCTATATCAGTCGAGTATTTAGTAATACCACGAGACCGGATTATTATATTAGCAGGTATATAAATATAGCAGTAAGAATACAATATCATAAAAAAGCAATATGGAACCGAATTGAGTAGACCTCCTTTTTTGAAGTCGGTTAATTAAAAAACCTTCAAAAACTAAAACCGATTAATGATAAATTCCGCTATAAGAAGTATAAAACAAGAAAATATTCAAGTCTGAATTTGTTCTGTACTATCTAATCAATACGCCACTTCTTATTTTTACATAAAACATTTTGGTGATATTGATACGTATTGGTTGTAGTTATTTGTTTTTCGTAGGCTGGAGATAAATTTGTTTGATTCATATTTGAAGTTATTTTTTTAAATTATCTCCAAAAGGACCTTGGTATTAAGAGCTAACAATAAAAATATTTTTGAAACTTCTCACTTAGCCCTTTCATATGACACCCCACTCAATATGGCTGTGAGAAAAACTTTTATTTACGCTTCACTTTTTTCAATAAACTTCTGCTTATTCTATGTCTCATATACCATTAATCTCAATCGATTGACACCTCACTCATCAAAATCGGTTCATTAGTTTAGAGCTTTGGTGGAGCACACAACATACAAACCTCATGAAAACATTACCCTCGCCTTCGGCTCTGCGGGCCGTTAGTCGGTAAAAAATACAGCAAAGAAGATTCCACACATATATTGTTTTGTTGAATTTCAAAACGTGAATTTCTCATCTAAACACTATTAAATTTTTCGAGGACACGTAAATCTTTGAGAAAAACAGGAAACATAGAACGGAGAATACCGGTATCATATTGTTTACAGAATGAGCCGCTGACCGGTCCGCCCACGCCCACCCCGCAGTTCATTATTAATTCAAATTAATCTGCCAAAATCTTGTCTGCTTTACTGACATCATTTTAATCCTCAATTTTATACAAGATCTAAAAACAGACAGCAGGAAATAAATCGCCGGATACTTTCCCAGGAGAAAAGCTGATTAGAGGTTTTTAGGTTATCTTCAGTATATCGTTTAGAAAAGATGAAATAAAATGTAGAAATATATTTTGTTCCTATATATATATTTTAAAATAGAATAATTTATTGAAAACTACCAATGAAAATGTGGTACTTACTTACTTTAACGAAAGTTTAGAAAACAAATTTGTTGAACAGTTTCCCACTTTGCGATGTTTTAATGTAGTTAAAGTAAATTAGTACAGAGAAGATAAATGTTGTTCGTCTTACTTGAGTGAAGTGAGAGAAGTAAAAATCACAAAGTTTATTCTGCAGAATAACCACAGTGGAATAACTTAGCAATTAGCTTCATGCTAGCTAGGTATATTATTATTTTATCAGTAAAAACAATAGCTATAAGTTTAAAACGTTTGTTTAGGACTGGTAGAATTGAAATAAACTGAGAGATAGGAATAACAACTCTGCTCGACTGAGCTAAGGTAAAAATAAAATAAAAAGAATTCCTTTTCAACCCGTACAATCCTAAAATAGCAAAAGTAAACGCTATAAAATAACCTTGAATTCTTTAAGTCCCGGATGGGGTTTCTTCGAACTGTCTGTATCACTCTAGTGTTCGGGTTTATTGTTTGTGAGATTAAAGGCAGTTACTCTGAAACGCCTTCCACTTATCTGGTTGACGCCGGATAAATAAGTTCACAAGAGGCACTGAGAAACAGTCGTAAACAGTATACAAAGAGAAGTAGGTACTGAGATAAAAGGGTCCAATAATGAGGCTACTCGTACGAGATATCGTTCCATACTAGTAGACTAATGTCATCATTAGTTGATACACCACTTTACTCTAGGTCAAGGGGTTCTCTAACGGTACTCATTAAAATTAAGATTCGTCTTTACAAAACAATTTATTTTGAAAATAAATGATGCCTCGATTGAGCCTTAATAAAATTACTTTGAACGAAGAAAAACAAAACATAACTTGAACAGCACAAAATCTTGAATCTTTAGTTATTGTGACACAAGCTAATTTTGCAGCACCGTGATTGAATTCGAAGTTGGAAATGACATTTGTGATAATATTTAGTCATGAATAAAGCAATCGTGTCGGTATTGATGTTGTTCGACTGACGCACAATCGCTCCGAGTACTTGATTATGATTTGGTTCTATAAATGTTTCTTCGAAACTACCACGTGCAGTATAAAAGCTTGGAGTGGAATGCTGCAATAACCCAAGGAGAACTACTGACATCATCGCAGGAAAACTCTGCACTCAACGTTACACAGCAACCATTCAATATTTTCCATCGAAGGCAGACTGAATGGCGGCATTAACATTTTATAAATAAATTACAATACATAATGAAATATATTAAAACAAATTCAAGGTGTCAACATAAGATATGGATTGAGAATCTTTATTGAGCGATGAGTTACGAAACCGTGTCACAGAAACCGTAAAAGAAATCATATTTCAAATGTCGATATTTGCATTCGTCTATTGTAACCGATTCCTTGAACGGAGACGGCGTCGTTCATCGTTAAATGTCATTCTCATTTAAAAACTGACAGAAATAATTAAGTTTCTAAACATCTTGAAGACGAGCTAATGTAATTAGTAATGTATTTTCCTATCTTTATTGTTTTATTGCAACAAGATATATCGTTGAACATTATCTACTTTTAATGCAGCAACATCATGGCAAGTACAGTGATTGTACCTGATAACTAGTCACTTGCTAGTCACCTAGGCTGCATTTCCTCGCTGAACCACAGAATGCAATCAACTTTTATAGCTAAATGAAGCCCAGCAGTACATGATACAGCATTTTGTTACGCCACGAGCCCAGCGCCTGGAAAAAACTCATAGATTGTTTTCTTTTCATTATTTACCGCTTTAACCTTAACACGGTACTCTTTAAAAGGTAAACATCATCTTTTCAAATTTATTTTGGTTTTATATATCAGGGCGTGATGTCAATACCAAAAGGTATTTTATAAAATTCAAATTACTATAATTACATTGTTTTTCCTTCTTGGCTTGATAGCAACGTCATTATTCCATAGGTGATGGTAATTAGAGACGCGTGCTAAGAGCAGCTGTCTGGGCACCTGCAGAATTAACTATACTTAGACTTTACTATGCCATAGTGAATGTTGAACCCATCTGACCTTTCCATATAGGCGTCTGCGTTTGACGCGGGACAAGCTGCAGCGAGAGCTTTATTAGGGAACGGAGAATGCAGATGTCGCTTCAAAACTCATTTTGTATTAAATTTAAAACAGCGTATTTTTTATTAACCAGTTTATTTTACGATCCACCTTTTCAATGATATTTAGAATGCATGAAATGCTAGTGGACTGCATAATTGCAAGGTGCCGTTATTTGCACTCGCAGCCTGCATTCGTATTAGAGTCAATATAGGGTTTTTCTAATGGTGTAATTAGACGGTGTGGCTTGAAGGCGGAGCTTATGTTGACTACTGCATATGAGGAATACAGTATTTTATATATTAAATGAATAAAAATATGTAAAATATCAACATTACAGATCACCTGGCCAATGTATGTCGTCGAAATTCATGTTTATTTGTAAGTAGTACGAAAAAGCTTTTCTCCAATACAAATGCCATGGTTGCACAAAGCACTGTAAATTAAGTATGAATCATGACAGAGCACATTCTCAAGATGATTCGCTGTATAACGCGGCTCATCTAACATTCGTCTTCACCTTCCACCGGGAGCCAGTTCACTTTAAACTTCATTTAGATGAGTAAGCAATATTTAAAAAAGCTACTTACTCTGGTAATATAATATATCTGTGGTATGGAATGCAGGTTCAAAACGTAACAGATATTTGATAACATAGGGTGAAGAAGTAAATAAACACTGAAAAACCGATTCAATAAATTGAACTTTGTTTAAACCGCCCGCGTAGTTAAATATTGATTAAATTAAAATAAGATTCAAGCATCTACAAGGATGTAGTGAGTTATGATATACTGTGTATAAAAGATCATGCTGACGCAAATTAAAAGCTGAAAGAAAATACGCACTAAGCCAATTATTTTTCTTGAAGTTTGAATACCTTTAATTATGTTAATTAGAAAATATACTTTTAATTATGCCAAACATGTTTTTACAATGCGAACGTAAACTTCTTTGTTAAATTCACGACTTTTGCTTCATCTCATACGTCACTATCACTGAATCGCGGTTTCAATTCCCGGTGGGGTCTTTGGGAACTTTCGGGAGCCACAAAGACTGCTTTTGTCTTCGATTTTTTATGAGATTCAGTTGATACAACTATCAACCTAAGTACCTACCACAAGTCTTTTTATTGAGGGTCACCATAAAAAAGAGTTTTATTTATTTATTTAAGCACGTATTTAGCTACAATCTTACCTGATGGTAAAACCACTGTAAAAAAGCAAACTTGGCTAGAAAATGCTAATTTACTCTCAACGTAAAGAGTTCCAAGTTATTGTGCTCTGAGAACACAGCTCTGTTCGCTGGGAGATAGTCCTTAATACGAATAATGAAAGTGAATTATTGTAATATTACTTTACTATTCCACTGGTGTGAGCAGTGTAAATCGTCCGGTGGCGGGAGGGACCGCTACGTCACCCCGTTGTAAAGTAATTAGCTTTCCGAGATTATCGCCTGCTTCCTTAACAATTAACTTTAATCATCATATTTTTTACATAACGTTACGGTCAATAATTTTTTTGTACCGAATTAAAGCTTTTAATTCCCGTGACAAAAACTTTTTGGTGTTTCCTAATGTGGTGAAAAAATTAGTAGTTTCATAGTACATAGTGTTTTAACGTCTTATATGAATTAAGCTAGGTAACTCTAATCATTTGTTAATGATTACTATGAAAATAAAATATTTCTTATAAATTATGTTATAACTATATATTTTATATTATATTTTTAATATAATATTTATCGTCAATGAATTACTATTTTGTCAAGAATTTTGTAGTATAGTGTCCATACCTATGTTCATGGCTGGCATTAACTGCGGTAGGTACAGTTATAAAATACTACCTAGATATACTTTACATTGTTAAGCTTTCAAATAAAATACCTACAAAGTGAAGTATATTTTATATACGTGGTTGCATTTCAGTAGCATGAACTAAGTGACTAAAATAACGCTGCATTTGGAATTCAAGGGCAAATGCAATGTGGTTTAAGCTTTCAAAGCGTTGATGAATTTAGAACTAAAAATCTCTAAAGCTCTGCGTCATTTCAGTTTCTACCCAGTACATATTTATTTACAGTCACATCAAATAATTTAAAAGTTACGACTCAGAAAGGTTTATCTTTTCTGTAACAAACTTTAATCCGGCGTTGATAGGTATTAAAAATGCGCTGTCACATCAAACCGTAGGAATAAAGAATTTGATTAATACACGAGTCTTTATACAAACAGAAATAAAGCGTCTTCCACCCACACACAAGTGGAAGTGAAGAACTATCGAGTTGTCTCAGAGATGTGACTTTTTATGGTCTGTCCAAGTGTAAATATCCATTAGGAGAAGTCAGTAATGGTCCGACTACATTGGACGTTTGAGGTTCCCTGAAATAAACGTTTCACCGAACCATCACTGACTTGTATTTTTGATGTCAATGTTGTAAAAGCCGTGTAAAAATATTTTCCTGTTATTTTTTATTAAATCTAAATCTGTTTCTTGTGACGAATTAAACTTATTACTTATCCTAAACGTGCCAAGTTGATACACAATTTAATTAGAATGTTAAGTAAAGGTTTGTATGTTTTTTAATATAAAAAGCAAATGTGTTGAATTCAGATTACAAAAAAAACCTCCTAATATTTTAGTTTCCTGTTAAGTAAAGTCGGTAGCAAAGTAATTCTTTTGAGTGATTTATAGGCTTGAGAAAATAGGATACGGAGACAATAAAGTTGTGATAAGCTCCTCCCGTAGTAAACCTAACGCCTTAGAACTGCACTCTATTGTTTTAGAGTAGATATTATTACTGGCAATCCATTTATTTTATATGTTGATATCCAAAATACGTAAACAATACATCAAAGTTTACTTTACTTTAAAAAATAATGTATATCATTTGTATTTATTTTCATGGTGCACTTTTATTATTTTTTGTCTAAGGATTTCTAAACAATTTCCTCTCGAGTCACTATTTAGATCAAATTTGTTAGGTTGTTTAGGATTCGTTGAAGAAATAAATTTCTTAGGAAAAAATATTATAATATTTCGTTGCACCTACATGAAAAGAATTCTGTACAGTAAAGTTTATTAAACGACGCGCACATGTATGTACAAATGTAAAGATTTACCGCAATGTAAGTACGATATAAAAGCAGGTTGAAATCGAAAACAAAACTGTTCACTTATCTGACTTTTAGTACAAAGCGGTACAGAACAAAAGAACTCGCATTTCAGAATTTCAATTGAAAGTATACCCAAGTCGCGAGAAATAGTGATCGACAGAATTCAATAGAAATACAACAACAACGGTCGTTACTGTTGTTAGTGGAAACGCAAAACTAATCAATCGCCGCTATAGCAGTAGCACACGGTCAAATTGAATCGATTGAAAATGGACTGAAAGTACGCCTGGAGCTATTCGCTCGTTCAAAGTACAGGGCATCGTACGGAGTGAAAGTTTTCTTGGACTACCATTACGAGCGGTAGTTACTGACTAAGCTAAACTTGTCAAACGTGAGCTGTATGTGGAAGGGTTAGAGTTGGGAACGTGTGGAGGGTGTCAATGTCGTCGCGAGGGCCGCGGCCGGGGGAGGGCGCGACGTCGCGACGCACGGCATCGGCGATGTGCGTCCGATTCAATTTATTTGCGGCGCCTCTTCTATATAAAGATTTCTAAATGTGCGTCAGCGCGTCTGCCGCGCCGTCTACTCTTGTACTTCATACCACTGTACTATTATTGATTTTATACAAGTATATTTCAAAATATTTATAATTTTTTACAAGATTCGAGAATGCTTGTCTTGCTTTGCATGTCTTAGGATCAACGGATCTTCAATTGTATATTTTAGCTTTAGCTTTCCGCTCCAAAGAAAGATAGGTATATAATTCTACCAACATAGCGAGACATCTTGAGGTGGGTCATGATATTTTGAGACTGGTCTTAAATAATATAACAGCCTTGTTGTTATAATATCGCCATGTCTAACGTAACACAAATGAAACTGCAGATATAGCGTCTCAGGGGTGCAGCGGCGGCGGTGGTTTGTGCAAGACGTTCTGTGTTCATATTACGGTTGTGACAGCCCTGTGCTAGCGCCATCCCGGCTTGACCGCAGACAGGCCCCCGGGGAGGCCAGTTACAGCTATTTGAATTACTAGTGACAAAATTAACTGTCCTGAGAAAGGATTTTCTTCTATATCAGGTTAGAAACATTATCTTGATCTTATGGGAGACGTGTGATTTTTAGTCAAAGAACTGCTGCTGTACACTGATAAAATATTGATTTATTTTGACAATAAATAAACACAACAGTATATTCTATTGGTTTCACGCACAAAATGTATAATGTACAAAAATCTAAGAAGGCATGAACGTTATAGGTATAAATTCATTCTAACACAGACGGAACAATAAGTGTTTTAAAAGTTTTATTTTTAACTTTTATGAAAATTGTTATGAAAAATTCCTTTTCATTATTCTGTCACAAAATTTGCCTTGAAGTCTCTCAAGCTACCTACTCAAGAAATCCAAACCGCAAGCTGCAGCTGCTGTAACATTACCCCAAAGGAAACTAAACCCGTTCTCATATCCCTACTGCTGACCAAATTTGTTCAATATTCTCCCACTCACTTATGGCGAACTAAATAGAGCGAATCAAAAATAAGTTACAAAACTAAAATCCGACTACTGAAAAATTGCGCTTTAAAAAGTATGAAACAAGAAAATTTCTAATCTCGTAAAATTGTAATGTACTATTATATTTTATTATTGACTAATGAAATCATTACACTTCCGTTCGTCTCTGCTAAAAAAATATACCTTTAACTGAATAGTAAATAGAAAAGTAAATAATAAATGCAGCTTTATGGAAAAATTGTTATTAACGGGGTATATTTTTAAATAAATCAGTGAGAACTTTTCAAGATTACATCACAAAAAAACAGAAAGTCTTTTTAACTAATCGCTTGGAGAACTTTGTAAATAAACAGTTCAACTTGTGGTTAGTTAGGTAGTACGAGAAACGCCGACGACCCTTTTCAGCTTTAAAATCTCTTACATTTAATATTACTTACCGTCGTCATTGTAACCGCAGCATATTCAACCGGACACTACTAACAATAACAAACCCTGCATATTTAAGTGAAACACAAATTAGTTTTCGGACACTTTCACATAAGTTTCTGTTCCATTCGTCGAATCTGCACTAGTTAAAAGTTTTCCGCTGAGAAACTCAAAAGTTAGCATTTGCGCTACTCGTAGTTTCCGTAAGTTTTTAGCTTTTCTCGTATAATTACTTTGAACCTTAACTAATTCATGCATGACCCTATGATAATTGTCGCGTAATGTTACCAAAATTGTACGAAAGTTCGAGAACGTTCCATGCCCGCTTCCCTTTATGTTTGATGACAAATTAATAAAATTAGTGAAAATATAGTTTTTAATTAAAGGGGAGTAAGTTGTATGTTCCGTGTTTGGCGCCGTCTGGTCGATGTGATGAGTCATGGGGTAGTCCGCTCCACCCTCAAGTCCCCTTACATTACAGCAACTATGCTATTTTAACCCCATAATTAAGTTATTTCCCCCCTTCATCCTACATAAGGTCTTTATTAAGTTATGCACCTAGAAAACGCCACTTTCTTCCTTATGAAGCAATCTTTATGAAAACAAATTAAACCAATTTTTTATGGTTCGACCAAATGAATAAATATGTATAATTCATGGACACAAATAACATGTCAATCATAATATACCTGCAATAATATTCCATCATATATTTTATGAAATATAAAAATATATGGTGGAAAAATGTAAAAGCTATGTTCGCATAATAACAAGAATAAAAATCTATGATAGTCACGCGACGGACAGACACCCTTGCAGTTACCCTCACGCAAGCAAATTTTACTGCCCTCAGTTATTCTAGTGAATTCTTGAACGTATTTTACGAGGTTTCAGTTGATCCATGATACGAAGACAGCGAAGTTTTGGATTCGTTTAGTGCGCAATACAGAAAGCTTTGGTTTAGTTTTAACTTTAAACAAATACGAATCGCACACGAGAGCAGGATGTCTTCCTCTCAAATGGATGTGTTTTCCCCATTTGAGTAAAGTTTATACAAACCAACATAGTTTATTGCATTGATTAAAAAAAAAAGATAAGTCTCAGCTTAATAAGCCCTAAGTTCAACATTAAAATTGCAAACAAATCGTAAATCAAGCCTAAGTACAATCATGAATAATTTATTTGCTTTAATTATTTGAAGCTAGTTATTTCAGCTATGAAATGATATAATGAATCAAAGATAATAACAAATTTAGTGAGTTCTGAAAGGCATGAATAAAACGTTTTGTTCATAATTTTAAGCTTCGATTTTCTTTACATTTCATTTCATATAAGTAACCAGATTTTCCTTTTTGATAGAGACGTTAGACATAATTTACTACATTTATAACACCCGACTTGTTCCATAAAAAACCGAGAAGCTGTTTTCCATGTCGTGTGATATTTCCTTAGAGATGCAAAGCAATTTTCTGCAAGAGATAACCTATCTAAACGGGTTTTCTAACACACTATTTGTTTACAAAAGAAACATACCCAATCTACCTACATCTGTAACTTAATGTAAAAGTAATATAAAATTTTAGTATCCTGAATATTTTATTGGATACCAGATACATTTTAAAAACTATAAAGTTTTGGTTATAAAAGCGAAAGAGATCTGAACGGTTGCGAAGGTTTAAAAATTAAAAAATTTAACGAACATCTGGCTGCATAAAAAGCAATCGAACAGTTTAAAACTTTAACTTTGAAGTATCGAGTGCGTTTGTCTCCCTTTAAAATCAATTTTAACCAAACGATGTTTTAAATTAATTGAATTTGTACTGCGAAACAAAATGTTCATTTATATGCAAACTTATAATTATTATGAAAAATATACTATGGCAAACCATTGTTGGCGATACAAACAATGGGAGCAATCTTGAACCATATAACGCTGCATAGCTTTTTGTAATTGCTTTAGATTGTTTACAAATAACAGTACCTGCCTATATCCAGTACCTATTAACGTTTTGCAATCTAGAAACGATACCTCAGTTCTGACTAGAAAAGAAGGATAATAACATAAGATATCGTTCGTGTCTGAAAAATATATTTCACGAAAAGGTTAGTTGCGAGTTTGACTTTGCTACGAAGGATTCAGTACAATGTATAGCATTTGTGTGGTCATAAAAAAATATTTTAACCTATTTCAAGTTTATTTTAAGGTACATTTCAATCTACCTAATGAGCTCGTATTGATCTTCTTCGTTCAGGCTTAGAGTTTAGACTAGACTAGAGGAAATTTTTTTATTTTTAGTTTCATAGCTTTCATATTTCAGAAATTCTTAAATGTGCATACGACTAAAGATCAACATCTACTCTAAAAATATTTTCATCCGCCACCGTTCAGAGTCAATGGCAAGAAATGAAAAACACAACAGTGGCTGTTCCAAATCGGAATGAATACAATTTGGCTCGTTATGAACTTCACTTATTTGTTCCTTAAAAGGCGCCCTCGCCATCTCGTGCTGTAGCCGACGGCGAAAGTCCCACGACTGGATTTACTACTTTCCAATAAGATTTCCAATTATATTTTCTAAACATAGCCTCTTTCATTGTTTCCCTTCAAAAGATTAAAACACTGAATAACGCTAAGAGGTCAAACGGATAAATTATTTAAAAGAGTCATGCCTACTTTTACTCTTATTGTTTGTTGCTAACATTTTAAAAGGCTCAGTTATGTTACAGGAAATAGAAAGTACTAGAAATTTTGTTTGAAACCGATAAAATAAACATACATAAACCTACATACAATCTATGCGTAATATATCTACGAGTATGCGCGTTTTCGTGCTACGATTTAAGAGTATATAAGATTGCTTAATATAAGTATGATTTTTCAATAAACTTTAAACATACTTTCACTGTAAACATTGTATTAGAACAAAGTGCCATTTTTTTTTTCATTCCCTGAACCGTTGTTATTCATAAGCAAATACAGTTGTGTGTACATTAATTATTGGTTGGGATCACTTAGCAGTAAAGCCTTATATATTAATATTTCACCAAGAGGCTGAATTCAAAAACGAGATTAGCCGAATTAACGGCGACTTTAGGTAAAAGTGAGTTTTTCCCCGAATCAAATCGGCTCTGACGCCAAACCATTTCCCAGGAGGCTGGTAAATCACGCATTTGATGGTAACGCTTGGTACCTACAAACAGCTTGCGGCGGCGAATGTGAGAGAAATGGCCGCGTTGTGAGAATTACCCCTGTGTTTTATGTTTAATGCTTAAAATATGTATAACACCCCACATTTCTGCTCCCGTACGTTCAGTGTAACAATTCGTACGGTAGATATTTAGATGACGCTCATAAAGTAGATGAGAGTTCTGATATACCAGAGCAAAGTTGATTCCATTTCATCAGCGCCATGGCAATTTGCTGCGGTTTGGATACGAGTAGGAAAACACATTTTTAGTTTTATTCAATATGTCAGTAGCCCTTTTTACGGCAGGAAATACAAAGCATGGACCTTCGAACAAAATGTGTGATTTATGGAATAAATGGTATTTTAACGATCATGTCATCTTCCACGATGACAAAAGTACGAACAATGAGCTTTTACGATTTCATTTAACGGTTATGAAGACTCATGTCTATAAAAAATCTGCTTGTTCAGTAAAAGAAAAGAACTATTTAAACGTTATTATTTTGCCTGAAGCTAAGCCTACGCTAGCGACTCTCAAGATATCATTTTATCTTGACAAATTCAATAAAGGAGGTCACCTCTCTTGTGACACTGACTTATTAAATGTGACCAATTTTAATTCGATTCGGCACACCTGCGTTTTCTAAG
Source organism: Choreutis nemorana (assembly GCA_949316135.1). Taxonomy (NCBI): domain Eukaryota; kingdom Metazoa; phylum Arthropoda; class Insecta; order Lepidoptera; family Choreutidae; genus Choreutis; species Choreutis nemorana. Next base: position 5,306,616 of record OX438598.1, read on the forward strand.
ATCACTTAAGAATCAAATTTTATTTCAGGAAATTAATAGCTAAATTCTAACAAAAAGTAGGTTTGCAGTTTTACTAATGATTTTATGTGTAGACAAAAATAACCTGGTGAACTGATACTAGAACTTTCAGTACTAATTAGAAAAATCGAAATATAATTGTATCATAACAAACAACATTTTGAGACCCTATGGAATTTAAATCAATATTTTTGTAGACTAGCTCTTATTTTTAATTTCCTATGTTTAGTCTGTTAATAAATAAATAAATAATGAATTGTTCATCACAATAACTAATCAGAATCAAGGAATCCTAAAACGGATATATTATTTTATCTCAAAGAAGTGCCTTTGTGCTATTGCGTAACTTCATAGAAATAAAAGGGACCACACATATATCAAAAATGTAACTTGATATGATTATACAATCAAAAATTTCAAAAAAATAATAATTTTTTGTTACAATGTAATGAAATCTCCATAATCACTTTTGGTTCTACGTAAACCTATAAATAATAAAACTTTTAATAGCTACTGAGAAAACTGACCTAACGGACTAGCCATATGTTACTAATACTAACTCTTATGCGCCAAAACGACCGCCAAGTGTGCTCGATTTGGTTTTACTTTTCCCAGCTTTATAGGCTTTATAACACTTCTACTACAGCCTAGTACTGTAACAAGTTTTACTTGGATATACACAAATTTATGTACAACACTAAAAAATTTAGTTTTCTGTGTAGAAAGCATACCTACAAAGTTACCATCGGATGTTTAACTGTGGACCAAGTGATGTGTCAGCGAGATCTCTTTTTATCGTCAGATTTGTACGCTTACAATCAATTTAAAATGCTGAACTTTAGTCCAATACGTAAAAAAAATCAGACCAAAACCTATTGCTTGGTTTAGCACTAAGTAGGTAATTACTTCAAAGTACCTTAAGTCGTAAATAACTGCTGTCATTCTTGCACACAGAACTTGGTACATAATTAAATTGAAACAGAATCAAAGTAAGAAGATTAACGATCATGCGAATGCGGGCCGGGCTGGCTGAATGCAGGGGGTTGGCAGCACGCCAGCTTCGCTCGTCACACAACTTACACCAATCTACTGCTTTAACTTAGTGTGTAGTATTAACGTACGCCGAACCTTATTGTTTTGTTTAGTCTATTTGTGTTACTTTCGGAGAAGCATCTTTGTCGTGTTTCAGTTATTTGCCGTTTCTTCTCCAGGTTAAAGTTTAATTTCTTTGATAAAAACTAATAATTTTACAGTGTTGGAAACTCGTAATGCCTCTCTAGTACTAAAAGTGTCCGTAGACCACGCCGCGCCGTAGGGCTTACAACTTTCTTACCAATACCAAGATCGTATGCTTGATCCTCGTCTGTCATATGAACATGACCATAAAACGTAAACTTTACATCAAAAACGCTGATTGTAAGTGTTATCTACTTTTGTTTTATCCCGAGATAACAATCGCAAATAACAATTTTACTTAATACGAGTATATTGCGTAACTACTAAGTAGATATTTATTTTCCCTATTGAAGGAACACGTGTAGAACTATTTTTCGAGGAAATTCATTTTTCCTTTCAATAATCCTTCCTATCATACTATTATTTTCTTTGAAATCATTAAGATCCGAATATTGAATTGACGTCTACGTTCAGTTGTTAATTTGTTGGAGTAGGTCCCAGTTTTTAAAAAAAGGTGCCTATTCTGAAATTGTATCTTTCACGTCACTAAATTTTATTGCTTATGCGTGACCGGAAATAAATGATAGTATATTTAAAGGCATAATTAATTGTAATCTGCTTAAATGAAACCATGGGAAAAGGCATCAAAAGATAGCGGCAGACGTGTTACTAACAATAGGCGAATAGTGTTCCGAAGTTGAGTCGAGAGCGAAGTTGTATTGTACCCAGAGGAGTAGAGCAAATAGGAAACAAGCAATAAAAATAGTTCCAAGCATCCGTCGGCCTGGGACAAATTCCCGCCAAAATTACGTGAGCAAATTACACATTCCGGGACTTTGCAAGAGAATTACCGGAGACCGTTTGTCGAAGTAGGAATGTGTCAATGCACCTACCCCGCATTACTCCCCCACTCGTGCGCACCTGTAGTGGTCATTACAGCCAAATTAATAGCTCACGTCGAACAGTTATCCTACCAGGAATTTAAATAAATCTTACCTCCACATCCAGACTCATAATATGCCACTGAATACCGAGCTAGCAAGTTTTTGCCGTCATTCATACATATCAACAACGGAATTTACATAATAAAACAGTATGCCACTTTTTAGAGATGTTATGTAAATATTTTAATTAATATAAAACTCCGCTTATGATTTCCGTTCACAATAAAACTTTCAAGGGTAAAACAATAAACACTAGGAAAATATTATATTGAAACAAGTTTTAACAAAGAAAAAAACATTTAAATAAATAAGATGAGAACAAAACTTGCCGACATTTAGTGCATTTAAACGTAACGCTTTATTTATAACATAATCACTTTAATCTGATTGAAACCGGTTTTTTCTACTTACCTAAAGAGCCCCAAACCTCTAAAAGACATAAAACTAATCTTTTGAATATATTAAGTGTTCCATGTCGATATGGCTTTAACGTGGTAGTGGACAGTAAATATTAGGAGTCGATGTAGGAATATCGATGTTGCGTATTCTCGTGAATCTGGTATAGGATTTGCGTCAATTCATACGTGTTAAGTCGGACGTGTACGTTATCCGGGAGCCATATTTCTCGATTTGTCCTGTTCGGGACTGCTCACATGATCGCCCTAATAGCCGGCATCAGACAGTCCAGCGCCGCCTCGCACATCTATAACAATCTGAAGAAAGCCCGCAAAGCTACGCTCGCAATCTGTCCACGACTTTACTGGACTCCATTTCCTTTCAAGTATTCTTATTTTGCGCGCTGGATTTACCCACGGGTTTGTTTATACATAATGTTTTTGCGTATTTGAGTTAAAGTAAAACTAAACGGTAATGTATCGTGCGTTTTTGTCGAATCTACTTTTTGAAGCGGATTTTACTGGTTTTAGTTGAACATCTTAATTTCTTTTGACGATCCATTCTAAAGAACGTCTAGCTCGAATAGCTTATGATTGTTTTAATATGTACGAATCAGTACCTTCTTACTTTTGAAAGTCCGAAACATGTTTTTGTATGAATTCAAGACCATTGTTATTAAATTATTACTAAGTTATTTAAATTTAAGTTATTTTTCACATAAAACTAAAAGAAAAATTTAAGCTTGGAAAAAATGGATGCCTTTCATATTTGCAAAAACATTCTATACAACCACCATGGAAGGCCTCGGGCACATTACAAGTCATGGGTACTTCACGAATTAATATCAAAAAAATCCCACACATCTCATTAAAATTAATGAAAAGAGTAATAAAGTAGCGTTCTACGTAAGCTTGTATTCTAAAACAACTGGATCTCTTTAATTGGTAGTCAGTAAAAAAGATCGCTGATATAAGATCTATTTTAAGATGCAAATGTTTGATGCTGCAGAATAAATTAGCGTGTATATTCAAATTAAGTTAGCAACAAAAACCATAAAACACTGATTTAAATCTAAATCAAATTTATTTGAAGTGATGAACTTTGACAATAAAGAAAACTTATATTTAAAGTGACATTTAACTGTATTTCTAAATGCAGTATATAATACTAGTTAATTTATTGATTTCTGCACAATAAAAATTTTAGTTGCACGTCGTGTCGTGCAACTAAACTTTGTATATTCTATTTGTATATACAACTTTGTATTTTATGTTCTGTAAAAAATTATGACAAACATTGCGTGAAAATAATTAATGGATTTTCAATTTCGTCACGCAGCTTGGGTCCGTGGAATAATTAATATTCTGAGATACAGTAACTATTGGGTGAGTTACAGCACCGAATAACCAGTAGCACCGTTACCTAACCAGCTTATTCCATTTAATGCAAGTGTTCGGTAACACAAACATTATTCACAGCGTCATTAAAAGCAGATATTAAGCTGATAAAAGAGAAAAATTTAACTTTATTATTCATCGTTTTCAGAAGTAATAAGAAAGCCAATAGATCAATTCTATTAGAATCGAAACCTCGTGTATATTATTGAGATTTCCATAGGCACAATTGCCGCAAATGACTTCCTGAAATGATTTGCGGTGCGGAGTATAATGCAGGCTGTGCGAAACGCAAGCGCATTGAGGATCATTGAACTTCTAAACAGCAAGCTTCCGCGTCTTGCGGTGAAAAGTAGCGGAGCCCACCTCCAAGCTGAAACACCTGCTGCTCATACTGCTGTTCATACAATTTAATTATCCTTTGTATTATAAACAATTAAACACGCTACGCTTGTTTTCATTAATTACTAAAGCATTTTTTACTTTTTCCGATTTCCTTTAATGAAGAAAATTATTTGATGCATAAAATAGTATTAAGTTAATGACGTGACAAACTAACGATTTCTTTTATTTCTTTCAGGACATCTCGTCGCTTTATGTAAGTAATCAGCAATAATTTTTGATACAAAATTAATCTTGTACATAAACTGACAACTCAAGAGTTTTATTACATTGTTAACATAAATATCATTTAAACTTTTCTTAACCGCAATAACTTTCTGCCTCCATATTTCGCGGTGGTCCGAGCAAGGCAAAGATAGATGTCTCTACTCCATCACTTGAAATAGTAGAGAAGTCTCAGCACATTTCTGCCACGAAACATAAGTCACTCCAGTTATTAGGCGGCTTATCCCTTTGTTTGTGGCTCATGTAATGTGATTAGTTCATTACTTGGTGCTGGTGGCAGGCGCGCGAGGGCGGACTGAGCTCGCTTTTTATGCTCCACCAGATTTATAGGGCCTCTGTTTTTCCTTCAAATGCGAATTTTACTTTTTTGTTAAATTGCCTAAATGTGTTATGGGACCGAATGAACGAGGATTAAGGGACCGAATGGTGGAATAAAAGTCATTTATTCTGATCTTACCCTCAGATTCGCAATTTAAATAAATACTGGTTGGCAGTTAATAGATTTACGTTTGGTTTTCTGTTTAATGTTGTGTGTTATTTAAATTAAGTATTTTTAATGTTGGAAATAATAAAAACACGCCTTGAGAAGTCAGGCGTGGAAGATCTTGTGATCGAGTAATTTTTTATTGCCCGTGTTTTTGTTGTAGCTAAAATGAACCTTAGTTTCACTGGACCATGACTGCTTGTAGAATTAATCATTCTACATCCATGACATCCATTACTTTTATTTGAAAAAGAACTGAGTTACAAAAAGTAGACAAGATACTAGCAATTAAGTCTCGTTAGTAGAGCTTGAATAATGTCTAAGATCACCTTGACTTGTCTTTTAGTCGATTTATAATTAATTTACATTACAAAACTACATTTGCTCGAAATTTTATAGCACTTTTAAATTGCAGACATCATAATTCTGCTCATTACATTGACATTCAAAACTATGTTACTCGTAACTGTAATAAATACTAATAATACTGTTTGTAAATAGTTTCTAACATAACAAAATCAATTAATTTATATTTAATGCAAAATGGGTAACTTAAGAGAAAAACTTTTTTTATCCCCTAGAGAGAACCAAATAGGGCTTCATATTATTATGAAATAGTCACAATAAGTCACTTTTAATCAGAAATATTTCCGATGGAAGGAAATAATTGTGTGATAAGTAACCTAATTCATAATTTAAAAGATTCGAGTTATAATTTGTCTCTTAATCTTTCAATACAAACATTTTTTCTGTTTTAATTAATTACTGCTAGCTTGAAAAAACTATCTATATTTCAAAGTGGATTTTGAACTTATATTTTAAATGCTAAATCATTTATAATTTCTAATCACCATGAGAACTAAACTGGTAAATAATTATATAGTAGCTGTCGATTCGACACACATTAAACCTGTAATACTAAATTGACATAACAGTTCTTCGTATGCAAGCTTCTGAGCTTAGGCAAACGATGACTTAAATACGAGTACCGTGGTCATGAGATTATATGCGCTACACATGTAAGTGTGAGGGAGACGTTAGTATGCAATTAGAAAGCGATGTCCCTTTCTGCGTTGTGCTAAATCTAGCTGTAGATGTGGTTTATTAGGCTGTATTGGTTGGCTTTTCCCGTTAATGAGTGAATGCTAATGAAGATACACCTGCGAAACGTGGGACGACCACCGGCCGACAACTTTGTCCCAGCACAGTTAAACTTTAACGATTCCACTTATCATTTACATACATACCTATATGTCTACCCTTCCAAAATCAAAATTTTCATAGACAATATTCTTCAACTATCAAAATTTCTTATTGTAATTGTTGAAATGATTATGAAAACAAACAGTTTAAAAAAACAAGCACATTTTAAAGAGCTACGACGTTTAAAACTATTTTATTTTTCTTTACTGTGTGCATGTGTATCGTAGGATAATATTTTTCAATCTATTATGCAATAAATAGGTATACGTACAGCGCAGTACGTGCTTGTACAAAGTGAGCCAGTATCGGACACTCAACACGCAGACTACGACCGAACTCATAGCTGACAACCAATTAGCCCTTTGCCCTATGCACTAAGACCAGCGGCTGCCTACACTAATAATAACATTTAAACTAAATTATATTTTAAGCTAGTTAAACTAAAGACTTTAAAATGTCTTATCGATATTTATACAACGGCATCAACATGCAATTTCCTGAAAAATTTCCTACGTCATTATTGCTGAAAAAATTACCGGAAAAAATAAAAGTAAGTAGCATCGCATTTTCACCATGATTGATCGAGTTTGTGCGTGTCAACTGATTATGGCATCATTAGTTCCGAGTGAGCTCACTGTTTTCACGTTTTGTTCGCGGGCACTAATCTCCCCTCACACTCATGCGTCTTCCCCATAAAACCCGTGCTCATATTCCCATTTATCTTTATTCGACATGATTGCCCCCCTATACTCTCCAATCACCAGTCGAGTTCAACTTGTGATCGAGTTTTAGGTCCGCTTGTCCGTGACACAAGTACAATACATAAAGGAATTATGCCTATTAAAATAAATGATCTCTGTCAGACACATAATTAAATTTTTCAATGGACCTGCTACCTAGCAGTTATAAATTAAACGCTTCTTACGTATTTCTTACATTTTATGTTTATCTGTTGAAATACAGCGTAACGGTGGATTAGTGAGGCTCGGTAAAAATTTGAATAATATTGCCGTCGTAAAACATCTTAGAGAATTAGTCGATATGGCTATTCAAAAGAGTGGCTCTTATAATTTTGTTGGTATAAATGTCTCATCTTATGTAATTAATCGTTAATGAAGAAGAATATGTTAAACAACCTATATTAAGCCTCGCATAGAAATGTTAAAACTATTGACAAATCTAATTAGATAGAGAACCTCCATTAATGTAGGTAATTTAATCGAGAATATTAGTAAATTAAAAAGATTCAAGATTATTAATCTTTTTATCTTTCTTATTTCTTTTATTAAATAACATGATGTTAACATGTATAACTTAAGTAATAATGCTAGACCGAAAATAAATCCGTTTTATATCCTTCAGAGAAGAACCCAAGAGGTTGGGGACAGGGAAGTGATTTAACAACTACGGCCAACGTGGTAATGGATACCATGACCACCAACCGTGACTTTGTGACCGAACATGTTAAAGGATAAGAAAAATAAATACCTACCAACTTATTCAAGATTCTAAGAACTAGTGATCTTAAGAAATGTCGATGACTCAATTTTTCCAGCTCTTAGAAGACTCACTTGGTGCGTCACTTAAAAGTGTTATTTGTTATCTGATTGGTTTATTATTAAAATTTGCAATAATCTTTAAGTATACATCAATTTATTTTTTTCTTATTGTTGTCCGATCAGAACAGTTGTGCTTTTAGTCAATCGATTGCAGTATTTTCGTTTAAAAATAATTCTAAATAATTAATTCTTACCTTTTTATTAACTACTACAAGATTTAGTCATTTTTAATAAAACATTTACGTAATTCACGTTTTACCATCGAATCTTCCCCAAGATGTTTCACGATCCACGCCACTCATATTGTGCACCTCTCGCAGTTGACATTAAGATAGCTCGCTGCAATAAAGTTAGTATTATGCAAAAATGTCGTAAGAACTTGCCCATCTCCAGCCAGTACACGACTCTAAGTCACGTGCAGCTCGCGACTTGAGCCTCTTGTAGTGTACAGATTAAGTTAATAAAAATACACAGCCTTATTTATGAGCTATAAACACGTCTGACTCTGATACATATTTCTGCCCGTGACTAGACAGTTATATGACAGTTCGATATTGTATCATAAACTAAAAGGAATTAGTAATTTCATACTATTTTTGTGTTATCCTTATAAATATATTTGAAACCTTTAAATTTCCAATCACATTTTTCATCAAGTAAACTTTTCAAAAGGCTTTTTATTCAGACAAATCTGTAATTCGAAATATAAAGGAGTTCGATAAATTAGACAAAACGTGAAGTGAACCGGGAATATTTATAGTTATGTGGTAGTGAATCTTTCTCCCAATAAATAATAGCCAGTTGAGTGATCGTGACATTCTGATATCCCGTGACAAAGAATCGGTAGGTTGAATAATGGTAGCCACGGTTGAGATGAAACCAGGGCTGGCAATTCTACACTCATCCCGGTATCCAGTTACATTCGCTTGTATTATTCTAAGTAGGTAATAATTGCAAATGTCAAGACATCTTGGCAACTCTCTACAACAAATATCAAAAGAACCTTGTATCAAAACGATTGGATAAATCAGGTCTTATACTCATTTCATTGTTTCCGAATTCAATCCATCCGAACCACTTTTAGTGTTTTCATTAATTAACGTACCATTCATACTTATCTTCCGAACTATTTGTGTCAAGAGGGGACAGCTTAAAAATACTTTCAGCGTTTCAAGAAAAGCAAATCATTATCAACTTTTATTAAGTATTTGTATATAATTTTGAGTTATGGATAAATAATAGAACATTAAGATTATATTGTGTATAAGGTAGTTGGTAGCCCTAGATCGCGTTGGAGTGAGCAGTGCGGTGGCGGAGGCGGTCGCGGACGCGGGTAACAAATGACTCGGGGTCCCGCGGGAGGCGAGCCGCCCGCGCCCGTGGACAAGGGTCTCCACCATCCAATTTATCACAAAACGCTGATATTGCGCTTATTATTGAAAAATCATATTAAAACCTGATTGGTTCTTCCACCACAGATTTTTCGAAAAAACAATGTAACTGTACAAAAAGATTCCTAGTTTCCCATTTCAATAACTGAAAGAACATAACCATGAAGTAGTTTTAGTTTTAAGTTAGACGCTGTTAAAAAATAAAAGTTTTCCACATGTTCAACTATATTGGTACCTATATTAATTTGCGCGTCAATAATCAATCAAATCAACTATCCGTTACTCAAATAAAAACTGAAATGTCTTGCGTAATCTTATTTCTTGTAACACATGCTAATTAATAAAGTTAATATATTTGTGTTAATCTCGAAGAGGGAGTGGTTATCTCACCTTCGCGTGGTTTCCCAACGTAAAAGTGACCGAGTGCGTTCGTATGTCGTAAGGTGGTCAGAACCGTGGGAGACTGGACATGGTAATGTGACACCTAATACTCATCAGTCGCCCGCCCGTGGGACATTTCTGTCATTATTTATTCCAATGTAAACACTTAAAAAGATAAATCTGGTCAATCTTTTACATGTTTAAAAATGTACAACGAGACTTCTTCTAAACATAAATATTTTTATTAAGTTAAGTTTATCAATCTCGTAAACCACATCTACAGTCTAGATGCATTAAGTATAGGTTAAGATGGTTTATACATAAACATACAAACAAACGTACTTAATAATGTAAATAATATTCGATATAGTCCGACTTATGCAATAAAATCAGTTGAGTAAAACCGGAAAGTCGGTCTGCACTCTCAAGTGTATAGTCAGGTATATTTAATTAGGTACACACTGCATTTCCCCCTTCATATGTACTAAATATAATGTATAGGTTTATTTCCCTCAGTTTTTAAATTTAGTGTAATATGTAAAGAGACACACGATGTTTCTAATATTTTGTAAAAAAGATATAAATAAAATGAAATATTATTATTCATATTAAATTAAAGAAAAATGTATGTAGGCTTACAGGTTACTTTCTAAATTGCTTTTAGTATGAAAGGCATTGAACTCGCATTTTCAAAATACACCATTGAAATAAACATGGAATAAAGATAAGGTCAAAATAGATCGTGGAGCAATAAATGTCACTGTTGATGCCCCTTACCTTATTGTGAATGTACTTCAAAAGGAAATAAAAATGAGTAGGTGTTGTACTTTGGTTGAAGTACTTTTGTCACTCAATAAAAACCTCTGGAGCATTAAAAACTTTCTGATGAAGTCGCACAAGTATCTCAACCTATTCAATGTGTCAGCTCTAAAAAAAGTAAGAGGTTTGGGGTTTTTACAAAGTTTTCTCAAACGTTGTTCTCTCCACGCGTTTGCTCAGTTTTTGTTGCTGTTGATTGATTATTTTTCTGAGAACGTGACACTTTCGACCATTTCATTTTTCAACTCCATGAGTAGTTCGGTCTCTTAATACACTTTTGAATTTATTACAGATTGTTTTCTATTTGCTATGAAGATGTTAGGTTCCATCTCTTCTAGTTGTAGATTCTGTTGATTGATTGAAATTTTACTTTATAATAAGATTGTTTGATACATCCATTGTTTAATTACCAGTGCAACGATTGAGCTTAAAGGATGGATCAAATACCTTTTTGTACTTTAAATAAAGTTTAACCATAAAACTATTATTAAAGCCATTCCACATGTGAAGTAATAGTGGAGCTAGTAATAAATAAACAGTAAGGAAAGGTCAAAAAAAGAAAAGAACCATCGCGCTCTGCGGTCCACCTCTGGGTCTTTGTTCGCTGAATGATGGATGACTTTTTTACATAAAACGTCACTAAATAAGGAAACATGGCGGTCGTGAGTCGTGACCACCATCTCTGTGGAATTACGACATTATTGAAATAAACTGTATGAGATTACGAAACCCGCGACCTTGGTCCTATTCCGAATTGATACATTTATAATTTTAAGAATCATAAGATTAAAACAACACAAACCGCAGCGCAATACACCTTCACAAAATAAGCGCCATAATTATGTTTTTATAATTTCAATTCCTAGCGAAATATGTTAAAAACGAGTAGGTTTAATTTCAAATAGTGTTATTAAGGACTGCAAAAATGAAGTATATACTGCAAAGGACGTAAGTTACGTAACAAATTTACTGCAGTGTTTTTGTATTGTGTACCGGAGTTGGTTGGGACTCTATTCGAGTTGTACGTGCGTGAAAACGTCGGTGTGTACACACTAATATTATTTCCCTTGGGGTCCTGCTGGGCTTTGGGCATATTTGATCGGCCAAAATGACTCAAATAACCCAAATGGACACGACCACGGCCTGTCCTTCGTGGTTACTGGCCCAGGCGATTTCGCTTTGTGATTTATTAACCAGCTCATTAACTCTCCGCCCAGAGCTTTATCTCGACTTACAAAAGTTTAGAAGTTAAGTTTCTTTTTCAATGGTGAAATCGTGTCTGAATGCTTTAAAGACAATGTAGAAATTTTCTGTTTCGTAGATTTTAATGCGGAAAGTACATTTGTTTTTTTGTAATCTTTATACACAGACATTTATTACAATACGGGGTAGAGGACGCTTTCTTCATAAAAATGTTTAATGCTGTGGAGTGTATGGCTAGTAAAAATTGAAACTTTGTTCTTGTTTGTGTTGGATGGAACAATGTAGCCGAAGCCCCTCCCCCACCACCACGTCCCTCCCCTCTCCCCTACCGCGCCTTGCAACGGACAATCCTGCGCACTGACCCGTGGTTAAAAGGAAACAACGACACGCTGTCTGCTCCCACTAATATTTATACAAAAGTAAAAACCTAATTAATATTAAATACGCCTTATATCATGACCGGACTTGAATACTAAATCAGGAAAAAATGCTTTTTGCTTGAATTTCACTTGAATGACTCAAAAGGAAATATGTAGTAGGTAAAAATAAATATTAGGTTAGTTGTTTACAAAATAGAAACTGGGAGAAACATATATTTAAAAGCACTTAGCATCCATAACTTATAAAACAAGCGAGAAGTTAGAAGCCCATAGTTTTAGTACCTAGTCACCGTTCGACATGGAACTTCCAGGTCCAATAAAGGTTGATTCCATAATATGTTGCAAACAGTTGTTATAATTATTACATCACAACTACCGTTCACAATTAATACAAACTTGTACGTGCACCACGCCGCTCCAGTTAATTTGTACTGTTATTGAAACCGTTAACAGCAAGCAACCTTCTAAATAAACCTTCGATTAATTAGTTTGTTAGAACACCGCTGGGAAGTGAGTTTCATGACTTTCACGCCAAATAATAAAACACAGATTAGGCTGCTGGTAAAGGAAGTCGCATTTCCAATTTAAGATGTGGAATAATTTTAAAATTTTAATCGATGGACGTGGATTTATTGCAGTCAACACAAACAAGCCTTGAATCTGCAAAAGTAGCATTCTGACACGCATTCTCAATTAACCTCACAAGCCGACATTATAGTAACGGCTATGATGCGGTGGCTCTTTAAATAATTCAAACAATTTTTCATTCACAACGACTTTAATCTCCCTATGTGGGGCTTCGAGGCTACGAGCTCATACTATTATACCCGTCTTGATCCACTGATTCATGAGTTCATGACTCACTAGAAACACTTTAGCGGCCCCTTTTCTACAACAAATGTAATAAATTGATTTCAGGATTATGAAAACCATTGGCAAACAAAGTCAAAGCTCTATTACATATTGCTAGGTTGAGTTGGAGTACCTGAACCCAATTACATACACAAAAAACTAGTTCGTAGTTCTAGTTTTTGAATTCCGGTTATAATTTCAAGAAGCTGATCACTGCACGTGTCTGCTGTATGTGTAATAAAACCAAATTTACTTACTTTAGTTAGATAGTAGCAACAAATTAAAAAATATCAAAGAATCTGATTGGAACATGATGCGTTAACTATAAAATTTTAAACGTTTGAAACTTGTTTGAAAGTATTAAGTGTTATTAACGATGATGGTGAGGTAGGATGGTCTTCGTTGGAACCAGATCTGATGCGTATGTGGGGGGAGGGGGAGGAGAGCGGGGGCAGTGGAAGGCAGTCGGTACGCGTTTGATGCATAAGTGATCAGATGGACTTCAGTTGGGCGCGGGTCGATGCTCCATTGCGCAACAAACCGTTACCTATCTATTTAAATTGGGTTCGGATACATTTAGGGTGTCTACTCGTAAAGGAAAAGAAGCTGACCCAGCTAACCCACTGCTTCCAAATGAAATTCTCCATCCAATTGTACTTTGAAGTAAGTAAACACTCAAGATCTTTTGCAAAGCCGAGAAATTTGTTTCTGCCATTTTTTGACGCTGAACGTAGATCCAACAATAGTCATCGTTTTCAAGAATTGCTTTTGAGTCTACTTTGGCAAATTTATTACAAAAATCAGCAGAATATTTTAATAACAAAATGTAACTTATATAAAATGAAACGGAAATAAAATAAACAACAAAGGTTGGAACAGGAAGATTGTTGAACGTATATATCGTGGCCACCCTGGAATTAAATGTGCATCAGGGAACCCAGTACCGGCCAGCCTCAGGCGGTGAGTCGTTTGATTCGACTCGACTTAACTCCATCAGTAGGTACTGTAAAGCCTTACTAGTCTATTCATAAAGGCAGTAATCACAATAAAGTCTAGATTAGAACGCATGTTAACTTACGACGTTTTTGGATCAGTACCCATGGGTACTCCTACTACGTGACTCCAGCTAGAACGCTTCTTGAGGTTATGTCACTTCACTATGACGTGATGTTATCGCTAAATACTCCTTCGTACCTTTATTCAATTTGATACAACAGAGTATCTTCCACAGAATACACAAACCATAGGCTGTTATTCTGCAAATTCAGCAAAAAAAAATATATTTTATTTATTTTTAGACAAAAACGATGAAAATTTAAATTATTAAACTAATGATTATATTGTATTTGAGCAGTATTCCGATGTGAAAGTCCTTCAGGACTTGCTTTCAAAAATACGCAACTACGGAGGATTCTTGCCGAATTCTTCCCCGTAGCAATAACGTTTCGAACCGGTGTTAGTATAAAATGCTGACGATTTAAAAGTACTTATTTTAAGTCTAGTTGATTAAAAAATTTTTTGACTTTGACTTTAAAGTTTACTAACGTAAAAAATCTGCTACAATCCCGTACAAACTTTCGAGTAAAAAACATGGAGTTGTAATTAACCAGGGTCGATAGCATCGTCGTCGGCGTGAATATTCAATATTAATGTAGCGTGAAATAATTTGGAGCATTTTCCAGAGGCTATCAATCTGCTGTTAATGAGATTCGACCGACGAAGCTATTACGTAACCCTTAAACAAGATCCAACGCTCATAAAGATACTACGTGTTAACTTTATTCACGAACAATAAAACTTAAAGTCGCCTGCATACAGTGTCAAAACCAACGTTAGCATTTTAAGTGGCGTTCGGATGCTGTCAAAACTGTGTAGTCCTACAAGTACATCCTTTTTCATGAAGAATTTATGTAAGGTACCTAAGATTTTGTGTTGTTGCATCCATTTGCGACTAGTTAAAGAATAACGTCATAGTCCTAAGCAAATTATTTTTATCTCATATAAAGTACTACTAGTAAAGTTACTTACTTTTTTACTAAACATCTAAAAACTACAAAAAATCATATTAATAATTTCTTTGTTTTGCGTTTGTTTTAAAAGACTTAATGACTCTTCACATTTTTGTAATACATTTTAGCACTATGAACGTCATTCAGCTAAGATACTTAGAGGAAACACTAGGATAAGGCAATCGTTATTGATAGGCCATTAAATATAATAATAAAAAGGAAAGTCTTTTGCGTCATACTATGATTTGGATTCGCTTTGAGGGTTCCGTAGTCCAATACGAAACCCATATTATATTTCCTTGTCCGTTTGCCTTTCTCTAAATTGTAACCAATCTGTAATAATTTTAACATGGGGTGGTTTAAATTTTATAGTGTAGCACTTAAATCAGTTCATTCGTGAGTTTGATCTGTAATATCTTTGCTTTTATTAAGGCTACGGAACCCTCAGTCTATTGTACGACACGCAAGTGTTCGGTTTTTATAAATTCAGATGACACCCGCAGGTTCGACCTCCGACCGCGAACTTTCTCCCGCCTCCAAGGGCGCCCACTCTTCACTCCGTATAAAGTCATCTTCCATTTAAGTCATCTAATTTTGAATCTACGTACATTCCATACCAACATGCAAACAAGTAATACCAATTGAACAATATTCAAAGCTGTTGCCGCAACCAGTGAGTCATTTGCAAACAATAGAGCACCGGAAACTATTCTTGTTAACTTGTATGTGATATGTAACTTTCTCTGCATTGATTACGCTTTGTTTAATATGTACTTAAGTCTATTGGATGTAAGTTACATGATGTTTTTTGTGCACATTACTCGATTGTATCCATATACTTCCAGTAACGAATCACTTCATTAGTGTAATAGTAATGCTTGACTTAATTCTAATTGGATGCAATTGTGGAATCTTTAATTTTAATCGAACAACGGTGCTTATTTTATGATGCGGTGAACCCTCAAGGAATGGTTAAAAATATGAAGCGTTTTAAACTTATTGTTACCAAAATGAATGATTGAAATGAAACAAATTAACCAATAAATTTAATCAATTCTTTTAGGGTTCCCCCTTTCATAAGAAAACATACAAATAAACGAAACCTGCAGGCTAGTTCCTGTTGATCTTGAAATTTAGAAAGAAACAAGATGCCGTATCACAAGTGATAAAATTAAAATTTGCTGCTCTTGCCCTTTCGTTTCGAAGCTTTAATTTAAAAGAAAATTGAGAGGTAATTGGACTACCACGTCAAGAGATTCAAACACTTAAACAAAAGCTGTATTGTTTTAATTCTGAGATCTCAAACACCAAAACTTATTTTTCTGATTCCTCTTATGACCGCTCATTAAGAAAAAAATACAAGATATTTCTTGTGAGTCCTGTGCTGTTACAGACAAATAGACAAACACTAAGGTGATGGCACGTTTTATCAGTCGCGATTTGAGTACGGAATACTAAAAGAAACGTGAGACATCGGAGCGCACGCACGGCACAAGTGAATCTTCATACAAGCTGCATGCAATTTGTGAACAGTTACAAAAAAAGGAAGAAAACGGTTGAGTAAATTGAATTTTATACAACATCTGTTAGATATTAAATTTAATATATTCGAAAAGATAAATGAGACGTTTAATTACATATCGCTTTTCATTACTAAAGCCCTCATCCTAAAGCTTCGTTAGTACCGAGTATACTTTCATAGATTCATGTCATTTTATTCACTAATTAAATATACACTTTTTCGTTTTGTTTACCGTTAACTTGATTTATAATTTTTTAATATAAAAATTGAATTACTTAAATGAAACCCAACACAGTAACGTGAATGGAATCTGAGAAGGAATGAGCAACGCATTAGAAGCGAACAAACATTCACTATTACACATTATTCTAAATACAGACGGCACTTATCTATTTTAAAGTTCAATCAGATGCTAGTTCGGATACGAAGATAGGCATTTGATACATTAAGAGATTGCAGACATAAGTTTCAATTTGATCGTTTCCTGACTCCGTTGACGTCTCAATTGCTGCTCTTTTGTAATCAACAATCTGTGTCACTGGTGGTACTGTAGAGATCGCGACCAAATTCCAGCTGTTACTAAATCACTCGGGATTCTAGTAGCATCTGTACCCATAGCCGACTAGACCAACGGACAGATAACAGACTGGATTAATAAAGCTGACTTATATTGTGGATCTATTGAATTCTTCGCAAATTTTGCCTACATAAGTAATACATTATTGGTTTATAAGCAAGCAAAACAAGTCACCAGAGCTAATTGAGCGGTTGAAGGATTGGTTGATAGATGACAAAACTTTTCGAGGAGCGCAATATGCTTACTCATTTCTAACATACATCTACGTACAAAAAATACAACATACTGTGTAACTTCATATGCGATTATATCACCTTCTCAATTACTTGTGGGACAAAAAAACGCCAGCTGATGCATTTCAATCAACTCGGCAACGCGAACGCAATCATTGAAACTGTACCTTCGAATTTCAAAAATGAGGTGAAAAATATAATTCACTATAATAAAACGAAGTTGTGTAAATTCGTGTTCTCGTTAGCCGAATTCATCAATTTACTTTTATTCTATCCAGCACGAATGTTATCGTCGAGATCACTATGTAACACAGATTGCTGTGAACTTAAATTATATCTAACTATTTTAACCTTGAAACCAAAGCAGAGGCTATTATTACAAAAAATATATGCGCACTTAAGTAATATTGTTATTTAAATGTATTTTATAACTTTTATTAAAATTACGAATACTTTAAAGTATCTCCGCGTGAAGGTTAACCTTGTAAAACTTAAACCAACAAAAGCCTTAATTAGCTTCATGTTACTGCTAACAAAAGTGTACAGTACACTACCTATTTTCGAAATGTGTTCGTCATGTTAGCCCATTACGTTATTATATCCTATCACAGGGTTGCGAAACTTTAAACAAAACTACTTTACTATATTAGTGTTTGGCAATCTAATTGGCCTACATTGAAGTCTGTGCTGAATTGAGTGAGATTATTTTTGTTATTTCGTACTACAGCTATTGTCTCACACGCCATGGATTAAATAAGCAATATAATTCAATGGCTCCCACAAAAACCTCTAAAATAAGAGTTTTAAGAACTATTCTGTGGACTCAATTTATCAGAGTTTCTGCAAAGGGAAACTCTGATCCAAGCTTCATTAATATTATCAAAGTAAGTCAAACGTTTATTTTTTAAATAAAAGCATAGAGCATTCCATGATGCACGCGATTTCTTTGCAGGGCTGCGATCCCTTTGCTGTAAGTGGAAACCAAACACAACACCACACCTGCACTGCAGAATGCACCTGCCATTACTCTGCCGTGCATGTGTATCCTCTAAAAACCTAATTAACAAAAGCTCATCATTATTCCCCTTAGTCATTTCATCATTTTATTCACTAATACTCGTACACGAACAATTTTACTTCGGACTAATCTAAGACAGGGTCGACAAATCATAAGTATTGAAGTTATAGCTGACAAACAGGAAGAAACTAAATGAAATCAATTAAACCGTAACTATTGATGGTGGGTCCTTATGGCTTCACGGTTAGAACAGGAACAAAGCCTGCACGATAGTTCACGTATATAAATAAATTGGAGTCAACACACGCGTCGATATGATCGGTGCCGGTAGAACCATGGGCTATGTCATAATAAATCCCATTCATCCCACGCAAAGATAACATAAAGCTACATGGATATATTAAAGCTTTGATTAAAACACTTAAGTTTCGCCTTTCAAATGAATCTTCATATTAATTGATCCTCCTACGACCGTTTTATGAATACTTAAAAACAGATTAAATATTCAATGAAATGGGCTGTATTGTTTTGGTATTTTAAACAAAACAATATTTATGTATTTTAAACCATCCTAGAGTATTATTACTTTGTGATATAATTTTGTTGGAAATCAAATATAAACATGTTTGATCATACGCGTGCTCCGACATTATACGCCGAATAAATTGTTTCCATTTCAACTAACAAAAGCGAACTCTAATGAGATTTTGATTTCATAAAACAGTTGTCAGTGTCGAAAAACAAAAAAAAATATTTTTAGATCTTAAACTGTAAGGTATGGATTGAAGAGGTTACTGTAAGGATAAAACGCGTTTTGAAATATTTTTTTCATTGACAAAAAAAATTGTCCATGCAAAGTACGCAGCCAGCTACGCGATTATATTAACTTTTGTAATTTCGTATGGAACAAAAAAAACTTTTTGAATGAAACAAAAATACGAGGTTACTGTTAAACGTAAAATACATTTAAAAACCAATTTGCACAGTTAAGAAATTAAACATTTTGTACCAAAAGTAGCTTTTGTAAAGGATATGTAGGTGACTTTTTGTAAACCTAATCCATAATGTTTCATTTTATTATTGCATAAATGTCAATGAACTTAAGGATGTGGAAGATTTATAGAAAAGGAATCCATAAGACCGGTTTTTGTTTCCGGAGTTCGCTCCGAGATTGCTCTACCTTTTATACTTTCAAATGACTCCTTGGCAAAACCCATGCTCCAATTTAGCATGAAAAAATTGCAACACACACACAATAACTTCCATTCTGTCTGTCTGTCATTTCTGTTCTAAATTAAAAATAATCCCTTGAAAACTAACTGAAGGACTATACCCCTGGCTCAATATGCATTCAAACGACATATTGTAGGTAAAGATTTTAACTATAATTTAAGTGATTTATTTTTAGCATACATTGTAAATATGATAGAGGAGCACTCTTATTAGTACTTTATTTTGCGGTCAATTTCTTCCAGACATAGTAACCAATAACGGAAACCGTCGATTGTGGTGTATTTCTGTCTTGGGTTTTAGATGAGTGAAGCCGGCGCGGCGCGTGCGCAATCGCCTCTCCGTTCATCGCCCATAAGGAAATGCTATGTTAAGCTTATTTTAGATATTCCGCGAACGTTATATTATGAAACGTTAAAACAATGAAAATTACGATGAACAAAATTTTAAAAGAACTGAACTCTTGAAATGTATTTTAAACAACCAGCCAAACTGACTAAATCGTTTGAACGTGAACGTTTTCTTTGTTAATGCACGCGGCAGCAATACCATTAAAGTTACACTCTAAAGATGTACGTACAAAATGTACAGGGATATTAACCTATATTCAATATAAATATATGATAGTATATTGGAACACTTTTCACTTAATGGTTTTAAAAAGGAACGTGATTCAAATTACAGCTGGATTAAATATCAAATTGTTAATATTGCGGCATTATATTATCACAAGTATTAAAAAATATTATTTATTAATGGATGTCTTTCGGTCCAATTAACACCACCGGTATCTTAAAATGGACTACTTGGACCCTTAATTGAACCTAATCTTAACAACATATAATAAAATTACACATCATAGGATAATTTGTATTCATTTTTAAATGTGAATGATAATAATCAAAAGGAAAAAATAACATGACATAAACATAAACTCACGGCGATATTAATCCTTCTACAGGAGTAGGCAGAGGATTATTTCGCATATTTATGTTGAGTCCCAGTGTGACAGGTTGCGAATCTGTCGCCACTATCCGGGCACACTGAGAAATATGGCAGCATCAACATCTTACGGCCACCCGAAGCTCGAACCTTCGGCCTGTCGGGTGGTTCGGTCGGTTAACCAAGGCACACAACTAACTGAGCTACCACGGCCTCTATAAAAGAAAGAAATAATAAATTCAGTATTTCAAAAAGAAATTAACTTGCTTTAGAATGTCGTCGCAGTATAGTATGTTAAGCCTTCCAACTACAACTATACTTTAGACAGATGTCAACCTTTTTGGATTTTTTTTAACTTTACAGTTAAAATAAATAACATTTGATTATTCTAGAAATAAATGACATCAATCTTCGGGCATTCCGTATTATCGGCATTAAAATTTGGATATTGTAAACATCAACACAAGTCCCGAGACGGTAAAATAAAAGAAAATTTATAGTAAAAGATCCCGAATTTTCCTTCTAACCCTCACAAACACAGTACCTACGCTAAAAAAATACCTCAAAGCGTTGGTTTGGGTAACTCATATACTCGCATTACTTTTGTGTATTTTACCAGTGTCAAGTAATATATATAATCAAGTTTTTATGGAATTATAGGAATTAAATGATGAAAGATGAATAATGAATCTGATTACTGTAGGCTCTTACAGGTTGCTAAGGAGATCACAAAAAAATAGCAACCAAATCACCGTATTTTACTGTATCCATACATGTACAGCAATACAGATATTCAGACAAAGTTGAAACACTAGCATTTTACACATTAAATCCAGCTAATGTACAAGAAGGGAAAATAAAAATTAAATTCTAAGTGACACTTCCCGTTCCCGCTACGCAACCATATTTCATTTATTTGCGCACACACAATCATTTGTTTGTTAAAATCACTCAAAGTACCTTCCTTTTATTAATAACGCTATTTTCCTAGAACAGAGTTCTCTTAAACTGCTAAAACAAACAAACTTATAGGTAATCAGAGCCGATAAATGCTTGAACCACCTGAGGTGCTTCTCGGAGACATCATATCTCACTACTTAACCTTGCATCGCTGCAGTCTACCGATAATACATTTTTTTTCTTTCTTTCCACTACTGAATTATAACATGTTAAAACTATAAAGATGTGACTATTACTGTCCCATAAGATAATGTATTCTAAAGCATTCTTTAAATGTTGGTAGATGAATGCTGAGGGCCGGAGAGTTCGATCTTGACAGGGCTCGAAACGTGATAGGCAATCAAACTATTAAAGCTAAACACCATCCGCCCCACTTACACCAACTACGTCTTGGGCGACATCCATTGATAGAAAACCCTGACTGCAATGCTTGGGGCCCCTAAAGTAGGTTATAATATCACACTTTTGAAAAACGATCAATATTAAAATGTGTTGACCAAACGAATGTACGCAATAATATAAATAGTACGCAGTAAATGTAAAAATAACTCATATAATACTTGGGTACTTAAGTAGTCCATAAGTATATATATTTGATATTTGTTTGTTTTATCATCACCCAAAAACCACTGGACCAATCTAAAAGGGACTATCGAAGTAAACTTAGCCTTAAATACTGTTGTTTACAACAACAACGTTATACTTGAAACCACTCAGACCACTCAACCACTGAGGCTTGACCTCTCTAATCCGTTAATTTTAGTTCATAAAAAACATCAAGATGAGGTCTGTTAAAATTTTCTGAAGCACCGTATAGGACAAGACGGACAAAAAATTATTATTATTCAATCTAAAAATATGAAATAAATCGTTGCTAAAATTTTATTGATGAATTAAAACAATGGCCGTATAAACATCTGGCAGTCGCCGGAGTTAAATTATTCAAGCATCAAACTGTTAATTGGTAATCAATAATAATCTATTATTATTATTCATCAATGTGAATAGCTAATACATCTACCTCTGTGTTGATTCATCTGCATATCATCACGAATAACTCATAACAGAGTAACTGAAGGTTAACTATTCATTGTTAAGGGAATAATTAATAATTATAAACGAATAAATAGTTTTCAAGCGTCCTCGATCATTATCTTCTTTGTTAAAAAAATAACAATAAATGTTTTTGTTAGTTTTGCTACCTACAGTTTATGTAAAACATGCGTGATTGTCAAAAGTGTCAAATAGAGGAACCACACAGTTAAAAAATGGTTATTTTCACACTTATGAGTACCAACTACTTAAACAATTAATAGCAGATACATATTTGAGGCCAATCCCTTTACTGCACATATATACTTCTAGAAAATAATGGAATAGAGTGAATGAAATAGCCTTTACTGTGTCAGTAAAAGAAATGCAAACAGGTTAGCCAATAACTTGTATTTTACATGCTCATTACGGCTATGTCAGTGCAATGATTATAATTATTATCATAACAAGTTCGTACATACTACACTATCGGCTTTCGGACTAAATACCTTAAAGTTGCGAAAAGTCATGCTAAGAAATTAGAGTAGGTAAGTATGCTAATTTACTTCAAGTTTAAATTTATTACTGTTTTTGGTGAGTTCGTTATCGTACTTTATGCGCTGAAACCAACGCTAACTTAAAAATCTTATCAATATTGCATAATAGGATAGAGTATGTTTCGTTTAGTTAAAAATAACATCTGAAAGAACCTAACTCGTATATTACGCATTTTTGTACATATTTAACTTAAGACTTAACTTAACTCAAGAGATTAAAGTTAAATTTCGTGCATAACTTATCCCTAGCAAAATCTGTGTCGAGATAAAAAGTATGGCAGATTTGTAAAGTTGCAACATTAAAGCTGGGTTAACATTCAGAAGTTTCAACGACAAAGCAAGTTACTTTTGAAACTTTTAACAAAGTAACCGAAAGCAGTCTACAGCCAGGCAAAGTGAAGCAGCAGAAAGCAGGTATACTAACTTACTGAACTTTTTCTCAGTTACACCATGGCCCTGTGTGAAATCTCTTTCTCGCCAAGCTATTGTACTTTCTGAGAATATGTTAATAACACTAATAACCCAGCTATTGTCCATATGTCTTCTGTCCTAGCTGATTAGTAACCAACACTGTGTTTTTATGGTTGACACAAAGCAATTCACAGCAAATGTGTATTAGGTAGTACTTGAGAGCTACTTGTGGGTAGGGTTAGCAGATAGATTTTATGAACCAAATTCCTGATTTGCGAATAAAATTCTTAACACTTAAGAAGGACGACTGGGATGGGGTTGCCACGCAAAGTTTTAAAAAGAATTACATAACGACCGGGTTTTTTGTGTGACAATACGTGTCATAAAAATCATGGCTTTTCATATTCGGACCGAATTCCTGAAAAAAGGCCAAAAGTCCTGACATGTCAGGAAAATGCTAGATGTCTGGTAACCCTACATGTGGGAAGCAACATTTTGCGGGTTTTGTTTAGAAATCTCACGGCTAAGGTGCTTTTAACTTTATTCTCACACTTGATTCTCATTTGAGATTAATTGTGCGTTGTTGGCAGAAAAGATTACAAGTACGGAGTTAATATTGTTGAGGAAGTGAAACTTTTGTTGTTGTAGAAAACACTTCCTTGTGTTCAATGAGGTGTGATCTCAAGGTTTTAAGCAACATAGAGAGACAGTTGAAAAGCTGTTGCTGGTAACCAATCAAGTTTTACCACTAAGGAAACCTGCTTGTGATCCACTACTCCCGAAGGCTCTTGCGTTCATGCCTGTTTATGAAGCATTGTACATTAAGAACCTTCTTTAGACTTACACAAGTCTCGTATTATTCTAAAAATCATTCTGGTGGTGTAGTGACAACACGATGGACATAAAATTAACTTTTCGCATGGGAGCTGTGCATCGAAGTGAATCGTCACCGCTCCGATAATTACCAATAATGGAGAAGTTAGTACCTTCACTCCACCCTTGAGGATACCTAACGCTTTAGTATAAACCACAGTTATACGATAAATGGAATGCATTGATTTATTTCAGAAATACTTTAGGGTTTAGATTAACTTGATTATACACCCTCCTTTCTATTTCTTGCCGTGAAGCAGTTGTCTGTTGTCTGCCGCTGAAATTTAGTTTAATGGAATAGTTGGAGAGTCAGTGTAATTCCCGACACGAGAGGTATAACATCTTTCCTTCTATATGGGAAACGCATTGGCGGTGCTCTTGACGTTCCAGACATCAAACGCATCGTCATGTCAAACGGCGGCGGTATCACTTTCCATCAGGAGAGCCGTCTGCTTCTTTGCCCGTGTTGTTGTATAGATCATTCTGAATAATCAGTATCTTAATCATCAGAATCACCTTATCTCATTAACCTTTGGTTGGTGTTCATTATTTATCTGCGTTTTAATATTCCATATC
The DNA here is from genome assembly GCA_949316135.1 of Choreutis nemorana. Classification (NCBI taxonomy): domain Eukaryota; kingdom Metazoa; phylum Arthropoda; class Insecta; order Lepidoptera; family Choreutidae; genus Choreutis; species Choreutis nemorana. The sequence goes on from OX438598.1 coordinate 5,331,383, forward strand.
TAGGATCAAAGCGCAAATAAAAACGGAGGATGTGGGCAAGACTCTTGCAATCTTACAATTTAGCTAAATAAAGTGCAAATAAATTAATATTGTGAGTGTGGGTGTGAAATATTTGCGCAGTTGACGTACAGTGCGGGTCAGCCAGCCGCAGACAATGAACAACTTCCTGCGACCAGCTAAGCCAAGGACACGACAGATGACACGCGACCATATTATTTTCAGTTTATTTTTACCCAAATTAAGCCCTGTTACCTAACATAACATTTTACAGTCAAATTCATCGCACAGTGAATTAACACATCAAACCTAAATTTGATACTGCAAAACTGTTCATTGAACGATGAACTCGGGTGTAATTTGATATCCAATGAAAATATTGCATGGAAACAAATTTGCAAGGGAGCACCTAGTAAAACCGTGAACATTATAAAATTGTAGGCAGGATCAGATTTAATTGTGTATAATTGAATCTTGTGCCAGAGTAGAAGCGTAGTGGGACGGGAACGCGAAGCCCGATGGGAGATCAGTCATACGAATATGTAGGTACTACATATGTAGACAGCTTATGACCGACAGCCTCTCTTTAATTACCCGGCCATTACCGCTGCGAGCACGATTAGGTACGACACAGCTAAACGGATGCCCAACTCGGTACCAGTCCAGTTCAATTTGCATTTGTTTGAGATTAGATGACCACGGAGCGCGAACGCTTTGTCCCACCTGTGATGTCCCGCGCTCAGCTATTCCATTTTAATTGTCCGCTATCAACGTTGTGGCTAAACTCTTAAATAACAAATCAACTAAACGACCGTCAGTTTTACTGCAAAAACTGGGACGAATCGGTGTGAGCGGAACTAACGATGGTGTCGATATGTCAAACACTGCAATAAAAGCTTGTTAAACGCCTTCAATGAAACGTTCAATTGAACTCAGACATTTGTGAACATGCCGCCTCAACTCAATATTGCTTCCAATTAATTAACTCTTGAAACATAAAACTAAAGGCAGTAGTGATACTAAAGCACCGAGATTTAAACATACAATAGGCCCAATAAAACTCCCAGCAGATTTTACTATTAATTTTGTTAAGAAAAAGAGTTTAAACAAAGTTGTTAAGGAAACCTAATTGCACATGAAATCAACAATGTTATGAAGACAATCATTGGACATTAGTATTTTTCCTAAAACCAAAATATCAAGAGGTATCTTCTTCAATTCTTACGTACCTGCTATTGCTGGTTCGGTTACTTACTGCAATGAAACGAGAGGTCTGGTCCTAAAGACATAGACTTTTATAACTATAATAATAGTAACTATAATATAACTCTGTTAATAGTTGAAATTTAAGTTGAAGTTTTCTACTAGTTGAATTTTAATATTTACGGTTCTTCTTCAAATATACATTCACAATTAAACAATAACATATTTTGATTTAATTTAAATATAACGCATATTTTTCACACAAATTACTTGGAGTCAGTGTGGGACCCTAATACAAAATAATTAGCTTCACGTTTCATTTTATAGTAATCGTGACCGTGATGTTTCATTCTGGAATCATCTCGGTCTCTTTGTGATGATTTAATACCCCACATACCGGGATCATTACCATGCCATCGTAGGTCACGCAACCCTCTTTTGAATATGAGAATCAAAAGGAAACTTAATAAGAAGATTTTATCTTCAAGAGTTTTAATTTTCAAATTTAGACTTTCAGTAAGAAAATATTAATTCAAGCTCAACGGAGCGACAGCGTCGAGATATGTTAATGACAAATGGTCCTACAGTCTTATCTTTACTCAGTGGTCTGCCAAGAAAAGATGTAGCCGGATTTTCTTGAGAATAAGAGGAGTAAAGTGTCGAGCGACATCGTTAGCAAAGCCTCGACAAGATATCTCCGCAGCCCGCCCTAGATTACGATTTCTGCTTTATCGAAGATATTGCAAACTGCAAGTCCCGAGCAAACTGATTATTTTCCACTGACGAATTCACAGAAAAAGCAATCATAGTTGCTCCGGTTGTTTAGCTTTCGAGCTTAACCATCAAAGAGCTCTTTATGACAATTTAGTTACATACATTCAAGTTTTTAGTATAAACTCTATAAGTAGGCTCTTATGTTTGGTTGTTGCAACTTAAAAAACCATGTTTTTTTACCACGTATATGGCATTTATCTAATTTTATTTCCGTTCCTGTTCGGTTAAGTTAATCCTTTGTATATGTAATAGGACAAGATAGCGTCGTCTTTCGTTGGAATATATAGTGTCGGGTGGCGGTAGCACCCGGTGCTGATATGCAAATTACTCAAGCCGAGATCGTAAACCGTTTTGTATCAGATACCGTGATTCCGAGCTAAATAACAGTCTCAAAGTAAATTCATGAAAGTATTCCCCTCATTTTATAATTCAATGTTACTCTTTTAACTTTTCCAATTTCTGAGATGTCACAACTTTGTAAATAAGTTGTCGAGTCTTGGTCTTTTGCATTTTATTATTTTGTAATTGCAAGACAGTTGCTGATAAGGTTGTAGACGTCGCCGTCTGCAGTTTACCTGAAGATATCTGCTTTGGTTACTCTAGGCTGTTATCTTGTAACTGGTTGTAGAAAGTCGGACACATCGTCGCCATCAGTAAACAACCAATCTTGCTTATTGTTCTACGTGAATCACTAAGCCCCAGTTGCATTTCTAATTCGGGACAAGTTGGGGGTTTGAAAGATTTATTATTCCCTGTTAAGGACAACAAAAAGGTAGTGAGATTTCTCGATCCTTTTTTTATTATTTAGATTATTTCAAAACTAAAATAAACAATGTCTGGCTTTATTTTATCATGCCGATTGTAGATAGTGGATAAATAGTAGCATAAAATATTTGAACACTCATCTTTTCAAATACGGGACGAAAGAAACTTTGATGTGGGTTTGGTTAGATTTTGATATATCTATTTTTATAAGTACCAAATAGTGAAATCTGAGCTGAAAAGTAGGAATATATTATGATGGGTAACTACGTAGCCATGTAATTTTGTTGATTGTGTACATTTTAGACCGCCCACAGACATCAAGATTGTATTATAATTATAACAAACAAGATATCTCTTGTTATGTTACATTACGTAAGTAGGTATATTTTATAAGTTATAACAAGAAACTGAATGGCATAGGGGGCAACGGTATATTGTGATAATATTTAAAACAAAACATTTAATTTAAAAATACTATTAAAATACTATTTCTGGCATTTCTGTGAAAAAACATAAACCAACTTCTACCTAAATCGTAACAAAGGTTGATTCTGAATTTTGACTTGGATCCTTAAAATGTTGACAAATGCAGCTATAATAGCGATTCAAATATATATAAATCAACGTCTGACAACAAATGCATTTGTCTTTCTGTTCCAAAACTAAAGAAAGACGTTAAATGTAAGCAATACAAAAAAAACAAAGATTTGTTGAACGAGATTTCGTGGACTGTGGCTTGCCATACTGAGAGTAGTAGGAGCAAATACAAACCTTTATCATTTTATTTTCTCAAAATTGATATCATATAATTATATTACATCTCTGGATATTCACTTTAAATTTAATGATACTACTATAAAAAAACTAAGTCTATTTTATGATGTCCAGAAAACTCTGGAAGAGCTACACATCCCATAGATACATACAAATTACGTCAACAGTAAAATGATAAATATATGTGTATATTATACTGCACTCTTACTAATAAAACGTTAAGATTGTTATACGGGAATTAATTCAACAGCCATCGAAACTAAGATGTTAACCATAACACTATATACAATTATGAATCGGTTCTTGAGTAAACCCATAAGTCATCCAAAACCATATACCTGAGTCACTAAGATATGAAACGCAAAGTATACAGTCACATTTATTAGAAAAACTCGAAAAAAAATACACTTTACCTACATAGTCCTATTGCTTCAAATTTCCTACTGATAATACTGCATGTAATATGGATTTGTCTCAAAAGTAGGTATGCCACATGGACTGAATTATTATCGTATAATACATGTATAATAATAAGACGATTCATTCCTAGTAGATATAAAGTTAACAATAAGAACCTGGTTACGTTTCCAAAGATCTACCTTTCAGTGTATTTTTTTTTTCTTGTTTATTTCCGCGCATTGAATTTGGATCTGGGACGGACGGGATTTATATGAGTTTTGTTTGACAGAAGGTTGTGACTGTATTGAATAGAATTACCGCAGGTAGGGCACGAACCTACACAGTGTTCCCACAATAACACTGTGCTCATGACTTCCTTTACAAAATGTCCAAATTTACATTCTAATTTAAAATTTATCTCAAATCTCGTAATCATAAAAGCCTGAGACAATATCCTGACCTAAGTAGATAAATTAATTAAATTTGTGGAAGTTGTTAATTTTTATTTCATCTATTAACATAAAAACCAAAAAATTATAATTTAATATAATTACTCTTCTAAAACATCTAATAATTACATAATTATTTGTAGTATTAAACCCCAGGGCTCAGCAGGTAACTTAAAGCATTTTGGCATACACTCTAACAATCGTATATCTCGTACTCGGTTTTTTACTGACGGAGGTATAACAGTGTAAACCCTACCCCAGCTCATCTTGTTATTATAGTATTCAATCTGTTTCTTTTATTTTAAAACCTGTTTCGTAGTCCAACTGTTGCCAGTGAAGCGTCGCAAGTTGGACTCCTACGTTTTTTATAAGCTCGCTCACCCATCGCATCGACTCTATCTGCCCGCTCTACCTGGCACCCGGCGAGGGGTGATTGTAAAAAATAACCATGGGATGGGACTTTAACGAGAAACCAACTTGCAGTTTGCGAGTTACATATATTTATAACACGCGCGTACATTATTTCTCAAAAACTTATAAAGTTCTTGTTATTATACTATAAACGTTGCATAAAATATCTTCGTTAGTTGGATTTTATGTTTGAAAAAGCTTAAGGATCAAAATATTAAAAATATTAAACTGAAGTTGATGCCAAATTGAAGGCACGTAGGCCGGGCGTTAATGATTGTTAAACCTCCTAATTTCTATTCGAAGACAAACGTTTCTATTTTATGACCCTTCATTTAGACGCGTCAAGAAAACCAAAAGAAAAAAATGTAGAGTCGAACTGGCAACGTACGGTTCGTTGACAATGCTTCTGTGGCGCGAGAGAAACGTGGCATCGACGCACGCGCTTGTAAAAGAAGTTTAGGAGCCCGTCGGGCAAGTTCGGGCGATGGTGGGGCGAAGCCGAAGCCAGCGCGCCAGTTACGAGAGCGCTCCGTCTGCAAGCGCTACTATTGACAACGTCGCTGCACCTTAACGCCGCAAAGTTTACAGTAAACATTGCACTGCATACTAACTCATATACATTCTCCTTGTGCTTGGAACCGGTTACGACGTTACACCTATAAGCAGTATCGTGGTTTTCCTGTGATTGATTTGTGTTCTGTGCTCAAAACTTTTGTAGTGGATTGCTTGTGTAGTGTCCTGGTCTTTTGGATTTTCTTGACTTCGAAATGCGGTAACATTCGGTGTACTGAGGATGTTAACTGTAGATCTTCTTCATTGCATTTTAATGAAACTAGGTAAGACATATCCAACATATTAGATTTCGGATAAATTTTTAAACGATTTTACTCACAAATGAAATAGCTGTAGATTGAGGGGAGAGAAGGAGAGAGTGCATTGTTGACACAAGGCAAGCGCCCGCTCTCCGGCCGAACCAGTCGACTATGGACGACTCTATACCCTGTAATATACTCGTACAGTCAAAAGCACACGTCGTCGTACGAGTATGACCCCTTTTGTTGAATGAAATTGCATTTCGTGTTTATTATTTTCATAAATATGTTAGTGGAATGCTTAATAACTTTTTCTGAATAAAGATTTTCTTCCAATATAAAACGATTCTATGCCTATTTTCCAAATTCTATTAATTTATGGTGATCAGTTAATCCCAATACACGAGACAATCGCAGCCGAAAACAGTGATGCTAGGGATAGCAGATATGAAATAAGATAAGTTTTCCGACCTCTGTCACTAAAAGGAACAATTACTTGACTCCTTAACACAAATTGTAATAAATGGCCATTATCAACATCCTGCGTAATTACTTCACAAGTCAAACTCAGAGCATGACTCACATTACATGTATTACTTATATCAAAGATAATTGTACATTTATCAAGTTCCCATCATTGTTTTCTAGAGTAAGATTAAAAAGCGGCGAGTCAAATTGACAGTATGAAGTTAGAAAAATCTTGTATTAATACTATTTGTAAAACCATACGTCAATACGTACAATTGTACATACATGTAATAAAAATACATATCCACATTTAATTAAATCAAATTAGTTATATCAGGCAGCAGTTATCACTAAGACTTTTTGTCCAATCTGTTCTATCACAGTGATGTGCAAATAACAGGCTCAGAAAATACGTGAAATACTCGAAAAATTCTTACCAAGAAATTACACACAACGTTAAAATTTTGATGATAATTAAGTTTGGTCACTTAATGTGAAAATCAATCACCATTGTCCTAGTGGAAAATAAAATGAGCCAAATATTTTACCTAATGTAATCTTAATTGAATAAATAACCAGATTAACAAATATATACCTGTAATATATTCTCCAGGCAAATTAATGATCATTTATAAATCTGTGATGACTAGCAAATAAAGGCAAGGGCAGATGCACTTTTGATCACTAGTGTTTGATATCTATTAAATCTAGAAGAATATTGCAAACCTAGATAACATAATAGTAAAACTGTTAATAAAACTGTCCATCATTCAAAATGGTTCATTAGAAAACACATCTCTATATAATTTATAGTAAATACCTACGTAACATCCCAAAAAACCTCTGGAGTCCCTAAAAAAACAACCTCGACCATGAACGAACATTGATCGAATTGAAATTTGAATCTGGAACAGCTAATCCTGAAGTCAACCACAGGTCCAAAACAACTGAGCTACAAATTAATAAATTAAACTTTTCCGAAGTAGGTAACAATGAAAAGAAAGATAATTTTAACGATTATTCTGATATCATTGACCCTACCCTTGATCTTAAGACTGAATCAATGAACAATTAATGCCTTATCTTGTTCAATAAATAACTATTTACTTTTCTAAATATGAATCAAGAAATCAATTGACTCCACTCCATCAAAACGTTTACATTACACTAACTAAAGCAGTTTTCTTTTACGGAGCCGGTTGTTAATGTGAGCAATTTTCTTATTTGCACTTAACGTCTATATCACTCATTATCTTTTAGATTTAGTGTGACGTACGTTTTCCTTGTGCCATCGCCAGGAGCAGCAGTAAATTGTGCGCTGATATGGAAAAATGGCGACAAAATGTCGTTCCTTGCGTGTGTACTCTCCTAGCATTTTAGCTTTAAGTTCAATCTTGGATCATTAAATGTTATGTTTGTTAATAATAGCTTGATATAAGTAAAACTTTCCGCTCCGACATAAATTAAACTTTATAAATAAATGATATTAGTATTCATAATTTTCATACATTACGAGAAATTTGCACAGGAGGTACAGAAAAGACCAAGTGGTTCGTAAAATGTAATATTTTATTAATTCATGCATAAGTTAATATGCCTACACGCACACAGCAATACAGCATATCATATCGAGAGTTGAACTACTCGTTCTAGTATTATTTATCGTGGTTGTAAGAAAAAGAAACCTGGAACCGCAGCTTCCCGAGTGGCGTGGGATCGCAACAAGGCACTGTCATGGCCTCGGGCTCAAATGTCAACCGCGTCTGTGTAATTGCAGCCTTATCTCCTATACGTAACTACGTGTCATCCAGTCGACTCTACCTTAACTGACTCTTGGGACTTTCTTGGACAGTTACATTCTACGAAGAAAATAAAGGATATTGAACTATATAACGACAGTTTTGTCACCAATATTACTGGTGTAAGATTTAGGTTAGTATCTTATTTATCCCCTGTTAGTTAGTGGCATACCGTGGTGTTTAGACGGTCAGGCGTCTCCTGACTGTCTCCCCTTTAGATTTTTGGGCCTCTGGGCCATTTCAATTGCCGTCTCCGCTTTGCTGGGAGGGAAGTCTGAAACCGCTTTCTTACTACCTCCTATTTCTTCTGATTAAGTTCGTTGCGGGTCCCAAGACAGCCGGTAGGGTGTCCGGGCACAGCCTGTGCATCACTGCACAGCTGCATTATTCGTTGATTATTCGATCAAAGGACGCCACTGTTGAAACTGATAATCCTGATAAATCCTTGAGTTGCAGTGGTGGGACAGAGTGGCGGGTGTGCCCCGAAAAAAAAATAACGACAGTTATTAAACCTAGGGGACATGGCACCTGAGAAATCGTTGCTACTTGAATGCAAATTATTTAATTCGAATAACATTTTATCTACATTGTATCTATTAACTTGGTCCATAAAATTTATTCCAACCTTTGGTTATGTTGTTATTATATAGTTTATGCGAAAGCCCCGTGCAAACGACAGATTCGTATATAAAACATTCATTTATCGCCTTTGATTCACTTATTATTTACTATTCAATATAAAACATCATCCTCAAACTGTCACCTAGTAATCGTACCTGTCATTTATCACCCCGATTTAAAAAAAAGTTAATCCCTTAATGTTTACATATTGCATTAGAATATAATAATTGATTTACAAGGCAAATAATATAAATCAATCCGAACATTATAACAAATGCACCTTACAATATATAACGTTACTTTCTTTTAAAATTTAAATCATCAGAGGAAGACCATGACAAATATAAAATGTGGACACATTTCCTATTATTGATTTTTACTTTATTAATTAGAATTGAAAAGTATACATGACAATTAGAAATAATTTAAAAAATCTGCTTGCTATCGATTCGTTCAACCTACTAGCTCGTAACAAACAATATTACTACACAACTCTGTTATGATGTTAACCAACCAGACATGATAACAAGTTAACAAACCTACAAATACCAACAGCTTACGATAGAAAAACATTACAAAACCATCAAAGCCAGAGCGAATGAAGCATTCAATACGCCAAATTTAGAACGCGTTTATTTTTACAATTGCTACGGAAACATTAAATCGATAATGTTGGTTATTCGATATGTACGCTTTAAAATAACAGTAAAACATGTCATAAAATAACCACGAGGTTAGGAACAGATGCTTAGGGAAGCAGATATAAAATAGCAGCCCTCTTGCAATAATCCTTTGTATCACATCTGGTCCTCTACAGCCTCTCTTACAAAATAACAATGCAGTGGAATACGTTACCCTAGCGTTTAGGTAACAGCTGGCTGACATTCATTTAACTATTGATCCGTACTTGATGAAAATTTAATTCTAATCCTTTACTGTAAAGGATTCGAATTAAAAATAAAATTTCATCGATTGTTAACTTGTTTGTACCAGAATGTAAAACTATAAAACTATTCCTTCATTTTCACCAAATAACATTTTCATTACAAGTAGGTTTTCAACCACCAGATGTCATACGTAAGTGTTATGTTTAACATATAATATATGCTGTTATAAGATATTTTCCCATGGTTGAACTAATAACTAGGTAGGTACGACCCGTATGATTTAAGCAGCGCTAGGTGCCTCATCAGAAGTGGCCAGATGCATAAAATCACGTAACAATAAACGTGGAGCGAGATAAAAATATGAGCGTAATCAAAACATTGTCGCAGTATGCTTAATCAAAAATGATCTTTATTCCACAGCAAACAAGTTATTTAATCATGATTTACTTGCGGAAGGAGATGTTCAGCGTGCAAAGCTAACAGTTTAACATATCTATTTTAATAATAAAATATGTAATTTTTATGAGATTCAAACTAGTAATACAATACTTTTTAGGTCCGACAAGCAACAGCAAGATAGCCAATTATGTTGTTAATGGATTATTTTGCTCGATAAATAGTGTTTCAATTCTAATAACTATATTTACATGTATGCAAGAAGATTATAGCAACAGTTAAAACTGAAATCAAGGGCATTGCCAGGGGTGGGACTGCCCCTTGTACCGCCTTGGCGATGCTCACGATTGTATATATTTTGTCTTTTGATCAATAAATGGAACAGGTACAGTCAAGTGTTTGTGGAGCCTTATACCTTGGACTTAAACATTAGATTGTCCAAAAAAGATCACCAATCACCCAAAAAAATCTCGACCTATAAATATTTCAACTACAATTCATACTGTCCCTATACTCCATATTTCAATTGCCCCCCTCCCCCCTAAGCCAAAAGCTGGCGACACCCTCGCATACAATCGCAAACCAAAATCTATTGTTTATTCAGACACATTCCAACAAAATTATTGTTTTTTTTTTTCCCGAATTTATGATTGCCATGAGTTGCCATTAAAATGGCCGTAAATAATAAATTTAGATTTACTTTGTATTAACTTCAATTACTTAAGATAATTTAATATTGTATAATACTACAGACCGAATTAATTTACTAATAAAAAGTCAGTAAACCAGTAAACCTTCTTACTATAAAACTGACTTACTGAGAACAATTTAACTTTACTATACGATCGGGTTTTGTTTCTCACGTTCACGATAAAAAGGTACAAATAAAAAATGGCATGTGAATCCTGGACCAAGTCGACGGATGCATACTGCTTGCAAAGCCATCCGTGTGACTGAAAACTTGTTTATTATAATTATAGCTTATTGCTAGTCAATTGCTGGGAACACTGATACTAAAATTCTTTATTTTATATACTAAAATAAAGAAGTTTTTTGTTTTAAAAGAGAAAATAAGTAAAAATATGATAGTTTCTCTAAGTAAATTTTGTCTCCTAAATTCTTATAATCTCCATTTATTCTACAAACTTAATTTATAGCTAAAGCTAAACAAGTTATTCATAAAAAATAAACGATAAACAATAATGGATTAAACGGTATCTGCTAGAATTAACACAAATATGATTTTCTCGGGTCATTCACCTTCAAAAGTAAGTTAATATTTTTGTCTTCTTTAGTCTTATTAGTTGAGCGACATTCGTTTAAATTTATATTACAGCAAACATTCCGAACATAGTAGGTTTTTATGATTTTACACCTAAAATACATTTTAACGACTTAGTTGAAAAAATCCCTTTTAGGGAGATAGAATAACAAGGTAACAATTCAGGTCTTACACAATTTACTTTAAAGGTTTTCAAACTACATTCCAATGATAATATAAAATCACATATCTAATGAATTTCAATCGGATTTTTACCCTTGTTTACTTTTACTCGACAAGCGCATTAACCTATGTAATTGTTACAGGCAGTGAAAGATGGGGCACGTAGACAGAAAGTGTTAAGTCAAGATGTGCGTCGCAAGCGCAGTCGTTCTGCTGTTAGCATCCACGGTACAAGCTTGGATGCCAGACGCTAACGCGAGGATCCATGTCAAATACGGTAGGTTGCTACTTAAATATTTAATTATGGAAACAAGAATAAATGTTAGAAGTTAATAATTGTTAGAAGCAGCCTGTAAGAAGACACTGATAATTTTGATAAAGATTTTAAGTTTGATAGCACTAGTCCGGGGATTTATTGCACCACCAATATTTTATGTCCGTGGAAACGTCATAAAATGAATCTGAGCGTTTGTTCGAAAGTATTTGAACAATAATCCGTTTCACAGGTAGATAGTGGGACCTACGCATATGGATCGATTTATACGTGAGAATTTCACAAACAATTGTTATGAAATCTCTTGCTACTTTATTGTTGTTTAATCGTTTCACAATTCCTTATACTATTGTTCTTTTAAATACACGCTAAAAAAATATACAGGCGTGTATATAGTGAAAATAAGGATTCTTAAATGCATGAAAATCAAGTTCTTTAAAAAATATTGTTAATGGGTATTAAACTGCCGTTGTATTATAACATTACATAAAGTTAAAACAAGAAAAGCAAACAACTAATTATTGTGCGAGCTGAATGTCAATTAGCGTAAGCACGAAAACAGTGTATGTTGATACAAAGGATGCCTCTATGCTTACAAAAATCACCTACTTACCTACATATTTCATTTAAAAAGCCTTCGAAATGTCAAAATGTTTTTTACCATATTTTAATGTTCTAAAAATAATTTAAAGACCTTACTTGCATGCCTAATGTAGGTTAGGTACCTATACCATACATCACGCTTGTGGTAACAGAATCACTCAACGATCTTCTTTTCATTTAAACAAACGAATTAAACTCTTGCAATGTAAGATTGTAAATTCGAATCGACTTAATTTTATTTTTTATAACACTAGAGAATAGAATTTATATGTGAACTGTTTTGTTACAGGAGATGAAAATGCAGAGCAGTTTATTGGCAACTCAACAACGGCGCCAGACCACTTCAGAATCTTAGACAAAGATGATTTTTCCATTATCGTAGGAGGCAGGTGAGTTAAGCGTCAACAAAGTAATATCAAGTGTCAAAATTTACGTATCTATATATTTTAATGTAGACCTAACTTATCTTATAATTCAAAAATATTGTGTCAGTAAATGTGAATCAATTTAGGTTTGAGAACTAGCATAGAATTGCTACGTTTCCTTTTAGAAACCCATGCATATCAGGTTATGTTTAGGCAGGTGTCCAAACCAACCGGTTTTTAGCTCTTATTTAAATACGACCATTGCTACCTCATTACGATGTGCATGTTAAGTTCCATAAACTGTATCATTTTGTTAAATAAATCTTGGTTGGTTACAGAAACACAGTCTACAACCTCAGCCTCTACGACTTGTCGGAGAATTTAGAACAGGTAATGTTTATTCATTTTACATTTGCATATTAAATGGTATTGTTTTGCTTAATATATACCTCTGTTATAGTTCTCACATTTTTATAATTATATTGACGTTTTAACCATTGTCTATCGCTTATACTCTTAAAATCAACTGAGTAGAAATGTTTTGAAAACACGGAAAATAATATAAATAAATTGGGTATGTGTCTCGATTTCTGCAATATAGGTAAGGTGCATTTAATAGCTGTTCGTCCTAAAATCTTTGGAGGATTGCATTCTTTATGAATGTAATTTTGTTTCGTAACATGACTGACTCACGGGTCTGTTGCAAAAAAACTGGTCGAAAAGTTACAACTTTCCATTGAGTTGCGATAGGCTTCATGGTTGACCTTAATAGTACCTTTTTGCGGTCAAAGCCCCTTGAACTCTCTAGACCTAGCCTAGACGGTTCATCAACTGTTTCAACCTGTGTGCTATATACTATAAGCAAACATATGGAATTATTTTTATTCATTTACTTTGATAAAAACCTACTTAGTAAATTTGATAAAATAATTTTATCTATAAAATGAGGACGAAGACACGACGACGAAGTATCAAAAATAGAAGGCGCGCACTTATGCCTGCTTTATAGCACAGGTTTACAAATAAAACTTATCTTATTTGGTCAAAATTGTTTGATATGGGTTATTTTATTTTTCTTATCGGTTGTGCAGTAGCTTCTTTCGTTGTTACCGAGTCAAATTGTATAAAATCAGTTCCTCTTTTGTCTTGATACTGAATTGAAACAACTCGTATTAAAAGTACAGATACCTAATGTTAAACTGTAGTTATGTTAAAAACTATGGTTCCTCTTTCTATTACCCAGTGCACTCTGTGTTTATTCTTAGTTACGATACGACCCATTTCGCTGGCTCACTGTTTATTTTCTTAATCGTGTTATATATTAAATAGTATACGATTGTTTACTTTCATAATACCTACCTACCTACCTAGAGATCGGAATAACCAGTGGGTTGGGATGAAGTGTCATAACGTTTCAATGTTTTCTTACTATCTTTCGAATCACTAACTCGTTTTGTATCACCCGTTAAGCAGCAAATACATATTGTAAATGTACCTTTTCCCAATATTAATTCAATATAGACTGACATAAACACGTACCTGAGCTTCCCTAGTCCTCTCCCCCCCCCCTCTTCTAGATCCGCTGATGCTACATACAACGGAACAAAAAATATGACAGTGTGAATAATGTGTGTAACTTGTTCATCAAGAGAAAATCTACTTTATATCTGTCCAAATTTAGAAAGCATGTTACTTAGGAAGATCCTTACTTTTCTACTCAAATTAAGCCGGGTTGGATCAACTCTGTCATAAATAAACTCTCGGTTCCTGGAATTTTGAAAGCTACAATTTATAACGTAAAAGAAAAGAAGGAACGATTAATGGCATTAGCGTCACAATGTAAGAATGAAATAAAAAATGTATGCCCGAAGCGAATGTTTGGTGTTCGTAGGGCGCCGGCGGCGTTGGCTCGGTGCCACCACCTCTCGGAGTCTCGGCACAGGCGTTGTATTCATGAATGCAACTCCTCCTATATTTTAAGACGAATATCTAAAATAGATTAGGCACGCAGCGATATCCGATGTTTGATACAGGACTATTAGACATCCGTCGACTTGGCTCCAATAAATACTGTTATTTACAAGATATTTTTTGTTTTAAATATAAATTTAAGTACGTAGACTGATAACCTGATGGTTGTAGGAAGCTATTTTCATATATTCTATTTATATCTATCTTAAACAGACTAACGTAAAACAGGGATAAAATTGTTGAGTAGCCTTCAATTTTGATTCAAAAAACTTGGATGAGGAATTTACAGCCTACAATAGGATGCTGAGAGCAAAATAAATCACTTGCTTCTATTAATGGGTTTTATAACATGCCTAGTAGATTAACCTACCTACTAACTTCAATGTCTAAAAATCATAAATGTCAATTTTAAAGGTGGATAACTTTTTAATTCAATATTGTTCAAGCTTAATACTTATAAAATTATTCGTCACATCAAAGAGTTGGGCAACCAAACGTGTTGAATTATTCACAGCTCAGCGCTGAGCGACCACTCGTGGCACAAGAATACTAATCACCCCCTATGTTTCAATTTTTATTCTGTTGTTTAAAAAACCTGTGTAAAGGTTTTACATAGAAGCTCTGTAGCGACATACATATAAAATTAACATAAATAAATCTACCTACCTATGTAACTACATAACAACCTTTTAAGGAATTATTCCTTACTGCCTACTTCTTTTGGTAAATCATTATTATAGTGTGCGCCGACAAAGTTCGCAATCTTACCTCTGTCAATAAATTCTGAACAAACGACAACACTAAAGCCCAATCGTTATGATCTGGTAAAGTTGCTTACTCCAAAGTGTTTGTGTTGAAATCAGCCGAGAAGGGTGAACTTGCTCTCGATCCACGCAAAATGCGTAAACTGGTCTGGTCTGTTCGCAATAAAGTCTCCTCAATGAATGGCTTTTCATTTATTTTCAGAATAGAGTCACAACCATATAGACCTTTATTAGTCGGCATAATTTATTTACAGGACTTTTTTTCTCTGTGTTTAGTTAAAACAATAAAACACTAATAAAACACAATAAAACAATTGTTTAATTTGCGTATGTACCCAGGAAAATTACAATGAACAAAGTAACAAATGAGCTTGAACCAACACAAAACTGTACAGTCTTTCTTCTATTGTAGACGTGGTATTCTTTGTTTATGAGTTGTTGTGTAAACTTGAAGGTAGGACTTACTTAAATGACCTTGGTTTTTTTTAACAGCGCCTGGAATGGCAGTCTACTGATGCGCATAGAGAGCTATGTCAGTTAAAAGGGAAGTCTGCAGATGAGTGTCAAAACTACCCCCGCGTGGCAGCGCGGTCCCACGGCCGGCTGCTGGTCTGTGGCACCAATGCTTTCAAACCACTGTGCAGACGATACGCAAGACATCCACCGAACCATCATTTGGAAGAGTTCGACGGATCAGGAAGATGTCCGTACGATCCACAACACAATTCTACCGCTATATTTGCAGGTAATGCCAACTATAAATATTATAATATGATGTTTTCTATTGTCTTGTAACGAATAATTCAATACTTGAATGTCATGCACGGAGTAACCTTTGTAAGTTAAACAATTTCCTGGTTTTGGCGTGATCACATATTGTGATGATGATCTAAGGAGACGGCACGATGCGCTCGCGCTGCAATGAGGGTTGTACCAAACACGACACCGACCGAGATACGATCAATTTATTACCTTTACAGTTAACTATTCCTAAACATTCAACTTTCGAAGTCCCGTTCTTCAATGTACAGAAACAATCTTATAAGTATCTGTACCTACTTTTACAATAAAACCCACGTATAGGTGATCGTTACCTTCCTTTTAATAAATCCCACGCCTTTCCTTTATATACCTACTTAAAATATTTCTTAGTAAAAAGAACATATAAAGGTAGATACAACACTTTTTTTCATATTTCCACGGCATAAATCAAATTGATGTAAAATTCTAAACCGCGTCAAATCCGTGAAAGAGCAAACTTACTAAAACAGTTTCGAATTTATATAGTTTATATATGATGCTACTTATTTGGAAACATAATTAAATTATTTTTAGGTACGAAGTGAGATAAACCTGTAACAATGATTCAGAAGAAAACTTTAGTAATTAAGGATACATTTCTTATTATACAATCGTCTCATAATCTGAGCAAACAGCAAACCCACATCAAATGACGTGACATAAGCGTGAGAAATCGTATTACTGACTCGTGGTGAAGTTGTGACTACTTCTGACCCTGCACGTTTTGTGTAGTAATTGGATATTTATTTTTTGTTTACAGATGGGCAGTTATATACCGCTACGGCAGCTGACTTCTCTGGAACCGATCCCCTTATATATCGTGAACCAGTCAGAACAGAAAGATCTGACCTTCGCCTTCTCAACGACCCCTCTTTCGTTGGAGCTGTTGCTTCAACTAGTCACGTATACTTCTTTTACAGAGAAACTGCTGTAGAATATATGAACTGCGGAAAGGTAAGAACCTACTTCCAGAAATGCAAATCAAGCAACTCAACATTCTCAATTCATCGACAATGAGAAATATCTAAAATTGTTACTTTTTCAGGCGGTCTACTCAAGAGTAGCAAGGGTCTGCTTAAACGACAAAGGTGGGCCACACACGTACAGTGATAGATGGACGTCATTCCTCAAAACTCGACTCAACTGCTCCATTCCTGGGGAATACCCATTTTACTTCGATGAAATCCGTAAGTTTTTGTGAACAATGCTAACTTATATACCTCTTTTCGTTTTTTCTAGAAAAAGTTAGAAGGAATCTAATTTGTTTTGATAATTAATTACAGAGGCAACAACTGAACTAATAAACGGAATTTACGGGAGTGGTGGCAGCAGGAACGACATCGTATACGCAGTATTTACAACTCCTCAAAACGCAATAGGCGGCTCAGCCGTATGTGCTTTTGCAATGAGAGATATTTTAGATGCTTTCGAAGGATCGATTAAAGGTCAAGAAAATATGAACTCGAACTGGTTGCCTTTAGAAAAGGAAAAAGTACCAAAACCTAAGCCGGGATCATGCGTTGAAGACAGTCGAACTCTTTCAGACTCCTATGTGAGTTTCATTAAAACTCATCCACTGATGGATAAATCGGTCTCCTCATTCTTGGCACGACCAATTCTCATAAGAGTTAGTCTGCAGTACAGATTTTCAGCCATCGCTGTCCATCCTCAAGTACAAGCGATGAATGGGAACAAGTATGACGTTATGTATGTTGGTACTGACGATGGCCGAGTTATCAAAGCCGTGAATGTTGCTTCTAATGAGGGGTCGTTCGATGCAAGTGCGGACGAGTACAGCCGAAGCCCGGTGAGGACGGCTGTCATCTCAGAAGTGCAAGTGTTACCACAGGGCGTCCCGATCAAACAGATGCACGTCGCGCTCACTACTGAGAAACTCATAGTTGCATCAGGAGATATAATTAGAGCTGTGACACTTTCGCATTGCAACAACGTACAATCTTGCAGGTTAGCAAATTACTTAATCTATTCCAATATCTCTTTACAAAAAACTTTGTACATATATCTTATCTAATTATCAGACATTTAAGGGGATTGGTCAAGATTGATGATAGATAACATTGAAAACACATTTATTTAAAACATGCTTTTCTATTTCAGGGATTGCGTAGCATTGCAGGACCCTCATTGTGCGTGGGACTCAAAACAACAACAATGTGCTTGGGTTGGGAACAGGCAATTCCCGAATCCTGAGAGATTTCTACAAAATGTAGAGTATGGAAAGACTGATATATGTAATAAGTTGCCAGCCCTAACACCAGGAGATCGTCACACGAACAGGAATCCAGGTACAAAGAAGCCTGCTCTATCGGAACCAGACACACGGCAAAAGACTGATGACATCCAAAACGAGATACTAATAGAAGTGGTGGAAACAAACATTTTATCAGATGAAAAACATAATAATAAGCACGAAACAGGTGAGATATAATATCAAATGTAGATTAATCACGTTAACTTCATTTCATATCAATAAATAATAGTAGTAGTAGTATAATTACAAAATTGTAGATGTAATTTGTAATGAGGACATGTTTTTCAGATTTACTAACGGTAGAGGCAGCAGATGGCAATATCTACAGTGCGCAAGCGTTGATGACTGCTGTGGTGGCCTCGTGTCTTGTCACCCTTATGGTCGGATTTGTCATCGGGTACCTTTTCTCGAGGCGATTTCGACACCCCTTTTTTGCCGATACCTCACCCTTTAATGAACAACACAATCATTTAAATAGGTAAATAAAATACATTTCTAAAACACACTTCGAATATTACATTTACACATATACATACGAACAATATAATTTACGTACATAAGTAAATAGCTTCATAGATTTTTTTTGTTAATTTCACAGTTTTCCTTTGCAGACGGGTTTTTATGATTTACGAAAGTGAGTTAAACATTTCAAAACAGTTGAATATCAATTATTTACCCACAAGCACTTTGAGTTTAATTTTACTATCAAAAGTGTCTAATAAAATACACCATCTGCGAGTATGTCTATAGATACATGTATGAAAATTATTGTTTTTCTCAATTTATTGTTAATTGATGTACCTATCCATGAGCTAATTACTTTATTTTATTTATCAAGGCTAAGTCCTTTGGAGACACCGCTGAACGCTAACTCTGGCTACATGCCACCTCGGTCGAAGAATGTCAACATGGTCGCCAACGTATGCCCCCTCGCCAAACAAGACAACCTCCACCTCGAGCTTGGCAAGGACCGCACCCTCGACCTACGCAACTCTACCGAATCCCTGGACAAGGACCTCAAGTGCGGAACCTTGCAGAAAGTTAAAAAAACCTACATTTGAAAATTACCACAACATACTTTGTATGGAACAATAAATAAGTGATAATTTGTCGTCGCGTGTGCCAAGTCTTCCGGATAGTCGGACGTAATGTGATCAGTGACTTCAACTTGTAAATATCTTAATCAGTGTACAGATCTCAAAGGACATTTTAAAAATCTCTATCTACTAATGGTAATAATGGCATTTAAAATAGATGACGTAATGAAACTTTCATAATTTAGTGCGTTAGGATGTGTCACAGAAAACTGAACAGTTTATTAAATTATTGTATAAATTGAGTAAGACTTGAGACGTCTCTAAACTTGCAAAAATGTAGATATGCACGTTCAGTTTTGTGTTACCCATCTATTTTTTACATTCCATTGTCTACACACTACATAAATATAGTTGATAGAAATAATCGCAGTGCTACTTGTAAATATTAAATTTAGTTAATTTGTATATAGTGCTACTTAGCCAGAAGGAGCTCAACATCATGGTCTAAAGTCACTTTAAGTAAAATCATTAAAATTATAAATTATTGGTACAATTTAAACCAGAGTTGTTGCAACGTAGATTTAGCCAGAGTTTAAACTATTACATAACTGTTTGAGTAACTGATACTTTTTTGTAAATTAAAAAAAAAGCAAAGATTGCTGTGCTGAATGCATAGTGCCTTGTAGGTTGCCAATTTAGTGCCTAATGTAATTAAGTATACTGCAGGAGCCAGGATTTAATAAATCGCGAATTCTTCAGAAGTTATTCAAATGTTCTCATTTATTGAACTGATATAAACAGGCTTTGTTATGTAAAATATGATAATGTAGTTTATTAAGGGATAAAAATGAAAATATATAATACAAATCATTGTTTATCCTGAGGTTGAGTTTCACTTTAATATTAGTTATTGTTGCATCAGTGCAACAATGACCATGCTGAAAGTTTAATTCAATCACCTTTAAGGTGGAACCTGTTGGTTGATGTATTTTATGTATTTCCTATTTGTTACTGTACCTACTCCGTTCTATATAAAAATATATACATATGTAACAATTAAATTTCATATACCTACCTACATAGGTAATTAGGCTATATGGGGCTAAAATAACCACCTGATTTATTATTAAAGTGTTCCCACCGCTAAAATCTAAAGTTTTCAAACAGGGAAGAGAACCCTGTACTGTAAATAAAGAAAAATTACATAGCATAGTTAGTGCGATAAAATGGTTTTATGAAAATTATAAAACAATAGTTTTCAGTAAATCTTATTTTTTTTAATATTGTTATGATATGTTTTTATTCCTGCCGAACACATTAAATTTTAATTTATATTTTTATATTGTAATAAATCAATTTAATACTTAGCAACTTTATCAATTTCCCATTTTAGAGGAGAAAATATAAGTATTATTATTAAAATTCGTTTTATTTTTCTTTTTTTTAGTTTGAAAAAGTATTTTCCATCATATTGCATACTATGTACCTACACAAGACAAGCCTGACATATCAGCGAACTAGGCGCCAATGACAATTCGGATTTATCTACAATTTTTAAACAGAGTCAAAACTTTATCATTGCGTCTCTTGCTAAATTACATCTCTTTATTTCAGTTGTTATTTGTAGTATTTTTGGCACCCTTCATTGGAACTTTGAACCTGGTGCCCCGGGTAATAAGGGGGAAAACCGGTTTTTTGTAATGGCGACCACTTTTTTTTTCTAAAGTGGGCAAACGGGCAAGCGACTCACCTGATGGTAAGTGATATCGACGCCCAAGGACACCTACAGGAAAAAGATGCCAGAGGATGCGTTGCCGATCATATTTTTTTGTGACTACAAGACGTTATTGATAAATAATTTCATTTTAAATCGTTTATAGTGACATTATTGCATTTTCTCGCCCTAGACTGTAAGATGTATTAGTGTCTAAATAAAAAATATGTTCATATACTAAATTACAAAATCTAGGGTTTCTTGCGGTATCTTCCCCAACATAAATTTTCCAAACCGGTGGCCGAGTAATTTTTAAGAAAAAATAAATTATTTTGACGATTCTGAGTACTTTTTTTCAATGTTACGGAATCTAGCTTTTTTTTTAAGGGCCACAGCCATGGCATCACTATATCTCTATAGCCCTCAATTGGGTGTCTATTTCCAGTCTGATAAATCTTTCCAGTAATGTTGGAACGCTATTTCTTCTTATTCTCTTAAGACTTCTGCCTCCCGACAATACAATTTCAAGTTAAGTTTTAAAGACATCAAAAAAGGAGGAGATTCTCAATTCGGTTGCATGTTGCTTTTTTTATTTTGATTACCTCTTAATTTCGTCATCTACGCGATTCGGATGTTTTCTTAAAGTATTTACTTTGTGGTTGGTCCCATTTTCAATAGGTCAGGATCTGATGATGGGTTCTCAAAGAAATTGAGGGAAATCTTCGAATAATATTGGCATAGTTTACAAAAAATTGGTTATTTGTTCTCGGAAACCACTATGTGGTGAAGTACAACTAATGACGAAGACCATATGGCGTCCGAAATTACTTTATAAAAGGGAACTCCTCGACAGTTAACAATGACAGTATTAATGATCTTAAATGAAAAATTAAAATGGTCAGGATCTGACGTAGTCTGATTTATAAATTCCAGAATATAATAATTGCACTAATAGTGCACTGTACTATTTATGCACTTTTTTGGACTAGGTATTAATTTTAATAAAAGAATGTATAAAATAAAGATATATATTTACATTTAATTCTATTTTGGTAGTTGATACTAAAATTCGTAATCTCTCACAGTTGACAGTTGTGACAGTTGGTAGTTGCAGGTCCAGATAGATAATCCTATCACTGATATACTGTGGTATGTTAAAGATGGATCTTAGTGTTTTAGTTTGGAAGCATTCCAATATCTTGATATTACTTTTCCTAATAGTGAAATTGTTTTTAGAATCACATTATAAACTTTCAATTTGCTGTGTGTGCTCATTTGCGAGTCATGATCTATAACATAAATATGCAAAATGCAGTGTGTAACACATCTGCCTACCCCTTCAAGGGATTAATTACGGTTTTAATTTATGTTACATTATTTACTTCTTATTTTAATTCAAGTTGCTTATGTTTAGCCCATATACATTGACATAAGAAATTTGTATAAGTCTTAACATCTTTATTAATTAAGGGAAAGATAATCCCATGATAGCATTTAAGACATAAAGCTACTCAATCTTCAGGCTCTAAATCTATAAAATTAATGTAATTGCACAGAAACTGTCTCTTTTCCATTGCATTTTTAACTATTTTCCTGTCTATAGTAACACCATCATCACAAACAATCATTTCTTCCTTTACTTCTGAACAACCTTCATGCACAAGCACGAAGTTATGAAGCACACAGGCTGATAGTATCAATGAATGAACAGTTTCAGTTTTGAAGAAATCAATGTGGTTCAGTTTTCTAAATCTTTCTTTAAGAAGTTCAAAGGCATGGCCAATGTATGAGCAAGCTCTCCAGTGTGTATCATTAAACTTCATCTCCTCTGAGGTCAAAACCTCTTCACTTGAAAATGGGGTAATCAAATTTTTTCTCAGTTTGTATTCAGAATCTCCAAGGATATGATTCTCAAAATCAAGTAAATTTTTCAAGTCCTGGGACAGTTTACTCTCTTTAAATATTTTACTTTTCTTCCCACTATCTGAATTACTCACATGAACATCTATGAACATTAAAGATTCATTACAAACAGCTTGTAATGCAATCATATCAACTCTTTCTTTGTTAGTACATCTAGTTCCAACTTTAAAAAAGCAGGTATCAATAAAGCCAACACAATTGGGATATTTAAATCTACCATTTATTTTAATTCTTGATAGATGCTGTTCTTCAATTGAAGGCCATGTTATAAAACCTGATTTATGTTCACTCAGGATTGAGGAAATCTCATTGAAAATATAACTCACAGAGGATTTGTGCATCCCAAACAATGTGGATAGCTCAGAGAGTGATGAATCATTTGTTATATACCAAAGGAAAATATGGACTTTCTTGTCAAGGGGCACAGTACTGCCATATGAACTGTTATTTGAATTAAGTACACCATTCAAAAAATATATTAATTCCTGAAAAACAACACAAATTAAATTACTGTCATGATTGCGAAATGAAATTATTTTAAAAAGTATTAAAAAAAAACCTTCACAGTTTTTTTCTTGATTCCAAAATGTTCTACATAATCTTTATCAGTATAATATGCTATTGTTTTCTCATAAAAATCGGATCGTTTTCGGTTTTCTACAGATAGTTCATTAAAATTTCCCGAAGAGGTATCAAGGTCTCTTGATGTCAATTCTTGGTGAACAACGTCTTCAAATAGACTTAAGTTATCATTATTTTCGCCAACAACATTTGCAATCGCAACCACTAACTGATTCATTGTGGAAACACTATCACTATCAAGAAATAGTTCCATCATAAATTCCTGATTAAAACGATTCATATTTGTGGCTTTGAAAATTGTTTGTAAACAAAAAAAAATCACTGAAACGTCAATGTCAAAAAAAATAATGTCATAATGCTTCTCTTTCCTCTAAAAATAAATAGCGTAAATTCATACAGCCAAATGCAGTTTCTATAAACGAATGTTGTTGAAAAATATGTTTGGATAATAAGTAGAACATTAAAATTTGAGAAAAGCTACAACTAACCTATTTTTTGCATCTACTAATTAAACGTAAAAAGCTCTTAGCTCATACCCTAATCTAGACAACAGAACAATCCTATTCTTAAATACGACAAATTCTAACATCATGGTTTTGAACTTGTAGAACTTACAGTGCTTGTTTTACCATTATATTAAAAATGTATTATATGTATTAATGAATATATTTGAACAGGAACAATTTTTTTTTAAGTACATTTATTGATTGATTTCAGTCAAATTCAGTTCTTTTTCCAAATAAGTGTTTTGTTATTAGCTGGCATTTCAACTGTATCTTCTAAGGATAGATTATTGTCTTCACCTAACTTTATAAGGTCATTAATATCACGAATACCCCAAGATTCATCCCTAGCTTTGAGTGATGCATTGAATGATACATTACTTTCAGGAGTAATTATTCCATCTTTACTATAAGGCCCATAAGTGATCATGAGAGCATCAGGTTTCAAATAAGCACCAGCATTTTCAAAGAGTCCGACAGTGCATTTAAATGGGCTAATATGGATCATATTAGCATTATAAATATAATCAATACTATTTTCTTGAAAACCACATACAGATAACTTGTTACAAATATCTAACAATTTAGGTTGAAGAATATTTTTTGTTTCACAAGCATTTGCATAATAGCTAATACTTCCAAGTAAACTTTCATCCACTTCTGTAGGTTGAAACTTTATCCCTGGAAAATGTGATGAAAAGTGGTAGACATGTTGACCAGATCCTGATGCTATCTCCAATAGCAGTGGACTATCATCACCAAGCTCATCAGATTCACAGAAAAGGAACCTTTTTAAAACTTGTAAAATTGGTTCTTGATTTCTTGTTGCTGCTGGATAAACCAGTTTTTCTCCACTGATACTGCAAAGCCAAAATAAAAGTTTTATAATCTATTTCTAAAATAAAATTTATGTGTTTTTTGATCTAATAAGTACACCGACCTGGTGTCTCCATGGAAAGAGCAAACAGAATCCTGTTTCACAGACATTAGTCTTGCTGTTGGTTTAGTATTAATATATATACGTTGTATATTACGAATCTTATAAAAGCTAGCTATATACATTCAGAGATCCAAAACTTGTTTGATGAATCAATAAATAAGTATAGTAGAATCCCTCAACACGCGCGCTTAATGATTTATATTTTATGTTATGAAATAGAACTTTATCGAATAAATTCATACAAGTTGTGAAATTACACCCCACATCACTTAACTTATTTTATCTTAATCATAGATTTACTTAATGAATAAATTTTCTTTCGAACTTTTTGGAACAACTGACAGTGACATTTAGCCAACAGCAAGGCCGGCTGACCGTCACTTCTTCTTGATTTTTCCCTTTTTGAATTTTTCCCTTTTGTCGGGAAAGGCAAAGAGCTTTAGCTCATACAGCACAAGGTTTTCGTGTTTTATGTGTTCTTATTTCTTAATTGTTTCTAAATCGTCGTAGTTCACCTTCTCCACACTTGTACAGTACTACAGATGTTAACTGGTTAAAACACTAACATTTTACACATTAAACTCTACTGATACACAATAAAAATAATAGAATAAGAAAATTTTAACCACCACTCCCCGTTCCCGCCAAGTCTTTCCTTTTGTAGGAAAAAGCAAAAAGCGTTTTATCAACTGGTTGTTCATGATGTGATGCTGAATGGAGAAGTTTAGTGATGCTAAAAATACTATATTAAACTTCATCACATTATAATATAAATCTAAACTAATAAAAAGTGAAAACAAAATTCAATCAATCTTTATATGACTGAGTAGTAAATGATTGAAGTTGTAGCGGACCTACGATATTGTATTCAGTTTAAAAACTTTTTACTGATATTTTTTATTTAAGTTTATGTACAAGACGTATTGTTGTACTTGACACGGTGTAGACGGCGAGAGCGTTTAAAAAAGAAAAAACTATCTGAAGTTGGCGCGCTCCGTCAGTTGATGATATATGTTTTCACTTGATTGGAAAATTTAATTAAACAGAGTTTATGATAAAAAGAACTTTTCACTACCCTACCTACTTCGCTATAAAGTTAACGTATTTTAATTCGGAACGTTTGTGGCCTTTTCACCCGCGTGTGACGTCATACGACTGGGATTATTATGGACGAAGTACTCGTTTTTACTTTTTTCGAGAAACGTAACCTTCATTTACAACTAAGTAATTTTAATAACTTTTCACCAAAATTTCAAAACACGCTATTTTAGTATTAAAACAAATACTTGATCCGTAGAAATTGTAAATTGTAAGTCCTGTGTCCGCTTCTCGCATATCATCTTGATTTAATTGGTGAAAAATTAAAGTTCCGTACAAGGGTGCACAAAGAGATTTACGACGATTAAGCTGCTCTTCTTGTGACCTAATAGAGCTTACAGTAACCGTATTAAAATTTAACTATAGGCAAATTCATTATTCCATATTCTTCTCTTCTTCATTTCGTTCCTTATCTAAACTTGCTAATTATTCTTACTGGCAAATAGGTACTTAAACCCATTGCCATGACGATGGCAAAGTAATCAAAAGAAAAAAAAACTGTCATTTGTCAGGCAGTTTATTTAATCGTAAAGGTTAAAACTCCATTATGACGTCACATAATTTCCTCTATGATTGTTCATTCTGAAATTGGATTGCGCAAAGAACTCTAGTTTATACAGCTACAGATGTTTTCTTCAATTACAAAATATAATTGAAAAACTAATTGTTTACATCTAAATCACAAATTAAAATTTGATTCAATGCTTTTTCTGTTTTCATTTGCAATTTGATTTAATGTGCTAATTTGAGCAGCAGGGTAAAAGGTTCTTTATTTTATCAATCAAGTTTTCAAAGAAGAAAGAGAAAGCACTATTGTCAAATATGACTTGAAACGGAGCAAGAACAATAACAACATTCTATGAATTTGATTGGTTAGACCCCTGAGGTCAAACTTGTCAAAATCGGTTTGTTATGCCCAAAATACCCATAGGACGGTTATTTTTGGAATTTGACAAAGCCCACGTCATGTCACAGTTTATATAATTTTTAAGAATTATATGGGTGACAAGGATAAAAAAGGCTGCGAACACATTTGCTTCATTTAAGTTTTCAAAACCAATAGAGAAACAAGGATTAAAAGGAAAAATCTATTCTAAACAATTGCCAACTATTTGTTGCCAAATAAACAAACAAACAAAAGAACGCGAACAAAATCGCGCTTTAATATTTCTTGTCTAGATTGAAAGTTTATTTTATGTTATAAAAGAGAGGTTGAAAACATTACCACTAAACAAAAAAAGTTCTATTTCTGAGGAAAACTTAACGTATACTTGTAAAATTGGCAATGACTGTTAAATTAAGGAACAAGATTTGTTTGAAATATTGAAATAGTAAAATTATTTTTTCTAAAGCTAATTCGGTAGGTTAAGGATCACTGAATACCTTGTTCTACTTATAAATTTCTTTGGTAGCTAATAGTAGACTTAGGTAGAGGTAGGTACTTTAAGAGAAATTCCAGCCAGCGTTTCTCATCCTAATTCAGTTACGGACCCCTTTGAAATCATCCAGAATTTTTAAGGACTCATAAAATTAAATGCGGCCAAGTATGAGTCACCCTAGCATTGGAGTGTTGCTTGTTCATGTTTTTGTGAAGGTGGTAGCATTTATCAATTAGCTATAGTACTGTATTTTTAAAGTCCGGAAATATATCCACTAATCTATAATACATATAACCATTGTTTGTGGTAGATAAATGAAGAAACAATGTTCTAGAAATCTAACTATAGAACCGCGAGCAAAAAAATTGAAAATTTAAGTCTCAACATACGTTCCAACCTGTACGTCATTATTCCTTCAAACATTATTAGAAAAATACGGCCTTTGTGTCGCTTCTTGGTGTTCTTGACTTGAAAATAAAAAAAGCAGATCTATCTTACATAAAAGATCTATTGTAGACATAGTTGGTCAAGCCAAAACCCGTTAGTTAACGAAGTTAAAATTTCGAGAAACTGATTAATTTTAAAAAGTTGTTGACAAACTCATTGATTCCGTCAAGATTCTTATTATTCCTTATTTCTACTTTTTGATTTTGAAACGAAATATTGAATTTGAATAAAAAAATATATGATGTTTTAATTTAATCATAATCATAAGACACATGAAATAAAAAACTTGTTATTAAAACAAATATCATTATTTATAATAAAAAATAATACGAAAGACAACAAGACATTGGATGAATAATTAAATTGATTATAACGTCATTTATTCACATAAACATATTTGATTAGAAACTTCTCCTCAAATAGAGCAGTTCCTGAGTAAGGTATACATGGATGGATGAATGGATGTTGTATCTATTTTATATTGCCATAGTTTACATTTAAGTATATACCTTTTTTGTGATTATTTAATAAAATACTTATTTATTATTGATGTCGTTTACCACGCCAACCAAGAGGTACAACACTAGGTGCGTTTTTAAAATGGGTTCTCCCCGTTATGCCTATTCCGGCTTTAACTTAATTCTGTTATTATTTCTAAAAATCCTTTATAGATTCAATAGCGACCAGCCCCAGCTTCGCACGGTTGCAATGCTGGTATTAAATACATTACAAAATGTCTCATACAACGTTCACAGATTTTTTGTCATTAAACAATACTAGCATGTTTTCTTTAGAAGTTACTCTTGAAAGAGTGACATAATATTGGTCATGTGAAAAACACTCAACGCTCAAATGCCGGTACCATATGCTTACATAGGAACAGACAGTAGGAAGCGACTTTGTTTTATACTATATAGTATTAATTCTAACACTTAAAAGATATTATGAAGCACCATAAATTAAAATGTGTCCTGGCAATGCAGAAAAGAGTAGGTTTACCTACTTTACCTCATTTTAGTCACCTTTAAACATAATTAAAGTTAATATTCATTTCTTTATCAATATTGCATAAACTAATTAAAACTCATTTACTAACATTGAGATTGAGGTACTCATCGAATTTTATATATTTTGGCATAAGCTAAAACCATACAATTGGAGGTTATATAATTTTATATTGTTGCTAATTTTAATTACCATTACTGTATGTATTAAGTGTTTGTACTAGCCGTACTTACATTGAAACGAGCTTATTTAATTATGACTGTTGTATGTGTGATTCTTGTTTGACAGAATTCTAGGTTTTATGCTTTTCTACTGGGCTTATATTTTATTCTTTATGAATAATGTTGATTTACTAAGGTTACTAAATATATTAAACAATACATAGTTATAAATACTCATAAGTAATAAAATCCAAAAACAATTTTAATGGCTAATTTTTTTCCCTTAGATTTAACAGCTGTAGGTATTTTTAGTATTCACAAAAGTTATCTCTGAAGAAGTAATTAAGAGAGGTTTAAGCATAGTAGGTGAAGGATTCAGTCAGACAAAATAATTTATTTATAAATATACCTGATTGACAATTAAATATAATTTATTTATATCTTTAAGACAATATTTTCAACAAACCTCCAACTATACTTATTGTTGTCATAAAATATACAACAAGTATTATGAATATAAATGAACCATGACAAGCACAGTTCTTTACAATGCAGTTTTGACTATATATGTAAATACACTTTTTGTATAATTTTGACATTGGCACCAAATTTTTTTAATAAATATTATAATTAGATGTAAACCAATGTGGAGGATGTGGTTGCTTGGTCTGTTACATGCCTTGGTTAACCAACCAATTAAACCAGGTTGAGGGTTAGAATTGTAGCTGACAAATTGTGCTGCTGTCCTTATTGTGCTTGGATAGTGGCAATAGATTCGCAACTTGTTACAATGACTCAACATAAACATGCGATGTTGAATACCTCTACCTATCCCTCTTGAGGGATTAATTATAGCTTGAATTCTGTTAATAAAACACATTGAAAATATACAATCCAAAGAAATACTAAGATTACATAGGATTTCTCCTCTTTTAATTTATATTTAGGAATCTTTTAATTTATTGCTAGGATAAAAGTAATCAAATTTTAATACAAATCTAGATTTCTATCAAACCATTTTTTTAATTACTAAAAACATTAGTACTAACGAGAAAAAAAGAAAGAACACTATAAATAAAAATTAAGTGCACATTTAATACTAATGCAAGTTAGCAGCTATAAGACAACTACTGTCAATGTTTTTGAAATTACAGATTGATAAAATGAACGCATATATTTCCTGCAATATGTTTCCTGCATTTTTGTTAATTCCAAAAGGAGCACAAGTAAGAACTCTATTTTAAAGAATCTTTAATTTAGTGTTATGTTTCCATTCTTTTTTTCTGGACTGAAGAAACCGATCGTTTTTCAATTGTAGTTCTTCCACCTTTTACAAACAATTAACTCGCCACTCTAACTTTTCTTGCAAATGTAAACCGACTAACATTTTCCGAAAACTAAGTTAAATTAATCGACATTAATATTATAACCTCTGTTTCACATAATTGTAAACATTGTCAATCATTTGTTTTGTTTCCTTCTTCTCAAGTTGTCAATCATAAAAACCCTTTCATACAGGTAAAAGGTAGAGATTTTGTCTATAGTTTATATACTACTATGAATGTGTGTAAATTATAAGTGTGAGTATGCGCTTAGTTTAGGCTCGGCCTTATTTAATGTAATATAGCAATAGTTTGTTAAAAGTTTCGATATATCCGATAACTTAAAAAAATATATTTAATTTTTGTATCTTTTCCACGTCTGATTGTCATGCAATAGAAAAATTTATATGAAAAAGCATTAAAAATATTCTTTAGAATGTTTCTAGTTGGTATTTTTATTCATATAGCGTTTCTGTTCTCAATTTTCGACATTTATTTTAAATCTCCAATAGTTAGACACGTAACTCCATATCAGCCTCACCATGAAGCAGTCGCCGATCGAATTATTTTGTTTATTGTGGACGGTCTTCGGGCTGAATCATTTGTTAACCACACAACTATGCCATATTTAAGGTATTGTTAAAATTTAATCAATGACAATCCTTTACTAATAGAAAAGCCAAACATTTCATAAATTATCATAATTTATTATTATTGTATTCTTTGACTCATTGTATATCCCACATTTGAATGTTTATAATTTATTAATTACTATTTATATTACAGATCAGTTGCAAACTCATTTGGTAGATGGGGTATCTCCCATACTAGAGTACCAACTGAATCAAGACCTGGCCATGTTGCAGTTATATCTGGTTTCTATGAAGACCCATCAGCAGTTGCAAAAGGCTGGAAAACAAATCCAGTGGATTTTGACTCAGTATTAAACCAGACAACTTACTCATGGTGCTGGGGCACATATGATATACTGGAAATATTTACTAAAGGATTGCTTGATGATCACATTTATACAAGCAAACTTGACCCTTATGATGAAACCTTTAGTTCTAATAAAAACACAACAGGACTTGACTCATGGGTATTTGAAAAAATGAAAACTTTTTTAAACAATGCAAAGTATGACAGTGTTTTAAATGATAAGTTACATACAGGAAAAATTGTGCTGTTTCTACATCTCCTTGGTACAGATACCTCTGGACATACCCACAAACCTAGGACTGAGTAAGCTTTTTTATCTTTAACTTTTTTTTATTCTTAATTCTTTTGCAGAAGATCTTGTGTTTAAATCTTCATTCATGTTTTTAGAAAATTCCTTCAAACAGTTAAATTTGTAGATGAAGGTATTAAGGAAATTGAACAAGTTATTAGAGACTTCTATAATAATGATGAAAAGACTACTTTCATTATGACTTCTGACCATGGGATGACTGATTGGGGTTAGTAGTTAATGATAATTAAACTAGGTCTTTACTAGCAGACCTACCTTAGTTCTACATGTGCAACTTTCAATTTAAAATTTTCAATTTAAAAATGTGGCCATCTACCTGGATATCTATAACTTTTTAAACTTAAAATTTTGACTGTGCATTGATAGTCAGAAAACAACTGATTGAAGATCATTAAAATTATCAAAATTTAACTAACACCTTGCAGGTTCCCATGGGGCTGGTGATGAACATGAAACAGAAACCCCTTATGTGATATGGGGAGCTGGAGTGCAGCAGTCTGAACCTAAAGGAACTGACCATTACGCTAGAGGCATGTCTATAAACCACAGACATGATATAAGACAGGCAGACATGGCACCCCTGATGGCCACCATACTTTCTATACCAGTGCCTGTGAATTCAGTAGTAAGTATCCTTACCTTAACCACATAAAGTCTGCCTATTTGAGATGGTATGTTTGTTCTCAGGTAAACTTAATAACTTAGAGCAAAACTTAACGGGGCTCTATCTTTTAATATTTTTAAATTATTTAGCATTTATTATTTGGAGACTTATTTCCTTTCTACTATTGCAAATACCATGAGATTCTTGTATCTTTTTCATTAAAGTTACTTTCATCTCTGAGACAACATAACAATTAAAATGAAGGTTAATGTTCGTATTTACAGGGACAACTTCCAGTTGATATATTGAACATGACATTGGAAAATAAAGCAAAAGCAATGTATAGCAACAGTAGACAACTTGCATCTCAATATGACAAAAAGAGAAAAGAGGTAGAAGCAGATGCCATTTCTGTGTTATACCAACCATATGAGGCATTCACTGAAATCAAGTTTAATGAAATAATAGATTTTACTGACAAGTTGTTAGAAAAAAGAGAGTTTGAAAAAGTGATATTACTAAGTAAAGAAATTATAGACTTAAGTCTTACTGGTTTAGCTTACTATCACAATTATTACCAAAGACCTTTACTTATTCTTGTCACAATGTCTTTCTTTGGTTGGATAGCCTGTCTTCTAAAAATTCTCATAGAACAAAAGGTTAACACTCAAATCCATCCACCTTTTAAGAATTCTAACACAAAGAACAAATTTATGAATGTTATATTTAGTATATTATTTATGATAGCAAGTTTCCTTGTTTACGGTAATTATGATTATCTTATTATAGACCTAGTAGATGCATGTTGGTGAAATAATTGGTTTAATATCTTTACTATTTTTCAGCTCAGAAATTACCTATTCAGTATTATGTTTACTTCCTGTTGCCAATAACTTTGTGGTGGCATGCTCTTTACTCTTTAAACATCTGGCAACATGTTTTGAAGAAAAATGTCCAAAGTAGAAGTCACATTGTACATGTGGAAATAATAAGTTACATTTTAGGATGTATATCTATGGTAAGTCTTTAGAACATTACTATCCATTACATAGCAACATAACCTTGTTAAATTCCCATGTTGCATATTATTACCATATTTATCACATTTATTTACTATCATAGGGTCTCTCCTTTACTCATAGATGGATGTTGAGTATTCCATTACTTGGTATGGGCTTTTGGCCATTTTTTTCCACATGGAAGAATCATCTTTCAAATTCAACATGCATATTGTGGCTCACTGGAAATGTAATACTTAGTGGATTCTCTTTTATGCCAGTTGTGGGGAAAGGTGTGTTCATAGAATTAGTGTAAGTTATTTAGATTTGGTTTTTATTTATTGATCATGGTGGGCAAGGTCTATCTGAACAAAATGTTATGTTGCCAATTATTATGTTTTTTTTCAGTCTACTATCTGGCGTTATTTGGGTTGTTTTTATTATAGCCTTTATTTTGAAAGTATTGCTTGATCTTTATTATAATAACCAAGAAGAAAGAAAGGAATTGATATTATTAATAATGCAGATTGCCCTATTACTTGTTTCCCTTGAAAATATTTATGTACAAACTAAAAGATTTGATGAGGGCAGGAGCATCTCATACACTCATCAAGCATTGTCTTGGGTTACCGCAGGTACATTGTAATCACATTTCACAATATTAACAAGTTCATTACTACTTTTAATTCTTTATTATGAATGTGCTGTTTGTATTTTCAGGGTTATCACTAATTTTGCCTTTAGCAAGTTCTATGAGACTTATAAATCGCCTTCTATCAATTTATACTTCAATCCTGAATATATATTTGCTGCTATCTGTTGCCCATGAAGGACTTTTTATGGTCACTTTGATTTTCAACATAATGTCCTGGATGTATATTGAATTCAAACTCGTTCATTTAGAGAATGTAAAGGTAAATATTTTTTTTTATTTATGACATTTTTATAACTATGTTATATTATTATATAAGACTTAATTTTTTTTATAGATTCTAGATATTTTTTTTGGAAATGAGATTTCAATGAAGGAAAAGCATTTGATCACAGTTGATAGAAGTATAAGTATTCAAGATTTTAGAAGAGCGTTTTTCTTTGTATCCTTTAAAAATGATAAGGTTTGGATAAGAAAACCAAAAATATACTTGTAAATAACAAAAACTTTAAATTGGGATGTCAAAAATGTCCTTAAAATATATTATGTTGATTAACTCAGTGACTACTTTCGAACTCCTAAAGCAAAACTAATAAAGAAAGACGAGACTCGGCGGTTGCATTAATTTTTGAAAGCATGTAATTGTATCATGATTTCTTCCAAACAAACCATTACTTGTTTAGTAATGAGAAAAATGACTATTTGAAAAATATTATAACCATTTTATTTGCCTTATCAAAAACTTCAGCTTGTTTATATAATTCTAGCATTCTTTGGAACTGGCAACATTGCGTCAGTGAATTCATTTGAAGTAAGATGGGTAACATGTTTCATCACATCATTCCAGCCATTTGTTATAACTGGTCTTATTTTATTTAAGACTCTCTGCCCATTCCTATGTGTTGCTTGTTGTTTTAGAGCAATACAATATATAACAAAGGTAATGGAGCTATTCATATATATACAGTTGTATGTTCATTAAAATTATTTTTCGAGAACTTAAATGATTTTTTTATTTGCAGGCACCAACTGGCTACTTAAATATAATGGTGTTAATTTATTCTAACTTGATGGGAATCCAGTTGTTATATTATGTAAAAAATACGGGAAGTTGGCTTGAAATAGGAACCTCTATTTCACAATTTGTTATAGTACAAGTGATTACTCTATTTATTGTAATTATAAATCAAATTGCTAAAATACTGACTGATGTTAATTTTTATAAGTTTGCAAACAATGTGTTCAAAACAAGAAAGAAATATGTTTAGAATATTCAATTTGTTTTTATTTATATAATTAACTTTTAAATGTATAATTCAAAGTCAATCCTGTTAGAGCTGTAAAACTGACTGTCCTCACCACATTTTCTTACCCACACACCAGTTTTGAAATATCCTTCTGTCAACCACTTATTCATCTGCTCTGTTGTATGAGGGCCAGATACTTCTGCATTATCGTCTTGGCTCCATTTGAATTCCCATTTAACTACATTGTTTTCTTCCTGGTTATCATCATCAATTTTACTTTCTTCATTTTGAGCAGTACCTGTACTAGTACTGTCTAAAGTATGTTTTTCTTTTTGATCAAAATCATCAGAATACATGTCCAACTCTATATCTTTTTTCACATTTTTGTTAATGATTGAATTAATTTTGTCATAACTCTCTTGGTAAATATCCATATTACCAGTTTTGGTAAGAATTTGATTTGCCAATTCAGTGATTCGAGTAACGATTTTACTTCCTTCATCGACTATTCCTGCTTTCTTTCTCTTCCAGCGTTCAGCACTTGATATCTTGGAACTAGCTCCTAAAACATATTTTTAAATTACATCTCTTATAAAAATACTTGAATAGACTATTGCTATAAGGAGTGATAAGTCTGAAGTCACACTACAGTAAGTTTGTAATGTTCTGTATTTATAAAGGTATAGACTTTATAAATACACAACTATAGAATATCTTACCTAGACGTTGCAAAGTTTTAGCAATTGTTTCTTTTGGAGTCATATGCTGGATGATCTCTTTGTAGAATTCAATTAAATCAAATTTTTCATCAGGTTCATCCTCTTCACTGCTAGATTCATCACCCAGTCCCTTCATATCATTGTCCTTGTGAACTTTATATTTGTCCTCTGGTCTCCCCTTTACTTTAACCCAATCTATGTTGTCTAGCCATCCATCCTTGATTTCTTTTTCTTTCTTCCAGTGATAATGCCCTTCATTATCAAAATGCCCTTCTTCAAGCTCCTCCTTCATGTTGAATGGTGTGATTGTGATCTTATAAAAATAAACAAACATTAAAATAATTTGTCTCTTGCTATTCACATTACAGTTCAATATTATACTTTGTAATACTTGATTTGTGACGTGTGTTGCACCTTTTGATCTACTCTCCAACAAAAATTACTATTTGAAAATTCATTCAATATTCTACCCATTTTGGTCAGTATTCACCTAGCCTGACAATACTACTTAGGTAGAGGTAAAACATTGGAAAAATAAAATCGGAAATGCAAATTGTAAACACTATTAATAAACTATAATAACAAGCGATACTTTTGTTGGACTTACTTCACCTTCCATTCCTCCAGTACCCTCCTCTTCTCCTTCTATATCATCTGCATTCAAAACATTGTATTTTTCTTCTTCTGCACCACTATCTTCTTCATCAGAATCTAATGAATGCTTTTTAACATAATCACTCTTTTTGGAGCCACTCGGTTTTTCAGGGATTTCAAAAGCCACAGAAGCTGGTCTCTTCGCCATAGCTATATTCTAACCTATAATCAACCGACATATATTTTTCAACTTGCAAAACTTTTACATGTAGTATGAAATTAATACAAATACATATTACAAACAGAATATACACAATCCAATATTATCGGCCACAACCACCAAAATTGTTATTGTTTTTTTTTTTTCGTTTTTACTGGCTTGGATGCGATGTCCTTCGAGCAGTGACCGTAGTTCATTTTATGTCTTTGCTTGAGATTAATTTTTTTGGCACTTGATTAAATTTTAGTCACAGTTTTAAATCATGGTTTAAATGTTCCAACGCGACTAAAGTCAAATTTTGCCCAATTTAGTTTTAAATATGATTGAAAACTAGATTTTTGATCTTAATCTGGTGAAACAAGCATTTGTTGCATTACAATAAATACTTTAATGTATTTAACTGTTCATTTTATTTTCGTGGATAAAGCATCCAAATTTCCGAAAAGGTCTGATTTGTTTTTCTACAGAAAATGACGCCAATATTCAGAATGAGCATTTTATGAAATTCATTAAAAACCTTTTTTAAAATTTTTACTTAAAACAACTATTTAGCTGGGTTCTGTAAAACACATTTTGTACAATATTTTATCTACTAGCAATTTGGTATATTTTGACGAAATTAAGTTAATGGACGGTACGCTAATAATCGTGGGTCACTTTATTAATTATAACTTATTAAATAACATTTCATTTGTTAAGTATTGGTTACCTGAGGTTTTATAATGATTTAAATTGCCATGACATTGAAACATGTAGCAGTTCTATGGTGATAATGACATGATAATCATAGTACCGAAATTAAGTTACAATGTTTTTTTTGTCCAGTCCAGTCAAATATCAGATATATATTTAACAGAGTACGACTGTCCGCAGAGTCGTTTTAGTTGATCAGTTTTCAAAAAAAAAATACCTGCAGAAAATTATTAAATTTTAAAATAATTTTGTTTTTGATTATGATGTTTTAAATATGAAGGTTGAATATCTCATATAATACTATGAACTTCTAATAAATCAATAAAAATTTATCACGTCGTTATAAAAATAATTTTCCGTAAACCGGCTGTATCTCAAAATCAACTTTTTAGCGTTGGCCTCTTTGTTTAAACACTTTCAACAATAATTTATTTTTTCTTGATGGGTGATGTTATTTATGAAACGTTGATAATAAGATAAACAATGAAAGTAATATAATGATGGATGGAATTATGAATTTTCCTACAGAAACAAGCTAGTACGGTCGGTTATTGTAGCTGTAGATTCTCAGATTAACTGTTTGCTATAGAGAAATGTATTTTAGAAAAAATCCGTTCTTCCGAAAAAAATCGGAATTAAAAAACCTCCCGAGTGGTAGGGACTTTTATTATGTTTGTGTCCTAACTAGTCCAAATCATTTTCCTAAGCCATTTGACTTTCCGCTTCTCCATCCACACCCCCATTTTCAGCTTTCATTTATTAGGTTATTCGACTCTACTACAATGAAAACGATTAAGATTAGATAATAAATCTAACTGTAATTCACAACTCAAAAAAACATATCTCCTTTTTAACAATATTTGAACAAAATTCAAACAGACAATCTACATTTTTACCCTTCCATTCCAGCAGATAGTAAAGCAAATAATTCTTCTTCTTGTTTTCTTTTAAGCATTTCTATTGCTGATTCAGTAGATATTTTCTCAAAATTTAGCTCTTTATGATCAATACCAAGAGTAACAAATGCTCGACGCAATTGACCAGAACTAAGCCACCCTCTTTGACCAGGATCAAAACTCTTAACAATAGCTTCCAAGTGTCTAAAATTACAAATCAAAAGCATGACTAAAGAAACGCCCACTAAGAAATGAAAAGGTACCTGTACATAGGAGTCAGCGTTGCCAGTTTTTTTTGCCAAGTCGGGACTTTGGTACTTTTTGAGTGAAAATAGCGGGATTCTTTCGTCAGAAGCAGGACATAGTAAAAAACGTATATAATCAAAGGTTTTCAAATATTTATCTTTTTATTTGGCTTAAAATTACGTTTACGTGACAATAGATAGCAAAAGTAGCCACAGAAAATGTATTTTAACAAAAACGAATATTTTAAATCAGATTTACTGTATCGTTAAATTCGTCTTTAGAATAAAAAAAGAAAAAAAAAAGAAAAACAAAATTAAGAGACGTGCATTCTCATTTAAATTTAAATTGGATTGGTTGGATTTAAAAATCGGGAAGTCCCGCCAAAATCGGGACGTCTGGCAACGCTAATAGGAGTATAGGTATTCACTAAGGATTAATATACACCTAAAATAGCACAGATAGTTTGCAGGTAATTAAATTTTATTAATTCTCAAGATAAGTATTTATGTTCTGGAACCATGATATGGTATTGTTTTATAAAATGGTACCTTTTCTCGTACAGAACTGGTGCTGCAGTATGCCCTAAACGAAATAACATGCAATTGTCTAGCAAGGATTCGAGATACAATAAAGGTTTGTCTGAGCCTTCTGCTATAACTTTGGTTAATAAAAAACGAATCAATTCTGGAATTCGTCTTTCTTTTAAATAGTCCTCCGTTCTTGAAACAGTTGATAAGATTTTTTGTTTTCGGGGTGAAATCTTTATTTCTTCATCGGAGTTATCGGTTAATAAACATTTACATAAATACAAAGGTTCAACGGGTAAATTAAATTCTAATTTAGATACTTTTACACTTTCTTCGTCCATTTGAAATTGGTTTTAAAATATTTTTATTTACCGACGTATGACAAGGATGAGATTGTGACGTACTCAAAGTCAATTGAAATTTTGTCGTTAATGTGCAGCTTACATCACGCTTATGTACATGAAGGTAAACAAACACAATATTTTTTATTTTTTTTTTAAACCATACAGTTTTGCTTTTATGTGAAGAAAATTGCTGACATCGCGTTCTGTATTGGGTGCCCCACGGCTTTGCCATATGGACGAATAGTATCTTAAATATTCAAGATAGAAAATTTTACAGAAATAATTCATTTTGATTTCAAAAACAATTTAAACTGCATTCTAAAAATTTTGAAGACACCTCTGAACCAAAACACTAATCCGCCAAATGATAAAAACCGTAATTTTACGATACTAAATAAATGCTCAGTAGTAAAGATTTTTTTTCAAACAATACATAGCATAATTCCATGCATCCTCTAATATTTAACTGTAAAATTTTTACGTACGTCAATAATTTAAAAAAATAGGTAATTTAAAGCTTTAAACAAGGTAAATTAAATTATGCAGTAGTGTAGTATAAAGTGTTTTTCATTTTATAACGGTTTGAGTATCAGTTAAAGTTTCCTTATTTTGTCTTCTTTTCTTGTATATCAGCAGAATTTAGTGTGTAAGATGCTAGTATTTTAACTAGTGAATTTCTGTGTGGAGAAAGTGAATACGGCATTTTACTGTAGGCAGATTAACACTCCATCTAACATTTTCATTTAAACATCATTATCTCATCTATAAACTCACTGAGTATCTTCATGAAAAAAGAAATTATAAGAAGACTTGTGAGTATCGGCCATAGAATAGGGTGTTAACTTTTGATGGAATAAAAACATTTCAAACATGTTACCTACTATGGAAGTCATATATTTAAATAAAAACAGTGTTAACCAAAATAAATTTTGACATATTAAAATAAAAGTTTTACAGTTACATGAATCAAATTTAACATTTGACTAAGATAAATAAGTTATTTAGTACAATTTAAAAATTAATGTTAACCTAAACAAAACGGACACAAATGTATAACATTTTATTTTTTTAGGCATACAAAACACATTTTACACATTTAATTTGCTTAACATTGCTAAATTTAATAAAAAAAAATATTGCTTTTTATTTTAAAGGAAATACATTGCTGTTAAATGTTTAAAACTTTATAATCGAGTTTTGAGATTTTAAAATCAAAATAGAATAACTTTACTCCGTTAACTTAAAAAGTACTTAAAATAGTCAAATGAATTTAAACTTTTCTTAAAAATGACTCGACCACTGGTTCGGATAATTTATGTTGGGGAAGATGATATGGAATTGCACTTTACTACCTCCCCCCCAACCACTCACCTCCCGTATCTTTGCCGCCGAAAAATAATGTCGAAAAACCGATTTATACAATGGAAGAACGTAATTATGTACGTAAATAATTATACAGAAAAGAGACATTTATATATACATTAATATAAACATTTACACATTTAATACACAAGGAAGAATCCGGAAAAAATAGTAAAAAGTATAAGCAAATTCCCATTGCTAGAGTTAAAAAATTATATTCAAATAGACTTAAAATAAGTTCTCACGCAAATCGTACAGGAAGGAATTTAAAAAATAAAAAAAAGTAAAATCTAAGCAAATTTCCATTTCCATGTTTTTATTAAATTAGATATAAAAAGTTCTAATAGGAAATAATATGACAAAAATAGAAAAGTATTAAAGCAAATTCCCATTGCAAAAGTCAAAATGGTCCTTTATTTAAAAAGACTCAAATAAATATCCAATTTAAATAAAAATAATTTGTTTAAATTCAGTGGTAGAAGTAGATTTCACTAAAACATGTGTGAAAAATTAAAAACAGTATGACAATTAGTATTAAAGATTGCAACACTCCCAAAAAGAAGCGTGGTTATAAATTGCACATTAAAAGAATTTATATTGTATAGTTCATATACAGAAACTAAATATATACCTACAAAATTTATATGAAATTATGAACTAATCAATAATTTGAATAATAAAAAAGTAACATGAATAAACAACACGAATTTTTTTTGTATCAAATAATAAAATATAATACAACAAAAAGAATGAAGTAGTAACAATATATCTAATAGTATAAACAATAGCAGTAAAATATAATTTAATACATTTTTTTTTTCTTTAATATGG
Source organism: Choreutis nemorana (assembly GCA_949316135.1). Lineage (NCBI taxonomy): Eukaryota > Metazoa > Arthropoda > Insecta > Lepidoptera > Choreutidae > Choreutis > Choreutis nemorana. Next base: position 5,372,925 of record OX438598.1, read on the forward strand.
AACTCCTTTCAACACACAAAAAAACTATACACACTGAAGGCAACGTTGGTGCGATTTTTATGAGAGAGACGCATCTGACGCGTCCACCTCGCTTGAAACGTTCTTGTTTCTCGCTCAGTCGATCTCCAGTAACCTCCATATGCTCGGGAAAATGGTTCAAGTCCCTATTTAACCGGGCACAAGGGTCACCGGACCTGTCTTTGGTACTAACGTCGACAACAAATTACTGCAACTGTTCTGCTGCCAGTTAGCTAGCGGAACTGCCTGTGCGTTAGTTTTTATTTGGCCCAAGTTGGAGGTGTATATAATAAACGAATTTTATATAGATATATTTAATAAAAGACGGAATACTTTAATGTACCATTTCAAACCATGCTTCCTTTCCATCATAAACATGGAGAGTTTCTGATCTTTAAGATCCACCCCACACATGAAACGATTGTACACACTACTACTACTTCCGGTTTTAATATGTTCTTTAAAACCAGAAAGCCGGAAGGAACCGCCTGCCTTCTACCACGTCATCCTTGTAGTAAGTCGACACTGTTGTGACTAGTCTGACGTCCATCCATGAAGTGACAGACTCGTCACCACAGTGTTGACTTACCATTGTACAGCATGGTAACCTTTTTTCATTCAATTCGTGATTGACTCTTGGTGTTTTCAATCAGCGCCTGATTAATGTACCGACAAAGTCAGTTTCGGGAGATTTAATAAATCTCGCTAAAGGGACATAATTATATAAGTTTTCCATGAAGAGGGTTTAACCTTAACCTCGACGAATAAATTAATAACAGTTTTCGCTGTTGCAGAACTGAAGCAAAAAATCGATGGTGTAAATGATTTTCCGGTGTAAAAAATTTCATATTAAGAACAAAGCTGCTTACGGTTTTGCAGAGTTCATATCTTTTAATGTTCATATCTTGCTTTGGTCCGGATGCACTGAACCCAGCTAAAATGCCCTTTCCAAAGCAGCAGCGGTACGTCAATAGAAACTTCCCTGCAAGACGGCTTTGAACTTACGATTCAAATAATCGACTATTGGCGTCACTTTTGACGACTCAGACCCCCGCACCGTTACTAATCTATTGTCGACGAAATGAAGGTTTATTTTTTATTTTTTATTCATAACCAGGCAGGCATTTGACCCCAAACCCGCCTGATGTTAAGCGACGATGAGGTCTAAGGTGGATCATGCCTGCCTAGGAGAAACCTATTCACTCTTGCCTTAAAGAGGCCCGAGTTATATTGGTCAGGAAACACATCGACAGGCAAAGAATTCCAGACCCTTGCAGTATGCATTAGGAAGGAGCTATCGAAGCGTTTAGTCTGGATGGTCGGAACATCTACCACAAAAGGATGCAACTTCAACCTACGTCTAGTATTCCGATTATAAAAGGGGGCCGGTGGAATTAAATTGTGCAATTCCTGCGCACACTTTCCGAAATGTATCCTATAAAATACCGATAGACACGCAACTTCACGGCGGTGGCTGAGGTCATGAAAGTTAGCAATATCATCGTCAATCCCGATGATTCTTCGGGCTCGCTTTTCAACAGAGTCAAAAGCTGCTAGCTGATACTTGGCTGAACCAGGGCCGAGCATTGCTGCCCGTAGAAACATCAGAGAAAGGAATATAATATTCCATTCCCAAACGGATGACCTCGGTAACAGCATCAGCACATCTCGACGGATCACTTGAAGAAAAGCAAGCTCGCTTCCATGGATAAGATGCAAAAAGGTGCTGCATCTCATCCCAATCTGCCGACTTGAATAGCCACACGCGCCTCATGCCAACTGGGCACGATTCGGGTGGGGAATATACGGATACAGATTTCACCAAACAGTGATCAGATGATCTTAAAGGTGCGGATACAGACACCAGATATCTGTCCGGATCAGACGTCAGCAGAAGGTCCAAGCAGTTAGCTGTATGAGAGTCAACGTCCGGTATCCTTGTAGCACAACTTACAAGCTGCTAGAGATCCAGCGACAACGCTAATTTCCGCGCCTCTCTCCCAACATGATCGGTAACGCATAAGAAGATGGAACCGGTTTTTCGTCATTCGTTTTCGGAAGCTCGGCAAACCTAACACCCCGTCATCCAATATTCACCCAACCGACCACTAACATACATACCCATCAATATCATTATGGCAAATAACCTATATGGTTCCGGAACAGTCGTGGAGACGTCGATGATTGGGACTCCTCCCAATCATGCAATCGAGACTGAGAGGGGATGCCTGTTTCAGACGCTGCTACAATGGTTTCCCGCGCATAACCCTCGGGTTAGTTCCTTCAATTTTGGGTCCAGGAGTTTCGCAAAACTCTTCGCATTTACCAGAGAACGATCAATAACCTTCATTCCACTGGTAACTTCGCTCTTGTCCTTGTCCTTCTCCTTTGACTCCTCTTTCCCCTTCCCCTTTCACTTCTCCTTTTTCTTTTAATAAAATGTCCCTCAATTCTTCGAGGCTCAACTCCTCCCCATTTTCCACCTCTCTTCCAGAATCCACGTCTTAAAAACATGCCACATCACAGCCAAAGCCAAAAACAAACCTCACATGTTAAAAATATAAAGAGGCAACGCCTTCGTGCAACATGCAATGTTTGACGCATGTCAAATATAATTTTGCAAAACATTTTCACTAAGATAATCATAATAAACTCCACCACTGCTCGGTTTATCATTCGAAAAACTCACCCATATACTTTTTTGGGGGAAAAAAATCTCCCATTTGATCATCTGCTTTAATACCCATGTTGTTGAAAAAAACAAGATTTAGTCTGGTCAGCATTTTTTTAAAGATAAATGAAAATTAAGTAAAATGTTTCGACATGGTGAAAAATTTGTAGATCTGTTTGTTTGTCCGAGATGTATAAAAGCTGTATACTTACTCCATCTACTTCATCTATTGGATTAGGAGCCGATGGGACCCCCTCTTCTAAAACTTCTATCTAGTCAGACGTTAAAAGGTTTTGAGGACGCCAATGCTAAAGAAAAAATGAAATTCAAAATATGCATATAAAGGGCAAAGGGAAATCTTAATAGATATTTAAGATTTATATCTATGTATATTTAAATTAATCGAAGATTCCCCCAGTTTCGGTCGTACGCTCAATCAGTACGTTATCTTGGGCCCTAAGGGATCCTTGTAGCGTCCTCTCCACCGTCAGCCCCAACAACAAATTTGATGTGCTATCCATAATCACACTCTATAGAAATTAATCACATTTTTAAAATGGTAGTAGCTTTTGACCTAACATGCTTACTATCTCTACTGGGATTATGGCTAAGATACAATAATATAAAATTTGCCAGCTTTTTACTACGTTTTTATCGCGGTGAAATTTTGAGCACTATTATTTACTTACATAGCTGGGTACTGTTAATCAAACTGTGAACTTTGTTAATTGCAAATCCAAAATTTTAAAGTAAAGACTTACGGGAATTTATTAATTAACTCAAAAAGTAAATTAACTAATATTCTACGATTAACATAAAGTGTTTATTATAAGATTAACTTTAAAGTTCATCCGTTATGCGAAGTCTTTATTTAAGTTAACGGTTAACGAAAAGGTGCCCGGCTAAGTTAATTTACTTATTAGGATAAAATTAAAATAATAAACCAACAGAAGTATTTATATATTACTGGCTTCTGAAACCCAATGAACATAAACTATTAGTAAACAAATATGAAGTAGTTTTGGTACAAATAATAAAAAAGGTTAAAAACTGTGTTATAAATTACAAAATTACCCTTTTCTATAATATAAAATAAGTAGCCAAACTAATAGCAATTATTTCAATATTGAGAAATGTAAAAAAAATACACGCTAAAGAAGAAACACGCTATATCGTAGCCCACCAGTCATCGCGTATTTGCACGTCCTAGTAACCGCCATTTGAATTTTGCATGTGTGCGAAAAATTTGTACTGTTTTTATGATGCATCCTTCCTTGCTTGCTTCAGATCCTTATAAGTTTATTAGTAAGGATGGGAAATTATTTAAATCCAAAGTAAATCTAGTGAAATAGTAGTCTAAAAGCCGTTTTTAAGACTGTGCATGATAAAATAAAATAAAAATGGCTTTTTATAGCTGTGGGACGTTTATTGGTTTTAAAAGACCGATAGTCATGTAAATCTTTTGAATCATATTGAAAGAGGTTATTTAAATAAGAATATTATAAAATCAAAACTATTCCAAGGCGAGGCTACGGCAAGGCCGTAGCTGGTCGCAAAATGTTTTACCGCAAAAGTGTTAAGAATGTTTAGTTTTAAATCACCATAAGAGTTAGACCTCGGCCTCACCTATCTCGAATATATCGATATAATTACTGATGATTTGGCAGTATGGTATTAAAACCAATGCCGTTAAAAATACAAAAAAAAGTAGTTGCAACTGTCGGCGCCCGGATGTACTTAGTGCCGTTATGTTTTGAAATATAACTGACTGTAGTGAAATAAAAACAAATAACATGTTTAAAATTAATTTTACTTGCGACAACCTCACAATATAATAAATTTTACTATTTTAGTGTTCTAATAAAATAATAATGAGTGCTGTGACTGAAAAAGAATCCGAAATCCTCATCGGTAGGATCGATGATTGTAAGTTTTAAATAAGCGTATTGATCGATTTTTTGTTTTTGTTGTAATATTTATAAATTATAAACTGTACTGTAACTTTTCAAAAAGGTGATATAGAAGTTCGAAAAACTGGACAAGAAATGGACATTATAAGACAAAGAACTATCGCTTACGAATATCTTTGTCGGCTTGAAGAGGCTAAAACTTGGATGGAAGCATGTCTTAGAGAAAAATTACCTCAAGCAACTGATTTTGAAGAAAATCTTCGTAATGGCGTGTATCTTGCTAAACTTGGACATTTTATTTCACCTGAATTACTCCAACTAAACAAAATTTATGACATAGATCAACACAGATATAAGGTGAGATAATTTAAATATTAAAAAAATATTGTAAAAATCTGTTTTTTTTTAATGTATTTATATTTCAATTTCTTTCAGGTCATGGGACTACAATTTAAACATACTGACAATATTAATAAGTTTCTTCAAATACTTAGAAAAACAGAATTACCTCTGGTGAGTTGATTCACTGAGTTTTATTCATCAAACTTGATTAAGGATGAATTTTTAAGAGCTAATACCTACTAATTAATAGATTATGCAAAGCATGTTCATTGAAAGTGTTTTAGTGTTAAGGAAAATTTGTTATTTCCTTGCACTTGTTGTATAATTGAGCATTCATTCATTAAATGAGGGAGCTAAACCGAGCATTACCGTGCACAACTTAATAATAAATCATTACATTTTTTTGGCAAATTTAAATTTTATCATCAGGGGTTATTCTTTATTTAGCTCTCTTAATGACACAGATTTTTTTTTGCATATCCATTCATCAAAGAAATTAAAATAATTAATGAACTCATAGTTAGCATTAAAGAAAATCCTTGCAAAGACCTGAGTTTTAGCTCAATTAATTAGCTTCACATACCAAATACTTATTTAAAGCAAATTTTCTACATAACTTCTACAAATATGTTAACAGACGTTTCAGCCAGAAACTACAGATATTTACGACAAAAAAAACATGCCAAGAGTTATTTATTGTATACATGCACTCAGTTCTCATTTATTCAAGTTGGGTAAAGCTCCACTCATACATGATGTTTTTGGCAAAGCTGTTTTTACTGGTGAGAATATTGTTTATACTTAAAGTGTTAACGTAAAGTATAATAATAATTTGTTTGCTTGAAATATGGTGCAAAAAAATATGCTAATGCAGTGATGACAATTAAAAAAGAAAAATATTTAAAAAAATATTTTTCTAAAAAAATATTTAAAAAAATATATATTTTTCTTCTTTAATTTAAAAATTAATTGCTGTTCTCAAGTCTTGCTATGACACAAAAATGACTTGACTGACTTAAATTGTTCTTTCTTTTTTTGTTCATTTTAATGCTGGGATGGTTAATAATTATTAAAAAATCTAGGAAAAGGCAAAACACAAGTTACAGTTTATGGGGCAAACTAATTAATATAAAATTTAATTAAAATTAATACTTATCTTCATAAATATATATTTATCATTAAAACTGTATGTTTTAGATGAGCAATTGGATTCCATTTCAAAAGATTTGCAGAAGTGCCAGCATCCATTGCCAATGTTTCAAAAAATCAGTGGAATACTTTCTAAAGATAATGTTGATGACAAGAATGCCCTGTATCAGGTAGTTGAAGAACTTAATAACCTTCTGGACAAACAAAAGCCAATAACATCAGCACTTTTAAACCCACAGTTAAAACTTAAATATGTCCAGAACAGATTAATTGATGAATACCAAAAAGTTTTAAGTGCTGCCAAAAAAGAGAAGTTAGAAGCAGCTCATAATCACTCAATCAATGACAGCTATGTTCCAGATGAATATGATGAATTGCTAACACAGGTAGAGATCCAGGGTCATATCACGGCCACCAACTACAAATTCCTCTGGAAAACATTAACTACTGCCTGTAAAAACAATGATGTTAACAGCCTTCATAAAGTATTCAATGAAGATTGGGTGAAGGTAAAAGGTTATAGTAAAAAAAACTTGGATTTCTATTGTGATGTTGTGCAGGAAATAATTGAATGCAACAAAGATGTTGATGTTGAGAGCATCACTAACTGGTATAAAATATTTCAAAATATTATCAATGAAGGAAATAGGAAATCTTTAAAGCATAATGATCACAAGACAGCAATTGTTCAAGTAAATAATGCTTTAGATGAAGGGACTCCACATGACTTATACTTGGCTTTGACTAATGAGCATTTGGAACTAAACATTGAGATAGATGAGTATGCTATGCCTCTATTATTTGAAGAGATGAAGTTGGAGAAGTGTGAGTTGGAGAAAAATTTGAATGAGAGTGAGATTGCGGCTTCAGTATCGTATTTGACGGCTGTAGCTGGTATATCTCAGGCTGTCGAAAGAGGTGATGAGTCAACAGTGTGGAACTCTTTGAACTCAAAGCAAGTTAACCTGGAAATTTTGCGCCCTCATTGTCGTCGGAGGTACATGTCGGCGCTTATCTCAGCTCTCCAAGTTAAAATGAGAGAACAATGTGCATGCCCTTTACTTACCTTAGAAGATATTCACGACACTGTTGATATGGTTAACATGAAGGATGACGACACTGAAGAATGTAAGTATTTTTTTTCTCAAATTAAATTGATTTTAAATGAAATTAATCAAATTTACATGGCAAAAAATATAACTTATTTATTGTTTTTCAGTGGTGTCGATCATTGACAAAATTAATAAGGCAGTAAATGATGAAAATTTTGATTCTTTAATATCCCTATTAAAGCATTCCTGCTTAAAGATATCTTCACCCTTACACAAAGAAGAGAAACCTCTGTATTTGCGTATGTTAAAAAAGAAGCTCCTTCACAAGGAATCTCAAAATCTATGGTTGGAAGATATTATTGATACTATTAAAGAGGTCAATAATGAATCTCTTAAAGCAAAGGATTTGACTGAAGCTTTGGTGCAACTTAATTTAGCCATAATAAAGAATGATTTAGATTCATTCTGCAATGCCTTGACCTGTCCTGTACTCTCTGACGAGGGAGTGATAGAATCCTCCTGCAAGGATATTTATTTTCAAATGTTTTCAAAAGCACTGAAAAAGAAAGGTCAGTATATTTGCCCATGGGTTGTATGTCATACTGAAGCAGGAAACACCGTCTATATAGATATTGAATCCTTTACTTATAGTTGGACGACCCCTAAGGACTTTGTTCCTCATGCTCGCTATTTAACGCGGAAAGATGTTTTGGTATTAATTGACAAAACAAATAAGCATCACATAAACAAGTACAAGCAGAAATTGATAGAGAAATCTATGGTAGTGATACAGGCATATTGTAAAGGATACCTTTTAAGACGGCAACTCATAACGAGACTTAGGTATTTTAAGGACAATGAATATTATGTTATCAAAATACAAGCATGGTGGAGGAAAATTACTATGCAAAAGAAATATGGCACTATGATTAAGATGAAAGCCATAGAGGCTAAATTAAAACGTGAAAGAAAACAAAATCCTTGGGCATGGTATAAAATTCAGGTCAGCAATATATGTTCTTAATTTTTTTGTATAATTTGTTTGTTTTTATTTTATTATTTAACAATGGTACATTCGTCTTTTAGGAGAGCAAAATAGTGAAGATCCAAGCACTATGGCGTGGTCGTCGTGCTCGGCAGGCGTTCACTTCTCTATTCCACTCTGCAAACCCACCTCTGAGGGTAGTCAAAAAATTCATTCCAATGCTAGACTTCTCTACAGAAGACTACGACCGAGAAATAGAACTACAAGGGCTAAAGTCTGAAGTGGTTCAATCTATAAGAAAAAACCAGGAACTATCCAAACAGATCGATGACATGGATTTGAAAATAGGTCTTCTAGTCCAAAACCGCATAGCGTTACAAGACGTCGCGGCTCATGGATTAAAGTTAAATAATTTGGTGAAACATAACTCTATGACTAAACTTGTATTCCAAGATCGTCCAGACGGCAAGGGTGCTTTGATGACTGTCTCCACTGCTGTCAAAGGATTAAAGTCCTTGACCAAAGAAAGTAAAAGATTACTAGATGGTTACCAACACTTGTTTTATGAATTGCAGACAAACCCCACATATTTATCGAAGCTACTTTTTTGTATTCCCCAGAACAAAACAAACTTTTTCCTTCAAAATGTGGTGCTGAGTCTTTATAATTTCGGCGCGTACGCAAGAGATGAATATTTGTTATTAAAGTTGTTTAGATTTACTTTAGAAGAAGAGATTAGCTGTAGGGTGAGTAAGCCTTTTGACATAATTGCTTCTACACCCTTGGTACTTAAGATGGCTGTGAGCCTGTCGAGACAGTTGTCTGGTTTAAACAGCCTGCAGTCAATAATTGGACCACTTGTGGAGATGATGCTCAGAGACAGAGACTTGAATATTGAAACTGGACCAGTAGAGATTTACAAAGCTTGGAGGAACGAAACTGAAATGAAAACTGGACAAATATCGTAAGTTATTTTAAATAAATTTATATTTTATATTAATCAAAAACAATAGGTATGTTACAGTTGTAACATTTTTAGATACTCGTATGTCCACCACCACTGGGCTTAAAACTTAGGTCCTGGTGATTGGAAATGAAAAGTGGTATATTTGCTGCGCCAATGTAGACGTCATATTTATTAAGCCACGTTTTTTTTCAGGAAGTTACCATATTCCGTTTCCCAAGAAGAAGCTCTTAAATATCCAGAAGTAAAAATACGTCTTGATAATGCTCTGAGTCAACTAAAAACTATAGTGAACATGTTTCTGGATAAAATCATAAACTCCTCTGAGTTACTACCTTTTTGTATAACATACATGGCACGGGTGATGCACCGCACTCTTTCATCAAAATTCCCACAAACACCTGAAAAAGATATATTAAAGGTACTTGATATTCTAACATTGTTACTTTATTTAATATGCTATTTCGTATTAAACAAAAATAATGTTAAAATTAAAATATTACTTTTTTTCAGGTAATAGGAAACTTAGTATATTATCAATTTTTAAATGCAGCAATCGTAGCTCCAGATGCATTCCACATAATTAACTTATCAAACGGCCAAGGGCTTACAACGGATCAACGAAAAAATCTCGCTTCAGTTGCAAAGATCTTACATTTCTCAGCTGCTAAGAAAGGGGTATGTCTTTTTTAAGGGTATAAAGTTTGACTTCACTACTCGCTTGTCGTTTACCAGAACCACATGGCATTATTCTGTTAAAATATTGTATTTACCCGACTTTTTTACATTAAATTGTGTGAACCCTCTTTTATAAGTATTTAACCTCCATGTGGCGGATACAGAAATTAAACTTGAGGTGGGGGGGGCGCAGACAGTTCACACTTACGAAACTGATTTTAATACTTGAGGGTGGGGCTTCACCTAGTTAACATTGGGTGTTATCTAAATATGTATATCAAAATAAAAGCTAAAAGTCCATAGAAATCAGATGCTTTTAAGGAGGGCTTGAGCCTCCTAGCCCGCTGTATCCACTAGTGTTCTACGCCAATATAAATGCACAATTAACGGAGACTTTACTATCATGAACAAGTCTGTAGTCTTTAGTGTTCCAAACGTTTCTGTTTCACAAGTTGGAGCTAAAATGTTATTTTAATACTTTGTTAATATTTTTCCAGTTTGGCGAAGAATCAAGCCACCTTCGCTGCTTGAACCCGTTCATAATAGAATGGCACGAGAGAATGAAAGAGTTGTTTCGACGGTGCTGTCGAGGCCCAACGTTGGAAGAGTATTTCGCACAAGACGAGTATACAGAAGCTACTTTACTACGTCATCCACATATCTACATAACAGTGCAGGTAATAAATACATACAATACCACCACCTTCTTTAATGACTGCTTTAGTAAGTACTTAGTTAGTAATCTTTAAACTTTAGGAATTGAAAGAGTTAGGACAAACTGATAAACTGGGGCAGCCCTCAAGCGAAAATGCTATGAATGTTGCATCAGACCAAAAAATATATTAACAATTTAACATGACACAAATATAGTATTAGGAAATATTCGTAAGTTCAGTATCTAATATATTAAAAAAAAAAAAAGCTATTAGGGAAAATACATGTTCTATAATAGCAAGAGTAAAATTCAATGCAAGTCGAAAATATTATTTTCAGGAAATAGTTGACACTCACGCATTGTTAATAGAATATCAAGATATTATAGCACCAGACACCAGAGATCATCTCAATGAACTGTTGGACGACTTAGGAGATGTACCGTCCATTGCACAGCTAGCTTCCAGAGACGTCGATACAGTAAGTTTAATTTACATCTACAACCCGACAAAAAAGTTAAGGGGATAAATAAAGACTTTATAAGTGTTATTCTGGCAACACTGGACGTTAATAAGCCAATGGCATTGCAGAGTTTGAAAAAAAAACAGGAGCTTTGCCAGGTTAGTAATATGATATTCTACAGTTCGCCACCGTCTACTTTTTTGTCAGGCTTTATTTGTGGAGCAGTGGTTAAATACCTCTACGCCTCTGAATCAAATCTCAGTGGGAGTGGAACTTTCGGTTTTAGGAAGATGCCTTGTTTTGCTGTCTGGTCTTGGATATAATATTGTTTACCATGTATCACATGTATCATTTCATTGTTTGATTCAAGATTCTATAGTGCAGGGTTAAGATTAAGTGTAGTTTTATTATGTTTGTAGTACCTGTCGACGGACACATAACAAGTTTAATATCAATCCTTATGCTGTATAACTTAAGAACCATACAAAGGCCAAAGTTAGGTGGATCCATGGTAGTGTGTACCATTTAAGTTTTTTATGTGATGTAACTAAAAAAATTCTGTTTACGGGGTTTTTCCTTTACCCGAACCCGCTTCCTTGCTCTATGAGCAGATCAAATTTCATGATTCTAGATAAACGAAAAAGTACCCTGTAGGTTTTGATTCCTTTAAGAATAATAAAATATGCAGAAAAGACGGAACATAAAAGCCCTAACTTTTGATTGCGTTAGAAGTTTGATTTTATACTGCTCCAAGAGATTGCATATCTGAATGTAATAAATTGCATGTAACAGACTTGAAAGCACTTATTTTAAGTCTTATTTCAATGAAACAATTTGTGTTTGACAAAGTTTGAAGTTGTTTTCCAATCTGGAGGGTTGGTAAATTCAATGCTTCCAATTTCAGTAGAAATAAATTGGTGGTATTTTAACTAATAATATATTCCCTCAGATGGAATACCCCCGATTGAAATCGGAAATTGTTTAAAGTCATTATTTTTACAGAATATTGGGGAGACGGTAGAAGAAAACGCAAGGCTGGAGGTGTGTCTTGCTCTCGTGAACAAATACCAGGCGCCAGCAGATGATATGACGGACTTGAACAAGCTTTTCATTAAAACAAAAGAACTCTGTGTTGCTATCATACCATTCTTAAATGGTTAGTATACTTTTTAAATTTGTCCTTGAAATCATATAAAAAAGGTACTAACTACGTTTTTCTTATTTCTGCAGGTGAACATTTATTAGAAGCTCTCTGCATAGGGACAACAAAAGCACAACAGGAACAGTATTCGAAAAAAGTACAAAGGAGAATTTATTCAGGTCAAGCGCGACCTGACGAAGCTATGACCTTGAGAGAACACATCGTGAAGTTACGTCGCAACCTACAAATGCTAGAAGAAGAAGGCTATGTGACGAGAGAAGATGGATACCAAGCATTAGTCACGTCCATTGCTTTAGACTTATGTAATAAAGGAAAATATAGACAAGCACAGAAGAGAGCGCTGGCGACACTAACTAAAACTAGACTTAGCCTTCTAGAAAAAACTAAATATTATGAAGACAAATGCAAATTCTACGACCAGTACATAAAATCATGCCTAGCCAATCTTCATACGGGGAAAAGGTTTGTAAATTTTTGTTTTTCTAAAAATATTTTGGTTTTTTGTTAATATGTTATGTATGTTGGTAAATGGGCAAAAGATTTTTAATAAATGCCACTCGACAAATAAACTATTCCCTTACCCTTGGGTAAGCTGGCTTTGGTGGGCTTTGTAATACGTTCATGGATTTCATGTTATTACAGAAGCGTCCATGCGTGCCTTAGGTCATCGGGAAAAGACACAAAGAAACTGAAGTCAAAACTAACAGCAAAATATACAGGAGCAAAGCTTATGGAAAGAGGAGTCTTGCTTGAGATTGATGGACTGTCACCGTCACAGTTTAAAAATGTTCAATTTGAAATAACACCCACTGACCACAATGGAGTGTTTACCGTAAAAGGCAAGTTTATGGGAGTTGAAATGGACTCAATAGAAGTTGATATTCAGGACTTGTTACAGAAGCAATATGAAGGGTGCGCTATTATCGACATGTTTGGAAAGGCTAAAATTAACGTTAATTTACTTATTTTTCTGCTTAATAGCAAGTTTTATGGTAAGTCTTAGTAGTTATCAAGTTTGTGAATCAACATCAAAACATGTTTTAAATGTATTCTCATTAGTTAGCATCACATAATTTACTTTTATTATAAGTTGATTGGTTCCAATTTTTGATGCTTTTTACATTTCGTTTTAGCAAGGAACTTATGATACAGCTTGCACCATAATGTTCAAAAAGAAGTATTACTTTTATACCAAAAATCTTTTTTGTTTCACGTTTTAGGTTTCAATATATATTTTACATTAACAACATTAAATTAAAATCATTACAATTAGCAATAAATATAAGGTATGGTTTATGATTTTTAAAATGAAATATGAGTAGTAGTCATTTTATAAGTTACAATAGATGCTACATTATTTATAATAATAACAATTATATCTTTTTTGTATTTATTATTTACTAATATTAAATTTTCACTAACACCTAAATTATCATCGACACTAGTATGTATCGACAAGTCTTACTGGAATAATTACTGATAATTGTAGTCACTAAAAGTCAAAGTCAAAACTATTTTAATATTTAGTATTTTTAAATGTCCTTTTTTTACTACGGGGAATTTCTATGGGGAAGAATCCGGCAAGAAACCTCCGGAGTTGCTTTTTTTTCAAAATAATTAGGTACAATAAATCAATTTATATTACATTTTGTAAATAAATTACAGTGATTTAATTATACACGTAATTTTTCTATAAACTTAATTTATTTAAATCAAATTTTATATAGTAATGATTGAAGTCGAAGTATTGAAGTCTATAATCTAAAATAAAAATAATGAATTACAAAAGATGTGATGAATGTTACTTGTGAAATGCGATCGAAAAATATTTACTCATAGAAATAGTAAAGTGAGCCAGTCCACATAACAGCACCCGATCACGAGTATGACGTGGATTACGGCCCTCGCCCTCTTTAACCATATTAGAGGAAAGTCAGCGACCCTGCACTAATGACTACTTTACTTATTTTTAACAGTATCAAAAGAAACTCTGCGTCATTATTGTGATACAGCCTTTAGCTTTTTAAAAACAATAACTGTACGACTAATCCGTAGTTGACGCGAGTAAAAGTTTTTCTGTATAAGATCGCACGCTGATCGCAGCTAAAAGTCGCGCGATGTAGAACACGCTATCGAACCGTGGAAGGATACCCAAATACGCAATACAAAGTATTTATGTAATAGCCAAGTCCTCGATTGCTCAGACTAAAATTATTAGAAAAAAATGTAATCGTATTTTTAATTAATTTTTATCCCTGATGGCTTTTACTGCTGTAATCATAGTATGTTACAACTATAAAATGTTATTATAGGGTTGTAATACATAAATGTCAGAAAGTAAGAGAGAACTTATTTGTGTACGTAAAAGCTATGGAAAATTTGTCAACGTCGTATTCTCACATCGTTGATTGCCATATAAAAAAAAACACTAACACAGAACCAAAAAAAAAAATCTTCTGGTAGGTTGGACGAGGAAAGAAGATTACCTTACCTCTTTGTAACAAGCTAAAATAGTTAATTTAAAATATTGATTTTTACTACAAAATCTGAGTTTCATTAGAAAGAACTGTCAAATGTCATTAATTCTAAGTTACCTGTGGTGTGTCAAAAACTTTGTTATCTGATAAAACTTTGATAAGAACTTAAAATGCCTACCTTACACCTACCTTAAACCTTTAGTGAGGCATGGTTTCTGCTAATATGACATATTATGATCTATAAATATGCGCCGCATTACAAAAAAGCTGTTAATTATAGTGTTTGGCGTTGTTTTTATGATTCTTTTCTGTGAATTTTTCATTTACTATATTGTTATTGCACAGGTAAGCCAATTAGTTTCTCCCGTTTTGTTTTATATGATTTATGTATGTACTTATGTATCTGCTAAATAAATGTTTTTGTAAATGTGTTTCATTGTATTATAAATAATCTGTTAATATAAATTTTCAGTGTCACTGGCCTTCATTGAAGAGTACATTAGAGACAAAAACGGACAATCTGAAGGCTTTATTATTAACAGATCCACATTTACTTGGTCCAAAGCACAGTATTTGGTTGGATAAATGGAGGAGGGAGTGGCAGATGCATCAAGCTTTCCAAACTATCATCAAATTGCATAAACCAGATGTTGTCTTTATTTTAGGTACAGTATTAAAAAAAACTATAAATTAAGACAACATAAACATTTCAAATCACTGCATATACCGTCTTAAGTCCATTCATAATAACACTTGTTAACTATATTAATTTAAAGATTAAATAGAATATTGTATGTTATTGTTGTTTGTGGTTTTATAAGTCATTAACTGAGCGGTTACCAGTAATTGAATAGTCTTGTTCTATACAAACTGGTATTACTGAATTGCTTTTAACATTTCAATGTTATGTTTGGTAAAAAAGCAACTTGCCTAAACATCTCCAAATCCTCAAATTCTCTAAATTAATGATGTAATTAAAACTTAAATATTCAGCTGAATAAAAGTAAGACAGAATGACATTATTTTAAATTAATTTGCCACTTTTCACGCACAGACAATATTTAATTGATACCATCTTTTTAATGATTATTTTTAATTACAGGTGATTTATTTGATGAGGGTGAACACCTTAATGACAAACAATTTAGTAATTATGTTAAACAATTTGAGGGATTATTTTATGTTCCTGAACATATTCAATTTTATGTTGTAGCAGGAAATCATGACATAGGGTTTCATAATTAGTAAGTATATAATTAGTAAGTAGTAAGTATTAATATGTTATAAATTAAATGAATGTTATGATATTATTGATGTAATTTCTATGAGACTAAATGATTTTATATTTATTCTTATATACTCTTGCAAAAAAAAATGGGTACCTACAGAAATAACAAAGCCACAAGTATTTGCCTTCAAACCTTTTTAAGCAGCATACTCAATTTTCTGGATTTTTTACCGTACCTACAGTGTTTGAGACCTTTTAATATAGTTTCAAGGAAATCAAATAAAAATAGTCCAAAATTTTTAGAGACGATCCTATGTTTCGCGAGACTGTACCATAAAATGTCGCAAAAATTAGCTCTTTAACATTTAATACCACGACATTTTTTAAACCCCAAATAACATACAAATATAATATGATGTTTGATGATAAACCATTTCTGTTACGTATTTTTTCCGGTGAGCAAAAAATCTAAATCGCCTGCTTGTTTTTTTGCAAAAGAGTATTTAAATGTAATATAAAATTGATTATTTACCAACTACCACCAACCAACCTTATACCTGACTGTGTTCGAAATAGTCTTTGGGTTTTTGACTATCACCTTTCAAACTATTCAGGTGTTTTATATTAATTATTTTATTTATTTCAGTATTAAAAAAGGGTCGACGGAAAGATTTGCAAAGCAGTTAAACTCTCCTTCAGTTCAATTGATAACTTTGAAAGACAACAATTTTGTACTGATTAACTCAATTGCAATGGAAGGTGATTCATGTACCTTTTGTACAGAAGCCAGAAACTCGATTGCAAACATTTCTGGTAAGTACATATTGTTATACTTTTATTAAAAATATTTCAAACACTGATCTCTTAGAAAGAAAAAAAAGAAACAAAGTAGTAGATATGTTGTAGGCATTTCGTATAACACGCCGTATTGTAAAACGTCCTAGCTGTAATGCGGCTTTGTGACGTTCAGCCCGATTCACCAATTAGTTTTATTTGTGCAGTGCATATACTAAGAACCACCATAGCGACTATATATTATAAATAACAGATCCAAAACAACTCGTATTTTTTTCATCTCAGTAAGGTTGCCAGATTACATTACAGCTACTTGTATTAAGGCATGTTAATCTTTGACTTTAAAAGATAGCTCAGTTGAAATCAACTGCTTGTTTTCTTCTTGACATACAGAACTCTAATGTTTTGATCCAACAACAAAACAAACATCGAAAAATACCCTATTAAAGTTTTGTATTTACAGAAAATTATCTCCCAAGCTCCATTATTAATAAAAAATGTTTTTACTCCATTCATTACATGCATACCTACTTGTATGGCGTGTGCATAAAGCATTAAAACGTATCAAGTACTTAAATGTAATCATAATGTTATAATTCTCCACTTAAACTTCACCTAACCAAATGTTCGTTTTTCAAATTCAATACCTTTGTCGTTTTTTTTTTAATTTTAGTTAAAAGGATATGGCTTGGTTTACTTATGATAACCGGGTGAAATCATGGCGGGCGGGGTCACTAGTAAATAATAGAAAATTATACTGACTACACTCCTTTTTTAATTATTATTTAGGACGTCCATTTGTTATTCTGTAATCAGGCATTATTACTATTGAACTTTTTTTATTGTTAAAAAAGCAGTGCCTGTAGTTTCATAGATTAAAGCTCCCATTTTGTATTTCAAGATTCCCTGGAGAAAATAAACGTCAGCCGACCAATATTGTTACAAGTAGGTACCAATAAATTATTAATTCATTTTCGAATATCTTAACTACATATTTTATATGATTTAAAAAATTCAAAATGACTATTTTTTTAGCATTTTCCCCTATATCGGCTCTCTGACGCAGTTTGTTCTGAACCCGATGCGGCACCTTTATCAGAAAGAGATATACCCTTTAGGCTTAAAATTGACGCACTTTCAAAAGAAGCCACAGATATGTTAGTCTTGAAGATAAAACCTAGAGCCGTATTTGGGGGACACACACATTATGGTTGTTTACTACATCATTCCTATGAAGTTGCTGATTTTTTTGAGTATTCTATACCTTCATTCTCATGGCGGAATAGACCTGTACCGAAATACATGCTAGTAAGTATAAATATTACCAAAATATGTAACTATTGTGAGTGAAAACTTATAGTTAGTTATTTACAAAAAAAAGTTTTAAGGTGTCACGTAGCGTTACAGAGTTCTTTTTGTGGTTGTTTGTATACCATCAAAAATCTATAAAAAGTTGAATTAATTGCAGAAATGTTAGTGTATAAAGTTTATTTACGGATTTTTCATAACAAACTCTTTCCTTGTATAAAGTTGAAAGCGAACCTTAATGGCTTTCCACGGATAAACGTAATACGGGATCATACTTTAACTAAAGTTATAGATTTTATAGAATCCATAGTGCTTTTGAACGATTCACCAAGACTTTCGAGAAGAGGGCGTAATTTGTACAATATAACTGCAGATGAAACACAGAGCTCGCTGTTGTTGTTCAAATGCACAAATGAAGAATCAGTTCAAACCGATTGCTTGGTATATCTTTGCAAAAATTCAATAGTTTATTTGGTAACTAGGTCTGATAACAGCAATGCTCCTAAAATAACGTAC
Organism: Choreutis nemorana; assembly: GCA_949316135.1. Lineage (NCBI taxonomy): Eukaryota > Metazoa > Arthropoda > Insecta > Lepidoptera > Choreutidae > Choreutis > Choreutis nemorana. The sequence continues at coordinate 5,391,296 of OX438598.1, forward strand.
ATCTCGCTTTCCGTTACCATTAACGATTCCTTTTTTTGCAAAGCGCACAGGTTCGTTTGTTTTACTATGTGCTTGATAAGAACATCTTAAAAATAGTTGGAAGTTTTCTTAGAATCTTGACACATTTTACTTTCATCTGAGCGCTGAACAAAATTCAGTACAGTACAAGTTCCTCTTTTCTCCTACGTGTATTTTTTTTTCATTTTAACCGGGGTGCAGGTCTTGTCAACTTGTTACGGGAAATAAAAGTAGAATGTAGCTTCTCGTCGATACTGTCGCTAGTGCTATTATCTCGAAAACGTCGTAATTCGCAGCTATCTCGCAGCAAACTTCGTCCTGAGTGATATGGGTTCACACCATGCTTCTTATCGGACCTTTCACTGTCTTCGTTAGTAACTTGATCTGCGTCTTCATTATATTTTCAGTGTAATCAACATCATCCTCACATTCCAAATCAGATATTATTTCATGCACTTGCAAACTGACACAAATTAACAAACACTACATGCAGTTAGTTAATCCAGATTCCGAAAAAAAATCTAGTTACATTATTTGTGACCAATATCCACAACGTTTATGGGAATTTAAAAATTTACTAATGAATCTTAAAATAGGATATTCATATTTTTCGACAGTACGAAATTCAGAAGCTAAAAAGAAATAGTCAGATATGTAAGCAAAAAAATAAATATCTCTTTATTACACATAATGCCAAACAAAATACAAAAAAAAACTCATTACAAACTTACCTTCGCCGCAAAGAATTTGACGGTGTGCCGCCATTTTGGAAAGTGACAGCTGACGCGCAGTAGCATGATTTCATTTCTTAAAAGTGTCGCAATCATTTATATAAACTTCGTAGAAAAAACTCATAAAGCTATATTATTTCAATCCATTTATGCACTATGGGTGGATCCATATTTTTAAGTTTTTTTTCATCTGTTTCCAGGTAACAGTAAACCCCGATGAATATGCTGTAAACAAATGTTCATTGCCTAGAGAAGAGACTATTGGATTTATTGCTGTGATAACAATAATAACTATTGTTTATTTTACATGGAAACCAAAACATAATATGAAAAGAAAACCACAAGCTTTATTAATCTCATGATTATATTTACTAATTATAATAAATACTTATTTTTGACAAGATCGAGCACTTTTTACACTGTACACCTTAACAAATCTTTGATAGAAACTTCAGTTTCGCAATTTCTTACATATTTAGTTACATATCACAAAGAATTATCTAAGTTATTATTAAATACATTAGGATTCAGCTGTCACAATAAGTTACTACTAACCTAAGAGGTAGATTAAAACATTTATTAGAGATTCATTATGTTTCTAAGATATGAATACTGACATTGGTAGTTAAAATGAGAATTTTGTGATCAAGGAAGTAATAAATATCTAACTATTAAACTCTAAACGAAACGAAATATTCTTGCTTCATGTTCTAAAATTTTTGTCTAAAATTTAATTGCATTTTTTCCATCTATGAAAAGTAAGTACGAAGACCATATCAATTAACTATTGTTAAACAATGTATAATGATAAACTTTATTTTCGAAACACTTAAGTATATCAGTCTATAACTCGAAAACGAGTTTTACAAGGTACATAATTCTAGTGAGCATTGTTTTCAAGCAACAAAAATGACTACGATAAATATTTATTTTCTTCTATTTTCTTGCATACCTAAATGTTACCAAGATAAGGCACTTAATGCAAGAACATTAATTAGTCTTCTCCGATTTTTTATTTGTGTTAGTTTTGAAATGCTGCAATTATTTATGTTATTCAATTAGAGTGTAGGCGAGCGACGTAAACAAATGAACTGTCTCACCCGCATACTCAAGGAATATTTATAGCCATCTGTAAAATTACAAAAGGATATTCAACTTCTGTTGATTCTAATTTGAAAAAAATATTGATACGAGAACATTCCGATCTTAATGAAATATTCTACTGGATTTTTTCATGATCACTTGGTAACTGACTTTTATAATATCATTAAAACGGAAAAGACCGTTTCTGATTCTGCCCTTATTCGTACACTATAAGAAAATGATTTGCAAAACTCTTGGTTGCTGTGCGGATTGAAATTGTGCCGGTAGATCGTGAGATCGCGAGCGGGGTTGATGGCCGTGAGCTGCGCGGACTTTTGTCGGTTTCGAATTTTGCGTTTGAGATTGCACCTGCTTTTGATGGTATCCAGTGTGTGCGTGGCGTGCTGAAGAACATATTACAGCGTGAAGGTACCGATCGTATCTGCACAAATTTGAGTCGCCGCCACTTGCCAGATCCAAGTAACCATTTCCATGACTGTCAGTTTTAACTTTTTGGAATGCATTTGCTGGTTTTTCACTAACAGTAAAAGATCGGTTTCGTAGTCTTCTATATTTATTGGAGACTTCTTCCTCATTTACTACAGGTTCACTGGGCTTTCTAAAAACAAAAAATGATAAGATTATCAATCAAAACAATAAAATGTTAGCACATTTATTTCAGTCTTGTATTTTCTTCTTTTTAAACTAACCTTGATGTTTGAAAGCTCAAATGGTTTTTTTCCATGTTCGCCTGTATTATTTCGAGGAGTTCACGCCTCTGGAGGCTTCCCGACCTCTTTTTCGCATATTTCCTTTCACGGTGCTCCCTTCGCGAGTATCTTTGGTGGCGGGAGTTATGCTTTGTAAGTGGAGGCGGCCTGCGATCTCCTGAGCAGGAGGATTTGGATGAATCGTCTTCATCTAGAGATATCCTCTCTTGGTGGTCGTCATCGCTGTGGTCGGGTATAGAGTCTGCTTGTGTGACGCCGTGCGCGGACGTGTCGCGCCGTCTCCGCCGCTTCCTTTCCCTTCTATCCCGCTGACCTCGCCCCCTCCCGTCCTCCGGTACAACAGTTAGTCGCACTTGAATTGTTTTGGACCCGTAGTGGGGCACCGTCACTGACTTCCCAATCGACTCGTATATCGTTGAAACTATGCCAGCGATATCCTGTTGAAAATTTAATCAATTTCAAATCATTGTTTTTCGTTTTCCAATTCAATTAAATACAAGTTTTATGAGTTATGTTATGAATGAATATTTTTTACTAATATTGATTTATCTTACATCTTTTGTCATGCGACCATGTCCGTCAAGGTCGTAAAGTGTAAACGAGAACTGCAGTGGTTGTTGTTTGGACGGTTCTGAGTGCTGAAGTTCAACATCACATGTCAGCTCCTGAAAAACATATTTAATATTTTAATAACCCGAACTCCATAATGTAGCGGTTTCCTTTCACCACAATTCACAGACAAATAATTAAGATTTCAAGATTTAACTAACAGGCAAATGTTTCTCACGGATGTAGCCTTCCTACCTACCTATAGTGTAGCGTCTTAGTAAAAAACTATTTTTGAAATATTTTAAAAATTTCCACATAGTATACCTTAACACTAACAATCACCTCTCAATAGATAAGTCTGTGGAATAATGAAGATTGTGATTTAGTTAGTCGCGCAAAATTAATTCCGCTTTTATGAATGGGTTTGGGAGATAAGGCGGCGTCGCTGTGGCGCGCGGCACAATGCCATACCTACGACCGGACTCGCCTTATCTCCGCAGCTTTAAAAGGAAACTAGCCGAGACTTTACGATCGGTGAGATATGTGTGTGTGTTCCTAAGAAAGCCGCTCGATAATTACTTTTCTGTTTAAGTCATTCACATTTCAACATATTGTACTACTTTATGTTGTCGTTTTCCGATCAAACAATACTTATTATAAATTGACACAACTTGACAACTTTAAAGACATTTTATAGTCTTCTTTTGATAACAAACAAACGTCATAGTTTATTAACGTAATATTATATTGAAAGATCGTGGGTTAAATAAAAAATCGAGCTCCAGGGCTTCATAAAATCCATCCAAAAGATCCAAAGGTTGGTTTCGAAGGGGACTTTTTTTCTGTGCCTTTGCCTTGGCTATTGCCGAGATACGGTTCTCCATGAATTGTGAATCAGGTATGGCATTTGGGATTAAAATCTCGTAAAATATCATAGTCACGTTTTAGACTTGTTACTTTGTAATCACACTTTCTATCTCTCGTTCATGCTTCGTTCCAACTTTCGTAAAAAGCTTGGCTTGGTAAAATATGTCCATAATATATCGGGACAAATTAAATTATCATGAAATCATTTGCATTATTAAGCAATAGCAGATCGATTCTATGTTATCTGGCTCGCATAGAATTTGACGTCTGTATTTTTTATCTGAAATGGTTAAATTGAAAAGTGAGTTCTATGATTATGTGAGTGTCAGACTTAGACATGGTAGGTATACAGTGGGTGCGAACACGGCTCTACCTTCATCATTTTTGTACCTACATATTTCATTTCTGGATTCCTATCTGAATTATTTTTTTGTTTTGTCCTTTTAGACCCCTTTTTGACATAGTCGGGTGGTAATTGTAAAACTTTTTTTATTGATTTATAATGAAGATTGATGTGCTGGCATTGCCAATACTTATCTACTGTCCATTGTTATGCAAACACATCTGCCGTAACAACATCTTTTTAATTGAGTCTTTTACTAAAAAAATTACGAAATATTAATCTTTATTTTATCAAATAGTCATGAAGTGTATTGTTCTGTGTAAATATGTACCTCAAATCGTAGTCTTGGTTTATCTTCTTCTTTCGGACTTTGAGGTGTGGATGTAGGCGAAGATGGTGGCTTGTATAATTCCTTGGGTCTACCATTCCTTGTGGGCAAAGGGCTGATGGGCTGCAGTAGAGCTCTTGCTTCACTAGGCAGCAGATCTGGAGGCGCTGAACATTGAGATGTGGCTCTTCCGACCAATTCTTCAGTATCCGTCCTTTCACCATCCGTCCCAACTAGAAATAACACAAAAATATATATTCAAGAGATACTCCCTTAACAAAGCTTTGCATATTGGTGTCTCCTAATTCTTAACATAAATAGTCGGTCGGTGATATGTATATATATCTATCTGTACCTACGGTTGTTTTTAAAAATTGAAAAAAAATAACGCTTAAATTTTTCTGTGGAATAAGGATAAAACGCATCACAGCAAAAAATCTATGACATGCTATCGAATACATATGGAGTAAAAATGCTTACGGTAACATTAATAATAATAAGAGTCTGCGGCCACGTAACGTTCATTACCTCCCACGATACGGCGAATAACATTATCTTGGTTAACGAAAATAATACAATGCCAAGTTACAATAGCAAGAAAAATACGGCGAAATAACCCAACAAGTTGCTGTCGGCAAAACTCAAAAAGCTTGTATAAGGTATATGAGGCGGCGGCGCTGCGAGCGGTCGGCTTTTTGACGATTCTTGGAAGGCTCGAACAACAGATCGAGCCAAATAGCTTTGGGCTCCACGAAGCCACATCTGCCTTTGCTAACTAGGCTTAATGTGAGTAATGCGATACTAGGTTAACTTAACACGACATATTCAAATCATTTTAAAATGGTTTTAATTTCGTTTATATATTTTATCCCTTTATATAATTTTAAATGTTTTATTCGCAATTGAAAAAAAACATGCAGAGGTTTACAAGGGTTTCGCTCCCGGGTCCCGGGAATCGGGAATTGCCGGGAAAATTATTTGCCCCGGTTTCCAGGAAAAAATTTTGAACACCCGGGACTTTTCGTAAATATTTTTTGTCATTTTTACTCTTAAGCCGATGACAATGAAGTTTTAAATTTCATTCTGACAGGACATGTACTAGACAATTAGTCGGTATTTCGTTTTAAAAGGCGTTTGTCATACATCGATTATCTTTTTTAAAAATGATTTTAAAATCCTAGATTTTTGTAAAACTTCCTTAAATTGAACATTTTTAGCTTTACTAGATAAATTTTAAAAATTCCCGGAAAAGGTAAAAATATTTCCCTATTCCCGGGAACTCTAAGTAGCCGGGAAAAGCGTACCCTAATAGATACTTACCTAAGTACGTACGTACCTAAGTACTTATAACATTGCTATCATAATTTAGGAGATGGTTAAAGTTAGCTACAGACAGCAGATAGTTAGACAGGACAGTTACAGACAGAAGATATTGGTTGTAATTTTATGAAGTGCATATTATTCTAAGTAACATAACGGTACGAAAATATATGAAACATATCTACAATATAAATATTGACTGAGGTTACTGCCACGCCCGCCCGGGTCGTTACATCTATACAACATTCCTCATTTTGATTTAGATCATCATTGACACCGCGGCAAGCCGAGGTTTCCCTTCCAGCTCCAATTACATCAAGTAGGTAAGGCAGGCAGAGCTAGCTTTATTTCATTCGTAATAAAAGTTTTATTACTGGCTTGACATTCTTAAGATGGATGTAGGTATGCAACGTTTTTTATCATTGGTACTGGGTATAACACTTTCAGTTTTTATTGGTTTGAATAAGAAAGAATAATAAATAATTACTCATCATTTTAATTTTCCAACGTTCTAAGATGAAAGAAAGATTCAACAGAAAAAAATAAAATAAAAAAACCTAACTAGTAAGCATTTTAGGCATGTATGTAGTTTTGGTCAAAGTTTCTGACATTCTAGTTCCTCACAATCAAAAATAAATAAAACGATGAATAAATATGAAGAATTTTATACTTATTAACTACCTTTCAGTAAGTATGAAGTTAACTATAAATTTGTTTAATTCGAAATCACTACCAATACGAATAAAAAAGCGCATGTAATAATGTAATCAATCAATTCTTATTTTATGGCGACAATCGTTTCAGAGGACTACTAAGCCATGTCATATCATGAGAACATACAATGTAAATTTAGCTGCCCAGGGCTTTCAGCCTGAGACTCGATTCCTGACTTATTTGTTGAAATTGTATGGAATAATTCTATTTATTAGTTTCACGTTTACTATGTCATTTTATCGTTTTTGGATTCTTGATACGCGGTACTATTACTGCATCGTAAGTAACGTAACGTAGGCGCTGCGCAAAGGTGTGACTTGTGTCGGATACATCGAAATCTTGTGGCAGTGTAGTCTGTGGCATGACGAACGGTCAATTACGTTAAATTCACTTCAAGTCATCACATACTCCGCACTGTATCTATCTCCCCATTAATTACTGGTATAATGTGGTGTTTTTGACAGTCAGTCGATTCCTAATTAAAGTCCTTATTAGATGTTTTTTAGGGTATTGTAGAATAAGGATAAAACAAATTCAAGGTATTTTAAGACTAGTCTAGGTATTTTAGAATAGTGTAATTTAGGACTAACGCCTTTTGGTGATTTTGTATTACGTTTCTCGTATGTATGTATAAATATTTAACTGACGACCCATGACTAAATATTTTGCAAACCTTATGGCTAATATGTTATTTATTTAGTCAAATTGGTTTATGTAATTTTAAATTCAATACATTATACAGTAACATATTTAATTTCGGGACTAACCTAACTTTGATAAAAGTTATTTTATTTTGTTCTTTAAATAAAGAATTACATTATTCCGTTTATTAAAGCAAGTGGTGCCTCACCATTTTCCTGGTTGTTGTTCTTTAGACCATCATAATCGAAGTAAATCCCAGGGAAAATAATAATTTTTCATCCCTGACGCTAAAACTACTAATACCAAAGCAAAAGTGATAATGACAAAAAATGCTTGTGGTAACTACTGACGCAATAATAAAAAGAAGGGGTAAACATACATTAATATTAGTAGATTTTTTTTTTGTTTCAGATGCCTTTATAAATCTCCACTATACGTCAATTCCAGGAAAAATATCAACTTTTGGTGAGACGTTATATAAACAAAATATGTTACTTTAACGGATTCTTAAAGAAAATAGTATGGAGAAAAATATTGTGAAAATTCAAGGTCCCTGAGTGCTCATTTTGCGAAGTAAACATCTAGAAGCGCCCCTTTTTTGAAATGCCGATTGCGAAATGGACATTTTGAATAGAGAATACTCCAGACCCCATGCAACAGAACAACTGTTGCATATTCGGTAGGTACTTTACATTTACAACAATAGCATCAAAAAAGTTCATTGTAGTTTAGCGGCCACTATTATTGTACGTAGCGATGCGATGTAAAAGAAGCCAGTTCGTTTGATGAGAATCTCAACTGAAGGGCGGAAACTTTGATACAATAAACGTTTCCATTCAACGTTACTTTAAATTTTCACTCTGAAGTTAATCAAATACAGACTGCAGTTCGTTATGCGTGGGCCGATGGAGATTTGCCTGGGCGCATCGCGGTACGTCCTGCCATTTCTCGATTTGCTAGTCTAATAACGACTTTATTGTTCGTATCGATCTGCCCGATCATGCTTGGGCACATCGGTGCTAGAGGATTGTTACAAGCAAAGATATTAATTGTAAATACTGTGAATGACACAGGACCCAAACTAAGTAAAACTAAATATCTTGTTTATAACCAAGTCAATGTTCACTAACATTAAGCACACCCTTTTGCTACCAATAAATTTAAAATGATCTTGCTAACTAACTACATTACGATGCGCCCAGCCATATCAAGATATGGCCGACTTGTAGGGAAAATCGACTCGATCGACTCTGGATTGGGGACATCATGAAATGCCATATCTTAAATGGCGGCATAACGCGATGTGCCCTAACTAGTTTTAACTTTTGAGAGTAGGAAAGAACCTTTGAAGACCATACTTTAAAACTATTTGTTATTATGAACTAATTGTAAGGTTTTTTTTTATATTTCGTCATGAAATAGTTAATAGAACTAACATCAAAGGAAACGGTTTGCTTTGAAGTAGAGGAACGTGAATGATGTCTCATCTCTAGAACGGATGTATCTAATTTACAAGTGGTCTAGCTTGTTTTGGTTGTTACGTTTATTTTAAGGGATATCAACATTTTACATTTACAATTGTATTCATAACTTGCTGTTGTTAGGCAATCTTTACACGATTTTGTTCGGTGCTTTAGTAGGTTGACGGATAACTTATTTATTAAAATTACACCGAATTGTTCAGAAAAGTGCTTTAATAGTTAGTGATAATTAATATGATAATTTTACTAACATCAATCCAGGTATAGGTTATATTCAGCTCGCTTTTATGATGTAACCTTAACATCTAGGTGGGCGGAAACGAGGAGAAAGTGCACTGCGAATAGTGTTTAAAGTTATAATTTCATGAAACAGTTAAGTTTACGCGGTTTATTCGTTTTCAATCATGTAGAAACAGTGATTTAAATTAATTTTCGATCCGGTCTATGTAGACTTCAATATACTTTAAAACAAATATATGAAAAAGGTAATTATGAAAAAGGGTATCCCGACGAAGATAATACCTGCCTCAAGGTACCTTCACCTATTTTTATTTAAAAAATGTTTACACGACTCGAAGCCAGTGTTGTGTGTGGATTAAGGGGGGAGCCTGATTTAGAAGCTTCAAAAAATCGATTTTTTTTTTTTTGCATAAATGTCTTCCTAAACTATCTAAGAATGTGTCCTCAAAATTTCAGACGGAAATTCGCAATATTTTCGGAGTTATAGAAGAAAGAGTCGGCAAGCGTCGAGCAGGTATATACGAGCGGCCGGATCGCTCGGAGCGCGCGCGCTCCGCCCCTCGATCTATTGTTCGTGTTATGATCCAAACAGAATAACGGTCCTTCGAGGGACTGTTGACTGTTCGCAGAAGGTCATTGTAGAGCTATGTAGGGATAAAAGTATGTATTATAACGGTATATGTGACCTGGCAGCGTCGGTTCGAGCAAAGCTACATTTAGCATTTGGGTTCAGTTTCGATTTGTCTTTCGGCACGTGAACGTCTTCAAATCATGCAGAGCTATCCAAAAGTGAGCAAATCTTCAAGTGAACGCAGTGGAAAGCCACGGAAACGTAAATTCCACGGCAATCAGTTTCATAATGGCGGCTTTTAAACATCCACCACGTCTAATTGACGAACATGTCGAGCAGCACATTCGTCCTGTGTACGAGGACTTATCCAAGGACGAGCTGCTTACGAGGTGTTTGGGTGGACACACACAAAATGCGAACGAGTCGTTCAATTCCACTGTGTGGTGCATGACACCTAAACACCTTCACTCAGGCATTAAAATCATCGAAATTGCTGCTTACATCGCTGGAGGAATGTTCAACGAAGGCTACAGTGCAGCATTGAAAACCATGCAGTTGATGGATTTAAAAATTGGACAGCAATGTAACAATTTCGCCAAGAGAGCCGACGAGGAGCGCGTCACCCGACAAAACAGGCGCGATTCATTGTGTAGTAAAGAGGCCAGAACAGCCCGCAGACTCGAACAACAGGGCACAAACCAGGTTTTTGAAGAGTGTGAAGGTTTACTTTATGGACCAGGAATCGCTGATTAGCATAATAACGCGGTAAGTTTAAGAAAATTACGATTTTTCATATACGAAAACTTTGACGCACGTTTTCTCGAGTTTTCATTTTTACGATTTTTCCTAATTGGCGGGAAAGATAGGGAAAAAACTAAACGTCCTATCGAAATAAAACAAAATGCATTTTATTCGGGATGAAATTCTCTTCTAGTTGAACCTAAAAAACCTTGAAAAAGTTAAGATTAACATATTTTTTAAACAATCTAAAGTCAATTTTTTTTTTTTTTTTAATGAACTTTTTTTTCAATTCACTAAAAATTATTGAAATTTGAACGTTTTCATCAATTTTCTTGGTTTAACTAGAAGCTATACTATTCAGGAATAAAAATATTTTTGGGTTTTTTGTTTCAGATGAAAATTGCGACCTGCATCATTCCCGCCGCACAACAAAAGCGCTCGCGAGACGCCTCGGCGAAATTCTTGTCCCGGGCATAATATTGCTTAAATCTTCATGAAAAAATTTGAGAAGACTGTTGAAATATACAACAATAAAACCTGAAAGTTTCATTCCAATCGTATATTTTTTTCCTTCCCAAAAAAATCCTTCAAAAAATCGATTTTTCGAAGCTTCTAAATCAGGCTCCCCCCTTAAGCAAAAATCAAAACTCTCGATTAGAAAAATTCTGCTGACTTTTCCTCATTTAGCTACGAAGGCGGCTTATTATAAATGTTGTTAGAAAAACATAAATTTAAATAGATAGGTCTGTAAATGGATCAAATCACGCGGCCGTCTTTGATCTCCACCAATAGTTTTAAAACAGATAAAAATATCAGATAAGGGCGTTTTAATGTTATTTTAGTGATAAAACTTCAAATCGTGTTGATAGTAAATAATTAATGTTAATACATTCTAACAACGGTCTAACAAAAATGTGTACATTTTAACCGACTTCATTCATATATTTTAAAGATTTTACTTAAAATACAGTAGCGAACGATAAAAGAATTATAAAGACATACCAGTATTTTTATTATAGAAGGAAAATAACGTATCTAAACTAGACTTCTATAAAATAGATTAATATTTGTTTACCTATCTGGGTACAATGAGCAGCTGAGAATAGAATCCATTCCAATCTTATTAAATTAGGTATTTATGAAGTTATATAACATAGGAAGTATCTAGGCAGAAACTGTTCGTCCTTAGGTTAATGAAAAAAACGTTAAATAAGCTAAAATCGTCCATAAGTTTGTCTAAAACGTACGTCTATCAAAGTATGGCTTATCAAGAATTTAATAGAAGAGATTTAAAAAGCATAAAACTACTAAAGTCAAAGCTGTATGGAATTAAGGCCTTTGCTATGGAATAAAGAAACGATAACCAACATCAACGCACGTCTAAACATCTTTTTTTTAACTGTTAGTTAATTAAACATCTGAGTATTAACGTTTAAATCGATTGTCGATGAAGAAATAGAGGTAAGTAAAGTATTCAGATAGCTATCCTCTTAGGAACAAGCATTAATTTTATTTCTGTTACTTTGTTATTTCTCTAAAATTAATTACTGCTGTTTAAATTTTTGAAACGAAGGACAACAGGAGTATCGTTATCAAAACTTACAGCTGAACTTTTTGTATCCATTTCTGAACTTATTGCGCCACCACTTGACAAGGTGGTGCGCCATGGGGGCGTCCGCCGCCGGTGCCGGACTTCTCAGCGATTCGTAGCACGTCATGCGCTCACGCACGCATCCCAAGCACTTCAAAAGCACCGCTATTTTGATATCAGTTCACTACACTATAAACACAAACAAATCAATTTGACAACACTTCACTCCGCTCTTGAATTTGATGTTCTCGATACGAAAACCGTGACCCACTTGCACGCGTAAATGTTTATGTGGAAAATAGGTGTACGACCATTCTACGCGCGTGTTGTCGAATGACTGACTGAAGGCAGAAAGAGAAAGAAAAGGAATGAAAATGTGTAGGGAGGGAGAGACGCGGGCTGAATGGCGCGGTGCGGGCGGGTGCGGGGTCGCCCGTACCCTGACGAACCGTACGGCTCGGCTGGATGCTCGCCGGTCGGTACGCATTACCCCATCTATTATACCATACCGCAACATTATTTTGTCAAAAGTGCATACATTCATTGCTTAACGTTTACTATAGATATAACAAGACTGAATTGCCCTTTGCTAACCTCTTGCATGTGAACATATTCCTACGTAGCACTATCACATCACTAGCACTATTTAGCTGTTTAGATAGAATGGCGCCTACTAAATAGAGTCCGTCTATAAGACCGCTACGTGCATAAAGAAGGAAATTCTACTGGCGCCACCAAGGGAGTCTTCCTCATACTAACGATAAGGGCAAATATACAGTACAATTCCCTTAAGTATACCAAATAGGTAGATGGTACAAAAAGCGGTTATGATCGATTCACACAGATCCACACAAATAGTGTTCGTACTACAACAAGTTTATAATAACAGACTTATAGAATACGTCAAACCCAAATTACATTCTTTGAATTAAAGAAGCTCTTTCTATATTTGATCTATCTTATTTTACCAAACGGATCCTATTTTAATAACTTTTGGTTATTTTTGACATACAAGTATGTAAATAAAATATATGCAATTAAAGCTCAAATTTACGGAACCTAATAAACGGGAAATATCCGCATTCACTACCTCTTACACAAAACAGAGACTATGCAGAAGTAAAGCTTATGTATATACTTCAGTTTAGGCGGCTTCGCCCGACATTTGCGTTAGGGATGAAAAGTTTTACTTGAGATAAAAATATGCAACAAAATGAAAACTGCCGTGGCGATAAACCCCATATTTAAACGTTTATCGATTGATATTCAATGTTTATTTGTTGATATTTGTTAATGAATTAGTTGCAGTTGCAGTAGCGAGAATAATTTTGATATCCGCGGTGATCGAGCGAGAGACGTCATACGACTCATGCGACCTTACAATTTGTATGGAAAATGTTTTTAGTTTAAGAGATATGTTAAAACATATATATGTTAAATGGTTGCAAGTTCAGACCTACCTTCGATCTATGTATATATTCGTAAAACATCACTTATTTCCGCTAGACCCGTACTATTTAGGGGTGTCAATATTTCCGCGTTTTGGCCTAAGTTTCGGTGCAAACATAACAAGAGTACTCCGTTCTATGGCCTTGAATGTTAGACAAATACACTTTTAACGAAAACCGAAAAAAAACAAATGTTTTGTCCATAAAAATCATTATTTGTATGAGTCGTATGACGTCACTCACTCGATCGCCGCGTGAACTAAAACTATTCTTGGAACTTTTTCTATGAAGTCCCATTACATTTTATTGATATATTTCAATAATTTGCTTACTGAATTGTAAATTTCGTTCTATATTTTAATGTGGTAATGTTAAACTTCTCAACTGTCGAACGAGTTTTTAAACCTACCTTAATCTTAACAAATTAAACGAAGGCGACTATGCAAGATAGAAAATATTGATGGATATTCTTTGTAACAATGAGTGGTGGATCAACTGAGTGAGCTGATCATAAGTAAGCAAGCCTAAACACATAACACATTTAAAATACATAGTTGTTTATTTCATGATTTCGATCGCTTCGCTGGAGGTCATTGAAATAAAAGGGAAGTAGGTAGACATCGCAGGGGTGGCACTCGCTTAAAATTAGAATTTTACTACCTCTCCGTGTAAGGTTTATAGCCGAGAAGCTATCTGCGACCGAGATGAGTGAGGGAGGCCGAATACCAAAAACGACTTTATATCTGTAATAAACATGGCAATGTTCAGGTAAAATATTTAATTCGATGAAATGAAATAACATTTTCAAAGCAAGTTATTTGATGATGATTAGGTATCTTCTTCAATCAGTAGCAAGTAGGTAAGCTACCAAACTAAACAGATATTTTAAATCATAGTTTTATAAACCCTTGAGCGTAAGGCAGACAACTGTTGAGTCTATTAAATATCACTAAAGACGTATATTTTGTTCGAAAGTGGTGGAATTATATTTCTTTTCTGTGTTAAAACAAGCCTATACTTAGTTGTATTACACTACACGTGACAAACCAGTCCTTTACACGTAACGTAACAGAAGGTTTCACATACATGCGCTATAATAGTAATTATATATTACATCTCAATATTTCTTATCACATATTTCTATATAATTTGACAGGAGGCCAGACACAGCAGCTATACAATATATTCTTACTTTTTCGTATCCTATGATACCAAAAGATATATAGCTCGATAAAACAAGATATATCTTCAGATAAACGTTACATCTCTGTTTATACAGGGTGTTTGAAAAGTGTCTCTGATAAATAAGTAGTGAATTCATCCGGAGTGTTTTCAAATAATGGGTATTTAGATTTACTGAAGATTAAATTTCCTTTCTCCTTAGATTGTAGAATTACCCATGTGTTAATTTAATAGTAATAAAAATGCTAACAAATTTATGTGTCAATTTTAAATAGATAACATCCAAATAAGTTTTTTTTAAAGTAAATAATTTAAATCTGAAAAAAAAATCAATTTATTTATGTTTTGTGAGAAATACAAAAACACTAGAAAGTATATAACATGTTTCAAATTCAAAAAGTTTACTTTTACATAAATGTGATATGAAAAGATGTATAATATTTGCTAATTCGCTACAAAGTAGTAGATATTAATTATAATGAAAAGGTAATTTGACAGATCGCGCCACGCCGCGAGTTGCATCGTCGGCGACATTCGCGAAGCGCATCATGAAGTCAATGACAGCGTGACGCCTCGCTGATACAACAGGCGGCGCTACGTTTTGTGTCTATGCTTAATGCGGGGGGAGGTGGAATGACATATTTTTGCTAGGTTATGATGGATAAAGCTGCGCCTCGCGACATCGTGTCTCGCTGTGCCTTATGGTCTGCGAAGCGTAGCGCCGCTCTTCCCCGAAGCACCGAAGCGTTGTGATGCGAGGCAAGTCAAGTTCTAGCAATAAAACGTACATCTTTCGAAATTTTAAAAGATCGCGTCGCTTCGTGTTTCGTCTCGGTGTGAGCTGACTCTAAGAACAAAATAAACACGTCGTGTTCGTAGTAGTCAAACTTACGTCACTCGATACGTGAACCCGTGAAATTTAAATATATTATACTATTTCTGCCATGTGTTATACTTTGCTATAATATAATTCTTTACAACTGGGATATAAGATATATTATAGCGTACGTCTGTGAACTCCTTTACACGCATTGCAAAGTAGTCAAATACTAGTCACTAAAGATCTCTCAGCACTTTTTCATAACATAGAAGAGTTGGCGTTTCTTTAACCTCATATGATTCATTCACCATTCATAATTTTATCCTTCGTAACAGTGCAAAGTGTTAAACTGAAATAAAAATAAGCAAATACTACAAAAGCAGCAATTTGAGGTAAGTAAATTTTTATTTTGTTGATTTGATGATGTGCAACCGTCATATTACTGATAAAATATGGATAGATCTACCACAGATTTTACGTGCACCCCTTGAGATATTGAGATTTCACAAAAAAATGTTTTAATTTAGGAAACTTCGCCATTTTAATGATCCATGTATAGAACTTAGTCGTGAAAATGTTTTCACTTTATATGACAACTCAGACTGCAATTGGGGTCTGTCTGTCGTCTGTCTGAGCATAAATTATTTTGATTTAAATCTTTTATTCAAACCTATGAATTTATATGGGTTTAGAGTAAAATTGGTTAGTTCTTTTTAGAATTTAGTTCACTATGAAACACTAGTAGGGATAACTAGAACTTCGAAACCCAAGTTTTATTTTATTATTGTTGACATTGTTTTTTTTTCAGTATAATGGAGACGATTTCATGCAGCAGCGTAATGGCCATGAAGTAAAAATGAATGTCATATACCTTTGTTATTAAATAAATATATATATTTTTTTTCCATTTTCAATAATCAACTTTTTGACAGTAAAATCTTTATTTAACCTACGTGACAATGGGTTTTATCTACACATCTCAATTTTATATTTTTCTGGGCTACCCCGAATTCTTTAAATCCGCTGTTTTACTGCAAGGAGCGCTAAATTTACATACAATATTCTCTGATAAATCTATGCTGTAATAGTCCGAAATTGTTAAAAAAATATAAAATATAAGGTTTGAAACCCTTATAAAGCAAATTAAAAGCATAAATGCTTTGGTTAACAATTTTATAAAGCAATATTTTTCTGTATATGTTATAAATTAGGGAAAGTTATAGCATCTTTCTATAAAGGTTGATTAAATGGCTTAGTTTACATCCTTTGTGTATGGGTCATTTTTGTTCAATTATCTAATATAGCAAAAGTGTGTTGTCAAACACTTACAACATAGATAGATAAAACCTTAGTAAGTAATTACATATTTTTTTGAGGTATAAGCTAAGTGATCGGAGTCATATGATGGGACTCAATTGCTAGTTGGGTGGATATTATTGAAAAGGCCGAAAAAACCTACTCCTTCGTGCCTTACTGCCTTACTTTTATGGATATAAATATAAAAGAGAGCAGATTAGCAGTAGATTAGTAATTTTGTACATTGTAGGTAATTAAATATCATAGATTTTAAACCGAAAAGATAATTGTTTTCTGAAATTATGGTGGTTTGGTAGCGGATTACACGTTGACTCAAAACACAACACAGATAAAACCAAATAGGTGAAAAAGGTGCGATGAAAAGGCTTCAATTTTGCCTGCCTGATGGCGGGCTCATTTCGACGTGGGTGGCAGTGGCAGGTTCCACGAAATAGTCAAGATGCTCGTCATTTCAAATGTTTAATACTATCAATAAATCAATAAACTCGTATTTTTTCATGGTACTACATGCAACATTTTATAGTTTTAATAAACGGAGGTCAAGGTTATTGTTAACTTTCTAGTATTTTAAGGTCATTGTTAGTTTTTATTAGCTTAGTATACGGCAATTTTATGAATGGGTAATGAAAATGATGAACTGGTCATCGAGTACCATTAGCATTCAATGATAAAAAATCGCTTTATTTACAGCCATCACGTTGGCCACTTTTTATAATAATTGTAAAAATACTATACGAAGTGACCTGGAATGTTGATAGTGGTGTTATTTCTGCTATTTCGCTGGCCACGCGCCAGCTAGCGGCAGCGGTTATCACAAGATGCTGCCACGGCTGGTGACGCCATCCCATCAGGACGCCAATTGACCCACAAACAACATCAAAACACTTCATAAACTTCCTACCGGAATTTATTTCAATTGCAGCTTCGTAATAATCATGCCTTTCTACCCGACTACGGCGACTAGTCGAAAAGTAGGGTAATATTTCCTCATTCTATATATTAGTTATAGAGATTAGAGAACCACGAAGTCAGTATCTATGTTCGCCTATTTTTTTTACTTGTTTAAAATCATATCTACCACAATGTATACCTACCAACCTATACCTACAAATACATCCTACATACCTCCTTAATATGTTTTATAGACATTAAAATATGATTTAGTTTGTATACAAACTTCTTTCATCAAATCAATCCAACTCGTCATACCACGCCGCACTCCGCCACTTCGCCGATCATCAGACAGCCAAGCAAAGCAGCACACACAAGAATGTTCCTAGTCGGTGCTTCAAAGAAATAATAACGTACGATTAGTAGAGTAGTTCTATCGTATCGTGCTTCGCTCACCTCTTCAAAATTTTTCTTTTATAAAACCTGTTCTGTCTCGTGTGTCGGTCGCTCTCAAAATGATTCCGACTTAATAGCCACGAAGTGTGATTATGACTTATTATTATATAACGTGCAACGAAATTCGGATTTAATAACGGGTTTAAAGAAAAAGATTTACAAACGACCATCTCATGCGTGTTCCTAGTACCTATCTACCTTAATTTAATCTGTTAAATACTGGTACTTGGTTCCATATTTGTACCACCCTAATATCTATTCCCATTAACTAAGTACTAAGACCACTGATATTTTTAAGTAGGATCTAACATACATGTACCTTTGATTTTTAAATCTATACAGATTTACAGTCCGATGCTGATAGAATGCGCTCCTAAAATCTGTCAATTGGTTGTGATTAGTGATGAGAATTCCTAATAAACACTATTATTTATTTTTCAACTGACCCATGAAAAGAGTAACCTAATTTTAAATATTTTTTTTGTCTGACTTCGTAATTTCTGAATGTAACAAGCCTGAAGGAAATAAACATACCATATTCGTATTCGAAAGTGTATACATGTAATTTAAAGTAGGAACCAACAACAGGTCAAACCAAAATTAAATAACTAATCCTTCAGGCGTAACAGCCTATCCACGCCACAGAGTCAAAAATGGTTGCAACTTAAAAAATTCTGAGACCCATGCATATATAAGAAAAACATCACTCATCTACAATGTGCTCTTAGTCTTGTATTATTTAGAGGGGGTTAAATTTTGGTGTAACATTATTGAGAGTAAAATGAACATAGAGATAGATCTCAACGCCTTTTACGTATCTTGAAAACTATTTGTCAAATACAGATTTTAGGTCGGGTGAGTCGTCACGTCACGCGAGTCAGAGACCACAGACGAACTTCAACCATCTACATGTATCAAAGTAATTTGTTGATAGATTTAAAAAAAGTTTTCAATGATTTATTAGTTTTTATCTATATTTTAATGAAAGTTTTATATAGCATTTTAAACAACAGTTAAATTATCTATTGTAAAATGTACCTACCTACCAAACATATTTATACACAAGCTAGGAGTTAATAAAAACAGCCAAATGTTCGGTCGCAGCCGTTTCGAGTTGTTCGGATCGAGGGAGACGGAAGGGATGCCTGCTGCAAGTTGCAACTTTTCGGATTCTGACAAAGAGATTTAAGTGATATCAAAGCTTTGTGCTACCGCTCCCTTTGTCGGTACATTAAAAGCGGCAACTTCACAGGCGACGACTTTGCCTTCGGCGATCCATTATAGCTAGCTAAAAAGAGCACATCAAACGTACCGCCACCTACGAAGTCACGTGCGTACCACGTCAAGTGTGAAAGTTTGCAACGTTTATATTATGTTATGAAGTATGAACTTTTGTTCAAATTGACATCTGTCTCTCCCTTATCTACTGTTTGCTTGCTTGCGCAATTCAGATAAAGGAAATGGTAAAAAAATATTAAAATCGATATAGACTAAATACCGATATAGGTTCAATTTATCCCACTAAAAGAATAATACAGATAATAGGTACCGATTAGTATGTTACTATGGATAAGTTTAATTAATAACAGCTTAATAGGTATGACAACTTCATCGACGCCTATGCAACGCTGTGTCCCGTTGCTGCCGCCGGTGCGGTATCCTTTGCGCTTGCCGGCGGCGGCGGCAACGGCGGCGGCGCTTGTATCCTTTGATTAGCGGCGGCAGTCAGGCTGGGTGCTCCACAGTGGGCGGAAATTCACGTTTCATGCACATTGGAAAGGTTCTATTAAAACATAATCAACGTTATGTCTACCGCAATTTTTCAATGAAAATATTTAATACCCAAATGTGAAATAGGGAATATGCATGAAACTTAATTTGTTTATTTAATCAATTTATTGTATAGTATGTGGAAATATTAAATTTACAGTGCGAACAGAATAAGAATTTTACGATAAACCAGGGTAATATAACCATTCAAATTTCAAAGTAAATTTATCTATCTCGCTCATCAGAAAAACCTTTTCTATACAAGTTGCATGGCGTCCGTGTACTTTGACGTCATATCGGATTTCGCTATCTAACCAACAACTATGAAGCTTTATAACTTAGTTATCAAGTTAGATATTTGAGAAAATCTAACGGATTTGTGAATATATGTGGAATCGAATTAAAATAAATAAATAAACAACGTCATACATATTTCCTACTAACAACATTCGACAAAACCGGCCGACAGAGAACAAACGACGGAAACCTTTGATTATATAATCCTCTCGATAACTCCAGAAGTCCAGATTACTGGTGATCTGGTCTTCTGGAGTGGGGGGGAGGTGGAGCCGTCTTAGGCCTACCCAAGGGCCCCGGCCCAGGCCCCTTCGCTGGCTGATGACCATCTTTTTGTTGTAGATTGCAGACCACTTCAGACAAAATCGTTCATTCGATAGAATATTAAAAACCGGCCAAGTGCGTGTCAGGCCACGCATAGTTCTGTAGTCACCCATAATGACAGGTGGATTTAGAAGGCGGGGTTGGCAGTTATTACTATAAATAAATTATTTGAATAAAGCGGCTTAACCATACCACTATTCAAATTTTTTTAATAAATTCACAACGCTCTATCAAGAGTCGTTATAAACTTTTTAAAGCCCTTAATTGTATCTGTCCTGTTTAGGGGATTTAAATAAAAGCGTGTACGATATATGTATAATTGTTATCTATTATTTTATTTTAATATTTTACAAGTTCACTTATTGTTTGTATACGATAACATATGTTGATTTATTATACGAATACTATATACCATACTTATGTATATTATATATTTATATCTAATATAAAGTGTTTAAAACTTCCTAACATTTTATGTTACGAAGTTTTCCAAGTAAACGCTTTTTGTTTTGATAACGGAGGCTTGGTATTAGGGTCTCGTTTTTTTCCCTTTGGTTGCGGAACCCTTACAAGTAGGGGCCTGTGGGCCATGGGTTGTCAGAGATTTAGGATATTTTAGGAGCATCTGCGGCGGGGAGGGCACTGTGTGTCGGGGGGCACGGGGAGGGAGGGGCGGCATGCGTCGGCGGCGGCGGCGGAGGCCGAACGCGGCGATATTCATCTCAGCCGCTTTGATCTTGCCGACTCATCTGCGACCGGCCTTCACCACATTGTCTTTCTTTTTATGCTATGAATAAAATTAACTTACCTATTTGTTGTTAACATTCTATACTTACTTATTAAGTTATTTAACTGCAATGCTATATTAGGGTCGTACAACGATGGTATACGAATTTGTCTTTTTATACCTACCTAGATCATGGATTAACTGCATTCTTGATTAGTAAGGAAGGTTATCCTTACTAATCAATGGTAATATAATACCAACATGCTTTTTCTTGACCCAACATTTCGAGTCTAGGAAATTAAATAACTAAGTTAATATTCCAAAAATTGCAGGAATAAATAACAGGCCGTGTCTTGATCAGATGTTAAAATGAAAATCCAACATTAGTTTTATTTAATTAAATTATTAAATAAATCAATAGCTTTTTGATATAATATCAACTAATAAATAAACAATATATAAGAGCAATCCAGCATATTTTTATATAACAAAATAATATTACTATTTTCAGTTCCCCAGTAACTCGTGCTTGACGGAAAGGCGGCATGAATCAAAGGCTGTTCGCGATCAAAGGAGCCGGCACATGCGGTTCTAGCTTTGATGTTGCCGCTCGAAGTGCAAATTATGTTATAAAGACAGTGAGTGGCACGCCCACCGAGAAGCTCTGTTAATTAATTCAACTCAATACGATGATGCCTGCGAGGTAGATTACATCGTGCAGCTTTTCATAAAGTTGTAAATTACCTTCGCAATCTAGCCCTACCTATAGTCGATATACTCGTATTTAAGTTATTATATTACCTACAACACAGAAACATGAAAATTTTAATTTTGATCACTTTCCAAATGTAGAACTACAATAATTTACATCAATGAATCAACTACTTACATATTAAATAATATAGTAATTTAGGTAACATAATTTGGCTGACGAAAAGACAATGCGGAAGACAATCGAGTATAACGAGTATAGTAACGAACGAGCAGACTCAGAGATAGGTATTTCGTTGAAGCAATTTATGACCATTAAACACTGGTCGTCGTTTGTAAACAATAACCGGTTCAAAGTCGGTTGGTTTCCTTTGAGAATATTTTGCGCGCCTGCGAGCTTCAACACAACACCGACCGAGAGTTCTAGTTGGTAGGATGAACGGATCGAGCCGCAAACTGCGCAGAGTAAATTGTTGTTGTGTAGAAGTTTGAAGGGAGAGAGAAGGGCGAGGGAGAGGAGGGCGATCGAGAGAGCCGCGTGCGTCGACCCGCGGCTCCGACCGCTTTGATCTCGCCGCCCAACTGCGCCCGCGCCGCGCCGGCAACAACTCGCTACAAAGCACAAGGTCCTAACTTGAAGGTCTGCCTGCCGGTTACCAACAATTACACCTGCCAATCGACGACAGACGGACGACCGGCCGACGACGACGAAGCAACTAACTCGCATTTTATTCATAAATCACGTCAGAAAAACTTTGGTCTTGCTATAAAATGCATAATTATGTAATTGTTTCTTTTAAAATTAATGTTTAACTATTTACAATCCTACATATTTATTTAACGGAGAACCGCTCTACAATTCCATGCCGTTCAACATCAAAGAAATTATTTTTACTCTTCATGGGGTGAACAGCTACCTTGTCTGTGTTTGGTATGTGAAGCGGGCCATCAGATTACCGCTGGTAAGTATAATTAACTCAAGCGACAAGAGATCCGATGCAAGAGTTACTTGGAAACGCTATTTCCGACATTCTCAGAACGTGTCTTCTTCAATAACAACACTAACAACCTATAGCTAGGCGACAGTTGACACATTATGGCTTTTGTTTGTTTATCTTCAAATTATATAAATTTATTCTTAAATTTAATCTCATTTTTTATGTCAACGAATAATATTTAAAATTATTGTTTTTATTGGGTTCCCAAATAAAATCTATTTAGTAAATAATTTCAATTTAAAATCTCCTCATGTTAGGTAGGTTTATTAAAGTAACTGGTTAGCTTACGAAAGAGGCTAGGCGTCCTAGGTTCGAATTCCGGCTTAAGCAGATACTTATTTTTGCGCTCTGAACAAAATTAGTTTTTAGGCTTGGCGAGAATTCCAACCGCGTAGTGTATCTGACTGAAGCTTCTATCAGATTTTTACTCTCTCTAGATTAGATAGACTTCCTGCAAGCACGTCAGCCTTCGCCGAAATTTATTGGTATATAGGTAAGTAGTTTAAGGCATTCGATATTGATTCGATAACATCTTTAGTTTACCTATCTTGTGATGCGCCAGTTTTGGTCAGCTTTCTCCTTAGTAATTTACAAGAATAATATGTATTATATTAGTCACGCAAGAGTTTTATTTGGTAAGTAACATGTATTATTAGGTTCCATTCCACCAGTTATATGCACACATATGGGATGTATGTATCTTTCACTTCAGCAGTCATCACACCTATTGTTTTTCCTAGGAATTCACTTTAAAGCTGGATGCTGCTTTTCGCTTTAATCGATGAAATTTATTTACTTTATAGGAAATTTATTTATTTTTATAAATTTTTTTACTTTTTTGTTTGTGAGTCAGTTTTCCAGAACCTCGATTAGACAGAATACCACGTTTTTAAATAATGGCTTTCAGAAGCAAAAGCGGTGAGAGCAGACAACATTGGCATAAGTTTTATAATTTGTTTCATATTTGTAAAAACCTACAATATCCATGCCAAACCCTGTGTTTTCATAACTAAAATGTCTAGTTATAGGTACATAAATAGGTAGCTGACTACCATATCTATACTAAGAATTACCACTGGTATTACGTCTCATGACTAAAATCAAATGAGAGTTAAACTGATCTATTTGTTTAGTTACTTTATCATCTTCTTTCAAGACTGCCGCCTTTACTATTCTTAACCACCTACTCGTCTATCAACTTGTTTAAATAAACTTAAGTTTATTAGTTTATATATGCGCTCGCTCAAGAAAAATATTATCAGAGAAAAGTACACTCACTGGGATCATTATCATCGCCTTGACGTAAACAGAGAAAGAAATACAGCTGAAAGAAAAAGTGGAGTGTTTAATGTTTTGGTATTTACCTTGGAAAAATAAAATCTGGTATCTGCCTTACCTAACCTACCTAGATATTTCACTACACTAACTTCTTCGGTTTCGCTCAAACCAACATATGGAATTTGATTATTAAATCAAAGCGTTTGTTTTAAAGTTCAGAAGTATCTACTATTGAAGGAGTTAACATATGCTAGCAAATTTACTTTTATTTTTAAAACTATAGGTGCTTACGCTTATCATTTCCAAAAAAAAATATACATTTATTTTATTTGAGATTTGGAAATGTATGTTGTCACAATAGCTATCCATAATCAATCTATCCTGAGTGCAAATAAATACCAATAGATAGCTGTGCATTCGTGTATTTCTCCCTCACCCTCCCTCGTAGATTGTGGGAGAAGGATGGGTAAGCAAACCCTTGAAACTGATTGAATTTACCCACCCAAGTTATCCATTATGTCAGAAAATTGCTTACGTGTGCCTATCTACTCTAGTTTAACAGTGAGAGTCCTATAATTTAATAATATGAATGAATAATCATTATTGTTATCGGTCTTCAAACTTTAAAAACAAATTAATAATAAGTATTTTATTCTAATATACAATAATGTTAAACATGTATTAAATATATAATAAAAAAGAATAGGTGCGGAAACGGATTCAGCAATACCAGCAATGAGCAACTCGACCCCGCGGCCTGTATTCAACTACGGACGAGTAATCTAAGACGCTCGATATCCCATTCAATAAGTTTTTTTTCATCTAAAAACAAATTTAGGATTCAGTGAATTCAACTTCAAAATAATTTATTTCAGTAACTTAAGTCTAGAATACGCAAATATGTTCGGAATTTCTGCTAGGAAGGTCCGCTCTTCCATAACAGCATTACATTTTGTACCTAGACTTGTTAGTACATTTTTGGATTTTTTTCCATGCATTTCATTGTAACTTGCCTAGTACATGTGCGCGCGTGTGTATGTATATGAGACAGAGAGTGTTTGTGTGTTTGTGAAAAACGTATGTATGACCCATTATTAAATAAATATTTTATGTAATGTGAAACATATTTTAACTGTAAAAATCATATAGATTTTCACAATTAGGTTTCCATAATCGATATTTCTTACGTGTTCCCAAAAAGTCACTTGGTCTATAGATTAGACATTCAAAAGAGCTATAATTTTAATGTTGGTAAAGAACATCAATGTTTAAATCAAGCTTGCGCTTGTCCCTATTTTTTGCCTTATGTTAACTACCTACTTTAAGAACTGAGTTCACATGATTCTGTCGAAAATCGCATCCTGTTCTTACATTTATTAGCGCCGCTCTATGCGCTTTTGCATCCGGTCGATCGTGCGTTCGTAATCATTTCTGTCTAAATATTTATCTTTTTTACCTTTCTTTTCAATACTCCCCGCATACACCGGATCAAGGCGGATTGTTGAAACTACATCCGTAGGTAATGTAATCAATACCCTACCTGAACCCTTTTTATGTTTATGTAAGATCTCCTAAGTTTGATAGGAGTTGACACGACATATGCGTGGTAGTAAATTGAAAAACGTTTTCTAAAGGTCAGTGGCAGATCCAGGAATGTTTTTTTAGGGCGAGTGAGCTAGACAACTCCCTCCCTTTCAAAACTAAAGACTTTTTTTTTAGAAGCGCTTTTGGGGGCTTGACCTCGGTAACTTTGGGTTTTAATAAAAGCTTAAGTCCGAAGAATGCAGATGCTTTTGGGAGAGGTTGAGCCTCGTAGCCCCCCCCCCCTGGATCAGTTAGTGACAGAAGTTTTGTGGGACTATTTTGTCCATCGTCTGGACTTTTTGCAACGGATTACAATGCTTACAGATAAAAGTCTGAGCTTATGATTCACACGTATTGTACTTTACAAATACAGGTTAAGTATAACTTCTCGCTACTATACATAGATTGATAATCTGGTTGGTTTGTTACCTCGTTTAATTTCATAAAACCTTTTACTGTTCTGGTAGCGAACTCCCAAACCCAAAAAAGTGTTATAAGCTCAGTGTGAAATAATAATAATAATAAAAATCTTTATTTAAAAACCAAAAATTAACAAAAATAACTAACATAATGGCTGCAGTAGTTAAAACTGTGTCGCAGCCATCATCACTAACGTAAAGTAATTTACACATTGTAACATTATTATAAATAGTACATGGTATTATTATTAGTAAAGAGTAGTTTATTGAGTTTTTCTTTTTTTGGGTATATATTCATAAATAAATTTACATAGATATTTATATGCTTTAGTAAATCCACATTTATTTTATAGATGTTATTCAATGTTTATGTAGTAAATTCAAATTCTGTGACTTTAACAGACGTTCAGTTTGATCATACGATAAAGATAAAAGCCATGATGTTATAATTACTTTACACTCTCGGAAAGTTTTCTTAAAGATTCCAAGATTTTTGTTTATAATATTGTATAAATGACTTCCCATAGGCAAACCCTATGCCCACTTCGTTTCCGACTAGAGAGAGTACAGTCGTAAGGGGTTTTAGATGGGTTCACAGAGTAACCTGGAGTACATAGATTTTACGAACCGTCAGTACTTTTGTCAGGTGATACAGCTCATCCTTGGGAAAACGAATTTGCTTTGAGGTCATCACTTTCAAAACTGCTCTTTGAGCCCTCTCGAAATACGAGTAGGTAAGAACAAAGGCAGGAATTCGTCCGACATTCCCTTTGGTAATGTAATGGCACCAAGTTTAATAACACATTTTGGTTGAATGAAATCAATGCAATAACAATACAAACATAATTGACAACATCGCTTTATCTATTATGTATTTACCTCGTCTATCTCACTTCTCTTGCCTTTCCTATTTGAATTTAGGTACTTTCCTGTATCTAAAACAATGTTGTTATAACGACACCCGTTACAAAGACGGATCATTTATTTCGCGTATAACGACTACCGGATACAAAGTCCGTCTTTATGGTGGTCCCTTAAATGTCTTCATATCTGATTGTATTACCTCCTTGCATTTGCAATAGGGTGATAAAATAAGTTTTTATTTATTCTTCTTCTAAATAAATTGTTCAAAAATATTATACCTATAATGCTTAAATACAATATAAAAGTATCAAAGCTTAAAGACTCCAATGATTTAACACTAAAATGGCGTTTTAGTTTGTTCTTGGTTTACAGGTACCGGGTAAGTACCTACTAATCTTAAGTTGTCAGAGGTCTCATATCGTGTATAAATACAATATACAACTAAACTTACAATTATCTAAATTGAATCTTAATTGGTGAAGTTATATGCATTTACACTCTCTAAGAGAACTGCTTGGAGTAAATCTACGAGTACCAATTTTATGACCATCTATTTTATCTATACCCCCAGTACCTAACCTACTGCTTAATTACCTTCAATTCTATGAATAATCAAGGTGAAGGTAAGAAGGTTCGTATTCAAATAACAGAAACTTCTTTCATAACAATAAGTTAGTGATTGTGTGCCGGTCGGCGAGTTGTCAAATAGATAGAGCAGCTACAAGAATGATAATGGAATTCTGAAAACAACCCCTGTGGGGAGTGGCGTTGCCGCGGGGGTGGGGCGCGTTGCACGGGCGAGGGGGCATCCATCCATCACGCCGTGGGGGTGCAATTAGGACGAGGAAATGTGCTGACACGCCGCCGCCGCCGCCGACATCTAGCGTAGCCTGTAGGTACGGTTTACTTTAAATTTTTTGAACAAAATTAACAACACTTTTATGAATCTGGTTGTGCTCTAATTTAATTATTCTGCTGCAATCGGTATTTTTCCTGCCATTAAATTTTTGTTCTAAAAACTCGTTAAAGAATCACCCACGACGAAAGAAGGAACTATGCAGTACTAAGAGTGAGTTGCTCCAAGATAATTTTACCGATAACCGAAGTTAAACAAGATCAACGTCAAATTTTCGGTTAGCATAAAATCCGTTGCGCCAGTTTAATATTTAAAATGACATAAAAAATAACAATAACACTAACAGCAACTTGCTTCATGTTAATTTAACGATTTAGGAACCACTTTAGGAATCATTTTATGTTAACTTTAATAATAACATTAACAGTTGTTTCGGTGCAACTCACCCTAAGAAGATAATGTTTTGTGTAGGTGCCTTTTGGAATTATTATCCGTTAAAAATTCTTGACCGCAGAGTCATGGCTTATCTTTAACATTAAGTTTACAAAGATATTTTCCTTTTAAATCCTTTCTTTTACATTCCCTCCATTAACAGGGGCTTAGTCGCAGTGATAGCGAAGGGGCTAATGAATGTCGGTTTGTGAAGTTTGATTTCTATAATTGTGAACAAAAAGTTAATGCAAGGTCTTGGGGCAAGAGCCCTAAGTCGAGGTGAGGAATATGTGGGGTATACGGCTGGCAGAGCGAGAGCGGTAGCCGTAGTCGATTATCTGCCGATAAGACACAACACAAAACAACTTTTGATTTATGAAGAAAGCTCCAGCGAGTCGAGTAGTCGACCCGGGCCGGCCGGCTACCGGATGCCGCGCTTTAACTCTTCGCCGTTTATCTTCCTAGTGTGGTTCCTTAAACCGTTTTCAAATTACTAAGCTTCGACTTGCTTTTAATTGAGGTTTAAATACTGTCTACCTGGTTTGATTATATTTCAACGTACTTTCTCATCTCAAAAATGTACCTACCTGTTTATGAGGCTATGAGGTTAATAATGACTATAAGATTAATTAATTAGAATGTATTTTTGTTAGTTTGGATTTGCTATATTCAATTGTATGTTATAAACTCAAATTATGTTTCATACATAATTACTTATAATTAATGATTTTATAGGACTTTTACGTGCGTACGTTTTAATACGAAAAACTTACGTACATGCTTATCTTACCTATGATTTATGAACCTTTGTGTAAAGCTCGATTTTACATTCAAGCATAATATTTATAAGGTGAAGTAAAATTTTATAGCATGGTATTTTATCGACGGGTGTCTTGTGTTTTATGGACATCACTAAAGGCATTTGTCGGCCGATCCGATTTTGAAATATCATGTAAATGAGGCAGAGAGCGGACGAAGGCTCAAAGGCGATGCCGCCGCTCTACCTTCGAGCCAGCCGCCCGCCGATCTTTAATTAACTTCGATTTAATTTTATTTGTTCGTTTGTCAAGATTACTTTTATTACCAATAAATGTCCTACAACAACAGGTTCAGATGAAATTACATATGTAGGTAGTAGTTATGAGTTCGATTAAATAATATAAAAAAATACCTAGCCATAAAAGTAGGTACCTACTACCTACCTTTATTTTGTAGAAGGTGTAGGGTTTTAATTATTTTTTCTTACTTTATCGTACTAATCACATAGATAAAAAAAGTAGAGAATTGTGAGAACGAATTCACCCATTTAGTTAATTTTGGTTTTGAAATTTCCCTGGAAGTTCAAGAAAGGTTCATAAAGTAAAAAAGTTGAAAAAATTCCCGGTTAAACGTACAAATCACATTTTCACATACAAAGTGTTCCTGGCTGTTAATTTAAACATTTACGTCAAACAATACTAGTGTCAATTTTTTTTAAAGTAATCTGTATATAATTATGTTTTAATTACATTATCTCCCATGTAGAATTCGCAAGCAGAAAATTTCTAAATAATTGTAATAATTTGATTGTATGTTGTTTTTTAATATATCATGAACAAGGGATTAGAAAAGTTTATAGTTTTTGTTGTCTTAAGATTTGTTGGTTGTCATAATATGTTTTGGTTAGGTTGTGGTAACTGTCACAAGAAAACAGATTTTGAAATAATGTTCAAAATACGAAACGTACTTTGTTCAGAGATGGTAGGTATACATAAGATATTTGTTTTTTAGTTATTTTGCAGATGTTTTTTAAACAAAATTAAAAAAAGAGGAATACATAATTTCAATATTTTTTTGATAGATTCTTATGACAACGGTTAGGAGTAGGTTTTTTTTAATGGCACTGTCATCATCATGGCAATAACTTTAGTATTTTGCCAGTGTCAACTAATATTTATTGATATGATGAGATGAAAAACGTAAGGAAGAAAATGATAGATGAAATTATTAACACGCAAGAACTGTCGTGACTTTATTGAGTTATTTGGGAGAAGACGAAAATTGAGCAGCCAAATCTTCGTATTTCACATTCTCCACACTTTTACAGCACTATAAATATTCTAACAATAGCATTTAACACTAAATTCTACTGATATCCGAGAAAAGAAAAGAAAATTTTTACCGCCACTTTCCATTCCCGCCAAGTAACTTCAGGTATAGTTTATTTTCAACTACCTACACCAACAACCATAGATGAGAAAAGTTGTCGAAATGTCGAAAGATTACACTGGTCGACAAGGTTTTTGTCTTATTCGTTTCTGATTATTACTGGAATACATACCCTTAATACAAAATATAAATTATTTTGTTCCTGTCACCCAAATACTATTAATATGGTGACAAAACATATTTTGAAATATTCAAATTTACATTCTGCAATACGACCTCACCCTCAGAGTGCTTATTTACAAATACCTACATTGCCAAGTCAGAGAAATAACACAGAAAGTGGTGCTTTCGATTTACCTCCATGTAGATTCGTAGATGAAATTCATGATCCTATCTTTGAACCTGATAGTAAGGAAGCTCATAGGCTAAATCAAGTTGCTCTTAATAATCTGGTTCATGTTTTTCAAAACGAGTTTAACTTTAAGTACCTTAATTGAAAGAATGTAAAAGCTGACAAATTGCTTTTTATGCAATCACAAAGTCAGTAACCATAATGTTCTAATAGGAGAACTACTTTTAACACATCTCGCTTTGGGTTGTGATATATCACTCAAAATTAACTTTCTACACTCGCAACTCTTTTTTTGAGCAATTTTAGTTACTGATATTTAATAAATATTTCAAATGATTATTTTAATGGACACAAACTTACACACCTATAAATACTAAGTCTGATTAAGTTTTTGGGAAAATTAAACGATAAACCCTCTCCCATTGCTTACTACAGCAGCTTTGACTTCCTTTTTTCAGTTACTTAAGGAGACTGAGGTAAAAAAATCGTTACTACGTTCGATCAGTTCATTTTCACTATTATGTAAGCAGTTCTTAGTCCATCACCGCAAAGGTAATCTTCAATCTATCTAACATAGCTTAAACCGTTTTCGCGTGTTTGTGAAATTTTAAAATTATATTTTCTAGGGCCCAAAAAATCTCAACTTTTCATTTAAGACCTACTTAATAAACGAGTCAACCTAGCTATTTGTCTGGCTGGCATACTCATAACTATAATGATATTTTGTTTGAAATAATTCGACAGACTTGGCTCTATAGACGGACGCACAGTACAAATTCCAACACCATTTTATAATAAAATATTATCACGAAGGAGTAGGGATGGGCAGTTAGAAAAAAATTTCAAATGATGTATTGATAGTTTAGGTTCGGCTGTTCCAAAATAAAACACTTAATGGTATTAAATTTTTATTACTGCATTAGTTTTTAAATATTCACTGTGTTGAGATTTTAAGTCATTACATACTTAAATATACAATAGTAGATATTTTGCCATAAGTTCTTTGAGTGGTCAGTTTTTTATGTTGTCAAATACATTCCGCTTTTTAAAATGAAACGTTAGTAAAATTCTATTCGAAGAAAAAGTTATTTTGGAGTTCGTAAATCAATTAAAAATCATCCATTCCGTATTCATCGTGAAGAAAAAAACAGGATTTGGAGTTAAGGGGTTGTACGTCAAGAACAAGTGGCAAACAAGCCTGCCTAGTGGTTCCTGTGGACGTTTGCAATATGAAGGATATTCTCTCGAATGTCATCTTCGTTCCCGTAGATTATGCCTCCTTGGTGAGGTTTTCCGCACCGCCTGCGACTACAGGCGGGTCGATGGTGGCGCCATTAGGTGGCGGTGGTCATTTAGAAAGCTTTGGTTGTATTTTCGATTCCAATTAAAATTCCAACTTGGATTAAGCTCTACTCAACCTGTTATTTCGATCAAGCCCTGCCGGGTGAGACCCCGTTCGGGGAGGCCCAGCGAGCGATCAACAGGGAGGAGCACTCGGGGTGGTGCTGATGGTCGGCTGCTATTCCGCTGGGGCAACCAAGTCGCGTGGATAGGAGTGGCTGTCGGGCGGCCAGTCGGCGATGGAGCGGATGTGGTCCAGCCTGGACCGGTCCGCTACCCCGAACATCTTCCCCCGCCAGCCGATGGATGAACTCGTCAAGAGTTTCCAATCCGAGATCCCGCTGGATCGTGGTGTTCCTCACGTACCGAGGGGCTGCGGTGATAGTACGCAGCGCAAGCGATTAGTAGTAGCCTCTTCCTGTGGGCCTCCACCAGTAGGGCGAACCAGGCGGGGGCGGCGTACGTGAGGCGGGAACCAATGTAGGTTTTATAGATCCCAGTTTTCACTCGCAGCGGCAGACTCGACTGGAGGACTGGACGTAGTTGTGCTCTTGCTGACTTGATTGCGTTGACCACGTTCTTGGCATGCTGTGCCATGGTCAAGCAGCGGTCGATGATGACCCCGAGGTATTTGATCGACCTGGACCCTCGGATGTCCTGGTCGAGCAATCTTAAGGGTGGCGGCAGATGGTATAGGCCCATGACGATGGCCTGTGTCTTCGCGACGTTGACGCCGAGCCTCCACTTCGAAAGCCAGGCGGTAGCGCATCTAGCGTCCGCTGCATTAGTGTTGCAGCGCGCTTGAGGTTCATCGAGGCGGAGTAGTAGGCGGCGTCGTCAGCGAACAGGGCCAGGTTGACACTGTCGGTCACGGGGATGTTATCGGTGTAGCGCGCGTAGCAGCTGGGCGAGAGGCAGCTGCCTTGCGGCACGCCTGCCGCGATGGGTCGCTCCGATGACAGTGTACCTTCTACCGCCACCATGAAAGTGCGGTCGGTCAGGAAGGACGCGATCGTCTTCACCAGGCGTCTTGGTGCCTGGGAGGTCGCAAGCAAGAGGTCGCGAGGTGGTAGGCGGCGCAGCGCAGCATTAGGGATCTGGTCCGCACCCGCTGCTTTCCTAGGCTTCGTCCGCTAGAGTGCCGTCCCAGTGCAGGAGTGGCCTCACAGGTTGTCCGGATCTAGACACTAGGCGGCAGAGTCTATGGATGGACGTCCAGTCTTCTGCCGCGTTGTCTTTCCTGCGCTGCCAACTCTCGGACTTTATCGCTTCGACTAGCCGTTTCAGCTGCGATTTCAGCGTCGGACATCTGGTTGTCTGCCAGGTGATTCGTAGGCGCCGCTTCTTGGCAAGGAGCTACGCGATTTGCCTTGGCAGGGGAGTATATGTACCCCGGCTTGGCGTCGCTCGCGTTGCTCGGTGAGGGGCGTCTTGAATGCCTCCGCTGATGTCCTCGGCGAGACGATCTATGTCTTCCAGTGTCGATGTTGAAGTTGGAATTGGAATTGGAATCGAGTTTGAAATTGGAATTCCGGATTGGAAACGTTTCCGGACTGGAGCCGGAAACGGGAAGCAAGGTGGAAGTTGAAGGCGCGACCAGGGACTCCTGAAGGAATTGCGCAAAGGAGTCCCAGTCGATCATCGGACGTGGTGATGGCGGGAGTACTCTCGCTGGCTCGAGCGGCAAAAGGAGCAGGACAGGAAGATGGTCGGACATGAGGTCCTCGTGGAGCACTTCCTGTTGTGGCGAGCAGGGTGAAGGATATTACGCATTCGTACTGATCTTATAGTCACTTGGAAATACTATGCTAGCGAGTTTATTTACATAAGACTTATGAGAGAGTAAGCTTCTTTAAAAGGAAACGGTCCGCGACAAATTCGGCTGTAAGGTGTGGGGATGAATTCCCTGCCGATCGGTACTATAATAAAAAAGGCCATTTGGTAAATTATACACAACCGTACATATACAAAATAGTTCCAAACACAACTTATAGGCATATGTATAGGTAGTTGATATTTTCCGATGAAACAACTCGGCAAGTACCATATTAATTATTATTAATTTTAATTCCTTAGAAATTACTTCATTAATGATTTCTCAAACTTTAGTATTTCATAGCAATAACGCTGGTAGGCCCAAAAAAATGGTTTTCTATTATAACCTTAGCAACTTCCCAGTTATATCACCGCAATTAATATGCAAGCAAGATTTTAAGCCTCGTTACAATTTTTATTTTAAACGCCTATCCCTACTTCCCTACTTGAAATATATTTTATAATTAAATATAGTATAAAAATTATATTAAAATATACATTTTTAATTTTTATGTCTTCTAATAGGTATATTAAAGTTTTCTAAATGCAAAAGAAACTCTGTTTGTCTATCTTGTGAACCACTAAACTAATTTTGATGAAATTTGGAACAGAGATAGACCCAGCCTTGGAAAAGGTCAAAGCCTATCTTTTATCGCGTAAAAAAGACTTCAAGGGGTTGAAGTCCCCTGCTTCAATTATACAAACTTGAAAGTTTATATCGATCCAAGAGGTAAATCTATTCATAACTATGGTCCTGCCAACACTTGTTTTTACAGAATAAAAATTTGATATCTCACCGCAGTATCCGCTTATGTTCGGAAGCAACCTTACAGAATAGCACTACTACTGTACTATAGTGCTATACAACGTGAGCAGAACGTGAAATACGAAGATTTGGCTACTCATTTCTTCATCTCTTAAGAAACTCAATAGCCTACAGTAACCATACTAGCATTATACTGTGGACAGATTCATCAGTCCATCTGTCACTTTTTCATCCTTTCATAATTCAGTCTCTTCGTCATTTCATTCCTAATTAATAATTGATTTTAAATATTACTTGACACCAGCAATATACTGAAAGTTAACAAATTCCACCAAATGAAAAAAAAAAATCACGTTCATCGAAATCTTAACGTATCGATATATTTTGTAATTTAACCTTAGGCAAGCCCTACACAGTATCGTTGATTGGACGGGCGAATTTATGGTTGGTTGTCACTGACACACACGTTAGTTCGAGGTTATATTTTAAATTGAATACAAAAATGGGAAAAGTTAAAAAACCTAGACAGAGAAAAGAAAAAAAGAAGGCCGTAAGTAATCCTGATGAGGAGGAGAATATTATGGATTCAAAAGAGAATGGGATTCAGGTTATGCTGGATCAACTACAGGTGTTATTACTCTACTACTACTAATTCGTTTCAAAAATTACTCGTAAATAATAATGAAATATTGACCATAATCTTTCATATTTATTTCAGTCGATAAATGTAGAGGAGAAATATTGTGGCTTGCAGACATTTGCAACACTCATAGAAAGTCAAGAGAATTTACCACAGTTGATTGAAAAAGGTTTGGTTAGAGTGGTGGCACCTTTGTTGCTCGATGCCGCTAGTTCAGTGAGAAACTCATCTGCTGGGGTCTTGAGGAACTTGTCCGCAATCAGCCCTGAGACTTGTGATACTCTGATGGAGCAGGAAGTCATTTCATCACTGACATGCTTCTTTCATGAAGTTAGTTTTCTTTAATTTTGTTTATTTATATCATGCGTTGGCACCCAGGGTGGTTAAAGGCTGTTTTCCCTAAACTTTATCTATGTCTTTGATATTGTTAGTGTTATTTTGCTTTAAATGTACTTTTTGCAATTGACTATCCCACCAATGTAAACAGTGGTAAACATTTCCTATTTACCTGAAATACTATCAGGACAATTAGTAAACTTATGCTTTTTTTAGTTTGCTGAGAAATGGATGCCAGATTCAAACTCAAAAACAAAAGATGAAGATAAAGATACAATAATACAAGTTGTTAACTTGTTGTGGAACTTGTGTGAAAGTTCAGGTACTTATAACATTAAAATATTGTGTTGGATATAAGTATTTAATTCATTTTATGTTATAAAGAAAATGTGTAAAACCCTGTCTAGCTTTCCGATCTTAAATAGTAGTAAAAATAGTAAAAATCTTCCTATAACTATGCTTCTATGCATATCATACTTATGTCACTGATTTTTGTGGAAGATGTCAAAAACTGATTTGAAGAATAAGCATTGGTTTCACTATGTTCTTTCTTGAATAAGCTACTTGCAACTTATCTGATTTATGAAAAACATGGTTAGTGTTTCACAACCTTCAAATATGCTTAATTAATAAGTTAAGTGCTAAGTAAATTAAAGTTTTCATCATTACCAATCCATCAATCAAGGCTGTTACTTGGTGGGTAAGCTGACATGTCAAATTAGTTGACATGAAGGAATGTTGTAATAACAAACAATATAACAAATGGTTTTTGTGGTGTTAATATGAAAAATTTGTATCTCAGTCATGAAACCCGTAAAATATATATCAATAAATTATTATTATTGGTTCAGCATATTTGAAGATTGTGAAACACCAACATTGTTTTTTTCTTCAGATAAGTTGCAAGTAGCTCATTCAGGACCTTACATGGACAATGTGAAACAAATCCTTAGTATACATAAATTGAGTGTGTAATACATTTGTACAAAATAAGATTGTCGCAAAAATACTTGTCTACTACAGTAAAAAAATGTTTTTTTTCCAGAATTAGCAATTAAAAGCTTGTATGATTCGAGAGTATTGGACATTCTTTGTAGATATTTGGATCTTACAACATTTGGGACTGATGTTGTAACAGCTGTTTTGCAATGTTTATTTGTTGTAATAGAAGACAACCAGTTTGCTTTAGAGAAAATAAAGATAAATTGTGAGAAAGTTCTTGAGCACTTGTTGGCGCTGGAGGGGAATGACTCTTCAATACTTTTAGTCAGGACTTTGGCAGCTGGTGTAACTATAAACTTATGTCGTGGAAATATCACTGCTTTACCTGTAAACATCATTATACAAATAATTAGGATCTTAGCTAACTCATTAACAGTTGACCACCGCATGGTATGCAGCCAGTTGTCAAATTATGTACCATTGAAAAACAGTGCAGGTAAAATAGATGTCCCAAAAGGCAAGGAAGCTCAAGTGTTGGAAAACCAACTCAAGTCTGTTTCACAAATGTTGGTTGCACAACAAAGTTCTGTGGAGATTGTTGCTAATATTTGCTCCTGTGAAGGTAAAAATACAACTGTTAAATACATTTATTCAACTCAAATATATCATAGATTTACTAATCAAAACTAAGCTAAACAATGTAAAGAAACAAATAATCAAGAAAAAATTAAAAAAGTTTAATAATTAAGCCTTTAATTAAAAGCTTGAACAACGTTTTTTGCCAGACACTAAAATATATGACAGACAATATTATGAACAACATAAAGTATTTTTAAAATCCCTATATTATTGCTTTGTGGCAGAGAAAATTAATTTAATACCAGCACTAATGAGCTTGATGGACTAACTAACACAGTTCAATTGAGAACCTCCATTTTTATATTTCATATAATTTCACATTATTAAAGATGGAGAAGACACAATTACTGAGGACTCATCTGATAGTGAAAGTGTTGGTGATGATGAAATTTGCACAAATGGCAATGACCTACCCATGACTGAAGATAAACTACCACCAGAGTTGTTGGAGGCTCTCATTTCTTTGGAAGTATTTGATAAAGTTTGGGCTAGGACTCAACCACCAGCTGAAAATGTATTGTTAATCCTTAGAGAATATGACGGAACTAAAGCAATTTGTAAAAAGTGAGTACTTAAATTCAAAATTATTTAAAAATCAAACAACATATTAAAAGTATTTTTTTTATATCCTACATTGATTTGTTACTTTTCAGACTTCAAAATCTTCAAAGTGGTGCCTTACTTTGCATTAACAACATGCTATCTAGTCTTCCCATAGAAAACCTTGGTGGTGTAGATGGAGTATATAAAATTTGGGTAGAGGCTGGTAAACTAGTATTCAAGACTAACTCTGATAATTCTGATTTGATAGAGTCTGCAACTGCAGTTATGAGAGCATCATTAGATAAGATCAAGTCAGGATCAAGAGACAATGGGAATGTTACTGGTGTCGCATTGTTTAATGAATTAGCCTTAGCGGATATTGAGGTAAGTTGTC
Source organism: Choreutis nemorana (assembly GCA_949316135.1). NCBI lineage: Eukaryota > Metazoa > Arthropoda > Insecta > Lepidoptera > Choreutidae > Choreutis > Choreutis nemorana. The sequence goes on from OX438598.1 coordinate 5,429,536, forward strand.
TGCATTATAAATATGGTCTGAAGCTTATCTAGTTATTTTATAAATGTTGGATTTCGGCTGATTACACCACTGCACCAGCAAGGTAATAAGACCTGCTATGGGCAAAAGTAGGTTTTATTGATCATTATACAAAAGCTATGAATATGTATGTTTAAGAATCTGTAATGCTAGCTTTCAAATGCCCTCAAGGTTTATGACTCTAAAACTAAAGTTGATGCTTTATTTTAATTTCTAGATGATGTTATCGGGAATTCGTGAATGTCAAGTGCCTGAGATAAGATCAAACTTAATAAGAATGATTGGGTTACTTGGACTGTTGTTAGTCAACAGTTTAAATGAGACTACTTCAAATGTAATTTGTGTTATCACTAATTTCATACTAGAACAGGCTCATAAAGAAAACGAAGTGTGGGTACTTGCTGAGGCGATAGACACTGTCATGGATTTATATTCGGAAGATGAAACTGATCCTTTAGCAGCTAAAGTTAAACTAGACGAAAAACTTTCAGCTTTAGCACCAATTTTAAAGAACAAGGTAACAGAAAAAATATAATTGGATATTATATAATATAAAGTGTAAAGAGCGCCACGATATTGTAAATTTTTCTGTTGAACGAGTATGTGAATTTGCCTGTGCAGAAATAGATGAATATTTAATTATATGTGTGTATCGACCGCCTGATTCAGATTTTTCCAAATTCATTGATAATATAGAGGAGATTCTTGTTGTAGCTAGTAGGTCGAGTAAACCAGTTATAGTGTATGGGGATTTTAACGTAGATTTGTTGAACAAAATTAATAACCCAGATAGACTTAAATTTTTTAGTATATTTAAATCGTTCAAATTTAATCATATCTTTAACGAACCAACGCGAATCACACCAAATCGTAAAAGCTGCCTAGATAACATATTTCTAAACTGCCCGGTGATAGATAGTTTTGTAGTTAATGGCGTAAGATCAGATCACACGGCTAAAGTGATAAAACTTAAATTTAAAAGAAGAGAAGCGTGTTATATTAGGCCTTTAAATAATAAATCCCTAGGAAAATTTTGTGAAGCTGTTAAAGGTAAAATTAATGATATAAATATAACTGATGATCCAGACGAATTGTATATGTTTAAACAAATAAACGTAGAATTTAATAAATACTAAAGCAAATACAACCAAAAAAGAATCTGCGTTTTTGTGATTGTATGGATACAAATCATTAAATAATAATGTAGATTTTCATAATTATGTTAGGCAATATTCAAAAATATTTAAAAAAGTATGCCAGGAAGCAAAAGCTAGATTTTTTAAATAAAATAAAAATAAGTAATAAAATAAAAAATTCAAACAATAAAATTTAAACAACGTGAAATTTAATTAATACCGAAACAGGGAAAATAAATAAAAATGATAAAAATATAGCTTGAAAAATAAATGACGAACTGATTTCGGATAATACTGAAGTTGCTAATGTATTCGAAAAATATTTTACTAAAATAGCAATAGATCTTACAAAAAGTATTTCATCATCGTGCTTTTTAGCGGAGAATTATCTAAAAAAATATGTAAAAAAACACCGGCCAAAGGCAAAGGAATTTAAATCTATAAATATAAAATCTACTGAGGATTTGTCGGGGTTTTCGGTTTAATAGTGCATGTAATTGCTCCGATTCTTTCGAAAGTTTTAAATAATAGTATCGAAAAAGGTAAATTCCCCGAGTCATTAAAATTAAGCAAAGTTGTTCCAATATTTAAAACAGGTTGTCACGAAGACCCTTCGAATTACAGGCCAGTTTCGGTTTTACCGGCTATTAGTAAAATTTTTGAAAAATTTATACTCAAACAACTATCGTGTTTTTTTAATTTGAATGGGATCCTACATCGCCAACAATTTGGGTTCACCAGAGGACGTTCAACAACAGATGCGGGAGTAAATTTGGTACGCAAGATTTTTGCAACTTGGGAGGGATCACATGATGCTATGGCGTTGTTCTGTGATCTTTCTAAGGCTTTCGATTGCGTAGACCACTCCATTCTTCTCAATAAATTATCATTTTACGGCCTTGATAATCTTTCGCTTGGTTATGTGAGATCCTATTTAAGCGAGCGTGTTCAAAAAGTTCAGATCGGTAGCGCTACATCATCTGGGTCTAATGTAAAAGTGGGCGTGCCTCAAGGGTCAATTCTGGGACCGTTTCTGTTCTAAGTCTACATAAATGATCTCCCGTTTCTGCTCGATAAATTGTTCGGTGACGTAATCCTATTCGCAGATGATACATCTTTCATTTTTAAAATAAACAGAAACAATAATAAAATAAATGAAATAAATTCCACGTTAAAACAAGTAACGGATTCGTTTAGTTCATTAGACTATTAAATTTACTTCTAAAGTGTAAAAAGACTAAGTGCCTCCGATTTTCTTTACCTAATGTGCGGACAGCATCCACGGATGTTAAAATAAATAATGATGTGCTCAATATCATAGACTCGACGAAATTCTTAGGTATTAATATTGATTCCAAATTGCAGTGGAATGCTCACATAGAATCAATTAGTGGTAAATTAAGTTTGGCAGCATTTGCAGTAGGGAAAATTAAAAATTTAACGGATCTACCCACGGCTAGACTAGTGTATTTTACCTATTTTCATAGTATTATGTCTTATGGTTTACTACTATGGGGTAGTGCGGCCGAAATAGATACTATTTTTATTTTACAAAAAAGGGCCATAAGAGCCGAGCGGTTAGTATAACCTAAAGCCGCGACATTCATTAAGACAATTATTCAAAGAAATTGATATACTCACCTTACCATCCCAGTATATTTTTAACAATATTATGTATGTAAGAAAACACCTAAACGAATTTGAAAGGCTAGGCCACGGTATTAATTCTAGAAATAATAATAAATTAATTATCCCTACAGTTAGATTGTCAAAAACTAATAAGTCATTTATTGGAAATTGTGTTCGGTTTTACAACAAAATACCAAAAAATTTAATGTTAGACACGAAATTTAAAAAACATGTGAAACAAGTTTTAATGAAGAAGGCTTTCTATAAAATTCAAAGTTATGTAGAGGATAAAGATATATGGAAGTAATTTTACTTACCTGCATAGGTTTATCTGATAGACAGTTGAAGTGCAAAGATTGCAATGAAGATCCGCGGTAAAAATTAACTATTTACAATATTTTCATTATTAGTAAATCTTTTTCGATCGCATATTTCACAAGTAACATTCATTGCATCATTTGTAATTCATGTAATTTATTATTTTTATTTTATAATATAGACTTGGTCATCGACTTAAATGTTATATAGATTGGTTTATATAACTTAAAGTTATAGAAAAATTAGGTTTGCAATTAGAGAACTGTATTTTATTTAGAAATTGTTGTAATTATTTTGAAAAGAGCAACTACGGAGGTTTCTTACTGGATTCTTCCGCGTAGAAATAGCGTTTCGAACCATTGGTACTATAAAAAGATTACGATTTAAAATGACTTATTTTAAGTCTATTTGAATAAAAATATTTCGACTTTGACTTTGATTAAAATTGTAATATATCAGTATTGGTGTGGACAACTTATTAACACTAAACAAAAACTAAATGATTTTAAATAAATAACACATTAAATTACAGTATTACCATACAGGCAAAAATTGATTATGTTCAATATTATAAACTGGAATGTAAAATAAGTTTTTGACATAAGTGTTTTTTTTACTTTTCAGGCAAGACAGCAAAGAAAGTTACCAAAGGAATATAAAGTTCTTGTAACCACAGCTACATCCAATCTGCCAAGGTTTATAAAATACATAACTGGAAGAGTAAAAAACATTTAGTAACAAATTGTCAGTAATTGATAATATTTTATCTTAATAGTAATTCCGTATGAAATCAACATAACATATGTGCCGCATGATGTTTAATTTGAGTAAAATATTGGGGATATTTTTGGCAATCCCAGAAGACATATTTTTAATTAAATTTTTTTGATTGCATATGGAATGATTCTTATGAAAATGAAAATAAATATTTTAAGTTCTATTAAATATACTTTTTGTTACCAGCAAATGTTTTAATTTAAGGAAATCAACATCGTGATAAAGAAATAATTTATTAGATAACAATTGACTCAACAGTAAATAAGTGCACTTAATATTAAAGGATCATTTAAATATACAATTATAAATTACTCGTACAATATAATGTTTAGGTATTAGGAATCTTGTACATAACATATATTTTTCTACTGGACTTTGGTTCGCACCCAAATTTAATCTAGTCAAATAAATAAACCTATAAAAGCATAAAACTCAACATCATTTAACATTATCACATTCATATTCCTTAAATAATTATTATGGCAAAGTTATGTTCTCACCCAAATGCTTTGGTCTAGCAATTTGATAAACAAGGAAAAGCAATTTATTTAACAAGACAATAAATAAATCTACCACCAAGTTTTTGCCATAAACAAGAACTGATATGTCAACAATTTATTATAATTCCCTCTTCTTAATTAAAGTGATTAAGATACTAATTTATGTTTGTAAGTTTCCATTGACTGGTGAAGGCGAATCACCGTAATGACTCCTCCTTGGTTTAGGAATTGGGTTTGGAGAAGATACGTCACTTTTGTCGAACCTACGTCTTATGTCAGAAACCGACATTCTACTCGCAACAACAACGTCGTCCTCGTACATCAACGCCGAGTTCAATTTGCTTATCTCTCTCTCGAGTTCTCTAGTAGCTTTGTCAATTTCGATAAATTCTTTTTCCGTACTAGAAATAGAGTTATCGATACTCAGTTTCCGAGGTTCGTTGTACATCTTACATACAACCTTTTGTGGCTCTTCATTTCCATTTGTATCAATTCCTGTTTTACTTTCGTTCAAATTTATGTCAAATGTAACGAAACTTGAGTTAAGGGAGTTGTTTAAACTTTTACATCTTTTGTTGGACATAGCATGGATCTCTTCTAAGTTACCTCGCCGCAATCTCATATCATCTTCATCAAGACTGGAGTTTCGTCTATATTTAACAATGTCAATCTTAGGAAACATTGATTTGTCGAGAATATCGTCTTCAGAATCGCTCCTTCTGATTATTTCTTCAGTGCTTTCCTTTGGTTTTTCTTCGGTAACATTATATGCTAATATTACTTCATTTACTTCTTCTGTTTTAGCAGTTTCGTTGGTAGCTTCATTGGTTTGTTCTACTACTTCTTGGTTAACATCTACCTCTTCGACAATTTTGAGTTCAATGTTAAGTTTTGTTTCGTCAATTTCAAGATCCTCAGTTTTTAGTTCAGATTCAGATTTTGTAACATCCCTCTCGTCAATTTCACTAATTTGTAATTCTGAATTTGTGCTGCATATCTGAAAGAATAATTCGTATTTGTTAATAGTAGAGATATGTGATAGAACCTTTTTCTGAAATAAGTGTTTCCCTTGTAGTTATTATTTTGTTTATTTCTCAACATATATACAATGGACTTTCAATAATACACTTGGTCGTGTTAATAACATGAACGTACATCGAAAATGAATACAAAAGTAGATTCTGAATCTACAATCCAAATAGTAGGTACTCTTTTTAACAGACTTCAAAGGACAAGGTTCTGTGTTGAGTGTATCTTTTACCGATTTGTCAACCGATTTCCTTAACTTCTTGTTTATTTGTAAGACTAAGTCCTTTTCGAACTGATAGAAAAATCTGAGCATGGTACACACTAAGCTCAGATTTTTTCAGGAACCTTTAAAAATATATTACTAAGCTAGTAAGAACAGTACCGAGGTATCAGCAACTCCAGGCGGGGCCGGCGCTCGTTTCTTCTTGCGTCGCGAGGCCCTCACAGGAGGCACTGGGGCTTCGTCGAATGGATTGGTGCTCTCCACACTCAATCTCGAACCCGACACCTCGCTGCGGGCCATGCGGGGCGTTACACTAGAAAATAAGACTTAGTTAAGTAGGTAGGCTAGTAGCAGCAGCAGTTGCTTTGCGGTTGAGTAGAAAATAAAGGTAGATTCTTTCATATCGTTGCTTTTTTAAATCAAGATCAGTAGAACAATGTTAAGCAACACTACAAGTGTCGGAGCAGCTGACACGAATAAGTAAATCTATGTATGTAAAATCGAGTTATTCATTAATCTGCGTACATATACTTATGCTACGGCAACTTAAAACTGTACCATTTGCACTCTGCATTTGTGCATTTGACGACTCGCTTTTTAATATTCTACCACAGTTGGCTAGTGTAAAAATATATATATTTGACCTACCTTAGAGAATTGACCTCGTGTTGACTGGGGCTTCGCAGACGTTCTTGGAAGCGAGACCGTGGCAAAGGAGTGATGGAACCACCGTAGACATATCGCTCAGGAGAGGCCACCGTGCTCCGAGATCCAGTAGAAAATGAAGAATCTGCAAAAGCAAGTAGATTTTCCATAAACTGACTACAGCGGCGAGAATTAAACGGTTTTTTGTGATCACTTTGGTTTTCAAACGACGAGTGGATATTTGATATCAAAACAGTTCCTCCATTTAGTACCTAACTTTTAAGCCACTCACGGATATAAATACAGTTAAGATATTTTTTCGACACTCCTCCGTGTCCAATGTCGAATTTCGTAGCCTCTTTTTGTACAGATTAACTTTAAGGGCTAAAATAAAATTTGCTGTACTAAATACTGAAAACTTTCAACCACTATTGATTAATTTCTTACAATTTAATGCACGTCGTAACACAACTGGACTATTTTCCCCATTGCTTGTGACTTGTTTGTTAGTGTCGCCGACTTTTGAAGTTTGCTGCCCTTTTTTCCCTTTTCTCATAAACGATCTGAAGGCCCTGGAACATAAGAACGGTGAATTTTAAATAAAGAACAGTTTTATCTTGGAATCAATCTAAATAGCTAAGAACGGTACTATGATAATGCAGTGTACCTAAGTTTAGTGCACTTGATTCCACTTGAGCGACCACAATTGTGCCGTGACTGAGTAACAGCTTTACTGCCAAATATTTATATTATGAATCTTTGTTTGGACACATAAAAATTAGTTGTCTGACAAACTTGCAATAAAATGCGATAACAGAACATTACGTTAATTTCGGACTCTATGGCGCAGCAAGCAGCCTAAATCGATGGCTGTCACATGAAGACCGGGTTCCAGTTCCGACTCCGGCAAAGTATTTGTGTGGTAAACATGATTATTTTGCTGGTATAGATTTTTTTATATTTTAGTGGGTACTGTATTTATCTATTAATTTATTTTTGTAATTGCTTTGTAACACATGCTATTATTTAGTAATGTACCTACCTAGAAAGTTACGAAATATAAATAGTAGGTATAAGTTCATCAAACATTAACTTGTGCGGTTATAATTTGCCTAACTACCGGTTTGAGTTCTTAGAATTCAACATTCAACGATACCTACAAAAAAATCTTGGCACGCTATAATGCATCGTACGTGAACAAATGAATCAGACGTTTATAATAAGGATAATGAACCTAATTGTTTGGATTTAGACATTCTGTATGTGGTTAAATGTACAGACACTAACTCAGGTAGCAAAGTATTGTGACACATAGCTACAGCTTTATTAAAGAGTAGGAAAGTTACCGAGCCTGTAGATTACGGATGCTTACTTGATATGGATCCATCGGACAAGCATCTATCTCAGCTAGACTAGGTACAGCGTCCTTTTGTCGATTATGCAACTACAAACCCAAAATGGAATGTGTCGAAAAAACGAAGCCCTACCATCTTATTACCTATGTAAAAGATATGAGAATTAAACGCCTCATGAGTTAGTCCCAGGATAAAAACAGTATTAAATCCGTCTTGTATTATATACTATCCAATCTATTATTTTCCTCAGATAAAATTCCTAAGTAGTTATAGTACCTACCTACCTAGATTGTTTGACTTTCAGTCTAACTTAAACTGAAATTATTTTAAGTCTTCTGTATCAGTTAAATCACTCAGTAGCAATACAAATTATCTAAATGCCCTTGTCTGAGTTAAGTCGTAAACATGGTTCAATCAGCACGGTCAGACGATAAACAGGGTTTGACCCGGTCTTGAACCTCATAAATGCAGTAATGATTGTGTATGTATCTCATTTACTGTAGGTAACTTAACTGAGATTGCTTCTGCGAGATAACAATTTTTGTTCCTTCCTCAGTTTTATGTACATATCTTTATTTTTATTAACAAAATAGTATCGGGAATAGCAACACTTTATTTTTCGAATACATTTAAAATCAAATTTTAAATGAATACTTTATTTTATTTATTTAGAATATGTAGGTTGTAATACATACTTGGCAATACTAGATCCAATTGTGCATGAAAAAGAAACATATTAAACATAAATATGCAGCTTGTAATGAACTGGGACTGAATATATAAGAGTCTATATTTCCTTTCTTAGACGATGGACACACGATTGAGTGAGCATGCGATAGGTTATAATCCGCGGCTCCGCGCGGTTGTGCAATGGAGAAGCGAAGAAGTGTGTTCATCGCTTAATCATACCGAGAGAAAGGGTCAATGTAATGGTAAACATAACAATAAAGTTAAGTTAACTCTACTTACTAAGGTACTCTTATTTACACTGTGAAATTAATTTAACATTATTGAGGAATCAAGTAGTTAGGACGATAAGTACCTATATACCTCATACATACTTTGTATAATTCAATTTATACAAAAAAAATACTTGAGCTGCCACTGTAGATAATATTGGTAGTCGATACTTGGATTGTCATTTATTAAAATAATTATTTTTGCGCTCCGCTGGAGGTGTACGCATCGTGTACCGATTTACATGTTCGCACTCAATTTGTGCCAAAATTTAGCTCAGACGTACTTCCTTTAGTTACAACTGTCTTTCTTTTGAGATGACTTATTATTATTATATTTATTGGGTAACGTAAATTATTTAACCAAATAAGTTTTTTTTTTTTACTTACTTTAAAAAATATTAAATAAATACGGATTGCCGATTGATTGTCTATCTGATGGGTATTATTAATTTGTTTAACAACTTTGTGCTGCAGATATGATATTTAAAACATCGTCGGTTTTAAAATATTACATAGGTATTTGAGAAATCAGGGGTAGTCATAGTTTTCCCCAGACCCGGATAAATTTTTTTCTCAGAAATTCCCGGTTTTCCGGGACCCAGAGAGGAAAACCCTAGTACGCATTCAATAGGTTTTAATTAAATCAATGTTTTTTTTCTGTAGAAGGCTGTATCTACGACTCATACATTAAAGCTCTAGGTAGCTATTTTACCTATAGATGAATTCGAAAACGAGGTAGATGGTATGGATGTAGGTACTATAAAGTAACCAAACATCAATTGTGCTTCATAATAAGCTAAATCCGGAGAACAAAGCAAGTCGGCGACGATGACCCACTTGGGTCACTAAGTGTATCCAGGCAACATGAGCATGCTAGCTGGATGTTTTATTTGAATCCCTCTGGAAGTACAAGTTCTAAGTGCCAATGGCTATTTTATAATAGTGTATTATATTATATTTTATTGTAGTGTACTTACTTACCTACATATGCGCAGGTTAACAAACGAAAAATACAAAGGTCGAATTATGGATTTTACCTTACCGAGCTCATTTCGGTAAACTTCCCTTCCGGTAGATATCCCTGTAGTATTTTTAAGGGTTTGTTTCACATATGTAGTCTGAGTGAAGTATTAGATAACAAATTTATAAACCACCATGTAAAACTTCGTCCAAAAGAGTTCATGTCATATGTCAGTTTGTTACTTTCAAATTAAGAGTTGGCAATTTTGATTAACGAAACGAAAGGTAAGGGAAACGCCACAGAAAAAAAATTCGTTTGCTGTCGTTTTTTATATTTATGTCTCAAAAACGTGAGAGGAGTATTAATTACAACTAACTCGTGCCAATTTTTTTTATTTTGCATATATTTAGGGAACATACAATTTGTAGTAGTAAAAAATAACATTAATTAATACATACATCAACAAAGTTTTCACTATTTAATTATTAAATTTTAAATATTATCACAATGAAAACCATTTTTCATATTGTTACTCTGGAAACATTTCATGTCAATTAATTTGACAATATGTCAAGTAACTTATCCACCAAGTAGCGGCCTTGATTAGCAGATGATGAAAAGTTTAATTTACTTAGACCTTACCTTATTAATTAAGCTCATTTGAAGAATGTGAAACGCCAACGATGTTTTTCACGTGAGATAAGTGGCAAGTAGCCTATTCAGGACCTTACTTGGACATTGTGAAATAAACCCTACTTAACCCTGTATACCTACTTATAGGTAAGTCCATAAGTAACACACATTAATACTATTGTTCACTGTACTGTACTGTTTATCAGTAATTGTAAAGTAAGTCATTATTGGCACTAGAACAACGTCAGTATTCTATTTTATGCCTGTAGTATTAAAGGATCAAGACTGTCACTATCTATTATGGTTGGTAAGTATATATTTAAATAAGGTCCACTGCATTTGCAAGCGTGGCTCTGAATGTCAAAGTACAGATGTAAGTCAGACTTTGAACCATCCTTACATACTCTTTTACATCATCGTCTTTCTTCGTCTTGTTTTTTATTACTTTAAGGCAGCTATTTAAGTGTTAATAAAATGTACATATTTAAATGCAATAATATATATGTATGTGTGAACTAAAAATCTTAAATAAAATTTAGTTTTTTAACTTTATTTTAATTAACATATGATGAATAAGAGTTTTTCATTGCAAAATGGATCAAAATTTGCATTTTAAATTTGATAATTATGCATGCTGTTCTCAGACGGATATAAAATATCTGAAAAATAATAAAATATTCAAAGGTCTAAGTATACCTAGGTACAAGCGGACAAGGTTTGTAATTTTATTTCGAAATCGACGTATCGCTCACGTGAGATGAGCTGCACTACCTAATCTTACATAATCTATGAAATTATTATGTTGTGTTAAATGAATAATTGGTTTACATTATTTAATATTATATTATTTTATTTTTTATGTATTTGTATGTTTGGACATTAAGTTTTAGGCAAAATTTTTACTCGGTTTTTGATGTTTTAAATGTTAGATTTTTTTTTTCTTGCATGCAGTCTTCACCATTTTTATAGTAATATTTGACTTGTTTTTATATTGTGTACACTATGTTGGTGATCTTTTTAATAAAAAATAAAAAAGTTACAATAAAGGATTTCGGTTTTCATTTGTGTGAAGGTTTGTAGCTATTTAGGAAAGAAAGTAGGTACTATTAGTACTACTATGTATTACCAAGGCACACAACCCACAACCAACATATTGTGTAAACTTACCTTAAGGCACTTATTTGAATATTTTACAGGCTTCTAATATAATGTTACTTGTGTTCTTGTAGATACGTCATGTCACGTGTAGGTATGTCACATCTATTTAAACAATTTTTTGTTTTCTCTTGAGACAAAATATCCTTCCTCAAAATGCAATCTATCTTTTTGATTTTTTTTTCTCTCTAACAAACAAAACTTGAAAAAGCATTGCTAAAAAAGCAATACAATCAAATCAGTTTAAAACGGCAAAGCTTATGTTTATAGGCATACTCTTTAACTACAAACAATTGCGTAATAATGTGTCAACGGTTTTTCATTGTCTATCACACACACACAGTAGATAGGTAGTCAATTTATGTTCAGCATTGTCTATTTGCTATTTATCTTGACATTTGAACTGAATTTTAAGGACGTGAATAAACAAAATAGCCAATGTCAACACAACACTGTACCCATGTATTGTATTACTGTTGCATATCGTTAATTAATACTAATTGTTTAGTATAGCTCCGTTCATTTATCCATGAAGGTCATAAATACATACATGAAATATGTAAAGGCTTTTTTGTTAAAATTCATGAAGTAGTGTTTTGTAACAAGCTTCTTATACGAGTATTGGAAGATATACGTTTATGTTCCGCAACTAACAACGCGACACGATTTAAAGTGTTCAACCTATTCGTTTGATGTCAATGAAAACACAATTAGTTTTTATTGTTCTATTCTATATCAATACAAGTCTGGGAAAAGTTTTAAAAATCTTTAAAAAGCAAAGTTTTATACTAGATTTAATTTGTAGGTTTCAGTTGATGATAATGATTCCTACTTATTTATTGTTAGCCGAGAATGCCTAAGCACCTCGATGTATTGATTATAATTTGATTTGCAAGTAATCAACAAATGCGTAAACGAGTTTTTTCTTGTATTTGTATGAAATATGACTAAGTACCTATCCAAAATTAAAATAATGTTACGATAAATAACGTGTATCGTAGTTAGGCACAAAAAATTTGTTCACTTTTGAGTTGCGTTTGATTTTGATGATTTGACTTTGGAATGAGATTTAATATGTATATAATTTTGATGTCAATTAACAATAGATACGGATTGGCATAATAACGAGTTTCAAGCGATCGTTGGTAGGTATATATATCTACCTACTGCATAAGGTTCTTATATATTTTTTATAATATGAATAAAATCTCACATTTTTCTCTTGATAACATTAAATTATCCTTTATTATACTTAAATAGCTTCGTACGTCCTTATATTTTCCATCATTTACCTAAACAGAATTGTCATATAAAAGATAGCTATTGCACGCTTCTTAGTCTGTGTAGGTATGTTTGCAGGAATTTGTGTATTTTCTGAGACGCGATTTAGCCTGTGTCCACTGTCGACCCAGAAAAGTCCATTTCTTATAAAGATTAAAAATCGGACGAGTTTTTAAGTTTCCCTTCCTTCAAATCTTCAAATTTCAAAACCTTCAAACATTACATCTTTATATTATTAGTATAGATAGATGACACTTTAGCAAAGAACACAACAATGACATCACTACTATATTTAACTAGAATGACGCCACTTGATAATTCTGAATTAAATAACCTAAGTATATACCTAAGTAACAACTTAATGCTTAACCGAGTTCCTACAGCGTAGAACCTTCTTAGAATTCGATCATTGGTTCGTATATTCCACAGAGTCAGTTAATTTCCAAGATCAAAAATGTGTAAGGACCAGAGATCAATCTTAGGATCTTCATCGAATTCCTATTTGGAATAAGATCTACTTTGTTAACTTCGATTTGTAAAATACATAAATTGAAATCGTTTTGAAGACTTCGGCAATGTTCGGTTACTTAATTTCATTATACTTTTTGGTTAATAAAAGGTAGGTACTTGTTGCGTTTTGTTCAGTTGTGGTGTAGTTAATTTAACCTTAATAACTGTCTAAATTTAATGTGAAGGAAAGTACGTTAGAATACATAGGTACGTACGATAAAAGGTAATTAATCGACGAATCATCTACGTAACTGACCCAAATTGTGTATTTTTGAGGATAGTAGGTGAAAAGTGTCAGATGTGTAAATCTAGATCGTAGTAAAGGTCTGTATTTGTGTGTAAGTTTCATCGAAACCTAGTCAGCTGTTTACTTGCAAATGTACTTAGACCAATTAACACCAAAAAAGATACAAATGGACTTAGTTCTTATCTATCAATAAAACATAATCGATTATGTTTGTTTTCATCATAGCAATTGAAATATTACAGATAAATCATGTTAAAGAAAAAAAAAATAGTCAGGTACAACCCGTAGGTAGGTATGGGTTGGCTATATGTCATCGCTTTTTCCAATGCCCGGAATCGGGAGTAAATTTTATTGTCTATTTTTTTTAAATATCAGGTAAGCTAAAAATACGGGTTTTAAAATAAATAGTGACAGAAATACAGACATTATTACAGAATAAATCATAACGTTTATTTTTAGTAAATTAACGAACTTAGTTTAAACTTGGTACATGGTTAAAAAATACTATATTTTAGGAAGTTATTAAAATATCTAGGTATTTTTATACCTTCACACACGTTTCTAATACAATACAATACATCAATGTATGCCGAATGCTTTTGGGTAGGGTAAGTTAAATATATAATGGTTGGACACAAGAAACGAAATTTCAGGAAAATATCTATTGTTCCTATTTCGATTCAAAGTTTCAACAACTTTTAAAAATAATAATATATTTTCACAACACATTTTGCTTTAGTATACTTAGTTAAGGTATACCTTGTTACAGAATACCTACCTACACATAGTTTTTAATACAAACTTACAGACATGGAGTGTGCTGTAAACTTTAACTTGATTGTTTGGCCTTGCTTGCTACGTGTGATGTTTGAATTATAGCCATGTTTTACCTACCTTGTGGAACCTACCTACCTCATGCACGCTAATAAATGCTTAAACTTGCATAATCAATATTTAGGTGAAACTTGCTTTACAAATTCGAATTTAATTGTACGTATATAATAGACATTTTATATTGTCGATGGCGACAATATATTTTTATGGAAAAGGTTTGTCAAAAAAAAAAAACATAATAACTTTTAGTTTAAATGACCTAATATTAAAAAGATATATCAATTTTCCCATGTTAGCTGAAGGATATTATCTTAGAATCTTAAGATTTTTCCGTAACAATGATTATTTTGTGACTCATCCATCTTACTACTCAAACAATAAAACTAGGTTTAAAGAGCGAGACAAAAACTACCACAGCAAAGTTACTGTTACCTACATTTAACATTGTTCAGTATTTGTTCAGTCTGAATAATTTAAATGTTACTTTTTCTTGTTGTGTACAAAATAATATTCGTTCGCCTAGAGTAGCTGGTTACTTACAAAAACACTACATCAAATACAATACACATGATATATAGTGCAAAGTGATTATACTTTTCAACCGAGAGACTTATGAATGTTAAAGAGTAAATTTCATTGTTTATTTTAGCCTAAACCTATTCTTACTAATAAAGAAATCAATGAGTCAAGGCTGCGCAACACAAAATTTCATGAAAATGAAACGATCACGTCACCAGCGACACTCACCACGAGTTTTTGAGCTCTTTTATTCCAGAAAAGTTTATGCTGTTAGATCGGTTCAACTTTTTGCCGATCGTCCAGAACCTTATCTTGTTATGGTTGTCCTCCTCACGAAAGGGGTTAAGGTGTTCTGGATAGTCGTGGACAGAGATGGTCTTCCGTGGTCCCGTCGCTGCAGCCATTGTAGTCCAGAAACTTCACTTTTTTACATAATCCAGAGTTGTGAGTCCACCACTTTGCACGTTATCAATTATCACACTGTCGTGTTATCACAGGCTGATAGCGTTGTACCGTTTTATCGCGGCGATATAGTTAATTGTTGGATTGTTTACCTACATTACGAGTGGGTTATGAGTTTGCGCGGACGCGTGCGTCGCAGCACTCAGTTTCGCGGACGGGAACACACTAGGCTCGGGCTCGCTCGCATTGAAGAGTCGGCTACCGAACCGCGTCGCGCCATTATCGCCCGCTCGCCCGCCAGCAATCACCCGCTCTCCAATGTTCAGATACGTCAACATATAACGCACGTGCATTTACATTACAAGCATTAACTAACCAATTAAACGAACGGCTACTGTATTTTATTACAAATACCTAACCAACAACGATAGACAGGCAATTGTAAACCTATCTTATAAGATAGTTGTTTCTTTTTAAAAGATTTAACATTTTAAACATATAGGTTTACAATGACAATAGTTAATTTACAATTGTTAAATGTAATAAAGTGTAGTTAATGTTCACTTTAATAATATCTTGGTTGTGCAGTTTTTACAAGTAGAATAAATAAACAAATAATTTATGAACCAACATCTAGATCCAAAACATAGAATCGATTCAGAAGTTAAAAGGAAGAAATTGGGTACTTTTACCTACATACAAACACAAACGTTATCATTTGAAATATTTCAACAGACGAGAGGAAAAAAGTATGCTGAAAATATCCTTCGTTGAATCCATTGCACTTTTACTTACATTTGAATGGCTTGAGTTGATTATTTGCCAAGAGTTGGGTACTTTTAGGTACCTAAAGTGATTTGCAGTAGGTAATGACGTAATAAGTAAGTGTAATATTGAATGCGACAACTGCAAATTCCGAAGGTTATGCAAACTAATCACACCTTGAAAAACTTATTAGCTTCTATTAGCATGTTTTTAGTGATTATCAGATAAATTTACTTTAGAAAATGAAGTAAAGAGGTAGATTTCTATATTTATAATCCCGAGGATCGTAAAGTTTATGATCATGAATCATATTTGAAATCTATTTTAGTTAGTATGGTTTGCGGGCGTTTTATTATGCCACGCCAGGATTTAATAAGTAGGTATTGGGAATATAACCCGAAAGTCCATTATCTACTAATGGAACACACCTTGCTGTTATCGATCCACTCGACTACTTTTTAGGAACAGTCGAAGGGACTCTTACATAGTTTATAGGTGGCTATAAGTAGACATACATCCTCTGCAGTTCTTACCTCACCTTTTCCCCCAAGGTACTCGATTAGACTGTTTTAGTAATCGATTGATGTGATGCCTGATTTATTGAAAGCTTGCCACTATGCCTGGTAACAAACGCAAAATGATTAGTCATCCTGGGCTTATGACTTAAATAATGTAGTGTGGCATACTGAACAAAGGTCCTCGAAGATACGCGCATAACAATGTAGAGTACATTCACCCTTGGGTCAAGGAGTATAATTATGTAGTTACTTTATTGACCTTCAGTAAAGTGAGTCTAAAATTTAAGAAAATCATTAAGTACTTCCCTACTAGTAATAAGATGCCTAAGGTATGTAAGGATGAAAACTTATGAAAAAAAATCTTGTTAGATAGGTAAATGTAATTTAACAAATTCTTTGTAGGCTCTATTTTGAACATTAACAATAAAATTAAATAGTAGGTTTGAATTGAAATACTTACGAAAATATAGTTAGTCCGACGTTGCTCGACATCACTCTACGAACTCTGTGTCAATGTTAGGGCCTCAATAGAATCTGCTCGGAACTTCCTAATGATTGTTACATTAAGTTGTCTGGGGGGCACTCTACCAGAGATTTCGTCGGACATTGAACTGATTCATTTTCATTTTTACCCGACTACGGCCAAGCAAAAATGAGGAAGAAGATTTGACCGGTATGTATTTATTGAAGGGGTTTGGCGTTGACCACTCCACCCGTAAGATTAACAAGAAAACCATAACTTATAAAACTTTAAATTAATAATAATTTAGAAATCAGACCTCATACAACTTTTAAATTGCAAACAACCAAACCAAATATGTAGGTAAGTACGTAATTGTACTTACATACCTAGACAGGTCATAAATTCTGTCACATGTTTAATATAAAATAATTGAAACAAGTTTATTCATTATGTAACCATTTATATACCAAAATGAACTTACCAAAACATAGATTCTTATAACACTAAAGTTTATTCAAAATTACCTCCGTGATTTTGAATACAGGCCTTCAATCTGCGCGGCCAGTCGTCTATCGCAGCACGAACGAGGTCCATGTCAATATCGGCGGCTGCCTTAATCAAGGATGTGTTGAGTGACTCCAAATTGGGATGAGGCTTTGAGCACGCCTTTTCCTCCAAGTTTTGCCATATCTTGTAATCTAACGGATTCAAATCTCGACTGGAGGAGGGCCAGTCTTCGTGCCGGATGAAGTCGATTTCACGCGCCGCCAGCCAGTCTTGTGTGCTCTTCGCTCTGAGCTGGCGCCGAATCTTGTTGGAATACCCAGTGCCTGTTATTGAACATGGTATGAGAAACAGTTCCACAAGGTTCGTCAGGACTGTATTTTGATGCACAACTGCATTCGTTTTTACACCTTTCTCACAAAAATGTACCACTGTTAAGCCCCAACAAGAAACTCCGAGGATGGAAAATGACCTCATTAGACACGCGGAATACGGTTGCTCGCTTCTTCACTACGGTGTGCGTACACCTTATCATTTTGTTTGTTGTAGCTCTCTTCTACGGTAAAAATTTTTCATCCGAAAAAAGAATTTCCCGATATTTCTTTCCCGCGTACCGCTTCAACAAAGCGCGGCATCTCTTCAGTCTCAGGCCCATTAGACGAGCATTCAAACGATTTCCTGTTTTTCCTCGATTTACCCGAAGCCCTAAGTCTTCATTTAACACCCTTTTCACCGTGGTTCTGCTTAACCCCATCTGAAGGGCCAACAGTTTCTGCTTACGTTTGGAATTTCTTTGAATTCGCGCCTTCACAGCTTTTATCACTGCTGAAGTCCTAACAGACCGAGGGCGACCACTTCTTGACCTGTCATCTACACTAGAGTCTTCATTGTACCGTTTGATGGTAAGATAAACGAATCTTTTGGTTACATTAAAAATTTTCAGTATGTCAAAAATTTGAATTGGCGCGTAACCGCAACGATGCAACGCAATAACTGCAACACGTTAAGTCTAACGTCTTTAAGCGTCCACTCCATATTTAAAAATGAGTAAAAATCTAAAAAGTATACATTTTTATTTTTATGAACAATTCGAAATTCGAATTCAATAAGCTTTTTTGTGGCCAGCATTCTAAAAGAAAAGTTTTTACTGTGTGACAATACTAATGACCTGACTGTGTATAATACTTTGGTCGGTAGGTATTTACATTGAGCGAAAATATTTAAAAATACTGCTGGTGTGTCATCTCATCTGACGGTGTCGTCTTCAGCACGATTCCCCTAGACGTAAGTAGTTTTTGCTGAAACTAAAAGTATTTTTATTCAAATGCACTTAAAACAAGTACTTTTCAATCATCATCATTTTAAACTACCTTTCACCGGTTCCAAGTGCTATCTACGGAGAAGAATCCGGCAAGTAACCGCCGTAATTGCTAATTCAAAATTATAACAATAAATGAATTTTCAACCATTTTTATAAGAAATAGAGTTCTAGTGATTATATGATAGATAAAATTAATTTTATTCAGAACAGGTGTTTGTACGAGTATTTTGGCCAGAAGTTATTAGAAATCATACTAAAGTCTATTTTTCTAGTGTGTTGTGTACCTATCTATTTAAATGACATCAAATTCCACTACTCCATTAAAAGACAAGTGATATTTAAACTGGAAATACGTTTAAACATTGTATTATATTTAATCGGCTTCAAAAAAGAAGGAAGTTATGTATCCTATTGTTTGCATCAGTAATAAAACGTGAGCCTTTTATTACTGATACAACTGGTTTTAAAACAATCCCAGATATTTCATTCGTAATTAGTGTTGATAAACTGAAAATTCTTAAGAATCAAGATCGTGCAATTAGAATATACATATATACCTAGCTAGTTTTACATACCTCAATAGCAGCCTCAACGTGAGGACCGAGGCCAGCGGCCCGGGGAGCTTTTTGGTTGGCCCGCCTGGAGTTACAAATTTACTGTCAAAATATATATTTTTTTGTAGCAATTTTTAAATACCTAAATTATATTTAATAAAAATTGAGCTGTCATAAAATACCGATACATATTGAGAGGAGACTACGACTATATCCACATCTTTTTACCCAACTGCCAGGTAGGGTTGTTTTTCGCAAGTATCTTTTAGGTTTTAGGTTAATTTAAGCATTATCACGTATCTTTTAAGCTAATTAAGGGTTCCTTAGATTTGTCTTCGAAACCCAAAATACATATTTAAAAATAAATCAAAATGGCAGATTTCTGGCACCACACTATATGTTTCCAATTTTTTTAAATTATAATGTCGATATGGGTCTGAATTGAAAGTTATTAGTTATTATTAGTTAGCTATTAGATATAGTCAATGTAATAAATATTAGGTACATTTATTTCTCATATTAGTAGATTTTCTATGCCAAAATAAACGTTCTCAATTTTTAATTTATTGTGGGTTTTTTTAACGAAAACGATTATTTTAAACATTTTAAAAGTTGGTAACTTTTATCCAACAAGATTTTCCCATTCGAACGCAAATGCGTACGCTCTGGTTATTCCAGATTCATTTTTTTAGTAGCCGTGGGAGGGGTTGCTTGCGACACGCAACACTATGATTGAAATGTATTTGTGGCCCGGCCAAACTAAAGGTCGAGGACCGCTGCCTCAAAAGGTATACATTATGCATTCACCTTTATTAATTATGTAGGTGTTTTAAATGAAATAAAAGCTCTAAAATATCTTAAATTGTGACGAAAATTTTCTACGAAGTATAATCCTTTTTTCGATTTATGAACACATCACATTCTTGAGATATGCTGAAAAGGAAATACCTACACATACAATTTTTAAATAATTTGTTGCTACGATACAATTTAAGATACAGTTGTTAAGTTATAGCAACTTCAGGCATTAGGTACATAATACGTATTAAGATATCCGCCATATACATTATATAGATTTCAAGCATTTTAAAGGTTGTCTCATTATATGTCGTACAAATTTGCGTAACGAATCAGTAAGTAATATAATTTTATAGGAAGGTAACTTTTAATAGTTTCGTTGCTAGTAGGTATAGGTAAAATTGTGTAATTTATAGGTTATATGCTCTTTGAATAACCTACAAAGTCCTAATTTATTAATCCTTCCATACAACGCAACGTGGGCCGTATGGACAGCGAAGGAAGCGGAGACTTATCTCGGAAATTGCAGAGGATGCGCTCGCGCAGACGACATTGAGATCAATCAGAAGAACAGTTAAATGGCGAACGCTAGCTAAGAGAATGTTCACTTCTCTGAAAATTTTCTTGACAATGGATTTATGGATTAAAAGTGGTAGACGAATTTTTTTGGATAAGGCTTTGTAAATCATCAGATAAAAAGTTTTTTGATAGGACCTCTTTTGGCTCAGACACGTTTTTCTCTTAAATTTAAGCAGACCGATCAGAAAATCTGACGTTCTTTTTTCCTGCGTTCTTCTGAATGCCTTGAGAGCAGGGGATAGGTAGGAGTTAGTAACATGCTCGTTATACGTTTCGTGTTGCAAACTAAATATATACTACCTTTAGTATCCCAGTTCTTCTTATTACTAGGTACATAAAGGTCATGTTTCTCTGAATCAACTTGCTTTAACACGAAACGGCAACGTGGCATCTTTGTAAAATTTATTTCGTAAAGGATACTAAGGACACGCACACCTATACTCTCTATCAGGCGTATCACATGGTTCAATGCCAGTTTGTCATATTATAAAATACTTATATAATGGGGCAAAAAAATTCAATCCTTAAAAGTACCTATACCTACTTAGATACAAACATAAGGTTTTAAATTGAGGTCACAAACTTCCTTCTTCGAGAGAATGGAATGGTTGGCCTCATTTCATAGCTATTTAATCAGTTGCCAAGGAAACGAACCCCGTCGTGAATCAATTTTAATAAATCCAAACATTTATGTTATTCCCAAGTTCAGTGGAATTTTAAAAATATTTTAAGGTTTTAGTGAAGATTGAAGGATTAATTTGTAAATGGCGGCCATAAATACTCCACCAAATTTAAGTGCAAGAACATTTTATGGACTTCGTACAGAAATACAGTAAGTAAATATGTAATTAAGTAAAGTTGAATTTCCTACCTAAACGTTCAGTTTGAAGGATAAGGACGTACGTTTTTGTATTAAATAAAATATACAATTTTGACTTGTTTTGCAGATATAATGCTCATTTCCTGTCAGAGTCGGAAATTATTTATCCAGCTGGTGGTGTCATAGTTATACACAACCATCTCCAAAAAAAGCAAAAGTTCATTAGACTACAGGATAAGCATAAACCTATCAAATCTTTAGTAATAGCACCTAACAGGTGAGGTTTTCTTTATTCATTTACTCTTCTACTCAAAATCATTGGATGTATAAGAAAAACTACCTCGTAAATACTAGTAGTGAACACTACTTACAATACAACACTACTATTTTATTTGTGTCTATTTCCAGAGTAAAAGTTTGTTGGAAATTTTAGGTCTCGAAGTACCCGTAGCACTTATAACCGTGGTAAATTTCTGTGAATTACACCAAGAATTTATTGTTTTTTAGATACCTAATCCTTATATAGGGGTAGATTCCATTCCTTTCGTATTAATGAGTCTGGAGTCCCAATTGTTAATACAATAAGATATGGTATTGGGCCTTCGTCTACTTTTTAGGCCAGCACCACATTATTATATCACTATCAAACCTTGATTTTTATTATAACTTTAATATTAAGATATATTTCAGGCGATGGTTAGCCTTAAACGAGATAGCAGAAGAAGGCCAGAAACCATACATAACCATTTACGACCTCACAACGTACAAAAGACGTAAGATATTAACGGTCCCGTTCGAAAACTCCACTGCAACAGAATTCGCTTGCCTTCAATTTACTTTTGACTCTAAATATCTGGTGGCAATTACTGGTGAACCTGACTGGTATTTGTATTACTACAATTGGGATAAGGGTAAAGTTGAAAGTCATGCCAAAGCCCAAAATCCAAGTGGTCAGGGAACTGTGGAAAGCGTAAGTGAAAATGTATTTTTAACAAGCTTTTATTAGTTCCACTTTGTTGAAACAAGTGAAACTTTGTTGTTTCAAATGTAATTCATTGATGATATTTATCAAGCTAGATATCTCATTATTGTCTAAACTTATTTAATTGCCTGAAGAAACTCTGTAAACATGATTAATAAAATTTCTAATCCTAAATTTCAATTAAATTAAATTGTCTATTTTGAAACTTGCTGGCCGTAGCCGCGGCACTGCTCGTTTGGATTGTTCTTGTTGTGAACAATATTTTAACCTAAACTAACTTACTTTTAACTGAATTGACCTAACCTGGCCATTTGACAAACTAAAGACTTTACAACTCAATATTATCTTTGCTGACCAATCATGAAATCTTGCCAAACAAATAGTTATTTTGCGGATTGATTGACATTATCAATTTACTGGTGCAACAAGGATTGCTGAATGTTTTATTGCATACAAAATATTAGTGTGCTAACCAAATTATTTAACTGCTGCTTTTTGTTGTTAACCAAATTTTATTTTTACTTACCATTTATTAATTCTCAAATGAAAAATTGTATATCTACGAAGGCATCGTTGTGATCGTTAGAAGTTAATTTTAATTAGAGTTAATGAATAATAAAAATTGCGGTGTGAGCAAGTATTAAAACTTTTATATGCTTATAACATAGGTCCAATGTAACCCGTCGGATGCGACGTTGGTAGTCATAACAGGAACGGGCACGTTCCGCATTATGAACGTTGCTGAAACAGTATGGCGGCAATGGGGATGGTGTAAAGCTGAAAACGTATGTCACCCTAACTACCCTACTTATATGTATTACAATAGTGAATGTTTATTCAATCTAGGGTTATCCTTTGAACAAATATGGCTGAAATTGGCAACATAAAATACATCAACATGTAGATATTTTTTGGATCCGCAAAATTCACAATTCCTGGCTTCCTGCAAGGTGCGGAAAGAGAATAGTTGAGTTGTCGAGGGAAAAAATTAGTTGAAAATAAACATTTTCCGTGTAGTAGCAACCTAATTCAAATTTCAGTTGAAATATAATTTACAAGTCAATATATCATCACACGAAAAATATGCAAGTAGTTTCTACCTTCCTACTAAGAATTACCTTACGTTTCTTCCGCTTGTATGATGTAATTCACTATTGGATAATTTGCATCTGTCTAGATAAACATAACCAGTACTATATGGTTGAACTCGGATAGGATTATGTTCGGGACTGATAACGGAGTGATCATGGTCGTTGAAAATGGGGAACTTCGCCAGAACTGCGTCTTCCAAGCCATGGATGTCCTCGAAATGGGACTCAAAAAAGTTGACGTGGAGTAAGTAAATCAGTACTTCTGTTCGTTTTATAAATATGTAACACTTAACAAGGGTTTGTTTTAACATAAGAAGTTAATGGAACTGTCATGTTTATTGTTTTAGTATTTTTAAATAATGTAATTTATTCAAGATGTAGTTTTGTTCGATTTTTATTTAAGGTAAGATGTAATGAGTGTGACTTCTTCCTTCATACCTATGTAAAATTGCAAGCAGGTTTTTCTCTTCATTATATAAATATTTGCCCCCATTTGGGAAAACCAATCAGACCAGAGTTTGCAGTTGCACACTTTTGCACTATGAATTATTTTCGTACTTAGTTAGGCTGGCAATTAAAACCCAGGGGAAAGATCAGACAGGCAACATTAATAATAATTGTACTAATTCAAAAGAGAAGAATCCGCACCCAATGCCACAGGGGACAAGGCGAGCGTAACCAGCAAACAACCATCCACTGAGGCAGTAGCTACTGAATCTACGGAAAATTATGCTGTCACCTGTTTCGTCAACTTTGCCAAAGGTACGCTTATGAATGTACTATTTCTTGACGCCCTTAGAAACATTGTCTTATAACTAAAATTGTTTTTTTTTTTTTAAGGTTTTGCATTCGCCTGCGGCCCTGGTTATGTGCATATGTTCGAGAAAGAAACCCCACATCATTGGCGCAAGAGAAATCTCTTTAGGATTTCTAAGAAGTCATATAAGTAAGAATTGCCAAAGAAACCACTCTTAAAAATATGATGGCCAGCAATCTAATTTCCCTGATCACATTCCTATAATTATTTCAGACACACTCGAGAGCATCCAATGTGGTCACCACTTGATGCAATTCAGCATATAGCTATTGATCCGCATCAAGAGACGCTTCTCATAACAACGTTGAGGTCACAGCTTTATTACGTCAAATTGTTTGGACAGCATATGCTTCAGGTTGTAAAAATCAATTTAAGCCAACGTTTAAGATCCACGTTTCAATGCATCACACATTTTGTGCAGATATCACTGACAATACCAAAGCGATCAAGCTTTGCATTACGGGTCGTAGGTATTATAGAACAGCAGTCTTAACTAAACCCTCCTCTTCTTAACCTTCTTATTTATACAATATTACAAATCGCCACGCCAAGTCTTGTTTGTTTAATGTCTCTAACTCATCAGTTTAGTTTTGATTTGGTTTCCTACATACCCGAATATTCTGTCAATAACTTCAGTTCTATTTTTACACGTTCAGAACCCTGAAATTGCTTTTATGGAGCTTGGCCCCGCTATGCACTACGGTCGTATTAATTCTTTGTCGCTTTGTGCGTGGAAACCTATTTTTATGACCTCAGGGGAGCAAGACAAAAGTATTCGCATTTGGAACTACATGACCGACGACGTGGAAATGATCAAACTTTACCAGGAGGAAATCCACTGCGTTTCCTTACATCCAAGTGGTACATTAATTTACCCACATTTTCTAATTTTGTATGTATGTGGTTTTAGGTACTATTATTCAACAGTCAACTTTTGCAGGTCTCTTTGCCATAGTTGGATTTTCTGACAAACTTCGTTACATGGTGGTATTGATAGATGATTTTGAGGTCATGAGGGAGTTTCCAATAAGGAACTGTAAACGTGCAAAGTTCAGTACTAATGGTCATCTATTTGCTGCTGTCAACGGTCAAGTAATTCAAGTGTTTTCGTCGATATCGTTTACAAATGTATTTAATCTAAAAGGACATAATGGGAAGGTCAGTCACATTTTCACTCACACTTTATTTTTGAAAGCATTTAATTAACTATGTAAGATATTTGTTTCCCTGTATTCTAGATAACATCTTTAGGATGGTCATCAAATGATCTAGTATTAGTATCATGTGGCACAGAAGGTGCTGTTTATGAATGGAGCATGTCAACAGGTCAACGAATTGGTGAAGTCATACTAAAAACGAATCAGTTTAAGGGATGCGCTGTCAATAGGTGAGCTTGGGAGAGACACGTCATTTTTCATCAGAAAGTATTATGTAGGGAACATTTTTGGAATACAAACTACTACTCAAATATTTCTTTCAGTGTTGGAAAAACAACTTATGCTATCGGATCTGACGGAGAAATTAAAGAAATTGGTAATAATACCATTAGAAGGAACTTGGGTCTGATTGGATGCGGCCTTGACACAGTTGTTCTGTCTCGTTCTGATATGATGCTTTTCATCACTGGTGGCGAAGGAGGGGTGACTTCTGTCCAGTTGCCACTTCTTGACAAAGCTATTTTCAATGAGTTTCACATGCACAACAAGAAGGTCACGTGTATAGCGCTTGCTTATGACGACCAAACTTTGATTTCGGTGGCAGAAGACTCCTCTATATGCATATGGAGACTGACAAATGCTGACGGAAGGGCTATAGCACTCGATAAAGATTTTGCACACTCAAAGGAAATTCTTATCAGCAAGAAGGATTTGCAGGAGAAAATTAATAGTATCAATGTTCGTACACTATTTTTGAAATGAGTAACTATCTGAATTTTAAATCAAGTGGTTACTGTAGATTTTTTTTAGTTGCTGAGTACGAGGATGAGTGAATTGGAGACGGAACATACTTATCAACTACGTCAAGCGGAGGCGACCCAGGCTGAGAAACTAAAAGAAGTGCACGAAGGGTACTGCGCAGCTATAGAGGAGCTTAAAGAAAAAAATGAGGCAAGTACCAAAAATAATCTGTACCTAGTAAAATTTGCAAGGTCATTTTAGAGAAACAATACAATCTGTTTTCATTTTAACAGACAATGGACAACGAACATACACACGAAATCGGAATGATCCAACAAGACATCGCAAAATTAAGATCTGGACACGAAAAGACATTACAGACGCTTGAAGCTGACTTTAATATCAGACTTATTAACGAATACGATCGATATCAGGTAAGAACTGAATCCGATACTGAAGGTAATAAATAACATAGTCTTAGACATTTTTATTTGTGTAAAGGTGCTCTCTCATCTGGACCACAAGTGTGTAATGTAACGTTTGAGTCGAACATTACACTAGTGAGGGAGCCGAACCGACCATTATAGTGCACCACCTGTAATGTTACAGCATTACTCTGGTGTGGGAAGAGAATTGAGCATTACAGTCCGCGACTTTGTGTAAAATTTTGATACAACTTGTAATCTAACGTTACATTAGGCGAATGCATGTCAAGTCAGTTAGAATGCATTATGCGCAAAATCGAATCTGAAATGGTACATTACACGCGAATGCTCCATGTTAGAGAGCACCTTAACAACTACTCTGTATTTTTTAATAATTTTAGAATCTAGAAGATAAGACGGCTCGGATGAGAAAAGAATATGAAGATAGACTTGAAGCCCTGGCTGAAAGTAAACGTCAAGCTTTGAGAGATATTAACCTTATGTTCGAAGCTCGATTAGAAGAGAAAGATCAGATCTTACAAGAGGTAACCATTACTATTTCATAAATTTTGATACCTCTAAATGAATGATCTCAAGGATCTCAAGGCTAAAATGCGAATTTATAAAATGTACATAATTTCCTTTTTTTTTCAAACTTTAAAAGTTTGGATTGTAGATATTGCACATAAAATAAGTCTCTTTTTGGATGACTTTGTTCATGTATATCTAGAGTAAACTAGTACTGGTTAATGTATGTCGTAGTTACAAGAACAAGCGGACATGGAAAAGCGCGAACACGAAACTTTAAAGTCATCAATAGAAGAAGATGCTGACAGAGAGATAATTGAAATAAGAACAGCATACGAAGTCCAACTAAAGGAAGAAAAGGATGCGAATGTTCGCTTGAAAGGAGAAACAGGACTTATGAAAAAAAAACTAATGAGCGCAAATAAGGAAATAGACGAGTTTAGTCATCAAGTTGCTCAACTAAAAGGTGTTAATATAACTTAAATACTCAATAGAAAAATGTAACAATAGTAACTCAAAAGAATACGTTTAATTGTTACTAGACGCCCGTTAAAATCTACTAGTATTATGTTTATTGGTTTTCTTTTATAGGTTTATATTAAATATCGAGAGATTGACCATTAGTACTGATTCATTCATTCATAATTTATCATCTGTAAATAATGGTTGAACATTTATTTTCCAGCTGAACACAAACAATTCCAAAAGGTGATTTCATCTCTGGAGAGAGAGGTAGCTGATTTAAAGAAAGAGATCTCAGAGAGAGATGGAACTATACAGGATAAGGAAAAAAGGATTTACGAACTAAAAAGAAAGAAACAGGAACTGGAAAAATATAAATTTGTCCTTAACTTCAAGATCACCGAGCTGAAAAATCAGGTAAATTACAACATGTCTAACACTCTTAAATGTTTTATTTTAGTTTCTTTAACTTACTTTTATAGAATAAACATGATAATTGGCTCATAAACTTTTTGTGATCGGTATTCGACCTCTGCATTTCACGTCTATGTCACTACAAGTATACGAGATACCTTCAACGTTCCATAATAACGGGAACTGTAACCTATACTTTTGTGTAATAGATAGAGCCAAAAGAACGTACTATTCGAGAATTGAAGGTTCAGATCGACGACATGGAAAATGAAGAATTAAAACTACTCAATATAAAACATGAACTCGGTACGGTTGTTTGTGGGACTCTCACTCGATTCTTAGATACCTACCTATGCCAAAATATCATATATTAGAAAACATTGCTTTGATCTTCGTTAATGATTTGTCCACGCTGTAGTTAATATGTAAGGGTGCGTACAGATCGTGCTAATTCGTTGTCTTTTGTAAAATGTTCGATTTCGAAAAAAATACATTCGCAAGGAATAGCTGCATTGCTTGTGCGTATGCTGTGTTGCACATTAGCTAAATCTGTACGGATCCATACAGTACCAATATAGTTGACGGTATCATCAGATCGTGATCATTTTCGACTGCTGTGACGTATCAATATATTATGTTGAAAATCGTTTTAGGCAATTTTACGTTTTCACTGGTCTAAGACGAAACAATTTTTAAATGTTTTATATAAAGTTACATAGCTCAGACTACAGATAAAATCGATCGCGACTATCGATCAAGACATTGATTAAGTATTTATTGACTTATAATCTGATACATCTTCACATATACCAATTTTTTGTAGAACTGTTTTACGATAGGACAAGTGGAAACGCATTGCTTAGTGATTTAAATCTACATATAGAAAAACACCAAACATAAAAATGGATTTAAAAGTTACAGCTGTAATTTACTTTTTCCGTTTCACGCAGATCGAGCCTTTAGAACGTGGAATCAAAGATAATAAATTAAGAGTCCTCGAATTGGAAGTATCTTTAGAAACTCTATTAAAGCAAAGAGCTTTACGCGGTAAATATCAGTTGTAATTTTTTGTCCACACTCGTGTGTTTATTCCCTAGTAGAATTATTTAGATTGGCATAAATTGTTTGTTTTAAAGTCGTTATTATTTTATTTTCACATACAAACATGTATTACAGTTTGCATCTTAGCGTTTATTTTACACTGCACCTTTTTATTATCTACTTACCTACTTGTATTAGAAGGATAATGTAAAAACTGAACGTAGATATAATTTAATAGTTAATATGATTGTTTACGTCATCATCAGTATCTTGTAGAGTTTTACTTATTTTCAATCTAAATTGATTTGCACAGAACTTAAAATCACGCGGCTGACTGAAAAACTGGAATCAGCTAAAAAGGATTACTTGAGCGAGGCAAGCAGAAACTTGACGTTGAAAAATACTCTCAAGAAAATCAAGATAGACTTGCACAATATGACGGCGAATTTCCAGGATCCTATGAAGTTAAAACTGAATGTTAAAGTGAGTTTTTGTATTAATTAGAGTAATGAATATTCATCGGATGGACACTACAATAAATTTTGAAGGCAAAATATTCCGTATATGAATTCGTAACTTTTACATCGATATCCGATGTTCCACAGGCTTTATTCCACAAGTACGTGGAAGACATAGACTTTGTGCGTAGCCGCATGGCCGATGACGAAGCGATCCGAGAGTTCAACAGGCAAAGGGAGCATCTTGAAAAGCAGGTTGCAGGTCTCAAAGCACAGCTGGCCAAGGCGCTAGGAGGATCCAAGAGCGACATCTCCAAAATAATGGATGTTAGTTTTTCTGTATAATGTTATAATTTATTCTATATTAATAAAAAGGTAAAAAGGTACATCATGAAGGACAAGTTTGTATATTCCCTGTGAGATGAAATATCCATATCAAAGTTTTATAATAGTTCTTATAATATTTTAAGGAAAACTGCACCCTACTAACGGAGATAAACGGCTTACGTTTAGAACTGAAGTCGACAAGGTCCCGTTGTTTCCAAATGGAGTCGATCCTTGGGTTGTCGGCGCGTTACATACCTCCGGCGACAGCTCGCGCAAAACTCAAACACGTTACCGAAGACCGGGAGAGGCTTGAGGATCAATTTAAGCAGAGAATCGAGGTATGTTTTCGGCCTAGTTGCAATCAGGGTTACAAACGCAATTATATAAATTAAACAAGCCATGAATGGTGATTCACTTAGGCTGGTCGGAAGGACTAATAAATCATCTTTGACTTAGTTTTAATGTTTGTCTTCAGTTCAGGCATATTTAACGTTTTCTTTATACAGGAAAGAGAAGAAGTAATCTATGCCTTAAAAGAAGAGAATGAACGTTTACTGGACAAGATTCGTTGTGGTGATGAGGAAAATAATACACCAAGCCCTCCACTACCTTTTCAACACACAGAATGATTTTAGTTTATATTATATGATTTTAGTTCATTGTTTTTATTTCGAATAAAGTTATTTTAGGATCCTTTTTCAATTTGAGAGAAGTGGGGGTAATATTATTGCGTATTCTAATTTAGAAATTTAATATAAACAAAATTAATGAAGAACGCTTTAATTGAACTTAAATGCAATCTTAGAATGGAATTGTCAGTATAAAATAAATAACATTCTACGCAATCAAACCGATATAAATTGGTTATAAAAATCAACCATTCATTGAATATCAAAAATATTACACAATTCGGCGTTAAATACAAATATTAAAACTCGCATTCATATATTTTGAGACTTATTACAACCAATACCCGATAATACTACATTACACACACACCGATAAAAAGTAACAGTATCTATAAACTTAACAAAGCATGAGCGACCAAGTTAATTAATGCGGTAAACAAGAAACTTGTTGAAGAATAAACCTACAAGTCACGTTAACTTGACGACCTCCGAGTGTATTAAATATCAATTTAAAGGATAAATGGTAAGATTGCTTTACGTCCTTTTGGGTATTCTGGGAATTCCTTCTTGTAGTTACGATGTTTGCCGATGGCCCACACCGCCATCTGATAGAAACCAGCGGCAGCGAATAGGCCCGCTGGAATTGCAAAACAAACCTATTACAAATAATGAAAACAATAAAATACTTATGACTTTGTGGTAATCAAATATAACCCGTCGACCTATAACTCTTACAAGTATTCAGTACTGTCGTAAAAAATCGCAACTGCCTATTAACTTAATTTGTGTTTCAATTAGAGATGTATACTGATAGAAGACTGATTGACTGAAGAAATCCCGGATTCGACTTCCGAATATTTCTTCCATTTGATGTGTTATCTATGTGTTAAGTACCCATTCATACCTATTGCTGTACTCATTGTTAAAGAATAAATTCATTTAAGAGTGAAGTTGGATTTCAAAAATATTTGGTTTTGTCAGCTTATTTTTATTAAATTATATTACACAAGCTTCTTCTTCTTTCATTTAATAAAACTCACGCACAATCTAGTAATTTAAAATTAAATTAAATTCACAATCAATAGCTTCCGTATCCTAATTTTGTATATTAATATCTTGACAGCTAGACATCATACTAGTTTAGTTTTGAACGAAACAATACAAATCGATCTTTGAAGTGTAAATTGTTTTTGGACTTATTAAACAAAACCTCTCAAGGAAAACGAGTTTTTGACTATCGTAACTGACGTCATAAAGAACCGATGTCGACGATGTGCTTCAAATAAAACATGTTATTTTTAAATCCGTCATTAAATTTATACGAAATGAAATATTAAAGAAATATATTTGTACTTAATGTAGGTACGGTTAATAGGTCAAGCACAAAACGGAACACGGGAATTAATTTGCATACATAAAATGGAACAAAGTTCATTACGAACTAAAATTGAAGGTGTAACTTCAAATAACCAAATAACTTGTGCTGTAGGTTAATTTTGTAACAGATTTTTTTTGATAATTATAACTAGGTTACGCACGACACACAAATTGACTCAGCCATGCATCAAGATAAAATCTTTGTTGCAGGTGCTAACCAATGATATGGTATCAACTACATAGCCTACCGGTCTTAGATGTAGTATTTCATCTAAGACTGGTAAGTGAAACAATGCATCTTGCAATTGACGCACACTTCCGCCCCCATATCAAACCCAGGATCTGTTGCGTAGCAGTTAGCTGTTACACCACTGCATCACGTCCGAAAAGTCCATTGATGGCCAATTTGATTTCAAATTTAAATCCAGCTCAAATTGGTAAATATTAACTTACTTCCACATTTATTGGTGATCTATCAACTATCCACATCAAATTTTAACAGAATTTGTTTTCTGAATAGGATTTCCTTTATTCAGTTTTTAGATTTATTATTCAGTTTCCTTAGAATGTATTTTTCAATCACCACTATTCTTCTGATCATGTATTACAAACAAGTTAGCAGACCTAATGTAGAGCTAAAATATATCTTACCTGGAAGACATTTGGTCATGATTGTGAAGAATAGCCAAGAACCAAACTCATAGGTGTAGTTAGGGCATGAGACCATATTGAAGAGTAAAGAGAAGGGGTTCCCATCAGGCACAGGAACACGGCGGACCTTGGTGCCGGGAGGTCTAAGGTTCTTCAGCAAAATGTGAATACTAAAGTTGCCAACCTCACAGGCCTGTAAAAGCGAAAATTATTTTATCACTTTGAGCAAAACATTAACCATAAGCTAATCTTACTGTAGTTTAGGTCATATAAGAAATCAATGGAAACAATCTTAAAATAATGTAAGGTGCATAAATGCATACCTCAGCTACAAAAAAGTTGACACCAAATTACGCTTACAACAATACTTCATAAGTAAATAGTTAAGCTCTGACCAGCACCAGCAAAATCAGGGCCCCCTAGGGCTTTTCGTCTTTGGAAACTAGCGAATTTTTTGGAATCTACTTTTGGAGGCCCCACTAATGTGTGCCCATATGATAAAGATGGTATGGCCATGAGAAGAGGATGGATGAGAGACTCAAGAGATTTATGTTTATGGTCCCTTTTTATGTTCATGTAAGTCAACACCACAGAAATTGGTGAAATTTAAAAATGGTTGCTGCATTTAGTTAATAATTTTAATTGATAGATTTTTATAGTAATTAATCCAACCATCTTTTTAAATAACTTAAGCCTAAAATGGTTTTAACCAGGTTTGTGTTACAAGAGTAACAATAAATGAGTCTAGCTAGGTCAATAATATTAAAATAATCATGAAACATAAATTAAAACTCAAGAAAACCAGACTGCAAAATACTATTCAACAATGATACATTTTAAGTGGTATGTATGACATTTTACATTCTAGATATTGTATGAAATCTAATTCAAAGCCTTCAACCAAATCAACATAGTTTTTTGCTAAGTTTTAGACCATAAAACTTTCTTGGACAGAGTGTAACAAAGGGTCTACAACGCATAGGGGATTTTTTTATAACATTGAAATAAATGTATTTTGTCCTAATCACTTTTGTTTCTAACGCCTTGCAAACCCTTTGCTACACTCTAACCTATACCTTTGACCTACTATACTTACAACAAAACCAGCCAATCCAACATAGAAGCAGGTGGAGCAAGGTTCAGTATACAAAGGGTGGTTCACATGGTATGCCACATACAGTGCAAACAACCAGTAGTAAGCACAGTTTCGGAACAGGTTACGCAGAGGCATAGTGCCATGAGAGAACCTATGCACAAACACTGTCTCAAACAGTCTTTTAGCATAGTGCCCACACCAACATGCTGCTGCAACACTACACAAAAATATACTCAATTAATAATTTTTGCTTAGACACATTTTCGGTTGAAAATAAAAAGTAAATTTATACTACCTGACTATGAAACTGGGACTTGAAGTTTGCTCTCCATACAGTATCCAGGGTCGTTGATATGCCCATAAGTAAACAAATAGGGGGCCAGCATATTCAGCTAAAAATACGTTTCTCCAAGAGATCTGCGGTCCTAGATCCTTTACATAAAGTTTAGCTCCATTCTGAATATTCAAAGCTTTCAGAGAATCTTCGTCTTTTAGTGTTTTCCCTTTAGCTTCAAGCTTGATCGCTTGTCGATCAGGATACAGTGATTTCTTTACGCTTTGATGAATTTTATCTTTTACCGTTTTAACTGTAGCATCAGGGGTAACATTAATCTTACCCAAGGGTTTAGACCCGGCAACATTCAGAATTTCAATCTAAATAAAACAAATGAATTAGACAAGTAATAAACACTAATAAGTTAAAAACAACATACAAATACTCACCTCCATTATTCCTCCTACAAAGGTCAAGTTTATGTGTCGGGCGATAATCGTAAAATGTTTTTAATGTAATACCAAGACGATGACGAATTATTTTACGTTTTCTCGTTTATTGATGAACGAACTTCACTTCTCAAATCACTGTCAAATCGAATCAATTTCAATCAATCCATTGTCAGTCATCCATCCAGTCGCAAATTGTAATGCAAATTAAATGCAAAGAACTATAACTGGTTAATCTTAAAGTTAATACATATGTATGCTTTTCTTTATTGTATTATGAGATTAATGATGTCTATGAAAAATAACCTTTTATATGAAAAGGGTTATCATAATTTAAATATTGTTTTATTTTACATTTAATTCGATTGCAATCTCTGATCGCAGTTTATGTTGGCACTTCTGTAAAACTGACAGTTGTTCGCTTCATTATGTTTTCTCAGTCTTCCATAAGTCAAACTTTCGAGAAAGACAAAGACAAAAGACGTCTTATTTAATTCATTCATGTGTGCGTGTGTTGTCTATTGAAATATTATTTGTATTTGTGAAATGGCGTATTGTGAGTGAATTTTGTGAAATAGTTGATTATGCTATTTGTGATCATATGAAGTCAAGCTAAACTGTGAACAGAATAAAACATTAACTAAAAATGCGCTCAGTTGTAGAGATAGGGGCAAGTGTGCCCGCCTTTTTAGGCAAATTGTGGAAATTGGTTAATGACCCGGAGACCAATTCTCTTATTTCATGGAGTCCGGTGAGTTATTTAACACAATTAGAACGTTTATTGCAATTTCGTTGCTTATAAAGTATCATTAAAAGTGTTTAAGTTGTTTGTGTACAATAATATTCCGGCAAAAGAACAACCTAAAATTGAGTCGGACTGTCGCAGCTGTGACTCGATAAATAAATAGTTATAGTCACGTTTTCTACCACGCTCTCAGGCCTCCAAAACGATTGACACCATGATTTAATACACTTTAGGTCTTTTTTTCCTAGTTTTTCGTGTTATATCTTTTATAACCTTGAATATTAAATACAACAAAAGTTTAACTTTTACAATTTAAAATTATGAATACATTCCAATATAAATATTAACTTATCAATTTTAATTTTGGTATTCTTTAAGAACAACATACATCTTTCACTTTTAGAGACTTGATCATTATTTAAAATGTTGAATGTCAATTTAAAAAAGTAAAATAATTTGATCATTCAAACTAGACTTGGGATTTAATATTGAATGTAATATTTTATGCTCAAGACAGGTCATGACACATAACTCATGGTTCAACGATTTAACACATCAGCATCATCATTACAGATATTACTTTTGAATTTTATTCAGCAACTAATGTAATTATTAATTAAATAAAAATAAATTTTGCTCCTTATTACAACAGCAATCTGTGACAGTATTAGGGCATTCAGCTATGTGTTGTTGTGGTCAAAAGTTTAGTTAATTCAACAATGAACCATAGTCAATTTCTTTCCCTATCAGGGGAAAAAAGTTGTTAAAATTTAAATTGTCCTTTGGTAATGTTTTGGTTTGGTTATTTATTTTTAGTAAGATAAAGTTAAACATAACTAATATCCACAGTGTTCAAATTTTACTCAATCTGTTTACATTATTTTATTGCCCTTTAGGGTGGAAAAACATTTGTTATTAAAAACCAAGCAGATTTTGCTCGTGAACTGTTACCTTTATACTACAAACACAACAACATGGCAAGTTTTATACGGCAACTTAATATGTATGGCTTTCATAAAATTACATCTGTGGAAAATGGGGGTTTGAGATATGAGAGAGATGAAATAGAATTTTCACATCCATGCTTTATGAGAGGTCATGCCTATCTCCTTGAACATATTAAGAGAAAGATAGCTAATCCAAAGTCAATAGTAACTAGTGGAGAAGGAGGAGAGAAAATTCTTCTCAAGCCAGAAATAATGAACAAAGTCTTAGCTGATGTCAAACAAATGAAAGGCAAACAAGAAAGCTTAGATGCAAAGTTCAGTGCTATGAAGCAAGAAAATGAGGCCCTGTGGAGGGAAGTTGCTATTTTGAGACAGAAACACATCAAACAGCAGCAGATTGTGAACAATGTAAGTTTGAGACTCCTTGTGACTTGTTAATTTTAATTATGCTCATTACATAATTTCTCCCTTTTAGCTTATTCAATTTCTGATGTCCCTTGTACAACCAAATAGAGCTGGGAATGCTAATGGCAATAATGTAGGTGTGAAGAGGCCCTACCAGCTCATGATTAATAATGCAGCTCACAACTCAGCTAGTGCTGGGTCTGCTACAAATAGATCAAAAAATATTAAATTGGATAAAGAAAGCCTTATGGAAGAACTTAATGAAGATAATCTGGTATGATTTTAATCAATTAGAATCCATTCAAATAACTTATTTGCTTAGAATTATACACTTAATAAAGGTTATTTATTTTTTAAGGAGGATGGACCTACTATACATGAACTTGCCCATGATGACATCCTACAAAGTGAAGCAAATCAAGATGATTTGAATCCTAGTAATTTTGTAACTGTTAGCATTACTCCTAGTTCAGATATTCCTTCTTGGCAAAATTCTAAAAACCCTACCACTGCTCTGCAGTATCATGTCACAATGGAAGATGGTGAAGATGTAGAAATTGGTATTTATTCTTATTCATTTCATTGTTATTACCCTTTATAATAAGTTGTTTTAACACTGTTGTAATTCGTTTCAGATAATAGAAGAATAGTTTATCCAATATGTCGAAACAATAGCCTTTTAAAACCTGCTGAAGCTCCACCTTTGGTTACATCACCTTCACCAACGTTAGGGACTGTACCATCCCCATTGGACTCATCTATGCTGGAGCACATGGGTACCAATGTTATGTCACCTGGCACTTCTAAAGCAGCCAATCCTAAAAATATAACAAAGAATAGTACATCAAGAAAAACTCTTCTAGACCCCACATCATTTAACACAATGAACCCTGCTCCTGACTTGAAATTACCAGCTGAGATTTTTGCCAGTGATGACTCTGTGAGTGATATTGGATTGGTGGCAGAGGAGGTATCCTTGCAAAATGTCCTGCAAGAACAACTATCATCAGCTGATCCTGTAGTCTCAACATCAAAGGATAAAATGCTAGGAGGTTTAAATATCAAAATAGAAAAAGCCCCAGAGATAACAAGGACATCTAAAAAGAACAAAAAATCTAACAAAAACAGTAATGTTGTCCCTGTGAATTTGGCAGAAGTCAAAACTGAGCTTCATGATGATTTTGATTGGAATAATATGACTCTTGCAACAGTTAACAATAATTCTGATTGCTATAGACTTCAAACTACGTAAGTATTATGTTTTAAATAATTTAATAAACTGACGGTCTAATAAGAGGTAAAGATTTATGATAAAAAGTAAAAAAATGTATTGGACTATTAGATGGACCTAGTTGATCAAAACAAACATCATTTTAATTCAGGAATAGGAGAGATTATGGCAACAAAAATCGAGAGGACTTTTCTTCTCTCTTTGGATCTGTTGAGAACAAGTATGTGTAAAATTATGATAATCATTCTGAATAACAACTGCTTTATATAAGGTCTACTCTTACATATTTATTGAAAAGGGGATTAATCTATTAATGTATAATAATAATGGGGTTGTACACTTTACAAATGTACAAATTTCAAACATTCGATAAGTATTTTTAGGGTAGTGCAATTTATGTTGTATAATATGCCAAAATCTTACATATTTTGGTAAATTTTTATTTTTAAGGCATTAAATTTTGCACAACAAATGGCTAATTTTAATTTTTTTTTGATAAAATATATGTTAATTTGTTGTATTATTATTGACAGGACTGATATAGATGACCATTTGGATACAATGCAGACAGATCTCGACTCATTGCGGGAACTGCTCAGGAGCGACAGTTATTCTCTGGACCCTAATACTTTAATTGGGGTAAGTAGATTGTGAAGTTATGAAACTATTTTTCCCTTATAATTATTTCTCTTTTAATTAAGTTTTCGACTAAATTAACTCTGTAACGTAATCAGGCATTTAATAAAGCGGTGAAAGTATTAGTTTCAACATTAAAAATTTTCCTATGCGAAACTGAACATGCACACTAACAAATACATAAATCGACTTGGTGTAAATATTGACGTTGCTTGTCGTCATGTTGGAGGCCCTGCCCTAGGTCACGTTGCTGGCAACGTGTTATCTTTGTATGTGGTTGTGCACTATATAGACAGCCACACACCACACCCGAGCCGGCACCTATCACGCAATGACGGTATTGTGTACTCGCCGATCAAGTTGGATTAGACTGGTCAAAGTAAAATCAACTCAGTGATTTTTGTTTTAGGAGACATATTGTTGTAAATATGTATAATAATGCATTAGATTGAATTACATTAATTCTTATATACCTACATCAGAGTAACATTATTGCATTTATCTTGAGGTCCATATGATCAAACTGGCATAATACAGTTTGAAAATAAAAATGGATTTGTCTAATAAATAAATGAATGTTTTATTCAGTTGAACACTTAAGCCTATTAAGCTACAGCTCTTAAACAATAATGAATAATGTTTCACTGTGCTGTTCATTTATTTATTGCTTTAATCGTGGATATATATCAAATTATAATATGCAAACCAAAAAGATTTGTTAAATTAAATTGTCACAAAAATGTGATTGTAAGACTTTGGTACTATTACAGTTCTTTGTAATTAATTTCTTTTATGGATCATTTCATAATTCTTATAAAAACCCTAACATTGTGATAATTTTCTTCATTCTTTAGACACTGTTTATTTATTTATCGACCTTATAACTCTTTCATTGAGTTTATCGTCCTCATGGCTTTCTTGTATGGAATTATTTATACGAATAATGCCTATTATAAAACGTTACATTCTTAATACGTTTCTTAAGAGTTAGGAGGCAATATTGCTTACGTTTTTAATTTAACTCGTTTGTATATTTTATCATGAGTTGGTCAGTATTAATTAATATTTTATTAAACCAAGGTCTACATTATCATTGCAATTTTTCAGGAAAAAATAATTTAAGTTTCTTACCAGAACGGAGCCTTTGAAGCCTCTAGTGATGTATAAAACTGTGAATTCTTTTTTTGTAGAATCCTGATGCAAGTTTACTACCATTGATGCCTCAGGCTATTTCATGCAGCTACAACACGTCGACACATGTAATAATAAATTATAAAAACACCGTTTGGATGTCTATAAATATAACATATTGTTGTTTACTATGTTTCCAGCCAATTTCGCCGGATTTTAACAACGCTAAGCTGACTTAAAATGGCTTGTGACATTGAACCGTATTAACAACAACCAGATATTTTTTCCTTGAGTACAACCAAGAAGAATGACCATTTCTGACCTGTCAAGCAATCGTCGTGTCACTGACATAATTTAGCGCATATAATAGCAATTTTTTTTTGTAAAAAAGTAACTTGTCCAACTCGGCCTGCACGGAAAAAAG
The DNA here is from genome assembly GCA_949316135.1 of Choreutis nemorana. NCBI lineage: Eukaryota > Metazoa > Arthropoda > Insecta > Lepidoptera > Choreutidae > Choreutis > Choreutis nemorana. The sequence continues at coordinate 5,469,427 of OX438598.1, forward strand.
ATATCACATTTTTTAAAATAACGAGAAAATGTTTCAATACAAGTATCGCGTAGGTTCTGTCTAGCCAAATAGCAAATACGAATATTTAGCATTTATTGCTATAAGGATTAGGCATGTGAGATATTATTTTACTCATTTATACATAAATATATACAGCAGTTGGGCTAGCGGAACTAATATGTTTTACAAAACTACAAAATCAACCAACAAGTAAAAAAACTAGAATTGACAATCTTAGTTAGAATAGACAGCAGTTAATTATAAAATTGGAACTAACATTCCAGCATTTAAAATGGTTTTCTAAAATCAATACGTATATATCGTGCTTTGATCAGTGATAAATTAAACCATACAAACCAAATACATCACATATTTTTTGACAAGAAACTTAAAGTACAAAAAAAAGTAACAATAGGCAATACTTAGAAAGGAAAAGGATTTAGTAATCTGTCAACACTTATGATAATAATTTTCAAATTTGAGTTAGATATTAAGAAAGATATTAAGTGCTTAATAATGAACTTGCGTGGACAATACGTTTTTTTAATGTGACAACAGTTGTCAAGCGAAATATGCAACGGGTAGAGTTGCCAAAGGCCTATGTTCAAAAGTAGTATAAGCCTGTTCAAAAAATAAGAGTTTTCCGTAAAAGTAACCTTCCTCTTAGATATTCGTATAGTCGGTATAGGCCGTTACTGTATAGCAGACATACAGATGGACGGACGGACAGCAGAGGCTCAGTAACTGTACCGTTTTTTAGCCTTCGTTTACGGAACCCTAAAACAAGTGATAGGTCAACGCGAGTATTGAAATTGGTCATCCTTCTTTGTCTATTAATATTTAATGAAATCCAAGCCTATTCTTAACAGCTAAAGCGTAATGAATGCTAAAGTTGGTCTCTTTTCCACTGGCTCTGGTTTACGTTCCCGCTGCGATTCTGTGCGTTAAAAAAGATATACTTTATTTTCGAAATTGCCTCATTAAATTATTTTTGCTTTAGTCTATGAGGCTTCCTTAAAATACTTTATGATTATAAAATTTCAGCTATTCGGCTCAGACGACCCGTTTTATGGACTGTCTTACAACCCTGTGGATGAGCGCACGAAGTCTGTTAATAATGGTGAGAATACTTTTTTTATAATTGAATGCATTTGAGTGACTTTCGGTTTGTGGTTTTAAGCGTATATATTATATTTTGAATCTAACCTAAGATTTGCTATGAAATGTCGAACATTATATTTTATTTCGATATGATACGTATTATATATTCAACTTTTGATATATTTTTTGTCGGTTGCTAGATCTTTGAATTATGTACCTATGCTAATTAAATGTAGTCTTAGAATTGCATCTTTACTTACTAACATCGCTACTGGTATCCAAAATGTTGTCTTCGGAATCATATCAATACTGTATGAGATAAAATATAATTTAATTCAATACGATAACGATTTTGACCTACTTTAATTAAAATTCATAAATGAAAATCTATGTTTTTCTCCTACACTATTTTTCTCTTCTAATCTTCCCCATTATGCCATTTTATATTTCAAGTTTATATTAATTGTAGATACAACCAAACAGTATCCGATGCTTGATTTTGATTGGCTGGTCCGTAACAGCGATGCATCCCCTGCAAATTAGCCTGTAGCTACTTCAAGTAAAGTGAAAAGATTCTCAAGAGATTTTTTCATCAAAACAAGACACGTCATCTCAACATGTGTTGGATATTTTTGGTAATGGTTAGGGATAGGGATCGTGGATCGATAAATATTTTTATAAGTAATTGTTTACAATTTCTTTCCCGTGTTTTGTGAAAGGAAAACGCATTGAAAAATATAATTCATGAGGTACATTTGAATTATTCCTAATCTTGTATTCAGAAGGGTTTAGTTAGGTCTAGAACCTAGGATTGTCAGGTTAGGATTCATGTCATGTAATAGGCCATGTTTTAGTGACTATTCATTGGATTTCACAGTGGCTTGTGATAATAATTTGTAACACAGGCTTCTAAATTGTTATTTGACATACATATGGAAGTAGTTAGGGATGCAAATGGCATATATTTTTTGTTAAAGATGTTTATTTTTATTCCTCAAACATACTTTAATATAATTTGTTATGTTACTAAAATAAGGATGTAAAGAAAGCTTGTATTTAAAACGATATATTTGTTAATTAAAGCTAAGAAGCAGAAGGGTGAGATATCGATAGTTCGCAGTGAAGAAAATCGAGTTGAGGATGCTTGCACGGAAGATGGTACATACCTATATACCCTTGTACTGATGTAAAGTATTTTGCACGTATCAAATAACGAACGTAGATATCTAGCTTACAAAATTGGCTCGAATTAAAAATGTAGTTTGAACCTATTCTAACTTTTATTTAATTAGTAAAAAATCTCAGTGACAAGCCCACATATGTATTTTTTTATTTGTTTTATTTCCGTTTTTATTAGGGATGAAATAATGATGAAAAGAAACGATTAAAATGATAAATGGTATGATGAATCTGCCTACATTAACATGCTAGTACTATTACTGTAGCCTTTATTTAGTTACTTGTTAATAGCGAATGGGAATGACGAATAATAATATATCTTTATTTCTCCAATATAGCGGAACAAAATTTCACGTTCTCCACACTTGTATAGCACAACAGATATTTACTGGTTAAAACACTTGCATTTTACAAATTAAATTCTGCTGAGATAAAAGAAGAGACAGTGAAATAAGAAAACTTATAGCCCCGCTTCCCGTTCCCACTAAGCTCGGAAAGATTTCTTTCGGAAGCGATAAGGTTTCGATCGTCAATTGTTCGTTCCGATGTGACAGACTGAATTCACATCTCACCTCTTAGGATTATCTACACGGAAAGTACGTTAATAAAAACGTTCACTCCTTCCAAATATTCACAAAAAATTTAACTTTTCAGATAAAAAAGGTCCAATAAACAAGTGTTACATTTCTCTTGCCTAAAAAAGCTTATTATATCTTATTATTATTAATCCTTTTTTTTTCCTATGCGAACTGTGACATTTCCGAAAACAAATATTAAATATATAATAATGGCGATTGTGAATAGCGTTCCCTTCTAGAAGTTGCCCTGCTATGCAACAATTAGTATCATTTTAAATTAGTATCGTCATCTTGAGGCTATGTACTCAAGAAAAAACTTATAAATAAACATCGAACAAGATGCGATGAAACATAAAAATGAACAAAAAATGATATACCTAGAGTTGACAACCAACCACTTTATAATATTCATTCTAATTCGGATGAAATGTGATTTTTAGAAAAAGTTTGCATTTTCTTATAGATTTTGTACATACCTTGAAGCATTTTTTACCTTGCCCGGTTTTACAGTTGATGTTACGTATTAATTAACTAGGTACATAAAAAACCACAATTAATATCAATCAAAAGATTCTATATTTTTGTATTTACGAAACCCACATAATTGGTTGACAGTTTGCAAAATAGCAAACTGAGTTTCAAATTTATTTATTTGAATCTTCACCAAGATAAAAAATGACAAAAACCAATAAGCATAAAATAAATAAAAACAGATAGTATTTTAAACGAAAACTACTTTTAGTTACTATTTTCTTGTTCTTGAAAGGATTAAGTCCGTCTTTTTCCTTAGAAAAAGTTATAAACACACATTTGTACTTAACCCACGTCTATACGAACATTTTTGCATCGTCCTAATCAAATGTTTATCATATAATTTTTTTGTTTGGATCCGGCCGAAAATTCATAATTGTGTGTGTAGCCATCGGCGCAACCATTTCGTAGCGTTAAAAATGGCCCTTAGTAAATGTTGGCTTGTCACTATTTGAAACCCTGTTAAAATAAAGTTACTAGCAAGCAAACCCTTTTTTTCTTTGCTTTTGTTTGACAAGCGAGTTACGTATAAGTAGGTACCTCATGTGATATTAATTAGTTGTATAAATGTTAATGTATATTGCGTAGTCACAAGTAGAAGTTACCATGTATTTAATTTTTATATATTTTATTATTAGATCAAAATTAATGAAAATTTACAAACAACCGCTGTATGCGTTTGTGTTCTGCTAAAAGTTAAATCACTTGAAAACGGAAAAGTCTGAATTAAAGAATCGTCCTATTTGTGGAAATATGTAATTTTGCATTAACATCTGCAAATTTTTGTAAGCATTAAAACACGGTTTTCAGATTTTACGTTATTCTAAAGTATCGCACTTGTCTATCACAAACGTGTACATAGCTTTTTTGTATCAAGCTAAAATATTAATGCTTTTTTTCAGCAACATTGTTTATTTTTTGTTATGAATGTCGTTTTCCGTATTTTTATAGCCATTCTCAACGTTTAATTGAGTTATGTTTTATAATTTTGTCTAAGAGATAATTCAAAGAGATTCGAATGACAAAAAAAAAGTTGAGAATGGTTTAATTAACTAAAGTTAATGAAAATCAATCTAGAGTTGATGCAACTCGAGCGCAAACTCGCGAGATTTAATTTGAATATAGCTTTATTGATTTTGCGGTGTGGGGAATAGTGTGAATAAAATGATGAAGCTCTCAATAATGAATGATTACTGCTTTAAGTTTAGCATTTGTTTTGTTAATTAAGGGATAACCTTTACATATATTTAAGAATAATAAATTTCTTAGTAAGAAACTAGCGAATAGTGGATTTTACATTGTTTTAAATAGATAACGAGTTTAATAGTATTTTTTGGGCACCTTTCAGCTGAAGGAAATCAGTTAATATCGTATACAGGGACTATTCCAGACTTTGAGGATATAAACATGCCGGAGTTGGAAGGAGACCAGGAACCAGAACCGAGCATGTCTCCGATACCGGGGTCCTCACTCAACACGCCACAGGTCGTTATCAATTCTCCTTCCTACCCGAAGCCATGAGAAAGTTGAACTAAAACTGAAATGACACATGTGCTTTGAAGGTTTTACTACAAAGCGCCTGGATCGCGATAAAAAATGTATGACAAAAAAACCCTTTTAGCGGCAAGTTGAAAAACGTAAAAGTTATTTTGTTCATACATTTTTTAGATTGTAACGAAAACGCGGTTTGGACTTTTTTTTGATAAAACACTCAAAGCGGAAACGAATTTCAATTGAAAGATCTGTCTGAATACATTTTAAAAACTTGTCTAAGTAGTGTCAAGCGCCGACACAATTATCGTCATAAAATATAGCATAATGCTTTATTTTGAACAAATTAGTTAATTTTTTGTGTGTTGATTTTTTAATTTGGACACCTTAAAACACACACTTAAGCGATGTTTTATACAAAAAAAAAACTGATTTCTAACTATTGTTTTTACCGTCTTAACAAAAGTGATTTCGATTTTGTGGATGTTACCTTGCTGCAGTTTCCTATTTTCAAGGTGATTTTTCTTTAACAAGGTTGCTCTGATTTAAGTAAGAAAAGGCGCTTATCACTACGTTTATTATAGTGAAAATGTTATTACCATGTTTGATCACCGCAGAATAACGCGTTTGGTAACCATAAAGTTATTTATTACTATGTAATGCCGATTAGGTACCTAAGTATTAGTTTAAGACAATATTATATATCTTATGCTTATTTCGTATTGTGTTATTTGTAAATATTTATACTGTATTATAATGTTATTTCTACCCGACTGAAAGAAGGGTGATGTTTTTCGCAATTATCTTTGTTTTTATTTTTAAACTATGATTGAGTTTAGATCAAGCATTTGAAGCTTCTGTGAAATGAATAGATTATTCACATGCTTTTAAGTTAAAAATATAGCTTTCTATATAAAAAGCCTTATCAGAGAAATATTGTGATAGATAGCTACTACTATATTAAATATACACAATCGATTAAACAATTATATAAAACAAGCAGTTGCAACTAATGTTTTAAAACTTTTAGTTTCGATGTACACATTTTAGTGCCTTAATTAAATAATTTGTTTACCTTCAAGATTTTATAATTCTGAATATTTTTCCAAGTGACCCACCTAAACGGATTCATAAAATAGGTATTTGCAATTAATGAAAATGTCATCACAATTAACTTAGATTAAAATACTAAACTTCATGAAACATGCTCTTTTACGAATATTACGCGAGTTTCACAAAAATTAACAATAGTTTAAATATTTAATTTTGTCATTCATTACAAAGAGTCAAAACATTTGTTAAGACATTGTACATGTATTTTGTTTATGCTGTAAAGTTAGAAAATAAAAAAATGTATAAAATAAATTTTAAATTGAACAAAATGTTTAGTGTTCAGTAACAAAGTATGTAAGAGTTTATATATCGTTAAATTACTAAGTTATTTTTTAATTCGATGTAATAAAAGGTTGATATGGAAAAAGTGTTTTTATTTGATACCTAAAAATTTAAAGACATATTTAGTGAAAATTATATTTATTGCACAGTCCTATTTTGTACTAATTAGTTACATAATTAACCTAATGTTATCACAGGTATTACAACAAACGTTTAGACGCATGAATGCTTAAAGTCTATCTTTTATTTTCTGATAACAATTATAATTTGTTCTGCTAGAATATCAACACGGTCAAAGCTAAGCTGAAAAGCTACAGTTTAGAAAATTGGTTAATTTGATAATGGTGGCTTTGAAAGAATTTTTGAAAATTCAACGCCTAATCCAAGTTGTTACGGACATTGTTAACTATTTGACAAAATTTAGTGCCGTTTGGCAGTTTTTTTTATCTACCTAGTCATTTAAATATGGAAGATCGTAATAGAGGCGAAGCCAGAATTAATTTGTACTTTTATGGATCATGCTAAAATTTCTCAACCTCTCAAGACATTTCAACCACTTATTCATTAAATGCTTCATTCAGTAAGTGGCAAATTCAGAAAAATAATAAATAGCTTTTCAGATTAGCTTAGTAGTTATGCGATTGGCAATTCGCAGTTCAAACAATAATTCTCCAAATAATAGACCCAATAAACACGGTTATCAAATAATATCGAGACTAAGAAATAAAAGCAATGGCTAAATATCGTATCTTAAAAAATACATTTGTTTTATATGTCATAAGTATATACCTCGGACCAGATGCAAGATTCATCATTTTTTCTGATTCACAGTTTTCATAGTCCAAAAAGGCTTCAAATTTATACAACTTTATATGCAACTAAGCAAGCGGTTCACCTGATTGAAAGTGATACCGCCGCCTATGAACACGATGATGCTCCTGATGTAAACCGAACCGAATCACCAAGAGCGCACTGGAAGCGTTGCCCATGTAGAGGTAAAGATGTTCTACCCCTCTTGTCGGTAATTAATCATTGGACTCGAAACACAGCAAACTACTTCACGGCAGAAATAGAAAGGGTAATGGTACCAACCTAGACAATCTCGCACGTATACCAATACCAATTATTGTGTAACAATACCAATGTAAATATCAAGCTATGGAACGTAATAAAATGCACTTTAATATTTCAACCTTGTCTTATGGGTTACAATTTGTTGGGATGCTGGTCTATATCATTAGTAAAATAGTTGAAGTACAGTATGTAAATATTTTATACATTTAAAATCTTAGTTAATTCAAATAGCTGAGGTCCCATAAATGATTAATTAAAATAATTAATTTAAGTCATACTTGAGGTAAAATAAACATTTTAATGCAAATGGAATTTCCTCATTAGTGCAGGCAAAAATTGTGGAGCTGGTAATCTATTTTTGACACCCTCTATGATGTAAGGACCTGGTTTGGACATAAGAACTGTATGTAGAGTAGGTATAGTGTCAATAGAGCAAGCAAGTTCAGGTGATATGTTACGGCAACCCTGCACATCAAGCAGTTTCAACTTCTTACAGTATGCCTTAACTGAATCCAATGTTTTATCTGTAAGTTGATTGCAACCCTGAAACAAAAAGTGAAGAAAATACTTTAAGTATAATCTAAATCCTGATATTAAATGTAGGTGTTAGAATAGCTATCTGTTATGCTTTATTTTTGTAGCCTAAAAATTTAAATTGTAGGTAATTTATTTTATACTTTTATGCAAGTATAAATTAGATAGAATTGAGTAGTTCAATGGTTGAACTAGTGAGACTTCCCATTAGTTCAAATTTTGAACAAATTTGAACTAATTAATAATCATTTGATAGTTGAATTACTGAAACTTATCACTTGCAGGTTTGTTCCCACCAGTTCAACAGCTTAAATCAATGGTTAAGTAGTTATAATTTTTACTGCTGCACTTTGACTAAGAATTGTTTTAAGATTTGATCTTATAAAACTTATGACTTCCATTTACATATATTTTTAAATTATAGCTACATCAATTATGGCTATGAAGATTTTTTTTTCATACCCTCAACTCAAGTGTTTTGAGTCTTCTCAAGTTCTTCACTATTGAATTTACAGCTTCATCTTTTAAATTGTAGCAATCAATAATGTTCAGATATTCAATACTGGGGCAGTTCCTCACGAGGTGCTCAATTCCCTCATGGGTTATTTGCTGACATCTACTCAGGTTTAGATTTATCAATTCCTTAAAGTTAAAGGCATAGGTGAGACTAACATCAGTAATTCTATTGCAGCCATTGATATCAAGCTCTTTAAGTCCCTTAATACGTGCTAATGAGTATCCGGAATAGGAATCCATTGACAGTTTTTCACACATTCTCATAACATCACGTTTTCGTCTAGCATCGCGGACTATTTCTTCTTCTGCCCTTGAACCAAGGTGGATTCTTTGTACAGTGTTGGTTTCATCACAGCTTGACATTATCGGACCTTCATCATCATCTTCAGTTTCCACTTTACCCATCCCAGTCAAACCTGCATCTGATACCTTATCACAATGGCTTATTTTGAGTGTTTGCAAATGTAGTTGATTTTTGAATATAACCTGGATAGATGTGTCTGTTACAGCATTGAAGCAATAGCTCAAATCGAGAACTATTAAATTAGGAAATCTTTCAGCTATCATTATGATACCACTTTGGTCTAAGTTGAGTGAATGAACATCCAACTTTGTTAGAATTCTATTTTCAGTTACACAAAGCCCCTTTTCAATTCCATCTTTCGTAATGTGTTCACATTGGGATATGTTCAGAGTTGATAATTTTTTTAATTTATCCAATTCAGCAATGCCCAGATCTGTTACTGCTCTACATCTTTGTATGTTAAGACTCTTTAAGTTGACTAGATTGTTACAAATGTGCACAAGAGATTGATCTGTGACTCTAGAGCAGAATCCTAAATCCAGTTCTACTAGAGATGTCTGGTTGGTTGTTAAGGATACTATTCCTTTATTTGTAAGTTGGTCACATGAATGCACTTCCAAGGCAGTTAGTTCTAAGTTTTGTACTTCTGCTATAGCCTTGAGAGCAGCACCATCTATTAAAGTTTTAGAGAACAACAAATGCTTGATGTGTCTAGCCCTAGATTTAATAAACTCCAACACAAAAAAAAATGTTAGCACACTCTCAGATGGACTTTGGAAAATATCAGTTCCTGAGGGATAAAACTTTTTCACAAGTCCCAAATGAAATTGCAAGGAGCATGCTGATAAATTTAGTACTTCCAGACAGGGGGATGCTTTTACAAATCTATTAAGAAGGGCGTCTGTTAAATATTGATTTCCAAATAAGCTGAGTATTTTTAATTTTTCTAAATTGATACAGTTAAGTCCTTCTGACTTTCCTTCTAGTAATCTCCCGGACATAAATAGCTCTTTGCAACTTTCTATTTTTAATTCCTCTAACATAGTACATTTTTGTAAAATGTTAACAAATACTTTTTCACATATATCACAGTTTCTTATTGTTAATCCCCTTATATATTCTCCCATTCTATCCCAAAATGGTTTCACTTTGTTTGATAGTTCTACATCTATAAATGCATAATTGTAGTAAATAATAGGAGAGTTCTCAAAAATTTTAAGTGGGGATGAAAATTCATCATTCACCACTGATTTATAGAATATTATCTCCTTTTGCTTCAAGAAAAAGTGGTCATTATTGGCAAGGTACCAGGACTGACAAGTCTCACTAGCAGCTTTTCTATCAGATTCTGGCAGATATTTGAATAGATAAACTAATACCTGAAAATAAAACATTTTCCTTAATTTTTGCAAAAAAAACCCTTTAAAACATTTCCCAGTGTCCGATACCAGTTGATAAAATGTAAACTCACTACTCTACTGGACAAAACTTTGAAGGGTTGTTTTATGTAATAATACTCCGATCAATAACAGACTTATAGTACGTACTCGATCACGTGAAAAAGGCAAACAAAGAACCAAAACTTTGGCCCAATATTCGATAAAATCATTAAGGATTTTATGAAAAGATAAAAAGGTTTACCTCATAAGGGAGTTCCATTTTTAGATTAAACAATATCACGCTGTATTCAATCAATTTAAATATTTTTTTTATATTTATTCACATTATAGTTCCAATAAATCGATCACTTCGAGATTACTTCCTGAATTTCATATCAGTTGACTTTGACATTTTGACAAACTTCATCCCTTTTGTCGGGAAAGGCAAAGAGCTTTAGCTCATACAGCACAAGTCTTATGTGTTATATTTTTTTCTTTCTTAATTGTTTCTACAATACCACGCTAGTAATGTTACTGTATTGAGTTACTTGGAAGATGACGAAAAGAGCAGCCAAATCGTCATATTTCACTTTTTCCACACTTGTTTAGCATTACAGATGTTCACTGCTTAATACATAAATCAACACTCTTACTGTAATAAAGAGGAATGATTTGATTGTTTGTATAGAATAGGCTCCAATATTATTGGACCGATTTAAAAATGTTTTCACGATATTACATATTCCCTGATGAACATAAATTATAGAATACTTTCAAAAAAAGTTAAATACCCTACCCGGGCCCAGCGGCGGTAGAGGCGGGCCGGTAGTTTAAATAAAAATATAATTAAGACCGGTTGAAAAACAAATAGGGAATATAAATATGCATATAATTTAATTTGATTTTTCAATCAATTCATCTTAAATTAGAATTGAAAACAGAATTAGAACTTAACGATAAACTAGGGAGATATAACCATTAAAAGTAAAAATATCTATCTCGCTCATCAGAACAAACTTTTCTATGATTTTCTTCTTGTCATCCCTCAAGTAACTCAATAGAGCCTACCGTAACCGTACTAGCATGTTACTGTAGGCATATTCATGATGTAGGCATATTCATCATCTGTCATTTTAATCCTTTCATTTAATTCCTCATCGAAACTTGATATAATTAAACTGGAATCTGGAAAAATAGTCAAGTTATTGCCATCCTTTGATTATTAACTTAATACATGTTATAGGGATGGGGTAGAACATACATATTACTTTGTGAAAACGAGGATATTATATTTTTGTCAACATTGATTAAAATTGTCGAGTTTTTTGTTATGAACCGATTACTTTCCAAAGATATTATAAGTATCCCCTTGTGTATTAATCTTAAAATTTGAATTATATAATTCTACTATTCTATTTTTTATATCCATTTTTTTAAAGTAGGTACTTACTTATTGAACACACATTATTTGAAAAAAAAGAAGACTTAAAAATGTATTTAAATAAAATACCAACGAATTAATTTTTAGTGATTGTTTTTTGAAATATTGTGTTTGCGTTCAATAAGTTGACGAAGAAACTGAAACCTCGTTGCAATATTCCTATGACAGGAAGTTATTGTCATGTTAATAACAATGAGAATTTTTAAGGGAGATTTGAGCGTTTATACGAAGTGTAAACAATTACTACTTCTTACAATTACTTCATCTACTTGTGTGGGTATTTTACACACAAGCCTTTAAAAACTGAACTGTTTTCTTGGTTGCGATTGTTGCTAGACACTCCATCTAGACTGGTAAGTAATCAAAGTTGCCATCATTACAAGAAAAAAAATACTCCGACAATTAAACGTATTTTTTTCAATTTCGTCTTGACAATGCCACTGAAAAGGTTACATGTTCGTGTGAAACTAGGTTCTAGCTCAAAGCTGTATACTAAATTGACCTTTATTTTCATATCGAGTAAGCATATTTTTATATGCTTAAGTTTTAATTGGTATTTTGAGACTTCAACTTGATAAAGACATGATAATAAATTGAATCGAAAACTGACGAAAGTTTTCGAACTCATCTCACAACTCTCATCTCAGTATCGAAATATGTGAAATTTATTTTATTTAGATTTTACCTACGAATAAAATAAGAAATGTAGGATATTATTACTCATATTTTTATTATTATACCTGATTGATTTTACCTTTCTTGTTTCGTTCTTATCAATTTTAACAGAATTATTATCTGTAACTTTTTTTTATGTCGTTTTTTCTTGAAATTTTAGTTATTTTTATAGATTGTTATATGTGATTTGTTTTAAGTCAATAGACAATTTTACCTTTAATATATTAATCAACAACGTTTTATATAAAAACAACAACAAACCCTTCAAAAAATGTTTTTGTTTTTCAAACTGAAAGATAGCGATTTGAAGAGTCAGTTTTTTGAGTTTGATGATAGTACCATAGGCAAACATTGCACCAATTCATTAAAACAATCAGTTCTGATGTTCTATTTATCACATACCTAAAAACTGACTCTTTAAATCTCTATAAACTTTCAGTTTAAAAAAGCAATTGTTAAAGGATAAAGAGAAGAAAGAGTGAGGATGATTTATAAACTTATGAGTTTGCGCGAAGGATGTGAGCCACTTGTTGGGCGCCAAAGCTCAGTTAGCGTGGGGCGATCCGCGCGTCTGGCCTTGTACGAACCGTCGCGACGCCTTACCTCAAATACCGATGAACTTTCACGTAAACTAATATAACAATACCTTAATCACATAAAATAACTAAACAATTAAAAACATGGATAAAGAAAAAACTATAAACGGCAAAGTGTCGGGTATCAAATGTTATTGAACGTTTAATGAAAATGTTAAAAAGGATGTCTCGAAGAAAACAGGCAAAGCCACGATCTCTCAAACGTAAGTTTTTAAAATAGTATTTTTGTTGTTTAAAAATTGGTATTGGTAATGGTATTTAATTTCAGATAGTTTAAAGAAAGGCTTTTTCTCCACTTACCAGTGTTGTCAAATGTAAAATACGTAACGTATCGCATAGATTTATGTGGGCCTAGGGCGAGTTAGTTAAAAATTAATGGCATTGCGTCAATGAGCGTTCCGTGGTGGCGTTGTGATAGAGCGAGTGGTGTCGGATCGTCGCAGCGCCCTAATATGAACGTTTTATCAGTGACGGGTCGCGGTTAGCGCACCGCGATTTAGCGCGGTTTAGCTCACAGTGCGACCTAGCCAACTAGGCATAGGCAACACGGCATGTGCTTAGTTAATTCAGCTGATTGATGCTGCCAGTTTGTTCTGGCTCAGTGTCCACTTGTGCAGTTCTTGGACTCAATCCAAATAGGGAGATATCGACTATTTGATAGGAAGTTATTAGTGTTATTAGAAGTTTATACGTTATATTAATTGAAGTTTCGCTTCATATCCGTGTCACTTAATTTACTATCAATATATTTTTTGTCGAATTCGTTGATACGAGGTTTACCTTAGGTTCTTCAAAAAATTTCCCTTTTTTTATATTAGTTATTCGGAAAACACAATCAATTTGTACCTAATTTGATACAAAAAAACAGTAATTAGAATCTTGTTTAATAAAAAATTGTAATTATGTTACCAATTTTTAAAAGAACTTTTACAATAATAATTTTATTAATGTCTTTTCAATATTCAAATTTCTAAATAATAATTGGAGCAGAAAAATTAACCAATGCAGTACCTGACCGCAGTAGGTAACTACTCATAAACATAATTTTTTTGAAAACTTTTCTTCGAATTATCCAAAATTTAAAACTCATAGTTGGCTATGCATTGACTAAAACTGCTCTCTCATGGGATGGGCCGGCGTGAGTTTAACCACAAAACTATACCAACGTATATAATCCCAGATTATTGTACATTGTACAAAGTTATGTACCTACAGATTGTAATCAAGAGTGATTTCATAGACGAAATCCAATTGCCAATTACATAAATCAACAACATAAAATAATTATTTACTCAAAATTTAATTGTAGTTTTGTTTATAGTGCATCTTTTATTACTTATATTATGAAGACAAACTAGACAGTGATAGGGTGTATTTTAAAATGTAATTTTAACATTAACGAGTAGGTTCTGAGACTGTGGCTGAGATTAAAATTGAAAGCAAAATGCGACTCCTAAGTAAAGTATAATTTGGACATTTTGTATAAATTATGTAGTTAATGTAGATTCCGCTTAAGTAGTTACAATAACTCATTACCTAAACGACTCATTAAAGTAAATAAACTCACATAACTTATAGGTTTGTTCATTAAAATTTTTATATCCGTAACCGAAATTATCAGAAACTTCCGGATAATCCGAAATTCTTGAATATCCGTAAACGTTTCCTAAACCGATATAATATTGTTCCTATATTTGTATTCATATCCGAAATTTCATAATTATAATATCCCTGCACTGGAGTTCATAGCACAGCTTCATATTGTAAATCGAAATAAACTTCTCACGAAACCATTAAAGATGACTGACTGGTTAAAAACAATGTTTTGACAAAGTAAGGTCGGTAGTAGAGCCAAGCCGAGAAGTTTCAGTAGTGGCCGTAATGTAGGCTTCACTGAAACGCACGTCTAGGTAGTGTGGATACGTAGTTAAACAGCGAATGCAATATTGCATTATGTTGGTATCCCTCCAGAGCCGCATCCTCGCGGCACCCCCGGGACGCATTACTGAAGTACTAGCCTGTAACTACGCAGATCGATACTAACTTAACAATATTACCTTGCTACTATGTGTTGTACAAACACTTTTGTATGCCGTTACCATCTGCTGTCTGCATTAAATTTAACATTTTTAACGTATTCATGAAATAGATTATTAAACAACAATCTCCTTTAAATTTAATAATAATGTTATCAAGAAAAACCTCAATGTAACCAAAAAATATATCGTTTAAGGCTATGGTAAAAGTTACCATCACCAAAAAAAATTCTGAAGATTGCTTGGGATTGCCCCTGCCTAACCAGTCTTCATGCCGAAAGTACTTAGGTCTTCAACACAGTGTATGAACTTGATAACATTCCTCTTCATTTCTGCAATTTAAATGTAAATTGTTTGCAACACCAGATTTTTTTTTTCAAACAAATTTTGCACCTTTTTCTTTATCATTACAAATATAACCTCTGAAAGTATTAACATTAGCCCCTGAGACACGTCGCAGTCGATCCGGCCCTGGTACGCAGAGGCCTAATAACATGTCAATTTTAACTCAGCATCTCTCGTGCGGAGGAATTAAAATTTTATATCCAGTGAAAATGTTAATCCTTCGCTGTCCCGAGGTGGACCCTCGGTAGACTATAAAAACAGATTACCGTATCTTGAATCGTTTTTATGTACCTCAATAGCGAATTCTGAAAACAAATGTGACTGCACAGTCACATAAATAAATTATAGTGGTTTAATTAAAATGACATTCTTTGCTACCGTTCTTTTCTGAACGATATACAATAGAGGTATAGGCGGTATAGTTTGGCAATTTTAGTATGAAAATCATGACCGTTCATGGCATCACTTCAACTCCTAAATACCTTTGTAGTACATGGGGTTGTGCTACGAATTATTTTATATTAACTTTAGTTGTTTGCTGGCTGCCAAATTGTTATGTTTTAGAAAACAGTAATCAATCGATAAAATTTATTGGAACAATCAAGATGGATTTGATTTATGTATGGATTTCAATATTGAATAGACAAAGTAATTGTGAAGTAATTAGTGTCAAAATTGCTCAGACCTTAAGAGTTATTAAATTATAATTAATAGGTACATATGTATACAAAACTAAATAGCATAAGCCTCTACAAAAATACATTTATTTGAAGGGAAAGGGAAGTGTGAAGATCACAATAAAACGAGTGAATGTTTAATGCGAGGTAAAAGCTTTGGATGGACGTATTTGTAAGCCTTTTGAAGAGGGTTAAGTCAATTTAGCTTTGTGCGTCAACTTTTTTATCTTGTTAGTCTGTACTTTCGGCTTAGCTTTCTGACGACTCCTATTTAAACACTAACTTGCAAAAAGCTCCCACATAATGTATTGTTATATGGAACATGCGTACTGTTATTCATAGTTTAGATTGTATTAAATTTATGACACAATATAATCTTTTGTTTTAACCGCGATGCTCAATATAAAATACTTTTACGAATTCTTTCCTTATTTTTAGTTAACTCATACAAATAATAGTTTTGCTTTATTTAATATATGATGGGTGGTTTGATGGGTGACACGATTTTAATCTACAAAACTTTGGTCATGCGGGTAATACTGTCATCTGAATTGGGGGAAATGTATTGTTTCCCTTAATAAGAGCGTCATTTAGCCCTCTTTCGTTTTAATGTAAGTTCCATCTGACGATGTTAAAGTTGTAACGATAAGAAGTTGATAGTCTACGGGGTTGTGGGGGAAAAGGGGAGTGTTGCGCGTCCATAAAACTTGTAGAGGCCCCGCAGAGAACCGCCGGGAAATTTCCCAAGGGTTCCCCGCACCTCACCCGGCGGCGTGCCACTGGGAAATACGCTAAAGCCATATCATAACAGTTTTATGTTGATGTTGACCTCTCATCTAAGAGTTATCGGCGAGGTACAGCTAAAGCTTTAATAATTAATTCTTGATTCAGTGACATATATGTAGATATGTTCTCTGAGTGACTGGATGTGGGTATTTTAAACATTATACTTATGTTTTTATTCAGGTGATAAAAAGTATTAACTCAGTCTTTTGTTTCACATGGGACTATAGTTTTGCTACCCACTTTAAATGTCGCCTATATCCCAAATCGCTTTAAATAGCGGGAATAGGTAGATCCTAAGAAAAGTGTTAAATCCTAATGAGGGTTGTGTATTTGTAAGGCCTTGTACGGATACTTTTCATGTACAAAATAAGTCAACAAACTCAAATCACATATAAAACTGAGATACTATAACAAAAATAATTGGCCCCGCATGTACTTTAAAATTTCAGGCTTTAATGGCAAATAACTAACCAAGCAATTTCATTTTATATGTGGCAGTCTTAACACATCTTTATGAATAATAAAACGTTTGATGGTTAAAATCTAAAAGGAAAATAAGAATGTGAAATACCAGCATAATGCTATCTGTTAACACGACGAAGCATTATTCTTTTCTTTTTATTCCCTGTTGGCTTACATAAATCACTCACGAGTTTTCACGCAAAAAAACGAAATTTACATAAAAGGTAGGTAAGAAATCGGTAGCTAGCTCCCATTTGCTATACGTACGTACGTATTTAAACATTAAAATAAAAGGTATGTAAACAAATAGGTAAATAGCTTAAAAATAAAAATTATTTTAAGAAACTACCTTCCTACTGCCTGACTCGACAATAATAATAAGTAGTAAAGTCTGAAGCAAATACAATTAATAGAATACGGAGTCTGAATACTGTCGAAAATAAATTGAGAATATCTTATAACTGTCCGTACATAGAGTTAGAAATTTATTTGGTTAAATCACAAAATTTTTGAGTTACTAATATTTATCTAATCCTATTATGAAGGTACACGCACAGAAATCAAGCTTCAGATTTCGAAAGAACCCATAACGTAGTCTAAAGATAATGTTAAAAACATCACGGTAGTCGACCTTGCTACGCGATGGTGGGTCGAGGGGGCTCCCAGTGGAAGCCAAGTTCTCGCCCGCCGCCGCCCACGGGCCGTCCCTCGGGACCAGGCCCTCGCCGCCTGCTCCCGCGAGGCCCAGGCCGGGGGCCCTCCTGCGCCGCGCTCCGGCTCTGTACTCAAAGAAATAACAGCTGAGACGTTCGACATATAATTGATAAAGTGTCTGCCGTATTCTTGAAATAGATCTAGTTGTTTCTATGGATTCGTCAAGTAAGTTCTGTTCAACTAAAGTATAAGAGGATAATAAAATAAAACTGACTCCAACAAAATTTACAAATAAGTGATAAATAACTTATATATCTTGCAAATAGGCTGCTTATAATTAAATTAGCTAATAGTTTAAACACTAGAGATATATAACTATTGTAATTTTGGTTTCGGTGCCAGCTTAGAGATTGCCTTAATAGTACAAACAGTATGAAGTAAACTAATTATAGAACGCGCCAACTACTGCGCATGTCCTTTATTTTCAGCTAGTTATAGCTTTTATAAAAAAAAAGTTATTCATTATCAGGTCAGTCTGATCCGGACTAGAATAACTTTTCAATGATGTCACCATTCATACCATCCGAACAAGCTCAAAAACAATGTCATTATTGTTAATTGTTGAGGAGTTCCCTTACATCAAGTAGTTCGGGGCCATATATGGTCTTCATCATCAGTTCTTCTTGACCAAACAGACCCAAGTGTTTGTAAATTATGCTCAAATCGCTACTAACGTGCCTATAATATTCGAAGAGTTTCCTCAATTTCTTCAGGATCCCATCATCAAATATTGACGAAAATGGGACTAACTAGAAAGTCCTTGAAATAAAAGTAATATTCTAAAAGTTCATAAACAAAAAAGTTGTTCCCAAATTAACATTTAAAAATACATACCGTCGAATTGAGAACCTCCTCCTTTTTTTGAAGTCGTTTAATAATAATTCCCGTTATTATGTACGTTTATATGTACCATATCTGTATAAATGAAAATTAATCAGCAGCGAGTCCAAACAAATGATTGAAAAGTTGTGTGTATGTATACCTTCGCATTATGATGGATTTAAATTTGTCTGTAATTAGCAAAACATGCCTGAGTGGAATGCGCTGTAAAACAAGAAAAATGAATCCAAATATACAGTCTAATTGAGAACCTTCTCCTTTTTTGGAAGTCGGTAAAAAGTTAATTTCACATTATTTCATAAACATAAAATTTACAGATTTTGAATTAAACCAGTAATTTGATGACTGGGAAACATTGAGATGAAGAAATTCTATCCAGTAGCCAAATAAATAAACAAATGTTGTGGCCTAAGTACTTGAACGTAATGAAATAAAACCTTGTATTGAAAAATTGTCAAGATATACCCATGTGTGTGCCCGATGGGATTTTTCATAGGAAACCATGTAAACTTTTATGAATTATGGGGTGAATTAAAAAGTTTCTTGATTTCTCACCCGCGGTGTTGACGGATTTCTGTGCAAAACTTATGCCTTGGGGAAAAATGGCTTAGGCTATGCATTGGTGGCATGTGTTAGCATGTGTTAAATAAGGTATTAAAATACAGGTAGTTCTAATAGCACGACACACTCTCTAGGCGGCCATCAGTACCCAGCTGCTGAATCCCCGCAAGGCTACATACTGAAAACATTTAAATTACAGTTTGCAAGGATAACTTTACTGTAATGATCTTCTCTTGAACACAGTATGGTGTTATTGTTCCTCTGCGCTACTAACCGCTTGGTCCTTAATCAAAGTTATTACTTCTGCGTTTAGTGCTGCCAGTGGAATTCAAGTTCCATGTAAACGACTTTA
The DNA here is from genome assembly GCA_949316135.1 of Choreutis nemorana. Lineage (NCBI taxonomy): Eukaryota > Metazoa > Arthropoda > Insecta > Lepidoptera > Choreutidae > Choreutis > Choreutis nemorana. The sequence continues at coordinate 5,488,994 of OX438598.1, forward strand.
TATTTCTGAAATATATTTTTGGGTTGATATTCAAAAATATAATTGATAAAACTATATGTCCTCAGAAGTGGAATAAATGCGTAGCAATAATAAAGGATACCTGAAAAGATGCCCTTTTCAAGTTAGGCCTCTATAACTCCTGAACTAAAAAAATATTTAAGCCGTTATAGTTTAACTTCAAAGTTAATTATACTGACTACCATCAAGACTTTTTCAGATTTTTCGAGCCAGCCGTTTAGCTTGTTGTGACGCTCTATTTTAACATAAAATGCGCTATAAATCTAATATCTCGCAAACGGATACCTAAATCAAATTATTGTTTGAGCAACCTCTCAATACTTTAGCAAAGACCTATCTAATGATACCCCATACTATGGGGAAGACGCGAGAAAAAAAAATCATCACCACTTTACGGTTAGGGAAGGTTCCCCAAAAAAATAGTTTTCATGATTTTGTATTAGCACGTAGTAAACACACATATCAATGCAAAGTTATATCTTTCTAGAACTAACCGTTTGAAAGTAAGACCACGGACGGACTGACATGATAAAACTATACAAACTGACAAATTACACCTACTATTTTTACACGACTACAAATGAAACGAAAGGGCTTAATTAGCAATTTTTAAAATACGAGTAAATATTGTAAGTTTTGCTCACGGCTTTGCTTTCATTCAACCCATAATAACCAAACCAAACATATTAACACTCCAAACCTACCAAAAATACATTATACATAAAATCTGTAAAAATATATCGATTACACCAATATATTTAAAAAAAGATCAAAAATTTAAAATCGACTACCGAAAAATCGCGCGAAATTGTTTGGTCTTTACTGACTATTTAATATAGCCGTGTTCAAATGCCAGCTACCCTAACAAAGCATTATGAAGGGCATATGGACACGGCTAAATCGAATAGTTACGAGTACATGGTAAGTCCATAACAATTCCAGATTACTATGTTTTATTACTTCATACTTTTAGAGCATATTTCGGTAGTTGGATTTAAAGTTATTGAACTCTTTATTTTATTTAGACGTAGTAGATGTTCAATTTTATCCATAACAAGGATTAACCATTCATAGGTATATGAGAGCCTAAGGGATTTAGGTTGGTAGCGAGTCGGGATATAGCCGGAGGATGTAATGAATCGATGGACAGTCCCGGAGGCTGGCGGGTCACCACCTCAGGGAATGCCCAGACATCTGTGCACCACTCATTATAATGTGAATTATTAAACGGTCCGAACAACCTCATCGAATTTAATTGAATAATTCAACTTGTTTCGGCTAGCTTAGAATATTCCTATGGTATAAATGTTATGAAAAACTTGGCCATTTGTCACATTAGTTATGGTCCGTTATTTGACATTAATCTTATTTTTACTTTATACATACTATTTTTTACAAAATTAATGATTTTTAAATAAAGATTTTTCTATTAATAAAACATGTACGTATAATCTGAATTTATTATTTTATCTGAATAATTTTACCACAAATTCGAATACTTACCGAAACTAGAATGAAACTATTTTTGCATTTGCGGCGTAGGAAAAGTTTGTAGTCCCAAGTCCTTTTTTTATGAAAAGGAGTCTTCATAAAAAAAGGAAACTAAGTAAATTTAGAAAAAAACTCAAGCTGAAAAATTCTCGGTTTCAGCGAGCTTTATAATACTTTTTTACATAACTTACTTTGTTTTAGAAATTGTTACTGTCATGAGAGAGTTAACTAGCATAGTCCTACTTCACTTTCGACATTCAAATTTCAATTAGAGTTCGCTTGTATCTTCCCGAATAAACAATTTATTTTATTTTCTTTACTGATTTGTATTGAGTATATAAAGATATTTAAAATTGGTTTATGTAATTAGTAAGTGGGAGGTTTAAGTTTTTGCTAATTATTCAGGATATAGGGCGCGGTCGTCGAACGTGGCGCAATCACGCCACCCGCGCCTTTCCGGTGCTGTAATTATGTCATCCACGTATAGATAGGACTAACAAGGATATTCCTAACAGCAGTCACTATAATACTCACTAAACCAAAAGTCCTATTTACCTGAGAAAAGTGTTTTCAATAATACGTGTAAAAATAAGCTTTTAATTTTTTTTCATCGTTATGTCATATGAGTTACACGCACTTAGCTGGCTGGCTGTAAAAAAATAAAAATACACTTTTTCCTAGTACATATAACGTAAGAATCTTAAGACTTTTTATTTAGAATCGGGTCAAACTGGTCCGAGGCGAAATTTTTTCTTTAACATTTTTAAAGGTGTATCCATAATTATTAGTGAAACGGTCGCGACGCGAGGCCTACCATGGAGCCAGTGATTTTCAGTCCCCGAGCGCTCGCACTCGCACCTAACTCACGCCTTCCATTCCATGTCCAGTCCACCCACTACATTGTACTGTGGTAATTAGTTCAAAAGGCACAGATTAATTAATTGTATAATTAAATATATTATAAACTATATATATATGCTTTGGCTATTAACGGCTTTTAAATTTGTTAAAATCAATGTATACGACATTTTGAATCACGAATTTTACCAGTAAATTTAATTATTTAAAATGTGGTATCCATTTGGAATTGAAAGAAAATTGAGCTGAAACGAATACCAGTGGTTGTTATTTGTTAAAGCGCATTTTAATATTAAACGCAAACTAAACCACCAACACATCACGACACACACACATGGACTCAGTCCTTCACAGAGATAATCTTGTATCGCAGGAATTGAGCAACGATATGTTATATACTACATAGATAAAAATACAACATCCAATACCGGTAATCGAAACAATGCGTCTTGCAAATAACACAAAGTCCCGCCCCCGTCGGGATTCGAACTCGGAACCTCTAGCGTAGCAGTCGGCTGTTTACACCACTGGGCCATCGAGGTCGTTAACTTAACCAAAGAGGAAGTTGCAAACTAACCCAAGAATTAAGTATTTTTTTTACGAATTGTTTACTATTCTTGACCTTATAGACAGAATTACCGATTAAAATTATTATTAAAATTATTTAACTTTGTGGCACACCCGCCACTCTGTCCCACCACTGCAACTCCTGTTAATACGCATCAACAATGGCGTACTTTGATCGAATAATGCAGCTGTGCAATGACGCGCTGGCTGTGCCCGGACACCCTACCGGCGGTCTTGGGATCCGCAACGAACTTAATCAGAAGAAAAAGGTGGTAGTAAAAAACCGATTTCAAATTTCGCTCCCAGCAAAGCGAAGAAACATTATTTCACTTGCTCACAAGAGCATGTACGTATTTAGATAATAAAGAGTAAAAATGACAAACAAAATCTAGCAATTGTTACAAACACAAAGTAACGACCACTTATTTTGGTTAACATATACTATTTTTATCCTAAAACCGTTTACTGAAATTGGGCTTTCACAATAAGATTACCTTCTTTCGGGTGGAGGTGTACAAAGGATTATCTAATGTATTCTGGTTTCACGAACGTTATTGTACTTAAATAAAACGATAAGGACGAGGAAAAACTATTCTCATACCTATTATTTTAGAAATACTTCTACAAAACTATAGTGAATCCTATGTAGGAACTTCTTGAGTTTTCCAAATACTTCCATTATTGCTAATAGAATAAAATCTTAGTTTGGAGCTTTACTCGGATTACTAATTGTTTTTACTCGTAGTGCAAAGAAAACCTGGAGTCATTATATGTATATTAAGTATTTACCTATTTTATTTAAAATATGATACTGAAATATGTATTCTGTATTACAGCTGAAGAAGAAGTCGGATGGAACGCTGAAGAAGCTAATGAGAATAATGAAGCCCGAGCCGGTATAAATAAAAAGCAAAAAGTAGATGAATTAGAGGAAGATAAAAGAAGCATGACGGGTGACACTGAAATATCTGATCATGAAGATAATTACGCTGGTAAGATTGATTATTAGATTTGACCTAGACCTTTTAAACATACTGATTTAGAATATTGGTTTCACGACTTTGTCTCGTCAGAACTAAAGACCGTTTTCTCAACAGGTAATAAAAATTTTGTTACAGTATTTACTTACTTTACTAAAAAAATTCAATACTCATAAGAATACCACTTTACGCAGAATAGCGAATTCGCTTATCGTTACGTCCGTAAACTTGACATCAGCAACTGGACCAAGGAATCCAAAACTGGGCTGCATTGGAAATTCAACTGTGTTCAAGTAGCGATAAAAGCTTGAAGGGATATTTTAGTGAGTTATAGCTGTGTGATTTGATGTGGTTGCAATGGGTAGTGACACTGACATATAGCGGCAGATAACCGATGACGTACGGGTAAAATTTGCGGCGAGCTCAAACTACTGGGGTGCAGTGCGGACTCCGTGTAACTGACAAATCAGCGCTGCCTCAAATATCTCTATGATGAATAAATCTCTATGATGACCTGATTCCTAGAAAAAATGCTATAACTTAACATGATATTTAAATGAAATTATAAATAAAATAATTGTTACAGAGGCTGGTGAATCAGAGCAAAACCAAAGGAATACAGACCAGTATGATGCCCAAGACAACTTGACAGGTGAGATTTCATTTCAAAGGAATGTGTTGAATTTGATTTTAGGGTTTGTGCGACATTTTTTGTATCAAGCAAAGATATTGAACTGAATAAGTAGGTACAATAACTAAGTTTAATCGAGAGTTTAGTACCACTGTAGACGCAAAGAAGGGCTTATTACGACATCTTCATTGAAATTCATAAGATGGTTAGTAAAATGTGGAGTCCCCTTCATCGGCGGACGATGCGTTTTTACTGCGGTTTAACGTTGTTTTTACAACTTGTGCGCGGGTGCGGCGCGCGGCTGATCCGTGGCCTTTCGGTGCTTTACATCTCGCTTCCCGCTTATCTCCTGCTATTCACGATAAATCTCCTCCAGCCTCTGCGGACTTCAAATATTTACATGCTAATTCGTAGCCAATCTCGCACCCGAGATGATAAATAAATTGTCCGACGCTGTCATCCACCTCCATCTTTATCTTTCATGAGTCTAAAAGTTTTTAACACGGCAACTTGCTCTGTCGGCTCAGACGACATTGTTATTTTATGCTAGCCAGATAACTTAGCTTTTATGGTAGTCATTACAGAAATATCTCACGGTTAAGAAACACTGCTTTAGGGCTTTGTGACCCCTTAAAGCCGGAAAATACAATGGGCATAGGAAATGTTTAATATTCGACTAGAACTTTAACATTTTGAATTCGGTACTTCATTGAAAGAAGACAATCGATAGTAGTGCTGAGTTTAGATAAAGCAAATGCACAAACAAAGCCTCCATTTCCCTGAGGCACCCTTTAAATTATTATAGAATCACTTATTGTTTGGATTTTATGCTTATATTTTTACGCCTTTCGTACAAACTTCCGCAGATCGAATATCTTGAAGGATGCTTTGTCTTCTAACAAAAGCTACATAAGTTGGTAGGGGCAAATGAGTAATTTGTAGCGTTTTTAGGAGTCGCGCTGTCGCAGTGGTTGTTAGCAACACGAGTGTTGCGCAAATGTAGCCTCAGCGGGGGTGGTGCCGAGGGTGGGTGCGGGGTGCGCTCGCGCGGCGTGCGGGGTAGGGGTGCGGGGGGGTGCGGCGGCGGGCGATGCCGCTGAGCCTGAAGTTGGGCGCGCGGGCTCTGTCCCTAGGGATTCACCCGCATGGTCCGCACTCTATTCTTTATTTTTTGGTTTAAAAAAACTTTACTTATATTTATTTTAAAATCAATAACTCGTTTAAAAATGCATTTCAATTTCATCGATTTCAAATGGACAAATAATTCCAGCATACATTCCAAATTGAGAACTCAAAATATTTGCAAGTTATCTTATCAAGTGAAGCGGGACAACAATGCAAGCTATGTAGCCGGAGCTGGTTTGTTGCTGGCACGTGGCTAATTAAATACCAGAGTTCGATCGGGAGCCGGGAGGGGGTGCATTCGGATACTCGGGAATGCGAGCAGGCGCCGCGGGGCATTCCGGTCTCACCACAGCGCGTGCCTGCCCGATACTGTTCACTGAATTGTTGACGAACTTCGACCCAATTTCATACACAACTATGTAAACTTAGTAGTAGTACGTCTATGTTGTTGGAATGGTCAATTTGTATTCTGTACCTACCTACACCAATTATATTAAAATTTACGAATTTTCTTGACGTATTGCAAAATGCAAGGTAGTGCTACTCCGACCCTGGTAGATCCCAGGTGGCGCGGCCGCAGCGTTTGGAATTATCACATAGTGGAGAGGCGTGCGGGGGTGGGGGGTGGACGTGCGGGGCGAGGGGGGGCAGCAGCGGGCCCGATACATTCGTCACAGGCCCAGCAGCCATTAGGCATTTAGATATTATCTGTGCCACTAGGGAAGACCCGCGACCTGAGGCTATCGCTGTTTCATTGCTTAATTACTTAAAGTGTTTGTTGTCGCCCCGGGGGTTTTATTTCCAAGACTTATTGTTCATGAATACCTAGAGGTCCGCCGGTTATGTCTGTTACTCGTCTGCTACTCCTCCCTCCCCTCTGTCCCCCGGTCTCCCCCTCCCCCCCTCCCCCTCGGTCCCAGGTGGTGTTCCTCCGGCCACACTTCCTTCCGTCCCATGGGAATTCCCGACCCGCGCGCACACATCTATATAATCACTCACACACTGACTGACTGACTAATAAAAAGGAACGTAAATGAAAACAACGAAAAGGTACCGTTATTTTGTACCATAACATTTTGAGTGAATTCTGTTCATAATTAATTTTTGATAGAAGCTACATAACTATTACGGGCACGTTAATTTGCGCACATTAATATATTCTATCCAATATCTTGTTATTCTCTGATTAATCATGACAAATTGAATAATATTGATTTCTATATATTGTTACATACATATAACATATTTATGTATATTTATTGATTAATAAATATGGTAATATATTACAAAAAATTTATACAAAAAGATTTTTTATTAAAAATAGATAAAATGAATTGATACCAAATTCGTATATTTCTTGTCGTTCTTGTCGTTCGTATTTTATTGTTGTATCTAATACGTGTTATCTGTATTGTTTCTGTCAGTACTTCTGTATAACTAAGTATACACATAGCCTGCCAGTGTGTCTCTCGTGATTAATAAAACTTATAATTTGCGTCACAAACAATATTAATCAAACTCTTAGATAAACTGCAATATTACTAGTTATTGAAAATATATTATATAAAATGATCAAAATCACGATTTACAATACATTTCTGATGGAGTTTATAGGAGTTGAGTAAATTGACATGGAAACAAAAGTTTTTAAAAACTTTTAATCAAATTGTTACACGAGCCAAAGCCATTGTTATGTGATTGGTATGTTGATTTGTGTATTTTGGAAAACAAATTGAGATGAAATTAACCAATGGGGACACCAGGTTCATGTTAATATTAATATCTTATCGGGAGGTTATGTAACTTGTTAAGTATAGAACCAATTGTTTGGTTTACCTTAAATTTTCACAGGATATATGTAATTTTCTTTAAAGCGGTTGAAGGCAGTGTTCTTTACAGGCACTGCTTTTTGTTCATTCGGAATGTAAAGTAACTCAGTGGCATTGGTGCGAGTGTAGTTATTCGTGAGAAAGCTGCCTCGAGAGAGGCATATTGGGATCAGTCCTCGGCGTTACCGAAATAACACCTTCGGTCTGAATGGCTGCGCGAAAGGCAGCGCCCCCTAGGGGGCAGTATGCTCAAGGCGGCAGAAAATTAACGTGCCCCCGCGGGAAATCTAGCTGCCTCCGAGCTTCCGATCAAAGTTTAGATGACGGTTCATATCGAAGATGTGCTTTGACTATGCTTTGGACACATTAGCTAGGATGTCAATAAACCGTAAGGATTCTCTTCAGCACCACAATCATATTCTATATGAGTTTTAAATAAAACAAGGTTCCAGTAACAGCAAACAACTTTTTACCATATGTAGTTTTACACGATCAATAAATTAATTATTAATAAATCAGCGAACAATTATCAACATATACAGATACATTCAATGATCATTGATGTTTTCTTCAATATCTAATGTTTGTACTACTTTAAAAGGTAAGGAGGACGTGGTAGTTCAGTTTGTTACGTGCCTTGGATAACCGATCGACCCGACCCAAAAAGTCGAGGGTTCGAGTCTCGGGTTGCCGTACGTTGTAGCTGCCATGTTTCTCAATGTGCCCGGATAGTGGTGACAGATTCGCAACCTGTCACACTAGGACTCAACATAAACATGCGAAAAGTGGTGTATATATGTGTAAAAATGGTACTTGAAAAGAAGGAAACTTTCAAGAGCAGAGTGTCACAAATGTCTGCTCTAGCCGGGAGTCGATCCTGGAAACTCTAAACTCGCATGCACTACCAACTAAGTTATTAAGTCAAATATTTCGCAGTAACTTTTACAAAATGTAGTAAGTGTAGAGTCTACGTTACATATTCTTTGTGATGAGTCGGCGCGCGCCCAGTCCTCTGGGAGACGTTTAATATCTTCATGGACGTTGTCGACTTGCACCTGCCTAAAATTCTACTCACTGCTATTCTGGTTTGCTGCGTGTGAGGTATTATTACGCTGCAGATAGTTGCAGTTATCGTGTTAAAGTATGAACTACCATCACGTATATTAATATTTTTTTTTTAATGTTTATGGTTTATAAAATCTATCTTTCTTACTCTTTCTTTTTAATCTTATTGCTAACTCAGATATCATTTGCGTCATAACACCGCGATACTTCATTATGTAGTAATCAATAAACTAGATGGCGATAAAGATTGGACATTGTCTCTTTGGAACCTCTCCCTCTGATTTACTTACTTTTTTTATCGTTGACAGTTTTTTATTTTATCATTTATACAAAATACCGGATGCAAATAAGGTCAACTAAAATCCAGACCACAATGTGGATGCATTGGTTTCAATCATAAACGAACTGCATTCGAATAGAAATTAGCATAGCATAGGGTAATCATAACAGGCTGGTGTTGCTCAATCACGTAGATTAGTTCGAAGCAAGGAGGCAAGTCCCGTGTGGTTACTAATTCACAAGACCCAATCATGGCAATGAGCGGCGCCTATAACATTAATGTTGCACGACCTCCGCTCGGCTTCTGTCTTACTACTAACTGACTATCAGGCGTTTCTACACACACTACAACAGGGATTTTCGTTTATCTACTTTATAATACTAAATAAGGAACCTAATTTAAAAACTTAATTAACTTCAAAGATCAAAGTTTTAATATCCTTCATAAATTTATAATTGCAATACGACTTTACGACGATAGTTTAGTACAAGATATTTTTTCTTTTGACCTGAAGAAGATTTAAGGTAACTAATTCCCCGGACGTTTCTATGTATGTATATTTTGCGGATTGTTGTTGTATGACTTGACATCGAATAACGACGTCCCATGGGTAGCACACCAGTCTGGGGCTACATTGATACAGGGTCATTGAAAATATCTCCTCAAATATTGGTTTAATAAATAAAAACAAATGATTACGTTATCTTTTCAAATTAATAAGTAAATATACAAATGAATAAATGTTTGTTTTTTAAAAATGTTCTTGAATTTCTATCAGTGAAAGAATACCTTCCTAAGATAATATTTCATAGAAAAGTAAAGATTTAATAAAAATATTCGAATCGAAATTCGAATCTTCAGCAATAATAATATTAGTAAAGAGTTTTATATATTTTATATTAGTTTTAAATTTAGAAGAATAAAATTGTACATTAAATTATTAGTTAGGGAATCCTTTAGCAGGCGTCTGTTAGGGTAGAACTAGGGGTCGGTCGGTCGGTCGTCAACTACGAAATTGGACTAAAACTTTAAACTAGATCTCCTATACCTACCGAATTGGGAATTTAAAACAAGAGGAAAAGTGGGTAGGATTCACAAGTGGATTAGAACCTCCGACCGCATCGCTGGACCTCGCCTCAGGCATCTCTATCTATCTTTCTGCACACTATACCCACCTACGTATGCACTTGTTGTACGTACGTATTTTCGTCACATCTATTAATACCCATCTACAATATGAGCACCTTGATTATGGGTTTATTTAGTACATTCAAGCATAACCTTTGTAAATAATTTTAAATAATAATTAAAAATTATTTATAAAGGTATCATTATAAACTGAGTTTTTGCAAATGCATTTGATATGGTTTTTTAATTCCCGACCTCTCAAAAAAAAAGTTTTGATTTGGGTTACCGTTTATGTTATATATAAAGAAAATATAGATAAAAAATGAGAAGTTTAATTAATATGAAGTTCGTAGTTAAAATGATTTCTTTTTGTTTCAGATATTGCAGATATTAAATCTGAGAGTATGGACAGCTTTGAATCTGGTGAGTCCAACAAATACAATAGTATTAAGAGTTGTAGAGAAAAGGTGAATAATGTATGTACAAATTTAACTCATTCTTTACCGGGAAAATTTAATAGTAGGCAAGTATTACGGGTATTCCGGGATCAACAATGGCTACGCAAATTCGAGTAGAGCTAAAAATGAATTAATATTTAAGCAGGTAGGTACAGCTCTTGTAAAAAGTGTAAAAGTTGGTTGGGACCAGGCTGGTACGGGCCAGCCGCGGTGTTAACGGAACCCTTGAGGGCCTTTCGCGAACTCCCCACCTCGCAATACACTCGAAAAGATAAAATGAACATAAAGTTGAAGAACGAATACTTCGCTCTGAGGTACCATAGTTTCCCTCCTGGCGATAGTTAACTCGGTGAGGATGGAAGCACGCAGTTACATCTCTACCATGACTTTGGATTACGTTTCTACACGTTAGACAAAATACAGATTTGTATCAAAGATTTTTAGTCCTCATGTATCCGGTAGAGACTCTTTGCAAAGATGTATTAAAGAGAGAGACTGTAACTCCAGTCGCCAGCAATAATAGCTAAGTTATGATCTCATTGCAGACTGTACTGTGCTCCACATTACATCCTACCGGATCTGCTAAACTAGAATTATTATAGACATTCGTAAAATAAACAATAGCAATTTTTTGGGTAGGTTTTACTTAGTTTCTCAATTAATAGGTTAATTATAAAAGATTATTAAAAAAAGACAAAGATGAATAATTTGACGTACCCTCCAATGGTTTTACTTAAAAGAGTAAAGATGGCCTGTTTCGTTGTGGTTGAATCTAAAATTGCATTGTTGGGGGCGAAACCCTAAACCTACAATTAAAACGGGCGGGTGAAATTGTGTACATCGTTAGTCACTTAGTGCATACTCATTTCTAGACAAAATATCCTTTTAAATTTTAAAATCTTATATTTATTACAGCAAGCAGATCTGTGCTTGAATATTGCCAATGACGTATTGAACAGAAAGATTGATTATATTGGTATCAGCCAATTAACACAACATAATGTTAATTAATAATGTTTTGTTAATTCAATTGTAAAAAGTCAGTGATACCAAAAACGTATCTTGCTAAGATTTGTGAATTTCATTGGAAATTATCCTATATTTAGTAGAAGTCAAGGAGATTTAAGATTTCTGTGTAGAGTTAACATAAATAGCAATACCTATTACACAAATATTAAGGAGTAAAACTCTGCTACTTTAAAATTAAGTGAAGTTAAAACTGCTCACAGGAACTAAAGAGGTATACACAAAAAGTTTAATGGCGAGTTAACTGACACCCACTGTGTGGAGCTAAAACGTACTAATAAAGCAAAGTGTCGACTAAAATAAAGCGTCAGAATGACTTTTACTGCGAATAGTAACACGACTATGCAATCAGGTGCAGTTTAAAATGTGCATTTGCGATGTGGCTTGGTGTAGGCAGGCGCGAGGCGCGGACGGAAATGCATTTTCAATAATTGAGGGTCAGACGGGGGTAGGGGGGCCGTATTAAAATACTCGCTCAACTTTCCAATCGTCATTGCGCCCCGACAGCCACTCGCCAGATTTCATTAACTAACTTAAAACAACATTACACATACTCGTAGGTTTATACAAGCATTATTACACATCATTATTAACTGGTTATGTGTATATTAAATTTATATTGAATAAAATGTAATTTATGAAAGGTGGTACCTATTTCAACTTAACTCTCAATTTGCTCACATGCACTTACACCTAATGAAAAGCTAAGCACACAGTGTTCTTGAGTCTGTGGGTTAATTTATTTGCACCTGTTAGTGGGAGGAAGATCCACTATCTGTCTCAAAGATTTTACGGTCTGTCTGTCGCAAGTAACTTTCGGATATCTTAGAAACGAGGAAATCGCTAATTAAGGTGCTCTAAATTAAACTGAGTTCGTTTGAAGAGCGTTCTTAAGGTAGATAGGTTTGTTGATGAGAGTACCTCTTATAGAGTTAACACAAAGGTTTTGTAACGTTTTATAATTCAAAGACACCGTTCAAATTAATAACTTTGTTTTGAATGTATAAAACATACACAGAGGAGATCCCTATTATTTTCTTTGGAAGATCACGTAGGCGCGCACCTCATCTGCGGCAATCCCATCGCGGCGATAAAATTTAAAATTCAAGGCCGCGTTAACGAACGGGTCTCGCGAAGAAATAGATATTCAAATGTGAGAAGATCCCATATTAACATTTATGGCAAGTTTGCGGGGACGAGACAAAGGCCCGGGGCCCTCACGGACCCTCGCCGAGTGCGGCGCTGCCTTGTCTTCAGGCACTTCAATATGCACCGACCACTTTACTGTTTCCTTACATTTTTTTTCATTGATATTGTAAAGTTTTTGTTTGCAAACTTTTATTTTATAAATTCACTGAACTATTATCCAGTAGGTTGCCAATGTCCATAAAATTTTCCAGACAGTTAATTTTGCAAACAAATGAGTTAAACAAAAGCTTCGCTTTCCCAAATCTGGCCATAGCTAGGATCAAAAAGCTTTATTTCCCCAAAAGGTGGGTACATAAACAAAAGTTTTGTAGAAAACAAATCAAAATCCCAATTTCGCTGTTTGCATTATTTATGTGTTATTGCTCGAGACGTTCAGTCCCCTTTTTCTCTATAAAGTTGTGGTACGTTTATAATTTACACCTTTTGAAACTTCCTCCATCAGTAGAATGGGTTCGAAATCTTTAAGTAGTTTCTATCCTTTATTACATTACACGTAAGATTCAATAACAAGATAGTGTTATTTCTTTTTAATCATTACATTTACAAACCTAAATTAGTATGGTTTAGTGTAGGACAGCAGAACTGTATTCCACACAAAATCTTTAAAAATGGTAGGTTGGAATATATACTGGAGAATAGATCAAGAAAGAAATAATAGAGCAAAAGGCGACATTTCCTTTGAGCGAGGCCCGTTAGGCAGCACACACGTTTCTTATTAATATCGGCCGGGGCGGAATGGCCGAAGACGTCCCCAGCGCCCGCTCGCTCCCAAATAAAATTGCCGCTATCTAAACAAAGAGCCCTAATTATTCGGCCGTGGCGGGCGGGGTCGTTCTCTTATGGGTGTTCGGGGGCCCATTTCGCTTCTCGTATAGGCCCCCGGAGACCACCGACGCCGCCTAGCCAATCGCCGGGTGGAAGCGGATGTACAGCCTTTTTATATGCGATATTGGACCTGGACCTAACACCACCCCCACTCCCACCCTCCACTGCCACCTTCATTCGGGAATTAAAAGTTGGAGGCGCACATCTGATTACCCGAAACACACATTACGTTGGATCGCCAATCTCGATAAGCCGTCCAGGATTTATTGGCGGTCGCTGACGAGTTGTTTTCGGTCGCAATCTAAACTGCGCTTTTTAAAGAAAATGTTGTTTTGTTAATATTGTTTTACTAAGTCATTGACGGTAATGCATTTTGTTTTTAAAGCGTAAAAAACAATCGCAAGTAATCAAATATACTAACCACGTCGGCATAAAAAACAAAAGGCATTTAGAGGGGCCTTGGTGGGGCCGGTCCTACGACGGTTCAATACGTATTATAATTCGCACCCGATTTTATTTTGAGACAATAAATTTGACATAAAGGGTTTCCGAGCTGTTTTAACCTCCGGGCTCATTGTCTTCACCCTATGCTTATACGGCGTTCCTTTTGTATTGGAATTACGGAATAAAGAGTTTGTATCGTGGTATCGTGTGTCGGTGGCGGAGGAGGCTCGGGATCGGCGAAGACGCGGGCGCAGCGGCCTGGGCGACGACACCCGACACCGGCCTCGCCTTTGTACCACCATCATACACCCCTCCACCATCGGTTCACAAAGTTTTAGCATTCGATTGCCCTTGCTGGGAATAAAAGGTACCCAAGAAATGTTTTTTTTGCTCATATACGTTTTGTGTTTGTAGTCTTTCACTCGGGCGCGGCAAAGGGTACGGCCATTGTTTTTGTGGAGGATTGCGATGAATGAATGGGCCGGCAGTATTCATATGAGCACTTAGAGATCGCAAAAGATAAAAGGAGCGGCGGGGGCAGGCGGGGCAGGGTCGCGCGACGTGTTCACAACAAACCTCCTACTCAATCATCGTTCTTTAAAGCTTATAGCAACGTCTATCGAATTCGGATAAATACAGATGATCTTCAATAACTTCCAGTTAATTATGTCCATAAAAGTTTATTTACAAATAATTTTAAACATTTAGTCAGTCTGTAAAGAATCAAAGCCTTGGCTTAATATAACTTCAAGGTATTATTATGCATGGCTCTCATTTCCATTAGACGTGACAATAATTTATTTTATTAATGGAAACTGATATAATAAACTTATCCATATCCATCTTAGATTTCATTTCAGGTCGACAGGTGTGACACAATTGTTATTTATCTTTGTCATAAAAACCATTTAATTCAATATCTTGAAGTATATGTAAAATTGACCGTTCATAATATATTATTTTGTGAAATTTTATACTTTTTAAAGTTCCGATGTTTTTTTATTTTAGTTACTTCAATGAGAATGTAACTTGAAATTAAAAATAAGTAGACCCCTGTGAGTCATATAAAACCTCTTTACTTAGAAGCGAACATTCAAGAAGTTAAATCAAAAACAGTGGACCCTGAGCTGCGCCCGAGGGAAGTTCTGATATTGCGTCGCCATTTGACACAGATGCACTTAACTATGCATGGACAGAGCTTCTAGACTCCTACTTCCAAATCTCAGAGCGCACCAAAGTTTTAGATACTCAATTTTAAAGTTTACCAAACTTGTTTGCATAAGTATAGAACGTTAGATTAATGAAAAAGAGAATAAACGGAGTTATATTTCGCCTCCGTACGCTATAAAACAAGTGGCGTGGCTGTCTTTATAAGATGCCGAATAAATTGCAATCAACGGAGGAAATCAGCGTAGACGGTCGGTCGGCGCGGCGTGAAATCATGATCGATTTAGCGTCACGATGGACTTCGATTTTCACCTTGAATGATTGCTTGGTAATGAATTTAGAGATGTTTTATCAAGAACGAAACGGTTTAGATTAAGTTCATTTGTGATTCGTTTAGGTACGTAAGTTGTGTTTGCGTTTGTATAACGGCTCGCTCACAATGACACCGCAGCGCAGTAAGGTCGCGGGGAAAGTTAATTTGCTGCGTGGTTTTCGTGGGAATCTGACATTTATGGGACATTTTTATATCATTATAATTTCCAAAACATTAAATTTTATTAAATTTTTATTGTTTGTTTCAATTTAACCAATGGCGGAAACATATAAGATTCAGAATAATTAATTATTTTACTACGGAACTTCGTAGTAGCGTAATGTGACTACGAAATTACTACGACAACGTGAATTACAATACGAAGTTATTCTTGGATATTTATGCCGTAATTGCCCTATCGATTCACGTCTTATAACTCAAATGTCTGTGCCATACAGTAATGATTGATGGTCGCGGTGCTCCTACTAGATGGAGCAATTGCACAAGAAAAATGCAGCAACTCCAAGTACACCAATCTGGCGTAGTTGATTCCGTCTCCCAGCAACGGATGACTGAAGTAAATTGATTGCCAACTTGTATAACATAACATAAAAAAAATTAAGAATAGTTCTATCAATTTTTTTAATATCAATTTGTAGAAACCGTATTTTACCACAATCCATGCTAAATATACAGTGTTAAATACCACACATTTACCACAACAATCCCGTAAATGTCGAATATACTTAAAAGTTTTGATTGAACTTTTTAATTGTAAAATTTATAAGTATATTTTGTACAAATTCCCTTCAAAATCCCCTTTACTATCAAAATTGCAAGACTTCGTTGGGTTCAAAAGATATTTAATCAAAAAAGTAAATACTTTCTCGTAACTACAATTAATTTTGCACGGAGTTAATGTAACAGGTATATGTTTAGTAAACCAAAAATACGTACTAATATTATACGTTCATACTTTTTAAAGCTACGTTGATAACAGCTACTCAAGGATAGAAATAAATACATTCCCCATTAATCGCGTAAAACTTTAAAAGTTGACAGCATTACCCTTTACTCACACAAGCACCTATGCTAACAGTCAATACTAACTAAAATAATAAAAATAAACTCTATTAATAATTTAATAAATTCTCAAAAAATTTAAGCTGATAATATGTAAATAAATATTGTAATGCATACTTTAAAGTTAGGCATAATAATTAGTGAGAAATTCCTCAATTATTATTGTATAAAATATTATTTATAAGTAGATACCTAGCTTATAAATTTATGAAATTAGAAGCTAGGCAGGTATTAGTTAGAATTTCAGCTACAGCTGTATAAAATACTGTGTAGGGAAAAGATATACCTTTTATTTGTTCTTTATTTTAATAAATACCAGTGATTATGTGGTCATATGAACAGAAGCGGCCAAGATGAAACGCTCATTTGTATATCAGTTGTTAGATGTTAAGGCGCGTTGCGACAGCGTGGCGGGGCGGCGGCTGCAAGCTCGCGCGGCCGCTGCAACCACTCTGATAGCATCTTTATATCAGCTGATTCTTACTTTCATCTCGCCGACATTTCACACTATTGAATAAATTTACTGCGTAATTATAACTATCTAAAATTACCTTAGGATTTATATAGTGAGTACGATACGTGGTGATTGCGTGTTCCCTTGTCGAAACACCTGGGATTTGAATGGTTGATTATGTTATGATTGTTTGTGGCTCAAATCTTTCTGCCTTATTACAGTTACAGTACAGTGTGGTTTACTGTGTTCGTTAATTCAATCTGCTAGCCCGATTTGAAAGTAGGTAAATGAAAAATACAGTGACCTACTTATTTTACGGTAACGTGAGTCGTAGGAAAAAATCCAAATAGTTTAAGACAATATATCTTTTTTACTATATTTGGCTTAATACATTTTAAAAATCCTGTAAAAAACCTGTTAAGATCGAATTTACCTCTTGTTAAAGTGTACCTTACTTTTAAAGTCAGATGTAAGATATAATACTTAGGGATCGTATACGTAGGTTTGTTCTTAGCAACTGAAATTTGTTTTTGTAAAATACTTTTTATGGAAAACTTATATTCAGAGGGGCAGGATAAGGAAGAGAGTGGTCCAATATTTTTTAATTTTTTCAAAGTTTAAAATTTACTCTCTAATTGTAAGTCCTATATTTAAAACCTAATCTGCGTTCAGTTTTATAAAAAGTTTAAATGTTAATATGGTTCCGAAAAATATTGTTTTAAAAGTTGCTTGATTCTCAAAGTCCTTTAAATAACGCACTCTGTGTTTGGATACAATAAACTCAATTTTAGGGTATGCGAAGGAAAATCGTACTCTTCACAACGTACAGTATCGACATCTACCGGAAAACTAAAGAAGTAACTCAACTAGTGGAAAGCTATTCAAATCTTAGCGCCTGGGGGCGGAAGCAAAGATAGTGTATTATGTACATAGCGATTTATAAAATAGGTTTATTTTTAAATATTTAAATTTCAAAGTAATTGTATACTTTTTCGGAAACTCCGGACAGTAAATAGCTTTGTTTCATTGCCTTTCAGGTTAGATTGCTTTGTATAACTACGAACGTTTGGGTTATATTATCCTAATACAAATGTTTTCAGTTGTATTCAAGGAAAATTATAGTATTTTTAGACTTTAATCACTAGATTTTTGTTTTAGTTATCGAATGGTTGGGTAACATTCACAATACGTTCATAGATCAAAGATCGTATTTGCTGGTTACTCTATTGTCAATGCTAAATTGCAGACACCTGGAAAACAACGCGATTTGTTGTATTTTTTAAATACAGGTTTTTCAAGTGTCTTATCTATTAAAGAATAATAACTAAGCGTTAAATTATATAACAAAAATTCTGTTAGACCTGTGGAGTAATATTCAATCATTAAATTATTAATGTTATAAGTAATAATTAAAATTGGTAAAAGTCCAGGTAGGCGTATACTAGTGGGCGGAAAAGGGCCCCGCCCCGCACCCACGTGAGCACCCAGTCGGGACACGCCCACCTCACTAAATACCTAATATTTATTATACAAAATCTTAATATATACTTTGATATCGCCAGTATACTGCCTTCCTCATAACTTCATCAATAGAGTTAGGCCATTATATTTTTTTTCATTTTGATACGATATTAATTTTAAAGACGTCTTCATTTATAAATAATAAGCTGTCAGAATTGCGGATTTTTATCGTATATATAAAACTATTTTGTGTATATATTGAATTCCATTAAAATGTTTGTCTCCTCAACTGTATAAACAATAGCAGGGTCAGATACAGTGAGGACGATTATTATTGCCACTTCGTTATGTGATCACATCACACTATCCGATATTTCAATAATTGTATTTATTCAAAGTCGATGAAAATTTAATACTAAATTTTATGGAAAACAAACTTAGACGACAAACTATTTTTGATATTAGTAGCATAATTTCTCTTTACACCTGTAAATAATGGTTTAAACTTTAAAGCCGTTGAAGGTTTTCTTATAAAATCGTGCTAATCAATAAATCAAATAATAAGGAAGGATGCAATAAATAAAATTATATAATAATAGACCATTATTGTCTCATAATATTTTAAGTGGGGAAGTTGTGAAAGTACATATTTGATTTTTTTTTGAGTTCTTTAGGTTAAGGTAATTTCAAACAAACAAATTATTACAAAATGATTACAAGTATAATAAAGCTATCAGTTACTGAAGGAACTACTTTTAAAGGTACCCGTTGTAGTAAGGGAAGTGATTGGTAACGGTTATTAAAGACCGTGAAATAAGGTTTATGGATGAATCGACCACCCAACAGTAGAATGTGTTCTTACCTACAGCTGATCAGAGAGTAGAGTTGTTTTTCATGATTATAAATTAAGATTTTTTTGGATATATTGGCTTTACATCAAAAGACAAACTCTTAACAGTGTTAATTTAAAATAAATAGTAAATATTAAATGATAAATAACAGAAAATCTCTAAATAGAACTGCGCATAGCTTTTTCTGTATAATTCTGCTTCGGTCACGTTTTATTGGCAACTGGAAAATGAGGCAATTCAAATAAAAATAACTACTCATCAATGTTCATATTGTGGTCGGTATTACCTTCACGGTTTAAGCAATGTTCCATACTCAATAGTTAATGTAATACCAACGAATAATTGAGTAGATGCTATCCTTGGGAAATCCGTGTTTAGAATAAAATAATTATGTTCACAGGTTTATTGTAAATCTTCAATTATTTTAAGTTTTAGTAAAAAACTTTAGAAATAAACTATAACCTCTGAATCTAGATACTTACTGTAAGCTATATATTTTAAACTAATTAACTTTTTAGTGTTTAAAAATCTTTTAGTGTTTCATAAAAGAAAAAAAAAAACAAAATCATGAGCGTAGGGTTAAATAATTAATTTAATTCTAAAATTCAACTTTATTCAACAAATTTAACTTCATTTTTCATTGCAAAGCCTGAGCGATCGCGAGAGGAAGCTTCTTTGAAAGCGAACGGTTCGCGATCATTTCGGCTCTAAGATATGAGGATGATTTCCTTGACGATGAGAGAAGTATGATAGTAAAAAGCGACTGTAGGCATCGTCTCAAACAAATTTTCAGAACACTCCCCATTATGCGAGCGGTAGAAAACACAAAGAGAAGTTTCTTCTCCGCCTTAAGAACTCAGTACCGCTTGTGAGGTCGGGATCATCGGGACCTAGATACCTCGGTAACACTGAAAATGTTCAGAAAATAAAAAACGGTTTAATGTAGAAAGTTGCCAATACTTTTATTGTTTTTCTAAGTAATCTCCTTTCCTTTCTACACATCGTCGCATTCGATGGAACCACTGAGAAAAGCAGTGGCCCCATTCTTCCTTAAAGATCTCTTCTATGGCATTTTCGAACGCTTTCACCGCATCTTCAAGGCTCGTAAAGCGAATACCTCGAATTTATCTTTAGTTCTTGGGAATAAATAAAAGTCGCAGGGCGCCAGGTCAGGACTGTATGGCGGATGACTCATTATCTCGACACCTGCCATAGTCAAATATTCAACAGTCCGTTTTGTGGAGTGCGCTGAAGCATTGTCGTGGTGAAGGAGGATCCCGCTTCGAGGGCGCTGCTGTCGATTTTTTTCCAAGACAACAGGCAAACAGCGATTGACATACCAATCTGCAGTAACTACCCGTCCATTTTCTAGCACAACTGTGACGTAATGACCTTTCCGACCAAAGAATGACGCAGTCATCTTTTTCCTTGACTTCTTCTTTCTTTACCTTAGTTGGCCGATCCTCGAAAGGAAACACCCACTGAGCTGATTGTCTTTTGGTTTCGGGTTCGTAGCAATATATCCA
Source organism: Choreutis nemorana (assembly GCA_949316135.1). Lineage (NCBI taxonomy): Eukaryota > Metazoa > Arthropoda > Insecta > Lepidoptera > Choreutidae > Choreutis > Choreutis nemorana. Next base: position 5,509,783 of record OX438598.1, read on the forward strand.
GCTTTTATCACTTGTAACGATGTCAAAGCATTTGAGTCTCCGCCGTTGAACTTATCTAACATTTGGCGACAACAGTCCATGCGAAGGTGTTTCTGGTCGTCGGTTAAAGTATGGGGAACCCATCTGGTACAAAGCTTTCTGACGCCTAAATGTTCGTGTAATATTTTTTAAATTTGACTCATAACAATGCCTAGGCTTGCCCGTATCTGCTGATAGGTTCTCTTGTCTTCCTCTATCATGCGTCGCACAACACTGATGTTATCTTCAGTAGTCACTGTTAAAGGACGTCCCTCACGCGGATCATCATTGAGATTGCTACGTCCACGCATAAACTCGTTAAACCAATTGTAAATAGTGGCAAAAGATGAGGCTTCATTAAGAAATGCTAATCGCAGCCTATCATAGCTTTGTTGTTGAGTGAGCCCACAACGAAAGTCATAATAAATCAATGACCGAAATTTTCTCACGTTAGGTTCATTTTCACGTGTAACAAGAGTTTCAAATTTGCCGCCAATTCACAAAAACAAATGACAAATGAATGCAATATACTACATTAGGTTACCAAAGAGTTCTAAAATTGAAATTCAAAAAAAGTTTTCATTAGCATTGTTTCTAACTAGCCAGTTCTAAACATTTTCAGTGTAACCCACGTAATCCTCACAGGCCATTTCTGAACGAGTCCGAAGGCTTGAGCTGGTATTCAGGAGGTATTTCAGGAGCTCCTGCCCAAAGGTGACAGCAGTAGCCCATGTGGATTATGTGTTAAATTATTTTTTAAATTCAATCTAATGTAGGAGGTATTTCAGTAATTCACATGAATGTTGTATTTGAATAGAAGTAAAGGATTAAAGAAAGTTTTAAAAATCTTGTAAAAAAAAAGAGAAAACAATAGTGAGTTATGATTTGTACATAGTCAAAGCAGGTGTTCGGGGGATGAATCTATCAACGTTAATAGGCACGTGCGCATCCAATTTAATGCGTTTTTTTAAACAACTCAATGGCTACCGACCAACCAAACTTGATTACTCACATTTTTTCTAGAAACTCAATTTATACGAAATCAAACTTTGTATATGCAGTGTAAGAGCTATAACGGATGTTTTTGTATGATTTTTAGTCGATAAAGTAATTACGTATAGTAGTAATCACTGCTTCCGTGGTTTTTCAAACATTTAAATTTGTTTCTAAAAGGTGTTAAATGAACTGTCAAGAGGTTTTTAGGCATCGTAAAAACTCTTCTTTTAACGTTTATGTAATTTGTTTCATTAAAATGACGTGAAATTTTGAGAACTTTTTACTTTATGGTTTTTATGTATGAATATAATAATAACAAGTTGTTCATCATTTTAACTCATACTTCTTTTTCTCTCAAAAATTATGAAGAAACGTGTGGATTTGGATGTACTACATAGTTACGAATGATTGAATTACTACCACTTTTAATTCCGGCATAGAAATCTTTTAACTATCATATCTGTAAGGATTAAGATAACTATCGTATATCATGACTATAATACACAAATAGTTGTGTAGAGTTTGTCTTAGTTTGAATTCTTAGCACATCCTGTTGCTCTATTGTTGTTGTTCTAAGGGTCTCTACATTGCTCTACCGGCTTTATTATTAGTTTATGTTTCACATATCTTAAGCAAGATTACGCATATCCGAATTCGAGAAAATCTTGTTTAATTTAAACAATAAACAAAATATATTTGTAATTACGCAGGTTCGTTGTTCGATCTTACTGGGATAGTAATACAGATAGATAATAATACAATTTGCATATTTGTTAAAGTATATTATTGAAGCAGGTATCTAAACACTCAATAACACAGGTTATTAGACTTAGTATATCTAAAGACTATATCTATTATTATTTGAAACTATTACAGGAATATATTAGCTAGGTAGGTATCGTTTGGCATTTTATTTTATGCCCATTGACCAATTATATCTTTCATTTAACTAAAATCTATGTGCAATGCAACTTTAACAACAACCAAGATCCCTTTATACGTTCAAAACGAGGATGAATCGACGATTAAATAAATCAAGTGTGATGTAAAGTGCCCTACACGATCCCGCCTCTAAAGTTAAGAGGCGGAAGTCCATCAAGTCGTTGCAACCGGACTTACAGGCCACTACCGGGAGTACCGGGTGAGGGTAAACCCATCCGGTCAACAGGGTGAAGTATGGGGTCAAAATATGCTAATGATACCCGGTATTGTTCTCTTGTGGTATTTGTCTTGGTTTTAATATAAAGTGAGGATTACAAAATTTTACTATTCAAAAGAGCGTGAGAAACTGATTGAATGAAAAACGTTTAAAGTCGAGTGTTAATTAAAACTATGAAATATGTGAAGGCATTGTTTTACTTTATACATATCAGTTGATATATGTAGATATTATATTCTGAAAAAAACACATACTTAAATATCCCAGAAGTGAGAAAATTTGCTGTTTGATTTATAGATACTAATTTGAATTTAGACAAAATTTTTAGTATTATTCACAGGTTATTTTTTCCCACTCAAAAAGTAATTTAAAATATTTGACCAAAATTCAATTGGAGTGGTAAATAAGACGTTTAGTCAAATTGGACGGTTCTCAAGGTGTTAGACGGTAATCGATTGGTTGGTTGTGATTGAGCTGGTCGCCGACAGGTGGCACTGACGGACTGTGACTAGGGCTGCCACCTACTTTGTAAACCATATTTTAATAGCTATAGAAATATCAAATAATGTGTTCATTTTTATCATTCATGCAATAAGGGCCTGATCCTGATAACCGTTAGGGACGAGAGGTTTTAGAGTGGCGACCACATGTCGTAAGACGTATAGACGGTAGTATTAGACGGCCCTCTTCGAGATGAGGATGCAAATTACCCAGGATCGCTTTGCTTCGTAATATTTGGGGGACGCCTTTGTTTTTTTTGTTTTGTCTTCCAGCTGAAATGATGATGGTGAAGTGCAAGTTTATTCGAAAGTGGTGACCCTAAGGGATCGCAGCGTCACCTGCGCCCGCGCCGGAACTACGTGCCGATTCGCCTGACGCACGCAAATAACCTATTGTCTTCTAGTTATTCTAATTTTCGTTCCTCAACGTTACTGGAAGTCATGCTTGTCTCGCCAAAGCGAGTTTATTTGAAAACCATTTAGCCTATTTAAGTAATGTGACTTTCTAGAACATCATTTCTGACAGAATTATTGTTATTTAAATATATGTTCAGCAAAAGTAAAACGCGCTTCGTTATTTTAAAGCCATCGGCAACATTGTTGAATTTATAATGAAGAATTGGGCTTCTATTAATGACAAATTTATTGCGATTTGCAAGTCTACGAATACATAATTCGAAATATGTGCTTGTATGATTTTTAAAAGTTATGAATTTCTTACCTTCATTAGTTAATCCTTTAACTTTCTAGTATTTTTAGCAAGAAAAACTATTTTGCTGAACATCTGAAAAGTTAAGATACATCCTCGTTCTGACATGTTTAAAAAACTTCTTATAGAGATAAAACTCTTGTTTATTACTGATGAACGTTCGCAAAGGTGATGAATTGCGTCTTCTTTTATCTAATGTATTTAATGTTCAGTTAAATTCCATCACAAGACTCTTTGATTTTCAAATTTGCCTATCCATGTCATAAAAACTTTTAAAAAATGTGATCGTAGCGTGGAATTGTAGATCATGATTCACGCGCCGCGCCGCAACGCCTTGTTATCACAGCCTCTTTCGCGATATATTCTCGAAAATTATTAGTGTGCCCATTATTTTTGGTCCTAAAAAATACAGAATTTTTTGTTAACAATTTTGGTGATTTGTTAATAAATTAAAAAAATATATCTATAAGTACGTCAGTGGCGGATCGAGGGATGTCCTTTGGAGAGGGGGGGACATGTTATTGACATACAATTTCTACACCATTTTAAAAGAGTGCACCCGCCTTAATTTTAATTTAAAATTACTAATAAATCTGTTTAAAAATATACGATAGTTTACGACATTCTTTTCCAAAACCAGGTAATAAAATCTAAAGGGAAAGGTATAGGAAATTATGGTCATCCTAGGAGAGGTATCGATGAGTCGGACAAGACTTGTAATAGGCGCTGAGGTTCCGCACAGCTAGCGTCACCAACGAGAACATGCTTTTCAGTTCGTTCCACCGACCCAACACACTCTACTTAGAAAGAAATGTAACTCTTATACCATAGAAATAAGAACTCCTAGGCAGTTTTTGAAGTGACAAGCTTCCATCGACAAAAGAAGGGCATACAGCACTGTTACCCAAAGATGATTTCCCACGGATCAACGGATTGGAAGAAATGCGCTGCGGTTTAGGATTTCGTTCCAGTTTGGAAAAAAATACTGTTGCCATTATATTTTCACAGTTCCGAATGATTTTAGCAGATTCAGTTGATATTTGCTTTTCATGCTCCAAGATGTATTCTTTTTAGGTCCATATCTTTAAAAAATTGTGTGAATGATTTAATCTTTACATGTAAATCGTGACTTGATGGTATGAAAGCGTGAATCGTCACACTCACACAAATCGGTGTGTGGATCGGGCGTTTCGGTCACGCGCTTCCCTCCCACGTCTTAATTGACCCATTTCGTGTGAGATGCGCGGGCGCAATGGGTACGAGAGCACGAACCGCGACTAGGATACCATCGCCGCCAGACGTGCTGTTTGTGATACTGAAGCAAATCAACAACTACATAGGAGTTATATGGCATAGCCACACTAAAACAGATATGAACAAAATTAGAGAAAATACTTTTAAAAATATAGATCAAACATACTGGAAAAAAAACTTCATACATATTATATATATATTTTGCACCTATTCGTGACAATAAATTACAGGCATAAAACAAAAGAATGTCAAATCAACCCGTACTTTAATTTGATATAAATGGTGATAGGGAATTGATTAATTTGGGAGTTCTGTTTTTTCCCCTACTCCTTAAAAATAATGTTTCCAGACTTAAAATGGGTTTATTATTCGTAGGTTGTCAGGTACGTAGGAACAAAATAATATAGCTGTTCTGGTAAACTACAACCTAAGAAGTGTGAGATTATATGACAGTTTGTAAAGCGAAAGGGTGTTTATTACGTAGTTAGTGTTTCGTGTCGGACTCTCGCACACTTGTGGTCAACAAGGCCCCAATTATACTTGATTTTATCACGACTTTTTACTATTTGTCCAAGAGCTGACAAAAAATGTAGGTCAAGGATTTATGCAGCGATGTCTTAATATTACACCGAAAATATGTAGCCTCCTTCGGAATAACAGACCGTAAAATTAAGGAAAAAATTACAGAATATTTTTATTTACCTTCTATCGATATCGCCACTCTATACCTACAAGTCCAATCGACTTTTGTGGGTAAAATGGGTGTGGATGAAGTGAAACGCTTCATCACCTCAAAGACCACCCTGGTGCTATATCTTGAGACGCAATCTTATACAAAAACAAACCCTTTGAACTGTTTGTCATGTGTAGCCCTCATTTTATGCTCATCCCAAACTGTGAAATTTAAGGATGCAACAGATAATTGATCTTTGCATTTTATTTCAACAATACCGTATGCAAATAATATGTTTTGATAATTCTATCAACTTTTTTTCGGTACCTTTTTTGCTTTAAAATTGACTCACCTAACACAAATGTCGAGCGAAGCCGAAGTACATGCATAAGCTTTACTCCTGTACACTTTCTCCAAAAAAAATTTCTTCTATCTACTTTTATGTCAAACTACTTTATGTCAAAGTACATACTCGTAATTAATCAAATATTTGTAAAGGTGATAAAATTTGATAGTTTCAAAACGATTGGTTACATAAATCTATAAACATTTAAAATGTATTAATTTCATGATAAAATGCTCTATGAACAACGATATTTATATCTCTTTATTGTGATGTTAAATAATGTTCTAATCTAGAGGAATGACTTGTCAGTCCTCGAGTTGATTTATTAGGAGAATGAAATAACACGCGTGGGTCCGTAGCAGGTAGATACAAAAAATCTGGAGTTAGGGTGTTTGTTGACAATCAATGTTGGTCATGGTTTTCTGTTATGTCGATACCAGTCGTTTTAAGGATTTAGAGCTATCTGGCAAAACATCAATAGGTAGTGAACATTCAGATTGGTAGATAAACGTAAACCTCTACAAGTCAAGTTATCAATTACCTAATGGATGCGTGACTACATTTTTGTTGTTTTGAAAATAAAAAGTTTGCGACTTTAATTTTATTTTTTGGTATAATTTTTTTCATGTTATTAAACGTATATACTTATTTATTTAGTAATTCCACTTACAGCCTCTAGTATTCTTACATTTGTTCTAGGTTACAAATAAATCGTTAAAACGGTACCTTACGAAAACACTAAAAGCGATTTTGCTCACTTCTGTAAATAGCTCGTTTTGTAATCCCGGTATCCCGTCACCCAAGTGAATGACAACATTCCAAAAGGGTTGCCGGGAAAAGCTCTCTCCAATAACGTGAAAGTATCCGAAGATGAATAAATGAAGAGCGCCGTGCAAGTTTAAACCAGACAGTGAATAGGATCCCCTTGTGACGTTACCAATCAAGCCAGGGAATACAGAATCCCGATATTGAAGGAGGTCGATTTCTATTAAAATAATCTATGTAAGGTATCTTTATTACAAGCTTTACGTACGTCACATGAAATTCGACAAAATAGTATTTATATTAACGGTTGTATTTCATAAACCGAAGCCTACATCTAGAAGTGATCAATTCTAAAATCTCGCCACGATCTATATATATCCCTTTTCTTTACAAAGTCTTTTCAAATGGAACATGTGTCATACCTATGTGTACCTATAATTGTGTATGTCAACACATGGTACAGTGTGTAAGGTGTTTTTTTTAATTTATTTAGTACATATTGTATGAAAATATAAGCTTTCTGTTCTCCTTCACATAAACTGCAGATAAGTGAACCCAATTATATACTTCTCTGTTTGCGTGCTTTTCGTAAAAAGTGGTACCTACCAAATTCAAATTGTTTTAAGATGTCATAATTTATTGTTTAGGTAAGTAAATAAATATAAATCTATAAATATAACCTACACAACGTACACGTTTAAAAACTAACAAAGGTTTCCAATGATGTAGGTAGTCAGCAAACGTTATATCATCACTATTTAAGCTTGCGTACGACGATTGACTGCCAAAGTTGGTAACCTCAAACAATTCAGAGAACTACTTAAAGAAAACACAAATCTAATACTGGAGACAGGAAAAATTTCAACTTTTTCAACTAATCTACTGCAATAAAACCTTCATCTGAATTTCATAGTATGATCCCCTATGTGTAGACAAATCCTAAGTGAAGAAAAGGTTTCTCTCTTGACCCTTGTCACTGACCGTGGTCACATCCTGTACCTTAGATAAAAACACTTTTTCAGTAAAATTTATTTAAAATTTACCGTCAATCAAAAGAAACATTCTCGTCGAGATTTAATTCAGCGCTTATTCATATGAGGTTAAGGACGTTCTTTACAGCTAAACAGGGGATATTAATGATTAACCCTTTTGTTGCCCTCAGTAGCGCCCGACAAGTCGTGTCAGTCCGTTTCTGCGACTACAAACGTCTCGTGAATCATTAATTTCCATTAATTTGTCAGCTTCTGTGTTAAGTTTGACTTGTAGACAGAGGAACAGTTGTCGGGTGTCTACGATATCGGAATTTAGATGTTATTTAATGTTAAACGGACTTGAGCTTGTTGCCTGTCTCAGGCCCGTGGATCGTATCAGAAATTTGTCTAACAACAAGTACACACGGTATTGCGGTAGATTATTATAAAATTCCTATGGATAGTTCTTTCAGTTTTTATTTCATTTTTCATAATTATAAATTATAATTGTTAGATATTACTAAAATAATCTTTTTTTTTTAATCTAGAATAATAATCCCGCGTTACTGAGATAGATCAACTAGGTTTAGTAGTGTATAAATCAATACAAGAATGGCACATTCGGAATGTAGTAGATTGTATAATCGCAACCACAAGGGAGTAACAAAAACGGACATATTTTAACAGTTTATCCTAAAAATTAAAGCGGCACCTCGGGCCCTGTAATGCGAGTAATATATTCACAACTAAGTGGTAAATAATAAACCCAAAATAAACAGAGGTTGCCCGAGATTATTGTACTCGGCGGGGCAATCATGGGACAACGGGTGACCGGCTTATACTTTTAGTTAGTAGGTATTCTATTCAATACGATTATTTTCACAAAATTTTTCATATGCAGCAAATAACTAATGAATTTCAAAATACTAATTAAAAAAAAAAGTCACTCAAAATTTAAGTTGTGAAACCGATACAAAACAAAAAGCGAAGTGAACAGTTTTAAAATTTCAATGACCACGCGGAAACATTGAAGTGTAGGGTTTGACAGGCAAGATCAAAGTCGTCAAAATAATGAATAGACATGACAGAAGCAAGGAAAAAATAAAGACAAAGGTGTTTAGTGAGTTATGAAAGTTAGTGGAGCATAGCCAGGGAGGGGCGCGGAGGGGGAGGGCGCCCACCGTTGGCCGCGCCCACCGGGCTCGGGGCTGGGACAGAAAATCCCCTGCGTCGCTGCTATTTTCCAACATGTTCCGAATTTGAAAAGCTTTTAGTGTCATCCACCTGTCATTCGCTTCATTATTATGCTCTTCGTTTGTCTGATTTGTAAATGTGTACGTCAAAGAGTTGACGAATTGACGATTGATTAGACACGCTCGGGGACTTCACTTAATGCATTCCGACTGAAACGAATGAGTGATTTTTTTTTCTCAAATATTACGTAGTCTTTTTTGGTTTGATATTTTATTGAAAACAAACCTCCTCACTGTGTAATTAAGCCCGACATTATGAAGTTACGTAAGTTTGATTTCTACTTACTATAACCAATTTTGTACCTACGAATGAAAAAAATAACCATAAGCAGTGAAACTTGAATTCTACTGGATTGTGCCAGCTACTGTTGTTTTAATGTTTCCTTTAGAAGTTTTACAAATATCTTTGCGAGAACTAAACCTACATAGTTGAGACATGAAGCCTTTTCTGGTCCTTATTGATTGAAGTTTGAAATTTGAAAACACTGGTCTAGTAGGGGGTGTGGGTGCTGGTGGGGAGTGTAGTGGGCGGGGCGGAGGCGCTAGGCGGGGCGCCGGAGCCCAAGGTGCCGCGTCGGGCGCCGTTCAAGCCGCAGCTCGGCGCTCGCCCACCGGACTCACAGTCGCGCATCACTCGCCGCCGCCGGCGCGCGCCTCTATTGCATCTCAACCACAACAAACTTACTACTCCGCCGAGACGTCAGGTTCACCTGTAATCGATAATTGCGAACATAATAATCGCCCACATCCACGTAAACCTTTGCCGTGCAACCAAAGCGGGCACCTGTAATCGAAGAACCTGCTCCTAATTAACCAGTCGCCCAAATAATTGGCGTGGAGTTAACGAAAGTTAGCATCGGGCGCCTCTGTAATTACGGGCACCTGTCGGTCACGCGCGCTCAGGACCAGCAACTGCACCCGCAACGCAAAAACGCCGAAACGGACACGCACCTGCGCAAATTGCGCAAATTAATGCGGAAGTCGTCGTGTGCCGTCCACAGGACAAACGTCAAAATAAGCACAAACCGCTTAAAGCGGGGCATGTCTGAGATCAGGTCTGATTTGTCGGAAGGGAAACTTCATTAAAGCTTCGGGACCTGTAGCTATGATCATGCTATTCAAAGGGAACAGCAGCAGGCTGGAGCATCTGATTGAGAAAATTCAGGCCAACAAGGAGAATCACGACGTTTCAACTGAAGAAATAAAAGGTACCATAACACGAGTACATTTCTTTATCACGTTAGCCGTAAGTGTTAAGAATCAATATCTATTTGTCAAAAAGTATAAACGATTTCGACAACTCAGAATTAAGATGCATTTATTAATAAGTTAAGCCCCTCGTCTTAATTCAAATGTTTTTTTAATCAGTAATAATTTCGAGTATGTGTTCAGGGATCTGGAAAATAATAAATGATTGGTGTGTATGTATGTTTTAAGTAAGTATGCTATGTATAGCCGTCATGGGTACCGACTTAACATAACGAAAGCATAAAACTTGATTTGTTATCGAATCAAGATATCGGTTAAATTAAATTTGTCGGGTCATGCGCAGGTTTTAGGTTCCGTAGTAAATAAATATCTGCCGTGGTAAACTTATTTATTTTTGCATTATAGAATAACAAATATTTGATTGCAAAAATAAAAAAATTGACTTTAATTAAAAATTTATTTAACTCTATACTAATAATTTATTCAAATTAAAATAAATATATTGTAGGCAGGAATCTTTGTGAAGTTACAAAAGAAAAAACTACAAACTACTAATTAACTAGAGTTAATAAATGTTTTAGGTTGTTTGTGAAGTTACAAAATAAAAGATACACGAAAAGCTTAATGTTACGCGATTTCATCACCTTCAACTAATTTGTATTTAAAAATATAGACATATACGAATAAATAAAATTTGCTTCAGTATCATTTGACGATAGACCTAAATTTGGTTGATTTCCTTTTTGTTTTTTTTCGGAAAAGCCACTAATTATCAATATGAAGTCAAGTTTAAAAAAACTATTAAGGATATAGGTAAAGGCCAATAGTGGGTAGACGGATAGAGTAATAAACGATATATCGAGTTTCAAGTGATAGGATGATGCAATAAGACTGAATTAGAGCAAAGAAGAACTGGCTAAGAGTGATTTCTCAAAAATGAGGGTCGGATTTTGAAAGCAAGTACTGTAAGATACTAAATTAGACAGAAACCTTTTTGAATGGAAATTTTGAGATTAATCAAGGCGCAAATAACCTGTCTACATCCTTTCTGATTGTTTTAACGCTTGTGGTGTGCCTTTCCTTTTGACAATTCCCTGTAGGTCAATTTTGAGGTCCCTTTTGATTAAATACTGACAAAAGGAAAAATCCTACATTGATTGGAATCGATAAGTGCTTTACTTAGATTAATGATTGGTAGTCGTCAGAGCGCGGCGTATTTATTCAACGTTTTATTAATAACATTTTATTCTTAAAATGTGACTGCGTTCAATTACCTACGTTGTTTCGGCTACTAGGTGTCTTTGCCTCTTTTCTCATAAATTGCATTAAATTATTTTCGTGTCTGCGATCCTAATGTAACATGTATTGTGAATTCAACAATTGTAATAGAAGACTACAACTACTACTTGTGATCGAATCACTGTACCTAAGTAAATACAATTATGTATGTAGTAATGATTTCTAATCACGCGAAACCCCAAATCTTTTAATGTTCGATTTAATCATTAGATCTTTTTTTACTTCTTTCTTCTTGAAAATGTACCCCGATCCGATGAATCTTTATTACAGTTTGTTACCTTGAGGAGTTATCATAACAATTTAGCTATCATAGACAAAAACATCCCCTCAAAGAGAACCCTCAGTTTTTAATTAAATTTAATAATAGCTGAATTAAGCAAAATCGCATAAAATAATTTCCAAAACGAAAAGGCCGTACCCGTAGGCTGCCATGCTAACCTATTACTAAACCTTCCATCCATTCGCCCGTTCGTCTGTCAGCTTGATGTATCTCATAATTTGAAATTTTAATTGAATGTGTAATTCTGTTGTCGCTACAAGAGAAATAATGAAATTTTAATAAAGTCAGAAATTAAAAGGGGCTTCCATTTTTTTTTGTTCTCCTCAGGTCTCAAAAAAGCTTAGTGCCCCATTGATAGTAAGCAGTTACCGTTGCCTTTTGCCGTTAGCAATATCAGGGGCATCATGCACGCGTTGCCGACCGTGTACCATATTGTTACTAGTTTCTAAAATTCAATTGAAAAATCATAAAATCCATACAACCCTTACACGCAACGAGTGTACTTGGCGTATTTTCGCCTTAAGGGCCTATTCATTTATTACGTAAGACGATTTTTATTGGTTTGTTAAACAAGAAAAAATTAAAATAATACATAGTCGACCCCCCTCTCCCCTTAATCTTCTGACGTAATAAATGAATGGCCCCCATTAATATGGTTTAGGTGGGGAGTTATAGAATATTTGAGAATTATAGAATTAATACTAATTATTATTTAAAACCCAATATTTAACTAGATGTGATTAATCCTATTGCCATATTTAACTTACCAAATAACAGTGCATCCGAACTCTGGACGGCTAACAATTCTTTTTTTCAATAGACTTTAAAAACGGCCAAGTGTGACCATTGTAAAAGATTAAAGAATTTGTACTTTTTAAATAGTTTCGTAAAATAAGGAAGCATAAAAAACTAATTTATTTTAATTAAAATGTGAAAGTTTGCTACTCAATCACGCAAAAATGGATTTGGATGACACGCAAAGTTCCGGGCATAAGCTTAAATTATAAATGAGATATACATATAATCAATGAGAAGATAACTTCAGAAAGAAGAATTTGTTTGTTTGACACGCCGACTTAAGTTTATTGAGGTAACTACTTACGTATGTGTATTTAAGCTTACTGGTTAGACTCATAAATAGGTTATTTTTCACTTATTAGTTCCTTTAGTTTATCGTCGTTTAAATGTTTTATTAAAATGGTTTAATTTTACTTTTCTGTATCTAAAATTTAGCTATCTAGCTTAGTATTGCCTGCTTGCTTTTAAAACTCTCACGAGTACATCTAACGAAACCTTTAACCTTTAACATTTCTTGTTAACCATTTCATAAACCTTGGAAATCGCACCTAATCATTTTCACCCTCTGCTTTTGAAAAACATTAAAAAGTGTTTATTTAATCCTTAACTTCATTGGCTAAAAAAATAAATCCTTAACTTCATTGGCTGAATTTTCAAAAACCCTTCTTCGTTATGATAAAAGTTTATAAAATACTAATTTCATTTTATTTAATTTAGTTTTCAACAAAATCGGTTCACAGATTGAAATTCAGTAGGTGATTCATCAAATATCTACTTCGAAACTTAAAAATTTTAATTATTCTTTTTCGTATTTAACTGGGATCAACTTCGATTTCTTCTCTTTACAGTAAAAAAGAGTTGTCAAATTCGGACTACTCCGTAATAAGATTAACGTGTTCATACATAACAAATAATAATGGTGATATAAAATTTACGGGTCGACTTGAAACCTCCTCCGTTTTTTGTTTTTCGTCGATTAAAAATGACAAATCACGATTGTTCTATAGATTCCTTTTTTTTTTGTTATGATTTTAGTAATATATACTACATAGATAAGAATACAACATCCAACACCGGTATGTGAAACAATGCGTCTTGCAAATAATACAAAGTCCCGCCCCAGCCGGGGTTCGAACCCTCTAGCGTAGCAGTCGGCTGTTTATACCACTGCGCCACCGAGGTCGACAAAACAGAAACAGAAATACACATTTTCTGAAAATGTTATGCCGTTTATGGTTAATGACATACAGCCCGCTGACGGATGGACTTACAGCGAAGGCTTAGTAATAGGGTCATCACCCGTCGGTTCCCTTTGGGTAAGGTATCCTCAAAATAGACCCGTCTTTAAAGAAGCTCCCCAATCACGACCGATAGAATAGTTTAATCCTTCGGTCATCAACTATACTATCGTAGATGAAATATAGAACGAGAAAAAATCGGCCAGCTTATCGGTCCTACAAAATGTCTGTCATGTGAGCCTACGTGATACTACGTCGTACATTACACACATGTGGCAATTTATATATAGTTTTAGTAATCTACGTAAATACAAATATATAACGTACGATATATAATTTAGGTGTCTACATACGCTGGAAATTTGATTTCTAACTAGGCATATTTTTTGGCAAATACAATATGATTTGTTTTTATTTACTGGCAGGCTCATAATTACTAATATGCACTTTGTATGTATCCGTTGTTTTGCGACTTGTAAAAGACGTGAAAATACAATCACAGTGTCCGAGCTTGTCTTGTTGGACAATTAGCAATGAGTATAGAGTGTAATGGCTGCAAAAGCCGTTGGTGTTGATTACCAAGGCGCCCGCCGCCGGTTGAGGTGTCTCAGACGATCGTCGCAGCCGCAATTAGGATGTGAGCTTCCGCCGCCCACCGCACGCCGCGCGGCGCCACCGTCACCCGACGAATTGCCTGCAATCGCTGCTAATTACGTGTATCCTACAAACATCATACCTACTGATGCAACCCATCTACTAATAAAAGCTTCTACTTAAGGTCCGGTCATTTGAGAAGGTTCTTGTCAAATTAATGCAGTCACACCCCACACTAACACAAGTTTGTCTGTCGAATCAATCTACTAAACTTTTTGATTTAATTAAATTACCAACTTTTATTGAGTTTAGGTACTGCTAATTTGACATGTTGACATTACACTCTACCAGGCTATCCAATGTATTATTGTTTAAGCACTGCCGCAGAAATATTTTCATAGTATGTAAGTACATATCTGAATTACCAAGTTTAATTTTTCAAACAAAAACATTTAAATAAACTAAAAACAGTACTAAACTATATAATATTGGCTTTTGTCCTATGCAGTCAAAATGAGTGCTGGTTTTCAGTTAGTTGAACAATTTGCGCCATTTTCCTTGAACATACGATTCTATTTAGAGAAGGGAGCAAGATTGATATAAAGTGTTTTGTATATAAACGAGGGGTGAGATCATAATTGTTGCTTCTTAATGGTTTCCAATTGATTGTTAAAAAGAAAGCGGTTCCAAATAACTTTTATTTAATTTAAAAATAAATAGGATTAGGTATTGAAAATGTCTTTAGTTCTTTATTAACTGTCTGTTTTGGGTTTGTAATAAAGATAGTTTTTTTATATTTAATAACAATTTCAACCTGTTGTACCTACTCACTGCGTGTATAGAACTGCTGAAGAGTAAACCAGTCACTATTGCTTTACATTCCCACCTATCACTAGTTTGATGCAGTTAACGCAGTCAAATGCATTGTTTAAAATTAAAGATTTAGAAACGTTTCAACTAAATTAAGATTTTCTACTTAATTAAAATATGAAATTTTGTGGTAATGTTTAAATACTTGATACTCTAAATCACGCCAAACCGTAAAGCATGAAAGACCATGTTAGGGTATGATCAATGCATAGACTTTTAATCCCAAAAAAAAATACAAATCCGGGAATCACGCGGACGAAGTCACGGGTAAATGGTATATTTCTATTAAAAGAAAAAAAAACTGCTAAGGGTAGACACAAGGGAGTAAAGGGCATCTCTAGCGAAGAAGGCATTACTCATCATTTGCAGGGCCGAGACTCGTCAGTGCAGCCATTCAATTCCTTTATATTATTCAATTTGTTTATATTTCACGCCACTCGAGGTGCCTCGCAGATATATTGCCCTTAACACCGAAATATGGAGCTTTAAAGATATTTATGGTGTCTTTATCTGAAGCTTTTGAGCTGTGGAATGACTGCCGTAGGTAATGTACTTTGCACAACAGTAACACTCAATTGTCATTTGCCTGTTATTACATTTGACAGGCTGATATTATTCGCTGCTACTAAATATCTTGCACTAACGTACTTTATGTATAAGGGTTTATGGAAGCTTTTGAACAAATCCTATGAAATATGTCGGATATTTTTTCTTTGTCTTATATTCAGACACTGTTTCAAGCGTAAATACTTTTTAGACTTTTTATATTCTAATTCTAATTGCATTTTATCTAAGTAGCAAAATGGTGTTGGGTTGATATAATATCGAGATTTGAAATTTTTGTCAAAGCCCAGTTGGTTGCCTGTCAAATTAACAGATCAGAGAGATACAGTTCCTACCTATTTACCGCTGCATTTTGTTGCATTATTCAAAGTACTTTTTTTGAGGTATGGCAAAACACGTAAATGAATTTGGACGGTCAAACAGCGCATTATTTGAAAATTTACCGATTTGTATTCTCATGTCTACTAGCATACTCAACAGACAAAGCCCACAAAATTAATCTACTAGCATATACAATCACATAGCCCAAATAATGAAACTCGCAGTATTAGTTATACTTAAAATAGATACGGAAAACATAGAGAAATTTAGCAAGATTAGCTTCGATCATCGGTCGACTTTAAGCTGCTGTTTAACATGGTGTTCTTTGTCGCAGAAGCTCTTGGCAGCGTGGGCAGCACCGCGGCGAGCTCGTGGCCATCCTCGACGCCCGAGCCATCCCCATCCCCCGCATCAACACCATCCGCGGACGTGGACGACCCAGACCCACCTTTCACCCTCGGAGCCACCGAACACACGCCTTACCAGTGCCAATTCTGCGAGAAAGCCTTCCCGAGATTGTCGTATTTGAAGAAGCATGAGCAGGTATGTAAATCCTCTTAGTACATTGTCGACTCGGAATCGGAATATAAAACCGTTGCCTCTTACCTGACTGACAAACCTCTGAGTCGACGATATCATTAAGTGTGCACTTTTGCAGTATGGAGTTTCAAACGAATACCCTATAAATCGAGTGGGTTAATTGTTCTTGCATTTATGAGTTGATAGATTAACTTAGAGCCTTATCCTTCTCAGCACGACTGGACACTATAAGAAGCCAAACAACCTTGCTTTGCTTTACCTCCTATCTACCTACCTACGGTAAGTGTTAGGCCTCAATGAAAGAGTCCATATGCTAAGGCAATGATTACCGATAGGACATGTAAATATCTACTTTATTGGCAACGTAGTTGAAAAAATGCAGGCTAATTAATTGAAATTAAATAAAGGTTTAAAATAGTGGATGTCTTCTTTTTGTCATAAACCTCAGTTATGTCTCATTTTCAAACTGATTCGTAATTTTAAATAATCTCTTGGTCGGTAGTGTAAAATATAGTTATACTTGCAACATATAGGCATGCCATAAAATTCTACCTTCTTACATAGCTGGTTGCTCTGCTTTTCTTAGACTGATTCATAGAAACCGTTAAAGTAAAAAATAGTAAAGTAATATTATTCCTGAACTAGTTAGGTATGTTGAACAAGTTAAACACAGCAGCAACTTAGATAACTATCGTTAGCCTCAAAATTGCCTCGAAAGCCCTGCATGCAGTTGTTGTTTATGAACGCAAACTGTTTCCCAAGATAACAACCTCCATCTCCATAAAACAACCTGTCCACCTTCGTAGACAATGCGGCTATTACAGGCGTCATACTTGTATCTACGAATTCACCGTCCAGTTTCACCATGTAGCCCCTTACTTCATTAGCAAGTAGATACCCAAAACGGCCCATTTACAGAGGCAGCGAATAGATATGCATCTCAGTCACCTTGCAGTGAGGGCTGTGACGTGCGCGCCATTACGCCGCTCGTACATCTCGGCTCCTTTGTGCGGAGCCGCCGGCTGCGATCTTGCTGCGTTACGATTACCGCGACAGATCCACCTGAGATACGGCAAATAGAACCGTCACTTTACATGCCGCCACAGACCGCCTACACTCGGATACTGATCGACACGTCCGCGTAAAGTGGCAAAAGCATCACCTTGTTTAAGCTTTTAAATTAGGCTAGGTTTCTCATAAAACCTTTCCATAGAGTCGAATTTAATCGTAAAGGGATTTCATTAGATAATCGGCGAGCAATTGCATATTTGCGGTCGCGCCTGTATCGATAGGGATCGGTGCATGCGCGGACGCAGGCTGCAGTTGCGTGGTGATGGTGGTGTGCCGACAAATGTATCGGGCGATGATCGCGTCCCGGCTGCGACAGCGCTCTGACGGCCGGAAATAGGCTTGCGATAACAACTCCCTAGCGGACTCGCCACTCCTTTATCATCACACCGCACTGGGAAAGGCGATCATTAAGGATAAATCAATTGCCATCTCGGAGCATAGTTTTTGAACTACCGCTTATAATAGAGATGCATCAAGCGAAATAGGAAGGCAGTAAATGTTGCGAACTTGTTAGTATTTACTTCATGTAAAAGCAGTGCGTCTGGCTGTCGGAGTTAATTAATCCGGTGGATATGTATTGTAGTTGATAGGATTCGATCAGACGCGGCCGGTATCTGCGTCGTAAAGTAGTCGAGACTGATGTGCCGGACTGCGGTGCCATCAGCTCATCACACCCACTACCCGTCACCGTACTTCAACATATCTTATTCTTAATTAAAATGCCCTACCGGTATCAAATATTATGCACAGATACTTACTACTAGACTTTAAATAAGGAGTAAACAATTTTGAAGGTACCCTATTTTTATTGAGTATTCAAAATTAAATAAATCATTTGGTCCTTTTTAGGGTTTCGTACCCGTAAAAAACGGGACCCTTGTACTAAGACTTCGATGTCCGTCCGTCCGTCTGTCTGTTGACTTAAACTTGAAATGTTTACAACAACAAATACTAAAAACATTACAAATCAATTAAAAATTAAAGGTGGCTCTTGATTCTGTTATTAAATTATTTATAAAGCATATAATGTTTAATCTTACAAGGTACCGTAAACCGTAACCCACCATGTGAGTCCGATTCACACTTGACCGGTTTTTTATTTTACTTGACTGAACACGTCGGATCTTATCGCGTAATATCTCCTTGAAGAGGTTAATTGGAGTAAAAGTTTTAATTTCACTAGAAATCTGAACATTATCTACGGCCACGGGTGCTTACCGTTGCGATTGACCTTAGACTCCGTATGGTTTGGCTGCCACCAGATTGTGTGAACCAACGACGTTGTAACAGCACTTGGAAAGTCACCCGAGCCCATTTAGAGATTATTTGGTAGCTCCAATCATCAAAAACTTGTTTACAGTTCCTAGTAAGCTGCAACTTCCAACAGCACATTTTTGTTACGCGTAAGAATTTTAGAAACGTAAAACCTGATCCAACAACCATCAATAAAAGAAGACTGTTTTATTTGATATAATATACGAATGTATCTCATTATTAGTATATAATATTATTTGTGATGTTGTAATTGTTTATCTACATCAACAATAAGTTACTATCACACGGTTTAAATTTAAATGAATATAAATTTTGACATGATTTTGTTGAAAATAGCGCGTATAAAATAAAAGCATTATTATAAGCAGAAGAGCAACATCGCCGTGGGAGCCTCGATGCTCCTACTCCAGGTCAGCAGGGGCCCGGGGCTCGAGACACCCAGGGGTCTGGCCCCTGGAGAGTTTATTGAATTCTCGCACGAACCAGACCCGATGACAAGTCCCAATATTTTGCAATGCAAACATCACAGGGCAATAAGGAAGGCAGTAAATCTATGTTGCGATCGCAGTGGGATACCACATAACCAGCCATAGCTAGAGCTATGGTAGGAGTCAAGTGTATGGCTACAGATCGAATTCAACCTCGCGTTGACCAAATAGCCAATGGATCTATTGTTAACATATCGTTCTTTGTTTTTTTAATAAGACTCACCGATTTATGAAATCATTAAGACATTTGATACAAAACCAAGTTATTTGTACTAATCATGATGAGAAGGGTCCGCAAACAGCTGCCTTTCAAGTAAAAAATAAAGCAAACGCGTGGGCATGGGCGCTCGCAGCAGTGGACTCGCGATTTATCGCTCGCATCCGATCGGATTTATTAATTCTGTCTCAGGACGATTGCTCCAATTAAGCGAGGAGAGTAAACATGCTGCTTTCTTGTTTATGTATCAACCAATCGCCGGAGATAGTTTAAATTAAACCTGCTCATTAAAATTTCTTGCTTATGTTAATCGTGTTAGAGGCTATATTAATAAGTAAGCAATCAAGTGTTGGCACTTCTTGTTAATGATCGTGCGTCATTGAGCGTCAATTCTTAATAATAATAGTGATGCGCATGAAAATCTTAGACTTCAAGGAAGTTTAATATTTGTTGGTATTTGTATTCTCATTATTTTATTTAAGAGCAGCAATTTTAATACTTGTAATATTTATTATTCAAAAAAATAATAAAGGCGGAGTAAAAGCCCTTTGGTTGAGGTTTCTAACGACAATTTATTTATAGGGGTTCCTTATGTTTTTCTGAAGGAAAGGATACTAGGGGAGCCTGAATGAGACCACCACTTAGGGGTCTATTGGCGTCCCCTTATAATACGTATGTAAATAGAGATACGAGCACAAACACAGGCTGTTGCGAGTTAGAAAGCTGCGGAAGCGCCACCACACCACTTAGCACGTTAGTTGGATATCGACATGACGCCGCTTCAGGTATAATTGTTGTTAGCAAGTAATAATCTTATGGGTGCATTTAAACGGCTTTAAGTACTTATAACGGTAAGTTAACAGCGGACACAGGGCGTTAATTCGAGCATTAACTTTTCTAGTTTATAAAGTGAAATAGACTTAAGCCGTTAAACACAAAACCGTAACAATACCTATAACATAGAAAATGTACAATAGTCAAGTTGTAATATGATTTTTTAATTTCTTAAAAAGATCAAACATTTCCGAAATATTCAAAATGTAGAGCTTATCAGAATATATGGCGTTATTGTGAGATCTAGCGTAACCATTCACGTAAAACAGGAGTTTTAAAACTCCTTAAGATATTTCGTAAGGAATAAGACGAAAGGAAGAAATTTGTATTGAAATAAACGTTTTTGTCCTTATGTGATAATTTAAAATTTTCAACACCCTAACCGCTTTAAGTAACTTCGTTCCAAAAATTATGAGTCTATCAAAAAAATGTGATAGAAGCAACAGTAGAAGTTGTATTGAAACGTATCAATTTACGTTGCAATACAATTAATTCCAAATAAAAGGAAACTGACGCAAGCATAGCAAAGTAACTGACAGTCACGGTTATTACTCTGAATTATAAATACTCATCTTTGTAGGTATGTAAACCATTTTGTAAAATGTCCAGTGACACGATTGCCCAAGCCTGAAATAATAGAGAAGTCAATCATTTCTAAAGTATGTTTAGCTTCATACTGAGCCGCCGAGGTGGTCAATTTGTAAAAGCGTGAACTGGCTGTCATTTTTTGGGCCTTTTGTCTGGAGTGGGACGAGTCGTCTCTGGTTCACAGTCATAGCTTGAAGGCCGAGGTTCCTATTATCTACTTGCCACATTAGCATCCTCATTATGTACTTATGAATAATCCTTTCAACGGACTAATTGTTATTTTTTCAACTTGGACAAATACAGGTAAGTAAGATCGGTGCTGCCTAATGATATCGTTAGCTGTTTTAGGTGTCTTTTGACTCGGCTGGAGACACATTCTTACAAGAAAGTTTTTGACCCCGTTCATATTGAATTATAGCAACAAATGAGGCGTTGCAGTTCCGAATGACTCATTAGAGATAAATGAGTCACCTGTTTATAACTTTTTATTGACGACCACCGTGGCACAGTAGTGAAAACAGCTAACTGCATGCTAATACTAATGGTTTCGTGTTCGAATGCCGGCGGGGTCGTAACTTTGTGTTATTTGCAAGACGCATTGTTTCGCTTTCTGGTCTCGGATGTAGTATTCTTATCTATGTAGTATTTTCCATATCGTTGCTTAGTGCCTGCGATACAATTTTTTTTCTTTGTGCAGGGCTGAGGCAATGTATGTGTCGTGATGTGGGTATTATTATTTATTATTTAAATAATGAAATATTGCTTTCTCTGAAATAAAACATAAAATGACTGAAACTACATATGTAAATTTCTTATAAACACGGTAAATGCGATGTTCTTCAAATGAGTACATAAGTCAACCTGTGTGATAATGTTCTTTTTAAATCGCCAAACAATTTCGTAAGACTTCTAAATCTTTTCAAATAAGAAGCAAGATGAATGGCTGGTTTATGTGGCCCCGGCAATTGTTGCGGTGAGTGCGTAATGAACCATTCACATTGTGAGACGTCGTGAAACACGATTCAAATTAAAAACTCGTTAGTGTACACATGTCCTAAACCTGTGTAGACCTAATACTATGTCACCTAACGCTAGCCTATTGTTAAGCGGATAATAGCTAGTCATTTGCAGACTCTACGTTAGGTATTTTTTTTAGTTTTATGATCGTAAGTTTTGCCTCAATGCTGTAATTAGTCATGTATAGATCGTTATCCTTTAGTATTGGAAACGTCGCATCTGCAGATGTTCGCTTCTAGATCATGTTCACATTGTAACCGTTAAAATATCAGTTAAGTATTAGTAGTTAAGATTAAATACTTTTTCCCGAATGATTATTGTTAATCTGCTTCTTTCTTATCATATTGCATCATGATCTTAATAGCGTTAAATCGAATTTATCTCAAAATCTCTAAGTGAATTATCCGCTATCTTCACCCATATACCCACCTATGAGAAACTAAGAAGGATACAATATAATAAATCTGAAGATAACGTTTAGATGCCTACTGTTGGAGAAGGTTTGATCAATAGATAAGTCTTTAGAAAAATTCGGGAGTAAACGGTTTCTCAAATGATTGGTTATTTTCACCTTTTCATTACAATATTAAAATAGAAAGCCTTGCGTCGTTGATTCGGAACTCACGCGCAGGCCAGGAGATCATTGTTCGGAGGCAGTTCTCACGATAGTTTTTACGATCAATACACCCGAAGTTATTTCGTCTCAATTATTGTATGACTACTCATTTTAATCAGTCGCTATCGCTACTCATACTGTGCGGTAATCAGTTACAGCATGAGAACATTCGGAGATAAACTAAATGAAACTTCATATTTAACAATAACCTAAGTATCTACCTATTTATTTTCCACAAGTATATTGTACGTTTCTCACTAGTGAGACTAACTCTTTAAAACCATTTTAGTATCCGACCAAAATTTATCAAAGAGCATAGAGTAAAGTCTTTGTCATTACCTAAACCGTAAAATTGGTAATCCTGTTCAATATTGTCTCTGTTTAACAAGTTGGTTCTATTCAATTTACTGTTGAACATTGATTTACAAAATTTGAGTATTCGAGGTGAGAAAATAAAAAGATTTTGTTATTACGACTAAGGTGGCGAATTGAACTGATGATTTTATAAAACCTGTATACCTACATACACTTATACTGATTCATTCCAATGTAATACCAAAAACTAATACAATAACACTCGAGGTATGACTAGCCCATTTCTAATGTCTGAGGACTTTAGATATACAATGTTATGTTATTTAGCTGCGGCCATCTGTCCCTGGACAGGCTGTTCCAGGATCAAAACTAAACTAGAAAACAAGACCTACTTATGCACAAACTTATCGTGATGTTTATGTTGTGTGTCCAGACGCATTCGGACCAGATGCCGTTCCGCTGCGAGTTTTGTTCGCGGCTGTTCAAGCACAAGAGGTCAAGAGACCGCCATGTCAAGCTCCACACTGGCGACCGCAAGTATCGCTGCCAACATTGCGAGTCTGCCTTCTCCAGGAGGTGAGTTATCTTGTTTATCATTAATTTGAGCCCCTAATTAGTGATTTCATCACATTCCTTTGCGTGTTATTATGCGTGTCATCAGCAAATTCAACTGTACCTATATCCTGCGGGCCCACATGCTGTGCCGTTATGCGTATGGCTTTAGCTATTGTAGCCTAAGAAATATTGGTCGTTATACGTGTTTGCCTTTATTCGAAGATGTCATTTTGGGAATGTGTCATGATGCGTAGATGTGTGATAGGCATGTCAGAAGAAAACGCAAAAACCAATTTCCAGACGTACTAATCTGTCCTATTAAATTCCTAAAATAATATGTAATTTCAAAGTGTAATTTACAAATAAGGCCTAATATACGTATCCTATTCTTAGAAAATTGTTTGAGATTATGAAAGATTTCGAAACGCATCTGAAAACATTTAACAAATCCAAATACGTCGATAAGTGTTTGCAGAGTGAGGCCTGTTGGCAAGGCATGTTTCAGGTGAATACTAATTCGTCTAATCCGGAGCTAATGGTCGCTGCTCGCGCTCGTAAGGCTCTTGTGGCGAGGAGCGGGCACGTTGACTCGTGCATTAAGATTGATCACCATAAGGCACGCCACAAAGCACGCTCGCCTCATGACGATGTCACCTTTTTCGTCACCTCGCCGCGGTCACGTGACTAATTCCACGCAATTTGTCTGCCCAACAATCCTCGGAACGCTGAATAGAGGTGATGCGCTGACAAATAGCTTCATGGGTCTTACAAAAATGAGATAATGGCCCATTCCTAACCAGGTACGGTGAGGCAGCCATTAGCGGAGGTGTTTGGGCGAACGCTTCTAAAGTTTGTGTGAAAAGTTCCTTTGTGTTTGGTTCGTGCTTTATGTAGTACTTACGTCTTATATGACAAATTAACGTCCCCGCGACACAAAGGCGATTTATCTCGTTTTATTTTTAAATCTTACTCAGGTTTCATTCTTTACAAAAAAAAATTATAACAATTACTGAATGTTTTTGTAAAACTTTATTCATTCTGTTTTATTTGTCGATATCAAAATAATAAATACATATTACATATTTGGAATCAATGTTGCAAAAAATTTTGAGGATGCTTTCAATTACTCGATATTTATTCAGGGTCCGTAAATAGTAACTGTAGGTCACTTTACATACAACTTAAGATTAAATCTTGTAGTACCTAAGCTCGTATGACATTGGAAATTATAAGTGCAGCAATTAAAGTTTTCTTTAGCACCTGCATCCTTGCATCTTTTTTTGTAAATAAGAAACGAGCTAATAGATCAGCTTCTATTTAAAAAAATATTACCTAACCCATGAGCATATTTAAAAAGAGAAGTAATTACATGGGCAAACTAGTATAAAATTTGGTCAACAGCCTTTAAGTCATTTGGTTAGCAAACAAATATTTTGTATGCAATAAAAAACATTCAGCAATCCTTGTTTCGAAAATAAATTAAAAATGTTCAGCAATTTAGTAGACAGTCAATTCGCAAAATAATTATTTGATCTGCAAGATTTCATGATCGGTCAGCAAGTTCCATAATTGGTCAGGAAAGATAATATTTGTAGTTGTAGTAGTAATTCCTCAATTACAAACGATTAGGTTAGGTTAGGTATTGCGTCCACAAAAAGCGACTGCCAAAACCGATTTTTTTAAATAAATAAACGCATACAATTAGATTAGTTTCTTACCTTCTGAATGCTTATTAAAATTGTATTAAAAGCGAGTCCCTCATTTCATCTTATTTAATAAGTATGCTGTACTAACAGATGCCAGAATGACAAAAATTGCCGATTGATTAAATCATGTTTGCTAGCCATGGATCAATTTCTGCAGATCGATGACATTTCTCTCGTCACTAAAACATGAATATTATGCTAACCCTTTAAAAATTCTACATTTCACTAACATCGATTATGTTACCTGACTTACCTTGCGTAGAAGCACTCGCCGTACAGTAAGTTCGGTTACGCTGCGAAGGCCAATAGGGCTGCAGTTAGTAATCAAATTAAAATAAGAATGGATTAATAGTAAACACGCTTCTAAAAGCCGAATGACATGGTGAAAAGTAGAGTGAGATTAAGCTATACCTGACCGCGAGCCCTGCTAATAAAAGCTCTTAGTACGAAAAAGCAATGCATTGCAATTTCTCCCCAGCAATAAGAGGTAAGCACAATGAAGAGCTTGAAGACAATTTATATTTTTTTTCAAGTACGCATAGATTTAGCGATATAAATATATTTTATAAGCAGAAACGAAAAGAAAGTATCATGTTTTCAAGTCTTTACACGGGCAATCGGGTTATTCTAAATTGAGTTATTTTTCGGGGTATTTGTCAGTCAGTTTGAGGCTAGAATTGGTTCATTCAATCATTTATTTCTGTAAATCCCGGTTTTAAAGTTCTTTGAAATTATACAGAAAATTAATAACTTCTTTATAAAAATAAAATAAATAAAATAGTGACTTTCTCAATTTTGTATATTAAAGGCCTGGAAATGCGTGGAAACTCGGCGTTCTCCTTTAAATTCACTTTGATTATTAACCTGTCAATTAAAGGTTATTCAACAACTAAATTGAAATATTATATAAATTTTTATGAAAATTAGCAACAAATTTTGTGTAATCTGTCCACTGGGAATGAGAATGGCGTGACCCGCACCACATAATATTTTGTCTTCATCGTCAGACCCTCGTTATCATGTGTAATTTTTCTCTTTAGAGGATTCAAATTGAAATCAAATCGTGTCCAATAGATATTTTTTTTTTTTTTTAATATTTTACATGTTTACTTGTTATTTCGTTATTTTTGTACGAACATTTCCAAGTAAACGCATTTTACAAGTTATGCCTCTACAACTCCTGTGTGTCTACCATGAGTTTGTATAGTTTTCCTTCACGTCAGATAAAGTAGAATTACTACAGTGATTTTGTATGAGCAATTTTAATTATTTATCAATCCGTTCTTTACAAAGATTCATACAAATTTGTTACTGCAGTCGCCAGCGACAATCGAAGGTAAAACTCATAGTAGGCACCCTGAACTAATAAAAGTTATCTAATCCGTTATAGTCTAACTTCAAACTTCGTCACATGGACTACTATCGTGATTTTTTTCAGATTTTTCGACCCAGCTGTTGAGCTTTTAGAGGATGGGGTCCACTATTTTAATAAAACATGCGCTTTAAAGTTGAATGATACTTAAAGACCTATCTAATGATCTCATGAAACATTTTTAAAGATTCGTAAATACATATTAATTATTTTATATTTCTCAATAGTGACCACTTGAAGATCCACATGAAGACGCACGACAATCAGAAGCCGTTCCAATGCACGGTATGCAATCGCGGGTACAATACTGCTGCAGCTCTGACTTCTCACATGCAGGGCCATAAGAGGGACAGGGATGGGAGGGAACCTGACAGAAGACGAGCGATGCGGTGCGTCCGGTGCGGGGAGGCTTTCCGACGCCTTGACATGCTGCAGGTAATTCCTTGTTTCACATAACGATACAAATATGATATAGCCCTGCACTATGGTATTGTATGGCAGGATCCAGTCTTGTGTATACACATATAAACTACTAAATATGAACGTTACAAAATAACATAAAATAAATAAGTTTTGTTGTACATTCTACGTACGTACTCAATACCTAGAGTGACTCATTGGCAAGAGAGGCAGATTTTAGGTTAATGAACGAAAAAGTTTAGCAATCTTTGCATGCGTCTTTAAGCGTTGATGTTGTAGTAAATGTGTCTTACAATTCTGTTATGCATACTATCTTTAATTTCAGGCCCACATGACGAGTGTTCACGGTGTTGATGCGTCGGCATTGACGCCACCGAGGCGTGTTGCTTCTCAACCGCCTCCAACGCTGTTAGCTTGCATCTACTGTTCCCGTGATACCTTTACAAGCATGGATCAGTTGCAACTGCATGTGAGAGCGGCCCACTCTGCCCTTATTAATGGGGAGTCTGAACACGCTGACCAGCCAGCGCCAACTGATCTGAGTCGCAGGACCATTGAAGAACCGCCGATAAAAAAATCGCGATCAGGATCTGCCACACCTCAAACGATGCTTTCTCCAAGCACGTTACTCTGTAACCAGTGTGATGCGGCTTTGCCAGACTTCGAAGCGTTTCGGGCTCATTTAAAAGGTATGGTTGAGTATGTGTCTTGTAAGGTGTTAAATAGTAGTTAATTATTGTTAAGTAGTAGTAGTTGAAGCTAGTACCAAAAATATATAAGTAGTGTTTCTTTGTTGAGTGTCAATACTCTAATTTACCATTAAGCTGAATGTTATAACGGTACTGTTTTCGTAGGTATGGGTAAGTTGTTATCTAACATTTTAACATGCAGGGCACCTAGAAGAAGGTGGTGATCTCGCCCGTTCGAGTCCCACCCCGTGCCCACACTGCGGTGCTGCCTTTCCTGACATTGCGGCTTCAGAGCGCCACCTCGCCGCGCATTATCTCGCAGTGTCCTGTGAATACAACTGCCATAGTTGTGCTCGTAGCTTTCCAACGCCTGATGAATTACAAAAGCATCTCATGGATCTGCACGCTCATCATTTGTATCGTTGTTCTTTGTGCAAAGAAATGTTCGACTCTAAAGTAGCCATTCAGGTAAATCCAACAGATCTTTAGCTTCTTTAATAATATTCAGTCAGATTTTTCTAATAATGTGATTAAATTTGGAATTTGTATAAATTTAAAGGCTGTGCAATCAATCAGTCTTTTTGGTTTAGGTGCATTTTGCCGTAGCCCACAGCGGCGAAAACAAGGTTTGGGTTTGTCGTTCTTGTGGCGCCGATGGCGGCGCCCTCAGGTCGGAGGCTGAAGGCGCGGCCCACGTGCGTGCACGACACGCCGCTCAGTGCACTTGCGGCGCTCTGCTGCCAGGCGCGCGAGCTCTTAGACACCATGCTATAGGTTAGTCAACTCATGTTTTAGCAATTGAACTTAACAGTCAACCCTGTGTTCCTACATAAGTAAGAAAGTTAACTTAAACCCTTTATGTATGAAAGGGTGATATTAATTACTATTCCATATCTTTACAGGACATCATGCGTACCGCTGCCCAATGCCAAATTGCACTGAGGCGTTTGCAGTACAATACTTACTTGAAAGACATATGCAAGCGCACCAGGCTCTTACACATCCGGTAAATAAATTACCTTAAAATACCGATACTGAAATCCTGTCTTGTCTTGTGTTTTCATCTCAATAAAATCTAAACTCTTTCTAGGGGCTAAATGGTGATGCAGTAAGAGGAAAACGAGTAGACAATAATAACACTGAAGGCGGAGAGGGAACATGCTCTCCGTGCAGTGTTGGAAATGATGGGGCCACTGATGACAGGAGACGAAAAGAGGTACTTTTCCTAGCTTTATTTTATGGAATAACTTTTAATTAATCATCTTTAAGTTCAATATTATCAATAGACTTGATTTTTTAGCGTAAAAATGGTGCAGTAGCATTGACATGCGCATACTGTGGAGAGCGAGCTCGCACACGAGCCGAGCTGGAGGCGCACACACGTGCGCACTCCGGTGTCACTACGACAAGGCACAAGTGTCTCATATGTGACGAAGTCCTACCTTCAGCGCCAGTACTTGCTGAACATAAGCTGTCTCATTGCAAGGTAAAATACTACTACTTAAAAATTAAATAAAATAAAATAAGAGTTCTATGTAACTTTATGAATAATTTCTATTCGCAGGTGATCGCTGGTGACACTTGTTCTCGCTGTCGAGCTCGTTTGCCATCGGAAGAGTCGTTCCTGTCACACATGGCCCGGCACCACCCCGCGCTGCCGGCGCCGTGTGTGGTGTGCCGCCAGACGCTGGCGTCGGAGCCCGAGGCTCGGCTGCACGCGCGATTCCACCTGCGCCCACCGAGTGAGGAGCGCCGTTGTGCGTTGTGTCTACGCCCGCTAGAGAACGAGCCAGAGGGGGCGCGTGCATGCTCCTCGTGCTACGCTCGCCATGCCGCTCCTTCTACTACGCCCGTTCCTACTTCGGCAGAACATGACTGTCGACTGTGCAGGCGCGCCCTGGGATCGCCTACGAGGTTGCAGGCGCATCTCATTGAACATACCTTTGCCGGTATCGGAGCCTTTACTTGCTACTTGTGTTCCGCTGTATTTACTTCAGCGGCAGGATTGCAACGTCATCTTCCCGAGCACGCATCCGCACCACGTCCTTACGACTGTGCCAGATGCGGAATCAAATTTTTCTTCCGTGCCGAGCTCGACAATCATGCATTCGTTCACTTGGAGGAAGCAGAGCTAGCTCAACGTGCCTTTTATGAGGCGTATGCTCGTGGTGCGGCGAGTGCTTGGGCTGCTCTAGCTCCGGAGCAAGTAGCTGTGGCTGCACGCACTTCTCCTGCTGGTACTATAAAACGTGAGCCTGAAGTGAAAGAGGAGCGAGCTGAAGAGTACATAGAAGTATCGTCCCCTCCCCCGCCGCCGCCACCGCCGCCTGCACCAGCGCAACCAGTCCCGGCATCCTCACCAACCATGCAAGTAAAGCAGGAGAAGCCTGACGAGGACTAAAAGATTCTCTGACTTGTTTCGTCCGTTTCGCGGTTAACCCGCTGCAATATTAGAGTACGTCCCAATAGGCTATAGTATAAGTACCTAGCTAGTTTTGTTAAATTTAATATATTGTTAAAGGTAGCGTTAAAACGCTGTTTGATGTAAAATAGGCTACATCATTTATGTTAATTCGGGATTGTATGTTTTATAAAGTTCACAGCGCTATTTGTATAAAACTGTTATATTAATACATTTATTGTTTAAAGCTTACACGTGTCTACTTTCTATTTAACTTACCTATTTTTTGAGGTTTGATAATCGAAGGATTTAAAATTTCTTTTCACAAATATAGTACTAGTAGGTAATTCCAACAAACTAAGAGATTTTTTCTCAGAAATTTAGTGAAATTCACGAAAAATATATTTTTCTCTTACCTTACTTATATTGTAATAATATTGCAAAGTTAGATTTTCGAGTATTTTTTTATTTAGCAAGTAAAGTTCTTCAATAGATCTTCAATAGATATTTTTATATTTATTCAATAGGATCCTCAACAGGAGATACAATATTTAATTTACGACAGTATTTCCATTAAAGTACAAATTAATTGTTCTCCCAATTATAGAGGAACACAACATTCTCATTGTGACATTGCTCAAATTATTACACGGTAAAATTAAATCCATTAAATTAAATATAAATAGTTTAAAAATAATTAATTCCAAAATAATAACACTAGTTACATGCATAATTAAAACAACAATAAAATTACACACAGTATTAGACTCAATGGATACAAATACAAGGTTTTGTGGTTTTGAACAATTTTATTATTTAATATAAGGTAATACGATTATTAAAAAAAGAGATACAGGTCAAGCTTTATTATATCAGAAATAGACTAGGTATGCCAACTTGCTAGCTACAATGTTATTTTCGCAATATATATATATTTTTAATCTATATTATTAATTCTAAACGAATCTTATCAAACGCAACAAGTCATACCTATTTATTATGACCCAAAAGATACCATGAAGAATATATAATGTTTTCATTATTGATCAATCATCCATTTTTGGCTACACCGCAGGTGGTCATAAGACGGAGAAGCAATACTACCTCAAAGGGAACAAGGGTAGAAAGGTATAGGTTCATATACAGTTAAGGAGTAGCGACTTGCTGCTGTATCCAGGGAAGTAAGGCGGCGATGTTCACGTAGACTCCAGGTACGTTGGCGTTTGCGCAGCCAAGACCCCAAGCCACCAGCCCGGTCAAGACCCACTGGCCATTCACGTTACACACGAGACCCGAACCACCGTCACCCTGAACAAAACAATGTCTAACAAATACCAAATAGTGTGCATTGAGTTTGAATAATGTACTACTCTTGAATAGATTACTAAAGTCATTTGTACCAGCGATCCTAATTCCTCATCTATCCGGTAGAGACATTTTGGAGACTCTCAACAGAAGATAAAACTCATAGTACACACTCTGGTGAAATCAGGCCAATTGTAACCATTCAAAAACATAAAAATACAATAATAAGACTTGTTCAAATCCAGAATTAGTTTTGGTTTTTTTTTAATGAGGAGTAAGCTTTTTCTATCAAAAAGATACCTGTTACATAGGTATCTTGTAATGTATACCCATAGTTAAAAGGAAAATGGTAGTAGAAGATTAGAATGTTCTCTTTCATAATACATAAGACGTATTTCAACCTCTTGCCAAGCTGGTAAATAAATCGCTAGATTACCTAGCAATAGGCCTTGAGAGATAACAGATCGGCTTAATATTGCAAGTCTTAAAAAATTATTACTTACCGTACAAGAATCTTTACTAGCTTCACCACCAGCACAAAGAAATGATGTAGTATCAAGTATATAGTTCGCTCCAAGCCTGGCTGCCTGGAGTTGCACTTGACAAAGAGTTGGATTCACGATGGGTACTTCCACTTTCTTCAGGATCTGCTGATATTGACCTTGAAGCCCAAACATGTCTTTTCCCCATCCAGATACCCAGCACCTATGATAATTACACATTGCGTTAAAGTACTAAGTTATCGGTAAAAATCTAAGTCAATGTATCGTCTTGTCACTTTAATGTTAAAACATCTACTCTTAAAACGTGGCAAATAATACAGCTTCTTTAAATTGTCAATTTCGTCTTCAAAACTAAAAAGTTAGCTTGAAAAAGTATCAAACTTTAAGCATCTACTTGTTAAATTCTTTTCAAGTGACCGTTTATTGTAATTTAGGCTACGATATGGAAACAGGTATTAGTCATCAAAATTCTTTTTCCAAAATCTAAATTTGTAATATGGCTACGACTACATTTGCCAGCTTCTATTAAGTTCATATACCTAATACTGTGTCCTAAAAGTAAGGTGATATTGATATTAAACAATGAGCGCCAATGCATTTGGGAAAAAGGTTTTAATTTTAGGTTGGTGAATTTTGCTCCAATTTTCAAATCAAAATATTCATAAATTTAATTTAATATTCACAACAAACCCAAAAACCACACTTAAGATACCGTTTTGTATCCAATGAAGAGACAGAAACCGCATCTAAGACAGAGCTGAAGGTTTTCCAGAAAATTGACTTCAATCAATGTTTCGAAGATTGGAAAACCGGATGCCATAAGTGCATTGTAGCAAGTGGGGATTACTTTAAAGGCTATGAAATTGATTTAGAACACATAAATATTTTTCAAAATGAATGTAATGTCACCTTACGTTTTGTACATCGTAGTATTGCATCTATAATTTCATATCGATGCCTCTATTTTTAAAGATGCTTCAGCTGATGTAATTAACGAAGGGAGTTACTCAAATTAAACATTAAATTTGCCTATTGATGTCACCAAATTTGACTGAATTTCAAGGATCTAATGATGGAGCTAAAATATTACTACTGGAACTCCCTCACGGAAAGAGTTAAGATCACGGTTCCAGTCGCGCCGTTCTTATTTCTAGCAGACCTACCTACTCCTGCGCGAAATTTGTTAATGAAACAGACGTTAAATCTCTGATATAAAAAGAAGCTGATTTACAAAATTTTGAAGCTAAATCAGCAAATTTAATCTAAGTTATCAATTTCGAAGCTAAAATATTACTCGGTTGCTGACTTATTAATTGATGTTCGTAAATTGGCGCTGTTATTTTATTACAGTAACTTTGGTGTATTAGTTTAATGAACCGGTTTTTATTAGTTTCTCTTATTTAAAACGATACAAAGCTAACATTTCAATGCTATAGTAGTAATAATATCAGTTGAATATAGTAGAGTCGGTGTTGGCGAAGACATTTACAGTGATGAGTTAAGTTTGGTTTGTTCCAAAATGGTTAACAGGTTGGGTGGAAACACAAGCATCAAGATAATGTGTGTGCCTACACGTAGTTTTTAATAGGTATCTTTCATTGAAGTTTTATTCAAATTTAACGATTTTTAAGGTTCCGTACCTAAAAGGTAAAAAACGGTATCCTATTACTAAGCCTCCGCCGTCTGTCTGTCATCGGGTTGTTACTTAAAAACCAGATAAGCTAGACTCTTGAAAAATTTTGGCGATGTATTCCTGATGCTAGGATTTTTTCCAAATTATTTGCTTGTTCTTTTATCTTTTACAAAATTATCTAAAAATATGTAACATTTAATTTTATAAAGAAGACTTGACTTTTGTATGTACGTGTTGACCATTCACTGATCTATCTAATATTTACTGTAATGCAATTTTTTAAATACCTTTGACCAACATAGCTGGTCGCTGAACTTGGTGGTAAGCAAGCTCTGTTGATAGTAGTTGCTGACCCTGTCAAAGGGCTTATCGGGACGGCAGAAGCCAGTCTCAGTACCATGATGTCATACTGTAGAGTCCCAGGGTCGTATGATGGGTGAGTGAATATCTTTTGAACAGTAAATTCTTGGTACAGGACTGGTTCATAGGTACCGGCTGCGTCCCATTCACCTAAGCGAACTTTTACGTTCGGAGCAGTTCGAGTGGCAATATCTCTGAAAAATATGTGGTTTTTAGTTTTTACACGACTTACATTTTGTAACGTAACTTTTATTTGAAAGTAATTTCCACGTTTTTACTTACATGTAAGGAAGCATTCTATGTGTAACTGTCAACACATTCAACTGATCAATGAGAACACCACCAGCGATGTAGTCGTTCTGTTTTGTTAAAATCATGGCCTGAAAAAAATGTTTTTAGTGGTACCTTACTAATACTTACACTATGTAAAAACAAAAGGATTTTTTTCGGGTTTTTACCTGCCAAGGGTATTCACCGAAGTTGGCTTGACCGGGACCTGGAGTCACAGACACGGCGGGCACCTTCTGCTGAGTACCACAAGCTATAAGATTTTTGGTCAAGTCTATTCCGCAGCAGTACACCTGACCAGCTGGACATTGGGTCTGTAATCGCATTTATTTCATTTAAGTAAAAATGACAAAAATCTTGCTTGATTATAAAGGGGGAAAAATAAATAAATAGGCAATCTTATAGATTAGAAGCGATCCAATAAAATTAGTTCTGTGCAAGTAACTCACCGGGGTGACTATTCTAAAATCAATATTTCCATTAGTTGTAGAACATGTCCCTGCAGGAACGCACAGACAACTTGTCTGTCTTTTTTGCCTTGCAACGTGATTGCCCACATCTTGAGCTGTGATATTAAAGTTTAATATGTTTTTAC
This sequence comes from Choreutis nemorana, assembly GCA_949316135.1. Taxonomy (NCBI): domain Eukaryota; kingdom Metazoa; phylum Arthropoda; class Insecta; order Lepidoptera; family Choreutidae; genus Choreutis; species Choreutis nemorana. The sequence goes on from OX438598.1 coordinate 5,544,388, forward strand.
GATGTTTGAACATAATTTCCCTCTTTTCCCTTGGAAACTTGACGGCAGTATCGTAAGAAGGCTGCTGGTAGCTGTAGCCGACGATTTGTGGAGCTTGGTATGCGGCGTTGGTGGCCGGGGTGGTGCCAAGACGGGGGTCGATCGGGATCGTTCCTGTGTCGGATTCATCAGGATTAGCAACACATATAACGTCAGGGTCATTACAAAGAATAACTGGAAAAGCCTGTCCACCTCTTGTTACGGTCGTGGTCGTAATTGTTGTCGGCGGCGGCGGCGGCGGAGGCGGGGTAGCGGTGGTTGGGGTGACAGTTGTGTTCATCGGAGGAGGAGGAGGAGGTCTTGTGGTTGCCATTGTGATGGTCGTCGCCGCTGTAGTAGTCGTCGGCTGCAAGATTGCAGTTGGCACCCCGACCACAATAACTGTCGGGGATGGATTCGGCAGCAAGCCTAGGCAAGTGGTTAAAAGCCAAAGACACATGGCAGCAGTAGAACTGTTACGGTCAGAACAAACACGCACCGTTTGTGACCTACGACTGATGGTATTGACATAAAACTAGGAATAGTGATGAGCCTGTATTAAATATGTCCTTAGATGAATTGATGGTATTCCCCTAACAATTTCAGCCTTCATGCATGGAGTAATACATTTGATCACGTAGCGACAAATTGTCGCAATCAAAAAATGTGGATTACTAATCTGTGAACTACGTATGTCGTAATCCTCTGTAGCGAATTCATTTGATTGAAAATTGGTGTTCTTTTAAATTACTATTACCAGAAAAGTACAAACAATAGCAATACCTACTTCATCACAGTATTTTAAAGCAGCCGCATTTGTTTAAAGCCGACACCGTCAAATAAGCAAAATAAACTAGTAGGTACTTATTTAAACCTTGACGCATTACCGATTTAAAACTGTTAAATCTAAAACAACAATATCCCTAACCACTCAATTACAACCATTTACTAAGTCTATTTTTCAGTTTGTTTGGTAGGTAGGACCTAATACCGTAAAATTGTCACTAGAAAACATCGTAATTTTGGAGGTATTTTTTATTGTTGACATCATTTTGTTGAATGTAAAATTAAATATCTTTGTAAAAGCCATCGCACTATCACCGACTTAGTTTGAATAGTTAGTTTGAATTGTCCCAATATCGCTAGAATATTTAGATTCCTTTATTTAGTTACGAAATTTTATGTTTGTACTGTTATACTGTTTACAAATGGGAATGTTTTTTAAATTCATAATACTTTTGGGATTTTTGTGGGGGTTTCTTTCGAGTTTAAGGAGTTACCTCGAAACAAATCTTTAGTTTATAACAGTTGCGGCGTAAGGGGGGGGGGGGCGGTTCGCCCCGGGTGCCAGGGAAAATCATTTTCCAAAAAAATTAAACTGGTAACTCACAACATATTTAATTGTTTTTTTTTTTTTGGAAAACATATAGTTAAGGATAGATATAAACTAAATTTTACACTTAAACCAGTAGTATTTCCACAAAATTTTACAATAACCGTAGCTCTCACTACAATAATTATTAAATTTAATACAATAAATATTAATTCCACAGCTTATTTTACAAAAGAGTTATGATTTAAATAATAATAATAGCAAATGAAAAAAACCGGGCTAAAAAAGAAAAAAAATTAGTTTATGTTTTATTTTTCAATTTTAAAAATTATTTGAATCTGTGTAAAACAAATCTATTCACAATTAGCCTTAAATAGTTTGCAAGCTCTAGGAATAAATGAGTTTGAGGCAAAATTGGTTCTGCAAAAGGGATTATAAAAAGTATCCTTAGCTCTAGAACTAAGGGCGGGGGCAACTAAACAAAACACAATACAAAAATCGCGGTGGAGTTAACTTCGTTGTTGAGAACTTGAGATATCTCGGAAGTCTGTGACCAATTTGATGTTGTCTGCATGGGGGGCTTATCAAAAATTAAATCTGCCCAGGGTGCTAACTTACGCTATTCCGCCACTGGTTTCTACATATAAATTTCCATCTGACGAAAATGAATCTAACTAAGAATATTTTGAATTCTAAATTTTCACAGAAAAATTAAGTAATTGTATACGGAACCAATATAAATGTTTGAGACAAGATGGCGTTGTTTAGCACCAACATCAAGCTTTCCCTCATTTTTAATAGAGTGCGCTAGTAGTTTATGACTTCGCGCACGCCGCTGTACGCAGCGTTGCCAGAACATGACTATTGTAACGTCACTATTTACTTTTTGATCCGTTGACGCTACAATAATTGTAACTTTATCCAAAGTAAAGTAATTATTACTTTACTTTCACGGCTAAAATATTAGGAGTGGATTAAAAAAAACTAATTTGAAATGTGAATTTAAATATTCCTCTTAAGCATTTTTGGTACGTTACTAAGATTTGACTTTTCTTAAGTTTTTCTTTTTGTTTATACGTAAGTATAGGTAAGTACAGTAACAGGCGGACTTGATCACTCAACCTACTTTTATTAAACTAGGCGCTCAAGAACCATAAAATAAAATTTTGTTTTTAAAATACAAAAAAAAACTACAAGATACTTTTAACTTTAAGTAAATTCTCAGCCTTTAATTCTATGAAGACCTTCGAAAAACGTTATTTTTAAAACAAAAAAAAAACTATTTGAGCAGGTTATGCTAATTTAGAAGACAGGCGTCTGGCAACACTGGCCATACGTCAATACAAACAGTCCACGAGCAAGAATCAGTAGGGTAGTACATAGTTATTGTATAGGTATAGATAATGATCACAATGCCAGCCAGTAGTGCTCGCTCAGTGAACGCACGATGCTTTGCACTATTTGCGACTCTGATTGTGCGACTGACATTGCTATAATGTATCATCTACCCGCGTGTTTTTATAATGATTGCTTCGTTTAATCAACTGTCTATGAATCAGAGATTTGGTTTCAGTTCAGTGAGTTAATATTTGTGACCCCAATTAGGTAGAAGTCTTATCGGATCCATCGATTAGTTATGGATATTTAGGTACTCAATAATCTGAACATGTCCAGATAAAATGTGTAAAATGTTTTTAAAGTTTTGTTTTTGTTTACAAAACCATTAAGTGTTGTGGATGTTTGTTGCAGACTGTGTAATGTTCTTATGCTAATACTATTAAAACGTTTATTAAAAATGAAGAGATACTATAAAATGTCAGAAAGCTTCTGATAAGTTTCATCGTTTCTGGGCTGACCAAGATGCCTTCATACAACCAAAAAATTAATGTTGATCTTAATTTAAACGAGAGCAAACACATTAACAATAAATGCAAAGAAGAAGGTAAAGTCAAAGGAGAGTATAAAATTTGCATCACACCTGCAGGGCTCACAAAGGATCAGAGGCTTGCTTTTGCTTTGAGAGATTTCCTGGGGTCAGCTAAAAAATCAGTAATGACGAGTGAAAGTGATTTAGAGCCAAAATCTGCTCTTGAAGAAACTCTCCCATACATTGATGACAGTGTGGATACCGAGGATCCACCGCAGTCAGACGATGAGCGTCTGCAATGCATAGAGGCTGAGAAAGCTTTAAACAATGCTGCATGTAGATTGAGGCGGTGGCGCGCAGCATCGAGGAAACTGCGTCGTTCAAGGATTATTAATAATTTAGGTGAAGATGAGAAAAATGTGAAGGGAGAAAGGAGCGGGCACACGGACCTGGCGGACAGACTCCGCAGCCTGGCCGCGGCAAGCAGCATGTCGGCGTCAGCCGGCGAGCTGCTGTCGCTGGCGCCGCCGCTGCCGGCCGCCACTGCACCATCATCCCCGGGGTATCTGCTCTCACCCTCACTAGCAGACCAAAGCTCCTCCGAATATTTCGTAAGTCCATTTAAGCTAAACCAACTTCATGTTTTTAGTCTATGTAAAACAAATAAAGTAATGTTCGACTTGTCTTGCCTTGTCAAGTAAATAAATGCTAAGACTATTAGCAAACAGAACGAATACGTGTAGAGGAAATATATAAAAAAAAACTAATTCTTAAAACAATCATTACTTTTATGTTATTTGATGAGAACGAAACAAAGTTCTTAACGTTTTTAAGCATGTGAGTAGATAGATACGCATGTGGCTATGTGGGAACCAGATCCTCAGTGGGTTCTAGGAGGTTAGTAACCCCTTGCCAAGTCCCATGTATCCGTTAGGATAGATAGAAGTTATTGTTGAAATAGAGTTAATAATTAAATTATTAATAAATAAATAAATTAAATCAAGTCATCGGTCAATCATGAAATTCAATACTTTATAACGTTACATAGTCAAGCATTGAAAATAGAAGGCAAATAAATATTATAGACTTGGAATTCACATTTGTACCCCTGTCGTAATGGAGGAGACGGTTCGTAGCTATAATTTATACAGACCTGTGTGCCTACCGTGAGTTGTACCTTCGATTGCCGCCTTGCATTTAAACATTTGTATGAAACTTTGTCTAACGGATTATTATCGGAAATAATTTGGTCATACAAAATAAGTGTATGTAACCTGTCGTGTAGGAAAATTATACTAACTCAGGGTAGACACACTGATCAGCCGTTTGAAGCTCACCAGCACATTTTCTAGTTGTTGAAAAGAATTTACTAACTTCCACAGGTCCAAATGATTTCAAATTTAGTGCCCGGGCTGCTTCGGCCTTATTACCGTGACATGGTAACCTTGACCTTCCAATTCCTCGGCATCTTAGAGCACATATAACTTATTTGAGAAAATAACAATGGAATCATTGAGTAGATGTTAGACGCATAAAGATGATGATTATTCGTTTATCATCATCATCAGCTCATTATCTAGTTGAAAAAAGATTTTAGTAACTTCCAAATGTTCAATTAATTTGAATTTTGATATACCTACTGCTACTTAGGTGGTATTTTCATGACATTGTAATCTTGACCTGATGCTACAACACCAAGTAGTTTGCGGGATACTGAAGTCCTCAGTAACTTATAGCAAATACAGCGAGATTTGGACCGTTATAATTGCTAGACGGCCAGTACAGTTGCTAAGCAGATAGTATAGTTATCGGGACCTCATGGTCATGGTCAAACTACGGAGGTTTCTCGCCGGATTCTTCCCCGTAGAAATAGCATTCCAAACCGGTGGTAGTAAAAAAAAGACGATTTGAAAGAGCTTATTTTAAGTCTATTCGAATAAAAACATTTTGACTTTGACTTTAATTATCGATGGAGAAGGAAAGTCGAAACCGTTATTTACGTGAATGTGGGGACGTAGTGTGTCAAAGTACTAATAGGTACCTAATTTAAAAGAGTAAAATAAAAATGGATATATCGCCCGGGTCCCGCAAAAACCTGTTAAAACTTCAAATATAAAATGCGTTGGTTCCGTACAAACTTCTAGGTACAAAAGCAGACAGTCACGAGAATGGAATCTCGATTTTTCTACGCTTTTTCGTATTCTTGTCTTTTGTAGTAGTCTATGATAATATGTCAACCCTTGCAAGTGAGAGTGATATGGTGATACGCGGTACAAACGGCCGTATCATTTGATAGCGTTGAATCAGAAATTAGATTTTTCACTGCTTCAAGGAATAGTAGATTTGAGTATTTGATACCAATTAAAATTTGATATCTCAAGGAGTTCTCGAGAAAAATAGTTGTGACAAACAAACAAAAAGATAGACAAGCTGACACTGACGTAACTACATATTTACGGTTATCGGATTTTTCCCTCTCCTTGTGCTTTAAGATATTTTTCTTGCTAAATTTCATGTTTCTAGGTCAACGGGAAATACCCTACAGGTTCTGATTACCTTTTCAATTGTATGGGAAATGCGACATAATTGGCCATATCTTTCGACTGTGTAGACTAAGATGGTTGATTTTTCACAGATGTAGATAAAGTAAAGGAATAAAACAGGTCATCAAATCGGTCCTCCGACGCCACAACGGTATACAACAAAATATCACTATGTATGATAGAGTTAGGAGCAGCCAACGCATTATATTTTTACTTTTTTTGTTTGAAGGTCGTTACCACAATTTATCAACAATTATAATTTTTGCTCAATAATGCAATAAATATGCGGATCACGACAGTCAAATACAAGTTATGTAACAATTGTTTCGAAGGCAAAATAATAATATTTGTAAAGCTAATTTGAAATCATTAATTAATATTCTTATTAATGTTATGTTTGTGTATCAAAAAGTTTTGTTTGTAACGACTTTTGTGCTTAGATGTTGGTAACTGCGTTAGCCCGAGCCTAGTACGTACTGTAAGTTAATGTATTTAAACAACTGGCTGTTGCCCGCGACTTCATCAGCCTACGAAATATTCGTATTTTAAAACAAAATGTATCTGGTAAATATAGTATTAGTGTTGATTTCAATTTGCCTCGAAAATTTTTATGATATCCTGGACCCCGACGTTATTTTAATTGATTAAGTAGATAAAATTCCAGTTTTCCTTTTTATTCCAATGTTAAAAAATTGGTAGCAAGTAAATATTATTTACTTTATACAATTATGTTATTGGTGGATAGTATTAAAATGCATTGGTGCTTAGGCACATCTATACAAACTAAAATTGAAGTATCGAAATCGTTAATAAATGAAAGAAAATTAAACCCATATAGGAGAGGAAATATAAGAAATCAAAATGGTTTAAATTATTATACATTTAGAGTGTTTAGAGGGAGGGGGTAGCGGGGCGTGAAATTAGAGGGTTTTTAAATGTAGGTATTTCAAAATAAGAATCGGGAGGCACGGCAGTGCCCCCGCCATATCGAGCGCGAAGCGAACACTGCCGTACCATCTTTTACTGGAACCATTTGGCCGTATTTTCAGGCACCTATTTGAGAACCTCTGGATAAGACCAAAACGCAGACATTTTCGTCATCTAGTTAGCTATAACCATATGCTTAACATGCAAAATTCAAATCTGTAGATTATTTAGTTCCGAAGTTAAACGAAAGCAAAGTTTCGCATTTACGACACTCACTCACTCATGATCATCAAAATAGAACTAGTACTTCCCATAAACTCAGAGAGCTGAAATTTGGTACAGAGTTAGGGTATAATGATCATATAAAGGGAAAACTATAAAAACTACGATAATCGAAGATTTAGTTATAGGTCAGATAATAATGGATTTGGTATCTTTTATATGATGGCCAGTGTAAGAAAACACTTGTGAAGTGATAATGACTAAGCTTGTATTATATCATGTTGAGCGCGATTTTATTTTTTACTTTCCACCATTTTTGATTAAGTTTTCAGAAAACTTATGTAAATAAATATGCACGTTGTTCTAGCTACTTGGTATTTTTTATTTTACAAGACAAAACACCGGTCACACGAATACCTATCTATAAAATATTTGAAATTAATTTTTTCAATTGGCACTTTAAAATGTAGGAAAAGTCCAATCTGCACTAATAATACTTACTTAATAATAATAATATATTTCAAATACTTGTTACTTATGTTTTGTTTGTGTTGTTTAGGTGCTACTTATAAGTAATAGAATTTTAAATGCGGTCAAATTTGTTTTAAAAACGTTGAACTCAAAGGAAGCGTAATATTTGAAATTATTAAAAAATTAAATTTACGCTTAAGAAATAGAAACTTTAACGAAAACCTGTTGCTGCAGTATTAGAATCAGAACTGGAAATAAAGAAAAGAAAGATTTTAAGATATAAAACTACTCTTAAAAAGAAAAACACTTTGTGTAATAAGAAAATCTAATAAAATAAATAAATATGCCTACGTTTCTACAAAAAGAAGTGAAATCCCACCAAAAACATTCTGTAAAAAACTAGCCAAGGCTCGATGGAGCTACTTGTTTATCTCTAAAAGTAATGAAATCTAGACAAAGTTGTGCCAAGCCAAAGGTTCCTAACTGCGATTTCTTTATTATCATAGTTAATGTTGTGTGACTTGGCCGTTGAAGGGTACACAAGGGTACAAAACCAAGTACTCCATCACACCATTGCACCAATCTGTCGCCAGAACCGCTACCGATGGACGATGGAAAATTGCCACTTGGAAAACGTTGATTCAATAACTAGTCAATTGTAGGCTTGATACAGCTGCGTATTTCAATAATACTTATGTATAGGTGGACTTCTAATCATTGATAGAATCGTCTGTACGTCTTTTTTATGTTAGTTCGGTGGTCGATTTGATGCTCCACAAAGAAGAGAGCAGAAGTCAGCATTGTCAATGCTGAATGCATGTGTTGCACAATTAACAACAGCCTAAAATAAGACACTAGCGTCCAATTACCAGTATGGGCTATAATCTCGCTTAAGAAACAAAGGTAGTTACAACAGATATAACATTATGTGTAAACAAAATTAACGTATAAAGAATTTTCAACGGCCAAGTCACACAACATTAACTATGACAATAAAGAAATCGCAGTAAGGAACCTTAGGCTTGGCACAACTTTTCTAGATTTCTTTACTTTTTAGAGATAAACAAGCAGCTCCATCGAGACTTGGCTAGTTTTTTACAGAATGTTTTTGGTGGGATTAAATCTACTGTTCATTTAGGGGGGAAACTTGGGCTGAAATTTTGTATGGAAATATAAGTATTTGAAAAGTAGGAACTTCGTTATTTGAATTGAATTTGCTCGTCATAAATTAAAATCTAGGTAAGGGATTTTGAATTTCAAATTTTGATATGGGAAAGGGCTGGTGAAAGATTTGATATGAGTATGTTACAGTTTTTCTAATAATAATTTATTTTACGGCATTTTTCCTATGGTACAGGCAACAACTATTTTACAATAAATACTGTAATGGTTCTGCTTTTAAGTAAATTTTTGCGTTAACTATAAAATAAGCATAAGAATAATTGATACGTACGAGTATCACCCACGCTCTTATCTAAATCGTTCAAAAATTCCAAGAATATCATATACAAATACTTACCTGCGTAAGAGAGACGTGATAAACTGTTTCGACAATAGTTGCAGGGTAGGTAATATAAATGGCTTAACATTTTTCATAGAGTTTGATTTGGTAGAGTGAGAACAAACAATAAGTTCGTTGTAATGCATATCTAATGAACTGTGACAGATAAAACCGATAAGTTACAAAAACGTTTTGCAAATATCTACACACAGATATGAAAGTAAACATTCTAGACAACTCAAAGGATTTTATTGAATCGCGTAAAAGTATGTATCTCAGCTTAATGCCATTCTCCGTTGAGAACCATAGGAATATTTTATCAAATATTATCGAGTGTATGACGTTACTCATGGAGGTCACCGGTTAAATATTTATGACTACCTACTGCCTGGTGAGGTACAGTAGTTTTGAATAGCAAGTCCACCATGGGCATGTCGTATAATAATATTATAATAAAATCTGCTTTATAGTCACGCTATAAATAAAACCACGCATAACGATACACACATAGATTGTAGATTTTGATCTAAATATTACTGAAAACTTACAAACTGAGTTTACAGTTTTAACCATGCACCCTCAAAGACCTTAATTTCAGTGCGCCGCCCAAGTAAAGTAATAAGTAGTTGCTGTCAATATTGGTCTTGTCTTTGCAATTTACCAAGAAATATGACTGCTGACTTAACTTGACTAGTTCTCCTGGAGATGAAAACCAAATCCAATTCAATCAAGCCTGTTCCTCTGATCATGAACAATCCTCTCTTCTCCACATTGCTTTCACTTGCAAGTCACTTTTGTGGTTTACATTTCAGAAATAAGTATGAGAGAAGAGAGAGGGGAAGGAGGCTATGCATTCTAGTATAGTGTATAGGGAAAACACTTATTTTGCAACTCACTCTTCTGTACATATTTAGACCAGTCAGTAAAATCTTATTTTATCAATAGGCAATGGGACAAAAACTGCAGTTACAATTTTTCTTAAAGCGAGCAAGTAATCTGCCTATTGAAGTTGTACATTTTTTGGACTCTCGCTCAGGTTAATTCTTATCGATCATCAATAATCATAAGAATCAAGTCAGACAATATGTTCCAATTTCACCCATACAACTTTAGGTATATGCTGCACTGTTTTAAAATTTAGGTATCCAAATATCTTATTTCTTGTTAAGCATAGCATGACTGATTTTCTTACTAAATTATCTTAAATTTTCTTCTATATTTATACCCAATTCAATTTTCCTCCGAGGTAGTCGCAGGCATCAGCCAATAAGTGAATCAAAATGGGTTCCTAATATAAACATGACAGTGGTTCTAGAAATAGAACAAGAGGAATGAGGTCTAAGTAATCTAATAAACCACGCGCTCGGGACATGAAGAGCACGTGTTTTATTTAATTTTATGCTCTTCGTGCAGTAGGGACCTAAATGAACAAAGTGTACGTACATGGCACTAGTATCGTATGATCTTCATTGTTAGTTGAGTCTCTCATTTGTCCCAAAAAAGTTGATTTCTCCGTTTATAGGTAAGCTATTTAAAGGTATTATCTGAAACTAAGAAGTATCGGAGACTTAACGTAAGTATATGAGTTTATATCTGTTTGTGGAATTATACATTTTCTCATAGCACTAGCAAAAAAGGTTTATTTGTAATTACCTACCAGATTGATAACAGCCATATATATAAAAAAACGAAACCTTTGTAACTTACATGCACGCAAGATTTTAGTTCCACTACCTTAATAATAAAAATGTATTTTTGTTTTTATTAAGGAAGTTTTTTTCGTTTGGAAACTGGATCAGTGAAAACGTGAGTACTAAAAATTGCGCATGAAACAAGAAAATAACTCTTCAATACAGCTGTGGTCATTTGCCTTTCACTTTGACTTTAATAGTTTGTATTCTTTTTCAGAGTAGGTGGCATACTACTACGACTATATTAAATAAAAACAACAATTTTGATTTAAATTTTATCATAACGCAATTTTTCAGAATACATTTTTACAGAAATATATCGAGAAGTCGGGTTTTAGTTGTGTACCTATTTTTAGTTTTTTTCGTAGTTATTAAAAAAGCATATTAGTATTAGATGTCTATGTAGTTTTGGTAGGCCCAGAGAAATTACATGTGGTTCACATTTAAGTCGGTGTTTATAGAAATTACCCCCAATTATCGGTCGCATGCAAGCAAAGTCGCGAACAAGTGCTAACAATTTATGTTTTTTATTTGCTAATTGAGCCCTTTCATTTGAGATTCAGACTCAATATGGTAAAACGAACGAGAAAAAAAACCATAACATGTATTTTGTACCACAATATGTAATCTATGCCACTTATGACATAAATATGAATCGATTCACACCTTATTCATCAAAAATCGGTTAAATAGTTTAGGAGCTATGGTGGAACACAGCACATACATCACATCAGGCAGGTAGTAGGGTAAAAACAACAACTAAGTAAATCATAATTTTGGGATTTTCCCAAAATCTGCGGATCGCATTTTAACTTGTAATAAAGTTGTCATTCAAAAGAAGAAAGAATATGTGTAAAGCCGTCTTTTGACGCAACACTGGAAAACCCACATTTGCTTACAAAATTAAAAAACAAATTGTGTACTTACATACAAAATCTTAACTCAACATGACTAACTTGTGTATGTCATATTACAAAGCAACCTAAGTAATAAAAAGGAACAGTTTGAGAGTATATTGCAGTAAAAGATAATGTTAAGACCAAAGCTCTTAAGGGTCTAAACATCGAGCTTTCTATAATAAGCTTTAAAAAGTTTGGTCTTGAAATAATGCCTAATGTAGGTGTGACCTAGAAAAAAAGGGTGGTTGGTTTCCAGAGATCTAAAATATTCAGAATGCCGTAAAATGTTTGAGAGAGTACGTTTCTAATACTTTAGATGAGATCTGCAACAAGTGTGTTTTGTCAGTAAAATAGGTACGGCAGACATTTGTCGCTAACTAAGGCAGGAATATTCTGCCATATAACAACCTATCCTCATTCAAAATATATGCGGGAGTACTCCATTTTTCCCTGCGTGATGAATTATGAATAAAGAGTAGAAGAAGCCGAAGAACCAAAGATCAATAAAATGGAACATTCCAACCTGGACAGGGTTACCTGTTAAAAAGAAAAGACCTGACAAAATTCCTGATTTGCTATTAAAATTTCTCGGATCGAAAAGGCGAACTCTTCGAAGATGCTATGCAAAGTTTTTAAAATGAAGTAAAATAACAATGACTTGTTTTGTATAGCATAAATAAAAAAGATATGTCGATGACTATAAACTGTTTTTGTATTAAAATATCTTCATTTAATATATGTAATGCTTTGTAGTCGGTCGGTATTCTCTAGGTACAAATGCTACGGATTGATTCTATTGTAATATTACTACATGTCATAACATCGTCTATTCAGAAATATGCAAAAATCTAACATAATGTAAAACTACATCTCAAGTCTGGTCAAAAAAAATCGAATGAAGTAGATGTTAACACATTACTTTCTTTTTTCTTAATCGAAAATCAGTGCAGTCAGTTTTTTGTGCTGTCATAACCACAACCAACATATGTATTTTTGATAACTTTGAAGCCTAAGCATGTAACATTTTGTTCCAACGCCGCTGGTAGTTGGTCGCTAACGAGGTCGTCAGCTATCAGTCGACCTCCTCTCCACAGGCTCCCGACGTTGCCCTCGTGACCCAAATTTTCGCTATGACATCACCAAATAGCACCCATTTCTATGCGGCTCTACCTCGAATCCCCCCCCCCCCTGGTCACCTCTGCCTCCTCGGCCGGCTTAGCTGCAACACCACATCTTTTCCCGATGTGGATCTGTCAGTTCACAAACTACAGCATTAAGAATATGTTTTTGAATGTACTTTAAAGCACCGTCCTTATTCATCAAATCGTTTTTTACTAATTAAACAGGAGTTGTTTAAAAATATAATTTTGTTTATCACGTCATTATTATACATTTGTTACAAATTAATTGTTCGAGTAATTTCGAAGTTGAGGCAACTGTTATGCCACATTTTTTTGCGGTTTCTGTTACAGACTGACATTGATTAAAATTTGACGCGCGCATAATTAAATATGTAGTTTCATTTTGAAATTAAAATAGAGCGAAATCTTTGGTTAAAAATTGCAGGTGCATATTGTGAGATGATATTTATATACAAGTCTAAATATTTTTAACATTTATTAGGATTAATTTTTGACCTTTATTGATCTAAAATGAGCCCTACCGGTTAGGTAGGTTTCTTTGAAATTATTATTTAAAACATGGGATTTAAAAGTTGGAACTTTTACTATATCAAATATCAAAATATGTTTAAGTTTTTTGACACTTATGCATATGGTCGGTCCTGAAATCAATGATGATAATATGTAGGTAAAATGTGCCAATACATTTTTTTTTGCATTATTTTCACTACTTTCATCATATGAGGCACGTTTTCCCCCAATTTTCCTTTTATGTAGTTGGACGAACAGAAATAATTAGGATAAAATTAGTCATTTTTTCCTTCTAGTCTTTTTGACCGGGTTTAACCAACCTTTGGACTTTACCTTGTTTATCATAGATCTAATTTTATCCGCACTTTCTTAGTTCCGTTTTATCTTATTTTAACGTAGCGCGAGGGAAAGAAACAACCGGGAACTGTTTCGTTTCAAATAAGAAAAAAAAAGACAAAATTCAATTGAAATTTTGTATCTATATCCTTTTCCAGGAAGTCAAAAGCATTACTCTTGCACCTTTTCACGGAGCATTTCAGCATTTGAATCATCAATGGCTCGCGAGCAATAATAAGGGAAAACTTGCTAAGCGACGTTAAAGCTCTAATATCTTTGTACAGTTTATGGCGGTTTTTTAATATCTTTGATTTCATTTTTTTCTAAAGTCTATCACCAACTATCGGACTATTTTTGCAATTTTATCAAGGGAAAATTAATGATTGAGTGCACAGATAGATAAGTCAGTCCAGAACTATGATCTAGGTAGAGTAGATTAATGATTGGTCTCCGCTGCACTCCGCTACCAATAATTAATCTATGACTAAATACGGCACAATGCCAAAAAAATCTGTCTGAAAGTATCAGTATGAGGAAAGCACATTCTAGGTATTTATTTAACTGTTTCTATTTTGATAGGTGTTGTATATTTTTTACTAGTTTTCCCGTGTTTGTCCAAGTGCATCTTCACTTCTCACCCGCTCAGACGAAAGTTTTAAATAACATGTGATGTGACTCATTTCAGTAACATCTGACCCCGGTATCTACTAGCAATTGTCGCCTATTCTGGTGTAAATATGTTTTAAGGTGAAGAAAGTATGTTTAATGGTGTATCAGCGAGTAAGCGAGACAGTGTATGTATGTGTGCCTGTGTACGTATATGTGAAAGAAAATTTTTACAGTTTTTATGTATGTTTTCAAATATATTTTAATAGTATTTTAACGGCCTCTGTTGCACAGTGGTGAAAACAACTGACTGCCACGTTAGAGGTTTCGGATTCAAATATCTGAGGAGGCGGAACTTTGTGTTTTTGCAAGACGCATTATTTCGCTTACCGGTCTTGGAAGTAGTATTCATATCTATGTAGTTCATAACATATCTTTGCTTAGTAGGTACCTGCGATACTTCAATATTCCTTTAGAGTCAATGTGTGTGTCGTGATGTGGTTATTATTATTTTGTTTGAAAAAGTTATTTATAAATACTTCACATATGTAGGTGTGTGTTATCTCAAATGTGTAGATACCTAATACAAAAGACACAATCGAATTATGAAAATTCCCCTTTTTGTTTGAAATCTTAACACAAATAATTTAAGTGTACTATATAATTAACCTACCTACATTATTTGACAAAGTGCAGTGTCAAAGGAAAATGGGTAAATTGGGACCACCACCCTTCAACAGCAATAAAGTATGTCGTTCGAGAGGTAATTTTTATGTCAAACAACAATTGTTATAGCTTTGTTGTTACAGTCTGATCTGGTTATGACGTTTTTGTATTTATAAATATTTAAAAAGTTTTTTTAACTTTTGTATTTCTATACCAATATACACTCCTTTGATTATTAAACTGTTTAGATAGAGAGTTCGAAAGTAAAAACGTCAAAAAAAATGTAACTTACAGAACATGTTCTTCCTGATTAATAGCAAAACTGACATAGAAGTGTAAACACGTATTTTCCGGTACATAAAAATGACGAATTGCACCTTAAAATTGTGCAGAAATTATGGGGAACCGACTGAAAACTACTGCAAAAATAACATATCATCAGGAAATACACTTACACACAGGGTAAATTAATTAGGCAAAGTGTAATTTTGTCCTTCAATCGGTCAAATTTACAATGTTTTCGTCCCTTTAATTGAGATTATTCTATTCTTTTATATTCTATTAAAATTAATATTTCCCTACTTATGGTTTAGCTACTTTTTTTAAATTAAAGTTATAGGAATGGGGTAGGTACATATTATTTTATAAAAACGACGTTAATTTTTATTATAATGAATTTTTGCCAACATTTATTAAACTAGCCGCTATTTTTAAATAATGAACTGATTGCTTTCTATACGAGTTAATCGATAAATTAGTTACCCCTTGGATATTAAACTTAAATTTTGATTACTTTTTTATTTTTTCTGTTTTTGGTTATAACAAATAAATTTTAATTACTTATTGAACACAAACACAATATTCGAAAAAATAATGATTAAAAGAAAAAAGCTGAAAGAGGGGCCCCAAAGGACTCAAAAGTGGGGGCGAATATTATTTAAGGGATTATTAATGGGATGTATTTACATGACGTGTATATATCGTGGGTATAACTTGCAAAGATACGCCCCCACGTTTTGAGTGGCCCCTCTTTCAGCCCCGTAGGGTTATTTTCTTATTTTTAGGACATTTAAAAACGTGGGTTTATGGATTACTTAAATCTATTAATGATTTTTATCTTTGTTGTTTGTCTGATAACTTATCGGGAACTGCCACTCTCTCCGTACAAATATAACCAAAATCGGTCAAGCCGTTTTTATAGTTGGAAATTGCATTGTGTGTTTGAAGCTACCATGAAAATTTCAGCTAGCTTGTCGGGAAGTGCCTCAAAATTGAGTTGCAAAAATCAAACCGGAACGACAAACAAACAAACAAGAAAAAGTGGGAAGTATATAAAAACGTGGGAAAATGTATTTTAATTTAATACCATATAATACATATTTCACAAACATAATGGTAAATATTCAAAAGCTGATATCACTCGGCATGCTTGTATGACAGAAAACGCCACCTTGCGCGATTACGCACACAAACCTTCAAAAAATTAACTGTCTTCTAAGTTGCTCTTATTCTATCTAGACACGTAAATAATCAAAGAAATACTCGTTTTTTTAAACACTGTACCATCGAGATGCGTCCAGGCAGATACTGGGAGCCCTCGCCTCCTTGAATCCGTTCGCTTGAAGTAACCACCGTGCCGCGCTGATAGTAAAATAACAATCTGTCGTTCGTTTGTACTGAAAATCTAAACTTACAAGTGTTGTCTTGTGTTAAACGGAAATATATACAAAGTTGTAATAACAATTTTATTTGTAATTGAAATTACATATTTAACGATATATCTTATGGCTATTGGAGGATGGTCCTAGTTTTCATACATTTTTGCCCATTATCCTTTATACTGTTAAGTTAGTTCATCATTTAAGTATTTTTCTTTAGCAACGAAATGTTAGGTTAAAACAATTAAAGTCAAATAACACTTAACCTCATTAACGAAACAGTGATCTATTAAAACTCAATTTACTCGTGTGTAACTTTATAAGTACAAGGTCGTGTTTGACGTCATAGATGAATATTCGGTCCGCATGTCCATGCAGTAATTATAAGATGTATTCCGTTATGTTTGCATTGTTAGACAAATTAAACATGTTTAATTATTGCCTTGACGACTCTTTGGGCTTGCAGTATGGTTCACAAGTCACAGATGAGAAATATGTGTTTTAATTGCAGAACTAATATTTATTTCCATGTATGGTTGTCAAAGTAAAATACCAAACAATAAATAATTGGTGAGATTAATGTTACCAATGCAATATACCTATACGCATCTAAATAAGGAAAACTCTTTGCAAAACAAAGTTGTAATTAAAAAAAGAAAAAAATTCGTTAGAAAAAAGGCACTCTGTACATTCCCCTTTACCACCAATACCAATTTTTATTAATCATAATTTTAAAACTTGCGAAATACCACACCTAGTGATTGTTGTTTTTATTTCAAACATGGACGATTGAACAAACTTCGAAGAGAACGTAGGTATATCGTTAAACATTGATGTTTTGGTTTTTCTATTGAATAATTCAAAGGCGTGCACAAACTTTTATGCAAAATTTTTAATCAATAAGGCTTTTAACTAATACTGTACGGTGGGCGAAGGTGAAGAACTCACTTTCCTTGTAATAAAGGTAACTGTTTTGTTCAGGGTTCGAGTCCAGAATGCTGCGCCGATACCGTCGGCATCGAGAGCTCCAGCCTGGCTGGCACTCCCGCGCCACCTCCTGGCCCTCGCTACAAACTCGCCTCTGAAGGCTCCGTCAGAGTCTGCTGCTTCCAGCACACCAGGACCGTCGTAGACAAGATATTAACCGCGAAATTCCTCAGAAAATGGGAAACCCATGTTCTACGTTTAGAAGAGGAACAGATTTCATCGAAATCTGTAAGTACGATTTTCTGAGAATTACTTATGACAAGTTGATTTGGTGACTCACATTTCATTTTTTTTTACTTTTAACATTTCTAGAAGATCGTAGGATTTTACAAAGTGTTGCAAGTAGTAAAAATTAAATGAAACAATGGCAGTATCAAATCGCATGCGTGGATAAGACGCGATTTTCGTTGAATTCGAGAGGGGAAGGCAGAGGTGCTACACACCGCTTTTTATGTTGAGTCCCTGTGTGATAGGTTGCGAATCTATCGCCACTATCCGGGCACATTGAGAAAAATGGCAATTATCTCTTTATAATTTTAATTTAAAGGGGATTATAGTTATGGGCGGCAAAAATTACCTACAAAGTTAAGAACTACTGAATTACTGTTGGCGTAAAACATTTACCGATACGCTAGGCGACTCCGCTGTGCAGTGATGCCAAATTGAGGTTAAATAACAAAATTGGGGTTTTGTAGCCATGAGGAGATTTTTGGAGGGAAAAATAATGATTGAGGGAAGATGGGGAATTTTTGTCATCAAAATTATTATTTAGGATTTCAATTCGAACAAATAATTGTTAACAGATCTGGGAACGTTCTCAAGAGAGAAAAAGCACAAATCTATGCATGATGATAGCCGCGTGGCCCCGGATTATTGCGACAGCGAACCGCGTTATTCCCGTGTCATTTAAATTTATACAAGTTGTTAGGTTAGATAAATATGGGCCATCAGATAGTCAGGAACAAAAATATTTGAATTCGTGACTATCGGCATGAAAGGTACAGGATCTTTACGTACGGGGGCAATGCATTGGCGGTGCTCTTGACATTCTACGACATCGAGGGGTTGTGTCGATAGGCGCCGATATCATTTTCAATTTATTAAACCATTTACTCGCTAGCCTATGAAGTATTAAAAATTACATACTAGTAAACCACTAGTTTTTGGGGGTTTTTCTTAAAACCCTGAATTTTGGGGGAATTCCGGGGAAAGTTTAGGAGGAAAGCGAGAAGTTTACCTGGTAACATTGCATATATAATAAATAGTAAATCAACCAGTCGATTAGCTTAATAAAAACATACGCAAGGATTTACTGACGTTTGTAGTGAGTGACTGAATAAGCCTGGTTGTTGTTACAATGTATTTGCATTATTTTTAGCAGTGCCGGTACTAAAGCCTTCTCGAACTTAACATCCTGAACTTCAAGTTTATGTACTGATTTACAAGTCATATGACGTAATGGCAATGTCAAATGTGTTATGTGACGACTCTCTTCACCGGCATTGTTATTACTATGTTAACACTGCATTTTACGGGAATGATAAGAAAATACTTTCCATTAATTTCACACATTTTTCTGAAGTGACAATTCAAAATAAATAGCTTGTAATCTTTGTACAACTGTTTAAACATGAATCTACGAGTGTATACGTCAATCCAAAAAGTATTACTCATCAACAATGCTGTCGCATGTTTTCAACCTCTGCGCATTCCTTGTGGTAGTAAAAATTGTTAGCTGTAGGAACACCCGCTTTGTTTGAGTGTGATACTGTGTAGATCTGGACCAGGCTTCAGGCTAGGGTTTCGCTCCCGGGTCTCGGGAACCAGGAAATTCCGGGAAAGATAATTGATCCAGGAGTCCCAAATTATTTTACATTGATGATTTAAATATCAGATCATAAAATTGTAAAATAATTAATAATACCCATCAGTTCGTACTAAAAGGCGTTCGGTATACCTTGATGTATCTTTAGAAATTAGTGCGAAATCCTAGATATAAATAATACCTTACATAAAATACAGAATTTAGTTAATGACACTGTAGAACAATAAAAATTCTAAAAATAAAGTAATTCTGAGAAAACGCTTTTTAGCTTTTTTGAGATTACTTTTAAAACTCCCGGGTCCCGGGAAACGTAAACGAATATTCCCGATTCCCAGGAACGCAAAATTGCCGGGAAAAGAGAAACCCTTACGGGTGAGCCGAATGGTCTTGTTCTAGTTAGTTATAATGCTTTAGACAGGCGTACTTCCGAAACGTGTTGGATTTTTTTTCTTTCTAACTCAATTTTGGTGGCTCTGAACTCTGCCTCTCTCAACTCAAAACAACTCTGAACTCAGTCTGACGAAACTAAGAGTTCCGTATATCTAATCATAAACATATTTCATGGGATTTCTTATTTTTAACATCCCATATTTTAACTTATGTGAGTAAGTACAATATAATATTAAGCAAATGAATACAACAATTTCGTTTGATATTTAAGTTCTTTTATACAAAACGATATAGCCCTAGTTCCCTGCCTTTGCACACTTATTAATGTTCATACGTAGAAAATGATTAACGTTAATTCCCTGAATCGTTTTTATGTTTAAAAATAAAATTATGCTATTCCTCTTTGTTGTGCATGGGTCAGTTTGGAATTAAATTAATCCTTAATTAAAAGCTCATATTTGGAATTGGAGATCAATTTAATTAACTGTGTTAATGACGTCGAATGCTGTCGAGAATAAAGATTGTGCCTTTATCGCTAACCGAGGTCAGCTGATAACTGTCGTGCGTCACTGTGTACTGTACGTACAGGCAGAGTTTAAAATTAACATGGATTTTAAAACGTGCGCAGGTAATTTTACGAAAATTTTGCTTTAATATAAAAAGCTTGTTATATTTTCTTGTTCTGCAATGCAAGTAACGATTTTCTCTTCTGGACGTCTTAATTCAGTACCAGAGGATATAATATTAGATAGAATTATTTTTTTTATGCAATTTATTTTTTATTCAATTGTATAAACTCTTACCAATTCGCATTTAAAAAAAATTCCAGTACCTAAATTAATAGATAGTAATGTATGTTTGTACAAGCAAAATAACAAAAATTTTAGCACACTTGCCGTCTTGTATTAATCAAATTTTAATTTTGTAAGGCGCTCGTAACGTATAACGCAACACTCTCGCGTTGCACAACGAGCCACACACAAGTAGCTCCCAAGGTGTTTTAGCCACTTAGCTCACAGGAACACAAGGCAACGTTGCATGTACCTATTTTCAAAGAAAACAAAAATATGCACATAAAATTGAATACATCAACAGTTTTGTTGATCAAAACACTTTTTGTGACGTCACGATACTATACGAGAATACTCTTTGCTCTAAATAATCCCACACTAGCTTCGACCATTCACTTATTTAAAGAATGGGGCCTTAAATTTTTTAAACGAATCACTCTTTGTATAACCCCGAATAACGTAGTTCAGCAGGAAAAATTTATCTTAAAAACAAAAATAAATCATGTTTACTTTTTAATGTGAATACATACTTAATCTACGTTTTTTGGTTTAAAAAAAAATCGTAGTCTTACTTTATATAAATAAATCATTTTTAATTAATAAGGTTACTGTATGGTCACAATAAATAAAATTAATGAAGCTTTAATGGGGCTAAGTTATCAATGTGTTCATTATAAAACAGGGAAACAAGGAGGAAACATGGGTTTTTACATTGCGGCTTTTATTCTGTTAATTAATCATTAAGACGAGTAGGAAAAAGAGATATATAGAGATAAAAGATATTTTCTCCGAAAAATGTAACGTTATCCATTTCCAAAATAAAACTAAAAAGTTGTTTGACACAACAATGGACGGAGATTTTTAATATTTTAAAACGAGAAGTTCGACCTTAGCATTTTAGATCTAGTGCATTTCCAGCATATTTAAATAACTTGCATTGCTAAATCGGTTCAAACGTCCCTAAATATAAAAGATAAGAATAACTTGTTGGTTTATACTAAAACTACACATGGTTGATACTGATTTGTCTCTGATGTTGTTGTTTTGCTACTTTATAGTAAAAAGTTTATAGTAAAAACATTCAAGATCAGTTCGGTGGTTGAGTTGAGCGTATTTTATATTATTTACCACCATAAACGTTGTTGTGTTAGTCATATAAAAAATAAGGAAGCAAATATCTTTAACGTCAATAATATAATAGGCTTAAAATTATTGGTGTCAAACGGAGTCTCATTCTCAATTGATCGACTAACTTATAATGTGCATACCTAAGTAAATAAATAAATGAAAAAACAGTTAGACAAAAACCTTCCCTTTGTTTTCTAAAATATTAAATCCAGTTTAGATATAACCGCAGTTCCTAGGTTCAAAAGTCCACGCGCTCTATTACTATCTCACGTTAAATTTAATGAATATTTTACAGCAATCTGGACTATTAGAGAGGCCGTTGCCATATAGCAGTATGCAAGAAGTATACTGTATAACACGATGGGACCCAGCCAGGAAATACTGCCTAAGAATTGTCATGCCCCATGGATCCATACTCCTTCAGGTTAGTACTCATTATTCCAATAAATAAATGTCAGCGAGTTGTTAATACAATTTCAGTTCTGTGTGACTAAAATTTACGACACTAAAAGTAGGCTAAATTAGTTGTTAGATATATATTATTCGATATAACACTGAACACCAATGAAACTTCCACGAAAATGATAATAAAGGCTATTAAGAAGGTGTATTATCTAAAATATTTTATATAAACTGACTACAAAATATTTGTATTTCATTTATACTAAAGTATATAGTAGTTAGTTTATATAGTAGTTTTATTTATGTAAACTTACCTATGGGAAGTAAGGTTAATGATTATTGTGGATGTAAAGCGTAACCTAAGTTCTCTTTTTCTTTGACAATTTGAAGTGTTGATGTATCCGCGCATCAACACTTCAAATCATTACACATTGTCAATTTTTAAACATACCAAACATTCGTTTAAACCCATGAATGTTGGCAATGAAACGATTTCGCAGAAGACATTATTATTAATTCTTTACTACACAGTGTTTTTTAGACAAATAATGTGTAGAGGAAAATGTAAGGTTAATAAAAGATGTATCAGCAACATATCAAGTAAAGCCACATGTCTAATGATGGTGTTTATTTTTTTTAGGCGTCTGAGTCGTATTCAAGGGATCAATGGTATCACTCTATCATTTGGAAAGTAAGTTGTTACGATAAAGTGAATAGTTTACAGTTATTTGTCATTAGTTTGACGACCCAACTCACCGTCGAATATTTAAAGGAAATTCTTTGCTATATTTCTATTTCGCAAGATGCAGTATTTTTCTATCAGAAGAATAAAAAATATTTTAAAAATAATTATTTACTTATTTAATAGAGTCGATAGTCATTAACAATAAAAAAATATTTTAAAGATCTTTGGAACATTTGGCTAAAATCTTTCGGCATAAAATGTAAAGTTTGTGTATTCCCGTTTTCCTCGTTAAGGGGACACCGGCACATAATTAAAATAATTAAGAATCATTTGCACTTGCCTATCTCTGTTATCACAGTTTAAAATATAATATTATTTTGATTCCCGTTGTCTCCGTTTTATATTTTTAATATTGAATCCCGGTAGATTGAAAAGATAAGTCGAGGCGTAGTTTAATACCATATCACGGCACCGTTTATTAAATGAATCGTAAATCTATTTTAAAAAATCGTTACATTTTTGTAGTATTACTGGAAGTTAACTTTAATTATTAACTAGTGATTTCATATTTGTAGTTGTCTTCGATATTTACTGATTCTAAAAGATATAAATAGAAATAGAATAGAGAATAGAATATTTAAAAATGATGGCTGATATAAACATAATGGAGCTCACGGTATTGAAACTCAACCATTAACGGACTTATGGAATGATAACAGAAGTTAAGGCGTCCATTAACCATTTATAAAGTTAAACCGACAATCGTTAATTTACGGATTAACTGTATTTTGCCCAACTATGGTTTAACTGGGTAAAACCAAGCTTTTTGTTTGTTTACTTTTTTGTAACGGATTATCGATAAACGAGGTTAACTCTATTTGATTAATGGGTTCCAGTTTCATTGTAATATATTTGTTGATTAAAACTATCAGGAATAGTTATAAATATACTAATAAATGTACGCATTTTGAGTTGATGAACTATGGTGACACTTTTTGATTCGTTTATACTATCCATCGTGTTCCATTTGGTAGTTTTTTTAGTATTATATTATTATTTTCTTTTAGTATCAAGAGTTAATAAATATTCCTAAATTCAATTTTCTTCTAAATTGCTTCTTTCGGATGTAAAACTGTTCTTGGAGTAGTAATTCAGGTTTAAGGGGGACAACGAGAAGTGAAATGTTAACTTCCCGGTGTCCCAGTTGTCAGATAAAGGGAACAAATGAAATAATATTTTATTCTATGCCGTGTCTTCCTTAACGGGGACACGGTAACAGGCACAACAGGAATATACCAAATAATATTAAATAGCCTGTTCGAAAGTGGAATCTCCTAATTGTAGGTCTAGTTCTACCCTTTGATATGTTTCCACTTTATCGTTCTGTTCTTAATGTTGAAGTTGAACAACTTTTTTTTTCAGCGAAATATGATACGGTATCAACACATATTAACAAAAAGTGTCAGAAAAGAAGTGGTATTAAAAGAATTAAAGGTAACAGTTTTTTAATTTATACAATAATATTTAGCTACATTACGTTATATTTGATAGGTTTTTGGAGTTAAATCATGCATGCTATATTAAATGTTTCCCAATAAAACTTTAAACTAATTTTTACCCATCAATAAGCAAGTCACTTTATTTTTTAATTATGACTTTGGTTATAATTCTATCAATGCAGACGGACATGATTATAAACTTTTATTTTTTTCTGTCTTTCAGAACATGGTTGATTTTGCTATGACAACCCCTCTGCAAGACGAAAGTGTGACTCGTGCGCCGATGCAAATTTTAACAGATTTACTTGCCGAGGTTTGTCAACAAATAATGTTTCCCTGTAATATCCTCTATTAAAAGAATTCGTAGATGTTCGCAGACGTTAAAGTTAATAGAAATCACAGTGAAAAGTAACTTACTGTTCCTATTAAAGTAATATCTACTTTTAAGTCTGTAGGCGTAAAAACATTAACTTTACTGCAGGTAAATTTGAATTTAAAATCAGACTTTTAAGAAGTTAAGAAATTCTGCTCATTAAAATATTCGAGTATCCATTCAGTGTTCATTGTCCGGTTGTTTGTATATGTGAACTTTATATTCGTTTACATTCAAATTATCATCAATGTCTCAAATTATTTTAAAAACCATCATACACTCGTTTATCCATTGCAATTTTTTACTAATTTACGGTACACTTAATTGATTCGAATTAACTTCGTCTACTACCGCCAGTTAAAAAATTTTTGAATGACAAGTATGATATAAAAAAAAATATATATATATCCCCTTACAATATAATCGGTACTAGGGTTTGGGAGTCTCCAGAATTTCAAATTCCCGGGTCAAGAGACAACCCACGGTCAAAGTCTTAGAAATTCCAGGAATATCACGACGTCTTATAATAAAATTATAATCGTGGTAATTGACTGACTGACCGATCATAATCACAAAAAAAAATATTACTACGGATACAACAATTGAAATTGCCCACAGGCCAAAAAACGAATGGGAACTTAGCTAGGAATCGCCTCATTGTACCACTTACTAATAGGGAGGTATACAAAATGCTAACCTACATCTTACAGCAGTATTAGTGAAAAAACTTTTTAAACACACGGAAGAACAACTTGCCTTCGTAAGATCTAGTCGATGACTTTAAACGAATTTAACTTGATTGACCGTTCGTAATGCCAAAGACTACAACTCTCACAAGATTTCGTTATATCCGACACAAGACACACGTTACAACATAGTAATAGTTCGTAGTTTCAAGAATGAAGATATATTATAGCTCTCTCAATGACAGAGTAGACGGGAAGCTAATAAGTTTATAACTTTTTAAATAATATTATTCTCGAGAAAGCTAAATTTATAAAAATCCTGTTGCTTCGAGAAATTCGTTCAATTGGTATTTACGTGCAGAGCAGAATTGAATGTCGAATTAGGTATGTGGGAATATTAGATTTGTAACTTGAAGGTCAATGAGAACTTATCAATTAAAACTAAGAAACAAAAATACAAAAATTAGTTTCATTTATTGTTTTTTCAGGTAAAAGTAAAAAGCAATAGATAAAGATTGAACGTATTTTTGGTAATATTTTCTTTTTGTAAATTTATTTTATCTTTAAAAATTATCATATGTCTTTAAAAGCTCCGACATCGATAACCAAACACCCTGTATACTTACATACAAACTTACATACAGGTCTGGCAAAATAGGTACGTCTAACTAATCTAACGTTAGCTAGTGGTAAGCTTCGTCAGACTATTACAACGCAAATATATAAAGTTGAACGAGCATTGGAGTCCTTATATTATAGATTATATTCTTTATACATGAGTATAGTATAGTATTTGTTCAGGAAAAGGATAGTAAAGACTGGGAGGAGTGGGCGAAGAATGTGACAACGGTGGCGGCCCCCTTGCTAGCCGAGCGGTGTTCGTCGAGCGAGCTGTGCGCCTTGCTGGCTCGGTTATGCAGCCGCAAGCCGAGAGCGGCGCCACTGCCTGCGCTCGCTCCACCTGTACGTCGCGTGCTTACAAGGAACGTAGACTTCGCCAGAGCCCCTAATGCGAGACTACTTGTGCGAGATTACATAAGGTATCTAATTTAAATTTAATTGATAAATTTAAAATAGCAAGTTGACGCTTGTAACTGAGCTAGCCTCTGTATGTAATAGGTTCAATTCACATACTTCGTTGTTTTTTATTGGACTCACACAAAATTTTTAATCGAAGAATTGTTTAATACACAACTTAAGGCCAGAATTTTTGAATAGTAATAATTTACAGGGATTTTTAATTATTTGAAATACTTATATTTACTGAATATAATTTCAGTGCTGTGAGTGCTCACAACTCCGGAGCGGCGCTGGTCCGTCGGTTCGTGGCGGTGACGCACGGAGAGCGCGCGTCCTGCCCGCACCCGCGCGCCGCACCCAACCTCGTGGCCGTAGCGCTGGCCGCTATCGACGACTACTACCGAAACTCACCCATGCCACACGTCTGTGATGAAAAAGAAGATGAAGTGCTCTGTTTTGCTGACATTTTGCTCTATATGTAAGTTAAGTTCTGATTATAGTAATATTGAAACTAATTTAATTAATCTGCATTTGAGTTACCTTTGAGTTTAGAAGGTCGCTGTAACCACCGTGTATCAAGTATCAAGAAAATGTCAAAATATGGTTACTATGTTGAGTAATAGGTAGTCACGATCCGATTTTCCGTTTAATTTTGCCTGGATTGGCAATGAAATTGTATCGTGTGGTAGTTGAATGTATTTTTGTTAATGTTAGGTGTGAGTACGAGGACTGGCTGTTGGTGGTGGGCAGCGTGCTACAGCCGGTGCCGCTGAGCGCGGCGGCGCTGGCGTGCCCGGGCGCGGCGCTGCGGCTGGGCGGCGTGCTGCGCGCGCTGGCGCGGGACGAGCGCTGCGCCGCGCACGCCAGCGTGGCGCCCGCACGCGCCGCGCGCCCGCACCCGCCCTCCTGGCTGCGAGCCGCCGCGCCCAACGACCCGCTGCTGGCCATGCCCACGCGGGACCTGTGCCAGCTGTGGGGAGACATGGTAACTATGACTACTCACTACTCACCTTCATCTTAACATCCTCATCTTAATAACCTTTCTTTAAATATTTTAAGGCTGAAACGCACTTAATATGTTTGCAATACGTATGGGTCCTGCGCGACTAGGCCGCACCGCAGATAGACTGCCATTGCTGTGACGTCTTTTAAAGAATTCATATTTTACACTCCTAACGCAACGCACCCACCCTACCTACTACAACCGTGATTTATTGTGTTTCAGTCTTTAGGCGATGTCGACAGCAGTGTAAATTCTGAGTCGAGATAGGTACCTAAATCTTAATACCATCCTAGGGCTAATAAACGATTTTTACTTTCAGCTAGGAAGCCTGATAAACTGCTGCTGTAAAAGAAAAAGCTTCCTACAAAGCATGTGCAAACATTTACCAGACTTTGTTCTAGTTGCATTTACTGAACATGTAAGTTTAAATAGATTAAATTCAAACATTTTAGATAACAGCACTTTGAATATGTTTTTCCATTTAACTGACTTCAAAAAGGAAGAGGTTTCTCAATCAATTCGTCTGTGTTTTACTTTACCCCATGATCTTAGCAGCACTTACTTTTTTGGTCAACAATACCAATATCATGTAGTCATATTTTGGTAGGTATTAACAGAATAGAATGCCACCCACAAAAAATTCTTCAAATTTAAATAATATGTAACTTCTTATTTTTCGATTAGCCGGCTGCCTTGGAAGCTCTTTGCTTGATGTTGGAGTGGGAAGTAGCAAGCGGAGAACAAACGCAGCTGGAAATAATAGCTGCGTTACAGGGAACTGAACTCGGCCTGAAATACTACCAAAAACTTTGTGAGAAGCAGCAGAGCCTGCAGGAATTGGTGAGTATTAGTCATTCTTTCTTTATTTTTAAGTAAGATCTAAGTAAGGTCCTACTTATTTCTATTACTTTTTTTAACATTAGCAAGCTGAATAGGTATAACGTACAAGCTTTCCTTTCTTGCAGAGTTCTTCTTCTGTGCCTTTCCAATGTGATTTAGTAGGTCCTTTACTTTTAGCAAGCAGAAGGCGGTCCGAAGCAACTAGCGCTGCCAGTGGAGGCGACAGACGAAGACGTGGCGAAATTATTGGAGGCGGGCGCGATCGGGAACCTCGAATGTCTCTCGCTTGCCTTCACTGGCGTCACCAGCGCCTGTGCTCAGCATCTTATTAAGGTACTAACATTTTGACTCTTGACTTTGACTTGTATAAGAAGTATTCTTCTGTTAATCTTTATAATCGAAACCCGCTAACTCTTTTAGTCCGGTTGCTCTGAAAAGCCCAATAAGCCCGCAGATGCATGAATAGAAAGTATACCAGTTAATTATTTTACAACTAGTATGTATCATCTTTGAAGTTTTTATATTAAAAGATTTATCAATGTGTATTACTTTTAGTTGCCGTCGTTGCGCTACCTCAACCTATGGGCAACTCAGTTTGGTGACAGCGGCGTCCAGCTCATCGCCGAGCATCTGCCAAAGCTGCAGGTCCTTAATCTCTGCGAGACGCCAATATCAGATAAAGGCATTGAAGCTTTATCATGTAAGTTTTCTCATTTTTCGGTACAATAGGCAAATCAATAAATCTATTCTATTTTTATTACTTATCAACTAATTGTTGTATTTCATTTCAGGCCTTTCAAGCCTAGAGCGTTTGAATTTGAACAGCACAAAGCTGTCAGCAGAAGCGTATAAGACTTTACGCGAGAGGTTACCACATCTAAAGGAGTTTGACATTCGGTACACCGAAGCGTGGTGACAAATAACACTTCCACAACTGCCATAAATTAACTGCCACTGATTTTAAATGATGTCGGTGTGTAGAATCCATCTATTAACTACAAGATTTGCGAATTTTGAATCGGACAGTGGTTCTCTGTGTGGTGATGGTATTGCAATGCGTAACTGTAGGTCGACATATAGTGATGTAGATAATCTAAATTTTATCATAGAATAAATTTGAGGTAAACAAAAAATACCAACACAAGTAAGTTAGGTTAGGTATCACAGACGCTCAAACATTCCAGACATTGAACAGTCAGTACCAACTAACACATCACAATCAGCATGAACACCTCCATTCATACATACCTTCTCTTGGTTTAGAACTCTACGGAGGTCCAGAATTCGATTATAAGCAGAATTCAAGCCGTTTTATCAAAACCTAGCGTTTACTTATATTTCTTGTGAAACTTAATTGTAATATTGTAAAAAAATTATTAAATGAATGATTATTGTATGTGTTGGAACTTAATCGAGTTCAAATACATACCTATTGACAATGTTCCCTTTGTTCTAGAGAAAATTAGTATGCTTTAGTAAAAGCTTAATTTTTACAAAAAATAAATTCATATTCTTAAGACAACTAGCAGCATATCGTAATTGAAAATTTTAAACCACAATCATACACTCCCGACACTTTTTCTATAAGATTAAAGATTTAGATTGGATAAATTAAAAATGAAAAAAAAAGTCAATTGAGGCAACCGACAGTTAATATTTATTTTACAAATATAAGTAATCATAGTGTAAGTATTATTAATAAATTCTTGTTTACTTGACAAACAATAACGATCTCAAAAGATGTCTTTAAGTACGTATCTTGTTTGTAGTGTGTGTAAATTCAGCAGGGTAAGGCTGAGACCTTACCGCTTTTTCAACAGGCATTTAAATGAAACAAATGGAAACTCATATATTTTTGTGAACAAATACATGGGTATCAATTTTTTTCATTTGAACGCTTACGCGCGGTGAAAAAGCGCTGGAGCGAATGGGGCCTAACCATGGGCGCCGGTAGCAGGGTGCAGTGGGGCGCACTTGAACACCCTTTTTCTTGTCGGAGAACAAAAAACATAGAAAATACGAAGATTTTCAATCTAAAGTCATTTTATTAGCTTATAGATACAGATGCACCTCCCTAAAAGTAATCTTGGCGGCGTCCATGGGCCTAACTGTTTATGAAAACAGCTGTTTTGGACTCTCTTAAGTATAGAGCATTCGAATTTAAACTAGTTAGAAAAAAATATAATGACTGTTCTATAAATAAGATCAGATCATATTAAGTTAAATTAAGGCCACATTTGTAAAGTGTATATAAAACTTATGAATAGGTTCATGTGTTGTTAGTTTAGATATGTGTATGTTATCAACTAATTCTACACCAGGGCATGTAAGTCATGCTCGAATATGACCACAAAATTTGTTTAAATAAAATATTTATATCATATAGAATAGGTAGGTAAAATAAAATTTAATGTTATTTGTTCATTATAAATAAATCTTAGTACCAATTTTTTGGATATGGCCTGTGGACCTTAAAAATATCCGTGGTCCACATTAGGCCTTACCAAGTTAGTTTAAGGGGGGAGCCTGATTTAGAAGCTTCGAAAAATCGATTTTTTGAAGGATTTTTTTGGGAAGGAAAAAAATATACGATTGGAATGAAACTTTCAGGTTTTATTGTTGTATATTTCAACAGTCTTCTCAAATTTTTTCATGAAGATTTAAGCAATATTATGCCCGGGACAAGAATTTCGCCGAGGCGTCTCGCGAGCGCTTTTGTTGTGCGGCGGGAATGATGCAGGTCGCAATTTTCATCTGAAACAAAAAACCCAAAAATATTTTTATTCCTGAATAGTATAGCTTCTAGTTAAACCAAGAAAATTGATGAAAACGTTCAAATTTCAATAATTTTTAGTGAATTGAAAAAAAAGTTCATTAAAAAAAAAAAAAAAATTGACTTTAGATTGTTTAAAAAATATGTTAATCTTAACTTTTTCAAGGTTTTTTAGGTTCAACTAGAAGAGAATTTCATCCCGAATAAAATGCATTTTGTTTTATTTCGATAGGACGTTTAGTTTTTTCCCTATCTTTCCCGCCAATTAGGAAAAATCGTAAAAATGAAAACTCGAGAAAACGTGCGTCAAAGTTTTCGTATATGAAAAATCGTAATTTTCTTAAACTTACCGCGTTATTATGCTAATCAGCGATTCCTGGTCCATAAAGTAAACCTTCACACTCTTCAAAAACCTGGTTTGTGCCCTGTTGTTCGAGTCTGCGGGCTGTTCTGGCCTCTTTACTACACAATGAATCGCGCCTGTTTTGTCGGGTGACGCGCTCCTCGTCGGCTCTCTTGGCGAAATTGTTACATTGCTGTCCAATTTTTAAATCCATCAACTGCATGGTTTTCAATGCTGCACTGTAGCCTTCGTTGAACATTCCTCCAGCGATGTAAGCAGCAATTTCGATGATTTTAATGCCTGAGTGAAGGTGTTTAGGTGTCATGCACCACACAGTGGAATTGAACGACTCGTTCGCATTTTGTGTGTGTCCACCCAAACACCTCGTAAGCAGCTCGTCCTTGGATAAGTCCTCGTACACAGGACGAATGTGCTGCTCGACATGTTCGTCAATTAGACGTGGTGGATGTTTAAAAGCCGCCAGGGTGTTTGTCGCTTCAGCTCTGCGCCACTCACACCAGCTTTCAGCGCCTTCCGGGCAATTGTCGTGGCGAGGTAATTCATCTGTAGAGCAATAATGATCAAGTGTCGCCATTATTGCATTTCTCATACCTTCTACAGAATTCAAGTTTCGTCGAATCGCCAGACCGTAATAAATTGTTAATTTTTTTATTAAAGTCTCGGTGAGCCGGTTCCTTCCGCCGAGCTTCTTTAGTTTTCTCACGTTGCGGAGACGAGTGCCCATGCGCTTTTGTACATGTCCCACGCACTCGCTTTTGGTCACTATGCACTTGTCACCGTATGGTTCACTGTTCAAGATGCCAAGAAATGTTTTGGAGTCACCGTCGCCAATGTAATTACTATACATTACTCCAAATTTCTCGATGGACGTTGAGAACATTTCCAATATCGAATCAACTTCCATTTTCCCGGCCGAACCTGCGTGATTCGAAGAACAATTTGGTTCATGGTTTTCATACCAATTTTCAAACTCGTCGGCGTCCAATGTATTTTTGTTGATGGCACAGGAATGACAATATCCGCTTTTAACGACGAGATCGATGACTTTGCCACTGTAGTACCCAATAAGTGTAGTTACACCGTACAATGAAGTATATCCACGTTTTTTCCATGATCCATCGCCCGAAACTTTCAAATGGTCAGCTGGTCTTCCATTTTGTACGTTCAGTTGTTTTTCCTCTTCAGCAGCTTTTTTGCAGGCGCTCTCAAACATTGTTTTCGAGGCTGTATGCACGTGTTGCACGATGTTGTCATACGTCGATTTTGCTAAGCCTTGAGATATATCCATAAGGCTACAAAAAATGTTAATGCCTTCTCTTGCGATACCCAAAAGCCTCATGACGAACACGATTCTCCTGTTGATTTCGTAGCCGGTGTGAATAATCGGTCCGGATTGAATTTCCCGTTTACCGCATTTACACGACAAAACGATTTTGAATCCGAGACCTCGATGGCCGCTTTCGGCAAACGTTATTCTCTGCTTACACGAATTGCAAATAACTAGCTCAGAAATTGCCAAAAATACAGAGAAAAACTCGATTATTCGATAGCAATGAGACGAATGAATTATAACATCGTCTGTAGTCGCTGTCCCCATTTTTTTTTCACTACGGCTAGTATTAGCCTCTCCATCGTTCGATCCCGAAACATTATGAAACTGATTGCCGTGGAATTTACGTTTCCGTGGCTTTCCACTGCGTTCACTTGAAGATTTGCTCACTTTTGGATAGCTCTGCATGATTTGAAGACGTTCACGTGCCGAAAGACAAATCGAAACTGAACCCAAATGCTAAATGTAGCTTTGCTCGAACCGACGCTGCCAGGTCACATATACCGTTATAATACATACTTTTATCCCTACATAGCTCTACAATGACCTTCTGCGAACAGTCAACAGTCCCTCGAAGGACCGTTATTCTGTTTGGATCATAACACGAACAATAGATCGAGGGGCGGAGCGCGCGCGCTCCGAGCGATCCGGCCGCTCGTATATACCTGCTCGACGCTTGCCGACTCTTTCTTCTATAACTCCGAAAATATTGCGAATTTCCGTCTGAAATTTTGAGGACACATTCTTAGATAGTTTAGGAAGACATTTATGCAAAAAAAAAAAAATCGATTTTTTGAAGCTTCTAAATCAGGCTCCCCCCTTAAGTAAAATAATGTTTTACTAAAGTTGGCGTGTCTATCCTCTGGACTCTGAATACTTAAAGATACTGGTATAAGTCTACATACATTAAATTAGAAATTAAAACAATATAGTATCAATAATAAGAGTTATTTACAATTACTGTCAAGTTTTTGGTTTTATTTTTAAACTATGGAGACACTACAGGATTAATTTAATCCTAGTTGGTAGGTGTAAAGGCCATCGATGCCAACATTATAAAATTAAATTAACAAAACCAAAGGTACATACAGCTTTATCTTCTGAAATGAACTATAAAAATCTGAGCATTGTATGCCGTCCATAAAATTAAACAGCAGTCTGGAACACTAGAAAAATCGCGACCTGAAAAGAATACAGGTACTCAACATCCGTATGTTGCGATTTTATCAAAAAATGGTTCATTAATTCTTCACCAACTCGAAGCATAGGCAAACGCTTTTTTTCTATGTACCTAAGGGTATCACTGTCAATAACGTATCGGGCAATTAAAATAAGATTGCGATACCATCAATATTTACATGTTAGTGTTACCGGATCGGAATGCCTCGTGTCACATTATAATATTGACAGTGTAATCCCAAAATGTAATTGGTAAGAAAAGATCCAATTTAAATGTGAACAGTAAGATTTGAATTAGATCTTGGGCTGTGAAGCACTAAACCAAAACATTGTAAATAAAATAATTCGTAGTAATGTTTCCCTACACATGTGTTCCTAATGTAACACCTTGTATGAACCCTAAGTTAACTAGTATGAACGATGTAAAAGATTTATGTAATTTAACTAAATATTTTATTAAACGCGTACTTAAACATCACCATGCGAAATAGTTTAGTAGTTATATAAGTTCGCCATGTTAGAAAGTCAAGTCATAATATTACCTTCTGACCTATAAAATTACAGCACGAATATTGTTATGTGAACTGAAATATTGATATTAGATGTTATGAAGAGGTATAAGACTTATTTTACCCAATGTATGAGGTGTGCAAATTTTAAATAAAATAATGAAAATCAATAGAATTTTTAAACCCCCCACTTATACATACATAACTAGCAGTTATATCCAAAAGACAAAGCATCTTAAATAAAACACGCTGTTGTGGTATTTATGACTAAGAAATATATTTAACTGATCATCAATACCATAACGTGTATGATACACTAAATATGCTTTATTTTTATATAGATTTTATCACTTCTGTTTTGTTGATACACTAAATTTTATGTACAGTAAAATACATGATTGGTTGTTTCCGTTTTACACTAATGTGAATTTTAATGACAAAATTATTCACCAAAAATAATTCTAACAATAGTTATTATCAGCAAAGCGAACGAATTTTTGCGTAACTATGCCTTTATGATAGGCATAACTTAACTTATCAGCTACAAAAATAATGATTATTAGAATACCGTACACTTATAATTTAAAACGGCTATTTATTAATAAAATGTTAAAATTTAGTTATAACAAGAACCTAAAATATAACTTATGATAGAAAATGAAGAACATAAACATTTAAAAACTGTATGATTACATTTAAAACTTGACTATCTAGAGTAATAGTACATCTCGCGACTTTACTTCATTCACTCAATTACTACATCTGTTTAAACGTAAAGGGAAAGGTGCGTACATCAGTCTTGAAAAAGCAACCGGATGACTCTTAGTATTTGAGTTCCTGAGGCAATTTGGAAACTTTTTAGTAAAGTACCTCATAACCTCAAAGTGGACTGATTCCGAGAAAAAAGGCATGGGTGATAGGAGAAAAAAAATTGCTTAGCAACCGACTGGAAAGGCGGTAGCATTCAAGTATACTTAAGTAAGTACTTAATAATAGTTATAAAAATTGTCATCCGAAACGTACGGATTTGGGAGAACGAATATTTTTAAGATCGTAAAAAAAAATCGTGTAGCAACCGGTAGCGTTTTAACGAAAATTCTTGTTTGTTGGTGGAGGTGTCATAAAACAATGGTCATCCGTCTTTGCTCGATGGTTTTTGAGTAATTAAGGGTCAAAGTGGCGAAAATGTTGGATTTTTCTTTCGTTTTTTTCAAAAATCGTATTGGTCGAATCGATATCGATTTTCCAGTCGGTTGCTAAGCAATTTTTTTTCTCCTATCACCATGCCTTTTTTCTCGGAATCAGTCCACTTTGAGGTTATGAGGTACTTTACAAAAAAGTTTCCAAATTGCCTCAGGAACTCAAATACCAAGAATCATTCAGTTGCTTTTTCAAGACTGATTTACGCACCATTGCCTTGACTATAACCAGTGTTTTATAAAATTGCGATTTGACCAATGTTTGAAGCCCAGTTTATAGCTCAATCTGTGAAAAAAAAACAGAAATCACGTTTTATAAAAATATTTATGTCTCAAATAAAAATAGACGTGGGACAAAAAACCTCCTTTTCTTGCAGTCGGTTAAAATTTGACTAAATTAATGGCATTTAATTAACATATTATAATGATATTCCATATTTCAGAAAAGTAAGTAATTAAACATTTTTTGATTGTATTGTGTTCGAATGCATGTACTAAATCTCAATTAAATGTATCATTAAATGTTCTGTACTTACTATCCCTAAACCAGCGGCGTAACAAACCGTCCGGGGCCCGCGGCAAATGAATCGTATGGGGCCTTTCCTGGTGACCTTCTTTTTAGGTCTTCATTCCCATGAAAGTCGTTTGTAATGTTTTGTGCCGTTATGGTTAACAAATAATTAATTACTTGCGGCACCCTCGGGCTGGGGGCCCCTTTCAACTAGGAGCTCGTGGCATTTTGCCGTCATGATTCCCTATAGGTTACGCCGCTGCTGTAAACATGTGAGTGTTTTTATATATAATTTAGTAATTCTTTCTCCGCCGCCGACACTATTATTTAAAATAACATCTTATAATACATAAATTTACCATACTATTACCAAAAAAAACTATTATTTCACACAAATGCTTATAATATACATAATTACAATAAATCATATCTTTTACTGGGACATTTTTATAACCTAATTTCATTGTGGCAGTTATATTGACCATTGGTGGATCCAGGAATGAAGTTTGAGATCTAAACAGTTCAGAAACACTTTTTGGGAGAACTTTGCAAGCTTTGGGATTAAAACAAAGTAGATGCCAAATTCGGAAGACCTCATGTGCTTTTGTGGGGGGCTTGAGCCCTAGCCCCCCTCCCCCTGGATCCGCCAGTAAAGTTGACCAAACAATGTATAGAACAATATCATTTACATAAAACTGTCTTAATTTTTTGTGCCATAATAAAAACATCCCTCCCCATCTACATAACCTAAACCTTAAATTTTATATAGGATTTGCCTAATAAATTCATCGAATCAAACATACCCAGTCTAAGAATACTTTTAGGAGAAAGTAAGTTTAAAAGAAAGGCGATTCTTAATACTGTCGACTTCGTATTCAGAATGGATAGAGCAATAAATATCATAGTTTTATTTGAAATAAATACATGCAGTCTGTTGGATTTTTAATATTTTTTTTGCATCCAAGTTTGTATGTAAATTTCGCTAAGGTCTTAGCCGCTATTTTGTGAAGGCGGCAAAGACTGCCCACATGATTTCACAGGCGTCGGGTCTCATGGCCTCGGCTTCGAAGTCTAAGTCCAAGAGAGCGCGCACGCGGCGCGTCGCCAGTTCATAGTCTTCATCTGATAACGGCGCGAACGCATTCTCCAGGACATCAGCTGAGTGCGCCATCATCAGCAAAGCTAGCGACCTCTTATCAGCGTGCGCCACGTCCGTGATCGAGCGCCTTAGAGCAGCTTCCTGAACCTTTAAACGAAACAAAATATTAGCAATATATTACATAGTGGATTTTAAGGATTATGGTGATTTTAAATCCATTCAAATAAAAATGCTTTGACTTTTAACAGTTATGTAAATCCTAGGGTGTTGATAAGAGAGAGAGAGAGGGGTAGGCTATCCCCATCTCTATCTCCTAGCAGTACAGAGAAACAATTATACATTCATGTCAAACGGCTTAAGGCGGGGTGGCGGAGCGGTTCGCCCTGGGTACCAGGCATCAGGGGGGTGACTACGGCAACGGACATATAACTCGCACAGTCATAAAATCATTTTCCAAATAAATACTAGCGGTTTTAACTGGTAACTTGCAACCCCACTCATCTCGGAAATCTTTAATTACATTTCTAACCTACGCTACGCCGCCACTGATTTGCCTCACTGAACCATTTAAGTGAGTAATAAATTAACTGATAAGAGGTTTTATAGGTATTGTGTTTTTTAAATATACAAAGTAACATTTTTAATGTTGAAACACAATATGCAGAGATAGATCTTAGATATGTAGGGCTATTATATTGTTTCAATACAAATAATCTACTGATAGTAATAGTAGGGACTATACTAAAAACAATTATGTAATAGCAAGCAACCATTAAAATTTGTTGTAAGTTTAGCTTTAAATTAAAATTCCACATTAGCAACAAAAACAAAATGTACAGGAAAAGTTTTGTTAAAACTAAACACAACAATTGATATTGTTTACCTTTTTCACTAGACGGCATTTAACAACATTGTCAGTGAGAGGATGAGTTGTCATATCAAATAACAAGAAATTTTGCTTTTCTGTAGTGAGAACTCCTTTTTCAACAAGATTTTTTGCAAGTCTTTCTCTGACATTTTTCAATTGATATTTGAGTTTCATAGGATTCCATGTTTCACCTGCAATAACATTTTCATGATAATTAAGCATGTAAAGGTTAGTAGTGAAATAACATGTTTTGTTTATAATTTGAAGTTTGTAATCAGTTTACTATCCTATGCCAAACCTTGAATATTACAATATGTTTTGTGTCAAAACAAAGGCAACATGATTTTCAGGTTATGCTTTCCTCTACCATTGTAGATTATATTTGAAAAAATATTTCAAACCTGACATATTCATTTTGTGATTAGAATGCAGGACAAATTCTAGTAATCCAAGAAATTAATATTTCATGAGAATTAATAATGGTAAATTTAATAAAAAATAAATAAAATGGTAGAAAATCTTATTGACTATGGTATTATGGTTTGTTGATTATTAAGCATATAACCAACACGCAATGGCTTTGAGTATGAAAAATCTGTGAAGATGAAGATTGAAAACATACAGACCACTTAAATATTCTATCCAGCTTTGAACTGTCTCTGGAGGATCAGTATCTTTCATGTGTTTCAATGCCTCATCAAGCAGCACATCTCCGGTTGGAGTGTCTAAAATTAAAACATTAACCAATTTTACAAAAAAATAAATATTCGGTACCTAAAGTTCAATGTATAGGTGAATCTTTGTGAAATATGAGGTTGGTATAAAAAGTGTGTATTATATCTGGCAGTATGTCATTACAACGAGATATTCTACATAATAATTCCACCAAGAAGCTTTAACAATTGTCCTTACTATAAAAGCTTTTCTACCACGACTTAACCCAAACATCAACATATGCATAAAAGTGTTGATAACAACT
Organism: Choreutis nemorana; assembly: GCA_949316135.1. NCBI lineage: Eukaryota > Metazoa > Arthropoda > Insecta > Lepidoptera > Choreutidae > Choreutis > Choreutis nemorana. The sequence continues at coordinate 5,583,218 of OX438598.1, forward strand.
GGCGATAATGGTCAATTATTTTCAAACAAGCCTTTGTTTAATAGTTACTACTAAACCCTAATTAAAGTTGTGATAAACTATATTTTAATTATTCAATAACTACCACTTTTAAAATAATGTTTGACAAATGAGACTTTATATGGTACTAAACACAACAAACAAATTTTATATGATACTAAACAAAATAAACCTCATTACACACATTACCTATTCAAATAACTAAACACTGTTTTTCTAAGCGGAGAGTCTGTTCTTTTTACCTGATTTTAAAATAACTTTTCTAGAAAGTAATCCTTTCCTCCTCATGCCAGCTCTTTCGATTTCTACTCGACCACGGAGACCCAGTTCAATCAGAATACACCCTCGTAACCCACTGGATATACAATCATTCCAAAATGATGTGTAGCCCTTGAAAAGATGCAATGAGTAGGTAGTTGAAATAAATTAGCACTTCGGAACAAAACTATGGCCTATCTTGCGAATCCAAACTTAAACTCACTTCTTTATCTTTTAATCCTAAAAGCAGAACTTCTTCCATAAGTGTCAATCTTGTTTCCTTTGAATCCCCTTCATCATAACTTTTATCATTTTTCTTATCTTCAATATCGTTTTCTTTCAGTGCACCATCAGAGTTGCTGTCTCTTACTACGTTTCTTCGTTGCACTAAACCTTCCCCTCGGTTCATTTTAACATCAAAAGTATCGAAAACTGTGAGATAAACACTCCAACTTCTTAAAATTTACAGATTACCTAGAAATACAAATGGAAAATAAAAACGATTTGTTGACGTTTACTACACGACGTGAATGGAAAACATGGCGGATGCAAATTGACGTGACGTAATGACATTACATTTCGTTCATAAATCATGTTTACAGGTGAATAATGTTTGGGATACATAGACGCTTTTATTATAATCAATTATAAATAATTATTTACCTGTCTAGATACAGGGTTCAAACGGAAATCGTTTTGCCATAAGAAAAAAAAAACGTCAAAAAAGGTAAAATTACGAGTTACTTGGCGGGAACGGTGAGTGGTGGTTGAAATTTTCTTATTTTATTGTCTTTTCTTGTGTATCAGCAAAGTTTAATGTGAAAATGCTAGTGTTTTAACCAGTGAACATCTATAGTGCTATACGAGTGTGGAGAAAGTGAAATACGACGATTTAGCTGCTCCTTTCCTAATCTCCCAAGTAACTCAATAAAGCCTACAGTAACATTACTAGCATGTTATTGTAGAAACAATTAAGAAAAAAGAAAATATAACACGGAAGACTTGTGCCTTTCCCGACAAAAGGGAAGAATTAAACAAGAAGAAAGTAATGTAACTGTTAAAGTACATTTTTTTCCACTCGGTTAATAGCAAAACAGATATAGAAGTGTGAAAACGTATTTCTTGGTACATAAAATAAGAAACTTCACCTTAAAACTGTAAAGGAATTATGGAAGACGACTGAACTTCTGCAAAAATTACATATCATCGGCAAATACACTTTTTAAACACTACTTCTAACTATCACTCTGTTACGGAATTATAGTAATAGTGTAATTTTACCCTTAAATTGGTAAAATGTTAATATTTAATGTTCTTCTCCCTTGAAATTAAAAGTTCCCCACTTATGGGTCAGCTATTTTTTAGGTACAGGGTACGAACATTGTACTTTGTAAAAACGAGTTTAATATTAAACACAATTCATTTAAGTCAACATAAATGAATCTAGTCACTATTTTGTACTATGAAACATTGCTTTCCAAAGCAATGTATGAGTCGGTATACCCTTGGATATTACACCAAAATTTTGATTATATAATTCTACTTCCTTGTGTTTGTTTATGAAAAATGTATTTGAAATAGGTAATGATTGAACAAAACCACAGTATTGATTTTTATTAAAAATGTATTTAAATTTAAAATCGATTAATGTATTTTTCGCATACATTATGGGATATATTCAGCAGCGGGTATTGGCATGCTTGTAAGACGCCACGTCTACTTATGTAAGTAGTACGCACACAACCCTCCAAAATATTAACTGCCGTGTTGCTTGAAACCGCGGCAAAGGTTAACAATGAAAGCATATACGTCATAAAAACTTCAGATGCCGTTTCCTGAACTTATAAATTAGGCATCCCGTAGTAAGAGTTTTCTATACGGATACACACATTAATACCATAGTAAGTCTTCCGCCCACAATTACGCACTGAAACCGAACGAACAAGTTAAGGAAATAAATAAATAATGACTTCGTGTGAGGTGAAAAACCATTAAAAACCATTATGAAACCAGAAACCATATACCATGTAAAAATCCAAGGGATCACTTTAACTGATTGTTTTCACTTGAAATAATTTTTGAAAACAAAAGATCGATCGGTGTTGCCATAATTCCCATTTGCAAGTTAGCCTTAATGTGCAGGATTTTTTTGTTCTCTTGTAATTCTTGCTTAGTTCAGATTCCTTATTTTGTTTACATTTATAAACATTTACACTTACATACTATTATAATTCTTTTAGAAGTGTTGGAAAGAGTATGCAAGGCGCCAGGGACTTTTTCTATCATCCGTTATTAATTGTGTTTCTCTTTAAAATACATAAAAGTAAACAAGGGGAAGAAATAACTGGTAGGAATGTATTGTTTTTAGATTTTCGGGATACAAATTAGACTTGCCTACTTGATTGTTCATGGTATACTACCAATACAAAAAGTAACATACATTGCAACACAATATTTATATTTTGCCTGTAATTTTTATTTACAGAGAACTTTTAAGCCGTGAAGTCATCACAATTCCTACTTATTTAAAAGGACGTGGAAGAAGACACATTTTGCCATAGGTAACTGAATTATTTACCGACATATCACGTTTTTGGATTCGGCAAATTTTAATTTGATGTACAAGTTACAAATATTTATATTGTGCCATATGCCCGTTGATGGACTGGTTTGTGCTTATTTTTACCCGACAACAGCGAAGCAAAAAGGAGGGTTATGATTTTGACCGGTATGTATCTATGAATGGATGTATGAATGGTTATCTGTTCCCAAATAACTTTTAATCTCCTTTTCATTAAATGTAAAATGAGATCTCGTTGGATGTGTTATAATCGTCCGCATAATGAAATCACAATAAATTGAGTAACAAACATTTTTTTCTTGTAATTGACCGTGATTGATATCAAATAGTGAGACTTAAGCAAATTTAAAATGTAGATACATTGTTAGGGATTCTCGCGGCTTTGCTTGCATAACCACATATTTCATTACACATTACTCCAAAATGGTAAAAATAAAAAATAAGTTTATAACTTAATCGACTACTGAAATCCGCGCTCTAAATAGTATGAAACTAGAAAATATTCTCATCTGAAAATAATGTAAACCATTCAATTTAGCCGTGGTTTTGTAAAAAATTTAATCTTAAGTATGAAGACACATAATAATTAATCACGACGCCGCTGGTGTATATACAGACATACCTACTAACTCTGCTAAGCGAAACAAATTTTAGTGAGTAAAAGTTTAAGTGCGTACTTTAATATAAGTGGCTTGCAAAAAAGTTGGAAGTACTAAAGGATAAAACAAATCGTATGTAAGATATGATTTTAAAAATAAAATGTCCCAGTCCTACTTTTACATACTGTATGTTTAAATGTTATCTTTTTTCACCTAATCGTTTATTAATATACAGCTCGATTTTTTAATCTAGGTTTATCAGATTGAAGTAAAGAATCCGTATCATGAGGCGCTCTGGTTACAAATATAAAATCGCGTATTGTTATTGGCGCCTAGCTGACCTCAGCACGCAATACCAGTGCCATGGTCGAGGAGCAGAGTAATCACGTCACGGTATGTTATTTACTTTCTTTTCTGTAATAAAACATGAGCATCTACATGCTAAAATGAAACTTAAAAATAAGGTGTTTCTTTTTGTTACTTCTGTGATAATTTACATGTAATTTAATGTCGTTTCGATCTACTTAACGATTAAGATTATTTTTTGTTCGAAACAAGTAGCAGTATTTCTAACCGACGAGTTCGACACTAAACTTTTATTTGAACTACTTACATAGATACGTACCTACTACTTTTCTATGTCGTGTTTCAGCTAGTTAGGTATCTATAAACATGCAGATTAGCGTAAAAGAAGCCCATGAATTGAGAAGATGCTAAATGTCTTCGCTTGTATGAACTTTATACCTTGAGTCGCATGGCATGGTTTAGGGCAAACCGCCAGTTGGCTGCAGTTCTCGCATCGTTGCGGTCGCTTACATTTCCCGCTTTATCTATTTTGTATTATCAATATAAACGACCTAGACAGGGTCATCAAGACGTGGTTTGTGCCTGATCGGCCTTCAGTTTCGTATTTTGTAATTTAAAATAAAAAAGTGTATTCTTGTGACTTTAAAAAAAGGAAATTGCGTGGATATTTTATACATAAACCGGATTTATTTACTCTAAGGTAAGTTGAGTGGGATACCACAAAAATCAAAATTATACCCAGGTTATTAAGCGTTGGGATACGAATTGTGAATTAAAATATTGAATTCTACTACTTATGTCTCTTTATGATGAGGTACCTACCCAAATACTTATACATACCTTTATTTAATTCGGTTCCTAAGTAGATTACATATCTGAATTTAAAAAAAACAATACAACGTACTAGTTTTTATTTATTTAATAATATTGTTAGGTCCCCATAATATTAGATCACAGACAAATCTATCGAATGATAATGTCCATTTAAAAATGATAAAATCTTTATTGTAAATATTTGTAAGTACATACCTTAGTTACTATGTGCATAAAACTTGCCTTTTCAACGAGATACCCAAGTTTTATTTTGGTACCAAGATCTTTCTTTTTAAATTACTCAGATTCCACGTAAGCAAGAGTAAAATTAATTTAAATAATCCTTGGAGTATGACCTTAGATATTACTTATTAAAAATATATTTGATTCTAACCGTGATTACAAAGTCAAAACCGATGCGGTCAAAGTTTAAAACAGAACAACTTAAACAGCAAAAAACAGGTCCTAATATTAGTTACATAAAATTTTAGAACTTTCAAGTCAAGTAGTAAGTTGCTAACAACTAAATATATATAATTGATACCTCTACTGACAGATGTGTACCTACATTCACATTTACTAAAGGCTTACTTACATAACATATTTGGTAGGTATTTCTTTCGTATTTTTTTAAATCGAACTCCTAATGCCTTCGTTTCAACTTGGAAACGGAACGTCAGTTGTGCCTCGGTGTGAGACTGAGGCGATACGATTCCGTTACGATCCGGATAAGTGTGCGTTGCAAAATGAATTTTATAAAATTCATTTGTTTGCTGCATTGGATACTTTTTACATCAAGTGACACCTTTCAAATATACAGTCAGTGTATATCCAGCCGCAAAGTAACAGCGTCCAAATATTACCTATACAATAAAATTATGACGTTATTTTATAAAGAAAAAAAAATGGAATTAATAATAATAATAACCACATCACGACACACACATTGACTCAGCCCTGCACTAAGTATCGTAAGAACTTGTATCGCAGGTGCTAAGCAACGACATGGTATATACTAAATTAATAAGAATACAACATCCAAGACCGGTAAGCGAAACAATGCGTCTTGCAAATAACACAAAGTCCCGCTCGCGCCGGGATTCGAACCTGGAACCTATAGCGTAGCAGTCGGCTGTTTACACCACTGCGCCACCGAGGTCGAAAAATGAAAGATTTACAATAATATATATACCATTTCTGAGAACCATATGAGTAATAAAACCATAATTATAAAATATTCACTCAAAAAACAACAATTATAATCATTTCAAATACTCGTTAAAAGAATATCCACATAACAAATTACAGTATTGAGATCTAAGTTGTCTATTTGTCATTTCTGAAAATATTTAAAAGTATTGCAGATGTAATTTGACAAAACAGCAAACATAACTAATTTACCTACACACAGGGCAAGGGGAAACTATTTAATTATCTGGTGGTTTATAGCTGTCCATATAGTCTGCCAGCGTAATGGCACGGATGAAATATTTCTGTAACTTGAAAACTCTGTCAATATGTATAGAGTTGTCATAGAGAAGTAGGCTATAATTGAGTACTGATGATACATAGCCATGATAAGCTGCCAGAGCTGCCTCAAGAGCCACCGTCTTTCGAAGCCGTTTTAATGCGTACACGAAACCGATAAAACACTAAAAAATTAAGACATTTTTCACCATGTCAAGTTAGTAGTGTTTCGAAAAATACTAATCTCTAATTGGTGATACTATTTTTGGCCACTTTGTTTGACCATCAAATTAAGAAAAAATCAATACTGATGGCTCGTGTTGTAATAATAATCTATCGATTTTCAAATTTACTTTATAGGAAACCTAATGCAATTGCAAATGTAGGTGCTTTAAAAATCTGAATTTTGAATCTAAATCAAAACACTTTTTTAACATTAAATAAATTTAAAAATCAAATTTTTTCAATGTCAATTATAGAAAACTGACTTGGACTGTACAAAAAACATATTGATGAAAGTAAAAAGTATGTAGATTTTTTAAAGTCATTAAATAAAGTATACACAAAGTGAATAGGTATTTTAAAGTGTAACAAAGGGGTGCTGAGGTTGCTGTTAAACAATCGGTGGTGTTAGAATAATAATTATACTTAATTATTATTGAAACACCAACAACAATCAGTCGATGCCTCCGCAACAGTTGGAATTACGCAGTGTTATTCTAATTTTAGAGTGAGATGATATTTGACTTCGCAATATTCTTTGTTCGATCAATTAATCTATAAATAAACAGATGATCAATTAAGATATTTTCTTTGTACACAATTTGATCACGCCACGTTTTATTTAATGTACAACTATTCTCGTGAATCAGTTTTATTAACAAAACGATGTTTATGTGTTTAATACTATACTTACCTATGACCGTTGCCATGGTTAATAATTAAACTTAATTTAAAAATTACCGATTGGTAGGAGTAGGTAGGTACTCCGCTAAGTTACAGTGAGAGATGATAAAAAACACAATTATATACTCTCACTGTGGGAAGTTATATAAAATGTTATATTAATACGTAAAAAATATAATTGGTTACTCCGATGTCTCGTCCTTGTCGGGAAAACTATTATTCCCGGCATATAAAATTAAAAATATTAATCGGATCTAAGTTAAAAATATAAATGATTTTAAATCCATAAGTTATGAAAACAATGTTATACCTACCTATATTTTGTGTACGTGTCAGGTTTAGGCGTTTTAAAACTATATATTTTTGGGTGTAACAGAAACGAGGGAAAGTTAATTGATTTTTGCACTGACTGTTAGAGCGTCCTTGTGAAGGCGTGGACTTTACATTTCAGTGAGTCCAATTGAGTCACTCTACAGTTGACATGACTTATTTTCTAGCACCCACTACAGTATTAGTAATTAGCAGTAGTATTTTATGACCACGGCGCTTCTCAAAGACGACACACACCACCCATTCTACCAGGGCCTCAAAAATTTCCTAATTGTTGTCTCTGGAATGATCTACCTACTAAACCTTACTGATAGAGAAACATATACTGAAACTAATCGGACTGGAAAAGTGTTTCGAAAGTTGGATAAAGCGCATAAAGCTTTGTATACCTGATTGAAGAATTCATTGAAAATATTTAACTACACACTTTATCTAAATGTTGATATTTCAGTTTCTCAAAACATACTGAGGGCCCCACGTATGTATTTAAGTCAAATATAACTGTACTATCTAAAAGCAAGATCGTTAAGCAGCGAAGTAATCGCTTAATTTAGTTAAAGGCATCTTATCAATGATTGACGCTATTGATATATTACATATTCACACGTTTGTCAGAAAAGTTATAGAAAATACAATTTCTTTTGGTGATATTTTTAATAACACAGGTAACAAAACACGCGTCTAATGAATGGTAACGTATTATCCAGAACGTCCGCCGTAGCGTATAACCTATCTTTTAGTAAAACTTTGGCCATGGAAACTTGATTTCATTTATCGTTGTTAGGTACTTTTAGGCTTTGGTAAAATGAGGAAAAAAATTATAGATCAACAACTTGCTGTCGATTCCATTCAAATTTACCCAGAAGAAATTATTTTCTTAATCAATTGATTCAAACAAATGTTTTATTTTTTTACATATCTAAGGTGTCTATTTAATGTAGAATTCATAGATTATAGATTAGTAGTCGCGGAGCGAGATGGAAAATGCGCACTAGAAAAATGCGGCAAGTACGTCAATCGGGCGTAGTGATTCCTCGAACTCCTAGCAACGGGCGAGAAAATATGACGTGCTACGTCTTATAAAATTTTACGAACAGTACAATTTTAACATTATTTATGACATATGTTGAACCCGACTTTACAATAAAAAAACTTGTCTAATTAATACCAAAAATTTACCCCAAAAATCCCGTAATGTCGAGTATATTACTAAGTTATTACTTGAACTTTTCATTTGTAAAATTACAATAATATTTTGTAAAAGTACCCTTTCAAATGATGTTTCCAAATTTCAATACTCCGTCGTCGGTCTTAAAACGTATTGGATCAAATTAGTGAATATTTTGTCTTGAACAATTTACTATTTGCACGAAGTTTCAATACCGGCTATCGATATGTTTGAGTATTTAAAAAATACGTACATATATAATACGTACATACTATTTAAAAGTAATATTGATAACTTTCCCATGGATAAGGTTAAACTTAAAAAGTTTACAGCATTACCCTTTACTCACACAAGAATCGATGCTAATACACTCTAAAATAAATGACAAAAATAAGATGCCGCATTTATTTTGCTATGGGTAATATGAAGGAATCCGTCTAGTAGAAGTGCAGCGGAGACCTATCAATAATTTATGGTAGAAATATTTATGTAGCTGACAATACATTTATTATATAAACAATACCAAAACCACAACCTTTATTGCCTGTATCTGTTTTGATAAAGATTTAAAATATTATATATTCTGCGTACCAACCAGGGATTTCTGGCTTTTCTTATACATTTTATCATTGTTCGTTTTTATCACCCGATAAGATACCTATCATTTTATATAAAATTGCTTTTTGGTATTTTATAATTGGATGGTAAAATGAAGAATACAATAGAGCTTGAGAAAATAAATGACAAATGTTTTAAATCGACTTTGTATGTATCAAATGAATCATCATGAAAATTAGCTGCAGAGATAACGTACCTACCAACCTTCCAATACAAACTTACATCACAACTATTGGACCAGTCATAAACCTACCTTCCCAATCTTGTTCTTCGGTATCATTTAATCGATCAGGAAAATATTTGTATTTAATGAACAGAAATATTTATTTGGTCAGCCAAAGGATCTAGTTGCTTCGCATTTTGTGGTCAGCAAACATTTCTAAATCATTTTGGCACAATCATTTTTGGAGTTGACACAAATAAAAATTACTTGATCCCTCCACGCGTTCCTGAGAAAAGGGTTGCCTTGGACGGATGGATAATTCTAAAAAGTGAAGTGAGTGGAGTGATTCTAAAAAGGTTCCGTTTGTCATTCGGGCCTAAGAAATCCTAGGATTTTACCTAACGTTCAAAGCTGTTCTTCGTAAGTCAATCATCAATCATTCATCAAATCAATAATCATTTTGGCAAAAACGAATTGGGATTCAACCTCATATTAATAGGTTGATGAAAATAGAAAATAAAAGAAATGTTCGCACAACCCCAGGTCCATTAATATTAGTTAGTAGAACGCAAAATTGCACAAGGAACAAAATGTTGTAATAACGACTTTTGTCCTTACAACTTTTGTTGTAAAGTGAAAAATAACGAAGTCAAAAGTGAAAACGTGTTGACCCTATAATCACGATGGCATCTAAGGCTCATAATCGTTAAGCGAAAATGGTCGCCATTTGGATTTCGTACCCTTAGAACCCAGGAAACAGTGGTTGAATCTACCTAAAATTAAAGGTTCAGCTCTTTTCGGAAAACTTTACGACCTAAAAAGAGTTAGGGGCAAGTGGCAAGGTCAAATATCTAATGTTACGATTTATTCCGTCGAAAACACTACTTTTTAATTCATCGATTGAGAAATATAACATTTCTTTCAGTACAAAATATTTATAGACTTTGATAAAATAAAGATACCAATTAAAGATCAAACAAAATTTACAAGCGTTTTATAACGCTTTAAACGCTTAAACGCTTGTAAATTTAGATATATATATAAAAGTACCTATTATGTGGACACATATGTAACCAAATAAAAAAACGCAAGTTATAATTAAGATACACGATCGATTGCTGTTATAATATGTAATTACAAATGTTTCGTAATAGAAATACGAATAACCAAGAAAAACCGGTGCAAGTGTATGATCGTTGTTTCGTAGGAATACCTACTCAAAAACATTCCCAGTATTTCGATTTTATTAGATGTAATCGTTTTGATTATAACCCATGTCATTCATCATCTTACAATAGTTTGAGTTGATGTGTATTTTTGAGTTTGCTGTCACAAAACTAATTTTACATAAAACTAAGTTCTTACAACATATTTATGACGTGGAACGATTTCAGCAGGTTCTTAGGATAATTTGGCACTGAAGTATGCGTAAAAGAAGCCCATTGGACTATTTTGTTACATTTTCGCAATAACTGATAGAAGTATTTTTTAAGCGCTATGAAATAGTTCTGTTTCCATAGGATATAGGTATCTGAACTAAGACAAGAGCCTTTTGTAGCCGATTCAAAATAGTCTTGAGATCAGATTACCGCCACAACCAAATAGTGATCATAATAATTATGTAATGCTAACCAACCGGCACCAACATAGTTTTGTGGACTTAAAAACCCAAACTTAAACTAGGTACATAACATATAAACATGTTATTTATTGTTCCAGGTAGAATTGCAGACCGTTTCTTCGACCATTGGAAACAGCGAGGAAAAATTACAAACAAAGATCATGCAAAACGGAATAGAGCACGGAACAGAATATTTGAAGGGTAAGCGATAAAGTTGTATCTTGAAGCATGGTCCCAAAATATTAAACGACAAATTTGAATCTCCCAAAAAAAGCTTGACATAAATATCACTTCGAAATTATTGAAATTTCAATCATTGTTTACGCTACGGTGCCACATATTAAAGGGATTCACGGACGTGAACTATAATATGTCGTAAGATACCGCTTTATATGTCAATTTCTTGCGGATCAATGATTTAAATTTTGTTAAAAAGTCACCAAGAAGAATGCAGCCCATTGATGAAAAATCAAGATTCTAAAGATACTAGATTAAAATAGTAGGTAGGTGTGTGTGATTGTCGTAATCTTCATATTTTCGTGATAAAAGAGTTCTTTGCCGACAAAGTACAGCTTTGTAATTCTATAAATGCTTCTTACCTAATCAAATAAAAAAATAAGTTCAAAAATTAAAACCCGACTACTGATAAATTGCGCTCTAAAAAGTATGGAACAGTAAAATATTCAAATCTAAAATTTTTATGGACTGTTAATTCAATTTTTCTTTAATTTACTATATTTTGTGGTACTATAATATATATCTACAAATATATAGAGAAAAGTGTTGCATTGGCAATTATCTGAAAATATACTGTTTTTGATCTAAGTACTCGTAAATAAAACCAAATTATGGCAATTGATAATGTAGTTTACAACTTACCCATAAATTTTATAAATCGTTTTATGGAGGTTAAATAAATAAAATAAATTATTACCCTATAACTTATCAGGTTCAGTGTCTTCGTCATTGGTGTTAATCTTTTATTTTATCTGATATCTAAAACGTTGGAGACAGCATTTGTTTGCCATTAACCACCAATGAATGATTTAAGTCAATAAAACCTTGATAAGAGTACCTATATCGGTGCACGGATTACAAAAGTGCAATAATTTTACACTCAAATTGGCAAAACTTTAATTTTTACACAAATATTGTAATATATGTCTATTTTCGATCAATCTAAAATGATAAAGGAATTTAGTAGGTACAACGTGTGTGGATGTTTTAATAGAGATAGCTAAACAATGTTTAATTTATTTATAAATAAAACCTACGCTTATGAAGTGAGCGACGACAGCAAAGGACACCTAAACTATCCGTTTAATATGTTGTTTATGAAATATCCGCATACGTAAGGTACTTTAGAGGAAACCCCTTTCAAATTATTTTGACATAGGTACCAACGCAACAGGTGTAGGCACAAGCTGATTTAGGTTAAGAAAAGTAAGAGTAGGACCAAACTAGAGATATGATTGACAGCCTTCGAGGCACGACGATCTATACCGGCCAGACACAACACGTGAGATCCCGCATTCGAGTTCAGGTATTGGGAGTGGCAGGTATTTGTGTGATGAACACTAGGGGTTGTGGATCTAATGTAAGATAGAAATATCTATATTCTATGTTATTACGAAGGTATATGGTTGTTTAGTACCTCCTGACTGTACGTACAAGTTTGGAATTTAGGCAGTTTGTGTTATATTATTATTGCATATATCATGCTAATATAGGCGAAGTGAATACCCGGGTCATACGCAAATTACCATTGGTAAGATGCCGAATTTACAGCAGTTTTAACATGGTACAAACCCAAAATCTAATCCGACGACAATCATGGTGAAAGTAGTTAATCTATGTATTAATCACCTTGATACGAGCGGAAACAGGAGGATTATATCGTAATTCTTTTTTGAATGACTCAAAATACGTAATTTTTAATTGATTTTTAATACCTTCTTCCGATATTTGCGTATACATCGTCTGATGTTTTATCAAGGACCTACATACGAGTTTACTTGAATTATTTTGGTATCTAAAATCGACTTAATACTAGGTTTAATTAACTGAGTGACGACTGAATCTCAAGCCTTTTATCTTATTCTGAAAGATAATATACATTTGTTTTGCTCATCAAGGACTCCCTGTAATGAGCTTTTGCCTGTGTTTTGTACTTAAATATGTGAAGTGTTTGATTACACTAAAATGTTTAATAGGTCCTGATCAGATAATACCGGCAGAAGACTACATCACATGGGATTACAATGGTCGCGTGAAGCTGCGTGTCACAGCGGGTAGAGTGTCTTCGGAACCTCCTATATCAGTTCCTGGCCTTCTCAACAGAACGGTTGCCAGATACCCTGACTTAGTAGCGCTGGCTACCAAAAAGGATGATGGGAAATGGCACTCAATCACCTACAGGTGTGTGTTGTCAATATAATATTGTTTTTATACGTCGATGATAACAGTTAATCTAACGAATGCTTAAAGAAATGTAATTGCGATTGCAATAAATTAAAGATGCATATGACCAGCTTTCTTAGTTTGTTATGACACCAAACAACTTTTAAAGATTTTTCTCGTCTTGAAAACTTATTATTGGTAATTTTTATATTATTTATAAACCAGCTTTTTTGTGGAAAATTCTTGACTTTGTTAAAGCTATTTAGCGTTTTTGTTCTGACTTTTAACACTAACAATTACTTTATACAGTCACATTCGCTTATTCCTAATGTAAATATAATTTATTATTGTAGACAATACCAAGAGCGGGTGCGGACGGCAGCTAAAGGATTCCTTAAGTTAGGATTGGAGAGATACCATGGTGTGTGCATACTGGGATTCAACTCTGAAGAATGGTACGTGGCAGACCTCGCCGCGATTCATGCAGGGTAAGCATTATCATTTAATATAAATACCGATGAAGCATTTTCTTCCAGAAAATACAAGTTTAGGTAAATATTCATGGTATGCGTATACATTTTATCATATTAATTTTAAGAGAATGTTTGCATATTTAAGTTATGATCCAGGTATGTGTATCTTTTCTATGAAACTGTGCCTAGACAATTTGAATTGCTTGAACACACAACAACAAGTTTCAAAGCTTAAGGCACAAAATACAACAGGTTTTGACCCAAATTTATCATCTTTTAGAGGCTTTGCAGCCGGTATCTATACGACAAACTCACCAGAATCATGCTACCACTGCCTATCGTCGTCGAGAGCGAACATATGCGTAGTACAAGACAAAAAGCAGCTGGATAAAATCATAGCAGTGAGGAGCAGGCTGAAACATCTCAAGGCGATCGTTCAATGGGAAGGAGCTATTGATACCTCAATACCTGGGATATACAGTGTAAGATATTGGCCGATTACACTTCATTTCACACGAAACAGATTACAGTAAAGAAGAATCATACATATAGTTGTTTCTTTAAGTTACGGCTGTACTGTGGTCTAAAAACTCATGTGACTTTGTTACATATGATTATTTTGAGCGGCTAGTGTCGGATGTCATTAGTCAAACACATAATAGAAAAAAAGAAAAAAATATTATAAACAAAATAAGAAAAAAAACTAAATAAAACAGGATACAATCTGACGTTTAAATAAACATTTGAATTCTCAGATTAAAAGCAAAAAATACATTACATTCCTCCTTATGAAGGGTTTCACACTATCTATCCGGTATCGCGATCTGGTCGTGATATAAAAATGCGTTTAAAGAATACGGCGATACCGTCAAAAGTTACCTTAAATATTTTCGTGGCACTGGATCGTGATACCGCGTGTCGGGTATCGGGATAATATTGACTCTGTAGGAACTCCCATTCCCAGTGATTGAAACTCGAACCCCTTTGGTCCAGTTTATTTTTATTTTTAGTTTGGTTTAGATTTTTACTATGCCTTCCTATTATATTTTAACGACCTTAATTCAAAAAAATGTTTTGTAAATGTATTGTGACTGAATCGAATGTTCAAATTCCAAATTTTTTTTCACATATTCATACCTATTTAGCATTAGATATACGACTTGCGGAAGTATCCAAATACCTACCAATGTAGGTAGATATGTACCTAAATCTCTTGCGCATTCATTAATATTATGACCGTGGATTTTCCAGTTACGAGGTAAATTACAACGCTCGTATTTTCTAAAATAAAGTTCGAATCTACGATGTAAAATTCGTTATCCGGGTTCTAAAACTGTTGTAGGTGAATGCGTAAATACTTACATAATAATGAATGTATGACGATATAATCTTTCAATAATACCAACATAGCAATGTAATGATTACCTACTTAAGGGGGGAGCCTGATTTAGAAGCTTCAAAAAATCGATTTTTTTTTTTTTGCATAAATGTCTTCCTAAACTATCTAAGAATGTGTCCTCAAAATTTCAGACGGAAATTCGCAATATTTTCGGAGTTATAGAAGAAAGAGTCGGCAAGCGTCGAGCAGGTATATACGAGCGGCCGGATCGCTCGGAGCGCGCGCGCTCCGCCCCTCGATCTATTGTTCGTGTTATGATCCAAACAGAATAACGGTCCTTCGAGGGACTGTTGACTGTTCGCAGAAGGTCATTGTAGAGCTATGTAGGGATAAAAGTATGTATTATAACGGTATATGTGACCTGGCAGCGTCGGTTCGAGCAAAGCTACATTTAGCATTTGGGTTCAGTTTCGATTTGTCTTTCGGCACGTGAACGTCTTCAAATCATGCAGAGCTATCCAAAAGTGAGCAAATCTTCAAGTGAACGCAGTGGAAAGCCACGGAAACGTAAATTCCACGGCAATCAGTTTCATAATGTTTCGGGATCGAACGATGGAGAGGCTAATACTAGCCGTAGTGAAAAAAAAATGGGGACAGCGACTACAGACGATGTTATAATTCATTCGTCTCATTGCTATCGAATAATCGAGTTTTTCTCTGTATTTTTGGCAATTTCTGAGCTAGTTATTTGCAATTCGTGTAAGCAGAGAATAACGTTTGCCGAAAGCGGCCATCGAGGTCTCGGATTCAAAATCGTTTTGTCGTGTAAATGCGGTAAACGGGAAATTCAATCCGGACCGATTATTCACACCGGCTACGAAATCAACAGGAGAATCGTGTTCGTCATGAGGCTTTTGGGTATCGCAAGAGAAGGCATTAACATTTTTTGTAGCCTTATGGATATATCTCAAGGCTTAGCAAAATCGACGTATGACAACATCGTGCAACACGTGCATACAGCCTCGAAAACAATGTTTGAGAGCGCCTGCAAAAAAGCTGCTGAAGAGGAAAAACAACTGAACGTACAAAATGGAAGACCAGCTGACCATTTGAAAGTTTCGGGCGATGGATCATGGAAAAAACGTGGATATACTTCATTGTACGGTGTAACTACACTTATTGGGTACTACAGTGGCAAAGTCATCGATCTCGTCGTTAAAAGCGGATATTGTCATTCCTGTGCCATCAACAAAAATACATTGGACGCCGACGAGTTTGAAAATTGGTATGAAAACCATGAACCAAATTGTTCTTCGAATCACGCAGGTTCGGCCGGGAAAATGGAAGTTGATTCGATATTGGAAATGTTCTCAACGTCCATCGAGAAATTTGGAGTAATGTATAGTAATTACATTGGCGACGGTGACTCCAAAACATTTCTTGGCATCTTGAACAGTGAACCATACGGTGACAAGTGCATAGTGACCAAAAGCGAGTGCGTGGGACATGTACAAAAGCGCATGGGCACTCGTCTCCGCAACGTGAGAAAACTAAAGAAGCTCGGCGGAAGGAACCGGCTCACCGAGACTTTAATAAAAAAATTAACAATTTATTACGGTCTGGCGATTCGACGAAACTTGAATTCTGTAGAAGGTATGAGAAATGCAATAATGGCGACACTTGATCATTATTGCTCTACAGATGAATTACCTCGCCACGACAATTGCCCGGAAGGCGCTGAAAGCTGGTGTGAGTGGCGCAGAGCTGAAGCGACAAACACCCTGGCGGCTTTTAAACATCCACCACGTCTAATTGACGAACATGTCGAGCAGCACATTCGTCCTGTGTACGAGGACTTATCCAAGGACGAGCTGCTTACGAGGTGTTTGGGTGGACACACACAAAATGCGAACGAGTCGTTCAATTCCACTGTGTGGTGCATGACACCTAAACACCTTCACTCAGGCATTAAAATCATCGAAATTGCTGCTTACATCGCTGGAGGAATGTTCAACGAAGGCTACAGTGCAGCATTGAAAACCATGCAGTTGATGGATTTAAAAATTGGACAGCAATGTAACAATTTCGCCAAGAGAGCCGACGAGGAGCGCGTCACCCGACAAAACAGGCGCGATTCATTGTGTAGTAAAGAGGCCAGAACAGCCCGCAGACTCGAACAACAGGGCACAAACCAGGTTTTTGAAGAGTGTGAAGGTTTACTTTATGGACCAGGAATCGCTGATTAGCATAATAACGCGGTAAGTTTAAGAAAATTACGATTTTTCATATACGAAAACTTTGACGCACGTTTTCTCGAGTTTTCATTTTTACGATTTTTCCTAATTGGCGGGAAAGATAGGGAAAAAACTAAACGTCCTATCGAAATAAAACAAAATGCATTTTATTCGGGATGAAATTCTCTTCTAGTTGAACCTAAAAAACCTTGAAAAAGTTAAGATTAACATATTTTTTAAACAATCTAAAGTCAATTTTTTTTTTTTTTTTAATGAACTTTTTTTTCAATTCACTAAAAATTATTGAAATTTGAACGTTTTCATCAATTTTCTTGGTTTAACTAGAAGCTATACTATTCAGGAATAAAAATATTTTTGGGTTTTTTGTTTCAGATGAAAATTGCGACCTGCATCATTCCCGCCGCACAACAAAAGCGCTCGCGAGACGCCTCGGCGAAATTCTTGTCCCGGGCATAATATTGCTTAAATCTTCATGAAAAAATTTGAGAAGACTGTTGAAATATACAACAATAAAACCTGAAAGTTTCATTCCAATCGTATATTTTTTTCCTTCCCAAAAAAATCCTTCAAAAAATCGATTTTTCGAAGCTTCTAAATCAGGCTCCCCCCTTAACTAGAAAAGACAAGAAAATCCTGATACCTACTTAATTAATTAAATTTTAAAAGAATTACCGGTCGTATGTTGTAGTTCGGTACATGATGATTTTTTAATATTTTCAATTTTCGTTTTCTATTCTGAATTTCCAATTACTAGCTAGTGATTTCTAAATTTCGCCCATATATTTACCGTAAGGTGTTTTCTATGATCGATGTTTAATCAAAATGTTTATCTTACGGAACAAACTATTTAAAAAATTCTAATAAGAATAGGTAAAATACTTTTCATATTCCAAAAAGTGTAAATAATAACGTACACTATGTATTTTCCTAAAATAATAAAAACGATAGATAGAGGAATAGATATTTAAATATGCGTAAATAGTGAATGCTTAAAACTTTTTTGTTTTTCTAGTGGGCACAGTTAATGGAAATGGGGAAAAAAGAATCAGACTCAGAACTTAACGAAGTTCTTAAAAGAATATGTATCAACGAATGCTGCACTCTAGTTTATACTGTGAGTACCTATTGTTTCCAAGTAACAAAAAAATATGTGTTAGTTTACTTTATTCTCTCGATAAAGTTTTGACATTATATATACTGGTAAAATGATCAATATCAAGGCGTTACATAAAAATACAGATAACCTTCTAAGTCGTTTGATGGCCTCCGTGGCACAACGGTCCTAGGTTCAAATCCTTTCTAATAGCACAAGCCTTAGTGGTTTATAATTGGATAAGACAATTTGAATACAGCCCATTTCTGTAAGAAGTTAATCCCTAAACTTGATAAATTCTCTTTATTTTTCTGTAGTCAGGCACGGTAGGGGCACCAAAAGCTGTGATGTTATCGCATGACAGCCTCACTTGGGACGCCTTCGCTATTAGCGAGAGGGTCAAAGACATCGATCCCAGAGTTGACAAGCTCATCTCATTCCTGCCACTTAGCCATGTCGCCGCTCAGGTAATGTATGCGTATTTAATTTACCTACTTATCAGTGGCATAGCTAACACCAAATCAGCAGTATCAATGAGGGAACAAGAAAAATGTTGCGAATTTATGTGGAACAACTTTTGTTTAAGGCAAGCTATGCCATCGTTACTTGTAGTAGATGTCGTAAATGCAAAAGAAACTCATGTTTGTCACTTTCCCACACCTAAACTGCTGTCAAGTTTGTTTCAGTAGCACTCAATGCGACTTATTATATATTTTTTACCATCAAGGAAATTAATTTTTGTTCTCGACTTTTTACTCTACCGCAAAATATGTTTTTGAATTATTTATTTAGGTACCTAAAGCAAAAACGTTTAGACAACAGACGGTTTAATTTATTTCAGGTGGTAGACATATTTGTAACGTTGGCAAATGGCATCGCGGTATTTTTCGCCAAACCAGACGCTTTGAAAGGCAGCTTGGTGGAAACTCTAAAAGAAATCCGTCCAACTAGGTAATGTTTCACATTAGTAAATTATTCACCGTGTTATTCTATGCAAACCGTTTTTTATTGTATTGATTCCATTTTAAAGAACGACCTCTCTGGAAGAATCTCAGACCGTTTTTCAATGCAGAACGCAGAAACTACCAAACAATATAACGCAAAACGTGTCGTGTTTTATGCAGCAAGCCTAGAAACCGACATTACCATTTGTTTTTTAATAACAATGCATGGACATGATAATGAATAAATGGCCTAGATTCAAAAATCTTACGACTTTTGAGGGATAGTTAGATTGTTTACAAAAAAAATTAAGTAGGCATATTTTTCAAAAAAAAAATCGGACCTGTTAACCACTAAGTGACCTTGTTTTTAACTTAATTGGGTTTGTTTATGATTGCGTATTCTTAATATACATACAACATAATAATCATAGTTACTTAGTGTCACCTAAAAACAAAAAACTTCATATTAGATAAGCATGCGCGCAAGCGGATTTGCGGAAAATTTGTCGAAAACGCAATTTGTCGAAAAAAAATTATAGGATCACAAGTCATCGAAACAAAATACGGCGATTCTGGACTAGATGAAATCGCTCTTAACTTCTTTGTGCATGTACGCGCGCATACAACCTATACTTCTTTTTATCTGAAAACAAAATCTTGTTTTAAAGCTCCCAAAATGGATTCCATTTTATGGTTCGCTTGCTTTCATAATTGATATCTGAGGATTCCATTAGCTACTAAACGACATTGTTTTCGACAAATTTCGTGGTAAAGGGTAAGTGGTATCCAATCATATGGCAATAAAAGTCTACAATTTATTTCATTTAATTGGTATTTGGTATAGGTATCTACAGTTTATATTTCCAACAATTTAATTTTATATTATTTTAACCACTGTCATTCCAACAATTTCATTATTTTTTTCAAAAACATTCAACTAACAAATTTAACAAAAAAATGGATAAAAGACCATTCGCTTCTTTGTTATTGGCAAAGTATTCTTTGAAAAGTCATGAATATTTCATTTTGTCTTTCAATCATTCAGCCCTTATTTTTTTGAGCTAAATTACAACACAAATTGAAAAACTACACGAAATGGAATGAATGTAATATGATAATGGTTATTTATAAATAATTTAATAAGTGAACTTTGGCAGTGTAACTGTCAAGCCAACTCCGCACATTTTTTAATAAGGAAAACCTACTTCTTTAATTGTGTTCTACAATGTTTTATTTTAGGTTCCTAGCAGTACCTCGAGTTTGGGAGAAGATGTATGAAAAAATTATGGCTGTAGGTGCTACCAACACTGGTTTGAAAAAGAGCATAGCGCTCTGGGCGAAAGAAAAAGGACTAAAGCATCATTTAGCAAGAATTAATGGGTATGTCAAGTTATTTTAATCTCTGAATTCATAAAGATAGTTGCTACGTCTATTTCAGACGATATCTTTATGATGGGCAATCTACAAACTGAGTTATCTATGGCTGTGATCGAAATAAATAAAATATTGCAAATCGTTCGATTTGAACCTAATGTACTTATTCTGATCAAATTATTTTATAAAGCGGATTTGATCAAATCGTTTATTTAGGTTCTTGAATGTTTTTTTAACGTGACGCCATTTACTGTGTTTAAATAAGCAGTTAAATAGTTAGCAGCAAAAATATTTCTTTTCGTAGCTATTTAGGTTAGTGATGCGTCATTGCAATTATTGAAAGTTAAAAAATCAATAACTAGCCCCACCCCTCAGCTTACCTACTTTACCTACTGTATAAGAATTCTTATAAACAGAAAAAGTATTGTTAAGAATTTTGTTTGCGTAAAATACAAGCATATTACGTACTTTGAATAAAATGTATACTTAAAAATCTGTAGGCAATTTTAATTTGTGCATTTTAAGAAGCAAAAGCCAATACAGTTAGATACCTACATGAACATAGGTACATAATTAGGTATAATTACGGAATTACACTATGACATTTATCTCGAAATATCTTCCCCTTAGAGATCGTAGGAAAATACAAATGTGCGTTTAATAACATTTCTAAGAATTCTCAAGCGACCATTAAATATGTACCTTCCTTAGAAGTTATGTTTAAATATACCTTCACAATTTTATATTTTAATTAACAAATGTATTACTTGAAAATAACTAGCTATTTTCACCCATAAAACAATAATATCCGACGTGGGGAGTGATTTTGGCACATGTATTAAACCAGTTATTATGCTCACGACATCCAAGGTTTTTCTTCAAGATTAACTACTATTTTTAGTTTTATTTATTTACAAAACTAACACCCACCTTGAACTCACAGTTCAACACATTCTGTTAATCAACAATTTGTTTTGAAAGTCAAATGTAAGAAACAAATACATGTCCTTATATTCCTTAGCTTCCTTGCGTTGACGCCCTCAAAGCTCAGATTAAACGCCCTCAGGTCTACAAGCCTTAAGGCTGGGAGGCTTTAAAACTCGTAGCCCCAACGGGGTTATTTTAATTTTGTATGTAGCACAAAAGGTTCAAAATCCCTCAACAAATGCAAAGTGCAAATCTATTCAGCATCAATCTGATATAATGCTGCAAATAATCAACATGCAAATATTTTTAACACATAAAGAATACATAGTTTTACTTGTAATGACGTAAAAACAGCTGTAATTTATTTAAAGAAATTGATTTTTGCGGTATTTACTGATTTTTGCGGTATATTTTTATAGACAACCCTGAACTAATCATTAGAATTGAGTTTCATCTGTTATACAGATACAGAGTACTTTTATGAATCTACGTTGTTAATTAATGAAAATAAATCAATTGGCAATGGTTATGTTTTTAGTTTGTAAATAGAATTCGTGTATTAGAATATTTCTTTAAAAAAATGTATCTTATATCCTTCCTCAGAATGCAATATGACTCATTGCCAAATCGTATCTAATCAGTTTCAGCAGTTCGAGCGTGTAAGCGTGTAAAGCCCTGAAGTTCCTGTATCTATTATAAAATGTTAAAATAAATATTAAGGTTTGAATTCCTGTACGTTAAACACTATGTAACTACATTTCAACCTATAAATTATATATTTTTGAATTTATTAAATTTCTTTGTCATATTAGCGCGCTCACAGCTGATATGCGAGGTCTACCTTTAGAGTTCTCAACTCTAGAAATGTTGTCGTATTGGTATGTAAAATGCATGACTGAATGGTTTGTTTAGGGAGATTCGTTTTGAATGTAGAAAAAGGTAGATTTTATAAAACTGTAGGTAAATGCTTGTTTGAATGGTAGATAGTGCTCAGTATTTAGTTCGGCATGGTTTGAGTTTTAATAGTTTTTTAAGTGTTTACATTAAACGCTTGCTACGGACCTCTTTACCCTAGCTGAGATGTTCCCTGAATGATACTACTTATGCCTCTTTTGTATGGTAATTATTTAGCCTTACCTTAGACAAGCATGTTAAAACTAAACAGTGGCGGATCCAGGATTGTCTTTTGGGAGCGCGGCGGCTAGGCAATGTTTAAAAATGACGATCTTCTCTTCAGAAAATACTTTTGGGAGGACATATAATATACAAAAAGGTGTAACAGTTTAACGAGCTCAAATGCTTGTGGGGTGCTTTTGAGCCTCTTAGCCCTCCCCCTGGATCCGCCATTGTAACCAATTTTTTTTTCATTTAGCATTGTGGTCCAAAGCTTGGATTTTAATATAGAACTAATCTGGTCAACTTATTCAATGTTTTATCAACAACGCAGAACTTACAGATGGCTTTCCTAATAGAACTGAATGTGTAATAATTTTTCCAAGTTTAAATTCAACATAATGTTATACTTCAATATTCCAGGTACCAAGGTGTGTCATGTGGTTACAAGATGGCGAGGCAGTTAGTCTTCAGCAAAGTGCGCGAGTCGCTCGGCCTTGACAGGTGTCACACGTTTGTGACAGCAGCCGCGCCCCTGTCCCCTGACATCAAGAAGTTCTTCCTCTCCCTCGATATCCCCATCGTAGATGCTTTCGGTATGAGCGAGGCGTCAGGCGCCCACACTCTCAGCATAGACCCTAAGTAAGTTGATACCTGTAAATGTAACTGAAAGTCATGAGAAATATTATAAAAGATCAATTTGAACCTATACTGAAAACTACCTATAATCATTATAATAAAGATTGATTCATGGGTCTATTACTTCTGCTTGGGTTTGTTTCGCAATGTCCAAGTAAGGCCCAGAATAGGCTACTTACCACTTATCTGACGTAAAAAGACATCGTTGACGATTCACAATCTTCAAATAAGCTTAAATAGTAAGTAAAGTGCTAAGTTTTATATAGTTTGCATCATCTGCCAATTAAGACCGTTACTTGTGGGTAAGCTATTACCTTACCCCTGTGGGTTATTGTCTAATTAGTTGACATGAAGAAATGTTGTCGTAGTATCTACTGGTTTTCATTGTAATAATATCAAAATGGATTTATTTAATACCTTTGACACGAATTAGTTGAAAACAATAATTCTCTCACGTTTTTAAGACTTATATATGAAAAAAGGAAAAATACAAAACTACTAAATACGATATTTTTTCCATTGACGTTTGCCTGCTCTCATTTGTTCCGTACATCGAAACGTCAAAATGCGATGGCGCCAAGTCTAACTTGAAAGTAACGAACTGACACATGAGCTCTTTTCTCTCTTTTGATGGCAATCTTTCCTTGATGAGGAATGAATGTTGAAGGGATGATGATAGATTGAATGATGAATCTAACCACAGTGAAATGCTAGCACTGTTACTGCAGGCTTTATTGAGTTACTTCGGAGAAGACGAAAAGAGCAGTCAAATCGTCGTATTTCACGTTCTCCACACTTCTGCAGCACAACAGATAAAAACGCATTAAAATCACACACACATAACAACATCAGCATTAAATTCTGTTGAAATACAAGAAAACATAATAAAATAAGAAAAAAAATACTGACAGTTCTCGTACCCGCCAAGTAACTCTACACATGAGCTTAATGGTTAAACCTTTGTGCAAACTATTTATAGACGGTAGTTTTATATGGCGGTTAATAAATTTGTAATACAATACTTTACTAAAACATTGTGAAACCAACACTTAAAGGGCTAAATATTTAAAATCATTACTACCAGTTCGTTAACTAACGTTGTTCTAATGATGATAATATGTAATTAAATGTCTTTACTGTTTATTAACTTTGCACGAGCGATGTCTCCGTTGCATTGCCTACCGCTTCCAGTTTTTTTTATTTCACAACGTCAACGTTACTTTCAGGTTTACCTTGGACTCTGTCGGTGAAGTTCTGGAAGGGACGGAAACCAAGTTCGAAGGCGCTGTAAGTCCAAATGGTCCTGGGGAGATCCTAGTGCGGGGCAGGCACGTGTTTATGGGCTATTTGGGTGACGAGGAGAAAACCAGAGCCACCATAGACGAAGAGGGCTGGCTGCATTCAGGAGACGTCGGCAGGCTTGATAGCCAGAACTTCCTCTATATCACCGGCAGGATCAAAGTTAGTTGAAATATTTTTTATTTCTAGTTATACCTAGCTATTTTATAAAAGTAATTGATAAATTATTTTGATATTCTGCTTAAGCTTTAAGACGGTTTAATCAGTATAAATTAGTTTGTTCAATCACTTAAAATAAAAAAATGTTTAGCAAAAGAATTAATATCTATTCTCTATCATCGTCCAAATCCACTGGTAGTGCTGGAAAGAAATAAAAAAGTAAGCAAATACGTAATTTAATTTTCATTAGGCATTTTATATTCTTCTTTACAGGAAATTTTGATAACAGCGGGTGGTGAGAACATAGCGCCGGTGCTGATAGAGCAGGCTGTGCAAGCGGAGCTGCTGCACGTTGGCTACGCAGTGCTCGTAGGAGACAGGAGGAAGTTCCTCTCCATACTGCTCACCCTCAAGGTAAGAACGTACCTACTGCCTTGAATCTGTCTTACTAATATAGGTTATCTAGAATTTGGTAGATGAAACGTGTAAGCGTTAAAAATAATTTGGCGATGTTACTTATTCTCATGTTCCATTCAAAATGTGTTAGCACAACCAATATTACTGTTAATAGATTATAATAAATATTATCTGTTTTCAGACCAAGGTAAACCAAGAAACTGGCGAGGCATTAGATGAACTGGACAACGAGGTAAAGAAGTGGGTGGCCAGCCTCGGAAGTAAAGCCACTAAGCTAAGTGAAATTGCAGCTACCAAAGACCCACTCGTGAGTATTAAATAAGAATATTTTAACTAAATTTAATATTGAGTACAACCAATCGAAATTTTATTATAAGCAATTAGTTGGGAAACATATAGCCAACTACCAACTAAAGGTTCCAATTTCATTTCGAGTAAAAATATGCCAATTGTATAAGCCATATGCACTTATTTTTTTAAATAATTTAATACCGATAACTCCTATCGTTAAGTACTTGTCAAAAAAAATATTTTCCAAAAAACGAAAATTCAGTTTTATAATCAAATTAACAGATTTTGGCGCGCTTTGCGTGGCGCCAGTCTATGATTTAAAAATAGCGTTCAATTTAATTAAAATAATTTCAATTCGATATCATACTTACCTAAGGACTTAAACTAATTTTGGATCCGATTTGGACTTAAAAATGTTTGTAAGTTTATTATTAATTTATAATAATATGTTTCAAACACGTTTTGATACTTAAACAATTAAACTTTTCAGGTTTATAAAGCACTAGAAGCCGGAATTATCCGCGCGAACAAGAATGCAATTTCGAATGCACAAAAAGTACAGAAGTTTGAAGTGCTGCCGTCTGACTTTTCTATGCATACTGGAGAACTAGGTGAGTGGTTATTTTATTATTTTTCGTTTACGTCCGTGGTACCAGTGGAACCTTCATTAGTATCACTAATTTAACAGGCTTCAATAAAAAATTACGCTACTTACTATCAATGTTTTAATTTGACTTTGACTGAGAGAGAAAAAAAAAATCTTTATTATATTGAAGCCATCTTTAGTTGTGCTAGAATAAAGTAACCATATCAACGATATACCGACATCCATTTGTAGATAGTAAGAAAAATAGTTAATTTATATCCTTACCATTCCCTTTTTGTTTTCAGGGCCAACACTTAAAATAAAGAGAAACGTTGTATACGAGAAATATAAGGACATTATCGAAGGATTCTACAAAGATTAAATAATTTATGAAGCTAGGTATAAGCTTAGGACTTAGGGAACGGGACTATCTTAGTAAATTATTTCATTGTATTGCTCAATAGGGAACAGTGGATAGACTGGAAAATGTGATTGTTAATTACTTAATACATATGTTATGTAAATAAGTGCATATTTTTGTTACAAAAAAATAAATATGTTTTAATAAATATATTTTTAAATAATGTTTGACTTTACTGTTATAAAATTATATAATATATTTAAAATTCAGAATACATCTGCCGTAACATCTATTTATCTTTATCATTTATCACTTACTACTATTACATACTTTTAATTGGATTTACTAAAGAACTAATTAAATATAAATAATCCTAAATTGCTTCGGATAAAACATAATTGCAAGACAAATAATAAATTGAGCAAGAAACATCAATGTTTTCTTTTATAATACTGGAGATTAGTATTTCACATTATAGTGAAAGAGTTTGTACATAGGGCTGACACAACAGTCTCTAAAAAGGAATGTGAATTCATATATTAAAGTTTAAGTGTAAAGATTAAATAAAAAACGTCCTATCCGGTCAAACGTCCTATTAAAAAAAACAAAATATAAAGACATTATTTTTACATCAAGGGTTTCCTGCAGAGCAGTTAAGTCAATGTGTAAAATATTTTAAATCTCAAACAATTTTAGACGAAAACTTATCTAATGCACTATGAGCTAACAATAACTAGATAAAATAATAACATTTCAATAACAATAAGTTTTGATACATCAATTCTTCATTTCTGATAATAATAAGTATTCCATCTTTAACCGTATACCTAATGGTTTCATTCTCATGTTTTTTTTTCATAAACAAAATAATACAGAAGTAGACACACATAACGTTAACCTTTGAGAGAACATATAACATTTGGAAATCTAAAATGTGAATATTTGTTAGATTCATGACCGTTTGGCTGAATTGATCTTAATTAAGTTGATTTAATAAAAAGCTGCTTTAAATCTCTTTATTTTCACAACATAAATCCAGGACAGGTCCAGTAGCTAAGTAATAAGTTTATGAAACGCACGGCTTAGTAGTTTAGTCGTCCTTGTTGGGCGGCAGCGAGGCGGGTAGCGGCGGCGCGTCCGCCAGCGGCAGCGGCTTGGCGACGCCGATACGTACGAGACCACGTGGCGCACCTTTCAACGCCGCTACTGCTTGCTCCAGACTCGCGTTTTCCAAGTTCTATAACATAGACGTGTGGTGTGAATTAAATTTGATACATACGTTACTTTCGTACCCATCCGCAGTAAGACAAAAATATTCTTTCAGAAATTTCACAAAAAATGCAGTAAATATCTACATCATCTTTTTTACTAGCTGCCGGCCCCGGTATCACCAGGGTGGAATTAAAGTTTATATAAAATAGCACATTATAATGTAGCATTCTTATGGTGAAATAATTTTTAAACAGGTCTAGTAGTACTTTTAGAATATATTCGTTACACCCATACTTAAGTTTCCTCTTTAAGCTATTAGTATAGATATAGACAGCGTCTTAATAACTATGCCGCCCGGTACCAGCGAGCGGATGACCAGCACATATTGATTGTAGGAATACTCACGGTATCGTTGACGGACAGCAGGCGGTCGCCGGGTATGAGGCGGCCGTCCTGCTGTGCGACGCCGCCCGGCACCAGCGAGCGGATCACCACCAGCGTCTGCGCCGCTCGCACCGGGTCTTGGTAGTCCAGGATGCTGAACCCTAGCCCGCGCTCGCCCTTCACCAGTTCTATAAAACGATATGCATCAGTAAAATCCGTCTTTAACCTTATCTTGCATACGATTTATTATAGAGGATATAAATGTTTGTAACCAATGATCTGCGGGTCGGAGCTCCACATGGCGAGGCCGGTGAGCGGCTCGAGGCTGCGGGAGCGCGCCTTGCTGGCCAGCGATCCATCGTCCGCTGCCGCCCCGCCCGCCAGGCTGCCGTCCGACTTCGCCTGGAAACAATATTTTAAATTTAATACCCGATTTCAGAAGCCACTTCCACACCTTTTTAACGCGCTCCTGGTGCGATCCAAATACTCGTTAACAGTTATTCAGAACTTGGATTGCGGACCATAGGGTCGTCCGATGTGGATCCAGCTTATAACCATAGAGATTAAGGATGGATGGCTATCCTTGTTTATCAGATTTTAATGGGTTAAAAATTAATAAAATGGTTTGGCCGGAATCGCTATTTTAAGAATGCGCAACGCCAATTTGTACGACGTTAAACTGATAGAGCGGAGCGGTCAGCAATATCCTCCTGCTCACCCAGCATTTATGTAAAGCGTGGTATAGCAGTTTTGATTTAACTATTGCATACGAATTCTTCTTCTTCTTCCTTTAGTATCCAAATTTAAAATATGCGGAACAACACGGAAAAGGTTTGTATATCCTTCATATAAAACTTATAACAGGAGTTTCAAATAATGGTAAATTTCAACACTAAATACCTTGACAAGTGTGGGCTGCGGAAGTGGTTCAATAGGTGGCGCTGGTGAGCTCCGAACTCTAGCACATACCATGCACACCTCGTGGGAAAGTTCCTTTAGTATCGACACTACTTCCAAGTGGTTCATACCTAGCAGTCTGTGTCCATTCACCTCTGGAATAAAGTTGCAAAATTAAAATAATTTATGGACGTCACTTACACTCAATTTCTCTCAATACTTTTCTCATTATATTATTATTAGCTTTATACACAGTCAGGTCATATGTATTGTCACACAGTAAAAACTTCTTTTAGAATGCTGGCCACAAAAAAGTTTATTGAATTCGAATTTCGAATTGTTCATGAAAATAAAAATGTATACTTTTTAGAATTTTACTCATTTTTAAATATAGAGTGGACGCTTAAAGAAGACCGTGTTGCAGTTATTGCGTTGCATCGTTGCGGTTACGCGCCAATTCAAATTTTTGACATACTGAAAATTTTTAATCTAAACAAAAGATTCGTTTATCGTACCATTAAACGATACAATGAAGACTCTAGTGTAGGTAACAGGTCAAGAAGTGGTTGCCCTCGGTCTGTTAGGACTCCAGCAGTGATAAAAGGTGTGAAGGCGCGAATTCAACGAAATCCCAAACGTAAGCAGAAATTGTTGGCCCTTCAGATGGGGTTAAGCAGAACCACGGTGAAAAGGGTCTTAAAT
This sequence comes from Choreutis nemorana, assembly GCA_949316135.1. Lineage (NCBI taxonomy): Eukaryota > Metazoa > Arthropoda > Insecta > Lepidoptera > Choreutidae > Choreutis > Choreutis nemorana. The sequence goes on from OX438598.1 coordinate 5,612,931, forward strand.
GAAGACTTAGGCTTCGGGCATATCGAAGAAAAACAGGACATCGTTTGAATGCTCGTCTAATGGACCTGAGACTGAAGAGATGCCGCGCTATGTTGAAGCGGTACGCGGGAAAAAAATATCGGGAAATTCTCTTTTCGGATGAAAAATTTTTTACCGTAGAAGAGAGCTACAACAAACAAAATGATAAGGTCTACGCACACAGTAGTGAAGAAGCAGCAACCGTATTCCGCGTGTCCAACGAGGTAATTTTCCATCCTCGCTCATGGTATGGTTGGGAGTTTCTTATTGGGGCTTAACAGTGGTACATTTTTGTGAGAAAGGTGTAAAAACGAATGCAGTTGTGTATCAAAATACAGTCCTGACGAGCTTTGTGGAACCTGTTTCTCATACCATGTTCAATAACAGGCACTGGGTATTCCAACAAGATTCGGCGCCAGCTCATAGAGCGAAGAGCACACAAGACTGGCTGGCGGCGCGTGAAATCGACTTCATCCGGCACGAAGACTGGCCCTCCTCCAGTCCAGATTTGAATCCGTTAGATTACAAGATTTGGCAACACTTGGAGGAATAGGCGTGCTAAAAGCCTCATCCCAATTTGGAGTCACTCAAGACATCCTTGATTAAGGCAGCCGCCGATATTGACATGGACCTCGTTCGTGCTGCGATAGATTGAAGGCCTGTATTCAAAATCACGGAGTTCATTTTGAATAAACTTTAGTGTCATAAGAATCTATATTTTGTTTAGTTTTGGTATATAAATGGTTACATAATGAATAAACTTGTTTCAATTATTTTATATTAAACATGTGAGAGAATTTATGACCTGACTAAGTATAATTTTGTTAGTTATGCGATATTTTGTGATTTAAGGCACTATCAGGTGTACAGTGTTTTTCGTTAGTCACATTCGTTGTGATATTAATAGTAAAATTAAAAATCGGTCACATCTAATGAAATAATAACCGTTAAACCAGCATTGTTGAAAAGTAACCATAATTTGTTTCTCGATCTTACCAAGTAACTCATCGCCTGGTTTGTGAACACCAGCGCGTCCTACCGGCCCTTCAGGCAGTACCGAGCGCACATAATGGTGCGGCCTCACCTGAAAATATCAAACAACTCTAATTAATTTCTATTGCAAATATACTGTATATACATACAGTAAATATAGGTGGATATCCATACCTATTTATATATAACATCATGGGCAAACAAGCAGACGACTCACCTGTTGGAAAGTGATACCACAGTGATTTCGGCGGTATTTATTATTTAATTCGTTTTCCTATACGATACTCACAGAATAGTATACATGGGGTCCATTTGTACCACCATTAACGCGATGTAACGCAAAAATCAACTATAGTGTTTCATGAGAATTGAGATAGGGTGTTTAACCTATTTTTCCGAGTTCCCTTTGAGGCTTGTAGCATACCTCCGCCTCGAAATCGTAGCAGCGAAATCGCATGTGTTTCGTTATGAGTTGTCGATTAAATGTATCTCTTTCCCCGTATATTCTTGCCTATAGCACACATCCGACGTGAAATAATAGCGATACCGAATACTACAGCGTAAGATTTAGGTGGTAGAGAATAGAAGAGATAATGCGCCTTGAGACCAGTAGAATGACAAACTAACATCTTTTTACCATGTAAAAATAGATTCACATAACAAATATAGTACGTACCTCTCGTCCACCTTCCACATCTACAGTCCCTTCTAACGATATCCCGAGTCCACCCCCGCCTCTTACCACTACCCCTACTACTATTTCAACGTCGTCACCTGTAATGTCGATAAAACAATATTTATTACATAACCCACATATAGCTAACCCACCTTAACCCTTCCTAATAATTAATGAAAAAATATTATTAGGATTATTTTACTGATTAATCTAAAAGTTGGTGCCGATGTTACTCAATAGGATCAATTATAAAGGATATTTCTTATCCCGAAAAGCACACAAAACCTTTCAAAAAGAAAATAAAATCTCAGGCCATAGTTTGTGTCAGTAACGAACCTAGGATAGCTTGCCATTTGCGTTTGATAGCGTCCTTTTGTTCCTGTGTTCGAGGCATCTCGAAGGCAGGTTGTACCACCCGTACTTCCGCAGGTACCGGCTCTTCTTCCACTAATCCTTCCACACTGTTACACACATACAGTAATTAGTACAAATATTAATTATTAACATGTTTATTTATTACGTAAACTACTTCATGTCACCTAAACTTGAATATGAAGTTTTTGGATAAAATTACAAGTACGGCCGCATTGCCAGGAGAAATATGGTGACTATATGGTGGTGATAATTTTTATACCGGGCTGAGTGCCGGGCCGGGGGCGTGCACGGGGGATTTAAAACGTTTCATCCATTTTGAGGTTTACATGAAACCATTTGTATTACACCATACACTATCCGAGTCTCGTCCGCTTCGGACCTGACTATTTATGTATGTCATTTTTATGTTTCAAGTATAAAAGCTAGCATATAACATATAAAAGTGTCGTAATTCGTGTCTGTACATGCGGACGAAAGCCACATCAGATTCAAGCAATGTGTGTGGGTTGGCTGAGTTTGGGAATAAGGCAATTTGTGTAAATAATTTTAAGGTATTACTTTACTTAAAATAATTAAATAGTACTAACGATGTTGCCAGGGTGTTCATAGGTATTGTTTGCCCATTGACGATGTTGTCGTGTCTGTGCATGTGGAGGAATGGGTTGTGTTGAAGAGGTGGCACTCCAGCCTCACCGGCCGCTATGGCTTGCTGGAGCTGCTCGAATTTCGGACCGCGAAGGTATCTGAAACAATACGAAGAAATACTAGTAATCACCAATTTAAGATTTGAACCAAAACTACCCTCGAAAAACCTAGTAGGTTCAACGCTATTGCTTTTTTATAAATTTCTGGATGTTGTGACTCAAATAAGCCAAAAACTGTAGTACATTTAGAGTTTATCAAAATAAGTAGTAATTAAGTATTATAATTTATCGTATCTCCAGTTCTTGCGTGACGACAATTCTCAGAGCAATGCGGACGTACTCGCGGGCACACACACAAATTCACGCCTTCAACCCAAAGGGGTGGAGAGAGACTACGGTTCACCATACGCAATAATCTTTACATATTTGTTTCGCTTTCTCCACATCCATGTATCTCTTTATACACAGGACGGTTATGGGTACTCAGTGGCGTGCGCTAGTAAATAGCTACCTCTCGAGTTCAAGCGTGACTATGTTCCCGCTCTGCTTGAGCGCGTCCACCGCCCTCTGGTTGGACTTGCCGGCCAAGGACACGGCGTCCACGGCCACGATGCGGTCGTTGACCCGCACCTTGCCGCTCAGCGCCGCCGCGCTGCCGCCCGTCACCGACTTCACGAATATACCCGACAGCTCCTCCTTCTCGCACACGTAACCTGATAGCAACATACGTTATATTTGCAAAGCGCCATCAGTTAATGACGTGCTAAATCCAAAATTGTATCTTACAAAGGGAGATACTGTCTGATATGTTGTATGGCCATCTATTAACTATTAGCTTCCTTTTTTTATACCTTTATTAATATTACTTATTATTATTCGATACCACATATATACACATAAATGCGTAGGATTTTCTCAAATATTTGACTTATTAAATAAGTTATAAAGCTTTGAAGTCTTTGGTTAGACAGAGAGCTCGGATATGTAAATAATGACATTAAAGTACACGCGTGCCTTACAACTCCCATAGTAAAAGTTGTTCTGATAAGAGAGATAGATATATTTAATTTGAATGGTTAATCTCCCTAGTTATCGTTTAATTCTTATTCTGATTTCACTACGAATATACTATTTCCACATACTTTACGATAAATTGATTGAATAATAAAATTAAATTTTATGCAATTTCCCTATTCGGTTATTCATCTTTTCTTTTTTTATAGCATCAAGATCATGAAACACTGCCGTTTCCTATACAGCATTCTTGTTTTATATTGTAAAATCTTATCCATACAACTCTCAATATCACTAACCTGCTATAGTGATGCCAAGACCATTTTCATCTTTCTTTAATTGTACTGTAAATCTATCGACTTCAGGTGATTCTGCTTCTGAAATATAATTACATCCTATATTAATATTAGAAGAGGAGAACAGGTGCACTGAACGTAAGAATTTACAAAAAAAAGGACCATCTAAACTGTTAGAGGTGCTATTTGGGATTCTAGGTTTGAGGTCTGAGCTTTCGAGTATTTGCTCTGAGATCTCTGTATGACTTTTATTTATTAGTTTTAAATTTTACTATGTATATTTATTATTGCTTTTTGCTAATAATACAAGCTTTGATGGCTTAAACTGCGACCAAATTCACATACTATTAGAGTATTATAAAGTGATAAATCCAGTATTACCAGTTTCAATGGGTGGAGTGACAGACCGGTCGAAGACGAATCTGTTAGAAGTAGCGTTGGCCGGCACCGGTTGTGTGTTGAATACCTGCTCGAACCCAGCTTCTAGAAGATAACGGTCTAATGCTTCGGGATCAGTGAGTAATCTGGAATCAAACGTTAAAAAAGTTAGGTACATTAAAAAGTATAGGATATCGTTACATCGATATATCGTTTTGTATAATCGTAAAAGATATGACAAGAGTTTAATAGTAGGTTAAGTTTAAACTGTTTCCCAGATTAAGAAACGTATTGAAATCCACAAAAACTGGAACACAGAGGCGCAACTCACTTGGTGTTACGTCTATAATATACAAACATACAAACTTTAACATACAAAGTGACTTAACAGCAAAATAATTTCCGTTAGAAGTAAGGCACAAGCATACCTGGCGGGCAGCACGGGCGCGCGTGCGTGCCGCGAGGCGCGCGGGGCGGCGGCGCGCGCCACCACCAGCCGCACGCGCGAGCCGCTCGCACGCAGCACGCCCGCCACCTGCTCCGAGCCCATCTCTATCAGGCTCACCTACGATACATACAGTAAGGCACAAGCATACCTGGCGGGCAGCACGGGCGCGCGTGCGTGCCGCGAGGCGCGCGGGGCGGCGGCGCGCGCCACCACCAGCCGCACGCGCGAGCCGCTCGCACGCAGCACGCCCGCCACCTGCTCCGAGCCCATCTCTATCAGGCTCACCTACGATACATACAGTAAGGCACAAGCATACCTGGCGGGCAGCACGGGCGCGCGTGCGTGCCGCGAGGCGCGCGGGGCGGCGGCGCGCGCCACCACCAGCCGCACGCGCGAGCCGCTCGCACGCAGCACGCCCGCCACCTGCTCCGAGCCCATCTCTATCAGGCTCACCTACGATACATACAGTAAGGCACAAGCATACCTGGCGGGCAGCACGGGCGCGCGTGCGTGCCGCGAGGCGCGCGGGGCGGCGGCGCGCGCCACCACCAGCCGCACGCGCGAGCCGCTCGCACGCAGCACGCCCGCCACCTGCTCCGAGCCCATCTCTATCAGGCTCACCTACGATACATACAGTAAGGCACAAGCATACCTGGCGGGCAGCACGGGCGCGCGTGCGTGCCGCGAGGCGCGCGGGGCGGCGGCGCGCGCCACCACCAGCCGCACGCGCGAGCCGCTCGCACGCAGCACGCCCGCCACCTGCTCCGAGCCCATCTCTATCAGGCTCACCTACGATACATACAGTAAGGCACAAGCATACCTGGCGGGCAGCACGGGCGCGCGTGCGTGCCGCGAGGCGCGCGGGGCGGCGGCGCGCGCCACCACCAGCCGCACGCGCGAGCCGCTCGCACGCAGCACGCCCGCCACCTGCTCCGAGCCCATCTCTATCAGGCTCACCTACGATACATACAGTAAGGCACAAGCATACCTGGCGGGCAGCACGGGCGCGCGTGCGTGCCGCGAGGCGCGCGGGGCGGCGGCGCGCGCCACCACCAGCCGCACGCGCGAGCCGCTCGCACGCAGCACGCCCGCCACCTGCTCCGAGCCCATCTCTATCAGGCTCACCTACGATACATACAGTAAGGCACAAGCATACCTGGCGGGCAGCACGGGCGCGCGTGCGTGCCGCGAGGCGCGCGGGGCGGCGGCGCGCGCCACCACCAGCCGCACGCGCGAGCCGCTCGCACGCAGCACGCCCGCCACCTGCTCCGAGCCCATCTCTATCAGGCTCACCTACGATACATACAGTAAGGCCCAAGCATACCTGGCGGGCAGCACGGGCGCGCGTGCGTGCCGCGAGGCGCGCGGGGCGGCGGCGCGCGCCACCACCAGCCGCACGCGCGAGCCGCTCGCACGCAGCACGCCCGCCACCTGCTCCGAGCCCATCTCTATCAGGCTCACCTACGATACATACAGTAAGGCACAAGCATACCTGGCGGGCAGCACGGGCGCGCGTGCGTGCCGCGAGGCGCGCGGGGCGGCGGCGCGCGCCACCACCAGCCGCACGCGCGAGCCGCTCGCACGCAGCACGCCCGCCACCTGCTCCGAGCCCATCTCTATCAGGCTCACCTACGATACATACAGTAAGGCACAAGCATACCTGGCGGGCAGCACGGGCGCGCGTGCGTGCCGCGAGGCGCGCGGGGCGGCGGCGCGCGCCACCACCAGCCGCACGCGCGAGCCGCTCGCACGCAGCACGCCCGCCACCTGCTCCGAGCCCATCTCTATCAGGCTCACCTACGATACATACAGTAAGGCCCAAGCATACCTGGCGGGCAGCACGGGCGCGCGTGCGTGCCGCGAGGCGCGCGGGGCGGCGGCGCGCGCCACCACCAGCCGCACGCGCGAGCCGCTCGCACGCAGCACGCCCGCCACCTGCTCCGAGCCCATCTCTATCAGGCTCACCTACGATACATACAGTAAGGCACAAGCATACCTGGCGGGCAGCACGGGCGCGCGTGCGTGCCGCGAGGCGCGCGGGGCGGCGGCGCGCGCCACCACCAGCCGCACGCGCGAGCCGCTCGCACGCAGCACGCCCGCCACCTGCTCCGAGCCCATCTCTATCAGGCTCACCTACGATACATACAGTAAGGCACAAGCATACCTGGCGGGCAGCACGGGCGCGCGTGCGTGCCGCGAGGCGCGCGGGGCGGCGGCGCGCGCCACCACCAGCCGCACGCGCGAGCCGCTCGCACGCAGCACGCCCGCCACCTGCTCCGAGCCCATCTCTATCAGGCTCACCTACAACGACACATTTATGCCTCTTACTTTTACTTAGCCCTTGTTCAGATACGCGGGAGCCGCACACAAATCTATTTATATCATATTTGAATATGTAAATAAAATTTTAATATTTATAATAGAATGATTAATATCGAAATAACAACTTTTTACTCAATACATATGACAGTTTATACGCTACCAATTATAAAACAGCATTTTTTTTAATTTTGTTTGTTTATTACGATTAATCTCCAAAACGGCTGGACCGATCTTGACGGGACTTTCACCGAAAAATAGCATATATTTCAGGACATATTACACTATAATATAGACTTCTTTGATTATTGAAAAAGAATGTGGGTTCCGTATCAAAATATTCAATTTAAAAAGAGTTTCTCTAAAGTAACGGGTTTCAAGATTTTAGATTTTCAAATTTTAAAGGGCCAAAAAGGTGATTGAAAATTTCTATGGGACCGTCAAGTATTTTTTAAATATCTTGATAAAATTTTGTCTACTCATTATCATTAATTCGTTATTTTGAATTTTTGGGTTAAATAGAGGTTGAAATTTTGTATCGGAATAGTTTTTATAGGATCATAAAATTGTTTTTTTTTTTTTTTAGTATGTATTTGCCATTTGCCAATATAATTCAGTTTTTGGATTTCCAGACTTCAAGGGGACAAAACCGAGGGGGTCAGACAACAGATAAAACGGGCGCCGAATGGCGAGACAGCAGCTAGTATATATCTATATATATCCCGCCGTGTCTGAACAAGGGCTTGAACTACGGCCCTTGGGTTTAATAGCGCAACAGTAATAACAGCGCAGTGAGACTCTAGAGAATTAAAGCGAATGTTATCCTTATTACTGTTGTCCTTGTTACTATAATAACCCATACAGATATGTAAAGCCATGTAACTTAAGGATTTTACGACCTCAGTAACTCAAAGTAACACAAAGCAATTTTTTTATCTACAGTCTACTAAATGGATTATTTATAGAGGCTGACTGCTCTGACTGATATTTTATAATTTGTAGGTATTTATAAACAAAATCATAAGCTACTTCAAAATACACACATCTCCGATTTGTAGAATATGGTCCCCTGATTTAAGCCTTCCATCTCGGTCGGCGACACCGCCAGCTAATATAGTCTTTACTATGACGCCACTAGTCCGAGCACCAATTATACCTGAAATTCATTAAGAATTACTTGTTAACCATAAGATATTATTTAAATCGATATGTTCATTATATTTTATATTCCACTAACAATATTTAAAACATAAAAGTATTTTTATTTATTAAATCTTGATACCAAGGCAATAAATAAGTAGATCTTTTTGCAGAGCACGGAGATCGCAATTTATTTACTGACAATGTGTCTTGTATTTAACATACTAAGAGTCCTTAATTATCTTATGAAAATAGGAATAAAATATAAAATATTAATGTTTAAATTTAAAAAAAAAGCATTATTTATTGTTAGGCACAATGGAAACATAAAAATATATATACCAAATCCCAGTCCAGTGCCATCGTTAACCAAGTTGATGATCTCTACTTGAGCCCAGTCTCCTGCTACAATATTATTTGATCCTGATGCTATGGAATCGTCATGGCGGGACAAATCCAGGAGTCCATGGCTCTAAGAATATTTGCATTGTTGTTATTTCAAGATAGTTAAAACAAACAAAAAAATCGGGAAAGTGCTTGCAAAGCAGCAGAATTTAATGTGTAAAACTGCTATGCTGAGTAATTATTTGTAGTATTGCAAAAGCATGATAATAAGTTGCAAAACTAAAATCTGACTACTGAAAAACTGCGCTCTAAATAGTATTAAACAAGAAAAAACTAAACTGAACTAAATATTCACCATAGCATAAAATTTAATTATTTTTTTGTTTCATAATTTATAGAGCGCGGTTTTCAGTAGTCAGAGGTGTAGAGAGGCAGAGTAGCAGAGGTGTTTTTATTTTACGTCACATCTGCCATGTGTAATTATTAACTAAAAATGTAACCTATATCATGAATGACATAAACACGAATAAATAGAAACCTCATTTATCATTTGTTGAGGTTCGATGGTGGAACATAACATAGATTCATGAAATCATTACTCTTTGTTTCGGCTCTTGTGGGTTAAAATAAATACGATGATTTGCTTGCTGTGTGTGCGGAACTTCCCTTAAGTTTTTTCGTGTTTATTCATTTATTTAATAATCTCATTGAGCATCCCATCCATTTAAAAAAATGGGTGAATGTTCATGAAAATTGAAGAATGAAACAAAAAATGTACAATGTACAATTACACTTATTACTTACCTGTTTTGGTGACATGTTAGAGTCAATGGAACCACTGTCAAGGCCAAGAATCCTTTCGTTGTCTGAACCAGATCCAAACTCAAGGCTATGAGGTGGAGACATTTGAGGCACTCTCTGCTCTTCCTCACCTTCAGTTCCTCCATAGAGATTTCTTGCTTGAAGAAGTAGTTCTCCTACAAAAACAACAAACAATGAAATGTATTGCTTACTTAGAAATCCAAGAATTTCTATCCATACACATTGTGTACAATGTGAAGATTGCTATCGTTTAAAAACAATATGACACATTTACATATTTTTATAAGTCACACATCACCTTTTTATTATAATTATACCCTAATTAAATAATATAATTACACCCTAACGCAACCACATGGTTGTTAGTAATATCCATTGTAAAAAAAAAATTGACATTGTATTTTGATTTGTCGAGTTGTTTAAATTGTTATCTTAATATATATTTAACACTATAAATAGCGCAAAAAACAAATATTCTCAATAATGAAACAAAAAGTCATCTTATATAGAACATAAAAATGAGTTTAAAAACGAAAACCCAACTACTGATAAATTGCACTCCAAAAAGTATGAAACAAGAAAATATTCTAATCTTAAATTGTTTTGTGTGTGTTTGTATTTGTGCAATATAGCTGCAATCATATGGCATCAACCCTTACAAAATAAGATGATTACCTCATAATAAAGTACTCAATGTCATTTTAAAAAGACAATAAAAAACACTTTAAAAGTACTACTATGTTCATGTTTTATTTCATGATTTATTTAAATAAGGAAGATTCTATGCCGCACCCTGTACTAACGATTCAATATGGCCATATAATATGTATTTATAGATTATTATTTTTTCATAGAATCACATTATTTCTTTTTCCTTCAATCTAAAGACTCTTTATAGTGCAAAACAATATCTTGATTGATCAATATTGCTGTAGGTTAAGGGTTTATATTGTTTTTCACAATAAAAATAATTTAAAGTTCTAAACTAAATTACCTGAAGGTGTAATATCAAAGTCACCAGGCAATATGGAAGGGTGATGAGCCACCTGGGTTGCCAGTAGAGCCACAGAGTCTTGCAGAGTGGCTATACTCTTAAGAATTGGACTCTCAAGTAAACTTATAAGCATATTCAGGTCATCATTGGTGGCAGCCTGAAATCAAATATATTTAGAGTTGTTCATTTAAAAAAGTATTTATTAATCTGTGGTCTGTGAATTTATGTATTGGGGTCTGCGGGCTCATCCTTATTTCATTTAACAATCAGAAATAAAGGCCACAAAAATATTGTAATTGCTGATCATGATCGCTTTACAAATGGAATTTGATTTGAGATTACATAGCACTAAAATGAACCTTAACATCACGAATTTGGTGGATAAAGGCAAAACCAACATTTAAATCAAAGTATTTTGTTTAAAAGGAGGTTTTGAAAATAGTTCTTCATTTCCTTGGGGCCCATGAAGGAAAAAAATTAAGAAACACTGCTTTAAAATATAACTCATGAAGATTTCTTCTACTTTTTAGTTTCTTTTGAAGAAGCTATTTAAATAAATTGCATTGATTATCAACAACGGGTGAACAGATCTATCAGCCATAGATAAACTAATACATTTGTACTTATAATAGATATTTATCTTTTAGATATATTATGGACAATTTACACTAAATTAAGCCATAGACTTGTATTATGAGAACAACAATACAATATACATACTTAGTTAAATAATAGTTCTACTAAAATACTTGTGTTCTTCACACAAATACCTGGCTGAGTGGAGATCCAAACCCCAGATCAAAGTAATGTTAATAACTTACCATAAGCTTAGGATCATCACTTTGGTCAACAGCTGCTTTTACACTTTCCAGTTGTTGAAGTGCATTTGATATGTTAACTCCCAGATGCATGATTAACTAGAAAAAATATAATTAAATTTTTACAAACTTTAGTTTGTTGTTGTTTGTGTATTACTTTATCGTTTTAAAGATAAAGTAATACAATAGTGATTTAAAGTAATATACTTACATTTGTCTACTTGAATTTATACACAGCAATTTTCGAGGACTTTCCTTCAATAAAACGTTTTAATTTACTTTAAAATGATTATTCGGGTAAAGGTTATTAGGTATACATTTATTTTAAAATAATTTATTTGTTTCAGGCACAGCCTTGATTAATCTTGTTTTACTTAATGTAAGAATGACTCAAACTTTGATTTTTTATCAAAGGACACAAATTCAATCGAAAAGAGACGGACAATTTAAAAGTACTATACACCTTCAAAACTATCGAAGCAATGTTCCTGTTATTATTTATTATTTATAAATGCAAAATGTAAAAGAAAATAATGTCAAAAACAAGTAAAATATTGGAGAACAATAACATTTACACTGACTGACTCATTGATTGTTTATTGACGACTGATTGATGAAGTTGACAATTGTCAGGAATTACCATAAACCTACACATCCCTGGCGCAAGAGCAATTTCGATTCTTCCTTCCTTACTTTAACGTGTTTTAGTAGGGGCTACTTTATAGTTTGGCCCAACTGCAAGATTAATCAAACAATGAAATTTGTTAATTACTTTCTAGCTCCTTATATAGTCTCTTCGGCAGGTGTGTAGAGTGATTGAGGCAAGATCAGTCTTGCCAACTCCTGCAGATCTAAGTCCCCACATTCAACATGAAAAGTCGTCGGAAGTCGTTAAAACTGATTACCATCCTCCCAGAAGCGAAGTAACCTGGCAATTTTTAATCACTTTTTTTTAAGTTACTTACTTTATTTATTAAGGACAAGGTGTAGACCTTTTTAATGATAAGTTATAATTATTTATATGATGTATGGTCACAATCACAGTGTGTATCTATCATGGTCCAATTAAAGCTCGTTACCTTTTCCGACAAAAGGAAAGAACCAAAGAACGAAAAAAAAATAACGTGGAAGTAAATTATCATACGCTTCTGATAGTGTGTTTCCATCCACTTTTACTGAGCTAGGTCGACCGACGCCTATTATCTGACTAGCAAACGCCCGTTACGGAAATAATTGACAAATTTTCGCAGTTAAACAAAAATTTTGTACGTGAAATTGTCGTTTGAAAACTGAAATTTCACGACTAGTTGCGAGATAAGGTGCGAATATTTTACCTGACGGATTCGTAGAAATTTATGGAAATCACATCTTTCAACACCGCCATGTAATATGTACTTACACCTTTGGGTACCTTAAGGTATCTTCATTACAGATTACATTGGTGTAAGTTATGTGATGTCATGGTAAATGTTGTCATCTGTAATTATTTAAAACTTATCACATATAGTTCTATTACATGGAAGGCGCTGATGTGTCTGATAAAAATAGTATTAATAAATTAGACATCGGAAGATAAAACTAAAATGATTTTAAGGCCTTCCATGAAAACTAAAAGCATTATAGGTACGTCCGTTATTATCACCCCAACATCATTCAGACCACGAGACTCACTCTTTTTGATTTCTTATTAATTTTTATATTATAAAAATGGTACTCACCCTTGCCAGAACGGGAAGTGTTCTTAATGTTCTTATTTTATTATATGTTCTTGTATACCAGATTTTTATGCGAAAGACGATTATTTTTATCTGTAGTGCTATGCTGTACAAGTGTGGAGAAAATTAAATACGATTTGGCAGCCCTTTTCGTCGTCTCCCAAGTAACTCATAGAACTAACAGTAACCGTACTAGCACTAGTTACTATACGCAGATTCATTATTTTAAATGTTCCTATCATCATTATCCCATCATCTTTGATAAAAGAACTTATAATCACTGAAGATTTGGCAGTATGGTACCTAAAACCAATGCCGTTAAAATAATGAAAAATTGTGCTTACATTTTCAATAATTAACTGATATAAACCGGTTTAGTGCGAATCAGTCCCACTAACTCCTCAGTGACAGACTAACTGACGGAATTCCTTTATTAATTTTTTAACATTTTATACTTAAATTACATACTTATGCATACTTAAATTTCAAAGGTACATAACATCAAATGAAATTTAAGACAAATATTAAATAATTTTCCTATTAATCGGGTAAAACTGTAAAAGTTGATAACATTTTCCTTAACATAGACAAACATCGATACTAACAGTCAATACAAAATTGGGAATTACTTGGCGGGAACCGGATGTGGCGGTTAAAATTTTCTTATTTGATTGTCTTTTCTTATATATCAGCAGAATTTAATGGTTACAATGTTAGTGCTTAAGCCAGTAAACATCTGTAGTGAATTTTGGCTGCTCTTTTCGTTACCTCCCACGCAACTAAATAAAGCCTACAGTAACAGTACTAGCATGTTGCTGTAGTCAGATTCATAATTCCATTACAATCTCAGTTATTGCCATGATGATAGCAATGACTTAAAAACACACTAAAATTTATTGTCAAAAACGAGTTGCTGCATTTATTGAGCTATTGGTAGAATGAAGGCATATAGTCATAGCGCAGCGGACACCAATCAATAATGTATGAGCGATGGCTTAGCAATAAGTAAGTTCCCGCTGGTACCTTTGGGTACAAAAGTTTTTTGGAATTAGCTCGACCGCATAGTTAAAGTTGATAAGATTTAGTTCATTAAAGACTACCTGCACTTTCAGAAAACATTTATATTAATATAGGAAAAACACATGTACAAATTATTTATGTTTATTGAATAGTCTTAAATAATACATTGAATGATAAGATCTAGAAGAAGGGAACATCAAATTTAAAATTTGATTTAAATTTAAGTTATAGAATTATTTCATTAGCAAGTGATAATGGTGCTCAAGTAGGACCCTATTTATAAATAAAAGCTAAATTAATGCGAAAATATTTGAAATTTTACATAAAATCTTTTATTGTGTAATCTATGTATTCAATGTGAAACTTGCGAATGTCGAAAATCAGATACTTACACCCAAGTAAAAGTTCTTTGTTAAATCATCTAAATATTATAATCTTAGACTAGCTATAGATTTTATTGGCAAATGAAAATTCATTAACTAATTTGAAACTCCAACTTTAGAAGTATTTTTTAATAAAAATGCCATACCATGAACGCGAAAATGTTTTTCCAAATCATCAGCGTTTTCAAATTGGTCTCTACAAATTGCACATTGATTTTCGCGTAGAGGTTCATTACTTAAAGGTGTATGATCTTGGTATTTCTTTAAAGCTGCTTCATTAAAGCATTTCTTTTTATTAATATATTCTCCAATATCCGAAATAGAATGTTGTACTACCAAATGAGTACCAAATGATGGTTTACCAACAAAACATTCACCACATTCCAAACATTGATATGCCATACACGGGTCTCTATGAGAAATCAGATGGTCTTCTAAAAGGTCTTTGGTGTCAAAAATTTTATCACACATTTTGCACGACAATTTGTCTTGAGATTCTGATTCCTTAAATAATTTTACACTCCGAGTTGAAATTCGATTTTGTTTTTGTGTCTCAGTATATTTCCTATTTTTTGTGATATTTTTCTTGTTGGTGATTTTATTATTATTGATTTTTGCCGATGAAACAGCAGTAGTTGTAATTCTGGGTAATAATATTTGGACGTCCAGACACTTGTGTTCCTTGTGATGTTGTGCAAAGTGTTTTTTTATAAAACTCCAATTACAATTCAAGCTTATTTTACAAAAACAGCAAGTTATATTTTCATTACTAGCCATTGCTGCTTCATCAGAGCTTTCAGAACATCGGTAAGGGCACTCATTAGGTAGAATTGCAATTTGATTGTATTTACACTTGTATGTAAAACATCGGTTGCATTTATCGCATTTTTTCACCACGCGGCACATGAGTTCAGATTTTTTTGTAATAATATTAATATCGTGAGTTATACTTGGGCCACTTTTTGTATTTGCATTGGTATTGCTATCAAAATGTTCTTTGCTGTGGTGGGCCACTAATGCAGAAGCTGCTACGAAAACTTGCCCGCATGTCCAGCATGGATAAACAAAAACTGTAAAATGGCCCATGGCATGTTTTTTAAGATGGTTGGGAGATATTAAACTGGCAGTGCAGAGTTCACACTGGTACGACGACGCAACTGTAATTATATTTTTGTGCTCCTTTTTAACGTGCTTCAATATACTGCTTTCATTGTAGCTAGCAACTGAACAAGAGACACATCTATATACTTTTTTACAGTGTTCTCTTTTAAAATGTTCATAAAGTTCTGTAGGATTAAAGTGTCCACAATTTTCGATAGGACAGTTAATTCTTGTAGTTTCTCTCATCATTTTAAAACCTTCGCAGTTGTGATAATAAGGATATTTAATATTCTTATTTAAAAGAATTATTCCACATTCTGGGCAATATAGAGGTTGCATTTTTAAATGGATGCGAATATGAGATTTAAATGAACATGCAGTTGGCAAAGTAAACAAGCAGATTGGACAAGTATATGTTTCTGAAGATTTCTCACGAAAATGTTTTTCCCTATCTTTGTAAGCTATCCCAGTGTCATGGATATCTTTTTTACAATCATAACATCTTATTTGTTTTTCTGTGTTACTGTAGCGGACACATGGTTTTAATTTCTGAATTATATCTGTATAGTTGAAGAATGATAACGGTAATGGTTCTATTTTTAAATCACTGACATTAATTGTAGCAGTTTTGAAGGAATGTGACCGTATATGGGCTAGGAGATTGCATCGATTATAAAAAAATTGAACCTTGTTACATGGTCTACACATGTAAGTTATTTGGACTGATTTTCTGTTCATGTGATACTCGTAACTGGACTCGAACATGAACCTGAGAAAGAAAGTAAAATCATTATTTGCAAACGCGTAATTTTATAAGTATGCCTGAAATCAACAGAGAAAAAACATCATTTCGACAGACAAAAACAAAATATTTCGAAATCTGTATTGACCTTTATATACAATTATACAAGATTATACAATATTTTATAATATAGATACTTACTAAAATATTAAGATTATATAGTTAATACAGCTTACAATTAATACAGTTCGCTGTGAAGGACGGACGGACAGAGAGGCTTAGTAATAGGGTTTCATTGGCACCATTTAGTCCAGAACTTTAAAGCCAGGTAAGAGTTGCGCGAAATTTTTTACGCGAATTCGGTTACGCGTATTCTGAAACGCCTTGTTAGTTCGCACTTGCAGTTACGCGTATACGCATGCGGTTCGAGCCGCCTCAACCCCAAGCTGCCTTGTCTACCGGTTTTTGGTGGAGCTCACGCAGCGTCTGCACAGGTGCTGTATTGTACGCGTGTTTAATCTATTCAGTCTACGCGTAACTAAGAATCGTACTGGACGCGTGCTATTCGTACGCGGCTTAAAAACATCAGTTGCGCTTCTGCTTAGTTACGACTTCTCATTAATTTAATTAATACCGATGTGTGTAGATGAGTTAAAATACTTACTTGTCCCCACAATCCTTACATGCGTGAACAATACGCCCTTCTGTTGAAACAGGTATAACGTAGTTTGGTATGGCTTTACAAAACAGTAAGTTTTTTAGGCTAAGCTTATCTTGTAAGTTATTGTTAGCTGCCATGATTAACGTCCTGAAATTTGAAAAATTAATTAAATTACTATTTGCTACCGGTAAATAGGTAAGTACTGTAAGCATTAAGTATGTACTCAGTGTCTAGTTTAGTTCTTATTAGAACTATTCCTAAATTGGATATTTAACTCAGGAACTCAACATATATTGAAATAAAATTAAATGATATATACAAGACAATGAAATAAGATAATTTTAACTGACACTGTTCCCGCCAAGCAACTCCCCTAGAGCGATTGTAGATTCGGTGTTGCTAACTCATATAAATGCAAATCCCCATCAGGGGGATCAGGCTGGCGATCTTTCCTATATAACTTTTAGACTGGGAGAATATTTTTATTTCATTTCATCTTCATATTTTCGTTTGCGGCTATGCAGCTAACATGAAAACAAAAAACTGTCTACATAATTAAAGCAAAAAAATGTTTTTGGTCAAAATCTCATGATTCCATATAAAATCCGTGCGTCGTCAAAACATATTTTCCCCAGTTTTCTCTTACCCTAATGCATAAGAACTACCAGGTAATCCGACAAGTTCGCAATACTGGAATAGTTAGTTGCTCGTCCCAATATTCGCGCTCCCTATAGTGCCTTTACACGGCAGGGCCATGTAATATCTATTAAATATATACATTAAAGCTATTAAATATACATATTTTACCCCTTTCATATTTTTCCATCACATATTAAATAACTTTTTTTTTGTATCAGAAGTCTGGATCTAAAATTATAAAAAATGGAACCTATGCGCATTTAACAAAAAATGGCAACTCATAAATTGTTTGTCCTTTTCTAACTCTTTTCTCTATGAAATTAAAATAGTCTACCTACCTTCGAAGCAAATACACTTCCGGAGTTAAATGTTTTTACAATTATGTGTTTTCTAAAAACTGTTTTGTGAAATTATTTTATACATAAACACAAAACAACTAATCACAATTAATATTGTTTGACACATAAATTTCACGCCATTGGCCGTCTTGACTGCGGGTTGGGAATGAATGAACGAAACGAATGGAACATGACTGAACTACTGACGAATTCGAAGTTGCCAGTAGACGGCTATGAACGAATCAGAGAAGAGTGTCGGATGGAAGTTTTGGTGTTACCTATAGAAAAAATTAAGACGTGAAATTTGTAGAAAAATACTTTCAATTAATGTAAGTCAAAGAAAATACACAACGGGTGTACTGACAGCCAAAGATAATGCTTCACAAAACACTTGCACTCAATCCTTAAGACATACATCTTTAGAGAGGCACAAATTCCAAACAGGTTAGATTGGCCGTTTGTACAACTTTACAAAGAAAAAGAAAGTTTGAGAGCCATCCATAAATAACGTTACACGTTAATGGGGAGCGAGGGGCTGAAAAAAGGGGGAGAGTTGCCTGATGCTTTGTGACGTTACATGTCAAAATATAAACAAAAAAGACACCAAATAGATTTGTTTACAAAGTTTAAGAGCTTTAACTTATCAGATTACTTTCTGTCCTATTATAACGGATGTCGAAAATTTTTTTTTTTAAATTTAATTTGAAAAAAAAAAATGTGACGTCACACCAAGGATAGGGGGTAAAGAAACATTTAAATAAAATATTTCTTGTATTATTAATGGATGGCCCCTAACCTTACATATTGCATCGTTGATACTAAATGATGTTGAACAAATTTAGATTTTAATTAGAGGAGAATGGCCAAATTGGGATCACCTTCTAATAGAAATAAAATGTATGTGGATTAATGGATGTCTTTTTATTTGAAACAACAATCGTCATGTAACAACTGCCTGTTCTGAGTATGATATTTAAATAAAGAAAAATATTCAGCTTTTTACCCTTATACACCCATCTTGCTCAAACACCGTCTTGTCAGGGTACAGGCAGACACGGGAAGCCATATAACACCTATCAGGTCGAAAGGAGTGGGTACCTTGTACAAGCGTTGGCAATAAATTAAAACCAGTTGTTTGTTGGTTCTGAAAATTAAGACTTAAAAAGTCTGATAACACTAACCGATAGTTGTGACAACAAAGCTGCAAACAGTTAAACTCTAAACTAAAAGTTTAAATAGTGGGAATGAGCTGTTGTTTCACATGAAAATACCTATTTAATGACTGTTGCTAGTGGAGAGTGATCTCAGGTTTCATACATATTTGCCCATTCTCCTTAGGCGATTTTTTTGTGAATCTTTGGTGGAATGAAAGAAATAATAATAAAAAAAACTTTATTGGGTAAAACTGGTATGGCACGAGCATTTCCTAAGATTAGAAATAAAAAGTTAAATGTTAAAGAAGTTAAGTGTTAGGGTAAACATGAAAAACATGAATGCTCATTAAACATATATGTAGCAACTTCTTCACACATAAAATATATAGAACACTTTAATAGATAATAATATGCATTTTCTTAAATATAAGATCAATTAACTCATTATACATAGTACATAGTATATATAAAGTATACATGAATAATATTCATACTTATTATTACATAAGTTGTATAATGCTCTTACAAAAGTAAGAAAGGCACATTAATCACAGTTGATTAAAAAACTAAACTAAAATGTATTTGGTATCAAAAGAAAGGACAAAAAAAGCTTAGATTGAATTTTCATTAGCGTTTTCATAATCCTGAAAATTATGAATGAGGTAGAAGTCTATTAATTTTTTTTCTAATTGGTCTCTTTTATAGTAATAAACAATGCTGTCATTTTCAACAAAGGCTTCCTTGTTAATAAGAGACAAGTATATTTTTTTGTTTTCCAACATATCAATATCCTCAGGAAACAAATGTAAAAAACTAGATACTGAACTAGCTGCATCCTTCAAACGGTCAAGGTGATAGTAAGACATATGCAAGTAGTTTAACACTTCTGCTAAAAACTCTACTCCAGAGTTGAAACCTAACTCTTTTAACTTATATTGACAGTTTTGCCTGCATTGTAATAACTGTGCAACATTATTTGATACTGTGATGGTAAATTCTTCTGAGCTATCAGCTATTGTGTGATATTCACATTCTACTCTGCAACCATTTTCCCAAGACATGTAATCTCTTAAGACCTCTTCCATTGCTGCTACAGTTTCACCCCAATTTTTGACATCATATGCTTTGGAACCAAGTTCGAACAGCACTTTATATTCTTCACTTTCAATGTCCACCACTTCTTTGGGGTCTACTTCAGGTAGCTGCATGTAATATTCTACATTGCTCCTCATTGTTTCATCATCTGGATGTGCAGCTAAATAAGTGAAGGCTGCAGAAGCTGCTTTAGGGAGTGCATTCATTTGAAAGTAACAGACATGTAAATATTCATAAGGGGCTTTCGATTCCACTTTATTGAGAGTAAACATGTCAACCTCCCCATGCATGTGCACAAGATCAAACTCATTTTTTTGGCAAGTATCAATGCACTTCTGCACTCTGAAAAACTTTTCATAAATGTGTAAATCCTCGAGTGGGTATTCAACAACTTTTTCATAAGTTTCAGATTTACATTTCTGTCTGCAGTTTATGTTGATAGATTTATAAAGTTTAAATAAATGTAGAGATTCTTCAAATTGTACAATACACTCAGACCATCTCTCACCATTATAAGCGTCGACGCCTTTTTTGAATGATGTATCAAGAGAAGTAAACTTAATACATTTACTTGTATGAAAAGTAATAACACACAAAAATAATAATAGTTTTTGACTGTAAAGCATCATATTAAACTACCTTTAGATTTTTTAAAATATAAAATTTTAAGGCATAAAATACTATGAATTTATATCTATGAACCAGATATTTAAGTGACCTAATTAATATTACACTTAACGCTCTCAAATTTCAAATAAAAATTATCTCGGTTCGTAACCTCCTGCAACCCAACTTTTTATTCAAATGTATTTCTTTAACGGCATTGGTTTTAGTACCATACTGCCCAATCATCAGTAATTATAATTTATTCATTCTTGAAGATGATGTGATGATAAATGAGTTGAAGATGATAAGATGAACAATGGAAATGATGAATCTGCTTACAGTAGCATGCTAGTACGGTTACTGAAGGCTCTAAGGAGTTACTTGGGAGATAACGAAAAGCGCAGCCAAATCGTCGTATTTCACTTTCTCCACACTTGTACAGCACTTCAGATATTTACTGGTTAAAACACCAGCATTTTACACATTAAATTCTGCTGATTAATAAGACAAGACAATAAAATAAGAAAATTCTGAAACTTCCCGTTCCCGCAAACTAACTTCTGTACCCAACTTCACATGACAATGACATTTGACAAAATTGGTAATTGCGAAAACTGACATTTCAGTGCCGCTGACATAAAACTCAACTCACTTAGTTATTTACTCAGACGTTAGAGTGCTCTGAAATTCAAAGCGTGAATTCACTTAATGCGCTATTAGACTAATAGATGGCGATAGATAGATTCAAGTAAGAATAGTCAAAACCTGATATAACGTTATTAGAGACGGTTACAACGGTGGATCGGTTAGTGATCGGTAATTACAACTCAAGGGCTAGGTCCCGGCCGAATTCCATATGGGTAAATAGACTGCTATTATTATAATATTGGATAATTTAAGCGACATATCGCTTAAAAACTACACCCACACTTTATCCAAATTCATCGGTCATCCCTAGTAGCGGGCAGATCATCACAATATTTTTACCCGAAATGAGTCCATACAAATCCAATCGAAAATATAACAACATTGTCCTTTTTTACATTTATTCAAACTTATCATTTTCAATAATTAAATTTTCTAAACTTTTATAAATATAGGGTGGTAACCTCACACGTATATTGTGTCACAGGAGTTACTTGGCAGGAACGGGGAGTGGTGATTGAATTTTTCTTTTGTCTTTTCTTGTGTATCAGCAGAGTTTAATGTGTAAAATGCTAGTCTTTTATCCAGTGAACATCTGTAGTGCTATACAAGTGTGGAGAAAGTGAAATACGATAATTTAGCTGCTCTTTTCGTCATCTCCCAAGTAACTCAATAAAGTCTACAGAAACATTACTAGCATGTTACTATAGAAACAATAAAGAAAGAAGAAAAATATAACAGAAAAGACTTGTGCTGTATGGGCTAAAGCCCTTTGCCTTTCCCAACAGAAGGGAAGAATTAAACCAAGAAGAAGAATATTGTGTCACAGCGTAGGTATATAGGTAGGGCCTTTCGCCAAATAGATCCTAGAAACTCTTGCTTACAGCCAACTTTACGTCACACTGCACCACAGAGGCCGATAGTTTAATGTCATCGTGACAAGTTAAATCTTTAATTTATTACTATTACTAATATACAATTACGTATTTCAAAATCAAATAACTTTTTATTACAAAAATCAATAAAATGTATCAATAATGTCTTATAATAATGCGGTTCTTGTAGGAAATTGGACAGAAGAACGACTAAAAAATGAGGTAAGTAATTCAGCAGATACCAAAAAAAATCTAACCTAATACTTAACTGGGAATCGGGTTGTAGTATTAATCGCTGAGTAAATTTATATCTAAGCTGTCTTACTTTTTCAGTACGAATTCAAAATATTTCTCCGTAAGAGAGACAGACACGAACTTTTGCTTCAGAAGTCACGAACCTTATTTAGCAACCTACTTAAAGAGGTCAGTTTATCAATAACAACAACTAAAAGACAAAATGATGCGAGATTTCTCGTTAAAACCTCAACGTTTTGAAAAATATTCATAGAGAAAAATGTTCATTATTTGGAAAAGGATACCTTCCTACACACATCAATGGACGAGCGGGGTAAAAGATATCTTTGAAATTCTTGGCATGGTTCCGGTTTAAATAATACCATTTATAATGATTTGATACTAGCTAATTGCCCCAGCTTCGCACGGATATTATACATGTATAATATATGTATATACAAACATTCCTCTTGAATCACTCTTTAAAAAAATTATTAACATCCGTTGCGCGGTTTAAAGATCTAAGCATACATAGGGACAGATAACGGGAAGCGACTGTATGGATAGGTGATTAGTTGAATCCTCAAACTTCGTTACACGTGACTGTTCCTTTTTTTTATTTATAAACCATCCTAATAGTTCGTACCAAGTAAAAATAATAATTTCAAATCGGTCCAGCCGTTTTCGAGTTTGAAGTTCGTTAAATTTGAATTACCTGTGTAAGATATACTTTAATATCTGAACAGATACCTTAACGCAACAAAAATTATATTGAAATGTATTGAAGATAATATTTTTTAATTAGTCTCTAAAGTGAGGAAATAGGATATAAGTTAAGATGGGACAACTAGTGAATCTTATCTTTTCAAAGCTTTGTATTCTAAGGATTGAGATTTGTTATATCATTTTAGAGACCTCTCGACATAAGTGGGGCGTTTGTTCAATTCGGATACAACGTGCAAGTTGTGGCTTCAGATATGTTAGGTACGTAAAACAAATGTAGTTATCATAAAATATATGTGATTGAAAATCGAATTTAAATTAAATTAAATTCTTTAAAAATCGATCAAATCCTACTACAGACAAACAGGGATCTCCCACTTTATTTCATGTCGTTTTATATGAAGCTGATGTTAAATGTGTTATTTTTAGGGTTCTGTACCCAAATAATAAAACGGGACCCTATTAATAACCCTTCGCTGTACGTCCGTCTGTCCAGGCTGTATCTCATTAACCATGATGACTAGTTTTTTTAATTTTCAGAGAATGTCTATTTCTATTGCCGTTATAACAACAAATACTAAAAACTTTCAAATTTAAGGGGGCATTTAAGGCATATTTCTCAGAACAAGAAACGTTTTTCCGACATGTTTTGCTTGTTCTTGCATATGATATGAAATTATCAGAAAGTACATAGTCTCGTACGATGGTACGGAACCTTCCACGTGTGAGTCCAACTGATACTTATTTTATTTTAGCAAAAGCAACGAATCCTGGAGAAAAACCAAAGTATGGGTTAGCGTTGTCGTGCTTGGTTAGCGAGAGGCAGGTGGACCTTATGCAAAACATCAATGAAGGCTGCCTTATGACCCTGTCACCGATCACCACACCATGCAGTAGAAACACTTACGTCATAGAGAGGTACCTACATTTTCAACTAATTTTTCAATGCTCCGAAAACTTGAACTATTAAAAAAAAATGTTTTTATCTATTACAGTACAACAAAGGAAGGTGTTCGTGGTGTAAAATTGAATTATGGTGACGAATTTTATTTGAAAGCAGAAAACTACGGCGATCCAACTGTGAGTACCCATTTACGAATTCTTCAATATCATAGGTATAGAAATAGTTGCATTTTAATTTTGTTTAGATCTGTTCCTAATGGATCAAAGAAAAACAGAACTATGTAAATTCATCGTATGTGAAACTCTCTTTCTACCGTGGTCACAGGTAGTTTTCCAGAAGCTAGAGGTGTAAAATATAACATAATTTTAGTTAAAAACAACGTGGCACCAAAATAAAGAGTGCGGGAACAACCAAACGCTCGTAGATTATTTGCTTAACATATGGGTAAGACCTTTTGCATTCCCTTCTCATACAAGCGACTATAGAAAAAAATACTGTGTTTATAATTAAACGGAATCTTTCACTGTGGGTGGCCCAACACGCACTTTTCCACATGCAGGCATCTCCTCTGTATGTGAGATACACCCCTCAAGGCACGCCGGAACCTTCAGATCGAATGCCGATACGCCTTAGCTTAAATAAAGACACCAACTGTCGATGGACAACCGTTCCTCTGCTACCTTGCGACAGACTTGAAGGATTGGGCAGTGCCGTAAGGGTAAAACCTTTTTATTTTCTTTATATGTTGGTATTTTTATATAACCTTACGCTTAATCTATTAAAATAATCCATGAATGAAAAGGTCTAACGACGCAATACTGGCGATACTCGGTTTTAACTTAATTTATTTCAAAAATAAATATTAGTTTGTGATCTTTCCTTCATAATTTATAGTCACCCTATAAAGTTAAACGTTGAAAGCTTTGTAGAAGGTATTGTCATTACAATCCGACTGAACGTGAACATTACGGCGACGTTTTTCAATCCGGCGTACCAATAAGTAATACGGCGTATTATACGATATGCCTGTGACATACCTAATTTGTAATGATTTTACGTTTTACCATTTCAGACCAATGCAAAGCTTTTAATCTTTAACTGCTGTGCTGACAAAAGCCTGTGTGTTATGAACCAGATCTGGATGAAGACATTTTTTGGACCGGTAAGTTCTTAATGTTAAAATTGTGTATGTTTCGATTACGCCTTGGTTAAGTCTTACTGACGATGGGCATCATATATTATGGAAAAAACCTCCTATGCTTCTAATATTTCTCTTGGAAACTATGACGAATTCTTATATTAAACTTTCCATTCTTCTTTATACTTGTAAGGATATGGTTTTATTCTGGCTCAGTAAATGTTCATCTGATTTTATAGGAATGTGGCGTGACTTGTCGAAATTACATTGATATTCACAAGAGGTACACTGCTGAAAACATCTTCACCCTGGTCAGCGATATCGAGACTAAAACTAAAAATTGATAAAAGAAATCAATAACTTAGTTGATAGTTGAAGATACAAAATTATTAAATTTTATGCTTGAATTAATGATTGGCGGAGACCAATCATTTGTAGTTTATGATACCTTTACATTTATTTATTTTATAACTATTATTCCTCTTTTGTTAGTACAATCGGAAAAAAAACCAATTGTCATTCATTCTGAGTCATTAAATGTCATTAGTAAAGTGATAAAAGTTGTTTGTTTTCAAACGATATTTATTTATTTGTAAAGTAATTACCTAGATACCTTTTTTTTTAAATCCTGTTAAATAATAGCTTAATATGTCGAACAAGGCTGATAAGGATATTGTGTATTGCAACCGAGTGCTTCTTGGTAATTGGTATGAAGCTAGTAAATTGGAAGAGGTACTTACGTTTGATTAGATTTTGTGTCGGATTTAAAAATACAAAACTTATGGATTACATTTAGCAAAAATATGTAGAACACGATATCTATCAAGATTAAAATGAAATTTATTATATTAATTAAAATGTGACTTAAAGACAAGATGAAGGCAAACCTGACTTTTGCAAAAAATTACTAGTAGGTTTGTAATAACCGTAATCAAAATAATTGGTGATCCATTTTGCAGTTCAAATTAAACACCTTTTTATCTCAAATGAAAAAAGGGGACTTGATGTTAGCTAGATATCGAAATATAACGAAAAATCTTAATAGTCCTACGGAACTGACGCAATCATCCAGCAGCATTGAGTTTGGCGCCAAAATATGTTTACTTGCACCTCACGTGCCAGGTATAAAGCCAGTTCTTATGTCTGCACTCTATTTTACTTGAAATAAATAGTTATATGCGATAAGACAAACTTGAAAGAAAAGTACGTAGTATGATGATAGTTTATAGGCAGATTGATAAATTAATTATGAGCAGTCAAAGGCAAAAAAAAAAACTTATAGAACTACCGCAATAACTGTCTGTCCTAGCTTCCGATCCAGCTGTTGAAGGTAAGAACGGACTTCTTCTCGGCGGCCGTATCTCCTCTAATGAGATCAACTACTCCCAAGATCTAGAGGACGGTTGTGCGGTGGTCGGTATAGCGAGTATGACGCCTACAGAAAGAAGTACCTTTGTGTTAACTAGCGCTGATTACTGCGATAGAACGGGGGAACAACTGAAATATAACCAGGAGTTCCTTTTGGCCCTTTCCTCGTCAGTTAATAAAAATAAAGTGAGTAACATTCGACACACATGCTACGTGACTGCAATTGTAATATTCATCTTACACGTAACATCTTTATTCATGTCAAACACAATGATAGGCATGAAAAAAACTTCTTGATGCGATGTCTTGTTAATTTTTACGATTTGTCCCATTTGTTCTATGGAAAATTACGTAATAGAACAATTTGAGAATTTATTTGTATTATGGAACAGTTTGTATTTCATTTTTCTCAAATTGTTCCATAGAACAAATTATATATCAACTTCAAGAAGTTGAAAATATATTATGTAACGAGTAGTTTCATTTTTTTGATAGTGAATTGTACCTGGTATTAACGTCAGAGATTGTCATTCAAGTCTTTCTCATCAATCATAATGGAAGAATTTGGGAAAAGCCTATTCGCATTTAGTTCTATGCATTCACAGCCAAATAAAACAGGAGCAAAAGCTAGTATGTAGTTCTATAGTACAAATAGGGACAATATTTTCTCAAATTGTTCTATTACGTCATGTTCCATAGAACAAATGGGACACATCGTTTTTTATTTGAAAATGTACTGTCTAGTTATTATACTAACGTTCCCTTTTCACAGCCTATGGTTGATATGGTACAAAAATAGAATAAGCGAGAAAGGTCTAAATTTCAATTTCTTTATCATCGTCTGGATTTTCTACGGCCGTAAAATGTGAATAAAAATTTGATCATAGCGCCATCCTGTCCCTGCTACCCTCACAAAGGGTTATGTTTCAGCCTTTATACGTTAGATACGACCCGAACCCAATTCCGGGGCTCAGTGGGCATTTCCCGCTTTACCTGAGCAGACACCCGGTATCTAACACGAGGTTCCGAGTGCTGCCAGTCCAAAAACCGGGAATCACGAGGTTTGAACAGGAAGGAAACCAAGTTATGGTATGTAGGTACTTGGCGTAATCTGTCCCTCACCGTAATTCTCTCACTTATCCTTTTGTTTAAATTTATATATTTTTTATTACTACTTTAATCACTCCTATGGTAACTTGCGAGACTAAGTAACGTGAGCTTGTTTATTTAATTTTTAATTAAAGATTACTGCAATCTAATTTCCCTATTAGTTTCAGTTAAAAATCATGAATCGCATGAAAATACTGTGATAAATAATAGTCAATTTCATAATTAATTCTATTTTACACCAGTAATCAAACTTTATTAGGAAGTTATCGATAAATCCTTTGAAACCGCTCAATCCAATTATGCCCCGGCAGTAAATATTTAATTCAAGGGTGCTTTTATTTGTAGGTTAATACGGACATAGTAATAAATCACTGTGCTACAAACGTTAACTTAGGAATACACATTGGAGTTTGGTCCCTCGGATTTCATGGGAAGGTAATTAGCAAAGTTTAGATATTATATTGATAAGGATAACTTGCTTTTAGACTTGTTAAATATTAACTAGACCAGCTAGTTAACGAATAGTAACAGTTTACTAAATCTCTAGTTAGGTATAACTTATTGACTTCAGTGAAAATAAATGGATGTGAATTGATATAACTGTTTCGACAATGAGTAGTAATTATTAATATTTTAATTTAATATTCTAATTTTACTGTTCAAAACTTTAACAAGAAACTTGTGATAACAAGAAACTTGTGAAAAATAGAATACGATCCAGACTGGAAATCCGAAATTCAAACACAAAATAAAAAGATTGACCTAACCGACAATTGAACCCGAATTCAGCCTTGATAACGCGATGACCACTCCCAACCCGCTTATTTCAACCATATATTAAACATGTACTTAAGTAATAAAATATTTCAAGTATATTTGATTTCCCTGAAACATAAAATTTTGTTTTCAGCTATGTTCCCCTCTCATGAAGACAGTTTTGGATGTATACGGGAGAGAACTCCCATGTAATATTTGGCAAATTTACATACCAATAGCGAGCTAATAACGCAGGCGCCAAATGCGCAAGTTATTTACTTAAATTCATTGTAAGTAAGCATGTAATAAAATTCTACGCTGCAATTTTCCCAAGTCGCTTATTTATGGAAAACAAGAATTATGTTATTTTCCCAGCATAAGACTTTATTGAAAACGTAGTATGGGCACTTAATTATGTTTTTACAATACTTAATGGTTTAAAGATTCTGTAAATTGCAATAAGTACGTTCGTTAAAATTTTCGATTTCGTTATGTTTTTAATTTATTGGTAAATATAAAATATACATTTTGACTCTAATGAATTGCTAATTGTTTTCTTGATTATTTGCGAATACATTTACAATAAAAAGCTACGCCATCGTTATTGTCTCGTTTATTATACGGTTTGATATCTGAAGGTGATCTTATTGCGTCTACCTTGAGCATGAATAAGTCATATGCTTCGTTATAAGAATTGCTTTAAAAGTGCCATGAATATCCTCAACTTGCCTGTTCCGGGAAAATAAAATTAGATTTCCGTCAAAATGGGGATGAATTTCTTAAGGAAGTATTTGAAATGTTTAATATTATATTTGTATCGTTAACAGCAAAAAATCTTATCATGTTATAGGAAAACCTATTTAATTTTAGTAATAATTTTTACGATGAAGTTATTTATGAAATGGTTTCTTATGAGCCAAATGCTAGTACTAAATTGTAATTAAAAACATCGATGTTAAATTCCTATTCATATGACATTTAGAAATAACGTTGACTATGTTGTCGCTATGCGTGTGTGTTGAAGATAGGCATTCTAACAAAAAAGGGTAAAAAACGTTTGATTCCAAGTAGGATAAGAAATTAATGGAAATATGAAGAATAGGATTCGAGTAAGTTTCGAAATAAGACCTTGTTTTTGTCTGCATTCAGGGATCGTTCCTACTTTTTTAAAGATAGGGCTGACTTTAGAAAAATCTGTGTATAATTTAAACTGGACTCGGAAAATTCTTTCACCTGTTATTTGATAGAGAGCTACCTATTTGAGTATCGAGGGCTTTGAAATGTTTTTCATATTCAATATTTATTGCTTTTGGTTTTCTATGACTTTTTCAATTATCGTGGTTATTCAATTTATTCAGCTCTAGTTCATTCAATTTTTCTTAAAACACTCATAAAATGTTGGTCTGAAATAAATTTTATACTTTCTAAAATGTTAGTTAAGTCTCAAGACTCAATTTCTATTATACTATACTCTATTTATGTTTAGTGAGACCTAACCGACAAAATAGTATGATGACTGATATAAAACAGGTTTTGATAGAAAAAAATGTTTTAAATAATTCAATTTCAACATTCAATGCTTTATGCAATTCAACATTGCACGAAAACGCTTAAATAGCAATGGTGTCTGTGTGTGACGTCAAGTTTGCGTAAACAGCGTACAACCTTGCAGGGTAACCTACTTAGACATTCCTCCCCTACATTTTAGGGGAAAACACGAAACACGATTGGGATTTGCGAGATTTACAACAAATATCGTAAATGTTATAAAAATGAGTAAAACAATCAATAGTTTAGACTAAAAATCAGCGTTGCCAACCTTATCTTTCTTATTTTGTTTTTTATTACACAAACCATCACCTCCTGCCCCCTGCCCTGCTACGGCCTGCCTGAGGGTAAGCAATCACCGTAGCCTATGGACATTTGCAATACTAAGTGTATCACGCACGCATCGCCGTACCTACAAGAACCTTTAACACCTTTTTTGAAGAAGCCCGTGATGTAGTTTCTTGGGAAAACTATGCCACATTCAGCCAGCAAGTATGCGGGAGGAAGCTCATCTGTTCGCGTCCATTCGCCTCTAAGGGTTGAGCATGATTTCCCTGACGATGGCGAGAAGTGCGTTATATTTTATTTTCGTGTAAGTTTCTCTTAAATGATAAACGATAACGTACAGCTTTCTCCTCTTTTGTATTATTTAATGTTAAATAATAGCTCATAGGGGAGGAAATTTTTAAATTGAAAAATGAAAGTTCAAAGTGTGGTGTTTGCTATTTAGAAACCATATTTCGAAATAAATGTTATATTTAGAATAATAATAATAATCACATCACGACATACGCATTAATCTTGTATCGCAACGATATGGTTTAAACTACATAGATACGAATATAACATCCAAGTCCACCGGTATGCGAAACGATGCGTCTTACAAATAACGCAAAGTACCACCCCGCCGGGATTGGAACCCGGAACCTGAAGCGAATCAGTCGGCTGATAACACCGCTGCGACACCGAGGTTGTCAAAAAAGGTGTGACGTCACGTGCTTTTCATTAGCAAATACGGTGGGTTTTCAATTTTATTTAATTAAATCGCAGATGTAATTTTAAAACATCATGTGATAATAGTAACTTACTGCCCTATTATTAATATTATTTACGATTATCTCAGTTATTCTTTGTTATTGTCATCATCCCTTGTACAGGTTTGATCCCTTTAACTTGATAAATGATACAAACAATGATAATTTGGAAGGAAGATATATTGTAATAATTGCTTAATTTAAATGATATTAATGAGCACGTGCGAATTGTATGATATTGATGAACGTACTAAATTAAAAATATAATTATGCAGTAAAAATGCTGACGCCGAGATTCTTGTACGGACATTGCCCGTACATCCCTATTCTAGAAACTTAAGGTAATATTTTAGGTGCTTCTAACTTAAATTATCATCTATAATGACTATCCGGAATTTTGTTTTGAAGTAGGTTTTAGTTTGGTGTAGGTAGAAGTTCCTACAAAAATCTGTCATTCGGAACCGAAATGATAATATAAACAAATTTCATACCACACCTTCAAATTATTCTCTGCGATTCTTAATTTACAAAAAAAAAATACTGCATAACAAATTAAAACATTGAAACCCTTTTTGCTTCACAAAATGTTACAATTTTCGTTCGAGTTGTCTGAAGTCAAGATTTACTTACAAGTACAATTAAATTAGTTTACAAGAGTGACTTTTCGTTGGTAATTGGATTGCTCAATCTTGATTGGGACTTAAGTGGACGATAGTTGCCTTGTGCTTTTGATGGAGGGAACTCGTGTGTTAATCTTCTTTAAAGCAAGAGTCCTTTTTTTCTTTTATATTGCGACTGGAACTTTAGTCTGGAATTGGTCATTATTTATTTACTTGCTTTTGAAACAAGATTGAACCATTTGTATGTTAGAGTTTATGCAAAATCAATAGATCTAAAAAATCCTTTACATTTTCAAACACTCAAACACAGAGTTTGACAAACAATTTGATAAATATAATATAATTAAAATGATATTGTCGCTAGACACTGCTGAATTTAAAATTTCATTCGAAAACATTAATTGCTCTGTACCCATTTTAAGTCTGTCTGGACAGAACAAAGTTGCAAATAACAGTTTTATAACAAACATCGTGTCTTATGAATAATCTTGTCTCCAAGGAATGCAACGCACGTCGCGACACTCGACGTTCGACATTAGGAGACCATTTGCTTCAACTTTTGACTTTTGAAGCCTTTATTATTGTTGGCTTAGAGTTGAAAATCCCGAATGTTCAATAGTCTGATATGCTTTCTGTTTTGGAACTGCACTCCCTGGGATACACAATTGAGTCGTTTGAGGACGTTGCAAGACTGCTGTGCTTTGCTATTAGTGATATTAGCTTCTACTAAATTATTATTTCAGTTTGGA
Organism: Choreutis nemorana; assembly: GCA_949316135.1. Classification (NCBI taxonomy): domain Eukaryota; kingdom Metazoa; phylum Arthropoda; class Insecta; order Lepidoptera; family Choreutidae; genus Choreutis; species Choreutis nemorana. Next base: position 5,645,369 of record OX438598.1, read on the forward strand.
ATTGTTACTCGTATTAGTGTTAGTTTCTAAGCTTTGATGCGAATTCTCGTTTAATAATTCACCAGAAACTATAGAGGATTGGTTATTTGATTTTGGGTTTTATAATAAAACCTTATGTAAATAAATTAAACCATCCACACCATCATAACTAAACTAAAGAAGTTACATTGAAGTAAGAGATGAGTGGAATGTACTGTACAAGTTTGTTGTGAATTTAATAGACAGAATAAAGTTATCGCTGAAAAATGGCAAGTATTGTTTGATGCATAATGAATAATAAGTTAACTTTGCGTTTTATACCTTTCAACGCGTTTTCTAAACGAACAACAAATCGTATCGTGTAGACTAATAATATACTTTTTAATTAACAAACTACGAAGTTAATTATCTCATCTATATAAGATAATGTCAAAGGCAGAGATTATTTATCAAAGTTCCCAGGTAGCAGAATAATTAAGTTAGGCCCCTGTTTGGTTTCCAGTACATCCGAAGAAATATAGTTAATTAAAACGACCGGCTTAATGATACCATATATTTTGTTGAAGAAAGTTTAGAGACACATGAGAAGGAATGAATTTTAATGCTAGTTTTATAAATTAATTACACTACAATTTGTCTTACTATAATTTTGAATAATGTTGTTTTAACTTATATTTGTATTTACGTTCGTAGCATCGTAGTTCTAGTAGCTACGACGTAGTATCTTTTGTCCGTAGCCAATTTCTATGTGCTTGTTTAAGTTTAAATTACAGCCAAATCTTTGCGTTTCACCCTTTCTTGACTCCGAAAGAGTGACGTCAATTATCCTTTGCATTTGTCTTCCTTTAGTCAGAGTGTAACAGTAACGCAGTTCATTAGTAACAACAATAGACTCGATAACAATTCTTAAAACTCGTCGCACCGAGAACAAAGGTTTATCATCAGACTGTACATTTAAAACTCGGGAATAATTTATTGAACATTCCTTTTGACTTTAGTTCATTTTATTTGCAACCGACTTTGGAAAAGAGGTTCTCACTTTGATTAGTATTCAATGATATCTTAAAAAAATACTTTTCATTACTGGAAAGATTATTGTCTTGATACATTTCGAAGGATTTGATCTTATGTAGATGTAGATATTGATTTAATATAAAAACAAATATTTTAATGTTGTTTTTTCAATATTCCTCTAATATTTCCGTGAAAGAGAGAGAGAGAGACCTATAACTTGATCTTTTCCAAAAGTTTTATTTTCATTGTTCGTTGATTCAGTTGTCTGATGTTCGTAACCTTTCCCACGTGAATAATTCAAACCCCAGTTTAACAATAACATTTTGCTTATATCCACCTTTATTGAGCTTTGCCAGAGAGAACGAATATAATAAAAAAAATCGAAATAGGGTACCTACCTGCACAAAGCATTGTTGTATGGAATCGGTTATCGGTTAAGTGTGAGTCGGACCCGCACACGATGGGTTCCGTATCATCCTACAAGATTAAACGCTATGCGCTTTATAGACAATTTTGTAAAATAAACAAAAACAACCAACACATGTCAATAAACAATTTTGCTTGTATGGACCTCCCTTTCATTTTTAATTTCTTTATTATTTTAGTATTTATTATTACAGCGGCAACAGAATTAGATATTCTGTATTAATTTCAACAGTCTTGCTATTATTTTTCTCGAGATATAGCCCGCTAACAGACGAACAGGCGGATGGATGGACGAATGCATAGCGGAAGCTTAGCAACAGGGTCCCGTTTTTCACCCATTGGTTACCGGAAGCCTAAAAATCTTATCAAAACCTGATGAGTACATTTCATTTTTAAAGTATTCAGGTGAAGGGAAATTCTGCTGAAGCTGAAAAGTTCGAGGGTTCAAAGTTGAAATCATTTTTGGAGCAAAGGTGAGCATTAACTATGATTTGCAGGGATGAGATGATCCGATGGAAACTTTCCCCATCATTAAAATTTATTAAGCTTTTGCTGACTTCCTTCGTCTTTGCTTCCGTGAAGTACATATTTATTTTTGCTCTTATTTAAATTATAATACTCTTGCTTTCATTATGTGACATGTGTAAGTGTGTTAATTAATTTATTTAAAAGTTGACGTGTAAAATCGATTAACTGTCTAAAGATTCGCTCAAGTAATTTAATTTACAAATAAGTGCTTCCTTCTGTTCAACCAATGTTGAACTTAATTATTAGAAAGTATGTATATGTGTGAAAAATACGACAAAAAGCGAAGAATAGTGGTAACAAATGACTGAAGTTCGATATAAAATTTCCTACATTATATTAAAAACTTATTTTCTTTGAGATTCACATGATATATATAAAATTTAAAGTTAATCGTGTAAAAATATTTCTTAAGTGACAAACAATGTAAAACATAGTATTTGATGAGGAAAAATTTATATTTTCAACCTAAAAGATGCGGCATTCTAAGATTTGACGAGAAATTCCTTCAAAACTAAGATAAATGGAGTCTCTCCACCCTATCAAAAGCGTCTCAGGTAATTTTGTTCATTTCATCCCGAACATTTTCCATAAGGGTGGCTTTATTTTCATCAGTTAATAAAAGTGGAAAAAAACATAAGGGATCTTTTTATCAGAGAATCTAAGATAATCTCGTATTCAGAGGCTGGATGGAAACCCGCAACAATTTACGAAAGAGCCGTTATTTACAAAAACAATACATAATTATGTTGTTAAGTAAATGCAAATAGTAGGCTTTTAGTTAATGTTATTCATAGAAGAAGGGAACCTTCATCTATATTCAGTGGGGCGATAGTACAAAGCGAAATAAGGTCGAATTAGGTGAGTTTACACCAGGATTAAGGTTCCGTGTGAGTGAGGAATTTCTGGTACCGCGAGCCAAGCTTCACAAAGAAGGACTAGGCTTAGATTTCTGCGAGTCAGGTTTTCACTTTGTGATACTAGTAGCTCAAAGGGTTTATTAGTAACAGGTATATTTTGTGTGATGTAACATAACGGACCCGTCTAGCTCGTCAGGAATGCTTTTATAGATACATTTTGCTGCTGAAAATATAGTTAATATGTGTATATAATATATTAAAGTTGGTATCCGTAAAGAGCTCTATGATTAAATCTTCTTTTACTAATAATATTTTTTTATTTTGGGTTTTGCAAAAAAAAAAAACTTGTATTAAAAGGCAACAAAAAATTGTTCGTCACAGTATTAAAGGGATGTTTGCTTTGAATTTTAAGGGTGTTTCACAATGTCCAAGTAAGGTTTTGAATAGGCTACTTGGCACTTATTTGACGTAAAAACATCTTTAATTAAGCTTAACTTAGCACTTTACTCACTTGTAAAGTGATAAGTATAATATAGTTTTCATCGTCTGTCAATCAAGGCCTTACTGGGTAAGCTACTTGACATATTGTCTAGTTAGTTGAAATTTTTTAACTACAGCATAAGCTAACAAGGAGACGGTTCACCTTTTGGAAAGTGATACCGCCGCCTATTGACACAATGGTGCCCTTGATAAAACGAGAATTACAAAACAAAAACATACGACATTTTTTTTTTTTTTTTGTATGTTTTGTTTCAAATAAAAATAACCAAAAAAAAAAAAAAAAATTGTGATGTGTTCTCACTATCATCGAAACGTCGAAATGCGATGCGATCTGGCAGTTACTCGTCTGTCAAATAGTAAGTTAGCCACGGTACTTGGTAGGTAAATTTAGATTTGTCGCATTTGAAATGTGTTAATCAAGACCTGTTGAAAATGTAGTAATTAATGTTTTAAGACCGTCCTGAATAAAATAAAAGTTGTTATCTGTCACTGATTTGAAATAGGACGTAATCGTGCTTAATTTTCAGACTATTGCACATACTGGAAGATAGGTAACGAATCTGGTCACTCGTGCTCAAAACCAATGGATAACTTTCATTGTTAGAGGATTATCATTCAGTATTATGAGCTGGAACCATTTCATTGTAATGATATCGCATGTTACAGGCGCCATGTACAATTCATAAAACGTATTTAATAATATTTTGATACAAATATCGATCTATCGATGGATCCCAATGATAAATCGGTTTTGTGTTATGAGACCATTAAACTAACAGCCATTAGGATTTCAATGTTGAAGAGGTTAACACACAAAATACTAAGGACGGGTTGCTTTGTTTTGTTTATGCAAATCTACCAAAAGTACCCTTCAAGTTAACCAGTAATTATGATAACAAGGAGTATTTTAGGACAGGCTAGGGTTTATATTCGTGTAGGTACTTTTTTAAAATGTTATGGTTTTGATTACTTGCTTGAATAATAATATTATAACTGGTGAAAGGCCTAAGCTTCGCTCGAAAAAAAATCGATAAGAGCATCACTCATCTAGTCAGAAATTTATCTTTCAAGATGGAACTCGTCATTAACATCAATATAATTAATTATTTTTTTTCATGGATTATTATAATAATGTTTTTATTATAATAATGAAAATAATCATGCTAAAACGAATACGAAATATTGTATTCATTTTTATTTAAATTTATAAATAAAACAATTTTTAGGTTCAAAAAGGTCGATACTTTCCTGTGATACTTTCTTGGCTTAGAGATTTTGTCTCACATTAACCCAATAAACACTTATACTTTAAAAACATGTGGTACCAAGCAATGCGACATATATGTAAACATTGTAACGTAAAAGTTATTGCCCTACCTGAAGGTAATAAATGTTTTCCAGTCAACAAACACTCCGCCCCGGGATCTCTCCATTAAGTAATATCGACATATCCAAGCCAATTTCATACTTCCCTCTAAGCTCATTTCAGATTTATCATAGAGTAGCTCGACTTATATATCAGATATCCTTTTTACAAAAAATATTAATTTTTATTTTCAGTTCAACAACTGAATAGAAAAGAACAATGCAATTCAAGTGACTTTAAAATAAATGAACATGATAAAACTTTTCAGAAAAATGATTACCTGCTGCTAAGACTTTACGTATCATTTTACTAAGAATTTTCTAGAAAAGAAACCGAATCTCTACGGTGAAAATCTAACATCATTACATACTCATCATTATCATTAGACTAACTTTTGTTTCTTGTAGAAAAGAAATTGCAAACGTTTTTGACTTCACTCACTCCTTCTGGATAGACTGTGACTTTCTCTATTTCATACAAACACAGATAAGATTTGCATTTTAGGGTAATATCCTCCCGGAATAAATGCATTTTACAATTCTGTATGTTTGTCGCACCATCGAAGTAGCTGTGAGATGGAAATATATATTAGGTTCCTAATGGAATTATCTTATCTACGTTATATTTACAGAAAACAGATTAAGATACAAAGTAAATAGCAAGAGAAACCTGCATCGTAAACAATGTTGCAATTATGTTATTGGATACTTTTTGTCTTTTGGCATTTGTAAGTGATACTGCAAAAAGTTCAATTTAGTTCAAACAAATATTGTATTTGGGATTAGATTCATTCCTTAAGAAACATTCAACAGAAAATAAAATGATTTGTTTAAAGTCTAGATAAAACTATTTTTTAAAATGCAGTTTCTCTTTTTATGACTTTGTTTAAGATATATTTAAATATAAAACATTACACAGTCAGGTCATAAGTATTGTCATACAGTAAAAACTTTTCTTTTAGAATGCTGGCCACAAAAAAGTTTATTGAATTCGAATTTCGAATTGTTCATGAAAATAAAAATGTATACTTTTTAGAATTTTACTCATTTTTAAATATGGAGTTGACGCTTAAAGTAGACCGTGTTGCAGTTATTGCGTTGCATCGTTGCGGTTACGCACCAATTAAAATTTTTGACATTCTGAAAAATTTGAATACAACCAAAAGATTCGTTTATCGTACCATCAAATGATACAATGAAGACCCTAGTGTAGATGACAGGTCAAGAAGTGGTCGCCCTCGGTCTGCTAAGACTCCAGCAGTGATAAAAGCTGTGAAGGCGCGAATTCAAAGAAATCCCAAACGTAAGAAGAAACTGTTGGCCCGTCAGATGGGGTTAAGCAGAACCACTGTGAAAAGGGTGTTAAATGAAGACTTAGGGCTTCGGGCATATCGAAGAAAAACAGGACATCGTTTGAATGCTCGTCTAATGGACCTGAGACTGTAGAGATGTCGCGCTTTGTTGAAAAAATATCGGGAAATTCTTTTTTCGGATGAATTTTTTTTTACCGTAGAAGAGAGCTACAATAAACAAAATGATAAAGTGTACGCACACAGTAGTGGAGAAGCGAGCAACCGTATTCCGCGTGTCCAACGAGGTCATTTTCCATCCTCGCTCATGGTATGGTTGGGAGTTTCTTATTGGGGCTTAACAGAGGTACATTTTTGTGAGAAAGGTGTAAAAACGAATGCAGTTGTGTATCAAAATACAGTCCTGATGAACCTTGTGGAACCTGTTTCTCATACCATGTTCAATAACAGTCTCTGGGTATTCCAACAAGATTCGGCGCCAGCTCATAGAGCGAAGAGCACACAAGACTGGCTGGCGGCGCGTGAAATCGACTTCATCCGGCACGAAGACTGGCCCTCCGCCAGTCCAGATTTGAATCCGTTAGATTACAAGATATGGCAACACTTGGAGGAAAAGGCGTGCTCAAAGCGTCATCCCAATTTGGAGTCACTCAAGACATCCTTGATTAAGACAGCCGCCGATATTGACATGGACCTCGTTCGTGCTGCGATAGACGACTGGCCGCGCAGGCCTTAACCTGTATTCAAAATCACGGAGGTCATTTTGAATAAACTTTAGTATCATAAGAATCTATGTTTTGTAAAGATCATTTTGGTATATAAATGGTTACATAATGAATAAACTTGTTTCAATTATTTTATATTAAACATGTGACAGAATTTATAACCTGACTAGGTAGATACCGTCTTTAAAGGATACTTTTTAGACAAATCATAGTATTTACTGAACATAACTCATATTACAAATAAACGATTATTATTATTATTATTTTTATTTATTTCTTATTCACAGTTATTTTGATAAGTTTTTTTAGGCATCTGTATAAAAATATAAACTATTTATATAAATAATTGAAGAATATTGTACAGTATTTAAAAATAATCTTCTATACATAGACAGATACGTAAACCATTAATTGAGTTTAAATTCTTAAAGTATTTATCAGATTTAATTTTTAGTTAAACCATAAACTTCCTTTGGGAACATTTCTAATTTTTTTTTACCTTTTAAACATTTCCTGTATTAGAGCAAAAAAAATAATCATAAAAATCGATCCCGCTGTCTTCCACTTTTAGCGAAACTATGGAACAGCTCTTTTTTTCCGAGGGGCATCTCAAAAGTAGGTTTGCCTTAACAGTAAAGACAGAGATATTAGGGAGTTTTGAAAAAAACAAGAAAATTTATACAGAATAATAAAAAAGTAAAAATTGATTCTCTAGATTTTTTTGTTATTTGAATAACAATAAAACATCTTTTTGATTCAATATTTTATTTTCTCCTATGGTAGGGAAACTTCCTTTTGAGGCGTACTGTGGAAGATAAAAAGAAGAGGATTATCAGAACACTTATCAATATAAAATAAATGAATACATTTTTAACTTTTTGCTACATTCACTATTAATTAATTTAGGCATTTGGTATGTAGGTACGATAAAACATCGTTTTGATTTAATATTTTATTTTCTCCTATGGTAGAGAACCTTGCTTTTGATGCGTCCTGTCTTGTGTTTGTGTGTCTTGTGGAAGATCAAAAGAAGAAGATTATCAGAACACTTATCAATATAAAATAAATGAATACATTTTAACTTTTTGCTACTTTCACTAGTAATTAATGTAGATATTTAGTAATGCGCAAGAATCTTTACAGGAAGCCTCATTAATGTTCGCGTTTTATTTCTATGAAACTTGAAATAAAACAACGTTTGCAATGAAACTGTTTCAATTAAAGCTAGAAAATAAAATGAAAATGTTGTATCTCTGCCATTATGGCGCGAATGAAAAAGGAGTGAGTGAGCTTTAGACAAATTAAATTACCACTTGCGGTGAATAAATGTACCTGACTGCAATTATAGTAATCAACTAGGTGACTTCAATGGCGTGTTTTAATTTAACAGACTCACTGGTAATTTGCTGCGACAGGTGAAATATTATTTGCTACCATATTCATAATTGAAAGTATTACATTTAAGTTAATTTTATTCAGTTCAAAGTAGTTTATGTGAAAATGCTTGTTGTTATGTTCATTTGAAAATATTCAATATTAATTATTGTCAGAATTACAAAACATACGACAGTCACAAAGACAGTCGACATATACGTGCTAGCAGTATAATATATAATAAATATATATCTGTATGATAAAACTATAATTGGGCCCAGATTTGCGTAACATTTCCTATTTTCTAGATTTTGACGAGAGATTGCTAATAAAGTGGAAAAGATGGTTACCAATGTTCACTAATTACTAGAATTTTATTTGCATGTAACTGTGATATATTTTTACTATTAAATATTTTTTTTAATAATTAATAATAAAAACGCATTAAATTTATCATAACTAACAAAAATAATAATAAACACATCACGCATGAAACACACATTAACTCAGCCCTGCAGGAAGATTGAAGAATATTGTGTCGCAGGTGCTAAGCAACAACATGGTATAAACTACAGCGAAACAATGCGTCTTGCAAAGTTCCACCCCCACCGGGATTCGAACCCGGAACCTCTAGCGTAGCAGTCGGCTGTTCACACCACGGCGCCACACAGGTCATCAACTTATATATTTAAACTGATCAAATTTGTTACTGACTATGAATTAGGTATGAAAAAAGATGATAAAAATGATGGATTTTCAAAAGTATTATCTTTGTGCTCAATTGTGAATGTAGCCTTAGTGTGAGGTATCATCTCGCTGTCGAAAACTAAATGATAAATATAATAATAAGTTAGTTTCGCTATAAAGTACATTTTCATTTCATTTTTGATAGATAACAACGAAACAATCACACATTTAGTATTTGTAAAACAGCAAACTCGCAGAAAGCTCGTCACGGCGACCATTTGAAACACCAACTGATATGAAAGTATTGAAATTTTCACAGGCCACTGAACTGCCGCTAGTTTTATTTGTCACAAAGCTAACATTTTGAATGTGCCAGTGAGTTCACTTCCGTTCTAATTTATTTTTGTTAAAACTTTTATTTTAAAAATGATTTTGTTGTTTTTTGCTTATAGTTTTAGACTTAGAAGTGAAAAAAATATACATTTCCATTTATGTTCTTTTAGCTTATTTTTATTTGTCCATATTTATATTTGTCTCAAAATAATTTTGTATGAAAACGTTTAGCTACAAAATGTAAATGCATTTGAGTTTCTTCTTAACTTCGTTTAGAAACTCATACAGAACGATGCTTATTTGATATTTTTTATTGATAGAATTTTTATTGATTGTATTTCCTAATAAGTATTCAAAGCAAATAGGTCTCAAGGAACGATTTGAATTAAGCTACGTGTCTGGAATGAGGAGGTGAGCAGTAAAAAGAATCTATTGAAAGTATAGTGACCGATCCTTCCCGTCTCAAGAGAGTGAATGTAAATTATGTAGGTACTAAATAATTTTCTATTTCCTCAAAACTAAGAACGGCCCAGTTCCGATTTCATTTATAACGTACCTTTGTTGAATTTTTCCTGATGCAATATTTATTAAGCTAAAATTGAAATGATAACAAGTAGTAAAATCAAACAGACTCGCTTAAATTATGTAAATTTACAATGATTTTTTAGTGTAATGCCCATACGCTTCAGTTTCTCTTAAGCAACATTTCGGTAATTTAATACACCTTGATCTCAAATTTGATCTGCTTAGGGGACTCAAATAAATTCTTAACACACGTCTACCTACTTCCTTTAAAGAACAACCTGCCTTTTAAGTTTGTACGCTTCATGTATAGTTTCTGAAAATTTGTGATGAGTCAGTGGATCAGTAAATTCAATAAACTCAATGAATTATTATGAATAGTAATAACTCAATAAATTATTACCCTATCTAATATTATAAACGCGAAAGTTTGTAATGATTTATTGATGCATGGATGAATATATGTTTGTTACTCTATCGCGCAAAAATGATTAAATGGATTTTAATAAAGCTTTAAAATAATATAGCTTATGCATCAGAATAACACATAGGATTTAATTTAAAAAGATATTGCGTTAATTGTCCAAAATATAACGATAAATTTCAAGTAATTAAAAATCCAACAAGAACAATTTTCAACTTCTACGCGAACGCTAGTAATATTTTCTTATAGTAGATTATATTTAGCAATTTCGCCTTGGAATTCATTATCATTAGCAAATAGGTTTTAGTTAAAAGTCAACAGTGCAAGCAGTGCAAATTAAAAAAAATACAAACATGTTGCTGTGGGCATTTATCAGTTGCGCTACTAAGTAATTTTGCCTAGGCTAAACTAGTTCTTACTATAGCCATAGGATTAATTAGTATAGCCTAGTCGAAACTAAACCAAACGGCCTAGCCTAAACTGGTCTATCCTATCGGGCTTAGGACAAATTAGTTTGGACCTAAACTGGTTTATCCTATTGGGCTTAGGACAGATTAGTTTGGACTAGTCTAAACTGGTTTATCCTATCGGGCTGAGGACAAATTAGTTTGGACTAGGCTATACTAGTTAATCCTATTGCGTATAGTAAGAACTAGTTTAGCCTAGGCAAAATTAGTGTGTCCTGAAATCGGGTTTGGCCGGTAACATAATTACAGAATTTACATTTATTTTTGTTCATACTTGTCACATTGACCATAATTTTTCATTTTTATAAGGTTTTTACAGGCTTTAGAATAATTGATTTACTACTTAAATGTGATTTGAAAAGCTATTTTCTAATAACTTGTATTTTGTTTGGCATTAAGGTTACTTTAGCAGCCGCTATTGGTTATAATTATTTTCTTTGATCAATTTATAATTACTTTTGGATTTTTAAATAAAATGTTTATTCTGACTACGAATCTTATAGAACAACCTTCATGCGCTGTTTACGAGTATTTTACTGTGTAGAAATATAGTTGTTAGTACTGTAGTCCTTTTTGTACTTATATTTTCTCGTAAACAAGCTAGCCTTTGCGACGGCAAATATTAAATTTATTCGTCGAAGTACAATCGTATTTCATGGTTCGAAAAACTTCTCATCCAAATTTCACGTAACTTCTAACGTTTTGGCTCCGTGACAAATGGTGACGAAGTCAATTTGTCTTTTCATAGGGTTTTAAATGTGTCACGGTTTCTTTATCGCGAACGATACGAAGTAGGCTCAGGCAGGTACTTCAAATCGAAGAAAATGCGTGAATTATTGCGCTTTTTGTTTTTTTATGAGCTGATCTATAAATGGCTCTAATATCTTATAATGCCCTTGCGCTTAATTCAAGGTCTACTGTTTAATAATTTGTACAGACGTGAAATCAAGTGTTTGACTGATTGTATGTAAGTCTTTCCATCTGTTTTTAGGAAGACTGTGATCATTTTTTTGGGATCGACTCTGAAGTAATTTTAATGCTCTCCTTTTTTGAAATCAAGTTTAAATCAATTAATATCAACATCAATTGAGTTACATATAATTAAGTTGGGTTTGCCAATCGGGTCGTAAACTATTACACTGATTATCTGATGTTGCTTAGTTATGTAATTTTAAAGAATTAAAGCGTTAGGAATCTGTTCAAAAATCAAATTTAAAATACGACAAAAATAATGCGAAGACGCGGAAAAATTACTAGCTAAATTAAATTAGCATAAGTTGAGCTTGTCTTTATTGTAAAGTATGACTTGAAGTTAAGTCAAAGCCTGTTAGAGTTTGATAGAGTCTGGAATTTCCTTTGAAACTCTTTCGCACCTCTCACCTCGCATGAATTATTCATTAAGCACTACAAATGTCTGTAAACATGTCTTTTGCTAAATAAGTATTTATTAGTCATTTTTAACATAATAATATTTTATTATAAAATTACGTGCTTTCAAGGCGGTTCCATTATTGTCCTAGTAGGATAAACCAATTCAAATACAAATTTTTAAACAATTGGTTATAATTAGTTTTATAATAAACAGTAAATAATCTATGAAAACAGAAGTTACAAGAATACAAGGTAAAATAATTACACATCGGATGCCTTAATATCGTCTGAGATATTCATCAAAAGGTAAACTAATGCAACATCCCGTGTTTTTGCGTGGGAGTTATTAATGACTCTCGCGGTGCTGGCAACACTAATGAAAAAGAGGGTTGAGGTGATAAAAGAACGGGATAAGAAGTAACGTGGTAGTTGACTGGGGCTGGATGCAATCATCAATCTTGGAGGGGGCTTCTCAGGTTTACTTTTAAATTATTAACAAACCCATCATTTATTACGGAAGGGTTGTCGGTGAAACGAATGAGGACTATATTGTTGTTTGGATGATGAACGTGGTGTTTGTTTCACAAATTTTATGCTTCTTTATTTTCTGGAAGTACTTAGCTCAAATTCATATTTACTTAGTTTTAATGGCTTTATGGTAATCTTAATTAAAAATCTCAAGTAATTATTTTATCATAAAAGGTTGTCCTTTCTTGATAAAATAATTATTCAACTGTTTTATGAGGAAAAACGAAAAATAGTAATCAGACATGGAGGGAAGACAAAGTTCTATAGAAATAATTAAATAACTCGTAGGTATATACTCGTACCAATAAAATAATATTGTTAGCAAGTTACATCCTGGCGTTTCATTACTAAATAGATACATATAACCGTATTCTTCTCACGTCTCCGTAAATTGTTATTGAAAGCAGTTACTGGAGATGATTATTTCCTCTGAATCCGTTAATAATTCAACAGTTTAATTTCCTTTGTGGTCGATAGAGTTCGCCTAGCGCCCTAGGGCACCCTTCCCCTCCTTAAGAAAATTCAATCCAAACTTCCGTAATGCTCTCGTAAATGTTCCGATGTCAGGACTTCTTGAATTTTTAATACTAAATAGAATTTACTGTGGTGTAGTTTTTCTTAGGAGGTCCGGTAAGATAGCCATTTTTGTTATTATGTTATTTTAGTTAAAAAAAACTGTTAACTTACATGACTCCTGTTATGGGTCGGAGATAATTTGCCCATTTTAAGAACGCAATTAAGTATCTACTTATGTAGATTTGGAATCGATTGCAAAAAGCATCTCTCACGTAAATCCAAAAACAATTAAAAGTAAGGATATCTTTTTTTGCAATAGATAAATTCAATGTTGGTTCAATGGTGTTTGCAAGCGAAGTTTTATACGTAAATAGATTGTCATATATACTTGGATTGATTTTTATCGAGAGTTATCGAGTTTTTGCACTCAACGAAATTGGGAATGAAGCTGTTTATCGTTTAACCAACAGTTTACCAACAGAAAATTGTTCACTAAGCCGGGTAAATAGGGGGGGAGAGAGAAATTTATTGCTAACAATAGGAGTAAATCGAACCTCTTTGGGGTCTCGTGAATCCTACTCACATTTCGCGGTTTTTTGTTGTCTGACTTTCTCAATATTGACCCCTATATTTAGTTTTTGCTGTATTTAATGGATTTTTATAATATACATAAAATATTGACTTTAGTTCATCAGGTTTATTTAAGATATGCCAAGGCTCATGACCATGTTACACACATTTTGTTTTCCAATAGTAATTTCACCCGATTCCGGTAAATGGTTTAAGAGTAGAGCGGTACAATAGAGTCATAGGTGTCCGCTAAAGGCATTTCAAACATTCAACACAGATATAAATTTACGTAGAAGGGTGAAACAGGAAAATCACATGTTTGCATTTGGGGTCAATTTATTTGGATGCAGTTTTAGTATGTGATTCATTTTAGATCAGAAAGCTTTACCATACGCAAATAAAAAGAGTTCATTTTTGCCATTGGAATTACTGCCTCAGTCTCTAATGGTCAAGTAACAACACTGGAAAGAAGCCATATAACTGACGACTATGTTCTTTTCAAAACGCTTTTTTGCAAAGGCGAGTAGATAAAAAGGATCTACTATTGTGGTACTTTTACCTGTTAAAGTAGTTAAAAAACTGAAATCAAATCATAAACATTTACTTTTTATATTAGTTTTAATCATCGCTTACCACTTATTTGAGTACTAAGTGTACGTATTATGTGAAATTGAAATCCAGTAAATTACTATCACGTACCTATCTATAACATATTGTGTTTCTGTAATCAAATGATATTAATGTGGCTAGAGGGCAATACATTTACAACAACGAACGGTAACCAACAAGTAACGACCAACGTGAAACTAATATTAGCATTATTGTCGAAGTCTACTATATAACTACACCAAATACAATAACTGCTATTACTTTAACTCTACTAACATTGACGCAGGTCATAGTAGTCACTATTATTAACTACTTTGACCTGCGTTAATTTTCATAAAATAAAATAAGCAACAAAAGTAATCTACTCGTATAATATTAAAAGAAAGGAAGAAAGACAATATATTTTTAAACTCTTTGCCTACAACCACATTTTTAAATGTACCTGTTAAATCATTCAAACAAATTCGAGAGATAAAAATATTTTCTTGTAGTATTTTTCGTAATCCTTAAAGTTTTTGTAACTATCTGGATATGAATATAACATTATAATAATTACCGTTGTGTACGTTGTTTATTGTATTTGAGGCTGCGATCATCGCGGCTCCATAACTCCATCCGACGTTTATGCAACTCGAGGGCTCACGAATCCTTGGGGCGTTTGTCTCAGTTTAATTTCGTCGTGAACAGCGCAAAACAGAACTACGAACGCTCGGAGAAACAACAAAACATGGACTTTAACTAGTAATTAAGCTCGTTTTCTTTAGACTTCAAAAGGTTTGTTTCAGGAGAGGAAGATTTTCAGTTAAGTTTCACAAAGAGTTAAGAGATTTCGTTCAGCTAACGCAAAGTAGTTTACTTGGTACCGTATTTTATTTATGTTGGTATTTTGATTTAAAGTGTTGTGCTCTTGAGATTAAGTTTTAATTTGCCTTTTTAGAAGTTTCAGTGCGTAAATGAAGAGGAAATGGTACTTCAGCAACCTGTTAAAGCGACGAGGCTTACTAATATTTTTTGATGTTTAATAACAGCTATGCTCAAAATTATAATGATCGTTTTAAATTTCAAAGCTACGATAATTTGATGTAATTTCGTCTGAGGATCCTATTTCCTAGTCGTTTTCAGTTTAATTGTTCAGCTTTATAATTGGAAAACTTGTACCAAATCCTACCATAATAGGAAACATTTTGTTCAGATGGAATTACATTCAAGTACGGATGTTATTATTTCATTTTGTACCTGAGACCCTTCATCAGGAATGGCATTCACGTTTTATTGAAGTTATAAACAGGTTGGCAATAAGAGAGAAATTATTAGCTGTCATTACATTTGATTATATCTTAGAATTAATTTACTCCTTGCTTTGTCTTTTAGTAATAAATTCAGCAAAAGCAATCCGATCTTTCTTAATCAAGACTGGGAGTTAGTTACTTATTTAAAAGCGTTTTCATGGAGAGTGCAAATATTTGTATATTTGTGTAAAAGTGTTGTTTGTAATTCCCATGTGTCCGGTTGTCAGTGAGGTTGTTAGCGCGGTTTGTTAGCCGCTTGTACGGTTCTGCTGGCTTTACCCACTGCGCTAATGGCCACAGCAAGCCGGCTTTTCTGCCACTAGCTCCAATATTATGTCAACTGCATTTATTTTCATTGAAAACTTAATTTTTATTGAAATTTTATGTAGTATACCTAGAAATGTAGATAAAACAGTATTAATTTATCATAATGAGTATTCGTAATTAAAAGGATTATTTTGATAACGTTTTCGCAAGATTTGTAGCGGGACGGAAGCGAAAAGGGTTTTATGTCTCTGCTATGAAATTTATGAAAATACAAAACCTAACACTGAAGGATTTGTAATTTTAGAAGTCGATTTCTATTAATTTAATCAAAAATAACTGTTTGGAGTCATACAATTAACTAATAAATAGATTAAATTAAACATTCAACGATGAACAGAAAATAGTGGTACCTAATCAAGGATTCATGTTCTAGGACTAATTCCAGTTTGCGTGGTATTAAATTAAACTTCAGTAAGATTGGTGGGAGCAACTTTAAATCCTGCGATAATCAGTTACTTTGAATATCCAGACCCTTACTTCAACTAAAATATGAAATTTAAGAGAGATCAATTATGAAGCTTCAGTGCATAGGTCGATTTTTATTACGGAAATCGGAAGAATAATTTGTTATCAGACTGCAAATCGTTACCAAATAAAGCGTAATAAATATATACCACTGTGTCAATAACATAAACGTTATTAAGAGACTCCTCATCTATTTTAGATAAACGGAAAAATACTATGGCCTATGAAAAATACTACTACCAACAATAAAGTCCATTAAAAATTGTTATTTCAACATTTTACACTAGCTTTAAACTGAGTAGGATAAATGGTAGATTTACGTTAGGCAGCTGTTAACGTAGCTGTGGATTAACGTTAAAAATATATATGGTTTTAATAATTTAATACCTTTATCAAAAATGCAACATATACTACAATTACAAACACATATAACATTCGAATAGCTTACAAATAACAATAGGTCATAGAAATCTATCGTATTGTACCTTTTTATCTGTATTTTTTTTCTAACAAAAAAGAGCTGTGACGTACAACTTGAACATTCAAACACGAGTGCTTTGCTGTAGAGTACAAAGTTACGCGCCCTGTTTGTGGGGTTGTAGCAAATACCCAATGTGAGTAATAGTAGCTGACGTAACAAATGCATGCAAATACAATCTGTGTACCAGGCTACCAGGCAGACAATGACTGAGACCTTACTGTCGAATGAATTTCAATGTTCACCCTCCTACATATATATTTATGAACTTGTGTGTGCTTTCTGGGGATTAAATGAAATACTAATAAAACTTGACCTTGCTTATAAAAATGTGAAGCTGTTAAAAACATGCAGATAAAGTAAAGCTTTAAATATGGAATGCTTTTGTTTCATTATATAAATTAAAATTGCAAGCTCAAGTGTAATTGAATAGTACAAGTAGGTCAAAAAAAAAAAATGTTATCTGTTGTAAGAAAAAAAAAAAAAATCACAAAAAGTAAAAATAACCAGACATAAAAATATTGAGTGTAAATAAAGATTCTGGGTATCCATTACCCTCACTTTTATGAATCTCGCCCTTTATAACTGTTTATTACCCTATATATTTTCATCGTAAAGCTAACACCGAGTAATTTCGTTAAAAGTGTATTATACTTATAAGAATATAAGATGTAGTCGTTAAAGAGAATCGATATTGCATTATAAGTAAATTAACAAAAGACTTGTATCTTGAATTTCAGTTTTGACACTGTATTGCTATTAGGTATTCAACTACGAGTAACGTAATGCGGGAAGCTTCACCGACTTTATTATTAACGCTTATTATTCTGATCTACCACCCATAGCATAAAGTAAAGTTAATCCTAGATTTTTTACCATTTAAGCTAGTATGTGATCAGTAGGTACTTTGCCGTGACTCATTTTTACAGATTTAGAAATTGGCTGTAAAATATGTCCTTTCCCTAGTGAACACGTTGACACGTATTGATTTATTCCGTATCCAAGGGTATTTGTCTGCTGTAATTATCCCACGGAAATAACAAAGTTTCCAACACGGGAAAAGAAATACTTTTAACGCTCCGTATTTATTTAAAGTTAATTATGGTTGGTATCCGGGTGCTACGGATGCAGAATTAGCAATGCTAATACCAAGCCTCCAAGATTGCTCGCCAAATATAACTATTACGGAGAAAATAAATTTTTCATAAAATTATACAAGCTGCGATACAAACAGAGTTATCCATTTTCTTTCTTCATTAGCAATGCAAATAGAAAATCAATTTTTCTTGGTAATTGATGTGTTTATAAACAATTCTGATATGAAAAAATTAGTATTCAGTAGTCGAATGCAACGCTAGAGGTATGACATCTGTGTTGCCTAGAACACATCGTAGCTTTAATTAGCTTATGTCATTTTTTTGAAGAGATCTTGTATATTCATATTGAAGCAAGAAACCAGGCTGACTTTTTTTATTAAAAGCTTTTTCCTTCTCTTTTTATCACTTCATTTTTTATTCAATTCAGTTATTGTTATTTATATTGGAAGTGTAAAATATTTTAAGTTTAAGTAGTTCAAGGCCTTAAGATGAAATAAGTTTTATTAATTATTATGTGTATAGAAACCGCACAGAAAGCTGACCGCAATGAGGATGAAATAACTTTAGTAACCACCTATAGAATACAAAACAAACATGTTATATACCTTAGCCATATTTTAGCTAAGTATATACTTTAGAAAGTATCTTTATGAAAAGCTGTTTAATTTTTTTCAATGTTTTAAGAGTTTAATTAAAAATGTTTATAAAATTATAATCCTCTTTAACTATGTTCGACGCCTAAAAAGTTTCAATTACGTTAATTAACTAAACTTTTACGTACGAGAAACAACAAAATATAAATTGTGCTTGCTATCTGGTTCATATTATACCTATAATCCGTTCACTTTAAATACATGCGAGACTAAGACCCGTTTCTGATAAATCGTAATTTCATTTCAATTTGAGTGATAGGTATACAAATACATGAAGGGTTATTTTACACGGGCAATCCTTGTATCGCAGAGCAACAGTCTGGCTGGGACAAAGGACCAGGGGATCGGAAGAGGCGTTAAAACAAACGGGTATCGTGTCGGAGCCGTACCGGAGCCGGGTCGGGATCCGGGAACAAATGAAATCCTCCACCGAGTACACAACGATCGAACGTAGGAATGAAGGAATCAAGCGTCGTTGTTACTTATTTTGTTTTGTTTTATTAAATACATTAACATTCGAAACAAATAATGTAGACAATAATATGGATTCTTGTTGATTGTGTGTTATTGTATTCTGCTTTATCACAAGAAATAATGTAGGATAATTTTTTTCAGGACACATAAACAAGTGAACTTATAGGTTAAGTTACATCAGTATGTCATTTTACAAGATTCGTGTAATTTTTAGTCTCACGTTTTCAGGTGAAGATTGCGTTTATTTGAACGGAAATTTTTATTTAAAATTTAAAATCACAAGCCTTTTTATTTTCTTTCAATATAAAAATATCTTTGCTTTTTTTCGGCTTCCTTCTTTAGTTTTATTAACAACTGTAACGCTTACTCAAAAGCTTTCCACCCTATCCCCACTCCCACCCACTCATGTATTTATTTATATCCAAGTAGCCACACTCATTAAGTAACTAAAACTTACACTTGAGCGAGTGCGTTAAACGTTACCTGACATACAAGGTACCTGTAAATAGATATATCAAACATACATATATATGTAAAAGTTAGGTAAATTGAAATCGGTGCCGTGTCTCGGGCCACACCTGTTAGAAACTTGAACGCTGCCGTCTTCATTAACTTTGTTTCTTTGAACTTGCCGCTCTTATCTTTACTTTGTCAATATGCCGACATATTAATGCTAATCCATCCTGTTAGGGGAGGGATTGTTTGTATAAAACCCGGCTTTTAGTACTTTAAAATTTTACGAGGAAATTGTAGCATATTTTAAGCTTATTTAATTTTGTTCTAAGAATTTGAAAACCATTGTTCTTTTTATTATATGAATCAGGTATAATAAAATGATACACAAATATGTCTGCTTTAAATATTTTATTATGATTTAAATATATAGCACTTCAAACATCATTATTTTTAATTTATATAAATATGTTATTTATTGAATTGAAAGCTCTAGATTAAAATAGTCAGTACCATTGACATCGTAAACAACAATAACCTATGCCATGACTATCCAGTTGCTAGCGACGCGCGACGTAAGCCAGCCTTTTTTTTGATAAAATCTAAGTAACAACGTGAATGATACAGAGAAAAACACACAATACACGCTTACCATAAACTCTAGGGAAATTATGGAAAAAAATCGAACAAATGTTATCCTAATGTAAGGTTATTTTAAAATGAAAAATGTTTACGAAGCTCTTGATGTAGATTTGTTCATGATGTATCACATATATATGTATGTTATAGGATTTTGCTACTTTAGAAGTATATGTATTAATGGCTAAAAGCGTTCTCTGCTGTCTTATCTACTGCTCACTATAATATCAATCGATAAGCTGCTTACGAACATCAGATAAGATCGTTAATGGATGCCTAACAGAGATACATACATTTTATAATTATACATTATTTGTGAGAATACGTATCTATGAACTTATAGAAGATTGTGTAGTAATATATAAACATTGCTAATCTTCTTTTTCTGCCTTTGAGAATTCAAAGAACTTTAAATGTTTATAACGCATTAAAACCGCTAATTGTATTTGGTTCTGAATTTGTGTAAAGGTACTTCAATAATTATACTAGGATTGTTCTCAGTTATGCTGAAAACTCACTAAGCTCAATACTATAACTGTAACATGCAAACAATATTTTAATTTCGTTTATCAAGACCATGATTTTAAAATTTTCATTTACTTCAGTATTATTTTCTTTTAAGACATTAAGAAGATTTTAAGGCAGTGTGAAATGCAAAAAAACTACTTTCAAAACGTAATTCAATATGGCACAGTGTATTATTTTATATTACATTCGTTTTATATTTGAAGTCTGTTTCCTACAATAATCTTTCATTTAAACATCGTCACTGTGTAGTTAATATTTATTTAGGGATGTAGTAATAACTCGACTCGGCGGGGGCACTGACTTACACTCAGATATAATTGGAAAATGCACATGAATTGTTATAGACCTAAACTGAGCCACAGGATTGTACTACAGGTAAGAAACCACGAAATCCTTAATGACATCGATAGAAATTCATATTATAAAGTTATCTATCATCTAAGGATAGAAACCTTCAATGGATGTAATATATTCATTTTGAAATTAACATTACAATTCATAATCATAAATAAATGTAAACAATTGCAATTTATATCGATACGTTTCATATTAAGGACATATTAATTCTCTTTGTGGTTGCACTGCAGTAGATACTGTGACTTGTATTCCATGGAGTCACACACTTTTATCATAAAATTTACATACAGATACATTACATATAGATAGAGGTTTTAGTAAAACCAAATATTAATAATAATAACTGCACAAACAAGTTAAACAGTGTTAACAGGTTTTATTTCGAAACCAAAAATATTATACATAAAATAGCAATTTGATGTTATGATTTTTTATTTCTACTCATTTAAGGCCTTTTGTGCATTGCGGTATTGTAAAACTAGTTGAAATATGCATCAAAGGAAACAGGCAAATTGAATGCATGACGGACGCGCTCCCTGTCCGATGGACTGTGAATTCATACCCTGTTTGGGTGTACGCAACACACATGTGTAATATATTATATGTGTTTGGAGCATTTACAAAGTGTATTACTCTACGTCACTGAAAATTTTCATCTTTTTGCAGGATAAAGGTAAATTAGCCCGATTTTGCTATTCCATATTCATAAATCGAACAATAAAGTTATATCACAATTTTTGTTCGTATTTTTCATTCAAAGTTTTACTACTTTATAAAAATTAAATAAAAGAAAGAATATTTGATAGTAGGAAATAACTTTTGAATAACGTAAATATAATCCTTTTATTATTGCAAGGGCTTTGAAATACATTCGTTTCCCTAATAATGTTGTGACGGAATCTTTTATTCTCGTTTGAGAACATCTTTCATTATTTCCAACCGGCTCTGTTGAACTAAAAATGCTCACAAAACGATTTACTTTGCTGGTTGTTATGACTACAACGTAATCACTTGTAATTGGTGGTTGCTTAGTTACAAGTCTGAATTTAATTGTGAAACTTTTATACTTGAAATGCAGTACCTAATAAATAGTTAGGTTAAAAAACAGGGACTTAGCATAGCCAATCTTAGTCAAAAGCAGCATGCTTGTTTATGGTTACGAGTGTCTTTCGATAGATATGTGGCGTCATTGTGTTCGAATGTGATTGTATTGGGCAAATAGTTGGGTGAATGTTTTGTAGTCGATAGTGCCGTGCTGGCGGCGGATACTGCTGGGAATCCCTCGCATCGTGGATATATACCAAAAAGGATCACTCCGTTTATGACTCTCTCCATCATAGCTGAGATTTAAACAGGCTAAGCTCGGGTTTTTCGACGATTCTCACCAATATCCAATAATTTCAATATTTATTTGTTTATTCACTTTTGAATAACTTAATAAACACTGCAAAAGAAATGCAGTAAACTAAAAGAAGTTAATACTAATGTTTGGTAAACTTATTGCGTCAAAAAGATAGCAAAGTGCATATTTAAGAACGAGGTGATGATGCTATGAATCCTTTTGCGTTCATTTAAAATGTGACAGGTAAAGCAGATAGAAACATCAGTTTTTTCAGCGAAGAACTTTGCAAGTCAAACTACTTTCATGAGAGCAGCTTGCTACCAACATCTCACTTTGTTAAACTTTAAATTGAAAATTATTACTTGTCTGAACTTGATTAATATTGAGCAAACGTCTGGGAACTTATTTAAATTTATAGAAGTCGTGTTGTTATTTCGCCTGTTTTGTGGAACCTAAAAGTACAGCACAAAATAAAAGTGAAATGAAATTACTGAGTAGTTTTGTAGAAAAGTAATAATATCATTGCCATAAGAGTTTAGGATCAAAGTACCAGTTTGTGGTTTGCAAAGATAGCGACGAATTGAAAGCGCCCGCTTTAAGCTTATCCTGTACTTAGCCTTTATACACTCCGTTATTCTTTATGTTCTAACACATTACCTTTTTTATGCACTCCCCATATAAAGAAGCAAAGTTTACAAACTATTATTGGTTTTGAATTTTATAGTGTTTTTTTTAATTCTTAGATGCTGATGACATACATTTCAGAACAAGTCAATTTCAATAGTTCTTATGTCTATAAGTTTTAATACTCAAAAATACTTGTGCAATAGCACAAGCAAATAAACCATATGGAGTACCATAGCCATATGGAATGCTACTGCTATTGCTATTGCTTTTGCATTATATGGCTATGTTATGGTATTCTAACGAAAGACGTTATTTTTTTCCCTTCAAAATTTCGAAAGCTTTAAAAACAGTGTAAAATCTTTTCTAATGCTTAAACAAAAAAACAAGTAAATTTTGCAGTAAAAATAAATATCAGTTGACTTTTTAAAATAAATAAGTAACACGATATTTGCTTAAAGCTCGCTGCGAAATTCAGTTGCTTTTATGGACGGAAAAATAATAAGGTAGCGTAGTCGTCGTAGCATCGTAGCAAGCGTAGTAAAGCGCTGTAGTCTGGCTTCGGAAGTGCTTCAGTTAACGGCCTGTGAAACTAAACACTGCCGATTTTCTTCTTTCCGCTAACCTTTTCCAGGTCGCCTTAATGCAATTAATGTTATAATATTTTCAAATACACCACCTTGCAAAACATCTCATCATTTTTACAAGTGTCCTTTGAAATTTTAAGCTTTATTCTTATTTATTAGAAACGTAAGATATCAACTAGCATTTGCGTGTATGTTATCATAACAATGCGGACAGGTTTATTGGCCGTAACGGCTTAAACAGCTTTCAGAGATCCGGCCAGCGTCTAGGAATCCCCTAGGAGAACCTCAGTACTATGGGCACCAGTGCTTATTTGAACAGCTCCGACATGCAAACTACTGCACTATCAACCTTAAAGCCTTTATTATAAAGTTTAACCGCCACATGAACGCTTTATGATTGTTTGTTCTGGTAGCAGACAATACGGCAAGATGACAAGATCAAAGACCTGCTGGAATTAATTTGCGAACGCTATCTCCATTCTCCCTTCGCAAAGGGCGTAAAATATTTTCTTTTACGAGACTTTGTAAATACGGGCAAGCCTTATTGACTTTGGAAACTAAAAGTTGAATGAAAAATTAATTGGAATTCTTCTAAAGAAAAATAGCTTAGGTTTATTGTTATTTTAGCCTACATTGTTTTACATTCAAAATAAATATTTTTGATGGCGTTCACAATGTTGTATTATAATAATATTGTTAATTCAATATCTGTTTTATCCATTATTCATTTCCAGTGTTATTTCTTTTTTAAAACGTTAGCAATAACATGTTTTGTAACTCAAAGTACATTTTGTTTGAAACACTACTACAGTCTGAATGAAAAGTAAATAAACGCTAGACAGCGTGTTTGTTTCAATTAAGCGCTTTTTAAACGCCTTTTACTTTTTTCATCGTCCGTTTGTTCGAAACGGTCAATAGCTAGTAATTGCACCTCATATACTATACATTCATGCCATATCCAACTGTTTCGAGGTATATTTAAACACTCACAGGACCATGATTGTATCTTTATTTATATATACATATTGAATGTTATATATACATATTGAATGTTGTTATCTTTTGCTTCGACGTAGTCGGGTATAAACAAAAGTTTTTCAAATTTCGTTATTGAGTATTAATTTTCATTATTCAAATCATCGTCCAAAGAGTTGAACAAATACACAAATACAAAAATTTATGTCTAAGTAGATTTTACTTCAAAAAATTTAGAATGTTTATCTCTTTTTTATTTTATAAAATAAATGCTGTGAAACGTGTTTGTCTCAAAGATTCTCATTATAATTCTGTCAACTGAACCTTTGGTAATTAGCGTTAAAAACGCTACAGTGAATGTTAACGTCAAAATAGGCTCCACAATAAGAAAAGAAGATACATTAATTTCATATCTTTTATAAATTAAATGTAAATAATAAGTCATGGACTATTTGTTTCAACGTTTTTAGTTAATATTGCAACTAAAGTTACAACATTGTATCCATTTTTACCCGACTACGGCGAAGCAAAACTAGGGTTATGATTTTGACCGGTATGTATGTATGTATGTTCATCTGTTCCCACATAACTTCTAAACTACTTATCATAAATTGACAATTGAGATATCGATAGATATGAAATGATCGTCCGCTGGATACAGGCTATATAACGTCACATTAAATTGAGTAGGGCGCCCTCTATAGGACATAAAGTCATGAATAAAAAAAATCGTGTAAAGTAATCGTGTATCAAATTAAAAGGCTCAATAAGCACATTTCAAATATATACACATTGTTAGCTTTTACTCGCGAATTTGCTTGCATGCGACCGGTAATTGATAAAAATTATAGAATCACGCCTAAGATGTGAATTAAACGTATATTCTCTCTGATCCTACCCAAAAATACATAACCACAAATTCTTTTTTCATTACAGATTACTCTAAAATAAACAAGAAAATATTCTCATCTGAAATTGTGAAGTTAAGTATTTAATTTAGCCGTGGTCGTATGCCTATACCAAACCTAACCTAACATAACAAAATTATACATGCGAGTAAGTTTGCCTAGCAATGTAAGTACGTGGCATACGACCACGGCTAAATTAAATACTTAACTTCACAATTTCAGATGATAATATTTACTTGTTTCTTACATTTTAGAGCGCTATTTTCAGTAGTCGAGTTTTAGTTTTTAAACTTATTTTTATATTAGATAAAAGTTATATTTATACTCAGAACGTTCATTTTGAATGATTTAAATGGCTTAAAACTTAGTGGAAGGTTCAAGTTGAACGCTAGTGCTTAAAACTAAGGGAGGGGGAGGCAATATGTTAAAGTAATGAAGCGGTTCTCTTGAGTGTAGTTGATTAAGTCGCGCCCCGATATACTCCTGATAGCCACCGATGAATCTATCAGCTCAACTCTCAAGGGTAAACTAATAGGCTATGAATAAATTTTCAAAAGAAATGTCAGACACACATACTTTAATAGGCCGAATTATCTTCTTTACTTTTTTTAATAGGCCGAGTTATCTTCTTTAAATTTTAGTGTATATATTTGGCTTAATTTTACATTTTGTTTGCAAATAATTTGTAATTTATTAAGAAATAAATAAAATAACACAGATACAAAATATAATATTAATATATCGCAAAACAAAACGTTTACTCAGTTACGTTTACCTTTTGTAAACAAATCAAATAAAGTTCGTTTGCACTTAACCTCTCCTGTAATAATGTAAGAGGCAGTAAGGGGATAATTGGAGTCCCGGGGTCACGGTCCAAACCTAATTTCTGGGAATTGGTACACAGCTATAGACCCTCCCATATACGACTTCCAATCTCGCTACTAGCGTATTGCGATCGCCGTGTTTGTGAGCAATGTTAGATCCCGCACTATTTGTAAGGTTGCGATATTATAGTTGTTTACTAACGTATTGGTACTCATTATTTATTTGAAAAGGCTCTTAAGTTATAATTTACACCCAATTATGCTAAAACTATAAACGGAGGTTAAATATCTCACGTTACCATTACCGACACATTCAATTTTTTTTTTAACTTAAAATATGAAAGTGAAATATGAAACGGGGGATTATTTTGCTACATTAAGTAGTAAAGGAAGTCTCGTTTGTGTTTTTGTAAGTGGTACATGAAACTGCTAATTCGATTAAAAAATTCATTTACTAAAACATAGAATGACAGTCACAAAAAAACCAAGCGAACAAAAAGTCACTGGCAAAAGCTAAATCCAATACTTTGCCTAGTGAGCTTGATATTTAAGGTACTTGCCTTGTATTCGAAAAAAATATTTGGCAGAGGTTGTATTTTCTAGAAACAATGTTAAGCTATGTACGAAAATGTTGATAATACTATGTATGTTGATTTACCTATTAATATTCTAGAGGTAGGTAAAGAAACTCAACAGATAAATTTTATCTCAACAGAAATAACTAAAACGAGTTTTTTTTCTTTACATAACAACCAATAGCAAATTTGTAGTTTACTGTTTAATTTTTTAGAGAATGAGTCCCCTTGGTTGAAGGGCTTTGTTAGCCGATCTGACCGACAGGGGCGTCCCCCCCCCTCCCCCCAATACGATTGATTTCGCTTTATTACTGCCAATAAATCCGCCGCTCTTCATTCTACCGTTTTCATTATAAGAATTAGCAACAAACCGCTTGACGCATCAATTCTTTACTCAGCTTCGTAGGTCTAGGTACAACATCGTCCAAACATTGTTGCAGTTTGCAGCTTTTATAAGTACCTGACTTTTGAGCTTAGGTTTATTAGAGTAAAGTGTTTTTGTTTCCTAGTAAATAATCCACTGTAAAAGCATTAGGTGCAGTGCAACGCAGTCCTTCATAGGGGCGAAACGATCCTGACTGTAGTTTTCCTGCATCGACAATGTCACGTCAAGTGACTTTTACGAGCACTTCGTAGCACACGAGTCAGTATTACCCAGAATTAAATAAAGTAAATTGCTTTTTATTTCAAACAATTTCAGCTCCATTAGATCTCTTGAGTAGGATATTAGAACTTTTGTTTGTGCTAAGTTTGTCTTTGTTCAGTTTATTGCTTATTTTGTGTAGGTGAGTGATGAATGCAAATTACGTTTCAGAGGGAAAGTGTCCGCAGGCGTCTGTCAAGTTGTGCCCGAGCCTTTGTTCCGCTAAAGACGAGTCGAGTCGAGTCGAGGTGAGGCGAGGCGAGGCTAAGCAAGGTAAAGCGAACAAGTTGCAATAAGTTTCACGGCAGCCGCTCACTTGCCTCATTCTGTTGTACGCCTCGCTAAATGCCATTATTACTCCCTCGATCTGCTGAAAACAGATGAGTTTTTAATTTAACTATTCAATGTCAACTTGTCGCGTAGTTCACTGCTTAGTTAACTTCGTAGACTTCCCCCTGCAAAGATGCAACTCTTAATTATCTTATTAAATGTTTCAAAAGATAACATAATGCCAGTGTTTTTATATAGATTTAAATTATTACTTTAAATATCTATTATTCTATCATTGGTAGGTATTACATTCTCAAACTGTACAAAGGTTTATTTTGCTAGATGTAAGACGTGTCCTTCCTGGTTTTGTAGGAAAACAAATAAGTTTTTTCCCGATAAGGATCTATCTGGGAGTTTTTTCTTGGTGGAAATGACAAAAGGACAGTTGATCTAACTTAGAACTCGTAACACAAATGACGGGGGTAAGTTAACCTATTTGTCACAAGACCACGGCTTTCTATTCCATTCTTTTACAAGAAAAAGAGAACGAAAACCTAAAAAGAAAAATCGTATTAGATTTGTTTATGAATTTGGTTTTTCAGTTTAACTCATTATTATGATTGGATATTTAAATAAAATATACATCCTTTTGATACATAGAGCGCTTGCTCTCATTATCACTGTCTGTGTCACTAAAACTAAGATTAAAATTATGAGACGAGGGCTGATTTACCACAGTTAAGAAGTTTACCACATAACCTTTTTAACGTTAGATATGGTCCCTATAAATACATCATCAAAAGCATGTGTTCCCAAATCTTTAGAGCGACCACAAAATGAGTTCAGGTGACCTTACTCACCTTGAAATACGAGTCCTTTGTCAGCAGAAGTACATCTCCGATCATGTTAGGGTTCACCCTGGTACTTCTGTACCAGTGTAGATATCTCTTAACTTATTAGAGTACACACACACACACACACATTTGAAATAAACGTATATTTTTAAGTTTTAACTTTTCCATTCAATAACATTTTACTCGTACTTTTTTTCGTTACTTTAAGTAATAACGAACATACTGAAATCTATTTTCTGCTTTTTTGTGGAAATAATTGAAGAACTGTTTTAAAATGAAATTGTGTGAGTAAATATAAACAATTCATCAAGTTTAAAATGAAAAATTATTCCTTTTATTATTCCTAATTTCAGTTGTTATTATGAATGAAAACAATTGGTGCTCAATACATTAAAAGATTTTGGGAATTGCTAAAATACGATAGACACAATCTTGGAGAAAGAGAGAGTAATAGATTACAGTGGCAACAAATCACCAAGTGTTTGAGTGAAAAGCTTAACCCTTGCCTTTGTGAAGGAACGTCTTTGTTTCAGATAAAATACTGAGCGAGCACTGGTGGGACGTGAGTTGAAACATACACTAGCAATAGTGTAGCTTTTTCATGCTTAACGTTTCAAAATATATAATCTGTTTCAGTATGAGTGCTTTGAATTGAATCTCCGTTCTAATAACTTTAATTAAAGCAATCCAACTCTTTAAATTATTATCGACAATCGAGGAGTAAAAGTAAAGAAAATAAGATTTTTATGGGAAACCTCGAACCATTAGAACATTGTTATAACGGTATATAGAATATGACAAATATAACATTTTGATACAAACTTTACAAATAAGTTAACAACTTAAGGAGACATAAAAAAAATTGTTTTTCAACATATTTATGTATAAAAGTTGTTTGTTAAATTTCATGTAAAGTTCCCTGTAAATAGCGATTACATTTTATAGTCAATCTTTGAGTGACTTGCCTGCAGTTCTTAGCTGGTTCAACATTCAGCACGTAACTACCGATAGGTCCGCTGTAGGTGGCAATTCAATTTGCGTCGACTATCGGTCGGGACTGGTTACTTTCTCACTCTAAATAAACCAGACATACTTTACCGATAAAAAAGATTTTTAGGTTTTAGAAGTATCTTTATTGTTCTACGTTTCAACTTAAATTAAAATATACGTGAATTTCGTTTGGAAAAAACTTTTAAACACAACGTCAAAAGGTATCACTTCGATAAAAAATATTTTCTTCAATATCCTGACTCTACCTATAATATTAGACTTATTTGTAAGAATGGGATAAAGCGGACTCGTCTACAATTAAACCCGTCCCAATAACTAGTGTAGTTCAATCTTTGATGATTACTTAAGAAATAAATTATCAATTTATACGATTTCAAAGATATTCCACAAATAAATTACATTATTACGATTGAAAAAAGTAAAAAATTTACAGTTATAAAACAACTGCAGATATATTTTCTTGGAAGAGACTAACAGTTTAAGATGCGGTCCTTGAGTCTTGTAATGCTTTCGAATACTCTTGAGACGTAAACAGAGGTATTTGAGCTCGACTTGTAGATATTGCAAACGACAAAGGTATTTAGGTAAAGTAGTCAAGAGAACTTTAAAATATACTTTATAGGTTCTGATTTTTTATTACATCGTAAGGAATATATAGAGTGTTAATTTCCATCATGTGAAATGTTTTTCTTTTATGACGTGGAAATAAGTAAATATACAAAGTTTAATTAACAGTCAAATATTTAGTCAAATTAATTTTCCACTCAATAAAAAGTAATTGGTATTAATTAAGCAAGTCCCCAGTTACGAATCAGACATGAATTCATGTTATTTGCATCGTGATCAAAAACGATACGACATATTTGACTCGTGCCATTAAAAACTACGTTTGTATCTCATTTCTCCTGCATTATTGGAAATAAATAAGGCATTTTATTAACAATGAAGAATATGCGAATGTAAATCACTCGATTAAATAAAATCTGATTCACTTTTTAAGTTTTTTTTAATCATATTACATTTAAACAATATTAATTTACACTTATTTTTAATAAAAACACAATTTCAAATATTATCCTTTTACTTTGTCTATTCAGTTACAGATTGTAGTTTTGGTATTGACTTATCGAGTTTAATTAATAAAGTCCAATTGGAAATCCCCAGACAGTCGGACAGTAGGAACTAGAGACTGGTATCGGTTTATAAAAGAATATCCATCGATTCCAGCGCTCTGTTGGTTTTAGCTAATTAAAACAAAACTGCACTCAACCAGTAAATGTTCTTGGTTTAAATTTATTTATCTGTTTTAGCTAAATTTCCAATCACATATAAATAGCTAGATTAGTTTTTAGTTATTTCAAATATTGTTGCTTTTGTTTTTCTACGAGTATCATTGTATATTGGTTATGTAATTTTATTAAAACTTCAGCATTTACATTTCATGTTCATATGGATTTATTTATTAATTGCAAGTATATATTTGCAATTTATAAATGAATGTTGTCAAGTTTGGAAATGTATGATAATTAATAAATAGGTTAATTTATTATTTTGTCTATTCTTTTAAACTCCTAGGACAATTGACCGTGACTTATTACTTCTTTGGTATATATGTAGTTATGGATGAAATGTCCTATTATTGAAAACGTTATAAATTCTAACAACATTAAATCCTTAGACTATTAGTGATTACTTAGTCACATATACTATCAAATACATTTATCTCGGCAAATGACCATTTAACAATCCAACTTCTAAACTAGAAAGATAATAAAAGTTAATTCTAAGTAAAAGATGGACTACCGCGATTGTTTCTTTGTCGGAAATGACTTTTGTTTCAACATTAACACGGTTAACGATAATGGTTACTGACTTTCATAGGGAATTGTTTACTGGTTGATATCGCCATCCCATGTTTTCTTTGCAAAACACTTTTTTTACCCTACTTCGGCAAAGGTGATTTGATTTAAGCCCATTTTATGTGCGTTGATTAGTTTTAACAGATATTAAAAAACATCGTGTTCTAATAGAATCGCAGATCAATTTTGATTAATTAGTCATGGACCAGACTTCAATAACTTCATGTTTTATTATTTATTACTTACATCTTTGTAATAAACTAAATAAATCAAAAAAAATTGTACACCTGTCATTGCCAACTACGTAGCAGCTGTGGTTGGTTTTAAACTGGAACTTGTCAATATTAATTTCCGATGATATTTGGTTTAAATAAATATTGACATTGACTATGACATTGATTAACAGTTTTTGAATCAAAAATTAACAACCCGCCTCAGCTTTTTCAAGTAATTTTGTTGAAC
This sequence comes from Choreutis nemorana, assembly GCA_949316135.1. NCBI lineage: Eukaryota > Metazoa > Arthropoda > Insecta > Lepidoptera > Choreutidae > Choreutis > Choreutis nemorana. The sequence continues at coordinate 5,677,169 of OX438598.1, forward strand.
TTTCATCCCCTATTTCTCCACTTAGAAATTAGAGGTAGAAATTTTAAAATCCCATCTTACCATGTACTGACCTCATATTCGTATATTAATCCAATTCAAGTGGTTAGCATTCAGCTGTTGATGGATCAGTCAGCGACATATTTTAAACAGAAATATAAGAGAGATTGTTTAATAAACAATGTTTTTGTATAACACGTAATTATACATGCGTGCCCTGACCGGGGCTGAGGCAATTACCGCAATTTGCAATTAATTACTGTACGCACACGACCACCGCCACCGGACCCGCACACACCCTGATTATTTGCCTTCCTATTATATAATTACAAATGTAGACCAGAATAAAACAATCACGATGATATATTTGCTAAATTATGAGACATTGGTTGATTTCATATTTAAATTTAAAATATATTGTTTGCTTTGAAATGACAATTTATTTATATTAGTCCTCATATTTTCTAGGAAATTTCGAGGATTGATTTTGAAATGATAAATCGAAAAGTTTAAATGTGAATTACATTTTTTGCAAACGAATTACCTTTTAACAAAAACGTGTCTATAATTTGTGGATGCCTAGATTTCCGTAACATTTGAGATTCAAGTTATTCGAGCATAGACATTAGCAATTCAAATGCTAACCACCCGACGGCAAGTAGAGTAGAGACGAACGAACTGTGTATTTCGCTCTATAATATTTAATTTCTAAATATTTCACTGTGTATTTTTAAAAGTGCTGAGTTCAATCGATTTATTTAAAACACGTGTATATGAATATTTTATTTGCTACCTTAATTAGGAAATCGTTTCGAAAAACTAAGATTATTGATTTACTACTACAATAATTGCGCTTGCTCACTTACTTGTTAAAATTAAATTAAAACATCACAAAAATCGGTTAAGTGCGAGTCAGACTCGTATATGAAAGGTTCCACATGAGTGTTTAGTATGTACTTTTATAGATTTTTCACACCTAGATATTGTTAAAATAGTGTTTAAACTTATTTTTTATTCACATTCTTCAGTTAAGTAAAATTTACAGTGTCAGGATTTTTGAGATAAGATTAAAAAATATATATATGTATATAAATAAATAAATATATTTTACCAAGATAATATGATTGTCATGACATAGTATTTACAGTGATGTGTCTCACTCGTTTATTGATTATCTAAATAACCTTTCAGATGTACCTCTCAAGACTGAATAAATACTAACTAGGTATCTACTTACGTAAACACATAATTTTAATGACATATATTAATTATTGGTCTTGTATAAGAGCACCGCGACTACCAATAATTAATCTATGTTAAATAAGTTTTAAAGGTGAAGAATATGTCTGTTTGGCTTATTTATTTCTTGTTATTAATTTGAAACGTGTTTGTCAGTTTACCATTTATATTGATGGAATGATAGTTATTGAATTAAGCATTGAATTCTCGTCATTAACCTCAAAGTACCAGCATTTTATTAATAAATGCAAAATGACTTCAACATTTGTTTTACTTAAAAAGGAAGTTACTCCTTCTATCTCTTTTTAAAGTACAAATACTTCCAGATTGATTTGTTTCTTTCGTAAAAAAAACAAAAACTATTTGTCAAATCAAATCTTTATTGCACTCCATATTTAATTATTTTTTTATTTGAGTACAATCTTACATAAAATTTTATTTACATCGTAGTAATTTAATTATAAATTAAACCAGTAATTAAAGGGCTCATTTTATTAAACTCAGCATCATTTTTATTATCGTTAAATTTGTATTTTCATCTATTTCCATATAATCGGATTAAAATTGTCAATTGTATATTTATGGTGTATTCAGTGTACAATCACCGACATAAGCACTACGCCTCTAATAATATGTTGAGTAATTGATGGGAATAAAAACCTCCGTTTTGTTTATCTATAATTAGAAACTGATAGGGCTGCTGACATAGACCCCATCACCACCAAATAACATACGAGGAATGTTTGTGAGTTTTGCCAAGAAGTCCTGAAGTCTTATCCAATTCTTCATTTAAAGGAATGATATCTGATTTTTTAACAATTCTAAAACAAGTAGAGGATCAATGAAATAGTTGTTTATAATAAAGTAGAAATAAAAGATTTATTGTTTGTCTCAACCTACCTTGTGATTGACCATCAGAACTTGCTTGTTGGGTATTTTACAGGATGCCTGTTTTAGTTGTACCATTTTAGTTTTATCAGATTTTTAGTGCAAGAAAAATAGCTTTTTCTGTATCAATGGTTACATTGATGTTGAGTCCTTACTTTTGTGGGGGGAGATCTCCTTAATTACAATATTTTAATACTTTCAAATCTAATAACAAAAACACATCATCCGAACACGTCAGTTTTTAGTTTCTACAAATATAAAATTAAAATACTCATTTCTCACAAAATCACAAAAAAATATTTTAACTTTTTTGGAAAATATGAAAAAACATACAAGAGTTATAGAAAATAACTTTATTCTCTGACTTAAACTTCTACTAACCACCGGTTTTATATCCATTAACAATATTAATAAAACACATGGATCGAGATAAGTAAATTTTTATACCATAGAATGGGAGGGAAGAAAAGATTGAAAGTTTTAACAATTTCGTTTTATCACGCATTTTAGTAAAAAATTGCGAAAAACAAATGATCCAATTTTATTTTGGAAAATATTTAGCTGAATAATTTCTCATAATTTAGAAGCCTTCGAAATTAATTTGATAACGTTTAACTTTTTATTTTTATCACAAAATGTGTTAACGCCTAGGTATCCATGGCATTTAAGAAATGTAACTATAAATATCCGTTACGGAGTGCTTTAAAAGTGTGTGTAAAAATAGTGACGGATGCTTTCTGATCGTTGTCAAAGCAAATATCACATCAACAACAAGATTTTTACGTACTTTAATTTCTAGTATTTGTTATAGCGGCTAAAGGAATACTGTACATACAGTATACTGCGAAAATGATGTATTATGAGATACAACCCGCTGATACACAGACAGACAGACCAACAGATGGACGGACAGCGGAGGATTAGTTATTTAAGTACGGAACCCTAAAAAGTACCTACACTCCACCACTCTTTTCGGTTGTACCTCCGGGCTCATTTCTAAAGTTGGCCCCTTGTACCCTCTCCAGAAGCGAATGCTCTTTCACATGACCGCTTTTGTAAATTATTTATTACTGTTTGGCCAGTTGCCTCCCTCGAATTGTTTTCCACAACAACCCATTGCTGCCTCCCCCTCTAAGCCCCGTTCTTGACTTACCTACTTCCAAGGTAAACATTTCGGGTCAAACTATAATTGGAAACTATTTTATTAAAGGCTTTATTTACATGCTTATGATTTTATTGAGAATAAATGAATACGCAACTATTTGATGTTTTTTTATTTTCCTTTGTTTGTGAAGGGTTAATCTGACGTTAGTATATTCAAGATAAAAATGAGATAGAACGTCAGTTAAGGATGACGTAAAAATTAGAAATTCCCTTGAGTAAAATTTTATCTTTAAAGGTATTAAGGTAGTGTCAGGCGCAGTCACGTCAAGAGCACGGCTGAAGGAGCGGTAAGAATTTCAATCACAGAGCCCCGAGGGGCCTGATTGGGGGCCTGACCGGGGGCTTGGCTGGGGCCTGGATCTGAAGACAAATTGCACACGACTAGCTCTCAGCTCAGACGTAACCTTCTAGACATTGATACACTTGTACACTTGTAGCTTCCGATGTGAGTGAAAACGTTCCACTTGATATATTAGAGCTTGTTGGTTTAAAGACATACAAAGCCAGGGAGCTTTGTTGACTGTTTCTTTTGAACTTTAATCGTTCAATAAAATTCTTTACATATATCAATTTGTGTAGTTAGTATAAATTTATACAGTTTATACCTAACTTTTATTTATTTTGTTTTAGTTTGGATCGAATATCTAAAACCCGTGTATGGTTAACGGTCAGTTGCTTGTTTACGAGTATTTACTCAAATAATAATACGCTATTGCATTTTACGTGATATGTTACTTTTGTAGCTGAATGAAGCAATATATATTTTGATTGTATTTATTTTTGGTTTATCGCTTTAATATTATACCTGATCATATTCTTCAGATATTTTCTTTAATCATTATCCTGAAAGTAAATATATTTATTTGTCATTTATTAGTTATGATATCATTCATTTTAATATAAGTGACTGTGAGTAATGAGGTATCTAATTATAACCAAATATCATTTACAAGAAAAATCCACGATGCCTTGCGTTCCTTACCTCAGGCAATACATTATCCCAAGAAACGAACATTATTTGATTAATTATACCATAAAATACCAAAGTCACATAATTACAAGAACTGATTCGAAATGAAACTTTCCTGAGATCGTATCAGAATATCGAGTAATCCTATCGTACGTATCGTAAAACAAATAGTAGCCAGCAAACAAATACATGCTGGCAGATAATTGGAGATCGGTATGAGGGTATTAATAACAAAACAGATATGAGACCGGACCCCTGTTGCTTGTTGCCGAAACAAGGAAATGTAATAAAGTTAGGCTGTTTCCCTTAGGTAATATTATTAGGGGAAATCAAGGCAGGTACTCGCTGACTGCAACACGCAGAGCGTGAAAGACGCGGGAAGCGATTTGATTAAGCTATTGTTATGCGGTTGTTATGAAACTTTGAGCATGCCAACTCACTACTTTTGTAAACATGCTTTTGTATACAATATACTACTAAAAGAGATGTTTCAGTAATGAAGCATTTAAGTCTTTGTCAAGTTTTATTAATTTTCAATTTAAAATTCATTTATTTTAAATGGATACTTAAACACATAAATGGATGGATGGTAAAACACATTTCATTGTTGTATAATGAAATGTGTTTTACTCGATTCGGTTTTTTTTCAGCAATTTTACTATTTGTTCTTACTGGGCATTAAAAGTCTGCATCAGGGCGTTCTGTTGAATTTGAAAATTTTAAATGAAATTGGGTTTTAGTTTTTTATTTATATATTATGTATTTTTAAGGTTTCCTACCTCTAAAAGAAAAAAAGGAATCCTTTTAAATTACTTCTTTGTGCGTCGGTCTTTCCGTCCGTCAATACCTTTTTCTAAGGAACGCGTAGGTATATTTGAAATGTATAAAAATACTGAGGTCTCGGTCCCTTGGAGCTGAAAAATAAAACCCTTTAAGTCTAAGCAATCAAAAGATATGGCCGTTCATGTCGCATTTCCCGTACATTCGCAAAGGGAATCAAAACCTATAGGGTACTTCCCGTTGACCTAGAATCCTGGAATTTGGCAAAAAGCAATATCTTGTAGCAAATATAAAGGAAATAATCTGAAAACCGTAAATTTGTTGATATATCAGTTTCTATTGTCTTTCCAAACTCTCTTTTCTCTCTTTCTCAAGAAATTTAAATTGACATCAAATATTCAAATCTGCAGTCCCTTAGAGCTGTGAAAAAAACATATTTCTAAAGGAACGTTGTTAAATGATGCGGCCGTTTGTTCGACGTATCACCATACCACTCTCACAGGCAAGGAAATGAAAAGTAATAGGCTCTTTCCCGTTGACCTAGAATCATAAATTTTTATAATTAGCCTTATCATACTACTACTAGTAATTGGAAAAATATCTTAATATTATCGATATATTATCTAAGTTCTTTTTTCAAAATAAACTTTAATATAACCAATAAACTATCTTTTCTTTAAATCAGTCTCATAAAAGTAGTACCTTTACGTAATTAAAGAAAAATCACAGTACTCAAATTACTTAATGTGAAACTCAAAAGTCATCTTTCTATAATATAGACTGAGATCCTCGCAGACGTAACTCATTTTGTAATTAACAAAATAGGTGAGATAGGGTAATGTTAGTCTATACTTTGAACGTATTTGCTTACATATTCAAACGGCCAATTTTCAGGAACCAGGTGCTAAGAGTACGTAAAACAATTATAAGTTCAAGTGCTAATTGTATATTTAACAACTTATTGTTAATCATTAATAATTAACAATAAGAGACACTTTCCGTCTGGATAAATTTCTGTCGAAAAAATACAATTTTACTTTAAGTCTTAGTCTTTATTGTTATAAATGACACTTGAGGAATTACAATACTTTTTAGCAGCAGCCACACCAATTAAAGGGTTCTAACATTCCACTGTAACAATAAAATTGCTGACGTGTTTACACAAATTAACCGCTGCGCATTCGGCATTGTATACAATACGTAGGCAAAGTATTAAAATATTTCATACATTTAATACACGTTTTAGGTAATCTATAAATTGCTTAAAATACCAAATTACACAAACTGCCCGTAACATATTCATTTTGGTTTTATATGATTTTACTGGTTTACTTGAGTTTTATAATTGTTAATTTGTTCATTCGACTGGAGATGGGATCGAACAACATCTAAACTTTTGAATGTCTAATGATTGTTGTTGAAACGAAGTTATCAACGGTTCGTTATAAAAATAAATAATTTTGGATAATTCATTGAGTTTACGAGTATTTTCGTTCTTACATACTCTAAAAACTGCCAATTTATCAAACGAGTTCAACATCAAATTAACATAAACAAACACTCAAAAAAGTTTAAGCATCAAAGAACGTTGGTAATTGATGTAGCAACCGCAACCATATCGCTCGATCACAAACACCGCAGTAAATGTAAGATGTAAGGATCTTGTTTCCATTTAGTATAGTGTTTCTAGTGGTACCGAACTAAATCAAATGTCATTCGCAGCAGAACCCTTAATCACACCTGCCTTTGACAAAGTGAGCCTCGTACTATAGAGGGAGCATTCAATACGTAAATGTATTTATTTGTATTAAGGAATGTTTCTCGTATGTAAAATACAAGCGGTGGTAAGTAAATACGGTTAAAACCTCTGTAAAATACTTTAGTGTCATTATTTTACACATCTTTACGTAATTAATATAATACAACTTTAAAGGAACCGTTAGTATATTTCCTTTTTAATAAAAAGGGATAAAAAACGATCTTAGGAAGCATATGGCTCAGTACATAATGAGAAGTAAGTATCGGTAGACTTTTACAAAATCTTTTATTGAGCTCTGGCAATTTCATGTACTCAAAGAAAATTTCTAACATTACTTAGGTTTTCTTGGCTTACTTTCCCAGTTAGGTTGCTCAGAATTAAACAAGAAACCTTGTTATGACCTACCTCTATGTTCGTAACTTCTGAAATAAAGTGACACGGAATAATGTGAAAGTTCCTTTACTTGAAGCTAGTACATTCTGCACACCTGAATAAACTAATATGTAAAATAACTAGCATAACTCGGTTGTTTGTTTGCAAATACAATAGCTTCTTTGAATTTATCTACAAAACTATAATTTCGTTGCTGAAATCACAAAATTAAATTACCGTTTCATTTTTGACAAAAAAATATTGTAAATTTATAGCTTAAATTTTCAGTTTAGGCAGTATCAAAAATGCAATAATATTTACATTTAAAATTCTAGCATCAACTTAACAATGCTGATGTAGATTGAAAGTCATAAATTACAGCACAAGTTTCTCCATAACCTTAAGATCGTTTGATCCCATAGCATCGTTCCGAAATCGATAGCCGCTGAAGGTGAGCTTTATGTAATGAACTAATTTATTTGTGTTTCTTTTGCTTGATTACCACCATGAATTTAGTTGAAATGTATGACAGATCTGTTAATTTATTTATCAACAATTCATCGTAAAATCAAAGACCCTGCACCGAGACAAGTCAGGCTAATTAATGAGGTTGTTAAGTGATACGCTGAGGGATACAAACAATAAGCATAACTATATGTAGGTAAATATTAAGTACATGTGGTAATTTTCACGAAATCTATCAGCGTAATTATATTTATCCACAGTCACTTCCGATATTCAGAAAAAAATGGGTTGTAAAGTGAAAATTCGCCTATCTTAAAGGCTTATTGTTGTTCGTTTTAGCTTAAAAGAGTCTTTATTGTAAAAATTGAGTTTCTTTATTGTTCCTTTATTTGAGCTAGATATTAAATAGATGAAAAGATTAGTGTGAGGAAAATTGTTTTATCCTTTGTTTTTTATTGCACTTAGAAAGAAAAACAACTACTTCAATAGCTTTCGACTTTATTAGAAAATATTCCTAAACAGGAAATATAGTTTCAAGTAAGTTTATTACTTATTTTACAGTTACCGTCCTCATTAGAAACTATACAGTTAGTTTTGATCTCCCTAATTACACTGTAATTAATTGAAACTCAATAGAGGGAGTATACACATACTAGTAGATATACCCGTATCACCGTGAGCAGTCATGCAACACAAATAATAATTTGACAGAGTGACATTAATATTCTAAAAGCATTTGATTTAGGCTTTGCAATATCCACAATATCATAAGTCTTAATAGACTAATATTAATATTGAAAAAATATTAATATATTTTTTAAATATAGCTGTTTTAGCAACTCGTTTAAGTATAAATTTAATTAAAAAGCTATGGAGATTTTTATCCAAATGTTCACGATGTATTTATGCTTCTCAAAGATTTCTGGATTTGATTAAATAGTACGGTAAAACTATTAACCCTTTTGTATACTTTGTATAACAGTGTAAACTTATATCACATGAGGCAGGTTACAGAAATATCCCCTAGTTAATTTTAGTATTATAAAGGTAAAGAGCATTGTTAGATTGGGTAAGGTAAAGGAATTTCGTGACGCTTACACAATGTAAACATCAAAAGCAGCATCCTAGGAATCTTTAACAACATTCTATGACAGGTTTCTTTTAAATTTGTCACGTGTCAGTTTTACGAGCAATCACAGTATTAGGGTTGGTCGAGGAGAAAGCCTTTGAACTATGTTGTCCACTCACTGGATTATATCTGTTGCTACTTATTTATTAAGAGGCTCATATTTTTCAGGAGATTTTTGGTCACCGGTCGGGATAAGTTTTAAGTGAGTTTTTAAAAATTAAAAAAGTTTTTTCGCAGATTAATACAATTCACACCAATATTTCGTGTTTGCTGAGGCGATACCTTGCCAACAGATTAAAGTAGATCTAGAACAATGATACTAATAAACTTGAATTGCAGTTAAAAGTGCCTACCTGTAACTGAACTTAGTTCCAATGTGATAATTACGGAGTTCACTAATCTTCAGTAAGTATATAAATATGGAAGGAAAATTATTCAATATTAGCATCTGATGATGCACCAAAAAATATTGTGAACAAATAATGTAATTTCATGTACCATAAAAATGGTAATGGAAACCACGCATTATGAAGGATTTTTCATCCAAAACCTGCTTGATTAAATCAATATGAGAACAAAACTCAATTTTAATCATTAGCTGTAAGCAAACTTAGTTTGAGTAGACATTTATTAAGCCGACACTCGAAATAATTGGTACACGTCTACTAAGAAACAAGTTTCCGTCTGACAAGTTTGTAGTTTACTACATTTTACGGTACCTATAACCTCGTCAAGGTAACTTAGCACACAAGAGAAACTAGGTGCTTTCATCTAACTTACTTAAGTATATAAGCGCCGGGTGAGCCATTACCATAGCCAAGAATCAATGAATGATGAAATCAATTTTGATTTTCTAATGACTTTATTGTAAAAAATACTACGCTTTAGACAACCAAGATCTGCGTAAGAAATATTAGGAAACTTATTTCGGATGAAATGTGTTTAATTCGTTGATAAAAAATGAATATGAAGTCTTTGATTTAATCTTTTTGCTTGCCAGATCAGTGATATGATAATTTAGCTCTTCAATTATACGTGTCCATTATCTTTGCAGGACTTTATTAAAATAGAGCTTTAACACGAATTGTTTTAAATGTATTCGTACTTGCACGTAATTAAAAAATGAATTATTTTCGATATCTTTCTTTGTTACTTAATGCAACACTTATCACGTTGTCATTCATAGTTATGTTGTCTTTAGTAAAAACAAAGAAGAAGAAGGTTGGGCACAACTTTAATACTAACATTAAATAAAGAATAAGGTGAAATTATGTACTTTGAAGCCCAAGTAATTAGTTAGTATTTTTAATTTTAAATAACCATTTATGTATTTACCTATTTCCTCAAAACGCCCTCAAAAATCTTAATCTTCAAAACAAACATTTAATTGATAAGTTAAAGAAAAGGATAAATTCATTGTAAAATTAATTGTGACGGTAAAATATAAGGGGAGAAAACTCACTAATTGGATCAAAATTTTAGCGCTTCTTAAGAAGAGATATTGATTTTTGATTCAATCTCTCACAAACATCCCCTAGTTTAGACGAAGTCTTTATTAAATTTTTCAACTGAACTTAATTTCAAATCTTTTAAAAATTCAAAAGATCAAAGGAAAAATATTCCTTTGACTCTCGATGCTTTATTTTATGTCTGCTGCTATTTCGGAATCTTGCATTTTTTTGTAATCTTAATTTTGTTCTGTTTTACGTATAGATACTGAGAAAATATAATTAGACAACCAGCCTCAGCATCGTTTTTAGAATCTCCATACAAAAATTCATCCTTTATTTTCAAGCCTAGAGGTTAATGTCTGAAAATCCTCTCTTAGTGGATGCTTATATTGCTTATACTATAAAGTTTTTTAGCATTCATAATTTTTGCTTATAGGTGCTACATACGCTTACAACACCAGTGCTATAACACATTGCTGATATCGTAAACATGTCGTCAAGGAACACAACTTTACTCACTCACAGAAGCACTACTCAGAATACCTCATGCATTCTCTAAGATGAAGTAGATATCCTAACAGGCTGCTACAATATGAGTGGAAATCTTGGTAATCCCAATTTTGTTAAATTTGTTAAAAGGAAAAATAGTGGAAAAATAGTTTTTGCTACTACAAGTGTAATAATTTTTTTGTTAGGTACATGTTTTAAAGCAGAATATTACGTAAGCTTGAGTTTTTGAAAATGTGTGAAATAGGAGAATTAAATTACGGTTAATCAGAACGGCTCCCGAACGCCGATGTATACGTATATAGGTACATAAAGTATACTGCATTGATAGGGATGCCAGGCCCCACATTCTACGCTTGCCACCGTCACCGCCGCCCACTGCTCTATTTGCACATGTTTTGAATGTCATTGTCATGGTGCTAATTGCCAGCGCGCCCTCTGTCGACACCTCGCTTTATCCCAACATAGCCAATATACAAAATACGACATCGCGTCGCTGTCACACATACGAATACAAACCGAGGAATATGCAATTTCGACTCTACATTCTGTTACGCCAGCTTTCATTAAAACTTTAATGAGAAATATAACAGTTATTTGCGAGTACTGCCTAGCATTTAGGTATCGTTGAAATATTACGAAGCGCATTACGTACAAAGAGGCTTGATGTTTGAAGTCTGTTTATTTCGTTTATGAAGAGCTAAAATAATCGTGGAAAGCTCTCAAGATGCGGTTGGCGCACGCAGGGTGCGGGGTTCCATGGTGTGCTCAGAAGGAGCCCTCGTCGCGGTAGACTCGAATTATTTTTTCCACTGAGTTGAGTTTGAATGCGCTTCCAGCTTAAGTCGCTATAACTCGAAAGCGAACTCTTCGTGTTTACGTTACTTTAAATATACATACTGCCTCTTAACATTTTGCTTTGCGAAGTTATCATTTACACGTGTATTATTTTTTATGCCTGACGATGAAACTTTGTAACTGTAGCAAAAAGGAAAAAATCTTATGAAATATTTTCCGCGTCTCCATAGTTACAGTATAATTAAAGGTTTTACCTGGAGGTGGTCGTAGGTACGAGTCGTTTCGATGGAGATTGCTTAACGAAATGGATGTATAAAAGATGTGACATGTCTTGATGCGAAAGTATATCTACGTTTACACTTATTACACTACCTGGGTACCTACATATATCATGTATATTATCCGACTACGGCAAAGCAAAAAGGAGGGTTATGGTTTTGGATCGGTATGTACAACGTGTGATTCTAAAAAAGAATTAACTTTAATAGTCAGTTTGAAGAAATGAAATCATATTTAAGCGATAAGTGAGCTTCTATAACCAACAATAAATGCCTTAAGTCAGATATAAAACTTTAACAGATAAACTTAATATTGTTGAATTAAATATAAGAGAATAAAAATAAATAGGATTTCGGAACACAGGACTTTTATGAAACAATGATACAACTCACCAAAACCCTTTATCTAAGGACGACATCCGACATGTGACTAGAGTGGCTAAAACGAATATAGACAAAGAATGGCTCAGGGATGGGATTGTAAAGCTTTGTAGTCCACGCCTACGTGATGCTATTCTGGCTTCAGTTTCGCAATTAAATACAAATAAATAATCCTCAAGACCGAATCAGTTCGTCACACCATTGGAGGACCACACACACCTATATGCGTCGGGGTAGCTGCTGCACGGAAAAAGGCTACAGAATTACTTTTTAAATCGCAAGAATAATATCGATGTGCAAAGACAAGTTTAGCCAGGGTTTACTAATAGAACTAAATTAATTTATTGTGTCTGTTATGATTTTTATTACTTACTAACGTCCGTTTACTACCAATATGTTTATGGCCTCAGAACCAAAACAGATTAACTTTTTAGCAATGCTTATTTCAAACTTTCCATTAATAGTATTTAATGAAACGTAGTTGAACTCCTCTATTTCAGACGATGAATTGATGGATGGATGGTCGACATAAAGTATAACGAAGACACATAAACATTTGTAATAGCTTCAAAAGTTTATTGTAATAGCTTCAAAATGTTGAATAGTCCTACGTCATTGTAACGATTTTGGAAGATTTTAACCCCAGACTCAAAGAATAGAAATCTGTTAATGATTTAATCTAAATGACGCCATCCAATAACAAAAATAGTTATTACAGTTTACTGATTTTGTATCTTGCAATAATTTATATCAAATTAATAATGTATACAACTGCAATAATGTAATGTTAGATTTTATTTTAAGTAGCCTAGCAAAATTTAATTGTGACTAGTCCTTTTACCTTATTCCTTTCAGCTAATGTATAAAAAGGGCTATCATTTTTATAAAGCTGACTACACTAAAGTTGTGCTTTCGCTAAAAACATGAATAGACGGAAATTTTGGGTAAAACGGGTGGCATTGATGGTAATATACGGCATTCTATTGTAACCGATAAATTTAAACCAAAAAACTCGCGCAATAGAATAGGCTACCCTACGTGGTTTAGTAACGCACCAATTAATATATTTAGCAAAAAAGAAAAAGATCACAATCTGTATCAAACATTCAGAAATCCACAAGATGGGGAAGAGTTCATATTGCTTTGAAGTAGATATCGCAAGCTGTACCAAATATGTTACCGCAATTACTTATAAGAAAAAGATAGAGAGGGGCTTTCAAAAACCCAAATGCATTTTGGAGTTTCCTGAAGTAAAATAATGAGGTTTGTACGTTCTTGTGCTTAATCGAATGTAGGTACCGCAACAACTTATACTACTTAACTGGCTACTTAGCTTATTTTTCCCTCTTTATTTTTCATCTGTACACTGATTTACACGGTTTTTATGATGGCAATAAATTAACATCTACCACGCATCACGTAGATTTACTAAACAATATCGGTTTTCTTTTTCGAAAAATTTAAACATTGGAGGTTTCGAAAGGACCGGCTCCTTCAGATCCTCCAGATAGATTCCGGCTTCATTCCTTCAGATCCTTGTTTGTTAAACCTTGCTCTTGCTCTGCTTTTGAGCTAAATATTTTGCCGGAGAATATTTTTCTGTCAAAAAAAGAAGACTAGGATTAAATCCTATTTAAAAAGGTGACGACAAAAGATTCTAAAAATTATCGTCTTATCTCCAAGTTGTTGTTTAAGTCACTCATATATTCTACAGTAGGATTGCATGCGGAAAGTTACACAACTGAATTCCAACATGGATTCCGAAGTGGTAAGTCAACTCAGAGTAACTTGTTGTCATTCGTCAGTAAATGTCGACAAGGGCGCTTAGGTTGATTCCCATTAAACCAATTTTAGTTCTGATTTTGGTATTTCATTAACCAAGTTAGAAGTAAAGGCCTACCTAGAAACGAGGCCTCAATTTGTCTCCGTTGGGAGTCACGATTCTAATGTTTATTTTACTTCATCCGTCATACCCAAGGTTCCTATTTGGCATATTATGTTGTTTTTAAATTTAATCAATGACATTATACAATATAAAATCATAGCCAAATTTACTGTTTGCTGACAATGTCAAGTTGTGTAGAACTATAAAATACCTTTTATAACATGAAGTTGCAACAGGAAAACCTTAATGGTGTGATGAGTTGGTGTTAAGAGGATGGTACTAGCCTTAATGTAAACAAATAAGCTAGGAAAAGAAAGTTTATTGCCAAGCAATATCTATTGGATAGGTACTTTGAAATTACAAGTTAAGGAAATTCGCGATCTCGGCGTGCTAATCGACGATGTGATCACTTTTGTACCTCACCTCACGTAAAAATATTCTAACAAATACTGCCCAGATGGTAGGATTTTTGAAACGAAACTGGAAGGAGTTCCAAAATCCATAGACCAAAATACCCAAATACCTTAATACGTAATCACTTGGAGTATTCCAGCTCAGTATGGAATCCTTTCTATACCAAACATTCCCAACGTAATGAAGGCATTCAACATTCCCTCACTAGACATCTGGTTTATCGCACAGGTAGCCTTATTGTGACAGATTAGAACATTTTATAATATTACCTCTTTAAAATCGACGAAATGTTTTGAATATTTGTCGTCTTCATAAAGTATCTACAACACACAACAAGGTCCGATCTTGTGATCTGTTGGGTCGTTTGGTCGCATCTAACCCTAACGCCTACCTCGTCATCATATCACGAATAATTTTTCCGAGCCCGCTGTGAGAACCAACCTTGGCTACCCTTGATCCGCACGTGCAATTCCTTTATTGATTTGGCTTATTGGATTTGGACTGCGGTATGTTATTATATACCACTAATGGATACATTTTATGATTTGCTTACTAGTTTAAAACAATGATAAGTTATCATTTCCTCAAAGCTTAATCCGTTGTTTTTGGTACACGTATATATTTTGTTCTTTATTTTTTAAGTTATTGTTTAATATTATTTAATTATTTATTTGTATTTTTAATGATATAGTAATAAAAAATATGGTTAATTGGGTAATGAAAAATAACATGAATCGGTTGATAAAAATGGAATAAAGTTGGATGATGAAAGTAAGATGAATTGAATTGTATGGTATAAAATTGTATGACATGATTTTAAAGTTTTAAACCATTTAATTTGAAAATTTGTTTTTAAACCAAATTAAGTGGTTTATTACACATAATCTACTAAACTAAATTACAGATATAAAGTTACACTATACATAATTATACGTATGTATAATATAAAAAATATACTTACTGTTAAAAAAACTGTATAATATAAAAAATACAGACTGTTTTTAGTCTATTTTATCCTTTAGTAGAAGTAAAAGCATAGAAGTAGTAATGTTGCTCTATGTTTATTTTTAAAGTCGCAGTCCATTGATGTAATAACCACGTGGTCGTAGTTTTAAACCGTTTTAAATCGTTTGAGAACGACGAATTTTGGTTTAAAACGGTTTATTTGCATCTATAATCGTAGTACAGACACAAATATATCTTACGTTAAACCAGTAACTCAGTTTTCCTTTTTTATTTTATAAAGCTAAAAGTTGCCACTTGCCTCCCAATAATCCGCCTTTTACAGAGATCACATTTATTTAACTCTGCTTTTAAGCTCTATGAAACATTTAGCATATATTAAGTAAAACGAAACACGCACAAAGTAAACTCCATTTCCGTTTCAATATTGCCTCACTAAATTGCCTTTAACATAGGAAATGCTATGGCAAATATGATTTCACGACGGATACTATCAAAGGCTAATTGCCCGTTGCGGACACATGTGCTTTATTTATAAACAGTCGCAAATGGCTTATCGGAACATTTTTAATTAGAAAATAATTGACACTTAAAATTTTATATTAATTCTATGCATATTTTACAAAGGTGTATAATAATCAAACCAAAAACCTCTAGCTTCAATGTTTGTAGTTGTACTGTGCCAATAAACAAAACAGAGGGTTAAATAGTAGGCATAACTAGTGGCTTGGACCTTTACTGAAATTGCTGATAGAAATGAAGTAGAATGATTTAATAACGCTATTTGGTTTCAATATGTTCATTCATTCATTTTTTTTTCCTGACTGCCAGGAAGGGTTATGTTTTGCTTTTCGTTTGTAGGTATAGTTATATTAATAACTATATAGAGTGCATTCAATCATTGACACTCAAAACATTGTTGTTTTCCTGTGGAAAAAGACAAAATTGACAATTTGATGTGTTATTTAACTACAATAATATTGTCATTAACATATTATCAATACTTTAAATCAGAGTTAAATTTAATATTTTATAATTTCAGCTTTTCTGTTGTAATTTATAAACGTCGTTTACCAGTAAAGTTGTTGTAGGAGAAAGTTTTATTCAATGGTAACTCCCAATCTCTAGAGTACACCCAATTTCACGTGTTCACTTTTCAATTTACAAGCTACCTTTGTCCCACCCTTGATTTTCTGCCTTTCAATTAACCAGTAATCATACACGCCCTGCAACCCTTTCATTAAACGCTCTTAATGAGTTTTCACCCTTCGGTGCTGGACATCCGAGCTTTGATACTAATAACTTTTGTCTTTCTTTTTAAACTTTCGTCTGGGAATTAGGTAGGTTGTCTAGCTAATTGACCCTGTAACGGCGTGTTCAATCGATACATTTATTTAGACGCTACACTGATCACAGAAAGGTCAGGGCTGATTTAGATTTTATTTAGCTTTTGATAATTTGATTTTGAAATTTTTTTTTAAATATTTTTGAAAACAATAAACTTCACATCACATGAAACATAAAGTAACGGCAAAAGAGCTACATAACATAATCTAGACAATACTTACCTAATGTATCCATGGCTACATTTTTATGTTGCTAATTTATTTTATAGTCGATAATTTAATTTCTTATTGAAGATCTTTGGGATAGATTTAAAGCATTAATGCTTTTGTGGCTTCCAGTAATGCGTTCTTTGATGGTTTTCAAAATAGTAGATGTAGTGGACGTTAATAACGCCGATGTCTTTGTGTTTTTGCAAAAATAAACAAATAGGTATTTGTAAGAATAAATTTCTAAAAGATTTTGGTCCAAATTTCTCGTATTTACCGGAAATCGCCTCAGTCTTTTTTGTTTAGTGAAATCCCTTTTATGTGTGGGATAGTTAGAGCGAAAGTCAGTAGTCAGTGGAGTCATCCTCATTAGTGTTAATGGCGGTCGAAGCCGATATTTGAGACAGACAGCTTAATTAATGCGAGTCCCAAGCTCTTTGCCACAAGGATTATTTTCCTATAACATATGAACCGATTTCCATTTTTAATCAGCAATTTTATTTTGCTCGATAAACAAAGGGATATTCCTTATAGATGAAACGACAAATAAAAAAACTTTTTGAATTATTGTTGTTTAATGTGAACAATGAGAACAATTTTTTGAAAAAATACGTACAAAACTGCAGTTACAAAGGTATGACATTAAAATGTTAATGTTTGTATCGTAAACTTACATTCGCAAAATTGTCAGTCTTGCTTCCAGTACAAATTGACAAATATAATATTTCACATGTAAGGTTACTGATTGATAAAGTGTGAAACGTTAATCTTAAAATACAATCATTCTCAAAATCAATACATTCACAGTTTTACTAAAAACACTATAGTATTTACATCTTATTTACTAAACGAATACAAATACAAATAAACTATAGCACACAGTAAAAAATGTATCACAAAAGTATTTTTTGTGATATTACTAGTATTTAATTTTATATGAACCGACCGAGGGTAGTGGTTTTGTGGACAGTATGAGTCGTGTTTTAATTAATTGAAATCAAAATGCTTTTAAATGGCTTAACCCTTAAATCTAATTAATATTTAGTAAACCTAAACTACATAACGACTGTACAAACTGCATTATATTAAATAAATACATTTCAAAATAACAAATAACTTGACAAAGACAAAATCATATTTTCCTTTTGTAAATTTTTGTAAGTTTTACCACCGTTTTTAAAACCGATAAATCTTTCGTTTTTTAAAAACCTTTTATACCTTTTACGTTTAGTTCGGGGTATACACGTAAAGAGTCAAATTATTTCAACGAGGTAATAGAAAATTATCATCTGAATTACCTTTGTTTAATAAAAATAAAATAAAATAAACAAACTTTTAACGGAGATAAAATTTTACTAAGCAAATAATAACGGGGATTTAAAGATAATATTTCCTTTGACTGATGTTTAACGACAGTTTTAATGATGACGTATTTCCTAAATTTAATATAGGTAATGTCTATTTCGTTTTCAGGCTTTTATTAATTCTCAAGGAAGAAGAGACTCTATAAACTTTTTTGTAATCCAGACATTATATTTTTATATAAATATAAATATGAATTAAATGTTCTCCAGTCAATTTAGGCGGCAATAAAAAATAATTCCTACTAATTTTGTGTAAGTCTACATTACTGATCAAAATATTTATACTTCTTTGGCATCGTAAAACAAGACTTTATTAATTTACAAAACACAAGTTTTACAAATGTATGAGTATTTAATAAATAAAACGCTTACACTTGAAATATACTTATTTACAACAATGTGATTGCACTCAAGTTAGCTAAATGCAGATGTTTAAACTGGAATAGTGAAAACAAATATATTTAATTAGACACATATACCGATCTAAGTGAGTTACAGTTCGGTGCTCATTTCTGCTCCGGAAGACTTGTTGGTCTGTAGCGCCGACTCCCCACCAGGAGGGGCCTCACTCAGGTGGTTCAGTTGCTCTGCAGCCTGTACGTATTTATACAAAACAATGTCAGAATGTACATTCTTTAATCAAACCTTCCAAAAAGAAAATTGAACTTACGTAAGTTTTTGTGAAACACAAAACGTTAACATAATTAAACACAGTACAGGGTGCGACAAACATAAAATCAATATTACAGACAAATATAAATTAGTTAGTGTTAGTTAGACTTGGTTAAAACTTATCAGCTACTAAACTAAAACCAAAACCGTCATGCACACAAACTCCAAGGATATGGAGACAACCAAACAAACAACGAACAAAGGATCGTGCAGCTACTCATTCCGCTACGTGTTGCGACACAAACATGGCCGTCTGTGCGAGCCTTACTTACTGCGTGCTTTCTATGAGAGGTTTTAGAATAATGTCGAGCGTGTTGTCGTGTCGGTGCGAGAGCCGAGAGTGCGTGCGCGCGACATTCGCGTTGTAGTCGCGCCTTGCCGTGGCGTCCTCGCGCGGCGTCCGCACGTACCGACGCGCCAACGAGCCATGCTCGCCCACCAGTATGTTGTTGTTGCTAGCATGTCTCTGTGTATCCCATAATCATACCTCGTCAACACTACCATTGGTCACCTCATAAAATCGATAAAATTACAAAAATAACAAATTGAAATCCAGCATATTATACATAGAGCCCAGTCAGACAAATCAAAGCATCAAAGTGGATGTTTCGGCAGTCTTACAAAGTTAAATACCACTTTAGCGCTTTGTTCAAATAAAGCCCCTTAAGCGAAGGCAGAAATAGATATTGTACCAGATAATTCACAAACTTTATCTATGTATTTTACCAGAGCTCGTCAGTAAATTAGACTACCTACTTACAAATGTACAGACGTTCAAAATGTTATCTAGAAGATTTAGGAACTATAGTTCAAAGTAAGTAAATTGTTTATTTTATAAGTCAAATCTAACAGAATAATTTTCATGGAAACATAATTGTTTCTCATTTTGATATATTTTCAGCAGCCTGTACACGGTTAGCTTTATCAGCGGCCCAGAAACAGGAACTGCGGATTACTCCGCCGGCCCTCGTAAGCTTTAATTTTTCATTTTCATGTTTAACGAGTTCCTTTGGGATTGCATTAAAAGTAAAGTTTATTGTTTGGTATTGTTTTAAATTTTGTTCTGTTGCTGTTTCAATTTTTAAATTAATTTTTATTGAAGTTTCTTTGATTTTAACTGCAGCATTCATCGTTGCTCTTGTACTGTTTAACATATTATAAATCAATCAATGTAAAGACTGTACGAGGGCCGTCGGGCGGCGGATTAATGTTAGAAAGCGAAGCGCCCACTCACGAAGAGAGAAAAGCCTGAGTCTCCAGGGTGGGGGTAAGAGCGGGGAGCGTAGTCGCGCGGGCGGCGCGAGGTGGCGCTGTCGGAGGCAACGGACAGCAGCGAGCGCTGCGAGCCCGAGCCCACGCCGGCGCGTGCCCTCGGAGCCGCCGGCGGCCGCCGCGCCAGCCCCGCGCCATCCGCGCGCCCGTACGCCACCCCCCACTGCCTACTCACTGGAACCGTCGAACCACCGGCGCCGCCTTTTGCGCTGTCACTTGACCTGGTCATTAAAACACTCTTACAGTTTGACCTACAATCTGAGGACTTTATTTTAAAATAGTACGAATAGAATCATTGCGTAACTATTGTGCAACTTTTACATTCAATTTAGAAAAAAATTAACATAAAAATACCTTTCCGAAGAATAAGCATAATCCTGATCTGCTCCAAGTCCAGAATCCGTATGTTCATGTGAAACTCTAGCACTGCCTATCAGCTCTCCACTTGAACTATTGCTGTTACTGTTGGTCACTGGACTATATGGGTTGTTGTTATTCGAGACAGGCGTCACATTGCCTTTGTATCCGTTGTTTGTTAAAAAGTCATCTCCAGTTCGACTGGCAGTTTCATCGTAAGTTGGATAGACTCTCCTATAAAAATCGTACTTTAAATATGTATATTCAAATATACAATCGAATGATATGATAGATTAAATGATTAGTTTATTACCTTCCATGAATGCCATGTTTTTCGTTACTACTTCTGTGTGTGCTAATTGTACTAGAGCTAACCCTTAACGAGCTTGGGTTGATAGTGTCCAGGGTGCCATGAGAATTTTTATAAGAGGACGAGCTTTTATCTCTCCTGGCTAATGATCCATGCTCCGTTCTACAAATGCACAAGAGAATAACAAAGGAAAACATTTTAGATGTATCGAACCTAACTTTACAGTTCAATCAGATACTTACTGTCTATGTCTCGATGAAGTTCGAAGTTTAGTCTGCTTAGCGTGGCTCGTTTGAACAACAGTATACGGAATTTCTTTGAGTTGTTCTTCAGTCATTCCCGTGGTATCAACTAATGAGAATTCCAAGTGTTGCTTCAGTTCAGTCGGCAGCCACTTCTTGTCATTTGGAGAACCTGATCTGGACCTGATAGAACACGTTTCAAATTGATTTTATACGCCGAATTCAAATCACCCTATTGATAAAGGCTTAACTTTGTAAGCTTTCATTGAGGTTTCAATGTTTATGTTCACCATGAAATAGTTCCAGCGGACTAATTTATCAATAATTTGAAAAACTCTTATAATCTAAGAAAATACCTGTGTTTTTTGTGTCTTCTATGGCGGTGTGACGACCTGTGAGTGCCAGTTTCAGGTTCCACGTTTTGTGAGCGTCGAACATTCGCAACCTAAGTGGAAAGGAATTCAATTGAACCAATGTCATTACCAATTCCAGCAACAGCTTACAATTTAATTCTACTTACTTGGACCCCGCTGCCAGCATTAGCTTGTCGTAACACCTCTTTCCACTGAGATTCAGACTCCACGAGAGCATACTCTCTATACATAAAAATAAAATTTGAATTAAAACATAAAACACCTTTTTTTCTGACACTATTTTGTTTGCAGCTATAAATATAATATCAACATTGGTATATTGGTTTTCTATGTGTAACTAAAAAAATAATGATGGAAAGAAAGATAAAAACGTGGACATGCCACAGCGATGGTTTGTAAGAGATAAGTTGTAAGAGCTTACTTGGTGTCGGGTACGGAGTCGTCCCTTTCTGAACCGGACTCGTGTTTGTGGCGTGAGCGGTGCCGCCTGTGCCGCTTGCCGGAGCGGCCTGAGCCTCGGGACAGCTCGCTCTCAGCGTCAGACTGCTGGCGGCGAGACCGGTGCTTGTGTCTACGAGGATTAACGCATGTTACGTAACGCACAGAATTGTACTACATGTCTTAAAAGCTCAATTCGCAGATTTAAACGTAATAAATGGATTAAACTTCAACGATGAAGTAGAGGTTTTTTGAGAATTAACACTTCAATTTAAAAAGTGTTTATGTTCTTGCCTACATCAAAAAGATATAAATTTTATTACGATGATTAGTCCGTAGATCTTTTATACCTATAGTTAATCGACTTTTAAATAACTCACTTTCTGTTAGTTCTTGAATCGTTCGAGCTTTGTGAGTCAACTGACGCCGAGCGATGTCGTGGTGCTGGTGGCGGGCGGGTCGATGTCGGTGAAGCTGAGTATAGGCCGCGGCGAGTCGGAGCTGACCGCGTGGACCGCGGCGATCCACCTGGGCCACTCTTCTCTGAGCAAGGGACATCGCCGATCATCCTACATTATTAATTCATTCCTTGTTAGTCTTATGTAGTATATTTTTTTCAAATAGACAGAGAGATGACATTAAATGAATTGAAATTGTTAATTTATGTGCTTGTATAGTTGGATAAATAATTTCTAAAAACTTAGAGAAAACCGAAAACAATAAATAATTCAGGTTTCCGCTTAATAAGGTCGTGAACATTAGTTTGTAATCCAATGTTACAGAAATCAAGGGTTCAGTAACTCTTGTTCTATGAAAAAATTAATCATCTTTTTGTTTTTCACTTTAAAAATGATTTAAAACAAATAAGAAGGTGCACCACAAAATATATTTAAACTTTAACTTACGAATTCGGCCTTTGAACTGAGGTAGGTTGTTTCATTTCAGGTAGGCAGTCTTTTATTCTTAAATCTTCTAATTTTGGCACTGCGAATTTTTTTAAGAATAAGTAATTTATTTAATGTTGCTAAATAAATATGTATTTCTTTATAATTAATGTTTTAGTACCGTCATGAAGTGAGCCGTATGACGCGGTCGGCGGGCGCGCGATTCGCCGCGATGGCGTGCGTGTGAACGCGGGTGGCGGGCGCGGTCTCGTGCCGCGACCACTAACACAAACAAAAATGAAAACTGTACATCACAAATACAATATGGATTAGTAAATAAAATTATAACAATCTCAAAACAAGCTAATGGCTTTTAAATATGAGTAGTATAAATCTCAAAAGGATAATTAAGTATTCGACGAGCTACTTTTCTAATTTGGTTGTTCGGGGATTTGGAAATTTGAATAATAATTTAGGACAAATACCCATTATGCTGTAGTTCTATCGCTTGAGGCATACTTGCTGGCGAATTTTCGATCACTAGAATTAAATCAGACGAAAACTAACAATGTGTTTAGAATTTTGGAATAATTCTATTTTAAATGGAAACTCACACATCATCATCACACTGTTTCATAAATTTATCAAGGACTTTTTGTCTAATCTGTAAATCTAGAATACCTACTATTAAAAATGTTTTGAAAAAGGTTACATTTTTAGGTAATACATTTTATAGGTACCTATTCCTGAGCCTGGTACCAAGTGCGAAGATGTCAGCAGATGCTGGAGAGGTTTGTTGCAGCCTGAAGAAGGTGTGATGGTCGGAACAGCACCGCCACAGGTGACGACAGGCAGACCTCGTCGGAGACTCAAACCCGTACGTCGACGTGTCGTTCTGTATAAAGTTAAATTGATATTGTTCTTAAATACAAAGTCTGAAGTTAAATCTAAAGACTGTGATCAAAAGATTTTATTAGAAATAGGTTCCTTCTAAAGTAAAATTATAACGAATGCCAAGAAAATTAAGGTCAAAGCATTGTTTTAAAAAGTGTTTACAACTGAACATCCCTCCTTAAATTCAGGAATGGGAAATAAGGTAATTAGAATGCCCGAAAATCTTTACATTTATCGAATATCAGCACTTGTAGAAGACAAACCATATTTTTTAAGAAGTAACTTATTCATCTTCAAATTCATTTGACAACAATGATATCCCATGTTTTGTACCGTATGATCATTATGTTCATATTTTTATACAATAAAGTGCAAAAGTTCGTTCATAAGAACAACGAAGACTCAAAGTTTCGTTGGTACAATTGTATTTTCGTCATATCAAAGTTTGCGAGTCCAAAGCCGGCTGTGATTCGTCGCAGTGTTATCAGTCAGTCTTGCAGAGTGAATACGATGCTCAGTCTTGCGACTTATCTGTAATTGCTTGCCTGCGAATGTCTTTCAAGCTTACTACGACCCCACTGAGGTTGGACTCCATCTTGCACTACCATTCACAGCTTATCAGATGAAAACCAAAACCGGGTCAAGACGCAGATTTTTGTTTATTTTACAGTCTCGCGCCGGTTTTACTACGAAACGTTTCTTCGTACTTACATTTTAAGGGAAATAATTGGGAAAATATCTGTATATTTACCTACCGAACGTTTCTACGAAATAAATATCTCAGAAGAACAAGTAAAGATTTCCCAAGGTAACCGTAAATTTTCATGTTTATGTTTCGACGGCAGATCTTTTGGGGCAGCTATTCGTAGCTGCAGCGGGAAGGTGGTTAAATAAATAGAGGATCTTACATTTTTATCTGCTACTTTCAGCATGAAATATCGTCCTTTGTAGTAAAGTTTGGAAACTCTTGGCCAATAGTAGTTGGCGACTGTGTGCTTTCCTCGCAAAAGCAGCAAGCCACTAGGTGCCAAGCCCAGAAAGTATTCCACACTGTCTTCGCCCTGTTAAAAAAATACTTGATGAGAGAGTGAAGATATTTATGATACAGAGAAAAAAAACAGTATTTGATAAAATTATTTTACTGATTTATCACTTTGGTCGATCTTGTCGTTGCTTGTCCTCTTAACTACGTACTATTTAATCATTTTATTTATAAAATAATAAACTTACCAAAACAGGATGCAGATCGACGCCGTACATATCCAGCCACTTCACTTTATCTAAATAGCTGAGTTCTGCTTGCGCTGGAGACATCCCGCTGTAACAAAAGCCTCATTTAATTAAACGGAAATATTACTTCAGTTTACCCGTAATTAATTTGTTGATCATTACATGAAGTTGCGTATAATTAATAAGGCACAATTATTCAAAGGGTAACAATGAATAATCAGTGCGTAGCGACGCCTGTAGCCCTGCGGGAACGCTCACTTGCTCTCGAGGACACATAATTTGCATGTAATAGCGGCTTTGTGGCGCGTCGACAACTGCAGTCTGCATCTTTTTAACACTTTGAGATTTCATTCAATTAGTCGAGAAACGCAACCAAGTTTAATTTCCGGCGCGGGCTGAGACGCGTCCGGTGTGAATTTGCGCCCTTAAGAATCTTAATTCCTGAAAAGTCGCTTTCTTCAGACGTCGCAGATTCCACTTAGGCGGTCTTTGAAAGATCTTAGCAGTCTGCTAGTGTAATTGACCTGTTCTTCTCACATTTTCTCTTTATAAAGCCTTTTGTTTAATTTATTTTACT
The DNA here is from genome assembly GCA_949316135.1 of Choreutis nemorana. NCBI lineage: Eukaryota > Metazoa > Arthropoda > Insecta > Lepidoptera > Choreutidae > Choreutis > Choreutis nemorana. Next base: position 5,702,776 of record OX438598.1, read on the forward strand.
TTAAACATTAATAAAATATTACTGAACCTGATTTGTTGTCTACAGAGAATTCATTTTGGAAATCCTTTGGAAATCTTCCAGTTTGCTTTATAGTTTATTAACTGTTTGTGGAAAACATTTTCCTCTATTACGTTCATTTAATTAATTATTTATTTAAAAGTAATAGAAATTGAAAAATAAAAAGGAAATAAGATCTTTAGCTCGAACCTTGTGAATTCAGGGTTAACATCAATTCCTTTTCAAATTCATCACACACAAAGGATCGAATTTTGTATCTACTTATTAAACCAACTTATTAAATATGCTCATATTATATAAAAATTAAATACACACGTTAAGGTGCGATGTATATCAGCAGCTCTGGACTCCAGGTCCGGTGTCTGATGCGCCAGTAGCCTGAACTCGGAGACGTACCCTTGACCATGCCTTCGACTGTCATAGTCACCCAGCTCCGCTGAAAAGACAATTATATTTACCAATCCTGTTTGAACTTCACTTTTATTAAAATTAAAGAATCCCTATAAAACTATAATTGCAAAAGTCTCTCTGTTCTATATGTATAAACACAAAAATCCATACGAGCTCTATGCGAACGAAGTCACAGGCAAAATCAAGTTCTTATTTAACATTGCAGCAATGCTTTTGGATTGTTTATTTTGAAAAGCGTTTTTATTTGGCATCACAATAAAGTAAGGACACGTCAGAACTCCGTAAATAAGCCATTAACATAAAAATATTTACAGCCATTGCGTCGACAGCATGATAAAAAGCCCTATGGCGCCATAAAACTGAAAATAACCTAGTTTAACATTTTGTCATGTGTGATCATTTAAGCGATAGAATACTTCAAACAAAAATCTCAGAAGTAAGTCTAAAAATGTACTTTCCGTTTTTGGAATTTGAATGCCTTCTTTGGGGAGAGTGGACTGAAATATTTAAGTATCGATGGATGTTAATGCTTTATTGTAACATACATAAGAAAATGAAACGATATGATGTAAATTCAGTGTTGTCGTTCAGATTTTAGTCTAGAAAATTTGAATTTGAGACAAAATCATTTGCTTGCCCATCGTTTCAGTCGCTTTTGTTAAATTTCTCTATATATCTTAAAAGTTTTCGTTAAAGAAAACTACAGGTGAGATGCGTATATCCATCAACAATATTAGCATACATAGAACTCTAAAAATATTTGTGTTAAAATCATTGCAGCCAATAAATAACAATGTTACAATATTATCCATGCGAGCCGAATAAGATTAATGATACGACGTCCGTTCAGAAGATAACTTATAAACGACGAGATGCTCTTAACATACAAACATCGTATGTAGGAAACATGGATAGGAGGAGGGACTTAGAAAAAACGCTCACTACCACATAGCTGACAGACATTTCCCAGGCAGTATTAACTTTTTCTTTTCCAGAAATCGCAATATGTGAATGAGGAAACGAGCGCATTGCAGGACCCTTTGTTACAACTTGTCTACTTATTAAATACGTGTTACAGACCAGAGCTACGCCTGTACTACCTATAGAATAATAAAGCTGCATGATTGAATACAGAATTTTAATCCTGAAACATAAAATATTCTAGCTCTCAACAATGTACTGTATCAAAATGGTATTATTGTATTTAAAAATATTTTTTCATCTCTAAAATTGTACCTATTTAAAAATATATTTTTGTTGTTTGGTTGCCGCGATGGAACACATTAATCTGTTTTATTTTTAAATACTTTCCTTTTCATGGCATGTCTCAGACGTCCTGACAAAGACATTTTCTAAAGGAAAAATAAATTCAACATTTTGTGTTATTCATTTTTGGTGTTTCTTTTAATCTTCTTATCCTTTTTTGGGTACATCCACAATAATATTATCTTATATTTCGGTTGAAAATGTTCACTGGTAACGTATTGTTTATTCCTTAAACGTGTATTCAAAACGTGCGAAAAAGTGGACGAACTATAAATTAAAAGTTTTTTCTATTAAACTACGTACAAAAAAGTTACCGCACCATTAAATTTAATATTATATAATAAATTTATCACTGTTAACATAAAGCGGTTTGTAATCAATATTTATATTTTCAGCTTCAAAGAGTTCTACCATGTGGTTTTCAACAGATAAGCGTCAATAGGTAAAGGGAACGCATTTTAGTGTTATCGAAACTAACTTCTATGGTTTTGGATATAAGACTGAAAGTTTAAAGCGGATTCTTTATTTTTGAAGTCGAAGCTTAATATGTGTTTTCTGTTAGCAGATGCAAATCGTCGTGTCGAACATCTATCATGAGAGAAACCTTCCATCCGTCCATATGTGTAACTTGTGTAACCACAGTAAGTACCTGGAAGTTATTTTATACGATTTTTCAACATGTAGTTTAAACATTTTAGACCTAGTTATTGTTTTATTTATAGCCGTCAATATTACACAAAAGGAAAACTGAAGTAAAGTTATATTTTCCCTTACCCGAAGAAGTAAGTAAATAATTTTTAACAAAGTAGGTATTTATTTTTTTGATAGAATAACAAAAAAAAAAAACATACGGAAACATTAAGGTTAAGAGCGTCTTGACCTTTTTCTTAAGGCTTACTGCCGGAAAACTTTCTTAACATCATCCACTCCTCAAATTGATACAAGAAATACTTTAAATCCCTTGATCTTTTATATTAATAACTTACTATTTTACTTATATAGTAAGTATTATTATGATCGAAAGAATAACTTCTACTTTAACACTGTCTTAGTCAAATTTAGTTGTATAAAAGAGGTTGCTTTCCTTAAAACTAGTTAGATAAAATAAACAAAACTAAACTTATAAAAATACTTGGTGCCAAAAAGCTAAAACATATTAATATACAAGAAAACTGAGATACATTGAAGAAGCAAACAGTGTTGTGTTTCCAGAGCAGATATAGGAATATACCAACCTATCTTGAAGCAGAATGTGTTTGGGTCATTGCCTATTCACAATGAACCCAACTGATTAATTTCGCTGGTAAGGCATTCCTAGCAGTTACATAGTTATCTGAATTTAAAGGTAATTAGTCTATATAATGAGTAATATTATATATAAGGACTGCAATAGAATTTAAGACTTAAAAAAAAACGCACATAGCTCGCACACAAAACAAAAAATAAATATAAATGAAGAGCAAATATTAAATTTCTCATAATGATACAGCTTCAAAGAAACATCTCATTGATGATCACGAGCTTCCAACGAAAAGAGAAATAAAAATACCTAACAGTCGTAATTTTATCTGAATTTTCAGAGATTTATGCAAATATTTTGATGAAACCTCATCTAGTGCCATACCTTATTACAATAAAGAATTCCCCTATAAAGGAAGGTAATGGGGGTAGATCGTTTCGGGTGCAAAATGGCAGAAAAACGCAAATACTTTATTTTACGCGGCTCATAACTCAAACAAACGGGCGTTTTGAACGTTTTTCATCACGAATGTAGTATGTTTTCATAGCTTACGCAAACATCACTGGATTTCACGTACGCTCTTCGTCTGTATCGATTACATCTCAATTTCACAGTTTATTTTATTAACGTTTTTCTATGTCTAATGAACATGTCTTCCTTCTATTCTTACGTTTCGACAATGCATCGATTTTAAGATTGGTAATGTTTATTTACTTTGGTAAATATTCCTTTTTGAACTTACAACATACCTATTCTAATGCAAGATGCATTAGTGGGAGGCAATAGTTAGTGGAATGGAACGAAGCAAAATATATGGATGGTTTAAAAAGTGCTTACGAAGGGAGTGAACGAGTAGGGCGTTGTAAAAGTATGATGAGGCAAGATAAGATGCAAACGAGCTAAGATCCTAGGTAGATCGTTTACCTCTCGAATAGCACATCGATATCACGCTCTTGACATCGATTTTACTTTTAATGCAGACTGGATGAAGATTTCAAAATTTGACTTTGTGATCGCTAGTTTCAGTAATATATAATTGGTTCAAAATTAAATCGCGTTTTTCTTACTTACTTAATTTTAATATTATTAGCCGTCGTCATATGCTATAATTATAAGGTGAGGTTTGCTATAGGCATATGACCAAGGCTAAATTGAATAGTTTGCTTTATGGTTTCAGATGGGAATGTTTTCTTGTTTCATACTTTTTAGAGCGCGTTTCTCAATTGTCAGGTTTTAGCTATTAAACATATTTTATTTTTACTACCTTGGAGTATTTGGTGGAATAAAAAAGAGTATTTGTTCATAATGAGTTTGAAATTTAGATAAAATTTACTTTTAATTCACATCTTGGCTTGTTTTAAGAAATTAGTCAATTGCAAGCAAAGCCGCGAGTAAAAGCTAACAATGTATAGATGAACATATATGTTTAAAGTGCTTATTAAACTCTTTAATTTTGGTACCCACCATTTGGTCATGTTACATTACTATCGGAGGACTAGGACACATCTAACGATGCCTCATGGCTTCTTTTTTATTAATAATAAGGTAATTTCTTTGCTGTCACAAAATCTACCAAATTTTATATCAAACCTAATGAAGATAAATTTTCAATATTAGAATTAAAGACTAGCTTTTTCTAACCCACCTTCTCGATAAGCAATCAGAATATGTATAAAAATCGCGAGCCAGGCCTAATTCATTTTTTTATCGTCAAAACTGATTCTGAGAATATAAATTTAGACATCTACAATCAGTTTTTTCGAAACTCAGCATCGATTTTGTGTATTTCATTCACTTTAACCGTTTCCATTTTTTTTGGCTCGGTCATTGAATTTTAATAAAACAGTTTGACAATATTTACTAACGAGATTTCGGCGGTTACGTGTCGTAACTACAGATATTTTATTTCATCGTTATTTGGTTGACATGTTTTAGTAATTTCTTTTAAATTTGATACATCTTCGTAGTAGTAATCTTGTGAGAGACAAGCTGTTATGAGTGCTACAGTTTTGCCTTGGAAGATGAGTCAACGTCCCCATCTTATATCAGCTAATGTGGAGTATCCACATCTTTATGTCTAGAGGTAGAGAATGTAGATTCGGCTGAAATACGCTTAGCTTTGTCGTTGCAAGTTGGATGTTTCATGACTCCTTCGCGTGTTACACTATAATTTCGTCACGGTATGCTAGCCGCATAGAGGGATTGTTAAAATAATTATTTGGGTATCCTCTTGCTCGATATCTTTCAAATTAGTTTGATGGAACAAAAAAAATCTTTAAAAGAAATTAGACTTGCTAAACTAGGAATCAACATGTTATTATATGTACGAATATGTGTTCAAAGTTCATGTGTAGAACACGTGTGAATGTTTTATATGAGTAACATGTAAAGCTGTTTTAAGTATGAGTTTTTTGACTTACATTGAAGGACATAGGCGGCGAGTTCAGCGGCGAGGTCAAAGCTAACCGGCAGTCGACCACGGAGAACGTCCTGCTTCAACTGGAGGAATAGCTGATACCTGATGAAAAAGTAATAATTTAACATATGTTGATGTATTTGAGGATAACTCAATGGAATCCGTAGTAAAGATCTTGTTCTAGAGAACTAAGATAACAAAGATGGCGAAAGATACCAGGGTAGATTGTTATGAATGTTTATAATTCATTTTAACACATTTAACATGTCCAATGATATTTACGAACTTAATTAATCACAGAAACCAATCTCCGTCAAAGGAAAACGAGATTGAAATTAAATCATCAAGCCGTTCTATGAATTCATTTAAGAGTTTGTTTGAATGGAATTTCTTATCAAAGTCAAGTATTTTACATAGCTAAACTTCGTTTATTTAACTCATTTTTTCCAACCGACAAAGAGAGCTTAGAGAAAGCGTTCAAGAAACATAGCCTTTAAAAGGAAATTAAATATTAAAAGACCATCAGAGAAAAGGTTCCAAAGATTTTACGAGAGTTGAACTGCGGCTTATCTACAAGGAAGACGTTTACTTGTGTTGTACAGACAACATTCAGTTTGGGATAAAGAGAATCGGCAGCAGCGGCTCGAGGCGCTCGCACCCATGCCAACCGACAGCGGGCAGGCGGGCGAGCGAGGAGACGTCAACACGAAATACTTAGCAACATTTTAATAAAATATTGTAAAATTCCTTCGCCTGCTTAATAACAGTGAAAAACCTTTTATTTTTTCCATATTTTACTACTTGCCCAAAGTTTCGCTTTCGGTAACCGTTTTTGAACGATTTTTTAAATTCAAATATAAAATTTCATGCGAAAAACAAGATTTACGAGAAAAATGGACTCTTGAAAAAGTAATCGAGGATGGAAACATTAGAAGTGTATTTGATTGATTGTTTTCAAAATTGAAACTTCCAGTGTTTCTGAGAGCCGCGCGCCGACCGACCGACCAGCCTCGTGCTCCACTCATTTTGAAGCCGCTGTTTACGAGCTTACTGCCTTTACAGCCAGACTATTTATTTGTGCCACTTACCCCACTTTACTTCATTTTATGAACATCATAACAGTTTGTAATAAAATAAAGGACAGTAATGGCTTCGTTATTAACGAGCCGGTTTTCAGGACGTTTTCATTCCAGCTACGTAACAAGTTGATTCGGGTCATAAGTTTGCCACTGATTATTTAGTTACTAGTATTGAGATAAGTTTGCCATTAGTTACACGCGGTAACAGAAATGACGTATCTGCATTAAGTATTTTTCACAGCATATGATTAGAAGCACTCGAGTGTTGTACGTTCCCATGGGAGGCAAATGCTAGCTCAAGTATACGATTGTCTCAGCGATTGTTTCATTCCTCAATCTATCTGGCTTTATCTTGAGTGTAGGGGACTTGATGAGCTTATTTCATGGCACCAATTTAACTGATAATGAATAATGTGTTTTGCCCAGTGCACGGTCATGCACCATAATTAAATTTCTAATTTAATAAGTAAATACAATGTCACTGTGCGTTTAGATATTCTTGAAAAAATACAAACAATGAAATAAAAGTAGGTTTGTTTAATAATAATAATATTTATTTAAATAAATATTTTTGTATATTCCTAGGATTGAAAGGCATAAAATAATTGGTGGCTTGGCTAGTATTCACAAAAAAATATTTTTTTATTAAAATCCATCGAAATCAATATTAATGATTTTACCATAACTTGAAAACAGATACGCAAGTGGGTTACTACCATTAATTTCGCATCAAGCCCGCTTATATTCGCCGAAAGTCAACTAACTCACACCATACAATCGAAACGATACATCGTTGTCAACTGTTAATACAACGTTTAAACATAACAAAGTATTTTCAATACAAACGTTGTGATAAAGGAGCTCATTAGATCATACATTGTAGATACTAGTTCAATTTGTACATACACTGTACTGCAGCTTATTCAATATCTTGTAACGTAGGTATTCCAAGATATTGAATTAGCTACATAAGTGACTATTGCACTAAATTAATATCTAACTCCTATTTTTCTATGCCCCTGTTTACAATACAGGCTGAAATAACTTTGCCAGATTTTATTTCGTAAGTAAAAGCAGGATAATGTAGCATTTAAACAAAAAAGATGTGAATCCCGTATAAAATAAAAAAGTTAATAAAAGCACCCTTAATTAGAAATGTAAACAATAACACAAGTTTACTTTTTAAAAGCTTCTTAATTAGAAAGGAACATCTCAAGATAAAACAAACAATGCAGACTATAAATGTTTACTTGATTTACGACAAGTGAACATAGAAGTTGTAAACATTATATGCGCTTTAGATGGAGTGGCAGTGCATGCAACTATTGATTCTAGACGTTTTAAAATGTTGAATGTAAGATTTATTGAGTTGTGAAAGATATTGCCGGGAGATAGAAAAGCGGTAAAGTTGAATAGTGCTGAATCGACGTCGAACACATGTCTTTTATTATCACCCTATCTCTCCCCTACTCCGACCGTATTAACAAGATATAAAGATACTTAGGTACAATACATTTATACATCTATCCTTAAACCAATCCAATGTAAGATTATGGATTATTTGACACAGTTCTAATATATAAGTAACTTTTTTATACTCCCTGACATCGCTTTTATTGAAGCTAGATTGAAACTGATTACATTAAACTGTAGGTTTTAACATGGCTTTACCATATTGCCGGTAACTTCGTATACTTTCACATTATTTTAATACATATTACTATTCAATTATTTTTTTTAGACAACATAATAGCAATCATTTGCAGGAAATATAAACTGATCAATAAAATTCAATTTGATTTTGTTATCAGTAACTGTGTTTTTTGACTCCATAAAATGCAGGTAGGTATGTCACGACCATCTTATTCGATCCTATCCTATCAACATTTTAAGTAAAATCAAATCTTGGACAAGTTTCTGACTCTCTCTACCCCATACTATTTCCAACTTCGCTACCCGGGTGTTTATTTTCTTTAAATAGAACGATACTTATATGTAAATAAAAAGTGACTGTCATTACAAAATTCCATAAAATTCACACGACTTTACTTAAGGGATAGGAACAGAGCTTGTCTCTTATTTGATGAGCAAGTGACCTTTAGGTATGTGAAGAAATCAATATTATTCTACTTACCGGATTCTATATTATTGCTTTTTTACTTCATAGTATCAATTTGACTATTCAAAAAAACTTATGAGACTTCATTTTAAAAGTTAATTTCGCCTACTTATATTTTGTTTATGTACTTTAACGATATCAGCTGGGTAAAGAAAGCGAAAAAATCATTTCAATAATAAAATCTTACCTTGTTATTTCTTCCAAAAGCTTACACGGGTCCGCTGAGTAGAACTTGACCCCGAAGTAGAAAGTGTAGGGGTCGGATCCGCGAAGTTGTCTGCGCAGGCGCTTGCCGGCGTCCAGCCAATGCTAATGGACAAGAACACAAATAATTTCATGTTGATACATCTATGGCGTGGTGTTGGATGACCCCCCGCACGATAATATACAGGCTGCAGGGAGCTGCTGTATGCAAGCGGCCTAGAATCGCTGTTATAGGAACTATTTCAGATAAACTTTGTCCATCAGTGGAGGTTTTTCGGGCGTATTAAGATGACTCATCTTATTTTTTTTAATCGATTAAATTTGACAAAATATTTATATTAGTATAAAACATTAATAGCTAGGCATACTATGGGGCAGAACTTGCAAATTGTTTATTGAACAAAAAATTACAAAATTTTGTTCACACAAAATGATCACACGTGATTCAAAAGTAGCTAAAAACAGCTGTAAGCAAGGTCGCTTGAGTACCTTAGTCAAAACAAATCAAAATTTTTTGGTTGTGAACATAAATATTAACATGCAGATGTTGTTACATTATGTAATCCATTTGTTCAACCAGTTACGAGGCATATAAATATTATTGTTATTATTCATGTAAGAAAAATATATTAATTTATTAATTCATTGCATCCTTTGTAAATCATGTTATTTGTAATTTTTATTTTGTAACATAGACTTGGTCATCGACTTAAATATTACATAAAGATTGGTTTATATGACTTAAATTAATAGAAAAAATAGGTTTACAATTAGAAAACTGTATTTTATTTACACATTGTTGTGTTGTTGTTGTTGAAAAAAAGCAACTACAGAGGTTTCTTACCGGATTCTTCCCCGTAGAAATAGCGTTTCGAACCGGTGGTAGTATAAAAAGATGACAATTTAAAAGTACTTATTTTAAGTCAATTTGAATAAAAAATATTTTGACCTTGACTTTAAATAGTTATTGCGCTTACAAACTATAGTAGCGAATCTCACAAAGTTAGTAGTTGCTAATTCATTTGACCTTCACGTGTTTTCATTTCGATATTTATATATGTATAATATATATAGTAATTGATATTTAACATGGTGATATTGTTTATTAAGGTTTCAGAAGAACTTACCGTTTGATTATCTTGGTCTACATATCTGAGGCCGAAATACGCTGTTTCCAAAAGATCCAAATGTCTAAAGACAACATCAAGCAAAGCCTGCCCAGAGTTGTTATCCTGCGAACAAATAAGCAAGAAATTACATAACAATTCATCTTTATTCTTATTCAGAGATGAGCGATATTATATTTTTTTATTTAAACAAGTGATTCAAGTAAATTTACTTAACAGATTTTAACAAAATAATTTGTTCAAATACAATGTAACTCATCTTTCTTTTCTGCGGTCTCAGAATCACGTCACCATATGAAAAAAAGCCTTTTTACCGACGCAGAGCCAGGCAGGCATTTAAAGAAGACCATCTTTACTGTAGAGTATTTATTTAATGATTGAAGGCAGACATCATCATCCTTTAAAATATTGCAGTGGTTCCAGGTCAATGGTATTAGCATTTGCATTGAGGAATCATCATGAAACATATAGTAGGATTAATTTGTATTTCTTGTGTGATTACATATTTTTTACATTTTATGTATATTTATTTATTATTTTATGTATATTTTCTAACTACTGCAAGGAACGATTGCATTATGTGTATTTCCCTGTAGCACCCATTTTAATTTAAAAAAAGGACATGACACTGATGCTTGGCTTCTTTAGCTCAAAGGTCCTTCAAATCATGATCCAAATCTCGTTGCTAAGTTTTTTTTATTCAAATTTATCAAGCTTGTTTTTTAGTCTTGCCATTGTGAGAAAAAAAAATCACGTAAACGTTTTGGTATTGTTGTTGGTCAAGTCAAGTCAGTCAGTCTTATTTTGTGTTTTGCAATTTGCAAAAACAAAATATGTTCTTGAAAGTGTTTAAATAAAATAGAAAATTATTTTATAAAAGTATTTAAATAAACAAAATGGAAATAGGTATTTTGGATTTTGCATTTCAAATACTGCTATTTTTTAATGTCTCATCTCTGTTCATACTAATAATTGCCAGTATTAACCAACACACGCTCGCAAAAAGAAATCTGTATAAACTAAAGCATGCTATTACAAACTGGAACAAGAAGAAAAACTTTCACCAATATAATAAAGAAAATACTGCTTGAAAAACATGATCGAAACAAAAAAAAATCATTCGATAGAAACTAATTCTCACTCTTGAAGTACAAAAATTAAAGATTTATGTTGTAACGAATATTTTACAGTCGAGACTTGTCCGATAAAAACTGCTCAAATTGAAACAAAAATGTCTACGGTCGAGTTCTTAGTTTGTTGAAAATTTTACAGCATAAAACTTTTTAGTGTTCATTTAAACCGGTCACTTGTTGTCATACTTTTCTAACCTCCATCATCAGAGATTATTCCATTTGATCGTATTAATTTCAAACTATTCATATGAACCAACATAAATAGAAACTACAGATTTTACATCAGACGTTTAATTTATCCCTTCCTCCGGCAACGTAGAAAAGTCTTTGATTAAACACTCTTTATGGAGTTAAAAGTTAAGTCTCAGACAAATACAAACTCTAGTTACATACAAGAAATAAGCTCGTTTGATCTTTGTGAAGACAGAATTGAATTTCATAAAGAGCGTCGTAATATCAAGCCTGGGGTGACAAAATCTCTCTCTACAACATGCCTTCGCCGGCTATGTTACTCTTTCTTTGCAGTTTCGTTTTCTTATTTTAAATAACTTGAAACAAACTTATAGTGAGAACCGAAAAGGATATGTATTTTTGACTTTAAACTTAATAATTTTAATATCAAATCACACCAGTAATTTTAGGGTCTTCGTAAAAATTAACCTCAAAATGTAAAAAAATCCCACGGTAACTCCTAAAAATTACATGCAATTTGCATTCAGTTGGTTTTCAAAAATTACGTCGATGCGCACGCGATATTCCTGAAAGACCAGTAGTCATCCAGTAGTTTGTGAAGGCCCTTTAATGAAGTATACACATAATGAAATTTTATGTAATAATTATAAAACAGAACCCTGTGCCTTTGTAAATAAGACTTGAAATGTTATAGATATTTATTCAGTAGAAAATCTCACGCGCAATTATTAAGTTCGCGTGTGCGAGAACAGACAGAGTAATATGAGTAAAAAACACAGTCTTCGATGAAAAAAGTCACAATTTTCAAATGGAATGAGATGAGAGAATTTTTAAATCAGATAGATCCAGCAGCAGCGTGAAAAAATTAAAAACGACACGTAATGCAATGTACCTATTGGTAATGTAGGTGATTAAATGTCTTCGTCAATATATTAAAGCAAGACATCTTTTGTCCCATTATTTTTGTTTTAGGCAACAAACTGCCTATACTTTGCTACTTAGAGTTGTGGGAAAAATGGCAAAACAGTTCGCTGGCTTGAATAATAAATGATTTAATAACAGAGCGCGTTTGCTCTCAGCAATACGCCTGCTCGAAAAACAACAAATGGGTGAAAAAACTGCTAGCATTGGAAGAACAACACGACTAAATTTTTACTGACCTTTGTTTCGTATGAGGTAGGGTTTAAAATGGTATTATATTTATCAAGGGTCTTTGTTTAACAGAGGCCGAACATGCGATCTCCGCCGCCGGCCATCCGCTCATCACGACCGACCACTGAGTTGCATGGTTTTGTTTACTCATTCATATTTTATAATTAATTAATGTTTCATGTATTAAACTGAACATTTATATTTAAAGCAAAATCAGGCTTAAACTGTAAAATAAATTTGTATGTATTCATTTATTTTATGTGGTTAGTCTATACGTTGTCTAAAAATATATACCATATATAGCAAACCCAATTCGATTTATAAAAATGAATACCTAACATATAATAAATATGTTAAACGTCAAATGTTTCGATACAAAGCCAAATTTTATCATTCTATTTGATTGTAAAAATATTATCTAACATTAGTCTGGTCATTAGGCATCTAAGTATTTCCAAACCTTTTTCTTGCTGTTGTAACCAAAAATTGTTATTTTCAAGCTTATTTCGTTTATTGTGGTAAGATAATTAATTTTTAGTTTCAACGATAACTGTAACTCCGGCAATAAATAAAATGACAATAAACAAAATGACAGTTTGATTGAAGCGATTCCAATCCTGACAAAATTCACATAAGTCAACATCAGTAATTGTCAAGAGGAATAACTTTTGTTACATAAATTGGTCATGTTGAAAAATAAGTTGTGATTTTAAAATATTTTTTTTGCGTGATAGTTAAAATATGCTTGCTAGAAAGGACATTAATTTAAGCTTTTGTTTAATTATTTTTCTAATAAAAATAGTATCTGATGTAAAAAATTGCCATCAAGTGAAGTCATGAAATCTATTGAAGACGTTAAAGATAACGCGCGTTGAAATATTAAAAAGTGCTCGTCCGAACAAAGCCTTACTAGAGAGAAAGGATAAAAGTTTCCGCTGAAATCGTTGAAGACAAATGCTCCTTTATAGATAGGAAAACTGTGTGGGAAGGATGGCAATTTATCTAAAATACCCATACAATTTACCAAGAAACGTCTAACTCTCGTAGTTCCAATTTTACCCAAATTGGATGAATTTGCCCCCATATATTACATAAAGTTTGACGAACATGTTACACCGTTGTCGAGCCAAACTGAATAATTTCTAAGACAAATTCCTTTGTTTATGTTATGACCACCTTAAAAGTCGGAGAGAATTCTGTTGAGCTTGTCTTATGTTTTAATGTTAATGTGAGTTTATACAACTTTGTTGTAAAAACACATGTAGACAGAAACAGAACTAAAGGTCGTAAACACAAATAGCCGGCCTAACACATAAAAAATTTCAAAGTAGGAAGAGGTTATCGAAATGTCACATTTATGCAATATGTCCTTCAACATCACTGAAGGCTGAGCGATACTCATTCGTGGAACAAGCCAATTCGATACAGTGTTAATTTCGTACCTAATATAGGTAGTTCCAAAAATCATTTTAAAGCAGTACAAGTATACCCGTTCTAAAAAAATGATAAAATAAAACGTTTTACAATCAGTGAACATTATCGAATGATGCGAGTCGGGTATATGAGAGGAGTAGGGGAGGGTGACTAGGAGTGGAGGTGCGAAGACCGAGGTGACGAGTCCTCCACACTTACATTCACCACGCGGCGACAATGCCAGCAAATAGAATTTAATATTCATAGAGTCGACGTACGATTCAGTGAATTCATCGCCCGCACCTTGGACCCCGGCCTTGCATATAAAAGACCCACCTTGAGCCCCTCTGGGTGTATTTAAATAATTCGTCTCGCTGTGACTGCACTTCAAAACTGAGATACGACCCGAGAAAAATTACAAGTTTGCTTCACACGAGATTGAAAAATGTCTCTCGCGCCCTCTGGGACACGAACAAAGGGCCGATTTTCGAAATAATCCCTTTCCAATTTCAGCCACATAAGAAATGTATTAAAAGTTGTATTGGAACAAAAATGTTTCAGTAAGCAAACATTTGTGTAGTTTGGCCAGGGAATAAAGAGGAGACGAGTTGTAAAGTTTTACAATAAGGGCAATAATATATGAGTTCGGAAGGTAATTATTACTTTTTATTTTTACGTATACTTGAAAACTGCACTGGAAACTGTACTGATTTATTGAACCTACTTCTTTATTTGGTAGTGATTATTGATTCATAAAGACCTATTTCAATATAAACCCTTGATAATCCTTATGTATAATTATAATTATCAATTTTGATTTTGTGATCTTGAAACTTTTAAATGTTTTGTATTTAAACGAATATTGGGATGAGTCATTCATGTTATCTCGTTTTAGTAAAAGTTGATGAAACGGGTTGCTTTTTTAACAAAATTTCTAGAACGTTTCTGATTTACGAAATGAACGGTCCAAACAAAATTATAAAGAGAGAGAGCAAAAGTTAAGAGCTTTCTCGGCCTTAATTAAACTCTCATCGTATCTGCTTAACCACATTGGGAGGTCGACGAAATTAATAGGAAGAATAAAAACCAGTATTGGCTTTAACCATTTATTAATTTGAAATAGAGTAGTATCTTCTCTACTGTGTTATTTATATTCGCCAATTCGCCCTGTCTTTGCTTAGACTAAGATACTGTTTTAATGTTTATTTATATCAAAAGTTTTATCAAGTAAGTATCCTTTAATGTATGCAACATTAGCAAGTTATTTTTGTAATACCGGTAGATACATTTACATTATTTTCAGTCAAGAACTTATTGTCAAGTTTGTACAACAGTTACAAAGGACCTATTTATACCTGTATTTCATGAAGGAGTTCCCTCTCATCGAGCAGTACCACGCGGCAGGCGAGTGTCCTGGGAGCGGAGCAAAGACAATCCAACATTCTGCTTCACGTACCAGCCTCGGACACTAGTAAAAAAAAGAATTTGAATTAATATAAACTGTACTATAAATAAACCAGTAATTTCTGAGGGGTTTCCTTGCTTAATTTGGAGCACCCAAACGGAACATGTTAAAAACTATTGGAATCAGAGTTTTGGATTTTTCGTGTCGCTATCATCTACAGTCGACGGTATTTACTAATTATACTGCATGTTATGCAGATTAGCCATCTCAGATTGAATAGGTATCGTGACATATCATATTTTTTTATTTATTCATAAGTAAAAAAGCTCTCTCAGGTCATCTCAAAGTGAAATAAACGTAATCATACAAGGAAACAAATTCGCTCTCATTGCAGAGATCAACATTGAAGAGCATGAGTATCTCAGAAATCACAAAAAGCAGGTAAAAACCTCAACATCGCGGGGCTTAAAGTTGTTTGAAGTCAATTACAGAGTTATTTGCAGTCGGACTCAATAGTAAAATCACCAAAGGGTTGGTCGAGACCAAATATATCCTCGTTAAAAGTTAGTCCGGGCCGGGGCCGGGGTTGGGGGTGAGCTCGGGAAAGGCTGTTTTAACAATTTTGTTTTTAATTAGTAGCAGCGCCCTCTATAATAGGCTGGTTCGATCCAATGACCACGTAGACATGCCCTGTGCAATGCAACGTGCTGGTGAAAAACTTTTATTTGTTGAGCAATGCCTGTGCCGCATAACCTTTTTTGTGAATTCAAAATGGAATGATAAATTTTATGAGGCCCAAAATGTTAGATTTCAATGGTCTGTAGATTTAATTAAATGGATAAAACCAAATCTTTTTAAAGGTGACAAATTGCCCGTGTTTAATTAAAATGGCACCATTTTAAGGTGCTTTTGATTCCTATATACTTAGTCCACGCAGTTCGATATCAAAAAAAAATTATTACCAGAAAACGTTTTACAGCTCAATTAGTATTTGAACCATTCGCCTGTAAAAAATATTTCGGTCAACAGAAATACTTAATACGCAGGTAAGTACATTAATTGTTCTAACATTTTGACCTGCAAAAACATCTTTCAAAAAAAACTATGCATAATACGAAATACGAAAGCAACTGTTTGATTGTTTGCAATTTAAAGATTTTGCATAAAAAATCCAAATACGAATGTAATTTGGGCGGAGTCGCGGGCAGAAGTCATATTATATAAATTATTGTAGTAGAGATATAAAATACAATTTTGATACAATGAAAAATATACAGAGTAAAGTTGTTAAATAAATTGGCTTTTCAACTTGCGCATGCAGTATCGAGTATGAAAACTGATGCGTTTTACAATTTAGCCACTGAAAGAGGCGGGTCGCAAATGAATTCCCAACGTCCAATGCCAGCTCCCCAAGGGTGCTTGCTCTCGATGACTTTCCATTTTCACTGTTTTCCAATTTCCAAGGACCCTCCAGGTTGCTGTACGTAATTTCAGAGATGAATGAAAAATCCAATCAAACAGACGTATTACATTTTATTCTAGTAGCGGTGCGGTTTGTTCGAGTGATTGGTTCGACTTTTTAAAAACGATTTATTCCATTCTTATACCAAAATCTAAAACCACTTTTTTCAAGCATAAACAAAAATGTTACGTAACAAATGAAACACGATTTTAAAGTATCCACCCGTATTTTATTAAATTTTATTTTCTAACAACCCATTTTAATCATAAGATCTAATGCTGCTTCTAGAAAAATACAAATTTTCTTGCAATAAATCACAAAGAATAAACACACCTCGTTAAAAGAAAAAGCGATAAAACGCCGCAAATGTAGAGCATCACAGAATAGCAACAATAAGACAGTAAGTTTGGACAAACATCGGAGACGGCAATCCGAGCCATTAATCCGGCAATACGGACGATCTCAGAGATTACTGCCCCCGCCCCCGACCCGGGCTGACCCAACGTCAAAGAAATACTTGGAAAGTTACAACAAATCGCAACGCTAAGAGTATCATTCATCTCACTAATTACCTTCTATTATTTGTAGGAAGTTACTATTGTTTGTCAATCTATGTAAGTTATCTGAAATAACATTATTCGTAGACGCGGTGGGGTGGGAAGGTTGAAAAATGCATTCAGACTTTTTAAAAAGAATCAAGTTTAATCATAAACGACAATAACGGGAACCGTTCAACTGCGCGGGCTGAACTAACGTTCAACGTATTTTTGTGTTAATAGATTGTCTGGCGTGTTCTCAGTACGGTAACGTCGTAACAGGCACACGTGAAAAACATTTTTCCCGGCATTGTCTCTGCGGGAACAAAAAGAAGAATTGTGCGATTGACATCACGGCTGAAATGCAACTGGGGCGCGGCGCACTGCTGCTACGAGGAAACCCTTTTGCGGAACCCCGAAATGAAAATGCACATACTGCAACGGCGCTCTTAAATAAATGCATTGGGAATATTTTCCTTATCTAGCAGCAATGCATGTTGGTGCAGAGTTTTTATTGCATCCGCTGCAAAGTTACGTAATAAAGGTTGACTTTCGCGTTGTGATTTTAGCTCCAGTATTATCTTTGATAAGACAATATTCAGCTGCTTATCGCTGGTCCTGCTAACAGTTATTTCTTTCAACTTTAATTAATACGTTCTCACAGTCTGCGACTTATCATAAATTAATTTTACTAAAACCTTTACTAACTGGTATGTTCTCATTGTTTGCAACATTTTCAATGAATAACTTACGTTACTTACTAACGAACAGTCAGCCCTTCTGTCATAACATTTTTTTGCCAGCTTTTTTTGCTATGTGTCCATCATTAGAAAATAATTATATTAAAAATTTCTCAAAGAAAACCCATTATAGATAGAAGGCAATATTAGATGTTTATGTCGGCTCATATTTAAGAGGGTGGACTACAATTTAATCCGTAAGGTTCTTAGAAACCTTCACCTTTGATCTAAGCGATACCTCACCAGTCTTCTTTTTATATAAACATGGTATTTTATATTCAATTCAATCATTCTTCTTATTATATCAACGGTAGTACATAATTTTTTAATAAAATCATATTTAGCGCATATGCACTGTGTGATTGTCCTTGACTTCTATGTTATTAGGAATTTCATAGCATGATAACAACAATGGTGATATGACGATTAAAAATTGTATTACCTAAGCCACTATTCACGTACCTTCTGAAGAACCCATGCAACTATTAAAAAACTATTTTCGCAACCTCAGCGCGGAATGCGAGCTGTTTCCCAACCTCTCTATCCGGGTATCCTCATGAAAACACAATATAACATCTAAGATATAGCATAATATTGTCAAACAATATTCGTATAAGAGGCAGAGGTAGCCGGCGGTGCATGCCAACACATACGGTGCTAGCATGCTGATGAGCCCCCAGGTATGTCACCAATATCCACTAAAACAACGGCTTTATACAAAACACTTGCCAGGAATATTATTACAGTAAGTAGAATTATCCATTCATTTATTTCAGACAAAATTATATTATTAGTTGAAAATTATGTTTTGGTAAATTTCATAAAGCAAATAATTAAAAGTTTTAAAATTTAATTTGGTATTTATAATAATATTTTTCTTCTAAAAGTGTGTTTCTTTCAACATAAAAATGAAATAGTAAAGAAAATAACAATTATGCAATGCTAAGCCTTCCAGCCGTACAACGACAGAGTTTTGGTAATTTCTGTATTTTAATTCAACCGAGGGTTCTTTAATCTACAAAGAGAAATAATATCTCTCTCTAAATTTAAATTCACTTCAAATGAGCTTTTTGTTAAATAATTACGCCATGGTGGAAGAATTTTGTAGTTATTACCGTTTCAAATTACGAAATTGAGCGCGTTCTACAATACGTTGGCCTATTAAGTTAAATGACCCATCTGGAATTTTATACGCCTATAGACGGCACGCAGAGGACATACAATACACTTTTATTACAATCACGATACTTAACTCTTGATGCCAACTAAATCACTTAATAAGGTACTAAAGTATGCGAAGAAACCATTTCTTAACGGATGGATGTCGTAAGCCTTCCGTGTTCGCGAATCCAGACGTAAAACTCAACTTTAGCGAAAACTTAAAAATATACAGAAAAAGGTTTCGTATCTTTGTTACATGAAAAGCCAGTCAAGTTGAAGAATTTTTACGTAAGGATTCACGTACATAAGCTAAAATATTTAATTAAACAATTGAA
Organism: Choreutis nemorana; assembly: GCA_949316135.1. Classification (NCBI taxonomy): domain Eukaryota; kingdom Metazoa; phylum Arthropoda; class Insecta; order Lepidoptera; family Choreutidae; genus Choreutis; species Choreutis nemorana. The sequence continues at coordinate 5,722,185 of OX438598.1, forward strand.
CTCCATCAAATTGAAAAAAAATAAGCATTCGTAGTCGGTAAAGAAAAAAAATCTACTTAAAACAGACAACCAGATACCACGGATCACCATAATTCCATTTTACCAATAAGACCCTAAAAACGAACACAGGAAATTCAATTCTGTGGTTTGTTATTTGCTGTACGTAATCAACTGCGAACCAACCATTTATCCCTGTCTAAAGCTGACCACTAGAGATTGTGGTCAGCAAAGGATAAGGAACAAAATTCTCTTATAAGTTTGAGTTCGGGTCTAATATTTCCAAGTGGTAACTTAGCGAGTGTACTTGAAATAAAGTTAACAGATGACTTCGACCTAGAGTTGGAAGGAGTCCAAAAAGCCGAGTTGCGAATTGCTTGTGGATGACATATACGAGAACATTCTCCTACGTTGAGTATGAGCTAGCAAATAAAAATATGTTTCTTTTCTTTGCGACACTACTCGAAATTAATAATCTACTTCTTCATCGATCTCTTATTTTGCCCGCTTACCCTTTTATTAGCGACTCTTATTAAATAAAATGGCAATTAAAAATAAGCTTCATTAAACGTAATTCACATTAATGAATAATTAAATATAAGAAAGAAAAGAAAATCACATTATTTTCTTCATCTAGCTGATGATGATGTTTTGCTGCCGTCAAAATAGGACGGATGCTAATAAGAGTTTCAGTACAATCAAATTCACGTCACAAAAACCTTTATGATTAAACGTTTAATAATTGTCTATCTGCGATCTTTCTTTTTCTGTTTTTGCATCCAGCTTGAGCGTGAAATGTTTTCCGACTGGTGTGGTTTGACTTGCGACCGGTGGCGACCGCGCTAAGGAGCACTGTCGAGTGTAAAGTGACCCTTGAGCAAAAAACACGACGAACCACGAACCAACGCCGATAATTACGTCCGATTCGAGTTACAGGTAAGGTATCCATTTAAATCGGAGTGAATCAGAGATAATCTGTGCCAGTCTCGTCGACTTCAAAGAAGGAGTTAAAGGTTGCTTTTTTGAAAATTAGTAGGTACATTTATTATTATGAGTAATTTGTCGGGTCTGGAATTACGGCAGGTAGCCTCCGGCGGGCTCGCTCTCTGGCAATCAACAGGGCTGCCTGCGCAGGCGCATATGAAGGTACAACTCGGGACACGCCCACAGTTTAACATTTTTCAACTCGCCTGGGAATTAATAGTTCGTTGTATTGTTTAGTATAGAGCACGTTCACGATACTGTTATTATTATTTCAACTGGTAAAGAAAGATATTTTATGGCTCTTTTTTGTTCTAATATATATATAAATTAAAAAAGGTCGTAAAATCTTTAAATGTAAACGAGCGATTCATTGTAAGAGCTTTGAATTAACCACATTTTTCTTTCGTTAAATGTCAGTAGTATAAACTCTTACAAAGGCAGATTTCTCTCGGAAACTTCGAAGCCATATGAAGAAGAAAGCGTCCGGGCGCTTAGTTTTTGCTTCACGTTGATATCCGCTCTAATTAAAAAGTTACTTTACATAATATGGATTCGAAACTTTTATGTACATATTTTATATCATAATTAAAATTTAAATATATACTTTTAATGATTTGATTCATGAATTATATAAAAAACGATTCAATTAAGTAAAGCTTTGCAGCATTTTAAATTTATCTGTGATAATTATCTCAAAATACAACATTATTATTCATCCATATTTTATGTAAGGTCAAGGATATTACTTCGTTGTTGTTCAAAAATACAATCTTGCAATAAAATAAAGGAAAATAAGCAACAATAACAGTTGAGCATGATTATTATTTCATGTTTCAATATCATTTTTAAACGTTACTAGACTTTTAGAAATTTAAGTTTTAAATAGTAATCCAACTCTTATTGGATTATTATACTCATACTGCTCAGTAGGAACATATTAAAACAATGAGCTGCTATCATCTATTTCCAGGATAGAGGAAAGCAGCTTAGCAAATACGCGTCAAGTCTCTACAATGTTCTAATGGAATTTTAATAATTCTAGAGCTTTAATTTGAGAGCGTATTTAATTAATAATGTAATTAACTATGATATGATTAGTCGATTTAAGAGCTTCTCATTACATTTATTACAAAAAGTGTGACGGCATACTTTTATGTTAAGAACTGAACGGACGTTGCTAGAGGAAAGATGGTTTTATTTCATTGTAATTTTTTCTTCTATTTCAACCTCTACAATTATTTATATAAATATAACTGATGTTACAGTGTTGACGTTAAAAGAAAAAATCAATTCATATTCTCTACATTTTTTATTGATCACATAGTATTTATTTATTTGATGATATTATTCAACATACAAATCCAGATATTCTCCAAACACAAGGATAAGTAGATCGTTTTAAGTTTTTTCTTTCCACCTAATGTAAAATTAGCAAGCGTTAACGATTACCATATCCATTAGGAGCAGCGAGTGAGCAACTAACGAAGAAACCAGAAGCCCTCGGCGCGTTAACTTCGTACTTGACTTTATTCACAAAGGTCCCTGCATTAAGCCCTCCCGTAATGAAACGCGATCGTCGCAAAATCCTCTAAATTCACGCAACAACTAACAGAACAGGTGCTCTCGCTTTGTCAATGCCTGCCTAAACGAGATCTCATGTAGATTTTGCACAAATTATTTTCTGGTGAAGTAGTTTGCTTTTAACTAACATTTTTAAGGTTATAAAGAATAATGTAGGAAACTGGCAATGAAAATCTTAAATTAAGATTCAAAAGCCCTTAAGCCCCTTAAATGTGACTCGAGGCACAATAGGCAGCGGGGAAAACTCGTCAAGTAATTTGAATTCGATTCTTCGACTAATTCCAATCCGGGCGAGCGACGGTGCTGCGTGAAACGGAAGCACTCTGATATTAAAGGAGATACCAGCTCGTCCGCTTAACGAGAGGTTGAATTAAATAACATCTAAACTTCCAAGTTCTGATAGCTCGTACACAACTATATTGCTTCGATTTCCATTCAAGTTTCTGACCACAAACTGTTCGTGACGACTCAACGCAGATTCGAACCGCTGTGTTGCCAACCGAAACTGATTCAAACGGGTCTTACGTACTTTGTCTTCAGGACAAAATTAATTTTCAACCATTGGCATTATTTATTTATCCTTACTTTTGCTTAGCTGTTACAGAATGACTAAAGAAAGGACCAACAATTATAATTATTACTGATTTATACATTTGTTTTAAAAGCAAACGTAAGTGCATTGGTACATCAGTGCTTGGAAAATTAAAAAAACTCCAGCTCGGACCTGAAATTGTAATTTACAGTACAGTCGAGTTCGAAATGCATCTAGTAGTTAAACTCAGTGAAACATGATCAAACAGAGATTTATCTGTTTGTTTAGTACGTGCTCTACATTAGAGCATTTCTCTAGAACTTGTACTCATTACTACGAAGCTATGTTAATAAAACTATTAAGTAGAGCAGTTTTCGGTACTGCATCCTTTTAATCTAAGAGTTATTTTATACCATTTTATGACGTGTAGTAAAGAGATGTCCAAGTTAGATGAATTTCCTTTGGACTAGTTTAGGAATAGCAAGTAGGTTACAAAACTCTTTGAATGTAGTTTACTTTGTTTATTGAGGTAATGTATGACAATCCTTTTACTAGAGATTAATTATTGATAGTCGCGGTGCTCCTACGTAGACCAATTATTAATCTGTGCATTTTACATTATTTACATCAATTTGAAAACACAATCATACAGGATTTATGCCTGCTATTCTCATTTGAAAAATAAAACATAAGCTTTCACAGTCAGCGTTAATATTCATGTTATTGAGTCAGACCTAAAATATGATTTACATAATGTTTTATGAAACAATGAATTATAAAATGACATAAATTGTTGCATTTTCAGCCGTTATGATCAAGAGAAGAGAGTTGTGATGGACGGATGGTCGGACGGTTCAATCTGGTAATCGGAAATGGGCATTGTGCAACAAAGGCCTATTGTTGTCGAGTCGCTGCCCGCGCCCTCCTACTGGCTGCCTCTGCCCGCGAAAACTGTCTCTCCAAACTTTGTTTGTCTGTACTTCCATTCAATTTCAAACTCTATCCAACCGCCATAGAACCCCCAGTCTCACAAAGGATAGCAGAGGCTTTAACAATTCGCATACCAATGTCACCCAATGCAGACATATCGTACAGGACATTGGACACTGAACGCACACTACGCCAAATTGAATGCAAATCAACTATTCCGTCTGAAATCAACGCTTTGAAAAGTTTCATTTATGAATTAAATTTTCAAATTATATTCGCAAATCGTGATTTGATGAGCGCGTATAATAAAAGTTTAATGAAGTAATTAATTAATGAGATGTAAAAACATGATCCGATATAGAAAGTCACTGACAACATCCGTATTAGAGCATAAAGGAAAACACGATTTTCATTCTAAGAACATGAAGTAATAAAAAGTAAATACATGTGTTAAATTACTAATTCTAATAATAATTTTTAATTCAACATCATGGGCAAACAAACAGACCTAATGGTGAATAATACCGCCTATTGACACAATGGAAATACCTCATTACAAGTAAAATAGGCTACTATTCATAAATTGTACAAAAATTTTAAAAGGACAACACGTACTGTAGTAAAGATACATATAAGTACCTAATTATTAATTCATAAAAATCCAAAAGAATCTTTTTAACATCTATGGAATTCAAGTACTTTTCTGATTAGAACCCCTTCCAATACATAAACCCATGAAGCATGTAAGGAAACCTGTAGTAAGTAGGCACAGAAGGACAAAAGAGAGTGAGCATTTCGAGAGGGTGCCCTCTGGGTCCGTGATTTACAAACCTTCATCCACTAGGAGGGCCTCTTGACCCTCGCAAGAAAGTCGTTTCTCCTAAACCAAGTTGTCCCAACAACCTTATCAAAATATGTGGCTGGAATCTTGAAGTACAACACCAAAATTATTAAGGTCTGGGTTTATGTAATTATTGTGTTTAGTTTTTTAATAGACCTATAATAACGTAAGATGTTAATAATTTGAAAACATATCCATTACAAAGTAACTACAAAAACATTGCAAAGTAGTAGTTTTTTAATGTGAAAATTCTTTTAAACTATCGGTTTTTTGCAAAATTATCGAAAAAAAATTTGAAGATGCAATAAACCGAGATGAAGATAAAAATATTTTACTATCAACATTTTTTTACAATACTTTAGCTACTGCAGCCATGTAGGAAAACTGATTAAGAAGGCATATGAATCAAAGCGGAGGTTTATAAATAAGATCGGCTCGTTATCACTGACAGCCACAGATCGGGAAAAAGAGAGATGGGACTCCCCCGAGAGAGAAGGCTGAAATTAATCTTATTTTTTGGTACTACCTACTTGGGTATTCATGGAAAAGTATAAGGTGGAGTGAAAGCTTAATCATTCACGTTTTCATCTAAAGCTTCTTGGATAAATTGTTGTACCTAAAGGTAGGTAAGTTACATAATTACAAAATATGCTGTCAGATACCTTTACTTCTTTGGTACAAGATTGCTAATTACGTATAAATTCCCTGGTAAAAGGAGAATTTTATTTCGTATTGATTATTCCATTCCATTATACAATTCTGTTGATGGCAAAAACAAATCAGGCAGTTGACTACCGTAGATGGCAAGTTAAGAAATAAAATTGTTATTATAAATTAGATGACGTATTACGTGTAATGAAGGTGAAGTGAGTTTGCTTGGGAGTGGACAGCGGCCGTGGTGCGGGCGTTCAACTCCCGACCGTGGCCTCACTCTCCAACAAATTGCTGCAATATCAGAGCCATCATACAAACCGACATTGTACTCTTCTTTATGTATTAAAAATCCCGCGCTCCGATTCACACAAATAACCCGTTATTACTGCTCCATCCAATTCATCATAAACAAGCAAATATCTCTTCCTATCTTTGTAGCTTTTAAACTAGGTTTCTCATTGAAAGTGTTTACTCTTACCTAGTATATTATCTGCAATGTAATCAACTTCACCCTGTCAATGTCCATGCGGAAACGGAACAAACATGGTTATAAGACAATTTTGCACTTAAACAGTACTCGTTGCTTAAGAAAACCGACACTTTATTGCGCACTTCACGACACTAATTTCACATTTTCAGTTAAAAGTTATGTTAGACTTGCGAATAGTTCCGTTATTTTGGTTAACACTGCGAACACAACAAGTGATCCTAAGTTATAAACAAAAGGCTTGTCGCGAGAGCGAGGAAGTTGTTCGCGTGTGACGGCGTGGCACCTGCCACAGGGAGCGCGAAGTACTGCCGGCTGGTGCCGACACTGCTCCAGCATCGCATTTACCCAGACAAAGCACTGTGTATACTGTGATCGCGTACTCTCAGTATCGCTCTGACCACTGCTGCATTTGTATTGACCTAAATGAATGCCAAGCAAAGCCGTGCAGCAACCTAAATGTACCTCAAGAATTTGATCCGAAACCTGTGTCAAAGTTTTATTGCTTACAAAGACAAAAGCTCCAAGTCTGAAAAGTAGTGGATTAAGCTCCATCTGCAAATATTTTCTGGAACTTCAATGAAGCTCCATCTCGTTGCAGTAGGCAGAACTACGTTACGTAGGTTCGTAGTACATTTATGAATCTACTCAATAACTTTAACATTCTTTAATGATATTATGCGTGAAACGATGTCGCTTTGTTAAAAATTTGTTCATGGTGAATAATTATTTTTCGTAATTTAAACAGAAAAAAAACATATCTTTAAAAAACCTAAATTTTAAAAAATTAAAAACTTAAAAACGACAGAAAACCACGCTCTAAAAAATATAAATCAAGAAAACTTTCTCATCTGAAAAAAATATTGTTGAGTAAGCTATTCAATTAAGCAGTGCTCATTTACCACCTTTCAGTATTAGGTAAACTTACTCACTTGTATTATTTTGTTCTAAGGTTAGGACTTTATGTCCTTTAGAGGGCGCCCTACTCACGACGATTTAACGTTACCTCATTTATCAATTCCTAAGTAGTTTAGTAGTTATAGGTAGTCCATACATACATCAATACTGGTCAAAATCCTTCTTTTTGCTTTGCCGGTGTCCGTTGTTTTTGTAGCAAGTAAAAAAACTCTTTTGAAACATTGAAAATAAAAATTTTGCTTCATTTTCATTTTTCACTGAAAATGTTATTTTAAATTACACTTCTTGTAATTAATTAATTCACTTTATTAATATAAATTGTTTTAAAAGGTGTATTTGCCGTTGATATGTAATTTTTGCAGTAGTTTTCAGACGTTTCTATAATTTCTGCACACCTTTATTAAATATTACCATAAATTCCGTGCTTACACGTCAATGTCAGTATTGTTCATTGACCTGCCTAGATGGTGAGTTCAAACGTAAAAACATTAAAAATGTAAAAACATGCTGTAACAGTTGCAGTACATTTTTTATGTTTTTACGTTTGAACTCACCATCTAGGCAGGTTAATGAACAAAGTTTAAATCCTAACACTTATGTAAAATTTTAGAAAACTATCTTTCCCATCAATACGCTATGACTGTGGTATGCTATGCTATGGTATGGGGTAGACTTAAAGCATTAGTCACAATTGTTCCTTACAAAATTATATATTCCATCAGCATGCGGTCAAACGGGCTTCGTGACTCAGCCCTTGACAGTGCGTTTATATGTACCTACTTAGGTACTAAAATAAACGTGACAAAATGTTTCAGAACCACAATATAATTCGCTCAATATAATATGAATTTGTTAATGTCAACGATTAAGTATTATTTAGTTTTTTGTACCTACTAGTTTAGTATCTCACGAACTATTGATTTTTCCTAATTTCTCTAAATTTTAGTCCAAATTATTTATTACATGGAGTATTTGCTAAAATTCATCGGCTAAAATTTACGATAAAAATAACAGTAAAAAATTCAGGTATTTGTTAATATTTCGTAATTTCTAAAGCAATGAACAGTTTGCTTAAGAACTTATTTGATATAACACAACGAAAGTACTTTTCCATAAACAATGGCATATCTTTTATGGTTTAAAACGGAAAATACCAGTTAAACAAGCTATTACATAACTTAACAATTACTAATATTATTTATGTTTATTTATTACAAAACATGGAATGGTCAACCATTAACAATTCTATGTCATTGGCCAGATTATAATAAATATAGGTGGTATATACAACTACATAAAACATTTAAAAAGTGTAAACAACATTCATAATAATATAGGTTTACTTATGAATATTTTTGTCAACATTCATTGCACAGGCATTTAAATAATTAGTAAACTTTTATTATATACTTGATAGTTAGTTAGTAGTATTATATACTATTAGATACTAGTGGACCCCCGAACTTATATATTTTCCCTATTTTTTATTATTAAAACCTTCCCTGTATTAAAGCGAAAAAAGAAATTATTCAAATCGCTATCGAACCTCTAAACATGATGTGGTAATGATGGTTTGATTTAATTTAATTGAATGTGTATTTTATTATTTTCTGAGCATTTAGTTAAACAAAAGGTGAAAAATACTATCAATTCATAACACTTCTGATACAAAAGTAATTTTGATTGGTTCTTAATTTTGACTGTAGATACCCTATGTAGCAAATTTGAATTCCCTGATATCCCTTTCCTTCCCTCCCTTCTTCTTCACACGCTTATAATTTGATATAGCAGGCGACTGATGTTTACTCGATCAACACACAGTAGTAACCCGAGTCAGTTTTTTGTGTGGATATTAAATATCATTAGATATCATAATAACAAATAACGGTAATAGAAATTGTATGTTTAGCTCGTCGGTTCCCATATTGAAACTGTATCCTATTGTATGGCTGATTGAATCCGTTCTTATAGTACTTGAACTTGTGTGACCCTGGACGATAGGGCTGCTCAATTGATTGTTATTTGTCGAAGGGACTAGGGATATAAATTGAAAATTGTAAAGCTTCGTAACTTTCTCAAAGCCTGAATTCACATCCATACCTAAATCGTTAATCAATTTAGTTAATAATTCTTTACTTAAGTCTTGCTATCACAAATAATAATCTATTTTTTTATTTTCTCACATTACATGACAAGACATACAATAAAAATCATTATTACCTATGTAGAGACGTCCGTGCTAGAATACCTACACCCCGTGTAACAGATCACCAGGCCCTCACCCTCCGACCATACAACTAATCTATACAGTACAGTGTTTTATGCATATAATAAATGTTCAAATAAAGACCTAAAATACATAAGTTATTAATTCTGATGTCACCTGAAAATTTAAAACATGCTATGCAAGAGTTTGAACTTTTACCTAAAACATAAAAACAAGAAAAGGGTTCTCTGTCAGTTGTTTGGTTTTCTTAAATTCATCGAAACGGAACAATTACACGACAAGGCAGTTACGAAAAAAATTGTTTTAAAACTGCTCTCTCACGTCAAACTGGAAAAGGGTTTTAGCATGGTAATAATTTTCCATAGATAAGTGAACGTTTTACTTGTACGACATGGGTTTTCCATTACAAACGTATGCTTGAATTACGGTTAACGATCACGTGTGAATTAGAACGCACTTGGTACCTTGGATTTGCACCTACAATAGAACTCGTACGTATAGATAGATATAATAATAACCAAATTACAACACACACGTCGACTGAGCTCAGCATTGAGATATAATATTTTATCGCAGGCACTACGGAAGGATATGTACATACTACATAAATGAAAATACTATATTCAAAACCAGAAAGCGAAACAAAGCATCCTGCAAATAACACAAAATTCCGCCACGTTGGGATTAGAACCCGTAACCTCTTTCGTAGCAGCCAGCTGTTTACACTGCTACACCACATAGGCCAAAGGATATGAAAAAGACGTTTGATATTACAAAAAATGGTTTAAATACCATACCACAGCTAACGCCAGGTTTTTAAGATTAACCAAGCCTAAGATACAATAGAAAATGTAGAAAATATAGCCAGGTTACGAGGAACCCTGCTTACTTTTATTTTTAGTTTTTAAAGACACATTTTCAAATTTTTACACATGTTTTATACTCGTAGGTAAGTGAAATTAATTTTACCTGACAATTATAGATTTTTTTCGTTACTTGCAAAATCATTCTGGGCAAAAGCTAGGCTAGTTTTTAACTGTTATATACTCATTTTAAAAAACTACTCGATTTTGATAAACAGGTACATAGTGTATACTAGAATGACATCACACTGTTAAGTATACCTAATTGCGTGAGCGCGGCGTGGGACGGAGGAAATTAAACCAGTTTCCTAGTAATTTACATAGAAATTAGAACATTTTTACTAGTTAATATACAAATAAAACATTTAAAGTAGCAATTACTGCTTTTAACACTCTTTTATTATTTTTACTATAACATTCGTCAAATAGGTTCATTATACTGGTTTTATAATTAAGTATGTAAGTTGACTAAACTGAATTTATAAAACATAAAATTACAATTATAACTCAATATTACTTGAATCGGTATCGGCAACACAAACTTAACAACAATGTTCGTTCTCAAACAGTAAGCAATAGAGTGACCGTTCAAAAATATTTATATACTCGTCTATATATTATAATGCTTTATATTATATGATACAAATAAATTATCAATTTTGTATTGATTTATTTAAAATAACATTTAGTCAATACATAATTTAGCTACCATATTCTCAGACTGTCTTAAACTAGCAAAGGTAACCCTAAAAGAAAATAAATATCAAGAATGAAGAGTGTGAGGATAAACATCGCAGACACAATCAAACCAATTATCATAAAACCTTCAAAAGGTACGATTCGCTTAGTAACTTCATACATGAAAAATATTGTGTTTCCCATACATTGTTTCAAGATACCGTTAATGGTGAGACCAACAACCTTGAATTAGCACCACTGTACGGATTAACCTTTGGCGTTTTACAAAACATTTAGTATTACTATTGAAATAACAATCTTTGTTCTAGAATGAATTAATTATATTTCAGGGCGAGCGCCTGCGAATGAATACAGTTTTACTTTTTTTATTCATGACCAGGCGGGCATTTAACGATGAGGTCTAAGGTGGATCATGCCTGCCTAGGAGAAACCTATTCACTCCTGCCTTAAAGAGGCCCAAGTTATATTGGTAACTTTTAAAAAATAAGTATTTATCTTAGAGATTTCGGCGGTCCAGTAACGGAATTCGTTACAATGACACCTTATGTGATGTAGGCGTCCATAAACAAGTCAATGCATAATTATGACCATTCAGTTTTTAAGTGAGTATATTTTTTGTCACATTAACTGTATGAAAGAAATAAAAGAACCGTACACAGTTTCATGCTTATATCATTAACATAATTTCAATATATTGCATGAAAACGAACATTTTGTATATTTTTGACAAAATTTTATCCTATCAATGTAAATAATTATCGTATTAAATGCCCTCACGTACTTAAACTATTCTGAAAATATTGCATAAGCATTTATATATGATAATATAAAGGTAGAGTCATGCTCTGTCGCATTCGCTATACCTAAATACAGTCATATGTATTTTAGACCTGTATTAAGCTATATACTACAGTCGTGACTAAAGGCAGTTCGTGGCAATTTGAATGACAATGTTAAATTAATTGGAATTAATAAGAGCAACAAAAGCTTTTTGCAATATAAACTTAATCAAAACCTGTTGAAGCGGTCATTTAAACTTGACAGTACCTTCACTATGTCTAAGGTTGAAGGCAATCGTGCGAAGTTAATACTAACAACGTCCGTTTTCAATTACCAGCAAATATATTACGGATGGATATTTTTTTGTCTACCTAAAGATAAAGAAAGATGATATCGATAGAGATATCCGTCCGAGATCCGTCAAGTGAATACTGAAATGCAACTAAAATAGAACTAAAAAATGCCTAATGTGGCATCCAAAATAAAAAGATTATGCCTGAGACTAAAAGTGACTGTGATTGTATTATTCTTTATTTTAAAGTACTATCACAAAAGAATTTCCCAGTGTGACTGCCTGCATGCAGTTAAATAGAAACTGAAATCTTATAAAAGGTAACAATAAAGAGCATCTATCCTAAGAAGATAATCTGTCGTATTAGGAATTCCAAAACGAAACCGTGTTTTTATATTAATACTACTTTCACATGAAGCCCTGTCAACAAGCTTCAGAGATAGTTTCACTGGCGCCATCCGTTCTTTTGAAAGTGAACTTACTAAAAAGTCTAAATTTAAACCCTCTCAATTGAACCTACGTTAACCACTTGAGGTTAGTTTAAGTTCCCCGAGAAAGTACATTCTCAGAACCAATAGCTGCTCAGAACCCATGCAAGACGTTTGTTTGACATGTTTTGTTCGTATCTACAGAGTTGAGCTGACGAGATGTAGGCGTAAAAAATTTTACACCTAAACAAAACCTTAGATCATTACAACTAGAGCTCATATTATTTCAAAAGTTTGAGAATATGCACAATTTAAACATTTTTGAATTTCGTTTGCTCTTGACTGTTTGACTTGAAAGGTATTTCAAAGTGCACAAAACAAATACCTAAGTACATAGTAGTCTTACGTGAGGTGATCAAGTTTACATTATACAAATACTAAGCACAATTGCATAATGAACATCGATGGAAAATCACAACAAAAGGCATAGTTTTAAATAAAAGTATATCTCACTTAAACGTTCGCCTATATTTGAATCGACTGAATCAAATCTAGCAAAGGATTCGACGAAAAAATTAATACGATTTTTTTTGAGTGGCATACCTAAATCTGTATATTATTTAGTCACAAAAATGACATATGAACCCGTTTTTTCCTTAATTTTTCGTAGATCCTAGACAAATAAAACTATACAGCGGACGGAAGTCATCACTTAATTGTTTAATTAAATATGACCAGGTGAATAAAAAATTAATGGGTTCGGCTGATGGACCCCCTTGGATCGTGAGGAAACCGCGCTGTGGTATCAATCTAATTACAAGTATTACAACAAACTTCCGTTAAATCTAACCGGAACCACACCAAGCTTGCCATGAACAAACCTTATAAACAAGACTATTTAGAGCCAGGATTACTAAATAAACCATGAAATGAGGTTTATGAAGATTAGAATAGTATGCGGACATAGGACATATAAAATTTTTGTGGAAAAACATAATATGTCAAATAAGGATGAGCACGGTGATGTATTACAACTAATGTTACAGTTGCAAGTGTATGTAATATTAAAGATATTACACGTTAAAGAAACTCTAGTAGTGTTCGACTCTCCATTTTTGAAGTTGATTAAGTGTATCATATGGAAATTTAATAAAAATCTAGTTAAACGATAAAATCTGTAATATGATTCTAGACTAGAGCAAGCAATTATTTTATAAGATAAATTCCAGCTGGTACCATACTATCTGTTTCGTTGATCTTCTAACTGACTTGTCAAGCAAGTTGATCAGCTTATTGTGCCCTATAAACGTCTCTTTGATTTTGGAAAACGTAAAATTCATTACGGCATTGTAAGTTCTGGTAAAGGGAATACTACCATTGGGCTTTAATTATAGTACTTTTACTTTCATGAAGAAAAGGGCCAATTATTGCATAATTTTACTGGCGTTTAATCTCCCTCCATTCACAAATTGTGGAAAAGTACACGTAAACACGCGACAAACCGGAACACAATGACATGGGCTTTGATAAAATCATATCGTCACGAAAACGTTACGTGTTACAAATTAGACATTTTTAAATGTTGTCTTGCGAAACTTTTTTGTGATATTTATTTGGAGCATGTCTAATTCGTATATTGTTTCACTTGAGGTCGTGAGGTCTGATAGGAACGTTATTGTTATCTTAAATTTATAAAATTAAGCAATATAAGAACACTGATGCTTCTTTTGTGTTACCGTTTGTGGCCAAAGCACCTTATGCCCTGTGTTTACTGTAGATTGTGCTTATAGGCTTACCAACAATATACTTAAAGGGTCTAAAAATAAAATGACCTGAAGTACCACCTAATGTAACACTCTTTAAAGTCGTGCGCGTGCCCTGAGACGTGCGTGCACGCAGGAAGCACGCGCCACTAGCCCTACTGGCTAGCACCAGACATAAAATTCCACCTATGTTTATCAACACTCATATCGTATGGGAATAAAGACCATTTAAAGAAGTAATCAACACTCTTAACGCATGGGACTAAAGACTATATTCCGTTTCTTCACGCTAGACCCTCGGTTTATAACAATTTGGGTGCAGTTCTACTTGATCGTAGAATTTGTCCCTTCTCTAACATAACTCTTTATTTGGTGTAAGTTCAGGCGGGTCAAGGCAAATACCACTTGAATTTTATTATATCCATTACGTGAAGTAGATTATTTGTGTGAAATTAAATTCCAATACATGAACTACGAATACGACGATAACATATTCATGATAAAACATTCACTATGTTTATTTATTAAAAGTATATTCAAATTCTCCGATGCTCAATTTAGCATACCTACAGATAGATGCCTGGCATCGATTGTAATGAATATACGAGTGAATACAATTATGTTTATTAAATATTCACGTTTAACTGTTAGTCATAAACGCAAATGCTGGATATCAAAATCAGCCTTGCGGAGCCCGAGATGTACAGACAGTGTGGGCTCGCCTTCTTACAGCCTTGTCAGAATTTGCTGCCAAAATAACTTATTCAGATTTGTAAAGGCAAGTAAGTGCCTCCTTTAAATTCTATTCACAGTGTTGTTCATAAAACAGGTAAAATAATCGTACATTCAATTACAGGTAAGTAATCTAAACAATGCACGAAAGAATTGACAAAAGGCAACTAACAACGTAAAACTGCTGACATAAATGTGGCAGAATATAAAGCAAGTTTTTATCTATGAGATGTTAAAAATCATTCATTCACCACGCTTGAGCGGTTTCAATGGGATCGGGACGGGATGGGTCCCCAAAGAGACATTGCGCAGGTACCGCTCACAGCAAAAGCCGTTGTCGCTCCTTTGAATTGAATATCTGTTTTTTTATCTCGTATGCTCAAGTGGAATCTAAACAAGTCACGATATTCCAAAAAATACTTTAGTTTCACACCAAAGAGTTGCTATCTATAGATAAAAAAACGCAAGTGTTTCAGTCTACCTATCTCATTGTGCTATACTCAATAAATGCTAAGAAATAAGTTGCGAAATGTTTAAAGTTTTTCAGCATTATCGCAAGGTGCGTCCGTTATCTGACACACACAGCAGGTGCGACCAAAACAAACATAAGTTATTTTAACTAACAATATCCCTTGTTTCGTTACGATTGTGATCCATTGTCATGTTATTTTAAGTTTTTAAAATGCCATTTAGATAAAGCATTAAGCATTGATATGTATCATAGTATACTCGCATGAGACTATTCGCCCCACGCACCTTTGACTGTATTCTTTCTTTGTCATTCACAAGGCTCGTTGTATTTCCTTCCTCGTCCATCATATCTGAACCCCATTTACGGAGTGCAGAAGGTACAGACAGCATAAACAATTCTCGACAGAAGTAGTCGGAGCGCGCGTAAATTTGAGGTTATGGTAGTATTAATTCAACATTCGCTCTAGGCGAACGTGCCGTGGCGGGAATTTCGACTCTGTCGTGGTCTATTATGCTTTGAGATCGATACTTGCATACAAACTTATATAGTGCAGTGATAAGAATAGAGTTACAGTAACTGAAACGATCGCGGCTTTTGAACGAAAGTGCTTCCCGATCACAATGAACTAATAATTTTGGGACTGTTCATCATTTTTGGAGGTAAGGTTTTTTAAGTTTTACGAAAATTACTAGTGATTTATACGAAAATTTGGTCTTTAGTTGAAAACTTCAATTTTTAACAACCAAAATAAAAACTCACCGTAGCTTACTTGCTTAAATTTTGCGTTAACTTAGCTGAAAACATTTAAAAATTTTAAGCAATAAAGTTAACTTAATGTTTTACAAGAATTAAAGTTTTTAACAATTAAGTACTTTTGTTAGTTTTCATTTTTACTTTAAAAATTTAATTTCCTGAGACGACGCTTGGATACATTTACTTATTCAGTCAGCTGTAACGCGATAAATAACTGTTGAAAAAACGTTGTATTTTACAGGAGTGCAATGGTCGAGGGTAAATCCCCCTCATACTTTAGACCCTCGTTTTGCTCTGACGGGCAAATCTGCCATGATTTTTGCATTTTACCCTTCCTTATTACGTGCACAATAAAGTTAATTTTGCTGAACCTAGAAGAATTGTGATAATTTTGTAGTCCACCGTCGGGCGTCGTGCATTCATTCCACCCTACGTTTATTACCTATACCGTATGCATATTGCGGTATTGTTGACGTGAAACAATCCATTACATGATTAATCCATAGCATTGTTTTGATGCGCATTATTGTGCAAATGATGATCAGCCGAAACTTTATACCAAATAAACAATGACGCTAGCAACATTTAAACAATTTTATACAAAACTTACATCGCGTGAACCTTAATACTATTACAAAACAAATATGACACATCCGATAGTTGCATATACATATACTAAAAAATATATATCGATTAAGTATTTTTAACTTAACTGTCTGTCTATGCCTTTGCAGCTTTATGATAAAGGCCTTGACTTACGTTGCTGGAGGCCTAAAGATTGATTCCTAGCTAGCACTCTACATACAATCTATTATTACATGATTCTTTTCTTATAGTTTTGGCGACTATATAAGATCAATAAATAGTTGATTGGCATGTGTCGCAATCTAGTTTATCAATAAACTTGTATTTATAAACATCCTAGACAACTCGGTTAAAACACAACTTATCTTTGTTTCCTAAATGTTTATGACAAATCAGATAAAATAACAATAACACATTAACATTATTAAGGTGTATTCTCCTTGCAATACTTAATAAGGAAACTAAACCGATCACGACCAACCAAACACAAGTGAAGAGATTGGGCTTAGATTAGTAATGGATTAAGATGTAGATATTATGATTTGTATGGCGGAGTATTAACACAACGTTTATTATTGATCATCACGTTTTTGCTCGTCATGAAGTAATAACACAGCTAAAATGTTAACCCATTGGTAAAGTTCAGATAAAAATTTGTGCGATGGTTAGAATAAAAAATGGCATAATAGTAACTATTTAAGCTATGAATTAGATATAATGTACCATAGAGGTTTAGATTAAATTTTAAAAGCAAAAAACTAGAATCTTTTTTAACATAGGTAATCTACCAGTCTTTTTGTCAGTTTTTAAAGGTTAACAAAACGGCCATGATATAATTAGACATATAGATAGTATACTCCCAAATCTTGTATCTCTTCTTACACTTGAGTAAGGCAGGGGCAAGTTAACTATTAGACAAGTGAAAAGACCAAAAATCCTAATACCTACATATTAAAACTTTATTTCGAAAAACCAAAGTATTGTTTAATGATTCCATATTCGAAATATTAAAAAAATATTTTAGTAGTTTAAATGTATCCTTCAACTTCAAATGATGCATTTAGTCGGCACCATGTACTTTATAAGTATGTATTAAACTTTCCGTCCTTGATCTATAGACATTCTCCAAACAATAGTACTGTGAGACCAGACAAGATTTCAAATCCAAAGACCTTTCACGTAAGTCGACCTAACAATCAACTCTGTAACTGAACTCTAGTGTTTCTATTCAAAAAGGAAATGCCGGCCAAGGGTGTGTCGCAATCTATTACCAAGTGTTCCGATGTTAGTCAGGATAACGTAGCCAATTTCTTAATTTATGTAGAATTGAGATAGTTTTATTTTAAGTAAAAGTAAGCTATACCAACACGTATTCTTAAAAGGTGCATGGAAAATCAAAGAACCGTAATATTAAACATGAAAGTCACAATACTGAAAAGCTTTATAAAAAAGAAGAGAAATTACCTACAAAAACTGGTTCTTGGTACAAAAAAATTGAAATAAACACAACAGAGAACTAAATTCTCTAATGTAACACATGTGGCATTTTATATTAATTTGTCGAAACCATTACGATACAATTGAAACTGAATGGAATTTGACCAGTACGTTTAGCCTTAATTTACATAAAATAGACTCACTTATTATAAAGTAGAGCAGATACATAAATAAACATGATCTAAGTCATAGGTATATTCCGTCTCCCACGTTCAGTACATGTAACGACGATATGGACGGACAATGGTTCTTTGAAACACTCGAATTGCCGACAGAGGGCCCTTACAAGATTCAACTGAATAGATAAAGTGGACCAATGAAAAGCTTTGTGTTACATAAACCACTGATCTTACCACATATGTAGTTGTAGCTAAATAGTCCGATCGCATAAAGTTTTTTTCTAAATTCCAGTATGTTTATAAGTAAATCTAATAAAAAGTAAAAAAAATATATAAAGTGTAAGGACGTGATAGCTCAGTTTTGTTATGTGCCTTCGTCGGTACTGACCCGACAAGTTGAGGGTTCGAGTCTCGGGTGGTCATACTTTGTATTTGCCATGTTCCTCATTCTGCCCGGATAGTGGCTACAGATTCGCAATCTGTCACACTGGGAATGAACATAAACATGCAAAATTAGTTGTTTAACATCTCTGCCTACTCCAATCTAGGGATTAAATACCGCGTGAGTATATAAATAAATAACCACATCACGACACACACATAGACTCAGCCCTGCAGTAAGTATCGTAAGAACTTGTGTCGCAGGTGCTAAGCAACGATATGGTATATACTAAATAAATAAGAATACAACATCCAAGACCGGTAAGCGAAACAATGCGTCTAGTATATGTTGTGTGTTTATTATATAAATTTTTAGCAGAAGGAAATCGAAGCAAACTGTTCACAATGCTTTTCAGAAAAAAGAATGCTTTGATTTATAGGTAGATAGTGTTTTTTCATATACATTAAAATCATTTTTTTTAATCATAATCTTTTATGCCATATTTTTCTATGTACCTACTTTTCTCTCACACATTGTGTACAGTTACTGCGTCATATCTGGAAATTTAAATTACCATTGTGTGTGACAGACAGCTATATAAAGTAAAGAGATATAATTAAAATATATTTCCATACGAATATTATTAGAAAATGACCGTTGTTTATCCATTTACTTACTTCACTAAAGAAAGCAGTTAGATGTTTGTGAGTAGGATAGTGGGTTCAGAGTAAAAACCAGCTTTGTCAGGTCTTTTTGCAAACCTTGAATGAATGTCCCACATTCATAATCGTGAGACCTCACGCCTCACACATCACTCATAATCTACCCACAGCTTGCGTTCTCAACAACTTTTGTCTTTACAAACAAACGCTGTCTTGAAATATTACAGTTTTTACTTAACTTTTACCACCTATTCTTTAGAGCTGTTGTCTAACACGAAAATAATTTGAATTTATGTTCTCACTAGCATTACAACTTTCTAATTAGACATGATCATAGATGTTAAACAAATAAGATACTTCCTGTTTAAGACAATTATAAACTTGCATCCAATGTACAAAGAACTTAAAATAAATCACCACACACAGCACTGTAAGGTTGAATTTTGGAAAAAAATGAAACAAAAAGCTTTCATCATTAAAAAACTACTAGTTACAGCAATACCAAGTCTTAGAAACAAACAGGTTTTGACCCGAATTCAATATTTTACGGTCAAGAAGTAATTTGCACAAGTAAAGCAGAAACGCTGTTTCAGTAAGCTGACTTATTTAGTTCACCACTTTGGTAATCCATTAGTAGCTGAGCACATCTTCCTAATCCAAGGTCATGCAGTGACAAAGGAGTTCATAGTTATTGTATGGTTTAATTTATTCAGGCTAGTTTCGCAGGCTGTGTCGCTGGGATCAGCTAACCGTGAAATGACATCCGTTACTAAAGTTTAAATATCAAATCAACGGAGACGGTTTTGTATACCTAAAATACTACCATCGTATTGTTTATGCCTTAAGGTATTCTAAGAAAAAATTGTCATGTATTCAAATCCTTCGTTTGATTTTACTCTTACGTTAATTGTTCTTTTCGTTATTTCAATAGTTTAAAAACATGACGCATACAGGTTAACAATAACTAGCGGTATCAAGTACCTCAAAGAATTAAAAAATCCTAAGTAAGATACTTAAAGTACACCACATCTATAAATATAAGATTCTAAGGTTGCCTTCAAAACAAAAACCAGACAAACCATAAATTAAACATTTTAAACGTGCGTGGTCAAAGCGTAAAGTGTAATTAAAGCTTCACTCGTCGAACGAAATGAAAGGCAATTTCGTTTAGTATTGTTAAACTCTCGATAATAAATTTAATAACTAAAAAGATAAATATAAATTTCTTAGAAAACAAATAAAGCCATGGTGATCATATGTTTTCATTATTGTCTATTAATATGCTTAGTAGGTTTTGTTATTAATACAACATTAATACTGGGATCTTATTGAAATATTAGTGGTTTAATCCTCCGCAGAGTGCCACAGAGAGTTCATAAATGTTTTAGTCATCGAATAATAATGTTAACAATAAGTAATTTAAACTCAACATTTCAGTTTATAAATAAATGCAAATAAAATGAAATTTATCATGATTTGTATTAAACTATAAAAATACAAAAAATTTCAATTTTGTATTCTATTTTGCAAATTTTCGTACAATTAAAGTGGCAGTACCAGTCTAGCTTAAGATACTTGCATGCCATACGAATGGTACATAAGCACTAGCCAGATTACTCACTAGCAGATTTACGGTATTTTCAGTCCTCTAATATAAAATACCGTATTAAAATTAAATTTTAAACATTTCTGCCAACCCCTATTGAAAATTGTAAGATTAAACGAAAATAGAGTGGTATAGGTACATAGCATCGAAATATAAGTTCTTGATCTAGAGTCAGCATGATTACATCAGTGCTAAAGGATGTGAAGCATTTTCACACGAATATTAAGCACATTGTTAGCGAATGCCATTTATATTTGCTACTTGTTAAACTATTAAGGCAAGATCCCAACTGCGAAATACCTACAAAGCATGCATACTTCTTATACGTACATTTTGTTAAGGAATTTAAATAAACAGTTGTTAAAACAATGCCTTGATATGTACTTAACAAACGTTATTAAACTCACCGCCTAATTAGGCAGTAGGTACGGTTATTTTATGAGTAATTGCTCATTATGTAAAGTTAAGTGATATTCAGATAAGGTGGGCGTCATTTTTAACAAGTTGTTCTACTTTTGAGAATATAAATTGTAGGTAGAATGATATAATTCACTGATACGATACCAGAACTGGGCCACGAATTGCTTCTGAGAATAACATTATAAACGTAAAAATACAATAGCAAAGCGAGAAGTAATTTACCAGATCGATTGATGTTCGAAAAACTAGGACAAAAATGATGAGTAGCTGGTTAATTCGATTGTGAGCAAAATGATGACATTAACGCAGTCACTGCAGTTACAATACTGTAACTCGGCCTACTTGCTTACAGAAATTAGAAACGACATTTGCCACAATACTATAATGAAACAGCTTTGCGACAGTTAAAGTTAATTATTATATTTAAACGCTTAAACTTAATGTTGTCTATGTAGTTTTCAGGCAGATAAATGTAATACATACTTCAATGTTTTGTTTAAATGTTACACATTTCATATAGAAATCATCTCAAAAATTCCTTTCCATAAAAGATTTTTATAGATTTCTGTTGTGATGTTATCTAGAAGCAAGAATTCAATCAAATATTTCTGATCTGGAGCGTGCAACTAGTTACCAAATATTGATGACAAAAACAACTTCTATACGACATTCTTTTGGAATGTTTGTATTAAACAAGCATTAGGTTACATTCCATAGGGCCTATTGTGCCACTATCGCTGCGGTAGTTACGCATAAATCTCAGTTTTGTTAATAAGTGTGGGCGCAACACAGGCACGAACCCGTTATAAGCCCCATAAATTTAGAGTTAGCCACGTCTAAAGTAAGTTTATGGTCATGTCTAGCTAAGACTCGATACATTCTCGTATGTGTATCTGCATCTAACACGCTTTAAACAAAATTTTGCATGTATTTTATAATCTTTTCGACCCTTTATTTTTATAAATCTAATGGGTACATTGAGTATTAATATTATATTAGTAAACGATCAATATGTGAAAATTCTTTTCTTACTTATAAGTATCTCGAAAGTTATAATGTAAGATCACTGTACCTTAGATTACAAAAAGTTAAACCGTAGATGTATTATAGAAAAATTATGAACGCTTCACGTAACGTCTTTGTGCCATCGTTCGTTACGTAGCTTTTTAACAATAGGCTTTTCCAAGTATTGTTTTTCACAGTTCACAAGTTTCTCTAGAGAATCCGCGATCGCCCTACTTGCCGTCGTTAATTGATCCGCTTTTAACGGATGCTGATTAGTTTCTTGCTAGTACTTCTCACGATTCTTTACTGCACTTCAGTTTCCAAAGCATTTCTATCAAACGGATTCCGACAAGAGGGTTCTACTTGAGACGAAAGCAAAGGATTAAGTATGAGAACTTATTCTAATGAGTTACCTACTCGAACGTAATTCAAAGAAAATAATATTCTGCGGCGGCCTACGAGTAAGAAGTTTATTTCGATTTATTAACGTTAAGTAGTTTAAATATAAAAGCGCTCGTAAAATAAACATTATCGATAATTAAATTTTTGAAAATTTCAGAACAAAACCATTAGCAGAAAGTTATTTCCTTTATCAAAGTAATAAAACGATTATTTGGAAGATTCCTACATTATTATACAAGTAATACATATCTATATATACTACACTATCAAAATTCATCAACTTTGGTATTTCAGACGTATCTCAAATAAGATATGAAAAATCCAAATATTTTTACCAGAAACAGAATCACACAGTGATATATCACATCTTTAGCCTCTTCATGGGTATCGCAGAGATGTTCTTGGCGTTGTTAGACATAAAGTGCATCGCCATGTCAATAGGTGGTGGTTTCACTTTCCACCAGGTCAACCATCTGTTTGTCTGTCCAAGAAGATGTATTCAAAAAAGAATCTTTAAAATGTACACGCACGTGTACGCATATTTTTTCAAACTACTTGAGTCGGAATCGCCTATTATCCGTAGGAGGTTCATCTATCTACTTAACCATTTATAAACAGACTGCACATGTTTCTCAACGGAAATGAAAGATAGAAATATTTTTACTGTAGTATTATATACCCTTTATAAACCACTATGGGTTTTCAAGGATTTCCCCAGCACAATAGTATTGGTAACTATCCGAGTTTATTGCTACGTATGACTGTAGTGGTTTTTGTGTCTTTATAGTGGAGTGACAGAACCGCATAAGCCACAAGTTGACAAGCTCATCCAAATTTGGCGGCTAACGGGACACTAGCCACAAGTTAATGGCGACTTCCGACATCCAGTGGTCAACCAACAACTAAGTACAACTGTTAAATTTTGTGTCGGAATGTCAATAACTGTACGTACAATCTTATATACGCATCCTGTCTTGCGTTCAAGCTTAGGTCAATATTGATAATGTAATCAGATTAAGATTGACAAACAGTAGCTCCAATTGACAAATATTTACTTTATTTGTTATGATATATTTCAGTAGTTTGGTTTAAGATTTATTTTCAATACAACATAACTTAAATAAGTTCTATAATTTTTAGTTGTCAATGCTCATATTTCCTTTGCCAAAAAAAAATCCATCGTAATAATAAATTGAGACAGTGAGACAGTTAGTCTACTATAGCCCTTGTTCCATGACTTTATGGAAAGTAAATATTCTTAAAAATATTCTTTAAGGTTCTCATGACGGATGGGGTGACACATGCAAACTTCTTTTATCAATTCAACTTGTTATATACCTAATTCCATTAAAATCGTTACTACGTTCCTAATTTCAATTGTCACACCCGTTATTTGAATGCGTCATATTGTTATAAGTCGCACGTCTTTTAAATTTGAATTTATTTATTTATAAAAGATACTAACAAATTGCACATTTGAAATAACAAAAAAAAAATACATTCCAATAAGAGTACACACAATATTGATTAAAATATATTGGTAATAACAATTTTAATATTAAGACTGAACCAACAGAAACTAGAACAAAGTACATTTTCTTATTCTACCACAAGTGCAGTCAACATAATGACAGAACATCTGCTATCCGTCAGTGATTTTAAATAATGTGAATTAAGGATTAAACACATCAACATACCAAGAGTGCATCCAATGCCGTATCGAAATGAAATTATTTGACAAATTTTCTTTGTATTGCTTCAATGTTATTAACAAATTCCACAAATTAACAAGTTTCGCTACATAGTTACTTTCAGTTGACAATAAATAGCCTTTGGTTAGCAACACAGCCGTCTGGATAATTTATTACATTATTTCATCCATACTTTAAGTCTCCCATGTTAGTAACTAACATAATAACTAACTAACACTAGATGTTAAAGAATAATAAGCTAGCTATATTAATGGAAACTGACTGGTCAACCACAAACAAGTTACATAAGGGGGGTGAATGCTGGAATTTAATTACTCGTGTGTCCACAGAGGGGCCGCGATCCAAAAGATTAATGACCGATTTCCCAATAAAATTACTCCCCATAAAGTTTTGTGTCCGATACGATATGAAAATTGAGGTTATATTTATGTTAGACCAAATTACAAGTAATTATACCTAAATTAATAGGTGAATTTGTAAAGCGATTAGATAAAACGCAACGTAACTTAAGGTAAGTGGAACGGATATTAAAACCTTCACTAGAAACATCACCATGTGACATCATGTTAAATAACTACATAATAATTTACAAGATCTAAACTATCAAGGAAACACGAACTTGAGTCATTTAATATCCCGTATTTCAAATAAAATTTTGCAATACGCTCGTCACGCCTCTGCAGTAAACAACAAATCTTTTAATAACTCTATTTACAGGTTTTAATGATGTTGCAAAAAAATGTTTCCTCTTTAAGAAATCTTGATAATTTCTTTACAAGTAGGTATGTATTTAATTGCAATCTTCATAAGGAACGTTACGGTTGCATTAGTATGATGAGTGCGTAGGAGTGCGTCTGAGCGGACATCCGCGGCTGCACGCTACCGATGCGCCCGCGCCGGCAACTTCACACACGCGCCATCCACATAATGTAACTAACACTCAAAATTATTTTCCTGAACGGTTCATAACCTATAGGTACGTACTATAACCTATGTACCTATTCCAAAATGTTAAAATTCAACAACTTTTTGTAATTTTGAACTTCTCCAAAACGCATTCATACTTAAAACTTCTTTAGGAAAACTTAAATCTCACGTAACTGATAAATTGAAAAAAGTGCGGAAAAAACTCATGAAAATAATTTCATTTAGGCTATTCCATTTCCATCTAGATTACTAAAGCTTTCATCAGTTGAGTTTCTTACTCTTTTAGGCACGATTATTTAAAAGAAACATTTTATTTTACAACCCAATTATCAAATATTAACACGCATTAGGTAGCTGGTTTAATGACAGCTTGCTCTATTTGCAACTACTGGTACCATTACAAATTAGGCATGTTATGGGTAAATAAGCATATTGCCGGACGTTGGTTATTTACTAGAGCCCACGCGTCGTGCATTGCGGTATAGTTCAGTAGGCGTTAAAGTAGTAGTTAAGGATTGTATTCTCTGCTACTGATCTCTACTTATTCATCTACATTTACTTCAGACCAGAATCGTTGCTTTGTACAAAATTTTTGTATCAAAATTCAACCGCGAATACTATTGTTGTATTGTAATAATTATAAGGATAAATTTGAATTTACAGTTACCAGCTGCAAGATTTCCATTTAAGTGGTAATAAAGTCGTATCTAATTATATCATCAAGCTGCTTAAAGCTAAAGTGGCTGCTATATTTAGCGATGCGTGATAAGGCTAGGTTATTAAACTTAGGTTTTGTTGATGACGGTGGTATTTTTGTTATTTAAAAAAGGGTAGCCAAACTCAATCCAAAAATTAATCGCTAAGAAAAAGTCTTAATCCAAAAAGCCCTTAATAATTAAGCACATTCTGTAAATAAAATAAAATTACGTTATTATAAAATTGAAATGGCTTATTTTGGTTTCTTCATGTTTCAGGTTTCTGTGATGGGTGCACCAGCTTGGGGCGCACGGGGTGGCGGCGGGGACCGTCCCCGGCTGCTCCGTATGACGCCACTCCGACACAGCTTCGCAGCACCCGCCTCCCCCACCACACAGGCCCCCAAAACACACGACTACGCCTCCGACGCAGACACTAATAAAAAAGGTAACTTCCTGTTGCATGTGCCTTTCGTTTATCTTTTTCATTAGCACTTCCTTAACTAGTTGCCCAAGACACAAAAGGCTTTGGAAAGAAAAGTAGGCACTCTTGAAAACTTAGTCAATAGTACTTATATCGTAATAATTCACATTCTCCGTTATGTGTTTTCAGAGGAAAGCTGGAATGCAAATTTATCCCAAAGATGGAGAAAATTGCGTAGGCGGTGCTCAAAATTACGACCAGGTTCTGGTAATAGGGAAGCTAGTCCAGTTCGTTGTTCACCGTCTCCTCCAAGACCACCACCGCACTGTTCACCAGCGCCACCATCTAAGCTATCATTTAGGCATCGTGGAAAGGTCTATACCACTGCCTCCCTTCGCGTTACTAGTGGAGCTCCGGATATTCTTCGAGCTTTGGGTAAGCTTGGGGGTGGGTTGCGGCGAAGAGCTTTATCAGCGCATGACGTGCTAACACCACCTCCACAACAACCAGCCACTTTCTATGTACCTAGTCCTACATCTGTTCGGCAGCCACATTCACCGTCACCTCCCCGACAGACAACATTGCGAAGACGCTGCAGTTCACCAAATGTCTATAGAAATAGAATATCTCCTTCAACCAAAGATCGCACACCCCTTATAAATCAAGACGACGAGAGTCGGGACACTGTAGATATTGCCTACGTTCCGGAGAGACGGAAAAGCAATGAAGGTCGAAACCGACGACCGTACAGTGAGAACGTTGACTTCGATCCTCCTTATAGAAACGGATACAGTAGAGTACCCCCTGATTCTCAAAGATTATGGGAAGAGCCCTACAGACTACCTCGAGTACAGGCTCGACAAGATTCAATAGAGAAGATTAGAAATGGTGTATCAGAATTGCGTGTGAGTTCGACGCCTAGGTCCGCCCGACCACCGCCGATGCCTCCATCAGGCCTGCAAGCTAATCGACCGCCTGTTCCAGAACCTAGAGATGGAACACAAAGTTTTGAGGTACATGTTGTATTCTATATTTGTCATTATTTTGTATTAAGGTATATCAATAAACATCACCATCAACAGCAGAAAGGGGAAGGGCCTGGCGAGTTTTTTTGCTTAATTCGGAGCAACTTGTCTGATGACATTGTACCACTTAGACAAGACCGTAGTTTTAGTACATTGTCGTCGCTTTTTGATGCTTAGCCTTATACCGAAGGTATGGTAACTGGCCATCAATGTGATTGTATAAAACCTTAACATGTATATTGTATATAGATTATTATTACTCATATATGACAATAAACTGAAATCAAAGTTTCCTTAACATTTCAATGCTTATTTTCTTTATTTTTCCATATCTATTACTAAATCTTTTATTAACTCTCAAATTGTATGACAATCTTGATTCTTCTTTATAGCTATATTATTATTATTCTTTTCAGGTTGGGTTTACGAAGTCAGCAGGTGGAAAAGGTCTTGGGTTTAGTATTGTCGGTGGAAAAGACTCCCCACGAGGTAACATGGGCATTTTCGTCAAGACTATATTCAACAACGGACAAGCGGCTGAATCCGGACTTTTGCGAGAAGGTTATTTTATTAACAGAATTAAAACTGTGTCTTAACAATTATATAATATTATAACAAAGCTGATACTTTGTTTGAGCCCCAACACAATATATGTATTACTCTTTAATAAACACACAAAGTACTAGAAGCATGACACAAATTTTCAGTTGAAATTAATTCAAATTCACATTACCAACGGTTGCATTGCAGCTGTTTGCCATTTTAACTATCGATGGCATTCCACGTGGACTTGCACCTGCCTTACGCAACCTACAAATATAATTTAAAATGTTGCATAAGGTAACCAAATATGGAAGCCTAATAAGTAACCGAAGCAATTACTATTAAAGTTCACTCGCTACTTTAATAAATATGTTTTGGACTTAAATAATTCATTCGTTGCAACGTTTTTTGGCTTAATTGACATTAGTTAAAAATGTGCTCCATTATTTATCTACTTTTTACTATATTGAGTCGTTGTCTTGACCTTAATTTGAATAAACATCGAGTATCGGCGTTTATTTTGTACTACTATATTTAAATTAGGTATACCTATGACTAAGATAGACAAGCAAAGGGCCACAATTTCACCTAATAGTAAGCGGAAATATAAAAGGTGAAGCATGTTTGCCCAAAATTGCCTATTTAGTCAACTTACCCCATATTTTGGATATTGAATGAATTTTTTATAAGTTTTATTATAGCACAGTAGGTCACCTGGTTATATTGGTATATATTTACGACGTATCTATATTACTCCAAAAAGTATACGGCTACAATGGAATGTAACACGGTATTGTAACATTTTACTTTTAAGAAATTCTACCGAGTACTTACTTGCAAGAAATTAATGCAGGCTGGCTTTGAATCGGGCTTTTAAGATGTGATTGAAAAATATACAAGGTAAACTAGTTTAATTAATCGCGATTCCTACATTTTTCCAGGTGACGAGATCGTCTCAGTGAACGGCCGGGCTACTGCAGGTCTCACCCATGGGGAAGCTATAAGGCTGTTCAAGGATGTACGCGCTGGTGCAGTGGCACTGCGCGTAACGCGGCGTGCTCCGGCGCGCTGACTACCGTGTGCCTGTTGCGGGGACAATGTGAACCCGCATCAGGCAACAACGGACCCCTTTGCAACGATATAGTCTATAACTTTAACGCGCTGACTAACCAATAATATAAAGCACAAATGGAAGTTACGATCGCTACGCTAGTTTTCCTATACTTGAGAATTCCTTCGAGTGGTGCGATGTAATTTTATGAACCGATTTCTCCATCCTTCTTCGTCTTTGGAGAGATAAGATGCATACTGAGATTTTGTCCTTGTTTTGTTTTATTTTATTTGATGCACAATAATTCACGGTCTTGACATACTCGTACGTCTGAATACTTATTGGTATTGACAATAAGTATTCGGCTATATGGTCGCTTATGAACAGGTGAGATTGTGGTCAAATACTTTCCTATTTTTTATTTACCGTGTAATACAAAACTCCAAACTAAAACTCGTGTAGCGATAGGAAAAATTCAAAGCTTTTGTTTTTGACTTCTTGTTTTCGAAACGAAGATAAAAATGTAGTTGTTTATACCAGAGTATAAGATAGAGTGAAGCAAATCACAGATGTGTGCTATGATATAACGTTCCGCGTAATTAACAATAGTAGATACCGCGGAACTACAAAAGGGGAAATTGCTATTAATGAGATAAGAATTGTAATTAATTAGTTTTTTGTCACTCCTATAAAATTTATTAATTTTGTATTTACGCGACATTGTCTATTGTTAGCACAATTGTTCCTTTCGCAGATATGCACTATCATCGACGATAAACTAGCTGTATATTACAGCACAATATTTAACAATATAACTTAACACATCTTTCCATATAATAGACAGGATAGCTACACACGGCGGCTGTAATAAAGGTATATTTTACCATTAAAGATACAAAATTTATAGGTATTTATAGCGCGGTAAAGCACGAAATACTTCGGTTTAATCTCGTATATTACGTTACGTCGTCTTCGTAAAGGATGTTGGAGAGGTTTCTATGAGAGGCAGCTGAGACTGGTGGCTCATAAATACACCCAGCATTTTCAAAAAAACGGGTATTGATTTGAAAATGTACCAAAATATTTTAATTGGTAAATTTTGTAGTTTCTCATTTTCCAAAAATTACAAACGTATCTATTTTCGAAATAAGTCCAAAAATATTAAAGTAATTCATTTAGGAATATTCTTGGAATATGAAAATTTATCTTATTTTAACGAACCTTTTTTCTGAATAAAAATTACACACAGTTTATGATCTTAGTAGCCAGAACGTACGTCATTCGAGTAGTCAATCTGTGGAATGTAGAGAAAAAAATATATAAAAAATATATTATCTGCCATGTGTGTGATACCTTGCTATATACTGTGAACCGCTTGACTGAGATAATAAAATTTTCAATGCGTTAACGCTAACAGGGGCAGTGAAGAAATTTTTGTTTACCCA
Source organism: Choreutis nemorana (assembly GCA_949316135.1). Lineage (NCBI taxonomy): Eukaryota > Metazoa > Arthropoda > Insecta > Lepidoptera > Choreutidae > Choreutis > Choreutis nemorana. The sequence continues at coordinate 5,752,618 of OX438598.1, forward strand.
CAAACTTGATTGCATCATTTTTGACAAGAATTTCATTCAAAACTGAATATATTTTTTATAATGGACTTAAATAAGTACTTTAAAATTGTCAATTTTATTTTAAACTACCACCACATTATAAACGTGTTGTAGTAAAACCTCAATTTCAAGGTTAGAAAAATGTTTTGGCTTAGCAGTTTTAAACACTTCAAGGCGATGAGATGAGGAGAGACAAAAATAGGATTGATAACAAATTCCAAACAAGAAATATACTTGTATTTCGCAATTAGTTAAATATCTTAACAGTTTTTACGACGCAAAGTAATGAGATTAACTCAAAATATATCAATATCGAAACACTGGATGACGTGTATGCGCAACAAATATAAAATATATTTTACGCTTTCCGTGGTATGTCAGTTCATTCTGGTGCATTGAAATACAAAAACATCGTCAGTTTTTGCCCAATCAATGCACCATATGGTTATAATATTTATGGAAAAAAAGATTAGAATTTCGTTTACCATTTTCTACTCCCCAAATTTTATTGAACCTTATGTAAAAATGAGCATTTACCGACCGACAACTTAACTGACGTTTGTTTATAAAATATAAAATTCGCACATAAGGATAAGTAGTTAACAGTTTTGGCCCGGCTTGAACACTAAAATTTAACTGTGTTTTGGCCTTGTTGTGTCAAGGATAGGGTAAGAAGCTTACATAACTTTGAGATTGGCCCACCAGGAGTTACAAATTTACCCTCAACGTCAAAGTTTTGTCACCGTAAAAATGCATTAAACTCAAATTAAGTAGTTTCAGTAGCAAATAAAAAGTATCTTAAAAGTCTGTACTTTGCGTCTGTACTGTCTGCGTCCAAAAAGGGTATAATACCGCTGCCTTAAACTAAATCTAAATTTAACATCAGTACAGTACTGAAAGATTTCAGTGTATTCGGAGAACTGAAAAAGACATAACAATTTATGTATCCAAAAAGAGGTACACCATACATTCTGTATATTGGAATGAAGAGATGAAATGAAGAATATTGTATTTAAGAAAAATAAAAATGACTGTGATATGGTGATTCAAAGCTGCGTTACACAATATAACTTTAAAATGTATTTTGTACATACTTACATAGTTATACCTATAACTAACTTATTTTTATAATAAGATGTATTCGACTAGTTTATATTTTATATATTAGGGAACCTAGTATGTGGGTTGCCTTTTTAAAGTAAGTAGAATATTTTATATTTCTCAATCATCATTCAAGTAAATAATAATATAATTGTTAGAGACATACCTAAGTTTTATATGTATAGCTATTTATATTTATAGTTTTTTACTGAATAACAAATAAACAATTAGCCTGAATGCTTGTCTTTTAAATATTCACAATTGTTAGATCTTAGTAATGAAATCTCTTTACTCGTAAAGAATAAAGAAGGCCACACTTTCATCGAAAGGTTCCGTTAAACCAATACAAAACATCTCAAATTTATGAGTAACTAGACAAAACATTACAAACTTTCACATACAGACATTTTTAAACCGTCACGCATAAAGATGGGTGTTATAAGTTCTACGTATGTATTTGTGTACTTGTCTACTTGTGTATTTGTCTCTGGCATTATAGCTCCCAAACGAATAAATGCGGATTTTTTTTTCGGATAGCTGATGTGATCGAGACGGTTCTTAGCTATTATACAAGATTACCTCATTTTCTTCATAGTTATAAAAGTGATTTCACTAACATCGACTTTTTCGATTAATTTTAAATTTGGTGCACCTAATGTTACTTTGGTATTTTTACGATATGGTAACCATAACCTCATGCTGCAGCGCCAAGTTCAACTTGCCAACTCCCCAGCAACTAACAGTAGATATAGCGTGTTTCAAATTATTTTTAATTAGAATGGTCTCAATGAGTACTAAGTTGTTTAAAATACTGATTGGACTTAAATATAAAAAATGGAGCAAAAATAAAAGTCGAAACAGCGACATGAGTTGTTTGACTGCCAAAATATTTCATATTGAATTAATTCTTTTGAAATATTGTATTTATTCTCGGAAAGTATGTATGCGACTTTCGAATTAGAATATTAATCGGATCGTGTAATCATATTTTATTTATCTGTTCTTTTATTGTTTTAATTTAATTGATTTAGCAGTTCCCCGACGTGACGACACTTCAACTCAAATATTCGTAGTAAATTAAAGCTAAAGGGCCAACCAACAAATTTATTTATTTTCTTTGTAGGGGTTTTTTTTTCAGGGGTTTTGTATTTTGAATAAATCATAGTTTCGCCATGTTCGTCTCTCCGCGATTTGACTCGGAATGGAGTATGACTCAAGGGATGGAGGTACAATAATACTGTTATATCAGTCCCGTGAAGAACTGTTAGAAAAAATTTTAAAAAAAAATGGAACCCATTGGAAATGGTTTTCTATTCAACAAAAAATGCATATCATCTATTTGAGAACTATCTTTTGTAGTAAGTGCTTCTCGGAAAAATAATGATTATTTCCGTTAGTGACGTTGGATTTGATACATAATCAATTTGTGCTATTTGAGTTTATTTTTAGGCGCGAATTTTGGTTTTGAATATGAAACAAAAAAAAATGACTGCACCCCACCAGACGGTAGGTTGAAACGGTCGTAGAACGATGATGACTTATTTTAACTTCAGAAACATCACCACCCCCTGCCTGCCATGAATTTTTAATTGCAAATAAAAGTCACTACATATTTTTATTAATTTTATGAGCACTAAATAAACATTAAAGTCTACGTTGTAACAGTTACCAAGTTAAATTCAAACTTTTTAATTTCAAGTTACAAAATGCTTACCTAAATAAAGAAATACATGACATGAATAAGCGAATAACATATTAAGTCACTGCATATTATTATAAATATTTACAATTTTATAGTTATACAGTATATCTCTTACTCTCTACAAGTTAGTGGTAAGATTAGGCTATCGACAATACATAGGCAAGTTTTAGGTATGTTGCAGACACACAGCAATATATTTTAAAGCGTTATATACCTCTTTATAAGGCTTATTATTTATGTGTATTTATATTATTTCGATTTGCAATTTGAAGTTTAAGCAAATTATTCAATAGTAAAATGTTATTTTAATGTATCTACTAAGTTAAGTAAGGTTGAACGGTATTGATGGAATATATTATAATTGACGGAACACATTTTTTTCACAAAAGTTATTCTCATACATCATCATTCTCAATTCTCAAATCAAGTATTGATTTTTACCAAAACCAAGTAAGATATTCTTTCTCAAATTACGATTAATATAGTTTAAATCTGTATTTATTGCCAGATTTTCAACCCCTCCCTACCGAGACTAGCGATAATGAATAATTTATTTGAATCTCTATAAATAGTCAAATTTAACAAAATGATAACAGTCTTGCGATGTGTCCTAAAAGACAATAGGTACATTTCCTTTAAAAATACGTAAAAATTGGCACAACATGCTCAACGAACAAAACGAGCCTACCGTCTAATGAAGGGAGCAAATTGTATTTGCACGAGAACGAAGCGCCCAAGGCTGCCTTACTTCCGACGCACCCCGCTAAATTGAATGGTTTCAGTTAGTATTTTTTTATTCCCTCCTTCGGCAAAAGTACATATAAATGACTCTCGTTAAGTAAGGACTAACTGGATTCTGTAAGACATTTACGCGCCGCTGAACTAATTTCGCTCGAAGCAACATTTAAATCATTCGTGCTCGCCCCCTATGGTCTCTGTGAATATAAATAATTGAATTCAACTGAGATTCAATTTTAGTCGCATGTGGATAATCGACTAAACTTAATTTTAAGCCAATTAAGATTTCCGATGAATGTCCCTCATTTTGGGGTTTTTAGTACAAGTGTCACAGTGCCCGCTGGAAGTGCCTTCAAGGCTGCCCAAGCTTGAGTCCGGGTAAATCCCTTCATGGACACTCCACCCGCTGAAAGAAGTTCAGCACCAACAACAATTCGACCGCTTTGCGCAGCTGCTCCTCCTGAAAAAGGAAACGCCTAATTAAGAATACTCGTTCACAGTAATTATGTACATATTTGTAATCTAAATAGTTAAGAATATTATTTGATGTTTCCTGCCAAAACGTAATTTTGGTACAAGATTTGAAAGTTATCCCAACAAAAAGGAATGGTTAAACAGGTTAAAAAAAGAATCACCGGGAGTTTAAGGTTTGCATGTCGAGTTTAGGACCATCGTACAAGATTTAACAGCTATAGTTAAGATCACGTTTTTTGCAATTCATTATATTATATTACATTACATCTAGCATATTATATTACACCTAGCATTTAGCTTAGCTATTATATTACATCTAGCATATTTTAAAATTTGTAAACTTACCTGCAAATAATTTTTTGATTGTAAGAGGTTTATCACCATATGGTGAATCTCGTCCACCATCAAGCCCAAAACCGAGGCCTGCTCCACCTCCGGCTTTTTCTAAGGAAACAGTCACAACAGCATCTTTCGCTTTATCAAGCTCGGATGATTTCGTTTCAGCCAAATTATTTTGAACTTTTGGCTCCGCTAAAATAATAATAAATATTTTGATTAGGCATCAAGAATCCGGTCATTTTAAATTTGCCAAACTTATAACACATGCCATTATACCTTTTTCAGAGCCATGATTCCTTTCCTCTGCAACTTTTTCATATTCATCTTCAATCTCAATTACTATTTCTGAGCGTTGATCCTGCAAAAAATAAGGTTATATTTAAGTATCATGTCAATTAGTAAATACTCTCATAAATATAAAATGTTCAAAATTATACCTTAAGAATGGCAACAGATTGCGCATGAGTCAAGCCAAACATTGGGCAGCCGTTAATGCTGCGAATTTTCGCACCTCTTCTTAACCCTGCTTTAGCTGCAACACTGTCACCTAAAACGCGATGAACCTGTAAAACAATGTTTAATTTAACAAATATATATCTGGGACTTTGTCATTATTGTTGATTGAAAACTGTAATGAAAACTTTTACTTCTATTTTCTTGAACAATAAAAATAGTACTTACAGTTACATCCTTCGCTTCACAATCAATCCCACCTGCCAAAATCAAACCAACTCCAGCACCACCACCACGCTTGAATTTGATTAACCTTGAAGGATTTTGGTTGGCATTGTAGGGCTCATTGACTTGAGGTTCAGAGAAGCATATGTCATTGTTAAGTTTTAAATGCCTTTCAGTACTGACAGGTTTTAATTCAGCCGTAACAATTGTATCTGTAGTTATAACACGGTTCTGCTCAATGATTTCTTCTTTTTTGTTGTTGATAACATGTTTATTCCTTTTTGATTCAATTTCATTAGTTTCTGGTAGTATATTCACTTGATTCGATTTAAATAAATCCAAACCCGTTTTTTTTATTTCTGTTATTATTTTTTCTGAAATTATAGTTGGTGGATCTTCAGTCTTTGAAATATCAAAATGGTTCTCGTTAGGCTTAGATTTATTACTAGAGGAAGAGTTACGTTTTAGTCTTGTATTTTTAAAATCAGTCTTTCTTTGTCGAACACTAATTTCACAATCACTGTCAGAATCAGTTTCTGCAATTACTTTGTTTCGTCGCCTGGTATCGCCTTTATTTGATAAGGCACTCACAGAAGATGTGAGTGAAGAAAGACGTTCAGACGCTTTGGTAGTAAGACAAGGTGATTTATTTTGTATTTCTTGCGTAATTTTTGTTTCAACCACAGGTGATTTCAACTTAACATCTCGACCACTTCGGCATTTTGCTGAAGCTAAAATATTTCTCCGATTAATTGTATCAATATTATATGACTTTGATACCTTCATCTTCTCAGAATCACCAGTGGAACTTTCTAATGAACTACAACTAGCCTGTGATCCAGATGTAGCAGCTGAACCTGCAGATGAACTTAGTGATACATTTGTATCCGAAGAGACAGAACGACATACGTTTCTTTTGATATACTCCCCACAACTCTTCTCTGTTATCGAAGACTTTGAGGGAATCTCAGTTTTTATAAGATTGTATGACGTGTAATGATGAATTCTAGGTGAAAGACGTGACCCATCTGATTCTATACTATCCAACTGATGCAAAGGTGATGATGCCGAAGATCGAAAACTGGATTGGGTTGAACTCATTGCGGAATCGTTATCACTGTCGACTATTTCAGTAGCAGTGCATATTTTAATTTCTACATTTTTGAAGTCACGTACTTCATTGAGAATATGATTTGATAACTTATTGTTTATAAGTGGGAACTGAGCTAATGGATCTGTTGATTGCGAAAAATCTTTTGTATTTTTGTTCTCTAAAGACATTCTTGATGTTTTTTGCGATATCTGATGTGATATTTTACTTAGCGCATCTACTTTATCCTGGAATTTCCGCTCTGGGGTCGATTCTTTTGACAAACAGGAAGGAGTATATACTTGTAATGATTTTCGCTTAAAAGCAGGAGAATATTTTGGTATGTTATTGGGCAAAAGATTGGTATTCCACTTATCTTCGCTTAAGCGGGTTGACTTAATAGTATTGACTTTTGTTTCTTTAACATTATTCATGTTATTATTTCTAGGTTTTGGAAGAAATGCTTTAGAAAGGGGATCTTGAACTTTAATTTCTGGTAAGTCAATTATTGGACCTTGAGCTTCAGGTATTACCAACCCCCGCAATTTTGACATTGATTTTTTTCTTTGCTCAATTAAATACTCTAGATTGGACTTATGGACGTTTTTGGCATTATTATCGTCACTAGCACTTCGACTATGATAGATAGTTTGTGCCATCGGAGCATCAACAATTATTGGTAAAGTGCTAGTACTGCCGTAGAATATTGGCTTTCGAATTGTTTCATTAGAAACATTTTGGTTGGCGAAATAATTTTTCGAATGTGATGAATTTTTTAAAGCACCAACAACCTCAGGTCTGTCTATTCGTGAGTAAGATCTAGGCAAGTCATCTAGATTTTCTTGAGATTTTGTTAAACGCTTATCCAATGAAGAAATATCGGGATATCCGTTGGAATAAATATTTTTTCTTGCTGTTGAAGGGGTTCTAGATGGCAGTGTACCACACTTTTCCATTATATCCGAAGTTGTGGGTCTATCGTTAGAAAACATAGCTATTTTGTCTTTCACACTAGCTTCGCTTCTTGGATCTTGGCTTCTTGACGTATATGAGTATCGGGATCGAACAGTTCCTACTGACCATCCAGAATTTATTCGAGGTGGTGGCCTAGATGGTGGTTCAGGAACTTTTTCTATGGCATCTGATGGAGTTTCTACTCCGTCAGGAGGTTGCCGTGGGCAAGTCGGAAGTGGTGTTTCATCATTCGATGAGCTCTTATCTTCAGCATCGCTTTTAATAACCCGATCTGAAATAGCAAAACAAATTAATCAGTTTCAAATACTCCACATACGTTTACATAATTCAATGGATTTTACATTATCTTGTGCCGTCAGTAGCGGTAAGTATCTAAAGTGGAAGTGATTATCAGCACGCACACTTGTCTGGTTGATGTCTGGAAAATCAGCGACCTTTTTATTTACAAAATCAGCTGTTTTCTGAGAAGTATTCACTTTTAAGTGGGATTTAAAATAACTACGAAATATATTAATTTTTGCGGCAGAAACAAATGCTCATTGCTCTACCGAAATCAATACACAGGTTGACAATTTTCTTATGTGGAGATGACAGTAAATGAGTATATATGTCTTTGTTGAATGTTATAATAGAATATTACTGAATCAACGACTTAATGAACAAATAAAGAGCAATTTTACAATACTGTATCCCACTAATAATTAGAGTGTGTACAACGTTCAAGTGAGGAAGATTCTAAATGATAAATAATAGTATTGAATTGGGATTTACACAAAATAATGGTAACATTCTTAAGCAATTAAGTCATCAACACTTTATGACTAATTTTTTCAAATTTTCTATTCAAACGTAGGTACCTAACCAATTTGGAATAACAAATGTGACAATTCAGTCATTTTATTTTAACAGCACAATTGACTAAGAATAACAAAGAAAATCAATTTATTTCAACTAACTTATTCTTCATATTTCTGCTAAGACGAGTTTTTTTACGAATGAGCTATGTAAGTACAAAATAATTTGATTTTCTTTTAAGTGTCAACAAAAATATTTGTGTAATTAAAACTAAAAACGTGTCATAGTTTGTCAGAGATTAATTGTTTCTTCAACAAAAGGTGTAATTTGGAAAAAAACACAGTCAGAGAAAATACAAGAACATTCTTATTTGCTGTTTGATTATAAACAAGATTCTTAAATATAACCCTTATATTCCACAGAATGTATGTAAATGGCATATGGCGCACTCCTTTTAAACATTGAAAATCAACTAACCAGTAGATCTAATATATTCTTTTTCGTCGTCGGTTGAATGAAGGCAGCGGGAATGTCTTATTTTAACAACACTATACGATTTAGTATCCAAAACTATGACTTGACGCGTGTACATCACTACACTGAGAACTGATTATTAATTTTGACCAGATGTTAATAAATGGAAGTTTGCAATTTAACTGGTGTTTTTTTCCAATTTGTCAATGTATTAGAACAAAAGATGGTCGTTTACTTTACGGACATGGCACGCTTCGGTCTGTTTACACAGTTGTCTTATAAATTTCAGCATTATTGTGTTCAAATGACCTCAGAGGTTTTATTTTGTAGCTACAGGCGAGCATACGCCGTCATCATTAATTTTGGACGATGGCATTGAACATATTTAAACAATTGCAAAAATTCTGATTGAACGGAAATCGTCTAGAAATAAAAACACGGTTAATAAAATTTATGTAACGTTTTGTAGCGTTATACTGGAACCATTTAAAACAAGATGGTCTAAGGATTAATTCCCATTATTAACTAATCAATAATTAGATATACAAAGTAGGCCTTAATAACTCACGAGGTTGGCAACGCGCGCGTATTTGTTTTAGTGTTGCAAATGACATGGACAAAACTCTTGACATTGTTTACCATGAGTTGGACCACTATTGAGCTTGATTAGTCATGCAATGTGTCTCATTTTCGTTTATAGAATTACTTTAGAGGATTTTTTTTAATCGAACAACATATTATAGCGAACAAATTAAGTTTATAACAAAATGTCCGTAATCGCTGATTTATCGAAAACCATAATTTTTTAATGGTTTTACTTCCGATCGGTTTCGCAAATACCTATTCGTCTTGATATTCGTATACAGCAAACAAATTTGTCTTCACTCTAAATTAATCATTAATTTTCATAAGGAACCCATAGGTGTAATACAGACCCAGCATGGACATGGAGCGTCGAGGAAGTCTCTTTATCTCCAACATAATGCTGACTTGTTTCGCTTTTGCTTAGCGTCATTTATTACATCACAACACTTCTATGAAATAATCCGGTTCTATGTTTCAGTTCATTCAGAAAACACTCACATTTTACTTTCATTGTGTCTCGAAAAAAACACCAAGAGCTTGAAAGATCAAAGAGTTTTATTTCTCGGTCGTAATGTATGGTCTTCGACTCGCGTAAAAAAGGATCCGGTCAAGAATGTGGAACGTGGCCATTAGCGGCCAAAATTACAGTTATTTAACATAGGCTGAAACGTAGACCGGCGTGAGCGCAGGCAGCGACACAGCGTGCGACAAGCGAGATGAGCGATGGTGAGGGACAAATGGTGAGCGCGACCGCCGCGGCGCGGCGCGATGCACTGAGTTGCCTCGGACTTGCACAAATTTGCAGCGTCGCCGCCCTTGACGGGGGCGTTGCTCCGATCCAGGGACGGACACCGAGCTGCGCACGCGACGTTCCCCGCGACCCGCCGCAAGAGCACTCGTCCGACCGACGAGGCCTCTGTGCCAAAGCCACAGCCTAGACTCCTTTATGCAAAACAACGGACTCCATGTCAGGCAACACACAGTCTTTTATCACAGCCGGATACTAAGAGGCCTACATGTTTAAACCACATATCAGGTGTTAAATTGTCAATTCGACAAAAAGTATCCATATTCTTTAAGCTTAATGTTTAAAACATAATGTGGATCAATAAATAAATCTTAGGTTATTTTTAGCACGAAGGCGTTAGAGGGCGGCGACCGAGAGCTGTGCACTTGCTTATATGTCAGGGCCGCGGCACCCAGTGTTTTTACTTTAGTATATATTAGTATTTAATATTTTGTTGTTCAATGTTCAAACTAATTTATCTTCAAAATGTTCATCGTGCCGGTATTTTAAGAATCGCGGCATGAAGCTGTGGCGACGACGGTGGCGGCGGCGGGGTGACGTCGCATAAGACGTAGAAGCTGGAATGCGCTGAGCCTCCTCGCCACCCCTCACAATCCGGACGCGGCCTTTAAACCGCTCCGACGTGTTTGCAGACTTGCTTGCACATTTTTTTACATTCTCATCCTTTTGTAATCACCTATACGTAGTCCCAATATAGACTAGCTGTAATAATTTATTATTTACGTAGGAGCATATTATGTTCGAGCTTAGGTATGTTTAGTAAAATCCGATTGACCTGGAATATGTCCTTATTCATTTATAATCCAACGACAGATTTGATCATAGGAAAAACAAGGTAAACTATCGTAAAAGAGTCGTACTACCTAGATTTTTTTAATACAAAAAAGCGATGAGTTAACTTCATGTCGATATGTTAATTGATATGGACAACAAATGTTTCAGGTTCTATGAATAGATGAATTCCAACAGCGAAACTATGAAATAGATAAGTAAAAGAAAGTGTAATCGATTTCACTTTCAAAACTAAATTAACTTTCTCCAATGACATGTCTTACATAATTCAAACAAGACAAGAGTCAACCACAACATTTGTATCAGTAAAGGTCGCCGGGCAGCTTTTATTAGCTTAGAGGTATTGCAATGCTGTTTCCATTACGTAGTGTTACGGCGACCCGCCCGACCTCCAACGCGACGCCTTGCCTTCACTACCAACTACCAGAGCACAGAGGCGGCCGCCAGTTCCTTTCTCATCACTTCATCTCACATACTTTTACACAATTAATAAAAGATACCTGATCTTCAATTAAGGACAACAGCCCGCAAAACAGACAGGAAGTAAAGGCAAGTTTGTGAACCTCTTTTTTGTTGATCGTTGCGAACACTGTGAATGGTTCATACCTAACTTAAACACATATACATAAACCCAATAAAAATACCCTTGCGTTGGCATGTGGGCAAGTTGAGTGCTGCGAATCAAACCCAGCATGCCTGGAATCCGCCAAACGTTACTACATCCTACCGCCACCTGCTGTTTTATTTCCACCTTTACGTCCTTAGGGTAAGATACACTCTCAGAACGCCGGTTAAGTTTCTCAAAGAACTTTTTGCTATGTCGTACGAGGAAATTCCAAGACTTCCAATGAAAACGGCAACCGAATAATTGAAGCAAGGAGTTTTCGATATGGTGACTTTTTACTTTGTAGATCTTTTTTTTTCTCAGACTTAGAAATGCAATTTGTTATACTTGCCAGAAAAAAATGTATTTGTTAAAGTTTATGTTTTCATCGTACACTAAAAAGCAATTGCCGTTCCATCTTACGCGTTGGTTACGTAAGTTTTGATTCAAGTTCACATTAGTTTTATATTTTCCAAGTTGGCTTTTGATGAACATATTTAATGTTTATTCGTCATCATCCAAATTGTCATATTCATCAGCGTTAAAATACCTACCGACTACAAACCAAAGATTTATAATCTTTGCTTCAAACAACAAAATAGAAACAAGCGCTCGGCCTCCTAATGCTTTTGTGAAATTTTCAAGGTCTTAAGATTTAAAAGAGAATCCACATTCATTCATCTAATTTAAATAGCCTAGGCAGAGTTCGGCAATGACCACATCACATGCATGCACACACATCACACATGTTTCACATCTAAAATTACATAATTCTTGGAGATTAAACCTACAAACACTGAGAATCGCAAACTTCATAGTTTCAGCCCCTCAAGAAAACTAATCCTTATTCAACAGGTAGTGAAAACTGCGATTGTTGGTATTTTGTATTTTAATGGCAAACACTATTTCCCCCAGATTATGAACATTCAATTGACAGTACACACATATAACTCTAAGCCATTGGGGCAAAAGGTCTGTCAAAAGATCCAATCAAAAGCATCTAAAATAATGAAAGTGGTCATTGTTTCGAGATGCAGTATAGGACTTTACATCTTGAAATACGTAAATTATCTGGCTGCTTGGTTTAACCTGTAAAATATACTTGGGTGCAGGCTGGTAACCTGAAGTTATAAAGCTATAAAACGCTGTGACGAAGTACGAGCACTGTATGTACGTCCTTAGAAAACGAAAGGTTTGAGTTGAGCATTTAAGAATTGGGATCACTTTCAATAATAACTGTATAAAATTAAGGTGCAGGCATGCAAAGTGGTGAACAATGAAAGCTGACGGACAGGTCGCGGTGCTCGCTGTAATGATGGCGGGATGCCAGCAATGCACCACACACGCAATCATTACTAGGTACTTTCCTTTATTTCGTACAAAAACTTTACGGTAAGTGTTCCTCCACTTGGACTTTAAGTACAAGTACCTATCTTGGGCCGCGTTCGTATGAAATCTTGAAGCAGATTCAAAAGTTTTTAAAACTTGTAAAGTTTCAAAGAAGGTGATATCGGTCGCATTGCGAGTCGGTGCCGGTGGAAGCCGACCGAAACTTCGTTACGCCATGTGCAAGGAATGGGCAGGTGCGGCCGGCGGCGCCCGCGCGCTCACACCACACGGCGGAGGCGCTTTCACGAACACACGCAAGGATTCACTACTTTTATTTTAGATTCTACATTCAAACCATTATAAAATCTGCATTCAATATTCAAGCTTGATGAATACAAAAAGGTTTATGTTGAATTTCTTAGCGGCCGTAAGACTGTAAACAGGATTAGCTAATAAAGTTACTCAATTTTCTATCATTTAAGTGTTTGTTGTTCGCAATAACATTAAAAACCTATGACATCGAAGAATGCAATAAAATTTCTGTTAAAGCTTAACAGCACGACAAACGATTAAGAAATTTACATAAAGTCGATTTTGCAAGTATTATGTGTTTCTTTAATAGGCGTGCTCAACGAGCTATCTAGGCGCGGCTACAGTCATTTTATCCTACTATTATACTATTACTTACATAATCCAACTTATCAATATGTATGGCCTGCATTTTAAAAAGGTTTTAGAAACACCTTTCAAGCTATTTTCTGAATTTCAAGAGACCAATGGATTATTATATTACTCTGTCTATGTTATTTTGAGAGTAAAAACTACAATCACTCCAATTCAATTTAAACTATACAGGTACATTGCAAGATCTTCCCAAATGTGTGTCAACAATATCAAAACAGCTATAAAAGTTCTGATTCAAGGAAACATGATCTCTTGCTAGATTATTTATATTTGGATTAATTATGAATTATTTCTATGAACTTACCTTCCCAGAAATTCCTTTCAAGTGTGGGTTTTCGTTCCGTCGTTTTGTTTTCGATCAGATTCAGCTTCCTGAAAACAAAAAATACAGTCGTAATGACTAAGAAGAAAATCATCTTAAAATCAAAATATGAACATAACAATGATTTACTAATTTTGTCTGCATTTGACATAAACAGGACGTTTACAAATCGTAGGTATAGGTAAAACTCTTAGCTAGCGGTAGATTCATGATTAGTACTCTGCTACTTTTATTTATTGAATAAACACATGTCTGGTAATGTAAACATGCGCTTCGAGCTCACATCTAGGAAAGTTATTTATTACAATTCAGTTTAAAACACATAAGTGACCAATTTCTCTAATAGCAACAATTAAGAGGCATTCTACACGGACGCCTGTACATGGATGCAGAGACCAAGTAATGCTGGAGATTTTCAAATTTGTAAAGATTAGACGTGATTTAAGAAACCTTTTTCACACGGTTTGAGTACATTTTGAGTGACATAAGGATAAGGAATCGGTTCTTCGTAAATTATACGGAACTTTTATAAATGGAACCGTGGCGACGGTTGCATTGTGAACACCCCTTAAGTGAGTAGTTCGGTGTGCGCCGGCGCAGCCTCCTGTCTCAAAACTCCGCCTCTGCCATTATCCGCACTTCAACTACCACTATTTAGATTAAACACACTTATTATGTCTTTACAGAATCCATATTTTACAATGATTTACATTTCTCGAAAGCTAAAAGCTTTATTAAGGACCGGTGACTGCAATTTTGTTATATTTTTTATTCATGAAGAATGTTAATAAATGTATGTGTTCCAACTTTAACGAAAACAAACAAATTATGTTTTTGTTTTTTTTCTACTTTGATGTTATTTTTCGTTAAGGTAGTAGATCTACGCGCGTGATCGTCTGGATTGGAAATAGTTCGCTGTGTTTCGGTTCGAGAGATTAGAGAGCCAGTGTAATTACAGGCACGAGAGGTATAACATGTCAGCTCTTGACGTTCTACGACATCAGAGGCATCGCTTTGTCATTAGGCGGTGGTAACAGGTAAACCGTGTACTTGTTTGCCCATTACGTTGTAAAAAATAAATAAATAAATAGGTTGCTAACTGATAATAACTTTTGATTTAAGTTAATGAATAAATACATAAATTAAAATAAAAAATTACGATCATAAAGAACAATAAGAATGACATCAAGAGAAATTTGGCGTTAATAAAAATATATCTTTCATGCCACATAAATATGGGCATAATAAGTTAAGAATCTGATACTATTTTATTTAAAATAGGGTGTAACAACGAAAGTCTAACAACATGTTTTATTTGAATAAAAAACATCAATAACAGGATTTCATGTCTGAAATCAAACATTCTTGAAATCAACATTATCTTCGGGTACATGGAAGAAAATCTTGTAAAATAAAGCCGAATGCCGCAATAATGAAGGTCGGAGTATTTAAAATAATTACTCAGATAATCTTAGAAGACAAAGCATAAACAGTGAAAATGTATGACGAATAATGATGTCGTAGGTTTATTCCCACGAAGTACCTATCTGGAAATGGGACGAAATTTATCAACAAGAGAACGTGCCTTGGTAGGTCAAAATATCACGTTTAGCTGTTTGTCATTGCAATTTAATTATTATTCATGTTATAAAACATAAGGCAAATTTTAATAAGTATGTTCGGTTAATTCTGCTTCGGTTATTACCGTAAATTAATTATATTGTAACTGAATTTCATTGCATCAAGATGTAAATGAAAACAAAAGTAAGGAGTAAGCAAAAAGTTACTACAAGTATATTTGTTCCAAAGTTCACATTAGTTAATAATATATGTACAAACTTGCATACACATAGTGTTTCTGCAATTATGTAAAAATCTCAGACGATATGTACAAAAAGTACATTGAAATGAATATAATTAGCCATGCATGATTACGAAAACCATGACACTACGTCATGCTTTTGTTAAATTTAATATGCTTGGCTTCAACTAAGTATGTAACACGAATTTTTGACATAAAAAGCAATTTTTTAAAATATTTACAGCATATCATGAACTAAAATATGACTTGTATTGTGGTATGATTATGTAGAAAGCAAACTTTACATAACATAATCGTACAAAATCAAAGCTTTGATTGTCGTACATTTTAAAATATGTATCAATAAAAATAATTTATGAAAATCTTCAGTAAACATTTACCTATATGTATCACACATCTAAAGGAGATTATTTGAGTCACAATTTTCTTCGGAATCTACTGTCCTCGTAAATCTAAATGCATTTATTTCTGAATAAAAATTAATGATAATGTCCACAAATGTAACATTAATCTAGAAATGCGGTTTTGGAATTGGTCAAAGCTACGTTGGTCGAGTATTTAATTGGCAAATTTGCAAATCTTCAAGTCTATTTTACTTAAACGCCTCTCGTAACCTAACCACCTTAATTATGCATGTTGTGCAATAACTTATTAAACATCACAAATAGCTTATGACATTGGATTTATGCATAACATGCAAATCACAAATTTGCACTTAATAATATTTAAGTTTGCAATCTGTAGATTTCATGGGAAAAAATCGATTCTAAAATGTTTCAAAACGGCCACGTTTCTAATATGTATTTATAATAAGAGGTGAGCATCTTAACCAAGGCAAATAAAATCTAGTTCTACTTAAATGTCAGTATAAACTAGTTGCTAAGCTCAAATACTGAATGCCATTGACTTTAAACTAAACACGATTGTGATCTAGTATTGGAGGCCACCTTAGGATGCTAAGTTAACATTTTAAAGATTACGAGTATCAAAGCTGTATATTTTCATATCGAAATAATTATTGTACTTTTTCTCGGAGTCTTTTTATAAATCTACTAACACACAGTTTGTTTATTTCTAAAGAAATATTACACAACAAATATAGGAACATTGTGTGCTGTTGAATAATTCTTAGTTAAAAATTAAACAGGGCTGTAACGCAAGATAGAAAGGGTTTAGTTAAAGAGCATCGCAAGAAAGCTCTCCGTGGTACCAGCGCAGCGTTCGATTACAAAACTTGTTTTTTGTTTTGGAGCAATGCATAATGCAGTCGCGAAAGGCAGCAGGTTGCTCCGGGGCCTAACCTAGGCTAACCGCGTCGTGACTCCCCCCTCGACCCACCCTGCACATTCCACAGCTAGCTAGTACCTACATGCGCCCGATGTGGCCTAAGGACCAAACCCTCCCTTTTCACTATGAAAATCCTTGACAACTTTATAGATTTCATTATTAGATCACCTAACCTTCTTTCAAGAAACCTGTACTTGTTATTATTATATTCAGTTGATAAAGTTACGTTCTCTTTTACTGGAGTAAGTCGCATTACAAGGTCACGACTGCACTCTTGTTTGTATATTTTTTTAATGAAACGACGATTCATTTATTCCACCTTAAATGGCAGGTGGAATAACCGGCGGTTTCCTTATTTATATGTTTTAATAAACCTGTATTTAGAACTGTGTGCCAATAGTAAAATGACTTCAGATTATAAACCAATCATTCTGCAATAACATACCCGTAAGTGGATCATTTATAACAAAATTTATTGAGTTAAAATTTTATGGGTATCACGTGTTTAGGAGTTTTTAACTCGACTACGGCAAAGCCAAAAAAAAGATGGATTACAATGGAGTACTTACTTTATCTACACTTTTAATCTTGGTGTGTTCAATTACTGAATTTATCTACTCGTTATTCCAGTAAGCATTCATTTAAGTTAATCTACGGTTAACTCATTAGCTTATCGATTTGGAAAGTCTGAAAGTTCGCAATTCGAAGGCTTGAAATGTTTTTCGAGTACCCACTTTTTGGTATGCAGGAATGCAAGCATCGTTAAAAATAAGATGCTAATAAAACACAGGCTGTCAAAGAGGCTGCAGTGTACGTACTGTATGTACATATGTATGTTTCCAGTAGGTACCGTTACAATAAGAGACACTTCTCGGAATGGATCAATATTGAGTTAATCATTTAATATTGCATATGGGTTTTGAGTTTTACTTATTGCACTTGAATGAGTGCTGCTTTCTTACACTGTATACATAAATAGTTTGAAATTTCACATAAATTCTGGCTTTCCCGCTTATTGCAGGTCGTATAAATTATCCGAAATGTATTGGATTCATAGTTAGACGAAGGTTCTCTTTAGACTGAATGTTATTTTTATGATGACGATAATACCTACTTACTTCGAAAAATTGAGGCATGTCGGGCTTTTTGGAGTACATGCTTTTATTTCCGTTAGATAATCATAGCAGTTTATTTATGTCTACCGTGTTAATTGATAAAATGCATATTCTTAAATATGCACTCTTAAATTTTATAGGCGGTTTAAATACTCAGAATTCAGGAATGCATTGCAATTCAGATCTAATTTATGTTTATGGAAAATATAAAATTTGGTTAAGATATGATTGAATTGATGCTAGGTAATTGAATTTTAAATTAACGTTAATACATTTTCTCATCCAGGATTTTAAAACAATAGTAGGTATAAGAAAACAATTAATATAGGTTAGAAAAATTACAATAATCCAATAACCTACCTAACCTGAAATTATATACCTAGAAAGTTCTAGGTATATAATTTCAAAAAACCCAAACTCTGTTGGTTTTTAAAGTCCCCTTTGGTGGAGTTTGGGCACACAGCTCACGTCGCTTTGTACCGCCCGAAGCCCAGCTCAGTCTCAGCGAGGCATAGCTCACATCTCCACTTCAATCACGCCATTCAAATATGATACATCTCCGCTCCGCTTGCCTCGTCTCCGGTTTGGTGGAGTTTGGGTATTAGTAATAGAATACAAATGATATCGAATGAGACAGAAGTGATTGAGGAATGATTTTTCTCTATGAATGTTTTTAGGGTTTCGTAGTTCACGTCCGGAACCCTTACAGTTTCATCATGTCCGTCCGTCCGTTCGTCTTAGGACCTTTCAAACACTTAGTACCAGAAAGATGAAACTTTTCGTGGATATGTAAATGTACCAAGTCGACAAAGTGATTTAATAAAATAACGATATTTTTTTGGGGTACCTCCCCTACACGTTAAGTGGGAATGATTTTTTTTCTTGCGTTTACCCCATAGTGTGGGGTATTATTATTTTGATTTAGGTATCCGTTTGCGAGAAAATCAACATTAAATCGCATTTTTTCTAAAAGCTAAACGGCTCTCTCGAAAAATCTGAATAAATTCACAATAGTAGTCTACATGTCTACATGATGAACTTTGAAGTAAAACAATAACGGCTTAAATAACTTTGCTCAGCTCAGCTCAGAAGCTATAAATGACTAACTCGTAAAATGCGCTACCTTGGATGACTTCGAACAAAAATAACTAAATAATAATAAAACGTGTAAAATGTTAAAAATAAGATCATAACAAGTATGGGTGACTACGGAACTCTATTCCATGCGTGGCCTGACACGCACTTGGCCGTTTTTTTTTCAACTCTCGTCCTGACAAACACGTGCTCAATTCGGAATTTGAAATCGGGACGCAAGATTATGAGGCAGGATATCAAAATTAATGAACAAGTTAAATATTTTATTTTTTGCACAATGATATCTCTATTGTTATGGCTATATTGTTGTTCTACGGATTACATTTTATAGATGTGTTAGTCGATTGTGAAGATTCGTGTGATGGTAAGTTTAGTAACAGTTACAATCGGAAGAGGAAAGTTAATTGTGACTGTGTTTAGCCAATAACTAGAAAAGCTTGTAAACGCCGATAAATGTGGTAGGAGACCGTGACAGAGAGGGACGAGCGTGCGAACAGGGTCAGACGTGCTATTGTCGTGTTTGCTATTATTTTCTTTAATTTAACACATTTCCTTCGCTGCATATGAACTGTGAGTTATCTCGCTGGTAGTGCAAGATCAAGGCTACCCAGCCGCTTCCGCCTCTAACGCAGAACATTCCTTGTGTAGAAAATGCGTCAATACTAGTTAATTAAATAAAAAGAAACCCATTCACCGACAGTCGCATTTCAAAAGCTTTTCACGTGGGATATGATAATCACATAATAACATCTTCCCCACCCACCTGTTTTGATCCAGTATTTGCTTAAACTGCCTTTAACGAGCTAACTGCAATATTTCGGCAATTTCCAATATAATTACTACAATTAAAACAAACGTGATCGGTTTTAAAGTACGTTCACTTTTGCGTACTTTTGAAATCTCTCCGTAGAAGTATATAGGCGTATAATAACCGATAAGAAAGAACATCTCAATGTAACGACGTGATCGATGCTAAGATATCATTGCCGAGAGAAAGTATTTATGATAGGTGAATTTAATAACAGTATTATAGATGTATCTGATTGCATTGAAGACAGTGTCTTATGCAGAGCCAATGGCGTGCGGGCCGGTACCGTTACCGTACCGACCGACGCGGACCTACTATCCAAGCCATCTCCAGCTGCCTACCTTACGTATAATTCAACCAGTTTATATGCGATAATCTGCATTATAAAATTATGCTAACGATGGATTCGCGGAGACAATATTGACGCAACCCTAAACGTTTCCAGCAGATGGCAAGGATCGCAATAAAAACATCACAACGACATTTTAACGACTTTCGATTTGTGAAATCGCTACCGAAATATGACAAGGTCATTAGCAATAATAATTAATCACAACAACGCTTTCCGCGAGATGAAAGTGACTAGCAACAATGGCCGATAGCATCGCAGAGTTGTTTAGAAGGTGCCTGTCTGGTGAACATCGGAGATGATCCGTTACAAAGTATATCGACGTATGCCCTCGTGCAGTGCAGTGGTGTTGGCAACTTGACACTGATCCACTGTTGCATGCATGAATCGCACGAAACAAAAACTCTATATATGTGTGCACGACACACAACTCGCCACGCCTCTATGCATTCTAGGACAGGTCAATATTGTCATATTTCAAATCAACTGTGACATTTTATACCATATCAATAATATTTCATAATTTATGTAGTGCACATCTATCGATTAACAGACATTTCATTATCATTATATTTTAAATTTCTTTATGGTTTTATTTCCTCCAACAGATAAAACGTGAACGTTTTAAATTAGCATATAGCCTTTTAAAATGTTAACTCTTCATATTTGTCACAAAAGTGAAATGGCGTTGCGTTAACAAAGACTAAATTTACTCAAATTTAAGAAAATTTCCACAAAAGTAGTTGAATTTCATTATGAAGAAGAATGTATCGCTATTAAAACAAAAGGAAAGTGAGAAACAGGTAGACGTCTTAATTTTTATATTCCTTCGATCGATCTTCGTTCGTCATTAAATATTTACTTGTTCTTTCTTCCGCGAGTTCGTTAGCTTTCGAATCATATGGGTACCGTAATTTGGATATTATTTTAATGCGTAGGTATATTGAACTGGCACGAGTAACCGAATGAAATCAAAAACCTCGCGCTGGCGAGCGAAAGGTTTGTTTGCGCTAATCGCATCGGAATGTATGGAACCTACTGGCCGATTTGCGCGTTTGCATTTTGCTAAGCAATTTGTGCATATTTGACTGACCTAAGTAGAGTTGCAAAGAGCGCTTTGTGGAGTCATCAACACTTTAATAGTACCGTAATGTCAGAGAAAACTACCAACATTCTACTGGTGAGCTTAAAGACCTCAATAAAAGATTGAGAGCTGCGCATTTATACTTAATCTCATACTATTTCTATTGCTATTTTTGTGAATCTCTCTCTCGATACTTTTTCCTCTTGTTTTCCAATTTCCTATTTAAAATTTTCCCTTTTACAAATTGGAAAATATAGTAAATAAAATGGGAAAAACATTTTAGTAATTAAAAGAATAACCATTACATTTTAACAAAAACTATGAGGTAATTTTGAAATGGTATAAATCAAAATTTATTTTGAACTAAGTATTTTCCGAATATTAGGGGCGTTAAAGTTGATATTGTAAAGATAAATACTAGTTGTTAAGGCACGCGTACACAGAGTAATAAATTTCGTTGCGGCAGTGGTGTACGGACAGCACAGTCTGCGCAGTGCGGTAATTAACAACCTCCATACTTAGTGCTAGTACAGACCAAACCTCCTATATACCTACAAATACTACAAAATCAATATACTGTACCTTTCAGTGAAAAACTAGGCTTAGTGCTGTTATTTTAGTACCGTTTTTTAGTTTTATTGAGACACCCCAAAATATTATGCCTTTAATATTATATTCGCCAAAAATAATTAAAAAGTTAACTTTCTTCGAATTTAGTCATAATATCGAGGATTATCATTAGCTTCAACTAACGCTAATATTTGTTTAAATGTAAAACCGTCTAAAATGTCGGATTTTTCTTTTTATAAATTTACTCATCATAAAACTCAAATTGTGCTAGCTTACATCTACCAATACTGGAATATCTCAAGAGCTTACAAATTATGCCACAAACCATTCAAATTCGGTTCATATTTGGTTTGGCGTTCCATTTCCACTTATTTTTCTATTTTCATTTATCACTCTTCGTTTGGACTTGTTTTTTCTAATGACGTCGTTACCTATATGATTTTCGACGACTTTTAAAACAGAAGTTTGGAGAGATATGCTTTCTAACCGACTATGTAAAATATAACGATGTAATATTCTTTGGACTTTATTTTTAAAACTAACAGTCCTTTAATTTAGTTAAAGTTCGTTACCATAGTTAAATGTTGGCACAACGCGATCTGACAACTTTAAGACCTTAACTAATGAATTACAAGGCACAGTTACTGATACAGTATCTGTTCCCGTGGCGTCTATTTATTTACGTATCTTGTATAACATTATTTCTTGTTTTACTCCACCTGGCTTGCAAACCGTTCCCTCTACAACCTGATTTATTTCCAAAGACAACTCATTTAGTTGATATCTTTTCCCTATATCAATCGATTAAAATGACGTGAGTTTTTCAACGAAGAATCTATTTACCTGTTTGTCTATTTATGTCATCACCCTTTTTGCATTATGATTATTGTTTTGTCTCAAACTTACGCAAACACCAAAAAAAACATCTCACATGACAACACTAGCAAAAGAATGATCTAATCGATGAAAAATTCTAATATTTCAAAATGAAAAACACGTAAATAAATTACTGGGCATCAAACTAAGTGACAACCATTAAGAGTCTTGTCTAAAAGTGATTTAATGTTTGTGAAGAGACCAAAAATGTTTAAATAGAAAATGGACACTTCTGGAATTGCTGTGCATCAATCTTAATAGTTTGATTTTCAATGAATGGATGTAATAATGAGGTATTAAACAAAGGATGCGTGCTGGCATGTTCACAGGTAAGTATGCAGTGCATTGATGGACGGACCAACTAATGATTGGCATCTTTTACGCGGTCAGAAATGATTACTATTGACTTTCTATTTCATGATCTTTTACCGTGACGATAGCTTCATTAATTCCTGCTGCAACAACAGACTTCAAATATAAAAAGCATCAATAAATATCGCTTTCATTACATAATTAATCAAACTTTTGCATAATTTAAGTTTTATTGATACTTAAAGTTTTAGTAATAATAAATATTTGTTTAATATTTTATAAAACAGCTGCAAATATTTAGTTAAATTAAATTTACAATATTTATAAGAAATATTTTATTTTTTCTCGAAAAGCCGGTGAATTTAACGTTACAAGATTTCCTTTACGGAGGTATTGGAAGCAACAACAGTATTGGATTTTAAATCAAATTGATTTAATTCAAAAAATTCATTCGAAACATTTAAGATTATAGTACAATTATATACAATTATATGTCACGAATGACGTTTAAAGCAAGATAGGAAAACTTTTGCCATTTTGGAATCGAAGCAAAACGAATTATTTTATTTAAAAATAATGACAATGGCAAATATGGATTCACCTAACCTTTTTTAATTCGTACATCAAGGAATTCATTTATTGCATACTTTGTAACATCTTACGTACTCAGACTTAATGTAGAAAATAAATAAAACAAATAATCAAAGCAATTCACGTGATACATAAAAGCTCGTAACATACTAGCCTCTGTGGCTACAGAACTTACAACGTGAACCCTTTACTCTGCATAAAGCTAGCACTTGCACAATAACTCCAACTTAAGTCGTGGTGAGAAAGTCAATAGTAAGAGTAAATAGAGGAACAATAGGAGTGCGTTCAAGTAAATAATTAATTTTATGGAATTAGTTTTCTTTGTGAATTGTATCTAATATATAATATTAATTTAATCAATTCAATCAAGTTGTCTGAGACATACAGTTTTGAATTCTCAGGAATTGGAAAGGTGATTTCAATGGTGGTAGTACTATACAAATATATGAAAGTACCTCATGATTTGATATTATTATCGAACCAAGGTGTAAGGTAATTTTTTTACGGATTTAAATTGAAAGAGATCAATGAAATTTAAAATTTCACAGTTTTCTTCATGACTTATTTTAATAGTAAGGTAGTATCTCTATAAGTGTACAGCTTGCACTGTATGGTGGCAGCGGCGGCGGCGGCGCTCCCTCGCACCCCATGGCACCCTCCATTGTTACTCTCTAGTTTGCATGAAAATACAGAAAACTTTCCATGTATGTCATAGTTCTGAATAAAATATTCATTTGTTTCTTTTCAAAAGTTGCTCTCGTGCAACTAGTAAAGTTTTGTTTGCAAAGAAAACAATAGAGCCACTAGTATTTTTATCAGCACTGTTTGTATTATAAATCAGGCTATTTAATTTGCTGAATAAATAATCAGCTTTTGATTGCATTTTGCGCTCCATTTAATAGGTATTAAAAAAATCTGGAATGTTTCGAAATAAAGTTTTGAATTGGAAAATCAGGAGTCTCCTGTTTAAAATACAACGATTATGATTCGAAACATTGCTCGTGTCATATTTTCAATGCCTTCACGTTTGTATGAATGTCGATTCAAAAAGGTGAAGTGGGTGACAGACAGCAACATTGTGTGGTTATAGATAAAAAGCAAACTGTGGTAAGTTCGACATACGACAGACATTGTTCGTTCATGATTTATACACATATTTAGCTGTCTACAAGACTTTATGTTAAGTAAGAAGAAAGCACATTTTTACTTTTGTACTGAATATGACATAGTTCGGATACCGGATACTTTACCATCGACTCTTTAATTTAAATACCAGATTATTTACTTATACAATATTAATAATATTTATAATCTTTTTGTTGTTAATTTAATCGCAAAAACGAATAACATAAATGCGTCATGAAAGACAGAGGCAGAGAAACTCGTTAAGTGTTTCAATGCATTTATCCCAACCATTGAACTAGGTAAGTTTTAAGTGATGGTTTCCAATTTACACCAGTGATTACTTCCCCTTCGGTGAAAATCTACTTTCCTTCGCTGATGACTACGTAGCAGGCAGAAATGCCTTTCCCGGCGCGCCCGTGTAACTTGCAAATTACCAACAGAACCCGCGGCACGATATGGTACGTTAAAGGAAAATATTATTTTCAACGTAATCTAGCCAAGTGCTACTTTTACGAGCCTTTAATAAAACCATTTCAAGTGAAGTGTAATAAACTCGGATATTGATGCTCAAATTGCATATATGAGTGTTTAGGTCGTATCAAGTGCATGGCCATTGGCAATAAAACGAGAGCTGTGGAATATCTGTATTTAATTGCAATCAACTGATTTTAGTATTCGAAAGCGATTATCAATATTAGGTCGTTGAATATACCCAACGGCCTGCAAACCCCTTTGCTCACAACGCTATAGATAATTAGTGGAAAGTACAGGGAAGCTACTCCTAAAGAAATTAGTTTATACCTAGCCGCAAGCACTGTTTCCGCAACAACGAATAATCACTTTTAAGTACCCTGACTTTTGCATTAAAGTCAAGAACAAATCTTAAACACGCAGCATCTATACACAACTGTATACTAATGATTCATCTAGTACATCTAAAATGTATAGTTGGGGACATATTTATCTAGGGATCAAGCTATAAAGCCTTCACGTTTTATTAAAGGACAATTCGTACACGTACAAATTGCGGTGACAAATGGACGGATTTACGTCGAAATAGCTTGTATTTATTTAAACAAGACCATAATAATTTTGATAAGTTAAAATATGTAATTAAATAAAATACAAATTCTGCGTAGAATTAAAGAAGAAATAAGATTCTAAACCTTGCAACAACTAGATATCAGCCGCGACTTCTTCCGCTTAAAATTGTTTTGTTTCTGTTTTATTATTCGGTAATTTTGAATTAAAGATTTCGTAGAAACTATACCTCTTTATGATATTAGTGCGTAGTGCGTATAGTAATGGAATAAAACTTACTCAGTCGTCGTTTCTATGCCCTCATCTAGTTCACCAATCGTGTCTAGTGAGGCTCCTGATCCGTCTTCCCTTGTTTCTGGTGGTGGTGGAGGAGGAGGAGCGGTTGTCGGTCGTGTCAACGGCAGGGGTGGTGTTTCAGGACAACATTCCTTGAACGTGGGCTTAGGAACAAAATCAATTAGACGTGGTAGAACTTCTGGCATGTTATTATCATCAATTTTACTATTCATTTCAGCCTCAGAATGTTGTAGCCATGTTTCTATGCAATTCTTTTTAGTTGGTGTTAGGAGCATGTCACTAGCCGATTGCATTGAAACCTCCGTAAGGGAAGCAGGTTTTGTCCTTTTTTCACTCACGGAACGTTCGATTTTAGTATTTCTTGGCATAGGTTTAGGTACTTCTGACAATATTTTTGATTTTGATTCAGGTTTTTCTGGAATCTCTTTTATTCCATTGGTACTCCCACCATTCTGAATAACGGTATTATTATTATTTTTATCACTTTGTTGCAAAATTTTAGTATTATTAGCTTTAGGGTGTTCTATATTCGCAGATTTTTGAAACTGTTCAATTCCAGCAAAACCAATCCCTTGTTGAATTTTTTCAAACTTTATTTCATTCTTAGTATCTTTCTGTTTTTCTATCAAATTACTACTTGTTATATCATTTAAAATATTGGAGTCAATATTTTCTATACAATTTAAGACTTTTTGAATATCAATAGTCTTCGGTTGCATTACAGGTGTTGATGGAATGCTATTTTCTACAGAACTTGCCATGGATCCGAGTCTATCAACAACTGTTGAAATAGAACTTCCCGTGTCATCGGATTCAGCATCAGCCATAGCCAGGCATCGTTCCCATTCAGTAGACAGCAAGTCTATATAGACTTCAGCTTCAGGGGGCATTGTTTTGCCATCTGATAATCGACGAACTAAACGCCTGACCTCTTCGGGTGATCCCTTTTTTAGACATGAAATAGAATCTTTGTTCTGACGTAGTAGATGACTATCAAAGGAAGATTTTCTTGAAAGTTTTGTTAATGATGTTTGTTGACCATTTATTGTACTTTCTTTCCCAACGTCTTGTTTGTACATTAAATTATTTATTATTCCATTTTGTTCACCAACAGTTTGGAGAATTGATTTTTCCTTAAATGAGTTTTTCTTTCCTAATTTTCGAGGAGGAACAGGAGGAGGAAGCGATGGACGTAAAATATCTTGCATTGTTTTTTTTAAAGTAACTGAGTCGGTCGAATCAACATTATTAATACTCTCTTCTTCTGCATTTGTTTTAAAATGTTGAACGAGTAAAATTAAAGTTTCATCAGAATCTTTGAGACGCCGAACACAATCTATTCGTGTTAAGTCTGATACAGGAATATTGTCAATTGCTAAGATTTCGTCCCCTGGTATCAATTTTCCCCATGGTGTACTGGCATTTGCTGCTGGACTGTCCGGTGCGCATGATTGAACCATTAAGCGTTTAACTTTTTCAGCAGCTGCAGATCCACCTTCAAACTTTAACCCAAGTCCAAGGCGAGCACCTCTCGGACGACGCACAATAACTTCAGCGGCGCCGGCAGCGTCACCTACGGTGAGGACAGTTACGAAAGAAGGATCATTTGTGGTGGGTGTGTTTTCTCCCACTGGCACAATGGTGACAAAATCCTCTGCAGCGACTTCTGCCGCCATGCCGCGAGCGACGTGCTCTGGGCGATTTCAACCAAGTTTTTTTGCACTCCAATCTGTTGACAAATATTTCCAATTAGTAACGTAACAGATAAAAACGAAATTATATTTAGTGTTCGCGCAATGGAGGGCACGCAAGAATTGTG
Source organism: Choreutis nemorana (assembly GCA_949316135.1). Lineage (NCBI taxonomy): Eukaryota > Metazoa > Arthropoda > Insecta > Lepidoptera > Choreutidae > Choreutis > Choreutis nemorana. Next base: position 5,780,317 of record OX438598.1, read on the forward strand.
TGCCTCTCTCTTTAACTGTTCAGTGCAGCCAAACACTTAAGATGAACTGAGATCGAAAACGATTCCGTTATTTCAAAGAATATCTACTACCTACATTGAAGGGAATCGTTTAATGTTTTCATTATAAGATATGGTATCCCATATAAATTAAAGCTTAAACTACGGCTAGAATAATAATATATCTTCGACCCGGCTTAAAATGAATATATATGAGCTACTATTCATGAACAAACTCAATAATTTATAGAGTGCTTTTAAAGTCAGACTAGTAAATTGGAAAGTGAACCGAGCGTGTTTGGGAGCTTACTGACCACAAGCGGTATCATCGATGAGCGGATGTAGGTTAGTGGCACTGAACGCAGTGAGCGCCCGCGCCGGCCGGCTGGCTGACCACGCGCGTCGCCAGTCCGAACGACGCAGGCACATTACCATACTGCCCGGGGCTTCGGCCCGTTACTCCCGGGTCCCGTTCCAAAGCGCCAACTATTCTCACGGTTACAGGTAATTTTATCAAAAATAACAAAAAAGAGATCCTACCATTACAAATTTTTGTAATAATTAATTTAATTTATAAATATAGATATAAAACATTTTATACCGACGGAGTATACATTCTCACATTGGCAATCACAACTTGTCACGCGTTATAAATCGCGTTATGGTGACTGTAATTTATTCAAGCGGTTGTTTTAATGATAATTGCCTAGTCAGTAAAGCACTTGAAATTTGTTAAATCACTGCGTGACCCCAATACGATTGATGTTTCTTCTCGCTGAGGGCGAATACTTGAACAACAAACGTTACACAAACATATGCATCCACTTGCATAGAGAGAAGAGATCATGACAGCTAAATAAGACTAATAAGAAATCAACTTTACTCACTCTTGTTATGGGGTTAAACATAAAACATTACCGTGTTTTTGTTCTGCGATATCTTATAATTGAATAACTTAACACACTAACCTCCTATGTGTTTCAAACTCTACAAGTAGTTTTATAGAAACAAGATGCAACTGAGAACAATACTGCGATACAAATGGGAAAAAAGATTACGAATGCTTTTTCCTATCATGTCAACTGAAAACAGAGTTGGTAAATACTTATATGTCAGCGATAACGAGAGCAAGAGCGTCGCTCCGGTACCTGTAAAATTATGCATATAACATCGAGAATTGATTAGCCTCAGATAACGATACTATCTTTATGAATATTCACACCGCAATTCATGTTATGTAGGTATACACTATTATAAAACATTGCCAATTCAAATTACACAGCGATGCACAAGTAGGTGAAATGTTTCTATTGTTTACATCAAAAAACTTTGTAGTATTGTCTTAAAATTGCTTTGTTGGAAGTCGATGAATAAGTTCAAATGTATACACAGAAAACTTTTATGAATATGACAAGTAGGTATCTTCGCGATGCAAGGACTTGCATGAGATCATACATACATTTAGTCACTTTTAGTCACGGCGAGTTTAGTAATTAGGTTATTTTTGATGTAAATCAATGAAATCAAAGACAGTGAAAATCTGGTATAATAATACTGCTCTCAGTGTCCACGAAACACTTCTTATCGGGTCTTTAAAAATATCATTAAATACCGTTGACAAAACAATTTACTGTAAAATTCCATACATATGCAAAATATAATTACATAAATATTATTACCCTAATAAAAATATCACGTACGAAGGTAATATTAATATTGGAGCGATTGTATTTGTTTGCAATAAAAACTCGTCTGTTTCCTCCGTTATTGTCTTCCTAACAACATCTTTGTAGACAATGACCTCTTTATTAAACAGCTACGAGTATTTTATATGTAAATCGTGATTTTATTATAACTATTAATAAAACCATCGTATGATAAACAAAACTATCAAAAATACTTAACCTTATGTAAATTAAGCTTGTTCAATAATAGTGGATTATATCTATGCAGGCTATTTTAAAAAAAACTTCAGTTTGATTGTTTTGATGATTCTGCTTAAGATCTTAGAAAAAAAATATATGATTGTGTTAACCTCCTTTTTTCTTCCACAGTCGAGTAAAAAGAGGAGTCACTTACGGTTACTTTGAATTTTAAATAAGGCTTAAGTAGACATACATGCGGACAAACGAATCGACTATCCCGAGAAAGTGTGCCACAGGTCATGGCGCTGCGTATCAAATTAGAAAAATATTTCAAAAAGATGTTTCTTTATCGAATCTCGAAAATGTTCAATACTGTTAGGAAGAATTTTACCTAAGGTTTTTAATTTCATCCCAATAGTATTTGCAATAAAATCTACTATTTATCGAAAAAATATGGATACGCTGATTCCTAATCTGTAATGCCTATAAATAGAATAAGAATACCTGGTATTTATTGTTTAAATATTACCACCCACATCCATGCACCAAAATTCAACATTTTGCTTGTTTAAAAGTTAAATCAATGTTTAAAATCAGAAAACACACGATTAAGAAACTAAAACGAAACATATATACCTAAGAATAGTTGTTTATGAAATTTCAGCTTCAAATAATCGAGTGCAATAATGGCACGCAACCCAACGCAATACCGAGTGCGTATACCTAATGCGTACAAAAGCATACTGTTTTTATAACTAGCGTATGACACGACCGTGAACAAATGCAGTTATTAGGTTGTTACAGTTATTGCTTATCAACATTAACAATTATTTAGCGTTATTTTAATGCACAACATTATGTAATTGACAGTCTCTTCCGCATACTGGATATGGCATTTGGGTCTCACTATGCTATGTTGCAAGTAAATTGGACCCAGGAAACGATTCAAGAAAAAGGTAACAAATCATTAAAAATTAATATTCCTTAATAATAACACCTCAAGAAATTTTCAACCACTTCAAAATAACCCAGAACTTTCTTGCTTACCAAGTAACCAAGCCTTTTCAGCATACACCATGTTTATGCATACTTGTGAATAAGAGACACTTGATGACTATTACACCTAAGAAAGATCAAGAATGTCCATGGGCGGCAGTATTCACTTTCCATCAGGTGATCTGTCAGCTCGTGTGCTCCCTTATATCCATCTTATAAAAAAAAGCGGATATCTATATTTTATTTGCAATTCAAAAACTCATTCAAGTCTCTTAGTGAATGAGTTTTCTAAATATCAATTCCTAACTCTACGTTTCTAAATTGAAATATTCATTTAACTTGGAATCCCTAAAAAACTTTACGGATCACTTTAAATTCTCCTCAGTAGAAAACTTTACTTATTAGAGATATCTCAGCTGGTTCTTAATTTATATTCGGTGGTATTCATTCGGGAATTTCAGAAAATTTATTTAAAAATAGCAAAGAACAGTTGAATCTCAAATTTCCGTTATTATGTATAATTGAATATGTTTCCTACACAGATTTGCCATTTGGCAGAATATTAGCTTGTGAACCTATAATGACCCTATCGGCACGTGACATTTATGAGATGCTAGCAGAGTTGTAACACAGCGATCAGAATATTAACAGATACATTTTCATTTCAATGAATATCTGTCAACTTAGTATTAATGTTGAGTCGTTCTAATGCGAGAAAAATAAATAAATAAATTCTATGTCTATTCTGTACTTAATATAAATGACTTTTATTGTGTATCTTCGTCCACGACATTTCGTTTTGTTTTTCCAAATGAATTCTTTAAGAATTAAAAGAATGCTTGTGGATTTCCACAAAACAAAGATCTAAAGCGTGTCCCTTAAATTTTATCATAACCGAAATAAAATATACTTATCTAACGACCTAAAAATTTGTCATTAACAAACTCAGTTAAAAAGGACTCTATTTCTTTTCGAATAAGAGTTCATTTATCTTGTTAGAAATTATTGCATTATGAGTTGGTAGCAGTGATGCGCAAACTCAAAAGGCAAGTGGTCTAGACGCTATCGAGATTTTCGACCAAAATGGACTTACAAAGGCGAAACGAACAATACTACTTTAAGATGTAAAATCTGTAAAATGTTACTTTTTGTATAAAACTTTTTTTGTAATATTAGACATTCGTATTCGAAAAGGAAAATAATTTTCGTCACATAATACCATACTGCCATAAAACTTCTTAAGTAAGGGCATTGCATCCTATGCAGACATTCTATCTTTATACAACATCGTAATTTATGGAATACGAAATAGTCGAACAAACTTATGGTTTTATCCATCTTGAATTGAATGTTTCATTTCGTTATTATTTCATATATAACGTATTTTCTATCGTGCTACTTGCATTTGGTACAAGGCTAATTAAATGTTAATGAATGAAGAGACGGAACAAAAAGGTAAATTTATCAAAATTTATCTAGCATTTTGCATCAAAATTTAGTTAATAAGTTGAACCCCAACTGCGCCACAACGCGTACAAAATACATGGTATAAGTGAGGAATTCGCCAATAATGTTATTATTATAGGATTCTACAATAAAACGAGTTTCTTCGAGATTTAGACATTTTAAAGTACAATAACATATTTTTTATATTCATGATACGATTTGATCACGCGGAAATAAAATCTTGAGTTAATAAAATCCGGCCTAATAGAGACATTAAAAAGAATATTCAATCCCGACTTGGGTCATTTAAAAAGTTATTTACTACCTATCATTAATTAGCTAACAATAAAACTTTTTAGCTTTTATACTCCATTTGATTTAAATTCCGTACCTGTTAATTAAGATTCCGTCTTGAACGTGAAAGATGAATGAAAGATGAATCTTAAATTCAAGTTAGAGCTCACCTGTTTGTGACAAACAGCCGTCACGAATGCTGTATGAAATTGACTATCGTCTTATCTTTTTAATATGAAACCTATACCTTTACTTTTACCATTAGAAAGATTATGTACCTACACTCAAATATGTCGTTTTTAACTAAACATTTATTCCACAAGTAAGTAGAATGGAAATACGCAAACGCGGCTGTATGATACTAATATGAAGGAAATACCGGAGACCACAACATTATTTCTGTTCATCATCCCCGTTGAATGACGTTGAAACAAATTAATGGGGCAGACAACCGGAAACCAAGACATAAATTATTTAACAAAAAACCACAAAAAAAAATATCTTCTATTAAATTTCTAAACAAAAAGCAATAAATACGAAGCTTGTATGATGGTTTTTAATTTGCGATCATCAAGTGCCGGTAAATAACTGTTCAGACTATACCAATCGAGAAATTAACATATATTAAGCGTTATCTAGTCTAAAATCGCTGATAATGAGAAATCTTAGAAATGTAAATGGGCAATAAGAGAGCAACAGTGGGCGTCGTCATGACATCAGCCATTCGCCGATGCTGGGGTGAACATCCTAACACTCGTGCTTACCAAAAACCAATCGACAACGCAGTTTTGAAAGATAGGTTACGATCTACACCAACAATACAGGTTCCGCATCTTAGAAAACAAATTGTGAAATACGCGTTTTAGTTTAAAACATTAGAAAATAACAAGTATTTTTATTACAATTTTAATTTCAATAATTTAATAATACAAAAGATTACCTATAGTGTATATTTATATGTTACAAAACGCTCGTCGAAATATTGTTTTAATAATAATAATATTAATCACAGAAATAACATACAAATGTAGGTGATTGAAATTTCAATTTCATTTTAACTAAATACTACCAGGGTTTTCGTTTTATACGCAACCTTAAAAAACAAGTCAGACATCTAGACAGTATAATGGAACTAGTTTCGAGAACGAAATTGGCAATTCTCAATTGGTTACGAAAACAGACAGAGATGGTCCAAACCCAAACAAACAAAATCTGAAAGAAATCGTACGAATTCCACGATAAAAATACTATTTCATTAAGAAATTGGTAAATATCCTTAGATTTCCTCTAAATACAGTGGAGAAATAACGTTTTTTAAGTAATTTTACATAAGCTTGCTTTGCTAGTTGATTACTACACTATTATTTTGGTTGTCAAATAGTTTCTGCAGGCTGCCTATAGTATATTAACCAAACGAATAAACAATTAATTGTGAGGAGAAAGCGACTGGTTAAATGTAACGCAAACATTTATCACTCGGTTACCGTGATAATGTTATCTAATAGAACTTTCTTACATATTTAAAAAATATTAAGAGAGTAAAACCATGCTGATTGATTGGTTGCAAATCTTTCTTAATTCACATTATTTTTTGCAGTGCATGAATTAGTTATCTAGTATTGAATAATATTATATGTAATTGTTAACAAATCTCTAACTCTATATTAAGATTTTTCACGTTTTTCGATTAATTAATATTTAAATCCGAGCAACAAAGAAGTAAAATTCATGAAACTTTCACTTTTCACTACCGATGAACTGATAATATTTATCGGGTGAGAAAGGTGTCGCCTTCGTGTGGATCACTATACAATTGTTGATTAATGAATCCGATAATAATAAGATATCGATGAGACGATCACTCAAGACTGAGAACTGTTTGAATTATTCCTGTGAGATCATTTATATTTTATTAATAACGAATTGAATAATCACACGATTTTATTAAATTATACCATCTCAGTAAAAGTAGTTCTTGGTAAGTAGTAGTCTCCTTCAAATTAAATAAAATAAAGAACAAAACGTTCAAACTTAAATTGATTTAAATTAAGGTAATATTTCATCAACGTGAAAAAGTACAGTCGGCAAGCGCGCTGAAAGTGAAGGATGCATGAAAACAGGATAGCGACACACAGGAGTCGTACGGATAACCGCTCGGGAAACGCGACTGAGTCGGGACCAGAATCGCCGCCGCCCTTAATTACGTTACCTCTGCCTCGCGACCTTTTTCACTTCCCCCATTTTTACAACATTCCTCATGCAATTAACATTGTATAGTTTCAACAAAATATAAATTAACTAAACTTACCCTTCTTTAACGAAGGTCAACAAACTTACACTATTTACAATCACTTCTTTGCAATATCCTCCAATCACTGTTCTGTCTCTCACCACTGATTTGCACTAATGTTTATTTTAAAGACATTTGTTTACAAGGAGTAATGTAGTAAACAAGGATGTTGATGTGAAGTATGTGTCGAGTTCGCGCGCGCGGGCGTTGGTAGGAGCGTCGCGACGTCGTTGGTGCGCTGCGGTTTGTGCGCGCGCGCAGCAGTGGGGCCGACCGGTCGCAACCGGGCCGCGCTCTCACCGCCACCGGCCGCCCTGCCACTACCTTCGCTATAATCGCACTTGACACCGTACCGCTGCGATACCCAAGAAAGTTTCACATTTCTGTGTCACCAAGACATACTCGATCATAAACTAAAGATAACTCTCAACCTTCCTGAGATCGCTCCGAGATGATTTTTGCCAGCACTAAGCATCTACTGACTAGCTGAGGAGACGTGACTAACTCAACGTCGTCTACAGGACTAATTGAATTACTTGGGCATCTATAGATGGCTTCACTGCTTTTAGCTTAGCTACCACTTTGCGTAGGTTCCCTCTGACATTTGTTAATGCTCCATGACACTTTCTATCGACTATTACTGGAACCCGATAAACTGAAATTCAGAGAAAGTAAATGTCGATTCTTTCTGGCATGAGATTATAAATGGTTTTCAAACCAAAACTTGAGACCACTCATTGTTTAACAACTTTCAGTTATGTTTTATCAGCAAAAAATGGGCTCTACTATAGTGGTCACACTTTCCAACAGTTTTAATATTTTATGTTAGTATTAAAGACTTATTTTATCTTTTTTTTTCATATCTGTAAAATATTAGTTGAGATAAATCAACTTCTTTTTTTGTAATTTGGCAATCATTCAACATCGTTATTGAATTCAAAAGAAAATTCAAAGCTCGTTGCCGTTTCTAAACGCGGAACAAATACGCCGACACGGCTACATTTTTCTCATATCAGGTTAATGAAAATCGCCGCGTGCCAGCTGCCATACTGCGCTACCTAACCCAATTACCAATGCCCGCTTCAAAGGCAAGCTTTGCACAACACTCACTCGCACACGAACACCGAGCCAACATAGACAACATAATGATTAACATTGATAATTTGCACCATAAGTGTGATATACACACGTAAACGTTGTTCACTTTTATGGATCCATCTACACATGGAATAGCAGGCGCCTGAATATTTTCAATACACAATACAAGTTGCATGTATTTAGGTCATAGCCAAGCCGTATTTTAGTATCGTTTTCGTAAAAGAAGCAAAATGAAAATGCAATGACAAAATTATACTATGCAATAGTAACTTAAGCAAACACAAATATTGTAATTACAAAATAATCTAAAAAGACAAAAACATGAGTAACACGAATGTTCATTTTCAAAGAAAACTGAATTCAGCATTTTTTTTTAAACCTCCATGTTTTTCTGTACATACGACGAGTAAGTAATAGTATAACAATGATATTTTATTGTGTACATACACACTAATGTAACGAAAGCGTAGGTACCATATTATAATTAAATAAAAGGAAAAAGGTATTTTAAAAATCAATGGTGTACTTTCTTGACTGGTTTTAAATGTAGCTTACACAAGTGGGTGCGCCGTGGCAGGAGAAACCCTACACGACACATTGCATCAACTCTCTGAAGTGAAAAGAAACTCTACCCTCCATGTCTCTCAAAATTGATATCACAATCTATACATTTTATTCTTACTGAATCTTCATTCAAATGGCAATGGAAAGTCTAAACGTCTTGCGAATGATGGACTGTCGAATAAGATATAGGCATAATGCGGGTAAAATGATCGAAATATCACAGATAGATCTGACACGATCGGTACGAGTATTCAATTCTTCAAAGATCGAAAGTTTATCAATGAAATGTAGATCTGAATGCTATTTTGAAAATTGATTTATACATAAATGGGCGCTATCCATTGATTAAGGCCGCTCTTTTTTATTATTTGAAATATTGCGTTCATGATCTCTTATTGAAATAAGTATCTTCTTCGATCGATATATTTCTATACGAGATCTTATAGAGTTTTGTTGCAACGCTATACGTTATTTGTTAGCAGGTGTGACAGGGCCAGAGACATATTTTGGGTCAAAAACGTGATGACTGAGGGACTGAAGGGCGGGGCTGGCCGCATTCATCAATAAGTAATCAGCCTCTCGCCTCTGAACCGATATCGGAAACCGAATTTATTGTATGTCAACTCGCTGCTAATTTAATCGATTTTCCCATCTGAATACAGCGCATAAACGTTGATAAGCTATTATCGTACCAAACTTTAAAATAGAGTTGAACCTATCTGTTTCGGACATTCAAATGACCTTTTTAATTTACTTTAAGTAAGTTTGACAAGAGATTTTTATTTTGTTTTAATCTTCTCATACTACTACTCGTTTCATATCAATATAAAATAATAATAAAAATATAAAAATCGTTACAGTTTCAATGGTCGGTTTGGCTATTAAGTAATCCGCGGGAATGCACTCATTCATGTCGAAGACTTGAAGTAAATAACTAGACGGCAGAGTTGTTAAAATTAATTGAAAGCAACAAGTAAATAAAAACATTAAACTATTTCCTTTTATATAGAAGAAAAATGTATTCTTTGGAAGCAACTACGATTCGAGTGAATAAGTAAAACACAAACAAAAAAATTGGTTTTTGATGCAGTTTTTTTATGTTGAATTTATTGATTTGTCTAAGTGTGGCGTATTCTACATAATTGTTCGATTGCACCGGGCGCGTGCAATGTGCAGCAGCCATAATTACTGGTCACGCGAACTATTTGAACCCAACATACTTCCGTACCCAACTTCGCTTGTAAATTACAGAAAAGAACAAATTATAATTAAACACGATAAAAAATTGTGATAGTTCCAGAGCACTTCATGGACGAAATATGTTTTCATATGAAATAGAAAGCTGAGTAGAACACAATATTTGTTACTTAGTATTAAACATATGTGTGTAAAGGAATAAAAGTAAAAAGTTATAAAATCACAAAATGTTGAATTACATAAAACTGGAAAATATTGCATAAATTATAATTTTTTCCAGTAACTGACCATAAAACGTAAAGAAAATTTTAAAAAATGCGCAGTAAGAACAGGATACACTAAGTTAATATGTATGAACTTCATCTACCAGACCATTTCAACGCAGTTTTAAATATAAGTTTTCCAAATTTTGTCCTTACTATTAAAAGATTGGTTATCAATAACATTCCATTCTAACATATAATATAGACACCACGAATCTCAAGGAAATAGCAATTCTGGGTAGGATAGGAAAAATATCAAGTTACATTAGTGCGACAGAAAGGAGACAAGGTGCACAGTATAGAATGTGCTTGGCAGTCGCGTCGGTCGGTCGGGCAAGTAGCTTGAGTAGGTACCTTAGCTCGCATTTTGCAAGCGTCCGAAGCTCAATAGAGGCTGCACTCGTAACTTTTAACCTTTACTTTTGACATTTCACTTATGGAGCGTTCATTATTTCGCCTAGTTTCTAGCAAATGAACCGCTTTTGTTCAAACCGCCATTCAGCAAATCAGCTCATTGGGCTTTCTCTGAGTTTCTCTAACTTCCTGGGTCGAAACACATTTGCCATTTACCAAACACTTCCAGTTCGCCTAATAAAGACTTGGGAGCAGCCGAGCGCTGAGTTTAGTATTGTTCTTTAGCTAGTTGCTTAAATTAATTACTAACTTGGCCATAGCAGTGCAGAACAAAAGTACAATTCCTGCTATGTATTTCGTTCATTAATGAATTATAGCATCTCGCCAGAGATATGGTGCGGTATCGAATTATCTTAATTACCCAGTCATACTTACAAGTATAAAAGACAACATCTACCTATTAAATAATGTAATATAAAAATATGTACCTATTAAATTTGCTATAATTTTCTAATAGGTATGACAAAATTTTATAATAGCGTTTAATATGGGTCTAATGAAATGTTATTTAAATTAAATATATAAATGATCAGATTTGGGAACAATCAAAACACAAAAACATTGCAATGACTTAATAAATACTCATACTTCAACCCTTATTGTGTACCTGCCTAATACTCCCTCCAACCACTTTACAAAGAGTACCTAATATCTAAAGTTATTTATAAAATAAAAGGAAAGTTGTTAATTGTTAAAGAACATAATAGACTATCAAGGTGAAGTGCTTCTGCGCTGATGGCTGCCGACAAGTTAGTGTGTCGCTCGAGCAATCTGCCAATCTCGTTAACTTAGCTCTCATCATCTAGGAGTTGTCAGCTGATATCTTAAAAAGTTCAAGTTATTAAAGTCGAAATTTCATGGAGATTCTGTGGCAGGTTGTTCGTGGAGGCTGGGGGTCGTTGGGGTTGGCAGGGGCAGCTCGGGGGCGAAAGGGGACGAGCGAGGGGGCGAGGGGCGGGGACGGAGCGGGGGCGATGTGTCCTTCATTGATCGCGAATCGCGCAGCATCCCGCCGCAGCCCGCAGCCTCCTCGCAGCCAAAAACACTCGAACCCCTAACGGTCGCATTTTATGGACCTACGTACGAGTATATATCGTACCGTCACTATTAAAAACACGTTATAGGCAACCTCGTACGATAAATAAAAACTCTTTTTAATATGAGGACCAACTCTAAAATCGATGAGGTAATTGTTACCCTTTACCAGAGCACATATGTACGAGTGTATATTTTTTAAATAGGCTTACAAGAAAGGAAATGTTACAAACTCGCATGTTAGCGTCCTTAAAACACCAAACCTTTGAAAGAACTCCGACAATTAGGTACTCATACGCAGCATCACAACGAATGTTCATATGATTTGCAGGCAGGTGTGTTCTATGATTAAGACTTGGTCCAGTGAAAATCGAGCGAGATACCTCGCTATGATCATAATTTGATGGAAATTATTTTGAAAAAGCTTTAGTTATAAATAATACATCGTCCGTTTCATTACCTATTTTTTTAGTTCATCAATAATATTAATTTAATCCTTTTTTACATAATCTATCCGTTAGTAAAAAATGTGGTTAAAGGTCCAAGTTGATTAGCATAGTTATTGGTAGTGGTGTATGTGTGTGAGGAATTGTGGGTGGCGTGGATGCGACGCGTGCAAGCAGGCAGAGAGGCAGGCAGGGCCGGATCGCAGGGAGACGGCAAGGTCGCGGGGCAGCACGGTCCCGTCGGTCGGTCGGTCGGAGGCTGCGTGCGACGGTGGCGCGCGGCGTGAATGGCGCGGGGCGGCATCGGCGCGCCTCGCCTGCTCTCTGCCAGTCCGCACACCGGCGGCTTCGCTGCCCCACGGTCGGCCGCACTCCGCTAAACAACAATGCTTAAAAACACACCGTAACTAGACAAACCTAAAGTAACCGGCGATGCTCGATAATCGGACGGCACGCGAGGCCGTCGGCGAGCGGTCATAAACAAAGTTTAATATATGAAAACCATAAAAGAATTAAATTTAAAACTGATCGTATTTAATAGATTGGAATAAGGCTGCGGGAGTGTAGGGGCGCGGAGGTCGGTGTGTCGCGAGACGGGGGGCATGGCGGCGCGCGGGACGGGCTCGGCGCGCGGGGCGGCGGCGGGGCGCTGACATGGGCGGCCGGGCGCGCCGCTCGCTGCTGGCGGCGCCCGCGGGCCTGCTGCTGCCGCTGCTGCTGGCCGCCGCGCTATGCCCGAGGGGTGAGTATGCCCTTGTCGTGTTGCATCTCACACCCATACACTTATCTCTTATCCTCAACTAATTAGAATGTTTACATTACTGTAAGTTAAGAAACCTTTTTAGCCTATCCTTTAAAAGAGTTCCAGTCCAATAGATCTTGGTTTTACAGATTTATATTTGTGGTAAACCGAGAAGTATATATGGAATCACAAAACAAGCAATGCAATGTAAATTTTGTAATTGAAACCAATACAAAACATACAACCAAAACAAACAAATATAATGAAATGAGTGTTGTTGATAAATCCGATTTCAAGTCATTGTCCTGGTAAGTGCATCGACACGTTTCAGCCATTCTCTCGACAACCGCTTAGTCACGCACACAACATCAAAGCTTTGGGCTCTGGCTGGCAAGTGGCAAATTCCTTTATGAAAGAACTACTTGATTGGGAACAAGCTCAAGAGAGGTTTCAAGCAGTTAAAGCACTCGCCACACGCTTCAAACATTACAAGAGTCTTCAAAAACGGATAACCATCCCCGATAAATTCATTCAGGGACCAAAAAAATATATTTCTAAGATTAACTCAGTTCCGGGTACAAACTAAATGGATGATAAAATTTCGTTACAGTTAATTGTAGTAGTAACTTATATTCTTATGTACTCCAAAATTTGTCAACTTTGCATATTACATGGGTGCAACGTTTCGTAAGCGTTTTACCGCAGAGAGCTCTAACTTGGCGCAATTTCGTTTTAAATATAATGAAACAAGTTTTTATTTGGATATAAAATTAAATTCTTATCGTTTATTGCGATTCTCCATAATCCGCAAAACGATATCCGCATTATTGTTCTGGTATTTTGTATTGAATGTGAGTCACAGGTTTTTGTACAATAACTAATATATTTTATTGATCAAATAATAACATATCCATTATTAAATTAACTTGTCAATAATTATTTTAAAGTGAATAGAGGACCTTGTATTACGTGGACACGTAATTATTTATAAGATTCATCAAGGCATCACTAATATTTAAAACAAAAGAAAATTTTAAGCCAAACTATGAATTCAATAGATTAGTATTCATCAAAACACGCAATATGCAGTGTAGGTATCGATTAATTCAAATACATTTAGCTATATTTTTATATTGATTAAAAATCTTCCATTATCCTAATTTAAAACTTCGCTGATGCGATCAGAATCACTTGCAAGTTTAAATCTATGAACGTATTTTTGATTGTTAGCTGAAGTACCTATATATTTCATCGTAAATTTGATCAAATTTAAAAATACACATATTTAGTCAGGTTATTTAGATGGATTTTGGGATGAGAAGTTTAGAAATAATTTAAACATATTCTATAATAAAATTGTTTCGGTTATTGAAAATTAACTTAAAATCATTCAGAGAGAAATCGAATCGACGGTTTGCAAAAGAAAAAATCGTCCAATAATTTGTATGCTTAATAACAATTGGGGTCTTATTCAGTATAAAAGAGTCTATTCGGTTTTTTTCCGACTAACTTTTAAGCTGTTTATTATATCTTGCTGACTAAAACCACGGCTGTGGTTTGCCTTGAGGCTATTTTAAATTAGTTGCAACAATTCGATGTGATCGACTTGGGGCTAACCATGGCAAAACCGTGATATTGGCTCCAGCAAGTACGCATTAGGTTGTTATGTGTTGTGTATTAAGTTGCATTGTTCTTCGTGAAAATGGGATGACATGAGTTCTGATTACATCCCATGCAGCAGTTACGTTACAAACATCCATCCAGAATTACCAGCTCAGTTTTACCCTGCAGGCTTATTCACACTTGGCCCTCCAAAACGGACTGTTTCTTGAACACATGATTAAAAACCATTTGCCTTTTCTTCTCCACAGTCGAACATCTGATGTCTCTAAAAACTTAACCTTAGATTCTAAAAATTAATGAGGCATAAGTGATTAAAAATTAATAAAGGAATAGAAACAATAGCCAAAAAAATAGCTAAGAACAACTATTTAAATTAACTGTAAAATCACCAGTGACACAATGAAATTTTTGTATTGAATGTTTATGTTACACTACACTTGTTTTTTATTTGAAGATACAGTTTCGTTTATTGCTAAGTAATAATTAACAGGTCACTTTATTTCAAAATGTTTCATTCTGCACAAAATACCAGTATAAATTATTTATAAACAAAATGAGAGTTAAACTTAGGGTGTAATGGTATTAATCATTAATCTATGGATACCTAAGCTCTATTCTCTTTCAAGATTCGTTGTATGTCAAGGATTTTCGCAAACACAGGGTTTGCAAAACAAATGTGATGACGAAATTAATTGTACGTAATTATGATAGCGCTAGCTTACTCACTTAGCTGTCGGGTCTTTTAGCAGTAAAATAGTTTGGACAAGTGAAATATATTTTTGAACCATTTTTTGTCCTTTTGTTCAGGAGCAAGCGGCGGCTTGCACGAGAAGCGGCTGCTTCACCACCTCCTGGATCACTACAACGTGTTGGAGCGACCGGTGGTCAACGAGAGCGACCCCCTCCAGCTCTCCTTCGGCCTGACGCTCATGCAGATCATAGATGTGGTAAGGAAGTTCAGGGAAAATTATCCACTTTTGTGTTTATCTTTATATTGTTTTTATTAAAATGTAAATCAAAGATAAAGTTATTTTCATAGATGTCTATTTAATATTTTTATTTAATGATGGATTTAATTTATTAATCCTTTATTTCTAATTTAACATTTGCGCAGGACGAGAAGAACCAGCTATTAATAACGAACATCTGGCTTAAACTAGTAAGTAGCTTTTCCTAACATTGTACCGTTAGATCTAAGCGTATAATAACTATGGAGAATTGAAGATATTTTAGTTAATATGTTTGCTCAGCAATTAAGCCATAACGTTCATCCATTAACGTCAGTGTTTGTTAATAGCCATTCGTATAGTAGTTACCCCAGATACATCAGTTTGACGGAAGTAAGTACATTAACAAGCTAGGGTACTACTGGCATGGAAAAGTGTATACTCTTACATTAATTACGAGTAATTGCCACAAAAATGAAAGTTTCATTTGAAATCACTCAGAGAATTTGTTATTTTTAGGAGTGGAATGATATGAACTTGAGATGGAACACTTCAGATTTTGGCGGGGTCAAAGATTTGCGGGTGCCGCCGCACAGAATATGGAAACCAGACGTTCTTATGTACAACAGGTATGGACGTAACATATTGAGTGTACTTTAGGAGAGAACCTTGTCAGTATTGGCGTAATAATGTTTACATTTTATGTTATATGTGAAGTGCGGACGAAGGATTCGACAGCACGTACCCGACGAATGTGGTGGTGCGCAACAATGGGTCATGCCTCTATGTGCCGCCTGGTATATTCAAGAGCACCTGCAAGATCGACATTACCTGGTTCCCTTTCGACGACCAGCGATGCGAAATGAAGTTTGGCAGCTGGACTTATGATGGATATCAAGTCAGTTTTTGAGCCAGATTGAAATTTATACCTTTGCTTAAAGTTAAAAAAATAATAATTGATTTTGCAATAAATTTCCACAGTTTAATTATTTTATGTATTTAAGAATTGTTTTTTTTCTGTCTATTTTTCTCGGTTTCAATCATCTACAACTTATCAAAACAATACGGCAGTTCGTATTCTGCTGACTACAAACTTATTTAACCTATAAAACAATACTGTTAATTTATAATTGTCTTTGTAGTTGGACCTTCAACTACAAGACGAAGCGGGCGGAGATGTGAGCAGTTTTGTCACGAACGGTGAATGGGAGCTGATCGGTGTGTACATACTGAAATCGATTTATATTTGCTTATAACCGTAAATATTGTGTAGATTCATTTTTGTTCATTAATTAATCAAACTATTTGACGTATTTATTCACTATAGTTTTAGTATAAAATAAATAAATCAAATTATTTATTTGCCACATGCAGGTTATTTATAGACTTTAACAAGTTATTAATGTTTCACTACATTTTCCTATAATTAAGCATACACATATCAATTCAAATAAATAAATAAAAATACAATTAGTTACTACATATTTATAATGAGTTGTCCGCAAAATTCAGAGGCCAGTGGATCTATATTTTTTTATTAAATGTGCCTCGATCTAAATAACTTCACTTGACATATTTAACTACCAAGGCGACATTTCATGTTCGCTTCGATGTAAAACTTTGTTGCTTTTGCAGGAGTCCCGGGCAAACGTAACGAAATTTACTACAACTGTTGTCCTGAGCCGTACATCGACATAACGTTTGCAGTAGTGATTCGGCGGAAAACGCTCTATTACTTCTTCAACCTTATAGTGCCGTGTGTACTTATTGCATCCATGGCTCTTTTGGGCTTCACTCTTCCACCTGACTCCGGAGAAAAACTTTCTCTAGGTAACAAGCTAACATACCCACATCCTATAGCCTGTGATTAATATTTTTGAACGATATTAAGTTATTTTTGTTATGCAGGTGTAACAATCCTCTTGTCGTTGACTGTGTTCCTCAATATGGTAGCAGAAACGATGCCAGCGACCTCTGATGCTGTGCCTCTACTAGGCACATACTTCAACTGCATCATGTTCATGGTCGCCTCGTCTGTCGTATCTACTATCCTCATTCTCAACTACCATCATCGACATGCAGATACACACGAAATGAGCGATTGGGTATGTAGTTTTTTAGTATTGCAAGAAAACACATTTAAAGTAGCTTCGTACAAGCTTTCAAACATTATCGTATTACATTTTAAGTGAAAAAATCTTAATTTGGATGTCTATCAACACTATAAAATGTTCCGCCAAATTTCAAGTTAAAGGCTTTCAAATTAACAGTTATCTATTGACATTGAAGATACTATTTCGATTTATATATTAGATACTAATATTACAGCAACATATAAACTGATCGGATTGTTATATTGTCAGATTCGTTGCGTTTTCCTGTACTGGTTGCCGTGGATCCTACGCATGTCGAGGCCGGGATCGGCGGCGACGCCCCCACCTGCGCGCGCGCCTCCGCCCCCGGACCTCGAGCTCCGCGAACGCTCCTCCAAGTCGCTCCTTGCCAACGTTCTAGACATCGATGACGACTTTCGACACGCGCACGCGCAGCAGCCTCCCTGCTGCCGATACTACAGGTCCCTCGACGATCTACACGAACACTACTCACCGTAAATAGAACGGTTACGATACTACATCCTCGAACGTTCCGCAGTATTAATACCCGACCCTAACAGCTATTCTCATTAAACATTATGTTCCTTTAAATGCAGTCAAAAAAACTGTCCATGGGTCATAGGTCATCGTCTCTTCTCTGTTCTCTTCATGGGTGTCTCTGAAACTCATATAAATGTTTACTGTCTTTACTTCAGCCTTCAATTTAAAAACAAGGTTTGAAGCTTTTTTGAGGAATCCCCTCCTTAGTAATCATCGTTAAGTAGAGCACAAGCATAATTCCTGTAGTGCCCTTCGTTCCTCAGACCCACCCGTAGAATAGGATAATAATAAGACACCGTCTACAGAGCCTTTTATTGCAGGGGGGGCGAAGAGAATGGCGCAGGGTTAGCAGCGCACAGCTGCTTTGGTGTCGACTACGAGCTCTCACTCATACTGAAAGAGATTCGAGTCATCACAGATCAGGTGAATACCTAAAAAGTCCAGAAATAACGCATATTTCCCGGTGACCCTTTGCTGATTTTATGAAATGTTAACAGATGCGCAAGGATGACGAGGATGCGGACATTTCGCGCGACTGGAAGTTCGCTGCCATGGTCGTGGACAGACTGTGCCTTATTATCTTTACCCTGTTCACAATCATCGCCACGCTAGCCGTGCTGCTGTCCGCGCCACACATCATGGTGTCGTAGCGACCCGCCCGTTTGCGGCTGCGCATAAGTAACGTTCTGTGATACCGCAAATACTTGTTAAGTTGTGATGTGCGATATAGCGCGGGCGTCGACGCCGCGTCAAGAAGTTGCGACGCACGCCTCGCCGTCCGCGCTACTTTAGATACATAAGTTAATAAAACCGACTGCCATTTCAGCGGACTATACTGCCTCTCCAAGAAAATCCTCAAAATTATTTCCTACCTTTCTAACACATGGAACACTATCCCATAATGCGAAAAACTTGTTAATTTAAACAATAATAACAATCCCAAACCCTATGGTATAATTCTAATAAACATTTAAGTATGTCCAACAATTATGATGAGTGGTTCCGAGTGAGGGTTCCGTCCCCGGACCTTTTTACAATAATGACGTGGCAGTAGGTGTCCTTTGGCGCCAGAGCAACGCCAGCCAGGCTAATAGTGACTGCATTCGAAGTGGTCACCTTCCAGCCATGACTGAAGCCGGTTCAACAAATATTAGCACAAAAACGTCTTCCTTCATACCGTTAACGACCTGTCTCGCATTAAAAATTTAACTATGTTAGATCTTTCTGAATTCTTAAAATCTATTGTACAGTGTAGGAGTCGGGCAGTATTGCAGTGGCCGGCCCTTTGTTTGGTTCGTGTTCGATTCCGTGAATCGTCGTTATCAACCCTTATTTTATTTTCGAATATATTGTCATTAGCTAGTATAGAACTTTACAAACAATGTTGATTCAATTGGTACAGGTTGTGATATGCCTCGTTGTGAACGGGTCGATATTGTTATAAATGGTAAAATATCCATGGCTATAGCTTAATAAAACGTTCGTTAAAAGTTGTAGTTAAACAAAGTATTATTTTATTAAATTCATACCTGGGTCTTTCGGAATGACTTATACAAATAAATAAATAACATAATATCACGTTTGTACTACTTTCAATACGGTTACTGTATTTATTCTTTTATCAGCAATCGAATGCTGCAACAATTAGCTCTTGCGAAAAAATCCCCTTCATTAAGATTATTGAAGGATTGTTACTAGACCATCCTTTCTATTATAAGGCATTAATTTCATATACATCTTATTGCGATCATATCATATGATTCCTACTGTTAAGAGTTTAAGCCGTTAATAGGTATTAATTAATAATCTCAGTACCGGGCTGCCTTTAGTAACCACAGTACAAGAGCTAAACTTAATATCCAGTGTCATCGCTCACCACACTCGGCGCTCGTCTGGCTTTCATTTGTTCCTTTTTGAAGCATCATAACAGCTGATTCTATGAACTTTATTCATTATGCCATTCACCTTATTAGTAATTATTTGTAAAACATTGTTAACCTCTTAAAAGAAGAACGCATAACTATAGCATGAATGCGCGGATACACATTAAAAATGGACTGTATCCTCGCGTCGTTGCTCATTCTGTTCTTCTTTTCCGAGGTGGCGTCTACGTAATCTTAGCCAATCTTTTGGAAGTTGCTGAGAGGCTAGGGTTATTTGCCAATGTTTTCACCATTTCATCTTGTTACTTTTGTCATTTGCGCATCAAGTATTTGAGAGGTTTTAAACGACTGACGAAGAAAGTCGTGAGTCTAATAGCTTTACCTGTTTGATGATACTCTGTCTTCTATATAGCGCGGCGGCAAGACTCGCGACGTTCCGTCGTTAACGATACGATATCGTCGCCATAATTTGTTCAATTGTTAGGGTTAAAACTCTGAATTGCAATTTGTTTATTAAATATAAACGAATGAAAAAAAAGCTGGTTTTATTTCCATATATTTGCCTAAAATGTTACGAAGAAGTACAGGATTCAGGATACTGTTTGACCATGACCCATATATTAATGTATCCCGAAGGGTGGTTCGGGTTGGGAGTAGGTGAAGACAATCGATGAGATCCCGCGGGAAGACTGCACATGCGCAAAAGTTCAAAGCTCTGTAAATAAATACCTCAATTTTATACACTAAGTACCCACAAAATGTGTTTTAAATATACTGAGTAGCTAACTAAACTTGAGATGTTACCAAACTGTTGGTACATACCTATGTACCTAATCAGATACATCCTAAATACATAGATACGTTGAAAAAATATTTTTGACAAAATATTTGAAATGTTTTTACATAGATACGTTGAAAAAATATTTTTGACAAAATATTTGAAATGTTTTTTCATCATCGTTTAATACATAAGTAGATATAGGTACAACCTTCAACTTCACACAGAGTTAAGTAAGCTTTAAATTTAATTTAATTAAATAATAGAAAAATACTAAGAATAAACGTTCATATCACTATTTAAATGTGATCTTGGTATTCTGAAATTCTTTCTTAGGCTATGTTTTGTGACAACAATTATTGCATAAAAACTTATGACTGGTAAAATTTTTAAATAAATGGTCCATATGCAACTTTACGTAGGTACCTATGGTACCTATGTAATATTTTCGTAGGAAAAAGTAGGTAACATGATTGAAAACAGCAATTAGACTCATAGATATTTTTTTATTATTTAGATACTATTGAGTACTAATTCTCAACATTTTATTTCAAGTGCAAAGTTCTTAGTAAATTTATCGCACAAAAGTATTTACTTATTCGGATTTTCTTTAAAGTTAATATCCGTATATTGTAATTTATGGTGACACTTGAGAAAAATTATGTATTTGTTTGCACATAAACCCTTCCCCAATCCTAGTACGTCCTTTTAATTGCATTCCATTAACTGTTGAATTTTAACACTAGGGCATTTAGCGCATATAAAACTTTTCTTTGTTTTGCTATCACAATAACATCTATTTGAGGTTATTATTTCTTGATTATTTGATATTTACCTTCAACGTAAAATTTACCATATATCAACGTTTACGTATACGAATCTACAAACTATCGGGTTCGTGCTCACTCTACTGGTCTGGTTTGTCGTACAGATGACTACTAATTTTGAACCAGGACCATTTAAACTGAATCTTCATCCATACTATAGCCTATTTTATGGACTGTAAATTACGTTGGCTTAGATCATATTAGGTGATGAGGGTTGTAGGATAACTTACCATCGTCGTACCATAAGTTTATTGGCCATATTACTTTGTCAGCAAAGTTAACAAATACCTACAGAACAGAAGTTACCAGTAATTGCTCTTAGGAGGTTTGTATATCTTGTTTTCATGAAAAATTAATTTTATATTATATATAAAGGTTATATTTATGCCGTAAAAGTAGTAGGAATTTGAATTCAACCAAACATTTATATTCAATTTTACATTTAAGAATCATATGATTTAGTATGGAAGGCAATTTCCACGATAAGTAGTGATGAAGTTGCATCTACAGCGTATTATCACGTCCTTACTATCCCTGAAACCTAGATTGCGGCAGGGGCGGGCGGCGATGCCAGGCAGGCGACGGGTCGGAGGGCGGGCGGGGGCGGGGCGGGTATTGTAGGGCGGGCGGCGGCCGTATCCGGCAGTGCGCGCCGCCATGTCGGGCGGGACGCGCGTTCTACTGCTCACAGTCGCGATCCTTGCGATATTGTATTCAGGTACTTAATTAAATAATAATATTAAATAAAAAATAATTAAAATTTACCTCTAAAAATTCTTTCAAAAAATGGGAATGGGTATTTTCCAAATTTTTGCGAATTTTTATCGAATAAAATTTGCAAAAAACTTTTTGTTAAAAACGTCACTATTTTCTATTCAAGTAGGTACTGCTGTAATGTGGAAGGTGTGACTACCTTAATTAAAAACTTTTTTTGTATTTTATTCGACTACACACCTTCTTTCAAACAGTGCAGTAAACGAATTACATATCTCTACATTTAATAAAGCTTTAAATATATCCCCACAAAAGGTTTCTGTGAAATATTCTTGGATGTGCAAATTTATCTCGTCGTTTGCCTTATTGATCTGTCGACTGCGCTGCAGCCTCAAGCGGTCCATACATATCCAGATGTTCGCCCTCACGAAATCATCTTAACCGAATCGATGACAATTAATGTTGAAATGAAATGCTAACAACTGTTTAGCCTCACCTTAATATCTCAAAATATTTGAAATCTAAATTTCTTTATTAAAAACTCAATTAACTTTAAAATGATATCAAGACGTTGTATTAGACTTAAAGAAAATAAATACTGTTGCATGATGCACCTAAATATCTCAAAATATTTGAAAAATCTAGATTTCTTCATTGAAAAACTATATTAACTTTAAGTAACGTAACCGTTATTCACCTATAATTACCAAACAGCCTACCTATTGTTTAATGTAGGTATAGAAATACCAACCAGTACCAATTCCGTGGCACTTCAATGCAAGTGATTTGCTTTCAGCATGTTGTTCCGAAGACGAGGAGCGTTTGGTGCGCGACCTGTTCCGAGGGTACAACAAGCTCATCAGACCCGTCCAGAACATGACGCAGAAGGTCGACGTCAGGTTCGGCCTGGCCTTCGTCCAACTCATCAACGTCGTAAGTTGATCAACTATGTTAAATTACTGTTAAATCAAAACTTCCAGTTTGAAGTCTAAAAAACAGTTTTTCTAGAACATAACATAGAGATAAAAGAAATAAGTATTTTTTGCAATTACAACTAACCCTTTTCGCATGCACATGAATAGGTTTTTCGTTAATAAGGATTTCCGCTGAAAAGAAGTTTCTGTAAGAAAAAAAATAATCTAAAATTTAAATAATTTTCCCAGAACGAAAAGAACCAAATTATGAAATCTAATGTTTGGCTTCGACTTGTGTGGATGGATTATCAACTGATGTGGGATGAAGCCGACTACGGCGGTATCGGAGTACTTCGACTACCTCCTGATAAAGTATGGAAGCCCGATATCGTGCTTTTCAACAAGTAAGACATACCACGAAGCCTTCTTTTGTTTACATAGAAATATCAAAAAACCTTAAAGAAAATATTTATCTATTTACGTAATCAAAACAAACAAACTTAATAGTCCCGTGTGTTTTTCAGTGCCGACGGAAACTACGAGGTGCGATACAAATCCAACGTTTTAATCTATCCAAACGGTGAAGTTCTTTGGGTACCCCCTGCTATTTATCAAGTAAATATAAACATTACGTCCCCTAGTCTTTAATGATAATAAAAATACCAACTTTTAACTAACTTTCATGTATATTTGTCGTTTCAGAGCTCATGCACAATTGACGTAACGTACTTCCCATTTGATCAGCAAACGTGCATCATGAAGTTTGGTTCCTGGACTTTTAATGGCGACCAAGTGTCTCTTGCGCTTTACAACAACAAGAACTTTGTAGATCTCTCTGACTACTGGAAGTCTGGTACTTGGGACATTATCGAAGTCCCAGCATATCTTAACATCTACGAAGGAAATCATCCGACTGAAACTGACATCACGTTTTACATCATTATTAGAAGGAAGACTCTGTTTTACACCGTTAACTTAATATTACCAACAGTACTTATCTCGTTCCTTTGTGTCCTAGTGTTTTATCTGCCTGCTGAAGCTGGAGAAAAGGTATGTTGACTGTTAAATTAAAAAGTATTTTCTAGTTGGCATGACCTGCCCTATAGTAGTGACATCAAGGGGGAGATGTCATTATATTTTAGAAACTATTGTTAATCGTAATGATGCCTTGTGTTTTTCAGGTCACACTTGGAATCAGTATTTTGCTGTCACTAGTTGTGTTCTTGCTCCTGGTATCAAAGATTCTTCCGCCTACGTCCCTAGTATTACCACTCATCGCTAAGTATTTACTGTTTACTTTCATCATGAATACTGTTAGTATTCTCGTCACAGTTATCATCATCAATTGGAATTTCAGAGGACCTAGAACTCACAGGTATTTTTAAAAATAATAACTGTACCTAAGAACCGTACCTACCCTTTTCTGAGATCTTGAAATTTCCCAAATCGTATTTGAAACTGATATTTGAACTGAACTGGTAACCATATTAACCATACCATACCATTAGTAACCATATTTACATTGGTGGCATATGCATGACAAGCACCTGTTTTATGCAAGTACTATTTTCAACTGTACCTAAAACTTATGTAATTACAGAATGCCTCTCTGGATCCGGAGTGTATTTCTACACTATTTACCAGCAGCGCTAATCATGCGTCGCCCTCGTAAAACCCGGCTGCGCTGGATGATGGAGATGCCAGGAATGGGAGCCCCACCTCATGCTGCCGCTCCTCACGATTTGCCGAAACACATCAGGTATGTAAATTGTAAAATGATTTAAACCCTTCCTTTTTCGCGTTGATCTGTGTTCTGACTTTTCAGCGCCATTGGTGACAATCAAAGTAAAATGGAAGCAATGGAGTTATCTGATCTGCACCACCCCAACTGCAAAATTAATCGGGCAGCTGGAGGAGGAGAAGTTGGCGCTTTGAGCGGCCTTGGCGCTCTAGGAGGTCTTGGACTCGGAGGGGAGCGGCGGGAATCAGAAAGTTCTGATTCGCTTCTCCTGTCACCAGAAGCTGCAAAAGCAACAGAAGCAGTAGAATTTATTGCAGAGCATTTGCGAAACGAAGATCTTTATATTCAGGTAGGTATCTATATAATTATTAGGTAGGTACATCATAAAATACCTAGTCTATTCAGGGAAAAAATGACTAAAATGGACTGAAAAGCCGTTTGTACAAGAATAATAAATAATAAACAAAAATACATTTTTTTATTTTCAGACGCGAGAGGATTGGAAGTATGTGGCTATGGTAATCGACCGATTGCAACTATACATCTTTTTCATTGTAACGACGGCCGGAACCGTCGGTATCCTGATGGATGCACCGCATATCTTCGAATACGTCGACCAAGATCGAATCATCGAAATATACAGAGGAAAATAAATAAGCACACGCTCAATGAGGGTCACTTCTTAGAAAATTATATTTGAATAGTGTTGTTATAGCTTCCATTATAGAACATAATCTTCCTCTTTATAAAATAAGAAACATTAATATAAAATAGAAACAAAAATAACTACTGCACATTATGCCTCAATAGTTTATTTGAAAATTTAAGAAAGATACCTATTTCAATGGGTGCACTAGATGATTTATTTGTAAAAAATCAAAATCAAGCTATTACCCACCTACTATTACTAATAGGTAAGTACCTAACTACTTTCCTAAGCATCTATCTATATTCTTAATAAAGTCAAATATAAAATTAGCTGTAAGTTCCTAGTTTTAAAAATTATAAAATAAGACAATTGTATTTCATAGAATGTATAAAAATGGCTGTGTTCGAGGTTTAGTCTATAAACACAATAGATATGGATTAATAATTTGATGTAAGTTTGTATTTTAACAAGTTTGTAATCAAAATTAAATTGTCCAAGGAGATTTAAATTGAGAAGCCAAAATTATAGAGCACTTCTTAAATACAATAGGAAATTTTAGATAATTATACATGTAGCTACGCAATCCAACCTTAAGGCAAAAGTAGTATGCTACGCCATATACGTATGAAACTCTTCATTTGGCTTCAACTTCATAGTTTCATCTCATTAAACGGAGTTTAAATGCTTTGATATGTCAGCAGCTTCACTATTATTATTTTATCATAGTCTATCTATAACATTAATTTCATGTTGCTGAAGATTTTGTATATTATGTACCTGTTATTTTATTGTCATTTTATAACATCGTTAAATACAAAGTTTTTAAAGACCCTTTGTTTTTCTTAACTCAAGGGTGATTTAAAAAAAAAAAAATATGGAAAAAAATATCTTTATTAAACTAAAATGAAATACATTAGAAACGATTTCAAAACATTTTGTTTTATCTTAAACTATTATAAACCTTATTCCTAAAACGTAAAATAATTTTCTTATCTAATTTCAAATCAGAAGTCTATTTTTGTGACTTCATAGGTACAGAACAATTAAAATACCTAGCCTAAATAAGTATAAATTTCTTCATTTCACTTTGGATAAATTACACAGAAACAATACATTTTAAATCTAATCATCACCATCATCATATTTAGGTGACGTATTAGAATATGTTGGTGAAGTAGGTGAATATGAAGTAGGTCCCGAGGAAGAAGGTGAATACGCTGGAGATGATGGTGAATAATTTGGAGATGTAGGCGTATAGGTAGCCGACGTCGGTGAATATTTGCTTGATGACGGCGAGTAGCCAGGGGAAGATGGAGAATAATTTGGAGAAGATGGTGAATAATTAGGAGAAGATGAATATCGTGTACTTCCAGGATGTTGAGGTGATGATGGCGAATAAGTCGGACTTGTTGGCGAATATTGATGACTGGTTGGAGAATACTGAGGACTTGTAGGTGAATAAGTTGGACTACCTCCGCTAAGCGAGGGAGATGTGGGAGAGTACTTAGGTGACGAAGGTAAATAGCTTGAAGAGGTCGGGGAATAGGATGGCGACGTTGGTGAATACGACGGACTTGTTGGCGAATACGCCGGTGAAGTCGGAGTGTAGTTAGGAGATGACGGCGAATAGCTTGGCGGAGCCGGACTGTATACCGGACTCGTTGGGGAATAACTTGGTGATGATGGAGAATAGCCCGGCGAGGTAGGTGAATACGCTGGACTGGTTGGTGAGTATGAAGGACTGGTGGGTGAATAAGATGGACTGGTTGGTGAGTAGCTAGGGGACGTCGGAGAGTAACTTGGAGAGGTTGGAGAATATGCGGGACTTGTCGGAGAGTAATTCGGCGATGTCGGCGAATAACTTGGAGACGTAGGAGAATACGACGGAGACGTAGGGGAGTACCCTGGAGATGTAGGAGAGTAGCTGGGGGAGGTAGGCGAATATATCGGCGACGTTGGTGAGTAATTTGGAGAAGTAGGTGAATATGAAGGGCTAGTCGGAGAATAATGAGGTGAAGCTGGAGTAAGACTTGGTGAAGCCAAAACGTAAACAGGACTATTTGGTGAGTAAGACGGAGAAGCCCCGGCTGGAGACGCGTATGGTGAGAGTGGTGGTCCAGGTGAACCAGGTGAGCCTGGCTGTGATGACCATGCACTGTATGCAGGTGACAGCCCAGAAGCATCCGAAGCGCCAGATGGAGAGAATGAAGGACCACCAGGTGTCATACTGCTTCCAACTGAAATAAAACATTGTTTAGTTATAAATAATTATGAAAAAAAAAAAAAAAAGAATATTATTTCTTTTAAAACTACAAACCTTGGCCTGGAGACCAAACACTGCTGCCATAACTTGGTGTATTCTGGTTTGACCATGGTGTCATAAGAGGTGTCATTGATGGCGTTCCAACTCCAAAGTACATTCCACCTCCAACACCCATTCCAACTCCTAATCCACCCATTTCCATACCGTGCTTACATTTTTCAGCGTCCAACAAGAGATCAAAACAACCTACAATCAAACCAATGAATTAATGCTTGGGTAAAAAATTAAACAAAAATTTAATAATTTCAATAAGGTAAAAATACACACCAGTTCCCATTCTAGGCAGCTGTCCCATTATGATATTTTCAGATACACCTCTCATGGGATCTACTTCTGCGTGGCTGGCCGCATCTAATAAGACATCAACAGTTTCTTCAAATGAGCATCTCATGAGGGCACCAGTATCTTGTCTGTTAATACCGTGACGTGTAATAGCCATAAGATGTCCTTTAGCTGTCATGACGTCACAAAGTAACGCAAGATGACGATAGTTTACGTACAGACCATAGAACTGTAAGACAGCATTCATTTCTTTCTCTACTGATTTACGGACAGCCTCTATCCCAAGTACTTGAAATATTTCACAAATGTCGTTACTGAATGTCCGGATAGGATCAACGTCACGTTCAGACAATACTTTCATTAAGGAAGTACCATCAGTTTCCAACAACCATTCTGCAATAGCTTTGAATTCTCCCTGTTCAGTAATAGTAATACGTTTTTTAGCTTCAGTCTGTGGGAGATGCATGTACACTTTAGCAATAGCTTCAATACCCTGCAATGTCATATCAGACAACATGTTTGCTTCAATGCATCTCAAAAACATGTCGTCTTCCATTTTGTCAACCGTTTCTTCGTCGTTGTCTTGGAACTTGCTTTCTTCATTGTTCATAATTCGGATTCGTAAAACAAGTTTCTCGGCATTGTCATCATTAAATATACAGTTTAAATCATCTCCAAATCCAGCATTAATCTTTTCCGCAATTTGTTCCATAGTCAATTTCTTATCAGTCATTCTTTTACGATCCAATTCAATACGCAACAGCCATGGTGAGATCTTTGTTGGATCGAAGTCAGGCATTTCATAATAAACATTCACAAACTCTTGATCTTCAGCAATCACTGTATTTTGAGGATCAGGGTCATAGTATATAGCGGTATTCGCGGTGACCTTGCGGAGTGTAGTATGTTCCAGCCGACAAAGAACGTTCTTTGCTTTTTCAGCATCACGTGCTGCACCTCCTGTTAAGAAAACTGTAAGGGAGGGAGCTTTAGGTTTCTTTGATATGTTGATAATTTCCTTTAGACGAGGCACACCCAGAGTTACGTTTTTGGACGAGACACCAGCAAAGTGGAAAGTGTTCAATGTCATCTGTGTAGCAGGTTCTCCAAGTGACTGGGCAGCAAGTGCACCTACCATTTCACCTGGATTAACTTGTGCCTGTTGGAATCTGGTCTCGATTTCACCAATCAACCATTCAAATGCTTCACTAGAAAGTCGATATTCTTCCGAAACAAATTTTGTACAAAGTGTTGACCTAACAAGACACTGGAACAGTAACGTCGCATTTTCATTGGCTTGTTTCGATAAACGATCTTTACCAGCCACTATGACACATTTCTGCAAGAGATCTTTAACCCCTTGAATAACTTTAATGGGACTCAGGTCAGTTGGGAGTCTCTTATTGATGTGGAAGATTTTCTGAACATTCCATATCATCCTCTTAAAGTTGCATGGCAATACAACTTTCGATTCTCCGCTGGGGAAGATTTGGCGAAGAACAGATCTGTCTTTGCACAGTTGTTCCCACTCACTTTCTAAATCACTAATTACATAACCTGATTCAGTAAGCTCCTTGATAATGTCTTCATTGAAAATTCTTTTTAGGTATCTTTCATTTGAAGGGTCAAATTTAAATTTCTTTTCAAATGCTTTATTGGATAACTTCACTGTTGGCATATTTTGGAATTCAACCGTTTCTCCAGCAAGACCATCTTCACCATATCTCAACTGGATCAGTTGTCCAACAGAATTACGGACTGTACCATCATAATGCACCATTACAGACTCCATAGCCTTAATTAAACGTCGCTGAATATATCCAGTTTCGGCTGTTTTTACAGCAGTATCAATAAGACCCTCACGACCACCCATAGCGTGAAAGTAGAATTCTGAAGGAGTCAGGCCAGCAAGGTACGAATTTTCGACGAAACCTCTAGATTCAGGACCATAATCATCCTTAATAAAATGGGGCAATGTTCTTTTACGGAAACCGAATGGTATTCTTTTACCTTCTACGTTTTGCTGTCCTACACAAGCAATAACCTGAGAAATATTGATGTTTGATCCCTTGGAACCAGCAACCACCATAGCTTTGAGATTATTATACTCGGTGAGGGATTTCTTAGCTGAACCTCCAGTTTTGTCACGAGCATCGTTAAGAATACGATTCACTTGGTTTTCAAAAGTCTGCCTCAGTGTGTTACCAGGTGTAGGCTCTAATTCCATATTGTGCGCTTTTTGAATTACTTCTATGACATCATCCTTAGCTTTTACAATGGCACGCTGGATTTCTTGATATGTCTGAGGATCAGCAATAGTGTCACCAATACCAATTGAGTGTCCCTCCAATAACAGCCAATTATTAATTACAGTTTGAATGTTACCATAAAAACGACCAGCTGTTTCATGGCCTAATTCTAACATGCAAATGTGAAGAAGGGAACCAGCTGAAGCTCCGAGAGATTTTTTACATAGGATACCCATCAGGAGCTCTCCATGCTCAACAACTACTTTTGTATCTCCAGGTGAAATCCATTTGTATGGACCATCATCTTCCTCATCAGGATGAGTTGAATGTGTTCTTATCATATTGACATTTCCAGGAATTATTAGAGTAAATATTTGCTTGCCAGTCCATAAAGGTTGTGGCTTTAATATGCAAGGTTGAGGAATTTTTCCATCCCAAGTAGGTAGGAACATCAACAAATTCATAACTTGTTCTTTGGTTAAGAAAACATCTCTTTTAGTCATTTTTCTAACAGCTGTCAATGTATCTTGCACAATACCCATAACAGGCTTATTAGCTTGTGGTGTTATAATTTGTCTGGGAGTAATGTGAATGTTTTCAACTTCTGCTCTTGTTTCCATTGATTGTGGGACATGCAAATTCATTTCATCACCATCAAAATCAGCATTATAAGGAGATGTGCAACTCAAGTTCATTCTGAATGTGGACCATGGAAGAACCTTAACTCTGTGCCCCATCATACTCATCTTGTGAAGTGTAGGTTGACGATTAAATATTACTAAATCGTCATCACGTAGATGGCGCTCTACTTTGTAACCATACTGTAAGTGAAGATCTGAAGGTTTTGGGTGAAATCTTAAATCAATTCTTTCTCCATTGTCTCGGACTATGTATTTGGCTCCTGGATATTGAGCATTTCCTCTCCTTACTAGCTCTTGCATTCTATCAATATTGAAAGGTGTAACAAGTTCTGGGAATGTAAGATTTTGAGCAATTGATCGAGGGACTCCAACTTGATCAATACGTAAATTTGGATCTGGTGTAATAACAGTACGAGCGGAGAAATCTACACGCTTTCCCATAAGATTCCCTCTAATTCTTCCTTCTTTTCCTTTAAGTCTAGCTTTTATAGCTTTGAGTGGTTTTCCTGATTTCTGCATGGCTCTGTAATGAAAAAATATTTAAAAAGAATGCCACTAATGCAAAAAATTATAATAAAAATCTCATAAAAATACTATAAAAACCTCAACTTAACAAAAGCCAAAACCTAAGTTGTATTCTTCATTCATCAAGAATAAGAACTCAAGCCCCATGGTATGTCCCTAATGACATAATACTTAAGGACTTAAGCTTATGAACTATCAAAGAGGAAATAAATATGTCCAAGGTAAATTTAAAAACAAGCTATTATATTTACTTGAATTAAAATTGTAATTTATGTTTGGACATTTCATAATTGTTTTAAGTAATTTAATGGATACCTTTATTGTATGTATTTGCGTTAGTAATCCATTTTGATGTTTTATGTTTGTATGCTTTAAAAGCGAAACATGTGCACTAAGCACTGAATAATATTACCTATGTTTACAAATAAATAAATTTTTATTCTAATTCCAAAATTATAGGCATATAATTAAAAAACTATATCTTAATGTCCCAAAGAGCTCCAAGAAGAAGACTCAAAAACAAAAACCAAAGGACAATCAAAATTTAAACAGCTTAATCCCCTGATAGGGAAGAAATTGACTTTAGTTCATTGTTGAATGAACAAAACAATTGACCACTAAGATACGACACATAGCAGAATTACCTTATATTGTGACAGATTGCTAAAATAAGGAGTTTAAAATAAAATCAAAGTTATAGAAAGTTCATCAGAAGGTCGAAAAGAGGCCAGGCCTGTGCACTAAAAGATGAAGGGTTGCAAAGTCACATTAACAAGCTACTGACCAAATACATCAAATAATTTAGTGACCCTCCATAGTTGATACATACAATTATACTTTTAGAGAATGTGTTTTCCCTAGTTCCAAATACATGTTGTCTTAATTATTGGATTATGTTATTTCAATAAAAACTGAGCTATTAAAAACAAAACTTACTTTGGCATACCAGGCATATCATTGTCAACAAATGTAGCAACATGAAACTGTAACATTCGAATGTTTTCAGCTAGAACATGTGCAGCAGCTCCAGACTGTTCGTTTCTCATTAATTCATTGTTAGCTTTGATGATGTCAGCAAGTTTGTGTGTCAGGTCATCTTGATTCTTTGCTGCCCCAAACATAACAACTGCTGGTCTAACTGACAGTGGAGGCACAGGAAGCACAGTCACTATCATCCAGTCCGGCCTTGCAAACTTTGGGTCCATACCCAGTATGAATGATTCTTCATCTAAAGACATATCC
This sequence comes from Choreutis nemorana, assembly GCA_949316135.1. Taxonomy (NCBI): domain Eukaryota; kingdom Metazoa; phylum Arthropoda; class Insecta; order Lepidoptera; family Choreutidae; genus Choreutis; species Choreutis nemorana. The sequence continues at coordinate 5,812,956 of OX438598.1, forward strand.
CATAGTGAAAAACCAAAAAAAATTAAAGGAGAAAAATAATTATCATTGTTGTGCCTTACCTGTGATATGTTTTAATATTTCCCACACTCTTTCTGCTGTGATTACAATCTTTTTCTCTTGTGAATCCTCATTTACATGTTTCCATTCAGCAGTGAGGTCCAATCCTTGTCTTTTAATGGAAGGCTGGTAATTACCACAACCCCCATGTCCAGTCCCTTTCTTATTTTCCTCACCTTCTTTCCCAATATCCATATCTTCACCACCCTCACATATATTTTTACCTTTGCAAAGTTCATAGACATGGGTAAGCCTCTTACGGGATTGTCCTTTTGATTTTATTACCACTTCTTTAATTTTAGGATTTGTCTAAAATACATAAGTAAAACTAATTCCTAAGTTGTCCAGACTTTTTATGTGTGTTTCCTGATTAGTTAAAATGGTTTGCGGAATTTGAATAATTGTTTTTTAAAAACTAAATATAACTTTGGGTTGATATAATATATCAAAAAGTGATTAACAAAAAAAGTCACTTACCGGACTAACAAGAAGTTTGGAGCAGTAAAAGCATACACATCTCAATATTTTTATAGTTTTGGTAATAAATCCTATGTGAAAGACTGGTTTTGCTAAGTCTATGTGTCCAAAGTGGCCAGGGCATTCCGTCATGTTTCCAGCGCAGGTTTGACATCTGGAACTCCTGTCGATCACCCCTTGTCGTGGGTCCATGAGCCCACCGAGTTTAGGCCTGCCGCCTTCCATAGTCTCAGGGTAGCGGATGCCCCCAACTGTGACTGACATACGTCGCTGTAAACCAATGTAACATGATAAACAAAATTGGAAAACACAACTTGCTTTTCCTATTGACATAATACGGAAAAAACAAACCAAAAAGCGCACATTGTGTTTACAAAGACTATTGCGACATTAAATTCTTATCATACATTAATTTCGTTCACTCGTCGTTAAAGAAATGTGGTCATCAAATAAACAATATTTATTAACAAGATAGTAATGGACAACAAGCTTCGACGAAGCAACAAACCTTCACATGACCGTTCAAATCTAGGACAAGAACTGATTCCGAACCAAATATTTATTATATTTAACTAAAAACGATGTCCTAAGAATTTAATAAACACAACTTACGATTTCATCTGGTGATATTATTCCAAATTGCACTCTTTTTACTTGGCGCACAGGCGCCTTCGAGTCATTCGTAGTCGCCATTTTGAATGGCTCTGATTAATGTTGACATAGCAAGAAAATCTAATCCTACTAATTGATTTTACAGTTGCAACCATCGAAAAATATTAAGATACTTGCACACAGTATTTTTTTTTACTGCTGAGTGACAAAGCTTAAAAAAACAAAACACATTTACGTTTCACTAAGGATTTTCTTAAACAGTTAGATTTTAAGTTGAAGCCAAAATAGTTATTTATAAAATGCTACATTTGTCTCACATGAAGAAATCAAGATTAACACCATTTAAACATCCTTTCTGATAACATCTCGAAATAAACTTGTAAACACTTTAAATCTCTTTAACATTGACGTATTCATTTTATTACGTCTTTTATTTTATTTAAGTTGACCCCTCAAACTTCGTAAAATGAGACCATTCCTTTGCAAAACAATCCCATTTAAACTTCTATGATTAAACACAGTAAAAGAATAATTCAAAACGGTCCAGCCATCATTGACTTTTAGTGATTGTAACAAACAGCTCTTAATTTTTACATTTAAGAGAATTGAGATCTAAACATTCTGTCGCTGGCTTTTGAATTGTTCGCTTGTGCCTATTTGGTATCTGCTGTGTTGCTTTGCTTTGATTTTCTCGATTTTTGGGATTTGTTTTGCATTCCTCGGACCCTCCTCTTTCATCTTGTGGAGTTCCCCGTATACGTTCGCAGCCATATTGGAGTTTGTAAATCTGGAGGACCTCTCGCCTCATCTTGTGAGCCGATCCATTGGCGAGGCCACGCCTCCTGTTGACGGCCTGCTGAGTTCGCCGTTGAAAAGAAACTAATTGGAAGTGCCTGTTGCCTACCGGGTTTGAATTTGTGCTGGCGGCGTGCGTGCCGAGGGTCTTGAAGTTGAGCTGCCGTAGGAAGTGTCGACCGCTCCGAAATTACTTTTTGGTCTAGTTGGTAGACATTAAATTCTACTGATTTATAAGAAAAGACAATAAAATAAAATAAATAACTGAAGGTTCCCGTTCCCGCCAAGTGACTTCATGCCTCATCTTTTATGAACGTAGAACATACAAGATAATTCATTTTTTTAAGGTTTGTGTGCCTAATACTCACACAAGTAGACGTGGCGTCTTCTGTCTTAAGTTGAACGCACACTTTGCGAGATGAACGCGCCGAAAGAATCAAACGAAAAGAATTTTAGAATTATCCTAAATAAAAGAAATCCTATGAAACGTCGCACACGTACCTATTACATATAATTGAACAAGCCGATGATTCGTAATTTTTGCAGTAGTTTTCAGCAGTCTACTTTAATTCCTGCACACTTTTAGGGCGCTATAGTTGCATATGTGGATTATTGCACACACATACACAAATGTCTGTCTACAAACGCAAACACAAGTTCAGAAAATCACGTAGTTAATATTTATTTAGTATTTTCGTACTATAATTTTATTCTGTCATTCAATTATAATGTTTCCTATAACCTTTGATTTGATGTTACATTGTATCGACCAGCGCCAACACTCACTGTTCTCCTAAGTCACAGGATTGTCCTAGTTTAGGGGGACAGGGAATTTCATAAACTGTAACACCTCTAATCACAATTTTATGTAAATTATTAAATGGCTAAATAAAAATTATTATTATTACTATGATTAATCAGGAGAAAAAATTGTACTGTTGCATTTTTTTGACGTTTTTACGTTCGAACTCGATCGATAGAGTCGCGTCATACACAAAATTATTTTTTCTCCAATGTGATGGGCGGGACTATGGACTAGCTCCACAATCCTCCTCCAAACCATGTTGAAAAAAAATCTCGCGTTTTATTGTTCCGTTTAGGTACTGAATAATTTAACTGATCAATTATTTCCAGGTTGTATTTTTGTTTTTAAAAGTTTATTTAACCTATAAATAATAATAACCCTGCACTAAGATAATCTTGTATCGCAGGCATTAAGTAACGATATGGTATAAACTACATAAATAAGAATATAACATCCAAGACCGGTGAGTAAAACAATGCGTCTTGCAAATAACTCAGTTCCGCCCTCAGGATTTGAACCCGGAACCTGTAGCGTAGCAGTCGGCTGTGCCACCGAGGTCGTCAAAAGTTTTACAATTAATTTTGTATGTATACTTTTATACTTACGTACATTTATGTATATATATAGTGTTGGTTGGTACGAATTTGAAAGCTGTTAAAATTTAATTTAGAGTTAGCAATTTTTCTGGTTAGCGATATTGGATACTTCATCCTACAACAGCTAAATTACCCGCACGAAGCTGAGGCGAGCTGCTAGTTTTAAATAAAATAGTTTTATTATACAATTTATTCTATTTTATTGCAAAGACATGTTAATAAATATACTTTGGCAGAACAAAAATGATTTAGCTCTCACGAAAACATCCATACAAAGGTGCTTTATAGTATTAATGTTATTATCACTAAGAGATTACTTTATTTAGAAATGCATTTGAGGTCCATTTATATTTTAGTACTACTGCTGGAGGCGCTTTGTGTATTAAACTCTAAGAAATCTTTCAATAGTGTTGTACGTCTTTTTTCAGCAATGTCCATTTGGTTTTCCAGGTCACCGCGATCTGTAGTTTCTGCCCTTTCTACCTTCCAGGATAAATTCTCGATTTCAGCTTCAAGTTGAGCCTGAAATGTAAATTATACTTCTTTAAAATTTGATTATATGAAATTGTTATTTATCTACTTATATTGTTGATTGCAAAACTTACAACATACTCATATCAATAGGAATCCAACATTGAATAGAATAACTCCATTACATATATTTAAATAATAATTTTTATTGAATTAGAAACAGAACTAGAACAAAAACCTACCTGTTGATATTCAAACAACTCTTTCCTAGGCCCAACTTCCATATAGTATGCAAATGGATAGGTATACTGCAGAGTGTATCTACAACGTTTCAAGAGTCGCGCAGAATCCCAAAGGTACTGCCAGTCAATCCATGTACCTTCACCAGCCATTACCTGCAGGTATACATGAATTTAAACACTTGATTAAAAACACAAATAATATGTATATAAGTACAATAAGGCAGTATAAAACCCTAAAAACCGCATACTTTTTTACCTTTTGATTAATTCGACTTTTCAGACTGGCTAGTGTTTGTTCCTCAAGTTTTAGGGACCTTGCATGATTTTCCCATCTTTCATAATAATGCAAATATTTTTTAAGGGCTTCTCGTGCCTAGAATCAAACAGGAACATTAAAAATATAGTAAAAATATTTCTAACAGTATTAATACACTTTATAATTATCATGTCTTATTGTAACTGTAACTACCTGAGCATGTTGACTGTCAGTAGCTAAATTAGGATCTTCTTTGTATCTGCTGCACTCATAATACTCTGAACCATGAGTCTTCCAATCACCCAGACAAACCCAACAGAAATCATGTCTGCATGCTCCACATTGCATGTGATTACAGCCACCGTTTTTCTCAATACAGATTTGACATTTTGGACAATCCTGTGAATATATATCACTAAAATTCAAAATATATGGTAATCTAGTTTCAAGGACCCTTTTTAAACAAAAGTTTTAATCTCAAATCAAATATTAATTCCATTTATAAGGGATTACAATGTTTTGTGGTGTAATTTTTAACTATTAAATGATCCTGAGATGGGCCTGCAGACTCAATACATATGTATACTTGTGAACCACAGGGGCCTGGGGACCACAGATTAAGAAACACATTCTATGATTATACCTTAGTATGAGCACTAATATAGTTAGCAGTTTCGGAATCATCCGCACATTTAGTTAGCCAGCGCCGTATGGTAGTGCAATCAGTAGGCGCGTGATGAGGGGCGCCACAGGAGAAGCACGTGAGGAGCTCGCAACCACGGCACTCCACACGCCTTGCGCCCTCACGAGTCCAAGCGCGGAATATCCACTGAAATTAACATTGCAAATTAATTTTAAAGGTAATAGTCACATATTGTTTAAATTTATAAAATAAACATTGAAATTGATTTGCTGATTTACAATTAGATGTTAAATTACCTAATGAAGTTTAGAAATGAATCACTACATAATGTATTATGTTGGTCTTTTTTATTGGGACATATAAATTTGTCAGAAAGGAGAACAACAGATGTTTAATGTATGTTAACCAATCTTTAGCAAATATACTCTATTTACCTGACAATTAGGACCAGGACAAAACCTCAGTTGGGGATGGGATTTGACATGATCCTTAAACATAAACTGCTGATAGCGATCTCTTAGTGTAGGTTTTGCAACATGAGACACAACAAAATCCTCAGGCGCCCTCACTTCACACTCTTGTGCCATACACTGAATAGTGTTGGACACACCTACACAAAAACAAAACATGCAATTGCATGAAATACATAATACTAAGCTTCTGCCTTAAAATAAAATGAATTATCACATATTTTTTTCCCCAACATCTGGGAGTCCGAAATGGTGGAAAGATAGATAGAGCATTTATAATTAAATTACCACATATTAACTCAGCCCTGCAATAAGAAATCTTGTATTGCAGGCACTAAGCAACAATGTGGTATAAACTACACAGATAAGAATACAACATCAAAGACAAGATGCAAAACAATGCATCATGCTAATTAAACAATTTTGTGCCCCTGCTGGGATTTGAGACTGGTATCTCTAGCATAGCAGTCAGCTGTTTACACCACTGCACCACCAAGGTTGCCAAAGAATTTGTTGTTTAGTTTTGCATTTAAGCATGAACAAATATTTGACTGAATACTGTGAATTATGTTTATCAAATTAAGAAAATAATACAAAACTAAGCAAGGAATACTTCTTTACCTTCTATATCAATATTGAAATACTAAATTACATGCATAGGCATCATTAAAACTTACCTTGCATAATTTGTACTTCAAAATGCATAGCCCAGCATTCATTACAGAAGTAATGTCCACAAGCGAGTGCACTGTACTTGTGCAGTGGTGGTGTACAGGCACACACTGCACAAATAGCTCGGCTGGTAGTAGCTTGACTGGATGACACCCTTGGTTTCACAAAACTGTATGCCAGCACCTCACTAGCATTCTCCTTATATTTAGTAATAATCTCTTGAGCATTCCATGCATATGCATGTAAAATTACCTAAAACATAATTACATTCATATTGTGTGCACTTTTAGATAATTTTAAGAACTTTATGAGGGGTGTTTTCAAAATTAGGAATACAAATAAACAAATACATACATGTTTAGGTAAATTTTATGATTAATTATAGGATTACAAAAGACAAGACACAAACCTTGGCAAGTGACGGCGTTATTTGAAGGCTATTGCTAAGTAATTCGATCGATTCATTTAACAATTTCTCGACTTCTTCTACCTTCAGACAAGAAAACAAAAAGTACTCTGGATCTTCTTTACTACGGTCCACCGCCTCCATATCGCAATCATCTTGTCCTCCGTAGTAATCATAGTCGTCACCGTCGTTGTCCGAATATTCCATATCAGATTCAGCAGACATTTTTGTTAGTTCCAGTCTTCGAATGAATATCACGACGGATCAACCAGATTTTTATGAAACACTATAAATATAAAACATTATTTTTTAACTTGGAATTCGTACAATCCAATTATGTACATTAAAAAACTCTTGTGAAAATTAACGTACTTGTTCGACAAATACAAAAAGTAAAAAAATATTTTTGTTGTAAAACAACCACTAGTTTCTACTATTCCATCCATTACACATTTCATAAATTTCTACCATTAGGGAGCCAACTTAATAGATTAATGTCAGTCATGTGTCACAAAAAAAAATCTGTGGATGGCTTACTAAATAATGTTGGATTCGATTTAAATTTATTTATGTTTTCCTATATGTTGTTGAACAATATTTAATATTGTATAAAAGCTATTTTGTTTCTTAAATACCTAGTGAAAGTCGAACAGAGGAAAGTGGAACTTAAAGGGAAATGGAGTACCATATCGTGAAATTTAATTTGGTTTTTGGAAATTTATTTTCAAAAACTTTCTTAAAAACAGTTGTGATCTATTTAAAAAAAAGGTGGTGTGATGAGGCTAGAAATCGAAAGGCTAGGCTAACAGACATTGTGAAAAGACGTCACCTCCACTTAAAATTTGGTATCCAAGATAACTACAAAATATTTGTATTTGTTTTGTATACTTTCATTTTAGAATTATTGGGAACTGTCAATGTCACAAATTTAATCAAAGGTCACCTTGGATGAAGTTCACCTTAAATTCAAAAATTCCAAGTTAAACAAAATTTTTGGTGCGTGTTCAATATCCTAAAAATACAAATACCAAGTGTTTATTTTAAACACACTAAAGACTTCTAGAAAAAAAGTGGGTTTTAATGGTTGTTTCCGTTTTCAGTTATGAAATAGTAATTATTGTTACCTTCTAGGGTTCTAGGAACACAAACCCTCAAAGATGGATGGAACGTGTACACAGAGATTTATTGAGCGGGGATCCCATAAAGGGAAGGGTCTGGCTGTATTTACTAGCGGTGGTGACTCACAGGGGATGAATGCGGCTGTAAGATCTGTTGTGAGAATGGGTATCTACTTAGGATGCAAGGTGTACTTCATCCGAGAAGGTTACCAAGGAATGGTGGATGGTGGTGACAATATCGAGGAGGCCAATTGGTCTTCCGTAAGCTCCATTATTCATAAAGGGGGGACTATCATTGGATCTGCGCGTTGTATGGATTTTATGTATGTTTTTAAACAAAACAACATTTTATTTACATAACAAAAGTAAAGTTATCACAATATTTCAAATTAAAAGTTTTATTTTTAATATAATTCTTATAGATTGCACAAGAGTTTTAACTTTTTTTTTCCAAAAAACATTAAATAAGAACAAAATTTTAGTTTTATTGTTGATTATATCTAATGGACTATTACAGCCAAAGGGAAGGACGTTTGAAGGCTGCTTATAATTTAGTGACAAGGGGTATAACCAACTTGGTGGTTATTGGAGGAGATGGGTCCCTGACTGGAGCCAACCTGTTCAGGCAGGAGTGGTCCAGCCTTCTTGATGAACTCCTGGAAAATAACAAAATTACCAAAGATCAGAGGGAGAAATATAAACATTTACACATTGCTGGAATGGTGAGTTCCTTTTTGTTCCCAGAAATCCCAAAAAATTACAAAATGTTGGAGGAATGTCTTATTTAAAGTATACATTTTTTGTATTTTGTAAATAAATTATAGGATTTTGATATGGTATACCATTAATGTTCTACAATGCATATTAGTTTTTTAAGCTTTTATTGTAGTATGAGGTTTTATTGCTTTAATAATTTACAATTTCGTCACCTTGGTTTGTTTGTTTTAGCTGGGCACTTTCCGCACTTAGCTGCTTAATTGTGCCATTGTGTGTGTTGTCTGTCTGTTCCCTATTTCAGCCAACCCAAACACTCCCAGAAGTCCAGCAGTCTTTTCAGATTGCCGAAAGCTTTCGAGAGGGTTGGTGGTGTTGTGAGGATATGAGCCCGTTGTGCGGCTACACTTGTGCATTCCAATATCAGATGTGCTGGCGTTTCTTCTGCCTGCATGCATCCTCTGCATAACGGGCTGTCAGTTACACCTATAATGAAGAGATGCTTGTTTAGTGGACAGTGGCCTGTTATAATACCTAAAGCTATATGTAACCTGTCCCTGTTTAACCTGCGGAGATTGCGACTGAACCTCTTGCCTGCCGCGGGAACAGCCGCTTTGGTCTGCCTACAACCCCCTTCGTTATTCCATTCATTAAGGTGCAGCTCTCTTGTTCTCTCTCGGAGCCATGCTTTCGACTGGGATTTGGGTAGCGGCAGTATGGGTACCGGACCGTATACTGTTGTCGCTGATCCACGTCTCGCTAGTCCATCTGCATCATTACCTACAGAGTTGCTGTGTCCTTTTATCCATTGCAAGGTGACGTTACGGTCTTTCGCAATGGATTGTAGTGCTATGTGGCATTCCAAAATGAGTGCCGAGGTTATGAAGTTATTTTGTGGGCTTTAAAGTACTGATGCACTGTCGGAAACTATTTTCACTTTCGTGTCTCCGACATCCCTGGCTGCAACCGCTTGCGCCGCCTTGATAATACCTACACATTCTGCTTGAAATATTGTATTTAGTTTATCTAAAGTACTTGATATTCTTATGTTTATATTGTTTGAGAAGACTCCAGCTCCAGTGCCACATTTGGTTTTAGAGCCATCTGTGTATATGGTTGTTGTTAATGCTAGTCTTTGTAGACTTTGTAGTTTGGGTTTTACTCTGGTCAGCCGTGTTCTGGGCCACCACACGACTGAACCGTATGTGATTATGGGCCTGATAATTGCAGTGTATAACCAGAGTGTAATCCGTGGGTTCGCACCCCATTTCTTCCCTACTAGTCTTTTACACTGCCAGAAGGTTATGCAGGCTTTTTTGATTACTGTTTCTAAATGACTGCTCCAGTTAATCTTACTGTCGAGAGTACTACCCAGATATTTTACTTGCTTAGACAGTTGAAGCCTGGTATCAAAAAGTCTTGGTAGTTGTAGATCGGGTAGTCTTCTTTTGTTGGTAAAAAGAACAACTTCGGTTTTCTTCGGATTTACTGAGAGTTGGTGCTTTTTGCACCATTCTTCCACTATCTGAAGGGCCGAGCGTAGTACTTTACACAGTACATTTTCCGCCGTGCCGTTTATAAGTATTGCTAGGTCATCTGCATATCCAATAGTAGTGTAGCCTCTGTCATTTAGACGTCTTATTAAGCTGTCTACTACTATGTTCCACAGTAACGGTGATAGGACGCCCCCTTGGGGACAGCCTTTTGCTACCTTAGCCCTCGTAGACGTATTCACCGTTACCTGAACCGCCCTTTTTCCCACCGGTTCGCTAATCCAGCCTACAATAACTGGGTCAGCCTTATGTTGGAGTTGGGCGTGGTTTATGCTTTTATGTGTTGTTTTGACAAAAGCCCCTTCTATGTCTATGAAGGCAGCGAGTGTTGATGCTTTATTGTTCAGCGCCGTTTCTATTTTGTGAACCACTTGGTGTAGAGCCGACTCTGTTGACCTGCATTTCCTATATGCGTGTTGTTGCGGGTGTAGTTCATAGTTCTTTAATGGCCCCTCCCGCAGGTGTTGGTCTATTATCCTCTCTAAGGTTTTTAGAAGAAAGGATGTCAGACTGATTGGTCTGAAGGATTTGGCTGAGGTATAGTCATCCTTGCTTGGTTTGGGAAGGAATATCACTTTTGCCTCTCTCCATGTTTTGGGAATGTATTTATCGGCCATGCACGCCTTATAGATCGGCAGCAGGTGGTTAGCTACAAGGTTGCATTGCCATTGTAGGAGTGCTGGAAATACCTCATCGAGTCCCGCCGATTTATAAGTTTTGTAGCTTCTAATGGCCCACTGCACCTTGTCGGTCGTGATTACCTTGTTTGCTATTGCCCATTCATGTGCTGTAGGTATGGGTGTGTCTGTGTTTGGCCAGCCTTCTTCTGTTACTACCGTACAGCCTGGAAAGTGCGTGTCCAGGAGTAACATACTGGTTTCTTGGTCCGTCACCGTGTACGTGCCGTCTTCCCTCCTGAGTGAGTTGTAATCCCCTTTAGCTAGTATCTTTATCACTCTTGCAGCTTGGTTTGTTGAATTTATGTTATTATTTCGTCACCTTATTAATAATTTAATAAGTCAGAATTTTGAACTTTTGGCGAATTTTACTATTTAATAAGCGATTACGGAGAATAATTGAATAAAAGTTTTGACTTCGACTTTGGATCAAATTTCAGGTGGGGTCCATTGACAATGATTTTTGTGGGACAGACATGACTATAGGGACAGACTCAGCTCTACACCGGATTATTGAAGCTATTGATGCAATTGTCAGCACTGCCTACTCACATCAAAGGACATTCATTATGGAGGTCATGGGCAGGCACTGTGGGTAAGTTAGTTTAATTATTTTTCATTAATTAAACCTTAAGCCTATCATTAAAAGTTAATACTCTTAAGAAAAAATAGGTATTTCACATCTTATACCTTATTATTTTAATTATATAAAGGTATTACGAATGAGCACATTTTTATAAAAAGTATGTACTTGGAAATGATAATCAAAAAAATTATCATGGTTAAAAGATTTGTTAATAAAAAATACATATGTAAGTAGACTTCTGTTGAACTCACCAATGTTGTACTATACATATTAATGTAATATTATTGGTCTAGATATCTTGCTGTGGTTACGGCTTTATCATCTGAAGCTGACTTTGTGTTTATTCCCGAATCGCCGCCAAATGTTGACTGGAAAGAGAAACTTTGTGATAAGTTGGAGCAGGCAAGCTTATAAACCCTGCCCTTTCCATTTCTTAGATTAAACATTTTACAATTCTATAGATCAATAATTCAAATTTCCATTTAGTTTTCTTGCAGTTTACACAGCACTTTGTACGGATGCTACATATAGTTTTATTTGTGAAGACCCAGCGCCACCCAATTGGGATAAAAAGTTGTGCGAAAAAATTATTGAGGCAAGAATTGGAACAGTTATATATGGGAGCAGGATCATTATTACTACCTCACATTTCATTCTTATGAATTGGCAGAATCAATTGGCAATTAGTATGTGATATCTCAAATTGATGTACCTATTAAATTTGTTTATCCTATACCTTATCCCATATGTCCTTTCATTGCTCGTTACAACTGGGGCCATAGACTTTCAAATGTGTTTTAACTTTTAATATATATATATATTTATTTTACTTTAAAAAGTCATTAGAAATAAAATTTCAAACAAATGGTAGGGAGTGAAGGCTATGGGCCTGGTGATTAGTAAAGGGTATGATGGTGCATGGGGCGTGACGGTGAAGTACTGCTTGTTGCAGTTATCTGGCTCTAGTGGCCGCTCTGGCGAGCGAGGCGGACCAAGTATTCATTCCCGAGGACCCTGTTCCCAATAATTGGGTAGAAAAGCTTTGCAAAAGATTACAGCAGGTACGCACGCTTAATTGAGTGGCACTGTAGTTTGTAGGCACTTCTCTATACCTGCAGTAATATTTGATTGTTTTTGAAATAATTACAATGATAGAAAAGTGTCTATATCATCAACTCACAGAAATTTATTTCAAACAGTGTCAAAAGCTTTTAGTAACATTTTATTTATGCACTGCTGCTGAATATCTGCTTATCGCAGACTTCAAATGCACAAATATGTAACTTTATGAAAGTACAAGGTGTGCTTCTGCATTTGAAAGCTACCTGACGCTCTTTTGTGCATCATTAAAATTTAAATAGTTTTAATCGTTAAAATACTTTGGTGTATTTTACCTAATATCTAGCCTGAACATGCTAAAACCTCGGTATACTAACCAATTTTCAGAAATGTTTCTAAAAAAAAAGTTAAATTGCTCTAGCGTTTAATAGCGCGTTAAATATCAACCGAAAATTCACAGCATTTTCCTTTTTCCTCACACACCTACGCAATGTTTCACTATACTATCATACCTGCACCAACATCAAAATTCAAAATTCATCTTTTTGTAGTTTACTTGAAGGTACTGCTTGTATGTTTGTTGTGGTAAAGGTGCTTTTAAATTAGATAAAAATAGCTGGTGTTACGTATATACGTAACATGTTTATCGATCAGAAGAATGTTTCTTTTCAGAAAGGTGTTTTAAAACCTTTATTAGATCATAATTCATTATTAGTATCATTACAATGACTATGCTAATAATATTCGAACGCATTAGTTTCGAGACTCAATATCAATCGAGATTTTTAATTGTTATATAATTCAAATATTTATTGTTAGGAGAGAAAATCAGGGCAACGTCTGAACATTATTATTGTGGCGGAAGGTGCCATCGACCGCGAAGGGAAACCTATCACAGCAGAGCTGGTAAAGAAAGTTGTAGTGGACAACTTGCAGCAAGATACCAGGATCACTGTTCTAGGTCATGTGCAGCGAGGTGGATCGCCTTCGGCTTTTGATAGGATCTTGGTAAGCGATCTTATTATTGCTAGTCACACATAAACCTTATCAACATAGCCTATATACCTACTTGTTTAACAAAACCTATTACACTTGATAGTTTATTATAATTGATTCAAATTGAGTTAGTTCCTAACTAAACCACATTTTGTACTATCGGTACTAATCAACGATATCCATTATATGCTATAGGCAAGTACATGTTTTATTACTTGAGTACTCAAGTATTGAAGACGATCTCGTTCTTTTTTTCTTTTATTAAGACAAAGAGGAAAGTATCCCGTCTTATCTAGGCCTGCTGGGCTATTATGTCAAAAATGCTACATTCATATTGGTGATAATTTTTATAAGGGTTGCCGTATGGGTGCGGAAGCGGTGATGGCATTGATGGAGGCAACCCCAGAAACCGAGTCTTGTGTCGTAACACTGGACGGCAACCAAGCTGTTAGGTTGCCGCTAATGGAGTGTGTCAGAAGAACCAAAGCCGTGGCACAGGTATTTCTTCTTAAATGACGTTTAAAAAATAAATAAATTTATAAAATCCGGTCAAGTGTGAGTCGTACTCGCACATAAAAAAAATCAGTACCCTCGTACAAAGATTGTAAAAATGTACTTTTTAGATACTTTAGGAGAAGTTATAGCGGCAACAAAAATAGACATTCTCTAAAATTTTAGTGTCTAGCTATTATGGTTAATGAGATAGAGCCGGTTGACAGACAGATGGTCAATGGAGTCTTAGTAATAGAGTCCCATAGTCCCTTCACCATTTCTTGACATATTCGTTTATCAATGACTTTTAAATCTCTCTTTTTCATTATAATAGGCTATGGCAGACAAAAATTGGGATTTGGCAGTACAGTTGCGCGGGCGCAGTTTTGCTCGCAACTTGGAAACCTATAAGATGTTGACTCGACTGAAGCCTCCTAAAGAAGCTTTTAATGAGTCTGGCAAGCCTAGCGTAAGTATTTCTAAAATACTTGTTCCATGTATTCTAAGATTATATCACTGTTTCTAAAACTTATTTTTTTATGTTTTTAAATAAAACCAAACATTGATTTTTGTTTATTGTGATGGTATTGGTGATCAGTAATGTGTCTAGCGAGTAGTTAACATAGAACTCTACTTTATTTATTACGTAAAAGTGTGTAGGTATATGGTTTTTAATGTCACTGTAGGAGGGATACACACTGGCAGTGATGCACGTGGGTGCCCCGGCGTGCGGTATGAACGCGGCGGTTCGTTCGTTTGTGCGTAACTGCATTTACCGCGGAGACACTGTGCTCGGCATCCACGATGGTATCGAAGGGTTCATTAACGGCAACATCGTCCAAATGGATTGGTAACTTCAAACTTTTCTTTTTCTAGCAATAGATTAGTTTATTTTGAAATGGCATAAAAGCATACTTTTACTGTGAGGCTAGAAAGCGCAAAGCTTAACTAAAATACAATCTGACCCCCCTTATACTTTAAACCAATTCATATTTGTGATTATAAGTACATCCAAAATGGTGTATTTTTATTAGTATCTCATTTTATTTTGTGACTGTTTCTTTCGACTCGATATCACAAGCGTCAATAGGCCAAGCACGCTAAATAAATGCCGTAGTATAATAACAGAAGATAGAAAGAGACAGCCGCTTATGTCGCTGTTGCGCAAGTCACTTCTTTGTGCTAATCCTGCAGGCTGGGCAGTTCCCTGCTTTGAGTATATTATTAAGATCACTTAAATATTTTAAATGTGTAATATTTCAAGGTCCGATGTGACCGGCTGGGTAGCTCAAGGTGGTGCGTTCCTTGGTACTAAGCGTACGTTGCCCGGAGACAAAAAGGCAGAGATAGCCGCTCGCATCAAACAGTTCAAAATACAAGGGCTGCTTATCATTGGAGGCTTTGAGGTATACATATGTCTTACATAAATATGATAGAATATTCTGGTCTGCGAATAGCGAAATTTTTTTCGACATAAAAAGTGTTTGAAATTGGGTATGAAAGGGAACTTGACAAATAAAAAATCTTATTATTTTCAATAATTTCTCATACTACGCAGAGAAATCGCAGGCTAGCGATCGTCATATGAAAAGAGGGGTTTCCTTAACGTGATTCCTCAAGGGTTTATAATATATTCAACAGGCGTACCAAGCCGGCCTTGAGCTGTACGAATCCCGTGCGCAGTTCCCGGAGTTCTGCCTGCCGCTGGTGGTGATCCCGTCGACCATCAGTAACAACGTTCCCGGGACTGACTTCTCACTCGGCGCCGACACAGCACTGAATGAAATCACGGAGATTTGCGATCGCATCCGACAATCTGCACAGGTTCGATTTCATTTTAGACCTTCACGCAATAATAATATTGGTTCAAGACCAGTAGATTTTTAACATATATAAAACATGTGGACTAAATAACCTGTAAAATCCCAAGAACAAATACCTTTGTCATGAGTTGTAGGTTATGGGATTGGTATCACGCGGGTATTGTGTGTATATCACTTATTATAAGAAGCCACGTCGATAGATTGTTTTCCATTTAAATAATATTATTACAAAACTTATCATTTGCTGTAGAACATAATATAAAACGTAAAAATAAACTTCAATTCCAGGGAACTAAACGTAGAGTGTTCGTTATTGAAACCATGGGAGGATTCTGCGGATATTTGGCTACATTGGCAGGTAAAAATATTTTATGTCACCGTCGGCGATGCTCAATTTGACATTTGATATTGCTTTTATGTATATTTTTTGTCTATATAATTTTGATTTATTTTTTCTATAAAACATAAGTACCTATAGCTTAAAATTTTCGTTTATATTTGCTAGGTCTTGCGGGAGGTGCAGACGCAGCTTACATTTATGAAGAAAAATTCTCTATAAAGGATCTCCAACAGGACGTCTACCACATGGCTTCTAAAATGACGGGCGGAATACAAAGAGGGCTCATCCTTCGCAATGAGAAGGCCAACGACAACTACAATACAGACTTCATATATCGCCTGTACTCTGAAGAAGGGAAGGGACTTTTTACAGCTAGAATGAATGTACTTGGTGAGTATGTCAAAGGGATAAAAAGTTTTTAGTGTGTTTGAAAACATATTTCGATTTTTTTCAATTTAAAAGTATTAATAAGAGTTGAACAAAAATACTCAAACATAACGATAATTACATTAAGGAATAGTAATAATATTTTTAATATCCCACTGAAAAACTATTGGGTAATTTTACATTGTACTTTCTTTAAATTGAATTTTAGAATTGTACTTTATAAAGTATGTAGTATAAGTATGAATTGAAAAAGAATTAGATACAACTACTTACTTCTTTCATGTTCGTTGCAGGTCACATGCAGCAAGGTGGGTCTCCTACTCCATTCGACCGCAACATGGGCACCAAGACTGCGGCTAAGTGTCTGCACTGGCTCGTAGAGGCGATACAGAAAGGCCCAGCTAATACGCCCAACACAGCCTGCCTGTTAGGAGTTGTCAAACGGCAATACAAGTTTACCCCGCTAGAAGAACTCAAAGCCCAGACCAACTTTGCGTAAGAAAAAATTATATGCGATTGTTACTTGTGTGCATGGCCGGTTATATCTTGTAAGGTCTGTAGGAAGTAATGGATGCAAAAAACAAAGGACCGTTTCAGTTAATCATTAAACAACAAGCAATATAGGTATTTAAGACCATGACAAGGCTGCTCCGAAATGATGTACTGAACATCGTATTAGATCGTCTAAAACTATGTATTTAGGAACTAAACATTACTACTTTGCTATCTTACATTCTAGGCAAAGAATCCCGAAGCAGCAATGGTGGATGAAACTTCGGCCCTTGCTTCGTATCCTGGCAAAGCACGACTCCACTTACGAAGAGGAAGGAATGTATATGACCGTAGAACAAGGAGAAATCGACTCAGAAAGCGTTATATAAATAATATGAACCGAATATGGGTTACTAGATATTTTAGAGATTTCAGATTTGGTTGCCATCTGATTGTTATATTGTAGACAAACTATTAAATTATGTAGTCATTTTGATAACTTTTGTTTAGGTAGCAAAATGAAATGAAATTTAGGGGATGTTACCTCTTTTATATTTTTTTATTTGATTTTAATCGTAAAATATATATTGCTCTCATCTTTGACCGGTATGAAACCAAAACCTTAGCTTAAATATTTAATTGTTGTAATGTTGAAACTTCAGACGGCTGTGGAGTGATTGTATTTTATTTATTGTTTGCATATTTTTTGAGAATGTTGCTGTAGTGTTATCCAGTTTAAAGCACTTTTACGCTTTATGATTAATTTGCGTAGGAATTATATAACATAAAATATATATGTTAGTTGTCATAACATAATGTTTGTGAGTAGTATTATTTTTTGGAAATATATTTGATATTAAGTTAAGAAAAGTTTAAGATGATTTAAGAATCTAAAGAGATCATTTATATTATGGTATCGATAGAAATTGTAAGAAAAATGTATTTTAAATAAACCTATAGGCCAACTTTGTTATTTTTCATATATTTAGTTTGGACGACCTTTAGGTATCAGAAAATCATTTAACATTATTAACCTACATCATTTCAGCCGTTTTAAGACCGGTCTATAAAAACCGGTCCTGTCGGTCGGTCTAGGTCGTACACGCCTGTAGGTTCAGTATAATTACTCGAGTACGTTACTCCAGCAGGAAAGTGGCTGGCGCACAAAATTAGAGCTACAAATAGCTCTAATTTATTATTATTATTTGTGACAGAATTAGATTTAAGAAAATATTAATTTCGAGCAATCCCGCTTTTTTATTTCCGAATAAAATTCGTAGCGTCTAAATGAGAAAACGTATACGCCTACTGAAAATAATATATTACCTATAATTACCTTAAACATTTCAAAAGTGTACATACATGCGTCATTGAATAATATTACTTAAAGTCAAAACCAAGGTGTTATAACTTTGATGTCGATATACAAGAAACCTGTTCAACCCAAGATGAGCGGGTGTAAACCAATATTTAATGCCTCTGCTCAAATAACAAACTTAAAATTTTCAGCTTGAAATGTTCCCCATATAAAAAGATATTGACAAAAATCAAAACAAGCTGGCTATCTGCCAAAGTCGAATGACAACAAAAAAGTCATATAAAATGCAGGAGTAACGTACTCTCATTGCTCTAACGCAAAATATTTTTCGTGATGTTATGAGATATGTTATGAGATGTGGTTTTTCATAGAATTTCCTGATTGTATGTCAATTGCCAACGAGAAGTTTCTACCCTATATATTTTGAATCCCTTAATATTGGAAGACAGATGTTCAAAGAAGTGATTCCACAAGGGTGCTCTTTCCTTTTTAGGTACAGTCCCTTTAATGGACTAAATGAACCGGGGCCAGCCGCTTTGACATTTTATTCAACTGCTGCCTTTTGACCCAACCGCATCTAGTGGTTGAACCGCTGAAACAGGCCTTGGTTATCAACGAGGGCGATAACGCCCCCTTGTAGGCACAGGAAAGATTCAGGCTGGCGGTAAGGCTCAGTGAAAATAAGGGGGTTATGAGATGGTGTGAGTCTGATAAAGAAACGTGTAGTTTAGGGGAACAAAATAATACACTTCTGGACACATCTATTGGGCCACCTTAGAATTTAGGTTTCCATGGCCCCTACCTAAATATGATTGCTAGGTTGAACAAAAACTATTGATGCAGTTTTAAAACTGATACATTTTACCATCTTTTTCGATCGTATTGTTTTAAATTTGAATTCAGAATACCACACGACATGAAGCTACGCCTAACAAGTCGGGTATGCGCCTTGATGAAGGCAGTCGATTTTTTAATAAAAACATGTTTTATCAAATAAAAGTTTAATTTAATAACGTGTGTTGACTCCATGGCTATCTACGACAGCTCTCATACGATTAGGCATAGAGTTTATCAACCGCTCTATGAAATTTTGAGGGATCATCTCCCATTCCTCTTCTATGGCAGTTTTCAGCTCCTGCATCGTCTGGGCAACTGGCTGACGAGCCCTAACCCGTCTTTTTAGCTCTACCCACATATGCTCAATTGAGTTCATGTCTGTTCCATAATTGTAATGTTCACATCCCGAAGATATTACCTGAAGATGCCGGCCGTATGGGCTCTTGCATTATCATGCATAAAAAGGAAATTTGAGCCCACATAGTCGGCGTATGGCATCACGTGAGGTTCTAAGCACTCACGAATGTACCTTTCAGCATTTAATGTTGGCAGCCGTGGTCGCGTAACAACCTCAAGTTGAGTTTTGCCGCTCGCGGATATACCGCCCCAGACAGTCCATGAGCCACCGCCAAAAGCAACCCTCTCTTCAAAACAGCGCCGTGCAAAACGCTCTCGCTTTCGTCGGTAGACCTTCTTCCTTCCATCATTTCCATTTAACGCAATTTTAGACTCATCAGAAAAGAGTACACGGCTCCAATGCTGCTGAGTCCAATTTAAATGAGTGCGCGCGAAATGAAGGCGCGCTGTTCGGTGGGCTCGCGTTAGTTGTGGGCCATTAGCTGGCTTGTGTGGTACCATATCGCGTTCTTTTAACCTTCTCCGAACAGTTCGAGCGAAGTTGGTTTTGTATCTCAATGGAAGTAAGGTGACGATTTCTCAAGCTGGTCGTCACGATGAATCGATTCTGCCTTTCAGTTGTGACCCGAGATCGTGGCCTTCCTTGGCGACGAACAAAGTCAGTTCAGCACTCACATTTCTTTGGCTGTGTCCGGCCTGGATAAGTACCACAGTAGATTATTGATAGAATCTCACCTTAATGTTAATAATAAGTAATGTTTGTTGCAAAACCAAAGAGAAAAATCATTTCAAGAATTAAATCCAAGTAAACCAATAAAATCGAGTTTTCTTAGTATTCGATTATTTGATATCAACGAACAGGCTCCCAATTGTCTTTTGTTTCTTTAAATTCTGTGTTCGAAATTTAAAAAAAGACTATTGAATTAAATAATGAATGTGCCAGGTTCAAAACTGCATAAAACTTTTTGCTCGATCTAATATACGTTTTTAGTTAGGACCAAACGAAACTGAAAATGCAAGGTGGGCCAATAGATGTGTCCAGAAGTATTTAATTTATATAAAACAAGAATATTACATATTATTTATTTATTTTTATTAGATCTTTGTAATTTTTATATGACCAAGGCGACCAAGTGAGGTAAGGAGAAAGTCGCTCTATTTTTTTAGTTTCGTTAGTCCGGATGAAATAACATAATCACATAAAAGTCTCTTAGCCCGGGCCGACCGTCTGTCAACACCCCTTTGCTTAAGAACGTGTGAAAGTATCGACATAAATTATTATTACTAGAAATGATTGGTTTAAATATTTATTCCACAAAAAGACAAATAATACGTAAAATGAAACGTTGTACAAAAAAAGAAGAAATATCCGGTAAAAATCCTTTTTCAGAAGATTATTACTGGTGTATTAAAAATATAAATATTTTATTTATATGTTGATTTAAATTGTAATATTTAAAAACACTATTTTACAACAAAAACTGAGTTTGTTTCGTAAAGTATTTAAAAAGTTGATTTACTGATGCTGCCAAGTGCCAACACAACAATCAACAAACGACAGCGCTGTTGACGTTTCACCGCGTAGCTAGAAGTGAAAGTGTCACGTCGGACGAGAATTATTATTTGTTCTGGGAAACTTGTAATTAGCTCAGTATTGGTTCGTAAATTCTGCTTTTATAACAGCAATTTTTGCCTTATTCATAAAAAATAACAGTGTTAATTGATCAAGTGTTAATATAATAAATATTTTTAGGTTTAGGTTATAGCCGGGTAAAATGGGTGTAAAACCAGCGATTGGAAGAAAATCTAACAAAAACCCACCAATTTTTAGCAATGAATTTGTAATTCAGAACCATGCCGATATTGTATCGTGCGTGGTTATGGTGTTCTTGGTCGGGCTGATGGTTCAGGTATGTTACGAAAAATTGCCACGTATACCGATGTTTTGTTAAATGTATTGTAATATTTAACATATTGTTTATGTCATATACTTTTTTTCAGTCGACAAGTCCTATAGCGAGTTTATTTATAAGCCTGCACCACAATGTAAGTGGTGTTGAACCAACAAGAGAAGCACCTAAGGGAGAGCCATTCTTCTATGAATCAGGGTGGAAAGATGGTTGTGCTGTGTTCTTCTACTCCCTAGTTTGCATTGTGATGCATGCCATCCTCCAGGAATACTTCTTAGATGTAAGCAACCTTACATACATGTTGATATAAATATATGTTTCATAAGAGAATCCAAAGAATTAAGTGATTGAAATATGTTGCTATTTTCAGAAAATATCAAAGAAGTTCCACTTGTCAAAGTCAAGATTGAGTGCTCTGAATGAATCTGGCCAGTTGGTAGTGTTCCACCTTGTAACATTGTTATGGGGAGTAGATGCCATCCTCCGAGAAGGATACCTCTTTAATATTTCGCAGCTCTGGGATGGTAAGTTTCTCGCTGAAGGAACCAAGTATAATTATGTAGATTAGCAAATAAGTTGACTTCAATTTACAGAATCTTTTTAAATAACTGTAACTAGTTGAATATTAAACAAGTTTGATAAATAGTAAGTACCAAATGTTTATAGTAAAACTTTAGAACAGAGTGTTATTAATGGATTGTGCTAAATTACTGCATTTAAAACAAAATAAATTGAATTGAAAGTAAGTTTTTATTAATCTAGATAACATTATGATCACACTTCTTAATTTTTTGTGCAGTATTTGTATTAATAAATTTTAATACCTTACATTTATTGTGAGACATGAAGTAAAATGTTTGTAGTTTCGGATATTGATTTAGATGTTGCATTTATAGGCTATCCAAACCACCCAATGAGTTTCCTGTTGAAGCTTTGGTGGATTGTTCAAGCAGCATACTGGCTCCACACAGTACCGGAACTGTACTTCCAAAGAATTAAGAAAGATGAGTGGGCTAGACGCATCAGACATGCAGCTATTGCATTCGCATTTATTGCTTCAGCTTATGGATTTAAGTAAGTGTTACTTTTTTTAATAATTTGGTTTTATTATAATGCAAAATCATAATTTAATTTTTTTTTATGTCTGACTGCAAGCTTAATACAATTACTGAAAATATACCTGACAAATTTAATATATAAATTCATATAAACAGAAAAATTAAATACATTACATATTTAGTAAAAACATTAAATCTTGAATAAGCTACACCAAAGCTTCATCCTTATCTAGAGTGACTCAAAATTCAGTTAATGTGAGAGTAGCAATTAGTAACTAATTAAAATTGGTGACTGTATAGTAATTTGGTAAACTATGACATGACAGTATTATTTTAATGTTCATTATATTTTTTTCTCCAGGTTCCAACGAGTAGGAGTAGCTCTAGTGGTTCTTCATTCCTTGGCCGAGTTTGTTGCTCACAGTTACAGATTAAACTCCATCCTCAGAGGAGAGAGGGAAGACTTCTTAGACAAATGTAAGAATCTATATTTGTTTTTTTTTATAAAAAGTCTTAATGGGTTAAATGAAGGTTATTTATTTATTTATTTCTTTATTTGGAGATAAAACAGTGGACAGATTGCAAATAATAATACAAAAAAATAGAAAACATATCACAAACATAAATCTGACAACCATGAAAAAAAGGTATATGAAAAAATTTAAAACCGTAAAAAATATTTAAATTAAGATAAAAACTGATAAAATTAAATTACGTTAAACAAACCGTTATGACACCCTAGATAGTTGAAACAAAACTTCTTTCTTAAAATGAGACATGGAAATGAAAATGATATCAAGATCAGAGAAATGTGTAGTATAGCTGTCGCACATCCGTCTTAAGGGTTTCCTAGAGCCAGAATTAGTCAAGGCCATTGGAGTATGTAGAAAAGGTGTACGCCATGTTCTTTTTTTTGGGGTAGCATAAGATATATTGGACAAGAGCTCACTGCTGTTATATTGGTTTGTGAGAATATTTTTTAGAATGACCATGACGGCGAGTACTCTACGGTTGCTGAGTGTTGGTAATGAGTACATTGGACATAGATCAACATATGAAATGTGAGGGGCACCTGTGCGACGTTGTAGACCGCGAAGAAACTTCTTCTGTACCATTTCCAGTTGAGCGTTGTATACGTTATAGAAAGGATTCCAAATACAAGACGCATACTCTAAATTAGAGCGTACAAGCGATTTGAACAAAGTTATGAGGCAAGACTTTTTGTCGAAACCTTTAGTGCTACGAAATAGGAAGCCTAGCATCTTACATGCGTTACTGCAGATATGGTCAATATGAGCAGCAAAAGAGAGTTTATAATCAAAGTAAACCCCTGGATCGCGTATAGTCTGAACCTTTTCCAATATTTGGCCTCCTATATTATAATTAGCCTCAATAAGTTTTAGCGCTTTTTGGTTACCGACATGTGTTTACATTTTTCGTATGCTAGTGCAACTGTCACTCTGCAGATCTTGTACGTCTTTTATAGTCCGGATGGTTTTGTATATTTTAAGGTCATCAGCGTATAGTAAATAGTTGCTGTGCATGAAGCAAACATTTATATCGTTTATAAAAAGAATAAACTGTAATGGACCAAGAATTGAACCCTGAGCTACTCCAGAAGTAATATCGACCTCTTGAGACATATTTCTTAGTCATTACTTCCTCTCATTAACAATATTTGCATAATTTTCCAATTTGCTTGTAAGAGTGTATTAATTAAAGTAAATTAGTAATGTTAAAAGCATAAGGTATGTCAAGTTTCAACTTTTATAACAATTAAAGTGAAATGTGATGTCATTGTTTAGTACTATTATTACAAAGATAAAACACTTGAATAAGAATAAAATAAGTGCAAAATCTACATCTGTAAAATTTGTGAAAGACATCTGGAATAAATTTTATTCAAAGTTAAAAAATCTTTGCGTGATATATCTATGAACAACAATAATATTAATAACCACTATACAACACACACATTGACTTGAATCTGTTATCAAAAATACTTTTTGTATTTCAATACTTTCAGCTAATTAAACATATTTATAAAAAACTACGCAAACAACAATCAAACATAGTACAATAAATTACTCTTTAAGTTAGTTGTAGTTTGTTAAATTCCTAAATTTTGATTGAACTATGGATATGATTTTTGGATTTTGGAAAGCAATTATATATTTTCACTTGTTTGGATGGTTTTAGAATTACATTTTATGTGTGAATTAAATTGTTAGGTTAGGTTAGCTAATTGTTAAATATCTCGAAGCTAAAAAGCTTGTAAAGGATGTATATGATTAAAATATAAACTTTATAAATAAATACACACTTGTATGTATGTAGTCATGAGCCTTGTGAACGGGTCCGTGTTCGTGGCGGTGCGTCTCTGCTCGCTGGTGCTGGGCGTGCTGACTTTCTACTTCGGCCTGGCAGGTGTCGCCCCCATCGCCATAAGAGTCGGCGCCCTCTCACTGCTCGTCTTCTTCCAGGTATATATCAAGTGACTGCTTACCTACTTACAATTTGTTTTTTTAATAATTACAGATTGGATGGATTGGTCAGGCTTTACTTGGAAATAGAAGTGACAAAGTTTATACTACATTGTTTCCTATCCATTTATTTCATGCATTTTATTTCCAATCAGTTCCCCAATTTAATAGAATCAAGCTATGAGTCACATCCGCTTTTATATGTATTATAGAATTTTTAATAGTGTAAGGTTTTCTGATAGGTCTACCTGATGTTCAACTTCATCTCTGAAGCTATGAAGCAGAGGCAAGAGGCTCGTAAAGAGGCACAGAACAGGCCTAAGAAAGAAAGGAAAGAAAAACCCAAAAAAGAAAAAGGTAATATAATAATCAGATTACAACAAATAAACTGGTCTAGTTGGACTTACGATCTTAAGATTCATAATAATTTTTTTCCCGCTTTATAATTAACTTCTAAATTATTATTTATTTACAGTAAAGAAAGCTCCGATTGACGATTCTGATTTGCCGGAAGTAGACCAGAATACGAACAAAGCTCTCCGACAGCGCCAGGCCTCCGCCGCCGCCGCGAAGGCCAAGTGAACAACGCGCCTCTAATTAGAGAATGTCCTACTAAAACCCATCTAAGTTATTTTCCAATTTCCACTATCCCTCTTCCGTTAATTCTATCTATTAATTTCTACACTGTCTTCTGTTCAGACAGAGTCGACTAGCTCAAAAATTATTTGCTCCGATGGCTCCAGCACAAATATTGTAGGTTTTTGTAAAAATAAATTGTTGATGTAAAACTATGGATGTTGTCCCTGATTATATGAACGTAGTCACTGATTACTACATGACATAATTTGTTTTGTATATAAGCTATTGTGGTGTCAAAATATTTAATATCTTAACTTATTGAGACTTCAAAATGAAATATGTGTTGTCATTAAAGAATAGTGGATACAGGGTTGTAAAAATATCTCCTAAAGTGTAAAATTAAAAGTATAGGTTAAAATGTTGTTTATATGAAATTATTAATTAAATACTGTGTCCGGACACACTAAACAAGTATAATAATTCCATTATTATTTTATGTTGCATTTCTATTCTAAATATTTTATTAGTGTGACTTTCAAACAGATTTTACTTAAATTATAATATTTTTGTATGTTTACTAATTTTAATTTTATTGATTATAACACATTTTAGTTTAGTTTACTTCGGTGCTCTTACTTTATTTAGCCAAATATCACAAATGATTTCTGAATGACATACATCATAGGGGATTGGATTGTTAAATGTTAAATCAACGTGTAAGATGAATGTGAAAAAATGTATGAGTAAGTTATTTCCTTCTAAAAGTTGTGCTCATATTTGTCTATATTTTCATGAGATTTGTCAATTTTAAAGCTTGATGTTATTTTTTTCGAAATAAATTTTGTAAGAACACCTCATAGTTTTGTTATAATTTAACTATCAGAATACTTACTGAAATTAAGGAAAGTTGAAATAACTTTGAATTACGCCGGCCTTAATGTTTTGAATACAAATATAAAAGATAAACTGATCTGTTTATCTGATGAAAGGCGCCTCCAAGACTCGTTACTAATTTTCGACGTCTAATACGTTTTGTATGATTGATGATGGAAAATCTCTTAGGGCTGGTTACAAACAAATAAAAAAATCAGAAAGCATCATAGCTGATACTTCATAAGCTTGAAGCCCTTAACAAATTACGACACGAGAGACTTCAACTGATAAGATTGCGTTAAACCAATAAACTTATTCTAAAAGTTTAACTTATTTAAAAAATTGTTCAAAACATAGCTTTTGAGCTCTTTGAGTACATATCAACATATTTGATTTTTCCATACTTTTTTTAAACAAATTATATCAACATTAGGTAGTACAACACAACATATTGACTCAGCCTTGCACTACGATAAAATTTTGTATCACACGCACCAAGCAACGATTTGAAGAAACATTAACGTAATATTACATAACATCCAAGAGCAGCGAGCAAAACATTGAAATATCACAAATTTCCGGCATTAGAAAAACGAAAAACCTATGTGTAAGTAACGTAAAATGGTAAAGTCAAATTGATGTCACATCCTGACATTGAATTCGTAGTAAAACTTTCTTAGTACGTTCTGTGAAAACTTTTATGATTATATGCCTACTTCACTTATTGACTAAAATCACTCTAATATTATATATAACACCTAAAATGATTTATTATTCGTTCTTCTTAGTGTCTGATGACGCCAATTTGATGTCACCAACATGGACGTCAGGTGTCGGTGGATTTTACAGGATTTATATCTACAATCGTCAAATCATTCCACTAACTACCGTCCTCATGAAAGTTAAATTGTAGTCCACACTTCTTTATATAGAAACTGTCAATAAGGATACCTAAAATAAGTATTACCATAAAATTTAATAAATTTAATGAAAAAATATGGTTTTCAAAGTTATAGCTTGGACTTATGGCAGATGCTTGTTATTTATTTTATATTTCAAGAAACATTAAAGTAAGTAATTAATTGTACCTACGTTAATAAACCTTGAAGTATTTTCATTACTTTTAAGTTTTCAAACAATAATACGATCTTACTTACCATCTATGAGCAAATTTATTATGATTAATGGCCATAAAGGTTTTTAAGATTACTTGTTTTCCCTAAGACAATGCATTGGTGGTTATAAAATTATTTTCCTAGTAAGTTCCTAATATTTATTACCATACGTCCATAGATGTCATACCTACCTTCATAGATGTAGGTATAAACAAAAATACTTTCGTATAAACAAAAATACTTTCGTATAGACACTACAGATACCGAGGGTTGATGTACTTACGTTTCTATCCATTTCCCCTCTGGGTTAGCAGACAATTTTCATATCGCTTCGCCTGTTTCCGAATTGTATAAGTTTTAAAGAAAAAAATTGCGCAATTGATTTAACACTGGTCATGGACCACATCATGGACTTTCCCTACCCCGATTGCTTCTATTTTCTAAACATGGTGCTTCGCTTTTCATTGATAGTACGTACTTACTTATTGAGGTTTAGCAAATTAGCTATGCATTTGTAGGAAGATACTTAATCTGCCACAAAGTTATGTTATTCGCTAAATCGAAGTAAGAAAGTAATTCATTTAGTGTAAGAAATAAGAAGCTTCCCTTTACCGAAGACTGCATCAATTTGAGGTCGAACCGCGATTATTATAAAACTTGTCGTATTCCGTGTAATCAAGAATCCAGACAATCGATTTCAAAAGGAAATATCAACCCGACAATATTTCATTGTAAAATTACATTTATTACCTAGTGAGTTTGACATCTAAGTAGATACATTTAAGCTTTATTTCTGATATTACGTTACGGGACTTGCGGGTCACGGGTGTGTGATACCTTCGGTGTTTCATGTGTCTTTTGGCTGCAGTACGTTACGAATGGCTTCGTAGCAGGTATAGTTACACATGAACTTCATTACGACCAATATGTAGGTAAGAAGATATTTGTGAGCTTTTGCTGCTTACAGAGAAAATAAGCGAATCCGAATGATAAAACAGAAACCTTAAAGGAGTCAATTTGTTGTCTGTCCGTCCCTTTCATGCCGGGTAGTGCCGTGCTGGGTATTTCGACATTTCGAACCATAAAGATTTTTGAATTGGCCGCTACCAAAGTCGTTAACGGGCCTAATCTTAGGTAATAGTCTGAAACGGAAATTTATTTTTCGTCTTTGTCGTTCCGGACCTCATCGAAACAAATAAGGCAAATCCATACCTTTTGAAGTAAATGTCAAAACAGAAGGGGGTGTACCGTACGCGTACCTTTTTTCTACTTTAGCTTCTTACCGCAGAGATCACACAATTTTTTAAACACATAATACTTACAAACATCTGACTGAATGAAATAGGTTTGTCTTGCGCCAGAGCTAGGGTAATTTTGCACGAAATTTGTGAATTTTCCTTCCTTTAAACTTAAAAAAATAATGACGACCACCGGTTCAGAAAATTTAAGTCGGGGAAGATACCGACAAGAATTCCCATATTCTGTTATTATTACTATTGTTATTTGTTTGTATTTGTTATTTTTATTTGTAAATACCTATAGTCGGGTGAGAGTTGTTGTAAAGCTCTTGTCATAATGTTCCAGTTAAGATTAAAATTAAATGTAAACTTACTAATTCATTGAACTACACACAAGCCGATAACATACATGCTTCTCATATGTAATAAGTATTCATGCGAGCAACTTACAAAAAAAAAGCTAGACATATCGAAAGCTAAGTGTAAATTTAACTTACCAGTATGGAGCGGAAGCACAGCATGTGCGATACAGTCGATTATGCTGTACATATTTACACTAGGCCTACCTATTGGGTACTTTCCGTTGACCTAGAATCATAAAATTTTGGAAGAAGCACTTCCATAGGAAAAAATCCGAAAACCGTTTCATTTGTGATTACAAACTTAATAGCAATTAGTAATTTCTTTAAAGAAAGAAGCTAAAAAGTACATATTAACTTATTGTTTAATATTAAATGATGGTACAAAACCCTAAATGTTCGATTGATACACATTTGGCCTCTTTTTTTTTTAGTTTTGGTGCCCGTTCGAATACTAATTGACCATTAAATTTGGTCAATAGTTGTACCCAAGTAGGAACCTACTTGATGATTGCTTTTATGTGACCGTTAGCGGCGGGAGATGTACCTACACGAGACGGTTTAAACATTGAGGCTTCATATAAAAACACGAGCCGCAACGGTAGAGCCAGTTTTCGCTAAGTATTTGTGAGACATTGTCGTGTAAGATGCAGGCTGCAACTTTATTCCTTCTGAGCGCTATGATCGCCGGAGCTTTCGCAGGTTAGTGGCCTCCCTGTTTGCCGCCAAACTCGTGGTCCCAATGTTTTATTTTTTTCAAATCCATCCTTTATCAATTAGCTCACGTATAGTATATTTTTTTAAATTTATTGAGTTTAGCTACTAAGAGAAGTACAGGTTGCTTTGAGATATTGGGTTACATCTCTTGATCCAAGCAACTATTTGCAGTGACCGCACTGTGACGACCACATGATGACTAATTAGAGTTATCTTGTATTACACTTACAAATTCTACCAACCCTGAAGACCTTTAAAGGTTGAGAAGCGTCAGAATAAATGAAGGTTGCCATAAACATTGTTTAAAACAAAACATTCCTACCTAGGTACTAAGAAGGTTTTAATTTGTATGTGTACTTTCGTTTGTAAGCTTTAACATTTAGATATTGTATTGACATTGAATTTAAAACGGAAGGGAATTAAACTATTGCTTAACTAATATGACTTCATCGTAATTCCCCCTATTCATAAATTTGCTTTGGTCACGATCGCTAAGGAAGGTCGATTAACGTTTACAGTTTAGAGTAATCCAAGTAGGTAGATATGTAGTTTAAAACGTCGAACAATAGTGATGATCTCAACCTTGAAGGCTGCAGTGGTATGGTACAAACGGGCTTTTATACTTTTTTGTACCATCCTCACACTTCCTTTTTTTCTGACGAAAGATCAGTTTACTATTCTAAATTTAACGAAGATCTTCTCCAATACAAAGTTTTAGTACTTATAATATAAATTTGGGAGATCTCTTTGAAGAAACACAACCGTATTTTAAAAAGTGCCAAAAAAATTAACACTTGTGAATGAATTCATTTAAAAGGTAATAAAGATGAAGAGGGTAAAGAAAACTTAGCTTGTGTTAATACTATGTCCCTCCCGCATGAACTGTTGTGAAGTACTAGGATAATAACTTTTACCGAACACACGTATTCATTGTGTCAACAAAACAGTTAACTGCACCCATACCCCTACCTCTATTGGCATACCTACCCTTTAGAATTTAAGTACTAATTGCAGTACTTAGTTAATGAGTAGTTATATATGCTCCTCGACCTTCGACCTATACCTTCGACTATAATTTGGAAATTTTTAAGTCGAACGCAGGGAAATGAATAGGCATATTCTAGGAAAGTACTATATTCCTTATGAAAATGCATAAATTTGTTTTGCAGGCGGCCAGTACTATGTGCCTCGTTCGTACTACGTGATAGACGCGGAGGGCCACGAGTCGGTTCCAGTGCCACTGCATCGCTTGCGCCGGGCTCTTTCCACTTTCTACCCTAGCCAAGGTGCCAATGCCAACGCCAACGCCAACGCAAACGCAGAAGCTAATGGTTGTAAGTTGTATATAAATAACTCTTTTTGTCTGTCTGTAGTAGATGCTCTATTTGATTTTTAGAGAAAAAAACAAATATTAACAAATCCAGCGAAATTATAACCACCTATTAACATAAATGCATTAGTTATTATTAAACTTTTTATTACTTTATATCCAGGTGCTTTTTAGAACTTAATTGTTTTTAGAACCTGGATTTTTTTTGATACTACTCCGGTTTAAGTATTTAATTTGCAAATGCAGCGTAAGAACACGTTCATTTTATGTTATCTAAGTAAAAAATACACACTAAATAATTATCTTGATAGCATTAACAAATATTACAAAACTCTAACCCGTTAATTAATCCATTCAAAGTTTATAACGATATGATACGATTATAATGTTAATTAAAACACTGTGATAGCAATCAAACTACTTTTACCTACACGATCAAGGCATGAACCTATTGCTTGAATATGTAGAGCAAACAACAGTTATCTGGTGCGGCATTTCAATTCAAAGTGTGGATCACGTCTTGTTGCAAAGTGAGCATGAGTAGTGATGTTATGCGAATAGTGTAACGGTCAAAAGCTTAAGAAGATACATGCCTATAACATATATTTATGTTAGGACAAAGGAAAAAAAAGTTCGAGACAGTTCTTATAAATAAGAAAAAGTGGTAGATGGATTTAAACAAAACCTGTTAATCTTATTGATGTAAAGAAGGTAGAGCTTTTTTATTTTAATGATTTCTAAAATAGTCTACGGCTACGTAGTCAAAAGTGGTTATAGCAAAATATTTTATTCCTATGGTTTTTTCCTAAGATGGATCAATATTGGGATTTGGTTAGCTTCATGAATCTGTTTTGTTACACAAGCAAGTAAATGCATAGAACAAAGACAATAAAGATGTATAGCAATTTAAAGAAAAGAAAAATATATTACTAAAATTGAATTAAATGTAACGAGACTGGAGTAACTAAACTTTATATACATACCTACTCTTTAACATTTCTGCATGTAAAAATTGTAATGAAGTAAACAAAGGAATAAATATGAAACAAGTTACTAAAGTTGAACTATATATTCATTTATTTTGTTTTTGAATTCCAGGGAACGGCGGTGACGCCAATGCGAACGCTAACGCAGAAGCTCACGCGCATGCTGGCGCTGGGAGCTGGGGAGCACCCGGAGGTATTTACGGAGCATCCAGGCCCTTGAGGTGATGTCACTTTACCTTTTACACCTAGTATAGCACGTTTATTCCGCCAGTAGGGGTTAGGGTTTTAAAACTAGTTTAACTACCCTTTAAACGGGTTTGCAAATTGCAAAATTCAAAAGGTACTCTTTGATTTACAAACCATCCATCGAACCATCTAGCTGCATCATCTACATACTTAAACTACAGTAAGTTTTAAACACCAAGTGGTATCGGATTGCATCTCGCGTCTGCTCTTATTGCAGACTCTTTAGATCGTGTAGCATTAGGTCAGATACAATACCAACTAATAATGAGACGAGTAAACGCATAATCTGACGATATGATTACGATTGCTTCGTCCAAAAATCAAAACTATAAAATTAGAAACATCTCATTAACACAGCAAGGTGTTGCTTCTTATTTTTTTGAAAGAGTGCATCAAGAAGCAAACAAAATACTTACAACCGTACAAGTAAATAAAATACTACCTAATTGTACTTGAATACCTGACCATCAATCCTCTTTCATTGAGAGAGACTTACTCGTACTTAACACAGCTAGCAAAAGCTTTTGATGTAATTAACTCATTTCGTTAAACCAGCTCACTAGGAAAAACAGAATAAAAAACGAGTTTTTGGAAATACTCGTACGTATTCGAACCTGAACCTCGAACACTGGGCTAGCTGTTATTATAGTAAGTGCTCATTGATACCTACCTATTCATTTGTATCTAACTGTATCATTTATGTTGTTATAGGCACTAGAAGGCAGAGCGCGCTAATACAAGACTAACCGCCGGTGTTGGCCCATCATCATCCTTTTCCATCAGTTGCACCTTCGACCCTCGCTCACCACGACGCGACGCGGGTTGACTGCCGTCCAACTGACGGAAGACAAGTCTAATTTATTCCTAATGTAACGAGCAAATACAAAATTTGATTCATTCAATAGTTTTATGATTTTGCCGGAACTTCTAGTTTTGATAAATAATTCGGGCCATACATACCTAAATATCACCTTTTCATATAAGTGTTTAGTTATATTCGATATCAGCGACCGGCCCAGGATTGCAGGGGTGTATGTGTGCAATAAATTTAGGATATTCACAGTTATGAACGAAATGAACAAAAAAAAACAAATCGGATGATCATATTCTCAAGAGATGTTCCGTCACACATGTGTTTGAAAAACGAAAATAAATATAAAGGGTTCCAAAATGGATTTTCAGAATCTTACTTGTAACGAAAATATTTGATTGTAAATATATTTAGGTATTCTTGCTTTGACTTCTCTCAAGCTGTGTACCTAGGTAAGTTAGGCATTTGATTTCGCTAGATTAGCAGTAGGTACAAAGTAATCTGATTAACACTTCTTCTCACCAGCTAGGCATTTGACCAAAATCTTGCCTGATGTGAAGCGACGATGAATTCTAAGGTGGAACATGCTACCCAGGAGAAGCCTATTCACTCTTGCTTTAAAGAGCCCGAGTTTATACTGATTCGGGAATACTTTAGTAGGCAAAGAATTCCACTCCTTTACAGTACCAACGTATCATGAAAGAGTATTCGAAGCGTTTAGTCCGGATGGTTGGAATATCCACAACGGAAAACTGTAACTTCAACTACGTCTAGTGTCCCGATGATGAAATGGGGCTAGTGGATTTAAACAGTGCAACTCCTGAGCACAATCTCCGAAATGTATAAATACCGATAAACATGCAACCTTGCGGCAATGGCTGAGTTTTTAAAAGTTAGCTTTATCTTCATAAAGTCCGATGATTCTTCGAGCTCGCTTTTCAATAGAGTCTAAAACTGTTAGGTTTGGAGTATTGCTGTCACCTGGGATAGTTCAATCTAAAAGGTTATGGCCGCAATTGAGGTTTACAAAGCATAAGCCGTTGCTTGAGTGTGAAGTATCGTCTAACTCTGAAAGGTACAAGCTTTTTGGCTATAGATTTTAGGAATCATAATTTCCCTACATTCCACTTGGCAGGACTCAATTATCAACTTCAACATCATTAAAGTAAAGCGTAGGGTGAGCAAAGTGTGCCTTCAGTTAAAAATAAAATAATAAAGAAATGACACGTAGTTACAGGAACACAATTTATCCAGAAAAGATAAAATATTGGAAAATTGGAAAGGAACATATTAACGACTTATTTAACCAATATCTACAAAAAATTTTTTCGTGTTCGCAATAATAACCTCATCACTGATGATCATCTCTAGATATAGGGAACAATTAAGTAACTAAAACCTACCCCAATCACACCCGGAATCCAAGCCGGCACAAGGACCTTTCCTATATTAGGATTACCCTTCGTTTATGTTAAGTCGTCAATAACAAATATAAAATATTAATTTGTCTGGCAAACTGATCCGAGCCAGCCGGTGCAGGTGTGAAACGTGCTCTGGAATACAAAACTAAACTGCAAAACTTACAACCATTTTAATTTCCCAGAAATCCTAACATTACATGTTTACTATCTATGTATGTGTAGATGTCGCTTTGTATTTAAGTGGTAGGTAATCGTAGATTCGTAGATTGTCTAAGCAGGATCAAACCATGTGATTAATTACCATTCAGCAGAGCTTTCAATGATACAAAAAAAAATCGATGTAAAAGTTTTTGACTTTGATTTTGAATCGTTAACTGCATTTTAAGCAAAAAATATATTAATCTAATATGCTTTTATTATTTTATATAAGTTGGGAAAAATTACGTAGTTTTCCGTTAACATAAAAAAAACTCACATTATATATTGAATAAAACTTCGGCAGTGTTAGTGTGTTATGTTTTTGTCCAAAAATTAAAATAATTATAGGAAGAAGATCAGCGTGTGAACGATATCTTATACATAGGTAACAATTAACTTAATTGCAAGAACGTCAGATCCGACCTTCAAAAGCTAAAAAACATAACCGAAGTACAAACCCACATTAGAAGAATTGAGAGTTAAAAGTTGAAAAAGAGAGGTAAATATTGGTAGTTTTTAAATTTAACAGACTATTCACGTTTAAAACTGAATCTTATCGATAAGAAGAACAATAAATGTAAATGATGTACCTACTTGTACCTACCTACCCATACATATCGTCGCCTCAGTAAGTTAGTGATATTTTAGGTGTGTAACCCAAAATTGAGTAAATTCTATGAAACACACGCTCATGGATCAACCGAACCTTGCACCGTGTTCGTGTTCGAACTTTGCACCGTTTCTTAAGTTGTATGTACAGCTTGAGGATTGATATTGCACTTCTCGTGTGAAGCTTCTTGTTTGGCTGTTTATACATACAAAAGTAATTAATAATGTTGGTCTTATAAACATTTAAATATTTTTGGTACATACCAACATAAGACTAAAGCGAATAGTTTAAAAATGATAGTTATTCGCTCTTCTTTTAATTAAGAGTAATTAAAGCTTAATGGCGTTAGAACATGAGTGACGCCATTTTAATGTTTGTGTATTTTTACATTTACAGCAGTGGTCAAACCGCCCGCCAGTCAGGTCCGGTGCAAGGCAGTCGTTCTGTAAGTGCCAGCTCTTCAGTTGGGATTGACTCCTATGGTAACGGATACTATGACCAATCAACATCAGTTGTCTAAATTATTAAACACTTTTTTCTATGTACTTACATACATTTTCTATTTTAGTTTGATTCGATTTTTTAATATTTAATTAACCTTTGATGACGAAAAAGCAACTAACGCAATCAGTAAGAAGAGAAAGGATAGCCTAATTTGTGTTTAAATTAAATAACGTTAGATGATAAAAATTAGTTTATTGTGAAATTAAATAACCTATTATTACAGTAAGGTGTTTTTGTTATGAGTAACTTATACGATACCTGTACTAATTCTCGTCAGAGAGCCTCTTTTAATACCCGAAGGATTC
The DNA here is from genome assembly GCA_949316135.1 of Choreutis nemorana. Taxonomy (NCBI): domain Eukaryota; kingdom Metazoa; phylum Arthropoda; class Insecta; order Lepidoptera; family Choreutidae; genus Choreutis; species Choreutis nemorana. Next base: position 5,848,950 of record OX438598.1, read on the forward strand.
AAGTTAACATAAAAAATATGGTCTGAACATTAAATTACTTTTGGGGCAGCTCAAGGCGGTATTGTGGTTTTTTGTACTGGTAGCCCACAGGGGTGGGTTCTGGTGAAGGCACTGGCGCTGGTTGTGCGATTGGCACATGAGGAGGAGTCACGATAACTGAATCATCAGTGAAGGCGACGTCACGAAAGGGCACGTAGTTTCTTGGAGCTTGTTGGAAGTATGGCACTTGGTTGTAATATTGAGGTTGGTATTCTGGCACATTATATTGTGTTGATGGCACTCCATATTGAGTTGCAGGCACGGCTTCTAATCGGCCGAACATGTTAGCAAGGAAGGGGAACTTGTTGGTGAAGTGAGCCCATAGTCCCGTGCCTCCAACCTGGTTGGAACCTTGTCCGTTGCTCCAAAATAGCTTTTGAGAAGGTTCTAGTGGAAAGCCATTATTCACTTCTACTGAGAAGGGATCGTTTGTACCAATGTTGTAAGGTGCGATGTAGTACCCAAATGAACTACCTGGAATAAAAATGAAAAATAAAAATTATAAATAATAATAAAAATATGTGTCGTTTACCTACGTCCTAAACGAATCAGTAGCAACTCTAGAATTGGCACAGATAGGTAAGATTCACTTTGACAGCTAGGTTAAGTAAATAATAAGATGAGACTAAAAAATAAAAGAATCGCAACCATTAATGATAATTTCTAATTATTTTTAAATGTTGAATTAAAACTGAAGACGTACCCACGACACTGCAAGTGAGGAGAGCGAAGAAAGAATTCATTTTCGCGAGAGTACCCGAACGACAACTGCGTGCCATTGTTGTCCGGTTTTGCATTTATACCTCTTTTGTTTGTTCCTAAAAGAGAGCCTTGAAGTAAAATTCTCGTAACCCAATATTGATAGTGTGAGGTAATGAAGGTAGTGGCTCACCCAGCGGGCAGTGGACAATAGGCGCGACAACTAGGTGACTCGTGCGTTGTCGCGTCGTCGTGAGCTCGCGCACACCGATAACATAGGACGTTTCAACATTACCTATCATGCATTTGAATAAAAATTGAAATCGAAAGTATTTTTAATGCTCACATTAATTATGATTAAATTGCTAAATACATGATCCTGATAAGGGTAGGTAGGTATTAAAAGCAGGAATCGGGAGAGTAGGCACCTCCTTGTATGAATCGTTTAAAAGACAATTGTAAAATAGTAAGCAATTGGTAAAAATTGTTGGTAATCTAGTAAGTTATAGGTAACTTAGAAGCAACTTATTAACAAATTTAAAACTCTGATTTTATATAAAAGTTAGAAACGCATTTCCTCGGTATAAAACTACACGCTGTGAATGTTAAATTTTCTCGAAAAATTCAAAAGACGAGTGTACATGTTTACACAAGATAATCGGCTTCATTCATAAGATAACAAGTATTTGTCTTCGGTTGTCACAGCATTGTCACCGGCCGGTTGGTGGCGCCAGGAGCGATTTGCGAAACATTTGCTCAATACAAGCTTTACGCATTATAGACCTACGAATATAATAGATAAGATGACAGATTACAGACTAGCTGGTTGGTTGATCTTTCTTCATTGTTACCTACTCAAGTCCAGGCACGGTCCCAATACCAAATTATTGAACTTAGCTTACTTCAATTCAGGTAAACATTGTAATTGGAATATGTATGTACTAGTATTCAACACAATATAACAAACACTACTCTAGTAAGTTGGAAGTTCATAAAATTCATCACGTTTAAATAAAGGTTTGGAAATTTAAGTAATGCAGATGATGTTATTATAGATAATAGAGACCCTATAGTTAACAAAAATTATTCCTTTCTCTTAAAGACATAAGCTATCGATTAAAAAGTAGTTATTTAATCAAAAAACGGGTTGTATGAGGCTCCTTCCGATGACTATTGAGCAATGCAATTTGTTCATCCATAAATTTATAAGAGCCAACCTTGACTTGATGTGTTTTTCTATATTAACAAATATTGGTACTGACCGGATAACAGTAAGTGTTATAAGAACTACCTACTGTATTGATTATTTGTAAGGTTTTATGTTTACTTACACAAATTGTTTCAACAAATACGAGAGAAAATTAATTGGTTGTCAAACTATCAAATATTTGTTCTTCCGATATTTAATATTTGTCTAGATAAGTATTTTAAATTTAAACGCCTTTTATTTGCGTAATTTTATAAATACTTCCGGTACTTCTAAATTTCAGATTCATTTATATAAATTAAAACGCAATAATTTTCACATATAACTTTAGTTTCCTAGGTAACCCTCATCTGATCCATATTCAAGTAGAGCTAAAACTTCACATATAACTTTAGTTTCCTAGGTAACCCTCATCTGATCCATATTCAAGTAGAGCTAAAACTTCACATATAACTTTAGTTTCCTAGGTAACCCTCATCTGATTCATATTCAAGTAGAGCTAAAACTTCACATATAACTTTAGTTTCCTAGGTAACCCTCATCTGATCCATATTCAAGTAGAGCTAAAACTTCACATATAACTTTAGTTTCCTAGGTAACCCTCATCTGATCCATATTCAAGTAGAGCTAAAACTTCACATATAACTTTAGTTTCCTAGGTAACCCTCATCTGATCCATATTCAAGTAGAGCTAAAACTTCACATATAACTTTAGTTTCCTAGGTAACCCTCATCTGATCCATATTCAAGTAGAGCTAAAACTTCACATAATTACTTGAAGTTAAAATTAAAATTAAAGTAATCAAAAATGATTGGAAAATTTGGAAAAAAAAAATCGATAGTAGATAATTTCCTGTTATTTTATTTAAGTAAAAGAACATAGGTTAACCTGCAGTTTAAAAGGCTTAAACTTTGCGGTAGGTAATAAGCACTTGTCAGCATCGATCAACATGTTATTTGGCATGAAAATGCGTACGCATTAAGTCAGCTTTCCGCTACTTACGTTCATACTAAATGGCGATTTTCCAAACATTACATGCTGATCGGTGAATTTTTGTGTGATCTCACCCTTAATCATAATTTTTCCTACAAGCACACAAGTAGGTACCATACTCATACTTATAGCTACGCTTGCCTCGACTACTAGACTACAATATATTAACCGAGATGGTTCTCAATAGCTCCGGTCATTGTTCGGTGACAAGTTAAACACATCACAACAGAGTAAATAGCACCATTTATAGTGTTTTATAACATAATCATTTCGCTCGAGGCGCTGCGGTTCCCGGATGCTGCAAACATGTACCAAGATAATGAATTTTCCCAAGATTTATGTCCCCACATATTTCTTTTGCCTTTCTGATGTATTTAATTGTATGTTGTGAAGTCAACGTCGCTTATATATTACGATTAATAATACCAAAGTGAGACCGCCAATTTAATTATTCGGGACCGTATTGGTGAAGAAAATAAATGTTCCGTTTCCTTAACGACAATTTATGGTTTTAATTATTTATTTAGTTGCATTTAAGTAAAACTTATTCATATTACTCTTTATTATTTCAAAAAGTTTTTGCTTCTTTTACATGTGTCGATAAGTTAAGTTTAATGGAGTAAGTACCTTTTTACTTTTAAAGGTTAAATAATGTGAAGTACCTACTGAATCAGAGTTAGGTTAGGATCGCATCATGTAAAACAAAAAAAAGTGGCAGTGGTTGTACTGCCGGGGGAAGCTGTTTAAGCCTTTCTATCTATCTATGTATACAATCTCACATGAGATTACATTTACGTTACGGGTTTTCCCACGTAGGGTGTCTCTCGCAGCATAGATTAGAAAGTAACTTTCTGATTTTAAGATAAATTGCATTCTGGGAAAGGACAGAAGGCTACGTTTGGTCAAAAACACATAGAATTTTACGAGTTCTGCGCGTAGGAAGTCACGGGCAACAGCTTCTTACAACAACACATCTAAAATTAAAAACTCTGAACCAACTCAATCCTAATCTATTTTACTATAATGTAATATCTTGAGAAGCTTATTGATTTAAATTCGGTTCTTGTTAACTATCTTATCTTAATAGAATATCAAACAACTTCTTTCAAAGAGTGATTGTCTGTAAGTAATGACTGAAACTATCCGGTAATGAAATAGCAGATTTGTTTGCAAAACAAGCTATCCAAGCAAGTTCATTATCCCATTTTAAGTTTCCAGAGAATTACACTCCCTTGTAAAATCAAAGCTAGGTGCTGGAATGATTTATGGTAAAAGTCTAAAGTTAAAAAAAGGAAAACACTATGCCAGTCCAGCAGGTTTTTCAAATCACAATCGAGACGAGATATCCACGTCTATTCATATTTTCCTAATATTTCTGCAACTTTTTTTTATTTGAGACTTTCTTTGTATGATTGGTTACTAAAACATATTCCCCGTCCCGTCTGTAAACAACTTGTTGTCCTTGTCACAAAGTTCACCTGACCTGACCTCCATATTGTACCTAGATGTATTTTTAATTTAAAAAATATTTTATTTTATTTCAATCTAAATACTATATACCTAAAGTTTTTCTTTGGGTTTTGACCCATATAGATAATGGGAATGATAGGTATGACCATGACTACCTACTTACCCTAACCCCACCTCTGTAGATATTGTGAGTAGTCTATGATAATGTCATTAGTCACTTTTTAAAATGCTCGTTTACTCTGGCTTTATTTTACAAAAATACTAGGCTCTTCTTGATAAATTTTCTGCATTACGCGATACCTATAATTATATAAACTTTCTTCTTTCATCTTATTTATGATCCCAGTATCTCAAAATCTAGGGAGTCTAAAAAAACTAAATGTGGCTCTGTCCACCATGTAATGAGACACTAAAACATAATGAGTTTTAATAGGTGTGCAAATTTTATTGGACCTGTGAGTAAACACTTATTAAATATCAGTACTACATACCACTGTGAGATAGTAGATATCTCTTGATAGTTTCACGAACATGGCTCATGAACGCTTTTTAGGAAATAATTACTTTTTACATTGAACAAATACCTAACCAATAATTAGTTCAAGTGGAAAACCTGTAGGTAATACTTTAACACGACGGTATTTCATATCTCTTGGTATATACTTACGTCATCAAATGATTGAAATGAGTGCCACCCCTAATATTCCTTGATTTTACTACACCATTGTAGGTAGCAAAATTGCTGCAGGTACATGGCATAGTCAAATTGATGTTGTAAGGGAAGGCCTAAGTCTCAACATTGAAGCATATGAAGGATGAATCTAAAAAGGATGTTGTGTTGCGATGCTATTAAAGTCAGTGTTTATGAAACTGAAGTACCTAACTAAAAATACAAATATAATTCACATCTGCTTTGTAGAGTTCCCAATAACGTTAAATAAACAAGTTATAAAGATTAATTACTTTCGATTAGCACAATTAACGAGAAATTCTTAAGTAGTAAGTAAATACTACATTAAACACGAATCACTCCGAAGAAGTGTGTGTGTTGTAATTTTTATAATGTGGTTATTATTAATTAAAGCAGAAGATTCGAGAAGTAATATTGCGTGTATAGCTATAACAATAACTTTAATTATTACTACACAGCCAACTATTCTTAAGCGACTATTAAACGCAATAGCGGTTGAACCGCGAAAATGTCATATCTCCCCGCGGTTTAGCCGCTAGTGCGTACAGGCAATAAGCGGTAGTCACGCGAAACAATTAGCTCAATTTTTAGTTAATAATTTGACCACTAATGGCTGTAGACAGTAGGCATCAACGGAATCACAAGAAAGCTTTATTTAGCCCTTCACATAATTACGAGAGATACGAAGGAAAAAATATGTTTATGATGATGATAGGTAATTACTTACCGTTTACACAAATACACAAGTTAAGGATTCCCTACCATATAAATAAATCACTATGATGTGTCATTATCTTACTGATATCATCTAGTCTCAGCTATTGTTCACGACTTGGAGATCGCGGATGCTTGTGCGAATTAATAATTCATTTAGCAGTTTAGCACTAACTATGGAGTCATGTAGGTAGGTAGAGCCAAGTTGTTTAAAATTTGAGGTTACTTTTTGCTTAGAAAATTAGCAATGAATTCAGGATTGTGAGGTTTTTAGTTTCTTAAATATGTATTTCCTCTATAGTTTTTAAAATAACTCAAAAATTCAACAATTAATTGAGTGCTAGTTAGTAACTTAATGTCTGTTTTTGTTGTGGGTAATTAGTTACATGAGTAACATAAGTAATTAGGTAGGTACCAAATCTTCTATATTATTATTCATACGAAGATAATAATATTGCTTAAGTATTAATTATTATATTAAATAAACGAGCTTTTATTGTCTTTCAACAAATATTTATTACATAAATTACTGTTTAAAAATCTTACTCTATCTCACACTTTATCACAAAAACTTAATTAAACAGAGTAAATCTATGACACATTGATTAGTCTTACTTTGTTTTTTATATTATAATTTGGCTCTTTTGATAAAAGTCACGATATAATTCTTGAAGTTCACCACCTGCCACCACCGTAACCTGAAATTATAAAAAAGGTGATTCGATGCTTCTTGTACTTAATTGTACATATATGATTACGATACGATACATTTACGTAATTTTTTAATTACATTTTATACCTGTAATAAAATAGATCAATAATTTAAAGTTTATCTCTAACAAATGAGTCATACACTACAGCCGAAGTTGATTGTAAGCTTTAAAATTGTAAACGATTTATTGTTCAAAGTCTTCATGTTATTATTCGTTTACTCAAAACAAATATGAAAAATACAATTATCAGAAATAATCAATTCTAAACAGACAGGATCGATTGTCTCATTGATAATTAGTTTAAAACCGATCAAGTGTGAGTCCGACTCGCATATGGAGGATTCCGTAACATCGTACAAGATTTAACAATAAGCAGTTTGTAGATAATTTCGTAAAAAAACAACAAGCAAAAATGTCAAAGAACACATTTCTTGTATGGAAGCTCTCTTGTATGGACCCTCTTCATTTTTAATTTCATTATGTTTGTAGTGTTTTGTCTATTATTTGTGATAAAGCAGCAAAAGATGTCGATGTTCTCTGAAAATTTTAAGACTAGTTTTATGGTTCGGTTCAAGAGATATAACCCGCTGACAGATGGACGGAGGGACGGATGGACGGACAAACAAACGGACGGACAGCGGAGGTTTAGTAATAGACTCCCATTTTTTCCTCTTTGGGTATGGAAATTTAAAAATAAATATATTATACAATTATTTAATTCACTAACTTACCTCCTTTAGTGGCAGCTCCCGCTGAAGCATGTGCAGAAGCAGAGCTACTTGCAAAACTACCAGCAGAACCGTAGGAACCAGCTCCTGCAATGCTTTTGGCAGCTGCAAAGCTTGTTGCACCGCCATAAGACCCATGGCGGTGATTTCCACCGCCGCATCCTTGGTTGCAACCGCTTCCATGGTTGTTGTCATTACCAGTGTTGCCATTATTATTGACACCATACGCTGAACCAGCGCCTGCATTTGTGGCTGATTGAGCAGTATTATAATTCCCACTAGGGGTATTTTTTACTTTTCCGTTTAAAGCATTCCCATCTGTTTTCCCATTGTCATATGGTTTAAGCAGCCCAGGTGGTCCACCGAAGCCTCCCGTATAAGCAACAGCGTTGGCTGAAGCTACTGAAAAAACATTTGCTCCCACCGTCGACCCATTTTGTTGGAAGGTTGGAGAGCCACACTTTCCATTATCACAGCCACCAGGTCCAGACGAAGCAGGTGGTTGAGGGCATTTGCCTGAGGAACACGGAGAAGCAGGCAAAGATGGGTTATTAAAGGCAGGAACAGAAAACGAAGGATTATAAGAACTTGATCCATCTGTGGGTTTGTATGCACCTGTGGGTGCGGGATTATAGGAATCAATTGACATTGACTGGGTAAAAGATCCTGTAGTACCTGCAGGATTATAGGTACTCGAGGGACCTGTTGGTTTATAAGCACCTGAAGGTCCTGTTGGATTAAAAGCACCAGTTGGAGAAGGAGGATTAAAAGCCCCTGACGGTCCTGTCGGTTTAAAAGGAGTAGGAGAATTGTAAGAACCTAAAGGTCCTGTTGGTTTAGAAGCACCCGTTGGAGAAGGATTATAGGGACCAGAAGGGCCTGTTGGTTTGTAAGCACCCGTTGGAGAAAGAGGATTATAGAAACCTGAAGGGCCTGTTGGTTTCGAAGCACCCGTTGGAGAAGGAGGATTATAGGAACCTGAAGGTCCTGTTGGTTTATAAGCACCCGTTGGAGAAGGAGGATTATAGGAACCTGAAGGGCCTGTTGGTTTATAAGCACCACTCGGAGAAGCATTGTAGGTATCTGAAGGTCCTGTTGGTTTAAAAATATCCGTCGGAGAAGGAGGATTATTGGTACCTGATGGGCCTGCTGGTTTATAAGAACCAGTAGGTCCTGCTGGTTTAAAACCTCCCGTTGGAGAAGAAGGATTATAGGCACCTGCTGAATTATACCCATTCGTAGGAACTGGTGAATTGTATGTTCCCGTAGAACCTGTTGGACTATGTGTTCCCATAGAAGCAGAACCTGTTGGAGCAGTAAAAGTTGTAGGAGATCCCAATGAAACAGTTGGGCCAGTTGAAGTTTTTGGGTATGTGCCACAAACACCACCAGAACATTCCAAAGGATGTGTTTCACTTGGAACTGAAGAAGTTGTTGAACTATACGCACCAGTTGGATAGTTTCCAGAGCTTGGATTATATAAACCAGAAGGAGCTATTGGCTTGTTATTTTGAGGATCACAATTTCCTGAACTACAGCCCGTTGGATTCTTTGCGTGTCCTGGAATTTTACTATGACTAGGTGAAAAACTGCAGTCACCGGAAGAACAGAAAGACGCTTCATTTGTTACAGTAGGAATGATTGGTCGATTTGAAGGTGTTTGACAATTTCCCAAAGAACAAGGAGGGCTGTAAGTTTTTGAGGGAACCAAAGGTTTGTAAGCAGGGTTCGTAGGTTGAGGTGATGAAAAATCGTTTGGTTTCAATAAACCTGCTGGTCCACCAAATCCTCCTGTATAGGTAGGAGATTTTTGAGTAGTAGGAATCCCAATCGATTGAGGTATGTTGGGATATGCGTAGTTAGGCACAGGATTTTTCGATGGAAAATCTGGATTAAATGAACCAGAAGGTCTTGGAAATCCACTACAATCGGATTTGCCATCACAGCCTGAACCTAAAGGTCCAGGTTGGGCAAAATTTGGAGAAGCTTCATAATTAGGAGATTTGGGTGGCGAAGAAGCAGTTGTGAACCCACCAGGGATTTGATTTGGTCTCTCACAATTTTCTCCTGCACAGTTAGAAGGTGATTTGTTTAAAGGGAGAATACCTAAAGTTGACGTTTCAGGTTGAGTTGGTTGAAAAGTTGGTTGACAATTAGGAGTTATACATTGACTATTTTGATTTGTCTGGGAAGGATATGGTTGGTTAGCCTTTGATGGACTTTCATTATTTTGAGAATATCCAGAAATAGGTTGCTTGGAAGAACCTAAAGAAGTGCGAAGCGGAACGTTGTAACTAGATGGCCCTGAACTTGGATATGGTTGTTTGTTTTCTGCTGGTGCTCCGCAATTTTCAGAGTTACATTTAGGTACAGCAAGATCTGTCGATGGAATGGCAACATCAGAAGCAGGGGATGAAGGTTTAGAGTAAGAAGGTCCTTGAGAATTTGGTACAGAGTTTGAAGATGACGCTGTAGGGCAATTGCCAGACGTACAGCCTTTTGTGGAATCTTTAGAGCTATCACTTTGTAGGACGTTGACTGGTACATCGTTGGAATTATATCCCGTAGGAGAACTAGCGGATGGTTGACATTGCCCCGTCAAGCATTTGTTATTACTACTTGAAGGGATACCGCAATTAGCACCATTACATACAGGTGACTTTTGTTGTGTACAAGGTCCATCATTGCAGGGTTGATTTGCACCAGCTATAGCTTCTGCTGATGCTACAGCGTTTGCAGCGCTAAATGCTCCTGCATTGTTGAAGTCTTTCGCATTGGTACCAGTACCACCAGGGCAACCACTAGTACATCCTCTTCCAGGCACAGCATTAGCTGATCCACTGAAGCTGTAGGCACTAGAACTTGAACTTGCTGACGAAAAACTAGAAGCTGACGATGAAGACTTTGAAAAGCTGCCAGAGTAACTACCTCCAGGTATAGTAAGTGGCAAACTTCCAAATCCACCAAAAGCACCAGCGGCGGCTAAAAGTAAAAAAATATTGGTTTTATTAAATTATAGATACGAGTAGGTAGGGACTATTGATAAAATTAAAACTTTGTTTTAATTCCAAAATTTAAATTCAGCAAAAGAAAGAAATTAATAGATATCTGATCATAAAAATCCAAGGAATTGAATTTCCATATTTTACGTCCGCAATCTTTATAGTTTTGCTATGTCCGTCCGTCCGTCCGTCCTCGGCTTACCTTTCAAACGGTTAGTGCTAGAAAGATGAAACTTGGATTGATATACCTAGCCGACAACGTGCAAAAACAAAATCACGAAAATATTTTAACACAATATAATTATAAATAATACAAAATAAATAAATATTTTCACCTACTGAGATGCCCTAATGTGGGGATGATATTTTTCTCTCACGTCTACCCCATAGTCTAGGATATCACTAGATTTATTAGTTCGAAGTTATAGAGGCCTAACTTGTCAAATGAGCCTAGAAAACTTACAAAAAAAAACTCGATTTGAGAATCTCCTTCTTTTTTAAAGTCGTTTAAAAATTACGAAATAATAAGTAAATGTGTAAAACATATAATATTAACAATTATGGGTGACTATGGAACCCTATTCTATGATAAATATTTCTCGAAAAAATAATATATTGAGGTTTAAGGAGAAATAGTTAATATACTAGGTGTACCAGCACCTATCTTTTCGATCTCTTCTTATTGGTAGGTAAACAGTTAGTGTAGCTTATCCATGCATGCAATGCCATAGGCATCATGCGCGTGAAGTCAAGCAGGCCCCGGCGTACTTATGCGCCATATTTAATACTATCCTTCGTTTGTCTACAAGTTGTTTAAATTCAATCAAATTACGATATAAAATCTGCAATAATCAAAAGTCTGGAATAATTAAACATTGTTTTTAATTCCCATGTGTTAAGTTTCTGGGGTAGGGGTATTCTGTGTTTAGTTTTTAAGCCTCTTTTCGAAATGATAGATATACTAAGTTGAAGTTATATGTATTATCCTCTGATTCTGCCTAACATTAAATAGGTAAGGAATTTCCATTGTTTTATTTTGTCATCACTCATGTTGTGATTTCTAATCTTGAAAATCATTGTCGTGCATTACTCAAGACCGGACAATGACCTTCATCATTTTTGATGAAGGTATATGAGTGGCTAAGATTATTGAGTCAAATTTTTAAAACTATTACAATCTTCCCAAACATTTTTTATTGTAAGATGAAAGAAAGTTTAAATCTATCCTAAAAACGAACTAAAATCAGTTTAAGATTAACAAGAGTGGCCTTATTGGTGCAGCCACATTCACACCTTATTCACGAAATCCCAGGTTGAAGTCTCCGAAAGAACAAACTTTGTGCAATCGAATTAATATATTTTAAACAGTAGAAATTTAAATTAATTAGGTAATGGAATAATAAAAGTTTTTATGCGTAAATGTAGGAAAGCACACAAGACGACCAACTATTGATTAACACCTAAAGCTATCTTCAGAATCCCTAGTCCTAATACAGGAACCTTATTTTTTTATTTATGTTTATTTTATAACTGATGTTACGGCGTATCATAGTTATGACAATTAAATTTGGAAGGTATCTCTTATGATATTTTTTACTTAATATTATAAGATAATAAGAAACAATAAAACCAACCTTTAGCGCCAGCTCCAGTTTTTATTCCGTACCCATGTGGGGATGCACTCACAAAGCTTACGAATGTCAACACGAAAGCACATGTGAGCTCCATTATCGCAGAGCTTCGTAATAACAATGTTGTTTTTCTGCAACCTCTCGGCTTTATAAAGCGGAACATAAATAGCAAGTCGTTTGTTTTGAAGCAAAAAACCAGTTACTGCGAACCGAAGGCAGTATTCGTGTAGGCTGGCGTTTCCCGCATTCATTAGTAGATATAAGCGCTTCGTGGCGCATGGTAATTGAGCGTTTGGATACCTACCTCACCAGAGCCCTCTACACACAAAAATTTATGGTAGTAGGTACCTACGTAACAGCATGTTGTTGCTCCCAAACGCAGCCGACAGGATCTTGGGGAAAAACGCTAACATCATCGCGCATACGTTATTCCGTACCTACCTGGGATTTATTGTTTATCCATTTATTTTGATTCCACCTACTAAGCCATGTTGTTATTAGTTTTCTCCATACACATGGTTTCTTATTCAGGACAGCATCATAGGCAGGGCCGGCAGGAGGATAGATCAAGTGGACCGGTCTCTAGGCGCCAAAATCTAAAAGTCTTATACTGAACAAGAAAATTCGTGTTTAACTTACCATATTTAACTATTTTGGTCCCTGTTCGTAATACAATAGCTCATAATCAACCAACCATTTAGATTTTTATTGTTTGTTATTGCAGGGTTTAAATCCCTTAAAAAAGATAAAATTTAAGATAAGATTTCTTTTAAGGTTTAGTACATACTCGGAATCGGTAGCTCCTACTTTAATCGGAATTTAAGGTATAATTTATGTGTTAATGAGAGTCTTTATAATCTGGTATTCTAAACAATACCTAGGCAACGTATAAAGAGCGTCTTGGCGATGTATGAAATATGATGAATTTTATGAATATTATTGTTAATGACATACATTCGCTAGGTAATTAATACAATTCTTAGGGATTATATAGAGTATAGTCTTCCGGTAACATATCGAAAAGTAGGTATTGCCAAGTGACATCAATAGTTAAACTCATGCATCAATAACTGCATTGTATAACTAAACAGATTTAACCAGTATAACACCAATGTGTGCTTCATGGAATGATGATATAATTAAGTTTATGTTCGAGATAAATGCGTGACAAAACTTAAACAGAAACCATATTGTCGTGAGTGGAGACCACAGGCGTGCTTCGCAATTTCAAAGTAAAGTACAAGTAGCTACTTACTTTTAAGAGCTTAAGTAAGTATATCCGGGTGACGTACCGCGTACATACTAACCACGAATTCTCCATACATTCCTGTCTTTATAAGCATCATTCACAACATAAATCATGTACCTGACATTGACTTAAACGGAATAAGATGACCAATTGTGCTGTCGATACTTATGCTTTTATGGCTTCATCTAGATCATTGGCTACAATTACTCGATAAATTTCTGTAATTATAGATAAGGCCTGCTGTTACCTCGATGGCTGTAGGTATTCCCGTTTCCTTAAGAAAAAGAAGATGCATCATAATTCAGTTAGGATGAAAATCTATTACCTACATCTATCTTTAAAATTATAAATATACCTAGAGGTTAAGGAAACTTGTTCAAAGCAACAAATCTCTTACTATAGGTAACTATGCAGTTTTAAAAATAAAACTTAAAAGATTTGCAGCGATGACGTAATGATGTATTCAGTTGAATACAATGCATAATCGAGTTATGCGAGTTCAATGCAAATGCGATGTCTCGAAGATTACTAATAATTCCAGTTATTGTTGCAACACCCAAAAGGATATTCACTTCGGATCATTTTCTTATCTAGCAAAATATCAAAAAAAAAAAAAAACTGGGTGTCTCCTAGGCAGGCATGATCCACCTTGGACCTCATCGCCGCTTAACATCAGGCGGGTTTGGGGTCAAATGCCTGGTCATGAATAAAAAATAAAAAAGCTTTAGTTTCGAAGAACTTAGCAAGGTTGTATTCAAGTCCATAGACTTCGATTTGCCTCAACCTTACATTTATCCTTAATCCAAAGAGTATTTTCGAGATTTCGAAGCGGTTAGCCGGATACCGGATATTCAGCGAGGTGCTTGACCGGATAACCGAACATCCATAGCGAATATCCGGCCCATTTTCTTGTTGCCTGTCTTTGTAAATATGCATTTTAGTTGAATAAGAATCAGTTATGACTTTCTGCTGACCTGACATCGCCATCTCTGATTCAACACTGTCTTGAGTACCAGCGTGAAGCTATTACCGTATTTATAAGCAAACTGTAAAAAATTACCCCTTGTTCACCACACTCATTTAGATCAATCTCTTTCTTTATCGAGCGAGATCTCGTCATATGATGTCGAAAAATTACACGAGATCCCGAGAGATTAAGATTGCATTTCCTGCGGGAAACTACCCGAGCGAAGCCGATAAGTACTATACTAGTAAATAAGATTCAAACGAACGTAAATTACTTAAAATCTCTGTATTTTAAAATAATTTGTTGTACCTTATGAAAATATTCTTACAATGATCTTCCTAACTACAAATCAGGGGTACCACAAGCTTTAGTCTAGTAAATTTATTGACACGCTAAAAGATGAATTATTCATACTCGAGTAAAATGTGTATTTTTTTAACAATATGCCTATTTGTGACTGCTTACAATTTAACAATTATAACAGTAAATCAAATGTGTGTCAGATAATCTTAAGTCGGCAATTGTGACTGGTCCATTGTATGAGATGCATAGTGAAGTGTAACATTACGCCGATTATATGAACTCTTCGGGGTCTCGAGGTGCGTCCAAATCCCGATAATGGATGACCGGCCGAAAATCAGCGCCGCCGCCCCTTGAACAACCAACACTACGTTAATAGCTCAAACATTATGCCTTTACACTCCTCAACCACCGATGTATATGAATAGGCATTTCGATACAAATATCTATATACACCCCTCAGAAATCATGCTTGCACATTCTTTTTTTTATTAATTACCCGACTACGGGGAAGATCAAAAGAAAAATTTAATTTACATTACTTTATTTATCTTATTATTATTGCAATCAACTGTATTCCGAATTCGCTAATCAGATTGTATGAGGTTTTTAGGTTTGGATAAGCTCATTTATATACATCAATGCCTACAACTAGCAAATCTTCACTCAAAATTCACAAACTACGCGAATTGGACCGCACTCATAATCTCAGCTTCCCGGCAAGTTCAATATTCGCTTAATGCTACAGGATATCAAAGAAAACAAGTCTTCCAACACAATTATTTATTTGTAGTTTTGGTACAAACGTTAGATTGGTGATTTAAGAAACAAACATTGTCATGAATAGAAATTACATTAATTTAAATGTCATTGTTGAATATATTTTTTTGCAAGATACTATTTTTTTTTTATAGTTTAGCTGTACAAATATGTACAAACTTAACAATTGTTGTTTTGGTAAAACTATTAAATACCAAAAAAATACTTTTAATGCTTCATGGGACTGTGCTAGCTTAAATACATTTGTTATTTCTTAAAATATGTCACCACCGTCCGGGAAGTCAAGATCGTTGTACGCAATAATGGGTCGGGATCGGTCCACGTTTTCCCTGCAAATCATTTCTTTCACTCATAACATGATCTAGAAAAATTGCGCATTCCACAAGCAAACATTAAAAACAACAAACATGCAGACAAAAAAAATGAGTAGGAAAAATAAAGGTAAGCCCATAATTTAATTAGCTATATACATTATATTAGAATCCCACAGTCATTGTTTGTTTGTTTATTTTTGTTTCATTTTATTCAGATGAAATATGTTATTTCCCCATACTGAAAGCTACACTTAAATTAATGATATTTTTTTATTTAAGCAGTCGAAACTGTTGGTTTATATTTTATTTATACTTAAATATTAGAATATGGATTTTTATTGTAACCGTTTGATTCCCTCAACAAATAAAATAATTATTATTTAATTTAATTTATTTATATTTAAAAGTTATTTCGTTTAGTATTTTATAAGTAAATCGTTAATTGCTTTTCATATCAGCACAAAAGAGTCCATATTTTAATCTAAGTCATGAACATCAATCAAAAATAAATTGGTCTTTCACAAATATATCGACTTTTATACAAGGAATTTTTCCTTTATTGTTTTTTATGCCTATTCATATATTTTATAGTATAATTTTAGACAGTTCGATTTGGATAAGTTATTTACAATTATGCTGGAATTTTTAATTGACAGATTCGGAAATAACTTTTGTACTCTATTGTACAGATACCCATTTATGTTTTTTAAACATTGGACTAACGTGAAATACGATTTTCATAAACAAAATGAAAAGAATAACAAAGATTAGATAAACGTTAACCTCACGCGCCGATACTAAAAAGTTTACCGTTTACAATGACTAAATTATGGTGACGAGACTAGACATTAAAATAATTAACAAAAAACTATGAATCACCACTACATATCTATCCACAACTATCTACTACTTAATGTTAAGGTCATGCAATAACGTCGTACGTAAGTACATCCGTCAGACAAATAATAGGAAGTTACTCATTCTTAAAAAAATCACAAGCTTTTAAATAACATTTCAATCACCTTTTAATAATTAGAATTTGAGACAAGATTTAAAATGAGTTTCATAAAATATTTATATCATGATTCTGCAAATCATTGTAAATGAATACATTATTTTTATTTAAATCTCTTCATACAATAAGCCTAGTGATTCAACCGATAGCATAACAATAGGCTTATACAAATAGAGCCTACGAATGCCCATACCAATTTAATTTATGAATCATATATTTGAAACCTCGTACCTATTTTACTAAAATGTTTATAGATAGTTACTTTACTAAACGTGAAAGCGTAAAGTATATAATTTATTGAAAACGAAAAACAAAATAAAATCAAAGAAAATAAATGGTTCTTTCTTTAAAAAAAACTAATTTTATTATTAAATAACATTAATCTTTTTTCTTTGATAAATTATGAAATAAAGTAAAACATAGTGAAAAAAGTTGGTTAGGACTAGAGTTCATGTAAAAAGGCAAATTACACCAACACAAAGTTTGAAGTTTTAATATGCAAATACAATTTAATGTAAAACTTATTAAATCTAATGGTGTAATTCGACTTTTGTACTTAAATAATGATGTAAATTTACCTCGGTCTAGAGAATCTGGGATGTCTAGGTGTGTAGGGAGCAGGCGCGGGCGCCCAGCCGCCCCAGCCCCAGCCGCGGCCGCCCGACCCGGCACTCGACGCTCCGCCGCCATATCTATGTACCACAATATTGTATAAGCAACACACACGATTTAGATAATTCTTTCAAAAAAATAAAACATAAAGAAGTACTGAATCATCAAAAACAAAATATTTAATCCGCCTCTCAACGCACTGCCGTAATAAGAAGTAAAAGCCAATGTTCTCGCGTCAGAGGGCATTAAAATTGTTACAAAACAATATTTAACATTTTGCATTTTGGCGGTGTCTTCAAGTTATGTGCTAGTGCACCCTCTGCTTCTCACAAACACATTGTATACTTGGGGCATACTCGCTACTGTGTCCAGTTCCAGTTAGTGCAACTCCTGTTAACCAGGATCCACAGTTGCGTTCTTTTGTTACGATTAATGCTGCTGCGTTGTTAAGCACAGGATACGTGGCCTGACATTACTAGTGGCTTGAAGCCAACATTATACATATGAAGAGTGTGAGTGTGTGCGTGCAGTGTGTACGTACTGCGGCGCGGGCGGCGCGGCGTGGTGTGCGCGCGCGGCGGGCTCGGGCTGCTGCGGCCGCCGCACGTCGCGCACGTACGCGTTGAAGTACGACACCTCGCGACGAACCTCGTCCACCTGTACGAGACGCATACATGTATACATACATTTTAAGCATATTGTAGGGTGGTCCTTATTTGTAAAAATTCTTAATCTCACGGGGCATTTTTTCCCCCAATTTTTAAATGAAATTTAGGGGTCGCCACCATTGGTTGATTTTTACATAGAAACTACAAATCTCTACATTTATAAGATTTTTTATATGTATTAGAATTATTGATTTTAAAGAATTAGGTAAGGGTTATTACGAGGATATGTAAAAATGCAAGTTAAACGGGTTTTTCTGACAAACAGTAAGTATTTTAATAAGCGCAATGGTAGGCATTATTTTCTAAACATTTTAAAGGTATTTCAATAATTTGAGACTGTTTTTTGCTGATCATCTGTTAGAGAATTAAAATAAATACTTTTGTATTATCACCGAAAAAACGCATATTTCTCTTATAGCTTTTTCTTCCTTCTTAGATACTTTAAAAAATGCTTTTTGTTAAACTTTGACTCCTAAATCGTATCCAAAAACTAAAAGAATATTTTTAGAGGTGTTCGGAAAACAGGGAGCGCCGATAATCGTTAAAAAAAAAACCCACCCTAACGTATACATTATGGATCTTACATGCCAGGAGACAATTAGCAACTACTTACAACAAAATAAAAAAACCTAATTTTCACTTCACAATCACACATAAATGCAAGAAGAAAACAAAATGCGCTTTGAAAGACATATTTCAACATTCCTTAATACACAGTTCACATATACCCACACAAGCGCTCGCATACACATCTCTCACACATATATACCTACATACACCATACTTTAAATAAAATTACTCATTACTTAACTATTTATTTAATTTACTTGTTACACTTGTTTATTAAAACATTTGTTTCGTCTCCAAACACAGCTATCATACTGAAATGGGGACCTAAAATTATCAAAAGATACTTTACAATACTTAAACAGTTTTAATAAACAAGTGAAATAAGTAACAGTTTAATTTTACTCTAGCTACTTGTTATTTATCTTTGTACATATTTAATTTTTATATGGGAACCAAAACTAACCTTCTCGCCATGTTTGTTAAAGATGTGTTTCCTAATAAAATCAGGTCCTTTGAACTTCTTTCCACTAAGCGGGCACAACCATTTGTCCTTTGAAAGTTCCTGGGTGTTGGCTTGTACAAATTTTTCTACTTCGGCATCAGGATCCTAGTTAACAAAAAACAATATTTGCGCATCATTCCCTTCGAATTGGGGTTGGAATCACGGCGGGGGCGGAACTTTTTTTGCAAGATGCATTTGACGCTTACCAGTCTGGGCTGTACGAGGGGAGGTCGAAAAGTTCGCGGAATGGAGGGGTTGATGAGGGTAGGTTTACTCGTCCAGGTAGGCACTAGTTAAGCACCTCATTAAAAGCATATATACCAAGTTTGAACCTAATCGGGTCATTTGAAGCTCTGCCATGTCATAATGCTGCCTAAGCCTGGGAGAACATCACGAGACCGGAGAGCTATCGACCAATCACACTGCTGCCCACCCTCTCCAAGGTGTTTGAAAGACTGCTGCTGCAACAACTGTAGCCATACATCGTCCCTCGTCCCGAACAGTTCGGGTTCCGGTCGGAACACAGCACAACGCTTCAACTGTCCAGGGTACCGAAGACCGTTGCAGTATTCCTGGACATGGAAAAGGCTTTCGACAAAGTGTGGCATGACGGCTTGGTCTTTAAGCTGGCGACTTCCCAGGCATTAAGACGCCTGGTGAGAATAGTCGCGTCCTTCCTAGCCGATCGCACCTTCAGAGTGGCGGTTGAAAGAAAACTGTCGTCGGAGCGCCCCATCGCGGCCGGAGTGCCGCAGGGCAGCTGCCTTTCGCCCTGCTGCTACGCGCTCTACACCGACGACATCCCAGTGACTGAAGACGTCCACCTGACCCTGTTCGCTGACGACGCCGCCTATTACACCTCATCGATGAGCCTAAAGCGCGCTGCATACCTCATGCAGTGGACGCTCGACGCACTTCCCGTCTGGCTCTCGAAGTGGAGAATGGGCGTCAACGTTGCAAAAACGCAAGCCATTGTCCTGGGACAATACCACCACCCGCCACCCCTGAGACTGATCGGCCAGGAAGTTCCGTGGTCCAGAACAATTAAATATCTCGGGGTCACCATCGACCGCAGCTTGACCATGGCAAAACATGCCAGGAACGTGGTCAATGCAACCAAGTCCTCCAGAGCCCTGCTACGTCCAGTACTCCAGTCGAATCTGCCGCTGCGAGTGAAGATCGGGATCTACAAAACCTACATAAGATCCCGCCTCACGTACGCCGTCCCCGTCTTACGCCCTACGCACTACTGGCGGAGGGACACAAAAAGAGACTCCGTACGCAGCAGTCCATCGCGCTGCGTACCCTGACCGTCGCCCCTGGGTACGTGAGAAATTCCACGATCCAGCGGGACCTCGGCTTCGAAACACGACTTTGTCTGTCGATTGGTTAAGAAGATGTTCGGGGTAGCGGATATGTCCAAGCTGGACCACATCCGCTCCATCGTCTCCTGGCATTTGCGGCCTCCCGACAGACGACAATACCCCAGAGACTTGGTTGCTACAGCGGAAGAGCAGCCACCCACCGGCACCACCCCGAGTGCTCCTCCCTGCTGATCGCTCGCTGGGCCTACCCGAACGGGGTCTCACCCGGCAGGGCTCGATCGCAGGTTGAGTAGATGGAAAGGTAGTCGCAGGCGGTGTTAAAACATCATCAAGGAGACAAAGCCTCGAAGGTGATCCCTTCTTTCCCTCGGGAATGAAGTTAACATAGTGAGATCGGGTCATTAACTTTTGAGTTATCGACCTGTAAACAACTGAATCGGGAAGAAGTCAGCAAGTGTGGAGAAAATTGAACACCGCAGCGTTATTAAGTTCCTTACCAAGCAAGGAAAATCCGCTCAGATTATTTTTCAAGAGCTGTTGGCGTTTTACGCGGACTCTGCCCCTGGTAAAACCATGGTTTACAATTGTCGACAAAATAGAAAATCATGTATTGGAAGATGCCCGGTTGAAGAAGAAGCAACTTGCAGCAATGGTTGTAGTATCAGAAACAAGTTTTTTGAATATTCTACATCATCATCTTGGGATGTTTAAGGTCAGTGCAAGATGGGTTCGGAGAATGCTCACGCCACTTCAAAAACGCGAGCGTGTCAAGTTCTAGCCAGTTTTTAGAGCTCTGAGGAGAGAGGAAGGAAGAAGTTATGGCCCGAATCGTTACTGGTGATGTAACCTGGGTTCACCACTATGAACCTGAGTCGAAGCAAGAGTCAATGCAGTGGCATAAAAAGGCACACCTCCTCCTAAGAAGTTCAAAATGACACAATCGGTTGGCAAGATCATGGCGACTGTCTTTTGGGATACAGAAGGTATTTTATTGATCTATTATAAGGAACGTGGTGTGAATATAACGGGACAGTACTACGCTTCTTTACTGGAAAGATTGAAAGAAGCCACCAAGGAAAAAGAAGAGGAAAGCTGTCAAAAGGTGTGCTCCTGTACGACAATGCACCCGTTCACACGTGTCATGTTGCGACGGCTGCCATTCACCTATGTGGCTTCGAACAATTAAACCACCCACCCCACAGTCCAGACTTGGCACCCAGTGACTATTATTTATTTCCAAAAATGAAGGAAGATCTGCGTGGAAAAAAAATTGACGACGATGAAGAATTGAAACCTGCAATTTCGGCCTATTTTTACACCATCATTTTTTTTCGATGGTATAAATAAGTTATTTGAGAGATCTGAAAAATGTATAAGGGTTAAGGGAGAATACATTCAAAAGGAAAAATAGTTCGGGGTTTAAATTCAACCTCCTTTCCTCTTATTCCGCGAACTTTTTGATCTCCCCTCGTAGTAATCTTATGTACGTAGTTTGTACCATATTGTTGCTTTGTGCCCCCGACACCAGATTATATCAAAGTGCAGGGCTGCGCTAAAGTGTGTCGCGATGTGGTTATTATTGTATCATTTTATTTATTTATTTTAATTATTGTGATTTTTATGTTTGATAATTATTTTACAATAACCAAAAATTAGAAGGTACCTTAATTCCAAGCTTTTGTAGTTCTTCATTAGATAAAGGTTTAACATCTTGCAAGAAAGCAGACATCTTCCCTTCGAATGTCTTTATATAATCTTGCACTTCCTGCTGAGAAGGCTACAAAAAAAAGTTACATTTCTTCACATGAAATAGTCAAATTAAAACACTTTTAACAGATTTTTCTTATTATTTAATAATGTTTGAATCAAAGCAACATAAACCGGAGAGTTAACCAGAAAAGCGTATATATTTCCTACCTTGCTTGGTGGTGGTCCAGAGCGAGCGTGCAGGATGCCACAGCGGTTGGGCATTTCATCCTCGTATGGGTATTCACAGTGATTGTAATAGTCCACAGAATGTACAATACGCAAGTACAAGATCAGGCGATCTAACACGCGCATCAACTCAGGGTCTGGTTGTTCAGCAGCTGAAGACTCTGATGAAGCCTCGAGGCCTAGCAGTTCCTCTTCCTCAGTCGATGCTTCCTCAATTAGATGTTCCGTTATCTTGTGCAACACAGGATTTTTTGAATTAAGGCTGAAGTTCTGTAACAAATTGTTCTGTATTAACAGGATTGGATACCACAAGTAAAAATTTGGATAATACATTTATGTTAATTTACAATAACTAATGGGCCACCAGCCCAGCATGTCAAGTCTATGTTCATTAATTAATTCACATAATTAATTTAATACTGCAATTATGTAAACAGACAAAACAGCAATTTCAACAATATAGACTAAACCAAAGAGTAGATTTCTATCAAATTTGGCAAAAATAAAATAAAATGAGAGTTGCATATAGTTTTTTTTCTATTTATATGCAATAGTTACATCGGAGGCGGCGTTCTGGTCGTCGTCGCCGTTGGTGGTCGCGCCGGGCCCGTGCCACAGCTTGGTCCTGGCGTCGAGCAGGTGCGCGAGGCGCGCCGCCAGCCGGGCGTCGGCGCGGAGCACGCTGCGCTCCAGCGTCACGCCCGACACGGCGCGGATGCGGCGCTGCAGGTCGCGGTTCACTATGGCACCCAGCTCGCACTCGCGAAGCTACACTCGTACATACATTAGGTAATTAATAAAAAGCCTTGTTGAATCTGTGTCGGCAAATATAGTATCGATTAAATATTTAATATGGAATCTCAGTCTATCTTCTCATATAAAATTGTGTTCTTGCAGTGTTTAATGTATAGTTAGAGAACCAGTGTGATTTTGATTTCTAAAGGACTAAGCTGTCCTTTTATACGATTTTTGCTATAAAATTCGATTTTCATTTAAAAAGTTAGTAACATTGATAAAATACTAATAATTCTTTAAAAGTTAAAAATTACCCGAATATTATTAAGATTCCAACAGATGTCTTTGATGTTAACTTCGCGACGGAATGTGACCCAACCACGGCGGAACCAGCGTCTCTCGGGTAACGGATCTGCCAGTGCCACGCGTAGGAAGCCGCCGTAACGCTTGCACATCTAATTAAACAATAAAAACATCTCTTAACACATTAATCGTTAGATTTCATGGACTTGCATTCATAAATGTCATTAAACAAGCTTACAGCCTCAACTTCAGCTTTTGTGATGCTAGGAGCTAAGTTCCTCAGGAATATTGAAGTTGTCTTATGCAAAGCCCTAGACTCCTTCTTCTCTATTACGACATCCGTCACCGAGTTGTCTTTCTCTTTTTCCTTGTCATTTTCATCTTCTTTGTCGTTTATTTCTACGACTTTGTCTACAGATGGTGACTTCTCCTTCTTTTTGGGTGATTTTTCAGGCGTTTTTGACTTAGATTTAACACGTGAAGTAGCCTCGCCTTCATCTTCAGAACTGGACGACGAGGAACTCGAGGATGATGAGCTGGACGAAGATCCGGGTGGTGCTATGGAAGCAAGGTAAAAACCTTTTACTATTATTTTAATATTGACAGGAAAAATTATGTTAATGTTTTGGAAAACTATCCAAGTAAATATCACCACATCCTTGTGATTTTATTATTTTATCAATCAAATTTCCAAAAAAAAATCATTGCTTGACTTACGTGGTTCCTTCTCGCCTTGTTCCTCATCTGGTTCAGTACCCGGAGCAGAGTTGAACCGCGAAAACATCTTCGCTTGCTCCTGGAGTTGTTTTAAATGAGGGTCTATATCCATCTTTAAAGGTGCCGCCGGTTTTGGAGACTCCGCTTTTTTTTCCTAGGAAATAATATACTAGTGTGAAACTCATTAACAATTAACATTTGTTGTTAAAATTGCAAATATGAAACACATATTCAGATACCTTATCATCTATCTTCTCAGATTCATCTTTTTCTTCTTTCACTTTAACTTCATCTACATCAATAACAACTGGCTTGTCAGAGTCCAAATGTTTATCTAAAAATATAAATATGATGTTATGTTAAGTGAAACTTGGTTTATGAGTATGGAATTAAATAACATAAGGAGTACACATTAAACATAAGTAATTTTGTAGGTACATAATTATAATGTTTTCTTACCAGATTTTTCAGTTACCATCTCTGGTGGATTGTCCAGTGCCTTCAAGTCTTCTTCAGTTCCTCCTTCGAGTTTAATGACGACAGTGTCGAGAAGTCGTATTAACTTGTCAGATTTATCCAAATCAACTGTCACTTTATCCAATTCTTTATTATCCAAAAGCTCCAGAAATACATTAAGACGATTCTAGAAAAATATAACAAACAATAGATTATTGTCGTCTGGCCATGTGTCAATTGATAAGATAATCTTATTAAAGTGTATAGGTACCTTCAAAGCTGCCAATTGTTCTTCTTTACGTTTCACAGATTCCTCAGGATGGTACTTGATCTTGAACCTGAACAAAAATGACACATTCACAAAGTAAATATGAGTAAAGAAGCAATAAAACATCTACTGTAGAAACCAGAATAATACCTTTGGATGACCATTGACTTGACATCTTGTTTTTTAAAGTAAAATTGCTTAGCAAATAGTTAAAAAATCTTCAGTCTCACCTGTTCCACATTTGTGGAATAATTTATCCCTACCCCTAACAGTTCGGAACCTGTAGCATTGCGCGCTACAGGTCAACGCGATATTATCTAGCTACACACAGCATTTTATTTGTACAAAGTTTCAATAAATGTTTCTCTATGATGTCCAGCAAATCCACGTGATTACGCTGTAGACTGTAGGGAAAAAAGGATTAGGTTAAGATTTGCATATAGCTCTTAAAAGATTCTATGCATTAAACTGAACAACACATTTCGCTTAAAAATTTATTTTCTGTTTGGGGATGCTTAGAATCCTTTAATTGCCAGCAATGCTTGAATGACACAAATCAATTTCTTACACTCATTTTTTTCTATCATTGTGTTTGATGTTCTTATAATTTTAACCTTTTAGTAAGACTAAGGTTAATGTACCAAAGGGTTGAATTAAAAGCAGTCTGGTAATATAAATTGCCACATTGTAGAATTATAAGTTCTGTTTCTTGTTGTAGAATTATAAGTGTTGTAAACATATGTTAAAAGATGCTTACCATTCTTCATCTTTATGAGCAACAAAAAATTCATTTAGTTGTTGTCTTCTATATTCAAGTTTGTATTCATTATATTTAGTGATTGCATCATCAACAGTAATGGCATCGTCCTGGGCTGCAAGGAAGGCTTTGAAGGACATCATGGTGGCTGGGCCATCAGAAGCACCCGCAGGAAGCACTGTATCTCTGTGGAAACAACAATTAAATAAATTAACAGAGCAGTTAACCATACAAGCTAAGTTACTAAGCTTAGGTAACTAAATATAGTTTAGATAGGTGTGTGACAAATTAGTTCTTACTTAATGGTATAAATACAAGAATATAGGCAAAATTAAGTGTATCATTGTATCTTTATAATACATGTATTTTTTAGCTATAATACAACATTAATTACCTTGCAGGTACAGGAGGCATGGGTTGTCCATAACCTTGATGAGCAGGATGTGGTCCAAAGTGGTCATGAGCCCAGCCATAAGATCCATAAGAATCATGTGGCATTCCACCAAATCTTCTTTCATCTAGAGGCCATTCTGGTCTAATGCGCTTGCTAGGTGGACCTTCCCCACGCACAGGAGAGTATCCTCGACTTGCACTCCCACCACCACGGTAGTCTCGATAGTCAGGCCCCGACCGACCTCCACGGGATCTTAGCATACAATAATCAAAGTCAAGGTAAAAATATTTTTTATTCAAATAGACTTAAAATAAGTACTTTTAAATTATCATCTTTTATACTACCACCGGTTTGAAATGTTATTTCTACAGGGAAGAATCCGGTAAGAAACCTCCATAATTTTTCAAAATAATTACAACAATTTGTAAATAAAATACAGTTTTCTAATTGTAAACCTAATTTTTCTATAACTTTAAGTTATATAAACCAATCTTTATGTAATATTTAAGTTGATGACCAAGTCTATATCATAAAATAAAAATAATTAATTACAAAGGATACTATACTTAGTGCAGGGCTGAATCAATGTGTGTGTTGTGATGTGGTTATTTATTTATTTTAAAGGATGCAATGAATGTTACTTGTGAAATATGTGATCGAAAAAGATTTACTAATAGAAATAGTGTAAATAGTAAGTTAATTTTACCGCAGATCTTCATTGCAATCTTTGCACTTCAACTGTATAAGATAAACCCATGCAGGTAAGTCAAATTACTTCCATATATATTTATCCTCTACATCATTTTGAATTTTATAGAAAGCCTTCTTCATTAAAACTTGTTTCACATGTTTTTAAATTTTGTGTCTGACATTTCAGTTACATTTCTTAGTATTTTGTTGTAAAAACAAACACAATTTCTAATAAATGACTTATTAGTATTTGACAATCTAACTGTAGAGATAAGTAAGTAATTTATTATTATTCCTTTCAAATAAATGACTTATTAGTATTTGACAATCTAACTGTAGAGATAAGTAAGTAATTTATTATTATTCCTTTCAAATTCGTTTAGGTGTTTTCTTACATACATAATATTGTCAAATATATATTGGGATGTAAAGGTGAGTATATCAATTTCTTTGAATAATTGTTTTAATGAATGTCGCGGCTTTAGGTTATACATATATCTTAATAGTATACAATAACTTATGATTACAATTATATACTTATCAATTCTACCTTCTAGTTAATCAACTCTACTTAATATTCTACAAGAATAATTTTACCTAATTTTTTATCAATTTGTTGTTATTTAATTAAACTTTGAATACCTTAAAATCAATGTTATTAGACGCTTCATAGGTTTAGGTGCTTGGAATGAATTTTTAGGATGTTCATGGGATTTAGGTTGGGACCTGGAAGAATTTTTTTAAATGTATAATTCGCGATGGAATGCTAAGTAAGTGTGATCAATTTACCTTTCTGACCATTCTTCGCGACCTCTGCTCCTCTCTTCCCGACGATCACTGCTTCTATAGCTGCTTCCTTCAGCAGCACCTCTTTCACCGCGGAATTTATCGCGTCGCTTACGGTCGTACTCATCATCACTGTCGGCCATTTCTAACAATTAATTTAATGTTTTTAGTAACAATGACACGATTATTGTGTTAATTATTTGATAATTATAGCGAAATTTCATGTGAATTTTGGTTTATGACACGCATAAACTTTTTAATCTGAATTGAATTGAATGCAGTGTTCAGTGTTGCCACCGAGATAAATATATTTTCACTAAATCCATCGTATAATAATGCTAGCACTGGATTCCAGAAACCTCATCTTGCAGCTCCTACTTTTTTCTATGTATATTTTGGGTATAAAGATTTTCTTGGCTGTAATATCCATACATTGGTATTTAAAAATTGTGACTAATTAATTATGGAATTATTTCATAGAATAATTGAACAAACGCTATTTAGTACTACAGCATTTTGTATTCCCCGATAATAGACTACTGATTAGCCTACATTATATAAAAGTAGGGGATTTCCATTCATAGTGCTGCCAAAATCCGTATCGAAAAATCGCTGAAAATCACTCGAAACGATGAAAAAATATCGCTAAGAACTGTGAGAAATTACAAGATCTAGTGATAAAATCACTAAGGTGGAAACTCTGGCAGTGTTTTTAAGTCAACAACCATTTTTAAACCCTACTCCCCTTTAAAAAGTGGCGATTTTTTAGGTCCCAATTTCTTTATGAATATCTTCGGCTAGTAACCTTTTTAGGACCTTATTTTTGTTATGACCTACCTCGTGACCTTTTTTGATCCCATCGATATAGGTGTACTTTCCGCTGCTATCATCATCGCAAAAACAAATTTATCTAAGGGTCTATTCATTTTTCGGATAGTTTTTAGATATTAACTTAATACAAGTGAAAACGACTTTTAAATTCCGCTCCACCAAATTTCCTCCAAAATTAGGGTAAAAACTTTTAGGATGGCCACCGTGATTGATTGAGTGACTGAAGATTGAGGAAATGATTCTTAGGGTCAATTAGTCACAAGTCAACTATTTTTTTAAACTATGGATACCCAGAGTTTTAGTTGGTATTAAAAGTGTTTTTCTATTTTTGAACAAGATTTATTTTCATATAATTTTATATTAAAAATAAATTTACTTTAACAGGACATCCACAAATTAGATGTTATCGTCACATGTTCAGGCAGCCGAATGATGTTTATGTGAATGTAATAAAATAATGAATCGTATGAAAGCCAAGAATTGTATGATACAAGAAATATAATTCTCATGCCAAGCAGTTACTGTAGTCTATGCCTTGTAACACGAAAATAATAATGCGAGCGTATGCTTAGCCTTTCGAAGAACTCTGGCAAGCTTACTCGCCTTTGTATGTTGTTGTATTGTATTGTGTTATCTACTTTGTTTATATTAGGAAAATTATAAATAATACCTACTAGATTACATACTCATTTAACAAAATTATTTCCATTTGTAGGTTTTTCTATTTAGTTCTCTGCTGTTAGTAGAAAATTACCTCCCTATCTAATATTAGTGAAGGCTCTCGGGCAGAGCAAGATATCGTAAGTTCCCGGTTCGTACTTTTACATTTACTATAGATAATAAATTATTTAAGTGAGTAAATTACAAAAGGTATGTATGGATTAATTGGACCCGCCTGTCACCCTAATAATTAAGCCATAGACGCAAACATCTAAATTTAGTTTTGACGGGTGTAATAATCTCATGCTTTTTAGCCACTTCCGTTATATAATATAAAATATGCTAGTACTATCTGCTATTCTTTGTTATTACAAGATCTGATCCTCACATTAAAAAAACAATATATCTTTTGACTCTAAATCCTTTACCATTAATCAAACCTTTAATTAAACAAGCAGAATAAAATAAATAAACAATTAAATCAAGTATCAAGAACAATGTAATTCATCGGATGAATCTCCACAATTATCATGGCCGTCGCACTGAAGAGCGCGGGACACGCAACGGTGGTTTTTACAACGCATTTCGTGAGCACTGCAAGCGCCATCGCATCCGTATGGTTCATCGCTTCCGTCAGCACAATCCGCTAGACCGTCACAAAATCTTAGTTGTTTTATGCATTGGCCATTATTACAGGTAAATTGACTATCCGGACATACTGAAACAATACTAAAATTAATTAAGTATTCATAAACCACACCATACCGATTTACTTAATATCAATCAATGATCTCTACAAAAACTAGGTAGTTAATAGGTACCGAACTGCCTTCATATTAATAGAGGTATTCATTACACGTATATTTTATTTGCTTTGTTAGTTAAGGTACTACTTAAATCCCAGTAAGAATAAGCGGTTTCTTAGTCTTTAAGTTAAAGGAAGCCCCGTTAGGTCTAGTAAACACGCTCATAACCTACTTTAAAGAATTAAACTAGGTAGAGTTATACTGTAAATTGCAATTCAAGGGTAAATCAGTTATTGTAAACTGCGTTTCAAATGTTGACTAATCAATGTTTTGTTTTAAACTACACATGAAACAAACAAATATTGTAAAAGAAAAGATGTGTTGTAGTTTGGTACTCACCGGCTGTGCAGTTTACTTCGTCGAGACCATCCCAACAATCAATGACTCCATCACACAATTTAGAATTTGTAAAACATGATATAAAATGTCCACAGTGAAACTGCTTTGTTAAGTCACATTCTACAACAAGATAAGTAAATAAATGAGAAAAGTTTAAAGTAGGCATAACCACATCTCTGCTCTAAGTCGGTATAAAATGTAGTAACATTGCCTATACCTCTACCTAATAGTTGTCATTAACATGAATATGATTACAACATAACTATTATTTAGCTTATTAATATATTGTTATTATTACATAATTTTTTATTATCGTTTAACATCTCTTACCACAATGCATTTCATCTGAGCGATCATAGCATTGTATTAAACCGTCACACCTAGCTTGTGCGGATACACACAAGCCATTTTTGCATCGCCATTCTTCTTCTGAACAAGTGACTAGGGTTAACAGACGACAAACCCGCACTCCTCGAGCCCTGTCCACCAGTTGACAAGCCTCAGTCTCAAGAGCACAAAGACCACCACAACCTGGAACGGATTTAATTTCTTATGGTGTTCGACTTTTAACGAAACATCATTAAAAATATTACAGCTCTTCCTTGGTTGAGTAATTTTAACTAAAGTTAAGTATTAGGCTCTTTATACACTGAGACTTTCAGCAGCATCGATAAGCAGCAGTCGTTATCCAGTCTCGATTTAGCATCGATACAGTCGCAAATCGTCTTCATTTACACACGCGCGCTACTTACAGCACCGAAACGATAGCGATGCAGTCGCGATAATTTAGAAGCTGGCCTTTCAGCTAAAGTGATTTACAGTCGGGATTCAAACGCGATATAGCATTGAAATAAATGTTTGTTAATCACTTATGTCGCGATTGGAACGCACGTTATTATTGCTGCAAAAAGTCGCAGTGTATAGCGGGCCTAAGGTGAACAATTACCTGTAGGATCTGCAACATCTACTGCTTTTCTACATATTGCTTTTCCAGTGTTCTCATCTAACATACAAACTTCATGTGTTTGGCACGAACAAAATCGTTGTGACAAATCTCTATTTATAATTTCCTTTGGCCTTACTTGACTTTTCTTTGCATCTTTTGGAAATGTTTTAATATTTTTTCGTATTTTTATCATTATATCGGTAAATAGAGACGTTTTTTCTGAAGTTGTAACAATTTTTTCTGTGGTTGTAATATTTCTAGGAGTAACTGGATCTGATGCTACTGACGATGGTAAATCAACTTTTTGATGTGTTAAGATGTGTGTTTTGTTATTGTATTCTTTCTTACTAGTTGGCACTACGATTGTACTCATCTCATTTTTTGTAGCGTTGCTAAAACTAGGTGTTGTAAAATTCACTAAAACAAAACTTATAACTACTATTGCTAAAATCATCATACTAATTGAGCACGCTTGTATTTGAGTCCTTTTCTTAACTGGGCTGTCAGAAGAGAAATCGACTATACATCCGATACCTTTCAAACTTTTTCTCAGTCTTCCTTCAGTTGCATTATTAGGACGCATTTCATAGGAAGTATATTTTTGGCGAAAACTAGAATCTACATATCGAGATATAGTTGGAATTACATTTGTATTATCAGTTTTTGAGCCAACCATCAAGTCTCCAAGTTCTCTGGAATGTGTTTCTTCATTTTGATTATCCAAAAATGTTTTAGAGCCACTATTTCTATCATCGTCTTTGTTATCCGCCTTACATGGAGTAGAAAAGTTTTTCGGAATGAAACTTTCATTGGCTGATCCTAATTCATATTTTCGTATTTTACCTCTACAAGAATAACAATACTTTATAATCTGTCTATTTTTACTGGATCTATCAATAGCAGCTTTACGAAGGTTACTGTTATTCCAAAGATGAGAACAATAAAGAGTTTCCCAATTTGAATCATCCTTATTTCTTGTAAGATCATCAAGTCCATTCAGCTGCGACATTGTTGTATGGCCAATGCATATTTTTATTACTGAAAAAAAAAACTTGTGTTAATCTTCATTCATATTAAGCATATAGATAATTGAGTTACCTACTGTACTTTTTGTAAAATATCGGAACATGAAATTCGATATGTAGCGTGAGTTAAGTTTTCAACTTAATTAAGTATGTAAACGATATTGCTTGCATTAAGTGCTACACTAGTAAGGTAGCATTTAAAGCAAGTACTTTTAAAGCTTAAGTATTTTTAATACGACGAGACAAATAAAAATAATAGTAAGTAGGCACGAAGCTTAAAACGTCTATAGATTGCTAAGTTTTAGTTATATGATCTACAAATGTTGTTGGTAAGGACAATAATGTATGGTCATTTCAATCCATTTTATTCGACTACAGATCCCGGGCGGCAATGATTTCATCAGTGTAGGTATGTTTGAATTTTGTGTGTTCCACCGTAACTCCTAAACGAATGAACCGATTTTGATGAATGAGGTCTCAATTGATTTATAATTATGGCCCGCGTGACATAGGGTACATTTTGTGGTAAAAATAGTATGGCGGATGTGAAAAAAAATTGCCACCATATTGAGTGGGGTATCAAATGATAAACCAAAGTAGTACATTTCAAAAATATACATATTGTTAACTGTTGCTCGCGGCTTTGCTTGGATGCAACCGAAAGGGCGATAATTTCTATGAAATAATTTCTCAAATGTAAACCAAATCTACTTTCTCTCCAAGCCTTTCAAGAAACAAATACATATTATGTAGGTACCTATATCATTATGGATACCACCTAAATATTCAAAATAAAAATAAGTTTACAAACTAAAACCCGAGTAGTTACTGAAAAATTGTGTTCTAAAAGATTGAATCAGTTAAATATTCTAATCTAAAAAATAGGTCCATATTAATTTGATTCACAAATTTTAGAGCGCAATTTTTTGATTAAGATCCAAAAGTAATGCCTCGCCTCACGAATAAACCTTAAGGTACTCGTACATATTTCTTACCTGAGGATATGAGGGAACTTAGACACTAGATAGATTAATTCATTATTTTATTTTATTCATATTTTAAGCTGTATAACATTGACTTGACCTATAAGTAAAATTCTAATGTTTTATATTAAAAAAAATGCTAGACAACTTCCACTTACATTTTTAGTAGTTTTGTCCTGTTTGCCCGAGATTAAATCACACAGTCGCTTCAGCCCAGATTGCCAGATTAATTCACAAACTACAATTAGCTGTTCCCAAAGATAAGACCAACTCAACTCAACCAGACAGATTTTAAAAATCAAAACCACTCGTGGTCTTCGAACACAACACACAAAATAACAATAAAAGTGTTTACTTAAATCTACTACCAAATGGAAGCAAGATGATAAATGGTAGGTTAGTAAGCCGCGTGTTGGTGTAGAACTGCTGTTGCCTGGACACCGTCTAAACAACTTTCCACCATCACCCCATGCCGTATATTTGGTGGAAAGAGGATGGATTATACCGAATCACATGTGTTAGAAAAGGAGGGACTTTTAGGGTTGGTGGCGCCTGGTGCTCAGAAATACGGCTCAAGTTCACTGAAGAGTGACAGACGGCGTGTTTAAATATTCCAACTGAACTCACACCTGTTCCTGACGGTTCTAATAGACCGAGACCCTCAAACACTATTGTTAGTGTGACAAAACTTGAAATCTATCTAAAACTTATTTATTTTACTATCTGAAGATCAGCAATTTAACATGGCAATCTTTTAAAATCAATAAATAGGTCATCATAAATAGGATAATCTGGATGAATTATGATCGTAAAAATGAAAGTTTGAATTTGCGAAGTCAGTCCCTTCTAAATATGTACTACGAGAAACTTAATATAATTGCTTGCAATGCTACGCACTGTCGGTTAAAGTTAATCCGCTTGCTAGAAATATGTACTTCAGTTAAAAGTAATTCTAATACTGTAGTTTTAGTGCAGTGTGAATATTAAGGATTAAGAATTTTGTACTTTTGTCTCATCTTTTTTGATGCAATTTTTGCGACGGTTGCAGCCTGGTACCAATAAGGTGCTGACAACCAAGTTGCAAACTCTTAATCTTTATATTCAATTTAATCGAGATTCGTTCTCTATTTTGTTGCAAAAAGTTATGAGCCAAACAAATAGAAAATACTCTTAACCAATACATATCTATTGGTTATTTTAAAAAACTTTGAGAATTATTATTTTCGTTTATCATAATATTAATATACCGTTATCAAACTACATAGGCACCTATTGCTAATCCAAGATGTAGGCAGCAGCCGATGACCGCCAAAGCGACGAACTAAACTTTTTTGAAAGCATTTGTTTAATTTTCTCTGTGAATTATTTGGATAATATTTGTAAGTCTACATGCCTTCAGTTATGTTTTTTTGTTTACATTGATTCGGTAGTACGTATTGTGATTTGTTGCGTTGTTTAAACGGATACATGAGCAGTGTTTTTTCCCTAGCATCACATTAGAATGTAATCTTGTGCAGTCCGCAGCATCTGTCGGATGCGGGATGAGGTACAGCGGTGCCGGTAGCGGCGCTCTGCCGCTGATGCGGTGGTGCCTGCATCACTGTGACTGACACGCAACCAGCAGCAGGATGGCACAACTCTCACTGCGCGCGCCGCGTGCGGTTGTGGTCACTCACTCGCCTGCTCATTCCTACACCGCAGTGCTCGTCAACGCGTTATATCGTACACAGCGTAGTTTCACTCGAAAAATTAGTATGTGAATGCACGATTTTGTTTGCCCAGCAAGAAATCAAGTGAAATGTTCATTCGTACTACGACGTGCTGATCTGTTGCTATTACTTTACCACACTTGGATAGACTTCATGAAGGATTGGCTATTTTTACGTTTTTAAGGTGAGTTCTATATAAATTCTAAGAAGAACAGCACTGTACATCAAGTTTATGACATAACGGAACAAGTTCAATTGAATTTATAAATAAATCAGTTATATCCATCTGAGTTTAAAATTTTGTAAGCTTAAAGTGAGAAAAGTGTGTTTAGGCCACAAAGTATGGTGGCCCACTTCCCATCGAGACGACACACACCGAGTCAGTGCGAACTGTTATTTTGTGCCGCTTTATTGGTTGCGATTTATGTAGACGTTCTAATTTACATGATGTATCTATACTAAAATTAGTATTAAATAACTAAAAGAGATCTGTTAAGATTTACCAGCCAGTTATTTTGAAAGGTTGATAAAACGTGTCAAGGAACTTTTAAAAAGTTGATTTTCCGAGTTATTTGGGTAGTTGTAATAAATGTGATCATGTTTCAGAATGAGGAAAACTATAAAACTATTAAGAACTTTAGACTTGTGTTATAACGTAGGTTACCCAAACACATCAATTTATTGTTTATTATCTAAAAGTTAACGGTTTTGTAAATAACATAAGTAGTGGTATGTTAATTATGTTATGCAAAAAGTTCAACCTCTACCTAAGTAGGCAAACGTAACGTTTTACATTCTGTCTACCAAACGAATTAGTTTGCCGCGCGTATCTAAATATTTCCGAGAAAAAATCTCTTACTTTATCTCAAGGCAAACTTTTAAAAAGTGTTAGTTAATTCTATGTTTAACTTTGAAGTAATATATTGTAAGAACAAGTATTTTTCTTTAATTAAGCTAATGATATCTTTTACATTCATTACAACATGATTTTTATCGCAAACTCCTGATCATATAGAAACTAGTAAATTTCTTTGTTAATGCATAACCTTAATTTAACTAAATTTATACTGACTACGTAAATAAAACATTTAAACAGATACTTAAATAAACATTGGAAATCGTTATTTAACTTTACATAACTATGGTAATTTCAAAATATTTACGTGAAAGCTAACTTCTTGAATTCATATGAATACTTTCAACTTTATTGCCATTACAAATGCAAAATTTTATCTGTCTCTCTATTATCTTTTTTGACAAACCGACCTTCATGGAGTAAAGTAGTTTGCGTTTTGGGAATTTACGTAGGTACACAGTATATTTCAATACATACGAAGAAAAACAATTCTTATTATATTTGAATAAATAAGTAGCATGTTTCGTATCCCGCCATGTCTTCTAACTTCTTGTAGAACTCTCTTATTAAAAGAACATTTTAATTCACTTTTAGACACCCTTAAGAGGGGTTTTTCTTGGTCTTTGAAACCAAAGCAACTATCCTATAAGTTTTTCAGTTTGTCAACCGCCGTGGTGGGGCGGTTTGTGTTGGTTTGAAATAAAGTTTATTGATCTATCTACATATAATCCAATCCAAATAAAATTTAGGCATTTAATTTACAAACCAAAGTACTGTTCAAATAATAAAATTACATTAGCTATATGGGAAATCTTAGAAGTTCAATGTTTCAGTAGTGACATCAGTAGTGACTTAGTGAGGAAAGAAACTACCGTTCGATACTATAGTAAAATAATATAATCTAATAGTGCAGTATCTACATTTAGTACATGGTACAAGATCATGAAAGAGGAGAAGAAACCTAACTTAGCTAAGGCATCCCATCAAAAAATTTGGCAGACAACGGTTGCCTACAAATAATGTTTATTTATTCATGTACGGTACACCTTAACACCGAGTTCGAAAAAATGCCGTCCTGTACATATTGCGGTTACTTTCTTTCTTGCAGCGACAAATGAGGTTAACGGCGAATTTCATGTGATTCGAATTACAAGTAATGCGTAACCGACGAATCGAATCTAGATCTCTTACCTATTTGACGTGGTGATGATGATGTTACCAATAAAATCCTTAGTTTACCCCAAGGCTTTGACTACGACTGTCTAACAAAATGTAGTCCATGTCCTTCCTCCCAAAGATTTACCAAAATCTTTGCTTCCTCCTACAATTTATCTCCTTGCCGAATTTTATAGAAATCTATTTTTTCAGAAGTGAACTGATAGAAAGACATGAGTTTAAAATATTGGTACCTTCCCATAAAGATGAGAATAAGTAGAGTGAGCAGTTTGTTGAAGAACCTCATATTTCGGAGTTATTACTGAGTCAGTAATTCTGTCACCTACATGGCCAAGTAATGTGTATTGTGATCCCCTTAACATTTATTGAGGTAATTAGGTATACTTTATGTGGTACAGAAAACGTAATATTATTTTATTAGGTTTATATGATTCGAAGAGTTATTGAGCCGGAGGAGCAGTCTTAATTGTTATTTTTTAGATATGTATTAGATGGATATTATTGTTTAAAATGTTAAAAGACTAAAACAATTAATACAATACTGTTTGTTACAACAATATGATACGACTATATATTTGTATAAATAAATCATCATCAACTCCGTCCCTGATTTAGGACGTCAAAGTAATGGATGTTATTTGACAAATATTATCTAGTGATGAAGTTCTACTAACTTGACCTTAATCTAATTAGTTAATGGACATTTTCATGACGTTAATTTTACTCGAACTGTGTCAAGTTGTAATTATTGTTTTGTAAAGTTGTAGATATAAACACAGTTACATTTAAGTCCTTTGCGTCTAAGGCCCACTTAGGTTTATCAGGGTAAGTATGACTTACACAAAATAATCAGTAATTTAGTTTTGGTGGTTATGGTCTACAATATAGTTAGAGGTCTTCATTAATTCTGTGTCAGTGATACTAACCCCGGTTGACGTAAGTGGGCTCTAGAATAACACAATTAATAACAAAAGTAGTTTCTAATTTTGTTAAGGATGCCGTGGGGATAGAATTATCAAAGGGATCAAAGATCCAAAATGGATATCGTCTGATTTTAAGAAGGTACATGAAATTTGTAGACTCAATAATTAGGAGTAGGAGAAGAGGTCAACTGTTTATTATGTTGAAATTGACGAGCGACTATATTGCGAAGTACAGTATTACCAGAATAAATATAACCGCTTTATATGCTTGATTTGAATTTCTCTATGCTTGTGTCCTAGACATATATTGAATGGTAAATAATAGTCAAGTTGAAGCAATTAATTTAAACATTACACATGACATTTTATTTTAAAAGTTATGTAAAGTTTATTGATTTGTTCAGTTTATAAATCCTAGCTAAGTGTATAATATTTATAGATACACGAAAACTTTGTAAAGCTGATGTGCGACTAGACACCGTTACAAGAGTTGTAGATTTTCAATTAAACCAAAGAAAATCCAATCTTTACCAATATAATAAATAGGAAACCCTTGTATTTATGTATGTTTCTAACGAATAAACTCAAAAATTATTTTGCCATTAAAAGGTATATTATCCCCAAAACAAGTAAACTATTTTTAAATACAAAGTTTAAATCCGATTTTTAAATTAGATCAGGGTGAAGGTCTGTATCGTCGTCCTTATATCTCAATTGTTAACCCTGATAATAAATAATTTTCCTAGTTCTTTCACTTCCTCTTTATAATAAATATGTATGTATATGTTACTGGCAGTTTATATAATCCGGTATTCTTAACAATACCTAAGGAATGTATAGATTAAGTAGGTAATGTATAAATTATTATTTAGTTTATACTCGTACTTTGCCATGGTATTGTACACAATACCGCGGCACCGCCCGCTCAGCTTGTGCCTTGTTGTGGACACAATACCTAACCTAACCCAGCCATTTGTAATTGACAAATTATAAAAAACTTCTGCAACTGACCAATATTATCTATTTGCTGACTAATCGTGAAATCTTACTGATCATGTAGTTATTAGGCAGTATGCTAGCCAAATAATTTAAATGCGGTTTTTTGTGGCTAATCAAATTTTACTACGGCTTATTATTTTGTTACGGGTTTTTTTACCATTTTTATGACTTCTTCTTATTTTATACCCTGTCGGTGGACCAGCTGGTACTCTATACAATCCCTGAGAAATGTATTTATTACCTAGGGAATTTATGTAATGTACAATAATATTCATACATCGCCAACACGCCCCAGATATTTTGTACGTTGCTTAGGTATTGTATACAATCTTTGAATTTTACAGATTTCCGGTAACATATACATTAATACCCTGAAAATTTCATTTATTTGATTTACCTTATCTTAAAGATGTGCCTTATACAGAACATAAGCAAATTGCGATGATTGTGGTAAATTTATCCAGTTTCATTCTGTAACCTTTTTTATTCATTAAGAAGCAATTTATCATTTCATAGTCTATTATTTATTATACTTATGTTCCACTTAAATAAAATTCTAAGTGTTTTTTGTTTCTTCTATTAAATTTCCTGAACATCGGTTGATAAAATTTAATATACTTAACAAAAAACATAAAGATAATCTTAAGTAAGATTAATGTTTAGCTAAGTATTCCACATTTAATATCCATCTGATCGAATATAATAATGTCCGTGGTCTGATCCAACATCACATTGTGACATCAATTCAAGAGGTCAAACATACATATCTCCCTACAATATTTATACTTATCGCTGAGTACCTACAATTTTAATATCAGAGCAATAAATACGAACTGGTGTGACTTTGATGATCATAATTTACTAGTGAATGAAGACCATAGTACATAGAGGCAATTATTAATACTCACATTTCCGTATAAATAAATAGGTAAGTAGGTAGGTACTGCTAATTGTGCGTGTGTGCTCTCAAGGATTTCGTATTTGAAATAATCCCTATGAGGTGTAGCATTTAAGTAAGTATCCTAATAATTAATTGAGTACTACTACTAATTAAGTAAACTTTTTTTATTTATACTATTTTATTATATCTTTTGTAATTTTCCTGTCTATATAAATAATGAAGGACGCTACATACATAAAACAAAGAGTTTGGTAGCGTAGTCATTCCGCTTTTCTTGCACTGTAACTTTAACCACTTTACCGTCGGACTCCACCGCTGTCTTCATGGAATGGTTCATTGAATTAACACATATTTAATTCTTATGTATCACAATATAATTTTTAATATTAATTAAGAATGTAGTTCAAACTTAATTTAGTTGATCTTTAGTGCGTGCGTATTCCGGGCACACAGCTCGTGTCTCACTATTAATACTACGTTCACAAATGCTGAGATATGCTTTAGATACCTACTTATCACAGCATAGATAGATTGTATCTCAAGAGAAGTCGTACATAAACTTTTAGGACTACATTTATCTAATGCTTAATTGATAACGCCGAGACGCTAAGGTCACTTTATTTAATTATAACCGCAAAGTATAGGTACGAATAAGTTCAATGAATCATTATGTAAATAATAGTCATTCAGAATGTTAAAATTAACTTTAATGATTAATACTTTCCCTATGCAAAAAGCAAGTCGTATTTTACGGTTTCACGTAAAATGAATTTAAGACTGAAAGTAAATTCTTGAGTGTCTCGGGAGATCGCGTGCGTGGTAGATGGTAACTTGTTTAGAAATAAGAGAATTTCGCGAACGAAAGCTGTTCAAAATAAATAAGAAAGCCAATGGAGTCGGAAGCTATTCCTTTCATAAATAGGAAAAGTCTTACATGGCATTTTTATCTTCCAATCAAACTACAACATATTACAAATTCATATAATTCCTAGTTTCACTATGTAAAATGATATTAAGGAACTCTGTGGCCTAACGCTAAGTTGTACGCTTGTATTAAGAGTTAGGATAAGATCATTTATTTGTTTTCAGAAAGTAAAAAAGAGCTAAAGGGTAAAAAGTTTTATTAGTTCTATGGCAAATTTAATAAAAAGTTTGGACTTGTAACTGATTCATAAAATTGCAGTAAATAAATAAAAATCTGAATAGGTTTAACTTCGATATTTTAACATTTACCAACAATGGTTCTCAATGGGGACGTTGTTATGAAAATTCATACTATCAATCATAATATGTTTTATTAATCTACACAAACAAATGCAAGTACATATATATTTCATACCTATCCAAAAGTGCATTCAACTGAGATTCTGTTTAGAGGAGAAAGTAAGTTCGATGAACTAAATGAAAGTATTGTGTTCATAATAAAGGGTTTCTGGATAAGAGAAATGATCCAGAAAGTAAAAGGTAAAGATGATGAGGTCCATCCAACCAAACGTTGAGCAATAATATGAAGAAATTACGGACGTCATACCACGCAACGCAAGTTCAAGTGTTGTTCTTGGAAAAAGGCATTGTACCTACAATAAATTATGTAACAAAATACCTGTGCTTAATTCCGATTAAGCTTCACCACCACGCTATTTACTAAAAATAGGTACGTTTGAAAATGTTATTTGATACTTAAGTACCTACCGATGTCATTACATTGTTTCTGTAGGCTGTAGGCGAAATCGTCGAAACAAAATTGTGTTTTAAATGTAATTTTATCTTGATAAATTATTATGATAGCTAGGTACATGTGGACAATGGTAATGTGCCTGTTCCTGCTGCCTGACATTGTACGTACGAACACGAGCGAACGCTATACAACTTCAACTTCTGAGTGATGTGCGTGTCGTAGATTATTATAACGTACAGGAACTTGCTGTTTCTCTAGCACTAACTTAGGTGTCTGCAAACGGGTTTTATTCTCTGTACAGTCTAGAAATCCGGACTAGAAACTGATTTTAAATAGTTTTTCTCACCTTTTGCTGTGAAAGCTAACCGTAGTTCATTTACCCTTAATAGTCTATACATGTTTCCGAAATTACCTACAACGATTTCAAGCTTTTGTTTAGAGTTGTGGACCAACCTGGTTTATTTACTCACCTATTTATTAATTGCAACATTGTCATTTAGCAAGTGACTTTCTATGATTCAGAGAACAATTACTTAATAGATTTCAAGATAATAAATAGGCGGTGTAGGAATTTTCCGCGACAGTTGATTGAATAGTTATCAATTTTATAATCCTTCTTGTAACACGATACGACGATG
Organism: Choreutis nemorana; assembly: GCA_949316135.1. Lineage (NCBI taxonomy): Eukaryota > Metazoa > Arthropoda > Insecta > Lepidoptera > Choreutidae > Choreutis > Choreutis nemorana. The sequence continues at coordinate 5,890,651 of OX438598.1, forward strand.
TGATTTTATTGGTAAATGAAATGTGTTGTTTTAATTCAGACAACAAAGGGAGCACAGCTGTATGGTGGGGTTTACTATGTGGAGGCAAATCTTTATTAAGGTTCATTAAATTTAAGTGAGAAATATAGCATTACATATATACAGCTCAAACAGTGTTTTACGAGATTTGCAGGATTTAGTGAGGCCCTTTAGTCAGCCTACCGGCGTGATCTGCATTTTGCAAGAATTGGAAGCTTTCCAAAGTAATTTTGATATTCCAGTGAGGCTTAATATACATAGCTACTGGTATCGTAACCACTTACTCCAAGTCGAAGAGATCCGTGAGTCGATGGCACTTTTAATAAATAAGTAACTTTAATTTACAGATAAATAAAACGTAGTTTCTTCGAAATTTATTTCTGCCAGTATTATATACCTTACAAATTTGAGTCGTGAATGATATTTGTTACTGGTTCAACATTGGAACAACTTCTAATTAAAAATTAAATTACTGCCCAACTCCGAACATCAGAGCAAGACGGATCATAGTTTCCAAGAAATATAAATATTTCATCCAAAAATGATTCTATAACGTTTTTATTTTTTTGTCAAAGAACCATTGGCAAAATGAATAATAAAGGAGTGAAAGTATGAGATCATGAAGAAAGATTAAGCCTGTCTTAGGAAACACGCCCGGAAGAAAGTAGCTGTTCAGATTATCCTGGCCTTAAGTCAAGTTATACCTGCCTGCTCGTAACTTGCTTGTACAACTGCTTAATAACATCTTGTAAGTCACAAGATATTATTAAAATGATAGTATTTTTTGTTTTTAGTCATACAGTGAGTTTAAACTACATAGGTATTAAGTTAAGACTTTGACAAGATGCCGTTTAATAGACAAACTATATAAACAGCTCTCAGATTATGTTGCGGACACATTGCATCAAATAAGTTTGCGTTTTTAATGATAAAGGTCTCAACTCCAAATTGTGTCGCTTGTGGAATAATTGAAGACGTTCAACACATTTTGATGGAATGTGTCCGAAACGATTCTAGTAGAAAATCTTTTTTTGGTAAAATTAATTATAACATCGGTTTTATTAACGGCATCTTGTCTAACCCGCCATCGTACGAGGCTCGATGTTTATTTAAGTTGGCTGAATTAGGCTTAAAAATTGAAAATTGTTTGTATTTGTTTTTGAAGTTGTTTTGTTTTGTCTTTACTGGGCGATATTATCGCTTAGCGTTAAAGCCCTGATAATTAATAAAAAAAGACTATGAATGTGGTTACAGTTTTGGTTTTGTTTGTTTGTGTTTTGCCGCCGAAGCGTTAAAAGCGTTTGATATTATTTAGATGAGATTCGGAAAAAGCAGATTTATCCACAAATGAATTACGAAAAAAAAAGTTCGTTGGGATGCACGTATGGGAGAGATGAAAAAACATACAGTGAACAGTCTTTTTATAATTTAAAGACCTTCTCCATTTTCAACAAATATGAAATTTTATAGGTTTAGATATGAGTATATATACCGTTATGTATGACTATTTTGAGGTTATGTATTCCACCGCTGAAATCTGGGAACAATTTAAAATTATTTTTAAAAATTTCAAAAGTTTTGGGTCAGAATAATCATCAATAAACTACGGATCCTTATAGTGGCTACTCAGACTTGCTATCTTAAAATTTAATTATTTTTAACCATTTTCATTGGTGGAATTTCATCTCATTGTACCTACCTATAGACTAATTAAACTTGTTAACAAACGTAATGATGTTTTGAGAGTTATAAACACCAAAGTAAACATAAAGTAAGCGCAATTAGATTTTGTTACAGTTATGTAGAGTCCGGTTTTTGTGAATAAATAATACTTTTTCCAGTAGTAACGTCAACTATTTAAAATTATCTCTTATCTCTACATTTAGAACGGAACGTAAAATTTGTGAGTAACGGTTACGTTTGCATTGTAATATGCGAGTAACAGATACCAAAGTATAAGCAAAACAAACTGTAGAAAATTGCTATTGTGGGAACTTTAAAAAAATCCGTTAATTTCAACTCTCCGTGTTGAGACTTGAAAAACCAGTTGATAGCATAAGAAATATAATTTTATAAAAATATCAATAAATGTTATTTCATTGTACAAAAACACTATACTGAAGTAAAATTTGTGTTATAAAATATGGAGGCATATTTTACAATACAATTATAGACTAGCTAGCGTGGCGATGGCGGGAGCGTGCGTTACCAGCCAGAGTCACTTTCTTTCAAACAAAGTCAATGAAGCGAGGTGAAAGTGCCGACCTCCACGTCCGTATAGGTATTACAAATGTCTGTAAAATTCGCTGAATCATTAAACACATCCCTAACCTAACTACATAGATATCTACATGAATAAATCAACATCCTGAAGAAATAGTTTTCTGTGTAAGTAGGTATTGCGAATAACAATTTCTAAGAATTATCGTTTGTCTGGATATGCACAAAAAACTAATTTTCAATTACGGATTACGATTTTCTAAGCTTGTTATTATGTAAAATTATCAAAACATTTTAAAAAATGGACACTTCCAACTTGTTTCTCGATAGGTATGCTTAGCGCTAACATGGGCAATTTATTATTTATGTTCCAGTTAACTGTAATTAGGATAGATTCGTAAAAAGTGTGTCTTCCATGAGTTCGTATAGTTTTTCTACACGTCAGGTTACATAGATTACTACAGTGATTTTGTAATTATTCGTATTATTATACGTATTCACATTAAAATATAGATCTAAACTAGTGTTTTTTTTGACATCCATCAATAAATGACCGAGTTGAATGATAATTGAAGTTTACGTATTTTACTCGGAACGTCTATGGCCTCTTGACTCGCGTGTGACGTCATATGACATATCATATGATTTGTATGGATAAAATATTTATTTACTTTTTTCGAGAAACGCAACAAGTGTTGAGGACTTCTCACAACTAATTAGTTGTGAATGACTTTAAGTGTTACACCTCAATATTATAAACTCGAAAAAAGTAGACGTGGACGTGGTAGCAATAGTAGACGTGTGGAGGACGTGGTAGCTCAGTTTGTTACCTGCTTTGGACAGCCGACCGACCCAAGCCGACAGGTCGAGGGTTTGAGTCTCGGGTTACCAAAGTTGTAGCTGCCATGTTTCTCAATGTGCCCAGATAGTGGCGACAAATTCGCAACCTGTCACAATGGAACTCAACATAAACATAAGAAAAGCGGTTTGTAGCACCTCTGCCTACCCCACTCAAGGAATAACGGCGTGAGTTTATGTTATGTGTTTATGTGAAAAAAGTAGAAAACAAATTTTTTGTCCATACAAATTGTAAGTCGTCTCAGTCCTATGACGCCATTCGCTCGAGCGCCGCGTGTATCGAAGATATTCTTGGAAGCGCAGCGTTGAGCATATCTTTGTTTTCGTTTTACTTTAATTTTTATAATTAATCGGAAAAAAACTAAACTTCATTTCTCATCAATCCATTAGAGGCGCTTTACAAATTTGACTTATGCACCCTAGCTCCCCCCTGGATTCACTAGTGCCATCATAATTAGTTCTAACATGGGATATAGTTACATCGTATAGTCTTCCTTCATCATATTCGCATTGTTTGTACAAAAAAGACGAAGAAGGAATAACATTTGTTATCTACTGTAATGCTTTATTTACTTTGAATGTTCACCTTTAGTATCAACAAAAAAATCTACTTGTGAGCTAAGCAGTTAATTAAACATTTTGAATACTATACTTAAGGTGATAAAATAGGAGATTTTGTTTCCAAACTAATACTCATTCTGCATCAATATTTCAAACATATACTTATTTAGGATTCTACCCACTTACACAATAAATAGTTTTCTTATTCTATCTAAGTATACGGATAGATTAGGTACCTAAATAATACATTGTTACCTAAAAACATATTTAGTTAAATGAAATATTTAGATATTTATTATCACCGTTTAATGAATGTTAAGAAGCGTCGTAAACACAATTCAAATTTTTGACCTACTTTCACTACGATTTTTAAAAATAGGACAGTTAATAATTTTGGAAAGTTATAGAAAAATTACATGATTTTACGGCATATGGATTAGGAGAAATAATGACCGTAAAGGAGTAAATTTATTACAGAAATTAGATAGGCTGTATCCCTATTTGGAATACCAGAGAATATTTACATCGTTTTACGACTTTCCATTAAAGAAAGTCTTCTCCATTAATAAACATTGAAATTGTACCTACTACTACATACTTTAAAACTTATGTTTGTAATGTTGTGCTTTATTCCAGATTACCTTCTATTCCTTCACACTGCCGTAATGAATCTAAGGGAACGATGGCTCCTACGTCTAATGGTTTTAATTGGCACTATATTAATGACGTTAGGTTAGTTATATTTTTAATTTGTAATTTGTAACTGGCTGACCTCTGTGTCGCAGTGGTGTAAGTTACCGACTGCTATGCTAGAGATTCTGGGTTCGGATCTCGGCGGGGGCGGAACTTTGTGTTATTTGCAAGACTCTTTGTGTTGTTGTTTCGTCAACCAGTTTTGGACGTTGTATTCTTATCTATGCAGTTTATTCCATCATTGCTTATTTCCTGTGACACAAGTTCTAACTATACTTACCGGGGCTGAATCAATGTGTGTGTCGTAAATTGGTTTATATATTTTATTTATTGAAACAGCGATTTCGTAGCAAGCGTGACCTAAAGTGTACTATTTATAACTTTGCAGGTAGCCCTATATTTCTAGATCAATCAAGTGGCAAGCCAGTGATAAAATGGTCTGTTCCGATGGACACGTGGAACTGGACAGACGCTCCTCGGAACCAGGAGCCATTCTTCATGCCATCAAACTTCACACACAAACTTCCTCCGTCGGCAAACGAAACCGAGCTCATTGCTCACATGGCTGTTTTAAAGAGAAATTATTCTCGCCTTTTATGGGACAACGATAAAAGCACAAACTTACCTTTGTTTGTAGAAAAAGCGTTAAAGCTGCTTAATTTAAAACAAGTTTACTATGAAGTAGAACACTCTGTTATGTCTAAAGTCTCATGTACGGCTTGCAAAGCCGGCGCTGGGCTTCTACAACATTACATAAGATCTGGCAAAAGTAAGGAGGAGATAAACAAAATGATTTACCAGTTTTGTGTTTCTTTAAATATACAATCGGCGCGAGTATGTGAAGGTATCACAAGACTTTTTGGGGTAAGAAACAAACAACTGCCATGTTGCATAAAACGTTACAAAATAAAGAATGATAAATGACCAACAATTTTTTTTGTTCCAGAGTGAGGTTGTTTATGTATTGAAACGCATCACTATTGGACCTGATGAGATCTGTAGTTTTGTCATAGGTGATGCCTGCGGAGATGTATACAATCCCTATCACGAATGGGAGGTATCATTCCCACCAGTGCCAAAACCTACAATCAAAGAACTGGAGTCGCCAAGAGACAAAGCTCCAACATTTAAAGTGCTTCAGATTTCTGATACTCATTTCGATCCCTACTATGCGGAAGGTAAATAAAAATATACTACTCAAAACAAAATAAGGGCCACGAGGTATTTTTTCATTTTGGTGTAAATTATAAAAAATTTACATATTGAAAGTAGTAAAATATTGAGTATACAAACTCTTTAATACCTTAACTTTTTAATATTGTAGTATCCATCTAATGCTGGCAACAATTTTAAATAAAATTTGATTTAAAATTATTTTTGAAAATTTTGATTCCGTTTTCTTTGTCGTTTTGCTTTCCTTAGCTTCTTGGTTTATTAGAAATTATCAGACTTCATTGATATCTCGAGTCAGAAACATCTTTTGCAATATGTCACAAGTACGCAGGCGTCATATGGACTCGCTGACAGCAACCAGAGCCGTTACAATGATTGAAGAAGGTCATTCGCAGCGATCTGTGGGTTTGCAATTGGGATTTTCTCGAAGAGCTATTCAAAATCTATGGAATCGTTTCCAAGAGACCGGCAGTGTTAGAAAAGACCTGGTTCGGGCAGAGTTCGCATTACAACAGCTCAAGAGGATCGTTACATTCGATTAAGTGCGCGCCGAGATCGCACAACGACGGCCCGCTGCAAAATCGTTTACGGCTCACAACGGATACTCGTGTCAGTGACCAAACTATTCGTAATCGATTGCATGAAGACCAGCAGGCATCAAGAAGGCGAGTTGTCCGTGTTCCATTAACCAGAAATCATCGTGCAATTCGTTTAAGATTTACCCGTCAACATTTGGACTGGGACATAAACCAATGGGGCATGGTGCTCTTCACAGACGAATGCAAAGTTAAATTTTTTAACGACGATCGGCGTATTAGAGTATGGAGAAGACGCGGCGAGAGATTTTCAGAAGCCTGCATCCATGAAGTCGATAGTTTTGGTGGTCCAAATGTAATGATTTGGAGCGGGATAAGCTTACACGGCAAAACTGAGCTTGCTATTTTAAATGAGGGTACTGTTACTGCTCAGCGGTATATTGAGGAAGTTGTCAGACCACATGTGATCCCATTTGCCCAGCGAGCGGGTCCTGGATTCATCTTGATGCAAGACAATGCTCGTGCACACACGGCTCAAGCGACTCGGTTTGTACTGGAAGCGTCTTAAATTCAAGTCTTGCCGTGGCCGGCGAACAGTCCGGACTTAAATCCAATAGAGCACATGTGGGATCAGTTGAAACGAAGAGTTAGAGACGGTGATCAGGAAATCAACAACCAACAGCAACTCATCAACGCTGTTAAAAGGGCCTGGGAAGAGATTCCAATGGAAAATGTCAGGGATTTGATTGAGAGCATGCACTCCAGGCTTCAGGAGTGCGTAGCGAAACGAGGAGGGCATACTCGTTACTAAAAGATGAGCATGGAGTATTTTCTTTTGTTTTCAGTAACTTTACATTGTTTTTATTTTTAACCTTAAATGTGATTTTTTTCTTTCAAAAGCAAATAAACTTTTTAATCATTATTATTGGAATAAGTTTATTGGTCTACACGGTAAAAACAACATTAGTTTTCGTTATGGAGACAAAAAAATATATATTATATTTTCATTATTATTATTTTCATGGTACAGACAAAATACCTCGTGGCCCTTATTTTGTTTTGAGTAGTATATAATACAATAATGATAATAATTTTAAGGCAATTTTAAAGTAAAGTCAAGGTTAATTCTAGCTTTTAATATGCTTAGTTTAATTTGTTTTCGAAATAGAAAACAGCAAACTTATTTAATTCTCGCTGTAAGAGGAAGCCATGGTCCTTTTGTTAATATATCTGCTATGTTAGACCGCGATTTTAGAGAACATTTAATATTTAGTCCTAGTTGCAACTCTTTTATTTTCTTCTCGAAGTGTAATAAATAGACAAATTATTCAACCTCCACCACTTAATCGTTAAGGCAACCAAAGTGGCAACACATGTGTTTGTTTTAGGATCCAACGCTGAATGTAACGAGCCTCTTTGCTGCAGAGCTTCAAACGGTCCTGCGATCACGCCAGGCGGCGGCGCCGGACGTTGGGGGGACTACCGCAAATGTGACACCCCGAAACGCACCATCGACCACATGTTGAAACACATCGCCGACACTCACACTGTTGGTATACCAACTTACCTACAATTATCTATTTTACTGTCGCTAAGAATTTTGCAGTCGCCTTCCTTCCTGTAGTGTCATTTACACGGATGCAGCTTTAAGTACCGTTATTATGCAACATCTGATAGCTAATGGCTAATTATATACGATAATGAAAGTGGTATTGCAATAGCCGTGTCTCACATTCTTTCTAAATACTTACTCGTAGTTCTTAATTTCTTAGTTGCCTCTATACAAAATAACTGAAATTTGTTTTCCTATATTTTAGGATATAGACTATATTTTGTGGACGGGAGATCTTCCACCGCACGATGTATGGAATCAGACCAAAGAAGAAAATCTTAAGGTCCTTCAGGAAACGGTTGCACAGATGTCAGATATGTTCCCTGGAGTACCAATTTTTCCAGCCCTCGGAAACCATGAGTCATCGCCAGTTAATAGGTACCAAAGCTTGTCGCTGTATAGATTAATCCAATTACAGGAAAAACATATCAATACTTAATTAAAACAATAAATAACAAACATCGATTTTTTACACAAAATTAACTTATCATATTGTATACAATACTTTTCCTTGTATTTAAGACACTGTATTTTGGCTTAACCAATGAATTTAATGAGAAATGATTTATGCAAGATCAACTAACAAAGGCCTACTTAGGCTACCAGGTTACTTACCCCATATTTAGTAGTTTGTACTGACATTGCAGTTTCCCACCGCCACTGTATTCGTCACCAGAGTCCAACATCGCGTGGCTGTACGACGAGCTGGACGCGCAGTGGCGGCGCTGGCTCCCGGCCGGAGTATCACACACGGTCCGCCGTGGCGCATTCTACTCCGTGCTCGTCAGGCCCGGCTTCAGAATCATATCGCTCAACATGAACTACTGCAATAACAAGAACTGGTAAGGATTCTCGTATAGGTTATATAGTTTACTATTTTTTATTTTAAAATTGATAAAAGGGTTTCTACCTACATAGATTAATGGATTGGTTGGTTGTCGCTGCGCTCCTACCATTAGAGACCAATCATTTATCTATGAGTACCTACTACCTTTAATGGATTTAGTTCTGTTTCCATTGTACTTAAAGAAATAAATTCGCAGTAGTGTTAACTAATCTATTTACGGTTAGGCAAAATTTTTCGGCGGCCAAAGAGAAATAATTCACAAACTTCTATTTCCGATTTAGGATCGAACTCGTGACCTTCACCGACGAAGCTAAGGCCAAAACTCGTCAGATAACAAGTCTTGGCCTTTACCTAACTTAGCAGGTTTGCTGTAGGAATATATTAATGGTTTGAATGTTTTTTCTTATCTGATTCCATTGAGGAAAAAAATAAAAATGTTCCTACACGGGGAATGGACTACTGATAATGTTGGCTTTTAAGAATAATTTAGTACTTACCTAATAAAATGTGTTTCATTTCATTCCAGGTGGTTGTTGTTAAACAGCACAGATCCAGCCACAGAGCTCCAGTGGTTTATTTACGAGCTTCAGTCCGCGGAATTTAGCGGAGAAAAAGTTCATGTAATCGGTCATATTCCACCTGGACATTCTGACTGCCTCAAGGTCTGGAGTAGGAACTACTATGCTATCATTAATCGATACGAAGCCACTATAACTGCGCAATTTTTCGGTCACACACATTTTGATGAATTTGAAGTATTTTACGACCACAAAGATCTTGGTAAGGGTAAGTTTAGTTCGTTAAGAAATTGTAATAGTGGTTCTTAAGGCACAATTTAATTGTTTCGATAGAAATATTAATCTTTCTCATCTTCATGAATCGTCATTAAAAATGTTCTACCACAGAACCCGTCCTGATTTTTTTGGCACACTTAACGCACCCTAATTATTTGTTGGTTTACAGGAAGAGCGACAAGTATCGCTTATGTGGGTCCTTCAGTATCCCCGTACTACGATTTGAATTTGGGCTATCGAATCTACTATGTTGATGGCGATCACGATGCCACGACAAGGGTGAGACTACATATAATGAATTATTATTTGCCGTACAAAAATAGCAGCCTTGTCATTAATGGTTATAATTAAATGGTTATTAATGGTCAACATTTTTCAGTTAGTAGTAGATCATGAAACCTGGATAATGAATTTGAAGGAAGCCAATCTGTTTGGTTACCCGATCTGGTACAAGTTGTACTCAGCCAGGTCGGCGTACCTCATGCCGGCGCTGAGACCCCAGGACTGGGACAAGTTCATTGATGACATGACAGCGAAAGAAGACCTGTTTAACCTTTATCACAAGTCAGTATTGTTCAACTCAAAGTCCTTGCACACTAAGTTTTCAGTCTATCTAGTTGATTATGTATCTTTTTCGTGTAGGTAGAGTATTTACATTGCATATTATTATTTATATAGGCCCCGGGCCTTTTGCCCCGGTTCCCCTGGCCTAAATCCGGCCCTGAGGCCGAAAAATGCAAGCTATATAACGGCTAGACAAATAAAATCTAGTTCCAGAGGTTTTTTTACCCTCACAGAATTCAGTATAGAGTTAAAGCCTCAGCTTAGCTTGAGCATTCTATGGAGCTAGCTTTTTAAAGGCTATATAATTTAAAATTACAGACATTATTGGAAAAACAGTCCCCGTCGAGGCACCTGTGATGGGGAGTGCCGGAAGCGGTTGATCTGTGACGCTCGGTCGGGGAGATCCCACGACCGGCGCGCGCTCTGCGGGCACATCGAGGCGCGGATAGACGGGGCAGCCCCCGCTCCGCAAACTTGGCGGGCATGGTTTTATAACGGCCTATCTGTATCGTGAGTATCATATTTAATGTAAATATGTTAAATTAAATAATGTTTCCATTACTATGAAATTTGGATTTATAATCTATTATTTAAAATTGTATGCCTCGGATTGCATGTTTGCCTGTCCAAACTTGTAAAATTTCTGCTTTTGCTTTAACATTCCAGTTTATTTAATTCTAATTTATTATGTTTTTTTCTTTGTACAGGACTAATAGCCCTAATGTTGTTCAAGTTTAAGGTGGTGGATTTTTCTTTTTTTAGCCTTCAGCTTTCTGTAAATATGAATAATAATCAATCTGCTACCTATTAATTATAAGGTTGGTATATATTTACTTATTTATTTGCTATAATTTTGGGCTGCAAACTAGATTCTACATCTGAAACGATGTTTGTTTAAATCTAATTATTTTTCAAGAAAAGATTTATTAGTAGTTACGACACACCTTTAATTTATTTGTCCTTTAATAAAACGTTATCGATTTCAGGATGTCAATGATAATGCAACTGCCACAAGTTGCATACCAAATACCAAAGTTCGTGATGGGTCTTGGCTGAAATTAAATTCAATGATGAAATGAGCAGTGCAGACATCTCACAACGCAGGATTACGAGCCGTCAAATTTAATTTTACCCAACTTAAAGACAAATCTTTGCGAAACTATCTATGTCGCTTTTTATACGAAGTAACGTTAACTATTTAAAAACGGTTAAACCCTCAATTCACAAAATAGTTATTATTTAAGACTTATCATGAAGCAAGATAAGGATTATCACTAAAATATAACAAAAATAACTATTTTACCATTTAAAAAAATTATGAGCAAGCTACTAAACTACCTACCCACAAAATATAACTTAAGTATCTTATTTCATATTTGTTAAGAATTTTAATTTTAATTGTAAATAAAAATAAAATTACTTACAAAATATTTTATTTATTTTAAAAGACACGAAATGGCAAATCGTATTTTTCTTTAAAAATAAAAGAGAGCTTTCCAAGCTTTCAATTGAAATGGTATATAAAACGAAACAAATTATTTACATAATATTAAAACTAAGTTGTGCCCACAGTTATTTTAAATATCCATGTTAAGAAATCAAATTAAAAATTATGAAATTTCAAATAAATCATTTAAAAACAATCAATTTTAAATGCAAATATATGTACAAATAAATAATAAGGAGAATTGGCAAATATTAAAAGTATCATAATTACATACAGAATATAAAGTTCCATACGTTTCGTATGTGAGAAGCACACAACAATATTACAATAACAAATAATCAATATTCAATATTAATCATGACAGGCTTTTTCCTTACTTAAGGCTACTTAACAAAACAAACTTGATGTCCCATGCATTTATTGCTGTTATGGAGTAAGGTAGCAGGCATTGTACTGATATGACGGTAAAAACGTCTGTTTCCATAAAACACCTGCCACCTTATTTTAACAGTTGGCGCACTTTTTGGTAATGGTGAAGTAAGATTTTTTTACAATCTGAATACAATATTTAGACCTTTTGACATGAAAAGTTAAGATGTAGTAGCAAGTGAATCGCGGTGGATTTCGATTTTTGGAATTTACAGATGTTATTCCACGCATTAAACATTTTCTATACCTATACAATTAAATAATAAAAGGTTATTAAAACCTGAAGCCGACATGACTAAAAAAAAACTAAACTGAAAATTGTTGTTTGAATTGCATAGTTACACAAAATAAATAAAAGTCGGGCGAGCCCCTTTTGCGGGTTTAAGTTGAATACTTTTAAAATTTATGAATTAGAAATTTCTAATAAAAGTAAGACTTAAAAACTTTGTCAACACAATAACAACATATTAAAATTCACAATTACAAAATATGTTATTTTCAACTATTACACATTTTATATTTGAGTTTCTAAAACTTAGTATTTTAAAATTATTAGATCTATTTGTTTATTTATGAGATGGTTAAAATGAATTAAGTTGATGTTTACGTCAGTTTAATTAGATTTGGTCTGCAGACACTACTTAGCAATATTGTGCACCAACAACTCCAAGACTTTGTAGGTACATATGTACTGTAGTGTAATCAGGTTTTGTTATTTGTAAAATTAACTTCGTTCAATTAGGATTTATTTGTGCCCTTTGAATTTTACGGAGATTCGAAATTTAGTGCGGCGCATCCTCCTGATATTCTGAAATTAATGTTTATACTTCAAACAGACAAAGAATAATTAATATGTTGTAAGAATTTCATCTATAACGGGTATTTCGGCTAAGATGGAAACATACACGGTGCGCCTGAATAAGCACCATTTCCGCATTTCCATAAAACCGGTCTAGTTCTTAATTTAAGATGTTGAGCCTTAATGGAATGAAATTTAAATCTGACAGATATTAGCTTAAACCATATATATAACCCTATAGCAAATAGGTTTAGGAAAAAATAATTGAATTGATGGGGGGTAGCGGTGCCTGTTTTACCGGGTTTTAACCCCTTTCGTCATGAAACTAATTTTTGGTAATTTTCAAGGAAAGTTTAGGACCTGACAAAACGTTAGACTAAAGAATTTGGAACTTTTGTGTTATTCCGTTAAATTATTAATAACATATATTTGTTGTTACTCAAACCGAAATTAAGAGCGCGTCAGGTCAGAACTCTGAACGATAGTTTCTTCATGCTGGGAGTTGGTTTTTGCTAAAGTAAAATTTCATAGAGAAAATCATAGATCCTTAAAAACAACTGAATACTTCAGTTGTAATAGAAAATTAAAAACCATTTAACAAATTGTATTGTAATGAAGATATTTTTAGCTTTACTATTTCAGAAACAAAAAATACATACTGATATGTATTATTGCTAATACGCGCTTTTGAAAATCTGTTAAAGTTGTTTTTTTTAATATTATGGGTTCCAACAACTAATCATATTTTTGACAGGACGTCGAACTTACACTGCTTACCACCAAAAACTACTTTCGACTCTATTACCTTCCTCAAAAATTCAATTGGTTTTTCTAAAATAAAAAGTATCATTGCTGGTTATTTCTGACCAGTTTTTCTAAATTATTAATTACTTTATGGTTTTAAAAACCATTATTTTAAAAAGAAACAATCACTCGTGATCAAGACACTCAACCTTATGATAAAAATGGTGATGTTAGGACAGTCTTCTTTAATTTAAGTAATATATATGAGTAAGTGGCACTAGTTCGTTCATAAACTTAATAGAATATCTTAAAAGTAGAGGTCAGTGATTATTAAAAATATATCACAATATTTTGAATCTAGTCATCGTATTTTAAATCCTAGAATATATATATTCAGACTGACAAAATGTTTCTATTTGAGACAATATTATAAACAAAACTTATATTTTATTTCAATCTGTGAAATATTCATATTAAGATACTGTTATCCACAGTTTCTTTTTATATAGAGAACACATTGTACAAAGCCCTATTAAATGGGTAGTTTAAAATTCGCTCTCGAATTTAAGTGATAAAATGATAATGAGGTAATATTTATATTAACCATCACACCATGAACAGGGTATTCCATGTTATTAAATCCTGTGTCAATTATTTATTACGATAAGGATCAAGCTTATGAGGTAAAGGCACCTTTAAACTCTAATATAACCAAATTTATTTTAAATAAGAAAAAGATATCTTATACTCCAAAATAACCAACTAACCAACTTTACATATTTCTGTGCATTTTTTTGTACACAATCATGGCTCAGCCAAATGATTTTTTTTTCTACAAATCTTTTAAGAAATTTATTTTTAAATTAAATAACCAATCATGATACTAAGTGTATAAACCTGTACTTTTGAGTATGTTAATTACATTATCAATAGTGAGAATTTATATCCTTATTTTTATCTTAACTAAACAAAAAATCAGTCTAATACTTATAGAATAAAATCCTCAATGTTTAAATTCCAATCTGAAAAAACTTACAGCAAATTTTACATTGTATAAATACTTAGTACAGATACAAAATACTACAGCTAATTAAAATGGCAAAGTAATCAAATGTTTAAACACTAAAAAGGTATAATGGTATTGAAATTTGAGGTCATCTTTAAAGTACTCTAAATATATTAAAAGCGTCAAAAAAATGGCACTATACTGGAAATCTCATTAACAGCTAATCTCAAAGTATCAAGGAAATACTTCACACATAAACAACACATCTTTGGACATGGAATGCAAAAAGGATTACAAATAAAATCACTGGTAAAATATTTTACAAGCATATAACTCTAATTGAAAGGTAAGAGTCTGCGCAGGTTTTTTTTGCTTTTAATTGAACCTACTGTTAGAGAATTTGGGTTCTTTTTCCGTTTGGATGGGCTGGGTCCATCAAGGTCAAACTGGAAACACTTCTTACCTTGATGGCGTTCACACTTGCAGAACCTACAGAATGTGTATGAGCATGTGGCACTGGAACACTCCACCCATTGCTCACCAGATCGTTCCACATTTACTTTGCCAGGCTGTCTGCATCTCACACATGACAACTGAGAGCGTGAATCCAATGACGCTGTCTGAAATACATTTAGTTACAAAAATCAATCCAAATAACCACAGAATGCACAAAGTGACAGAAGGAAAAATGTGCTTTGTCAATAGTATGTAATCATGATAGTGTCCAGGATGATTTTTGTCTCATGTTACTAGAGTTGTTTTTCAAGGAGGATTTTTTGATAAAATATGAAGAAGCCTTACCTTTGTAAACTTCCTAAATCTGGTTGTCCTCGGAGTACCTGGTGGACTGCTGGGCGGATTCTTAACTTGAGACCTTCTGCAGTTTTCTTTCAAGATGGTATGATGTGATTCAGTTTTCTTTGGAGTAACACCCTTATCTTTATTTTCAAGGTTTTCTTTAGTGTTCTTGATGTAATCTAGGCGTTGATTATCAGCTGTGCTAATATTGGCACACACCTCTAGCCAGATTGGACTTACTAAGCTAAACCTGTATATGTCTTCATTGGAAAGATAGCTGAAAATCTTCATTATAGCTGGATGGCACCTCACTCTTTGCCAAAGCATTTTTATAATATCAATTTTTTGATTAGGCTTGAACAGAGCACCCTTTAATTTTCTTTTTGAGCTGGATTTTGGAATTAACTGGAGACCTTGAGACTCAAACTTAAGAAGTGCTCTTCTTTTAGGGGGACTAGAATGACGACTATTATAGCTTGAAGGACTTACAGAATTACTATTTTTAGATTTTTTCACTGGTGTTGTTGGGTATGAGAAGGTATACGAATTATTGGAAGTCTCATTGAAGCTTTCTGTGGTTACATTTGTGAAAGCTGAATATCTAGACAAGTTTGTATCATTGACATGTAACTTTTGTATACCACCAGCAATTCCATTAGTTGGAGTAGGCACTGAAGTAACTGATAAATCACTGTCATCTTGATAAGGCCGTTTAATTCCTCTTCTTACAACAGGAGATTCTGAGATATTGGAACTGCAAGTACTCGAGTAGCTACGCCGTCGTAGTACACATACATCTACTTCAGGTGTTATTGAGTATGGAGTTACAGCAACATGCATGTGACTCGACAAACTCAAGGTGTGTTTGATTATCTCCCCATGCTCGTCGTGAGACGTTTCAATACATTCTAGTGATCCTGGTGTGCATGATGTGTGGTAACCACTGTCTTCAGCTGTCCAAGAACTTACATTATTGTACGAAGTTCCTGGGGTAGCAGGGTCGAAAAAATCAGGATGAAAATCCATGGTGATAGTAATTGAATTTTATTTAATTCCTCATAATAGGTTTAGAACCACGGTCACAAATAAAAAGGTAAACAGACGCTTCAACAGTTGACATCTTAATATTGTCATTAATTTCTTTGCCATTTAACATTGATTATTCGTAAGAAATTTAAACTTATATCACTTTTTAAAACTATAATCTTTATTTAATTAAATTATCTTATGGAATCCGAAGACGAAAAACAATTTTAGCAGGAAAGCAAGCAAAAGCAAACTGAAGAAAAGCTTTTTTTTCGATCGACGTTTTTATTGGTTGGCTGACAGACTGAATATATTGATTGACGTTTACATTGGTGGGTATCATACTATCAATACCGTACCTATCGTTGTATTTAAGGCGGTAAAAACCAAACGAGCGAAATAGCTGGAAACAGCACCTTTGTCGGTTCAAAAAAAAAGGAAAATCGGGTGCTGCAAATGTCTAGCCCCGCCTTAAAGTAGCAATGCTTAACCGGCTTACGGCTTTTATAATGGCCAAAGTATTTGAAAAGGAGCTTATCGAATCAATTTTTAAATACCTGATAAAGTTCCTGATTAGCAAATAAAATTCCTGACGATCAGGATCGATTTTTTAACAAGAAGTCCAGAACAGGTTTATGAATGTTTTAGAAATTAAACACAAGAATTAAAGTCCTGACTCGTTAGGAAAATTTCTGACGTCCGATAACCTTAAACTCGTCCATCCGTTCATCGGAATACCTCTACGGAGGCGAATCGTTAATATTTGCATCCATCTATTTTCTATTTTGAATTGACAGCACAAAAGGGTCAAAATGTTTCACTGTTGATCCTGGTGCACAGGAGTTGTAGGACAGAGTGGTGGAGGTGCAAAGAAAAAAATGCCTTTATAAATCATCTCAATGATTATGTCAATTCGGTGAAAAATATTACCTTTAACACATATTTACTTTTAACATGTTTACTTCTATGGATTCTAAGACAAACGTAATAAAAACGCACGTTAATTATAGAGTCCCTGACGCTTTGCAGATCCTTCTAAATATTCTATTTACTTTCCCAAAAAATTATAAAATGTAAGTTTAGATGTTATTAGGTACACATTAGGTACCTGAACTCAGCACGGATTACAAGGGAACTAAAAAAATTCCCCAAATTTAGGCTGATTTGGAAAAGAGAATAATGTGAAAACCATTCGATTTTTGGTTCGATACTTTTTATAAAAGTGAAAACAATCAGTTAATCAGAAAATTTACTGGCTTAGCCATGAAAAGTGATACTTTCTTTTTATAGTTCCACATTATTTATAAATTTTCCTAAATTGTTTACTTGGTACAATGTCATTGCGTAAAATTAGGCCGTATACTTACTGTAGGTTGAATGTGTGCATCGATATAGAAAACTGACTTACTATGGGGTGCCTTATTTATTAGTTCAGGAGACAGCGTCTGGAGTTTTATTGCCTACGTCTATGGATACTTCAGATTTACTATTTCAATTTCTATAATGGTCCCAACAAGTACCTACGTTTATTTTTAAATTAAAGTTTCCGTATAACTTCCTTTTTTGGAGAATAATCCCAAAAAATAAAAACACTTTTATTAAATATTTATTTACAATTTCGGATATTATATTTGTAGGATATTTTACAAAAAACGGTTGTTTCTGGTTAATGAAAGATACTTGCTGTATGGCCTAACGCTCCGTGTCTTTTTTGACTAAAACAAAACAAGAAAGGTAAATTGTCAGAAAACATATATGTAAAATTGGTTTGTGCAAACATTTATTTTATTTACAATTTTTAGTGAATATGGAAAAGCAATAAAATATGTAAAAATTTTCCATTTTAATCTATCTTCAGTTTTATAAGCATTCTTAGTCAAAAATAATTATTACATTTGGTAAAATTCTTTCCACGAAATGGTTTCTGCTCTGAAAGACTTGTGCAGACTATGTGCAAAGAAAGATGAACTGTGTAAAGATTTGCTAGATGAGAAGAACAAAATGTTACTCAAGATGATACAAGAATTTTTAAATATACATGTAAGTACGAGCAAGTGTTTATAAATGTTAAGTAAATTTGTGTTTCTGTTAACTTATGCAGTAATACAAGCCTTTATACAATTACTTCAGGTAAGTCAGGTTGATGGGTTGCCGACAAAGATTTGTATAAACTGTGAAGAAAAAATGGTGACATTCCAACTCTATGTGTTAGAATGTTTCAAAGTACAACAAACCCTTAGGAGCATGTGTTTGGAAACCTCAGTAGATGTGCACATAAAAACTGAAATTGAAATAGAAGACGATGATGACTTTAAGTCTAAAGTGAAGGTATGTATCATATAAATTTCATTGCTTTGAAATACATCTTTGGAACTATTTTTTGTGTAACATTAATGATAATACTGCACAGTTTTAAATATCTTCTGGGATGCTTATATTTTATAATTATAACTACTAAATTATACATTCCTACATAAATTCTATGAAGTAATTTTTCATTTCATTTTATCAGGTTAAAGAAGATGTAATAGCCAGAGAAATAGTCAGTAAGTATAAATAAATTGAATTTTTATATAAATATTGCTTATTTACTTTCTAAAAAAAACTTCTTTAAGGTGAAATCAAAAATGTTGACTCTCTGGCTGTCTTGGAATGCCATGATTATGAAAATGATACTGGAGATTTTCAAAATGATGAAAGCTTTGATGAACAAGACAACATGGCTATTGCATCTCTCAAAGCTTCAAATACTGAATTGCAAGAAAAACCAAGATCACAATTATTTTTAGAGGGAGTCAAAATAAGTAAAGGTGATATAATCAAGTAGGTATTTTCATTTTACTACATTTCATTTATTGTTAATTTAAATACCCTGTTTAAATTATCTGTTAGAAGAAAATATCTCAGAATTATTTATTATATAATTTCATTGCTTTGAATTATATCTTACCTGTTGCTTATCCTTTTTAAATAGTAGTCATAGTTATGTTTGAAAAAGTATGTAAAATGAACATTTATTTTAAAGATTGCAGTGCAATATATGCAAGGAAATAGCTAAGTCTTGGACTGGCCTAGAAAAGCATTGTAAAAAGAGACATAAAGCTAAACCTATTGGTAAATGTTCATGTGGATTTTCTATTAAATCAAATAATATATTCTACAAACATTTATCTGAACACAGAAGAAAAAAGGAATTTAAGGCTAAGGAAACACCTGAAATTACTATGGAAGAATCATTTGAACAAGATCAGTTTATAAAGCTTAATGTCAAAAGCTATGTTAAGTAAGTGTACAAAATATGTAACCTTTTTTTTTGTATAGAAAAGTAAAATCAATGCAATTAAATTTATTTATAGGTTTATTTGTCCAGAATGTAAAAAAGTTTTTAAAAGTTGGTATTCACTACAAGCTCATTGTTCACAAATACATGAAGTGAAAACTGTTGTGCGCTGTGTCTGTGGGGTCAACATAAAATCTAAATCTGCACTTTATAAACATATACAAGATCACAAAGATCCACATGCTATTTGGTAAGATTTTTATTGTTTTCTGTCATTGATCTTTGATTAGATCAATGTTTGTAGTACTTATATTTATTTTTTTCATAATCATTATCTCACATCTCATATGTTTGTAGCTGTGACAAATGCCCCAGAGTGACCAAAACACTTGAAGCCATGGAGAAGCATAAAATGAGGCATGTCCCTAAATCGGAAAGGAAGTTTTATTGCTGTTCTTGTGAAAAAGTTTTTGACAGTAAGGAGAAGTTGAAATCGCATGAAAGATCTCATGTCCCGATTGAAGAAAGGAAAATACATCAATGTGAAAAATGTGATCTCAAGTAAGCTCAATAGTCATAAAAAATATATAAACATAAGTATTTCAAAAGTTACAAACAAAGTATATGTTTTTAATGGCTAACAAGTTTATGAATAAATTGTAGTGGTCCAATCAACTGTGTTTGTCGCTAGTGAAATATTTTATACTTTTCACTACCGGAAACCAGAAACCACTTTATATTCAAATTATCCTTATCCTATATACTTTATTTTGCACCATAGACTGAGGTACTTTGTTTCTTAAAATGTTTAGATTCACGACACCGTCTTCAGCGGCGGCCCACAAGCGCGTTGTGCACGACAGAATAAAGAGCTATGTTTGTGACTTGTGCGGATACGCGTGCGGTACCAGTGGCGAGCTGAAACAACATCGCGCCATACACAGCGACGAGAAGCCATACGTTTGCAATAAGTGCTCCAAACCGTTAGAATACTATCTTTTTCTCATTGATTAAAATAAGAAATTACTTGACTAGTTCCACTCGATAAGCGGCTATTTTCCTGAAGATGGAGTTATTTCTTACCTTGAGAATACCTTTTTACTCTGGACTTATAAACTTTATTATTTCTTAAAGACTAAAAAGACTAGACTAGACTAGAGATACCTAAAAGACTGGTTCAACCGTTATGGGATTTCACGTTTCAAAGCACTTAGCCGTTCTAGTTCAGCAAAGTCTCTCACTGTTTACCATTTAATCTTCTTTCATTGAATCGTCTTTGCCTGAAGAGATAATGTGTAAATATAAAAAATAAAAATAATTAAATTTTTAGTTTTAAAACGTACGCAAACTTGAAAACGCACATGGATACTCACGAGGATACTTCCTACACTTGCTACATTTGTAATAGAGTCCTGAACAGTCGACGCACACTTCGTAAACATTTGCTGGTACACGAAGATGAATGTAAACACGTGTGCTCGTATTGTAACAGAGCATTTAAGAGGCGACAAACGTTGAAGGTTCGTTACGAATTTATATTTTAAACCAATGATTAATAACTTTAAGATGAATAAAATTTAAAAAAAGGTAAGTCACATCAGAAAAATAGAACTGCCATAACTTAACTATTATGGCGCTCAATTATTTATGTTATTGAATAGGACAGTTTCTTGATGGGAATTTTGTGCATGAGATTAGTTTGCATGTTTTATTATATCGAAGATTATTTGAACTCCTTGAAAAATAATGATAAGCAAAATTTGGTGAATATCATAAGTGTTTTGTCTGGCAAAATATGACAATAAACAATCATTGGTTTATTGGTACTATTTTATGGAAAGCAAACAATATAAAAAGTAGTCTTCAGTGGCCTCTTCATGAATAACAAATTTTATCATTCTTATATGATACTTTAAATATGATAAGTAGCTACTGCCTTGTACTTTACATAAGCACAGATATTTTACTTCTTTTTTAAACTTTAGTTTTATTTAAAAAAAATACCTTAGAAGCTATTGTTTGTATTTTAAATGATAAATGTATTTGTCTAATGATAATATTATTTGTAGGTTCACATGTGTACACATACCGGAGATAAACCTCTTAGTTGCAAATGGTGTAACGAGAATTTTGCGTACGCTTCAACATTACGTTCGCACCGTTTGCGTTGCCACCCGGAAAAGATGGCGTCTGCCACTCCCGTGAAATTACTCATGGTTCAGCATGCCAACATTATAATGGACAACTCCAACCAACCTTACAACTACACGCAGCAAACGACGCATGAACAAATCGTAAGCTTTTTTTCTTTTCTTCCGATTATACCATTTAGAACTTAAAAAAATGTAAAATAAAAATCCAAAATCTTTTTTTGTTGTTTGTTACAGAATTATATTAAAGCAGATGGCGTTCAAGTAGAAAAAAGCGAAGTAGAGGCTATGTTATAATAATTTATACATTCTTTTTACATATCACTTATTTACTGTGTAGTATTATTTTACTGACTATGGGGTAGTATTTGAAACATGTTTTTAAATGATGAGATACATGTATTTAATAGTAAACTTTTTCTTTATTTTATCTCCTATTTCCATTACATATTTGGAATAGATAATTAGTTGAAAATAAAAATGATATTAAAATCACGTCACGTGATTCGTCCTTGGCGTCATCTTAGAACTTGACAATGCTGAACATACCATATACCATACTGTTTTTTTACTTTTATGTACTTTTATGTATGTGCGTAATAACACATTTCAAAATCAAGCAAATCAAATCATCAATCAAAAGTCAACATTGGTTTGCTGTGATGATGAAAAATGGAGTCTGGTTATTATCGGTATAAATCAATTTCACTGTAAATGTCCAAATTTGTTGACCCCGATTTCTTATTAACACATTTCTTTATTGTCATTTAAAAAATTGTCGACCCTATAGAGGATAAACCGAATTAAATTATATACGATACGAATGTCTTTTCTTTTCGGTGAGTAAAAGTAAATCGAAACCTTCATCTGATCTGGGAACCAAGATAAGTTTCCGTTATTTTTCAGACCCAAAGTCGGCTTATCTCTTGGGTTGTGGTCGTGGCCAGTCTTGCCAAATCAGATAAGCTTAAATCTATATATTCAATCTTGGCCAGAAACGATTTTTATTTGTTTTTGAGATCGATATTATCAATTACCTGAATCATAGTTGCTATTTGCTTAATGGTCGGCGGGAATGGTCAATAGTCCAACTACTGCTTTTTTTTAAATCAAATCTTTATTTAAAGGATTAAGATATAATTGGTCAAATATGTCGCTTAGTACCTTTACTAACACGTTTTATACGTGCTTGTCATATATTAATTAGTGGTTGCCGCGATGCTCAGGGAGACCAATCAATAATCTATAAAGAAATGATAAGGTATTAGAGTCTTTTGTCAGGAGTCTTTTCTGGAGACTTGTTCGTTTATTTATAGTGAATTGTGCGCTGTAGTTAAAGAACATAGTTATCTATAAAACTACACATAAATAATTAATAAGAAATGGAACTATGAATAAATAATTATAAATAAACCACATCACGACACACACATTAACTCAGCCCTGCACTTCCCTGCAGTAGGTAAGCAAAATCTATAAAAAGGGCCAATATTCAAGACACCGGAAAACTATCCAGGTAACGCCCGTTTTGAGCAGCAATTGAATAGGGTGACCATAAGGTATTACAGAAATTTAATGCACCATTTTCATCAACTACTTTAATTTCTTAGATTCCTACTTTTATTAATTACACTTTAAATGAATGCGTCTAACTCGCGCCCTTATTTTAGTTATTAAAGATATCAAAAGCAAAACTCACAAGTTGTGTTTTACACAGGATGTTGCGGCTTGAATGCGATTATTAATTTGTATTCGTATAGTGAAACCAAACGAGCGGTCACAGTCTGACATAGATTTACAGCCACCCTTAAAATTTGAAAGAGATGGCGCATTGACAGTCTGAACTCATCACGACGAGCTTTTATTCGGAATTCAGATGAAAAGTAACCGAGAATAGAACGGTTGAAAGGAGATAAAACAAAAGGCACCACTAAAAGAAAAATGTCCACAATTCGTAGCGCTTATATATGTGAATTAAAAAGTGAAAGAGCACGTAACTTATTTATCGAAGTTGACTAGTCATCGAAAACGGGGTTTATGTTAACGTATGCGAGAGGTGGGCCAATACGATATTTTATGCATAGAATACCGTTCATGTGCGATATAGGAGAGCGGGTAGTGAAAGAGAAGCGAGTGGTATGGCAGATCCATGCGGGCGATAAGAGGAGGCAACTTGCTGGCGCAGCGCCAACCTCCCCCCTTCGCATCGCGTCGCGTAGGCATCACCCACCACTAGAATTTCGTAACACTACTAAGTGATTTCGCTTGATACTTTCTCATCAGAATTAATTTGTAATTATTATTTGTCTTTTAAATTATGATGGTTGGCAATAAGCCATACCTACCAATGTAATTAACGTTCAATTAATGCCTCATCATTTTATATGGGTTTAGTTATAAGTAGGTATCTACAATTAAATTTGTTATTTTTAATTCTATTAATATATTGTTTATAATTAGTTTTTTGTAATTGTAATTTTTTTAAATTGCATTGAAATAGTATAGAAAGGATTTTTGTCTGAAATTGCAAATAAGCAGCAGTATTTAAAGATCTGGCGCCCCGGGCCAATTCGCTTTTCCGCCCTATTTATTTACGTATGAAGACATATGAAGTATTTAATTTAAGAAAAAATGCATTCCCTCCCGGTCGGCCGCCCCGGGCCATGGTTTCCTTAATACTCCCCTGCAAATAAGAATTTGCCCACCAGTTATGCTAATTGCTTGAAGAGCTTTGCAACAACGAAGGCGTAACGCGCGCTTTTTACTAATCACTTAACTCCCCAGCCTCGCATTTAACGTTACCTACACTTACACTATGTAAGACATCTCGTTCAGATTTGGGTTCAAGTAAAGCTTGATTCTTGATAATATTATTAAAAGCTAATAATCCTTAGGGATACTTTTTTTGCTTTTGTACTACCTTACTAAAATTTATTTTTCAGCGCTTTAGTAGTTAAGGGACTTACGAGTATTTAAAACGGAAAAAAACTTATTTATCTCAATATATCCAATGATTGTCAGATGTTTCCTTATATTTATTCTAATCTTTTAATAATACATGGAAAGAGTAAATAAATGACCTCATTGAAATCGAAGCGCACAGTGTTTTATCCCTTAAGATGCGGATTACTTACGCGACCATTAAATGTAACGTATTGTGCTTGTTACGTCTTGATACCAAGTAAACGAATGGATTACGTTTCAGCTTAGTGTTTGTTAACCCTTAGTTATTTGACATAATTAGGAAAGATAGGTAGGTATTTACTTAAATAATATTGATCATTAAACAATCAGCAATAAATGCAGGGGTAACTATAGCAGACTATGAGGTGCTGAATAAAATCAGGTTATTAACACATAATGTATTTTGGCAACCAGTACAATGCATTGATAAGGTAGGGACGTTCCTGTACTGAAAGTATATAGATATTTATTTTCGGGGCACACCCGCTACTCTTTCCCACCACTGCAACTCCTGTTCACCAGGATCAACAGTGGCGTCAGTGGCGTAGTATAGGTATTAGGTATATAGTGTAGGTATATAAATATTAAAATGTGAATCTAACTTATCGATTAATTTTAAAATAAACCTACGTAGAAGGTATCTTGTCAGATACGCAGACAAGGTACAATTAAGAACATTTAATATGTATATATTAGTTTTAATTAACTTGCTTTAAGCTCTATTCACAGTCGTGCTTGTTTCCTTTGAAGTCGAAATGAAACATGAGATACGAAACTTAAGATGCTATACCACTTAATTTAACGTTAAGGTGATTTGTGCGAAATAACTTGATACGAATGACAGCTGATAGTAAATCCGACGATGCAACTTTTTAACAGCATTGAAAAAAAACAGGGCACAATTTTTTTCACAAAAATTAAAAATAAATATATAATAATATAATTTATACATAAAATAGAATAAAGAATTGAACATTAAGTTTTTTTTTTCGAATCATCAAAAAGTTAGGGATGAGGTGAATCGATCGATGATTGTTTGTAAATCTATTATTGTATTAATAATAATTTAGAGAGAATAAATGTCTTGTTAAGACTTTTTATTTTACGTTTTGATACGTAGTCGGGCTTTTAGTTTTTACTTACTTTTTACCGACTGACGATGCTAGGTAAGTCTTACAATATTAACCATGTAGGTCCTTTGTTTGTTAAAAATAAGTAGAACTCTGACCTCTGTTTGACGTTGGTCGGTTCTGATATGTAAATGGCCTGGGTTGACAGGCAAAGATTTTAACATTAAGTTGGTAAAATCGAGAAGAAAGTTTGTATTTTGCCCCTCCGAATCCAATGCGAGTTACTTACTTAAGTACTACAATTTCTTATTGATACTTCAGGTTGATGTAGGATATCCTTACGAGGTTCGTTTCAAAAGGTACTTTTTGTTTGGAATAAAAATGTTTAATAAGAGAAATGAAAATATCTATCATCTACAAGTGAATCGTGAAAAATGTCTTTTAGCTTTCCCTATTATCTCAACTGAGAACCAAAGAAAAACGTTCTCTTTCGTTATTCGGTTCGAATGTTTTCTTTTCCTATAATAACAAACAAACGACGTCGATTTTTCCAGATGATTGCCTGTAAAAAAAGTCGTAAGGCGCTGGCACGTAGCTTATTTATCGGTTGTATAAAATGTAACCCATCTTTTAAACCACTGAAATTCTCCGCGTTTGCGTTGTTGAAGATTCTAAGTTTCCCTGACAAAATATAAAGAACACTACTACGTATGTTTGAAGCTAAGTATTACCTATTTGTTGTTTAATCGTTTTATTTAACATACTACTCGTGCATTAATTTTAGGTAGGGTAATTAATGTCGCTATCTCTTTAGTAACATCATGAATTAATGCTGTGCACAAAGAGCGTTAAATGATAAGCTAACATGTTGTTTATATATTTCCAGTGGGAAAATAGATCATAATATTTCACCAAGTAATTAAGTACCTACACAATAACATTCTGTATTCATTTAATTTACTTAGAAATACTGCTGACGTTTAAGCTTTTTTCAACAAAATGAAAAGGCTAAAACAGCTTATTTGATATTTCATAAAGAACACAAAAAACACAAAACATTATCATTATTAACATTATTATATATTACGGGCAAAAAAAATTATCTATTTTCAAACCATTGCATTGATGGGCTGGAATAAAGTGTGGTATGTGAAGCAATAAATAGTAGTGAAGTCACGGAAGGGAGTGTATGTCCGAGTTTACAATGCAAGACTGGGCCCGGAGGGCGAGTGCTCGTTTGTTAGCCGGCCCGGGACACATAGAAAGCCGCACATACATCCCAAAAATTCCACAAACACAACCCAAAACTTTTCTCTAAAGCGATTCCGAACAAAAATAAGTATCATTCATTGTAACGACTGCAACTTCCGAAAATGTTTTAAAGTCATGAAAACGTAATGGTTTGTAGCACGCTTGAAGCCTTCGGTCCTGTCACGTTAACGAAATCGTTCGCATTACGGACATGGAGTAGAATGAAGTAAAGAAGCAGCACAGGCGTTTAGGGTTTGCTTGCGGCGTGTGCAGCGGGCGTGGGCGGGAAAGGAGGAGGGCGAGGGGGGTGTCTGCTACGAGTGCTACGGAGCTACGTCCCTCAGTATCGCGGAGGCTGCGGCGGACTACGCCGCGCTACGGCTCAATGTTACCAAAACATTATTCTCTACACAAATAAATCATAGACTTTTGTCTCTTTTGTCATTTAAATCAAAACGTGGCTGGGCAAAGTGAGACGGTGTATCTTTACAAAGAATAAATAATAAAACAGTTATCTATTTAATGTTAACCTGACCTGATGAGCTTTCAGCATTTATTTCTTTCATTATAAGGATTTTACATAAGTAATATAGGAAAGGGAAAATATTTGGGGCAAACGCAATGATCTGTAAGTTAATTTTAATACTTTCATATAATTTTCACTTTTGTACTCAAATCGTTCATATTAACAGCTGTTTTTTCTTCACAATGTTTTGTTTATAAAATTACATCATGACATGTTTAAACGACTAAAAATCATTTTATTACTTCGTCAAAATCATTAGTTAACATTGTTTTAATTTCTTTAGAAACACATTGATTTTTTACTTATTTTTAATTTTCCTAAGTCTAATTAATATACAATATCTAAAGTAGTTTGTGTAGTGGTAGAATACTAAGTGAGAATTATGAATGCAAATATAATGTAAATGGACTTGGAGGAGCCAGGAGGAGGTCGATCGAGTGCCCTCCAGATGTCCAATTATTACGTGTTTTGTCGACTCCTCTCGCCCACTTCCATTCGCTCCTTCCCTTCACACATTTCTTCATAAAATTGTTTTGATTTATGTTGTATATTTGGTAATACTTTATTTATATTTTATTCGGCTATTCGTACAAAATAACTACATTATGTATCTACTCATGTAAAAGCACATCCGCAAGTTTTAGTCGTAAATTGTACGAAAGATATGAATTTTAATATTTTTTTGGCAGGACACGCTGTAGCGAAAGCCGTTGAAACAGTGCCAAACCCATTAAACGAAAGTCACAAATGATATAAATCACGTACGAAAGAGAAATTAAGTAAAAAAAAACTCATATTAACAGCAGTATGCGGTTTCGCGTGGGAATATCACGCTTTTTGTCGCCTGCGTCGACAACGCTAATCCTGTCATTAGTCGGGTCTTGTTTTTGCGAGCCTTTAGATAATAAAACCGTATCAAATTCACTTAGTCCGCCTTGGAGTGAGACGAAGTCGAGTGCGAAGCCATTAGCTTCGACGTCGGCGACTACAGCATTTTCGAGTACAAAGGCAGCAGCGGTAAGAACAACAAAAGCGTATATTGCGTCAACGGAGAGCACGTCGACCGCTCGCTATTCAACTAGTGAAGTGCAAGCGAGCACAAAAGGGTTGGTTAAAATTGCAAGGAAGCAGAGGCTGAACAATGGCAGCAGTTCAGCGGCGCGCGTTCCGGAGCGAGTCGGTGCGCTGGAGTGCGACCTGCCCGTGCTGCCCACTGAATCCCGCCTGTGGAGGGGAAACGAAACACACGAACTCAATCTACCACTCACCGTAAGAATACAAGTTTTTTAAACACTACGGAACACTTGAAAATAAATGTTCTTGTTCGTGAATGTATGGGCTAATCCAATTATGACTCAATAATCAGTAAAGATGATAACGGTAACGATGGTAAAGATAAGAAAGGAGATGGTAGCAACCGATATAAGTAATATTTTGTTCTCACTCTAAGCATTTTTATAATAAGTTTTACTTAATAGCTTAATACTTAATAGCCTAGAAAAAGATATCAAGTGAAAATCTAAAAAGTCAAGTCCTCGCATATTACAACATAAACATAATTAAGTACGTAGTAACTTAGGTAGCGTTTAGTTAAACTTACAAAGTTGTTCGGCAACATGCTTAAATCGCTTGTATAATCTTAGGCGACGCTATCAAATGTGTGAGGGATATTTTCTTTGGTCTCTGTTCTCAATGACAGCATAAATACATGTTCGTCAAAGTTCTGATTGCGAAATGCGAGTCGAGGTCAGACAAATAAACCATAATAAATCGTTACGATAAATGCGAAAGCATTTATAGTTTAGTCACCGGACCTTCAATAAGCTTATTCATTATTTTTGTATGGAAAATTAGAAGCTGGATCTCTTAATATTTTTAATCAGTATGATAAGATTTGACTCTTTTTTTGTGATTGGTGCCTTCCGATAGTTGCATTTAATGAATTGTTGACAATTATTTCGTCGATGTTTTCTTGTTTTGTATGTTTTTTTACAGCTTCCTTGTGAATTGTTTGCAATAACTATTAAATATAGAATTTAATTCTATATTTGCGACACTACTCAGTCTCCCTATCTCCATACGAACTTTCAGCTCCACTTTTGTCCTTTTAAAAATACCCCACTAAAAGCAGATCTGTCAAATTTTGAGTTTGAGGCTTTATTTTTTTATTTGTATTGTATGATTCAATGTCCACAAGTCACGGTTAAACTGTTTTAGTAGTTGTAGTAACCTTATAATGGAAATTATGAATTTCTAACAATACACTTAAACCTACATAAATAATAAGCTACTTTCACTCATACCTTTTACAAGAATTTATTAATTCGCTGAAATCTAGAAAATTATAAGTTAAATGTTATTATTATATGAACAGAAGATAAGGATGTAGGTAAATAGGGAAGCACTTGCTGGGGAATTGAAGTATAATTTGGGTGAACTCCGTGCTGCCCGTAGCTGATTCAATTAGGAAGGGCAAAACGGTATGTAGTTCCTACTTAATAATTTGGTAGTCACACAAACCGAGACAGTTTCAATTTATGCCATCACAAAGGTTGACAGGATAATTAATTAATGTATGTGACTTCGCATTGTGGATGGTGGAGGAGTGCCCCGGAGGTGGGAGCGGAGCGGAGGGGGACTGCCCCCCGGTCATCGTGTCGTGGGAGGGCTCCGTCGACATACAGAGTGGGGACATCCTTATCGTCCGCATCGCTGACTCCTTGCTCGAGTCCTATCAGCCAGCTGCGAAAAACATCACTTCGCCAACGAATACCACACAACTTGACGGGGACAGGTAGGTAGTTATATTAAACCAAAAATAGATATTATTGATTTATTTAATTTACTACATATCTGCACCTATTAATTGCAAGTTCGCAATCGATGTCTTTTAACTGAACTTGTTTTTTAACTGAAAATCGTTTTTGACATAGTTTTAAGAAAAAGAAAATCTGTACTCTTTCTGTAAAGTATAATTCTTAAATTCCGTTTAGAAGAATACTAATGGAGAAGCTGAGTAACGTGCTTAAAATAATCTACATATTGATTATTTGTAGTTTTATATAACTATGTTACCTACACTTTCGTTAGGTAGGAGAGTTATTACGCGCTTTTGAAAACGTGTCGAAGTTGGAACCGCTTGTCAGCAAATCTGTAATGTTTTTTAAGAACGTAATGTTATTTTCTAAATAATTCCATCTATGACCACATCGTCGCTTATTTATTTGAGATGGTGCTTGCCAATTTTTTATTAACATTTGTTTCAGAGGTTTGGCATAAAGTGTAACTTCAATATAATCATGCAGATTTATAATTATTAATTAGTAATGATAGACAGTCAAGACACACGATTGAGTTTACCTACCCTAAAAGAGTGTATGTGTGTGAGTCTTAGGAAGCACCACGCTTTGCCGCAGCCGGCGGTGTATGCAGTAACACGCCAGGGCCACGAGCACTGTGACGTGTCTGAAGGCATGCTGCTCGACATCACACCGCTTGATGAGCGCGACGCAAAACTCATCACGCTCTACGATAAGGACCTCTCCGAAGGAGTCAACTTACTCATAGGTAAACAGCATCTCATAACCTCCCAGCCCATGCAATGCATTCGAAAGCATTTGAAAAGATATCAACGTTGTTCTTGGTCAATAGTTTAAGTCGTGGTTCGGATTGGCCAGTGTGCCTCGCAACTTACCTTTATTATGCTGAAATTGAAGATACGCGCTTAAAAAGTCTAAATGAATAGAAGTAAACTTACTGTGTCATTTTCATTAATTCACGTTGAGGTTTTGAGGAACCATATCACTTGTGATGGATAGATAGGTATACCTAAACACACATACGTAAACTTGCGTGAAAAGGGTTGGATGAGAGTCCTTTCAGGTGTTATGAAGTAGGCTCTATTAATTAACTACCACTGCTATTGAAAATATTCTGCTTTTATTTTCATAACATCTTCAGGTATATTTTTATGCAGAATTTTTAAGTTTCAAAATAATTATTTTTAGGTAGGTATTTTTCTCAATTATACTATAACATTATAAACATATCAAATTACATACATAGCTAACTGAACATCGATAACGAGGAAACTTAATACAAATGATAAAAGGACAGATAAGGCCTCCGTTGCACTACGGATTAAACAACCAACTATGACCCACCCGATAGATTCCCAGCTCGGCCTTGGGATTTTGTGATAAACATGCATGTTCTAGGGCCTTGCGTGTTTTCTATTTTTTAAGTACTCATTCACAAAAGTACATAGAGCTTTATCTACCCATATACGTATGTATATCACTGGTAAGTTTACGCGCCTAGCTTAGTTTGGGACTAAAGCATTTGGCGTAAACTGTCCCATGAAATTATTACATATTATAAGATACGTTGCATTCCTGCGAATGATGGACCTAAAAAGAGTTTGAGTTTCACTAGCTCGATACGGGTGTTATTCGATTCGCGCGTCATACGTTTGTTATCACTGTTTAAACTGTTTGTTAAGTCACACGAGGTATTCTCCACTACATGCACGCACGCGACGTGGACGCCCCGCCCCGTTAGTGACGTAAGCTTCCAACTCCGTGCTTAAAATACGTAACATCTACATTATTTTAACTTTGTTAGTTATTTTGTTGTTTGCTATTATATAATTATTCTAATTAAATTAATTTCTTGGACTTGAAATGGACTAACCATGACCTTAAACTTTTCTTTATTGAAATCTGTAAATTCAAGTTTTAAGATTACGTTAAAGGCAGTTGTGGTCATCAAACCTTTTGGTCTGATTTACTTACATAGGTTATTTTATTGTAACATATTTTCTTGTTTATGAAGTGGTGTCAGAGAGTTGGGGGTCGCAGTGTGTCCGTTTGAAAGTGACTGTGAAGTCTGACAACTGCGGGGAATCCCAGGACTGCTCGGGCAAGGGGGTCTGCTACACCAACGTATCTATGGTACGACATTTAATTGTTTTTTCTTATTTTAATGAATATGTAGGTAAAATGCTCAATGTTGACGTTAGCATATTTTACAACTTAAAACAGAAAAACAGTACCAGTCATTTACATTCTGCTTCTGTAAAATACATTTTATTACGACCCATTACTATTTCGTAGTTTCTCATTTAAGTTATAATTGTAAGTTATCAAGCTCGTATCTCAGATGTAAGCGGCTTAAATTGCGTAGTAAATATAGACTCGGGTGATTGATGAACGGTGTTTGTAGGAAGGCTACGAGTGTCAGTGCTGCCCCGGAGCGACCGGGCCGCACTGCGAGGAACACGACGCCTGCACTCCCCCACCTTGCTTGAATAATGGCATTTGCGTCGACATCACGCAACCCCTCAACTCAGCCTCCTACCACTGCCTTTGTCCTTACGGTATGTACATATCATATGTGGGATATCATAAATATTGTGTTAGGTTTTATTTAGTTATCATTTTACTATTAAATTATGTTGTGTTCTTTCAATTGGGGCTTTTTCTAGATCTAGTCGATTTTTAATATCATGTAACTGATAACACTGATACACTGACTGATAACACGTCGTTCAAAATATCCTTGATTTTTTGAACCTGAAAAGATTTTGCGATGCCTACGATTTGACACTATGATTATTTAAAGAACATCAGGTGAAGTTAATACCAAGCGCTTTATTACACAACACATCCCCGGTAGGTACAGTCAATTGGCGAATCGAAAGATATTCAAGTCCTGATTGATATTCATTGCATTTATTATTCTCGTTATGGCTCGCACACAGGCCAATCGATCATGTTTTATGGGCCGCGAATTTGTGAAACGTATTTTCCGTATCGCATTGACGCTTCAATTTCAGAAGATACATTATTACCTAACCTATCTATTGTAAACCTCCACGTATTCGACATTTGAAGTCTTTATTGGATTTTTTATTCATTCAATGTATTTTGATTTTCCTTTAACCTTACCATTTTGTAGCAGAAGAATTTCCATTTTGATACAAATTATCCATGCATTTATTGTCTTCAAGAATCTACGAGTACTCTTCAGTTAAATGAACTTGGTTTATTAAATATAAAATGTTTTAATGCATATGTTGAATAACGGATAGGATTTACTGGGAGGAAATGTGAGAAGGATCCTTGTTACTCGGCGCCATGTCAGAACGGGGGTTCATGTATGAGCATGGCTATGAACGGGTCGACGACATTCCACTGCGCCTGTGCCGACGGCTGGACCGGGTCGCATTGCGAGATCCCAGTGGGTAGCGGAGCCTGCACCAGCAACCCATGCGTCAATGGCATTTGCATCGAACAGAACAACAACGAAGTCGAAGGACAGTTCAGATGCTTCTGCTTGCCTGGTAAGATTTCTGGCTAATCTTAATCTTAATTTCTTTAAAATGTAATGATCTAAAATTGTAGTTCTTCGTTATAGCAATGAAATTTCTAAAAACAGTTTAAATATGTTTTCCGATAGGTATTATATATATTTTTTACCTATTATGCCTATAGTAGGGTGCAGATGCCTTTTTCAACCAATAATACGAATCTAAATATTTAAATGTAGCTTTCCGACGTTTTCTATAGAGGTTATCTAAATGGGGGATGAAATTTATTCGATTTCATTTCGTAACACCCGAAGATATTTATCTTCGCACTTCAAGCTTCTCACTTTGTTTCTGTAGGGGCACCTTTTTACAAAATCCATTATTACAGTATCTTCTTCTATGGCCTATAGGTACATTTACCTACTTTTATTTTATACAAGAGGCTATCTTATGAATATTATGGAAGGTTGACGTTATAAAAACATTCATAAAATCACAAATACCTAGTTAATCCGATCCTATATGTTAAATACTGAAGACTGAAGAAGCTTAAGTTTTGGTGATATTGGTACGATTGAATGTCAGTTTT
Organism: Choreutis nemorana; assembly: GCA_949316135.1. Lineage (NCBI taxonomy): Eukaryota > Metazoa > Arthropoda > Insecta > Lepidoptera > Choreutidae > Choreutis > Choreutis nemorana. The sequence continues at coordinate 5,924,916 of OX438598.1, forward strand.
ACACTTTTTATTATATAGATACGAGTAAGTAGGTACTCGATATACGAGTACATATACACAACAAAAAACATTATTTTTGGTGTTTGAAAATTACTGACAATTAAAAAACTGTTTTCGGTGTGGTAAGTCTCTCTTATTTGTCTACGATGAAGATCCTGATTGCGTTTTATGATTTCACCAATATTGTTTTTGGCAAAATCAATAGGAAACTTGCTGCAGACTATGTGTTGTGTGTTTAAAAGTTTAGGTAAAACATGTACGGGATTATGGGCTCTCGATCAAAAGATCCACTGACTACTGTTTGAGTTAAGCTTTTGCCGCCACGCTACAGGTTTATGTAAACGAATACAGCTTCCGTGTTAATGACATTCCTCTTCGTAATTGTTGCCTATTTGGAGGAAACATAAGCAAATATGTACAAATATACAGAGGATTTCTAAAGGTAATCTTGTTAAAAATGTAAAATCAATTATGTGAACATAAACTTGTTTTAATCGGACTCAATTTTGAATTGATAAAATACACTATAATTTAATCTACATTTGAGATTAGATAAAATAAAATATTAACATAGTTACACAAACACAAAACACCTACCAAAGAATTTAGGATCTTTATTTAAAACCAACAATCATTACTGAGTTTTTACAATTCATTTAAAGCATAAAGCAAAATTCTGTACAATATAATGTTGCCCATTATTTATGCCTTTATTGTTTCATAATGGATTTCGCCAGGAACTCACCTTTTTGTCACGAATTACTGTTATTTAAAATAAGTAACTGAAATCTCTTAGATTATATTTTGGTTGAAAGCTATGCGTTTGGTAAATTTTTGCCAGCTTTTTGAACCGACTTCGATGATTTTTTTTAAATATACGTATATATATAATCAGATAAGATTACTTGAGGACGCATGATAGGTTTTTAGATAAAAGGGTGGAAATATCTACAAAAATTACCGACCGAATGTCGGTCGAAGTCGATAATATAAACCTAGGTCTCTATAAATAAAAATAAGCTTTAAATAATACAATTCGAGCATTTTAAATTATTTTAATTAAAAGTTACTTTCAATAATAATGTTTATTACCTCGGAGTATAAGTAAATTGTTAGAAGTTATTTAATTATGTTTAATAGTGTTTGGCAGCGCTGCATTGCGTTGGGCTGGCGGCAACGGGCGACGGGCAGGCTGCAGTGATTTATTTGATACGGAGTTGGATCTTTGCCCGCACCCCTGTCTAATCAAACTGAACAAACTTATTTTCTTCCAGAAAATAACAAACTGGCTAGAAAAACAAACCATATTACGCCTTTTCAAATGTTTAAGTGCTCCACTCTTTCCCTCGAGATTCATAAAACATTGGCAGCTTGAACTTTCACTAACTGTAATTAATTGCGAAACTTAAGTAGCTTCACACAGAAGTGTACGAAAAAGTAATTTGTGAAACAAAAAGATTTTTCTTCGCAATAAAAGTGTTTTCAGCAGTTAAATGGAGGTGAATTAATCAGTAGTACTTTCGGTTGAGAGAAAATTTATACACACGGATGCTAACAATACGGTCCCGTTCGAGTCTCTAACAGGCAATAAACGACTTTTTATTATACAACTTCATGAGCAAACATGCAAACGGTTCAGCCTATCAACATGACGATGCCCATGATGTGAAACACCAAAAGCAACCTTTTACTTTTGCCCATGCAGAGGTAAAAAGATGTTATACCTGTCGTGCCGGTAAGTACACTGGCTCTCCAGTCTTTCGAACCGAAACACTTCGAACTGCTTCTCGGCAGAAATAGAAATGAGGACTAGATAGATTTATGAAATTAGTATTAGTAAAGTGATTCCAACGTTGGCTTCGCTAGTAACGATCTAGTAGTATCTTTGATGTACATAACTGCTGTATTAATGCATATACTCATCCTTTATTTATCACAACTTTTATTTTGCGCACGACTGTATGCGGTGATAAGGGTTTTAAAGTCCTTTCACAGGCGCAAATGATTACGATCTGACCTAGTTCTTCTAGATCATAAACAAAATTAATTTACGTACCTACTTTGAATGTTAAATTCTTGCCAAGCGTTGATTATGGCTGTAATAGCCAGTTTCATTTCAGGCTATTTGAAAAGTGTCTTTAATTAAACAAAATTTATTAAGAGGATCAATTTGTAATTGACATTTGTGATTATGTTTTATTATTTATGTACAAAGGGTACAAGAACAAATTGGCAATAAACAACAATTAGACTCACTATATTGGTAATATTATTAAAGGCGGCCGTGGCTAGAGCGGCATGTTTCCCGTGGAATGATAACACGGGGCCGTAGCGATCGGGAGCGCTCGGCGGCGTCATTTAATTACCGGGACGATTGAGCGATTCATTTGATGGCGCGGAAAATTAACCCCGTGTAATCACGTGGCCGACTCATACAGCAATCTCCAACAAATTGGATACGAGGATTACCGGATGCGATTGTTCCAGAATCACGAATCAATTCGTAATAGAAAGGACCGGGGTAATTGCTGAGACAAATGGAGGTACTAATTACTTAATGGCCTCAATTAAAATGCCCAGCTTCCAAATTTACTGCGATTAGGATTTCATACCTCTAAACCCTTTCTGTGAACAATATTGTAAAATACAAGTAAATATCGGAATTGTGAAAGACATTATTTTTCGTTCAAGCCAAGTTAAGTTCTCGAGCCAGTCGGAATGAAACTCAGTCTTGTCGAGAGTCTCTAGTTGAGCGCTTGAATCTGGCACTTCAGGCAGTCTCGGACTGGGGTGAAGCCAATCTTTTGGATTCAATGCAGCGAAAACACAGGCGTTTGTTTTTTCCGTCAAACGGAGTCCCTTGACTCCGACTTTCCGGGGTGTATCAATACCGATAACTAATCATATGCAACTTCTTGGCCTGGAAATATCGTCGAACATTAATTTCGGCTCCTACATCGAGTCTATAGCCAAAACGGCGGCTAAAAAGCTTGGTGTTCTATCCCGGGTTAGGCGATACTTCACGCCCAAACAACGGCTTGTCCTGTATAAGGCGCAAATTCGGCCTTGTTTGGAGTATTGCTGTCACCTTTGGGATGGTCCAGCCAAGTATTAGCTAGCAGCTTTAGACTCTGTTGAAAAGCGAGCCCGAAGAATCATCGGGATTGACGATGATATTGCTAACTTTCATGAACTCAGCCACCGCCGTGAAGTTGCGTGTCTATCGGTGTTTTATAGTATACATTTCGGAGAGTGTGCGCAGGAATTGCACAATTTAGTTCCACCGGCCCCCTTTTATAATCGGAATAAAAGACGTAGGCTGAAGTTGCATCCTTTTGTGGTAGATATTCCGACCATCCGGACTAAACGCTTCGATAGCTCCTTCATAATGCGTACTGCAAGGGTGTGGAATTCTTTGCCTGCCGATGTGTTTCCCTGACCAATATAATTTGGGCCTCTTAAAGGCAAGAGTGAATAAGTTTCTCCTAGGCATGCATGATCCACCTTAGACCTCATCGCCGCTTAACATCAGGCGGGTTTGGGGTCAAATGCCTGCCTGGTCATGAAAAAAAAAAGCCGAGTAAAAATTCAATTACAGAAAAAACACGTTTTATTTTCACCTGTTAGACTTAATTAATTCTTGGAAAGTCTCAACTCTCTTTATAAAGTCTCAACCCTATATTCAACTATGAAGGAATAAGTAATCAGTCACTGCATACTTCACTACTAGGTACTGAGACTTCATAAACTAGTCATTTTAGTAGATCCTTATATACATTGAACACACACTCCACTAAATCAATTCGAACCAACACTCATAAACTGAATATAATGATTTAGATGAATTTAGATTGTAGACTAAAGCAACAAATTATACTGGGCAATTATAAGTACCTACAGCATCAAAAGTTTTCTTTAGCACCTGCAACCTAACATAATTTTTTTGTAAGCTACGGTTTAATAGATAAGCTTCTATTGAAATAATTCATCTTCCTTTCTATCGAAAATGATCAGGGAACGCAATATGCTCTAATATACTTTCAATCTGTAGGTAATAGTTATGTGGTTACTAGAACATATCCGAGTTTCTGAGTATTACTACTTATATACTATACTATAATAATTATTCGTAGGTTACACTGGCGACCGGTGCGAGATAGAGTACAACGAGTGCGAGTCGAACCCGTGCGGCAACGGCGGGACGTGTACAGACCGAGTCGGAGGCTTCACGTGCGAGTGCACGCGGGGATACACCGGGAACATGTGCCATCTCAAGGTTTTATATAATCGTATAGGCTTTTATTTTTACTAAAAAAAAAAATCATTATTGTAGATATTTGATTGATTATATTTCAAGGTTGTGTAGATTTATTTTCGGGCTACTCTATCCAAATTTTAGCCAAGACTGCAAATGTCAACCAAGATCAATAGTGGTGTCTTATGAAACTAATAATGCAGCTGTGCAATAGAGCACAGGCTAAATGTCCGGAAGTACATATTACCTGCTGTCTTAGGAACGGTATCGAATTTAATCAGAAGAACAAACTTACAAAGAGACTCAGCTCATCTTTGATTGAGCTAGATCCAAACGAACTTTCGTCCCCTATTTTCCCCGCTTAGGGGTTGAAATAAATAAAACCATTTTTAACTCACGTCTTAATTTATATATTTAGATATATATATAATTATTTATTTATTTATTATTTTTTGTAACAATATAAAATAGGGGTTGAATGTTTGTATGGAGGTTACTAAAGCAAAGTTGAGACCGATCGACATGTAAGTTCAGGGTACAGGAAAATCTCAAGTGCATGCCTACACTCACTTTAAAAATAAATAGAAATACATTTGTATTCCGTGAGGCGGCATTCATTTAAACGGCGCTTTGCAAAACATTTCTAAGAGTTTCCTGCTTCACAATACTGTGGATAAAATATTGATAGTTATATACTCGTATGTATTGCGCACTGAGTTCAGCATAAAATGGATAATGGATAGCAATAAGCTGTGGAACGTAAAATAAAATTATTCCCAAGTCGTTGACTGTCATTTTAGATTATTTTTAGATTAGCTTTTATTTATACATATTACTGGGAGGTCAAGTGTAGGTATGTTATTTTTCATGACTTTTATTACTGTCTGAAAGTCTGAAGAATGTAGCGTATTTTCGGTTGTCACTTTGTAGTTTCTTTTGTTTTTTTTTTCATGCTACTGTTCAAAGTATTCATACTTTTTTATAAATCAATAATACAGAAGTGTTTAATATACCTCTGATTAAGCTGCCAAATAAGCATACAGTCTGCGTAATGACTTTAGGGTAGCCTACGAATACAACAGCGAAACTGAAATACTTGCGTTGCCTTCTTCGCATCCCCTTCTCTCTCTCACTGAATGATCTTCTTTAAAGTGACATAAATTTTGTACCGAACTCTTTCCTTCTTCCATTTAAACTCTTTGTTCCTTCCTTTCTTTTAAGTTCATTAACTTTCCTAGTCAAGTTGGCCTCTGCATTTACTGTCCTCTCAACAAGAGCAGTTTAATAAGACAACGTACTCATATGAAGTCGAAAGGAAATCACTTCCTTAAAAATTACGAGTTGCGAGGCCCGCATTAAATGAAACCAACCAACATTTAACAAATCATAATATTTCCTCTCGTATTATATAATAACCCTTTTCGGGTACGGAACCCTTTACGCATCCGGTCGTTAAATGTTGTCTACAAATAATAAAGCCAAGAACCTACCACTTGGACAGCAGGCATTAAAATAATAATTTTGTCATACATTGTTAGCGTAAACATTCAATTTAATGAATATATTGTTGGTAGTAGATATTTACAATTAAGAGTGGTAACCGTTCGAAATAGAAAATAAATTGAATTGAAACGAACACCAGTGGTTAGATCGGAATAATTAATAAAATACGATTTACTAATATTTATAAAATTCTATGCATTTCCTCAATCATACAATCGACTAGACAACGTTCTTTCCCGTCTACGCAATAAGTTCGAAGTAAGATCAAATGAGATAGATTCATTAGTCGTGAACGTGCAGTGGAAAAAGGTGGAAAATAGGTTTAACGGAAAGCGGAAATTGTTGCGTAGGACGCCATCTGGCGGAAGAAATACTCCGAAATACACAGTTAACATTGGGCAACGAACACACGGCAAGGATCTGAGCAGAAGCGCTTGTCTCGGGTATTACCCTATAAAGGATTACCTATGTATTACGTTGCTAGGCGCAGTGCTAAGCCTTTAATTGAAAACAGTATTAAATTTTACTTGTCATCTTTCTTTAAAAGTTTACCTTCACAATATTTCAGTGCTCACAAGCAAGCAAGTTCACTGCTTGTCCATCGAACGCAAAGGCTGATTTCAAAATTCAAAAATTGTTCAAAATACTACAAAATTAACATATAAAAATAAAATGTAGGTTGACCTGTGTTCTACAAGTCCATGCCCACCTCGTCAGTTCTGCTTGGACCGAGGGAACAGCTACGTGTGCGAGTGTCCGCGAGGGTATGTCGGAGAGGATTGCCATATACCAGTCAGATCAGTAAGTATTAATTAAATATAGTTTCACAAACAAATAGCACCATACTGACACGCATATTTTCGTTAGTAATAATTACCATAAACTTACTACTGCATCCCTATTGTTCGAGGTCAACTACATTATTGCATCCATCTACGCAAACTACAGGCGAGAGATACAAAAACTTAATATTTCATGAAAGCCAAGATTAAAATGCTTTTTTCCTTGTTGCTTTTCTCTTGGAATCGCTCTTCCTACAAGTCCCTCAAAAGTCGAGTAAAATAGTGTTGTTCTTGTATTTCCTTCCAGGCATGTGATAATAATCCTTGCAACCACGGCGGGACGTGCTGGAACGGCGTGGACTCCTTCTATTGCTCCTGCCGCCCTGGTTACACTGGAAAACTTTGTGAAGGTAAAACTACTAATAAAGGTTACTTAGAATGTAATTTTAACATGAGCATGAAGAAAAAACCACTGATTTCATTTACCTGATAGGCAAAAGTTGATCAGTCCGCCATTATTCTTTTCATATTTATGGTGTTCATAGTTACAATGGCACTTACAAGCATTTAGAGACAGAAGGCTATTAAGTTAGGTTTGTTTTATGATATAAAATATACCTTTTCTGGGTAAAAAGGAAGAGCGTATTATATAAGTATGAAATTGAATTTCTAACTTCGGATGTGAACTGATAGATGGCTACAGGTAGATCAGAAAATGCGTTTTTTTGTGGTTTACTATTTCTGGCACCACCAAGAATATCCTCAATTTCTTATTAAAATTAAAAATCATTATGCACAAATGATTTGTTGATTTAATTTGGAATTACTCTAAATGGTTTCATCTGCTACCTTTATAGGTTTAAGTTTTATATTTTCACATTTTGCTTTCCAGAGGACTTCATACTTGAGTCGGTGATTGGCGACGAGGGCAGTTTGGGTTCAGTTCACGAGGGTGCAGGCTCTGTGCGCGAGGTGCACATGCCGCTCGGACTGTACCACGACAGGCTGCACAACGTCTACATTGCCGCCGGCACGCTGGGCGCCGCCATCGCTATTGTTGGAGTCGTGGTGAGTGACCTACAGTTCCTTACTACCGGAATATTAATATACAAAACATAATCTTAATCTGTTTCCAAGTAACATAAACATTTAAGTAATCACGCCATTTTCTAAATTAGGTTTTTTGTTTTCACCTTTTGCTTGCCAATTTCCATCAGATAACTACTATAGAATTTATGTGAGTGTCCTTTTGTAGGTAACAGCATGCCACTGCCGTGTGAATAAGACATACTCCCGGCTGTTCTCCCGCCTGTCCCGGTCGCCAGCACCGGCACAGCACTGGCTGCAGGGGCTGACAGACAAGCGTCCCCCGCCGCCGCCGCCAGCTGCGCCTCTTGATACCGCCGACATGTACTACACCCTCGACTTCAGTGATAGCCAGAGCTCCCCTCTCATCCAATAGCAATCACTCATGAACTGCCCCGACGGGGAACGGTTCCAAATTCAAATCTAAGAAGAAATGTTTCAAACCAGTTAATGTTTGCCTTTATTCGTTTAAATTACTCAACTTAGGAAAGATAGTGTATGAGAGTTGGGGAGGAGAATTGAAGATCTTCTCTTCAGTCTTCTCATTATTCTTCTAATTTATAATGTTTTTTTATTATTTAGGGTTTGGTAATTTTAATAGGTCACAGAACAAAAAAAAAAAAAAATACCTTGAAGATTGAAAAAGATATTTGAAAACAATGTTATTTTAACATTATGTATCGATTTAAGTTTTTATTCTTATTATGGACAACAACTAGGTAATGTTATTGTTAAAGAAGCTATAAAAATTGTATGCAATACTTTTTTGAAAGTGTTTTATCCTAGATATTACTTGCTTTCTTTGTTTCAAATAAAATATGAAAATAGATATTCAGAAAGAGCGTGCCAAAGAAAACTCAAAAAAGTAATTAAGTAAGCACGTTAACTGTTGTGCATGAATACTTAAAATGTAAAATCGTCAACATCCGTCCCTTTTCTATTATGTATGACGTCGTCTTGGTTTCAATACTGTCGTCCGTAAACGATAATGTGCCCAAATTAAAATCCGTTGCCCAAGATCAAATGTTCAAAAATATATGTTTGTTGTTCATTTTGCAACACAAAGTGCCTGCGAAGTGTCGATACTAACAAACATTCCAATTGAAATTTTCCTTAAATTAAATTAAAAGTATCTAAATTATTTATTTTGAAAAACACAAACTATACAGTACACACGATTAATCCTCTAAAATTTCGTTTGTTTTTTGGTACTTTGAGAATATCTCCGCCAATTTTATCTTGCTAAGATTGTTTCTTGCTGTAGTTGTTTCAAAGATGCAAGTCATTAGGTACATTTTACCTATCCTATTTATTTGGTCTAAAGCAAATATATCGGTAGGAAAAACGATAAAATTTAAAGGGAAGAAACATAGTAAGTACAACCCATTCAAATTAAAATTGTCATTTTAAGTAATATGACTGATCTTCAACATAGATATTTACCTATTTCCATGACTAGCTTTCTTTTAACTTGTGTAGAAAAACATTTGTGATTAGAATGTAGTATACAATAAATGTATTCAATTTGTCGTGAATATTTTGCTGTTTAGATCCATATGCTTTATTCTAACTAAGGAAAAAAAAAGGTTTAGCATACTTCTATCTCCTTTCAATAACAGATAAATTGTAACAAAACGCCTGTCAATGTGAATTTCCAATAACTTTGGTTTGTACATCACAACAATAAATTATTCTAAAAAGTTATTTGCGGTGTGTATATGCGTGTGCGTGTCTTCTTATTATGCTTGTGTTTTCATTTTTCATAACTAGTAATAAAATGCATATATTTCGTTTCGAATCCTGGCCCGGGAAAAAGTTATGTAAGGGCCGTAATTATTAAAAGGGTTCATATTTAAGTTTAAATTTCTAGTGGATATTTTAGTGCCCAATTATCACTAGGACACCATGGTGGCGCCACCTATTTATTTATTACGCAACCAATCTAATACCAGGTGAGAACTCAGGTACCCTCTAAACAACTGCATAAATTTTGTTGATGGCGCATAAAACTGGTGGCCGCCACTATAATGGCTTAGCGAAATAAGGGCTTTAATGTTTTTTCTGTATTGGAAATTCAATTGAAAAGCTTTTCAAAAAACTTAATTATTACAAATAGATTTATAATACCTAATATTTTACTATTAGATATACCAGTATTAATGAAAAAAAACTTGTTGAATGTTTCTAATAAAACCAATCGCATTAATTGTAAACCAAAGATAATAGAGTGAAATTAAAAATAGCCTTATGAACAGATTAAATACGTAACATAATATTTTATTCTTAACACTTTTGTGAAACTTCTAAAATGCTTTTGTGTAAATATGTGGTTAAACTTGTTACTGTAATTCAATAAAACTATAATGTATAATTATGTTGTTTCTGATTCAGCTAAATTGTACAAAACCTTTGATAAAATACGACTATATGTGTCTTCTAAGGTTGTTCCAGGATCAATATAAAAGACAGTTCATTGTTTTGAAGAAAAAACTTTTTATTTAGATTATAAACTTTGATAAAAATAATTATATTAATAATATTTTTATGACAACTTACAAATATTAATATAAAAGAATAACGTAACATCTATTCAATTAAAACTTAAGTAAAGTAGAATTTAATAACGAAAATGTGCTACCACTTTCGGGATGTGTTTAACTAGTGTGACTACTGTTCCCTCCGCACGCTGTGCCGCGTCGCTGGCGTCGGCGCATCTACGCTCACACGTCCACCAACCAGACCATTGTGCCACAAACAAACAACACACTCGACAGAAACATTATTGACATCAGGGAAATGTTACAATAGTTTACATCAGAAATCATTTAGAAAATACAAGTGAGTATCTATAATAAAGTAACAGAATGTTCAATAAAAACAAAGGCAATAACAATGTGTTGTTTGTTTCCTTTATATACATTACAATATCTATACACAACCATTTATAGAAAACTCTGAATACATTGCACATCAACACTAGTGCTGCCACCCGGCGACGCCGCACTGGCGTACACATTTACCTCTTAACTGATCTATACGTTATATTTATTGCTATCTGACACTTGTGACTTATGACGAGATTCTGAATCACGATCTAACATCAATGTAAGTAAATATTAAAGCTGCACAGTTTATTATAATAAGTACATAAATAAATATTATTAATTGAATACGTATAAGTAGGTATAACAATGTCGTTATAGTCTGCTACATGCACAGAATTCGCAGACTTTGAGCAACTATTACTTATATGAACTTAATACAAAATAAACAGATCTAAAAACCTTAAAAAATATAAATAGTCGTGGAAGAAAATTTAACAAGTGTTTAAAGGGCGATTTCAAGAAATATAAATGCGACACGTGCAACTTACTAGTCACAACCGAATCGCTTCTGAAATTAAACAAAAACAATACAAAAATATTACATACAATACGTAATATCAATAACACTACCTTATTTATTTAAAATTCGATGTCTACCTGCAACTTGTGACACTAAACCAAACTATCTTAAAGATTCTACATCTACTTAAGTACTCTAAATTATGTCATAATATGGCAGTTAATCGAACCGTCCGCTCCTAGGCATTACCTAAACTCTCCCTTCAAACATCTTTATTTAAGACCAATCATTTTAAATCAGAACCTTGTTCTGAATGTCAAGATAATCGGTGGAAAACTTAATATTTTAAAAGGTGGCAATCGGGAAATTATTCCCAGAAGAGGTTTTTGAAATATTTGAAGATTAACTTGGAACTTATAAGCGTTAGATTTTGTAAAGAAAAAAGTTGTAATATTTAAAATGGTCATGAAATGAATCATGCTTGTATAGAGTACGTAATCTCTCAGTTTTATAGCCTAACACAAAGAAAAGCTGATTATAATTTATGGTTCTTTTCAGCATGTCTTAAAACTATAAATAAGTCTTGGACACAAAATACTTTGCTTAATCTACAATTGTTGTCATGGCCCGATAACTTACGATTCAAAATCCTTTGAAAATAACAAAAAAACTAAACTTAAAATATACACAAACCACTACCTTCAATGATTATGTTTTTTGTTCAGATGGACTTGACTTTTGTGACTATGTTTAAATGACTATTATATGTTCTGTAAATTATGCAAAATTGTGACTTCAAGGTCTCATTTTAAATTCAAATGAGTGCCTATTGCTTCCATTTCGATAAAACTTTTAATTCATTTATAAACTTGAGAAGTTTAGTTGTAGAATAAAAAACTTGTGAATAAATTAGCAATTATCTAAGTAAGTATATATCTTCTGTCCTGATAAGATTACAAACCATCGAAATGCTTTAAAATGTTAAACTTGAAATGGAAGCATGTTTCTTGGTAGTACCTACTAAAGTCAACTAACGTATGGATTGAGCGAGCTTAAATCATACATACCTTATATCAAACTTAACAAAAGTGGATGGCATTTAATATGACTTAATATACTTAAAATATTAAGTACTTAATATAAAATTATTAAGACCAAGGCACATAATTTTTCACTCACTGTAGATATATATATACCTACACTATTTGTGACAAGAATTTCTTACAATGTATATCATCATGGCAAGATAAAAAGGTACCGGTTGAAATGACAACTAAACATCTAGTATGATAACCGAGTGAATGGCACACACATTTACATTCAGAACAATTCATTCATTTGATAAATTCAATTAAATTTTAATGTCATAAAAATGAAATTCAACATCATTCATTATATTTTGGCCATCACCACATCACTCTATTCTAATATTTTTATAAGGCACTAAAGATATTTACAACTCAGTCCCACAGACCCTTTTAATGACGATATATCTTCGTGACAGATTGTGCAAGATTACGGTGATGAATTACTTATAAGTAAATTTCAATCTGAGATCGACACTTTATAACCCTATCCCGTATAATATATTCGTGTACCGAGTACAGAGGGTGAATATTGGAACACCGATCGAAAGCTTGGAGTTCTCACGCAGTTAGTGATTTTCACATAAAGGTGGGTGCTCTCGTTACTGTGATGTGTAGTAAGAAGAGAGAAGGCTCGCTAGTGATCCAACGGTAGCTCCACGAATGTTATGTCGTATAAGGGTTCGTCCTCACTTGCGCCCGCCGGTCTCACCTCCAATAGAAACATGTCTTCGTTACAGTAGTACGCAAGCATTTCGTCGTCAATTTTGGCCGTAATCCTATTAAAGGAAAAAATAATTCGTTAATTTTTCTGTGGTACATTGTAATTGTAAAAAAGTTATTAAATCTTGAACAATAATTTGTTTTGCTGTACCCGAAACATTAATTTAATTAATAAGTTAATTAGTTGGTATTCAATTGCTAATAGTGCTGTGCTTGGTGATAGGTAGGCAAACAAACAATGAAATAACTTGAAATTATTGCAGGTTTTGGTGGACATGGAATATTATGTTTAGTAGTAAACCTGTCTCCGCAGGGTGTATCATAAAAAGCATTATGTAGTTAGTGGCGCGCCCTTCGGACAAGCGTAGCGTGGCGGCCGACGATGACATGTCTAACAATTAACTAAGGCCAATATGAACCACTTACCCTTTCTTGTTCTTTCGATAAAGATTATTAATTGCCGAACTTGAAATTTTGTACTTATTCTCAATCTGAAAATAAGCAAAAAACAATCGATTACAATGAGTTTTGCTTTTGAACCGAGACGTTTCGTTTGACGGAACGTGAGAGGAGCTGGAATCCGAGAAGGTGGTGTAGTGGTTTCGATAAATCGTTCGCGGTTCGAGTCCGGTGCAGCGAGCGGCGGCCGCGCGGGGTTAATTACAACATGCAGTTATGATGATCGGTTGTGTGTATTAGACAGGTTATATAAGCGCCACACGCCACGGTTACAGCGCGACGCGAGGGCCCTCTCCCTCGCGACCAGGACGAAGCGTCTCAATTCTTTATCATTTATTAAATTGTTTAGCACACATTAAAACAAAACAAACGAAACAACGAGAAACATCCATTTTATCGCTCGCTGTCTCGTTCTATGTTAGCGAACATCACCACAGTTATTAGTGTGCATTAACTCACAAGTCTTTATTAAACAAAGCGATGTCATTTCTCATTACCATGAATTCAAATAATCGAATTATTTACTTATTTTCCAGGATAATGACAAATGTGAACGCCAAAAAAATCTCAGACATATGTAACTAGCAATAAATTTTATTCAAATCATAAATTGGAAAAATTGACATATGTCTAAGAGAGGTGTTATATAGGATAAGGGACGTGGAGGGTGTATTTAGAAGCGCGAGCGGCGGGTACTGACCGCATGCAGCAGGCCCTGCGTGGTGGGCGGCGCCACGTGCAGCGGCGTGTAGACGTCGTCGGTGTCCTGGCGCACGTACAGCATGACGCGCTCCGACAGCGGCGGCGTGCTTGTGCGGAGCCGTTTACCGACCACTCCCTCCAGCTCCAGCGAGTCCTTGCGGTCGCTGTATGGGGACAGCCCGCCCACGTCCGATCTGTATCTACAATCATAAAAGCATATGAGATTTTGATTCTGGAGAAGAGACAAATCACACGCACACACAAAGTCAGACGGAGACTAAAGAATCATAAAACTCGATCTCTGAAGGAAAGCTGTTGTCAGCGATAAACAAAATTGATGACTTAAGTCGTTATTAGGCGGATAACATTAAACTTTGAAAAATTAGTTAATTTATAAATAATTATTCGTAATCGCCTGTCTAATCAAACTAATAGACTTTTTTAAACAGATTTCTTAAGAATAGTATAATTGGCCATTTACATAAACTTGTGGAATTATAAATAGACGTATATGATTATTTGTTTTGAAGAGGCCTTCAGTTAATGAGGTGGTGAGACTTTTCTACATAGACTTGGTTATTAACTTGATTACACGACGTGAAAACCAGCTCCTTTGATGTTGTCGCTTATTATTTAAAGGTTAATAAATTTGTTGACTCAAGCTTTTAAATTCTTTTTCAAGCGATATGATTTTATCTAAAATATTAATGAAAGTTATACCACTATGAAGGTTAACTATTTTAATATAAAACAATAAAAAGCTGAAGTGAGTGAAAAAGAATAAATATATTTACGCTGCGGGTGCATCAGGTGGGAAGTGATTGTGGAACTTGAGCGCCGGCGCCTGTGGCTTGGCGGCATGGAGGAGGAAGGGCGAGGCGCCCTTCAGATGGGCTTCAGCCAGCGCCGCCTCGTCGTGCCCGTAGAAGCCTTGTATGTCCATCCCGGCGAGTTTGTCGATGTCCTCGGCAGGGCTAAACAATACCGGTGGCTTGTTCAAATCCGCCATAGAGTAGAACTCGCTCCGTTCCGTCACCGGATGGTATATCTCGTCCAACTTCTTCCTGTTCGTCGCCGACATTTTCCGTTTGGCTGCTCTTCTCTCTTCGTCTCTTGTTTTCCTCTCTGCTCCCTGAGAGTGAAATTTATATTAATCCAAAGTTTATTTAGTTTAATCAATAAAGTTTGATTTTAATTTAAAAGTTTTACACGTATGTTTACCTTATCACAAAACACTTTAATTTGACAATATCCTCTATGGTAAACTTGCGTATCTCTCGGATCTTCAAACGTGTCGATTTGGATATGTAGTGGTAAGCCCTGGAATTGTAATAAGAGTTGTTTTAGATATGTCGGTATCGGTACTTATAAACTAATTTGTATGCAGTATCAATAACTAATTTCATGTCTGTGTTTACTTCAGTTTAACGACAAAAAAAAGCTTTAATAAACGCGCAAGGGGATAATTGCCATAAATTTACGAACAAGGAAAATATGCACGTGTCTGAATCGAATCGCGTTAAAACGTCTTAATTGCGTTGGTTCGAGGTCGGCGTCATTGCGCGTTGGATAGCTAATCAAGAGGCTGATAGCGGGCTGGGCCGGTATCACAGGTGAAGCGTGGTGTTGAGGACAGGCTGCGGCGGGTCGTGACGCTAACTTGTACTACACCCCGTCCCTACATTTAACACCGCGCAACACCCGCTCTCACTCGTGGTTATCAATGCGCCACGACTCACACCGCGGTTACCGACCCCATACCCTATCGCTGTCGCCAACGCATCGATGCTTCAATTTACATACTTTCAGTGTGGCAAACTCAATTAACATTTGCAGAATTAAATAAAGTAAACGACA
This sequence comes from Choreutis nemorana, assembly GCA_949316135.1. Taxonomy (NCBI): domain Eukaryota; kingdom Metazoa; phylum Arthropoda; class Insecta; order Lepidoptera; family Choreutidae; genus Choreutis; species Choreutis nemorana. The sequence goes on from OX438598.1 coordinate 5,940,713, forward strand.
TCTCAAGATTAGCATTTTGTAATTACCTACATAACTATTCAGTATTACTACTTTTTATGTAAAATTAAAAAGTGCCTGACAGAAAAATTGGTTAGGTATGTTTTTTACTAAGATATTTAACATAACATTTTACGATTAGATAATTGATTATTATTTTCCTGCTAAAGTTATGCATACATTAATAATAATAAAATAACTTAACGGCTTATAAACATAGCCAGAGAGCAACTTCCTTTATGTTGAATTAAAAAATAACTTACACCAAAAGAAGGGTGTGTTTGACATGTACATCAGAAATGTAAATTGACATGAATCAGAATTTCTCGTGGAATTGGAATCTTGTGTCTATCTTTTATTCATAATCTAATCACACCAGTTGGCTATTTTATTAATAAAAAGATGAGATAGTACTTATAATTTACCTTAACTCCTTTCTGACTGCTAAAATCCGTACTTAGACACTGCACGGCGATGTTGATCTGAAAGTATATCATGTTACCATGTAATACATACTACGAATGATCAAAAACGGCATTGATATAAAAGTAGTGATGTTTCAGGTAGTTATTGTGGTAGTAAGTGGCAGTATAGGGTATGTTTATAGTGGTGGTAGAAGGGTGAGGGGGCGAGAGGCGGAGGCTGCGTGGACTGTGCTCATTACCGCGCTCTATGCAAATCACCCCTCTCGCGTTTTTACTCACCGCCATTGCCACCGATCACTGTCCGAACACATATTATCTGTCGCTAACAACTCGCATCCGCTGCGGTTTCTCTGCCCAACAATAAATAATTACCGATATCGGTAACCGACTAGCCTCGCCTAAGTAATTTACGGCAATAAAATAAACTTAAGAAAAACCATTCCACGCCTACGCGGCCGCGGCCCGGGACATGGATCCAAATTGGTCTACAGACACTAAAGAATCGTTCGGTGACAGAATACGACGTTTTACAGTTATAATTTAACTGATGCATCGGAACAAACGCAACACTTTTGGAACTTTAATTACTCATGTAGAGGCTATTTCGCTAGATTTTATTATTGTGGATTAAATACAATAATTAACATAGAATATTGAAACGGTTAAGTCCTTTCTGCAATATTTTCATTAAAGCTTTTATAAGTAGTTAATACAGAGAATAATAATTCTTTATGTTAGCAATTAAAGTAAGTCCGTTATTTATTATTCCTCTATTTAATGAGTGTTGGTTGGTGCGCTCTCACCGTGGGTTGCAGTAGCGTTGTTTGGCGCCGGACGTACTGGGGTTTTTTGTTTCATTTTTTGAAGCAACTCTACCTAATATGGCTGCAGGACTCTATTTAATTACACCTTAATAAGCGTAATAAAATCATGATCTGCGTTTTAATTTGTATAATAATGATAGCGATGTGAACTCACAATGTCATGTTTTAAATATGCACATATTTTTCTGTTTTTTCTACTGAGGTCATTATTTTGTTTGCGATTTCCAACTGACAAAATGACACATACGGATATGTTTACATTTCTGGCTTACAAATTTCACGTAAGCATTAGATAGACCATATATATTTAAAAATATTTATATTGTCTTTCTTACCTTTGCTGAACTTTCAAGAGGATTCCAGTAGACCGCGATCGCGTTGTGAGCAACTTCCTCTATGCAGCCCGCTAGACCAATGCTGTTCTTTGTATCTGAAACAAACATGGAATTGTCATTTATCCCATCGTAGAATAACTGTGCTTTAATGGCGACGAAGATTTCGATTAAGATATCAACGCACAATACGTCATCGGCCAAGGAAATTTATTCGTTGGGCGTGAATAATCGTATGATATAGTATCGATTTATCAACGACTGCAGTGTTTCCATATCTGTCCTTCCTAGATTGAGTTTCATGGTAATTACTTAATTTCCATTTGATGTAATTACTTGTATAATTATGTTTTTTTCCAAACGGGAGTGACGTCACCGAGGTGGTGATCGACGCGACGCGAAGTTAGTGGTTTGGGGCGGCTTGTGTCGGTTGGGCGAACGGCGAGAAGACAATGTGCGGGTGGTGGGTGCGTGTAAATCTGCTGCGGCGCGGAGGGTGCGTGGGCTGTGCCTATCAGTCTGGCAGCGATCTGTGCGGGCACCGCGCCGACGTGTTTATGACTCGGAGGACCGCCGCACGCCCTCACGCAACCTTATTGTTTTAACTGGCTTTTACAAATTTACGACTATCCGCCTCGTCCTGCTGCAGATCAAACTATTCTGCAATGTCTCTTCATACATACATCTAGGGCTATCTTAAAACAAAATTATCGCCAGCCGTGTTTTACGAGAGTATCAGTGTCCTACTAATTCGATAAGGTAGACAGCCCAAGCCTACGTAGTTATTTTGAGAAGGAATTACTTTTCAAGCATGGTAATGAGCCTGATGACGTGAATCTATGTAGCACCTAACTCAGTAACTACTACCACACCGTTACGAAACTTACAGGCAGTAGGCGAGTAGATGACAATTTATGTTGCTATAAATATTACTGGCAGTAGGCACAGACCAGCCTATGCGATATAAGTATTGAAAGCTAGGAACTACACGAAAAATAGCGAAAGAAATACAGCCTTCATTCTTCGCTCGATGTTTCAAACAGGGACACAGGTCATTTATATTTTGACGTGGTCAATGTAAGTGTATAGTAATTTGAAAAATCAATGATGCATTCGATAATTGTTACAGGAAATAAGCGTGATAGTTTTTGTGAGGTGGTAAACACGCAAGATAGTAAGGTGTAGTTTGGTACTTAAAGGCACGAAGACACGAAGGTATGAAATGAGAGAAGGCATTGTCTAGTGGTCGCAGTGCGTGCCGAGCTGTGTCCCTCGGCCGAGCGCGCTGTGCTCTCATATCCCAAGGCTCAGGTGTCCAGTAATGCCCTTGGATACATCTTCATGTCTGTCTTCAATATTAATTTTAATTGTGTATTTATATATTTATCCATATCCTTAAAAAACAACATAACCTTGCTCAATAATACATACAATACAACCTACCATCTATCAAGAACTTTGGTTAGACATAACATTCATTTGTAATTGCTTTATCACGAAACTAACATTTTTTTGGAAATCAAATTCCTCCTGCTTGTTTATCTTATTTCATATAACATATCATAACGTTTGTAAAGAAAAAAACTCACTAACATCGAGATAAGCTAAAAAACCTTGACATTAAACTTGGCCCGGCCGTGCGAATTAATGGCTTCCATGTTTTTATTTTCCTTGAGATTTAATTTATAGGCAGTGCTTGTGGCGGCTGCGTCACTCATTACAAATGCCACAGGCCCCACAGAGTATGTTAGAATGTGTAAAGTGTCGTATATCACCGCTGTTTACTTGTACAAGCGACCGAAGCGATTAATAACTAAGAATTCCATTGATGACGCAAACATTATGTTTATTCTAAACTTTAATTATGAATTTTTATTTGTCAAAAACAAAGAGCTAAGAGAAAACAAAAAGCAAACCAACAAAATGAATAATATCTTGAGACTACATTTCAATGGATACATATTCAGAGTCATTTAGTTTATTATCTTTTAGTTCCTACATTTATGTTAATATGAAAAAGTATATAAACAGTAATTGAAGTTGTGGTAAGCAACAAACTTCGACAGATCTCATAATGTTCGCAGTCTACGACTTAATAAAATCTTAAATTTTCCATAAATAAATTTTTAATTTAAAAAATTATCTAAAACAATAATTTCAATGAGTCGTGCAAGCCTGCGGCGAGTGTGCGCGGGCGCAGTAGAGGCGCATCGCAATTAACATGCTAATGAACGCTCCCAGATATCATCGCAGTAATTATGTCCAACCACTAACATATTCTATCTCACCTTATTACTCTGCTTACAATTTTAGCTAATAAAACAGTATCCTATAAAAGGTAACAAAGTGAATAAGAAAATTCAACTTAGTATATTGTTCCTGTGCATAATGGTATTCGAGTGGACGACTCTATGACATAGGTGTTCTCATGAATTTCCTCAACGACCTCTTATCGTTCGGTATTCAGCTACAGACTTGGACAGATAAAAGCGTTAAAATATCTTTATTATTCAAATAATCTTAACATGTGATTAACCTTAACTTGTGAGAATTTCCTGGCGTTATGTTTATCTATAATCTGGTTAATGTGGATGTATGTGTCATTACGTGTAGATGTAATATGAGGCCTGGAGCGATGGCGATGCTCGGATGTCAGGAGCGACGCCGCTGTGGAGTTTTATTTTTAGACGAAGCAAGTGATAGCTTCTTTTGTGGTAGTGTGTGAAGCGAGCGATATTTATGCAAATTTCCTAAGAAGATATAATGGTGAGTTGTCCCAGCTGGTAATTAGACGACGGCCGCAAGGATGCGTCCTCACCACACGCAACTACAGCGTGTTTCTGTGTCGCCTCAAGCTCGACTCTTGTATTTGTGCTGTAAATGACGTACTTCAGCCAAATCCTCAACGCGCTACCGCCCGCCTCGATGGTTCACTGCTCTTTTTGCAAAAAATACCATCGATGCTAATTAATTCTTGTAATAGCTAAGATATTAATAATCTCATGACTCACGCAAGTCATTACGTATGTAGGAAATAAAATAATTGGTAAACACTTACCAGCATCCAATATTCTTTGTTTGACTGAATGTTGTCTTCCATGCCAAAATTGCCAAGCCTTGATCTCGTCCTCGGGGGATTTCTCCTCTCGAAACATGAGCATCACGACGCTCTGGAAGAAATTATTTATCTTAATTTACTATGTACTAATGGTATGGTGTATGTATGTATGGTTTAGTAGAGTTATGGAGTAGTCCCAGGTTCATGTACCCCTAGTGGTCATAAATTGATACACAGGGTGGTCATTAGAATCATCTCACGGCGAGCAGCAATGCTCCTGTGTTATTTATTACGATCTTTTAATGGCGAAAGTACCATCGAGCGCCTTGAGCATTTCGCGAATACGCAAAATGCGTTTACCCACGCATTTCTACGCTATTACGCTAAACGAGCGCGATTATGTCGTTGCGACGGGCATCTTAATTTCAAACACATTTATGTGTTCTTTGAAAAAATGCATTTAAAACCCTAGAATCGTTTCCGTTCACTTGAAAAAAATAAATGCAGTTGGGAGATTTCTATAGTCAGACGAGTTAGAAAATGAAGTGTAAAAGAAACGGCTCGCGCTCGGCACGGCGCGGTGCCGGACCGAGGCCATATAGGGCTAACGACGAGAAAGCACCTCCGATCGCTGCTGATTGATGGATCGGTACCTGCCTCGAGTGTATGATCGGCCACTACTACCACTGCACAGCACTGGACGCGCCCTTTACTTAACTACCTATTCAAATATACTATTGCTAATACGCAATTATTTGATGTATTTCGAAGGTATCCCCGTGCTTATACAATAATTTGTAAACGCATGTAAATAGGCGAACTAAGAGCCTTATAGAATAAAATTATTTGGCCATGCAGACGGAATGTGTAATTAAAGTTACGTCAAAGTATGACAAAAAGAGTTTTTCTGCTAACTAATGAATTTAACGTAACCACGAAGTTTTTTGTGAGGAAAGGAGCTTTCGCCAAAGAGGTTGCAATCGGTTAATAACGGTGCGGTGTTAATATTATAGCTATTTTACATTAGAGTCTCACTTTTAAATAAATATAAAAAAAACAATAATTGTAGATAATATAAATTATAGATAATGTATGTAATAGAAAAAATGGTTTAAAATTGATGAAGGCAGCTAACATTCTTAATACCTTGTACTTTTTAATGACTAACGTTATATGAAATTGTCTTCCTAGTACAGACGTAAATGATTCATAAACACTTGCTATTTAATTTAAAGGTTGGTAATGGTTTACGTAATTTACAGTCTATTTGGACGTTGCTATTGGTACTGGACAATGCTGGTATTGTTGCATGACTAAGAAACGAAATAGAACACTTACAATGTTAAATGCTGGGATTGCGTTATTTATCAAAGACATGCTTTACTTTGATTTTGTTAACTGCAGACTGTCACAACTCTTGTCATATTTATAACACCACCCTGTTGTTTAAAGCGTAGATTTGATTTGATTAATTTTCTCAATGTACAGATAAATAGTATTATCACTTTAATTTATCTATTGTTATAACTACTTACAATCAAACGAAAATTATACTTTAAAATTGTTAAACCTACGCTTTAGTTTATAAAATATATTATTTATGTACAAAATACTTTTATGCATGTATTAAAGTGATAAACATTTTGAAAATATCTATAATAGCTCCTCTTTACGATGGGCCATACCTGGTTATTCGAAGATGGTCACCAAACTGGGCCATTGCGTGGAAGAGGCTTCTGATGGCTTACGGTGCTCATATACAAAATGGCAAGGGATGCTCTATCTTATAGAGGAGCTATATGATTTTAAAAGTCCAAAGATACGAGTATTAAAGCGTAGGTTTTGTACGAGTATCTCTATTTGCCATATCTTTGTCTTAATATTATTTTAAATTGAATTCAATATATTCAAGTATTTTTCAGACTATTCTTTAAAATAAGTAAAATTTTTATTTAAATTGATAAGTTTTAATTTAAAAGGTAGATTTTCTTTAAAAATTTACACAGAATCCGAATGTTTATCAGAACGTATTTATTTAATCATTTTAAAATAAAAAGTACGCGAGATTTCTAATTAAACGATAAACCTGACCGCGGCAAGTAACGTTGCTGCAGTCTGAACCTTTTCGTTTCTCAGACCAGTTAGCTGGAACTTTTTGGGCTGTCAATTAATTAATCGAGTGTATCGACACATGACCCTATTTCAGGAGCTCAGTTGACAATCTGTGTTATCTGATTAAACACGCTTTCTCTCGAGACACATGAGCTCGGACACTCCTATCTATCCATCGCACCGATTACTCTGTGACAACCACTTCAATCTATTTGAATAAGTACTCATTTGCATATATTTCACGTACGAACTTTAAAATTACGCAATAAACACAACACCGAGCTCTAATGTGAAAGCTATCATTAATTTTAACTAATAAAGACTTATTTATGACAACAGTTCAAACTACAACCAAGCGACAAACCTACGCAATCACTTTAATTAAGACATTATTTTGAACATTTCGTTAAGTTTCGAAGCGCTTAGTTAATAAACCATGAGTTAGGTTATTTTAGAAACAAATAACATTCTCCTCATAGCATTCAGTTAAAACAAGTCGGATTGGTATAAATGGTCTAATTAAAGAAGATATTGAGTGTTTCCTTTCCACGTTAATGAAAAATCATTTCTCATGACGTTACTTTACTTGATTTACAAGCATGGGAAGCTTTTCGACACCTGTTCATTATTAATTGTGGTCTTTATTTATTCTGATGTATAGGTTTTATTGTTAACATTAGGTAAATACATGCAGGTAAAGAGGTACTGGCACTGGTGTCGACCGACGCCGACGCGAAGCGGATGGTTCGTTAGTCGCTAGAGAGGGCAGAGCGCGACATACATCCATCAGCTGTTATCTACTTTATGACAATTATTTATGTTCACCGGCCCCGCAAAACTATTCCGCTTACCGTTGAGCTTTATCGATAGTGCAAAAGTAATGTCCTGCCGTCTCGATACGCTATATCAGATACGGTTACGTCTGTTTGTTAAGTGCGCCAGTTGTTTGTGCTAGTTGTTTTAACGCCTAGGTTATTTGCTGCGAATGTTCTCCGCAGTGAATGTCGGGTTTCGACATAAATTCTGAGCGGAACTGTGGGTGTAACTGCCGCGCGTTAGCCTACAGTCGACGTGTCGATATCTATTTCACATCAACGGAAATATATCAATGACCATTTCATTTGCGTCGAGACAAAACGATGCAAATAACGCTGTAGCTGGTTGCATCATTTAACTAGCGATCGTTTCTTTGAGACTGGATTAAAAATAGAAGTTGTGTGGCAAAGTGTAGGTATATTAAGTAATTACGATGGTGCGTGACGAGGCTGGGAGGCTGGGAGGGTGGCGCCGCGGGTGCAGGAGATGTGCATCCGTCGAGCGCTGAACAAATTGCATGAGTCGCTCGCATCCGCTGCACAACCTGCCTGCACAATGACTACTACTACTAGTACATATTACTTTGGTGTACTTCATCATTATTCTTTGCCTTTTCCTATTAATATTTTGAGATCGCCAACCTATTAAACTAGATTCGACCAAGTATCAGTCTACTTCTCTATGTACATACTGGTGCACTTGATCTAAAATTGCATGATATGTAGGTGGCGATTCGTATACCTAATCCTTGAAGGTATAATCTTTTCTTCACTTAGGCAAACGTGATGGTATTGGAGGTAAACCTATGAACAGCAACCGCTAAATCTCGATTGCGTCGAAGCAAAGCTATCCGTCGAGCGTCAGATTAACATCCAAAGTCGCGTTGTAACACTAATCTGCTTAAATGTCGAAAGGAAATGTCAGATATAAAGTGCAGGGCCCCCGAGCAGCGTGATGCGGCTTAACTTGCGTGCCTCCCGCTTAGAGCACACCTCTCAATCACATTTTTCTCAGTACTGCCAGCAAAGTATGCAACCATACTTAAACGAAGTAAATTTATACAATAGCCGATTGGAAATTCCAACTTTTCAAATTCAATTAAGCCTATATCAAAAGTTACGCATGCATACTAGGTATTTGAGATAGCTTTATATTTTTATAAATGTCTAAATAGGCATCAAGATTTTCAATACTACCGAGCTCTCTTACATTGAAGTTGTCTTATTTACCCGCAACTCACGAGAATTACACAATAGTCCCCATCGGAGTCTGTTGATGGTCCGCGATGTTATCGACGATTGACGCTAAATACGCGCGCGCTGTGACACCCCAATATCAAGACAATGACGGACTATTACGTAACACCACTTAAGTTTCGACTGTTGTCAATCAAGACTTTAAGCTGTACCTTTTAAGAATAACAACGATATCACATTGAATGATAGTTTTCAAGTTGATCAGTTTAAACTTGCCTCTATGTTTTTCCTATAAAATTTGAAATTGCACGAATCAAAAATTTTAATTGCTCGAAACAATTCATGACTTATATCCGATTATGTAGACTATAGTTACGTGTCCTATTACCAAATTGTACGTAATATTTCGTAAGCATAATAGTGATCGAGTGATGTTATGCGAGCCTGAAACCGAACGTGGAAGGTTCATGCTCGACGGAGCGACGCGCGCGCACTCTGCCATACCACAACCACGCAACGCTGTTACTACACTTTTATTGATTTAAGTGCTCAAAATGAGATACTAAGAAGGTTATGTTAAAAACAAGCTACTTGAAACCATTTTAAAAATAGCAGTGTATAAATCCCATTCATCTAAAGAAACCTTAGGAGTTTATTACATAAATTCATTTACATCAGGAGGAAATACAGTCTTTGATAATTTCCATAAGTTAAAGTATTTTAAATAAAATAAACCAAAAAGAATTATTCATCTTAATCAAATGTTGAGCGATTAAATATTTAATGTCCCAGTGAACGACGAAACGGCTAAGAGATAAGTAACGAGTATTAAAATATAATTACATCTGACGTCATGACCCTACCTTTTCTTTTGATTTCGACCGACCTAATTATCATTTTTTCTTCCCAAAAATGGTAACATGTGAAATTTTGCGAAGTCGGAAAGCGCAAATGATAAAAAAGCAATTACATTGAAAATCACACAAATTACTCTTGAAAATAAGAAAAAAATCTATATAAAAAGTACATTACATTGAAGTATGCTCGTGGTTGATAAATAACCACCGGCGGTATGCCACAATGTCTGGAATAAGAATTTAAATTTATTTTAAATTAGGGTAAATATTCTCTTGTGCTTACTTACGAGGTCCAGACTGAACGAGAAAAAGACATGTCATATCTTATTAAGTAAGTGTAATTTAATAAATTATTATTAATTTTACTTAATTTCCAGCGCCTAAGTTAACAAAAGTGCCACAAAACAGCATCGGACATTGGCACAATAACATTAATACTGTGACTATTTTTATTTAATCGCATTTGAGGCAATGCCGTTACCTACGCGCTTTCCGTATAATTTAGCAATTTATAATCATTAGCGTTTTTCTTCTGCGACAAAGGACAAGAGGAGGTGAAGCGGGTGCGGTGCGGTGCGAAGGGTACAGGGGGAGGGTAGGACTGTGTACAAGCTAAATTGACACATCTCTGCATATGTGATTGATTGCGTGCATGATTGGCAACTATCAACAATGCTCATGCAAATTTGGATTCCTTTTTTGCGCTACATTGAGCAACATTTTTGCTAACGAAAGTTAATTTCCGAGCAATGTGTGGGAAATATTGTATCTTTCTCCGATGACAGCCCTTCACTGATGTTGAAGTTGGCCGAAAGCAGTTGCGTGCTCTGAATATAACCGTTATAATCCCTCATCAGACGCAGAATGTGACTCCAGTGTTAAATAAAAACCATCATTAACGATTACCTTAAAAAGACAAACTGGAGCAATCATTAAAATCGCAAAATATTGCAAAGAGAAAAGCATGTGGTTAATAATACAAAAAATAGCGACGTGTCTCGTTACGCGAGTTTCCGTTGCTACGAAAGTGAACACAATGATGTCAGGCCACCGATAAAAAGCTGAGTAAAAAATACAAATGATGTGTGGGTAGCGCTTATGTTATACAGTTTAATCATAACATCCGAGTACAAGTGCATACGCAAGCGGAAGTTATCGCAGCTATTAAAACGCAAAATGCCTGAATTAGCATTGGAATAGTTAATACCGAAGTTCAGAGTGTCCTCTAGTTTTTATCTTCCGTAATAAACTATGTGAATTTACTTTTACGCCACTACTTTTGAATGTTTCTTCATAATCTTTTAGGACCTTAATATGGCTACTTATTTAAATTAACTCAATACGCTACGGTGATTAATAAAGAGTTAGATGTAGGGCGCCTCACAACCCTTCATGTGTCAAGTTTAATCAAACAATGACACTGCTTTGCTACATGCTACAAGATTAATTGCCACTGTGTCCTTTGATTGATCGTCCTTCATTCTCTATTTTTTCATCGATCTACGAGAACAATTTATTCCACTATGAAATAACGTCTTTTAAGATATCATTTTAATAAACAATTTGTCATTTTGGATTGAAATGTAAATATAGCGTGCGAAAAAGTGCAGTTGCTTCTCGCTGTAATGACGGAGAAAAATGAAGCCAGATGCGAACGAACATAAGAAACAGAGTAGCTTTATTTAATTAGGTAAGAAATTTTGGGATTCGGGTTGCAGTATTGAGGGCGATGCTATCAGCGAAGTTGTGCCGAAAGCCGAAAAAGGGCGGTGCCGGCTGTAATTACATTTCCACCACGCACTGCGCCTGCGCTACCACTTAAAACCTCTCTATTTACCAAAATTTCGTACTTCGTCTTACAGCTTTCAGACACGCAAAGCTTGTCCGTGTTGCGTGTGAAATTTAAATTGTTAGCTATGGTGTTTCACGATTAATTGATTTCAATTTAGTTTGTTTTAAAAGAATTGTTTATCTTAATCAAATATTACATTCTTGTAATGATTGTTTCAATAGATTAGAAATGTAAAATGAATAGTCACAATAGGTAGAGCTGAGGAAATCGTTAGCAAAACTCGACTGAAGGTACTGGAATGTCTCGATACTGCGCTGCTTCCTTTTGAAACAGCAGAATGCTCGTTAACAAAACACGATGTTTGCAGTATTGAAATTATTTTATCATATTATACGGTATCGTTATTGTTTAAAAAGGAGCGATATTATCCGAGAGCGGGCCCGGACTCCCGGGGCGGTCATTGTGTTCCTATATGGCGAATGTCAAAAGCGTCGTCTTAATTATCGGCGGAGGCTATACAATGCGGACTCGATTGCTGGAGATAAGACCCTATCTATACCTATCTCGGTTGGTATTGAATGCGATACCGCGCCTGTGCCCGCGCCCCACTTACAGCCTTAATAATAACTTCAAACGCATGTCTTATTGTATCTTCGACTATTCTGATCTATTATCTCTACATAAACCAGATAAAACGTGTTTAATTATGTTATTTGCTTCTATATTTAAACAAAGAAGTGGAAATACATTTTGCAACAAATGAAACATTTTCAATACACGATAGATGATATTTTCCATGAAGTACTAAAACAGAACAATTATTTACAAACAATACTAGAATTTTAAAGACTCTACTTAGGTAAGACTTGTGACTAATTTACCCATGAAATGGATTTATCCAAGATAAAATTCCAGTTTTTCAAGTAAACTCCAGTAAATAATTAAAACAACCTAATTAAGTTCTTCGGATCAACTTTTTCATGTTGTGTCATGAAACTATAATGCAAGGGATTTCCGATTTCCACGGAGAGCGATCCGCTCGGTTCTTTTGTTCCGTATTTTCTCATGAGATAATGAATTACTCGACCATGCAACGCCACGTCACGCTACATACAAATTACATTACTATTCTAGTAGTCAACGTTTGATGCTATTTTTAATAATAATAGTGAAAAAGAGATTAGTAGTATTTATTTTGTTTAAAACGTTTTTTATTGAATCCATATGTATGCAATAATGAATCCATAATTTTTTCTTTGGCACTTACAATAAAGTATAATTTACTTTTGATTCCTAATTTAAATGTTTTAATAGTGTTTATCAAAAATGTATCTGTGTAGTTATGGTTGAAACTGAGACGAAATGCTTGCGGTCGCGGTTTCCTGCGCTTGCGACCACTCAACTAAGTGTTGGATGATAGAGAGCCGAGCCTGCCGGTGCAAGCTCTGATCTACCCAATAAAGTAAAACGCGTTTCCCTTGTAAATATTGAACAAACATCGATAACGTTGCTCACGGTAGCAATAACTTGGAACATTTTATTTGAAGCTCCAAGAATTATAAATTGAGATGTTAAGAGAGCCAGCGTAGTTTGTGGGATTGAATATGCGTTCTTAGCTTCGGCGCCGCTTTCTAAGGTCCAAGAGTGTAAACATCCGGCCGGCTACCGTTAATGCCGATAGCTTCAATTGATTTTCATTATAAAAACTGTCGAACAGTAGCCGCGGGCCGATTGCTTGCTCATGCATATTCATGGGACATATTCCACCTACCTATGTCCCGACGATCGATAAGGACCTTTTGCCTGACAAAAATACACGTTTGATTTATAAAACGGCGTCAAGTGTAAATATAATTACGAGCCTATTGGATTATCAAATGACAGTCGAATAAACACGTTCTCGTAATTAACTTGACAATACAAAGGAAGCAGCTGTCACACTTCAACTTACTCGGGGGATTAAATTCAGAAACATGTTAAATTGTCCTGATGATAAGACGTAGAAAAAGTTAATCTAACTAAAGACTATAAATTCTTTAAATTTTTTGCAAACTAAAAGTAGTTACTTTTCATATTATACAACATAACATAATTGAAGAGTCAACATACCTTAACAGTCTGATTCTTGAGGGGTTTGTCAGGATCGTGCACGTACTCAAGGGTGATGCCGTAGAACTGTCCCTTGTTAATGTATGTGATGCGGTCATCTTCACGCCGCTGAGAGCTGCTGCTTGCCGTCTCTAGGTGGTATTTAAACCCATACGGTGAAAACCTACAACAAAACATTGAATACTCGTTCATTTCTTTCATAATAAAAGTACCTATCACATATCAAAAACACACATTAAATATGTAGCTTCAACATAGTAAACGTTTATTATAGTAACAAGGGAAAAGCTTGCCCGGAAAAGTGCAATTTCTCATTTAGATGTTTATCACCAGATCAAGTTCTGTACAATAACGTTTCCATGAAGTAAAGCAATAAAGTGGACAAAAAGTGGAAATCTTAATTGCGCCGCCAGTAAAGCCTGTACCGTGCGTGGTTACGTAAAGGTGTGGAGATCCAGTTCGAAGTGCGCATTGAAAAAGTGTGTTTTCTCGTGATTTCCTGCGCGAAGGATCGACGGAAGGAAAACCCCGCTAAATTAGCGTGGATCGCGTGCCTCGGCTCGTTAGCGCAAGTCGCACGCCAGCTCGCACGCGCGACACGACCACGCTTGTCGCACAGATCTGCGCCCACGCCTATCACAAAAGAGAAAACGAAACTAGGAAACAACGCTGTCATTATCACCTAAACCTTGTCTTTACAATTTATATGGCCTGAGCTAGAAGATGGATGTTTCCAGTAATAAATTTGTAATTCAACGTGCAATATCTTTGTAAGATATTTAAATATGTTATGGTTCGGCTTTGTTGTGTAGATATACATTGGTCGTTTCACCATTAAAGCTTTGGTGAACAACTCCGGTCATGTTTGCAATTGAAGCGGGCCTGGACAGATAAAGGCCGTGTAATGCAAACACGGGCCGACAGTGACGGATCGGCCGCGGCGCGAGCCTATCTGATGTTCCCTAAGTGATTCAGAGACCAATTTCCATTTGCAACGCTGCCCTCTATTGTCATTTCAACTATTACTATCCTTTATTTATAAACGTAACTCGCAACGATTTTCTTTATTAAGCGTCTGCAATTCAAAAAAGATGTAAAAGATATGGCCCAAGAAATACAGTCAATGTACGCGCATGAATCCAACTTACTCTGTAATAAATAACACATTGTTTTCGAATGAGCTTCATTACAAATTTTAGCAGCGCAGCAGCCCAAAAAAGATACTTCCTGCGTGAAGACGAGAGGCTTTCATGAATAAATCAATCGAGGAGGCGCGGAAATTGATGAGGGAACAAAAAGCTCAGAACTGTGCGGCAACAAAATGTTGGTAATAAAAACGCATGCCGCGATAAGAGCCGAGCAGAGGCGACCCGTGGCGACCGCGCGCATCCGAGCCAAATTAGATGCGCATAATCCGCCCTTGTTTGTGTCAACGCGCTCCGTCACCGCGCCCGAGCTCACTTGGAGCGCACAGATACGTTACACAGGTGCTATATATTTGTGAAAGAAACCTCATATCTCAAATTGAGCTTCTCGTGTCGTAAAACTATAGGTATTGCTTATTATGTGCATATATACTAATTACAAAGGACCCAACTTACATGAGAATTAGATAAACGGAAAAAGAAAAGCTTCCATCAGTATGCATCACTCAATGTAAATTGAACCTCCATTGTCTGAATTTACTGATGCTACCATTGAAACAATGCTTGGAGCAGACTTGACATAGGCTTGCAATGCAGTTAACAGGATATTGTTAAAGTATCCATAGTAAAACCATAAATATGCAACTTGTTTTAGATTTTCGTAGTAATTATGTTCTAGATTTTCGTAGTAATTATGTTCAACCTTCTTAGTTGACCCAGGAGAGACCTCCGGGAAGATGTGGATAGTAGAATACGTGGAAATTAAAAGATGTTATCATTAAATTCCTTTAGTTTGATAGGTTAAAGTAGAAGGGAGTAGAAAGAGCGCATCTCGGCAGGCGGCTGCGCTGGGTAATGAGAACGCTTAGCTAAGGTAATGGCGGCTCGAGATTGCTGGCTGTAACAAACCTACACATGCAGGCTAACTGCTCCTATACGCTACCCTACAATTATTCCTCGCACACCATTCCAACAGTCGATCAAAGAAAATTGTTTAACAGGCTACCGGATAGGATCACTTTCGGACACGCGCTTAAACTCACCGATTACCTTTTAAGCCTTGATTGTCGGTCAAACATATTACACTACGATCAAAACAACTACCTTTATTCTTGAATTCAAACTGAAAATTTTGGTATCGAGTTACTGCCACTAATGTAAGAGAATTCAGAAGGAATGTCGTCCTTAATAGGTACATTTGAAGCGGACAGATGCAAAGATCGCGTGAGAAGCGCAAACCAAGCAGAGTGCCGCTATATTGCATGTAATACCTATACATACGTAGGTAGAAATATTAAATGTATAAGGAAATTCATTGTAATTAGCTATTTTACGATATTACATGCGGCAAGATGATTTTCGTAAAGGGATTAAGACGGGCTTGGCTTACAATTAAGAATATACAATTTCGTAATTGAAAAGATACGTAAAACCTCCTTGAGGAGATAATCGTGAAACACCGCACAACTTGATTACTGCATTATAAAATATATACCGAGTTTGGTAGTCATGTAGTATAAGCAAGTGAATTGGAATCTATTAGTAGAACGGATATCATGAGGTTACTCATAGGTACAAAAACAGCAGGGCGTATTTAGCTTTTTCTAGTCATGATATAAATAAATATTAATAATAATGGCTTTTACGATGACATTGCCAAAACTTATGAATAACTGAATTAGAAATTCTAATTATCGATTAGATTACACGCATCGAATATAGAATCCTATCAATCTATCTGTCGATTCCTCAATATTCGCATGCTACGACAGGGAAGTTTTTTGATTGCGGAGTTCGAGTGAATTGTTTGATTCCTCTGCCTGATAAAGTTAGCTGATCAGAAGATTTTTCAAACAACGCAAAACTACATAATCTTCTTCTAGCTTGATAACTGATTAGATAGCTTTATCTCGTCTTCGCCCTCGGTATACTCAACCGAACATTAAAGAAATATGAATTAGGATATGGTAAAGGAATAGGTAAACATACAATAGAATAAGTAGACAAAACCATTATTATAGTAAACGTTATTAAATTATTAAAAACAACAATAAGACAGTGGAAATGACTTAGTTATTTAGGCTAAAACCTACCCAGTAATTATAGAGATAATAATGCTAATGCACTTATCGTGTCGGCTTCCGTTGTCACCGCTCGCCTGCGCTGCGCCCGCGCACCTCATAGTCGTCGTTTGTTTACAATTTGTTTCGACATTGGGACCTTATATTAAGCCTTCTTTGTTTTGTTTTGTATAAAAAAAATTGATATATCCCAAATTTGTTCCTTTCATAAAAATTCTTCATTTCCGATGAACCCATGACACGGTATTGCAATGTTTAATTAGCCAAAAAGCTTCCCTAGTTCTAGGTATAGTCACGTAACAAATATCAAAGTTTGATTATATTGAATATAAAATGTAATAATTTTAAGCTAAAAGCTCATGCACTCCGAAATGATTGACCGGATTTATATAATAGTAAACATTACGTGACGTTATCAAAAATTAAAGACCCATAGATAATAATTTTACGTCAAATGTAAATAAAATAGAAAGGTTTACTACAGTAGGTTTATTATTTCTTTAGTTGCATTATGGAGACAAATGTTAACTCGCTGAAGGTATTTGATGAAGAAAAAACTCGATCTGTACGACATAAGTACCTACTGAATATTTAACAACCACCTTTTATGACTAATTTAATTATTTCTCTTATAAGTGTCCCTATTTACCGGTAAAACACAAAAAATAAACGCGACAAATGACAAGGTTATGTTAATGATTATTGTTGGCAATTGTATATAGGCTTCATTAAATTATTCTCAAGTTAACGTCAAATTAAATGTGCGAGTAACGTGCTGAGAAAACTCTTAACAATTGCAGCGTGTATTTTTATAGAACATCAATTATATCGAAGTAAGTTCAAAATCTAAAACCCGATTACCTACTGAACAAAAAAAATCATATTCTAACTACTATTCAAAATAACCGTAGTCTTAGGTCCGTATTAGTTGAGGAAGTTTGTGTGTTTCACAAAATACGGACATGTATAGATTAATGAACTCATTACCCTTCTGTTCGGCTCTGCGGGACGGTACCTACTCGGGTAAAAACTTAAGGGGTAAAGTAAAGGAAAATAAATAAATAGGTGCATAGCTGATATGTAAGCAAATTTAAATTTCTTGCACTTGATTTGAGTCAATTACCAAGAAAATATTTTTAGCATTTATATAAATAAATTATATATATAATATAATAATAAAAGCGGAAAAACTTAGAGGATCTTTTTTAACGACTAATGTTAAAAAAAAGTTATGCCTGATGTTAAAAAGGTACTTTATGTAGTTTAATAAACCATTTCATTAGTTGCCAAGGTTTTCGTATACAGATGCCATATAAAATCAAAAATTCTTGACTGTGAAATTTTAAATATGTTTTAATTGCGATCTGTTGTTTACTTTTAGTAGATAATAAGAAATATTTGGATGCAAAGTTCTAACACAAGCGTATATGACTGTAAAGAAAAATTCAATGTTATTGTTTACATAGTAAGTGCGTTTGTTTAGCACTATCCGTTTTTCGAGGAAGGGCCGCAGCATTCAGCGAGGTGCTAAGTGCAGGGTCAATAAGGTCTATCCGTTGGTACACTCCACTCCACTTAAACTATCGTATTACTTACCTACATACAAGGAATAGGGGTAATCAACTTATTGAAAGTTTGACCAATCAATTTACACCAATTTTGTAAATTGTTTCGTTTTACAGCTCAACTAGTCAAGACTCGAATGAAACTCAATTACGTTATACCATTTTTATCTTACATGTAATAAAACTGCAAAAATTATAATGTATTGAAATTGGTACAAAAATAACTGCAAGGGGTAATTTATATATTTGGCGTCGGGGAATATTGTGCTTAACAAAACTATGCTTGCAACTACAATTAGGTAATCGAAACGTCCAGCTTTAAAGCTATTCTCTAAATATAATGTCATCTTATTTTAATAACATTTGAAATAAGTGGGTATGATTTAACACACTTTTGTCTTTTTTACCTATCCCATTTTAGTTAAAGAAATTATTTGAAATAGATTTTGATATTAAAGTAAAGATTTTAAATTATGTATAGTGTTAACATTATCTATTAAATAAAGTTGAATTAATTAAATTCCGATACCGAGAGGTTCTCATAAGAATTAAGCAAGAAATGAAATTAATTTAGGTAACCGCATATTATATAGGCAATTTAATTTACTCCAAGGCAGTACATTATTAACTATTTAATGACTTCCTTCATACATTTTTACTGTGAATGCTCGTGGTAAGATATTTAGATATGCATATTTGAAAACATATTAATATTTTAAAGAATGAAAAATGGGTTGAACACGAACATTTTACAAATCGTATATTTATGTATAAAACTGTCAACTTTTTATACTTTGTGTAGTATTATTTGTTATTAATATTGTATTCTTCAAAACCAGTTTTTGCCGAAAAGTGGAAAATACCTATCCAGCTGTCGTTTCCTCGTTTTGCGTTTTAACTAAATTCTCAACAACATAAACTAATGAAAGTTAGAATAAAATTATGTAGTTAATTTAATAGTCAAGATATTTTCAGAAAAGCTAGTTTACACTTATAATTCGGATAAATTATCACAATAGAAAAGTATGATTACAGTACCGGTAAAGGTAAAAGCGGGTATGCGTAAAAGTTTTCTTGGTTCTTTAATTTCCCGTAGATGAGACCATTTTATCACATTTACTCTTTATATGCCATGAAAAGATTCCAATTTGCGCGGACTTATATTCCGGGAATCTTAAAGCTCTCTTATTTACCACAAAGGTGGCATAATAAACAAACGGCCTGGCTGATTTAACTGGACGACATAGCCGACGCCTGTCTGACCCTGCTAAAGCTTTGAAGCTTCTTCTAGATCCTTTATTTTATTATAAGATTTCCAAAGCCCTGGGTAAGCAAGATAGCTTGCTTATATCAGATATAAGTTGATCAACAGTAATTTAACCCAACCTACTGGCATAGTTTGAGCTCTACTTGCATAGTAGCTACCGCAATTAATTCAGTGCTCGTCATCATCAGTCGAAACACGTCAAGTACGTCCACTGCCAGATAAACTTATTCCCCAAACATTTCCAGCCGCAGAAATGCTCTGGCAACAGGATGACGTAATGCAGTATTAAAGGTACTTACAATTTGGCGATTTGTATTTTGTCAGCATCGTTTTGTCTGCCGAAGTCGTGCCAGGGTCTGGTACGCGGCGCCTGCGCGGGCGAGTGGTGCGCAGAGGGAGTGCCGCGCCCGTCCTCACCCACCGGCGGCTGGCAGATCACCGTGTAGTCAAACGACTAAAGAAACAAACATTATATCAACACATAGATCATTTTAGACCTTAGCCATAGGTTTTTACGCATGCCTCGATATGAATCTACGAGTTAACATTACAAAATTAATAAATCCTCAAATAACCACATCAAAATATGTTTTAAATGTGTTTAAAAGAATTTTTTTTCAAAAGTTATAGACCTAATGAAACAATTTCATACAACATTTCATATAAATGACCATAGTCCCAAATTAAACCTTGACTGATTGTCCCATATCAAGCTATATGTAACAAATACCATTTCAATCCTTATGTTACACCAAACTATATAGCTTATTGTGATATCTTATGTGCCACGAGCACTAATCAACGACGTACTTTTACACATAGAAAACATCGAAAAAACTCGAGGTAATTGTAAGTAATCACACCTTCCTTATTAAGGAAGGTGTGATTACTTCACATTTGAACCCTCATGTGTCAGAGTTTTATTAATAATCTGTATTTACACCTGCACAATGCATAGGTCCACATGCTTGGAAAACGCAACATATATCTAATAATTTTAAAAAATAAGTGTCGTTTATTGCATACTTTAGTGATGTTTTAAGAATGATTGTGTACGTTTTTAATGATATCGACAAAATTTTGTAAGGACTCAAAATCAACTCTTAGCCGTAAATTAATTTGTTCTTAAATAACAAATGTTTATCTTTAGAATGTTGAGAAATCTAAGTTTTTAGATTATTTTAATTATTATAAGTGATTTATCAACTGAAAAAACTATTCTGTCAGGCATTTATATTTATACTACTACTATACCATATTTTTAATGAATGGATGGATAATATTTTAAATAAAGCAAGAATTGAAATCATGTTGTCTAATAGCACATAGTATAATTTTAATTGATCCTCTTAATCACGTGCCATTAGTTTATTGTTAATGCACAATAAAGGTAAATTATGTTGATTATTCATGACTTACATTACAATACATTACAATGTAATATTGTATTTGAACTATTAAGGACCTAAGTACGATACTTTCTCGGAAATAATAATTCCCAACATTAGGAACTTATGACGTTCGTTTATGTCTAGTGTTCTGCTGCAAACACTCAACTTTGATATCAATTTAAAGTAGATTTTCAACATACTCGATCGCATTATTTCCCTCTAACCAAACATTTAATCAGAGATGGTTACATAAAATCTCATTAGATTCCAATAAGATATATTTTATTACAATAAAATAATCATAGTTGTAAACATTATTTGCTTTCCCAAAATTAATAGAAGGAATCATTCAACAAACACAAAAATCTAATTGAAAATGTTATATGGCGCAACCTTGCAAGAATTAAGTCTAATTGGGAAATAATTTATGATAATGGCTTATCATTAAAATTTCAATACGAGTACGTCATCGTATAAAGGTATCAAACACAAATCCATTTTAATGGAGACCCTATTGATCAGATTAAATCATTTATACATTCAAAAGCAATTGTTGAGACAGTAAAACAATTTTTAATGTGGTTTCTATGCCAAAATACATTAATATACAAAATTAGGATGGAAATTCATATTGACCTTGAACATAAATTTATTATTTTAGTACGCTGATTTATGGATGTTTGAGCTCAAAATTTATTTTCCTATTTTTGTCGACGAAAAAAATTTATATGAATTTATAAAACTTTTATCATTAATGCATCAAAATTGATAAGGTTAACACAGTTAACACTGTAAATTACAATATATAAGCTTATGTGTTTGAGAAATTGATTGTTATGGAGGATAAATAACTATATTGAATATTTTATGGAGTTATGTTGTCTGGGTCTGATCGTTCTTGTCTGGTTGTAGGTATATACTATAGTCGTGATCGCCGCACCTAAGACTACTCTATGACAAGCGACGAACAAAGCTCTCAATAATACTAGCTAACCTGACAATTTGTTGTTTTAATAATTCAAGTCGTTCATCTATTTAATCTACAACAGAGCGGTGGATAGAAGGTCGCGTGCCTCTACGGCTCGGTCTATTGTCTACTGCTGATTGTTACATTTCACTTAACACGCAATTAAAGACGACTTGTTGTAATACTGACATAATATCGTTAGCACATTGAATTGAGCTAGTAAACACACGCATCCCAAACAACCAACTAACCACATTTTAGGTACTAAGTAAGGTTCACAATTAACGCTTATGAAAATTAAAGTATCGAAAAACTGCACGGAGAGCGCGGGTGGGCTTCATTTGTAGTGCAAAACACTGTTTCAAGCATTGATTAGAGCATGTATCAATTAGTAAAGCAATCATGGATCATTCCATTTAAGGTTTAATCCATGATCTCAATCTGTTTGTAATGGAATGTTTAGTACTACGCATCGGAATGTTGCACCTGAATTCGGAGTAAGTACAAAGCATTTCCTAGAAGTAATGTTAATAGTAAAGGTACACAGTCCGCTGTGAGTGATGTGGTGTGATTTGGTGTAGTGTGGTGTGTGTATGAGCCCGCCCGCGCCCGACCACCAGCTCATCACCGACCTGCTGCACTGCGGCGTGGTCCCGCGGCGTGACGGCGTCCGCGCCGATGCCGCTGTCCGGGGACGGCAGGTCCACCGTCAGCCCCGCTGCCGCGATCACACTCTTGCTGTGGTACCGCGGCGCCGAGTACCGCTCGCCAAATGAAGACCCCGAACCCGTCTCCGCCTCTGAGTATGGAGGAGCAGCCCTTTGCTGATACCCGTCCCCAACGAAATACTCCCGGTAGTACGGCTCCGCAGGGAAGGAGGCCGGCTGGCGCGAGTACTGCTCCCCGTACGGGGTCGGACTGGGGGTCCCGGGTGGCGCAAACATTTGCGCTGCGTACATAGCGGCGTCTGGGAGGAGCGATCCGGCCGAGGAGGCTCTGGATGGCACTGGGGATGGTGATGTCGCCTCTCCTGGTTCACCAACCACCACCTGCGGACACACGCGTCTGTTACACGCGTTCTCCCACGACAACTGTCCACTTCGTATCGTCGACGCGTACATGCCGCGTCGAAGCACAGTCGCCGTTTCACCGACACTAAGCTCGTCCTATTGTAACACGATCACGGTACGAGTTCTAAAAGTAATTAATCCGAATAGTCCTGAGGAATAGCCTGAATCGCCTGGATGGGCAACACTGGCCGGCCGGGAGAGGGCGCGGGCGGGCGCGGCTAGTGCATCGCGAGCACGGTGCTCGGTGCATCGTACGCTAACAACAATAAATAATACATGAGTGACCGGTAAGGGAGGTGTGTGAGTGCGTGCGCGCGCGACGGCGGCGTGCGGACGTGTGACGCACCTTGTGTCTCGGTGGCTTGAGCGCGTGCGGCTCGGGCTCGTCGACCACCTTGCGGCTGAGGTCCTCCGGCTCGCGCTTGACGGCGAGCCCCGCGTGCAGCAGCCCCGACAGCTCCACCAGCTCCGCCCCGTGCGCGCCATTGGCTGCCTTCAGCGCGCCGCCGGCCCTGCGGAGGGGAGACACGCCTCATTGGTGACGGACGGAGCGCGCGCGCACGCCAATATAGAACGTGCGCGCTACTTTACAACGCACTGCCATTCTCGCTCTATCCACTACAAACTGTCAAATTGTCACATTTTCTTGCAAACACATACCTACTCAGTAATAAAATTATCATACACATGGAAAATACACCGACGTTTCTTCACAATAATATTAATAATGAGGAAAATTTTAAAGAATGCTGCTAACAACTTGATTTAATATTTTTTGGATTTAAAAATAGAGTTTTAATGTTATGTGTTATCATTTGATTCACAATTTTCACAACTAACTTTAAAATGAAGCATAATGATAAAATCATTTTATATCTTATGAATGCAATTTTTAGAATATGCATTCTCATTTTAGGTACACAAGATTGCAATACCAAGGGCATTACACACGCGTTGCCGAAACCTTTTTACATGTTTTATGAAGAACCCTTTTACCGTTTTTTAGTAATATCATTTAGGATCAGGAATTAGTCAAAAGAGCTAATTATATAAATTAGGTAATGAGTTTACTAATGGGAATTATATGAATTATTTAATTACACTTACTCAGTTGTCTTTATGCAATTAAAAGGAAATAATGCGAGTACGGACAGGCATTCTTTATTTGATAATAATTATCATGATAATCCATGACATAAATTAAATAAGACACCCGATAGGAAATGCTATAGAGGTGGATTGATAAATGAAATTCGATGTTTTATTCATTTCATGATCAAATAATATTTTTAAGTCCTACTTCAAACTATAGACATATTGCGAATGGCATTTTTTGTAATGTTGCGATTTAAACCCTGAAGCGATCTTATTTAATATTTATTCTGAATGCAATCACTGGAGAGGGAATATATTCCGTTAGCTGCAACTTCATTTGTTTAAAACCATTGTATGAACACAATCTAGGTAGGTGTGTGCATTCATTAAAGTGATTTGATTTGTTGTTGTGAGTGCAGCCACCTCCGCAAGGGAAGGCGCGGCTTTCGTCGGCCGGTGTCAGTGCCAGCCGATTTATTATAATTGAAGACATGTTTCATTGGCGCTCAGATGTTTATTTTAGATAACCGGCGCGCGGCACTATTTCATGCGTCCAAATTGGCGGGACTCGAACGCGCGACCTCCCGTGAGCACGCAGTCTCCGATTGCAATTCTCGCTTTACTCATTCTTGACGATTTATGCAGGCGATTTGTAAGAGAAACACGATGAGTGTGAAATCGCTCATCCGATAAAATAAACCGCTGCGGAAAACATCATCAAATCATATGTTAAGGGTGCTTTCACACTCGGAAGAGATGATTAAAATTATCGCTCTACAGTTAGTGGGATTAGGATTGTCCAATAGGTATAAATTCATTAATATGCAAAACAAATCAGGCCAAGTTAATGTTGGCAAAAATACGTCTCGGTGTGTTTTGACATCGCAAAGGGCTTAAAACTTCAACTGTTTGCGAAGCATGCAAATTGAATTTGCGTTAATCTGGGAGCAGTGTGGCAGCGCGCGGCGCAGCGGCAAAGCGCGTAGCTATCGTTATTCATGCGCGCAAACACAATACAGTGTTTGGTTGTCGTTCATTGTTGGCGCCTGCAAAAACGCGACACAAAGCGGCTCCGCTGACAGCTGAGTGCAGCGCCATCGCCACCGTCGCCACAAGCTATACTACGCACTGTGCACCAAGCAACGACTCAACAATGTTTATTACCATTCTAATCATTAATAATTACCATTTTCAGCCATAGGAATTTTCATTAGATCATTCAGCCCTATCCATTTCTTTTTTTTTTTGACGACGACGACATAGAGGTTCCGGGTTCGAATCCCGGCGGGGGCGGGACTTTGTGTTATTTGCAAGAAGCATTGTTTCGCTTACCAATCTTGGACGTTGTATTCTTCTTTATTTAGTATATTATACCATATGGTTGCTTAGCACCTGCGACACAAGTTCTTACGATACTTACTGCAGGGCTGAGTCAATGTGTGTGTCGTGATGTGGTTATTTATTTATTTATTATTATTTTATTTATTGCAGAGAACTTAAAAAAGCTCAAATGTGAGTCGGACGGACGGACAGCGGAGGCTTAGTTTAAGGGTCCCATTTTGAACCCCCTGTTACGAAACCTTAAAAAAACAATAGATTATTGAAATATAAAACAAACTTATTTTTCAAACTATGATTGATTCAATTATCCTTACTTTATACATCAATAATATCCTGATCTTAGTAGATACAAACAGATCCTTCGAAATGTTCAATTTAAATAAAAAGGTTCCCAAAAACTTTTAATCTGATATCAGTGTCATATTGCATGAAATTAGCATAACACAATCAAATAAAACCCAAGCATTCGTTGCAACTGTAACATATGCAAATGCATAAAAATCTTATCAACTCTGAATCTGAATTCCGTTCTGGGATGCAACTGTTATTGTAATTATTTGCAATGTTTACTTAACACCCTTTCACACATGATGAGTTTTCAATAATAAAATAAGGGGTGAGTACAACCCTTATTTTAACGATACTTTATACGTCGATAAAGAAATCAGTATCTTCGAATCATTTTACTTAGCTTTAGGTAGGTTATAGGTAGTGCGTATTATTATTAATACTTAATTTTTCCTCAGTTAAGAGAGAAAGCCCATTTTAATATCTGTATAATGAAATCATTCATAGGTACTTCATTTTTTACCACACTAAGCTGTAAATGTCAATGTAAGCCCTTCATCTAGGTTAAAGATAAATCATTGATTTTATATCAGTTTGCATCTCGTTAGCATAATAAAAAGCTAATTAAAGATACGACAAACGCCGTGGCAATTCTAAAGTTAAAATGACCCAGGTATTCAAAGAACTCAAAAATAAACATAGGTAAGTTTATTGTCGATTAAAATCAAAGGCAGCGACAGTTTATCTATCGATTGACGAATAGATAAGCTTCTCGCAGCGATCATGAGCTGAGGGAGGCGCCTGCAGCGGATGTAAGCATCGTAACTCCACTCTATTTGAATATTTCATCTCGCTAAATGTAGGTTTATTGCTACTTTTCTCACGGAACTAATACATTATCAAAAAAAAACATTAATTGAAAACGATTTCGCCATTTGTCTACGTTTAAAATGAACATTTGATCGCACTTATGTTATAAGTCTCCGACTGATTTATTTCCCTTTGGTGTCCATTAATAACGCTTTTAATGTTAAATAATAATAACCAACAGCTGTGAGTAATAATTTGCAAGAGTAGGTAACTGAATTGAATTTTTTAGTTGTTCTTTTGAATAGATCTAATAATAATTCGCATAATGAAATGGTCAATAGAATGGTCAAACCCCACCTTGAAGCATGTAAGTCACGATGACCACGGCTATCGGCGGCGACACAACGCTGGTACATGTCTTTTTATACATTATCTCTCAAAGAGGGTCGGGTGTTTCCAAGGGAAATGAATGGTATTAACTGCTATTCCATTAACAATGGCGCAGTATCTTCAAGAGGAAACCGGTTCTGGTGCTAAATGGGTCACACGGTTCCAGCTCCCTGAGTTTTTGTGGCACCGCGACATCAGCAACGCACATCCTCTACGGTTCGCAAAATTGCTAATTTATTCATTAAAAATTCTTGACGATGTTTTTTGTTCGTGATAAAGTAATGACAAGTACAATTACAACTAACCAAACATGACTCTCGTCTAGCTAATTAAGCCGCAATCGATCGATTGCAGTTAAGTCTCTTCTAAATCTGTAAATAGGTAGGCAAAAGCTAATTAGTAAATAGTAGAATGTGCTTAGTGAATTCAAATAGTTGTCTAATAAAGAAGCAGAGGTAAGCGCGGAGAAACTGATATCCCGTTAGTGGCAAGTGTGAACAGTGACAGGGTCAAGAGGGCCTGGCCCTCCCCGGTGCCGGTGCCGGAGGAGGCTTCCCGCCGCGCGTTTCTATGCTAATCTCCGCGTTAGCATTCGACAACCTCTGACAACTATTAATGGTTATAGCCATTTCTAACTAAAAGATACCAATAATATCCGCATCCCGACTGAAAGTGTTAGAACTGCGCCCGCGCACCACGCAACGCGCTTACGAAACTTTCACACCCACGCTAAATTTGACGGGAATTTATACAGACAGAACTAGTTCGTTTCTACATATATCGAGCATTCAATTCAAATATTACTAGCGTTTAGACAACAAACACAGCGGCTCGAACCTGACGATGCACCGGCGCTGAGCGGATTAGCATACAAACGCAATCGGTGATTCGGCGCTCGCATAGGTGCGGGCGAGTGGAGACATTCGTTTTAATATAGAATGAATGAATGAATAGGTCGCAGCGCGGTAGTGCGTGGGTCGCGCGAGACACGTCCTGGGCGTCCTTGTCAATGTGAGCCGCTTCCACCACATCCGTCTATTGTCACTAGCTCTATAATGCACTCGCCGAACAGTGACGACCGTGACTAGCAGAACGTCTCCCTGACGCATTCCAGACCACTTCCCTCTGCCCTCATATCCTCTACTACCTACAAATACAGGCAAGCATTCTTAAAGAAACAAACAAATGAAACAATGTTATCAGTTTCAGAGATGCGAGATTTTATAATAAACCCGTTCGTCTAGACTTAAAGAAATATGTAGAATCAGCCACGCATTAGCAGTTAAAACTTTGGTCAAGTTATTCTATTTTGAAATCTTTGATTAAAGAACTTTGTTTAAGATTGTTTTAAGGTTTTGCCGGATAAATAACTGGATTTAATTTTATTCATATTTTCTAAGCAACAGATGACAAGCATTAAAGTGAAAAATAGATTGTACTGGGGTCAAGTAAACATTATGCACTTCTCTGTTGGAATGTGACACGGCGTTTGCTCACTTTTATGTCGCTATTCAAGGATACTGTTAACAACCTCTCTGAAAGAGCGAGCATAATTTGATAGGGGTCGCGTTTCTATGGGAACATATTTAAACGAAGCTTTATCATCTCGCGAGACGGTTTTAGAAAAATTAAAAAAACATTTGAACTAATTTAATCTTGAATCAGACTAATGCCGTTCTGATTATTAATACGTTTAGTTAAGTTTTTATCTCCAATTTAATTTTTACGCGGGTAAGATGGAAAAATCTTAAGAATATTAATTCAATTTGAAACACGATATGGTTCTTTCGTTCTGTTATGATCGATGGATAACCAATAATTTTAATGATAAAGTTTTTGCTCATAAAATTTGAAACAGCAAAAATATGGTAATACGTCGTTGAGTTGAGCAGTAAAGTGCGTAGGTACGTAAGCTGTACGCCAGGAGGGGTAGGAAGACGCTGCGATATGCGCAGTTGTAATGTCTCGCATTTAATCCCGCCATAGGTATTCAAATGAGCTCATGTGATTTATTGAGTGGAACATTATCATTTTTATTATTTGTTATTCTTACACCTTTCGTTAGGGCCGGAAGCCACGCGGCCTGTGTCTCTGTGTACTCGCCCGTGAGACTCTGCATCAACATGAGTACTTGCTTAATAAAAAGCTCCATATAAAAAGATTGCACATTATCATAGTTTACATTTAAATTTTACGCAAATATATTGAGGATTCTTTTGGGCTGGAGTTTGGAGCAATTACAATGATAATACATTCGATCACGAACGTCGATGACGTACGGCCGTGAGAAGCGATCATTGATGTCGAGATCGTTACCTGCTAAACTTGAGATTGTTATCGATATTTGAGATAAAATTAGCATATGCGATTATTCTTAAAAATAAAAGTAGGTATCTAAATTATACATGACATCATCACCCTTTTACTAAACATAAGCTAAAAAAGCTCAATATTGTCGATGCCTATTTTAAAAAGCTGCGGCAAATAAAATGTGTTCGATTGATTTAAGTCACAAAAATATTTTGACATCTATTAACTAAGATCACTACTTCATTAATTGGCGCAATCGGAAACCTTTTGCCTAAACAAACATTTAAATATGGGTATGTTCTTCCATTTATACTCTTAAGTATTGCCTGTTAAATAGTGGGTAGGTATGTGTTAGCAAAGTGTAAACATTAAAGTATCTACGAACAAAGTCAAAGGTTTTGGTGAAACTTACGGCCAAACATCTACAAGTTTAGCATCCTTGTGCAGGTTGATGTGCGTGTCTTGTCCAAGCGGAGGCAACTTATAGTACTCGGTGACGAGGGACTGCGGCTGGGAGTCATCCAGCACGGCTGACGTTGCGGCACTCAGCGGATGATCCCCGCTCGAATAGTAAGCCCGCCACGACTCGCCCCCTACCTCCATTACTTCTTTACGTCTGTGTCTGTGGACAATAAAACAAATCTATTACGCAAACCTTCTAAGAAAAATAGTAAGTAGAAAATATATGACCCATTGATGTTTAATAAGTTAATGACAATATAACACGTTATCCAAATTATATACCCAGCTATCAAAGTTCATTCAGATAAAAGAGTAAACACCAATGTATTATACTGGTAGGTATCCCGTATAGTTGTATGACTTGGCCCACTACAAGTTACGAAGTTACGAACCAGTTATTAGGCGTGACCATTTTGGTACGGATACTGACCTCTGGTGGTGGCACCAGCGGTCGTCCGCATAATGTGTGCTAATTGTTGCGCACACAGGCGTGAGTCAGCAGACCGAGTGGCTAGTTCCACTGATGAAAGCAGTTATCGGAGCGAGTTAGACCGATCGAGGGCGTTAAGTCTAATTCGGGTGGTTTTTTGCGAGGCTGCCGGTACGTCACCGCCGCGCGGCGCCGGGGCCGGTCGGGTCGCCTGGTGCCGTAACCTGATGTAGAACAGGTCCGAACTACTCGCAGAACCGGAAGGATGCGAGGCAAATCCCTGCTCCCTCGCTAACCAGTTTAGGTCGTGTGACGTCACACCCAGCGGTATCTGACGATGCAGACAAATAAATAAAAAATGTTGGAAGCACACGCCGGACGGGTTTGACCGGATCGTAGATCTACCTGATTCCTGTTCCTGGTGCTTGATAGCCCGGGATGTTATTGTTTGTGCGGTTCAAATAAAACAACTACGGAAACAACAAAATACCCAAATCGGTAATCTCCCTGAACCCCTGATTATACTACTCCTCTTTAAAATGTCAAACTTTACACAAATACCACCGTGGTCCAGCACTTTACTATTATCACAAATAATTTGCCTTCCTCGTTCTTTATTGAGTTTAGTAAACAAAATCATAACCATCCTTTTTGCTTCGCCGTAGTCGGGTAATAAAAACAACAAGGACCAAAACACAACTCGAGTTCAATTGTGGTTGTATTTTAATTTCTGAAAAATCGTTGGTGAATGAACTTATAGTTCTATGAAGCAAGAGTGGAATGCGCGAATTTGATCAGACAACTGGAAAATCCAGCTTCAGGTTTTCTGGCATTTAACCAGCCTCAGCGTGAGTCATTTGACGAGTTACAGTAGAGGCGAGCGAGGTAGCGGGGAGCGTGCACCTCGTCAATGAGATTCCGGTAGGTGCGCACGTAAAAATCGTGCAACGAATCTAACAGGTTTGCTGTGGTCCTTGCGAGGCCATCGGGACTGGTCTAACCTGCCCTGTGCCGAACCTCCAATTTCCGACCGTTGCCTATCGCGTTCCAATATACACACCAGTTTCTCCGCACATGCTAACACAATTCATTTAATAAACTGTTACGGTACATTCCTATGGACATAAATAGCCGTTAAAGTACTAAATAGGATTGACCGAGCGTTTGACATATCGATGTTAATTAACGAATCCGATGAAAGATGAAAGTGAAATTTATTAATTCTTTCCGTTAGTTAGTATTAGGAACGCGAAATTTTCCAAATTGTTCCATGTTCGTTTGTAATATAATGTAACTAATAGAAAGCTAGACGAAGCAACGCAGCTGTCGCGGAGACGTGACGTATGCTGGAGCGGAACGGATGGATTCCAGCAAAGGGTAGAAGACAACACAAATAAAACATTAGACACGATGCTTTGCTCAACCGTCTTTCGTAATATACGAGACACAAAACAAAGTTCAGATCGTCCTTTATCGTACTAGTATGTTAAAGTATCTCGTTTATTATGTAAAAAAGATTGGTTAAACCAACAAACAACAGTGTAAAATTACACTAATTATTCGAAAGCGTATTGTTGCGTGGGTGAGTTTGCGGGACGCGAGGTTTATCTGAAGCAGAGTGCGTGCTGTCGTCCGATAGCGGCGGCTGTTTCGAAAGGCTCGTCCATGTCTCGGCCAGTGTCACCCTCAGCTATCGATCATTCGGTTCGTTAATAAATAACACGTCGGCGTCGGTCGTCTTGCGCTTATCTCTTGCTCGAGCATGTGGAAAAATTCGGTGTCGGTGTCGAAACACGACCGTAGCACGCATGTCTTTGCCCTGCGTGAGCTAACAGCCATCGCCCATCTTTATAATAAATACAAAAATCCCTAAGATAAACCTTGATTTTCTTATTAATATGTTGCGAGTGGAAACTGTCACACTTATCATGTTTCATGAGAATTAAAAGATGCTTCTCATGAAACATGATAAATACCATATCGTCTAATAAGGTAAACTTTCTAATGGTTCTATTTAACCTGTCTCATATGCAATAACCTCACGAAGGTGAATATCCATAAACGTTAGGAGTGGTATTCAATGAGGATTCATAAGAAACAGGCTGCGCAGCTTCACTTTGCAACCCAGCCGGGCGGCGTGAGCGCAGCGAAAGTGCAGGGCGCGGCTTATACACGCATGTTTTATCATGTCTGATAAGAGAAACTACATAGTATTGATCACTTTAAATTATTTATTCGTAATCCAACTACCTAAGTTCAAAATAATCGAAAAAATACATAATCTGTTAATTATTCACTTAAAACTACAAAAAAACGTTCACATCGCATCTTAAGTTTCCATATTAAGAAAACTAAACAAAGCTGATGTAATTTTAATAAAATTTTAAGTTACCAACACACGTTTTGTATAATTTAGTCATTTGCATAAAATCTACCTCTGATGGTGATTTAAATTATAATGACTCAAACAAATACTATGTCAGTAGTAATTGAATAAAAATGGAAATTCAGAAGTATTTCATTTGTAACTTTGCCATTTTCATTTAATTGTCAGACAGTGAATGTCAAAAATGTTTATTGGAATGTAACTTCAGTGCATTATAACAATTAAAGAATTCGCTAGCCTGGATTGTGATGCTGGGTATAAAACGCACACTACTGCGTATGCATGGACAAAAAAGTGCATTCTTTATACCAGCATATATAAATAAGGGATGAGTACCGAGCCCGCTTGCGAGCTCCGGCCGGCCGCCGCCGCCGCCGCGACACCACTCAGGAATCACAATTTTCGACTAACTCCTTTTTGTTAACTGACGAAGAACGCATGATTCATTTACGGAGTTCTTCGCCGTATATGTATCGCTATCGTTATTACTACTATTCTTGGCAGCATTATTATACGCCCGACAAGAAATGTTTTCTCGGAAATATGCGCCCACGCAGATTAAAGATGGAAACGCAACATGGGCACTAAATAAGTCATGTCTCCTGTCCGCGTAACTAGTAGCACTGGACTCATCTGAAAACTTAATGGCGGCAAATAATAATTATACCATACCACTCTACAGCTTTCAATTATTAAGTCTAAACGAGCGAAGATGATCGTCGTAATATCCGTCTCTCGTTCCTCGACGCTTATAAATTTGAAATGCAATGTAAGTCGTAGTGAACAGTCGTACCTACTGTATATTTAACAATAAAGTTTTTTGTAAATCCCTCACGGTTAATAAATAAAGGGGTGTTATTGATACTTCGATGTTCGATTAAATGCTATTCTTTAGTGCAGACTCTTTTATTATATTTATCTGTTGCTATAAACAGTCAGAGTCTCATTTCATTTTATTGTTTATGAATTTTTAAACTAACTGCTTTTTGCCGTTGACTTTAATTCAGGGTGTTCACTGAAGTGAAGTGAGATTTATTTTAAACTTGAAAAGTTTTTAATTTTGATTGACGTCGGATGCTTTACTTTATGGACTCGTTAACTTTACTTAAAAATTGACATTTGACATGGATGTAAAATCTTGATAAAAGGAGATTCGGAGTCCCTTTGATTCTATTCGTTTTGTCGACTGACCGTTAAGTGACGCGCCTGTCGACTTTGACATGGGCTCTCGTGTAACGAACTTTTAAAACTGAATTCTATAGTTTTTTTTAGAAACCACAGGAACAAAAATGGACCTGAATTTTAATAGTCATTTACTTCAATATACTTATTTACAAAAATAATGTCGTGAATTAACGCTCATGCTACGGTAGAGACGACTACAGTATAATATTATTACATGTTTGAAGATTATTAGGTATGCTTCATAATATTTTATCGGTTGTTTGGTATTATAAGTTATATAATAATAAAAAGTAAGTTAAAAGTTTAACAGATATCTGTCTAGCTAGATAAATAAAACGAGTTATAAAATAAGTTGCTTTTAATAAAAAACACTGAGTTTGGTGTTATAAGATAGTTGAAATTATTCAAAACACTACTTTGCTCATAAATATTTTAGATGCGACTATATTGGTAAACCAACAATGATATTCAACTGCTACTCGTATCTTCTGAACTAGTTGTTCTGCTTTAATTTGAGTAAGAGACCCGCTGTCTCTCATAAATAAAACTTTACTCTTTGATTTTAAAAATAGAGGAATAATCTTCTTAACAGGCAAAACTTAAATCGAGCAACTATCTTGATTTCACTACAAATCAAAATGAATTATTTAATCGATGTTGCACGCATTAAAGCTCAGGTGAAATGTCTTATTAGAAGAGTTACGAGCTTAGAAAAGGAACGCCCGCAGCGCCCGACATACACATACACACAATAAATGCTTCGTTTCCGTTTTGTCAGATTTTTCTAATTTGAATGCCCGTGTGTGGTCCACGTTCAGAAAGAAGGCGTTACTTAATAGCCCCTGCCTTCTATAAATCAGAGCCTATAATCGGAATACACGTGATATGGCATCGAGAGAAGCAACATTAAAATTTTAATGTTTAATAACAATATTGAATCTCGATCAATTTTTATTTAAAGTTGGTTAGTAAAGTTATCTCGTAGCATGTCGGATCGCATCCTCGCCGTAGCGCGCTGATGACAACATGCATGTTTCAATGGGAATGTTAATGCAGCCGATTGTGTGCTAAACGCAACACAACACATACATACGAACAATGGAAAAATCTATAAATTTTATATCTTGAATAAAAACTATGAATGTCGTTTAAAATGAATTTGCGATTCTATTCAGTGATAAATAGTAAAAACTTTGATGACGTTATAGTTTTGAATGCTCTGCGCGAGTTGGTAAATAAGC
This sequence comes from Choreutis nemorana, assembly GCA_949316135.1. Lineage (NCBI taxonomy): Eukaryota > Metazoa > Arthropoda > Insecta > Lepidoptera > Choreutidae > Choreutis > Choreutis nemorana. The sequence goes on from OX438598.1 coordinate 5,975,655, forward strand.
ATGAAGTTATAAATTAGAAACGATGTCACTGCGCCGGCGCACGCACAATGCACCGCGCGCATTATGGCGTGCGAATTGAAACAGGTTGTGTCTGGCAGGTATCTATATGTCATGATTTATGTCCGATTATTTCATAGTCTCGCGACTATAATTAAATCTTAAGGCTATTATGTCCCATGAAGCTGCGACGCAGCCGTACCATACGAAACCATAACCGTAAGGATTCAATATCATGTAACAATATAATGCGGAGTATTATAGTTTCATGTCTGTTCTATTACTTGCTGTTGTAACATTTATGCAGTTCAATGCTTAATAAACCCAATGTTAAGCATTTGTTAGGAGATAAAGAGTCAAGCTCTTGGTATTTAAGTCCCGCTAGTCAAACACTACGGCCAGTACGGAACCGTTTTTACAACAGCTTAATTTTTCCATACATACGCAAACACTCAGCAGATGGGTTGTCCAAACAAGTCAATAGGTTTAAAGACTCTTACAGGAATGTCAATATTAGAGCTTTTAAATAATCCATTTGAGAATAAATTAGCAAAATGTACACGATTTACAAAAAGTTAATGATATAAACAAGTGTGAAGAGCGGGCGCCACAACAACCATTTAATTGTACAAAAATCGCAAACCGCTCGTCAGCTTCTGACAATTGTGAGAACGAGATCAATTATCCTTTATAAATAGTAATTGTCAACAATAAATAAAAGTATGAATAAAGTGTGTGGAGACGTATTCATTATCGGTACCCTGTTAAAATAGCATGTCAATCATTTTACGAAGCAATCAGCGACTCGATGGCAGCGCCAGAGATAAAGTTTTAATTGCATCGGACGCCTATTTACATATTGTAGGAGATACCTGCGGATATCTCGCAATTAGGGGCGTATGCTTCTTCCTTTTACGCCTCGATGTGCCCGACTTGCCCGAGTTTGTTTCCAAGGATAACATCGATTTGACGTAAGATTAAACGATCTCATGTGGAAAATTAGCAATACTCCTCGCCGACTGCAGCTTATAAAATATTTTGCAACATCGACAACGCAATTTATTATTTACACTGCTTAATTAACAAAACTGTATATCTAATGGCATAATTTGCATGTAAAATACCGGCATGCAAATACGAAGGTAACTCCATAAATGGGAAAAACTACTAATAACAACCAACTTAATAAATTGAGATCTTTTGATCAAATATAATTTTACAATTTCATCCATAAAATTATTTTGCACCAAAACAGTAAGTAGTTGGTTGGTTAAAATGGTTTTAATATCTATCACAAATCTGCAAAGGTGGCAGCTGAGTTAATTTATTTGCTAATAGTAAGTGTAAGGAAACGAAGGTCTAATGCGCCAAATCGGCGCCTGCTAATTGCGGAGGTTTGTTATTTACGAGGGACAGCGCCTGAGCCGCGACGCGCCGCGCCGCCCGTCGCCGCCGTCCGTGCAGCGTACTTTACAACACTTTTAATTTAGTAAAAACTGAAACTGAAATTCTTTTAACTTCTGCTTTACGAATGTCATTAATAAACCGAGTTATTTCTTAGTGATATGATAAACAATGAGACATTAAACCATTAAAACATAAACTGCTTGAAATACGAGTAGCTTTGGTTTAACTAAAGGTAACTAAGACTATTCACCACTATAGTTATATGTATGGTACTTCCAGACATCTAATTTATTGCTAGGCATTCTTCAATTGTCTATGATCAATAGGCAAAACTTATCAAGATAGATCAAATCTCATTGAATACAAACAATGCTTAATTTACTTTGAGCACTTCATAAATATTCAAATGAATTGACCAAATTCTAATTGGAACGTCATTACAGCCCTCGATATCCGTAATACTCGTACTTATAATGCTCACAAGACGACAACGTCCCCCAGTAATCACGGGAGTTATTTGCAGAAAGCTGAGACACGACCGGATGATTGGCCGATTAAATCTTTCATTTATGAGATGCGAAGCCATTTTGTTTTTTAACTTCAACATAATTTTATAGTTAATTTACGTGATAGAGTAAAGCGTTCCCCGGCCGCCTCACCGCGCCCGTGCCGTCCCGCCGCGCTATCTAAATGCAAATCGGATAGGTTCGGTGGACGCTCACGATAAATCAGCCTCTCGGCTCCGCACCGTTATGCGCCGCGCAGCCGCGTTCGGTCGGAGTCGCCCGAGGGCGCGCCCATCGCCCATTGCCCATTGCCCATCGTCCATACGTCGCACCACCAACACCATTTCACAATTACAATTCATAACTACACCGATTACTTATTGTCAAATATACCTGCTACATTTTTATGAAGACAGCAACTAATTTTGTTGTTTAAAAATACTATGTCAAAATTAACAAATAATTGCCTGTCCTCATTTGTTTCGGCTTCCATTCTCTAAGTGAGTGTTATTGTTAAACGACTGAAATAATTTATTATGCCAAGCTAACGTCGATAGGAGTGATTATAGTTTGAGGAGTTTAGAGCTACACGTAGGTAAGAGTCGTTTAAGGAGACGCAATATAGCCGGTGATCATTAATCACGGTTTCCTTACAATCTTAGGCGATGCTTCATTCATGAGCGACGTACACATCTAACTTGTTGCACAAGTTCCTGATGCCAACTTCTATCTTACATACAAAAACACAAATTATTTATTATTATACAAAATACAAAAATATTATAATTTATTTTTATGACACGGTCTGAAAGAAATGGGAAATAAGATAATATTAGAGCTGGGAATATAGGATAGTCAGTTTGCGAAGATATGCTACATTCAAGTGTACGTCCAGTAGCGATGAGATTACTAGCTGCACAATATCTAATTATTATTGTCCCACACGGTCGTTGCTTGCGCATTCCCCACCGACCAACTTCATAACCGTTTTTATCGACTCGTCTGACCAGTTAGAATCTAATTAGATTACCGTAGTCGAGTCCCAAGATTAAAAATTATCTCCAATCGAACCGAACGGAAATGTCTCTGTAATAAAATTGTTTTCTGTTATACTTTTTTCTTCCGTTCTCATTTGCAGCAAACATTTATCCAATGTCATTTGGCGCTGGTATAAATCAAAATAGATTAGACATGATTCTAGCGCAATTTAATGTATGTATCCTATTTTCCGATTCTTGATCTTTCCATTTACTAATTTTATATTCTTTGAATTTTATATTATAAAGATCTAAACGTCCAGTACTTCAAGGATAGCTTACATTTTTGTCTTCTCTTTCCTCGTTTCTAAACAACTTTTAAGAAAAATACTGCGGGCAAAATTATAAAAAGTTTTATAATGTTTCGTAACAAGAACTTTATATACGGTGACCGATTTTATAAATATCATCTTAGAAGCTTAAAATTGATGCCCGAAGGAATTAATCCGTTTACTTTTTAACACATGTAACTTCAACTTGTTACGTTACACAGTAACCAAAATATGTTGATGTTTGTGACTCTAGATATGTGGCTTTGTGAAATCAAAGTCATTTTACCAAAAAAGTTTCCATATTTTTTCACATTTAATAATCTTTATGTTCATACATTTAATATAAATTAAACGTATGATTCTAAGCTAGGTTAGATGAGAAGGCAACCCTGTGTCGGACATAAACTGATACTTTGCAAAGGACTTGTACATTTATTTACATCTCAATTTATAAATAAATATTCATCAGGACTTATCGCAGTGCCAGTAACGGTGTTACCGATACACGGCTAAATAAAACTTAGAATTAAATACCGAAATCCATTGCAATTATCATTCGTTATTATACCTACATGTTTCCGTGGTCATTTAACCTTCGAATCGAATTAACATAGTGTTTAAAAGCAATTCACATTATGAATAACATTTTTAGAAACCATTTTGAAGCTATTAAAAAATTAATTTATTAAACTACTGATTTATTACACATATACTCGTACCTACTTTTAATTATAAATTGAGTTTTGGAAACATATTTTATACTTTTGACAATGCTTTATATTCATGGCAATTCATGATGAATAAAGAAACCTGATACAAATGCTTGATTAAAAAAAACAACTAGTCCGACATGCCCTTTGTTTATCTAATTGAAGCTTACCATTTTTAATAAAAGTATTTGAATTCTAATTACATTTGTCTTTTTATTAATTATCAGACATCTTATTAAATTTCAATCTTAAGAAATTGCTGGAAAATTTGATTGGAGTAGTTTTCATCATAGCTAAATATAGAGAAATCAAGAAAGACGCAATTTTATGTAGATACGAACACTTAGCGCGCACAATTATGCAAATACTGTGGTCGATTATTGCCCAGTAACCACAGGCTAGTTGTGGGAATTTATCATGAGTGTTTCTCTATAGCTCCTGAACTCCGCATTATGCGTGTGTACAGCCAACTGCTCGCCCTTATTAACAACACACCTCTCGCTCACTCTCCTATCTTCATAACTCGCATAAAAGGGATAACACTTGCTCAGAATTTGGTTGTTGATAATTCGGCTCGTTCAGATCACTTAAATGAAAAGACAATGACAAATATTTAAATGTTTAAATATTATTTTCATTTAAAACAGATACAAAATAAACGTTTCTCCCCAGCCTCCGTGGGAGAACACCACCACTCTCTTTTTACATTATAATTTTTCACCAAAACTCTTTGTATAAGCAATTATAAGTGCATTTTGTCGGCGTGTCTGTCATTAACTTAAACGTACGATGTTATTTTAAGGGCCGTAATAGCCGCTCCAGCGTGCCTCTGCGCTTTTTTGCGATCGCTCACGAAAAGCTATGCATTTAAACGCTTGAATTATGAAATTACAGTATTGAGTGTAAACATAGACGGTTGGATGCTATATTATGGAACTGCGTTACAATTCATAAACAACTATATAGATTAAGGTGCATTATCTTCCATCAGACTAACATTTATAATAGGAGGTGAGTTTGCAGCCAAACATTATTTATAATAAATAATTGAAACAACTAAACCTTGTAACAACATAAAGACTTGACCTAATGCGTAATTGCATTGTAGTCGTTTATATCGCCAATTGACATAAGAAACAAAATACATGCAGAACTTATTATCATAACATGACCGCAGCAATAACGGGTATTGTTTCAGTAAAAAAGTATACTGTTTACAACCTCATACATTACGTAAGTTCAACACCCAAAAAGAAAGGCCTTCTATAGATCATATCACAATATTGATTCACAATGCGTAAATTCATTCTGTTATGACATGCGAGCATAAATTCTCCGCGGGGCTCTGGGATGCTGCGAAACAATGAAAGTTTCGCGTCGAACGATTGTCAAAACTGTGAGACATTATCATAGAGCAAGCCACCGCTCACGGACATACTTGTATAGCGCCCTGAAAGAATGAAAGGGTTGAGAACAACAAAGGCTCGGGTTGCGAATTGTCTATTTAATGATAGGGGAGACACAATGGTCAAGTGTGCAACGTTCACCGTGTGAAATAATTGAAGATGCCGTCGATGTCCTTAGCCGGCACCTGAATAAATTAAATGTGTAATTTCATCAGCTTATTATTCAAATTATTTTTATTGCGATCCATTATTTACACGGTAATTAAAAGTCAGGCATAATTGATGCATCCTTTTGGATTACCTTATATGCAAAATAATGTCTCATAATCTTATTGGTTGGGTTCATTGCAATAACGTAATAAACACCTGCAGAAGTGGTTGGAACCGCAAAATTACTGGTTGGATCTCAGCGGGCTAGCGGAGCTGTCGCGCTACAATAGCTGCGTTTATACAACTGATTACCAAATTACAGGGTGAAGTGTCATAACTACCGGTTTCAGCATGCTTCGCCTTCATTATACATTATAGTCGCTCACCGCAACATAGCTTCTAACGCGACGTGAGAACCCTCAAACTAACATACAGCGATAATTACACATCCCTAGCCTACTGTTTCAAAAATCTACCAAAGAGAATGTAAACAATACTTTTCAAAAGTCTTAAGTCATATCAATGTGCACAATATCATTTAAGTCTTTAAATATATTTTAGGTCTAAATTATCGGTGGAAATATTATTACAGAAAAATCTCCAAATGTATTCCTAACCGATCTATTTGCCAGGTATAGTTTGATTGTAAAACGTTAATGACGACAGTACGTCGGTTGCACAAAAGCCCTAAAGCATCGCGGACCCCAATAAAGGGTCGACTATAAAACGACAAAAAATTTAGAATCGCCCCGATGAACCATTATCTTCGTATGGTAAAAATAATATGGTGTTAGGGTAATGTATATGAAGTATGGTTCGTCCAGGAGCGAATTTGAATATGCTTTTGTAGTGATGTCCCCTGCCAGGGCCGGACTTCACACGCTCGCGGCAGGTACCAAGGAGCCCCCATGGCTCAGCCGCACTATGCTATTTAACTGTGACTTACACGTTTTCATACTTTTACATCTACTATTAATAGTAACCATTAATTAATTAAATCAATTGATAATGCACATAAAGTTCTCCTTTAAAACTATTGGTCGAATTTTTCCATGAATTATCAAACTAGACAGGTTTTCCACTGGTATGGCTTTATGACGACTTTCATAATGATCAATACAGACGTTTATTGGTCGAAGAGATTTTTAACACGTACCTTTTTTACTATGTTTGTTCGATGTCAGTTTGCATCAATGTAATCAGATTTAAGACGCAAGTGTCAAGACTCATTCGTCCGAGTAGGTCGCGTCGTTGAAAGAGGCGCTCGCATTGTACGACAACAGTGATTGCTAACAATAATACTATTATAAGTTACGCCTATTATAAGTTAAACTTAAATTGGAAACTAATTTCAGCGAATTTGATCAATGAATGGTTACGTTGTATTTGCAATTTATAATTGAATTCTTGTGAAACTGTTTCGATATATTTTTAATGGCCACTGCCAATTACAAATGAAGCGCAATTTGAATGATTGATGTTGACGGTACAATTAGTAAAAATTTAAATGGTTAATTGAAATGTAAAACTTATCTGCAATAGACGCATTTGTAGGTATCTCAAATTGTTAACGGTTCATTTTATGATTTGATTACTATCTTAAACACACAACATTACTGAACTGCGATTCCATCTTCAATAGAACTTTCAAAAATAAAATATTCAAGCCTTAATATTTGAAAGTGACCCTAGAACAATAAGCTATTTGAATTTTGCCATATTCGATGTTGTTTTAAAAAATCCATGTGAGTACTCGCGCTTTCTAAACCAAAATAATCTACAGCTTTTAATTGGACAAAGACGTTGTTTTAATACATTCCTGAGAAATTTCAGTGAGATTGGAAATATTAGAAATAAAAAGGAATAATGGACTAAAAAATAAATAAACTTTGAAGTTAGTAAAAGTAACATTTTTTAGGGTCGTGATATTAGAAATATTAACATGACTATGCATACTGAGTAGGTACATCATATTTTGTCGGATTTTGCCAATTGCGCATGGTGTGTGTGGTTGCTAGGCAGGGTATGGTGGCTAAAGTGTAGCATGCGCAGTACTTCAAAAGCGCGCACCAATAAATACTCGTCCGATTATGATCTACGGCGCGTAGCCCGTAGCCATTATGTATTTCTACTTAGCGTATACGACATTTCTATATGACTACCGATAAAAAACATAAAAACTACTTGACACACTACATGTTTCATAAAAACAAAACCTTTCTCTTAAATATTCGCATTACATCTAGAAATTCATAAACTAAAATGGCAGATATCGTTAAAAAAACCCATCAAAATATTATCGTTACAATTTGTTTAAAATGCTTAAACCAAACAGATTTTAACAGTGCTATTATAAAAGTTGTCGCTTTAGAAGGTAGGTACGTATGTTAAAAAGTTTTCTGCATCGGTATTTATTCGCGTCGACGGCATTCCTTGTGTGCCTACGCGTCCCACGAATACCTAGAAAAACGACAGCGTATGTGAGATTCTTCAGAAGAAGCCTAAGAAGTCGAATCAGACAAAAACATATCTACATTTGGACACTACAATGACGACCCATACACTTAATTACATCTCCAACAGTTTTTCATTCTCTCCTTCGGGAAGCATGATTGATTGTCGGCCCTTTAAATAATGAAGTCGTAGCGAGGCAAAATAAAATTGACCACGCGAAATTTTTAAAACACCTGTGTGATACAATTTTTAATGTCGCAGCGATAAATATAAAACAGTAATATGTATATTTATTTTCATACTTTCACGTGCAACGAGACTTCTTACATGACGTATCTTGTCCCTAGATGTAACCAGCGAGCTCGCCTGGGGCTCTGTTTTAGCATATCTACCCATTTGCTGTCTACATTGCATCAAAGGCCACTATCTACTCAGTACATAAGCCAATTTCGTTTTAATGTCGTCAATTTGCGTGGGCGGCTGTATCGCAAATGTTTTTAATCTAGGTCAGCCTAATATTCGTTTAGCATCAGTAACAAGTAATTGGATATCGAGAGTAATTGTACATTTTGAGCGTTTAGAATTAACCCGCCACAACCTGTTATTATTGATACATGTTTATGATTTATTCTTCATTGATCGCAATTTTGGAAGATAAATGTTCTGTAAACAAGCGGTAAGTTTCCCACTCACTAATCGACAGCAGACAGTTTACATCAATTACAATGCATCAGTTATAATAAACTTTAATGGCTGGTAAGAACAAAAATACGAAAATTTTGAATAAATCCATTCTGAATAATGAATGTACGCTCTCTCCAACAAGAAGCGGTAATAAAGGCTAGGATAGTTAGTTTAATAGTTTTAATGGTGTAGTGACAAGTTGCTATACGGCTGACGTGGTCATCGGTCCACACATGTGGTCGACTCGAGTCTCCGCTACTTTCACGCCGCGCCCATATTAATTGCTCCCGTTCTTCGGTGAAGCTTTATTTATTACTGCGGCCGGTGATTGTGAAAAGCTTTGGGGTACATTAGTTAAAATTTATCTCGTTTATTTGATCTGACGTATGACACACGACGCCGGCGAAGAATGAGCGCGGTCATCGGATTTATCTTATAATTATTTTTGTCTGATGATTTGAAATGATCTTCCTTGAGCTTGTAAGTTAAACACGCAACGCGTGAGAAGTTTCTTCGAAACATATTTGCTGACGTCTCCCAAAGGCATTACAGTTGTGGAGTAAACAAAAATCAATCATTATCTGAAGGAAAATGTAAGCGGCGCGTGAGTCTCGAGCGGTCGTCAACAATTTTAGAGAAATAAACATTAGCTGTTTGCTTAGCGATCACCCTGGCACGCTATAACCAATATTTGATATTCAAAAATACTATTATATTGATATGTGGAATATTAACTTACCTCTTAATAGCATCTGGCGGTTCTTTTGTATTTTAATTCAAAATGTAATTTTCTTAATAATCCATATTTATTTGTATACCTTGCTTAAAAAAATAATATCGAAACTATAAAACTTTTTTTCCCGATCTACGTAGGAAAAACCAAAGAAATATACATAATCCCTTCCGTGATAATCTCAAATGAAATATATTTGCCATAAATGTAATTTATTAACACATTTAAATTTATTGAATTATTACTTTGTTACGGAGGCTTTTCAATACAGTTTATTAAAATATCGTGACACGTGAAATGAATAATATGCAAATAATTCTTACAAACAAAAGTACTTAAAGGCAGAGTCAGTCCCTTGATTAGAAAAACAAGCACAAAGGCACGTACCTCGATACATATTCATAAAATCTAATCACTGGCAGTATTTATGTGTTATGTCCGAAGTTTTGACGCAGAAGCCGACTATAATCATTAACTTTGGTTGTTTTATAATCACATTTTAATAAATAACTCATTATTAGAAAAACAGCTTCGGCTCTGATCTCACGGTCAAACTCGTCGTAAATCTGATCGCGACGACGACGCGGCGTCTCTATTGCAACACGGAAACACGCTCTGCCTGCCCAAATATTACAATCTACAAACTACAACTACCTAAACATTAATAAAAAACAAAACAATAACGAACTGATACAATTCAAAGATTTGATTTTACAAGTAGAAAATTATGAAAAAAAAAAATTTTAAATTGAATTATTTGATCAGAATTTTCCTTGAACACACTTGGTCACTTATAGTGTATTGCGTCATTTCAAGATAAACACATAAATTGGTTTACTTTTATAGGTTACCATAAATTAAGTAAATAATTCTTTGATATCACTTTGTTTACTTATTCGTGCATATGTAATGAATCAGTCAGATCGGTCAATTGTGTTCATGAATGGTGAAGATGAACGAATAAAAATACCTGTTGGACGGGTTGTTAGATGTCGGTGGGGTGTGATGGTGTCCGGTCAGTGCAGGGCGGGTGTCATTACGGGCCGGGCAGTGGTCAGCGGCGGGACAGGGGTCGCACACAATGGATAGCCAGTACTATAACACAGTATAGCACAGTCCGCGGCCGGCTGCGGTGCGGTCCGGGTGCGGCGCGGCTCAGTACTGCACCGGCGACCTCGACTCGACCGGCTCGGCTCACCAACCGCCCGACCCGGAGAAGGGTGATAATGCCCATCTTCCCCATTCATAAAGGGTGCCGACCGTTATTGCTAGCTGCTTTATTTGAAACTCTATCTTTAATTATTATGGTCTTTACTAATAAATTAATGAATAAAACTGTGTTTTTTACTTCCTGCGTATTGCTTTAATTGATAAATTGGTTCGAAAACAATTTGAATTAACGCCAAACCTAACCGGAATCAAACGTTTACTACGTAGTAAACTGCCTAACGTAGTCGGACTACGTATTTCCGTAGTACTTCAATATAAAATAGAGTGAATAAATATTAAATAATGAGTTTAGTTATTTTGTGTTTGTCTAAATGAAATTTTATTGATTTTATTTAGCATTTGGTACTGTTATAAGTCGCGTGCATGGTTTCGGTTTATCTTATTTCGGAAGTACAAATTATATATGAAACAACACGACTTATTAATAATGATAATACACCGTGAGAAAAGTTTAGACGATGTTAGAATTAATTATAATAATGGCGTAAGGAAACATAAAATGTCGGCAGTGACCGGTAATTAGAAGTTAAAATTGAGATTATCGCCGAGTCGCAGCGCAGGGGCGTGGAGGCAAGAGACGCGGAAGTCTTGGGCCATTCCTAAACGTTCACTCGACTCGCATCTTCATTTAAACAAATACCGCATTTATTAATTTGCAATAAAGGCTTTAGTGTGCAGCATCCTTTGTGTCTGCGATAGATTTCATATTCACTGGTATCGACTCATACGGTCTTAACTTTCGAACATGGCAATATAATTATCACCTATTGTTAATGCCTTATCCTTATAGAAATCTCTCTTAAATATGGAGATGAGATCGAAAATATATCTTATTCCGTTGGTTAGGTTTATAAAATAGGCATTATCTCCAATTGATCAATTATTTTATATAAACTTAAATCTATTTAATAACAAAGTTATCTTATTTTTAAAGACTAATAAAAATCAAAGAACACATGACTAGCACGTTAGATGCGTCATTTCTTATGATAATTATGTTAAACTTTTGTATATTTTCCTAAAACAGAGATATTATATAATTTATTAACATTTCCTACATTAGTACACAAGTACCTACGGATTAAAGGACAATATTTTGATTATTGCAATATTTTAAGCCTTTGAAATTATAAAAACAATATTTTGGTGATTTAATTTTGAAATTGATCAAATAATGAATTATTTTGAATAAACGAAAACTCAACGAATAAAACTTATATGCACAGTTGAATAAAACATTCCGGTGTTGAGTTTTAAATTGATGCAATCAAACTTTACATTTCAACAATCTAATCTTAAATCAGGTATTCGTCTAAGCTTAATTGAATAATAAAAATAGTACATTTACGTCAATCGATTGAACCCAAAACAGCTTTTAAGGTTTCCCGGCGTCGAGTTTTATTATACCAGCCATTAATTTATATTGCGTTACATATAGAAAACGATTTGGATTTGAGTTTTTTTTACCGTTTTACATAATTACAAAATTATGTCTTAAATTGACGAGAGCCGCCGCACCCACTCTTCCGCCAGACTACGTACCATATCAACTATTTTATTCACCTTTTACATTTGTTCCTTATATTTCATAAAGTGATTACAATACATTGATTTTAAGCAGTTTTTATTCAAAGAAAGAATTTTGTCCATTTCTGAGGACAATAATTTTATATAGAAAGTATATTTCATACTTTCTTTGTAAAAAATGCTATGTTATAATACTAATAAATACTTTTCGAAAGGTCCATAGTTACAATAAAATGTAGAAATAAAATGCACTCTAGGATTAAATCTTACAATTAATTAAACTTAAAAGATAGAAGAAGAGTCTCTTAATTTACGGTTTATAGTACACGCACAATTCCAAAAATAAGGAGCAAAGACTTATCGTTACCTCGTACGAGTATGATTTCAAAGTTTATTCATTTCTTTAACAACAACAGTAATAAAGCAAATAATTAACAGCGATCGAAGAATCGGTAGTCAAGTTTTATCTCGTAATTGATCGCTACTAATTGCTTTTGATCGATAAACAAATAAATCTCAATATTTTTAGAACGGTAGCACCTAATCTGCTTTAAAATTGACAGTCCATTTGCGTTAAGACGATCGAGTTTAAATGAGTTTTGAAAGTTTCTCTTGAAATTAGCTTGGAGTAGTTGTACGAGTATGTGGAATGAGGCTGACGTAGGTCAGACATAACGGACGCTCCGTATGATTGGCGTAACAAGCGCAGGTTCAGGTACCCGCTGATTTTGGCCAATAATCGCCATAAGTATAGTGAGTACTTTCGCGTACCGAATGCAACAATAATTGGTAGGTCCGATTTATCACATTGGTGTTCTCCGAAATGCCTGCGCAGTTCTTGTGCAAGCCCTTCACGTCGTGCGCACGAAAATATCTCGAGGACTCCATGCGGACTGCACGTAATTATAGGTAGAAAAATAAATGCATGGGAATTTTGCCCGTAAAGATATTTATCTTTTTTACCTAACCGTTAAAACAGTGCAAAAAATAAACAATCTTGTACCGAATTTCCTTTCTTTAGGTGACCCCTTTGATGGTATACAAAGAAAGGGTCAAGCATGAGTATAAAGCTGCAATCGCTTCCCACACTGGTCAGTCTGGTGCTGGTCATCGGTGGTCATCGAATGTTTTGTTATATAGCTTATTGTCTCCACAAACAACATGTTCTATTATATTCGGAAAGGATTGAAAGACACTATTTAAGTAGGAAGACCCTACGAATAAAACTAACGTTCCCTATTCATGGCGTCGCAGGTAGATACGGATTAATGTCGTGTCCATGTGAACAAAACTTAGAATTTATTATGAGCATCTGCTAAGAAATACAGAACTGTTTTTTATTTCAATTCAATAGATACTTTACTGTTTTAACATACATTTGTAACTTGACTGTCCAACTAAGTAAAGACCAAAGGAAACCTGTATATACCTCTGCGGCCGTCCCAAGACTCAATACTTGGAGAAAGTTCACCTACCTGATCATGATAAGCGCTCGCCACCGATAAATTTATGCGTTCTTTGTTTCTTTTCAGTGATTTATCAAAAAACCCGCCTCTGAACCACGTGACGTCCAGAGTTGAGTAACGTTATAAAAGAAAGTGCCTGGCCGTAATATTTTCCATCATGTGCTGTTATTAGCAACTCGGTTATTATACAAAACCAAATCATATAACTCTAAACTAACGCAACAAAATTAAATACTAATTTTGATCTCGAAGGTCTTTCTGGTGCATAAGAGATTGTATAGAATAATAATAATAAAACTGTAATGTAACGAGTGCCGCAAATTGCCTGTTTTGTTCACATAGGCCGCAGGCAGCTCAATTTGACCCTTATCGAAAAAAAAAGGACTGACAAAAGAGGAGTCTCATTAAATGCGTTGAGTAAAATTTTTTTCGTGATTATGGATTGTTTATAAATAATTGACTGTCGAGATGAACTGAGAATGTGTCGTCAGGCTCTCATGCAATTAGTAAGAAAACGTCTTCGTTCGTCACAACTAAATGTAGTATGGTGGATTATAAAAAACGATTAGCGTCACCTGGTGGGTGCCTTCGAATTTGTTAAACGCTTAGTATTCAACTTTAAATGGACACTAGATACTGACTCACAAACTGCGCTTAATGTACTGAAATTTTTATCCTATTGCAGATACATATCTAATAAGCAATTCATATGTGTGCATTAGGTGTATAGAGAATACGTAACAACATTCGTGATAATACTGTGTAACAGTTACGTTTAAAGCTGACGTAGATGATTCGTGTATTCAGACGCACAGTAGTCCTCTCGTAATTATCTCAGACTAAGATGTATGGTACCATTACTTAGAGGTATTAAAAATAAGTTATGTGATCTAATGATTTCGTTCTTGTGTTTAGGCAGCTGTCAAGTTTGCTTTCAAAGGAACATTAAATAAAACGAGTGTCTAGTTTCAAATCGTTCTTACGTTGCATATGTTCGATTTAAATAGATATATAATTGTTTTGTTTGGAAAACAGTTTTTTAAGGAACGCATATTTTAACATTGTTTAATAAAGAACGGTACTAAGCGAAGTCTATTATATACTTAATTTAATATAAACTGTAATTTAATTGTAAGTTGAGAAGCATGTGGTGTAAGCTAGGCCCTAGATGTGGTTGAACCGCGCACGCAACGGAGGTACTGAGAGATTATTTTTGCGGGTTCAAATGCAGAGGCTTAGCAGTAAATCATGACATTTGACAGCATTGATAAATTGATCCACCTAGCGAATATCTCACACGGCCATATATGCCTTTACAGTTCCTATACATTATTAATACTACGAGATGAGAGTTGAGACTTGTATTTGATTGGAATTGTCAAACATGATACTGTTCTTGTTTTCATAGATTAACAACTTTAACAGCTTTAAATTTATTCATGTATATTTCATTTTATTTACTGATATACGTTGGCATTATCTTCGTAAATGCACCATTGTGTTATCACTTTTGACAGCAGGTGAGGCTATCCGTTGCCTGTTGGTGAAATTTTATAGTACCCACCTAAATCTATAGATTGAGAGTAAATTTATTGCCACTTTGGTGTATAAATGTCTCACCTTATAGGTATGAATAAAATTATATGAGCCATTCTTTTCAGAAATAAGTAAAACTACAAAGATTAGATTAGATTATTATAAAGTTTTGCGACTTTCATTGGAAGTCACACTTGTATTTATATAAATATGTCTGAATACTATAAAGAGAAAATAGGTTTATTTTACTCGTAAACAACTAAAGTTAAATCTTTTCTTGGAAAACGTATACGAAAATCGTTAAGTTCCACTTACTCTACGTAATGGCCTTATGAATGTTTAACAAAGTAAACTAACGGGCTTCTTTCAATAAAGTCGCATATTATTATGACAATATAATCGAACGCGCATTGTTAATTGCGTATGTCGCCGTATGTGTATGAATTTATAAATGCATGGCATTTAAATGTCAACTGTAGCGCCGTTTGAGTCGAGCGAGCTGGGACTATCACCTTGAGCGCGACTTAAATCTGACAACCTTGAATGTCACTCTCATACGTACCAATTAAATTTAAATTAAAGTATGTGTCTCTAGTTTTGGTCTCCTCCTTTGAAACATTTTATAGATAGTTCAATAAGTACTTCCGAGTCCAAAAAAATTTAACAAAGCAACCGTTGTGAGTAGCAGCGTTGTTCTAGTTATGCAAAAGCTTTTATGTGGCGAGAATGAGAGTCGCGTAACTGAAAACTATACCCATAAAGTACGGCAACAGTTCTGATTGAGAGATATAACTTTCAAGAACACATCGACCAGAAAAAAGTGTGTGACGGCTTGTTACAATACTTCATCCGAGCTCAGATAACTATCAGTTCATTCTTTGTACCGCTAAATTACGTCTCTAGTAGCTGTGTAGCGCGTTTACGAGGTACTTGAAAGATGCTACAGTGTGTCCGTAATGGCTATTGCAATATTATACGGTCAGATGGCCGAGTGATATCAACATATTCTCTACCGTGTAATTTCTGTTCATGAAAGTTACCGTGTTGAGGGTCAAAGAAAATTGTAGGCGGTACGTTTGGATGCCTAACATTTGCAGCATCATGTCAGACATTAGAGCTTTCTTAGAAAATTTGATAGTAAGTCGGCACTTTAGTTTATCCTCATTCGAAAAACTCATGCTTCTTTTATCGTTATTTTTACAAATATTACCAAAAACGGAGAACCTACCTATCTACCTACCTTCCTGCTATAGTTTTTAAAAAGCATAATAAATATCCACTGATCCATTAAAGCACCAAATAGACTTAATGAAATGTAGAATCAGTTTATCATGACATATTTAATAATGGACGTGACTAGGCGAGCGTTGTGTTATAAGAAAGCTTCACGGGTACTTCTACTATCTCACACGGCAGGTTGAGTAAAGCTTTCTTGGGACTTATCTAAATTACATTAGAGACCTTTTAAGCGATGCCAGTGCGTTATCGATATTACGAGCCTATAAGGGCTGAATGTGTTTAAATCGAACGTAAAGCTTTCTTCTAGATCAACCAACTGACCACTCGTTCAAAGGGAACATGAAATCAACTTCCGTTAACTTTCACTAACTAATATTTAAAAATTATTAATTAATAGCTCGAGGACTTTTTTGATTAATACGAAGTTACGACGAAAACGAATTTGCCGTGAAACATGTTTAATTAGTTGGCTCAGTAGAAGCTACTGATTAATAAACATGGTGATCAGTTTGGGCGGAACTTTGGTGTTAATGGTAAGAATTTGGCACGCCTTTCTCGACACCCAACTAAATTGCTACTGGCATCGTCTACTTGATTATCGTCAATAGCCTAACAAATTGCGATCGTTTGAACATAAATATACACTCAAATAAATGGTCCTTTTGAAATTTGGCAATCAAAGAGTAAAAAGTGATCAAATTTGGCCACACTGATTAATAATAATTAATTAATCTCTGAAATTTACAAAATAAAAACGCTTTCACCATTAAAAATTCAGTTGATCTGACAAATATGTACAGGAAATTTACTTGTTATCTAAATATTTTTCACTATTCATAAAACTATAACATGCAAATTTTTAAGGTATTTACCACAGCAACTTGATATAAACTATACAAAAAGTGTAAATCTAACGAAATTTATGAAAATTTGAAAGATATTGTAAATTTAAGTAAAGCATCAAGTTAGTTTTACTGGACTATGGTTATGTTTTATCTTTAAACAGTCTTCAATCCGTTCGTCGGCTATACATTACACCTCCGTAATGCCATAAATTTTATTGGGCCTTCATTTTTGGTAGCTAATTAAAAAATAGTGATGCTCGAGCGTGAGAGAGCGATAAAAACGTCACGTATTATCATGGACGCTTCATGTTGCTGGTTAAAATTTTTGATTAAAATTATTTTTTGAAAGTAAATAACCTACCTATTTATTTAAATGCTACATTTTTCATGTGTTTACATTACGGATTTTATTAAAGTAAAAACATGTTTTGAAATAGTAACATGTCCAAGCTAAAACGATTAAACGGTACTCAGAAGTAATGTTTACTGTGACCCTTTACGGTGAAGGCGCGGCGCGGCGTGGCGTGGCGAGGCATGGCGTGGCGTGCCGTGGCGGGCGGCGGCGTCAGCCGAGGTGGCTGCGCAAGCGCAGGGAGGGACCACAGACGCAGTAACTACCAGTTACAGATGACCGTTTATTGCATTACAAGCTCTCTGCTTCGACCTTAGAAATTGGAGAAACCAAGTTTCACATGACACAAATTAAATACATTCCTGACCCCCAGCCCCGGCCGTAACAAAGAGTGTAAAATTGATGGCTCACTGTAAATTCCTTTACGTACAGAGAAATTATTGGCAAATTGGAATTTCAATAATTTGATCATATTTTTACGTATATTGTTAGAACTAGTCAGAATAATATACTCTATCTAGCCAATATGAACTGCATTTCTATAAATTACGTAAAATTTGACCCTAAGCGAATTCGTTTCTAAAATATAGTCTCATTAATTACGAGATTCGCGTCGTCGACGAGAATAATTGCAAGCCCGATACAGAGCCTTCGTCTCGGAATTTAGTCACGCAATTATTCTGAGCCATTCCAGGTGGAGCGAACTGATTCGCGATGTTCCAATCATACTATTTCTATTTAAATAATTTTCAATTAATCGACGCCTACACCACGCTAAGATTGGGTTTACTTAAAAGTTTACTTTCAAATTGTGTGTCGTTAATCAAAGTTCGTCCAATAATGTTAACCTGCAATCGTATCGAATCAGCGTTGTATAGAATAAATTTGTTTAATGAGGCGTCTAAATTGTTCGTTTAGTTTGTTGAAATAACCAAATCACGTTCGTTTTTCAGCCGGGCTGTGGACACCGGTGACGAATGATAACAACGGCTCGTTGTTGGTCCGTCTGTGATTTATGCTAAGAGTGAATTAGCACAAAGGGCGGGGCCTAGCCCTGCGCCTACACCTGGAACGCAAATACCTCCTGCGTACAAACTGTGGCAACTCATAGTTGCTCGCGTGCGCACAGTCACCTATCACACCACGATCTTGTTGATATGCGCCGGCGCAATCATGCACTTTGTTTAAGCACAACATTACTAATGGCACCTCCCACAATGACATACAATTGAGTCCGAAGTCGTGTATACGTGTTCTGATCATAATCGAATAAAGCTATGTACTATGCAAACAATGGTGACAATATTTAAAACATTCCTTCAATTGAAAAGTTAAGTAGTACATTGGCTTGACATGGCTAAAATGGACATCAATGTTCCTAAAATAATATGTATCTTGAGCGTAGACTGCTATTGAAGTTGGATAGTTTAACCTTAACCTGTTCGTATATTTATAGGACAATACTGACTGACAGGCAACGTGCGATTTAACCCCTAGATTTGACATGAAAAATCTGAAATAGAACACTTAGAATTACACTAAGAAATAATTTAATATTGTATACTATAGAGAAAACAAAAATTTTGCCGACAGGTAATACTAAAACTCTTTTATTTCTAAAAATAAAAATGGAAATATGTTTTGAAAGATTTCAATGCCCACACTTAGGTATTTAGTTATGTACCGATAGAAAAGTACTGATGTTTCTAAATAATAAAATGCTATAAGCTGCAGCTTCATTTTATGATGTTTCATGTACCTTCAAGTATTTTCTTTCATAAATGTTAGCAAGTGTATACTAAAATGAATTATATAAAACTTGCTGAAAATCCTTTATTAACTTACCTAACATAAAACATATTACCATATTTGTGTATAAATATGAAAATGTATTGGTTGAACCGAGACTAACGGCACAGTCAACGAGATTAACAATACCATCCGTGATGATATTTATATTTTTATGGCACGATAAAATTACCAACAAAACAATCAATATTAACTGTTATAGCCTATTATCAGGAATTTAGTAGCAGCAGTCGTCGCAATAAATAAAGTTGAAAAGTAATTAACTGTAAATCTGAATGAACATAAAACCGTAAAGACTTGGATCGTAGGGCGGCTCAGAATAATACTTTATAACCTTCAATTATATCTACACAATTATTAACATGTACTATCATTAAAATAGTTTTCTTTGTATCATCTGTGGATAATAAAAGAATTACCTCGTTTCATTGCTTATCATCCATGAAGCTCAGCATATCAGCATCCATGAAGATAATAATAATCATGCTTGGACGAAAAAGGTACCTAAAATACAGTGGGTGCCTTTTCCAAGATTTTGATTTTTTTATTGTTTCCATATATAAACATTATTATTTGATCTAAATCAATCAGAATAAATAGTAAGAATTTAGACATTTATGCCATCACTGTGGGCATAAGTTTCAAATAATTTCATTACACAAAGGACAGTAGATTATGCCCTCGGGAGGTATTTTATGAGTGCTAATTAGGCTTCTTGTTTCTCGAACCCATCTCGATCCGAAGCCAATAATTAGTTTGCGGTGAACTTTTTATCAACCGCCCACGGACAATGGGAACGTGACTGCACTCTCGATTACGCCAACGTTTATAAGAATAAGTCCTGCAGCCTTACTGTGTCGGTACCCATGACACTATCACCACATCCCACTCTTACTTATCTAATTTTAATGGGATGGAAAGGGACACCTGCTCTCCATAAGAACACCGGTATCAGAGTTACCGAACGCGATACCGTGCCAGCAAACTTCGAGCCACTGAATATTTTACATTTCATTTTATCTTTGATATGTAAACTTAAAGTTAAGAGTAAACTACTACTACTTACTTGTTTAATTACGTCTCCGTATTAAGTCGTCTCAATACGAGCATCACTTAACAAATCAATTGTTATCTTTATTCAATAATGACACGATTTTTTAAATACCAGATAGCAATGTCTGCGAGTTTGTCTGCGTAGAATTCGTTTTTTATCCTTCCTATAAGTCTATTCTAATAAAGTGGGAAAACTTTTAAAATTGGCTGAGTAATTTTAAAGATGTGCACATATTTTACCATAATATTAGAATAAATTAAGTTGATTACTTATATATTTAAAAAAAATATCTTTGAAATTTAATAACAAATGCTAATCCAACATACTATACTCTTTATTTAGATGCATGTGAAATACAACGCAAGGGGAATCAAACTGAAAATTATGTCAGATGTAGCTATAAATATTATTTTCAAATAAGATTATGAACACACATGCAAAAAATGAAACCAAATCTTGATGTGATTGGTATGAAAGTATCACAACGCAAATATCTCTAAAAACTTTTTTACTATATTCTAACCTCATTATTTACTTTAAGGTCTCCGTAAAATATAAGGTTTGCTATTGTTTCTGCTTTATTGGAAGTTATACAAAAACGTTAGACCGCTATAAATAAAAAGCCGCCAAAACCATATTGAAATGTGAACGTTTAAAAGACGCTATGTAGTTATTGAAGAAAATAGCCTTTTTTTAATATGATGGTTTAATAAAAATACCCTTTCATAATCAGAATGATAACATGAACCGGAGACAAGTTAAAATGACATCAAACCATTTTGAATTTTAAAGTTCAATAATTGCCTACTTTGAACCAAAGAAACCTGATACTTCAATTTACAAGATTTTATACAGATTTTCAAATCGCACTAAAAACCTTTACCGGCGCCGGATACATTAAAATAAAAATAAAATTTGTTTTTCATCTTAAATTTAATAAAATACGTTATGGATAAGCCGTAACAGATAGGCAGTTGTGCTTTTATTTACGCACACGGGCTTAGCGTGTGGTGATTGTGCACGCGGCAACACGTTGATGTCTTTTATTCGAAACTTCAGGGAAAGGTAAGCACATGTGTTTTTTCGTCAATAACAACGTTATTTAAAACCCGTAAATTAAGTTTCGATGTTATGCAATTTCTGTTAATAAACTGCTTTCGAGATCGAGAGCGTGTCGCAAATATCAAGATTCGACTCGATATGAATCTCATATGGAAAGGTACCGCCAAACTAAAATGCGAAAAATACATTGCAATAAAACGCTCTTATCCACGGGTTCAAATAACGACTGTCAATAAAACGTTTATGGTAGTATGTACTGAATGACCATAAATTGTAAAGATTAAGGTCAATAACGCGATGAATATGATAGGTAACTGCTAAGAAAATGTAAAGTACAGTTCAATTCGATAAACTTAGAAATTCAATTGGCTCGTGTAGATTCTAGTGTAAATTTTATTACGGTTATTTATCACACTGTATATATGCATTAAACTGCAATAAAGGTATGACTTTGTATGGAGTCAGTCACACTTCCATTAGTCAGAATAGTCGTATTCAATAAAAACCATTATTTACAACTATTTATCACTAATAAAACTGATATCGTACTGAAAATAGCTCTAAGCCTAACAACAAAACCTACATTAATTGAATTAGTGAAGTCCGTCCTTCCGAACGCACCAACTAGCGCCATCTACAATCAAGGTCGCGAATCAACATACCAAATCAAAGCATCAACAGAGACATCTGTTGACTTCAACGTGAGATATCCGCGCGTCGATTTCCGCTTGCTGTATAACTATTTTAAATATTCATAAGAGTTAGACCGTTGAGGGCTCAGGCTCGTGGGTAATGTAATGAGGGATGAGAGTACAAAAGGAGATAAATCTCTAGTGATTGGCGCTGAGGACGCGTCCACAGCGTCCCGAGCGAGCGACCGCGACGTATGCGGACCACGTCCTCTATTGTTTTAAGTAAATGCGACTGGCGATCGACAAAAACGAAATCTCGTTAACTCTGGACCTTCAACGCAGTTTATTTAAAAAGTAAATTAAATTGCTTTCAATAAAACCTGGTAAGTATTACGAAGTAACTTATTTGACCACGAACCAAAAAATATTCAGCGTTTTCAATTAGAAAATAAATAGATAGATGCTTTATAGTTTTTAATGCTGAGACCAGTCATAAAATTTTTAATAACTTCCATAATTCACAGTTAATTAAATATATTGGAATTCAATACTGATGATGACTACGATTAATAACTTCTTAATTAGTCTTTTGTGCAGATGTAATGGGTTTTTTGGAGCAAAAAGCTCACTACCCCATTGTATCCAAACAAGTTTAACGAAGCACCATAATATAACTTAATTAATTAACTCCAATCAGTAATTATAACGATAGCATGTACGACTATTTTAAAGTTTTACCAATTTAATTGAATCCTATAGATTCAATTAAATTTAAATCCAATATTTCATTCAAGAATTTATGTATGTACGGATACTTAATATTTAATATAGCTAATGAAACACAAATAAAATTACAAAATAACATGTTATGTGATTAAGTTTCTTTTGATATTATTTATGCCCCTAGTATGCCTTACGATATTTAAACCTGAATGCTAAATACACCAAAGTAAATATGTGTCAATACAAATTAGTTAAATGTAATGCAGTTATATTAATAACAACTATTGAAACAAAGCGCTCGGAGAACGGAGAGATCAAATCGAAATAAGCTTCTTACTGTCAGACATCCGGACATGCAATATCAATATTTAAGTTAATCGTATAAGTACCCCTACGTTTTATAATTACATAGGTTTTCAAACTTCATTCTCATGGAGTTTTAAACATTCACGGTGCACGTGCGTTGCAAAAGTGGCCTATTATAGGCAATTATGTGGCCGCGTAAACCGAACACTTTGCTGCTCGACTCCCAATTACGTTTAGCGGACCTCTTAATATTGTTCATTATGCTAAGGAAATGACAAGATTTCGCTAGAATCCATTACCCTTATACAGATGTAGGCGCACTGCATCGTGCGATCAAAATGACAAGAACGCACTCAATTAATGCCCCCGTATTGGTCGACTACCTACTATACTATACCTACTTGGTCATGATGCCCTAAAGACGCTAACTCGCTCCGTAACGAAATATCATTTTTAAATTTTTCACCTTCATTATTTTTTTTGTTCCTTATTAATAAAACATTGCTATACTTTAACGAAGTCAAGTGCATGGGAGTCATGTATTCTGAACCCTGCAATATACGTGGTTACTGTAGTGTTCAATGAAACATTATTACGGCTTCTATGGTGATGCTTCTTCTTCTCGTGTGTAATGTAAGTAATAAATTTTATTAATTTTCAGTACGTTCGCCGGTTGTACGTTTCAAGCATATTATCATGAGACTGTTTTGTGCAATCGTCCGACGTAACACCATCAATATAATTTTATGCATGATTATTTTCTTGTCCATACTCAGACCAAGACCGCCTTCGTAACTTCTGTTTTTCATACATTATTTTCTGTCAACAAATTTGAACAACACTTTCAATGAAAAAAGTTTAGACTTACTCATAAATCATTTACTAGAAATAAGAATAAATGGGAATGCATTTTTATGTGTTGAGAATTATGATATGGTAATTACTTCGATATTCCTTTAACCGCAGATAACTTGGTTTCTTTATAACTACGCTTGGCAATAACGGACAGATGCAAAACAGTCAATTTTGCAAATATCTTACAATATTACGTTATTAATGTTTAAATATAAAACCTGGGTATTTGAAATCTTATAAACATACGGTTATTATTATATTTAGTTGCATTGCAATATCATTACTACAAATAGTTTTGAATCTTGAACACCTTCCGTAGGCATCGTTAAAACGATTTTTAAAGGTATTGTTTTTAACTGAAGTGTTTCTCAGTAGTAACGATTTAACCAATTAAATTAACACTTGATCGCTCTTATTGCTTAAGGCTTAGGGCAAAATTTGTAAATATAATTGTTTCTGCGCATATATCTACTGAATATATGGTTAAAATGCTGAGCATGATTCATACAAAGTAAGGTAAAGGAATATTGAAGCACCTCCCGCGGCGACCACTCGATCACATCTCTTTGACTTATCTTAATGAGATACCGAAGGCTCAGTTCAGTCAGTTCAACCACCCAACTACCTCTGTAACATTCATATTTTCCGAGTTTCTAACATTAGTTATAAAGCGCTTCTTTGCAAGCGCTTCTTTGCAAGCGCATATTTGATTTACGTGTAGCTTTTTATTTTTTAATTTAAGAAACAAAATAGATAGAAGATAGAAAACATACTTCAATTAACATTACATAAAAGACAAAGACCATGGTAGAAATTTGAATTACTTAACATGTTTATTGATTTTCTAAGTAATAAAGACTTTAAAGCGGTGATTCATAGATAACAAAACAAATTAATGAGTAAAGTCGATATTGTGTGATAAAATAATGCCAAGTATGCAGGCGCCCAGCAGCAGTAATTATTGTTAACAAGGTACAGTTAACTTAATGACTACTTGATTGCTGCAATACTAACACGAATCAATTCCGTAAGCATTTAAGTTGACAAAAAATATATTTCGTTATATCAACGGAAATGTTTTACTTATAATTTTATTGTTTATTTGGAAAAAAAAATAGAAGTTGCGAATAATTCTGTTAGTATAGTTTTGAATCTGATTCTTTTTTTTTTGTAATGAGTAAGATTTAGCATAAAATAAATCATAGGTATCTATGTCATACGTACATAGTGTAAAAGCTAAACTCGATATACTTGTCTATACTTTAAAGTGATAATATATTTTATATCTCGTGCATTAACTTATCAATGTCGCGGCATTCATGACAATTTGGATTTAATCATTAGTCGGGTTTGAATTTGCATAAAATTCAAATCTTGAATCGAAATAAAATCAGATAAGAATTTTATTTTCTTTAGTCCCTTGATGGTCACATAATTCTGGGCAATAAAACTCGATGGTCTTGGTGTCTCACGTGGTGGAGGTACAAATTGTAGCCGGTAAATTTAATGAGGGATCATTAGCGAGTGAGTAGCGGACGCACTCGGACCATCTGTGGAACTCATTACTACTCTTGTCCAACTACGGCGGCCGCGGCCCTCTGTACGCACTGCAAGGGTGGATTCATCATGTCATTTAGTCTATCACCCTATACGTTGCGTACTTGAGGATATAATTCACAAGAATATAATTTGCGATAGCTAAAATTATTATTACCAAATTTAAAAATCAATTTCATTATCAATTTTTTTTAAATGTAATCAGCATATTTGTTGATTGCATGAGACTAATTAACAATTTGATTATAACTTTTTAGCATGCACGACGCAATCCAAATAATAAATAGTTATTAGGTATAAGGTACAAAGGGTGTATAGTTGGTTCAATGCAATGCGCACACGCAACGCGACAGTCACCACCGAGCACCGGCCGGAGAAAGTTCGTACTACGCCCTGTTATGGCGACATTTCTCATTCCACAGAACCTTTTCTCCTATTACTTGTGTAAATCTGTCTCTTCGGTATTCTTAATGTGACCATAACTTCTCAACGTAAAAATAGTTTCATGACGGAAGAAAAACTTACATAAGTGCTATTCAATTGAAGATAAAAAGGACTATATCTGTAATATTTTTATGGAATATATAGATTTTTATCGATAAATACAGAATAACAGACCTTACATTTACTGTGTTCCCATAATAGTAAAGATACTTATATATTGACTTCTTCCATCAAAATACATATCTACACTTTCTATGTATATTTAATGTGTTTAAGTAATTTCTACTAAAATAATTCAATTAAATTTTCTTCCTTAATGTTGTTGTTTGTTACTTATGATACAAGCTCCTTCTTGTAAAACTGCTTAGAAAGAAGCGTAAGTATTATATCTGTTAAAAAGTAATGAATAGCGAACCACAAGAACGTAGCAGTTTAATAGTAGTGATCATGTAAGCTGTTTTTGTTAGTGAAAAGCATAGTATGAGCGCATCTAGCCAAGACTGTGACCTCCCGAGAGCGCGCGCGGCAAGGTCAGGAACGCGCGTGCGCCTCAGTCGTGACCCGCTCTTGTGCGCTTCTCACATACAAACGATTTCACACCATACCCTAAAACAATAGAGCCTAATATTGACTTTACATTACGGTTCGAAAAGACGTTTACGAACCATTTGAACACCGACAGTAATCTAACCTGAGGCATATCTACGCGATTTGATACTACTTGGCGAAATATATGCGAACTCCATTATACCATTACACGTATAGCGTATAACCAACAGATATGTAAAGCGGTAGATATAAATAACAAGATATAGCATAGCATTGAAACTAGCACTGAATAGCGACCCAGTGAGATCATTCACGGTTGTGTATTTGCAAATTTGTTAATAATTTGCAACTTTTACTACATTAAATTATATTGAAATGTATACCGTGGAAGTTGTATTATTTTTCTACTTGAAATTAACATACCCGCGATTCAGTAACAAAACCCAATGGAGCAATCAATTCGTATACAGTTGAAATTTTAACGATTTTAAATCTGTAGTTTAAATTACTACAGCCGATGAAGTATTTTGTAGATTCCCAAGTTTTTTAAGTTTTTCCAAATGAGTATGTTAAAAAAAGAAAAAGATAAGTCAACTGTTCGAATCGAATTTTGGAAATAACACCTGGGCATACTTGCTTTTATAGAAAAAAAAACTTGAGACTTTCAAAGACATGCCAGAGACTTGTTACTGGAAACGCAAAATGACAGACTTATAGACCGCTATAATATTGTGGCCATAGTTAGGAAGTTATTACAATATCTAGTGTAATTACAACATTGCAATAACCAATGAGGTTTGTAGTCAATGCTCAATACGTATTTACTGTTTGGAAGTTACATTTAACTTTATATGAAGTTGAAAAGGATTTGCTTAGATTTTGCTACGAAAGCCTCTTTTAAATAATCGACTAGCGTTTTCTCGAGATTTGTATTTTTAAGTTTCTGGCTATAAATAATAGTCTTATTATTCATCAAATTCAATCAAATCGAAAATAAACAAATCATTTTTAAAAGTAAACCGGGTTCTTGGTTTAGGTTAGGTAATATTTAAAGCTTTAAAAGTTCAATATGCGTATATTTATATTCTCAGTATCAATGCTCAGAACAGATTAAAATTATTTTTTAGTGTGAAGTGACAAAAAAACGTGTTGTTGTTTCAAATTTATGAGTTAATAGGTAATAAATGATACGAATAGAAAATGTCAGTGAGCCCCGCGGCCGTGAACCGAGTGAACTCCACCAAACAAAACTATGTAAATACCTTAGTAAATTAAATGAAACAATCTAACACCTTGCTCTGCGTTAACCTGCTACAAGCATCATTGCTAGATTTTGTTAGTTGAGTATGTACACGCAACAAAATCTGAATTTATTATGTTTTAAAGAAAAAACATTCCTTTTTTGCAAAAGTACTTTTTAGTAGGAGAGCTTTTTAGTTATATTGTTTTAATTATAATCTATAACCGATGATATAAAGTATAAATTCTGAAAATACATAAGGAAAATACGGTTTTAATAATGTCAACGAAATTAAATCGTTTGTGGTTGCAACATTAACATCATGCAATATATTACGTTAAGTTCCGTTCGTTATTGATATTTTTCTTCCATTTAAATCTTCGTCACAGATTCCAAATTTGTAAAAGGCCGTCCACAAAAGCTTTGTAATTAAAGCGCCGATTTAATTTTAAGCACTAAACATTTGTTGTTATCAATTTCACATGAATAGTACCGGTCGATTGTCACCTGCCTTATAGAGGTGGTGGAAGGGCCAGGCCAGGGCTGGGATACATTATTCAGAGGATCATTTACATGGGAGAGGCGACGGACGAGACGAGCTGGATCGCAGCACCATGTAGGTACGCCTCGCGCACCCATACATCGCAAAAACACACACCATATCGCTCCGCGCAGGCTTTCTTTTTTATACACTAAAAGAATTCACTTAACGATCGAGCCAGCCATGTACATAGATTGCATTCAATTCCAAAGATAAGGTATACTTGCTTGCTTTATCTACATTATGTTGTTGTGGTAATTAAGTCTGTGTTTATATGGTATAGTACTTTGTACGTATGCGTACTTAGCAATATGTTATTTATTAT
This sequence comes from Choreutis nemorana, assembly GCA_949316135.1. NCBI lineage: Eukaryota > Metazoa > Arthropoda > Insecta > Lepidoptera > Choreutidae > Choreutis > Choreutis nemorana. Next base: position 6,004,303 of record OX438598.1, read on the forward strand.
ACATGTATCCTATGTATGAGAATCGATAAATAAGTATTTGTTTTTTTCAAACACACATTAATATTCCAACGTCTTCCAAATGATACTTTTGAATGTTTCAAATGTTTTGAAACATCGACTGTAACCTAAGTTATGAAGCATGTTAAAAAACTCACGTATTACTCACGTGTGTTTAGGATTAACGAATGTCATCCGTGCCAAATGAGAGCAATAACAACAAATATCTATATCAACGCATCAGAGTGCGCGGACCTTCGCAGGACGTGAGTGAGAGGTGCGCCCTTGTGCTGGCCGGCAGCCGGTGCGAAGCCCGAGTGCAATGTCACCGCAAATTCGATTCCCATACCACCCTGTATTAAGTGCAAGTGAATGTTTAAAACCACTACATATACGTAGAATATACGTCTTTAGTCCTTGATTCGTGATTTCATACATGCCGACTACTCTAATGACAAAAACATTTTATCATCCGTCTACCTACACACTATAACAAATCAAATTGAGTAAAACCATACATTCACAATGATAGGTCTATAGGATTGTATAAGGGTGAGCAAATCCTCAAGTCAGAAGACAAATAGCAGCCGCAGTTGGTATCGTGGTCCTATAACACTGTTTGACATTGAGTTATAAATATATTAGTTTTTCATTGAAATAAAAGCGAATTGAAAAGCTAGTAGAATATTTGACCTCTTACGACACGTAGATAAACAGTTATTTATTATGTGTCACCTTAACAAGTAACAGTTCAATTACTTGTAGATAAAATAGGTATATTTTATGGTAATTGTAAACAGAAATGTAGCATAGATAAATGTGCAATTATGAATACCTTTGGTATTGAAGCTATTTAATCCGTTGACGATTTAATAGCTCCTTCGACTTTTAATTTTATCTTTAGACATTTTATAATTACAACTATTTTACCGTAATATTGTTATGTGTTAGGAAAAAAGTATTTCAATACACATTTTGCACCCTCATGTGGTTTAACAGGCATGATTACAAAAAAAATAAAATGAAATAAGCAGTTCAGGCCTGCTGAAAGTCTTCGTTATGCAATACTAGACTATCCACAGTTTTACTTCCAACAAATTTTCATCCCTCATTTATCCCGACTATGTGTTCAATTTAAATGACCTTTTCATCCCTTTCCTATAAACTATCCTCTAGACACAGCTTTCAAGACTTTGAAGTTTTAATCGTTGATGATCAATCAGGACAGATTATTTTATAAGTAGGTATACATTTTTCCATACTTGATATCTTATTGAACTATAACGGATATAACAATTTATAATATTCGTAGAAATCATTATTACTATTGACAAATAAGTTTTCAATGAAATTACGTCATTTCCTAATTAACAGAGTCATAATGTCATATCTCGCTTTAAAAGGTTTAGTATGATGTTGCAATCACTTTGGAAAACCACAAGAACGGTTTAGTTTATCTATCTTAAATAATGAATAATATTTTGAACAAGCATAGATTATCCTTATTGTAACAGAAGTTGATTGTAAACTATTGTTTAATGTTAATTTCTATAAAATTATTAAAACGTTATAACGTGTTTTTGGATCCTACATATTTATCCATTTAAAACGTAAAAGTAACATCAGATTATTTTAAACTTAGGTATAAAATATTTAAATAATTTAATTGATTTATTATTGAGACACAAGATATAAGATTAGTCTCAAGGTGAGAAGGTATATATGTAGGTATATCCCATACTGAAGGTAAGACTTCCTCTTGCTATTACTGCTGGAGGAATAACTGACCATCCTCCAAGAGGACAAAATGTCGATTTTTTTTTAATTATAAATGTAGGCGCAAAAATTATCACTTTCTATGATTTTATTAGTATTTCGATATGGCTTATTAAGTAGCATATCGTTCGTAGTTATAAGTTGAACAGAAAATAAATCATATATCTAATATAGTACGGAGCACGATGATACAGAGCCAAATACATAAAACGTACATTCGTATACTTAAAAGGTAAAGCTAGTCATATATTATTTTTCTCTCTCACTCGCCTCACCTTACATATGTTACATCCTATTCACACTAATAAGCTTTGCACACTATAATACACTTAGTGTTGACGCACACATCTGTATTGTTTACATGTGAGACACGTTGACTATGTGATGCTGACGAATAAACAGTTTCTCCGATTTTACGATTCAATGATCTTGATATCTATCTATGCAAAGTTGGTTAATGATTTCGAAATACATATTAAGTGGTATTGGGTAATATTTTAAAGTAAAATATGGACAATAACGTTGGACAATAAATTAGAGACATCTGAGCTCTTTGATTGGAAATAAAAACTGATTTAATTTGGTATTTATATAGGAATACTGTTTTATGAGAAATAGCAACAAATAAACGTTTTTGTTTCTATCTTCGTAACGTATCTGAATTTAAAATAAACTTAGCATCCACAATCGCATTTGTACCAAACAATAACTTATCTCATTCTTGTTTGTTACGTCTGGACTGTTTTATACAATTAATAAAAAGTATTGTATTGTAGAAATTGCCAAACTGATTGAGTACTTAAAAAGTCTAGTTACTACAACAATTGTATAAATCAATGAACGTTTTAGGTATTGAAAGAGATGTAGTTAAAATAAACACACGAGGAACACGCGCTGTCATTCCGAGTCAACAATAGTAAGTCTGAAATCATCACAGACAAACATAGATACCGCATGAATGCTTCACGTTGAATAAAAAAACTAAACAAAAGACGGTAAAGAAATATCATAGTTAAAAAGGGCCGGAGGATTCTAACCGCAAAGGATTTTGATCACATAAAAACTTTATCCTAATAAATTTTACTTCCTCGCACTCTCGTTTTCTATCGTATTCACTGATAATAGAAATTGTTTTGAATCAACAGAGCTCGACGACCCTATAAAATGTGGATGCCTTACAACTTCAAACCCTGATGTAAGATAATAAAACGCTATAATGGATTTGCTCTTGTCCGCCTGCGGCAGCGAGCGATCCACAAAAAAGAATGGAAGATTTACCTCCTTCTGGATATGGAATTGACCTTTTCTGTACCAATATTTTATCTGTTTATATTATACAAAGAACACATTACAAATAAACAAAGTACGTTTCTGGTTTTCTGGTTTTGTAAAACAAATGACTGGTAAAATGTAATTCTATTAAATCTCAATAAATTCAGAATTTTATTTAAAAGTTGGTACGAGTATATTAATGAAAAATGAATGAAAAGATTTCAAATATTATTGGCTAATCCATATTATTCCAACGATTCAAAGAAATTGTATCCCATGTTGAGGTTTGTTTCGGGCGCTCGCTGGCTGCGCCGCTGTCGGTGCCTAAAGATACGTGGACCGCTGTCTACTAGTGTGCGTGCCTGAACTGGCACACCTACACATATCAACAAAATTTATATTCATTTTAACTTTATAGCCTACGAAATAGGATTTAAATTTGAATACTCTCAGATAAAATTGTTTAATAATAATATATTGATGTTGGTACCTAAAATCTCGACGTGATGGGAAGTGAACCCTTTACGCGGGGAAACCGTTTTTTATTTGCACTCGGACAGCGGCGTCAGGTAGAAAGGATGATCGTTAATTTTTAAAGGACACACTGAACTTTGTGTTTATGTTCGCGGTCAGTGTAAGTTCATAAGTGCGTTACTAGAGGTGACTTTCAGTCTTTGACTTACTTTTATACTAACTATTATAATTACCAAAATAGATGTTACTTGTACAATTTTATTGCGAATATACCATTTTAGTTAGATTTTTTTTGCAATTTCCTACTACGGATTGTACTCGAGCTTTGCGTTGATGTCTTTTGTAGTAAGATTTATTTAGAATGGAAATAAATCTTTTCTGAATCGAAAGGGTTTCATTTTCGATTGAATTATCCTTTTAAAAATAAAATATCATATAAAAATAAAGTAGTTGTTTGAGCATTCGTTTATATGTTGTATTATAAAATATATAAACAATCAAAGCAGTACAACATGTTTAAGACAAATTAATATTGTAATATAAATAGTTACTGTTTCTCTGTTCGTAGTTTAATTTATATATTTTCTTGAGAAAAAATGTACCAATTTAGCTTTATGACAAAGATGTAATTTTTTCTACTCATCCTTTCACAAAATAAATCCATATTTACAGACAAGATTTAGACATAGGAATATCTACCTATATTAAGATGTAAGGAATAAGTGATTATCAAGTCGTGTTAGATTTTTTCCTTTCAACATTTCTGAAATTCAGTAACTTACATCAATCACTTTTAAATTAGTGGTTAAAATCAAATTATTGGAACATTATCAAATGTTTTTAAACCTCGGTTTCGTTCAGTCAAATCATTTCTATAAATGAGTTAATTAGTTTTCACCTACGAAAGTCAAGTAATAACTCAATAACTAACAGTTTTGTAACGCAATAAATGGAGTCGGTAATTACAAGTCCGATATCACAGAGAAGGCAAGAGATGTGAGTTTATTGAGAGGGTTGACCGCGCGGCGGAGGGAAGCAATAAAATAAGGCTGTGTGTCGGAGGGGGGGGACGGAAGGGGGGAGGGGGCTGGCTGAGAGAACGGTCACGGCGGTGGGGCCGGGGGGGATAAATGGGGAGGGGGGCCGGAGGGACACAGGGCCAGGGCTCGGCAATGTACAGCCTTCATACAGATATCATTCCAAAAGCGACAGCGGAATCTGTACAATAACGATTTATTGTACTACAAAAACTGTAATATTCCACGAAAAAAAATTGTTTAAGTAATATTTCGGTTTAAATTATAAAGCTTAAGTTTTCTTCAATCTTTTTCATTTTTATCTTAATTATTGTACTCAACTGTCAATTTTGTCTCATGTATTGTTGGTAATCTCTTTTTAAGAAATGTATAGATAATAACCATAATACAAATAGAAAGCTCAGTTTGCTCAAGCGCAGCATCGCTTCTCACATACACCAATGTAACGTAACAAAAACTGATCATTAAAGCGTTGAAGGAGCGGCGCGGGCGCAGCCTCTCGCAGCGCTTCCTAACCGATCCAGACTACTTTTTATCACTTTCCTACCAAACCATATCGGCCTTATTTATACATACACTAAAACCTTTCTCCGTATAGACAATCTAACCACTCCAAAGATAAAAGACTCATCATCAATTAATGGCCTCTACACGTCCCCATGGCAGGGACAATCTAGGAAGCAATCGTAGGTTGACGGATTTCTCGTTAAATCAAAATCAAAACAAATTAGGGTAAGAGGAAATGGACCAAAATATTTTTAACAACGGATTTTTAACGAAATCGTAACATTTTTAGCTACTCAAATATTGTACGATTTATTTAAAAAAATGATAAAATTTATAGGCTTCGTATGGTCATGTTGGCAGCAAAGCCGCAAAAAGAAAAATTAATCGAAGGGCTTTCACTTGTCCTAGAGTTCCAAATTATTGTGAATAAAGATCGCCAGCTTCGCTTCTTATTGGATGACAGAATCAGTTTTAGCGACTTTTAATATTGAATCTGGGAACTTCCATTTAGAGAAGTCGCCAACAAAGAAACTGCCCTAATATCCCCCCTGCCGTAGGAAAGCGGATAGTGGCCTTAACCTTTTCATTAAATACACATTAGCATCCACTATAAATCTACCACAGATAATTATTTTAAATAGAATTTCCCAGTTGTCACAAAACATTCAATTTTAGGCTGCTTGCCATTCTGTTAAATAAGGAGTTATTATTGTTTATTTAGTTTCAAGGTTTTATATTAGATGATTGCCATCGGTATGGTAATTGCTCCGTCAACCTTAGCCAGTTTTGGAGTAGTGGGCATCACTGTTAAAACATAAACAAAATATTACAACTCTTACACTGAAACAATACAGTTCATAATCACTTAGTAAATAAAGTTGTAACTCAAACATCGTGAACCGCACGCAACATAAGTATTGTGTTCGTTATCGTCGTTAGCGTGATCATAATTACTTGTTGCCGTCAAAAATGATTCTAATTAGAGACGTACGGCTACTAGACGTCACATTTGTCCAATATTTATAAATATTACACTATGACCTCATGTACCGGAAAATAATACGAACAATTTCCTAAAGACACGCGAAGAGTAACTCTGAGAATGTGCTTTAGCCCGAACGTTAAAGAAGTGTGTTTTAAATTAATTTGATTACAGTCTAGCTGATTCGTTATGGTAAAACCTATAAAGATATGTATGTCGATTAGCTACATAGCAGCATCGAAATATAATGATTAGAGCCGCAGTCTCGGCAAGTTCAAGGTGAGGCGTCGCTCCACCCACGCGCCTCCGCCGCCGCCTGCTTCCAACGGACCCACTTCAGAACCAACCGATGGCCGACCGACATCACACCCTAAATTACTATAATACTAAAACTAAACTCGACTTTACAATAATAACTTCGACATCAATCATGGTTTATCATTTATAATTTCTGAAAAGAACACTTAATACATGCCTGCAAATACACAACAAATTTATTAAACTTCGATGCAGCAAGGATAATTCGGTATGAAAGAATAAATCTGTCGATAAAAAATCTGCTGACTAGAACTGGAGATAGCTAAAGCATATCTCTCAAGCATACAATTCGAGTACGAAATTTGAAACGTCAAATACTGTGAGATTCTGGATGTTGTCTGTAGAAATTTCTGTGTGTGCACCATGCAAATTAGATAACAGATAAGATTCCTCGATTGGGAGTAAAATTACATAATAAAATGAAGACATCAAACGCATGAAAAAGATGAAAAATCATCTGTTTGGATTATTCAAGAAGTCGATAAATCAAGTAGTTAAATGTATTGTACCTGGGTATAGAGATGACCTGTCCGAGCTCGTCGACGACGTGGTCAGCTAGCACGAGCACGGTGCCCTGGCCGGGCGCGCCCACCACCACCGACACGCCGCCGTCCACCAGCTGCGTGCTGCCGCTCACTAGCTGGCCGTCCTCCAGCTGTCCGCTGATCATCTCCACCCTTTTCTGGTCCGGCGTCGTCGTGTATATTACCGTTTGCTTGTCGTCCTCGTATATTAGATCTATCGGAGTTTTTTCGTCTATTGACTCCATCCCTTGATCGTATACGTCCGGTTGAACGGGAACTTTGCTATCGGGAGCGTATGCGGCTAGCTCGTGAGGGGAGTGTCGATAGGAGTGGGCTTCTGGTGGATAGCCGTCATCGGAGTCCATCTCGACCTTGTGAGGGTAGTAGTCGTGCGCGGGCTGCACCGGAGTCATAGTGGCGAGCACGGCGTGCGCGGGCGCGGGCGAGCGCGGGGTGGAGGGCGGCGAGCCGGCGGGGGCGCGCCGCTCGTCGCGCACGGGCGACGCCGACATCGCACCGATAAAATAAAGCTGCTTACTGCAGCTTAAATCCGTTGGACTACACTTCGCCGATTTCTTCACACCCCCAATAAATTCTGTAATAACGTTCTTTAAATGAAAAGCTTGAAAAGGTACTTGTATTAAAATAAAATGGGCTATTTGCTTTTCGCATTGTAACGTGTTCATTAAGATTCATCCGTGGAATGAATCCTTGCATCGAAAACGGGAATCAAGTTTTTAACTATAGGCTACTGGGAAGACTAGTAAAAGTGGAGCTGTAAAAAAGTTTGCCATCCATGATGACAGCATCAAGTGTAATCAAGTAAAACAGCTGATCGGAGTCCAGTTAGAAGAGAACGAGTATGTTGTGGCACCTGATCGGCAAAGAGCGGGGAACTGGTCGAGCAGCCGCCGGCCGCCGGTGGTGCAGCGCCCGCCGCACTCCAGCCAGCCCCGCAACACCCAACAACGGTACAAACTGGTACACTATTGTGCCCACGTGGCCGTCAAACAACAATAATAACACTTCACCCTACGAAACTGAACATGCGTGAGCTTGCTAACGCTACCAACAAACCTGTTTTACATTTCTTTGAAACGAAAATAGTATCGACAATGAGTATGAAGTATCTACAAAAAAAATTAAGTCCTACTTCATCCAACGTAAATTGGTTCATTTTCCAAATATGCAAAACTCTAATTGACTATCGAAGCAAACCGTAAATAGAAACAACAGCCTTCTTACATTAATACTGACGCTTTAGAAAGATACAGAATATGAAGAACTATAGAGCGAGATAGAATAATACTAGCCAGAATATACGAGAAGTGATTAAAATATAAAATTATTTATAGACTCAAGGCATTGGCAGTTGAAGCTACGATTTAAATTGTGAAAAACTTCGTAAATCTATCTGAAATAAAGAAAATATAAAAAGATTATTTATTTAGAAAAGATACATTTTAGTTACAATAATAAAAAGTTCATGGACACGATGATGATGAAAACAAATTGGTGTATCTGCAGATGACGTTGTCGGTGCCAGCCACGAATAACCCCTCGAGCGAGATGGCTTGACTACAGGAGTTAAATAAAACCACAAAAAGGCTCTGCTGCTTCAAGCCGATCCATGTATGTGCGCGTTCGAGAATACACTCACACATCCTTAACATCAACCAATACATCTACAAAGCTTTAGTTAATACATACACGTTAATTGTACCCACAGAGAGCACAGGTAGACGTGTGCGTTTTCGATATACTCACGTCTGTGTAAGAAACACATGCTTAATACTTGGACATCGACCGAACCTTTCTTTTTCCTTTTAAGATTATAAGAGTCACTTTAAACACAATATCATCAATGTTTTTCAAAAAGTAGTTAAAAAAATATAGTATGCGTCAATGATGGATAATCGAAGCCTTTTAATAATAGTAATGACAAAACATAAAACCCGTTTTAAGATGCATGGATTCAAATCTTTAGGACACTTTAATAAACACTTAATAGAAAACAAACGAGCACATGATAGTTGCACTGGTTATGTCGGGGGCGGCGGCAGCGCGGGCGTCCTGGCGCAGGCCGTCACGCACTCACGTCAAACTAGTATCGTGACGTCACAGCCTGCTCAGCGAAATTACAAAACCGGCCGGCGCGGCTCGGTGGCCGAGTGCGGCAGCAGGACGCCGCGGCGCAGCGCAGTGAGGGCCGCGCTGCCGGCCGACCCCGACGCGCCACAAACGTACCGTGGGCGGCGTCGCGACGCGGCGGTGGCGCGGACGCGGTCACTGAGCACGCGGCGAGCGGCGCTACGGAGCGCGGGCGCAGGTGCTCTGAGCGCAGCAGCCTCCGCGCGCAGGCGCCGCGCCGCGCCCTCCGCGCCTCCCGCGCCCGCCATAGCCTCGCTCTCGCACGCACCAACACCAAACCATTTATCTTCCGCGCATGCTGGCCTTCCTAGTCGGGGACGTTGCCCAGGGTACCTTCCATCCACCATCTCCATACAAAAATATTACTCTATTTTTTCTAGTACACAGCTAACACCTTTTAATGTACATTAATTTTGTTTGATAGATGAAAGTGAATTTTATTTGAGATTTTGTGTATAACTTGCTCACAAAATCTGTACAGCACATTGTTCATGTTCCATTGTTCTGTACAGAACAAAAGTCACAATTTTTTGGTATATGTAAGTAATATAGCATCAATAAACTATGAATAACCTATAGTGTTAGTTGATGTTATTACTGCAGAGGAATCAATGACGTATTTTAAACATAAAGTTAGATTAAGTTCGAAATTAATTATTATTATAAGGATTCCGTACCAGTAGTTATATACACTATGGATGTATTTACTTACCTTAGTCAACGATGTCTCACAATAATAAATAGATACAGCTATTAGTGAGGTCGAAAATACGCCAAAACACGCCACTTGCTGTAGGACACACATTCTATTTTTAAATATTTGATATAAAATAACGGAAATTAATGCACACTCGGTAAATATTGGTTAAATTTATATCATAATCTGCGGATTTTACACTATTCCACAGTTAAATAGTTATTTCTAAATTAAACCTGAGCTGAAAAAGGTACCTATTTAGCAACGTTAAGTTTTCTTTGTAATGTAGTGACTAACGAAATTTATATTCAAACCACTTTTCATATGGCAGAAGGCATTCATGAGAAAACAACAAATACTAAGACCTAATTTTTTTATTAATTACAACCGTTGTGAAAAATTAAAAACAGCCAAGTTTTGCTGTATCCGCCGACGCACAGTAAAGTGATCTAGTCAGGGTATAACTTGCATTAACGTGAAAACAGAAACACAAAAGTGATCATAAATATCAAAAGCCGCTCAAGGAACCTTGTGTTTAATGAAAGTTTTTTAAACTTTACCGTGGTGATATATCAAACAATGACATATTATGAGGATCTCAAATACGTTAATAGTGAATACGTCAGACGTATGATATTTCTATGGCACTCTTTGTAGCTGTAGCCACCAATATTTTGATAGACATATGGAGAGTCATTATTAGCCTCCTCTACACTACTCGGAAAGTTGATCGAAGTTGAAGAAGGACAAAGTAGGCCGAAGTTCGACATGAGTTTCGCGAGGAACTCAGTCGCTCGGAAATGAATATGTTTCTGTGTGCGTCAAAGTGTATGGGTGTTTCCGTGCTTTCTTTATTTAGGTTGAATGTTTAACCCTATTCTAAATTATTATATTAATATGATTTTTTTTTCGATCATCATTCTTGCATGGTAAAAGTCATATATTATTTTAGTATTTAGAAATTTTATTATTAAAATTTCAAAAAAGGTGACTTATGCTAGTGGAGTGTCTTTAAATATATTTAATAGAATAAACTTTGTCATTAAATAGGAATATCAATGCTTAAAGTATATTTCGAAAAGAAGATTTATCAGAGTTTATATTTATAATTCAAACATATTATTATTATTTTATTTTTCAATCAATTGGTACGAAGAAAACAACTTTTAAAATTATTCAAATGTTAAAATTGTATTGTCATTTGTGTGACAGGTTGCGAACGCGGTAGTCACTATCCCGGTATAATGAGGAACTTTGGGACACACCCACCACTCTGTCCCACCAGTGCAACTCCTGCTCACCAGGATCAACAGTGGCGTCCTTTGATAGAATAATGCAGCTATGAAATGATATGGCTATGCCCGGACACCCAAACGGCTAGGACCCGCAACGAAATTAATCATTTCATACTTCCCTCCCAGCAAAGTGGAGACAGCAATGAAATCGTCCCAGAGGCCAAAAGAGAACTACGATCAGGAAACACCTGACCGTCAAAACACCATGGCATGCCACTTACTAACAAGGGATAAACTTAGTATTAACCTACATCTTACACCAGCAAAATAAGTGACAACATTTTTTATGGCACAGAAGTTTCCCTTCGTTTTCAAAGGATCTAGGTAATAAATAGGTCTACAAGCGGGCACTTGAATCAAATTTAATGTAATTGACCGTTCGTCATGCCAGAGACTACACTCCCACTCTTTAACTCGGTCACAAAAACCGACAACTAATGGAAGCTGTCTGAGGTGAAGTAAAGTTATCCGAAGTAAAGAAAATTGCCTCTACCCTATTATTCTTCGGGTAACTTCGATCTACTTTTCGTGCAGTGTAGTGGCTACTTTGTTGACCTAGGCGTTGTGAAGTTACCTGTGGTCAACCGATGCTAAGTGAAGTGCCTCTCAACACTATTTTTTTAAGATTTAGACTTAGATCTATTATTTCGATTATGTCCAGTAACAGTAATATTTGAAGTTATTTTGGCATTTAAAACTTCACTATATTGTACTTAATTGTAAAAGGCTGATTCCACGTATAAATAGGGTTAATTGATACGAATTGGTGATTATAGACTTTAATTTACTTTTACTAGGTTGATGAGTATTCATTTAATGAAAAAATATCTTACTTGCTATATTCCAAAAACATGTTTGAGCGCTATTAGGTAGCCCTTACCTTGAGCGGCATTACACATGTTCGGGGCAATGCCGGACAAAATTTTTTTAAGTTTTGTTACAAAAAAGGGTAAATATATTTGTTATAACAACCTCAGTAGCATGGAGGTGTAAACAACCGACTGCTACGCTAGAGGTTCTGGGTTCGAATCCTGGCGTGGGCTACACTTTGTGTTATTTGCAAGAGGCATTGTTTCGCTTACCGTTCTTGTACGACAAATTCTTATAAGGTACTTTATACCACATCGTTGCTAAGTTCCTGTGACACAAGTTCTTACGATACTTACTGCAGGACTGAGTCAATGTGTGTGTCATGATGCGGCTTTTTTTGTGGTGCTGGTTTTTTGGTCAACTGTTAAACAACATGAGTTAAAGTCTTTGTTATTTTCCTTTAGTGAACGCCATTCTTCCTCTACTTATCGTATCGTGATCTTAGATTTCTAGAATTGTAATAAAATTATACATATTTTAATTCAATAAACATTTTAACTTCACAGGTGATGTTTTACAAATCTGTGGGAAAAATTGCTTAACGCACAATTTTAGTTCAATGTTTACAGTTTTCCAAATTTATATAATAGTCTAAGCTTGTGGCAAAATAAAGACACAATACTTATACTTTCATGTAAATTAATAATACTACTTCAAGTTTGTAATAAGATTTGTTATCGTAATCTACAAGCGTTTTCTACATTTGTAAATGTTTATTAAACGGCATTTAAAAATTACATATTCTTACATATGTGTCTAAACTGTATTAAAATGGACTTGTACAAAACTTTACAAAAATGTCACATTTCAACAAATTTATTCAGTTTAAAACAAAAATATTGTATTTCCGTTAAAGTTTACGTTATCGCAATGATTTTATTTGCTGAAGGGTCTTCAAACCTTCAAGTCTGGCCCTGACTTTACGTAACTGCCCTTATATGACTTTTATGCAATACATTGATTAAAGCGAATATACCTTCCACTTTCCAGTTTTGAATGACACAGTTTACCGATTTCAGGCCAAGATACGGCCAAGTCGATAACGTTCCAACCAAATAGATTACTATAGTCTTATTTCATAAAACATTATTAGGTACTTTATTTGCATGAAATGACGACCTTTTTGCATTACTTTTGTTTCGAGACTAGAATACCCACAATAAAGGTGTCATGTTAGGTCACTAATGTGATGGCTACTTTATGTAACTAAGGACTTACAGTATATCTTACATTTTGGTGTTATGCCCATAGTCTGACCTTTATTACACTTAAAGGATGTCACTAAATATTGAAAGCTTCAATAAATTGTTTAGTAAACTTCAAAAATCTGCAAGCTAAATTTCCAAACTCTTATGTATCTTATTTATTATAATTAATTTCTAAATTTTTATATTATTTAAACACTGAAAGCCCCATCAAAATGTATCCAATATTCACCTTCCTACCAATAATTTTACGGGGATCCCTACTCACCTAAGGGGGCCTCGAAAGGCGCGCACCTTGGCTTAGGTGGTTGGGAATGTCGCGCGTACTTTATGATCTGGGGTCGCGGACTCGTAATCGCAGACCTTGACTACTAATAGATTTGTTTGATTTTTACATTTATCCAAATTTGTATTATCATGTATTTTTGGTAAGCTTGGAAAGAAAATACATTTCGTTGACATTTGAGACGTTCTCTAGAAATTATCCCCAATTATCGGTTGCCTGCAAGCAAAGCCGCGAACGTGAGGTAACAATATTTTTTTTATGTTTGGTAATTATGCCCTTGCTTTTAATTCCCTACTTGATATGGCAACGCGATTTTTCTTTTACCATTTCATTATTTTTCCCTTCTCTTCAGCTTCAAAATCGGTTCATTAATGAGGTTGATTAGGAGCTACTGTGGAACATACAACATACATAGACTAATGAAATCAGTACTCTTCCGTGTAGCTCTGCAGGCCGGTAGTCGGTTAAAAATGTTGGTACCTTTTGTTTTTTTAACCCGAGTGCAGTGAAGCCAAAAAACCTAAAAATAAAAACCTTCTAAAAATAATGCTTGGTCCTTTAACTTGGACTATGTTGATGAAAATGAGCATTGATTGCTGAAACATTTCATATAATGTAATACAATAATTAATTGAACTTATTATCTAGTTCTAGTTTACTAGTTTCCCGGGTGATCAGCGTATCCTCACATTGGCCTCTTCCAACTACTTTTTTCTTGTCTCTAGCTTTTCTCGTTTTGTTAGTATCTCAAGTTTTTGTGTATAAAATATAATAATATTTAGCAACATACTATTTTAATATTATATATATTTATATCATATTATTTGGCTTTATTCTTTTAAAAAGTAAATTCTAGCGAAACCTTATTACGTTGAAAATTCCTTGTTCACCATTTATCAAATTATTTACTACTTTTCACCGCCTAAAGAGGTTGTTTTAAAAAAAGTAATAAACATAATTATATATATCTTTTAACACAAATAATCTGAGTTTTTTATACCTATTTATATTATGTTTTTTATATTATGATAGAAAAAATTAACCCGTTTCACCCCTTTAAGGATTGAATTTTCAAAAATCCATCTTCATAATAATAAAATTTAATTAGTAGTACTGTATATATGTTACCTTCAGTCTGTATAGTCCGGTATTCTATTCAAATCAGCAATGTATAGATTACATAAAACGTAGTGGTAATGTATTAAATATTATTTATTTTATATTTTGCCTAGGTATTGCGCACAATGCGCAACCGGTAATGTGTTTAAAAGACAAATTGTGTACTCACATCAGTAGTTTTATTGTAACTGTGGAATGTTAGACCCTTACTATTAGTGTGGCTGCTTCCAAATATTATAATAATGTTTTCAAGTATTTATAACAATCAAACAATATAAGTTTCCATACAAATTTGAAACTTGGAACCCCTATTTCACCACCCTTAAGAGATTGTATTTTCGAAAATCCGTTATATTATTTATCGATCAGTCAGCAACGCTTTCCTGTGATTCATATAAAATTAAAATTGAAAGTTTTCCGGAAGTTTAGTAAATTTGTGTTTTATAGTTTTTGATGTGCTCTTTCTGAATTTTAGCATCGCCACCTCGCACCTGAGTCCCCTGCGCAGCCAGCATGGGTAAAATATCAATTTACAAATTTAAAAAACCGGCCAAAAGCGTGACAGGCCACGCATTGAATAGAGTTCCGTAGTGATCCATAATAGTTTTGATTTTATTTTTAATATTTCACATGTTTACTTATTATTTCATTAATTTTTAGGAAGTTTTCATGGTAAGCGCGTTTTACAAATTAGACCTCTATAACTAAAAATCATCGAAATAGTTATACCTCGTCAGTTCATAAATTCTGTCACATGTTTAATATAAAATAATCGAAACAAGTTTATTCATTATGTAACCTTTTAAATACCAAAATTAACTTAACAACACATAGATTCTTATGACACTAAAGTTTGTTCAAAATGACCTCCGTGATTTTGAATACAGGCCTTCAATCTGCGCGGCCAGTCGTCTATCGCAGCACGAACGAGGTCCATGTCAATATCGGCGGCGGCCTTAATCAACGATGTCTTGAGTGACTCCAAATTTGGATGAGGCTTTGAGCACGTCTTTTCCTCCAAGTGTTGCCATATCTTGTAATCTAACGGATTCAAATCTGGACTGGAGGAGGGCCAGTCAGTCTCAGTGCCGGATGAAGTCGATTTCACGCGCCGCCAGCCATTCTTGTGTGCTCTTCGCTCTATGAGCTGGCGCCGAATCTTGCTGGAATACCCAGTGCCTGTTATTGAACATGGTATGAGAAACAGAATTCACAAGGTTCGTCAGGACTGTATTTTGATACACAACTGCATTCGTTTTTAAACCTTTCTCACAAAAATGTATCTCTGTTAAGCCCCAATAATAAGAAACTCCCAACCATACCACGAGCGAGGATGGAAAATGACCTCGTTGGACACGCGGAATACGGTTGCTCGCTTCTTCACCTTATCATTTTGTTTGTTGTAGCTCTCTTCTACGGTAAAAATGTTTTCATCCGAAAAAAGAATTTCCCGATATTTTTTTCCTGCGTACCGCTTCAACAAAGC
Organism: Choreutis nemorana; assembly: GCA_949316135.1. Lineage (NCBI taxonomy): Eukaryota > Metazoa > Arthropoda > Insecta > Lepidoptera > Choreutidae > Choreutis > Choreutis nemorana. Next base: position 6,020,299 of record OX438598.1, read on the forward strand.
GCGGCATCTCTTCAGTCTCAGGTCCATTAGACGAGCATTCAAACGGTGTCCTGTTTTTCTTCGATATGCCCGAAGCCCTAAGTCTTCATTTAACAACCTTTTCACCGTGGTTCTGCTTAACCCCATCTGAAGGGCCAACAGTTTCTGCTTACGTTTGGGATTTCTTTGAATTCGCGCCTTCACCGCTTTTATCACTGCTGGAGTCCTAACAGACCGAGGGCGACCACTTCTTGACCTGTCATCTACACTAGAGTCTTCATTGTATCGTTTGATGGTACGTTAAACGAATCTTTTGGTTATATTCAAATTTTTCAGTGTGTCAAAAATTTGAATTGGCGCGTAACCGCAACGATGCAACGCAATAATTGCAACACAGTCTTCTTTAAGCGTCCACTCCATATTTGCAAATGAGTAAAATTCTAAAAAGTATACATTTTTATTTTCATGAACAATCCGAATTCAATAAACTTTTTTGTGGCCAGCATTCTAAAAGAAAAGTTTTTACTGTGTGACAATACTTATGACCTGACTGTGTATATACGCTAGCCGCGGAAGGCTCTTTTATAAAACCTGCATACCAGGGACGAGTATATAGCTAGAAATTTACGAAATTTTTCAAGCGAGGTAAAACCCCAGGCCCAAATATAAGAAACTGGTGAATTGTTAGTTCAAGATCAGCACCCTTCGCTGCTTTGGTGAACAATTTTTTTGAAATCTCATATTTAGTAGTCAGAGCTGGTGACCTTTTTTTAGCAAAACCTTTTTTTTGTCTCGCAAAGAATCGCTGATTCCAGATACTCGCCAGGAACAGGTGAGAACAAGAATTCGAACGGTTATCTCGTAGTTCTCGCTTGTTCTCGTCTGTTCCCCGTAGCAGAAAATATCGACATTACAGAAGTAAAGTTCACATCATTCATTAGTCATTCACTTACACTATATTGTGGCTGTACAGAAATCGTGAAAGTTATTTTCAGTAATAAAAAAACATTGAACATCTAACGTTAATACGAGTTTTATCGTCACGACAATTAATTATTTTTTTACTTTTTTATTTAATTGGAAATTGACTCCCTTAGGCAAATGTCGAGCGACGATGTCAAAACTGAAGTTCAAACACAAGCTTTACTTCTGTATGTGCACATAATAGTCTCACGAGTAATTCTCTGCGAAAATTCACGCACAGTCGTGTCTCTTTATATTTTTGGGTTGTTCTCATTCGTGTGTGAAAAACCTGTCGTTGATCTGACCTGAAAGTTATTGCTGGTAACTTTTTTTTCTGTTGCAAAGTATTATAATTACACTGGACAACACGATTTTCGGCGGTTTAACTAATGGCAATATCAATCTTGGAAATTTTCACTAATTTTTTTGGACATAACTAATTTTGCAAAGGATATGCCCAAAATATTTTTTTTTTTTTTTGCACACCCGCCACTCTGTCCCACCACTGCAACTCCTGTTTATCAGGATCAACAGTGGCGTCCTTTGATCGAATAATCAACGCAGCAACGCAACGCAATCAAATAATGCAGCTGTGCAGTGATGCACAGGCTGTGCCCGGACACCCTACCGGCTGTCTTGGGACCCGCAACGAACTTAATCAGAAGAAATAGGAGGTAGTAAGAAAGCGGTTTCAGACCTCCCTCCCAGCAAAGCGGAGACAGCGATTGAAATGGCCCAGAGGCCCAAAAATCTAAAGGGGAGACAGTCAGGAGACGCCTGACCGTCTAAACACTATGGTATGCCACTAACTAACAGGGGATAAATTAGATACTAACCTAAATCTTACACCAGTAATATTGGTGACAAAACTTTTTAAAGGCACGGAAGTTTCCCTTCGTTTTCACAAGATGTAGGTAATAAATAGGACTACACGCAGATACTTGAATCGAATTCAACATGATTAACCGTTCGTCATGCCAGAGACTACACTCCCACAAGATATGATGGGCAGTTTGCACAAAGTCTTGATCCGACGTTGAACATTCGCAAAAAGGTGACGGCACCAAGTTAAATGAATAAAGTTTGCCCTTAAAGTTACCATGCCCGGTTAGAAATTGGGCTACGCAATGATCGATATCAAGCCACGTTTTATTTAACCGTTCGCGCACTATAGGGAAAAATTTAAATAAACGCCGCCCCTTAGTCGAAGTATCCCATCTAGTTTGCCATTCGTCGATTAGTTTTTTATGAACGTTGTCGTTACTATCAAATAATCTACTGATTTTAGCCCTATCCTTCGGTTTTAGAAAATCTGAACTCATACCATTCCGCGAGTTGTAATACATTGCCGCACGCCGTTGTATTTCCAAATCTACCGGTAAAACGCCCGCAAGAATCGGCAGGGCCTCAGTGCTGACGGTTCTATACGCTTTACAAAGAAAAATTAACGCTAATCTCTCACTCTGAAGCAATTTACGTCGCGCAGCGCCAATTGTGGCTCTATCCGCCCACACGGGGGCTCCGTAACAAATGCAACCCAAGAAAGTAGCAGTATAAATTATTTTTAATGACTTAAACGACAATCCCCAGGTCGAAGTTGATATTCTATTTAACGCATAAAAATTTCGTTTAGATTTTTCGCTAACTTGCTTAATGTGCTCAATAAAATGAAATTTCTTTTCAAGTATGAAACCGAGATAACAAACTGAGTCTTTCTTTTTAACTGTAACTGAATTAAATTTAAAGCGCGATAGCCCTACTAAGTTTACTTTTAACATTAAATAATGTGTTTTATGGGCTGCGAACTCAAGATAATTTCTCTTTCCCCAGTCGGCCACCAGACGTAGGCAGGACTCAGCTAACAACTCAACTCCTGTTCTTGTATGAGATTGAATAAGCAGGAGACCGTCGTCTGCATATCCCGTCAGCGAACAGTTAGCCGGTAACGGTATAGACAAAAAGTCATCAAATCCGATATTCCAGAGATACGGCCCTAGCACTGAACCCTGTGGGCAGCCCCGAGTCAAAGCCTTCGACACTGCATGATGACCAAGTTGAAGCCAAAATATTATTGTTTTATTGGCGATTTGGATAGTATTGAAGAAGTCATTTTTTTTTAATCATTCGTTGAAATATTATATTTTGTAGGTAGTACAAAATATAATTTAATAAAATACAAAATCTATGTGAAATCCAAATGACGAATTCCAACTTTTAGAATATACGCATCGATATCTTCAGACTGGGTGCGAGCGTTATCTTCCATAAAAATTGTCATTTCGCTAGAGGCGAACAGTGTGGGTTATATATAAGGAGTCTGAATTTCTGATGAGAGTCAGTTAGTTTCCTGTTTTTGATGAAACCTAACTTTGTACGATCCAACCAACTTATTCCAGCCCAAATCAGAGTAGATCCTCAACGGTAAGGTAGGATTTCTTTAAAACATGCCATTGCATAGCGTTTTCTTCGTCTCCATAGCACTCGTCGACTTCAATCTACACCATACCGAGATAACTTTGCTTCATCTTGTTGAGTCCAAGACCACTACGCATATTTTAATTGTACGAGGGTTTTTTTCAGGTTCAAATATGAATGCTTGATATTTCTCGACAGCCTCGACACCTTTTTTGGAGTCAATTTTATTTTTTAATAAAATTAGATTTTACAAAACACAGAACCTGTTGTATAACCAAATCCTTATCAAGTGTTTTAATATTTTTAGGGGCATAAATGTCTAACGGGGTTGCTTGTATCTTGCATATCAGAATTTAGTGTTTGAAATGCTAGTGTTTGTGAACCAGTGAATATCTGCAGTGCTGTACAAATGTGGAAAGAGTGAAATACGACCATTTGGCATTTCGTCATTTTACTGTCGGCAGACTCATTATTCCACGCATCTTTATTCATCTCTTCATCATTTCATTCCTCATCAAAACTCAATAATAAATATTACTTGAAAGAAAAAAAACTGTAACTCCAGATAAATAGATTAGCTCATGACCATGGATACAAAGTTTTTCAGTCAAAACTTTGGTTTAAGTTTGAAATGTCAAAATTGACATGTAGTGCGTGCGTGGCTGCTGAGTGAATTGCCGTCTCCTTCACGCATTTCTAATTATATCATACCAGCGCATTGGTTTCTCTCTCTTTCTTCCCTTTTTGTCCGAAGTCAACGAAGAACTACTGAAGGTTATTTTAGTGTTTTAAACTTAATTTAATTAATTTTGTTTCAAAAAACCTTTTGTTCTTAGTTTTAAACTCTAATTTATTTAATTTAACGACATAATACCTTAAAAACAATGTTTACTCATACCAACCTAACCTCGAAACTTCTGATTTAAGTTCTCAAGAATTATTAGTTTTGTTTGCTGTATTTTATCATACATAAAACGAAACAAAACCATCTGATTTAATTAAATTGTAATTGCTTAATTTAATTGTATTTGTACAAACTTTGTATTGCAGTAAGTTAAACAATTATTACATTACAATTTATAATTTCAGATGTCTGCCTTGTTACATGAGAAGGTTTGGCTTGACAAGACCATTTATAACGATGCCGAACGTGATTACTACGAGTCACTCTCTAAGGTATTTATTTTATTGATTAAAAAAAAATATCTTTAGTTTTTCTTCTAACCATTACATGTAGAAATTTGTAGTTGTTGCATTTGCTATCTACCTGGATATTAATGTTATCCATCTACATTTAAAAAGAAATCATATCTTTATTATGATTCCGTAGGTTGGACTTCCTCAACTAGTGTCAGCTCAGTCTTCTCTGGCCAATGAAGTTGCTAAGGCCAGGCAACACATCAAAAACTCGTTAGAGTGTGTGAGTAAATAAATACACTTCTAATGCAACAACAGTAATAATTAAAGTTACATGATATCAGTGTTGAGGTACCTACATAAATGGATTCAGATATGTTTAATAAAACATTAATTGTTAACAATTTTAGATGGACAGTGTTGCAAGTTTAGCTGGAGTTCCCAATGTTGAGGTCAGCCACAAACTAAACAGCTTAGAAAAAGAGAACTCTGATCTTAAGAAGGCTATTGATGATTTGCGTAAACTGGTCATCAGTCTTCAAGCTAGAGTTGACACTTTGGAGACTAAGGGGGGTCCCATTGTTGCAGCTAAGGTATATTTAAACAAATTGTGTTAGTGGAGTGATAATAAGATTGATTGAGATCTTAGTTTCTTAAAAATAAATTGTGTTTATTTTAGCCACAGCCAGCTCCTGTAGCTAAGACTGAAGATTCAGATGATGGAGTTGATCTTTTTGGCTCTGATGATGAAGAAGAAAGTGCTGAAGCTGCTAAAATCAGAGAAGAAAGATTAGCTGCATATAATGCAAAAAAATCTAAGAGTATGTTGAACACTAGTTGTGCATCAAATATAATAAAATTAATTAAATATTATACTACTAAAGTAATTATTTGTTCTAACAGAGCCAGTTTTAATTGCAAAATCCAACATCATCCTTGATGTCAAACCATGGGATGATGAAACTGATATGAAGGCCTTAGAACAGGAAGTGCGAAAAATTGCAACAGATGGTCTTCTCTGGGGTGCTGCGAAATTGGTACCTCTTGCCTATGGAATCCATAAACTTCAAATTTCTTGTGTTGTTGAGGATGATAAAGTTTCAGTTGACTGGCTGACTGAGGAAATTGAAAAACAGGAAGATTTTGTAAGTCAATTTCATGAATATACATACCTAAAATTCAGGTTTATTCCAAACTGTTACCCTATTCTATCCTCCTAAGAAAAAAAGTTAGATCTGTTACCCTGTTAGCGACGAGGGGAAAGTACAAACTCTTTTCACTCTGTTATGGCTTCGTCTGACCCCTTATGAACAACAGGATCAAGTACCTCTGTCACTAAATGATAAAATATAAAGTCGGTTATTTTGATATTAAATTTATGCATCACCTATTAGAGATTAAAATTTGCCTTATAATATATTATCACTAGCTAGAAGTGTTAAAGTTTCAAGCATATACTACTTTATCAATTCTAGCAAGAGTTCTGGAACAATTGCTTTATGTCTATAGGCTAAAATGAACCTGTACACTAAAACCCAGAACTTTATTTTGGTTGTCACTGTTGTATGTCTATGTGTTGTTCATAAGTGAAAAGATGAAACCATAAAAGAGTGAAAAGAGTTCGAACTATCCCCTCGTGGCTAACAGGGTGACAGAGTTAACTTTTTTCTTCTCTTTGTCCCCCTAGAGGGACTGATAAGGAATAAACCAAAATTAAAGTGTTCATAAATTCATATTTTTATTTTATTTTTACAGGTGCAGAGTGTTGATATTGCAGCATTTAACAAGGTTTAACTTTTCAATATTATTTTCAAATAAAACTGCCTTAACACTAAATATTTTAAAAATACATTGTTTCATTTCTTGTTTCCTGGTCATTTGATATCCTGGCAATTAAGATTTGTGTCTACCAAGAATTCGTTGTACTTAACTGTACATGTCAGATATAAAAGATCGCTACAGTGATTTGCACGGCCGTCTTAAGCATACTGCACGCCGGGGTTGCGAAAACCTGCGCACCCCTTTTGCAACAAAAAAAAAAACATAATTTTACTTTTTATTAAACTTATTTTAAAATAGCATTCAATAGGTACGATATAAACAAAGCACGGTTGAAAGAACGCAAAAATCTCTCAACATTGTTTTGCCATGGAAATGCGTAATGCATACAAATCCGGAAACAAATTTTAATCTTACTTCGCTCCTAAAACTCAGCGGGTGTCAACAGGAAGAGGCCCTTGTTACGTAGTAAAAGTAGGTGATTCATTGCGAAAAGCGGGACATTAGAAATTTAGAAAATGAATATATACCTAGTCAGATCATAAATTCTGTCACATGTTTAATATAAAATAATTGAAACAAGTTTATTCATTATGTAACCTTTTAAATACCAAAATTAACTTAACAACACATAGATTCTTATGACACTAAAGTTTGTTCAAAATGACCTCCGTGATTTTGAATACAGGCCTTCAATCTGCGCGGCCAGTCGTCTATCGCAGCACGAACGAGGTCCATGTCAATATCAGCGGCTGCCTTAATCAAGGATGTCTTGAGTGACTCCAAATTGGGATGAGGCTTTGAGCACGTCTTTTCCTCCAAGTGTTGCCATATCTTGTAATCTAACGGATTCAAATCTGGACTGGAGGAGGGCCAGTCTTCGTGCCGGATGAAGTCGATTTCACGCGCCGCCAGCCATTCTTGTGTGCTGATGATGAGCTGGCGCCGAATCTTGCTGGAATACCCAGTGCCTGTTATTAAACATGGTATGAGAAACAGAATCCACAAGGTTCGTCAGGACTGTATTTTGATACACAACTGCATTCGTTTTTACACCTTTCTCACAAAAATGTACCTCTGTTAAACCCCAATAATAAGAAACTCCCAACCATACCACGAGCGAGGATGGAAAATGACCTCGTTGGACACGCGGAATACGGTTGCTCGCTTCTTCACCTTATCATTTTGTTTTTTGTAGCTCTCTTCTACGGTAAACATTATTTCATCCGAAAAAAGAATTTCCCGATATTATTTTTCTGCGTACCGCTTCAACAAAGCGCGGCATCTCTTCAGTCTCAGGTCCATTAGACGATTCAAACGATGTCCTGTTTTTCTTCGATATGCCCGAAGCCCTAAGTCTTCATTTAACAACCTTTTCACCGTGGTTCTGCTTAACCCCATCTGAAGGGCCAACAGTTTCTGCTTACGTTTGGGATTTCTTTGAATTCGCGCCTTTACCGCTTTTATCACTGCTGGAGTCCTAACAGACCGAGGGCGACCACTTCTTGACCTGTCATCTACACTAGAGTCTTCATTGTATCGTTTGATGGTACGTTAAACGAATCTTTTGGTTATATTCAAATTTTTCAGTGTGTCAAAAATTTGAATTGGCGCGTAACCGCAACGATGCAACGCAATAATTGCAACACAGTCTTCTTTACGCGTCCACTCCATATTTGCAAATGAGTAAAATTCTAAAAAGTATACATTTTTATTTTCATGAACAATCCGAATTCAATAAACTTTTTTGTGGCCAGCATTCTAAAAGAAAAGTTTTTACTGTGTGACAATACTTATGACCTCACTGTGTATAGTGTTAAATTCCACACCTCATAGATATTTTTGTACCAACAATAAGAGCGCATTCAATCGAGGGCGATTTTTTTCGATTCGAAAAATTTTGGTGCACGTTTTTGAGAAAGTTTTGATATTTACTTCATCATATTGTTTCAATATCCAATTCTTATATGTTTAAAATAGTCACGCGCGATAAGCGACCGCATAGTACTATCCTCGCAGCTGATCAACGCGAGCGTCGCCCTTCTTTCGCATTAAAGCGCTTTTGCTTTAATACAAGGGACTAAACTATTAAATTTCAAAGTTTCTGAGAAGCGACTGACGGTCAGGCGGTTACGATCCGGAAAAAATTGCGCTAGTGTGAACTCGGACTAAGAAGTCACAAAAAAAACTACTGACTATTGAAATATAATTGATTTTGTTAAACAGTGCCATAAGTAAATTGTTCCTATCATTTACGAATGAAAAAAAAAATATAATTGTAGTTTTTGCTTGTTTCATCTGTTTCAGCCTCGGGTCGGACCTGCACAGCAGGGGTGAATGCAGAGCCGACCCGAGGCAAGAGCGACAAGATAAGAGGCGCCAAAATGTAATTGGCACCTAAAACTAAAAAAACTTGTACGCAAAATAAAAAAGCAGTGACCTGAAAACCTTTCCAGGCACTAAAGGGTGCCGAAGAACATTTTCTCGGCACAAAGATGGAAGTACTAGGCCCTGAAAGACGATCTCGCTATACCCTGGTTAAAATTGGCCGGCGCTACTTGTATGTGTATGCGGCAATCCGCAGCCCTTACTCCCACAGGGGTAAAGACTATAAACTCTCGGTTATTTTCTTAACACCGTGTTGAAACTGAGAAGTTGCATGGCAGAAACGGGGAAGTGTCAGTTAACATTTTCTTCGTTCATTTACTTTTCTTGTAAATCAGCAGAATTTAATATGTAAGATGCTAATGTTTTAACCAGTGAATATCTGGAGGTTTACTATAAACTCTCAATAACTGTGAGCATCCCGATGATAGATCAGTACTATCAGTGTTTGATAACTTTTGTTTAAATCTAAGGTTCCATCTCAATAACGGAGGAATTTAGTCTAGTCAGGCCACTTCAAAATATTCATATACCTACCTCAGCAGTTATATTTATTTGCATCGTGTCGTGTCCATCCACTATGATTCATTTCTCATTTGATTCAAAGATGAAAAAGTTAGGAGCAAAGTAAAATTTTAATTTAGCGAATTATTAATCTTCTTTTGTATGCTCCTTTTACCTTCAGAATAAGTAGAAACTTGGCTCAATATTTAAATAGAATCCTAAACCTCAGATCTCTAAATGTTTTTTCGGAATTACATTGTAGTTTTTGCGTATTAACAGAAACACATTGCTTTCCCAATTTTATCTGTCCATTTGTGAGTTTACATATTGTTCAATTATTAAATTGGACATAACCACTAGATATCATTTCAGTGGTTCGAAGTAAGAAATGTAATGATTTGGCTGCTCTTTTCGTCATCTCCCAAGTAACTCGTTAGAGCATAACTAACCGTACTAGCACGTTACGGAAGGATGATTCATCATTCCATCTATCACTTTCATTCTTTCGTTGTTTTTCCAAACATAATTTTCTCACTATCTTCAAGATGGAAGAAAATTCTGAAAGACTTGTCTTGTATGGGCTCATGATCTTTGTCTGTCTGGACAAAAGGGAAGAACCAAAAAAAAAAAGTTGACTCTGGACACGACATCAGTGTTTTTTTTTCTGTTTTTGCATTGCCATCATCATTACTTCAGCAAAGCAGTCGTCTAATACGATTGTTGCCTTTAAAAAAAAATATTGAATCAACATAGCAATAAAGAGAGTACTTTGCCAGTGTCAAATAATATTTAATAACAAGTTTTGAGGAGGGATGATGATGAGGTGAATATTAAAAAAATTAAAATGATAGATGGAATTATGGATCTGCCTACAGTAACATGCTAGTACTGGAACTTTAGGCTTTATTGAGTTACCTTGGATACGAAGAATAGAATAGCCAAATCGTCGTACTGACCGGTTCCCGACAAGCAACTCGACATCAGTGTTCTCAACGATAATTTCGGGTCTGCCTACGATGTACGACTAAACATAAATTTTGCACGATAATTTTTAAAAGTAGCGAAAAATTATGTTTTTTTCTATACATAATTAAGGAGATGACTATTGATGTAATGTTTGGCAACACCTTTACGCCTTTAAAAACAAATATTTAATGGCCATCAGGTAAACTAGTAACTAGTTTGCCTATGAAGTTACTTGAAAAATATATGGCAAGTCCCAAGGTTACTTATGGAATAGTAAAAAATATGTTTTTGGGTATTTTTCTGAGGACCACATTTTTGGGGGAATTCCGTGGAAGATTGGGGGGGAAAGCGAATCGTCTATCTGGCAACACCGACTGCATGGCTTAAAAAAGGCATGACATTTCCTTCACGTTTCCGATTTATGTTTCAAATGTTTAAGTGAAATGGGATGGATTATTATTCTAATTAGTCTGGAGCAGAAAAATTAAATATTTATTCTGAAATTGAAAATAATTAAAAGTAAGCATTTTTAAAATAAAATTTGTGTTCAAATTTTTTAATTTTCATAGATTTGGAATGTTTTAAAAATATTTAATTTTTCAAATTAGAGGATCAGCCTGTAATTCTTTTTATCATGAAAATGCCACATCTAGTGTATACGAAGTTAGTTTCTTATATGATATTCTTTCAGTGAAATGTAAAAAATGTGAATCTTCAGGGACAATCGTTTTAAGAAAAAAGGATTATTATTGTGAAAACTGTTTCTTCACTAATACGAGTCATAAGTTCCGAGCTTGTATTGGAAAAACTAAACTTTTATCTACTAATGAACAAGTTTTAATTTGTTTATCTGGAGGAAAAGGATCTACAGTATTATTGGACTTGGTTTACTCTGGAATCTCTAAAGATGATCATAAGAAATTGCGGATAATTCCACACTTTGTTCACATAATAGGTACTATGATAAAATAATATTGAAAATTTTGATACTGACGAAAATTATTTTGACAGATATTATAATATTTATTTATTTCAGGTTTTGATGAAGAATCAATAAATTTATCAAAATTGATACAGAAACAATGCAGTAACTATAATTTTGATGTGCATTTTTGTTACATTTCTGATTATTTATCTGATGAAATTGTCTTTCAAAAAGATGTAAACTTAAATGATAGTGAAGACTTTAAAAAAAAAGTTGATTCCCTTTCTCAAACTACTAAAATTGATTTCTTATCAAATATTAAAAGAGTGCTGTACATAAGGATTGCCAAGAAATTGTCTTGCAATAGTGTCTTTACTGCTGAAACAACCTCAACTTTGGCTATTCATTTATTGTCAAATCTGGCTATTGGACGTGGATCACAAGTTGAGAATGACATAGTTAGTATTATTTATTTTTAGTGTAATTTATAAAAAATGTGATTTACTGAAAAAATCATTCTTATGCCTCTTATTGTACTGCAGGGTTTTAAGGATTCCCGTGATGACACTGTCAAAATTCTAAGACCTATGAAAGATATTAGCCAAGATGAATTGGATACTTACATAAAATTTAAGCAATTACTTCTACCAGTTTTAAGTAGTGTAAATGTAAAAGAAAGGAGTCTTCAAAGTATCATTACGTCATTTGTAAATGATCTACAACAAAACTATCAAGCTACTATTTCAACAGTTTGTAAAACAGCTGATAAAATTGGCTTAGAAGATAAAACACATGTGAAAAAATGTGAATTATGTGAGGTGAGTATAACATTTTATGCATACTGCAACATTGTCATTATGTTTGAAATAAAAAAACTTGGATAATGTAACAAAAATCATGATAAATGGATGTAATTAATTTATTTTGTCTTGCCTAATATTAAAAAAGCCCTGTACCCTGTACAACCAACTTAATTTCTAAAACAATCTAAATACAACAGTATTGTTAAGACATACCCAGAGCTAGACTGCATTCAATGATTTCGTAAAGACACCTAACAACAACAACCTACCTTAACAAAATCATTGGATATGCTTGTCAGCTATACCATACAGTTAAATTTTAAAATGAACTTATACTATATACTTCAAGGGGAATTGATGTAAATTGTTCCCAAATGGCATGCTTTTTACATCTCATCATATTAGCTACAAAATTAATAATGAAAAATTTGATAGAAAGGTTTGATATTTATAGAATAGAAATCATAGTAGGTTTCCCAACTGGTAAAATCACTAGGAAAGTCCCTATGACGGCCGTCAAAAGAAACTAATTTGATGGCCTAGTGTGAGTATTCCCTTTGTATTGTGGTTTTCCCTTTCAAAAATGAACATAGAGGATTATGAAAAGTGTTCAGTCTTGAAGAAAATTCGCATGCAACAAAAATAATGTTCATCCATTGATCAGTTTTTGTATATAATTTACTATGGAGACTTTGAAATACCTAGTTTAGTAATGAAATGATATAGTTCTTATTGAATTAAAATTAATAATAAAAACTAAAAAGAAAAACACTTGTTTAAAACAATTTGAACTGTTTTATAAAGTTTATAAATATTTGTTTGCCAACCCTTCCAATATCACTTTTTTCATTCCAGAATGTTTGTATCCAGACACCTAACAAATTGTCAGCACTTGAGGCTACCAACATATCTCAACTAGTCTCACTAGAAAAACCATTGTCTCATGAAGCAAACAAAAATATAATTGAAATTTTAGATGAAAAAGTTGGAAGAACAACTTCCTCATTTAACAATCAACTATTGTGCTACAGTTGCAGTAGAAGCTACTCTGGAAGTGTTTCTTAATTATTTTATTTTGAGACATCTTCTGTTAAATAAACTAAAAATGAAAAATGTATGTCCTTCATATTGATTTCATTAAGTTATGTTACTCGGGGGAAATCTATAAGCGCCAGATTGAAAAACGTCGCTGTGTCGGATTACATTCCAGCCATTTGCATTCTTCAAAACGGCTTATTATCGTGTAGGTAGCCCCGAAAAAAAAAAAGTTGCCCCAAAACAAACGGGCGCATCATCGATACGCCACTTTGAAAGTTTTAGTTCCAGTATCACCACAAATAGCGCTGCATGATCATAAAACATAAATGGCGTCATGTTTGACATTAAAATACTGTGCTGTGACAATGCAATTCAATTATTTTGAATTCTTGTTAGTAGTAAATATTGGCTAATTCTTTTGTTAGTAGTGAATCAACAAAATTTTATTATCTTCTCATTCTTGCCAGTGAGACGTTTAGAGGTCCCTTTTTACGTTTTATAGTAAAAGTACCGAATGCGTTTTTAGCCGAGAAGTGGCGTCACTTGGAGGCGTGGGCGTGTTCCTGTTCTGCCAAAAATGACAATGCTTTGTAGCTAAGGTTTATTTTAAGTTTTTAGATCCGACCGCGCCACGTCGCTTGATGACTATAAATCACGCCTTGATATGCGGCCAAAAAACCGACACCGTGGACTTCTCTCACCATTGCGTAGCGCCATTGACCATCCGACGATACCTTTTCTCGGTGCTGGCCCATTTTTGGGATGGCCCACCGTATTCATTGTATCTTATAGATTTATTGAGAGACGGCATTACTTTTTTTTATTATAAATTGTTTGTTGTTGTTATATTTTACATCAACATATCAGTCGTTAAAGACGTCTTTTTAACATTGTGCGATATTATTTATAAAATTGAGTTAAGAACTGTTTCAGAGTACGGGTAGCATGCAAAATTATCATCCCTTTGGGGGTTGAAAAATGGGGTTAAATGTTTTAAAACTGATGACATCGATACATGTCACAGACCATCGAGAACATTTAAACAAGCACTTTTTTCTCGTTATCACCCACGCCTCTTTTCTCGGAATCAGTCCACTTTGAGACTATGAGGTCCTTTACAAAAAAGTTTCCGAACTGCCTCAGGAACTCAAATACCAAGACTGATTTACGCACCATTGCCTTAATTAAATAGTGTCATGACTAAACTAGTGACAACGGACAAACAAGTTTGTGCAACTTTGATGCTGAAACTAATTTGTGTGAGGAGCAAATTGTGATTTGGGAGCACTTTCGTCTCATCCGTCTGTCACTCTCAAGAGAGAGCGAGAGACGTGAAATGGGACATAGGCAAGCTGAAAAATTGTGTTACCAAAAATCTCTATGGAAGAGAAGTGACGCGGATACTTCATGAAAGCCTTCCCGCTGGCGATGGTGACGTGCAAGCGGACGCGAAAACGTAGCGTAGGTTAGCACCCGGGGCGGATTTAATTTTATGAAGTACCCACCGATTTAACATATGACTTCGCGAGTCACGTGTCTGTTGTCGTTGTCACCCCTCTGGTACCGGTAATCTATTTTATTCAAAGGTCATTTTGGCAGTTGCTTAGATGTCTCATAATTAAGTCGGGAGATAAAATCGTGATTATATACATTATCTTTCTATATTTTATTATATTCAAGTCTGTGTTTTAGTCTATTCAATGATTTCTTTTTTGTAGTCAGCTCTTAAACCATAATCATCTCTAGGATACGATTCTGAGTTATACAGGGTGTTTGGTAGATGCAAAGCTTGAAGATGAAGCTAATAAATACCGTTAGAGATTGAAGTCGAAGCTGATGTACACCGGTGACGTCACCAGCCCTACCACCGCCGGTCGTGAATAAATACGATCGCTTAGGGCACCAGGGACGTTGAAGCCTCCTAGATTTTGCTGGGCTTGCTCGAACTCTCCATTTCTTAAGCCATATATTCTTTTTTCTCAAGTGCTTGTCGTATGGCGTGTTCTACTCTTATGTATTTTCGTCTTGCCACATCACAAAACAGTCAAGTGCCTGGGTGTGCACCTTGACAGAAGACTTACCTGGATAAAGTGCCAAAAGAGAACAGGTAAACAAAAAGTTAACACAAATGTATTATAAAACTGGTTTGGTCATACGGTATACAACTCTTGGGATCAGCAAGTCACTCAAACATAGAAATCCTACAGCGGTATCAGAAAAAAGTATTGAAAATCCTAAGTAATGAACCATGGTACATACGGAATGCAGAAGTACATGAATACCTCGAAATCGCTACAGTCAAAGAAATACAAAGGTCTTCTGTAGCCTACAAACAAAGACTCAAATGACGTAGCGAAACCACTACACAAAACGAAACCACCTAGCTACAACACTGATGAATACAAATGATTGCATATTTCGGCTGAAACGTGTGCGACTAGCCTCAATCTGAACAATACGAACTATTTAAAATGAGAGATGGTATATCATTGGATGTACACTCTCCAAAAGTCATCTCAGTCAACATAAAATCTGATTAAAGCCATTGGGCTGATTGCAGATATAAAAGATAAAAAATATTTTTTTCTTGTGTATTAGCAGAATTTAACGTGTAAAATGCAAGTTGTTTAGCCCGACCCAACAGGAAAAAGTCCAGATGGACCGATCCTATTATAAATTCATAATAACTTTTGGATACAATATTATTCTCTATGAGCAATAGTTTTCGAGATTTTTAACGTAAACAAGGAAAAAAAGATTTTTATTACAGCTATTTTAACAAAAAAATGATCCCGAATTCTCAATGTCAAGTCTTCAGGAAAATATCTGTATTTTATTAAATTTTAAGACTAATTCACCTAATTGGAAACTTTCGATACAAAACTCTACACTGACTTATTTTAATACTGCAAGTCTCACATTAAGTCTTGCATTGCTATTAAAAAAATAGTAGGCATAAAAAATACTTTCTCGTCGATATGTTGTTGCATTGATTCATTTAGATTATATTTGTATGAGGTACATTAAAAATACATTCGCCGTGTAAATTTGGACAAGGTAACATTATATCTATTACTTTAATTCTCTGCAAACACCAGCCAGATCATATATGAGGTATATTTAATTTCATTATTATATTTCACGTTATTTATTTCTATTACTGTGTTTACGTGTTATTTTTTTGCATGCTAGAGAATATACAAACAGCCCAAAGATGTTAGTATAATACTCACCAAATTCTAAGTCACAGTCAGATCCCTTGCAGAAAACAAAATAAGACTAATTTGAAAATGTGGACTATTATTATTTTAACATAAAATGTTCATCAACTTATCACAGTAAGAATACATAAATAAATATTTCCAGGCAAAAAGTTAGTATTGTTTATTAAGAAAATTTTGATGCAACAACTTGAAGTTATTACAATAAAATAAATTATCAATGATGCTCACCTTTTAAATTGAAGATAGACCTATATTTGCATAAGGACAGCTAACATAACTTACTAATAACACTTATAGAAACAGGATTTTATTTTGACATTTTCTAATAATTGATGTTACTGGTTTTCATTATAAAACGTAATAAAAAACGATTTATTTAATTATCTTAAAATTTTGTATTTATATTATACATATCTACATATTACTTCTAGAACATAAATACAAAATTTTAATGTATTATACCAACAAAAAGCTGCTAACCAGTAGGTACTTGCAAATAGTACATGGTAGGTGTTATATATTATATGATACAAGTAATTACAGTATTGTTACCATATTATGTTAATAAATGCAACAGATCAAGTGCAGATAAGCTCCAAATTTTTAAGTCATCAGAAATGAAAGTAATTTTGTAAAAATTCATTAAAAATAATCAGAACATTAAGAAGTCTTAACATTTTGCATAGATATATTTTTACATGTTTCACTTTCTACAGATTTTGTTTTGACTTATGACAGATAATTTTTGCAGTCACTCTGTGACTATCAACTCTCATTTTATTGTTATTTACTTAAACTTGAATGGTTTTAGAATCACAATGTATTTTTACAAATGTCTTAATTTACCTTAACAGGTAATGACATTCTGAACCCCCATTACTGTAAGTAGGTTCCATAGATATCCGAAATAACAATGTTATATAAATAATACACAACTAACTCCATTTTTAATTAATGTAACTTGTTTACCAGAGTAAAAACACTTTAAATCATAACAGATTTACTAATATTAATCACTAAATTATATCGTCTTTCCAAAACAAATTTGTTTTTAGGCTTTACATGAATTAAAGTTGAACGAACAAAGATGGTTCACTCCACACATGTTTTCTTTCACCATCAGTCCCTTTCTCATCATAATGTTTGGAGTCTTGTACAATTAGGTATAGAATATTAAATACATAGCATTTATAAAGAATTATTACTGAACCTATGTAACACTATTCTGCAGCATTTATTGGTCCTTGCAATGCATTTGGAGTTGGGGAATTGGATGACACCATTCGGCCCTGCTCCTTCACAATAGGATCTAAAAATAAAAAACTAATTAAGCAACACTGACCTTGTTGTTTTGTGTGAACTCTTAAAGCTTGAACTATTTTCCCTTTTTTTAATACAAAAAAACATTCTGCAATTATTTTGCATTATCTATTTTTTTAACATAGAAAAGTTCATTCATTCAATCATCATGGTGATATTTATATTGAAAGCAAAGAAAATTTTCCACTTATATAAACTAAGATTAATAAAACTGAAAACTACACAAATATAGACTGGTTTTATGTAACCTTATGCATAACTTTCAGTATGTATTACATATTATTATCAAATATCATATTTTTGTTAAAAATAATTATCCTTACAGAAGTATGGGTGGTCCATAGCTTCACGAGCAGTGTAGCGCTCGTAGTGATCATAACGCAAAAGACGGTCAAGAAAGTCTAATGCTTCAGGAGACACCAAATGCTGGTTTTCTGAATGTACAAATCTGTCCCATCGTTTACGAGAATGTCTGAAACGAAAGAACAATATCAAGTTTTTTATTTACTTCATAAACAGCTGAAAAGATTGTTGAAATAGTCCATCTAGACCAAGTATAGCTCATGTTGAAATTCATTAATTATGCAAAAACAGCTTCATCAAACATTAATCATGTGTGTATAATTATTAAAGAAAAAAAAAAAAATACCTTCCAAGAATGTCATTAAATCGAGGATCGAGTTCTATATGATATTTATCCAAATATTCAAACAGGTCTTCTGTGCCCAGCACTTTAGCAATACGCACCAACTGGTCATAATTATCATGACCATGGAAGAATGGCTCCTTGCGGAATATCATTGATGCCAACATGCATCCTAAGGACCACATATCTAATGAGTAGTCATACATTTGATAATCCACCAATAGTTCAGGACCCTGTTGAGAATAAAATAATTAGCTTTTATTTACTCACTGTAACTATATTATAAAACTACAATTTAAAGCATTTTAATGTAATTTTTATTTAATACAAAGCAATGCAAATTACCTTAAAATATCTAGATGCCACACGGACATTGTACTCTTGTCCTGGGTGATAAAATTCTGCTAAACCCCAATCAATTAGACGCAACTTTCTGTTATCATGATCAATCATAACATTGTGAGGCTTCACATCTCTATGCATGATGCCCATACTGTGGCAGTAGTCAAGTGCCTTCAAAAGTTCATACAAATAATACCTGTAAATAATATTTGTTATAAAACATTTATAATCAACAATAAACTAAGTGAATTAGTGTAACTTATATTTCCAAAAACACAACAATTCAACAATTTTAAATAATGGTCTCACCTTATATCATAGTCTGACAATGTTTGATAAAGTTGTTTAAAGTCAGTGTTGTTCACATGTTCAAAAATTAGTGCTGGAGTGCGAGATACAGGATCCTTAACAACAGCTTGTAAAGTTATTATGTTTGTGCCTCCTCTTAAATTTTCTAATATTTTTATTTCTCTTTTAATCTTCTTCTTTTTAACAGGCTAAAATTATAATTTCACTATAAAACAAATTCAAAAACAATGAAATAAACAAATGTGAGAGTTAACAAACCTTCAATATTTTTACTACACACTTCTCATTATTTGTGATATTTATTGCCTCAAATACTTCACTGTATTTACCGCGCCCGAGTTTTCGAACTAGCTGATAATCATCTTGGTTGCCCCAATCTACTACATAGCTCTCATAGTCCCAGTATTCTCTAGCTTTCTGTGAGTTGACATCAGCGTAAACCCGCGCTCTGCTAGGTACTGCCATTCTACTATAACTCTGCCAACCTAAGGTTTTATTAACGATATTCTTTCCGGATATCGCATAAGTCTTGAGTAGCGTTACTGCAAAAGAAAATATTTTCCACGTCACTTTATGTTCACACAAATATAATTGAAATCGGTGATAGCTCAAATTGTCACTTTGAATCATCAGCAGTTTTCTGATGTCTAACCTAAAAACGACACATTACAACTACTGTTTCAACTTATAATCCGTAGATACTTTTAAACTTTAACAACACAAAATATCCAAAACGTTGATAAGGCACTTTCTTTATTATTTCAATTTGTGATTAAAAGAAAATTAAATATTGGACCTAGAGTAGAAAAACGCACGCCATTACTCGCCAAATGATCAAATGGTTAGTTGGTTGAAGTGTTATGCATACCTAACACATTACTGCAAATAATCGTAATTTACACAACAGTTCCAGCATAAGTTAAGCTACTGAAAGTAGTGATTTAGGTGAAATCTAATCAAAAAACTCCACTTCTATTAAAAATTATAACCGGCTCAAGCCCAGTAAATTTCAAGATGGACGCTCACTCATCAAGAGCTTTACTACTAACTCACGAAGATTTCTGTCGAAATCGAAAAATCGAAATTAAATCTTTTAAAAAATCAAATTCGTTCAAATTGCAAGAAACTATTATAATTTTTATTCTAAATTTGTCAAAACCATTACTAAGAAAAAAAGGTAAAAATGTATTTTACAGACAATACTATTCCTATGACTTGTTGGAAAACATTTTTCTTAAATGTTCAGGGATAAATACTATAAAGAAAGTTAAATCTATAGAATTTGTGTTGTTTTTTACCTATAAGCACGTCTCATTATTCTTAATGTGATAGTTGAAAATCGATTATAACGTAGGTATATTTCGATTTATTGAGTTCCATGTGGCAATATTCATCTTTTGTTTATGGCTGTATCTATGATTGAGGAGTTCAAGTGGGTCTATAGTTACTTTAGCTGTCTATGGAATACCCGAAGAAGGCGGACATGGCGCTCAATTTAAACTGTGGTTTATACATGTATGTAGTGGTTAATAGTTTTTACTAGACCACAAGTTTAAACTGTTAAGCCTCCACTACACTACTCGCGAAAATACTTCTATGAGGCTTCCGGCCCCGCCCCGGCCCGGGGGCGCAAAAACCGACAGTGCATGGCAGTTACCTGAAGCGAAAAGATTTTAATAGCATCTGAGTTCTCCGGAATTGTAGTCCTTACTTTGATATAACATAACGTTAGTGAGTTCAAGTCCCCCCAAAAGCGTTTCTAAAGAAAAAGGTTGTCAGTTTTGAGGCTGTATACACATACCCCGAAAATGATAATCCTGGATCCGACACTGGGTACAAACTGGGTTTGAAACAAAGCACAGTTAGAAGACAGCAAAAATCCAACAACAAACTGTTTTTGCTATGCAAATGCGTTCAAAAAATACGCCATCCAGATTTTGTACTAAAATTTTCTTGTTTCCTAGATGTCGAGAGTGCGTCAATAACATTTATTTTATGTACCCTCGCGCGTGATCTGTACGCGACTTATCCAGATTTGTTCAGATTGACTTGTCAAGTCCCGCATTACAACCGCAAGCCAATGTTCGAAGTGATCAGACCATTTGCCTAGCAGGACCAAGAATTTGTAGATTTATTATTGTTATCTACTTCTGACTACGTGTGTAGGAGTTACCATTTGAACCAATAAACAAGTAACTAATACCATCCCAACCGCTAGCAAGCCAACGGATGGTGCTTTTTGATGCGCGCTCAAACACCGAAAGCGATCGGTTCGACGTGCCTCGCATGGCAATAATCTACATTGAGCACATTTACATTACACACCTTACATTCCACACCTATTAAGAGATTTTTGTACTAACAATAACTATTAAATTTTAAATTTTATGAGACGGAGACGACGCGTATGCGACGTTCACACGGTTACGCGCTGAAAAAATCGGTTTAATGTGAACGCGCATTGAGACTAGTAACATTGTCAAAGATGCGCTTCCAATATTCAATAGTATTAAAAAATACTATTGTATATTGAAATATTATTGAGAATGCCCTCGGCTTACCTTCCAAATCGTCAGTGCTAGACAGATTAAACTTTGAATGGATATGTATATTTAAATGTAAAGTGCTATTTAAAAGTAAAATTAAATATAAAAAAAATCATTTTGGGTCACCTCCCCTATGATTTTTTTTTGAGTCTTCTTTTTAGTGTGGGGTATCATTAGATAGACGATTTTTTAATTTAGGTATCCATTTACGAGATTTTTGCGCCCGAGTCTAAGGACCGGAAGCCTGCAAGCTCCGAGTGAATGAGCACTTCGCGAAGTCACTCGAGTATGTGGTCACGTACTTCGAATTACTCCATCTAAGTAACTTCGCGAGTAGTGTAGTGGAGGCTTTAAAAACTAACATTAACATTTTTTGTTCATTTTTTTATTATTATGTTTACAGCTTTAAGAGTTTAATGTAGTTGAGTTTAGTAGTCTTGATAAATCAAAATAAAAATTTAAAACTCATATCTACAATTAATAAGACCGATGTTATAATTGATTTTGCCAAAAATAGATTTTCTAATAGAATCATTTTGGACACATTCCATCAAAATGTGTTGAACGTTTTCAAACACTCCACAATCGACACAATTTGGTAAAGAGACCTTTTTCATTAAAAACGCAAACTTATGTTAAAGTACCATTTGATTATTGATTTCATTATTGTTATATTTGGGTTGACCTCATAGATAAATGATTGGTCTGGTGCACTTTTTTGGAAAAAAAATCTCGCTTTTTATGGAACCAATCTCTTACTAAGATAATAAATATACAATTATACATTTTAAATTAACTTTCAAAACAAATCAAACACACTGCCATTATTTTTTACTGTTAAAGAGTTTTAGACAGCCGTGAAAATACTCTAATCAACTAGTCAATTATAATCTGGCGATTTTTACTTTTGATCAAGTCACCATTCGAACAAGCCCAATCACAATGTCAATCATGTTAACTATTGACGAGTTCCTCTCACCCTCCAACAGTATCCATCATCAGGTCCGTCTTATCCTGACTATTATATTTTTTCAATGACTCCACCTTTCATACTGTTCGAACAAGTTTAAACCCAAATAATTATTGTTGAATGTTGAAGATTTCCCATACATCAAGTGATTTCGGAGGCCATATCGTCTTTATCATCTGTTCTACTTCACCAAATAGTGATTTCCAAGAACAAATACCCAAGATTTATAATTTATGCCAAAACCGCAATAATATTCGTTCACCTATAACATTCGAAGGGTTCCCTCAATTTCTTCAGGATTTCATCAGATCCTGACCTGGTGAAAACGGCACCCACTAGAAATTATATACGTGCAAACAAAAAAGTATTTTTCAAATCGCTTTGTTACTGACGAAGTTCCGAGGTAACAAACATAAAAACAACATGCAACCGAAATGAGAACTTTTTTGAAATCGGTTAAAAGAATGGTCAACAAAAATTCAGAATTTTTGGTTCGATTGCTTTTTAAACCGATATCTGAGGAACCCAATAGTTACCAAACGACCTTCCGATGTCAAGTCAATAACATGCAATAGTCCACAACTTCTTTAACTTTTATGGTCCGATTGTTTTCAAAATCGATCTGAGAATCCCGGAAGGTCGTTTGACTATTGGGATCCTATTTTATTGATTTGACACTGGAAAATCATTTGATTACTACTGAAAGCCTTAGATTTGATTTTGAAAGCAAACGGACCAAAAAAGTTGAACATTTTTCGGATCATTTGAATGATTTAACATTGGAATGTCGTTTGGCAAAATTAAAATAGACAATGATCGTTTTAACTTTAGTTAAATCTTAAATTTCGGAAATATAGTAGTAAAATAACTCACACATCTGATTAAATATGTAGGTATTTTGCTTTAATTCTAAGAAAAAGTAAATCCTAAGAATTGAGTTCTTACATACCTATGTATTTAACTTGATTGTTATTGAAATTATGATTTTTAAATTTGAATTCTAACAACATATAAAAATTTCAAAAGAATTGGTAGATTTATAAAAATTATGTCGTCTCTTGTTACTTTGTAATTAATTATTTAGATGCATAGCATGAATTCATGAAATGCAGATCTACTCAACAACACAAACTTATAGAAAAATAAGATTTTAATACATTGAAATTCTTACCCACACACAAAAAAAAAAAAAATGATTTCATATCATCATAGAACATTTTAGTAACGTCTAGATAGGTTGTGCAAACCAACGAGAATTCACAAAATCAAGAACTCGTTTCTTATTAAATTTTAAATCGTATAACTTTTATTGATGCAGTAATAAAAATCACGTTACCAACTACGTTAAGACTAGTATGTAGTATGTAGAGTGTGTGTGTATGTGTGTGTAGTGTGTTAATTTATGTGTTTTCAAAAATACACATAAACTTCACAAGAGTTAAATTATAAACTATTCAATACCTTTCCAACTGTAACTGTACTGTAGTAAAAGTCAATTTGTATCTAATTACCATTTATTAAGTTTGGTTTATTTTTTAACAAAGTAGCTATCGTCGAACAAGTATACCTAATCAATAAATAGGTTACATATAAACGCGAACTTATAAACAATTTTATCTACTAAAATATAATAAGGTCCTCTCTAATAATTTAATTTATTAATATTAAATTTGTTTATCAGAGATAATAATGTTATAAATAATATATTTTAATATAGGAGTTTGGACAAAACTCCTGTCTTGTACTATGGGAAACTTTGCAACTAACAGGAGATACGTCCATACACGTAATAGATACGTATTAAGGATGATTGGTATTATATTGGGCCGTAGCAGGGACGTGCCTCGTACGCCGGGGCCTGAAAAACACGGATCTTGCTCAATTCCTCATAAAAATCATCCCAAATGCTAGTCTGTTACTCACGTTTAAAACTAAAACTAAGTACTAGCACCCCTGACTTGGGTACATTTTTGAATAAGCAACCATATATTGTTGCTAAGGGAATGAAATATACTTTCATTTAAAAATATATATTTAAATAACAGATGAAAGTAGATGATCAACATAGAAATACCCGTTGCTTCTCCTGCAAGAACGGGAAGCAACCAACGTTTATTTTTGTAATATTCTTTCTACTTATGCTTGATTTACATGAAAAACCAATAAGGAAAAAAAACTGTAAAAATTGTATAGTTACCAAGGAAGGCAATGTATTTGATTACGTTATATCTAACACAAACGCTTTCATAACCAAATAATAATGAGGTGTTGTGTATGGACTTATCTCCTATAAAACGTTACGTAAATAAATTTATGCTTAATACAATAATCCCGCCTGAGCGAAGGCCTGGAACATTTGACGAGTTCAGAGACACCTCTTCAGAATAATTTCTTCTTTCTTCTAAAAAAAGAATACACGGTTCCTCTCAAGTTACGCTTGTCGAACTACTAATAATGATGTATTATGGACATGGTGAAGGATAGGTGTACTAGCGTATGCCGGTCGGCAAGAGAGAGTCCCACTTCCCAGTACGTAGGTGCTAGGTCGGGCGCAAACGCCACGCACATGCACACGACGAGACTCGTACCGCTCCAAAGACACCTTTAAATTGCCGCCTTCACCAAGAGCTCCAGCCCATCCCAGTGAGTTGAATCCGGATCTGAGAAAAAAAATCGATTATCTACAAGTACTGCCACACATAAATCTTGGCATACCAAGTACAATGTCAATGTTAAGGGCCTTCCTAAAGGCTGAGAAATGGTACACTATTCGATTTCTTTTTTTGGTCCGAACCACACAAATAATTCTTATATATGAAGAAACATTTGGTATGTAGACGGTACACAATTTTTCGTATAGACCAGGGTTGTGGAAGTGAGTGTAGAGACCGTAACTTTTTCTAAGAAAAAAAATCATTCGATCCTCTCAATAACATAAGAGAAAAATTTAAAAAGTAAGAAAAGCAAGTATTTTCGTGACAACTATTCTTTGTCTATGTTTTTAGTTTTTTATACTCTAGTTTTTTTCTGCAGCTTTTTTTTTGGTTTTTAAGATTTTACAAATACAAGTATGTGTACAATTTAAGTGATAATTTAATTATAATTTTTTTGAATTTCTAGTTGAGTTGTGTCATTGGTCTAAATAAATATATTAAAATAATTCAAAACTCAATTACGCTATTATCCAATTGTCCAACAAATATCTAGGTCTCGTACGTACGAAAATGTAAGTTAACTTTTTAAATCAATATTAATTTTGGCCTTGTTTTGGTCTTCATGGGCAAGGTAAGCAATGTTTCCGAAGGTCAAAGAAAGTATCGAAATTAAATTGCAATTTTTTTCTGAGAAGACACATTTGACATAAAATATTATAAAGGAGGATTTGTTTGATGTATTTTAGATTTTTGTAGAGTAGAAGAAGGTAAGAACTTAGAAATGAGACGAGTTCTTGCGTGAACCTAGTGATTTTTCTTAATGTGGCTTTCATGCTGAGCAACTAAAGAACGCTACAAAGTCTAAACAGGTAAAGTTGATCAATGGCAGTGTGTGCAGCTCGACTAAGAAATGAATGTACACGTGTACATACGTATACACGTACACGTATAAACGAAGTTTTTTATGTATGCTTTTTTCTGTCTTGCATACAATAAAATTGTAATTTGAGAAGCTTATATAAGGCTGTTATATGGGGTATTATAAACTAATTAGCATAGCATATTAGGATAAGTACACTTAAAATCATCCTCCAGGTTTTGTGTAAAATTGGTTAAATATGACTATGATTGTTGAAGATGTCGAAAAAAATTAAGCTGTCTAGGAGCTTTTATCGAAAACGCTGCTTAATCCACTTGAGATATATAGAAACAATGTAGAATGACATTGTTTATTTTTAAAGGTAAACAAAAAGCTATAATAATCAACAACTAGCTATCTTTAAACATACTAGCCTAGTAGAGCCACTCTATCTTCTAACAAATATTTAAAATAATGTTGTATTTGCAAATGCCATTCCGACGGATTCAGTGCTAATGTTTAAAGTTAAATATGTTACTTAGCTTAAGCATCTCACACACATAATAATCACTCTTCACAATACAATTTAAATACATCTCTGGTTAGCGATACTTGGTACTTCATCCTAAATTTCCCGTTTGAAGCTAAGGCGGGCCCCAATTAATTATAATAATGAGTCAATAAACAATATTAATAACGATGTCGTGATGATATTTTTGAAATAATATAGATATTAAAATTAGATGATACAATACCTATTTTGTTGTTTTGATAAATCTATTGAAACCTCTACTGGAACTCCATAACAATTTACAACATTAATCGTAATAGGAACCATACACAATTGTTTCTCTCGGAAATTGTGGGTAATTTGATTAGGATGTTCCACCTGAAATACAACAATATTGTCTTTCTTTTTCTTCTTTGAATCATTTAGATCTAATCTAATTTCAAAGTCATCAGAAGTGGTAGGAGTATTTGATTCTTCTTGCACATTTATTTTTGTAAAACAATCCATCCATAGACAATGCTGACCAATAGCACTGGTGTTATTCGAGTTATTTTTTACTTTCCATCGAAGGACAAGCATAGATTGTATCAACCCATTTGTTTTATTATGCATATTTTCAGTATCATCGTTAAAACAATCGCTCTTTTCAATATAACTCTCTTTGTCATCTAGTACAAACTTGCAGTATGGTGAAGAATTAATATGAGCGACAGAATCTGGGTGACTTTCAGCAACTTTTAAGAAGGAACATTCTACTTTGCCAGGAGGTAACTGGGTTAGTAATCTTTTTGATTTTAATATCAAATGTAACTTCTCGTTTGTAGCTAATGGGTCGTGTAACTTCTTTGCCGATACTAAATGCGTCAGTTTCCATTGACGACTTAATAATGCAGCTTCTAAAACTTCCACTGTCAGGTCTGCCTTGGGATCTCTGAATATATTTTTGACTTCAACAACTAAATTCATGTGTTCAATTGTTTCCTCATTTGTAGTACTTAGGCTGCGTCTAGGAGTAACTGATATTTCAACGGCTTCCTGAAATAAAATAAGACAAAGTTGGTTAGTATCATAAGTTTCCACGATTGAAAATATGTATATATATGTTACGCTCAAAGGCCAAAAATGATCATTGAGCGGAAAACAATGAACGCGTTGTGGTCACAGAAAAACGTCCACAACGTGGAGTTCGTGTTATGACTAGACTGAAAACGGACACAACGCGTCGTTGTAATGCAGCAATAACATGACGGCTATATATAGCAGAACCATATATGAATGAATAGGCCGAATAGTGATTTGCGATATGGGGTCCTAACCTCCAAATTTGTTTATAAACATCCTTAGGAAATATTTGTTTCCCGTCACAATTACCTCTTTCTACGATATATATATATTTTTTATTACGTCTTAACTCAAATTTCGACTATTCGGTGACCTAGGTGTGATTTCGATTATTCGTGATTTTACTAGTGTATTCTTGAGTGTGTGTGTTTCCTTTGTCGGTGTTTTGATAAGACCGAGATAAATTGTACGAAAGCTACGAATAATAATATTTTCAAGAAACATAATTGTCATACAAATACCGCTTTAACAAGGGCCCCATGACGCTTAATCAAAAACCAGCCTAAAACTTGGAAGCTTGTAATGGTTATATGTGATTGGTTGCCATCATCCGTTGTCAAGGTATATGAACATTCAGCAAATGGCATTGCCATTATCATGGCAATAACTTATTTTATTTTGCCAGTGTCAAGTTCTTATGTTTTGATGAGGGAAAGAATAATGATGAGATGAATAATGGAAGGATGAAAATGATGAATCTGCCTAAAGTAACATTTAGTATGGTTACTTTAGGCTTCATTGAGTAACTTGGGAGATGACGAAAGGAGCAACCAAATAGTCGTATTTCGCGTTCTCCACACTTGTACAGCACTACAGATATTCACTGTTTAAAACACTAGCATTTTACATATAAAAATTCTGATGAGATAACAGTATTCCCGTTCCCGCCAAGTAACTCATAATGGATGGTATTATGAAACAGTGAACCATTTCTTTGTCTAATGTTTTACGAATACATACAGCAGGGTTAAAATTTCATTTCACAGGTAGGCTCAGTAAGAAACATTTATCATACGTACATATACAATACCATAAACCAAACATACTTGAAAATAGGTAGGTATACGAGTAGATATGTTATCCAAACCAGGCTAAAATAGGTAGGTATACGAGTAGATATGTTATCCAAACCAGGCTAAAATAGGTAGGTATACGAGTAGATATGTTATCCAAACCAGGCTAAAATAGGTAGGTATACGAGTAGATATGTTATCCAAACCAGGCTAAAATAGGTAGTTATACGAGTAGATATGTTATCCAAACCAGGCTAAAATAATGAAAGATTTCTAAAATACCTTTACATTATTCTGATTAACTCCTCTAGGTATCGTTAAAATAATTTATTCATATAAATTATTGCCGAAAGAAATTAGAAATAGGTTTTTTATTTATCATAGTATACAAAATAATAATAACACTTATTCACTGAAATATTTAGTTAAAATGATATTGGTTACGAAAGTTTTTATTTTTTCTCATGTGTAAAATGATCAAGGAATTCTTTATATCCGTACGATTTCTACACAACTTAACAACATACCACGACATATTTGTTGGAAAAAACAGCAAAAAATACAACAGTAAACGTAATCACAACTTCTCACGGGACACAAACGATTGGGTTGAGTTCCACGGTCTACTGACATCGCGGCGCGGTTGACTTTTTAAGCCATGCCTACTGCGGTAGGTTTTGCGTGGTCCCATTTTTAAGCTTGAATGATATTTCTTGATATATTCTTATTCGTAGTACGAAAGTGATGTAGGAGGCTACACTCCGCCCCTCCCGCGAGCCTGAGGATAATGAATATAAACTTACAGCGACGTCGAATCGGAACACATGTCTGAGCAGTCGATGCACAGGCCTGTCTGTATCAGCAGACTCGTAGTAAGCCAGGAGTCGCAGCGCTCGCGCGTCGCTCCGCGGCCGCAGCAGTAAGCGCGCACGCAACGCGCCGCCGCTAGCTACAGTCTCCGCACACTTGCTCACATGCATCGCGCTCAGCTGACGTCGGGACTCAGCACGAGCAGCGCGTTCGTCTGTTTATCATTTATTCATATACTTAAAAAACTCTCAAAGAAAAAAAAAATGTATTGTAATTTGAAATCAAATTGGCAATTCATTTATTATAATTTTCCTCGTTATCGCAATCGCTAAAGAATGTAATCCTTGTCGAGGGAAAAGAATGATCGAGTTGTATATTAAGAGTGCATTAGAATCTAATGTTATTATGTTTATATTTCAATTAAGAACAACATTTTATAAAATTGTGTATTGTTATAATGGTCAACGTCATCCATAGATTAGATTTAAATAACGTTAAGTAGTGCTAAGTGACTATTTTATTAAATGTTAATTGAAAAACTGGATATTGTTTACCAGAATATACAGGTGGTTCCCGATACTTTTCATCATACAAAACTTTGAAGGAGTCATCACTTTGTTCGTGTGCAACCAAGTGCACACAATCTGGATGTGAAAACGCTATGTATAGATTTTTCATATCAATGGGGCCGACGTTACGGAACTCTACATCTACATTCCTCATCTCACCGCTTATTATTTCTGAATTTGTTTCAGAAAAGGTCATCTGTAAAAATCAATATGACATAAAATCGTATGTCCTATGCATGTCACAAAACATATTGGTTAAGGAAATAAAATGTTTAAAAAGGGGTTTGTCAATGCAGAAATTGAAGAATATCTTATGTTAAGGTGTTTTAAGAGTTAAAAGTTTACTACACTAATTACAAACCAGTAAACATGGAGCAGAAGGCAATACTTTTATTTTAATTCGCTTATCAGTTGAAGTTTCTCCCGATAAATGAATTTTGCCAGAAATCGTGATTCCGTTTGTATTCTCGCTGCCTCCTTGACCAGGATTAATTAGCCTAGAAAATATATCATAAAATAATTAAAAACCAAGGATAAAACTTGTAAAATTTACCAGATGTACTGTTAAAGCTATTGTTTAGATAAATATATTAGATAACATACTTATATGCTAAGCCCTGGATATTAATTTCTCCTACGTGGAGTGGTGTAAGTGCAAAAATAAGGGTCTTTTTACTGTCCTCTTCTAAAATAACAGATTTAATTTTTTGCCCGTAAATGACACTGCTTTCTAATACATTTCCTGCCGCTACAACTGCCTCATTGCTCAATACATCCTTAGATCCTTCAGTTTGTTCGCAGGGGACAAAAGACCATAGTAATTGGACATCCTTTAAAACCAAGGAAATCTTTAAAGGGTTTTTTAATGTTATGGAAATTTGCACCGGCTCTGTAAAAAATAGTAATAATGTAAGTAATACCGAACTCTTTTAATAAGTAAATAGTTCATGATAGAATAAGAAATAAAAACAGATAGGCAGGTGCTAAGAGACAGATTTATTAATTTTAAGTACCTCCTTGATACACGACGGGGTAGGCATCCGAAGCGGCCGTGTACAGATCTATAGTCGGCTTGAATATCATCGGCACGCTGCCCTGAGCAACTTGAAGGAGCATTTCTTCCATTTTGTGCCAGCACTTGTCATCTTCACTTGTTTGAGAGTCAGACATTTTATCTTGGAAAGTTATAGATGTAGCGGGGACCCGAGCGGGGGACGACAAAGGAGCGGGCCCAACACAAAGCACAGCTGTCGATGATAGTTCGACTATCGGAAGAGGTAACACTGGCAGACATTCTTTAAATTCATCAGAACTGTCAACCCATTGCTGTAAATCAAACATTACTTTTATTTGTCAATATAAATTAATTCAAATGAAAAAGCTAGAATACTAGCTTTAGCTTGTATTGATACAAGCGAGTAAAGTAAGCGCCGAGATCGTCATCATAGGTCAGAAAGGCTCGCGATTTAATAAAGCCTAGAGCTAGTGTCGACATAAGCGATTAGAGGTGAAGATAGATAAGCGATGTGACCTGGTGGTGCAGCATGTACTCTCTGAGAAATGCCCGCTGTTGCACGGGCGGCTGCGGGGGCACGCGGCGCGCTGCGGGCGCCAGCGGTCCGGCCAGCCAGCGCACGGCGCCCGCGTGTTGCCGCAGAGAGCCTGCCAGCCGCCCCACGCCGAACTGCACGTGGTCCGTCGCCAGCCGCCACCCGCTCCCCCCGTACACCTGCCGATATTGTACGCACGTTAGCTTTATATTACCCCAATTCGTAAAACCCTCAATTTATCTAAATATAGTATCGAAGAAAGACCTCTAATTTACGTCGCGTCTACTGTCAATTTTACACTTAGTTGTCTAGTTATATTAGTTATAAATAAGTTATTGTTTTATCTCACG
The DNA here is from genome assembly GCA_949316135.1 of Choreutis nemorana. Classification (NCBI taxonomy): domain Eukaryota; kingdom Metazoa; phylum Arthropoda; class Insecta; order Lepidoptera; family Choreutidae; genus Choreutis; species Choreutis nemorana. Next base: position 6,051,988 of record OX438598.1, read on the forward strand.
AATCCGGGTGAGCTATCCATTCATGCGGGGTAGTAGTGAGTGTAGATTAACAATATTAAAAACCAAAAGTTTCCGTGCTTAAAGTCGTGTTAGCACATGTATGCTCATAGTCGCCTCAAGTCGCCTGCGAGCCATTGATGATTCAACATGGCGAAATGTTTCGTGAAAAGTGCTAAAACAATACTTTAAGCACTCAAAAAGGATAGGGTGTCATGTTTTCAATGAGCAAAATGTCATGTTTGATCATTTTATGAATTAGTACCGAATTATGCCAAAAACGATTAAATATAAAGATATTTATTTGTCTGATTTTCGTGTTAGTAAGATGTCAATTATTTACAATAAAGTGTCAACAAAAATCTGCCATGCAGGCGTACAAATGTGTTATTAATTGAATTGCAATCTTACAAATGATTAAGTATCTATAAATTATCATTTGACTATTAAATTATTTAAAGGTACGTCAATTATACGACAGTAAAATCTAATTAAATCTAACAAAATTAAAATAAGTTAATTATAATATGCATAAATAACTATTTTTGTTTTTAAATAGTATTTATTTGTTAAGGTTTCTCTTGAAAATATTGAAATGTTGATCTTTAGAATCATTTCTCAAAAGATTAAAGACCCTTACATAATTTCACATACCATATACATAATTTCTCAATAACATGTTAGATTTTGGTAAAGTGTACAAATGTTTATTTCTAGTCGTTCTTCATTTTTTTTAGTTTTTTTTTTTGGATTTATTCATACAATTCCTAAGTATTTTCAATATTTTGTGATCAAAATATTTGTATTAACCCCCTTCTTTTCGACTTTAGCTACATTCTCCTTTCTACAAGGCAAGATTTTCTAAAACCCTTTGTCAACCATTTATTATTATTACATTTAGAGATTATTTAATAAAACCTGAAATGATTACAAACCTAAACACAAACTCGGTTTGCGGTTTTCTCTAGATCTGTATTACAATAGGTTAAAAATGGAACATGTAAAGGGTTTAATCTGATTTGTCACCCTGCTCTGTCCCCAAGGGTGGCAAAGAACTTTTTTCACTCTATCACGCTTTCCTCTGTCCCCTTATGACCAAGTGAGGGACGGATCGAACTTTTTTGTGCAAATGTGTGATATTTAACAATCAATCTACAATACATGTTTTGTGGTTATAAAAATCGGTTTCTGCGCTATAAGCCATAATTAATAATAAAATTTTAGATTGTACTATTCCTAGTATTATTTTTATGTTAAAATTAAATTCTATAAAGATGGCAATCCATTTAAAAGACACGGAACGTCGGAGTTACTTGGCGGGAACGGGAAGTGTCAGTTAGAATTTTCTTATTTTATTGTCTTTTCTTATATATCAGCAGTATTTAATGTGTAAAACTAGTGTTTTAACCAGTAAATATCTGTAGTGCCTTAAAACTGTGGAGAAAGCAAAATACGACGATTTGGCTACGCTTTTCGTCATCTCCCAAGTAACTTCTTATGGCCTACAGTAATCGTACTAGCATGTTACTGTAGGCGGATTCATCATCTTCATCTCATTTATCATCTTCAAGAACGAATTATAACGATAAGGCTCAAAAGGACTCTCATCCAGAGCCGTAAAAACATTTACAAAAAAAAATACACGGAAAGTCATCTTCAGTCATTGGTTGCTAGGAGACCAGGCTATTTTTCTTTTGCGTTTGTACCATCTTGTAGGAAAACCGCGACTACCAAACATTAATCTATGGTGAAAACTAACGACAAACTGATATAACGCGCCGACTATTGCTATTACCGGTATAAAAGTTCAATGTCACTAAGATCGCCGCCAGGTCCATTTCTACTTTACGAGGCATATACAACTAAATAAAATGCAAAAATAAATAATTGTGGCGGTTGGTGGACCTTTAGCGTTCACTCGTATGACGAAAGCAGGCAGAGGTAGCGAACGTAGTCCTAACAATAGCTCACGATTTCATGACAACCACGACCACTATGCCAAGAGTGTAACGACGAAGATGAAGAAGATACAACTACAAGTATGACTCACCCGCTTTCGTGTGATATAACATATATAGTAAATAATGACTCTTTGACCCAATGGCGACATAACGAGAATCAAAAATAGTTAAATCCAAGAAATAGATTTTCATACATTATTTTACAAAGTTATGCTTAAAATATAGGAATTTATAATTGGTTTCTAAATTACCTGGTAAGCCTGTTGGTAGCATCGATATGCGTGCTTTTTTTGACCCGCCTTTGAGAATCGATGACCAGCTAATACCATGTGGAACGCATATTTTCTACACATCGCTTTAGATCCTGGACCAGACAAAAAACAAAGTGATGCTTGTTCTAGGAGCATAGCACTGCGAAGATCACTGTCTTCAGACGTCATTCTAATCAATTGTTTTGCAGCTTCACCATGTAAACCTTGGCTACTTAAACATAGTGTCGATAACAATGTCGCCCTCACTGCATATTGCACCATTCTAGAAAAACATAATTTTATGTTTACTTGCAAAACAAAAAAGAACCAAATCAACTTTATACAAGAAGCTTACCTGCAAGTATTAAGGTAAGTAACAATACTTTCTTCCATATAGCCAGGCATTTTGCGATTACTGTCACCTGACATAAATGCGCTAATGCCAGCCATTTCTAGGGCACCAGCGTAACAAAGCCAGGCGCTGTCTGCGTAAAATTCCCTCTTAGCCATGTGATACGCATCGAAAGCACGTTGCCATTGCCCTGTCATGAACCAAAGATCACCGAGACGTCGCAATTGTAGCTCTGGACAATCAGTGGTGTATCTAAAAGATAATTAACAAAATAAAATTTTAAAGGACTATGTGAAAAATATATTATATTTTGAAAAAATTGACTTTACGTTACTCCCTTACAAAACGCCAATTTCATATATTAGGACCTAATATATCAATTTAAAGGTCTGCTCATGTATATTAATTTTCATAATATGCTGTGTCGTCAAAATGATTTTAGATTTAAAAAATCTGGTTTTAAATATAAGATTTATTAATACTACATTATTAAAAAAATAAAAGTCACAAATTTAATTGATCCAACCTCATAGCATTTTATGAGATGTTACTACAAAAATAAATAGCGGTTGAGTTGAAAAGGTCTTACATCACAGTATTGTTTCCAGTTGTGTTACTACCTTTCCCTGTCCCAAACCACCGTTTAGTAGCTGACAAAAGTGATCTACTAACTCCTTTTCTGTTTGAAACCTAAAACATAAAGTTCATATACAGGTAAAAACCTTACTTTTGATTTATAACATTTATTTTATTAGTTATTTAAACACCATCTTACCACTTCCGAAAGTTGGGATATTTGTTTTTCTAAATAAGGAAGTAATGCCTTTGATGAATATTCTTGCATAAACTTTTTAATCGATTCAATATCGCTCGCATTAAGTGCGGCACCATGTACTTCAGTTGAAATATCTATCGTTTTTCCAGGAATATGGACACTTTCTACACTCCCAGAAAATGAATGTGTCTGTGAATTAATGACATTTAATTTTAAATATCAATAAGTTGGCTCCTCACCATATTCAGAAAAGGTTTCGTATCTGTTAAACACTAGCAACACCCCCGCAAACTGAGAAGTTGGGCGTTCTCAACAAGCTCTGTCTACCTTGATCACTTGAAGGTCGATTAAACGAATTTTTATTTGATTTCGGTTTTACGTAAGGTTTGGCTGTAAGGTTTAATAAATGTGATACCAAATTCTTGTAACAAGCAAGCACAATGAAGCACCATTCATAATAAGTCTATTTCAAAAATTAAGGTAAAATACTAAATGAAGTACCTTCGTAATAACGTGTAAAGCAGAACCTACCTGTAAGCTATTTGCTTGATCATAGATTTCATTTTCATGAGTAGTTAAAGGATGCGAATTTTCTTCTTGATTAAAAGGATTCGTAGGATCACTGGTTTCTGTACAAATGTAACAAAATTTAATGTAAACAATACAATCATTCACATTTCAATAATATTGTTTGTAAATACTAAAATTTACTTGATAAATTAGTTATTAAAATATCTAGTTTGTTACCTGAATGTACTGGAGCTCCCATTACATAAGCTGGTGATTGTTCTAATGGTGACTGTTGGTTTGTGACAGAAGCAAGCATCTCATTCTGCATGTGTAAATAACAAAAGACATTCAAGGCGTTTATAATTAAATGTTATAATTTTAAAAATTATATGAAGATATATATTCAATTTAATGCTTTTTAGTTTGAAGTACTTATTTTTAAAAGATAATAATGAATGATATTTCACAAATTTAGCTTTAACTCACATTTGATTCAGATCTTTTTATATAAGCTGCCCAATAGTCTGATGGAAGAAAAGCTTCAGTGGTCGTTTTTGAGTTAATTGTAAGCATAAAACAATTAGCTGCTCCAAATGACTGTTTTAGTGTTTCAAACATTGTATCTGCTCTGTGACAATAAATACAACATGATTAGTAAAATTATAAAAACTAATAAAATGTATGTCGATCCGACATACATAAACCTTTCATGTGTGAAGGGTTTCATTCTATTGTAAAAGATTAAACAATATTAAATTTTAAATGTTTTCGTAAAATAAACGAGATCAAATAAAAAATTATGTTTCTTTTATTGGAACCTCCTTTAACTTTTAATTTCTTCTTTTTTAGAAATACCCTGCACTTTTCTAAAGTATCTTGGTTGATTGAAGAGCTGTTATGGTTCTTGAAATACAGCACACTGATAAATGGATGGATGGATGGACAGACAGCAGAGGCTTAGTAATATGGTCCCGTTTTTCACAATTTGCATAAGGAACCCTAAAAATGGGCACAAAATTTTATAAATATAATTTTGATAACATACTTATCCTTAGGTACAGTTGAAGCATCATGTAGTAGAAGATATGATTTAAGAACACCAGCATTAAACCATTTGGGGAGCTTATGTGGTGTAACATTTTGAAGCTGTGCATACTGTTGGTTTAAACCATTAAATGTATCAGTAATATTTTCATCTTGAGTTGTAGCAACAATTATGCAAGATAAAAAATGTTTAGTAAACTCATGATCTGAAGGGAATTGGACTTCCAGGTAAGCTTCCCTCCAAGCATCAAACCATGGAGTAGACTGAGGTATCTCAAACTTTCTGCCATCTAAAATGTGTAATAAAATAAATACCTCAATGTTGTTTATAAATGAATTATGTGTATTTATTTTTCATCATAGGCCTGATTGATCATCAAGCACATACTTATTTCTTGTTCCATAAATTTCAAAAAATACTATTCCAATGTATACATTACCAAGATCAAGAGATACAATTTTATCATTATAATTGTATAAAACAGCATTGTTTAACTGCCTTCTCGCTTCTGTTGGTTGAAGTGGCTTCCAATTGACATCTCTTATGATGAGTTTCAAATTCTTTAAAATACACACACTTCCACCTGGTTCTCTAAATTGACCTATGTAATATTAAAAGATTTTTATCATTCTCACATAAACACAGTATAGAATACAATAGCTAAGCTATGAGCAATGTTATAAATTCATTTGATGAATATATTTATATGTTTGGATCAATCTATCCAAAATAACAAATTAATATCAGCCAATTGTTAGTCACTGGAATTCTATCAAGCTAATAAATACTGCAAATGTAAAATTTAAGATCAAATTTAAGAGTAACAGGGTATGAAAAAGCAATAATACATACTTAGTATATTCTACTAAAGAAATTCCATTTTGAATTTAAGTTGTAAGAATTTTACTATCAAAAATGATAGCTCTACTTTTTTCATTTTCAGGTTTTATCTAGCCAGTAAAATAATAGAGCTACCTTCCCAGTCCATAGCAGCAAACGGCTGTAAAAGTTCAGTGAATGTTAAATTATTTTTTGATACCACAACATCTACTTTAGAACTGCACAAAACAGCAACAATAGGTGAAAATGAGCTTTGGATAAACTCTTGTGCTGTTTTTCCTGATCTCGCCATTTTTATCTTTTATTTTTTTGTTTTCTTCTTTCAACGAAAATTGTTAATGGTGCATTATCTAATTAATGCAATCTAATGATAACACCTGCAAATGTATTAACTACATTAAAAGAATCTGAAAGATATTACTGAACACTCAACATGTCATAGTCAACTGTCAACATATGTCATGTTACGGCAAATTAAGTTCAGTGTTGCCAATTTTTTCAAGGATAAAACCTCTAACGAAAGGCGAAACCCCCATAATTGATCAATAATTCACAAAAAAATCCCTTAAGCCCTTACATTAATAATCTTTTTTGGCGACCCATAAAAACCCAAAATGCTAGAAATTCCCTTACGTTTGGGAGGATAAAATGGTGATCGTATTTAATTTTCAATTAACTTTAAGCAACGTCAGAGATCGTTAGCTAGCCTGTAAATTGTTACGCGGATGACAGAACCGAGGACCCGTTTTGCGTGCCCCGGCAAACATCCCCGGATCAGTGGTTGAGGAGATGGAGTACAACGCTCCAAAACAAAACCACAAATAACCAATCTGGTCGGGGTACGTCCGTAGATCTAACTTCTTCCTGCCTTTCCGCCCACATCAGCACAATAGACAGCTTTTTTACATCTTGAATCATCCATCCTCTCCACATGCCCAAACCATTTCAACATGCTCTTCTCAATCGTCTTCACTACATATTCTTTCACCCCCCACCTCTCCTTACTTTGTTGCAGAATGTCACTCCGCATATTCTCGGCAACGTATGTATCTCTACAGCTTTACCTCTACTTTCATGCTTCTACTACACCATACTCTCACTACCATGTATGTCTAGGAATGAAACCAACACACCATCATGAATTGCCATCGGCGCATTTTTGAACATAGATTTGCCATTCGTGATGGAGTAAAACGCTCCAATCTCCTGATTACTCATTCAATACCACCCTCAGATGTCCCATTTCTCGTTAACGAATTCCCCAAGTCGACAAACTCACTCACTTGCTTCAAATTAATCTGCAATCTTCGCCTTATATTTCGTAATTACTTCCTACCTCTTTAAATACCAAAACCTTTGTATTCAGTAGGCATGTTTAGAATTTTTAATTTAAATCAATTCTCAATAGAAATCTGCCCCGGATGCAAACCTATGCGGCGCCGACACTGGACGATTGGGAGTAAGATTATGATTATGTACAATAAGATAAAGCAATTTGGATTGGTCAATATTTATTGAAAAGATTTTGATTAATTGAAAACTCAAGTTAAAATTAAAAAGAATGATTCTTGTATCAAATAAAACTATATAAAACATAAATTCTCAATAGAAATCTGCCCCGGATGCAAACCTATGCTGCGCCGCCACTGGACGATTGGGAGTAAGATTATGATTATGTACAATAAGATAAAGCAATTTGGATTTGTCAATATTTATTGAAAAAATTTTGATTAATTCAAAACTTAAGTTAAAATTAAAAAGAATGATTCTTGTATCAAATAAAACTATATAAAACATAATAAAATACTATAAATGTATTTGATTAAAAATAAACTTTATAAGACTGACATGAAAAAATAATTAATCTAGCATGTGTGAATGAACACTTTAACATATAACTGCTAAAAATACGTACTAAAAATGATTACAAAGATCTAGTGGATTACAAAATATCTCCACTTAAGGCGTTTTGTAATACAAACAGCTAAAATATGAAATCTGCAAGTCAACAGTATACCTTTTATTATTTCATAGGTATTACTTAATAAAGTAGAACTCATTTAAAAACTGCAATACTGTCCATTTTTGGTAACATAAAATCGAGTACCATTTACATAACTCAGCTTTACACTTTCGAGTAAGTACTAATCAACCTATAAGGTTATCTAATCGTAAAATATTAAAAGTTTCAGAAGATTACTTGTATTCATTATTTATAAAACTTAAACCTAAAATGCACCATAGCCAAAAGTGTCATTTAAAAAATAACCTAGCAATACTTGAAACATAATGTCCTAATGCTAGTGTATAATTAATCTTACAACTAAAAGTATAAATTTTTTAACTTGACATTATTCAATGCCTTATCTGCAGATTTCCCAAATAGCTGTTTTAAATCATTTTAACTTATGTTCTAAAAACTGTCTGAAATACAAAATAGCATAAAAGTTAGAATTATAGTATCTCATGTATTTTTACATTTTAGTACACATTTTGTACAGCACGCCTGGACAAGGCTCTTTGAAGTTAATCTGTGATATTTTTGTTCAATTGCAGGCAGGATCTCAAAGTTAATGATAAACTAGATGCCCACATATCAGATTCAACGTATTTTTTACTCTGGTTTGTTTATTAAACCGTTTTTATTCGTCGGTGCAAAATTGCTTAGAGAATCGCATACGACCTTTGCTACATTTTTTATGTAGAGGCTACTTGAAAGGAAAGATTTGAAAAAATGTTAATATAAATTATATCTAATTAAAACGCATTCTGAGAAATGTAACAACTATACTTTGTCCAAAATAGCTTGATACGGACGACAGCTAAAAGCGAATCCGACGATACATCTTCGAACAAGCGTTTTTAATAAAAAAATAAAGAACAATATTTTTCACGAAAATATGTGTACTTTATATTACTTATATATTTAAAAGATCCTGGTTTATACATGAATTAGAAACATAACTCATTCAACTCTTAAATATTTTTTAACAAATTTAAGTTTACGCGCTTAAAAGATTTTATCAAATTGACAAAATGTTAGGGTTAATGTTATGTAATGGTAATGTTCATCCCATGATGAATCGATCTATCAATTTATTGTAAATTTGATTTATTTTAATAGTAAAATATTATTTAAAGTAAATTAAGTATTTAGATTAGATTATAGTAGATTTTTTTATTATTGATTCAACCTTAAAGTTTTTATTATTTTTAAAGTTGTTAAAAATGTTGTAAGTGTAACAAATTGAATGTTTGCATGATTTGCATCTTCCAGTAAATATTAATTTAAAATATCGCGCACCAATTACAATTTAAACAAGAAATCATGTTTCTTAATTAACATTTCATTTTACAACAAAAATTAAACACAAACGATTATTTTTAAACTGCAACAAAATGAATTCGATTCATATTATATAGATTTGAGATATGTCCCATCACTAGAGTTGGCTCATTTACAATGTCATACGTATCAAGCTATTTTGGACAAGGTATTGTACCGGGTATTCTTAAATAGCTTGTTTATTATACATTAATTTAATGGCGAATGGTCAAAATCGAAATGTTTCTGTTTTAAAAACTATAATTGCCGATGTTAACATATGTCTTACATAGGGAGATCAAATCAAACCTTTCGCGTAGTCACAAGTATTATATAATTACAAAAAACAAAATTCCATTTCGAGTTCGTAGGGGTTTAGGCGAAGGTTATTCGAAACTGGAGTTAAACATGTTTATATTGAGGTCCTCAAATGTGTTGGCGGTGCTTTGGTCGAGAATTTGTAGCATATCAGAGAGCTCGTGAGGCGCGTGCGGTCCTCCGCCCTCCGCACCGGCGCTAGCTCCGCCCTGCCATGACCACATACCTGCAAAAGAACATAATTTTTCCGTTTTTTCTTTGTATTTTCACAGATTGAGAGCAAATAACAGTTTAATCTGACAGTTTAATTTGAATAATACAAATCATGATAATCGATCGATATAATGGAAAACATGCAATGAATAAAATGTACATCAATGTCTTGATTTTCTATGTCTACGTGTCTATATGGAATGGCCCAATAAAATGGTAAAACACCTTACACCTATGTTGAATATATCAAATTGACGTAACTTCCTGCTATTGAAATCGTAGTAGAAAACAACACTAGTCGGCGCGTTACATTATTATAAATTTCTGTAATTATATATTTTTTTCTTTTTTGTTGCTAATTCGTTGAGTATGTTGTTATTTGTTGATAAAATTAGTAAAAGTACATATAAGTTGTGCTCATGACGGGCGGTGAGGGCGGAGCGCGCTGGTGATGCCTCGGCTGCCACGTGCGCCTCGCCGCTGTACGCGTAGCTGTGTGCGGTTTGTTACCTGGCTGGTGGTGCGCGGGATGGTAGTGCGCAGGCGGCAGGTAGGCGGGCGGTGCGGGCGGAGAGCGCGCTGGGGATGCCTCGGCTGCCACGTGCGCCTCGCCGCTGTACGCGTAGCTGTGTGCGGTTTGTTACCTGGCTGGTGGTGCGCGGGATGGTAGTGCGCAGGCGGCAGGTAGGCGGGCGGTGCGGGCGGAGAGCGCGCTGGGGATGCCTCGGCTGCCACGTGCGCCTCGCCGCTGTACGCGTAGCTGTGTGCGGTTTGTTACCTGGCTGGTGGTGCGCGGGATGGTAGTGCGCAGGCGGCAGGTAGGCGGGCGGTGCGGGCGGAGAGCGCGCTGGGGATGCCTCGGCTGCCACGTGCGCCTCGCCGCTGTACGCGTAGCTGTGTGCGGTTTGTTACCTGGCTGGTGGTGCGCGGGATGGTAGTGCGCAGGCGGCAGGTAGGCGGGCGGTGCGGGCGGAGAGCGCGCTGGGGATGCCTCGGCTGCCACGTGCGCCTCGCCGCTGTACGCGTAGCTGTGTGCGGTTTGTTACCTGGCTGGTGGTGCGCGGGATGGTAGTGCGCAGGCGGCAGGTAGGCGGGCGGTGCGGGCGGAGAGCGCGCTGGGGATGCCTCGGCTGCCACGTGCGCCTCGCCGCTGTACGCGTAGCTGTGTGCGGTTTGTTACCTGGCTGGTGGTGCGCGGGATGGTAGTGCGCAGGCGGCAGGTAGGCGGGCGGTGCGGGCGGAGAGCGCGCTGGGGATGCCTCGGCTGCCACGTGCGCCTCGCCGCTGTACGCGTAGCTGTGTGCGGTTTGTTACCTGGCTGGTGGTGCGCGGGATGGTAGTGCGCAGGCGGCAGGTAGGCGGGCGGTGCGGGCGGAGAGCGCGCTGGGGATGCCTCGGCTGCCACGTGCGCCTCGCCGCTGTACGCGTAGCTGTGTGCGGTTTGTTACCTGGCTGGTGGTGCGCGGGATGGTAGTGCGCAGGCGGCAGGTAGGCGGGCGGTGCGGGCGGAGAGCGCGCTGGGGATGCCTCGGCTGCCACGTGCGCCTCGCCGCTGTACGCGTAGCTCTCTCCACTTGCACCGCTTGCTCCACTCTGCCAATCATGTCACATATTATAATTTGAGATAGTTTCCTAAGTTTAAACAAACTAACTTCTGCAAGCTTAAAGTTTTTTTATTAAAACAATTCCTTTTGTACTCAAAGTTATGATTGATAGTGCGCAATATAAAAATACTAGGTGGCGACCTATTGTACGATAGCAATAAAGTTAGTTGTGTAGTTACCGGTCTGAGCGTGGTCCAGGTGGTGGTGGGCGGCGTGTGTGGCGGACGATGCGGCGAGTACTCTGCGTAGGGCGCGTACTGCGGCGCCGCGTCCGCCGCGCGCGCCGCGCCCGCCGCCGCGCCGCTGGCTGCTGCCGACCAAGCATGCCACATATGCAGCGTTACATTATCCACATCGTTATCGAATATTATCAAATCGCTATATTATTATATACACTAACTTGTAAGAACATTTGTAGCCTACATTTTGGTTAATAAAATTATTATTATTATATTATAAGTAAAATTAAAAACTTCAACCAAGGTGTAATATATCAATGAAAATTCGAATCTGCGTATTTTCTTATGGAACTATATCACCAGACTTTGCATGCAAGTTCCTTATACATAAACGAATCTGTCTAAGGATCAATACCCAATGAAAAATCTGATCTTTATAGGTTACTAGATTCAAAATCTATTTTGATTAATTAAGCTGAAATTTAGAACACATAAACGAAACTGTGAATCAAAAAATGAGTTTAAAATAAAAGCAAATAAAGGATGTACCATGGTGTTGCTGATGTACATTAGATGCCTGGTACACGTCACGATGTCTCAGGTGATAATCGTATCCTTCGTCTGGCGTCTGCTCCGTGCCAGTACTACCTAAGGAACGACTAAAACAGGAAAAAAAAACTGAACTGTAGGAATTTCAATAATCATCAAGTACCAGTAATAGTTTTCAATGTAATGTAATTCTATAAAATTTGAATTAAGGGGGAAAACAAGTTTGTAAAAAATTCTTACAGTTCATAGATTAAGCAAGAGGTATGTCATAAATAGTTCTTAATAACTTCTTACTTTGCCAGAGTGTTTGTGCACACGATGTATTCGACGTCATCGTTGTAAGGATTTAAGAATGCGAAAGCTGATGTCCTCAACCATACCCACTCTCTGCTTTTTGTGCGAAACCGGTACATTAATGATATGATCTGTCCTTTTAGTTTAAGCACTGAAAAATAAATAATGGAAAACCAAAAGTTACCCATTTAATTTAATTAATTCAAACATTTTACGTTTTCGGAATTTTAAATATAACAAACAAAACAAGGAAATAGCATGACGTACAAACTCAATTGTCTCGTGATATTTAACAAAAGATGTAGTATAGAGTTGTATTCAATAACGATAGGTACCTTGGTCTAGGTTGTCTCTCATGTGCTGTTGGTCTTCGGGGTGGTAGAACTCGTAGCAGAGCTTTCCTAGCAGGTCGGCGGGCGGGTAGCCCACTACCTGCGCGGCGCGTTGGTCGGCGAAAGTAAAGCGGCCGTCCACCGAGTGCCGCGACACGAACTCCATGCCGCCGCTGCACAGGCTCCCCTCCGACGCGTTCGGCGTCGATGTCACCTGACACAACCATGCACGACAATAGAAACGGCACGCCTAATCCAATAGCGGTACGGTTGCGTTGCGTTAGGATGTGTAAACTATGAAAGTCGTGACATCAAGTGCATTACTACTACTGCCACTGCCACTGCCCCAGGTAAACACGGATTTGATGTGTTTCAGCTTTAACAGTACATTTATTGTATTAAAACAAGCATAAACAATATCAGTTCTTGAAAGTTTTTCCTTGGCTAGTTAGTAGCAAATAAATGAGTATTTCACTAAAACTTAAGTTTATTTTAAAAAATATATAAAATAGCTTCAGACTTTACCTGTAACCTTCCGATAGCGACGAGACAACAATGTGATGCGTGAAGTTCATCTTCGACGGGACGTTCCATCTGCATACCTGGAAACAGATCTGATGTCCCAATATATATAAAAAGGTGTCGTTACATTTCAAAACCATACAAAAATATTGAAGTGCAGCATCAAGTTTGGATTATATTTTACTTTCTACTGTAAGCATTGCTATAATAGTTTTTAATTTTAATCAAAACTAGAATTAGCTATCGACAAATATGGAAGTATGGTTCCCTGTTGCTCGGTACCTGTTGGCGGCCAGTTCTTGATGTAGCCGGTGCAATGTACGACGGCGTAGTTGTGTCCGTCGTGCGACACGCCCAGCGAGTTGCGCGCGCGCAGGCGGCCCGAGCCCGCGTCGCCCGCGCCGCCCACGCGCATGCGGCAGATGAACCCGCGCCGCGAGCCCATCACCTGCCGCATGGTCGCTGCAAGCAAACATGCATGCAGCATTATACATAAACAAACTAAATCATTTCATTCTAGATATGAAGTGTTTTGTAAGCCCGGTCGCACGCCCCGCAGCAGGCTAGTCTTATTGCCATGATCACCAAAAATATGTATTGTGCTCGTATAGAAAAAAATAAAGCATTGGACACTCAATAACAGAGGGCGAATTTCGATCCCAACCGAACAGAACTGTATAGTTCTAATAACTACATATAATCGGGAATTTGATGGGAGGAAAATACCTATTGTGATATTTTTTCATAAAATCGCCTGAAAAATAGCAAAAGTTTTGATCGGTAGTGTTTTTTAAACTGGCAAACACATTATTTAAAAATAAATGCTTTCACTGTTTTCTTTATAATTTCTTGATAGTTCGGTATTATGTCCGACAGTTGTATGCGTATATCTGGGGTTGCATCCAATCTCAACCAGAATTTGTTTTTCTGAAATCCTGTTTCACAACGATACCGATATAAGTGACAAATTTTGCCTACTTCCGGATATTCAATCCTAACAACAAACCAAAACTCATTAATAAAGACCCAAATGTTTGTTTTAATGTGGTTAACTTTAAAGATCTATGAATGCTTAATAATGAAGGACAGTTAGCATCGCAGGTTGATATTTCAGGATTCTTTATCCATTCAATATCAGTCACTATCCAGAACGTTATCTGACTAAGACTTCAGGGAATTTACCAAATGTCAAGTTTTAATAGTTTTTATGTCATTTGTAAAATCTAACGTTTTTTTTTTAATTTAGAAAATTGTATGAAAAGAGAAAATTAATTTGCATTAATTTGCAATATACAAAAAAAAAGGCTTCACTTGCCTAATTTGAAAAACCGTGAAAAACAAATTTTCTCTTTACTTCACTATAATAATTTAAAAAACTAATAAATAATTTTGCGGAACCCTGGTGACTTTTAACTACGGAACCCACTTTAACAATCGTTGCCTTAGACAATATGAAATTTATGAACTTACATTGGTGGCCTTCTTTCTTTACGGTACCAGTCTTGAGATCCAAAATTCGTCCAGTGTTTTGTGGTTCTTGAGTACTCAACTGTTCGCGAACCTTCTCTACATCGTCGGGATGGACTTGATCATATAAACATGATGAATACCATTCACCCTATGAACAATTATAACAGTGATAATATTAACAAGTTCAATGTGACCGACCCTGCGTGTAAGAATAGGCTAGGCTTTCTTGTTTCATGAACACAAGTCAAGCGTTTTCTATATTAATAGTATATGAGATAGTAGCTGTATTTAATTCTTTATAAATTATACAGTGTTCTGCAACATGTATTGTACAATCCTATGGCTTAAGTAAGGCAATTTGTGTAAACTGAGCTGAGATATTTATAGAGATATCACTTATAATATAAGCCTTTATGTCTATTTTGTATATGCTTTGGGTTGAATTTCTTTTAACATTGTTATATACAAAACATTTTTTAAGATGTGAATTGATAGTATTACAATCAAACTCACAAATAAAATCAATCGTCGCGTCAATTTTTTTTTTTTTAGAATGCGTCCCTATAATTATTATAAAGGCATCGCTGGTCACTTACCTGTGAGTAATTAAGAACTGGCGCTATACTGTCGCTGACATAAATAATTCGGCCAGTATCACAGCTCACGACAAACAAGAAGCCATCGGCCGCTTCAAGAATCAAATGTTTTAACTCTTGATCAGTCAAAAATGATGGTTTATAAGTACCATCAGTAGATGTATTGCCTGTTCCTACAAAAAAAAACACAATTTAATTGCAATCAACCTACATATATGTAACGATGGATATCAAACAACTCGACATCGATCTCATTATCTTCAATGATCAATGATTTATTTACAAAAAAATATATTGCTTCGACTGAACCGGGACTAAAGCGAATTGTAAAAACTTTAAGGAAATTATTATTACACTTAGATTGCACAGAAGAAAACAAATAGTATTTTAGTATGTAGGTATCGTTAACAATTAAATATTTTGTTCCTGTCGGACTCGCACATAATGGGTTCTTATTAGATTAAAAATGTATCTTCTTTTTATACAATTTCGGAAAAGAAACAACAAAAAAATAAAAAAATCTTGTTTCTTCTTTTAATCGGTGCTTCTTTTAATTTTTAATTGTCTAATTTTTTTTGTAGTTGATTTATAGCGGCAACAGAAATACACACTCTCTGGAAATTTTATGAGTCTAGCTTTTTTACCCTTTGGGAACGGAACTCTTAAAATAAAGCTTGGTATTAACTGGCCTCCATTTAATATTATGTGTAATCAAAATAACTTAACAACCGGCCGATACGATAATCGCCGATCTAGGAACATGAATGAGTGCATGTAAAGAAATAAGTCCACTAAAATGAATCTCATAATTTTAAATTGTCCCCGTTTTTATACAAGACATCGTGCTTAAGTTATCACAATACCTCTAAGAGCTTTCATATGTGCTACTGCCATGCGCAGTATAGTAAGTTTGTCGGGTTTCCTTGCGAGAGCCGAACATGTTGGAACCATATCAGATAGTTCCGTGATGTACGCTGTCATCTTGTTCCTTCGGCGCCGCTCGATCTCACAATGGTTTTCACGGCTAAAATTAGTTATATACTTTATTTCCTAACATGGTGCAATAATTTTGTTAAAAGTTCTAATTAATATAAATCAACAAACCCTTCTCATTATTCAAAATTGTATCATGAACATGCATAGTGTATTTTATATGTATGATCCATTTTAGCACCCAAATGTATATTGAAATAAAATGCAATACACATAAATTAATGATTTAAGCAAAGCTGCGCAGGTCGCGTGATAAGACACGTTTTCAATCATCACACAGCAACTTAGAAAACAATAGCTCTTTTATGAGAAAATAAATTTCGATGGAATTCAATGGGAAACTAAAAACGATTAGAAGGTTTTAAGTATTCTTCAACGTTGAAGATAACATTTACTAATGAATTACGGACTTTTAAGATGTTTAGTTAGATTATTTAAATTAATTATTTTACAAATTTTTGTATCATTATGGTAAGTTGAAAGTCAAATACAAAACTTATTTGGTAGTTTTTGTTTTGCTTAGACAAGTGACATGCAGTAAAACAATATTTCAGTGTACCTACCACTTTTTTATTTATTAATCACTACAATCACAACATGAGTTTGTTGTTATTACAAAAACATTTATTTTCTTTAGGCTCCCCAAATAATTGGTGTAAAACAAATTTTGAGGCTGCCTGACTTATAAATGTGATATGACATCAAATCAATGCAATGAAAAAACAATATTTAATACCTTGCATATCTTTCTTTGTCCTGTATATTGTCCTCCTCCATTCTTGTATATTTTCCGCCACTTGCGTCGTCTTCATCGGACCTGATAAGATGCTTTTATTTAAATCCAATTCAAAATTATATTGATATTTATGAAAAAATAACTTTGAAGAATATATTTCAATTAATTCGGCCCTTATAACTTCAAACTTCAACTAATTTCAAATTAGAGATACCAGAAAATGTCCTGCAGATTGATATAATAATAATAACCACATCACGACACACACATTGACTCAGCCCTGCACTAAGATTATAATCTTGTACCGCAGGCACTAAGCAACGTTTTAGTATATACTACATAGATAAGAATACAACATCCAAGACGTGTAAGCGAACCAATGCGTCTTGCAAATAACACAAAATCCCGCCCCCGCCAGGATTCGCACCCGGAATCTCTAGCATACCAGTCGGCTGTTTACACCATTGCGCCACCGAGGTCGTCACGTCTATATGTCTACTCAAAGTCAAGAATTCTATGTAGGTATATAACTTAACATGATGTTGTAACTATGATGTTCCTAAGTCGCGTGGGCTAGATGGCATAGAGGCAGTGCAGTTCTGACGCGCGTTTTTACACATTTCTATGCCAATAGGAATGTTTCGTCTTGCTGAAAGACTGCCAAGCGTAGACTGTGCATAGAAAGGGCGATCGATTGGGCTCTTCGAATTATAGGCCAATCGCTGTTATCTCCCAAAACTTATGAAGCGCATAATCAATGTCCAGCTGCTCAGATGTTTAGATGAGCGACCTTTATTCAGCGAGCGCCAATACGGCTTTCGCCACAGTAGATCGATTGGTGATCTTTTTGTGTGTCTCATACCCGGTAGGCTGTAGCCATCAACAGTCAATGTGAGGCTTTGGCTGTCAGCCATAGATATTACGATGGCGTTTGACCGGGTTTGGCATCGAAGTCACCTGAAAAAACTACCATCATACGGAATTCCTAAGAAAAGTAATCTTCGATTGGGACGACTAAATTTCGGCCACTTCAACCCCATCAAAACACAAGTTCACCGCAAAAAAAATTTGCTGTTGCATCACAATCCTAGTACATTCCCCGCACCATCGTTATATACGGCAAAGGCGTGCGCGTATACTCCTGATATTTTAACCGTTCAGTGGCCGGTAACTGCTTACCACCAGGCGGGCCGTATGCTTGATTGCCATCTTAGTGATATAAAAAATCTTCACTTTTCGTGTCTTTCCTAAATTTGATTTTAATCAAATTACGCCCCCCAACATTATGATCTAGTGAAAGTCTCGTCAAAATCTCTTCTGGCGTTTCTGAGATTACCCGAATTAAACAAACAGCCCTCCTCTGGGTAGGAGCTAGGTAAAGCCGTGGCAAACACACATATTATAGCAATGGATAAATTTACATGTATTGGAAAAAAAATCTATCTCTTCTTTTTATTCCTTAATGTTTTCTAATTGTTAGACTTAATTATAAATTTTAAATGTATTAATGGTTTTCGAAAAATATAAAATAGCAAACAAAGTGACAAGGGGCCAATCAACAATTACATTAAAGTTAGTTTATATACCTATAATCTTATACCACTATGTACTAAGAATAATAAAATATCAAGTAGCATTCAAGTACCGTTTTAAAAAAATATTCCACGGCATAGCCAAAAACCAGCATAAAACTAGAATGTTTATAATTGGGTTCACTGTGTTAGACCGAAACATGGTTGACCTTATTACATTTCACCTTTGATTTTTTGTATTTTTTGGGATTCACGAGTACATACAATAGAATTAAAATTTCAAATTATTTTTTAAATCAAGTGGAATATTCTTAAATTTTCATAACTGTAGGTATTTAAAATTAAGATTCTATAGAAAATTTATCATTTCTTTTTAACCACCTTCAAAAAAAGGAGGTTCTCCAATCAGTTGCATTTTTAAAAATGTTTGTTACCTTCGTCATTTACAAAGACATAAACATAAACTCACGCCATAGTCCCTCAAGAGGTGTTGGCAGAGGTGCTTGATATACACCTCTTTTCGCATGTTTATGTTTCGCGGTATGTCAAAGCTGAAAGTTATTCAAAGCAAGGCCACTTTATTATTATTTTTAACTTTTTTATATTTATTTCAAAACGGTATTATTATATTCTGATCACTTTATTATATATTTATAGCGAAAATAAATATAACTATTGGCAGTGACAAGGAACATGATACAAAAACTTATTTTCAACATAAACTCACGCCGTAATCCCTCGAGAGGGGTTGGCAGAGGTGTTAAACACCGCATTTCGCATATTTATGTTGAGTCGCAGCGTGACAGTTTGCGAATCTGTCGCCACTATCCAGGCACATTAAGCAACATAGCTTGGCTGACTTGATGAAAGTCATAATCATCAGATAATAATTGATTTGAAAACGGAGCCCCTTCAAGGCTCTAAAATTTGGTTTTGTTTGTTTTATTTTGAACATTAATTTGTGAATAATTATTATATTATATATAAATTCCTGTTAAGCTGTTGTTTCATTCAAATGGTTTGTTGTTTTCTACAAAATTAAATGTCATGAATGTGATCTATTGTTGCAAATGCTGATTGGTATCCAGCCAGTTCCTTTGATTGTTGTTAGTCAAGTTTTTTGGAGATGCATTTCAGTACTATTTTTGAGAACACCTTATATATTGGACATGAGACTTATAGGGATTATAGATTGCATGTGCATGATGATAATATACAAGCCAGACAATTTTGTTGTTGATTCTGGCAGTCTTTCATAAATTCGTTTATTAAATTATTAGGTCTAGGAGCTTTGTAATGTTTCTGTGTTTTTATTGCAAAATAGACATCCCTTTCATATTATTATATTTAATCATTTCTTACACATACCTAAATACCTTATAAATTCTGACATGTGAAAAGTGATCAAGGAATTCTTTATATCCCTATGGTTTCTATGCAACTTAACAATTTATTTATAGAAAAAAAAAATCTTCTCACGGTAAACAAACAATTGAGTTGATTTTTTAAGCCACAACTACCATGATAGGCTCAGCATGGTGCCATTTTAAAACATTTCTGTATATATTTTTTCATAATATACTATAAAAACTCACCCAATACTACCAGCACGGCGCTTTTGTATCTCCTTAGCTGGATCAGCCCCTAAAACATTTTATATTTCAGATTCTATAATACAATGCTTTTTGAAATATGTATCACTTTGCAGATTATATCCTATACTTTAAAGCAATAAAGTAAAAATATTAAACTTTGAGTACATGAAATAAATAGTGTTAACTAAATTTAATAGAAGTTGATCGACTGAAATCAACCTGAACTTAAATCATGAAAAAGTCAAGGAAAGTTTAAATCTTTGAAAAACCATAAAACCATTTTTACAATAGGATACAGATGCAGCTAGCCTTTTTAATGAATTGCTTTTAAGTATTTATTTACGAGCCTAGTTATGTAGACATCTTGTTGTGGAGGGAGTTGTGTTTTTAATTGATCCCTCAAAGAAAATGCCCTCCTGATTTCCTATACCAAATGGGTTAGAGGATAGAAACCAGACAAAGAGCATTACTCCTGGCAGATCCCAAGGGCTTTTTAAGTAGAAAGTGGGTGCTTCAAATAAATTAATGCATTCTACCATATATGTCAAAGTCTGCTAGGAGGCTGTCATGGCCTTGCACTAACTCATGAAATATCATTATGGCAATGCAGTGAGTTTTTTGTTGGAATGCCCTCCCTGGTTATGAAGATCACAACAACGACCCCATAATACACGAGTGGAATGCATAAGGTCGCATTTTCTCTTATTCAAAATAACGAAAATCTGATAGTATTATGTATGAATTGATGTTTCATAGATATTATACATACTTTTGCATACCAATATCCATCCCACCATAGTACCAACCAACTAATATCAATTGTATAAAAGCTGACAAGTCATAATGAATAACATGTCAGTCAAGTATGCTATTGAATCTGGAAAGTCAGTCTACTCATAACATTATTAAAAAAGAATTAAATGGCGTTTTAAAACAAACATGTACAAATTATGGTTTTTTCATAATTTAGACATAATATTAGTAACTGTAAGTCATATTGCTCAAACAACGCGGAGCAACGTCAATTAGGTCGATAGGCAAATTATTGTTTTTGTTTATAATTAACGTTTGTTAGAAACGTATAGAAACCATTTCAAAATGAAAACATAAAACACAAGATTTGTTTCCAGATACCTAACGTAACTATTTTATTAAAAATTAAACTACAAACCAGGGATAGTGGGAGCCACGGCAGACATCGGTCAATAAACTCATTAGTTCACAAACTTCTAGCTCTTAATAATTACCTAAATTTACGATTGTAAAACCTACTTTTACTACAATTTGAGAACTACAGGGATTTTAGGAATGTTGATACGAGTCCCTTCAACAGTTTCAACACAACACAAACGCCATTTTTCATTATCAGCATTTTCTACCATTTTGTTGCTAGTCCAAAATACTAAGGATAGTAGTAGCAAATGTAAAATAAAATAAACCTTGCAAACAATTTTATTATAAATACAGAAAATAAATAAATCTGGGGAAATCTGAAAAAAATAAACCTTTTGGGTTACACCACTTTGACCAACCTCTACGTATCCTGTGAAACAGAATCCATGTATAAATAGCGACGTCCTTCCAGTTGTATAATAAAGCAAATCTTACTTACTTGGACATACTACCTGTCTTGGGACTCACAAATAATTCATTCAGATGAAAATCTTGATGAAGTAAAAGCCTTTCCACTCTTTCCTACCAACAAAAGCGGCCAAAATGCTAGTTTCCAGGGCTTCACGAAAAAGGCGATTAAACCCACCACGGGCGAAATTTCTGAGTTTCTCATGCCTTGCATATTAGCAATTAACATAATTTCGAATAAGATATTTTTAAAATTTGAAAGTATAAAGAAGGCGAAGTTTTTTGGCCGAGATGGCTGATTGGATTAGTTTTACGGTAGAATGTTAGTTCTATAATATGAGCCATAGCCATTATCGTGTTTTTGAACAAATACCTTTTTTGGTTTCACATTCATTAAAATCTAACTAAAGTTCTGGTAAAAACGTTAAATATCCATTCATTATCGACTGAAAACTATTATTATCAAAAAGTGTTACCAGCTAAACAAAATAGTTTACTTAGACCATTTCAATTTCGCGCAAAGCGGTTGAATAAAACTTCTAGTCCCGCCTACTTTAAAAATGAGGCATTTTGATTGTTTCTTCTTATTTTATTTTGACATTTAACTAAACCATAAACACTCATTTGACTTAGATTATTCAAAATTACGTTGATTTTTAAATACTTAAACATTGCAAAACTAAAATAAAATGGAAGGTGAACCAGAAGCTAACACAGACCGCGTGGCAAATTTAGACATATTATCTAGTTATCAATCAAAAGAAACAAATCAAGTAAAACTAGACACTATAGAAAAAAAGGCAGTGCATTTGAGGTGGGCGTGAAATGTGATCATCTCTTTGTGTAGATATAGATACTTTATATAGATAGATATGCGAAATAAAACACTGATATAATAGCCACATTTCCATCTAGATATTATACCTTTAGCTGATTGTCCAAGAAAAGGTCAATAGTATGTGTACTCAGACCCAGGGGCAGATCCAGATTGGGCGTTAAAGCTAAATATACATTATACATATTTATAAAACTTTGAATGCTGATAGATAAAAGTACATCACGGCCTTTCAGTTCTGAATATTATAAGATACAGAGGGTCGTACCTTTTTACAGTTGTTTAAAAATTGAAATATAATATGAAACAAACACAGCGGAAAGTTTGACACATTCTTACTTACATCGTCAGATTAAAAAAATAATGACTAAATAAATTGATGTCAAATAATAATCTAAATTTACCTATCTCAAGTCACAATAATAAGCCTTTATTTCCTCGCAAATTATGTACATAGTTTTATTGAATTTATTCATTAAAATTAAGAAAAGTATTATTATTTATAAATTAGATCAATATATTTCGGTAAATTATTTAGTATTTATTAATTAGTGTGTTGGTTCATGTGGAGGCATCCATTTTTGGGCGTAGGCCTCCTCCAACTTTTTCATTCCACATTCCTAGCTTCCTTCGCATGGCGTGTCCACACGGGACCCGCGACTTCTACGACATCGTCGTTCCAGCGTGGGTGACCGCGCGGTCATTTTACCTCCCTTGGGTACCAGTGAAGATTTCTCTCGCTCCATCTATTGTCTGACGTTTTAATTATGTGACTAGCCCATCGCCATTTCAGTCTACATACCAACTCTACAGCATCCGTTATGTTTGTTATTTTTCGGAAGGCTCTATTTCTCATTTTATCTCTGCGTTACAACCCTAACATGCTTCTTTCTGTAGCTCTTTGAAATACATTCAGCTTTTGCACTATTTCTTCAGTTAGAGTCCAAGTTTGGCATCCGTACAGTAAAGTTGGGAGAACAATAGAGTCCACCGCTTTTCTTCCTCTATCACTGTGTACCGGTGGTTTTTCCAATCTCGTCTTACTATGACTGTGACTATGACCGTGTTCTAAAGTTTTTGTTTTTAGGTCTATTTCTCTCGTTAGTAAGTTTCTCAACATACTGTGATATTTTTTTAGGTAACTGGTTCTTATTCGTTGAATTATTTTTCTATCTATTATTCCTATGTCGTGAGTTTCTAGGTTGTTTATTTGATACTGAGATATATTTTTAAGGTATTCTTGTTCTATTTCGCAAAATTTTGCTACTGGCTAAATTGATTCCGTGGTTTTATTTTATCATGTTTTGTAAGACTTGCTCTAAGTAATATGTGGTCTGTAAGAAGGTTGTATTTATTATTTGTAGGTTTATGATCTGTTTTATATTTTTAACGATAATAGTCTATTTCAGTTTTAGTGTTTCCATCTGGCGATATCCACGTCCATTTCTGTTTCAGTTTTTCTTTAAAGTGCAAGTCCAAAATTAATATTTTGATCTCTTATACAGATATTAGTGCCGTCATTGAAGATAATTTAAAAAAATCGGTTTTTAGTATTCAGTAGTAGGGTTTTAGTTTAAATGAAATTTTTGTCTAACAATCACGGCATCAATCTGAGATTGCATTGGGTTCCTTCTCATATAAGCTTAAAGTTAAATGAAGAGGCAGACAGGTTAGCAGGGATAGCAGTAATATATAGTATTAACATTACAATTTAACCTTTACCTAGACAACATGTAGTAATAGCTCACAGATTTCGTTAAGGACATTATCCTTCTAAAAAATTTGCTTACCTTATGAAAAATTGTGATATTCGTAGAATCATTGATAATGTTCAACACATGCTTATGGAATGTGCAAAATACCAAAGGAAAAGGGAGGCATTGATGCATCAATATGGAATTAATGACCTTGATGTAGGACCATTTACATACTAGCAGAGCCACAAAGTGATATTTTCGAAGCTCTATTTTCTATGTTTTTGCATCGATGATTACAACTTTTCACCCTTCAGCCTTTGTTTAGAAATAATTAATCCTGTAGAAATAATTAAGATTTAAGGTATGAGGGGGCTGACATACCCTTATTGGAACAAAATTCAATAGTCTGTTTCCTCTGTCGTTTCTTACTCCGGAGCCCTACTTTCCCTTTACATTTTTATTGTCATTTGTTTGTTTTCTGATTTTTGCGTTAGTCTCCTAAAATATTAGGTTTTCATTTGAACTTTCAAGCGCCGCATGCTTGTTAAATGCATCTGAGTCTTCTGTTGTTGATTTTTCTATTGGAGAGTAATTGTATTACATGCATTTTTTATTTTTAAGTAATATCTCTAGGCGGATGACTCTATCGGGTCTATTATGTTAGATTTAAATTATTTTTAATCAGAAAACCTACTCCGTTTTTACCGCTTTTCAATCCATTCTAAATATCAATAATCATTATATAGTTTAATTGTCAAAAAAAATCGCTTAGGGGCCATACAAATTTAAAAAATAACGTTAACATGATATAAATAGGTGAAGCGGCCAGCGAATATTCAAATATGAAGTTTGAAATTCGGAACCGGTCAAAATTCGTTCGCTTTGCTCGATCGTTCAGTAATCCCTTCCTTTCGGTACCAAAGTACATATGTTTCTGCGATTCACAAATTTGATCAAATAAACCAACTGGAGGGAAAATTATTCAAACAATAATTAAAAGAATTCTTAATTAAAAAGTGATTTATAAGTTTTTCGCAATGAAATATTGAAATAAAATCTAACTTTTACTTTACACCTAGTTTGTAGTACCATAATTATTGACTTAGGTACTGTAAAATATGTATTTAAATCTATGTAATTAGACTGAAACTAAATATGAATGCGTATGTTTTCTTCTATTAAATTAATTTTATAAAAGACAAATTATATCATATGTTAATATGACAAATTGCACACTTTTTTGGGTAAATAGTTAAAACTGTGAATTGTGTTTCATCATCTTTAAACCAGTGACAGTTATGCAATAAATAGTCCTTTACCTTTAGCATTTTTTATTTTGCTTTGTGTGGGGTTAGGATACCGTAGTTTGTTTGAAGATTTCACCCGTAGAGATCAAGACACCTGATGCAAGTGTGCTAAAGTGGGGCTTTAGCCTAATTTTATTAATTTCATTGTCTGCCAGCAGCCTGCATCTTGCAATAGGTGAAAATTTTACTGATTGTGTATTTCAATTGCTGTATCCGCTCTTTAAGGACATGATGTTAAACCTTATGTGGTGGTACGGAACCTTCTTTAATTATTCCAACCACGCACGCACGCACGTGGCCATTTCATGCAGATGAAAATACGTCTTTAGATTAGAAAGTAGGTACTCTCTCATTTCTCAAAAGCGATACAGTATTGTTAAAATAAATTAAGCTGCCTATTTTGTCTGTTTTACACTCTTGGCAGAGTGGTTTTGGTTGTCATGCCTATATA
This sequence comes from Choreutis nemorana, assembly GCA_949316135.1. Lineage (NCBI taxonomy): Eukaryota > Metazoa > Arthropoda > Insecta > Lepidoptera > Choreutidae > Choreutis > Choreutis nemorana. Next base: position 6,077,848 of record OX438598.1, read on the forward strand.
AGGTAGTACGTATCTATAAATAACGCAATTCTCCACCTTACAGATTAATACTTGAAAAAGACTTTAAGGCAGCCGACATTAAATGGAGCTTATTTGTAACAGCGGCATTTAGTTTTCGATACGAAAGTTGCCTCAAGCCATTTCCACCTGCGTTTGTAAAAAATGGACAAAAAGATATGGATTTATTGGTAGGTAATTCAATATTTTTATCCTACTACTAAATAAGTATCAAAACTAGTTTGTCGTTCTATAACTTCGAAAATGTTTTAGCTCAGCGTAATAACTGATGTTCCAGCTCTGGATCTGGTATTACAACAGTTGGATAATTTAGATGATTTAGCTAAAATAAGTGATCTAATAGATCTATTGTTCTACGTTCTTGTGAGGTTAAAGGAACCACACTTAAAAACAATTTTACCCGAAGCGGTAAGTGGTATTTTTTGTAATGTAGGTAACTTTGTAAAATGCTGACTAATGAGGCGGCGGCAGCAGAGCTGACTTCTGCCTTGTAATTGCCACATAAACACTTACCTATTTAAAATTAGAAAGATATATACACGTGTGTGAACACAATATAAAATTAAAATTAAATTATTTTATGGTGACAAAAGTACCTAATATGTAGGTACACACAGTGGCGGTACTGTCATATAAGCCCAAAAGCCCGGCTTGCCCTATCGAACCAAGGTAAGGTAAGTTCGCGCTCTCGTTCATTCATTACTTTTCAAATCAAATAACATTATGCTTTGCATAGCATGGTTCGAAATTCGCACTAATTCGAACGCGTATGTATGAAGTGTAGATTTAAGAGTAATGAGGCAATAAGACGTTTATCGAAATGAATTATAAAACTACAATAACGGGTCTCTCGGCTTGCCCTATTCTAAAACTCTAGGCACGCCTCTGGGTAACATATACAATAATTCATGATTCCTCCATAATGGTTTGCCATAAATTTTAATAATAGTGAGAGTTGTTTATTTCAGCATGAATCTATTCTTCCTAGAGATGGATCAAAGGCGACTCCCAAACCACAATGCATTTTTCAAGTTGTAAATTCCAGCAATTCCAGTTCTGAGATGAAATGGAAGGAGCTATCACAAAATCATCGAGTATTTTATGCGTTTCATGGAAACCGTCTAGAGAATTTTTACACAATTATGCATTTTGGTCTTCAAAATAATTTGAGCAAGGTAAATTAGTTTTATATTACCTATATGCTCACCTTAATAGATAAACTCAATATAGTTGAACAAATCCACACAACTGTAATAGTTACGTAAGAGCTCAGGTTCGAATCCCGGCCTGGGTATATAGGAACTAATAGCCCTTTAGCAACGTGACGTCGCAAGGCGCATCGTGAAGTCGACGACAGCGCGACGCCTAACTGTAGAACAATACGTACAACGTGTAACAAGACATATTGTTTGTCCGTTATGAAGGCTGCGCACCGCGGGTCCGCGAGGCGCAGCGCCGCTCTTGCACACAGCGCCTACCACGAATGCCGCCTACTCATGAAGCTGCGCAGCATATCGCGACGCAATGTTAAATTCTTGCAATTAAAAGATTGTCTTTTTGTATAATATTAATAAAGTGTTTTTTGTATGGCTATCTTGAAGAGACCGCGCCGCAACAACGCTACTATAAAACATCTGCCAGTATTTAGTATTAGTTAATACTTCGCCACGGCAACAGACCCGCGCTCTCATCGCTTACAACCGTGTGGCTTGTTATGTAATAACCAAAACCAAAAACTCTTCTGTAAGGGATACCCTTTTCATCAAAGTTCAGTTCAGTTCAGAAAAAGTGTATCGAAAATTGGTTTAGACGCATGAAACTTTAAATAGATGCTAGTAAAGAGTTCTTTGAAAAGATTTAGTAAACAAGTATATAAATAAATTTGTATTTTAGTTTCTCAAAACTTCTTCTTCAAACTTACCGAGTGCCCCACGCACTGTTGCCGGACGGAGCGGGAATTCCCCTTTTTTGTTTTGGGGGGAACATTTGGGAGGCTAATATTTTGGAGGGGAAAAATTGAGTTTGGAGAATGTTGGGTATATGAAAATCAATAAATAAAGAATCATTTCAATAAATTATATACCTTATAAAATAAATCACTTATATAGCAATAAAGTTACCTCTAATAAAATAAACAAAACAGTAAATGGCAAATCAAACATTTGAAAGATTATAAAAACGACATACAAATTCAATTGAGATACAAATCAAAATTAAAATTAATTAATATACATATAGAAAATAAAAATTATTGAAAAAAAAATGGTTAAAAGGCTTAAAAAAGCAAATAAATTTAAATCACAATTAAATTATACATACAATTTTTAATGAGAACACCAACGTCACGTTTAAACCTATTTAGTGTTGAGCTACATATATCAAGATCAGTACAACGCTGATTAAAAAGTTTACATGATCTTAGGATAAACGAGTTGGCGGCAAAATTTGTTCTGGAACAAGGAATTAAAAATAAATATTTAATATTTCTGGAAGACAACGAAATGAAACACAACTCAACAGAGAGGGGGAACCAATCTGGTTTATGAGGATTTTATACAGAAAAAGTACATCTCGTATAGAATCCAAATCAAAGAGAGGCCAACGATATTTATTTTTTATAAATATATGAAGGATCCTATCTATATTGTTGAATGTGAATATCATACTCGTTTCAAACACATGCACAGTACTCTGAAATAGGACGGACAAAACTAATAAACAAAAGTTTAATGTAGACGGAAAGTTAAAATCTTTACTAATATGCCGAAAAATACCTAGCATCTGAACCCCGATAATAACCGAAAACATAACAACCATTTATAATTCATTTTAAATTGCTAAAATTCTAAATAAATGTTTTATTAGTTGAAAATAAATCATGGTTTATAATCAATTAAATTTTGTAACAGTTTATTGATAATTTAATTTAAATATCAGTTTATGTGATTCTGTTGTACCTCTACTAGTGTGTAAATTAAATATATATATTAAAAGTAATATTTATATCAAAAACTATCAAAAGTATTTGATAACTAACTTAATATGGGCCCACATATAGTTTGAAATGACATTATTTGTAGTTACTGGCATGAAAGGTACAGGATGTTTACTTCTACTTCGGTGACGCATTAGCGCTGCTCTTATCGTTATAAGACATCATAAGGTTGTGGCAATAGGCGGTGGTATCACTTTCCATCAGGTGAACCATTAGCTCGTTTGCCTATGACTTTGTAAAAAAAATATACATGGCGAGTTCCAGAGTGAAACACTAGTTAATAAAATGTTTTTGGGGTGTTATTTTCTTAAAACCGCAATATTTGGGGGAATTCAGGGGAAGATTTGGGGGAAAGCGAATCGCCTATATGGCAACACTGGCCCGACTTATGTTTGATATCTCAAGGATATTTATAATAAGGATTTGACTAACAATCATTGTTTAGTAGGTAGGTACCCAATAATAAATACGTCTGGAACTGAGGCTCATTATAAGATATTTTATTATTAAACCAACAGAACAATGGCGTGTTCTTATCTCCGGAGCTGAACCTGAGCCTACAGCATAGTCACGGCGGCTTCGGTTGGGGCGCGAGTTGCATTGGGGGTCACTTGTCCTGCGTCGCCATGTGTGAAGTCATCGATGCTCCCGATGGAATCAATTACCAGAGCTCAGTAACCAGTGAAGGTATAGTAGCTAGCTAGCTAAGTACTTTTGAAAATAACGAAAAGGTCGTTAAAGGATAGGTAATTGATATTTATGTCAGGTTAATCGAGGTTCATTTTACAATTCATCTTAATATTATTTCTAAACAAACAACCATTTTGAGAGGATATTCTCTTTCTAACGCAAAATGAATCATCAAAATCGTCTTGAAGACCTTCTTAAACATGATTATAACCTATTGATTTTATTTATAATTTTTGTATCAACTTAATAACACAGTAAAATGTGTTATACAAGACTAATGGGTATTATAATAGTATATTTCTGAAATCTTCTAGGTGACAGAACATTAGAAGATGAAAGAACTGAACTGTTAATGGAACAAACAAGCTCATCGTCATCTCAGTACGTCGTGACAAATTGCGATTTAGTTCGAGTTAGATATCTCCTAGTCTACCCTAAACAACCTGCTGCAATGAGATTTCCAGTAGCGAACAATGTAAATCGGAATGGTTAGTACCTAAATAAGTTTGCCGGTGATCATAACGTAAGTCATCACTGCATAAATCATATGTTAGTTTAAAAAGTAAACACGATCGAGACGTTTTTTGGTTTCAAACATACACAAATAACTTTGTACCTAAATGTCTAATTCTAATGATCTCATTAACAGGTGGAATTCGTCGGTGGTTTTCAAGGCACAAATTGCTTTCAGTGCTTTTTGGATACGGACTTATGCTCGCAACTATTGGATTTGCACATAATCAACCAATCGATTATTATTGTAAAATGCTGCTGAAAAATCTTGACATCGCCTATAATAATATAAAAGCTTAAATTTTATAAATGTATCAAGGGGAAATTATAATTTCTATCTTAATTTAGAACGAAACACATAAAAATTTTTGCTTGTTGGTAGTTTACTGTTGTTTATATTTTGTTGTTTTAAAGATGTGGCCAGTCATTGTATGGCAATTTAGGTAACTATACATTTATTAAAAATCCTAAAAACGTAATTTTATTATTTTATTACATTTAGATTCGGTTGGAAAAAGTAAAAAGTTTAAGTCTACATCAATCTGCCTAGACTGTCACCTACTAAAAACTAAAAAAATACACTCTTACAGTTTTCGAAACTGTTACACTTCCAAATCATAGGGAGGGAATCTGCTACCAAATTCCACCTGCGACGTCGCTTTTTTTAAAATTTTGCGATGACACACTTTTTACCGGATCTCTAATTACATACATCTTACATCTTAATGCCCTTAATCTTACTTTTTACCGACTACGGCGAAGCAAAAAGGATGGTTATGATTTTAACCTGTATTTATGTTCTCATACCTTTTAAACTACTTATACATTGACAAATAAGGTATCGTTGGATGTGTCATGATCGCCCGCTGGTTATAGGCTATATGACGTTAAATTCAATTGAGTAGGGCGCTCAAGAGAACAAAGTAATGAACAAGAAAAAAAAATCATGTGTATCGTTAACTTAACCATTTTTCCAGTCCAGATTATGTGTATGATTTCCGATCGGATTTTTGTTAATATAGGTGTATAAAATATCAAGTCTCGATCACCTACAACAGTGAATAAACAAAGAGGATGTGTTAAAACCATGGCGTCATTGAATCATTCGAAAAAGTTTTAATGAATCGGGAACAAAAGAGATTATTCTGTCGTCATGGGCTAGTGCGTATCATTGTATGATCTAATTTCAATGTTCATTGTACACTTTACCCAACTACCTAAATACAACATACGAACTTCCATAGTTGACGATGTCACATGTTTTCTATTTACGCTTTGTGTTTTTAAATTAAAAACCTAAAATTGCACGTAGGCATTAACTAGTGAAAATTTGCATTTTTGATCTATTGACACGATGATTTGCTTTCGCAGTTTAGTGTTAATTGTCGTTTTTAGATTTATGTGTGGATTTGCGCAAGATCCAATTGTCAATATTCCACAAGGTCGCGTTATTGGAGTAAGTTGTTTTTGCAAAGTACCTACTTACCTACGCCTGCAATGACTTTGCACCACAATTTTTTTATGTTACTGAAACAATCGCTATTTAGAGTTATTATGTTATTTATTAATTTTACCAAACACACTTTTATAGATCCAAGTGTATACAAAAAGTTCTTTAATACCAGTAGACATTTACTATGGCATCCCATATGCAACTGCTCCAGTTGGTAGATTCAGATTTTCGGTAAGCGATTAAGGTATTTTAAAAATTATTTTTTCTACTACGAAGACCTCAAACATTCATTAATAAACCTGAATATTTACAGGCTCCAGAACGACACCCTGGATGGAAACGGTCTTTTTTTGCTCATCGAATCCCTCCTCAGTGCCCTCAAGCTAGCGATAATGAACATAATTACATAAACGAAGATTGCTTATACCTTAATATTTGGACCCCGCGGGTTAGGTCAATAATTTTATTTCTATTCTTGAAGTAACTGGTTGCTCATTTATTTAAATAATTTTGTAAAACTGGATATGAAATTTAGAAAAATATATATATTTAATTACACGCACATTTTCAGACAGCGTGCAGAGAGTAAAAGTCTACCAATTGTTGTGATTCTATATAGCGAGACCTGGTACAGCAGTGGAGTCGCTTTACCTTGTGAAGAATTAGCCGCTGAGGGCGTAGTCGTCGTATTAGTATCATATCGTCTGCATATCTTAGGTTTTTTTACTCTAGGATCTGCATCCGCTCGAGGAAATTTAGCATTACTTGACCAGTATATGGCATTACTTTGGGTTCGGGAAAATATTAACGCGTTTGGTGGGGATGCAGCTTCTATTACCTTACTTGGTCATTCGGCTGGTGCTGACAGTGTCTTACACCATATGGCATCCCCACGATCTACAGGTATTATTAACCTTGCTTTTGATTTTTATTGCAAATTGCATCATAGCTATCAATTATTTAGTAGAATATCATTAGATTAGTTTCGTCTGTGTAATTTTACTATGATACAGTAATGATTTGTTTTCCTTAATTCTGTCTAATAAGTAGGTGCGCCTATCTCAACAAACCTCTTATTTAGGTAGGACCTACGAACAAAAACCTACCAGCTAGTATTCTATGAATGTGACCATGCATTTTTTATCAGGATTATTTAAACGAGCGATTATTATGTCTCCATATCAAATTTGGAAAGCTTTAGATGAAAAAAAAGAGAAAAACGAGTCGGAAACTGAAAAAGTATCTCGTGAAATAGCTGGAGCTATTGGTTGCCAAAGAAACAATGATGAAGAAATTCTAGGATGTCTCAGAGCTAAATCAATTTCAGACTTGCTTCAGATTGTATCTGTAAGTACATATAACAATTAAACTTCTATTTATTGTATAATTTATTGATAATGGACCACCAATGGATTTTACATGTTATGTTACGAACTACCAGTTTACAAGTTTACTTTTATTACAGAATACAAGTTGGAGCAAATATATGCAACCAGTGTGCGATGATTTTTTGCCAGAATCCCAACAGTATTTACCAAATCCAATATCTGTTGCATTATCTGCAACTAAACACCCCGTTATGCAACTTGACGTACTTCTTGGAACAACTGATCTTGAATCAATTAATTTGAATGGTACGTATGGTATGTCGTTTTTGGTTAGGTTAGGTCTTAAGCGGTTCACAGACGCCCGCTAAACAGCTTTTCCCGCTTACGAAACCGAGCTATATATATATATATTTTAGGCCACGTCTGTGAACTTCTTAAGACCTATTATATGTTGCTGAAGTAAGACCCGGAAATTCAATATTTACTGGGTGCCTCTTTTAATTCCAAATGGAATATTGTATTATGGTTTCAGACAGTAAATTCCAAGATCTTTACAAACGTAGCAGTTTGTATCTAAAAGAATACGCTACTTCCCTTATTATTCCACAAATGTTAGACAAGTTGTCATTACAACAATCGGAAGCATTCTCTGTGGTAAGTTCATAAAATCTATCTATTTGTTTAATCTCCTAATTACTTATTACTTTAAACAATATCTACGTCTTAAATCTATTTGTAGCTTAAACAAGCAATCATATGGGAATACTTGCAAGTGAAAACAAAAAAATCTGACGAAGCAATCGAAAGTGTATTTCGAATACAATCTGCAGCTGTTTGGGGAGCCGGAGGGGCTTTGCTCGCCGCTAGATTAGCTCGGAGAGTCTCCAGACTGTATGTTTATCGATATTCACAGCCGTTTGGAACTGATCTTCATGGGCAAGAAAGCAATTTTACAGGTGGATTTTATTAAACAAATTTCTGTACGTCACATTCACAGACGAAATAACGTTATTTCTTCTATTGTCACATTACTCGTTTTGCAAACCCCGAACAGGTAGGCCAGCGCAAATATTGTTCGAGAGAAAAAAAATCTTAGCAGTGTGTGGTTAGTTTAAATTATAAGAAAAAGTAAGTAAAAGATTTTTTTTTCGATTAACCCCTAACTTAACAATGAAATTATAAAAACTTGTTTGTGTAAAGAAATATTGTTTAAAAAGAGATAGCGAAAATATTTTTTCAAGGAAAATTTTTCAATCAGTTCTATGAATCTTAATTTTGTATGACTGATACACGTTTAAATTAATGCAAATAGTAAATTTCATGTCACTAAACTAAATTAAACTAACTTAATCTGAAGTCTGTAAAATGATTCCGTACAAAATTGTATGTAGGGTTGGCTGCACAGACGAAATACCTACAGCGCTTCAGAAACATACCGACCACAATACGTAGCTTATCAACGCAACGGATAATCCATCCTTAATTATCTAAAGAATTGATTCGGTGAAGTGTGATATTTATCTAAAACAGTAGTTCCCAAACTTATTTTTCTCGTGGACCACTTTCAAAATTTTACTGGTTTCGGTGGACCCCCTGCTGTTACATTTCTGCCACATTCTTAAAGTCGCCAAAAAATTAAAATTGTGTCGCTTCTGAGTTCTATCCCTATATTCCAATAGGTAAAATAAAAACGAAAAATTGTATATTATGCAACAACTTTATTAAAAGAATAGAATTACAAGAAAAAAATAATAAGGTAATATAGGTTCCGGTCATAATTTTCATTAATGGGAAGGATGTATTTGATGGAGTGTCAGCAAACGATCAATGTTTGGCTTTGTTTTTGTGAGCAATAACCGTAAATCCCCCCACTCTGTGATGTTTAAATTGCTCCTTTTTTTGTTAAGAGGTTTGTAACGGCACTAAAACTCCTTTCGACAAGGTATGGCGAGGGAAAAGCTATTATAAATTTCCTTGTGATTTCCCGCAGTCCAGGATATTTTTCGGGTATTTCTGCTTGCAGTCAAAATGTTTGGTAGCCTTTTATAAATTTCACCTTCAGCTCCTCTTGTAATATAATATTGGCCACTTCCGTTTCATCAAATGAATTTATGATCCATGGTGGTATATCCATTGTCAGCATATCTTCAAACCTGGTTTTGAAGTCATCATGCAGGGCACTTAAATGTTGACTGTAGGTATGGATATCCTCATCAATACATTCTATCTGCGACAAGTTGAAATTGAGAGAATTCGCGCCGACTAATATTTTGCTTCATAAATTTAAATTTCCCAAGAAAAGCCGAAATTATCCCCTTTGTTTTTATTAAATTCAGGCTGTCCTCTTGTAACTGCATGTTAATATCATTAAATTTTATATACAAATCTGTCAAATACGCAATGTCTACTTTGAATTTGATCAAGTTTTCTTTTAAATCTGGATCTCTACTTTCTCTATTACGATAATAGGAACTCTATTACGGAATCGAAAACAGGGTAAAATCTCGTTAGGTTCGTTGCACAATTGAGCAAATAAACGCGTATTCAATGCATTGCTTTTGATTTTGTTGACAGCTTTTATTACAAAATGAAGAGATTGGTTCAACCTGTCACTAAAATGTTTTGCCGCACGATGTTGTTGGTGGATTACGCAATGAATAGCTGTAAGTCCTGGTATAATTCTTTTGAGATGACTTATAAACCCACGATATCGCCCGACCAGGGGCAGGGGCTCCGTCTGTTGCCACTGAAATAATGTTTGTAAATGGAATCGATTTTTCCGTAAAAAATTACTCACGACATTAAATATTGATCCGCCTTTAGTGTCAGTCTCCAAAGTTCTGGCAAATAGCAATTCTTCGTGAATTTCTTCCTCCATAATAAATCGCCAATAATCATGCTTCATTACTGGATAACGTTGACTCGTCCGGTTGTATAGAAAAATGAGTTTTTGCAATGATTGCACAAAAAACTTTCGATATCAGAGCTCATTTCATCAATGCGTCTTTGTACAGTATTGTTACTTAATGGAATTCTTTTAAGTACATCAAATGGAGATTTGTGCAAAACAGTTTTTAAAACCTCTCCGTAAAATTAATTGCTCTCCGATAGTGTGCGGTTTTCCAGATTTTGCTACAAGTAATGAGATATTGTAAGATGCCCGCAAGCCACCATCGTTACTTTGAGATGTTGAAGCGAACATACTGTGCATGGTGGGTCTCTTTTCATATTTTGCCTTCAATGTTTAAAATATTTTAAATCTTTACCTATTTTATCAGTATGACACCTTTTTAGATGATCTTCGAGCTTTGATGGTTTCATAGAGTCATTGATCAAAACTTTGTTGCATAATAGGCACTTGGGCAGTTGTTTGTCTGCCTCTGTTGGAACAAAACCATATTTCAAATAATCGACACTATATTGTCGACATTTTTTCTTTGCTGAAGCCATGTTTCGTGTCAGTTAGCTTACCCTTAAAAAAAATGTTTTAGTAACCAAGTTTTTTTCTGAATATTAGGTATCACACCGCAGACTTTGTCAGCACGCGGAAATAGAATTACGGCTAGTAAAGGGGCCAACTAATAAACCGCTAAGACAAATACAGACGTTTTCACAAAACGGTATCAATTTTAAAGTACCTAATTTACCACAAATTTTTAATAGTACAAATAAAAATTGTTATCCTACTCAGTATTGAATACTGATCATATTTGTGTAGGAAAAAATTAAAGTCAAAATCCCAAAATTGTCCATAAAAACGATAACTAACATTTCATCAAATCAATGAGTTCACGCGCTCCGTGTATTTGCGTATTTTTTGTCTGCGGCTTCATTGTTAAAACGTGACAAACTGGCATCGAATCTCAAGCCCCGCCCTCTTCCCGTCGCCCGCGCACCGCTCGCTCTTTCCGAAAAGGAATAGTTTTGATAAAATAGTTATAAAATGATTGTGAAATTATTGTTTTATAAAATTAGTAGTTATTTGCAAGAAAAATTACAGAATTAATTGCTCTGCAATATTGCATATTCGGCCTTTTTAGAGAGGCAGTGCTTCTCGTGAAAAAATAGAAGCCTAATCCGTCATGGGATTACGGATGTATAAGATATGCTATCTGTCAGAGTTTAGAAATACCATGTTGAAATAATGGTTTCTTTAACTCTGCTCTGCACTTTCTATATTATATTAAATGGCGCTAGATCATACATCACACGCGAACCTAGTAGAACACTGGCTATCTTGGTTTCAGGAGCAATTCATGGGACAGATTTAGCGTCACTTTTAGGAGACGCGTTTATGCTTCAGGTTGCTAGGAAAGTTCCCAACCAGCAAGAGAAGAAAATTTCCTCACACTTTCGTCATGTCTTTATTAATTTTATTAAATTTGGGTGAGTATTTACTTTTTGGCTGTAGATGCTCAATACCTTTATCTTTATTTCTATTTTATTATTTATTTTTAGATCTCCTGGATTGAATGAAGAATGGCAACAATATAAAGCAGGTGACGCACATATACACGACATTTACAATAATGATCTGAATACATTTAAACAACGTAGCGCTACTGACGAAATTGCTTTTTGGCTTCAATACCTACCGAATCTTTCAAAATTGATAAATTCACCGGAACAATCAATGTCTTTAGTTAATGGTAAGTGTTAGTGCTCCATGGATTAGACGCAATACCTATTTATCGTTATTTAAAAATGTATGGTCTAGAGGAATTTGGGCCTAGGGCACAAATGCCTTTTACCCATAGCTTTTACCGGTCTAACTCCGGAAGTGCAATGACTAAAATAACGATTACATCAAATAAATTTGAAAAACATGTCAGAAAAAAATAATTTCATCTTCTGAAAAGCTTTTGTTACTAGAATATTGTAAATTTAGCTTTTTCCTATAAATTGCATGTTCCATTGTATTGAAGTAAGTTAATACAAAATTGAACAAAGAATCAGCATATATTTAGTACAACTACCCGAACTATCAGTAGCGTTGTCATTATCGTCATTGCTGGTTTCGCTATTTTAAATTAGTTTTTAATAACATTGTCTTTTTTCATAATTTGTTCAAAATTATTGAACAAACATACGATTTTTATGGGTAAATCCGTGCGTGCGGTAACATGAGTTAACTGCCTTTTCTCTGCTTTGCTGGGAAGGAAGTTTGAAATTGGTTTCTTATTACCTCCTATTTCTTCTGGTTAAGTTCGTTACGGGGCCCAAAACAGTCGGTAGGATGTTCGGGCACAGTCTGTTCGTCATTGCATAGCTCCTTTATTCGTTGATTATTCGATCAAAGGAGGCCACTGTTGATCCTGGAGAACAGGAGGGGCGGGTGTGCCCCGAAAAAAAAAGTGACCAAATCGACTTAATTTTACTATCTCCTGATTCTTAGAAAGTGCAACTGACAGTCTGATTATATTACATATTAAGTTAAACTAGATAGTTAGCTTTTATTTATTTTGGGTCCTGTCTCTCTCACATACAGTATTGCCATTTAATAACCTTAAAGAATCGATTTGTCCAAGCATGATCGGGCAGATTGAGAAATAGCGGCGTGTCGCGAGGCCCTGGCAGATTTCGATCGGCCTATTTAAACAATTGGTCAAATACCATTTTCCGCAAGCGTTTAAGTTGAAAAAAAATATGGAAATTAGATCGCGAGGAAATGTGTGAGTAAATGCATTTCTGAACGGCTGAACAGTTCACCACTCTCCATCGGGTGAACGAATGAATTGTTTATTTTTACCCAACTACGGCTGACAGAGCTAAATGGAACTTGGGTTTTGATTTTATCAGTCTACGATTGTTACTAGTTCCGCATCGTAATAAACCGATGTTGATGAGGTGTCGAACCGATATTTATTGGTTATACAGGTAAACGTTGTGGTAAAATTATAACATTGTAAATGTTACAATAATAGTAAAGTACCTATATACTGTTTTTGCTGCCATATCGAGTACAATGTACCTACTACCTACTACTTAATCTACAATTATAAATTAACCAACTACAGAAAAGTGGGAATTTGAGATAACGATCGGATTACAGTTTTATAACTTTTTTATTATTTTCAGGTGAAAATCGGCTTCGTGGTGGGTTAGTTGCCTTGTGTGGTGTATCGGTGTTGCTGCTTTTACTTTTATGTGCGTGCGCAATTATACTTCGTAAACAACAAATAAGACGTTTTGATATCATTGATGTTCATAATTAACTATATTTTCTAATTAAAATGAGTTCCCATATAAAACATTGATTGGTTTTCATTAACAGGAAAACTGTTGAAAATTATTTTATCAATAACAAATAAAAGAAACGTTAGTGCGTGCGCTCTGCTACATTGGACGCGGGCTGCGACGCCGAGTCAGTTGCAGAAGTCTTGAGTTTCGATAACGAATAGGTTAGGTATTGTGACCAAAATGGACATAATTTTTCGTATAAATTTGCGTTAGATAAAATAATTTACAGTTAAACATGAAGGACATGTTAATTTGAGACCTTTGCTAACAAAAACAAAAAAAAAAATGTCAATATAGCGTTTATTTGTGTGACGAAATCACATTTTTTTTTTCTTAGAATCTATAAGTTTGCTATGGTTGAGACTTTCCATAATTACTCTAAAAATAGACCTCTGCAACAAAAAATGTGGACTTGTTAATGTGAACAAGCAAAAAAAAACTAATAAAATGCCATAATTTAAGTCAAAAAAAAATTAATGGCCGTTAATGTGACAGTTAACTCTAATTTTTAATCATAAAAAAGTATAATTAAAATTTCGACAGCAAACGTAAATACAAATTCACTCATCATCGTGGAAAGTATATAACCAAAATAACTGAATGTTAATGGCGAATTACGTACTGCACTAGGGTTGCTTGTCAGAAACGGTCAGTAAAAATATTTAGTTTTTTCTTTTATTTGTTAAACAACAGGTCACAACTAAAACAAATATAAAAAAGAGTTAACTTTAAAATCTAGACTACGACCCAACATGATGTCTTAACAGCATAATCAGCAAAAAAGACAATATCCAAAACAATACAATAAATCAAACTAAACTTATTCGATTAACAGTGGCGGCGTAGTGTAGGTTAGCGCCCGGGGCGGGTTACATCCCACTCCTCATTCTCCTCCCCCACCACAATATCATTAAATCGGTCAAAGATTTCCGAGATATGTGGGGTTACGTGTTACAAGTTTAAATCACTTGTAATTATTCGGTAAATCATTTTATGACTGCGCAAGTCACGTTTCCGTTGCCGTTGTCACCCCCCTGATACTTGCTATCCCGGTTCTGGGTGAATTGAATGAGTGAAATTCTAGTTTTACCTATAAATATTTGTTGTGCTGTACCTACCTATAGAATACCTACTTCCCGTTGACCCAGAATCGTTAAATTTGGTAAGAAGCCTTATTATAAAGTACTAGTAGTTGGAAATATTCGAAACCCGTAAATTTGTAGTTACATCATTTTATGGAATAACATTTAGGTCACTAAATTTACTTACGTTGCAAATTTATTATAATAAATTTATTAGTCTTGACATAGCGCTTTACCATATTTTACACACATTACACAAGGCTCACAACTATGTAACTGTAAAAATCAATTAAAAATAAAAAAGAGGTTTATCTTGGGAATTTGGAGTGTTTGAGACCATAAAACATTATTATTGATGTTAATATTGATTTACTAAAACTTTTAAACCTTCAATAAGAAAGCCGATCTAGTGAGAGTTGGACTCGTGCACCAAGGGTTCCGTACAAACTGGTTAGTAAATACATGTACAAAGGTCTGTCGTCACGGGAATTGATTATTGATTTTTTTCGTAATTTTCTGATCCCTTGCAGTTCTTAAGTCAGCCAAAGTTTGAATTTTTAAAGCTCCTAAAACATGACTGAAATGGTGAATGGAACACCGAGACAAAGCGATACAAAAATACTTCGGTGAATGGATCTTGACGTTATCATAAAACTGCCTGGTCGCGAGTCCGTCTAATGAATTCCTTTACTATGAAAAGATGATGCAATATTTTTTTTGCTAGGCTATAATAGATTAATATTAAGCTCCCAGAAGGCAACCCGGGACCAAACCCAGAGTGTAAATTCAGTAAAAGGCAAAGACTTTGGCCGGAGATTTCGTGACGCAGTGACTTTCCCTCATCTATTATTTTATTATGATAGCGTTATGTATTTGACAAAATATATTCAAATGCATCACAAATTAGTTGCCTGGCTCAATCCGGGGCCTTCATTGGTAAATAATAGGAACTCAGTTTTTTTTTTGCTTTTTTTTCCTCATTTCTTTATGTAATATTTACTATACCAATGAATACACTGGATTAAGCCAGCGAGCAACCCATTTGCGATGTGTTAAATAAACGCCTTAATAATTAATTATCAGATGAGGTGTTTTTTCTGAATGGGCGTATTGCATTTTATGGCATTTTCGTTATCGTGGCAATTACTTTAGAATTTTGCCAGTGTCAAGTAATATTTATTATTAAAGTTGATGAGGAATGAAATGATCAATAGGTGAATAATGATAGATGGAATAATTCATCTGTCTACAGTAACATGCTAGTACGGTTACTGCAGGGGCGTATTTACCCTACAGCCACGGAGGCCTTAGCCCGGACGCGGGCAGGATGAGAGCGGTGGCATTTTTTGGTACTTTCTTTAATGAAATTCTTTTCTAGTCTTTACACGTCAATAAATGGGGAGACAAAGCTTAATGGACCGGGGCGCCAAATCTTTAAATACGCTTGTGGGATACTCTTGGATCTAATAGGTTACTTGGGAAATTAAGAAAAGGCCAGCCAAATCGTCGTATTTCACTTTCCACACTTGCACAGCACTACAGGCAGGAGATAATACATACTGCAGCAACTATCGGCTTATAGCACTTTAATCCAATTTTCAAAAGTCCTAGAAACTGCTACGTCTAATTGGATATATGGGGACTGCGAAAAAACGAAACCTTTGATTACTTACAGCATGGATTTAGAAAAAGCCGATCTACTTCGTTAGGTTGATAAATTTATAAAATAAAAACAAAATGTAATGAATAACAAATATGCAGTGGGCGTATTGGGACATGAGCAAAGCTTATAACAGACTATTTGCTTCTAAAAATCTTGGTGGTTCATAAAAACACGAATTGCGCCTTTAAAGTTTGCAGGAATTATAGAAGACGAATTAAAAGGGTAGCAAAAATTACATATTATCGATAAGTATGCTTTTTAAAACTATATGTAACTGTTTTACCGCCATTTTACATTGTTATCCCTTGTATTAAACATTTCCCGACCTATGGGTTAGCTGATTAAAAATGTATTTATTTATGTATCAGGAATCCAGTAAAGGATGGTACGGTTGTGTTTGCTTCGCGCTCGACTTGGCGGGGGCACTACCGTACCCCCCAATGTACCTACATTATACTTTGTACAAGACGAGGTTAATATAAATGTCATAATTTTTAGTCAACATTGATTATTAAAATAATAGCTTTTTTATACCGAATGCTTTCCAAACCGGTATATGAGGAACCCCTTGAATATTAAACTTTAATCTTATTAAATCCGTTTTTTGTTTTACAAATATATGTTAAGTAGGTACTTATCGAACACACACACAATATTTGACTAAAATAATCATCAAAAAGGTATTTGAATTTAAATAAACTATTATGTTTTTGGCGAACATAATGGGAAATATTCAAAAGCTGGAATCACTAGGCATGCTTGTAAGACAGAGGAGTTACATGGCGGGAACGGGAAGTGTTAGTTAGAATTTTCTTATTTTATTGTTTTTCTTAAATATCAGCAGAATTTAATGTGTAAAGTGTTTTAACCAGTAAATATCTGTAGTGCTGTACAAGTGTGGGAAAGTGAAATACGACGATTTGGCTGCGCTTTTCGTCATCTCCTAAGTAACTCCTTAGAGCCTACAGTAACCGTACTAGCATGTTACTGTAGGCAGTAATCATCATTTTCATTGTTCATCTTCTCATCTTCATCTCATTTATCATATTATCATCTTCATCTCAAATATAATCTTCAAGAATGAATTATAACGATAAGGCTCAAAAGGACTCGTATCCAGAGCCGTAAAACAATTACAAAAAAACTTATATATAAGACTGAAGACGCCACGTTTACTTGTGTGGGGCACACAAGCTTTCAAAAATTAACTTAAGTCTAGTTTGCGATTGTTACTTGACACCATCTAGACAGGATTATAATCAAAGGTAATTAAATTAGACTTAATTTAGTCTATGAGTAATTCAAATCCTAATTAATTATACGAACATAAAACACAGTATAAATGTAGCACTACTTATACTTATACTCATTTATAACTAAATACGACTACAATTATAAGCTGGTTTAAACACTTGGAACTCACACATTAAATCTGTCTGAAGTACGAGAAAACAAAATTAAATAAGAAAATTTCAACTGACACTTTCCGTTCCCGCCAAGCTACCCCTCGTACTTCTAGTACTCAAGTCAAAAAAAAAGTTTGCTCACTCTGTCGTAAGAGACTGGCAACACTGAAATTGTCAATGTCAAATTCGCGTATCCTCGAGTCGTGTTTGTGTATTTTATCTTTTTAGTTGTATTAGTCTAATTTTATCTCAATAAACAATATTAAAAGATTTACTAATGCAAATTAAAACATTATCTGAAATCCAATTTTTACTTTAACTTTGTCAAAATGGCTTTGGCACTCCAAAGACGTGCGAATGTAAGTACCTACTCATTGTAAGTTGGCATTTAATGATAAAATTTTAATACCCATAACTTGTTTATAAATTTACTTTACATAAATTTAAGGTACGACTGCCACCCGAAGTAAATCGAATATTATACATTAGAAATTTACCATATAAAATATCAGCCGAAGAAATGTACGACATATTTGGTAAATATGGAGCAATAAGACAAATTCGAGTGTAAGTTTTATATTTTATGAAACACTTTCATTACCTATATCTTGTTATCACATATTGAACAACTGTATTTTTTTTTAGTGGAAACACACCGGAAACAAGAGGAACAGCTTTCGTAGTATATGAAGATATCTTTGATGCTAAAAATGCTTGTGATCATCTTTCTGGGTTTAATGTTTGCAACAGATACTTAGTAGTCCTATATTATAGATCTAATAAAGCTTTCAAAGGTATGGATATTGAGAAGAAACAGGAAGAGCTAGATGCATTGAAAAAGAAATATGGCATTTCCAGTGAAGACTTGCGAAAATAAATGATTGATGAACCAATAAACTTCCTCTCTTATTCATAGTTTAACCTTATTTTTGCTTCACTTCTAATTGTTCTATTAATTTTTAAAATAACATAATACCTTAGTGAAAAATAAAATCTATCTTGAAATGTATCATCTCAAAGCTAGTCAAGCAAAAAAATTAAACATATGCTAGTGCATACATGTCAGTTCAATCAGTACAAACTAAAATAATGATTTTGAGTAAATTCAGTTTATTTGAAAACTGATCAGCCTCATAACAGACACATCAAATTAGACAACCTTACCTGGACCATATATAATTTAAAGAAAAGCCAAGAATTAGACATCAATGTTTAACTGAGATATTTATTAAAAAAGGTTCTAAAAATATCGGAAATACTCAGGAATATTAAGAAATTGGATCAATAAATTCAAAAAATTACTTTTAAAAGAATTATTGGCAACCACGCTAATAAGTGTAAAGCTGCTTGGAACATAATAAAAAAACAATATTTGTAATAATCAAACACATGAAAGACAATGACATAAAAGAAATTCAGATACATAATAAAACATACAAGGACCCACAAAAAATTGTGGAATATTTTAATAATTATTTCATTAACCTGACTAAGAATAATAACAATAAAATAGATACTTTAAATAAAATTGAATTCAATAATATTATGTCAATTTTTCTCACTCCCACTGACCCAAATGAAATTTTTATAATAATTAACAAACTGAAGCATACGAATTCGGTAGGATACGACGAAATCAGTACAAAGATCATAAAGGTATGTGTAAAAGAAATTTCTCAACCACTGTCAGATTTAATAAATTTATCGTTTGAGGAAGGTAAATTTCCTAGTCGATTAAAACGAACTATTGTCAAACCTTTGCATAAGAAAGGTAATAAATCAGACATTAACAATTATAGACCGGTTGCCTTAATTCCTATAATTTCAAAAATATTTGAGAAGGTCATGTTTGAGCGTCTAAACAGTTTTATTGCTAAAAACAACTTTTTAAAATCAGAGCAATTTGGGTTTAGGCGTAATAGCTCAACTACTTTGGCATGTTTTCATCTTGTCAAAGAAATAACAGGCTATAGACAATAAGGAACAGGTAGCTGCAGTCTTCCTAGACATGACTAAAGCATTCGATTTTGTAGATCATGAAAATTTATTCGATAAATTAGACTATTATCGTATTCGCGGCCAGGCGAATGATTAAAAACAGCCGGGTACAAAAACAGCCGTAACAAAAATTTGTGAACGGAACGTGAATATTACATACTACTCCTCTGATTCACCAAACAAAGTAGGGGTCCCTCAGGGAAGCGTTCTCGGACCGCTTCTTTTCCTCTTATATATTAACGGCTTACCAGACATGACAAAAAAATTATGTATTCTTTTCGCAGATGACACAACTATTCTATTCAAATCAAAAAATAAAAACACACTTGAAGGTGAAATAAATAAAACATTAAACAAGATCATTGAGTGGCTTAAAAATAATAATCTACAGATAAATCTTAATAAAACAAAACTTTTAGTATTTAAGACATACCAATCTTTACCAATAAAAATAAACATAACGTATAACAATAATCAAATTAATGAAGTGGATAATACAAAGTTTCTAGGAGTAATGGTAGACAAATACTTTAACTGGAAAGAGCACATCGACATGGTTTGTGGTAGGCTGGACCGTTTCGTTTTTGCTCTGAAAAAGTTAGCGCAAACAGTATCTCAAGAAACAGCTACAACTGCATACTATGCGTATGTTTCTTCAGTGCTAGCTTATGGTCTTATATTATGGGGAAATTCGGTTGACATGAGCAGAGCGTTTAAAGCTCAAAAAAAATGTATTAGAGCAATTTGTAGCACACTTTTTGGACAGCTGTAAACCTCTGTTTCAAAAGCTAGGAATACTTCCACTACCCTGTATGTATATTAGAGAAATATATATATTTGTACTAAAAACTCCAAGTTATTCATAAAACATTCTGAATGGATCCAAAGAACGACTAGAAATAAACATTTGTACACTTTACCAAAATCTAACATGCTATTGAAAAATAATGTATATGGTACGTGCTTAAGGGTCTTTAATCTTCTGCCAAATGATTTTAAAGGACACACTTTTAATATTTTAAAGAGAAACCTTGACAAATGGCTGTAGAAAAATTGTTTCTATAGTATTGAGGAATTTGTAAACCATACACTTTGAAAAAAACAAAATAGTTATTTATGGATGTTCTAATTTATTATTTTAAATATATTGACACTGAATTAGGTTTTATTGTAGTATAAATGAAGTACCCGTAATAATTTAATAGTCTAATTATAATTTTATTTATACTAAATAATTTGTTAGATTGCAATTTAAATTAATAATATTACGTCCCACTGACATTTGTACGCCTGCATGGCAGATTTTTGTTGACACTTCATTGTAAATTACTAACATCTTACTAACACGAAAATCAGACAAATGAATATCTTTATCTTTATCTATTATTGACGACCTCTGTGATGCAGTGGTGTAAGAGGTTCACGGTTCGAATCCCGGCGGGAGCGGAACTTTATGTTATTTTTAAGACGCATTGTTTTCCTTACCTGTCTATGATGTAGTATTCTTATCTATGAATTTTATACTATATCGTTGCTTAGTTCCTGTGACACAAGTTCTTACGATACAAAATGCAGGGTGAGTCAATGTGTGATGTAGTTTATTTTAATTTAATATTTAATCTTCTTTCTTTTATATCTACCTATAGTTTCAGGACTGTATGATTTATATTATATGTACATACACATTCGAAATAGTTCTGAAGGCAAGCAGTTTTTTTATTTTTTATTCAAGACTAGGCATGCATTTGACCCCAAACCCTCCTGATGTTAAGCGGCGATGAGATCTAAGGTGGATCATGCCTGCCTAGGAAAAACCTATTCACTCTTGCCTTAAAGAGGCCCAAGTTATATTGGTCAGGGAAACACATCGGCAGGCAAAGAATTCCACACCCTTGCAGTACGCATTATGAAGGAGCTATCGAAGCGTTTAGTCCGGATGGTCGGAATATCTACCACAAAAGGATGCAACTTCAGCTTACGTCTAGTATTCCGATTATAAAAGGGGGCACGCGGAATTAAATTGTGCAATTCCTGCGCACACTCTTCGAAATGTATCCTATAAAATACCCTTAGACACGCAACTTCGGGGCGGTAGCTGAGGTCATGAAAGTTAGCAATATCATCGTTAAACCCGATGATTCTTCGGGCTCGCTTTTCAAAGATAAAGATAAATTTATTTGTTTAAACATGAGTACAATAAAATAAAATAAAATAAAATTAGAACAGAGTCTAAAGCTGCTAGCTGATTCATTCATGTTCCACGATATTTCCAGGCCAAGAAGTTGCATATGATTAGTTATCGGTATTGATACACCCCGGAAAGTCGGAGTCAGCTGAACGGGACTCCGTTTGGCGTAAAAAACACACGCCTGTGTTTTGGCTGCATTGAATCCAACAAGATTGGCTTCACCCCAGTCCGAGACTGCCTGAAGTGCCAGATTCAAGCGCTCAACTAGAGACTCTCGACAAGACTGAGTTTCATTCCGACTGGCCCGAGAACTGGAGAAGTATCTGTCCGTAACAGTAGTGTCATCTTGTCATCTGCATAACCAACTGTTCCAGGAACTAGCAGATCATTAATGTGTAGCAGGAATAGCGTTGCGGACAGAACTGACCCCTGGGGAACACCAGAGTCGATTGCTTGTTGATTGGACAAGAGACCATCCAAAACCACGTCTCCAAGTCTGAAAACCAATTGCAAAGACCAACCGGAATCCCAAAAGAGGGAAGCTTGCTTAATAGGCTACCGTGCCAAACCCGATCAAAGGCCTTGGAGACGTCAAGTGTAACTGCGATGGCTTCACCGCATCTCTCTATAGCCTCGCTCCTAAGGTGGGTGAGGTACACAAGAAGATCCCCAGTAGACCGACCTCGGCGGAAACTGAACTGACGCTCACTGATCATTGTCTTCAAGGTAGCCGAGGAGACGATTATTCAGTACACGTTCCATAGTCTTACAGAGTACAGAAGTGACTGAAATGGGTCTATAGTTAGCTAGGTCGGTACGGCTTCCTTTTTTGGGCACAGGCTGCACGTTAGCTAGCTTCCACGACTCGGGAACAACTCCAGTCTCAAGTGAGAGGCGATACAGGCGTGTTAGGATGGGAGACAACTCAGGAGCACAGTTGCGCAGCACTGCAGGAATTCCATCAGGACCACTAGCCTTGTTCACGTCTAGACTTTGCAGGATTTTAAGTACCTCTTTTTGGTGTATATGAACATAAATGTCGCATGGAGACATTGCAGACATTGCATTGAAGGTGGGAGATTTCCTGCAGAATCCAGACGCGAGTTTGCCGCAAAGAGATTAGCAAACAAGTTTGCTTTCTCTTCCGCGGTGTGAGCCAGCGAGCCATCTAAGGCGATTTATATGGTCGAAACGAGCCCTACGCAACGTTTTCTTACTGGACTTGGAAGCACGGTTAAAGGCTTTCTTCAAATTTTTAGTATCCGGAGATACACGCGATCGTGCATCAGCCCAGGCCCGATAGGCCTCCTGTTTCTGTGCTTCAGCACGGTAACAGTTTGCGCCGAACCAGAGCCGAGCATTGCCGCCCGTAGAAACATCAGAGAAAGGAATGTAATATTCCATTCCCAAACTGATGACCTCGGTAACAGCATTAGCACATCTCGACGGATCACTTGAAGAAAAGCCCGCTTCCATGGATAAGATGCAAAAAAGTGCCGCATCTCATCCCAATTTGCCGACTTGTATCGCCACACGCGCCTCATGCCAACTGGGCACGATTCGGGTGGGGAATATACAGATACAGATTTCACCAGACAGTGATCAGATGATCCTAAAGGTGCGGATACAGATACCAGATATCTGTCCGGATAGAACTTATAGATAGATAGATAGATAGACTTTAGCAGAAGGTCCAAGCAGCTGACCGTATGAGAGTCAACGTCCGGTATCCTTGTAGCACAACTTACAAGCTGCGAGAGATCCAGCGACAACGCTAATTTCCGCGCCTCTCTCCCAGCATGATCGGTCATTTGGTACGGGAATAACCACTCCTTATGGTGTGCATTCAAGTCCCCCAAAATAACTAGCTGTGCAGTAAGATACTGGTCAAGAGCCAAATCAGCAGAGTGGCTGAGATAATCAAACAACCTGGTTGCCTCCTGGTCACCATTGTGCAACTGATACAGACTGGCGTATATTAGTTGCTCCAAGCCAGTATCTATCAAGACCAAGAGAAACTGAGCTCCTCAAAGCTTTTGAGACGCTTGGAACAAATATCATCGCGAACGTACACAAAGACTCCAGCACGAGGGATGAACCTATGCTCTAGAGTATACCCAGGGTAGCTGAAGTACGCCACGTCATCCGGACATTTAATCTTCGTCTCAGTGAGGAACAGCAACTGCGGTTTTTCAGCCTCAAGATGAAAATGGACTGCGCTGAGATTAGAGTGCAAACCTCGAATGTTAGTGAGGTGCACTTTTAGTGGGAGGACGTGCAGCCGCTGTGAAACTTTTTTCCTTTTCTTTGCCCTTTCATGAAATTAGAGTGAATAGGATAGAAGGATGACAGTTGGACGAGGCACCGATTCTGACAACCCAGAAACAACATTACCACTAACGCGCAGAAAGAATCCTGACATTGGAGACCGCGGGGACGCCCGAACCCCCCCCAGAGATGGCCACCTGGTCCTCCCATCTGGTCGCCAACCAACAAGGTGGAGCATCCAGGGATTTTTCGCGAGGTGGCGGGGCAGCCTTTCAGAACAAGGAGTAGTTTTTTACAGGCCGCTGGTGCCAATTTCAGAACAGTTTCTGATAGGTATAAAGCAATTAGATACTGAAATCTGACATAAATTGCCGTTTGTTAATCATTATATTATATTATAGCACTATCAATCATTATCACCTTCACTATCATCTCTGATTTTGATGAAACTATTTTCATAATTAAACTTTTTGATGAAACTAGACTTTTTTTTCCACATTTGACTGATGATTTATATTTTTTATTGAATAAAAAAATACGGGTAATTATTGTGTTCAAATGTTACGGGCACTGTCGCATTTACAAATTTGCCGCCAGTAGGCTATTCAATTTTCATTGTCATATTAATTGTATTTATTCTCTCAATGAAATTGCGTCTCTGATAGAGATTTGAGGGCTAGTCGGTTAACCTACTACGGAGGTTTCTTACACATGGATAAAATTCCAAACCGGTGGTTAATAAAAAATACGATTTAAAAGCAATTATTCTGTCTTTGAATTTACCTCAAAGATCTATCCATACCATACACAGCTCGACGTACATACATACATACATGTACATTTTTATCGAATGATGTATTAAAATTTATCTCAAATGTTAAGTTAATTATGGACTGAAAGTTGAGCACTCAATCTTCAAACAGATGATTAAGGGCTCACTTGGGGTCAAAGGGGTAACAATAAAAATGAGTCTATAAAAGTAAAGCCGAGTAAAAATAAAACGGCAAAAAGCTTTCCTTAATTGAACAACAAAGCAAAATATGATTATGTTCATTTTATGGTTACTGTAAATAGTATTAGTTTATTTTAATATATTTATAGAATACCGATTTTTTTGTTTTTCCGGATGTGACAACAAGTAGGTTGAAATTTCTGTGCCAACACTGCATTTTCTGTTCACCAGGATCAATAATAGCGTCCCTTTAAGTACAGAAGTATTAATTAAAACCTTTTTAAAATGTGGGATGTCAATCCTCCACAATTTAATCATGAATAAATTGGTATTTTAAATGAGTCTTGAAATATAATATTTACAAGTTTCAAATTTTTAATTCACAACAAATAGTATGACAGCCGTGTGTAAAACGCAATTTGTAATGCAGTTTCAAACCTTTTTAAAAATACTAAAATTAAATATTTATATTGAAACGCTATTATATTATTTTAAAAACAAATGATCACAAAAGTGTTTTTTTCAGAGCTTTTATTAATATTGAATATTACAAAAACATTTTTTCCGTAAAATTATAATTTTTGGTTCAAGCCTAATCAGTTATTATTGTGTTAGTACTTACTTCCGCTACTGTTACATGCCTTGGTTAACTGGCCGACCCGACCCGACCGGTCGAGGGTTCGAATCTCGGGTTGCCGTAAGTTGTAGCTATGTTCCTCATTGTGCCCGGATAGTGGCGACAGATTCGTAACCTGTCATATCACTAGGAATCACCCAACACACCGCAAAACACCTACGCCAGCCCATCTCGAGGGGATTACGGCGTGAGTTTTTATCTTAACTAACCCTAAAATCACAACAAAAGTTTTCTTTGATTTGATCATCTGAATAAAACAATATTTTTTGGAAATCTACTTATCCCTATTCATGTGACCATCCTGATACCAACAGTCTTAAATAAAGTACATAATTAGGCTCAGATGACCTCACTCATTAGTACTTCTTGGAGCATTGTAAACAAGAAGTTGTAAAACTACCTATCAATTTGGTTTCAGACGTGGTAAATCTACCAGTGATGCTGTTCATGAACTAATTAACTACATTATGGGAAGTATGGATGCGGAATAAATGTTTAGATTTGGCTAAGGCTTTTGATACATTTCAGTACCATTACTTCTCAAAAAGATGGATGATCTTGGGATAAGAAGAATAATGAATTAAATATCTTTAGAGATTACTTCACTGACCGCCATCAATGCGTTAATTAATGATTACATAAACAATGACTTGCTTATTGCTTATGGAGTACCAAAGGTAGTATTTTGGGACCTAGCCTCTTTCTTATATATTTAAACGAACTTTGCGGCGTCAACCTTAAGAAGGGTAAAATAATATCCTATGCGGATAATACCATACATTGTTCTTTGGCAAAACTTGGACAGATGTTTTAAAGGCGTTCAATTGGGACTCAATGTGGTCTGCCACTGGCTTCAGAGACACCTGCTGACTCTAAATGCAGACAAGACGCAGTTGATGACTTTTTTATGCGTGAACGCACCCGAACACCTCAAAATCTTTCCTTTATAGTTCACTGCTGCTGTAACTGTGACATCTTCAGTTGCCCTACCTTAACTCAACCCACTACATTTAAGTACTTAGGTATCACGATAGATAATAATCTCCTATTTCAACACCACATCCAACTGGTTACAGGTAGAATAAGAAAACTCATATTAAAAAATCTAAGACATGCTGCAGAACCAAAAATATTGAAACAAGTCTATCTAGCTCTTGCGCAGTCTGTGTTGCAATATTGAACATAAAACTATTCTCAAACCTCTTGAAATTGTGTAAAGAGCAATTCTGAAATGTGTACTTTTCTTCCGTACAAATTCCCGACGTATCATCCTATACCAGTACTGTAAAGTACTTTTACTGCGTCAGCTATTCATTTTGTTCAAACTTTTGTCGCAGCACTCATTACACTTTGATATCTTCTAGGCGTAGACGCGGGGTTTTGGTGTGTAATCAATTTCCCACATTCAAGCACTCATATAAATATGGTTTTCTCAGGCCATTTCTGTATAACAAGTTTAACGAAACTCTTAACATATATCCACAAAACAGACCTATATGTAAATGTAAAATCGTAGAATACCTGGGGAAACTAAGTTGTACCCTCATATACATATACATACATACATTCTCATTTCACACTCTGGGAGGTCGGACATATAACTCTTACATACATTTCTAATAAGTTTTAATTATATGACATTATATTACAATATTTTAATAAATTTTAATTAATTATAAGGAACTTTATATGAATTAATTTTAATTATACTTTTATTTATATCTATATTATTTTTAATGAATCTGGAAGCAGCAATAATAATTTAAATACATCGTTTTGTAATGAATGTAAACAGGCTCAAGCCCACTCAAGTGCTGACGTCTGAAACACAGATTATATAATCACACATGTCTAAGACACAGTCAGGTCATAAGTATTGTCACACAGTAAAAACTTTTCTTTTAGAATGCTGGCCACAAAAAAGTTTATTGAATTCGAATTTCGAATTGTTCATGAAAATAAAAATGTATACTTTTTAGAATTTTACTCATTTTTAAATATGGAGTGGACGCTTAAAGAAGACCGTGTTGCAGATATTGCGTTTCATCGTTGCGGTTACGCACCAATTCAAATTTTTGACACACTGAAGAATTTGAACACAACCAAAAGATTCGTTTATCGTACCATCAAACGATACAATGAAGACCCTAGAGTAGATGACAGGTCAAGAAGTGGTCGCCCTCGGTCTGTTAGGACTCCAACAGTGATAAAAGCTGTGAAGGCGCGAATTCATAAAAATCCCAAACGTAAGCAGAAACTGTTGGCCCTTCAGATGGGGTTAAGCAGAACCACGGTGAAAAGGGTGTTAAATGAAGACTTAGGGCTTCGGGCATATCGAAGAAAAACAGGACATCGTTTGAATGCTCGTCTAATGGACCTGAGACTGAAGAGATGACGCGCTTCGTTGAAGCGGTACGCGGGAAAAAAAATATAAATAGATTCTTATTCTGATTAATGATTTAATTGAAAAAATAGGGTAGTTTTAAATTAAAACGCTATGTTAAACAATATTAAGTGCGTTTAATATAAATTATGCCACTGATATGATGCCACCACATAATATAGTTTCTGAGTATTTTATGTAGTAGCAACAAATACACATACAAATAATTGGTGACTTTTATAAATATCACAATGAACATGAAGGTTTTCTAGGATTTCTATACATGAATTTATACTCATGGATTTTATAAAATAAAGAAACAGGTTACTCTTAGCAGTACATTCAGATTTGCATTTTTATTTTATTTTATGGCTATGCTATAGCTTGAAGTAGTCTTAACTCAAAAAAAGCAGGAGCATGCTCATCTCATTGGATTGAATTTGATTATGTTATGGAATCCTTTTTTGTTATTCTTTATTGGTTTCTGCATTTACTGCCGAAGCAAGCCTGGCACGACTCTCTGCCACTAATTGTTTATTTAAATACACGTCTTCATCAGTAGAAGTGTCAATGAGGTCGAGTGTTATTAATGGTTCAGAAGGGTTGAGTGGATCGCGACCTACTTCTTTACAAATACCTACAAATTGTTGTTCAACACATAACTCTTGAAATCTTATGCAGTCCTCTACTGTCCAGTCTTGGTGAAGAGGGCACACATCTATAAAAATACAATTTATTTATAACTCCTATCTAAAAATCTCTTTGGGTTATCATAAGAAGCAAGCTTGAGCAAAAAAAATTAAGGTACTGTTAATAGCAATGAAAATCGATGTCAGTGAATATTTTTTAAGATTGATTAATTGTACAGTTTTACAAAAAAAAAATAGCAACAAGTAAAAAATATATATATATCTGAAGGCGACATACCGAAAAGTCGTGCTTTTATTGCTTGAGGTGGCAATGATCTTGCGAGGGGAGCTGCACTTGGCACTGGGCGGAGAGATTTAGTCGGAAACAGCTCCAAATCTCCATAGTCGCAAAAATATACAGACACCATTTCTGAAGACACTGTCCCTGCTATTGTTACCCTGTTGGATAAAATTAAATAATAATAGATTACTAATATATCTATTAGCTAGTTAGGCAGGCACCGACACTTAAAATTGTGTTGTTTCACCTAAGCTAATTTCCTTGTAAGCAACTTATAATCCCCAATGATAATTAATAGTTTTTACTCTTTAGTGCACATTCAGTGAGTCGGTTTTATTTTTCCTTCGATAACAATATTTTTTGTTTTTTTTGTAAATCATTATCTTTCTAACAAACTAAACATAAGAAGATCCACTAAACTGGCTACTGCTATGAGACAGATGAAACAACTGAACATTGTTTTGTAAGGCAGCAAAGATTTTATTTTCCAAAATCTATTTTTTTTCTGAAACTTTAAATTAGATACGATAATTATTTATTCGATAGATTTTTGGTTTTACATTGTTCAGTTTGCCCCATAAAAATCTGCCGTTCTGGCATACAAATATTTAGATTTAGTCGTTAAAATTTGTCCATTACGGTACGTTACGGTTTCGTGGCGTAGATAATATTTATAAACATTTAAATTTACGTTTGAACAACGAGACAAAACATAAATGTCATTGTTCTTATCAGTTTAGGAGTTCCCCTCACCCTCCAATATTATCCATCATCAGGTCAGTCAGATCCTGACCATTATGACTTTCCATTCAAGTTTATACCATTCGAACAAGCCCAAACACAATTTTTTTTTTTGCTGCAGATCTATGTCCGAGATCGTCTGGGTTGGTATCACCCACCTTTCTTTTTCTATCGTCAAGCAGTTCGCTGTGTTTCGGTTCGAAGGGTTTGAGAGGCATTGTAATCACCGGCATGAGAGGTATAAGATCTTTACCTCTAAATGCGCAACGCATTGGCGGAGCTCTTGTCGTTTTTAGACACCAAAGGCAATATCGTGGCGACTGCTTGTTTGCCAATGATGTATAAAACGATATAATTATTGTTCGATGTTACTTTTGAGGATTCCCTTATATTGTCTTCATCATCAGTTCCACTTCACCAAATGGTGCTTTCCAGGAACATTGCCTATCATGCTCAATCTCTTAGGGATCCCATCATCAGATCCTGAACTGACAAAAATGGGATCAACTAGAAAGTACAGCCTTTCAAACCAAAAAATATATAATTCAAATCGGTCAAACGTCTTTGAGTAATCGGGGAACATATATATACAAATATAAAAATCTGGACGAACTGAGAACCTCCTTTTTTGAAGTCGGGTAAAATCACGCGCTTTCACATATGACTCCGTTTGCGTAAAAATAGCCTATTACCTGAGATCTACTAATGCCTTCATGGATAATGGCGAACGAACTTGACTTTATTATTATATAACTTATATATCATAATAATAATAATAATAACCACAATACGACACACACATTGACTCAGCCCTGCACTAAGTATCGTAAGAACTTGTATCGCAGGTGCTAAGCAACGATATGGTATATACTAAATAGATAAGAATACAACATCCAAGACCGGTAAGCGAAACAATGCGTCTTGCAAAAAACACAAAGTCCCGCCACCGCCGGGATTCGATCCCGGAACCTCTAGCGTAGCAGTTGGCTGTTTACAACACTGCCCCACCGAGGTCGTCAAACTATGTACTCGTACATTGCTTCTTGTTTTTTGGAATAAACTGGAATAATTTTACATTATTCTTATATAATATTAAGCAACTATAGAGGTTTCTTATCACATTATTCCTCAGTCGGTAGTATTGTAAGCTGCAGGTAAATTTAGACAATTTAATATAAAACACAAATTAGATGAATTGAATGAAATCAATTATTTTAATCAATAATAAATAAATAGATGAAAAAAAAACTATTATTTTAATGGTTTATGCACGAAATTGAGTGATTTTAAATTGGCATAGACAAATGTGTAAATAAAATTATAGCTAATAAGTGACGATCGATCAAATCTTAAGAGTTGATCATGGATAGTCTATAAATAGTAACCTTTTTATAATCAAAATGCTTTGTCAAACTTCGACACATAAGTTTACTG
Organism: Choreutis nemorana; assembly: GCA_949316135.1. Lineage (NCBI taxonomy): Eukaryota > Metazoa > Arthropoda > Insecta > Lepidoptera > Choreutidae > Choreutis > Choreutis nemorana. The sequence goes on from OX438598.1 coordinate 6,108,767, forward strand.
ATCCCTCCATAGCACGTGATTTTTTTAAATGTTTAAGTATTGCTTACCTGTACCAGCAAGAATCCTTGTTGTAGTAAACAGTGTAAAGTTCTCCGCTGACAGGACTTGTAGGAGCTTCTGTTTCTGATAATTTCGGACACTCTGCTTGCAATGATGCCATCATTGTTTGGAGTGTGTATCTTGTGCTGTTAGGTTGTACCTAGTCAAATTCATTTACTAATTAGAGCATGGTGTCTGCAAATCTTTTTTATACATCACGGGCAAATAAGCAGTTGGTTTACCTGATGGCAATTGATACCACCCCTTACTGATACGACGATGCCCTTGATGTCTTGTTATTGTTGATGTGTTGTTGATTATACGGCTAGACATATTAAGTTTGAAAACTTACAAATTTATTTAATCCTATATAACCCGCTTCAGCATGAATAACTCCCATACAAACTTTCAACATTTTTTATTTATTTTAGGAGTACCTTTTCGCAGCAGATGCTTCGATCATAAAACAAACCAAATTCAAAATTTCCTTTCTAGACTTAGTAGTTTTAGCTGTACGTTAATATGCGGACAAACGTTTTTGTAAGTACATACATACAAATGTCCAATATAAAGTATATAATTTTGCATAAAGGTCATAAGAATTATAAGGTAATTAATACGTACAATGAAGTTCCATGGGTTGGCCGCCATTGCAACGTATACGTCGAAACATTTTTCGGGAGCCGGTAAGGAGGGCGGCGGTAGAACGGTCGAACGCGATAACTCGTCAGGGCCGGTACTTGCGACGCGGAATAAGCGTTCCTTCTTACGAGTTAATGCTTCTAGATGATTCGGTTCCTCCTTCTCTTTTGATTCCTTTAACTTGCCCCTAGTAAAATATAAATTCAAGAAATATGTATTAAACATCGACTTGCCACACAGAAGTACAGTAGCACACATACTAAGTTGATTAGATAGGTAGGTATGTCGATAGTCAGGAGGAAAGAAAAAGTTATTACAAAGTTTTTGTAAAACTAAGGAAAATGTTTACCAAGACCACTTCTGGTACCTATAACTCTGACTAAAAATCAAGATGTAACAAACCTATTTTTATTTTCTGATTAATAAAAATAGATATGAGATTGTTTAAATAATTTATTAACCTTTTTTATGTAATATTTTGATGAGTTGGTGTGAATCATTATTAGGCAGGTTATTGTTATTGTAGGGGAGCCCAAGAGGGGATTTTTGAATTTACTCCAGCGCGTCAGATAAAGATGTGGGAGATACTTGCATATTGATAAGTACTTGCAGCCAGTATGAGCTTTTAATATTGGTGGGTATGTTCAAGGAAACACTAAAAATAAAAATTTATCATCTAAACTACTCGAGTGCGTTAGATTAAGATATGGGTAGTTAATTACTAGCTAAGAAGTGTAAATTTTGCTAATCTGACGATTTTAGTGTAACCTAAGGGGGTGGACGGGTCATTTTTCAACCCTCCTGCATGGAAAAACCCAATAGGTAAATCAGCATATTTATAATACATTTCATGTTATACACATGCTGAAACAAGAAAAATACCAATATCTGAAACAGTTGAGTTTTTCCATATCATTGTTTTTTTTCTCTTTAAAGTCTCTAGACGCTTTCCCCACCGCTAAAAGCACCAGTGTTTGTTTGTAATATCGAAGTAACAACTTTTCACTCAATCCATATGAAAGTTACGCTACCAACGCGCAAAACAGCAATTTTAAAAAGGTTTAGCTGTCTGTAATCTGCGAAACCGCTGGTCCGATTTTGACAGACCTTTTACTGAAGGATAACATATATTCCAGGGCATATTGAAGAAAATTGGCGGTTGATTTTTTGTCTCGGAATATAGCTTTTTTATATGAATTTTAAAATTTAGAAATATTTACATTTTATCTTATCACGGGGATAAATTATATCCAGAACAACTACCTCGCGTAATGACTAAACATAATTTTCGAAGTATTTATTTGCCAATGTCGCCCTTAGTCTAATTCTCTTAATATTTATTATGTATTATACCTACATCTTACATACAATGTAATACATGTATGCAAACTTCTTGTTGTATTTATCTGTCCACTTACAATTTTAGGTGTTCTATCATAATTATACTTTATAAAGGCACTGTCATTGTAAATAATAACTATGGATTTTTTGTAAATTGTAAGATCAATCTATATTACCTATAGCACCAGTTTACCAATATGCTTCAGTTTTTGAATTTCCAGATTTTAAGAGCAAAAAACCGAGGCGCGGTTTTATCAAATACAAGTAGCGAGTACCAGGCTCCTCAGGCACAGGTGGTAGATCTATGTGCAAGTTCACCTCTTGATCTGGGTTTGTACCATCCTGTTTTCTATTTCTGCCGTGAAGCAGTTCGCTGTGTTTCGGTTTGAAGCAGCCTGTTTAATAACCGGCACGAGAGGTATTATATTTACCTCTACATGGACATACAACGCATTGGCGGTGATCTTGACGTTCCAAACATAAATGGGATCATCGTGTCAATAGGCGGCGGTATCACTTTCCATCAGGTGAACCGTCTGCTTGTTCATGATTTTGTGTTAAAATTGTAAAGTCTTCGAGAAAATTCAAAGGCAGAAATTAAGGTATGCTAGCTGTCAAATGTTACATCAGGCGAAAAGAACTAATAAATCTTACTATGAAATTAAGCAAGCAAAATACATTAAAACAAAAGTATATTCTGAGATGGTTTGTATTGATTATTCATTTAAATATAGGAGTAGGTAAAATTATGTATAATGGCACAGACAAATTAAAAACGTGTTAGCTGCTTCTTAAAATGCAATTATCATGCGAAAAAGCGTTCTGCAATTGTTAAGAGAAGTTAAAAAAAAATAGTTAGTTAAAAATTAACTGACTGATGTAGGCATTCGTATTCCATGAGTATTGCGTTGTTGACGGAGGCGAGCATTTGTTTGGGTCCGGTGCGCACGAACAGCTCTACGCTGGGCAGCTGTCCCGCGGCCGCGGCGGCGGGCAGCGCTCGGCACAGCACGGGCACGCCCAGTACGAGCTCGCGCAGCCGCCCCGCCATCTCGCTCGCCACGCGATCCGCCGGGCCCAGCCTTACTTGCAGCGCCTGCATCCACACAATCGCTAGTCAACTAATGTGATAAACCTTCATACAATGTTTCAGATTGAGTTATCAAAATGGTTATGTTGATTGACGTAGCTAATCAGTAATATATATTTTAATAGAAAAATATCTTGTGCACAATTGACATGTCATTCGGAAGGACCTAAAATAACGTTTCATAACTTGATGATATGTGTACCCTGATATGCTACAGTACCTGATGCGGAAATGCGTTTAGCGGTGGGGAGAAGGTCTGCAGCGGCACGAGCGAGGACAGCGGCGCGCGCAACACCAGTCCGCTGTCCACCAGCAGGGTGCGCACCGTGCCCGACTCGTCCAGGCCGCTAATGATCGTGCAACGCACCCTACGGTGACAATACATCGGTGTAAACTAAGGTACCAGCGGTAAGCCTATTTAAGTAGCATCTTTAAACACACGTTTCGGGCTTTTTTTGTTATGTGACGGACACACAATGGGCAGGCAATAAGCGTCAGTCGTACTTGAAACACTCCGCAGTGAATATTAAGGTAGGCAGTAAGTGTGTCGGTATTCCGCGTTAGTTACCAGTCGCCGGAGAGCGTGCGCACGATGTAGAGCTCGCGGCGCGCGGGCGGCGGCGCGGGCGGCGCGGCGGGCAGCGGGCGGCGGTAGGGGCCGGCCGTCAGCAGCGCCAGCGCCTCGCGCACCAGCAGCGCACCCGCCGCGCGCCGCACCCACACGCGCCCCTCCTCCGTCACGCACCCCACCTCCACTTCGCACGTTTTCTACAAACAATTTGTACTCTTATACTGTGCCCCAATCAAACCTAAACTTATGTCACTACTTTTTATTGAAGAATCCGTAAAATAAATATTTTTGACTACTAAATGTCTGGTTTTTTAACTACTAGGCTACGTAACTATATCATAAAGTCTAGAATTCTAAATTACAATGTTTTGAATTAGTAATACTAATCGATTAAGCTCGATTGATGAGAGCCTACGTAGCAAAAGATTACAGATATAAAGTTACGTTCTTTCAATTAAGTGACGTGCCTACGTAACGTGCCGTGCGTAAGTAACAAGAAGTTCCGCAAATCTGAGCTGTCCAGACCTGAAACGACTTTGGTATTTTTAGGATACATACGTGTTTTTTTTCCTAAACGACGCGTGCTGCGGCCCACAGGCCTTTGCAGCTTTACCGCGACTTTACTTTACCATGGCGTCGTTTGTCTTCCTAATATTATTAGGGATGGCATCCATTACTGCGGACTTGGCTGCTTTAGAAGAGGCATCAGCCTGCTGCCAATTAACTAGTGTTTTGCATGGCGGGCAGAGGGGCAGGACTATTGAGTCCGAATACGACAGGGCGATAGTTTGAGTATAATTGGTCAAATACATCTACCGAAAGTCACTGGAGGGAACGTTCTTAAAGAGCTATGTCAAGTATGTCAGCGTTTTGTCGGTGGGCAACCGTGTTGGCGTTATAGGAGCGATGACACTAAAGTAAAGTTTATCAATCAGTTCGTCTAAATTACGGCCGTCGGATTTTGTGGAAATAAAGTTCCAACTGGGGCGTTTACAGTTAAAGTCACCTGCCAAAATGGCTACCTGCGTGATGGTGAAAGCGCCGGCTATGCAGAAATCGTGCACAATCTCTTTGTTGAGGTTGAGGTCTCTCGGCGTGGAGGTGTCGTAGAGCACGATGGGCACGACGGGGTCGGCGGGGTCGGCCCGCGGCGCGGGGGCCGCCACCAGCACTTCGCCCGGCAGCTTCCGTCGCACTACGCCCGCGCCGCCACCGCCAAGTTCCTCTAGCCCCTCCAGCCGGCAGATAACACCCTGCAGACACAATACATTTGTACCTAATGTAAATGTTACGCTCAAAAGTCGCAACCGTAGAAAAAACGGGCCACAATGCGTTGTGAAAAATAGAGATGGAGACAGTAAAAAATAATCACTAAATAGTGAATAATCATCATACTATAATGGGATAAAAAGTTACCATCATTACAATATGTTTTTAAATCACGTCTGCAATTTGATTTATTTCAGTAGAAATAAAAGTATAGACTTAACGAACCGCTATATGCGACGTCAGAACTCCGTACTGTTCGTTGTGACATTTTGTTTCCTTCAACTTCCTTTTTTTTATTTATAATTTGTTCCCCGTATTTGTTTTTTTACATTTCAATTAATGTTTACAGGTTTTGAGCATTGGAATTGTAGTTTTACACTCAGATAAGATAAACTCGTCGGATTGTTTTAATCATTTCGACATTAGCATTTAAGCATCGAAGCATTAAAAATCATTATTTATAAAGGTTTTTAAAGTTTACTGATTTATTTGTCAGGGATAGTCAAATTATGATCGATATTATTCAGGTTCCCCGATAAAACGTAATTTAAAGTGATAAGCTATTGGTTAAGCAGAGCTATTTATTAAGTAACTCTTTTCAAACTAGTCATAACTAAATCGAGTATCAAATTTTTGCAATGACTTTAGTATATTTTCGATTACACGTTATTTTCGTTTTACTGTGTCCGTTTGACTTAATGCTCATTTCTCTCATTTTTAGCCCTCGAAAAGTTAATTTAAAACATCAATATTTTTTTTCATAGATTTATACACAATAAAACAGCAACGCAATTAGAACAGGGCAAGCCGTGAGATACATACGTTAACGTAGTTTTATCATTAATATCAATAAATGTCCTTGTTTGCCCATTACTCTTCAAAGTACACTTCATACTTCCGTAATGGACTTGCTGGCGAAGACGAGCTCACCAAAGCAGTCAGAAGTAAAAAAACTTTACAGCAATACCGTACTTTCGGTAGCTTTGAAAAAGTCGATTTCTCAGATATATATGAATAAGCTTAAGAGACGAAAACGCACGTTCTGACAAAGAAATCAGCTAAGCAAAGACATCTTCGAGACTACTTTCACTAACAAAATAAATGATTTCAAACACATTACGATCTTTCAATACGAGCGAAGAAAACAAACAAATAATTTCTATCTGAGCAACGTTTAAACATTTAACCTTGTCCTCGCAAATCAAAACATTGTAACACTAAGTCACATCACAAGGCAACTTTCTTTATTGTATACACCAGTCAAATAAATATTTACTTTGCAAAAAAAGTGTAAAACGACAAAAACTTACCGAATTACTTTGCACTTTCGCGAGAGTAAACGCCAAGAGCGAACGGGATATTTTGAATCCACGTGTATTCATACTATGGATTCATCTACAACTTTACATGCCTTCCTTTAAGTGGAGTAATAATTCCAATATAAACCAACTAATAGTTATATCGCATTACGGGACTTTTTATACTTTCAATAGATAAGAGACAGAGAAGCAAGCCCCGTTGCAAGCCATCACTATGGCACACTCGCACTCGCACACTTGCGAGCGAGATGGCCTGAGCGAGCCTAAGCTATGTGATAAGTAATGAATGAATGAGTAGAATTTATCTTAGTCGATAGGGCAAGCCGAGCTTTGGGGTTTGTATGAAAGTACCAAAGAGGAAGATATCGATAAAAATTTGGCCGTATAATTTTTTTTGCTTAACATTTTTACAAAAAGAGACTAAAAAAATATTTTCTCTTTAAATTTGCAAATATAAATATTTTGTCAGCATATATTACTTGTTTTTTTTGATAAAATTAAAGAATCAATTTAATTATTTGTTAGAAAGTAAACTTCAATATATTTTTCTGCAAATTGGAAAAAAAACCTGAGAAATTGTTGTACATATATATTTTTTCCTTTACATAATTTATACTCATTGACCGTTTTCGGTCTTTGAACGTAACAAAAATACCTATTCAATTATGCAACTGACCAAAACTTCGTCCTCCTATCAAAAGCAAACTATGACTTTTTTATCGTTTTAAACTTAGGCAATCAAAAAAGAAAGGTAGCCAATCATTTTGTTTCTATTTGTGTACAAATAAGTATAAAAGAACGGATATGCATTTATAAATCTTACCTGCGCTGGCAATTTCCTAAACTGTGGTTCGAGTATTTTAATCATACTTATGTGTACAACATCGTCATCGCCATGGTCTCCAAGAAAGACCGTCGCTTTGTCATCTTCGATTTCTAATATTTTTGCTCGTTGCCAACCACCGTCCTCTAAATTTACTGCATACCTATAATTAAATCACATGGTTATTATTTCCTAATTTACCAACGATCGTCCGACCAATTACTTTTAATGAATTTGACTTATGTTGCAACGAGCGCAGCCATTTAATGAAATTCATTGCATAGCGAGAGAAAGAACCGATATCATTTTTTCTCAAATTAATTTCATTCTCTCACTACAAACTCTACTATAAAATATTTCTTACCAGGCATCTATAATGATCATTGATTTGTCCACGACCGTTCCCGAGTATTCGTAATACTTAGTCATATCTGATAACAAAGTTTCAAAAGAGTCCTAGAAAAAACATAGCCAAATTCAATTCATAGAGACAATATAACATGAACAGTTATCTGTTAACAGTTATTTACTTACACTATATTCGGGTCCTATTATTCTAAGCCAGATTTCTAATGTCGAATTAGCTACAGTAATAAAAACATTCCAAAAGTCATCTCCTGGAAGTTGAAGAGGCGGTAAATCGCTGTCGATCGTTTCATCGAAAATCTTTGATTCCGTGTATATTGGAGTTGAAACTTGCTAAAAATTTTAATATGACTTTTGCTTTATTAATTTTATTTTACATAAATTATGTTAAGCTAGCAAGTAACTTACCTTTTTATTTGGTAGAAGAACTAATAATCCATTCACAACTCTATCTTTAATTATGCGGGGGCAACTTTCCACAAGCTCCTGCCAGTTACTAGGTAAGTTTTCTTTATACTTTTCTCTGAAAATTGTCACGAGTTTTGAATGGCACTCAATATTTACTGCCCCAGAAAGGGAAAGATCGACGTGAATTGGAAACTCTAAGCATTTTTAATTAGTAACAATCAACGAACAACAAACTTGAAGGGGACGAAAGATGAAATTTTGTAGTTATCTGTACATGAATGATCATTACAAACTAGCAAGTTGTTGGCAAGAGTAGTTGGTGGTGTACCTGTACAAGTGTGGCACAGTGCTGGCCCAGACGCCGGCCTCGTGGTCGGCGACGAGGTCGGCCAGCGCGGGCACGGCGTGCGCGGCGTCCGACGTGGGCAGGCCGCCCGCCGCCGAGCCCTCCACCGCCGCCAGCAGTTTCACGGCCGCCACCTCGCGCGCCAGCGCCTCCGACGGCGATGAGTCCGGATACGATGACGTCGAATACATCGTGCCCACCTGCCGCACCATCACACTATTATATATACCACCACTGAGAGCCGGTCCTAGGGTAAAGCGAGGGGAGTGGCCACTTTATGCCTTGTAAAATCCGATAGAAAGTCTTTATCAAGCGGCATTAAAGATACGAAGTTATCTCTATAAGAGCACTCAACTAGATTATGGGTTTTCTTTTAACTTACTATACCTAGTCAGGTCATAAATTCTGTCACATGTTTAATATAAAATAATTGAAACAAGTTTATTCATTATGTAACCATTTAAATACCAAAATGAACTTAATAAAACATAGATTCTTATGAGACTAAAGATTATTCAAAATGACCTCCGTGATTTTGAATACAGGCCTTCAATCTGCGCGGCCAATTGTATTTCGCAGCACGAACGAGGTCCATGTCAATATCAGCGGCTGCTTTAATCAAGGATGTCTTGAGTGACTCCAAATTGGGATGAGGCTTTCAGCACGCCTTTTCCTCCAAGTGTTGCCATTTCTTGTAATCTAACGGATTCAAACCTGGACTGGAGGAGGGCCAGTCTTCGTGCCGGATGAAGTCGATTTCACGCGCCGCCAGCCAGTCTTGTGTGCTCTTCGCTCTATGAGCTGGCGCCGAATCTTGTTGGAATACCCAGTGCCTGTTATTGAACATGGTATGAGAAACAGGTTCCACAAGGTTCGTCAGGACTGTATTTTGATACACAACTGCATTCCTTTTTACACCTTTCTCACAAAAATGTACCTCTGTTAAGCCCCTATAAGAAACTCCCAACTATACCATGAGCAAGGATGGAAAATGACCTCGTTGGACACGCGGAATACGGTTGCTCGCTTCTTGACTACTGTGTGCACACACCTTATCATTTTGTTTGTTGTAGCTCTCTTCTACGGTAAAAATGTTTTCATCCGAAAAAAGAATTTCTCGATATTTTTTTCCCGCATACCGCTGCAACGAAGCGCGTCATCTCTTCAGTCTCAGGTCCATTAGACGAGCATTCAAACGATGTCCTGTTTTTCTTCGATATGCCCGAAGTCCTAAGTCTTCATTTAACACCCTTTTTACCGTGGTTCTGCTTAACCCCATCTGAAGGACCAACAGTTTCTGCTAACGTTTGGGATCCTAACAGACCGAGGGCGACCACTTCTTGACCTGTCATCTACTCTAGGGTCTTCATTGTATCGTTTGATGGTACGATAAACGAATCTTTTGGTTGTATTCAAATTTTTCAGTGTGTCAAAAATTTGAATTGGCGCGTAACCGCAACGATGAAACGCAATAACTGCAACACGGTCTTCTTTAAGCGTCCACTCCATATTTAAAATTGAGTAAAATTCTAAAAAGTATACATTTTTATTTTCATGAACAATTCGAAATTCGAATTCAATAAACTTTTTTGTGGCCAGCATTCTAAAAGAAAAGTTTTTACAATACTTATGACCTGACTGTGTATTTTGCTATTACAGTTAACATACATATTTTGCTATTGCAGTTAACATACATATTTTGCTATTGCAGTTAACATACATATTTTGCTATTGCAGTTAACATACATATTTTGCTATCGCAGTTAACATACATATTTTGCTATTGCAGTTAACATACATATTTTGCTATTGCAGTTAACATACATATTTTGCTATCGCAGTTAACATATATATTTTGCTATTGCAGTTAACATTCGATAACAACAGATAGAGCATACCTTAATACTGCAATCGTAACTGATAGGCCCTCGCTTTGGTCTTATATCCTTAACTTTAAAAACAGGTGGTGGTAGACCTAGCCTGCGACAGGTCCACTCCAGCTTCTCAACAGACGACGTTGAATCAGGCGGCGGTTCCAAGATATAAGCCGGGGCGATATGTGTAACTGGACCACTGTTTTCCTTAAATTATAAAAAAAATATTATTTCATTTTCTGATTTTTTTACATGACTGGAACCAACAGCTGAAAGAAAGGGTTACAATTTAATCAGTTTACATATGTTTTTATTAATAAAGTGTATTCCACCGTAACTCCTACACTTATGAACGGATTTTGAAGAATGAGGTACCAATCAATTCTTTTACGAGTAGTCGTCGTCCATTTACCGCCTAGGCACCTAACCAACCATAAGCTGTGTGGCACACACTATATTTTATATTATAGTGTGTATCACTACATAGTATAAAACAAAGTCGCTTTCTCTGTCCCTATGTATGCTTAAATCTTTAAAACTACACAACGGATATTGACGCGGTTTTTTTAATAGATAGAGCGATTGAAGAGGAAGGTTTATATGAATAATAACATCCATTAAATAGTGGAGAAATACTGTTTTTTTTTTGAGGTTTCTAATGTGATGTCGTAAGTAATTACATTTTTTCCGCTTACATTGCAAACGCAGGCTAAACCCTACGAGATTTATCAAAATAATAATGTAAGTATTGTACACATTGAAAAGGTCTACAGAAAACTCCGCGATGGTATATGTCTATCTCTTATGGATATCCCACAGTAATTTTTTTTTGTCATTTACTTTTTACGAAAAATAATGGCTAATTTTCGAAGCGGTTTTACCCAAAACAGCAGTAATTCTTATCCAATTTGAAACCTTAAATACATTGTTGATTTAATATATATCTATATGGCCCCTTACAGCATATGATTTAAAAGAATATAGAATATATTTAGAAAATATTTTCGAAGATATTACAGATTTAAACATTGTGAGAAGTAGCGTTTGCGGCGGTACGCAGGGACAAACCTTCAACGTTGTTGTGTTGGCTTAGATTTGAGTGTTGACTGTTTTTCACATGGCAAACTGTTCGTCGCTCTTTCAAGAGAAAACATGTTTGTATTGTCTAATTACAAGAAAGCTGTGAACGTTGTATATAAAGACATTCTGTAATGTATTAATTGTTGTAAAATAAAATAAACATTGTAAAAAGTTAATAAGTAAAAATGTAGGTTATGAATTTAGATATTTCAAAGATAGCCGGAAACCTTCATGGTATAGGGAAAGGGGAATTGTTTAAACTCCAAATTTAACGCGTGCGGGCACCGGGCAGTAATGAATAAATCAAAACTACTGGATCGATTTTAATCATTTTTTCAGTGAGTGACATGGGCTATACATACATTGCATTACATTTTATACCCGTGCCAAGCCGGAGCGGGCCGCTATGTTTTTTATACAACGTTCACAGTTTTTCTGTAGTGTATTTAGTATCAGCATTGCAGCCGTGCGAAGTCGGGGCGGGTCGCTAGTATTATATAAAATGATTTTCAACGTGGCGTCATGTCATTTAAGCACAAGTAAAGTAAAAAATACAAATAATAGCTTTCGGCCAAATACCGCCAAACTTTGGAAAATGTTCTCGTCATTCTAAACAAATAAGCATGAATCATACCAACAACGTTCCGTTTAAAAAAAATAAAGTTAAAACGGAAGTTGCTCAAAAATGAAATTTTGTGAAAAATATTGTTTCACCAACATAAACGTGTACATGCCAACAAACACACAGGCGTGTAAGCGCACACACAATTTTTAGCTGGCAGAAGAATAAAAAAAAATGAAAATCGGGAACATTGACATAAAATATCTCATAAAGAGCCCATTGAGACATTTGTTAGGTAGGACAATAAAAACAAATTCCCAAACATTGGCAAAATTTTACCCAATCTTATCTTCCATGTACAAACACTAATGCGGGGTATTTTGTAGTCACAAAAAAAAACATCTACAACATAATCAGAAAAAATATTAAAAATCTCGAGACTCGATTCCTGTTATAAACGAACTATTTTTGCATACCTACAAATTAGTACGAAGCCGTTGGAGCGCAAGTCAAACTCACAGTTGACCGACTTTTCAGTATTGTACGGCATTTAGAACATTTATCTGGCATTAAAAGATATGTCCGGCATTTTGGCAAATGCCTGGCTAAATTAAGTGCCTAGCTCGGCTTTTGGATTTGTTGGACCGGCCAATCATACTTGCGCTCCATAAAATTAATTAAAAATATTTTTAATTGAAAAAAAACCACATACATATTACAGAAAAAAAGTTTTCATTATAACATATTCAAGTAGTTTTTAAGTATAAATAACATTTTATGGTATCATTTATAATATTTATACCTCTTACCTCCGTTTATTAAAAAATGTCAGTAATAATAAGAAATAAATACTTTGAACCTCAAATAGCTATTTATTTCTCATATTGTACTCGTTAATTTAAACAAAATGCATAACAAAATAGTTTACTTACAGTACACTCGTTGTTAGCTGCAGGCAACTGCAATGGTATGATATCAACAGTATTCAAACGGTCCCGAAGGTTCGATAGTCTTTGGGAAGCAGACACTTTGCTTGATTGTCTTACAATATTGTCAGTCTCTTTTCTTGTGGAATGTTTAATCTTTAAACATAAAATATAAAACTTGAGTTTTAAAATAACTTTAGGTCAATCAATTTTAAATCTTAATACATGATAAATTAAAAGGAGATTTTAATTTTAAAAATATTTTTAGGATTTTGACATTGTTTTATCAGATAATTAATACTTAGAATGTGATTTATTTCAAAAATCTGATGAGTTTAACTAAATAAAAAGTACCTAGGTCAATCAATTTTTACTTGCCACACGACACCCTGACCCTGTTCCATAGAGATAACAGAAATTCTACCACAACTGTTGTGTTTAATTTGATGTTGTTGAATTCATATAAAAATTAATGATCATTCAGTAAAGTTATTCTGTATAAAATTTAATTTCACGGTTATGTATGGTTGTCGTTGTCTAAAAGAAAAAGGCCGTTTTATAGTAATATACATTGGTCCCCGAGCAATAGCTGATCACAAACCTTTCTATAACAAAAAAAAACACTACGAAACAATTTAAAGTCATATACTAAATCATAAATAGGTTAGGAGCGAGCGAAGCGAATGAAATTCTCACAGTCTACTGGAGCAATCCGGTGTTTGTATGTATGTTTGTTTAAATGTTTGTCCGCCGATAACTTGAGTACCGTTGATTGGATCGTCATGAAATTTGGTAGGCGGCGTAATGAGGCAAAGTTCGAACATAAACCAAATCGGTCAAGGGAGATATATGCCTGAGATATATGGGGTCGCGAGGTCATAGTTCGGCGCAAACCAGTAGTTCAAAAACATCCGTATCCAGAAGTTGAACATAAAAGATGTTGATTGAAATAGCGAGCAGAAAAAGCGGAGTTCTCAGAATCAACTGGCGCAATTCCGCGTCTGTATGTATACGATATATAACTTCACTCGCACGAAACGTCGCGCGAATCACAAAATAATAGCAAAACGAGTCAGAGGAGGAAGAAATATTACTGAGTAATCAACTTAAAAAAAAAGGCTGAGATTCTGGATACACGAGATTAATGAAAATAATTGTTAATTTTTCTCCTATAATTTTATAGTCCCGAAGACTTAAAGTATAGTATACGTCTATTTCGGCCTTCCTGAATTAATTTTTCCGTAAAATCTATATCCATTGTAGTGAACGAGTAGTCTCCCTTTTTAAATCTGTCGACTGCGACGGCTACAAATGCGAAACACACGCGGAACTGCAAGTAATGGCGAACCTAGCGAGGTGTGCTACAAGCGTTTTACATAAATACAAACGGCAAATGGGCGATTCCGCCATAAACAACTTAAAAAACACATTAATTCTTACTTTATTTCTTAACATTTCCAGATCGAGTTATTTTTTTAAGCTCCTTGAAATATTACTCGTCTAACATTTAGTATTAAGTGCAAAATCAAACTAGGCTTAACTGATTTGAAAACGGTTTTTGACTGCTAGAAGTTATTTTTTACCGATCAAACTGAAGTGAAACTATTTAAATACCAAAATATGTATTTACTTTTATTTTTCTGGTATCATTTACTGCATTAGAATGCAGTATAAATGTTTGTTTTTCTCACTGAAAATAAGTTCTTACGTTATAAATTTTGTAAAAGTAAGAAGATATCAAAGGCAAAATATATATTAATGGTTTTTAGTAGTGTAAGGTAAGATAAATTTAAATTATCGTTGACTTAAAATGGTTACACCCGCGATCGTAATTGGGAATATGCATGACTTTTTTAAATTTAATTTTATTCGATACCACAATCTCTAAGTTATAAGACTCATTAACTAAGTTATAAAGCTTCAAAGTCGTTGGTTAGACAGAGAGATCCGATATATACTATGACGTCATAGTACACAGGTGCCATAAACCTACCATATAAAAGGATGTTCTGATGAGCGAGATAGATATATTCACTTTTAATGGTTTTATCTCCCTGGTTTATCGTTCAATTCTTATTCTGTTTTTACTATAAATATTTTATTTTCATATACTTTACGATAAATTGAATGAATAATCAAATAAAGTTTCATGCATATTCCCTATTAAAATCGCGTATCGACAGAAATAGAGAGGAGGGTAGTAGTTTAGAGTAGGTAATAGTACAATTTTGGAAATCGTCATAGAATAATTCAACCTTCTTCTTGACTTAATAAATATCAAATTAAAGTTCTCGAAAATAAATATTATAAACATGCTAAAACGTAAGTCTTCCTTTATATGTGTCTAAATGTTGCTCCGGATAGAATGGAATGGAAATTAATGTTTTTAACACTTAATAATTTTTATGGACTTAAGAATTTTAGTTGTTTTGATAATGTTTATAATAAACACTAAAAACATAATGATTTATTTAAATATATCAATTGAGAAATTTATTTGTCCCCTCATTAAAACACACTTCTCATCTGGTTATTCCATTTGAATTTTGATTTGTTTTTAATAACTTTCAAAGCGAATTAGTATAATACAATATAAAATAACAAGTTTGTTGCAGAATTATTCATTTTTAAATGAAAAGTTTCAATTATTAAAATCGATCTTTGTCCAGTAAAATTGAAGTCTACCTTTATTAAATTAAGGCAAGTGTTTATTTTAAAATATTTAATTTTCACAATCTTTAAAAAGTTTGTCCAAATATTTTTTCCTTAACATTATTATTTTCTTCAAAAACTGCTTGGCTCCTGGTAGAATATTGTATTATAAATAATTTATTTTATAAATGAGGGAAAAAAAATAGTTTTTTTACATCAAGGCATTTAAAAGTTGAGTCACCCACAAACACCTTATTGTAGAAGCTTTAATAGAAATATTATGCATATAAATTGGTCTTATTTTCATAACTAACCTCCTCATTAAGTGTATTCACATCTTTTTCTTTCATCACTTGTGAAGACGAAAAACTTTTATTTGAAATAGTAGAAATACTCTTTTCGTCATCATTTTGAATTTTTGTTGTCCTCTGGTTTTGAATATTTGTTTTAAAGTCATTCATCTTATTGTTTTTATTATTGTTGTAATTATACTGCAACAACATTTCTACTATGTATATTTAAAACTTATAAGATAAGTAATGGCAAATAAAAATCCAATATAGCTTTACCTTGTTACTGTTATTGTCATAAGGATATGATGTTCCTCCTTTAGCTCGATAGCTTTGAGTGTTAAAATTAGATGAAGCTGGCTTACGCCATGACCCTTGTTTATTTGGAAAACGATTCTGTAATTAAATATCATGACAATTTACAAAATGCCTTCATTAAATTTTTTCAAAGGCTTTTATTATGACTGTACAAAACAGCAGTTATATTACTCAGTCTTAAGTAAAAAACATTAAATACATGTATCCATTATGCAAATATCTACTGAAGCCAGAATTTGAGCCTGGGAAAACTGCCCTGGTAAGTACCAAAAAATAACTGCAATTAAGTGGCTAGAACTAGATATTAAAAAAATTACAAGTAAAAGTAAAATCACAAAATAGTAATTCAAAATCAATAGAAAGTTCTTGCAATATAGTGTAGCAGTTGGTGTGACATTAAAGCCAAAAAAACCCGATTGATTTAATACTAAAGTTTTGGCACATAAAAAAAAATATTTACCGGATGACTAAGTTTAGGTGTGGCTTTTTTGCTTGTCTTTTGTCTAGATACCATTGCTGCAATATGCTGAGTCTCTTGGCTAGCAATAGCATCAACATACCAGTCGCCATTGATTTGTGTTACTTTAAATCCAGGAACATCATAAAATAACTTTTCAAGTGATGAATATCCAAGTTTTTTAAAAGGTATCCATTCCCCTTGTAACTCTCTATAGTCCCCTACAATATGCCAGATGAAAATTTGGTATATAATGTAAAATAAAAATAGTGAAGACACGACATTCAAAATGGAAAATAAGTGCAATAATAATAAACTTTATACATACGGTTACATTGTTTTATAGTCAAAGCACCTTTAACTGATATAAGTGTTGCTCTGAGAGCTTGTATGACTTGATCTTTATCTGCCATTATTGTCTTTGCCTAAAAATTCAATATCAAGAAGTTATATCAAAATATTTTTAACAGATCAAGAAATATTTTTACAGAATGATGTATGATTAGGAACATGACGCACTTAAAGTTTTAAATTGATATTATATATTTTAAAAAATATATGAGTATTACAATTACCTTAACTGTTCAAATTCGATGAACCTCTCGTAATACAAATCCGTTTTCCATAACATATACAAATGCAGCCAACAACGTGAGTTAAAAATAATTCTAAAATTAATAAGTCTGAAACAGGAATAAGTACATGCAATTATAAACAATAGAAAACTATGTGACTTTCTCTTTACTCCAGTCTACTACTCAAGAGACGTGGATTTTTTTATTGGCGGTTTTGTAATGTTAATATGTTTATTAAATTCTTACTCCAGCAGCTTGTTCAAATTGAGTTACCTACTACTATTTTCACTCAGTGCGCCAATTATCCTGATCCTACCTACAATTTCAGAATTCCTCAAAGTACCTACTACTTTTTTCCACCAATGACAGTACAGCACCACGTTCATAAAAGCATTTTTTTTTATCAAACCTGTCTTTCACTTAGACACAAAATTATGGTGCTAAATAATAATAAATATTAGAGACAACAACTGAACCATTAGTTTCATTGTTTAAAAATTATCCTTTATTAACTATAAAATAATAAGTGAAATAGAATAATTCATTTCGTTCGTAACCTCAGACTACAGTGTGTACCATGAGTTCGTATAGTTTTTCTATACATCAGGTAAAATGTATTGTACTACAGTGATTTTGTATGAACAATCTCAATTCTACATCAATCCGTTAGGGGCGCTTTACAAAGTTTTATACAAGTTTGTAACTGCAATGGCAAGCGGTAATCGAAGGTAAAACCTGTGGTAGGCAGACGTAACGTGCAGGTAAACTATACAAATTCATGTTAGATACGCTGTTACAGAAGCTACGCTCATACACATGTAGCGGACCTACGATATTTTATTCAGTTTATAAACCTTTTACTGATATATGTTGATTTAAGTTTATGTATAAGTTGTACATGACACGGCAGACTGCGCGAGCGTTTAAAAAAGAAAAAACTGTCTCAAGTTGGCGCGCTCCGTTAGTTGTTGATTTATGTTTTCACTTGATTGGAAAATTTAATTAAACAGAGTTGATAATAAAAAGAACTTTTCACTACCCTTCATACTTCGCTATACACACGCCTCTGCAGCAGGGGCGACATTTAATATCCTAGATTCCTATTTCTACCCTGCGGCAGCGTGTTTAGGTAGGGCAGTGGTAAACTTTAGTAATGTTGAAAATACTATATTAAATGTATCCATATTCAAATATAGATCAAAACTTATAAACCAGTGAAAAAAATTGAAATCCACCAAAATTACTGGGTAAAAAATAAAAAAAGAAGTACATATTTTAATTTGAAATATCTGTAGACTTTTGACTCGTGTGTAACGTCATACGACTCAGATTAGTATGGACAAAAAAGTTTGTTTAATTTTTTTCGACAAATGTAAAAGTGGTTAACTGTAAGACCTAACCTGTAAGGTACTTTTAATAATTTTACACCAAAATTAAGGTAAGACAAGCAATTTTACTGATTTGTTTAAACTTGTTACAACTACTTACTCGTGAATGACCTTAAGAGCTCAATGGGTACTTAAGGGGGGAGCCTGATTTAGAAGCTTCAAAAAATCGATTTTTTTTTTTTTGCATAAATGTCTTCCTAAACTATCTAAGAATGTGTCCTCAAAATTTCAGACGGAAATTCGCAATATTTTCGGAGTTATAGAAGAAAGAGTCGGCAAGCGTCGAGCAGGTATATACGAGCGGCCGGATCGCTCGGAGCGCGCGCGCTCCGCCCCTCGATCTATTGTTCGTGTTATGATCCAAACAGAATAACGGTCCTTCGAGGGACTGTTGACTGTTCGCAGAAGGTCATTGTAGAGCTATGTAGGGATAAAAGTATGTATTATAACGGTATATGTGACCTGGCAGCGTCGGTTCGAGCAAAGCTACATTTAGCATTTGGGTTCAGTTTCGATTTGTCTTTCGGCACGTGAACGTCTTCAAATCATGCAGAGCTATCCAAAAGTGAGCAAATCTTCAAGTGAACGCAGTGGAAAGCCACGGAAACGTAAATTCCACGGCAATCAGTTTCATAATGGCGGCTTTTAAACATCCACCACGTCTAATTGACGAACATGTCGAGCAGCACATTCGTCCTGTGTACGAGGACTTATCCAAGGACGAGCTGCTTACGAGGTGTTTGGGTGGACACACACAAAATGCGAACGAGTCGTTCAATTCCACTGTGTGGTGCATGACACCTAAACACCTTCACTCAGGCATTAAAATCATCGAAATTGCTGCTTACATCGCTGGAGGAATGTTCAACGAAGGCTACAGTGCAGCATTGAAAACCATGCAGTTGATGGATTTAAAAATTGGACAGCAATGTAACAATTTCGCCAAGAGAGCCGACGAGGAGCGCGTCACCCGACAAAACAGGCGCGATTCATTGTGTAGTAAAGAGGCCAGAACAGCCCGCAGACTCGAACAACAGGGCACAAACCAGGTTTTTGAAGAGTGTGAAGGTTTACTTTATGGACCAGGAATCGCTGATTAGCATAATAACGCGGTAAGTTTAAGAAAATTACGATTTTTCATATACGAAAACTTTGACGCACGTTTTCTCGAGTTTTCATTTTTACGATTTTTCCTAATTGGCGGGAAAGATAGGGAAAAAACTAAACGTCCTATCGAAATAAAACAAAATGCATTTTATTCGGGATGAAATTCTCTTCTAGTTGAACCTAAAAAACCTTGAAAAAGTTAAGATTAACATATTTTTTAAACAATCTAAAGTCAATTTTTTTTTTTTTTTTAATGAACTTTTTTTTCAATTCACTAAAAATTATTGAAATTTGAACGTTTTCATCAATTTTCTTGGTTTAACTAGAAGCTATACTATTCAGGAATAAAAATATTTTTGGGTTTTTTGTTTCAGATGAAAATTGCGACCTGCATCATTCCCGCCGCACAACAAAAGCGCTCGCGAGACGCCTCGGCGAAATTCTTGTCCCGGGCATAATATTGCTTAAATCTTCATGAAAAAATTTGAGAAGACTGTTGAAATATACAACAATAAAACCTGAAAGTTTCATTCCAATCGTATATTTTTTTCCTTCCCAAAAAAATCCTTCAAAAAATCGATTTTTCGAAGCTTCTAAATCAGGCTCCCCCCTTAAACGTTACTTGAAAAAAGTCAAAACAAATATTTTGTCCATACAAATTGTAAGTTTTCTCAGTCCTATGACGTCATCCGCTCGAGAACCAAGTAATGTCCCGTATTTTTTTCATTTTTAGAGATATTTTAATAATTCTTTCGCAGCTTTGCTTCATTTAACTAAAAAAATATTTTTAATCGAATAAAAATACAATATACTTCTCAATTTTTCTGCAGTAGTTTTCAGTCTTCTTCTATTCCTTTATGGCGCAATTCCTAATTTTATAAACCACAAAATACGTGTTTACACTTCAATGTCAGTTTCGCTACTAACCAAGTGAAAAGAATAAGTACTGTAACCGGTACAATATATTTTTTTACGTTTTTAATTTCGAACTTTCTATGTTCCAGGTAATCTCAATAACAGCTAGATTAATGTGAACGGGAACTTCACTGACAGTTAACCTTAGATAGGTACCTTCTTTTTTTTTTAATCATAGGGTTCGGTTAGGGCATATGTGAACTCGACGTTTCGCATCCAATAACTTCCTAGAGAGATGGAATAACTTTATGTATTGGGTAAGTATTTCAGGTTTTACGATTTTGTAATACATGATTGGTTTTCATTTAAGTACCTATCTTCAAAACTAGATTTTTCAAAAATAATTAAAGTTCTCCTGCCGGCGTACCAGTTTGACAAATGATTGGAATCAAAATAAAAATTATCTTGCTTTTAAACGGCATGAAGCGGCTCAGTAAGTTTTCCATTATATAAATAAATAACCACATCACGACACACACATTGACTCAGCCCTATACTAAGTATCGTAAGAACTTGTATCGCAGGTGCTAAGCAACGATATGGTATATACTAAATAAATAAAAATACAACATCCAAGACCGGTAAGCGAAACAATGCATCTTGCAAATAACACAAAGTCCCGCCCCCGCCGGGATTCGAACCCGAAACCTCTAGCATAGCAGTCGGCTGTTTACACCACTGCGCCACCGTGGTCGTAACTACATTATATATTAGGTATAAAACTACATTATGTACAATCGCAGCATTCAGTTAAAAATATATTGAAATCCGCCAAGGGTACAGTAGCTTAAACAGAACTGAAAGAAATGGCTCGCGCGATGTAGGACCAGAAAAAATATATCTTGTAGATTAAGCTATTCCTTTTAACTTTTGTCGTTATAAAATCTTTTATACTTGAATATGTTTCTGAAAACCAAATACGTACTAAAAAAACAGTATCATTAATATAACTATTAATGGCTGGCCGAGAATTTTGATAAAATTATATGGAGCTAACAGAACTAAAACTCATATCTCGGGTCTGGCACAATTTTTTTGTGGTCAATCATAGGGATCAATCTATGAATTGTGTAGATTTTTTAGTCGTGCTAAATAAGACATCTTGAGTTGCGAAACGTAAAAAATGTAGTTGAACTTCAAATATTTTTAATAATCTTGTATCAAAGGTAGTGTGGTGTTGTTGACTTTATTGGGCTTCACACTTGAGATTTTCAGAAAATATATCTTCCTATTGGCGTTATAACAACAAATACTAAAATATTGACAAATTAAAAATGAAAGAGGCCTCCTATGCAAGAAACGAGATTTTTTCGTCAATTTTGCTTGTTCATGTTTCTTTTACGAAAGTCATCATCAGCCTTCGGCAGTCCACTGCTAGACATAGACCAAGGCACGTCACTTTTCTCGATCTTGAGTTTGAGCATCCAGTTGCTGCTAGCCACCTTACGTAGATCGAGGCGTCGGAAATTGACGACTCGACCGCCCGCTCCGGCCCAGTCAGTCAACCGTGTGTCTACCATGAGTTTGCAAGTTTTCCTTCACGTCAGGTAACATAGATTACTACAGCAATTTTGTATGAAAAATCTTAATTCCTCAACTATCCGTTAGGGGCGCTTTACAAAGATTCAAACAAATTTGTAACTGCAGTCGCAAGCGACAAACGAAGGTAAAACTCACCTTTATATGGCGGTCAAACCTTTCAATCGCGGCAGAGGAAACACTCTCACGGCATGGGCAGAAACATCGTGGTGTTAAACCTCTGCCTCACTGCGATCACCAAACCGCTTGCCCAGCGAGGCGATTAAGGGCAATTCCTCATAATGAATAGTACACTTAAGCCACGGCCCACAGTGCCCGGCCGCCCTATTATTTACAAAGACATTAAGTATTTAAGGTTTAGTCCTTAACGATGGTACGGAACCGTTCGTGTGCGCGTCCGACTCACGCTTGGCCGGTTTTAATAGTATTTGGGTGCGGAGAATGGGGTTTTGTAGAAATTGTCAATATATCTAAATTATTTCTTTGTAATTTATAAAATATGACAAAACCAATGCAGATTCGCGGGCAGCAGTCAGCAGTCCTAAAATAAAACACAGTACTTGGTTACCTATACCTTCCTAAAGTAATTTTCATAAAATTTTCAACTTATAAAGAGCTTCAGCAGCAACTAAACAAAAATGATATTTATAGTTCAAATTATGTTTAAACCCTGTTTAAAACAGAGGTTTTGGATAAACTAGCTTTTTATGAAAATGATATCATAGGTATATAATATTAGCAGTTGTACTGTCTAAGACTTCTATTTGCAGTTTATCAAAAAATGTATACCTACATTAATTTAAAATTTCTGGTGCAGGCTTGGTGGGATTTTCAAACCATTTTTAGTAAAGAAATGCTCAATTAACTGACACCTATTTTAAATAAAATTCACAATATATTTGTGTTACCTTTATATGGCCAAATTATTACTATGTAGCAAGTGTTGTTATCATACAAATGTATGCTTAACAATATAGCTGTATAATTAACTATTTACTTATGAAATTATATTATAGCATATCCTAAACTGTGCTAAGTCTACCCAAATTATAATGCCACACTTCCATATCTGTTTCAAAAGCAGAAAAGTTAATACACAAATTAATTTGTGAACTAAAACTATATTCTTTCCAACCAACAAAACATTATAATGAAAACAAAGGAAAATCTTCATTAATTTTATGTTATTGTAGAACTAATCCCACTTTATTTGATGTCATACTGGGACACCTCCAATTGTACAAGTAGTACTGTAAATTCCCATCACCAATACCAAATTTGAGAGGTTCCAAGAACTCTTTATTATCCATTAGATCCAAGGCATTAAAAACATCAAATCCAGAATTCTTTGCAGTTATCAAAGCATCAAGCATAAGTTCAGTCCAAGGTGTCTTAGTGGAGACATTATGGAATGAATAAGCAGCCTTCAATGTTTTATGAACTGGGTGATAAACAACTGTAGAAGGAAGTGTGTAATAGCTGACAAAATCAGTGATAGAGCCATCTGAGTCTTCTACAACATAGCTATCTATGATGCCAGCTTGAGGTAAGAACCAGTGCTTAAAATCCTCTTCAGAGAACACGGGTACCAAATCAAACTTAGTCAAATAAGAATTGAGTAACTTCACTACTTTTTCACAATCTTGAATTTCCATTTTGCGAAATCCTGGCGTTTTTGGATAGTCAGGGAGCTTAAAAAGCTTAAGAGTTCTTTGCATTGTCATGTGTCTTGATAAATGACTAAACTTAATATCAATCAGTTTCTTTGGATTGAGTGACCTATGCCAGTATCTACAAGTTGCAATAGGCTTTGGCAAGACTATGCCAGCAGTGTACACACCTTGAAAAATCCCAGCCAAGTTTACACGGCGGGTAATCTCTCTAATAAGTACTGGAGCCACCCTTTTAGAACGTAATTTTTTATGCACACACAAGAAATTTATTTCCACAACTGTTTGGAGATGGTCATATATTTTTAATTGAGCTGGGATGGCTGAAATGAATCCCACTAAACGCCCTGACTTAACTACTCGAACTCCACAATGCCATTCAACTTTCCAGCCTGGAGGTTGAAGAGCCCACTTCAGAAAATCAGTTTGGTAGTCAAAGCGAAACATACAATCATCATCTTCGACATAGTTTTCGTTCAAAAGAGTATAAAGTTCTTTTAATACCAATGGTTCATTTAAATTTAAGGTATCCCACTGAAATCCATCAGGTAAAGTATATGGTTCAGCCCTTATCTCTTCCGGTGTTTTAGGAGGCTCAATTGGTTCATTTGAGACAATCTTCTCGTCCATTTTTGGGACAGGTTGAGTAGACCAAAACTGATAAGACTTATGCAAAGCTTCTTCAGTAGTTTTAGCGGGTTTTTGCTGTAAATTGAGTACCTCCATGGCCATTTTTAGATCTTTAAGAGAAATATTCTGTTGAATATCCGCTGAATTTGGTACCTGCACTAATCCATCAACTTCAGGGACCCCGTGATCACCATCGGGCCCGTTTCTTTTTTTCTTGTTTTTATTCTTCTTCTTAGCATTCTTGGATTCAATATTTTTCTGAATATTACTAGTTTGAGCTACGTTTTCGTCTTCCATGGCAGTAAAATGTATTATAATGAATATAACCGCACCACCCAACCCACCTAAAGGTAGCGGAACTTCAACCAATCCAAATTAATTAATCCATCCAGTTCAACTTCAAACCACTTCAATCCTAAGTTTTTTATTGAAAAAAGCAAAGAGCACAAATATTTTTTATTTTACATCCTTTTTTCATGTTAAGATGATTATTGAATGGATAAGAACTGATTGGTCACTACACACGTTCCTGCGATAGGGCGATCTAGGCAGAATATTGCTAATTTGTCGTTTTTCCGTCTCTAACTAATACTAACTCTTTCTAAGATCTAACGCTTAAGGGTAAAAGGAAACGAGGGAAAAATATGTTTTAACGATTAACCGATTTTTTTACGTATTCATAAAATTATTTCTACTCAAATTTTGGCTGATTTATTTTTATATTTAAGGGCGATATTTATCAAAATCCTGTGTTGTCAACTCTTATAGTTATATAGATATTAATTATAAAATTAAAAATATAAATGCTTCTGATAGAGTACGGGTAGCATGTAAACTTATCAACCCTTTGGGGGTTGAAAAATGTGGTTAAATGATATAAAAACGGATGATATCGATACATGTCACAGTTAGACCCCCTGAGAACATTTTTAATTAACGCCATCCATTTTTAATAATTTCAACAAATTTTTTACAATTTGTGAAAAAACAAGTGAAAAATCCAACATTTTCGCCACTTTGACCTTTACTTACTTAAAAACCATCCAGCAAAAACGGATGACATTTTTTTAAGTTATCTCCACCAACAAACAAGAATTTTCATTAAAAGCGCTTCCGGTTGCTACACGATTATTTTTACGATCGTAAAAAATCCATTCGCACAAATTGTCCGTCCGTTTCGGATGACAATCTTTATAACTATTAAGTATGTATACTTCAATGCTACCGCCTTTCCATTCGGTTTTTAAGCAATTTTATTTATCTTTATCACCCATGGGTCCTTTAAAATAAAGTTTCCAAATTGCCTCAGAAACTCAAATACCAAGAGTCGTCCGGTTGCTTTTTCAAGACTGATTTACTCACCATTGCCTTGACTATTTGGTTGCAGGTGCTACACGAAACTTTCGATGCTGCACATGAAATGTCCCTATTAAAAAGTAGTTTTTCCTCTTTTAATGTTACCTGTTATGCTAAATTGTGTATATTTGTACAGAATGCTTAGTTCTGTATATAAATATAGAAAAGTGAAAAAATTTGTTTTAATGAAGATTAACAACATATTCTAGAACTACCTCAAAATTTTCTCCTCTAATTTAAACCTTTAAAAAATATTTTTATCATCTTTCAGATATTTTTAATTAAAAATGCACGATTTAAAAGGAGTGTAGGACTAAGACAAGCTTTAAGTGTCTAGCTAAAAAAAATAATTATGATTATGCTAAAGAAATTATGATCTTGTTACGACACTTGTAGTTCCTAATTTTAAATAAAATGACAAGGCTATGGAATATTCCAATGAATATATTGTAACAACAGATTACAAAAGGAATATTCTATCAGTATCATTGGGGACCATGCTTTCAATACACAGTAAATCCAATTACATACTGTTACAAGAAAATAAATTTAATAATAGAATGAAAGATGAAAGAACGAAAGCCAATTTAATCCATTTACTGACAAAATCAAAAGAAAAAAATAACCATTTGTGGCAAAACTAAAATCATTATTCTAAATGTAAAAATTTATTGAGTCCAGTAATAACTTCTTTTTGAATATAGAAATGTTAAGTTTCATATTTTTGTTTGTAAAATAGCAATTCCAAGTGACATCCAAAAATTTTGTGTAGGAATGATGCTACATACATTCTTTTTTATTTTTCAATTTTTATTCTTTTTTTTATGAGCGGGATTATTTTAATATAACATTTAAGATTTTATAACCAAAAAATGGAACAGCAAAGACTATGGTTCCAGTCTGCTATATTAAAATCGTGTTTTGGTTTCCTTTATGATTTTTACTCCTTCTTAGTTGCTTGTTGCTTAGCTTGGTGAGCTTGCAACACAGCAACAGCTTCATCAACTTTAGCCTTAAGAGACTCTCCATGTTCCAGCATATGTAACAATTCAGAATTATCAATTTCCAAGAGCATACCAGTTATTTTTCCAGCCAGGTCAGGGTGCATTCTTTGAATCAGAGGGAACAAACGCTCACCAAGCATTTGTTTCTGCTCTTGAAGGGGAGCTGCTGCTAACATAGATGCCGTTAAAGGTTCTTGTCCTTGTATGTGCACAGCAGGTTGTGGAGCCGGAGGGTTACGCATGTTAGAAGTATACTTGTAACTAGCTGGTCGACCTGTTTGTGTTACAAGTGGAGCTCTTATAGAAGTTGCAGCAGCTACACCCTGTTGACCCGTTATTGGTCTAGCCCCAAGGGATGAACGTAAAGCAGCTTGAGTTGGTGCTCTTGGGGCTGGGCGGAATGGTGCTTGCATGTTTGGATACCCTGAAGCAGCATTTTGAGAGCTGGGTCTAACTGGTGGTTGTGCAGTCCAGCGTGGTGAAGGTCTAATTTGAGTCATTTGAGCTGGGCCATAGAAACGTTGAGCTGGTGGTATTGTTGGTACAAAGTAGCCACCTGCACCTCCTGGTTGGAAAATTTGACCCATTTGCTGCATGCGCATACTTGCCATTCTTTGCATGTATTGAGAAGTCAGATGAGCTTTGCGATCTTCTTTACGTTGTGCCAATGCAACATATAATGGTTTTGTCCCTACGATCCGTCCATTCATCTCAGTAACAGCTTTTGTTGCTTCCTCAGGAGAAGAAAAACATACAAACCCAAAACCTTTACTACGTCCATCTTCTAACATCACCTGTAGGACAAGAATTAAATTATAATTAGAAATAAAGCTGATAAAAATTGCTTTATTTATATCACAAATAACAGATATTTAATTTGCTTACCTTTGCAGATGTTATGGTGCCAAATGGTGCAAATTCCTTACGAAGCCTTTCATCATCAATTGTGTCATCAAGGTTTTTGACATATAAATTGACACCTTGGTAACGAGTTAAACGTTCAGATTTCAGTTGTTCAAATTTGCGTTTTAGCTCTTTTTGACGCTCAGCTTTCTTTTGGGCACGACCCACATATAAAGGTTTACCTTCAACAAGTTCTTTACCATTCAGCTCCATACATGCCCGTTCTGCTGCATCAGGATCTTCAAAAGCTACAAATCCAAAACCTCTCGAATTTCCATCATCCTTATACATAACTTTATGGCTAGTAATTCTGCCATACTTTTCAAACATATCTCTTAAAAGTTCATCAGAAAAGTCTTCTCCAAAGTTCTTAACATAAACATTGGTAAAAAGTTTAGCCTTCTCTCCTAGTTCCTTTTCGCGTTCTTTACGAGGAATAAATCTACCTACGTAAACTTTTTTTCCATTCAACAACATCCCATTTACTTTCTCAATTGACTTATTTGCTGCTTCCTCAGTTTCAAAATGTACAAAACCATAACCTTTAGAAGCACTATTTTCGTCCTGAGCCACTTTGCAACTCAATATATTTCCAAAAGCAGAGAATGTGTCATACATAGCTTTGTTATCAATACTTTTATCAAGATTTTTAATGAAAACGTTTCCTACTCCTGACTTACGAAGAGAAGGATCTCGTTGGGACCACATGATTCTAATTGGACGACCTTTTATCATGTCAAAGTTCATGGTGTCCAAAGCTCTTTCAGCTAAAACAAAAAAACAAGTTGTTAAGTTATTTCAAACATATAGTTTTAAGATCTTAGTGCTTTTAGATTGTAATCTGATTTACATTTTATGGTATTTAAATTACAAAATTACAGGATCCAATGCAGTAAATATCTCAAGCTTGTTTTTAATTTGTATCAATGTAATAGATATCATTGCTATGATTAAATATTGCCTAAATTATGATTTTTTAAGAAATAACCAAAAAAATTACAAAGCTTAAATTTAAGGAACTTACCATCTGCTGGTTGCTGAAAATTTACGTAAGCGTAGCCAAGGGATCTACGAGTAATCATATCGCGACAAACGCGAATAGAGAGTACAGGACCCGCCGTTGAAAATTTCTCGAACAACATGGCTTCGGTTATGTCGGAGTGGAGGTCTCCGACATAAAGAGATGCCATTGGGTAATTCGGTGGACCAGGATTCATTTTGAATTTTTCTTACTGTTGCAGTTTAGAATAAAACATAAACTTAACCGTAAGAGCGACTTCACTTTCTCTTTAAATGACTAATCGCGCATTCCACAAGACCACGTTGCACGCTTACGTACACTAACTTAAAATCGAGTGAATCCCGTGTGTTTTTATTATTTTACTATTTTTTTGGGTTTTTATGTATTTTATGATTTTTTTTTATATTTTACAAGAATAATTCACGAAATTCTGAGGTTTGTGTGACCTAATTCGGAGGAAACACACAACCTCGCGTGAACACACCTTGCTCACCAAAAGGGAAAGGTGACGTTTGGAAAAGACAAAAAACAAAATGGCTTCCTAAAATTTCACCATAGACAAATTTAATCACATCATGAAATTTCTAAGCTATGTAGGTATCATGCGTTTCGAAAGAGACTGTCAATCGCCTACATTTAAAACCAAATTCCGATATTTGTTTACAAAATCAGCCTGGAAGTAGGAAAATATATTTTCATATTAATATACCGATTTAAATAGGTAACAATAAAACCGATAAAATGTGCCGAGCGGAAAAACGTACAGCATTGTGTATTAAAAAGCGTGATGTGTACTTAGCTTAAGCCGTTTACGTTCCTTGGTTTCCAACAGGCAACGCTAGTGTCGCAACCAGTAATAGCGCGGGAAACACCGTTAACTTCAGAGTTCGTAGTCTTCACCAGGAAGGAATTCCTGCGATGCTATATGTTTTCCATTTCGGCACCTAATAACGGTTTTATTGCTATGTAAAACCGATGCATTGATCTGCCTCCGGCAGCATTGTATATGCTGAAGCATGTTTGTTATCTGCTGGTAAACTAAGAACAACGTTATGCTGAATCAAAAAATGTTTGAATCTTGCACGTATTTTACAAAATTAAGGAAATTATAATAAGTTAGTTAAAGTTCAAAGAAATGCATTACACAGTTTGCTATTCGTAAGAATGATGATATATTACCTCTTTGTGAGTATGATTTATATTAAGTTTGATTATTGTCTATGTTACAATGATTGGTGTCAAGTAGTACTGTTAATTATTTTGTTAGAGTCAAATAATGGTTTCTTCTTAAATATTATATCTAAAGTAATCCCTCTTATAATTTTAACATGGTAGCATGGTAACAATGATGAACGTTAAGGAAGATTATAGTATTCAAGTATTCAACGGAAATAATTGTGATAAATGGAAGTAACCAATAATGGAAATAAAGGGATGTAACGAGGCAATAAGTAATGAAAAGAGACCAGAAAATATTAAGAGTGAAATTGAATATGGTAATTCAAAATTATTATTAAAATTCAAAGATAGAGAAGTTCTATCGAAAGATATGGAAGTTTTAATTACAAAAAAGGAATGTCACAGATGAAATTAATGAGGTGAGAACTTGTTATGTTTGTGATGAACACGGTAATTTCCAAAGAGAGTGTCCGAAATATAAAATAAAGGACAAAAATACAAAGATGGTACGGAAACAACAATTTTAGAGGAAAGAGTATTTTTAATAGAAGAGGGCAAAATTATACGAGAGATAAATTCGGAAGAGGAAACTTTAGAGAAAACCCGATTGATATTCGAGTTAGAGCTGGTTTCTCTTTGAACAACGTACAAATTGCATTTTAGAAATAGTGCATACAGATGTGAACGGTCCGTTAAATTCTACAAGAATTCATGGTGAAAGATATTTTGTTTCTTTTGTTGTCGAGTGTATAGCATTAAACATAAAAGTGAAGTGTTTAAATGTTTTGAAACTTACATGAATTTAGTTGAAAATATGACTGGTAAGAAAATTAAAGAATTAAGTTGTGACAATAGAAACGAATATATATTTTTTTTTTCATAGATTGTCTATAAATAAAGCAATATACATTAATCCATGTCCTCCGTACTCACACGAGTTGAATGGAGTTGCCGAAAGATTCAACAAAAGTATAATGGATAGAGTGAGGTGTTTAATTTCTGAAGCCATTCTCTTAGATACTTCAGTGTTCATAGGAAATAGATTGTTATCAAACACTGAAATAAAAAGAATCCTTATGAAATATTTACTGGGAGGCAGCCCAATGTATCAAAATAAAATAATTGGAAGTAAAGTGTTCGTGAGAACTCCTGAAATTAGGGGAACGTCAAAATTTAATCCGAAGAGTGTTGTAGGTATTTTAGTGGGATATACTGATACTGGATATATAGTTTTAATTGAAAATCAAGTGACTGAAACGAGAGTAATGTAAGATTTATAGAAGAGACTGCAAGAGTTATTGTAAATGATGAAGACAAAAACTCTGAAGATGTTGAAGAGATAAATGAAGATACAAGATACAAAATTGAACCTATAGAAACTAGAAACGTGACTGAAAAAAGAAAACCACAGAGAATAAGAAACGTACCAGAAAAATTGAAAGATTATGTAGTTTATGTAAATATATGCGATGTTAATGTACCAACAAATTATGAACAGTTCTGAATCAAAGAAATGGAAGCAGGCTATGCAGATAAGTAGTTTGGAAAAGAATGAAACGTGGGAGATTGTAGACGAACCTATTGATAAAAATCATGTCATAGCTTACTGGATGACGAAAATTTCTGCGTTCTGCTCTTATCCAGAGGTTCTTAAATAGGGGCCTGAATATGTGGCAAAATAGTTCCAGTAAAGGATGGCACGGCAGTGTTTGCTTCGCGCTTGACTTGTCGGTGGCACTACCGTGCCCCCCGATACAATTAAATCAGATGGAAGATATAAAGCAAGACTAGTGGCAAGAGGTTTAATAACTGTATGAAGAAAGAGAAGAAATCTTCTCACCTGTTGCTAGAATGACTACTTTGTCTAATAAAGTTTGTCTAGTGAAGAGGGCACTATATGGATTTAGAGAAAGTCCAAGAGATTGGTATGAATGTGTTCATGATTTTTTTGTACCATTAATTTAAAATGGTTGCGTATGATTACTGCTTATATACGGGGAAAGTAAATAATAAGAAGACCTATATCATTTTATAACTGGACGATTTGCTGATATTAGTCGAAGATAAAGGAAGTATAAATAAAGTTGAAAAATTGTTGTACGATAGATTTCGTATGAAAGATTTACGACATGTAAAATAGTATTTAGGTATCAACAT
Source organism: Choreutis nemorana (assembly GCA_949316135.1). NCBI lineage: Eukaryota > Metazoa > Arthropoda > Insecta > Lepidoptera > Choreutidae > Choreutis > Choreutis nemorana. Next base: position 6,140,584 of record OX438598.1, read on the forward strand.
TGATTACAATTTAAAAGAAAATGAAATGTTGTTAAGTCAAGAGCATTACATTGTATGTCTGGCAGAAAAGTACAATATCAAAGATTCAAAAGGATTTGACACGCCTATGGAAATAAATCTGAAAATGCAACCAGCAGAGAAGGTACATGACAAATTAAATACAGAAATTTAATTGGAGCGCTTTTATTTGTAGTAAACACAACACGGCCAGAAGTGGCATATTTAGTAAGATTTCAGAATTCAAAAGATGATGAATTACATTTCAAATATGCTTTGTGAGTGCTGAAATATTTATATCATACAAGAATGTTGAAGTTGTATTACAGAACATTTTCTAACGAAATGTTGAGTGCATATGTAGATGCTACAAGTGGAACAGTGATCAAAGTATTTGGAATTGTTATGTGGAGATCACAAAAACAAGATATTATAGAGAGCTTCTACTCATGCGGAGTATGCATTGGCTGATTGTGTTGAGGAGGTGTTGCCAATAAAAGAATTTTAAAGAACTTTAAGCACATTGATATTAGCTACCATTTCGTGTATGTTTGCGTAAAAAATGGTTTAATTAATGTACTTAAAATATCAACTGATGATCAAATTGCTGATATGTTGACAAAAGCTTTAGGCAAAATTAAGTTTAAAAATTTTAGAGATTTATCAGGTGTTAGGGATGCTTAAAGATGTTTATAAGACTGTTTTATATTTTATTAAGATTGTTTGTGTTAATTAAATTAATGAAGTAGTACCTAAATATATGTTACTAAAAGTAACAATATCGAGTAGGTGTGTTAGAATGATGATATAGAACCTCTTATGATTTATGTTAAGTTTAATTGTTGTCTGTGTTACAATGATGGGTGTCAAGTAGTAGTAGATTGTTTTGTTAGTTTCAAATGATGGTTTCTTCTTAAATATTATATCTTAAGTAATCTCTCTTATAATTCACACTACTACATACAACACTATTCATTTCATCAAAAAATTATGAACGACTGAACGGATGTATTGAAAAATAATCATGATTATATTATTTATACGTAGGGAAATTGATAGTATTAAAAAAATACAAAAAATGTGACGTGTGGATTCTTATGACGCCTTTGGTGACTATTTTATTTATGGTTTGATATTCTAACCACATAAGAAATGCAACAGCTGATCTGAAACTATCAGTGGTTTCATCAATCCGCTTTTCCGCAAAACCATACTTATCCAAATTTCCTATAACCGTACTTGATGCTGCTTTAACAGTACACACACTGATAAAAGATTATTTAATTCTGAAACCTCTTATTGATGCTATTTTATCAAAGTAAGTTCTTACTAAAGAAACTGGGCATATATTCTCATAATTTTGTTAAGAAAGCTTCCAAGCTGATAAACAATGAGTTTGGGAATCGGTTTTGGATCCAAAGGCTAATATAAAGATAGTTTCGTTACCACCTGTGTCGAAGAGCTGTTTGAGGAAATTTAAGTAAAATGAGATCATGGACTCTTCGTCCAGAAGCCAATAATAAAACTGTTGCTGTTCTTCACTGTGACAGTTTAAATACAACTAGGGATCCCAAGTCACAACAGATTTTACAACTTTTGGTTTGGCTAGACAAAGCGCTTTAAGAATATGTTTGATCATAAAATCTGAGAAAGATGTTTGATCTATTTGAAGACCACAATAAAATATTATAGCCGGTTTGTGCACTGAAATGATGCTATAACTTGTCTCTGAGAAATAATTAAAACTAAAATTATGCGAGATCAGTGGACATTTAGGTTTTTATTTGTAAATTGAATAATAAGAAAGCCATCTTCGCCGTGGTCGTTTCTCGTCGAAATGACGTTGAGACAGCTGCAAGTGACGGCAGTAAAGTTTTTTTTTTTTGCCCTAGAACATTCTTTTACTGGCCCAGTCTAATATGATTTTGTGTATAATACACTCGGCGTCAAAAATATCGCCCCTCGCTGAAATTCAGCATCAAGCTCATCTAACTTTTATAATAAGAACTCTGGCTAATAGATCATGGTGTCAAATTAAAGCTTGTTTAATATCCCTTCAATTAACATGTTTTTTTTAAATTAAACGTCAAAATTTCCATGTCGAAGAAGTTGTAAGAAAATGTACCAAAACACTCGTTTCAAGGGTCGCGACTTGAGCTCAGTTCCAGAGCTATAAAATGCCTGGACAGGATAAAATGTCAGTCATTCGCTATCCAGACTTTGAAGACTACACACTTCAGGAGCTCAAGCAAGAAATCAACCCTCAAACATGGAGACCACCGCGGCTGAATCTGCTCAAGTTGTTGCTTTACTGCAAGCAGGAGTTCGACAGTGTGATGTCGCTAGACAATTGAATTTGAGCCGCCATGCTGTCCGACGAGTGTTCCAGCGGTTCCAGGAGACTGGAGCCTTCGTTAGAAGACGTGGAGCTGGTCGGGGACGCTGCACATCTGAGCGGGATGACCGCTTCATTGTGACCTCGTCCCTGCGCAGTCGCTTCTCTAGCGCTGTCGAGGTGCAACAACGTCTTCGAGAAGCTCGCAGGACTTCAGTTAGCGTCTCTACGATTAGAAGGAGATTGCGGGAGAAAGAAATTAGGGCTCACAGGGCTGCTACTGGCCCTAAGTTGACTGCAGCACATCGTAGAGACCGCTTACAATTTGCCCGAGATCACGTCGATTGGACGTTTGAGCAATGGAGGCAGGTTCTCTTCACCGACGAGACAAGAGTCTGCCTTTATTGCAACGACAGGCGTGCAAGGGTGTATAGGAGGTCGGGCGAACGATTCGCTCAGGCCTGCATTGAAGAAACAGTGGGTTACGGAGGTGGCTCGTGCATGTTCTGGGGAGGCATCTCAGGGGTCTCTGATTGCTGGTCGCTACATTAATGAAATACTGGAGCAGCATGTGGTCCCATATGTGGGTTTTGTCGGCTCTGGCTTCAAATTAATGCATGACAACGCGCGATCCCACACAGCTTTAATTGTGCGAGAATATCTGGAGGAGGTTGGGATCCCTATTGTGTCGTGGCCAGCCAGAAGTCCTGACTTAAATCCCATAGAGCATCTTTGGGACGAGGTAAAAAGACAAGTTCGGTCACGAGATGTCGCCCCTACCACCCTGCAGGAACTTGAAGATGCCGTCATCGAGGAATGGGACAGAATTCCGCAGGAATCGGTTGTAAAATTGGTGCGATCGATGAAAGACCGTTTAGAGGCGGTAATAAGGGCAAGGGGGGGGAACACTAGGTTTTAAATTAGTTTTGTTTTATTTTGTAATTTTTTGTATTTTTTTTTTTGTTATTGTTTTGTATGATGAAATAAATGTTTTTTTTTACTGTTTACAATGTCTTTTCAATATTTTTTGACAAATGAGGAAATCTTTATTTTTTTCTTTATAACCATAAAAACCATTAAATTACCTTTCAAATGATACCTTGAAGTCAATACTTGACCCAAGATTAAAGTGAAATAAAGTTGGTTGGAAACATTTTTTGCAAAGGGGCGATATTTTTGACGCTTAGTGTATTTTGAGGGTGTTGTTGAGACTTTATTTTCTTTTCAAGTAAATACATCGTATTATTTTCCGTCTGCCAGTGAATTCTGAGGTATTTCAGATTGGATTGGAGTCGGGATGGATTTTTAGTAATGATCATAAAACGCAGATTTTACCAAGTGTTTTACCTCTTCCGTAGCCTAAATACATATTAACTTTTATTGATCCTAAAGAGCTAGAAGGAAGTCGTCACCGCGAAAGAAAAAAAGGTGTGGCGTTTAAGTAAGGCCGAAATGGAACACGGACAACTCTCCTTCTTGATGAATACTAGAATATTAAAAAGTTTAGGTAAAAAAGAGTTTGTATACTCAATATTTTACTACTTTCAATTTGTAAATGTTTAATAATTTACACTAAAACGAAAAAATTCCTCGTGGCCCTTATTTTGTTTTGAGTAGTATATTATGAATATGTATTGTTTTTTTTTTCAAATCCGACAGCTGATCATTTGTTAAAACATCGGTAATTTTAACTACAACATCGTTTGATTTCATCACATGATATTGGATTAGTAGTCATCTCATCCGATTGTCACTATTATTCAAAAATTGGATTGAAGTTATACATTAGCGAAATTTCTTTTTTTTAAATGCTAGTGTTGTAACCAGAAAATATCTGTAGAGAAAGTGAGGAGAAAGTGAAATACGACGATTTGGCTGCTCTTTTGTCATCTCCCAAGTAACTCCTTAGAGCTTACAGTAACATGCTAGTACAGTTACTGTTCATCTCATTTGTCGTCTCACCATCTTCAAGAATGAAGAAAATATTATTACTGATGATTTGGCAGTATGGTACTAAAATCAATGCCGTTAAAGAAATACATTTTACAAACGACAAGAAAAAGTACGACTTTTGACTTTGACGGTTCTAACATAACAACCTCTTTTTATCGTACTGTCCTAGCCACCGGTTTGTGATATTTCTAATCTGTTTATTTCTTAAATATCCGACGTAAATTTATGTTTTTTAGTGACTTTTTTCTATCAATTATCTGTGTCTTATTAAATAGTTATGTTATTTTTGTTACTTAACTTTTAGATAAAGTTGTGGTTACTTCAAGATGGGCAAGGGAAATAACATGATTCCTAATGGCCATTTCCATAAGGATTGGCAAAGATTCGTCAAAACTTGGTTTAATCAACCCGCCCGAAGACATCGGAGAAAGCAAAATAGAGTACAGAAGGCTAAGGCGATAGCTCCTCGTCCTGCTGCTGGACCTTTGAGGCCCGTAGTTCGTTGCCCTACAGTTCGCTACCATACTAAAGTTCGTGCTGGACGTGGATTTACTTTGCGCGAAATTAGGGTAAGCAGTTACAGCTGTAATTCTTTAAAATGGTTTTTAATTTATGGTATAATATATACATTTACTGAAAACAAACTGTCTAAACATCATCATTTGTCTTAGAGGCTGAGACAACTACCAGTGTACCCAAACCCTTACACTTACAAAATTGTCTATTGAAAATTACATTACTTTGAGCAATGATGCTGTTTAAAATCCTTTTGTGTTAAAAGAAACCATAAATTAACATGGTGTCAAACAACGAGTTAAGACAAATAATAATATGATTGCTGGGCTACTACCACAATTAAAAACTTCAAAGCTAGCTTCAGGAGAATCAACTCCAACCCTCATGCTCTTAATGTAAGACACTTAATTTTAAAATATGGCACATTCATGTCTAGAAATTACATTTGGGATGAATATTTTGTAAAAGGTTTTCTAGTATATCCTACACAACAGTTCATAGTTAAATATTTTGCGCTATTAAAATTTTGATTTGATTTGAGGAAACTACCCGAAATTTACTCCTTGCAGCCAACAAGCCCTATGTGCTGTGGAGAATGGGCATTTATCTTTTAGATATCTTTTAGATTAATTCCCATTCTCCTGTTTTAAGTTATATTTGACATGTGCCATATAGAAGAAATCTTTAATAAATCTCTAGTTATTTTTATTTTGTCTTCCAACATCACATGTTGTAAAATACATTTTTTTTACAGTACCTATTGCACCATCTGTGCTTCTTTTTTAGTTAGTCTTTTAGAAAGTATTTTACAGGTTTTAAAGTGTTGTCATGGTATTACGGTAATAATACTGATGCACTTTTAAGAGCTGAAAGGTGAAGCACTTTCCCTTTTCCCTCTAGCTTATTTAACTGTCTTTTCTTTATTGTAGCCAACACTAGCAGCCACATTCGTTTATGCATCTTTTTTTTTTCTCTTACAGTTTTTATGCTCTTTTCTTAGTGTTCTTGAGCTCCAAATACATTTTTTTAGTTTTTTTCTGAAGTACCTTGTTTGTTTCGAGGATTTATCTAACAAGCAATAATAAATATGAAAGAGCATAGTCAAACTTTACTAAGGAATATTTAAAAGTGTTTAAAACTTTTAACAAGACAGAAAAAATTGAACCACCAGTTGCTGTGACTGGTGAGACATGAATGAAAATCACATCTTGTTCCTTTACATCTAGCACTTCACAAACATACAAGACATTTTAAGTTAAGAAAATCAAATTTTAGTTTAATTGTGACATGTAGGTAGGACATGCTTACATGCATAGTCATCACTAGTTTTAAAGCAAAGTTGTTACTTTTTCTGTAAAATTTTGTCATCTTATTAACATCTAAGAAACTAAAAGATATAATTATTTTCAAATTGAAAGGAGAAACAAAATTACCAAAAATAGTATTGTCACTCAGAAGCAAAAAAACTGCACCACCTTTTTGACACAGTATGTGATACTTGATATTGTGAAAAATACCTTTTTTTTAAATAAACTGCACAGAATATGTAAATGATTTTAGTGTATTTTAAGTTCTTTCTTCAAAAAAGGTTATCTATGTGGAGTCAAACTGTTTATTGTTACTAAAAATTAAAAATGTTTTTATTTTAGGCTGCAGGCTTAAACCCTGCTTTCGCCAGAACTGTTGGCATTGCTGTTGATCCCAGAAGGCGTAACAAATCTGTTGAGTCACTTCAGATCAATGTGCAAAGACTTAAAGAATACCGTGCTCGTCTTATTCTGTTCCCCAAGGGCAAGAAGGTAAATCACACACTAACAACATTACATAAATCCTCAAGAATACATTTTGTCCACATTATTTTGAATTTCCATTTGTAAAATGTTTTTGTTTTTTTTAACACTATTCTTAAAATGTTCAATGTCTCAAAAAGTTTTGGTTTGATATGCTAGCAATTGACAGAAAATGAATGTGTACAGGTACTGAAGGGTGAAGCCAATGAGGAAGAGCGCAAGCTAGCCACCCAGCTCCGTGGTCCTCTTATGCCAGTACAGCAACCTGCTCCGAAATCGATTGCCAGAGCTATTACCCAAGAAGAAAAGGACTTCAAGGCATACCAATACCTGAGAGGCGTAAGTTTTATTTAATCTAAAATTCACAAAATTAGTACTAGTAGTTAATTTCACTGTGTAGAATATTCAAGATATTAAAAACATTTCAAGTTTAAAACTTTAAACATTTACAATTAATCATTAAAGTCAAAGGTAAGTTGTAAATTTTTGTTGCCTTTTTACCTTAGAATAAATGCCATCACATATACCTTACAAAGATTCATATTGGTACTTAACTTTACCATTACCATAGTGTTGAATATTTATTATCCTGCTCTATATTAAAATTAAGGGTGTATGGCCACTTACCAAATAGTTGCAGTTTATCTGTTTAATCACTAATGTAACCAATTCAAACCTTTCAGGCACGTTCTATTGCTAAACTTGTGGGTATCCGTGCTAAGAGGTTGAAGGATGCAGCTGAAAACCCTGATGATGTGACTAAAGCCCCTACTGCTGTTAAAGAAGTTAAGGCTAAGAAGTGAATAAGAAATAAATTAAATTGAGGAAATTGTGTGTGAACACTTTATTTTAATAATGTTTATTTTTATCTCAGGAGTATGAAGATTTTACTTCTTACTTTAATTGAAATCTTCTAAGTCTTGAATAATTGGATCACTCTTGTATCTAAAGGCGATCTAATTATTCAATATTATTATTATTATTTGATATATGAAATATGCTTAAACTATAAATCGTATTTGAAATATTTGTAGTTAGTCTTTGTTGGGTTAATTTAATCATATGCCAAATGGCATCGGGGCACACCCGCCACTCTGTTCCACCACTGCAACTGCTGTTTATCAGAACCAACGTGGCGTCCTTTGATCCAATAATCAACGAATAATGCAGCTGTGCAATGACGCACAGGCTGTGCCCGGACACCCTACCGGCTGTCTTGGGACCCGCAACGAACTTAATCAGAAGAAATAGGAGGTAGTAAGAGCGGTTTCAGACTTCCCTCCTAGCAAAGCGGAGACAGCAATTGAAATGGCCCAGAGGCCCAAAAAACTAAAGGGGAGACAGTCAGGAGACGCCTGACCGTCTAAACACCACGGTATGCCACTAACGGGATAAATTGGATACCAACCTAAATCTTACACCAGAAATATTGGTGACAAAAATTTTTAGAGGCACGGAAGTTTCCCTTCGTTTTCACAAGATCCAGGTAATAAATAGGACTACACGCAGATACTTGAATCGAACATGATTAACCGTTCGTCTGCCAGAGACTACACTCCCACAAGATATGATGGGCAGTTTGCACAAATTTTTGATCCGACGTTGAACATTCGCAAGAAGGTGACGGCACCAAGTTAAATGAATAAAGTTTGCCCTTAAAGTTACCATGCCCGGTTAGAAATTGGGCTACGCAATGATCGATATCAAGCCACGTTTTATTTAACCGTTCGCGCACTATAGGGAAAAATTTAAATAAATGCCGCCCCTTAGTCGAAGTACCCCATCTAATTTGCCATTCGTCGATTAGTTTTTATGAACGTTCTTGTTAATATCAAATAATCTACTGATTTTAGTCCTATCCTTCGGTTTTAGAAAATCTGAACTCATACCATTCCGCGAGTTGTAATACATTGCCGCACGCCGTTGTATTTCAAAATCTACCGGTAAAACGCCCGACAGATCATCCCGGCCTCAGTGCTGACGGTTCTATACGCTTTACAAAGAAAAATTAACGCTAATCTCTGACTCTAAAGCAATTTACGTCGCGCGGCGCCAATTGTGGCTCTATCCGCCCACACGGGGGCTCCGTAACAAATGCAACCCAAGAAAGTAGCAGTATAAATTATTTTTAATGACGACGACAAACCCCAGGTCGAAGTTGATATTCTATATAACGCATAAAAAAATCGTTTTGATTTTTCGCTAACTTGTTTAATGTGCTCAATAAAATGAAATTTCTTTTCAAGTATCAAATCGAGATAACAAACTGAGTCTTTCTTTTTAACTGTAACTGAATTAAATTTAAAGCGCGGCAGCCCTACTAAGTTTCCTATTAACATTCAATACTGTGTTTTATGGGCTGCGAACTCAAGATGATTTCTCTCTTTTCTGATGCCAAATGGCATAACATGCCGTATTACAAGTTGGCACGCCGATGAAAAGCGTCAATTTTTATACCTCTGTGATCATCTTATCTTTCAAAAGTCAACGAAATTTTAGTAAACTGGTAAACCAATTATATTATTATTGAATTAGATAAGGATTGTACATCATACATATTCAAAGGTAATGATTTTTTTTTACTATATATGGCTTTCGGAAAACAGAATATTGGAACAGAGTCTGAAGATCAGGAATTTGTTTGCATCTTTTGCTTAACAGATATAAATAGTATTAATATGGTGACAAAACATGTTTTGAAATATTCTAATTTTCATTCTGCAGTATGACCTCTCCCTCAAGTATTTACTTTTTCCCAGTAGTGTCAAGTCAGACAAATAACGCAGAAAGTGGTGCTTTTGATTTACCTTCATGCAGAGATGCAGATGAAACCTATGAATCTAATAGCAAGGAAGTTTATAAGCTTAATCAAGTTGCTCTTAATCTGGTTAATGTTTAGAAAAGTTGTCCAAATTTTTAAGACACCATAAATTTATCATAGGAGAACTACTTTTAACACGTCTGGCTTTGGGTAATGGTTTGTAATTTGTCATTCAAAATCAAAACTTTACACTCGTAACTCTTCTTTACTATGAACCTAAGATCCGTTAATGTCGAATTTGGAGGGTTCCATCAGTAAACTTTCACTATCAAAAACCTATAGCAGAGGGAATAGAAAACTCGTATGTGCACTGTTTTCTGTTGGAAGCTTGCAGGAGATCATCCTTAAAATAAGAGTAAAATAGTGCAGAAAATCATATTTTTAAGGATATTGTCTTTTTTAGTATAATTTTTAATTTCCAATCAACAATACGACTAGAAATCTATATAATAAAGTAAAAAAAGTCGACATGTTGACCAGTTTTATTAATTATATATAAATAAATAGCTATTCTCGATTTTAATTAAAATTGACCAAAAATCAATAAAACCAATAGTTTTTGTTGCACTAGTACAATTAAGGTATTACGTGGACATGGTGCTTCAATATTTGTATCTCTTGTTAGTTGCAATACTAAATAAGAATTATTTTCCTCCTCTATCTAAGAAAAAATAGAACAACGTAATAATAACGTTCTGTACTACCGATTTATCCATGCCACGTAAATATTTTGTTTGGAAAATCCTCCCTTTATTTCTCAGAACCTATCCAACTGATCAAATTGTGTGATTCTTAAATTGAGGTACATTTTAGGTAATTTTTTTTGGTATTCTTATATTTTGTAATAGTTACATAATAAACAGTCTGATACACTCGCTTTCTTGACGTTAATGTGGCGGGTGTATCTTAATTTCGAAATAATATTGTTTTAAAGCAGGTGCAAATGTTTCAAAGCGAGGTAAATAGTACATTTAAGTCTAGGCAGTTGTTTACTCTGCCCCTCCCCCCCCTATGGCGTTTATAAACATCATTGTGGCAGAACTGGACTTAAATTAGAGACACATAAAGGATTGCTTAGAGTAGTGTAATTTATTTATTTAACAAATATTCACAAGTAGACATAATTCGATGGATCGTAAAGTTGAATAACTTTTTTCCGTCCACCGGAGTCGTCTTAATATTATAATCTAAATTGGACAATACAACCATAACAACATAAAACAAGATCGTTTCAAATTGGATGGTCCAATTCTAGAAATCACTAAGTCCATTTTCATGGTTTCCAAACTGACAACACTGAACAACGTAGTTTTTTTTTCTCTATGGACTGGCGCAATTGATTTTTTTCTTAAAAATCCCTTGTCGTGTATTTTGTGAATTACTTTAACACTAAGTCCTCTCTTTCCAATTCAAGAAATCACTATGTCCTAATATCCCTTAGTCCTGTCGGCTTAAATTAACAAATCCCTAAGTCCATTATACTTTTTTATAAGTCCTTGCAACACTGATTTGTCTTGTCAAACGTCAACGGTTTTTTAAAATAGTTATTGCAAAATTTGTTTGAAAATCAAGTGAAAACTAATACAATGAGTGGAAACTGTTCAGAAGACGATAAATTGTTAAGGTAAGTTATTTTTCTGGTTGATTGACTGATAAAATTAGATGTTATCGATTGTTAACTTACTTCTATTTATTAATGTAACTTTTAAGGCTTATACAAGAGTCAGGTTTGTTCGATCCTGACGATGGTGATTCTTCAGGAAGTGATTGGACCCCGGATATGACAGCAGAAGATAAGAGGAAAAGAAATATAATATGTCAAACCAAAAGTACACCTGCTTGGTAAGTGTTCTGGTGGATACTTTTTTTGAAAGTTTAGTGTAACTTACATTAATATTATAATTAAATTCTAGATTGGGTATGTTAAGTTTGTTTTTTGTACAGTTTACAGAATGAAGAAAATCTGAATTTTATTGCCCAAGACGACGATTCGGATCGACAATATTTCTTTCAAAAAATATTTTTGTTTTGGCACTGCTACCACAGCATGCTCGATGACGACTTTTTGGAAAATGTAATTAGGCAAAATAAATATTTTAATTACTTAGTTGTTAATTAATTAGTAATCACAATTTTACAGAATGCATGATTTGGGTGACGGTAAGCCTGATGCTATACTACTGGAAAATGATAGACTACAATTAAACTTTGAAACTGGATTATTAGAAGATATTTCAGATACTCTACACATTGAAACTGGATCACAGGATGAATCTAACCAGGAACCTGAAATACGCAAAATTATAAATCCTGGGACAGGGTTGCTGGAAGAAGCACTTGCTTCTGCTTCTGAAACTGAAGGCAATGTGGTAGAGAAAAGAGGGAAGAAAAGAAAATCGAAGCCTGGAAGCTGGAAAAAAATAAAATAAAAAACTCAAATTTGAAAAAACATGTAATGGGAGATATACCAGATTGTAGGTGTGAATGTAAAAAGAAAATAAATAAGTGTGAAGCTAAAATTATTTTTGATAAATTTGTCTCCTTGCAAAGTCACACAGAGCAAAATATCTATCTTCAAGGTTGTCTACAAGAAACTGTGCCCAAAAGATTTCGTCCAAGAAATATGAATAGTGAACAAAATGTTTGAACCTGAAGGGTTTTTAAATATTATGTAAGCACAAAGAATGAAACAATAGAATTGTGTCAAAGGGCGTTTCTTAATATTCATGGAATCAAGAGAGACAGGATGCAATTCAAAGTACAGCACCCAGAAAAGGATATTCAAGATGGGAGAGGTAGACACACCAATCATAAAACTTGCAATGAAGAAACTAATATGAAAGTACACGAATTCATTGAGAGTCTTCCCGCTAGAGAGTCACACTATTCAAGAACTTCTAATAAATTTAAAAAATATTTAGATAGTAACTTGACAATTACAGAACTACATCGAAAATTTTTCATTGAGAATCCTGATAATATGATTACTTATGAGAAGTTTTGACAGATATTTAATATGGATTCCAACATTTCATTTGGACAACCAAGGTAAGACATTTGTAGCACATGCGAAAAGAACAAAATGTCAATTGAAGCAGCGGAGGCTAATAATCATAGTGAAGAAAAAATAAACTTAGAACGTGCTCAGGAACTTCATTTAAGAAAAGCAGAAGTATTTTTTTAAACGATTTCAAAAACTGAAAAGCAGAAGAATGCAACTAAATTATCCCTCTGTTTTGACTATCAAAAAAATTTGCCACTACCCGTAACAAATAATGGCGACGAATATTACCTTCGCCAATTATGGCTGCATAATTTTGGTGTGCACAATTTACGAGAGAATACTGCAACAATGTACATATACACCGAACAATATGCATTAAAAGGGCCTAATGAAGTTATTTCAGCTTTAAATGATTACATCGTAAATAATAAAAAGCCCAGTCATACTCATCTAGAACTATACTGCGACAATTGCTTTAGTCAGAACAAAAATAGATTTTTCTTGAAGTCTTGATGTCAAAAATTTCTTGAAGTCTATCGCTGTAGTATCACTTGATATGTAAAGCTTTCATGCGTATTCCTAGTCTTTATAGTTTATGAGCACCACATGTGGTTTCTGGCGAAATTCTACGCCAGGAGGCACATGCCTAATGGCTCTATAACTTTTTGTTTATGGCATAAATAAGAATCTTTTATTTAGTTGATGTAAGTAGATTCTAATTTTAGGATCTCTGGCCTAGAGTTAATCCTAACTGCTTCTAGAAACTTTGCATGTGGTTGCTGGAGAAATGGTCGCCAGCAGTTACATTGTTTTATTTCATAGCATTGTTCCTATTTCGGCTCCAATTATGACACTCGGCATTCATAATGTTGAAAGGAAGTCCTAAAATTTAACATATGACTATAGTTTATTTCAATTGACGTTTTTGGGGACACACATTAATAATAAAGTGGGAAAGTGGAAAGCTGGGAAATGTAAAAACATGACGTCCTAGCACGATCAAAAGCCGCCGAGAGCTTTTTTATTGATTATATATGTTGTGATTGGAAGTCTAATAAATAAAGTCAAATTACAAAACACATATTTGCCCCCATTGGACATATTTGCGTACATTTGACTGTTCGTCCCCATTTTCGCCCCACATATCGTTTGAATGGGGGAACCGAAAACGATATCAAAAATGCTTGACTAAATCGAATCATTCGTTCGACAGTTACGATGACAGACACGTCAAACTTATAATACCCATAAGGGGGCGTCCATATATTACGTGAGGTGTTTTTTACATTTTCTGAATTTCATGAATGACATTTCGGGATTGTATGGGCACTGGGAACTTCTAAAATATATTTCTTTTTCTCTCGATTTTTTCTTTCCTGGCATTCTTACGATATACAGGGTGTTATGTAAGGTGATGTAGATATTTAAAGGGATGATTAATAACTTGACTTTGAACATTTTTGACTATATATATATTTTTAACTCTTTTAGTTTTTTTATATTGGCAAAATTGCGTTTTTATACTTAAACTAGGAGGAGGGTTTGAAAAAAGTAAATAAAAAATGTTATGGCTTTTACCACTCTTATTTTTTATTTTTATTAATTTAAACAATACAGTTCAACATTACAGCCCATTTCCAATGCTTAAAAAGAACTAAATACTAAATTAAAGCTAAAACATTGCGCTACAAATTAATTTTTCAAAATAAAGTGTAAACTTTCTCTGTGTTTAAAAAAATAAGTACACGAGTTTAAGTTGTTCAAATTGCTTTAAAAACTTCCATAGCTTATGTTCTTTTTAAAAATGTAATCAAATAATGACAACATCTCACAACTAAAACGAAATTTAAGATTTTCACGAATGAGTCACATGTCAGAAAAAACAATCAGTTGAGTTTTTTTTTTCAAAATGTTGATTAAATACTAACTATTTTAGTTTTTAAATCAAGGCAGATGCTCAAAGTGCCCACCTCCATTTCTAATACACGCCCGTGCACGTCTACGGATTTCTGTGGTGGTAGTGCCTAACCGCATCTCATTTTTTAAAATGATACTGGCCTCTTAAATTTTTCCCACCAAATGGTCAATGTTTATGATTTCTTCGTTGTAAACTAGATCTTTCATTCTTCCCCACACGTAAAAGTCGAGAGGCGTCAGATCAGGGGACCTTGCAGGCCACAATATGTGCCAATTGCGTCCGATCCATCGATTTTGAAAATTTATATTAAAATATTCCGCTACAATCCTTGCATAATGTGCGGGACACCCATCATGCTGGTAAATCATATTTCTTCGCAAAGTAAGAGGCAGATTGGAAGATCTGTCTCTAAAAAAGATAAATAGTGATCCCTATTTAGATTATCGGGAAGATAGTGTGGCCCGATGAAAATGCCACCGATAACACCTGCCCAAACATTTACGCTGAACTTCGTTTGAGAAGACACTTGCTTTTACATAAATGGGTTTTGACGTTTATTCTCCCAATAATGGGTATTATGAAAATTTGTTAATACCATCTTAGTTAAACTTAGACTCATCTGTCCATAAGATTCTTTTAAAAAAAGTTGGGTCTTCAATATCCTGTTGAAGCAGACGGCAGAATAGTGAGCGGCGCGCTGGATCTCCTTCCTTTAATCCTTGTACAGGAGTGTAGTGAAATGGATGCCTTCCATCAGAGTGCACGAAAGACCACACTTTCCATGTCGAAAGGCTCAACTGCCTCGCAACCTTTCTGATGCTGGTCGTAGGATCTGCATTAAAAAGGTCCAAGAGCTCTTCATCTACTTCAACAGGATAGTGTGTAGCACCTATTCCAGGCTCTCGAAAACTAAGGTTTCCCGTTTGCCGAAGCCTAATAAAAGTGTTACGAAACACGTGAGTGTTAGGAACTCTTCTATTTGGGAAACGTGTTTGATACAACTCTCGAGCTCTGGTTGCACGTCCATCAGCAAGTCCGTACACAAAAATAATGTCCGCATACTCTTCGTTTGTAAAAGAAGCCATCATTAACTCAACAAAGTCCAGTCCGTGAAGGAGTTCGATGCTAATTTAACGGAACTACAACTTAAGATGCGATTTTTAGAAATTTTAAACTACTTATACTAATGACACGTCAACACACAAATGCAGCCAAAACAAGACTAGTTACAATATTTTCTTTTAAAAAACAAATCCAAGGGCCGAACAAACAATAAGTACGATTGGAAATTTTTTGCATGGGCGGCTTTTGTCTATTGAAAGAATAAACTATTTAGAATTGTAGGTTCTTACCCAAAGCTTACTATTGTTTTGGATAGCGCACGTGCAAGTAGCGGAGTTCAATACATCATTTTAAAGAGGATTAACTATGGAAGTTTTTAAAGCAATTTGAACATCTTTAACTCATGTACTTATTTTTTTAAACACGGAGAAAGTTTACACTTCATTTAAAAAATAGCTTTAAAGCGCTATGATTTAGCTTTAATTTATTATTTTGTTCTTTTTTAGCATTGTAAATGGGCTGTAATTTTGATCTGTATTGTTTAAATAAAAAAAAAAGTGGTAAAAGCCATAACTTTTTTTTTATTTACTTTTTTCAAACCCTCCTAGTTTAAG
Organism: Choreutis nemorana; assembly: GCA_949316135.1. Classification (NCBI taxonomy): domain Eukaryota; kingdom Metazoa; phylum Arthropoda; class Insecta; order Lepidoptera; family Choreutidae; genus Choreutis; species Choreutis nemorana. Next base: position 6,156,594 of record OX438598.1, read on the forward strand.
TATAAAACGCAATTTCGCCAATATAAAAACTAAAAGAGATTTAAAAAAATCATGTGGACAAAAATGTTCAAAATTAAGTTATTTATCATCCCTTTAAATATCTACATCACCTTACATAACACCCTGTATTATATCGCATGTCTTACCCTACTAGGTTTAGATAAATAAGGGCAAATTGTTTCTGTTTTAAATCTGGAGGATCCTCAGTCGACACGTATACATGTAATTTTTGCTGAACCTTGGAATTGGTAGGGTAATAAACAAACACTTAATGAGTTAAATTATGATCTACTTTATTTCAAGTACAAGTTCTTGTACATACCATACCTAATAAGTCTATCTGTGTAGGCATATTTAAAGTAAATTTAAATAAAGTCGATGTAAATAATAAAACATGGATAAATACCGTTTTGGGATATATCTACAGTAATACGAAAATAAGGTTTGTATCTGTATTTCAGGTCAGTGGACAATAATTGAATTATTTTAACTACATTTTAAATTATATACCTACTTGCAGGATGGGGTTACATTTAAAATCGAGAATTGTACAGTACAACTATAAATTTTGCATTCAAAAACAGTTACAAACTATATAGTTACAAGGTAAGTAGAATGCGCTAAGAGTTATCATAATGCACTAAAGAACAATAAAGGATTAACAACTACAACTTAAACATTGGTTTTAATTTCATGTGAACTTTTCTCCTTAGATCCCTCTTCTATGGCTTCATCATTCTCTTCACCACCATTTTTCGATTTCTTGTCACTTTTGCGGAACTTGTCGTATCTGAAATATATTCAAATCGTAACGCTCATTTTTGCTACGCCGCAATCGGGTAATTAAATTTAACTTTATCCGTCTATATAATGGGATATAAAATTCTCGTTCATGTTACTACAACGGCAGCTAGTAGTAACACGGATAACGAACAATCTATATTTACATCAAACGGCGATGGTCCAAAGATATGTGAATAGGCTGGGCTTTATTGAAAAATTATATTTCTATTTAAGAGGCACCATACATTCGCTGGGTTAAAGTTTATTTTACAAGTGAATATTGCTTTATGCCAGTCTATTATTAAGTATGGTATCAAATCCTGGGGTGGAACCTATAAGTCGTTGATAATAAATGTTAAAAGATCATAAAAAGCAATAAGGTAAGGATATTACGTTTAAGGAGCATTAAGGTATCTACATTTACGGCAGGTGGATGACTGCCATACTGACGATTTTTATGTAAGAACAGTACGACAGTTATTTATATTTTGCAGTTTTAAAACAACATTAAGAATTTCCATACAGTAACAAAAATACTAACAAAAGGTGAAACTCGTTTGTACTAACGTTTACCTGTAAAGGATGCGTTTTCATCCAGATTATTTATATCTATAGGCCATACTTGTAGAATAAAATCGTAAGTTAGGTATATAAGATATGACATATTTAACTTACAATATGGTAGAACCCATCATGTGCAAGTCCAACTAACTTATTAAATTTCTGTTTACTATTTATAAGTAGGTTTGTTAATTGTTTTTATTTTTTGTTTTAATTTCTCATTATTAGCTCTTTTTTCCGAGACACTGGTTTTCCTAGTTGGGGGACAGTTTATTTATGACATCTAGATTTTAAGTGTTTTGTTAATGTTTGGCTCTAAGAAGGACAATAAATTACTACTATAATTTTAGTAACATTTCAAATTACCTCAAACATTGCTTAAATTTAACTATGTTGAAACTAAATTTTTTATTTTAGTTTTAAAAAGTAGCATTGCATTATTTTTTTAAATTATTAAACGGACCGTTTCTTGGTTTCTTTTCCTCGCTCTAAGTTAAAACGCGATAAAAGTGGAACATAGAAAGTATTTACAAAATTAGACCTTAACATTGACTAGGACTACGCCCACCAAATATTTAACCGGGTAAAAGCAATAAAATTTTACGACCAAAATGCACGTCAACATTCTAAAATGTATTAACTCTCTACTGCCTGCATTTGTAATGAAACGTTTGCAGGTGGATTAATGTTGACACTTCAATATTGGCTAACAAATTTTTGGCCAAACTCGTACAGTACGGTACACATACCTAGCAAACATGAGATAGAGCTAACTCTTGGATAGCTTGATTTTTTCGTGGTTATGAATCGAAGGTTTTAATGTCGTTGTTGCGCACACGCATTTAATAGAGCTTATTATTAACCCAGATTTTTACCTGCCAAGATCTGCTTCGTCGTCGCTACCTTCATTCCCTTGAGGAATAACTTCTTGAAGAAGATCGCCAATATCTTTGTCAACATCGGCCCATAACTTATCTTCACTTCCTGTTTAAAATGTTGGTTCTTTAATTTAATGTTTTAAATTAATATGTTTATAGTGACAACAAATATCATTAGGTACTAGTAAAACATTTAAATAAATAAAAAATATGAGAAAGTATATTTTTTTAATTCAATGACAATTGACATGGAATGAAAAAATACTTTTGAAATATATAAAATTATTTCTGATAAAAATCTTTTGTTTATGAACTATCGAGAGCTTCCATGCATGAACACTTTATAGAAATGTTCTTAGCAACTATGATGTTTTTGGGGGCGGGTCGCACGTGACACCCTAATTGGCCGTAGTCAAGGAGTAATTTAACAGCAATCTCGAAGTTTAACAGAGTCTCGAACTAAAGAAATCGAAATTTAATATGAACTCGAATCTTCAATAACACTCTGAGCATGAACATGAGACTTGAAGCTGTTCAAAAATACTCGAATAGATCGAATAAATAATGGAATGATTAATTAAGCAAAAATGTCTTTTTGTAGTTTAAGACTTAAAAATTTGTTGAGAATTAAACGCCAGTTAGTAGAACCTTGCCACAAAACTAAAGAGATATATTTTAAAGTCAATTACCAGAATTATGTGTCAAAGTATCAGCTCCATTCTCTAACTTCTTCTTTGTTTCTTCAGCCACTTCAGTTTTTTCAACTTTAATCTTTTCAGGTGTCTCACTGTCGGCACCCTCTTTTTCTTCTAGAATTAGTGAATTGTAATATTAAAACATTAATGGATATTCTCTATCAATATCAATTCTATCTTTTCGCTATTAGAATCAGTGAACAATAAGGATGTTTCTTTTGTGCAATGGCATGTTATGTATAAATAAGATCGGTCAAATGAGAGTCGGATTCTCACAGAAAGTGTAGTTACCATGTAGTAAAAGATTTTAACATAATACACCATAATTCTACAGCGAAAAAACACTAAAACAACACATTTCTTATAGGGTACAGCACAAAAAATGAGTAATTTATGTGTTCTTGATACCTCTATGCTGGTGCAGCGCGCGGTGAATGCGCTCGGCGTGGCGACGCAGCGTGCGCGTGTCGCGGTGCTGCACGTAGCGGCCGAGGTGCACGCGCAGGCGGCAGTGGCGGCGCAGCGCCTCGCCCGCCTCGCCCTCCTCCGCGCGCGGCAGGTACACGCGGCACAGCGAGCACCACAGCACCTGCCGACACATATTCATTACATATCAAGCTATTCTGTGCCAAATTTTATTTTTTTTAATTTAATAACGCGCTTCACGTCTATCATTCAAGCACGAAAGTTATGAGGGGCTGATTTCAATACAATGCTATGCTGTTACCGTACCTCTCCGTTTTCTAATGTTTATTTTAGTAAAATTATAAAATTAAACAAATTAGCACGTAACAAATACTATTAAGTCCATACAAAATTCCAACCCACGATACATATACTATCAAAATCATGCGATTCGACTGTAAAAGCATTGCTTGAAGCCTCTAAGTATTCCGATGTAAACAAAGTAAGCACTGATGATGTATTGTCACTGATAACTGAGATTCAGCTGATAAAACATCAATATTTATTAAAACTTTGTTAATGCTCAAATTTCGTGTAATGCTTTGCAATGTTCCCAACAAATTATTGGCGAAAACAAAATGTTACCCTTCAAACATAACTGTCACTATGTCTTCAATAAAGCTTGAATTACAAAGCATATTGATCACACTACATTTGGAATCCTTGGAATCTCAGAAGTTTTAGATCAAATTCCTACCGAATGTTTATGTGGATAATGGGGATTCGATGGCAATAATGGACATAATGAATATTCAGATTAGTTTCGGTCGTTTGTTTTTAAAACTTTTTGTGCCGCTTTAAATAGTTGTAAAACGGGTGAGATACTATAAGTTCGGCTTATTATGAATAGGAGAACTTTTTGAAGAAGCTTCTGAAGCCACAAAATACATAAAAATATAGACGAAGGCACACTCGTGAAATATTTCGCGAAGTAAACAATCAAGACTAATTGCATCGATTGTTATTGCATTCAGATCCTTTTATTTAAATTAAAACTTGCTGCTATAAAGAAAAATCATATGATCAAAGTGATTTAGTTTTTTGTTTATTTTTTACTTTATTCTTTATTCACTTATTAGTATGTTATTTTTATTAGTGACTAATACATAGCTTGCTTTGATGTATTGCGTGTTGTTTTATGATTTTTTAAAAATTTGAATTTTTTGTTCTTTATTTAATTTTGAATCTGTTATCTTCATCTTCTTATCTAAACAATTTTATAGCTTATTGCTCAAAAGTGACTTGTTTGTGATTTGACTATGTGAAATGCATTTTGTTTATTTTACTTTACTTCTATGAACTCAAAAAAATACAATAATTAAAAAATGTCAAATCAATACTTTTTCTACCTTTGACCGTTCTTGTATGGAGCGTATCCCACAGTGCAGCGGTAACTGTGTTTTTGAATTCTTAGCAAGTGAATTTCGTACATGGGACTCCAAACATTGTACAATACTCCAAAAAACTTCTAACAAAACTATGACATGAGAATAGTCAAGTTGAATGAAATTTAAAATGAACCTTAGAGATTTAAAGGTCGCAGAAATAATTTCATCAATATAAAAAGAGAAACGTAGTTGCCAACCTAATATGAAACCCATGTCACGTACCTTTGAGACCTCAAGTAGCATCTGTATATACCTTTTACATAATAAGTAGAATTAGTTACTTTCGGTAAAATTTTATGTGAGTGCACTTGATGTGATTAAGGTAGATTCTGTTTTGTTTACACCAAGTTGACATCGTCTTGCAGGGCTAACATGCGCCACTCGATAAAACATTAGTCGAGGCGATTTGTTTATAAATAGCCGTTTACTTCTGTCAAAATAAGATAAAATGACTATTTGTCGACGAATCCTAACATGGCATCATACTTTGATAGACAATTATCTAGTTTTGAGACTTCTACTCGATCTGTTTATCATAGGTAAATTTGTTAGGCGATAAATTGGTTAAATACAAAAAAAAAAAACAAAAAGATAACATTGCAGTACCGGTCTTTAAATACAAAATACTGTTTGCCAAGAAAGAGAAATGAAGTAAATAATACGGAATAAATGTAATTTACTCGATCTTAAGGATTCCGAATTCTAGACCCTAAGAAGGGTAACAAAGCCCATGGTGGGGAGTTAAGGATAGACCTCGACCCTTAAAATGGTGATCGTCTTCCAGTTTAAAGGTATGTAATCCTTATATTAGTAGTATTTCAAATGATCAAAAATATAGCAAATAAATCACAAGATGACTGTCAAATCTTTCAAGACAACCCTATTTACCAATCTACTGGGTTGTCAGCCCTATACACCTTTTGGAGAAGCATGGGTTTACATAGGAATACTTTGCTATGTAATGAAATTAAATCACAATGAAGTAACAAGTTGATAGTGGTAACCTAATCATTGAACAATTTGTGTATCAGTTTTGTAGGAAACATTTTACCTTAAAAGTAAAATAACATTTAATTATTATGTTTGTCTAGGTGTTATTATTTTTCCAGAAATACCTACATATCTAATAGCTACAGCAATCAGTTTGATAGCAGTAATTGATTAGTTTTAGATAGTGTTCCATAAAATTTTTGGCAAGTAGATCAAATACTGTTTTGGCAAGGCCACACAAAACCCACAGTACATAATAAAAAGCTACACGAACAATATAAAACCTTAGGAAATCTAGACATAATGAATGTGCTACTGATATGATAAGTGTAAAGACAAATAAGAATGCTATTTAGGTTACACTGACTGCTTACTATCATGCAGACTATGTTTGTTTGCCACCTTAATGGTATGAAGAAAATAATTGTAATGGATCTTTGGGTAATCTTGGTTTCTAGGTTTTTAATAAATAAATAAGATTTAAAATTATAAATAAAATAGTTTTTCATAAATCCATTAGTTTCCATCAAAAATCTTTTTTAATAGCAAATAAGGCCATATGCTTTGATTTTCGGCTAAATATTAAACAAAAGAGATCGATATTGGTATGTCATAAAATAAAATAAAAATTGCCACATTGCTATATCTACGGGATAGAGCATAAGCCGAGATATCTATTTTATCATACAGCTGGCACATTTTAGGAAAATGGATAGATTCAACTTTCGTCGAATTTTATCGTATCGATCGAGGAGTTTATCAAGTGGCGCATGTTAAGCCTGCAGAATACGAGATGTTCGAGTAAAGTATTAGAATACTTATTTACAAACGTTTAACCATTAAGTTCATTTATCAGTTCGTTACTTTCGTAGGAGTTGACGTCATCGCATTTTGAATTTTCGATGTGAGGAACAAGTGAGAAGATAAAATCATTTTTAAGAAATCGATTATTTTTATTTGAAACGAAACGTAAAGCAAAGTGGAAAGGGAAAAAAATCTTATGTTATTGTTTTTTCATATATAACTTACAAAAACGAGAGAGAAGTATTAATTAACTAGTTCGTTTCAAAGGCATTAAATAAATCCATTTTCAATATTATAACACTAAAACCATTTGTTAATGTTACTATGACAATATTTCTTCATGTCAACTACTCAGACAATATGTCAAGTAGCTTACCCACCGAGTGACGGCTTTGTTTGGGACATGATGAAAACTATATTATAATTAGTACTTTACTTACTAGTTAAGCTTATTTTAAGATTGTGAAACGACAATGATATTTTTTTAACGTCTACAAGTAGCCTATTCAGGACCTTACTTGCGACATTGTGAAACAAATCCTAAATGTCAGAAATGTCATTAATGAATATGTTAAAAATTCTAATTCGATGGCATCTCTGAACTGACAGACAATTACCTAAATATGATTTATTAGCCTATAAAAGAAAAAAATATTTACCTCCACTTTCTTGATATGCTCACTGCCAATATTTATTTCTACTTTACTCTTTTTCTCTGTGGAATCATCCTTTTTTTCACCACCAGAATCATCGTCTTCGACTTCTGCAAACGAAAAAGTTTATATTCAGTGAGTTTTAAATTAGAAAAAGCAATCCTAAAAAGTAATATAAAGCAAGAGTAGAGACATCAACCGAAATATAGACTTATGCCAAAAATTTCAGGGGATCTAATGATTAATTTTAGAATGTTTAGTTCATTCCCTTGACAACAGGTCATCAACAAATCACATGTGCCTTTTAAAAGCTTCGAATTTTTAGGCTTGTTTTTGGTTATAGGCTTTTTTAAAAGTGGTATTTGTATGACAGTTATGCTTCTTGATCTATTATTATTCTTAGCTAAATTAAGATGTATTTGTAACTCTTTGAATAAAAATTAAATAATTATTACCATCGACATCTCCAACTGAATCAAGTGTCATGAAGTTGTCTAAATCGACGTCCATGCCTTCATCACCACTTGCTTCCGCCTTCGGGCTTGATGCACGACGCGCAGTCTGGCTAGCTTTTCTCTGAAAAACAAAAAATATCAAAAATTATTCATTGATCAACGATTTACATTTCTTTTCCTTTTATTAACTTAAAATATTCTTTCCATCTTTTAGAATTAAACTTTAACACAAACCTTGAGATGGTCAAGCGATACTACATGGTGCTCGTAGATCATGGGCGAGCGGAAGGATACGCGGCAGACCCTACAGAAAGGCAGAAGGAAGCGCTTCATAGCCCTATGCGCGTCCGTGAGGTTGTGGTCGTGTCGCGTGGTGCGGTGGTTGAGGCGGCACACGAGGCAGAACGTGGTGCGAGCCGCCAGCGCCGCGCCCGCGCTGGCCTCCAGCTCCCGCTGCGCGCCGCGCTGCGCCATGCGCATGCGCAGCAGCTGCGTCTTGTGGCGCCGCGCCACCGCACTCATGGCCGCGCGGTGTTTGCTCGACAGCAGGTGCTTCGCGTACGCCTGCATAGACGCACTCATTAGCCATAAAATCACAAACAAGTTATATCGCGATTCAGATTCGATCTTTCGTTTAGACTAGAGTGTCCAGAAAAGACTGCCACAATCGAAAAGCTGTTTTTCAAGATTTGCAAAATTTTAATTTTGTCGACCTCAGTGGAAGTCCTTCCGGGTTCGAATCCCCGCGGCGGCGGAACATTGTGTTATTTGCAAAGCGCATTGTTTCGCTGGCCTGACTTAGATGTTTCTTATATGTATGTAGTTTATACCAAATCGTTGCTTAGCACTTGCGACACAAAATTCTTTTATTTTTACTGTGGGGCTGAGTTAATGTGTGTGTCGTGATGTGGTTATTATAATTACTAATTGGTATTTCTTTCAATCTTACACAAAAACTATGATCATTCTGTTTAAACCATTTATTAGGTCCTAACATATGAAATTGGCGTTTCGTAAGGACCTAAAGTCGATTTTTTCAAAATATTATATATTTATTTAATCAAAGTATGTACCATTGCTATTTATGCACTTTTGCTATCTCATAGGTATTTCATTGATCCCTTTACTAAAAAACCATTCGGACAGGAATCAATAAAATCTTTGAAGGCGCTCTTTTCCCTTGGAAGTTATCCCAATTTAAAAAAATATGGTAATCTTCGAGCAAGGTCCGGGGAGCACGGTGGATGTCTTAGACATTACAATTGAAGCTCTTCTTATTTGGTAACTATCTGTTGTGCAGTGTGTGGTCTAGCGTTGTCCTCAAGCAGCAGTGGCGAACGGCGATTGACCAGCCTCGGTTGTTTAGCAGCTAGCTTTTCCGTAATGGATTGCAATTGCTGACAATACACATCTGCTGTAATCGTCTAGCCAGATTCAAGAAAGCTGAAGTGAACAACACCGGCATTAGTCGCGGAATTTTCGCTTGGGACAGGATTTGGCTGGTTCGTCAGGGTTCAGCTATTGCGATGAGCGTTTTCGTTTTCATCACAGGTAATGATTCGATTTAAAATCCCTTAATTATTATGCCGGTTGACTAATGTAACGCAGCAGTCTACGCGCGTATGTCGATTTGCGCCACTCAATTCATGAGGGACCCACCTTTCAAGCTTTTTCACCTTCCCAATTTGCTTCATGTGGATTAAAACAGTTTTGTCACTAACACCGCAGCCTGCAGCTAACTCGGACGTGGTTTGCGATGGATCCGCTTCCACAATAGACTTCTATTCTTCAATTTCCAGAACGAAAACGTTGGAATCAAAAAACGCACTATTTTTTTTTGCGACACCACTGCTATAACATCATGAATCCTTCGAGCCGTTTCTGCAGCACTGGTGCCACGGCGGAACTCGTACTCGTAAATTACGCGATGTTTTAAGCTTTCCATTTTGTAAACTGAGTGACACAAAGAAAAATCCAAAGATGGAAAAAATGGATTACGGTTTTCGAAAAACAAATGCATAAGTAAATAGCTGCATAAATTTGAAATTGAAATTCCTAACCAAAGAGGAGATATTTGAGATCAAAGTGGGTGTACAACAAAACGCCAATTTCATACGTAACGACCTAATATGCTTTCAGTCAACAATTTTTTAACATGAAAGAATTTAAAATTAACATTAATATTTGCTATTACTCAAAAATTAAAATACTCCAAACTCCAAAATACTTACTCCAAAATTGTTTGATTTTTCTTTACAGTGCACACATAGAAGATGCACAAATGGTCGTTTCCTGAGCGCGGGCGCATCAGACGCGGCGTCTGGCTCCTTGTCCGTGTCCTCACCTTCAGCGCCGCCGACACCGTCAGACCCTTCCGCTTCTACCTCTGTTTCAACCTAACAAACATGTCACATTTATAGTAGCTGTAGTTTATATCAATTATTATTAATATTAACAGGCTATTTGAAAACGCTAAAAGAAAGCTAAAAGAAAACGAAATATGTGGTTACAATTATCTCGAACAGACCCAGTGAGTCCCATACAAATTTGTTATGTGTGACATAAGATCACATTGATTTAAGTAATACATTATCTCTAATCAATCATCATTCATCATTTCATCATCATCATTTCTAATCAATTTTGTTAACTAAGTTAACTTCAGAGATAAAAAATATCATGAAAGGAAAGAATCCTTTATCTTTCCTTGCTGTAGGAAAAATAAAGGAATAGCTATAGGGTAGAAAACTGAGAAAATAAAAATTTCGTCTGGTTATTTTGCATAAAACACAGCTTTTTTCTTTACCTTAACTGGAGAAGCTTTTATCTTAGGTTCCTTGTTATCTTCAGGTGCATCTTCCTTTTCATCAGCATCCCAATCTTCTTCCGTAGAAGATGCTTCATCTTTAGATTTCACAGAACTAAATGAAAAGGGAATCAGAAATGTTTACTTTTTAAAGTTTCCAGCATCATGTTAGTTACATTACATTTAATTAAAAAATAAAAGATTAAAAATATGTATACCACCAAAATTTCCTGTCCAAAATGTTTTCACATATGTAAGTACAGTTTCTAATCACACATTCAAATTTGTCTTGTAAAATACTCAAATTCAACTATATTTTTTTATCTTCATGTCTGTGTAGATAGCCTTGCTGTGCATAATTTTTATAATCATAATTTTAATGTGAAAATGTTTGTGTATTATATGCTACACTTTTTTGTTGACTCATTCAAGTTTCCTGGACATAGTGAAGGTTTGAACCAACTGGATCTATTAGTCCATGTTCTCAAGAAGTATCAAGTTTATTTGGGCTTCAGTAATAATTCAACCAAATAAAAACCGCTAACTGTTTAATGCCTCCCTGTATATAAAATCATACATCCTAAATTCCCTTTATCACCCATCTTTAGGTAACCTATTTAGTCAGATTATTTCCAGGTAAATTTTTCTTTGTATCTCATATCATTGATTACTCAAATGCCAGGACACTTTCTCCGTCCATAAAAGCAATAAGGAGTTACGTATCGGTATGGGTTTCATAGTTTCTCTTTGTAAAATAAAGTCATGGAAATCTCAAGAAGTTAACTCATTCATATTTCTCTAGAAAGTCAATTAAATTACCTGTGGCCCTTAATAGATCTGAAAGCTCGCGTATATCCTAGTGAGCGTTCTCCAAATCTTCTCGTGGTGAAGGAAGACCGTGCGCGTCCGGCTCCACGGTAGGTAGAGCGCGAGCGCATGGTCCGGCCACGGTAGGGGCGGCGAGGCGCGCGAGGCCTAGTCGGCTCACGCGGCGGTCCCATACTCGGCTTGCGATACGCCTCGCGGCTCGGCGACCGTCGTCTCTCTTCGACGTACGATCGTCGGTCGCTACCATAACTCTCTTGTCTACTGCCATATGAACCGCCGTAATGACCACCACCGTCGTGGCTACGTCTATCACTCGATGATCCCTGTACACAACTCTCTTATGGACCCTTCTTTTGTGGTTTGCAAATAAAATGCAACAAAAATATTATACAATGAAAAAAATGTTTTGTTTCTAACCACAAATAATTCTATTCTAAGAAATATTTGTTTTCTTAAGAGTCATTCATCTTCTTATGTATAAATTAGCTTACATTTGTTTAATGAACTTATGAAATTCAATTAAAGACCTGCTGTGAAGTCCTGATTAAGTAGAATATCTTTTACAAAGTATCAGTAAATTTCATTTAAGAAACTTTTTATTTTCTTTCTGAAGACTTCAGTTATTTTTTCTATTAATTCCCAATGACTGAAATTTAAGTCAACAAAATAAAACCTCTCTCATTTATCATTTCCCATGATTTTTCAAAATTTTATTAGACAGGTAAAATCCAACATGTTTGCAATGAATGCCCAGGTTTTTCAAAAGATAGCTTATATTATTTCAAAATCAAATGTCAATTATTTGAATTCATCATTCCTACATATGTACATGGGGACAATTAAGTTCTCCAGTTTCAGGAGTTTCAGGTATTTTACACTATTTCTTAAGGTTGTTCTCATTGGGTTCTGGTCATTTTTGGAGATTCCTTTGTATGTCCTCCTGATCTCAAACATGTTTTTTTAAATTGATTAACAAGCAAAAAAACTAACCTCCATTCTCATTCTTTTACGTTCTGGTGATCCAGACCGTCCACCATAATCCCTATTTGAGTAATTTTGACTGTCCTGAAAAAAAAATCATCAATAAGAAGCTTTAGCACCCTTTTCATACAGTTTTTTTTTTTTTGTGTTTCACTTATGTCTGCAATTAGATTCATCAGTGTTGGGTTATGTTAAACTTCCAGGGAATCACATTCCAGTACATCAATTTAGATGGAGCTGGAGTATATCCTTTCTCTTCAGCCTTATGGAGTAGCTCTGATAGGTCAGTTCAGCTGCAAGTATATTGTAATGGTTTTTCAGTCTTTTCTGAAATTTTGCTGCATTTTTTTGGATCTCTTGCAATACTCATTTGGAGGTTCTTGTTGGTGACTAACCACAACAAGCAATAAGGAAGGTTCCACCAAGACATTCTTAAAATGGAACAGAGATTTTAAACCTGCTGGGAATGATGGAGAATCATTGATGGTTCCTAGTGAAGGATAGTACCACAAATTACAGATAAAATACTATTTGCCAAAAGTAATATACCGTGACATAAATAGTAAACATTTCTTGCAAGGCAAACCCTTTTTTTACTTTCAAACCATCCATATGGATTTAATAGCCAAGGGGCACTTTTCATATTTAAAAAATATCTTTACATTATCACTCAAAATTTATATGTGATGGACATTTAAATTTTCTATTTGTATTAATTCTTCTACCAACAAAAAAAATCACAACAATCTAATCAAAGATAATAGAGTTATCATTGGATAACATTTACACATACATAAAAAATTAAGGATTGCTCCAGTATACTCTTAAGAACTTCACTAGCTTCACTCGCTTATTCAAATAAAACAGCAGAAACATACTGTTCTTAAATAGTAGTTAATCAGTTTTTAGGGGTATAACTTAAGTTTCTTCGATTTATGCAATGCAGTCAGTTAAAACCATTGTACAAATGATAGCTTGTAATAGTTTGTGGCTCTTTTAATTCCATAAGGGAGCAAAATAACATACTGACAAGTTGTTTAGGTTTTTTAAATATTTTATAGCTAAAGTGGGCTCATATAAGATACACTTTCTCTTAATTGCTTACCGAGCGATATGACTTTTTATAGGAGTCATCCATCCTGTCTCGGTTGCTTGGGTATCTGTTCCCGTTATTACTGTTATAACGGGAATCATTGTATGATGAATAGCCGCCACGACCACCTCGACCTTCATATGAACCACGGTTGCCACTACCGCGATGTGAACCTCTGTAGCCGCCACCACCACCACCACGGCTGTAATTACCTCTGCTGTTAAAGCCACGTCCACGGGATGACATCTATAAAAAGAGGATACACTGTTATAAATAAGAAGATTCGTAAAGCAATTCAATAATTAAGTGAATTTGTAACAAATTCGATCATAATATCTTGTGCAAAGCGCATAGGTTCTGCCGGCATTTATTTAAATGAAAATGGCGTCTTTCATAGTTTCATTAATCTTCCACATTTCTAACAATAATAGTACAAAAAAGGTAACTGTGTCAACCTTTAGGATTTTCAAATCACAAACTTGATTGCTGATTAGAATAGGACAAATTCAATTTATTAAAACCGACAAAGTAGTCACCACACGCATTTACCCAAAGTACTTGGACAATGGACAAGATAAATGAATTTAGTGTTGCCGCATGTAATAACGGTCCATACTAGCGCTAGCAAAAACGGCCGAATTTCCATATCCCATTAAGGGTTACACTATGTTCAAATAACTGTAAAAACGCTATTATGATTTGTAAAACAAAAATTCCATGTAAAAGGCACAAAACACCAAAAGTCAGATACTTTTATAAAAGTGTTATGAACTAAACGCATTTAGCGCGTTATTTAATGCTCTTTGTCTTTCCCGACTAAAGCGAAGAATCAAACCAGAAGAGAGTTACTTGGCGGGAACGAGAACTGTCAATAAAAATTTCTTTATTTATTGTTTTCTTGTATATCGACAGAATTTAATGTGCGAAATGCTAGTGTATTATCCAGTGAACATTTGTAGTGCTGTACAAATGTGGACGACGTGAAATACGACGGTTTAACTATACTTTTCGTCATCTCTCAAGTTACTCAATATTACTAAGGTCCGATTTAAGGATTTATTTAACAAAATTAGTAATTTATGAAAAGTTGCTTATTGACATCACAGAAAGAACAGACATTAACAAAAGTAGAATGACACTTAACACAATGATATAACTCATAATAACACAACTCTATGATGTAGTTGAAAATCTTAAACCAGTGTCTTCAACAAATAAACCTTAGAGCAACAGTACTAGCCTGTTTCTCAGGGCAGATTCATCCTTTCATGATTCATTTCTTCATAATTTCATTCCTCAACAAATCTTAAATACCAACAAAAATGAAAGTTTGCAGTCAAAAGAAAAAAAAAAGAAAAAAAATGACAGTGACAGAAAAACTTCAGGTCAGATGGATATTGGATAGAAAATGAAATTGTGAATTATAATCGATTTATATTCAACGAGGAGGATTAAATTTTACTCAGTAATAACATGCCTTTACTTTTAAGAAAGTACGTTAAAAAATGTTTTTTTAATTCGCATTCCTTACATATTAAATTAAGAAGAAAGAGTAGCCTGAGACTTTGGGTAAGTAAATAATTTAAACAAATAATATTAAAATTGATACAGGGAAATAGTAATTTCCGAATATACTATTCAAATTATATAGGAAAATGTTTGTTTAGCGAAATATCTTGTAAACGGCTTTTTGATATGTACTACTCCAATTACAACAGAATTACAAGGTATTTTTTTTTATTAAGGATATGCTTCAAATAAAAGCTGTAATCTTTAAAACTCCTAACTTGGGTCTTTCAACAAATTTGATTAATTCTATACTTTATCAGTAGTTGCAGAGTTTTAAATTATGTGTGTAAATAAGAGATGAGATATTACCAAAATTGGAATCTTCCTAGGATTATTCCCATTGAATTCTCCCAATGGGAGTTTATGTGTAAATTTTCAAGTTTGTATGTATTTGTTTTGACCCAAATAAACTAAATAGAAGGATTAATCTAAAGCATGCATTATATTTGTGTAAAGGCAAAAGTGAAATACTGTTAAGAAATATTAGTCAAATGCATCAAAAATTGCTCCTCCAGAATGTTACTTTTTTTTATTTTTTTATTTAATCCCGCACAACACAGCAATGTGTCATATACATTTCTGCTGCTGTTTCTTTAGCTGAGTATTTTGTTTTCAACACAGGAGGAATTTTCCATTGACCACCGGTGGTGTGCCTAGAGTTTTAGTACAGGGCAAGCCAAGAGATACATTTCAAACTGCTGTTGTGGACTTGATTGCGTGGACAAGCTCAGCAAAGCACTCAGAAGTTTGTGAACATGTCAGCAAAACCACAATTTTGGTGGCCTTGAAAGAGTTGTTTGAAAATAAGGTTCAACTTAAAATACTGTTATTGTTTTGTTTGCTTTGTGAGAAAGCAAAATATAAACTATTGGTAAAAGTTCAATTCTACCAAAAATTGTTTTGCATAGCTGTATTTGAAAATTCGTATAGCTGTCCTTGACTGTTTATTGCTCAGATGTACATGGATACGAAGGGACAAAAACACATGTTTTGTCAAAGATCTCACATGAGGAAAGGCATCTTTGAAATTATTTTCACTACCAAAATTTCACTAGCGGAATTAGCGCGAATTTTGAACCAAACTATCCAAGGCATATTGAATTTTGAATAATGCAGTAATGAAAGAATAAGAGTGTGAACTTATTTTAGTTTGATAGGGCAAGCCGGGCTTTTGGGCTTCTATGACAGTACCGCCACTGTTGACCACTGTCCACTATTCTTCGCCAAATTGTTTAGTAAGATTTGGAATGCTGTTTCTTCTCAGTGTTGAGTAAATGGTTTATTTAAAACCTGTAACTTTAGCAGTCAGAGCATTAACATGTCTTGTTAAATTTTGTTGGCAGTTTAGGCTATGGGCAATGATTTCTTGCTTCACAGTGTTGAGCCTCATGTCCTACAGAATATATTTGCTGTGAATGCATTTTGGAATGTTGAACATGGACCTAATAGCCTTAATCTGAAACCATTCCAGGATTTCTATATTACTTTTACATGCAATTGCCCAGAGCTCTTTGTAAACTGCCAATTTGTTTTTGTTGGTTAATTGCGAATGTTTACCAATCAACATATAGATCGATTTTTTGTCTTTTGGTCTAGATATGTTTCTGCCAGGTCAACCTCCTATCAAGATGCATTCCCAAATATTTTATGGTAATGTCATGTGGAATTTGTTCTCTGTTCGGTAGTCACCTTTTCTTAAGGTGAAAGTAATGTGGACTGATTTGCTTTGGTTAGCCTTTAGTTTTCTCCATTTTTTAACTTCAGTAATGTGTTTTTGAAGATTTTTTGAAGCAATTACAGGATTGTCATTAACTATCATAATTGCAGTGTCATCAGCGTACATAGCGATAAAAGTATTATCGTCAACTGGAACGTCAGTAGTGAATATCATGTATAGAACTGGGCCTAAAATGCTCCCTTGGGGCATTCCAGATTTGATTTTGAAACAATTCATTGTTAAGTTTAACTTCATAGCTTCTTTTGTCTAAATAGCTTTTCAGTAGAAAATAGAAGGAGTGGGGTAGGTGGTTATTGCTTGACTCTATAAAAAAACAAAGCAGAGTATTATTTTTTATTATGGAATGCTACTATCGATTTAATTAAATTTTCTTCATATTATCACGTTTTATTATGTTTTCCTATGAAAGACATTAAAATAACCATGTATTGTTTTATCACTTTTTTCTTAATTTTGATCAATGTACCTTTTTACTTGATCATTTCTTGCACTAGAGTTTCTTAAGGTATTAACCTATCGAAAATTCGATCACAAATAGTTGACAGAAAACCGTATTCATTCTATTTTATATGATGGTTTAGAAAATAAAATAAAATTGGACAACCAAAAGATCCATAGTTTGTTAGTTAGTAGACTTATACATACCTATTTGTGTAAGTTCTTTTATTATTCAACTGAAAGTGTTGGATTAATTACCTTCCTTAAAAACAGAAAATCTCCGCTTTCGGCTATAACCCTCTAAACACTATTATTGCCGCTCCGTAGTCGCAATAGTGAAGCCGCTTTTTACATAGGATGGACCCAAAGCAATAATTTTATACGATTTTATTAATAAAATGATAATCTGTATTGATCATTAGGTATACCTAGTTATACTATAAAAATACTTTTTATTCTTAGAGTGTTACTCGTCACTGACATTTCCAAAAGTCCTTTAGCTTCTTCAAATAATTCTTGTGATATTATAAAACATAAGCATATTATTTAAGCTAGATTTATAGGGGTCACATGTATACAACAAAGTTTGAAGGACGTCTTCATTTGTTGCTGACCGGGGACAATTCCGAGCGCAATGTAACCTATATTTACTGTAGTCTTTATTTCGAGCTTCTTGAGCATCTTCGAATACTTGGGCAAAACTGCATAATTAATTTCTGTATTATTTTTGCACCGTGTATAAGTATTTTGTGGACTGAAGACGGTATGTAGTACCTAGGTAACACTAAAAATGTTTAGAAAATGAAAAACGGTTAATGTAGAAAGTTCCCAGTACTTTTATTGTTTTTCGAAGTAATCTCCGTTCCTCTCTACACATAGTCGCATTCGATGGAACCACTGAGAAAAGCAGTGGGCCCATTCATCCTTAGGGGTCTCTTCTATGGCATTTTCGTACGCTTTCACCGCATCTTCAGGGCTCGTAAAGCGAATACCTCGAATTTTATCTTTAGTTCTTGGGAATAAATAAAAGTCGCAGGTCGCCAGGCTGGGACTGTATGGCGGATGACTCATTATCTCGACACCTGCCATAGTCAAATATTCAACAATAACAACAGTTTTGCGGAGTGCACTGAAGCATTATATATCAAGCTTTCATCACCTGTGACGATGTCAAATACAGCATTTGAGTCACCGTCGTTGAACTTATCTAACATTTGGCGACACCAGTCCATGCGAAGGTGTTTCTGATCGTTGGTTAGAGTATGGGGAATCCATCTGGTACAAAGCTTCCTGACGCTAAATGTTCGTGTAATATTTGCTGATAGGTCACTCTCTTATCTTCCTCTATCATGCGTTGCACAACACTGATGTTATCTTCAGTAGTCGCTGTTAAAGGACGTCCCTCACGCGGATCATCATTGAGATAGCTACGACCACGCTTAAACTCATTAAACCAATTGTAAATACTGGCACGAGATGGGGCTTCATTAAGAAATGCTAATCGCAGCCTATCATAGCTTTGTTGTTGAGTGAGCCCACAACGAAAATCATAATAAATCATTGACTGTGCTGTTTCTATTGTTCCCGATGACATGGTTTGCAGAATGTATAATCTTTTAATCAACTTTTCATTAATACCCTTAATTTCAAGAATATGCGTGTGTGTGCGAATATGCAGAGTGCTGCATAACAGTATTCGCATTTATTGCTGATAAATGAAATTTGTCCTTCAAATATTTCTCAATATCTGAAGAACTTTTTCCATTAAATATTTGAACACATAAATCGCGCGGATACAAACAAATTCTCTCATTTTTTTCCAGTAACTGTATCCAAGAAAAAGTATCTGGAATACTTACGAAAATGCTGAAAACATAAGTATTTTGTGATTCGTGCAAAACGGACGCACTATTTTCTCATGGGAATATTGTTTCATATATGATTATTATTATTACCACAACAGATAAATAGTATCTACACACCAATATTTTTTATCATGCCTCTGGTTAAAATGCTGTGAATGAAACTCACGAGAAGATGTTTAAATTTAATTATTGTTAAATAACATATGTTATTTTGTCTTTGCAATTTTGAACATATCAATGTTTAAAATTGCAGAAAAACCATAAAACGATACGTTTGGAACGATGGAAACGGCCGGTTCCTCCCATAGTGCAACGGGCTGATGATGTGGGTCCGCTCGTTTGGCGGGTATATTACATGACGTCATCTCATGGTCAAAACCGCCGACAGCGTTTTTAAACAATCAAAAAAGAAATTAACTTTTCTACTATCTCCTTTTCTAACTTTTCAGGTGTAAACATCAACTTTTCCAAAACTTATAGTAACAAAATATGCGTTAATTATAAGAAAATAAAATAATTTGAAGTTATGTGGGAACAGATGAACATTCATACATACATACATACCGGTCAAAATCATAACCCTCGTTTTGCAAGTTTTGACAAAGGTAATTTTACTAATATTTCAACATAATTTTTTACACAAATTTAAATACGCTTTAGATTAACCATTATATTTGTTAATTTGATCCAAACAAGTACATACAAACTTTTAAAACGAAAATTTCCACATAATTTGTCAATGAGAGGATTCAATGGGAAAGTTTCTGGGAAGTTTCCGAGCCCCCACCTCTAGAGTAAATCAGCATGAGAAGTTTTCATAATAATATGAAAATTAATTTGTTCTGATGTCATTATCACCTTTTTAATAACTTGCAGCATGAAGATATTAATACAGAAATAAAATTAAAAATAGAATCTCATTGGTCTGAAGAAGTCAAGTCAAAGGAAAAAAAGGAATCAAAACAAAAACATTACTATGTGTTGCCAATGTTTCCATACCCTTCAGGAAATTTGCATATGGGGCATGTTCGTGTGTATACAATATCTGACACTATAGCAAGGTTCCAGAAGCTGTGTGGATACAATGTTATACATCCAATGGGATGGGATTCATTTGGCTTACCAGCAGAAAATGCTGCTATTGAACGTAATGTACAGCCTTCAATGTGGACAAAATCAAATATTAAAGCAATGAAATCACAACTTATTAGATTAGGCTTTAATTTTGATTGGGACAGAGAAATATCAACATGTGACCCTAAATATTATAAATGGACCCAATACATATTTTTGAAATTGTTTGAAAAGGGACTAGCTTATCAAAACAAGGTACAATTTATTAATTTTACATAGTTTGCAATATTTTTTGACATACCTCATAACATATTCATTGTCAGCCAGAATTAGATTTTCTGTCATCAGTTCTTGTTTCGAGATGTGCCACAGCAAAAACTCTCTCCCATCCTCAGTGGAATCTACACCCAATTTAGTATTGTTGGTCCATCACTAGGCTGAAACAATGGCAAATCATGCAACTTGCAACTTGTAATCTGACTTTTTATAAAATGTTTTACAATAACTGTTTTTTATTATATAAAGGAAGTAGCACAACAAAAATATTGTGTTGTTTCATGTTCTTAACTATTTAACTAATTCTCATACTATTTAATACAAATGTTGTTTACCTGCATACAAAATTACCTATTTTATTTTTCTATGTTAAAAAGAAGTAGAAATAAATCAAAATATATTTTCTCAGGCCTCAGTAAACTGGGATCCTGTTGATAAAACAGTATTAGCTGATGAACAAGTAGATGATACTGGTAATTCTTGGAGGTCTGGTGCAAAAGTTGAAAAAAAGCAACTTACTCAGTGGTTTATCAAAACTACAAAATTTGCAAAAGAACTGTATGATGGATTAGACAGTAAACAATTAGATAATTGGAAGGATATTATTAATTTACAAAAACATTGGATTGGTGAATGCAATGGTCTTGCTGTTAATTTTCAAATAAAATTTGGGAATAATTTGAAGCATCTAAATGTTTGGACTTCACAGCCCCATAAATTACTTCACTGTCAATTTTTGTTAATACACCATGATAATGTCATAGTTCAAGACTTACTGAAACAAGAAGATAAAAAACTTACAGCTTTTAATCCTTTTACACAAAATGAGATACCTGTTATTGTAACAGATGATGTAAACTACCCTGAGGGGAGAGATGTATACATAGCCTGTCCTTCCACTGATCCAGAAGATTTTAAACTTGCAAAGTTGTTTAATGTTCCATTTCATAATGTAAGTAAAATAAACAATGTAAATGAAGAAGACCAAAAAGTAATCCAAATGGCTACTCAAAAATTTAATGGATGTTTTGTGAGTTCGAAGTTAAAAGATTGGTTAATTTCACGTCAAAGATTCTGGGGAACTCCAATTCCAATAATACATTGCAAGCAATGTGGACAAGTGCCTGTACCTTACAGTGATTTACCTGTTAAGTTGCCTGACATTGATTCCAATGAAAGTGCTCTAAAAAGCTTGAGTACCAGAAGTGATTGGATAAATTGTAAATGTCCTAACTGTCAGAAAGATGCTAAAAGAGAAACTGATACTATGGATACTTTTGTTGACTCTTCATGGTACTATTGTAGATTCCTTGATCCTAATAATACAGAAACTCCATTTAGAAAGGAAATAGTATCTGAAAAGTTACCTGTTGATTTGTACATAGGAGGAAAAGAACATGCAGTGTTACATTTGTACTATGCCCGATTTATGAACTACTTTCTAAATTCAATAGGGTGGGGTAATTCTAAAGAACCATTCAAAAAACTTCTTGTGCAAGGAATGGTAATGGGTCAGTCATTTAAAATCAAATCATCTGGAAAATATTTAACATTAGATGATGTAGAAAAAAATGGTAAAAAGTATTTTCAAAAGGAAACAGGTGAGCCAGTTGTTGTACAATGGGAAAAAATGAGCAAATCTAAAAATAATGGAGAGAATCCAGAAAAACTATTGCAAACTTTTGGTTGTGATACAACAAGGTTACTTATACTAGCAGATGTACCACCAGCTACGAGCAGACATTGGTCAGAAGCAAGTATGTATTGAAAACATTATTACATATAAGTGCTGTTGTAATATTTTGTATACAAATCTTTTCAATATTCCATTTATGGATTTTTGCATGAGAGAATACTCTTTTATTTCCTTATATTCTCTTTTCACATTACAACTGTTATCAATTTTTTAAAGTCCTATTCCGTTCATAGCATATTGATAAAAAATTAAAGAGTATAAGGTTAAGAACTAAATTATATTCAAAACATTATACTGACTCCAATCCAATACTATCTCACATCTGTAGATATTATATACTTTTTTTTTTCGTAACATTTTATACTATACCTAAGAATGTAATGAAAGATTGTATTATGATATTGAAAAGAGCAACTACGGAGGTTTCTTGCCGGATTCTTCCCCGTAGACAGGCATTCCGATCCGGTGGTAGTTTAAAAATAATTTTGACTATTTAAAAGTACTTATTTTAAGTCCATTTGAATAAAAAATGATTTGATTTTGATTTTGAATCCTGAACATGATTTTGGTATCATATTTGGTATATCTTTTTGATATTACAGCTTTTCCTGGTGTATTGAACTGGCAACATCGCCTTTGGATAACATTGAGAGATTTTATCAACTACAGAGAAGATAAAGACCTTTGCAATAAACAGAACAAAGACGTAGAACATTTTAAAAATCTCGAGTTAAAGTTATGGGAAAGTCGCAACTATTTTATTGCAAATACAACCTACCATTTTAAATACTCTCAAAAACTGAGTGTTGGAATTTCCAGATTGCAAGGTTTAACAAATATTTTAAGAGTAAGTAATTAAATGTTATACAAATAAAGGCTCATAATCTTTTAGTATAAAAAGTCCATGCAGTAAAAATTTTTGACTGGCTATAAGATATAGTAAGCATCCAGTAACACCTAAGATTGCCTTTGTAGTACAGATTTCCATGCATTATCTACTTACGCATTATAGACCTTAGTCATTCTACATTTTTAAATATAGGTTTTGAATGCTAATTTTTGACAAGCTTGGTTTGGTTTCAGAATAATATTCCTGACTATGTTGTAGCACACAGCAAGGAATATGAAATTTCATTAGCTTCACTAATAATCATGCTAGCTCCTATAGCTCCACACTTTTGTTCAGAGTTGTGGTCTGGTCTCCTTTCTGCACCAAGGAGATTGTGCAAAGAACCTGCAATAGATTGGAATGATAATGTCCTAAATCAAAGGTGGCCAGTTGTTGATCCAAATTATGGATTGTCATTTTTATGTAAGGTATGTAGAACCAAATATCTCCTTATTGATGAACTATACCTAACACTCTTATCTCATTAAGGGCTGTTTTGGAGTCGTTTATACGATGGCCAGATTTAGGGCACTTTCATATGTGTTATGACAATACCTTGGTGTATTGTATATCAATATTTTAAAAACCCTGAATCAGTCGATGAACAATATTCGTGCTGCTACACGATCATCGCAGAAATTCGAGACTGGTTGAAGATAAGCTTAGAATTTCGACTCTCCCAGTACAGACACACACCAGAACAGAACAGAGTACATTTAATACCACGGAATGGCAAGAGGTCAGATTTTTTTTTACCGAAGGATAGGGCTAAAATCAGTAGATTATTTGATAGTATCGAAAACTCGTATCAAGAATGTGTACAAACTGCCTACCATATCTTGTGGGAGTGTAGTGTCTGACATGACGAACGGTCAATCATTTTAAATTCGATTCAAGTCTGCGCGTCGTCCTATTTACTACCTAGATCTTGTGAAAAAGAAAGGAAACTACCGTGCTTTTAAAAAGTTTTGCCACCAATATTGCTGGTGTAAGATTTAGGTTAGCATTTATCCCCTTTTGTTTAGACTGTCAAGCGTCTTCTGACTGTCTCCCCTTTAGTTTTTTGGCCTTTGTCTCCGCTTTGCTAGGAGGGAAGTCTGAAACCGCTTTCTAACTACGCCCTTTTTCTTCTGATTATGATCGTTGCGGGTCCCAAGACATCCGGTAGGGTGTTCGGGCACAGCCTGTGCGTCATTGCACAGCTGCATTATTCGATCAAAGGACACCACTGTTGATCCTGGTGAACAGGGGTTGTAGTGGTGGGTGTGCCCCGAAAGGCAAGGAAACTGACCTAGTAAAGATCCGTTCGGGAGCCGAACTATCGAGGGAAGTTTGGGTTTCCACGTAAAATGCGATCTAACCCTTATGAAAGCAAGGAGACATATACTCTGATTCAATTAACCCAACGTAACGCCCAAACGTAACGTCATTTATCGCTTCTATCATACTGTTCACTTAAAACAAAAACAAGTCTCGACAAGAGTTTCATAATACTCCAGCCAAAAGTACAAGCACTACGTACTACGTTTGATGTTATTGGAACCTAGCACCGCGTCGAGTGCTTCCGATATCCTATACTCTCTAACATAGCTATGTCTCTGGGACGTTATAATCTAAATCTGTGATTTTGATCTTGGGGCACGGACTGGTAGTCGCAGGCCTTGAATACTAATAGATTTGGGTGATTTTATATTTAACAAAATAGCTTCCGGAAGGTCCTTTCAAAACTCGAGCTAACGATGGGATTTCGAGGTCGCATTGGAGGTCGACGTTGCCGACCCCGGTTGCTTGGTGAATAAAACGATATGTAAAATATAATACGATAACGTTATTTTTTCACCTAAGGCATCGGGCTGTCTTATAACCTTAAATTAGCGAGCAGAGAAAGACACCCTTAAGAAAAGCACACCGCTACATTTTAACAGGATAAACCTCAATCCTCCATTTTCTATGGCCCGAGGACATTGACGACTGGTTGGAGGTACTTTCCTACTGTTTGGGCGTGGGCGTGACGGACGCGTATAGGTCAGTCTTGTCGGTGAATAAGGCCAACTGAATGACTGGCCCTGGATGAATAATGTCGTTAGTGTACGAGAGGTACAAGAGAGGGAAGAGCATGAAGCCTTGTGTTTATTAGGTCCAAACAAATACGTATAAAGTTTTAAAATGAGAATTTTCTCATAAATTTCCATTGGAAGGAATCAATGGGAATATTTCCGGGAAAATTCCCATCTCTAGTTATCATCAACACCTTTGATATTTTACGAGGCATGCCTTTATATTCCGTCGTTTCTATATTTCCCGGCAATTTCGAAACTGCTCTATATTCTAATGTGTTTAAAAAATTTAAAATTTAATAAAATCTCAAAACAGTAGAAAGAATTATGATGAATGCTATTGTTTAGTCACAGCGTCGATTGGAATGTCAGGTTATGTACGAAAATTAATCTTTCTAAGGAAAATGTTCGTGGAATAATTCACTACAACTTTAGAAGAGGCCTGACACGGCTTCAGTGTTTTGAAGAGCTAACATCTGTGTTCAGTGATGAAGCCCCATGTCTGCGGAATGTCGAAAGCTGGTATTTAGAATTCCAGCATGGACATACTAGTTAGTGACAAATCTCCCAAAGGACGCCCAAAATCCGCCTTCACTGAAGATAACATCATGTGTGAGACAAATAATTCTCAATTATCACCATGTAACGTATCGAGAGATAGAGGCTCTGTTAGGCATCTCAGGGAAAACCATTCAGAAGATCTTGTATGAAGCGCTTGGTGTGATAAAGCTAGTTTGCCGTTGGACACAGCATCTGCTTTCCGACGATCATAAGGCGGCCCGCGTCAGATGGTCACTATTGAGATCAGTGGTGACGATTCTTGGATCTATGCCTACGATCCTGTTTCCAAGCAACAATCTACATTCTGGGTCTTTCAAGACGAGCCCAAGCCGACTAAAGTTGTTCTTTCGCGAAGCACTTAAAAGAAGATGGTGGCCATGTTCGTTGGAAAAACCGGCCATGTTGCGACTATTGCACTTGAAGATCGTAGAACGATTAACATAGAATGGTACATCACAGTTTGTCTACCACAAGTAATTGCCGAACTTCGAAAATCGAACTCAAAGTGACGCATCATCGACAACGCAAGCTCAAACAGCGCTCGTCAAACGATTGAGTATTTGAAGCAGGAAAAGTAGAAATTCTTGACCATTCCCCATACAGTCCTGACCTAAACCCTAACGATTTCTTTGCATTTCCTAAAATTAAGAAAAGTCTTCGTGGTCAAAGGTTCCAGTCCGGTGAAGAAGCAGTCGACACTTTCAAGTGAGCCATTTAGAACACCCCCCCTTTAGAGTTGAATAAATGTTATAATAACTGGTTTGAACTAATGGAAAAGTGTATTAAGATACGTGATGAATATTTTGAAAAACAATAAAAAGTACTTTAAGGTTCTAGTTGTTTTTTTCTTCAAACGAAAAAACTTAAAGGGCATGCCTCGTACACAGGTACTAACTTCTTTTTATTAGAAATTTAAATTTAATGTGAAACGTAAATGTGGATAAGATCTAGCTATTGATTGGCAACACCGATGTACTGTACTGATGCTTTGGTGCATGGTGGTTTAGCTCTCAACAACAGGTACTGCATGTGATATCAATATCACGATATGGTATTGACAGTATGACATCCCCCATT
Organism: Choreutis nemorana; assembly: GCA_949316135.1. Lineage (NCBI taxonomy): Eukaryota > Metazoa > Arthropoda > Insecta > Lepidoptera > Choreutidae > Choreutis > Choreutis nemorana. Next base: position 6,183,214 of record OX438598.1, read on the forward strand.
AACAAAAATGAATTCAATTGTGGCTATGTATTTTATTGTAGTTACTTGGCGGGAACTGGAAGTGGTCGTTAAAATTTTCTTAATTCATTGTTTTACTTGTTCATCAGCAGAATTTAATGTTTAAAATGCTAATATATCATGTTTGTATCATGTAACCAGTGAATATCTGTAGTGCTGTGCAAGTGCAGAGAACGTAAAATACGACGATGTGGCTACTCTTTTCGTCATCTCCCAAGTGAATCAATAATGCCTTTAGTACATTACTATATCGTATGTTTCTGTAGGCAGATTCATAATTCTATCATTTTCATCCTTTCATCTAATTTCATCCCTCATCAAAACTTGATATTAAATTTTACTTTACTCTGGCATAATACTTTCCAAAAAGTTAGGTTAACTTTAGTTTACAAAGTTTTTGCCATTATGATTGGTTTTTGCAATGCCATCAAAAGAAAACAAAAACTGGTTTTATAATTTTATGCGATTTTCTTGAAATGTTTTTTTTTTTTTCAGGTTGATGGAGTAGATAGATGTGAACTTAAGTTGAAAGCAGTAGATCTTGTTAATCTATCAGAAAACATGGCATTTAATCTAATGATGAAGGACGAAAATGTATCAAAGAGAACAAAAAGGGGCATTTTGAAAACAAAATTAGAATTATATCCAGAATGCCGAGCAATATTTAATATTTTTACTAATAGAAGCAAAAGTAGTGAAAAAATAAAACATGTCCAATATTTTTTCTTTTAATTTCTTCAGTAAAACCTAATTAAATTCCTTATAGTACGAGACAAAGCAAATAATAAAAAATACGTAATTGTCATATTAATATCGCAGCCAAATTGTAAAATACGCCGCCGTAAAGTAATACGGCTACTTCACGTTCAGTCTGATTACAATTTGGCTGGAATAAAGTACGCCGCATTGAATGAACCATAATAGCGGACGGTAAGTGCCAGAATCGACTAAATTACATTTGAAGAAACACTTAGCTTTTACTTTATTTATTTTAAAATATTTTCTTCATAATTAATAGTCGCTCTGTACGGAACAATGAAGCTAAAGTCTGATTCAAATAAATCGAGAAAAAATATCGTTGACCTTCTTTTCCTGTCAGGGGGAATCAAGTCGGGGAGTCGTATGCTGTATCACAAGTTAATAGTTTTGGTTTTTATTAATACTTACATACCGGTGACTAATTTTTCAATACTTGCTCATTTAGGAGTTGATTTCAAATTCAAACCAATCTAGACAAAACTCGGACTCGGTAGTCCTTCTGCCCCTCTGGCCGTCATGAAAACCCTAGTTGATTGGCAACAGGTTCATGCCATCCTTGACAATATTAGGGCAAACGAGATTACCACCGCGATCTCATCCCCTGCCCTATTTGTTTCCACTGTAGTCAGTGAGTCCTCGAAGCAAGTGAAGGTCGCAAATGATCGTCGCTAGATCGTAAGGAAAGAAGAGCCTGTAACAATTTTTCGAATGACGTGAATCGAGAGCGAAAGTGGGCCTTGCAACGTGGAATAGGTGAAAACTTGGAATAGGTTTCTCGCAGAGATCTCTCCAACCCACCAGGCACACTGGTGTGTTGCGCGAAAACTCCGCTCAGACACGTTAGCTGTAATGCCCTTGTTGGTAAGACCTATCCCCTTCTACACGCTTTCTTCGATGAAGATAAAGTGTAGTGCCAAGCGGACAATCTAGAGCAATGTTCGCCGCCGTCTCAATCCATCGATAAAAACCACCTCGCCAGAGTGGACCGTGAGGTTCAACGCCTTGGTTTGGTTTCGATCAAATATTCGCTTTCTTTCGTAACAATAAACAAGTTATGGCCACTTATCATTTCACTAAAACCGCGTAAGGCATCCGGTGCCGACGTGATTACAAATAATACCTTTTTTGTGTTTTCGCTAAAATTTGTTAGTCCCTTTGCGCATATTCTCAATGAATCATCGCGAACTGTCTCTTTCCGTCTCTTTCCGTTCCGTTGTTGACCAAAGTAATTACACGATTAACCCTCTCCCGTTACTTATCATACCAGCTTTGACTTCTGGCATTTAGCCTGTTGCTTATATGACTTTAATTGAAACTTACTTGAAAAGTTCGTGACTATGATCGATCAGTTCACATTCATGCAGCCACTTCTTATATTCTATTTTTCACGGTGATTAATTTCTTTAGTTTAAAGTATTTACGTCTCAGTTCACATAGGTGTCTGAATGGAAGTTATGGAAATTGATGTTGAGTTTTTTTTGTGATGGCATCATCAGGGCAATAACTTCAACATTTCAACTCACGCTTCTCGTTGCCGCCAAGCAACTTTTTTTACATGTATTTCTTTAACGGCATTGGTTTTAGTACCATACTGCCTAATCATCAATAATTATAATTTCTTCATTCTTGAAGATGATGAGATGATAAATAAGATGAAGATGATTGGATGAATAATGAAAATGATGAATCTGCCTACAGTAACATGCTAGTACGGTGACTGTAGGCTCTAAGAAGTTACTTGGGAGATGGTGAAAAACGCAGCCAAATCGTCGTATTTCATTTACTGGTTAAAACACTAGCATTTTACACATTAAATTCTGCTGATATATAAGAAAAGACAATAAAATAAGATAATTCTAATCGACAGTACTTGTTCCCGCCAAGTAACAACCTAAGCAACCTTGGTGTTGTTTCTATGTGTTAGCAGACGTCAGTTCTTCCACGTTTAACGACTAAGGGGTTTTCCCCCCAAATTTACGGGGATTTCTTGTGTGTTAAGGTTTTATGGGCATAAAATGTTAAGGTTTCTTTTTTTTTCGGCGGTGAGACCGATTGTATTTACATTTTTGATTAAATTTTTTTTTGGAAAATGCGGTTCTAAAAAAAGCTGACCGGTTTTTGTAAGGGGGTTTTAATCAAATGTCATTTTAGGTTTATCCATCAATTCAATTATTTTTTTTTAAATATGGCAGAAATCGTATTTGACGACTACCAAGCCAACGTGCCAAGTCACGTGATGAGAACAAACGTTATTATTTATAAAAATGATCGGTACTTTAACCAGTGAGATCAGTTGTTAAATCTGGAAAAAAATATAAAACACATATAAAATTTGGAGACTTGTGTTGTCTGAGTGTTTACCTACAAATATCATAAACACTCATTTAAAGATCCCCGTAACATGAAACATTGAAAAAACATATGTTCTAATGTACCCTCTTCAATTCCACACTCACAGAGGGAATGATCCCTCACCCTTATTTTAGCGAGAAAGACCGGGGAACACACATGTCCTAATCTAAGGTGGATTATTGTTGAAATGGAAACATTGTCTCCAGTGCTGCACCTAAAAAACCAAAGTTTATTGGGAATGAAAGGTTGCAGGCTGCCGTAATGCCTTCCTTTTAGGGTCTTTGACCTCTGCCATCAAGCATCCCAGCATCTATCCAACTTTGGTTTAGAAAGCGAACGCAAATCTCTATAACATACTTAAAGTGAGCATCAGTGCCTAATTGGACAGCTTGTTTGGCAAACATGTCTGCGGTTTCGTTTCCAGAGATTCCACTGTGACCAGGTATTCAGGCTAATACAACTTTAAGGCTTATGGAATGGCATCTGTGTAAAAGTTCTCTAATTTTCAATGTAAAAAGGAAGCTGTCGCGGCATCTAAACTAAAATTTTAGCAAGTCTTGTAGGCAACTTCTGGCATCTGAAAATATAATGGCTTTATCAATTTTGTGGGACAGAACAAAGGAAACTGCTTCCAGAAGAGCAATTGCTTCTCGAGTAAAGACAGACGAAAATGGCGGGCTCTTATAATTTAGAATACTTTTGAATTTTGGAATCCATATAGCCGAACCAACGTTACTCTCTTCCGAAACCTTTGAATTGTCTGTATAGATAGGAAGCCATCCTTCCCACTCTCTCTCAAAAATACTATTGAAACAGGCTTTAGCTTCAACCTGATCCTTACAAATTCCAAAATTGAGTATGACCTTTGGACAGAAAATTAATGACTCAAAATTAATTTCAAATATAGGATTCTTAGAAAATTTATAATGATCATGCTGAAGCTGCTTAAATTCACTAAAACTTTTGACTAGACTGGGGAGTTCCTTATGAGACCAATAGTTAGAGGTTGTTTGGAGTTGAGATATACGTTCTAGAATACCGAAAATATTGTGATTTGGAAACTGTGCAATTTTGTAAAAGAAACGATCAGCCAAATATTGTCTCCGCATTGATAATGGGGGGTCTACACATTCCACCTGCAATTCATTAACAGGGGATGACTTCATAGCACCAGTGATGATACGAAGGCATCTCGACTGTATACGATCCAATTTCCATAATGCTGTTTTGTTGCAGGGTTCTAGTAAAAATGAGCCATAATCGAAATGGCTGCGGATAATAGTATTATATAACAATTTCTGACTTTAGGGGTGAGATCCCCACCAGACTCCAGAGAGAGAACGTAAAATATTCATTTTTTTTCACATTTCTTAACAATATAACTTAAATGTTCAACCCCTGACAATTTCGAGTCAAATATTGAACCTAAAACTTAACATTTTCTTATAAGCCAGTAAATTCATCTTGAATCGCAAGGTTAATCGGAGGAATCGACCTTCTCCTTGTAAAAGTGACTGTGCTACTTTTGGAGCTTGACAAGGAATAGGTTTATCCTTAAAACACTGAGTCCTTTTACTGTCAGTCAAGACAATGTCAAAATAAACTTCTTGACAATCTGTCTGTGTGTTGTCAAATGTTGTGTTATATACATTTTTATCTGATAAATAAAAATGTTTAAATTAATGTCTGATGGTACACTGTCGTAAAAAAACGAATATAAAAAAATCCACAACAGTATCAAAAATTTTATGAAATAACTTTTAACTTTTAAAATATATATAAAAATATATAAAATGCTAAAATAAGTAAACATGCATCTACTTACATCTACTAAATGAGTGTATGTGTGATACTGAAAACTGTTAGTGATTTATAGAAATAACATAAAACTACTTGTGCCGTTGAATATGCAAGCAAAGAAGAGATATGTCTTATTATTTTTTTCTTTTTCCACTTTAATTTACTGTTACTTTAAGGGATACACTTTTAAGTCAGAAAGTGTTCCTAGTAATATTTATTATGAGCAATTACCATCTTTTGCAACATTTGAGGAGCTATCAGAAGAGCCAATTTTATCAATTGAATTAAAAGAAAATGTTGAAAGGTCATGTCGGATGGAAACATGTTTTGACTTCTCTAGGTGTGGAAATGACCCCAAAGTTTATGTTTACCCTACTGATGGACCTGTAAGTGCTTCTTACAGAAAAGTCCTATCAGTTATTAGAGAATCGCGATATGCTACAAGAGATCCCAAGGAAGCATGTTTATTCTTACCTTCAGTTGATACATTAGATGCAGATCCACTTTCTCCAGAACATGTACATGATGTAGGGTCACGATTGTCCCGGCTACCACACTGGAATAATGGAAAAAATCACCTTATTTTTAACTTGTATGCTGGTACATGGCCAGATTATGCAGAAGATGCTTTAGGTTTTGATCCTGGGAATGCTATTCTAGCTAGAGCAAGTGCATCTGAAACAATCTTTAGAGAAGGATTTGACATCTCCCTTCCATTGTTCCATAAGGAACATCCTGAACGGGGTGGACAGCCACCAGCTGCTACGTCCAATCCATTCCCAGCTCCTAGGAAGCATTTACTTGCCTTTAAAGGAAAACGTTATGTACATGGTATAGGTAGCGAGACCCGAAACTCAATCTGGCACCTACATGATGGTAATAACATAGTGCTAGTGACAACCTGCCGCCATGGGAAATCTTGGAAAGATCTAAGAGATGAAAGATGTGATGAGGATAATAGAGAATATGACAAGTAACTATTGTTTTATTGTTATATAATTCTTGTTCTATCCCTCAAAGACCTAAATATATTTTTTTTTTTTTTGTTTAGATTTGACTATGAACAGCTATTGGCCAATTCAACTTTCTGTCTCGTAGCACGTGGGAGAAGACTTGGATCATATAGATTCTTAGAATCTCTTGCTGCAGGATGTGTTCCAGTGTTATTGAGTAATGGATGGAGACTTCCATTTGATGAAAGAATTGATTGGAAAAGAGCAGTTATTTGGGCTGATGAAAGATTGCTTTTGCAGGTAAATAGTTGTCAACCTCTAAGGAATTGATTCTTAAAGGCAATAATGCTCCCTTGTTTGAGAGTTTCAGGAGGGTGGTTTGGTTTGGAGAAAGTTGATCTTATTTTAGAATTCTGTACAACTGGATGGAATAATGTTAGAAAATCAACGATAACATTACTTTTGCGTTCAATGTCTTTGAAGTAAGGTTTTTGATACAATTTTTCAAATAAAGTTCTATCGGAATCTCCAAGTCAGGCTGACTCAACCGAAAGACTTTTATAGTATCAAAAACACGAACATTCGGTCGATACTTTGTTTTTCGTTGTTTCACCTTACATATTTGACCTTATTACATTTCACAACATCCCTTAATCCGTGGTTGAAGAAAGCCAACTTGTGTCGAAATTGGAGAGCACCAGAACTAGAGTCTCTGTTTAGGGCCGATTAATATTAGTCTAATTCAACTCCACTAACAAGTGGAGTACTGCTGTTATCTCAGGGTGGATGGAGCATTAGAATAACAACTGAAGCTTTTTGACGCCCTTTAAAAGGCGTTGTGGGAAGTTTGAGTATTTAGGTTTTGTAGACAATAAAATAATATGATTATTAAAATGTAGCAAATATATGCATGAAAAAGAGCATTTTGTTATTCCCTATGGCCTTTTTTACAACTATGGGACATAAGTAGTTCGCTGTGTTGCATGTGGCCAGACCGGCCAAGGCGCGGCTACGTAATTTATTTTGTTAATGAATGGAATGTCAGATTTGAATTATTTAAATTAAAAAGTTATCTCCAAGTATTGAAACAGTCTGGAATACGAAATCATTTGGATAAGAATAAAGGTTTGTATAATAATAATAAATGGTCTGATTTTCTTCGGGATTTCTATCAACTTTTAAAATGTAAAAAATTGTTACCTATTACATAAAACCACAATAGTTGAACATGTGAAATCGCGACTTTTTTTTGTAGATATTGTCGTTATTTAATATTGTAGAACATTTTTTTGTTCTAATATGTCTACTTTTATTTCACCTTTACATTATTGAAGTTTTAATAGGGATCCCTAACTTTTTCTATGAATAATTATAGACTCTGTTTTGAGGATAATGAAGTATTCTAATAGGTAAAGAATTTTTGTAATCGGTCCTGTAGTTTTTGAGCTCATTCGTTACAAACATACAAAAGTACAAAGGTGTTTTGTTTATTATATATTCATATAAATATAGTTCAAAAATCTGTCTAATAAAGATCTTATAGCCAAATATCCTCCGTTGTTAATATAAATATACCCAGTGATACTAGCGCAATTATGGGAATGGTTATTTTGTTTTATTTTGTACATTTACTCAACAAAACATCGATAGTCGGTTCAGCCGTTTAGCTTCCACATAATTACAATGTAACGAAAATGTACCCATATACATGCATAAAATAAATGCGCGCAAGTAAAACAAATCTTGGGGGAACTAGAAAAAATATTCGAAGTGGGTGGTGAGCAAAAAAAGTTGAGAACCTATGATCTAAGACATCTAAAAAAGATCAAAAGGTGTATAGTTTATAATTTAAGGGATTTAGTGCATAGTTTTTAAATTTAACGTTTCTTAAATTACAGGTTCCAGAACTTGTGCGTTCCGTGCCACCTGAACGAGTACTTGCTCTGCGTCAACAAACACAGATTTTATGGGAGCAATATTTTTCTTCCATAGAAAAAATAGTTTTTACAACAATTGAGGTAGGTATTTATGTGATCAACTATTTCTTTTCCATTTATCTAGTTATATGTTTTATGTGATGGTGAAAGAACATGTTAACAGGTGAAGTTGAAAAGAAAATGTGTACTTATCGGGAATTTATAAATTAAGTGTGGTGATTGAAATGCAATGAGTCACACCAATATTTCATATCATCATATATGAAAATAGGTATTAGGTAGAGAAAAAAAAGGTGTTTTTATTTTTTCCGATCATCAAAAATTACAGATATTAACTTTAAAGAACGGTTTCGCGACAAGATCCGACTAGGCGACCACACTAATGCGTGAAAATCGATGATTCAAAATCCCTAAGAATAAATTGAGGATAAAAATATAATTTTGCTCTCCTAGCAAAAAAAAAATTAACGATTTTAAAAGTATCACTGATGTATTTTACATGTTTTTCACAACAACAGAAGTCCTAACCTAGCAGCCCTAGTATATTAGCTGTTAGCTTAATATTTTCTTAATAACAATATTTTCATGTGTGCCCATTTTGAACTATGATTTTACAAACTAGGAAAGATTTTTGCGGAAAATTTTGTTGATTTACTTTTATTGTGACGTAAATTACATTAAATAGTTTATGCTTAACAAGTGGGTTCATAATCAAGGCCTATGTAAAAATTGAGCATTTCAATCCATAATTCACTTAATGACCCACACAAAATCTGATTAAAACTTTCACAATTCTTTATGATGTTCACTAAAACCAGTTTTAAGTTATTTTCAACATAATTGTCCTCAAACCACATATATACGATATAGGTATCATTTGATAAAAATACTTTACAGTAGCTATAAAGTATAGTTTTACAACCTGACAATTTGCATATGTATGCAGAGGGTGGCATGGCGAATTTCGTGGGCCCCATCATCAAGCGAGGAATATAGAGTAATTTGTGAAAACCATAACAGCATCATAAAAGGTCACCAGTTTTTCGTAGGAAGGGTGCCATCCGATTCATTAGTCACGGTCCAGGATAATCTAGTTACGCCATTTTATGGATGTATTACTTATTCATTACCTACATTTTAGCTGCATTGTAAAGACCGCCTTACTTTTTCATTATTTGCTTTGGGATAGTGAAAGAATTTTTATTACGATTTTCAATGCCGATTTGCCGATCGGGGTCGGGGGTCCCCTGAGCTTGGGGGCCTGCCACGGTGTGCTGCATCGGCTGACCCTCCGATAGCTACAACGTTAATGAACATCTTACTAGGCTAGAACGTTGTTAATTAATAAGTATTTGTAAGGAAATGGGTACAGGGTTTTCACAAATTGTTTTAAAAGTTAAATATTTCATTCGTCGATGAAATTCAGAAGGTCATTTTCATATTTTTGACAACAGGTCAATAGATATTTGTCTATTAAATTTCGAGACACTACAATATATCAAAATTAGCGCACTTCGAATAAATAACATTATTACCAACTAAAGCCCTGACCCCATTGACTATAGTGTCTTAGTGCACCCAGACATTTTTATTTGAATTTAGCTGCAAACAATATTCTGGGATTTTAAATGTTTAAAGTAAGATTTAAATAATATAATAATATGTAATGGATATATGAATATGTCTATGAATACTTTTTATTGTTTAGATTTTGCTAGAGCGAGTTGTAAAGCATCAATGGTCACGAGAACGCGAGTCTTTGATATGGAACACGTCACCAGGGGCACTTGGTACGTTGTCTTCGTACGGTGATTCGCGTGCTCACTTACCTGGTGGTGTGTGCGTACCTCCCCCGCCTCCTCCCGCCCCGACCTCCACTACTTCCGCACCTGTTCCCTTACCCGCACCATTCCCTCCTCATCAGTTCCCACCAGTGACGCCTGGAGAAACATTCACTGCTCTTCTGTACGTTCAAGCCACTTCACCAGCGCTTCACAAACTTCTAGCGAATATTGCCAGTAGTGAACATTGTGAAAAAGTAAGCAATAGCAAAGGCTTTTTTCTATATTACATTAAACAAAAAAAAGAAATATTATTTGGCTATTTATTGTAGGTTATAATGGTATGGGACAGTGAGCGAGCAGCACCGACCTTACAGTCGTTATCTCGGCCTGCCGGGGACTCCCGTGACTCCTTGCCTGCACTTGTCATTGATGCAACCACACACTATCCCGGGTAAAAAATATTTTTCTACATTTTACAGAAATTTCTCGAAGTGACAACTTAGTTGGTAATTTAGTAAGACAAGCTTGGGTACTTCTACTTTGATAAAACATACCACCCTAATTAAAAATCACACCTGATTCATGCATTGATGACGATGTACGTATAATATGTTGTAATAGTTTAATACGCATAGTTAGAAACTAAGCCATAGGCTTGCTAGTGCGAGGAAGAAAATTCATTACAACGTGAATGTCCTGTACTCAGCTCTAGCTTGCCTGACGGGCGTAACTGTGCAGGCAGTCACACTTGTCAGGTATACCGTAATGTGTATGGCTATCTTAAGGGAAATTGTGTTGTGTGATAGTGTGTATTTTCTTTAATTAACTGGAATGCATGTGCTAGGCTAAATTTGTCTTATCCACAGAGAGGGGGTGTCTGCTAGATGGCGGCCTCTATGGGCAGTAAAAACCGCAGGAGTTCTATCATTGGACGGAGATGCGCCGCTCCTAGCTGAAGAAATGGATTTCGCTTTTCGAGTTTGGCAGCACTTTCCTGACCGCATCGTCGGGTATCCAGCAAGGAATCATTACTGGGATGAGGCTAAGGTCACGATCATTTGTAGTTTTTCTCAGTCATATCATAGGTAGCAGTGAACCTTAAAAAATATGCGATACAAATTTTGCATAGTGTTGCTTGCTGCAAATAGGTAAAAAAGGTCGCCATTGCTCTTTTGGTTAAAAGTTGAGTCGATTGTCAGTTTTTTGCACACATGTTCATATTGAGTTTCCCTTCTAGGGTTTCTTGTAATAAAATGAGGTGTAGTCAGAAGCCAGGGTAACGTTTTGTAAGTAACTTAATAATAGTGTATTGTACTAGGCTATCCATAATTTAATGATAAATGTAACATGTATGTGGTAAAAGGTAGTTTGGGGTACAGCAGCAAGCGAGGCGGGTTATACCCCTTCAAGGATTCCTAACTATAAATGAATGGGCGTCGGTTTTTAGGGTTCCGTACATCCGAATGACAAAACGGAACGCTTATAGGATCACTTTGATGTCCCTCGGTCAAGATCCTTTTTCTCAGACTGAAATTAATATAAAATACTTAGTTAAACTGCAACAGTGGCTTGGCCAGGTAAGATGTGGGTGTCTGCGACATAAACTTTGCGGGGCCTGTTATTTTCCAGTTAGGAAGGAAGTTAATCAATTGAGTTCAATGATACACGAAGAGTATGTAGGTAGTTAAAAACTAAAGCTCAAATGCTGATGAAAAAATAGCCTGCTTTGTTTCATCTTGCTTCGCAAGTAGGTTTTTAAGGTGGTAGATCTTCGGGCGAAATCGTCTGGGTTGGTTTTTTCTATTTCTGCCATAAAGCAGTTCGTTGGGTTTTGTTTCAAGAGGTATAACATCTTTATCTTAACGCATTGGAGTCGCTCTTGGCGTTCCCAGACATCAAGGGCATCGTCGTGCGAATAGGCGGCGGTGTCAATTTCCATCAGATGAACCATTTACTTGTTTGCCCATGTTGTTGTATAAAAAGGTTTAAATTAGTTTTAACTTTGAGGAGCTTCTCTAGCAGAAGCTGTACTGACTTGACTCTTACCCTTATATAAATATTCGGGTTTTCAAAAACTATTTTCTGACACTTGAATTTAAAAACTTTGTGTCGTTGATAAGGTCCAGTGAATTGGATATTAAAAGCTAGTTTCTCATAAAGTCCGGAAGGCATTATGTCGCTGTTTTGGATTTTGGTTTTTCTTTTGTAACTACATTTTTTTGCGAGACCGTCGGCGTTCTCCTAGCCTAGCCAAGCGCCCCACTGTCTGCAATCCCTTGGAGAAGTAAAAATCATCTTCGTCAACGCAAAAGATGCGGCCGTTTATGCCGCATATTTTAACATTCTCAAGAGATTCAAAACAAATAAAGGAAAACCCCGAATTTGTAGTAACATCACGGAAAAAAAGGAGTATTTACCTACAAGAACCGGAACCGGAAAGAACGTGGATAGTTGTCTAGACCCGATTCCCTTGATAAGGAAGCGAACATTACAAATCTACAAATTTGTACGGAACCCTTGGTGCACGATTCCGACTCACATTTGAACGGTTAATTATTAATGTTATGTCCATATGTTGTATAGGGTGGGTGGGGCTACAGCAGCAAGTGGGGCGCGTCGTACTCGATGGTGCTGGGCGGCGGCGCGCTGGTGCACCGCGCGCTGCTGTCGGCCGCCAGCGCCGCGCCGCCGCCCGCGCTGCTGGCCGTGCGGCGCGCCGACAACTGCGAGGACATCCTGCTCAACTGCGTCGCCGCGCATCTCACACGCCGCCCGCCGCTCAAGCTGGCGCAGCGACGACGCTACAAGCACTCGCCGAGGCACAGGTAACTCGAATCGTCTTGCGTGACTTCATCCCCGTTGATAGGATTCGGCTCAGATATTATTCGTGTAAGTTATTTTTCATGAAAAATCTATGCCAAATTTTGGGCCGATATCTGCGTCTAATAAAAAGTATCCAATGTAAAATGTAGCTGTTGTGATCAATATACATTTGTTATATTAGTAGGAAAACTATTTACTTTCGTGGATGAAGATCTTAGAATAGTAAATACTTACTTTAAATTCATTTAATTTACGCATTAAAGTTACATAAATACCAAATTCCTGCGATGTTTTCAAATGAGGATAAATAAGATACTATGAAATTAAAAAATATTAATATAAGTATGCAGGTCCAGATATTACTTTCGGCCAGTGACTTTTATTAATTTAAAATGTAATGAACTATTGTTTTAGATCTTCATGGAGCGATCCCGAACACTTCGTACAGCGTCAGTCTTGTCTGAACACATTTGCTGCGGCGTTTGGTTACATGCCGCTGAAGCGTTCCGTGCTTCGACTTGACCCTATATTCTTTAAGGATCCAGTTTCTAATAGGAGAAAGAAGTATAGAAAAATGGAACTAGTATCTGCATAAAAGTTACACATTTAAATTTATTTATTTAAGCTTTAATAATTCTCAGTAGATTATAAGATGCCAAAGATAATCTGAAAGGATTCCTGACTAATTAATATTCCATATTAATTTCTTTAAACTTATTTACAATCGTTTATACACATAAGTAAGCGTAACTGGGTAACTTTATGTATGTTGTTTAAATAACCCAAAGTAAATACCTTGATTTTCCCGAAAAAGATTATGCAATTATTGTACGTAGGTATTTAAGTCTAAAAAAAACCCTGTGGAGAAACGTGAGGCAGCCAAAAAGGAGGGATACAAATTTGTCTGGGTTAAGAACTCTACAATTCTTATCAGAAAATCTGAAGACTCGCCGATCCTTGTAATCAGGACAAGGAAGGACATGTTTAGGTTAATTAATTATTTTTGGACTGATAAATTATTATTATGTTATTCTGTGTCCGTGCCTTTATGGGAATTAATATCCACATTAAACTTTTCGATTGTGGTTTTATTTTATTGATTGTAATATTATATGCTATGTTTATTTTTAAGCGGTGGACTGGCTAAATCGGATTTAAAGAACAGTTATATTATTAATGCGTTTAACAGAACAGTTATATTATATATTCTATCATAAGTTTACGAATAATTATGTCTGGTGATCTTTTGATTTATTATCAGAACTGCCGAGGGATCCGTACAAAACTTAAATCAATATATCTAAATATTCGATCGCACAATTATGATATCATAATTTTCACTGAAACTTGGCTGATTCCAGAAATATGTGAAAACGAATTCATCGATAGACGTTACTGTGTTTACCGACATGACCGTGACCGAGGCTTAACAAATAAACATATAGCGAAGTAGGAAGGGTAGTGAAAAGTTCTTTTTGTCATCAAATCTGTTTAATTAAATTTTTCAATCAAGTGAAAACATAAATCAACAACTGACGGAGCGCGCCAACTTGAGACAGCTCTGCAATTTCTTCTAGCGTAGCTCGTGACTGTGAAGCTACGATAGTTTGCGTACTGCTTGGTAGTCTACTGGTCCAGATTGTTTTTAGAAATTCCTCTGGCACGCCTGGCCCTGCCAGGTGTTGAAGGTGACGTAAGAATTGCGAGGGTTTTCTGTCTCCAAGTTCTTCGTGTGTTAACAACTGTTTAACTTTTTTCTCCCTTGTTGCTGACAAACGCTTGACGAGTTCTGCTTTCAATCGTTCATATTTGTTGTTAGAAGGTGGCGCCGTTATGATATCTTCCACCTCCGCCGCGTAGATAGGGTCGAGTTGTCCAATTGCGTAATGGTACTTTGTACTATCCGTGGAAATGTTTGATAGCGCAAACTGGCTTTCAAGTTGAGCAAACCACAATGCAGGCTTCTCAGGGTAGAATGGTGGAACTCGAACGCCAACTCGATAAACATCACTGGATTGGACATTTTTTTCACTTGCTCCGCTAACTTGCTCGCCCTTCTGTTCGGTCATGATTAATCACGTCGGGGTCACCAATATAGCGAAGTAGGAAGGGTAGTGAAAAGTTCTTTTTGTCATCAACTCTGTTTAATTAAATTTTTCAATCAAGTGAAAACATAAATCAACAACTGACGGAGCGCGCCAACTTGAGACAGTTTTTTCTTTTTTAAACGCTAGCGCCGTCTGCCGTGTCAAGTACAACTATACATCTTATACAAAAACTTAAATCAACATTTATCAGTAAAAGGTTTTTAAACTAGATAAAATGTAGGTCCACTACAAACAAGAAGGTGGTGGTGTGCTGGCCGCGGTTTTACGTAGCCTTCAGCCATGTCATCTTTTTCTATCTTCTATACCGTACCCGATAGATAAGCTTGAACACGTACTTTTATACATTCCGCTAACTAATTCTAAGCTACTCATTATAGCCACAGTCTATATTCCTCCAAAAACATCGAATGAAGTGTATGAATCTTATTTTAATCTACATACAATTCTAATAAATCCAAAGGTTGAGCATTTTTGTGTTTTCGTTAATTTTAATCTATCACCTCTTGACTGGTCTGAAACTTTGTCAGACAATGATCACTACGGTCTGCCTCCTTTCCTGACAAATTTTATGAGCTTTTTTAGCGTTGTCCAATTAAATGACACTGTTAATAAAACAGGACTTTCTATAGATTTAATGATTTCGAATTCTAACTGCGAATTAATAAAAACTCTGGATTATTTAACACCAGTAGACCTTTCTGTATCAAATTATCTTTTACTGAAATCCCGGCTATGAAAAAGATTTCTTTTATAAAATATAATTACAGGAAAGCTTACTACGACAATATAAATTCGGAATTGCTTGAGGTAAACAGGCAAGCTGAGTTCGACTGTTTGTCAGCGGAAAGTGCTACTCACAAGTTTTATTCGATTATTTTTAAAATTATTAAAAGAAATGTACCAATTGCTAAGCCAAAATCATCACGATTTCCTGTTTGGTTTACAAAACCACGAATAAATATATTTAACAGAAAACAAAAATCCTGGGTTAAATGGAAAACTTACAAAGGCATCTCGGATTACGAAGTTTTTACTATACCGTGCCATGTTTACTAAATTGTGTAAAGAGGCTCATAAAAAGTACCTAGAGTGCGTTGAGGATAGTATTAGAAATAGTATCAATTTTTTTTGGATCTTTTTGACGCAAATAATAAGGATAGTTCAGCCATACCTGCTACAATGTACTACAAAAATCTAACTGCAAACGATCCGGTAATAATCTGTTCTCTCTTCTTTGAACATTTTAAGTCCGTTTACGAGCCTTCTTCTTTTAATATAGACACTTGGCGTCCTCCCCGAAATTTCGTTAATAACTGTACTCTCATTAACAATATTTATTTGAGTGCACCGAAAATCCTTTCAGAGCTCAAACGTTTAGATACCACCAAAGGCCCTGGACCTGATAATATTCCACCAGATTTTCTGGTACGTACCGCAAATAGTCTTTACAAACCTCTTTTTATACTTTATAATAGATGCCTTAATGAAGGTACATTTCCAGTAATTTGGAAATGTGCCAATGTAACGCCTGTGCACAAAAAGGGTAAAAAGATGGATGTTGAAAATTATCGACCCATTTCAATTCTGTCAGCCTTGTCGAAGCTTTTTGAAAGACTTGTACACAATGAAATCTACCCAATATTACATAAGATTATAATTCCTCAATAACACGGCTTTGTCAAATGCAGATCGACGACAAAAAACTTTATGTCTTTTGCTAATTACGTTTTTTAAAGCATGGATAAGCGTATGCAAGTTGATGCAATATACACTGACTTTCAGAAAGCCTTCGATAGAGTTGATCATGAACTGCTTCTAAACAAAATTGCATATAGTGGTATCCGCGGAAATTGATTAAGACGGTTTTTATCCTATAACACTAACAGAACACAAAAGGTTTTAATCAATGGTTATTGCTCTGAACGTTTTGACATCACCTCTGGTATAGCACAAGATCTATATTGGGACCACTCCTGTTAATTATTTTTCTTAACGACATTTGTTATTGCTTCCAAAATTCGAAATTTCTTTTATACGCGGATGATCTCGATATTTAGAACTATATAAATGCAATTATTTACAATTTACAAAAAAAAAACAAAGTAAACTATAAATATACACTTGATAATATTCTCATTAACAATGCATCAGCTATTAGAGACTTAGGAGTGATTCTTGATGATCTTGAATTACATCTTAATTTACATGCAGAAAAAAATATTAGTTCATCGTATCATCTGTTTGGATTTGTGTCCCGTGTTGCTCGAGATTTCAACAGACCAACCACTTACCTACTTGCTATTATACTATTTATTAGTAAGACCGCATTTAGAATACGCTAGTGTCATTTGGAACCCTCAATATTAAAAATACATTGATGCGTTAGAAAAAGTTCAGTATAAATTCCTTCGTATGTTAAATTACCCAGGTAGACGTTCCTATCTTTCATATCTGAACTGTTTCATAAATACAACCTACTTAACTTGGATTCCCGCCACCTGTTTCTTGGTGCGACGATGCTTTAATGCCTTGTTCACTCACAACTTGACTGTACAGAACTGACAAATCAAATATGTTACCAGGTTCCGCGAACATTTCACCGGAGACCTGTCATGGCAGACTATTAGCCACCACGGCTTGAAAACCAACGCAGGTGTCCGCGTTCCTCTACGTCAGATTGTTCAATGTTATAATGACCATTTTGAAAAAAAATATATTTTTATAGATTTTGCACTTACCGCATCAACTTTCTGACGGGCACTAAAAGATTCCCTTAGTAAAAAGCTAAGTTTAAAATAATAATAATTAAAAAACTTTTAATTAATCCCTTAATCTCTTTTATCTCTTGGTATTTATATATATTTTGTGGTAACCTTTGTAAATCTATATTTAGTCAACCTTTGTATTTAGGTATAATATTTGTTATATCACATGTCTATGCAAACAACAAAGATGTTTACATTTTGTAA
Organism: Choreutis nemorana; assembly: GCA_949316135.1. NCBI lineage: Eukaryota > Metazoa > Arthropoda > Insecta > Lepidoptera > Choreutidae > Choreutis > Choreutis nemorana. The sequence goes on from OX438598.1 coordinate 6,200,717, forward strand.
CCTGTGGATAATGCTGTTGGTATTACATTTAGAATTTTGTTGTCGTATAATGTCGTATAACTCAGCCAATGTATTACTGTTTGTTATCCCTAACAAATAAAATAAAAAAATTGACACAAAGAATTAGAATTAGAATTATATATAGGTCCATCTCTATTCCCATGAATGAATCTCATATGAAAAAAAAATGCGGGACAATCAATGCACGCAGCTAAATATTATATCAGCAACACAATAAACGAATGCAGACTGCAGACAACTGACTAGTTGTAGTAAAAGGTTTGCTTTAATGTCACATATGTATATTTAAAAGGTAAATTAAAAGAAATACATAAACAAATAAATAGAGAAGCAATGTTGTTTAAGTGAGCGCTTTATCGTTTGTCGTCACAGCATACGATTCGATTTTACTCTAAGTTCCATCAATAGATGTTTCACATAAACTTACCGACCTTATTGTAGATGTGCCTTGGGCGCCCGATTCTTACTTGACCTTAACCTAAGTTGAGTTGAGTCTTGATTTAAAAGTTAGATTTTTATAAGATAGAACAGTCAACACATTTTATTTACCTACAAATCTTAAAGCATGTTTCATCCAAAACAAAATGGGGTAAAACAAGATAGAATCGAGAAGTTTCGAATGAGGTAAGACGGTTGTGATCAACTAAGTATGCACTTTAGTGGATCCGTTTTCTCTGCTATAATAACTTTCTCTTAGTGGAAATGAAAGAGCTCCACTTGAATGAAGATATATGTTAGTTGCAACCAGTTTACAGTAGGTACCGCAATTGCTGTATTTTCTTAATAAACACCGATATAAAATTCGATGAAATCGGTCAAGTGTGAGTCGGACTCGAACTTGAAGGGTTCCGAATTATCGTACAAGATTAAACAATTGTACTTTTGGATACTTTCGCATTATTATTTTTTTAATTAAAGTGGGCTTCACAATAACGAAGAAACGAAAGTAGATACATAATAAAAGTACATGATGTTAAATCTTATAAGATGGTACGGAACCCATCCTGTGCGAATCTTACTTAGATTTGACCGATTTTTTTAGCAATAAACCTTAATAAGTATTGATTTGTATTTAGATAATATTTATATTAACTTGAGGGCTGTAGTTTTCATCCATGAACTTAGACAATGATTGTTGAAGAAGTCGGCAAAAATGAAGTCGTCTGGTTAATCGAAAATGCTGCCCAATCGTTAAATAATGAATGGCATATACATTAAAAGAAAATTTAATTTAAGAACATTTTCTCATTTTATACTTTTTGCATGGTGTACCGGTGTCCCGGTCCATAAGCAAATTGTTCCGGTTTTGACAAGTTTATATGTTTGAGTAGTAATATATCCATTATTTTTTTTTAATGGTGAATTGCACAACATTACAATGCATAAAAACAAGCTTTTGTCTTTTTTTGTTTTATTATGACACAGAAACAGACGTTAATTAGGGTTAGTTATTTAATTCTCCTAACCTACCTTACGATGTAGAAATAAAATTATGCTCGGTCGGTCGCTCGCTTGTGAGTATACTAGTCTAGTCGCTATGCTCAGTGAGTGAATCTTTACGTTTTTTGAATAAAACCTAAGGAAAAAAAGTAACCTTGACCTGTATAAGGCGCAAATTCGGCCTTGTTTGGAATATTGCTGTCACCTTTGTGATGGTTTAGCCAAGTATCAGCTAGCAGCTTTAGAAGTTGCGTGTCTATCGGTATTTTATAGGATACATTTCGGAGAGTGTGCGCAGGAATTGCACTATTTAATTCCACCGGCACCCTTTTATAATCGGAATACTAGACGTAGGCTGAAGTTGCATCCTTTTGTGGTAGGTATTCCGACCATCCGGACTAAACGTTTCGATAGCTCCTTCATAATGCGTACTGCAAGGGTGTGGAATTCTTTGCCTGCCGATGTGTTCCCTGACCAATATAACTTGGGCATTTTTAAGGCAAGAGTGAATAAGTTTCTCCTATGCAGGCATGATCCACCTTAGACCTCATCGCCGCTTAACATCAGGCGGGTTTAGGGTCAAATGCCTGCCTGGCCATGAATAAAAATTTAGAAAACCTATCTTTTTTTTAATCAATTTTAAGTAATGTTAAATACATCTAGAATATATTATTATATATTAAAAATAGATTTATTATTTTAGTAACATGTTCCACTTTATAGGTGTGCAATGTTATGAAATAGATACAAAAAAAAACCTGTAGCTCATAATGGAGTCCATCGAACTGCATTGGCAAGCAAGCATTGCATAAGTAGAACGCTTACTGACATAACGAATGCTTCGCAATGTTGTACGTCCTTGGCCTCGATGATGGTGGGTAGTGCGCTCCGCGGGTGCTGATGACCGGCGGGCGAGGCGGAGCGGGCGCGGGCGACTAGTGCAGCGTGCTTCACACGCAGCCTTACGCACTATCACCGCCACTATCACAGTGCAACAGCAACCGTCGCGGTTAGCCGGCGCTCGCTGGCCTGCACCTGTCATCGTTTACATAAAACCTAAATATTTAAGGTATTTGAACATTATTGATCTCGTATAATCCTTTTTACGGACTTTTAAGTATAAACCTAGTTTAATAGTGAAAATGTCAAAGTGACCATTTTTTAATTTTAGATAGGCAGTGTGGCTTTAAAGGATTTCAAATAATTTTGTAGTATAAGGTTTAACAAAAAGTGTTAGAAGGTCATCAAAAATGTGAATAATAACCAAGATTCGACGTAGGTAGGTAATTAATTGAGAACTTTACTACGTATTTATTTTGAAACATAACTGTGATATGATTATTAAAATATCTCTAGAAATTAAAAAAGTTATGGGTGTTCCAAGTTAAGTTGCGCTTCCAAGAATACGAGGGAGTGACGTCATACGACTCATGCGACTTTCAATTTGTATGGACAAAACATACAATGTTTACTTTTGTCGAAATACGTTAAAGATGTAGAGAATTAATCTTCAAGGTCATTTAGAACTCGTACTTGTAATAACTTTGCACCAAAATTTAGGCAAATTTTGATCCCCCTAAATAGTAGGACTGTATCGGAGTGATGTTTTATGAATATATGCAAGGATTGAAGGAAGGTCTGAACTTGCAACCATTTTTGGTGGCGCATCGGTGTAAACAGCTAGCTGCTACGCAAGAGCGGGTTCAAAATTCGGCGGGGGCGGAACTTTGTCTTATTTGCATGGTGCATTGTTTCGTATATCGGTCTTGAATTTAATGTTGTTTTCTTCTTACTGCAGGTCTGAGTTAATGTGTGGGTCGTGATATGGTTATTATTATGATTTTAGTCCCATTAAAATAATCAGATATTTTTATGTACCGATTTTTGTTTACAGAGATATTAATAATTTTTAATAACAGAAATAAAGCTACTCGCATGTCTTATATATAAGAAGGTAGTGAATAGGCTTTTAATATGCAGACACTAAAACCAACCAAGAACTGTGCAAAAGATTCCTTCAAACTATGCATTTATACACGTAAAAAAATCCTGTTTCTGAAATAATATTCAGAGGCGTTCAAAGCTTTCGAGTTTTGTTTAAATTTTGATGAAAACATATAAAGAGTACCTACTTAGTTCTAAATTACCTTGAAAGTTAAACTCAAAACTCTAAACTTATCGAAAAAAGTAAGAAAATCTTTTATCCATACAAATTTTAAGTCGCATTAGTTGTATTATGTCACTCGCGCCGCGTTTATCGAAACTATACTTGGAAGCGTAACTTTTAAGTCCCATAACTTTTTCATTTGTTTATGGTTGTATACTTGTTGTAGGTAGGTATGTGTTGGTTAGTAGTTACTCGTCCTCAAGAAGGTTAGTAGTTTCACGTAGAGCAGTGTAACTGCGGAAAATATTGCACCAAAAAGAAGATCAACAAACAACAAAATTTTGGCGTTAACATAGGTCTGTGATATAGGTAGGTAGTAGTAACATCACCACAGTGTTTTTCATGTGATTGAAGCAAGTCGTGTTGTCGCAAACATCTATAGACTATGGTGACTACATACCATAGATAATAGTTTTCTTCAACACCCTGTAATAACGCTCTTGATTGTTAAATTTATCATTAAGCTTTGATAGCCATCCAGCAATGTACATAATAATAATATTAATAATAATATAATAATAATAATAACCACAGCACGACACACACATTGACTCAGCCCTGTAGTAAGTATCGAAAGAACTTGTGTCACATGAACTAAGCAACGATATGGTATATACTACATGGATAAGAATACAACATCCAAGACCGATAAGCGAAACAACGCGTTTGCAAATAACACAAAGTCTCGCCCCCGCCGGGATTCGAATCCGGAACCTCTAGCGTAGCAGTCGACTGTTTACACTACTGCGCCACCGAGGCCGTCGTGTCTTAAAGTTAACATCCTTGCACCTACCTTCATCATACCTAACTAACTAGACTACTAAAACATAGAATTATGGAACCTCATCTTTTCCACACATTCATATAAGTAGCTATTTGACCTTAGAAACCTATTATGCAGGTAGGTACTGTGCTCGCAACTCGTTGCTTGATTGCAAAAGTGGTTACAAGCATTTTATATTTACCTATAAGTATTATACACAACTTGTCATTGGGCTAAAGCTACCGAGGTACTCATTAAAAATAATGAATTAATAGGTCGGTTGGGAATTTACAAAAAGGAATTTTCTATTGAAGGTAACTAGTGATAGTCATACTTATTAGTTAACTGTGTAGGTATATTAGCAAACTATCTTGTTTTTGCTGGCATAATTAGACAATGAAATGAAAGTTGCCATTGTTCAAGCATTATTCATTAATTTGTTTATTGATGTTGACTCTTACAGTACAGTGCAAAAACCATTAATGAGTACGAAAGATAGTAAAAATATCTTCCTTACTATTTTAGGAGGAATAGATCGGTCAGGTGTCTAAGTACATAGTAAATTCTTTCAGTTTTAGCGGTTTTAGTATGTTTGTGAAGTTCTGTAACGAAAAAAACTCGGATGGCCCTATTTTAGGCTAGGTGTCTTTTTTTATTATTAAGGTTTTTTTCGGTTACAAAGCTTAAAGGACGGTAATGGATAATGTTGGGTTTTTCAGAGGTTTTTACCTAGTAATGCAAACTAATATATCATATTAGTATTCAGGTTCTAAGACTACGGTTGAAGATGATCACCGTCAGGACAGTACTTATGGCGATGATTGTCGTTGTTGCCGTCATTGCACCGCACTTCACTGCACAACCGGTTCGTATATCCCAAACTCTATAGTGCTCTATGTTTGCAGTTTGCGCTAACAAAACATTTTAATATACAACTTTTAAACGAATGTAACTAAAATAAATTAGATAACTACTTAGTCTAAACTTTTGTCGTATTATTTATTATAAATGTGTTATAATGGCAGTATATAGTATAATTCAGTAGGTATTCATACAATACCTAAGCAATCCATAGATTATCTAAACTAAGTATGAAATGTTATTTTAATGCTAAGACTCGGTATCGTATACAATACCGAATGCGTAGAGGGTAACATTTTTTATCACAGCATATTAATTGTATAAGCTGCAATGAGTGACTCATGTCGACCATGACCAATATTATCTCTGTGCTGACCAATTGAGAAATATTGCTGATCAAGTAGTTATTGGGTAGTAAGCTAAGTAAATGATTCAAATGCTGTTTTTTGTGGCTAACCAAGTTACGACTAAACCATTTAATTACTTCTCTTTATTTTATACCTTTCTGGTGGACCAGCTTGTACTCTAGACAATCCCTAAGAATTGTATTAACTACCTAGGGAATGTATATATGTAGGTAATGGTCAATTTATTTATCATATTCCATACATCGCACCGATAAGCATTTTATACATGCCTAGGTGGTGTATAGAATATCAGAATTTTGTGTTAAATAAAAGATAGTACAAAAAACCGGTCAATGAGAGTCGGACTCGCACACCAATGGTTCCGTACAAATTTTTTGGTACATATGTAGATAGTTTTTCATCACGAGAACCGACCGTTTTTTTGTATTTTTATGATGTACCTCACTACAAATTTAGGGTTTTTGTATTTTTTCCTTTACTAGTAGTCTATAATATGGACAACAGGAAGTACCCTATAGGTTTTGATTCGACAAAGCTCTCAGCAAGTTTCTCTTTTTTCGAGGTATATTAGACTATCGTCTAGACGTCTATCGTTTCTTTTACTCCTCCTTAATCCGACTGCAGCGAAACTTGACCTGTCTGCAAGTTTGAATCATCTATGTCACCTTGGAACTACTTAACGGCTGAACCGATTTCGATAAATAAAATTGTATATTTTTGAGCCTTATTGTTATTAAGTTTCTAGACTAAGGATAAATAAGACCTATTTTGTATTAAAAGTTTATTTTTGATCTCTATCTTCCATTTTTTTCAAATATCCCTATCAACGTCCCCGTATTTATGGCAGCCCTACTTTAGATGTACGGAAGCCTAAAAATGCGTTCTTTTTAGCAATACACTTCGACTTGTAGTACGTAGAAATAACATTTTATTAAGTCAGAGCGATGGGATAGAGCATGATTTAAACCGAATACTATTTTAATTTTAGTTCTTGTCTTATAATAAAACGGTTGGGATTTGAATCAAAACGTTTAACGCATATATTTACTTTAGTACGATACACGTAAGTTTAATAGGATGATTAATAATAATTATATTAATTTCAAAACATTGGGTACTTGGGTACCTTTAACTGTCTTAGCTGCCACATATTTGTAAGAAAGAACCCTAGGTACCTACGTACGTTGTTGGGTACTAACTACCTAATTATTTTAAAACTTGAATTCCATAATGTTAGTACATATATTTAACTTCTTCATTTGATTCCAGCCAACCGCTGATGAATCAATTGGTAAAGACCGTAATCAAAGACAAGTTGCCGCTAAGTCAGGAAAAAATGTCGCTGGCGCTCCAAAATGGGGATTTTTCGGAACAATATTTCATTTAATCCTCGAGGTAAGTAATCCTTTCATAAACAAAATATATATTTCATTATTGTTTTATTTCATGTGTGTACTTCGTCATTAATTTTAATAAAAAACATTGTACCTACAGGTTACCTTCTTCATTCGCATGTTTTGTAGATTCTAGGTACTAATTTGAGTTATTGAAAATTATAGGTAACTAAATAGTTTAGTTTCCATGTAGGTATATAAGTAATAACAAACGCAATATTTTTCTGGAATTAGTGAGTCAGTAATTTTACCCATCACCCTTCACCTCTGAACTCTCGCCTGACTTATGTAATTACAACAATAAGTACCCATATACAACTTACGTATACATTTTTTATTTTCAGCAAGTCAATGACACAAAAAGTGCCTACAATCAAATCACAGAGCTTGTTAATAACCAGTTTACGGATGAAAATGTAAGTCCTTTTTTATCTACCAATTCATAAAAAAAGTTATAAGATGCTATACGTATATACTATAACGTATCACTAAAACTAGTTGACAGCAAAAACATAATACTTAGTAAAAGTTCTTACTTAATTAATTACTTGTTGGACGTTCTACGTGGTGCAGCGGTCTTAACTGCCGCCGCCGGCTTTGCCACGTGAGGTTCCTGATTCGAAACTCGATTTAGATAAGTATTTCTGTAATGGTCATGAGTCGTTATTTGCCCTAGGGTAGGGTTTTCGTAGGTCCCGGTTTGATGCATGGTGTCTTTGTATCCCGGACCATAAGCAAAGTCGAAAAGTTTGGAAGGGTTCAACATTTAAATACAGATTAGATAGATATAGATCATAGAGTTGTTTTCTCTACAGCAATGCCTATAATCATCTCAATAAAAGTTTACTGAACCATTTTAACAAATCGTCTTTAAAACCTTTGTTCTTTCTTTTTTTTCATATTAAAACGTTTAATGGATTTCAAATTTCCCAATTTAAATAAAAAAATTGCATCGTTTATGCTTGATTGCTCTGAAAAAATTGAAAGATTCTCTAATTTAATAGAATTCCGCGCTAGGTCTGTGGCCAGAGGCGTTTCTAGCCCATGTAGCCCTTGTACGCAGTTGTTGTAAGAGCTCGGTCAAAATGGTATGAGTAAAAATAACAGCACATAAAGTTACTACAAAATAATTCTCTTTATTGTTTTTGTTATAGCCTTAAAAATAAATAGCCTTCTTTTGAACCAAAAATGCTTGTTTTTGGGTTTTATTTATCTACTTATCTGTTACCTGCAAATAATAATCTCGTTTGATTGTGTAATAAAATTTTGGGGCCTTGATCAAAAGGGTTTGATCTCATGTTATCCCATGGAAACTTAATTTCTCATTGCTCTCCGTGCTCGTTGCTTGGTTCTGAGTGAAAATTCCAGAAGTGACAGAAGTTACAAATACAAAATATATTTTCAACACGTACGATTCTGTTTGACTTTTGAAATCGTTTTGATTCATTTTGGATTCTGCTCCCTAGACTTAACGCTCGAGCCTCATGTTTTATTTACATATGGAACCACCATGTTAACCCATTTTTCTATTAAAATTATAACTGAATCCGTGTAAATCGAGCTGGAGAGTATGAAGACAGTCGAGTTTTGTATATGTTGACACCTATAAGGAAATCTGCCATCTGGACGTACAAATATGTCAGTAGGATCTATTATTATTAATTGCATCTATAAAATTATAAATCTATATATTTAAAAGTAGAAGGTCTACCTGGCTAAACCCTTAGAACTTCAAGCAGAGTTTTACCAGGCATTGTTTTTAAAACGGAAGTAAGTGTTAAGAAAGAATTCGTTCGAAGTTCGACATTTCTAGAGCAACAAATATACGAGGGCGGGTCAATAAGTCCGTGACTTTTGGAATAAAACACAGATTTTTTGATAAATAAATCATTTTATTTTTCAACGTAGTCTCCCTTGAGCTCTATACACTTTGTCCAACGCTTCTCAAATTTTTTATCCCTTCCAAAAAATATGGTTTGTTTGCGAGATGACTTCATCATTGGAGTCAAATCTTTTTCCACCAAGCCAGTTCTTCAGGTTTGGGAACAAGAAGTAGTCACTCGGAGCCAAATCTGGAGAATAGGGCGGATCAGGGAGCAATTCATGGATTTTTGCCATGGCAACTGCACATGTGTGCACCCTTGCATTGTCTTGGTGGAAAAGAACTTTTTTCTTGGCCAAATGAGGTCGGTTTTTTTTTCAAATCTTCATTGAAACGGTCCAACAAGTTGGCATAATATTTCCCATTGATTGTTCTTCCCTTTTGAAGGTAGTCAATGTGGATTATCCCACGTGCATCCCAGAAAACAGTCGCCATAACTTTATTGGCTGACAAACACACCATGGCCTTCTTTGGCGCCGATTCACCCTTAGAAACCCACTGTTTTGACTGTTGTTTGGTCTCTGGTGTGTAGTGATGGATCCATGTTTTGTCCACGGTTACAAAACGGCGCAAAAACTCCTCCATATTGCGATTAAACAACGCCAAACCTTCCTGTGAAGTTGTTACACGATTGCATTTGTGGTCGACTGTGAGCAAACGCGGCACCCATCTTGCGGAAAGCTTTCTCATGCCCAAGTGATCATTCAAAATTGAAACCACTGAGCCATTATTGATCCCTACGGCTTCCACAATCTCTTGCACTTTCAATCTTCGGTCGGCCAACACCATATCGTGAATTTTTTCGATTGTTTCTGGGGTAGAGACCTCAACTGGGCGTCCAGGACGTTCGACATCTTCAGTGCTTGTACGGCCACAACGAAATTCAGTAAACCACTTTTTTACCATTGAAATCGATGGTGCAGAGTCACCATAGTATTTATCAAGCTTAGCCTAGAACTCGGTAATTGATTTTTTTCGCAAAAAATAATGCTTAATAAGCAACTTTTTCCATTTTTTCCTCAAACTACTGGATAGTCTGAAAGATAGCTGTCAAACACAAACTAACTGACGCAGCAAGTTCAAATTTTGATAGGAGTCAACTGACAATTTTTGATATATTTGACAATATTGATCCGCCCTCGTACAACTTTGTGTTTACAATAATAATTAGAAAAAAAGAAATACATATTTCAACATTTTCTAAAGTTATACTTCTGAAAGGGTAAAACGGGGGTACAAAGTAAGTGTGTAGAGTTTGAGAAGTTTGAGTTTGAGAAGTTTATATCTAGATTATTAATTAGAAATAAAGAATTTGACGTTTTTTTAAATATGGACCCTTGAACGGGTTAATTGAAATAAACGTGATTTGCATTTTTAAGACGTTAGCAAGGAATAAGAAAAAGTTTTTTAATTCAGCCCCTAATGGAATGTAAGGGGGTTGAAAATATTAAGACTTAGCAATGCGCAACCTAAATCCTTAGACCTAAAAAGCAATTTTTTTCACAGTGGCTGTTTTTGCATCTTTTCAATATATATACATAAGTGTTAAAATGATCTCTTTTAATCCATGGAAAATACTTATTATTTTAATTGCTCAGGATGTTTGACAACAAATACCTATATTTTCTTATAAATAGAGTGTAGTTTTGCATTCCTAATTTTTGAAACAGAGGTTTACTATTTGCTCTAACATATTTTTATTTTATTTTAAATGCTTTGACCATATCAACAAGATACCCCCATAATGTTAACCCATAAGCTAGTACGGAAGAAACATACTCACAGAATGGAGTTAAAGCTGCTTCTTCAGATAATATTTCTAAAAACGGTCTCATTTACCACAAATCTTTTGGATGTAATCTTTCCATTTAAAATATTTATGTACCATTTCTCTCAGACATTTTGTATTCTCTATTTCATTAATTTGATTATTTTTGTATATTATGTAATTTTTTTTGTTAAAGATTGGTAGGTATTACTTAAATACTAAAAGTTTTGTTTGATTTAAATTTGTCTATAGATTATGATATTTAAGGTCCAAGAAAGCTTCCTTGAGGAACCCCTACTTTATTTGGTGAATCAGAAGAATAGTACGTAATATCTACCTTCCGATCGCAATTTTTTTTTGTTTACAACCTTATCTATCTATATATAATAAATTTTCATGATCTACAAAATCGAATGCTTTAGTCACGTCTAGAAATACTGCTGCTATGTGTTCCTTATTGTTTCTTGCCTTTGTCACTTCCTTAATAATATGAAAACAGGCTAAAGTAGTTGAACTATTACGTCTAAACCAAAATTGCTTTGATTTTAAAATGTTTTTTGCAATAAAACTGCTTAGGCGCTCTACTTTTTAACTAAAATAATATTTTCTTTTCAGGCTGTGACAAAGCCACCGGATCCTAATAGTAATGTCACAGAAGCCCCGAAAATATCAAGATCTGATTTCTTGAATATTTTAGATAGAAACTTAAAAGGACTAGCTCGCCTCAGAAATCTAGAATGGCGTGAAGCTAAAAAGGTATAAAATGTATGTGCTATATTGAAGAATATTATATAGAGATTGTAGTGTAGGTATTCATAGTGTGGCCTGGTGGCGGGTAAATAAAAAATTACCATTGCCTTAGATAGATGTTCGTATAAAATAATAATATTTTAATTTCAGGATTCCTGGGAAAACCTTCGAAATTACAAACAAGAAATATTTTCTGGAAAGAAAACCACGAAAAGATAGTTAACGTTGTCGCCATTATTACTACCTATATTTTTTATGTATGATCCATAGATAAATAAGAGTTTGATCATCTGTTTAAATATACACCTGCAATTTTGTCATTTAATAAATGTAGATTTTTAGTTTCTGTGTTATTTGAAATTAATCTTTAGCTTAACACTAAGCTTTTTGTGTGATGATAATTTCATGTTACAAATTTCCAAAAAACTGTCACTAATTCAGTTTTAGGGGCAATTTAAGGAGCGCGTAGGTTGTGGAATTGCCAACATGACGAATTTCCCGTCAGATCTAACGCTTTAGGATAAGAGAAAACAGGGAAAAGTAAATTTCCAATCAAGTTTTGACCGATTTATTAACAAAATTTGATTTTATCTCTAAATTTTGTATCGTCAGGTTGGCAGTGTAGCACACGAACACATTGAAACAAAAAAATTCCTCTTTATTTTTAGTTTATTAAGTCTTCGCCAGAGGTTTTTATTCTCCAAATAAAAACGCAAGCCCTTATTATTATGTCCTTTTGGTAATTTTTCAAATTCCTTGAACACGAACACGTACAACCAACAGTAGATGAAGAATTAAAAATAGATTTGAGCTGTATAGATGAATGCGTAGTGCCTCTGCTAGCAAGTTAAGTCATGAAGTTTAAAATGAAGCACTATGGTCATTCATTTCTGAACTACTGAGAGGTATCACACTATCAATACCATTGTACCAAAACGTGATACATTCGTGGTATTTGACCTTCCATTGAATTACAAACATTTATACAGCCAAACATTCAAACACTTCAAGAATCAAAAAAATAGGGAAGGTGTTGTAGGGAACTTACGACCAGTCATTATATAAAATACGACCAATAATACAATACCCAGGTTCATTAGAGTTATCTATTCGTTGGTATTTATTTTAGATATATTTATTTAAAAACCGCCATCAAAACTATCGACAGTAACGATGTCTCAATGGTTTCGTATTTACTGTCTAAGTATTAATAAGATTTCAAAAAATTCATATTTCATTGGCTTACAAATCAATCCAAAATAGTGTGTTCTAAACATTGCGGCAAACACACATACACATTTTGCTCTTATATGATATGCATATTCATTTGATAGATTGTGTTCGTTATTTACCTACTGGTTATGTTTCACTGACTAAATCACGGATTAAAGATCAAGACCTGCTTTTAAATGACATCAAAAAGGAGGAGGTAAAATTCGATTGCACGTTGTTTTTTAAATGTTTGCTACATCAGAACTTCTTCATTTATGAAGCCATTTGGAAAATACTTTTACCTCTCACACCTGTTTTTCCACTGGCTTGTAAATCTTTGAATACAAAAATAACATCTGCAACAATATTCCTTTCTATTTCACTGCGTGATGCATTTTTTAATTTTTTATTGTGTGGTCATCTTTTATATCTTAATATTTTTTTTATTTAAAACCAATGTTCTACCAATGTACCACCGCGCTGATTCAGTTATTTCTTAATAATAATTTCACAACATTGCCAGATGATATAGCATATTTTATGTCGGTATGATGAAGGATTTTAAAAAGTTCAAGAATTGAAAGAATAAGAAAACTGTTAAAGTTCAAATCAACTAAAATACTAATATAAAACACAAAATTGGCGCGAATTAAGTGTTTTTTTTTCTTATGGCAACAACTTTGAGTTTTTTGCCAGTGTCAAGTAAAAGAATTAAGTGTTTGCGGTAAGTGTCAAACTTTCGTGTCCGTGAATGAATCGTGGATGATGTCTATGTTTTGATAAAGTGCGTATTGCAGAAAGCTTTACTTCTGTACTTTCTCTATTTTGTGCCACCAACCATAATTTCTTTGCCAAAGACTAACAAAATTATAGAGAAAGAAGGTACAAAGGAATATGCATTGAGTTATCTGGTTATTTTAATTCTGAAGTGGAGGTTTTCGGTTACCTAGTTCATACAACAGTAACTACGAACGTACCATATATATATCTTTTATCTATCAATATATTATACATGCATATTATAAGTACTTTTTAACAACAAAAATTAACCGAAAAACTAAAGGAACTAAAATGTGAAATGAATTTATTAGTCAACACACATCAAATACACTATGGAAGTAGATTACCTCCATAGACTTGAGTCGACGCCAAATAAAAATTTGAATAACAAACTATCAAACATTTTCCTATTTAAAAACCAAATGTAATTATCAACTTTCGTTGTTTTTATCATAAATTACAAACTCTTAGCGCTCAATTTGCTTCGGCTAACGCGAATCCTGAATGCAGACTAAGGGCCCATCTGCCTATAACATTGTATGTGCCTCTTGGTTAAGTATATCTTTAATTATAAACAATAAGTATAAATTTCTATACAAAAATATCTTAAAGATTAAATTCCCGATTAAAACACTAAATACACCTGACTGATACTACTAATTTTAAAATTAATGCGTAGTCAAAAGAATAAGTGACATCCAAACCTTAAATAACGTTCTAGTAAAAGTATATAGAAGAGGTATTGCTTGTAACATATCCCTCTCACGCCAGTATTTCCTTTTGTGTTCACGGCAATACCTCTTACACAAGCATCGATGCGAACTGTCAGTATACATTAAAAAATTTGAAGTTCTAGTCGGAGCTCAGCTGAGACCAATAATTAATCTATGGATTTAATATTAACTATAATTAACAAAAATTCATTTTTAAGTGGATGCATAAAATGGGTTTAGTTTAAATAAAGTTATAAAGTATTTGATTAGCAAAAACAAATATATTGCCTCCTACCATGTAAAAATCTAAAAATCATGATGCCAAACAGTTGCGAAAAAAGTTGAAAGTTCTAAAATGTGGCCATAAAAAGATTCGTTAAAATTAATAGTCATCTCTCGTTGGTTAGACTTTAGGCAACACTCGACAGTTTCAATCTTTCTTCTGTTGTTGTCAGTCACAGTCAGTTCGAAAAATCAAATCGATCAATCGAAAAAACAATTTAATTAATTCGTTTCGTAACCAACTTGTTTTGTAGAAGAGGTAGGTAAGTGCACTCAAATCCTCACATAACCTGAGTAACCAACAAATGTTATGAATAATTCTGAAATATAATCCTACCTGCTATACATACATCCGGCTGCTGCTGCGTATTAACTGCTGCGCACCTTAGATTCTTTTGCGCTGGTTCTAGCTTGAAATTGCGAAGCAGGTACGTTCTTTGTGTCATTCGGTTCGGTGATTCATTGTTATGAAATGAAATCATTGTATTTCATTCCATAGCAATTCAGGAAACATTCAGGAATCAATTTGTGTTTAAATTTCACACAGGATATAATCGAAACAATGGCTAAACCGAAAAATGATGATGCATCTGAGGACGCAAAAAAAATTGTCGACGATGCGAAGAACTTCATAGAAAAAGCGATTGCAGATATCGGCAAGACATCTGCAACTAAACAGCTTATTTTAGGTACCGCGTCAGGATGGTACGTATGTTAGTTACATAGCAAACATCAGTTTTTCGTATGCTTTTTCAGAAATGCGTTGTTTATTATATATAAAGGTATACTACAAATGTGTGTAATATCTTAGTCCAAGGTACAGGCTAAAATAGAGAACCCATCTTAAACAAAATGTAGCAATACAGGATCAATTTTATATGATTTTCATGTTCTACTTATTTTCCCAATCAATAAATTAAGCTGGACTAAAATAATTACAAATTAAAGGTAAACTATGTTCTAATAGAGACCTTTCTTTTATTTGACATAAAACTAATTTCTTTAACATTTTAGGGTGACTGGCTTTATTACTATGAAAATTGGTAAAATAGCAGCAGTTGGTATAGGAGGTGGGGTAATATTATTACACATAGCAAGTCAAAAAGGATACATTGATATAAACTGGGACAAAATTAATAAGAAAGTTGATAAGATCAGCGACAAAATTGAGAAGGAAGCAACTGGAAAGTCACCAGATTGGTTTGAAAAAGTAAGCCTTTTTTTATTAACATTGTACTTCAGGTGCTTGAGTGGGTGTCTTAAATTTTTATAACCTTACTAGACCTATTTCGCACTTGCATGCTTAACTTTCATTTTGCTTTCCCCAAAAGCTTTTCAAAGCTCTAGTCATTTAACTTACAAATTACACAAATGCAAAATGTTGTCCTATGGCTGCCTATTTCCTATTTGGGTTTAAAAAGATTCCTAATATATCTCATTTTTCAATCTAAAAAAGTAAGGGCTATGTGATTTAAACTAATTTTGGTGTAATGTTATTTTATTTGAATTGTTTATTTTTCCCAAAACTATCTTCAAAACAACCCTTGCGATACTTGACAATATTTTGAAATAAAAAAGCTCCTGAAATAGAATATGAACAAGATATTATTGCTGCATTTGAATACATTTTGCCTGAAACACATTAGATATCATGAAGTTGCATGTTATCTAACTTGTCACTTGCTATGTGTTTGCATGGTGCATTTATTATAAGTCAGATTGATTCATGATATTGGCTTAGTAAATAAATGATTTGAGATATTAAAATTTTTAAACAAAAGGCTATTTAAAAACATGATTTTCACTGACATGATAGTGAGATCACTGACAGTTACTTGGTGACCATTTGGATGAGGTGTCATTTAGAAAATAATATATGAATTAGAGTTGATAAATTAATGCTTTAAATATGAATCTGTTATTTGGACTGGGCTTACACCTTCATATGTTGGTAAAGTCTCTTATTTACAAACATTAGAGTACCTATAACTTTACTACAGCAAAATAAACATGGAAAAAGTTAAAAAATGCCATCAATAATCACAATAAATGAAACTCTTGACCTGTTCAGTTATCATTTCATTACAGTAGAGTGTTGAATATCCAAACTAATTTGGGGACATGGGTGTTCAGAAAACAGGTTTATTTAGATATTCAAACTGTATTGATTCACACACATTACCTGCTCTTTAAGCTAAACATATAGTTGTAACATCAATTTTCTGATGGTTTAGTATATGGAAGACTTTTTATTATATAAAAGTACATGAATGGTTTTAAAAATCTAATTCTCTTCTTTCAACTCTTTATAAACTGCTGGGTAGCACACTTTTTTAAAGATATTTGCTGAGTTGGTTGTTTGGATCATTGACATTCTGATAATCAGTGCTCTTCATGTCCAGAGCTGGTTTGTTGTTTCATCAAAATATATTCTCATTAAAAACTATACTATTTATTTCACTAAGATATCTCTCATGTTCATTAAATGGACACAAAATTTGTAGGAATAAATTCAAAATTATTTTGTTACAGGTAATGTTATTTGTGAAAGATAATTCATATTACTCAGCTGGGTTCACAGGAGGATTCTTTTTTGGCATTGCTTCTTCATGAATATAAAAAGTTAAATGTTTTAATGTGAGTCATTTTTAAAGAAAATACACTATAAGTGAACAGGTCATGTGTTGCTATATTTGTTTTTATATTTTACTTATATTTTATACTATCAAATTAATAAAATGAGATATGTGCATTCCTACCGCCTACCTTAACTTTATTTTATCTCAGGCTCATGAGCATAGTGTTAAGATA
Source organism: Choreutis nemorana (assembly GCA_949316135.1). Lineage (NCBI taxonomy): Eukaryota > Metazoa > Arthropoda > Insecta > Lepidoptera > Choreutidae > Choreutis > Choreutis nemorana. Next base: position 6,217,929 of record OX438598.1, read on the forward strand.
AATTTAGGTATAACAAATTTATAGTAATGAATACTGTTTGCAGAAAAATTGACCAATAATCTAAAATATTAACATGCACAATTACACATAACACAAAAACATAGAGATACATATTTTTAACCTTTAATTAGCTGGCATTTTCTATATTTTTGTTTGATTTAGTGCTTTTTGAATCAATATTTTGCTTTCTTCTTTGCCTCCATTTTCTGCAAAATTTACACAAAATTGTGAATTCATTTTTGAATAGATTACTATTTGGTATTTAAAATTATTTTGTCTTTCAAACAAATAGTTTTGTTTAAGTTTTTGTTCTGTTTTATGTTACAGGTAGAAAGATTTGTTGATCGAAAATTGGATAAAGCTGAAGATTTAATTAAGAAAAAAGAAGTGAAGGCTAAGCGTTGGTACAACAATTTCACTGGAGATGAAAGTTATCGTACTACTGAGACCCAGGTGTTTCTTGCGTCATTTGTAGCAGGAATGGCTGTAGGCCTAATCTGTGGCAACTAAAATAATCTATGATCTGTAGGATTAGGTGGCAATGTTGAAAAATATATTATAACATGTTTGAAGTATTATTTCTAGTGTGTAAAACTTAATGAAATTTAACCAAATGCATACCTATTTTAAATTACTTTATTTTAATTTAATGTTATCTAATAAAACCCTCTTTTAGAAGTTGATTTTTATTTAAGTCGAATACATAAAAATAGAATACCTGCAACATACTGGCTACATACAAATCAATTTACAATTTATTGGTATAATGTTGAAAAAGTTCTCTTGACTCTAAACTTTCTAGATATTTTACATAATTATCAATATACTTTTTTTTCAATGAAAGTACTGCATTCTGGTATTTTCTCTTCTCAGTTTTAGGAAGTGTGTTCCAAACCGAATCGTTTTGCTCGTTCTTATCTCTAATGATCTCAAAAAGATCTTTAGCACTCCTGTAAATAAATTTTTATACATAAATATACACTTTCAGTTCAATCAATTTAAAAACTAGCCTAAGTAAATTCATAGTGATTTTTCATTGGGGACTGAGCATGACACCAATTACTCGCGGTATGTCAAAGCTGAAAATTATTCAAAGCAAGGTCACTTTATTATTATTTTTAACTTTTTTATATTTATTTCAAAACGGTATTATTATATTCTGATCACTTTATTATATATTTATAGCGAAAATAAATATAACTATTGGTAGTGACAAGGAACATGATACAAAAACTTATTTTCAACATAAACTCACGCCGTAATCCCTCGAGAGGGGTTGGCAGAGGTGTTAAACACCGCATTTCGCATATTTATGTTGAGTCCCAGTGTAACAGGTTGCGAATCGGTCGCTACTATCCGGGCACATTGAGAAACATGGCAGCTACAACTTACGGCAACCCGAGAATTGAACCCTCGACCGCTCGGGTTGGATAGTTCGGTTAACCAAGGCACGTAACAAACTGGGCTATCACGTCCTTCTTATAAAGTAACAACTATAACGAACTAACAACTTGTTTAAATGTATATATTTATCTATAAAAGGAGAAGGCCTGACTGACTGGCACATCAACGCCCAGCCTAAACCCTAAGACCTAAAAAGGGACAGCACGGAAGCTGTCGGGACACCTGTGGTTATGACCATGCTATCTGTGCAATTGCTATCAACGACGGCTTTTAATACATCTGTTGGTCAAAAAGCTGGTAAGTTAAGATGGTAGTTTAGTTAGGAGAATACGATGCCAAACTCAGTCAAACGCCTTCGCCGTATCCAGACTGATAACCTTGACTCTCGACAGCTAGCGTCCACAGGTGCGTGAGATACACAAGAAGATAACTGAGTCGAACGACTGTGGTGAAAGCTATGTTACCTCTATTTTATTTATTAAACTAAACGGGCAAGCGAAACAAGAGAAGACCTATTCTCAAAATACTAGAGCAATCCGGCATTTATATGTACAAATTTTATCGTTATCGAGTATCGTTCGTATAGGCGTAGAAAAAATTAAAAAAATATTTTTAAAAGATTTTCGAGATGGGGATTGTGAGTTACCAGTTCAAAGCGAACCACTCGTAATTTTAATAATTCCACGTCACGACACACATTTTTTAATAGTTTATTGTGATGGAATGGAAAATGAAATGATATGGTATTACATAGATAATACAACGTCTAAGACTAAGCGAAACAATACGTATTCTAAATAACACAAAGTTCCGCCCCCGTCGGAATTCGAACCCGAAACCTCAAACGTAGCAATCGGCTAATTATACCACTGCAACTAGGTCTAGGTCGTCGAGGAGTAAGTATTTGAAAAATGATTTTGAGACTGAGTGAGTCACGAGTCCATTGTCCGTTGCCGTTGTCACCCCCCTGATGACTGGTACCTAGGGCGGACCGCACCCTCGCCCCCCTTACGCTGCCACTGCATGAGGAACTAAAGATTAGGATATAGCTCCTTTGTACAAAAAAAAACTCAAGACAATACAAAGTTTGCAAAAATACCACAAAACTTAAAAATCTATCCATAACATTTTGGACTAATTCTGTGTATTAAGTTACATTCGGTTTTGATATCTACTTTACAACTGTCTATTCGTTAATTTGTTTTGGTTAAATAATTATTTTATTTTGAATGGAACATTTTCAGAAAACAGCTCATTTTCCCTGTTCTCGTGGAATGACCCTGCCGCAGAAAGAAATTCAATGAAAATTTAAGTCTAGCTAATGGTTCATAAGATATAGTCCGCTGACATACGGACAGACAGCAGAGTAATTAGTAATGGGTCCCGTTTTCCCTTCCCATTGGTTATCGAGACAATAAAAATGAAATTGTGACCATTTCAATTCTAGGAATTTAAAACCTATTATGTATTCATATAACAAATTCTATTGATATTTAAATATACTTACTTTACATTAGGTGGGGCTGGTTCAGAAATGTTTTCTTTTAAATTTTCATGAAGCCTACAGTTTCTGATATTTTTTGATGATACTTCTTCATATTGCATATCACTAAAACAGTAATTTAATTGTAATTTTATGATAAACTTATTGGTGGCAATGTTCAATGGAGAGGTTTAGTGATGTTGAAAATACTATATTCAATAACATTAAAATATTTTTAGTAATTATTAAACAATTTTTGAAATCAATCAATAAATGATTGAAGTTTACGTATTTTAATTCGGAACGCGTGTTGCCTTTTGACTCGCGTGTGACGTCACGCCATTTGTATTAATGGTTTAGGGTAAAATTGTTGGGATTTATGGTAAAATACTGGTTTTTTACTTTTTCGTTAGTTCGTTCGTAAGATAATATAATTAAGCGAATAAACCGTGACCGGTTATGGTAGGTAGACAAAAAGACTTTTTTAATTGCGTCTCTCTTCTCTTGTTACTGATTGGCGATTTTATATATTTTAGTACCTACTCTTCGGTCTAAAGGGCGAATGAGTCGACCATAAGCGATCACGGCCCGATCGCATCCTATATTATATTATCTGGATGTCATCATTACGTTAATCATAAAATATGTATGACATACTATAGGTATTATATGATCACTCTTTTGAGGTGTTTGAATAAAAAGGGAAGTTATTCATTAAACTTACATGGAATAATCCAATGAAGGAACAACACTTTGAGTTGTTTCATTGTTAATACTATCTTCTTCACCTTGTGTAAATTCTTCTTCTACCTCAACCAAATTATTAAATTGGCCATTCAATTCCTGGTCCCTGAAATTTAAAGCCAATTCTATTTGCTTATAAAATATAAAATAATTGATAACTATTTAGAGTACAAACCAGTACCACTCTCATACCTAGACCAGCGTGTCTTAAATTTATATTAAAATACTACAATGATAACATAAAAAATAATTAAGACAAAAACATTGGCAAGATGCGCACGGTGCAGCACTGAGGAGTTTAGCCTGTACAAACGGTCTGGTTTGGATATCTTACCATTGACCAGTATAAGTAGAAATAAAATGGTCTAGAAATAAGCCTGCGGACCCCCATACATATACTTGTTGACCCTTTGGGAGCCACCGACCACAGGTTAAAAAATACTGCATGGAGTTAAGTTTTTACTCAAAAATCTTTGCTCCTTAAATTAGAATAATTTATTTATGGGTCTTTCCTTGAAAATTGGGAAATTCCATGGTTACAATGATTTTTTTATTTGGGTTGAAAAGATGAAGTAGTATTCTTTAATGATGCTTATTTTTTATAGTTTATTGTATTATAGAAAGAAATGCCACATTGATATAAACATAAACATACATCTCATTTTTTTATTCAAATGCTAATATTTTTGTCAGTCCCTAGCTATTTTGTGTAATTTTCTTGTATTTTTAAATAAATTCACTGACCCTTTCAAGTCAGAATGATTTATTTATTTTTTAGGAGAGAAGAGGGTAAGCATATTCTCCCATACGCCCCACCAAATTGCACACTTTCAGAGATATTCAAGATTGAAATTATGAATAAACAAAGTAATATTCTAAGCAGTCTGATATCAACTAACTAAGGAAGTCACTTTACTTTTATTATAATAAATACTTAAATGTGATTTTTGTCAAATTTGTCTCACATACAATTGATCTTTGTTTTTATCACCTAAAAGGACCTAAAAAGTGCAAAAATTGAAAATGGGCTTCTAATGTTTATTTACCTCTTTTCATTTCTATGTATCATGAAGGGTTCTGCTTCCTTTAAGTAATCTGCAAACTTTTTTTTATAGTTCTTTGAAAGCTCTATACGCAGTTCATGAATTCTTTGTTTTTCTGTTTTACTAAGTCGTGTCCACGATTTGGTAGCTTGAATCTTTAAATTATTTATCTAAAAGGTGCAATAAAAATATTAAAGTCTCAGTTAGTTTTATGTTCCTGAAGGCCTGAAACATTTTTTATTCAAGACCAGGCAGGCATTTGACCCCAAACCTGCCTGATGTTAAGGGGCGATGAGGTCTAAGGTGGATCATGCCTGCCTAGGAGAAACCTACTCACTCTTGCCTTAAAGAGGCCCAAGTTATATTAGACAGGGAACACATTGGCAGGCAAAGAATTCCACACCCTTGCAGCACGCATTATGAAGGAGCTATTGAAGCATTTAGTGTGGTGGTTGGAATATCTACCACAAGAGGATGAAACTTCAGCCTATGTCTAGTATTTCGATTACAAAAGGGGGCCGGTGGAATTAAATTGTTCAATTCCGCGCATACTCTCCAAAATGTATCCTATAAAATACTGATAGACACGTAACTTCGTGGTGGTGGCTGAGGTCATGAAAGTTAGCAATATCATCGTCAAACCCGATTATTCTTCAGGCTCACTTTTCAACAGTCTAAAGCTGCTAGCTGACACTTGGCTGAACCATCCCAAAGATGACACATTATTTATTTAAAGTTAAATTTACTTAAAAGTTTATCATAAAGTATATTAAAACTTAAGTAAAAATCATGCAAAATTTTTTAATCATAAGTGAAAACATTCAGTCATTTCATTTTAAATTTCAGAGATTTTTTGTTTTAAATCACCAAGTCATTCCTAACATAAACCAGTTATACCTACCATGGAACCAAGTAACCAATAGACTTTTCTCCATATACACTCTTAGCTTTTGTCGGTTTTAAATTGTTATATGCTATAGCTCTAGTATATACAGTGTGATTGTGTCTTGTAGGCTTTTGTAAAACTAAACTCCAAATAAAACATTTTAACTTGTAAACAAAGGTAACATTTTAGTGTTAAATCATCTCAATTTATTTATTACTGTACTTGTTTTAGTTAGAAAATTTTAGTTGATGATGATTTAGATGATGAAGTGTAAACGGTTTTTCTTACCTGTAAATTGTGATCGATTTTTTTTCTTCTGACAAACAATTGTACATAGAGAGCTAAGTCAGTTTTAGGAATTCTTTTAGATTTCTTCATTTTAACCACAAAAACAAAGACTGTTTGTCACTCGGTGACTTGTTTTTTTTAAATGTATTTCTTTAACGGCATTGGTTTAGTACCATACTGCCTAATCATCATAATTTCTCAATTCTTGAAGATGATACATGAGATAAGGATGATAAGATTAACAATGAAAATGATGAATCTGCCTACAGTAACATGTTAGTACGGTTACTGTAGGCTCTAAGGAGTTACTTGGGAGATGACGAAAAGCGCAGCCAAATCGTCGTATTTCACTTTCTCTACAATTGTACAGAACTACAGATATTTACTGGTTAAACACTTCTAGTATTTTATACATTAAATTCTGCTGATATATAAGAAAATACGATTTAAAAATCTAACTGATACTTCCCTTTCCCGCCAAGTAACTCCTTATAATTCATTTTTAGGCCGCAGTGTTGCCAGATAGACGGATTGCTTTCACCCCAAATCGTCTCCGAAATTCCCTTAAAATTTAGGTTTCAAGAATAAAACCCATAAACATAAATGTGCGAGGTTGGGGGAAGAGAAATAATTTGTTACGAAGCCCCCGTGTGGGCGAATAGAGCTACGATTGGCACTGCGCGACGTAAATTGCTTTAGAGTCAGAGACTAGCGTGAATAGAACCTTCAGCACTGAGGCCCTTTCGATTCTTGCGGGTGTTGTACCGGTCGATTTAGAAATAAAACGGCGTGCGGCAATGTATTATAATTCGCGGAATGGTATAAGTTCAGATTTAAAAGAATCGAAGGATTGGGCTAAAATCAGTAGATTATTTCATCACCTAAGTAATTCAATAAACCTTACAGTAGGGGAGAAGGAGGCACATTAGCACATTTTTCAAATTTGGATTCCTAAAAAATCAACTGTAAGGAGAAACAGAAAAGACATATTTTTCTAAGCTTACTTACTCCTTTGTTAATTTAAAAATGATGAAATGTTTGAATTTGTTGAAATCGGTAAAGAGAAAAATGTGTTTTTAAACTCAAATTTGTTCAAATCTGCCTCCCCATGGGGGCATATTTGAATCAACATGGGGCAGCTTTGAAAAATGGGTTAGAAACCAGAAAAATGAGAGAAAAGAGTAACAATTTGTCTTTATTATTCTGATAAATGTTGTTATTAAAAATGAAATAAACTTATACAAAACTTCTAAAGTTAAATCTTCCATTACAGTAACAAAAATAAAAAATATAGTTTTTAATTGTGTCTAACTTCCTCCTTGTTAACAAAAATAATTATATTGCACAAGAGTATCAGTTTATTGTGATTATAATTATATAATACTGCCACAGACACAAAATTAAACATAAAATAAACTCAATATCAAACTTCTAAAACTTTTAATTTAATCAGACTTCCATTTTGGTAACAAAAATAATTATTTTTCACAATTATTTTAAAGTAATCATCTTACGTAGGTCCTGTCCTATTTACCCCATATGAAAATAAGAAAAATCGAAATTGAAAGAAAACCTTCCTGCAGTTTTGGACGTGCCAGCATTATTAGGTGCTGGCAGTTTTGTTGCTATATCCAAAATTGTAACAGACCCTGTATCAACTTTGTCAGGAAAGTGAAAGATATCTCCTTTTCTTTTCAAGTAATTCACAGTAAAGGTATTAAAGTCCTTCTCTTCAATTATTGCAACGAAAGCTAAAGATGAAGTCTCGTTCAAATGTGCCCCGTTTGTTTTGATCAAATCTGCCCCATGGTCACTTAAAAAGATAAAAAATTACAAAAAAAATAATGTAAAATAACTGGCAAGCAAAAACTACAATGTGGATTGAAAACTTTTAAATATTGCACAATTTTGTGAAAGAATTAGTTGGAAACCTTTACTCACGTGATTGTAAATCCCTTGCAACATTTATTTTTATTTTTAACTTTGCCAATAAAAACTCTTTTTGACAATGAAACATGCGCGCTTTGTGACTTGACGTTTGTCATAGCCAATGTTGCCAATACAAAAATGAAGTTGCGGCATAGATCAACATAAAGCTGCGTTCAGAAATAAACTTGTTCAAATCTGCCTCTGTGCTGAGGTGCCTCCTTCTCCCCTATTAGTACTAGTGTGGTACTGTAGGCAGATTCATCACTGTCATTGTTCATCTTATCATCTTCATCTCATTTATCAACTTATCATCTTCATCTCATTTATCATCTTCAAGAATGAGGAATTTATAATTACTGATGATTAGGCAGTACGCATACTAAACCAATGCCGTTCAAGAAATACATTAAAAAAAACGCCAGCAAATAATTAAACATGTTTTTCCTGTTGTGTTGATTGTTTGTTTTTGGTAAAATAGGTTACCGATTTCGATATTTTTCTTTGCCTGTGCTTAAATATTGTTAAAATTATGGAAAAAATACTTATGTAGACTTTCGAATTACATTTCTTTTCAAAAATAAACAAATATTGTTTTTGGTTATTGATCAAGTAAATTATTGTTTCTTCCCTCACTCATTTTAACCCGATTTTCCTTCATAAAATTAAAACATGCGTAACCAGTACGAAGAAGAAAGGGTTTGGGAAGGCCCAAACCATAGCCAGTATGAAGTAGGTGTATACTTATATTTTTGGATTATTTAGAAGAATCAATCAGTTATAATTTTGAATGATGTAAAATCTTATTTTACTAACACAAGCATGAAGAGGGAGGCGATGATGTTATTGACAATCCGGAAGAAGTGCTGCAAGAATGTCTTGAAAAATTTAAAACACCAGACTATATTATGGAACCAGGGATTTTTGGTCAGCTTAAAAGATATTTTCAAGCTGGAGGTAATCCAGAACAAGTTATTGAACAATTGTCATTAAACTACAGTGCTGTTGCCCAGATGGCAAATTTATTAGCAGAGTGGCTTATACTTGGAGGTATGTTTTATTTGTTATTTTGGTTAATGTATTCTTGCACTAAAAAGCATAATGATATGAAGTGCAGGATGCAGATGCAGGTAACATAGTAATTAACACATAATTATAAGCTTGAAAACAAGGCTGTTGTGACTCTGTCCACAGCTTAAAAGTATTTATGTTTCTTGTAGTGCTTTAAAAATGACATTATTCTAAGGTTGAGGCGAAACACTAAATACTGCAACATACCAGACTATATTCTTAAATTTTAGGTGTAAAAGTAACAGAGGTTCAGGCAATGGTGGAGAATCATCTGAAAGATATGATACTAAAAACATTTGATCCTAAGAAAGCTGATACCATTTTCACTGAAGAAGGAGAAGTATGACCAATATTGTATATTAACTACTTTTGAATCAAGTTAGATTTTAAGCTTTCTGATTATACATAAAAAGTGGTCTCAATCAACTGTTTTAACAGACCACCAGGCCAGTTTTGACACTTAAAGTTAATATTTCATTTGAATGAAATGCAGTTCTCAGTTCTGTGGTATTGATGTTGCTGTTTGAGTTTAATATGATTTTTAAGAATTGTTTCTTCTTTACTCATAAAATTTCAGACACCTGCATGGTTGACAGAAATGATTGAACATCCTACTTGGAGATCTCTGATATACAGATTAGCTGAAGAATACCCAGATTGTCTGATGCTTAACTTCACTATTAAAGTAAGAGATTATTAAAAAAATGCTACATTAAACTTTTTTACTTGCTTAATCAGAGACTGATTGTATGTAACATTTTTAGCTCATATCAGATGCTGGTTTTCAAGGAGAAATAACAAGCATATCAACAGCTGCTCAACAGATTGAAGTATTTTCCAGAGTTCTCAAGTCTGCTATTGTTGGTTTTTTACAAAGCTCAGATGATTGGCAAAATAGTGTTAATGAGTGTGCAGTAAGTAAACCAATCTAGCTTTACATATAAAATAACAATTACAAATATGTACAGATGTATTAGTTTAAGCAATGATGCATAATTTCTGTCTGGAAAAAGCAACCAGATGGCTCTTGTATTTGAGTTCTTGAGGGAATTTGGAATCTTTTTGCATAGTGCCTTACAACCCTAGAAGGGGTGGATTTCCCAAATGACTACAGCATGGGGTCTTTAAAAAGGGTGTTTACAGGGTGAAGCCTGCATGATACCCAAGGCACTGCAGATGTCTATAAGCTACCATTAATACTTACCATCCGGCAAGTTCTATGTCTGATTGCTACCTCAGTGGTATATATAAAAAAGAAATTGCATGGAGCATTTTTTTCATTAGAAACCTAATGGAAAGGTGGTAGCATTGAAGTTCACATACTAATTAATGTTTAAAAATTGTCATTAAAAGTTTTATAGGAATATCAGTTTATGTGTAAAAGTAAAGCATTTTTTTACCTGACTACATTTTACTTACATTTTGGGGCCATGAGGCACTTAAAAGTTTCCAAACGGCCATAGGGATTCAAATACCAAGAGTCATCCAGTTGCTTTTTCCAGACTGAAATTACTCACCTATATGACTTGATTTTAGAAAATGGTTTGCCATGGAGCTCATACTTATGTGTACAGTCAAGTAATTGTGCATATATTATCCCAAGAACCAAGAGGTGGAGCAATCATGAAAAGACTCAGTCAAGAAATTACAAGATGTGCCCAAGTCAGGTAGAAATCCATGCAGCTTGCTTGCTCTGTTTTAAGGGGTCGTACATTAATCACGTGAGGTCTGAAAGTGGGAGGGGAGTTCAAGAAGATTTTTTCTTGAACTCCCTTGAACAAGGGGAATAGGGGGGGGGTTGTAATTACACATATAAATTTTCCTGTTGAAAGCTGGATTTTAAAATACCAAAACATTTTTATTCATAATTAATTTACCGAAATCACGTAAAATTGAACGCTTTCTTCCAACTGAAAATCTATTTTTTACAAGTACATAGTTATAACTTATGAATACAAAAATTCTGAATAGAAAATACATAAATACAAGGAGATTCTCTGTGTGTTGCCCAACATCAATGATGCTGAGAGGATGGCTGACTGAAAATGTTGATCCAGCAGCGAGGCGCTAAACTTATTACCTTGGACGGCTAGTTTTTCGGACCAGAAAACTTCCCTTAATTATTTTGGTCAGAAACCCCCTTAAAACCTCCTTATTGTCCTACTTAAATCCTCATTATCTTCTGTGTTCTCCTATGTGCGGATGCTTAATTTTCCCGTATAAAATTATATTATACCTGTATTTAAAGATGTTTAATATACCTAATTGGTAAAAAAATAAAGGTAAACTTAGGTGGGGGTGGAGGGGGCTAATACAAAACCAAACCACGTCATCAGGGGGAATGGGGCTCTGAAAAGTTACATAGAACAAAACGTGATTAATGGACGACCCCTAAGAAGATATTTTGTCATGTTTGAGATCTTAGGTTAATTTCTATAATTAAAATTATAAACAATTATGATTCTAAATAACACCGGACGTCACCGTCACAAAGTTACGTATGCGTTTCCGTTTTCTTGTAAAACTAACTAACTAACTAAGGGTTTTATCATGAAATCGAACGATTGTTCATTAATTTTGAATTATATGAAGACATTGGTGTTAAAAACAAATTTATAATTGTGAAGCCAGCAGTGACGACACTGAAAACGCTACTGATAATTTGGTTAGTATGTATAAATGCTGATTCTTTGTTCAATTCTGGATTTACTCATTTAATTTTTATAAACTTTCGATATTTTATAAAAATGGATTATAGATTTTGTAGGAAAAGTACAATTTTCTAGTAACAAAGCTTTCCTATTATTGTTTTTCTTATTAAAACTTTTCTATAGAACAATAAAATTTGATTTTCAGATGTTTGAAGAGCGTATCCATTTATTCAATTTAATCGATTAACAGTTTTGTCAATGATTTGATATTATGTTTAGTTAAAGACAGCTTTATTTATTACAGTGGGCATGATGTCACTCCCATAACATTGGCACTAACAACAGGGGAGTCATGGCGCAACGCCCGTACAGCCCTAGCAGCTATGTTGTCTCGTGGTGCTCTCAATCCTGCAGATATATCTGTACTTTTCAGAGCTTATACACAGACTGAACCCCCACCAGTTCATTTATTAAGAATACCACAATTTTTAGGTATGTTTAAATAAAATATATGTTTTATTTGAGAACACTAATACCCATGGAAGAGTAATTGCAAGCAAATATCGCCTGAAACAACGGGCCCATGATGATTCTGTTTCGTCGTAAACATAAGCGGCATGCCCCGGTTACCAGGCATCAGGGGGCAGAGAACGGTAACGGGCACGTGACTCGCGCAGTCATAAAATCATTTTCTAAATAATTACTAGCGGTTTGAATTGATAACTGAGATTATGTGTGTCTCGGAATATGTATGTTATTTGGGAGGGTGCTTAATAAAAATGAAATCGGCCCTGGTTGCTAACCTTCGCTACGCTGCCACTGGTTCCATAGGTATTACTTCGTTGGTTTTAAACCAGTCTGATGATCTTTGCAAAACTAATGATCTTTTTGTTTTTTAGAACTTCTAGTAGATTCACTTTTTAAATTGGGAAGCAAGTTGAATCCTGAACATAAGTCGAAATATATGTATTTATTGGCATATTCTGCTAGTGTGTATGAAGGCCCAAATGGAGCAAGGCCTGTAAAAGATGAGCTAAAAGCAACAGTCCAAGCTATTGAGAAGGTGCATGCCGTTTGTAACAGTTCCGCAAGCTCCAGTGATCTTATTGCGGAACTACAGTCTTTGTATCACTGTATAAGGTTAAATTTTTGTACAAATAAATCTTACTTTAATCAAGTACAGTTTTGTAATGTTTGATATTATTTCAGATTTCCAGTAGTGGGTATGGGAGTTTTGGTATGGGTTGAATGTGTTGTCACAGAGCCTTCCTATTTTAAGCTTTGCACTGAACATTGTCCTGTTCATTTAGCACTTTTGGATGAGGTAGCATCCTGCCACCAATTGCTACATCATCGGCTTTTAAGATTACTGGTTCAACTCTTTGAGTCTTCACAAGATGAATTAGAGATTTTGGTACAAGTAAGTAAATTAAAATTGATTTATATGGTTTTACTGGTACAAAGTAAGAATTTCTAAATGTTCATGGCTTTCTTGTTTTATTTTAGTTGGAATTAAGGAAGATGCTATTAGATCGTATGGTGAATCTTCTTAGTCGTGGATGTGTCGTTCCAGTGTTGCGATATATCAAACAGTGTTGGCAACGTGGTGACACTGATATTTCATTGATTCGATACTTTATTACAGAGGTTACTTATTTTTATCAATTTATTTTGTGATGTTGGTTTAAATATTGATATTTAAGACTAAAAAGTTAAATATAGTACTATCAGAACATGTGCTACTGCTAGTGCTTATGATTGGTAGATAGTAGATACCAGTCATTTTTGGAATCAAATCTTCAAAAACTTCTTTTATTCCATAGGTTTTGGATGCGATTGCACCTCCATATACACCTGAGTTCGTGCAGTTGGTGCTTCCAATGGTTGAGAATGAAGAAATAACAGGAACCATGAGAGCTGAGGGCGAGAATGACCCAGTGTCTGAATTTATAGGTAAACCAGATAATTAAATAATGTAAAATAAAATACTAACCTGGTACTATATTATCGATCGAGTCTAAACTGATCTTGACACACAGATCGAGTCTAAACTGATATGAACTCGCGTCCTCCGATATGTGGGTAAACCCTAGACTGATTTGGCTCATACTGCATCTTAATTCTTTTTGCCTTTTATGCCTACCAAATTTCACGACGATCTGAACAACGACACTCAAATTATCATTGGACAAACGCCGGATTCCTAAAGTAGACTCGGATCTTAACTGGCTTGTTTAATTAACATTTTGTATTAAATAACATAAAATGATTCAAACTATTGGCTCGATCCGAACTTTGAACTCCTATGTTTCGGGGACCCTTAGATCGATTTAATCGGCTCATATTCGAACTAATTTTTGCCTCATTAAGATGCATACCAATTAAGCCTTTTGACTATCTGAGCAACATACTCGAGTTATCGTCGGAAAACATTTTACATACATACTAACGCCGAATTGCTCCCGTACTCTTAATTCGCTTCGCAACTACAATAATTTGCTCTGAGACTTATTGAGAATAATATGTAAAAAAACTTTTTTTTTGTTTCAGTTCACTGCAAGGCTCATTATGTGGTGGTTTAAAATATTGATGAGTAGATAAAAGTCTATTTAAGAAATATAATGAAATTATTGTGTATTTTAACTACATGTTTGGTTTTATTTATTAACAACCTCTAGCTGCTTTCCTTTCATAGTATCTCTTGAGTGCCTGATCAAATACTTCACCTACTGTCCTCTTTTTCCATGGATCAATCTTAGGTTTGAGCTCAAGTGGAGGTGTTATTTCACCTCTTTTAATAATGTCTTCATTTTCTTTTACCTCTTTAGTATTTGTTTTGATAGTTACTTCAGGTTCTTTAGATGTTTCCACAGGCTGATTAGTATTTGTTTTATCGTTTTCATCTTCGCTTGACTCATCTATCGAAAAATCAGAGTCAGCATCAATATTCTCATCTTGTTTCGATTTCTTGGCACTTCTTATGCTGTTTAAGTTGATGCGGTTAATTTCTTCATCTGAATCTTCTATTTCTCCATCAGATAATTGGGAATTCATGTCTGAAGATGTTTTACGTTTCCGATAGTTCCTTTTCGATTTGCTATCACTTTTATCTTTTTCATTTTTCACCATTTCTTCCTTTTTTTTTGTAGAACCTAACTTTTGTTCATACAAGTGCCGGTAAAATCCTCCTGTAAAAATCATTTATTTATGCACAGTGCATCCTAAACCCGCGATTAGGTAACACAAATGTTTGACCTAAGCAGCAATTTATTGCACAGAATTTATAGGTAGTTAAATTGCACTGTTTTTAAAATCAATTGAGAAAAAAACCAAGGCAAGATTTATTTTCGTGCTAAACTTTCACAGAAAGAGAAGTTATATTCATGAACATTCAACAACAAATAAATACTGTTTCTGTTATGTGAAATAGAAATCAATTGTTTAAAACATTGTTATTAATTTATAAATAATAAGTGAGTGGGTTTATGACACTACATACTATAAAATAGTATAGTGTGTCATTTCAGTCTAGAAAGAGAAAAATGTGTGTATATGCCAGCATAGGCAATATGCAAAATATTCCCTGATTTTTCATGCTATAAATAATTTTATATTATAGCATGATCTTAAGTACTTTTAATAAAAAGACTTAAAAATGTGTTTTCCATCTAATTCTAATCTTGGATTAATTTGGAATACCCTACATGTATTTCTGATAAAAACTGAAAACTATTGCATAATTTTATACCTAGATCCTTTTGTTTGGTAACATCCCCAATACTTTCTAAATATTCTTCACGTTTCTCTTTTTCTTCTTCATTTTGCAATTCTTCTAATTTCTTTTTGTAAGCTGTAGTGACAAAGACTTCTTTGTCTGCAAACTCATCCCCTTCTTTTTCTCTTTCTTTTTGAATCTAAAAAACATTATTAATAAAATTATACTAGCATCACCATTTTTCGTTTTCTGTCAATATTAATGCGACAAAATAAGATTGTTAGTTATTTAAAAAAAGCTTTAAATGCAATTTTAGTTCATATACTATTAAAAAGGAATGGTAGGTTTGAAAGTACAGACACTATGTCAAAGAAAAACATCACACCCCCGGTGCAACACTGTGCGATATACATTATTTAATTTCTTAACAGTCAAATTCAGTGGAGGGGTTGGCACTTTAGTATTAGACAATCTCTGCATCCACTAGTATCCACCTACCTGTCTTTCAATTCTTCGTTCATTTTCAATTTTTCTTTTGTTAGCAGATTTTATTAAATTATTTATGTATTTCGGTTTTTTCTCTTCTTTACTTTTCATTTTCTTCTCTTCTTTGGCACTTGTCATTGAGTCATAAATTTCATCATACTGGTAAACGGTTGGGTCTTCTAAAACAACCTTCTCTTGGGCAGCTTTCACCTAATGGATAACAAATTTAATACTGCATTTGTGTATATCCGTAGTATGTAACTAAGAACCTTAATTGGACACTAAAGTAATGTACTGAAAAGTAACTTCCAAAGTAAATGAGTCCACAAGAAAGACTAGTTTCTTGTGTAACATTTTATAACAAATACCAGTGTATTTGTTGAGTTATAAAATGGTACATTAATCTATGAATGTATGACTGAGTATGATTTTTCACCTGTCTTGATTTGCTTAAGTTAGTTTGGATTTGTGGAGGCTTTTTGGAAGATTCTTTATCTGAATCAGAGTCATCACCAAAGATGTTTCGAGTTGCTTGGAAAACAGGATTTGTTTTTGATTTTTCTGGCAATAGAAGTCCATATCTGAAACAAAGTTTTAGATTAGATGGCTGCAAGTATTGATCAAGACATGAAATGTTATTTTATGTCATGAAAGCATTTAATTATTTGTAAATCTTTAAATATGTTTATGATTTGATGGCTCACTTTTTGATCTTAGACATCTCGTCGAATCCTGTTATATGTTAAATATAATATTCGTGTAAGAATTAGAAAGAACAAGAATCTAAAATAATGTAGAAAAAATGCTTTTTTGTCCTCTATTTCTGTTTTCCTCTAAATTGGAAAAGGCAGAAAGCATTAAAACATACAGCACAAGTATACCGTAACAGTTATTTCTTCTTTTTGAAAATGGTGAGATGATAATGATGATTACAGGACGGAAATGATAGATAGATTTAGTGATGAATTTACCTACAGAAACAACAGATATTCACTGGTTAAATTACTAGCATTTTGCGCATTAAAATATGCTGATATACAAGAAGAGACCATGAAACTAGAAAACTTTAACTGAAACTTCCCGTTCCGCCAAACAACTCTTTTTTTAGTTAATTTTACCACCTTCCAACAAACTGCGCGCTTTTTTTCTCAACATAGGATGATGAAGCACAGCGGTAGGCTGCATGTCATGGCTGTATCAAGCGAATTTCATCGTCACGTCGCATTGGTGAAAAAAAACTCGCACCTATTAAATTCAAATTCAAAATGTTTTTGTACAAATAGACTTAAAGTAAGTGCTTTCAAATCGTAATTTTTTTACCTACCACCGGTTCGGAATGCTATCTACGAGGCATTACACGAAAATTCTTGTTTGTTGGGAGAGATGGAATATAACATTTGTCATCCGTTTTTGCTGGATGGCAAAAATGTTAAATTTTTCACTAGCTTTTTTCAAAAATCGTAAAAAACATGTTAATATTATATATGACGTTCATTATACATGTTCTCAGAAAGTCCAACTGTGACATAGCTCAAATACCAAAAGTCATCCGGTTGCTTTTTCCTAACTGGTTTACGCACTATTGCCTTGACTAGTAGGTAAGACAGTGCCGGATTTATATTTTTTATGAGTGTAGGCCACTTTATTTCCGCCGCTCCTTGTACATACCTTTCTAGAATAATCATTTTCCATTTGTAGTAAAGAAGGCCTTAAAGTGAAATAAAATTTGAATTAGTCATTAAGAGGGTAAAAAAAAATCAAGGTTTACAATTTTCTACGGGCCTTTTTAATAGCGAAATCATCTATAATATCATCATAGTTTATGGTTTTCATTATGTCTGCTTCTAAGTAGAGAAGAGCTAAAGAATTCACTTTTTCTTGAGACAATGAAGACCTTTGATAATTTTTCACGCGTTTTAAACAAGAAAAACTCCTTTCCCCAGAACAATTTGTAGTAGGAGTGGAAAGTGCAATGCGGAGAGCTATATCCAAGTTAGGGTATACATTAGACAGAGATTGATTCCTCAAAAACGTTGAGACTGAGTAGTGAGTTTGATTCAGGCTTCACTGCATGCTCTGCAGTTTTATCAGAGGAAATGTGACTTTGAAAATGCACACATTCTTGAATCAAATCGTCCTCTAAATCATTGGTATAATATTTCACGAGAGACTTAGCTTTTTCTGTAACTCTTTGTGTTAAAAGTTCAGTCATTTTTGTTAGAAATGAAATCTTTAAAGTTTAAGTAAGCATTATGCCTTCTCTGTATTTCAGCTCTCAGTCTATTAAGGATGACCAAAAAGGTGTTCACTCTGAAATAATCTCTAGAGCCGGAGGGTATTTCAGGTTCTTCATTCGTTGTTTCATCCGTCATCTTTTTTCTTTTAGATTGTCTCTTTGTTTCACCTTGATATTCCTTAAGTGTGCTCATCTCCATTGGTTTTTCTTCGAAATAGTCGAAAGTTTTCTCGTTCTGCTATTATAAACTCTACTAGAGATCGTCAGATACCGTCAATACATCTACAGATGAGCTCTGAATCTGAACGCTCACCTTATTTAACCTTTCCAAAATAACTGTTAGCGCCATCTACAGTCAACGTGCGCAAATGCGTTGACATAAACACAATGTAAATATTAAAAAAAATCTTTGTAACAGAAATGGCGGGTAGAAAAAAAATTGACAGACGAATTACACGATTTAAACGAAAATTAAAATTATTGTCTACAAATATCCTGCTTAAATAGCTTCTTATTCTTCATAAAAACGTGTTGAAATCATCAAACATGGTCCTTCGAGACGGATAGAAGAATTAATTCGAATGAAAGAAGACAAGTGAGATACGACGGAAGGCGTTTCCCGGCACGTATCTACTTACACATCTCACCAGCATTTCCAGAAGGAGAAGCAGCTTAGGACATCAAGGTTTAGGTCAAAAGGTCGTATCCTTCCTCTTCCTTCCTACTTATTCGAATTCGATTTGGACTAATACTGTCATATTATTGTGTATATTTCAGTTTAAAAACGTCGTAGTATAAGTTTCTACTACTTCGCTACAGTCGCTGCCCAGTCTGCAGCTTTTTAACGGTCTTCAAGGTGATCTTTAAACGTTTGAGTACTCTTTTGCTTTCTAATTTCCTCCGAAGATTAGTGAATATGGTGATATATCTGATATAAGCGATCTCAAAAGGCAAAGAGGCGTTTTAAAAAGTCGATTAACATATTTTGATAAAAACCTTAGTAAAGTTGAAAATATCTCGTTAGGAAAAAGTCAGTTAGTCGAACTGAATTTAAGAATATCTCAATTAGAGTCAGTATTTGATGAATTTAATAAAGTACAAAGCAAAATTGAATATGTCTCTGA
Source organism: Choreutis nemorana (assembly GCA_949316135.1). Taxonomy (NCBI): domain Eukaryota; kingdom Metazoa; phylum Arthropoda; class Insecta; order Lepidoptera; family Choreutidae; genus Choreutis; species Choreutis nemorana. The sequence goes on from OX438598.1 coordinate 6,236,986, forward strand.
TGAAAATGATCTCTCAACTCAGATGGAGTATAGAGATGATTTCGAAGAAAAATATTTTAGATCTATTTCTGTTGTAAAATCAATTAGTCAAGATCATTCTCAGACGGAGAAAAATACTGATAGCCGAAGTTTAAGCGATAGAATTACAATGTCTAAGGTGAAATTACCTGATATCAAGCTTCCCACTTTTAACGGCTCGTATGATAGCTGGCTAGAATTTAAAAATTCATTCTTTACAATGATTCACGATAGGAATGATCTAGATGAGATTCAGAAATTTCATTACTTAAGGTCATCTTTGAGCGGTGCCGCACTTCAAGTCATAAGCGCTTTAGAGTTCACGCATGAAAATTATTCCCACGCTTGGGACTTATTACTACAGCGGTTTCAAAATGATCGGCTGTTAGTGCACAACCATGTCAAGTCTTTGTTTTCTTTGCCAAATATGAATAAAGAGTCTCCTTTGCTTCTAAGAAAGTTGATAGATACTATTTTGCGTAACTTGCGAGCGTTAAGAACACTAGGCGAACCCACCGATACATGGGATACTCTAATCATATATTTAATTGCGAGTAAGCTGGATTCTGTAACTGAACGCGAATGGGAGAATCACAAGGGAGTTCTCATTCCTAGTTCAGAAGGTCAAGCATCAAAATCTAAATTAATATTAAACGACTTGTTGACTTTCCTAAAAAACAGGGCTGACTTGTTAGAAATGGTAAACGTTCATTCTAATAACTCTCATAATTTCAACAAATCTCAAAACGTTCCCTATATAAAACATCATACTAAACACTTCCAGGAGTCGAAGCCTGCGGTTACGCCGATGCAATCGCACACGCATAGCTACGTAGCTGCTAATAATACGAAGGTAGATAAACGTACCCAACGTGTGTGCGTAATGTGCCGTGGAAAACATTCCTTGTATATTTGCAGTATGTTTTTAAATCTATCAATCGAAGATAGATATAAAATTGTAAAAAATAATAATTTGTGTGAAAATTGCTTACGAGGCGGACACATAATAGACGATTGTTATTTTGGACCTTGCCAACTTTGCAAACGTAAACATAATAGCTTGTTACATATAAACAAATTAAATAAAAATGACGACGGATTATCGCCTAAGGAGCACGGTCAATCTAAAGTAAATTCAACCGCATTGCATTCCTCATTAGGGTCAAACGTTACTGATGATTCGTCTGTTTCTCAGCTGACGACACATTCGGTGTTGTTATCTACTGCACTGGTCGATGTGATCGATGAAAACAATTCGCGACACATGGCTCGAGCGCTTTTAGATAACGGGAGTCAGAATTGCTTTGTGTCAGAAGAGTTTTTAAAACGTATTAATTTTACGAATTATATACAGTCCACTGCTATAATTTCGGGTGTAGGACAGTCGGTCTCACACTCGAATAAACGACGCGACTTTGTTATACGATCAAAGATAAACGATTATAACGCAAATTTACAATGTTATGTTTTGCCAAAAATCACATCATTCATACCGACAATATGTATTGATGTCGATGTCATGCAAATCCCAGCAAACATAAAACTGGCTGATCCTACCTATTACATACCTTCCGAAGTCGATTTATTAATAGGTGTAGATCGGTTCTGGGATCTTATAAACGAAAATAAAATTCGATTAAAATGCGGACCTTACTTACAAGATTCAAAATTGGGGTGGTTGATTTCCGGGCCTATTTATACGAATAGTTCGATGATAAAAAATCTGAGCCACAATAACGTGTCTTGTAATTTCGTCCAAAGTGAAAACATAGATTCACAACTAAAAAAATAATGTGAAACATCGACATTATTTTGTAAAAGTAATATGCAGAAAAGAACATATTGTGATAGGAACTAGATATGTCATAATGATAAAATAAAATATTACGATTTTTTTCCAGATAACGATGACTATTTATCGAATAAACATTTATTTTCATTAAATACAAAAATTTACGAATTTATTTCAAATCGTGACTACTTAATTCGTTTAATCAGTGACTTCGGTAATAGTTATATTCGATGTTGCCTCTGAGGACGGTATTACTGTGACAATTGGTCGATGGTAACTGAAGCATGTTACAATAGTATTGGACATAACATTATCAAGATATCTGAATATCAATAATAAATGATTCACTATAAATGCCACTATGATTAGAAAAATTAATTAATTTTTTAATGTTCATATTTATAACAAATAAGAAAAAACTTTCGTGCGCTGCACGCCGTCAGCTGATTTAGAAATACAATTCTGTCCGTCTTAATAAATTTATTCTCTGAGCAATTGTTATAATGCATATTTCAATAAGAATGAAATTAAAATTAATTATTAATTTAAAAACATTATATGCAATGAAATTTATGTGAATTTTAATCTACCAAGCTAGTAGATTTTACATTTACTGGTGCTCAAAACACACCAAATATACGCGTGCTTAATGTACAGATAAATGCATACTTTAATTATAAAAATATAATTGACTTACTGATGACTTGATGGTGTGTCATAGAGTGATTTTGCTTTCTTTGCAGGAGGCTGATCACTTTCACTCTCTAAATTATCACGGTCAGACATTTTATTATCAGAAAAATAATTTATTTTCAATTAAAACATAGGTTATGTTTACTGTAGTAAACAACACTGTGTACACTACGGAGTATAAACTATAGGTATTCGTGCTCAGTGTAGCGAGAAAGATGGCTTAACGCCAGATCGAGTGGGAGAGAATCACACAGTCGATTGCGCATGGCGACGCGTCACCACACCTTACACACTACTGCATATAGACTGTATATATATATACCATCGCATGCGTCGCCACGCCAGAAATCGGTTTTACGTGCGGCTATAGATGTTTCACATCAAAAAGTTTTGGGAAATAGAAGATTTATCGGCAGAAACTAAATTTTCCCACGACGAACTCTTATGCGAAGAGAATTTTAAAAATACAACAAAATGCGAGTTCGACGGCAGGTTCTCAGTTCGTATCCCTCTAAAAGAGCCAGCTGATTCTTTAGGTGACTCGTACGCTACAGCCTATAAACGATTTATTTCTTTAGAGAAAAAGCTGGAGCGTTTGCCTGAAATGAAACGTCAGTATTCAGATTTCATGTCCGAATATCGCGAAATGGGTCACATGTCTAAAGTACAAAGCTATAGTTGGCCTTACTATTTCCTACCACACCATGGAGTAGTTCGAGATAGTAGCACAACGACTAAATTAAGGGTTGTATTCGATGCGAGTTGTGCTACTACAAACAATAAATCGCTAAACGATATTCAGTTTATCGGGCCTAAACTTCAAAACGATATTTTTTCGATTTTATTGCGTTTTCGGCAAAATAAAGCAGTTGCGTGCGCAGACATTGAAAAGGCTTTTAGACAAACTCTTGTTCAGCCTGATCAACGAAACTTGCAACTCGTACTTTGGTGAGACAATATTAAGGATCCGATAGATATATATCAATTAAACACTATAACGTATGGCACAGCGTCGGCGCCATACCTTTGTATCAGGTGCTTACATCAAGTTGCACAAGAATGCGATGATGATAGTATGGCTCGAGTAATTAAGCAGGACTTTTTCGTTGACGATCTCCTGACGTCACATGACGATCCAAAAACCTTCCACTTCAAATCTGTGAGAAGCTAACTGATATGTTAAAACAATACGGATATTCGTTGCGTAAATGGACTTTTAATTGTGACATCACAACTGAATCATCTTCCAAAGATTTAGCAATAGACGAGCATATACAGACTAAAACACTGGGTCTTGGTTGGAATAAAAAAATTGACGAGTTCTATTTCACAACTAAATTATCTGAGATCACCTCACCATTGACTAAACGAAAAATGTTATCAATAATAGCACTGATTTACGACCCCCTTGGGTTTTTAGCTCCTACTGTTATTTTAGCCAAAATACTGCTTCAAAATTTGTGGTTATGTAAGCTTGATTGGGATGAAAAAGTTCCTGAAGATGTCACGATAAAGTTTCGTAAATTTATAGATTCGATTAAACAATATTTAAATCACATAACAATTCAGAGATTCGTGAGGAGCGTCCACACTGAACGCGCGGAATTACATATTTTTTCCGACGCTTCTCAAGCAGCATACGGTGCTTGTGCATATATTCGTACGGTTAAAAATAATTTGATTGAAATGAAACTACTTTGTGCGAAAAGTAAAGTTGCACCTTTAAAATCGATTAGTATTCCAAAGTTAGAGCTCTGCGGGGCATTAGTAGGTGCGCGACTTTATAAAATGATTACGGATTCAATTAGCTTACAATTCGATTCTATACATTTTTGTACTGATTCTACTATTGTAATGGGCTGGCTACGTACGGGTCAGCACTTGCTCGTCACGGGTCAGCATTTGTTCAGAACAGAGTTACGGAAATAAACGAATTAACAGATGATGCATCATGGTTACACATAGAAAGTCATAATAACCCAGCTGATTTAGTGTCCAGAGGCCTTTACATTAACCAGCTTAAAGACAATAAGTTGTGGTGGCATGGACCTAGTCAGTTGCATTCTTTGGATTGGACACCTTGTAATGAAACGATTGTTAATTGCAACGATTTACCGGAATTAAAAATTAAAACAATAAGCACATTATGTACAAACACAAACACTTTATTCGACTTTGAAAGATTTTCGTCTTTTAACAAATTAATACGGGTCGGTGCATATTTGCTTAGGTTTATTCATAACGTACGCAATAAGCATTCACGAAAAACCGGATCCTTATCAGTCGTTGAGTTGGACGAATCTCAACGAATATTAGCTCAATTTGCACAAATGCAATCGTTCCCTATATTATATAATAGGATAATAAAGAAAATGCCTTTAAAAAATGATAAAGAATCTAGCAGAGTTTCCGGATTAAACGTGTTTTAGACGGAAGCAATTTAATTCGTGTAGGTTGTAGATTGAATAATATGTCTTTGTTTGATTACAATAAACGGCACCCGATCTTGTTGTGCAGTAAAAATCGATTCACAATTCTCTTATTTCGGTATAAACATATAAAATTGTTACATGCGGGACCTCAACTAGTGTTGAGCACCATACGCAAAACTTGGTGGCCGCTCGCAGGTAGGAACCTCGCCAGGAAAACTGTGAATCAATGTATAGTGTGTACACGTATGAAAGGTAAGACGTTTATGCCTATAATGGGGAACTTGCCTTCTGAACGCTTAGAGGCAGCATTTCCTTTCATGCGTACTGGCGTGGACTACGCGGGGCTAGTCTTCATATTGAGCCGGAAAGGTCGGGGAGCTAAGCTAATAAAAAGCTACATCTGTTTATTTGTTTGCTTTGTTACGAAATGTATTCACTTAGAACTTGTAAGTACTTTATCTACGGCTGATTATATTTTAGCCTTAAAACGATTTATCTCTAGACGTGGAAAACCGACTGAAATATTTTCCGATAATGGAAAAAATTTCGTTGGTTCGGAAAAGGAATTTCCACTTTTAATTTAACAAAATGTAAATACAGTAGTCGATTTTGCTGCCAATAATGGCATTCGTTTCAAATTTATACCACCATACACTCCTCACTTCGGGGGACTTTGGGAAGCGGGAGTGAAGTCGTGTAAACATCACCTGCGACGTGTATTAGGAGATGCAAAACTAACATACGAGGAGTTCAATGCAGTATTGGTTCAAATCGAGGCCGTCTTGAACTCCCGTCCTTTAACTCATCTATCTTAAGATCCTTCTGACTATCTTCCTTTAACTCCCGCTCACTTCCTTATTGGCTGACCTATGATTGCTCCGCCTGCTGCTGACATCTCTGGTATGCAGAAGAGTCGCTTGACGCGCTATGAACGAGTCGAACAACTTCGTCAACACTTTTGGAAGCGGTGGTCGACGGAGTATATTACGGAACTTCAGGTTCGAACCAAATGGAAGACCCATGTAAACGACATCAAACTCGATACCCTCGTGTTAAGTAAAGAGGATATGCAACCTCCTCTCAAATGGCGCCTGGGAAGGATTATTCGTACTCTACCAGGAAGAGATGGAGTCTCAAGAGTAGCTGAAATTCGTACTTCGACAGGGACAATACAGCGAGCTTTCTCTAAAATCTGCCCGCTGCCGATTCCCTCACACGAAGCCACTCAACCACCAAAACTGTCGACGACGACCACAACGAGCAGTTCTTCACACGATGTGCTGTCCACAATCGATTAGTTTGGAAGTCAACGTGGAGCTTCCAAGGCCGGCGGTATGTTAGCGCCATCTACAGTCAACGTGCGCAACAACAGGAACGACGTCGCGCCTGCGGCTGCATGGCTGTGGCTGTATAAATGCGTTGACATAAATACAATGTAAATATTAAAAAAAAAAACTTTGTAACAGAAATGGCGGGTAGAAAAAAAATTGACAGACGAATTACACGATTTAAACGAAAATTAAAATTATTGTCTACAAATATCCTGAGCTTCTTATTCTTCAAAAAACGTGTTGAAATCATGAAACAATAACATTCCAAAATACGACCATGAACGCAGTTTCAAGTTTTTCAAATTTGATGTGAATTCCCTTTGCCTCATTTCGCCGGACCGGTTTCTCTGTACTGTCATTTTCAATCATTCTTATAACTCTAATTACTTCATCCCAGGAATCTCTTAGACTTTTACAGGCATCTGCTCTAGCCGACCAACGAGTGAGGTTAACTCTCTTGAATGTTTTTCCTCTTCCTATCTCAATCGTTAACTTTTTCCAACGTTCAGTTGACTTCACGAAGAAAGTATATACCTCCTCTAGCAACATAAAAAAGTGGCAGGCGTCTGTACAAGACTCAGCGGCCGAGGTTCCCACCAAATTTAATGAATGAGCTGCACAAGGAACAAACATAGCAAATTGTGCTTGTTCTTGAATTTTGGTTTGTAAACCATTGTATCCTTACCTGGTAAGGCATAGTTTTCGTAAGTTTTATCACAACATATTGACTACGTTTATGATAAATAATTAAAATTCAAGGTAAGTGTACACACCTGAGTAAAATCTAACATTTCTGTTTGTTTTTAATAATAAAATAAAACTTTATAATGTTAACTTTTTACAGAAAGTGTGTTTACCCGCCAGAAGTGGAATAAGTTCCCAATCAGCGGTAGTAATCAAATTCTTTAGCTTACTGAAGATCTTCGGAGCCGGCTGCAATGACCTTAATCGTTGATTCAGGACGTCCTCAATATACTATATGTGAGATTTTAAGCTGATTAATACAAGCGATGAATCACCTTTAGAATACTCGCATCTACATTGTCAGACTGGGTGGAAAGGATTATGGTACATAAAAATGTACATTTCGCCAAAGGTGACTAATGCGGGTTGTGCATAAGCAGTCTAAACTTTTGTTGAGTCGGTGTTCAGTTAGTGTGCTGTTTTAGATGTAGGTTATTTTTTATGATCCAACAAATTGATTCCTACACAAAATAGAATAAGAGTCAACCGTAAGGTAAGATTTCTTTAAAACATGCCACTGCACAGCGCTCTATCTCCGTTGCACTTTACCATACTGAGATATCCTGGCTTCATCGGAGAACAATACCCTAACCCAGACTGATTAATTCCATGAATCACAATTACGAGTGAAGCTAAGCCTGGGATCTCGGTGCTTACCGAGGACCGCGGGTCGGTCGATAACTTCGTATTTTTGCAGGCTTAAGTCTCCTTCAGACCGTCCAAAGATCATTGCACATTGCCGGACCCTCTAAAGCGCTGCCAGGGTTTTCAAGCAGCGTAGTCAATTTGCTGGATTTTTCTACAGTACCTACCATGTTTGAAACTTTTAAATAGTACTTACAATCAGAAGCATCTCTTGCCCATGTAGCGCCCGTATGCATTCAAACCCTACCGCTCTTTATTAAACACGCGGTCAAAATTAAATGGGTACAAATTACAGCACACAAAGTAACCACCAAATGTCATATTTCTCCTTTAAATAACTCTATGGTTTGTTGGTATATAACATCCTACCCAAACTCCTACGAGCGCGAACAGGACGTCCGCCTAGGCTTTTAGGGCCTTCAGCCTACAGACATTACACGAACGCGCCGGGTCACTTCAGTCCAATTCGGGCATCGCCCGCGGCAACCTAGGCAGAGGTTCGGTCTCCTTCCGAGACACCCCTTAGAGTTGCTGCGGTCCCCGTCTCTACACCTTAGTGTATAGGCAGAGAACACGAAGCCTCAACTAAAATCAGTTCCCAGTCCGGTTGGAACGTCTGAGCCTCTCTCAGCGGACAACCCTACAGGCTGTTGTCACATCCGATGAGACTAGCCGGTGTCACCAGTCGGTTAGGACGACTTGGCGTGGAAGGGCCGGCCCATTCACACCAAGCGTCTCTCTCAGTAGTCAGAATAGATTCACTCGTACAAAACAGCGCCACCTAAGCGAGGTCCGAGCCTACTATGGGTGCCCTTAGGATGAGCCTATAGTCTAGATCCTGTTGAGGGATGTAGCACCTTTTGTGCTACATCCAAAATTAAAATAACCCCGTTGGGGCTACAAGTTTTGAGGCCTCCCAGCCTTAAGACTTGTAGACCCAACGTAATGCCCGGCTTTGAGGGCATCTGCGCAAGGAGGCGAAGCGCAGCTACGCTGCGCCTCGCTCCCTTGCGGGGAAGCACTCGCCGCGCGGTTAGTCCGGTTACGCTGCGAAGGCCAATAGGGCCGCAGTTAGGGTTCAAAAAAAAAAAAAAAACCTACGAGCGCTAGGTCAGGCTAGTGCGAAAATTCTGCATCTGCTCCAACTACTTGGTTCCGCTAGTGTTTTTGTGCTATTAAGGAATTCCCCGAAAGCTGACTCTTAATGGTGGCTACAGATGCTCTCCGGAAACAGGCGGGAACCAGAATGTGGATGGTTTTTCCGGAGTTTCTGCACGTTCTTTACAGTTCTTTGATTGCGGTCGATGTTTTGTTTCATACTTGTCTATACTTTATTCGCATACGGATGTGTATTGATGGGCATTGTCAGCATTATGCCAGTTAAAAAAAGACGGGTAAAATTGTGAGAAAACGAGTTACTAATAATGGGTTTTTATAATAATTGGTATAAATACAAGTACCAGTGGAAAACAAAAGATTGGTCCATGAATGCAACATTTCTTTTTTCATAATTTGGGATAAGATAACATAATATGCAGTACATAGAGGAATGAAGAAGACCTATGCCAAAGCAGGTAGACAGACACGTTTTGAATATCTCTTCCGAAATTTCGTGTCAGTGAATATTTTGTGTGTTGCTAAAGCGTGCGTAGTATGAAGCCTTAGTTCAGTCTCTATTTTGTGCTACAGGTGAAAATGCGCAAGAACCACGAGATAACCATCCACATTCTTATTTTCACCTGTTCCTGGCTAGCAGGATCTGGGCGGGGGAGCAAACCGGACATCCGTCCCGGATACCAGGTTGTGGGGGCGCCAAAATTCCAAAAATTTGCTAGAAAAAGGTCTTCCAAAAACTTGTGCAAATGCCCAGTTATTGCTATTTGCATCAAAGTAAGATTTATAATATTACAGTGGACGAAAATTGGTCACATACAAGCTATAAATAGTAAATTGCGCAAATTAATAATTGTTTTTAAAAAGATCCGCACAATCACATACTTTAATATAATCAAACAAGGTTATATTGAATTTTGCCTGTCTATTTTTAATTATTGTATATTTTCGTGAGGAAGTGTAGCAAAAACAATATTTTTGTCCGTTGACTGAATCCAACGAATTATCAACAAAAGAATGAAAGATATAGTTAGTCCTCAAAATTTATTAACAAAGCATGCTTTTTCCTCAAGATTTTATTCAATTTGGGGTCCACTCTTGTATAATAGAATTAATGCTAAAGTTGACATCCCTATATTCCTCTTAGCTACAGCAACACTAATAATTTACGTAAAGAAAGTATAAAGTTTGAAGTGTGATAAAAAAAAATACTGAGAAGAATTACTGGTTTTAAAATGAGCTGTTTTAGTTCATTAAAAATACTTTTTTAAATTAACAATTTCGCTTTTTAACCTTAATTTTAAAAATACCTAAGTAGGTTAAGTGTTACGACTTTGGAATATAAATACTCCTTTATTAAAAAAATAATTCCCTTACAAAGCTTGTTACACAGGGAACCCTAGAAACCCTAGCACATGTAAAATTAATTAAGAATTAATGTTTTTATTTTAAGACTTTAGTTACTATTAACTTGTAAACTTTAATAAATTTAAGACAGAATGTTCTGTTAATTGGTTACAGTTTTTTTTTTATTTTTGCTACCAAAAATTGTAGGCAGGTTTCCCTATTTCCTATTCACGGGAACGCAAAAAAGCCGGGAAAAGTAAACCCAATTTGTAGCCCTCACTTAAAACTACAAATATTAAGCAGGTGAATGATTATTGTTTTATTTCAAATGTTTAATTTATCTTTTTAAAGTAAATTTATAAGAGCAAATAACGTGTACATGTTTCTTCAATTCTAAAAAGGGAAGTTGTTAAGTAGGTCCTATGATTTGTAGGTTTGTAATGGTTGAAAAATAAAAATAAATGTAGGAATTACAAACGTGACAGGATTTGTTGTGAATCTAAATTGTTTCGGGACTTGGGTATGATGTTTAATATTTATACAAAATAATTAGTGTTTAAGGTCTATTCATATTACAACATTACTTTAGATTAGACAAATATACACAATGGTATTTGGTAGGTCAGAACAGGTAAACGTCTAAATATAGGCAATTGTGGGTCCCATTAGTAGGATTTTTTTGAAATTATAATCAAATATTTGAGTCCCTAGATTTTCTTAAACTAAATTTAATTGGCTAAGCTAGGAATTACGAATCTAGCTAGGAAAATTGCTGATTAACGTTTCCGATTTCTATACTAGAAACCTAAGAGTAAGTAGGTACTTATAAATTTTATTGAATAAATTTTAAATGTCGAAGAAACTTGCAGTTGTAAATAAAAAAACGTTAAAATCTTTAATTTAAGCCTAGTTTATAGCTTAATTATTTTATCCGTTGTGAGACAAAATCTAAGGTGTGAGTTATATAGAAGAGAAATTCGCCAGTCGACGCACAGTGGTCCGTATCTGAAAAATAATTAATTTGGACACAAAAGTCATCAAACTAATTTGAAAAAAATTTGGAGAATAGAAAATCTTATTTATAACAGTATTGGTCACGTTAATTATTTTGAGTGTAGATTTTAAACTTGGTAATAGGAATATTGAAAAAAATATTTTTTCGGTTTGTTCAAAAGTGTCAGATCCATTCATTACATTCATTCGTTAATTTCATTAAAAATAATTTGGATATACCTGCAGCTTTGACATGTAAAAATCGCCGTAGTGTAAAAAGTGTATATATCCCAATTTACTGTGTAAACTTTGACTATTAAACTGTGTAGATTGAGTGTCAAAAAAAAATCGCTAACTAGTCGACAGTTCGTTTTTTGAAGGCTGTGTGCGTAATCCCACACAAGTAGATATGGCGTCTTCTGTCTTACAAGCATGCGAATAATACTAGCTTTTAAATATGTCCCATTATGTATGCGAAACATGTATTAAATTGAAATACATGTTTGATTATTATTTTTCAAATATTGTGTTGTCGATATCCAAATACATTTGTTATAAAACATCCGTTAAGAAAATTATACAATTAAATTTAAGTTTAATATCTAAGGGGATATACATATATCGATTTGGAAAGCATCCGGTTCATAGTAAAAATAGCCCATAAGTGGGGAAATTTTACTTTCAAAGGAGGACAACACTGTAAACATGACAAAAGAATATGTACTTTAAGTCACATTATATTTTTTAACTTTTTACGTTCGAACTCTATCTAAACAGGTTAATAATCAAAGACTCGAAATGATATAAAAAATAACCTAATAGGTATTGTTCTAAATAAGATTTTACTTTGTCCAGATTTTTTCAAGTTTTGTGTCCTTATCCACAATTTTTCAAATCCGGACCATTGTGCAACGTGGCGAAGACGGATAGTCTTTTAAACATAAAGTAAACCTTAGTTACAAAGCGCTGAGTCGTTTTTGGCAGAGAAGAACGGCGCGTCACCTGGATGTGGTTGCGTGGCGAAGGCGTCCGTCGCTTGGAGGCACGAGCTTGACTTACTTTTCAATTTTACTCATCCAATCAAATATTTTGTAAGTTACTGATTCAATGGGTTTAAAGATATATTGTTTGACGATCCAAATCATTATAAGTATTACAAAATCTAAAATTAATAGATTTTTTAAATTCAAACAAATCACGGCATCAAAGCTTGAATGGCAAAATTTTGTTTTTTTCTACATACGTGGTTAGATCACAAAAAAAATATCAGTTCTCAAATTCTGGTCTCCAAAAGTTTGAAACGAAAAAACTGTTAACATATCGTTGCTAAAATAAACTCGTCAAATTAAAGAAAGAGTTCAAAATGGGCCTCTTTCCATAATTTTAATTCTTTATCTTGTGAACAAAGTAAAACTTCGCTTTAAATTATAAAAAAAAAATTAGAAAATTTCATTTCCATGGAAATGACATGAAAAAATGTTTTTTTTTTCCTTTTTGCCTGTACCTTTTTTTTAGGTTATAGACAGGTTAAGGCATTGCTGCAAAGAAATTAAGAAGAGAAAAATCCCTTTTATATCGCAGAACTTTGTAGAATGATGATTTAAGTAGATAACCGCTCAAAATTTTATAGAAACATGCTAATTAATATGACAATTTGCTAATGTGCCGGGACAACTAAGGTTACATTAAATTTCTTTACTAGCCGTCCGCGCCGCGCTTCTGTATAACTCAAGCCTAAGAGAAACATCGTCTTTAATATTTAATTAATATAGTACCTACTTGACTATTTATTGAACGTTAATTTATATTGTGTACAATACTGAATTGTAAAAGCTTTATAAAAGTATTTCATTATTAGATATAAAGTGGTAAATATAAATATAAGGTAACTCATTTAAGTGACATAGTTATATTATTATCAATTAATTACTACCGTAGTACCGGCAGAGATACCGTGAAAATGCAGATATCTTAAAATGACTTGCATGTACCTTATACTAAGTACATGTTATTGATTCATGACATAGAATTTATTAACTGGTCTGATAATATCAGGAACTTATTTGTAAGATTATTTATAAACTTTCGTAAAATCAAATAATTGAACACTAAGTCCTACTATTAGATAACTAAATTTAGGTACCTACGTAGCTACTTAATATTAAATTTAAATTTAGTCTAAGCTCTTATTATGTTAAACATCTTATTCAAAAATCTACCTTAACTAAAAACGTTTTCAAAGCCTATGTTTTACATAATTTTGTAGTTGGTACTTGAACATAAACTTTTTAAATGTGACAACAAACAACATAGGTGCAAGTAATTTATTTTACATTAGCATACACATACAATTAAATCTATGTAAATATAAAAGCGTATCGTTGTACAGGTAGATTACTAAGTAATATTCAAAATTTACAAATCAAAACGTTTTGAACGAAAAACCTCAGTCGAACGCATAGTCGCTCGCAAGACTATGCGAAGGTATTATTGCTTTAATATTATGTATACCTATACATTTTTATAAAGCACCTGTCTATTTTTCCTTATCTTTAATGTTTTAAAAATTTAAAATGAAAACTTTCAAATTCAACGTACCGAAAATCCCGCGATGGCAACCTTCTTAAGCACAGAATAGAAAATTATATAGTTTATACTGAAAGTTCATCTAATTAATTAAAATGATAAACTGATATACTAGTACTATGGTACTTATAAATAAATACCTGAATAATTTTTGATGTACTTTTACCAAATTTATTACAATAAGTTTTCGTTAGAACGAATTTATCCAAATCAATACACGATCGAACTCAATTTCAGAACGACTTATAAATTCGATGCACGACGTCAGTTTTAAATGAACTTAAGTATTACGAAATTGATAATTTTTTTCAATGCCTATTTAAGCCAGTCTTAAGAAAATCGTGTTTTGTCAGTTTACGGTAAAGTCCGTAGGTGGTCTAAGCGCGGACTACTTTTCAAGCGAGGAAAAGCTATTTAAATGGACGAAATTTAATGTTTCAAAAGAAGGAGTTACTTACTTAAATTCGCTGATTAAATCAGTGTAGGTACCTGCTACGATTATAACTATAAATTTAAAAGTTTAATACCTATTCAAATATAGCACAATGCTTCATTGTTAAATCTCGTCTTATTTATTACATAAAAAGCGAATGCTAAAAGAGAAGCACGCTATTAAAATGAACAAACATTTGCGCAGTAAAACAACCATGTCTTTTTATATTCTTAGCAGAGAGTTAACGTAGACTGTGTGCTGTGAGAGGGTGATCAGACATCAGGTCGTAGTAGATGCAGGTCTACGGCGACGTCGCGGCGCTGGGGCCTCATAATCCTGGGCTGTGGCGCGTGGGGCGGATCCCCGAGCAGCGCCGCGTCCTCTGCCAGCGAGTCCCCGGAGCCTTCGCCGTCACCCTCGCACCACGACCCCGACCCGGAGCTACCGCAACGCGATACTCCCGCCTCAGCTTCAGTCTCCACCTCAACCGAACAGCTTGCACAAACTTCTGTCAAATATTAACACATCACTTACTTGTAACTATTAATATATAATATTATATTTAGTTTTTACTTGATCTCTTCTTGAATTAATTACAAAGGTCTGTTTCAAATAAACGTCCTAAAATACTATTTTTATAATCTGTTATAACTGTGTATAAGCTGATGTTCATTCTTTGTTGCGTTTTACCTAGAAATCTATATTCAGAAGTAACTTCTCTATTATATATTATCTAAATAGAGTAGCGAAAAGTAGCAAAATGACGATTAAGACCTAAAATGTTGTAATTTATTAAACACTTGAAGTTAGGAAGCCTATTTTATTGGTCCATGGTTGTATTTGAATTTATTTAAATTTATTTTTTATAAATATAACTACCTATAAACACAACACCAAAAGAGCAAAAATGTACTCATAACTAAACAATTATGTTTTTATTATTTATGAAGTAGGTTCTAACAACTAATGTAAATTAAACAAATGCTACATCATAAAACGAGTTCATGCTTCGTAATTTTGTTTACAAAGGTTTACAGATTTTTACACATTGAAGATTTTGAAAGTGACTCTCTTTGCTTTCAATAATCAAATTGTTACCCTATTATCTCTCTCATGATCAGATCAGGATACTACATGAAAAATCTTTTGTGGTATTTCTGTAATGGATAAATAGATACACGTACACGCTTGCAACATCAGGTTACTATGTAGTTAGCGACTTGAAATTGCTTTTCGATTGAAAGAAGAGGAAGAAAGAGATTCTGAAAACTTTTGATTGGAAAAATCCCCCGGAAGGCAGCAGTGTTCATTAAAGAAAGGGATACAGCGAAAAATCGCTAAAACATCTTTTAATTATTTATGCTATTTAATTTTTATTATTTGTTCCTATAGCGGCAGCACGAAATACATATATTCTGGGAAAAATTCAACAGTCTAATTAATACGGTTATAGGAAGAAGGGCTTCTACTCATCCCGTTAATGTCCTGAGGGTATGGAACCGTAAAACCGGTCTGTTCCAGCTAGACTACTAGGACCTTTACTCCCATTTGATCGAGAAACCTAGACGATATATACTTAAACGAAATTGATTGATTTAAGTTGTCGAGTTGAAAGGCCGCTCACCGAACAATCGACATCTCAATTATTAATCAATAGAATTGTCTTGCGTCTGGTTAGACGATTCTTCGTTGAATAACAGAAAAAATATAAAGTTGTTTTTATATTGCATTTATTTGGGACTTTAGAGAATAACAACAACTTCAACAATAAGATTTAATAGCACTAATACCTATAAACATTTAACCCATTAAGACATTAGGTTTCTATCTATAGAGTACGATCGCATCCTGGACTTACGTACGTACGTCCGTAGTGGACGTACTTAGGGATTAAAACGTACAATGTTAGTAAGGATTATATCTTGTCTAAATTAGTTATTTAAAAATTTAGTTATTTGTTTAAAATTTTCAATTAGACAAAGTAAAATTAAAATACACGGATTAATTTGCAACGACTATAATGATTAAAAATTGTTATTTATTAAAAGCAAATCAAAGTAAAATAGTATTCCACGCTCGTACCGCACAATAAAAAGAGAAATTATAGATAATGCCATGCTTTGGTAAGTATGAGAATATCGGAAAAAAGCTCGAGAAGAGGCAAAATAAGAGGGTATGGGGTTATGTTGTCAATTAACAATATTAAAAAGTTTGAAATCATGTTTAAAAAGGATAACACGGCCGTCCCTTTGTTTTTTTGCTTGACTTGGCAGGGGTAATAGGTGTAATAATATTGAGATATTATTACATAACATACGATGATACTCCCAATTTAAAGTAAAATAAACGTACAGATTTAAACAGAAACATTATATTAATTAAAAAAAAAGGGATGTTACACAAATATATGTTTGTTCGTTCGTATTTAGTTATACGTTTGTATCGACTGTCCCGTCTTCTATTTGACTCTCTACACATTTTTAGTGTATGTATTTTTTGTCATCTAAAGTGATGAAGGAAATTCGCTTTTACGTATATAGAGGTTTTCAAACATGAGTAAAATTGTTTTACCAGAAAAAATAAAATTACTGAAAAATTAAACCAAGAGAACTTTACAATGAAAAACAGATGAAAATCTAAACACAACATCATTGAGGCAGGATCATTCTTTACAAGGGTAGAGGAAAAAGGGAAAAAACTATTTGTACGCATTCCACACATCGAAGGAGGAGGGTTTAGGACTCACGCAGACCACGGCGCCCGAGTGCAATGGGGCCCTCCCAAGTTGTTGGTCATAGAGAGGTCGATGACGAATAGTCTTCATAAGATGCTGCAATTTTGTAATATTCTCATATTTATACCTATGACAATGACGTGTCATTGGTTAAAACTATATCTATTAAAATCACTGCCATTAAAATTAGATCTTAGCTTGCAAGCATTCAGTTGGTCGGGCTCGTGTGAGTCTCATAACCTTGGTTATTTAATTTTGTTATATGCTGTATATAAAACATACCTGAACTGTCAGTAGCGAGACGAGGAGGGGTGTCCTCACAGTCTGTTGGTACTACGATTACAACTTCGTCATCTTTTGGAGATTCGCCGTTTCGACTTGATGATGTCCTAAAGTTGTGTGGTGGTTAGTATTTTATTGAAAATACCTGCTAATTGGCATGAAAATGAAAAATGTTAAATGTTTACAGTATTGCATTATGTATTGATTCCCTTCGGCAAGTATAAACATTTTATTTATTTTAGTAGGGGTGGTTTGAGGTGAAATCATATTAATATTTTTCTATGCTTCAGGTCTGTTCTAATTATCTTCAGGAAAATTGTTTTAGTAAATAGGTATATGGTTCTATGAGTGGATAGTTGAAAGATCCTCTGTTTCATTGTAGTTAAGGAATCTAGATAATTGCAAATAATGGTTTTAACTTCGTTAAGTAGTTTATTTCATATGAAGTTGTTTTTGGCAACTCTGTTGTAAACATATAGGCACCAAACCGTTGAGCAAATTTTGTAATGACTAGAGGCGTTGGAATATAGGATACTCTACGTTCACTTTTAAGGTTTAAATGTTTTAAAAATAAACAGCTGCTGTACGTTAAGGATCTAAACGTCCTTATTTAGATCAGTGGCGAGCCATAGCGAAATGGTTTTCGAAGCATACAATTTACTATACTGTATTTTTATTTTCAAGACTTACTTTACTATAACTTTCTTTCTCATGAATCTCGTCCCTAAATCTGAATAGCCCCTATTCATTGGGCGCTTGTGTGCAATAGCGAGCACGGGCTCCGGGTGGTTGAAGCTGCGTGCGACGGGCGAGTTGGGCTCGGAGCACTGCTTATCGGTGATCGCGGGCCGCAGCGACACACCGCCGTCTGCCGGTGGACCGCACTCTGCTCCACCAGATAATATTTTTCCTATTCTTCTACGTCTGTCTTCTTCGTACATCTCTAATAAATGGTCCAACTTACTTTCTATGTCATCTACCTACAAAACAAAGGACAAGTTTATTTAATATTATTGGATGTTTATTTATTTCGAGATGCAGAACAGTAAAACGTAAACTTACTTGTCTTTCAATCTTAACTACTCTGGAAGCTAAGCTTATTTTCGAAGCGTAGACATCTTTAGCTTTTGATCCTTGTTTACCAAGAATTTGGTCTAACCTGAAAATTTTAAACAAAGGAGTCACTAACCGTATTGAAAAATCTTGTTTATTAAAATATCGATATTTTCAAGCAAACTGACTCGTTATTTATAATTAAAGTTGCTATTTGCCAAAGTGCCGCCCCGCTGACAAGTATTGATTTTTGCAAATGTAAAAGCATTTAGCTTAACGATTTAATTACCAGAGCTCGGTTTAAGTGGTAAAGTATCAATAGAGCTACACTTTTATCCGTTTTGTGTATTCGTTTTATCGATATAATTAGTGGCCCACAATAATGAGGTAGGTATCGTAACGAATAGGCACCTAGGTTATCCTTTGATTCTATGACATTGTTCATTTATAATAACACCCCCCGCCTTCTATTCACTGAATTACTCACATGTGATAGATCAGTTCGAAGAGGTGCCATTGTCGTTTACTAATTAATTTTGTTTTAGTTCAAACAGTTGTCAAATTAGTCTTAACATTGTAATTGGGAACACAATTATCAAGTATAACTTACCTTAGTAAGTATATGTTGCGATTTCAGTAAAATATTTTTCAAATTATAAAAATAAACATGTGAAACAAAACTAATTAAAAAAACACTTTTAGGGAAGAAAAGTGCATGCAGAGGGTGTTATTTTAAGATACTCTTATAATAAGGGTTCCGTGCAATATGAAACAAGAGGTAAACAGACCGGAAAAGTTTAATGTAAAATATGTAGGTTATATTGCTTAATCTCTGTGTCAAACTTTATACACCTGAGTTTTGAGAGGTTTCAACCGATAACGAATCTAAATTAATTTTTTTGACAGTTTTAAATTAAATAATATGGTTCAGGTATTTTTTATAGTATCACATCAAAACTATTTATCAGTTCATACATACTATAACGTGTAAGTTATAAGACTTTTAAAACATTTTTCTTACTAAACTATCTTTAAATTGTAAACTCCGTTTTTTAATGCTTAATGTAAACAAATACCACAACACACCTACGCCTAAACATTAAGAATAAATTGTTTACAAAAAATATTGTCAGCAGTAAGTATTCCAAGCAGAGTTGAGGCAGGTCAACTAGTAATAATTTCGTTTCAAATCACTAAAACAATAAGTTTAAAACTAAAACCCGACTACTAAAACCGCTCTCTAAAAAGTATCAAACAAGAATTTATTCTCATCTGAAACTATTAAGTAAAATAGTCAATTTAGCCGTGGTTAAAAAGAAAAAGGGGAAAAGGATTTTTCTTTGGCGTAGTCGGGTAAAAATGCTTAAGGTTAACCGACGGAACAGTTAGAACGTTAATCTGCCTTTGTTCAAATCGCTTGGCGCAGTATCAGCACAAGTAGGCATGTTGCTGTTTGCGTGTTATATGGATATGACACTGTCATTTAAATTGCGCTATAAATTCAAAATTGGGACTATACTAAAGAAGAAAAACATGAAACCGATTACTAAAATGATTTGATGTCAGCATAGTGCCAATTTCTAAATAGCTATTAGAATTAAACAAGATTTTTATGTTCTGTTTTCCGCCTACGGTTAATCGAATGATTTTTAAATATTATTTTTTGGTTTTGAAATAGTGAAACCAAAACATACGTCTAAAGAAAGAAGTTCCTGGTTAATTTATTTCGATTAGCATTTACATAGAATCCCTCAATTTCCGGTGAAATTAGAATTAGATTTGGGAATATAAAATTGGACGAATGTATTTGAGGTGTGTATATTTGCAGTTGAGTTGTCTGCCTTACCTGTACTGTAGGTTCTTGGTACGGTTCAGAAGATCTGCGTGTCCCGATGAATATTGCTCTATGACGTCTTTCACGTCGTAAGGTTTCAACGCTTCTCTAAATTTCTTGCGTGCGACAAAATACTTGAGCTACATAGGAATAAAAGAAAAAACCTGAGGGCTATTTGCAAGCACATGACATCAAATGCTACAGGTTGGATGGGCCATAAAATTAAGGGAGGAAAGATTGTAGTGTATATCAGAGACAAGATTTAGATAGATACAATTAAGCATCATACATGCTAATATTATTTAATTATAATATTTCCTATTTTAAACATATGAGTAAAATGTTGTTTTTGCAGCAATATTAACGAACATACAACGTATGATTTGTGAACATGTTTTAAATCATACTTTTTGGAATAAGATCTATATAATATGCAGATTTTATTTAATTTTTCATATCTATTAGTTTTGTTTATTGTTTTATAATTTATATTTAAAATAGGTCATAAAGTTAAAAATGTGGCGAGGTATTCGATCTTAAGTAAAATACGTAATACTATACAGTAGTAGTATGTTTTTGTTCTGTAAGCGAAATAAGTTAAACTATGTCTACGAATATTGTAACTTATTAGGTAGGTACTACGGAGAAGGTCACGTGACAGGATAATAATCCAGACGAGATGCATAGTGTATAGCGAGCGAGCATATAGAGAGAAGAGAGCGTTGTGGGGGTTGTCAGCTGGGCTACCTAGTCTGCACGTTTTTGACACGGCCCAGCAGGTCCACGTGGCCCGCAGAATACTGTTCTATCACGTCCTTTACGTCGTACGGCTTAAGAGCTTCTTTAAACTTACGCCGAGCCACAAAATATTTCATCTGTTAGAATATTATAGCATTAAATTTGGTGTTTCCTGATCATAATCTATGATTTGATTTTTGTCTTTGGAATTTATTGAGCCCGAGAAACATTTTTTTCCGAAGACTTTTACTGGTACCAGATTCGCGAAACTATGTACAAAAACATATTAGGTATGTGATTGGTTAAAGATTTCGTACATCAAAAAACTCTTTGTCGTTAAGCGTAAAACGCTATAGGTGTAGGTGTGATAATATGCTGATTGTACAAGTATTTAGGTTAGGTCGGAACATTGCAACTAAGCTTAATAATTCATAGCGTCGCGATGAGTTGGTTGATACCTTGATCAATATGTAACGCGGGAGTGAAGGTAAAGTTTAGGAACCTACTCACGAATACATTACGTTAGCATTGTTATAGTTTGAAATACTATGTATCTTCATTAAAGAAAAGGGAATCATCAAACAAATAGTATCTGTTTTTTATAAATGGTAAGGGATATCGAAAGAACAATAAGTTATTTTGATAAAGTGTTAAGGTGATATTAAATGTTTACCCACCTTCCTAATGAAGCGTATGGCCGCTTTGTGCCGTGGCGTGAGTGTCACACAGCGCGGCTCGTCCTCCTCGTCTGCACATATAGTTAATGCATTAATTCAAACACACGAAACAACGCATAAACCAAAATTATACTTAAAGTTTTATATATTTATGAGCTAACTTTGAAAACTAACAGGTCAAGAGATAATATGATAATCACAGTATCGTTAAGGCAATTCCAAAAAGAATAATCTAAATTAAAAACTTAAAAAGGCATGCGGCATGCCTACGTGTCAAAGTAGTTTTATCGAGATACTTTCAACGAATGCTAGCGTGAACAGTACTTAAACAAATTTTCCCACAGTCACGGTCATAAGCTTTCGAAATAAAGAGTATCCTAAAGGTACGAGATTAGCTGATCGTAGGTATAATTAAAGCATAGAAGTTAATCTAATAGAGCTCGTTATGTAAATTGCAGGCTGGATAGTCTTACTTATTGAAAATTTCACGTATTCATACCATCCGATTTTTTAACGTCACAAGCCTTATGTCGATTTTTATCGGCAAATGTCAATAATTTCTGAATAAAGAGAAACACAGAAGTCTAAAGGAAACATTATAGAAAATCCAATGGTAACAAAGTAAGTCAAACCTCATTAACCGATGAGGAATAGGTATCCCACACAACCTCTCAGTCCAACCCAAAATTGTAGTTACGGCTTATTAGCAATCTTATTTGTTCAATCATTTTTGATCAAAGAAAACTGTTTTTATAATGTTGTCTGCCACTTATACCTACTTGGATTTGAATCTATGACGGTGGTTTCAATGATAGGATTTTAAAATAAAGATGAACTAAAACCGGTAAAATACGTAATAAACGGTTTTGATCTCTTTCAATAACATATTTTATTTTATTCATTATGTAAGTACACCTGTGTTGTAAAATAAATTTAATAAAACATTTTACTTCAAAAGTAAAAGATGAAAATATTTGTCTTTCTGATTATTTTACTTATAAAACTCAAACAGATCTAATAATTTCTATAAATGTTGTTTACGATTTATGATGAATGATGATAGACCGCTTCAGAAAGAACGAAGTTGATTGATTTGAAAAGAACCTTCTGAACTTCTACATATATACAGGTGTACTCGTCTAAATATGTGAGTCAAATCCATTTGGATTAATTTAGAATTTGGATTAATACATTAAGCTACATTTATTATATCATTATTAATAAAAAACTTATAATTTATTCTGTGATTATTAGCAGAATAAGTTATTTATTTATTGACTGTCGTGGTTGTAAATCTATTGTTTTTTAATTCAAGATAGCGGTGATTTATTTATTACAATGAAAAATTTGATGTTGTAGTGTTGTTGGAGTCAGGTAATGAACCCCTGCTGACCTTACGACCTCGGGCCTAGCGCCATTACGACTAAAGTAAGTTGTCCTTAGCTTTAGAGGCTCAACTTTAAATGATACAAATACTGTTAAGTTAAAATTAACAAATAATTAAACGAACACTAACACAGCCGGGAATGTAAGAAATGTGATTTTGATGAGAACACAGGAGTTTATTTCCGTAATCGTTTAAAGACGGGGAGATTTTTTGGCTTTATAACATCCCTCGTTTTTTCTTCGAATTTAAACTAAAATAATAAGGACAAGTACAGTTTATCTCGATGCCATTGTATAAATATCAGAAGTACGCTAAGTTCGGTCGCCATTAATTATATTTAATATAATTTTTTGTATCTTGTGTCGTAGCTGATTACGATTTCATATTCGATTCCGTCGTCTCGCTTTACTTCATTCAAAATTGTGGATTAAATTTCCGCTGTCTATCTCGTAGTCATAAAAAATTTGAATGTAAAATGATTATATTTATTTTACATGACGGCATTTATTTAATCTCCTATATAAGTAAATGCAGTAATTTAAAAGCTTGTTGTGATTTAAAGAATTTCAAATGTTTCTTTTAATAGTCAATAAACATGTTAAATTAAATTACTAGCTCCTGTCCTGATTCCCTATTATTTCCCCAAAACATTTTTATTTCCCGATATTCAAATAAAAATAAAGTGCTGCTCTAATACTATAAGTTATTGATTCCCTTGGGGCCATTTTTGTCACCAGCACTATATAAAGCTCTATTCATTATGTTTTCTTGACTTATAACCTAAATTTTGATCTAAATCCGATCCTTCGCAGACCGGTATCTAATATACTTGATCTAATAACTCACATAAAACAATTGAATTAAAAAATTAACCTTAATATAATATTTTTTTGTCAAGGTGAAGAAAATAAAAGAGCTTTTTTTCCATATATCAAAAGTATCACATATATGGTACTGAAAAAGTTTCTTTACGTTAAGAATTACTGAATATTTTTATCTTTAACGGACACTAACGGGAAACGAGTTTTTACAAAAAATATCTTCGATTTTGAGGTAATTGTCGGCACTCACAAAAAAAGTGACAGAACGATCTACATATTCTATTATACCTAAACCTAAAAACCGGAAACGATTTTTGAATATTAATGACAATGTCGATATTTTTTCTGTAAACCTTTTATTATTAGCAGAATAAACAGTACCTTCGTAACTGGCTTCGCATTTCAGTTTGTAAACGAATTGAATAACTAGTAAAATATAATATTAAGACGACTGTAACAAATGTTTTGTTAAGATATAACTTAAATCAGCTTGTACTAAATGGCAGTATGTAGTGACTTTCGCAGTTGTGTAAAATATTGTGTGCTGGCTTAAACTTAAGCTGAAAGGGCTAGTGCTCTTTGCTTTGTTTAGTTTATAGCTTAAAAACATTCCGTAAAAGATGCAAACTCTTAATTTTCCTTTTTGTAAAGCAAAGGGTTCGTTTGATTCTGAGAATTTTCAAAAATGGCAAGGAAAATATAAATATTATAGAAAGTCAATAATTTACCATTGCACGAGCAATTTTTTTAGCATTCTCCTTTGGTCCAGAAAAGTCCTATTCCATATAAAAGTATATATTAATTTGTTCAAGTCATTGTTGCTACATATTTAAATAAAATTTCATAAAAAACAATTTTCTATGATTCAGTGAGAGTAGATTATATATTGATCTATAACCAGTTCGATTTTGAAACATATAATATAAAACATATAACGTGGCCGAAGTGCTGTTCTTATTTTACGATTGGCCCACATTATGTTACGAAGGAAGACGAAAAATAACGTAACGAATTCCACGACGGTAATGTCCTGAGGCATTGAAGTAAAAACTATTGCGTGTCTGTTGCCTTAATCATCATCGTTATTTTATTGATTTACTGTCTCCTTACTATCATTAACAACTTACATTTATTTTTGTAGTGGAAACTCGACACAAAATAATAACCTCTAAATACAAAAATGTTGTCATAAAAAGACTTTGTAGCGACACAGTAGTTAGTATACAGAGACTTGCAATATTCAAAATATATTAAGTAATTATGCAGTTTGCCAGGAAGTCCGCGATTTTAAGGTCATTTATTGACTGGTGAAATACAAACTTACACCTAACATCCTTTGTAATATTCAGCACTGAAAAGTCCCCCATTGCACCTTTACAACTTGTTTATTTTTTAACATTCTATATAGGTGGTTCTTCAGACGAAATGGGTTCATAAGGAAGATATTACGAGAATTTTGTTAAAAAGTAACATAATGAAACTGAAGATTGAAGAGCCGGTGAAGATAAAATGGAATAGTTTTGAAAAATACAGAAGGTAGAGAATGGGTGGAGCACGTTAATTCCGATGAGAAGATAAACTTGTGCATATCCAGCTTGAGGTCGCAAGGGAAATCAACCTCGGATAAAAACTTTACAGCACAATGGCTAGCTAATAGGACCTCTATCAATTTCAACCTGAAAACCTACGCCCTTTACCGACATACATTTTTTATTATCTACCTCTGAAGGCAATTTAGTGGGAGTACCTTCCGAATACAAGTTACTTTTATGATTTTGTTTCGTGTTTACAACGATTCAATTTATCAACAGGTGGAATACGTTTACGTACGTTACTCCATCGCTTCGAAAAAACACTGAACAATGCAAACTGAAACCGCTTTATTGGAAACATTAATAACATGATGTAATTTTTCCAAATTAAAAGGTGATCTGATCTGCCTGCGCTTGGGTTTGAAACATCCAATATACAAAATCTTTGCAATAATTAAAATTTTCCCGTCGCTATGTACCTGTTGGAAATTATTACAAACTAATAAAATCAACCGCACAGTAAACATGACTTTGTTCAATCAAACAAAAAAGTTTAAAATTAATTCATGTCTTGGCGTTTTCTTTTGTCAAATCGGTGTTCCCATTTTATAGATTAGATAACGTTTAAGTATCCAGAAAAAAAACTGAAATAATCATTTTATTGTTATATCTTTTGTAAACGAACTATCAAATAATAATGGTTTTTGTTAATTAGCAATACATGTAGTTTAAGTGTTTGTCAAACTTTAGAAAATTACCTTATAGTGTTAAAAAAATTCAACTGTGTGTTATGTTTTATGAAATTGTAATTTTTATCGTTAAAAAACAATAATTTTACTGTACAACTTCTTATTATTACATCCTTTTCTTTACCACTCATTAATTTCTTAAGATTACTAATTAAGTCATTGCCGGTGAAACTATACTTTGATATAAATATATATTGTCGAAGGTAGAGTTCTGTAGATAGAGCGGAGTCCGTAATGTAAGATGATCGTCGAACAGACGCGTGTCACGTCTCGTTATTCGATTAGTTCTTAATTAGAGCAAACTTGATGCCAACGTTATCTAATAAAGCTAGATTTACGAATAATTATTTTGTTCTTAGCAACTTGTTAATACTTGATTCATGTTGACGGTAGTGAACATGTTAAATACCCAATTTTCCCGTAGTTTCAGTATTTTGAACCTGTGTGGTAGTTTAAAACAGTGACTATTAAAAAAAAATTCGAGTCTAAAACATTTAGATTTTTAAATAAATTTTAACTAACAATAAAAACAACAACAAAAAGTACGATTAACGTTTTATTTTAATTTGAGCAAAAGGAAGAAATACTTATTTTCAAAATACGGAAAGTAGTTATGATATAATGTAAAAGGAAATGAGCATCTGAAGAACCTCTCATCTCAAGCAGTTGACACTCGACTGTTCCAGAAAAACAGCAAGTCGTTATTTTATATTTCCGTCCCGAACATTGCAGTTGGTTTATAAACCATTTATTCGAAAATGTTAAGGAATTAACTAAAGATACAGAAATTCAGAAACTGCAATTTAGAAATAGAAATAAAACAATTCTTGTTTATTTAGTCTTGTATTGTTAATATGTAGGTTTCTAATTTTGGACACTAATCTAAATGCTAATTTTTGACTACCTACGTAATTTTAACAGTTATATAAAGAGGCTAAGACGGCTAGCACCTAGAGAGGGTGTTGTCGTTACCGCAAGGATACCTAGTGAGAAGTTACGAGTAACGGTGACACGTACTGTTGTCTAACACAAGTTGTTTGCCAGCGACCTACCGTCAGAGTTTTTCTTGGAGAGCGCACCAGCGAGCGAGTCCTCTCCGGGTGCCAGAGCCGCGGCCCGAGGTCGTCCGGAGCGGCCCTCCTTCGCGCCTGCCAATCCACACACACTGTCACTTCACTCGTCAAGTCACGGCCCCTCTACATCGTCTCGCTGCTCCACATTTACTTATTCAACTCAAAAATCGAAATTGAAAATTTAATTTCTAAATCGATCTTCATAGTCATCCGCTCGTAAAATTTACCGCTGATAGCTATCAAACATTATTACGTACTAATAACGAGACGAGCCCGCCTGTCTGGCTGTCATGTGCTTTTGTTATGTAAATTAACCACTACGGAATGAACTAAGCTTGCTTTGAGATCACTTGAAACAAACAAGATGGTCGTCGTTAATTATGACAGCTACAAGTGCTCAAAGGCATTTAACCATTCAGAATATCTAATAATGGTGTTAAATTTTACTAAAAATAAAGATTTTTATTTGCTCATTTCACTCTTACTGTAAGTTTAAAAAATGTTATTATTATTTACTTCTGTTTCGACTATTTTGTTTTAAATTGGGGTTTAAAACAAAAATTTGAGATTTATAAAAAAAATGGAATAAAATAAAACAAGTTTTTCTGACTTATCGAATTGATTACAAAATTGAAATAAACGTTATGTGAAATGAATTGATAAGGAACCAGACACAAGTGTCACGTAGGTAGATCACACAACACATAAATTAGCAAAGTATTGATTCATATTACCAATTACTAACATTTAAGGAGTTCCATCAGGCTGCATCAAAGAATTATCTAAATAATGAGGTCAATGCAGTGGTTCCATTAAATGTCTTAGCAAACTATCGATCGATTCGTTATCTCTTTCTAACTCACGTGCTAACGGTTTAAGAAATGAAAAGGATGGTTAATTCATAACATGCACGATTCATAATCCTCTTTGACTTAAGTTGCACTTCATTGGCTAATCTTATTTTTAAAGTTTTTAATTAGTTTTCGCTTTGTTTCATTGTTCTTGGAGTATATAATAAACGAAAATCATGTCGATATCTACAGAGAATTGAATAATCAAAAGGTTACGTAATTAACAAATTTCTATGTTTTTGAAAACTTTCTTTTATTCACGTCAGTAACGAATGCTACATGTGATGTTTTATAACCCATTTCAAAAAGTAACTCGACAGAGACAGGCGGATACCGAAAACTTATACTTGAAATTAATTTCATACACGGATTATTTGAAATCAGGATTCCATAGTCATAAATTCATACGATTTTGTACATAGATAAAAAATGCAAAAATATGTCTAAAATGTAAAACAGATAACCACCAAGTTATCATAAAATATTAAACTAGATTATATGTAACTATATTTGGTTTTTTGACTACGGAACCCTTAAACAAACAAAATTCTGTTTCTTCACATTCAATATTTTAAATTATTTGATTGTTTCAACTAGAATAATTTGTTACGAACAATGCTTTATTAAATACTTTTAAATCGAGGTATATTACAGAATTCCTAAATTATCTACCTAGCATGCATAACAAAAGAATGCGAAGCAATGTAAAAATTGTTTTAAAATTGTATCTTTATATATGGAAAAAGCTTTAAACAAAGCCATTCCTCGTAAGCTAGATATTTGCTATTCTGAAAACTGTGAATCACGCTCTATGATGCTAAATGAACGAAAGTTCACCAATTCTGGCAATCAATACAATATTGATTTTTGCGTTGTAAATCATGTGAAAGCAATTTATTGTTTTGAAAGCATTTGTTTAGATACATTATAATGTAGGTATACTTCGAAGCGAACTTTATCTATGCGAGTGCATTTTCAAAAGGTGAAAAAAGTAAAAATAGAAGAAAGTAGATATGAAGAACATCGTATCTGGAACTAAATACGTCGACTTGACTTGACTACGTCGCCAGGTAACTTGTGTATTAACAGTATTCTTGTAAGGTTATTATGTATAATATATGAATTATCAAGAAACGCAGCAGAAGTTTATCGATTGTAATTGACATGCCATAGTGCCGTCTAAAAGATGAAGATCAGAACCTTTAAAGCAGCTTTTCCAACAATGGATGAGGCAACCGGCGCGGTCCCCGCCCGACGTACGATTATCTACGGAACAGGCCAACATAGCGTCACACTCCAATCATTGCCACCTTAATGAAACACACCATCACGTGCAGTATCCCACTAGTACTCTCTATTCTGTATTGTATGTTGTGCAAGGGGTCATGTGTCCTTGTAAAAGCGGAGTGAATTGCTTGTGGCGAGATATAGCACCGAAATGCGTCCTCTTTATTGAATGTAGGTAAAAAGCATGTAGAAAGGAGGTATGTGCCGGATGAAAAATCACTTCTTTTTGTTTCGAGACAACCTTATGCCAAATTTTTCATCATCTCAGTCCTGACTACATGAATAATTTTTCAGTTAATGTCAGACATTGGTTTGTTTTATTTTCTTATGCAATGTTAGCCAATTCGCGAATGACGAAGCCGTGTGTTTTGAATTTTCTGTTCCTACTCCTTCTTGCACCTTATTTCATGTTGCTATTATTTGTAGCTTTACTTATCAACGTAGGTATATAGCTAGCGGTCGACATGTGAAAATTTGCGGCTGTACGCATTTATACGTGAAAACCACGAGATTGCTTTTGGTCTACTAAAGAAATTGCCTAAAGGAACCAATAATCTAGCTGTCAGGTATTGATTGAATTGCATGAGTACTGTATTAGTTTTTATTACAAGAAGATATTTGTTTTGTACACGTCTTATAAGTTAAGGAAATGTTCGCATGAGAGTTTGGATTTTGTTCCATTGTGGTTAAACGCACATATAAAATCATCTATTTTTCAAGGTTTTTTTTACAAATTAAAACTAAATTTAAAATGTTTTTGTTAAGTAAAGTAGGTACAGTTTAGTTCATCAACGTTATTTTGTTACATATATAATGAAAATACTCACCCACTATATAAATTGAAAGTAATTTGAATATTCTGCTGTTCTCATAATCATAATTATTTAAATGTTGAAGAGTTAGAAAGTTTTCAAACTTATTTTATCTCTTCATGAATGGCTTGCTTAGTTATAGTTCCATCAGTATATTCGTTTTTTTTTTTTGCATTTTTACGAAAAAAAAACAGATATTCGTTATCATGTAATTGTATAAAATGCAGAAAAAGGGTAATATAAAATATTTGAAATGTTCAATTTTCGCGATAACGCAAATATCTATCCGCCTTATTAACAAAAAAAACACTTTCAAAGATTTTCGTCACTTTCTTTCAAATACAATCAAATAATATAGAACTAGACACAAATTGCAATGGAGAAACTAATAAGAGTTTAATATTATAGTTAATACGGCGGTAAGTGTGTTAGATTGGCGATAACTTTCATATGATGTATGTGGAGGATATAGAAATACGTTACCGAGGTTTTCCGCACTGGCGTTGACTTCGTACCGATGAGCCGGCTTGGAGTGCGGCGCCGGGGAGTGCAGCGAGGTGCTTTTGTGCCGGCGGATGGTGGGCAGGCGGGACACAAAAGATGCATTGTTCTTGAACGAGGCACTCATCACCCGACTGCCGAACACACACGCATATTTCAAACGACAACACTTCGCCCAATCTATGGCAGTACCTATTATATGAAGCTTAAATTTTTATCTGCTTCTATGAATCCGATATTGAAGACAGGTGCTACTGTGGTATCTTTTGGTACAAAAGCTTGTACACACGAGACTGTTATTTCATAAACAACAAAGAGTTAGACCTGGGTTGTGGACTTGGTAGCGGGACTTGGTGTATCTTCCAGGTGGCGATGCTCATGGAATGCTCATCCGCGGCATAGCAACGCCAGAGCGCCTGGATGAGCGTTGCAGCCGGCGGTCGCCGCCGAATCATGTGCTTCTGACGCTGCTGCTGCTGCACCTTCAGAGCGAAACCCGAACCTAAAATACCCTGCCAACACAAAGTTCACTGTTGAACTACCTTAGTATTTTTCATCCAAAAAAACTTTTAATGTGTATCTTCATCAGAAAAATGATCACACCACCACTTGAATTCCTCTTCGAAAAAATAAAATATTATTTAAATCGGATCATTGACAATTAAGTTATCCCTTAACAACTCTTTTTGTGAAGTTGTTTAAACTAAAAGCATAACACGGTATCAGGCACGTATTACAATTGTGTTGGGGAATAACAAAACACGCTGTACTTTAACATAAACTACGAGCGCTTCTCACGCCTCCCAGCGCAACCAGAAACCTGTTTTCACATCATTATTCCGATTTCAAATAGGTTAGTGATAACTTGGTTAATAGGAGTAGAGTCTGAGCATAAATTTTTCGAGAGACTAAGAATTAAAAAATACCTAGCACCACTCGTATACACGTATTATTTATAATTCTACATGGTATTTATATAGTGTGACTAAATAAACATTATTTTCAGCAGTAACGAATATTTACGTAATTCACACATAATAACAGTACTTGAGTAAAGCGAATCTGTCCGTAGGGACCACGTTTTCCGCTTCCACTGCGTCATGTCTAAAGCCAAGTTAATAAGGAAAAAGCTAACATAAACACAATTTATTATTATACCATATCGTCCTAGTTCCGTTCGCTGAAGGGGAACTTTCTTTAGATAACCAATAATTTATATCTTTCTTTTTGAATGGCTTAATAAACATATGTTGAAGAGGATATAGCGATTAATAACGTGTTATCTGGCTCTGCTGTCAGGAACAGGACAGTTTTTTGTAGAGAATCGAGAAAAATTAACCTCTATGTAGGTACTCATTCATGGTGAGGCTTTGGCTTTACTAGTATTCACCGCGGCATGGAACACGACAGTTGTTTATTACTACCTACCTCATACTACTATGATAAAGAATACTCTGTGCGTTTCTGCACTGTCGCTTGTACTTTGTCCAAATAGCCTGTTACTGATAACGTATGCATCGGAGCCTTGTATAGTGATGGGTCATAACTCAATGTAACTATTGAAATCTATAAAGATCAATCGAATATAATTTTTTAGTTTGAAATATATTTATTTAGTAAAAAGTAACATTGAAAACATAATTTTTATATGAATTGTAATTTGTGTGCGATTTTTTAATTAAGATTTACTGGGGGATGCAGATTCATGCATTTCAATTGATATAGAGCATTTATTTATAGGTTTAAGGTTTAAACCAACGAAAAAAAATGAAAATTCTAACCCAATATACAGATGTTACATGAAGTAAGATTTTCCTATTTCCTATAGATTTATAAAAATATTGATCGATTGACCCCATCCCTAACTTTTTGTCAATTCAATACAATTTTGTAAGTACGTAAACATTTGTTTGTTAAAAATATTATATAGTTAAAAAAAGATAGATTTTTCTATTTTAGATATAAACCAGCTTCTTTTCATACATGAACATGTTAAAAAGTCACGTAGTATATATATATTTTTTGTATTGTTGTGAAAAATATTGTGCTGTTAAAAAGGCTCGCAAAACGAACTTGTTGTAAGACTTAAACGGTCAAAGTATATGTTATGATTGCGTTCGTATGTGTGGTTAGGATCTGGTTCCTAATTGTCTATATATCTAATTGTGGAGAATGTTCTTGTTTTTCTTACCGCGGGTAACGCGAAGAAGGATATGCCGAGTAGTGCGCAGAACGAGGCGATGATTTTCCCCTGCCAAGTCTGAGGTACCATGTCGCCGTACCCCACTGTGCACAGCGTGATCTACGCAACACGTCATACCATTACTTATAATAAAGATATATTACAACACAACTCAGCACAACTGTACTTCAAAATTCTATTCTATCAAAGTTAGTGCTCGTAAGCCCAAGACTAATTTAAACTTTTCTAATTTAATAAACTACTCTAATTGACCGGTTTATTTGATTTTTACGTATAGAAAAGAGCCCTTTGGAACTATTAAAGATAAATCCATTTATCTTTTATTTTCTCGGTACATAAATACAGTCTACATTTGCGTTTTGTTTGGTCTGAGTGTTTGATTTGAGAATAAACTAAAAATATTCAACTTACCACTCCCCACCAAAGAGCTTCGGCAAAATTCTTAAACTTTGTATCTGCTACGTCTTTTTCAACTAAATAAACTAAAAACGATGCAAAAATAAGGCCGAGGAATCCGATGTACAGCGTTGTCATTAGTTCCTGAAAAAAAATAATATATATTAGCTTCGAAACCATACTTAATAGTAAGTCGGTTAGGTCGGTTTTTTATTTGGAAAAATCCTTGTTAGGGGATTTTTCTGCTACATTAGGCAAGTTGAATGAAATAAAAGATGTGATTTATAAAACAGAATCGGGTGGTTTACGACAGCCAAATACCGAGTGGAGAAAAATAGGGATGCTTGATTGCACAAACCCTGGGATGTGAGGATATCGAACGCAGTTCCAAAGTCACTGCTGAGCAACCAGTTTTTTTTAATAATCCTTTTTAATATTATAATTTTATTAATAAACCTTAAATAGTCATTTTAAAATTTAAATAATACCTCGATTTTAATTCATATCGTAATAAACTGAAACCCGACTACTGAACGATAGTGCTCTTAAAAGAATGAAGAAATTGTTATTCTCAAATAGCCGTGGTATATTCCATCAATATTTTACTAGGTGATCATAACATTCGTTTTTTTTGTTAGGGGAAGCGGTATGACCAAGGCTATACGTAATATTTAGTAAGTAATAATTTCAGATCAGAATATGTTCTTGTTTCACACTTTTACAGCGCAATTTTTCAGTAATCGGATTTTTGTTTTGGAGCTTATTTTTAGTTTTAAATATTTTCGTGGTATCCATATTGAAATATGTATTTATTGTATGTATTTACAAAACAAGACATACAACAAAATTACAACACGAACGAGATGTACGAATATACAACGGAAGAGGGTAGGCTTGAAGATAAAATTTGTTTGGTTTATATTTGAGTCGTTATTTTAAAGATACTCGTATTGTTGCCAAATATCGGTTGCACGCTAGCAAAGCCGCAAGCAACACTTAACAAATTGTATATTTTTTAAATGTGCTAAGAAATCGTTTTGATTTCCCACTCGATAGGGTACCAAATAATTTTTACTCTTTTATTTTTTGTGTCACATCCGCCATTTTTTTTTAATGTTCCCTATCTCATCTCGGACTCGGACCATAAATATGAATTGATTGATACCTCATTCATCAAAATTGGATCTTTACTTTAAGAGCTACAGTGGATCACACAAAATACAAACACACATGAAATCATTACCCTTCGTTTTGGCTCAGCCGGGTGGTAGTCAGGTAAAAAGTGGTACATGCACGAATACATATCTAAGATCAATTGTTAGAGATTGAAGTCGAAGCTGATGTACACCGGTGACGTCACCAGCCCTACCATCGCCGGTCGTGCATAAATACGATCGCTAAGGGCACCAGGAACGGCCGGGTCGCTTCAGTCCAATTCAGGCATCTCCCGCGGCAACCTAGGCCGAGGTTCAGTCTCCTTCCGAGACACCCCTTAGAGTTGCTGCGGTCCCCGTCTCTACACCTTAGTGTATAGGCAGAGAACACTAAGTTCGAAGCCTCAACTAAAAATCAGTTCCCAGTCCGGTTGGAACGTCTGAGCCTCTCTCAGCGGACAACCCTACAGGCTGTTGTCACATCCGATGAGACTAGCCGGTGTCACCAGTCGGTTAGGACGACTTGGCGTGGAAGGGCCGGCCCATCCACACCAAGCGTCTCTCTCAGTAGTCAGAATAAATTCACTCGCACAAAACAGCGCCACCTAAGCGAGGTCCGAGCCCACTATGGGTGGCCTTAGGATGAGCCTGTAGTCTAGATCTGCACTTTGCACCTGTTGAGGGATGTAGCACCTTTTGTGCTACATCCAAAATTAAAATAACCCCGTTGGGGCTACAAGTTTTGAGGCCTCCTAGCCTTAAGGCTTTGAGGGCGTCGACGCAAGGAGGCGAAGCGCAGCTACGCTGCGCCTCGCTCCCTTGCGGGGAAGCACTCGCCGCGCGGTTGGTCCGGTTACGCTGCGAAGGCCAATAGGGTCGCAGTTAGGGTCCAAAAAAAAAAAAAAACCAGGAACGGACTTGACTTGAGACATCGTGCGCAACGGACGTGCTGCCTGCTCACTATAAACCTACTGCTAACTACTTTCTTTGTTCTCTGTTAATTTTCTTTGAATTGATCATTACCTAATAAAATTAGCATCGTTTGCATTATTTTTTAAATTAAGCCACTTCTGATTCCTAACACAATAGTATTTGCATTTCTTTGAAGTTATCTGTAAGGAAGAAGGAAAAAGCGTGGAGGAAGGAGCAGTAGTTACTTTTTTTTGTCAAGTAGGTCAACGTAGCCTGTATGTAAATAATCCTGATATTATTGCCTTACTCACAGTCTCAGTGTACTCGTAGATGTCTAAAAGAAATATGTATGTTCCTTTAAATGGTTATATATACTGAAAACAACTATATGGAATTAATCTATGTATAAAAATTTCAATTGTTTTTGCGAACAATATTCAAAACTTGTTTGTTTTTATGTGAGTATAAAGTAGTTGTTTGGCAGTTGTGATGTCTGCACAGTATAATTTTGCTTGCGTTTGATTAATGAGTGTGTTTGTCAGTTTTGAGTGTGCACATAAACAGTTACTGTGCATCTTATAGTGTGTTTTGAAATAGTATATCTAGAAAATTATATAAACCGTGTTAAACGCTGTAAATCAGATTAAATGTCCTATAAAGGTACATTTTCATTTTCCTTAACTTTAGAATCTTACCCAGCTGCCAATAAGTTACTTTTTTATATCACCAGTTTTCCGAAATTGAATATTCAGAATTCACAATCGAACCATAACTTATAATTTTCAGTAAGCAGGAAGGGTGGGGTTTAGTCATTGGTGGTATCCGGGAAATGTTCGGTCGGTTTCACGAGGATTTTCGATATATTTTCACGATAAAACTGGAGTCGAATGTGAAACGATTTTCATAGTATTTTTGGTTTACTTACAATTGGTACGAATAACTTGGTAAACAAGAATATTACCCATTTGATCGTTATTATAGTAGTGGTATCAAAATCATTGATATTTGTCATCTGCAAGACTGTAACAGGTACAGATAGTTCAACTCAGTTGTGCGCGCGGCGCTATGTGTGCGTGCGCTTGTAAATTTACAACTTTCATTTGTGTGGCAGTGACGCGGCAGTCGTCGTCCGAGCAACACGTGTTCTTATCGCTTTTTTATTCGGATACAGTCGTTAACAAAAATGTCTAGTTCTTCACGGAGAAAATGTTTAAGGAGTCAGGTAAATATTTGTTAATTTTGAATTTAAATATAATTAATATTTATTATGATTCGATATACAACAAAATATATCCTTGTTGACGTTTACATATTATTAGACTCGAGAAACCATTGCTAAGGTATACGAATTTCTGAAAAAAGATGCGAGAGATATATTGGAACTAGTAAGTGATCCAGTTTGCAGTGCAAGTCCAATTTTAATATCGAAATTAAGTGAACATTTAATTTGCATACGGAAAAGAACAGCAATGGCAGTGGGGGTATCAGAGAGAACAATAACTAATATATTGGCTGAAGGAAAAGAATTTGACTGTAAATTTAAATCTCCACATAAAGACCGTAAAAAACGTTTAAAGAAGTTAGAATTAGACAACTATAACGTTGATGTTATACGTTCCACTATTCAAAATTACCATTTAGAACACCGTGAGTTACCTACCTTGCTAAAATTGAGAAGAATATTTCAAGAGAAACTTAATTATGATGGAAGTATTTCGACTCTGCGTACAGCTTTGTTAAAGTTGGGATACAAGTGGCGAAAAACTGTCGATAACAGACGTGTTATTATAGAGCGGCATGACATCCAAAAACTACGTTTTTCTTACCTGAAAAACTTACTCAGATACCGTCAAGAAAATCGGTGTATCGTATATACAGATGAGAGCTATATTTTAACTAATCATGTGCAAAACAAAGGATGGGGTAATAAAGATGGACCACCTTTAAAGAGAAACCTGTCGAAAGGACAAAGAATTATCATTGTGCATGCTGGTTCAGAACAAGGTTTCATACCTAATGCACTATTGACATACAAAGCAAATAGTGTTTCTGATGATTACCACTCTAACATGAACGCAGAAAACTATGAAAAGTGGCTAAAAGAACGTCTAGTACCGAACCTTCTACCTAACTCGGTGGTTGTGCTTTATAATGCGTCATACCATAATGTTGAAAATGACAGAGCTCCAAATTCTAATTCCAAAAAAATTGAAATGCAGAGATGGCTGACAGAAAAAAATATAGCTTTTAATCAAGATATGAAAAAAAATTAACTGTATGATTTGATTAAAAAAATAAAGAAAAGTATATCTGTTATAAGATTGACGACATACTTCAGGCATATGGCATAAAAGTTCTTCGACTGCCACCATATCATCCTGAACTAAACCCCATTGAAAATGTGTGGGGAATTTTAAAAAATTATATTGCTTCGCATAATGTCAACCAAAATGTGACGGGAATAATGAAACTAATAAATGAACGTTTAAGTCAAATTAATGAAGGGATGTGGGGTAATACTTGTCGACATGTACAAAAGAAAGAAGAAGAATACTATCGACATTTTGACATAGTCTGAATTCATAATTAACTTAGGTGAGAGCAGCGAATCCGAAAATTCATCATTTGATTTTTCAAGTAGCGATTCAGAATAATGTTTAATAAATAAACATAAAATTACCAAATTATTGTTTTTTTTAAGAACCTGTGAATAACTGTATTTGTATTTGTACCCGACTGTACCTCTTGTCACGCACACAAAGTCACTGTATATGTACAAGGTTTACCCACACATAGGGCCGCGCGCAGAACTGAGTTGAACTATCTGTACTACCAGTCTTAACCATCAATACTACTTTTATGGGTCCCCTTCTAATAATACCATTTCTGAAGTGATAAAAAAAAAGTTTGAATTTAAAATAAAAGTTGTTTAGCTTTCTCTAATCCCCAAATAACATTTTTCCGTGTTTCAAGCGCTGGCGGTAGATGGAAGAAACCGAAAACTTTAAATATTTGAAAAGCTATCAAAACCCGCAGATTTTTAATTTTTTAGTTGTTTTGAAAAACAGAAACTAAGTAGTACAAACAAAATGAAATTTACAGGATATGAATCAATCTCCAAATTGCTACATTGAGCTTTCAGACTAAATTATAACTTCTGACAAAGTTAAAACCCGTAAATAGTACATGGTTTTGATAAGAATAAATTGCACAATTATACAATAGTAGTGCTGTATTGTTATATTGTTAGGTATAGTATCGAATAATGCGTTTACTTACATAGTCAAATAAAATTGCAAAATTCCGGGTAATTCACGACAATATAGCTACATATAGCTCCAGATTGCTCAACTTATCGCTAATGATTGATCCACTAACGTTGCTGGACAATGATTGCTAAAAAAATCGTCCTTGTAAATGCACCGTAGGTTGTTTTGTAATTGTCCTATTCCACAAAATACGTATCTTGAGAATAGGTAAACATTTATATTCTTGGTAATATCCTATCCACCGCGTTATATTTTGAACATTGGTGGAGGAAATTGCGGTCAGTCCCGCGATGCTTACTCAGCACAGTTATGCAGCAGAAGTGACGTAACTGGTGTTGAAAAACGTTAACGAGTGTTATAATTATATTTGTACGACTTCAATAAAATACCAATCCGATATAAGTACTACTAATTTTACGTCTGGAACAATTAATAATTAAATCTTTTATATTTATCTCTTGTCGATATGCACTCACTGGTTAATAAAAAATAAAAACTTCGCTATTTATGAATTTATATTGTAACAGCATCTTATTCTACATTTCTTAACAATACGGTTTATTTGACGTTAAAATAAACTTTTGAGGTTAAAATAAATGTTTCTTTAGTGACAAGAAGTTTAAGATTGGATATTGATTCCACATTTCAGAATTTAAAAGCAATCTCAGAATTTTTGTAAGAAATCTCTGTAACCAATTTCAAGATCTGGAAAATCGTTCCAACGATTAGGTTCAACACTATTGTATTATTGAGCTTCAGCCAATTATAGACATGCATTTCAAAAATTCATTGTATATGGTTGGGTGCTTTCGGAGATCGGGCAAGAGTACCGAATATACGTAAAAGTTTTATGAGAAAAATAAATAATTAAAAGCTTAACATTGTTATATCTCACCTCGAACATAAATATTTACTTTTGGCAATGTAAGTTTATTTTAATCTTCGCTATTTCTGCTTTCAATTAGTTGTCAGTTATGGTTGACTACTGAAAAAAAAAACCATCACCGATATTTATTAGCGGATCATCTGCGGATTTCGGAATGTAGAAGAATTGTACTTAAATAGTAATTTTAAGCATATTATGTATGTGGGGTTTTAGTCGTGTTGTGTTCCAAAAAATATTTGGAAAAAAATATTAGTGAATCAGTTATAAAGTAATATCCTTTCTTTTGTTTAATTTTGCTATTTATTCAAACCTATATTTAACAATGATTTAAAATTTGTTTTGTGCATTTTTTTAATCTCTCAAATTCTAAATTAAACAACAGTTTTTATTAGTTTAAACTTACGAGTACAAAGCAGCCTTCTAGTTACTTTCTGACTTCGCTTAGATTTATAAAGCCATTCTATTATTTTATTTTCAAAGAGACTGATTATTGGTTTATTCTCCCTGATATAGGTATTTTTAAGTACAGGTTCTACGTCCTGGCTTTCAGGGTTATGCCCTGTCTGTTGATCGAGTTTGCCTTAATTCTAGCTTAAAACTAGTTTCACATACATTTACAAATAACCTCAAAGTGGGCCGATTCAGAGAAAAAAGGTGTAAGTGATAACGAGAAAAAAAAATTGCTTAGAAACCGACTGGAAATGTGGTAGCATTCAAGCATACATACTTAATAATAGTTACTAAAATTGTCATCCGAAACGTACGGAAGATTTTTGCGAACGGATTTTTTAAGTTCGTAAAAAAAAATGAGATGCCATAAAATTGTCATCCGTTTTTGCTGGACGGTTTTTGAGTTATTAAAGGTCAAAGTGGCGAAAATGTTCGATTATTCACTCGCTATAACGCTTAACCGGATGGTGTTCATTATACATGTTCTCAAAAGGTCCAACTAGGACATGTATTTAAATTTTCAATTCGTATTAAATAAACATTACCGTAATACAGTTCAGTTATAGTTTTTAAAACACAATTTCCAACCTTTACCCCCGAAAATCAAGAGTTGTAAATGAAATGATATGTTGCAATTGTCACAATGCTTATACGTACAAAATCATAATCCGGATTTACCCATAATCCGGAGTACTACCCTGGTTTTGTGCGAAATTAATTGTAAAATTAAAATTAGAACTGTTTCTGAATGTGTACGGATAGTATGCAAAATTATCAATCCTTTGGGGTTTGAAAAATGGGGTTAAATGTTAAAAACGGTGATAACATCGATAAATGTCACAGTTGGACCTTCTGAAAACATGTCATCCGTTTTTAATAATTTGAACATTTTTACGGTTTTTAAAAAAAGCTTGTGGAAAATCGAATATGTTCGCTACTTTGACCTTTAATTACTCAAAAACCGTCCAGCAAAAACGGATGACAATTTTATGGCATCTCCACCAACAAACTAGAATTTTCGTTAAAAGCGCTACGGGCTGCTACACGATTTTTCTTACGAACTTAAAAAATCCGTTCGCGCAAATCGTCCGTACGTTTCGGATGACAATTTTTCTAACTATTATTAAGTATGTATGCTTGTTAAAAGCGCTACGGGCTGCTACACGATTTGTCTTACGAACTTAAAAAATCCGTTCGCGAAAATCGTCCGTACGTTTCGGATGACAATTTTTGTAACTATTATTAAGTATGTATGCTTGTTAAAAGCGCTACGGGCTGCTACACGATTTGTCTTACGAACTTAAAAAATCCGTTCGCGAAAATCGTCCGTACGTTTCGGATGACAATTTTTGTAACTATTATTAAGTATGTATGCTTGAATGCTAAAGTATTTCCAGTCGCTTTCTAAGCAATTTTTTTCTCGTTATCACTCACACCTTTTTTCTCGAAATCGGTCCACTTTGAGGTTACTTCTGAATGAATGTGAAACTATTAGTTTAAAGCTAGAATTAAGGCAAACTCGATCAACAGACAGGGCATAACCCTGAAAGCCAGGACGTAGAACGTTTCGGATGACAAATTTTGTAACTATTATTGTATGTAAGTATGTATACTTGAATGCTACCGCCTTTTCAGTCGGTTAACCACACCTTTTTTCTCGGAATCAGTCCACTTTGAGGTTATGAGGTCCTTGACAAAAAGTTTCCAAATTGTTTCAGGAAAACAAATACCAAGAGTCATCCGGTTGCTTTTTCCAGAATGATTTACGCACCATTGCTCTAACTATATAGAAGTGCGTTTTTGCTAAGAATTACCTAGTTGCATTGCATTTGTTACGAAAGTATAAGAATCCATCGTACAAGTGCAAAAGGTACTGCAGTCCACTTAGAGGAAGTGATTTAGACGGGTTAATTAGGTACCTAAATGACTAAGTCAATATGTAATCCTGTTTTATTGTAGGTAGGCACAAATGAGTCAACTTAAGATGAATAACTTTGGTGGTTAACCTCCTCGTCATTTAGTTCTCGTCGCCCAAACATTACAATGCTAAGTTATTACTTTTGAATTTGTATTCAATCAAAAAGATCGTGTTACTTGAATTCATAAATACAAAGTAAATAATTTAAATTTTCAAATTCCCTCTTTTGCCAGTACAGAATGTTATCGCAATTTTTCACAGCTCTTGAAACTGGGAAATTTTGTCAAGTAAAACAAAACACGTATTTTTTTCATTATCATTCTAATGCAGATTTAATTTTGAAAACCCCAAATATTTTTGTTAAGTCCTGAATATTAAAACCTACAATCATGTACAGTAAATATTTAATTAATAACACATTGTTTAATAATTGTTTACTGATGATAATATTTAAAATTATTATTACTGAAGACAATAATAGGAAAGAACTAGAAAGAACTAAAGTTGAGTTAAAAATTGTTCAGTATTTTAAATTATTACAACTTTCAAGGAATTCGAGCTATACCGTTATTTCTGAGTTTGGCAGAAACAAATTTCGTTGGTGCACTCTCATCAATACTACAATAGGATCCGTATAGCTGACCAGAAAGGAGGTTATCCAATGCATTAGGAATTCCTTTAGTCCTTGTACAGCTATGTATGCAAAGGTGTAACGGCCGAGTAAACATGTATACTACTTTATCTGCACTGCTATTTATATGCAAGTACGTGTAACCCCAACCCACCCCTGTAGTTTAATTTCCTCGATGCAAAGTACTTTCTTATTTAAGTCGACCCACTTTGCATTTTGTGTGAATAGCTTATTATTCCCTGGATTTAATTTTTAAACACTTCTAATTACATTGAAGTTTTATGGTGTACGTGAATTAGTTTGTATTTTTAGATTTTAGACATGCATAGTTTGACAATCGTCCGTGCTTTAACACACAAAACGTGGGGTCGTATATTATTTAAGGGATTATTAATGGGATATATTTACATGACGTGTATAGATCGTGGGTGTAACTTGCAAAGATACGCCCCCACGTTTTGATTGGCCCCTCTTTCAGCCCCGTAGGGTTATTTTCTCATTTTAGGACATTTAAAAAGGTGGGTTTTTAGATTTTAAAATCTCTTAATTATTTTATTGTTTTTTTCTGTCTCTAAAGTCACTCCATCCAAATTTTTATCAAAATCGGTCCAGCCGTTTTATAGTTGTAAATTGATTGTCATCGGGTTTGAAGCTATCCTGAAAATTTCAGCCTGCTAGCTTATCGGAAAGTGCCTCAAAATTCTGTTGCAAAAATCCAACCGGAACGACAAACAAACAAATAAACAAACAAACAAGAAAGTGAGTGTATAAAACGTGGGAAAAATAAATAATTAAATCAATGACAAGATCCCACAATTCTGAATTTAAAACATACCCCAATGCGAATTTTATTATTAAGGTCCTATTTTTATGGATTTCCATTGTTTGCAGGAAGGTTGGTCACGGTTTGCATTTATCCTAACACTGTCAGACCTTTTTTTATAGTTAAGTAGATGCAAAAAAACAAAGTAGTATCAGATATGGTAAGAAAGTAAGATATAAGTACTTAATTGTTTTTGATAAAAACTATCTGCAACTTAACTGTCGAATCAATAATAAAAAAGTTGTTAATGTTTAAAGATGAGAAAGAATGTCTGAGAGAAGGTAGAAGTATTGTAGGTACGCGTAGAATGAAGGTACTCCGTCGATAATTCCGTTCGGACTCAAAGATTTATGTTATCTCATTTTGGCACTCTAACCCAGCCACGTGTACTAAAACTGATAAAGAAATAGAACAAGAAGTCTCGATATCCTCGGGAGGATACCAACACTGTTTTTCACTCGATTCCTGTTTTTCTCCCTGAAAAATATGTTAAACTAACTTCTGATTAAATATCTCCGCTAGAGGTAAAATATGTTTTTAATACTTATAGCAAATTTTTAAAGTCGTGTTTGATTGAAATGAATATTCGTTTTATTGTCTAATCCCTAAATTAAGGATTTTTTTTTGTCTTTTTGAAAATTATTGCCTTTTTTTATTTATTTTTATTCATGGGAAGCAAGCCAAATTCAAAGATAAGGTGTGATGTGGTAGGTATGTAGACACTTGTCTAGAAAAACAGCAATGTTCCTCTTAAGCTACGATTCCTCATATCACCAAGTTTAAGGGAGTTTTATCATAGGCTATTGCATATAAAATACTAGTAACCTGTCGATGTGCATAGACAACGGAGCCGAGTAGTTTCCAGGTGCCGCCGCGCCGATCCATGCGCACCATGCGAAGGATTTGGAAGAACCGGAGCACCCGCAGCGCCGATGCCGCGAACACCTGCCCCGACGACCCCATGCACAGCACTACCAGCGCCGCCAGGATCGTCATAACATCTGACACAAAAAATAACATCATCGATTTCTTTTCTTAAAGTCGATTTTAAATCTAGCACTTAATTATTACAAATCCAAAAATCGATAAATTTGCGGATAAAAAAAAGAATTTTAGATCATAGTCATAGAACTCAATATATGAAAAAAAAATCCTTAATGAGGTTTTCTCTAATATCTATTATTTATCAAATGGTTATTTGACATACGTTGATATTTATTATGTTAGATGAACTGAATATTTTTAAAACATTCTTGGTTTTCGATATGCAGAACCAAAATTATATTCTTTTTGATGTGTATCCTATATATATATATATAATTCTCCTTTACTAACAATGATAGTTTTGCTCAACTCTCATGCCGAGACCATTACAATTAATTTAATTAACATGGGAAAGGAGGACACCTGCCGAGAAAAATTAACGCCCTTAAACAAAATATGAGTTAAATATTATAGAGTGATATGTATGATAAGTTCGCATAAAAGAAAAAAAACAAAGCGAAATATTATAATATGCGGAAGTTAATAAAATACTAAATCAAATAAGACAATAAATTTTATTACTTTG
Source organism: Choreutis nemorana (assembly GCA_949316135.1). Classification (NCBI taxonomy): domain Eukaryota; kingdom Metazoa; phylum Arthropoda; class Insecta; order Lepidoptera; family Choreutidae; genus Choreutis; species Choreutis nemorana. The sequence continues at coordinate 6,281,656 of OX438598.1, forward strand.
TATACCTATTTTCCCTGAATCTTTGTTAAAACATTTTTTATTTTATCGCACGCCAATTGAAATGTATTACATAAAAATATATGTTTTTAAAGGAATGGTTACGATCATGATTGTTAAGCAAGAGAGAAAAAAATTATTAGGAATAACCTATCTATTCATGTAATACCTAAACTGCAAGTTTTCTGTTTGATATAAATATACTTCTTTATGGTAGAGAATTCGTAATTCTTGTTAAATTACTTTTAAAATAAGATTAAAAACAGCGCAAGAAATTAATTCAAGGCGCATTCGTTCTAAATGGCAGAGGTCGCTGGGCTTATAACGAACGTATCGTAGCAAATGCCGGCTGGCGTGTGAGGAAATGTGCGAGAGTGCTTCGCAATGTCGAACTCTATGAATAGTTTTACAAATAATGTATATAGAATTGTAGAATAGTTTTAAGGATTATATAAACCAACAAGGTAACAACCTTATTTCAAGTAGAAATTAAATATTTTTATGGGTAAAATCTGACAAAATTAGGGGGAGAAAAACTTTAACTAACAAATTTTTGTTGTTATCTTATGAACTAGTTACAAAGTCAATGCTATTTACAAAATTAATTGAACATATTTTGGAAAAGTTTTTATTTAATTTATTTCATATTATTACTGCCTTATATTACTATCTTCGTTACTGGGATTTTTACAGCTTTTTTATTAGCTGCCTCTAGTTTTGTCCATGAGGGTATAAAAATTATAAAATAATTTTTTTAAAGCTAGCATTTAACCTAATTGTAAGCGATGAAGTTTCCAGAGATTAAAACTTACTTGACCAGAAAATGCCTATTTAAGCTCGACTCTTAAATAATGAGGTAATGTTATATTCTATTTCCAAAGTTTTATGAATTCTACTCAAATTTCCTCAACTAATTAGTAAGAAATGTTGTGGGAATCCATTGAATTCGACATATAAGATATTCATAAGGTCTCGCTGCATTTTAGTTTGGTTATGTTGCGGGTGAATTAGTTGACCTGAATGCTTGGGTGAATGCAATAGAAACCAGGTGGTGCATTGTATCTCGAAACATTATTAAAGTTGGCAGCAGCGAATGGAGCGTGAGTTTTAAACATAATCAGGGATTTAAATGAAGAGCACGCAAACTTACCGGAGCTTGACCCTGTTGCATTGAGTTAGTAATCAGTTAGCGAACTCACTCCTGTAATAACTACGCAAGCTGATTCTTAACTCAATACCTAACTGATAATAAATTTAGCTTTCGTATTCTCAAGAATCATAAAGGACTAAATTTACATTTCATTATCATAATTTTAGCCGTCTTACCGTTAAATTTCATTGTTATTGAAGGTGAGAAAATATATACGTACCAGTATCTATAAATTATATCTCGGTTCTTTTATAAGAATTCATGGTAGTGGCTCTGTTAAGTCGAGCAAACCCTTTTCTAGAACATTTATTTACACGAATGCTCAACAAAAGGAATGTATATGTTTTCAGGGTTCATGTATTTTTCCGCTTCATTTAACTTAAGTTCTTAAAAATCAATATAGAAGAGTGCATGTTTTGTAAGATATCTTAGAGTTAACTTCTAAAGTCATACATAATAAGTAACCTCGTTATTGTTAAGTAAAATGGTTAGAACTAATAGTACTTTTTTTAATAAATGTCACTATAGATATTTATTTAAGAATGAAAGGACTTCTCGTCTTGTTTTACTCACTTTAATAAGGAACCTATATTAAAAAAAAGAGCAGCAGTCTTTTTTTCTTTTGCTGTTTGTGAAAAGTTTGCTAAAACTCTTTAAGGGGGGTGGTTTTGGGATCTCATGTTGCATGGTTAATTTTTCATTTAACAAATAACACATACCCACACGCGTCACGCAACAATATTTTTCCCTTTCTCTTTAATGTGGCTGTGCAGTGGTAGTAGACCCACGGGAGCAGATTCATTGCTCAGCGCTAATATTTACGGGCGGACTGTTTAGTTTTCCTTCGGGTCGCCAAACCAGACGAGATACTGAAAAATGCTATGAGTTCAAAATAATTTTGTAAAGTGTTTTTACGATCTTGGCGTTAACAACATTATAATTTTTAAAACAAGAAAAAACAAACTCAGACAGTTTAAGTTTAGGAAATACTGAAAAGGCTCAGGGCGTGCTGCGGGTTTCAAATATTCTAAATTAAGTTAACATTAATTTTTAAATATAAATATTAAGGTACAACTGGCTTTAGTATTTGAATTGGTCCGTATGGATTGTAAAATTAATAAAAGGATTGTAACATTAAATTTTAATGAAAGTCCTCTAAAATTATTGAAGATTTGTTCACAAAGTTAATAGTGAATTTTGTCCAATAATAAAAGCTATTTAACCATTGATAGCCTCCAAGAAAATGCAATTATTTTGCAGGTGTTCGCTAATTGATAAAACATAATTCATTTTTATTTACTTAAAGCAAAAACAGCAGCTCTTTTGCTCTGTGTTAATTTTTAACGAACATCACCTTCAACAAACACAAAGACTGTCTACGCAAAACCTAAAAAATCACCGGCATCCCAAATGGAAATCCGTATTAGGTGTGCCTAAATAGCAATAGAAAAAAAAAATGTATTCTGGTATCACATCCCATTATGTAGAACTTAAAACATAGTCATTAAATTGTATCGGTATTGAGCACTAAAGTCCTGAAAGTTATTTCACTCCCTATAGTGTAAAATAGAATTTTTTACATTGAGAAGTATCATGAAATTTATTTAAAAACAATAACAATCATGACAAATCGTAAAGGACAATAGTGGTTTATATAAATGCTATAAATGGTCGACAAAATTAAACATACACTTTTAATATTATTGATGCAATGTCGTAAATCCAAAATCACGTATGCGACTGTTACTTTTGCTTGACAAAAGGTTTTGGTTTTAAAAATCAACACATTTGGTGAAATATGGCGAAATATATTCAGTGTCAATGCCACTACCATATTCTCCAGATATTCCAGTTAGATAAACCCGGAGAACATTTTCATCAAGAAAATTCAGAGTTTGAAAGGGGTTATGAAGGAAGATGGGGACAAGTTAAGCTAGCATTTTACTGTTGGGGTCACCAAAAAGTTACTGCATTTACTGACTACAGGAGGAAAGCCAATCGACCCGAAAAAAAGGGTTAAAATTCAAGTTACAAGATTTCAAAACAGTCAATAACTGCAATTTAACACTAAATCTGAAGTGATGTATCAATTTTAATTATACACCTCAGTTGGTTTTAAGGTGATAAATCATAATTTAAAAACAACAGTCCACAAAACTGTCATATTTATATCCACAAATATTTGTAACTCGTTCCCAAAATACTTTCACCTAATCAACATTCTTTAAGCTCATCTTCATCCTCGTTCCTGGTTAACAAAGCTTATTACTTCATTTATTCATTTCTCGATGATAAAGACATAGGGTAGTTGTAGAGCTTAAATTTTAACGGAACTCAAATTTTATTATATGGTAAATTGATTAGAACATGATTAAATGAATGCATACAAATGATCAATTTAATTTTTCCTTATTCGACATTTGTGAAAAGACATCTGTAATTTCGTGTGCTAATATGGTAGAACATGTCATACAAATTTAATTATATGGCCATAACAACTGCATATATTTCATTCAGGTTCAAGAAATGAAGAATGAAAATATTTTTGTTGCATGGTTATTTTACTGGGACCAAAAAAGATTAAGCAAAGTATCAAACATTTTACATTTTATGTTCAGGCACACGGGTTGTGTGATGTTAGCATTTAGAATTTTAATTTTGTTTGAAAGTATGTTTTAAATTGTGTATGGGGTAGAGTCACGCATACGTTTTTTTTTTTGGTGCAGCATATCCTCTACAAATATAGTATTATATGCAACACTTGGGGAATTTTTGTAAACAAAGACAGTTATACATTTCTGTATTAAGCTTCGATACGTAGATCGCTTTCATTTTTGTCTAACCTTTTGTCTTTAAATGTTTTATAGCGTAAATATGTTGTAAGCTTTGTGTTCGTATAATTCGGTGCGTCCTCATTTGTTACAAATGAAAAGGCTGAATGTTTGCAGTCTCCCAAGGGACCGGGGAAGAATGGCGGTCGCGTGGAACTCACGCCTTGGGACAAACGACGGACCCAAATGCGAAGGTCGCAGGCGTCGCAGCAGATTGGACCAAGCCAAAATAGGGTCACTTCGGAACTTTATACCTAGACAAAAGGTGCCATCCACTTGAAAATTCTGGGAAAACCGCACTGTATTTTTACAGCTTGTTTTATTTTACATTCAATATGGTCGCATGGAAGAACAATATACTTGTACGTATGGAGGTACATACCTACATACGTAACTAATAGGAAGATGGGCTGTTGCTAGTGCTATTGTTTTATTCTATGGGTGTGATTTGCCTTACTTTCGGGTTTGTTTGGTGTAAGTTATTTATATAAAACTAAAAAATTGAATATATAGCGACTATTACAATAAATTTGATCTTACCTATTAAGCAAAAAGGCCGCTTCATGAATTTGATGCGACCCATTTTCCCTTGATACCGCGACCTGCATCCTGACGACCATAACCTAAAGAAAAAAAACTAATTTAGAATTTAGTATAGTGCAACTACATATTTTTCCATTCTGATCTTCATCCAAATTTTCTAATGAATAAATAATCGGATTTGTAAATGATATGTATGGAGTATTATCGGGTAACTTCATCCAACAAAATATTGTTCATATATCTATATCTATTACCTACCTACCATAGAATAGAATAGTAATACCATAGAATATAAAAGTGGAAGCGTAGAAAAAAAGTTTTACAAAATCGATTGTGGAACGACAATGTAATTTTTTAACAAGTTAACAATTTGTTAAAAAATTACAGGCTTTTATTTAAATATATTACAATTAGTTATTTAAACATCCTAAAGTAATACATTAACTTTCCCACTAAGAATTCTCTTCTTAGATTGTGAAAGGGTTGTGCAATGAAAGGCTTAAGGATATTTTCTACTCAAATGGACAAATTAATTGAAAGATTTTCCAAGATTTTAAAACTTAGAAGCACAAAAACTCTTTGAACTCTACGTTGGAAGGGTTTCTCGACCCTTACAATGGTTTTTGAACGTCAAAGTTTAAAAATCTTAATAAACCTGGCCCGAATAAATAAAGTTGTCTTACCTATTGTTAAATTAAAAAATCCTACTTATATATATACAATCCCTTTTTAATGTAGGTACATAAGGTATATAAGTGGTTCATAGTCCTATCCAAACAATCAAGAAAAACTTAATCAAAAAGTAATTCCAAAGAACGTCTGTAACTAAGCTTAGGTATCTGTAAAAACTTTTATTAAGAAATCTACTGTAATTAAAATCGTTATCGTTTTCAGTTAAACGACGACGTCATCGATATTTAAGTTGATTTAACGTTTACTGATCTCAATACTTTTTATTATGAAAATAAATACCTATAGATTTAAGGAATACGGTAGGCGGCAAGAAAGGCGGGGAAAATGATGAACCAAACACTATCTTAGAATGTCTCATAGTTATAACTTCCAAGGTTACATAAACATCATTTTTGTTTTGTCACAATAATGGAAAACTAGATATTTGGTTACGGTTTCTAAGTAGGAATAACTTCATAGATTAAATCTGATTGTGAAAGGAACAAAGACTAGTGCTAGTTGAAATCGATACTGGGGTGCCATGGCATCGTTATTCATATTTACTACAATAAAATGTATTATATAAAAGAAATATAAAAGAATAGTTTAGTACATGCGCATAATTTTTTATGATTTTTTCTGGTGGTTAAAATCCATTAGTATTTTCAACATAATTGTTTAGGAAAGAAAAGTTGATTTTTTATCTGTACGAGTAGATTGGCAAATTCTATTTACTGAAAGTTCATTGTTTTTGTAGCTGTTTTTACTTAATTTCTTGAATTTGCTACTCTGGAGTTTTATTTAGATTTGATCAAAATTGAAAGAATAAATCTAGCGAAGCAAAGACGCAGTTAAATAAAAATGGTAAATTCCGAGCGTTTGTGAGCGCTCCGTCGGATAAGCTAGCTTTAGCGACGTAATCCGTCACTCAATGTAAATGAAACTCCAGCTAATTTATATCTACTTGTGATACGCCACTGTTCGTGACTGGAAACGACTGCGAGCGCTTGTGTTTGTACAAATGAATTTGAAAACAAAACGCGGCGACGGACGTTCAGTGGTGTAATTAAAGCGTTTTATGTTTGGCAACTGCTAGTAGCTCGTTTCATATCGGTATTCTATAAACCTCACACGTTCATAGGTGCACCATTCTTCAGCAATCAATATTAAGAGCCACCGGTCTACAATGTTTTCGTACTGATAGAAGGTTATAAAAGTTGAGCTTTTGCAAACTATTGGGAAACAACTCGGGTCACTGCTTCTACTTTAATACTACAGTCAGTGCATTGTTAAAACGTTTTGTTCTGCAGCTTGTTCTGGATCTTATATCCTAAGAAAACAATCTAAACGCAATCAATTAGTTAGTAGTTACCTATACTTCTACACTTTTTATGTTGTTCGATCAATACCAGTAAAAACTATGTATTATCACATCTTTGAGAAATAAACTTCTATTGAATATTGAAGCTGTATTCTTGAATTAAACTCAAACAATTTTTTTAAAATAGCCATTCAGAATAAATGCAAACTTCGTCCATCGGGATAGTATCGGCGACTGACAGGTAAACAAACAGATCGACAGATGTGAGTGGTAAGTATGTAGACGGACAGGTACACAGTCACAAGGGTATTACACAATATTTGATTTGCAGATATGATGTTTCACCACATGAACCAATACCTAATACTGTATCTCTTATATGTTATATTTGTACTACATTGCAAATGAGAGAAGGAAGGATCTAAAAGAACTAGAGGTTTCTAGAACATGTCGTTCAAAGCTTTTTTTCAAATAAAACAAAGGAAGTGTAGATCGCGCTTAGCTTAGTGATAGCATAGCTCTAAAGCTCTATAGATTTAGAGCTATACTATAGAGTTTTTCTTTTTTTTAAGTTTTATCAAATTTTCTACGTAAATTAGAATGGCTACTTCCCACATCACCGTATTTGCGTTTCTGAATATCTAAAGTGTATCTCCACAGGAATAAACCCTCTCGATTGGTGAGCGTTGTCACTTGTGACCGATCAAATCAGGTTATTACATTAACTGGGAATTCAGAATAGTTAGATAGCTACATACCTACAAGTACATGATTAATACAATTATTGGTAATTAAGTTAACATCTCTTGAAGTCAAAATAGAATTAGTTATTAGGCTATAGACACGAATTCAAGAGGTGTCCGTAGCGCCAGCAAAACCTACGTATTTCTATGTTTCCTTGCTTTTACTTTTATGGTTCAAATAACTTCTTCAAGATTAATTGAGCAAGGACTTATTTTCTTTTAGCAATATTATGACGTCACAAATTGTTAAATGTGAAAAATATAGTAGTCTATGAAGTTTTAATAAACAACTCGTTTTCGACGAGAAAATTTCTTACTCTTCTTACTATCTCTATAAGTTCCTATAGTTTTAACCTAGATCATTGTACCGATTAATCAGTTCGACGACAAATGTAACAAAGAAACATATAAACCTTGCCGTGTTTGTATACAATTATCAGGATTAATCAATCAATCACAATCTACAGGGTGTTTGGTAGGTAGATGCAAAGCTTGATGGTGGAGCTAATATAGATTATTTAGAGTTGTTTGAGCAATGGTTTTTTCAATTGCTATTTTAATCGAAAATTTCAGAACAGAATTCAACTATAAATTCCAGACACTGCTTATATCTCCGCTTCCTCTCTAAATTAATTTAACAGCTCCGTATCCGAAGGGACTAAACTGCTTCATAAGGTTACGAAGCAATATTTGCAATGTCTCATGGCATTATTTAGACAGTTTCAGGTTATATGAAATCATTCTGTTAAATAATATGGTTGTCAGATTCTGGGTACCGTATAATTTATTATTAAACATTTTGAAACAGTCACAAATGTTAATACTACGACTGTTTATTTGATAAATTCACCTCATTTGACAAATAGTTTCGATTCCAATCATTGTTATTAACTGATAAATGAACGCATGAAACACACTAAAGTATTTTTGTTTTAGTTATTTGTTTGATGCGACTTTTGTTTAATTCATACAACTAAATAAATATTGTGTATCTGTAACAACTATTTCCAGGTGTTTGTTTACGACCGACAGTATTATTGTTCTCCTAAATTTTATGGAGGAAGGATTATTAGCATTGGCCTAATCAAAACAGGTCATTCGGCAACAATAGAAGTCACTTATGAATGTTTCGAAAAACTTGTTCGTGTAACCTATCGAATCTGTTATTTGCTAATTATCTGTCGCTTAGTATAATTGGAAGTGAGTGCCGTATGGACATACTGGAAATGTGCAAAACGAGAATAGTCCAAACATTGGTCCCTACTAATGATGTATTAATCAAACAGGCAGAGGCAAGAGATTAAAAGAATATGAAATACTTACCTACTGATTACGTTTCTGAAAACAACGACGGTACTAGGACTAAAGTCAACAGAAAGGAATGGTGGCTCACTTTATGCAAGATAAGTCTTATCCTTACTGAGGAACAGGTTCATAAACTTAGATTTTCAATAGTAAGCTAAAAGTTTTACCACAAAAATGTTAGCATCTTAGCATTAGCGTTATTGCAATGCTATACTTGTTGTACTTGTGTATAAGACAGCCGAAGTTAATAATCTGACGCAAATCTGACACCTTTTTTGGCACGCACGGCCATGGCGTACCGCATCGTCTGTTATTACTTTTGACTCATCCAAATAAAAAGACGTTTTCCTATATAGTCCACATGTTATTTTTATTTTTCTGATAAAAGAGTGAGGTAGGAGAATAAAGAAGGGGGAAAAACTTAAGGCTGCTATAAAATATGAGATATTGGGTATCCAACGATTTTTTTAATTTTTGGGTTTGTTTTGACGTATTCTACATTAGAAAAGTGATGTGTGTGATGGCTCTAAGACTGACTTACAAAGTAAATTTTCTTCTTATAAGACATGTTAATAAAATTATATATACATAAATACAATACTTTTTAGATAGAACTGTATTTTTAGTTTTTATTTTGCCTATCGAGCGTTTTTCAAGTTTAAGTAATTTAGAAATTTTGTTGCCAATACAATCATTTTTAAAACATCTAAATAGGTATTTTTAACCGGTAGATTTACAAATAAGGAGAATTTATAAAACAAAGTGACATGAGTTCGTATTAGTTATACATACCGTAGTAAAAATTCGACAGCAAACCAGAAGACAACAACAGTCTCCATATAGAAGAGAACGATGCCAGCAGTCGCCTCGTACTCTTCTATCGTAGAGAACACCGAGAATAACAGGCACAGGAACACTATACAAAACCTGAAACAAACGATATTATTACTTTTTAACATAAGTAGAGCTAAGCTCTCGCTTAAATTTCAGTCAATGATTTTGTATTTTATAAAATAAAAAATCACCAATGCAAATAATATAACTTTCGAATTAAAGAAGAACGAAAAAGTCGAACAAAAAATGTTGTAAACGGAATATGGTCAGCAATAATAGATCTTTTGTATTTTATTGTATTTTGTGGAAAGAATCTAAGTATGTTTAAAAATAAAAAATTTCGTATAAAATTCCCTCAGAATATTTTATACTTTATTAACATAATAGCAATATAAATCTAAGTATCTAATCACATTCTAAATCCAGCTTGTTAAAACTTTCCCTTCAATTTAGAGCGGAAAAAACGAGACATCCATCTTTAGTAGACCTAATTTAGACGCTTAATTAGTTTATTAAAAAGTATAAATGCCTTTATTTAAAATTAAATATTTAAGTACATTATTAAGGGAATGTGCTTTTACTCGTATTTAGCTACAGAGCGTTTAAAATCTTTCGGTTTGCCTCTCAATTTTTTTCCTACTTCAATTACTCTTACCAAGAATAAAACAAAAAGAAGGTTTTAAAAGCTTAAAATGCTTTTAAACACCTTCGTTCAACATTCGTGCTGGCCATGTTCCAACTGCATACAACTTTCTCCCGATTATTACTCGTATAATGGTTGATTAAGCTCAACCTGGCGCAGATCCATCCTGCATTTGTCGAATTAATAATGATAGCGTCTGCATTAATGTTTTCATTTAATACCATTGTACGATATAACCTATAAAAAATAAATTACCAATATACAGGCAAGTGCCTTAATGACTAACAGACGAGGCATAGTATATAATACCACTGGATGGTATTTCACATTGACAATAAAATAATTTTTGAAAATGTAAATCTTGTAAAACTCCAAAAGAATAGGCCGAAAGTTACGGAGCTCAGAAAAAATACAGCAGGTATTTGGCAAATTTTCTTAGCTAGCTTCTTCTACGGACATAAAAAAATGAAGCATCATTTTCATTGAAAACAGTGTATTAATACTTTTTATAAGCCTATTGAAAAGATGGAAAAATTTTGAGGCTTAAATAAAAATTCCAGGGATAAAAACGAACGAAGATGTAACAAAAGATACTTTTGTTGCTTCGCCTAAGTTCCAAAGCTTTTTATTTCAACTAATAAGATAAAAGTGTCGTTAAATCGTAAACGTTACGGATTAATCGATAGCTATTGGCACATGCGGAACTGAATGCGATGCTTCCGGCTACTACAATTGAATTTCCTGATTCTAACGCAGACGAATACGCAATTAACATATTATAATGACTATGGCTACGTTAAACTATATTAACGATGGTTGTGTATTTTAAAACATACACAGAGGCTTTTCTGACTGTACACAGAGAGGATTTTAAAGATAAAAAGGGCAGCGAATATTATCGTTCTAATCAGATCAGCTCGACTAGAGAAGTCTCTCCACCATGCTGAAGACAAAGCAAAGAGCGAGAATTACATACAAGTAATCAAAGCTTTTATTAATAACATACAACCTTACCAAGATATCAAAATTAAACCAATTTTACTGGTATTTACGAGTATATCCCAAACAAGGAGTAACTTGAAGCAGCAACATTTTTAATTTTCCTCCTATCTTTGTATCTGATGCAATTAATAAAGAACTATAGAAAACTCAAAACTGTAAGGTAGTTGAAGAATTTGTTTCAATCAAATGATAGACGCAATTTATTTACAAAGCATCAAACTAAATAGCTTCGTTTTAATAGTAATTTAATTTATAAAGTACCTACGAAACATCTGCTTAGTGTAACAGTAACTCTCTAATAGTCTAATTTTGTATCATTAATATTCTTAACATCTGGTGTAAATATTTACTTCGTCATATTGATTGAAATCAACGCCCCGTAAATTAAGACGCATGAAGTTGAGATTTAACTTGTCGTTTTATTTAATATTTTTTTGTTTCTAACTTTGAAGCTTGGATGATATATAGTTGTTTTATTGTTTACTTTGATCCATTACTAATACGCATAATTAAATATCTATGTAGATCCAACATCTTGGCGGGATTTTGTCGTTTTATGCTAAAGGAGTAAGCATTTTCTAGTAACACACAAGAGGGGAGGGTGATAGATGACCTAGAGATTTAAATGCGCATCTACTATCACTAATGCTCAACTCACAGAGAATCAGAAATTGGTCTGATAACTTTTGGATTATACTTCAGATTATATCAAAGCAATCGTTGTAGCACCATCGCTAGGCTTCAGCGTAAATAAAGCTTTGTAAGGTACGAATTAAAAGTATTTTCAATCATGTCAAAGTAAATGAAATTTGATTTCGTAATTTTTAAATATCATTAAACGGTTTGTTTTCTTAAAACCTTGCCAGTTGCCTTGCTACTTGTTTAAATAATCCAATTATTAATAAAATATGATGATATCATGATGCGTGTAAAACTTTCTAACTTTGAAAACTTCAGGGTCATCAGCTTTTATAAACAAGTTTTATAGGCTCTCCTATAAAACCAGCCCAGAGCACCAGAAGTATAACATCTTTACCTCTACATGGATAATCATTGGCTGTGAGACACTTGGCGGTTTCATTTGGCGGCGGTATCATTTTTCAGGTAAATCGTCGGTGTGTTTATCCATGATATTGTATTAAAATATGTCGTATGACTGGACAAGTTTCCAACAGTGTAGACCGCTGTTTACGTTTTTGTTTACAATTGGTCTTTAAAATAAAAAAATCGTAAAAATACAGTTGCTATTTTTTATTTACAATGACATCAATGCTAACCGCTTATTATTTTTTGTTATGTATGTATTTCTTAGTAATAAATAAAGCTCATAAAGTAAATGTTGTTGTTTGTGTTGCTAGGGTAGGATGAGCTTACAACCGTTGGCGCACGTTCGATATTCACATTCACAATACCCCACCAGAAATATGGAATAATTGTTGTTCATCCTAAATTGCATCATAAATAAGATAGCAAATTCCAGCCTCAGGAATTGAATAATCATTGAAACATGACTTACACACCTAAAACGTCAAGAGGGGTTTTTGCAAAGTGGTAATAAGAGTCGGAATATTTAACGCTACTTTAATATTAATAGCTCGTTAGTAACAATGACGAGAGAAGTAGGTCTCTCAAGGATTGGATTTTGTTAAAGTATGTTTAACGTCATCTGAAATATCAAGATTCATAAAATGTCGAAAAACTTATGATACTTCAAGCATCTGGTTTTAACTGGTAGGCCATTTAACTTTTAACATACTAGTACTTTAATCAAAAGACCGATTAAAACTGAAAAATTTGTGTCATCATACACATAATTTAGTCCTAACCGAAAATTATTATTATTATTAGTTAGTCGTCTGTAAAATCTCCGTGCAAAATGTTTAAAAAATTTATCTGATCTAGAAATAAGACCGCAGTTCTTTAAAGAAATAGTAGAAAAGTTTTTTAATGAATTACTTACTTTTGGCCATAAAACCATTTTTTTATTTCTTTCATTCTGTTTATCTGTTTGACAAATTAACAAAAACTGATCAGTAGTTTAACCAAGGAAAGTTTACAGACAGAGTACATCTAATATTTGTCATATTAATATTTAAGTGTAGGTAAATATCTACACGACTATATACTCACACGAGCATATGATAGACGGCAGCGGTGCGTCCCCTGGGGCGCTCTAGGAAGTTGTAGATCCTGGTCTGCAGGCGGCGGTACCTGGCGTCCCGTCGCGTGGCGCGGTAGCTCAGCGGCTTGCCGAGCAGAGACATCCGCGGCGTCGTCAGCCGCCCGCCGCCGCCGCGCTTGCTCTCACTACGCACACACACACTACCTACTACATTCACACTAATCACCATAACCCTCAAAACTTAGGTTACACCTTGCTTGAGAGCCAGGTGAGTGTACTACTATTATAATTATATAACTTCTAATTAACTAGTACTACTATAGTAGAAGTAGTATAGTAGTAAATTGGTTTTTCTTACCCTAGTGAATTGAATGTTACTTTAGCCTGAACAACAAAGGGAAGTATTCAATCCTTTATCATGACATCCTCAATACTAGTGACATGCGGCTTTTAAGGGCAAGTATTCTCGACGTACTCTGCACGAAATCCTAAAGTACTTTTCGATGCAAATGTTTGTAAGAAGTCATTTTTTTAAACTTGGTTTTGGCTTTATGCCATTCTTTTTCTAGAAAACTGTTTCTGAGTGAATGAATTACCGTTTTGGCTCAATGTAAAGTAAGGGAGATATTAAACATTCTTTAGTTCCATTGTTTTGTCTCGTTAACACCAAAAGTAAATCAACAACTTATTATAGAACTATGCAAAATAATGAATATAGTTTGGTTATATAAATAAGGTTTCTCGCGTCTTTACATACATTAATTACTAAACAGTAAACAGGCGCACCCATTTAATCTTTTACATTAGGCACATGCTTAAAACACTATTAATAATGCATGCTGATGATCATTTTGTAAAGCTTTCACTTAATTTACATAATAATTCATCAACTAACCGCAATAATAATTATAAAATATCATTTAAAAATAGCCATTCTATAAATATTAAGCAATCACAACATGATGAATGAAAATTAACAAAAAAAAAAATACGTGTCTCTATAAGCGATCACAAATAATTATTAAATTCAAAGTTTTTCATGCCAAATATTTTTTTAATCATGAGGAAATGTTACGTATCAAATAAATTTAGAGGGAAAATAACATTGGAGTTGGAATAAAAGGTGTAAAAAACGTAGTGTCCTACAGCGTCGTAGTCGCAGGCCGTAGTAATGGCTACGGGCTACGTAATTACGTAGTAGGGCCTTTACGTAGTCTGCGAGTCGACTTAATTTATTTTTTATTGTCACGACTTAACTGATATTTGAGGCTTTTAAATTTAATGGATTTTTTAATTACACTTTTTAATAACAAATATTAATACACAGTAAGTTGTTACTAAGAAAGATTTGATGTCCTTAACTTTTCTTTGAAAATTAAGTCATAAACTGATCCGTTAGCCAGATAATGTATTTCATCTCTTCTGCTCAAAGCCCCGTGAGTGTCGTAATGATGCGATTATAAGATAAAAATGAAACAGCACATTTTGTGAGGCGAGAGTGATGAGAGTGAATTTGTATTGTGGCTACAGTTTAACATGGATGACGGAGCGGTTTGTGTCCTTGCTAAATTGTGTTGTCGTTTTGTGAGCATTGTTTGGACTTTGTGGACGAATCGCCGTAATGGAAGGGAGGGAGTTCGCAAGAGTATAATAACGAAACATTTTAATTTATAGATTCTTCACTAAATCGATATCTGACGTATGTCACATCATGTAAAAATTATGACTTATTATCAATTATGCTAATTCAACAGCTGGGCAGCATTATTCATAAAATTAATCAGCATGAGATCTTAATTACATTTTTATTAGTTTATTAAAAGACAAATACACTTAATTACTTCCATATAAATTTTCTTTTGGAGCAGATTGATTTTCTAAAAACCATTTCTGTTTGAGCGACAGGAGTTAATGAGCTTTTACCGTGAACGTTTTTCTAATCCAAATAAGATTACAAGCTTTCAGCTTCTGAAATCGTTTTTTATTTAAATTTAATTAAAACGGTGCCAACATGACTAGTTATATTCTGCAAATAATGTGTTGGAATGTATAAAGCTCGTAAAAGGGCCTAAACCTCTCACCAATGGAGATTTAACAGAAACTTGTCAAAAGCAGCGGCCCACTGGATCCTCGTCATTTGAGATGAGTTAGATTAACTTTATACAAAAGGGGAACAAATTGAACATGGGTTATTTCAGTACACAAATTTGAGATTAATTTGGCATTATATCACGGATTCATTGATAGAGTTGTGTAGTGCTCCACGGAGATAGTGTTCTTAAAGCAAAGTTTGTTCTATGCTCATATTCCGAAAATCGACGCTCTGGTTGACGTATACATTATTCCTTCGTGAGTTTACACTTATGAATATAAATCACAAGTTAATTTCTGTCTTTAAATTTAGAGGTGTTGTTAAATACATGACCGAGCAATTGCGTGGGAGAAGTAGGTGCGAACTTGATTTTATAATTATATCAAGCAAACTTTTACTTGCCTCATTCAATTTGAATTTTAACCATTAATACAACACACGTTGATAATTTTTTTTGAAGACTTCGTGGAAAAGGTAAGATGCAATTTATTTTATATAGGTTAGATTTTCATTGCAATAAATAAAATTATAAAAAATGTAAAGGAAACGATTTATGAATAGTTTTTAAGTTCTAGCTACAAATTGCAAAGGAATTCTTGAAGACAAAAACAAATCAGTTAAAATGGTCTCCAATTAGGTCAAAAATAAAGTTCCTCTACTTCTCTACATCTGACAAAATGTAAAAGCATGTTTTATGTTATTTACCTATGACGTATCGCGTCTTCATGGACACGAACTCGCCTTGCCGTTTTCATTTTCACCTAAACATTTTCATGCCAATAAGATATGTTTTGCATAATAATATAAATAGCACAAAAATATAAATGTATTTTTCTCGGTAAAATGAAGCGGACAAGGATGGTAGCAGAGTAGGTATAAGGAAAGAATAACTTTTTGTTTTCCGATGTAAGTGTGCAGTGTTTGTTTGGGTCGGCAATAGTCCACACTCGACTGCTAAAACAAAAGGCCTGGTGCGGTATAAATGTATTATGTATGAAGATCTGAGCACGTACGGTAGTCAAGTATTGAACTTCGCTGTATCCACCCATGTGTGTTGTGTACATAATTGCAATAACAAGAACAGTTCCCGCTCCAACGGAATTTTACTATATAAATTTATTTTGTTAAATTTCTTTATTTTATGTTAATGTTACCTTTGCGAGGAATCATTCTAAAGGTCAAAGTTCAAAAAGGGAGGTAGTAAAGCTTTGACAAAGTATCTTTAATTGTTAGTTTTGTTTGTAAAATGTTAGCTTAAGTTGAACATAACTAGTAACTATTAGAAAAGTTAGGAGATGAATGAGTGGCGGCGACGGCGCACGTCCACCCCGTCACTGCCGTGCTAGCATTAGTCACGTATACTAATGTGTAACGCAAAAAATTAGTTTGGCGCAAAGGTACCGACGGTAAATGGTAAAACTATCGATCCAAATATAGAAAGGTAATTCGTGCGCCATTTACTGAACCCATGGTCAGCAATTATGTACAGAGTTAACAAAGACCTAAAGCACAATGCGATACCGACACGTGCATGCTGAATTTTCAATGCCCAAATAATACTTAAACTTTAATCAAACCATTAATTTTTTAATTTAAAACTGAATAAACGGTGTCGTGCAAAAATCGAAACACCAGACATTACATACGTACCTTACAATTCACAGCCAATCTAAACAACTAAAAACTGACATCGGTAAATATTTACATTTCGATAGACGTCTGACGCGGAATCGCGTGCATGTGAGATAGAATAGATGCGGGTGTAGTGTCGCGAGCCGGCGGCGCGGCGGCAGAGGGGGCGCGCGCTCGGAGAGAGGGCCTCGGGGCGCCGACATAGCACGCGCGCGGTGCTGCGACGGCGGCGCGGGGCGCGCGTGCTGGCCGACTGACGCGCGGGACTGCCGCCGCCGCTGCTACCGCCGCCGCCGCGCTACCACCCGCCCGCGCACTTCTAATTGTTAGCCCTCCGACGATCCAGGTCATCGTGCCTGCACTCCAATTCTGCCTTAAACGAAAAACCCGGTTATAATTTGCATATTTAATATCCCGCTATTCCTGATTCAATTCAAGATCGCGGTGCTGCGTTTTCATAAAAGCTAACTGTGAAATAACTTACATATCCAATTAAGTCCTTATAACAACATCTTGGTAGTATCTTTTTTGTCGACTTTTAATATTTTTTACTTTCAATTATGATTCTCATGTGAACTTTTTTAATTCAATGCCATAAAAAAAAGAGTTGAAAAACTAAAATAAATCTAATTACTGAAAAATCGCTCCCTAAAAGTATGAAACAAGAAAATGTAAATTCTCATATCATATTGTTAAGAACTAACTCACAGTCATTATCCATATCCAGAAGACGATCATGACACTTTGATCATGACCATCTAGCATTTGTCGAAATATCGTACCAGTTTTGAAGTTATGAGGGAACAGATGAACTCACATAGGTACCGGTCAAAATCATAGTATTTTTCTATTTCGCCGTAGTCAGGTAAAATGTGGAAACAGGAAGAAAGCAATGGAGTTTTATGATTTTATCTTATTTCAAACATTTGTAATTTTTTTGGAAAATGTATAACTAGGACTTTCATTTCTGTCTGAAGTTACTTTACTGAGGAAATCCTGTTTATTTTATCACGTAAGTTCCGTTTTGATGTCTATAAACACGAGCAAATTTTCTTTTGATTACCTGAATAACAGAATAGACGGAATTTTAAATTGATTCAACTATACCTACACTGAACATGTACGTTGTATGTATGTACTAGCGCACAAAGAGAAGCGAGCTCTAAACCGTAAATTTCTCATAAAGTAGTCACACAAAGGCTTTATTAGTCAATTGTTGAGCTTGAAAACTGTATACTCTATCTTTTTATACCAAGTAAAATAACAAATAATTTGGGAAATAGCTATACAGTTTTGACTGCCGACAACATTTAGAGATCTATCTTAATGAGGGATAATTGCATTTTTTAATTAATTAAATTGTATCATACCTAGGTGTCCTCTGCGTCTTATATTTATAAAGTACATTGACTTTACTTTAAGTGTGTACTTAGTTAAATGTTATGTTCAGCGAGCGCAGAACTTTTTTACCTAATGAATGATTTTTGGCAATTGCCTTGAACCCAAATGAAAATAGTTGGTAGGAAGGTATCCTCAGATTGCCTTTTAAACTTCAAATCGCAGACTTAAAGGAAAGCCAGAGCAAAGTTCTAGTGTGCTTCATACACTTCAATTTAACACTATGAGACTGATTAACTAAATAGAAGTTACTCTTTGAAGATAGAACCATAATAGCTAATCTGAGGTTTGTACCTGGTTGGCGGGAAACTTAGAAAACAACATTGCAAGACGTTTGCGCTAGCTTGCCGCGTTACTAATTTATTATTAATTAGAATACCTACTTAGGACTTTGCACCAATTGGCAAAGACCTGCCGAAATTGGAGCATCGTTATTATTATTTGACCTTGATTTTACTTACAGATTGAAACTTTGTTTCTAAAACGTATAAATCTACACCATCGTCTTAGTTGCCACCTTAACCGAGAGTTGGTATAGGTACCTTCCCACACTGTCTAGATGGTTTCTGTGACGTTTTGAAACTCCATCATTATTTTCTTCGCTAGTTTAATCTAAAAACTAAATGATTATGTACTTACGAGTACAGGTACATAATCGCAAATCGGACAAGTACGTGTTAACTAACTACTCTTACGTTAGCGAAGTTTGTGGCTCTGTGATGTCGGAGTACAAGGATTTGATCTTAGTGAATATTTCCGGGTGCACTTCATACTCGAGTGGGATTATGTGAGATTGCTGAGGGACTGCCAGAGGATAACAGTTTTATGTTTCAGCCATTTATCTTTACGTTGCTCTATATTTAAAATTTTCTTTGGAGGTATATAGGTATTTATATACTTTATTGACTGTATCTTTGAATAAAGTTATTAGTTTAAACAGAATTAATAAAAAAATGGTTTCACGCTGCTTTCAAATTACAAATTCGTTGAGATTTTGAGGATTTAACACGATGTTTCATACTAGTAGATTGTTTTAAATTGTCCACATTACCTATACCCTTATCATCAAGCTTTTAATGAGAAGTAGAAAATGTGGCTAGGTAGTGTTGAGTAGGTAGGCATGTTATACTTTTAATTGGTAGGATTTGAGTCGGTGGTAAGTAGATAATAATACTTTTATTCAAGTAATCATTTGATATTCGATTAATTTATTTAAGTTTTAATATGTTACTTTTGTGTCTACAGAGAAAAAGCAAAACTCTAGATTAGCATTTAACATGATAATTGCTTATTCGGTACAAAGCTAAGTAGAAATTCGTAATTAAAATCGAAACGTAATTAAAGTCAAAGTCAAAATCATTTATTGTGAATAGAGAAAAGTTAAAATATTCAGATGTTACGCATTTATAACACTGTGTACACCATATTCTGCCAGGAGGCATAAAATACAATGCAATACAATACAAGGACACAATATTTAATCATTATTACTCATTAAAACATACCTTCTTTAAAATTAAAACAGATTCAAAATAATTGTAACAGATACAAAATCATACGCAATACTAAAAATTCCTTCCAATATTTCGTAGATATGTAACGTAACTTTGCATAAATGACTCAAAATAGAATGAATTACATAATTTTATAAAGTAGAATGTCATGTATTTTTTAGGGAGTTGTAAATTTTAATAGTCATTATTAGGACGCTTTTTTAGAGAAGTGCTGTATTATAAAACTAGCACTAGGGAAACTTATTTAGGATTAATAACAAGATACTTTATTATATATTTATTCTTTAAAAAATATTAAAAAGATCTAATCAGTCATGATCCTCGTAAAAATTATAATCTTACACTATAGGAACCTTTTAGGGAACCTCGACATAGAGTGTTGCCAAGATGACAATATTAATTAAAAATAAATAAAATAATCAAACAAGACAACAGATCACAACCATAAAAATTTCGATCCATCATAAAAAGGTATGATGAACTTCAACCTCGGTCGGAACAGTTTTAACTGACTTGCTTCGGAAAAACGCGTTTTATCTACTTAAAACTAGTTTTACCTGATATTAAATTTTGAGCATTAGTTAATTCTAGTTTAAGCAAAGGCATTAAGCAAAAACTAGTTCTAACTAGGGAAAACGCGTTCTGTCTAAAAACTGGTTTTAACTGCAACATAAATTTTCACTCGAGAGGTCAACCCGTGAAATGTAACCAAACATTTGTATATTAAACCAGCTTCTGCCCCTAGCTTCAATGGTGATATGATGATGATTATAGATAACATACATCTATTTTTTACGGTAGCTTAAAGGTCGGCGCTCAAATCTACTTCAAATTCAGGGGTGCAAATTTTGAATTCGTCAAAACAAGTGTTTTTTTTATTACAAAAATTAACAAAAAAGTCAGATTTTTTGCTCGTTCAACCCTGTTTAACCATTTAGAAGAGGAATTTCAGAAATCTTTTAAACACGTATTTTTTATTTCTAAATGTTAGTTTAAATACAAATTTTCATGTTTCTAGCTAAAAACTACAAATTTCCATACAAACTATTAAACCCCTTCTGTCAAACTATCATTCACCTTTTGAAGGGTTGAAAATGCATTCTAGTAAATTTTTTTTTTTGGATTAAAATAAAACTGAAAGAGATTATTAATAAAATTGAAAGAGTTTCACCGTTTCGATCTGGGTGTACGGCAGTGCCCCCGCCAATTCGAGCAAAAAGGCGGCACGGCCGTACCTAACATAGCTAAGAACGGAGAGTCAATTTGGTTTTGAATTAATTTATGAAGAAAATTGTGTTTGTTTTTTATGTATAACATAATGGAATAATAGGTGTAGGTAGGTACCTACCTTGGTACCTTGATATGACGGAATGCGAAGGACTATCTACAAAAATAAATGAGATGCCATCAAAAACAAAACTCGTAAAAAACCAATTCTCGCACCTCAGTTCTGCTACCGTAATAAGTTGTGAGATCCATGGTCATTAGATTGTTCGTCTTGGTATTCCATGGATATCACAAAAAGTTTACAGTAGAAGAACTGAGATACGAGACTTGGTTTTTACAAGTATTGTGTGTGGAAGAATGAGAAAAAGCTCGATAAATTTCAAAGTTAAACAACAAATGGGGGACAAGCGACTAATTCTGTGTTCTGCGATTACGCAGAAGCATTAACGTCATCAAAGCATCTACCTGGACCTGGAAGGCCATCAATAGATGTAAGATGAAGTCAGTGCCGAGACTCAGCGAAGAAGGGTAACTTGATCAGGACTCGAACCTAAAAAAGTTATGGTTGCTGCTGAAGTATCCAGTACTCTCCGGGAAACGAAGTTTGGCTTAATTACCTAGTCAGGTCACATGTTTAATATAAAATAATTGAAACAAGTTTATTCATTATGTAACCATTTATATACCAAAATGAACTTAACAAAACATAGATTCTTTTGACACTAAAGTTTATTCAAAATGACCTCCGTGATTTTGAATACAGGCCTTCAATCTGCGCGGCCAGTCGTCTATCGCAGCACCAACGAGGTCCATGTCAATATCGGCGGCTGCCTTAATCAAGGATGTCTTGAGTGACTCCAACTTGGGATGAGGCTTTGAGCACGCCTTTTCCTCCAAGTGTTGCCAAATCTTGTAATCTAACGGATTCAAATCTGGACTGGGCCAGTCTCCGTGCCGGATGAAGTCGATTTCACGCGCCGCCAGCCAGTCTTGTGTGCTCTTCGCTCTATGAGCTGGCGCCGAATCTTCTTGGAATACCCAGTGCCTGTTATTGAACATGGTATGAGAAACAGGTTCCACAAGGTTCGTCAGGACTGTATTTTGATACACAACTGCATTCGTTTTTACACCTTCCTCACAAAAATGTACCTCTGTTAAGCCCCAATAAGAAACTCCCAACCATACCATGAGCGAGGATGGAAAATGACCTCGTTGGACACGCGGGATACGGTTGCTCGCTTCTTCACTATTGCGTGCGTACACCTTATCATTTTGTTTGTTGTAGCTCTCTTCTACGGTAAAATTTTTTCATCCGAAAAAATAATTTCCCGATATTTTTTTCCCGCGTACCGCTTCAACAAAGCGCGGCAGCTCTTCAGTGTCAGGTCCATTAGACGAGCATTCAAACGATGTCCTGTTTTTCTTCGATATGCCCGAAGCCCTAAGTCTTCATTTAACACCCTTTTTACCGTGGTTCTGCTTAACCCCATCTGAAGGGCCAACAGTTTCTGCTTACGTTTGGGATTTCTTTGAATCTGGAGTCCTTACAGACCTAGGGCGACGACTTCTTGACCTGTCATCTACACTAGAGTCTTCATTGTATCGTTTGATGGTACGATAAACGAATCTTTTGGTGATATTCAAATTTTTCAGTGTGTCAAAAATTTGAATTGGCGCGTAACCGCAACGATGCAACGCAATAACTGCAACACGGTCTTCTTTAAGCGTCCACTCCATATTTAAAAATGAGAAAAATTCTAAAAAGTATACATTTTTATTTTCATGAACAATTCGAAATTCGAATTCAATAAACTTTTTATGGCCAGCATTCTAAAGGAAAATTTTACTTTGTGACAATACTTTTGACTGAACTGTACTTCTAGAAATTAATGATAGTCCTGAAAAAAAAATTAAAAGTCTAAAGTGTAATGATAAGAACCAGCAAAGGTGCTTAACAAGTGATGAGTCTTTGGGTTACTATTGTTAGTTGCATTTGTTACAATTATCAGATTTAATCGTGTTATCGGTTTAGTAAATCAATTGTTCTATTAAAACGATTGTAAACTGTAAAGGATTAACTTATTAAAACATCCGCTGACATGACGGTGAGATAACGGGCACGGGTAGGTACCGTTTGTGGGAGGTGTCATTTATGTTGAAAAGTAAATAAAATATATTTAAGCCTATAAATGAAAGCTTTAAATATGAATCTGTTACTTGGACTGTGCTTATACCTACGCTATGTTGATTCAAAATATACAACTAACGCGTACAAACAGAACAAGAAGTGGAGTATGCTTGCTGGCAGAATTTCCATCACTCTAGAACTTCCGAAAACCCAAAATAGCCTGTTTAGTACTGAATGAATACGTTGTCATAACGAAGACATGTGCTAAAATAAAACTTCGTGCACTATTAGATAAAATCGATGAACGATTACTAACTGCGTTGAGATAGGAGTTCTGGTCAAAGCACTTACAAATAAAAATTCACCAATGCTGATGATACTGAACAATTACTGTTTGTGCTTTCTCTCGTACCACTTACGTAGCAATAAAAAACGAAAGAGGTTATTTAGCTTGGCAAAACCCACGTTCATCATATTCAATGAAAAGAAAACAGCCGACTGCCACACTAGAGGTTCCGAATCCGAATTCCGGCGCGGGCGGAACTTTGTTATTTTCAAGACGCATTGTCTATATAGTTTATACCAAATCGTTGGTTATTGCCTGCGATACAAGATTATCTTAGTTCAGGGCTGTGGTTGTTGTTATTATTATAATAACAGACAGTTTTGATGATTTATCTGAATATTCTATTAGGCATGAACTACATGCCAATGATGGAATGTTTGTAACGCGTTGACTGAAAAATCATCTGCACAGAGATGTTACATTTGTGGTGCGACCCCAAAATTAATGAATAATGAGACAAGAACCTTTTCGGCTAATCTAAGCTTTGGTATATCAAAACCACTCCATGCTTGGATTCATTGTTTGGGATGTTAGCTTCGCATAAGTTAAAGAGTTGACGTCAAAAAGTGGCAATTGAGAGATGCATTAGACAAAACTAGTGTTAAGCAACTTTCCAGGAAAATACCTTTTCAAATAGGAAACAGGTTTTGTCATAGATAAACCAAAGCCAGGGTTTGGCAACACGAATGATGGAAATAGGTATTGCTCCAAGGTTTTTTGGGAATCCAGAGTTGAGCGCTGCAATAACAGGTTTAGGTGACCTTTGATTATTAATTGTCCTGTCTAGATAGAGTGTCCAGTGTCAATAACAAACTATACTACAGTTCATTTTTTTAAGGCTTGTGTGCGTAATAACCACACAAGTAGACGTAGTGTCTTACAAGCATGCCGAGTGATACCAACTTTTGAATTCCTATAATATACATACGCGAAAAATTGAGTAAATTTAAATATATTTTAAATAATCCTTTTTATATTGTTGGTGTAATAAGTACCTACTCAAAATTGATTTTTATATATTATATAATCAAGTTTAATATCCAAGGGGATACTCTGACATCGATTTGGAAAACAATTGTTCATAAAAATTGCGATCATTTTCAATACTAATAGTTGAAAAAACTATAAAATTTTAATAATTGACTTGGTTTTTACAAAGTTCTTTATCTATAACTACCTACCTATAAATTTAATTTAACAAAAAATGCTGACCCAAATTGGGGAAATTTTGATGTCAAGGGTTTACAACACTATAAATATATAAAATTTTACCGATTTTAGGACAAAATCAACCTTTGAGTAATAAGTTCACTCTGTAACATATAATTGTATAGTAATATCCAGTAATGTATAGTTTTAAAAAGTGCCCAAGGTATGTAATTTTTGCAGTAGTTCTCAGTCGTCCTCTACATTCCTGCACATTTTTAAGGCTTTCATCATTTTTATATACCACAACATACGTGTTTACTTTTAAATGTCAGTTTTGCTATTAACCGGGCGAAAAGAATATTTACAGTAACAGTTACAGTAAATTTTTTTGACGTTTTTTCGTTCGAACTCTCTATCTGGACATGTCAATAATCAAATAATGTGACATTGATCGATAATTTTGATAGATTGCTTAGAACGTTTTCATCTGGTTTATATTCAAATACAGAAAAATTTCAAGATATTGCTTCAGAAACAAGAAATCTTCTGTATTCGTAGTATAAAATGATGTCATATAGTATCGATATTATCGGCCCTTTTGATAATTGGGCAGCTCTCTGAAGAGGCTCAGGAAGCTTGCAATAAAGATTTCGACAGGATAAACGTTCACAAAATGCCAAAAACACGGATTAATTTAGCATGTTGATAATTACATCAGATCCAGTTAAAAGTAGCATATTCTGAGGAAAAAAAGCAGGAGCAGCTCTCCTTTCCAGTCCTTATTTTAATTAATCTACCAAAAGATGTTATGACAAAAACAAGTGTTTTGAGTAGTATTAGAAACGATCTAGACGACTATAATACATAAATAATTCGTTTGAGAATTAAAGTTGTGAGAACGAATGAGGTTCCTAATTAGTATTCTGTAAATCACGACAGTGCCGGCAGCACCACACGTATGAACTGATTTACCACTTGAGTCGATATAATTGGATACTCGAAGTGAGCACTCTCACTCAGGCGAAGCTCAATTTCGAGTTTGACATTTACAGAATAGAATTGCAGTAGGTACCTCCTATTCTCTGGATTTAAGAACGCTATCTCTCCTCTACTATGTTTTGCCCGGGATTTCGTCGAGTCCATTTTATTTTTGACAAAATTATGCCTTTTTTATAAAGAATGTAGGATTTTTTGGACATACAAATCTGTATTCTACGGAAGCTACGGAGCGTTAGCACGTTAGAACGTTGGAAGACTGGACCAATTTGATTTTATTTTTGCTTTGTTCGCTCTAATTTAGGGAAAGCTTAAAAGGCAAAAAATGGGGAAATCTTCTTAAAGGAATGGTCACTTGGTCACGTGGCTTAGCCGGTACGAAGTTCTTGTTACTTCTTAATTCTGATTAAAGTTTGTGAATGTTTTCACTGGTGGATCGGACATCTAACGCCAAGGGTGATTCGAAATTTAACTCTTAAAGTGGTTAAAACGGGTTGAAAATGGATTATTCCATGCTCATTCCATAACAAAACTTTATAGATAAGGAAGTCCGTCCGCAATTGTACAACCAAACCCTGACTAAGACCCTCTACGATTTTTTGAAGGGCAACATGACACATGACTCTTGCGGTAACTTAACTAAAAATCTTCCTGTATGAAATGAAATATAAAAGCTGCAAAAAGAAATATCTGAAATATAGATGATCACCAGATGGGGATGATCACAATATGAGGAATTTTGAGTAAGTACTTTAAATGCACATATTAATGTGCATTAATGCAACTCTTAAATATTTGATTCAATCTCAACATTAAATATATTTGCAAGTACGTATATAAGGATAGTGATCAATACGCGGTGGTCGCAAACTGTTAGGTACTCGTACGATTTTTATTTACTCATTGAAATAATATCGGGTCATAAGTATTGTCACACAGTAAAAACTTTTCATCGTTGCGGTTACGCGCCAATTCAAATTTTTCAGTATGTCAAAAAGATTCGTTTATCGTACCATCAAACGATACAATGAAGACTCTAGTGTAGATGACAGGTCAAGAAGTGGTCGCCCTCGGGTTGTTAGGACTCCAGCCGTGATAAAAGCTGTGAAGGCGCGAATTCAAAGAAATCCCAAGCGTAAGCAGAAACTGTTGGCCCTTCAGATGGGGTTAAGCAGAACCACGGTGAAAATGGTGTTAAATGAAGACTTAGGGCTTCGGGCATATCGAAGAATAACAGGACATCGTTTGAATGCTCGTCTAATGGACCTGACACTGAAGAGATGCCGCGCTTTGTTGAAGCGGTACGCGGGAAAAAAATATCGGGAAATTATTTTTTCGGATGAAAAAATTTTACCGTAGAAGAGAGCTACAACAAACAAAATGATAAGGTGTACGCACACAATAGTGAAGAAGCGAGCAACCGTATCCCGCGTGTCCAACGAGGTAATTTTCCATCCTCGCTCATGGTATGGTTGGGAGTTTCTTATTGGGGCTTAACAGAGGTACATTTTTGTGAGAAAGGTGTAAAGACGAATGCATTTGTGTATCAAAATACGGTCCTGACGAACCTTGTGGAACCTGTTTCTCATACCATGTTCAATAACAGGCACTGGGTATTCCAAGAAGATTCGGCGCCAGCTCATAGAGCGAAGAGCACACAAGACTGGCTGGCGGCGCGTGAAATCGACTTCATCCGGCACGGAGACTGGCCCAGTCCAGATTTGAATCCGTTAGATTTCAAGATATGGCAACACTTGGAGGAAAAGGCGTGCTCAAAGCCTCATCCCAATTTGGAGTCACTCAAGACATCCTTGATTAAGGCAGCCGCCGATATTGACATGGACCTCGTTCGTGCTGCGATAGACAACTGGCCGCGCAGATTGAAGGCCTGTATTCAAAATCACGGAGGTCATTTTGAATAAACTTAAGTGTCAAAAGAATCTATGTTTTTTAAGTTCATTTTGGTATATAAATGGTTACATAATGAATAAACTTGTTTCAATTATTTTATATTAAACATGTGACAAAATTTATGACCTGACTAGGTATTTCATTCACGTGTATTCATGCTATAGATTCGTGTACAACTTCAAAGGCATGCCTTGCTTAAAGTTTAGTACTAATTCCTATAAAACCAACTAATAGTTATCTCGCATTACGGGACATTTTTAGACAATTTTAATAGGTAAGAAAGAGCAAGGCATCGTGAGCGGGTGCGATGACCTGAGCGAGCCTCAGCTGGGAGAGTTCGGCGCGGAAACAGCGCCACGGCAATCCGCTAAACCTGGGTCTACCCCTACCTGCCCTCCCTTACTCATTACCACAGGTGATATTGAGAGAAGGGTTAAGATAGATAATCAATTGAATAGAGCATTGCAATGCATCAGGAATAGCAAATACGTGTCCAAAGAGGCACAGTTGGCTATTCACGTTCCTTCACTTATGTATGGTATTGAATGTTGGATGTGGTCTAAAAAGCATGAAAGTAGGATTAATGCCGTAGAGATGCATGCGTTGCGGATTATGTGCAGTGTCTCGTTGTGTGATGGAGTGAGGAATAATGTGACGAGGGAGAGGTATGGAGTGAAAGAAGACGTAGTGAAGAAGATTGAGAAAGGCATGTTGTGGTAGTTTGCGCATGTAGAGAGGATGGATGTACGAAAGCTGTGTTTTGATGTATTGTGTTGAATTGAAAAGTAACGAATTAAAGAGAGCGTGAGAGCAAGGTTCCTTGAAAGGCAGAAACAGTTCTTGATCAATTGACCCTAAGGATTAAGGATGATTTCCCTTATGATGATGAAAGGTAATATGGTGAAAAGTGAAGTTTCATCTTTGACTTTAGTCATTGCTACTTATAGGGTCGGGATCATTGATAATCCTTATAGCCCATTTCAGATCCGATTCAAAAGGCTTAAGCTAGTTTTCATATGATCCTGGCTATAAGCTTACACGAGAGAAGATCATCAGTCGAGAGGGCGAAAGTCGTATTCGCTGATCGAATCGTCGCTTTTCTACATATCTGAGAAGCTGGACATTGATTACATGCTTTATAAGTTTTACGAGCTCCACAAGTTTGATTAAGAAATAAAATTTAGTTAGCCCCAAGAAGCAGCATTTGAATCATTTGGTTAGCAAGCAAATAATAATGTTCAGTAATTTAATAAACTAATCTAAGAAATAAACCTTAGAATCGCAACGAGTTTGAAAAAGTACTGGGCGCTAAAAGAAATAGTAAAATCAAAGGACTTAAACATAAAACATTGAGTACCTGCATACTACCTAGTCTTACATATGGATGCGAAACCTGGACCCTTACAAAAGCCCTGTGAGAAAATGTTGCGGTAGCTCAAAGACCAATGGAGCGGTATGACCGGTTACAAACGCGAAGACAAAATAAGAAAAATAGATCAAAGGGAAATTACAAAAATCCACATACTCAAACAAATAGATCAACAAAAGTGTTGATGGGCAGGTCATGTGATGTGCGATAAAATAGGAAAGTGGAGCAGAAGTCACAGAATGGTACCTAAGGGACTGTAAGAGAAGAAGAGGAAGACAACATATAAGGTGGGAGGACAATATAAAACTGACAGCAGGACTATACTGGAGAAGAGTTGCCCAAGATCGGCAACAATGGCAAACGTTGGAGGAGGCTTTTGCAATCAGGCACGCCGAAGAAGAAGAGATATTTTATAAATGTTTATCTGAATGAAAATTGTCTATTTGTTCGGAATAAAAATTATTTAATTTAATAAACCGTCAATCTGCAAAATAGCTATTTGATCCGCAAGATTTCATGATTGGTCAGCGAAATTTCATAATCGGTCAGTTTTAGTTTATCAATTACAAAGGGTTAGGTATTGTGTGCATAACTATGGCTCCTAATGGCTTCAAATTATCAATTGAACCAGATTCTAATGTTGAAAACCCATTAAACTCGACAAATTTACGAACATATTTAGATTATTTTCTTACCTCTACGTGCTTATCAAAATGTTTAAACGCAAGTCACTCATTGCAACTTTTATAATTAATATCTGTACTAAAAAAATCAGCCGTCCAGACTTACAAAAACTGCAGATTGATTTAATATTTGCTAGCCATGGTTTGCAAACCAATTATCAATTTCTGCTTTTCGATTACATTTATCTGCTAACAAAAACATGAATATTATGCTAACCCTTTAATTTATACCCTTTTATTTTTATTCATAGTATATTACTCTTTAGGTATTTGTAAGGTTTGTTATTAAAAAGCAAAATTGCAAGTACCCTTTTTAAAACTAGGTTTTTTACAATTTAGAAAAAGATTGGTACAGCTTAAAACTTGTCAATATAACTTTTTATTTGTCAATTTTAGTTAAATGGACTTTGATTTCGCTACTTAAAACGAATACTTCTTAGCTAGTTTGTTAGGTATCAGTTGAGATTAAAAGAATTCATACCTATTCTTTTGCGACAAATTTCTCTTTATACATAACATATTTTATGAAATCCTCCTTCTTGTTTCATCTTTATATTAACTAATAAAATAACAACTTGGTAAAGTATGAATTCATTTATTGTTAATACAATGACTCACTAATAACTAGAGTTTTGAGCTTGATTGAATTTTTTTAACTGTATTGCAATTATTATGTTTCAGTAAGGTTTAATGACTCAACTGAATTCATTACTTTTCTTTAAAAATTAAATTAGGGGAAAAATATTAACTAAATATAAACTTATCAGTAATATAGTTCAATAACACTTGTACTAGTTTGTACTATCCTCCTTTTTTCCACTTTTCACCAGGAGTATATTCAGTCATAGGTCTGCCTGAGATACCACAGGTACCAATTCCCACCCTCCCTTCAAGGTTGTCAGGTGATGCAAATATGCTTTTGTTCCGCACTCCAGGTTTCTTTGCTGCTTTTGTATGGAAATTAAGCCATTTGTTTTTTTCACTCTCTCTTTCTTCTTCTATTTGTTTAAATCTCTGTTGTTTCTTCTGCTTTTTTTTCTTAAGGTATTCTCTATTATAACCTTTGCCATGTCTGTAAACAATTTGATTTTATTTTTAATATTTATTATGGTATGCACATACAATAATTGATTTACACAATATGCATAAAATCACAAACATTTGGTGATGAGAGTACTTAAAATTACAATACACTTAAAACATATTCATATCAAAACTAACAAGATGTAATCCCATCTTAATGAAAAGAACATACATTTATTTGATCATAAATAGTGATTTTTTAACATATTACTTACTTGGCCTCATCGCCACTGGAAGGTCGTTTGACTGCAGCTCCTAATGGCTTCACATCATCAATTGAAACAGATTCTAATGTTGAATACCCATCAAATTTTACTTTTATTTTATTTCCATTAACTTCTTCAATGCTCGCCTCATAAAACCTGTAGCATATATAATTATTTTATATTTGTTATTACAGTTATGATGTTTAAGCATATTCATTATATTAATGTAAAAACAATACTTTACATAAACATTTCGTGATCAATATTTTTTCTTTAGTAAGTTAAATTTTAGTAATGTGTGTGATGATCACATTCAAACTTTTTATTTTTTTGTGTCAATGAGGCTACAATAATTACAGAACTACTTTACTCATATATTTGTCACATAGTGCATTGACTGGCATTCAATGGTTTTTGATTGGAGTCTTAGATAAATTTAAATTGTGATGTGTTAAGAAATAAACAGATCTTTAGAAAGTCTCCACTATTTAAGTTGTCTATTAACTTGGCACCTCAAAAAGCATCATAAATATTTACTACAAATTGTCAGCAGAATACCAAAATTCATTCTACTTCAACCACTTTGCAATGACAATGGATATAGACATTTTACATAATAATACTTGAGGTTTACTAGTGCTTGTGACAAGTAAATATAAAGCATTGAATAATTTAAACAATTAGTGCCTTTATGATTTTTTTTATTACCAGTTTAAAATCAGTTGCAGATGTTTTCTCTAAAAATAATGGAACACATCATACAAGTAGTGTTTAATTCACTCTCATAACAGACTTGAATTACTTTTTTCAGGGGAAATCCAAAAATTTTGATGCAATCTATGCACAGTGTACAAGTAAATAATTTAGTGAGTAGCTACAGAAATCAATTTACTTGATCTTTTAAAAATCACTAATGCTCACTGTTCCAAAAACACTTACGTGCTGTCAGCTCTCCATTTTGCCATGCACTTTTCTCCGATCCGCCAATTTCGGACTGATTTGTCAGCAATTTCCTCCTCCACCTCCAGCAGGGAAGCTGTAACATCATCATCATTACTAGAACCATGAATATTTGATGGTTTTGTATCACCTTCTTGAGTTTTTATTAGATCTTTTGTTAACTCAATTACTTCTTCTAAATCCGCCTTCAACTTCAGAAGCTCTTCATTTTGAGGATCTGTCAGCAAGGCTGCTTCTACCTGAAATGAAATGACAATTTGTTTTACTGCTCCACCACAATCTCTATCTACAAATCATTGTTTTGATATTTAATTTACTCGCCTGTTGCAATTGTAATGTATAATTCCGAAGATCTTCAGCCATAGTTAATGAATAAAAACACCTGCATTAATCAGTGCAATTACATTTAAAATTAATGACCATTAAAATTGAATACCTTAAGCAATCAAAATTTTGACAGAATAATCCACAGACTACGAGCAAATTGCAAACATCAGGTAGTTTTTTTTTTTCACCAATAGTCTTTCGACCATACCGCCTAGTCTTTCGTAGAATTAGGCAGTCAAGCTGGGAGCCAGTTTTTTTTTTGGTTTCGTTCCTTCCTTTACTCGGAAAAGGCCCCAAGCAGCATAAATCTTCCTTGGTTGAAAGCTAAAATATTACATATTATATACCGTCGAATATGTCGATGTTATAGAGAAACATGACCCTTAGCAATAAGAGCCACTACAACTGCAATTGCACAATTACAATTGCAATTTAGGATAATTACCTCTAGAAAATCTTTAGCTCTATGCACGGAACGGAACGTGGCACCTTGGTAAAATTCATGAAATATTTAAATATTTTTCGGAGCATAAATTGATCGTCACGATTTAAGATATTTTTGGCAACTCTGCGCTTTGTAGTTTCCAGGGTCTAGATATACTTGCTGGTGACGCCAGCTTTGAAGCTACGGCTTTGAATTTTTGTAGTCGCATATCACTTGATATAAAAAGCTTTCAAGCATATTCCAAGTCGTAATAGTTTTTGAGCGCCACATGTCACAATTCGACGCCCACCAGGCACATGCTTAATGGCTCATAAGCTTTTGTATATGGGAGATAAGAAGTAATGTTTTAATTAAATAGCTGTAATTCAAAGGACTCCGGCCTTAGCAGGTCCTAACCGCTTATTGAGATCTAGCATGTGGTTGCTGGAGGCATGTCTGCCAGCAGGCACAAGGTTTTATATTGTAACATTTCCTATTTTGGCTCCAAATACGACAGTCGGCAGTATATACGACTGTTGCTGGAATGAACGTCGTGTACCTATACCCGGTCTGAAACATGAGAGGTCTTTCATATGGTGCATAAATAAGGTACCTTGAGGTTTTTTGGGACATAAATTCTGTCCTTTGCAATCTCTAAACCCTGAGCCTTTATTAACTTTTGAACCTCCATTTGGCTTGAGTATAGAGTTTGAACTATCTTGAAATTCGGTATTACTAACGTTGGTTTTCGAAAAAAGGGTATCCGAAAGTTGAAATGTTTGCAATTTTTATTGATGTTTTATATCTGAATGACATGCATAATCTATATATATTTTTTTTAGCGTTTTTCTTTAAATTTATCAGCAATGGTACTATTTGTAACCAATGTAAGCAATTCAGATCTACGATTATTACTGATTGAAGCAAATTACATGCATTATGTCATTCACTATTTTAAAAAAATATTTTTTGAACTTTTGCTAAAAAGTTTCAAATGAAATCTCATTGGATTATTTTACCCAATTCAAAAGACTTTCTACGTTTTTTTAATAAAAAAACAAGTCAGGTCAGATAAGCATTCAATTAAGCTCACAAGATGGTAGAAAAATATTTTTATTAAACGGCTTCCAATCATCATTAATATTTATTTCCATAAATCCTGATAGGTACAGTTTTTGAGTCTCAATAGTGTTTCTCCTATCAGCTGCAAATCATTAAAATTGTCATAACGCTCTTGACTAGTTTTACCGACACCAGAGTCTATAAGAACAGTGTTTAACGAGCAAAAAAGAGGGTCTTGTTCTTTTTACTCTTATGGCTCTGGCTCCAATCTTGAGTTAGAATTGTACTGGTCATTTGCATTTTGAACAAAAGTTTTCATAAAGTCACTTAATATTTGTACTTGATCATACAGAACATCAATTTTAGAATTCGTTGAGGACTTACCTCGTTTCCAGTTTACTTCTGAGTCACTAGAACTAGAAGAAGCCAAGGAACTTCTTCGTCTTTTCCTTTTCATATAATGAAAATAGAGCTACCAGGCTGTGGACCCATAACTTCTTTACACTAATATTTTTATGATATTAATATTTTAAATAAAAACACTTAAAATTTACAACCTAATGCTTTATTGATTATTAGAAATTAATAAGCTATTTTAAATTGTGTATTTATTACATAATAGTCATTTACAAATTCATCTCGTCTCAGTTCATTCATGTGGCTCTAACACGATTTTGTTGCAGAGTTATGTATTGCAATGTACTTGATTAGAACTGCGCAAAGGCCCTAAAGTACACGTGTCGCCAACTTGAGTATTCAACAAACCCTCAAGTAGAGGAACTGAATTAAAATTAGCAGTTCTTCGCATCTTGGATGTGTAATCCGAACTTTAATAGTTAGGTAATTATAATCTGCATGGACTTAAAGTCTACCTGCTGTCAGTCAACTGTGTGGTTTAAATTAAGATTATTGTAAGTACACATTGAAACAAGCAACTAAGGATGTATATTGCCTTGTCTCTTACATAAGCACTGCAAACCGGAGTGAGATTGAAAATAATGATCTAATAGAACTTATCAAATATAATTTATTTAATAAAAAGGCTTCGACTTGACAACACTTCCGGTTTTAACACAATTACTTATTTAGAATATTATATAGGTTTGCCAATTTTCAGTAAATTTTATTTTAAATTAAAATTCGTACTCAAATTCATTCATTACTTCTGACGTTAATCCATTAAAATCTTTATTCATTTATCATAATCTTGCCCAAACTAAGGGATAACATTTGTTAGTAAGCTTTTTCTGGCAACTTTACTTGAAAGTAAGTTTTTGCGGAGTTACTTGGCGGGAACAGGAATTGTCAGTTAGAATTTTCTTATTTTACCCGAATTTAATGTGTAAAATGCTAATGTTTTAACCAGTAAATATCTGTAGCGCTGTACAATGATTTGGCTGCGCTTTTCGTCATATCCCAAGTAAATCCTTAGAGCCTACAGTAACCGTACTAGCATGTTACTGTAGGCAGATTCATCATTTTCATTGTTCATCTTATCATATTCATCTCATTTATCATCTTCATGTCATTTATCATCTTCAAGAATGAATTATAACGATAAGGCTCAAAGGACTCGTATCCAGAGCCGTTAAAACATTTACAAACAGTAAGTTTTTGCGAAGTCTTTGCTAATTTTGGTTCTTCCTTTCTTTTTCAATTAAAAGAATGTCCTTTGACACATGTCAAATATTTAAGGACATTTAAAAAGAATATAACTGTTCTTAAATCACAATAAAAATACTTGCCAAATATCACTTTTGTGAGAGATAATGATTTTTTTTTCTAAATCATGAAATATCGCGCTTGTGTATGTTAATAATATTAGGAATAATTATATAGATAAACTAGTTTAATTTTTTACATAAAAATAATAAATACTTATTTAATTCTTAATTACCACAGCACTACACGTATAACCATAGATCGGAATAGTAACGACTTTTCTGGTATACCTTTACAACATTTGCATAACAGGATATGCTGAAAGATTTTATTTTCCGGGTGTACTTGAAAACTTAACAAATCAATATATTTTCAAATTAATAAAGTATCCACATTGGTCAATGTTGTAGATAAAATCATTTATGCAATTTTTTTCGAATCCAACATTGTAACTTACATTTTCAAACAGTAAAATGTAACTGCTTAAGATGAACATTTTTAATCACTTTCCAGAGGCTTATGTATACTTTGACTCAAGATCTCAAAACTATCCTATTACAATCTATGATTTTAACTTTTTTTTGTGGTAGTTTGTTTTATGTGTCGACAGATATGAAGTGGCTCTGCAGCGCCGTAGACTGGTGGTAGCGGCGCCTGGAGGCGAAGTCTTCGTTGTCGTCATTGAGTCTCTCGGCTTCCATTGAAATATCAGCGTGCACCGGCGTCACTACCAGTTGTTCGTATTCTAAGGGGCGTTTGCTGAAATATAAGTAAATTCCTTTTATAATATAATATACTACTATAAGTATGGTAAGTGAAAGACAAAAATCCGCCACTCTAGACACCCAACGCTGCAACTACTGTTCAAACCGAAACAACAACCCTTTCACGACAGAAAAAAGAAAGGAGGGTGGTACTAACCCACATCGTCTACCACCACTAAAACTTGTAGTAATTTCTTGTTTATAGTGATTTCTTTTGTGCATTTTTGTTCGATTGTATAGAATTATATAACTACGATCTATACTTCGTTATTCGACACGAATAGCCTATTATTTGGTTGTGAACTATCTTTTGCAAAATCTTATTTCAATTAGTTAAGCCAGTTAGTTAAACAGTAAATAACAAAAACAAACAATAAATTGATGTTCATGTTCTTCAATGAGTTGCTTACCCAATAGCTTGAAGGAAGGATATTTTGAGCCAGTGGAAGAAGTGGAACTCTGAAGCTCGTCCTGGCTTCACAGCTGGGTTGGCGGCGCCGATGTACAGCCACACCAGCCACAGGATGCTTAGGCAGCCAAGCGCGTATGCCCAATTCACCAGGAACATCAGCAACAACTTTATGGCAACCTAGGTGATCAATACTTATTAATGCTATTTCAAAACCTTTAATAAACTTATTTTAAAATGCAGGTAATGTTGTCGTCAAAAATGGTGTAACCCTTTTGTGTTTCTGGAAAATATTGGTTTAAAATCTTTGGTGTTTTTTTCACTATCCCCGATAGCACAAGAGAGTAAATTAACAGAGTAAATTTAGATTGGCAATTTTTGAGGATGAATATTAAAGTTTTGCTATCAAATCAATTTTGTTGAGTCACATTCTATGTGAAATGGAACCATTAAACATTGGGAGTTTCGTTTTTTTTTTCGCCACATGAATCCTAAGAAAAGGTAAAATGTGTGTAGAAAATTAAAGTTACCCCAGCCAATGACAGCCACCTGTTGCAGAGGTGTGAGTACCAGTTTTTGTTTTTAGAGTGGACGCTGACGGGCGGGCGGCCGACGTCGCCGTTAGCTGTCCTACCGCTCATTATTGCGGGGTCAGTCGGCGACGGCGTGAAATCCTACAACAACGTCCTCAATTAAACAATGTAGAAATGTGTGGACCAGAAATACATCACTAGACTTCTTTACAGGCAATTTTAATCGTTTTTGAAATTCACTTGACTGTTTTTCTTCCGTTCTGTTATCACTTTTTAAAACACAGTATTTAATTCAATTATCCTTTTCAGTAATTTGGACCAGGGGTCGCTTAGGGAATATCTAATCAACGAAATTCAAAACAAATATCTTACTCCAACAGTTTTATGTCTAATCCTTTCAGGGAACAGTAAATCGAGGTCACTACCAGTCGCTCCATAGACTTGTGGGTCTCTTTGTGTGCTCGTACTGCCAAGAAACCTGAAATTATAATATGAATGCAAAAAAGCATGACGATCTTATATATTCATAGATGGTTTCAGGTCAAAGCCATTTTCTTCCAAGTTGGTACTATACATTTTAGTTTTAACGAAATACATCAGTTTTGTTTTAACAAGTAAGCTTTTAAAATATTATATATTTCAGTTGACAATTTTACAATAATTTGGAATAAATTATACAATGAATTTCGTAATATGATGATGATTATAAAAAAAAAACAAAAGTACACACCTCATTTCACGTTTATGTTGCAAATCAAAAGTTTGTGCGAGAGCAAAATAAGAGTAGTCGATGCTAGCGTATGTGATGAGGAAGGGCATAGTGACGATAGGCGCAAGTTTGTTTATGTCACCGATGATTATAAACGTGATGGTTACTATGGCGACCACTACCATGGAATACAGGGGCACTTTGTTTGGGCCGCGCTGTAAACAAAATCATGAGAAACAAAAAAAAAATGCTTTAAAATAACTTTAAAACCAAAAAATGTTAATGAAAACTAACATACATAATAATCTAGCTAAACAGAAACTACAAAATTTTCAATAGCTTATTTTAAGACGGTAGTTTTTTCACTTTTGTCCGTTCAAGAAGTTTCTTAATATTATCCCTGTTTGAAGAAGCGATTGATTTATTGAAAATAGTGAAGTGCCATCACTCATAAAATCTATTTAAAATATACGAGTGATATTAAGACACAAAGCTAATTCATTATCTGTATTTATTATGGTTTAACTGTGTTTATATAGTTACGAGCTAGTCTGTTCACGATTTTACAAACCGAAACAGCGTTATCTGATATAATTCCTAATGAACTCAATTATGATAAGACATGTCAGTTATGAGACTTTAATTTATTAGTATACTTATTTGCTACAAAATTTTACAATTTTGGTTTTCATTAATTATAAAATATTAAAGTATTTTTGTCGGTAATAAATTGCAATAGTTTCACGTCACTATTTAAATGTATCAAAACTACCATGTTAGAGTACCGTGACAATAGACTAATTCCTATGATTTTTTACTTGTATTTAACATACATACTGACTATTTTTCATACAGTGTTCTTGCATTTTTTTGTTTAACCTTTATGCATGACTAAGATTGTGCAATATTTTTAATAAAAGCTTACACAATGAATGAACTACTGACTGCAAACACTTTATTAGGTATTATAAGACCAATTCAGGTTTGTGCTTTAGTAATCTTGTCAATATTAAAACAATTTGATAGTCACGGTTAGTAAATGTTAATTGTGGTAGATAAAATAAAACTAAAATATTGAGTTACCCCATGTCCAAGTATTTCGAGACCAGGAACCACCTTCTCAATTGCAATACTTTGTAAGACTCTTGGTGTGCCGTACATAGCCCCAAGACATGAACTCATGGAGCTGACATAAAGTCCAGCTAATAAAAGAACTGTGACTGCAGAAATATCAGCAGTTATAGAAAAATTCTTAAGCAGTGCCTCCCTCGTAACTGTTGCTGCCAGAGTTATAACAAACATCAGATATAAAAAGGTTCTGAAAAAAAGGATAACATCAAAAGATAATAATTAGCATTTATTTAATAAGAAGGAAATAGTTTTATGAATTGGAAGCAACCCTTTAGCTTATATCTTCCTGTTTAATATTTCAATTCATCTTTAAGAAACCATTGCTTAAAAGCTTTGGATGTTGAATGTTAAGCTAAACATAAAAAAAACACAAACCCAGTGCTTATAGCTGCTAATGAGCCATTAGGGATGTTCATTGAAGGGTTTTTGAGATCTCCACTCATGTTAATTCCTGCCAATATTCCTGTTATTGTTGGAAAGAAAACTCCAAAACATTTGAACCATGTGTAGTCATCCTGATAATCAGCCCAAGTGTTGTTAGCCATTACACCACCAAGCCATCCTTTGAATTCAGCATCTTAAACATTAACACACATGTCATTTGTTTTTAAAAGCTGTATAAATACATCCACACACATTTGTTTTAGTTATGCTTAAAACATATTTTTTCTTAGGTTTTCTACAATTATCACAAAATCTCTTCAACTAGCCTAATAAGTAATCTGCTTTCACTCATGCAATGGTTGAGCTCAATCTTACAAAAACCCAGAAAAAATACCTCAAGAAATAATGTTTATTTGAGAACTTCACTTACTAGGT
Source organism: Choreutis nemorana (assembly GCA_949316135.1). Classification (NCBI taxonomy): domain Eukaryota; kingdom Metazoa; phylum Arthropoda; class Insecta; order Lepidoptera; family Choreutidae; genus Choreutis; species Choreutis nemorana. The sequence continues at coordinate 6,321,353 of OX438598.1, forward strand.
ACAGCTGTAAAAGACCCAACAAAGAAGTCTAGAGCGGCCAACAGTATGATGATGAGCAACATGAACTGTAGTTTAATCACCCATTTTACTCCTGCTATGTTAATTGTGCCAAGGAGTAAGACAGCTGCTACTGCAAACCCTCGAGCCGCCCATGTGTTCTCAGTACCAACTAAATTAGCCATGGACTCACCAAAACCAAACACATTCAATGCGCAACCTACAGCCTGTAATAAAGACATTATTTATTAAAGATTCAACATTCATTCAAATACAATATTTTTGTAAAAATAAAGTTAATATAAAAGTGGAAAAGCAGAATTATTATTTTGCCTTTAAAACATAATTTTTATTTGTTTTTAATTAATGCATTAATTTATTTTACAAAGACATGGATATTTTAAAAATTATGAATCCTAGTGATAACTTTGCTATATTTTCTTCCAAAGCAACAGTTTTCTCTATGAATCTTTATTTTGATGAATTAAATATTAGTAAGAAAGCTCTAGTTTTCATTAATCTAATAAAAGAGGGGAAAAATATTCCTAACCTGTCCAAAGCAGTACACCATCCCAAGTGAACCCCCAAGCCTGGATCCCAATGTATGAGCCAGTAGGAAATACACTCCACCACTCTCAATTCTACATCTCTCACATATTCCCACGGCTGATAATACTGATATTAATGCTACAAAAACTGTAAAAGAAATTTTATTATGAATGTCGTGTGTTAATATAGAAATTTCCTATTTAGTTATGTCTTTAAAGTTATTGAAGATTCTTTTGTAAATAGAGTGACAAGTACCTGTAAAAATTACTATGAAGATAGCATTGACTAAGCCTGCTTGACCAACCATCCATCCTGATCTTAGGAACACAATGACACCGAATATGTTGATTAAACATGATGTGAACACTCCATCCCAAGTCCCAAATAACACAGGTTGTGATATAAAGAAGTTTGACTTCCACCATGGAACATCTCCCTGAAAGATTTTATTAATAGCATTATTTAAATTAACTAGACACTATTAGTTCTTTGTTTTTTAATGATAGGACAAGGCCATCTATAGCAGGTCATTGTAGGTTTGAATTCCAAGCTCCATAGACAAATGTTGTTATTCCCCAAGCATTAACATAACTTGAGCACAAAGAAATGTTATTTCCATTCACTTTTATTTTCTGTTAGCATAACACTTACAGAAATGGTATTTGTTTAAGGGTGCTAAACAGACAGGTAATTAATTCCTCTGGGTTCATGGATAGTTTCTTTTTAGATATATTATATGGATACTTATTATAAAGCCTTATATTGATGATTGGTAGTTGTCGAAGACCAATAATTAATTTTAGAGTACAAGCCTATGGCTTAGTGGAGAACTCATTGGTAGAAGTGGAATTCTATTATTAAAAAAAAAAAAAAAACAGATAGATACAACATAAATAAATTTTTCAAGAATGACAAAAACTTGACAAATTTATTAATAGATATTGTCTTATTGATTTTCCAAGTTGACTTATTTTGTAGTTCCTTAGAACTAACATACATAGACCGAATAGTTAAACAGAATAGTTTTCTCTTCATGTTGAATCTCTGAGTATTGAGTATATAAGAACTGAACGTCCAAAAGTAGTGCCAAGTGCACAGTTATGAATACCTGTACGTCAGCAAATATCTCGTTGACTCCTGAAGCTTGGTGCCCGCCGGTACCATATTGTGATTCATTTCCCAGATCAACAAACCCGCCTGACTGTCTTCTCATGCGAGTTCTATCGAAACTAGGCTCATCACTCCGAAATGTATCTGTGTCTAAGTCACTACGCCTACTTCTATTGTTTTGTTCCATTTTAAATAAGTTTAATACAATAGCATCCTGATAAAAAACCCCTATAGTTTATAAAACTATTTTTTGGATGATAGTAGCTGATTCGTAAACATATTGCCAATAATTCAGTGAGTTATTTGCGTCACTTGCTAAATAGTTGGTTGCGTGCGTGTGTCACGTACATACACAAACCAGACATTGACATTAAAGTTTATTTTACTGACAGTTGACGTTTAGGAACTCGGCAATTTGGTTTTTTTTTCTGATGATAAATTTTGAAGCAGAAGCGTTAAGTAAAAATTGTTTTAAGTTTTAATGAGGAATGAAATAGTAAGTTGGTCAAGTACCTTATTATGTTTATGAAATCCAATATTATAAAATGTGATTTTTCTGTTCTGTCCTTGTGTTCTCAATGTGCTGTCGTTATAATGTAAATAATTGTTGTGTATATTGTTACAGATTCGGCAAATGAACACAAGTCAGTATACCAATCGTTTTCTTATATAGTATTGTATGTATTCATCACGTGATATTGGCTAAGTTGTCGTTCAATACGATAGTCGCCATAAAATAAAAACTAATTGATTGATGAAATGATGATGAGGTGAAAAGTTAAAGGATGAAAATGATTGGTAGATGGAATTATTAATCTGCATTCTGACATTAATGGATTCTGCATTTATCTGGCTATCTACACGTATTTTTATATTTGTCATAGCTACAGTGGGTGGTGAGATAATACGTTTTTAATTAGAATACACGCGTTTTGGCGGCGTCTTTGAAGTCGGTTTTATCGGCGGGACGTTCAAAGGGCTACAGTAATATGCTAGTACGGTTACTGTAGGTTCTCTCTGAGTTTCTTGAGGGATAACGAAAAAGTAGCAAAATTGTCGTATTTCACTTTCTCTACACTTGTACAGAACTAGATATATTCACTGGATTCCCAGCCAAGTAACTCCGTCATATGACGTAGTCAGACACATGCCAATGTTTTAAATAAACGATGACCGCCTAATTTGTATCTATCAATTCCACAATATTTTCTTGTTTTATACTTTTCAGAGCGCCATTTTTCAGTAATGGAGTATATAACTTATTTTTAAATCTACTTTATAACTAAGTTTCACGATTCGAAAACGGTTTTCTCGATTTGCATAATTCTTGTTTTATTTGAGAGGATGAAGTTTCTAGTTTTATTTTAATTTGGTCAGTTTGATGATGGTATCCTGAAAATGTTGAGGGCGCGTGCACCTGGTACTTTGCTTGAGACGATAAATGATGTAGTATATACAATATATCTTTATTAAATAGAGATCGAGTCAATACACTACAGTGACCAAAGACGACCACCGGAATTACATTAATTACATTGTGTTTGGGCTTGTTCGAATGGTTTATGTTACTGATGACTTGATGAAAAGTCAAAATGGTAAGGATTTGACTGACTCGATGATGGAGACTTGGAGGGTGAAGGGAACTCCTTAATTAACAATAATAAAATGGCAGAATAATGGTATGAATGGTGTCATGGAATAGTCATAGTCAGATGATAATTGATCTGATTAAGGTGTCTATGGAGACACATTCGAACTCCTTATCAGTCATAGGTCTCTAGCAACTAGAGAAGTTGTTCACTACTCAAAAGAAAAATGTATTTTTCGTCGTAGTTGGTTTGTCAAAAATATATTTATGGCACTTTCCCGGGTTTTGACCACTTACCTACACTCACCTAAAATTAATATGTAATAAAAAGTTTTCGTATGGATTTAAAATGTCTTTCCTACATCTAACTTGATACTTCTAGGGTTCCCTAATTTATTTTCTAATTTTTAAACCCTTTCAAAAGTTACTACGGAAAAATTTCAACCTGTTTACTTGCTGAAAGATAAGTAATACCTATCATGTCAAAACAGCCTGAGCGGCTGGACCTCTTGACTTTACCTATGAATTACACGCATTCACAAAAATAGCAATCAGTGTGATTTGTGATTGTGTGAGGATGGATAAACACATTCATAAGAAAGAAGTAACATACCAAACCTATACATTTAAGAAGGTATCGGAATTAAACATTTAACTATTGTACACAAAAAGAAAATATTTAATTTGTAATAAACCATTCAAGATATTAAATAAAATTGATGCCCTTCTGATAAAACTCAATTTGAAGAGGTTTTATAGCTTTAAAATTAATATTGAATAAATTATTGATTAAATAATTTCACACACGGTGGTTGGTTGGTTTTGGTATGTATTATTGGATTTAAGATTTGTAATACATTATTTAAAAAAGTGAGCTGGTCTTATAGTAGAGCCGGAAAGTAGGTAGATGTAGGTCTTCAGTATGTTTGGTATCTAAATCATGCGATTATTATCTTTGTATAAATAATATACCAGAGCCTATTTCTTAAGTCCTAGTGTTTTTCATCATGTACTTCCTTTAAAAATTATTATTAACAATTTATAATAAAATTGTATGAGGAAAAGTTTTAATGCCTTTTTTGTTAATATTTGACGTTTGAACTTCGTACTACGAATTACGTAGTAGGTACGTTCGAGTAGTCTGTGTCGTAGCTATCGTAGCATAATGTCTCGGTTGTATGTACGCTTGGGAATCATTTAAATGTATTATTTTACATCTGTTTGCAGTTTTATCAACATAATAATTTAACTTATAAATGAATATGATTCAGCTTTAATAAACTTTTTTAAGACGCGCTTTTAAAGGAAATTTGTTTGAAAAAAAAAACTTTTATTAATAAAATAAATTTATGTGTTCGTTAAAAATGATATGTGTTTTAACAATAATAAAAAAATGCTTACCTTTTCCGTTTTGTAGGAATTAATAAATAACAGCTTCCCTAATTTTTTATAATATTTCAGCATAACAACACTAACACACATGAAAATTTGGTGTTCACAGCAAAGACAATTTACTATAATAATATACCTATATTAGGTATTAGATGTTATGAGTATTTTTATAAGGATTAAAACTTGTTGTTTTGGATAAGATCCTCGTTAAGTCTAGAAATCTAATCTGATGAGTGGGTGGGTGATTTGAAGAATTTTGAAGAGTTTTAAGCTTTTATTATTTAAGTAGTTTTTATTTTTTTTAATTTACATGATTAAATATTGTATTTTAGTATCTACCCACTGATAAGGTAAAACAGTTTTAGAATTATTTTATTAAAAGATAAAGATGTGTTTGAATAAAAGATGAAAAGAAAATTGAAAAAGTAATCAATAATGGTTTATATTAATCCAGGGTCTTAGGTTTTCAGATTAATTTTTTAAAATCTTTTTAACATTTCTTATTTACCGAAGGTTGCCGCATTTCTCAGCTTTATCTTAATCGTGGTATTTACGTTGTAATAAGTTATAAGGAGGCCTAATTGCGGCCGCGAAACCACCTGTCCGCTTTCGTCTGTACATAGGCCTTCGCATATACTTCCGCGCGTCTTAGGCGCGGGCCCTCCCCCATTGTGCGATTGGTCGGCGGGAGACGTGCGCGCGCATGGCCCTCCTAATGCCGGGTGCGAGATGCTGCAACTCCGTACCAGCCGGCGGACGAGATGCTAGCCAGCGGACAGTACTGTCGCGACTCTCGCATCGTACCCGCGCCGCCGCTCGACACCAGCTGAGCTTTACTCACTCGTACGTTGCTGCCGCACTCGATTGTATTTCTAAACTACCAATTACTTATATAATCACAAAAGACAGATCATAAACATTTGACGCGATTAAAATCATAATAACTAGTAAGATCAGTAAAACTTTTTCAAGTCTATGATAGTGCCGAAAAATAGTTTCAACCCCTATACATGACTGTGTAATGTGAAATGGGTTGGAGGTTGAGTAAAAGACAGAGAGGCGCGCGCGCAGGGTTGGTAGTGGTTTGCGCGTGGACTTGCGCGCTGCTCGCTATCGGCGCATCAACTGATGTTGACACCTCCACCGGGCTCGGGGATAACACCTTGACCAACACAGGTATTTTGCTTGATTATAATGCCATGTAATTACTGCAATAAATTGACGTATATTGAAAAAAATACTATTGCCACTAGATTCAAGACAGTTTATTCTTCCTGAAAAGTTTAGTTTTGGTTTGAGCGACATATGTATTTGTAAAATGATTGCCTAATACATTATTCTAAAACGAAATTTGATTTTTCATAATGTTATGAAGACTATTAAAATTGGTCAAAGTTTGGACAAGACTTCGTATGCGAGACGAAGCGAAGAAAAATGAGGATTTATCGTTTCATTACTTTATTACGAGTGAGTGGTGGGCGTCGACGAAATAGAACAACACCTACTTTACTTATTTATACGAACGTTGTTTGGAATGCCAACGCTAATATGAAGATGAGAAAATAAGCTGTATTACTTTAAAATATCCCATTTTACTTTAAAAATAAAAAGTAGTGCTCTGAAATCGATCACAAAGTAAAAATATAAAGTAGGAATAAAGGGATCACTTCGAAGATAGGTTTGGGTGCCGTCGCTTCAAGTATTTCAGTTATCAGTTACGATTTATGTAATAATGGTATCGTTCTCGTATATCCACTGTGACCGGGGTTGTGATTTTTATTTAAAAATAATCTTTCAGTCTATTAAAACTTTTTCAATACTGTACACTACATTTTAAAAGTCCTTAATAGGTTTTACAGGCGTAAATTCAATTAGTATTAACATCACAGCCGAAACGTTTTATTGCATCGTACCATTAAAATTTTCTGTAGTGTTTGTATCAGATAGCTACAAATGGTGACATCAGTAATTTGTCCAAACATAAATTACTCGTTTAACTGAATTACGGGTCACTGAAAGCATTCCGTTAGTGCCTAGGCGAGCTATTTCCTGAAACCCTCGCGCCGCCACTGACTGTAGGCATTCGACACGCTCGCAAAATGAGCTTTGAATCAATGAAATTTAATTAGCGAGTCATTTGGAATAAACGCGTCACGTGGTTTCTAACTTAGTAATATGCCCAAGTAGTTTGTGCAAGTGTTCCGTCCGAGCAATTGTGAAATTAGTAACTTAACCTGTTTCTAATGACTAAACATGAAGAATGTCATTATAGGATGTTTTTATTTTTATTACTTAGTTTTTAAACGCGGCTGTGTAAAATACAAATAAGTATAAAATTAAGCAAAATTAATATTATTCTATTTAAGTATATGTATCATCAAGCTGCAATAAGTGTAAGATACCGTAAGATATCGTATATCTACCGTTAGATATCGTATATCTTCTGTAAGAACTTAGATATTTACCAGAATCATTTATTTTTGTAAAATGTTGAATATATTCGACACCCTTTGCGGTGCAGCGGTCGGTGTAACAGCTGGCTGCTACGCAAGAGCTTCCGGGTACGAATCCCGGCGGGAGCGGAACTTTATGTTATACGCGAGCCGCATTGTTTTGGTGTCTGGTCCAGGATGTCATATTTTTATACGAGTATAACCAAATTGTTGCAGTGCTTGCGATACAATATTATATCTTAGTGCAAGACTAATTCCATGTGGGTGTTGTAATTTGATTATTAGAAAAAACATCTAAAATGAAACTAATTAATACATACTGTCGAAACAGATTGCCTAATAACTTACAATCAACATCCATGATATTAAGTGCCTATTTGTTTTAAGCTTTTTCGGACTAAACACTATTGTCAACATACTGATACAAATGAATACAAGTTACTGAGTTATATCTCGTTACGTTATTTAATAGTGATGGTAACCTATCAATAGATACAATTTTACTTTTGGCACTGGTAGTGTCCCGGGAAACAAAAATCTCTTACGACCCTTTTAGCTAAACCGTCACCAGTAACCGACACACGGGGCATGGGACCAGGGCCTCCAAAAATAGATTCCAAAAAAAGGTCGCCCGATTGTAAAGACGGCATCGAAAAATCGAAGTGAAGACCTAAAAAAGGGAATTAAAGGGTTTTAATAAGCAAACTCAATTCCTACCTACTTGTTAAAAATTTCTCTAAATAAATGCCAGTCAGAGATAAAAGCCGAGGTATTTGGATATGTTTTGTTCTGAGTCAATTTAACGTTCATAAAATTTAAATACATTTAATACATCTCACCCAACGCACACGCCGCCAACCGAGTTTGGAATGTTTCAGCTCTGCCTGCAGATGACTTTTTCAAGTCATTGATTTCATTATCTCAATTAATTAATTATTTATTATGACGCCCTTAGTGGCGCAGTGGCGTAAGCAGCCCACGAGGTTCCGGGTTCGAATCCCGGCGGGGGCGGAACTTTGTGATATTTGGTCTTGGATGTTGTATTCTTATCTGTATACCATGTTGTTGCTTAGTGCCTGCGATAAAATATTTTATCTTAGTATAGGGCTGATATTTTTATAATTTACCTAGAGGAGAGTAAATTATCTTTTAGTCTGTTACCTGTAATTTATCTGGGACATTATTTGATTTTACTTTTACAATCTATTCATGTAGGTTCGATACTCATGAAACTAACTTTTTGCAAAAAAGAAAAGGAAACATTCTTAACGTTAGAAATTTCCTTAAACTTCGAATGTTTTTTGTTAAAAATTTGCTATTTTGCGTTTTTTTTTCAAATGTATTTGGATTTTGTTTCCAGAATATAAAATAAACAAAATTCAAATATTTAATTTCAAAACAATACGTAACTTATATATATTTTTTTCTTGAAATAATAATTTTACTGTTTTAATAGAGTTTTGTATTGAACCAATATCTTTGTATTGACATGTATTAAAGTTGTTAGTTAAAAATATTTATAAAAGCTGACAACATCAATTAATTTAATTAATTATTCTATAACTGAAATTCGGTTTAGCCGTTTCCGATAAATGAATTAAATGATTCTGACTTGGACAAATAATCAATACCTATGTGCATATTGTATTAATAATAATTAAGGTTCTTTGTTTTACATAGAAAAAATTGCATTTACGGAGTTCCTCCCTTGAAAGGATGACAACTGGAGCCTATTAATAAGACTGGGGTGTTGACTTGTTTGTCTGTTCGACCGTTCCGTCTGTCTATTAGGAGGCTGTATCGTTTTTGTTTATTTTATCTTATTGTGAATAGATATTTAAAGTTATTGGTTTCCGTACGCTTTACTTACTGTTACTTCAACAAAAAAGAAATCTTTCTTCGTAAAACGTTAAGGGCCCATGTAAACTCCGAGAAATTTGACGTTTTAAATATGAGAATGCCAATGTACAATAAAAAATTCTAAACGGCCAGAATCATGCAATTTGAGTGTCGGGTATGTGTTTGTGGTCGCTTAGCGTTAATACGGGCTCTAAGAGGTAAACAGTAAACATTTTACACAAATTACATAAATTTCTGTTGGTGTAACAACAAATAATGAAATACTGAAATGAAATCTGCATAGTATTAAATGTTGTACGATAGTACGCAATCCTTCATATGCAATCGCAACTCCCACTTTGTCCAATTTAGTTGTCCCATTATATGTTATCAACAACAGATTAAACAACTAATCAAAATAATTATGCTCGACCAGTTTGGCTTGTTAAATACGTGAAAAATAAACACCGCTATTCATCACTAATATCAAAACTTTGCCCCTTTCTCAAATCACGCGACACTGGACTAAAGCAATTTCAAATACAATAAAACAAATGAATTAATTTCAACAATGTAGAGGCGTTTCAACAGCGGAAGTGCAATTATACTAAAACTATGATTGTCCTTTCAGTGAACTTCTGCGGGAACTGCTCGGCATAGTATAACGAATTAATCATGACTTCACCTCGCGCCAAATATGGTTCATGATTTGTGACGGAACAAAGGAGGCTATGGAGGCGCGTTTGAATCGAAGTTGAATTGCTAGTTGGTACATTTGTGAAGTTCCTTTGTTGCGGAAACGAGTAATGAAAGTGCTTCGTGATAATAATTCAGGAAAGGCAGAAGTGTCGCTGTGTAATGGGGGAAGCAGCGGGGTCGTAGCATTCCGCTGCTTCGTAGCGTCGGCGGCGGCATCGGTGGCGGCAGCGGCGGCGGCGGGAGGGGCGGCGGCGGGTGACAGCCGCGTCGACACCAAACTAAAATAATTATCATCATTGTCCCGGCCCAGCGAGCGTTTTAATTGTTCATTTACATTTGCTACGATGATACCAGTTCCGAACTATTTCGCCCGGCGCTTATTTAACTCCAGTCGTCGTTCCCGTGTTATTGTCCAGAGTTAATGGCCTGAAAAATAGTAATGAATTGCATTTTGTGAAACGCTCTATACAGATGTTGGATTTGAGCGTTGAATATTATTGTTACATTCTTTCATAAATATATTTTAAATCTTTAAACGAAATTTGTGTATTGTTATCGGTTGCACTTTTAACAATTAGGTATTATATTATGTTTTTCGAAATAAAGTCTACTCTTAAAACTATTGTTACACGTATAGAACTATTATTATCCAGAAAAATATTCAAATAAGGCAAAACTAAAGTAACAATAAACTTACCCCGGGAGTCCGTGAAGTAGAATAATAATGTATGAGAGGAGGTACCGGTGACATTGAGCGAACCTCACGTGCCTATTGTAATGTTTTGTAAGTTGAAAAGAGGAGGGGGAACAAAATGAAATTACGAGAGAATCCCGCTTGTCCTCCAGCGGCATTAATTTGTATCAAGAATTTGTAGAGATTTAGCCGGGACAGTGTGTTGAGAGCACCCGGCGAGCGTTAACACTTATTAAGGGGGTGCATCCCTGCGACAGATGTAGGGGAGGACTTGCCATTTGCGTAATGCCAGGAATGGTTACACTCGATTTAATAAAACTCAGACAACATTTCATTCTGAAGAATTTAAGAGTCAATTCGTTTTAAACGTTACAGTAGCATAGCGAGAAAAAACCGTGAGCCGGGACGTGCTTGGAATACATTGCGAAGGATTTCTTATCGGTAGAAATTGAGATGAGTACTTATGGCTTTTCGAGTGGCTCGGCTTCGTTTAATTTGTTGTTTCAGCGTGGAATTTTTATTAACGTCTCCCCTTAATTTTGGATTTAAGAAACGAGCAGTTCGTTTCGACGGTCTGTAGTGTATATGTTTTACCTTGTTTTTACAACAGGATTTTTTTGTTACATCTCTTGATACGTAAACAAAAAATCGCTGCTGGTTTTATTATAGACTTATTTAGATTTTGGTGTCTGTTCTATTTTTGTTGTTGCATAAAATAACAGTGTTATCTAATTTCACTTGCAAATATAATAACATTAGGTCCAATCCTCCGTATTAACTTAGTGACGAGGGGATGCCGAAATTAATAGCAAGTATGGCAACACAGAGCGTCTATCGGAAAACACAAGGGGACCACTCAGCAGATGCTTATCTACACACGTTTACTGCTCAGCTTCTATCAACATTTCTGTTTCAACGTATTTTCACAGTCAAAGAAATCGTAGGGAAAGTTTTTTTCCTTGATTAGTTTTATTTTTAACAAGTTGTTTAAGTATTTAGCGAAAAACTTATTTTAAAAACTAAACCTTGTATTAGTACGTTCAATATACCTACTTTTGGCTCCTTCATTTTATATTTGGGCGCAGACTTTATTTATAAATTCAATACGTTACAATTAAGTTGGAACCTCGTGGAACAGTGAAGAGTTTGAAAATTAAAGACATTAGATGTTATACGTCCTTAAAACTTGTATTTCTGCTTACGGAATCCTAAAATGCGAAGAATTAGTCATATGTTGTATGAAATATGGCGTGTAAATGTAATTAATGATCGATTGCAGTCAACCCATAATAAACCATAGAGAATAAGCCCCCGGCTAAGCTTGCAAAAACCATAATTATGCACGCTGTGACAGAAAATAAAGTTAACAAAGGATGGAACTATAGCAGTGCCTATCTTGCATCCTTTTCTCCAAGTTGGAAAGAATAATGAAAATTACCCCTAGTAAATCTCATATAACGCTGCAAATACATGTCTCTAGGGATTCGGTGTACATTTTAATAATTTGTAATTTGTAAACATGAGGGTCTATCTAAAGATTAATTATAACTTTAAAATGTTCGATTTCATTGACCCTTTAAGAAATACGAGGTAAACATGTATAATAGAATTACAGAAAAGCAGCATCATAGTTTGCTAACTTGATAAACATATTTTTGCTTCGGTGTAACACTTTTTGATCTAACGCCGGAATTCATGTGTTTGATTTTCACCTTTGACGCGTAATGAAAAAAGGTTATTGTTTGTTGGGGCAGAAAAAACTGATGGCATCCTGTCACATTATGAAAAAAGATCGAAGTAAGAACAGGAATAAAAAGCGTCTAACACGAATAAATTATTGATAAGTAATAAGTAAGTTTAGATTTTACTACATATTTAGGTATTTTATTAAACAATTATTACAAATAGTTTCTGTCGTAATACGCGGTATGCTTAAACTCCCAACAAAATCTCTCACAAAGAATTCATACCTACCATTGAAAAGATTAAACTATTTGTATTTTATATTTAGGTACATAAGTAAAAACAAGATTAACTAAAAAAATATTTTATTGTTAAGAGTCTTCTTAAAATTTTATTTGTTTTCATTATTTATTATTATTGCGGTAACAGAAACATACATAATCTAAAAATTTCAAATGTTTACCTATTAAGATTTATGTGATACCTAACTGCTCTGCTGACAGTCGGACGGACTAACGGACCTTTGAGTAATTTGATTTTAGAATTCATTATGTGAAGTGATAGTCGAATTTTTAATCACAACCCTTGTTGTTGTTCGTCTGGCGGCTTACGGGACGGGTGTTTCGCCCCCTTCTCTCGTACCTCAACCTGCTAGATTGATATAAAATTCATGTAGCTTCCATAGATAAATCTAGTACAAATATAAAATACTGTAAACAGATATTCGTCGAATAACATGTATTTTACCAAAAAAGGAATATTGATTTTCAATCTGTGAAATCCCTACAACCAATGTCGCAGATATTAATATTGTATGACAAAGCAAGTCCGTGGAAATGTTTATTTGATTGCAGTAATCGCTACATGATGTATCACGCTCGCCGCCGCCTTCGCCGCCGCCGACGGTCGCTGGATACCCGGCACTCGCCACCACGCGCTTTATTATCATTATTCGCTCAAAATGGTGATTTATTACCGGATTAGACAGGCACATGGCTTTTTTGTGGGGAGATTGCCTTTATTTGTTCCATAATACCTTTCTCATATTAAATCGAAAAATCGGCTTTGAGGCTTATGAACGATGGATTAGTTTTTATGAGATAGTCCGTAATGGTGGTATTAACTGATTGTTGTAAATATTCCAATATAAAATAAACAAAACGCCAATTATTAGTACCTAATTGAATGTTTAAATTTTTATCAATAAAACTTTAACGAAATTGACTTGTTATAGGGTAGTATTTGGTACTTCTTTTATAGGTAAAAATGTGTACTTAGTTCTATTATAGCAATATGTTGAGTAGCTTTTCAAAGATTTCTGGAAAAAGCTGTTTTTTAAACACTCAAGTAGTGCACTCTGTTAAAATATTAATGGACTACACGCGTCATGCATAAATATTGCTTCTTGTTTTATGCCTTTTTAATTTCTTTAACAAATAAAAAATATAACACATTATACATTACCTATGTAAAAGCCTTTAAAAGAATTTAATATCAACAGTGGCATGTCAAGTAAAAGATGACATTTTTAACATAATTTAAACAAGAGATAATCAAATTAAAATCTGCCAAAAATATTACTGAAGTGAGGGGACACAAATTTTCTCCTCAACCTTTGAAATAGTAATAATAATTAAGTAGGCTTTTCGCTCGCTTGTAAGAAACAAGGCAAAGTTAATCAAATTAAAATTTCAGATTTACCTTTAGGCAACATTGAGACATTGAGCAAAAATTAAAACATTTTTAATGTGCGGTTTTAATATTTACTTTTGTGTATATTTAAATAACCTAGGTATTGTCTTGATGAGTTAGCTTAAGCTGCATCTAATAAAGTTTAAAAAACTGTTAAAATGTTGATATATACACAGTCAGGTCATAAGTATTGTCACACAGTAAAAACTTTTCTTTTAGAATGCTGGCCACAAAAAAGTTTATTGAATTCGAATTTCGAATTGTTCATGAAAATAAAAATGTATATTTTTTTAGAATTTTACTCATTTTTAAATATGGGGTGGACGCTTAAAGAAAACCGTGTTGCAGTTATTGCGTTGCATCGTTGTAGTTACGCGCCAATCCAAATTTTTGACATACTGAAAAATTTGAATATCACCAAAAGATTCGTTTATCGTACCATCAAACGATACAATGAAGACTCTAGTGTAGATGACAGGTAAAGAAGTGGTCGCACTCGGTCTGTAAGGACTCCAGCAGTGATAAAAGCTGTGAAGGCGCGAATTCAAAGAAATCCCAAACGTAAGCAGAAACTATTGGCCCTTCAGATGGAGTTAAGCAGAACCACGGTGAAAAGGGTGTTAAATGAAGACTTAGAGCTTCGGGCATATCGAAGAAAAATAGGACATCGTTTGAATTCTCGTCTAATGGACCTGAGACTGAAGAGATGCCGCGCTTTGTTGAAGCGGTACGCGGGAAAAAATATCGGGAAATTCTTTTTTCGGATGAAAAAATTTTACCGTAGAAGAGAGCTACAACAAACAAAATGATAAGGTGTACGCACACAGTAGTGAAGAAGCGAGCAGCCGTATTCCGCGTGTCCAACGAGGTCATTTTCCATCCTCGCTCATGGTATGGTTGGGAGTTTCTTATTGGGGTTTAACAGAGGTACATTTTTGTGAGAAAAGTGTAAAGACGAATGCAGTTGTGTATCAAAATACAGTCCTGACGAACCTTGTGGAACCTTTTTCTCATACCATGTTCAATAATAGGCACTAGGTATTCCAACAAGATTCGGCGCCATCTCATAGAGCGAAGAGCACACAAGACTGGCTGGCGGCGCGTGAAATCGACTTCATCCGGCACGAAGACTGGCCCTCCTCCAGTCGAGATTTGAATCCGTTAGATTACAAGATATGGCAAGATATAACACTTGGAGGAAAAGGCGTGCTCAAAGCCTCATCCCAATTTGGAGTCACTCAAGACATCCTTGATTAAGGCAGCCGCCGATATTGACATGGACCTCGTTCGTGCTGCGATAGACGACTGGCCGCGCAGATTGAAGTCTGTATTCAAAATCACGGAGGTCATTTTGAATAAACTTTAGTGTCTTAAGAATCTATGTTTTGTTAAGTTCATTTTTTATATAAATGGTTACATAATGAATAAACTTGTTTCAATTATTTTATATTAAACATGTGACAGAATTTATGACCTGACTAGGTATTATAATTAACTACTGTTAATTCATATAATCATACATCAATAATTTTGATAACACGTCGTGCAATAATCATAAATTCAAGAAAAAACGTACAAACAAAAACTAAAACCGAAGTACAAATTCATAACTTTTTCTAACTTCGACCGAGAATAACAAAGACGCCATTTAAATTACTTTAATATAAGTTTGTTTCTTTGAATCGCAATGTCGAGGGGAAATTTTTGGAATTTACTTTAAAGCATTTCTTGCAAAGAAGCTTCCGACATCGCCTCGAGTTAGACAGGGCAGGGCACAGCATGTAAAGGAAAAAATAAGTTAACGGAACTGTGGTCCCGGCTCGGAATGCAAGATTATACATCTACTTTCAGTACTGTCGACGACACAAGCTCAACACATCTCTATATTTTATTGATTTAAGTAGTCTAGTAGTAGATTTGTGTCAGAATACGTGATATTTTATTTTAATTAAAATCATAACACCTAACTTGTATCATAACAAAATAAATAGATATATATGTCTGAAGCATGTCCTTTTAAAATGAATTGTTGAATTAAGCCCGAAGACTAGAACTTATTAATTAGGCATTGGTCTTGAAGTTTAACTCAACTAGTCATTGGAAGTACTAATAAAGTTTATCCGCAACATTATTTGAGTGTGCGCGTCTAAAACTGCAATCTTTATGAATACTGCACGCCCCCTGGCGACCATTGATTCAAAAGAAAGACAAGTAGAAAGTTTCTCGCCGAAGACATGAAATCATAGAACGATTTCTTTTACGACTTTGGTTTCAACTTCATAGCGATGAATTATGCAGAGAGGAGAGAGATTTCCTACGATAAAAGTCGTAACACCCAAGAGTGTTCTAAAAAGATCTCTTAGTATAAAGGGTGTGATTGGAAAGATGTATGTAAGGTTTGAATATAAAATTGATATCAATCTTTAGTGTCGGAGAAGACGCTATTTTTTAAGTACAGAAAAGTATTTTCGAAGAATGACTAAGGCCATGTTTACATTGATAGAGTTTATAAATTATAGATGATGAGCCTTAATACAACAGGGTGCAGGGTTTAGCGGAATATATTATATATATGTATCAGGATATTCAAGACAGTATAACGAACTTTATAAAACAAATCAAATTAACAAGACTACGTTGTAGTCCAAGAATCTCCTTTAGGGATTGAGGTTTGTAGGCTGTGGAAACAGGCTATCCTTTTGTTTTTTTTTTCTTAGTAAAACGTTTCATATTTCGAACAGGTTTCGTGACTAGACCTCGTGTATGAAGGAACACAGACAGGAGTAAAATTCACACCCTTGTTAGTTGAAAGAGTATTGGCTGGTTAGTGCAAAGAGGTTGGTAGTAAAGCGGAAGCGGAGTAGGCAGCGGGAGCGTGGAGGCGTTTGTCAGTGGCGGCAGTGGCGGGGGCGATCGCGACCTGAATACCTAATTAACTAATATTCGTCGGCGGAGGGGAAACTTCCATAGAGGTGAGCGGTAAACTTCAGACAAAGAACACGTACATATACAATTCATGTAAAGGCTACTTCTTAACTTTTATTATGAGAACTTTGCCAATCTTTCCAACCACATCTATTAAGTTCTTATGAACGCTTATGATTTTTTTTGTGAATTCTACAGATAAAAAATTAATACTCATAATATTCCATCGTACACAATTTTTCTGTGTATAAAGTTATGGTATTTCGATAGTTTGCTTGATGTAATAAATATCAATCTTTACAATATTTTTTCCAACAAGTTTGACGTATTTGTCGTCAAAGTTTACATATTTTATAGGAAAGAATAAAAATATGCTTGAAGTTCATGATAACCATAATCATATTGAAGGGTATACAAGTAAAATTAAGTAGATATGGTTTTCGATTTATTAACCATGGATTAGTTGGATACTCGACATCGGTTTGTATTAAGCGTTTTTATACGATATGATGAAGATCAAAGGATTAAAGGTAGCAGTCAGTTACAACTCACGTAATATCAAACATTTTTTTACAATTAGGACATCGTCACGTTGCTGACCCATCTCCAATCTCCCCTTAAATCATGTATTTGTCGATATAACACTTTAAAAGAATTCAACAAATTCAACTATCTATTAAAAACTATAAATTGAGTAGAGAAACACTTAAAATTAAATAAACTCCATTCAATACGGATTCAATTCAGTTCATCTTTGAAGTTTAAGTACGCAAATAAAGTTTTCTTATTTGCAGCGAGTAGAAAACGATGTGAAAGTTGTATCGAAAGTCTAGGGGGAGGTTGTAAGTGCAGGCGCTGTTAGTGCAGCCCGGACCGAGGACGAGTTACGAGTATGGACTCCAAATCAAATAAATTCCATTAGTGTAATTGGCAACGGCAGCGATCGAGGGCCAACTCTCTACGATATACCTACACACAGTACGGCATCATACTAGGAAACTCACCTCACCCACAGCACTACATATGTACATCTATGTCATCATATTACTGACAACTTGTTCACAATTAAACCGAATATTAATACCGGAATGTTTGTTTATATTATATCAAATAAACACTCGTGTAAAATTTTAACGAAAAACAAACTCATTAAAATGCATGTTATTATTCTATACACAGCTCGTAGGTCTGCTCGCATTTGGTGCAAATTGTAAATATTATTTAAATTTAATTAAAAGTGTTCAAACTTTTATCTGAAGTGTTTGATTTTGGGTAGAATCACCCTTGGAACTGGATTTAAAAAGCAGCAATGTTAATTTATCTTAATGGTTTCCAAGCTTTTATTAAAAGGGTAATTTGAATAGATTTTGTTTCTTCTTTTTCTACCATTTCAGTATTACAATCTTATTTTATTGTTTAGTTATTTGATAGTCTACTGTTTAGCTATATACTGAACTTTTTGATTTCAAACAACACTTAGTAGGTAGATACATTAAAGCGGTTGGCACAATACCTAACGTGAACTGGAACGACTTAAGTCCTTGGCACGCGATTCTTGTCCACATTTGTTTTTAGCACATTAACAAGTTTGAAAAAAAGTAAATGAGCAGAAAGATTTTCAAGTTGCGAAGGCGACGCATTTCCTCAACACAGTTTCAGCTTACTTTGTTATGCTAATCTTCATAATTCTTCAGGCGAGGAACTTTCCCACAAGTTGCTTTTTTGGAAATAACTTGTAATTCTGTCGTAATTTGTTACGACGTTGACTGCTGCCTTGAATAAAGGCACGAGGTTTACAACTTTACATTCAAATTAGGGAAATAGCAATCTGCGCAATTATACCGGGACATAACCTTGAATATCGTCTCAATCGGAATTAATTAAAAATATACCATGTTAACAATTTAATTTTGAAATGAATCTAGGTAATTATAAACTCGTCAAAGCTGAAACATTGTTACATAAACTATCCTGACAGTGTTGTAAAGCTCTCGACTTGTCCAAATTAACGAAGAAAACTTTCCGATCTAAGTCCGTCTACCTGAAAACACAAAGTAAACTCCTTGCCTTCACAACTTATCCATTAACTAAAGTAGAATCTGTAGACGGCACTAGGAAAACAACCGACTTTGTTCACCCTACGTCGTTTCTTGTTCTACTTTTATCAAACTCGCTACTACGAGTATGGTTAAAGTGAATTTCTAATACATAAGTCTTTTGATATCAAAAAATTTCTAGAGCGAGGTTAAATCTCGTTCGTGGGTTTTAAAATGATAAAATGTTTAGTAGGATAATTTTAATTTAATCTAAATTTTATAAAAATTAAAACGTAACTGTTTTCAGGTATACAATAATAATTGATAAAAGACAAGTGATATTAATTAACGCAAGACAAATATTCGCAGGATAAATTTTTCGTTCTATCAATTTATCACGTGGATGGCTTGAATAGAATGTGATGTTGTGGCATCTCTGCGTGGCAACTGCGAGTCATGAGGGAACATCATATTTTACATTTACAAATGAATGAGCTGATGTTATGTGTAGCAGCATGTTGAAGTTGAATATTTTTATCTTTTTAAATCTATACTGTTCTATACTTCCAGCATCAATACTTGCCTATTTGCAGAAATGTCATTAATATTTCGAGCCTCAACTGAATTTTCTTTTGACTTGGGGTCCGAAATGACAAATTATTTCTTGAATTTTTACTTCACTTAAAATCTTTACAACGTTGTAGTCGACGACCGCTTTATTATTTATGACAAGGAACACGAAACTCATCTCGAGTTATAAACTTCTTGGAATTTCTCCTGAAGTAATACAGAGCTATTATTATGATGTCCCCACAAAAAATATTCAACGTATAACAGGGGTCGAAAGGGATGGGGGTGCCGCGGGCGGGGATGTAGTCAGGCATCAGAGTTCACTGGGGACGGACGTCTGTGGGAGGTTTATGTCGTTGCTCCTAAATGTTTTCGAAATTGCGTCCGCTGGGACAGTTTGACAACTTTTCAACCAAATATACTTTGAATATTCCGAGGACTACCCACTTTCAACGTTAAAATTGAATGTTCATTACATTTTAAAGATTCATTGCATTTCTGAAAGAAGACATTTTGATTAAATATTTGAAAAGACTCTCATTTGTAAAAATTGTTACCTAATCTCAAGTTATCCGAATTAAATCTTAATTTTTATCTTGTTATTTTACTCTGACTGGTACCTCATAACTTTAAACATTAGTAAGCGGGAACAGACATTTTTATAATTTATGAAGAGCTACGGTAAACTCACTTTGAGATGCTTTCATAAACTTGCCCAAGTTTCTTCTAAAGAATTACAAAGGTTATTATTACGAAGTCGCTGCTATAAAAAAGCGACTACAAGAGATGTTTAGCCAACTTCTGTAGAGGGCGATACCGGACGTCCTTTACTTATACTTCAAACTGTATTTTTAAGTCTGCATGACCACGACGTTTTGTCCGCGATAGTAACAGAGAGATTTAAGTTTTGTGTTAAACGTTTGTAAATCACGCGTGATTCCTATATGGGGAAGCGGCAGCGCCAGCGTAGCTTAAATGGCTTACGACAATAAAAAACTTTTGTGATGTTTTTCTTCCAAACCACTTAGCAAGGTTGGCGCTTGTTCGTACACATGTTTGTTGCTTGCATTATGACTCGAGTGTTGCTTTGAGGGAGCGCTGGTGTGCAGACTTCGTGGCGCCTTCTACGCGTGTCGGCAAATATGAAACATCGTCTCTTTAAATATGTTAATTAATAGATATTTTTTTAAATTAACATGTTATATTTTATACTAGGTTGTAGGTAAATATTTTAAGGTAGTATGTATGAGCTTCTTTAATCATAAATGATGAATTGAAAAGAAAGTTTGACACTTGGGATTTGTTACCATTAAAAGTCAAGAAAATATCTTACCTTAATCTCTAAATTTATTACATTTTCAACTAAGATGTTGACAAAGTGTTCATAGAAGTAGATGCTATTGAAACCTTTAGACAAAATAAAATAAGTTGCAAAGTACTACAGCTAAATTCAAAGCAATGTTTTCTGGCAGACGTCCTCTCAGATTTAGCGAAAAAAACTTATTATTTCCTACCTTTTAAAAATCATCTCTGTCTAGTAATACGAATACAAATATCGGTGTTATAATTTAAGGATTCCTTGAGTAATATGTAATTTCATTTTCGATTTGGTTCCATTGCGCAGTTTATTTTGTATTTAAAAAAGTTATATCGACCTAAAAATCTTTGACGACCACTAATTTATGTTGCATGGGCTGTGAGATAGCTTATGACTTACTTTAGTAGAGTTTCATCTAATAATGGTTATCTTTTGACTTTTTCCCCAACATGAAAAGTAGGTTAAGAGGCAAGCAGCGGGGAACTGTAATATACGCTAACGGGCCGGGACAAGACAAATGTGTTGCGCTTGTTTCTACCCTTTGTACAGCTTTTCTTGTCTTTTAATTAAGTAATCCTTAGAAAATGTAAAAATTATTAATAAAGCAAACCATAATTTATTGCTAGACTTTTGCTCTTTTTTTCTAAACTTAATCTGAATCGAAATGGATCGTGATAAAATGAACTTTTAGTTCAAACAAAGAAATTCGATGTTCTTCTGTATTATTTTTGACTATTCATTTGTCTTCAAAGAAAATATCTATAGTCACATAACACAAAGAGCAGGGAGGATGCACGTCTCAGCTAGTTAGCAGCGCAAACTGCTCGTCCAGGGGTGCTCGCGTAAATTCAATTTGTCTCCGAGTCTCGCCGACACTCGCCGACGCGCGCTCGCTCGCCGTCCGCCGAGTGCTCCCGGTCGCCGCCGCCACGCCGGGCCTGCAGGGCTCCCTTCGATAACTGTCACATTGATTTATTCTTACTATTTATAGCAAATTCATTGTTCTCACCATAAAATTGTGTTGTAGTACCCTTAAACTCAAAACTGAAATTAACGCGATTTTGTAAGTTAAACACTGAAAACAGAGCTCACTTAAAACTTAAAAGGCATGTATCGTTAACATGCTTAATTATATTATAAATGTTATATTGTAAAGTGAGGCATTTCCCTGATTCATAGTAATGCAATAACGTCCCCGGCGAAAGAATGTTTTAGCGCACGTGTCAATGAAAGCGACGAGTATTACGCTGTGGATGACTTGCGTTTTATCGAGTGTCGGCGGGATTAATGGCGAGAGCGCTATTACACGCGCGATGTGTTCCACACGGCACCAGCTGACGGCGTCACACAGACCGTCCACGTGCCCGAACCACCCTGAACAGGAATATAGCGGTTACATTAATAGTTTACTAACTGTCTCTGCCGAGGCCGTCCTTTGGACACGGTGCGGCGGCTGCTTGCTATCTGAGAAAGTAAAAGACGAATTAAACAGGTGAACAGTAATGTTGTTAACTAGTACCTTAAGCATTTTATAAATATTTTTGTGTTGCAAATGTTTAATGTGCGAAAAACGGGAAAAGGAATTAACTCGATTCGCTAATATTACTACTACAATTGTGTAAATACGAGTAAAGTAGAACAATACTTAATTTAAAAATCTTATGAAAAACAAGCTGTCTGTAATGTTTATTCTTTGAGCGTGAGCGTGAGTGTATCATTGTTTTGTATGAGCGAACGTTAGCTTCGCTAAATGACGCTACCGGAATTCCGTTTAATTTTGGGAGTTTTGTTACAACATGTTCCTCAAGTTAAACAAATTCAGTACATTTTTAAACATACTTTTTTCTTAAGTAAGAGCTTCATGTCTGAAAAATTATCTCTGGCCTACATGACACAATTATTATTTATAACATGTCTTTTTCGAACGTTGCATGTTTTTCTGCGATCAAAAATGTTGTTCTTCTTGAAATAAGTGATATGGAGATCAGCAACACTTCTGTGATACCTTAAGTCTATTTAACAGCATTTAGCAACATTGACGGTATTTGCATCGCGGACGGTTTTCAAAAAAATTGTAAATTATTATTTTTATATGCTAATGAATAAAATAACATACAAAGTATTAAATGCGTTCATTAGGAATGCAAATTTATATCATATCCCCCAGTAGCCAAGTCCTCATACATTTTATGAAATATTCATAAAATATTCAAAATGGTTTCATTGCTTCTTAATTATCTATGTTTGTACGTCGTCAGAAATTTTCACATGTTCCTTAAATTGCGTCCGTCTTGTCTGACAAATATTTAACTTGGGTGGGTGCATGTTAAAATACCTCTTTGATGAATTTTACTTTACCATAAGATATCTGTTTAATATATTTAACTTGATTGACATTAAACTTGATTGGTCGTTTTCTACTTACAGTCATGCAGAATGTTCCTCTTTTTTTTAACTTTAAATATGTATTTTATCGTGTAAATAAACCTTATCTTTAGAACTAATGAGATTTGCAATATCGTAGAAACGAGGATTGGAGAAAAAGAAAATAGTAAAGCGTCTTCGTAGTCACTGTTTCGCGAAGTCACGACTACGGTATTGCCGCGTAGCCGTAGTATGAACCGGTTTTTGCTGTTTATTTGTAAAATTTATTGAAATCTACGAATGTTATGTTAAAGTATATATGTTTGTTACCCAAAAACAGAAAAAGACTTAACAGATTTGGATGAAAGTTGGCACCCAGAAATATACAGTATTTCAAACAGTATGTAAATTTATTTGACTCATATTGTTAGTTTTTCTGATACCTACACGTATCATATATAAATAGTATATGCTAATGAGTCAAATAAATTTACATACTGTTTGAAATACTGTATATTTCTGGGTGCCAACTTTCATCCAAATCTGTTAAGTCGTTTTCTGTTTTTGGGTAACAAACATATATACTTTAACATAGTTTAGTTTATGTATGTTATCATAATGAAAACGAATAGCAAATCCCCCATGTATATACAGTTAAAAGATGTTAAAAGGATTAGTTGAACTATTGAATGTTCGTCTTAAGCGGTCCATTTGAAAAGGCGAATAAATCGAAAAGATTTATCCCAGCAAATCCGCAACTCTTTTCTCACATTCAGTTTAGATGGAGATAGTAGGACCTTCCAGTACATAGTCTGACTAAATCTTTTATGTTGTTCTTGATTTGCGACTTGCACTTTTATCTTTGTTATATTCGTTTTTACCCTCGAAAAAAAGTGTAAAGATATTTTATTCAAAACATCACAGTTTATTTCATTTTATTTGGTTGCTTTTTTATATTCCTCGCATAGCTTATTTTATTTTGTACATATATATTGACATTTCAGCAAAAGTTTTACGCTCCCTTTAGCTCTTACGGAGGGAGTTCGATGTTTCACAAGAAAGTATTAGGGTGCATTTAAAATCACGTAGAAAATAATGAAAAGGAAGAGTGGGGCGATTGGTCTCGCGTGGAGTCGGCAGGTGCAAACGTGTTCCATGATTTAATTTGGGACTTAGGGATCTGCGCTATTGAATCTCACAATCTTTTATCGCGTATTCCACAAGCGTTTGTAACATCCGACACAATGTGCTGACTCATACTACAACAACCAACAATGCATTTCGTTTTACGTGTGAATTAATATTTCTACGAAAAAATTATAGCTACGATTGAAATAGTAGTTTTAAACCGAAGTCAAATCGTTTTATATAAATAGATTTCAAATAAATAAGTTGCTTTATTGTCAAAATTATCATTCTTAGTAAAATAAAAACCTCATTTGTTTTATAGTATATTAACATGAAATGAACCAGAATGAGCAAAGTAGTTTTTTTGGCAGGCCGGATTTAACAGTGAATAACAGCATTCACTAAAAGACCCAGCCTTCCTGATAAAAAGTAGGTTTATGAAATAAAAAATAGAATTGAAAATAAATTGTATAAAACACTGAAAAGTGAATTTTAGTTGAGAGCAAACGATTTCCAAAATGACCGCAGTAAAGCGCAGGCCAGACGCATAACAAACGCAAAAACAAAGTCACGCATGGATGAACGCCGCGAACTGTTCGAAAAATGAATGGTTATTTTGCAATAATTGCGACCTCGGGGCCCGGAGCTGACAAACCAATGTACACATTTATACAAACTACGGTTTCAACATTTTCATTGAAATCTTTTATGACGACATTTACGATTCTGTTCGTTTATCTACCGAGTTAGCGGGGTGAAATATAGTTGTCTTTTTCGATTGTTATTTTTGTTATTCGGTTTGACTGACAATTGGACCAAATTGATTTTTAAACAATGGGGCAGTATGCTCAATTTAGACTCCGCTTTAAAGGCGCTTTGTTAGGCACTTACTGCAGTTATATTAAGAATCTTACTTTATGATAAAAATGCAACCGATTAACAGTAAGTTGACAGAACCAAAGAAAAAATGCGTATCACTTCCCAGTAGGTACGGCTGTATGTACATATATTTGTAGCCATTTTACTGCAGTGCTATGAAAAACATTACCAATTAATTGGCAAAACTGCATTACGATTGCCGTGTACGGTAACGTGGTCAGTTTATGCTGACGCTGTTCAAAGGTATTAAAAATCGACTATTGAATAACAAGTTATTGCAAAAGCTCAAATTCGGAAAATGTGTTGAAAGTATAATTATTTGAGGCGCCATATTAACGTGCAAGATATCAGAGGAGGTTATTTGTGTTGTGTCTTGTCGTATAAGGTTGAAGGTGGGTCCGGAGTGAGGCGAGGCTTCTCACTCCTCAGGTCGAAAGCGCGCCCTCGCTCGCTGGGAATACCAAGCAGCAGCCTCAACTCGCCTCACCTAATATTGTGCTGCGTCACACTACCTACCCTAATGCGCCCCCTTTATTGTTTTACTTTCTTTTAACGTACGCGCCAGCCCGCTGAAACTTGCTTTAATTAACTTTCAGACCAGCCATACGTGACCTCAAAGGATAAAGTTCAATATCTTTTATTTCATGGATTAAACTTCACTCTACTGACGAGACTTCCCTTGTAATCATTTTATTAAAGACGTGCTGATCAAGTATTTTTTGCTTTGACTTGATTTCAGATGTATCAAAATCCTAAATATTTTGCAACAGAATTTAAGAGAAGATTACTGGTTTTGTGTCAAGTTTATAGATTATGGAGTTTAATTATTTGGTAGAAAAGGAAGCCTATTAATGCAGGTTCTATGTGTTATATTCGCATCTTTTTTGAAAACCGTTTGTGACTAAATTAATTCATTTAGTTGCAATAGACTACTTTTCGAAATACAAAAGTATTTAAATAAATGTAATAAATACCTCGTTCTGCTTAAGCATTCAAAATTAACGTTCTTTTTAATATGTAAATAATCCGATAAATCAATATTACTTGATAAAAGTTTCATTTGATTAAAAAGAATCTTAGTAAGATGGTAAAAATAAGGAAAATATTTAGTTTTATAAATAATAATAATAACAGTTTAAGTTATTACTAAGAATAGAGGTCTTTAATAAATAGACGTTGTCGGTGATTATGTAAACATACAATATGTAAATTATGGCAGTGGCTGCTGGTACTGTTTGTACTGATTGAAACAACATTGTATTAATGCGTTATTGCAACGTGCACTCCATTCAGCCATGTCCTACGTATACGTATTCATCACCGTATAATTATTATCGGAGATATCTGCTATTCCAGTTTATTATATGCTTCCTCCTACCTTATATTGAATTTCAGTTGGTAGGTATTGTAAATGAATAGTTAGAACTCTATATAATATATATAAAGTAATGTGTGGCATAATAAAGTCAAAGCCGCAATGTAAGTTATTTTTTGTTAAAATATCGAGAATGGTAGATTTTTGATTTTTTGAGTGTTATCAACTACACCAACGAGTTTTTATAGAAATAAAAAATGTTTTACCAAAAAGGGTTGTTATGTATAAGTAATAATAGATAGAACGAATATTGAATGTATTATTTAAATTGTATGTCATCAATGTTTAGTGTCATAATAATATTCACAAAGGTGTACGTGATAGTGAAATTGCACTGCGGTAAAGTGTTATTTCACGATCTAATAATATGTATTGTAATTCAAATCAATTTCCGGTTGCTTTAAAATGTATTTTATTGGTATGTGTTCAGTTACCTAGTAATTTTGGACACTCGGATGACGCCCGAATGGCAACGATTTGACTATGCCGCAGTAACGTCTTGGGTTTCATACCAGTCGCTCTTAAATTTTGTAGCATAGGAAAAAACTTAAAACCATGGAAATGCATAAAAATATTGATTTGAAGTCGATATCGACCCTAAATTGTAAAATCATTAAAATGTTGTGTTTTGCTATTGGATTGGAATCGTGAGTAATAAATAAGTATTGGTTAGTTATCGGATCGTCGGAATGGTTCATTCTTAGAGGGTAATCCCTCTCTGTCGCATCACGTCGCGTCGCCGTCGGAGATAGAGCACGATCTTCACAAATAATGTCACATGCGATTCGTTTCTCGCGACGTGACTCGCATCACCGCAGTCTCCGCACCGCACCGTGCATAATGGGATAAATATGCGGTTATGTTCCGCACATGGCCCACAAATTAAGTACGCTATTTACTACCCCCCACGCCGCACTTTCTTAACCTGATTAACTACGTTGTTTACATTCAGCCGTATTAAATGCAAGATGTTTACCCACGACGCGGAACCTGCGCTCAGCACACGCCGTACCTCGTCTGCATATAAAATTAACAACGATGTGCACAAGATGTTTTACGAGAGACAATTTAAACTTCCATTTACAAGACGAAGTGGACTTATTTTCAGTGTAGGTTATACAAAAAGACTGATGTCTGCTTTTACATTTCAAGTTCATTATTATGACAAACCTGCCATAGAAAGAACGAAATTGCTGCAACTTATACTTAAAATTTTACAAGGTCGAGGTTTTATTATTATGCGAACAAATAAAAGCGGGGTCGTCAGAATAATATCGGAGTTAATCGCACAGGTAATATTTCTTTGAACACTTTACTTTTATTAATATGTCGAAAAAATATGCGATCTTGAGAACGTCTCGAATAAAATATGTAATTTGAGATAAAACGGCATCCCATTCGAGATAAGAAGAAGTCCCACGTCTAGCGGCATCCAACTCGTTACGAGCCGCCCGAAGCGAGGTGTGATACAAAATCATCAATCTTACCCGAGATTGTACTATTAAATGCCTCTTTGCTCCTTTTCCTCTGACTCCAGAGCAGAAACAAAATGTAAAAAGTTGTGTGATAAGTTCAATTTGAATTTGTAAAGCCCCTTTCAACGTTTCTCGCCTGTTTATCTTGGCGAGGAGAGAACGGAAAATACAAAAGTAAGAGATAGGAAATGAAGAGGCGGAAAAAAGTGTCGGGTGCGGAACAAATGCGAGAAAGTTGGCGTTATCCGAGAGACAAGTTAAATCGCAATTTATTAGGGCGTGCTTGGGCTTAGCAAGCCACCGCCACCACCGCCGCACTAGTTCCGATCAGAACGACAACGACGTCCCTTTCAACTATTATTATTCTTCCATTAATCAGAAACGGGAATGAAGACTGCTACAAGTTGCTCACAAAAACTTCCTACTACCGTACTTTGATATTTATTTCAAATTTAATTGTTAAATTTAAAAGTTGGAATATTGATTTTCTACAATTTTACTTATAATTAAAATATATTTATTTTTTAAAACAGAATTAAGTTGAATGTATTCTGAATAGTTGTTGCGCTTTTAAAAGTTCCACCTGGAATAGGTGGCCTATTTAAATATTTAGGTAGGCATTTAGTGAGGTAGGGGCGTGCTTATGGCAGGGTTGCGCTATCGCGCACTCCCAGCGGCGAACTGGATCACAAATTTCTGAGTCGTGCCAGCTCTGTTTGCTCTTGCATACGGATTGTTTTACGTCACACCCTAAACAACGGCAATACATTACCTTTAAATATACCATTTAAGGTTTGGGCAAAAAATAATTAATATGCTTGATTTAGTTCAATAATTCTGCTACATAGTATTTTGAAAAATATTTGGATTTTTAGGAATATTTGGAAATACAAAAATAAACAACTGAATATAAAACGCGGATTACGTATAATAGTGACTTAGGTTTATTATCTGTTAAACTGTGATATTATTTTAATAAAATAAACAATAAAATTAAGTTTTATTAAACAAAATCAATTTTAAGCAGCTTGAATAACGTATTTTTTCATATTCGTCTATAATAAGCTTGAAAAAGGTGTAGCGGTATTCTTTTCATTCTTTGAAATGTGGAAATCTTTTTGCAGCTCCGCTAATTGTGGCGAGACTAATCGGATAGTCCCGTGTGCTGATTCCATTACTAGCCGGATCGCGTCCGGATCCCATACATATTCATATCGCGGAGACAGCGTTTCTACCTACCCTCGCCTCGCACTCGCACTAATCATTTCTGTCGATGAAATGTTATTTTCGCTACATTATTTTTGTGAACTAAGCGATGCATGCAGACGCATTCAATGCTACTATAGTAATGTAGACAATTTTTTAAAGTTTTACTTAGCTGTATGAAAAGATGTCTGCACCAATGTATTTAACACTTTAGTTTATAAACTTCAGGGACTGCTGTCTTAATTATATATTTTTCTTTTAAAATAACATTTATTATTGTGTTGAATACAACTCATTATAGACGTTCATTTAAGTTTTTAGAATTCTTTGAACTTTTACAGACAGGACTTGAGTCTTCAGTTATGAAAATTTGTCTGAAAACACAAGTGAGTAGCAAAATATTGAAGGTGTTATTATACGAATACCTACTATTCAATCAGCATCCGACATGATATATAAAATCAATCAATTATAGCAAATGTTTTTCACGCGTTTCCAACCAATACTCACATTAAACTATAAGCCGTTGATCATAAAATTAGTTAGGATTTGTTCTAGTATTTTCTGTTGTTCTGCAACACATTTGATAGTGATCCTATAGAACATGAAACTATGCATCCTCAATTCAGATCCCTCTGTTTATTGTAGAATACCTGCTCAAAAAATAATGACTTTACTAATAAAAATAAATGCAAAACGCAATCCTTTATCAAATACATAAAAGTAAACGTTTGAAAACATATTTCATTGAAATGATTTACTTTAAGTATTTACCTAAAGTTTTCTGGATTTCATATTTAAATTTTCTTCGAAATTAATCAAGGACCGATAAATCAGGTTCTATATTTATTTCTTAATCATGTTGTCAACATCCTGCAGGTCTACTTCGCCACTTCCACTCTGAACTTTCACGAACAAACTTTTTAATTAGTCTGCGAGGACAAACAAGCTGTCCTATACTACGATACATATGTACTTCCTCCCCTAAATAGAATAACTTGAAGCTAGTTATTTTAGGTGATTTATCGGCCAGTATTATAACTGAGCCTGAATAAACAGAAGCAAAGATTACCTCTTTGAGTACAGATTTGTGAGATTAGTGCGGTCATGGCTGAGGAATCTGGAATTACACCATATAAACTCATTTTACTATATACCTATATTTATCATAAAGGCATTTCCTATTGACAGTAGATTTATTAAAAGTAGTGAGCGTTATAGTAAGAAAACTTTTTCAAAAATACTATATAATCGTAATATTCATAGATACCTAGGTACTAACCTTTTTTTTTAAATAATTATTTTTTACAAAACCATTAAAAATTACCGCGAGTAGTTCGATTTTTCCATTACTGCTTTTACTGCCACGACATATCCGTAGAATCGTTCTTAATAAAAAACATGAGTAGCTGTATCCCTTTCCATTATACATATTTTAAATTCAAAAAACAGAAAGCGACATAAACGTATAAAACATAGGAAAGTTGTTAATTTGTTAGTGGAGCATGATATTGTAGACCGCGACTGTCGGGCGCCACAATTACACAGGCCTCCGTAAATCATAAACATCAACCCCCCATTTAAGCCAAATAGTCCGTCGTTAGCCGAGCAGCCTGCGTCTAATTTGTCTCCTGTTACTCCAGATTAATTTATTAACATTAATTACATGACAATAGTTGTGACACGCTAGTGTCGCTCGCCGCAACGTCAACAGCCTTTATCTCTCCGAAAATGTATCGGTTTACTTACTTTATTTCTATTACATCAAAATTAATGCAGCCGTAAAAGTTTTCTTTGAAAATCGTATGAATTTTCTGAGAAACCAGTTGACTAAAATAATTTGAATTAAATAGTAAAATGTTAAATAAAATACAGCGGTAGAGTTAAATTTCAAAAAATTCACACAAAAAAGATATATGTTACGTAAAGTTAGTGTAGTTTTTACATACAGCATAAATATATTGTTATCTAATGAAATCAATTTTATCAAAATAGGTTTTGCATTGTATTATATTCATTTTATTAAGCAATATGTTGCGCTGGATGTAGCTAACTCACTCTTACAACCGAAGAGCATAACTTTTTATGGGAGTTTTGGTATTGTATTTTTAATATTACTTTTCGTAGGGTATCTACGTATACTAGTCTATATTAAACGAAATAAATCTATTGTTATAAATTCGTTAGGTAACAGCATTAAAAAAAGTTTTTTTATTCACCCAGTAGAGTACAAAAAGGGATGAAAGTATATCTAATTTTGGCTTTCACATGGCAACAGTGGTAAGTAGTAAGAACATCTTTAAAATATTCATTTTAATATAAATATGACAAAAATGGCTTTATATCTCAAATATAATTTTATTTTAACACGCTGTTAAGTTTACCTATGCCTTATAACATAGCTTAAATAAAACAGGATGATTCTTTTGAAATGCGTAGTAGTCGTTTAATACGATTGTCGCGAAATAACAAAAATTGAATTGACCATGTTTAAAATTCACAATAAAAGGTAAACTTCAATATCACAAAAAAAATAATGTCGGCACGTTCATGATTAAATAATAATGCGGTTTATATAAGAGGCACTTCGAAAAATAAAAATGTTTTTCACGTACTATTGGTAAATTCCGTTCAATCTGCATTATTTTTACTGCAATCCAAAAAGCTTCCACTTTAGTAAAAAATATATTTTTTATTAAGTTTTGTGGTTAAATCGTTTTGATTAAAAACTTTTTATATTTAAACGTTTTGCTAGTTTTAATTAATAACATCAGTTCTTTACTTTTAAGTCTTATTTGTCTTATTTATTTATTTACACTGCTGATTGGAGATGAATACGATGTTAAGCATTATAATATTCATCAAACCAGAGAACATACAAGTGCGTTTGCGTAAGCATAATGGCGTGGGATATGTTATGTTTCAGGCATTTGCATTTTTTACGTTTTAAAAATAAAAGGGCGAGGGCAGAGAGGCATCGATGGTTGTTTGGTAAAATGCGGGAAATTGCTCGTGGAAAAATTAAGCGGGGAACCGTCGGCGCGGCGGCCACATGGCGCGAGACGATACGCCCTACATAACTGATGACTTTTCGATGGGTATTCATTCCCCGCCGGACGCCAGCCTGCCCTTAACACCACACATAAATTCATGAAATGCCTGCGTGCGTTTTTCGATATTACGATAACGAATAGGTATGTTGTTTTCGTAGTTGACCCAATGAGAAATAAATAAAAGTAAGTTACGGAACCTGAGAAGAAATGAAAGAAACAAAGACCAAACCGACAGTTAGTATAAAATTATTTCTAAAATGTTATACTATAGAAAATCAACGATTTAAATTTAGATTTTTGCCATATTAAATGAAGAGGCGACGATTCTAAAGAACACGACACTGTTCGATTATTATCCTCAAACTAATTAAAAAGTTGAGCTCGAAACCAAGTGACGGCGCAACCCGATCAGTTAAATACATCCACTTAAGAGGACTTCACCGCGAGCGCCCTCTGCACAGACGAACTTCCATTATATTTTCAATACCAACCATCTAAAGTTTAAAAAATGTAACAAAATTTATTAATTTAATCAGTATTCTAAACTTAATATCGAACTTAAATTAGATACTAAACTTAATTTAGTATTGATTTTTTTGGATGTATTAAGTTAATACATACTCTATGAAACAAAAAAAAACAAACGGTTTCAGTAACTTTTCTTTTCATAAGCGCCGTAAATATTCTTGTAATTATTTAATTACATTCATGATGAATAATGGCTTGGCGACAACTGAAACTAGATACAACATCAAGAGCAGTCTGTATCAAAAGGTTGAACAATTTTATTCAAACGGAGACAGGCATGGAGTTTTCGAGTCAGTGGAGTCAGCCGGGGAGACCGCAGACTCGACACAAAGGTGCTCCGAGCAGGTACCTATGTGCCTCCTCAGAGCAGACTGCTTCACGACCAACGGTCCGATTCGATGCACCTTTACCATCTATTCACTTTACCTAACATTCAAATACAAAATAACCGGAAATAACAACTCCAAATACACATTGATATAAATATAAACACATATTGTAGGTATCAATAATAATATATTTTGTGATGAAGTTATAGGTATACTCGTACTGGTCATTCTAACTTGTATGAACACATTTTTAATGTCAGTTAATTAGTAATAGAATCTCGGGACTTTTAATTTTAAAATCAGAAAATTCTGACCGGACATGAAAAAGGCTTTAGTTTTCCGACTGAATTAAAACCTTTTTATGCAACTTGAAATGGAAATAGCAAATTTTATGTCATTCTGTAGGTAAATTTAAAGTTTCGTACACCACGACTCGAATTTAGTCAGTTAAGGTAATAAAAATAAATTAATTTAGTCACTGATTTGTCACCGGTGTCGTCAATGGAACTAATTTGCAGTATATGTTTAGTTTGCTTCTTTATAATCGTCCACGTCTAAACCAAGGTAGAAGACTGTATATTCAAAAACGGCTGTATTTAGTCGGCGCTGAGTATCATGGTCAATTTGATTCGAGCTGGTTTGGTTTTATTGTATTTTTTTTCTTGTTTAAATAGTAACAGCAATTTTTCTCCGCAGCCGAGAACAGCCTTCGTTGGTCGTGAATAGAATTTTGTCTTTTTATTTTGCTTTCCCTGTTTTCGGTCTTAACATTTTGTTTTCCAATCGTACATATTTGTTTTATTTCAAAAAATATTTTGCGGAGTTTAAATATCAGAAATTGGATAGAACCATTCAAATTGTCCTAAACGCATAATAATTTTGGTTGTGATTGCATATTTATTGACAATATCCTGGAGGGTAATATATCAATGACTTTAAAAATTTTAATATTAACATTGACCAAATGCACCTATATCTATGAAATGATTTTTTGGGACATCAAGTACAAAGTGTATGACTGTGAATTATGCAAAAGACCAATAATATGATCAGTAATTTAATTAACATGTTGTAATGCTACCAGAATAGTGTTATATGTTTTTATTGATAAACGGTGCACCCAAGTAAACAACCTGACCATGCAACGGACCGAACGGATAAATTCTAACCAACTTATAATTCGTAAGATGACCAAAATTCTTTAGAGACGTCCGTACAAATATTTGGGTGATTTATTCGTTGACCTCCAGTGATTTTGATCCTTACGTCTGGTGGAGCGTCATTGAGTATGTGCTAAGTGGCGGGGAGAAGCCGGGGGAGGCCCAGGGGACTCGCGCGCATTCGGGACTCTTTTGATAAATATTTTATGCCTCCACGACTCTACGTCATGTGAACTTATATTTCTTTCAGTTTAGATTAATAATGGTTGTTTTATGTTTTATTTTACCAGAACTTTTCTGTTTTAGCAAAAGTTTTATTGCAAACAAAGACGAACACTGACTTATGTGTCAAAATTTGTTACTACGCTAGAATAATAACTTATTTCTAAAACAAATTTAAAAAATTACAATTGGCGTATCTCCAAACCTTACATATTATTATAACATAGGTAGGTACCCTAAATAAAAAATTGACGCATGATACTTTTAGCCCTCTTATTATTACTTTGGTGGTGATTTAAAAAGGGGAATAGATTATTTAGCCCGAGGGTTGCAAGAGTACAAAAGAAACTTAACTTGCAGTAGGCTGGCTTGGCAAGGGGGCACATGTTACGAAGGAAAATTACTGTTTCCAAATAAATCTATTCATAAATTTTATCTTTAAGGCCAGGAATATACGTCAGATATTTCTATTTCAATGTGCAGTAAGTATTAGTAATTCGTCATCCTAAATAAATCTTTTCTTTCTGCTCCTAGCAAGCAAGATCAAAAAAGGTTGATGCAAAAATCGGATGTGTGTCGAGTAAATACGATCCAATAGTCTTGTTTGACAATCAGCCACAAATTCTAGCGTGTATTTCTAGCCTTAATAATACGCATCCATGTAAAATATTTACGTTTAAAGTGTTTTCACAAAATACGTTTTAAAAGTTGCATCGAACAACAAAGTTTACTTTTTGTCATGAAAACAGTCATTCGCATTTAAAGTCGTAGCGCAAAAACATAAGTTGACCCCATTATCATTAGCGATGAAGATATATCAAGTAGCAAATGGGAGTTTTGTTTTGAAAGAATAGAAATAGAGGTTAGTCGACATAAAATAAATTAGATAAGGAACAATATGCGCTGACTGCGCCACTTACATATATCATAATATTAGATCAAATGTTTCTCTGGAAACTGGATTCAAAATATGACGTTCATAAATAGGTATAAAATATAAATTCAATATTATTTTTCTAGACAAACCACCTCAGCTTTAGTGAAGCAAGTGCCATTCAAAATATCATATCATATTTTGTCCACATTAGGGTTGAATTCATAAAACCTTTATTCTCTTAAACCTTATTAAATTAACAATTGACCACCCAAATTAAAAGTTTGAAGGCTGTATTGTTAACATATCATGATTACCAGCAAAGCTTTCGCTGGTGATTAGGTATAATATTTATAGTGCGTTATGATAATTGCCTACTATCAAACTTGCTATCCTGAGTTCTCCACAGGCATTTTACCCTGGACTTTAAGTCAACTAGCTCAAATTAAGATAAGGTAAAATAAAAAAGCTATCATTGCGCGTCGTGCATCTGATGCCGGGTTGGTTTACGTCACTTTTTTAATCTACGTAGACTAATAAAATAATTAATACAAATATAAAAGATTGTGGTTGAATAGTTTAAATTAATGTTACATTAACCCCTAAAAATTTAACAATAAATAAACTATAGACATAGTCGACAACATGAAAACACAAAAACGAAACTGAACAGATGTTCGTGACGTTTTATAAAAAATCAAACGCTTTTTTCAAAATTATTATTGCCTATTATCTATATTCTTAAATAAAAGTCTTAACAAATGAATTATAAACACCTATATTTAAATTTAATAAATAGAAAGGTTTACCTGATACCACAACGTAAAGAAAACATCTGTTATTATAATTGCGGTAATGTCGTATAAAGAAGAAGCCGGTTCGAAAAGTTTTAATATCTATTCCGATTAGATTCAGTGTCAGGAAGGAACGCAGATAGCGTCGGCGGAGTTGGAAGGAAATATTAGATGGATCGGGCTTCGAATACAAATATCGGGAGATAGGGAAATCGGATTTGCCAGAAGTCCCAGACGTGTCGTATTATCGGACTCTTTTTGTGATACATATCACATTTTTATAAGACAAGACGTCGATTTGACGTACTTCATGTTTCATAATCCCATACGAAGTTTTCCTGGTTATAAATCGGATTCAAAGAGTAAACAGGAACTGCCGGGCATGTTTGCTTGAGAATGTGCGAAGTAAACATGTATTTCAAAAAATTACAATATGATTTCTGGAATACAAATAGTTAGAATGCATTTGTCTTGCGAGCTTTGTCGATTTAAGCTACGTTAGATGAGAATATTTAGTGAAAATTACAAAGATTGCCAGTAAAATAGTAGGACGCAGGCTGGCAGCAGGTCGTACCCAGCAGAAGGCAGGCATGGAATTGTTCTCTCACTAATTAAATCCCGCCAACGACGCGGTCTCACCGACGACGGCCTCTTAATTATTGTTCCGGCTTTTAACATCTGTCTTAATGTCACTTTGCATTTAATTTATAAATTCTTTAGACCGGTGGAGGAACATAGCTTCATTTTACAACTCAGTCTTATGCGTTTAGATGTAGTTATTTTAATTCATACAGTTGTTCCAGTAGCCAAATAAAAAAAAAAACTTCTGGAACGCGTGAAACTTGCAAAGAAATACTCAGGTATGGCAAATAAGAAATATAACTTTTTAATTTCCTTAATAGCATACAAATTGGTTTCTGAAGCTACAAAAGAAGCACACGCTGCCGCCCCCGGCCCCGGTAGGTCTCGGGCGCGGGTGGTCCGAGGGTAGAATACAAATTAACCGACAGACTTCTCTTACAAAACTACTTAATGTGTGCAATGTCTGAAATTGAGTTACTTCTGAAAGCATACAAGCTACTTACTTAAGTTAATTTAAACAAGATAAACACAACTGACAGGTTAAACTTCGATTCTCAATTATAGTATCTATGTTTCTCGTTCTTTGTCTAACTAAATGCATGATTTGTTTTCCAAATGGAATATGATTCGAGTGAATGTGCATTAATTCTATTACCTCTTAGAAAAAAAATAATTTCAAAGAGGTAATAGAATGCTGTTTGATAACCAAGGTGGACCGGAATGGGTTGACTCACAGTAGAAAGATAAGCTAATCGTGAATTTAATTTTCTAGTTTGGTTTGGTTTTTTTTTCGTCGACAATCCAAAATAGTTGAAACTGCTGAATTTTATAAAAATCGCTGCAGCAAATGGAAATCCCTATATTACGAGTACACTCTTTTATGAGGGGCTGTCGGTCTTATAGTGCACTAAAAACTACATACTTGTATATGTATAAGTATATACCAATTTTAGATACGTACATATTATTTACAAAAGCAGATCCTTAAATTTAAAGAAAATTTCTATTTCAAGATTTCGTCGTACACATAGATATAAATTGAATTTGAGGTTGGTTTTTGTCAATCCTTTTGAATAGAAAGTCAGCTTGCAGATGAGGTACATTGGGACTACGGCTCTCGAGTTAGTATAAACACAAAGGCCTAAAGTCGAACGAAAAGTTTTAATATCCCCCGGATTGGATTCTGCCTCAACTAGGCAGTTGGGGAGGGTCCCATTTAACTAAAATCCGAATATCGAACGATAAGGGAATCGGTAAGACGTACATCTTTCTAACGGTTTACTTATCTCATTTATGGTGTTTTTTTAATTTACTGTAGAGAGTGGTTACTTTGATAAAAGATGTGAAAAACAATATATAGTGATTACTGTATATTTATAGCGGTAAACTATTTTTAAATTATGATTTCTATTTAAC
This sequence comes from Choreutis nemorana, assembly GCA_949316135.1. Lineage (NCBI taxonomy): Eukaryota > Metazoa > Arthropoda > Insecta > Lepidoptera > Choreutidae > Choreutis > Choreutis nemorana. The sequence continues at coordinate 6,359,283 of OX438598.1, forward strand.
ATGTCTCTTATCGAAGCACCTTATTATTGACACACCTTTGTCCAAGCTCGTATACCTAAGTAGGTGCGGCACAAGAGCAAGGAGGGTGCGGACGAATCTCGCAAAATTCTAAATCCATATTCGATCAGAGGGATCTGAACTGAGCCGATCTGACAACCCACCGATCTGTTTTGCATTTATATAAACAGCTCTTACTTTAATATACCTACCCTTCGCAAAAGACACTTTGTGACGTCGAGGGGTTCGTTCTAGTCCTTTTATTTTTATTCGAAATATTATTTTCCTCATCATTCAATTACATGTCGAGAGACGCTTGAATTTTTAAGTTTTGATTTTCTTTTTCTACAGATGTCGTATTTGTGTTAGGCCATTTAATAAAGTTGGTTATAATGTTGTAGCTCAAGTTTTTTATTAAATTACTTGAAATGAGTATGTAGAAAGGCTGACAAAACTGAAGTGTGGGTTGGGGTTTAAGCGAGGGTCGAGGGGGGATGTGGACCTTCATCAAGCGTTTGACTGGTATTAGGGCAGCAATTGTTCCGCCACGCCGCATTCCTCCTTCTACACTACAAATATTTCACACTGTGATTTAACACATTACCACCCACAGTTGAAGAGGGCAATATCGTGCTTACGCTGCTTCTTACAAAACAGGTGTTTGGAATACTTGCAAAACGTTATATTATAACGTCATTATAACCAGTCTATTAGAACAGAAATAAAAACCTGTTTATAGTAAAAGAAAACATTTCTAAAAATTTCAGGTTGCTAATTGAATTGTTAAATCCCTTAACCATCAACGTATCAAAGGAAACGAGATGTTTGTTTAAAGAGGCGTAATTACAAAATCCCTCGTGTGTGCCGAATTTTCCGATGTTTTCGTTTTGAGTACGTGCCGTAAAAATAATTCGGCTTTCCACTGGGATCGTTTGTAAAACGTCACGCGTAAAACATATTATAAAGCCAATAAAACGTGTTTACAAGGGTGAGTAGAGCTCGCCCGCAGTTTCACCCGCGAGATATCCGTTAACATTTTAGCGCTGCAATAAATTTAACATTATCCAACTGTTGAGACATTTTGTTTTCTTCCTTTCTGGCTCAGGATCAGTTGGTTAGCGGTTGTAATCTCGGCTGACTCGGATTTCCACTCCCTACTAACAGGAATTACACAATTATGTGGCTTTCGCATGCTTCTTCCGCTCAGCTTTATTTATGAGCATTTTACGGATTCTTTCACCTTAAGCAATATTATACACAAAAAATATCCTGCATAATTTTGTAATAGGTATACTACAGCTAGGAACAAAAATAAATACGTAAAGTTAAATTGCTTTCCTAATCAAACGCTAACGTCAATCAATAGGTCGCTTAGTGTAGGTCACTCGAACCGACCGGCCCTTGAATGACAACGCGTCGCTGGACTCACTGAAGTTTTAACCTCAAATTAGGTGGTGAAAATAAAAGCCAGTGTTCTCCTGCAAAGTTGACAAGGGACAGAGTAGAGGAAACCGTATCCCCTTTCTACAAATGGGATGTACCTCATCGAATGTCAATTACTTGTCATCAGATTGTCGGAATTCTATTAAAAGTTTTTACGTTTGTCATATCTACTCGTAGTTTTAGCAACACTCACTAGATGTTTCTAAACTAGGAATATATTTATTGTTTTTACCAACACAATAACGTTTATCGCAAAACAAGCTAAAATGTTTAAAATGTTACAATCTAGCAGTATTAGAAAGCTTTAACAATATAAATTAAAATTCATATAAAATGACTTTGAATCACCCGTTACCGTGATAAATTCAATGCCAACCAAATTATGAATATATCAGTATAACAACAAGATATGCAAAGAAAAATAAAACATCGAAGTTAAAAACGCCGTGTTCTAATATATTGTATCGTATATTGTATATCCTATATATTGTAATATTTTATTTTTTATACCTCAGTTTCGCAGTCATTGGGATTATGCACGGATCGGGAAGAGTGTCACGCTTATTTTGTATGCGGGTACAAAACTTTCCTCAACAGCATTTTTTTTTTTTTTTGAAATATTTCTTACAAGAATACTAGGAAATTTTGGAAGATGCCTGAAATAAATGCATATTGATTGTTAGAGGTGAATAAAACAATAGCGGAGCACTGGAAAGACATATATTTATTAGTATTTTGCTACAAAAGGTAAAATTGGGATACTTAATAGGAATTAATAAAACCGCTAAAGGCTACAGAAGTTCGCACAATACATTAATCAGCGACGATGCGATGCAATGGCCCTTTGCAGCGCTTATCCACTTTTCTACGGTTGCGAGATTAAAGGGAGGGTAACAAAATGAGAAACGGAACGATTTCAGAACGCATTGTTGGCGCTGCCCGCTGTCGGATTTATGACAAAGAACTCCCAGATGATTCAATCAGCCAGTTCTCTAGTTTGTTACATTCATATCAGACGTCCACTATAAGCCTTATTGTTATGAGCTTTCTTCCGTTTGCCTGAATTCACTTTTTGTCTCTTAAAATAACTCCTTTATTTGATTTATGTTCCATGAAACTAAAAGGGGTATTGTTGAGTCGCCCGTGAATATAACAGGCTTATCCAACACGGGATTCCAACCTTTATAATTCAATGCTCGTTTGTAACAAAGTATTAATGGTTTAACGTTAGGACTCGGAAGTACAGGAAATTGTGTGTTTGGAAAATTTTAAATAAGGAACTTTTAGATACAAATACTGAATTATAGAATAAAATTAATATGTTGATTTTCATTCTCTTTACATCATTTAAACTGAATGAACCTTGGCCAATAGGTAGTCAGTACAGGGAAGCAATCTACAATTTAAATATTGTTAATGTCGCTGTGATGTCACGGTAGAGGGAAGCAATGCGGGGGTGCGGGGTGCGAGGAGCAACAGCTTCCACTACATCAATCACGCGCGGCCGCTGCCTTGGAACATTTCTAATTATTCGCCCCGCTCTCAACCAGCTAACCACTTTTTTCCACCTTCAGTTCCATTGAATAAAAAAATATAATCAATCTATACCTTTAAAACAGCACGTGACTGATTAACTGACAATCACGAAAATTGCTATGAGCTTTTTCGTGAATACCTACTGAATAGGGGTTTCTAAAAATGAAAGTCCTCATTTGTCAAATCAATGATGTTAATTTAACTTTATGCTAGTAGAGGGAATTAAAAGGATTCATCTAGTCGGTCATAAAAATGATGCAACAAAATTCACAACACATACAAAGCCATTAAATTCAGTAATTACTCAAATTTAATGTCACATTCTCAAACTTGTATCAAGTGTTAGCATATTTCGTTAAAGTGTTTGTAGGGAAATGTCGCGGGTGCAGAGTTTGTTGAGTTGAGTGGTCCTTGGATCTGAGGAGAGCGCTCGAGGGGTGACAGTTAGGCCATGTTAGCTGCTGCCTAATCTCTTTTAAGGAACCGAACTGGTTTTGGCCTCGATTTTTTTTCATAATTTTTTTTTACTATTTACCATTAGTTTGCACATGTTTAAAATATAGTAGTAAGTTCCAATTGTTGTTTGTCCTTAATTGTTATGACGAGGAGTTGAAGCGTTATCCAATTTGTGTGATTAATAAATTGACAAACAAAAGCGGTATTTTGCATGGGTTGCCAATTGACATTAGCATGCGGTGAGAGTAGGTATTATGAATCCGTACATGTGCTCGGCATTATCTACTCAGTAATGTATTCAAATATGTATCAACTGCCATCCGCACCGCGGTGTTATTTTATTTCATACGCGTGACGTCGCACACGCTTCATTTTTTTCAAATACAATGAATATCTTTTATGCCTCTGCTTACGTAGTAGAAAAATTGTTTTGTAAAAAGTCAAGACTTATGAGGGGCAACATATTTCGGACAAGAAATTCAAAAACAAAAAAAAATAAAATTCAACTACAGATTAACGATTGGTCTCCGCGTAGATTTATCTAAGATTATACTGCCTCTAGATTCATGCGTGTGCGTTATGTTGATGGCCCATGGTAAATAAACCTCTAGGTCAAAAGTTTATAGGTATAATTGATTTTGCTATTTATGCGCTTCGTACCCGATAGATAGCGCGTCACTCGTAAGGCAATGTACGTCTAGTACATTTAAACAAGACTACCCACGCTAGGGTAAATCTCTGCGTGTACGTAGAAATTAAAGAATTTATAATTCTTATCTCTATTATTATTATTATTTAAACATTATTTCAGAAAAAATCCAGATTTAGTTAGTTAGCTATATTAGTACAAATTACCTTCATTCCTCCGAACATCTTTTATATTACTTGTGCGTATGTCTGTTCATCTGTCTCACATAGATATTACTTTAAAATTTTATAATCGAATGAATTAAATGAAGGATGGAAGAATGAAGTTTATCTCCGAAACTACTACTCGCACCTTAAATTTTGAAAAAAGAATATAAAAGATAAATAAAAGAAATTAATATGTCGCCATTGTTATTGGTATAGGAAATTTAACCAAAAATGAATTCACATTACAAAGTTTGATACCGCCTATACACTTTATAAATTGGAATTGGCAGATTGCACAAGTGATTTACTTTTGGATTTTTGTTTGTATTTAGGAGAAATATTACGTAGAATAATTACTAAGAAAATTAAAAGATTAATCGTCAGCTACTGCATTTTCCAGCAACATCGTTGTTTTAACTTTTCTACTGCGATATGCTGTAAGAAGTACAGATCATTACTAAAGAGCCTGTAGCATTTAATTTGCTAAATGAATAAACCAATTTCAATTTAAATAGCATTTTTAATAACATAAGGTTCGGGTCAGTATTTAAATAAAACCCTATCACTATTTTGTTCGCAAAAAGAGATTAATGGAGGTTGGTACTTTAAATTTCAAAATAAGGTTGGTTTTATTTATTTTCTCCCATAAAGAGTCGAAGAAGTTCAGAAACCTTTGTTCACACTATCCTGGCCTTTTTGAATTATAAGCACTTAGACTCTAATTTTCAAACAGTTTCATAAAAGGATCGAATTGTTTAACCGAACTTAACTTAATCAAAGAGAAATCATCATCTCTAATTAATGAACCTTCTGCATATCGTTCAATTAAACAAATACACAAATTTGATTATTTTATGCTCGACTACATTAATCTAACTAATCTTCCAACTTTACTAATTTTTAGTAACTAAAACAATTTTATTTCACGACACAAGCCCATACCACATTATGTAAACTTTTCCCATGGCGGCCAGCAAATTCGCATTTTGAATTACGGATACCGATGTAATGAGTATTGCGACTTAAATTTTTCCAGTCCTAAGCCACGTGAAGAAACTTCATTCTAAAAACGTATAAGGAACGTGGTATTCATTTCTAGATCGAAAATCTAAATGAAGCAAAAAAATACTATGGTATGTAAGAACTGGCCGAATAGCATTGCAACGAGCGAGCGAACAGTGCGATGGATGCCCGCGGCTGCTAACTAGCAGGTGCTTGCTACCAAAGAAAAATGAAATAACGAAAAAAGGATAAGTCGAGTGGTGGGGTGAAACGGGGAGTCTTCCTACCCTAAAGCCTTGAAGCCTTTACTGGAACAGATAACGATCCAGTGCCGACGACGGAATACGAAACTGCACTGAGCATAGATCAACATACCTCGAGTTCAACTATCAAAACGATAACGGATTTCTTCGGTCAACTATTTTTTTGTTCGTGTTATATTTTGCCGTTCTATTTTTATGTTGAAAATACCGGTTTGACTTAACTTGTGTAACTTTAACAATTTTCTTAATATGCTGAATATCGCGACTTATTGAAACAAAGGATATCACATTTTCATGTCGTTAATAAATATGTAGTAACTTTTTTTGGGGAACATATGTAAATTTTCTTTCTGTACCTAATCGCCATAAGTTTTTTAAACTTAACCATATTAAAATAGTTAAATTGTAACAGGCTCACCGAAAATGTAATGAGTCTCATTACCATTCCAAGTCGATAGATGAGCGACCCCGCGGTAAGCGGTAGCCCGCCTTTTGAATATGCAAACCTACACCCTTGTATAGGTTTCCCGTTAATTTATGGTCAGACGGTGACTTTTGTTCTACTAAAGGTAAAGCCATTGTAAAACTGCTGGTATATTTTTTTAATAAAGTAAGAAGGCAGTTTTTGAAACTCACAAACACATTACACTACATTTAGTCTACAAGTACACTGATTTTGAAGCTTACATACAAAGACGAAAAAAATACTTCATATTCTGATGAAATATTCTTTGATGAGCTGATAAAAAGAAAACTATCACGTCAGAGTTAAAAATTGGCGCGAACAGACGGCGTCCCAGTCGCGCGGCATTGTGCCCGAAATGACACGTGAAAGGCGTCGAGAGCTGCACTCCCTTCACAAAAGGCTTACAGACGCGCGCACCAGAAGATTTTAATGAGGCAACGACTCTGTGATTTTATCGCGTGTGCCGTAATGAGAAATAACCAAGCGCGTCCTCCACCGCTACACTCCGCTCAGCTACTTTTAAACAACAAGTGACAAGTGAGCTTCCAGACCGACTTTACACCCTGAAAAAACACTCAAATGATCGATTCGTTTAAACAGAGAAGATAAACTTAAAGCAGCTAAGATTTACAAACGCAATAAAAACAAATTGGGCTTGTCGTGGCGTTCAAACGGGAAGCGGGTATACTTGCTAATTTCCATCAATGCAAATCACGTTGTCGACTCGTCAACCCAATTACCAAGAAGTGAATTTAAATAAAGATAAGTATCGCCCTCCAGGAGACAATGCTAATAGGAGAGGGGGGCGATAATGGGCTCAGACTGGGACTAACCACAGTAGGTGCTTTAATTAGATTCCTCGACTTAAGCCTGAGACCCTCAAAACACTTGTTCAATTAGTGATAAGTCTTAAGAAACTTTATTATTCAAACACTGATTTTCCCGAGTCAGAAAATAATCTAACAGGTTTTTTTCTCATTGAGATATATCCCTAATAATGAAATAAAAAGAAAAACAACTCTACAATAACCATTTAATACTGTTAAAGTAAAATTGCCCTTTCATTTAAGCCCTACCCAAACGGGGTTAACCATTTTGTTTCGCTTACGGGCACGTAAAGTAACATGTGTTCACACCCAAACATCCTGAAAATAAGAAATCGGTGGTGGCTTTTCTATTGGGCAACTGGAAGAGATTGAATGGGTGTTTCGGACAGTGTGGATGTAGGGTGAGGGCTGAACGACGGACGGCGAGATAACGGACGCGGGTCGGGGACGTGTCGGAATCGGGTCGGCAACGGCAGCGGACAGCGGGACGTATCGACGTCTGCTTCCGACTTCCGACACGCTGACCACTACTAATGAAAATATACCCAAAATTCACTATGATTTCATTTTTTTACCAAGTACTTTCATTATGTATTGTATTGTTGGTTTTCCTTCTTTTATTTATTTCCAAACCCATTCAAAATAATCTCAAAACGGAAAACTGATTGACGGAATGTGGATCTTACTTCTGTTGCAAATTCATTTAAAGTTGAAAAGTGATACTCGTAGTCGATATACAAACCAGACAATAAAAGTCCAAACATGTATCCTTGAAGGGTAATAAAACAAATAGACATATTTCCCCAATCCGTCGACTGCAAGATTATTTTGCTACTCTATTTCTATTTTCTGTATTCACTCAGGGTTTACGTATCTCGAATAGTCACGTCCTCGCCCCGGAGAGGAGTAAAGCATACAAATAAGTGAAAGTCCGAAACCGCTCAAGCACCCATCCCATGTTCTTTATCTTCGGATCTCTTAAAAGAATTTGATCATATATGACAATATTACAGCCAACATCTGCGACAAGGGACGCCGCATAAACTTAAATAAATATTTAGACCGTAAGGCCACATTTCCCATAAAAGAAAACTGACCAAGTATGAAGTTTTTGCCATAAATTGAATCTTCCATTTCGTTAGACACGCTTTTTGCTGATTAGTCAAACGTACAAAGTTTTCTTGTTTTTCCCTGAACTAACCATATTGAAATAAACATTATAGTCCCACTTTCAGTGCCATTGGAATTATTCCAGAAGCTTTTTCAGTAAAAGCAGAAAACATAATTTAAAGAGATGGTAGAGTTGGCGGGCAGAAGAGTTGCATCGCTTTGATAAATTGATTGGCTCACTGATGCAGCTTTAGAAAACATGTCTTTATTTTTTGTTTTAGATAATCACCCACATAATAATTTCATTCAATAAAGATGTCCGAAAATATGGATGCAATTTATCGTGGAGACGTCATTGGCATTATAACGAGGTGTCGGTGGTCCGCAATCAATTTGGCGGCATGGTGCGGCTGTCAATTTGCGGCTGGACTCTGGCCCGCGCCATCCCGGACCGCGTCTGATTACTTCCGACTGACCGCCTCAGATTTGCATAAGGGCCAGCTTTAATATGGGATTATTCTCCCGTTACCGACCATTCGTTATTAGTTTTTGAATATTTAGACGACCCAATCAAACGCAATCACCGGAAGCTTCCTCGTCACCTCTGACAAATTTCGATAAGATGAAATTTTTATTCGTTCCTATTCATTTCATTTTATCAAGCTTTACTTTCAAACGATATTTAGCTACAAACTGATTCAAATACGTTGTAGCGATTATACCGCATCTCCTAATAATTAATGAAGCCAATTACACGGGGAATTAAATCCACAGTAACATAGCATATATCGTATATGATTATTGAGATGTTTCATCCTATCATCGGAGACAAGGAGATTACCCCCTTTAGTCTGCGGTTCCTTAATTAACCCTGAAGTATCCTTGCACGCCTTGCGGTGTGCAAGATTATTGCCAATGTAACCCTTGTTAATTAAAACGACAGATTTTATTCAATTTATTGTTTTCGTAGGTTATAATTTCCACTTCATTATGAAAAGTCTTCATTCTAATAAATTTCATTTACGATACATAGCTTTTAAATAAAACTACTGCGGACGTTATCAGCCAATGTATAAATGTATGTTTTATTTTTGGTTATAAAGATAATTATTATTATTTACAAAAAAATTGCATGATCATCATACATTTAAAATGATTATTTTTTGCTCACGAACCAAATGTATTTTCTTTCCGAGCCTACCAAAAATATATCATCACAATGTGTTGTGAGATTGTTTCTTTTTTAAAGGTAGACAAAAAGACCGCGATTAAAAGGTAGCTTACAACGTAACTCTAACTTTAAAAATATTTTTAAACAATCTATTATTTGGTAATGCTATTTCGACGGATTCAGTGTTGATCTTTGTCAGATTAAACACGTTACTAACCTTAAGCATTTCATACATATTATAATAGCTCCATATAGAAAACAAATTTAAACAATTTTAATGTATAGAAGTAGGTTTGATAAACTAAACTAAGGTTACCAAGCAAATTAACACAATTGATTTTGTTTTCTTACATTTTATATTTTTAACTTCAAGCTCACATTTTTGTATGGTGCTGGTCTGATAATACGTATTTGAAAGCTGTTAAACTTTATTTGGTGGCAGCATACTCGTATTAAGTGGCAATTATTTTTCTGGTTAGCGATATTGGGTACTTTACCCTATATGTAAAATTACCCGTGCAAAGCAGAGAGGGCCGCTAGTTTAAAATAAAACTAAAAACTTAATCTCGACTAGTGATAAATTAGCCTCAAAAAATATGAAACAAGAAAAGAATTATTGAATAGATAATCCATAACAATTAGATTATAATATTTTCTTGTTTCATAGTTTTACAGCGCAATTTATCAGTAGTCAAGTTTTAGTTTTTAAACTTCTTTTTTTTAAGATCAAGCACATTGTTGACAATGTATTTATTTTTCTAACGTTTCTAGAGGTGAAAGCTGAAATAGCTGAACCTTTAGTTGAAGTCGTGTGTCGTCTCTGTAGCTGTGTGTTATGTTCCTAAGAAGCAACGGGGTAGAAAATGGAGCACCGCGCATAGAGCTAATGCGATCAGGTGGGCAAACACAAAACACTCACAGCTTTCATCTCCACTGGGGTATGTGCTGTTCACACAAACGTAAACCTACATGTGTATCAATAAGAGTAGGATTGCGACAAACATCCGTCGTCCCGTAAGCTAGTCATACGATAGTAATAACATATGACTGAAGCTGTATCCAACATGTCATCTATCTAAGCCAGGTATATAGGTAGTGATCCAATATAACGAAGATCGGTCAGACGGATTGATTCAGGACTTTATCCAGTATATCATAATTCATCTATAATGACCAACGTTGCCTTAATACCACAATAGCCTAGTGGTAAACAAGTAATTGTGTTCTATTTATCGACTAATTTAGATATGTAGTTTCTGAGAAGATTATAGCAAAAAACTGAAATAAATATCATGTTATTTATTTAATTAGGATTTGGATAGATGATGATAGGCAGCGCATAATAATTATACAAGAGGCTCCCTTTTAAGTTTAGTTTTAAAATGTATAATGTTGTTTTAACGTAATCTTTACGACTGTACTCGCAATTTTCTCTGCGACTCCTTGTTTGAGAACATTTAAGCATTAGTGATTTATATGTTTCGTATTTTCAAATCTAGATCAAAAGTGAGAAACATCGAAAGGGAATAACTGATCTAATAAACTTTTTCAATAATAAGGCCAACATTTAGGTCACTAACTTAAAATAAATTGCACCTTTATAAATGTGTATGGTTGGACTTTCTGTTGGTTCACCCGTTAGTTTGATTACCTTTGTTGAGTACTACGCTCTATCTCCGAAACATCATTATTAGAACCCTCTGTGGCGCCACATTCAATGGGTATAGGATATATAGGATAGCCGATAGTTTGCATTGTGGGAAAACTCAATATTTAATATGTTACTGTCTACTAGCGCAAACATTTCATTTAGTATTGTAAAATTATTACCTTACCTTATGTAATTAAAAATATATCAAAGTCTTTGATCGAATGTGATTCAAGCAACAAACAATTGTCTAAACTGTTGACCGACGCGGAATTCGAAATACATCAGTGGAGCGTAGGCGAGACGATACAAACACATGACAACAGGAGGGATCTATCTCCGTATTCGCTGCGAGTTTATTTTGCAAACACCGCGTTTGCTCGCTCGCTTTCACTTGCTTTTACACAAACCGATTGCTTATTTTTCCGAAATTTAACTTCTATCACCTTCAAATTGCATGATTATATTGGTAAACTAGTGTTGTGTTAATGACAATTTTTGAATTCTTGATATTTCTTGTTTATTTATTAAATCATTGCAACTTACAATTAAAATTGTATAGATTCAGTTTCTTTTGAAGTTATAAAAGTAATCGTATCGTAATATGTAAAGTTGATGCCGTTTTGTAAGATGTTGCATCCTCCGTACTTGCTCACCCCACTCGACAACAAATGTTTGTTGACTCTATCTCAAATAACTACCGTGTTGAGTATTGTAATACTTTATCCACCTATTCAAAACAAATTTGAAAACAGAACCGAGTTCATTTCTCAACTGTAATAGTTCCGAACATTTATTGGTTCAGTAGGTACATAAACGTAAGAAGAAAACAAAGAACGCCAATTTGGCAAGTCGAAGACAAACGTATTTAAAATGGGCAGAGCAGAGCAACGGCCATCTATCTTGCAGCTTGATAAACGACGACATTATTCCTTATCGCCCACTCAATTTGTTTAAAAGCGTTCTGCTTTGATAATTTGAAAATTACAAATCGTATCCTCTGACACAAAAATGTCGTCATAACTGGAAGTCTTGCCAGATTTTTGATAATACGACAATTAAAGACACAAATGATTTTAGCTATCAAAATTCATATCTATGGATGGCTGACATATCCGTTGTTTAGACTTGATACAAGTTTAAATGTAGTGAGATAGGTATTTAGATGGGCGTTGGTTAGTTGGCAGTACATAAACAAAGCAATATTGTGTTTGTTGCAGTGGTGGAGGAGCCGGAGTTCACAGATGTCATCCAGAACGTGACGGTGCCGGCGGGCCGGAGCGTGCGCCTCGCCTGCTCTGTCAAAAACCTCGGCTCCTACAAAGTAAGTTCACTTTTACCAAAATAATGTTTATTTTAACTACTTAAAAAGTTACCATATTAAAAACATCCGAAAGGGTTGTAATAAAATGTTAAGCATAAACAAAAGCTGTCCCCTACTGTTTTCCCATAATAGAAAACAAGGTCCTTTATCTTATAAGAGAATGTACAAAATCACAATTCGAAAGGCACTCCACTTACAGGAGACACCTAGAGGAGACGGGAGAGGCGACAATATGCGTAGAGCGGCGAAAGGAAACATAAAATAAGAAGCATTTTATCATTTGATTTAGAACGCGCCGTCGTAATAAAGTGTCCATATAAATGGAGGAAGATATGATTTACAACCCCTACGCCGAGTTTGCACCTCGCTTGCTGGGCTGAGATGGTTTAAAAACAAAAATAGCACTACTCTAAAATCACCCTTGAATGCATGTTCTATAGATTCGATTTTTCAATAAAGAAAAATCTAAAGTTTTCAGGCATGCATTCGTTTTAAAGAACTTTAAAGTGATTGGAGTTTTAAAACTGTGGTTGAACGCTATCAAATACAAAATTTATCTTTTTTGTTGAACAGATGATATGTAATAAGTAAAAATAAAAATATGTATTTTCATAAATCATGTACAGAAAGTCTAGTATTATTTTGCAAATTAAGTAAAACTTTAAATACATTTTACATTAACTTATAATATATTAATTGTTTAGTGGCCAGTAAATATAAACCAAGTACAAAAATTAAGTAAGTGATTAGATTAATAAAACCAGAAATAAAGGCAACCTTGAGACCGACATACAATAAGTTAACTTGTCTCTAAAGCAATTGGTCATTAATCCTTAAATGGAATCAAAATCTTTAAGTAACTATTCGCCCGCGCCCTTGCCTAAAAGTACTGCACCTTAAACTAACGTCAGCTTATCTGGAAACATATTAGCTAGCTGAGATAGGACACTCTAATTGCAACCGTCATTAAGATCATCTTAGCGACTAAATTTAAACTAAGGTATAACTACTACGGCATGTTAACTAAGATGAGTGTATGTATATATTTATGCATTGATGTAAACATCGAGAAACAACGTAAACCTGTATTTTTTTTTTTTTGCCACATTTCAATAAACATCAAAAGCAAGTGTGAAAAGTGAAATAGTTTCCTTTTTGTTTTGAAATAAAGGCTTAACCGGCAAAACATCACGGTTGCCCTGTATTGACAAGAAGAAGCGGATTTCGTGAAAGCCCCGCCTGTGCCATTAGTTCCTCGCTACGGTTAAAAAGATTTGCTTCTTCCTTCGCCTTTTCACAGATTCACTAGGCCGATTCTACCCAACGCCGTGCTTCAACAATTTTCTGATTACCTACCACAGTTTACAAAAGTACACATTTTCCTTTTCGGGGATTAAGATAAAATCCAATGTTGCGGTCGATTACTTTGGAATGTTGTTAAATCTGATACATTTTACAGTTTTCCTAAAGGTGGGAAAAGAAAGGTGAATTCAATTTATCAAAATTAATTATGCTAACAAAACAAAGCTCATTTACTTGATTTCATTATTCATAAACACATATTTCTCGATTTATGCGTGAATGCTACGAAGTATGCTCACATAGTCGGTTCATCGGCATGAAATGTCAGATAGTCGGCAGTATCACGTAAGGAATGATAAATGGGCTTCGTTAAGGGATAACTAATTCTATTGTAGTATAAATAAGAGTTATCGGAGTTGTGTTTTGTATTTTGGGGAGCATGTGAGGTTTGCAATAACATGCCACAATGAGTCGTAGCAATGTTACACTCGCGCCGAATGTGCGCCGGCTGTTTGCATAGTGGTGTGTCGTCTGCCGCGACTAATACAGGCATGAACAAACTCTACATAACCACAACTAACCGAATTCCCCTGTCTCGTAATCTGGACAGAACAAATTTACGTTTTGATGGCTGAATTCATAACAAAAGCATTTTAGTTATTCCTCATTATACAACTACACAAAGGCAATTATATATTGGTATTTAAATGTTTTCACCAACTTATCAACTGGATCACCACTTTTTTAATGTTTTATAATTATTATTGAGGACCTTTAAAATTTGTCCTATGTTTAATGAGAGAAATGAAATATTTTAGTTGCGAAAATATACATGTTTTACTATGTTTCTACATGTAACAGAACTAAAATATGTTATTGGGTAAAGATTTGCGGAAACTTAAGAGCCCTTCGAATGAAATCCCAATCCGAGGAGATCTCTAAGTGGGCTTTTAACAGAAGTAAGCTAAGCCGGCGTTCTACTCTTATACTTGTACTATCTATACAACGCTGTGCCTTTGGAAATGCACTCACATTTTATATATTTAGTTTTTTTCATCGTAGCGGGTCATAAATGTAATTTATTAACAGAGTTACAAGTTCATTATGTTTGATTATCAATTAACCATCGTTCGGTTTTATCCAGAAATAAGAGACAGGATATAGGCAGTGGAATATTTGGAAGTAATTTTTATTAGAAAATTTGAAGAATCGCAGTGTTCAAATAATACTTAGCAAATATAACATTTATTTAAATAAAACTATAAAATGTTATTTTAAATTTATTATTGACATAAGAATAAAGAAATAATAAAATTTTCTCATGTCCTGTGTGTCACCCTGGGTCGACTTAATCGCCCGTTGAGAGAAGAAGGTAAACTCGTTGATTTTGCTATTCATCGTATTGATTACGCAAACTCGTTTCAAACTTGACATCAAGTATTAAAATATAACATCATAAGATAAAGCCCCTAAACGTTTCATAATTAAATCTGTCGTAATATTATTAAACACGTCCACGAATCATCTCCTGCGGCGACGGGTCTGCCGTTAAAGAGGTTCGGCGGCGCGCGCTGGAATGGCCAAACTTTGCGAGGACTCCATTATAAATCAAACGACGCCTTCCAGGCATATCCTGAGGGACGTTCTCCCTTAAAACTTAACCTCACCGCCTTAATGTCTCAACAATTAAGATAAAAAGAAAGAAGGGCCTAAATTAAAGGTGGTTAAAAGATAACGAGTTAATAGCTTCTTTAAACTTTGCCAGTGAAACGTAGATGCGTGAATCACAGTCGAATCTCGTTTTAATGATGCCTATGAATCATATAACGTCATGAATGTTCCAAATCAAGTTAAATAATAAATGTTCAAGTTGAAGAGAGCGGCTCGGTTCGATGTGGCTGTGTGGCGGGCTCGCGGCGCGACTCCCTCGCAAGCCGAGACGTTCTCTAACTTGTTTAGTATCCGCAGACGAACCAGATTAGTTAGCCGCTGCCGCCATTACGAATATCATATTTGCATCTCCCAAGTTCATTATTCGTTAGCTGGAAATTTGCCTCCTATAGGTACATGTAATACAATTTCTGAAATGAACTTGGAGAATGTTTTCCTTGGCGAGAGAAACTTCAGGGAAAAATTCAATAACTTTAATTCGTTGCTTGATTCGTACTTGCCCTAGGAAAGTAATTACGTAATTCAAATTCCAAGAAACTTGGAGATTACGAAACGTGAAGATGGCCGACCCTATGCGATGGGAACTTTGAAAAGTTCAACGCTCAACGTTTATCTCTTAACCGCTTATAAAATTTGATTTCTCCTTCATTTTATATTAATCTTGAAAAATTTAAGAAACGTTTTGCAAAGTATGCCTTTGTGTTAAAAAATGCGAGCAGTCTATTGAAAGAAAAATAATTGCAAATACAGAAAAATAAACGAAATAACAGCGTGTTTCTGTAAATCGCATCAGATTTAAAAATACAACTTGAAAAACCACTGACTGTCCGCTTAGTAATTTTGACATTTTCTTTTTCAAATACATTTATACTCTACAATCTTAAATATAAAAAAAACATTAAAGGTAACATTAAAGCTAAGCTTTGCAACGTAGAAAGTGACTTTAATACAGATAGCAGTGAACAGGTCCAAGAGTGCATTGAGATGGAGCGGCACGGAAGGGATCATAATTTAATCAGAGCGCACAGACGGACACACGCCGCGATTAGATTAGACGTCGGCCACAATTACGCAGATCAGATTTACATTTGCCTCCGCTACTACTGTACCCTGAGACATGGCTTAGTCTACTTCCCAATCACTCGGACTAAAGATAACTAAACTTAAAATAAATCTCTAACATTCTTAGATAAATTTATTCATGCCACAATAAATGTTAATAAACAGTATCAGATTTTAAGTAATTATTATTTTTTGTAACTCATAAAAAGTACCAAAAGTGTTTTGAGTAACTGTGACAAAGTGTTTAATACTGTGAGGCTTTGGGCTACGAGGCAGGTCGTCGTCATTAGAGGGGTTACTGTCCCATTGCATAATAAAATGGTTGAAGTTTCCTCAAGCCCATTATAAATTAGACAGCGGGTGAGAGCCGCATCAGTTAAGATAGGTAAGATGTGACCCGGCACGACTCCCAGTTACCAAACTTTCCTGTAAAGAGCCTCCGCAATCTTGATAAAAAGAACTAACCATGAATCAAACTTTAAGCTGGATTAAGATAAAGGTTACACGTTTAACTTCTGAAGTTACAGACATTCTCTTCTAACTCCGCAGCTTAATTTTTGCTATAATAGCCTAATTGAAACAAACTTGGGAGTTCTAACTAACGGTTGTTTTAAACTAGGAAAGCAAGAAAAGTTCCAAACATTGTTTGGAAACTCTGATGAGGAGTGTTTACAGCAAGTAACTTGTATTATTTTAGAAGAAAGATTAAAAGCGAGGATTGCTTGTATTGCAACAATTGCCGTAAATGCATTTTGAGCGCTAAATGCCGTGGAAATTGGTGCGAAACAAGAAGTCGACACCTCGCCCGGCGCAATTACACAGATGTCGCGGTAGTCGCTGCCGTCGCGACTTGTCGCATGGCATTTTGGGAGCAAACATTATAAATTGTCGTTGTCTTCTTACTGTGTTGGCTATGGTGACTTTTGGTGACTTTGAGTATGTAGCTTTACTCTCCAGTACAAGTAAGATTAGATTGTATCGAAAATTGTTTACGGTTATCAGTGTCTTAGTGATACGGACTAGTTACTACTTCTACTCTGTCAATATTATCCAGTTTCGCTTTAATATTCATGGTATTGACGGTATCGCCATATCATTCAAACTTATTTTTACATCCTGATACTAAGAAGACGATACGATATTTATAGTATTACACCCCGTATATTCGTAATTAGATCCAATTACTGAGGTTATTTTTAGGTATCATATGTCAATAAACTTTTATGATCCAATTAGTTATTAAGGGACAGAAAAACATGTATGAAGGATTTGGCACTAGCGAGTGAAGATTTTTCAATTCAAAGATTAGTTTGATGAGGAGCTATTAAACCATGTAGTAGGAAAATGGTGTTAGCTAATAAACATTTAAACATACATTAATGTATTAAAATAAATTGTTTTTTTTTTCATTAAACCACATAGGTAAGTAAAAAACAAATAATACCACATAGGTATTTTGGTAATTTATGCACCATATACTTAAAAAGGAGAAGTGTCTTATCTGAAAACAAACGTTCGTTAATCCTTGGTACCGTCTTGGAGCGTGTCGCGTCGCCGACGTTCAAGTTCAACTATTTATGTTGTTTTTGTCAAAGAACAAAAACAACGTCGCATAATGTTCCATACTTTTCTCTAAGAAGTCTACTTTTACATGACTTGTTTACAATAAAATTAAGAACTTTCCTAATTGTAAAAGCTGTCTCCTATCTACATTAATAAAAATGAGAGTAATCATAATAAACGGCGTATTTTTGTTCGAGCAAAAATGATACCGAAGACGAAATGGTATTTTCTTTAATTTCCGTTACGTCACTCTGGAATTGGAAATCATTGAAGTACCGCACTCTACAGTACTCCCCTACCTCCATCCCCTGTTCGTGTACTATATCTTCATAATAATACACCTTACTTATATTTTGCAAAGGTTAAGATTATACACTTAGATTATCCTTATTGCTATAAAATATTAAACAAAACTTATAAACCCAAACGATCTATCTTAAGACTACGCACGGCATTAGTTTTAACTACTATTGATAATTTTCTTTCCGATTGTTTTAAACTTTGATTTGTCACTTTGTTGTAAAGAAACGAAGTCTCAATCTAGTTCTAAATAAATAAATGATTATAATTTCAACCATAGTATTGATGTCCAGATGTACCGTCGAAACAAAACAAAAACATGGAATGTTTGTTTTGTGTGCAGGTTGCATGGATGCACTTTGAGCAGTCGGCGATATTGACGGTGCACAATCACGTGATCACGCGTAACCCCCGCGTCAGCGTAACGCACGATAAGCACCGCACATGGTTCCTCCATATATCTGACGTGAGAGAGGAAGACAGGGGCCGCTACATGTGCCAGATCAACACCGTCACCGCTAAGACCCAGTTTGGATATCTACATGTTGTTGGTAAGAGGAAATATGAAATAGGTATAATAAAATATCAATCCTCTTTTTTTCTATAATATGGACTTGCTTTCGAACTTAATTTTAAGTATCCATTTATCAGTATTTGATAAAACCCTTTTCGGAGTTCAGGGAATACAAAATAATTTTTAAAGTTCGCGTTTGATAGTTAGTACTCCCTAAAGGTAGGTAGGTACAGGAACTCTGGTTTGAGAAAAAGTCCAAGTCCAAGTCAACGTTTAATAATTTAGGTTCCTCTTTAATTTATTACATTATTCAACAAAAGACAAAGCATTTACTAAAATGGCTAATTTAATCATAAATATGTTTACCAAATTAAGTGGCTGTCACAAGGCTTGTCCCTCGAATTAGTCAGGCCGAAGTCATGTACGTAGAAGCAATTAGGTAAATGAAACGAGGCTAGAAGAGGGCTGACGTGTTGTTTGTTTGCAGTACCGCCGACTATAGACGACTCGCTGAGTTCCAGCGACGTCATCGTCCGGGAGGGCGCCAACGTCACACTCACTTGTCGCGCTAATGGCTCCCCTAAGCCCACCATCAAATGGAAGCGCGACGACAACTCCAGAATCTCCATCACTAAGGGACATTCCGGTAAAAAAACCGTCGAATAAACTGAATTAATTGCTTCCAAACCGAACGACAACTCATTGCCTTTTTACTTTCAGTTTCGGAATGGGAGGGTGAAGTTTTGGAGATGGCGAGGATCTCAAGGCTCGACATGGGAGCTTATCTCTGCATCGCTAGTAATGGTGTACCTCCGACCGTCTCTAAAAGAGTTAAAGTCAGCGTGGATTGTAAGAAATTATACAAATGTTTTATTTAACATCTAAAAGAAAAACTAAGTTTAAAATTAGGCAGTTAAAGTGAAAACTGCAATTTAATAAGGTTAAGGTATAATTTGCCAATATCTTGTAAATTTTAAACGTCCAGTTAAAATTATTACGAAGTTTTAATGTATTGATTTATTTTTTTCCATTGTATGATAATACAGTACAATTCTTAATAAATTTACAGTTCCGCCGATGTTGTGGATCCCCCATCAGCTTGTTGGAGCCCCGCTTCATTACAATGTGACGTTAGAATGTTTCACTGAAGCTCATCCTACATCCCTGAACTACTGGACTCGTGAAGACGGACATATGATTCACGAAAGCTTGAAATATCATATGGAAAATACTGTTGGCAGCCCAGCTTACAAGACGCACATGAGGTTATTGATAAGGAGCATTATCAACGAGGATTACGGAACCTACAAATGTGTAGCAAAGAACCCTAGAGGAGAATCTGACGGGACTATTCGACTTTACAGTAAGTTCGAGTAAACCATGTGCCTTTAAATTCACCTTTGATTCTGCAATTTCCTAAGCCCCAATATGCAATCAATTATAATTAAAAGACTAACTATAGCCCAATCTCATTGCTGGTAATTGAACAGAATTTACAAAGTACCGTTTTATTTACAGCATCATCACCCCCGACTACAACCCCCGACCCCCGTGCCGTCACTGTCCCGCCACCGTCACGGCCACCGCGCAGAGATCCACCACTCACTGACAAAGGTCAGGCAAATAAACAATTCATTACTTCAGAAAAACAATAATTTGGTCAAGAAAATTGTCAAATTCAACATGCCTTAAATATAATGTATAAAATGTATGACGCAACATATTCAAAGCCCTGTCGATACATTCACAACATATTTCCAGTGCAGTGATTAAAACAATTCATTCCGTGGTCGAGCGAGTCCATCAATTTGTTGATCATTCACTATAAAATATAACGAAACAACATTTTATATTACGGATGCCGTTTATGAAAAGATAATAGTGGGTCGTGAACCGTTCCCCCGTGGCCGCTCAGTTTGTTTTGATTGTTTGCTGCTGTTTCAGTTATTATTAGTGGTCGTAACGTATTTGTTTATAGCTCGTAAAGTATAATGCCGATGCTTGTCGCCGGGACTTTCTTAACTGGCTCGTAAACGTTGTGTAAACAAATCTTCACAAGTAATAATAATATATCATAAAATATTGTTTCAGCTCTTTTATGTAAAACGATTAAAACTTACAAATAAATTAAATTAATATGAAAAAACCTCGTCGATTATTCATACATCAACGTCAAATTTCGAATTTAATTCAACATACCTAAATAATAGATTTTGTGCAAAATGCATAAATAAAAACATTTTCTATGAATTTTACACAAATTATATCCCAAATATTAATCATCATAGATTCTATTATCACAAAAAAAAAAACGGAAAAATATTGCAATGGACGTGTGTGATTTAGTCTAGGAACTCGTAGATTCACCGGATATCTGTTATAGAAAGTTGCACGTTCAGTAAGTACACAGTTCGGACGTCTGTGTAAAAGTGAAAACTACAGCGGGCAAGTAGACGCTACTGCCAGATGTCACATCTTGCTCTACAACGTATTACGACCAAGTGCGGACAAACTTACACAATATCTTCATAACTTCCATTAATAACGATCCCTTAATATGCTGTAACTTTTATTTGAAAATAAACTTATTTTACCTATTAAAAGCACCATCGCCTCCTATAGAGTTGTTATCATAAACAAAATCATAACAGCGTTTTATTTGTTCATCGATAAAACAGTATTAAAACCAAATATATATTGGTAACAGTCGTATTGGAATAAATCTGATCAAATGAAAACTGCGCGACTGAGTTCGTGTAATATGTAAAATAAATCTGCGATACGACTGACGAGCGAAAAAAAACTTATTGAATTTCCCGTCCGGGAAAAGCACTCAGGGCATATCAATATCGTTTTAACTTGCACTTGTGAACTTGAAAAATCCATTTGATGTAGACTGTAGACCCGGCGAGAGTTCCGCGCGGGATGTTTTTGAACGGCCCCGTCGGTCGTCGCCCGCCGCCGGGAGCCGAGCCCGCAACCTTTTTTTTGCATTACAAATTTACGCCTCACCCCGACCACTCGCCAATATTGCGTAACTTTTCAATAACTGTTTGCCCGTCCGTTGTAGACCTGCAAAACGAATAGTTTGTACCAACAATACAAATGTTGAATATAAAACCGAAAACCAACTTTTTGCAATGCAAATGATAATTTTTTAGGGTTCCCATTACAATCCATTTGATTTATAATTGGCCAGAGGTACATCTAGGTTAGTTAGTAATGGCAAGTTACTAATTTCTCTTGGTTTTTTATATTTAGGAACGAAATATCAATCAAACCTCAATGAAATCGACAAGGGAAAGCAGAAGACGGACGAAGGAGGGGGAAAGACGCATCTTAACTGGGTAGGGGGAGCCTCACAGGTTACAGGTATATATGCACTGCATTCACATTTCAAATAGATACCGTAGTTTAGACAGTTAAATCAAATTACAAAAAAAAAGTAAGAATGAATGTTTCCTAGTAATGTCATTTACTCACTCAATCATTCATCAAATCAATCCAACGTACATAAACTACACGTATCAATGAAGGGAAAGCCATGAGGGGAAATGGATATAGGATATCATGTTAATCTAATCCAGTAGCCACATAGGTTTATTGATAAGTCTTGCTTCATAACTTTTAAAAACGTTCATGTTGAATTATAGGTTTAAGCTTTACTTCACTGTACTACGGCTGTAGTAGACGTAGCGACGTAGTAATTTACTACGAAATTACGTAAAAGTCATCATGATGTTATTTTTTTCTAATTTCAGGTAACGACGCTCGTTGGTGGAAGAACAACCAAATTTTATTATTTATATTAGTAGCAGCTTTGTGTTTGTAAATCAATGATTTCTATTATATTGTCGCTGTCCATTTTATAAGCAAAACTATTATTTAGATAAATAATGTTCTTCAGAGTTTAATGAGATGCTAAAAATAATTAGGCCATGGTTGTATAAATTCCATGAAATATGTAAAAGTATTTGAGCTTTCTAGTACACTCTTGTGCATTTTACAGCAACGAGAGATAAAAATGAAACCTTAATTCCTACTTTATGTTAGATCTCACATAATTTTCCTTATATTTAGAAATATAGTCCTCAAAACAGGTATATTAGATTTTAATCAATACTAATAATAAAATCTTATTATTTTTGGTTGACAATACCTAATGGGATTGTATGTAAAAAGTTGTTGTTAAAAGTAATATATATTTTATCATAACATAATATACCTAATGGAGTTTCTTGAACAAAACGTTGTTTTAAAAAGTCAAAAATCTCTTTATACTTCCAAAGAGGCTTGATATCCAACTTAATTTTATAAAAGTATGACTTTGAACACACATTTATTATTTAAAGGAAGAAAAACTAACGAAAAATTAAATGATTTGATTTGCGATAAAGTTACACGGTGGCAAAAAGCAGCAACAGTAGACCAACATATATTTTAAATTAGTTAGCAAACACGTAATGTAATTAACGAAATTATTGTCTTTTTAAAACTGTCCACGTATAACAAGAAACTTAGAGCGTTGATGCACTTTAGGCTATAGAAAAAAACTCACAGCACTCGAATTTACATTTAAAAAGTGCACTATTATCATTAATAATGATTATTTTACTAAGTAGACTAAGACTGAAATATTTATATTGTATGTTTAGGATGTTTAATTTGTGTGCTTGTATCAACCCCGTGTTTGCTGGAACGATCCCATGCGAGCGGCAACGCGGCGGTTCATTTACAATGCGTCCTTTATTTACCATAAAAAATAAATATTACATGTATTTAGTATTTGACAGTAACAGAAAAGCGATAAGAACATTAATGCAAAATACAAGGCTAATCTAAAAATGATATAAAGTTCACTGATAGATACAATACCTACTTTATTTGATAGGAAAATTTTCAAATATGAAGTTCTCAAATGTTTTCTTTTTAGTTTTTTGTTAAGTGTACTCGAAATATTTCCGTTTATCATTTGTCGTTACAAAAACTCAAATTGATTGTCAATTAAAGTTTATACATATTATGTAGTTTTGTATGTAAATGTTACCGTTAAAAATGTTGCCAAATGCTAAATATAACAAAAATAATGTAATTGCTATTGTACGTAGGCATTATTGTAAATATACATATTAAGCCTATAACGATGTGAAGGTTTTAAACTGAATAAAGTTTGTCTATACGTTCATTGTGCAGGGTTGTGTAGCCTATAGACAGGTGACAAAAGAAGTTTCTTATAATTTATTATTTTTATTATAAATCATTGCTGTTGACCGGTAGAACTCCCAAATCTATGCTATTACCTGTGCCACAATATGTTTAAGTCACGTAAAGAAAAACTGTAAAGAAACTACAACTTTAAGATAAAATAAAGCTTGTTTTAAAATAACAACATCTAGTTTCAATTCTTCAATCTACAACACCATTTAAACTAGCTACTTATTTTAGTAATGATTAATAACAGGTATTTCTATGAAAGAGAACTTAGAAGACTTACCTAGCTTAGAAATTTGAAACTAATCAAAAAATTATGCAAAAACTTTTCATCTATCATGTTTTGATGGAGTGGAATGGGCGCAAACAATCTGCGGGGGATCGCCGGGATTATGTGGGGCTTTGGCCGGCGTCGAGAAGGCTCCGTTGTGCCCGAACTCGGTTCAACTCGGCATGGCCGGCCGCCAACTCCTGTAAGCCAATCTAACTTCTTTTAAATGTGTTTTTGATGCAAAGAACACGTAACGCTACGCATTGCCCGCTCTCTCACAAATTTCCCACAAATTGCGTTTTGATTCTGATACACTTAAACTTGTTTAGGAACTTAAATCGGGCTAATTTCCAGCAAGTTTAGTTTTGAAATTAGTTCCTTGTCCTAATTTCATCGAAATTGTAAGCTTGGACATACTTTTGGTCTTCACTTGAATTTTCGAACTGTAAGTAGAACCAAAGCGTTACTTTTATAGACATTAAAATCATGTCGATTTCTACACAAAATTATCCCAACTGAAAGTGGTTACGGAGGGCTCGACGTTGTTCAAAACAAACGCTACCTTACTCCTAGTGGCTGAAGGTATAAATTCTTGTGTAACAGTTCCCTGATTTAGTGCCTTTTGTGAGAGAAAATAATTTGTAACAGTAGCCTCATTCATTACTTAGTAGCGGGGTTAGGCGTGAACTTCCGGCGGAACCGGATATAGCGAGTGTACAAATAAAATTAACGCTTATTACCAACCGCCGAGCGACCCTCCAATTACAAGTTAGTGATTTCATTCAACTTCAGTTGAATGTTGTTTGATTTTGATTACATAATTAAAAGCAATTAAGCAAGAGAAAACGAAACTTTTGAAATTTGATTAAAATTAAATTGATCTTTTCTTGATTGAAAGTTAAGTTTTAACCTTTTGTGTTTTTTCTTACCTAAATTCTATTCCATCATGTATATATTATGTCCTAACCAGCAAAAATATTTTAACTTTATTAAAGTTTCTATCTACGTACCTTTTTCTGAAGTTAAAATAAAATTACAACCCGATCGCTCACGTAGAACCCAGAAACTTTATAAGAATCCGGAGGCCTTTTTAACTCAATACTTGAACGCATAAATTTAGGTACCTACTTTGTTAACAACTTTTTCCAAAGGTACATTGGAAAGGTACCTACTTTAAAAAGGGACACTCATATAAAGTTTCTTGTCTGGTTAGCTTATTAACAATTGATGCCAATTGCGTATACTACGAGTATATAAGCCACCGAGTCATTGTACACCTCAGAATTAATCTGGAATTAAATTCAATCTCCGATAGTGTATGATGGAGACATGGCCGCTGAAGGTTGGGGCATCTCGTTAGGTTCACATTAAGGTGGCCGGTGTGTGGGTCCCATAATTCCGCAAGGCAAATTAATCCGTAGCGGTGGATCGGTGGATTGGTGGCCAGCGGGATCGGCAGGCGCATACTAATGCTATTGTTTATCGGAAGGGGCTAATCTGAGCGCACCAGCCGCCGCCGCTGACCGCCGACAAAATTATAACGGATCACTTTCAAACCCGGATAATCCGGATCCTGATCTCCCTGCACGTGCTCAGACTGGGAAATCATCAATCTTATAATTTCACCAAGATCCGTCGCGTTGTTACTGTGTCCGTGTTGATGCTATATTTTAATTAGCACTATTCACACTTAAATTTGAACTGTACCATTGTAATTAACAATCATGTTTAATTTACTTTTTATTCATCCTAAAACCATTGAAATATATATTTATAGCATTAACTTCTGTAAAGGGAAACTAAAATAACTTCATAAAAATGTTTCGACAGAAATAATTCAGCAGTTTGAAATTGAAGAACGTGTAAAGTTGTGAAAATATCGTTCTGAGTGATAATAAAGGTAACCCTCCATGGCACCTTTATTGTTATCGAATAAAAATAATCCCAAGATTTTGGGGATGATCGTAACAGGAGTCGCAGGGGTGAGCGCCTGGAACGCAAAGGTGTTGACTTACATGAATAACCTTATATTTTATACTTTCTTGTAAGAATTCCGTATTGTACGAGTCAAGTTCAGTTTCTACAGTCTTTGTAGCAAATGTTGGAAATAAAATATTGTCAGAAACAGAAACAAAAATAGGTAACAAGGTGGATCACATCAAAAATGTAGCAGACGTTGTCGAGCAAACTGTGATAATAACTGTGCCTTGAACGCACATTTTTGACGGCGTAAACCGCTGAAAATTCGCCGATACCGACAAAAGTGGCAACTGAAACTAATGAATTATTCATACTGGCGGCGTGGTGCATGTTCTATCACTGTTTTATCTATTGTGGGCTTCCCCCGCGACCCGCACCCGCCCTACCCCCGCAAGGGTTAACTACCTTGAGCTCAACAGTTTTACTTACGTTTGTAAACTCCTTGAAAGTGTTTTCTTGGACGAAAAGACGTGCGTTAAAGTTAGACGTATACATTACACTTGTTCTAAAATAAACCACACTGTTATGTTTTTGAGTTCCCTCTTTTTTAGTTAATCTTTGAATATTGTTTACGTTTATAAGCTCGACTTTGTTTTAAAAAAACCTGAAGACGGTGGTATGTCGTAGCGAGTACAGACGCTGTGACGCCGTCGCTGGACGCGCGAATCCGTAAACAAGATAAAACCATGCGGTCTAACAACAACCGCTATCTCAACACCTTTAGCACCTCATGATAAGGGTTAAATTCCGTTGCAAATGTACGACAAAAGTTGGAGAAGCGTAACTAACATAAATCTGAGCAGATTTCATTGCCCACCGCCACTTGCTCTACGATCTCGGCCGGTAATCTTGGCTGGGATTACCTGTGTAAATTTTATTTTTAATGCTCTTTATTGGAGTAAAGAGAAACTACAGCTACACAAAAGAAAATAACAGTATAAAGTGTTTGTGCTTCTATTTGTAATTAAGTTGATAAAAGTTGGAATATATATATATAGCTCGTAGTGACTCGTAGTGGCTCGTTCGTGTGTTTGAATGTGTGCTGTTAACAAACCTTAGCGCGCCTTTAAATAATAGGCACACAGCCTCAATAGTTCCGTGTTTTATTCCTTTGTTTATTTCAACTCGTTTTTATTTCAACCAATTTTTTATAAATAAGTTTAAGATTAATAATACTTAGAGATTGTTTCTGGACTATGGACCGGAAAATTTAAACCAAACTAATAGTAAGTAACTATATTTTTGAAAATATTAAGACCGGTTGAAAAACTTAAGAATATAAATAAAAACAAGCATATCACACTTGTATGCACTTAGAATCTTAGCAGAAACAAATAAATTTAGATTATGACTTCTTAGAGGCATTTTAGAAAAAACGCATGGTTGGCAAGAGGGTGCGGCCAAGTTGGCAACCGAAATATTTAAAGGTCTATATATACTTTTCGAAGCAATAACAAATAAACTCACATCCAGTCTTCTCTAAACTCTATTAAAACCAAATCTGATTTAATCGTATTTTAGGTTACTCAACAATTCAGCTACTAGTATACACAGATTGTATCTAATTATTATATTGTTTTAATTACTCATTTAATTAATGTAATACATTCCTTAGTACAAAATTTATTAGAATGGTACGAGTATTTTAATAGCATAATTTAAGTTTTGAAAAGCCAGCGACTAAAGGTTTCAAGTTTGTGACGCAGTTATTTATAGAACTAATACAATTATCTGTCGCAACCTCAGAGTCGCAGCTTCGAATCCAGCGCGACGTCTGCGCACAAAGATTAACACAGAACAACTTTACCAATTAAACTTTATACCTAAGATCGATACAGCGACGATCCACTGTAATACCTATATTTCACCGACAGTTTTCAATAGTACAAGTTTCAGAAGTATCGCAGTAAAATTCGCATAACCTTTAAACAAAAATATAGTAGAAGTGAAATCAAGCTATTCAAATACCTTTATATGAATACATTTTCTTTAATATGGAACCTAAATGAAGCTTCATATTACAAGAAGCACTAAGTAGCGTGACAAATCGTCTGCAACTCTCATCTGCGTAAAGTAATAGTTTCCTGAATCACCAACGCAATTTATTTAACTGCGGCTATCTGTAAGGTAAAAGTATTTATCAAAAAGAGAATCAGGTGTGTGAACGTTGGCCCAATCCAAATAACAGATCCATATTTAAAGAATGCTTTATGGCCTTTAATTCATATTTTATTTACTTTTCGACATAAATAACTACTGCTCCAAACCTAGTAACCATGCCCGTCCTCTCACCGTCGTGTCAGCGGAATACACAATGTTTAAAAAAGATAATCCTTGAAAGTTTGTATGATATTTTAATAGCATTATCGATTTACTAAGCCAATAAAATGAATCAATCTGAAGATTATAACAAATACACCTAACAGGTGGTAAATAGTAACATACCTTACTTGGTTACACTCTCATAAAACTGGATATTAAATGGATATATTTGATTAAAATATAACTTATATGCTTACTATCTATATGATTTCGTATTTGCAAGTCCAAAGTCGTTTAAAACTCTGCAACTCAGTATTTGAATTGGAAATCGAAAATATAAAACGAAATAGACATTTTTAATGATAAAGTTTTTCATGTTATTGGTAAAGTTAGATTATTGCCATTTTATGTGGGAATATGTTTTCGGGAGCCACGAAGTTGTTTACATGGAATTCAAATCATGTTTTAAGTTTGAATTATACAGTCGTCGTGGCTGCCAACAAACTACACTTCGGCTC
The DNA here is from genome assembly GCA_949316135.1 of Choreutis nemorana. Lineage (NCBI taxonomy): Eukaryota > Metazoa > Arthropoda > Insecta > Lepidoptera > Choreutidae > Choreutis > Choreutis nemorana. The sequence continues at coordinate 6,388,035 of OX438598.1, forward strand.
TACTCGCTAATTGCTTATTCTCGAATACTAATACTTTATTTGGTAGGGGTTTCTTTTTCAATCCCTTTCTCAACAATCTTGTAATATGGGATATGATATAGGATCTCTACAAGTATTGCGTAGTACAGTAGTAGATATGCTACGGAAATAAGTATCATTAGTAAAACTAGAAACATACTCATTACAACGAATACGCTTCATTACATGTTATTTCACGTCGTCAAATAATATCTTTAAAGAGGAACTGTTGCCTACATTTCTGCGCAACAGTTTGTAATCAAGCAGAAATTAGATATGGTTTTTCCTTACAAAAACTAGAAATTCATTTTTTCTATCCGTAAATTAAAAAATACACTTCTGTTGAGTCCGTGCTTTGTTGATCTTAATATTAAACTATCAGTTTTCATTGTCCATGTATATAGTACAATGAGAAATATAAGTGTCTCCCAGCAACTAATCTTACAAAGTCACATGAGATCGGTCGATAAGCCGCCGCACGCCGTCCACGCATAAATCTTCTGAGCAACATGATTCCTGCAATATCATCCAGCCAATGAGAAAACCGACATCCTGCAATAAACCTACTTGATAACAACTGATATGATTTCTGTATCAAATAAATGACTAGACAAACAACAAATTAAATCCATAAATGCTAATCAATAAGTATGGTGATAATTAGTCATAGATGAATATAATCAATTAACCTTACCTCGTTGATTTTCGCGGCCTAACCCTTTAATCTAATAAAGGTTAGTGGGTTAAGATATGGCGTTTTACAATTGAGTAATTTTCGTGGATATTCAAAGGCCGCGTAACGGAGGGAAACACGTTCTCATTATTCAAATGCATCGAAGCAAATTATGGTAATCTGGGGAACCTGCTCTGTTTCAGTAATATTAATACACAAACATCGGGTTCTGTTCGTCGTTCGTATTGCTTTGCTCATTCCGGATTCCGAGGGTGCGCTTCACGGGACAGAATGCGTACCACCACAAACATACAACTGCATTAAACCTCTACTATCACATTCACAAATACATGCAAACTTTATTTTCACCAAACCAATTTTTATCTGCACGTGTATTTAGTGAAACACAGTTTTCCCATTTATATTTAATAATTTTATAAATGTTTTGCGAAGCGCTTCGAAATATAGAGCTCGATTGGATTTAATAAAGAAATACTATTTCCTGATGTCACGTTACGTATGTGACGTGCTAATGGCCTGGTTCGATTGTCTGCTGCTATTTGACACACGTGTGATGCTGCGTGACACATCCATCACTTCTTATCTTAAATTCACTGAACAACCCTGAATAATAATTATTAATTTGTCTATGCGAAGAAAAATAAAACTCGTGCGATGATACTCGTAAAATAAAAATAAATAAGTATTGACACAAACGTTTGAAAATTCTGAAAAACTTTTTCGTTTACTATAATTGATTTTCTTCATGTCCTAAAATCAACAACATGATTCCAAGAAATGCTTATAAAAAAGAGAATTTATCCATAAAAAAGTATTTTAGCAATAAAGAAATCACGAAATATTTTTCTTTAATTTGTTTTATTTCTAAAGCCACGGAAATTTCTCTGGTAAAGTAATTTTCCACAAGCTTCACGGAAATTACCGCATAGTGAAGTGACGTGTTCGACAAACGTCACGCGGCCGGATCCGAGCGCCAGATCCTTATATCCAATTTCCGGGGCCGTTTTTGTTGGAAATGAGAATTAGATGACGTGACGTGACGGAAAGCTAAATATCAATGTCGATCGTATCGGACGCTGACAGCTGTATCAGTTATAATGGGATACGCCGAGGCCATGGTCTCCGCCTATTTGGTAACATGAACTTTATTAGCTTGTAGGCTGAAGCTAATATTACCTTGGATAGTCTACCGGTAACTTACCTACAGATAACGTTTGTTATAGATTGGATTTCTAGCTTAATCAGGTTATCCAATGAATTTTCTTAATACAATGTACAAATATCAAGGTTGCGGTTTTGAAAATTAAAATTCGAAATGCCTTCATAGTAAGCAACTGAGTACTCTTAAGTTATTTAATACATTGAATGCAGTCAAAATTATTTAAAAGTCTAATACACTTAAAAAATCTTTGGATGAATCCGAATCGTGCAGTGAAAAAAAAATCACACTAAAACAAAGTTAAAATTTCAGTAACAAATGAGAGAGCAAACTTCAAAACCACTCATCCCTCGCCCTCCTCAAAACAAATATTTGTAGCCGAAAACTTTAGAAAGGTAGAAACTAACAGGAGCCTTGGTTCATGAAAGATGAGAAGGTATGTTTATTTAAAATATTTTTTGTAAGATTCCTCGTGGAGAGGTTGGTGGGTGTCACTCCAGCAGGCAGTGAGGCGGACGTAACGAACCGTGGCACACGGGCGCACCCGCACATAGCGACCCACCACTCGTCCCAATATTTACACATTATCATATTCTCCTTCTATATATTTCGGCAATTTCATTCAAAAACTTACCGCGTACGCTTCCTTTTAAAATATAAAAGCGACCAAAACATTTAATTAAGCGAAACAGGTGTCTTATGATCTGATGAAAATCTGCAAGCATTCGCAATTTGAATATTCTTATAGACATAATCAGATGTGTTTGTAAAGCTCCGGCAGGCATGTTTTGTCAGACTACCCTCGCTGATTGGCACAAGGGTGGGACACTCATCGTGTGTTATTGAATACGACTGTCAATGTTTATGAAAAATTACTTTTTCGTTGTATAGTAGTCGGTAGAGTTCTTGTCCCCCTTCTACGTTCCGTTCCACGCTCGGATGCAAATACGAGATTCCTTTACAAGACTACAATAGACATAATACTGAGCTCTGCCACCGGAAAATGTAGAGATAAGTTATTTGTCTGTTACCGTTTTGTATATTATCATTTTGCCAATGTTAACATAAAATATTGAGATTTTGATGTTATGGTTTGCTTTCGTTTAAATTTATTATTTTATGCTGGTTTTCAATAGAAAATCGATTATAACAAAAGTTTTGCTATTTCACTATTGATCTATTAACAATTTTTTAAATTCTCTTTTTAAGTAGGTACACATTATGCATGTGAACTGAGTAAATACCTAGCTTGTATAAAGTAGGATGTAGTCTGTAAGTAAATTAAAAATTGATTATTAACTTTTCCATTTCAAATGTATCAGAATAAATTCTTAATATATAAAACGTCAGTAAGTTAATGCGGTAAGACAAGAAAAGTTAGAGGTAAGCGTCTTCTATAGTGGGACGTGACCGGCTTACCTAAACACGTTGTTGTTCCGCGCGTCGAATAAACATAACTGTCACGACGATCCGACAAACTCGCTCAATGTGCACGTCTATTATACACCTCACAACTTCACCTCTTACTACACTGTCTTGTTATAGCCCCTTGTCGATTAAATCCATCCGAAATTAGACATAAGTACCTACTTCTACATGTTGGATTTGGTACCTACGTAGCACTCCTATGTTAACAATTTTTTAAATTAAATTTCAAAATCCAATAAAGTATTGCTTGTAACAACAAGCACTAGAGCTTTCGGTGGTACGTAAAACATTATTCTAATCTATCCGTGAAATACAAACCGAAGCTGATAGAATATTCAAAGCTCCATCGATTTCTAACACATTGCAAAAACAAGCTGTGTGATCACGCACCACAACTCCCAGTCAAGGGACTGACTGAAGATGAAATATAATAATAGAGGCGCATCAAACGTGATGTTATTAAGTCGTGTCGTGACCGGAGTCGCGATGTGATGCGACGCAACGCAACTCGCACGCACTACGCAGCGCCGCGCCGGTTCACCCATTCACATGCAAAATCAAATGCTTTGCAAATTTCATGTGACAGCCAGAAGTAAGTTGAGTTTTATTTTCAGTCCCATCGTTACAGAAAGAACGATTTTCCTGCCGACTAAAAAATGGTTTACCAAAGTCACTCGGACACTCGGGCGTTCAATCCATGTGGAACTTCGGCTTAGACCAGAACGGAAAGCTCTTTTAAAATATATTTCTCAAAGCCGCTGTATTTTAGTGAGAGACAAAATTAAGAATCTACAGATCGAATAGGAAAGAATTCTTTTTATTTGTTGTAGAATGGAAGCAACGCCCGTCGGCGGCGCCTAATCAAGGAGTTGGCCCGGACTCGCGCCGCTAACGAACAGGTGTACCTATAAATACTTTCCGGGGTGATTGCTCCAGGCTTTAATCAGCGGGAGCCACCACTTTACCGCTTTTCATTGACTCCCGGCTGACCCGCCACCGCCGCCGATTGGAAATATCCACCCACGGGAAAACTACGTCAAGAAAATTTACAAGCATTTTGGGGATCTTTAACCATTTTAACAAAATTATCGTTGACATTAATTTATTAATCCCAAGACGTTATTCGGTAAATTCGTTATGGTAATGTTAAAAATAAAATTCTTAATATTTTACAAATCTCTTTCTCAAGATGCTTTGATAATTTAACAAAACAGTAATTTAAATACTACATTTTATTGAGTAGAATAAACATGAACAAAAGACTCCTTTTTTAGCATCGTTCGTTACCTCGCGTACTTTATTGAAGTTGAATTATCGAAATAGCGAAGTAAAATTACCTTTATAGAAACCAGACTTTTTTTTCATCCTTAAAAAACCAATCAGCCCTGTAATACACGAACTAAGCTAAATCGTAGGGGGATGGGATTCAAATAATGAACGACCGCGACTATTCCCAGCACGTCGCAAGTGCACGCGTTTTGTGTCCAACTTTGCCTGTATCGAATTAAAAATGAATGTAAACTGCAACGAACTAGACTAGGGTTGCTGCATATTCTTAGCCTGCTTAAAGACTAACACTGACACTGTACTCTATTTACGAGTATCACAGATCTTCAAGTAGTTTTTGCTGTTTTCATGCAGACACTATGACTAAAAATCATTATTGTTATAATCTAATGAAAGCATCAATAAACTTGGTTGGATTTTTAACCTTTTGTTAGTATTCACCCTTACAAGTAGATAAATTAATGTGTATTTTGTTGTATTAGGTTGTATATAAAATAATGATGAAGAGCTGACAACCCTAGCAAGTAAAGCAGCATCACATCGCTACGTGCTGCACCCTTTCAATACCTAGTAGACTTGGGAGCTTTTAATTGGAGCCGCGGCGTCGCTCCCGCCTGTCCTCGCGATATAACCTCAAAAATGAACAGCAATTCTATGTTTACACGCAACCAAACTGTCGGTAGAAACTAATTAAAATCTCAAATACCTTCCTTCACTGGTAGTCTCTAATTAAACTGTTGTTGAAACTTGTTTTTCCATCTTTTTCCTCTCGTAGTTAGACAGACAGGTAAAGTTGAAGACGGCTTGTTATTCCGACTAAAAGTTAGACAAGATAAAAAAACTTATTTCCCCGTCGAAATGTACGTAGGTACCTGGAAGTATCAGATGAAAACTAATTACTGAAATCCAGTCAGTTTGAACAATACAGAATATGACGTAAATTCATAACAAAATTGAAGTGTAAGTACGTATCATCAGGAAAATTTTAATATGGTTTCTTATTGATTTCATTTCTTATTTTGCTATTTATAAGGCAAAATTTAATTAATAATTGTGTCGTAGATAAAACAGATGTGTATCGCTTTCATAAGAACAAATAAATCAAATACAGAGAACTCCTAAAGCAAATTTATATTAAGTTGTGCAGTTCGACATGCATTAGTATTCAGAGTCAGCATTCATATAACACGGAAACGAAAGATTTTAATGAAAGTTTGTATTCGCGGGACATTCATAGAGTTATTTCATTACGTACATAATATTAATCTGTCTTTGTTTGTTAGAAATGTGTCCTTTATGTGTTGATTTATCTGTAATGTGTTGAAGAAATATTTAGACAAACTTACAAAAATATAACTAAACTTCGTATATACCTAACAATTAGAAAAGTCTTAAAAAGAGATATGAGAAAAATGTGCGTTTGTCTTCCAGAACTGTTAATACTTATATTTGACGGTTTAATAACTTAAAGGTCTAGATAGTATCAGAAAACAGTCGCAACATATAAAACAGTTAATTTTTTTAAGGCTTTTTTCTTAGGAAACCATTTTAATCAATGTTTTCAAAATATAAAGCTTTATATTAACCTCGTTTTTACAAAGCAATGTGTACTTACCTATTTCTATAACAGAATAATTAGCTAACCATAAGTGAGGAAATTTTAAATTTCAAGGGAGGAAAACACAATAAACAGGACTGATTTTAGGACAAAATTACATTTCGTTAATTAATTCACTCTGTTACATATAGTTATATGTAAATTAAATGTAAGTGTACTTGCCGATGTCATGTAATTTTTGCAATAGTTTTCAGTACTCTTCTATAATTCTTCCACACTTTTAAGACGTGATTCGTCATTTTTATGTACAACTAAATACCTGATACAAGAATTTGTACTGTAACAGTTCTATTACATTTTTTTTAGGTTTTTGGTTAATAATCAAAGATTTGACGATAAAAATTTAAATTAACGAGTATTTCTGCTACAACTATTATTTTTAGGATCAGGATGTGACGGAACCCACTCACAGGTACGAATGCACACATTGCAATGTCGTTTGACTTTCTTATTCTATTGGTAAGTCCTAAATTAGGCCAGTTTGATTTAACTGAAGAGATTAAGTTAAGTAAAGTGAAGATTATGTTTTTTAGATTCATCAAAAGACAATAATTTATTTTACTTGTATACCTTCTGCTGTCATGTGAATCGTGCGGTTGTAATTAACTTTTTTGCTAATAAAAAGGCTCCATTATTTCGGAGTAAAGGACGATGTTATGTATTATTCTCTTTCTTCGTCCACCTCTTATCAAAACTCATCTACGTCATTTTTGTTACGGATAAATAATTTGGAAATTGTGGAGTTGTAACAACTCTATATGTTTAGCTAGAGTCTCGGGATGTTGGTCCCGCAACAGCTGCTGTTTCCTTAAGTACCTACTTCCAGTTCTGCGGCCAACCGCTCCACGCTCCTTAATTATTTGCTCTACCCCTATTTTATTACAAATTGCCCATCATTTTCTTTTACTAAACTTGTTATGATAAATTGAAAGAAGTTTATAAATATTACTTTTTAGGGTTCTGTACCACTAAAGGAAAAAAGGAACCCTTTTAAGTTAACTTCGTTGTCCGTCTGAATGTCTGTTCGTCAAGAGCCTTGGAGCTGTGAAAAATCAAATTATTAAGTCAATTTAATAAACATATCACTCTCACTCGCCAGGGAATCAAAACCCGTCGACCTAGAATCATAAAATTTGGTAAGAAGCCATATCATATACAACTAGTAAAGGAATAAACCCAAAACCGTAATTGTGTAGTTACATTATAAAAATACGAAAAAACGGAAAAAAATAGAGATACGATTCTCCTGATAAAAGAACTATCTACATACTCCTACATATGTACCTACAAGTTTATACGGAACCCACCGACTCGAACGTGGCTTGTTTTTTATTTAATGTAGGCAGCCGACGAAGTGGCGGATGGATGAGTTAATACCTCAGGTTATTATTAAATTAATTTTAAAATAAACGAATAAATTTTAGTTCAATTTTAATACGTTTGTAAACTGGGGTAAGTAGGTAACTTGTAAGTTTTTATTAAATATTTTCATTTTATCTCATTCAATACGTCTTAAAAGACAAATAAATAAATCGTCTGAGTAGTGTGTTTTGTTCCCTGTACAAAATCATTTTACAAACTGATAAACAAGGAGTTTTGGCTTCCCACCGACCGCTAAATAAGCTCAATGCCCTCCTCCTCATTAAATCCCTCTATTTGTTTAGGACTTTCGCCCTCAACGCGCCAATCGCCAAAAATAACGGATTTTCACATTTAAAATATTCAGTAGCACCTTGCTACGGTTGTTGTGTAAACGGTTGTTTTGAATTCTTAAGTTTTTGTAAAAAAATTGACTAATATATGTCTATCTTTGTTAATAAATAAATAAATGTATATATATATCTCATGTGGACAGAGGTATATTTTGCAAAAAAAGGAAAATGCTATCCTGTTCATACTTTCCTTCAAATTTTAATTAAAAGTTAACTTTTCACAAATTGGACATCCATGTATGTCCATGTATGGAAATAAATAGCTTATAACAAAAAGGTCACATGTTAAAGTCTGATTGCAAATTAGATTAAATTCATTAATTCAATTTTAAACTTCATTAAGATAATCTAACTTATTCTAGATATAAAGATCAACAAAAACTCATCAGTTAAGGGAGTAAAATGACTATGAAACAGACACTATGGTAGCTGCTCTATGCCCACATGTAAGTTTAAGGTATTCACTTTTAGTACTTTTGTGAAAAGTGGAAATTTGATTAAATTTGGAGGAAAGTATGGACAGCATACCCCAAGAAAAATTCCAACACAAGATATTAAAATGCATTCCATTGTTTATGAAAGGTATCGAAAGACAATGTGTGCTACTAATAATCAAAGTTGCTTCTTTATAAACCACAAAAACACCTATTAGCTAAAAGAAACCTGGACCAGAAAGAAACCAGAATAACGTAGACGCTTTGTATCCTTTCCAATAGTAGGCATGGTTTTTTGGCTTCTGGCGGTAAAGTTGACTTGCGATCAATCCACGTCGGCAAGGTAAATTTTCATTGCAAATTCTGTCATACTAGTCAGCATGGTTAAACAAACACAGTGTACAGTGATGGTAAACGAACCGGATTTGAACTTGCGTCGTAGGGAACGCAACGTCGACACGAGACGACGACGCGGCGGCGGCGGCAGGCGGCGACGCGGCAGCCACCCACTGCACCGTCGCAAAAGTAACGAACCAAGAACATGGGAACTGTTCAACTGACTGTTTTTACTTTGATCACATTTCAGAAATGTAAGACTGCGCTTTCACAATTTGAACTACTATTTTATATCCCATTTACCGAAGACAAAAGCAAGCGCTTGATTGAATTTTTTTCATCACAAAACATAAAATATCAATCAACTGCTCTTTTCTTTTTTTTCTTATAATAATAAACCACATCACGACACACACATTAACTCAGCCCTGCAGTAAGTATCGTAAGAACTTGTGTCGCAGGTGCTAAGCAACGATATGGTATAAACTACATAGATAAGAATACTACATCCAAGACCGGTAGCGAAACAATGCGTCTTGCAAATAACACAAAGTTCCGCGCCCGCCGGGATTCGAATCCAGAACCTCTAGCGTAGCAGTTGGCTGTTTACACCACTGCGCCACAGAGGTCGTAAAAACTGCTTGCAACATGTCGGTATGTGATAGTTCGTTCATCACAACAATCGAGTCTCGAAGATTTTTCCGATTTCCGATATTTTTTGTGATATAATTACAAATAAGGGGTTTCAGTTTTTTTATTTTACCCTATAGGTTTTGATTTCATTGAGGGATTCCATAAGCCCCCTAGATCTCCGAAAATCTTATAACTAAACATTTGACGATATCAAAATGTTGTTGCAATATCAAATAACTCGCCAACTTCTTTCGAGGTGTCGAATGAAGTTGAAACTAGGGCCCTGTAAAATGATTTATATGTCAAATGGGATCCGTTACAACAAAAAATGAGGACCACTGCTGGACGCGTTTCTGAGAAAAGAGTTTTGACCAACAACAAAGTGATCTTATAAGAGTTCCGTTTTACAATCGAACGTAAGGAACCCTAATAGTGAAACCTCAATAATGTCATCCTATCGGTCTCTTCTTTCTTTTTCCGTATCCACAAATTTTTACCCGCAGACTTCGATACTACTTCTACAACTATGCCACTGGTGCCTTCCTTTCCAATTGTTTATCTATCAGCAGGCTTGCTTTTTTACCTTTATTTTTCATGTAAAACCGGACCACCCTAAAAAATCGTAATTTATTCAAACGCTGCAAAGTGTACGATGGTCCTTCGTACTCGAGTCCGTCTCTTAATAGTGGTTTGAAATACTGCGAGCAACTGCAAAAATAATCAGGTTTTCATCTTTTTAAGTCAACTGCGTTTTCAAATGGATTTCAAAACATATAAATACTTATTTTCGTGTCATAATCGTGTGTTATGAACTGTCAACGTTCATCCCAACCAAGAAATACGGTGTTGTTATTTATCTAATACTAGTTTCATGTAGTTATTGAAAGATAACAAAGAAGAAAACTAAAATATATACCAATTATCGTAAAGGTAAAAATTCGTAACATGATATCTGTTATGTTAACATATTATGTCCGAAAATTTAATAAATCATGTCTAATGTCTACGATACAAAACATCTGCTATGAAAGTAATAAGGTAATTAATGAAAATATAAGACGGACCAAAGTCAAATGGATGTATTACTTATCCAAATATTCAATGTTATGGATACCGGTTACATTTCCACAAAATTTCCACTCGATTATTTTATGGTCATCATTTTCTTATGTAAGATCAGTTATTATCTCGACTGGCCACAGCATCTTTTAATAATGATTAGGTTAGGTAGTTGTCAATCAAAATGAGCATGTTCATTTGTCGGACGAAACTGCTATTTAAACAAGCTGTCTATGGAAAATATTTCTTAGTTTTGTTTCTATTATTTTAATCTTTAAAACCTATGATCGAGACTAACAGCTTTCTTCGGATAGATCAAAAGATAAACCTAAATGTCTTCCACTAACCTGAGCGTGTTACAGTAACAAAGGGATATTTGTAATTGCTAGCAGATACCCTTACTTGAGGCTAGCGTGGTAAACGCCGATGCACATGGGACAATAATAGACCGATGTGGCATATTGATCGAGTCATCGATGCGACAACAATTTGCCGGTCCACTCGGTCCGAGTGTCGCTATGCAAATGCGTGCGCTCCATTTTCCGGTGTGGCCGAGGACGGGTTCGGTGGTAGGACGGCGCAGGGAGGCGGCGGGGGCGTGCGGGGGACGGCCGCATACCGGAGGTTCCGTCGTCGTCAGGAAATTGAGAGGGTTGCATAAATCTTGATCCTACAAACAAAATTTGATTCGATCTAAACCGGATATTGATACGAAACAACAAACAGAAGGATCTTTTAAACATATCCGTTTACCACGAGATGGCTATTTCCTTTCCGCGCTAAATGCTAAGCCTCTTCAACCAATTTCCTCGGATATTTTTTCAGTCATCTTATAAGAATTGTCGACAAGACTGCGAGTACTGACACCGTAGTGATATATTGTTCGGGAAATTGAAAACGTGCGAGAATTATCTTTGAATATGTAGAAAACTTCAATAAGGCTATTAACCTTTTTTCGTTTCCTACTGCAGTTACGAGTTATTATAGATACATTTAATAGGTAAGTAAACACTGTGCTGTGTGAGAAGCTCAGTTCTGATGTAAATGTAGATAAAATAAGCAAAACCAACGTTATGGCTCTTTCATTTCCCGAAGCAAAAAATATGATTGGATAAGAAAATTCAATCTACAAATGGTGTTGAGTTGCCACCTGTTCAGTGATTAAAGCGGAATCCTCAAACAGCCGAAGACACCGAATGTAAATGTTAGTCGAAAGGAAATCTTTGCTCGAACCAAAAGAATAATTTGCACGTTCTCGGTTTGTGTGTCATTTACGCTTTGAAGCGCACGAGGGAAACATCAAAAGGATTCTTGTAAGACTTTCTTAAACATGCGGTAAAGTGCTGAAAAGTGAGGGAATTTTGAACGCGGAAAGGTCAATTAAATCGTCAAATATTACGAATTAAAATATTAACAAAAACTATTTGTTTATTTTCTTTACAGTTACTAAAAGCCTGATCGAAACAGTAACTAAAACATTTTGAGGAAATTCATCAATAAGTCGTTATACGAAAAGCACTACACAGTAAGTCAGCGGTTAGTTTAGATTCAATAATGCGGGTTTGAGCGGTGAACCGAAGTCAGAGTCTTCTTCAAACATAAATGTTTCTGACTGCAAAACTTCCTAAAACTCCCCTAAACTTATACGACTTTATGCATTAACCTTTCACGAGAATAGACGTCACATAAAAATATGCTAAATAAAATGTAATAGTTAAAATACAAGTACTTACATACAATTTACTATGGCCAGAACATATGTACTAAATAAATCAAGCACATTTGAATTAAGGTATCTATCTAAGGAAGTATACATTTATAGTCATACATTACCTTAAAATTTATTCTAGCTTAATGATTGCTGGTCTAAAACTACTACATTTGGCCTTCCCTGTTGTTAGTAAAAAATCGCGTAACTACTAAAACCGTTTGGATTGTTAAATTATTTTAAAGTAAAAACTTTGCACAACAACGTAAATAACTTGTTTCCGTAGTATCTAAAGGAAGTCAAAGTTGGATGTTGTTATTCAGAGCTGAACAGATGACTCGTTTGGTACTCGTGTCGTATCTCAACTTCCACAGCTATTCTTGAAAGTACCTTACACTCTAACAATAGCCTTGATTATATATTAATTTATTTATATTATATCACTGGTAATTGAAAACCGTAAATAATAACGTCGTCTGACCTACTTTGATAAGTCTTTGAGAGTCTTAACATCATCAAAGGTTTATATCTCGAAGGATGGCCTATGACTTTCTCTCCGGTACCAAAGTTAAATATAGTGTTGAGGTAGAGAAAACGTAGACTTAAATTAATAAGAAGGAAAAACCTTTAGCCCACACATTTTATCAAAATATTGAGTACTACCCAGGTATTAGGTTTGTTAAAATGTATCCGTAAAATTTTATTAAAATTTTACCAAAAACCTATAGAGGATCGATGGACTCGCTGCGGTGTGGTGTGGGTGGCAGCGAACACCGACGCAGCCAGCTCTCATCAAGCCGTCATTATGGAAGCACCACGTTTTTAAAATGGCTTTGGACAGAGCAAAGCCCCGATCTAAATTAATCCCCTACTACAATATCGTTGTACAAAAAATAGCATAACAGCCTTCATGAAATTTATACGTTACGAAGTTGTTTTACGTATAAAAAGTTACAAAAGCTTTTAAATTAATTTATTCCGTAGTCAACATTGCCGCGTCCCACTCTAGTCTCTTTCAGCGTGACTTCGCATTTAATATCCAACTTAGTCAATATAGTCGATTCAATTAGAAGATTCTAAATAGAAATTATGTAGCCATGTTTTATAAAAACAAATCGTTCATTATGTAACCGTTTAAAAAACAGATTCATACTAATAATTTATTTTAAAACTTTCCTCAAGGTAATTCAAGTTTATTCTAAATAAGATTCTTAATAAAGTAAAAAAGTATATTTATATCTTAAATTATAAAAAGGGTTCAACGGCAATGTTCGTAAACGGAAAAAACTTTTCTTACATTGCCATCTGGTCAGCAAACGAAAAGTTGGCAACCCTCAGCGATGCCCCCTTTCCTCTCCGGGGGATGTTAATAAAACCACGCATTTCACTTGCAAGTCACGGAGTAGATTACCGCTAGATACCACGACATCCTTTCGATGCACCCGGCGGCATCCCCCCGCCTTCGCTGCCGACCACTGCCGATCGGAACCCCTACAACAAGAATCCAATGCATTTTCCTAACTACTATACTTATACTTCAATGAAAACCATGTAACATTTTCCTTTAAACTTTTTATGAAAGTTTTAGAAACGTTTTTCTGTACAATTAGGTACTTATGCACACGTTAGGTAAAGTATTTTGCTCTTACGTCAGCGTAGAACACAAAATATCTGATATTGTTGGGATTCCGCACAACGACGCTGTAAATGAAGAACGACGAAGAAAAGTGTGTAGTATCAATAAGTGGTGGTGGAACTGGCAAATTGAATAGAACAAGCACACAAGTCGCTAACGAGCCGGTGTTTACCCAAGTGAACACTAATTGGCTAAGCCAGCGGTCGCCGCCGTCGCCACACAAACATTATTACATTTTTAAACGTGGACGCGGCATTTTACTTTTTTATGAGCGTTATACCATTTCCCGTTTCATTAACCCCTTTACTTTTTTAGAGAAAAGCTTTCTGGAGACTTTGGGTATACTTTTCCCGTTTTTGTTAAATATGGTTGTTATAAACTGCTATTCCTAAAAAAATTAAGAAAAATATTTAATGAGGTTTCTACAGTATCAATCGATAATAATGAATATATGAAACATCTTTATACAACGCACAACGAATATAATAAGGAATTAATATAGATTCCTCTACAACAGAATGTATCTCAGAAATGTAGGCATATTTTATAAATTAAGTTATTATTAACTATGACTAAATATATATTTTGTTATATTTTGCTATATTATACTGCTATATTTTGTTATTTAAAACAGTATTCTTTTATCTAATGAAATAAACTTACTTAATAAATCTCTAATTGTTATAAGTTTACATTTTCTTTTTGTCTCCTACGAGTAAGTAAATAAGTCATTAAAATTTTTAATATGCCATATCTGATAAAGAAACGAGTGTAACTGATTGTAAAGAAGCCATTCGGGCAGGGTGAGTTCTGAATGAAGATGCAATCACGGCGCAGGACCGGTGACTTGAAGAGTCACCACTTGATATTGCACGCCTTGCATTAATATTACCTCGAAATTACTTCGGCTGAATACCCTCTTATTCAACGAAATCTACTGCTACGAATTCTAAATGTTTTAAGGTAAAAAAATAGAATATTTTCACTTTTATCAACTTCAAAACAACCTTTTATAGAACGTCATGGGCAAAAAAGGAAAGGGTTGACCTGCTGGAAAGTGATACCGCTGCCTATTGACATGACGATGCCCCTGATGCCGTGGAACGCATAGAGCGCCAACTATGCGTAGCCCATGTAGAGGTAAAGATGGCATACCTCTCATGCCTGTAAATACACTGGCTCTCCGATCCATTCAACCGAAACACAGCAACTTCCTAAGTTTAAAAATCTGTATTTATAATTAGCATTTCTTTGAATTAAAAACAATAAAATAATATTTTATTTTATAAAATCTTAGTATTCCTACCTTCAGTCTCAGATTAAACAATTAATCTCTACAACTTGCCTACACAAGAAAAGGAAACAAATTAAACAGTAGAAAGTATAATCACAGGAAGGTAATTTAAAAAATGCCTTAAGCAGTCGCTAATCATTTACCATTTCCAAAGAAAACGAAATAGGGAAAAAATTAAGTAAACAGACTGTGGTTTGAGCAACGTTTTTTTAAATATCGTTTCATTTAACTCGAATTCAAATTAAATCTTTCTGTACATAATATTTCAAGTTAGGTGTATTGTTTGTTGGAATAAATATAGCTACTAATTACGAATATAACCAAATGAAATTTTAATTGATGTTGTAATTACTAAAACAAGATATGAAATAATTCATTAAATGTAATTTTGATCACAGCTTGTGGAAGTTGCGTAAAAGTTTGATGAATTAGAGTGCACAAGGCTGGTTGGGGGGTTGTTCTATGAAAGGGCGGCGGCGGCGGCGGCGGCGGGCGGAGCGGCGGCACTCGGGCAGTCGCGTGCCCTGTCTTGTCCGGAATTAGCATATAAATTGTCTACACATAAACATACCACCAAGATGACACGTCCTTCATGTCCACAATCAAAACTCCGATACTCTGTGGAATACTGTACTAAGTAACTGGTATGTAACCCAATTTTAGGTATATATTTTTATGAAACTGAAATATTGGTATTTAAAAACAATTATACAGGTAAACATTTGAGATTTATTAAGTGGCAAAAAATCATCAAAAAAGTCCTACAAAATAATCATGCGCTTTTATAAAGTCATTCATATTAACTTGTCAAAGCTTTAACGTTACTAAGCAAAATTAACGATTTTATTAGTCTTTATCAGTGGTGGCCAAATGTGTAGCAATAAAACGATCATCATTTTCGTCAAATCACTTTTTATGGGGGACCTCGCAACTAAACACGCAATGAACGTTTGCTACGCTATATGTGTCCTTATCTGCAATAAGGTAAACAAAAGGGATGTATAAAAATAGCGTAAAGTCGTCAGTCATGATTTTAGCGGTTTGCAGGGGGTCGCATCAAGTCATCAATATTCATTTAGGAGCTTCCGAAACAAAACCTTCAGATAAAATAGCATTATTCATCCATGACTCAAAATAATATACCTATTAAAAGAAAAATGAACCTTTTACATTAAAGAAATGTACGTTTATTGAAACATGAAATACACTTTCAGTCGTTAATTCAAACAATAAGGATACTTGGCAAATAAACCAAAAATATATAGAAAATATCATCTAAAAACAATAGGACAAATTTCGGGGTTCGAAAAATGCATTTTTAGTAATAGACTCTTTGAGTTGTTAAAATACTACAAAAGTACGTTTTTAAAATGTATTTTTTTCAAATGTGGTCTAAATTAACACAAGAAGCGACCTATGCCCCAGACACATTCCTCTTGATAAGTTTGGGAATATAATTTTCGGGCTCCTCTTATAGTTGCTGGCCTCCTAGTGGTCCAGTTATTAACATATAAATTGTTGCGCACACTCATAAAGGAGCCTTTATATTTAATGCAACGCCAAAGGAAAGACAACCATGTATTTACTGTAGGTAATGAGTTCCCAACTTCGCCGGCGTCCGTTTTCAACAAAGGCATAATTAAATTAGCTTCTTATAAAGTTAAAACTAAGTAGAAAGTTTAGTATGTTTTCTTAAGAAGTTAACCCTGATTGAACTCGAGTATTTGCTGCATTTATTTAATTTTTTTGTTTCAATCCAAAAGGCAATAAATACAAGTTCAGACGAAATTCAAGACTTCGAGTCAGTTACTTCACATCTCACACAACTATTAAGTGCTGAGAGAAAAAGTTGCATCAAAGATAGAAATACGTTTTCTGAAAAAAGTTCTTAATCGTATTTTATTTATTCTTGATATTATTTAGGTAGAGAGATAAACTGAGTACTTGCTACTCTGATTTCCGACCTGGTGGCGATATTTACATGGCCTAATATTTTTCTATTGATATTGATTAGAAATTGTATATCTAAGTTTATATAATATAACTGGTAAGCATAAATCGTGTAGAACTAGTTAGAGGCAGACGGCAGTGTAGGTACGAAACCCCAACGAGTCGTCCTTGCTCGGCCGATCATTAAGAAGCCTCCGCCGCCGCCGCCGCCGCCGCCGCCGCCCGCCGACCAGCTTGAAATTACGATGCTTACCCACATTTTGCTTCCTTCCACTGCAAAGCTGATATGGCGTCATACTTAAGCATCTAGTATGACATATTTTTTTTATATACATATGCTTAATAGACCTTTAACTATTTAACTACCAAAAAAACTAAAATAATAAAATGCAAAAGTAATGTTGGTTTTTAAATATTTTCCAAACCTAAAATATATTAATTTCAGGTTTTTATAGTTTTTGTTTGTTTTCTCGAATATAAAATTGACACAACTGATTAGTTCTAACCTCAGACAAGGATTTAAAACTTTCTACAAATTTTAAAATATGAAGGCAGGTTATCTAATGCACACATACCATCAGTACCCAGCAAGCCGTCGTCCCCGAATTAACATTTCAGTAACCTGCTTTACAACACAATCTTGAATGAACTACTTTTCACAAGACTGAATAAATAAAAGCAAAAATGTTTAGGTGGATTCATCACGTTTTTGTTCATACTTTATCTAAAGTAGGTACAACAAGTGAGTCCCGGAACCATTATCCTACGTAACCAGTTACTCCTGTTTATTTTACCGCAATGAGTTTCCTTGCTATATTTCCTTGACTTTTTTAATTTTGAATACATTTGAACACAATTCGCGGTGGCTGTTGCTCGCCCTCGGCAATCTTCAAATTGCCTCTTTATGTGCAGATGTTTCGAACCCTAGTTTTCCGTCTTTTGAATGTCGTTTTGCTGTTAAATAAGTTGCTTTTATTGTAATCAAGATTGTATGCTCATCTATTAAGCAAGTGCGTGTTTATTTGAATATCTTCAAATTATTATTTTTTTTTGATTCGTACTATTTTAAAGTGTTAGCATAACATAATAATTAAGTTATTCGAATAAAAAAGACGGTATTTGTAAACATAAACAGTATAAGATTCACAATTAAATGTATACTTTCTCTTTATTAGGTAAACATTTTTGTATACAATCTTATAGCTACTGATTAAGTGGCTTAAGGTTGTAATTGGCAAGAAAATATCTATCCACACTCGAAATGTTGATGTCCAAGTTGCAATGCTCGGAAAACACATCCATTGGGAGAGGGTTTCAATCCATAGTACAAATTATAAAGCTTGTCACAAAGCGCTTCTTGCAAATTGGTTGTGTTTCAATTTAGAAGCGTAATACCACTCACTCAATGATTAATCACAATTTCTCCGAAACTGTGATGACGACACATTAAAAGTTCATCTGACGCGTTTTTTTGTACCCCAGAAGGTATTTTTATTTGAACCCTATGAGGGCAGAATAGAGAATGGAAGATCATAAGAATAGTGGTTAAAGCGTGTTTATTTGATAAAAACCTTCAACTCAATGTTAACGTATAAACAAATCTTACAAAAAGCTCAAATTCGAAATACTTCAATGCTAAGAATCAGAGAACCTTAATCAAGCATACCTTTATAACTAAGAACCTTCGAAGAAAAAACCGAATTAAAATCGGTTTATCTGCCGTTGTTTAAAAGTAATAAAAATAGGATCCTTGATACCGCCACGTTTTGTCGGAAGTTAAAAATTATCTCTGAATGCAAACATTTTTTCATGAAGCAAATGAATTCTGAAGAGTAATATTTCTTTGAGATCTGAACAAGCTTGAAAAAGATTTCATTATAAATAAACAGGGCAAGGGCCCGCGGCTAGCGCCAAATTGCCTCGTTATTTACCAGTCTTCTTGTTAAAAACAACATTATTACTTTTACGTAATTAGTTAACAACTCAAATTAAATTTCGCATCAAGAGGTTAGAGCCGCAAATCATATTTTTTGAACAATAAATACGACGAGATATTTCAACTTAATTTTAGTATTTCAATTAGGGAACATAAAATATTTAGATATAGAACAACTAATTGAAAAACTTTAACTTTATTAATATTTATGAGCTATACTGTCTTCTCCCATTTAATTAAAATAGTGATTAATTACTATTATCAGTCGTCACTAGGTAGGCCTTAGAATAAGAAATAGAACTGAAATGAAACAACAAAAAACATTTAAAAGTAATGAAAAGATACGTAAGTAAATACAAATGTAATTAGGAACATTTATAAAACTTACATCTGGGTCCTTTTCGTAAGAACATTTGTGAACATCAAATGCTCTTTGGCATTTATCCTTGTCCATCGTATCTAGAAACAAGACATCGCGTGTAAATATTGGGTAAGAAGAAAAAACCTAATGATTAGGTTCTAGTTTTGTCCTAATTAAAGGTAAAAGAATACATTGTTTATTGAAGAAGACCAGAAAATGGCATTTTGGACCACAAGCAATGGATTGTGAGCATTCAACATTCAATATTTAATTTTCTTAATAATGTAAAGGTAGATAATGTAGGTTTTAAAATGAGAACCTATTTTATAAAACTTACCATAACTTTATCTTTATAAACTCAATGCCTATTGTTTCAATGTATTCAAAACACTTTCAAACAAAAATGCTAGCAGCATATAGCAGATAGCAGATACTTAAAAATATATGAAATTGTTATCCATATACAATTCCATTATTTAATCTCTTACTTATTATAAAAAATATGGTTAAGAAAAAACAAGAAAAATGTTGTCAACAAAAAACTGACCTAGGTGTTTGCAAGAAAATATCATATTTGTTACTCGATCAGTGTACTGTTCGGGAATCAAACTGACCAACATGTCGTAGTCCACGACGCCTTCTTCATCAGCCTTTAAATATATAAAAGTTTAGACATAGTCATCAAACAATCAACAACATCAAATAAAAAGTATAAATCACTTAAAATTCTGGACCCACATTTATCAGTAACAAACGCAGGTACTTGAATTCTTTTAACATCAAAAACAGAATCGTGGCTGTATACAAATATGTAATTCAAACAACAAAGTTAAAATGAATTAGATTTTTTTTGTTACTTTCGTAGAGCGCACAAAGCGTAGGTGAAAATAAAATAAACAAAGGACAGATAGCTTACCAAGCTCCCTTCCTCTAGGAGGCAAAACATATAGCACTTCAATTTCTTGTCCTCCTTAAATATGCCGTTTTCACAATTCGCTATATCCTCTGGGGGCAAGATGGAATAAAGAGTCTTTAATGTACGCAAACGACAAACATGTATTGCAAAACAAAGTTAAATAAAAACGGCTTTATCGTTTCCTGAATGTTCGCTTTGCAATTTTGTATATGTTGATGTTCACATGATTTTGGTATCCGGATTTTGTTATTTAAAATAAATTAATAGTATGAAAACCGGGATCGATACTTGTTTTTAAATTAGAACATATCGAAATCATAATAGTTATCATATTACTTTATTTACTACCTCATACAAAACGACAAAAAACGGATCATTGTACCAAAACAGTTATACATAGAAGTATCCATAAAATAGATACTTGGCTTATTTGGTAGGGTGTTAGATTTGTTTTTTCCCGTCATTCGCATGCACAGGAACAAAGGTAAAGCGGAAATATAATTTCTTTTGGACTCACCCTCGGCGACCCCGGTTTTACCGACGCATTCGTTGTGAACATGCTGAATTATTTCTTTGATTTCCTCACTGAATTCCTAAAAATAAATTTGAATTCACAAAGTATCAGTGTATTTTTTGTTACGGTTTTTACCTTTTTACCTTACAAAGAACAACTGACAACTAAGTACCATAGAATCGTTTAGTTCGATTACTATTACAATGTTTTCATTAATATTTTATTGTAATACAAATAAAGTATAAATTACAATCTTTAATCGGATTTTTTTCTTCATTGAAGTGGTCGTATAACGTTATTAGCAGAAATTATGAACGATTTCATATTCGATTCCGTTTAAGATATAATTATTAGTTTTGAACTCAATTTCTACTTAATCTCTTCTATTGACACTAGAAAAAATGTCTAACCTTTGAACGTCCCAAATTAAATGCCTACCGACATTAAATATTAAAAGTAAGATAACATTGTCAAAGAAAAATATCAAGTCGAGATTCCCCAGGGACCGACCCAATGCACATCAACTTGTTTTATAAAATATAATATGTCGACGCAGAATAGGGCTTAATATTACAGCTCTTGTCAAATATTACATCACTTGAGCTACTTAATTAGCAAAATGCCAAATATTTTACTTAAACACATAAGAAGTTATAAAATTGGTAACGGTTTAACAGTCGATAGTAGATATTAAACGGATATCCGGTCCGGACACCCGATATACAAAAACTATGGTAATTTCATCAAAGTCACCTCAAAGCCAGCCTAATTTTGGTCATCCGGTATCCAAACGACTTAGATGAGTGAATATTATGGAGTTGGTATTTCACATAAAGAAATACAAATATCAATAATCGAGGAATTTTGAAGTTTTATTTACCCTTTATTTTGCTGTAATCGATGACCGAGACCTAAAAAATAAATTACACATACGGAATGTTTTAGAAGAGAATTAAAAGTCAGTTTTTTAAACATGAAGTTTACTTGAAAGTAAGAAAAATAGTTGTTCTGTGTACTTCATTATGTATTCTGCGGTGACGTTGAGCAATGACGTCTAGTGTCCGTACTCCCCCCCCTACCCCCCCCCCCCCCGGCACAGAGTCCCAGCACCGGCACCGAGCACCCATCCATCACCGCAAACACTCTACGTATGACATCAAAAAGTGTCACCTCACACAAAACACGGGGCAAAAGGCAAATAAGTCGTTATTACTTTAATATCGTAAAATGCACTCTTTTGCGTATATTTTAAATTTTAAGGTGTTTTTAACGCATTGGTGGTGGATGGAAATTTACCACAACAGCGAATTTTTTATTTTAACAGGTAGTTTAAAAGTGCAGTTGAACTATAGTTGGCTAAAAAGCACCTATGTCATTAATCATGCATCGTGTCATATCGTGCTTTTAGCAAAGAAAAGTGCGACATGACAACAACGTGCTTGTATCCCGTACATGCCAAGCTTTCGTCAATCCTTTGAATTAAAAAAATTACAACAAAACATCAATACTAGATTCCAAGTAGAGATTGCTGGTGTGAGCCGTTTGAAACTGAATATTTATTTATCTGTTAAGCTATATCGATCAAAAAAATAAACATATACACGGCCATAACATGCATTTTACTAAGCCATTCTGAAGATTTTTAACTCCTAACCCCTAACTGACCGAGGTTAATATACGATAAATTTCATACATTCCCAAATGAAATTATAGATGAATCGGTTGTTGAAGAATGATGCTAATTAAAATTTAAATATATCAATATCACTTTCCGAAGTCCTAGAAAGCAAAAAAAATGAGAAGAACACAAACAACAACAAACGTAAGAAAAAAATAATTTTTCACTTTCCAACCTCCGTAAAGAAGGATTCATAAAAGCCAAGTCTAGTCAAGCGTTTCGAGGGGTTTGCACTGAAACTACCATATTGTGATCCTAGTTTTGTGCATATTATAATAGTATCACGATACCGTCAATACCAGCAACATGTACGTGATACTGGATCGCAATACCGCATATCGCGTAATAATATTGTCAGTGTAATACCCCCTTTCACAAGAATATTGCATGATACAACAATAAAGAACAGCGATTCAATTTCTAATCATATAAGTCTAGTTGAGATATGTCCATGAGAGCGTCTATGCGATGTTCATGGAACAACCTAGCCATGCTTGTACAAAAATGTACGATTTATAGAGTTAGGGGCTTGGTTCTGCATTGGCCGGATTGAAAAAGACGCCGAAACAAGTTGGCTGATTTAGGCTTTGTTTTTGTAGCTGTTTTTGTATTCCTTGCCTTTACAGGCCGATATTGTCGCTTAGCGACAAAGCCGTTTTATTAAATATTTTAAAAAGCGCTGGATTGCAATCCTTAATTCTAAGATCACATAGCCTGGCGATAGACAAGCAAATAATTGCAGACTACATACTAAATAAGATTATTTCTTACCGGCTTTTGTTTAGCACAGAACCCAAATGCTATTAGTGCAAAGAAGACATGCAGCGTCTTCAACATGGCGTTACGCTGCCTCTGCGCCAATAAGGTTTAGACGAAAAATTATGCACTTTTATGCAAACCATTTTTAATTAAATCACACAGTAAGAAGTGGTAGTTAGAGGAGGTTAGTGGTTAGCTAATTAACACATTAGTGGTGTTACTTCTGCTCTAATCACAGGGCGGGAACTTTGTAACGTGAATAGATTAGCAGGTACCGGCCTCTAAACGACATCGTGGGTAATTGTACCTTTATGTCGTCTCTGCTGGTCCACAACGTCTAATAGCCACAGTTCAGTCAAAATTATAAAATTCAATTATTGTAGGAGTAATTATAAACACAAAAATTTTACATTTTTAAATAATTTATATACTTACTCAATTTAAAATGTGTATTCAGACAAGTATTACATTTAACGGCATGAGCTCATATTTCATCTCTTACAAATCTTAGTTTTTACCAAGTCATTTCCCAACCAGTTTGAAACAATCATTCATTGTTAAGGGAAGGTATAATAGAGGGCGTTTAGGTGTTTTTGAGCGGGTGCGTCTATTGTGCTGAACAATAAAATTAATGTCATAATTTGCAGTTCGCCCCGGGGCACAATAAGCCAAGCGTTATCTGACTTAATGATTATAAATGGTGTGAAAACATCCTAGAATCACGTGATAGCAAATACGTAAAAGACTAAATTTTTCATACAGCTACATGTTCAAATGTATATGTATGTACGCTTACTTTTACTATTCAAAATCTCTTGTTAAAACCACTATTCGTTTTCCCGAACAGTACCTTCTACTCGTAAGGCTAAGTGGAGCGCAGCACAGGTCATTTATAAAATAAATGTATGGAAAAAAACTTCATAACAAAAATTTACATCCCGTATGGAATTAAAATTTTCATTGATTGAACAATTACAATTTTAATTCCTTGATGGAGTCATTACCGTAAATAATTCCAATTCAATATCAAAACGTAAATTGTTTAACAATAGAAGTACATACATTTTAAGATAAACTGTCTGTGCCGTGAGAGCTGGGATTGCGAATGTATTTTTTGCTGAATAAAAAGAGAAATACAGAGTCATCACACAATAACCTTTTGCCTAGCGCGGTAGTGTTCAATCGACATGAAAAATCCATTAGAGTTGTTTGCATCTGCACTGAGCTGGCGCAGGCGAGGCCAGTGACCGTGGCTAAGAGGATTTGATGCAGTCTCCACTAAGGACACATTCATCTGATTGCTTCATCACCCACATTAATACTTCTATTCTTTTATAATATATCATTAGCGAGTTTCATATGCAACCTGCTATGCAATGCGTTGTATGATAGTCAATTTTTAAGTGAAGATGAAATGAATGTAACAAAAAAAATATTATTGAAAAAAATAACTGGAGATATCTTGTGTTTTTAACCGACTTCCATAAATATTTTTTAATCTACAGATTTGTATCAGACTTTAGGAATAAAGATTATTCTGTACTTTTTAAAGTCAATTATTTTTGTAAAAGTTTTTGTATTTTAGATTAGTTATTAATTACAAAATATTGCTTTCCCCGATGCAGGGGCGTTAATTCTTGAGGAGTTCTCTTGATACTTCACCATCAACTCCAATCCATCTTGATGCATTATCATGAGCATAAATAGGCTACGTGCTTCATATCAAATTTTATGTAATAAATGACTAGTTTATGTAGTATTTGACCTACAATACTAAAATCCATCTATTTCAGTCATTAAGGGTTTGTTTCACAAAGTCCAAGGCCCTGAATATTATGCTGTTTGCCACTTATCTGACGTAAAAAGAATCGTTAGCCACATAAAACTCAAAAAAATTAAACAGTTTGCATTTTGGGCGGAAGTGGTATTTGGCGGTTAGTAAGTTTGTAAATTAGTAATCCAATACTTCACTCAGACATTGTGAAATAAACCCTAAAAGTGGAAGATTGCTGAATAGTTTAATATAAAACGTTTTTTTAACCGCTGTAAATGCTACGATGTGACGTCGCGCTTCTAGTCCTCGAATGTCAGTGTCATTCGCTCGTCGTTCAACACTACGCTACTAGTTTACGCTATTAGTTTTCTGTATCATCGCATGTCATAGTTTATAAAATGATTTTACAATTATATATGTTGAATTTTGAGTTGTTAAATGCTTGACGAATAGCAGCGCGACGGCGCAACACAGATAATCTCAATCTAACATGGCTGACAGCATTTTCCGCAGTTCAGAATATTATGTTAGATTTTTTACAATCGGATTTCTAGGGCCAAAAGTAATTTATGTTTTGTCGAATCTAATCGATTAAAGACAATTTATTTAGAACTTACTCTAAAAATTAGTCAATAAATGTATGGCTTCACGATCATATTAGTTTGTAATATCTAATAGCAAACACCTAAAATATAAGACGGAACTGATGATGATGCCTAAGTAAATATTATATTCGAAGAATTTATTCAGTTTATCCAATTTATCCATCATCAGATCCTGACTTGGCGACAATGGGATTACCTCACATAATCCTTTTAATAAA
The DNA here is from genome assembly GCA_949316135.1 of Choreutis nemorana. Taxonomy (NCBI): domain Eukaryota; kingdom Metazoa; phylum Arthropoda; class Insecta; order Lepidoptera; family Choreutidae; genus Choreutis; species Choreutis nemorana. Next base: position 6,413,762 of record OX438598.1, read on the forward strand.
GAAATATTTTTTTATCGGTCCACAATCGACGGAGATATCCGTGAACATACAAAAAAAACCTTGATATAATGGAATACAATTGAGAAAATATAGATCTCACTCCTTTTTGAAGTCGGTTATATTATAAAAAATTTCAAATGAAAAAAAAAACAGAAACTACGTAGTTTCGAATAAATATATTTGTATTTTTACTTTTGCGACGTCATTAATGAACACAACGTTGAAGGATTATTTCTGTCCTTAATTATAATTGAAGTAAGTGCAGCGGTTGGAGGGTATGGGGTATAGCAAAGTGTTGGGCAGTTGAGAAGTGACGTAGATAGAGGAATGATGAAGGCGGAGACGTCATTACCGCAATCAAAGCACATCCTACCTTCACCCAGCTAACGACGAGGGCTCTCGATAAAAATTAAAAACACGTGCAAGCCCAGCCTGAGGAAAGTTTTAATGAGAGTACAAGGTACGCTTTCCACTGATAGATATACTAATGTTACGAAACTACGTTACAAGCGGTAAAACTCTTATACTAAATATTTAAGGTCATTGTTTCTGTATCTCTGTATGTATATTCATATTTTCGATACTAATAAATATTTTTAAAAGTGTTAGCTTGTTGGTAGGTCAAAGATAACCTAATATTTTTAAAAGTGTTAGCTTGTTGGTAGGTCAAAGATAACCCACCAACAAGCTAACACAATCAACTACTTAGTCATACGATTTTGAAAATTATTTTACCTATAGTAAGAATAAGACTTCCAGGGCGGTCATATGGTGGAATGAGACTTGTCTGCATCTATCAATCAGCATGTTATGTATTTGTATGGTAAATCGCTACCTATTTAGTATAAACATGAGTAACCACGCAATAGGGAATATCCATGAAACTTTATTTAATTATTCAATCAATTTACCGAAAAGTATGAAAATAGTATATTTACAGCGAAAACAGAATTAGAAATGTACGATAAATCAGGGCGACCTACCTTTAAAAGTAAATATATCTCATCAGATCAACCTTTTCTATGGAAGTTGACGTTAAGGTTATCTGTCTAACCAACGACTTTAAAGCTTTATAACTGAATTATTAATCCATCAGAAATTTGAGAAAATCTGACGGAATAGTAAATAAAAAAGACATGCATATTCCTTATTCAGCTTTCAGCTTTCAGCTTTCAGCTGCGTACGCGACTACAAGCTACGAAGAACATACCTACTAGACAATGGTATAACTAGACCGTCCCAGACTCGTGGCAAGTGAACAAGACTGAGCGCTTTGTATAAACAACTGGAGATCTTTTTTTTAAGTCTCCATTTTAAGTAAACCAGCCTACCTTCCGATGTCCACGCCCATGGTAAATTTATCGACTAGAGCCGTTCTCTTCAAACTGGCGATCGTTTTTTACTTCTTCACACAAAGGGCCCCACTTGCAACGGGGGCCCTTTAGGCTCAGGGCCCGTGGCATTTTGCCGTCATTCTACACGCTAGTTACGCAACTAATATTCGACACCTCATAACCTTTACCTCTAATCTGATACGAACTGATCTCAACTAGTGTTAGGAAATGAAATTTGTAAGGTCCTGTGTTGATTATTAATCAAATTTTAGGATTAAAAAGGGCACATATAAAATATAAAAAAAAATCTTATATCTGAGAGCAATTTTCTTGAAATAATTTTTATTAATTTATTCATTCATCGAAGATTACTATTGCAATCATATCTGATACAAATGACCAGTTAATCTTTCACAGGACTCAATCTTTATAATTTGTAGGGAAGCTTCCACAGAGCAGAGTGATACTCCAGGTGAGAGCCCTTTTGCAAAGATAACTCAATAGCATTCCAGAATACTAACATGCAAATCCATGTTCCTACCTACCTGCCTTACATTTGCTGACATTAATGTTCATACTTAATACAAAAAACATATGACGTTACAAAACATGAAAGTGAATATTATGTTTCTGTTATCTTAACGTTAATTAGCTACGGTAGAAGCATTGCATAGAGAGACGGACTCTACAACTTAAGAACGAGAATATATTCGAAGATGACAATACAGTAATGTAACATTACATAAAATGAATAGCCTCTCATTAATATTTATATTACAAAATTAATTAATCATAGGTACCTATTACTGTTAGTTAATAAATGAACTATTCACCAAATAATATCTATGTATTCATCATTTCATAGACAAAGATGAGATTGTATTTAAATTAATTATTTGTTAAAAGGATAGGTACTACATTCTGTCAATGATGGCTGCAATGGAAGCCCTGCATTAAGTGCTCTGTAGGTAGTTTGACCGTGCGTACCTAAGCGGCTTTATTTTACATCAGCTCATACGTAATAAAATCAAATTTGATAGCTTCTGTCTATACTGCGTATAAACCTAGTTCAATCTGAGTCTAAGTTTTTGTTCATCTGTACTCACGAGCGCCTAGTAGTACCTATTTAGGCAGCTATTAATTATGATACAACCCGACCTTCAATTAGATACATTTGTTATCAAAATGTCATCTAGGTATCATTTAACACTTGCCTTCGAGAAGGTCCTTTTTTTCCATGCCATTCATCAGCTTACATTTATCAGTTTCTTTTGATACAGCCTACTTTTATAAGAAGACTTCAAAGAATACTGGGGCTGGATTTTAGAATAGGAATTACCGACATTTCTCCTTAAAGTCTTTAGTGATTTTGTATAAAACATCTTAAATCTATGCAACAATATCAACGAAAACTGCCTGACTACCTTAGGTATTTCATAATTTCTCGTCTCTATAGCAACTCAACTCTTCTTTTGTAAGAATAATCAAATGAAAGAAGATATAAATTGCGCGGATCCCTTCAAAACAATAGTGATATAAATGTTATGCGAGAGAAAAACCCGGATGCAAATACCATTCATATTAATTAGTAAAGCGAAACGGAGCTTTCACGAAATTAGAACGTGATTACAAGAGATTTATTATGATGTCTGGAATAGCTTTTTGGAGCAAAGGTTAGCCATTTAGTCACGAGAAAAGTGGATGAGTGAGCGAACCAATCTGAAATGTATAATTGATTAGTGATTTTTCCTACTCTTAGAACTTTTTCACGTATAATTATAAAACCAAGCTTCTGAATCCTTTTCAAGTTAGATAATGGAACAACATTAATTTAGTCTAATCAGAATTTAGTCAAGAGATAACAAAGATGGGAGAGAGGTTTAATAATATTTAATTATCAACCGTCTTATTAATATTAATAAAGTACGATAAAACACCAACAAAAATAAGTACCTACAGCAGATCAATGAGGCCTTGCATGTCTTAATGCGATTAGGGGTTCTGATTTCTCCATCCCCACTGTAATGTTGATGGAAACTTAAATAAATAATAAATAAATAAATAACCACATCACGACACACACATTGACTTAGCCCTGCACTAAGTATCGTAAGAACTTGTATCGCAGGTGCTAAGCAACGATATGGTATATACTAAATAAATAAGAATACAACATCCAAGACCGGTAAGCGAAACAATGCGTCTTGCAAATAACACAGAGTCCCGCCCCGCCGGGATTCGAACCCGGAACCTCTAGCGTAGCAGTCGGCTGTTTACACCACTGCGCCACCGAGGTCGTCAATAAACTTATAAATTAAATCATCGAAAATAAATTACTAGGAATAAATACCCTTTTTCTCGAAATAGGGAAGAAATATTAAGTTATATGTAGGTAGCTAGGTAAAAAACTGGTTGTTCCTATTATCAAAATCTTCTGAAAGAAATTAAATAACAAATGGTAATGCGTAAATACACACAAATCTACTTTCATTATTTAAAACCTAATTACCAACCTAGGTACCTACTAACGTCCCAAAAACATTAGATAGGGGAGACCAGGTAAGAAAGTACCTAACATGGGAAAATCGTATTAAAATAACTTGTGAAAAAATTGTTTGCCTATAACGACAGCTATATCACTGATATGAGTCTATTCTATTCTAATCCCGGCTCACCATAAAATTATGGAGCTTTGCGGTCAGGTCGTGGACGTAGCGAGTAAGTACTCCAAAAAAATTGTTACTTTTACCTCAAAAATAAGTTTTGTTCGTTGTTTAGGGTTCCGTACCTCTAATGGAAAAAATTAACCCTTAAAAGATCACTCTGTTGTCCGTCTGTCTGTCGGTCCGTCAAGAACTTTTTCTCAGGAAAGCGTAGAGGTATAAAGTTGAAATATATACCAAATACTGAGGTCTAGTATCTCTTAGAAATGTGAAAAAATCAACTCTCTAAGACTTCGCCATCAAAACGCCGGTTTATATCGCATTTCCCATTTATTAGCAAAGATAATAAAAATTTCTACTAGTACTTCCCATTGACCTAGAATCATGTTATTTGGCAAAAAGAAATATCTTATCTATTGGTAAAAACGTAGAAACGTATTGGAAAAAATTCGAAAACCGTAAATTTGTCGTTACAATTTGTGTGTTTTTCTATTTGTCTGTCAAAACTTTTTTTTCTTAAGAACGCGTGGAGGTATGAAGTTTAAATTATATTAAATACTCATCCCTAAATACTTAATTAAATACTTAATCCCTTGATGCTGTGAAAAAATTAAATTTCTAAGTCAACCCAATCAAACGGATTTGTAAGGAAAAAAAACCAATGGAGCACTTTCCGTTGACCTCGAATCAAAAAATTTGGTATGAACATTAGTATAGTGAAAATCCGGAAACCGTAAGTCTGTAGTTTCACCAAAAATGCAAAAAATCTGAAAAAAAATCGAGATTCAATTCTCGTGGTGTAAGATCTATTTAAAATATACCTATAAGTTTGTACGGAACCCTCGGTGCGCGAGTCCGACTTTCAACTACGTTTATTTTAATTAAGGGTAAGTTAGTTTAAAGTTGAGTGTAAAGTGTTAGTAAAATAGCATAACTATTGTTAGAACGAACAGTAGTTTTGGCGTTTAAAACTGTTTCTTTCTAACATATATTTTCGGTTTAAATTCAAAGGCCGATCAAAAGTACCTGAAATAGTCGGGTGTGGTATGAAACTATGCACGAATGCGAAGGAAGTCAAAGAAGTCTGTAAAAATCGTTGTGTATGGCGAGCAGTAGTCTTTACATACAGTCCACTTTTGGGACAGAGGAGAGAGGATATGTACGTATGCCATAATCGTTTTTCTAATTTGGAGATGATATAGAAATATTTGGGATGCTTCAGACACTCCAGCATCGAGTGGAGTATAATTTTCGGTGAAGTAATTTTATTTGCAGATGACACATCTTTTATTTTTAAAACCAACAGAAAACATAATGAAGAAAATGAAATAAATTCAACTTTAAAACAAGTAACACTCTCACAATTTGCTTCTTAATAGTGACAAGACTAAATGTCTCAAATTCTCTTTGCCAAACGGGCAGACATTATCGACAGATGTTAAAATAAATAATGATGTGTTGATATCTTAGGATCGACTAAATTCTTAGGCTAATGTTCAACTCAAACTCAACTCTTCAACTCAAAACTTCAGTGGAACGCACATTTAGAATTAATTAGTAGTAAATTAAGCTCGGCCGCAAATACAGTAGGGAAAATTTGAAATTTAACGGATCTCCCGACAGGTAGACTGGCAGATTTTCATAGTATTATGTCTTATGGGTTACTACTATGGGGTAGTGCGGCCGAAACAGATAAATAGAAAACAGAAAATAAACAGATATTTATTTTACAAAAAAGAGCTATCAGAACTCTGTATAACTCAAAGCCGCGACATCCATTACGACAATTATTTAAGGAAATTGATATGCTCACCTTACCGTCCTCAATATATTTTTGACAGTATTATGTATGTAAGGAAACATCTAAATGAGTTTGACAGACTAGGTCACGGTATAAATAACAGAAATAATGATAAATTACGTATCCCCACAGTTAGATTAGCAAAAACTAGTTAGTCATTTGATAATAAAATTCCAAGAAATGTAACAGAAATGTCAGATATAAAATTTAAGCAATATGTTCAACAAATTTTAATTAAGAAGGTTTACTATAAAATTCAAAAGTATGTAGAGGATAAAGATATATGGGAGTAACATAATTAGCTGCACAGATTTATCTTATTGACAGTTGGAGTGAAGACAGAATTATTATGTTAAAAAATTGTAATTTGTAGAAGAAAATTTTGTGTTTAAATATTGAAAAAGCAACTACGGAAGTTTCTTCCGGATTCTTCCCCGTAGAAATAGCATTCCGAGCCGGTGGTAGTAAAAAATGACGATTTGAAAATGCTTATTTTAAGTCTATTCGAATAAAAAACATTTTGACTTTGACTCTGACTTTAATGGAGGTATGGGTTACACATGTTTTATGTTTTCAAGAAATGTTTAATCTTGAAACTAATATGAAACCTATAAATTAATCAGTCATATATACCTTTATATATACCTTTTTTTTTAGATTACAATACATAAATCTCTCTTCCATTTATTGTTACAACTATTCTTAGGGGGGGGGATGGTTGTAATAGATCCCACATTTTTTAAATGTAATTTTTCTTATATTATTAGTTCCATTTATATTGGTTTCAAACTATAGCTGGAATCAATCTATCATGGGTAGAATTTTGATATTCCAAAAGTGCGATAGAACAAGAAAATTGAAAATTATTACGTTCGTCCCTGGTCTCCCCAATCATCTTTCTGTCACATAACATAAAACACATAAACTCACGCCGTAATTAATCCCTCGAGAGGGGGAGGCAGAGGTGGTACACACCGCATTTCCCATGTTTATGTTGAGTCCCTGTCTGAAAGGTTGCGAATCTGTCACCACTACCCGGGCACAATGAGGAACATGGCAGCTACAATATACGGCATACGGTGAAATCAGACACGAACTTAGTTGGTATTACTACGTATTGGTCACTAGATTCTTTTACGAAGACATCAACATAAATTTTAGGCGATAATCAGAATGTTTAGAAAAGGTTTCCATTAAAAAATCCTAAAGTGGGGAAGCTTTTTATAGAGTTTAGTGTGAGGTATCATTGGATAGTTTTTTAAACATTGAGGGGTTTTTAAACGATTTTTATTTAGGTATTCCTTTGTGAAATATTCAAAGGTAGAACACATTTTTGGTAAAAACAGGGCATCCTTCCCCCTCTAAAAGCTAAACAGCAGATTTAAAAAAAAAATGGAAAAATTCCTGATAGCAGTCCATTTAATGAACTTTGAAGGAAAACTATAACAGCTTAGATAATTTTGTTAGTTCAAGAGTTATGGAGGCTGATGAGATTTGATTTCATAATAAATAAATAAGAATGTAAAATATTTAAAATAAAATTATTACAATTATGGGTGACTACGGAACCTGATTTTTTGCGACTTCCTCAAAAGATGTTACCCAACCCAAGTCATATTTTCAAAAGAAATATTAACTACACCTCTATTTACAATGTTAGCAAACTAAGTGTGTCCAGTCTCCACTAAATTATTTTACTACATACCCACTAAACAAATGACTGAGAATGCTGAGACGCAGCAAATAAACTACTCAATTATCTAACATTTTCAATACATTCATTCATTCATTCATTTTAAAATACATAATGTAATTGATCAAAATCAGATTTTCTTTATTACTTAATTCACAAAAAAAATCTAGCCGATACAAGAGATATATGGCTTTGAAAACAGAACTACTAATACTATAACAAAAATAATAACTTGCAAACTATTTTATCTAATCTTACAAGGGAATTTTTCTTCCCACGAAATTCTTTCAAGCACAACGATTTAGAAAAATAAATAAGTTGGTTGGGTTAAGTACTGTGACCATAACGCGGCAGCAAAGAATAAGCAGTGAATTAACCGTTTTTATTAAATAGGCGCCCGTTGTAAAATATTTTAGTAAGCATACTTTGGTGCACATTATTTTCGGTGGACTAAGGGCAAATTAAGAAATAGAAAACAGGAATAAATTTAGGAACAGTTAAATACTATCTGAGTACCTACTTGAAACAAAACTATTTTAGAATCAGTTATGCTATGTTTAGTGCCTATATGTAAAGATAACATTGCGGTGTGTAGCAAGCACCTCTGCCAACCCCTCTCGAGGGACTACGGCGTGAGTTTACGTTTTATGAATGTAAGAAAGATGACATTAAATTTTTATTGAACTTAATTAAATAAGCGTTACTGATTGAATCGTGTTTTATTTAGATTAACTAAAAATCATAAAAGTTTAAAAGATAATGAGTTTCAATAAATTCGATTAAAAGAGTTTGTTATGACTCAAATAATTAATAGACTAAGTTTTAATTGAAAATCGCAAAATTAAACCGTTTTTTTTATGGATTAAACAGTATAGAAATTTTGATTTATTTAGTGTGAAACCAAGTCTTTTCGGTAAGTAGTACTTTTGAATATTTAGTGTTTTAAATACTAATTTCCAGAAATAAAAATACACTCCCAAGTGTGCAGACTCTACATGTTAGAATTTTCAAGATTTACTTTTTATTTCGTTTTGTTCGATTTCGAGTTTAACGTAGGTACGTATAATTACATTAAAAAACGATACGATAAATCTAACCATAATTCTAGTTTAATATTTTAGCAAATTGATTACTTTTCTGTGACTGTGACTAACTGAGCATCTAAATCTTTATTTTTATGCCTAAGTATAATTTACCGGATTTCAATAAAAATACAATCAATAGTTAAACCGTATGAGCCTCGTTAAGTTAATAAAAAAAAATCGTCAACTTTTAGTAAAAAGAAATTACTATACAGTGCCTACCATCTTACTAGACGATTTATAAAGTATAGCGTGTTGCGCCGTAGCTTTGGACGCGTTTTTTAAACCTTTTCCGACGTTTAATAGTTATTCTGCTATTTAGAATGAAGACAAATCAATGATAGTAGAAATCGTCTATCGCCAATCTCGAGCTATAAATGTAGTTTTTACCAGTCTTTATTTAATAAATATAGGTATATAAGATTATATACAGTAGGTAATTATGATGACATTAACAATTCAAGTTCACTTCGAAGGAACCATCAAAGGAAAATCCTGCCATTTTCATGGATAAATAATATTTTATAATAAGTATGTGTGTCAAATTTTATTTAAATCCCCTCATCCGTATTTGCGTTATTGAGTTTCACATTATAATTATAATATTAGTCCAATCTACCATATAGGTACCAATTTCCTCAAGTGCATGCCAATGCCTTAAAATATTTGGTCTCTCCATACCAGGTCACGCAGTAGGTAGATAAGTTTTCTATTTGAGACCCTGGCTGGTTACCTACCTAAAATAGTTAAAAATATACCTATGAGTAAAAATACCATCATTCGAATTTCGACTTTTCCTTTAAAAACTTTGATAGCAAAATCAAACTATCGCATCTCGTCGAAAAAAATTATAGATATGTGGAAATTATTTTTACGATTTTAAATGGTAAACTTTAAATTAAATATAGGTATGGGAATAGGCCTTTATAAAGCAACCATTTACCGTTAGCAAAACGAATTCAAGCTCGGTGATCTAGTTTCGAGGGATGAAGAATTAAATGGTCGTCGTCAGTAATGAAACATTTTATTCAAGAGAATTTTCGAAATGAATGCACGTAATCAACATGTATTACAGATTGGATCGGAAAACTATCACAATATTCTACACGAGCACCTTTGCTAGAGAAGATAGTGGGTAAAAAATTTAACCAGGCTCAACTTAGCACATTTACGCCATGGTGAGGGATAGCGAATCCTGGATTTATTAATGCGATCTAGAAATAAAACGTCAATCAAAAGTTTAGCTGTTTCAAAATAACTAACGCCTACCGTAGTGAAGCGATCAAGAAGCGCGGGAAAGGTTTCGATCACTAGTTTCGTTTCTATTTCGAAATCAAAGCAGCATCAACGCTAAATAGTCTATATCTACTAATGTAATATTATAAAAGGAAAGATTTGATTATTTGTTTGAATTAAATAAAAAATAGGATTCTTTCACCATTAAAATCTAACATCATTCCTGTTGAACGCAGCCGATAGAAATTTGAAAAAAAAGACCTATATCGACCCAAACAAAGCCGGGCCGGGCTGCTAGTATACTACAAAATATATGCCAGAAGTATTTACCTTCTGGTCCTGCAACTACCAACAGTTAAACAGGAGATCACAAAATTCAGTATCAACTACCAACATAGACTTAAACATCACAAAAATGAACTTGCTATCGGATTATGGGGAGAGAGAAATATAAGTTATAAGAGACTGAAAAGACATAGTGTTCCAACTCTACTGGAAAGATTCATCAGGATGGAATGAGACACTTAATTGATGGTCCCACCAAGCTAAAATCCTGAACAAATATAAAATATTAAACAGAGTAGTGGCTTATTGTTAACTCAACAGATTGCCATGTTGCAGAACAAAGAAAAAAATAAAAATAAAAGATGTATTTACCACCATGAACAACGACCAACCAAACACCGGGCTCCGTGGTTTACTACTTCACCACGATAACAGACCCGCGCTCTCAAAACAAGGGATATTCTGAACAATAAACCGATTAAAGTCTTAGGTCACTCTCCTGACAGTCATGATCTGACACCATGTGGCTTGTTTTAATAACCAAAACTAAAAAATATCTGAAAGGAATAACCTTTTCGCCGAAAGATCCATTAACAGCATTCAAGAGGGCCGTAAAAAGGTTACTACGTCGGACTGAAAAAAAATGTATCGAAATTTGGTTCAGACGTATGAAACTTTATATACTTAGATGCTAGTGAAGAGTTCTTTGAAATTATTTAATAAACAAACTATCTACATAAACTGTAATTTTAGTTTCTCAACACTCACTGAGTGCCCCACGTACGCTACTAATAAAAAGCCCAAGTATTTTTTATTACCTCTTTATTTACGAAACTTTTTCTGTTGACAATTTATATATTGTGTTTATTCAGATAAGTCAAAGCCTAATATGTTGGTATACACAGTTACACAGCCTACTTGCATACACAGTTTTTATTGAGTTTGCTTAAAATAAGGTATGTACTTTAATGTATAAAATGTTAATACATAATAACATAACAGTTGTAATAAACTGAATCTGGTTGAAGCCTAATGTTGGTTCAAGCTTTTGTTTTAGTTACCTGTTATTGATATCATATCGCATTTAACATGTCTGTGTACAAATTTATTGAATTAAATCAATAAAAACTTGGTATTTAAAAAATGTTTTTGCTATCACAAAGAAAGGAAATATTTACCTACATAATAAATTCGCAAAATGCAAATTACACAACCGCAATAATTTAAATAAATTTAAATGCTCTATCTATAGCACTTGTTCAAATATTTCAAAAATTTACTCTTACATGTAAATTGTACAACTAATATAATACTTGGTTAACCTCTTTTAGTTTCTTTATGAATTAATACATTATTTGTGCGTAATTTAGTAGTCAAGAACATTAAGACCTTAATACATACTTAAATATGTTATTACTTTTCATAAGACAATAATCTTAGGAAAAGATACAAAAAAAATAAAAAAAGTTATAAATAGACTAAAATATATGGAAGTAAAAACTTAGCATGAGCAAAGATTTTAGGACTGTCCTGCTACATATAGTATTTGATGCTTTTGAGCTGTTCTTTGTTTAATTTGTCACAAGCATGGAGGAGGCAGTGGCATATCAATAAGTTTGCAAACTTCTAGCAGAAAATTCTTAAGAATACCACCTTGATTCCCTTTTGATCCATTGAGAGTTATTGTTGGTATAAATGTAGGTTTTATAATATTTGTGTCATCACCATGTTTCTTTAGTAATGCTGAACCATGCTCGTGATTTGCACAGTAACTTATAGGATCTGGATCTTGCTTCATTTCTTTGGCACACTGAAAAATAAATATTAAACATTAGTCATTTCTAGAAATTCATTGTAACATTGACATCAGAAACTTCAAGCCTTATTCATTCTTAAAGATCAATTACTAGAAGAGTATTCAAAAGAATAATTCAAATTTGTTTTTTTTTAATAACAGTAATATAAGTTTATACATTTCAGATTTTGAATTATTACCCTTTTGAGAGCTGCATCAACATCCATGTTGTCTATGATCATACATTCTGTGAACTTTACATAAGTGGTCATGTTTCTCAGAGCCTCAATAGAACATGCATGGATTTTGTTGGCATAGCACTCCTCTTCACCATGCTGGCAGTTAAAGAAATAATGCCCATTTTCTTCTTTGGTCTGGAAATAAAATGAACATTTTTATAAATCTAATGTAATCAAAACACTTTTCATTACACAACACATTAATTGAAAAATTATTAAGTCACAACTATATTAATAAACAAATTTAAATAATTCATAATAATTGTGCAGTCTTAAGATTTTTAATATGTTATCTATACTTAACATAAAAAAGGATACAGAGATTGTTATGTCAAATGAAAAATAATTAGATTTATTTTTTACCAATTGTATTGTATTGTTGTTTGCGTGTAAAGGCAGTTTTATGGAAAATAAATGAATAAAATATTAAACCAAAAAATAAAATTTAATACTCACTGTAGCTTTACCATAAGGAACTAATGAGATGTCTAGAAACTCAGACAGCTTTTCTGTGACTGGTCCCAGATGCTTCATGAAGAAATGTTTAGAGTCAGGGCACAGTGCTTCATAGTATACCCTTACCTTCACTTTGTCTTGCTTATGTCTATTGTACTTATCATCCTCCAACTCAGCAATTCCACTCTAAAAATATAATCAAAATCATTGTCATCATAACCCAGCAACTCAATCATTCAATTAAAATTAACAAGATACAATTATTGAATTAAAAAATGATTAACATAATTGATAAAAGGAATTAACTCACATCAGATAGCTGTGTCACATGTTTATCTGGTAAAAGTCTAAAAACTTGCCACATAATCAAAGCCAACAATATAAAAACTACTAATCTGTATCTATTACATGAATAGAAAACCATACTTAAATATTTACTCGTTTATTATATTAATCAATACCAACACAACCCAATATTAAAAGGTAAAAGACTAAAAGTACTAGATCATCATTTATTTTCTTTGGATACGAATCTAAGTCGTTTTGCTGCTTTCGTTCAGCTCAATAAAATTTTAACCATTTTAGCAGTACACATAGGACACAATCGAGTCTTCGAATAAAAAGTTATCATAAACAAATGTCATTCTTCCGACAGTTTTTTTTCTTTTCTTTTCGCCCATAGCGTAGGCTATAGTCTTTCGATCATACCGCCTAGTCTTTCGTAGAAATTCTTCCGTTAGTATCACGCTTCACTGTCAATCAACTTCTTTTATGTACCTATTTCTATTACAGCATTGGTTTGAGTATCATCATGCCAAATCGTCGGATTTTACTTTATCTAAAATTGTAAAGTACTGCAGACATTCACTGGTAAAAAACTAGCATTTCACACATTAAATTCTGCAGATATACAAGTTATGACAATAAAGTTTATTTTTTCACTGACATTTCACTTTCCCGATAAGTAACACTGTCAGGGGGAGTTACTTAGCGGGAACGGGGAGTGGTGGTTGAAATTTTCTTATTTTACCGTCTTTTTTGTGTATCAGCAGAGTTTAATGTGTAAAATGGTAATGTTTTAACCAGTGAACATCTGTAGTCCTATACAAGTGTGGAGAAAGTGAAATACGAAAATTTGGCTGCTCTTTTCGTCATTTCCAAGTAACTCAATAAAGTATACAGTAACATTACTAGCATGTTACTGTAGAAACAATTAAGAAAGAAGAAAAAATAACACGAAAGACTTGTACTGTATGGGCTAAAACCCTTTGCCATTCCCGACAAAAGGGAAGAATTAAACCAAGAAGAACACTGTCAGTTGAGTTGGTCCTTTTTTAATGTATTTCTTTAACGGCATTGGTTTTAGTACCATACTGCCAAATCATTTGTAGTTGTAATTTCTTCGTTCTTGAAGATGATGAGATGATAAATAAAATAATAATAGAATGAATGATGAAACTACCTACAGTAACCTGATATCATGGTTACTGTCGGCTCTAAGGAGTTACTTAGGAAAAGAGCACCCAAATCGTCGTATTTCACTTTCTCCACACTTTTACAGCACTGCAAACATTCTCTAGTTAAAAAACTCGCATTTTATACATCAAATTCTGGTAATATACAAGAATATATAATAGATTGAGAAAATTCTAACCGCCACTTCCCGTTCCCACTAAGTAACTCTTAAGTCCTAGCTCATTACTCAATGTCAATAGCATTTTACTTTTTTTTTAAGTCCAGAAAAACAAAGACCGTTTTCCTCATGTAGCTTTGATAAAATAATTGCTTTTATTTTAGAACCATTCCTAGAAAATAAATACACAATGCGAATGTTTGAAATGATAGAGCTCATCTATCCACTCCTTGTTATCAACATCATCAATTGGTAAGGAAAAAGATAGTGGTTACGTAGAAGGCTAATAAGGTATCCTAGTATGAAGAACAGCTATTCGAACCTTAGCTATTAAGCCGAAAACCCAAAATAGCTTTAACTTTATAGAATAAGACGCCATATTTAAAATAATATTTATTTTATTAAATAGTCGCTCTAATCGTTCAATTGTAAGGCATTAAATCTTTCCATGCTGTAGAAACCAGCTTTAACTTGCCTTCCTCCAAAAAATCTGCCATTCAAGTCAACAACAGCCTTGATAGCACTTTCGATTCTTTTAAATTCAACAAATATTCTCACAGCTTCATCTGCAGGTGCAGATGGGACTTCAAAGATGACAACTTTTATGACTTCTCCATATTTTGTATGGCATTCATCCTTTACTTCGGGTTCTAATTCAGAATCCACATCTCCTGGACCCACCATATTCTGAAATTTTATAAAATCAATCAATTATTTGCTTTCAGATTAACTACCTAAAAAAATTATGATGTTTGATGAACTTACCCTTAGCAAAACTACTTTACTTGGAGATTTCATAATTTCTGTTATCGATGGTTCTTGTCTTGAATTTTGTGGAGAATTCATTCCATGAACAGGCGAGTCTGAAAGTCGAAATTTTAGGATTTTTTTAGGATTTACTAACACCAAAATTAGATTTTGTTTAAAACACAAAAACAAATTATATAAACCTGGTCCAGGTGGCAACGGCATAGTAAATCCTGGGGGAGGCATGGCATTTCCTCCATCTTTTTCATGAATAATGCGTCCTCCTCTTTTTGAAGTCTTTTCCACTTGGAGAGCTACAGACATACCTTGCTCTTTTTTACCCAAACCTTGGCCTTCCTAAAATACATATATAATTAATATTAAAATAACAAAGACTTTTTACATTCCAATCTTTTCACTTATGAATATTATCAGCACAGACTAATGATTGGACTCCGGGGCGCTCCAACTAGATGCCGCTCTTCATACTACCAATAGCTTATTAAATGGTGCAACTGGTTTTTGACATTTTATTTTAGAATGTTTTGACTTTTAACTAAAATAATGCTGTCAACTTTTACAGTTTTGCCTTATTAATGGGAAAATGATTTTATATCAGCCTTGTACTTTGGAAGTAGTTGCTGTTGTGAATAGAGCTTATGAAAAGTTCAATGAATGTAGGTATGTATTGTAAAAAATTACATCAAAGTAATTACTAACACATAAATGAGTGAATATCAATGTTTCTGAATTTAATAATCAATCTGTTTGACATGTTTCATTGTATGAAAAAGTTGATACCTATGCTGTAGGCCCTTTTTATGTAGTATTTTTCATGGTATTATATTTTTCTTGTATGGTTCACCATCAGTCATCCATTGCTAGGAAAATGGATCAACTACGCCAGATTAGTGTACTTGGAGCTGTCGCATTTTTCTTGTATGCATGCTCTATTTTGTAAGAGCACAACAACAACCAATAACTAATTGATGGTTATCACCTTAAAGCCATATTTGGCCATGATCTTTGCAGCAACAGAACTTGCTCCATATCCTCCAATGGAGAATCCTTGTGATGGGGGTGTTGATGGTGCAGATGTAGGGGCTTGTGGTTGTAATGGGGCTTCAGCAGTGAGAGATGGGGGAGGTGCAATGGCAGCACCAGCTGAACGTTTCACAATCTCCTCAGCTTCCTCTTCTTCAGGTTGCTAAAATAAAAACAAAAACCATTAGAAAAACTGAAATTAACAGAATAATATCTTTAAAAAAAGGTTGTCTAAAAAATTGAGAAATTAAACATGATTTTTTTATTCAAGACCAGGCAGGCATTTGACCCCAAATCCGCTTGATGTTAAGCGGCGATGAGGTCTAAGGTGAATCATGCCTGCCTAGGAGAAACCTATTCACTCTTGCCTTAAAGAGGCCCAAGTTATATTGGTCAGGGAACACATCGGCAGGCATAGAATTCCACACCCCTACAGTACGCATTATTAAGGAGCTATCGAAGCGTTTATTCTGGATGGTCGGAATATCTACCACAAAAGGATGCAACTTCAGCCTACGTCTAGTATTCCGATTATAAAAGGGGGCCGGTGGAATTAAATTGTGCAATTCCTGCGCACACTCTCCGAAATGTATCCTATAAAATAACGATAGACACGCAACTTCGCGGCGGTGGCTGAGGTCTTGAAAGTTAGCAATATCATCGTCAATCCCGATGATTCTTCGGGCTCGCTTTTCAACAGAGTCTAAAGCTGCTAGCTGATACTTGGCTGAACCATCCCAAAGGTGACAGCAATACTCCAAACAAGGCCGAATTTGCGCCTTATACAGGACAAGCCGTTGTTTGGGCGTGAAGTATCGCCTAACCCGGGATAGAACACCAAGCTTTTTAGCCGCCATTTTGGTTATAAACTCTATGTAGGAGCCGAAATTCATGTTCGACGATATTTCCAGGCCAACAAGTTGCATATGATTTCGGTAATTATCGGTATCGATACACCCCGGAAAGTCGGAGTCAGCTTGAAGGGACTCCGTTTGGCGGAAAAAACACACGCCTGTGTTTTGGCTGCATTGAATCCAACAAGATTGGCTTCACCCCAGTTCGAGACTGCCTGAAGTGCCAGATTCAAGCGATCAACTAGATACTCTCGACAAGACTGAGTTTCATTCCGACTGGCCCGAGAACTGGAGAAGTATCTGTCCGTAACAGTAATCAAGTCATCTGCATAACCAACTGTTCCAGGAACTAGCAGATCATTAATGTATAGCAGGAATAGTGTTGCGGACAGAACTGACCCCTGGGGAACACCAGCGTCGATTGCTTGTTGCTTGGACAAGAAACCATCCAAAACCAATTGAATCGAACGGCTCCCAAGGAAGTCGGAAATCCAATTACAAAGGCCAACCGGAATCCCAAAAGGCGGAAGCTTGCTTAATAGGCTACCGTGTCAAACCCGATCAAAGGCCTTGGAGACGTCAAGTGTAACAGCGATGGCTTCACCGTATCTCTCTATAGCCTCGCTCCAAAAGTGGGTGGCCTACACAAGAAGATCCCCAGTAGAACGACCTCGGTGGAACCCGAACTGACGGTCACTGAGGAGATCATTGTCTTCAAGGTAGCCGAGGAGACGATTATTCAGTACACGTTCCATAGTATTACAAAACTACAGAAGTGACTGAAATGGGTCTATAGTTAGATGGGTCGGCACGGCTTTCTTTTTTTAGGCATAGACTGCACGTTAGCTAGCTTCCACGACTTGGGAACAACTCCAGTCTCAAGTGAGAGGCGATACAGGCGTGTTAGGATGGGAGACAACTCAGGAGCACAGTTGCGCAGCACCGCTGCAGGGATTCCATCAGGACCACTAGCCTTGTTCAAGTCTAGACTTTGCAGGATTTTAAGTACCTCTTTTTTGTGTATATGAACATCTCGCATGGAGACATTGCAGCGAGGTATAGAAGGTGGGAGATTTCCTGCAGAATCCAGACGCGAGTTTGCCGCAAAGAGATTAGCATACAAGTTTGCTTTCTCTTCCGCAGTGTGAGCCAGCGAGCCATCTGGTTTTAACAGTGGTGGCAAGGAAGGACGGCTAAAATTGGTTTCGACCGCATTGGCCAAAGACCAAAAAGCTTTACTCCCAGTTGGATACGAAACTAATTTTGAGCCAAGGCGATTTTTATGGTCGAAACGAGCCCTCCGCAACGTTTTCTTACTGGACTTGGAAGCACGGTTAAAGGCTTTCTTCAAATTTTGAGTATCCGGAGATACACGCGATCGTGCATCAGCCCAGGCCCGAAAGGCCTCCTGTTTCTGTGCTTCAGCACGGTAACAGTCTGCGCCGAACCAGGGCCGAGCATCAGAGCCCGTAGAAACATCAGAGAAAGGAATGTAATATTTCATTCCCAAACGGATGACCTCGGTAACAGCATCAGCACATCTCGACGGATCACTTGAAGAAAAGCAAGCCCGCTTCCATGGATAAGATGCAAAAAAGTGCCGCCAATCTGCCGACTTGTACTGCCACACGCGCCTCATGTCATCTGGGCAAGATTCGGGTGGGGAATATACGGATACAGATTTCACCAGACAGTGATCAGATGATCCTAAAGGTGCAGATACAGACACCAAATATCTGTCCGGATCAGACGTCAGCAGAAGTTCCAAGCAGTTGGCTGTATGAGAGTCAACGTCCGGTATCCTTATAGCACAACTTACAAGCAGGTATAATGGTTACAATTTAATTAAAAAACTTAATAACTGTCAACAGCAAAGCAAAGGCACTGGTAAAACAATGTTTAGTAGATAAGATTTTCATTAAGGAACATTTACACAAAAAAAAACATACCATAGGGATAAGAGTTTTTTCTGGAACAACTTCTTCATCATCTACAAACCTACTCTTTCTCTTTCTTTCTGACCTTTCACTTCTATCACCATCTTGTTGAAGCCGCTTAGCTAACAGTTCTGAAAAATATATAGAATCTTCATCATATTACTGTTCCTAAAATAAGAGATAGTTTGAAATCTTCCTTAACATTATAACATATAAATACATTAACAACCTTATGTGATAGGTGGCACTGAGAACTAACTGCTTAAGTTGAATTCACATAATGGGGGTATGATTTATTTATGAAATTAAAGAAAATTATACTTGAGAACAGAAGTAGTTTTTTGTTTCTGGTTTGGTTTTTTTATTGGAATTTATTACCTTAAATTTTGTAATTCAGACTAAAAAAATTGATGAATACCACATAACCAAATTTGAAAACATATATGAATTTGCGTAAGTCAGTTGGCTTAAGTTTGGTTTACCATACTATCAATGATATTAGGTTTAGATTTAATAAAGGAGTATGTTATTGAAAATTATGAAATTAACATATGGTTAAATATAATTATTCCCAAGGTTAAATTTATATATAAGCATTTTAAAGTTTTGGCCTACATTCAATATGCAAAATTTACCTTTAGCAACTTTTTCATAATCATTTGGCCACATAGGATCATATTCATTAGCTATATTCCAATCAAAATCTTGAACATTCAGAGTGGCAGACAATGTATTTGAGTGGGATTTAGGACTATTTGAGTTTGTCTCTTCATCTTCTCTTGATTTACTCTTAAGATCTATTACTGGTGTCAGAACCTGAAATAATTGATAGAATAGTGTAAAAATTAACCAGTCCAAAATTATTTTAATGAATTTAGAGTTAAGCAAGGCTTTATCTAAAATCTGCCTATTATAATAACATACATAGATAACAAAATTGAATTGTGTTGCCTAAAGTTTACAATTTCCCCTACTTAATAAACTGAGGATAATCTAGCCACACAAGTCACAAGCCTGTAGCCATTGCCATTTTTATAAAATATGTAACAAAATATTTTTTTATATATAACCAAACAAATAAATTAAAATTTGTAGAGTCTTAAATATTCTAGCGGTAGAAAATAAAAATGAAGAAATATCTTGAAAGTATTATATTGCATAAACCAAATTACAAAACCAATTTTGACAATCAGAAAACAAAAAAAAAAACCTATTCAAATATCAACAGTTTGTTGCTTAGACACCTGTTAAATACCCAGCTTGAAGCATATCTCTTTGAGCCTTGGTTTTGGAACAGGCTTGGTCAGAATGTCAGCAAGCTGGTTTGCCGAACTTGTCTTCATGACACGTAGAGTTCCTTCTTGAACCATCTCATGAACGAAGAAGTGCCGAACTCGTATGTATTTAGTTCGTTTGTGGAACACGAGATTGTGTGCTAGTCTGAACCCAGCTTCGTTATCAAACTTTAGAGTTGGTATATCACTAAGCCAAGATAGAAAACAGAATATTCTTTGAAGCCACATCAGTTCCTTAACAGCCTCACTTGCATCAACAATTTCAGCTTCTGTTGTTGAAATTGCTACAGAAGCTTGCCTTTGAATAAGCCATGACACAATTCCGCCAGCAAATAGACACGCTATGCCAGATGTAGATCTTCCGGTTAAACAATCTCCAGCATGATCCGCATCGCTATATCCTTCGATTGTACTATAATCTCCAACTTGATACCTTATCCCAAGATTCATAGTACCTTTGATATATCTAAAAATTCTCTAAACCAGAGACCAATCAGTTGTGGACGGGTTTTCTAATTTTCTCGATACCACACTAACTGCATAAGCAATATCGGGTCGTGTACCAGTGGCTAGGTACATCAAGGCTCCTGCAGGCTGTAGGGTACCTCCTGAGCTTTCCCTGATTCAGAACTTTCTTCCACGTATTTCACTGCTTCTGTCTTTTATCTTCAATAGGCGTTAAAACCGGATTGCAGTCAGACATGTTAAATCTTTCAAGGATCTTCTTTATGTATGATTCTTTATTTATTAGGATTGAATTCTCATATTTTCTAACTTCTAGTCCAAGGTAGTATAAAGCAGCAGCAAGGACATTCAGAAAATTGTTGGCTAGCTGCCACTAATCCACATGGAACATACCAAACATCTTCAAGAGTTACTGGAATGATATTTACCTTTAATGAAATCTTCAAGAACAATTGAGCCCATTCCTTTGGCTTGTAAAACATTTCCATTAGCTGTTGTGACGGTATGTGTGTTATTGAAGGGTTGGTAAGTCATGAATAAGTCATCTCTGTTCATAATATGGCTTGTGGCGCCAATATCCACGTACCAGTTGTCCTTGTCGGCCTCAATCTCAAATACTTCTTTCTGCACCAACATTACTGTCATGTTTGTCACGATTGAAGCATGAAAAGTAGATTTAATCTTTTTATCCTTCTTCTCATTTCTCGCATTGGAACTTACCGTAAGTGCATGTTGATCATGATCAGGTATTGGATTACCGTTAATTGATGAATTGATTCAAATGCGCACAGATGGTTTGTCAAACTCTCAACTGTTCTTTCTGTTTTCGGCAATCGGAGCCAGCTACTTTTAAAGGATGTATATTCTTCACCTAATGTATCCAGTATCTTAAAAATCAAGAGGAGTTCTGGTAACTCTTTCTTTTCTTTTTGCAAATCCAGATTAAGTTCCGTCCATACATTCTTCAACTTAAACATGTGTGTAGCAATGTTGTCTTCGGGGTTTCATTTTAATCCAAAGAAGCTCATACACAAGTTGTAGCTTTTATCTTCATTTGTCTCATCAAACAATCTGTGGAGTTCTAACCAGACCTCTCAAGCAGTATTGTAACGCATGACCTTCTGCAATGTTTCGTCTGTCATATTACTTGTCATTAGGAGTAACACACTGCAGTCTGCCTTTGTGTAGGAAGCTATTTGATCTCCTGCCTCTGCAGCTACTTCTTCTCCTAGGACTGACCTTGTAATTTCACCCTCTACTATCTTCAAAGCATTTGGGATGCTTCTTAATATGCACATCTTATACTTCCACGTAGACCAGCTAGTCTTTCCTGCGAGATTACCGATAAGTAATTTTGTTGATCAATTCTCCATTTTGCTTGACCCTGTAGAATCTTTAATATTCTAGCAGTAGAATATAAACATGAAGAAATATCTTGAAATTATTATATTGCATAAACCAAATTACAAAACCAATTATGACAATGAGAAAACAAAAAAAATACCTATTCAAATATCAACAGTTTGTTGCTTAGATACTTGTTAAATATATAAGGAGTTTTAACTACAATAACATTTATTTAAATCTTATTTAGAATAATTGGGGGGAGCTAAAGGGGATCTAGTCAGGAGAGGCCTGACTATCAAAAAATATATTTGAAAATATATAAGTTCAGGCAACAAAGACAGTTTTTACTTATTCAGTAAATTATTATCTTTTAATAATTAAACATACTATTACTATACCTGTGTAGACCTTCTGGCTGCTTCTCTCTTAGGTTGTGTTACAGCTGCTTTTTTAAGCTGCAGTTGAGACTGCAATAGTTTAATTCCTGACGACCATCCAGCAACTTTTTCACTTGTGCGAGCTTTTGTGTCCAGGTCATCATAAAGAGACATTATCAGTGAAAATTTATCGAGATTACTAGGTATTTCATGAAATCCACTTTGTTTTTGATTGCTAGGCGTCAAAACACTGCAACGTACATAACACTATCATTTTTAAAGCTCTTTCAATTTAAAATATTGCAATTAAAACAGACTAAAAATGGAAAATATGAACAATAAAATTTATACCGTAACAAAAACCGTCAGTATAAAACCCAGAGCTAAACATATGCTTTTAATTAAAAAAATCAATATAGACAATCGTAAGATAATCGGAGGGAGTGCTGTTTTGGTAATTGGTTAGAACAATGTCTTTTTTTATAATATGGAAAATTGGCGATTGTTTCATCCATACAATAGGCGAATTTCCTAGTAGGCAGTAGTAGGTACAGCGGTCAGGTAGATGACAGCAAAAACACTTGACAGCATTTTTTTTTGTTAGACGTCCCTCTGTCGCAAAAGGCAAAGAGCATTAGCCCATACAGCTCAAGTCTTCTGGAATTATTCTTCTTTCTTGAAGCCGGCGAAATGATTAAGTAACCTAAATGAATCCTTCCAGCGCATCGGCCTGTGTATGAACTTGGAGAAGATGATGTCATGTCATGTTCAATATGCATGTCTTTCCAGGGCCGATTACTTTGATGAAGTACTTTTTGAAATCGTAGACAATTACGTCTCCTTGGATAAAAGCTGTAATGAGGTTGGAACAATTTCGAAAAGGAAGCCGATGAGGACTCATTTGGCTGGGCGGCATTACGGAAGCTGCGTCATGTTTATCGTCGCCCATACCCAAAAGCCTAAAAACGAATGTTTTTGACCAGTGCGTCTTACCCGTGCTTACATACGGAGCCGAAATGTGGACACCGACAATGGGACGTCTGCAAGCTAAAAGTTGCTCAGTGAGCTATGGAGAGAGCTATTCTTGGAGTATCTAAGGGATAAAATCCTAAATAAAGAAAAATTTGAAAGAGAACCAAAGTTACCGATATAGCTACTCGGATAAGCAAAAGCGGCAGTGGGCTGGTCACATCTGTCGCAGAACTGATGAAAGATGGAGTAATCGAATTTTTCAGTGAAGACCGCGCATGGGCAAATGCACTGTTGGACCCTGCTAGATGGAGCGACGATCTGCGTGAGATGGCTTTCAGCAACTGTATACTCAAAGCTCAAGATTGAGAAAAGTGGCGTGCCTTAGGAAAGGCCTATGTCCGCAGACTGATGATGATGATGATGATTTCCCATTCTACAAACGGTAGAACACACTGAGTATTTAAGTATTTTCAAATCTTAGTTTAAACTACCATGTGTTCGGAATGCCAATTTTTTTTTAATTTGATTGTTTAAGTTTGCTTTTTTAAAAAATATTACAATACAGAAATTTTCCATTACATTTTGGAATACAATAACAGTTAAATATTCTGATTATTGAATTATAAATCAAATTTCTTGTGAATTTTCTGTTTTGTGAATTTTATTTGTGCTGTTTAAAAACAATACAAATAATTTTATATAATATATTTTAAGTATGAATGATTAATTGAAACTTTTTTCTTTTTAACTCGCGCATTATAAGTACTAATGGCGACGTGTCATGGTGTCATGTTTAAAATCTAAATTTTAGTTACATAAATAAAATATCTAATTAAAAATATGGGAAATGTAACAAGTAAAGATACAAGACGGTTAAGTTTTGATAATAATTTTTCATTCGATACGAATTTGGATATTGATGAGTCATTTCAAGCCGGAAATGAATTGAGTTTAGGAAATAAAATAAAGGCAGGTATTTAGAATGTGAAAGTAACTCAGTAATAGATGATATAACAGTGTAATAAAATAATATTATGTTTGTAAAGGCCTGCCTGTATAAAGGTTAGGTAGTAATTAGCACTAGTATTAGATCAATACCATATTGTGATCATTGTAAAGGCGACGCCGTCCAATACCATAAATATTTTCTTGATACTGGTTTGCGATACCGAGTATCGCGTGATAATATTGAAGGTGTAGGAACTGCCATCGGCTTTTTCGCAACCGTAATACTAGAAGTCTCAGGTTGAAGAGTTGCTGGGCTCGAACTGGAAGATTCATTTTGGATAATCTTATTTAAAGTATCTTAAATATCAGCAGAATTGAATATGTAAGACTGCTACTATTTTGACAAGTGAATATCTTTATTAGTTATATCGTGCTCTACAATACAAGTACCTAGTCCGGTCATAAATTCTGTCACATGTTTAATATAAAATAATTGAAACAAGTTTATTCATTACGTAACCATTTATATACCAAAATGAACTTAACAATACATAGATTCTTATGACACTAAAGTTTATTCAAAATTACCTCCGTGATTTTGAATACAGGCCTTCAATCTGCGCGGCCAGTCGTCTATTGCAGCAAGAACGAGGTCCATGTCAATATCGGCGGCTGTCTTAATCAAGGATGTCTTGAGTGACTCCAAATTGGGATGAGGCTTTGAGCACGCCTTTTCCTCCAAGTGTTGCCAAATCTTGTAATCTAACGGATTCAAATCTCGACTGGGCCAGTCTTCGTGCCGGATGAAGTCGATTTCACGCGCCGCCAGCCAGTCTTGTGTGCTCTTCGCTCTATGAGTTGATGCCGAATCTTGTTGGAATACCCAGTGCCTGTTATTGAACATGGTATCAGAAACAGGTTCCACAAGGTTCGTCAGGACTGTATTTTGATACACTACTACATTCGTTTTTACACCTTTCTCGCAAAAATGTACCTCTGTTAAGCCCCAATAAGAAACTCCCAACCATACCATGAGCGAGGATGGAAAATGACCTCGTTGGACCCGCGGAATACGGTTGCTCGCTTCTTCACTACTGTGTGCGTACACTTTATCATTTTGTTTGTTGTAGCTATCTTCTACGATAAAAAAATTTCATCCGAAAAAAGAATTTCCCGATATTTTTTTCCCGCGTACCGCTTCTACGCATCTCTTCAGTCTCAGGTCCATTAGACGAGCATTCAAACGATGTCCTGTTTTTCTTCGATATGCCCGAAGCCCTAAGTCTTCATTTAACACCCTTTTCACCGTGGTTCTGCTTAATCCCATCTGAAGGGCCAACAGTTTCTACTTACGTTTGGGATTTCTTTGAATTCGTGCCTTCACAGCTTTTATCAGTGCTGGAGTCCTAACAGACCGAGGGCGACCACTTCATGACCTGTCATCTACACTAGTCTTCATTATATCGTTTGATGGTACGATAAACGAATCTTTTGGTGATATTCAAATTTTTCAGTATGTCAAAAATTTGAATTGGCGCGTAACCGCAACGATGCAACGCAAAAACTGCAACACGGTCTTCTTTAGGCGTCCACTCCATATTTAAAAATGAGTAAAATTCTAAAAAGTATAAATTTTTATTTTCATGAACAATTCGAAATTCCATGGCCAGCATTCTAAAAGAAAAGTTTTTACTGTGTGACAATACTTATGAAATAAAAAAAATACACAGAGACCTAAAAAATGTGTTCTTACATTGTCTACATATTCATTTATTCTAATAGAATTTAAAGTAATTGGTTGCAAAGTGAACATTCTAATAAAAGCAAAATTACCTTCAAGCTTTAAAATCACACAAAAGCAATCAAAGCTTCAAGCTTTTAAATCCTGTATTGCATTAGTAGTAATAATAACTACGAAATTTGGTTTAAATAAATTAAAAAATGTAAATGTTTGTTTACTATAATTTATAATGGATCTTGCCCTGTTACATATATTGTTGACCTAAAAATGTAAAAAGATACCCCAGGGTAATTTTCTGGACATGAAAGCGTGCGGATCTTAGTAGGAATATAGGTTTTCTGTTTGTGAAGTAGAAATTATTTCTTTTTTGTTTTTAGAGTAAAACAAAATGTGAAAGTGTCCCTATAAAAAGTTACGACATTATTTCAAAAGATTTACCCGAGGAACAAGTTGACTACTGGAGTCAAAGAATGGAATCTTTAAAAACAGAACACCAATCTATCAATAAAATTCTAGAAAAGGAATATGAAAAATCGTTAGAAAAATACAATTTCTATGAAATTCCACAAGTAACAGATGAACGAATTCAAAAATTAACTCCTTGTTTAAAATTGGAGTCAAAGGTTTACGTACCTAAATTAAATTATTTATGCTATATCTTTACTCAGAGTTTCATAGTTTTTTTCGATGTATTTTTTTTTACAGATACTTAAATGTTATGAAGATAATCCACATGAAACACTAAAATGTTCAGGGTTGGTTCAAGCTTTTAATGAGTGCGTTAACACGACTTGTACACTAGATAATGACTATCCCATGAATAATGAACAAGAAACCTAAAACATATTTACAGATTTTTATATTTTATATCTGTACCTATTTAATTTATAATATTTATTCTGACATATTCATTAAAGTAAATTCGGCCAACTTATATCCTTTTTATGTTTTGCATTATAATGGAAGGTTTTGCAAATATTTTAATAAATAGTAGCATCGATTTTAAATGACGTACATCTACACACGAGATTTCTAGGTTGGTACCACCCTCCTTTCTATTTCTTCCGTGAACCAGTTTGATGTGTTTTGATTCGAAGGATTTGAGAGCCAGCTTAGTTATCTACCGGCACGACAATACTTAATTTTTTTTCTTCAACTTTAAACCACCACACGAAATGTAAGCTTATAGGTAACACCACTACACCATACTCGACGTGTTACCTTGAATATTGATATTACGCTGAGCTAACCTACGCTATGCTTCCAAAATTAATAGCTAAGCAATCCCTTGAATATTTAAAAATTAAGTTAAGGCAGATTTTTCTATTTTGGCAAAAAAATTGATACTACCCAAGGGGATACTCAAATATAGATTTTAAAAGCAATCCGTTCGGAAACTGATCTACCATCATGTGCGTATTTGTGTGCTGATATACCTAGCGATGCATCCGTCGTTAGTAGAGGATCTTTATGTTACATATTAAATTAAGCAATTTAATATCGTCCAAATTTTAAGGAATGTATTCAGATTTGAATAATCTACTCTGAAGATAAAAAATCACCACTGATTTTAATAGAACTTCATGAGCAAACAAGGAAACAGTTCACCTGATGGAAAGTGATACGTATAAACACGACGATGCCCTTGTGAAACACCAGGTGCACCCCCTAAAGTCGGACAAATCTTATCGATCAAGTCTAAAAAATAAAAGAGACAAATTAAAATACGTTTCCGTAATTTTGCGGTTTAACAACAAATAAATACTAACACGAGTCAATTTATTTTTTTACCTGACTCCGTTAAAACTTATTAAGAGTGAGTAACTAGGACTAGAAGGGTTCCATACAATCGTTCGAATATAATCAATACAGAATGAGCGGGTTCTATTAAACTTTACGAATTTCGTACCAGGTCATTGTGCCGCTCTTTAGGTTTTCCTACTTTTGTATAAAGCATAATCCGTCCCTGTATCATACGAAGCTATATTAATAAAATTACTCAATTAATAATAAATACTAAAAATAAGAACACCTCTTTTTATATTATCGTTAAAACGTCGCACATACATAGATTTGGATGATTTAGGCGGCCAAAAACATTTTTTGCTTTTAAATTATGTAATAAATGAAAAAACCCTTCAGTATTTAAAATATGCTGTATTAACACCAAAACAATACATTTTAAACATAAAATCGACATTTAAATAGTATTATGGAAATTAAATCTTTTTATATTTTAGTTTCAACAATTGTATTTACCTATTTAATTATACTAAGTTTATACCTGTATATTTATTACAAGCTAACGTTATGTTCTGACCCGTCTTCTTGCTCTGACACAGGATTTGGCTCTGCTGACATTAAAAGTTCAATTGTCTCAGGCAGGAATGATTTTCGTGTCATTTTTTTTATTTCCCTCATACAACTTATCAGAGGGTCAGAAGTTAACAGAAGCCTTTGGTAAATATCTAAATTACATTCTTCCCTGAAAAATTTTCGTGCATAATTTTGCCGATAAGATCGAAAATGTTTATTACGAGCTTCCGCAGCCTCTTCGGAGAGTTGTCCAATAGACAATATTGAAGTCTGTATAATGCTTGCTCCATGAATTAAATTTTTATGCAAAGTGGGAGTCATTGGATGCCATCCATACAGATTTATATATAATTTGGCTGTTTCGATGGCGTATTCATCATATTTTTCTGCGTTTATTCTATGCCCACTTGAAATTGCCTCTAATATGACTTTCAATCTCGTAATTAATGTTACGTCAATTCCAGTGATTTCAGCAGTTAGCTCTGGGTTCTCAAAAAATCGTCTGCTGGTATTCCCATCATTTGTGTTCCCAAATTGAGCTTTTGGCATGTCCACTAGTAAACCAGTTCGAATCCTAAATTGTTCTTGTATTTCTTGCTTTCTGCTTTCTTCCAACTGTTTTTCATCCGGTGTCTTTCTTTTCTTGTACTTCTTTACAGGTAACTTGTACGCCAAATGCAAGATTGATTCGAAAATTCGAATTCTGGCATGTAACACCGACAAACCAAATTCCAATGCTTGTGGGCACAAAACATTCTTCTTATCCAAACTATTGAAATTTTTCGACGTAGCTCCGCATATATAACACCGACTGGTAGATAATGTATTAGTGGCAGCATTGCACACTTTACCGTCTATCATTGTCATTTTTAAAGTATATCTGAATGTAAACTCTTCTTCTTGCAAAGTTACAGTCTATGGGTTCAATGACTTTTTCGCGTTTTCTACATATTTTATTTCATACTTAATAATGTCCGTTGACTCTTTTATGTATCTAAATCGTATTGGCCTGCAAAAACGAGGTGATGATGGTGTCGGGTTTTGCCAAATAATCTTGTCACCTTTTTTTCCGCAAACAATTTGCAAAGGCACAAATGAGCTTAAGAAAAGGCTGCCATCGCAGTCGAAGTCATTATCAAACCTTTGTTTGAATTTGTCTTGTTGTGACCCGTCACAACCCCATTTACATATTAGGGTCAAAGATTGTTTTTCCATTGTATTGAGGGTTAACAATACTTCTTCTAAATACAATGATAATCGTTTAACCGTAAGGTCCATTAAGCATTGCAGATTACTTTCGGCACAGGTAGCTGTTACACGAAGGGATTCTTTTGGCGTATAGCACTCTTGCTTTGCTGATAACAAAAGATCATAACAGGGGTAATGTTTCTTGTTCGTTTCTCGTATAATTTCATATTGTCTTCTAGTGAGGTCAGCTTCAACAAACATTTTAAGGGCTTGGAATGGAGTAAGAGGAGCGATTATTTCATCTGCCTTTGAGTAAGCTTTCCTATATACGCTGGCCTTTGTTGGAGAATTTGTTATATCTTAAGCACTTTTGACGCGTCTCTTTTACCACTTTTTTGTAATACTGATTGCGCTGCACGGACAATGATTTCATCATCTATGGTAGCGCGAACATCTACAGTTTTTCTCCGTTTGCTTCTTTCGCTCGAATCTTCAAAACTTTTAGATGGACGTCCTTGACGTTTATGAAATTCTAGCGGGATCTCAAATGTTCCTTGTAGCCAAGATTCATTTTTCTTTAGAAAATAATTTTCCACTTTATGAGCATTTGCCCATCTTTCTTTTATTTGAGATTTTATGTAAGAAAATCTATGTTTCAAGCGGTTTTTAGCGTCTTCTGTTTCTCCATAATGCAATACTAAGTATGTCTCATAGGAGTCTAATTTTTCAACCAAAGTTGAAAAATTTTGAGCTTGTATCTGTTCATATAAGTACTTGCGAGTGATTACTCTCACGCCTGAAGCACTGGAAGACCCTACGACAAAATAAAGTGATATTTAGTACATATTAATAAAACAAATGTAATTTTACCATTTTTTTCACGTTTTTTTTAAAATGATGTAAAATCGTATTCTGCGGTATATTGCGGCTATTATTTTGTCATTACAAGGCTAGATATGTGTTTTATCTTGTGAGATAAATTACTTATCAGGGACGGACACTGAAATATATTAAAAGTCCCAATTAATACAAAAAAATGTTCAAAATATAAAAAATACATGAGTATCATTTTTTCTCTCTAAAAATAATTGATTCTTACCTGAATTTTCAAAATCCATCACAATCACTTCGATATCACAGTCCACAAAATAAATTTTGCAATTTGAATTTATAGTAGAAACAAGAGAGCGCTCACTTATACGTTCACCTTAAACGACAACCGAGTTTCGACTACCTGCGAAAAAGTTTAAACGCATCGGATTAGCGCGGGAAGGGATGTATGACGTACTTAGATCTGTTACCAAGCTAAAATATAAGTAAGTCATTAATTTGGAATGTTTTATAAAATTTACTTTTGACCGCCTAAATCATTAAAATCTACATATGTGCGTCGGGTGAACCTAACTTGTTCCGAGACATAGCTATTTTCAATATAATTGAATTGTTGGATTTATCTTTTCCCTAACAGCAGAACATTTGTAATAAAAAATATAACATTTCACAAAAAACTATAATGTCTTAGTACATTTTAAATATTACAATGTACCGCATGCATGTGCATGCATGATCTTACAAAAATTACATTGTAGGCGGAAACAAATCTCAGTGAAATGACGAGAACAAATACAACAGTTTTTTTCAAGAAGCCAATTGTTATCTTGTAGCGTCATCCTTTTTACTTCACGGCACTTTAGAACCCTCAAAATAAAGTCAAACTAAAAAAGAAATTATTATAACTTTATCCTGATTTCGTCTGTTCATAGCTATGTGTTTAATACATTACTTTTACATGCATAATACTTTCTTTTTTTTTTTCGATTGATAATTTTGTTTCTATTGCGTCCCATTGTTCCAGCTACAAAAAGTACGTGATGTCGCCTCTGTACTTATATCTCAATGGTTTAAAACAAAGTACATTTTTGTTGTGACAAAATGTACAATGTGTTGTATAAGCATCAAACTAACATTATTAAAATCATTTGACAAAAAATGTCCTTTTCAAATGTCCGTTATGATGTCGAACATTATTATGGGCTCAAGGAACTATTATTTAAATAATATAAAACATCGATCGGTCAAGATTGTTTTAAATGTAGAATAATTTTGGTTTCTTTGTAGTCCTTTGATTATTTACCTTTTTTATGTATTTCTTTAACGGCATTTTAGTACCAAACTGCCAAATCAGTAATTATAATTTCTTCATTTTTGAAGATGATGAGATGAAAATGATAAGGTGAACAATAAAAATGATGAATTTGCCTACAGTAACATGCTAGTACCGTAACTGTAGGCTCTAAGGAATTACTTGGGAGATGACGAAAAGCACATCCAAATCGTCGTATTTCACTTTCTCCATACTTGTACAGCCCTACAGATATTCACTGGTTAAAACACTAGTTGTTTATGCATTAATTCTAGCTGATACACAAGAATAAAAATTAAGTGAGAAAATTTTAACGAACACCTACTGTTCCCGCCAAGCAACCTCCACATGGACTTACTTTGACGTGACAACATTGACAACTGACTGACACTATGTTGACAACAACCTGACCGTTTGTGACGTCCGTTCATTTCGATTTTGGCATTTCGACAATGAAAAAGCGTTGGGTTTAAAATAAATTAAGTTAAAAAGTACTTTTTAAACTAATCATGTCAAAGATTTCTAATCAAAATGAATCTCAAACTGAAGAAAATACTGCACGGCATACCATTTTGGAAAAAATCAATTCATTAGACGACGTGGTTACAAAGGTATATTACTTATATTTTGTGATGCATAGAAATATTTGTCGGACCAAATTTTAATGCTAAGCTATTTTTAGGCACCTGACATCAATGATTTTACAATTGTTAAACCGATAAGTCGCGGTGCTTTTGGGAAGGTTTTTCTGGCTCATAAGAAGAACAACAAAGAATTAATGTATGCTATTAAAGTGATGAGGAAGTCTGACATGATCAACAAAAACATGGTGACACAAGTTGTGACTGAGAGGAATGCACTTGCACTATCTAGAAGTCCATTTTGTGTGCATTTGTTTTATTCTCTTCAATCTGTTTCATCAGTATATTTGGTAAACATCTCTGAAGTATTGTTTAACTAAAATAAAGACATTTTATGAAACTAAATTTCCTTTAAAAAGCTTTAAACCAACCAATGCCTGATTGTAAAAACTTTGAAGTTTTGTGTTTTAGGTAATGGAATATATGGTGGGTGGAGATATGAAGTCACTCCTTGGTTTTTATGGATTTCTTGAAGAATCAATGGCTGTGTTCTATATTGCTGAAGTAACATTGGCCTTAGACTATTTACACAAACATAATATTGTACACAGAGATTTAAAACCGGATAATATGTTGATATCTAAAACTGGTCATGTGAAATTAACAGATTTTGGTTTATCAAAAATAGAGATTCATAGAGGTAAGTGATAAACCCCTTTTTACATTTTTTGTAGTTGCCAAATTATATGGTAAATAATCATCAATTTTGTCTTGTCAATTCTGTAATGAATATTTATCATAGATTATATTTTATAAGTAGTTTTATGTTGATTTTCTAGATTTAGAGATATCAGACTTTGTGAATAGGACTCCCAGCTTGAACATGAGAACTCCCGGGCAGCTTTTGTCTTTGACATCTCACTTGTCCTTTGGATCCGGAGGAGAGAGCACTATCAATTCAAACATATCTACAGAAACTTGTGAGAACCTCATTGATGAACTTACACAAACTAGTATGATTATATTTGTTTTTAAATGACTTGTAAATGTAATCATAGTCTTCTAAAAGTAACAAAGTTGTTTTTCTTTGCGTTTAAAAATCAGGTTTATTTTTTAATTCCAGCAAAACTGAAAGAAAACTTTGATGGAGCGGGTGTGATAAAAAATTCACTTGTACATGAAAATTCACAAATGTCAGGAATACATCCTTTTATGAGCGTAGAAAGTATTCATTTTGATGAAATTTCTGTAAGTTTTTTTGCAGCAGCTAATTATTTGATGGTTTTGCTCTATATTATTGCTTGTGATGGACAGAGGTTGTGGGTTTTATAGAACCTTTTATATTTAAATAAATCTGCAGATTTAATAAGAGGTTTTCTTCTTTTTAACTGGGAGAATCTTATTGCCGTTTTGGTTGTGAGACTAAAAAAGATGAAGCAGACAATGAAGAATTACATTATTATTACACATTACATTATTCCTGTTTAAGTAAGGATAATTTATAATTTAAACATTTTATGTTGCAGGCACAAACTTCAGCCTCAGAGTCTCTAAGTTCGTACCACACCTGTGAGAGTTCAAAAGCTAGTTCTCAAGGGACAAAGTCAACAGATGTGAGCAGTAACAATGGATCATCCATTGAGGAGACTTCTTCACTAACTGATTCTCAACATGATCACTCCACCTCACCTTTGTGTAGAGGACATTCTTTAAAAAGGATACCTAGGTAAGGATACAATTATAAATATACATAAAAGTTGTTCTTTTTATGTGATATGGATCTATGTGTAGCCATCCCTACCTTTTTTTCTAAACACATATGATTATCATAAATTAATTGTTTATTAATATGATATTTATGTATGTACTCTTGCCATCAAGTTGTTGTTTGTTATAAAATATCAAATTGAAACAGTTTGGTGCCTACTTTTAAAAATATATTTTCTTTATAGCTTTCGTGCGAAAAAAAGAAAGAGGATATTAGACTGTGACGGCGATACGCCAACTGGTGTAACAAGCCTAGTAGAGTCGAAGGTGAACCACAGTGGCTTGACTCAGGAAATACTTGCTTTGGAGTTGAGTCAGAATAACCCAAAACGAATATCGATACACCCCACTCCCGATAGAAGAAAGAACCCTATAAAGGGGGTGTTGAAAAAAAGGTATTTTTAAGATAAAAAAATATAACCTATGATTAATGGAAAATATTCTACCGAAAGACAGATGGACAACATATATATGCTTTTAAAATTTTACCAGTTTTTATTGAACATTTAAACTACGTAAATAAGATAAGTGGATACATTTTCTGTAGCAGTTTAGGGTTTAGGCTTTTTTAAGTTACATGCCAATGACCACATAAGTTAAAAGTGTATGTTTTGATTTCTATGTTCTGACAATATAAATTTATCAATTTCAGGTGGGTCTCTCAAAACGACAGCCACCACTTCAATGTTGGAGTTATATTCTCTACTCCTGTGTCTAATACAAAATCATCAGAGAATAAAAAAAGACTAAAAGAGACAAGGTTTGATCTCCCTAAGGATGACCAATTATTGTCAGAAGCAAAAGAAAATTCACTAACATTCAGTAAACATATATCAACGAGCTTGGAGATATTCCCAATTAGAAGAATGAGTAAAGTAAGTTTTTTTATGACTGACTTGTCCTAATCTTTGTATCTGCTAATGCAGTTTTAGGTAAAACAATATACACATTTTCTTTTGTTTCAGGATGAAAAACTGCGATCACCTACTGATGTATGTAAAACTCCTTTAGCAACAGCGCACACTCCATATCGTACTCCTAAAAGTGTTCGGAGAGGAAATCAAGTTTCAGATCAAAAGATATTAGGCACTCCTGACTATTTAGCGCCAGAACTATTATTGAGGTAAGTTATTATGATATAAAATTATAGATATAGATTGCTAGAACACACTGTTTTTATTTGTATTATTCGCAAACAAATTAAATTTAAATTTTTGATAAAAAATCAAATGACCTTTTAGTATACCTATGTCCTTGCTTGGTGATGGAATGATTTTTAGACACTTCTCTATTTATACTAATTATAATATATGTAAATATTTATATTTATAATTATTAAATATATGGTAAAAATTTATCTACACAAATGAATTGTATTTGATTTGATTTTATAACATCATATTATTTTTTTGTTTGAATTATCTTTTTTGGGACAATATTTGTAACAATGTGATTTAATTTTGTGTTGTACACGTTTTTGGGTTGCATTCTAGTTTTATACATTCACTTGTAAATTGTATGTAACTAAGTTTCTGAATGTAACTTGGTGCGTATGCCTGAATGAATAAATAATACAAAATTATTTTGATTTTAGGCAAGGACATGGTTACCCAGTAGATTGGTGGGCATTAGGAGTCTGCCTTTATGAGTTCATGACAGGCGTACCCCCATTCAATGATGAAACACCACAAGCAGTGTTTCATAACATCCTTTCAAGAAGTAAGTTGTTCTATGTTTGTTTCAACGAAAAGTGAAATAGTCACATAAGTGGATCAGGATTTACAAGTACATTTGACGTAACAGGTTTTTGTTAATCCCTGATAATGTGTATAACATATTATTTTATATTGATAGATATAGAATGGCCTGAAGCCGAAGAGGCGTTGTCATCGGAAGCAGTGAGTGCTATCGAAACTCTGTTAACAATGGATCCAGCCGATCGTCCCTCCGCAGTCGCAGTACGTAACATGCCGCTATTCCGAGACGTAGACTGGGACAATCAGCTCAACACTTTACCGCCATTTATACCAACACCCAATGATCTACATGATACAGGATATTTTCAAGGTAATTAATGATTTTTAACTTTCTTATGACCTCGACTTCGTAATCGTAGTATTCATATATTTGTTTTCTATTAAATTTTATCCGAAACCTGTAAAATTAAAGCGCAAAATGATAACAGGCAGATTACCGTATGTTAAATAGTACTAAGGAAATTCTAAATGATATCGTGAGTACCGAGACGGCTGACAATAACTATAATACAAAGGAACATAAGATAGAATAACTTGTCTGTGTAAGGCGCCTGGTTAAATCGAATTCGTTTGTTAAGGCCTCCCTGTATTATAGTGTGTAGTTAATAGGTGATCCTTTACTGGAATATCACGATGTTTATCGCTGTTTTAAATCTACCTTTAGACAGTTGTTTGAAAGCCTTCGCTCTCATTCGCCAATATTATCTTGTTCTAATAACTTCTATTCTACTATACCATATTTGAATGAACTGTTACCATTCATTAAGTATTTATTTTGTTTACAGCGAGAAACATTCTCCAGCATCTACACGTATCTAACTTCGACATGTAACACAGTGTGTGTCTATATTGTAAATATAACAATTGAAATGAACAAATGAAAAGTCTAGTAATCAAAGAAATCAAAAGGTCATGAGTTCCGTGGGTGATTTTGTGCATTCTGTGTTTATTTTTATAGAGAAACAATTAATATTGTATGTTAGTGTATGTAGATATGTTATAATATTAGTGGTATTATTAATAGATTTACTTGGATTTGTGTAAATATATAAATCTTATTTATAGTTATTGTTTCACTTATTTATTTTTCCTTAAAATATTAGATATGTGTTTATGTAATTCCTACATCTACTTTTTATGAACTGTTGTTTATTTACTTGGGCAAAACAGTAAATCATAAATAAATAGCAATGATGATTGTTTTAAAATTTATTTATAAAATAGCATTGCGCTACTAACGAGTATGCTTACTACCGTACCAATATGATTAGTAGCTTAATCAATTAATTAAGAAAGGCAAGTTAAATTCGGTTGTCTTTCTCAAATAAATTGAACCCATGAATTACACTAATTTAACCAATCCCTCAGAGAGCATATAAGTCACGTGTATTTTATTTTGAATTTTTCTGTATCCAAGGTAGGAAGTGAGTGACTCTTGTGTAAACTCCTGGATATTGTCCCTTCCCGCATCCGATTCCCCATGATACCACTCCGACTTGGGTCCAGTGACCTCCTTCGTTCAACATCAGGGGACCACCGCTGTCTCCCTAAACAACGAGAAAAAAAAACTCCATGATATTTTAAGCTATACATATACTATTTTTTGGTGAAAAATTATAATATGGAAAACAGGTCAAGTGTGAGTCGGACTTACACGTGAAGGGTTCCGTACTATTGTACAAGATTAACTAATATGTATTTTTAAGATAATTTCGCATAGGAAACTAGAACAAATTACTTTTCTTGTATTGGACTTCCCGTTATTTTATTTTTTTACATTTTTAGTATTTGTTCCCTTTGGGTACGGCACCCTAAAAAATACTTTTTCTCTTGCCTCAACTTGTAAAACGATTAAGAATCGAGGTATTACTTGTATCATCGGTTATCTTACACTGCAAGAGTCCATGCTAGCTTTTCCAGCGCAAAGCATGTGTTCAACGATACCACCCGGAGCGGCTGCCCCGTATTTGAGTCTGCATTCGGCATTGGACCAAATCGGAATCGAAACTTCTTGCAAAACTGATGGCTGTGGTCCGGCTGAAAATCAAAAATCACAACTCAATAGGTATATTTCATTTTTCAAATACGGTCTAGGTACCTTAGCTAAAAAAATCATTTACAATGAAAATTGATAAAGTAGTAATTGATTCGGTAAAGTGTGATTCGGATGATGTTGATGATGGATTCTGCACCATCTTATAAGATTAAACATTTTGTACTTTTTAGATAATTTCGTAAAAGAAACAAGAGGAACCCAAAAATTTCGAAAAAAATCACGTTTCTTGTGTGGCCTTTAATTTCAATTTATTTACGTTTTTAGTATTTGTTTTTTAGCGGCAAAAGAAATATACATTCTCTGAATGTTTTAAGAGTAACTGTTATGGTTCATGAGATACAGCCCGCTGGTGGACGGAGGAACAGTGGAGTCTTAGTAATAGGGTCCCGTTTTTTACCCTTTTGTATACGGAACTCTAAAACCATTGGACGTTTTGTGGTCCAAAAACATTCGAAATTTCTCACTTTTTTGTAATTAGATGGATGTATTCTTTTTATTAATCATAAATAGGTATTGAGATTCATGTTCCTAGTGCGTTTTCAATGGTTGTTAGGCTTGTATTGTGGGATTTCAACTCTGGCTATATATTCTGATGTATACAGAAGATACTTGAAAAAAATTACCTTCGCGTAAGCTTCCCCATCCTATAACAGTGGCGACTTGGCCGGCGTAGGCTCTACCTCCTCCCGGCAGACAAACAGGTCGGATATTCTTTGTAAAACTTACTGGTTGGTCGATAGTTAGTATTGCCACGTCGTTGTACTGTAAGAGAAATATCCTTTTATTGTTCTTCGATCTAATATTTTATACTACAAC
Organism: Choreutis nemorana; assembly: GCA_949316135.1. Classification (NCBI taxonomy): domain Eukaryota; kingdom Metazoa; phylum Arthropoda; class Insecta; order Lepidoptera; family Choreutidae; genus Choreutis; species Choreutis nemorana. The sequence continues at coordinate 6,452,330 of OX438598.1, forward strand.
TGGTTCATATCTCCCACTCACCAGAGTACGCATGTCAAAACCTCGATGTCTCACAACTCGCTTGATTTTCCTTTCAATATGTTGAGTTTCTGAATTGGTCCGAATATTGTAATCTCCCAACCTTGCGGTCAAACGTGCCACATCCCAGGAAGTCATACTATTCAGAAATTATTGTGTTATGTAACGATAAACAAAAAATAATCAATTGTTGTTGTTGTTGTTTTGTTAGTGCTCGCACGTTGCTTGGACATTAGAGCTGCTTAATAATAAGAAAGGCTTACTGTGCTACACAATGCGCCGCTGAAAGAACATGTCGATCATCTATAAGTGACCCTCCACAGAACTGTCGCCCTCCGTTAAACAACGCTACGATCCATGGCCATTCATTTAAATCTGCGTTATGTCCCCCTACTATTCTTTCTTCATCTTGATAGTTGCTTTCGTATGTCTGAAAAAATAATACCTTTATATAACCTAATTGTTTATTGTTTGTGTATGTTGATATTAAATTACCTATACCTGCGGTCCATTTTTCATTCCACAAGATCCGTCAGCTGCCGGTTGAGTAGGTGGTTTAGTAGGGGGATGAGTCGGGTACATTGGAGGCCAAGTCTAAAAAAAACCAATTCAATAATAAAAGTATTTTAGTGCGTTGCTTTCTAGAACTTCAGAAATTTTATAATACCTGTTTGGTGGTTGGTTTAGTTGTAGCAGAGGTTGGAGGTCTCTGAGGCCAAGTGTCTGTCGGTCTGGTTGGAGCTGCTGGAATCGATGTGGTGGCACCGCCACCTGCAAAGTAACGATATTATTATCAACGTCACAATTCAAAATAAATAATTTCAGCTTTAAATATTACAGTTATAAGCACCATACAAAAGATTGGGAGAAAAATACAAATATTTCGTAATATGTAGGTATTGGGCTTTTACCCAAATCGGAGCAGATAATTTCGTAGTGTTGTTTTTGAGATCGCCAGAGGTCTTAAACGACTCTAACGATCTCGCGACATTTGGTTTGTTAAGCGTCTAGCCAGAGGTTACTCCTTTTGTCCCAACCAGCGCAACGACTGCTTCTTTACCAGTTTGGACCCGTTAGTTGAATCAAAATCAAACAGATTTTATTTAATTACTATCCGTGTACATAAAATTGCGTACACTTTTTTAAGTATCTTTGTTTTATGCTTAAAGCACGTATGTACGTATTACCTAAGGAAGGCGGATGGGTCGCTGGAGTATGGTCTGGCGGGTGCGTTGGTAGAGGGGGTATTGTTGGCGGCCACTGCGCTGGGATTTGTCGATGTCCTCCCAAGATCCATTGAGGATTTAGTGATAGGATACTGTTGCGAACTCTATGGAAATAAATATAATTAATACATGTAATTTAGTCCTGTAACGTCATAATAGTAGTATAAAATATGTATAGCCTATGGGTGCAGTACTGGTACAATAAAGTGCAATAATGTACATACAGGTACTCATACGGTATAATTATTATAACTACAGATAAGACTACTATAACTCATTGTTAAAATACCCTGCAGTTTGCATGGGCGGTATCTGCATTGGCATTGCTGGTGGTAAAACGCCTAATCTCTGCACATCTGGTTCTTGCTGAGGTGGTGTACTGACCGGTTGCGTGCAACAAACACCAAACACCTATGGATAAAAATATCTTCACTACAAAATAACCGACGACAAATAATTTGTTCCTGTATTATTGTATTCAAATATGCTAGAAGTGAGTTTATATAATAAAACACACTAGGAACATATAAATTATTTAATCAACGATCGTACCTCCATGCTGTCTTCGCTAATATAGCTACATGTATCATAATGTCCCATCACCCATCCATCAAAGCCTGAAAGTTGTGCGACTTTAAACAAAGGGTAGCAATCGCGGAAACTTTTGCAATGACCCTTCTTGCCTAAAGTGGTTTCACATTCCAAACCGAATGCTTCTTCCAGTGCTTGCTGTGGACAAAATTAAATATGTAAATATTTATGCTGAAATATAAAACGACGAGTCATCTATCTCGACTCATGTGCCCGTCTATTAACTTTATTATACCTAAGCTTGTCAAAAATTTAAATAGTTTAGCAAATAGAAAGATAACTTAGGACAAGGAAAGCTTAGAAAGTCGACAACTACGGACTTAGGGAGGCAATCTATTATAATATAATAAAACAAATACTCAATTTAATCTTATGACACAGCAATCGTTTTAGAATCGATTTTTTTATTAATAACGTCAACTAATGAGCTAGGAATTAATTAGTAGTAGGTACATAAAATAACGGTCGAACGAGATACATCGTTGTTACTCACTTGTCTGGGTTGTATAAAGAACAACTGTTTCCCATTCCTTGTACTCTTCAATACATCTCTTTTCTCTCGATTTACAGCCGCTGAAATATAATATGATACATAAATATGTAATAATGTTTTTTTCAAACAAATTATCTAATAGTTTATAATTTAGAAACAAGCTGTCTTATGGTAGACATTTCCCATTATTTCTTATATATTTTATAAATAAGTTGTAAGGTATGTAACATTATAACCATAGTTCCTGTGTTATTAAAAACTGAATGATCTACTAAAAAAAATTGATTGAAATACTCACTAAGATAAATACCAAACACCAAGAACTGGGTTACTATAACTACCGTACATAATATCGAATTAGATATTGACAGATGCGTAAATGGGTGTACCGTAATAATGCCTATAAAAACATGTAAATGTAAACTGTTTCCACCTACAGGTTGCTCGACTACTATCTTTTTAATCAAATTAACTTAATCGTAAAAACGTAGTTAAATCGAGTTTTATTACATATGTCCAGTTGGCCAGTCTAAATGCACAAAAAAAAATCAGAACGTCCTCATTTTTCCCCATTGACAGGTACCTCAATTATTGGTGATATTATGATTGGCCTGTATAAATTAATGTTTTTTACGGCTTTTAAACCATAATTTGAACAAAATACAACTTCAATATGGGTAAACTGTCATAATTTTCGTCTTTAATACCGAGTTGTTCTAATAAGATTTTTTAATTGATAACCTATATGATAAACAAACAAAATGATGAGTAAAATAAAATAACAAAATAATAGATATCTCCTTAAATCTGTGCCTATTTCTGACGCCTTCGGTGACTTGTTTCGCTTTCGGGTCTTCGATGTTATATTCTTCTCTAAGTTTATACCATATCGTTGCTTAGTGCCTGCGATACAAGATTATAGCTTTGTGCTGGGCAGAGTACATCTTGTTATCTTATTATTATATTATTATCTTAGTTTCTGAAAACTGTATGTTTTCAATGGGTGTTAATATAGGTCCTTGCCACAGCTTACCAGATTAGTATTCTGATTGCATTCTTAAGCTCTATAGAACTTGCCGTTAGAAGGTAGATATCAAGTCATTTTGGCACACTACAAAATATTTACCCACGATGTTAATCGAAATTAATGTCTGCGTACGGACTACGCACAAAGGCTTCTAAGTCAGTGGACGTTCATCGTTAAATTCAATGACTAAAAATGTTTGTGACTGTTAATTATAGATTTTTTGCTATTTGTTTGCAAAAATCCATAAAAACTTCATTATAATGTTATTCTAACTGAACAAAAAAGATCCGTACCTCCTCCGATGTACGTACGTTAATTAGGTCTGACATTATTTATTTTATTATCATAAACTATGTGCAGGTAGCTGTACCTAATTGAAGGAAAAAGGGTAATGTTAACAACCGGCCTTGGAGATGTCCACTGTTTACCAATAAATAAGGACAGAGCATGCGATTTACATCTTAAATATTCAAGCAATGGAAACTAATTTTCTGAGGCACGTGAAATAGCAATATTTCTAGTGCACGTTCGTAGGGCTAAACTTTATCTTGAAAAAGTTAATGAAAATTGAACACTGTAATTAATAGAGGACAGTCTAGTTTAAAATAGAGAACAGGAGATGCTTGTTTTAAATGTCACAAGCAGCATGTGAATAAGTTGATTGCCACGGCCAGATCAAGTGCCTTGAACTGTACCAAAAAGTATTGGGAATGTCATTGGTTTTGTTTTGGCAGGGTTTGTTTTATTAAAGTTGTCTACTGTAATGTTGTACTATTTTAACTTAGCAAGTCGTTGCTTTTTACTTTGAAGACTATGACAGGAATAAGTGATTCCTGGATTCTTGGACCCAAAAAACTTGTTTTGGTTCATGAAATTTAATAATGTTTATATTTATTTAGTCCATAACGTTTGCATAAAACCTAGATTCAGAAAAGACGGAAAGATCAGAAATTCAACATTCAGAAGACCTGATAAAAATCTGATTTTCAACATGTCTGTCTCTATACATCTTGAGTAACGTTGTTTTAGTTTTGATTTATTTAAGTAATTGAATGGGTGGACAAGCCTTTGCTTGAGTTTAATACAAAACCAACACTAATATAGTAACATGCACTTACATTTAACGCACGGTAACAGTTAACTTTAGATGGAAACTAAAATTTTACCTAACATAATTATTAAAAAATATATTATTTTAAAGTGCGTTATGGTATTTACCGACCATATTATCATCTAGTTTTTTATATGCATTAAGACTCCGGGTTCAGGTAGAACAGCAGCAAATGCCAAACCTTGTAAAAGGCGTGTTATTCAGATCCAATCATTGATCTAATTAAATCTTTAAAGTGGAACTACGGCGCAAAAACTGACACATGAAATATTTTGGCGTACAATGCTTGATAGATGTGATCAGTGTCGTGTGGGAGGAGCATTTGCATTGAATCGATCCCGGTACCTTCCTAATAATGGCTCACGGTACTAACGTACGAAAGGACGGGTTGACGACCATAAACACGGACATTAGTCTTGTTATGAGCCACTTAATCGAAAACAAAATCAGCTCCAATTACCGAACTTCCAAAAATAGCCATATTCCTTGAAGGGATTTCAAATCAAGTCAGGAATTTGAATATGTATTAAAAGGTTTTGTAGGTTTCGGTCCTTTTTGTTTTACCCCTTTCTGTTTTAATTTATGTTGGTGATGGTACTTTTCACTGGCCGGACATCTCAGTTGCAAATTTTAACTTTCTCTAGCCTCAAAACCTCATACCAGCATTGTCTTTAGCCTGCACAATGCCAATACGCCATTGACACGTTTCGTTTTATCAACTAATGTAAACAAACATCGATTTAAAATTTAATTCGATTTAACGGTTTCCATTTCATCAATTAAGATGGTTTTATTTAATAGATACACTTCAATAATTTTGCAAAAACTAGATTATTTTAATTCGCTTCTTAATTTGAATAAAACTTATATTTTTTTACAAATATTTGATTATTTACACTATCAATAATAAAAACCGTAATGGTAATTTAATTGCCCTTACCGTTAATGATGACTGCATCTTCTGTGTAGAATGCACCATCTTTGGCGGAAAACCCTTTTGCACCATCGAAATCACTGAGCAAGTGACAGCTAGAAGCTGATATCAAACATATAATTATTGATAATAATTTTGTTGATGTTGACATTTTATTACATATACGAAATTAGTTATTCACTTTATTTGTACAGAGTCCTTAGTAAAATCTGCAGTAGGTGTGTGCGACTGGCGAGGGACCACTTTGCGAAATGATTCGGCACCTCAACTTCCCGCCTTTATAATATTTTGCACTGCCGCTCTACATAAGTTTGAAAAGATAACAGAGCTTTTTCTCCTTTTGTAATAAGCTGACATTTGCCGCCTAATATAAACGAGCTTCGAGAGTTGAAATGTGACATCCATTTGTGTAATGCTTGCCCGAGATGGATTATTGTCATCTTACGGTTTTCGTGGAGGAGTTTGAGCGGCATCGAAGCAACGAATGATTCATTGGAGGAAATAATCCTTTTGGAGGTCTTTGAACTTTAAAACGATTTTCGTGGAAATATTGAAATGACGACTTAAAATTCTAATAAAATAAATAATTGAAGGTACTTAATTATTGGGTATTATAATAAATTGGTCAATTATCTCAAGAGAACAAATAAGTTATATTATTTAAGCTTACCACCTATTTAGAATTTAATCGTTAAAATTTTTATTTCTTATTTAATTGTTTATATTCTTACTGAAACAATTATATTGTTTAAACAAGCCACTATTTTGGCTCTAGTAATGATTGTGGTAATGAATGAACAGTTACTAAGTTTTTGGTTAGGCACAAAAACTTCTCGATCGCCTTTTCGTTTGGAAATCACTATATCGTATAAAACAAAGTCGCTTCCCGCTGCCTGTCCCTATGTATCATTAGATCTTTAAAACTACGCAACGGATTTTGATGAGGCTTTGTAAAATAGATAGGTAGAGTGATTAAAGAGGAAGGTTTATATGTGTACAATACATGCAAAATATCGGTAGTAAATTTTATATAAAAAATCCTCCTGCAGCGAGTTAACATATTTTCTTCATGCCATTTAAAGTTATTTTTGGCAAAAAGTTGTTTTGGGGCACGGTTTTGTTACATCCATTACTTGATAGGTACATGTCAGCGTTAGCAACCTTTAATATGTGCTCTACTTCCAACGATCGTTGTACCTAGTTGCATTATTGAGGATAATGCGAGTAACAGTAAAAGGGTTACGTTTAACCTTTCAGCTGTTCTCAGAAGCGTTCGTCATAATGCCTACTCTACTTGAAAATTTTAGAAGATGTACGATGGATGAATGGATAACGGCCGATTGTCGATTCTGAAACAAAGATTTGTTTCACTTGATGACACATTCATTACAAACAACAATAAAAATAAAAATATATGATACAGATTTTTATGTCCAAGTAGGAATATTATATATGCCGATTTATTCTGATACAGTGAAACAGGTCACGACTTAACTTAAAGAAAGCTTGTTGCAGATTCTGTTCTGATTCTGTGTCCAATTTTTTTTTCTGAGTATTTCCGAGAAATTTTCGGCAATATATGAAACATATAGCATCTGGTGCCAATAGAATTACTCCAGATTGCTCTACTAATTTCTCCAGATTGATCCAATACCCAGCAATGATTGCTTAAAAACTACCCACACGAATTAAAAATGAAATAAATTAGATTAATACGTTCGTTCGTTTATACACGATAAATTTTAATTTTGTCTTATTAAAAGAGTAACATTTTATACAGATTTACAAAGGAGATGGCATAAAAAAATCAAAATCGAGATGAACTTAATGGGTACCAATGGGTTCATTGTAATGCACAATTTGCTGCACAGAAAGAAAAATGGTCAAAACAGTGTGGTTTAGGATAGGCTAAGTTTAAAAAATGTATGGAGAAATCCAACGAATTTCTATTACAATCCAATCCCAACAAAATCACAATTACTTCTACTAAACAGTGGAAGTATTTGTCCTATGTATAAATGATAAAAAAAACCCTTGCTAGTCAGATTTCTTTCTAGCTTTGACATCATTGAGCTCCTAAGCCCCATTATTTTCGCCATTATTCTTTCGGTGGGGTAAATTGTGCACTACAATGAACGAATTGGTACCCATTTTGTCCATGTCGAGTCTGGGTTTTCGGTTCGTATATTTTAGGGCCATCTCTTTTTCTATAATTATTATGCTTAGGGTAAAAGCAAGTTTTAAATTAAATCATTTCGCGTTAAGATCATCACATCTATAAATATGTACTTTAAATTATATTTTTTCTGTATAACAGCACTGTTATATCCATGTTAAAATTATGATATCTGTTACTCCGTTTGCCGCATCAAATATTTTAAATTTTAGATTGGACAGATTGGAGGATATATATATATATATAACGTTGACCAAAATTATTATCACCTTAATTTAAATTTCTTCTTATTGGTTTCTTTATTAATATGGTGGTACGAGACTCTAATTTAACGAGCTCAATATTTTGGGACACCGAATGCCTTCTCATATGTGAACACGTACCAAATTAGCGTTATTAATCTCAAGGATTTACCGTTAAGAAGATGATGCCGTTGATCGGTACTTAGGTTATTGCTTATTGAGCTAATCATTATGATATTTTATATGAGAAAGTTTTAAGAACATTGCTCCCAAATAAATGATAAGTAGGTAGTATTTGCTATTATTTTTATCTTATAATTTACTGTTTGAAAAAATAAACATGCAGTAAGTATTTGAATGTTTTACATATTCTTTATATTTGTACAGAATTTCAAATAGGTTGGTTTAATAAATAGTCGGTACGTACATTCTACAAGTTGCATTCCAAAAAATTAACATAGTAATTTTTAATAATATGACATTTTTGTCGAAAATTATAGTCTATACGTATAAATCAAGTCTGAAGAAATAGTTAAAGGATCATAAATGGACAAGAATACTTTTAGGTAATCATGATACTTTCAATGTAAGTGTTTTTTACTTTGCTTCATAGTTAAAAGCGAAGTAGAAACAAAGAAATCTTTTTGTCATATTTTGGTGTCGAGATTTGACACCGGCGTCCCTTATAAACCACTTTTTGAATAATAAAATAATATATTTTATTTAGTTAAACCCACAACAAACAATTTTTTTTGGTTTCCTTTTTACTCTATAACAATTAATCGCGCGCATTGATACACGTAAATATTTGATTACAGGTAAATAATCAAATTCGTAAATCCATAATAAAGTTTATTAACTTTACGCGTATGTGTACGAAATTTCATTTTAATTGGTCGAGTAGATTAAGAGTTAAATATAGTATGAACATACATCACATATCGAAACTGAATGGGACAGGTGGACAGATAGACGAATAATCTTATAAAGATTTCGTTTTTTCCTGGAATTCCTCATAAAATAAATAAATACAAAGATACTAAGACATTTCAGTTTTTAATCCCACATAACGTTACGTGCCTGATAAAATAAAACATAACGACTTGCATATGGGTACATTTGCCTTTTCTTACACTGTTAATAGATTCGTCTGCGACTAATTTAATGTAATTGAAGAATTTGTTAATTTTAAGTGTGGGAACCTTGGTTTGAATCAAGATTTTCAAATAGTCAAAATCAAGGTCATCTTGAAATATATACTTATAAAGCTTTTTTTGTAGTAGATGCCCTTGGAAAATAACGTGTGCCATTATTATTTATAAACATTTTGTGTAGTGATCGCCAAATAGTGAAAAACATTATGAGCAAGTATTTTCATTTCCACTTAGCGCTAGCTCTTGTTAGTTACTAATGTAATTGTAAAATCTGAGATTATAAATAAGTGACAATCTGTGTATGAGAAGTTCGAATTTCGACTACTGAAATAAAATGTGCAATGTATGAATATATATTTCTAGGTTCTTGGATATTTTCTAAAGCTGTATCTATCTACCAACCTTTTATCGTTTTTTATTTCTATAGAATCCAACCATGTATGTAGGTAGATACTGTACACCATCGGCAACTAATATTGGGGTGTAAATTATCGAAAGGTCTATTTATTTATTACTCCCTACTTAGTCTAATGGTGAATCTTCAGTGATTAAGTAGATTTAAATCTTGGTATCTGGTATTTTAATGAAATTTAATTATAAAAGTCGACCTTTTTGGTTGATTCGTTGCTAAAAGGTTAATTTTCAAGGTCTGAAAAAATTCATGAGGATTTAAGTAATCCTTTAATGGGTTACAAATAAAAACCTTCGACTGCACACATACCTTACCGTACGAGATGCATCTATACAAATGTATACCCTCATCTGTTTTCCAAATTCCAATTTCAAAAAAAAAATCGGACACTTGATCAGGAATATCTGCCTTCAGTGTCTTTTAAAACAACGATCTTTGAAAGTTATACTGGACTATTTAACAATGATTTCGCCCGGCAATCCATTTGCGATTTTAATACGTTTTATAAACGCTTTCATTCTCAAATAAAAATTCAGGGTATAGGTACATTTGTACGGACGTATCTCCTACTATATGTTACATTTAGTTATTTAGCGCATAAATTACATAAATGTCAATCAGGCTTAGTGTTGCCCGGTCTCTGGCTGTTTGGCTTTCTTCGGCCGTGTCCGCACAAATATTTTGCTGTCTGGCCTGTCCGGCTTTCTTTAGACTTTTCGTCTAAAGTCAAGTCAAGCGTAAGTCAAGTCGTGACTTCTCCGAACGCTATTCGTAAGACGGTGGGCACAAGGTATCGAAGGCAGATAAGCTTGCAAGTCACGTAAATAATGAGTATTGACTACTTAATAAATAAAATTTTCAGAAACGCGTGGAAGTATGATCTAAAATTAATATCAAATACTTAGATCTGCAATTACTTGGGGAAGTGTAAAAAGGAAACTTCTATGTCAACGCAATACGGTCTTTCATTATTTATTTTTAAATACAAATTGTCAAGCGAATTAAAACCTATAGTGGTACTAAGCGTTGACTAAGAATTATGAAATTTGCCATGAACCAATGTCATAGAAGGCAAATAAAGGAAAAAAAATGTTCTTCTCGTCATTCTAAACAAATGAATAAGAATCTTACCAATGACGTGCCGTTTTCGAGACTTTTATGTTAATGTTTTAATTGTTTTTGCGGCAAGTCATATATATTATGACCAATCGTATAATCTTCATGCAAAATGGTGCAAGGAAATTCATAGATAATTTCAAAAAAAAAATTGGGTTTCTGGTTTTAGGTTATGGCAAACGGAAAGTGCTCAAAACTAAAATTTTCTAAAAACGTTTTGACAATTTAAACATGTAGGTACACGCCAATAAACATAAACAGAAGACGGTACAAGTACGGAACCCTTGCGCGAGTCAAACTCACATTTTACCGATTTTGAAGTAAGGTCCGGGTTTTGAGTAAGTTATGTCCAGATTTTTGGCAAAATATCCGGCCGAATTAAGTGCCAAGTCCGGGTTTATGTTTTTGGACCTGGGAACCCTAATCAGGCATTTGATAATGTTATATATCTTTGTTTAACCATTAGTTCACACGAAAAAGTTACTATTACATACTTGCAAATAAAACGCATTAAGGTAAGTATATTATAAATAGGTATTAGCCATGTCTCTACCTATTTTCCTATAATAGAAAAATAATAGGTAATTTAAAATTATTAGTTACCCAAAATATGTATGTGTATATAAGTATAAAGACATCCTTAATAAGTATGTGTATCAAATCTAGTCTATTTATCATTATCAACGTTTTTTGTTATTTGCTTTTGTTTAATATAAGGAGTGCAAAAGTCAAAACTTTTATTTTTTCCAGTATCTTTGTTTGTTTAGCTACTTATGAATTAAACAAACAATACCTACTGTGCTCTACGACTTCTTCTACGGTTGAATATTTAGGTCATTAAATGCACTTTTATTTTAAAGAATATTCCTCCTATTTTCTATTTCCAAAAATATTCCCTCATAAGTCGGCCATACGTTCAGCAATTTTAGCTGTGCGTTGTGTATAAGTTAGTAAGTAAACTACGACAAGTCCTAACCACGTTATGGAATTAAAATTGTAGATTCAGGTAAATAAATAAATCAGAACAAACAAATCTATAAATAAAAATTTGTTGTCTGCGGTATATACATAAAAAACACACAAAGTGGGTTTTCGAAAACAAGTTGCAGTGTGTTTGTAGAATACATCGTTGTGTATGCAGTAGAACCAGTGAGTGACATTGAGGGCTTAGTTTTTATGCAATCTCTGCAAGACAGCGGCTGGAGGTTCGGACGGACCATGTCTCGGCCACACGCAGTTTAGCATTCAACTCTACCACTCGGTTCATCGGTATCCTTACATCATATTACTTACGTAAAACTAGCAGCAGGAAAAATGATACAACGATTTGGTCTATTATTAGTTCTACTAACAAACGGCTTCTGCACTGTTGATATTGGTAAGTAACTTTTAAAAATGAACCATCAAATTATTTTAATATATAGTATTTAAAAATTATTAATTTCTTCAAGGAAAATATTTGAAAACATGTGACAGGAGTTCACCAGACGTAAATGATTGTTTAACTGATGCTATCCAAGAGGGGTTGGAAGTCATGAAGGATGGAATTGAAGAACTCGGTGTTCCTGCGATAGATCCTTACCATCAAGATTCAATGAAACTAGAATACAAAAACAATCAGGTCAGTTTTTTACTCAAACTTGTTCAGGCTCATAACTTCATATCGATATATCTTTTTTACGCTTGTTTTATTCAACTAAACATGAAGAACTCGCAGTTTGTATAAATATTACATAAAATTAGTTAAAGGTATGCCGAACAATGTAAGAAATTCATAATTCTGATGACAAAGGCAATAATATGTTATTAAACAATTTATCTTAAGACATGGGAGCACGTACGAATGTTTTTTTTTCTCTACGACACATACGTAGGCGGTTGATTGTCTTAAAATGTTTCTGAGTGTAACAATTTAATTTAAATATTCATTTTAGTTTTATTAACAATAAGTTGAAAATCTCAGTTAACCGACGAAAAATTAATTTGAGAAAATGGAGTGAGTATGTGTGACAATAGGTCTGTAAAACTTCCTGTCACGTGTAGGATTTACCTGAGCTCATACCCTCGTATCACTAGAAATAATTACTTTGAAGACAACCGTGATTAGCTTTTGTACGTTTAACTATGCCACTATTCAACAATAATTATATCGCTATGTACACTAAGATCTCATTTATTTACGCTAGTCACAATACCTGAAGAAGATTATTTTAATGATATGTATTGTTTTAAATAAAACAAGTAATAGGAAAGTAAATTATTTTGCGGAAGTCCTCTCCTATTATTAAGTAATTGATCTAAAATATTAATTCAAGTTAAATTAAGAAAAAATGTACATTGACTTATATTGCATATCCTTCAATCAGTATCATCATCAATGTAATTTTCTCAAATTTCGGTTAAATTATGTTGGTTTGGATTCTATTCTTAGGGGTAGTATACATATCTCAATTTTTCTGAAAGCAGTAGAACTTAAATATAAATAAGATCGCTTTGATCAAAACTGCACTACTGCAGCTGAAACAAAATCGGTTACGCTGTTTTTTACCCGCATTATCCTAATGCTAAATAATAAAAGTGTCGTAAAGAAACTTTAACAAAGAACTACGGATTTTTTTTTCCTTACACTTCAGAATATGGATGTTTAGTTAGGTTTGTGGGTCAACGGGAAGTATAGTCCCTGTCTTACATAGCTTTTGATGATACTGATTACCAAATTGATCCTCGGGCCGGCCTAGACTACACGCCTTACGTTACATGATTAACTGATATGTTTACAAATCAGATACTGCGCCACCAAACAGTGCGTCAATTCAAATTGACGGCTAAGGGTTTACCATAACTTGGTTCTCAATTAATATGTTCTCATAATTTTTATGGACGTCAGCTTTTACGTAAAGTATGATGCGGTAACTTACCACTACGTTACGTTAATACGTGGGTATTTAATTTAAGTATCGATGATTAAGCAAACAAATGACGGCTAACCATGATTCGTGATTAATTAAAACGATGGAAAAATCCTTGTTTTTTTCTATGGAGTTAAATACGTTTTAATTTAAGTGAACAAAGATTTTTTGGTAGGTAAGTCTTGGTTTTTTCCATCCATTATCTGAAAATGTTCGAAGCTAGTTACTTTTAGGTACTTTGATCGATCTTTTGCCCGTGGGAATATTTTATGGTTATTATTTGATTTTAATAATAATTGGTTGTTGGAAATTAAGTCAAGTAGTGTTTTTTTTTATCCATAAGGTGGCAAAAAACATACGCTGACTATTAAGGTACGAACGCGTTGCCGACCCTGCGAAAACCATTACCACCATTTTTAAAGAAACCCCTGCTGTAGTCACTTGAGAAAACCATGCCAGGGAGTTCGTGGAAGCTTCCTTGAAAGATAATTGGGCTTAAAAATGAGAGTATGGTTTTCCTCTAGGTCCGATAGTAAAAAGTGGCCCTGGGCATCATGTCAAACAACCGTAGAACACTTTCCATTATACAAGCGGTAGAACAGAGAGAAGCGAAATGTCTTCTCCGATTTAATGGGCTTAATACCTTTTGTGCGGTGTCGAAAATGCCGAACACAGTGGGATATATAAGGCTGATAATGTATGCAACAATCCAATCACTTACAAAATAACAAATATTTTTCGTCAAATAAATAAATATGGGGTGATCAATCCAAATGGGGTGGTCAGAAAGTATGAGATTTGTGAAGTCTGTTATCAACCATGGCGAAGATTTTCGTATTAATAGGGATGGCATACACTTTTTTTACTCTCATACATATCCGAGAATCAAACCCGAACAAATTGTCTGTAAACTATGTTACAAATTCTGCAAGTTTATTCGTTATTATCGTTGACAGTGTGAATTGAATAAAACACATTTTAATAGAATTTTGTTCAAATAATGAAAGAAAACCTCAAAAATAACATAATCATTTTAATTAAGTAAATGTTCAAAATATCTATTTTCCTGGAGCACAGATTAATTGTCTTAGGTAACGAATGCAATATTGCGTTTCTCATTTTTGGGGGTTGTATTTGAGTTATGTTTTCTTAGACTGTTATTAAATCTCTACCTACAGTGTCCTAATTTGATTTATGAATTCCATCTTTGTACTAACCTCATAAGAAATAATCAAGTGGCTTCAGGCGATCACGCGGGCCAGTTGATGGGGCCGTCTATACCAATATAGTTGAAAATAATCTTAATCTTATTTTTAAGTTTTATTTCAAATATTTAAATAAGATTCGAATTACAATTGTGTTCCTTGTGGCTTTTGATTCACACCATCAACAATAACAACGAATAAACTTGCAGAATTTTTGAGGACGTTTCGAAATAATTCTTATTTATTATTTTGTTAGTACCTTTTTTTTCCTAAACGACGTGTGCTGCAGCCCGGAGGCCTTAGCAGCTCTACCGTGACTTAACTTTACAGTGGCTATCGTTCCCTATACAGTCGATCAGACAGTATCATCTTTATTTAAAGCCAACACAACAAGACGAAAAGCATAGGTAAGACCGCCATACCTGTCCGCCGCCCCCTCGAGCCTGACCTAGTACAGACCCGGTCAGAAGCCAGACTATCGAGGGTCTATTGGGGTTTCCATGCAGAAGGTGTTCCAACCCATGTGAATGCAAGGAGTGACAAACTCCATAAGTCAACCAAACCAACCTCTACCGGCTCGACCTCGGCTTGCTTGACTTAGGGGCAAGAGGAATCTAACAGCAAAGGGTTACCGAATCAGTTTGTTAGTACCACCTTCAGCTATTAAGCAGCACTTGGCGATCTTATGCAATCAGAAGAACACTACATTATTATGCACACACAGTTTTTTGATTGCGGCTCCGATTTGACTGAGAATCTGTCGCAATTTTGAGATTTAAGCCAGATTTAAGAACGATTTTATTAGGAAAGACAAAAAAAAATAAGAAAAATTGGATTAATTTGATATGAATTATTTTTGTTTCATGGATCGGTAAAGTCAACTAAGCTCTTTTAATAAAAGATATAAAATAAAAATCTATATTATACTTATTCAGCCTTTAATTTCTATGAGTAGTAGTAGATACTAGAATTTTTTGTTAACTATAAAAGAGGCCGATGTTTACGAAAGTACAACCTGAGTGTTTGATTAAAATGAAATGAATAGGTACATACTTAAGTCGATACAGGTAAACTCGTACCTGATCACCCTTGACTTCATATTTAAATCCTAGAATAACCAATAAGTACAAGTTTGATTAATTTATTGAATGTAGGTAAGTGAAGTGAGTACCTACCAACAAGCTTCTAACTTCAATCTAGTAGGCAGGATCTATTAGTTAAGAACGTAAAAGTAACTTATACTTGGTTGGTAATTCGATTTATTTACTGAATAATAGTATTCATCAGTTTCCCTTCACCGGATATTTAATTTAACTCCAAAATTAAAATAGTTCACATAAGGCATAGGACACATTTAGATCTTTAAAACAGTAACGAAATAGCTTGGTTTATCTGAGATAACAAGTGTGTATTCATATAAGATTTAATAAATTAGAAAAAGTTTGATAAACATGTTTAAAATCTATAATTATAAGTATGGTTTTGTTACTTGTAAGTAATTACTTTAATTGAACTCGCGGTTCAAGTAATAAATGTTTATGATGATTGATTCATAAATAAAATAGGAATAAAGTTTGTTGGTTAATTAATCGTTTTAAGATATTTTATTGCGAAAATAATATAAGCAATTTTCCACTTAAATTAATTTAGATTTTGAATATCTGTACCTTATTGGTCACGGCCACAGAACCTTTACTGCTTTAAACCATATGTGTATATTATTTTGTTCTGTTTCTAAATCGTTCAGCATAAGGATTTATATTGAACTTAATATGTGACCGTAGTCTACATAACTTTCGTTATTTAAGTGTAGTGTAGATTAGTTACATGTAAATTTCAAATTTCTAAAAGTTTATTATTCTCATTTTAGATTTTCGTGAAAATGTCATTGAAGGACATTTATGTGCAAGGTCAAAAAGGATCAAAAATTCACGATACCAGGTACAATAGTTATATTTAGGCATGTATGTACGTAAGTACATGTATCCTTTATGTAAATTAAAAAAAAACTGTTTTATTTGTTTAATATTTTCTTATGTTTAATGACAGATATTTTTTTTTCAGATTGCGTGCCGATGAAGAAAATTTTCATCTCGAGGTAGACTTGTCTACTCCAAAAGTATTCGTAAAAGGTTTCTATAGTGCCGAAGGACGATATAACGCACTGTCTATTAAAGCCCATGGAGCTTTTAATGTTTCTATGGGTAAGTGTTGCATTATTAGTTATGTCACATTCTATTTATGTGCATCTTACGGTAATCGCACAAGTCCGATGGGAGGGTACAGCTTGTATGTAGATAATTCGTCATTCGGGAATCGAGTCTCCAACTATTGAATCACGATTTTCATATAGTTTGCAGACACTTCACTTGTGAGACTTTCATTTGATTCTGGTCAACATCTGGGACATCCTAGGCTTAATTTTGTATTTTGATAAGCTAATAAGCACACGGACGCTTATTATTATTTTCATTAGGTTTCCTTGCCTTACCATGAATTATCTAATAATTTAAAATAATTTTCTCTCAAGTGAACATATTTAAAACCAGTATTTAACGTATTATTTTAGCAAAATTAGTTTACACTTGGAAACTAGATGGTAAGCCAGAGGTAAAGAATGGTGAAACATATATACGGATCACGAGCTTTTATATGAGACCTGACTTAGAAGATTTAAAGGCTAACCTTGGAAATGATAATCCCGAAACCAAGGGTCTAAGTAAGTATAATACTTCCAATTTAAATCAATTTCGCAAAGAAAATATTAAGGTAGTTATATAGTTAGGTACCTACTCAGGGCTGAAACCACGCTAAGTGAGTCCCGTCCCATCGCAGTTTCATACAAAAATTGCCCGCGACGCAATGGATATCCGGCGCGGGCGTTCATCTCCGGCGGGCAGGCCCAGCGCTTGCTACGCTACCTCGGCTCGGTCTTCTTAAGACCGCAGACTTTCAAGATTAATTGTGTAGGATGCCAGCCGCCGGCTAATGCAAATTAATTGGTGACAAACGCGGTGACGCTTTAAATCCACGTTTATATTCTTATAGTAACTTGTAACTTATTTTCATGTCACACGTTTCTTTTACAGCGGACCTTGGTAATGATTTTGCCAATCAAAACTGGAGGACGTTATATCGAGAGTTGCTACCATTTGCTCAAGATAACTGGAACAGAATTGGTGTCAGAATTGCAAACAAAATATTTTTGAAAGTTCCTTATTCCCAGCTATTTCCTGCAAAGTCATAAGTCATAATCTGTGATACACTTAATTTTGTAATGGTGTTTTTTATATTTTCACATGGAGAGTTTGTTAATAAATATTTGTAACCATTTGTTCACATTTTAATTTATTCTTGAAGCTTGGTAAAAATATATATGTTTTACATGTTTTGTGAGGTGCATGATGTTTTTTTGGAGCTCTAAGTAGTCTCAAAAAGATGTTTAATTTTTAAATATTTGACAAAACTGATCTAGGACAACATTATTTGATATAAAATTATATATAGTAATATCAAATATTTTTGACCATGGATACTTCTACTTTAGCAGACCTTTAAATTGATATATAAGTCATTACAGTTTAGAAATGAGAGATTTGGAATTTTTGTAGATATTGTATTAACCTTCGGTCATTCGAAATGAAGATGTTTCGATAAAAACGATATGACTATATTGAACGAGTCGGTCTGCGGGCATTACACCGACTCAACGCCAATTTCTCTCTTAGTCATCTGACAGTGTGACTTTGAAATGTGAGCTTGTGAGTGGAGATTGCATTGAATAGGTGTGATGTGCAAACTCCTATAACGTTTGTGTTTTCTATTAATGTACCCTAAAACTTTATATAAAATTTACCGAAAGGAATAAATTAAACACTTATCCAAAAACAATATTAACTGCTCTAAATTTCAATCTTATAAAAAAATAATATCTAACAGTCTTAATAATGAATTATATTTATTAAAAAAATTCTTCTGTTCTTTTGTTTACCTCCCTTGCGCACGTAAACATGGTTGAAAAGAAGAAAAAAAAGTGTTAAGTCAAAACTGTCCGAATTGACAGATGACAGTGATAGACGGTAATGTTTTCGCTTTCGTTGTATTTACCAAAAACGCCGAAATAAATTCATTTTTAATGGAAATGTAAGATAAAGGATTGAAGATGGCAGTCATTTTAAAGTATTTAGTAGCAGGAATAGTGAGATATTGGCTTGTCCATATCGAATATTGGCCTACGATTGCTAACAGAGTTGAGATTGCAACGCCTTTGAACTCATGGAAGAGATTAGTTGAAGGCGTGTATTTGTACGATCGTAACATAAATCCCTATGAAGGTGACTCTTTTCATGAATCGCCCATTCTACTTATAACATTCCACTATTTAATGAGAAAGGTTCCATATTTGCTACCTCTGCTATTTACACTGCTAGACCTATTGACAGCCCATTTACTGTACAAAACTTCAAAAGCATTTATTCGAATATTTAAAAATTCCCAAAATAAATGTATGGATGAAATTGACAAAGATTCAAAAAATATGTTGCTCAGTAAAACTCAACTGAATGAGGCATCAGAGTATGTCTTGTCTGTGTACCTTTTTAATCCATACTCTGTATTGAACTGTGTGGCTATGACAACAACAGTTATTGAGAACCTGCTTGTGGCTACATCACTGTGGGGTGCAACAAGTGGGCAGGGGGTCGTGGCATGCATCTTCATTGCTTTGGCTACTCACCAGGCTGTATACCCAGTATTACTCATTGTGCCAATAGCTATATTACTAGCAGACATCAATCAAGGGTGCACCAAATGCTCTTATATAAAGACATTATTGGTTTTTGTGCTGTGCTGGGGTTTCCTGATTTTTATATCTGCATACATTATGGATGGATCTTACCAGTATGTGTACAATACTTATGGATTTATGTAAGTATAGATCATTAAAAAACATGCTTAATTTTTAAAACTGTTGACTAACATTGGTTTTTTAATTTATCCTTAAATTTTGTTTTGTTCCAGATTGACAGTTCCAGACTTAAAGCCAAATATAGGTCTGTTCTGGTATTTCTTCACAGAAATGTTTGAACACTTTAGACTTCTGTTTGTTTGTGCATTTCAAATAAATGCTCTGGCTTTGTATGTTGTTCCATTGACATTGAGGTTCAAAAAAGAACCTGTGCTGTTGGCCACAGTGCTCATAGCTCTCTCTACTATATTCAGATCATATCCTTGTATTGGAGATGTTGGATTTTACTTAGCTTTGCTACCAATGTGGAAACACCTGTTTTCTTGTGAGTATGCTGCATGTTTTTAAAGATTAATTTATTACTTGACATGAAGTTCTAATATTTTTCATAAAGATGCTATTTTTTTTTTGTAGTTGTTTTAAGTATTTTTAACATTGAATATTTTGACATAATTTATTTATTAATATTTTTTCAGTCATGCAGCAGAAGTTTATAGTTGGTTGTGCTTTTATCATCACTTCGGTTCTTGGACCCACAGTGTGGCACCTTTGGATATATTCTGGATCAGCAAATGCTAATTTCTTTTTTGGTGTTACCCTCTCCTTTGCAACAGCACAAATATTTCTCATAACTGATTTATTGTTTGCATATATAAAGAGAGAATTTACAATGAAGCATGGGACTTCAAGAGAGATTGATGGAAAACCAGCAAAACTAGTTCTACGATAATTTGTTAGTAATATAATACTACAATATTTTATTTCACACAAATTATTTATTAATTATATAAAACAAGTCATTCACATACTAAACCAAATGTATAGTTAAAATTACTCAATACCTTATTTGTGCTACAGATTAAAATTAAAGTTTAAATGTTAATATACATTTAATAAAATATTTCATTTCTGGCATTTCTAAAATTTTTAATTATGTTAGTTGTTTTAATAACCATTGTTTCACAGCTTTCTGTGGGAAAAAATAATAAAAATTTTGTAACTGAACAAACATTTGAAATTATGTAAATATAAAATGTTGGATGGTATCTCTTTCAATTATTTATGATTTTATTGTATGTTGTGCTTTTGTAAAATATTTCTTACAAGCCTTGAAACTTTTGTATGGAAACATAGGCTTGCATTCTAAAATGCTCATTAAACTTCAGAAATTAAGTACCAAGTATTATTTTATATTGATAAGGATTGCCAATGTGGCCTCAGGTTAACACTTTCGAGATTATTGTAACTAATCCATTGCTTGTCAACTAGAATTCTAAATAAATAAAAGAGGTAAAACATTAGAATTAGAGTGAATGCAGAGACATCACATTATTTTATTATATGTATTGCTAATGTGTTAAACTTTCAAGCCAAAATCTTTTCTAGTTTGATTAGAATTATACCATAACAATTAGTTGATTTTAAGGCCCTGATTTTGTCAATAAACATAATTTTTATATTCTCTTTTTTTTTTGTATTATATTTTCAGCCTTTGTTTATTTTTTGATAGTGTTAAAGATGGTGGGGTATCTTTATAAACGTGAATCACAATCTGTTACAGCGATTCATTATCTTATCAATATTGGTTCTATGTGGAACACACACTGTATCTTTTATATTTTAACAATTATGGACAAAAGTTTTTAAACAAAATGAAAGTCTTGTGTATGCTTATGTTGTTTTTATGTAAGTTTTTTCAAATTTGTCTTCACTCAATATATGTATATAAATATTGGTATGTTTTTATCAATCTTACTCGTATTTACATATTTCTGTTGTTAAATATTTTTTAGTGAGTGAAGCTGCAGTAAATCCTCGAGTGCCATCTCACCTGCTGGTTTGTTACCGTGGCGGAGGACTGGACATGGGAGCTCCACGTCGTTTGGATCTCTTTATATCTATCCTCAAGAAACTGGAATCAAACAGTACACTCGACATGAGAATGCTAAGTGCTGCCTTATTGAGGAGGTTATTAATATTTACGCTAACGCTTCAGACAATGAGTTTCTCGTTTAAAGTAATCAAGTTTTCTTCAGTTCTATTTGAAATATTAAATAAAAATAATGTTCAAGGACGTTCTAAATTCAGCTTTGTTTGACAATAGAACCTGTACGTTCATAGACTAGTAGTCCATACCAAACGGACTGTCAGTACTGTAGTAGGAAATTACAGTTCATAGATTACTCCCAAAAACAAAAATCCCTTATAATATTAAGTATGTACTTACTTATGGTATACTCAAGGATGACCATAAGACATAAACATTATAGCAGATAAAAGGGTTTTGGGTATATCTCAAAGGTTTTTCACTGAATTAATCAATAAATATACTTTATAAGTCATAATTAAGGTACACTTACTTATCCACTTACTCTCTCCTTAACTTAGGGTACTTGGTTCGTGGTCGGTAGGGTTCTGGTGTTTGCACTATAAAACTAGAGAACCTACTGAGGTAAATACACTAAGTTTTTAGTGCGGATAGAAACTCTTAGGACACAATTTAGGGTAACTGTATTATTCTAGTGTGTTTATATTTCTACTTCTAGTTTGCGTCTTGATGGAATAGAAGAGGCTCCAAACCCAATAGAAACAGATATCGTTTTGCCATATAGGGCATCTGCATTCCAATTCCATCGATATAAAATATTGATGGACTTGTTTGTACCCAGTCAGGACCTCATAGAAGTCGACGAAATATTAAAACCAGAAGAAAAATGTCTGCTTCATAAGTTAATTAGTTCTACAGTTAAGAAATGGGAAAGAGGAGACGAGAGCATAGTGTGCCCAATGTCTGCAACTCAAACACAACTTCAGAACATTGAAACATTAAGTACAAATTCTTCCAGGTATCAAAAATGTGAATGTGATAACTTGATACATACTTTCTTTTAACCAAATTTTTGGATTCAATTTCCTTAGACCTGTTTTAAAATGAGGACTAAGGAAATGTATAATGTGTAATAGCTATGGGTAATTAACGATAAAAATATAACATACAAATAAATACCTGTACATGTCTAGTTCAATTTCAGAGTTTACAGTAGATGTCCTATAGAAGATGGGGTTATACAAACACATTGGGGCACCATAGCTCCTGGGACACTTATAGCAGCCATTGCTTCCGCTCTGGAATTTCAAAGAGTTCTTGTCACGGATATATTAAATGCTGAAATATTCAAGTCTGATGTCGCGGAACCTTTGATGGCTTCTGCTAAACAAGAATGGTTTGCAGACATCGAGACCCTAACTACAGACAATATTCCTAATCAAAGTGATATTCCTAATATTAGTAATGTATGGGTGGCTACCCTCTCAGGTAAACAAAAATATACGACTTTTTTTACAATTTAAAACATTATTTGTCAAAAAGTATTAGTATGTTTTAATTGATTTCATCGTATAATTTTCTAGGGGATTTAGCAGAAATAGTTGTAAATCAAGGGCCAAGAGTTGGAGCTGCGTCTCAAAGAATGACGATAGGTAGCAACAACCGATGGAACGACACTCTCCTTCCTAGAGACTATTACTTATTTCCTCAAAATCAAACCGACTGGCATATGACTGATGCGGAAATTTTAGCTGGCATCGATGGTAAATGCCCCAAAACTATGTTCCTTTATATCGGTATTCGGTTTTATTGTGTTAGCATATATTTTAATTATACTTTTATAATTTCAGGATTTATTATATCTAACTATGTATCTTCGTGGGTGGCACAACGTCGCACCCTTCGTCTTTCTCACGTTATAGAGATGTATTACTCTAACGAAGGCGTCTCGTTTGATACTACAGTAAAAGCTTGTAACAGGCAAACTTTGTTTACAAAACTGTTCGATAGCTCTAAATTGCTCGAGGAAACCTCTAGATTAGCTCATGTTCTTTTTCTTCGTCAAGGAGGTGTCTATATTCCCAGGGAAGAAATGGACAAAATTAGTTCAGCTGCGGTTAGCGGCTTCACTTCCTATCTGTGTAAGCGATAATTTCAATCAAAGTTAAAAAGTTTCTAATATAAATAACATAAATAATAATAATAAATAAATAACCACATCACGACACACACATTGACTCAGCCCTGCAGTAAGTATCGTAAGAACTTGTGTCGCAGGTGCTAAGCAACGATATGGTATATACTAAATAAATAAGAATACAACATCCAAGACCGGTAAGCGAAACAATGCGTCTTGCAAATAAGTCCCGCCCCCGCCGGGATTCGAACCCGGAACCTCTAGCGTAGCAGTCGGCTGTTTACACCACTGCGCCACTGAGGTCGTCAAATAAGTATAATTTTTTTAGCCACATTATTTCGACAATATCACCAAGATTGTCAGGCGAGTTCCTCAAGTGTTTCGCCAATGGAACTGATCATTGCTACCGATGCAGCATGGGAGGAGTATGAAGTGAAACAATTCATGTCGTAAGTTCGTTCTGCATGTGAAGTCTACCAAATGTTAAATTGGTCTGTTTTAATTTTATACCGTATTGTAGGTGGGTGGGAGGTGCACTTGAGTTGAACTTAGAACGGAGTTCCATAGGTCTCTTACATGGCAATACAGGATCTTGGATAGTTGAACCCACAAATAACTTGACCTCGGTGTTTTCACAATTAAACAACTTTACGGATGAGTGTATGACTATTTTATATTTTAAATAATTGTAATGGAATGTTTCTTAAGTAAGTATTTATTGTGATAAAAATTGTAGGGCCAAATCGGCTAAACGTGCCGAATATAATATCATCTATTCTCCAGCATTCACTGATCAAATCAGAGATGGAGGAGCTCATGATGGCAAGCGCTGGACTGAGTACCGTAGTACTACTCATCAGTCCCAGTGATAAACCCTCTGCAAATGAAATTGATAGGTCCAGGGACCTTATGAACTCATTGAGGACTTCTTACTTCGACGTTTACTTCGCTTACGCTTCCAAAGAACTTACTCCATTTCAGAACATAAATTACGAGTATATGGATTATTCGGAATTGTTTTTGATGGTATTTATTTATTTCCGACATTTTGTTTTATAAGATTTTAAGATTTGGTTTACCTGTATTTAGAAAACTTTAATTTTTTTTCTTAGACAGAGTCTTCAAGCGTACAAGATGTGATCTCATCAGTTGAAACCTACATTATAAATAATGAAATCCCAATCAGAATAATTGGCGCACATTGTCCGGTTAATGAAACAGTTTACTACCAAACATCTTACGAAGATTTTGTGTTACCTGGTCGTAAGAAAATTTATAGAATCCATCCTTATTATTTATTACAGCAGAACCTAATAAATATTCAAGTAAGTATTTTTTCAGAATTTTGATATATTTCCTTAATCTATGGGATCAATGTAATACTTTGTCTGGAGAAGCGCCATCTATTTTTTATCTAAAAAAAACATTTCTGTTTGAATGCGCTTATTACATTATTTTTCTTATAGATAGCGCTACGTGCTACTGAAGTATGTGGAATTATTAAATTATTCTTGATTTCCACCAACTGTTCAATTACCATAAACTGGATTTATATTTTGTAGTTCCGTAACGACGGACAAGGTCAACTTCTTGTTTGCTGGTGGCGTGGTGCAGATGCATCGCATAAATGTCAAAATGTACAGGAGAGGGATGTGATATCCGTCAACATAACATCACCATGCCCTTCACCAGATTTTTGTCCTCCAGCTTACCTGGTAGTAACGACGACTACTACGCAAAATTTCTGTGCACGTAAGTAAAAATATGTAAACATTACAAGTTATGATTACTAGGCCCCGGGGGGATTCGAACCCCCGATCTCCTGTTTACTAGACAGGCGCTTTAACCAACTAAGCCACGGCGCCGATAGTTCATAAAGTGAAATTATGAATAAGATATAGCGAAGTAACATTAACACGTTTTAACAAAATTTATAGATTTCTTTTCTTTTGGAAAAATAATGGGCTGCACTTTTTTTCTCAAGTTTTGTCAATTTATTCGGAAGAAGAAAGGTAGTTTATACGTACGGAAAGAAAAAAAATGAAATTTTGTTTGAACGTATAATGTAGAATTGGTAACAAAACCTTCGGTTGAATTACCTAATATAAATATTTAATTTTATCCGTGTCAGATTCTGATTGCCACCGTCCGAATCAAGTGGGTTACTACATCCAGCACACGGGGCTGCGGTGTCTGGCGCTCCGCAGTGGCGCCGTCGCCGCCCAAACTTCAACGCTTGCTGCACTTTCTTTTATGATCTCAATGTTTATTTTAAGACGGTAATGTTTAGTCCTTTCAATATAAGGATAAAAATCTCCTTTCACCCGAATGTCTTCCGAGTTGTCACATACAATTCGATTAAGGTCAATGGACCATGTAGATGTGTTGATATATACATACTTAATAACTGCGTAAAAGTATTGATTTAAGCGAAGCTATAGAAATCATACACATAATGAAGGAAAATATTCTTCCCCAAATGTCTCCTCACCCTTGTAATTAATGTCTAACAAGGATCAATTCCGGAATTTATATTCTGTTTGCTAAATGTTATTCAGAAAATATTATTATTTACATATTGTTGAAATGTGAAATAAACAATGAAACTCTAAATGCACAAAAGTGGCTATTTGATTTATTTGTGTTTTTATTGAATAAATATTAAATATATACAAATATATCAAAATTGACTAAATAAGTAGTAGTAATAAAAAATATTAATGTTCAGAATTGTTTTGATGTAAAAAGTACCCCTGGTGGGACTCGAACCCACAATCCCCGGCTTAGGAGGCCGATGCCTTATCCATTAGGCCACAGGGGCTGTTGAGTAATGATACAAATTATAGTTACATAATATGTATAGTTATGAATCATTAAATTTTGAGAACGAATTTAATGAACAAAATTTTGATATACAACTTACTTAAGAAAAAGGTACATAAGGCAGAAACCTATTTTTCTTGTGTATTTTTCATTATGGGTGCTGACATCTAGCCCTTAAAGTAGAAACTATTTTGCGGTAACCTCAAATAAAGCAATAGTAAAGTAGAGGGCACTGATACTAACATTATTTACTTATACTATACTTTTTTGCTGAAACCAATAAAAACGAGGTTTCATGTTGCTACTTCATAATTAATTTTAAAATAAAGGTTAATTTCTACTACGATCAAATATCATAAAAAGTGGACATGGTTGAAAGACAAATATTTGAATTAAAATTTCATTCTACACTGTAACGACTCCGTGGCGCAACGGTAGCGCGTCTGACTCCAGATCAGAAGGTTGCGTGTTCAAATCACGTCGGGGTCAAGACCCTTTTTTACAATAAAGAAAAATATATAATCGTTTTTACGTAAGAAGGTATGATTTTTGTTTTTACCTCTAAATTATATTACCTCCTTATAAGCATGCAAGGTTTATTCCATAGGTAAGTAAAAGGTACTTTTTACAGATTTTATCCAACTGTAACAAATCTTAAAAAACTTATAAACCTACCTACTTTACTATCATATTTAATAGAACTTTAAGTCACCGATCACATCAAAATTTAACACGAATTGAGGATTTTTAGATTCTCGGTTTTCACTTGACGGTAAATAAAGATACCATCAAACCAAGATTTGGATCGATCCAACTATAGTTCCGAGACTCGCTACGTTCTCGTCGTCATGTGACTCGCTTGTAGCTGACGTCTGCGTTGGCGCCTTTCAAATGAATTGCATTCTTGTGCTCGCGCCCTCAACATACGCAATATCCTTGTGTGCTTCCAGTATAGTTATTACTAATCTTATGTACATACGAACACGCCTTTATGCTTTAAAAGTGTGAGTGCTTAACACTAGCAGTAAAATTGTGAAGGTCTTACGTTATTGGTTGAAAGGGAAAATTATGAAATTTAAATTAGGTTGTTGTTCGCAGGTAATTACTAGACAGAGGTTAGAAGTGATAATAGATATTAAGTATTAATAGTGGCAAAGGCGTCTGCTTTTGGCCTAGGGAGGGGGGCAGTTGACAAACCTATGGCCGAGGAAAGTCAGTTGAAATTTGGAGCATAGGAAAAGTATGATGTTGAAATTTTTGTAGTTCGATTGTTTTTTGGTTGATTGTAGGTAATTTGTTCGGTAAAATCGAATGGCCAATTCCAAGGTATAAAGCTCCACAAATACTTGACTGCACTATTTTTTCATCTCTATGGGGGTTGCTGCCCCTTACCCTCCTTTGGCTAAGCCTATGCATAGTGGTGCTTTCTTAGTTGTGTTTTTTATTTATAGCCGGCGTTTGAAACTTCTGAATGCTGGTTGAGCCATAGGGAGGTCACACTATCAATGCGTTTGCATAGTAGCGCGATGACGTCAATATCATCAATATTTATGTGATAATGGATCGCGATACCGCGTATAGCGAGCAGTAGATACTTAGGAGCTCCGTCATAATAATAGACTTAGGAACTTATTTTGAAAATGATTTACTTACTTTGCTATTTTTACGATGATTCCCCCTTTTTTCGAAACCTACCTAAAACAACATTATAACCATATAAACCATAAACTTACTCATTTGACCTTGTGGAAACAAAACAAGCTGTAATGTTTGACGCAAATTGTCCAATATCTATTAAATGTCCGCTCATTGCTGACTATTAAGTTTTCGTTGACTTTGCAAGCCAATTGACCTCTATTGTCGTGGGCTGCGTGAGAGCAGTCACATGTGCTACCTAAACTACAAACAAACATAAGTGTAAAAAACGTGTCACGTAAAATACCTAATGAAATTTTCAGACAAAGCTGTGTCTGTTTTATGTTATTCCACTTTAGTATCTATGAAGAGGTAAGTTGGTAGGTATGTACCTTCTTGAAAAATTGCGGATTTAAGACGCTAATTTTAATACGAAATGAGTTCGACTCTTTGAGATAATGTAAATAGTTATTAGTATAAATGCTGTTGTCAAAATTCAATATTTTTACAACCTCAAGCAAAAATTAATTATTGTGTTGAAACCAGTCGGTTGAATGACACACCCGGCCAGATCACACACTATTCCATCATTTGATTGGAAGTTGCAAATATCAGGGTGCCTTTACTGACTAGGCCTCAGCTTGCAGAACTTAAATAATCTAACAGCAAGGGTTTGATTAACCGAATAAGAACCGGGAGCAGCCGCTCACCTACCCCTACTAAGAAGGACTCGGTTGCCCAAAAAAGCCAGCCGCCCTAACAAAACTTTAAGGTGTACAGTTGTATCGTTGCATTTGAAGGGGACAGGGCCCTATGTCTATTCACATCAAATACTAGAAAAAAAGCGGAGAGCTAAGGCGCTAGGGCCGCTTCATATTAATCCAAAACTGACGCCGCCGCCGTCGCTGGAATTTGCGGCCAACCAAACCGCTCCATCGCGCAAATGCATATAGCTCGATGAATGATAAAAAACATTGTTTTGCGGTATTCCGGTTATCTTCCAATCTTCCTAATAACATTTCTTGGCAAGCATTTGTGCTGTATAATTTTTCATACATAACCAACCTACTACCAAATTATTTATTGATACGATAATTTTCCTTTATATATGCTAGCTTCTGATACAACACACTGAGCTGTATAGATAAGTTATGTGGTCGGAGGGTGAGGGCCTGGTGATCTGTAACACGGTGTTAAGGTACCCTAGCACAGACGTTAGTCTCTCATTATCATGACGTGTTTAGTCTAAACAGGTAATAATCATTTTAAGTTTGTTATGTGATGTGATATAATATATTTTGTATTATATTATTATGATTTGATTATGTATGAGTTAATACTTAAAATTGATTTACATTAAATATGGTAAAATCATATAAAAATAAAAATTTTGTTTATGAATTTGATTTTTTTTCGATTATTTAACCATTAATTTTGATAAACTTAAAATTCAGACTAATAAGTACCTACGCACATTTCAAATCAACAGTGATATGCTTATCCTTATCAACGAACATCTTATTATTTATATAGAGAAAAACATGTTATTACGAATTTATGACGTAATTGGGGGCTTGGTTTAGAGCACAAATCAGAGCTTGCCACATTTTGCGTCAAACACAACACAGGAAAACCTTGCGGAAAGTAATGGCAAAAGGAAGCAGTAAAATGTATAAAGCCATTTCGTTTACCTGCATTAAATAAAGCTACAACATAAAATATACGAAATCTATAACATTGCACAACAAAGGCAAAGAGTTACCTAAACAATGAAACGACTACGTAGGTATTAAAGTAAACTGTGTACATTCTTTCGTCACTTTTCACACATCCTCTTTATGAAGTGTGCAATTTAAAAGAAGAAATGAATATATAGTTGTTTTGAATGTTTGGATTTATCAAAATTATAGATTTAAAGATGATTTAGTATGTTTAAATGTATACAAATACGATTTCTGATGCAATAGTTGATGAGTTTGACGTGTTTGCGTGTCGTGTGGAGTGTGTGGTTGCTAACAACTCGAGACGCCACACCTCCAAGCCTCGGCCTCGCTCGATACGAACGCGATATGAAACATGCGCAAGCGCTACTCGCAACGCAATCAACGCAGGCTTTCTACTCGTCGGGACGTATCATCGTCACAAACGCCACAAAAATGTTATTTAGGAATTTACATTTGTCCTTAAGAAAAATAAATTTTGCGGAGGCAGCAAATACATAATTGTTCTTGTAATTGACTTATAATGCATCCTTGAAATAAGCATGCTCAATAATTATATATATGTAGTTTTTATAAGTTATTAAAAGTAGTATTCAAAATAAGTTGGTTTCAACATATCTTTCAATTATTTCTACCATTGCTTACAGACACTTTGCTTACTCTACTAATTAAATAAAGGAAGATAATAAAGTAAAAGCATTGAAGAAGTTATGACATCACTTCAATACGTTCTGATCACAAGCTTGATCTTACGAACAATTCCATACCATACCATACATTTGAAATTTTCACAGATAATTTATTTTATTACCACGTTAATAGTTAAATCAGATATATATATTTTTTTTGCTCAACCTTGAAAATAGATGTATCTCCCATCTGTTTTAACATAATGTAAAATAATATACAATAATAAATAGTATAAATAAAAGTAATTTGGTCAAGGTAAGTCAGGATCATAATATTTATAATGCCTACCCACTTCTATAGAATTTGTTAACGAGAGTCACTTTTATGTACTTAGTATTTTATTAGTCGTCATTTTATTGGAAAACATAACTACCTTAGGAAAATACGATAGTATTTAAGTATGATTAGTCAGTTTATACTTTTAAAGGTAACGTAAGTATGCACCTATAGTTGATATGCCTCTTTAGATTGAATAGATAAGTATGCAAGTTAAAAGAGTATTTCGAATGTGTTAGCAAATCTTTCTTTGCCGAAGCCACGTTTATAAAAGTGTGAGATACCGCATACGTGACTTTAAACTATGTATATTAATTTCACGATTTTCGTTTTACCTAAGCAATGGACTTTTGTTTTATGTTAATATCGTGTTTTTAATTTTCCTGGAAACATAGATAACTGAAGGTGTAGACAAATTTTAGTATTTTCAGATTTTCAAATTATAGTTATTTATAATATGATACGATATGGTGGCATAGGAGTGACCCTGCTTGAGGAGCTGGGCGTTCCGGGTTCGAATCCCAGCTCAGGAAGGATGAACACGAATATTTGCTATTTCCTCTTGGTTGGTTTCATCTGTTTAATGTGTATTTTACATGTGGTATGATACAAACTGATCGTCTGGGTTGGTACAAACTTCCTTTCTATTTTTACCGTGAAGCAGTTTTGTGTGCTTCAAAATATCTGTATCTGTAATGACACGACTTAAAATAAATATATCTCAAAGGATCACTTTTTTTTTTGCACTACTTACGTACAAACAGCCACACATAAAGCTGCAACATCAATTCTTATGCTGTACTACTAAAGAATGGTACAAAGTGCAAACAGGTTAGGTTGATCCATGGCCGTGTGTACCTAACCCAGTGAGATTGTGTATTATAGTGAAGTTTGACTCTTAGTTAGTCTCTTTATTTCTCCGTCATCTATCTATGTTGATGATTCATACGATGAAATTTGAATCACTTTCTTTATTTGGTTGTACAAGTCTATTGCGCTCTGGTTGAGCAATTACTTACCCGCCTGCTTGCAATCAAACATTAATTAATGTAGGTATCATTCAAATTTATCTCTTATTTCAAAGGATCAAGAACCACGCGGTCTAATTTACAGAAAGATTCTAAGATCTGGTATCAGGCGCCACACTATCGTTTGCTATCGTCATCATCTACATACATTGAATCGCTCATGGTCTCCAGCGGAATTTTCCGATTCTGACTTAGTAAGTTGGAACGCAACTGAAATTAACCGTCTAAATAGCGAAATAAAATGTTGGCTTCCTTACTTCATAACACATTTAATTTCATCGATTTATAATTCTACCTAAGGTCCTTTAGCCTTAAAATATAAATAATTGTAACTAAAAAAGCAAAAGAAATTACTAGTACACAAAAAATATTAATGATTTTGTTACATTTTATGGTTATAAGGATTGACTGACACTGACAATTCTATACCTAATTAGATTTCTCTACCTGCCTAGTAGGTAGGTAGGTATTTCCTGCGCTCATGTAGGTAATTATTTCACAGAACATAAAATGCTGTTGTGAGTAAAGCGATCGATTTAATTATGGTATGTTGCCTTCACTGTTAGCTTTGTTTTTAAGTTTAAATTGACGTCAAAGAAAGAAAATCAACAACGACGGCATAACAAACACAATCAAAGGTGTTTTGTGAGATGAATTCTGACTTTCAACTTTTGGCCATGTTATTTAGAAGATTAAAAAAAATCACAACATAACCGTGTTTAGATTTTATATTTAAGTTAGGGTAATTTTG
Organism: Choreutis nemorana; assembly: GCA_949316135.1. Taxonomy (NCBI): domain Eukaryota; kingdom Metazoa; phylum Arthropoda; class Insecta; order Lepidoptera; family Choreutidae; genus Choreutis; species Choreutis nemorana. Next base: position 6,484,799 of record OX438598.1, read on the forward strand.
GTATAATATAAACTTTATATTAATATTAAAAAAGCTGAAACGATAAAAGTTAAGCTCACTCAATTCGGGGAAACCGAACAGAAAAACTATCAATATTTTTGTGAACAATCTGCTTGAAATTTGGAAATAATTTTATGATGCGGTTTATATAAAGGGCGTCTCATATTGTAGCCCGGATCAAGTAGTCGCTTTTTAAAGCGAATAGTGTTGTCAAGTGCTCCCAAGCGTACGATAATTTCGGGCCTACGTCTGATGTACGTCAGAAAGTAACCGCGAAAATTTTCTAGACAGACAATTAGAAAACTAGTCAGTACATTTATGTAATGCTATTTCCTGGCAACATCTTCACAACTTAAAAAAACATTTTCAAAGCGCGAATATTACCATGAGTAAAAACGTAGGATGAGTAAAACAGAAAATAAAATCAGTTTAAAAATTGTTGCTTAAGTACTTTTCTAAAGCTAATTTTTCAAAATGTTTGAAAATGTTGAGTCCATTTTTGTAATTGTACGATAGTTTTAGCCTCCCAATCAATAAGTTTGAGGTGAGAAACACTGTATATCGGCAGTCTTGGGACGAGTTCGAATTGGGATAGAAAAAATAAGAAGTAATAAAGTTCGAGGCTTACCTCTGAAGTTAGTTATAGACAACATTAAAATAGGCCAAAACTAAAGGGAAGCACATTTACCCTGTCTGTCAAAACACCACATCTTGCGACTAACTAGACCAGTAATAATATTATATAGGCGACTTTTAGATTAACGCTTTGTTTTTCGAGGAATTCGAATTATCTCATTAAAGTTTACTTTGAACATATTTATAAAACAATTCATTTACAGATTACATTGTATTTGTGCACTTTGTTCCTAAATCCAAGGTACAAGGTAGTTAATCAAAATGCTACTTTTATTCGACATAAAATAAGTAAATTTTGAATCGATAAAATTATATTTAACAAATTAAACTATTAAAGATTTGTTACTCGGTTTTAAGAGTTTTAAATAACAAAAAGGAACAGAATAGGCACCCATTCAACTAACAAGGGTTTGACACAACCTGTCAACATTTTCAGTATTGATGTGTCTACCATTTTAAATATTGACCTATGCTGTTTAAACCACAGAATACCAATATGGTAGAAGTTAGGTATTACGTAACGTAATGTCGCTTAGGTTAGATTCGAAGACAGAAAAACGTAGTTTGGTGGTTAGTTTGAATGACGTGAAACGGTAGATACCAGTTTTATTATAACATTTTAATATACATATTAATTTGATCTTTTTTTTACATTAGTCTTGCTGCGGACCTTTTCTAATTCTTAGTTGTGTTACCTTTTAGAGCAGCGGCTCTCAACCTTCTGCCCAAAACCTGGAAGACTGTTTTTGATGCAGTAACAATTCTAAGCCGTACGTTTGGAGTATCTAACTACTTAACTACTCTCTTCTACTTGTAGTAGATGCCCATTTCATTTATACAACACGCCCAAAGTTTACCTTACGGGCACGACATACAAAGATGTTGACAGTAAATTTGAAACTCCAGGCGGACCAAGGCGGGCCTTACGTTGGGATGGCTGTTTTAGAGCTAAGCCTGAGGGGTTAATCTAAAAGATCTCCTGTGACATTCTCCAGCGATATGTCTCCTGACATAGAATTGCTGGAACTCCGTAAAAAAGAATCCAGTGGATTTAAAAATTGATAACATATTTTTACTGTCCTCGTCGTCTATGGTAGAATATTCATAAAATTATCCATTCGTATTGCTTGGTTACATGAAGACAATTTTTAACATGGAATGTTGTGAAACTGCGGAAGTCTATAAATCTTAGAAACTTGTTTACAAATCATAATTTGCAGTAATTAAAATTGTTCGTAAATTTAAAAAAATGTATGTTGTGAGTTGTGATTAAATATGTTTTCACACTAGCCATCATCATTAGGGAGACATTTTATAATTACACGAAAATAAAACAGAGAGCACAGAGATAGCTGTGTGATAGCAACAACAAAAGATTCCACTGTCTGCTGTTTTTTGTCTACAAATTACACTATCTATGGCTTATATTATGCCTAGACTTGTATATTGAAATTGTGGTCGTAGTGAACGGTTTCTATGAAAGAATCTTTGCATAATATCTGTACTGGATATATTAGGAATTAAAATCCCAATTACAAATCACTATAGTAATTTTATGCAGCTGACTTGGAGAAAACTAACGATTAATTATGGTTTAAACGGATAGAATAATAAATTCCAACATTAGCAGGCAACTTGTTACAAATCGTAATATTTTTAGTAGTTTTCCGTTTCATATCAATTTATGTATAAATAGTTCTTTAAAACCTAAGTACTTCTTGATAAGGATAACTGAAATGTTTCCCTCGTGACAATTATTTTCGTATGGCAGTTAAGTGTAATATAAAGGCAGAGCCCATTATTTATCTGCGCAATCTGCATGAAATTGTCTTTGATTATTTAATCAATTTATCGTTAAGCATGGTGGAAATTGTAAATTTACGATGAAAACAGAATAATGTCATGCTTATTGTGCATCGCTTAATTACTGTATCCATTTATGTTAGGCATTTTTAGTAGTCCTACAAAAGTTGCCATCAAGAAAATAAAATTCAAAATTCGTTTAAAGATTTTGGAAAACTGAAGGTAATTTCCTAAAAGGTATTTAATGTGAACCCAATATCACTGGATCGAAAAGCAAGCTTGAGATTACTTTTTGCATTAATAGAAAAAGTAAGTTTTATTTGTTGTCTGATTTTATACTTCACTTATGTATCAAATTATAGCAGTTATTGGTGAGTGTACAGTTGTAAAAACGATTGAAATCACTGGCCTTTGAAATTTTGATTCAATGATTATGCAAGTATATGTAGGTATGTATAAGGCGAGGTCTGGTTTTCTGGTGTTAGGTTACTAGCCCCTGAACTATTCTTATCATGACTTACCTGTATTCAAGGCTGTTCAAAGTCCAATGCATAATCGAAAGTATCTGGTGTTTGCGGTGGTGCTCTGTGATTGGTCGCCATCGGAGGCCTGGCCGGGTGTGGCAAAACGTGTTGCTGCAAACTAATGTAATATACTCAACGTGAGCGTATGACACAGCAAAAACACATAAAAGCAAAATGAACAAATTCGTTTTGTACATAATTATATGATCTTGACATTTTGAAAATCTACCTAGTCATTTTCTACAGCGTTTTTTGTAATTATTTGTGACAAACAAATCTGTTTCTCTAGGTATCTGTGTAGATGTATTTGAAGGTCACTACTCATTAGCAGGAAGGTATAATTTGGAAGCTTGTACAGGAATTAGCTCAATAAACCGGTTTATTCAAAACAAATAAAAAAACACCTAACAGGATACGTTCACTTTGTTGCAGCTCGTAAGTTTGAAAGAAGAAACATGTTCTTCAGTATGTACTTACAGCTTCATAAATAAAATAGCTACAAACAAATAACCTTCAATTTAGAATTCAGACCACAACAATAAGTCTGGCGCCACGAATTGTTTAGGTACGACCTAGATCCTTTCGTCATTTTGTTTAGGTGCCTTTTAACATGATTCTTGATGAAAAGTAACCTCATGATTTTTATGCAGATCACCTGAGTCAATATCTTTTTAAAAGGTCTTCATACTCGTACCAAGTCATTAAGTCTTTCTTTGCGATGGCCTTCAGAAAGTAAATCAGCATTCATTATTGATGTTACCAACCTGCGAGTACCTATCCACTTTACAAGGATTGATGGATCCGGGCTTCTCCATAAAACAGCATTCCAATCTATGGAAAAATATTTAAAAACAGTATCTGAGTGAGTCTGTTAAGAAGTTTTTAGGTAAGTCATGCGAGGCATGCCTTTTAAGTTTTGTCGTTTCCATATTTCCCGGCAGTTTTGAATTTGGAACTGTTGTATATTCGAATGTGTTTAAATTTTGAATCTCAAAACAGTTGAAAGTATTAGGATTAATGCTAATGTTTTGTCACAGCGTCGATTGGAATCTGTCAGGTTACGTACGAAAATGAATCTTTCTAAGGAAAGTGTTCGTGTAATAATTTTATACAACTTTAGAAGAGGCCTGACACGGCTTCAGTGTTTTGAAGAGTTACCATCTGTATTCAGTGATGAAGCCCCATGTCTGCGGACTGTCGAACGCTGGTATTTCGAAGTCCAGCGTGGACATACTAGTGTTAGTGACAAATCTCGCGGAGGACGACCAAAATCCGCCTTCTCTAAAGATAACATCATTGCTGTGAGACAACTAATTCTCGAAGATCGTCTTGTGACGTATCGAGAGATAGAGGCTCTATTAGGCATCTCAGGGACAACCATTCAGAAGATATTGCTTGAAGCGCTTGGTGTGAGAAAGCTAGTTTGCCGTTGGATATCTCATCTGCTTTCCGACGATCACAAGGCGGCCTGCGTCAGATGGTGTAAGAAAACTCTGCAAAGGTTCAACCGAGGAGAGTCAAATCACGTCTACGACATCATCAGTGGTGATGAATCTTGGATCTATGCCTACGATCCTGATTCTAAACAACAATCTACAATCTGGGTCTTTCAAGACGAGCCAAAGCCGACTAAAGTTATTCGTTCTCGAAGCACTTCAAAGAAGATAGTGGCCATGTTTGTTGGAAAAACCGGCCGTGTTGCAACTATTGCACTTGAAGATCGTAAAACGGTTAATGCAGAGTGGTATACCACAGTTTGTTTACTACAAGTCATCGCCGAACTTCGAAAATCTAACTCAAAGCGACGCATCATCCTGCACCACGACAACGCCAGCTCACACAGCGCTCGTCAAACGATTGAGTATTTAAAGCAGAAAAAAGAAGAAATTCTTGACCATCCTCCATATAGTCCTGACCTAAGCTTTAACGATTTCTTTACATATTCTCAAATTTAGAAAAGTTTTCGTGGTCAAAGGTTCCAGTCCAGTGAAGAAGCTGTCGACACTTTTAAGTCAGTCATTTAAAACACCCCTACTTCAGAGTGGAATAAATGTTATAATAACTGGTTTGAGCGAATGGAAAAGTGTATTAAGCGACGTGGTGAATACTTTGAAAAACAATAACAAGTACATATGGTTTTAGTTGTGTTTTTTTCTTCAAACGACAACACTTAAAAGGCATGCCTCGTTTTACAGAATGAGTATTCACTATTATTAATCACGATTATAACAAAATTCTATTACAAAAATAGAACACAAAATAAAATAAAATGGCACATGCATATGGCATGAGCACTGGATTCTCCTTGCATTAAAAAACCAATGATTAGCTAAAGTTTAAAAATACATATGTATTATACCTATGTAAAAATACATACCTATTCGACGAAAAACTTTGTGACGTCAATCGTGTTGGAACTCATACCTCTTAGTTCATATGTAATGCCTTAACAATGCTAAATAATGAGGATAATTGCAGGTAATTAGGTGCTACACAAATACAGTTTGGCGTGCCAAGTAGGTGACCGAAGTCTATATACGCTTGTAACACTACAGATATAATTCGTTAGCAACCCTTAAACTTCAAAAACCCTAAATGAGGAGTCATTTCTGGGAACGAATAGTTACAATTAGCTGTAGGGCTGGAAAAAATCATTCTTGTGTTTGCCAAATGTGCGTAATTGCAGACACATGTTTTTACTATTCTCTAGTTGCCATGAAATTTTGTCAAATCACGATGATGAATTCATGGTTGGCATGTTTAATGTTGTTACCACGGTGTCAGGCTGCGCTTGGCTATGCTATGGCGATCTCGCTACGTGACGCACAAATGCCACTATTCGCTTCTCGTTTCAATAATTTAAAACGCTTATTGATTTGACATTGCTGTTGTCGATTACTTTGATGAATAGCTTGTTTATTATTTTATATTAATCTATGCTCTATTACCCTTTTATCATCTCGAAAGAGTTTTTTTTTTGTATTAATGTTACCTAGGTACAACATAAAATAGAAGACAAGCGTTTTCTTTCTAAATGAAAATGCCAAAAAATTACGAGCTTAAAATGGTTTTATTTTTTTTCCTACATTAACAATGGCTGAGAAAATTAAGATCAAAATGTAAATTTTCGTACGAGATTATTTAAAAATGCGCGCCTGTGATGACGTCACGGATTGTGTACCGGCAGTATTGTAACGCCCATTCCTGTACCGGTCGCTCTCGATTCCCACAAACAGAAACTATACGGAAACTTTAATTTAAAAAATATACGTACTAGTTTATAAATAAATAAATTAAAATGGTAAATCTAAAGTAAATATATATATAAATGCAATACACATCCACACAGACACCCTATTTTGTTCATACTAAACACATAAACCATACCTTTTGTTTATTTGGATGCAACTAGTATTAAATAGTAGTAGCAGTATAAAATATATAGTTGCCATATAATTTCCCAATACGTGGATTTAACGGGAATATTTCCGGAAATAATCCCATCCATACGCACGGGCAACAAGACAATCGATGAAGTCACGCAAGCGCGAAATCGCAGAAAATTTAAATGGTAGTGTAAACTTCTCGAAGTGAAAACTTCGGTATTAATGTATGTATTCGCGTGAAATAAAACAAAAATAAAATGTTATGTCTATACTTTCATGGTAGGTATATTTAAATGTAAAATTTTGACACTTTTGTGTTCTCCATTCAATTGGTGTAAGTTTTGGGTTTTCCGTTTCATCAAAAACCTGTTTTCAAACTTTGTTTAGTCATGTAAGTAGTTAGTTGTTGTTTCCTGGTAGCTATACATACTAGGTATTGGATTGGTTTTTGTTTTATATTTGTATCCAAAAATATGTTTATGACATTTTCCGTTTCTCCTGTCTCTTGACACTGTTATGGTAATCGTAAACAAAAATTTTATTGTCCTGGTTTCGGATATGTAACTGTATTTGTAATATATAAAGTAGGAAGTTCAATGGCAGTGGCGGTCCTGAAAACCGGTTGTTGAGATATTTATTATAAAATTGCATTTTAAGAATTAAAAAAAGGAATAAGATTTACCTAACATTTATGGAAGTAAAAAATTCATTTCATTTATTAGAGTTCAGTGGGAAGTCTTTATTTTAGGTATTATCGATTTAGGTTAGGTCTTAAGAGCCCGATCGTTAAAACACGATTTTTTTAATACCTTTTTAGTGCCAATTAATCAAATAAGAATTTTCAGGTAGTAGCTACCTGTGTCTCTGTGCGAAACAACATTATGCACTAGTTTTCAGGTTAAAAAATAATCCTTTTCTTAAAGGAATAACGTTTGATGCAGTAATAATCCTATCTTTTTCTATCTTCAATTTGCAGATCGACCTTATTTAATCACAGTTGGCTTGCCATTAACGTGTAGGAAGTATTAACACAATATCATGAAATTATTGTCCGTCATTGCAATAATCGTGATAAGTATTTATTAACTTGATGAATGAAATTCGTAATACTTTGTCATTGTATTGTGCACTGATTGTGCAGTAAACTGTGCTTAGAAATTTCATAATCATAGTATCCTTGCTTATCATATGGATGTTGCACATAGTTACTAGGAATAAAAAAGAGTATCCTATGCCTTGTGATGAGAATAAATATGAATTTTCTTCCTTATTTATACAGAGATTGCTTTTTAAACAATTGATACAAATTTAATTAGGATTTACTTTTTTAATAAAAATGAAATACGGTTTCAAATAATTAATTTATAATCCAGTAATGCGAAGGAAAACAATGCTCAGGTTATCTATTTGCCCATCCGCTGTATGGACCATTCTTGCTGGCAGAGGGGGCAGCGATTATTCTGCTTCACCCAAAGGGACATGCAGCAGAAGTGGAAGCTATGATTGCACTCGCCCCAGACTACCACGCAGTCCTGCTTGCCATACGAGTCCTTCTTGCTTTCTCCCTGGCATCGAAGGCAAGCATCTGAAATAGACAATTACACTATTAAGTATCAAAACATCAAATACACACTATAACAAACTGAAATGGATCCATACATCTTACATAGATTTAGTACGCTGGTGGAAGGTTGGATTATTCCTTCCAAGGTTCAAACAAGTAATGTTTTGATTTAAAAGTCGTTAATACACACTATACCTAAAATACTTCATAAATTTTAGTTTACATTGTTTTTATTCTATATAAAATCGCAATGGTCAAGTGATAAGCCCATCTCATGTCGATTCTACACATTAAACAAAGAATTCCAGCGGGGGAGGTTTAACATCTCGATCTTTTGTTAGATATTAGGTATGATTAGGCGCAAAATATGTTAAATTAATGAAAATTTCAATCACATTTTTCAAAACATTTACAGGTTTGTCACTTTGCTAGTTTTGTTGCACCAATGTTATCGTTCTTTCGTGAATATGTAAACCAAATATTTGCTGATCAATCTATAGTTGTTTGCATATCGCCTTGGCATATTTATTAGAGTGCAGGATGACGTCAAAAGCTTCGTAAGCATAATAATACATATATGCATACAGTGAATACACATACCACCGATTTCAGAAGTTAGTTGTTTAGAACTAAATCTCTCAAAATTTTCCACAATCGCATATTACGTTGATAACGATAAAGTTACCTAAGTCACGTAGAAAAATAACATAAGACATAATTACATTACAATTACGAAATATAAGTTCATAAAATATTCCATACGAAGATACAGAATTTGCAATTATTCCATCACTTAATAGTAGTTTCAAATCAAATCAGTTTTTTATTTTTAAAGATGGAATCCTTAAATAAAATAAGATTGAACAAGATTTTAAGCTTCAGCTTCAAAAACGTTGATTAATCATAAGCATAAATACTACAAAATGCAATTAATGTTATGTATACATTGACTAACCAGAATCCGTTTGGGAAACTAATTAATAAGGGCCACATCTACGATATAGTTGATTTGACAATGTACCTACTAGTGTCTTATTCCAACACGACTTAGAATAAGTTTACGAATGATAATCACCGAGTACTGAAAAGTTGCGTTAAAAATTTATTTTATACTTCATATACGTTAAATAAAGTGCCTTGTGTATGCGAGACAATTTCTTCTTGGTTGAGGTTCATAAAATACTGCAGTAAAATTTCTTACTCATTAAGAACACCGCAGTAAAATTATTTTATGATTTAGACGGCCGTGTAAAGCACTTTATTGTGAAGGTGGCTTAGTTTAGGATATATGTATTTACCTCAAGTCAAATAATTAAACATTACACAAGACGCCCTTGGCCTACAGTAAAGGACGTTTAAGGGCAACAGGAATTAAACGATATTATGGTAATTTAGTAAATTAAGTATTTGTTTTCATGACTATCATAATTGTTTTTATCATTCTTGAAAACCACATATTTCCCTTTTTGGGTTGCGAACCTTATCATAAAACCAGTATAGGGCAACCGCCCTTTTCGAATAACAATTCTATCTACGAGATCGTGATCTGACGTAGATCTACGTGCGAGATCGTCTGGGTTGGTACCACTAAAGGTTTCCTTTTTCCCGGCTTTTTTGCATTCCCAGGACTACTAGTTATTTCAGAAAAGCTAAAAGTGCGGATTCTTTAATTTTAAAGGTATTGCTTAGTTTTCACATAATTTATTTAAGAATTTTGATTATCACATAGTTTCATTAACTACGAAACAGTTATTTAAAAGCCTCACTGTGTATGTATCATGAAACATAACGTTAATTATTTAAATAAATAAACGAACTTAGTTTGAACTTTTATATAGTTAAAAAATCAAATATTTTAAAAATGTCTAGGATTTCATATGCATTTCTTGAAATCATACATTAATGATTCATCTTCTAGTACTAAATGCCTATTTAATGTCTACCCGATGGGTATTATTAATTTATTTATAAACTTTGTACTGTTAGTATGATATTTAAACACCACCCTCCTTTTTTGCCGTAAATTAGTTTGCTGGCATATCATCTATACCTCTATAAGAGCAACGCATTGGTAAAGACATAAAGGCTCTCGGCGTCTTAAGACATAAAGGGCATCGTCGTGTCACTTTCCATCAGGTGAACTTTCTGTTTGTTTACCCATGACGTATAAAAATCATATAACTTCTATTACCTTTATCCAATTACTTTATAAGCATAACACTGAGAGCAAGATCGAACGAATGTCCCTAGAAAACTATTGAGTACAGAGTTATTGTTGACTTCAACTTCAATAATCATTTATTAATTTTGGCCCTTAAAAATTGACTTTGGTAGAGCTAAAAATACCTTTGTTTTTGTTTGAAAAAACCAGTAGGTGAATGTTTAACTTTGGTGTGGGTGGACTATGCATGATAGCAAAAAATATTTATCTATAATCTAATAACCAATCAATTCTGATATTCATAAAATATTGGCATGCTAAAAATGAGACCGTTAACTTTCAACACTTTCTATTATTTTCGTGTAACTCTCACTTTTGAAGTAATCTAAATGACAAATACATTAATATATGTGAATATTAATGAGCCACTGCCGGATACTAATATCCTCGACATGACCCAGCAACGACACCGAGCCACCGACCAGCACGGGCTCGGGCTCCGGCCCTGACTCGGTGTTCGTAATCATCGCTAACTGTAAACGTTGCAATAAAACGAATTCCGACTCCACATCTACCTACCTACCTACATACATCACATGTAAGCTTACACTCAACACATTGAAAACTTAAAGCTTATTTTTTTAAGAAGATATACTTAAGCTAAAAGCATCGATTTCAATGAGATCTAAGTCTTGGTTGGATTTATTCTATGGTAAGTTTATAGTGATTGGAGGTGTGGTCATTTGCATTGTTAGCAATAAATCAAATCGCACATGTACTGTCCTCGCCCACAATCAGCATCAATAAAGCGGACGTCATTAATTTGCTCCGGTGCAACCTCACACGGTTTCAGTAAGCATACAATAGTCTACATCAGTACAGTTGACCTCCTTTTACAAATAAGGAGAGGACATACGAGAACACACACACACATTCTCTTCCACAAACAAATATTAATTAATTGAAGATTAATACGAATCCATCCTAAATGACCGCTTGACCTCATCCCAGTTTTGGAAAGTTTATTTATTATTTTTTGCATTTTAGCGTTTAAGAAAAAAAAGCACACAAGGAAAGAAGATTTTTTCTTAAATAAAAGACTATGTCTACAAATCAATGTAGACGAACGCGCTTACTTCTATTACAATGTTGTTAAATAACAAAAATTCTTAGGAAAACGAAACTATACTTGTATAGGAAAAAATCGAAACTTTTTCAGGTAATACACCGGCGTATGTTTAGGTTTATATTAGAATACGCAATAAACTAAGGATGACTTCATTTTGGGATACGTTAATCAAATTATAGGAGGTTTACTTTGTGCAAACAAAAGAACCATTTTTAAATGTTTTACCCAGTATTTCCGTACTTGTTTAATAAAATTAGCGATAACTTAGGTGTTTTTTTTGGTTGTAATAAGAATAATAAACATCCACACATGTACAGAAATGTGGATATGTACGAAGATAACACATATGTGTGCGTATAAATATTGTCATAGCAGGATCGGAATTTGTTTGAACATTTAAGCAAATTTGCAGCATCGGGTGCTAAAGCACTCGCACTCTATCATCGAACAAATTAGCTTTCCTGGTAATACCGTCATTGTAGTTTGCTTACACTTGGTCGATAGTATACATAAAACCCACAAAGTATGAAGTCACATACATTATTAACTTTCCTATACATGTATTCATACAGACTTTTATTAATATAAAGTTAGTATAAATGACCTATTTTCTCTATAATGATTTATTGATATTTGAATTTTTAAGGAGATACATTACAATTTCTGCATTTTGTAACCGACCCTTTAACATTTTTTTGAACCACCTCAACAGAGACGTAAGAAAAATTAAAATAAACAAAAACCTTTGACTTTCGATCCTACTGCAGATAAGCCCTAAATTATGATATGAACGACACATTTTGCAAATATATCCGGATTAACATTTAAACACACGGTGGTCCGTAACATAATGATAAGATAAACTTTTTGTAATTACACTTTGAATTTGTAAAATAAAAAGATAAAAATTGACCAAAGCATACAGGACGAGTTCCGTAGTTGAAAATATAATTTTTAACATGAATTATGATCAAAATTTATTGTGAACAGAATGCTGAAATGCGTCGAAAATGTTTTGGCCATAGTCGCAAAAGGATATAAAAGCATTTCTTTAATCGACAATTCGATTTGATAAGACTTTTAGATAGAGATCTACGTTAGGATATCTGATCAATGTTACGGTAAAAAGTAATGACATATTGCCTCCTTCAATCAACATTATGAATCCGCAGCAAATCGACGCCATGACGCCAGTCGGGTTGCTCTCATAACACTTTAATGGACAAATAAATCTGCTCAAACAAAATCACTTCAAAGATACGATTGCTTTTGGTCATTTAAATACTGAATATAAAACTATGGAATCATTAAAAATCGTGCATAGGTAGTATATTTTTCATATACAAAATTGGAGGTTGAAGTAGCGACATGATAAAGCGACGGAGCAGTATTTTCGAAGGCACTACATTGCAAACACACACATTAACGTTTATGTTTTAATGTTTAAGTACATTTCTGTGTGAACATCGTATTCATATTGCAAAACTTCATCAGTGTGTGTAAGTCTACGCTTGTGTGGGCTTACCAATTCAGGTTTGTCAGTAGTATTGAACCTTTCTGAAAATATTTACAAGGTCAAATGAAAAAATAACTCGACTACATGAATAATCATCACCAAAAATTTTCCGCAGCGCATCATAATAAAGCATCGTCATATGATAAGAGTCATCTGTAACAGTAAAATATTTAAAGAATTCTTTACTCATAGCCTGCGCATTCTTTACGCATAGCATGTTAGAAAATAAATATTTTTTCAGAATAAAAAATCAACAATTTGAATTACTTTCTAATGAGACTCGATAAAAAATGTTCACTACATCTGGTGAACCAGTGGCCTGTCGGTAGAGTACTTTTCTTCCAGTAATTTTCCATAAGAAACATCAAGCATGTTCATTTAGTTTGGACTTGATGAATAAACATTTGCGTTCCTCATACGCATACAAAGAAGAATGCAAGTTTACAGACATAATAATGTATTCATTTAAATAATTGTCAGTATAACAGTAATTAAATTAATGAAAATGGATGTTTGATTGAACGAATTGATCCAAAACAGAAATTTGTTGTATAATTTATGTCACTTTATAAAATATATTGTGTATGAAAAGTCAACGTTCTCTTTAGAGTAAGAGCTAAAGCATCAGGTCTATGTCCTGATCAATTGTCCATAAATTATAATTATAAGTACCTCATGGATGACACATTTTTAAAGTCAATTTTCTCATTTAATTGAATTTGTAATTTTTAAACTCACAAAATATCACTAAAGGAATTTAAACTCAACTTTTTATACAACATCACAGGTAAACAAGGGTAAGGCTCACCTGATGGAAAGAGATACAGCGTGATATGGTGGTAGTGATAGCGATAATAAGTGATGTATAGAAAAAAAGAGTTTAAAATGTTTTTGTAATTTATTATTTTATTAATTACTAGTATGTATTTAGTAGTAAACTTTTTAACAACGACTTTATGTATTAGTTTGCAGTGATCGATCACGCCGCGTGGCTTTGGCTGTGGTCTGATCGTGGCGCCACTTCGGAATTCCTTACCGTATATAAGTAATGCGTACAAGAATAGCTAATGGCTCTTATCATAAATTGTAATTTGAGTCTATTATTAGCAGAACTATCTAATTTTTACTCTCGTCACATATCTTATGGAATGTCTCCCTCCAGTTAACACTTGCTTGATGTGAATAACTACACATACGAGTAATTAATAGAAAGGTGTTTTAAAGTTAAGTACCACAAATTCAAGCCGAAGTGTTTACGATGTAAGATAAATAAGAGGAACAATCGCTGTATTTCAATTTGTACTAGGTGCTTATACAGCTTCGTGATAGATAAGAAGATGCGTGATAATCATAAACATAGATCTACCGGTTTATTGGGGTAATTAAAGATTCATTATTTTCAAAGGGACGTCACAATCGCGACTAAAATTTTTTAAGAAAGTAATTTATCTTGGTCTGAAGGTAAACTCGATTTTCAAGGAAGATATAAATACGGAATTGTACCATAACAATATGACCAACCATCCATTAACTCGATGCCTCCTTGATATACGAGTAGATTTAGAAATGTAAGTATATTTATAGGTAAGGCATTGGCAAATGACACTGGTGACGGTGTAAAAAACAGGAAAGAATTACAAAGGTTGAAGAACCGTGTCCGACATGATACATCTATGCAATGTGGACATTCCTTATTTAGGTGTATGTTGAATGAATGTGGAGGCAGTAGAGTACAGTAAGACACTACATATCAGTCGCATCGGCGTAGTTCTTGAAATCGAGCAAATTCAAATAAATAGAGACTCTGAAATTTTGAACCTTTACTAGCACTAGTCGAAAATATTCTTGTGGAATAGTTCAACTAAAGAACATTCTTAAAACAGCTGGTTGTTTGATTACTTAGATCGATGTTACTTCTAAGTCGTGTCATGCTATACCTACTAGTCTAATAGAGCCTTTATGGCGGAGGTTTTTCTTGGCGTTCCAAAGCAGGTCGCAAACTATAAATAGTCGCAGGGACTGCTGCGGCCGCGGAGCCTGGCGCCAATTACGGATCAAACTCATTTTAGATTATCGAGGTGAAAAACAGGATATTAATGGCGACATAAAAATAGCTTAAGCACTCGGCGGGGTTAGGTTCAGAAACCTCGACTGGTGAGACATTGGAAAGTCGATGGAAAACATGATTCCACTGCGGATTTATGACACGTTGTGTGAGGTTTATGCTCAGGTATTTCAATGATGTATGAGAACACTTTTAGGGTTCCGTTAAAAAACAGGTGCCTATTACTGAGCCTCAACTGCCCATCTTTCCGACCGTTAGCGAGCTGTATCTCATGAATTAACAATAGTCCATGAGATGCAGCCCGCTGGACTCTTGAAATCTCCGGAGAACGTCTATTACTGTAGCTGGAATGATAACAAATACTAAAAATTAAAGCAAATTAAAATTAAAGGGGGCTTTGATTCAAGAAAAAAGATTTTTTCGTTATTTTTGCCTATTCTTGTTTCCTTTACGAAATTATCTAAAAAGGACATAGATTCATAGATTGTTCATGAGTGAGTAAGACTCATATTTTACCGTTTTTTTATTATATTAAGAATACAGACCCTACTACTATACTAAATCTAAATGTCTTCGATTAGATTTGGTTACATTATACAGTTCAGTATTCCAAGAATCCAATTGCAAACTCGTTATATGTTAGATCACGGTATAGCGGTTTAGCTTTTAAAAAACAGATTAGCATTTTTACATTTTAAATACGTTCGTGTCGGGCAAAAATAGAATGCGTTACAATTAATTATAACATTGGAAGGACATAATGTAGTAAGACAAGGCTTAGCATCATGCATTAGCATGCCTAATTAGTCCTGACAATCACAGCTTCTAATAATTTTATACAGTAATTACCACCACGTGATAGGTGATGCACATGGATGTCCTTGAATCATTATCGTTATATGACATTATGTAAGGTGTAAATAATTCAGCTCAGTAAACTATTCAGTATTCATAAATAAAACTCATATGAAAAGTAACCGGTCATGTAGAGTATCGATGATCGTATACTAATCAGACACGTGTTTCTTACGACACAACACACACACACAACTGTTAAACATAAAATAATAATTAATTTTAGAGCAAAATTTAACACGACGCAACACATAGTTCTTATTACAAACTATGGGTGTTGATCTCTTCAAAGATTAACGTGTTTAACAGATTTAAGTCTAATACCAAAATATCTATGCATAACTGGGAGAGAGGAACTTGCAAGTTGCTAATGGAAAAATTAATGATAAATTAATTTATCTTCCTCATGTTATCCTAAACCATTTTGAAATTTAACTGTGAACAAAATCACTACCTACATGTTCCATAGCTCACGGCAAATTAAAGTGGACAAGGTCGTTTTTGAGAGCAACTAATATAATACGAAGAAAGAGCAAGTCGGTAGAAGACAAGCTGCAGCCAAATTTAGGATTTCGAGTGGATGGATTATGTGATGATGAAACATAACTAAGTGACGCGATGGGTTGGCGGTGCATCGCCCTTAAAAACATAATTGTTTGAAAGGACAATAGCCAAAGAAATCACAACTTAGGAATTAAGGAATTATTTAAAGTTATGCAATAGTTACGACTGGTTATATTACAGCTTATTTGCAACTATATATCAGTTAACGATTTATGAGTTTTAAGGGTGGTATTAAGGTCTGTGCATTTCTAGCCATGACCTTCGTTGCGCAACAATGCGCATGTTCACGGACGGCCATTGCTATCTAAAACCATAAACATGTTCTGTTTACTGTTTACACAAAGTCAAACCTAGCGGTAGTATTATGTCTCTGGGTATTGTGTTCGTAAATCGGTTAAGTTAGTAATAGAATTTGTGCTCTGAGGGTTCCTATATAAGATATTGCCGATAGTAATCGTGCCGATTTAAATTTGAACTAATATATCTTTAAAAAAATTGTTGACTAATGAATTTCCTTCACCACAAAGATGTTAATGGCGATTTTAAATGGATTTGTATGAATTACCTATATTTGAAATGAAAACGAAAAGTAATATCAGAAAAATGTAAATAGTAAGTGGTATAAGTGTAATTATTCTGTTTTAAAAAAATCTCAGTAATTTTTCATACAATATTGTTTAGAAACAAAAACGTCACCAAAATCTTAATGTTGTTGCCGAATAATTGAGTTTTTTTTACATTTGCTGTAAAATATATCAGTAACTAACACCTAACTGACTATAATCAACAATTTATGAATGACGATTTTTTCACTTTGATTAACTTATTAAATTAACAGTAATTATTAGGTACATATTAACTATTTATAAATAATGTCAAACAAACACACCTAATTATTTATTTTAAAGAACTTAGTTTAAAAGTACTTTCGATTTTTATTGAATTAATTGTGCATAAAAAATATTACATCTTCTTGTTCCTAGAGTGAATTTTTTTAGGACAAATGATTAAATATTGACACTAGCCACATTTCCACGGATAAATCTGTTATTTCATAAACAGACGCGAGCAATACATATGACGTCTAGTCTTTTTTGGATGAATAATAAAATTAAGCCTAGGTACATATTGTTTTCCACTGAAAAAAACAACTGTAATAAATTGATTTTAAGAAATGACGTCACCGTCAAACTATTTTTCTTAGAAAATCGAGAAAGAGGAGTAATGGTTTAGAAAATTAATCTCTCATTAGTTACTCAGTTATAACTAGATAATTATTTTGCAAAAACATCAATTCCTTGCCCTTGAACTTCCGCAACCAACTTTACTGTGTAGTGACGCGGTCGTAATGTTATATTGATGGAAGGGCTACAGTGACCTTAGCTGTATTGATTGTCCTACTTAGGTACTGTACATTGAATAATCTAGTATAGTGAGGCAGGTTAGGAGCAGGTTTATTAATTAATCATATAAAACTATAATTTTAAAATGATCTTAAAAGTAAATTGCATCAATCAAAACCCATTAATTTGTGTGCTAAAATACAATTGTACTAATTGAGAATTTGTGTATTTGGACAAAAGGAAGAATAGACAAAGCACCACGATTTCTAACAACCTATTTGTTGATTTTTAGCGTCACCTCCAATTGAGCCGAAAAAGAGGTTTCAATAAACCGCTCAACACCTACCTATTTAATGTTTTTAAAAGCGAATCAACGAGTATTTCAAATGGACCATCAGAGAAGTTTCTAGAATCTATTTAGCCCCAAAATTGGTCCAGGGCAAGTAGACAATAAGGCTCGAGTTATGTGCGCCCGCGCGACCGATCGTTTGGGCGCAGATGCAAGTGACCACAGCCGTGTCACTTTTCGATTAATATGAAGCGGGTCGAGCGCCTTCGATCTTAACGTTTACTTTACAATTTCGGATGAGAATATGTTCTTGTTTCGTACTTTTTAGAACGCGGTTTTCAGTTGTTGGGTTTTAGTTTTTAAACTTATTTTAATTTTTACTCTTTTACAGTAATCTGTAATGAAAAAAGTATTTGTGTATTTTGGGTAGGGCTAGAGAGAATATACATTTAATTCACTTGTTAGGCGTTATTAATAGTTGTCACTTGTCAACCGATGAACATTCATACAAAACCGGTCAAAATCACAATTCGCTGTTTTGCTTCGCCGTAGTCAGGTAAAAATAGTATCGCCAATCAGAGGTAAAAAACATGATAGAGATAAAAAAATGCTTTTTTAAAATAAAATGTACAGAATCTGTAAATTCGTTAATTATTTTAAGGTGACGTTGCAATGGTTATGTATTTTAGGATGTAAAAAAATTTCCCTGTTTCCGTAGCCCATCTTTTTGTTGAAAATCTTATTTTTATGTGATTCATTCACCTTTTCTGGTTTTATTTCATTATTTCAGTAATAACTCGGATTTAAAAAGTACATGAGGTAGTTAGTAGCGACTCTACTATTGATTAGTTTCGCGATAGTGTATAATCGATATGTTCCACGATAACATTCAAATGCAATAAATATCAATGCCACACCCACAAAAACGCTATCAGAAATGATATATTTAAATAGCCAGAATTGACAACATTAAAAATCATGGTAGGTCTGAAATAAAACCAGAATTGAAGATGATTCCATGATTCCACCCGAAGCGGAAGATTCGTGTAGAATGTTGGAGAACATTCAAGAAAACGCGTCTACAGTAAAGAGCCACTGATAGTTTTGAATTTGATACGCGTGTGTTGCGTGTGTGTTTCTGAGAACCATTGTTGATACTATTGTACCGGCCGCCCCACCTCACATGCCTGAGAAACTGTCGTTCCTGCGCGGGTTGTGTCGATATACAAAACTTTTTAAATGTAAAAAGTTGGTACGATATTAATTCTAGAATAGAATAATAAGTAATTATGCCCTCGCTAAACTACATCCAGAAATACAATTATACATTTAACCAAAAACCGTAGATTAATCGTATGTTTTACGGGATGTCTTTAACGACCCCCTTAGCGTGTGTAAAAGGGTCAATGACTTACTTTTGATTTTTTGAACAAAGCGGACACAAAAAGCAGCAGTTTCATTTTTACTAATGTGAACGTGATGTGAACCACGGAGTTTTACCAGCCAAACTGTATTTGTAGTATCAAAAACCTGTCATAAATCCTTCTTCAGACAAAATTTAAAATGACGATGAAACAGTGCTTGATTTAGATCTTATCGACGTAAACGAAATGTTTTCTGATGATGGTTACAGATGTCATAGTAAAAGCAAACTTAAGGAGTTGATACGTAATGCTACATTGGCAAAGCATGAGAGGCTGGGTAGGCTCAATTCGTAATATTGCGGGTATGAAAAGGCGCGTCACTGTTCAATCATACAATTCAAAGTGAGTAATAAAGAGAACGCGCCCACTATGGTGACGTATCTGACCCGCCTACATTGCACCGCTCACGTACTGCTGCCTGGCGCCCCGGTAACCGTACTCTACCATGTGACTTGATACATTCACTTACACAATGCAAAACAACCCTGAAGTACCTAAACAAACATCAGTAGCCAATCAAGTATACGCAGTTTCCTATTTTCAAAAAATAATATCGTACGAAATCGTTATGACCATGGAAAATCTGCGTTTCGATCTGAAAAATATCATATCGACCACAAAAATAATCGAAAAGGTCAAAGTCCATCTTTTATTAAGACCGTTTAAAGTAAATCTCAACTCGTCTGCATTTTTGTGTTGACAGAAATAAATCTATTTAATATTGATTTTTAATATTAAATAGATTTAAATTATTTTGGAGTTTACCGAATTGGCGCCATAAAATAGAAGCCTGCAGTGATTGATTAGATACAGAGAGGAACATTTTCAAAATCTATTTAATTACTAGTTTAGAATACGTTCACATAATTTCAGTTTTTTTAAGATTATTGAAAAACAATACTGGCCCATTCTATGTATCATGTTGTCATTTTAAGAAATATATTTTTCTTTTTAGAAAGAATATGATACGTGTAGATGATCACATAATTAAATCATAGTAATTACTAACAAAAAATGGTTTTTAATGTTCTTAGTAAATTGAAAATTTTGGAACATGTGAGCGTTTTTGTGACAGCTATGTATAAAACAAATAGCTAGTTAAGGAGGTAGAGCAGCAATTCAGGTGTGAGCAGTTGATGAAGGTGGTAGTGTGTGTGCACTCACACATAAAAAAGTTTCACTACCACACATGCACAGTCCACCTTGCGCAGACATGAAGGGTATGAGGCAGTAATCGGGACGCGGGGGGCGGCGGCGACCGCTGCCTCTTTCCTATAAAACACTGCGCTGCCATCTGCAAGTTTTAATAGATAACTTGAACTCTGAAGAACTCAGTACGCGTTGTTACATTTTTGTTTGATAACTTAAAAAATTGTTTTGTCAACTGTTGTGGCGCGAAATCTAAACTTTTTCAATAAATACTTCGTGTATTCTATCTTATAACTGTGTAAACTTCACCGCCTTGACTTGTCGGTTTATCGGCTGAAAAGTCTGAAACATAAACATTACTACCGAAGTGATGTGTGCATTTCATCGGTGAAATTTGCGAACCTGGATTACAAAGAACTGTTACATTGCCGTAAAAATAATAAAATTCAAAGTGCTTGCCTCAGATATTATCATTTCGACGTTCCTTGATAAAGCTTGTTTCAAGGAAGGTTGATTGAGATTTATACTACCGGTCTACTTCTTTAAAACAACCTCCAAAAACTACAAGATGAGCTTCAACAAGAACAACCCCAACGCAATGGGGAAAATAATGGGGTTACTGAAACAACTTTCCACAGATATGGTAAGCTGACATTTTGTAAAATTTTCCACTAACCACATTCATTAGTGAACGTAACTTTAAAACTATTCATTCATTACTTACAAAACATCCGAATTCTTGCATGAAATTATCATTTACACTTAAATTAAATTTTCTCTTGGATCGTAATTTTATTATCTAACGAACACGAGTACGAAACAAGTTTGAAAATCAGATGTTTTAAATTTGTGTAGGAGCCGGCGATTCAAATTCCGTAAAGCATAGTTCGCGAAGTTTCTATGATTATTTCAGAAAGCTCTGGAGAAACGAATGCGCGTCGCACAGCTGTTGATTGACGGTCGATTAGATCGTTGTTTTTTGCCCGGTGACCACAACCTTTGAAATTATGTTGATTACAAAAATATCAAACTGCATTTCAACTACAAACTATATTTCGTCATATTATTCAATTCATACTTTAAACAGTCAAAGCACTCTATATAAAAAAAACTGTCAGAATCTGGTTCAGCCTTGCAAGGCCATCAGACTATCTAACTGTCAAGCGGGTGGTGTCTGATGTATTCACCATTACAAAGTTCCATGACTTTTGCTGATCTCTTTTATACCTAATTCTTGTTTTATTTTTATTTTAATTAATGTCAAAATCTGAATTTCCGTCTAGATTTTAAGGATTTGTAAATATTATTCATCATAGATGTCGCTACATAGCTATCCTTTCATTGTTTTTGCATTCAAACAGATGGCGTTGATCAACTCCTTTTACTTTTACTGTTACTTTAACCAAATGATAGATGTCAGTTTAATTATTTAGTATTTAATATTTTTAGAAGGCAATATTAATTGATAAAAATTATAAGACATTAACTTATTACTTTTTTTGTCTTATTAATTAAAGAATAAGTTCATATCAAGCATGAAAGTTGTAAAATTGGATTTTATAAAAACATTAAAAATAACTTTTTATGAATGTTTTTTTTTTAATCAACATATTACGTGCTAAAATGTCATTGGACTGAGCCAATATAATTAAAGCAATCATCCAAAATTACTTACAAAAAGTAGGTAGGTACAGGTAGGTTCATTTTAATTCATAAATTGTGACAAGAGCTTCATCGCAGTCTCTCACCCTAGACTGTCAGATGTATTATTGGCTGTAAGTATAGTATAAAACATATTCAAATAACAAATTACAGAATCTGGGGTTTCTTACCGGTATCTTCCCCGAGATAAATTTTCTCAACCGGTGGTCGAGTCATTTTTAAGAAAAATTTAAATTCATTTGACGATTCTAAGTACTTTGTTTTCGGTTTATTTTGATTTTTGATAGTATAGGGAGGCCAATAGTGTGCCTACCAAGAGTTTGCAGTTACAAATGTGTATGAATTTTTGTAAAGCGCCTCTAACGGATTAATGAGGAATTCTGATTGGTCATACAAAAACACTGTATTTACGTAGCTGACGTGTAGAAAAACTATATGAACTCATGGTAGACACACAGGTATGTTTTTTTTACCAAAGTAAAGTGACAGACAGTCTTTTTGCCGGGGCGCATAACTACACCTTTGTATTAAGAACTTTATTATTAGATAATAAACTAGTATGTATTTGTTCAGAATATAGCACATACAAATAGGTAAGAAAAGGTAGTAGCTTGATAGGTCCATCAATAGATAGCAAATATATTTTTAATTGCACAAGTGTATGTGTTTAGAAAAGGTGCAGTATCATTAAAATCTAAAGTTATAAAAATATATATACATCAGTCCGAAATTTCGCTTTAGTAACACACATACATAATGGTGTAAATATTTTAAGTTGGAAATCGTGGGGTTGATTCCTATTTTACCCAGATTTAGTTTACATTTTTACTTTAAAAAAATTAACTCCGGAACATAATTATAACAATCACAATTTCTTCCTTGAACCCATTAAAATAATCTTGACCTAATAACAGGTTCAATAACATTAACACAATTAAGATAATAATTCATAAAGCATACATTTAATAAGTTAATAACGTTTATATTCAAATTTTAATACTAAATAGGAAAAATATACAGTTAATCCATATCACTATTAGATATCTACTTTTAATTCACAAAAAGTTTATATAAACAAAAATTTAAGCAAATTTGTCACGTAACGAGATATATACGTATAAAATTTATTTAAGTATATTTGAAATGTTTTCATTAAGAATTATATAGTAGATTTATAGAGAGGCAGTCATACGGTCAGTAAGCTCTTTACACTACTAAGCTCTTGACACAATACAAAATAATTTTAGTTTATCAAACAAACTTAGGTAAAGTTACAATGAAGCAACAGCACTAATTACAGTATTTAAACAAATATCAACAAAACATGTTCAACTGATATGTTATTCTTGTTAATTTGTTTTCTATTGTTGTCAAGTAGTATACAGTTATTTTATCAAACTTTTTAAATCATGAAAAGTTTTATTACGGCAACACAAGTCAAATAATACAAAATGTCAAGCACATCAAAATAAAAGTAATACTACATAATTTAAATAAAAACCAATAGATTCAAATCAAATTTTATGTTATGGAAAACACGGAAAACGTGTTATTACAATGGTTTCGGAACTACAACACATTCACGGATAAAAAGATAAATAAAAAGGTACCTTCAGAAAGTAAGTCGACTATTTATAGACCGCGGTTAGTTATTGCCACTTTTTATTCCATAAATGGGATTTTAGTTGCTTTTTAGGAGATATACGTAGTTATGCCTATTAATTATTTTTTTTTGGCATCTAAAGAATTTCATACGATTAAGCTAGTTAACATATTTATTTAGAAGTATCCGGGATCCGACAAGAACAAGCCAGAATCTAAGACTAGTTGCTGAATTAGCTAGAAAATTATTAAACTTCTGCCCCCAATCTTCACCTGAAGTAAATGGGTTTTAGATAGATATAATTGACACAGTGAGATGGCATGAGTATAAAAATAAACAAGTATTGGTTAGAGTAAAGGTAGATATGAACTCCGACAATGTTTATACGATTCGTTTTATAAACATCATTATAACTGTTGGACAGTACACCGATAACGTCAGATATATTTAATAGGGCCTCAAGTCTTCACATTTTTCCAACGTTTCAAGAACTAAAAGCAGAATATCGAATATATTATATCACGGACGGAAGAATAGTGTAAATAAACAAACTGCAATAAAGTGCTCGCGACTAGGAGTTTCTGGATACTAAATAATGTCAATGGGTTATCAGCATCATGCTCAAAACATATGACAGACAGCTTCTGGTCAATAATAGCATATATAAATGAATTCTCGATCTGACCCTTGGTTATCATCTTATATGACTTACGCAAATTAGATAGCGGATATAATAAATATAGAGTGTTTGCGGACAACACGTTCAGTATCGAATATCTATTAAGCTGGAGTGATCAATTAATTGTACGTTATTAATTAGCACGAAATTAATGCTTTTACCAAATAACTGTTCTAGAGTTCAGATTCAGTAACCTTTATGTGCTTTCTGTAAATAGTTATAAAATTTACCAAACTAATATTTTTTCATTACAGGGCGGAAGCGAGCAAAATCGGCGTGGACAAGGCGACGAGGAGCGGCTGTACCGTGCGCGTGGGACCAAGTACGCGCGGGTGCCTTCACGACCGACACTTTCGACGTCAACCACTTGCACTTCCTTGGCCACCTCGTGCGGCTCCCAGGGTACTCTGTCGCCCAACTACGCTGCGATACCCGAGCAGGTCTCCACTGAAAGCAGCAGCGAAGACGAGCAGGATTCCTTCGAGCAAACCCGCCGCCACTTTCAACAGCTCCGCCAGATCAGTCTTGGGAACGAATTCAAATACAAAATGGAAATGGAAATCAAGAGTGCAAAGGATGAGAATTTAAGAAACTTTACAACAGTGAAACAGCTGAGCTTAGACACTAACAAAGTGAAAAATGATTTCTCCATAAATGGGGACAAGCAATCCTACAATGCTGGTTCCAAAAAGCTTTACCTCTGGACTCAGGTTAGTTATCATTTGATAAAAATAACTAAATATGAATAAGATATCGAACCTTATCCTTTCCGTTATAACTTGCTACAGTGCATTTAATTCGATATCAATATAAACTAATTCGCCTGCCTTATTGTGGTATGAGTGTAATAGTAAAGTAAAGAAAACAACTAAAATTGTTCATAAATTCTAACTTCGCCTTTATGTGAATGCCAACAATCGTAAAAACAGAGCGACTCCATAAAAAGACGAAATGCTAACATCCTCACCTACAGGAACTTTTCACCTTACCATACTCGTTCAAACTCTTATAGCAAGCGGAGGAATACGTGTTCCAAGTTGGGTTTCGTTATAATGATAAAAGTTAAATTATTATGGCAGGTGAATGATCTATTACGTAAATTGTAATAACAATTAAATTTAAATATCAATAAAATGTGTTTATTACGTTACAGCTGCTCGCTGCGTTTGCGGTTTCAATGGGATCTTTTATTGTTGGATTTTCTTCCGGTTACACTTCCCCAGCCCTCACAAGTATGAACAGCACACTAGCAATGACCGTTGAACAGGTAATTAAATAATCAATTTCAATTTACCTAAGTAGTTAAGCCGGTTCGATCCCCGCTATCAATACCTAATAAATTACAAATTTAAAAAACCCCGATTGGACATATCTGCGTACATTCGATTGTTCATCCCTAATTTCACCCCTCATAACTTTTGAATGGGTGAACCGATATCGATCAAACATAACTAACAACACACTCGATAAATTCAAATTTCAAATAAAACCACATCGAAATAGCTTCATTCGTTCTAGTTATGATGCCACTGACAGACACGTCAAACTTATAACACCCCTCTTTTTGCGTCCGGGGTTAAAAACATAAAATGCCACTTGTTAGTTGCGATGGTATAGTAGCAGTCGCCTCGTGTTAAAAAAGTTATACAGTAGTTTAACAGAAGTAAAAGTTTTTAATTGATTGCAACTGACAACAAAAACATCGAAAATTTGAAAAGGACAACAAAGGAAAAATAAATCATATTATTAAAATCATTAAAGAAATCTTTAAAAAAATCACACCAATTCTAATAAATGTTTAATTTTTCTTCTAGGAGAGCTGGGTTGGGGGACTGATGCCACTGGCTGCGTTAGTAGGCGGAATTTTTGGAGGACCTCTCATTGAATATCTTGGGAGACGACTTACTATAACAGCAACAGCAATACCATTTTTCTTAGGCTGGATGTTGATAGCAAACGCTAATAATGTATATTTAGTACTTGCTGGAAGAGCCTTGTGTGGAGTCTGCGTTGGAGTTGGATCATTGGCATTTCCCGTTTATCTCGGAGAAACTGTACAGCCAGAAGTAAGAGGTGCGCTTGGATTACTGCCTACAGCATTTGGAAACACGGGGATTCTTGTTGCATTTTTAGCTGGGACTTACTTAGACTGGTCCGAGTTAGCATTTTTTGGATCAGCTCTTTCCATTCCCTTCTTTTTACTCATGCTTCTTACACCAGAGACTCCTAGATGGTACGTAACTAAAGGTCGCCAAGAAGATGCGAGGAAAGCTTTGCAATGGTTAAGAGGAAAGAACACAAATATCGACAGAGAAATGCACGATCTTGTTACATCACAAGCTGAAGCAAACCATGCTGGAGGAAATGCGTTCGGCCAGTTATTTACCATGAAATATTTGCCTGCAGTTTTGATATCACTCGGACTTATGCTTTTCCAACAGTTAAGTGGTATTAACGCGGTCGTGTTCTACGCATCCCGAATTTTCAAAATGGCAGGAAGCACACTGGACGAAAACCTTTGCAGTATAATTCTTGGAGTTGTTAACTTTATATCTACTTTTATTGCAACAGCTATTATCGATCGTTTAGGAAGAAAACTATTGCTATACGTCTCTTCAGTGTCCATGATTACTACTTTGATCACCCTCGGGGCTTACTTCTATATTAAGGATTCTGGCGTTAATGTCGAAGCTTACGGTTGGGTACCGCTTGTTAGTTTAGTGATTTATGTACTTGGGTTTTCCGTTGGATTTGGACCTGTACCGTGGCTCATGTTAGGAGAAATTTTGCCATCAAAGATTCGAGGTACAGCTGCATCACTTGCAACTGCTTTTAACTGGACTTGCACATTTATTGTAACAAAAACGTTCCAAAATGTTATCGAAATTATTCACATGTATGGAACAGTATGGTTATTCTCTGTCATATGCTTAATTGGATTATTTTTTGTAATATTTTTCGTACCTGAAACTCGAGGTAAAAGTTTAGAAGAAATTGAAAAGAAATTAACAGGGGGCTCCCGTAGAGTGCGTCATATAAATAGCAAAGCAATGCACAGTGGGTGTTAAAATTAAAGTAAAATGATATATTTACTTTTTTAAAATACCATGATACGGAGCTGCTTGCAAAGTTTTATCAAAGGCTATGACGTACATGGAGGTGATAGAAAAACCTTCCACCAGTTATTATTGGTGTTTGGTTAAGCAATGAGACTGATTTGGATTGTAGTAATTTAAAAATAGTAAGTAATATGATGTTAGTTTACTTAAATTAATGATAAAATGGCCTTATATAGTTCCTTTTAACCTTTATAAATGTCTTTGATAGATAATACGTCACGTATTAGTACGATCATGACAAAATATAATTTATGTACTTTAGTAACCAAATGAATCTGCTTAAGTGATATTGTTTTTATTTTATATAGTGATTTTAGTTATTATTCAATTTATTTATGACTTCGTATATTACGGACTCGTATTGTTACTTTTGAAATATAAAACATTGTAATATTTACCCAATTGTTTTCTTTTTGAAACCTTATAGTAAAAATGTGTTCGCAGCATAAAAATAATAACTTAATAATAATAAGGTAATCTAATTAAATTTAACCATGTTCAGTTAACTTTATAACAAATATCCAGGGTTGTGTTTATTAAAACTATAATAAAATGATAAGGCTTTATTCAGAGACTATTACTATGACGTTCATTTATTTCTTTATCCGTTTCAAAGATATTATACAGATATAATAAATTGTCACAAAGTACCTAAGTACGACGGAGGATGTGGTAGCTCAGTTTGTTACGTGCCTTGGTTACCAGAACGACCCGCACCGATAGATCGAGGGTTCGAGTTTCGGGTAGCCTTAAGTTGTAGCTGCCATGTAGGAAAATTCATTGTGCCCGCATAGATGCGACAGATTCGTCAACTGTCATACTGGGACTCAACATAAATATGCGGAATGCGGTCTGCCAACCCCTTTTCAGAGAGGTCTTGAGAGATTACGGAGTGAGTTTATGTTTTTGTTTATGTAAGAA
Source organism: Choreutis nemorana (assembly GCA_949316135.1). Lineage (NCBI taxonomy): Eukaryota > Metazoa > Arthropoda > Insecta > Lepidoptera > Choreutidae > Choreutis > Choreutis nemorana. The sequence goes on from OX438598.1 coordinate 6,513,191, forward strand.
TGGAGATAATCCCCCAGTCATGCGGTGTGTAACACCTCTGCCAATTCCTCTTTAGAGATTACGGTGTGAGTTATTATTTTACCTGAGTATAACCACAAATGTCTTGAAAATTAATTCGAGATAGTTTTTGAATTCTCTATTGAAGTTTTGGTGACATTGAGTGGGCTTAACATACAAGTTAACGGCTTGTAACTGGTACTTACATGTACTTATACAAACTGCAACCTCTCAACTTCTCAAAGAACTCTGGCGACCGCAGTCGCAGAAACACAACATACTAATATTACGTTGTCATGAAACGTAGGTTACAAAGACGAGTGCTGCAAAGAAAAAAAAATACAAGACGCCGATGGAAAACAAAAGATTTTTTTTTTTCAATCAATGTCAAATATTGTGCAAACTATTTTTTTTATTGAATTAAACCTTTTTTTATTTGCAATAATCAACTTACATTTCTACAATCCCCCATTTTTACCCATATATTTCTTTGCGATTGTTCGTATTTCAAACAAACCCTCAAGTTTTCATACATTGCAGGGCAAATTCAAAATTTTACTATTGTAATAATTTATTCAAATAAGGTACAAGGAAAAATATTATCTAGGAAAACGCTATACAATAAAATTGTTTTGTGGTAGCCCTGTTCCGTGGATTTGTAATTAAAAACCTTTGAGCCTGGGTGACAATATGACCTACCGAGTAGCGATAAATCAACAATACAAAATTACTTCACTGCTGCTTTCTAGCTACGTATTGGCAAATGTCTGTATTTATATAAAAAAACAATGAAAAAAAAGTTATTTTACTTGTTAATTAACATGTTTCTGAAAGATAAAAATGGTAAGCTGACTGCTGTTATATCATACCACACACAGGTGAGCAATATTTTATGTATATTTATAATCTGGCTGTCGGTAATTTTTTTAACATTTCAAATGATATTATTACATGGTTTTAGTTATTTTTGTAAATATCTTAGAAGAATTTTTTCGATTTCTGGTCTTGGATAACGTTTTTCTTTGGATGCACTATATCGTTGCTGAGTGCCTGCGATACGAGATTTCTTAGCGCAGGGCTAAGTTAAATAATGTGTGTATTGTAATGTGGTTATTATGATTATTAATCTTACTATGTAAACATATAGTGTTGAAAATTTATAGGCTCTCCGAAAAAGGCAGTTCTTAAACTAGATACGACACAAAAAGCCTTAGTTTATCCATCAGCATCAAGCATAACTCATAAACATGAATTGGAAAGATCGTTTTAAATGATGTTTGAACAGAAAGAGGAATAGGAAATTAAAGTTCGTTAATGGATATGATGGAGCTTTTTAAGAGAACAGCCAGACAATATTGTAGTAAATTTTAAAGGAATGTAAATATTAAACAGTTCATAAACATATCAAGAATCAAGAATAAATAACATTTTTCATTTGGTTTCATAATTGGTTTTAGTCTTATTTACATATGTTCTAATTTCAAAGCCTCGGAACTGTACAAGATCATGATTTTATTCTTTTAAAATTATGTTTGCCTTTGTATTCAATTTCAATTACCTATATTTGTGATTACATTTATCCATCTATACCTAGAGTTAGTCTGCCCAACATGTGCATTGCAACACATGAGAAACTATAAAATTTGTTTATCAAATCAACTATGTATACAAATAAGACTATAAAACTGTACAACAAAATCTATGTACATTTTCCTTTGTATTTCGTAGAAAAAAACTTTAATACTATAAAACATTTAAATTAAATTTAAAATCCCGACTGCAGCTGAAAAGCAACAGAAAGTTAAAGATGAACTTTTTTTTAAATAAGAGTCATAGAAATTAAGGGCAGATATGTAATCAGTTCAGTAACTAGGTAGACCTTAGACATTGTAGTTTTCCTTGGTACATGTAAAACAATGCTAAGGACTGTAAACTCTACGAAGGTTTATCGAATACTTTTATTTTTAATTACTTCAATAGATCTTGATTTACGGAATTGAATTTGCTTAAACACGCGAGGTGGAACAATGAAGAAGAACGATTATTATAGCTTTTTGTTCAAAATTTTCATAATATTTCCATGAAATCAAGCATGTCATTTAGTACCGATGTTAAAATTTTGTTCTCAGGAAACAGGGGTAAAATAAAACCTTATTTGCTTCTCTTGCCTAGAGATTGCTGAATTTTTATTTCCCTAATTTCATAATCTGGTTTTCATAAATAAATACCAAACATTGTAGTCTTGTAAGTAAAAATAGTTATGTTCGTGAGTCGAAACAAGAATTTCAAGGAATTGTGTTCAAGATTAGCAATCAGTGCAAAAGATGATCAAAAGAACATTCTTCCTGCCATGATGGTATCTTTACCAAATCCTATTCTGGACAAAAAAGTTGAAGGTCAATTGTTATTAATTTAAAATTGCTATATAAAAAGAAAAAAAACTTACGATCGTTGTATATTTGAGGCACGGGCGTGAAATTACAGTTTTAAATGCACAACCTATTGAGCTAATCAGTTATATCATTCAATTTGTGCCCATATAAATCTCGGCAGCGAGACAAAATGTGCTCATTTCTTTGTATGCTATCACAGTGCCTAGTGACTTAAAACAGCAGAGTGCAAAGTGTCCATTGAATGAACGTGGTTAATTTTTATATGTATAGGTAAATGAAGTAAAATTAACATGAAAATTTTGATGAGAGCAGATACCCACTACAGCATTGTAGTGGGGAGTGATTACCAAGAACCTAAATATACGTATTCTCAGGTGTGTTTATCCAATTGATTTTTTAAATTTATTTAAATTATTATACATTACATGCATAGTAGTTTAGATACATATTCCTTAAAGGATATGCAGAAATAAAATTCTTGCTTTGGATGCTTTGCATTTATGACCATAAAATAGTAAGGGATAAATACAAAAGTTACATATGGAGACTATTGGAGTTAAGTTAAGAATGGAATGGTTATTGTGCCCGGATAGTGGCGACAGATTCGCAACCTGTCACACTGGGACTCAACATAAACATGCGAAATGCGTTGTGTAACACCTCTACCAACCCCTTAGAAGGATTACGGCGTAAGTTTATGTTTTTGTTTATGTAAGAATATATTAAAGAAATAATTTAATAAAACCCCAGTCGTCATCAATAACCCAAAAAGGGTTTACCTTAAATTGGCGTTTAGTCCACAATTGATTTATCTACGTCTGTGTCGTTAAACGAGGTGTGTCTATATTTGCGTCATAAATGATGCCGAATGAAATACGCATTTGAGATGGTATCTTAAACCAATTCTAAATAAAAATAACTGAATAGTTAACGTAACGGAGATTTTAACAGTTGTGAAGGATAATATTACAAACAGCCATTAATTAACCTAACTATCCTGTTTGGACTTTGTACCGTTCTTAAGTTATACTGTACAGTATAAGAATAGATATTGCACTTGTTTGTGAAGCTTTATATGTGGCCGTCTGTACGATACGTACTAAATATTAATTAGCTGATTTTGATATCATCAAACCTAAGATAAATCACAAAATATGATTTAAACGTTTTTGTTACAACAATGTGCAATGCTAATTGGTTTTTTGACTTGATTTGCCCCACTGCTTTGCTCAAGGATTTTTGCGGAAAAAAATGATAAATTTAATATTTTAATGGTTAAATTAACACCTTAATTAAACCTTTAGTTAGAAATATTAAACCAATTTCTGAAAAAAAAGTATTGTTCACCTTTGCCAAATTATTTTTTAATTTGTTTAGCGGTTAAGGCACAAAAAGGCCACAAATAAATAAAACATTGTAATGAATTTAATCGTAAATTAATATTATTAAAAAATGCGCGACTAATCCCTATTCTCTATGGTGCGTGAATGATGCTTCTGGTATTGCAAACGTCCATTGGCTACGCTGACTGTGTACCTTGAAGTGTCTTAAAAATTAAAATATTAATATTTAAAAAAAGAGCAACGTACTGTACGCTCATAAAAGACCGAAAACATAACGTAATAAAATAAACATTCACACATGTAGATACAAATAGGTACAATGATCCTGACATACGTCATACAATTTCATTTAATCACTTTTAAGTGAAGACAATCAATGCTATTATTGTTGTACTGCTAGTAAATAGGCGCCCGCGCACACCTCCACAATGTAATTGTCCATATTTACATTTAAATTTTAAAAGTTGATAAAAGAAATATACATAATACATAAAGCTGAATTAACATAGTGCAAATACTAAAAGGCTAAAAGGATCTGGTAGCCAGCTGTTGGTCTATAAATAGGTACATTTGTTAAAAATAAAACTTTTAAACTAATGTTTAATTTGCCCAAAACTTACATTTTTGTTTGTACGTTGTTTAATTTATTGAAAACTAGCGACAGGCCCCAGCTTCGCGCAGGTAATTAAGTATACAGGGTAATCAATCCAAAAAGGTCAGTATGGAGAAGTCAGAGACTATGAGAGATAGCGAAATCTGTTTTAGGAACCATGGCGTCAATGTTTGATTTGATAAAATAGCATCGGATCTCATACATAACCGATCAAAATCTCTGTAATCTATATTTGTCATTTTTACTTGCCCCTGTTTATGCTACGAATTAAATTTAAAAAAAAACACTAAAAAGTATTAAGTAACTTATTATCTTTGCAATTATAATTTTTTTATAAAAATATTTTTCTCGCTTTTTAGGGAACCATTTTTTACTAAGATAATAATTTAACACATTTTAAATTAACATTCAAAACTACTAAAACAAAAAAAAACCCGATGTCGTTATTTTTAACCGTTAAAGAGTTTTAGAGAGCTTTGAAGAAGTTTCATCAAGTCAGTTATAATATGACCCTTACCTGTCGGCTATCTTGGGCCCAGAGGTCAAAAGACTAGGGATGTCTCCCCCATAGTTAGGAGACGCCCGAACCTCAAAACACCATGGTATGCCACTCATTGACAGAGGATTAATTAAATACTAACCTAAATCTTACAGCACTTACACCAGTAATATTGCAAAACTTTTTAAAGGCACGGAAGTTTCCCTTAGTTTTCACAAGATCTACGTAATAAATAGGACTACTCGCAGAAACTTGACTCAGGTTTTTTCTAGATGGCATGAGAAAGGTACGAGTATTATTTACAATAAGTTTGGTATTTGCTCTCGTAAAACAACATTTCGTGAAATGGAACTGATGATGAAAACCACAGACAGTTTAGGAATTACTCGATATTAGGGAACTAAACTGATAAGAATAATTACATTATGTTTAGATGGTATGAATAGTGAATTGATTGAAAAGTCATCATAGTCAGTTTCTTACTGACCTGGTGATGCAAACTGTTGGAGGTTGAGGTTAATTCCTTAACATTTATAAATAACGACGGTGTTTGGTCTCGTTTAAGTTATTTTGAATATTCATATTAAATTTTTATAATTATTATCTATGCCACAAAGATGTAGATTTTTTATAATACTTTTAAATAAAATCTTCGGGTCCTAATAAAACAATGTTCAACTGTTTCCTTTGCCTCATAGCAGTAACGCGTTAACTGGGTCTATCCATCTTTGCTTTGTAAGTAAGAGAATGATTTACTAAAAAGGAGAAAAAAACATCACAAAAATTCTTTTTTGTTTTTATGATATCAATAATGAAATATGTGACTCCTAAAATTATGTGGCCGAAAGGCGTTCGAAAACTTTGGTTGAAGTAAGTCAAACCTGGAAATAAAAATATGGCCCTTGTTTATATCAAAATATTCATCTTGTTCTTGGAAATTACATTTAGAATAATTAGCCAATTCCAAGACGTCCGCACTAGTTAATAACTAAATAAGTCGTTTGTGAATCAAGAAAAATATATATCTTGTTTCAGGTTTTGGCAGCTGTCGCAGTATCGATGGGGTCTTTAATGGTAGGGTTTTCATCTGCTTATACCTCTCCTGCTCTCGTGACTATGGAAAATAGTACAAAAATATCTGTGTCTAAAGAAGAGGTAAATCAAGAAAACATTTTGAAGTTATTATTAAATTATTTTTCTACTTCAACAAGCATAATGTTTACAGGCCAGCTGGGTCGGCGGTTTGATGCCTTTGGCTGCTCTTGCTGGTGGCGTAATGGGAGGAGCATTAGTTGACTATCTCGGCCGTCGCAAGACAATTCTACTAACTGCACCACCTTTCTTTGTTGGATGGATTCTAATAGCGTCAGCGAATGTCATACATCTTGTGCTCGCAGGACGCGCAATCTGCGGTTTATGTGTTGGAATTGGTTCTTTAGCATTTCCTGTGTACCTCGGTGAAACTATACAACCAGAGGTTAGGGGAACCTTAGGCTTATTTCCAACTGCAATCGGTAACATTGGTATTCTTATTTGTTACTCCGCTGGGAAATATCTTGATTGGTCGTATTTAGCTTATTTAGGGGCTTGTTTTGCCATCCCATTCTATATACTTATGTTAATGATACCTGAAACACCTCGATGGTATTTATCCCAAGGGAAAAATGACAAAGCTCGAAAAGCATTACAATGGTTGCGCGGACGTAATACTAATATTGAAAATGAAATGCGTGATATTGCTTTGACAAATGCTGAAACTGAAGCCGGCGAGTCTGGGGCGAAAGAACTTTTCAGCAGAAAATACATGAAGTCAATCCTTATATCTTTAGGCCTCATGGCTTTACAGCAGGTTTCTGGGATAAATGCAGTAATATTTTACACTGTCAAAATATTTCAGATGTCCGGAAGTTCAGTGGATGAAAACCTGTCAACTATTATTGTAGGTGTTGTCAACTTTGCATCAACATTTATTGCCACAGGTCTCATTGACCGAGCTGGGCGTAAAATACTCCTTTACATTTCTTCTGTAACTATGACAATTACTTTAATTGTTTTGGGAACATTTTTCTATGTAAGAGATGATATGAATTTAGATGTATCTAGCTTAGGGTGGTTGCCTTTAACTAGCCTTATGGTATATTTGTTAGGGTTTTCAATGGGTTGGGGTCCTATTCCATGGTTGATGATGGGTGAAATATTGCCAGCAAAAATAAGAGGTGGAGCTGCTTCAATATGCACAGCATTTAATTGGCTCTGTACATTTACAGTAACTAAAACATTTCAAAACATTCTAGATGCCATTGGCCCGGCAGGTACATTTTGGTTATTTGGTGCTACATGTTTTATAGGTCTATTTTTTGTAATAATGTGGGTTCCTGAGACAGCTGGTAAGAGTCTAGAGCAAATTGAGAACAAGTTAACAGGAAGACCAAGTGTAAGATCACGGCGGATGAGTTCAATTGCTAATATAAAACCATTGCCATTTGGATGCTAACTGTTTTAATCAACAATTTTATTTTTTAATTAGGTAGTTTAAACAGAACCGATGTAGTTTTTTATTGGTTGATATAATGATTAAAACATTAAGTTATTGAGAGAAGTGTTTTTACTGTAAATATTTAGTATTTATTTTAGTCTGAATATAAAGTTTTAAATAATGTTCATTATTTTTATTAGGTTTCAAATAACATAGTACATAAGTTTGTAAAATTATACAAGTGCCATTATTAATAGATTTTAAAATGTTTATGTGTACTGTATAACTAGTTAATAAAAACATGAACAAATGGTACTTATGTTCATGGTTACAAATGTTTTTATTTTTATTTTACGTCTCTATAGTTACACAAAAATCCTGTTCTATATGACTAGATTTTTTTTTTTGAAATTAGACACTAATTTTTAAGGTGTGCATTGAAATTGTAGAAATACTTATGTTTAAGATGAGGATTAAAAGTTTATAAAACAAGCTGTAAGTTAGATGCCTAGTGCTATAAACACATCAATTGAAAGATGCAAAGTATCAGTCCAACAGTTATTTCACAGCAGGTGCATGTACTATGCACTAAATGTAATTTTTGGTATAAAACAAAGAACACTGACCATACACTTCTTAAGTAACTTGATTATTTTGAATATGAGTTGGAGAAGATACTTATGCTGGAAAAATCTTAGGAACATAGAGAAGATTCATTGTTTGTTAGACATAAGTAACACGATTTAGATAACTTCACTTACCCATGACCTGGACTCGACAAATTGCACAAGTATCACATTCAACATCCCAACTCCACATCGCTACAGCATTCCATTTTTTCAAAGTAAACATTTTGTCAGATTTCTGGCTATCATTTTCACCCCGATCGAAATTGTCACAATCTTCTCCAGACATTTTAAAATGAAAATAACTGTTTCACAAAAATTATTGCAACTTTCAAGAGTAGATTTGTGTTTACTTCTGTTTACAGAGATATTTTGGAAAACTGTCAGAAAATAGCACAAAGAATAATGTAAATCTTTGTCAATTTTATTATATTTTTACATTAAAATTTTTGTAATTAAAAGGCAAAAGCAATGTAGTTTTCTTATTTAAAGTTGCATTTAATCAAAAATTTTGAAATTCTATCGATACTAAAATTTTAGCTCTCTTTGTAAACATTTAGTTTTTAATTTTTTTTACAAAAAAGGCACTGAGCGTGTGCATATACAGCCAAAACCAACATGTTTAAAACTTTTTTTCTTCAATTTTTTAATTTTTTGTTCTTGTTTATTTGTGTTGTTTTGAGAAACTTATCTTGATTTGGTTTTGTTTATTTAGTAAAATTGTGCACGAGATCTGACATATTCCATTAAAGGGAGAGTGAAGCCCTGTTGAATCTCTGTTAAACATTTTAATGCAATGTGAAATCTAAAACCCAAACGTAAACAAAGTGATATAATTTGGAATATTTTTTATTTAAATTAATCAACACTCGGAATTGTTTTTTTATAGATACCTATTCACGATTATTATAACTGTAAACATTTTTGGTTAGCCCTTTGTTTGGAAGGAGAAGCAAGAAATATTTTTTTCTCTGGGTTTGGTTCTGGCTTGACAATGGTGTAATGGTGTAATTGGTGTTTTTAAGTTAATAAAGTTGAGCCTACCACTCATCACAGAAAACAAAAAGCTATAAGTTCCTATAGTACGTATGTAGTAGGTTTGTACATGTAAGTTAACTTTCTGGTCGGGAATACATTTAGAGAAATAAAAACAATTTTTAATTGTAGAAAAATGTTGTAATCTATATATATATGCATTCTTAATTTAATGCTGTAAATTATTATAACTAATACCTGCGTCCATTTTTTTCTACTATGCGAACGAAGTAGGTTAATGTTCTACTTATTCTACGTTTTATTTTATGCTTAGAGTTACCATCTTAATATGGTTTGAAGGTGGGCTACGGCATCGAAATGGTTATACCTCAGCAAATGTATCATGGTATGATTATGACTTAAGAAAGACCACATACATACTTGGTTTCCTTCCTAACTTTCATAATTAAGTTTTAATAAACTTTCATTACCATTATGTTTATTTCAGCCAAAAATAATTAAAAGTTTAATTTTATACCTATAATAATTTTAACCAAATTACATCATCATATAAATGATTTGTATAATAGTGACAGTCAAGACGAGAAAACTAGCTCTGAAAGTGGCGCCACTAGTGAAACACCTAAACTCTTCAATTTGGACACTATATCTTATGTTGTAAGGGAATCTGCAAGCATTATCTGAAAAAAAAAAACATTTATTATAGGTGATTTTTGTGCGCGTTAAACCGTGTAAGTTTCAAAACAAACTTAGCAAAAACGTTGATTAAAATTCCTACTTATGTACTTTTGTTTTTTATTCCACTAAGGTTCCTTAAATAATATTTATAACAAATAACATTTACATTTGTTATAAATATTATTTAAGGTTCAGTTCAGTTCCGTAGTCACTTGTAAGAATCCTCGGTGTGCTCAATAAGGCAAAGTGGTATTTCAAATAACATTTACATTTGTTATAAATATTATTTAAGGTTAAAATTTACCTGTACAAGTAGCAGTCGTTGTCGTACTCGTGGTGACAGCTTGGATTGAGAAGTAAAAAGATGGACAGGATCCTATGGTATAGTAACCACCACATGCATTTTGTAAACTGATCTCAATGTTTCCCGTATTTGCCAAACTTTGACACTCTACAGAATCCTGATTGACGGTTCCAATAGTAGAGTTGCTGTTTTGCCTAAAATAACGGAAATGTAAATGATACCACCATACCATACCATTTGGAAGATTACTCTAGGTGTAGGTTTAATAATTTGGTATTATTAATAATTTTTTAAAATTTAGATTAAGGAAAATTTAGTCACCTCGGTTGAACAACTTGACGAGAATGGCAAATTACTAGACTCCCAGCTGCAGCACTCGAACGCGTAATTCTTATTTTTGTGTTGTCATTGTTTTGATAAAAGTAATTAGGGCTGATGGAATAGAAATTAATATATCCAGGCTCTACGAAATCATCAAATTGTCGATTACCAGATGATAGATCTGCTGGATAGTCGTAACCACAAATAGGGTTGATGACTCTTCTTCCGACTGAAAAAAAAACATTAGGTTTTGCTATGAAAGGCTGTAAAAGGCATTTTTTCTGTATTTAAATACAACACTATTATTAAGCGGTTATAATAATGCTTAAAGTTACCTTGCATAATTCGCTCTAATACGGGAGACATGCTTGTCTCTATATTGGTACCAGAAGTGGTCAAAGAAATTGTCTTAATGTCGTTGTGCATATCGCGAACCAAATTCCAGAGATTATCAAACTGATTGGTTGATGTTGCGAATAATATCCGAAGGTCTGAAAATAAATAATGAATAATTAACAGATACCTGCTACGTATTGAATCGATTTCTATAAATAAATGAAAAATTATATCAATTTTACCAGGAACAGTTTCATTTAGGATTCTTGCTTGATCCAATATTATCTGATTGTTTTGAATATTCCCAGAATTTAATAGGAATAATAGAACTGAAGAATTTCCTCCTACATAGTTGTTATTCTTTTCCACGACAAGCTGATTCTGCATGTAATCCTTGATATTTACAAAAGTAGTTTCTAAATTGACCCCTGTTAGAACTGAAATGAAAATCATACTTATTAAAAATAAAATAAATAAATGAGTTAAATTTGTAAAATCAAACAAAATTTAAAAATTAAAACTTACTAGTTTGGTGTTTTTCAAGTGTATATTCACTGTGGAAATCGGCAATAGAAAAAGTTTGGTTTACAATAATACCTCCGTCAAAGGCACTCATCAGTGTCACACTTGAACCGTATTTACTGACTTCGACAGAATCTAGTAAGTAGGAAATAGCTGGGTAGATAGCTTGGTATTGCCACGTAGAATCCAAGACGATGTAAAGGTTGACCTTTACTCTATAGTCGTTGCTGACTGTTTCACTTGTGATGCAATTTAAGTCGTTCATATTCGAAGCTGGAACGTAAGAATTATAATATTATGTTTGAATAAAACATCGCTATCATTAAAATTGGTTTGAACATGATAAAGCTGCTAAGATGGTAAAATTTACTTACTGGCATATGTTTGGAAATTAGCAACAGCGCTCTCAACAAGAGCATCCAGACCTCCAGTAATGGTACCACGTAGTGGCATATTAGTGTCCAATGCTGCAGCAAACGTATACGTTTCACTAAGAAGGTTATCCTTAACTATGTAATTTTGACTAAGTTCTCTTCGATTACATGCTCTTAAAGTCGAAGTAAATATACCGTTCTGAAATTGAGGGATATAAATTTGTAGGTAATAACATTCCTTTATCAAGTTGGTATCATTCGATATACAAACGTACGACATTCCTTAACATAAAAGAATGTAACTTACCCGTGGTGTATAGTACATATCTAGTAACTGCGATAGTTTAAGAGTGTTATATGTACTCAAAATTGATGTTAAACTTGTTCCAATAGCGAATCCATCGATGTCTCCGCGAATTTCTGGATCTGTCATTTCAACATTTAACCGACTGTGTATCATGAAATGTCTAGGAGCTTGAGTGCTGTTCCAATTGCCGGCCGTACCGATTGAAATACTTGCACTTCCTCTTTCTGTCCCTTGAATAAGTAGAGCCTCAGCAAGGTCGCCTTAAAAGTGAAAGTTTTTATATTTTACGTCAAAACAAATATAAAATGATTCTAAATGAATATGGTATTTCTAAATGTACCTGACAGTGTAGCAGGATAAATCGATGTAACGTATTGTTGGACACTTGGGTAGTTTAGAACAGATCCTTTGGTGAGTTCTAAAACTGGTACTCGTTGTGATTCTGCCCCAGCAGCTATACCAGCTATTAAATTACCAGCAGACACTGCACCCCAGGATGTTCTTACAACACCCCCAAGCAAAGGACATTGACTGTCACCAAGTAGCTGACGTTCAGATTTAGATCCAGCCAAGCTTGTGTATTCAACGTCGTTTTTAGGATTAAATCGCCTCATTTGACCATGTTTGTCAGCAAAATTTCTGAAACAAATTAATTCATTTTCCCTATCATGATACTTATTCTATTTTACAAAAAAAATGCTCAATAAACGCATCTTTTTATGAATGTTAGCTTTGTTGTTTGTAGACAGTACAAGTAAGTAGAAAGTACTTACATCAGTTTAGGATCCAATATTTCAACGTCATCTTTAATAGAAGACGTATCTCTAGGAGTTCTCATGGCTCGGTATTGAGATAGTTGGTTACAACTGCTTTCATCGCCTCTTACGCGAGCATCAACAGTAGTTGAAAGCATGTTATGAAGAGCGCACTTTAAAACAAAGGTGATCAAATGAGTCATTTTAATTGTTTAAATGAAATAAAGAAAATACAAAGAATAAGAAAGATTTTACAAATACATTACTTAATTAGTGAGTTACATGTCTGTGGTATGTTATTTTACCTTAAGTTGAACTGATACTGTGTCATTTGAAAGGACTTGAAGATTATTAGGTATCAGCTTTGTTAATAAAAGTCGATGACGATGGAATGCGTGGAAGGTTGGTGCAAATGGTAAGACATTAGCACCAAGATTGACTTCTGGTTGATGGTACTCAATACCATCTTGTTTATATCTGTAGAAATGTCAAGTAGAAATTTTAACTCCAATTGAAATATGTATGATGGTAAAACATTAGAAAATACAGATTAATTCTTCAACTTACGTGTGAAGTAACACAACTGCCATCTGTCTTAGGTCCATGTTAACATTAGGATTGTCTTCAATCTTACGGATAATGTCAATAAGAACTTGTATAGTGGTTGGAGGCAAATTGTTTTTGTTGATTAAATAAGGTGTTGTATAGCATTCTCTCAATTCTGGTGCCACACTTGATTGGGCTGTGAGTTGGGCTTGCACGCCGCAAATAGCAGCCAGTACTAATATAGCTGGCCAATACATTTTGTCTGTGAAAACCAAACAAAAATGAGAATGAGGAAGGTGTTGAAGAAATGGTTTGTCACAAAATAAAAACAAACGTTGTCAATAGTATCTAAGCCAAATAAGTAGGTACATAAAATCGAAGTAGTGATAAAGAAATCGATGACGACATGCCGTTTATGATTTTACTGCTTATCTAAAGGGAGCGGGTTGCGGAAACCCGTAATATCTGATTTTACTGTTATTTATACAAATAAAGTACAGAATATATAGCAAATAGATAAAACATAAAAATGTAAGCTATTTATAATGTGCCCAAATGCCAATAAAGAAAAAAATGTGATTTAATTACATAATAATATAAAAGTAGAAAGTTATTAATAATATAGAGCGTGCTAAATGCTTCAATGTGAAAAAATGTAAATGTGAAGAGTAGGATTTTTTATTCCTATTGTATAACTTTCTGAGCATGAGTGGTTTTATTATATTTGTAACACAAACATATTTTATACAACATCGTAAACTAAAAAGCAGATGGTTTATCTGATGGAAATTGATACCGCCGCCTATTACCACGACGATGCACTTGATGTCCGAGAACACCAAGAGGTCCGCCAATTGGACACCCAGACGATCTCGCAAGTATATCTACCTTACACCGTACATTACATTTAAAGATCTGAGATCTTTATTTGGTTGTTATAGAAAATGATCTGGGTGGGGTCATTCTGATAAAGCATTTGGAATGATAAGTTAACAAGTGCACTGCATGATTTAAATTTTCTGGAAGTTCTGTCACAAGTGCAACATAAAGATTGAATTAAAGATTGAACAAAAAATTAGAGAATGACATCAAAGCACAATAGACCGTCATGATGGTCATTTACCTAACAAATACTATTTTTAAGATCTGCTGCTGCTGACTGCTACAAAAAGATGTATACACATCTCAAGAAAGAAAATTAAAAATCAAGACTTGATAGACGACCGATGATTTTTGTTTATTTGCCGTACTTTCGTGTTACGAGTATTTTATAACAATTTATGTGGATCTATCTTATACATGTAATCATAAACATTGAACATGTTAGTTATTCTCGAGGCGGTAGATATACATACAACAAGTACGTTAATATAGGTAGTCCTTTCTATTTGTATTTCCAGTTTCAATTAATTACATACCTAAAATATCAATTTTATCATTTATTTACACCACTGTTGTACTGTTAATACGTGATACGCGCGTGCTTATCAAGTGACATAGTGAGTAACTAATCGCCAGAAAGTTAGTGTAAAGAAAATAACATAGTCACCAACCTGAAATTTGGTTACTCATTTGATTATAATTCATGCATAAGCAAATGATTTAAACTAGGAAATGATAAAAAATTTCAAACGTTCATAGTCAATGCCGGATTTAGAGGTCTGGAGGCCTCGGGGCAACAAAAGAGCGGAGGCCTGGTCCCAAATTATTTTCCAAATAAAAATTGAAAAAAATAGACAAGTTTATTAGTCGTGTATAAATTCTTTTATTTTTAACAAACATATATATAATTGGAAACAAGAATTTTGTCATGGCCATTTGAGATTTTGATATTTTACTGATTGCCTTATTGAAATGTACAAATATCAATCGATGATTTCGGTTAATATTTAATAAAATTATATTTGTACAAAGTAATGTAGGTAAGGGAAAAAAATTCAATCAAGGATAAGTTGTTTACTAGTGTTTACAAGTCTAATAGTGGGGGCCCCTCTCTTGTGGAGGCCCCAGGGCTGTAGCCCCGGTTGTCCTCGTCTAAATCTGGCCCTGTCCATACTAGAAAAGTTAGTATCTACTTCCTTTAATATTAAAATGTTTAAAATACAAAATTAAGACGTAAGGTTAGGTATAATATTAGGTCCATCTGCTCAAAAAACTGTAATATTTGTTTAAAATAACTAATGATTACAATTTGTCTTTGTTCTTGACCCGATTTCGCCTTGTGAGTGTGAATGCGTGGCCGATATTTACTAGTTATTGTATGTTCAATGTTTCGAAGTGTGTATGTCTAATCCAACCTTGTGAAGGTTCACTAAAACTTTAATGGCTGTGCTTTTTCAAGTTTTATATTAAATGTCTTGATTTACAAAAATGACTTTATTTTACATGATTTTAAATCTACATTGTATCTTATTTATTTTATATTAACATCTTTATTATGTATATTTTAATTTTACATAATAGATATGTTGTTTAAAATCCTATTTACCTACCTATATGCTTGAAACCGTAGATCGTACCTTTTTATTTTTTGTTCAGTGTCCTTCAACTGTTCTCTACTAAAACTTATTTTTCACGAATTATTAATTTAAAGCACAACATTCAGTCAGACTCATTATGTAAAAGTTTTATTATCAGGTTGTCACACTTTTCACTTGGAACAATGTTGAACTGAAAAACTGCACAAAACACGCGAAGGTTTAGACGCACCCAATGTTTCAGAATTGTAAAATAAAAGGTACAAAGTAGGTATACGATAAGATAATGAATACAGGTCTAGATAAATTTGTAACGAAGGATAGCCATACGTTGGGTTTATTGTTATCTGCTGATATCTATTTTTGCTGCGATTACAGCGATATAATGTGATTATGGCGAAATAAGTATGAATCAACCATTGAAATCGAAAGTATCATAGACTACGTACCATTATATAACCACAATATGTACCACAACTATTATTAAGAATGAGGATATCCTAATAAGTGAGTGAACTTATTTAGATGAAGATGACAACGGATCTCCTACGTTTAGTCAAATTACCAAAATTGATTTTTACTTACACTTTTAGATTAAGAAGCAAAAATGTTTTAGTAGTAATAACATAAAATTTAAACAGAATGCAAAAATATCGACGAGGATGGGATTCGAACCCACGCGTGCAGAGCACATTGGATTAGCAGTCCAACGCCTTAACCACTCGGCCACCTCGTCATGTGTTAAATAGGACCAAATTTTAGTTTAGTTGAAAAGCTAATCGTGATTTGATATTTTTTAAATCAAACATTTATTTTATGGATCACAATAATGAAATAATTATTTTAAAAGATTTAGAAGGTTATTAAATTTTATCTGTGACAAAAAGTATTTTATTTTAAACGCCATCTTCCGTAAAACTATAAAACTTTCTAAGTTACTTTCATAGGTTTTCATAGATATTCATTTGTTTCCTATTTAGAGATTTATATAAAATTATAATAAAAAGAGAAAATAAATAAAACTAAATAGATAATAAAAGATCTTGTGTTGTGATCTTGCATTCCATTTTTGTTACTTATTGGAACACCCTTTTTCATTCATTTACCTAAAATAGAAAATAGATGGCGCTAAACGTATGGAAGCTAATGTTTACAAAGAAAGGAAAATAGTGATAAATAAAACCATAGATTAATAATTGGCAGTCGCGGCAGCGGTGACTTATCATTGACCTATGGATTCATAGAAATTATATATTATATGGATTTTTAGGTTATAAAAGTTTGATTAACTTTTATACTGAATATTACTCTGTCCAAAAATAATATTTTACTACCATTAAACGCATGCAGTCGCAATATCGTACAATCAAATCAGTATAGGATACGTAATGAAAAACTTACAATGATTCTTTAAGACTTAATTAATTTTCGAAATGTTATTGCAAGTTAACGTAAGATCAATGAGTGCGGGATGAGCAACCTCCAGGGTCAAACAGTCGAGAGGGACGCGTTGCTAGGCAACTGGGAGCGGGGAAACTGTCGTCGTTGCTCGACCCTTCATTCATGAACATTATATACAAAAATAAATATGTATCTAAATAAAGACATATTTTTACGATGAAACTCGTTTATATTTAACCAAATTTGGAAAAGAAGGAAGTTCTCAATTCGTCCGGATCCTTTTTTTAGTTATGTTCCCCGAAAACAGTTTGCCCGATTTGAATAATATTTTTTGTTCGGAAGAATTTACTTTTTTAAATTGGTCTCATTTTCATAAGTCAGGATGTGATGATGATATCCTAAAAAAAACAAGAGAACTTCTGGAAATTATGGTTTATCGTTTTGGATATGATTTACAATAGCTTCTGCATTTTTTTACGAAAACCACCATCGGGTGACGTCTAACTAGTAATACAGACCACAGACGACCACCAGAATTACTCGACTTAAGGACATAAATTACAATATACATACCTAGTGTCTTACCTGATAGCTAATTTCCTTGTGAGTAGGCTATAATTCCTAAAACCAATAACATAATAATTGTTAATCGGCGGAGACCAAAAATTAATTTGTGGGTTATCCACATACGTAAATTTATTTACCAAACAATTTAATATGAGGATTCTCAAATTAATAAAAATAATTTATACCTACAGTAGGTACGAAATTACCAAATTGCTAGTAAAATATAAATATTATCTAAGTATATACAAAATCAAAATATTTTTCCACGTATCTGTTACCCACTACATCAATTTTCTACCTACACAAGAAAGAAGTGAGATCAGTGAGTGAAGTCAGGGCACCATCCTTATTTACATAAAAGCTTGCTTGTCACCCGTCTCAATGGTCACTTATAACACCTGCATATTGCAGACTTTGTGCTCACGACCTTTGTTACAGCAAGAGAAAGTTTAACGTGAAAACTTTGAGCAAAATTTTAAACTTTTCTTGCATATTTCCATATTTTACGGAATGTTGGGTTTGTTTCTTTGCTTCTCATTGGTGGTAAGTTAGAGGATTTGTCTGAATTAAATTGGGAGGGATGTACTTCAAAACTCTAGCGGATTTAGTTTGGAGTTATTAAGGTAGGTATTTACTTACTTATGTCTAAATGTGTAAATATTGTAGATAATTTTTCTGGCACAAAGCTAGTTAAAAAGATTCATATTTTTATTGTTTAATGAGGTAGTTTTAAGATTTAACCAACTGTCAATAACTATTCCGAAACTACAAGATAAACGTAGGTATGTAACTAGTACCCCTCTTATAGAATTTAATTTATTTAAAGTACGTATTATAGTTAACATCCGCTTTAGTCTAGACAGGGCCTTATTCAGGAAGGATTTCAGGGCATCACCCTCACAGGAAATGCGATTTATAATCAAAGAAGGACCCCGATTTTATAACTGCTACCTGACTTGTACCCGCCTCCATAGAAGAATACAAATTTTACTTGAGATGCGATGAGTCTTATAGATTTCGTAAACCATGGTAATGTTTTACAATAAAAGTAAGAGTACAGTGGCTTAATTTAGCTTCATTATAAGGGTTCAGAGAAATGAGTCCTCAATGGCCATTAAAGGACTGAATGTTCATTATACTGAGAAGGCATATCTAGTTATGAAATCAATTGATCTTGGAGTAAGACTAAAAAGATTATCTATGGCTATTATTCCAGAACTTTAACAAATATTATATTTTTTCATAAAGCGATTCCCTACACTTATGTATATAATGATTATAGGTATATGATTTAAGCTTTGCTTGAGTACGAAAAACCTAAAGGGAAGCCTATTGTTTAAACAAAATAATTATCAAATTAAAACATTAAACGGAAGGTATGGTGTTTTATTAACGTTTAAATACAAACTGTTGGAAAATATTATTCATAATAATACGATGAATATAAACGCTTCAAACCATAGGTCCATTTTTACAGCATACACTCTTAACTAAATTTTTCATAAGGACTTTGATAATGCAACAACCTCTTCAAGATAAGAATGAATAGGCTTTTTGTGTTGACAGCCATGTTCCACCTTCGACCTCACTTGATTAGGTGTGAATGAGGTCAACATTTGCCACTATTTACTTTTATACTTGTTTATACTTTATACACGTCAACTCATTGCCTATGATGTAAAAACTACGATTAGAATTCATGGTTTTTCATAGTTAATTTAATAGATAGCAGCATTTTGGATTTTCGTTTCCCGTTTTTAAGTAATTTTTTAAAATCAAATTCTATAATAAAAACGCTTCAGAAGGGATATTAGTTTCTGATCCGGTTATATTATGTCTGTAAAATACAGTCTAGTCGTCATTGTACTACAGCATTGAAATAGGGATACATTGATTTGTGCGTCCATCCGACCGACTGCAGTCTGGAGCACCCTATCAAACTAATGCATTGGAAACTGGTATGGCAATGAAAGATATGGCTGCAATACTCATTAATTATTTCCACATGTGTTGTACAAGACTTCCAATTATTTGATTTTTGTAAGAAAGTTTTAGCCAAATTCTTAATTAAAATGCGATTTTGCCAAAACACCTCTCGCAAAGATTGTTTAAATTAAACGAAAACGATTTTTTTAAAGGATCTTTGTGTTTATTAGACACTCAGCTGAAACAGCTGGCGAAAGCCTGAGAAATACAAATCCGTATTATAAAGGCACGTTCAGTACCACAGCTGGTAGGAGTTGGATCTAGCACGTTCTTGTAAACTTTGCTCCCAACACTAAGCTTGCGTTTACACATCCCTACTTTGTAACCTAAATTCTCAGAAACGTTATATTAATACAACTTCAGTTAAATCGGATTTTGTCTGCAACTTTGTATGAAATAAATATTTATTTTATATTTTGAAGAACTTTATTTTATACTTTTGTCTAATTTTGTAAACATTTTATTTGAAGGATAAGATTAAGATCGCCGTCGCTATTTTGTTGTTCTTTTATTTTCGCAATATTGTTCATTTAACAGGTATATAGTAATATTGTCACCTATTTAGGAGAAGTCATAAAAATGTAAGGACTTAAGTTGCAATACACGGATTGTCGGTCGTACACCCTGCCAGGTCCGCCTCTTGAGTTTTAAAGATTATTCATTACTATGGTTGTTGCAATATTCTTTAGAGTTTTCTAACAAAACAATCTACAATAACATTTTGTTAAAATATCAGCCCTCCCTTTTCTTAAATGTTTCATTTCTGAGTTGATTACAAAACTATAAATGGATGCTTCACAAATTGCAAACGTTGAAAGTTATTTCGAAAAATAAATCAAGTCGATGTTCTAGCTGAGGGATTATCCACTTTCACGAGATGAGTTTTTCTTTCACCTCTTCATCCGATAGTAGAAATATCCAGACATTCATTTTAATAATCTCGAGCTGCATTTCGTTTGTTTCGACTACGAACCTTTTTAATCTGTTTCTTGCATAATAATGTTTGTAGCGTTTTTATTTCGAATACAGTTTGTTGACTTTGGGAAGTTTTAGGAATATGCGACTATTTCCATGTAGGTGGGGAAGTCTTATAAATACCAAACAATAGTGAAGAGTAGCTGGTAGAAAGGAGTGTGTCAGACAAAATAAACCAAAACATAACAAAGGCGGCACTGAGACTGACGCTCTGTGAATGGATTGTTTCAACTCACTGCATTATGTAACAGAAATGTTTCTCTTTTAAAACAGTTTTAAACAGGAGACTTGAATTCTATCGGGACGCTAAAAACAATTTAATTTTTTTAGAAGCATAGATACAATTCCAGATTTAATAATTGGTCAGGAAAGATAATATTGATAGTTGTAAAAATCTTTACTTTGTCAATTACAAATCTACCCCAGGAATTGTGTTAGGAATTGTGTCCAAAACAAAATCAACAATTTTATATAAATTTACGCAGTTCGATTAGTTGCTTACGTTCTAAGTGCTTTTACGATTTTATTAAACACGAGTCACTCATTGCAGCTAATATAATTAATATGCTGTACTGAAAAAAAAAGTTGTCTTCCAGAATGACTAAAAATGACAATTGCTTTAATAACATCAAATACAATTGATTTAACAACATCGAATACCAATTCTCAATTTCTCCTGATCTATTACATTTCTTTGCTCACAAAAACATAACATTATGCTAAACCTTAAGACAACACCCAAAATCATACTGAACTTATTAGTGACAATTTAAATAAAACTATATTTATTAATTCGTCATATTACTGTCGTAGGTAGACTGGTTAACTGGTTTTTACACATACATTTATACATCAAAATTACTGTACAAAAAACCCTCCTACTGTAGAAAATTATTAATATACATAAGTAGAACATAATATTCTCCAAGGAATGGCTTGTCTGCACGACAGGGTCACTCACCATCACCATTTAAACTAACAGAACTAAGGCAAAACATAATTATGATAAAATCTACATTAATTGTGAGAGATTTTTAACCAAATAATAATTTTATGGGTTACCATGTAAAAATAAAGGCGAAAACGAGGACACTATACACTGTCCACTCAATATATACAACGAATGTCTCTGATTGTAATGTATATAACCGTAATCAAATTTGTGCCGTAATTTCTGTCATAGCCTAAAATTACCTGAAGGAATGGACGGTTGTTAATTTTTTTGTAAAGCTTCAATAACAAGAATAGCAAAGAACCAATAGTTGGGCACTTACAAAGTAAGATTTTTCAGTCGGAAAAGGCAATAAATTTAGCACAAACGAGTTTCGAATACGAATGGGAAGGATAGAAGTGGGGAATTGAACGTGAAAGGCGAATGGGTTGGATGGATGCAGGCAAATTGTCCATGCGAGTGCGGATGTGGCACGGCCGAGCCACGGCTGGGACGCTTCCGACCACACGACGCGCTGCGCTGTGGCTCCTGATTTAAAAGGATTTTTCAATTTGCATCAATATACTATCGGTTGGTTTGCTCCTTTTGTTACTTCTGTTGAATGTATAAGTTTGAAAGTATCTCCGAAGCAACAGCGAAGATTGTGTGGAGAAGAAAGTTAAATACGTTACGTATAATTGGTTTTGTCTTTACTTTTTATTCATATCACAGATTAACCAATAAAAAATTGTGGAAACGTATTCTATTGAAAGTCAATTTTAAATTACATTTCAATTTTATGGCGAGTTATCGTACTTCTTAACGAATACTAAGCCAATATCCAAGAACAATCAATGTCATTTATTAAAATGGTATTTTAACTAACGATCAGTGGTTGAATCTGAAACAAATCATATAACACATATACCTACAACATTAACAACACAAGCACTTAACAAATACATCATAATTTGAAAGTATTGGATTTTACTAATTTTACCAACTTGTTATGTCATATGTCATAACGAAACCAAGATTGACGGGACGGGGGATATTTGTGGGTAAGCTGTCATTTACAGATACTCGCATCTTGAAACCTTGAAAAAAAGATCCAAATATTAGTCTTCTAGTCCATATTCACAGATGGAGTCTCTCACCCTAATTCACCTTAATTTTCGCAAAAAATATCGGGGAACACACATGACCTAACTAAAAACTATGTCTGCAGTGTTAAAATTAAAAAACCGGTCAAGTGCGTGACTGAAGTCCTAGCAGGATGTTCTCTGTTTTATGAATTAGTCTGAAAAAATAAAGGGAAAGAAACATTAACATTTCTGCAGCCTCCTGATCATAACGATCTGGTTATAAAACAAACACAACTTACCCTAATTATTAGTACCACCACAATAAATGTACAAATAAACTAAATTTTCACTTAATAACTCGTATATAATAACAACGTGGCAAAGTCCCTGGTTAAGTTATCAGAATGTAAAATTTTGTTTTAGTTACAATTAAATGAGTCGGATCGAAAACAAAAAAAAACACTTTAGTTACCTGTAACAGCAAGACTAGGTATGAAACGAAATTTAATACAAGTCTTCCAATTACAGTGCAGTCTTGGTATCTGCAATAAGAGCTGGTCTTTGTCTACAGCGTGGAGTAGCTACTAAAGTCTGTTTGCTGAATCTAGTTAGTATAAGTACGGAAAATACGATATTTTAGATTGAAGTACATCACCTACTTCAATACGATTTAATGCAGATTCATAGACCAATGTGAGCGCGCCTTATGTTTCGAAGCAGTGTTTGAACTACCTCTTAAGCATGTGACGATTTTTCCGGATCTTATTTCGCAATTGTGTAAGAAACAGGTTCTACTAGTTTATTTCAGCAAACACAATAATTACGGCTAGATAGACTTATACCATAGGTATACTTACTTTTATACTGAAATCTACCTTGATAGTTGTCAATTAAGGTTTAGAACTGCACCACATACCTATAGAGTAGACTATAGACATATTTACCTAAAGATATAATTATCTATTGGTAAACTTTTTACGACTTAAACTATTCAATTTCTATTAATAGGTTTTAATTAAATATTTTCAGTTTTTGTTTTTTTCCGGTCAGTTTCATATCCAAAAAACTAAACTAAGTTGTTTCGCAGCGGTCTCCTGTGCATTAGAGGAATTTGGATGCATTAATTACATGTTATAACCTTAGCAACACCGATGAAGAAAAGGAAAAGGAGAAGAAGAAAAGGTTTCTACGAGTAAATAGAGAAATCTTCCTTATCGTCATTTTCAAACATTACCAGTGAATTTTAAATATAAGTAGATACTTCATAATTCAATAAATGCATCAAATTCACGCAAATTTTTGAAACTCAAATTTTATTATCAACCTTTAAACAACATTAAGTACGAGCATGAATAAGCTATTGAAACCCGCAGGGGATGAAAACTCATTCAAATTGATGCCTCCTATTGAAATGTCAACAGAAAGGAAAATTAGAGTGAATAATATGACGTGTATGAGAGATTTTTAAAATGTGATCTGATTTATCAGAATAGAATATAACAATGTAACATGGGACATTTCAAACAAATTTCGTTAGTCCTAGTTTCAGCTGATAATTGTTTTGCCTATACACTATATATATATATATTATTTAAACAAAGTCATGGCAAACAAATATTCGGTTCACCTGATGGAAAATGATACAACCGCCTATTTACACGACGGTGCCCCTGAAGTTGTGGAACGCCAAGGGCACCAATAAAAAAATAAACATTCAATCTTACACATTCAACCGATGGAGCGTTAGCGCAATGTAACATACAATCGATGATAAGGCAGTTGCATCTTCCGTCAGATGTGCTAAACTGCATAGATACATAATCGGACCAAACACTCGTGTCTATAATACAAATTTCTGGTCTAGATTCAAATCTATAAGCCTCGCTTGTAGCTACGACCAACCTAAGAGTCGACAACAAACTTCTATATGAGTCGAGTAGCCTGATGATGAAATCAATGTTTGGAAATACTATTTGCAAATGTTTTTTGTATTGATTCATAACAACTTGCACAGGTAATCAACAGAATCATATTTTTTCCGTAACCGCAATCGACTAATTGCCACTTTCAATCTGCTTCAATAATTTGAATAATGGTGTTTCGTTTTTCTTCATTTTAGATAGAAACAATATAAGTTTTATCGCAACCCACCAATAAACTACGTAAAAAGTCATCGTTGCTCAAAGTTTTCTGGAAGTCTTAAAATGCAAATTATTTTCGATTATCAGAAAATATGAGCTTTGAAGTAAAAAAAAGGTTTACTTAAAAAACTTGTATAGTAACGCAGTAAGTTGCAAAATAGGTATTTGTTTCTTTTTTCCTTAACGAAGAGTGCTGCAACCCGGAGGCCTTAGCAGCTTCATCGTGATTTTACTTTGCCGTGGCTGTCGTTCCCTAAACGATCGATCAGACTGTATTGTCTTAATGAAGACAACACAACAAGACGAAAAGCAAAGGTATGACCACCATACCTATCAGCCTCCCCATCGAGACCTAGTACAGACCCGGTCAGGAGCCAGACTATCGCAGGACATTTGGGGTGTTCAAGTAGAAGGCGTTCGAACCCTTATGAAGGAGATGCAGAAACTGTAAGTTACCAAAGGGCGCCTCGACCTCGGCTTGCGTGACTTAGGGTCAAGAGGAAAAGGTTCCCGAATAAGAACCAAAATAGAAGGTCCCGACAGAACAGAGAACCTCCCCATTGGTGGTTTGATTATCGGGGGAACAGGAGTCGGCCTGCAACAAATGGTCACCTTCCTGACAATGATTTGTCGGGGATCCCTTGCTCACCTAAAGGGGCCTCGGATGAAGGCACGCGCACGCACCTCGGCATAGGTGATTGGATATGTCGCGCGTACGCGTGAGAAACGACTGCGAAGGCGTGTGTATTACTGATACGCGGCTGAGGGCCGAGGGACGATGTCGGTAAGGTATGTTGGTGTTATTGGAACCTAAATTCGCGTCGAGTGCGTTCGAGTGCCCTTACATTAGCTAGATACCTGGGACTTTATAACCTATTTATATTGCAACCTAGGGGCCAGAACTGGTACTCGCAGGCCTTAACTACTAATGGATTTGGGTGGATTTTGGTCCATACTTAATTTTTTTCTAAAAGAACACACTCGTAGTTCCACTCAAAACCTTGATTCCCTATCTGTTCGGACCAACTTTATAGATAACTTAGTTATTTTTTCAAAATTACACATTTGATTCAAATATTGTGTATGCTTTTATTATATTAAAATTTGAAAATGTTGAGCAACGCTGCCTTAGAAAGGTCACGTGCTGAACCTGATACATAAGTAAAAAGAAGGTGACCTCATCACACTTGACTCACTGAAACAAGGCTGTATACCTAGCTTAGATAAAAGATCTTTCAGACTAGTTTCCAAAGCTTTCTCTTGTGACATATCACTGGCGGTATAAGATGAATGAAGCTTGAGGTCAGGGTTGAAATTGGCTTTTTGACATTTTTAGAAAAGGTCTTAAGAATTATTGTATCTCCTAGCAGCTAAATCTAGTATATCAATGTGGTGACAAAAACAACCACAAAACCCTCCTGGTGATAAGCAGATATTGCATATGTTACCGGAAATCTTAAAATTTTGATATTCTATATAATACCTAGGCAACGTATAAAATACCTGAGTCATCTTGGTGATGTATGAAATATGATTAATATTATTGTCCATTATATACATTCCCTAGATGATGAATACAATTCTTAGGAATTGTATAGAGTAGCAGCTGCTCCACCGGCAAGGTATAAAATAAAGAGAATAATTAAATGGTTAACCAATACTAACATTTGACTACCCACAAAAACAGCATTTAAATTATTTTGTTAGCACACTACCTAATAACTTCTGGATCAGCAAGATTTCACGAATGGATAATATTAGTCAGTTTCAGAAGTGTTTAGTTTGTCAATTACAACTAGCTAGGTAAGGGTAGGTATTGTGGCCAAAATCGACAACTTTAAATAAATTCATTCAAAAAAATTGATTTGTTGCTTACCCCATAAGTATTGATAAAATTTTAACAAACATTAAATTTATATTATGTACTAAAAAAACAAATTATTTAAAATGCGCATTCGGTATTGTATACAATACCGAGATAAAGTATAAAATTAATAATATTTCATACATTACCTACAAGTTTTAGGTATATGTACATTCACCAGTCTAACAAAAATATATTATATAAACAACTGTTAACTATGATGCCCCTAAAATATATACTTTTGAAATTAAATAACTAAGTATTGCATATTAGAAATTAAAATGTAAACGAGCGGGTTATTAAATTTTACTGTTAACAATTATTTGACGATGGAGCTCGGATTTTACCAGAAATTTTAAAGTGAATGGTACGACTGCAATCTGTGCGAATACTTTACGCCGAGATTTCTATTAAAATTCACCAGACAAGCCCTAGACTCGCAGGTAACCGACCGATTCAAACTGAATAACCTCATTACGACATTGCTAAAGGATTTGTCTGACGACTTTCTCACCTCTTTCGAAACGATCGTTATGACATTTTAAATGAAAGCGGGATGGTTATACCCCGTTTGTATAACTTCATCTCATTTAAGTTTTACTTAAATATGACTTTGAAACTTTTAAATCAACATCATCAGTTGGTAGGCATCCACTGCTGGACAAAGACCTCCCGCAAATAGTTCCAATCAGATCAGCATAAGAATTAGCAATTTTTGGCCACTTACATCCAGCGGCTCCCTGCAGCCCTTACAAGATCGTCCATCACCACCAACAGAGGTGGCCGTGAAAAAGTTGACAACGATGCTATAAATCCTTGTTTGCAATAGAGAAACCTATTCCTATGTTGATTTTCTTAAAAACCAATTTACAATACAGTAGAAGGTTAAACTGGATAGGTAGAATTTCCCTAGTGGTTTTTAAAGACACGTAATTTCTGGAATTACATTAAGCAGATCGTTCACATAAATACAAAATTCTTCTCTATTTCTCAAGCGGTAATTTAAATTTCCCAGTAGCGAGAAGTAATGCGAGCAAATTAGGGAGATGTATGTTTTGTGTTATGTTGGAAGGGAAGCTCTCTGGGGTATGCAGCTGACGTTTTAATTCACTTAAACAAATCATACCTCTAATTTACAAAGCATCAATTGCACATTCGTAGTTTTTGCCCTATATTAAGCAGTCTAGTCCGATTCAATAATTACTTTCATTGCTAAGATTTTTATTTAAGTTAGTTTTATTCGATAGTAAAGTGATTGAACTGCCGTAGGTCATCGTTACGTTCGTTCAACTGGAGTTGAACGTTTGCAATTTCAGAGGTCAGGTTATAAGATTTTGTATTTGTTACAGTAGGTACCTACATAACCTAACAAGATTTAAAGTTTATTAAATTCAGGAGCACTGACATTAAGCGTGCTTTAGTTCAATGATTTATTAGTTAAAATGTAATTCAAAATAAATATGATACAGGTTTTTAGTAATATTGGAAACAAAGCACAAAGAAGAAGGCGTTTTAGAATATTTTTTTTTCTGTTAGTGATGGAAAAATCGTTATCTGTACAATATAATAACAACATAGTAGATCTCGCCTATTTATTTTATAAAATGGTAGTTAAATTTTCATGCAGGTATCTACTTACCAACTACAAAAACGAGATAGATTTATCTGAACAAGGAACTC
Organism: Choreutis nemorana; assembly: GCA_949316135.1. Lineage (NCBI taxonomy): Eukaryota > Metazoa > Arthropoda > Insecta > Lepidoptera > Choreutidae > Choreutis > Choreutis nemorana. Next base: position 6,541,384 of record OX438598.1, read on the forward strand.
TCTTCGGAAAATACTATTTTTAACGATCGGCATATCACGGTTCAGTGACTTTCCTATAATGAAGGTGCGCCTCTATAATTTCTAGTGATATACATACAGAGGTACACTCGTATAGGTAATGGGTACAGAACTATCGTGTGTTCGTACGCGCGTAAATACATTCCACTTACTTCGCCGTCTACGCATACCCCCTTACCCATACCCTGTAAAGGGTGATACAGTCATAAAACAGAAATTTTCCCCATTCCTCTGGTTTCCGAGGAGGCAATGGGACCGACATGAAGCGCTAGACGCCGCAGGGCTCAGGACGACTGATCAAGTAATGTTAATTACTATATTTGCACCTGAATCTACTGCAAGCAAAAGCTTTATTTAAAGCATCATACCTTTTAATATTTTTATAAGTCGCAAGTCAGTGGCAAACAACCGTGTGATTCACCTGAATTGAAATAGCGTAGGTCTTGCAAATTTAGAGGTAATACGCTCATTTTACTAACCCGCACAGACTCAGTCTTCTTAAAGTTCTCTCTCCTGTCACTTATGATTCACAGCAATATACACGTGTACAAAATTATATACATTAAGTAGATGGTAGGTAAGTATTCCTTTAATCCAAGTCTGATTACATAAAACTATCTTGCAATGTTTCAATATACTGAAATGTAGCTTGAGATAAAAACAAAACGTAAAAATATGCAATGTTTTATTCATCCGTTTCGTTATTGCACAAAAGATGCGCAAGTGCTTTGAATTTTGTATAAAAACCTGAAACAATGGCCGATGGTTAATATTGTACGAGGAAATGTCTAGGACCTAGACGTTATTTTTTGGTCCATTTACTTCATCGTTTTACATCAGCGCTTATTTACAAAGTACTTACTTAACATATTCAAATGACCTTATTTGTTAACATTACCGTAATAGGGAGCAATAATTTTGATTGTTACGCGGAAAACGACTTGAGTGAAATTTATCGACTCCCTAGCAGCGAAGCGGTTTATTGTAAGAGGCATTTTACAAACCGGCAAGCACCGTCATGGGGCGTATTGATGTTAATAAAATCTCATGTATACAACAATCTCGACGCCCCACGCAGATATCGTAGAAATATTGCCCTCATAGCCGCCCGCCGTAAATTGAAGGAAAAATATATTTCAGCACACACCATGAAATAAACTAAATAATATTTCGTGAATTATCAGGCTAACACGAAGTTTTGAAAAATGACTTCGTGGAAAAATATAGCAAATTTATATGACTTACCATTTTGTTTTATGTTTTTATTTCTTTTACTTATAATAGAGAGATAAGAAATTTCTAATAATAAAAAATATGAATACTTTACATGCTGCGTCAGTATCATTCTTAAATTTTCCAATGGTTTAAAAAGTATCTCATAAAGTTAGGCAACTTTACTTTTTTGGTGATCTTATAAACACAGTCAAGTAAAGGGAAAATAGGTCGTTACTACTGTCATGCCGAATCAGTACGAACTCACATACACATGCCTTGATAACAATGTTTCAAATATGCAGATTTCATCGAGATGTTTTACAATAAAAAGTATATCGCCCATTATTCGCTCGGGGGCTTTTGTAAAATCTAATCAGTCACTGTTGAGAACTGGTGCAGAAGGAATTTCTATGTAAATGAGTTTCGCCAGAAGGGGAAGTCGATTGGCGTTGAATCGAACGTGGGGCTTCCCTTGGATTTCACAGTTGATAAAATGGGAACCGTGTCTAAGGTAATTAGAGTTATTGACATGAATTAATCAGGATTTCACCGACGATCGATTTTCTATAGAAATAACTTAATCTTGCTCTCCCTTTTAAGAAAATTCAAACGTGAGAGACAATATTTGGTATTTGCTTTGTATAAAATACTAGCTAAAATGCCCCATGTTCACTCGGCTAGGATAGGTGAATAAAAGAAATAAATATAGAATTATTTTTCTAGGTAATAGATGTATGATTTTTTTACAGAATCAAGTAAGAAACAAACTTAGGGACTACTTAGTTACACAAATTGTCTTAATTCAGAACCAAGACTCACTTACTCACTTGGTTCGTACGAAACATCGCATTTTTGTTCTTTATTGATTTGAACAATGTATATATGTTATCATTTTATTATCAGACATTACCGATGTGTACACAGCTTGAAATGTGAAGTATGTACATACGTGACTGGAAAGAAAGCGTAAGTCAAATTTAAACGAAAATGTTTTCAGAAACTTAACGCGATTCTTCTTTATACTTTTGCTAGAATCTTAAGCAATGAATCTTCTTAGGTTATATTTTGGTAAGTTTTTACTTAAGGCCGATTTGTTTTTTAATTACTCAAAACTAACCTAAAATCTTTTATTCAATTTATCAGTTGACAGACTGGAACCTAAACCTGTAGCCAATAGACGTAACCAAGCAATTTCCCAATCTTTGTTTAAAACTCGGCCTTCTGTAAAGAATAGGTCCCCACAGAAATGCTTATAAATTACCTATATACCTAACATAAATAATAACATATTAACATTATACCTTATGAAATATTTTATGATGACCTTACGATAAGCGGCTCCGATGTCACAACGTTCAAATTAAAAAGTAAAGGTATAAAAATATGCTGGCTGCTCATCAGCTAATTGAGTTGAGTTATACCAGCAACAACTTTTTGTGTCTGTCTTTACACAACGGATAATATTTTAGCAAAAAAAATGTTTAGCTACTGTAACCGTATTATGTAGGTTTATTGTCGAGCTCTTACATTTTTGGCACAGCTGATTGACGATTTAACTTGTTACATGTTATGCAAATATTTAAGCACTTATAGAACTTCTAAAATATTTATTAGCTTCAAACTCAAACCCATCAAGACGCTTATAATACTCGTAGCTTAGTGTCACGTAACAGCAACGTATTTTCATAATACTTCTCAAACAAAAATAAATGGTTTGTGGTGAGCCAACCATTTTTTTAGCTCCCGAATGAGCCTGATCTTGTGTTTTAAGCTTACAGACCACCTAAACTTTTATTTCCATAAAAATAGAATAAAAAACATAAAAACAAAACTTGCAAAAAAAAAAAAAACTTTTAAATTATAAAAGCAATTCCGACTGTCCTGTGTACCTTCTCTATATAGAGATATGTATGTAACTGTAAATCATATAATTAGAGGGGCGGAATAAGGGGAAACGCAATCGGCCCTCGTCTAATTGAAAATAAATCTTATTTGCCGTAGAGCGGTGACACCGGCATGGCAACGCCGCGCTGCGCGGTTACTATTGCGTTTATATTAATTAATCACTATGGCATTTTTAACCAATAGTAATTCGTTTACTTTATAGCTCTAAATAAACACATCAGTTTATGTTACGTACTTACAAAATATATCTAGTTTTGCTAGTCGGAAGTCGGAACATTTTTGTTAGTCGATATTGTTGACTGATTACAAATTTTATATGTGAAGAATGTACCTTTGAATCGAATAATTTCCATTTACGCAACGAAATTTATGTTTATTTTGTCTACAAATAAATTTGATTTATAAATAAATGCGAGTAACTAATAGTCTCTAAAAAGATTGCTTGGAAGCGACTCCATAACCTCTTTTTGAACAAAAAAGTCGTTAATCGGGAAATATCATAAGGTTTTGACCTTAAAACTTTTTAAGTGTAATCGGAGATGGTCTAAATAAATCCAGACTCGATGTAGACTGAATGTGTATCAATAGATTTATTGTAATGCTCAATTCATTCCAACAAAACGGCAAGGACGAAAACAATGGGGTTAAGAAGCTAGAGGCTGTTAAAAGTATCAAAAAATGTATTAAAGTTTTCGGCCTTGCCCTTTTGGTGGAATAAGTTGTGCATTAAAATAAACCTATCGACACCCATTTAGTTTGTATCGATTCTTTTTTTTCATATATTTTGTTCATTCTCCTTTTTAGTTTACTTCAATGTTTAAATTCACAAGAAACAAGTTCAATGTATAGTCTAACCTGTTTTCTCAGATTATGACTTTCTATTTAAAATTCACGCCGTATTCATATCCAGCCTTTTCCATATTCTACGTCATCAATATTCCTATAACACGTCTCTGGGTATTTTTTTCAACTACCCTCAATGGAATAGATAAAGTGAGAGGGATCACACAAGAATATAGAAAAAGGAAAGTTGTAAGACACTAATACCTACACATACAAACATTGAATAAGCAACTTTTCCAAACTTCGTTATTAACTTATATCTTTCTGGTATTGTTTTAAATAAATTCTACTATACAAATATAAATGAAAAAGGCTGTCTACATGTTACAATCACACAGGTCAGTCGTCTCTTATTAAAAAAAACTTTATTATATAGTCGTTTTATACACTTTTTCGAGTGTGGTCCCTCTATCCAAACAATGTGTTACCAAAAATATTCAAAGTTATAAATATTTCAAATTGTTATAAATAATTCTTGATGACTTTGTCAATAAATTCAAAGGTTTATAACAATATCCAAACAAGAATAATCAAGTAGAAAGTAGGTTTTATAAAACTAGAGAAAAAAATCTTGTAGTTTCATACAAGCGAAGGTCGATGATACGGAAACAAAGCCCTGGAGAGCAAACTGTTTGACCTGACTCAGTGATTCTAGAATGCTGCCTATGAAAGCGGAAAAATGGTCATGCATAATTTTGTCCGTAAATGAATATTCTCAGGTGATAAATTCTACTAAGTGTAAGTTTTAATCAGTTTAGTGTTGACAATAATGTTGTTATGAAAATACTTTAGTAGTTCAATGGTCCAATTACCAAAAAACATCCCTATGATTTAAATTTTAAGTTTAGCGTGTGATGTTCAGCTTTGTATTAAACCATTTAGCAAGATAACATTGAATCGATCAATTAATTAATAAACAATCAGAAACGTATAAATTCTGAGCGTCCACTTTCTACATCAAAATAAATAAGAAAAGATAAACTTTTTTTAATATAGTAACTTTCTCCTAGTAATAAAATATAGATCTGTTGCTACGTGGCAGGCGCAGCGTGGCGTAGTCACTATAGGCTACGGGTACTACGAAGTCCGATATAAATTAATATTTAAGGTGGTTTTACCCTCGCGAGGAGCCAATCATATCGCAAACCGTGGGATCCAACACCTGGTACAAGGAATGTGCATTACCGGCGTAAAACATGGCTCATTGTGTGAGTTGTGACTACCGTAACGACCTTTAATAACCTTAACCATCTATTCGAAACTCTTAAATGGGACCCCTAAATGGGAAATCACGAATATTTTTGGTTACATAAGCACTTTCATAGGATCCTAGGACCCTTTTGCGGCAGATTTAAATAGATTTGCGTAGAAAATTACGGTCGTAAGTTATGATTACACAAAGCTTTAACAAATTACGGAACAATGTTTTTAATTTACATTATGTTCTGTTGTAATTGTTGTTGCATAAAGTCCACGGAGCTCCAAGAGAGGGCTTATAAGTTAGCAACGCAAACGTTATGTTTTAAATATTACAAGCTTTTATAATTACTGTTTAAAACTAAGAAACAAAGCAAAAAATATCAATTGATAGAAAATATTTTTACTGGCTGACTTTTAAAAGCTGTTTGCGAGTAGCTTTTTCATTTTGCTGTAAAAATAGAACCCCGACTCTCCATTTACCACCTGCCGGCGAAGCAGAATTTCGACGCATTTTTCCAACATTTTTGTTGACTTCCGTGCGACATAAAACTCTGATGGCCGTGAGAAAAAAGTTACCTCATAATATTTTTACTTTGAAATTAAATTTAGCCAAGTCTATGTCTCTTATAGTTTTACTTGGCAACAGTACTTTTAAAAAATATTTTAAGAGTATCTTAACTAAATGTAAATAAAATGTTGATGTACTATTGGTATGTAGAAAATGTAATTAATTTACATAAAGATTGATTGAGCAGAACTTTCGCTACGTAAGGATCTAAAATTGAACAAACGAATGAGAGTTGATTTAAACCAGGGCAAGTTTTTATTAAGTTAAACTTGTTGGAGAGCAGGAGGCACTGGCACGAGCTAGGCCAGAGATTTTCTAAAACCAACTCATTTCTAACTAAAATACCAATCAAAAAGTTTCTAGGGGCCGCCATCAGATATTTAGCTTTTATAAAAAGTATGAACCTGATTATTTTTTTAACCAACACGAAAACAATAACTTTAACGTTTTGGTACTTAAGTAGGACAAAATTTGATATTTAGGAACAAACTTTTATACTCCACAATACTTACATGTTTGAAAAAAAGTTTTAAAGGTGTGATAGATCTTTCTTTCGTTTCGGTATGGAAATCGATCGACTATGGAAACCAGACAAATTTCTTATATTTGTAAATCTTTAATTTCATTTAAACAAGTGACTAAATCCGGGTAATACTCAAATAGTATAATTCGGCTTAATAGTTTGTAATATGCTTTTTAAAGATTACAATAAAAATAATACAATCTTCAATATATGAACGAATAATCTTACCTAATCTACGGATACATCTAGATGATAGACTTATAGTCGGCCCCCCACACAATAGCGCTTTGTTACCGGAGAACTTAATCTACTAGGAATTATTTTTATTTCTATCATATTAAATTCTTCTCATTGTATAACAGTCATAGTCTGTTGAAAAATATCTCGATAACTTCTAAATGATTTGCAGTTTCTAATTTCTTACGCTTTAGTGAAAATAAATGATCATAACATATTTCCAGAAAATGTTTAAAGGTACGTTAATTTTGAAAATACATTACTTTTGTTGTTTTCTTTTTCCGGGCCGGATATAAACGTAACCTGATAAACTTCTGAACAGTAGAAAACAAAGTTACCCGGCTTCCTTTTTGTAAACGAAAAAAAACAAATTTTACATAGGTCGTGACCTCCTGAAACTTCATGAGAGATTTGTATCATGATTTTAATGTTCTTTTAGAAACTTGGTGCGTCATGAAACCATTGGGTTAAGATCTGATCAATCATATTTTAAGTTTTCAATTCAACTGCTAAGCCATCTTAACACAACAAATAAGCAGCACCTTCCTTAAGGTGCTAAGATCCTATCTTAAGAACGTTTTACAAAAAAAATAAAGCATTGAATTTTGGTCTAGATTTGAAAATCTGACTTTCTTGAAGAGCAGTATATTTAGATACAAAGACCAAGTGAATGATTTGAAATGACCAAGTGAATGAATGAGCGTTTGAAAAATCAATGATTTGTTTATGATTAAAATAGTTTTTAAAAGTTTTATTTTAATAACGATCTTAGGGTTAGTAATAAAAACGTAATTAGGAGGTTAGAAATACTTATAACCTCATAAGATTTAAACAAAGTAAGGATTAAATGCTTTAGAAATTTGGTTTAGCTATATCTACCTAGGTATATAAGGCTGTAAATCATGTTTATCAGGAAGCGTCTACCTCGATTCGACCAGCTTTAAATTAGATCCTGTCTCTAATTACTATCCTGCGCCTTGGCTTGATTGGGAGGACGACTAATAACCCAATTTACATCTAACCTCGTTCACAACTAACCCATTTAGACACGGTGACGAGACAATGGTTTTATTGTTAGATACGTATCTCCATTCTACATAGGTTTCATTTCATGTAAATGTGAAACTATAAACTAAATGCCATTCATGTAAATGATTAATTGAAACGTTTGTAAATTTAGATTGAAATCAGCAGTACAATTATTGAAACGGTCATAAAATGATTGGCAGACTTGATACATCGTAATAATGTGTAAGGAGTTGTTTAGACTGTATTTTTACCGCCTTTCGCGTATTTTGATTTGTATACAGATTATTAAATATAATTATTTATTAAATACATCAGTTAGTGTCAGTGAGGCACTGAATGAGTTTACGAACGTATTTTATGTTATTTATATTAATTACTAAATTTTTCGACTCGAAGCTAGGTTGGTCAACAAATTAGTAGGTGGGTAGTAGCTATACAGTGTAATAAATTGGTTATTGGATGTTCAATAGACGTAGCGTATTAAGTTATTGTTAGCAATAGCGTAAAATTTTATTGAGATGCTCGATAGCCAAATGTATTTTTATTCGTTGGTAGACCGTGCCTCCATGCGGTTCGAATGTTGCGATGAAAAAAAGCTTGTTTAAACGGAATATGCAGTTTGGCATGGACAGGTGCTGCAAGAATTGCAATTGGAAACGTGACCTATCGACAGATTTGATCTCCCGCCGACTATCTCTGCTACCTATAATTGCGCTTTTCAAGTAACAACCCACTTTGCTTAACAGGAATAAAAAATGTGAATTAAGGTTTCAGGAAAAAATTCTGCCAGTTAAACTACTCGTAGAATGGAAATTCTAGTTCATAACGGCTATATTTTTATTCAGTTACTATTTCAATTTTATTTTATTTATAGCTATGATACAATTCTTTCTATCACGTTTTTGACAGATGTAAAAATTATGCAAACATACTTTACAATATTCATAAACCCATAAAATATCGTTAATAAAAACAAAGCTTTGCCTTTTATAGTAAATATATTGGTAGCGATGTATGTTAAAGACAAATTGTAGTATGTATACCCACTGCTACAATCCCATGTCGAGTAGGTACAGATAGAGCAAGAGTGGGAGCAAACACTGAGCCCCGGTACACAAACATTGAACTAATTGCATTTTTTAACATACTTTTTTTGTGGGCTCTAGATCTATCGATAAATTAAAAAAACGAGACATTATTTTTCGGATCATAGATAATAAAAAACGATAAAGTCCTTTCGTGGCCTTTATTAGCTTTTTAAACTTATATACCAAATTTGCTTTGTGTAAACTTTAGTAAGCAAAGATGTTAAAAATCGTTGATTATAATAAAATATTTCGAAAAGTTTAACTTGATTATCTTCATTTTTCTGTTTAGTGTAGAAATAGTTTTAAATGACACAAAGATCAATAACATTCAACAAATCTGACAATCAACGTAAATGCTATAAATCTGGCAACATCAAGTAAAGGAGTGGATTCAAATCTAGGTCAGTAACTTTTCAACCAATGTGAATAGTATAAATAGATCGATAGATATTGAGTGAGTTATAACAATTGCATTAAACCAAAAGTTTTACGTAGATGGATAGCTACATAAATTCCTCAGATTATGTTTCATATGTAGTAATAATTGTATCCATCGTTTAGTCGAGTGTGTACGTATAATTAGATATACGAACCATATATAAGTATGTTCGTGTGTATGTAAATAACAAGAACCACAAATAGAGAGTGCGTTATCAATAGACTCGTTAACATTCATCGAGTAAGCAACTCTCCTTACGATATAAAATTAATATTTGAAATGAATAACTATATTATTGGTATATTCTCTATAATATTAGTTTTTGAATATGTCGCGACTCAAGGCAGTTGGTTTGGTAAGCTTAAACTTTATTTTCTTTTAATAAGTGGTTTTGTGTCTATTGATGTGTAAACTTACATAGACTAATGTTACAGATACGATCTCCAATACTCTCGGAGGTACAAAATATCCTACGATAGTTATCAACTCCAATGATTATTATAAGGTATGCTACTACACAAAAATACTGTTTTATTATAAACAAGGGTTTATTTATTTATTGGAGGGCTTAATCACTTAACGACTAAATTGACAACAATAAGGCAAATACAATAAGTATCGTATGACTGAAGCAAGTAACTTTTAAATGTATTTTTAGTATTATCAACAAGGACCAGCTAATGAGAAAGTTCAGATCAAGGTTTACTACGAGTCCCTTTGTCCTGATTGCCGAATTTTTGACACAACTCAGTTTGCGCCAGTCGTCCAGAAACTAGGGAAATACCTTGATATTTACACCAATCCGTATGGAAATGCCGAAGTGAGTGGAATGAGTTGTCATGTAATTTAATTTACAAGAAAATAATATCAAATATAAATACTTTCATGTAGGGCCATCAGGTAGTTTAGGTAGAACGCAAACCTAAATTACCTGATGACCCTACATGAAAGTATTTATATTTGAACTTTATTTGATGTTCTAATAAAATAGTAAGTAGGCTTCAACGTACTTTTCAACTCAAGTTTTTAGTAATTTTTTATTTTATAATATTTAATATTTATATCGTTGCTTATTGAACTACTAAATCTCAAATCCATTGTTATATTTATTATTGCAGACCATAATTCACGAGGATGGTACATTTGAGATCCAGTGTCAGCACGGACCAGCCGAATGCTATGGCAACATGCTTCACGCATGCGCTATAGAACTCTTGCGCGATGCCACCTCTTATGTGGCATTCAACTCGTGTATGATGGACAAGAACCAAAAAGGCAAAGGCTCTAACGACGAGGCCGCTGAGAAGGTAACATTTCTTATTAAAAAACATATTCAAATAAGTATTTTTTAAGAATTATACCAAAACCCTTAAAATAGTAGAAGAGGCTTTCACAACTTGGAACGCATAGCTCGTAATACGCTTATTATGCTGGCGTAGTACCAGTAGTACCACAGACAGCAAAACAAGTTAGTATGTAGGTACTAGTAATATGGAACATGTAAGGTAAACAAGGAATAAAACGCCTATATATAGCTTAAGTGGTAACTTCATGAGATAATATTTTTGTATAAATTTTTAGTAATACACGTTTATTCAAACTTTTAATGTATTTAAAATATATAATTATATCGTTACTGATTAGCAGTAATATAATGCAATTCATTTTAACTTTTCAGTGTGGAAAGGCTCTCAAAATCGATTCAAAGGAGATAAAGCAATGTGCAAAAAGCTCTCGAGGGATCCAGCTGCTCAAAGCATATGGAGATGAGAGTAGAGCAGTAGGCTTTAAATATGTACCATATATAATGATCAATGGTGTCCTAAACGATGGGTCTAACTTGTTCACAGATGTGTGTAACGCCTTCAAAGACAAACCATCAGAATGTACATAAGAATTGATGATTAATTAATTAGAATTTTAATATACATTCTAATTGAAATGACTTACAAAGATGAACTTCCATAACAAAATAAATATTCAAGTTCAAAGCATCGTTTTTTTAAATTATGAGGTAACAAACATGGATACGATAAAACATATTTCATAAAAAGATAAAAAAAAACTTAATTTTGATGATGATTTTAATGATACAGATTGTGACTTGTTTAAAGTTTGATAATCAAGATGTCCTTTCCTATCAAATTTGCATTGGTTCTTCATTATTCAGGAATATATTGCCTAAACCCTCTCAAATAGTTTGTTTCCTTTTGATATGATGTGTATGTACTTAGCAATTACGGAACGAGGAGACATTTATTGCCTGATGTGGAACAAAAATTTGATAGAATTCATGCGTATTACGTTATTACTGTTCAATTTAATTGAACTGAAAATGTAAGAGCACCAAGATACTTCAAACAAGCATTTACTCATTTAATATGAATAGGATAGGAATAAGGGAGCTGGTCCATATGGTATTCCGTCTGTTTTTTACAAGATCTGCGCTAGACACTATGTAGACCCTTAAACATAATTTTCATTCAGTCAGGCATCTTCCCGACAATCTGGAAAGAAGCCCATGTAGTCCTTATCTTCAATTCTGGAGACAACTCCCTTTGTTGTAACTATAGACCAATCAGTATACTATCCTGTCCCGCTGAGGTTTTTGAATCCCTCGTCTACGCAACTTTTTATAACCAATTTAAAATATTCTATCAGAAAGGCAACGTGGTTTTGTGAACAGAAAATCTATTCTCAGCAATCTTCTGGAATAATGATATTTGTGATGTATTTGCAGTCAGGGGTCAAGTTGATTCAATCTACACGGACTTCAGTAAAGTATTCGATCGGGTTAATCACTTTTTACTTACACAATAATTGGCACAATACGGGATGTATGGCTGTTTATTGCGTTGGGTGACTTCTTACCTAAATAATCGAAGTCAGCTTGTCTCAATTAAGGGCTACTTATCTATGCTTAAAATGATTGCTTCCGGTGTACCACAGGGATCTCATCTGGGCCTTCTGCTTTTATAATTTTCATGAATTACCTTATAACTCGTTTAAGTTCCCCCTGCCTCCTCTTCGCTGATGATTTACAACTTTTTACATCGATTAAAAATGTTAATGACTGCTGTAGTCTTCAAAATGATCTTGATGTTTTAGTGGACTGGTGTAGTACGAATGGTATTTAAATATTGAAAAGTTCTTTGTCATCTCGTTCACTGCAAAAAAACTTTCCATTTGCAATGATTACAAAATTGAAGGAAAAACTTTAAAGGGTGTCAGTACAGTCTTTATCATGTTTTTTTAAATTAGCCTCTTCATTATTGTTTGATTGTGTATACTTTTCTGGATTTCAATCTAGTCTTAAAATGTTAAATTTACTATACTGTTTTTAATTATTGTTATCTGTTTGTGTACCTATTTAATAAATAAATATTTTGTCATACAGACTATGACATGTTAGATGATAAATCACAATATCAATTAATAATAATAATAATAACCTCATCACGACACACACATTGATTCAGCCCTGCAGTAAGTATTGTACTTGTGTCACAGGAACTAAGCAACGATATGGTATATACTACATAGATAAGAATACAACATCCAAGACCGGTAAGCGAAACAATGCATCTTGCAAATAATACAAAGTCCCGCCCCCGCCGGGATTCTAACCAGGAACCTCTAGCTAATTGTCATAAATATCTCCGACACATGCCAAAATATATCAAAACATATAGCTGCAACATATGAGATCGATACTATGACCACACACCACGGACATAAATATAGGACAGTACGTAAATTTTACTACAAAATTATATTTTATAGCTTCACCCTAAAACTCTTTGAATAGGTAGCGGAAGACTCTCTTGGTACGCGCTGGCGTAGTAGCAAAGGTAAACGTCAAAAGAGACGCTTTTACGTAGTGCATTGCTTGTTTACTTTTCAGTGTGGAATGACTCTCGGAATCGATTCAAACCGTATTAAGCAATGTGCACAAAGCTCTCGACGAATACAACTACTCAAGGTATATATGGAGTGCATGCCTCCTACACACCTAGGCTACAACCCAGTACCTTATATACATATTGATAAATGGTTTTATGCACGATTGATTCTTCAGAAACGTGTGTAAAGCCTTCAGAAATGAACCAACTGAATGCCAATTGAATGTTATGAATTCAATGTAATATATTCAATTTTATTTATTTTGCAAAAAGTGAATACGTCAAGTAAGTATAAAAATTCAATGGCTTCTTTTTTTTGTTAGTTTTTCAGCAACGAGTACAAATTTTCTAAATAGATGAAAGACAATTTGTGTATTACCTTTTAACTAAGCAAATTACAAATTAAACATAATTAGGAACATGGTCGTGTTACACATTGTAAATCAAATTTAATATTATTTTATTTGACTCTAGAAGTGAGAAAAATAAACACAATTTTGTGATTACTCTATTATCCACGCATGTTTGTTTTAAAATTGGTATTAATTTGACAAAACTTGACAAGTAAGAGGACGAGTGTTTTGCTAAAACTTAAAAAGTGTTCATTAACCGACTTAAAAAGTAGGAGGTATGTTTTTCTATGTATGTTCAACGATTTTTTGGAACGATTTTCTAAATTCTTTTACTGATGTGTAATTTTCAAAATTCTTTTACTGATGTGTACTATAAAGTTAGACGTAGTTTGTTGTTATCGACTAATGTGACAAATTTAAAAGTGTATAAGCATTAAATAAATACCCGGATTTATTGTTAACTATTTGTCTTATCTTATGATTTATGGTTTTCAATTTTACTGAAATTTTATTTTTCCACAAATAGTTCATTACTAAAAATATAGTAAAAATTGACTGTATGTGTGTATTTTTCTGTATGCCCGACAATAATGTTAACACTGATCGCCAAAAATCGATTTTTGACACATAATTATTAGGTATTTTTATTTATTTCTACTACCTAGAATGGAAACCATCAAAGATTTTTTTTTCTAACAGTTAAACTGAACAAATTGATTTTGAAAACAAGTATCTGTTGCAAGCATCCAATAGAAATTAGCACATATGCAATTGCAAAGCAAGAGCAATTGCTCTGTTATGGGTTTTCCAAGCTAAAAATATCCTGATGGAATCTTTCTCCTTATTTATCGCTAAGTACACCTAGGTTCTCCATAAAAATATGTAGGCAATTAATTTTGAGTGACAGTGAAAGAAGATCCTCTAATTAAAACTAAATGATCTATTTGCATTTGCCCTAAAATGTTTGTATATTTTTTAAACTTCTTTCAATTATGGTACTTAGAGTTAGTTATTAAAAAAAATCATCATAATTATGACATAATGAGCTTTATCGGATTCTCTCGCCCTAGACTATAAGATATATTAATTTCTAAGTATGAAATAATGTTGATATACTAAATTACATAGTCTAAGGTTTCTTGCCGGTATATTCTCCAGTGGTAATTTTAAAGAAAAATTTAAATTAATTTGTCGAATACTTTTTTAAGTTAGTGGAATAAAGTTATTTTGATTTATGAGGGTTGATAATTTTGCATGGTACCGATTCTCTATCAGAAACATTTATATTCTCAATTTTATAATTAATATCGCTCAATGTTATTAAAATTGAGATTAAAACTGTTTCTGATAGTGTAGGGATAGTATGCACCCTTTTGGGGTTGAAAAATGGGGTGAAACGTTATAAAACGGATGACATCGATCCATGTCACAGTTAGACCCTCTGAGAACATGTATAATTAACGTCATCCGTTTTTAATAATTTTAACACACTGTAAAAAATGTAACATTTTTCAGTTACTCAAAAACCGTCCAGCAAAAACGAATAATAAATTTTTATGGCATTTCCACCAACAAACACGAATTTTCGTGAGGAACGCTGCCGGTTGCTACACGATTTGTTTTTTACGATATTAAAAAAATCGGTTCGCGCAAATCGTCCGTACGTTTCAGGTGATAATTTTATAACTACATATTACTAGCTGACCCGGCAAACGTTATTTTGCCATATAAATAATTTAAAAAAAAAATTGATTTTGGCCGATTCTCAGACCTACTCAATATGCTAACAAAATTTCATGAGAATCAGTCAAGCCGTTTCGGAGGAGTACGGGAACGAACATTGTGACACGAGAATTTTATATAAGATTTAGTATGAATACTTCAATGTTACCGCTTTTCCAGTCGGTTGCTAAGCAATTTTTTTCCTACTTATCATCCATGCCTTTTTTCTCGGAATCAGTCTGCCTTGAGGTTATGAGGTCCTATACAAAAATGTTTTCAAATTGCCACAGGAACTCAAATACCAAAAGTCATACGGTTGCTTTTACAAGACTGATTTAAGCGCCATTGCCTTGACTAATGTATGTTGATAAATTAACAATAATCGGGCAATGTATGCTAAAATAATAAATAAACCCCCGTTTGAAATGAAACCTGAAGCAATTTTGAAAAGGTAAAACCATGAGTGGCGGTCTCAATAAACCTGTGGGTAACAAAAACAAAACGACAACTGTTTTGTAACAAAAGGGTATGTAATCAAGGAACCATCCGTATGCACAAACCTTGATTATCGATCAGGGTTACATGATTTGTTCGCTTTAAAAAATTTGACACTACTACATTCAGCCAAGTTCTGCCTTTTGTCTAAAAATAAAAGCGTTAAATTAAGTAAAACTTTAAATAGTAGGTACCTACTTCAAGTTATACAAATATTTTAACGCTGCAGTTTTATTAATTCTTATGCTTTTTCTTATCATTGATTGTCATACCTTAATATGCTATAAATATCATGAAACTTCAGTTAATAACGTTAATTGTATACCATAGTCAAAATGGTGAGCAACATTATTGTACAAGTGTTAGTTTTAATCTGTTCTATTGGCATCCTGTATGCAGGTAAGAAAAACCCTATTATTTTATAAACAACAATCCCAACGGCCTAAACTAATAACAGGTACTTAAATAACTTTTATTGGAAACAGAATTAATCATTGGATTTTATGTTTCTAGAACAACATTCACACTTTAAAGGCAAATGGTTGTCAAAGGTATGAATTATTTATAAAGTCTTATTTATTATTAAAGGGAAGTAATATATAATGAATCGATCAATTCTTATTCCACAGACAAAAGATAATGAAAAAGCAAAAGTAGACGTTTACTATGAAACTTTGTGTCCGTATTGTATCATGTTTTTTGTTGATCAACTGGCACCCGCTGTTAACAAAATAGCAGACTTCATGGATATAAGCCTATACCCCTACGGAAATGCTAGAGTAAGTTTTACAAATTATTATTCTAAAAACGAAGCTTCACCCCATGACAATTACATTCGACATCTACGCATATCCCTACCCTGGAAGCCCGATAGAGAGCTCATTCCTGATTTTATGAACCCATATGATCTAACTCAATATTTTTAACAAAACTAAGTCTTCCGAGAAATGGAGGTACTTCCCCAGTGGTTTGTGCGTGGCCCACAGAAATATAAAATATACCTTATTTGTATACGAATGCCTAGACATTCAGTCAGTCGTCCAATAATGGCAAAACGACTCGATTTCTAAGCTTAAGCGTGGGTTAGTCGATTGTTCTCTATTCACGCCTAATATAAAATAAAAAATACACCTTCAAGCCAAGATGCTTGTGTTTTACGAAACCGTAGCGTTCAATTGATGGATTGTAGAATCTTGTTTAGTTTCATATTAACTCATGACTTAAATGTTTAATTTCATTTAAGACTACGGTACATGATGATGGTACTTTTGATATAAAATGTCAACATGGTTCGAATGAGTGCTACGGAAATCAACTCAACGCATGTGCCATCGAAAAAATGAAAAACATTACTGCCGCTACACTCTTCATTTCCTGCGTGATGGAAAAATACGAACATGACTTTGATAAGACCGCTGAAAAGGTAACGTTAAAGTCAGCTAAGAGTATATATCAAAACCCTAAGCTTGTCTAAAGTACATTTAACTGGCAAAATTAACCAAAAGTACTTTTGATCACAAGCATTCCACTAGAGTAATTTTCATTAAAATAACAATCAAAAATACTACCTAGGTAACACGGAAATGTTTAGAAAATGAAAAACGGCTTAATATAGAAAGTTGCCAATACTTTTATTGTTTTTCGAAGTAATCTCCGTTCCTCTCTCTCTAAACATCGTAGCATTCGATGGAACCACTGAGAAAAGCAGTGGGTCCATTCTTCCTTAGGGGTCTCTTCCCTGGCATTTTCGTACGCTATCATCGCATCTTCAGGGCTCGTAAAGCGAATACCTCGAATTTTATCTTCAGTTCTTGGGAATAAATAAAAGTCGCAGGGCGCCAGGGCCAGGTAAGGACTGTATAGCGGATGACTCATTATCTCGATATTTGCCATAGTCAAATATTCAATAGTCTGTTTTGCGAAGTGCGCTGAAGCGTTGTCGTGGTGAAGGAGGATCCTGCTTCGAGGGCGTTGCTGTCGAATTTTTCCAAGACAACAGGCAAACAGCGATTGACATACCAGTCTGCAGTAACTGTCTTTCCATCTTCCTGCACAACTGTCGCGAAATGACCTTTCGGACCAAAGAATGAAGCAATCATCTTTTTTCCTTACTTTACCTTAGTTAGCGGATCCTCGAAAGGAAACACACACGTAGCTGACTGTCTTTTGGTTTTGGGTTCGTGACAATATATCCAGCTTTCATCACCTGTGACGATGTCAAATACAGCATTTGAGTCACCGTCGTTAAACTTATATAACATTTGGCGACACCAGTTCATGCGAAGGTGTTTCTAGTAGTCGGTTAAAGTATGGGGAATCCATCTGGTACAATGCTTCCTGACGCCTAAATGTTCGTGTAATATTTTTTGAACTTGACTCATACCAAAGTCTAGGCTTGCCCGTATCTGTTGATAGGTCACTCTCTTATCTTCCTCTATCATGCGTCGCACAGCACTGATGTTATCCTCAGTAGTCGCTATTAAAGGACGTCCCTCACGCGGATCATCATTGAGATTGCTAAGTCCACGCTTAAACTCATTAAACCAATTGTAAATACTGGCACGAGATGGGGCTTCATTAGAAAATGCTAACCGCAGCCAATCAGAGCTTTGTTGTTGAGTAAGCCCACAACGAAAGTCATTATAAATCATTGACCGAAAATTTTCTCGCGTAAGGTTAATTTTCACGTGTAACAAGAGTTAAAATTTGTCGGCAATTACCAAAAACAAATCACAAATGAATGCAATATACTACATTAGGTTACCAAAGAGTTCTAAAATTGAAATTCAAAAAAAGTTTACATTAGCGATGTTTCTAACTGGCCAGTTTTCAACATTTCCAGTGTTACCCACGTATTACCCAATTAAGCTTATCAAATCTAATTTTAACTGCTAAGTAAGTCAAAAATACGAATGCTTATTTTTTCAGTTAAAAGTCTTGATTGTAACATAGGTCCTTATTTATTTGTTAGGTATGCAGTATGATATAAATATATATTTACATATTAAAAGCATATTTATCTTTTACAAACCCAAATTTGTACAGTTAAATAATCTATTTCAACAGCTTTCAAAAGATCAGAAACAAGTTTCCAAACCCACAAACTTTTCACAGATAAAAAGATAACGATCGATTCTTTTCAGTGTGGTGAACTAATGGATGTCGACGTAAAACCTATCAAGTCATGTGCAGGAAGCGAAGAAGGAAAGCGACTGCATAAAATGTATGGTGATCAAAGTGGCGACATCCAGTATGTACCATTCGTAAAAGTTAATGGAAACATTTTTGATGGCGATTTCTGGAAAATCCTTTGCAGTTCATTCGAAAATCCTCCTCCAGCCTGTAAAGATTAAATATTTACAATAAATATGCCTTTAAAATTAAAAGACGATATTTTCACTGTATTATTTAAATAATTTAAAAGTTGTGGTTTTTGGTTCCAAGAAGAGATCTGTGTTTTTTCAGTTTTTAACTGACAGACAAATGTGAACTGCCACCACATGTTAGCAGTCCCGTCAGGTAGGTAAGGTATTGTTAACATAACCGTGATTTGTTTACGATTGAATTAAATGTATTGCTAGATCATATCGTATATAGTGCTATAATTCATTCATTTCGATACTATCATCCATAGTCCGTTCTATGGGTCCCATAGAACGTGGAACGTGGGTTGGGTGGGCTTATTTCCGGTTGGTTATACGAGTAGGTATTTATTTGAAAGTGCAGCTCAAAATAAATTGATCTCTTATTTAATATCACGGTTGGTTGCGAGCTACATATTTTAAGAAACACGTAAGCAAATATAAAAGTAATAAATAAAATTAGTCTGACATACAAAGTAATACAAACCATACTTTTACGTACAAACACAAATAATATTTGCTTTGTGACGTTTAAGTTAACATTTTACAAAAAGGAATAATTTATTATATTAAACACAATAAAATTTAACTAACAATCATTCTTTATCTGATACACAGATATTAAAGAGCTCTCGGAATATTATATTAAATTGTACTCGTAATTAAATATAAAAATGATGAAAATAAAATTTTTTATTCTGCTTTGTGTCCTATTATGTGAAATAAATTCTAAAATTTACACTTCAGGTAATAATGTCAAAAGATATAATACTCATAAAATTATTAATAGACAGTTTAAATTGAAATGTAATGTTTGTGTATTTCAACAGTCTCGGTCAATGGAAAATCTGATGGAAATAATGTAAATCTTGTAAGTATCTGGGTGAAGAACACAATCAGTTTCAATTCTATTTAGATATTAAAAGTCCCTCTATAAATGTTGGATATGTTAACTTCTGATTTTCCTATTTTAAAAGATGGAACGACATAGCTTTATTTATAACTGGACAAAGTATGTGTTACTGTTTCATTAGAATAGTCAGCTTTATACTCCCGCAGACCCGATGTTAAAATTATGAAAATTTCAGATTTCTCCATCACCTCAGCAGAAAGTTAGAATAGAATATTTCTACTCATGTAAATGTTCAGTTTGCCGAAGATTTGAACCACAGTTTGTTCAAGTGGTTGACAGGCTACATCAATATTTAGACGTCGATACCATTCCGACTGAAGCGGTAGGTTGTTTAAGTGTTTATTTATATATTTATGTATTTATAAAAATTAAAAATCAATTGATTGTGAAATATGTAAGTCAGATTAAAATGACTATTTGTATATTGGCTATATTTTTAATATTCTTGTGTTCTTCAAGAATATTTCCAAAAAATTAACCCACTTTAGTTTAGCAAAGTTTAATCGCATTCGGATGAGCGGTATTGAGCGTATAACATGTAGTATACCTATTTGAAGATAAGCAACCAAGTTTATTACCAGAAGAATAATCATAAAGTTTGACTAAACACGTGTTCTTTTAGGCAACTGTTAACGGCAATGGGGCTGTGCAATTCCACTGCATCCATGGCTCGAAGGAATGTCATACGCATAAGATACACGCGTGCGCACTAGACATTTTATGTAACAAGACAACTGCAATTCTGTACAACGCGTGTATGATGAACAACGCTCAGGGAACCACTTGCGATGACAGGGGGGCTGCAAAGGTAATTGTAATTTACATTTAAATTTGTGCAGTTGCCAAAAATTAATGAGCTAATAACTTTTAATCTTAGCAGGACCATTTGATTTCAAGGATAATTTAAGCCAATGGCCAGTATTCTTACGAAAAAACTTACTTTACTACGAACAAAGAGATTGATTGAGTATAAGCGCTTTTGATTTCATTATTATTTACAAGTTTTCTTAAATTTTACTACTTTATTATTAGTAGATAATATTAAAATCAATAACACCTCAAAATCTTATTAATTTTATTGTTATATTTATTTCCAGTGCGCTAGATCAATGGGTATTAATTTTGCACCAATTCAGCAATGTGCGTACAGCCAGCGAGGTTCAAATCTTCTCAAAGTCTATGTAGACAAAAGTGAACACGTGGACTCAGTTCCTTACGTGTTAGTAAATGGTGTTGAAAGTAATTATGAAAACTTCTGGAGTGAAGTGTGCTCCGCTTTTAACAACTCTCCGCCACCACAATGTAGAAATGTTCAGCAAATTGAATAAACTGTACGCTGTTTGGAATGTTTTACTATTATTTTATAAAATATGTACAATTCTGTTTCTAAAATACCTTCATAAATAATTTGATAACTTACTCTTATTCTAAGTTCAATGACATGGCATACATTCATAAACGTTCTTATTAGGTAAATGAAATTCTTCTTACATTTAAGATAAAGAGTAAGTAGGTATAAAGCGATCTTATCTAAGTGCCAGTTTACAGAAGTTTATTTGTAACAGTAAGATTAAGTTATTTTTGTTAGCGAACCAACTATTTTGTTTCCTCATTCTTTTTAACCCGACTACGGGCGGCGGACCCAAGAATGTTATGTGTTCCGCCGTAGCTCTTAAACTAATGAACCGATTTTAATGAATGAGTTGTCAATTGATTGTGTTCTACCCAAACAAAATAATACAAGCGAATAAGATGATCGCCTCAAACTAAAGGTGGAAATTACCACAGTACGAAAAATTTAAGGTTCTAAGTTCATACTTTTAGACTACGATTTTTTGAGATCATAGTGTTTGAACAATTTAACTAATTTTTTGTTGTACTTTGCCACACTTTGCCATGTTTTTATCTGTCTGCTCTAAGATATGGTTTGACGAGTTTGACTTAGCAGCACAGACAAAATAACCCATACATTCTTTCTACTAATCCGCATTGAGTTACGGAGGTAAACTACCGTGTACCGTTTTCAAAATATGCCCCTTTTGAGCTGCTGTGATGACTAGGCGTATTTTTTTGCCGCCTCGTGTAAATATAACTACTCTATCACATTTATAATTGTCCGACCTCATAATGAAATAATCATAGAATTTTATATCATTCAGTTTATAATTTGACCACACACATTATACAATGAATAATGGTCATGCCCTTTTATTTCAAATTTCTTTAATATATTTGTGCGCAGGTATTTACGGTGGAGAAACTAACAGTTCAAATAAGATTTACGGTAACAAACTATTTAGCTTTCTTGTATACGTTTAAGAGATAAACTCTCTTTTCTCTCTAATTAATGTTAAATTTAAATATTACAGAAAAGTTTGAGAAAAGATTTTTGGGACATCAAAATAATACGAAATTGCAAGAATCTGTAAGTATGGTACCTATATTTGTTACTGTTAGTACAGGGCTTAAATTTATTAGAGACTTTGATTTCTAATTTGATATTTTATTATAATTCTTTACCATTTGTTTATCCGATTTATCTAGGAGCATAGACGTTTTATATGGCTGAAAATCTATTTTTAGAACACTGTTCCGACGGCGAAGTTTACTAAAGATAAGGTCCACATTGAAGTATATTATGAGACAAAATGTCCGGCAAGTGTAATTTTTTTTAAAAATCAACTGCGGCCTGTGGTTATGAAGTTACCTGAATTTTTAAAGGTGGATCTGGTACCCTTCGGATTTGCAACGGTAAATACCTAAAAAGTTTATAAAGGAATACTTTTAAGAACACAAGTCATGACAACATAAACAGTAATTGTTGTAATAAATAAATTACAAATTCTAAAATCCCCCGATTGGACATACATATTTGATAAAATTCGATTGTTTTTACCCACTTTCACCCCCCATAACTTTTGAATGGGAACCGATATCTACCAAACATATGCTCGATTAATTCACCTTTCAAACAATAAAACTACATCAAAATCGCTTAATTCGTTCGAGAGATACACAAACAGACACGTCAAACTAATAACACCTCTCTTTTTGCGTCGGGGGTTAAAAATCAATTCAAACTGTATCGGAATTTTTGACAAATATTCCCAACAAATAAGTGTATCTATGCTGCGATTTTGACAATGTAAAAAACTCAAAAATACAAACAATTTCAGTCGTATAGATCAAGGGGGAAAATCCATTTTGAATGTCACCACGGGCCTTGGGAGTGCTTTATAAACAGGATCAATGCATGTGCAGTGGACGTCCTGCGCAGAGACAAGGAAGCCGTCCTCTTCAACAGCTGCGTCTTGGACTTTACGGATGTCATCGCGAACGCAGAGGATTTCGATTACATCGGCATTTTAAACTGGGTGAGAAACTTAAGTTACTTTGTCCCAGGACAAAGCCTTTCTTTCCAGAGATTCGTTATTCCCAGAGACAGTTTTACCTGTAGGGCGTAGGTACAGCAAATTACATATACCTTCTATGCATGTTATTTCAGATAAATATAAATAACTATCTGTTTTTAAATTCTGTGTTTTTAAGATTTTAAATTGGTACTGAAACAGTTATTCATAACTTGTCTGGGACATTATGGCATCAGCAAAAAATTCGTTCTCTTTTTTAAAGAATAAGTACCTAAGTACATTTACCAGTGAAATATTTGTTCCAGTGCGGCTATAAATTGCAGCTAAAAACTACTGGTTTAAGAAAATGTGTGAGAAGCGAGCGAGGGTCCATTTTACTTAAGAAATACGACGAACTCACTAAGAAAATGAATCCAGCTTCAGTTCCCTACATTGTGGTGGATGGATCCACAGATTTCCAGGATAACGCAATACGTGATCTCTTGGGAACTGTTTGTAAATTACTGAAACCTTTACCACAGAAATGCATAGTTTCTTAGACTGAGATTCTTATTTAAAACAATTTTACAATGTCTTGACTATGTATCAATTCATGAAAACCTTATTTTTTACTGACTTCAAAAAAGGAAAGGTTCTAAATTCGGTTGCATTTTACTTTTGTTTTAAGTAAATATAATGTTTAGTGCACGTCGTGATTCAATATCTGAACCAAAGCTTTCTTCGTATCAATTTCAAAGTCCAGACAAAGAGGAATCGATTCACAATACGAAACGTTATTTGTAAAATATTCTTTACTTTATTTGCAGTGTGATCTGTAGGAGTTTTGAAATAAAGGTTTGAATTGAACGGAAAATCTTCGATAGTAAATGTCGAAAGCAATATAAAGTGGCTATGCCGGGAGTAGGTTGCTGAAGCTTTGTTCTGAGGGTTCGTTGGGTAAACTTACCGGAGGCGGAGATAGCCGAGGATTTCCGAGCGCATGTGCTTGGACTCCCACCGTCAGGTTACCAGCCCCGAAGTAACTGTTTCAAACTACTGCTAATACTTCATCCTCAACTTGAGCACATGTAATATTCATTTCATTGTCGCTTATGGATTATTAATATTATAGCTATGTTTACACTAAATGTAGAAAGTTTTCCACTTCACAAGTTATCAGCAAGGTATGGGAAACCTTATTGCATAACTTTCAGGTTCAGATAAATTTACGCACCGACTCTTGAACGTTTCAGGTTAAAGTGGAGTTGCCTATTTTTAAGAGCATATTGAAAGACTCCTGTTAAAGTTAATAAACTAATGTATACATGTAAATAATACAAAGCCCAAAGAATTTAGTACAGTTGAATTACTATGGATTAAGTACCTATATACGTTCCTAAATGTGTTAAAATAGAGGGATATTTTATTGGCCATATAATTATAATTAAATATTAAAAAATATTTATATTTAATTTGAATAAATTAACAAAATCAGATTACGACCCTAGCAAATATACACATATTTGCATGAGTTGTTTTATCAGGTACCCCAGAAAGGTAAATATTTAATGTCTTCTATTTCAATTCTATTCAATCTTCTATTCTATTTCGATTTCATATCACAAATTTTCAATGTGAAGGTGAGAAAAGATTTTCCGATGGATTACGTGACGAATTGAGTACCTACTTGAGTTTAAACTTTCAGCTCACGCTCCCTGAAACATAAAATGAAATGTGTAGGTAACCTAAGCATATACTACTTTAAAGATTATACGAGTATATAAAAGTAAAACACGTAATTGTTTCATAAATTTTTATACAATGCGCCCGAGACAATTTATAAAATGTGCTGCAAAAGTAAGCGCATTTTTAAAAAGGTCATTCATCAGCTTGATGATACACAAGGCTTTCTGCTTTAAAATATGTTTACAGTATTGAACTGCAAAAGTATTTAAATATCAAATTGCGCCTATACATTTGTCAGGCGAAAACTGTTACATTACTGTTTAAAAACGACTTTGTACCTCGTATTTCCTGTTTGACTAAATATGCCAATTAAGGGTATAAAAGTTTTAGAAAAGTAAATAACTGAAAAGTTCAAAATAACCGAGATCCTAACCTGAACTTTAGAATGTTGTGTAGACATACTTAGAATATCTAATCTTGCTAGGAATAGTTATCTACGCATAGGTACTTACATAGTAAATAAAGTACCATTAATTAAGGTTTTAAAGGAATACGAAATCAATTTATAAAATATTGTTCCTAAACATTTCCTTCCTTAATATTTTTTATATTTTCTTCCGGGTTTAATCCTACGACATTGAAAGAAAATCGTGTTATTCATCTACACAATGTCTACTTACGTCACTTTGAAAGAAGTTCTATAAAAGCATGAGCTTAATAAATAACTTGGTACATAATGAACCAGGAATGCAGGTTGTTGCACTGATGATTCACCAAGAAAACACTTAAAACATTCGACTCTGGTGACTAACAGAGTATTGTGGTCACTGCTCATAAAATGATACATTTAATATCTGAATCTCTCCTATTCAAGGTTCTGGAATGAATTTCAATATTTCTCCATATTGAAATATACTGTGGAGCTACATGTAATTTCTATGGTTTTAGTATTATTATGCTATAATAATGAAAGTATTTTCATTTAACTTTTTTTTTAATTATGTTATATTTCCATAATATTTTCCATTTCGTTATGCTCATAAACTCTAATGTTCTAAAGATATTTGCAACGCAAGACGAGTGAAAAAAATGTGTGTCTCGTCAGGAGACAAGTGCAAGATGGAAAGTTCATTCTCATAAGTAGCACTTGCAAACATGCAAACTACTCAACCGAAGAAACGCATCGTTGTTCAATTTCCTTCCGACTGCTTCGATTAGAACAACTTTTGTTTGTGCTATTTTCAAAGAAAATATTAAAATAGCCTAACAAGATGCGCCCTTGAATAGCTGCGATAAGCCTTAAACGCTGACCATTAAAAATAATTACTTCTGTTTATTTAGTTTGACGCGAACGACAGTTTTCCTTGTTCGAACATGATTTTTACTCATTAAATAACAGCGTGAAAACCGGGAGCTGTATGAGTAGTTAAGTTATAGCTGCGCTCAAGTATTCAACTCCATCGGGGGCCGTCGGAGTAATTAATACTCTGAACATACCTTTACAAAGTCGTTTCAAACGTAGCTCAGCTCCCCATGGATTCATTATTTCGGACTGACTGATCCGACCACTGCGACTAGAATTTATACCTACTAACTAACCAACCATTACAGTAAATAAGATTTACTACCTATCTATTTATATTATTTTCTTTTGTCCTGAATAGGAGACACTATGTTCAAAAAGTTCTAATTCCTGATCCAAATATATTTTGCAGTTTGAATCTAAGATCTCACATATTATAGTCTAGTGTCGTCTTTTTATAAATTCCATTTTAGACCCCGAAATAGATAAGCTACAGGTACTTGTTGTATTTTGTCAAATTGTGTTAAACTCGACACATTTAACCTTAGTGTTTTACTTTCCTCGTCAATTGTGTTAATTTAAACTACAAACATTTATAAACTGACCGGTATCTAATTAGCAAGCGTCTTAACAATTAACATTATGGTACCTATGGAATACATAGGTAATATACATACATTAATGATTGGTCTCCCTTTATATTACTATCTCAACCAATGTGGTAGTATTTTTAACATTTTAATTTTAGTGTGTCTTGACAAATAACTTCGATGCTTGTGTGAGTAAAGGGTACTGTTGTAAAATTTTAAAGTTTAACCCGATTAATGGGCAAATATTATATTTCAGTCCAGAACCAGAGTAGTTTTATAAAAGTAAGCACGTATAATTTAAGTAGGTGTTTTTGGAATACTCAAACAAACAAACAAACGCTGTAACTCCGTGCAAAAACTTAATTGTTTTATTTTTAGTATTTTTAATATTTTATCGTTCAAATTAAATTATATAAGATGGCAATCCATTAGGACGCAGTTCATCATCTTCAGTCATCCGATGCTAGGAGACTGAAACTACGCCAGATTGGCGTACTTGAAGTTTTTCTTGTGCGCATGCACCATCTAGTAAGAGCACCGTGACTACCCATCATTAATGTATGGTAACATACTAATTCAATTTCATTACCATAACTAATTAAACATTACCATCTACCATCACCCTACCTTGCAACCTTTTACTATTAAATAGCTTCAATTATACAATGGCACCTTGTGACATGTTTGGTCACGCACGGCTTCAACCTTTAACCAAAGATTTTAGTTACGTATCTGTATGGTATCATAAAGTGTGAAAAAAGTGTACTCATTCAT
This sequence comes from Choreutis nemorana, assembly GCA_949316135.1. Taxonomy (NCBI): domain Eukaryota; kingdom Metazoa; phylum Arthropoda; class Insecta; order Lepidoptera; family Choreutidae; genus Choreutis; species Choreutis nemorana. Next base: position 6,568,899 of record OX438598.1, read on the forward strand.
ACATTCGAATGTAAAGTACGACTAAATGAAGTACGTCGACTCCTACTTACTCTGTGCTCGAAATTAAAAAAAACTATGTGTTATGTATGTATTCAGGGTTAATTGTAATACACGTCGTTTTAAACAAAGACTGTGAAAAATTGAAAACATTCGCTGGTAAAAGGTCCTTTTAAGGGGGGAGCCTGATTTAGAAGCTTCGAAAAATCGATTTTTTGAAGGATTTTTTTGGGAAGGAAAAAAATATACGATTGGAATGAAACTTTCAGGTTTTATTGTTGTATATTTCAACAGTCTTCTCAAATTTTTTCATGAAGATTTAAGCAATATTATGCCCGGGACAAGAATTTCGCCGAGGCGTCTCGCGAGCGCTTTTGTTGTGCGGCGGGAATGATGCAGGTCGCAATTTTCATCTGAAACAAAAAACCCAAAAATATTTTTATTCCTGAATAGTATAGCTTCTAGTTAAACCAAGAAAATTGATGAAAACGTTCAAATTTCAATAATTTTTAGTGAATTGAAAAAAAAGTTCATTAAAAAAAAAAAAAAAATTGACTTTAGATTGTTTAAAAAATATGTTAATCTTAACTTTTTCAAGGTTTTTTAGGTTCAACTAGAAGAGAATTTCATCCCGAATAAAATGCATTTTGTTTTATTTCGATAGGACGTTTAGTTTTTTCCCTATCTTTCCCGCCAATTAGGAAAAATCGTAAAAATGAAAACTCGAGAAAACGTGCGTCAAAGTTTTCGTATATGAAAAATCGTAATTTTCTTAAACTTACCGCGTTATTATGCTAATCAGCGATTCCTGGTCCATAAAGTAAACCTTCACACTCTTCAAAAACCTGGTTTGTGCCCTGTTGTTCGAGTCTGCGGGCTGTTCTGGCCTCTTTACTACACAATGAATCGCGCCTGTTTTGTCGGGTGACGCGCTCCTCGTCGGCTCTCTTGGCGAAATTGTTACATTGCTGTCCAATTTTTAAATCCATCAACTGCATGGTTTTCAATGCTGCACTGTAGCCTTCGTTGAACATTCCTCCAGCGATGTAAGCAGCAATTTCGATGATTTTAATGCCTGAGTGAAGGTGTTTAGGTGTCATGCACCACACAGTGGAATTGAACGACTCGTTCGCATTTTGTGTGTGTCCACCCAAACACCTCGTAAGCAGCTCGTCCTTGGATAAGTCCTCGTACACAGGACGAATGTGCTGCTCGACATGTTCGTCAATTAGACGTGGTGGATGTTTAAAAGCCGCCATTATGAAACTGATTGCCGTGGAATTTACGTTTCCGTGGCTTTCCACTGCGTTCACTTGAAGATTTGCTCACTTTTGGATAGCTCTGCATGATTTGAAGACGTTCACGTGCCGAAAGACAAATCGAAACTGAACCCAAATGCTAAATGTAGCTTTGCTCGAACCGACGCTGCCAGGTCACATATACCGTTATAATACATACTTTTATCCCTACATAGCTCTACAATGACCTTCTGCGAACAGTCAACAGTCCCTCGAAGGACCGTTATTCTGTTTGGATCATAACACGAACAATAGATCGAGGGGCGGAGCGCGCGCGCTCCGAGCGATCCGGCCGCTCGTATATACCTGCTCGACGCTTGCCGACTCTTTCTTCTATAACTCCGAAAATATTGCGAATTTCCGTCTGAAATTTTGAGGACACATTCTTAGATAGTTTAGGAAGACATTTATGCAAAAAAAAAAAAATCGATTTTTTGAAGCTTCTAAATCAGGCTCCCCCCTTAAAACGCTACACAGGAATCCTCATAAAGTTTGCGTGCGTTAATAATTTGCAGGCTTCAGTAATGCGAAAATTTCCGTGTAAAACTCGTAATTTATGCTGTTTTATTTATCAACTTTTTCCCTGACGAGCCAACCCTCACTATACCCAATACCATATATTAATGTATCTTGCATTTCTTGAGCAATCCTTCACCCTAGGAGGGGCCCATACCTCAAAGAATTAGATTACAAGAAAAAATACTAAAACACTAAGATTATAAATAAGATTAAAAACATCAACCAACAAAAAATTGTATACGACAAAAGGTTTTTTTATTCAAAGTCAAAATGTTTTTATTCGATTAGACTTAAAATAAGCACTTTCAAATCGTCATCTTTTTTTTACAACCATCGGTTTGGAATGCTACTTCTACGGGGAAGAATCCGGCAAGAAACCTCCGTAGTTGCTTTTTTCAATCTTCAATTACAATATTTTCTACTACAAGTTACAATTTTTCAACATAATAATTTTAGCTACACTGTAAATGTCAATAAGATAAACGTGTGCAGCTAATTAAATTACTTCCATAAATCTTTATCCTCTACATAATTTGGAATTTTATAGTAAGCCTTCTTAATTAAAAATTTGTTAAACATATTGCTTAAATTTCATATCTGACATTTCTGTTACATTTCTTGGAATTTTATTATAAAAGCGAACACAATTTCCAATAAATGATTTACTAGTTTTTGCTAATCTAACTATAGAGATATGTTATTTATCATTATTTCTGCTATTTATACCGTGACCTAGTCTATCAAACTCATTTAGATGTTTCCTTACATACATAATATTGTCAGAAATATATTGGGACGGTAAGGTGAGCATATCAATTTCCTTAAATAATTGTCGTAATGAATGTCGCGGCTTTAAGTTATACAGAGCTCTTATAGCTCTTTTTTGTAAAATAAATATCGTATCTGTTTCGGCCGCACTACCCCATAGTAGTAACCCATAGGACATAATACTCTAGCTGTCGGGAGATCCGTAATTAATCCGTAAATTTCTAATTTTCCCTACTGCATATGCCGCCGAGCTTAATTTACTACAAATTAATTCTAAATGTGCGTTACAATGAAGTTTTGAATCGATATTAATGCCTAAGAATTTAGTCGATCCTACGATATCGAGCAAATCATTATTTATTTTAACATCTGTCGGTAATGTCCGCACGTTTGGCAAATAAAATTTGAGACATTTATTATAAAATTAATTTTGTAAAAACATACATCTATAACTTAAACCTAAGATTAAAAGATCCTAATTGCACTCTTCGTTCTAGGACCTCTAGGGTAAGCTTAGCTAAACCCGCCCAATGCTATAAACTCCTTTCATCACAATCCATTCACATTTTCACAATGAAAATTTAACAACCGTAAATCATTTACTTACACGTGTCATACATATTCACTGATAATTGTAGTATGAATAACAACATGAAAACATTGACCAGAAGTTTTATTGCTAAAGATCATTTAAAAGCGTCTTTTAAATAACCTTCCAAGGATTTTTTGTATTCGAATAAAACTATGAGCTACGTTAACTATGAGGTGGGTTTATGTGATAAAACTATACTTTCCTACATTAAACAACGGTAAGAAACCCTTTGAATATCAAATAATGTCCTATTTCAGCTTTGAGTGTGGAAATCGATAAAAATAAATCATAGTGGCGCCGTAACTCCCCCTCTTCTCTACATTTTGAATCCTCACTTACATAAATTGATTCAATACACGCCAACCACACAGGCACAGATACAGGTGACGAGTATTTTAGTTAGTATATTCCGATAGGAAAAAAAAGGTTCAATAAAGTTAAAGTTTCGGTTCACTTTAAGTAAAAGTGTAAGAGTTGATTTAATTTGCATTCCGTTCTCAGTCCAAGTACCTTAACGGTAAATATTTATCTTCCAAAGATCTTTAATCAAAACATCAGTTAAATTAATTCACTTGTTCTAGATTAAGCTAGAACCTCAAATCTCTTTTTTTACCTACCTTTAGATAGCGCAACAATTACAATGTACTAGTTTATTTGCCTATATCTTGCTTAGTTGACTAATGTTTAATCATAAACTATGTTTAGTAAAATAAAAGAGTTGTTTTATAACTTTGTACTAATTACTATTGTGTTCTTACTTTTAATGTAAAATTTAACACCCAAAACCTGGTAACAAAATACGTAGTAATTATACATAATACAATTAAATTAATTAAAACAGTATTATTGCAGTAAGCAGTGTTTTGAATAAAGTATTGAACTTAAACACAGATTCTCTGTAGGTATTATGATACGAACAACCATGTCACAAAACAGTATTGTCCTGTAATAATCAATTGTAGGTACCTACATATGTATATGTATATAATCACGTGGGTAACTAACTACATAGTATGTACAAGGAAACTCAATTGCAGTTAACAATGCAGTTTTTGTCGTACCTATGAAGGTTATTTTACTGTTAAATTATGGTAAAATTGCTTGCTTGCTGAAGTGACTTGATACCTACTTAGATTTACAATGACCTTTGTAATGTTTGGTTGAGCATGACAAGTTTTCAAGTTAACAGTATTTCATCTTCATAATTTTGAACACCTTGTTTTCGGAAAGGTTTTAAAATAATAACAACGTGCGAGTCATTAGGGCATACAAGCATTCAGTACTATCCGCGTTGGCACTAGGCATCCGCCACGCATTGTCAACCCAGCAACCCTCAATTCAACCCCCTTCAGACACTCTTGCCTTACTCATTCGAACCAACACACCATTATTTTTGCTGCAGTTTTTTCTAAAGTGGAGGTCGAAGAGCGGAGATTTCAAATGGAGAAAAAATGAGCAAATATGAAATCGATTATTGGTGAAAACCTTATCTGTTTTTTTCGTCGGTATTTTCTAGTAGGTAGAGTGAGGCTGCAAGCGGCAAGGCCAAGGCCCTGCGCTTTGTTATGTAAATGCGCCCGCGCACGGCCAGCGGCTAATCAACGGGCTCAACGTGACTACAAAACCTTAAACCTACTGATAACTGTTACAACTACATCTTGAACGATATAACCCCATGAAATAAGCTACGCTTATTCATATTTCATTAAATAAATCAGGGAAAATATTTGTTCAATTTTGATAGATATTGGAAACCCAGTTATAATAATCATACCTGCTCTATATGGCGGTATCTGAATGATTAACATGTTTTATACGACTGTGTTGTGTTTTGTGCGAGTGTAAATCGTACCCAATAATTGTCAGAGATCTAATTTTATTTCTGCGGCCATTGGTAATTAAATTATTTACTTAAAATTGCAGTACATAATCGGTATCAAAACAGTATTTGATCTGAATGTGCGATAGTATATCTTACCAGAAACTAATTAGTACGTTTATAACAAATCTGTACAGTTACATGTCGATACGCAAAACTTTTGTCCTTGAACTTTAGTTGCACTAAAATAATTTTGTAGTAAAAAACTAAACAAAACAACGAAAAATACGTACATAAATATCCTCCTATTTCATTGATACTTCATCCGTCTATTTCGACGTAAAAACTTATTCTAACCCACAGAAATATCTTAGAACGGATAAATATCAACACGAATAGAATAGAAAGCAAAACTTTTACTCTCTTTGTAACAGTGGTAGGTATGAGGGTTGTTTCGGTATGAGGGCAGACTCGATCAGTCGATCCGTCGCCATTCCTCAGAGACTGTTATAAAATACACAAGTTGATGGAGATCAACATATCCGTTGTGTGAAGGTGCGAAAGGGAGGCCAATATTGAAGTACATGTATAGTAAACGTAGGTACGTGTAGAGATCCCCCGTTGATTTGGCAAGCGTTCTGGAGCCGCGTGCCAGCAACCACGTGCAACCAGACAAATAATGAGTTTTACTTGAATGTACAAAAGTGCACTCCAGACAATGTTTCCAAAATAACAATAGAGTTAACAGCAGCAGCGACGTTGCTGATGGAATATCTTCCGAATGAACTTTGCTGTGGCGTGGCCGTAAATTACAAAATATAGTAGTAACATCATATACCTGCTAGAAAGTGCAGCAATATTAAAACTAATCAAGTTACACAAAACTACATATTTAGGTACTTTAATGTAAACACATTCTTGAAGGGTACAGAAACTGCAAACAATATTTAGTCATTTTCATAGTAAGATCCCCAGTACAAGGTTGTGGGTTCGGCATTCCAGCAGCAGTCAAAGATACGGTAACTGGATCATCCCTGGATCATATAAGCAGGATTGCTTATTTCCGTCCTAATTTATTTCTATGATGACTTTCATTCCTATTAAGATAGCACCGTTGTTTAAAATCAAAACGTATTCCTATCCAACAGATATATAATAATATTATATCCAAGTAATTACCTCTGTTTTCATTAATGTAGGTAGAAGTTCAATATCAGTAAGTAGGATCAATGTTAATAGTACAGTTTGTTATTTAGGTATTCATCATGCATTTTGTAAGTCGGATGTAAAGAGGTCAGTTTCCATTAACAAACATGGATGTTATCATCCACGTATTATGTAACCGCCAATCCGCAAGGTTTTAGGAAATCTGATCTTATCTAAACGATTTAAGTACGAATGATGTTTTATTATATGAACCAGGTACACAATCTACTGATCAGTTAAAACTAACACAGGCATGAAGAAAAGTTGGGTGGGACATGTTTCTGATGTCGAATCTATATTTGTCATAATTGCATCAACTCTAGTTTATTTAGCAATTATCCTCATTTTTTTAATTTTGTCACTATGCCTTCAATAGTATAAAGTTTTCTACAATTTCGTTGTTTTTTCGCTTTGGCAAGCTCATCGAGATGTAGATTGGCCAAATGCAAATAAAATTTTAATTCTAATGTAAACTAAATCATACAATTGTAGGTATGTATCGCATTTTGTATTTTCTGTATCAGAATAACATTTTTCAATATCGAGGTAGTTGAAACTATGAGTATACATTCATATATGTATTGATTAATATTAAACAGTTTTGCACATTAAATTTACTGTTACTTCCATTTTGTTCTAGAATTGACTCTTTTAAATAATTACCTTCCTGATTCATCCAGAGAAATAGAGCAAAAATATGTTATATCACATATACTGCATACCTAAATATAACACGTTTAAAAACATGATTCAACTGTGTACAAGAGACAATTTGTGTTTTTTTAAGATATATAGTTGAAGCGGCGCGGCGGCGTGGTTTAACTTAGTATTTACCGCAAGTGTAGTAGGAAGGTACATGTTCCTGGACAAAAAGTACTACCTGCACGCTCTGATCCAATAGAAAATTTCGATCGGTTGTTTGCACAATGCTGTGTTATTTAAGGCCACAGCAACAGAATTTCCCATAATATAAATATTATACATTTGTTGATGAATGACGAAATTTTTTGTGCTTTGGGTCCAAATAACGCCCATAATTCATTTAGACATTTATAAAATGCATGTCATACTTACTTCTAAACTTAGCTACTTCTAAACAAATTAAGTAAAAACTTTATTGATGTATGGCGATAAATATTCTCACTTAAACAAGTAGTAGTGCATATCCTTTTTTCAGTTCCAATAGAAACAATGCGAAGGCAAATTCATAAGTGCGTCCTCTTTGCACGATGATTGTAAGGCTAGTCACGTTCTATACGTCGTATGTCCGTCCGCGGGCGTTTACTCATATTGTGCCCATATACTGAGCTAACTGGACCCTCCAACAAACCAATTTCCTGGAGCAATTCAACAAAACTGCTTTATCTATTATTCCCCTTTCCCTACATTGCACGTCAGACTCACCAAACAACACAAAATTCGCTTAGGTAAATAGTTTTACGCTTTCCGATACCCAGATTTTTTACCAGATAAGTAAGTAATGCATTTCGCATTAAACTATCAGTTATGCTAATTAGTACTTTTCTCAACAATACAATCTTATCATTTGTACATACAGTGTAGTAAATACATAATTAAATCATTATCAAGTCCTTAGTCCATCTTTCTGTTTTTTTTCCACCCAAATATAAGCTGAATTTTGTTATCTTAAATTTATTTATAACGAGGTTTTCGTACATTTCTTAAAATTGTAATAATGTTTTATTTTTTTGTGTATTGGGGGTTGTTTTGGGTTAGTCTCGGATTGCCGTACATTGTAGCTGCCCGGATAGTGGCGACAGATTCGCAACCTGTCACACTGGGACTCAACATAAATATGCGAAATGCGGTTTGTATCACCTCTCGAAGAAAGACGGCATGAGTTTATGCTATGTTATGTATGAAATTATGAAAAATTAATTATTTCAAGTATAGACAACTTCAGATTGAATAGATTATAAGATTACATAAAGATGAATATATGTTTCATGTATAAAAGTCGTTAATTTAAAAAAGTTTTGCCCTATACTATCCGGTTAAAATCTTTTCAACCACAACTGTAAAAATATAGTCTAATAATATTGTGCCATCTGAAAAATATTTAAATATTGTTTTTCATTGAAATGTATCACTGGAAACATTAATCAAAAGGGCGATAAGACTTGTGTGGTAGAAAATATTGCTCTTCGTAACCGTAAATCACTCTTTTGTTATTAACATTGCGAATCATCAATCAATCAACGTCTGCTAATAACATATCATAATTATCCGCCGCCAATTCGAAAACATTCATGAAATAAATGGAATTCTTTAAAACTAATAAATATCTAACATAAATGGATTTTGTCTAGACAATGTATGTACCCAAATTTATTTCTAGATTAGAAAAAAATCCATTGCAGTTGGTTTATTTCTTGGAGACGCTTTGAAATTGTTAAAACTTTTACAATTAAATGAATTTAATATAAACATTGTGTTCACAAAAAAAAAAATGTTGTAATGGTCATCCCAGTAGTTTTTTCCACATTGTAGCATAAATAGACATAAAATCGTTTCCCCAACGTTATTATTAAACAAACAATTGAATAAAGTACCCATATTTTTGCGTATTTAAGAAATATGAAAATATGCTTTCTCGGTTCATATTTACGAATGCATTGTAAATATTTTTAACATAATCGTTATTAAAAACTCTTTTTTTCATTCTCTTAACAATTAATGCTTTGTCCTCAAACTTCAGCTACAACTAGCAGGCGTGGAGGCTCCTTGAGCAAGTCATTTTCAGTTCCAGTTTATTTAGAAGTTGTTTAGGAGCACTTATTGAGCTACTGATTTGGGGCGATAGAAAAAATCAGGCCGCGGTACACGTGTAAGCCGGTTAAAGAACCCTGAACACATTACAATAATACAGAAGAGGGCATATGCAGTTGTACAATACACCATATCTTCATTATTCTGTCCGAATAAATAACAATGTAACAGCATGCATAAGTGAGGATCTCCTCTCATGCCACCACTCTCGTTTGGTGGACTCAAATAAGACGATTAAGGGAACAATGACAATAATTTATTTGTGAGACACCCACACGTTCTGATTCGCAAATACCGTTTCTGTAGCGAATGTTATACTTGTTAATTGTCAGGTATTTTAAAATTAAACTTGTTTTTTTCAACTTATTTACTGTATCTACAGTCAATACAAGGATGAAGGGTCAACCGATAAGCCAGCGCGTTTGCCAGCCGATCATTCATTATAAATCATAGACGTAAACGCACTAGCCTATGACCCCTCAGCTTCATGTTTGATGCTCGCCTGTTGGGGCGGACGGAAATAGAACACCGAGCGTGTGGTACAATGTTTATTACTCATTCTATTCTATATCCAGCGTCATTAAGGTCAGTGGGATTAGCTGCGGCGTTTTATTTTGAGCAAATTTAATATTTCATAGGGGAACCGTATTTGGATTTTTTACCTTTGCATGTGGTAGTAACGATATTCGTTGCCTTCAACGTCTAATGGGGTCAAATGAACTTCTACCTAAATGTTAACTTCGTATGAAAAACGAAAAAGTCTACCTGCGAACCTTTCCAAACAATGAATCAGCGTTTACAAAACGTAGTATTTTTCCTTGATAAACAATGTGTGTTATCTAAGCAATTCCAATAATAGAGATATCTGTAACTGTAGTGATACATAGATCTGAGAATGTTTGACGGCGTGAGGACGAATGGCGATGACCACTGCATCCTGTGATAGCCGCCGGCTCACCGATAAACTGACCGACTTCCGTCCACTCTGCAGCGGCGACTCATGCCTCATAACGGGAACACCAGACGGCTGTTTAATCTTATTTTTTCCCCAATTACTAAGCATTATTATATTTTTTTACAAGGAAATATCGAGTAAGTACCACACAGCATAAGAATTGATTTTGACCCTTTCCGTATGTAGGTTTTGTTTGACATCAAACTTATTGATTATAGACGTATGACTGACGAAAAACTTATGGAACTTTTCCCACCTCTTGATATATTTTTGTTCAAAATTTAAATGGGACCAACTTCAATGTATAGAGTACAATAAAAATATGTTCGAAATCGGCCTACTCTATAAAAAGATATGTGTGGTCATACATACATAAAAATACGAGTCGACTTGAAAACCTCCTCCGTTTTTTGTTTTTTTGTCTGTTAAAATGATCCAGCCAGTATATTTGTTAATATGAATCCAAGAGTTACTTTTCTTAGGCATCTTTATCGCCATTACCTAGTTTAATATTTAAGACTTTTAAACATTTCTAATAACCTAAAGAAAAATTTGCAACGAATTTTAATTGAATAAAATAATTTAAAACAACATTATTTTGTAATGCTTGAATAGAAGACTATTTTCTATGATGACCGTCAGAATGCAATTTAGTTTTTGTGAAGGTATCGCTTGGTAATGAACTGCTAATCATTGCGAGACCGTGAACCATGATGAGAAATTTTTTGTTCAGCTGTAGGTATGTAATATTTCTTCCTCCATCGTTGATAGCTTGATTGATTTGAATGCATTTTAAACCATTCGCATATAAAGTAAAACACTGGAATAGTTGGCTTTATATCTTTTTTTTTCAATCCCAAATGATCGTAAAACATTAAAAGCAGAATCAAAATTTTGATTAATTTTCAAAGTTTTACTCATAAAAGTCTTATTTGGTTGAAATATTACTGTTGCGGTTGTAATTATATTTATGTATCTAAACAAACACAAAGTTAGAACTTAAACGATTTTTAACAAGATATTAAAACACACACACACCATTACAAAGTTTTTAATGGCCTAATAAAGTACGATTGTAGCGATATTCTAATTATGTACATACGTTATAGACGTTCAATAGGAGCTGCTATCCTTCTTGCTTTACTTGCTAATATTATTGAACCTTAAACAAAGACATAGGATAGATCAAACTATGGTAACCATAACGAACGATCGGTAACATGATAAAAATGGCTACTAGTAAATTTTAATCTTCCACCATGAGACCGCCTAACCTAAGTAATGTCATTGGCCTTCTATCGTAATGATAAATGTGCGTGAGTTTGACATAGTAGCTTTTTTCTGAACAGTTGAAATGGAAAGCGCCGCCAGCAATTCATCATAGTGCCAGGGCGGCGGAGCGCCACCGCCAGCGGCGACTTGGATGCCATGGTCACGCACGGCTGATTGCGTCACGACACGAGACGACACCGGCGACCCGGGCGACTCACGTCCGATTTTCGACGACAGATATTACATCAATGCACGAAAACAAACCACAAGTGGGTGTGATACCTAATAATAATAGACTCCTAAACATTCACTATTGCAGCGCATTACCGTTGAAGAAAAAACCGTTTAGAAGTTAACAGTGATGACGTATAACCGAACAAATTTTTGAGCGTTCCACTGCCCCATCTGACCAACCAACTGGCTTTTTAAAATCTGGGTTACAAACTTTTTGCTATCTGTTTCATGGTGATTAAACAGTCAATAAATCGTTTGTTTAAGGTTAATATCTGAAACTTGTTACCAAATCCAATAATAAATCTAATTGCCTATCATTAAAAGTATCTGCCCATTATTACATACTCGTACATCGTTTGATAATGTTTTATTTGTCTTCATTTACTGTACCTAAGCGGTATTATCTACCTAACTAATACTGTGTGCATTGATAAATAAGAATTATACTAAAATTTTCATCTTTTTGTAATTGTTGTAACATAATACTCATTATTCACAATAAGTAAAAATGTGTACATGCAAGTAATTAAAAAAGTTTTAATCATCGTCATCACAATTACCGAAAGTAAGTTTTATTTTTGAATTCAATCTTGTGGTAGAGAATTTAATAAATGGTAACCACAAAACGACCGAATCCCTAAAATACAATCAAAATATCGACAAAATGTTCAATAATAACGGTATTACAATTGGTACATACCATTCTGCAATCCGTTGATTGCTATTTACACTCGTAAGTACTTAGCCTTCTTAAGCTACGAGCTTCGTATATACTTTATTAAACTTTAAAAAATCGGACTAAAATCCAAATTAACTGATATAACAGATAAATATTATATTATTATGAAAAATGAATTAAAATACAATAATAATCTTGAAAAACTCAATTAAAACTATATGATCATGAGAGGGTGGCCATGGCACTGGCTGCATTTCCACGTTGGTATAGTAATGCTCAATCTTTAAACGAAATGTAGACCAGAGTTTCTGTCGGCCACGACACTATTTTCTTAATTTCACACAAAAATAAATAAAAACTTTTGTAATCACCCCAAGAACCAATAGTCTCGAAACCAAGCGAATCAAGTATATATAGGTAATTGTTACCCAAAGAAAAATAGTTGCGGCTTTTGGCTTCTTCGGCAAAAGTAGCGGCTGAACCAGCTTGAAGACTAGTTCTAGATGAATGGGAATGAGCCAAGTTGTGACGTCCCATTCTAAAGGACCACCCATTGACCAAGACACCATAGTTATTCTATCTAGTTTCTTACTATACTCTCGACTAAGACCAAGTGGCTCCAAAACCGGCGGAATAGACACAGTCCCAAAAGTTCGAAGAAAAACATCGTTGAAGCTGTAATGTCAGAAAAATCTAGCAGCGTTCCATGAAAGGCCATGGTGTTCTAGCAAATCCCCCATGTCACCAAACTGACAACGGTGCTCGACGACAAAAGGAACTTCTAATCAAAGATAAACAGTTGTACGAAAACTGGTGTCTTCCATTGTGATACCCAGTTTAGGTAATGGTAAGGATGTTGAGGAGGGGGTGGATGGCTTATTGCTCAATAAAACCATAAGAATCCCACTAACCGACTGGCAGGAGACAAGCACGACCTGTAGAACTGGAGCTTGATAAATTAGGTTTTTGTACCTATATTAACATAACAATAAAACGAAGAGCATTAGAGTTTTTGACAGAACAATTAGTATCTGTACTAGAGTGGTCCGTAAATAGCTTGGATCTAACAGTGAATTTGTTTGTAGTTAAACACTCAGATAAAACAATGTCGGATAAACATACCACTAGCATCACTGTATAGGTAGGAAGCATTCGCAAGAGTTTGTAGATTTATGCCTCTGTAAATTGTTACAAAGGAGAATGCGAAAAAATTACCCAGCTCCAGCGGTAAAGGAACCTTTCTCAGATTTTTTTATTTACATGTATGTAAAATATATAAAATGTCTATGTGTGAACAATGGTTAAAGTTAAAAAAGTACATAAAGGTATCGCACTTACGGTACAACCCTTATGTTTTGGCACTCGTACCAAAAGGTATGGAAGTTTTCTTTTACACATTTAACTATTGAATTTTATATCATATTGTAAGTAGAACTTGTTTTATCTTTTTCAAATCAATATTTTTAAGGTGATGCGTTTTTTAGTAGTACGATTTTTATTTCTGTCTCTATTAATTATATTAACATTATTGTGCTATGGAATAAAGACCAAAAATATTTTTTCTACATTAACAATTGCAATAATGTGAAGTTATTTGTGCTTTGTGAGGCTCTCGAACTTTTTCTCCTAATAAAAATTATAACAAGTTCCTAAGAAGAAAGTAGAGAAGGGGAATTAAAGGGGACGCATGAGCAAACAAACACAAATGAATGGGGGAGTGACATGGGAACGCAGACATCCTACATTTTTATGTCGTTCAGTTTTCTAAACCAAAGGCTTATTATTTATGAAGACGACATTTCTTTATTAAGTTCGTACTAAGAAAACAATTTTCCTTAGAAATTCAGTTTGCTGTGATGATATTATACAGTATAAACTTACTATTATTGTTCAAAAGTTACATTTATATTGTATGAAATCACAGTAGCCGGGACCTTGTTCCAGGTCATGAATCTTATGAAAACCACTGTTTTAACGTGTTAAGCCTATGAAAAGAACAAAATCAAGATTAAGTGAATAAGGTAAGGTATTTAGTGAGTTGACTATTTAAGCTCATTTATTAGTAAAGCTTCGGAATTAGATGCTAAAAGCCTTTAGTTTAGAATAGAATTAATTATGACAAGTTTCAAATAGGCCAGGCGCACAGATCCGTCCGCGATAATTGTATTATCGGATGCATCGGGCTTTGAATGATTTTCCGATAATTCGGTGCGAATGCGCCATTAACGGATGAAACTATACTATACTTTAACTGAACTATAGGAATACTTGTGTATAAATCCTAATACGTATACTATATACTTTAATAAATACGTATGTATGTATGTATATCATTTTATTAGGCTCCTAACTTAATTTTATTTTCATATTCGTATTTTTATGTAATTTCCTTTTAGTTTTATTCAAACATTTTCCTACTTTGATGGTGTTTATTTTAATTTTTTACCCGACTACCGACCCACACAGAGCCGAACAGTAATGAGTCTATGTATGATGTTTGTTCCACCGTGGCTCCAAAACTAATCAACCGATTTTGATGAATGTCAATGAATTGATAATAATATCATGGATGACAATTTTTTATTGATATGGCGGAAGTCACATGAAACAAAGAAAAGGGTCAATGTTAACGCTACCCTAACAAAATTGGTAATACAAACAAATATGATGAGCTCCTAATACTGAAGGTGGCAATAATAATTATAATAATAATAACCTCATCACGACACACACATTGACTCTGCCCTGCACTAAGATATAATCTTCTTTCGCAGGCACTCAGCAACGATATGGTACATACTACATAGAATACAAGAAAATACAAGATCCAAGACCGGTAAGCGAAAAAATTGGTCGAAAATAGGTTGTATTAAATAATCATTTTAGATTCGAAATTTTCTTGTTTCACACTTTTTAGAGCGTAATTTTTCAGTATTGATTTTTTTGTATTGAAATTCACTATTAATCACCAATATATAAACCGATTTCATTTCATTTATCAAAATAGAATGCATCTTGAAATAATTTCGGCAATGGTGGCAACCTACCAATTTAAAACCTCGAAATGTTCTTGGGATCTACAAATTATAGGCTTTACAAAATATAGCTATCGACGAGCATGAGCAACGGTTTTTACAACCATTACCGCGTGCTCTTGGACCTGTTTAACTAATAAATATCTTGCAGGCCTGAAGATGGTTGGATTTTTTTTACTAATAACTAAATAATCCCTAATTCCGATAACCTCCCAATTAGAGCTAGAAAACTTGCAAAACAACAATTGTAAAAGAAATAGCTTCTACTGTTACTATGATATTTTCTCTCACAAGAGTTATTAAATTCTAAATAATACATCAAAGCTGGTTCAGCCGCTTCTTTTATTTCAGGCGCAAATATGTATCTTTGGGTAACAATTAGATATTTGAACCGTTTCGTTTCGAGACTATGGGTTCTTGGGGTGCGAATTTAAAAAGATTATTCAAAGTGTTAAATTAAAAAAAAGAGAATCGTGACCGTAACGCTGGTCTGCACTTCGCTCAAAATCGTTATACAGCGTGTGAATACAGCCAGTGCTATGGGCACACATTGTACACATGATTTTTATTATGGTTTTTTTAATATATTAAATATTCAATTTCTATCTTGTAGATAAAATACAATTAAGTCAAAGTCAAATTACATTTATTAAGTGGACTAATCGATCATTATTCCTAAGCTAATATTGCGCGTATTTTATGTCACGATAGACAACACGATGTGAGGGCACCACGTAATCACGCGTAAACATTGCGGACGTGAGGAGGCTACCCTCTCTCTATTATTTAAATCCCTTTGGAAACGAGTTCCATTATCCCTCGACGGCGTGACGTTCGCCGAGTGGACACGCCATGATGATGCCCGGCATAATATGCCCCACTACTTGCAACCGACCTCCACCCTAAGTACCATAATACCACACTTTACCCCACCTTCCACGAAAAACTGGTACCAACTTAATTAAAATCTTAGCATTCGCGAAGCCATACAGCCTTTTTAATTAATTACTCACCCACTTACCGTCCGTCAATAATGGTGGCAGGAAGTTTCTTTAAGAGTTTCGAGAACAATTAAAATAAAGTTAAATTTTGTGGGACGGGAGTTGGGAATCGATTTGTTCCAGTTTATCGCTTTGAAGGGTTTCGTTTGATGGAGCAATAACTGTTAATCAGTCCACCGGAGAGCGGACGTGGTTGGCTCAATATGTTACCGACGCTATTTGAGGCCCGCTTCCTTTATCAACCAAAACATCTAAGAAAAATATTATAACATGACAAACTTTTATTTAATTTTAGTTAACATCGAATACTCACGTTTTTCTTGTAGAAGTTGACTCATAAATTTATGTGGGTGAAATCTTATATAAAATGGTAATGACGATGACGCCAGACTTGAAGTAGACAAAGCAAATATTTCTTCGAAAACATACAGATTATCTATTTATTGTTAATTCTTTCCTACCCGGTTGCGGCGATCAAAAAATATGATTTGTGTTTAAGTTTTATTCTTATAAAAGTGTTTCCTAGGATAGGTATAAATTTCAGTTAATATGTAGTTAGGTGAATAGTATTTGTATACCTTCTATAAAATTACTTGCACGGCAACAAAACCCACCAGCATTTACCGCTTTCGTTAAATATTTATTAGTTGCAAGTCTTTAATCACTACGTCTGTCCGAAGTAGAATGACCCTATGACTGAACAATACATTATGAAATTTGAAAATTTTCAAGCTTACTGTTATATGAAAGAGACACAAACATTGGACTACGAATATGCTGTGGCTATCTTATTCACTTGTTCAGTTTTATAGAGATAGAATTAACCACTAGTGGTAAAAACTAGAGTCTAGACTGACAAGTAATGTCGTAGCTGTAGGTGTCGAAACCTATCGGACCGGCCGAAATGAAATAGGGACAAGCTTTACATACAAAATGTACTAAGTTCAACCTTTTTGCAGGTCGGTTTTAGGTATCGATGTGTTAATATTATAATTAAGAATACGTAAGGTAGAACAAGAAGGGAAGTATAAGGGCTTCATGAGTTAGATTAGATCAGTCTAACATGGAAAGAAAAATTAGCTGTATCCATCCAATGACATGACAAAGGCCTAGCATAAAAGTCGATGAAGTATTACTGGATATAAAGGCTACTTAAACTGCTTACCATCTGACAGAATATAGGTTTATTTGACCGAGTGGTACAAAATCCTATTTAAGAAAGGTCTCTAACTTTTTGGGTGATAAAATACCTATTCATAAAAAACGTAATCTACTTATAGTTGCGTATTTATAGAACCCATATCTTTATTTTAATAGCACTATCAGTTAAGACTTTGTTGAGTCAGTGTAACTAGTGACTCGTCGTCGAGTCGTAAATATAGTGAATTAGGAAGTTTGAACATACATATTGTATTAAAACTGGCAGTTCCATAGATCTCATAAAATCTTTCGCGTAAATGAAAGCTAATATTTTTAGTTATACTTTATTATTAACAAAGGTTGCAAATTGAATTAGTCAGCATTTATATATCACAAGGTAATTATTACCTATTTCTTTGTTTATTGTTTTTTTTACCAAAATTTTACATATCGACACCATACTTTGAAAACCTCTTAAATACAAGATTTGTTTGGTCAATACCTGTAATGGGTTTTTCGATATGAAACTGTTACACAGGTCTTTGCTCAACCGAATTTTCGTAGTTCGGATCTCTATGGACTATGATAAATAAAAACAATGTAGTATTTGATTAGTCTGTATTACTAAAGAAGTATGAGAGATTTATTGCTTCGTCGGTAAAATTTTATTGAACGCTTATACTAGGTTTTCACAACACGGAATCGATATATACCTACAGTACATAAAGAAAAATTCTTCATCAAAGTAAGTTGAAAATATTAATTCTGCAAGTGTATTATTACATGATGGAGTCACTAATTTTACAAAAAAATAAGTTTCCGTTAAAAAGTTACAGAATGTACCTGAAGAAAATATTTTCTTTAACGTCCCCATCATTTACGCTTTTTAATTGCATTGCATTAAAAACTTATTAATACCAATAAATCGGATAGTTAGACATAGAGGTGAATATCATATATCTAAGACTCATAGATTATGTGAATGTAGTTAGGCGATCGTCGACAAATGTGAGACACGGTCGAAAGTACTTTCACTTATTGAGACCGTCTGCAATTAGACATATCTTGCATTGAACAATTTAATTCTAGATCTTTCCATAGACATACTTCCACCACTCCTTGCTTCACAACCTCTATTCACTTTATCAATTATTTTATCAAGTCGCCGATTGCTACCTACTTATTGACTTCCAAGATAAGATAAGGATTGGTTTGAGTATACATTACGGATATTGTGGCGTGTATATTGGGTTTAAAACATGTATCGACGCCAAAATCTAGATATTAAAATATATATAAAATATTGGAAGAACGAGCATTAGGGTCTCAGGATTATTCCTGCTCGTATCTCGTATCGAGGTACCTGCTCCTTAAAAATAGATTACAAACTTATTTAGAAAAACAATTTGTTGCCCATATATTATTAAAATTCTTCATATCTCTAAGACATGCTTTTTCATATCTAAATATATTATCTATCTCTCAAGTCCCTGTCATACGAGATCTATTTGACTACATTATAACATAGTCGCAAAAGTTAGCTTTTCACCGATTAGTTCATAGGATGTATTTTCCTTTATTCTGCTGATTCAATGCAACGATTTGCGGATGTTAGCGTCTGTGCATTGCCACCGCAGGAGTGAATCAATGCATCTGCTCTGGTCAGATTACAGGTGTTGATGTGCGGTTTTTGACGGATTCAATATGATTTTGGTCATTAACAAGGTCATTGTGAATATTGTTTCGAATTTTATAAACACATTTTGCAGTAGGCCATTCTGTTTGTCAGATGAGAAAAGAAAAATTTTCTTGTAAATTTTCTGAATAATGTTTTAAAACATGTCGACATTTTTCAGTATTTGTATGATTGAGAAAATAAGTACTTTAAATCTATAAACTTACAAGAATTGAGAGTCCCACTTAAACTTAAACATCTTTCAACAAATTTGAATGATATATCAACATACATTGTGAGTTCCCCATAAAGTAAGAAAATTTACGAATGTCAATAACATGAATCCATTGAAAAAAATAATAATTAAAAAAAATAAGAGGTTTAACGCTTGTTAGCATAGTAAAAAATAAACTAGAGGGATATTTGTTCAATATTTTAAAATAACAAAGAATTTAATTGACAATCAAAACCAATACAATATTACAGAAATATCTAGTTAATATGTTAATGAATAAATATTTAAGATGAGAAAAGAAAAGGAAACGTGCGTTACAGTATTGGTTATATATTATAGTTTGAATCGGGGCGTAGTGTATATGGGTGTATGGCGTGGTAGGGCTCCGGGAGGTGTAGGGAGCGCTGGAGACGTAATTATCGCGATGTCGACGACTCGCCGGCGAGCGTTCACCCCGCGAGGGTCGACGCAGTTGTCGGCCCTATCACTAATCTGGGACGAATGCACTCCACGCACTCACGATCACTATCTACAACAAACATTTCCAGCGATCCAGTGTTTATTGAAGCAAAGGTCACAGATTTTAAATGGAATAGCAAACATGGACCCTCAAGCCCGACAACTTACACAGTACAGAAAAACGATAAGACCACAATCGCAGAGGTCGTTCATGGACTGTATTTATATCTGAACAGGTAGGTAGTAACATTTGGCTTCAAAATTAAACATAAGAACTCATACATGCATCAAAGTTTGCCTAGACTACATGAAATTACGTGACGCTATCTCCTGAATCGTTGAATTAGGTAAGCAAATACTATTATGGAGATTAAATGCTTATGAAGGTATAGTTTCGCAAGAGGCAGGGCGCGGCGACTAATCGCTGTTGCCGGCTTGGCTCACGGCCACCCGCCACCCACTCGACAGTTAAAGCCATATAAAGCACTCGGTACTCCAATGCACACCAATATTCATAATTTTATATCCATTAAGCAATATGCTAATTTGTACTCTTCTATCGACCGACCCTGTCCTCTGTTGATATGTCGTTTTGCCCATTTTAGAGCAAAATATACAAAGGATGCAAAATTATTTATCTTTTTAAAGCACGTATTCTATTTGGAGTCGTCTATAAAAGTCCACTATCTACTAATGAATTCTAAAATACATATGTGCTAACTAATCAGAAAAATCCTTAAATGGGAAAAATTTTTGGAAAACAGCAGCGCAGATAATAAAGGTTCTTACAGAGGAGAAGTGAGTAACTAACTTTACCACAAGAATAGTGATTCTGTCATTAAACCGTGGATTGTGTTGGAACAATGCATCATTACCTTTCCCGTCCTCACGAGTTCACTCCATCTTCACACCGTCTCCTCACAACTTTAAATAGCTCTAACAACGCTGAGCCTCTGAACACTCTAAACAGTTCAAAAGAGCGACATTCTCCCGCTCTAAGGGAAAGCATCGACTATACCTATTTATTACATCCTATTATAATGTCACGAATTATCTGCTTTTTCGATGAAATAATGATCCTTACCTTGCTAGTTAAACGCAAAAATAATCCTTAAACTAACAATGGTGTTTATGAATTTCAAGTATTTTTGGTTGCGGTAACTACTCACAATAACAAACTAACTACACACAATCAAGCGTGTTTGTTTGACGCCTCACTTCTTACTTTAAAACTCTTATATTAGGTTTCCTATTTCGGTCGGCAAGGTAAGTATGCAGTGACACTCTCAACACTAGTAAAAGGTAAGGTGTCTTATATCTATTCATGTCAACGAAGTTCAACGAACTTTAGTCGCCCAAATTTTTGTCTAGGACAATGTCACCTTGCCTTTAAACAAATAAAAAATAAATAAATCTTTCATTAGGTAGTCTTACACACAGATCAATGATTGGTCTCCGACGACTCCCAATAATTAATCTATGGTCTTAGTATTATTTTGTTAAAAATTTACCTACCTACGTTCTGAATTATCTGCAGTTGAAGTTTAGAATATTGGTTATAATTTTCAACGGGGTTAACTGGTATTATTGATAAAGCAGGAAGCCAAACAGGCGCAGAAGGGGTGGCTTGTTCGCCTTCACTAGAAATAATTACACTGTAATAAATGAGTTAATTAATCATAGTTGAACTTCGCATTACTCCGACAGTATCAGTGACCTATAAATTTAGTCTAACGATGAGACGCTATATTTAACTAATGAGTTGTTATAAAACGGTGATTAAACATGAAATTGTTTTGGCCATAAGCCTACTAAGTATAGATGGAATAATAACGTCTTAAAACATAATTTCAGCGAAATGTCAACAGTTTTGATACTGAAATAGGCATCGGGTTTAAACAAGGGAGCGGAAGGGGTGAGGCGGCGGAGTGAAGAGGAAGGGCATGCTAAGAACGCAAATAGCCACCTGACCCGGCCATTGACTTGGTTTATCCTAATTCGTCCTACTAGTCTTATTTAGAGCCCTCAAGATAGACGAACCCGGGCGGATCGCGATCTCACCTCACCACAAAGGTTATCATTGGCGCAGCTTACCCACACTTTACATGACCTAGTTTGTAACATTACAGAGAGTTCTTTCATGTCACTATTAGGAAAATTTAATAAAATATCGACAAGTGGTATAAAGATTTTATAGTGATGTGCGTTGCCTTCTGTTCATATTTACCTATGTATGACATTAAATAAAGCGACATATGAGAAAATAAACTAAGTAAATGTAAAGCAAACAGTTAGTAGCAGTTTTTAAGTAGCTACCATTTACAGCAGATGTGAGTGCGTCCTCTCTTGCCGGATATGCCGCCAATCGAGTAGCGGCCAGTCGAACCAAAATAAATACATACTGACTCTATCTATTACGCAAACAAGCACTTGTCCAACCTAAATCATATTTATAGAACTGTTATTGAAAAACTATTACGACTACGGGTCCGCATCTGTAACATTATATTTAACAAAGTAAAATGATTTATTTCAAAAACGTATTAGTGAATTTTTAATTTAGAATGATTTAGTTAATGCTTAATCGTTTAATGTTGGTATTATTTTTACAGAGGCAGCAACATACTATACTTGTATTAAGTTGCATTAGCTAATAAACTTTTAACAAAGAGTTCCTGGAAGTACCAAGAAAGAAACTATGCAAAGTAATTTAACCCCACGTTGCGTTATACTCTTTTCATTAGTTGGGATCCGCACAACCGTATAAAATGTTTCAAGAGAATACTAAAATTTACTTTATAACCCCTAAATAAGTTGGAATTGATATTACTTAGTACGTCTACTATGTATTAAATTTATTTCGAAAACTACCTATATCCTTATTATATCGCAATTAAAAAAGTGTAATATTTACAAGTCACCTGCAAGCTAATCAGATTGGATGCCAAGGTGTAAACTAAACAACTCACTGAAATTCAACATCTTTTTGTATTAAAAATTAATTTGTTTCGTTTGAACCTTGAGCTCCTCCATGCAAACACAGTCTTGGCTGGATTTTTTCACTACATTTTCTCATTACGTGCAACGCAGAGAGGAAGCAGCCTAATGAAGGAGGTCCTACGTACTACGTTTGCTTCATGCAATCCTTTTCATTTCCAACAACCATAAAACAGGATAATTTTATATTGTACTGTGCATGAAAATAATCCCTTTCTCTTCTCAAATGACGAGCGTTTTCGTAAAACTTTGAAAAACAGATAAATTTATGACATAAAAATATCTTGAATAATTTTAAAGTGAGCAAACATATCTACTATCTATGTAGTTAAATAGTCAAGTTTAGTTCGGAGTAACACGAAGCATTAGTGTTAACATGAGTGAGTGACGACAGTTTGACTTGGACAATGAACGATAGAAAACGCCTTCGCAGTCCATTTGTTACTAGACAGACTTGCACTCCTATTTCTGGTCATTATGTAGAACACGTTCAATAACTCGTTTGTGAGTATACAGCAGCGATAGAGACTGTAAACTTCACAGAAATATTTAACTTACACTATGCAGATGTACAGTTGTCGAGCCAATCCTATCTAACACGATGTAAGACTTTCAACTCTAACTTCGCACGCTCTGTTCCAACACAATGACTCTCTACCACCTCTTTTTGTTTTCATTCGACGACCTTTGTTGATATCAACAATATCGCGACTATAATAAAAGAAATCTTGTACCGTGTGATTTTCGTATTATTAATTGAGCAATCGGCGCATTCCTTTTCCGGTGAAACATTCAGTATACCTAAAACTAATAGGCTTTAAGTATTCATGTGTTGCATGCATTGAGTACATTCATATTTACTCAACACAAGGATTTCGTGGTTCTTCCCACGTCCAATGAAATTGATTACGTCATTGCGGCTATAAGGCCTAACATATCTGGCACGCGACATTAGTCGACCAAACTGCGTGTCAATCAATTTATAGCTTAGCTGCGGGACGATGTCGCGTAGTACACGTAAACTTTTCATACTAACTACCTAATTTCATTGACTATTTTCATGAAAGTTTTGCATCGGAAGTATAAATACTGACAAGTTATAATATTATGTAACAAGCAGTTGACATTTACAGTTGGGGTGGGGAGAGGTTGCCTTCGAATTCGCCCCAAATTTACTTCTGGCCTTCGCCCCTCTCAAGTGGGACGCCCGCTTCTCGCATTCACTATTTATGATGATTGTGTGTACCTCGCTTGTCTGTAACATTCATTTACATGCGCCTGCACATTACACCTTGTTTAACACGGCTTTATCGGCCTTAATGTCTAAGATGCCTTGGTTATCGGCGAGCTGAATGTTGCATTAGTTTACAGTATACTTAACCCGACCCACTACTATCAGCGATCGGCGCGTGTTATGAAAACGAAGACCGGTTTCGAAAATATATCAATTGAAAGCCGCAAGTGCGCATGTTTAATCTTATTGTGCAGTTCTGATGTTGCAACGCAGCGGCCGAAGACGACGAGCGAGCGTCGAGTCAAGCATGTTGCATGACAGATTATCAGCGAGGCGTCCGCCACACGCCAGCCTGCCCACATCATACCATTTATCAAGGATACCAGCATACTTAATCATACCTGAACTAAAACACATTTGTCAATTAGCATATAAACAGGATTGATGAATATACTAAAACAACACTTCAGTGAAAGTATGTAAAATGTATAATTGTACATCTGTATGAGCTTACGTATAAAAGTTTTTACAGTTATGGAGGTGTTAAATCATTATATGTAGCAGGATGAACATAACATTGGCAATTTTGTCATGCGATCGGCTTTTAGACTCTTCGACAACCTTATGTAAACGGAAACATTAAAATACAAGTTTAGGTTGAATATGAATAAAAGTAGAGTTCTAGGGTAACTATGACAGGTAATTAGGAAAGAGGCAAAATGTTAATATAGTAAATAGTTGCACATGAAGATATGTCTGTGTATGATATAAGTTTTTGGAATATCATCTGTGTAAACGACTTGGTATGAAAGGAAGGAAGCGAAATTGTAGTTAGGTTTGTTTGTTTAAAGTTTAAGACGTCACCTGCGCGTGCACACCGATCGACCGACATACAACAAGTACCTACCTAAGTATAATTCAAAAACCGAACCGTTAGACATGTGTCATCGCGTCCTCGATACGGCCGCAAAACTCCGGAGCAACCAAACCTGTTATACACGTACCTATCCCTTAATTATAAAGTTTTGTTATTACCTGTTCATCTTCTGTAATTTTATCGTTATATTTCTGTGCACTTTCTGTATTTTTGATACATAAAATTTATTTCTTTGCTGAACCAAACAAGGTAGCTTTTGTTTTTGAACATCAAAAAACTTGTTTGCCCTCAACTAGAACATGTATAATTATGACAGATGTTCCTCTCATCTGCTTATCTTAAGAATAGAGTAGTACCGGTCAAAAACTAGTATTGTGGTTATGTCTGGTATTGTTAGTTTTTGCAAAGTAAATAAATATAGATAAATTGGGAGCCACAACATCTGAAAACGTGTAATTAGCAAATTATAGTTTATTTTTTATTTATTTAATAAATCCACAGGACACACATCAGACACAGAAAATAACTTATGATTAAACGCCTAAGGTACATATGTGTGTCCCAATTAAGGACTTATACAACATTTACAAAATTATTAGCTACATAATTGAATTAAAATTTAGTATATAAAATGAAATAAAATTGAGAGAAACTTAACAATGATATGAAAGAAAACAAATATATAACAATTAAAGGAAAGGAAAGGAAAGGAGTTTAAATTATTAATATTTAAATAACTTCAAAGGATAAACTATGACGCGCCCCAATGACACATCTTGGTTTTCCTTTTATTAAAAGCAAACACCATATTATTCAAAATATTAACTAATGTTAATACATTATCAAAACGACTTCTGCATTAACTTGTTAGAGTCTGCCGACAGCCAATTATACGTGATATTGAATTTATGCAGTTTCCGCAAACGGACGGTGATGCACTGAATTCCGAACCATTTTGCTCACAATAATTCTTAGAAAATGTCTTTTTCTGAGCAGTTAGAGGCATAAACAACCGCTGAGTCAACGGTAATGACGTTAAGCATAATGGGCTTCCAAGGTAAACAAATGATCAGTACACCACTATTAACAACGCCGGTGCTAATGATGTCTATCTATGCTTATCATACTAATTCTGGCGAGATAAGCCTCAGTCCTAAATGGTTTGAGGAACAATGGAATAGCTTTTTGGGTGAGCGGAGTCTATCAAACTCATCATGTCACTTTCCATCAGGTATCGAGGTCAAACGTGAGTCTTACCTCGGAAACGCTATCAGCTATTATTACGCACTATTTTAATAAATAATAACTGTTCTTAGTAATTAAAGCTGATGCAATAATGTTTATAGGTACCTTACCGCCCGAGTGGCGAGTGAAGGTCTAATGTGCTGCAGCAATAAATAACGACCTAAGTAGGTATCTAATCAACTGAGTCATACGCGCATCGAACAACACATCACGGCATCATGGTGTTCACGTCATCCTCACTCATGTATATGTATACACGACGCTTCATTCTAGAATTCCAATACTTTTTAATACGCTATAACAACAAAGCAAATCCCAACATAACGAATCGAAGGTAAACAAAGACTGCTTTAAATTTTAATTTATCTGAACTAAAATAATTTACCCTATCGATTTGCTAAGTATTTAATGGTAAGCGTGTGTATGTGTACCAATACACAATACATAACATAATTATTGTGTAAATGTCATACATAAGTACAATCTACACAAGTACTGCATTCATTGTGCTCATTTAAATTATATATCATAATAGGGCACATACATAAGCTGTTACTTCGTTAAACATACCTATTGTGATTTGATGACATGTATTAGAGCAATATATTGAGTCTTATTGCTTTAAATTTAAGAGCGACATTCGTAGACATTTGTCGGTGGTGTCTTCCACAGTGCTTATCGCTCGGCAGGAAGTGGCTTGGTTTATTATTCATGTCGCGCATCATGTGGCTGCGTGGTGCGCCCGCGCACCGTCCTCACAGCACAGGATAATTGCTACGCGCTTGTCCAGACCCATAATACGCCTAATTCATCTCTCATAACAATATGACAATATCTTACTTCCTTAACTGTTCATGCATAAGGTCTGAGTTGGCCTGCACTATACGCCAACCAACACGAAAAAAATCCTCCTATTCTTAATATAGGAACTTGGTCTTGCACTAACGGGACAAAACGATATAATCTCTCATTAACGTATAAACTTAAGACTGTCAACTAACGTTTACCATAAAATGCTGTAATCATTACGATCTGTTATGATTCTGACATGGGTATCTCTGATTTTATACATATTAATGATAAAGTTGATAAACAAGAATCTCTTGACTCTCTTGATAAGAGAACTGGTAACTATAGCTATAAAAAAAACCGCAGTAAAACTACATATAACAGGAATATATAAATATATAGTTTGTATTGATGCGCAGTGCAGTGTGTCGCATTTTGCGATACCAAATATGTATGAAGGTACCTATACACTTATTTGTTTCACAAATAATTACTAACGTGCATAAACATGTTTAAATAATGCATTTCATATAAGCAGGCTACATAGCCCACTGTGACTGCCACTAGTGGATCCAGGGGCTAGGAGGATCAAGCCTTCCCTAAAGCATATTAGTTCTTCGGACTTTTAGCTTTTGCTTGATTGAAACCCAAAGTTAGCTAGGTCAAGCAGCCTCTCCCATTTCTAATAAAAGTTGTCAGTTTTGTAAGTGGGTGATCCGCTACTGGTGATTACCGCTGCTATGGCCAATCGTCCTCATCATTTCGTAAAGTTTAATGCATAACATTAAAACTTACAATAACTGCCAACTATACTACGGTTATAGATAGACGCCGTACGTCCGCAGATAGCGAGTGTCTACGTCAGAAAAATTTACATTATATCTCCTGTTTCAAAGCAAACACACGCTTATGTCCGTGTTATCCGCTTTACTGTGATTTTGAATGGAGTATTTATGCGAAGTGTACAGGGTCTTACAAATATTCTATCTTAGCAAGTCCTATAGCTTATGGTTGTTGTCATGCGTGTAAACGTATCTCGTTTTAGTGTTCGTAACCTCTTTAATGAGCGAACTCGAGAATACGCACACTGGAATGAAGTGTATGAACATGCCTGACAAACTTAACTACATTCATAGCCAAAGGGACTTCGTGGGATAGATTATCTGTAGTCCAGTAGGCAGGGAACCAGTTTGGCTGGGCAGGCACCGGGTCAACCACTTGCACCGGACGCGATCACCGCAAAAACACTCCTACGCACAGCACCACGGCTGATCCCTGATACGGACCCGCTACCTGAACTGAAATTAAAACATTGACATTATGAAGCTAGCTTTAAATGCGATGTGGATTTATTTTCCAGCATTTTGGGCTTTGAAATTGTTGAAATAATCCAAAGAATTGTACTGTACAAAATGGTTTAAATAAGAAATAATATTAAATAATAAATTATATGAAATGATCCTTACTTCTTTAATTAAGACCATCCGGCCTTCCCAGAGATCTAATGAGGCATCCGTTGTATCAATATTGCTTTAGTAGCCAATTTGTGATTCTTTGCTCCCGGTTAGCGATTTACTCGTAAACCCATAATATGTCTTACTAAATTTAACAATTTCATTAGATTACCAATTAATTAATATAATGTGAAAGTTATTAAATTATTATAAGTACATCATTTTTAAAACTACTTATTGGGACTATTGAAAATTAGTACATAACTATATTTTATAATAAAAATATATGTAGGACCCATCAGTATCTTAAAAATAACTAAAATGTAACATTTCAAAAAACTATGATGGAATAGTTAGCTAGGTTGACAGTCAAGCAAACACCTGCGATATAACAGCATTTCAATACGCCACTAATGGAATCGTTGAAGCGGACTGCATTCTGCACGTCTTTACGACACATTTAATTTTGATACTTCACAGAAATGCACAATAATGGTACTTCAATAAATAGCCAGAGGAGTGTATAAAAACATCTTTGTAAACGAGATGAGAGCCATTTGCATTGCACTTAGCTGAGATGGGAGCAAAAAGAGAGATAAAAATAAATAAGTAAAGCAGTTAGGCCGGGATGATCGTCAGTGGCCACTTCGTAAAGCACATTACTCAGATGCTAAATAAAGGAAGGACTTTAGCCCTTTTAATTAATTACAAGTAGTACCTTCATTGTAATGTACGAATTAACTAAAACTAATCATATAGATCTGACAGACCAATTCGAAAAAAATCTAAATTTAATTGTTTTATAATCTATTTCGAACAGATATTCTAATTTCAGTAAGAATGGAACATCAACCTTTTTACAAGCTTTTATTTAATTTAATTTAACTTCATCATGTTTTACCTAAAATTTAAGCTTTGTTGCTTTTTCCAATTTTTATGGAGTGAAAAGTTAGATGTCTATGAAAGTGCCGGATGAGTGCAATCTACGCATAGTGAGTGACTCACGCGCATCCCAACGCTCGCTGCATTGACCGACTTGAACCCCTGTATTGCGACCTTTCTGTTTCTCTCACTCTATTCTTAATTTAGACCACATTTGAGTAAGAGAGATGAACATTGTGATTGGTTCATCATATCATGTCTTGTTAATCTTATTATCGGCGTGTGCATGTTGTGATGTGATGCTACAAAGTTACTGTGAGGTGAGGCTAATCTGGCATAAATGACTTAACCTGCAGTGCTATATAAAATAACCACTGTACCTAACTAACGAAAACAAGGAAAAATTACATCAGAAAGAAGTTTCAATCTATTGTTATATCTATAAAATAAATCCACGGATAGACTTTGCTCTTATTATGTATATGTTACTGTTGATAACCGAAGTGCAGTGTATCTTTAGATTAATCGGTTAATGTTAACATCCACCAAGAACGTTAGTTAATGTCCGAAATTTATCCTTTTCATGACTATTTCGGACATCCACCAGTGATTGTTGTCATTAACCACGACGACTTGGTTCATGTCGACTATGAGCTATATGTTTACCACTACAAGTCAATGATTACGAGCGAAATTATGTCGTCTGATTGATATAGAAAAATAATAATGTGTAGAAACAAATTCTGGGTCGCTAAATGCCTTATGAGGTCGCAAAGAAAGCTATATAGCAGTAGGTAAGTATGTCAAGTGGGTGCTGAAAAAGGGCAGGTTAATAAATAATGTAATCAATACTAGTCTTATTTAAAATAGGAGGTTCGTCAACGATCCAATTTCGAATCACAGTAACCTTAACTTGCGAACTTATGTACAAGTTACTTTTAAAAAGTGATAATAGAATAAACAAAAATTATTCACAATAGATTTTAAGTTTGCCCTTGATTAAACAATATATATGTTAAGATACATTATGGTAAAAATAATCATGAATTACAATCGGTAGGGACCTACATAAAGAAATAAAATTGTTTGGTAACTCAGTTACTAAATGGAAATCAATAATTGGAATTTTCACGTTCCGCGTCAGCTACTCATTTTTATTTCCGGGTAAATTGAACGAAATACAATTGCTGATTGCTTACGGTTGATTGTTTTGAGGCATCCAATATTGTATGTTAAAACAAAAAGGATATTTTTATAGATATATACAGTTACTTAGACTAACTTAAGCTAAAAACAATGTTGATTTGTAAAATTACGAATTAATGATTGGTTGATTTTGAACGTAACTACGTATATAACATTACCGCAATTTTGATTTCGTTATTCGACTACCGTAAGAATGTAGTCGTAACGTATTCATTTAAAATTTAAACTATAGCTAAGGTCACCTACATACCATCAAGTTATTTGCTACTACACATTAGCAATGGCTCTTAAACTTCAATCGTAGTTAAATAAATGTTAATCAAATGGAACCGATTCACGTTGCGTTGCGCAAATCGCTCTTGAATTCGCTTTCTACGCAGCGCGTTACACCGTCACGTCAACGGATACAGCCAACCAAACGTGATAAACTAGTATTATTACTATATATGTTAAGCAAATCGAAGAGAAACCACGGGAAAAGATTTTAACGCAAGCTAAAAGCAGCCATGTTTTAGGATAAGTATTGTACCTATGACTACATAAATTTTATATGTATTTACATATTTATATTTATATGACTATATACATTATTTAACACACGCTATGATATATGTATCTTCAAATTGTATAAGTTATATTGTTGATGAACTTTGGCATTTTAATAATGATTTTTAATTTCTTTTGTAGTTAAATTTGTCAATTTCATATCTTTATTAATTGTAATTCCTTACCTATAATTTGTTAATGTTTTGTATGAATTGTTGTTATTATTATTCTTTAACTAATGGGTATATGTGCGCCGTATTAATAAAATAAAATAAATAAATGTTCTAATAGTGTCCTAAGTTAAAACTCAACCTAAATTGTGCCTAAA
Organism: Choreutis nemorana; assembly: GCA_949316135.1. Lineage (NCBI taxonomy): Eukaryota > Metazoa > Arthropoda > Insecta > Lepidoptera > Choreutidae > Choreutis > Choreutis nemorana. Next base: position 6,600,131 of record OX438598.1, read on the forward strand.
TATATTTTTTGCTGCCACATAAAAACGAAGGTACCTTAAATAATGAATTACACAAATGTTCGAAAATGTATAAGTATTCATTTCACCAATAAATTAACTCTGAGAAACAGTAACAAACTGATGACTCATTACTTGAATTGAAAGCGTATGGTGATCCAAATACCATGGCAGAAAAAACATTAATCACGCTTGCACCATCGATTCTATCAATGCTTGGTTCTTTTACAACAAAAAAAAAAAATTTGGTACTATTGTCTGTTTTCCTTTTAAACTAACATTACTTATTTCCGTTAAAAATGTAATCACATGTACATCATTTTATATTATTTTTATAGCTGGGAAAATTTTATTACATATTTAAGCTTTTAATTTTGTTTTTACATTTAATTGCATCTAGATAATCCTACCTACCTAATTAGTTTAAAATCAGCCACAAACGCAAAGATACTATTTCTGTTAATAACTACAAGGAAGATAAAATACATTAATTATTTACTACTCTATGGTCAAGCCTTGAACATAATATTGTAATTTTAATGTACAATAGGTGTGCATAAAGGGCTTCGGTACATGCCCTCCTCGGGCATTCGAAGGCAGTAGGTGCACGATACGATATCAATCAAGGTTATATCACAGCCTGTGGCTTGGTCAGAATGTTCAGAACCGGTAGGAAGGCCGCGGGCGGGGTAGGCCCGGGCCGGAGGGCGAGGGGGGACTGAGCCAGGGTGACGTCTGCAGCACCAGCGCCTGCGCAACCATCGGACTTGCTCCCACGCTCACTTTCTACCAGCTGCTCTTTGTAGCCCTATTGCTAAGTCACTACTAACTGCCAAAACAAAAATCCAAGGAATTTCAATAAACTTACGACTATTACGTAATATTTAATTATTTGAATCGATGGTGGGTGTATTGAATACAATTCATATATATCATATAGATATGTAAATACCATTACATATAACAGTTGTGATGTATTCAAATATTTTTTCAGTTGAAAATCTCTATTTTTTTGTAAAAAGCAAACTCGAATGTAGGTTTGTCTATATTTCACTATATGCTACTTATTCTTTATTTATTTGCTAATTACTAAGATCTATTCAACATTTAAACTAAACGTCGTTTAAAAATAATAATAAATAATTACATCACGACACTCACATTAAACACAGCCCTAAAATAAGATTATAGAATACGTTTCGCAGGTTCTAAGCAACGATATGGTACAAGTATAAATCACGTATGTACATAAGAATACTAAATCTCAGAAGAATGCGAATAATACAAAGGTCCCCTCCCCGTGATTCGAGCCCTGACCCTCAAGCGTAGCATTCGGCTGTCTTCACCACTGCGCCACAGGGGCCGTTTGTATCATTATATTCATGATAAATAAAATTGGCAAAACAGTATGCCAATTTTATTTACCATTATCATAACTTACTCTAGTCACAAGGCGGAGTAACCCTATCTATTCGTAATGTCCTTTGCTTATAACGCCTTCAGTTAAGAAATCCATATAGTACAATTTATATAACACTTGGATTTTTTGTCACTTGAATCAACTTTTTTTTGCAGTATGCAAATAAAATAATTCCAAAGAAAGATATGCTGTATAATTATATGTAAATATTATTTTCTTTTATGTATTTATAAATAATGAAACTTTCTAAACTTAGATTTTTATACAGTACCCATTACGATTGCAGTTACTCAAGTCGGTAGCTACACATGAGTAACTGCAATCGCAATGAAACACAGAAAACGGCTTGATTCTCGGTTGATTGTATAGAACGATTGTAAGACGCAGCGCATACTTGAACGTAATTAACAACCTGCGCCCGCACCTCCGCCGCTGTCGCCCGCCAGTAGCAACTCAACGCAGTATAGTCAGTGATTTTTTGCCATTGGCGTGTGAGACACGATTTCACCGGGAAACTCAATGATGATGATACCTTTCGCTCGATTCGACGCCAGATAAAGAACAGTAAAAACTCTCGTGCTACTTCCCAGTGACCTTTGTTACAATGCAACTTCTACAAAATGGCAAATCTTTACATTCTTCACTAGTAAGACAGGTTCTCATACGCCAGGAGATCGATGTGAGTTTCGCCATTCTGAACTATCGTTTGTTGTTATACATCAGAAACAAAAATCGTAAGAAAACCATGGAATGCCACGCACTTACTTTCGGCATTGAACTTTGCGGTGGGTGATGGGTGGGTAACGATCAACGCGAACAAATTGGCAAAACACCAAGTATCAAAACTGATTCGAGCAATGCTATACTGAAGTCTCCTGAATAAACCTTGACTGTGTACAAACCATGTACGCTCATTTTGACATGCCGTTCAAATATGAGTTAGCTAAGTACCCATCTAACTGTAAAAACCTACAAAGTATACTATAACCGAATCAAGCTTGTTAACTATGTAGTACAGTAACTTGACTAATTAACATTAAAATCAGTATATTTATAACTTAAACCAGATTTAAAATGTCTGAATAACTTCTTGAAACTGATACAAGAATTTTTGATACTCGCCTTGCAAAGTTTAAAATTAAAATCGAAAGTGTCACCCTAACAGCTACGTGTTCCCTTTGTATGTTTTATGAATGAGCATTGCAATTTCAGTCATCTCCCCTTACTTCTTGTCTTTTATATTACAAAGTATTATCGAACAAAATGAATAATGCAAAAAACTATTTCAGTATTTGTTGATCATCGTGTCGTGTTGAGATAATTGTTATTATTTTAAGGAGGTATGTAAATTTTGCTCAATGTAGGTAGAAAATTACCTACTCTAAAATAATTCTGAATTTTCTTAATTTACCAACGATATAACATACCTTGCCAACAAAGGAAAATGACTGAGAGCGGTCTATTGTACTTATTAAATTCTTATTTGTGGCTGAAATTATACTAGTTCATTACTTTTGTAGTTTCCTTCTTCCAACACGAATAACATGTTTAATTATGTATGAAATTTATGTAGTACATGTATGTAAAGGTTCGTATTGGTCGTTAAATGGTTTACACATTGCATGTCAGCAACCTGTTACAAATGGTAATGCAGGCACGCAAAAACTCCTTTATAATAACTAAGCACGTATTTACCAACAAAACGACTGCTTTCGTGAAATACGATTAGATATGGTTTCACTTCTGATGAACGATTTTGTTGAAGTAATGCCTTATGACATTGCGTTTCTCTTATTTTAGAATCACATTTGGTTTGAATTTGGCAATAAGTATCAAGATCTTAATGACTAAAAACTAAAAACTGAGACTTGACACATTACATATTGCTTAGCAGTCAATATCTAATCTTCGAATGAAAAAAATGGAAGTTATCTATGAGAAATTGTAAGATAAGCTGTCTTGATACTACAATTCTACTTCCTAAATAATTTAATATTGTAAAAATTATTGTAATGAAACAGTAAATAGGCACTTATAGTTCGAGTTAGCCTTAGAAGAAATAAATTAACATAATCTTCTTCATAATCTTACTGATTTGTTTACAACTGTACCTTTTATTTTTGAATTTATTTAGCAAAAAAGAAATCGTCTTTCGTATCTACGAGTATCTATGTAGGTTTACTGGAGAACCGCCATCTCATCATTAAGTAGTTCGGTGGGTGGACCATGAAAGGAACAACACTACTGCTATAACAAATAAACAATTATTATTGTTTACTGGATAAATTGTTAAAGTTAAACTTTGTTTTACGAGTATATGTTACTTTTCAAATATATTTATTTTATATTTATTATTGCAGAGATACTCATAATTGATTAAATTAAGAGCTTAACTAACTCTTTCAATCTGGCTTTCCAAGAAACAAGGCGCCATGGAAAGCCGGTTTATTAAATAACGTTAATTTAACTGAACACTAAAGTTGTGATAAATGAAATATTTTAGTATCCAAAACTACACAAAAAGGTATTTAACCAAAACGAAACATTAAATTCCTACTTACCTAATAAAATTAACATTTTTTTTTTTTTATTACCAACATAAATCCATCGTCAAATTAAGAATGTATTCGTGAAAATGTTTTAAAAATAATATTGATTTCAATGAAATTAGCAATAACTTTTATAATAAAATAAATCTACAACATGAAATGAAAAAGAACAAAAAATATATTCCTAGTGGTGTAAACCGTAGTGCAACGCTGGAGATCCCGGGTTCGAATCCCGGCAGGGCGGAACTTTGTTTAATTTGAAAGACGCATTGTTTCGCTTAGCGGTCTTGGTTGTAATATTCTTAATGACACAAGATTCTTCAATCTTACTGAGTCTTAGCTGAGTCATCTGTGTGTCGTGATGTGGTTATATATTATTATTGTATTATTTAAATACATTATTCTTAAACACATTAAATTTAATTGGTTTTTTTTTTGTTAAATTATAAATGTTTTATTTTCACGATTTCTAGATATTCATAAATTTGCCCTTACGTGCTACCGTCGTTATTTTTGATCGGCCTCATTAAGAACAATTGATTTTCCTGGAAACTTAAGTGATATTTAACTAAAATTGAAACAATTTTTTTTTGTCATTGGTAGTATAGCGAATCCTTTCACATCAATTCAGACTAAAAACATGTTTAAAATTATGGTTTATGTACTTGAAACTTACGCTTCATATTAGAGAACATATTATAATTATAACGTCGATGTCCGAAGTCAACAACTGGAGGGACCGTAATACCAAAATATCGGAGCGAATGCATCGACGCCATGTTTGTGCCTTTAAGTTCGATGGGTCTTGATGTGAGTATAAGGCAGTGGCGTGCCTATAGTTTTAGTACAGGGCAAGCCGAGATACACTTCATACTTCCGTTGTGGACTTGCTGGCGTGGACGAGCTGAGCAAAACACTCAGAAGTTTGCGAACATATAGCAAAACCATAATTTCGGTGGCTTTAAAAAAGTCGTTTGGTTTGTTAATGAATGAATAAGAGCGCGAACTTATTTTAGTTTAGCTGGGCTTTTCGGCTTCTATGACAGTACCGCCACTGGTATAAGGATTTTGTTATCGCTAGACAATAACGACGACTTTTTGATAATTCTAATAACGTCTAATAACGAACATTATTAATTTATTTATTATTAATAATTAAACGGGAAATCCCGAGAACTATTACAAAGGAAAGCGGTAAAGTCAACTTTTATTATAAAGTAATTAAAATAATTATAAACACATTTTGTGTGTTTTAGAAGGTCGGACACTGAATAATGATATATCCATTTATCAATTTGATCTTTTTACTTTACTCTAGGTATTGACTCTTGACGAATCTAAAATATTTTTTTTTGGACTCTAAAGTGACTGAGTGCAATCAAACCTCAATAATATTAGTTCGTATTTAATTTACAAACTTAATCAACTTCTTATGCATGAAAGTTTAAATTTGGGTGCGGTCAAGGCACGTCGACCCCCAACGGAAGCCAGCTGTCAATGCATGGTGACTGTATTCATAAACAATTCTCTTTGGCATTCTTACACTGCACATTACATTAACAGACAATAGGTAGGTAGGGGTCGTGGACTAGGCTATAAATATACATTACTTAAACAGGATTTCGATTAAAATTTTGTATAAATAAAGCAGTTGATTTCAGTTGTTGTTTGAAGATGTCTCAGATTTGTTTTATTTATGAAATTGCATGATCAATATAAAAAGCAAAATATAGGAAGTTTCAGATGTTAAAGTATGTGCACCGCACACGTGGCAACATTTCACACTAAGGGCCGCCGAACACAATAGACGTCTCTCATTTTGTTATTGTGTCGGCCGTTGGAATCAGCAGCACGTGTTTATCATCCCACCCGCCGACTCCACATACCAATCGGATGATAACAGCTCTAACAGCTTGCTATTAAGATCTAATATTGCACACAATATAACAAAATGCAGCCATGTCACATAATTCCAAGCTTATCCGCTTGCAGAGAAAGATAACTTTACTTTAACAATCTTGTGACAACAGTGTGTCCATTGTTGAAAGAGACACTGTGTTAAGAACCCTAAAAGAATAAAATAAGAATACAGCGTCTTTTTGGACGATTATTTAGTTATTGATATATTAAATTAAGAAAGCCCTATTTAATAATAATAATAATCTTTATTGAATTTTCTTAGGTCTAAATTTACAATATATGTTTTAAATAATTTACAAAAGGAAGGTACAATAATAAATAATAATTAAGTTGTATTTCTAATCACTCAAAACATTAGCAAAACACTTTAAATAAAGAGATTATAAACAAACTATGCCCGAACTAGGAAAAAAACCTGTGTTTCGGGCGAAAGTAAAAGCTAAACATTAAATATGTCAACAAACAAAATAAAAACATTTAAAAACTCATTAAATTACAAAATACACTGACTATTGACTATTTGAATATTGTTTGTGCAATACAGTGACAAAAAAAGGATCACAAGAAAAGCCCTAGAAGATTATAAATATCCAAATAATATTGTAATGTTTCTTAAATGTATCGAAAGAAGAAGCTACTTTCTTAATTTTGAAAAATAAGTGAAATAAGACTTTTCTTACTTACCTACCATCATACTTATGTTGTTTACATGTAAGCAGTAAACGGACTTGTACTGGAGCCTCTAGTTATTTAAACGAACGCTCCTTGTTGGGTGGCAACGATGCAAGTCAAGGTGGTTGTTGCGCAAACGCAGCAACAGACCTGCTGCCGTAGAAACGCCATTACTATTGCATTTTTGCCTAGATTAATCAATGGTGGCTGGTATTTTATTTAAATAACATCCTTGTTTTATTATGATTCGGCTTAAAACACTGAAACATTTAAAAATTGTGCATTGCATTGGCGTGTTTTAGTCTACGATGGTCATACTAAAAGAGCCTAGGTAACGCGATATCTTATATTAAAAACTAACCATCAATGTTGAGATACAGGGAAATGTAGGTATGATTTTTTAGGAGCGGAAGCTATCAAATATGTAATAAAAATATCACAACCTATGTTTATTTTGGTGTACCTTTCTTGAACATAAATAAATACTTTATATTTTGTTACTTTATTAGGTTACCTACTTTTTTACACAACAAACAAGGTGGCAAACAAGTACACAGCCTACTCAATGGTAAATAGTCACCGTAACCTATGAACCTACCTACCTATTAAATAACTTTTTGCGACTTAAATATAAATTTAGGTATTTCCATGCACTTACAAAGTAAACATCATGTTACACAAGTAATATGTATTTTACTCTCAAATGGCAAAAGATTCATTTGGCCGTTCTACTTACTAATACGTTTGAACTTTGAAGATATCAAGTTAGTACCTATTCCAGATGGTATGTATCTGCACTCTAAGAAAGTGTTTTAGCCGCAGTCCAAAATAATAATGCTGCCATGTTCACATTTATTGTTTTCATGAGAATGTCTGACCTCATACGTACTGAACAAATGAGCTTTAGCGTGAGGAGTTTGCATGCTTGTATGGGCTTAAATATGTAACTTCGGGACGAAAACGGAATACCAACTGCCCTCGCACTTATTAACTTGCCGAGGGTGTGTCGGTGAACCATTTTCCAACCAGCATACAAATCAAAACACTTCACCCTCCTGCCAAACAACAGAACTTCTAAATTGATTACCAACAATCAAACCTCTATTTAATTGTGTAATAATAATGTGAACAAAAATTTTGAGCTGTTGAAAATACTTATTGATTGATAATAGTTTTTTTTTTTAAGACTAATAAAAAGTAATGAGGAATTTAAGCAGTTATTATTTTTTCTAATTGTTTAATGTGTTGAACAGGGAAGTCGTGCTTTTATGATGTATTTATAGCCCGCCCCACACGCATAGTGAAAGAGGTGCGGGAGTCAATCTGTATGCCTGCTGCTGTCATCTTTTACTAATCTCCATCACTTGTTTTTCTGTGCCTTTGAAGGCACTAAATCAGATCTATACTGATATTGTAAGGGTAATATTATCATTTTAGCTATTTAAATTTATTTTAAATACCTATTTCACGTCACACACTTGCCTGAAATAAAAACCATTATGATGTGATTCAACCTAAGCTTAATGCACTATTTGTTGTTAATAATAATCAAAAGGGAAAATCACTCTTCATATTTTCAAAGGGTCAAAATAAGACAGACAAGCAGCCACATACAAATATGCACAATGCTACTTGATTGCATCTAAATGAATAACAAGTGATAAGCTTAAGAGCACTCTATTGTTATGTACATTAGAGTCGCTATCAGTATGCAGCACAATTCCAAAGGACAGGTGACGGCCAAACTTGCCCATTGAATTGTATTTTGTACCTGGAACAAAGTATGTAACCCTACGTCCTCTTACCTGTTCTACGTCGCGCAGTGGTCCGCAATTTGAAAATAGTGGACTTAGGCACATGTCGTCAAAATTACATGAAAAAATCTGACTGACCAAAGGACACATTTAAAACAATATTGATTGAGTACATTTTTTCATAATATTGAGTTTAACATGGTAGAATATCGGAAAAGAAGTATGGAGGAAAAATGTAATTTTTTTTAATGTTTTTAATTAAAATATTATAAATTTAACCGCGTATAAACGCCAAAGCTGCAAAAAAATACCTCTATCATATAGAAGGCCGAATCTAAATATTACATAGTGAATCTCCGTCTGTGAAGCATCACCAGAACTCCCTGAGGAAATGAAGGGTTGAGGAGATTCGGCAATTCGTAAATTATATTTATACCTACTTCTGATGTTGTAAGTAGTTATTTATAGGCTACGATAACTACTACCTAAAAATTTACAAACTGAAACAATTTATTGAATAACCACAGTCAGTTATAGCATAAGTATAGGATCTGCAAAGGCCTTGGCACGATTGTAGCATGCAACTAATCGGTACAGTTTATGCAGAGCTGACGCGGAGAAGTAAACATTTGGTGTTACGACACTGACTCTGGGTTCGGGGGAATTGGTTATCTGGGCCGGTAACGGCAACTAAACAGTACCTACCTCCTACCTACTCAAATAGCATGAACAGGAAAATCTAAAGATGGCTTCTCTATAGCCTCATCATGTTCGCGGTAACAACACGAAACAACAAATGTTAGAAGTTTAAATAATAAGTATATAGGTCAAGGCAGTAGTTACTCTAACCACAAAACACATTATTTCATCAAAATCAAAGTATTTATTTTTATTACGTAAACTAAAGAAAGTGAGAAAACAATGAGCGAGTCAACTTCAACATTTTTTTTTTACCCGGATAGGGGCAGGCCAGCAAGGAATTGGTTTAACGTTTTTTTTTTGGAATTCTAGGTATTATAGTATTAAGTATTAGCGCTAATTGTAATTAACGTTTATATAACTACACAAATATATTTTTTTTAAAAGCGTTTAGTTTTAAGGTTCTAAAATGTATCAGTGGAAAATAGTTGGTAGCCAGTAAGAGGCGTGTTACGGTCCAACAGTCACTTCGCCTTTTCCAAGCTCGTGCCACTAAGCATCACTCGACTCCCGTTACGTCAATATTCAACAATGATATGACCTCATAAAACCTTTAAAAGTTAGAAGAAATTTTTAATAATAATTTATAACATAAATTGTCAAGTAACGTAACTATATTTTACATTTCAACCAAAGACTATTCATAGATATTTAAAATACCCAGTAAAAATCAATTTATAACCAATTATGCACTCCAAATTAAATACTACTCACTTTGATCTATTGCAGTTGGTATTCATAGCTTCTACTATAATTTGTGTCAGCTAAAATTTCATCTGCTTTTAAACAAAACATGATTATCTCATATTGTGTCCAACATGAGAATTGAGTACAATCAACTTCAAAGTTTAAAAACTAAGGTTTGCATGAGTAAGCTAAGATCATGTTAATTAATGATAAGATTTGGTATTTTGAGAAGCCCATAATAATAATTTTGAACTGACTAGGTCAAAATTTTGTGTGTAAATATTGAACTGCCTATAAACCAATTGGTTCATTGTGAAGCTATTCAGCCATTAAAAATTATCAAATATAAGCAATTAAATGTTGTAAAATTATGTTATCAGGTGCAATGCTCTAGTTAGCATATAGTTTTCGTTTTAAATTCCCTAGCAGAAAAAAAAATTGGAATGGAATATAATTTACCTCTTCTTCTGAACATTACTCAAATGTAGTAAAATATAAAAAATTATGAATGTTACACTATTTACTTGGTTATGAGAAGATAAGAACCGTAAGTCAATTGTTCATATTATATTAACTTGGATTCAAGCAATGATTTGATGGATAGATCAGATCAGATAGATTGATGGAGCAATCTTTTATTTTGACAATGCATTTAATTTTTTATTCATTGATGTAATACCAACCAATCAAACAAAATAATGACAATTATTATAAAATTAAATTAAAAAGAAATATGTGAGTCACAAAATAACTGTCTATAGAGAAATTTGGTTGGGGCAAATAAGACATAGTCAGAACAATGGTAAATTAAATATGAAGAGAGTAAGAATTTTTGAAGAGCATCACAATAAAAGTGAAAACAAAAAATAATTCAAAGTAACTGGTTTTTACAATTATACCAACTGAAATCAATTATCTATATTTCTTTAAAAATATATGACTAATTAAAAAATAACACTTAGGACATTAAAGTTATTACCTCATGTTTGATGAATAAAACTGCACTCTTAATCTCCCACTTAAAACTTTTATTATAGATATTTAGTTATATGTATTATCACAAATCCTGGTAGACTTTTAAAACACAATCACTCAACTGACAAATCTTACTGTAGTTCCTTGATTATTGATTTTTCATATTAACATAATTTACACAATAAACACAGTCTGTAACATGACTTAGTTGTAGCCTATTACTCATCAGCTGAATGTTTCTACACAGTTACATATTCCTGTGTACACGGATGATGGTCACAACTATCACAACTATCCATGCCCTCAATATCATTAATCTCATCAAATTATATACAAAGTTGACTATTATTATTTTACAATACATTTTTGTTTATCCAACACAGCTTTTGCATACATACTCGTTTAATTTGGTGGAAAACCTTTTAGCATGATGTTATTGCATTTTTGATGACATATCATTTCATTTATTGGTTACTGCGGGAGTATCTACCAGTACTAAAGTATGAAAATATAAGATAAAGCACCTTGATTGGACAATGGTATGTATCAAAGATATTAACAACGTGATATGACGCGCTCGCGGTCGAAGGTCTACAAGTGAGGTTCTCGCAGCGAGCGGCCGCCAGCGCGACGCGAGCAGCCCGAGCCGTGGCTGCGGCGGCGGCGGAGCCGGCGCTGCCTACACCCGGCCCGCCTGCCACACGCCCTCCGCCGAGCGGTTGCAGTCTTACGAGAAATAAATGCCACAATACACACTTAATATTAAAGCACTGTACAACAACAATATGTTGGCTTTTCTTTTTCTGGACTAACGTTCATTTCACGCACGATTTCAGCGAACATTTCATTGACGTTGGTGCGGCTTTTGGCCGAGGCCTCTACAAACGGGCAGCCCCACATCTGTGCGAGTGCGGCGCCCTCGGCTTGAGCCACTTCACGCTGATGCTCGAGATCAGCCTTGTTTCCTACGAGCAGAATTGGCACACGCTCTGAACCTTTGACGCGTGTGATTAATTCTTTCATTGGCTTGATATCTTGAAACGTCTGATGATTAGTCAATGAATATACAACGACGAATCCTTGTCCGTTTTTTATATAAAGGTCCCTCATTGATGCGAATTGTTCAGTTCCAGCGGTATCCAATATTTCTAAAACACATGGCGAATTGTCAACCTCTATTTCCTTTCTATAAAAGTCCTCTATTGTGGGGTCATATTTTTCCATGAAACATCCGGACACAAACTGCACAGTTAACGCACTCTTCCCGACCCCACCCGAACCGAGAACGACCACTTTGAATTCGCGCATTTTTATGTTTTATTTATAACACTGACTACTCTTCTATTTACAACGTTTATGAAAGTAATCTCACTTTGTGCTATAAAAATGTCATTGCTATGTTCGATAATGAGTCACTTGGACGCGATCACTTTACAAGTATCACCTAAAGCAATCTAATTGATAAACAGGGACGCCATTTTACGTTACTGGCACAACAAGTTTCATCGCGATACTAGTCACTTCAAAGAACAAACACAGAGGCAATTATCTATCCAAGTTGCTTGCTCCTTACTGCTGGATTTGTCATAGCAGCAGCAACAACTTTGTCAACGTACAGTTTGATTGGTGAATGGAAACTAAACTTGTTTGTAGCTTGATATTGGTACGACTGTAAAGCCGGATATCAGTGTTGCCAAACTAAACCTTAGTATAACTACCATTTACTTTCCGTTTTTTGTTGATTTTTAAATAGAGAAATATACCTGGGTTTGCTTACTTTAACCTCTTACCCGGGCATAAATTGAAGATGTTGAATTGCATTGCTGCCAGAAACTGGCTTTTTAATTTCTGGATAGTTTTTTACAAACCTTGCCACCTTATTTCAACTCTAATTTGGTAAATAATTATAACCACATTCAAAGAAAATAACAAGATTCAACAACGGTAAACGAAACAATGAATTTTACAAATAACGCAAAATTTCGCCCCTGCTGGCCTTGAATCCAGAACCTCTTTCATAGCAGCCAGCTGTTCCTACCGCTACTCTACAAAGATTGTCATAAATGATTGCAAGTTGGAACCTCCCTGAGATCCATGCATGTATTTAGGAACGTCATTTATTTCCGTTATTTTATCAAACTATTTAAAGGGAACCAAAATCTATACATTAATTAATTTTGATGCAAAAATATACAGAATGCTTAATTGTAAATAACCTTCAAAATTAGATCTCAACACTTTTTATTTTTGTCGAAAAAAGTAAACAGAAATTTTTCCGTTTAAAATATATCATTCTCATCGTATGACGTCACATGCGAGTCGTTACGAGTTAAAATATATAACTTCAATCACATTACCCACTCATTAAATGATGGATTACAAAAAATATTTTATAGATTAGTTTTGTTCTAGATTTTAATCTGATTATGTATAATACAGTATTTTCAACATCAGTAAACTCCAATGACGAACAGACATGTGACAGTCTTGTGTGTGAAGATAGTGAAATTCTTGTGTAAAACGTTTAGATTTGTTTACAAAATATTTAAATCAAATATTCAAAGGGATTATCAAATAGTTCAAACTGAACAAAATCTATGATATTAGATAATATTTAAATTTACATCTCTCTGATAATAATAAACATAAGCATAAAACTATCTAATCAACTCTTTTTTCCCTAGCAATACCTGAAACGGAAACTTTTACTGTTCTGTTGTCTAACATGTTAAAAAAAAACTTTTATTCTTCAAAGGTAATCAGCTGCTTGTATTTATTTAGTCCCAACATTTCTTTCTAGAAATAAAAATTCAATCAATTTATATTTTTTGTAATCTAAAATTGTAAAAAATTACCGAGGTTTTGCAATCATATCGATTGCATTTTGTGTGCCTGCAACCCAGAACTTCTTTCGTCCCTCTACTCTACTCTACTCATCTCTCCCCCACCCAATCCTGATGTGATGATGATGTCATTGTCAAAAAAAATACAAGTGTCAGACTTGTGAGAAGCGCTAGATGTCAGTAGTGCCGCGAGTCTGCCGAAAAATAAAAATAAATGCTTGCATGAATATTGTAATTGTGTCTGAATCTGGAATTTCAAATACATCTAGATAGGGTAAGTATTTACGTAAATTGTTTATCAAAGCATTAACTAAGTAAATAATAGAGCGCAAATAACATTTCCATAAACTTTCGTATGTTGATCTGGTCTTCATCAGTGACCAGTTTGACTAAGCCCTTTTTATAAGTATACTTTATTTAATTAATAAAAGTGGACTAAGAGGTAAATGTTCAAAGTCCTAAAATTATATCTTTTAAAATTGAATGTTTTCGAATTTAGAACATTTAAATAAAGTATGTCAGGCATGTTTAAAAAGTTGGCTATTTGTTATAGCAAATTATAAATTAAGGTAAACAATTGGGACAGGATAGAATGAGCTGGATGGCTGCTTTATGTAACAAATTTATAAAACAAATTTTATTTATGTAACAAATTTATAAAGCAGCCATCCAGCTAACAAATTCCCCATCAAACGGTGCTGAAAACTTAAACTTACTTGTTTGTTTCTTGACCTATGCTATAAGAATGTGTGCCAGTGACCAACATGTGCTTTATACAATCTCTCAGGATCATGTTAAAAAAATTATTATGTTACAAGATAATCACTATTTAATGGTAATAATAATTTTAATTGCCTAAAATGTAGGTTATAAATGCTGTTATAAATTATGGGAGACCTGTATATTTAAATATGTACAAAACGGAATATTAAAATTAAAATTTACAGTGGGCAATTACAGATCAATAAAAACTTAGGTCAAAATGCTTATAGTCTAGATTAAACACCCTTAAAATTATTTCATTTGGGAAATCACTGATATCTAGGCTTTTCCTGCCTTTTTAATCGACAATGACAATTTGTGGTAAGTTTCGGGCCCAAGCCAATTAAACTTTTTTGTAATTGAACCATTTTCCATTGGGGCATACATAATTTGCTAGAATGTTAAGCTCTTTTCAATGATTCAAATTTATTGGGAATGGTTTTTACACATGTACAAAGTTAATGGAAGATCAATTTTTTAGGCTTTTATAGTGTGGAATGTTTGTTCTCCAAATTTTTATTTACTAATTTACTCAAACTCAAATTACAACCTTTAACTTTGAACTTAATGATTCTAATAAGGCCCGGTGTCTTGGAATGTATACTGTGTTTGTAGTGTAAAATAACTACCATCTTTCTACACATATACAATATACATATTAAAATCAAAGTCCCCGGTAGTGTCTGTCTGCCTGGATGTATGTTTACAATAATCTCATAAACTACTGATTGGGTTTTTCTTAAAATGTTTTTCGTCAATTTTTTTATTTTGATCCCTGAGGATACTTTAATGTATAAATCGTTATGGTTTTGTGACATCTTCGACAACCATCATCATATTGATGATGACATATTTAATTTAATAAAGATCTGAATCATCAAGCATTCGCAAATATGTACTACATTATTTGAATATTTTTTAGATTGCTGTAGTAAGCTATCTTAGTGCAGCAACCCAAACTTCAAAAAAATATGGCATATATCTCTAAAGACAGGCATATGCTATAAAATAATCCAACCCATAATAAATCAATATGATGATGGTTTTCGAAGATGTCAGAAAAAATTAATCCATCTGAAAGCTTTCACAGCAAATTCTACCTAATCCTAATGTTTGAGATATAACAAGACAATTTATTATGGGTTGGATTATTTTTATAGCATATGCCTGTCTTTAGAGATATATGCCATATTTTTTGAAGTTTGGGTTGCTGCACTAAGAAAGCTTACTACAGCAATCCAAACATCTAAAAAATATTCAAAATAATGTATACATATTTGCGAATGCTTGATGATTCAGATATTTATTAAATTAAATATGTCACTGACCTTAAGCATCTAAATAATAATAAATAATAACTCTGTCCACCATACAGTTTAAATAAATGTTTAAAGAGTTTTAGTAAATTAAAACTACGCGCAAGAATTGTAAAAACGCGAGTCAGCTTGAATTGTTTTGACTATGGAAATCGCTTGATACATGCCACATTTTTGCCATGCAGCCTAGCTCCACTTCACCCCATGTTGAAAAAAGCGCGCGTTTTGTTGGAAGGTGCACTGAATAATTTCAATTATAAATTATTTCTGAGTTGTATTTATTTGGTAGATTTGTAATTTCAAATAATTGTAAGTAGGTAAATTGGTTTTTGGTTACTTGTTCACTATTTTGTTTTACGTCGGCAAAGGTGCTTTAAAAAATATCACCTATAATACTGGTGTAAGATAACCACACACACATAACCACATCACAACACAACACACACATTGACTCAGCCCTGTAGTAAGTATCGTAAGAACTTGTGTCACAGGAACTAAGCAACGCTATGGTATATACTAAATAGATAAGAATACAACATCCAAGACCGGTAAGCGAAACAATGCGTCTTGCAAATAACACAAAGTCCCGCGCCCGCCGGGATTCGAACCCGGAACCTCTAGCGTAGGAGTCGGCTGTTTACACCACTGCGCCACCGAGGTCGTCAAATATAGGCTAGCATAAAGTAAATCCCCCTGTTAGCGTTGTTAGTGGCTCAATGTGGTGTTTTCACAGTTAAGCGTATCCTGACTGTAGTCCCCTTTAGTTCTTGGCCTCTGGGCCGTTTTAACTTTTTTTAATACCTCCTATTTCTTCTGATTCAGCCGTTGCGAGTCTGAAAACAATCGATAGGGTGTCAGGGCACAGCTGCGTTATTCGTCGATTATTCAATCATAGGATGCCACTGTTGGTCCTGATGAATATGAGTTGTAGTGGTGACGTACTTCATACGTTAAATTAATGTCAGTATTTTTTAATTATACATCTATGCCGCATTTTTGTTTGGTACTTGGTTTATACCTATCTGAAAGCTGTTAATCTTCTATCTCCTCTATCGACTCAAAAATGTGTACCCGAAATGGTATTTTCATTTAGTTGTATAGCGTGCACGGCGCATTATCATGTTGCTTAAACCAAAAGTTGTCTCGTCACAATTACGGCTTTTTGAGACAAGTTTTTAACATGGTATTGACTGGTTATTTTGAAGCATTAACATCTTAAAAAAAACCTCTAATTGTTAATTGAACGGTTGCAAGGATCGAATCCGTCGATTGAGGTTGATAGTCGTGATGGTTGTCCCGGAGGCTCTTCATATTCGACACGTTGTCGACCTTTTTGGATCTCTTTATTCCATTTATAAACATGTTTTTTCCATAAAATATCTTGTTACCAAAGGCCTACTGCCCCATCCACAAAGATTCAGCAGGAGAAAATTCAATCCGCAACCAAAATGCAAAACAAAACGAAATTCAAACGTTTTTTATTACCAACCTAAAAAAACTTCCTACAAATTTACTTGTGCGAACATTATAAATTCAAATGTCACCTTACTTTTTGGGCATAGTATTAAATTCCACCCTCTATTACATTCCAAATTAAGCACACACAAATTGGTTAACTCTTTTACAACAGATTGAACATGCTCAAATAGATATAGGTATTAAGCATTAGCACTAATTTTCAGGTTGAAAATGTCGCACAAACCAACACCATATTCTCCAAATTTCCCTGTGAGCCAGGGTTATGCTCCACCACCTGAAGACAGTAAGGCACCTCAAGCGTATCCTATGAGTCCACAACCATCTACAGGGTACCCAGGGCCTCCTCCAGCTCATATACCAATGCCAATGCCTCAACCATCAGGCCCCTTATTGCCACCTGGAGCTCAACCATTACCTGGAATGCAGCCTGGTTTTCAACCAGGGTTTCAACCAGGATTTCAGCCTGGATTTCAGCCTGGTTATCAACCTGGATACCAACCTGCAAGCCATCCTGGCTACCCTGCTCCTCAAGGATATCCCATGCCAATTGTCCAGCAGCCAGCACCTCAGGCACCAGGTAAGCTCCAATATATAAATGAAGTCTTAAGATAAACACAGGTATAGGAGTGTAGAGACCGTATAGTTACAATGCCGTACGTGTGATGCATTATTTATTCAATGAAATTGATAACTTCTTCACCTACAATAAACAGTTGGCACATAATGAACTCCATAAAGGTGACCTGATGTTTTGCTCCAAGTGAGTTAGGGAGTGGCTATCTGTAGATTTGTACAACAAGCCTATATATGCCTCAGCTTCGCACCAGCATCTTCAATTAATTTTAAACATAAAGACGGCAAAATTACTAGCATGATTGACCTTTATTTGTATTTGGCGTGTATTAAAAAGCAACGATGTGAAAAAATATTTCCAAAGGTTTTGTGGCTCAGGAACGTTATTTTACCAGTTCTTTTACCTTGATTTTTATACGCTTCTACATCTACCGGAACTTGTTGCGCGAATCGTAACTATACTAAAAGTTATGGTAAAGATGAACTGTGGTTGTTGCTTCTAAACGGATAGACCATTTTAAATACATTTTTATGTATTTGACAGTTAAATCGGAGTTAGTTATAATAATAATAATCAGTCATTGAATCAGTCCTACACTAAGAAAGTCTTGTATCGCAGGTACTAAGCAACGATATGGTATATACTACATATATAAGAAAACAACATCCAAGACCGGTAAGCGAAACAATGCGTCTTGCAAATAACACAAAGTCCCGTCCCCACCGGGACTCGAACCCGGAACCTCTGGCATAGCAGTCGGCTGTTGTACATCAGTGCACCACCAAGTTCGTCAAATTTGTATATTTATATATGTACATATAAATGCAACCTTTAACGCAAAGTCTCAGAACTCATGATAGATATCATATGAGTCTAAAGACCTGTGCACACGAATTCTATTGAACGAACATAACATGTACAAATGCGATATAAACGCGGTATAAAGTTTATATAAACGTCCATAATTTTAGGGCTCGACATGACACTGCTAATAAACGCAAATGGTCAAGCTATCAAGACAACACAATTGAAGAAAGAATGTTGATACTCATCTCAAAAAATCTGTTAATCGGCCCTGACTGAAATCTGCTCTTTTAAACTAAGTCGTGTGCACATGCCCTAAGTTAAGTGACTCCTTTTTAGAGATAAAGTTGTTTACAGTTAGCAAATTTAAATGCATTGCTGTCAGCTCACTGATAACATTATATATATTGTGCCCCTCAAAGATACTACACCTATCATTAACATACATTTTTAGAAGAGTTATTGTTCACATTTTCAAAAATAATATCGCAGTTAAATTCTTAAGGATGCTAATTGACAAATCAGCCAATTATTTTGAAATCCTAGAAGAAGAAGATAATCTGTGTTACGTAAACAATGCCAAGTCAACCAAGTGGAATAGATTTAAAAAATATATGACAAAGAAATGTTATAGTTTGAAGGGAAAGAAGGACTACGTGTATTTTCAAAATATAAGTGTAGCCCTTATCAAAAGAAGTTTCGTAAGAACTTATAGAGATATGTTTAATTTCAAGAAAAGTGACTATCAGCAATTCTTGTCTGAAGAAGAAAAAAGGTTTTCGTTGTTTATTAACAGCCTGGGTGTGGTGGAGGCGTAACTTTACCTGGTCTTTCCGAATCCTAATTGTGATGTGATGTGTGTGTCTTCTAAACTTTTTCTTTAGGTATAATTATTTCTGAAGCTATTAATCCTTTCTATTTATCTGTTACTGGTAAATGTTCAATAAGATTTTTATCAGCTTACCAACTAATTATTTGACTGTACCTATGTGTGATTGAACCTTGAGATTACTGGCTGACCTAAGATTTGTCAAGAATAAACCCATGGATAAGAATAAAGAAAAGTTTCTCCCAGACCGAAGTCGAAACTCGCCCACCAGACACAATTAATAACTGTTGTATGTGCTGCTCCATATGACGTGTGCTATAGTACTTTTACATGTATTGTGTTAGGTAATTGATATCTGACTGTCTCGGTAGAAATTTTAAAATTAAATTAGAATCACAGCTAGCAATCCTACTTGACTGAAATCGTTATTCTATTTTAAGGTAACCACTATTTTAAATTCACGATTTTTATCGATACCTACCTCTTTGCAAAAATATTCTATATTGAAATCGCATAGCGTTTTCTCACTTTCTGCGGTTTTGGACTGTGTGAAAAAGCTTACTTTTTATTTGAATCTTAATTTAATAACTTTATGCCTTCTATTGGGGTGCAGTTTTAGTGATTTTAGTTGGTGTTTATTAATATCAGCTATTATAATAAAATACCGGTCAAGTGCGAGTTGAACTCGCATACAAAGAGTACAGTTGTACAAAATTTAACAGCGAAAAAAACGCCAAACTGACACATTTCTTGTATTTCTTCCGTAATTACCCGTTTAGTTTACTAAAGTCCAAAATATTTTAAATAATGTCTCTTTTTTATGTAATAAATTATGGCATTTGGCAGATATTTTTGCATTAAAAACGAATATTTAGTTACGACTGCCTCTACTTAGAAATCTCGCTCGATGGGTTTATTTCTATTCTGTGTTTATATGTCACAATTGTCTGTGTATTACAATTTTGGATGTTTTTTTATTTTTCAGGTGGCTGGATGAGTATTCCTCAAGGCCTAACGGACTGTCCTCGCGGTTTGGAGTACTTATCCATGATTGACCAACTTCTGGTTCATCAGAAAGTAGAACTATTGGAAGCGTTCGTTGGTTTTGAGACAAACAACAAATACACAGTGAAGAACAGTCTCGGGCAGAAGGTGTATTATGCAGTGGAAGACACGAATTGTTGCACAAGGATGTGCTGTGGTCCGATGCGTCCATTCGACATGAAAATAATGGATAACTTTGGAAATGAGGTAATGTAACTGAAAGAGCACAAGCATCCGTTCAATCAAACTTATATGAGGATAGTTTGCCCATCACAAAAACCGAAACACGTGTTTTAAGTTTTAAGATATTTTTAATATACAAAATATGGAAATTATCTTTTTGTGCTTGTCCCTTGACATGTGCTCTGAATCTTGTTTCTTCTAAAATTTAGTTATTTTAGTTCAACATAAAGTCACATTCTTGCCTAAGTTCAATATAAAGTAGATAACATTTGAGTCATTCGCTATACCTACTGCAATAATATTGATAAATATAAAATATTATATGTATATTATAGTATTGTGTACTTTATTTTTTTTGCGCTATTTTCCCAAATTGTCTTAGTCGCAAACTAAGCCTTATATGGGTACAAATTAACAGGAGTATGTAGGTATTATAAATGTAAATACGTCCTTGAATAGACATTAAAAATATCAAAAATCTCAGAGAAAATTGTCGTGTTCATTACCTACGCAAATGTCTGTAAGCTTGTGTAACGAAGAATGTCAAACAAACCTGCGACCAACCTGAAGTGAAAGAGCCTCAGCAAGAATTGAGGATCTTTCACTCATCTCACTCGCACACATCGCCTTAGAACCGGGATCTATTCTTCCTTACCTATTGAAAGTATTGAAACTCTCCAAAATTAGATATATCTATTCGTAGATAGGCAAATTGGATGGAACCTAAAAGCAAAGTAAACGCGGAATATCGTACGCGCTTGAAATCTTCATTTTATTTATATCGCAAATGAAAACATATGATTTGTTTGATGTTTTATAAAGTAAGTAATTATATTTAAATTTTTATTCACAATGAATTAAGTCTTTTGTGATGATTTAAAGTGTATACAAGTTTTAATTGTGAAGACGTAAAATCTTTAAACTTTGATAATTAAAAAATATCTTAGACTTGAAAACTTAGAAAAATGTACGATTTTTATAAGTAAAACACTTAATAGATTATTGTACTAAACAAATCTCTGGTTGCTTGACACTCAAATAAGATAAGGGTAGGAAGGTATTATTACCTAACGCCTGCCGGTGTTGCATATTTTCTTCGGTGTTCTGGTCTGTGTTTTACTTTGATATCTAGTGTAAAGTAAAGATTTAATAGCAATGAGGCTACATAATTCTTTACCCGACAATAACTGTAAAAACGACAAACAGATATTTCTCAGCTTGCCCTATCTTGAAACCCTAGTCACGCCATTGACTTGATGTTTACAAGCCAACGTATGGATGAACACTTACATTAATTTAAAAAACCCCTCGAAATATCGAAACCCTTACCCCTTTACCAATCTTAGGCGACCGTATTTTTGAATATTTTATTTATGTTTTAATTGATATTGTTATTTTTCAGGTTATTCACCTAAATCGTCCCTTGGCGTGCGACTCTTGCCTCTGCCCTTGCTGGCTGCAGTCCATGGAAGTGACGGCTCCACCTGGAACGGTTATTGGTTCTATAGAACAAGACTGGTCCATATTCAAACCCTGCTACAGCATCAAGAATGCAGCCGGGGATGTCGTCCTCAAAATAAAAGGACCGTTTTGTACTTTCTCAATTTGTGGAGATGTTAAATTCAATGTAAGTAAAAATAATTTTGCAAATCGAATGATGAAGATGAATCGAATCGTACTGATTTGGTTTGCTTCTAAATTAAAAATAGTACAAAGCTTCATACTAAATACAAGCTGCCAATATTAAATTCTATTCTCAAATATTTAATTAAGCCATAAAAAATACTTGTACTATGGGTTCTAACCAATAATAGGTATAAAATACTCACAAAAATATTTTTTTTAAACTATAGAAAGGTGATAAATTATTATCTTGAATGTTGTGAAATAAAATATTTTGCGATAATATATAATAGTAACATAACATAAGATCAGGCCGTTATCCCTCGAGAGGGGTAGGCAGAGGTGCTACACACCGCTTTTCGCATGTTTATGTTGAGTCCCAGTGTGACAGGTTGCGAATCTGTCGCCACTATCCGGATTGAGAAACATAGTAGCTACAACTTACAACTACGGCAACCCGAGACTCTAACCCTCGACCTGTTCGCTCGGGTCGGTCCGTTATCCAAGGCTACGGGACGGATAACGGACAAACAAAATAATATAAAACGATTGATATGAAATTAACTTTAATTGCGTTTATAAATTTATGGCATACAATGAAAATAGCGTAATTTATAGAATAGGAATGAAACACAACTTGGTGAGCAATTATCCATTTTGGAAGGTATTTCGAATTTATTTTATGTAAAATAGCCGTTTGAAAACATCGTCAGCAAGCCCTAGAACAAAATATATTATCAACAAGTTTTGCTTAGTCAAATGACTGTGAAGGCTATTCTTTTTATTAACTCACAAAAAAAGTAAAGGTTATGTATTTGACTGTCCCTATGTTTTATGTATGTCACCGATTTATCTGTCAATTATGGACCGATTTTCAACACCCTCTTTTTTTCTTCAAAAAGTGCATACTCCTGAGGGAAATTAAAGGAAATCCTCAAATTTTATAGGCACATACGTAGTGATTTGTGAAGTAGAATTGATGATGAAGACCACAGATATACTCCGAAAATACTTGATATAAGGGAACTCCTCAACAGTTAAATATTGATATGCTGTTTAGGCTGATTCGAATGGTATGAAATGTGCCTTTATTGAAAAGTTATAATGGTCAGGATCTGACTGATCTGACAATAGAGACTGGGGGTAAAAGGAAATCATTAACTCATTACAATAATATTGTATTTGGGCTTGTTTAAATGGTACGAATGGCGACTTGATCGAAAAATCATAATAGTAAAGTGTCGCTACAAAGTAAAAAAAAACAATATTCAAACATAACCGGCTTCTATAAATATTTTAACACCTGTAGATTGGTTTCAAACGAAAAAGATATACATCCAACACGATAGTTGCCATAAAGAATTGAATTGAAAAAGATATAAAGAATATTTAGTCTTTGAAGTCGGTTGTTTTTTTTAGATTTTTTTAAATTCACTTTTACTTATTATGCTCGTAATTGTTTTATATTGTACAATAATTTAAAGTTTACCTTTCTCCTGTCCAATTAATATCTATCAAAATGTAAAATAATGTTATCCCTATTTTATTGGAACAGGCATAAAACTAAATCTTTGAGGTTGCTTGGCGGGAATGGGTAGTGTCAGTTCAAATTTTCTTAATTTATTTTCTCTTCTCGTACTTCTGCAAGATTTAATGTGTAAAATGCTAATATTTAAACCAGTGTGTAGTGCTGTTCAAGTCTGGAGATAGTGAAATACGACGATTTGGCTGCTCTTTTCGTCATCTCTGCAGTAACCTATTAGAGCCTACAGTAACCGTTATAGTGTGTTACTGTAGACGTATTTCTACAGACTATCATTTCATTCCTCATCAAAAGTTGATAATAAATATTCTTTGACATTATCAAAATACTAGAAAGTTATTGCCATTATGATGGCAATGCCAGAAAAAACTACATCTTTAACTTAAAATAAGTGCATTGTTATTTTAGGTATATTCCAAAGATGGCGAGACAAAAGTGGGTAAAATAACTAAGCAGTGGTCAGGTCTAGCAAGGGAAGCGTTCACGGACGCGGACTACTTTGGGATATCCTTCCCTATGGACCTCGACGTCAGGATAAAGGCTGTGCTTTTAGGAGCTTGCTTCCTTATTGTAAGTACATTTTTATTCAAGAGTGTGAAGATTCAGAAGTGTGAGAATTCTTAGGCCTCTAGCAGAGTGTTAATTAAAAATAAGACATCAATTGGCTGATTGAAATTGAAGAAATCAGGTGATTTAGTTCAAATAATAGCTTAATTTGACATCCTATCCTAAGAAATATTTAATATGACTTTTAGGCTTTCCGCGT
Source organism: Choreutis nemorana (assembly GCA_949316135.1). Taxonomy (NCBI): domain Eukaryota; kingdom Metazoa; phylum Arthropoda; class Insecta; order Lepidoptera; family Choreutidae; genus Choreutis; species Choreutis nemorana. The sequence continues at coordinate 6,624,570 of OX438598.1, forward strand.
CCGCTGTGGTTACGGTCCCGTGGATTTATTTTAAAAACTCAGGAAACTACTGATTTTTTCGGGCAAATCACCGCAGCTATTGCGTGCGGCGCCCGCAAGGTTTACGGGAGATAGTATTAGGCCACTGGCTTGTAACTGCGGCGAGCCCGTTAAAAGATGTTTAAATGCGAGCATTAGTTCTTAGACAGCCCAGGGTCGGCCCGAGGGTCGAATGAGTGGAGTGGAGAGTAAAAATCAGCGAAGGGCACCAATACACGATCTCGCCCTACCATCTTCATGTCCTAGGGCTGGCGCTGCGCCTGTGATTGTAACTTTGGTACTGAGCAGCTTTGCATAATTTTCATACAGTATCTTCAATGAACTTCAACATAAAATGAAAAATAATTTATACTACTACTTTTTGGGTTACATTTGTTACGGAGCCCCCCGGACGGATAGAGCCACGATTGGCGCGACGTAAATTGCTTCAGTCAGAGATTAGCTTTAATTTTTCTTAAAGCGTATAGAACCGTCGAGCACTAAGGCCCTTCCGATTCTTGCGAGTGTTCTACCAGTAGATTTAATACAACGGCGTGCGGCAATGTATTATAATTCGCGGAATGGTATGAGTTCAAATTTTCTTAAACCGAAGGCTAAAATCAGTCGATTATTTGATAGTATCGAAAACGTTCAGGAAAAACTAATTGACGAATGGCAAACTAGATGGGGATACTTCGACTAAAGGACGGCATTTATTTAATTTTTTCTCTACAGTTCGCAAACGATTAAATAAAACGTGGCTAGATATCGATCATGGCGTCGCCCAATTTCTGACTGGGCATGGTAACTTTAAGGGCAAACTCTATTCATTTAACTTGGTGCCGTCACCTCTCTGCGAATGTTCAAATTCGGATCATGAATTTATACAAACTGCCCATCACATCTTGTAGTGTAGTCTCTGGCATGACGAACGGTCAATCGTGTTAAATTCGATTTAGTTTTCTGCGTGTAGTCCTATCTATTATCTTGTGAAAACGAAGGGAAACTTCCGTGCCTTTAAAAAGTTTTGTCACCAATATTACTGGTGTAAGATGTAGGTTAGTATCTAATAAATCCCCTGTTAGTTAGTGGCATTCCGTAGTGTTTTGACTGTCAGGCGTCTCCTCGCTGTCTCCCTACTTAGATTTTTTTTTGGCCTCCGGGCCATTTCGATTGCTGTCTCCGCTTTGCTGGGAGGGAAGTCTGAAATCGGTTTCTTTCTACCTCCTATTTCTTCAGATTAAGTTCGTTGCGGGTCCCAAGACAACTGGTAGGGTGTCCGGGCACAGCCTGTGCCTCATTGCACAGCTGCATTATTTGTTAATTATTCGATCAAAGGACACCACTGTTGATCCTGATGAACAGGAGTTGCAGTGGTGGGACAGAGTGGGGGGTGTGCCCCGAAAAAATATTCAATGAACTAAGTATACATATACCTAGTAGAAACCTACATATAAACGTTCATTACTGCTGGGTTGAAAACCCTGGCTGAAGCATTTATTCACTTAATATGGAAACACACTTGATCATTGTTATTAACATATGTTTTCATTATTTACCAGGATTTTATGTTCTTCGAAAAAAAGGGTAATCAAGATACCGATCGACCTGGTATGCTGTAAACATGTTTACTTCATTGAAAAAGCAAAACAGATGGCGTTACTCGAATCTATATTATGGATCTCTAAGAATAAAATGTAAGGTTCTAAGTTGAGGCCTTACAATATTTGAATTTTACCATTTAGACTTGAATCTTATAAATTTTGATAATTATAATATACTACCATATTCAATTCTTATTTTAGGTAAAATATTCATAAGAATTATTAGAATAATTCAATCTTAAAGCTTACTTTATTTCCTCATTATATAAAAGTGATAAGACCAGAGCTTATTGCTTCCAAAGCTTTTTGTAGACCTCTAAATAATTCACATACCTATAATGAATGATAAAAAGTGATGTTACCATTATGAATCCTAATTCTTTGATAGAAATGGTAATATCTATATTACTTTTCACTAAAATTAATCTTTACCTACTACCTAAATATAAATTCAACATAACATATAAAGTCAGATTATCTATTAACCAAAAAGCACAATAAAAAAGTCCGTAATTAATTAATAAAAGAAAATGAATGATTAGGAACTATGAAAGAATTTAATCCGAGAGTATCCAATATGTACTTACTCAATGTTATACATTATTTGAATATAAAATTTTGTATAATATTGAGTAGCTATGTAGTGCAAACGAGGCTTTAACTTTTGTATCTCTTTTAGTATTTTAATTTTATTTATATTCATGTATAATTAATAAGCAACAAAGTATGTCACTAAAAGAAAGGTACTTTAATTAAAAGCTTAAAGAGTTAGTCGAATCATAATATATGTTAAAGAAAACGGTTAAAATTAAATGACAAATAGGTGCGTTTTATGAGCACAATTTGAATACTCAAAAAGTGTTTATTATCCAATTGTAAAAATATCTAAATACACTTATGGACAAAATTGGGCAACACAAAAAAAAAACTTGTAATCTTCAGTATTTATTACAAATATATGTTAATGCTATTACCAAAATCAATGTTTTAAAATTTATTGCACAGGTTTTTCCCCAAAATCATTTGTAAAAATGTAATTATTGTCTAATGATACATTCTATTTTTTTGTCAAGTTACAAATTTGAGTAAAAATTTCGGTTTTGTTAAATTTTTATCTTGACTACCTTGTTTAAAATAAGTGTAAATTGTTACTGCAATTAATCAGAAAATGTCAAATTTAAACGCCACCAAACTGAGTCAATCGTGTGCTCATGTAGCCCAAGCATTACTTGTATCAACATTTTTGGTACCTCAAGTTGTCGCAAGGTATTGGGAGATCAAACATTATACAAACATAGGATGCTTAAAAATTGCATGCGGGGGAAGCAGGGAAGCAAACTAAAAATAAAATAAGATGACTCAATTAGACGGAATTAATCAATAGTTGCCTGCCAGAGGTTTACTTCTTATCAGAGGCGCTTGAACAGCTCGAGTTAATTTTACTCAAAATTACTATAATTAGAATTATTAAGCTGGAGATAAGTTTTATTCACGGATGAGTTCAGATTTAGTCAGAAGCCAGATGAAAATTGGATTATTATATGTCATTAGTAGAGATGTCCATGAGAGATACACTCAGTGCAAAATAGAAAAAAAGAGACTAAAGGTGGAAAGCTAGCTCCCTATAGATATATCAAATGGGGCACACACGAAACCCTGCGTCGATGAGAATGGGGTGTCCCATGGTGGGGTGTTAGTGTAACAGCGGCAAGATACCAACTGAGATTTTATATGAAATTGTAGTGCCATTTGACTCTAATATTAGAGATGGATTTATTTACAGCCGCAGTTGTCAACAGTGCCAAATTTACCCTACGGCCAAGGTAGGAATGGCCCGAGGCGGCAGGCTGAGAGGGATATCATTTTACAAGTTTTTACTTTAAAAATACTTTACTGATACCATTCTTGACTGTTTTTTCTTTTTTTTTCTGGTTATTTTCTCAATTCGTCAAGTTTTAGTCGACAAACCGTTCCTGTTTCGAAGTAACAATTTTAAATTAACGAATAAAAACGAAATTAAACTTATAAACTTAAATACAACTTGTTTTGTGTTCTTTCAATTTTGTCCACTGCAGTGTATTTTGTCGCTTGTTTTGTAGTTATTAAGTATGGTTTTTGTGAGATGAGCTCTCATTGTTACGATGTTTAATAAAACCTACTTTTTATTTATTATGTTACATAAAGTTTGTTTAAGTAAACCGGGTATTTGTTAAACAAAAAACAGTAAAAAGTAATTAATTTTAAAAGTATTTTATAAGGAAAAAAAAGTTACTTATGATATAGTTATGTATGATACCAAGGTATATTCTTAATTCTTGTCAGGAGAATTTGTACTGGAATTTGTATTTTATTGTTTATATTTTTGTGATTTAATATATTCGTGTCTTTTTAATTTTCTTTGCGTTTTATTTTGTGTACATAATTCTGTATTGAGTTTGGTCTATTTAGCCTGTAATAGGCGTTTTTGTTCAATTTTATGATGGAAGTGATGACATTTTACAAAAATATTACTTATAGTATGGCTCAAAATATATTTATTTTCTTCATTTTAATTACATTATCAACCAGATTGCAAACTAAAAACCAATATTAAATTTTACTTTATAGTCTTGAAGTATACTATTATCTCAGTTCTCCGATAAATCAACCAATAAACTAAGATAAAATAGTTACCTATATATTTTTTACTTGTGTATCTACAAAATTCATGTCTATAAAAAAAGGAAAATAAAGTGTGAAATACAATTTCTAGGTATACTTTATGAAGTAAATCATATTAAAATAAAAATATATACAATAAATAATAATAAATATAATGTGTTAAACTTATTGTATAAAATTTGATATTGCTAATATAGGTTGTTGAAAGAAAAAGTACACTGGGTTATCAATAAATATAATTAAGATCATAATTACAATCATACTTTTATTAGCAGAACTATGTAAAAATTGTATATTTGTTGCAAAGAAATAAAGTAAACTATTTTTGTATCTTCTTAGGTTTGATTAATGCAGACTTCAGAGTACAAACAGACAGCTCTGCCTGGTGGTATGTAAGGTCAGCAAAACTATCTTCTGTTTGTGAAGCAAGAGGTTTTCTTGAAAAATCCATTGTTCTGTGATCATGCTTCAGAACAACTGGCCTAGGTAAAGATGAATGAATTTTTTTAGCCCACTGGCTAGAAGGCATAACACTTTCATCAGGTAATTTAATCTATAAAATAATTAATATTAAATGATGTGTAACATTAATCAAATGACTAATAAGGTCAATAAAAACTAGGATCTTACCACTTGAGTTTTTTTTGCACTTTTATATGCTAAACTCGGCAGTTTTAAGTTTTCCTTATTATTTGATATGGCTGTTTGACTTTTCTGTAGTTTTGGAATGGATGTACAACTAGGTAGTGGTTTTTTAGGTTTTACATCTTTCAATAATGGTACTTGAGGTCCTGTTTTTATGTATGAAGCAATAGGGCTAGAAATATGTTGAAATGCTAATGTTTTACTTGGTGTTTTTTTAGTAGACATTACTTTTTTAGTTGAAACTGGTTGAGCTGGGGTTTTAAAAAGTTCTTTCTTAGGACATGATGGGGTGGTAAACACTTCTTGATGTGGTGTACATACAGGTTCTACTTTTGCAGGAGTGTAATATGCCAATGATGAAGAGGATGTGGCTTCCAATTTACTATTATTTTTTATATCTTTACTAAATCCATCAACATGTTCACTAGTTAACTCATTATTGGCTTTTTTATTTCCCTTTTTTTGACATGTATCCATATTTATTATTTTATTTACAACACTTGTAGTGTTATCTAAATGATTATCATCAGAACATGCTGTTAACATTGAAACCATATTTTCAACCTTCAAAAAGCTTTCATCTGAAACTTTATCCCAACTTGAGTTCAGATCACTTTTGTTATGAGATGAATATACAGCCTCACTAGGGGATTTTGGGCCTTTTAAATGCAGAGAATTTGGAGCAGATAAAAGATCCGGTTCAGAACTTGTTTCAATAATTCTTAAACTTGAGTTTAACTGTTCCTGTAAGGGCTCAATGCATCTGTAAAATCATAATATTCATTAAAATTATTTTGTCGATTTCGTAAAGATTATTTAAGGCCATTTGTCAATTTCACAAAGATTTACGTAACATATATACGTACGTAAAAGTTCGTCTTTCCATAAATATATGTTTTTTCGCTTCTTTTAGTGTCATTTTTCCAAAAAAAATCTCATCTTCAGAGCTACTGCTTTTGCCAGGAGACTGGTCAACGGTAATGCAACCGTCCATTTTTCTCTTCAAGCGGTGTTCAATGATTATTTAATTATTTAATAACAAATAAATTAGCAATTCTATGAAATCCTATATTTAATTTTAAACGTTTCTTTCTAATACATCAATTCGAACAGAAAACGGAAATTCCGTTCAAAGACTAGTTTTTCTTCGGAAAGGCAAAGAGCGTCAAACAGTCTTTATACAGCATACATATTTAATTGAAGGTGGAAAGATGATGTTTATCTATAGTGATAAAATAATAAATGGTTGAATACCACAAGTTTGAAGATTTTTTATTCAGTATTGAGTAGAGATAATTTAATAAGATTACAAGAACTTCCCGTTCATACATGAATTTTTTTGGTTGTAGATTTTAAATTATTTCTTTTATACATCCATGTTTTATTTTTATGTCCAACCATAAAAATTCATTAAATTTGTTTTTGGCTCTACCAATCGTATCGATTCCCTTACAGGACGTAGCATTTATTGTTTTGCTTATTACGGACAATAAAGTGACAGAAAATGTCCTCAAGAAATCCACCTTGACTTGTCGTTTTGTAGCTTTTGGTAATTAGCTAGTCTTAGTAAATTTTGTCTTTCTCTATTGTAGTCACTATTCTAAGTTTGGTTTTTCTAAGGTAAGAAGCGAGTGAATGATCATAAACTTCAAAATATATTTATAGCCTGTTAATGTTACTACATTTTTGTATCACGATTAAACTAAAAAAAAAGTAACTAGAAGCCATTGAAATAGGATTTTCGCAAACATATTTTAAATCTCTTATTATTAAATATTTTGTCTTTGATTTTTAGTAATTGAAGTATTTTGCTTTTTTTGCGTATTATAGATTCTATTCGCATTGTTGACCAGTCGCTTTTTCTAAATACTAGTAAAGAAAATAAAACACCTGAAAATAATTTGTATTTTTAACTTTATCACAATATAATCTATAAAATTTCCACTACCCCTTGCTCATTGTTCCTTAAAAATAACACATGCATATAATTTTTTTGTTTCTGGCTACTGGAATAATAAAAATATGATACTTATACTTTAAAAACATTCCTATTTAATTTTTTTTAATAATTCTGATGCCTCTGTATTAGCTAGATGATCATCATTAGATTTAGCTGGATAACTTGCAGCGAGTTTCAAGTAGTATTTGGCTAGGTCCTCCTTTTGAAGTTTCAGGTAGCAGACCCCAAGTCTTAAAAGATTTAAACTGTAAAATCTTGGTTGTGCTGTTTCAGCTTTAAGGAAATATTCTAAGGCCTCTTCATAGCTTGATCTTGGGGGAGATGAAAATAAAACTTCAGCAATCTTTCTTTGATGCCAAGGCATTTCAGCTATTTGATAACACCACTCACCAAGCATATGTAAAATGGTTGCATCCTTTGGGTTTAAGTTGGCAGCAAGCTGAAAATATAGAAGGTACAGGAATTATTAATTTAAATGACTATTTAATACCTACAATAAGATGCTTTGATCACCTTCTCATTTTTATCATTAGGCATCTAAATTCAAAACAAAGAAATGTACATACAAATATCCATATTCATATATACAGTCAAATACTTATATTACTTGGAGTATACTTTTTTTTAAGAGTTTTTCTTATGCATAATATTTCAAATACTAACATCCATGTGTTTTTTTACATTCTCAAGTTGCTTAATCCTTTCATTGATGCCAACATGTCCACTTCTGGCATCTAATAATAATGCATACCACTTATGAACTGCAAAATGTGCTGGATTTTTAACCAGCTGATCTGAAATTATTTCGTAGGCTTCCAAAATCAGTTCTTTTTTCATGTTCTTGTCAAATTTATCTTCTTTAGACATATTATAAAGCACTCTACAAAGTCGCCACTGTGTTTCAACATCATTTGGGTTCTGAAAATATGATTTTAAGGTAGTTTTAGATTTTTCTAAATATTTTGTTCAAATTTTACACTTTAGCTTCTCACTTGAAAATGAGGGAAAAAGGCAAAAATATTTTGGCTAAATTGTGCCTTGAAATAGTTAAAAAGAAAAAATCACTTAAATACAGCAATAATGATAAAAGTAATGAAAGTAATTACAGTTAGGAAATTCTTTGCCACATATTTATTGCTACAATGTTGACATTCTTAGTAGAATTATGAAGTGTTAGCATTACATCAGGAAAAATATGGTAGCACAGTGACGATGTATGAGTATAAAATAATATTCTGACTATTTAATAATTTAAATACAAGGTAAAATCGACAAATCAAAACGAGTAGCTACTCTACCTACCTCATGAGATTTCAGTAACTTATGACATTCTTCATAGTGCCCATCTTCAAACAAGTAATCAGCTTGTGAAAGAATGGATTCTGCTTTCTCAACATTTTGGGCTACAGCTTTTTTTGGTGACGCTGGCCACAAAAAAGCGAGTCCGGCAAATACTTGAATTCCTATAACATTTTTGAATTCAGTTCTCTAAAAATGAGTTAAACACTTTAAATGACATGCTATTATTGAATTTTGGTTTTATGTACTTAGAATTATCAGTTGATATTTCTTGCCTTTTTATGAAATCTCTGTTTGGAACCGCTGTATTTGTAATTAAATTCAATTATCTGTATGCATTTCGGCAGAACTTTAAATATCCTTGACATGATCTAGAACAAAAAATGCAAAATGCACCTATTGTTTACAACCAAATGCAAAACAACGAAAAGGGACAGTTGGTTGACAACAAGCAGCACAGAGCAGATATGTCCGTCCAATTTAAAAGGTTACTTTTGAAAGTTAATTCAAAATCAAACACGTTGTTATACTTTTTACGTTTTATTCTAGCCTATAATTAATTAAAACCATTATGCATAAACCAAACGTAGTCAAGTTATGTCTGCGTTTCCGTTTTCTTTTAAAATCTAGGGATGTTACCATAAAATCGATTCATTCAACGAATCATTGATTACGAAAGAAATGTTATGACAACAGACAAGTTGTTCAAAACAAATAGATAGTTTTGAAGCGAGCAGTGGCGACAATGACAACGCAACTGAAAATTCGGATAGTTGTACTGAATAAAAGCTTGGTTTTAATACATTTCTGTATTTCCTTAATTTATTTTCTAAAATTACTATATTTAATACTAGATCATTTTAAAGGGAAAAGCTAAAATCACAACATTTTAGTAACAAAAGCTAATCTAAAGATGTTTTCTTTTTCTTAAAGTTTAAAACAATTTTCAGATGTTTAAAGAGCATATCGATTTGTCAATCAATGAAATCGACAAAGTAGAGATTTCCGTCACCTGAAACCTGTTAATTTGGACAGACTATTAAAGTGTAGAACGGTTGATAGAGAGGTAGAACGTAAGCTTGAAAGAGAGAAAGCATAGAATACTCTTAATTTTATGTATGGCATAAAATCCTCTTTGGTACATTATCACCTTTGAGTGCTCAATTTCAGATTTACTTATCAAATTGACAAGCGAACAAGCGAAGTTTCTAGTTTTTTATCATTATATTTGAATCAAAAGTGTGAAAAGTTTTGTCTAAAAGTACCAAAAAAGTACTTAACTGACGTTATACACATGATGATTCATTATATTTTGAGAATTAGTTATATAATGAGGAATAATGTTATTTTTAATAAATCATATTTATTCACAATTTCGTCGAATTCGTCGAATCAAAACACAGTGACCTGTATCACGGCAGAAACAGAAAGGCGTGTGGTACTAACCCAGACGATCTCTCCCATAGATCTACCACCTGTAAAACATCCAAGACAAACATAGATAAGAATTCTACATTCAAGACCGGTAAGCAAAATATGGTCTTGCGAATAACACAAAGTTACCCACCCCCACCGGGATTCGAATCCGTAACCTCTAGCGTAACAATTGGCTGTTTACACCCTTCGCCATAAATGCCGTCAAAATGACATGGTGAATGATGAGACAAAGCTGTAAGATTTTCTTACTCTTTAAAATTACTTTTTAAACAGTTTCAGCTTATTTATATTTCCAGGAATGGTTATTAACGTATTCATGAAACTGTATGACTGATAAAAGATCATGCAGTTCAATTTTTGCCCGAGTTTATGACGTTCTTTAATTAATGAAAATAAAACTATTTAAATTGGTTTAGCATTACATTTAAAAATAATAAGTAAATGTTTCATGTACTTCAAAATTATAAGGTTTATCTTAAGGGAGTACTATGGGTTCGTTTTAACTCACTTTTCAATATGGCAACAATTTAGAAAAATCAATTTCTAACCAAGGGCGGGCGACTTGCGTGCGATTGACAGATGTGTGAAGTGCTACAGTGTTTTGAGAAATGTTTTTGATTTAAATCTTAATTTAATATCAACAATATCATCATGCAACGGTCAGGTAACAAACGTTTGTTATTTTGGGCACCGGTCACAGAAAAGCATATACTGTTCATATGATTATTCTTAATAAGATTTGCTTCCTTTTCCAACGTATTAATCTTTGAATATATCCTCACACACGTACGTAATACATTATCTAGTTTTGATTATCCTTAAATCAATAATTACTATAAATCATCATCTCAAAACGAGTATTACAATTTATGATTAAATAAGAGCTTATCACAATTGCGGCCTGATTATTTTACTTATATATTTCATCAGTCAGATTATTTAGAAACAACTCATATTAATATTGGTTATCAGTTCTACTTTTACTGCCTTTAATTGTTACTATGAATTTTCAATGGCATTTTTGTGAGCATAAAAAGCCTATGTTTTTATTTAAAATAAATTATTAGATTTCAATTGTTATGGGAAACAAACATGTTAGGTACTTCAAGTAAGGTTTGCCGTGTCCTTACTAATTTTGATAGCATACTGTGATTTTTATTACATGATTACATTTGGCCAATACCTGTAATAGGTGTTTGTCTATGGGAAATCCTTATAAGACAGGTCTCTGTACTGAATAGAAATTTGTACTTTAGACCTCTATAAAGATAACATAAAGAAGTATTTTATAGTCTCCTTATTAAAAATATATAAGGCAATTTATTGCTACATATTTTATATAATTCTACTTAATTCTACTATTCAGTACTCACTGACTGAATATGTTTAACTAATTCTACCAGATTTTAAGGTATGAATTCAATATTTTTTAAATTAAAGGTATGTGTTAAAGGTAGAGGAAAGAAAGTAAAATATTTATAATATATTCAATCATGTTTTTCTCACCTTCATTTAAGTTCATACATTTATAATTAAAAAAATATAAACAAATATCGTACAATATTTGTGTGATGAAAAACAACCAGAACAAACTGTTAAGAAAATAAAAAAAATTCTTTAGTAAAATAGTGAGACAAAATTATAAAAAATACCTAGATGATTAGTTTCTAAAGATGGCTTAGTTTATATACCATCAACTCAACCAACATGTCTTTTGTGTTATAAAAATCACCTAAATAAATAACTTTGTTTATGTGTTACAAAGGTTTCCTCAACTAAGGTTATGTGATTTAGGTATGCCATATGTTTGTTTTAAAACACTTGATTTTTGTTTACAAATTTTTATTAATTTCAAGCAATAAGCAAATAAATATAAATGTGATTTCAGTCTGTATGAATTATACCTGAAAAGTAAATCTGGCCAAAATTTTTGGAGTATCGTATGTAGAATGGCGCCTATCACATGCAAATTACATTTTTAAATGAAACTACTATGTCATATAAAACCCCTCTTACTTTACTGTGGTAATACAGAAAAAGAAGGTTATTTGTTTGACCTTGATGTAATTAATGTGTACATATTATTATGTATGTATCTATATTGTTCAGTCCTCTGTTCCCTCATCATTAATAAATGGATAAACCAATTTTGATAAATAAAATATCATTTGATTTGCTTTTATTGTTCTAGTGGGTATTAAATATGTTATAATTCAAAATGGAGTTCAAACTGATCTATTTTATTTGTTTCTTTGGTCCAAAAGTAAGTAAAAAAATTTAAAAAGAAAATTTTCACATATATTCTCAATGGTAGAATTAAATGGGAATATTCTTAGTAAGATAACCATCTTTAGGCACAGGTGATAGCGGGTTTTAGCAGAAATATTCCACATAATCTTCCCATTTTGGGAAATTTACGTAGAAACTTTCTTTTAAAAATTTATGTGGATTTATTATGGTATGGCGGATTACTGAGTTTTATTTTATTTTTACTAAATTAAACAAAATTGCAGTTGTAATATGAACATTTGTTATTAGAAGGTATCTTGACACCCTATATTATTATTACTCAACATTATTTCAGTGATTCTTTGTTACTTTCATCATCCCTATTGCCTCAGTCAAAAAATGCTCCTATAATGGAATTCTACTATTAATTTTATACCTGTATTATATTATAAATTTTATAGTTACCATATGTTTTATTTAGTTTTCTTTCAAAAGATATTTAAATAAATATCAAGTTTTACAAACTTTTCCCTGGAAAATTCATACTATTGAATGGAGAAAGTAGAAGTATGAATATTGGTCGACATTACTTACAATCGCGTTCGGCGGCTCTAGATCTTGTGATGATCTTGTGTATTCCCACCATGGGAATATTTCCGGGAATATATTATATTTAGATTGCGAGAATCTAATCACAAGGAACTTAAAAATTTGGAAAAATGAAAATGGTGGATGTCGGTAAAATATTCGTTCTCAAAAAATGTTTACATTACCATTATAACAATATGAGTATCAAATAAAGATGGTATACAGACCATCCTAAAATAAAATAATTATTCAAGACTTTAGCGATACTATTTTGACATAAATTCTTAAAAATAATAAATTAAAACAATTGTTATCCTACATTGGCGGCGTAGCATAGGTTAGCACTCGGGGTGGATTTAATTTTTACTAAGCACCCGCCTCAGAATAACTTCTAATCGGTAAAAAATTTCCGAGGTAGGTATGTGGGGTCGCGAGTTACCAGTTCAAACCGCTAGTAATTATATGGAAAATGATTATATAACTGCGCGAGTCACGTGTCTGTTGTCGTTGTCATTCCTGATATCCGGGGTGGACCGCCCCTCCGCCCCATCCTTACGCCGCTACTGTAGTCATAAAAACAAAAAACCTGCATGTTGAAAAACAAGTATGTACCTAATATAATGTATTAAAGTATATGTATTAATAATAATGTTCGCGCAGGCAGGAAAAAACAAACATTACAGAAATAACTACAAAAACTATTCATAAGTTTGTCACCGTAGTACCTACAAAGGAGTGCTGGTCTAATTAACGGGGAGGGTTTTTCTTCAATATTTAATATGTTAACCACACGATTTTTTTATCTGTTTCCCATCTCAAAAAAATATTATTCAGTCCATTTTGTTACAAGTAAGTAGCCGTTTCAACAGGTCGATAACGTTAAAAACATATTAATGACTGATAGTTCTAGAAATGTATAACTGCAGAACTCACCAAATTAGGGAACGTTTCGGTTGACAGCTCTGTAGTAACGTACGTGAGAAATATAATGAAAAATAACAATAGGCTGGTAGTGTAAAACGGGAGGATAGGTCGAGAAATAACAATATTGCACTGAGACTTGTACTGTAATCGACACCCTTTGTCACGGTTGCGGTGGGAGCTCCATACGGTGTAGTGCTTCTGAACAAATACCTATGGATATACTTCCCAGCATACATATAATTTTCTTCAAAATTGAACAAGCGTTCAGCTTGTTACATCAATGGATATTTAATGTTTATATTAATTTGACCTCTATATTTCTTTGCAACTGTATGGTTGCATTGTTGAAGATTCGTTTCGGATTTTGATTTTGATTGCAATATTGACCGACTTAAATTCATAGCAGAAGAAAATATGACTTCTGCTCCCTTGGGTTGGGTTATTCCTAATATTTTTCTGTCAATGGTATTTCCCACTCTTGAGTTCTCATACCTTGTGACGAACAGACAAACCTATAGCTTTTGCTACGATAGGAATTTAAAAAACATAACAAGTTGCATTTAATAAATTTAGTGCAAGTTGCGTATGTCAGTCAGTCGCCAGGAGATGGCTGACCTTAAGACCTCGTCGGCCGCTGTGGCGCCGTGGAATCCGCCGAGTTGCGAATTCTCTCAGACTGAAATAGAAGTAAAGCTTGAGTGCAGTCGCCCGCGCAGCGTTGCAGTGTGAGCTAGTTTGACAGTCATACGCTTACATAGCCTTTTATGAACTACGTCAGAAATATACGTTCACGTCAATTTGCTTATATGGCTTTTCCATCTTACCGCTAAGTCGATGTTTATCTATAAGTGTGTCAACGAACTATTTGTTTACTTGTATTCTTTTGAAGATTCAAGTGTTACTTAAAAGTGCAAGGTATATGTAAGCAAAGTAGGTAATTAAATACTTAAAGTAAAGCAGATTGGTTTCTGAAGTCGGCGCAATGGAAGCGATAGACACTTTTTGTAAGGCTTTAGTTATGATTTTTTATTGATTTCTAGCATGCAGTATATAAGGCTTTTTCTCTTGACTGGCGATGTTTTGATAATAATAATTGTATTTGTTACTTTATGCTCATTTAGTTTTGGTTTTACATGGTTGTATAATATTGTTAGATTAACTAAATTATTCTAGTTGATAGTTAATTCAATCAATGATAGCTTTCTACAACTATCAAATGCAATAGGTAAACATGTTTCCATTTGATAGTCATACTTGTTTACTAACATTTATTATTGAAAATAGATTGTTTTATTTATTTTATGAAAACAATTGACTGTCATAACAATAGTAAGATTCAGTGGCACATACAGCTTCATTCGTTTTACATAGGTAGTATGTGCAACTCGGACAAACTGGTATCGTGCAAACGTACGTTACAAACTTTTAAATGTTTTGATGGGTACAAGTACAAAATATAAGTTTATATTCATCTCTGCACTTGAAGTCCATATGACTAATAATATTCATCATTCATCATAAATGGACAGTGACTATATGAGTGATAATAGTCTTGAGAGTGTAGAAACGTGCTGTCTTCCATGCCTAGGTATATCTGCCTCTATTTCGTGTCTATAACTGAACATGATTAAATTTTATATTAAAAAAAAATAATGAAATCTAATTACATATTTTTTTGTTTCATGTGCTGTTATCTTCATTTTGTAGCGGTAAGTAAAAAATACTTTGATGCTTGCAATTTATTTATACGCACACATTTTACACTCCAACCTAAAAGATCTTCAGATTTAACTTAACTCATATGATTTGAAAATGCAATACTTTATAACTGTAAGATATTTCGACAGGACCGTTTGTCCACCGGGGCACGTATTTGAAGCGTTGAAAGAATTACGAGTAGGAATTTGCGGCCGCTATACGGTGCTTGGTTGTACAATGGACATGGAGATGGTGGGTAGTCCCTGGGCACCGTGACATCGATACCAAGTCACCGAGTCCCTACGGCCTGACAATGCCGCGCCTGCCGAAGTCGGCCGACTCATTGCACACTCAATGACGACTGCAATGACGCGTCTGTTATTCGATGATTGTTTAATCGGCCCAGTTTAAATATTTGCTATCGTTGTGCGGTCGTATCGTTGCGGAATTTACGCATCGCGTCGGTATTAGTTAACGAATAACTTTACGGAAAATTGAGGGTTGCGTGGTTCGATATCGGTCAGTCGAACAAACAATTACGTTGTTTTCGTTATTTCACCAGGAATATATTTTCTACATAGTCAGTTAAACTTCTGCCCTGTCAATCATTTGAAAATAAGAATTTTTTTGAATGTTTTAAAAGTCCACTCTATTGGCTTATCAAGTTTATAAACTTGTTGTGTCAAATTTTAATGTTGTCAAACAATCAGTTGGTTAACTCGCGGGCTTCTCCGATCCGCCGGATGTGATTTGTCGACGGGATA
The DNA here is from genome assembly GCA_949316135.1 of Choreutis nemorana. Classification (NCBI taxonomy): domain Eukaryota; kingdom Metazoa; phylum Arthropoda; class Insecta; order Lepidoptera; family Choreutidae; genus Choreutis; species Choreutis nemorana. The sequence goes on from OX438598.1 coordinate 6,640,397, forward strand.
TAGTGGTATCGCGCTTGCAAGTGGCACATATTGTTGTAATTATTGCAGTATATTTCCTTTGTAAACAAGGCACGGGTGTTGTGCATGCGATTGATCATACTCAATAATTTTGCATTAATATCAATTAAAGAATGGCATCACTTTCGGAATCATCTCTTAACAGAAATCGGTCTAGGCCCGTACTGTCCCGATACAAACCAACGTCTAATGAAAAGGTAAGACGATTATTTAATTCCTAAATCATATACCATACCTTGTCGACGTTATTACAGGTTTTATATAGAGAAGTTAGTATTCCTTGTTTCATGATATTTATGACTGAACGCTAGTCATTTAATTGTATTGTATGTATTCATAAGTCATAACAGCTGGTCGGGTGTAGCTAGGTCAACTGTTATAAGTTTCTATGACCTGTATTAAAAGAATGTTAGTCGTTACTTTACAAGGCAAGTCCATTAGAAACCTGCCGTCATCCTCTTCACTGTAAATAATTTTACTACTTGATTGTAAAGTAATACTAATACCTAACTATATTCACAATAATCGTCTTTTGTTAGAAATGTTTGTTAAAATATTTACTGCGAAAACATACAATTCCTATCGTATGTTGCAACGTGTACTAACTGCGATTATGCATCGGTTAAATTATTTTCGATTGAGTTTTGTAGGCGTTGCTTGTTCGATATTCATTTTAGTGCAATTTATCAAAATTGCGTGGGATTTTCTTTTAATTAAATACATGTAGCAAATCTATTCAAAAGATAGAATCACTAGTGGGATGCGTTCATCATTCATTAAGAAATTACAACTGAATTGTTTCCCAAAACATCGGGCCACTTATTAAAGTTAAATCGTTTGATTGTGTTGTGTCTGGTGAACTAGTATAAAATCATAGAACCTTTTGTAGTAAAATAATAATATAAAATTATTTTGCTGCATTTATGCTGTAATATCTATAGTTTTGACTTTTGATAAATATGGTTAGTAAATTATGTGATTGCTACAGCTTTTTGGTATAAAACCTCTTTCTCGTCCTTTGAAGATTGCATCCTCTTGTTTTCGGGACAATATTAAACATACATCAAAACTGTTATTCGATTTCATTCAGCTATATTTGTAGTCGTTTATGTTAGTTAGGAGTTGTTTTGGAAACAAAAGAGAATTGTTTGTGCGCACGTGCCTGCTTAGCTAAACAGCGCGTTCTAAACTCTGCCAGCCCGTAACTCATTAGGCACAACCAGTGATAAATCACGAAATTTACTTTTATTTCTTCCGTAGGCATAGTTTATGGCTCGATAAATTAATACTTCTTTTACGTACATGTTTGTAAATGAACTAGGAAATTTTGACGTGAGGATCAATATGAGTCAAAATTAGGATTTGTATTAATTTACTTATTTTTAGCGCTCAAGAATATCGATCCAAGAAAAAATCTACGACGTACCTTCTTGTTTAAATATGGGAACTATGCACCTACTGTGTATGTATGCATTCAATTAATGCCAGGGTTTTTCCTTTTAAGTTATTGACGCAGTTAATCTGTTCTATACCCGCTCACTAATTGTCAACCTAAATAACTTTATCTGAGTAAAGTTGGACATGCTTACCTATCGATAAGTGAGTACGACTTCAGTATCTAATCTGTAGGGTATGTTCAATTACCTACTTATACATTCTTACTTAGGTTATAATTTTAATGTTTTTAAGTAAACGAATGGGAATCTAATCTTTTACGTAACTTTTATGATTACTTGAACTATTATGCCTATTTTTGGAATAGAACGAGCTGCCTTGTCCTACATAATAAAGATACATAATGAAAATCTAACAACATACAATCTACATACATATGTCGATGTTTGTTAACGTCTACTATATACTAAATTCTGGCGGTAGTCGTTGCTGTGCTATATCTCTACAACGTTCATTTTCTTTAAGATTATCTAATTCGAATGTTTCTGATCAAGAGTTAAGTTCCATCGAAAGACATGTCCAAATACTTGTTTTTATTTAATTAAAAAAGACTACAAGAAAGAAAAAAAGTTCGTCAAACTTATTCGACTATTGTCCTTAATAAAATTTCCAGTCTGATAACCTCGGGAGTGTAATAGTTTGAATTCAAACAAAGTCAAAGTAATGCATACCATAAGAGCATCAGTGCAATGCGAGCATAAATTACTTAATGAAGCGTGCTGGCGGCATTCTGACCATGTTGTTTTAGTTAAGATCCACAGCTCCATATTGGTTTGATTACCGTAGCCTACATTAACATTACATATAATGTAATTAATTACGCTTGACCCTTTTGATACTTTCATAAAAAGTTGAATTTCATGTAAATAATCGGTTACTAATTAATATTAATCGGTTAATTCTACATCTATGTAATAAACATTTAAATAAACTACTCTTCGTCGGTGAGCACCATGTTTGTTACAACGTAATCTGTTGCAAGAAGTTCCTACAAACACTTTTTCGGGCCTTAATTTAGAAAGTTTCCAAATAAAACTTTGTTTACGTTACATGCCCGCTATTTTAGCTTAACTGTTTCAAACAGTCGCTCATGGAAACACATATTTGTTATCTTTCAACATATTCACAGATTAACAAGAAATGGGTGGGATCTGTGGATGTTTAATAAAGTTGTGTATGCTCGCGGTTTTAAAGAGATTTTTCTTGCATATCAAACCATAGACATGTTATCATCAAGATCTTGGGCACGTTCACTTTGTTATTTTCACCATAGTGTAATAATTACATATTGTGAGAAATGCTTTTTCCATGCTTCTGATTTCTCAATATTTACTATATATTTTAAAATTCTAATTTGGAATGTATGTGATAGTACTTCATACCGTGTGTTGTAAATTTTAAAACTGTTGTGTAGTTATGGACACATTGACAGCAAAAGTATCACTTTCAGTAAATTTACCGCCATCTATTGCTAAGCGACGATACCATGTATATCTGTGTGCTATAATACCACGCCACAATGTGGTTCAGTATAATTAAAGTTATTATACAAGACTACAAGTACGATGCAGCATTTACTGCCATGTATTAACTTGACAATGTGTCTGGTACATCCTGTTAGATGGCGTTTTTTTCGTAGATGATCTATTTTCCTGGAGTCGCATTTTTCCTGTAGTGGGTATTTTGGTGAGTTTTGTAGTGAGTAGATTAGTAAGGACGAGGTAGCTCAGTTTGTTACGTGCCTTGGTTAACAGAACCTATCCAACCCTACCGGTCGAGGGTTCGAGTCTTGGGTTTCCGTAAGTTGTAGCTTCCAGCAGGGACTCTACATTAAAATGCGAAATGCGGTGAGTAGCACCTCTGCCAACCCTCGCGAGGGAATACGGCGTGAGTTTATTTATGGTCATGTCATTCTGGTTAGAATGTATTTCCTTAATCACTTATTTACCTAAAATTTAGTGATAACAAAATCTTCAGTTTGCATGTTTTATGGTAAATTTTTCTTTGTAAAAGTGCAGTATGACATTAATTATATGCGTCTATTTAACCTAAATGTCCTGATAAAACAAGTTTTACTTTCACAAAAGTAAAAGAGTTGGTAAATTCCATTGCATTACATTATTTTAAATTAGATTAAGTGGAGAAGTGGTTTTTAATTATTCCTTTTTTTACAGTTTCAGTGAGCTATTCAAATAATTTTCGGATATCAAGTTCATATTTACTTACTTTGGCGACTCTTTAAACTAATAAAAAGGGAACACTGCATTCATTAGAGTTCAAATATGTAAGTCCAAAAGTATACTCGTCGTATTTGGACTGACTGAACCGAAACAGAAGTCTAGGCAATGCATTAGACGAAGTTGGAATTGTTTTGGTAGGGGTGAGGGGTTGCGCTTGCGCGGTGGCGTCGCGCGGTCGATTGCTACACGCGACAACCACGTGTTACATGTGCATTTTCAAACACTGTATTTCCGTAAATACATTTATCGATGCAACTGAACTCTCTGGTCAGAATTAGAACTGTAATCAACGTCACTTTGTACATATCAATTAATCATTTTTTCTGTATAAACTTTTCTTTCTTCAGCAAATACCGTCAACGTTCGTGGACAAAATAAGGCAGTTCAGATTATGAAATAAATAATTTATGATTCTAATATTTAACAATTATTTTGCTTGTTCTAATTCGGTAATGAATCGATTCTACTAGGTAGATGGGTATTGAAAGAAGTATTCGCTCTACGTGCCTCAAAAGCATTTCCGCTAAGTCTTATTGTCACTCTATGAAAAATCTTTGGGTCAGGCCGATGAACCTTACTTCCGTTTAATGGTTCTGTACCTATCGAATAGTGTTTGTTCATCTTTTTCTATATTACAATCGTTTACAAATGATTCCATTATACTTGTAGGTGTGATTAAATTTAATACAACAACAAGCAGAGCTTTTATATAGCCACATGCACACACCCCTTTTTTGCATAATTGATTATAACTAGACAAATTGTTGGTTGTGCTTGAAGCAAAGAAATAAATACTTGTATGGTAAACTATTGTTATAGATTGAGAATTTATAGTTTGACCTTGAAAGAGAGGACTACATTGCATTTTCAACCCTCTAGTAGAGTAACAATACTCGTGGAGGTTCAGTGGTGGCGGCGGCGGCGGCCGGCGTCGTATGCGGGGCGCCGGCGGCGGCGGGTACTCCGCCCGCGCTCCTCCGCCGGCCGTCCGAGCTGTCAAACCGCCTCCGACGGGCACCCGGCTCGTACGCTCTCGCTACAATCGTTCCAACACGCGATCGTATCAGTGCACAATCGGTGACTCAGTGTATTGCTATATTACTCGCATGAATAACATCGGATCGAGGAGATGAACGGCAGCACGACCACGGTAAATGGTGGCGTCGTCAACGGTACCAATGGATCTATTAATGGGATCGGTGCTGCTCCTAGAACAGCTACCCTTGGTACACCAAGTAGCTATGCATATACGTCCACTGGTTCTCTATTAGGACGTGGCGGTTCTGCCCGGCCTGTACCGCCACCAACCTTGCCAAAGTATAGTGGATCCTTTAGTGCTGGGAGTACGACTGGACTCCGAGACCGGGATCGAGAGGGTGCTGGTGGATCACATCGATTAGCCAGTTTAGAAAGATTAGCCCTTAGACAGCGTATTATCGAACAAAGTTCCAATAATCAAGTTTCTACGACAACGTATACTGGGTCTAATGGTGCACTCACCTCGGCGACCGTCACCCTCACTGACACGGCTACGGTGAGTCCCCCTGCAGTACATCTTATGCACCCCAAACCGTTCCCCTAATACTTGTTTACGCTCCCCGAAAAGGGAGCTCCAATCGAAATTTTCAGAACCCTCAATGTTTTTAATAATATTATGGAGATTGCTGTGTTACTTATCCATTCATATATTTGGCACCTGTAAGGTTACTACTAATTTCGTAGTTATTTTTTGACATCGTTTTTGATGTACTTCAATAATTATTCTTTTATATTTGTAATTATCCATATTATATAGTAATTTTGCCGACAGTATACGGGTATGTTTACAGTAGTTTATAATCATCGTACATAGTTGATTCGTGTGGCTACAAGTTATTCAGGTGTTCTGTTGCAACACATATTCTAACCTTAAGTTTCATAATAAATTACTTCTACTTGTCATTTCTAGGATTTTATTGTAACTACAAGTTAGTTTTAATTTGAGTTGTTAACACCAAGTTAATGTAAAATATTTAATTCCATCGATGGTTTATGGAAATTTTATGAATAAAAGACGAGTGCTGTTACAGTTAAGGGCTCTTCAATGTCACGGGAGGACGTACAAAACACTAGTTGTCCATTTTATTTACCACCCCAACTACATATTGACAACAAATACTATTTTGGATTTAATTACAGTTTTATGTTACGTTTTTTGGTTACATTAAACATTTATTGATGTAGGTAGGTTCCTACGTATCGTATATTTTTTTCTTTTTCCCATTAATCATGTTTTTTGACATTTTTTCTGGAAATTTTCTTCCGTTGCCATCGTCACTAGCATTTACGTTTAGTGTGCTTTATTTAGTTTTTCTCCTTGGCCCCTATAAGGATATAGTAAGATGGTTCCATGTTCCCACGCAGTTCCTCATGTGATAGGACTGGTTCGGATCGAGGAGGGGTGAGTGGGTGATTGACCTAAGACTACAGGGTTAAAAATAACCTCCCGATGCGGCGAACATTCTGCTCACATGTGTCGAATTCACTAAACAGACATTAACTGTTTCACGGTCGCACACACCCTGACCCGATAATTCTTAGAATTTGTACAATGGACAAATGCCCTGCTTTTAAAGCTTAGGCTTCTTAAAACAAGGATTAGAAGGTTAATCGTCTTTTTGACGTAACCGTTTTTAATCTGAAAAATCTAAAAGAGAATAATGGCTCATTGTAGTTTTAGAATATATTAAACTGCATTTGGCATCAGGTTTGAGAGCAAGCTGTTATCAGTGAGATACAAGTAAATAATAGCTCACAGTCATCTATGTTATCTTGTTATACTTTCTTATCCGTATAATGGTGTCTGTTTATTTGTGAATGAATGATTCAAATAATATTTTCTAGAAGATGTTTAGTTATCTATTCAAACTCGTATGATAATTATTTGTCCATTTTATAGGAATTCATTTTTTTTCTTATAACTTAAGTGTTATCTATTTTTAACCTTATCGTTTCGACTTGAGACCCAACCATTAACCATTATAACTTTACTATATTGCTTAGAATTTGTTCTTATCGAAGCTCTTCTGATGCTTTAGCTTTCTGAGTTTAAAAAAAATCTTACATTAATAAAGCAACATAATAGAAGTCGGTACAAAACATATTTGGTTAAAGTTTTAAAATTCAGCAACCGGCTATAGCGGTTTGGGGCACGTTCTTAACTTGCATTGATCCTTCCGATACACAAAAAAGCTTACTGTCATTATGTGAATTCTGGTTTTCGACTTTAAACAATTAAATTAAGATTCAGTTTTCAATTTCAATCCAACGCAGTTTGTTTCCTTTTGGACGATAACTCCTTGCTTTTGTATGTCTAAAGGCATAAGTGTGACGGCCCTCCTCGGTCCTTTTATGCTTATACTTAGCTATAAACATAATTAACCGTAAATACCTGAGGTACAGGGCTTTTCACAAGAGCTTGATACATATTGTTAAACCTAAGGTAAAATTATGTACTCATACTTTCTTTTTACAAAAAAATGTGTTATCCTGCAAAAAATACACTGATCTAAATAACGCTATATCTCAAAAATGATCAAACAGGGGATGTCTTCCGAATAAAAATAATTATGTCTAGTGAATGGCATTATAAGTAAAATATTTTTTTGTTTGTGAAGGTTGTCAGGTAGGAAGGACCCGCGCAGTGTGGCCTCGGCCTAACGGGCCGCTTGGTTGCCGGCTGCCAATGCCGGTAACTTAACCTCAAACTGACACAGACGCGTATGTGCTTCAACTTACTACACTGTTTTATAATATCATTCCTTCATTTAAGGGGGGAGCCTGATTTAGAAGCTTCGAAAAATCGATTTTTTGAAGGATTTTTTTGGGAAGGAAAAAAATATACGATTGGAATGAAACTTTCAGGTTTTATTGTTGTATATTTCAACAGTCTTCTCAAATTTTTTCATGAAGATTTAAGCAATATTATGCCCGGGACAAGAATTTCGCCGAGGCGTCTCGCGAGCGCTTTTGTTGTGCGGCGGGAATGATGCAGGTCGCAATTTTCATCTGAAACAAAAAACCCAAAAATATTTTTATTCCTGAATAGTATAGCTTCTAGTTAAACCAAGAAAATTGATGAAAACGTTCAAATTTCAATAATTTTTAGTGAATTGAAAAAAAAGTTCATTAAAAAAAAAAAAAAAATTGACTTTAGATTGTTTAAAAAATATGTTAATCTTAACTTTTTCAAGGTTTTTTAGGTTCAACTAGAAGAGAATTTCATCCCGAATAAAATGCATTTTGTTTTATTTCGATAGGACGTTTAGTTTTTTCCCTATCTTTCCCGCCAATTAGGAAAAATCGTAAAAATGAAAACTCGAGAAAACGTGCGTCAAAGTTTTCGTATATGAAAAATCGTAATTTTCTTAAACTTACCGCGTTATTATGCTAATCAGCGATTCCTGGTCCATAAAGTAAACCTTCACACTCTTCAAAAACCTGGTTTGTGCCCTGTTGTTCGAGTCTGCGGGCTGTTCTGGCCTCTTTACTACACAATGAATCGCGCCTGTTTTGTCGGGTGACGCGCTCCTCGTCGGCTCTCTTGGCGAAATTGTTACATTGCTGTCCAATTTTTAAATCCATCAACTGCATGGTTTTCAATGCTGCACTGTAGCCTTCGTTGAACATTCCTCCAGCGATGTAAGCAGCAATTTCGATGATTTTAATGCCTGAGTGAAGGTGTTTAGGTGTCATGCACCACACAGTGGAATTGAACGACTCGTTCGCATTTTGTGTGTGTCCACCCAAACACCTCGTAAGCAGCTCGTCCTTGGATAAGTCCTCGTACACAGGACGAATGTGCTGCTCGACATGTTCGTCAATTAGACGTGGTGGATGTTTAAAAGCCGCCATTATGAAACTGATTGCCGTGGAATTTACGTTTCCGTGGCTTTCCACTGCGTTCACTTGAAGATTTGCTCACTTTTGGATAGCTCTGCATGATTTGAAGACGTTCACGTGCCGAAAGACAAATCGAAACTGAACCCAAATGCTAAATGTAGCTTTGCTCGAACCGACGCTGCCAGGTCACATATACCGTTATAATACATACTTTTATCCCTACATAGCTCTACAATGACCTTCTGCGAACAGTCAACAGTCCCTCGAAGGACCGTTATTCTGTTTGGATCATAACACGAACAATAGATCGAGGGGCGGAGCGCGCGCGCTCCGAGCGATCCGGCCGCTCGTATATACCTGCTCGACGCTTGCCGACTCTTTCTTCTATAACTCCGAAAATATTGCGAATTTCCGTCTGAAATTTTGAGGACACATTCTTAGATAGTTTAGGAAGACATTTATGCAAAAAAAAAAAAATCGATTTTTTGAAGCTTCTAAATCAGGCTCCCCCCTTAAATCATAACTATACTTTATACCGCTGCAAATGGATGAAGTTAGTACGTATATCATAGATGCATTTCTGTTGATTTAAACTGTGTTACAAGTGCGAAAGTGACAAAGAATTTGGTTTTTGGTGATTGTTTTTATTGCTGTTTACTAGATGAGTTATTGTGTCGTGTAAAGAGGATGTCTAATCGAAATTCGGCGAATAACAATGGACAAACTAAAATCAGTAGATGTACTAGTAGCGTCGGCGATAGTGTAGCTGATAAAGCTAAAGTTGGATGGACGAGTCCTCGGGATATTTGGAGAAATTTATCTCTTCGAAGAAAAGCAGAGGTAATTCACATATTCGGCTAACTCAACAAGAGGAGAAACCATGAAGTTTAGTGCACACTATAGTTGCAAAGTGGCAAATTATTATTATTTGATTGTCATCTTTTAATTATATTATACGCCCAAAAAGACTAACCCTTGTGATATTGCATTAAAGCGGGACCGAATATTTTAGTCTGAAAGTCTGGATATTTTAGGTACGGTATTTATTGAAGAGAGGGTACCACAATTTTTTCTTATATTATTTACTAACCCCCATATATTTTACATGTAAATTTAGCTATTCTACTAACAAAGCCAACGTGGAATTATTGGAGTCGATCCAGGATGATTATCTCGATGTAAAACAATCCATTGTTAGCGAAGTGTTTAATAAATAGGTTCCATCACGGCAAAGCAAATCTCAACAAGGCAAGGAAATCTTACTAGGCAGAATTGCTAAGACCTCCTTTTAACGAATTACATGCATAGATAATTTAGTGCACTCTATTTAATAGGTATACCTTCGAGTGTTATCAGATATTTAGTATTCGACCTGGTTCACGTTGGTTAGAGCTGCGAGTCCGAGTATCCGTTTCCTAATCCTCTAGAGGTCGGGTCGATGACTTGCCGTATAGAATAGATAGAATAATAAGCCGCAATCACTCGGTGCCTTGAGTAAACCTAGCGAGTCTTACACCTAAGTACGTACGTACGTATCGGTAGAATACGTCTCACGCGCAGCTGATCTGTTAGTTTCATCATAATGCTAACTTCGCGCTCGCAAAACGAGCGAAGAATTGCAATCTTGTGACTTAACAAGCATGTCTTTCCATCCAAAGGCTTTTCGAATAATTTTTCGCTTTAAACTTAATTGAGTATGTACGGCTTAGAAGGAGTCACTTTCAATTCGAGCGTAGACGAGACGGATATATTATATGTACAAATTATAGTTATTAATCGCTTGGCATCCCATATAAAAATATTATGCCGGCGATTTCTTCTACATAAAATTAGAAATTATTGGATCCTCATACAAACTTTCATTACTTTTTTTCTTCAAGTTTTTTTTTGTTACAATCCCATCTCTCTATTTAAGTGTATCATGATTGATTCTGCCAGTTAGACTTAAATATGATGCAGATTACTAACAGTAACATTCGCAATAATATTATTAGAAACGATGTAAGTTTGTATGCTCCTGGTAGTAGGTACTACTTGGTCAATATAGTGTTTGTATCGGTGTAGTCACACGCTGTAATGGTTCATTAAATCTTCAAGCCCGAAGATCAAAGTGTTAGGCAAGCTTTACAGTTCCGTGCCTAGATTTAAATCACCCGTGTGAAATGGATATGCAATTCACTGAGACATTTGGTCATGTTCCTGTATTATTGATTCATCAAGAGTGTAATTGAGGTAGACATTTTTGAAAGGGTTTTGTTAAAGGTCGGTAGTAAAGAAGAATGCGCAAAAATACCCTAGCTTTAGCGCAAAAGGATAATATCTAAAATTTTGTATTTATTGGGTGTGATATCATGGGGATTATTTACTCTATGGCCAAGAGGGCCATGGTCCTGGGCGAACGGCATTTAGCAGGTTTTTTCTTGAATGACTTGTGTCTTTATACGTCAACAAATAGGGGAGACAAGCTCAATTTTTAAATACGCTTCTGGTGATCTCTGTGGGAAGTGGCTAAAGTAGAAAAAAAGTTGATAAAAGATATCGCACTTGTATGGTACGCCCCCTTATGTTCTGCTACTTCCACCAAAAGGAATGGAAGTAGGATAAAGTATAGTATACTCAATGATACAATAGCTATCTACTGATGAAATAATATTTAAAATCGGATGATGCGTTTTATTTATTATATAAGCCTATTGTAAAGACTATTTTATACCCCCTTTGATAAACTCTTTAAAATATTGGTTTTGACTAGAATTTGCCCCATACGTAAATACATAATATGTACTACTGCAACTTGGGCCAAACGGATCGCTAGTAAAAAAAATTGTATGGTTTATTTTTCATCTTATTTAAAACAAACTTCCATACCTTTTGGAGCAAGTGGCAAAACATAGACGTACAAGTTCGATACATTTTTTTACTTTTGCCACTTCCCACAAGACATATATTTTACATACATGTAAATACAAAAATCTGAGATAAGATAGGAGCTGGGGTCATGAAATATGCGCATTCGCCTTTAAGATCTGTTTGAAAGAAATTGGATCTGTTTGCGGTGTAATTAGAACGACTTACGCGACTGCTAATTTAAGTGACAATTAATTTAACCTTTATTAAAAGTTCACGGTCGATGCAGCAGAAATTAACCCACTTACTTCATGTTGTTGTAATTTTTTGAAGAATATGATTTCATGTACATGATAATAATTATAAAAAATCGGGAGAACCACGAATATTTTAATTTCTTACATTTTCAAATCTTTATCAAATGGTGATCTAAGCAGTTTAGTATAGACGACCATGACTGTGTTGATTTGATACTGTGACAATTTATTTTAAAACTGCTACATGAACCTCTTTTGATCTGTCGACGCAGTTTTAGATGAATAATGCAGCAGTGGTCTTGAATGCACCCAGCTTTATTCCTAAGAAAACCAGTATCTTTTAATTATTAGAATATATTTTACGTTTAACCTCCACATGCTGTAGTGCTATGATTAAGTTTTAATCTAAAAATTATGAAATATCTATATATGCTGGGGTTAAAGTTATTTATTAAAAACCGACCATAAAAAACAGTTTATTGAATACAACTCGAGCGACATGTTTAGAAGTTTTAATGAAAATGTCCTTTATTTTGTCGAACCAACACATCAAAAGGCATTACGGTGTTTTAGATCGAGAAAAAATTAAGTAACTTATAATCTTTTAAAAGTAAATTAGCTAAAAGGTATATTCGGTGCCAGCCAAGAAAATGCCTCAATTGTATAAAACAATATTATGTAAACTAATTTACAGAACGCGTCAACTATTGCTCACGTGCTTTATTGTCAACCTACCTATAATTATCATAGTTTATACCTGGGCTTGGTAAAATTATAAATTGCCTGGCGCCATCTCCAAAAAGATAATATTTATATCTGTATTAATTTGATACCAAACACGGTGACATGACACGATTTTTATACCAGCTTTGCCCGCGCTGTAAAGAAATTTCTCTTTCAAATAAAAGATGTTTGTTTGCTATTCAGTCTTAATAAAACCATTGAAAATCTTTTAAGTACTTAAGTTGTTTTAATTTTTATCGTGTATTGATTTAGACTTGCATAACATCGAAAGTAAGTCTGTCGACCGTAAACTACTGCTTTCAAATTTCTACAGAATTAATACAAAACTTCCGCGATCACACTGTTTGTTAATACTAGTCAGAGCCTTTTTGGAATGATTTATAAATTGAACGTTTTATCTCAAATTAGCTTTTCAAAGCAAACATAAATTAGCTATATTATTCCTAGACAAGTCTTACTGTGTGAAAATAAACGATACTTTCTTACGGACTGACAGAATTTTCCAATAATGTCTTATGATTTCTAATAGACTTGAATGATGAGAGAAGCAATGTGTGAAAATGTTATTATGAGAAATATTGTGTTGACTCTATGAACACAGATAGTGTTCTTAGAGAAAGTTAAGTTTAATGAACCATCGTTTGTCGACCCAAAATTATAGTACTTTTTGTAATTAAATGGAGTGGAAACTCTACAAGGGGAATGTACAAATAGTATTTTTGGTTTCAAGGTTTCAAATGTAAAATGTTGTCCCATACGTACTACAAATCTATCGCACTCAGATCACTTCCTTCCATATAAAATTACAAATAAATATTTATTTCTCTTTGTCCATCTCACATTGCTAGAGTTTTCATGTAAAACTTCACTTGGTTTTTCAAAATCTCAACATTGAAGCTACCGCTGCTGGTTAGATATTCAGAGAGCGAGTTCATTGCGACTATTACAACGCTGGTCGTGTCGCCGTCGGCAAAGAATTGCAATTACTCTGAAAGCGGTATTTTTTATCAGCCTCAGCCAAACGCCAACAATGCCGAGCTGCCAGGAAGAGCTACTGCTTTTTATCAACATTAGTTGCATCTTTTTGCTGTCTAAAGCTTTTGAGATTGTAGACAGTTTTTTTGGATTATGAACTTATGACTAAGGTGGTATAATGTATTTTTAAAGCGAATAAAACTGAGCGCTATTGTTGTTAATACTCCTTGAATATAAACGATATGGTATTGTTGGTAACGGAGGCAATCACTCGTGTAATGAATGTTCCGCTATCTCTAATTGTCATCTCCAGTAGGTTGCTAGTATATACTCGTATTTACTTACTGAATATTATGGAATAAACCTTTATGCAGGATGTCGTAAAATTAGTTTTCATTTACCGGTAGAAGATAGGTACATCGCATAGCTACTTGTTTGTTTACATAATATTTCAAATATTTCTATTTCTATTTTTATTTAGAATTTTTGTTGGCGATTTAAAAGAATAGGTAATACATATTAGTCACACATAAGGAAGTATAACGCTCGTTGTTAGCAATTAGTCATTGTTATGGGCTTAAACGTAGATCTTGGTTACTTCGCGCTGTGCAAATATAAGTAAAATAATGTTAAAGTAATCCGGTTGAGTAAACAAAACCCGTGAAGGTTAATCTGATAAGAAAATTCTGTTTCAATCGTAGTATTGGTATTGGTTATTCATCGAACCAAGCAGTGGTTTATTTAGAAAATTACGATATGAAATTAATTTAAATCAAATACGAATCAGTTTTCCACTTTAAAAGTGCAGTGAAAAAATGAAGATGTGAACATATTGTGCTTATGGCCAGATTTTCTGTCGACGTGGCTATAATAGCATTCGTTTAGTAAACATGAACATGATTAAGAGCTTACGAAATAAAATTGGTAGAAAAAAGAATAAAAACGTTGATACAGTCTATGATGAGGAAGACGTAAGCAGTTTTTTTAGTTGTTTGTGCACCATCTGGTGTGTTGAGAGTATTTTTTAATCAACGATCGCATTAATATTGTCTGACTCATTAGCTCATTATTGACTCACCTTAAACCAGCTAATTCAAAACATGGGTACTAACAGCTATGTTACGATTTAAGTCGTTTACGATTAAACATTGCTAATCTTTTAACTAGAACTAGAAAAACTGTCATTTGATTATGTATTTAAATATAATTTGGAGTGATGCAATTCCTGATCCTCAATTTTGTATGGAAATTGTTTTGTATTACAGATTATATAATCTGAGTATAAATGGTATCTTTACTGTTACTGATATAAATGAAGTTTTCAGACTGTCAAATTTCTTATAACATGGAGCCAAATACATTAAACTTTTATTTCAATAAAATTATGCAATATTTTTTAAAACATTGATGAATTTTAAGTATCGTATCGTATATTCCTGGACTTTTCGTTTCAAATTAGATTTTTGATGACTTTCTTACATATTGATAGATTTAAGAATACAATATAATAAGCTGAATTGGTTTTAAGAAGGTTTGGCTGAGTTTTAAGAAAAAAGAAGTCAGAATTCGAAATGATCATTACTTGACTCAGTCGTGTTCATATGTTCCATGGAATGTTACGAGACTAGTGGAACGTGGGTAGTTTCTATCTTGTAAACGAAATAATTTGTTTACAAGTTGCTTCCTTAGCAAATAATCAAATTCCAATGTCTTGTCCACTGTTTATTTACGTTTCGATGTTGACAAACAGATTCCAAACAAGTATGCGGATATATGCAAATATTTAGTGCATGACTTGGCTGGTCATTTATAGCCTTATTATTTCTATAACTTTTGCTTGTTTTGGTACTTAATGAGATTTCTTTTGGTATATTTTAAGTTATATTTGGTACCATCCAAATAAATTTAATACAACGAATATGCGTTGCAACAGATGTCTCCTAATTTGCGCATATCGATCATAGCAGATGGGGTATAAACTAGTGCAGTCATAACTTTTTGATTATTCACTAAAAGAGTTTGTTTACTAGTACTCGTAGTATTTTACTTAATTTAGCTTTTAATTTAGATTTTCTTGCAATGTTTTATAATGAATGGTAATAAAAAAACTTTTAACTAAACAAAACTAATATAGACAGGTATTCCTTCGAGTATTTAATTGTTGTATACATTATTACCACCTCCTTGTGTTTTATCTGAATGTATTAGTACCTACATTCATGTAGGTGGCATGAAGGTACTCGCATGGCATCGGATGCATCTGCAAAGGTAAAATCAACTGCTATTGTGTTGGCTGCATCATCATGTTATTATTAGAACAGTTCGTGGTCGCAGGCGCATGAGTTTCTCGGTCAACGCACTTCATTAAAATCTGAACTTCAGTACATTCATATATATCAGCCACTTAAAGTGTTTGTGAAGTATATATAATTCATAATATTTTATAACTATTCATTGGTAACCATTTAAAAACCGTTCAAGACTTTTCAATTGTCTTTATGGGCTGGCTGACATTTGAATGGGCTGGAGAAATCACGGCAGGATATATTTATCAACGCGTTGTCAATTCTCGTTTCTTTCATCCAATTGAACATGTTACGTTTGAACGCCTTCATTGCATTATGCATTTAAACTTTTCTCATGGTTCTATTTGTTGCTAGCGACGTTAAAACAGTGTCATTTACCTTTCCTTGTAATTTGCTCAATGATCTTGTTTCAAAGTAGGGTACTAACTTACATTAATGTTTTTTTTCCGAGTCATACATTGTAACTGGAGCACGTGTGCAATCATCTCGCATCAATAGCTGTTCTACTCCGAAATCTTATTGCATATGTTATCAAGATCTGATTTAGCTTATTTCGAAGGAAATGCAGTAATAAATGGTACAGTAACTGTTCCGCGTGACTCACTGCTTTCATTCTTTACTAGCAGTTATCGGCAGGTTTACGTTGTACAAGTTACGTTTCGCTTTTACACGGTCCGTCTGTCGATAATGCGATGCGTGATTAAAAAGTTATTGTGAAACTATTTATGGGTTACTTTAAAAATAAAAATGCACAAAAAATGGCAACTCCTATCACACGACTTAAAGAAAAGTTACCATGTGAAGATAGTCAATTGAATAACGTGATGTTGAGGTTTTTTTCTCGTCAAACAATGTGATATAACATTTTATGTAGTTATTGTTGATTTTCTACAGCGACTTGTAATATAGGATTATACTCAATTTTAGCAGTATTCAAGCAGTATACTTTTTTTACTAGGTAGCATCTCTTGATTGATTCTGTTTAGATATGTACAATGTAGTACGTATAAAGATATAGGGTAACATCTATCTCAGTGACCGGTTTTCTTGTTATTCTAGAGCTGAAAAACGTTGCCTTGGTACAGATGAATCATCGGTATACGGTGACTCGAACCGGCTAGACACTTGGTACTATACTCTTAAATACTTGTCTCGCTCGTGTGATATAAATCGGTCTCCTTCGACATCTATCGAGAATTTATGTGTTCTCGCAGCGGGGAAGGCTTGTTAGTAAGTAGTTTTCGTCGCGAAAACTATACTATAATGCCTATGTTGATTAGTACCTAGTATTCTATCCTCATAGAAATGTATAAGGATTTATGATTTGTGATTGTTTTAGCATTTAGATTCAATAAATAGACAAAGCGCTCAGTCCATGAGGAACTTAACATGATCTTCGTCAAACAGTATGAGTACTTAAATCCAATGTTTTGTTTATCGTTTGTTACAGTTACAAAGTAAACGCGAGCTGTTCTTTAAGTCGGATTCAGTTAGCGGCGGGGGCGTGAGCGCGTCAGGCCCGCCGAGTGCAGCGCCGCCAGCGCCTCCCATCGCTTCGTCAGCACTCAAGGATGCGCTCGCCAAGCGATCCGCCACGCTGCCTGAACCACACGAGAACAACCACCACGAGACCAACGGGACCAGCAAGCTAAGCAACAGCGTGTCAGTCGACGGGAACAGCAAACTGCCAAACTCAGCGCCGCCCTTCAACCCCGCTCCTCCAATCCCAAACACAGCCCCACCCTCCACCGGGCCACTCAGGAGTACGGAAAATATAATTAAGGTACCTTAAAATAAAATTTTCAGATCTTTGCCTTTTGTATTTTCAAATTGAGTCTGAATTTCCGGATTTTTAGGGTTACCTCTGAGATTATCAAATAAGAAACTGCCAAATAGGTTGATAAATTGAAACAGACTGTTTTTATTATTGCTGAATACAAAATTTATGCAAAAGAAGGGAACTAAAACTAACGGTTATTTTTTTTCTAACCTTTCAGAAAACGGACCACCCACCAGTTGCGCCAAAACCAGATTTACCTAAAATAGAGAAACCAAAAACCAAAGAATTAGATGGATACGTCGGATTCGCAAATTTACCTAACCAGGTATACAGGAAAGCCGTCAAAAGAGGATTCGAATTCACATTGATGGTTGTAGGTAAGTCAAATTTATTACGACGATATTGAAAACTAAGAATGTTTTGTAAATGTCATAAACTATTCACGCCATAGTCTGTAAGTACCTACTTAAGAACTGATAATTTTTTGGTTCGTATTCGATCTTAAACACTTAATTTTGACAGCAGCAGCCTTCGCTGTGCAAGAATTGTGTTTTTTAAATACTTATTAACCTTAATTTTTAAGGTGAAACCGGCCTAGGGAAGTCAACGTTAATAAATTCGTTGTTCCTCACCGAAGTGTACGACAAGGACAAACACCCGGGCCCCTCGCTGCGAGTGAAGAAGACTGTCGGAGTCGAGACCAGCGTGGTCGTACTTAAAGAGAACGGCGTCAATCTGACCCTCACAATCGTTGACACCCCTGGGTATGGTGACGCAGTGGATAACACCATCTGGTAAGTATACATAATAGTACAAATACTTGTTACGTGAAAAAGTATACTTGTAACAAACTTCACAATCACAATAAATGACAACACTCCTTATTAGCAAGCAGTTGTAACGTCTATATTTTTAGCACAAATTTCCAACGGAGGCTGCTATATTCGGAAAAAGACTTCGTTCTGCCTCAGTTCTAGCTTTGTGTTTAATTTGGTTTTTACGCTAAGTTCGTAGGAGCTTTCGGCGGGCGAGCGAATACGTTTGCCCACCGAAACTTCAACCTGGTGGTAATATACACTGGTCTTAGTACGTATGCAGCCAGTCCATTATTCCCTTATAATTATTGAGAGTTAATATAGCTGCGAATAGGGTGCCAGGTCCAAAAACAGAAATGCCGGACTGCACTTAAGCACTTAATTTGCTGGAAATTTTGTCCAAAAAGCCGGACAGTACTTAAAATGGTCAAGTGAGAGTTGGATTTGCGCACCATAAACTTTCGTTCACCACCTGAATCGAGATTCGATATTTTTCTCATTTTAGCCAATTATGTTGTGAATGTCCCTCATTTATTTTTGTGATGTAACTGCAAAGCACCCCGTATGAGGATAATATACCTTTGGGAAATAGTCCTTCTCGTCATATGGAACCACTGTATCAATTGAATATTGGAGTCGTTAATGGCCGTTTTGGAGATATTTGATGTCAAAGTTCCCGGTTTTTATTTCATTCAATTCTTCTGCTACCCAAAAATTGCGTGAGTGATCACGCACGCTTCTGTTTATGTTTATTGATATGAACACGTTTAAGTTGGTAGAACTATTTTTTCAGAACATTGCAGATTTAACCATTTCTGGTTACCATGACTCAAAAACGGAAGCTTTTTGGGTTTTTGATTATTTAATCTGATACTTTGCCTGGAACCGATTATTTCCACGCACTGTTTTGCATGAAGATTATGTGGTTGTTTAGAATATAGGACCTGCCGAAACTAAATAAAAATTTTGAGATCAAATATCCCAAAAACGGCACGTTATTGTTGAGATTCGTCCCTTCTCCAAGGAATTCCAGACATAAGACTAAGACTAAGTATTTGACATTATTTTCATACCTCGCGTTACTGAAAATTTTATTTATTATGTAATCAATACTCATTAAAGACGTGACTTGAAAGCTTATCAGCTTTCGATACCTTGTGCCAACCGCTTGGCGTCTGGTGTAGTCACAACTTCACTTGCGCTTGACTATTGACTCCCGCGGCTGCCAGACAAAAAGCCTAACAAAAGCCAGGACATGTTAGACAAGAAAATATTTGGCCGGATAAGATTGTTAAATTGGTCTACCAAAGTGCTACTACCGATGTTTTGTTTAAAAACATGAATATGCTCTGTTTTGATGCAACATAGTTTGCAATTTTGCCATTCCTGGATTGCGAGTTTGATGATAATAAAATATCATGAATTTTATGTTTGCTTTATTGATTGTGCAATCGTACACCTACTATTTGAATTTTAAATCTTCGGTGAGTGGTTGAGTTCGGATGTTTTCAATATGAAATCGTTTTTGCGATTAAAATTATTTGCTAATAAATGAATAATGTAATAAAAACCATCATTATTTCCAAACCCAGCTTAAAAAAAAAAAAAACCAATCTATAATTTTTTCAGCTGGCAACCCATAATAAACTTCGTCGAGTCTAAATACGAGGAGTTTCTAAATGAAGAATCCCGTGTTAGCCGCAAAGCTTCCCCGCCGGATACGCGCGTTCACTGCTGCCTATACTTCATCGCGCCCAGCGGTCATGGGCTCAAACCACTGGATGTCGAGTTCATGCAGCGGCTCGGAGATAAAGTCAACATCATACCCGTCATAGCGAAAGCCGATACCATGACCCCTGAAGAGTGCACAGACTTCAAAGAACAGGTTAGCAGTTTGGTTGTTTATGTTTACCTAAAAGTAGCGACATCTGGCGAATACATTACATATTTTGTTCCTTCTCATTTCATATTTCATTTTTGCTACAAAAAGTATACTCCATGGATCCAGATTATCCAAAAAATCATCGGAATTGGTTTAGGCCAAACATTGTTGTCAACCTTGTTGTGTTAATTCGTCTTTTCTTTTTTTACCGTTTGATAGTTACGACAAACAAACCTTAAAACAAACGTTGCAGATAATGAAAGAGATAGCGGAGCACAAGATAAAGATCTACGAGTTTCCGGAGAGTACTACGGAGGAGGATGGGGCGGAGTCGAGCCGTGCGTTGCGGCGGCGAGTGCCGTTCGCTGTGGTCGGCGCCAACACTGTGCTCGAGATCGACGGCCGACGAGTCCGCGGCAGGAAGTACCCCTGGGGTGTTGTTGAGGGTACATACCTACTTTATTTCGTCGCGTGTCTCAAGACAGGATTGTGCTTTTTCATTGCATAGTTGCATCTCAAAGGACCAAACGATTCCAGGATTAATCGTTTTATCAGGAGTTGCAGCGAGAGGATAGAGTGGTGGTGGGAATACCTCATAATAAAAACTTTTATTTGTCTACTAGAATTTTCGGTGCAGCTGGGTATTACCATATGATTCCGGGTTTGAAGTTCGGCACAGTGGGACTTTATATTATTTCCAGAATTTGCATTGTTTCACTGACTGATGTAGGAAATACTAAATCAGTAGAAATTAACAATTCAATGATAATATGTTCTTATTGGAGTATTTATTGGATCATGCAGTTTCGATTCTTTCTTGGTTCATTAATTGATAAACATTCATAAATTAACAGTTGAAAATTTGGAGCACTGCGACTTCCTGGCGCTCCGCAACATGGTGATCAGGACCCATCTCCAGGACCTAAAGGACGTGACTAGTTCAGTCCACTACGAGAACTACCGCTGCCGCAAGCTGGCTGGCCTCTCACACGACGGGACACCACTTAGGATTAACTCTAACAAGTACGTCACAGTTCTCACTATCAACTTTTACCGTCTTACTTGATAGTTCTGTATTGGAAACGTAGTAAAGGGTTTTAATGCCTATCGAATCGCGGTTTAGTTTATGATAACGTTTAAAAATATTTCTTACAGGTTTTTAAATTAGCCAAGGTAATTACTTCTTTTCTATGATTCCAATGAGTATTAAAAATCTGATTTTCCTCCTCTTATTAACTGAGTTTTAATCATTTTATTATAGAACCTTCCGATCATATTTTCTATTGTTTTTGAATTAAATTAAAAAGGCATGGTCAGACCTAACAACCGAAGTTGACATGGTTGACTGTAATTCATTAATCATATTAAAGTTTTGTCGTCACCGATCGAAGGTGACCAGACTGTTATAACAATAACTAACTGGAAATAATATAACGTGTACATATAAAAAAAAATGCGAAATATATATTTTTTATTCATTGCTGCATGTCTGGTCACCTCTGACAGTGTTTCTTATCTATCGGTTGTGTGCTAATCTTGGTTGTCTAATTTATGTATTAGTAATATTTAATAAATATAATATAGTTGCATATGACATTCTGTATTTATTGAATGTTCTGTGCTTGGGCATGCAGAAATGAATCATTAACATTATCATTATCCTCATGGATATTTTAAATAAAAGCATCTAAATTTAAAATTAGATTTTCAGATTTTCATACAAATACTTTTGTTTTTGTTTGTAAATTTAAAGTATCCATGACTATTTGTAATAATCATATCATAACTGGCTAATCATGTGCTTAACAATGGCATTACGAATTCTATAAACATGTCTTATTTGTTAAACAAAGCAACGATCAAATCAATAGATTGTTTATTATTTATTGATATACAAGCTATCCACCCTGGCTTTCATTCGGGTTCAGTGATAAACTTGAATTCCTTCAAAATTAACAGATTTTTCCTTTTTCGATAATTCATTAATGGAAACTAATGCTTTAAAAATTAAAAAAAATAAATTAACTTGTCGGTAATTTGGATGCAAGTTAACAATACAATGTTGTTGTTTTCTAACAAAATTAAAATTATTTTATTTATTGAGAACAAGACATGTTTATCGGTGAGTTGTGTAAGTGTGTTTGTGTGAGTGTAGACGCACACAGGCACGTAAGTTAACAAAGTTGTGTTGGTGTCCAGTTTGTACCCGCAAGGACTGATGAACAGTTTCATGACAGTGTGGTAAGTGTCACATTACAAAGAAACAAAGCTTTGGTTTCATAAAAAAACTGTTTAGATGTTCTATTTCGTTGTAGCACGGTTTTGTTTTGGTGTTTCCTATCATCATTGTGAATACATTTTTTGGTTTTTCGTGCATTCCTAATGTGGCTACAGGACGTTGCGAGTAGTAAACGTTTCCTATGAAATTTATCCTTCCATCTTGTATAGTGTTATTGTTACGAACACTATAATTTACGGGGGTATGAAACTTAACAGGAACCACTGTAACACAATTATTTGCAATACAACTATCTTAACAAGTACGCTGTAATATTTTTAAATATTGTTGTTATTTCTACAAATTGCACAGCTTAAAACATACCTAAATCGGCTAAGAATTGCAGGGTAAAACATTGCATGCAGCGATCCGATATAATATTGTAATGCATACTTATGGTTAAATCACGTGATTTGTTATGTAAAGATACATTGAGAACTGTAGTTATATACGCGCAACTAGTTTAAACAGTTGTTCCATAAATAGAAAGTTGTTTTTTTTTAATTTATGACTTTAAAAGTTCTCCGATCATTTAGGTTTCCATATCATTATAACATCTGCATGGAATTCTGTCTTTCATAATTTTGTATATTTATATGCTTTTGCATGTTTTGAAATATGTAGTATATTTTATAGTATGGTTATCAGATTTATTTATGTATTTTCTTAAAAAATAACTGATTAGAATTAAATCTTACAATTCATACTGAGATTAATGTTTAAGGTTATAAAGCCTCTTGCCATAAGCACTAACATATTTTTAAATATTTTTCTTTTTGTCTGAACTAGGTCTATGTTAAAGACATTACTTACTTTTCTTTCAAATAACTTTTATTGGTTTAGGGGCTGTCCATTAATCATGTGATGTTTTTTTAACATTTTTTAACCCCTCCCTCCCCCATGGAGATACGTGGTGAGGTTTAAGACTATTCCCCCACCGCCCACCAAAAATCACGTGTATTTTTGAGTACCTACAAAGAATCTAAAAAATTTTAATATAATTTTTCCTAATCTAATCCTATTATAGAAAATTAAGGACCATGATAAAAATGTCTAGACAGAAAAGTTGCAGGTTGTTTTTGACAGTCATAAAAATGATATTAAAGGAATGGTGTACTACAAGACTTTCTTCAACACTAACAACTGGTTCACAACATCTTTCGGTTTATAAATCACGCATTTGACGAAAAAATAAGTACACGTGATATCTTACTATACCCCCTCCCCCTTGTGATATTTCGTGATTTTTGCCGAACCCCTCCCCCCCCTTTCGAACCTCACGTGATTAATGGACAGCCCCTTATATGGTTTCAATGGAATAAATCAATTGTCCACAGGAATCCCTTGGCTCAGATGGAGGAAGAGAAATGGGAGCATGACCTTAAAATGAAGAAGATGGAGAGTGAAATGGAACAGGTACAGGCATTTTCAATTTTGTGTCAAATTTTGTCGTACATCACAAAGATGTCATATGTATGGGCAATATGGACATATGTATTGTTCATGTCAATTAAGCTTTGTATTTGAACTTAAAAGTCTATTTTGATCCATAATCGAAGAACGATTTTGTTTAAGCTTGGACTTCAAATATTTATCATTTTGCTTACGTTTAATTTGTCCACGTAATCGATTTTATTTTATTTTTACTTTAGTAGGCAGATGACATTATTTTGATCTACTTACTAAGGTATGCCCAAAATATAAAATAGTATTATAAAACTTGCAATAGCAAACGTTCATTGGCTATGGTGAATGTTTACTGTCAGTTAGGCTGTATGTTAATTTGCCACCTTATTGGTATAAACATAAGAGAAACCGCCAAAACTCTCAATTTAAGTTAACATGACTGTTGAATGTCTCGTAAGGTGTTCGAGAAGAAGGTCCGCGAGAAGCGCGCCAAGCTGAAGGAGTCGGAGGCGGAGCTGGCGCGGCGGCACGAGGCCACGCGGCGCGCGCTGGAGGCGCAGGCGCGCGAGCTGGAGGAGCGCCAGCGCGCGCTGGCCGCCGAGCGCGCCGCCTGGGAGCGCGACACCGGCCTCTCGCTCGACGACCTGCGCCGCCGCTCGCTCGAGGCCAACTCCAAGGAGTCAGTATACCCACATTGTTACCAAAATAAACACTGTAACAAAAAAAATTCACCGACGAAAAACTAAAGGAACTGAAAAGTGATAATTAACCTATTTATTAGTTTAACTAAGCCTTAATAGATTTGAGTCGTCGCTAAAAAAACCCTTTCAAGAACAACTTTATGTTTTATTATATGTTAAAGGTCAATAAAATTTTTATTTTTGCTTTTATTGTTTTTTCAACAGTGTCTGTTTCTACACAGGTTCCTTTATCTCTCTGCTTTTTTCGCTTGAAGCAAATTCTAAAGGGTCGCAATCCTCTTCATGCGGTGTAACATGCTGGGTCAATACTATGAATAAATATGTATTAGTGAAACTTCTTAGCATAATATAATTTAATGAAAACAACTAGTACTTATTTAATATTATTTAAATTTCAGGACGATGGACGGCAAAGACAAGAAAGATAAGAAGAAGAAAGGTTTGTTTTAATATCGTGAGCTGTAGATCGGCATTGCACCCACCGCAACACACGTGACTAACCCGTAGCAATGGCGTGCGCGTAACGGACGCGTCTGTCACACGAGGCCGTTGTACTGCGTAAACACAACTTAATAATGACTACTCGTACCTTGACGTACACTATATTTATTCCTTATTTCTTGTAAAATTGTATTAAATGTCTATTCTAGACATGTTTAATGTTCTAACAATCACACTTTGTCGGCTTCAAATGCAAATGTGTTTCTTTAAATAAAATATTTATTAAGGTTTTGAAACTGTATACTTCTGATGTTTCATGTGCCATTTTTTGTTTTGAATTTTGATACATAATTTTAATAAATAAATAGCTCACTTATTATTGATGATTCACATGTTTATGTCACCGTGTTACCAACACACACAAATTTCTTTGTAACTAATTGTTAAAAATTCTTAGGTGTAAATAGAAATATACACAATAGCAGTTTAGTGTTAAATGTTTTGTCATTTATGTATCAGCGATCAATTTATAGTAGCAATTTATAAAGAAATCTATATTTTCATTATCCATCATAAGTACATTCATACATATGTACTTGTATGGCGAACTGTATTTTTATTGAAATCTTAATTTTAAAACGACGTTCTAAAATTTCCAGATCGTTCTTTTAAGAGTGTTACCGGAATAGCAAATTAGATATTCAACTATCGAGTACGTCGCATTTTGAAATAATAAAAAGGCAACAAGTGTTACTTTAAGGTTATGATTGAAGTATAATCGAACAACGATAACAAAAGACTACTAAGTGTTTATATCGCTAACAGAGAATTCATTTAATACTATCTATATTTAAAAGGTATTAAAAAATATATGTGTTAACTGAAATTCTGATTTTCCGTTTGCTTGTTTTCTCTGTTGGCAGGACATTTTCGAGATTACTTTTAAATTTTAAGGTTTTTCCATGACAAGGCATTTATTATTGTAAGCAGGCCTAAATTTTATGAAATGTTTCCGCTAGCCTTTCCTTTTGAATATTTTAGGATACTTTTAAATTAATACGAATGAATTCGGCTTTGTCAGCACAAACTTACCATTATATACAGCTTATGATTCAACATAAAACGTCCACCAAGATGCCAAATAGATTGTAAATGTATTTGCTTTGATTAACACAAAGTAAACATAATGCATTACATCAAAGTCGCTGTGGTGTAAAATTTGTGATGTAAAAACAGTCGTGATTTTATCTAGCTCAAATCTGTGTGCAGATCCTATGATCTAATGTACTAATGCCTAATGTAAGTCTACTCATAAATATAACATAAATTAATAGGAATGCTAGTGAAATTTAATAATAACGGCTTTGCATTTATTTTCTGGTATATTTATAAGTAGATGTTCGTTTTCGTAGTGGTCGAAAATTTTAATAATACTTACATAAATCATTCTAAATTGTAATGGTAATGTTAATGTAAGATTTTTTACTTCGATTTCATAAAAACGTTATTAAAATTTTGGCTTGACGGTACACGATCCGAGTATAAGCTGACTTGAAGTAATCGTTGTTGAGTCAGGCGTTCTTTACTCGCTACAAGAACGAGAAGTGGCACTGTCTGTGCTAAATAGCGCTTAGTGATATATCATGCTCACAGTTCAGTTGAGACTCGATAGGACTAGCTAGGATAACTTTAAATTAATATACGAGAGTGATGGAATGGTACGACACTAAGTTTGACTTGCACATTTATCACCTTATTTCTCTTGTTTTTGATATAAAATGCTATATATCTTATTTACACGTAAGATTAACCACAAAAATTATGTGTTTGTTTACATACAGGCTTTTATATTTATTATATCATACTATTAATTTCTAAATATTTTTGGACGACACATTGGGTCGAAGATTTATGCATAATGTTTAGTTACTCGACAAGCCATGGTTAAATTGTATTATTTTCTACACTGCAGTATTGACTTCCGCATTATAATTAGGAGTTTAGATAGTAAGGTTATGCTTAATTTTGTATTTTGTGTAGGGCGAACGCCCACTTACCATACTGATCATTTGCTTAGTCATTACGATGGATATGAAATGTATGTTGAGAACAATGGCGTTCTGACGATGTAATATATTGTACCTTTGAATAAATAAATATAAATAAATACGTAATATATAGGCATTAATCTTTTATTCCAAACTTTATCTTTGATAGAATTTCTAAATAAAACCATATTCTCTTACTAAACTAAAACTAATCTGAAGAAACTTGAAACTTCACGTAATATTTCTGTATAATATTTAAGTTTCGCGATAAATACTTATCAATGGTCAGGCATATAAACGGGAAACCGAATTAATTTAGGATTTTATTTTTATTAAAAAAAGGAAAAATGTGCTTAAGATCGGATATTTCTCTTTGAGCGAAAAACACACCAGCCCACATGTCCAAAAAATCAATAAATAAAAAACGAATATTTACGAATCCCTTTTATTAAGTGATTTATTAGATCACATACACATTGTTACACATGCCTCGACCACATTTAAAATACAATCCATAAATTCACGAACAACCTCAAAATATTTGTTTTCTGTAAACAACATGACTACATCTATAATTATTAAATATTTGGCAGCACTATGGAAAATATACTTCTAATTATTTTTAATGCAACTTTAATATAGATATATAACAATCACAACAGTACTTCGACGATACAATCTTAAGATTTACAACTAATTAATTAAAATCTTTAAAACTATTTGACGATGACGTGACCATTCTTAATTTGATTTAAAACTATAAAAGTTTTTATTTACAATTAATGTTACAGGGGTTTATTCCTTCAGGGTTTTAATAAATTTTAACAATAAAATATGCTTATACCTATCTGCACCTCAAATTATAGTGAAAATTAGGCTCGTGATATAATTTTATTTAACTCTGTATGTCGATAACGAAATTATTAACATTATTTAAATATTTCCTAATCTAATGATAGCTACATCGTTTTAGGAAGCTCATGTTATTTAACTTTGAAAGTGCAGCATATTATTCTCGTGATTTATTGTATTTCCCTTAATAACAATTGTATTTTGGAATCTAAGGAATAAATAAAATCTAGCGATGAGATAAAACCTTAAAATACAGTAGTAACACATTTATTATGCCTATTTATTGCCCTGATTTAGTGAACTTTTAAATGTAATATCAAATTACACTTAAAACCAATCTGAAGTTACTTCCAATCAAAATAATAAATACAACCGTGCCCACGCTGTCCATGTAACATATCTGCGAACCATTCTCTTAACTTTTTACTTAAACCATATCTAATGGAAACTATTTGAATAATGTTTGATTTCTCTTACAACCGAGAAATCTTAACAATCGTAGTTAGTTAAAAATTTTAATCTATGTATCATTTTGGTGTTCTTTTAGTGTACCTATAGTTAACTATTTTCTATTATATTTGAAAATCATAAATTTTGCACTAAACCTCATTTAGTATTTTGTAATATCACAAATCTGTATCTCTAATCGCTATACACTAACCGATAATGATATTTTACTCGTAAAGTTTAAGGGATCTTAAAACTCTAATCTGAACAAACTCGGATTGCAAAATTTTAAATTGCATCATTGTTTATTAATTAAATACGTAGTTATATCACGAACATATTAAAGTCCTTTTTCAATTAAAGTTTATAATATAAGTTAAGTAGGTAGGTTCATATTCGGAACTTGGAAAATAACTTGCACGGTGACTAAAATAAAATATAAATTTGTCTTGATTAAAATCTATTTGTTTTTGTTAATTTTCTAATTGTGGTGGGCAGTGTCTTGTTGCCAGTGGCGATAATGGCCAAAGAAACCCCAATTGTGCTAATGTTCCTGCATTCTTCTATAAAATAAGTATTATCTGTAATATCCCTCTTGTCACTACTGACAACAATTTTTTTCTCACGTGTTACCAGTGGCGACGACTGGGAATGACTCCATTAAATTTAGTGTTTGGAAGGTAGATGCCAAGCTTGAAGGCGAAGCTAATGTAGACTGAATTTTGAGTCGATTGAGCAATAGTTGTCATAGGCGAGGTCAGCAAATTTTTTATAGATTTTAATTTTTTTCTTGAATATCCCAAAATTTAACTTAAATTGCAATTAAATGATTGGTTCCATCAAGATTTATTAATTTATTTGGAGTCATTTATGGCCCGATTTACGACCACCGGAGATAACCCTGATGGACTTTTTTGGGTTGGATCGGGCTAAAGAACTGGTCTATACGACCTCAGAAATAAATTCAAACAAAAATTGATTATGCGAATAAATTTGTCGTTTGAAACAATGACATAGGAAATGATGTTAAAAATAGCTACAACTATAGTAAGAAAACGTTTTCGGTCTTCATGGTCGGAAATTATGGCAGTTACTTTGACCATGAATAAGTACATAATTTCACCTTGACTGAATGTTTTGTGTGCCCACAATTTTTTTTTTTAATTATCACCTTCAACTTAATAATACCACATAATCTTAGTATTTGATAAGAAATCCATTTAAATGATATCTCAAAAGAAAGAACAATAATCGTGCATATTTTTAAAGAGGTTATAACAAACCTTCAATTTTATTCAAAAGATTTTTTAATTTTTAATTTTCTTCATCTTTAAACGACTGTAAAAATATTGACACAGAGATCTAAAAATTTACAATATTTTATTTTAATAAAATATTATTATTTATTATTTATTTTAATAAAATATGAAATATTGTTTGCGAACTGATCTTTAATTGCAATTAAAGGTAAAATTTTGATATTTTCGATTAAAAATCATTAAAAAATTAGACTTTACAACCATTGCTACCACAAGACACACAACTATTGCTAGTATATATTAGCTTCACCTTCAATCTTTGCATCTATCTACTAAACACCCTGTATATCCACATCAAAACACCATTTTTAAAGTAAATAGGTTCCTGTTTTAACTTTTATGTACATCAGTTGGTTTAAATGTGATTTCTACGTGTTGTCTATAATGTCTTAGGTAACTTTAATCATAACCGAGCTTGTTGTGTAAGTGTATTGGAGGCACATTGGCACAGCTATCGTTTGTACACCAATTAACATGTGCAGCTAAAGGCGCGGTTTAAGCATTCAGTCAAATGTGTAATATTTTACATTAATAGGTACGATACTTTTTCACAATTTCGTACTAAAATACTGTAAATTATTGTAAATGTTTAGCTGTAAAATGCCAAATTGTTACCCACAGGTTAAGGATATCTTCTGTGAATAAACATGCTATGGAATCTGAAATATTTAGTAGGTAACTATTTTTATTTTTAAACAGTTTTAATAATATTGGAGTTCTTTGGTGTTCATTGATATTCATTTGGCACTATTGTTTTTGGTACCTACTTCTCTGATTTCAGAAATTTTACTACTATTCATCTAAAAATTTAAGGAAAAAATTGAATGATTTTACTAAATTCACAAAGATTGTTTTAATAAGTAGGTGAAATTATTTGAAAGATTTAAAATTTGCAAAAAGTTACAGCAACGTTTGGGGCGCAATGGTGCCGCCCTAATTTTTAAATTTAAATTCATAAAGTGGTTTTAGTTTAAAAGTTTCGTATATTGAAGAGTGCAAAAACTTATCAATACCCTACATATTAGGTAGTCAACAGTCAAAGCAGATTTACAATTACTTGTATCTACATTACGTGGCCACAAGTTCGTTTCACAACTCTTCATTATAAAGCTTTGTCAAGCTCTTTACATTATTCAAATTCTTAAAAACTAAATAACCTACTTCAGAACATCGCATGAAAATTGAAACTGACTTAGATATCTATCATAACATTAGTTAAGATTTTAGAAGGCGATAAATAAGAGTAAGTTTAACAATATTAAGTACTAGATCTACCAACAGGCGCCAACGTCTTGGTGACGATGACTTAAAGGTAAATACTAGCAACGGAAATGCAAAGTGTTAGATAGACCGTAAATAGTGAGAAGAGTCAGTAGTTACAAATACAATTAGACACTCAGGAGACATGTTCTGCAAAAGCTTCAATAAAAGCATGTAAATCACAACTGTGACATAAGAGCTAATTGTGTACACGTTCTTATTAGAAATAATAATGCTACACAAAAATTGCACTCCATAAATCGAGCACTATCTTTGCGAAACATCGGTTTTTGTAAAACATTATTTAGGTACTATGCAAAAGTTGCTTAACACGTTTAATTTAAATGTAGCCTTTTCTTGAGTTTTATTGCATTTTACTAATGAACCAACTAGGCCCTTTGTGAATCCGTATGTAAGTGCCAACCCGGACTAAGGTCCCGTTCAATTAATTCAAGAGTCTGGCATTATTAGGCACGAACTTAATCTTCATTATGAATACTTATCTATTAACTAGGTAACGGTGACTTCGTAGTTTTATTAGCAGCATTGTTTTCGTATAAACCTACATCGAATGATATGTTTTTTTATTGCAGTAGCTATTCATCTAAGTAGGTGATGGTTAGCAGTTCACAGATATGAGAATATTGACGCCATGCGACGCGATATGGTTACAGCATGCAAAGATGTTAAGTGCAAACGCATGTCTTCTGTTTTCTTTGTATTTTATAGGTCTATCAACACTGAGCACATCTCAAGCGACAAAGAGGCTACCAAAGTAGCCACCAGAGTCAAATTCCATTGTTTTAAATTGCGACATCCCCATAGGAAAGATGAAGTACGACATTTATTAGTACAAAAATTACGTACACTCATGCAACACACATCTAATTCCATTTTTTTACAATCATGCAATGTTTTATTCGCATATCCACGATAAAGAACCTAACAATGATGTTGTTGTCACTTCTATTCACGTGTTTACATATTTCGAAAATGCTACATAATATATGCAAAACACCAAAATATGCAGTGTTTTAAAATGTAGAATGTTTTGAAAGTCTGTATATCGTCAGTAGTGCTAAAAAATATGAGAATAAGCATATACGTGCTGAACATAAAACATTGTGCATCAGGACCACGGAAGGTGCTGAGTGTGCGTTGAATAAAGCAGGAAATAAGTAGGTATAGTATTATAACCAATTAGTACATTATGGGTGCATACAATAGAGTAGGCAAGTTATACACTTTAAAGGCATTTGTAGAAGAAACATATAAACAAGGGGAACTTAAATAAATAGGATTGTATACTACATACTTAGAAAGGTATTACAGTGTAGGTACTAACTATAAAGGTAAATATTGTGTAACATGGATAGTGTAAAATTTAACAATCACAAAACATGGTAACTATTTGATTGTCAAATGTTTTTCAAAATAAACATAACCAAATTGTAAGAAATTTGCCTTACGTACCTAATACACTTAAAATTAGAGTTGTTGCTTTGTGTACAATTTGAGAGTGTTAAACTCTATATCTCTTATTGTGGTAATCGTACTATCCATCTTTATTATTAATAATTTAGCTGAGATATATCGAAGGGCAAAAAAATTGCTTCCTCGATGACATCTTCAGCTCCGTGGTCGTTTTAGGTATTATCCGCATAAGCATTTAACATGAGATGTATTTAATCCACAATTAATGTAAATACTGATCCAGATAATCCCATAGACAAACATCACATTGAATACAAGGCTTGAACCAGTACGCTGATTCTGAACAATATAACTTATGTTTGCTGCTATAAGAGTATCATTCTTTTAATACAAGACTGGAATAGATTGGGATAAGAAATATTAGAATAGCCAAGCAATTGACTACAGTTATTGCAGATGGTCGCCATTTTGTTTCTAAAAATACACATTTAATAACCTATAAAACAAAGCTTCAATATTATAATACCTATTAAAAGTAAAAAGTAACAGCGTATGACATTGAAATTGACGAAATATATACGAAATTGACCCAATTTGTGACTTCAGATGGGTGCTGATCAGAAAGTATGAATTAAAAAAATCAATTTCATAAATTAAATTAAAATCGTGCGGCTCGCTTTTTAATTTAAATTTTATGGTTTCATATGGAATGACTCCTTAGAACTTTGATCTCATTATTTATTTTAGTAAGAGCCAAGAGCTTTTACTAAAAATCCATATTAAATGCAAAAAAACTACTTATTGACCACAAACATATTTTTTACTTATTGCAGCGATTACATATTATATCACAATCAACAATAAAAAATGATTTCAACTTTGCATTCTCATTATCTTATGGTATTAATATCTTCAGTTATATTGTTCAGGTATCGGCCTACCAGAGTAATAAAGTCTTGCATGTTCGTCTCGACCTTTGGCGACGATGTTTCAAAGGGGGTCCTTTAAAACAGAAGGAAGCTGACCCTGGTCCGGCGCGCGTCGCCTTTGCCGCGCCGGCCCATGCCGTACTGTCACATGGCCGTGTCGGATGAACTCCCTCCTGGCTTCGCGTCTCCACCAACGCCACCGCCCCCCTCTTCGTCCCGCGCTGCCGATCGCCCCCCCCGAGACGTTTCCGATGACAAACCCGTAAAGTCCAGCTTGTACTGTACCCATACAAAATTGAGAGTTAGTATAATGAACAGATATTCCAACGTGCTTGTGAATCGAATTGAGTGCGTAAGGAATTTAGATGAAATACAATATTTTTTTAAATGTTTGTTGATCTTTGATATCACATACTCGTAACATGCACAACAGCCAATTCTTCATCTGTTAAGTTCCCAATTCAATTTGTATGTATATTATTTGATACGTTTAATCTCTTATAGACCAATTTTTATGAAACGTTTTATGATTGATTCAACTAGCAATTACCACAACAATGCAATACTATTAATTAAAATGGCAACACCACATCAACAACACCAAAAGTTTTCTAGGAAATACACCACCAAACAATACTACGCTAAATCCAAAACGGCGAATGTCAGGGATTTAATTTCACAACTCCAATGTTAGAAACGGAAACACCAAATAATCCACATGATACAAAATACCTACTTCAACCATTCAAGACACTATTTTCACTCTTAAATGTAGATGCTTTTCGTAAATTTGGCTTCCAATGCATAGGGACTCTTTCAGGCATACATAAGGAAAACTGAAAAAATTTAACAAAAAAGGGAACAAATAAAACATAATATTTACAATTAAAATAGAGGATCTAAGCTGGTAAAAAGTAACTGCAGAAGCATCATTACACCCAAGGATACCAGCAATACAGCATGGCTACTCTTGAAACAAATTAAATTGAAGTTATTTAAAATAACTTTCTGCCATCTTCTCTTTCACTAGAGAACCACTATAAGCTGGAGTTATTCTATAGAAATATACATTTTAATTATGATTGGAATGTCTTATTCCATCAAGAATAGCCCTATACATCTGTTATCGTGTTTTTCTCTAGATTTTATTAAATAAACTCCTCACTGTCAAACAATATGAACGCCCGTATATCACCATGTCTGTACAGAAATATCTAGCTCTCGATATGATCTTAGCCTAGCATATCATACCTCTCGACGTTTCACAAGTAGCAAAAAGATGTGTGCGTTTCATTTTTTATTAGCGTGTTAACAGAACATGCTTACACTAAATACACACAGAGATGGCAATCAGGTGTTTTATGAAAGTGAAACGCAGAGACAGACCGAGTCGTCCCTGCTCGTCCTAGATGACCTGTTTATCGCTTTGTCCAGCGGTATTAGACCCTGCATTAAACCACAGGTGGCCGGGTGGAGAAAAAGTAAAAAATATAAGTAAATCACAAAATAATATTCTTAAATAAATTTGGAATGTTAATTGTTTTTATCTAGATTACTATCAATCTATTTGCTAATTGTCTAGAAGGTTACTGCTTGTTTTATGTTTCCGAACAAGATTTTTCTTTTCGATTTCTCCAGATGTCACAAACAAAACAAAGAAGTAACCTTTTGTAATCACACTGTGTCACTTTTTCCCCAAAATTCTAACAGTCACGAATGAAGTATATCTGTAAAGTAGGTACTTAACGGGTGCAACACTCTGGTGCCTTTTAACTCCCACTCTCGTGTCCCACTGCAAAGGTACCTAAGGAACATTACGTTCCAATGCACTAAGTTTATTAGGATTCCTATTAATTTCACTAAAATTTCAAAATGCCAGGTTTCGATTTTAAAGGTAGTAAAAGGGAAGTAAAGAAAGTAAGTTAGAAGTAGAGGTGTGTATGAATTCATTACCTTATTTGCACAGTTGAAGCACGTTGTGACAACTTTACTGATGACATTCATGAGATGTTTGGTTTCTTGTATGACGTTATCTACTTTACTAAACGTCGCGGCGCGTCCTACTGTTGGTTCTTTAACAGTGAACTGAAGTTGTTGAACATGGGTTGGGACTTTGTCTAAGAGTTCTAATAGCTCTTTCTTCGTTGCACCAGCTGGTACCTTGAAAGGAAATAGAAAAGTGAAATAAGAATTATAATGTAATTTGAAAATAACTGACAAGGTAGGTATTAGAAATGACAAAAGCTTATTTACCTGGTAAGAAAATTGTCTAACGATTTTGTATAACCTATTTGCTTCTTCAGCGAAATATTCCGCTTGTGTGAAGAGATCTTGCGTAGTATTGAGACGACCTTCGCCCTTTGTGAACTGGTACATAGCGAAGGCCATGGAAGACATATTTTTTGCTCTGGAATTACATAAAACAAATTTATTTGGGCTAGCTAATTGTTTAATTTCAACTAGCTATCCCAAATAAATTTGTTTACTTTCGTATTAGACATGTGTAGAGAATTGTGAAGTTCTTACCTCTTCACAATATCGTTGTTTTCGTCGGCAGCTGCTCCCTGCCATTTCTCTGTCTCCGCGTCCATTTCTGACGACATCATCTTCATTTCGAGGCCTGACTTTGCAATCTTCGCTTGTTCATCTGAATCTAATCGTACCGCTTTCAACGGCTTACTCGTCGTACCATGTTTCTGAATGAAAAAAAATAATGTAGGAATTTATAAATTTGAATCTGGTGTTTTTGTTTTATCACTTAAAAAATGATTTGGATTTAGTTCATTTTGTTACATTTTATGTAAATCTTTAAGCAAAATCTCAAACAGCATTTAGCTCACTCCGGGTCTGGGCAAACTGCTGTACTGCTGCTTATCAGCTGTGCCGGTGAGGTCGAGCAGTTCCCTTGCCAGGCGCGCCGCGTCCTCCAGCAGCCAGGCCCACATGTCTACGAACACGTCGAGGTTCTCCCTTGCCGCTGCGCTACCAGGGTGTGCCGCTAAAGTCCGCGCCGCAGTCACGACTTGCGGCCCGTATATCCGCAGGTTTATTTCCGCGAATTTAGCGCTCACCTGTAGCGTCTCCGACATTGCTATGTGTCTTAGCAGCTTACATACCTATAATACAGTTACAGCTGGCTTTAAATACAAAAAAACTTATATAGCGTTTTATAAATCGAAAGAGTTGGAGGTAGTATTGATTGAAATAACTATAAAAATTGACTTATAATAACTAGATAGTGCTAGATTGATTAATGGGTTTTGAAAAAGTCGTATTTCTTTAATTTTAATACTAGATGTCTAGTTCCATAAATCTTCTGTTGTATCTTCTTTAAGACCCTTACGTATAGTTGCAGTTGTGGCATGATTAATGACTGAAGTTATGGTAAAACTCACCTCTATTATGTGATCTAATTGTTCGTGAAGCCGGCTGGCTATATTGTGCAGTCTCTCAGATTCTCTCTCACCACAGGAACTAGCTGCAAGTTAAGTCGTTTTCCATTACACGATGCTTCATACCGACCCAACGTTAAAAATAATATCCAAAGTCACGTTTTAAGAGACATGACTTTATGTGTAGTTGGAAAACAAAAATAGGTGAATAAATAAAAAAAAACAAAGCTAAAAAATGAAATTGGTAATAAATAAAAGACCACATAAAGTAGTCTCTAAAAGCGCAGTTAACAATGGCGATAAAATTTGCAATGCACAAATTACAGGCGAGCCAACTGAATTGCGGTTGTGGAATTTTGATGAAATAGGTATATATATATTTAGACCATAGCGTTAATTTTACAGAATGTGATCGGTTACCGTTGCAGTGTACTATCGAAGCAAATAAAATGTGTTACATTTAAACTGCCTAGCCAAATAGAAAATTTAGCAAATTATATCTCCTTGAATTTATGTCTAACAAGTGAAATTACTCGTGTAATTACTGTTCAGTCAACCCGTTAATACAATGAGAACAATGTCTCCTTGTTCAATATTGAGAAGTTAACATAGGCAAATTTGATAGCCATTGCGCACTACGGGTATTCACCTCGTGTACCTATTCTCCGTCGGTTACCTATGTGCGCGAGGTCAGCAGCGATAGTTCGCGCTTCTATCGCAAGCGGCGCTAAATCTCGGGCCTGGTCGCGCGCCGCGGCTACAAGCGCACGCTCAAGTTCACTTGCGGCGCTATTCGCACCTGAACAAGCGCTCTCAAGCGCAGCACCGCCCGCTGTTCCACCTTGTTCCTCCTAAAAGTCACAAACACTATTATCTTAAAACAGCTTCCTAGTAGTTATTACATGTGCATGATGCACGCACGCTGTAGGTACCATCATTCATATTCACTTTGTAAGTGTATCTCTCAGGTAGGTATGTTAGGTTTTATGAATGACAACGACAACTGAAACAAGTGAGAAAATGAAAAAGGCGGAATTAATTCCTTTTTAATTAATTGAAATATAATAATGAATATGATTATAATTAGCTTGATCTAGATATGGTTTATCGGCTTCACAACTTCAATTAACTTCTATTAAATCCTGAAAGTATCTTCGATCTAACGAGTTTGGCTTACTATGCCTTAGTAAAGTTAAAATGTTAAAATTATTGTGCTATAACCAATGAAATCGATACAGTTACTAAACATATTGTGATTGATTTATACATAGGGATTTAAAAAAGCCATGAGTGTTATTGTTGTATTGTTTCTTTACGTATGCTTACAGAGGAGACAGCGACGGCAACGAGCCTTTCCAACTCGTATGCTATTCTTTCAGCAAGCGCCAGTATTCTCTGTCTGTGCTCATGCGTCGTGTAGGCGGAGTCGGTAAAGTCGTGCGTTCGTTCGACGAGCGCCCGCAGCGTGCCCGCTAGCGCCCGCCGGCGTACCGCGTCCGCCCCACCCCGGGCCCGCGCAGTGCGCACCTGCGATGTCAGTCCCCTCAACGCGCCTAACACTGTACCTGCTTCCCACTGCGCAGCCTGCACACAAAACAACTTCAAAAATACTAAGTAATACAAAAATAATTCCATCCAAGTTTTAATTGTAAAATAAATAAAAAATTGATACAGATCTTAAATTTTCAGCAAACGATTTCAATTACGGCCTTGCTAAACACAACATCGTCAGTTTCTACTCTATTTCTAACCAAAACAATATCAATCAATGATGTTAATGGAGTTTTAAAAATTCGATGTAGTAGGTTTGTTAAAGTAATGGTGCGTAAATCAGTCTGGAAAAAGCAACCGGATGACCTTGGTATTTGAGTTCCTGAGCCCATTTGAAAACTTTTTGTAAAGGACCTCATAACCTCAAAGTGGACTGATTCCGAGAAAAAAGACACTCAGAGGGTCCAACTGTGACATGTGTCGATGTCATCCGTTTTTATTACGATCTTAAAAAAGCCGTTCGCGTAAATCGTCCGTACGTGTTGGATGACAATTTTTGTAACTATTATTAAGTATGTATGCTTGAATGCTATACCGCCCTTCCAGTCGGTTTCTAAGCATTTTTTTTCTCGTTATCACCCACGCCTACCGAGAAAAAGGAATCAGTCCTCTTTGAGGTTATGAGGTCCTTTCAAAAAAGATTCCAAATTGCCTCAGGAACTCAAATACCTAGATTCATCCGGTTGCTTTTTCCAGACTGATTTACGCACCATTGCCTAGAATAGTTTGTTTATAAGTAGGTATTAATCGAGGTTGTTTTTATTGTATGTGACCATAGTTAGTTGCAGTACAATTATTAAACAATTTTCTGGTGTATTATATTAGCTGTAAGTGTATAAAGGAAAATTAATACATAACCTTTCGACTTGAAATTTGGTTTTGTCTTGTATTTATTTTAAGCATTTGTGAAAGTAATTGGATTAATACGAAGTACATACCTGCAAGATTTTGTGTCTTTTGTATGGTATCGTTAAGTGCCTATACTTAAATTCATGTGCCAAGTGTTAATTAAGTTAAAAAAGACTTAAAATGGAGTATATAGTATAGTGATGAAAGTACTTGTCTACTAGCCAATTAAAAAAAAATGTAGGTACGAGTATAAGCCGAGTATAAGTAGGTGTTGGCGTAAATTTAGAATTTTAGTGATTTAAATTATGTGTTATATTCTCGTAGCTTAAGCTTTGCTAAGCCATGATCTTAGGCGTTTCGGCGTGGGTTAGCAGATTGTAGTGGGTATAAAAATATACTTATTTAGTTACCTCTTTTTTAACATTGCTTTCTCATACAACACTTTCTACTAACAATTTATAGGTAATTAAAAATGCCACTGGTTTGATTCAGTCATCAATACTGATAGTCATAAAAGGTTTAATTAGCCACGCGACACTACCCACGGTATGAGAAAGCAATTCATTTTCTATAAAAAGAAAGAACAGAATATAAGCATTGATATAGTACAAAATTTGAGTAAAGACAAATTTAAAACTAGCAATTATTTAAACACTCGACTACCTACATTAGTTTTTGTACCTGTTCTTGACTATCCGAAAATGGCTGCAACTACAGGAAGAAAAACAAGTCCGTGTTTATGTTTCAGATTAGAAATATACAAACATAGAAATAATAGTATTTATTATGTAGATCTCAAGAAACCAGAATAAATAAAATACATAGTCGAAGGTTAAATAGAATTGAATTATTATAGGCTACGAGTAAAAGGAGATTATGTCTTCATGATAATAAATTGGTGTGGAAATTCTACTAGATACTCACCTCAATCCTTAAGCGGAATTATTAATCAAAGAGTTTCGATATAATGTTATAAAGGTAGTCATATAATCAATAATTGATAATGCTTGGTTAAGGGAAGCTAAAGATTAACGTTTATTTAGTAATTATGCTTCTAGATTACAGAGTGTTTATTTTTAATCAGAAAAAAATCGGAAAACTGATGACCGAAAGCGGAGTTATTAATAACTGTGTATGTAAAGTAAATGTATTTTAATATAGGTAAGTAAGACTGGGCTGGGGTCGGAGTGCCCATCGCGATAGCTCAGCGATCCCTATCGTGGCGACCTCGGGTTGGGTTATTTATCGATATCAATTTATCGACTAGCCCAAATCGGCACTGCCTTACCCAGAACTCAAGACTGACGGGCCTCTGATTGCACTTTAATACAATTGAAAGGGAATATATTGGATCAAATTACGCGTCGTCAACAGATAAATCTTTTTTTTTCGGCGTAAAAACATTTGATAATTTCCGTCATAAAAACAAACAAAAATGTTCTTATTAAACTAACCCGAGGATAAGTACATAATTAGTTTTTAATTGAAAATCGTGGATATACTTTTTATAAATAGATAATGTAGGTACAACAAAGAGTGTAAATAAGTTTTTGCTCTTTGTTAGTCTATCAATTAAGGCTATTTAATGTCAATTCTACAATTTAATTTCGTAGACTGAACTCCTTAGAGTAGGTAACCTACTTTTAACCAATGCGATTTGAAGAGTAACTCCAAAAAACACAATCACTTTGTCGTAATACTTCATTTAATCACGAAGTAAAAAAGTTTAGGTACTACCTACCTATACTGGAACTTACTTATCTTCCAACATTGTCTACTATGATCACTCATTTGTTATTGCTTTAATAATCCTGATACACTTTTGTAGCTGGAAAAAAAACGGTAAAGTGTGGCCTCCAGAGATATCTTGTTCGACATTTCAATTTGTGTGTCGAAGAAGTCTTCTCAGATTATCTAGGAGTTTCTCTCACTATGTTTGTACGTATTGAATGGTTAACTTTATATTAACCTAAAAACACGTGTGACAATAAACTATTCCAAAAGAATACCCGTTCCCTAGACAAGTAATTATTCTCCTAGTGCTTGTTTATACACTAGTTTTTGATCATTCAATTTTTGATGATCTTAATAAATAAGTTTTGACCTTTTGGTTATTGCATATTAACTGATATTTCAAAATCGTTTTTTTTTTACAATGATCATGATCCACTGTGCACCAACCCATTAGTTTATGGTTCAAACTAATTAAAGTCCCCTTTTCCGGAAGGATACCACTTTTTAAGTCATTAAAATAACAATTTATGACAAGAATGGTCGATCGTAAGCGGCCGCTACGCTTGAAGCACCGTAGAATGAAAAAGAACGATATGTTTCTTTCGTAGTACTTCGTAGGATTCGTATTGCAGAGTCTGAACTCTTTCTCTCTATCGAGTTTCATTGTCTGCTTAAACTTGTTACCTAAACGTTAGGTATGAATTTCAAATTACGGTAGGAACATCATTGTTGCGCTACTGAAGGTGTGATAGTTCATAAAAGTTAGTTTAGTATGACAAAAGTTGTATTAATCCTAAATTAAGTTCGCTTTTATTATGAAATGGTGTACATAAATAAATCTACTACGAATCCTAACAAAAGTGCCTGCCTAAAGCACAGCTCTTACTGGTTAATACTCTTTTTAATTATTAAAAACCTACACCAAAAGTTAAGACTTAATATCGAAGGTTTAAAATGATTTAAGACATCGAAATGAAACAAATTTTGTTTCGGCGTCTTTTATTGATGTGATGCGCGATAATAAGTTTTACTTTATTTCCAACTAACTTACTCAATCTAATTAGATTGTTCAGTAATTACTGAACATAATTATTAATTATACTTAGTCTAATTTGAATGTTAGTAGAAGTGGAAATCAATCTTCTAATCTCGAGCGTGTAGTAGGTACGTCTTCGTTCATCACACTTAAATTAGGTCAAATAAAATGGCACTTAGTGACGCCGCAACATGGAAACAGATCTCTGTAAAACGTTGGACGTGGTAAAAATATTTGTCGCAGTTCAATATCTGGCTACACGAGACTGGATGCTGACTTTATCTTTCAAGCAGTTTGTTTGCATAGTGAACAATTAAATAGAACTTGCTCCTTAACAAGGTCTAAGCACACACCGGGGGCAATAAGCCGGCGTTATATTGTCTCCCTGACTACCAGTTACATTTACAGGCTCAATGGTAGAGATTTGCATCTCTTGAATATTGGAGCATCGGCCTAAGCGACCAAATACATACCTAAATGCAATACTGGGTACTCGTTACAAACAGATTTTTTTTCTTCGTTTTTAAAAATATTTCTACTAACCTTTTAAAAAAAAAATATTTTAATCATATACTTAAATACTTTAAACTTTCTTTTAGAAGCAATTGATTTGTCTTCTTAAATATTTTTTCCAGGATAAATACCGAATGGTATCGTTTTTGTCAATATTCTTCGAGTTT
Source organism: Choreutis nemorana (assembly GCA_949316135.1). Classification (NCBI taxonomy): domain Eukaryota; kingdom Metazoa; phylum Arthropoda; class Insecta; order Lepidoptera; family Choreutidae; genus Choreutis; species Choreutis nemorana. The sequence continues at coordinate 6,682,955 of OX438598.1, forward strand.
TGACTTTAAAAAGGCTACTTGTCTGTGTGTCTAGTAAAAAATTGTGTCTAGTAAAACATTGCATCAATGTTCTTCGTAATTAAAACGACATGGCGGAATCATGGCATTCTAATCCTTTAAGCTTCTAGCAAAGCGCTCTGCGGTTAGCCCGTTCTATTGTTGACCTAACAACAGCTAAAATCCCTCTGCAAGCATATTCACTGGCAACATTTAACTATGCAATAAATATTGGGTTAGTTTCGTAGTAGATACTGCATTATGTTAAATCTTAATGCAGTGTTTTAGGTTTAAAGGTAATGTAAAGTTTTGTTTTAAATGAAGTCTTAGGCATATGAACAAATTTAAATACGTTTATAATATTACAACCAAGGCTCAGTCAAGTTTATTCAATAATATTATATTTTATCGGTGTTAAGCGCAAGTGGCGAATAATGTCTAACACAGAAAAAAATATTTATTTTGTTTTTGTAAAATACTTAACATAAACAACACACACCTACATGATGTATAATTACGTACCGTCTCCATTCCATCATGTACGGGTAAGAAGGCATAATTATTTCGAGGCGAACCCAAGATATATCGTAAACACTTAATTTGCATACATCCGTTCAAACGTGCAAATACTAATATTTCAAATTTACATATTTATTGGTTGTATCGAAGATGTTTCGTCGACGTAAATTATATTGAAACGTCGTAAACACAGTATGCTTTGATGAATTAAATTTTAAGCAAGTACAGAAATGATTTAAAAGCATCTTAAAAGCTGAAATAAAAATTTGTGTTGGTTTTAGATACTCATGTACAACAAATCAATAACAGAGATAATGGTACGCGTATGTGTTTTGTCACTTTTATAATCTAACGTTACCTAAGTGAACAATGTTTTTTATCTATCATCATTAAAAGCCCAATCGATTATATAATCTCACTAGATTATATCATCTATTTACTAAACATAAACGCGTTATTTTTCATATTTAGCGACCATACCTCTGTAGTGGTTATATTTAATTTTATGCATAGCATTTTACAGCTTAGTATCTACTTAATACAATCGTATGACTTTTAGCTTTTTCACTATATTTAACAATTAAAACAAATGAACAAAAATATATGTTTAATATTTTTTTAAGGTATACCTACTTTAATTTAATCACTTTTCATAAAAACCATTGAATTATCTCATTAAACGTTTTCAACTGCCGTTGCGTTTTCGCTTTGACGAAGGCAACACATTTTCAGTCTTTAATTCTCATATTCGTATCGTGTTTTACTAAAAGTAAATATTACAAACATCCTTTTTTATATAAGTTGAGTATTTTAGCAACAGGCAACAATTTCCCTTGAGTATTGAGCCAATTCCTCAAAATAAACCTAAATCTTCAATGATAAACCGCAATTGTTCTGATGCTACATTTGAGAAAATATGTCAAGTAGTAAGAAAGTACTTTCCGAGAAAAGATTATCATAGTAGATATTACAATAATTTAAGATGAGTTTAAAAGTGACAAAACAGGTCATGCTGTTGCTTTTTTATAGCATTTCTATACTTTTTGAATACATTTAAAAGCCTACATATAAAATTTACACATACACTGATTGAAACATTGATAGAATAAAATCATAATTTTAGTGAATAGTAGTTAGACTTTCGTATTCAAATTGATTAGTTGTTATTACGTTTGGATCGATAAGAATTTATTCAAATGATTACATCAAAACTGGTGAAACGATTCAACAAGTCCAAACTTTTGTCAATAATTTGTAACAAAAACTCCGTGTATAAATAAGGACTATAATTTTTCTGGCACTGTGCCGACTAAGACGGCTAAATGAAATATAAAAGGATTCGTTATTTTAGTAAAACGGGGAAAGAAGCTTTTTCACTATTGTGCCTTTGTTTTTGAAGATTCTTTAAGAACTAACAAAAAACTGTAGGTACCCTGATACTCGTAAAACAATCATCTACTGGGTCCATTAAATAAAAAGCATCCTTAATGTGTTATATTCGAATGTAGGGAAAACAATCATGTTAAAACTTGAAACTTATTTGAAATGTAATAAATTGTAAACTTGTTCTGTTTATAATTTATTAGCTATGTTGTCGTGACAACGCTTGCCGGGCAATTAAAACTACTACTTATCTAAATAAAAAGATAACCTAATAAATGAAACTTAAAAACTCATTTAAAGTTTCTTAAGTACCACCGTTTTTTTTTTAAATTAGGCCGATTGCATTTGGCAAATTATTTGTGTAGGTACAAAAGTCAAACCTCCTGCGAAGGCTCCTCGTGGCCGGGCAGTCCGTCCCTGACGACGTAATGTATGAGGTCCATGGCTCGTCGCATCTGACAGAACACTGTGTCTCGGTTCTCCCGGGCGGACGCGCTGCCCGGGTGGCGTAGGCACGTCTGGAAAAAGCCTTTTTATTAATCAACCTTGAGAAGTATTATTAATTTTGTTTTATAGCTATCTCAATTTCCCTAAAAGTATATTATTTGAGAGCTGATAACATTAAGTTGGTAGAAGTTTTGAAAAAATTTTTTTTTGCTTGGTGGTAATTTTATTAAAATTATTAACCACTACACTATCAGCCGATTCATTAATTCAAACATGTGACCATAGATTAATGATTAGTCTTCGCTGCACCGACACTACTAATCATTAATCTATGCTTGTGACGTGTGTGATAATTCCGTTTTAGTTTATCTGGTTATTTGGAGTACATGTTTAAAATATACAACATTTTAGTTGTTCTCTCGTTATATAAAGTGTATAGGTATAAACAGTTCATTTCCACATGTCACCAGCTTGGGCGTCACGTGTTAGTGGAGGATTATAACAGGGGGATCCGCACATTTGTAACAATTCTTGCGATAAAACGAAGCAATATTCTAAGGGAAACTCCTTCTCTAACGTGAATAAAAATTCCAAATATATTCTAGCGTGTGTCCAGTCATATATTTTGTTATTTCTTTTTAAATATTTGGAAGTGTTTTGCTGTCGAACTTTTAGACAGAAAATTTTTCCTAAACTGTTTTAAAAAATCTATCTAGGCTAAATTAACTGACTGGCAAATCTAAAAATTTACTTTCAACAAAATAGGTGGGGATAAAAATATTCTGATACGGAGAGACGACGCCATTTAACACGAGAAGAGATGATGAGAGTCGTTGGAATGTTGGAAGCTGGTTCCAACAAAGTGTGGCTTTCGCATCACGGGCAGCGGGGCTAAGCGACATGGAGGAAGATCTCGCATCACCACTCGTAGACAGGACTCAGAATCGTACCGACTAAAATCTCAAACGTTCTTGTTAAACCATCTGAAACCATTAACATGAAGTGGATCTGCTTTCCTAAGGCTACCGAGGGTCCCACCTATATCAATCTGCAATTGTTAGGCCCGTTTACAATGGGCTCACGAACATAGAGATTGGAAGGAAGAAGATTGGCGTTTTGTGTGGTTTACCGATAAATCTCGGTACGTATGAGGCCGGATACAAGATACCTACTCGAGTTTGGAGAATATATAGAGGCCAAGAACGTTTTAGATTTTTTCGGGAAGTTCATCCATGTGGTGGGGGACAATTATATGGGCCGATCGGCGGAAAAAATGATTTCATTTGGATCAAGGGGAACCTGAATGCTCAGATTTACGCGGAGAAGATTTTTCAGATGTAATCATACTTTTGCGAGGCCGGTTAGGTGATTCATTTCAACTAATGCCCGACAAAGCACACACAGTTAGACTCGTAACGAGCACCCTTGCCGAAGTTCGTCTCGATTCTCTACCATTGGTGGGAGTGGTCTGGCCATTCCTCAAAGTGATGCTGATGAACTCATATTAAGCGCATCAAAACGCTGTGATTGTGTGAATCATGTTAATGGTGGCAACACAGACTAATGTTTTTTTTTTTTTTGTCGCCTAATTGATGCTGTTGATTTCTCACAATGTGCAAAAACTTCAATTTTTCTTTTTCTATTTTTAACAAATATGTGACATTGTTAATTTAAACATAGGATTAAAAATAATAAGTCAAATTGTAATGAAATAATAATATAGAAAAACAGTTAAGAAAACTTGATCCACTTCGTAGTAAGCGCAATAATCATTGTACCTCTTCACTGATTTATTTACTCCTGGTATACTACAATCAAGGCCCTAACCATCATTTCGCCCATTTAAAATGCCATAACTACTGTGGGAATTGAACCCGTGTCCTTCAACGCGACCATTAGCCCAACCGGAATAAATAGAATAAAACATTTCTTTACATATTATAAGACAAAAGATTTTGTGTGAAAAATGTTCTGTCATATATAATATCGGACTGAGTGGGAAGCGGCATGCCCAGCTTTAGAGAAGAACTGAGTGATTGCGAACCCGACACGACGCATGACGAAACGTGACGGCTTTAACTGAACCCTTTAACATGCAAACCAGGCCACACAAATTCAGCTCTTATGATAATACATCAACGACGTGAGCTCGACACATTCCACATAACAAAAGAGTCCCCACTGTCAAGCTCAAATGCGACAAAACTACACCAACTATGTTAAAAAAATGCGTGTGCATGCATATCAATCGACATAAGCACTTTATGTCTCTGAGCGGCTAAACGGATTGTTCTTTTAGCAGCTGAATTGTGTTTTGTTTGACTGCGCACTTTGCGTTGGTCGCCATGAACGGTTTGTTTATTTTTTCTAAAGCTCAAATGTTCAACTTTCTTATTTTCGATTTTTTCTTTCTCCTTCGTTACTTTTCAAATAAATGTCATGAAAAAGGTTATTATACCAGAAAATAAAGTAAATATTTTATAGAATAGTTTCAACGCTAATTTTATTTGAAACTACTGAATGTTAAATTTCCTTAATGATGTCGCCTAAACGATACCTAACGCAGACATTAATTCTACAGCGAACACATTAGGGTTTTTGCTAAGTTTGGCATCGGCAATTGGCCTCGTAGCTGTTTTGTTCAAATAGTCTATTGCTGTTTAATGTAGTGGAAACACTGTTTTATGTGTCTATAAAGGTTAGCAAATGTATCAGTCAACCTCTGGCAAGTCTAAGTATCATTTTATTTGGGGATTAATTTCATTTAGGTATCATTTTTAGGACTGTGTAATTATTCGTCTCGACCTTGGTGGAACTTATAAAATGGACTGACGAAATACACTGTTTTGAGTGCCAAGCTGCTATGGCTCTCGTGAATTGATAGCCGTCCGAACGACAGGGATAATTAACGTGTCCGGGGGCACCGGACGCTGAATTCCAAATTTATTGCAATCAATATCTCTTATAACAACAGCTCCGCCCGGGTCAAGGCTCTCAATAATTAACAACCTCTATTTTTGTAACCTTCTAATTCATGGCTTGGAAAAAGCTTGGGATATTTCAAAAGCTTGGGTAATTGTTGATTTGGTAGCAATGATATCAGTCCGGCACGCCTCAGGGAATACAATCGTGCAGTGGTAATGAGTATGAGCCAAGGGATATTTTCACACGCGTGATTTTAAACCTTTATTCAGCTCACCGACAACAAAGCAATGAGCACGCTAGCGTCCGCCGGAAAATTTATTACGTTTGTGCCATGACAGTGGCTGGGTTAATATTGTTTTGATTCGGTTTAACATCACCCTAGGCATTATTGTTAATATTTTTTACCTTGGATGAGGTAAGTAACATGAGGGTAGATCGTTCGAGCACATTTCTTGCCGCGGCAACTTGTGCTCTCCGTCGTTCGTCGCGCAGATCGGCGCGCCGCTCGGCGGTCAGTCGAGCCAGCTCCACCATCCCCCCTCCAAACTCAGTAAAAGCACGGACAAACTCAGCAAAGTTTGTCACCGACTCCAATCGGTCCAGTGAACGCGCGACCTGTTACCAATAAATACTCCACTTAACTTGAGTTTAGCAAACTTTCTACTTAACTACGAAAGTTGCATCGCTTCCTGTGAATATAGTGGTTACGTAATGTAATATAACTTTTTACAACTTTTTATATAAAATAGCAAAACTTTAAATTGTGATCATTGAAGACTCTCTCTCCATAATTTAATTGAGGTCAGAGGTTAGTGAAAGAAATTCTAGGTATAATTTACTATAGTGGCTTTATCTCGGACGGTTTAATTTGTTGTATTTACACATATATGGGAGAGTTACCTTGTCCTTGGCGAGCAGTAGTTGTCGCACGACCACCATGTCGGCCAGCAGCAGCACTCGCGTGACGGCCGCCAGCAGCGCACGCGCTGCCGACACCATGCCCGCGCCGTCCGCGCCGCTGCACACGCGCTCAATTGCACGACCTAACATACATACAATTACTTAGTATAAGCGTTATGTAGATTCATAGTTAAAATATTATCATGCACTTTTAAAAAGGCCTCGGTTTTCAACATGCATCGGACTTGCACAGTACGAGTACATTATAGTATATTAAAGATAGGTGTGGGCATAAGCACAGCGAGAACTTTATGAGCTTAATGATACACAATGATGTTATACATATACAAGAAGCGCCTATTATAGGCGCGCTCGAAGTGAAGACTCGAAAACAACCCAAGAGTCAGTTTGTCCTCAGCGAAGTTTGTGTACTTTTACACACAATTGACAATATACCTCTCCTAAAAAAAATTCATAGGCACTGTTTTTTTTTTCTTTAATTTCTTAGTATTTAACCAGTGTCAAGTAATATACATATAAATCGTCAAGTTTTGATGAGAGATAAATGATGAAAGGATGAAAATTATGGAATATTGAAACTGCATACTGTAACATGCTAGTACTGTTACTGTAGGCTTCATTGAGTTACTTTGGAGATGGTAAAAATAGCAGCCAAATCGTTTTATTTCACGTTTTTCACACTAATTGTATAGCACTACAAATATTCACTGGTTAAAACATTAGCATTTTATAAATTAAATTCTGCTGATATATAACGAAAGACAATAAAATTAGAATTTTATTACCGCCACTTCCCGTTTCCGCCAAGTAACCCCGTATTATTATGTATTGAATATTAATTGTAGGTCCTGTTTTGATAGCGATATCCCTGTAACGACGCTTAAACCTCGTTGCAATATTCCAGTGACAAGAGGTAGTTTTCATAGAAAACAAGGAGGGCTTTTTTCAGAGGAGAGAGAGGAGGAGAGGAGGAGAGAGGAGGGTCAGGTGGTAAAAGTGTTAAACAGTTTTTAATAAGTACTATGTTTACTCAGTCTGAAAGTTGTTTTCGATTGTTGAGATGGGCTAAGGACGATTATACTTAAAGCTGCCCAGGCCAAATCAGCAAGTATCCAGTTACAAAACTTGTTCGTATGGTGCAGTAATCGTTCATGAACACAACATTACATTAGCCGTTAGTATTAAAGATGCAGAATATTTCTGTGTCGTCTCTCGAACATATAAATCTCTTTGTCTTCTAATTATCCTCGACCTCACGTGGGAACTTCTGATATTTCTCACATCTCTTTCATATCATTTGGCAACGTAGTATGTCGCAATGTTTGGAATATAGTTTTGGGTTGTTTTAAGGGTATGCCGTATCCATCATGATACTACCATGTATATTTTCCTAATGCACAATTTAGATTGAAATCGCAATTTACAGTACCGGCATGAGCATTCGTAGATTGACTATCAAAATCAAACCTTGACAAAGGTATAAGGAGATAATCTTAGCAAACGAGGTCTACGTGACGTCGCCGTCGCAAATATTAGACGGATCGGAAAATTTAGAATTGCCTCAAGATTGAGTTTCGAATAAAGTTTGCAAGTTTTATAAACAAAGTCGTGTTTCGTATCTTCGATCAAGATTGATGATAAACCAATTTCCATTGGATACAACATGAATCAATAGATATGTAAGAAGATTGAAACAGGGTTTAAGATTCTCTTTTTATTTCAGAATATTTCTTTAACTTTAACATTCTAATTAGTCAAATATACCAGGAGGATATGCCTAAAAATTTAATGAATCTCTTTGTTTAATTATTGGGTACAATGGCAGAACTGCAGCAATAATGTACAATATTAAATTTTTCAGCATCTTGCAGGAATGAAGCAGAAGTGGTCGACGGTCAATTTAATTTGCGTTTTTTAGAATTTAATAGGATGTACCATTTTTAATGATAAAATTTTATAAATTTATTGGGTAATTTGCCGGAGCAATATTTTATTTTAGTGATGTTTTCGGAATCAATGATACATTTATGAACATTATATATTCCCAACCCTACTCTTAATTAAAGAAGTCTTTATCAGAATTTTATTTTAGAATCGATGTTTGTAGCTGTAAAGTATCAAGATATCGGGATGACCATTTACATAAAAAGTTATGGAAAGTATAATCCATACCGATTCACTGAAATACCCTTACAACCGTTCGGGGCGGAAATGGAGCCTAAATGAGATTAATAAATGAGGCCGATACCTGAAATCCATTTAATAGAATGCCAGTTTAAACATTAAAATTTAGGTGAATAACTTAAAAAGAATTTAGCTCTAATTTGTGTTTCGTTGAAAATCTTATTAATATATCTGGATTTGTCATTTTCCTCAGTCACTCCCATCGAATACTTTTGTCTCTCCTAATAATAATACTTTTAGTCAGACTTTAATTACACTTATTAATTAGACGTAACAATTGAACTATGTCCCATATAAAATCGCTTATCAAGTTTAAGGTTTTGACTACCATTTTAAATAAGCGTAACGCAACCAAGCGTGAAAAAAACACCGTCTTCCATGAAATTTTATGGTTATAAGATAGACACAAATAACCAATCCAAAACAAACTTTGCTCAAATATCTAGTGTAAGTCTAGACAAATAGTCGACATTGTAATTTTAGTAGGTGAACTGGCGTCGCTGAATCGACCGTCGAGTTTCAGAGTGTTGTTTACATTTTTCGGTTTGTACAAAAGTTGTGAGCACGCAGGCTGGTGCCGGCATAAATCAGGTTATTCGGGTTATAAAAATGTGACCAAAAATGTAACTCCATTACAGCGGACGTTAAAATTATTGTGTTTTCAACACGTACTCTCGCCGAGTAATGAGTTTGGGTAATGTTATTCTCCTTTCGACTTAAACAAATATTTACATACGACTAGGCGTAGCAGTTAATGTGCTTTCGGGAAAGCTTTTACATTTTTGCGAAGAAAATAAATTTAGGCAATGATTGTTTTTGACAATACGCGTTCTAAGATATTTCATATTCATTCATTCATTTGCTGTTAAAGAAAAGAAAACATGTATTACATATAAAAATTACCTCTGTAACAAATATTCCTGATAGTAAACAACGAAGATATCATTATTCAAGGTTTGCGTTCACATTCCAGATAAGATTCCAATTTTTAGGAAAGAAAGTTACGAGTTAAAAATAAAACTTGATAAATTTTAAAACTTTCGATTCCATTTCAACGGATTCAAGTTTATCCGGACGGGATAAGTTCGGAAGGCAGACAATTAAGATTGCCGAATGTTGAGATTTCAATATTATCGCATTTGTTGTGGAACTTCTTTTGTTTTGATATCAAAAGAAAGTTGATCGATTTATTCAGACCGCAAATGTCGAGTCACTCTATTTTGCATTAGTTTTTTATCAGGTTGGCATTCACGCAAATAGCTTGCCTGGTAGTTAGCATATACCGAAAACTTCAATAGTTGAGAACGTGGGTTCAAAAACAGCGGTTGTATATGTATAAGCATAGGAGCAGCCGTCTGTAAAGCGCTTTTCCCGCTATGTGGGTACGATACAGCGTAATATATTATAGCGCAAGCCTGTTAACCGCTTTACATTTCCTTGGTTTAGACCTATTAGTTCTACCCCAAAGATTATATTCCTAAATATTATACGTTATCGATGAATTAACAAATGCATATCTTATTCATATAAATAAAGTAAACTACTCCCATATTCCTGTGTTACATTATTTATTCTACTGTTGTCGTGAAATTATTTGGTTTATCTTAACAGTTGCAAAATAATTATTACATTTGTACAACACGAGGCTTAACTTTAAGGTCTAATATATTTTAGTAAAGGAGTGTTTAACAGAAATTATTAAAGGTCCCTTTGGTATGGCAGCTTATGGAGTACAAAACAGTTTTAGTTGTAACTTATGTTAAATAATTGAATATTGTTTAATAAATTAATGTTACTTTGTATTGATATAAATTTCGCGATATTTTTTTTCTTTTTTTAAACATTTACCTTTATCTAAATATTGATAACTAGCCTTGAATCCTAATATTAAGTAAAAGTTATAGTTTTCTAAAGGTAAGTATAGACTGGTATCTAGAGTAATCGGGGTTTGTAACCGAAAGGCTCACGAGACGTAATCATTGATTTTACAACTCAATAATTCAGATCGGATTTAGTTAGTTACCTGAGGCTTATTATTAAATTAAATATGCAGAGAACATTAAAATCAAACTCTGCTACTAACGCTACCTGGTATATTTTACTATTGTATTAACATTATTTATTATTTGTTTAGTTTTATTATTGTATTATTATTATTATTTGTTTTACATTATTTTGTCTTTAATATTTCCATTGTTTCAGGTTCAAGTATCGTTAAATATTATGGACATAAATACATATTCAAACTCAGTTCAAAATCTAATGAAAAACAAAACAAGTAACGTTAATGCTAGCCATAAATAACATCTTTAAAGGTGAGTTACACAGAGGTAGTTTTAATGAAGCCCAGATTGTTTGCAGCGACACTAATCGATCTGCCTTCAACAAATATTAGTTCTCTTACTGTATTGACTGTGTGATAGTATGACTGCAAACATTTGCTATCAAGCGTATTTGAACACAAGAATTAATTAATAAAAATGTATATGACTGTTGGCGCAGACATCAGGTGCATATGAATTATATGTAAAGATGTATAGTATATATAATTTACAGTTCATTATAGTAGGTTTATATATTTGATTACAAACACCTAAAATATCATCAGTTAATTTAAAAACGCAGTGTTTTTCGAGCTAAATACTAAAACGTCGTGTCTACAAATATGCTACGCCGTAGCCGAGCTACGAGTCCTAAACTCGTAGTAGCCAATTTCGTAGATTACGAAGTTCGTCCACAAGTTAAGGCACTTTAGTTTTAAGCAGTCCCAGGTGTTAGGTCAGAATGTTTTGTACATAAAGAGGGCTTTTAAAGGAATTAGCAGGTATTCTCATTGGAATGCACGGACGTGGCTGTAAGTTTATCCGCTCTGACGCATTATGAGTTCGTGACAAGAAATATAATGAACCTCCCACATGTTCCACTTTTATGCTCCTGTTTTATACATAAACAATCATGTTTATGACTTTCGCTGTTCGAGATCGCGCTTGTAAAACCTTAAGTGAATTAAGGTTTACTTGCCATTAATATTTCACTGTACAAAGATACGGACACGAATTTCCTTTCTCTACTAAAAGGTTAACTTTCCTATGACAGTTTGAATCATGCTAAGAATTAGAAAACAAATAAAAGTACAAATAAAACCATAAAATATCCATATAACTTTATGGTCGTTTAGTAGACAAACCGGCAGCTATAAAGTTCGTTTTTAAAGACTTCGAAGATTTCGAAGTCAGAAATGGGTTATTATAAGGAGAATAGTAAAGGCATTTGTAAGTTATGAGGTCGTTAAAGGGGACGAGTCGAATGGAATGTAATAAGTGGATTTTGGTTGTGTGTCGAAGCTAGTTTGGAGGAAGTCGAACATGTGGAGCACACCTGCCTCCATTGCAGATAAAACGACGCTATTGTGGCTACGGCAACAACATTAATATGCTGATTCAGGGATTTGGTGTCTTCTGTTATGAATTCTAAAGACAATATGATTCTGAATCTATATCTATAACAATATCATAAAAAGAAGATATGAATTCCTTTAAGTTTAAGGATATTTAGGCCATGAACTCGTAATGATGCAGTTTTGTTTAGTTTCTATTAAAATATATTTAAAATGTTTGCTCTAACCGGTAAGAGAGAAGTAAAGGTTCGTATGGACATCGCCCAAGTGAAGCTGAAGGGTGTCGGCTAGTGTTTTAATAAAGTGATAAAGTAATTCGGCTTTCAGCTCACATAAGTTCGCATCTAGAAAGATTCGAACGTCTGTATGAGAAAAATTGCAGCGGAGCGTGACTTTCATGCTGTACCTGAATTTTAAACTGGAACACTTTTGTGACATTCCAAAAGGTAATATTAAATTTAATTATAATTTGTTATCGATCTATTTATGATAAAGCACACATCAAGCTGCGTCTTAAGATTAGTCCGGACAAAAAAAGGTTGACAAACTGGCAAACCCTTAACTAAATTATCAAACTAAAATAGTTTAAAATACTTTTTTTTACGTATTTCTTTAGAAGATTTACTTTAGCACGCTCTGTTCAATTGAAATTAACTATATATTTTTATGAATCTCGTTCACAAATCGGTTTATGGCTTCCAAGGTGTCTATTTACGTTGTAACCTCACCCTCTGATCATTGAGACGACAGTTTTGTAGCTGGCTCCAGTCCCTTGGGAGCTGTACGGGGAAAGGTCTCTTTTAAATTTCCACGAAGCTTTCAACATTTCTGCAAGAACTTGTCTGTAAACATCATCGCTCTATATAACATCAAGGTAAAGTCACTTTTAACCTCTACTTTCATATTTTCTTTTTTTTTGTTATTTTATTGTGTGTGATACAGTATCAACCTATATTAAACAACAAAAAAAATTATGAAAAATACTTTAAAAAATTAGATATCGCATTATGAATCTCTCAGCTATACTACTGTGTCACTAAAATATAAACTAATTCTTTCTTTTTATACGCATGATTATACCCTTCGTGGGCTGAAAGTAACAACCAATTCGATATTCTATTTATATAATGCGTAACAAAAGAATTTCTTGAATAAGAAAACTTTAATAAGTGTACTTTGAACACAGGTATCAGGAACAACCGAGAAACTGAACTGTAACGGAAAAAAATGTTGTAAGATTCCTGGCAAATGCAACATAAGTAAGATTTTATATCTTTGTTAACAACGTATTTGGATTTGTTGGTACGTTTTATTTTTAATATAGTAAACCATGTCGGTGTTTTATTTCTATTATCAATATTTTCTTCTATTAATTATTTTAATACAATAACAAGGTGCCAATTAAAGCTGACAAAAATGACAAAGGTAGCATGAAATCACAGAAGGTTGCGACGAGCAGATGGTTATGAAATAGTCTTTCTACAGAGTGATTTATGAATCCCTACGTCTTGAATGACTCTTGTAATTATTAAACTGTAACTTTATAGAAATGTAATACTAACAATTAATATTAATCTGGACGGAGGTTCATAATACAATTAGTTATAGGCGTGACTATAACAAAAAACCAAACAATTTTATTCTGATAAAATGGGTTTTAATTAAAGTTTTTAATAATCCTAATAACTGTCGTCATTGTTTTATAACATTGTTTAATAAAAACTACGACCTTCAGCCGCAAAGTATGTTGGTAACGACTGAGGTATAAATCGAATATTTTAGTACCAAAAGTGTCTGCGGCTAAAGTTAAAGGCTGAATTTATGAGGGTTTCGCCCAAGGAAATAACCCCAATTGGTTATGATAGCTGTTCTTTCCAACAGCGCTGTGGAAAAGTGTAAAATTTAGCTCTTCACGTGAATTTCGGAAGTACACTGACGTTGATTTACGGGCGTGTGGAATCTACATGTGTGTTTACGATAAAGTCGTTAGTAGCCTACATTTGTACCTTAGTTTTAAGGTTAGTTTTCGACTGAAATACACTATTTAGAACCACACTATTGTTGTTGAAAACCTCTGTTTTATTAAAACTAAAAAAAAAGCCATAGTTAGTTTAAACAAATGCGTGAAAACAATATTAAACCTTTATTAATGTTAAATATACTTCTCTCCCTGTTCTAAATAATAAATACTACGACCAAATTGATATCGGTTACATCTTCAGGCATCAAGTTTTTGAATCAAGCGGTCTGGTTTATAGCTTTCAATTTCCTTACGAAAACGAATATTTGAGCGAACTACGTGCAAATCATAACCTTTAACATAAATCAAATCATGACTGCTATAAAACGTTAGCGATCGCTGCACAGCTGACGGTTACCATAACTTCACATAAAAACGACTTTATGTTGTCCCTCCTAAGAAATATACCTACTTCTATTTTCAACAGTAAATTGATTTTATTACGAAAATATACTGTATCTGCTATTCTTTTGGTCGTTGAATATAAAAGACCGTTTTTTTCAATTTATTCAAAATTTTAGTGAACATACGAATGTTCTGTTAATTTATTAAATACAGGTATGATAGGGTCCAAAAGTTTAACCTTATAACCGCAAAAGTTACTCCTTACATCGCTAACCATTCATGATAAGGATTAAAATTAAAAAGGGGACCAAAACACGACTATAATTAAGTAAATGTTATATCAACAAACAATTAAATAATCGTATTTTTTTGCCTGGATTAAGCTTCTGCCGATAAAATTGAAAACTCATACTAACACATTGTTCTAGAAAAATAAAGTGTTTTACAGACCTTTACGTTATGATATTGGCCATTAAAGTGTAATAGCGCTTTGAAAACACAATGCTGCGCACTATAGGTACTATATTTTGTAGGCAGGTTGGTGTTATCATTAGATTATTTGCATCGACATTAACCAACGGAATCTACGATCTATTATTATGGAAAAGATTTCTCCAGATTTTTTTTTCTGGTATATTTTCTAATGTGTTGTTTTGAGATTTAATGGTAGAAAAATTGAATCCTAAACAAAATATATAGAAACAATTTGTTAAAAACACTTGAAGTTCAAATTCAAACAGTTACAAATCAATTATTCAATGGAATTCTTGAATTAAACTAAGTCTACGTTACACTTAGCTGATCCGATCACATTTCCTTGATCTGAGAGATTTATTTTATTTAAATCCCAAACTGGATTTTCTTTGAAAAGGGATTTGGGCTACAAAGATATTTTACTTGAAGTCACATACTGCGAAGTCAATAAACAACGGAGCTTACTGTGCTGTACTGGTAGCAGATGATAAAAAGCCTGCTACGCTACGCGATTTAATGACCGACCGCTTATTTTTGTGTTCAAAGGAAACAATAATTTATTTGAAAAGATTTTGATACACATTTTTTTCATAAATTAAAAAATTTCGTCTCTAGTTACAAAGTATTACAAAACTTTTTTTTCTTTATTTGTTTGGTTTCAGATTAGTGTTATAAATGTTATTTTTCAAAATAGTAAGACGTGTTTATATATATTAGAAATACTCCTTTTGTTTTTTCAAAAAACACAATTTGTCATTATAAAGTTTGATACAACATTTATTAAGACAAATTATATAATTACAAGGAAAGATGTTTTAAAGGAATGTAAAATGTATCTAGATCGTAATTAACATTTTAGGACAATTAAGTAGGAAGGATAAAAGACAGTGAGAGTAGCAGGCAATTAATGAATTGTGAAGAGGAGCAAATTATAACGTCTTTCAAACATAACTTTTAATGTAGTAAAGTGAGACGGATATTATTTTTGGATACTGTTGTCTCTCTCTGTGACCTAAATGGTAATGGTTTTCAGGGCTTATGAGCACGCCCTAAGTAAATTATATCCGATACGATGGCGGCCTAATGGAGTTCACGGCTTTTACCGACTGACATACCTCATTACAAATAATACAACTTATAAATCATCTTTCTAGTTTTATTGGATAGGTAATATTTTTGTTAGGTATACGTAAACATATACAATTTTCCTTTTACAAACGTGTTAATTCATTTTATTTATCGCATAACCTACATCATGTTTATCGAAGATGTACTTTTGAATTGAATCGTTGAAAATGGTATGAAGTTTAGTTTTGTGCATTAACAACCAATTTTATAAGTTCGTCTTCCTGATTTGTCTTATTTTTTAGGGTTCCATACCCAAAGGGATTAAAACGGGACCCTATTACTAAGGCTCCCCTGTCCGTCTGGTTGTCTGTTAGCGAGATATCTTGCTCGTTCTTCTTTATTGCACGAAATTTTATAAAAGTACACATAGTTAGTGTAATCTTGTACGACCATCAGGAACAACCGAGAAACTGAACTGTAACGGAAAAAAATGTTGTAAGATTCCTGGCAAATGCAACATAAGTAAGATTTTATATCTTTGTTAACAACGTATTTGGATTTGTTGGTACGTTTTATTTTTAATATAGTAAACCATGTCGGTGTTTTATTTCTATTATCAATATTTTCTTCTATTAATTATTTTAATACAATAACAAGGTGCCAATTAAAGCTGACAAAAATGACAAAGGTAGCATGAAATCACAGAAGGTTGCGACGAGCAGATGGTTATGAAATAGTCTTTCTACAGAGTGATTTATGAATCCCTACGTCTTGAATGACTCTTGTAATTATTAAACTGTAACTTTATAGAAATGTAATACTAACAATTAATATTAATCTGGACGGAGGTTCATAATACAATTAGTTATAGGCGTGACTATAACAAAAAACCAAACAATTTTATTCTGATAAAATGGGTTTTAATTAAAGTTTTTAATAATCCTAATAACTGTCGTCATTGTTTTATAACATTGTTTAATAAAAACTACGACCTTCAGCCGCAAAGTATGTTGGTAACGACTGAGGTATAAATCGAATATTTTAGTACCAAAAGTGTCTGCGGCTAAAGTTAAAGGCTGAATTTATGAGGGTTTCGCCCAAGGAAATAACCCCAATTGGTTATGATAGCTGTTCTTTCCAACAGCGCTGTGGAAAAGTGTAAAATTTAGCTCTTCACGTGAATTTCGGAAGTACACTGACGTTGATTTACGGGCGTGTGGAATCTACATGTGTGTTTACGATAAAGTCGTTAGTAGCCTACATTTGTACCTTAGTTTTAAGGTTAGTTTTCGACTGAAATACACTATTTAGAACCACACTATTGTTGTTGAAAACCTCTGTTTTATTAAAACTAAAAAAAAAGCCATAGTTAGTTTAAACAAATGCGTGAAAACAATATTAAACCTTTATTAATGTTAAATATACTTCTCTCCCTGTTCTAAATAATAAATACTACGACCAAATTGATATCGGTTACATCTTCAGGCATCAAGTTTTTGAATCAAGCGGTCTGGTTTATAGCTTTCAATTTCCTTACGAAAACGAATATTTGAGCGAACTACGTGCAAATCATAACCTTTAACATAAATCAAATCATGACTTTTAATGTAGTAAAGTGAGACGGATATTATTTTTGGATACTGTTGTCTCTCTCTGTGACCTAAATGGTAATGGTTTTCAGGGCTTATGAGCACGCCCTAAGTAAATTATATCCGATACGATGGCGGCCTAATGGAGTCCACGGCTTTTACCGACTGACATACCTCATTACAAATAATACAACTTATAAATCATCTTTCTAGTTTTATTGGATAGGTAATATTTTTGTTAGGTATACGTAAACATATACAATTTTCCTTTTACAAACGTGTTAATTCATTTTATTTATCGCATAACCTACATCATGTTTATCGAAGATGTACTTTTGAATTGAATCGTTGAAAATGGTATGAAGTTTAGTTTTGTGCATTAACAACCAATTTTATAAGTTCGTCTTCCTGATTTGTCTTATTTTTTAGGGTTCCATACCCAAAGGGATTAAAACGGGACCCTATTACTAAGGCTCCCCTGTCCGTCTGGTTGTCTGTTAGCGAGATATCTTGCTCGTTCTTCTTTATTGCACGAAATTTTATAAAAGTACACATAGTTAGTGTAATCTTGTACGATCTTACGTATGTGTGTGAGTCCGACTCATTCTTGACCAGTATTTTTTTGACTTAATTCTGTAACAAACATTCTGGTTTTTAAATGATGAAATTAGGAATTAATATGCGTAGAGAAAGGTGAATTGTAAAATTATCGAAAATCAATTTAATAAAAAACATCAACTAGTTTACTCTTATTACTTCATTACATAAGGATTATTAGAATAAAATGAAGATACGCGCATCCGTTCATTGAACTCTCTAACAGACGTCTGGAAGCCCTACAAAGTTGGATAGACAAAGCTATAGAAACATTGTTTTTATTCTAGTTAGATATAGCTATAGGGTTGGAAATAGCAGAAAGGATTTGTGTTATAAAAGAACGTTACCTCAATAATTTATTATTCGCTAGAGTAAACATAAAATGGCATGGGACAGCCGGCAGATGACAGAAATTATTTGCAGGACCATTGGCTTTATACGGCCCTATCCGGGTCTACTCATCCCAATCCAATCCTTACAACTCCCTACGCACCAAAATGTTAATAACAGATTCTTGCAGGCTCTTGTCCTATATACTCGTACCTACTACTGTCATCTGAAACAAATCAAATAACGTCCTCGAAAACGACTCCGGACTTCTACTTTCTAATTAACGTAATTTGTGTTTCACCTAAAGCTTTCAAGGAGTTTCTGAGTTGTGGGAAAAGTCGGCCGCGACTTAGAGAGCTGTGTTTAGGAAATCTTGGCTTTAAATTAAACATCTTTAATCAATTCTTTACTCGAGTGTTTTAAGATTTGGTATTTAATTTGAATTTATAATCGCAGCTTAACGAATCTTCAACCGGCCGGTTATGTTTATCTAAAATAATGAAAGTATTTTCAGACAACGTTTTGAGAGAGCGACCTCCATTAGTTGTACTTTTTCATTTACATGTTTACTTTGTTTTTTATCCGCAACGCAGAGGCACTTTGCTCTAAATAGCACCATTGACGGGCTGGAGAGACGAGGAGGCGGGTCGTGGGGGAGGGTCGGGCTAAAAATAGACGACCGGCTGTAGGACAAGGCCGTGCTCCCGCATCCCGGATGCCTTCGACTCACCTAAGACTTACGATCATCCTTTTAATTAATCTCCACGTATTTGCAGAGCCTACGTCAGACTAATCTGCACTTAGCGAGAATCCAAGTGCTCATCGACACTTCTGTTTCGAACATTTTACTTAGAACTAATCTGAAATCTCTCAGCTCAGTTTCCTTATTTTGTTAGCGACAGACAATACTTAGACGAGTTAGCTGAAGGATGACTTGCGAAACAGGTCGAGTGGCTGCCGCCACATAAAAGAATGGGCGCGATTTTAAAACACTTGGAACGTATGCAGTAAAGAAAATTAAATATTCAAAGTGTGCCATAAAGTGAACGGAGCTGGCGGCGACGGGGGCGCGTCGGGTCGGGGGCACGACGCGTCTTAAAAGTTATAAAAAGATATGTTCGTCAATAGCCATCTCAGCAGAAACTATGGATTCAATATCCCAACTAACAAATGCCGGTGTCTAAGAAACTTTGACTATAACAACATTAACAATTGTCTGAAAAGATTTTTAACTGTTTTCTTATGTTGCTGCTGTTATGTTGCTGTTAACAATTGTCTGAAAAGATTTTTAGCTGTTTTATTATGTTATGTGTTTGTTATATTTGGTTTAGAGAGAACAAATCAAGTGACAATACAGTACACTGTTAAGTACTAATTTGTCAATTAATTTGTTAATTATCTTTAAAATGAGAAACAAGCGCTTTCTGGATAAATTTGTTTGTCCGTCTTACGTTTGTGAATTTGGAACCAATTTAAGGGAAGGGTTTTAGAAATTTATTAATAGTTTTTAACTCACAAGTAGGTAACAAATAAAATAAACTAAATAAACTAAGTCTAATTTTAAAGAAAATTGAAATATTTATTTGGACACCTTCTTTCTATAGTCTCTATTTAAGACCAAAAAGTAAGTTAGCTTTATGTTAGTTCGTAATTAGTAACTCCGTTGCATTCTGGCGGTTGCAAATTAAATCCTAGGATTGTCTAATTTTGCGACTCCTAGGCGAAATAAACTTAAGCAACTTCGAAAGGCTTGGAGTGTGACTACTAGAACATAGTTTGAGAGCACATTCCGTTGGAGGCTTCTAAATAGAATGATAATGTTGATTTATGCATTTATTCAGTTATTCTCGAAAGATTTTCTGCAGGGAATTGTCGCAATATTCAGATGGGAATTCTTGAGTGAGCTGCGATCGAGTTTACATGAAAGTCCAAAGGCTATTACGGTGCATTCTCAATCTGCAGGTGTAAGAAGACCGTGTGTGAAAAGAGGTACCATTTAGGTAGTACCGTGAATAGCAAGAAAGTGTGTACAGTTGCTAACTCAAGTGGTCATTCAAAATTTTGGTTAATTACCAAAACTAACAAGCTTATTGCATAACACTATATACTGTTACGGACTACAATATCATGATATTTTGTCTGAATTTTTTCTAAACTTTATGGTTTCATTTGTTGAATTTTGATTAGAAATATTTTGTTTTACTAAAGTAGCAGACGGAAAACTATGAAAAGAGAAGCTATTCAAATGAAGCTAAAAATTTAACACTACCGTAATTAGAGCATTATATTTCATCAACATAAAGCAATTCATATAACCATTTATAATCTATCAATTTATCCATTCATTTATAAGGGCACTTATTATTATAAACTTACAAAATTAATCCTTGATTCAAGTTATGATTTTTTTGTTAATTTATTTGTTATAGTTGTGACGCGGGATTTCATTATAGCAATTTTGTAATTTTATTAGTAGTAAATATTAATATTTTGTAATGGTATTAGTAGTAAATATTAATATTTCTAGATACCGTGGTAATTAGATTGTTCTGTTAGGTCATTAACTAAATTTATGAGTCTAATGATGGCTTGCGTCAGCTGGCAGTTGGTTCAACTACTTATCTTGAATGAGAAAGTGTGGTAATAAATTGTACCTAAATGATATCTCACATAGGAAAAGGAATAAAGAAGGGTCGGCAACGTGTAAATGATAACTCGGTTGTTATAAGCGTCCTTAAGCTTAACAAATAGTCACATAAAGTAACTAGTTTTTCGGAGGATAAAGTTTACACTACAAAGTAGTTGACCCGTACAGGTTTTAGTCATGCGGAAACAGGGATATAAGGAAGCCTGTGTTCTTATCCAAGATGCAAACAATTTCCAAATCGATTGCGATCCTCAGAATCGGCTGCAAAAGCGCCCTATTTTAACTATTGTATTGTATTGCACGAATTAAATGAAAATGAGTATTTTTGTGATGAATCAGCAAAATCGATTGAGCAAAAGTTGATTTTGTGCAGTCTGTATGTTAAGAAAAAATATCTCGCGTTTAGTAGTGAAGTGTACTCCATTCGCTTTTGTTCGCGCCGAGAGCGTATAAGAGCGCGCCCCGGTCTCGCCCGCCTGCTGATCCCTCGCTACTTCATCTCACTGAATAATGTAACAGACAATTGTATTTCGCGGAGACAAAGAAACACTCCGTGGTGTTGTTCAAATAACGAAACTACGGGACAGGCGTCACGTGCAGGTCGCCACCGCTCATTTCATCTCGTGACAGCTGTCTTTTTTTCGGAACCGAAACTTTGGAACGGTTTGTTTGCGTTTTCAAAAATTGAAAGTTGTTAACTTTCATAACTCAAAGTCCTGTGTCATCTGTGGATTGAAAACACTTCGTTCAGAATATCTTTTTGAGCCTCAGATTTATAGATTGTGCTCAACGCACAGACAGATAGGGTTACCAAATTTTTTTGCTTTAAATTGGTTGTTATGTGAAGAGACAATAACAAGAGTTTATTTTTTATTTATGAGTTTATATTTTATCCATCATCTGTAACTAACAGACTAAATCAGTCAGTGTTTAGTGTGTTGTAATTTAATATACACGACTTGTATTAAATCCACATATAAAACAAACATATTAAAAATGATATATTTTCTTGCATTAAGTTAGATATTCTTCATTCTACCTAACAAACACTTAGAACAGATTATACACTTCACATCACAGCCGTACTAAGTATTAAGATATGCTAAAATGAAAAAGTTCTTGCAAAGTCAATCGCAGAAAAGCAGTTTTTAAATTAATTATATTATAAATTTTCTTTTCGGAATTTCTAGAATTAGAATATCAATTACACAAATAAGCACATATTCCTAACATAAAAACTTAAATTACAAATTTAAAAACCTCCGACTGGACGTATTTGCGTACATTTGATTGTTCATCTTATAACTTACTTTCAATATATATACTTTCAACCACCATATTTTTTGAATGGAGGAACCGATATGTACCATACATAGCTAAGAACACACTCGA
The DNA here is from genome assembly GCA_949316135.1 of Choreutis nemorana. Taxonomy (NCBI): domain Eukaryota; kingdom Metazoa; phylum Arthropoda; class Insecta; order Lepidoptera; family Choreutidae; genus Choreutis; species Choreutis nemorana. The sequence goes on from OX438598.1 coordinate 6,705,190, forward strand.
TAAAGTTACCTTTGAAACAAAAGAAAATAATACATAAAAATCGCTTCATTCATTCGAGAATTATGATGCCAAAGATACACAGACAGACACGTCAGACTTACAACACCCCTTTTTTGTGTCCGGGGTTAAAATACTTTATTGCATCTTTGTCTAAAAAGTATGTTGAACAAAAGCCTTAATAGATTTGTTGATAAAATAATTAAATATAAATTAAACTGTTGGTTTTTTTTTTACATTTTCCTGTTTTATTTAAAAAGAACTACTTTATTTTCTCGATTGGTTTTAACGAGGGCTCCTAAAGGAAGAAAAGATAATTCAGAAGATGTATGAAGTCTACTTTACTACCAGATTGCCTCCAGAAATCGGAAAAATATGTAAATTTTCTTATTTATAATCTAGACCTGGATGAATTTAATGTGACCTTTGGGATCATTCTTGAGTAACATTTTTTAATTTACTTCTTTGTTAATAGAAAAAAAGACATAATAAAGATGGTGCTGTTGAAAATATAATCTTCCACAATACGTTTAAACTAATTATCCGGTATGCATAATTTAGTAAAGGCAGATGTACATTTCAGCTCGGCTCGATATCGGTGCCAACGAGACTGGCTTAATGAGACCCGCCGGCTACGAACCGAGATACATACTACGTGCTACGAGCTACGCCGCCCCGCCGTACCAACGTAGTCCTAAACCCCTTACATGTACGTTAACTTATTACAGAATTCTTGTTATATCTTTGTTAATGTTTGTACTAACAAGATCTAAAACTTTTTATGAGATTTGGGTAACAAGACCCTAATTACGAATTTTTCAATGAATTCTTTAGTAAAAGCTAACTGAATCCAGTTTACTATGAACTTGCAAGATTTCAAAATAAAAAACACCTGAAACAAAACATTTCATTTTTTAATTTATATATTTAGCTTCAAAATACAATAATGGCAGAATGATTTTGCTAACCTGTCGCAAAATCATTCTGCTTAGCAGTTTTTGACGTTTTAGGATGACATGTATCATGGCTGTCTAGTGTCAAAAGTAAACAATCAACGGAATTCATTTAATCATTAAATAATCTGATGGAAAACTTGTCAGGAAAACTAGATTTCGGTGTTGTTTCAGACAATTTGTTGCAAGGTATTTTTTAACTTAATAACAGATTTGAAAAAATCGAATCGGACAATCATTAACTATTATTTAAACCGATAAGTACTTTGTAGAATGATAAGAAATTACGACTTAAATTTTGTATGAAAAATAAAAATAAAAGGCTATGTACTTTAATTTTGTGTGTTCGTTGAAAGAAATGAAAACAGTTTCATATAAAATTAAATTATATCAATTCTGGTTCTCGTTTTGTTTGTGTTGAAAATTATACGTTTACAATTTAACTTTTCCTGTAATACCAACGAATTTCAAGTTGGATTTTTGTCGGATGCTCCACGTTTTTAAAATTTTCCTTGTCTAAATATTTTTATTACAAAATAGGTTTGTCCCGAATTTTTTCCCCAAAATATATTGCGCTTAAAATATTCGCGACGCTAAAATATTTAAATTTAACATTTCAAACGCGCGATTCTTCAGAAAGTGAGTAAATGAATTGAATAAAATCATTTTATCATTGTGAAAAATACATAGACCTATTACATAGTCATTTGCAAAATCAGACTAAGTATTACTAACAGTCACAAAAAACCTAGAATACTATTTATGTTAATGCAAATAAGCTTTCCATTATTAAAAATCCAACTCGGATACTTTTTGAAAGAGCTTTTCTTAAAAAGTGATTATAAAAGATTATGTTTTTGCATTTCTCTTTCTGTAACTGGGAATGTTGCTGGAACAGTCTTTTCGTTTAAAAACTTTTCTTTATTACTGCTGTAAATTTTTGTCCAACAGTAATTACCCTGATAAACAGGCAAAGATTTGAGAGATTTATTTTCTACGGGCTATGTTATACAAAATTGTACTACCCCACTACTGTAAATTTGCATTCATTTATGTCATACAGATATGAACAATTTTATCTGATGAAAATATGAATAATAAAACTGGTTGGAATAATTTAGTTCGCACGTTTATTCGAATAATTTCTGAATGAATTTATAATTAAGGTATTTTCTCACAAGAAACATTTAGACAGTTACTTTTAAAATGACAACACTTAATCTCCACACGATTACAGGTCTATGTGCGATGTCGTCTGGGTTGGTCCAATCCTCCTTTTTATTTCTGCCGTAAAGCAGTTCGCTGCGTTTCGGTTCAAAGGAGGGCAGAGTTAGTGTAATTACGTATACATGGGCAACGCACAGGGGGTGCTCTTGGCGTTTCTAGACATCAGGTGCATCATCGTGTTAAAAGGCGGCGGGCGGTATCACTTTCCATCAGGTGAACCGTTTGACTTAATTTTTATACTTGAGTTAATTTTGACGTACGGACATGGAAAGACAAGACGTCTCATAAATTACCTTATTCTATTTCTGTTTGGTAGGTCCCTGAAATGTGGAATTTAATCGCACATTGCATTGGCAAGGATTGGGCTGCTCCATTCATTGTTTTGAATTAAAACATCACTTGTTTTCATGAGCTTTGTACTGGAAACCGTGTTGTCGCGTGGCACCCCGCCAAAACTAGGCCCCCGAGTATGCAAGGTATGTGAGCAAGGAACTTGGGGATGCCAAACATATTGCTATTGAGCTCTGTAAAATACGTTTTTACCGACTTTAAAAAGAAAGTTTTCTATTCATCTATTTCTTTGTGAGTTGACCAGTTTTTAAATACGTTATAACTTCTTGCAAGTGGAAGCGTCAATACTCTGCCGTAACCGCTTTCTTAATATCCTTATGTGTAAGGTTTATGTTTATAGTATTAGAAATCCAATTTCAAGAATTTTATGCTAGTTCAATTAGGTCATTAAATTATCCTTTTCCCAGATATTTTTTCAACTGGGTAAGTGCATAGAAATCAACAAGCTAACAAAAATCTATTTTGGTACCTTAGAATGGTAACCCAGTTTATTTAATTTAAATAAAAAATAACGAGATGTACAACGAAAGTTCAAAGCAAATGAATTAGATGCTTGGTGAATGACTATCAATTATCAAACAACGTATTATGTTCAGAGGTTTATAATTTATTCTGGGTTTATCGAGCTTTAACTTATTGCATATTTATGATGCGCACTAGAAACCATTGAAAGTTTTGGTGAAGAGTTTTATCGGCCGAGCTCTAGTTTGGCGAAATATTTACTATACGAGTACTGTGTGTATATGCATAGATGTGATTAGTCTGTCCGTAGTGTCCGATTATGTCATTCGATATGAAACGAATTAGATATTAATTAGTAATTGGATATATAAATTGGTACGTAAAATTTGTCGCAAAAGCTCTTCTGTACTATTGTCATTAAACTAGGGATAATGCGCACAACAATGTTATTCGTTTGATTTAGTCCTATTTTTTAAGCTATGATTCATATAGCGCGTTATGCGAAACACACCACACCCTATGCGGGAACATTCTCGTAACGTTAAACATTTTACATATTATAATTTGTTAAAATTAATGGCATACACGTAATGAAAGTATCTCTTGTACAGCCAAGTTCTGAGAGCCTGATTCTGATTTATATATTTTAAATTTATTGAATGTTAATTTAAAAAAATACAGCAACTCGAGGAATTATTACAATAGTTTTTGGAATCAGTCATACCAGTTGTAGTGATGTAACATCCCACATATATAATGAAATTGCCGATGCGAGTACATAGGTTGTCTTTTCAAACATTTCTCATTGGGCATTCGGTACTGTATACAATACTGGAAAAAGTATACAATAAATAATATTTCATACGTTACCAATACGTTTGAGGTGTGTATATTGAAGTATTGTACAGAATACCGGATTATACGGACTGCCGGTAACATGTACACATATATTTTTTTAAAATAATTGATTCATCGCTTCCGCGGTAGTGCAACCATTGCTCGTATTTTATTTTTGCTAAAGTTTCTTCTGTCTACACTTGTTCCAACAAACTGCTACGTTATTACGCAGAGAAAACTAATATAAATACAGACAATGACGGAAGAAACATCCTTTCAGTCTCAAGAGTAATGTACGGAAACTTATCCTGTTAAAGTTTTCAAACCATTTCACTACGGAGTTTCACTTTATACAGTCGACAATCTCAACAACTTTTCCAAATTCAACCATAATACCGTTGAGTACGGTCGAAATCGGATTGAATGGTTTCTACACTAACCGTAGTTTGCTAGTTTGTTTCAATGGTGATTTCAAATACGAATATGTCGAAGAATACAATTTGTATGTAGAATCCCTACCCACATGGGCCAGCGTTTGTGAACATGATTTAATACATAAATTCATATTGATTTTTTCCAATGAGCTTCTCAGTCATACAGTAGTTATCGTAAAAAGGATATTTATTGTATCAGTTGCTTCGATTCGTTCAAGTAGTAAATGAAAAAAACGCCCATTAAACACTCTGTTGGAGTATGATACTTTGTGATCGACGATATAAAGAGTAATGATCCCTTTAACGAATGAAACGAGGCTTATAAATCTGTGATGGATGCTCATGTCATATAAGACTACGTGTACAAATAAAAATCAGCTAGCGGCCAAAGCCTTGTGCCAGCAGTGTAGAACTCGTACTTTATTATTTTCTGAGGCAAAATATATCATTAGTTTACGCTAACAAAGCACTCTAAATATAGATGAAAAAATTAAAAACCGCATGAGATGTTCTAAAAGTAACTCCTACATGAAAATTGACAAATTAAACAACTTTACTCCTTCATAATATTATAATACATCACAAATATATAACTAAGGTCATTATTTAAACACCAGCTTTGTCTAAAAAAGGAATCATAAAAGGTTAAAAAAAATACAAAATGAGCAAGCTATTATAAATCACTGTTGTCACACTTTTCACTTTCAAAGTATAAAGTTAGAAAATAGTTTCCTACGCTAGGATACCTTTTATTATCTACACAAAGAAGTTCAGCTCAACTTTGTTGGCAGACAGCAGATTAGGGAGAGAATTTATAACGTTACTGACAACAAGATCACAAGTGGTAGTCGCGTGGCTTTATGTCATACTCTGGTGATTTATTACTTTAAAATTTAGTAACACCCTAATATGATAAGATGAAATTGGGGCATATACCAAACTCGTAGTTGTTACAAAAATAGAGGATTCATTTACTTAATATTTTAAATAGTTATTATTTAAGATAATATTTTTAATGTATATGTCACCGTTAGATTGTCAGATCAGTTTGTAAAATACGGAAAATTGTGAACTGCTGTAATCGCAAAAAGAACGTTGATGACTCTCGTCGAACGCTTAAGTTAACTAACCTACTAAAACATCGTGAGATAATCTGTTAAAGCAGTCTACACTTTTCCGCAATTTACAATGAAAAAATACTCTTGACATACTATATAAACGAATGTCCTGTTCTTGAATTTTTTTTATTCGACCGTCATTTATATAGATAGATACAGAATCAACGATAGACTGATGAATCATTGAATATTCTTAGTGGAATCATTGAGTAGTCTGTAGCAAATTTTGATCTCATCCCAACATTAAACAAAAGTTTCAAAGCTAGCAACTGATATGTGGCGACGACGTTCTAGTTCTGTTTCCTTAGTTATACCATGTTATATTAGATGAAGTTACTTTTTAGTTGCTGTGACGCAACCGAAACACTAAGCTACCGAGCACTCCTCCGCGGTGGTTCGTACAATTTTAAACCATAAAAATGTCTGTCTTAATTTTGAATAATTTTACTAAATTTAATGAAATGCTTTTTAATTTATTAATTATAATCGATGTCACATATACACAGATCCGTTAGATTTTCTCAAATATCTGACTTATTAACTAAGTTATAAAGCTTCAAAGTCGTAATAGAACTTCCATAGAAAAGGCGGTTCTGATGAGCGAGATAGATTTACTTTTAATGGTTATATCTCTCTAGTTAATCGTAACATTTTAATTATGTTTTCACTGTAAATATACTATTTCCACATACGCTACGATAAATCGATTGAATAATCGAATAAAATTTCAAACACATTCCCTATAAATAAAGATATTTCAAAAACATATTTCAAAGCTTTAAATTTACTATGATTTTGTAAGCGATTTTAAGTTTCATTTTTATTCTGAAAATGAGTGGAAGCGGCTGGTATGGGTATATATAATATATTGTCGATATGAGGTGACATCAACGATTAATTGCCTAATCAATAAGGGAACTTCACGTACACTCTCCCTCATACCAACGTATGTATATGAGTTCCGATATCATATGTACACATAACACGTATGTTTGTCTATTGCTTTTGCATCCGACATAATCCATACTTCAAGAAAAAAAAACTTTTTAAGATGGATTATTTTATACTGTTCCTAGCGTAAGTGTTCATAAATGAATAGAAAAATGTTTTTAAAAATATGTTACAGGTCGGAATAAATCCTTTATCCACCTTTTTTGTTATTGTTATATTTTCTTTAAATAACGAGAGGCATCACGATTAAAACAGGTTAAAATAAAATGAGGTCTTTAAATAAAGCCAAAGAAAAGCCTACGAATCTGTAGGTCAATACATACTTTTCGTTGTCAAAAAACAGACAGTTGGCAGTTTTCCTCCAAAATATACACATATAATACGTTTAACATGATTAAATGTTTAGTTTTGTACTTATACATCTTGGGTTTTCTATAATTAACCGCGCAGGTGCGGTTGCTCTCATAAACCTAGTCTATAATTCTGACGTCCTAGTTTACTGTTAACTTCTATTAAAGTTGCAAAACGGTTTAATAGTAAGAAACGGTTTTATTATCAAAACTATTAGTAAAACTATTTTTAGAATTTGAAGTAATTTGGGTAGATGCGTTTCCCGAGCACTACAACATGGATCTCTAAAAAGTCGAGAGTTAATTTCTAGCAAGCTAGGCATTTTCTAGACATGCTAAACCTAAGACAAGAGTGAGATTTTGACCTCAAGCTTGCCTGTCTGATAAAAAATACCACGTCATGCTTTGTTTATATAACGTAAACCGTAAGGTATGGTATGTATAGGTATAAGTATTGTAGTGTTTACTTGTCAGCTGTATCGATGACCTAGCCATTTGTGCGGGCTCACGTGGACGCATTGTGAAGGGAGTGCTTTGTCATCGGACCCTGATTAATGTGGCCCGGGACCAAGTCAACCTCGGAAATGTATAGCCTCCCTTATTTTAATCAGAATTTAATAGTAATAAGCTAGATTTTAAGGTAGGTCAACAAGAAGGTGAATCTCATATATGTACTCAACATATCTACTGTTTCTTAATTTTAAACAAATTATGAAATTGTAATCCAGAACAGAAGCTACAATTTACAGGCATTTAAAATTCCTTGCAGATGAAGCCACGAGTAAAAGTTATAAAGGTCTTTAAACTTTAAATTAATGCAGCTGTCTGGAGAAATGGGCAAAATATTAATTGCTTTGTTTCATGAAACAACGAAATCAATCTAAAACTTTTGTTTTAAAAATACGGACACAATCAGAGAAGTAATCTGATCCTTACATAAGTCCATTTGATTGATCGAAAACACATTAAATTCCTTTCAAAAAAAGCAGTTAAATTTAAATGCATTACAAGATTGAAAACGTTTTCGAAGCAATCAACGTAATAATGTTAAAATCTGTTTGAATCGCATCGTGTCGATACAATGGGGCAGAGTTCCGTAAAAGCTATCGATTTAACCAATTATTAAGTTAACTTTTATTATTCTCCTCTCTTCAGCTATTTTAAAAATTCCGAGTAATTTGATAATGGGTTTTTCCTGTTACAGCTAATCTAAGAGTGTGAGTTCATAAAAATGCTTTTAAATTTAAAATTACCTGACGAGGTTAGACAATCAAAAGCTTAGTTCACGCTGCTGAGTTCACCTCTGTGACTTACCTGAAACAAGAAGTCTAATTTATTAAAATGATTGCCACATATATGAAATGTTGAATTTTATAGCTTTTTAGATAAGAACTAATGATTTGCAACTCTCTCAGGACTAATATACCATTATATGATAAGACTGTATTATTATCATTTTTTGTATGTTGGTTGTAATTCTGTAGAACCATTTACAATAAACCCGACGATGATTTTTAAACTATGATAAGATAATTTGTAAGTTACTAGTCCGATACAATTAGATACAGTGAAAACTTAAACGTAATGTTACTAAGGTTTACTTTTGGTTGTGTTTTTTTTTATGTAAGCCAAGCATTTGGTCACAGTTGCACTTGACAATAAGCGATGTTTTTTAAATGTTTAATGAAACTCCTTGTAAATAAACGTTAAGCTGATTGTCTCTTACAGACCTACATACTTACGAACGCTCATTCTACTGTTACTGGAGGTGATATAACATTATTTTTGCCCAGACCCTTTAATTTAACAGACATAATTTGATTCGTTAGATTCACAAATTGAGTTATTTGAATATTAGAACTCTTTTTTTTATTATAATAATACGCCTATGTTAATGTGTAAGCTTCTCCAAGGCCAAGTAAGTTCAAGATGCTTGTCTTGATTAGATCATTTAGTATTTATTTAAATGCTGTAAAATTTATAGTATCAATAATATTTTCTATCTGGTGATTTTTATAACAAACTAATTTATGTTATTAATAACATACTTATTTGTGCATATAAAAATTATATGCTGTTGGCTTCAGATGTCCTGTAAATTATTGAGATTTTTAGAGAAATAAAATGTTGTTATCCAAATAGTGTGACAGTTTTTATGTAGTTGTTTTCGATTTTCAGACATTGCGTTGTGAATTGTACGAGCGTCCGATGAATTTCCGAACAATCTCGATATTTCCGTCCATTGACGGAGCACCCTCCGTTCGACGTATGGCTTCGCGAAATTTAAAGAGAACAGTCCATTTCTCCTTGAAATTAACTTGTATTTACTCTTGATGCATTTATACTCGTATGAGTTTAACATTGGTTCGCTTGTTAAATTTACTGAATATAAAATAATATACCTACAGAAAAATTTTAGGCGCCATCAATATTAAAAAGGTATTTACTTAACCGAGTACACAAACAAACGACAACCATGAAAAAATAATATAATACAAGACTAGATTAAATCCCAGAAAAGCATACACAATCAAATAATAATGAAATGCTGTTTAAAAACATTTTATATTCAAATTGAGGGAAAAAGATTTAAATTAAAAAGGTGAGGAAGAAAAAAAAATCAACTACTACAATGTCAGAATATCTGCAGTCAAATCGTGCTTTAATTAAGATAACCTATAATTGAATACGTCAATATCTACTTTGTGTTTACAAATTAGCTCATTATAAGTGCGACACATTCTCATGATGGGGTTACAGTAGGAAGCGTTGTTCTTATAAAGTGGTTTTGTAAAAGCCTTGTTGTGTCTAAACCGGGTTTTGTATATAATATTTAAATTAATGGCGGATAGAAAATAGGATGAGACCATTTAAACGTTAACATTGTATCAAATATCACCGAGCGCGGGCGACACGCGCGCACCAATCGCGCACACCGCACTATCGGGGACGTACTTGCTCAGCACCATGAACTGGCTATTACTGGCTATTTGCTGATGCATTCGGACATTTGTATGACAAATTTCATATTATTTTAAATGAATTAATGCTTATCTGACTTATAATTACTATGACTTACTATTTTATTATTTATTTTTATGAGTTGGAATTAAAATGAAATTTTATTCTTCTATATATTAATCGTTCTAATTTTGTGCTATTATCATCTATTAAACTTGACATTTTGTTATTTCGTAACAATCTTATATAGTATAATTTGACGAGCATGTGAGATATTTTCAGATATATTTAGTTAAATTGTTGATAGGCAAATAATAATTAATCTTGTAAGAGCTTTGGATGTTTTTATCTGTTAGCTTGTAAGATCAAATTATATAATATAATATATCACTATGATCACGTATAGTGCTGACGGGCTTTAAAGTTTTCCCTTCAATTTGTATTCATTGAAAATGGAAAGTTTTAAGCAGTGAACGAGATGACAAGGCACTTTTCAACATTTAAAGACATACCATTCATTTTACACCATGACCATATGAAAGGCTACAGCGGTCATTTGTACTTTCAATCGATGTAAGAAGTTTCAAATCATCAACGTAGAGGAGACGGGTCCCCCCATTTCCTCTCATTTATGAAAATTATAAAAGAAGAGGGCCTAGATGAGATCCCTGTGCTACACCGGAAGTAATCATTTTAGGCATAGATAAGTAGACCTTAACGGAGACAACTGACTTCAATTAGAATACCTAATGCTGTTTATATCAGAAATCACTTCTACAATAAAAATTGAATAAACAAAAGTCTATAGTGCTCAGTAGGTATTAAGTAAGGGAATGTTAACAGCCTTAATTCTTTAAATTTCATCGTAGTTACAAAGAAACTATTAATTTTCATAATAAATCACTGAGAAACAGCGTAATTACGTCCGTTCTTTCATGTCAATAACAAGATACAGGGCTAATGATCATACCAGCTGGTAGTTCACTCATCATCATTGTTACTTTCATTATGTTATTGAATACGAATAAAGATGAACGATTCCTTTCATCAATGTTTCTGACAGTAGCAGAAGGTTTTCATTACATAATTATGTAGCAGAATAGAGCTTTTAAATAAATTTAATCTAAATTGTATATGAAGCAACAACAATTAATTAAGCAATAAAACAGCTGACTGATTAAAAATTAAAGATAACTTATAGAAAGACAGCGAACTCAAAGCATTTTTTTTTGCTGAGTACAAATCATTAAAACATATCTGGGGTAGATAAGTTTACTGTCTATATGACTTTAAAATTGTAGAACCGACATGACCTTTACTTCTTAATGCAATATCACTTAATATATCAACCAAACTTAAATTAAAAATACAAAAAGAAAAAAAATGTCTCTTCCATAATGCTATAGCGGGGCATGAGACAGAAGCGTTTTATGCATAGAGATTAGCCCAAAAATTATATTTCGGAGAATAGAATATTATATTACACACCGCGATGGTACTCTGCTTTCGTGCACAGAGTTATAGACACAGAAATTCACTTAATAAAACGGAATTACAGCGTTTTTATGGCAGTCGTTGTCATGCTGCTAGCCGTAAACGTGTCAACGCGGTATTTCCAGACATGCAATAAACTAACTTTCATCGCTTACTTTTTGTATGGTATCATGACAAACGGTCGAAATGCCCAAAAATGTATTGACATGAAAACGAGCTATAATTTTTATTGATAATAATTCGAATTATTAATGGTTATTTCAATTGTCTTAAAGTATACCTTGAAAACTTTTCAGAATAAAGCTTTAATATATATACCATAAAATTAATCTAAACTGGGATTCGAACTCGAGAGATGTGGCGAAGCCGGGATCATTTTCATTCACACGCAACTTAGCTATCACGTTGTAATTATCTTTTATGTTGACATTACTTTTATCTCTGAAAACAATCTCCTGATTAGAAAAGAAAGTCTTCCTTTGGTACAGTCAGCAATACTTCCCAACTACAGCAAAGTTTCTGTCCTTTTTTCGCGGAATCCATTTCACGATTACGTGATTCCTGGATGCGGTCGGTATTGCGGTACATTTCGGAGTAACATTTCAGAGGGAGAAATGTCCACGCTCATACAATTTGCAGGGGAAGCCCCTGTGGGCCATAATCCCTGGCTTAGGCCTGTTGCGTCCCAGTGACGCCGGACTTCGCGTCAACTTGTTCTTTGTAACACATGAGCCAGTATTACGACGGTATTTTATTATTTACTACTATAGATTCTACCTATTTATAGAAATTATTAGTTAGGTTCAAAATAAGAAGTCTAATATACAATTTAAAAATAAAAATTTTGTTCATCTAGGTATTTAAAAAATTAAGTTTTTTTTTCATTTTTAAATAAAAATATGCTGACAGCTTACCTAAAATAAAATGCGACTATTTTGTTCAGTATTAAAAATCTTTGGTACTGGGAAGTGTTCAGACATAAATCGTAAAAAAGGTAGAGATCGCTTGGCGCGATAACGGGAACATTGTCGTTGGCGTGTCCCGGTTTCCGACGTGTTTCATATAAACGACGTATCGGTGACGAGGGATCCGTCGTCAAACGTCTTGTACCGCTCCGGAGGCATCGACTCAATTTTTATGGATGGCATTTACCGATTATGGGCTCCGTGTACCATGATAAACGAGTCCCTATTACTGTTCTGACATAATATTTAGTAATATGTATCACATGAGGAAGTCTGTTATATGACGATATGTCTCGTAAACCTTTACCTGGCAAAAAAATGCATCGATTTCGCGGTCTTCTCCACTGATAAACATAAATCCAGTTGTGTTATTAAGTTAAACGACTGCAAAAAGCGTTTGGATTCGAACGTTAAAGCAAATAATTCTTGACACAGATACGCGCGCTCGCACGGCTACACGAGTAGCGGCAATATTCCCGAAAACAACTGCTACTAGGCTTTAATTAATGCCAACCCCTGAATTACAACCTGCACTCAAACGTGTCAGCTGTTTTAACGACCAAATAACATTCGTAGATGGGCGAAGTAAGGTAGAACGAAATTAATTTACTGATATTGCTACATATGTATACCAATATTTTCTACGTATGCATTTTTCTTTTTGTAATGGGTCTAATTTTGTCTTGAAATGACGTGATTGCGTGTTGAATTTGACATTTTTTCGACTAACTTTTTTACCATAAAAGAGTCCAAGTGAACCGTCAAGCAAAAGTTTGTTATACTATTCGTCAAAAAGACACAGGAAGTCGTTGGCAACTTAACAAAGGTTGTCGTTGGCAACGGATCCTCTATAAGAACGATACATTCTACAAACCTTAGCCAAATGTGTTAATAAATTTCTGAAAGAACAATTTAATTTAAAATTCTTGTGTAATGGATTTTGTAATTTGAAAGATTGCTTTTAATTCTTCATTCTGTATAAGAGTAATTTTGCTCTGCGAAAAGGTCTGAAATTTCTGGGATGCCCGTCACGGCTAAATAAAGGCATTTGTAACGACCCTTTGAAGTTATTGATTCGTTATCACGTGCTCAGGAACAAAGCTAAACAGAATAACGTACCCTACAGAATTTTCACACAATGTTTTCCTTGGTGATAGAAAGCAATGTACAATTCATATATGTTCTATAAATAATTAAAAAAGTTAAATAATAAAATAAGTTAAATAATCTACGAATAAGTTACACCTATCTATAAATAATTATATATTCACACTATTTTATAGGAAGTAAATCGTTAAACTCTTTTCAAATATTTTGTAGTAAAATTATCTTTTTTTTCACGTCAAAACTAAAATTCATTATTGAATATTTAATTAAGGAGAGATTATTCTATTTTATTCTGACTTGATTATAAAATATGTTAATAGATAAGGAAAAAATATGAACATTTTTTATTTCAGTAAAGTCTTAAACTCATCCCTTCAAATCTTAGGTTGGCCATCAAGAAAGGCTTGCGTAAGTTGTTTAGCCTTATTTGGGGCTTACCCTTGGGTTATAATCCTCAGGATGTGGAGAGTAAAGGCTGAGAAGCGCTTAAGTAGGACATTATTGCACCATTTTCACAGACTATAGATACTATGGACAGATGTATTCCGAAGAAATTGTACGTAGAGTATCAACATCGAAGGCCTTTCTATATACATGAAGCACACACGCAAACATCAAGACACTGTTAATGGAAGGTAACAAGCACGGGTATTTGCAGACATAGTGTCAAAGCTAAGACAATATAAATGCGTCTGACTGGCATTATTACTGTACTCTGGTGTTGCGAGGCACTGTCTTTAAAAGCTGCTTTGAAAGAGCACTATCGGCAAGGTTTCTTTGTTAAAAAAGCAAGGATCTGTAATCTGTAACACAAAGGGTCTCGTAAATCTCAGTTCTTACAAAGATTCAATCAACGCTAAGGGAGGGATCCCTAAAATTATCCTCGTAAAATGGAACAGCCACTAAAAGCGTTGCTTTTCTCCCTACAATAATTTATCTGATTCTATTAGGACGACCAAATGTTATTCAATACAATTTGGTTTATGATGTTTCTACATACATGGCAGGTATATTTATTAATGAAACCCATAAACTAACGATTGATTTTGATATGCCTAAGATTTAATTTCTTGATTATGAATGATGTACCAATTACATCATTTTAATAGATAAATTGGAAGTAAGGAAACCTATTTTATTTTACGGAATTATTGAAAGGTCAAACTCATATAACTTATTGTATTGCCTTTTTGTCAACAAATTAAGAGCCAGCTCACACCGGGACGAGACGGGACGCAACGCGGCGTGGTCTTTTTAAGACAGTTATACAAAAAAATACATTATTTATTTTACAAAAGATACACGTTTCATTCCAAGAATTTGATATTGCCTCGCGGCGATTTGATATGGTCGCGCTGCGCAGCACTGCGCCTCGCGAATCTACACGGCATGCCGTGGTGCTTCGCCAATAGGCGCTGTGTGCAAGAGAGAGCCGTTCGAGGTGCAGCCTGAAGCCGTCGCCATCATAAGCAGATAAACAATACGTCACTCCGCCCGCAGTAAACATAGACACTACAAAGTATCGCTACAAAGCGAGGCGTTGCGCTATTATTGACTTCACGATGCGCCTTGCGAAGTCGCGATGCAACTCAACGCTAAACCATTGGCCTCGCTTTGTAGCGATACCACACGCGGCGCAGCGTTTAGTGTCTATGTTTACTGCGGGCGGAGTGACGTATTGTTTATCTGCTTATGATGGCGATCGCGTGGCGTTACGCCTCGGTGTGAACTGACCTTAAAGGGCAGTCTTCAATAGTAAACGGAGTTGTCGAAAGGGCTTTTTCATTAGAGTAATGACATTCTGCTACGATAATTAATTTATTGTATACTTTAATCTTTGCCACATTCTTTACCTATGGCTATATGTTTGTTTATATATTATAATTAATATATAAATTATGAATAAATATATAATATTAATATTTCATTACTTAAAACTGTATAAGATCTTTTGCTGAAGTACATAAGTGTATCAATGAAAGTTTCAATAAAATAAAATGAGGAGATGGAATGATGATGAATGAGAGTGAAAATGGAAGAGTAGCGAACTACTGACCGACATCGACATACTTGCGCATGTATTCAAAGAGAGGCGAAAACTTTTCAAGGTACGTAAGTTAGTGGAAGAGTAACCTTTTCGACAAGTACTCGGTAACTTCTAGCCGTCGCTAATGTTAGGAGGCAAGTTTGTAACTCGACAAAGCTGTTTGGCTAGGTCAGGTTACAGTAAACACTCTAGGTATGACTTAAGGCTACAGTGCTCCAAAATGTCGTTTCACTGTGAGTACTCGGGGAAAGATGGCATAGATGGATTTTTTCTGAGAAAGCCTATTGGATGAATACGTGAGAGATTATTTTAAGCAAGTATATTACTTACAGTATTCTAGAAACCACAAAAGATAAAATCTTGCTTTGAATTCAGACTATAGTAAATGTGGTTACACTAAACACTAAAAAGTATTATTTCTGCTAAATGGACTATACGTAATACTCGATGACAGACTATTACAACCTTACTGTCTTTCTCTACATTTAACAGTCACTGTTTTAAAATACCAAAGTTAAAAGGCCCTGTCCCTGGTGATTTTAAGGTTCAGAATAGCTTGGGGTCGTGGGAGTCTATCGACTAACTCACGCGTCGTTGCCTTTGTCGCCGTTCACTGTAATATCATAAAAGGCAACATTCTACAGTTCAGTTTAAAGGACCTATCTATGGGAAGGCGTACATCTATCCTTTTTTCGAAGATATGTGTCAGCTCGACGTCACTTCAGTTCATTGTTTCCAAGTAGTGGGTAGGATGGCAAGACATAAAGGTTAACTCTTTTTTTCTCCTTTGATGTTGAGATAAAGGATGTCGAGTGTAAATTGGTTGGCAATGCGCGTCTTGTGGTAAGAGCATCTGTTTCAAAACTTTAATGTTGATTAAAACAATGTTCTTGTTGTCATTTAGTAAGTGAAATCTAAAAAAAAACTTTTGTACAGCTACCGTATCATTTTGTTAATAATTCAGTTAGTCAAGTGTTATGGCATCGAGAAACTCTTATATCTCAACACCGGAGCCTTTTTTCTGAAATGTGAAGGTCAGTCGGTAACTTCGATACTTAAGAAAATTCTTGACACAAACAAGGGCGAAAATGAAAGTAAAATCTCGGATAAAAAGTTTTTCTGAAGAACTTAACAAAGCGCCGCGACGCCAGTCAAGTTAAAAGTGTTGTAGAGAGCCTTTATCCAATAAAGCTTTCACAACTTTTATGATTCTTCGGGGAGAATACAGTTATCTACACAGCTCGTTAAAAGATAGTCTGTGACAGTTAAAAAATCGGACAAATGCGAATGTTAATCGCACACTCAGGGTTCCGTGTAAATTTTATAATAATAAAATAATTTAATAAAATATGTGTAGTATCAAAGATTTCTGACGGGGCCCTTGTCAAAAGCCAGATCTCAGCCAGAATAAACTTGATTCGATTGGTACAAATGATAACAAAGTCATACCGTTGGTGATTTGTAACGGTTTTTTTTCATTCTGAGTAAGGAACCCTAAA
Organism: Choreutis nemorana; assembly: GCA_949316135.1. NCBI lineage: Eukaryota > Metazoa > Arthropoda > Insecta > Lepidoptera > Choreutidae > Choreutis > Choreutis nemorana. The sequence goes on from OX438598.1 coordinate 6,721,943, forward strand.
AAGTATCCTAAAGTTTGTAACAAGGCTCGGTCAGCTTTTGGTTTCACAATTAATAAAATCTTGTCACTTTTCTGTGTAACATTCACTGTTTTGATTAATTTTTTGTGTTGTTTTATTGCGCAATCAACTCAACTCAAAAAATATTTCTTGAATTCCCTGAAGAATTATAGATGAAGCATAAAAAATTAACGAAGTAGACGAATTTGGAAACGGACAAATTAGAAAATGGCCGAAACTGATCTACCAGTAAAAAATCGTGATCAATAAAAACATGTTGAAAATAGGTTTTTGCTTGAAAGAAATACTAAAAATGAATTTACGTACAAGGTTAAATACTGAAATAAACTGTAAAATAAATCCGTGGTTTTGCGGTGTTACTTTAATTGACTAAGTTAAATTGTGGTTAAATTTATAACGTTATTAAGCGTTCAATAGTCGGAAGGGAGGTAAAACAGTGAAATTCTATGAAAGTTATTTTATGAGGCGGGTGATGGGCACTATAAAGCTGTATCGTCCAGTAAACATTGGATATGCTGACGGTACTTCCAATGTAAATACTGCCACACTTTTACGATATAAAAAACTTTATTTGTCTTATACTAGTGTACCATGGGAGTCTCAGATATCATTTAACTTTCTCAAAATATTAATGAACTGTTCTAACGATGCTCAATTTAAATCTTTAACAGTCTCAATTTTAAATCCAGAATTGTTTTATATGTCAGGGTATAGTTTTTATATATCAGGGAATAGTTTTTATATGTCAGGTAGGTAATTGTTTTTTTACTTTAGATGAAAAGTTATTTAATGACGCTAAAGTCTGAAAATTACAGGGACCAAAATCTTAAGATCAACACACAAGAGCTGTAAGGATCGGACCTTTAAGTAATCCAACCTTAGGGCAGCGTCGCTCTCATCTGATTGACAAACGTCAATCCATCACAATATCCATGAGTGAGAGTAACGAAGCTATTGCAAATTGGCCTGCGTCTCGCTTAGTCATTGAAAAAGTAAGGGATTGGAAATTTCCGGGTCGTGACACCTGTTTTTATTAGATTTGTTTCAACGGAGGATAATCCTGTTAGATCTGACCTAGGTACATCTTCCGATCTTTTTGTATTACATTTTGGCACTGTTATCAGGTTCTTTATATGTAATTGTGAATTCAGTCTATAAATATAAAATATAGTCTTCACAAAGGTTTGTCCCACAATACCGCCTCGCGGCAGGGAGTTTAAAATTTAATGTTAGGAAATTTCTTAATTCACATTCATTCAAAAATGTTGAGAATCCTTTACCTTTATAATTAAACAGAATTGTTTATTAATGTAAGAAAGTATTTTTTTAAATGTAAAACCCTAAAAGTTGTTGCAAACATTTTGAGGGTTCGTTTAAACCAACAGAGCCCATTTAATTAAAGCTTCACCTTCTACAAAAGGGTAGAGGGTAGCCTTTCTCTGATGGATAGTAGTAACTATTCACAAAGGCCCGTTGACAACACTACCAAGTCACGAAATCAGCCGCCTATAAACTAGTACGAACAAATTTATAACTCGTAAAAATGACCTCACAAAAGCAAGACACAAAAAGTGATTTATTGTGTCTAAGTCTAGACTGTATTTATATTTCGAATGCGAATAGAAGATTTTTCAATCTCACTTATTAGGGTTAGCTACGTGATTCGTAGTAGAGTAGACTACGTCGCTCGTTGTAAAATCTTTTTAGGGTTCCGTACCCAAAGGGACTACTCTGTCCGTCCGTCTGTCAGCTGGCTGTATCTCATGAACCATAATAGCTAGTCTTGAAATTTTCAGACATTGATGTTGCTGTAACAACGAATACTAAAAACAGCGAAATCGAAAATCACGTTTCTTGTAAGCGACCATACAAGAAACGTGATTTTTTCGATATGTTTTGCTTGTTTTTGTTAATTTGATGACATAATCTAAAATTACATATTGTTTAATCTTTGAAGATGGCACGGTAACCTCCATGTGCGAGTTGGACTCACACTGGACCGGTTTTCTCAAGTATTATTTTACTTGAGGGCAGTTAAAGTTACATTTTGTTAAAGATTAATATTCTTCTATTATAAATCTAACACGAGAAGCAAATTGTAGTTTAATCAAAATTCAAAGAATCATAAAGTTTTAATGTCCCAATTAATTGATTCTTTGACAATTCGTTTACGGTTTATATAAAAGGAGTGGGCGCGTTAGGGCTTTGTTCGAATTGTTTCACCTTTGTTTCACATTCAACTAATAACAATCCGCCATTAAAATTCGTGGCAGGCTTTTGACGCAAATTTATGAGGGTTTTAGGGAATGGTTACCATTATTTCACGTTAATGCTTAAAGGCTTACGACGGGCCTCGGAGCAAAAACGTTACCATAAAGCATCAAATTGAACGATACGGCCGATGTATGATTTATATTTAAGGTTAGAGTGATCGAAATAATTTTTTACAGTCATTTTTAATTGAAATTTGACAAATTTCTTTAAAATCTAAATCTTCAATTAAATGAATATGGTACATGAATGAATAATAAGTTACAAAGTTATAAAGCGTTAAATTTATAATATTAATAATATTTCAAGAAAATAATTATATCAGATTTATCACGTCGTTTTTTAAATACTAGGATGACCATCAACCACATGCTAATAGGGAGATAATAGGTATGTTGTATTATAATACTCCACAAAACTAAGTTTTAAAAGGTGGGATCTTGTTTTAATGGGTAATCTCTTGTTCTGGTTGAAATGACCAAAATAATACAAGCGCCGTGTACCCTCGTACGAGCGAGCGATAGTAAATTATAATTATTTTGTTTCGACTTTGACCAAAATACCAAACGAAAAACAGCCAGGTATGTAGTTGTTTATAAAGGTACGTATCATGTTTTATTTTAATTTACTTCACACGGGCGAAATTTAACGTTTCTATTAAAAATAGCCCATTTGTTTTGTAGATGATATAGCATTCTAATGGTGAAATATTTTTTTCTCCTGTCCAAATCTTTTTTCGTTTGTTCATTATGAAGTTATAAAAATACAAAGGTTTTCTCTATCTTATATTATGAGTCAAGAATCTATGCAAATACTATTTTAAAGTTAACAAAGTTTTATTCTAATTCTTTTTCATAACAATAACATTTCTAATTAAAATTAATTTTAATTTGGGCAAGCTCTGAACACAAAAACACAAAAAAAAAAATAGTTTGTTAGTATTTCTTTGATATTAAAGTCATTTAAATGTCTATTAAATCCTGATAAGTCATTACCGGAGCTTCAGGTCATTATTAAATATCTCAGGAACTATTTTGGCCAAAAGGGCACAAATGGTAGAAAACTTTCTCTTGAGTTTGCTCCATTCCTATGTAAATTTATGTCCGTTTCCTTCAAAAGTTATTCAAAGTTGATTAATAGCCCACAATGAAAAGAACGGTTAAATTTTATATTTAATAATGAAGTTATGTTAGATAATTTTGTCGTAAAAGAAAATTTGGAGGCTTATTGTGAATTATAATTCCAGATTTTGTTGAAAGAATTCCTGCTACTCGCTTACCAGCGGAAGGTGAGCTTGGCAATCAGCTTAATGTCTGAAAAGTACAAAGCTTAACGTTCAAACTAAATCACAACGGTGATTTTATCTTTTTGTTTGAATGGCAATTATAATCTGGTAAACTAACACTAAACCTCAGACCCGAATTAAACCGTAGTCAGAAAACTAACTGATTAACTATAAACATCAATTTATGAAACAATGTCCTCGTACATACAAATATAACCGAGTTTACAAAACAACCCGGAACCTAAAAATCCTTATGTTTGTCTCGTAATCTAACTTAAGTCATGTTTTTCATATCTAACTAGGTGTGTTAGTGAGCTGACCTGCGGCTCGTGCTTCCTTGCAGGCCAGCACCATGCTGTGGCGCACGTCGGGGTTGTCATCGGCGATGGTTTCACCTACGGCTACGAACCGTTCCACCGCGCAGCACACCGCGGCTCCGACACGCTGCACTGCCGCCCCCGACACCGACTCGCCACGATTCGATACCAAACTGCTAATCTGAAACAAAACGGATTCGATTATAACGTTGCATGCGTGTTAGGAAATGCTTTATAATAAAGGCTTTTACGTTTTATCAAGTGTATTGTAACAGATTCATTCAAATCAGCGAAAGTAATTTTAACTGCTCCTCTTCTAGGAAACGCAAACCTCTTTACCGAATTGGTTTATATCAATTGATACACTTTCGTCACTTGCTAACCAAACAAAGTATGCTTAAGCCTAGTATAACAGTTATAAAATAAGCTAACCTCATTGATTTGACATACAACATTATATGTGTATATTACCTGTTTAAATTACTAAAACAATTGCAATTTTTCTGAAAAATCATAAAAAAGGCAAGGCAATGGTATTCGACAAAGGAACGGATTGCATCAGATTTTGTCAATTCCCTACTGAATTTCTGGATATTTTAGTTCGCTGAAATATCATTTCTTACCTTACCTTTTCACTTACTAAACTCGACCATTTTACAGTATTTTACTGAAGCCGTGCACTGAAGGTTTATTTGTGTGTATATTTAAATGGGTGTTTTGAAAAGCCGTCAATATTTTTATAATACAGCGTCATCGGTTTGTCTGAAATTACGAGGTAGATGAGACGTACCTACGTTCTCAAGCAAGCTTTGCCCTGAGGCGAATGCGTGATTAATTGAGATGGGGTTTGGCAGAAACACTTTCAGGATTAGCGATTAGTATGAAAATTTAAGACGCATTATGATACTAGAAAACGACATATTTTGAGGTTTCACGAATCAATGGGTACATAAAGTGCTTTCGAAAAACTAGGTTAGTAAAAATGAGACATTTACTCCATAAATTAATTTATTTATAGAAACAGTTTTAAAATAATTTTGGGTAGTTTAAGAATAAAACGGATTGTCGAACAGAGTGTGTCAGACAAATTAATGGTAGTTGTGAGGAAGTCAACGTACAAAAACACTAATAAATTACAAATGAAAAAAAACTCCATTTGCGTACATTTAATTATGCATCTCCACTTTCACCCGCCATAAATTTTGAATGAGGGAACCGATATCGATCAAAAATAGCCAAAACACGCTCGATTAAGTGTCGTTTTAAAAACTAAATCAAAATGCGTCATTAGGTATAGGATAGGCACACAAACAGACACGTCAAATTAATAATACCCCTCTTTTTTCGTCGGGGGTTAAAAATACAATAGTGCGTACAAACTTCTACTTTCAAAGAAAATCTAAAAAATATCTGAAAACATAAGTAGTTTTAATTTATAGTTTTGGGTTAACTGTGTATCGCATGATTTGCATTTTGTGTGAAAACTTTTAAATTTTAGAACGAACGAAAAAGTTTTTAAACTTACATAGCTGGAAAATAGTAAAATGCTACCTACTTCTCTGTTATATTTTTATTGACAGTGCTGCCTACTTGCTTCCATGAACAAAATAATATGATTTCTACTTCTAAATAGACTTTTCTTCAGATGAAATAATTTATGATGTCACAATATTTGTATAGCGACTTGCACTTGAAAAATTTGGACGTGCCCAGATTGTCGTGAAAGGTATTAATCAATGGATCAAGTCGTTTGTGAAGTCGCTCGGAGCTGGCGGAGCGGAGGCGCGGGGCGGCCTCTCGTGAAGAAGCGCGATCAAGGTCGCTGCAGCACGCGAGCCTCCTCGCCTCCCGGGACTACTTGTTGCATCTTATCCTCATTGCCAGCACCACTACCACCACCAGCACCACATAATATGGTCAAACTTACGTTTCGGAGGGATCCAGTGTTTTGCCGCCAGCGACGTAGCTGGTAGTCACGGCGCGCGTAATCGTCGTCGTCCGAGAGCGCGTCCATGTCGGTGGCGGGTGAGGTGTGACGGCAGGCTGCGGCGCTGCCGGCCCGCGCACGCACGTGCTATGCGCCGCTCGAGTCGGTGCGGCGCCGCGCCGCTCTGCCCGCGTCCGCCGCGGCACTGCCGCCAACCAACACACCATCGATCGGATACTCCGCCCTCCGCTCTCCGCACCCTTATCCTATCCGAATCCACGTGTACCTCCCGTTTCAAATTCAGCTTAAAATTCACTTACCCATGTATGAACTCTTAAATACCAAAATAACTCTTCGTTGTCTTTATTTTATTGGGATTTAAACCGCAACATCTTCAAAATCATAAATTGCAAAAAAGTTCAAAGTACCCGCCGATCCATTTTCTGCGACTGCGTCGTTGGGGGCTAATGTGCAACAGTTTGCTGTCGTGGGCGGGAAATTCTAATGACAAACGTCATTTGACGTTTCGCCCGCGACGTAGATGAACTATGTAAAGTTTCTAAAATTATAACTTCTATTTTAGATTACCTATAAATCCGAAAGATATCGTCACAGCGATACAGCGGCTACGTCATTCTGGAGCTTTTAAATCGTAATTGCGTAGAACGTCACGGTCTTCCGTGAAAGTTAGAGTTGAAGCAGTAGATATGTGCATGGAGCGGAATGTTACTAAAGACAGCATTGTTGTTGACGTACCTGCTTTATGAGTGGAAGTAGAGTTCTTTCGATAGAGCGCGTTTTTATTTGTGTTAAATCTAGTTCTGGCACTTGAGCGGACGCCATGGCTGGCGCTGACGCGACTGCGCGGTTGCGCGCGCACACTGTGCCTCGCCGGTGATTGGTCAATGCCATGACATGTGGCCACTGAAACCCCCCGCTCCCGCACGCACCCCGCTTCAAACCACGTTGCGTGTTTACTCTTTGTGGGTTTACAAAAACTACAAGTTTACGTTTACTTTGTTTTGATTATAAACAAACACCAATCGAAAATGTGGGTTTGTGTTTTTTCAGAACAAGAATTGTATATAAGGTTGTATAAGTAAATATTTATTAGGTAACCTATTTTAAATTATTTCATAAAGGTATCTTTATTGTAGGGGAAAGGTGTACAAGATGATCCCTTTAAGCGAAAATAACTGTTATAGAAAAGCTAGTCAATGCATTTGAAATGAATTAATACACTTTATTAACACGTTTATTCAATTTACTATTTTTTAAAATGTTGGCAATTAAGTTTACTACCGTAAAATATCCGTAAAATATTTACTTTTTAAACCTTGCTAATGGATCGTCTTTGACACCCGGTTCTACAATACGATCCCTATGATAATTGTACCCTAATCACTGTAAATTAGGTTGCAGTAATTGGGGTAAAATGTGTATACTTATTAAATCATGCTTTATTTCAGCATCATAATCACAAAATTCGAGACGTGAGATAATAATTATACTTCTGCATACTATTTCATTTGTAATTCTTTAGTAATTAGAAGAATCATCCTACCCCAAATTCCGTTATTTTAAAATTGCTTCTGTAAAATAACCTTAAAGTTTTGTGGTGCTACAATACCCATCAATACTAAATTACCAATATAAAACAATGCTTTCCAGCGTATAGATCGAAAGTTAGATACATAATCATAATGTCAGTCTTACTTTACATGAAAACGATGCCATTTTTTTTTTCCTATAATTTTCTTATCATGCCGCCATTAGGTACAGTTTGACAGATTCATAAAGATATCAGTAGCGAAGCTTTACGACTTAGCGTTCTCAGTCAATTCTAAATTCATAGGGATCATCTAGTACACCTTTCCCCCCGTTTGAAGAAGGTTAATCTGCTGCTTAGAATAACTGAAAGACAGAGTAAGCTCCATAATACTTTAATTCATTTTTAAACATTAAACTTAACAATAATCATTGGCACATTATCACAAAGGTTGTCAATGATTACAACATAATTTTAAAAACATCTTTATATCTAAAAATAGTTTCGTGATGGCGACGATATTTTTAAATCATGTCAAACGTTTGATTTTAAAATATTTCGTACGACGAATTAACAAACAAATTTATATTTAAAGGTAGTCAAGAGTAATACTGTAAGCTTAAATTATGAATCAAGGATCTAAGAGGTAAGTGACGGGTTTATATTATATCTAAGACACAAATAATAAGAATCTTAGTGTAACTTTGGTTTCGTATAGAATTTTATATTATAAACAATATACTGTAATTATAAAATGTACCTAAAGACAAAGAGTAAGTTAAGACAAAATTGACCTAAGGTGGGCTTTGGACGGATTTCAAATTAATATTAATCAACATTGGGCTAAGCCTCTACGAAAAAGGAGATTGTAAGACAGCTACGTCAATCTATATCAAAACAAAGCTTAATTCATAAAATTTGATATAAATATAGACATTATCAATATGCCAATAAATTATGCATCATTACCAAGTCAACTGCTAGGACTTGGTAATGATGCATAATTTAAAGAAATTGTTGACAAAAACTGCTTAGTTGTAATAAACACCCATGCTTATTTGCGGACGGCGTTTGTTGTAAGCTTGATTAGAGCTCGTGCTGTCTTGTGAGCTGTCAGACAACCATGGACACTGGCCGGAGGAAGTCCTCACCTTCCGCTTCCTCAGACTTTCCGTTGGGCCTAGAGTCGGCCTTAACAATTGCTTAAACCTAAAAGGCCCTTCGGTGTAATCATCATCAGAGCTGAACACAGGAGTGGCCAACATTTCCGGCGAGTTCCGAAGAATCTTCCGTAGATCTGATTCGGGATCGTTGGTGGGGTTGTACACTGGACGCGGGGGCGGCTCGTTCCTCTTTGCTTGTTTTACTAACTCGTGGATTTTGTTACTAGAAAAATAACAGAACATATCTCACAAATAGTCACTTTACATAAAAGAGACCAATGGATCTAGCAATAATGAAGAAAGTTAAAAGATATCGTTTTACATATATTGGTTCAGAGGAACAATGACACTTACAGAAATACCTATAGCTGATAAAGGTAACATCGTTTTAGCTGGCTATATGAAACATTAGGTTAATACACGCCTCAAAATTGTCTTGGGATCTAGAACATTTTTTTAATAAAATAAATAAATAAATATTTACTGAATCTAGTGTTCTAGGTGGGAATCTCATTGGCCATCGAGAATGCAGATCAACTTTACTTAAAAAGTTTGAGATAGTTTGATCGCTTATTAACACCCCTGAAGTGCTCCTGTCTATGAGTTGTGATGCTAGATTGTGTTATATTTCCTTTGGTCACTCTGTACGAGATACGATAGCGTATCTAAGGTGGCTTATAACGCCCTGTAGTGCCAACTAAATTGTGTAAAATCACTAAAATAATAATTTTTGATCCAAAAAGGTAATATGAAAACACCAATTGCAGCAATAGGTAGTCTGCAACGTACTGGATCCCTAGACACTTTTGATGTATGTATTTATATAAAATTACGCTAGGAAAAGAATACAAATTTTAATATGAATAATAAACAATATGACTAATAAAGATTCCCAATTTCATACCCTTGTCTGACGTCATTCCGCAAAGAAAGCATGTTAAGTAAGAGAGAATAAGTTTTAAGGCCAATAACTTTTGATATCTTGATCCATTACATACCTAACAAGACCCCCACACTGTCTGCTGCAGGGCAAATTCTGCCAGTTCTGGTTATTTTGTAATGGTCTCTCTTCGTGTGGGATATTTTGATTCCTGGAATAAAAAAAACATTGAGCACAATACCGCTTTACCAGAAATTTTGCTCGAACTTTAAAATTCCATAGGACATAACAAAACATAAAAACATATAACGCCACATTGTTTTTGTACCTTGGTCTTATTTCTAACTCTTTATATAGTATTGGTTCATCCCACGGACTTGTAGAATTCTCATAAAACTCGGGAGATGGACTGTTCCAAAGAAAACATGAAGAAGTTGATAATTAAAAATATTCTCCTCATCATCATTAAAGTAAAAAAATTAACCTTAGTCTGTTTCCTGATTAAGTGCCTATATTACTTTGAAGCGTTCCTGATTTGTGCAGTATCGACTCTGTACCGCGCATACCGTTCCGATCAAGAACGTTTCATAAAACACAGCGCATATCTTTTAGCTGTTTAGGTAGCTTTTGGTACCATGTATACCGAGAATACCAATACCGTACCGACAAATCAGGAAACTGCCTTAGTTTTAATAATGTCATTAAGATTGGGTGATTAGGGTTCGAATCACAGTTTTGGCAAATTTTGGCAAGTTTGGTTATGTGTTTTGTGTAAATTGGATAAACACATTATTTAACTTTCTTTCTCTTAACAAGCAGTAAGGAATTAATATGATATTATTTGTATGCATTCTTTACCTGTAAATCAAATAATTAACTTAGTCTAAAATATATTTGATACTGTATCTTTTATGTTAAAATCTCAATAATTTTTTTATAGTTACCTGGATAGTCGACTAGCATCTCTTTCCAATTCAGATGGTTGTCCACGTATAATAGCTGGTACGAGGGTGAAGCCCGGCGGAGGACGGTATTCATCAGGTGGTTTCTGCACCTCTTGCAATCGAATACCAGGCTTGTTGCGTCTTAGGTTCTTATGGACCTCCTGGTTTTTATCGTGTACCTGTACATTATAAAAATTGTTCAGAATTATAAAAATATTTGAGAATTTCTTTACGGCTTTTTACCAAGCCCCTAACACTACAAACCCCACATTTTGGTAAAAAGTTTTGGCATTCCAAAGAAATAAAATAACTTCTTTACTATTGCATCATTGAACAGTTCACAGTTTACAGTTCTATTAAACACCCAAGCTCAAAGAGGACATAGTTGACGTATGAGAAAGGTCAGATAAACCTAGTCTGGTATTAAATTCTGTCACATGTTTAATATAAAATAATTGAAACAAGTTTATTCATTATGTAACCATTTATATACCAAAATGAACTTAACAAAACATAGATTCTTATGATACTAAAGTTTATTCAAAATGACCTCCGTGATTTTGAATACAGGCCTTCAATCTGCGCGGCCAGTCGTCTATCGCAGCACGAACGAGGTCCATGTCAATATCGGCGGCTGCCTTAATCAAGGATGTCTTGAGTGACTCCAAATTGGGATGAGGCTTTGAGCACGCCTTTTCCTCCAAGTGTTGCCATATCTTGTAATCTAACGGATTCAAATCTGGACTGGAGGAGGGCCAGTCTTCGTGCCGGATGAAGTCGATTTCACGTGCCGCCAGCCAGTCTTGTGTGCTCTTCGCTCTATGAGCAGGTGCAGAATCTTGTTGGAATACCCAGTGCTTTTTATTGAACATGGTATGAGAAACAGGTTCCACAAGGTTCGTCAGGACTATATTTTGATACACAACTGCATTCGTTTTTACACCTTTCTCACAAAAATGTACCTCTGTTAAGCCCCAATAAGAAACTCCCAACCATACCATGAGCGAGGATGGAAATTGACCTCGTTGGACACGCGGAATACGGTTGGTCGCTTCTTCACTACTGTGTGCGTATACCTTATCATTTTGACTGTTGTAGCTCTCTTCTACGGTAAAAATTTTTTCATCCGAAAAAAGAATTTCCCGATTTTTTTTTCCGCGTACCGCTTCAACAAAGCGCGGCATCTCTTCAGTCTCAGGTCCATTAGACGAGCATTCAAACGATGTCCTGTTTTTCCTCGATATGCCCGAAGCCCTAAGTCTTCATTCAACACCCTTTTCACCGTGGTTCTGCTTAACCCCATCTGAAGGGCCAACAGTTTCTGCTTCTGAATTCGCGCCTTCACAGCTTTTATCACTGACCACTTCTTGACCTGTCATCTACACTAGAGTCTTCTTATCGTTTGATGGTACGATAAACGAATCTTTTGGTTATATTAAAATTTTTCAGGATGTCAAAAACTTTAATTGGCGCGTAACCGCAACGATGCAACGCAATAACTGCAACACGGTCTTCTTTAAGCGTCCACTCCATATTTAAAAATGAGTGAAATTCTAAAAAGTATACATTTTATTTTCATGAACAATTCGAAATTCGAATTCAATAAACTTTTTTGTGGCCAGCATTCTAAAAGAAAAGTTTTTACTGTGTGACAATACTTATGACCTGACTGTGTAGTCTCATAATCCTAGAGTTAAAATATATACCTGGTCAGCAAATGTGTGAAGCTGTGCAGCGCGTTCTTGCACCGAGTACTGTTGCAGTTGCTTGGGCGTCGGAGGGGGGGAATGGTTCGGTGGAGGGGGAGCCCGACCTTTTGCCCACTTACGACGAGCTGTGTACCCACGGAAATCTGGAATGCATAATTTCAAGACTTCTGTAGTCACTGGATTCAACACTCACCTTAAGCTTAGATCATAATAAACAGGTTACAACAAATCACTCATTGAGAGACGAAGTTGAAGCTTGTAAACTGTTTTGAATTATAAATCTATAGACCGTCGTAATTGTCAGTATACTTACTGTGCATTCTAATTGTACAGCAAGAACTTCATCAGCCTCATAACTTTCCAAGAAATATGTGGTTTTGGTAGGTAAAACTTTAATAATACCTAATAGAGGAAGATAAATAGTGTTAACACTTACGGCTTTGAATAACAACTGCAGCTTTGTTGGTATCGACGTTTTCTTTATTTCCAGGATCAACATTGTTGTGATCAGTATCTAGTGATGTCATACGTTTCAGGATCTTTGCTTTTAGTAGTGCTTTGTTCTTATTTGGTATACCTTAAATTAATAATGTTTTTCAATAATATATTATTATTACTAGTATACTATTTTTTTTAATCCCTAACGGGAGGCGTAACTTTATTATTAGAAAAGGCAATTACAATCGTGTATCTAGGAAAAAGCCTACGGCTTTATATATACCCAAACCAAAATATATAGATATGTAAACGTAATATGGTATTTTGAATATTGTATTTATATATGTAATTAACCCATTTCTGGGTGATTTTTTGGTAAACAATAATTTTGAAAGTACGGTTTTCTCGGCTGCCGGGTTTTTATATTTTTTTAACGTAAGCCTAACACGTTATTGTTACCTGGCTTCTGATGTTTCTTTTGGTTCTCTTGTTCTTTTTGAAATTCTCGTGCTAGTTGTTTCTGTCTCTCTTGAAATTTCTTCCTTGTGAGCCAGCCTCTGACATGTCGCTGAAGAGTTAGCACCGAAATCGCCATCTGAGCTTTAAGTCGCTGACAGTAGCGTCTGGCGAGCCAAACTCGAGCGCATGCCTGAATCAGTATAATCTTCCTGATCTGAAATATAAATGGCCATGAAAACAAAATCATCTTGCGCATATAATTATCAAACAAATATGTTGAGGTATAAAGCTTAAATTTAATGTATTCCATTTACCTGTTCTTCGTATATTCTAGCTAGAGTTTCAACATGATAATACTTGAGGAAAACTTTTGATTTCCCGAGAGCCCAGCCATCCATCTTCAATCGAACAAGTAAGAGTCGACAAGTGTCACGGTTTGGCTTTACTTCTTCAACGTAACTGAAGCCTAGGAAACCATACCTAAAATCAGATTTTGAACATTAATATGCAAACAAATACTTTAGCTCACATTTAAAAATATTAATAAATACCTCTTTAAAAACTCATCAAATGGTAGACGGTGGGAGAAACCATTTTGTCTTATTCTTATTGTTTCAAGGACACCAGTGTATCGCAACTGTTTGAGTATTTTTGCAGAGTCGAAGTGTTTTGCTGATCGAGAGTCGTTGGGTTTAAGGCAACGAACAAACTGCGGGCTCCCACTGACCATTTTCTGGAGAAGTTCCATTAGCGAAAAGCGGAAGTAGGTCGAAACAGTTTGTTGAGCTCGAGATTGAGACGCTAAGCCACGACTGTTAAAACGATCCTGAAAATAATTTGATAAAAGATAAAAACTGTCTGATGTGTAAAAAACATAATTAATGTACATATGTTTGTATGATTTATTTCATATTATGTAATATATCAGTAAATCTTGCCATGCTGGAATCTAAACCGACACATCATTTCTTTTAATTATACGGTACGGTATATTTACGTCAATTAAGATTATTAGAGCAAATATTATTGGTGTATATTATTTTATTGATAATTGAAAACAGCGTAAATACCCTTGTGTCACCAATTGTTGGACTTTCCAAGCTCCTTGCGTCGATGTCACCATGTAATGGAGAGTACAGGTTACCAGTTTTAGTGATCGGACATTGGAACAGGAATCGAATGACATCATATTGACTTTGCCTCATCAGTTGAACTACCTCAGGGGGCAAGAAATTTCTATTTTTCTCTAGAAAGCCCTCAGCTTGGTATACTACGCGGCCAGCGAAATGATGTATGGCAAAACAAATTGCATCGGATTTCGGTCTGACATAATATTTACTTTTAATGTTGTTGTGGAATTTTTCTGCAATAAAAATTATGTATTATATAGCATATAGTATTATATAGCAAGTCCAGATCAAACTTTATACGTAATTATCTAAATAACCTTTATTTCGAAACATACCAATTAGGCTTCTGTCTGTGGCCCGTGGAAATCGGCTTTCTTCATCAAGTAATGCTAATAAACCCATTGGCCTAGAAAGTAACATATCCAAAACTGGCCTGTTATCTGAAAACTCTACTAAATCGACTGGAACCCCTTCTGCCATATACTCTTGTTGCTCCCAAGTAAATATGTGTTGGTTAAAATAATATTGTATTTGTTCATTTGCTATGTTAATACATAATTGTTCAAATGAGTTTCTCGCAAAATTTTCAAAGCCAAATATATCAAGTATTCCAATAGACAGTTGTTCAACCCTGCAAAATTAAATTCGAATATGTTAACGTGCTGAACTGTTGTATTTAACAATTTACGTTGTAGGTAGTATAAGTTAATATGAATATAGCCTACGGTCGATTTTGGCACAGCAATGCATTAATCCTTTCGACAATTCTGTCGAACGCTCGCGCATATAAACCTCTAGCTGTAGCATCTCTAGCTACGCCAGCTTCTGTTGGTGAGCTGTGACGAGCGATGGTCTCACCCCGTGCGACTACACTGCTACTCATCAGACATTCCCGAAGGTCTGATGTTTCGACTCCAAGAAGACAAGATGCTACAATAAAAATATAATTATAACGAATTACAATATATTGTACTGTATTTTTAGTTTCTTGTCAAATTAAACTCACCTCTATGTAAAGGTGCTGTATCAATAATAGTAGCTTTGTTATCAGTATTATCTTCCCCAGCAGTTTCTGCAAATTCAATATCACCAAGATGCAAAATAGCAGCTAACATTCTGTATATTATTTGTACTTCTTCATCTTGAAATCCAACCACCTGAAGCAATATTGATTTGAATAAATTAAAATTGTTTTTGATATCTTATGTATAGTTTGAAAGCTTAATTCGATGTACCTTAAATGCCTGGTTCAGTTGTCGCCATCGATGTACATTATGTTCCCGATAAGCTAATGATAATGGTTGTAAATACCTATGTCTTGATTTAAGCTGCTCATCAAAATAAAATTTTCTCCAACGACCTTCACTTTCTAATCCATCATAAAGATAGTAAAATACATGAAAATTACTCTCTCCGCTGCAAAAAAAAAACTACGTTATTAAAATTTATTCACATGTTGTCTTATTATCAGGTTACCTAGATTTAATAGAAAAACAAGTAAATAATCGAAGAACCAATAGTTTCAAGCCAATATAATATTCAAATAAAATTTTTGGACGAGACATCATACAGTTACGATTTATTTTATGTATATTTATGATACGTTCAGACAGGTATATCGTATTTGGATGAAAAGTTAATTCCAAGAATAATTTTCGAATTCAATATTTACTTACAGTGCTTGGTGGACTACTCTAGATTGTTCAAGTAGATAGACTGAAATTCTTGCTCCAGATATTCGCCCAACACGCATCATAGACATATCCAAATATTTACCAAATCGAGAACTATTTGAATTTATTCCAGTTCTAGCATTTCCAAATGCTTCCATAATAGGATTAACTTGCAGTATTTTTTCTTCTAGATTCCGATTTTGGGTCTGTAAAATGTTTTAGTTATTTAAATTGTTTTGGTTACAGTTTTGGTTACAAAATTACTATAGTATTTTTTACCTTCGAAAGAAAAACTAGCTGCTTGAGTAATAAATTTGCAGACTCTGTTTTTCCTGAACCACTTTCCCCTGATATAACTATCGCTTGATGTTGTTTCTGATGTAATAGTGATTGATGGGCAGCATCAGCTACAGCGTATATGTGAGGAGGGTTATCTGATCGACATCGCCCTTGATATATTTGTTGACTCTGTAAAATAAATTTGATAAGGAATTCCTTTCTGTTACCTTTGAATGCATTTTTATTATCAAAAATATATATTACCTTACTCGTGTAGATCCCAATATCAGTAAATGGATTGACTGCAACCAATATATCTCCGATGTAAGTATATATCTGGTTCTGACTATATCTTTTTTGTAATTGTTCAACGATAGCCTCTTCGGTAAGAACGTCTAAAGTAGCAAGATCGTCTGTATACATTTTTTCAGCTTGTACTTTTCTATGTGACTTTAATTTACCCCTTTTTGTTGTGGCTTCTGCAGCTCGACAACTTCTCCCTTCAGCTCTTTGTCGTTTAATTTCAGATTGAAGTTCTCTTCGAATCTAAAAGTAAAGATTTAAACAATATTTTTGACATGTCAATATTGCTCAACTATAATCTATTAAAATACTATTAGAAAGTCTGATTCTATTACCTTTTCTTCAAAAAGATTGACTGCAAGCAGCAATGGATGTTCCAATAATTCTCTAGCAAAAGGTCTTTGGTTCATATCTTTGACGAGGCACTCCGCTATAAAGTCCTGAAGATGAGCAGTAAATAGTTCCGGATGTGACAAGGTAGGTGGAGGATTTCTAGGAATTTGGAAAAGTGCTCTCATCGGATGCAATCCAGATAAGGGCGGTTCACCTTCTGCTAATTCAATAGCCGTGATACCCACAGACCAAACATCACATCTGCAATCGTATGATTGGTCTAACTGTTGTTCGCATGCTATTACCTGTAAAAAGTAAAGTTTTAATAATACAGACATTTCAGAATAATTTTAACTTTTGATTGAAATAAAGCAATAATCTACCTCTGGAGCCATCCAATAAGGCGTACCAACTGACGTATTTCTTCTAGCGATAGTGGCGGCTAAGTGTGATGAAACTCCAAAATCTACAAGTTTCACTTCACCATCTTCGGTTAAAAGAATGTTGTGACCCTTGACGTCTCGGTGCATGCACCGATGAGCATGAAGGTATGTCAAAGCACGAACTGTTCCTCTTAACACGTAAGCAAGTTGAGGCTCTGTTAGCTTTTTCCCAGAGGCTCGCATTCCCGCGCATAGATCCGTTACAGATCCTCCCGTACACAACTGCAAATAAAATGTAATTTTTATACTCCAACATACATACGTACGTACTTGTAGAACCAAAAACTACTAAATTATGGATATAACACAAAGATAATATGGAAACCAAAAACAAACAAAAGTAAAAATTACACTTACTTCCATAACGAACCATATTTGATCATCATCTGAGCAATTTCCTCGTTTGAGAAATAATCCAAAAAATTCTGGTATATTTGGGTGACTGGAGAGATCGCGAAACACGAGAAACTCTTCTTCGATCTCTTCGATGTTTTCTGCTATATTTTCTAAAATCTGTAAACAAAAATTGTATTAATGAATAAGAGCAACAAGAACTGACCTCTTCAAGTCTAGAATAAAAAGGTTTTTGATTGGAAAGCATGTTTCACTTAGCCACATCGCATACACCATAAAATTAGGTCGTCGCTGGACGTTACAACGAATTTTGTTTTTAGGCACGCAATTTTTATAAAATTAGGAACACATTATTCGTAAGATTCTCTTAGCGTGATAATTGCTTAGATGGAAAATGGCTTGATGCCAGGATTTGATCCCGAATAGCCGCAAATTTCTATCTTTTCATTTACTCTCTTATTTCTTGTAAACTTAATATCTGCACTTTCATTTCTCTTTTTTAAATATTATCTATATCAATAATAATCATAGTTTTGTGTTTTGTTCTCTGCTTAACATCAGGCAATGAATAACGAGGGAAGTTTGTTTGTATTGTGAAGCGACCTTGACACCAAAATTGAATTTTAGACAACATGTACATATGTAAACAATACACAATATACAGCTTTATAGTTACGTGAACTATGCGAACAATGCCTCCCATAAAAATACATCAAGGTATAGGTAATTGTCTATTTTAATACCATGGAAATGTTATATTGTTTGAATTTTGAAAGACATTTTATAAGATCTCTAGAAGCGTTGGGCCGCGTTTCTTTTGAATACAGCTATTTGCAGATTGAGGTCAAGTTTAAAGTCAACGCCAACTTAATTGACTATTAGTATAAACTATGTCCAATATACAGAACACAAATCACTTGTTTGCATAAGTTTACTTTTAAAGACCATTTGTTAGATTTACTACACGATTATTATTTTGATCAATTAACTTTACTTTAGATATTCTTTACCGCCTATTTTCAAAAAGTAATTAGTTGTTTTTTATGTTTACTAGTTATTTATCCTGACTAAAACATAAACAATGTACTGACTAAAAATCCTATAAGCTCCAATTACATTTCAATAACAAAATAACCTGTACCGACATTTTAATCTTTCTCCAGGTAAACCTCTGAGAATTTATATTACATCTCAGTTTTTATTGATCTGTGGGTAAGAACTGAACTCATACGAAACATCGAATAGACAAATATTATTTAATTCTATGATCGGTTGTTGTGTTATGTACATTCGTAGACATCTTACCTTGACAGCGACCCTTCTGCCGGATTTCTTATCTCTGGCGCAGTAAACTTCTCCGTAGGTGCCCTCGCCGATCAGCTCCTGCAGCGTGAACCGGTCCCTGGGATCCGCTGCTCGGTCCAGCTCCACATGCTGGGAGAGCCCCCGGTATGCCATGTCACTCCGCATGGCTCAGGTTTCACTTTGCCATTGTATCTGGAAGAAGTAAGGCATCTGTCAATCAGTAGGAAGAAAACTTGAAATTTATCCAGAAGTCAGCAGGGGATGCGCATCCATATTGTAGTTTAAACTTTGTCTTTTACTATAATTTTCCAGATCCATGGATAAAATCAGCTAAATATGGTCATGTTTTTTTAAATCAATCAATGCATTAAATAGCACAATAATGAACATACTTTTGATAAAAACTAGTGTGTAATTGGCACGTGAATCCGTTGAAACATCCGGTAAAAAACTAGAATGAACGTATTGGGTATCGCAGAGGCGGACATTTCGCAATAACTCTATGTATTATTAATTTCTTGTAAAAACTAAACACAGTTTTGTAAGTTACCTATATAAAACTACCTTAAATTGTAATTTATAATTTATTGACTTCCATATAACATGAAATAGTAAAAAAATACGAGTAGTAAATGCAAGCTACAATGTCATTGGGTTAGGTTACATTCAAGTTTTTAAAGGTTCACATGACGTGGTGTGTAACAACAATGAATAAACTATATGTCTAACTATGTAGGTTTTGAATTAATATCAGGTATGTTAAGGTGTGTCATCGCGCTTAATACTGAATGCAATATTTTAACCCATTTTCTTAGTAAAAAAATAGAAGTTGACAAAAATGGAAAATAATCCAATTGTTTATTATAAAGCCGCCGTTGCATGCTTTCTGCATGCGTGTGCGCACCTAGGTTAGCGCGTTGTAGCTGTCAGAATAAATGATAACAGTCTGTGTCATATTAAAAATGTAATAGAAAATAAACGATGCCATTGCATGTATTAAACCGTAAAATTTAATCCGAAATAACGCTTTCAGTACAAAATATATTAAGTATATTAGAAACTCGAGGTAGTCATTATAATAAAAGGAAAGCGGAAAGCCATGGAAAACAAAACGCTATTTAAAATTTAAATAAATATATTGAAGAGAACGCATGCAAAAATTTTAATGAGTCATTATATTACCGTTTACTTTCAAAGTTACTGTAGGATATAGGAGTAAGTACTTACTACCTACAAGTTTTTCGAATGTCACCTACAACCGATTTCGTAACGATTTCATATCTACAATTGGATAGGTACCAAGTACATACATTGTTTACAATTGATGTAACTTGTCTAGCCAAGTGGGACATTGAACGTTATGCGTAATAGCAAATACAAATGACAATATTATTCTGTTCTAAATTTCACGTGATATATTTCAATACTTTTGAAATAATGTGAATTTAATTCAGTGAAATTACACAGTCATTAGGTATTCGAACACTTTGAAATAATTAATTTTATAGAACGATCTGTATAAGATTTATGTAAGTCTTTGTTGGTCTCTTGCAAAATCTAATTATTTACAGCTCTGAATTTAGCGCTGACAGGAAATACTTAATGAAATCACTCATTAAAATATCTGCGCTGCATCATTGAAATAAATAACGCAAGTTGTCTATAATAGGTGTAAACATTAGGTGTGTGGCTTCGACCATAACTGTACTATTAATTAAATTTACCATATATGTAGCTCGTATAAAACATTTATTGTATACAAAATATTGATAAACTGTTTTTAGAAATGGGTTTTAGTAATTTAAAATACTTATTATAAATTTTATTTTAATCTCAGTAACATTACAACATCACCCATTCTCATCACAAAGTTTATAGATACAGGTACTTATACAGTTAATAAATAAATAGGTTCGTTTAATATTCGAAGCAAAACACTAAAATTTACCACCATTTTATCGATAAGTTCATCAGAATGGCTATGGCTTTGCGTGAGATGTTAACAAAAATATAGTTAAATTTTTCCCGACTGCGGCTAAGAAAAAGGAGGGTTATGACTTTGATCAGTATGTATGTATATATGTATGCATGAATGTTCACCTGTTACTGTTCATATGTTCCCTCATAACTTCTAAACTACTATATGTTGGTTATAGGCTAAATGACGTCACATTAAATTAAGTAGGGACCCTCTATAGAACATAAAGTCATAAACAGAAAAAACATTGTGAAAAGTTGATTTGGTTTTAAAATCATAACCCTCCTTTATGCTTTTCCGTGGTCGGGTAAAATTTTTACTAAATTTTTGTTATCCTCTCATGCAAAGCCATAGCGCAAATTCTGATGAACTTATGTTAGTTATCAATAATATAAAATTAAAAATAAGTAAAAAAATCATATTCCAAACCAAACAAAAATTTAAGTGGGAAGTTTTACTTATACTAGGCGGCATATGACCATGGCGAAATTGAACAGTTTACTTAATTTACGGTTAGTTATAAACATGATTTATTTACGGTTGACTGTTTATCTACTATTTATAATATAATTTCAGTACCAGACCAATATTAACACAATTAGTGGTATTGCTACAGTAACGTCGATTCGGCAGTAGGTAATTAGTTAACAAAAACTAGCGGTCATATAAAAAGTAGTGCCGTCCCGCAAGACGGACGGACGGACAAAACGACACTTTCACTGTTTGTTTTTGTCACGGAAATCGCGCGCACCACAATTTAGCCGGTTTATGAGCATTAAACGCAAATAAAATTTAAATTACTTTCTCACCATAATAGTAATATTTAAAACAACTAAACTATTAAAGTGATGATTCCAAGAAAGTGCTTTTATTAGTGTTCACACATTACAAAGCATAAATGTAACGGACTACTTTAACCGAATACGATGTTTAAAAACAAAATACAATTATTTAAATGAATACCTTTAAAATGTTAAACTTTAACACATTGCAAAGAGTCAATTGTTTTAAAATTTCTGCAATTATATCTTTTTAATATTTGTGTGTTGTACAAACTATTTTTAATGTTTTGAGTAAAAAAGGTACGTGTTTTAATGAAAATAGTAAAATTGAGACAAGGAAGGCGTCACAGGCAAATTATAGTGTATGGATGTTATTACGACACGACAGACTGAGTTACTCAGTTAGGTATCTGACACGAATACCCATTGTGAGACGAACACGCTCGTTTTGAACACAATAACTTTATGTTCCCAATCCTAGAGCTATCTAGATCGTTGGATTTAATTGTTCCTTTATTCACGGAAATCAAACTGAGGAATTATAAGTACTTGCTATTGAATTCACATAGATCTTTCTAGTTTCTCATGAGTTTAATTTTATGTAAATGATACGAAGTTCTCATAGCCATGAACGTTTTTAAAGTTGCCTATAGCAGTAATGATGTTGTTGAAATTAGTTTTATACATATACATACTGGTCATGTAATTTACATGTCAATAATTTCATGTAAATGTCCTTGGTCACATCACATTTCATCTCATTAAAATCTACTTTAACCTTTTCAAATCAATATTGAAACTGAAATGTTACTGAAATTCTAAAACATTTTTGTTTTGTTAAAACGGGAAAATCTTTTATTTTAATGTTTATTTCTAGGGATTTGAGTTGCATTCGCGATTGCAACCTCAGCAGCGCAACCGGACTAGATGATAGAAAGTGTGAGACCACCCATCAACCTTATTCCTAGCAATGCTACTCCATTTAATATAATGTATATTATTATGAACGCTGGTAAGCTCGTATTTTATTGTGACTCCGTAGGAAACATTAAAATAAGTTAGACTCAATTGTAAAAAAAAAAAAAAACCAATTCACAAATTGTATTTTACCTTTTTAGGTAAACTAGATTTGAAATAAATATTAGATTAATAAAAGATGACATCCATTTTGGAAATTTTCAATCTACACTCCAATCGTCCGGAATCGAACGAAATCGTATCATAACGTCTTCAAGATACAAGGTATAAATATATATAGTGTGATATGTATATATATATATATATATATATATATATATATATGTGAGTGTTGTGACTTTAAAATGAGCACGTACGAATATGTTTGCGAAAGTCCTTATAGGCTTGTTAAGATTATGGTAAATGGGCCGTCTTAAAAGATATTAGAAGTCGCCTAGTAGTCGAAATTCGACTTTAAGTATAAACTAAAAAGTATATTTTAGACTCTTTAGAGTTTGACCAAAGGCTTTAACCATAAACAAAGCCATGTCATTGTAAATTTCATACATCATGTGTCTCTTGCTCGTTGCCAATTATTGCATTGATTTTTTATTAAATGTATTTATAATGAATTTTCTTAAAAGTATAAGTTTTATACGTATGTGTGATAAATTTCATACTTTAAGATCACTTTATTGTTTTAATTCACTTATTAATAAAATATAGTTGAGTAATCCAGGTTTTATTTGTAACATTTTTTCAAACTCAATGTATTTTGATTTAATCTTCCAAATATTTGTCAGCCTTTGTTTAAAATATCACAGGTAAAATCAAATATAATCAGTTTGAGAACTCCCTTCTTTCTTTAATAAGTTGATTTAAATGCAATAGACACGTAATGTTTGTGTCCGGGATTGCATTAATCACGTTTGATGCCTGTGTGTATGGAACTAACCTAATTTTAAAGCCAGTCGATAATCAATTTCGAACTAGCAGCGAAAGCGTTGAGGAAATTCATAAATATTTTATCAATTCGTTCTGATTATGTTGGACATAGTTCAGCCTTATCGAATCACCTAAATTGATTTCGATTTTCCTTTTAATTAAATGTTACATTAATTATTTTTGGTATTAATTTTAATCAATATCATGATGCTAAAATGAAAGTATACTAACCGAGATTAGCAGTATACCTATATATAATTGTAAATATTTATTTCACTTAACTGCAGTTGCTTAGTAAAATTCTGAACTTATGTAAATATTAGTTACTTACAAAGGTAAACAAATTTAAAATTAAATCTTTGAAATATCTAGAAACGGATACTATTTCTTTATTCAAATTGTCCTAATATTGCTCACAGAGAAGCCTTAGTAGTGCTCTCCCTACCTCGTGCCTTCAAGTTTCTATTGAATTATCTTGTTAGTATTAATTATTACTTTTGTAGAAATATGAATACTAAGTACACATACTGGACTCAACCCTTATTAGGGAATAAATAGTAAGTAGATACTAATATAGATAAAAATGTATTTCGTGCATCGCTATATTTATCCTCCCGTTATAAGTTATAGATATGTTCTGAATTTGCAAAAGGTTCTGGCAAAATAATATTTTATGTCATTATTTGTAATTAGATTGTCCAATAAGGGTAGTTTTAATAAATAAACCTACTTCATAAAACTAAACTTTAGTTCTAGTATGGCATATATACTTAAGCTTTACTTTTATTGAAATAATAGGCAGATAGAAAATCTAGTATCGATTTTGTCTCGAACTAGAATTAATTTATAATTGTAAATGAAAACGACTAATAGAAAGAAGAGGTTAATATGTGTTTTTTTTATTTGTAATTTTAAGGCATTGATACAAACACTAATTCAACCAAACAAAAGAATGTTGATTGTTGTTTGATATTTAAAACGCAATGTAAAGTTATGAGACTGGAAGTGTCAACATCTCAGTTACGGATCGGCTCACTTCCTTCACTGTGTTACTTGAGAATCGAATCAAATATCGGAAATAAGAAGAAATAGGTATCTGTACCGCTCGTGGCACTTGTTTACATTTGTTCTTCATTCCATAATGCCTAGTATTTGTGAGACTACTACTTACCCATTTACGAGTGATATGAATTCATAAATAACTGTGTAAGGTTTTCATATCAGTTCATTTTCATATACATATCTATAGATATATCTAATTTATTTAAATAGCACACTATTTTGATATAAAGATCAGAATCAGGTTACGAATAAATTGTTGTTAAATGTGAATACATGGGATTGAATTGGAAAATGTATTACAACAAAGCGAAGATATTGAGTAACAAACACACAAAAAGTTGAAAAACAATTATTCACGCATATGACATACCGAAGTTCACATCAAAATCTGATGTTTTCAAAGGCTTATCGTTTTTTTCTTTTAAGTCTCATGTTTGGTAAACTTAAGAATTCACCAACTGAAAAATGTAGTCACCCGATTAAAGTTTTATGAAGAATACGAAGGTACTTTACTAGTACTGTTCATAATTGTAGGTGTAAAGACAAAACATCTTTTTTCAAAAGGGGTTATAACATTTATAGTTCCTCGTTAACGTAATTCGTTGACAAATAAAAGGTAAAACGAAAAAGTCTTTTGTCCATACTAAGAGCGGCGTGACGAAGAAGTAAATAGCCGAGACGTTGTGTCTTTGGGACAGGCGTGAAGGTGGAAAGCAAGAAAGCGGCACTTTCTACTGGAAGCCCCGATCAAGGGTGGATCTAATGCCTCTTAACTATCAATCATTGTTCCGCTAAGACAATCGATTTTTTCTCGTTAATTAATGTGATAATTTTTGATATGAAAATAAGTTACATGATTAATATAAGTTTTATTTTGACATGCAAAGGCAAAAGGAATGCTTTTTGCTTTTGTAAATTAGTGGACGTCTTCGGCTTGATGACGATAGCGTTTATAGATCGAGTTTTATTAATTTCAGATTAATGTGTATAGTAGAGAAACAATATTATAAAAATACCTACAAAGGAACGAACTCGCCACGATTAAAACTTGGAACTTCTTACGCAGGATCCAGCTGAAACGCCGCTACTACAGAATCAGTTAGTTGTAGTATTAATTAAAAAATACATCAACTTGAGTTTTTTATATGTTTGTGTAATGTTCTTGCTGTAGACGTTCCTAAATAAATAAATAAACTTGGTTACACAGGTAAATAGAATTGAAATCGAGTGTACAGGTATATTATAAGGAAGGCTTTGCGTATTTCATTCCATTAACACCCGCAACTCGAAACTTGAAGGTAAAAATTAAGCTCAACATGTAACTGCCTATTGTACAAGACGTACAAATTAACTTCAAGGAAAAATGTTACGACTTAACAAAAGCAATTATTGTAACCTCCATAATAAAGATGTCTTAAGTTTCACAATTTATTTAATATTTTCTAACTGGTTGCTTTGGGTTATTATTTAAAGCTAATAGAGAGTAATGCGACACGAAAATGATGATACAAAATGACTGAAGAAACAAAGTGAATCGAGAAAAAACAACGTAATTTAAAATTCTGAGTTATTCTTATTTCATCTAAGCGTGCAATGTAAATCGATTATGAATAGCGGTAAATGCTATTAACCAACAACGAAGACCATATAAAACTTTTATTCTTGAATTATGTTTGCTCTCACACTATTTACAGACATAAGAACAGTCGTTGGATTCCAATTTAAAACACAAATGTTTACATTAGGTAATCACAATTAGTGAGCGAGCCAATTATAGTCTATCACTCGGATGGGAATGATAGATATTCAATTATGTGATGCAAGAAACTCACGAACACGTAAATTGATATGTGAGTTATTAGTGAATATCAAACATTACTTCGTAAGTTTTAAATATTGGTACACCATGTTGTTACACAATGCAATCACAAACGGGGACTAAAAAGCAAGGTGTAAATTTTTTTGTCAATAAAGCGGAGTGTCATGCAGGTAATATTTGGTCGTTATTAGCGCAATAATAAATATCATGGACATGGCCGCGATACTAGGAAGAATTGTTGAAATGTCAAACATATGCATCATAATAGTCGATTGCTAAATTATAAATGAACCAGACAAAAGCAAACATGATTGTTGGTTGGGTTAAAGCTAGCTCTTACTGCAGGTGTATTGTGTGGATGTGTGTCAATCATTGGTGCGTGTTTACGACAAAATACTGTTTATTCAGATATTAGGCAAACAAAGCAATCAATTGAGCGCACTTCCTATTGCATTACATATCAAATTATACGGTTACTATGTGTTCCATATATTATCTCCAATGAAGCGTTTACACCTGTTTTTGTACTTTTGCAGTGTAAATCATTTTGACAGTAGGTAACATGTAGTTACTAAAGTAATGTACACTAACTTCATTAAATTAGGTACCTTCTTTAACTAATGCTTGTTAATAATAATTAAATAAGTATTGAGCAGGACGCACGTCCTTGTGTCATAGTAAATCCCGTTATTGAAATCCTTGTAGAGTATCTAAAGTACTTACTGGCGTAAGAACGGGAAATGACGTCTCTTGGCAGTGATGAGGCTTCCTAATTAGACACGTGAATGTCAATAGCAATGTCATGTTCAAGGATAATCCCCTGACCATCACCTTCAACTCACGTTCAAAGGTTTAATGGAAACCATTCAATAATAAAATGAGGACCTTGATTTAGGACATTTAAGTTCGTTATCACATTACATTTCTACTTGTATTGAGAATTGGTAAAACAAGTAAAAACTGAACAGATATGATTAAATAGAAGATTGCAATAGTTATTAGGATAAATAGGGACAGACCGCGGGAAGCGACTCTGTTTTTACACTATGTTGTGTTATACATATTATAGTTGTAATATGTAGTGTAAATATTTATTAGGACGTAGCTCACATTGAAGTAAATTTCCATAGAGCCAATTCGAACTTAAAGATCGTGACTTATGGACAGATAAACAACTAAACAACTGACAAAGCGACCTCAATTTTTGAGCCACTAATTGAAAGGAACGGAAATCGGCTTATAATTCGAAATCTATTATTCCGTCTGGAGTTTATCTTGTGCTACATTTTGCAAGTGCTTTTCATATAGAATAGGGACTATGTATCATAGAGAAACAGTGTCTCCATCTGTTAACGTGTCTTTTGGAGCATATCTTGCGACCTGATCAACAATTCTATAAGCTTGCACTCGAATTCTGAAAGTTATGTGTCACATTCTCTTTTACAAAACATACTGGACAATCGCCTGTCTTAATTTCGTTATGTAAAATGGGTTTAAACGTATTTAAATGTAATTTTATAATTAAGTTAATGTTTATTGATACTTGTAACGATTTAAATAAAGAAAATGCCTACTGGTTGGTGCTCGTTAATTTCTTGAGATATTCACATTTAAGCTAATTGGTTGGTGATTTTCATTACAATGCAATGTAGTCAAGACCTTGGTAAACACAAATAATTTTCTTAAGACGATCACGTCATTGCCGGTATCTTTCATTGTTAACAACTAAATCACAAAAAACAAATAAATATTCAAATCATTATACAACACTTAACGTTGACTTTGTCAAAGATTGTGCATAAATATACGAATATTTACGAACGTATTATAATACGTCATAGTTTTGGACGTATATGTGTATGTCTGGATGATAGATTAGGTCCGATTTATTCCGGGTTCAAATCCTAGCTCGGGCACGTTCCTATTTGTGTTGCAAAGACTTCACAATTCTTGGATCTATTTAAGTATTGTGTTTTAATTAAATAATTTATATTGTATATTAAGGCTTAAAATAGGAATAAGACGATTTGTTTGAATCATCCCATGGAAACGCGCATCCTTATACAATTTCTTACATCTTCTGTTCCATAGTTTGAAGCGATAATGGTAACATCAGGCTAGCAATTAGTATAACGCGTCAATGACAATCGAGATCATTTATGTGCTTATTGTTCTGTTGTATTTAGTGCATGTATGCCAGTCAACCATTGAGAGTTGCGAAACCTACTTTGTACATGTTACACTATCAAAATATGCTAAAAATATAACGAATGGGGTTATTTATATGTTTAATAAATAGCACCGGCTGTTTTGACTTAATAGCGAGGATTGTTAGTTCTATTGTAATTATGTTGTATACAGGTTTTTATAATGGAATATAGCGTGGACTTCACTAACTATGATTAATGCTTATTTAAATTTGTACCTATTGCACGAAATGTTGTATAAGACATTACCAGCTGAAGACACGAAAAACGTTTGAAACATGTTTTCCCGCTTTCTTGCTCCCGAAATTGGTAAACATTTTGGGTATTAAACCATGTTTGTACTTAGATAATTTTATTTTGTAATCTCGTTTACAACCCAGCAGTGTTTAAAGAAAGGTCAAGACAAAATCACATAAATATAAAATAAGCGAGACGGCTTCATTATCCACCATCTGTATCACTTTATTTTCGCCAATAAATTTATGTCTGTATATAAAAAAATGTAAACTGAAAGCCGAAAAATAAAGTATAAAACCGAAAAATTTACATTTGTATGACTTCGCAGTGAACGGAAATCGAATCCGTTATCTGATCATGGCAGTCGAACATCCTAGTGTAATAAAGGTAGTTACTATGGTGTAGTAGGACGTAACTGCAAACTGATTGCTTTTGAATGTGTATGAGTAGGCAAGAGTAATCCTCATTGCATAATGCAATCTTGATGCAACCGTTAGCATCATTTTGTTTTTGTCACACGAAGAAAGTCTGCCAAACGATGCGCGAATCGGCGAAAATTGTCGCCATCAAAATGTAGTTTGCGCTTATTTTTAATACAGCCAACTTTTTATAACCCTATAAAGTAGGTACCTACATTTAAAAAAAATACTAGCGGCCCGCCGCTGCTTCGCACGGTTACAATAAAGATTTAAGAAAAACTGCTTAAACCGGCGTCGAGTAAACTCTCCATTAGTATAAAAGCATATACTTGTATCTATTGTAAATTCTTAAACATAATTTTTTCTTATAATTTTTCAAATATAATAAATACTTTACACTATTCAAATCCATAGTCGATAAAGTAAAGGATATCGAACTACACTGAGTTACTTGGCGGCAACGAGAACAGACAGTAAATTTTTGTTCTTTTTTTATTGTCTTTTCTTGTATACCAACAAAATTTAATGTGTAATACTAGTTTTTTAACCAGTGAATATCTGTAGTGCTGTACCAACAAGTGTGGAGATTGTGAAATACGATGATTTGACAACTCTTTTCGTCATCTCCCAAGTAACTCAATAAAGCTTACAGTAACAGTACTAGCATGTTATTGTAAGCAGATTCGTTATTCCATCTACCATTTTCATCCTTTCCTAATTCATGTCTTCATAATTTCATTCCTCATCAAAACTTGAGAATAACCATTACTTGATACTGGCAAAACACTGAAAGTTATTGGGAACAAAAGAAAAAAAAATCCATGTTGACATGGCAAAAAATTGCAAACTTGCAAACAATGCAAACTTTGCTTGCAAAATATTATTTTTTTTCTACTCACAAATTCATTATAGGAGAAAATGTTATGAAATTTATTAATTTTTTGTTATGTTATCTGGCTGACATAGAATTTGACGTCTGTATTTTTTACTGAAATCTGTAAATTGACGGCTAGGCACAGTTCGTATGTGAAGTAGAAAAGTGGGATTTTTTTGTTTTTCCGGAAAAAATTTCAACTTTTCTCTATCTAGGAACCTTTCTTTGAACTTACACGGACATTTTATACCTGAAATTAACTATATCGGTGCAGTCGTTCGGAAGTTATACGCTAACATACAATTCAGCGATTTATTTATTTATAGTTAAGGCATGTCTTTAAAGTAATTATTAAAATATAATATGAAGATAATACTTACTTACTGAATAAATTATGAGACAGAAATTAGTTATTTTTAACATGTAGTCGAACTTTGTTTTTTTTGTTATTGTATTGAAAATGTTATCTATACTTATGTAATAGAGGAAACCTTTGTATTTTGGGTTGCTTGTAACGAATAAACACAAAAATTACAGGACCGATTTCAAAAATAAAATGTCATCATCGCATGCGCTGTGAAAACTATTGATGATAGAACAAAAAATTGTTCTAGAATATTAAAGAACATAACATTTCTACCAAAATCTTTGCGATACTATATTATGTCCACTGTTCAACTATTGAAGTTATTATGTAATTACTACTTTATTATATTTTAAATTTGATAGAAATCTCGACCAAAATCAAACCGTGTTATCCATTTGCATTAATCCTTATCCAAATAAATTTCGTATTCAAGACTGTTTCAATTTCTGTAGATAGCTTTTTAAATTATCCAAATCGGAAATTTAATTCAAATGATATTACGGATTTAAAAATGACAATCTATACAAAATAATAAATATTAACGCCGCCGGTGTGGCCGCGCGCAGCGGGCTACTTATATATCCTGCATAAAAATACTACGTATCCAAAGTGTTTAAAAATGAATGTCCACCCGTGCGAAGCCGGTGATTGCCGCTATTTAAAAATAAAGAGAATACAGTATCTTATTCACAGCACGCTCTAATCTTATTCTACATGAACTATAGTAGTTAATTTGAATAAAAAATTTATGCCAATTATGGCAGAAATAAGCATCTGTATTAATTCTACAATTCTGTTTTGGTAATTTAAGTTGCAATTGGACATAATTTAAAATGTAAATTTTAATTTTACTTTACCTGACCGTTTTGTAAGATAAGAAATGCGGTATATAATTTGTAAAACTCTTAAACGTTCCTTTGGATTTCAGATAAAATTCAGAATTGCAGACTTGTTTTCACCCGAAACGATCTTAAAAGCAACGTTTAAACGCACGCAACGTTGTATCCGTATTGTTTTGACCGTTAGGATCAGATAATTTTACAGTTTCGGTAAAATTTAAATGTTTCGGTTATCAAGCTACATTGATCTCTCTGTTGGTGAAATCTTGGAGCAGATTAAGTAACGGGGTCGATATCGAATGTGGTTGCGTTTGCGCATGGTATGAACGTCCAACCGTCCGTCTGCTCCGATTGACAACAGCCGTGAAGTATCGACGGAATTCATCGTGGACTAACAACTACCATCACAGACCATAATAAACGAGTAACAATAACACTGAATGGCTTGAAAGTTGCGCTTCTATTTGTTTTATTCATAATTTTCAATAAAAGTATTCATTGTTCACAGTCTATTAATCTCGTTTGTACTTATTTTACCCAAAACGCTAAAAAGTTTATGACTTTAAGCAAATATTGAATTGATAAGAAAAACTTAATTGTTATTTCTTCATCGGCCGCAACAGGTCATCATAATATTTTTTGTGCAATTTGCTACGGGATTACATGATGCATTGCTCACTTTATAATGAGATCTCTGATTAAGTCTTGTGCTATAAATTATTACTTTTAGCTTGTAAATCAATAGTGCCGTAACCACAAAAAAGAAAATATGAAACGAGGCACGTAAAACAACTGCAAGGTGTCGTCACCTCGATTCATTGGTTTATCGTTTGATCGATACTGGCTGCACTTGTTAGATCTTTTATCGGGTTTTAGTACTTCAGTAGGTGTTTTTAGTGCTTCAGCAGTTAAATACTCATGCTCTGCGGATTCTAATGCTATGCGGATGTTGTTCGATTTTATGTGTACTTACATCAAACAGTACGTAATTTAATTTCCTTTATTTATTACTCCTGTATTTCAAATGTTTGTTGAGTTTATACGTAAGTTTTGTTTATTTTGTTATTTTATTTAAGGAAAAATTTTAACTGGTACTTTTTGGTATCAATTTAGTTGTATAAGGAAAATGCTACTAAAATATAGGCATATAACTGAATCATCTAGCTTTTATTCCAACGTGCAAGTATGTACGAGTTTGTGTTAATGGTTAAGTATGTAATTTAGTACATGAGCATGACAAACTATTGTATATATGTACTTGTGCCTTGTAATAATAAGCATTCTGTGAAACTTTTCCGGAGCTCACATGTCAGCTCATTGAACAAAAACCATGGATTTCTTTATGAAAATTCATATTGTGTAGGTATTTACATATTGAAACAATATCGTCGTTTTAGGGCTCCGTAAATTAAAATTATGTCTCTTAAAATTTGGTATTTTAAATTTGATACTTATTGCTAGGATCAAGTAGCCTAGTATTAGTAGTAGTATTTGGTGCTATTTGGGTTACCTGTTGAACTAATTTTGGTTTAGATTTTTTAATATCTCAAAAAAACTATCATATATTACAGACATTTTTTCATCTTCAAGCTGCTTAGTAACAAAATTCTAACCAACATTTATTATTAGTCTTCATTCATATTTAGTTAAATAGGTAATAATCACTGCGTTTAAGACATTTTAGGTGAGAAATAAAATCGTCTGTTATATTGTGACAATGAAATTACCTTTTATTATAATTAAAACACAAAAACAGAATCTGCTCCCACACAGTATAAATGGTGATATAGAATACATGTCGAGTATGTTTGTATGTATAACGGCATAATCTTCACGGTGTGTAAGCGCGCTTAGCACTTCAGAAACGTGTTTTAGATGCACTTTATATACGTCATTATTTAAGTCAAGGTCAGCGCGATGTGATCTCATAGCTAACATTTTATATAGCATGCACTCTAAATATTTAAAATACTCCAATACGTACAAACGTACAAACATAATATCTTTATGACATTAGTATAGGTGACATACTGACTGAATAGATCTAGATCTCTGACAATGTGTAACTTCCCGCCGACTGAGACTCAGAATGGACTTCAATCGAAATAAAATAGTAATTTTTGGATTAGTATGCTCCATCTTTGCCTCATAGTGACTTGTCAGATTATGATATTGTGACCAAACCCCAAATTTTTGTCTTTAGCACATGTAAAGAAGTATTTTGCTGTTAAGGAAGATCGATATGCGATTTTAAAAGGCTTAAAGTATCTTATGTTTGATAGAATACTATGACTTTGATATTACCAACTCCACAGCACTAATTACTCAATATTTTTAAATTATAATTGCATCCAATTCTTTAGAATTATATAAGTAGGCCTTTTAGTTAAATCTGGTTTAAGAAGATACAGATGGTGGAAAATGTCCAATGTTTGATTTAGGTGGATAAAATGTTATATTGACCAATTAACAGATAAGTGACATAGAAAAATTAAATTTACAAGCAATAGATAAGCAGCTAGATGAGTGTATCTTCTCCATGCCCCAATAGGGAATCGAAACTTATCTGGACATACTCGGACCTATTTAAAAATAAAAACATATCTATTTGTGATTCATTTATTTTTAATAAAATTATTTTCATAAACCAATATTAAATAGATTTATCAGAAAGTTTTAATATTACTTATAGATACAGGTCTCCTTTTAACTCATAACAACTAAAGTGTTGTACATAAATTTTTGATATCCATCGAACCTACTCACTAATTGTGTATAAATGATGCAAGACACTTAATTAGTGTCAAAGATTAAGATAATGTTTGTTATTGTTTTTACATAAATTATATAACTTTATTGTTACGGGTTTCCTAGAGCTTTCCAATACGATAATTAACACTTAAGTTCATATACAAGGAACAAAGAACCACCTCTGCACGCAACTAGTGTTCTATCCGATTTAATTATAAAGAAGTTTATTTTTTTTTGCATGTCTTAGTAGTTGACTAAAAACGGTAATTGACTGAATTCGATTTTTGAGTCATTTTAATATGTTATACAATTTTACACATTTGAAAAAAAAAAGTACCTATTATGGTTGTTGTAATATTTTAAACTTTGTAAATTAGTCAAAAATGGTCTCTTGAAAATATAAAAATAACATATTTCAAGTTTTTAATTAATTATCCAAGAAAACCAACTAAAAAAAGTGTGAAATACAATATAAATGCAAAGAAGTCGTCAGGCATTAGACTAAAAAAACAGAAAATGTTGTGACAAAAAAAAAAGTTACCAATTCATATAACTAATAAAATAAAATAAAAGTATTTGGAAGAGGTAGGTATCATAAATATTTTATTACACAATTTCACCAAAGGCACAGTACTTATTTTTTACGAAAGGGTAAATTAAAAGAAAGTTGAAATGGCTTGCTCCGACTAAAGGTAAGTTCACCTCGTAATTTCGACTCACCTGGTAAAACGAGATGTTTACTGCAATTTTCGTAAACCAGTTTAATAACTTGCTTATATCACTTGAACAAAGTTGACCAGTACTTTGAAACACAGTCCACAGTTAACTTTACCGATTATTTTTAATAGGTATTAGTTTGGTTATGTTTTTAAGCCGGCATGACAAAGCAAAGCGAAGCGAGCACGTCTCGCCGCGGCCGTGTACAATACTCTTGTGAAATCAGCTGTGCACAGTCGAGGCAGCGAGCAACTAACGGAACCCCCCGCCCCCCACTTCTACCTGGTCCTCAACACTCGAGATCACCAGCCTACGTCTACTATAGTTTAGCTTATGATACGCAGCCTACCTCAACAATAATAGGACAATGCTACCTTCAAATGACTTATTAGGAATAGGAATAGTTAAACATAACATTAAGGCATCGTAATCCAGTTCTATAATTGAAGTTAAGTTCTATAAGAAAATTTAAAGTTTAATAACGTTAACGTTTAAGGAGTACAAAAAAGAAGAAATTCATTTTTTTTCAATTTATTTATTTTATTTAAGTTAATACGAAGAATAGTAATTATAAATTGATATAAAACATCAATAAATTATAGATACAGAATTACAATCAATATAAATAAAACTATAAATTGGAATATGGACACAAGAAAATTATTTGCATCCATTCATCCATCCAAATCCATTATAAAAATTATATTGCATAATTAATTAATAAATAAAACAAAAATTGTGCACTTTTTTCCTGGTTCACGCTCAACTAGAAAAGTACACCAGCAAATCTGATATGAAATAATTACGTTATCAGTATCGCACCCTTGTTTGCTTTGACTGCGATACTCGTATATTCGGCGATAAACGTGAGAATTGGTCGAATACTACAGTACTTTGACTATTGTGAGCTAAATACTGAAGGCAGAAATAAAGTAGGTCATTAGTTGTTACTAAAATATTAGTGCCCATCAAATACATTTTATATCTGTTTTAACTTCACTTATAATCAGATGATTATAAGGTAAGTATTGTGAATCAAATATGTATATTTCAATTTTTTAAAATATCCTGTTAAATATTAAATAAATTCCACTTAATGAATTTTTTTAAATGTTCATATAATTTGCAAACTTTTCGATGATTAATTTATTGACTATTATTCAAAGCAATTTTTATGGTTATTAAATTAAATAAATACCTATGAATTAAGAATAAACATTGTACTGTGTAATCAGAAGCGGTAAAATTTTCATTATTTTTGACCTTTTAAAAAGCAATTATTTCTTAATCAATTTTTACGTGAAATTTAAGATACGAAGAAACGAATTTAGTGGTTGAATGAAGGCTTAGACCTTAATCACTGATGATTGGACCAAGTACCTACCTAACATTAAATACCTTACCGTGAGGTATTTTAGCCTACTGTAATTGCCTTGACGAATGTCGTAGGTAAAAATTAATGTTAGGAATCTGAAAACCTAACAAAAATATTGACTCAAAATAAGTATCAAGTCTATTTTTATAATAGTCACGACATTACAAGAAACATTCGTGATAAAAATGATAGAAATAGCAGTTAAATTCGTGAGACACACGCGTCAGCATGCTCTAATAACGATTAGATCCTTTAGGGTACCGTACGACCAAAACCATTTAAACCATGTAAGAGTAACAGCAAACGACCTGCATCTCGACTTGTCCTACATAAATATTGACAAAAATTTCACCTTGTCTCAGAAAACGGCCCATACAAGCCCTTAATTTTTTTAAAGTATTAAAGTAGCTAATCTAACTTAGTAAATCCATAAAAATATTAGATTGAACAAAAGTGTAGATACCTATGTAATGCTATTGTAGGTAAGTTCAACAATAAGGTTTATTGTAAGTTATATGAAACTACTTTCTCTTTTCTTACTGTTTTGTATTTGTGTATTTTCAAGTACGAATCTCAACGCGACTTTGTCAGACATAAATAATACCAGCTGATTATATCTTGCCTCAATGAAAATAAATCAAAATATTTCAATGTACTTTTATTTTATTTAGTAGTTAAAAATATTGATAGTCACATATTTTTTAAATTATTAATCGTCAACCTAACCCAAACATCATTAAAAATTATAACAACCAATCAAGAATAATTCTGTAACTTCCGATCTTGTAAAATAGAAATTACTAAACTCTTCTCCATAAACTCTCAGAATAGTAATCTTTTGTATGATTTAGTATTCTTCTATCTATTTAAATTTTAATTGCTAAGTGAAGTAGTTTGTTGTCAGCAGTCAGCATCCATACCTCACACAAACAATGCATTTGTGAAGAAACAATCACTTGATTTCTCTCTTTTACTCGTTACAAATCGGTGTTAGTAGAAAAGAGACATACATTATACATTATTATACATTGAGGTATACAAAAACGGTTATAGATGACCGTGGTAGGTGCTATCAGACAATTTACCTTGATCTTTAGGCGCCTGCGCTCGGACCGTGAAATGTGGACGGACGCTTGACCTCCACTATTTTGGCGCTCCACTGCCTTTCTGCGTTCAACTCTATAAAAATACCTATACTGTTAGACATTCATAATCTTTTTATAGTCAAAGTTTACACTATATATTTTGATGGTTTAATGTAGCGTAGTCGTATTGGACGCAGGTTAAGCGGTACATCTTGCACACTTTAGATAGGTAGCATGTTAGTAATTAAGGTTTTATATTTAAATTGAGTGAATTTAAAATTAAGTGATAATAAGTTGTGGACTGTAGAAAATTATAAACATTTACGAATCACTTTTTTTGTAAGGTTTGGATTTGGAGTAAGGTCACTATGTCAAATCACACTCAGAAACGAACGCAACATCGTTTTGTGTGTGAAAAATATAAAAATAAAAAATTATACTTCTTTAGGACTGCTCTGGTTTCAGCAAGAAAACGTGAGATGCCTCAATCTGAAATAATCCAACTTTCTTGTATTATTTGACAAATATTAGTAAATCAGATGTTACAAAGAAAAAAATGCTTAACCTAACTTGCTATTTGTAGCTTGGTCAAGACTTGGTGTTCAGCAAGCCATTGGTAGTTTGTTAAATAGGTAAATGTAAATTATGTATAGGGTTACTTTATCTATTCCAATTCATATTATTTTCCTAGCTGGAAAATACTAGCCGTGGGCAACAATTTTGTAGAAATCGGTATGAACGAGAAATTTGTCTTTAACATTATAATACGAGTACCTATGCAATTTTCACCGCAAATAACTTCTTTTATCTGCACGATATAGTTTAAAGACAGGCTTCAAGTCAACTGAACAATAAAATGTTACATTTACGAGAAAGGTTTTTCACCCGTCTCTTTTACATAAGGAATAAAGGCCAAAGTATGAATCAACCTATTTTTATGACGTGTCTATACATAAACAAGACATTGAACAAGCAACTGTGATTATTTTGTGTAATCAATCGCACGATTTTACATTAAGTGCAAATAAAAGCTTTGATTAGCTAATATTTAAATTTGTTTCTTATAATTTTTACTGTAGTACAGTTCAATTCACCCACTTGTGCAAATATTTGTAATAACTGGGGTGCAGTCCTACAAATAATAATGTATTATTCATGGATTAATGATTGAAAGTCACGTCGGAGCGCAGCGGAGAAAAATTTGATTTATCTGTGGTATTATTATTCGAATCCGAATTAGTAAATCGAATTCAGAACATAAAAGTCTCTTAGTCCTTTATCATTTCTGGTGACCTTACTAATACCAGACAGATAACAAAGAAATATTAACGTCTATCAGTAGACCTCTAAATAGTAGGTAGAGGGAGTTCTCAGGTAGGTACTGATAGCTGTAAAATTTATATGTTAACTAGCGTATTGTTTTCCTAGTGGTAAGAATATATGATAATTTCAAATCCAACAGCACCACGCCCATCTTATCGACCCTGTTCTGATTCCAAACCTTCAAAGAGTGTATTTAAGTTCGTCTTCGGAGAGTGGATTATCAAATATTATTTTTATTTGAACATTCAAAAATGAGTTGGGAAGAAAAAAAAGTATTTTATCTTTACTTCTCATTATTTATCTAATTTATTCCACCAACCACAATGACACGTGCATATTATCAAAAATAAAACACTACAAAAACGCTGACCACATAATGGTGAAATCTATGTGTTTTATTTAAGTAATCTTTCGGAGTACCTTATGCCTAAACAAACACTAAGGTTTAACAAGATTATGTTGCATTATTCACTGTGTATTTAGAATACTTAAGTATGTTTTATGAAGTGTTTGGTGAGTTACATATGCAATGAAGCTCGAATATATTTACTAATAGCTTAAGCTACGCTACTATCCAAACTTGTTTTGATAGATGGCAAATAACCTGAGAGTTCTAAGCGAAAAAAATCAGCAGATGTGACTTTTGTGATGTACTGTTATCTATATCATTTTATTATCTCAATTTAAGATTCCAGATCCACCGCATGAAGGTGTAAACTTCAGCCAGTGTTCTTAGAAGGAATGAGAATGTTGGAATAAGATGGAATAGCTTCTGAAAGACAACGTGTCATAGGTGATAAACCGCACTTATCCATGCAACTCCCAATTAATTTGAAAAAATTCAGATTCCCTAATTTTAGGACACTTTCAGCCATAGACTTGTCGTTGTCACTACAGCCCTTTTCATGGTATTTAAATTGCAAATGCTTCTTATGTGTGCTAGAGACAAGGTTAGACCATTTCTGCACGCAACATAACAATTTCACAGGCGTATAAACATTGCAAGCTTAACTGTATACCATATTGTAATTTATAAGGAGATACTTGTGTGATGAATTGACACTAAGATAATTTGTATCGCAGATAATCGCATCTAATTAGAATCTCGATTACTGGTGTAGTGACATTGCGTGTTTGAAGATGTTTTCTTTTCAACTCAATAGAGCAAGAAGTAAATAGAGATGATAATTTTGTAATGGGTATTTTGCTCTTAAAGTAGAGTCCCGTACAATTGAAAACAAAAAGAACGTTTCTTTTGCAATATTTAACTAGTTCAATGATCAAATACGTTTATCTTTTATCATTTTGTTTTATTTGTTTATGCTTATCAGTGGACTGCTACTGCTGCAATTTTGTAATCCATTATTGTTTTGTTGTCAATGTTTCTGCTTCATTAGTTCTGTTGATATTCATAGAAAATCTTCCTAATTTAATATACTTGTGGCTTAACTTTCAGATTGTATTATGAAAACCTTGACATTAGGTACTTATAGATATATAATATATACGAAATCTTACTAAAAAGATATATTTACAATAAATTATAACCAAAAAAATCGATGGTAAGAAAAGCAAAGGAACTCTGAGTCAAACAAAAAACACACACAAGTGGTGTTAGAACATAACTCATATATTGCACCGTCTCGTCTGTATGTAAAATGAAAATCACCAGTTTCATTCAACTTTCCTGCAACCGTCACAATAAATACTGTGCTATTAACATTGTTGTTAAAGGCTTAACGTTAAAAAAATAATGGCATAGTTAAAAAAATAATTCATAGATCAATCTTACAATGTAAATAACTGAAATGCTATTCATTAGTCTCGTGTAAGCTCTGAAACGGCTTAGCCGATTTGAATAATTATTTAACTTTGTTCGATATAATAAAGGGATTAATATAAATTAAAAAAAATGGAAATCCCAACGATCTCGCGGTACCTATGCAACTTGCGGGGTCAATTTGTATATAAGATAAAAATGGGTTGTAATTTATAACTCATTTTAACTTAGAGCTGTAACTTCAATGAAAAAGTTGTTTTCATAGAACTTTTACTTTTAATCTTACGCATTGGTTATTTCGT
This sequence comes from Choreutis nemorana, assembly GCA_949316135.1. Classification (NCBI taxonomy): domain Eukaryota; kingdom Metazoa; phylum Arthropoda; class Insecta; order Lepidoptera; family Choreutidae; genus Choreutis; species Choreutis nemorana. Next base: position 6,762,542 of record OX438598.1, read on the forward strand.
GTTCTCAGAGATAGTTACCAAATTATATTAAGTAGAAACCTAAAATAATAAGAAACGATAGTATGCTTATTTAATCAATATATTATTGTAAAAATCTAAAGTAGGTAATAGATAGTTGATATTGTCTATACTAATCTGATTTTCTAGCAATGAGTCCTATAAGACTATTAAGAGTATCTCCATTTAAAAATGAAAAGAAAAGCGTGTAAAATTATTGGACAGACAGAGTTACTTTCAGATTTATGCTTATTGTATGGTTAACATTTAATAACACATGTATAGGTTCACCTCAAAATCGATATCAAACCTAACATTGATTAAAGTAACATTACATTCACATAAACATGCTACATGGATTTTATAAAGTATCATTCGATCTAATTTCTTATAAATTTTAATTGAAAATTGTCGCTTGATATTAAAATAACAGTAGTTTATTTTCTCATGGTGTTAAAGCGGTGAATAGGTATACCCACTTACGTATGCAAATTTTCTAGAGTTGTGTTGTGAAATGGTAAAACCAACATTCATAATATTTCATCATGTTATTCCGTTAATTTAAATTTTTCTACGTATTATATATTTCTCCTGTTCCATATTATTAAACTGTTTATTCTTCATTTTCAGGCTACTGGTACGTATATTGGTTGTTCATTATTACCTAATGTTTGATAAATTCCACGTTTCATTCCTTTTTACTTATAAATAAATCATGCAATGTTAGTAGGTACTTACTTTGAGTATATGAAGGGGATTTTTATAATATCCAGCAGAAGTCTGTCAATGCACATCTGACCTTAGTCATGGCTGCTTTTTATGGCGTCTTGAGATATGTATAAAGTCGTGTGATATGAGGCTGTGGGAAATTGGAAATGTGTTTCCACCACCATTGTCTATGTCTTATGAGTTTGACGACCTAGCCCTGGTTTTCAATGTTATGCTGCATTCAGATATAAACATGTACAGATTCTTAGGTGTCGATCAAGTTACAAACATTGCTTAGCTAATTAGCTAATTTTATGGAAACCTTCTTTGTATATAATGTTTTTTTTTTAAATATTTGGAATATTTAAAGTAAGTAAGATTAAAATAATTTTTATTAACTTTTCTTCACTTATCATATCCTCAATTGATCGGATCTTTCAGTCAACGATTACCTTTATTAAATGCCTCCTAAAATTGTGAAGAAAAAAGGCAACCTATCGTATGACTACAGAATTTTATTGAGAAGTTTCTTAAACATGTCATAACTAATGTACTCACTAAGGCTTTACTCTTGCCAAATGTTACAATAAGAAGTTTAAAGCTTTTTAAAATTAAGAAAATAGTTTAATTAAATGTTGCTTTACTGAGAATTTCAGGCGCTAATATGTTATAATATAGTTATAGTTAAACCGGTTTTCTGTCTGTAGTATTTAAGTTAGAGACATATCATACATGGGTAAGTATTTTCATTTGTAAAGAAAAGACGTTAAACAATTTTGCAACATCTTTATGTCATCAAGCTTTACAAATGTATCGGGAAATATTCTACCTTTTAATGAATTATACACAATTATTATTGGGCAAAATTTTCTTTTATTCTTAAACATAATGGAAGTTTTCTTTAAAGTTTTCGTTTAGAATCTATCTGTGGCTGTCGACAGTTGGATAGTATTAAATGCATATCGTAGAATGACATGTGATGAAAAGAGTAATACTCAGGGTTCAAGTAACAGCCACATTTGTGAGCATTCGGCCCCAGCACCTGAAACAAGTTTAATGATAGTAAAACTTAAATGTTTTAACTTCATAGCACACTAGCTTTTGCCCGCGACTTCGTCCGCGTAGAGTGGAAAATGGTTCTAATAGGATAATAATTACTTGACATTTATCATTATATCTGAGACAATTCACACAATATTTTTATAAATTATCGCCTATGTGTTATTTTGCTCTATAAGCTATATTATACATAGTAAGGTTTATTAAAATCCAGTCAGTTTTTTGCAGAATTAGTAACAAACATCCATTCATCCACACATTCTTACAAACTTTCGCGTTTAGAATAGCAAGGATAGGTATCTAATATGTACAAAAATAACCATAGAATATTTTGAAGATGCGTTTGAACATCAGACTCATATAAATATAGAATCAGGTTTGTCTTTAATAAAAAAATCGTAAGTTATCGCAGACAATAAAAGTCTCTATTCTGTTTTAGCTCATATATTTTTGCCTGTGTCTGATATTCTTAGTTCACGTATTTTTTTTAAATTTAAGACAAAATGTACGCCTGAAGGTACTCATTTACCGTGCAATACATCTTTTCACTAAACTTTTTCAAAGGTCAGGCATGAAAATGTGCCAGACTATTAATAGAGAAAACTTTGGCTTTCATAATTAGGTATTTGTACGAGTATCTAGGGTCATATTTTATTTAGTAAGTAGATAATTTGTAATCGTAAGAATGTAATTATGGATACAAGTAAATGTAAAAACAAAACAAATGTATGTTATGAAGTCAAACTACCTCTCCAGCTGTATATCTAAAAACTTCTGTCGGCGCGTTGTACAGTGGCTCAAAATTTGGCATATACCTGCACTCGGGTAGGTCGTGTTTGAATTTTCTCATCTGAAATAAAGACATGGTTGGTAAACTATGTATATAATATATATAAATTCTTCACAAACTCAAGACTGAAAACAAAAGAAAATATAATTATTTGTGTGAATTAAAAGGATCCCAGTGATTCTGGTGGACAACGCTCTCTTTAAACTGTGATAATATGGTTGTTATCAGTTTTCAAAGACTGTTAGAATGTTTATGAAATTTTATAAAATTATTTGATTAAATTATGTACATGAGACATTGATCCAAAGCATTGATGCGAGATTTCTCCCTTAATCTTAATTTCTAAACAAAAAAAGTGAATTTTTTTACTTATATAGGCATCTAAATTAACTACCCCTATACTAAGGCTAAAGCTGTGTACCAAAAATAAAAAATATCACACCTCGTAGACAGTGATCGAGCGATGAGGTTGTGTTGTTGAACTACCATCTTCTTTCTTATCATGAAGTGGACTCCCTTGGCATATCCAACTTAAATTGGCTTCATCGAGAATGTTTAATTCAATAGATTTAGAACTTGCTTCTTTATTCTCATTATTCTTTTTTGTGTACTTACCATTTCGTAAATAATAATTTTGTATGTATGTTATAATACTAGCTTTTTCCAAATTAGATATTTTTTTCCAAATGTTGTCCTCAAAATTTAAGCCTCCGATTTCTTTTTTTTTTGTAATCATTTCAATTTTTTGAATATGACTGTCTTCACTCTTACTGGGAGTATGATTTACAGTTTTTAGTTTTCGATCTTCAGTTTGCTTTGTATCTAAACCATTCTTCAAAAAGTAACGTTTTACCGAACCAATGGATTTTATAAAGGATAAAGTAGAGTTATGTTTAACTAATTTTGTTTTTGCACTGCAGAGAAGTCGAAAACTTAAAGCAGATTCCATAGTCGAAGGTTTGAGAAAGTAAAGTTTTGAAGGCCGAGCTGATAGTATTGTTTTAATATTATAACTGAACTTACTTTGTATCCATATTATTTACATAAAAATTTTGTTGTGCTACATTTTAAATTTTTACGCAAGGCAATGTCAGGTGACACGAAACAGTGACAATCAGAGTTTTCAAAAGAATGCTGAGATCTGATCTTAAAGACCTATTTACACCAACCAAGTGTTATGTCGGTTTTAAAGTAAGTAACTGTTTTCGTCAGTAAAGAATAGAAGAACTATTAATCAAAACGAAGTGAAAGATATATTATGGATCCATCTAAGCGGATTTCTTAATGTTTGGTTAGTTTTATCGATAGTTTGACTAATTATGGGTTATTGAGTCATAGTCAAGACATGGACATTGGTATCGATACTAACACACTATCAATACAGTCCAGGGATAATATATTAATAAATAGGTTTCCAACGACTTCCACTAGTTAATCTATGACTCAAATCTATCGATGCCCAAATTGTTCAGGAGAAAATATTTACTGTTCCGGTCGAATATCTTTTGAACCCGACGGAGTATTGAAATTTTGATACACCCTTAGTGAGGGTACTTTTGACAAATATAATTATAACTTTACTTATAAAAGTTCAAATAATAACTTATTAACATATTCGATTATTCTGGTAAATATGTGGTATTTAACAATCAATCTATTTGGGATGTTCTGTTCTCACTATAGCCCCTAATGAATATGAAAATTTTAAATTGTACTACTTGTATTCTCAGTATTATTTTTGTGTTGTAACGATACTATTGATGATTCAATAAACAACTATCGATACATAGTTTAATGATTGGTAGTCGCGGTGCTCCTAAGTGGAGACCTATCATTAATCTATATTAATGATAACAATAATAATCGACCAACACGAAGAAACTCTCGCTAGATAGCTGGATCAAGTATCAGATACAGAAGGCAGTACGAACTACGGCGAGCATTGTCAGGTTTCTCTCTGCAGCCCTAACCACCGGTAGCTTGAGCATTGCTCCGCTACCGGCGGTTCTCCTAGGTAAAGCTATTTTTTGTATCTGTCTTATATTTCTTTCATATAACTATTGTAAAAATAAAATAAGAATTAAGATACAGAATAATAATCACATAACGACATATACATTGACTCAGGCAGGGCTCTTAAACTTGTATCGCAGACTAAGCAACGATATGGTTTGGAGTGAAGTAAGATATATCTTGGATGTTATATAATGAGCGGAACAATGAGTCATGCAAATAGCACAAAGTTCCGCCCCCGCAGGGATTCGAATCCGGAATCTAGCGTAGCAGACAGCTGTTTTCACTACTGCGCCACCGATCATTTATCTATGTATTAATACTATTAATAGTTGTTACAGTAATTATCCTGCACAAGTTAAATTAAAAACGAAGTAACTGGCATAAACGTATATTTATTAAGTCTGATATTTAACATTTAAACAATTTTACACTTTTTCTTATCTGAAGACTTCTTATTTTGTTAACATAGTTTCATCACCAAAACAGGCAAACCAGCAGCCGGTCCACCTCCTGCAGACTCGGGACCTACTCCACCACCAGAACAACCTGAGCAATAGGTATACGATTTTACTGTTTTTGAAGAATACGAATTCCTCCACGAGTGCCGGTCGAACCAGGCACTCTGGATCCACCTCCTCTCGAAAGAGGATTTCTACCAGGCTGGATTCCAGGGTGAGCTTCAAAACAATCAGCTTTACAAGGAGCATCCCACACGCATTCAGGCGGTGGCCGCCAATGGACACATCCCGGTCTTGTACACTGCTCTTTATTAACCTCATTCTTTTCCCGAATAGGTTTACCACCACGACCCATTACTCTATTTGTTGGTGCTAATTCTTTTTCCTCAAAACATTTTATAATTTTTTCTAATGTTTTTTGGTCAAATTGAAACGCAGCAGTATTAGTAACTGGCTTTCCTAATGTATCCTTACATGGGCACTCTAAACAACCAGCTGGAATCTGTGTTGCTTGTAATTTGTTAGATGTGCTAACTTCAGTAGTACCGGTCGATACGGGATTAAATAATGATGGGCACTTACAACATTTTCCAGACTTGTCTTCCATTACATCTGGGATAACACCTTTGAGTTCACACACGATGAATCTCTTGCCCCCACTGGACCCAGAGGTACCGGCAATTGCACTATCAGCGCCACTTGAACCATACGCTTTAGCCATGTGTGCAGCAAACGGCGCTGGATCTGCAAGGCCACGGGCTCGGGCAAGTTGTGCAGGAGCACACACAGGATCTGGTAACACTAAACAAGAAGGTTCACCACCGCAGCCAGTTCTTCGACAGTCATGCTGTAGTCCATTTCGTTTGATGCAATGACAGCTGTAGTACATGATTCCACCGCGCAACTCACGACTCTTAGTTCGCTTCAGTTGATTTTCTTTTTCATCTTTTTTTTCAGCACCACCCTCTACCGCTCTAGACGGTCCATCGGAAGATTTACCGTTCTGTAAAAAAAAAACAAAAATACGTAAATATTTCATAGTTCACATTCGCTGACCGCCGTGATTTCGCTTCTGAAAATGTAGTTACCGATATCGTGAGCAGCTTGAAGGTGGCGCGATGTTATCACTACTACCATTGCGATATGAGATCGAAGTCGCTAAAACGTGTGACGTAGGTCTTGCCGGGAGGTGGGCGACGGACACACGGCGGACAGCGAGGCGGACAAGGTGACGTACAACAAGGTCCAGCTCGACACAAGTATCTTATCGAGCCCTGCTGGAAGAACTGGCAATCTTGAAGACCGTTGCGCTTGAATGCAGACCGAGGCAAACACTGCAGCTGTACAATACATAAAAATCATTAACATAGAAATTAGACGATAGACATTACATGCCGCCACGGTCTGTACAAACGAACCCACAACAAATTTAATCAAAAAGAAGATAAATAGATAGTGAAATTTTCGTGAAAGTGAAATCGGCCAGTTATTTATTAAGACTTACTAAATATTAAAAAATTTATTAAACTAACCTGAGGGCCACAATCTTCATATTTGTAGCATACCATAGGACCACACGGCGAACACCTGTAAAGAAAACAGAAAAACATTTTAATAGTAATAAAGATGTATATGCTATTATTTAAAAAGAGACTCGTGACCTTAACGCTGGTTTTAACGGATATCTATCTTATTTAGCTAATATGCTATAATAAGAATACAGTCTTGCTATTTAATGTTTTGCGAATAAATGGCGAAGGAGGCCATGAAACGATCTCGCTCAAAAAAAACTGAAACATGCTACTAGTATCGCCCAAGTGTTTTTCTAGTTCAGACACAATATTATACTTATAAATTAAACAATTAAAACATGTTTCTGTAAATTTTGACCTGAGAAATTCAATGAATATTTTACCATTCTCATCAATATTTTTCAAGTCGAAAGTACAGTAGCATTATAAAATCATTACCATACTTACATTTTGAAATGGAATGGAATAGGAGCTGAGCAATTTATAGAGAGTGGGCTTTTAAAAGTTTTATAAAATTTCACAAAAATTTAGATTTTTATTTAATTTAGATTTTTTACATACTACCAAATGGGATCAGGACTCGAATTCTTCTGTCAAATCGATAGTCTTTTGACATTCTTTAGATTCCTTTTTTGGTTTTAAAATTAAAATTTAGAAATGTCAATATCAGAGATAAGAATAAAAAGGAGTTCAACATTACCTGAGCTAAGATCATACAAGGGCTGGTAACGGAAAATTAAATAAAATCAATTATTCCCCTGGTCACAAATAGCAGACAAAGCTGCACCGTGTGGGTTCAGCTTGTACTTGTTACAAGCAACTTTGGCCGGGTGACACGTGGGTGCTGGCAGAGTGCTACATTCAGGGGAGTTTGAACATCCAGTCCTACGGCAATCAGTTTGCAGTCCATTTCGCCTCAAGCATTGGCAATCCGTGAATAATATACTACTCTTCAGTTCTCTGCTCTTCACCCGCATTAAATTGGAGTTACAGTTACTGTCTACAAAAAATCAAATATTAATAAGCGATTTTGAGTACTGTAATTGCCTTAATAATAAATAAAATAAACATACTTTGATTCATTTTTTTTTATTTTACACAAGAATTTTGAATGAATTCCGAATAAGTAATAATGAATGCCGAAACGATACTAGATTATCTTTTAATTTACATATTTTTCTTGTTCTAGATGGTCATGGAAAAATATAAATATATTACTTGCCTAAATTAGATGCCAGTAAAACAAAATTAATCATTTCAAGTATTGAAAATTTTGGCTAATTGGTAAGCACTTGGTAAGGGAAGAACGTCTTCAATCACCTTTAAATAGAATGGTGAAAAACATTTCCAACAGTAACCTTGGACAATTAAAACGTACAGTAAACTCTTCGCCTTTTACACTTAGATTGAACGTAATAGTGTGCAGGTAAAATGACTAAAAGATGGTCAGTGATTTTATTATTTTTGAGAGTTATGCCACAGAAATATACATTTCTCCAGGATAAGTCATATTACGCATGACCTGATGCAACGTAAAAAAGTGGGTACAATCGAAGAAACTAACAATCAATTTCCTCATTTAAAATACTAAAGCAGTTTCGAAATGGCAAAAATCTTCTGTTCAAGTGCTTTCTACCTCTTTAGCATAAACCTCCATGGTCCTATCACCTTAAGACAATACTGCTCACAAATATTCTGTGGTTTAAAAATAAATTGCAATCCTCTGAAATAATTTCCAAATTCAAATCGAAACCGAGTTGTTCTGTAGAAGCTAGTGAGAATAGAAGGTCAGTACACTCAAATTACTCAAATGAAAAGCACTTTAAAAGCTAAAAAAAATATTTCTTAACACTTTCAAAGCCTTCCTAAAATTTTAGAAATTTTCGATTTTGGATTCTCAACTACTCCTCCAATCTCTCAAATATGTAAGTTTTTTTATTATTCCATCCCATGTCTTTCTCGTTCCCTATACAAGCTTATACTCCTACTTTTGTGGATTATAATAATTCTATTACTTCCAGGTGCGGACCGTGCGGTGGTGGACCATGCTGCGGTGGCGGATGCTGCTGCCCTTGCATCACAATTTACACCTGCTGTACGAAGATTTGTTAAACTGTTGTCAACTATGATAAGTAGTAGTGGTGTTTTGTGAATAAATGTATTAAAAACTACACCAGTTTTCTAATTTACCGATGTAGGAGGGGCACGAGCTAGGAGGGACAGGAGACGGGGCACGAGCTAGGAGGGACAGGAGACGGGGCACGAGCTAGGAGGGACAGGAGACGGGGCACGAGCTAGGAGGGACAGGAGACGGGGCACGAGCTAGGAGGGACAGGAGACGGGGCACGAGCTAGGAGGGACAGGAGACGGGGCACGAGCTAGGAGGGACAGGAGACGGGGCACGAGCTAGGAAGGACAGGAGACGGGGCACGAGCTAGGAGGGACAGGAGACGGGGCACGAGCTAGGAGGGACAGGAGACGGGGCACGAGCTAGGAGGGACAGGAGACGGGGCACGAGCTAGGAGGGACAGGAGACGGGGCACGAGCTAGGAGGGACAGGAGACGGGGCACGAGCTAGGAGGGACAGGAGACGGGGCACGAGCTAGGAGGGACAGGAGACGGGGCACGAGCTAGGAGGGACAGGAGACGGGGCACGAGCTAGGAGGGACAGGAGACGGGGCACGAGCTAGGAGGGACAGGAGACGGGGCACGAGCTAGGAGGGACAGGAGACGGGGCACGAGCTAGGAGGGACAGGAGACGGGGCACGAGCTAGGAGGGACAGGAGACGGGGCACGAGCTAGGAGGGACAGGAGACGGGGCACGAGCTAGGAGGGACAGGAGACGGGGCACGAGCTAGGAGGGACAGGAGACGGGGCACGAGCTAGGAGGGACAGGAGACGGGGCACGAGCTAGGAGGGACAGGAGACGGGGCACGAGCTAGGAGGGACAGGAGACGGGGCACGAGCTAGGAGGGACAGGAGACGGGGCACGAGCTAGGAGGGACAGGAGACGGGGCACGAGCTAGGAGGGACAGGAGACGGGGCACGAGCTAGGAGGGACAGGAGACGGGGCACGAGCTAGGAGGGACAGGAGACGGGGCACGAGCTAGGAGGGACAGGAGACGGGGCACGAGCTAGGAGGGACAGGAGACGGGGCACGAGCTAGGAGGGACAGGAGACGGGGCACGAGCTAGGAGGGACAGGAGACGGGGCACGAGCTAGGAGGGACAGGAGACGGGGCACGAGCTAGGAGGGACAGGAGACGGGGCACGAGCTAGGAGGGACAGGAGACGGGGCACGAGCTAGGAGGGACAGGAGACGGGGCACGAGCTAGGAGGGACAGGAGACGGGGCACGAGCTAGGAGGGACAGGAGACGGGGCACGAGCTAGGAGGGACAGGAGACGGGGCACGAGCTAGGAGGGACAGGAGACGGGGCACGAGCTAGGAGGGACAGGAGACGGGGCACGAGCTAGGAGGGACAGGAGACGGGGCACGAGCTAGGAGGGACAGGAGACGGGGCACGAGCTAGGAGGGACAGGAGACGGGGCACGAGCTAGGAGGGACAGGAGACGGGGCACGAGCTAGGAGGGACAGGAGACGGGGCACGAGCTAGGAGGGACAGGAGACGGGGCACGAGCTAGGAGGGACAGGAGACGGGGCACGAGCTAGGAGGGACAGGAGACGGGGCACGAGCTAGGAGGGACAGGAGACGGGGCACGAGCTAGGAGGGACAGGAGACGGGGCACGAGCTAGGAGGGACAGGAGACGGGGCACGAGCTAGGAGGGACAGGAGACGGGGCACGAGCTAGGAGGGACAGGAGACGGGGCACGAGCTAGGAGGGACAGGAGACGGGGCACGAGCTAGGAGGGACAGGAGACGGGGCACGAGCTAGGAGGGACAGGAGACGGGGCACGAGCTAGGAGGGACAGGAGACGGGGCACGAGCTAGGAGGGACAGGAGACGGGGCACGAGCTAGGAGGGACAGGAGACGGGGCACGAGCTAGGAGGGACAGGAGACGGGGCACGAGCTAGGAGGGACAGGAGACGGGCACGAGCTAGGAGGGACAGGAGACGGGCACGAGCTAGGAGGGACAGGAGACGGGCACGAGCTAGGAGGGACAGGAGACGGGCACGAGCTAGGAGGGACAGGAGACGGGGCACGAGCTAGGAGGGACAGGAGACGGGCACGAGCTAGGAGGGACAGGAGACGGGCACGAGCTAGGAGGGACAGGAGACGGGCACGAGCTAGGAGGGACAGGAGACGGGCACGAGCTAGGAGGGACAGGAGACGGGCACGAGCTAGGAGGGACAGGAGACGGGCACGAGCTAGGAGGGACAGGAGACGGGCACGAGCTAGGAGGGACAGGAGACGGGCACGAGCTAGGAGGGACAGGAGACGGGCACGAGCTAGGAGGGACAGGAGACGGGCACGAGCTAGGAGGGACAGGAGACGGGCACGAGCTAGGAGGGACAGGAGACGGGCACGAGCTAGGAGGGACAGGAGACGGGCACGAGCTAGGAGGGACAGGAGACGGGCACGAGCTAGGAGGGACAGGAGACGGGCACGAGCTAGGAGGGACAGGAGACGGGCACGAGCTAGGAGGGACAGGAGACGGGCACGAGCTAGGAGGGACAGGAGACGGGCACGAGCTAGGAGGGACAGGAGACGGGCACGAGCTAGGAGGGACAGGAGACGGGCACGAGCTAGGAGGGACAGGAGACGGGCACGAGCTAGGAGGGACAGGAGACGGGCACGAGCTAGGAGGGACAGGAGACGGGCACGAGCTAGGAGGGACAGGAGACGGGCACGAGCTAGGAGGGACAGGAGACGGGCACGAGCTAGGAGGGACAGGAGACGGGCACGAGCTAGGAGGGACAGGAGACGGGCACGAGCTAGGAGGGACAGGAGACGGGCACGAGCTAGGAGGGACAGGAGACGGGCACGAGCTAGGAGGGACAGGAGACGGGCACGAGCTAGGAGGGACAGGAGACGGGCACGAGCTAGGAGGGACAGGAGACGGGCACGAGCTAGGAGGGACAGGAGACGGGCACGAGCTAGGAGGGACAGGAGACGGGCACGAGCTAGGAGGGACAGGAGACGGGCACGAGCTAGGAGGGACAGGAGACGGGCACGAGCTAGGAGGGACAGGAGACGGGCACGAGCTAGGAGGGACAGGAGACGGGCACGAGCTAGGAGGGACAGGAGACGGGCACGAGCTAGGAGGGACAGGAGACGGGCACGAGCTAGGAGGGAGCTTTCGGACATTGATAGTAGTAAGATATCTTGCATCCAGTTCTTAAGTTTTATTTTTGAAAAATGGGATGGGGAAAAAGTTTTATTAAGTTAGTACCTACTTAATAAGTTAAACCAGTTTCTATCTAATCGAGGATGTTCATTGCTGTTTCGGCATAGACGAATACTGTACTTTTCTCTCACTTTTTGTAAGTTGACTACTTCATATCCATCATGGGGTAGGTAGCCATGCAGCAAACATGCAGCTTAATCTTCATTTCTTGCAAATATACTACTCAAAACAAAATAAGGGCCACGAGATATTTTTTCATTTTGGTGTAAATTATTAAACATTTACATATTGAAAGTAGTAAAATATTGAGTATACAAACTCTTTGATACCTTAACGTTTTAATATTGTAGTACTCATCTAATGCTGGTAACAATTTTAAATAAAATTTGATTTTTGAAAATTTTGATTCCATTTTCTTTGTCGTTTTGCTTTCCTTAGCTTCTTGGTTTATTAGAAATTATCAGAGTTCATTGATATCTGAGTCAGAAAATCTTTTGCAATATGCCACAAGCACGCAGGCGTCATATGGACTCGCTGACATCAACCAGAGCCGTTACAATGATTGAAGGTCATTCGCAGCGATCTGTGGGTTTGCAATTGGGATTTTCTCGAAGAGCTATTCAAAATCTATGGAATCGTTTCCAAGAGACCGGCAGTGTTAGAAGATCTGGTTCGGGCAGAGTTCGCATTACAACAGCTGAAGAGGATCGTTAGATTCGATTAAGTGCGCGCCGAGATCGCACAACGACGGCCCGCAAGCTGCAAAATCGTTTACGGCTCACAACGGGTACTCGTGTCAGTGACCAAACTATTCGTAATCGATTGCATGAAGACCAGCAGGCATCAAGAAGGCGAGTTGTCCGGGTTCCATTAACCAGAAATCATCGTGCAAATCGTTTAAGATCTACCCGTCAACAATTGGACTGGGACATAAACCAATGGGGCATGGTGCTCTTCACAGACGAATGCAAAGTTAAATTTTTAACGACGATCGGCGTATTAGAGTATGGAGAAGACGCGGCGAGAGATTTTCAGAAGCCTGCATCCATGAAGTCGATCGTTTTGGTGGTCCAAATGTAATGATTTGGGGCGGGATAAGCTTACACGGCAAAACTGAGCTCGCTATTTTAAATGAGGGTACTGTTACTGCTCAGCGGTATATTGAGGAAGTTATCAGACCACATGTGATCCCATTTGCCCAGCGAGCGGGTCCTGGATTCATCTTGATGCAAGACAATGCTCGTGCACACACGGCTCAAGCGACTCGGTTTGTACTGGAAGCGTCTCAAATTCAAGTCTTGCCGTGGCCGGCGAACAGTCCGGACTTAAATCCAATAGAGCACATGTGGGATCAGTTAAAACGAAGAGTTAGAGACGGTGATCAGGAAATCCACAATCAACAGCAAATCATCAACGCTGTTAAAAGGGTCTGGGAAGAGATTCCAATGGAAAATGTCAGGCATTTGATTGAGAGCATGCACTCCAGGCTTCAGAAGTGCGTAGCGAAACGAGAAGGGCATACTCGTTACTAAAAGATGAGCATGGAGTATTTTCTTTTGTTTTCAGTAACTTGACATTGTTTTTATTTTTAACCTTAAATGTGATTTTTTCTTTCAAAAGCAAATAAACTTTTTAATAATTATTATTGGAATAAGTTTATTGGTCTACACGGTAAAAACAACATTAGTTTTCGTTATGGAGACAAAAAAACATATAATGGTTTTATTATTTTCATGGTACAGACAAAATACCTCGTGGCCCTTATTTTGTTTTGAGTAGTATATTTTGCCACGGCAAAAATTGCATGCTATTTCGGGAATTTCAGGTAGTCATAATGAAAAAGTGGTCAGTTTGTGCAAGTGATCGTTTTGGTTAAGTAGACATCAAGTACCTAAGCCCTGATAATCCCCAAAAGGCATTTAAAAGAAGTACCGGGGACGTTGACACTGTTTCAACATCCCTGTTGGGGTGACGTTGAAACAATTTTTTCCAATGGCCCCGTTACCGGGGCAGGCCACCGGGGACGTTGACACCGACCCCACATTTTTGGTATATTTATATTTTTATGTACCGGTTACTTAAATAGTAAGATACACCCGAAATATTGACGACAATATGGCGGGTGCATCTTAATTTCGAAATATTGTTTTGAAGCAGGTACAAATATTATAAAGCGAGGTACAATATAGTACATATTTTAGTAATAAGCACAAATTAATTCGCTATGGTACACCCTTCAATTTGATTCTCACAGAACATAGGTACGAGTATGTTGGCTAAAAATAAGCCAGTCAAAAGTAAATCCTTGGACTCAAATCCACACGGCCGAGAGTTTAAAATTATACTTGAATAAAATAATAATAAAATACTGTGAAACTTTACTGTTTTAAAACATTACAATAATTTAAACAAACGTAAAAGCACAAAATTTGTTGACAAGTAAAGTGAGTTAGCCCTAGTGCCGGCCGACTGCGATAACTGCCTTATCAAACGCTGCAATAGGTTGAGGAGGCTGACCAACTGCAAGAACAGCATCTGTGCATGGAAATATAATTATTATAAAACGTATCCATCTAAAAATTCATGAGATCTTGATGAGACAGATATCTTTTTGCCAAAATTTAATCAAATCATTTGTGCAAAGTTATGTCCCCAGGAGGTACCTTTTTTTCAATGTCACATTGTTGGCTACGAACTATTTTTAATGCATAAATATTAAGTCGTTTGGATCCCCTTTCACTGGATATGTGCTACTTGACTGTAAACTGTGACGAGTGATCCCGGAGAAGCTCCAGGGCAGCATGACGGACGACAGGGCGAACAGCATGATGAACATCCACCGCCCCCTCTATAATACAAATAACATATTTGTACCTACTCATCAATGGATACTATTCGGAAACTAGCTACTTATTGAATTTTATGCAGATGTTTGTTTAAACATAATATTATATTATATTATTATATTGTATTGTATTGATATTGTTTGGTTCCATTTTAAGATCACAGCGCTAACTCACCGAATATTTGACATTATTGTTTGTATCTGATTTATTAAATTCATTCGATCACACATTTTAATTTATTTATTTACTGCAAAACATTCAATTTATTTTGTACTTGCCAAATTTTTGTGAGAAATGTCATTTTTAATTTCGTTCTTTACCTGTCAAATTAAATAGTTTTTTTCGAGAGAGTCAAGAATCATAAAAAGATTTCATATGTCCCAACATGAGGTCCCATATAATTTACAAATATGGAGTTAACTAGGTACCCCGTCTGTGATTTCTCAAGCGTGGTCAATATCTAACTATTTACAAAAGATGCACATAATATTTTAATATCTCCACATATCATTTGTGAAACCTCGGTAAAACATTTATGCTAAGTCAGAACGGTCGAGTAGTTTATTATTATTAGCTTTTATGTTTCGATGTGTCCCATTTGTTCTATGGAAAATGACGTAATAGAATTGAGAAAATATTGTCCCTGTTTGTAACAGTTTGTACTTTTTTGTCTCAAATTGTCCCATAGAACAAATTATATATCTACTTCAAGAAGTTGAAAATATATTAAAAATATATTAAGTAGCGAGTAGATTCATTTTTTATAGTGAACTGTACCTGGTATTAACATCAGAGATTTTCATTCACGTCTTTCTCATCAATCATTATGAAAAAATTTGGAAAAAGCCTATTCCCATTCAGTTATATGCATTCACAGACAAATAAAACAGGAGCAAAAGCTTGTATGTAGTTCTAGAGTATAGAGACAATATTTTCTCAAATGTTCTATTACGTAATTTTCCATAGAATAAATGGGACACATCGTTGTTTCATATCTGCCGAGGTAGTCCTGTGAATGAGACCGTCAGAGAATCAACGCAACAGGACAAAATAAAATAATAAAAGCAAAATTGAATGGTTTAGCTATTTCACAAAACTTACTATTAACAAGGAGGCAAATGAGGCTGTACCTGAAATTGTAAAGAAACCTTTTGGTAAATAAGAAAATATAACAATATAATAAAATATCCTTGTTATTCTGGTAAAAGCACTATTATTATATTATAAATATGTGAAATGAACAAGAAGTGAAGCTTAGGATGTATTTTCCTAAGATTACCTTTGTTTTTGTGGACAAATTGTAAATAATTTTCGTTTAATACATTCCAAACTATGGTATTAAATTAAAGTTTTGATAA
The DNA here is from genome assembly GCA_949316135.1 of Choreutis nemorana. NCBI lineage: Eukaryota > Metazoa > Arthropoda > Insecta > Lepidoptera > Choreutidae > Choreutis > Choreutis nemorana. Next base: position 6,778,614 of record OX438598.1, read on the forward strand.
CTAAGCCTTTGATTTTTCTACCATAAGGGTCGTATCGCTGAGGAAAAAAAAATATACTTGTCCTAATCGTTTTTTCATAGTTTATTACATCTTCAACAACTAAGAATGTATATTTTCTGTAAAGTTTATAAAATTGTCGATTACTCCTGCATACTTTAGGACAGTATGATTTAAAAAGTGTAATTGTTAACGTCACGAGCAACCCGCCTGAGAACGTCTCAGTTATTAGACAAACGGCTTAATTATTCTGGTGTAGATGCCCTACGGTTAGGTATATTAAAATTTGTTTATCATTGCTTTTATGTTTTAATAGGTAGGTACGTGCTGTATGGTATGTCTAAAATTTGTATGGAAAGTCGATTTTTATTCAGTTATTTGCTATGGCTCATCAATTTAATGAAATCATTCTTATTCTGGTGAATTGTTTTATGCGATTAGAAAATAAACAACTTACAGGTCTTTGGTTGTTTATAAGTTGGTAGCGAACTTTTTTATCTCGGTTGTTCAGGAGCATCGCTGGCCAGCTAGTTGGTCTGTAGTCAAACGTGCTGTCGTGGACTATCAAAGGCCTTCGCACAGTCCAAGGGTCCATACCGCACGGGATACACGCTGGACCCTGAATCACCATGATAAAAATCAAAACTATCATTCATTGATCTATCACCTACAACTTATTATCTACCTTAAGTTACCTGAGCTTTTGAAGTTTTTTTTTAGTCTGAGATAACAATCCATGGCTAAACACTGTCTCATTATTACATTCTGGTTAACTTAGAATTATGCCTAGAAGTAACCTTCTTGTTCAATTGCTTTGCTTGCAATTATTATACTATATAGTGCAGAGATATAATCATGTATCGCAGGCACTAAGCAACGAGACAGTATAAACTACATAGATGAGAATACTTCATCCATGACAGGTAAGCGAAACAAACAAAGGACCTCAGGTGTAGCAGTGGGCTGATTACACCACTGCACCACCGAGGTCGTATCAGATCGGTCGGCTCAGATTATAGATTCTAACTTAGTTAAAACTTTAGTGCTATAACCTAAGGTTGTAGATAATATCCACTCGTACCTACTATTTTTAAATTATGTATGTATACCTGGACAGGGTAGCAAGGAATGCATGGTGGTGGCTCTTTGTAACTCGGTAAGTCAACAATAGGGCTACACATTTTTTTTCCGTGAAAATTTCACTAAAAAATTTAAAATATTTATGTTTTACTCTTTTGCTGATTTATGTCATGTTACATAATTCGTGTACTTGTCATATCCCGTACATGTTAATTTCTATGGTTTGAAGGCCAGTAGCATTTAATTTTTTATCATTAACCTTTTCAACTTTTATTTGGGTTTTAGGCTCGGATAAAACTTTTGTAAATCTGAGATAATGCAATAAATAAGATCCTGGTTTTAATTGTCTTTTAGAGTTCTGTACTCAAAGGGTGAAACATAGGACCCGTTTGCTAAGACTTCGCTGTCCGTCCGTCCGTCTTTCAGCCGGCTATATCCCATCGGGTCAATAAAAATTGAAAAATTCGACTATTTTTGCTTGTTTTTGTTTCTTTTGGCTTCGCCTAAGTCAGGTTAAAATTAAATTTTGTTTAATCTCGTATAATATTGTTTCGGCTGTCTCCACTAGATCGTGGATCCATCTTTATTGTAGAGTAAATTCAGAGACAATTTAAAATTTAAGATAAAACACAAAATACAGCGATCCCTAAATTTAAGCCATCTTGATGTATGCACATAATTACAGCGTAGATTTCTGAAACGCAATCTACATGGCTACGTTAAGCTTTTATATAGCTGTTCAGTTTTGTGGCCCGCTTATTTCATAGAAATCATCAAATCAGTAACATACTTAAATTAACCGGCTACCAAGATAACCTATAGCATAAAAAAGGTAACATGACTAACTGTTGTCCGGTGCCTTGTCCGACGCCGTGCCTACCTTCGTGCTCGACGCCGTCGACGCCGTGCGGGTCTGGGGCCTGCCTATACCTGGGCAACGTTCCAGCCACCCAGAGATGTTACCCAGTTAACCCTTGCATCAACATCTACAGCTGCTACACTCAAATCATGTGATATCTGGTACTTATTTCAGCACAGTTTATACAAATCATTTTGTTCAGTGACCATTATTCAATTAAAGCTTTAAATCCAAATGCATGTTTCATTTGTAATAGTAGTTTAAATATATCTGACGATACAAGTTTTACAGTCAAGTGTCAGTGTCATAGGCTCATGGGGAATGAACATGAGTACTTAGCTAAACATATTTCAGACATTATCCTACACTTTCAATACTTTTCAAATTTAAAGTAACCTTACTTTCTAAATAAGTAGGAAGAGTTAAATAAAAATAAATAGTTTATACCACAATCACGTTTATTTTTTTACCAAACGTTACAATGAGGTCAATCAGGACATCTCGGATAAGAGGAAAAAAAGACAAGACTTCTAGTTGTATTGTTTTGTTTTACCGCAACGGGACATCAACATGGTATACGCAACCGGGCTGTGGTAACTGTTGACAAGAATGCTTGTGATAAGTATCCAATTCGATACATATATCAAGTTCTTAGTTATTTACTAGAATTATTACTTACACAACGATAACGAGGACATCTGTCTTGGTTTACGCTGTTGTGAACAATAAGCGGCCTTCTTTGAGTGACCGGGTCAAGTTCACAGCAACAACACCTCCTAGACACTGGGAGGCAAGGGTAAGGAGCTGGTGGTGCCCGTGGACATATCGGTCGCTGCTTAGGGATGATTGGTGGAGGGCATTGTGGATTGCAGCATGGTAAAACCGGTTGGTAGCACGGTATAGGTTCTGGACACGGACACACCTAAAACAACCAATTAAATAAATAATAATCAAAAATAAATATTTTTGTAAGTACTTACATGCAACTAATGCAATGACTCACCGGTGGAGGATCGCAAGGCTCCGGGGGTGGGCAGCAAGGCAGTATGGGGGGACAGCAGACCGGCCGAGGAGGAGGATAAGGAGGTGGATCACAAGGAGGAAGACGACGTGGCCTGCATGCCGGTAGCATTGGAACTACAGGCTCATAGTCCGGAATTATTGGCGGGGGGCATGGTTTACAACGAGGTTTACAATTACATGGCGGGCATGGAGTACAAGGACATGGCGGAGGACAGCAAGGTTGGCAACATGGAGGTGGAGGACAACATGTAAATCTACACGGCCCAGTCCCACAAGGCAATATTGCGGGACATGTCGGACAAAAACCCATTGAACACATTTTGCTAATGGTCTAGTTTACTTGCAAGTTTAGTTACACTTTACTTTGAATTTTTAATATTTTTTTATAAAAATAAGTCTTTTATTTTATAAAAACTAAATATGACATTGACAATATGACATTGTCACGGTAAAATGTGATCTATGGATCAATTTTCGGACGGTTAATCTCCATTACAACTTACTGGCTGTTAACAATTTTTTATAACTTGACGTAAATGTATAAACAAAATAAAAAAACTGTCAATGCTCGTTCCCTTTGTTTGACAAACTAGGAAAAATTTGTGGTAAACTTGATAAAAAAATCTGTAAAATCTTCAAAATGAGTGCCCCTTTCTATAGTTTTGATCCCTGTGTCTGCACTGGTATGCCATGTGGAGCATGCTACCCGTACACCACGAAGCCCTGCGTAGGTTCATGTAACGACAGGAGGCCCTGCTCCGTCTGCCCTGGAGGGGGCTGTTCACCATGCCCTGCACCGGTGCGACCTTGCCCCGAACCTTGTATTCTGCCACCAGTATTGCCATGTCTACCACCATGCCCTCCCTGTGATAAGGTTACCTTTATGATATCTATTAGTCATTACAATTTAATAAGCGGCTTAGGCATAGATAATTTATTCCGTAGTTCCAAAAAGAGACGAATAGAAATATGATTGCTACAAAATCTGATGACTGATTCGCAATGCCATCTAGACAAAACATAGCTTATTTCCTTTTTTTCCAGCCGTGTCCTCCAATCCCTTGCATTCCGTCACTTCGGGATTCTGTCGCGATTCCCTGTTGCAGGCCGAACCGTTGCAAGCCTTGCCCACGCTACTGCTGTACTGAACCAGGCGTTTGCTGCCCAAAACGATGCAGCTACCCTGGGGTGCCGGTCTGCTGCGGCCGCTGCGGTCCATGCATGCCTGTTTGGTAGTTTTTTAAACGTCACTCAAATAAATTATATTTTGTGGATTGTAATGTTTTAATGGTGAATCACTTTTGTAGTTATAATGTCATTGCAAACATGTTATTTCAATTATACTGTTTTTTATTTAATGAAACTAGTTGCAAAAATCAAGATTTAATTGAAAAAACTGTTGGGGTTGATTTTGATGCCAGTCCATATAATATTTTAAACCAGCTATCCTCTACGTAAGGCCTATAGACCGAATGCGGCGCAGCAGCTTTTTCTGGTGGTTTCTGGCAGCTGTTTGTTTCCCGGTGGCGGCTTTTTGTGTTGGCCCCCTTGAAATTTTAAATTTATTGTCAACATCTTTAAATTTCGTGCCCATTATAAAAAACTTTTGTTGTGCTGTGTAAATAAATTGGATAACTACTAATTAAATAATCCAAACGCACGGTGTAGGGTTTAAATAAATACAGCATTTAACTAATCTTCAGAGTTTTTTCGTAGCATATATTTTTATTTTTCAATAAAGTTATTACCAAAAGAATTGAGTTCTCATAAAATAACTTTAAAATTAATGTTTGGGAGATATATCATATATATCTGCATTTTTTGACTCGACTGCCAGACTTTTTCTCGCGTATCTTTTAGATGTGTAAATTTTATTATTAACAGGTATCATCTAAGCTGGATGGATATCGATTATTCGTATCCAATGTTTTTCTCTGATACGCAAGTCTCCAAACAGAGTTATGTAAAAATAAATCAAAATGGCAGATTTCTGGCACCAAACTGTGTTTCCAAAAATTAAACATTATATTATTTTATCGATATGGGTTTTAATTGAAAGCTAATAGAGAATAGAAATCAATTGATTTTTCGCGCCAAAATGCACGTGTATGATGAAACGAAAGCTAGTAAATTTAATATTTTAAAAGTTCTTTTAACATTCGAAAATTCCTATGAAATGCCACAAAGGGGGGGGGGTTGTAACTTGCGACACTATTATCTAGTTATTTGTGCCCGGCCAGCCAAAAGGTTAAGAATCGCTGTTTTAAACAAATATTTTTAATGTAAATCGGTGTTTTACTGTCTTTCGGAGGTTAGGTATATTTTATGGTTTTTTAACCTAGCTGCTTTTTATTTTTTATACGTATAGAGATGTAAAAGTTTTCATGTTTTGGATGTTCACAATCACAGCTAAAGGGAGTTGACTAAAATTTAGCTTGATTATATTATTAACATGATTAAAACGTAATAAACTTGATTAATACATAAAATACTTTTTATCGACGAACATTAGTAGGTAGGTTCCCGAAGATAATCAACGTATTCTTCATAAATCCACTGGAGGGCACTGTGTTACGTTTCATTTCTTTCTGCTCGAAGTCGAATGATGAACGTGAGATGTCATTTAAGTTGTTTGTAATTAATGTGATCCACATACGAAAATACAAAAATACGAATTCTACACTGAGTATTTCTTAAATTAATTTATTTTGTAGTAAATGTAACCAATAAATTACCCATTTCAATGGCAAAAAAGAAGCACCAACAATCTCTTCCCTCACCTACATGGTTTGGTTTAGGGTACCTAACTTCAACTACATAGATACTTACTGTCAGTCTTCAAAAGATTTTAATTTGGAATATTGTGGCATATCGAAAGACAAATAAATGACAGATTTTTGTTAGAAGTCAACTATTTTTATAAAAAATAAATAAAAATAAAAATTGCATAATTGTAAAATTACAAACAAATTTAATAAATCGTAAGTATTTACTATTTAAAAGACGCAGAACAACTTCCTTTAGTATAACAAAAAAATTACTCACTAACACTTTGTCTTTGATGTAGGATTTCAGACTGAAGACGTAAGGTATGTCTGTATTTCCTCGAGGTTATGAGGGCCCTCGACCGTGCCCTCGTTATGGATGCGTGAGGGAAAGATACAATGTGTACTACCAGAGGCCGCGGTGTGGTCAGCCGAGGCAGCAACCCTTTCAGAGGGAATGTCCTTTTCATTACGGAGGTCCCAGTAATGCACCTCGAGAAAGGTAAAAGTAGTTTAGGGTCCTAGTCTTACCAAGCACACCTATCAACTCGAGTCATTCGGCGTTTTATTGTTCTTTAGGATTATTTATGCAAATGTATCTCTCTAAGGCGCCCAACAATAACATAATACAATACTTTGATTGTACAATAACATTGAAATACACTTTTAACCTGAAGTATTAATTTTATTGCACAAAAATTCGAAATCCACAATTTTTTGGCGGTCAGTCGGGGTATGGAATTGATAAACCGTGTATTGTGCAATACTGATCCTATATGGCACAATAACAATTTTGGTGCAGTAAAAATTAAACATGCTCAAACCTTAACCATAAATGATCAATTATATTGTGCAGTTCGTAATAGTGCTCAATGGAATTGGTCGTTTAGGCTTATATATTAACAGATTTTAATCGAATTCGGCAAAGATAAATAAATATTGAGGATGAAGGAAGTTAATTTTTTTTCAGAAAAAATACGAATTTTGTATTTCTTAAATTAATTTATTTTGTAGTAAATGCTTATGCTAAAGGCAGGTTTACATATCGAAAAAAGCGCCATCTACTCGTACTCATTTCAAAAAATCGATTGTGTGGACAAGTGCATAGATTATTGGTAATTGGTAGTCGCGGTGCTCCTCGCAGCGGAGACCAATCATTAATCTATGGACAAGTGGTTAATATCTTTAACTTGAGTGCTTACTATTGTACCTATGCATAAATCGTTTATAATTTTGAATCATTTTAGACCGTGTTGCTATGACTACCCCTGCAAAGCTGATTGCTTCAGCGCTACTGCATGTACGAGGCCCAGTGGAAAATACGCGAGAACAGTGTGGTACCCAGGTGAATGCTGTCCTTGTGTCCCGCCGTGCCAAAATTTCACTTGCCCTAATCCACCTTACCATCCATGCTGCTATCACACCGTCAACAAACTCGTCTGAAACTTCATATTATTTTAAAAAGTATTATACATACTTTTGCTCCAAAGTGTTTTTTATTTTGAAAGAATTCATACTGTGATATTTACGGACACCAATAGTCGAAAACAATCATTTTAGCGATCGACTTAGACAAGTTTATTATCTCTCATTACGAGATTGACGACACCTTTTTATTATAAAAGTGGATACTAACCGGTGTTACGAGATGTAACGTAACATGTTACAAAGTGAGCATTCGTGCACTCAGTACGTCGAAACGAACTCTCGGAATTTAAGCACACGAATTGATTTTAGTGGCCACAAAAGGTCAAAAACGTGTTCTCCTGAAGTTTTTATTGTTCATTCGTCATTTGAGGTTACGTTTTTTTACAAAATGTTTATAAACACAGAAAAAATGTATCCCTAAAAGGAAAAAAAAACTGAATTTACAATTGTTCTCTATTCCGTACCACCTCACATAGTAAGAAGTAGGAACATTTTTTGAGGTGTCCTGGAAGGTCTAATCCTCTTAAAAGTATGGTAAAATGTAATGAAAACAAAAAAAAATAATTAAAACTTAAGCTCTTTGACACTGTCACTATCTTGATCAAATAATATAAGAGGCTTTTTTACCAAATATTTTTATTTCTTATCTTCTATTACTTAACCGCTCACCACTAATCACTTTTCTGCAAATCTTAGGATACTTAGAATTTGGACTTGTTGTTACATTTAAATAAAAGGAACTGTAACTTTTGTTTGTGCCGGAATTTCCGAGATTCCAACGTTTTCTTTCGGTGGACAGCAACACTGATCTAACCTTTTTTTTTTACCCCAACACGACACACACATTGACTCAGCCCTGCACTAAGCATCGTAAGAACTTGTATCGCAGGTGCTAAGCAACGATATGGTATATACTAAATAAATAAGAATACAACATCCAAGACCGGTAAGCGAAACAATGCGTCTTGCAAATAACACAAAGTCCCGACCCCGCCGGGATTCGAACCCGGAACCTCTAGCGTAGCTGTCGGCTGTTTACACCACTGCGCCACCGAGGTCGTCTTACATAATTAAATATTTTTGGTGGTTAGGGGTGTGGGTGCAAAGGTCACCGGTACGGTTACTAAATAATACTACCACACTTCACTATTAACCAAGTTTATTTTGGAAGGTGTGTGTGAATTCCACAAATATATAATAGTCACGGAACACAATTACCGAACACAATTAACAAACACGATGAATAAAGTACTATAGCATAAAGCGAAAATAAGCATAAGCAAAAAGCAACTTTAGCATGGAAGAAACAAAGTACAAAATAGCGTAGCCGAGGAAGCATATAGCGGCAAGCGTGCGCTTCGCGTCGTAGTGAGTGTCCGACTGACTTGATGTTGCTATGCGGCTGCGCCGGAGCCGGCGGGCCGAGAACAATGGGTGACGTATTGAGTAGCGGTCAAGAAACTTGTTTCCACTAACTTGAATTCTCGTCACGGCGAAGTTTGCTTATACATGATTAATAATTGATTTGTGATGACCATAGTTTTTGAATACATATATAATTAAAGCTATAATAACAAATATGTATAAATGTATAAATGCTATTTTAGATTAAGTTTTATGAAATGTTTTGTTTTAGATATTTAGGTGTATATAATATTATCTTTAAATAATTAAGTTTAATTAAATAAGCACGCCACATGTTCAATTTACTATTAATTTGAACCAATTTAACCCCAAGAAGACACAGGTTTGCGCGTACACCGCAAAAAAACTGCCTTTTGTCGTATCGCTTTGTTTCGAGAGCACTCCTTTACTGCCGCAGCAAATATCGGAATTCTTCATTTTGAGCGAAGTCCAGTTTCTTGGCCATCTGGAGGATAAGGCTAAATTAGCCTCGAAGAAGCTCGGTGTGCTCAATAGATCGAGACAGTATTTCACACCGACACACCGCCTCCAACTTTATAAGGTGCAGGTTCAGCCTCTCTTGGAATACTGTTCTCATCTTTGGGCAGAGGCTCCCCAGTATTAGCTTCTCCCTCTAGACCGCATTCAACGGAGAGCGACTCGAGTTGTCGATTGCGATGAAGTTTCGGATAGGCTTGACTCTTTGGCACTGCATAGAGATGTAGCTTCGTTATGCATTATTTATCGCATCTATCATGGGGAGTGCTCCGAGGAACTGTTCGGGCTGATCCCCGCCGCCTCTTTCCGCCATCGATCTATGCGACAACTTTACCACCCCCACCACATTGACAGTTGGCAGAGTACTACTGTGCATTTTAACAGAAACTTTCTGCCCCGCACCACAAAATTGTGGAATGTGTTGCCGCATGCGGTATTTCCGAACAGATACGACCTGCAGACCTTCAAGAAAAGAGCTTACTCTTATTTAAAAGGCCGGCCGCTCATTTTGTAGCTCCTCAGGTGATCTGTCATCTCGTTTGCACCATATCATAAAAATTAAACTATCGCTTAAAAATTAAAATTCAATAGTAGGCACAAATTTTTCGCATCCTTAAGCCCATAAAATCGGCACATCGGCGTAACGTCACATGCTCGCTTCGAATGGTACAGTAAACCTCATAACACCGGTCAGTAGCTACCCTGCTTAAATTTGATTTGATAATGTAAAATAAATATACTTAACTCCCAAATATACACACATAACTCTTTAAAAAAAGCTACTAGGTAGAAGTAAACTGATCGAACATACGCCCGAGTTTTTCTCATAAATTTCCTATGCAATCATCTCAGCAACTGGCAAAACGCCAGAAGCACAAAATAAATAGTGTACAGAAGTAAAACTTATGCATGTACTTATATTGTTTGCCCTAGGGATGTCAATTTTGAATTATTCTTTGATTATCAAACGTTTATACGTTGATATTTGTTACTGAACTAACTTTTGACGATTTCTGTGTCGTTGAAATTCACGGTAATTTATTTTTTTGTCCCTAGGTATAACAAAGGTCTAAACAAAAAATATTTACAGACAAACTTTAACTCGTCAAAAAAAAGGCGTAATTCGAGCGTTTGTGGTGAGTGTCAATCGGACACCTTCCAAAATTTCATGTCCGTGAATGACCCATGGTTGATGTATTGTACGAAACTTTTTTCTTTTTATTTAGATGGCAATAACTTCAGTATTTTGCCAGTATTATTCCAAAGTTTTGATGTGAAATTAAATGATGAAGAGATGAATCATGAAAGGTTGTAAATGAATCTGGTAGTAAAATAACATGCTAGTAGGTTCTGTTACTGTAGGCTCTATCGAGTTACTTGGGAGATGACGTACAGAGCAGTCAAATCGTCGTATTTCATGTTTTCCACACTTGTACATCACTAAAGATATTCAATGGTTATCACACTAGAATTTTACACATTAAATTCTATTGATAAACAAGAAACGACTAACTAACGACTAGACTATAATATGGACATTTTTTCTGACAGTTCTTGTTGGTGCCAAGTAACTCCTTATGAAACTTTACTTCTGCACTGTCTCTGTGTTGTGCTGCGTTTAGCGTGCAGAGCGAAGAAGACCGGTTGTATAGGCAAATAGTCTTTGCCTGTTCTTTAAATTTTGAAAATTTATAAACCGATCATTTTCTTTCTTCAGTCATTGGGAAAGGCAAAAGAACTAGTCCATAAAGCTTAGGTATTGTGCCATTTTAATTTGGTATTTTTAATATATTAAACCACTTATTGGTGATTTTGGCTGGTGATATTGAAAAAACAAATTAGTTGATTTGTCATCAGCATGTAAACAAAGATTACAGACTTATAAATTCTACATTCGTTCAAGGTTTTGCAAAATTATTAACCCTCTCAAATTGCTTATTGCAGCAGCTTTGACTTTTGGCATTTTGCCAGTTGACTGTGTTCAATCAGTTAACTTTCATCATGTCTAATTCCAAAAAGATCCAATTACCGGAAAATTTATTTCTCAAAATTTAACAGTAAATCGATTTATTCCGAAAATTGTAATAGGAATACATAATGACAAATGAATTACAAATGAATGAATGAATTACATAATTACTTTTAAAAAAATATAAATGCACGGTCCGTATTTTTATTTAAATTTTTAACAAATAACATAGCAAAATAAATTATGAAATAGTATTGAATGGACATGCCATTTTAATAAATTGGTCATTTTAGGAATTATTATTGAATATTTTGAAACCTCTCGACATTTCAGGAATTTGACATTCTGAACATGAATTACCTTTTTTTGCTAATTGGTTTAAACGAATAAATAATTAGTATTCTTTTTGTTGTTTTATTGTACTTATTATTTTTTAAATTAATGACAATATTTAATCTTTTTGTTTTAAATATGAATTGGTATTTTTCTACTTGATTTAAATAAAAATAAAATATAAAAATTCAACCGAGCTCGTGAGCGCAGACATTTTGAATTATGTAAACAAAACGCAAACGCTCCACCAATGAGAGTAGGTTATTTGAAAAAAAGGAATTTAAAACGAATGTGACATTAGTGACCGTTGAATGTTTATATGTGGTCACGGGGTTACGGCTGGTGATCTTCGAGGAATGGATTATTTTTAGTGTTCTTGTTGTAATAGTCAAGTTTTATAGTACTCCAAAAGTTTAAAGCAATTCTTGGGATTATTTAAAATATAGATAATGGGAAGTAATACAAGTAAACCTAACAATGGGAGCTTTCAAATACAGAAGAATGAATCTGATCTTGGTAAAAATCCAGATGATCCTAGATCCCCTACTCCAGAAATTGTGAGAACCCCTCTGAACGTAAGTATGATTTTATACAAATAATCGCTTTATTTGCATTCCGTTGCTCCATGCAACGCCTTCATATTTCAATGACCTTAAATAGTAAAGAATACTTTCATTTGTCGTTTTATGTCAAAAACAAGGCATAACAATAAATAAAGAAATTAAAATCATTACACTTTTTATCCCTACCCCTACTTTTTATCGAATTTTATATCTATTCTATTAATCTTATTTTTTGAGTTTTTATCCTAGTAGTTGGAGTAAAACTGAATATTTTTCTAATTTCAGGGTAAGCCAGGAAGTAAACACAATATAACTAAAAATGCTGATTTACGAAAGACCTTTGAAAATGCTATTGAGGACGAAAAACTTATACATAATAATCCAATATTGTCTGCGGTCATTAAAAACCATTTGCAATCCTATGACCCAAGGTCACCAACTCAAGAGTTTGAGCGGACTCCAATTATAATTTCCAACAAAATAGAAGAATTAAATGATAAGTCAGGAAATATCTATCAACGTTCTCACCTTTTTAATAATAATCCTGAAATTGACAGTTGTGATGAAGTCAAGGAATCTCCGAATATAGTTCCCAAAAATTTATGTAATGGGTTTTATGACATGACTCTTGATGATTCAATCAAAGAAACTGAAGAACCACTAGGATCATCTACTGCTTCTAATGAGGCTATAGAAGAAAATATTGTGGATGAAACTGTAAAGAAACCCACTGCATTGTTGGAAACAAACTTTGAATTTGAAGTTGGTAATACTGTTGGTGACAAACTTGAAAACAGTCCAGAGAATACTAGAGAAAGTTTACAAGAAAATAAAATAGAAATGATCCCAAGATTAAAAATTTTAGAGAATGATCCAAGATCACCATCTATTGGCATTGAAAGAACACCCATAGTGGTAGGTAAAGTTGAAGAGGACTCGGCTGTAGAGAATGTTGAAGAAATGTCAGATGACTCCCTCATTAAAGTTTTGCAAAGTACTAATGCTGAGTTACGGCAGACAGCCAATAGACCACAAGAACAAAATCAAGATGGTCTAATGATTTATGAAGATGAAATTGATAATATAAATGAAACCCCCAAGAAATCTAAATCAATTAACAATGGCTCAAGAACTCCACTGTCTTGTATGAAAAATAAGGCAGACGGAGCTCATGCAAGGTCAAAGTCTGCTAACACTTTTTATGACCCTAAAAAACACAAGGTTATTACCATTGAAAAGAGCCCAAAAAAACATGTGTCTCAGATTCCAAGACTTAAATCACTATCAAAAGTGGCTTCAATGGTTCCTTCATCAAGCAGTATATCATTAAAAAGTATGACAAAAGCATCTACAGTCAGTGGGGATTGTGAAAACACTCCACCTCATTCACATCGTGACCGGTGGGATAAGGACAGTAGTATTGTTCTTTGAACGGTCAGCTGACCTACTACATATAAGCATGATTAAATTTAAAACTTTACACTAGTTTCCTATATTGATTGTATACTAATCTTGTTTTTGTAATGTTTAATTATAATATCTTATAATAATTCTTAACTTTCAGTTATAGTTAAATTTTAGTTAAATAGCTACAGTTAAAAGATATTAGCAATATTATCTTACTCCTTACAACAAGTTGTATGCACGAAAATAAAAAATAAACGAATTTCTTTATTTATTTTATTATTTTTAGCATGGTCCAAGAGTGCAAAATTAGTTTTAATAACTACAATTGAAAAAAAAGCCATAAAATAAACCCCAATATATTAGTAATAAAATTTATTGACACCAAATAAATTACAAATATATAACATTTTACAATAAAGCATTTTTCTGATGTAAACATTTTTTAGTAAATGGTGTTATTCAATGGAATGACATCAATGTATGCTTTTTTTGTACTCAAATTAACTGAACCAGTCAAGAAAAAATGCATATAAGTAACACACCCGAAGCAGATAATTTTGATGAGATGTAATTCTAAGATCTTCGCAAGCCTTCCATTTCATCTTCATTAAAAACAGCAAAATGCTATAAGATACAAAAAATATATTTATTTTTTTATAAGTGAAGTAAAACTACTCCATGCATCACGCTGATGGTTATTTTTTTATAACTGAACAATAACTATTGCAATTAAATAAATATTTGTACTTTTACAAGAGTTTGCATACAGTGTTTGTACACATTTTATTTTAATATAATTACTATTATGTCCTTCTATCTTATCAACCAAGATTCAGATTATATCCTACTCTTGGCATTATAATTAAGCATTTTTAGCTATGAATTATGATACTAAGCTATGTGACACAAAGACAGAACTATGGTGGAACATACATAGATAATTCACTTTATTTATATGGAATGTTATATCAAACTTTTTTAAAGCTAAGTTAAGATCAAGCTTCTTTTTGTTTTACATATTTAAAACTATGACCTACGACGAACAGGGTATGATATTAGTTAAACATCAATTTTATCAGGAAAAAATAGACTACAACTATTTCTGAAGGGGTAACTTTAAGAGATAACTTACGAATTTGAGTAATTTTTTAACGAGGTACAGGTTTCCATTTAAAATTTAACAGAAAATATGCTGATGATAGGCATAGGAACTCGGAAAGATTGCCGTCTTTGACTTGCGATCCTCTGCAGGATCATCGTTGCATGCTGCTAACAAGTTTTCTGTTTCATTTTATAAGAAATAAACAGTAAGTACAGCCTGTGTAAATATTAGTACACTTAAAATGTAAAGCATTGTTTTAAATCCGCTGATTATTAGTTTGTAAATCAGTCCTTTATAAACTTCTAGCAAGAGGTAGATTTTTTGGTACAGTTTTATTTAAAAAATCTATGACAAAACTGCCACTAACAATCGAAAATTGGGGCAATATTGCACAATATAATTAAAATGATAGACATCTAAAACCAGATATCTACAGTCCATGTTTTTCAAAACAATCTGATTTCTATCATAAGAACCTACTTCAACATTTTTTTACTACTGAGTAACAGGAATATATTGATGACATCTAATAAAAATTTATTCATTAGCAGATCATATGAATTAAACTATCTGGTGCTAGTCTACTCTATGCAATCAAACACAGTAAACAATTAACTATGATAATACCATTTCATGGCATATAACATTCTGGTATCACTCCACTAAAATCTATCATGCTCCAGGCAATGAATTCACTTCTCCTCAGAGGCTTGTTCTGTCAAAAAATTATTAAAATGTTAGTCCAAAAACACACAATCAAAACTCATTAAAAAAAGTAGCTGTTATTTACATGCGGAACAAATAATAGTTGATATCTTACTTTCTGATATAAACTCATATAACCTATTTATAAAAAAGTACACAAGTAGGTATTTGTATTAAAGGCTTTTGTATGTATTTTGTATGTTTGTTAAGCCTATAAAAAATCCTTCTATTTAAGTTAATTCTTAAAACCTTGATTTATTTGTGATAAAAATATTTATTTTTAAATGAATAAAACTATTCCAAATTAAATCAATAAATTAAAATCCATAAATAAATGAAATTAAAAATACTACACTAAAAATGAATCTCAAACTTTAAACTCAATATTGTATGTTTTAAAACCAATGCAAATTCAAACTGAAAGGGTACAAAATAAATACACACAACAAGCAATAAATGTTGAAATAAAGTACCTTGATCTTTGTCTTCCAAATTCTGCGAAATAAAGTCTCGTAAGTCTGAGTATGCTTTGTCAAGATTGTCATTTAAGATAATGACATGAAAATTTCCTGGCTCCTGACCTGAAATTGTAAAAAAAAACATAATCTGACCAAAATTTCTTTGAAACTAAAGTATTTACATATCCTTTTATCAAGTTTTCTTTAAAAACCTATTGAGAACAAGTTGAAATAATAAATTGTTAACTATAGGTCTGATATTACAATCAGTTATTATTTTAGCTACCAACCTAATCTCTTCTATTTTGATATGTTATCAAAACACTTTTTACATTTAACACTTATGTTACATTTTAATAACAATATTTATCACAAAAACACATTATGTAAGAAGTTTTATTCTCTCAGTTAGAGTGTAATAACTAAATATTGAATATGAACACCAAACCATAACAAATTTTGAAAATTTGTGTACTTATAACAAAGTACTAAAATTGATTAATGACAATGATTTGATTGCTCAGTTGGTAGCAATGCGCTAGGTATCTTAGGTTCATGTACTGGCTCAGGAAGAATTTATTTAATTAGCATTTTCTTTTATATCTATTTAGATATTTATTTTGTCATTTTTAGTTTACATACTTTCAGTGCAAGTCCATTTGTGCAAAATCATCCTACTATTATTGAGTTATATCTTTAGTCTTATTATAAAATTTTACATGTGTTTCAATTAAAAGAAAGCTGAAAGGTCATCGACACCATTACAAAAGAACAAACAAAATGTTCACAAATGAAAGATTAAATACCATATTTAATTTCTCGTCGAGCTGTCTCCAATCTTTTTTGCAATGCTTCCTCGCTTTCTGTGTTTCGTACTCTCAGCCTCCTGTCGAGCTCTTCAATAGAAGGGGGCATAACAAACACCAGCAATGGTTCCAAATCTGTATTCTTCACTTGTTTTACACCTTCTATCTCTATATCCAACACACAAACTTTGCCACTGCAACGGACATTTTCAACTGCTCTCTTACTGAAATTTAAATATAAGAATGTTTTGATCATTTTCCTCAATTACTATTCCTGTTTAGTCATATAAAATAAAGGAGAGTAAACAGTGACTATATAAACTAGCACAATGAACTTTTGGCAATTTGCCCACACCCTCAAAACATTGAGCACATGGTCATAAAAGTGTTAATAACAATGTTACATACCTAGTCCCATACATGTTGCCACTAAAAGTGGCAGTTTCTATGAATTCACCTTTCTCTATTGCTTGAGTCATAGAATCTTTGTCAGTAAAGTGGTAATGTATGCCATCCTTTTCACCTGGGCGAGGGTTTCTTGTAGTATGAGATACACTGAATCCGAATTTGTCTGGAAATTCTTTGAGAAGACGTTTAAGTAAGGTACTTTTTCCTGAACCCGAAGGGCCGCAAAGCACCAATGGACGAGGCCCTTTTTGCACCATTGTGAATATGCCTGTTGGTATGATAATTTAATTAGAATTTTTTACCGGCATAGTAAGCGGCTAAATTTAAGAAGACAAAACCTTACCTCTTAAGAAAAGCGCAATTTTTTCCTTTCTCACTAATATACACTGAATACAAAATCAGTAGTCCTTAAGAATTCTGTTTCAAAATCATGCGCAAACGTAACCAGAAGAACTGAACACGAATTAACGAAGTGTAACTACTGTGTAGTTCCATCGCACGCATGAGAAAATGAGTTGGTTCGGAACGAAACGTAACAAACGTCAAAAAAGTCACAAAAAAAAATCTATGGATACAAATAGTTTTATTGTTGCTTTTATTAATTTTGTTGATGCTATAGGACGGAGTAGTTGTGCGTCAAGACAATTTTTGTAGTTTGTGGGGCAAAACATTTCGAAACAAATTTTATAGACTGATTTTTTTTTTGGAAAGCCATATTAATTGTGCACTAATGTTTTTGTAAAATTATAAAACAATACAATTATTTTATCAGCAATCTTGACATAAATGCGTTTTATTTGTGTAGTTTGAATATTCAAAAGTGTTGTTTTTGTTTCTGATCATTCCAAATACCATTAAATAACTGTAAAATTTATTAGAAAACTATTAAGTGTTTTCTTAAAAGTGATAACCAAAAACATATTTTTTCACTTGGTTGCCTACACATTGAGTCTTTGCTGTTACTAGAAAATTACATGATGAGAAAAAGAACCCATCAGCTGATAGAATGAATCAAGCATAATACTTTTACAATAGAAGGAATTCATATTTCGTATTTGTTTATTTTAACAATTATGTTAATTGATAAATATTTTTCATTTGTTTTTTTTATTTATTTTCGAAATCGAAATAAAAATTTCTTTCCTCAATAAGTTTCAAATTTTTTACTGACTTCCGGCCATTGAGGTTGACCAATGGCGTGCCTCAGTTTGAGATTTGTTTGTTAAAATTAAATTTAGTTCGTTATTCGTCTACGAAGCAACAAGCGAGCGAGGAACGGCTGAAGACGAATTAAACCAGTATTGTCTGAATTATCGTCCTCCAAAGTTCTAGTTATTAATAATTGTCCGTAATTTAATTATTGATACGTACTTGTGTTCCATTTTCATAAAAGAAAATATGGAAATCCACACGAGAAGACATCGATCGGTAAAAACGTTTTTTCTACCCTTAGAAAATGATACGACTTTATATTTTTACCGCGTACGATGTTAATTTAATTATAACTCAACAGATTCAGATCCAAGACCAGGAGAATATTTATGCCATTAAAGGCAAGGGCAACGTGGCGTTGCCTTCAAAAAGGCCAGGTTTGGCAGTAAGAGGAGCTTTGGGAGAGTTGAGCACTAATGTTCAAGTGCCAAGGGAAGTTGCCGTTGGCAAAGTGGCAGTCGCTGCTGCTGAATTCGAGAAGAAAGCCTCCCTGAATAGTGCACGAAACTCTGCAAGGAGGTAAGAATTATACCCTACCCTCTGTTAAAAATATCAAAGACGATATTCGTTATTAAATTATTGTCTTTAAATTTGATCAGTCAATACTTTGAGGGACATTAGTTATATTGAACCTCGGTGGCGCAGTGGTATTAACAGCCGATTGCTACGCTAAAGGTTCCGGATTCGTGTCTCGGTGGGGGCGAAAAGTGTTACTTTGTTATTTTCAAGAAGTATTGCTTCGATTTCCGGCCATGGATGTAGTATTCCTATCAATATAGTATAGATATACCATATTGTTGCCAGCACCTGCCAAACAAGATTCTACAATCTTAGTGTATGGCTGAGTCAATGTGTGTGTTGTGGTTACTATTGTTTTAGATACAATTGCAATGACAATTGCATGAATAATCCTAAGAAATACAAAATATCGCATTATTGATCTAGGTATCTTTGGGTATGATATTTACCATTAACAATAGCAGATGCCTACCACAATGATTGCTTGTAAACAAGCCCCCAGACAATTCAACAATTTGTAATACAAGTTTTAAGATAATGTGCCCCACTGAATACCAAATGGTAAGAGGTCTATAATAAAAATGGCAAAGCAAGGGAAATTATTATAAATTGTTAGTAAATAAATAAAATGAAATTAAAATTAACCCATCGTAAAAAGTGATTTCATTTTAACATTTTCTGAAAGGATTTATAAAACATGTTAATGAACTGTTAAGGAAAATAAAAATTCCCAACCCTTTCCTACACTCCAACGGAACAGTTTAAAAACTCATGTGTTGTATTTTTAGCAACTACAGTCATGTCCAGTCAAAGATTGATACGGGGTTGGCAGTCCGGAGCAACATGCAGCCAGCACCAAGGCCTCCACTGCGTAGGGAAGAGAGCACTGCTTATCTTGCTGCTAGGGCTGTTGCTAAGTCCAAGGTATTCTACTATTTGCAATGAAAAAGTTATGCTGTTAATATATTTTTGAAAATGGATGCCATGAAGCTTCAACAAATTGTTCAATTGTAGTGTATGGTAGCAATATATAGGCATAAATTATATGAACTCTAGTTAATGAATTGGTCTTTAAGAAAAAAAAAATTTTTTACAGGCAGTGTTGAAAGATAGCAAAATCAGAAGTGACAACAAAGAAAACATTAATGTTCAAGTAAAAAAGGTCCCCCAAGAAAAGAAAGCTGTGAAGGCATCAATCAAAGAAACAACCAAAGACTCTAGAAGCCTTCTGAGGCCTATCTTGAAAGACTCAACTGAATCTTTAGGAAAATTAAAACTAGTCGAAACAACAAGGACGACTAATGATTGTTCTAAAATTATTAATTTGAAAAAGTTAGAAGATGCTTTCCTACCAAAAGATATTGAGGATATTGATGCTGGAGACAATAATAGTCCATTGATGATGTCTCAGTATATCAGAGACATTTACAAGTATCTTTGTGAGCTTGAAGAAAAATATTCGATTGATGAAGACCACCTTAAAAAACAGGTAAGTAATTTCATGTTTATTATAAACAATATATTGGTTCTTCCAAGCCTTATCTATAGTATAGAATTGGTAATTAATATAATAAACTGTTATATCTTATGATGGTTAAAAAACTGGAGACATTTATTGAAATATATTCAAAATCAAAGATGTCACATATGTTTAATTTCAAAATTCTAAACTTAAAATACTTATTTCAGAGTGTAATAACCGGTAAGATGCGAGCCACCCTTATTGACTGGTTAGTGGAGGTGCAGCGACAGTTCTCATTGGTTTTGGAGACATTCCAACTTACTGTTGGAATAATTGACAGATATTTACAGGTATGTTAAATGACAAAAAAATAGATTATAATATTAATATTTTTATTTTAAATGATTTGTAGAACAGAACTAATGTAGTTTTGACTAAGCAACCTGAGGCATACATAAATGTATTTAATAAGATGAAGCATTTTCTGACTTGTTTTAGTTCTTTTATTTCGTCCATTGAATTTGTTAGAGAATTTTATTCTTCTCTAAGACAACTAAAGTTAGCAGTTACCTGTTAGCTTGCTGATTATAAATGTAATTATTGCCTAAAATATATAAAAAATACATTGTTATAGGTTGTTCAAATACAGAGGAATCAGCTTCAACTTGTCGGCGTCACAGCTATGTTCATCGCTAGCAAATATGAGGAGATATACGCACCAGATGTAGGCGATTTTGTTTATGTCACTGACAAAGCTTACACAAAGAAAGATATTTTCCAGTGTGAGAGAGACATCATGTCAAAACTCGGCTTCTGCCTCGCGCGTCCTATCCCGCTCAGCTTCTTAAGGAGGTATGATAATTTATTTAAATTATTATGCTTTGCTTTTTTTAAAAGATTTGAGCTACCTTGAGTTTTTAAATAGTGTAATTTGTGTTTTACATTATAATGTTTTATAACAGGTTTGTGAAAGCAGCTCATGGTACATCAAAGAACCATCATCTAGCCAAGTACTTTGTAGATCTTTGTCTAGTTGAGTACACAATGGCTCACTACCGGCCCTCCGAGCTTGC
Source organism: Choreutis nemorana (assembly GCA_949316135.1). Lineage (NCBI taxonomy): Eukaryota > Metazoa > Arthropoda > Insecta > Lepidoptera > Choreutidae > Choreutis > Choreutis nemorana. The sequence continues at coordinate 6,799,685 of OX438598.1, forward strand.
TGCTGCTGCTATCTGTCTCTCTCTCTATCTTCTATCAAATAGAACACTTGAAAACGTTTGGACACCTACTCTTCAGTATTATTCCGGATACTCACTAGAACATATTGATCCAATTATTAGAAGTATCGCCAGGATTGTAATAAATGTAGAAAATTCTAAATTAAAAGCTGTATTTAACAAGTATTCAGATCCAACACTGGCAAAGGTGTCGGGACTTCCTCAGTTGAGAGATAAAGTTATTTACGAATTGGCAGAGATGCCTTCCTCGCCTGAAGGTTTATAGGTAGGTATACTGAGTTTTTTAAACTTGTTTGTGTGTGTTGTTTTTGACTTAGATAATTTGAATGACTAAGCTTTATGTACTGCGAAAAGGACTGGTAGTATTAATTTTAGATATAATTTTATCATTTTGTACCTACCTCTGTTTCTTGTAGTGTCTAATTTCACTAAATATCAGAAAGCATAGATGTTTTATACTAATTTATTGTTTTTATCATGTTGTTCATTTTGGTGTACATATTGTTGCAGTATGCTTTCCTATCTAGAGATTTCTATAATCTCATTTTCTGAAATACAATGTAATAAAAAACGTTAAACTAGCAACTTAACTTTTTTTCGGATATTGGACATAATTGACATGGTACATGATTATCTTCTTTTATTTGGAAGCTAGCTTTCTACATTTTGTTTTCTAGATAAGTACTATACATAATTAAGATTTTTTGTAAAATGGACAAAAACTATGACATTTTAATATGTATTAAGACTTGTTTTTAAGTTTTGTAAGTTAGTTATATTATCATCAATAAATATATTTTGATTAATTTGTAATTTGATAAACCTGTGATTAGAATTATTATTAATTATATGAAATAAAAATGTTGTAATATGTATGGATTTGAATTCTAGCAATATCCCAAGAAATAAATTAATATCTGTTTTTCTAAATATTATTTTTAACTTATCTTTCTCCTCTACTACAATTTTTTTCTTCATTATGGCAACCACTCTTCTCTCAGGGATGTAGATCACTATGCCAGCGTCAAGTCGGTGTATCTCATGAACTTAAATTCGTCCACACTAGTTCGATACGGATGACATGAAAATTGAGCCAGGTCTAGTGAGGATAACTATTTAAATTTAAATCTTTAAAAATTTTTTATGCTTAAAAGTTTTGTTTTGTGTTTAATTTAACCGACTTCACAAAAAGGGGAGGTTCTCAATTCAGTTGCATGTTGCTTTTTTTATCTTAAATCAAGTAAAATTTTAATATAGAAACACAAATTTTTGCATGAATCGTATCTAATTAAGGTGCGATTTAAATAAATATATTTAGGGGAAAATGCAAATCAATACATTCGAATTATTTAAAGTAATAATCAACATTTATTTGTAGCTTTAGGGTGTAAACCAATGGCAAAAATGAAATTCCTAAGCCCATATACCAAACTTCATAAACCAGATAGATTTATAAAAATATTTATGGATTCATCTCATCCCTCTAACTATAACTCTATACCTTTTTGTCCATTCGATACAACTTTGTCAACGCGTAAACAAGTTCGTGTTATGTGTAAACTACTAAAACTACTAAAGAATAAAAAATGAGTTTGATCTCTTTTATGTATAAACCAGGTTGCTTTATAAATAAAATAAAAAGTCATGTAATGTATCTATTTTTGTGATCATGTGAAAATTATTGTTCTGAAAAAATGTGGGTTTAAAATCGCTGGCAAGAAGTAAATATTTAGGTAGACCCCTCTGTTGCCTAATGGATCAAAGGAGCACTGCTAAGTAGCGTCGATATACTTGCGATTGCAGAAAACTAATTTGTGCCAAACCATCTGAGGCTACTGTGTTTCATTATGTTGATGATAGATGGCAGCACAAAGTGTACTAAGGATAAAATAACTTTTTACTTCTTTGAAGTGATACACAAATAAAATAAAAATACCTAGCGTTTTTAGATCAAAGTTAAAATAAATTGGTTCAAAACAGGATTTGCAGTTTCAATTTTTTATTATTATGATCCTATAGAGTGTGACGCAGAATATGCACACCTCAAAATGCGCCAATCAGGCACTCATGGACTTTTTATAAAATGTTGATATTGACCCCTTTACTATTGAATACGTCAATTCATTCAGTGCCAAATTTGTGAAATGCACATTATCAGAAGTGCCCGTTGGGAAAACCAATTGCAAAATATAACATTTAGAGACGAGTGCTCATTTTGAAAAGTGCACATTTTGCATCAGACCCTTTTTTCTCATATCTTCAGAATTGTTTTAAATGTAAAATTTATGAGTAATGTTAAATGGTCATACATAATATAAAGTTGTTAATAGTAATACTTTGATTCTTATCCGGTCTAGATAGACAGTTTGAAAGTAAATACGTCAAAAAGTGTAGTGTTGTTGTGCAATGTGTATGTAAACGTAATGCAGGAATGATAGAAGACTACTAGGAAACTGCTGCTACTTGCACTTACATATTATCGGCTAGTAAATGTCCTAAAATCGGTCAATTTAACCGGCACGTTAACTAGTAAAGCGTTGTCCTCCCTTGAAATAAAAATTTCACCACTCCCCAAACTTTAGATTTTTAATTCCATTATCCAATTTATAACAAATATTTGTTAAAAAAATTGGTAAAATGATCATTAAAATGTATTTTAATTTAATACCAATTAATAATTTTTTCGCACTCAATGGGAAATATTCACAAGCTGGTATCACTCGGCATGCTTGACAGAAGATGTCACGTCGACATGAGTGGGTATTAGGCACACACGCCTTCAAAAAATTAACTGTCTTCTAGGTTGGGATTGTTGCTTGACATTCTATCTAGACAGATAAATAATCTAAGAAGTATTATTAGCTTGGCAAATAAAACAGCTACCTAAATAAGTCCCTACTTATTCCAATGCATTTTCCTTTGAATTAAGTTTTCCATCTTGTGCAAACAGTGTAAATTTACATACTTAAATATTTTACTATTTACCAACAGTTTCAAAATGGTTAAATCCATTGTAACTGCACGTCGATTTGTTAATAATTACAAAAGCAATTTAACCGTCATATTTACCCGTACAAACGGAAGTTAAAATAATTGTATTAAACAGCGTCATGGGCGATAAAAGTGGCAGTATCTAGTTGCCGGTAGATTGTTATTGCAATTGCTGTGCCATTTGCAACTACAACAGAGGCGGTGAGGAATAAAATGATTATGTTTTTGAGATGGGTGACAAAAAGAAACGGTTCCTTCCTTAAGTATTTGCTTGCTATGTAGAGAGGAAAATGATTAAACCCGTTAGTAGTATTGTGCATTTTGTCAAAAACTTTACTACTACACTTTTGCTTTTAGGATTCCTTGTGTTATGTAAGGTTTCCTCATCCTTATAAATTTAGGTAGATATGTGTGGGTTAAAATTTATATGAGGTTCTATAATAGAAACAATAGGTACCTACAGTTTACCAAATAATCAAGACTTATGATATATAGATACATAACAAAGAAGAAATCTTTGTGTTTTTGTTTGTTTGAAACCACAACCTCAACTCAAAATTTCACCTTTACAATGCTGCATTATCCACCATTAACAAAAGCTATTTTTTTACAATAATTAGGGATCCCTACTAAAATATCAACAATAATGTAACCCAACCCAAATGGCAAACATGTCGCGTTGCGTAAAATATCGATGATAGAACAATAAAATGTTCTATAATACTAAGGATCTAAAAATATCTACAAAAAGTTCGCGATACCATGTGTCCAAACGTGGTTATTATATACTTACTACTTTTTGTATTTTGGAAGTTGATAGAAATCACAACCATGTTATTCTTTATGTCAATATAAGTAGAAAACTTTTTGAATTATTCAAATCAGACATTCCATTCAAAAGATATTATGGATTAAAAATGTAAAGTGTGGCCGCACACAACACGGGCTACTCATATCCTGCAAATAGATTCATATAGATTATCTTTTTACTCCAAATATACTTTATTTTATCTAATTTTTTTAAGATAAATATTAACCCGTGTTATGCCGGGCAGGCCACCAGTATCTAATATATATGAACCTACCTAGAAGGGTTAGTTTAGCTTAGTTAGTTGAATTTTTGTAACAAACTGGTTGCAATGTATGCACATAGTAGTTTGTAATTCCGCGAAAGCTTGTCTCATAAATATTTCGCGCACGCAATTTACAGCTTTGGAAATCCTCTTAACGGAATACTGGGGTAGTTAGTGAGCCTCTAGATATTTATAATTTTAACGACGCCTACTGGCTAACCGCTATTGTTCTGTAGATTGCTTTGCACGGGTTCGTATGTGCGAATAGACTCTCGTTTCTTACCAACGATTTACTACTCCAGTTGTCTTGATTCTGTAAAAGCTTTGTACTTTCGTAAAAGTTTTCTTCAGGTAATATTCTAATTATTTCAAGTTAGTTTAAAGTTAAGGACCTATAAATTTATATTTATTTAGTTTAACATTAGAAAGTCTGAAACTTCAGCACATTTAGTTTTAAGTAACAAGACAATCTAAGAAGACGTGTCAACCAGCAGTTGAAAAATTGAAAGCGCAAAGTTTCAGTTCGGGGCTATCAACTTAAATATGAAGAAGTTTAGTTGCAACAAAATGTTTCATATTATTGTCGTGTTGTAGTTTCGTACTTAGCGTCGGCAGTGGCAAGTGTCTCCAAGTAACGTCTTTTCCGTTGTTTCAAGTTTTAACGAGTTTGTCGGACAAGAAGGTTGTAGGCAAGGGGAAGGAGGCCAGGGAGCTCGGGCGGGGGGGAGCCCTCCGCCGTGACTTCTAACTGCACATGTTGCAACTCAACCACTAACTTGTACATTTTATGAAACCAACAACCTCACTTACAACTTCACTGTCTACTAACAATCACGAAATCAGATTACTGTCCCTTTTTTACTAACACAAAACCTTATTCGCTAGATTTTAAAATTGTATTTTGTTTTAATTAAAAAAGAGGACTACAACTGTTGCGGTAAAAGCTGCCTATCTACGCATAAACTGCACTGAATGGTTGAATTTACTATTTTACCTTGTCCTAGGTAGGTGCAAGTTATAAGAGTTTTTGCATATTTATTTTTACTTTTGCAGGCTTTTTATTAAAAAACATATCTTACGACTCATTTCCTCAGATAGTTTTAAAGTATCAACATCTTTTTTGAGTTCTGGTATGTTTGACCTCAGTAAATAAACAAACAAAAATTTGTTGATAACCGCGACGAAATAAATCTCTTTATTCTGAACTTTTGCTACGTAACTACGGCGTAGTACACGTAGTAAATCGTAGGCATAAATTAATATCAAGGGTTGAAATTCCAGCAATTCGATTGTGAATGAAATAGTTTTTCCAGTTTAACCTTCTTAGTTAGTTATAAAAACAAGCTAGCTTATTTTGTTGGGACCAGTTTTGTTTGAATTATACCACAGAGCGAAGCGATCAGTAATCCAGACTGGGCCACCATGAGTACCACTTAAAAGTGCCGTTAAAAGGGGCACCGTTTCAAAAGCGCCGTATAAATAACGCAACCAAGCCATTTACGACTGTGACGCTATTTTATCGATTATTTTCTTTTTCCCCCATTTGCAAATGCAGGCGCTTTTTAGGACATAATGCCGAGCGAAGTAAACCCTAGATGAATAACGCCGGGAATTTAAACACTCATAAATCTTTTCTGGAATTTTAAACAAAAAACTTAAAGAACTTTAAAAATTCAAGTTTATTTGATGTAGCTAATAGTTGATTTATTTATAAAAATAAATATTCTTGATTTACGATAAATAAAATGGGTAATTCAAGAGAGGTAGAGATCTTTGACCAGAAACCATGCACGTATGTATATATTGCATGGCGCGTATTTGAATTAACCCTGTGTTTGTTGTGAAGGGACAAGAGGCCGAGAGGACGAAATAGGACGAGAGGCCGCCGTAAAAACGGCCGAAATGGGGTGAAAACTGTCGACGTTGGCCTGATCCCGCCCGGGACGAGCGACAACGGTAGTGATGTTTCAAATATTATTTACCGATATCGATAAAACTTAATAATATTAAAATATTGCTGTCCGTGAAATTCAAGTTGATATGGTATTTCGTTATTTCCTGTGAAAATATGTTAATTTTTATGTGATTTAATGGTTCAACAAATTTGTTTGAGGTTTTTGTAGTTGACGCATTGTAGGTTTATGAATTACATAGTAATCAAAGTTATTTTTAAAGCCAGTTTTAGTCCCCAATTAGATCTTAGATGTTAACATGTTACAATTTGGTTTAAAATAAACAACACTTACAAACATTAAATATTGTACATCATAACGGAAACATTAATTTGTAAACAATTCGTTTACATACATGCTAATCGTAAATAATGAGTGGAGGTATCGCTATCACAAGCGGGAATCCCTATCGGATGTGATCAGGAGCACTTATTAGACTGCTTATTTTATTAGCTACCTTGGCTTTAAATCAGCTTGTCACCACCAGGTGGGGTGACGGCATCCCACCCAACACTCGATTTCGCTCTCGTATATAAACATATTAGTACAGCCACCCTCTCTAACAAACACCATGGTTAACTCTTACTGCTTTATTGTTAAAGATCAATTTGTTGAGCCTTTTTCATTGTCGTTTGTATCTCAATACGTGCTTCGGATGAACTCTGTTTACTGTTAAGTCAGGTAGACTGTTTGTATTTAGTTTGGTTCTGTTCGTAATTATCTGACCTTTACCCATCTCGGTTAAGGTTAATACTAATTAGTGTTATTGTTGAATTCAAACAGGTTAATTCTTCTTCTTTATGTGAAAAAAAGTGTATGTAACCACTTACTTCTGAAAGTAAAACTATCGAGCTTTTTATTTTAAGTTGGCTCAAAAAATACCTCTAAATCACGTTAAAGTATGAATGAATTTCCTTGAGCTCCTTGTAATTTTTGATGACATATAATTTTTAAGAAGCATAGCTAAAATGTAATTCCATGGAAGTAATTTTGTGATAGAATGTATGCGAAAGCGTAGCTACTATGCAAATTGAATATTCCAAGTAGGTACATAATCTTCTTTAGAACTTAGCCTAAACTGTATGGGCAGATAAGCATTATGTTAAGAAGGCCGGTTGATTTACAGCGTGTGATCAATAAATCCTTTTCCAAAATCTTGTAAAATCCACGTCAGCACGGTCCGGGGCCGGACTGATTGCTCCATCCATCTGCAGGGTCGGATCGAGGGTTAGACGCAAATAAAATAAGAGCCAATAATCGACACTCTCCTTTCATAATAAAAGGTATCTTGAAAGAGATATGAAAGATAAGTGGCCGATTCAACTCAAAGGCCTCACTGCCGCAGTTTTACAAAAGCGGCAAGTGTGTGTAATCCTTGTTATTTGTTTTGAAGTTCAACCTTTTCGTTGGCGCCCCAAGAAACTGCAGTAAAAGTAGATCTATTGAAACTAAAATTTGGGACGAATCTATTGAAATCCCTAAAAAAGTTCTAATGACCGTTGTTTAAACAAAGTTTAACCTGAAATGTTTTTTGACTTGTATAGATAGTGTATAAATAGTTGTTAAGATTAAACTTTTTAAGATAGATATATGTTAAAATAGACCGAAATCAATCAATCAAAATTACATCTCCAAAAAGGGTTGTATTATAAAAGAAATGGTATCATTTACTCATACTCCTCTCTAATTATAATTAAAGCATGTAAACAAGCGTGTTTTCAACTTTGTTACGAACCGTACGTATGTTTGTTGCCCAAGCTGTTTCTGTACCATTGTACTATCATTTTAATATTTGCATAAAAGAATTACTTTTCTCGTACGACACTCGATTATCTTTGTTCTTGTAAAATTTATAAGTTCTCCTTGGGCAGAACTGCTTCAGCTAGATTACTCTAGCCTTTATTGTAGTAATAATAAGTAGAGATTTATACTGTTGGCAAGCAAGTTTTATGATAAGGAAAAAGTGTCTTTTAAACCTTAAGTTTAATAACTTAAATGACAAATAAAAGGTAGATCTTTTATTTGGACATAATAATTAAGATGAACTCCTAAATAATTTTTTCCCTCAAAATTGCCTATTCTTCTTCACATTATGTGTGCAGCCAACAGTATTTATTTTTATGGTAAAAAACATAGGGCCGCAAGTGTTGATTTCTTAATGTAACTTATTGACGCTTGTAATATTAGAGACAGCACCAGCTCGTTTCCTATCTCGAAACCCACATTCGCTAAGCAAGCTCAAATTCTCTAAGCAAGCAGGACAAAAATACATTAAAATAAATTTTAAGACAAAAATTTCACCGAAGAAAGCTAAATCGTCATTTGTAGCGAATGGTTTACGACTTTCTTCGGCAAGGGTCTCGTATTAAAGCACAATCAAGCAGGCGACGCCGCCGCGGGACGCCGGCGTCAATTGCCGACTCCTTTCCTCTTCCGGCCCTCGATACATCCAGCAGGGATAGAGCATAGCGCTAGAAACATACAGATATCCTGCATTTTACCTTAGCCATGTTTAAAAAGACTAATAATTACGATGTTAGAGCCCTAAGCTCTTCGATGACTTAGTTAAAAAGGATGATTGAAAAAGTTTTACTTATGAATCGTAACAGAAAAAATACAAAATTTGTTATTAATAGTAAGAACACAAATTATGTCTAGGAGTCAACAGTAATATCAGAAATATTAGGATATTGTTAAGAATTTTGTCACTAAAATAGCATATCCAGTGAGCTAGCGGGTCGCCGGATCTTATGAGCAGGAAAAGTTGTAAAAATGTCGACTTGTAATGGAATCGGAATTTGATTTGAGGACGTGGTATGTTAACCGAGTTAAACTGCAAAGTAAGTACCGTTATAAAGTTTATGTATTCTTCACGTTTAATTTATTTACTTTTTTTGTCACGTAATTTAATGGAAAAAAATTATATAAAATTTTGTCCTAAACCTTTCTAGAGTTGCAAATTATACCAGGCAGCTTATCCGCATTTATCTCTTGAGTTGATTCATAACACTCTTAGAATCTGACTGCGTTGAACTGAAAAATATCATCGTGCACACTTAATATTTATGGTGCTGCAATAAATTTCGGTTAAGCCCCAGGAATTATGAGGTGGTACTTGAAATTGGAAATGTTATTACAAGCTACAAGCTCGGCCGCGAGACGAGCAAAGTTATGGCAAACATAAGAACCTAAATTAGGCATGATATGGTTATCTTATCTAAATGCTAATGCAAAATCTAAATTCTGAGAAGAATTTGCTACGAGATAATTTTTCCAAAAGCACTTATAGCTTTCCAATTTTGTATGTCGATATTCATTGAAAAATTAAACAGTATGAACTAACTTACTACGAGCACCGAATAAGGGGTTAAATTTTATACAAAACTTGACTCGTAAAATCGCAGTTTTATTTAAGGAAACAACTTTCAATTTAAAAACTTACATATTTAAAGCTTCTTAAACAATTCGCGGATATTTTGAAAACTTTGCTGTACAACGGGTGCTTACTTAGTATCCTTTTTGAGTCGTACGGAGTTGGAACGTTCCTTCAACTACTTAAAAGTTCCGTTGCAAATGAAGCGTTACAAAAATGAAAATCCTTGGAAACCCCACCTGGGTGCGATTCCAACCAACTTTTGTAACAGCGGGGGTTGGATTGGGTTCATGTCTGCTGAATAACTTCCAAAATATAGGCCTTGAAGGCAGATAAATAATCTTTTAGCACTAACTTACTAAAGTTGTCTCTGATGTGCGCATTACAGTAATCATAGTGGCTTATTTTAGTATTGTTTTGACCACGACATTGCCTGAACTTGTTTTTAAATAATTCAGCTTTAAAACCAACGGTCCTAGGTTCAATTTCAGTGCGAGACCCAGACATTAGTTTGTTTAAGGCATGGACAGGGCTGAGTAATTAATGAAATGGTTTCAGGTCCTTGTGATATCTGTCAGTAGGACAAACATGAAAATAACTCAAATTTTAGTTTCAAAAATTTTTTTTGCTTGCATTTTAAATTGTTGTTAAATGTAGGTAAATCAGCTAAAAAAGACAATATTTGAATGATATATTGCTTTTTTTTGTCGACTTCACCTATACTTTTGTAAGTCGTTTTCTCGTTTAAAAAAACGAAATGAAAGTTTCAAAATTATTTGCTGAAATGTAGAAAGTTTCCCGTTACGACCTTTCGGAGCAGCATTCAGCTCCATCGAGCTCCGTTCAGGGAGGTCGGCAGGGAACCGAGAAGTCACTTTTAAGCCATTACTTACTCACTTGTTTTCAATACTTTTTTCCAGTGGAAAACAGCGAAATACACGTCGGAGCAACTTTAGGGCAATCAGCAGGACGGAACTTCAAAAGGGTTAAATCAAATAGACAGATTCATCAGTCCGTTCCGGTTTTATGAAGACTTATTTCAGACTTACCTTCGAGTTCAAATTAGATTTAATCTGGCTCAAAGCTCCAGGATTGAATTTTGTAAACAATTTCGAATATTTCTACAACTCGTAGGCTTTGTGAGCATACCATCGGGAACGGATAGCCGTTGTTTAGAAAATTCCTTCGAAATGGATTCGTACATGGGCATGAGTTTCGGTATGTTTATACTTGTACCCAATGTTTATTTAATTGAGTTTACGCTCACCAGGGATTGTTATTTCAATTAGAAAGTCATCAACATGATTGAATTGTGTTTTTCTCTGATTAAGCTTGTTTTTGTTTACGGTCTGAGGGTGTGATATCCCTGATATTTGGTACAATAAATGTTTATAAGTTTAAAGAATTATCTATGGCATCTAGCCAGCAGATCATACTTTCTACCTGGGTAGTATAAAATGCCCTTTTTATAATTATGCCACAGCCTGCCTGATTTAAAGCTGTTATATGAACTTAAGGATGTGATAGACGACACACTTATGACTTATGTTTGCGAACGCTATCTAACTTATTATGGAGTATTAATTAAGAATTACGTCAGATTGAAGATTGCTAAGTAAAGTTGAAAATGTTTATAGGTTTATAAGTACCGGGCATAAAATATTCATCGAAATCACAAAACTTACATGGTATCTACCTACTAACTTATTCTCAATAGCTCATTAAAACTAACTCTTTACAAATTTTATGTTAAAATATATTATTTATCATCATATCTATCTTTTAATATAGGTATTAAATGTAAAAGGTTTCAGGTTTAATTGTAACATTTTTTAGAAAGCTAAAACATTTTTTTTGTTAATGAGGTTGTGCTGACTGGTCTTAAATACTGTAACTATGAATTTTTGTTTTATCATGGCTTGTGTTGGCCTAATATCAAGTGGTATCGAAGAAGCTTGTATCGAACTTTTCTATGCATATTTACTATTCGCGACTCGCGACATTAGTGGTTCAAGAATGTAGAAGCTTTTAACTTCGGCTAATACGGTCAGAAACAAAATGTACGTTATTCGAACGATATCTTTTCAGCATTACGCTATAATTATTTGCTTAGTGATGCTCTTATCCAAAATTATTTTTATTATAAAAGATGAACAAATAATTGCTGTCAGTCTATCAGATAACTGAAACCCTACGTAAATAGTCGCGTAAACAAATGAGAGCCTTTTCGGTGTTTCGCTTTTGAAGTTTTGGTAAGTTCCTTTCTGTTTTTTGCCGACGGTACCTCCACAGGCGGGAGTCACGGCGGTTTCCCGGATTTTCTCGCAAACATGAAGTGCCCTTTGTGGAGGTTGTGGTGTTCTTTTTCTTTCAGTGACCAGATTGGCTGGCGGTGGGAAATCGATCACGCGTGCCGAATATAGCATACGTTGAGACACGTGCTGCCACTTTACGTAAAACATACGTATGTATGCATGTACTGTAACTGAACTGTGGCTCCGGTATTCTCTCTGAAAAAGACTTGTATACTGTATTACTATTAACATTATAATTTCATTGAATTTTCACTGTTGAGACAGCAAATTTGTTTCTGATTACAATGTTAATTTAAATTTGAACTAATTAATACAGTACCTACTGAAATCTTTTACAATATCCTATTCGAAAACTAAAACCATTATTATGATTCATAATTACTATCAAGAAGTTTTATGATTAAGTAGGTATTTAAACATAAAATACTGTAATGTAGTAAGTGGTATTAGTTAATACTCCTTGGCTCTTTAACAAGTTTGTTTTCTATACTTTTAACGGACAAAAATGTAAGCCGTCATAACTCTAACTAGAAAGTCATTAAAAGAAATGGATTAACTGAAGTAACCATTTACCACTTTATTCCATACTTGGTAAGGTAAGAGTATACTCAGTGCTTTTAAACAAAAAAACTTTTAACGATGGAATAAGATACGTAATGTTCTCCGAATACGCAATGCAAGGGTAAAGGGGCTAAGTAAATTGTTTTGTTTCGTATTAAAATAATGTTACAAAAAGGTTTTATTCAACCTGAAAATACATAATAAAATTTCCTTTCTTTATAGTCGACTTTTGCCGGCGGTTAGAGGGTCAAGAAAAAGAGTTAAGACTTGGTGCAGATGTAACAAACGATGTTTTGTCGAACCTTCTCTTTAAGTTAACTGTGTATTTTGATGGTGTAGCATTAACAAATTTTTTATTTGCAATTGTTTTAGCGTTGATCAAAAAGTTGGAGCTACGAGAGTTTGTTTCTGCCTGCTCGTCAATGCTGCACGCCGCAGTTTTCCATCTTGTCTTGGATATACGTAAAACTGGTTAAAGCAGACTTAGCTCGGGGCGTCGCTTTGTAAAATATTTTTGATTGGCAGACAATCTTAAAATTGGTTTAACCACAAATTTATTGACCTTAACTCTCTTTTTGTTGAATCGTTTCATTTAATTTAACAATTTTGCAAAGATTCTTATTTAATATGGGATAGAAGATATTCCATAGTCCAGGTTTTGCTTGTTTCTTTTAATTTTAAACCTACCATTAGCATTTTAGGTAAGCACCCACAGCCGTAAGAATTAATTAATGTTATTTTGTAGTTTTGCGTAAAAAATAAAAGCGTGTTAGTTTATTTTTAATTTTTACCAATATTTGATGTTTTTAACACAACCCGTCTGAGCATGTAAAATATCTCGTCGATCCTTTTCGTTGTTGATTAGACTAATTAATATAATGTAGGTGAGTAGAGGATTCGTGATGACATTGGTTTGAAAACATAACACGGAAGGTTGCATTGAGTAACAGCGCCCCCTATAATAAAGCTCTTTACAGCATCCGCTGTAAACCGCTGACAAGGCCGTCCTAACTAATGCGTCTCATTAATATCAACCCTAATTAATTGTTTGCATGTCCATGAAGAAATGTGCCATCCCCTCAAATTTTCATACGTAAGAAGGTAATGCAAATTAATGAACAGCTAAAACATTTTTCCCTTTATTTACGTTTAAAAGGAAATGTTTCAAAGGCGAAGTGACTGGGTATTTTGATTCTATTTAAGGACCTAAGCTTGAGGTTGAAAAAATTAATATTATATACAATTTATTTATACATGATAAAACAAAATAGTCGTTGTATGCACAAAACATATGTCGTAACAAATTTTTTGTTCAAGGTTGTCAAAGCCTCATCTGAATCTCTTCAATATGTTCTGAGAAAAACTGTAACAGACACATTCACAAGCAAATTGGCCCGTTTATCTTAAGTGTGTATGGTTTTGGACAAAAATATTCTTAAAAAGAATAAAATTAGGTACTTGGAAACTGCTCTTAACTGTTTTTAGCTTAGGGTCCCATTGTTAACCCTACTTCGAAATAAGAACGCTTTTAAAAGTAATGTTGTTTTCAATTATTAATTCGTAAATATTTCGTTGGGCACACATTATTATGTACAAAAAACATGCTTAGAAAAATAAAAACAGTATCGTATTGTATAACAATAGTGTTTAATAAACTGGAGTATAAGCCATGAAGTGAAAATGGCTGTAAAATGGCTTTTGTCTAATAGTGTAATGCTTACATTCATGTATATTATGCAGTTGTATTAATACAAATATTTGATTGAAAATCATTAACAAATACAGATCAGATCAAACAGTTAAAGCCTGATTGACTAATTGAGAAAAATATGTCTTATATCCTGTATGACTTACGACTTCATATAATCCGTTTATCGTCTGCCACTTTAACATTTAACTTAAAATTACGACTACTGCCGTAAAAGCGTGTGCGTAATGTTGACCCATGAATTAAAAAAAACAATACTTACAAAAGCAGTTTTAAAAATGGAAACAGTTTACAGCAACAAAAAAGCAATTATGAATAATTTTTCAGTAAAATATTTTATGATACAAAACGGCCTCTAAGAGACTAGAGATATTTGATATGCTCAATAGTCTGAAAAACTTTAATTGGTGATTGTTATTTAGAATAAAAAATACTAGTAGTTTTATCAAAAAAGCGTTGTTTAGAATATGTAAAGGCATGGATTAAAAAACTTTGGCGCGTTTGTTATCAATTAATAAAACTAGCCGTGCATGGCGTGGTGTAAAGAGGGAAGTAATTACCTTCCTACGCCGGTTGGTGTGTGGTCGTCGACTGCCGCTGATAACGTATAATCCGATAAAATATACCCATTGCTCCAAACGCTCATGTAATTACTATTTACTGCGTCTCGTTCCTCCGGTCGTGGTGACCTGCTTCCCAGAACAGGTCAAAGTCAACTATATACACTTACAAAGATCAGCTTTTATCTTGGCCCATGATTCCAACAAGCATTGAGTTTGTTGTTGATTTTACAAGCCTTTTATTGGATCTTACGAAGAATGTTCAAAAGTTTTATGTAGATTGCCCACTAAAATCACGAAGGTAAATTGGACAAATTCACTTTTATTTAGGTTGGCTATTATCACACATCTGCATACCGACCTCGGTCAGGCAAGATGTCGGGGTAGGCCTCAATTGCCTAATAAATGAGCTGAGATCTTGCTAACCATTTTCACTCAATAAAGTTTGTAGTAAGAAAAGGATAGCAATAAAATTCGGCTTACGTTCAACTATTGATGTCCTGCTCTTTAAAGAAGTGTAAAAACGTGTACAGCTTCACGGGTCATTCCCAGTGGCCACTTTCACCATATCTTGGGTTGGGGTCCCATCTGACCGCGATCCCTCGCATTACTCCCATTTGATAAAGTAAAGGTGCCTTTTCGAATGGATGTTGGTAATTAAAATTAATTATATTTTTAACTAATGCAAGTTAAAATTTACCGAAGCACTATCAGTTAGTGGAAAACAGCATCCTTAACTAAACATTACAAGAGGTAAACTGTATCTATGTAGGTATGTTACGAACCCTCTGCTTTGGAAAACAAACTAGTATTACCACAAATGAAACACAAATATTTCTAAAGCACATGAATGCAAGGATTGAAGCCGGAGAGAAATGTAATTAATTTGGATTACAATAGCTTTCATGCAAAGAGAAAGGAAAACTTGTATAGAAAATTACGGTCTTTAGATATTTTATTTTTATGTTAATGAAAACAAGACTTTAGTAGTCTATAATGTTGTGGATGTTAATGAATTGGTATTTTAAGAAGGTTTAAAAAATCAAAATTTCAATGTTCAAACTACCTATACATTTTATTGTACCTATCAATGTTTATTATTTGAGAATGAAGGTTCATTGTACGTTTTACGAATTCAATACCAGTAAATCAGCAAAATTTCATTCAAGTGACAGCTTCATTGAAATTATTTTCCAATCGCTGTACTAACATCTACTAATTCATTCTTTTAATAATACTCATTTGTCAATAGGTGTGTTAGTAAGTATATGTATTTCGTGTTTGTATGTTTCTATTTAAAACGTTAATGATGGTTTTACTTTTCAGAATCTGTAGTTTTAAATCCCGGAATTATAACAAAAAAATGTTACTGCGCTGGAAAACCTTAAAATATTTAGTTTCCCTTTAGCTGGAAATTTTGGATTCATGTAATGTTTGTAGTGCGAAAAATGTATAAAATAAGATTTGATTTTTGGTAGTGATGAAGGGTTTGGCTAGTCTGTAACATTTCGTTTCGTTTGAAATGTAACAATACAAATTACTTTGTTCCAGTTGGTGCCGATGCTTGCTGCGGTCGTCCTAAGTCGAGAATGTTCCGAAACCGTTAGCATTCCAAAATTAAACGTTACCCACGTCAAACTGAGTAAATAGTTTCACTTAAACAAAATAATTAAACAATGCACTGTAGTTGTCACATGCACACAAGGTAGTATTGGGTGACGATAAAATGAAAATCATGCATTTCCTTAAAATACACAATTACAAACAGTTTAAAAGTAATTTGTATTTAAACTAATAGCTGTGAGTGGCTTTAAAAAAGAAATAAAAATAATTAAAAGATTAACGTAGCTGTTACATTAAATCACAAACGTTCGCTCTTGCGACTGGATAAACAACGTTAACCTCAAGAGGAATACACTTTGTTCCCTGCATCTCCTTTATAGAGGTACGCAAATAATCATTAAAATGTTTAATTTTAAAGTAATGGAAGGTCCGTTCCACAAGGGTCTCTTTGGCGGGTCTACAATATATCTTGTGGGCAGGCAACCGCGATTTGACTGACGCCGCTCTGTGAAAGGACATTTATCAGCCTCACTAGCGGGTAACACTAAACCAAACAACAATGAATTCTCATTTACAAATTGTCTTAGCGGAATGCGCTTATTTTTTTCACTGTTCTTGAAAGTTGAACGGTTGGGCTATTAAAGTTGTTTTTAATAATATAGGAATATTAGTAGCGAATTTACTGATTATAGTGTTTACCTATTGTATAATGAAATCGCAATTCAAAGCGCTGAAATTAATTGCAGTATGAGTATGTGTACGGCTTAATAGTTGTCTACGTATAAAGAGGGCTCTCGGACTGTATTCACTGAATGTAAGCCACTTATGAAAATGAATGTAAAAGGTGGATAAACCAAAGCCTATTTTCCGCCCGAGGTAAAACAGGCGGTTACAAATTGCTTTGGGCAAAGCGTAAATTTTAATTTTATCTCTAATATCCAAATGAGCACCGTGACTCGACATAATAAATGTATTCTTACCACGTAAGCGTGTTGGTCGATAATTCCTAATGAACGGTTGCACTGCAATGCAACAAGTTCAAAAACATAAAAACATTATGTTAACCTACCGTTAAACAGGTTGAAAATTTGGATTTTTTATTCTACCTACCGTTAAACAGGTTGAAAATTTTGATTTTTTAGTCAAGTTCATTATTTTCAATTTGCTAAATTTAAACTAAGATCACCAACCAACATATGTGTCTCAGTTTCTTTTTGATGTTTTAAAGATTACGACTCGCCTGATGGTAAGCAGTTTCCATAGTCTTAAAATGGACGCGATTTTCTGTATGGATTTAGGACGTTTACGTTTATAAGGTACATTTGTTCGATAATTAAGCTTGAAACTGTAAAGTATGTGTCTAATACTTGTTAGTAGCAGTCAGGTGGATCAGCGTTCAAGTCACGATGGGACAGTTTATTTCAACTTCACAACTTCCCCGGCCCGGTTCCAATGGGGCATAATTTTCATAAGTAACGCGCTGTTGCGACTTCGCACAAAAATTAGATTCATCAACTTCTCAAGGCACATTGCTTCGAGCCTCGCTTTCAATTCGATTCTACTTCCTAACGAGTGCGTGAACAATTCGAACGCAACTTTTGTTGCTTAATATTCAGTTTTACCTCATTTCAACTCCCAATTGAGTAAAACATGAGATGTTAGCATGAAATATGTTCCGCGGTAATGGAATTGAGAGTCGTATATGAAATTATACTCGTACTAACATCACATTATTTTATTATTCGTTCAGAAGAATAAGGAGTCGTTTTATGTCGGTATAATTCAGCAATATTTTAGTTAATGTACTTCTCCGCATTATGTTCGTAATTTCTAGCTGCTCAGTACTAAGATTTACTTTTAGAAAACGCTGTATATAGAATCATTATAAAATGCAATAACACGTTCCAATGTTAATACTCTACGTTTGTTATGCAAAGTATGTGAAACACAAAACGAATAAATAATAAACGTAGGTAGAAAAGTTTCTGGAAATAAATATGCCAATATGATATTTACGGTAATAAGAAATCGGAGCGCAAGACATTGAATGCAAGGTGGCATTCGGGGCCAACATAATTTACTTATCTCACGCGAGACCAGAAAGTTTTCGTTCAAACAAATAATATAGGTTTCCATCGGCGTGGGAGCACCTGAGCGGCACTAGGCGGCGCTACGATCGGTGGGTCCCGGGGGAAATAAAAACTTTGTCGCACGTCGCTCGCCCTAAAGCCTTCTTTCAGTCGTGGGCCACATCGCGCGCAGAGCTCTACTGCTTCCTACTTTCCACCACACATACATTTTATTCCTTTGATTCTTAGCGAAACATATACATACTTAGTAATCTGTATAATCTAAAACTGATACCAATAACAACAAACAAAAATGTATTTACATGTAAACTCAAACCAGAATTTCTTCGATTTACGTAAAATAATATTACTGTAAAATAATAACATGAACGAATCCATTTTTTTATTTAGTTTGAATTTTTACATTCCACTTCAATATTGGCTGTAGTTCGCAAACTAAACTGTTTCATTTTATGCTCATTCTACTTTAAATATAGAAATACCGAGACGTAATTAAATTTTGAAGTTCGTTTCCATACGCAAAAATTAACATTTGCAGTAGTAGTTGTAACGTCAGAATTTGTTGAAATGACTGCTCCAATATTACTAGTGCTGAAAGTTTCCAAGTTTCAAGTTCGATAACTGCCGGATAGCTGGTGGAATTTTTAAATTAATTTCGAGGAAAAATTAAATCAAACAAGTTTTCCAAGATTAAATTAAATACGTCGTAATTTCTGTCAGGAAAGTTGAAAATTGATCGGCGTTTTGTCAATCGTTTTCTGTTATGAAATTATAACTACGGAACCGTTCGTTTGTTACATATCTTTTATGTTGAAATAATCACGCTTACCTAACCGAATGTGTTTGCTTGTAATGATGAAAAAACTAACATGCTTTTTGCGTATGACCCACCTTGATTATTTATTTTTAATACTAGTATTGTAAACAGGTAAAACGGTGGTCGACAGGTGTGAGTTAATATTAAAAATACTTTACTGCTATGATTCAAAACATCTTTAACCAACAGTTTTTAAAATAACGTTACGATACTTAAACTATATAGTTTAATACAACAATAAGAAAAAAAATCTAAGCGGAATAAGTCGTGAGTGATCTAGAATTCAAAAAGTAAAATATAAAACTTTTTGTTATTTGATTCAAATCCGTTTATTTATACACAATCCATAAAACCTTCGAATAAACATTTCTTCTTTTAAGCAGTCGTAAAAGGGGCTTGAAAAAGTGAACCCTAAACTTATTTAAAGTTTTACCCTGGAAAATCCTTAAAGCAAACTGTTCACTGAAGATGGAATATGTATTAGAGAAGAGAATTGCTTTCTCGTAAACAAAGTATAAAGCTAAAACTATCCTCATACATTTTATGGCGCGGTTACTTTGAATGATTTATACTTGTTAATATTAAGGTTTTCTTAGAACTAACTCAATAAAAGCATGTTTATAGTTACAATTTAACCCGATAACATTCGTATAAAATCATATTCCTTTATCCCGCACAATCTTGTAAGGGATAAAGTAAAACTGGAGAAATTATAATCCCACATGAATTTTAGTAGAGAAAACAGTTTTGTTTTTAAAGGGGCTTTATTTAAATTAAAATATTAAATAATGTAACAGCTAACACTCTTCCAATAACACAGTGCCGAATACCTAACCCTCAGTTTCAAAGGGGTCCAACTAAGTTTGCCCGAAGGTATTTCTCGGATCATCAAAACCATTTTCCAATTTTAACTTCGCTCCGAAGGATGCCTAACGATTTTCAAATTAAACTTGCTTTGACAGACTCATCGAAATGTGTTGACCTTTCGAAGGATTATAGCGGACATTATTAAATATTTTAAGAGAACAAATTTTTTTGCTATCGAACCAGATTTGATTGGGTAGCGGATTTGTTTTTCATTATTAAATTTTACCCACTTCTGTTATTAATGGAGTTAATCTTGAAATTGGTAATCTTTTCATTTCACTTTTTAACGATTACAGTATCGTTTACTAGTTTCAAAAAAGTAGTTTAAAGAATATTTATAAGAACTTTAAATTAACTACTTTAAAATCCAATAAAATTATTACTAACTGATTGAACTTCTTAACATATTTTATCTTCTTCACCTTAATATTTTTTACCTCTTCTGATAAAAATAATAAACTAAATTATTTTATTAAAACTAAACATACCATCAGTGCATAAAGCTATAAAAGCAAAGCCCCTGTAGTGTAGGATTCCAAGTTTGTGTGTTTGTGTGTCATTGTTTAGAGATCTCAGAACGTCGCTGGAGTCAATATGCGGAACATTTCCTATTACACGCCCACTTCTTCCTGTGAACGCTGCGGATGGACACAGAGTTGTTATTTGCTTTTGAAATTTTTTGTTTAAAATACAATTTTCGTCTTATTTTAAAAACATTCTAATCTAATGTGGTAGCAAGTATTTATTCCTTTTAAAAAACATTTCACACTATACGAAAACTCCACACTAGCTATTGTAATTTTTTTATTATATTTTATAACATTAAGTTGGACCTACGTAAAATTGGTCATCGCAATAATTTCATAACTGCTAGTTTTCGAGGCAACTCTGAAGTTATTGGGCTCAAATATGATAATACAAGATTTGATTGTAACAACTCTTTTAGCATCCAAGCATATTTTTATCCCAACACAATTTGTAATGGAAGCGACACGCGGAGACAAGAGAGCAAGTCAGACCTGGGGCGAGACGGAGCGGGGCGCAGTCTGAATTACTTGCAAATTCCATTTTACAGACTACGGCCGGTGTCAGAATAACCTACCACTGAAACTCACTCGCAAAACTTCTCTCAGGTTGGTCCTGCAATAACTTCGACAGGTCAGCTTACGAGACTTGGACGTTTAGATTTTTTTATCCAGTTGAGTTTGATGCGGTATAGTGAGAAGAATTTTATTTTGTTAAATCAATGCATTGATTTTTGATGTAGGTAATTGGATGGTGATTCTTTTAATGTTGTAAGCAATATGCATAGTGTATATATATTAAGAAACCTATTGGGTTTATAAGACCACTTACTTAGGGAGGCTATTTTATCCGAATAAAAACCTAAAAATAACCAGTTCCAGCGAACAAAATTAATCAGCATAAAGTTCCTAACAAAAAGGTCCCAAATACTCAAACAAGACATGATCAGTGTTGTTTTCCAATTCGTCGTCATGATTACAGATGCGAAGTGGCCAGGGGCGGTGCGATTTGTATGTAAGTAGCGGGGCGTTACTGAGAACTTAGCTCATTACCACCTCTACGTCCGCGGAATGACAATCACGTATTTTTTGCTCCGTCCGGACTGACTCGGTGCTTATTAGGGACTCGACTTGGTAATATTGAAAGTTGTACCGAGCTAACTGAATGATGCTAATGTTGGATCTGCGGTTTAAACTGTGAAGTGACTTTTAAAATTTTAAAATAATGTTTTCCCGTTTTTACTTAAAACTAAATTTTAAGAGCGGTGTATGGTTTCTGGTTAATATTAAAGGTAAATTGATAGATCAATATTAAAATTGTATTGAAAGGGTTATAATTAGAAAAAATATGAAGATACCAAACATGCAATTGGTTTAAATGTAAAGAAAGAGTTATCTAGTTAATAAATATTAAAGAAAATTATTTCATTTGCTTCAGAGCAAATTTCCACAAATGCCTACCTACGATAGATTACACCGACACTATAGTTGACTTCTGCATTGTATTCTGAAATGGCACACTTACACTCAAGTCTCTGACTTATGAATAATTTACTCGACTGGCAAAGTGTTTATAGTGATAGCTTGGCTGACTCCACATCACAACCGCAGTCTCACGTGAAAATAAAACACCTAGATTTTTCCTTTGCGATCTCAAGAGTCTACATTCAAGTAGTTAAAGATTTATTCAACAAAAACGACTTAAGATCTAGCATACAATAAACTAAATTCGTCTCTATTTTTAGGTTGGTAGAGTGCCTTGTTCAATGGCTTGAAAATGTTTATTTTGTCTGTTGTTTTAAAGTAAAATTGTAGATGTAAGGAGTTACGCTTGTAGATTTGAGTAGGCTATTTAGTATCAAAAGATTATGAGGATAAGGTTCACAATCATCTGCGGTATTTGGTGAGTATTGTACTGTTGTCTTAGGCCACAAAAAGTGAGAATTGTTTGGTAAATTCTTATTATATTAATAACACTCAACATGGAATTGAATAAGATTCACAAAAAATATGGAATTATTCTGAATAAATAAAAAGATCAGTGAATAAACGAGCATTTATAAAAATTTCTAATGAAATAGTTCAGTCTTTTTTCAGTAATTTACCTTTCTGTGTGACATTGTTTAAGGTGATTTATACGATGATATGAATTGTGAATAAATTTTTTTCTACTTGGAAAACCGCTGTTTGTTTGGGCTGAGCAATCGACATTCACAAGTAGTGGTGGTACGTCGGGAAGGCGGTAGTAAATAACAGCCGAGATCGGATTATTTCGATAAGATCGTAAAATGAAACAAGGCGCTCACTGCGACCGCTTCTTTTGAATATGTTACCTCGATTTCATAGTTCTACTTAATGTTACGACGGATTTCTGTGATTTAATAGCAATGTTGTTTTACACTGTAGTTCTTAGCAATTTATTATTTAAACATTTTTACAGTACGTGCCGTTAATTAATTAATCCAAATTGTGATTCCAGTCTACATTTTCGATTTTTGATTATCAATCCACTTCTCTCAGTTATATAATACCTACTAGTGTGTTGTTTAGCTACATGCGAAAAAAACAAACTATTATTCTATTCTTCTTTAAGTTCTCATAGCAACTCAGAGTTCATTTCTACAGAACACTAAAAATCAACATTATCATGGTATTTTTATGCAAAATCTTTCATAATCAAGACAAAGTTAGCGTTACTAATTATTCTTATAAATTAGAACAAGTTAGCAAATATATAAGTACGTTCAAATCAATACCAATTTATTAGAATAAAGGTAGTTTTTGCCGCTAGTGATCTCTCTCTCTCTTTTTGCTCTATGAAAGTAAAGGATGTTTTTCATAGTGAAGTTTGAGTTTTGAATATAATGAGCGTGTTCGATAGGGTCTAGACGGTAGGTATGCGAGGTGAAGCACGCGCGGTCAGATGCGGTGCAATCTTATTTTTCCGGGTGGCTCGCTGGCCTGCTGCCGGCGGCTTATTGCCTACGTGCCATCGGCAGTGAACATGCTATGCAGACTTGATACATGGATTGCAGATCAAAAACAAATTAGTAAGATTTAAAGTGAAAAATTACGCCAGTCATGACAGGTTTAAAATGAGAGGTTTATCTGTTAAACCAATTAATGTTACAAACCCTAAAAATATATACAATTTCTCATTATTTTCTAGGCAAGTATTCTCCACAGTAGTAGTTTCAGTCACATCATTGCTTACAATGAGGTGACGTTGCGGCCAATTGGTTGCCTTAAAAATAAACAAAGGTTATTGCGGTAGTTTACGACATACAAAAACTACCATTGAATGGAGATTGATGGAGGTAGTACCGGTCAAAGAAGCTTATAGCTTATAGGAATTTTTGTATCTAAAAAATTAAGATATAGAACAATTTTGTTTACCAAGTTTCATAGTAAGCAGCACTCGTTTATATTGGTTTCTTCCTCGAAGTACAACCTCACGCTTTTCTACGATTATCTTAACACCTAGATAGGTGATTTCATTTAAGAACTTTTCTGTGGTTTGGTTTACTGTTTTATGGTGAGTTGCATGTAGACATTTTTGGTGCCGATAGTATGATTTTTGGTGTTAAGTTTGTAATATTAAAACTAGATTTCTATCGCGTTTTTGCGTAGATTTCGTTTTTTTATCCTTCGGAAATCCTGCAATTTAATCGGGATAAAAAGTAAACTATATGATAATCTAGGCGATAGACTATCTTTATGCTAAATATTATCCCATTAGCTGCAGCATTTCTCGTGTGATTGAGTTACAAACATCCAAGTAAACTCTAACTCTAAACATTCACATTTATAATATTAATTAATAGTAGGATGCTTGGTGTAAACTATCTGTACGTAAGTTTTCTTTGCAGAGGAAGGTACAGCCGTCATATTATTCTATCGCGTGACTATCGACTGCGCGCACACTGAACATATTAGTTCACCCGTCTCTGCCTCCTCGAGATATTGTCCAGCCCCGGGGGATTCCCGACAAAAATGTTTACCAAATAAAAATGTCATTGGTTATCGCCTTGCCGAGGTTCCATAAAAGGATTTGATGGACTCATTTTTGTTGTTTGTATACTTGCTAGATTTTTTAGAATCGTTGACAAATTTTTTTTTCAAAGCGAAGATATAGTTACATTGAACCGACAAATAAACTGAGAATCAGGAGCAAAATCCTTCTGATCGTAATTTTTTGGAAGAAAGCAACATATTTTACGAGCGAAGTTGTGTTATGCAATTACGGCAACAATAACGTAATAAGGCGAACCACGGATATTGTGCCGAATGTCGCCAAGAGGGTAGTCGAAGTCGAAAAAGTGAAAGTTTTTATCTTAAGCCGGTCCCACGCCGGTCGTTTTCATTTCTGGCTCCATCGAGATTGCAGGGTTGAACCGACTACGGATAATTGCTGATCCAACGATATACCTGAGGCCAATAAGTAGACACAAATATTTGATACGGTCTTTGCGCACGGAGGTAGTGCAAACATAATATCCTGTCTAGACAAAAAATTGGTTCAACTTCCTTTCTACGTCTTAAAAATCTTACATATAAATTCATATTCATATATACTATCACGAATTCACATTGTTTTATTTTATTAAAAAGTAAGAAATTGCAGCCCTAAAATCTCATGAACATAAAAAGTAAGATCTTGCTCTAGGGAGAAATAATTCATAAAATTATGTGACCGAAATCGTAGCGCGGTTGTTGTCTACGAATTTACTACGTCGTCACTACAAGTGCTACGAAGACTACGCGCTTGTGATGATTAACCAAACAGCTTTTTACTTTCAAAATGGCTCCAGCATGTTTTTTCCTGTTAGAAAGAAAATAGATTTTGCATGGAAAAAAGGGGCTCCCTTTTCTATGCATAAACCTATTCAAAATTTTTGCCTTTTAACATCAGGCGGGAGGCGTCGTCGCCATAGTCTAATAAAACGAGTAGAGGTAATGTTCTGTTTGCTGCCGCTCGCTGGTGGAGATGACTGATAGAGCACGGTCGCACCCCCTACCGAACTACTAAATAAACCAACATATTTATTATACTATACTTTTGGCTTAACCCAGGTTTTGCGAAAAAGTGAGAAGCATGTCGTTACGTACAAGCATTTATAGCGATGTAAATATTCATCTGAGTTTTGTAAAATTTAACTTAATACCCACAATGCACTTAAAATGAAATTAAAAATGGAGCTACTTTTAAAATACTCCAATAGTTTATCACAAGTAAAACTGGTTTCTCGTAACTTAAACCCGCTTTGTGTATAAATCAACACTTTAATATCATTAACCAACTGCGCCTAGCACGCCTTTACTTCCAGCGCTTAATTTTCCCCTAAGAGTTTAATATTACATGGAACTATTTCTGCAACTTGCTTCGGATTTATACCGCTATATTTTTGTCACGATATTTTTACTTTTGTCTGGTTGACTTAGTACAAATATAGTTTAGCACTGAAGTTGGTGGGAAAATGATGAAGACTAAGTAAGTACCTAATTAAGTGAGTACATTTTTGTTTTGTAAAGGATTTAATGAAATTAGTATCGAATTATTTACTTGATCAATTCCCGAATTGCTAAATTAATGACTTTTTATTTTGTGTTAAATTTCAACCAAATTAATTAGTGATTTTTTTATTTTGATTTTGAAATGTTTTAAATTCAAGGTTTGAAATAACACAAAGGGTATCGTCTTTAAAACAAACTAATTAGTTGCGGCATTTGCTTATTAAACTTTAGATTTTAGAATAAAAAACACTTTTGTAGTGAAAAAATAAATCTTTATGGATCGTAGGATAATGAAATAGGTTGACAAAGTGGTACAGTAAACATAAGAATAGATATACTCGTAGTTACATTTGATTAAAATTACCTTGTTACGTTTTACCTTATGTTGGAAATGAAATAATAATTTTATATACATTTATTTTTCCATATCAATGTTTTAATATTGTCGTTCTCTCTTAAAAACGAATGAACATTTGACTTTCTCAACCTTTCATTATGAAAAATGATGCGAGCAATCAAATTACTTGGTTCCTCAGATCTTTGCTACTTACTGGAATGATAAAAAGTGTTCTTGGTGCTCTGGAAATGTCTCGTTTTGAAATGAAATAACAGCTTCCAAATAAGAACAACTTAGCATTTTGTTTATTAGATTTAAATTTGCAACTAGTCATATTCATTATTCTGATTTATTGATTTGAAAGATTTTAAACAAATGTAAAAACGCTTATATCAATAGAAAACTGGATAAATACGTTTCACTAAGGTTTTCTTACTAAACTTTATTCATTCATAGAGTGGTACACTTACATGCTTACATATTTAATTTAGCTTCTTTTACTATAAACAAACTGACGTTTGTATACATTAAAAATATATTTTTACATCAAATGAAACTTGTTTCAATAAACGGACACGGATTGTTGAAATTTAATAATTTTCGCGATCAAGTTAGAAAATTCAATGAAGTCGCAAACACAATAGACATTTACAGTTATTCATAGCTATCACAATTCCATTTGAGTAATTTTGGTGCTGAAACGAATTGATTCGACAAGTTGACGACTCGCTCGAGGAGTCATAAAGTTGGGAGTACCTCAGAGCTTAATGTAGACGTTGCAAGAAACAATTAGACTGGGGTACAATCACTGTCTCGGATATGCGAGCCGTGGAGGCGGCATTGCAATGTACTCATCGTAAAAAAAACTTTGATGGCATATTTTTAATCATAAGTTGAAAACAACTAATCAGTTTATGTTGTGCAACCAATTATTTCGTGTAGCGTATTTCGCTGAGAAAAAAAACAAATGGATTGTATTTCGATTTGGCAGTATTTTTCCGTAAAATATGATTTTTGGAAATTACCATCAATCATAAAATTTTCAGCTATTGCTATATTATTTGTGATGTAATATTTAAATCAACCATAAATTCAGACATCACAATTAACTAACTTCTTAAAAATTAACTTCTGCATTGTTTTATTAGTGAGGATTCGCAGTTCATTGTAAGACGCGGCAACAACGTGTCGAATAGGGTGTAATATGGCGGGTATAAATCGTGCTTTACGCTGAGTACATGGCGAGCGCCGCACTTACAACACCCATGATCGCAGAATGAGAGACATTCGCGAAGAACGCTCACGAAATTCCCTTTTAATTGTCATACCGTAAGGTCTGTGTGTCACAATGATGCATACCTCGACATTAGTTATAGGTAATAATAGACGCTTGATCGCTACGTTATTCCGCAATGGAGCATTTCTTAGCTCAGATAATTAACATGTGGTATAATGGATATCGATTTGTACAGGATGAAGTTGTTAATTTAAAGTACACAAGAAAAGAATACAAGAGTTATGTAATTGAAAGTAATTATCCTCCATAACTGTTTTAAAGCGTTTTATTAACTATTAAACTCATTTGTATGCTAACTTCGAAAGACACTACTTTTATGAGCACTTTATATTTAAAGTGTTTCCAGTTAGTAGAATAACTGACTATAAAAGCCGACTTGCACAATATTCAAATGTGATTGCATCTTTGCCAAAACTAGGGAGTAAATGGCGCCGCTAACATTAATATACAATAGGCATTTCTGACCCTCCTTATGTCGCGGCAGGCCCTTTGTTTTTATAGGCTGTTGGATAAGCATTAACTAAGTAATTCTAGGGTCAGGTACAAATTATGATGGCCAACACCGACCTTTAATGCCTTTGTATGAGCCAGCCACAGGGAGATCAATACTAGAAATAGCTATTAGCTTAGGTTCATGAAATGCTCTAACAATCACTACTTTGACCTTCATAGACAATAAACGCTGATGGAGCGCTATTTTCACAAATAGATTTAAGGTTCGCCTCTATATTACTCATACATTATAATAACAATGTGTAGACATTTTTTTTGTTGGGTCATATTATTAGTATGCCTCTAGCAATGAGAAATTAAAAAACCTATAATTTTTTTTATTTAAATACCTCAATTTCGTTTAGGTAAGAACAAGGTTTTTCTATCAAAATAAATAAAACATAGTTTTATAAAGAGTCTTTGTAAATAAAACATGGTTTGCTATAAATACGTTTCTATTAACTTAAGTCATTATACCTATGTACTAGTACTAGACCGGATCAGAATTCACAGGTGGGGTAATGGGAATAGGCCTGCATCAATAGCCAATGCAATTAGCGGGAGTGCACCGTTTTTGATGTAGTGCCCAGCTCTCGTGTCGAGTGGGCCGGTATAAATAAATCTACTACTGCGTTGCTGCCACCCTAGTACTTTCAGTTTATATTAAAGGGAATCAATGTGTGATTGCAATGCTGGAAAGTAATATTGTCAATGTATATCTAGCAATCGAATTGTGAGTATTATAACTAATAAGTAGAAATTAAGGTATATTGGCAAGGTATAGGAATGAATGTGTATCATGTTAGACATGACATTTGAAACTACTGATATAAGAAAGATACTTGTGATAAATTATCATTGCTAATCTTTATCACTTAAAATAAATGTAATCGGTCTAAGGTATTTAATTAGTAACAAAACGAGCTCTACTGATTCGAACGAGTTGTCTTGATAAACTCACCTGAATTCAAATGATATCATAATAATGATCTTATGATATCTTAAGGAATTTCAGGTAAGTTAAAATTATCATTAATTTCGTACTAAGTCATAACTTTGCTGTACCTACTTATTTGTTACACTTACATGTAAAATATTAAATGCGTTAAAGGTTCTTAAAGTACTCGTATTAATATAAATGACAATTTTTAAATGAACAAAACTGGAAACATTAAGCGAATTTAAAAACAACGATAAAATTCAGGTTACCCATACTTTATTTTGTGTTCTATATACCCATAATACGGGTATTGTCCTGTCGTGAAACAGTTCATCAAGGCAGTTTTTAATTTAATAAATTAACAAGGCGCTCGTTTGTTCGCGAGCACCATCGAAAGGCAAAATAATAAAATTGTATTTTGGATCTGTCGATGAACGTGCAACATTGTTGATTTACGATTTCATTAGTTATGTCCACTATAAGAGTGTACAATAAGCTTCTGATGTTCGTATGTTTTATACATATTTGTAAACCTTGCATATAAAATGAAACTTCGTAATACAAATTCGTACTATAGATATATAAAAGATAGATTCATTTTTTTTCATAATTAAATGAACACCTAAGAGTATTCTCATTTCTCAAGGAACATTGTTATTAGCAAGGGATTTTGAATAATGGTTACTTTATTTGTTTTATCAGTGGAATTATAGCTCTAACTGTATTTAGTTGTATCGCGGACGTTTGTTGTTCGATGAGACAGAAGCATATTACGCATCTGCAGAGTTGCACCCCACGCATTATAGAAATTTAAATGCAAACATACCGGTGGAACTAATTTCGAACGGATCAATTTAAGCTTTCATAAAAGCCAATACTATTTGATAATTTTACTTGTTTCACGATAGATCTGCTTGATAAATAGGGATATATAAAACACATTTTTTATTGAGTGGATAAATAATGGTTTGGTCACATTAAACCAAACATTTACACACACATAGTCACGGGCAACAGCTTAATAATTGTATAGTAAAAACTTGGAG
Source organism: Choreutis nemorana (assembly GCA_949316135.1). Taxonomy (NCBI): domain Eukaryota; kingdom Metazoa; phylum Arthropoda; class Insecta; order Lepidoptera; family Choreutidae; genus Choreutis; species Choreutis nemorana. Next base: position 6,829,723 of record OX438598.1, read on the forward strand.
ACACATTTTTGAACAAAAACAACTCACATTAAATTCCTTAATAATGTTTTCATAACAGTTAAGTTATTTACTTTGGAATGTTTCCAAACAAGTTATAACATATCCTAAGTTGGCAACAAAACTTGCCTGTTAGTTTTTTTTTCTTTAATAATTTCCGCTTCTGCTTTTACTATCTACTTTGCTTAAATACTGTGCAGAGGGAACTTTTAAAAGTGAACAAAAAGTTAAAGTAGGTACGCTAAATAGATGGTTGACGTTGTATCATGTTGTGGTTGCAATTATTTTAACTCAAATCATGGCTTTTACTTGACAAAATTGTACTCTACCCCTTAACAATATTATGTACCCTTTGACAATATTATGTATGTATAAGGAAACATCTAAATGAGTTTGATAGACTAGGTCACGGCATAAATACCAGAAATAATGATAAATTACGTATCCCTACAGTTAGATTAGCAAAAACTATTAAGTCATTTATTGGATATTGTGTTCGTTTTATAATAAAAATTCCAAGAAATGTCAGATATTAAATTTAAGCAATATGTTAAACACATTTTTATTAGGATGGCTTACTATAAAATTCAAAATTATGTAGAGGATAAAGATATATGGAAGTAATTTGATTAGCTGCACAGGTTAATCTTATTGACAGTTGGAGTGTAGCTAGAATTATTATGTTGAAAAATTGTAATTTGTAGTAGAAAATATTGTATTTGAATATTGAAAAAAGCAGCTACGGAGGTTTTTTGCCGGATTCTTCCCAGTAGAAATAGCATTCCGAACCGGTGGTAGAAAAAAATTTGACAATTTGAAAGTGCTTATTTGAATAAAAACATCTTGACTTTGAATTTGACTTTAAACCCTTGTTTTTGACGTTTCCTTGCGAAATATAAATTTAAAATCATTTCTGCTGGTAAGACTACCTACCATCAGCAAAGACACAAAAAATTACAAATTTAAACATATTTGCGTACTTTCGATTTTTCATCCCCGCTTTCACCCCCTGTACCTTTTGAATGGGGACCCGATATCGATTGCTCGATACGCTCAATTAAGTCACCTTTAAAACAAAAAAATAACAAATCTAAATCGCTTCAGTCGTTCGAGAGTTATGATGCCATAGACAGACACAGAGACATATACATATAAAGGCATTTCAAACTAGTGACACCCCTATATTTGCGTCGGAGGTTAAATACAAACACAAAACGACACAAAAACCTCGTCTCGAACTTATTAAAATAAGATGCGATGCGAATGCGATGAAGTAAAAGTTGAGATTTACATGTGCTATAGACTGTGAAAACAAATTTATTAATGATGGCTCGATTACCATAATACAAGTTAACACGGCTGTCGGAATACGAAGTCGTCATATATGCCTTCCAGAAGATGGAGATAATTTTAATATCCTGCACTTACATACCTACACAATCGATCTTATTATTAGTTTTATACTATTAAGGTGGCAAACAAGGATACGGCTGCGTTTTTTTTATTGACTACAAATTTAAAAATACAATCATCAAAACTCATTCAATCGATTGCAGTTTACATTTTTTTGGGCTTAAAAGATTCCATGTGCATAAATTAATTATAGAAAATGAGTGTGTATTTGTAAACAAATCATAAAACAAGGTTTTACAAAGAAACTAAGCAGATTAATATAATACGCAATGGTTATTCAATAGAGTTGTAGCGGTATTAATGTAAAGTCACAATAATATTTGTTAGTGACAGGCGAGGGGTGCGGCCGACATGATGTGAGTCCTACCAATTAGGTACCAAACTATGTATACCATATACCCTTAAACATCAATACCATTGTTGTGATACTTTTAAATAAAGCATCAACAAACAGTAGAAGACTTTACGGAAGATACAAAACACAAACAAATCGTAGGTAGTTAAAGTTCAGGTAGTTTCAATTTAGGTTTATCACAGAACGAACATGCGTCAAGCTATTCTAAAGTAACTTCCATATGAGTATACTACATCATTCATTATAACAACAACATAACTTTGCACAAAGCATTGTTATTCGTATATTCTATTGTTACCGCGTGGTTACTCCACCTACCTACTTCCCTTCAAATTTACTTTTCTCATTTTCCTCTTGCAAAAGATTTGGTTAAAAGTAACCGAATTCGAGAGAAGTTTCTTGTATTTTTTCTATGTGTATTCGGTAACATTGGACGTGTCCCAGTCGTGCCGTAACAAAAATAGTTCCCTCACACTTAAGGTGAGGGTCGATTGAATGGAATATTCGCGAGAAGGGCAGATCCGTATTCAGGAGAAGTGCTGAAATGGTCTTTGAAACAACGTTTAAAATTTTGATTAAGAACTTAAATGATAATGCCTAGCATATGCAACGGGCATGTAAAAAAAGTGAATAATAAAGATTTTAGAATAAACTAATCTTAGCATAAAATATGACTATTAATAGATTTTTTGCTGTATAAATTTTATAGTTTAAATGCTTTAAAAATAATTTGTGATTCAAGAAATGTGTTTTGAAGAGTACTGAGTTCAACTCTGTCAAATAAAGAAATCTTTCTATACTATGTGTATCAAGGTTCGATTTCTGAAAGCGTAGAATGGTGAGAATATTTCAGGCATTGGTTGCCTTAAGTGCTTTAGCTTTTCTTTTTATGTTTTCATTTTCATGCACCGTTTTATACTGGGGAATTCTAAGACTATAAACGCTTTAAAATAGATTAAAAATATGCAATAAACGTGAATCCAGTTGTATTTGGGCCATGGTAAAACTTTTTTCGGAAGTTAGTTGTTAAACGCAAATAAATTTATATTAAATGCATTATTCTTTGCTGAGATCTAAACCTGAAAAAAGTTTTTTTTTTACCATTAAGACTTTATATGTTAAAACACTTAACCGCTGGCAGCTTTACGATTAACAGTTGGTAGGTAACCGAGTTGTATAGTGGGAACGGGCTTTATTTTTCAAGCTCGCAGAGTAAAATGTTTTGAAAGGACCGATTTCACTTTGCGTCGGGCCCCCCGCCCGCATGTCTACAGCCCCACCATTGTAAAGGCACTGCAATCGCACATTATTGTTTCGACGATGTAGCACTCGGTTTTTGTTTTTTCTCTCATATTTCGATGCAAAAACTGTCTTTGTTCCGCTGAGTTCAAGCGATGCAGTAAGAGATTCTCTTACTTGAAATAAATTTAATGAACATTTACACAGCCAAATTTTTATAAAAATAAGTTAGTTCTAAATTATTTATTCACCGTTTCTAGATACATAGTTGTATTGGTATTCAGTATGTATTCAGATCTAGGTAGTGCAAATCATTAGTAGGAAACGTACGTGGTTGGCCGCAGTCGTTGTTTGAATTTGTAATTAATACAGTGTTTGGTTCTCTGATTTACGATACCAAGCGTGCGCTCTAATGTGTTAATAGTTTAGAAAATTAACACTGCGTCCTACATTATAGCTATTTTGATTTAAAAATTTCCGTTACAAACAAGTATTAATTTTTTCTTTTTTTGTAAATTTTACTTTATTACACATCACAACTCCTTTTCTTAAACTATGGATATAAAACGATGTTTGCACAGTTTTAAGTAAAAGATTTAATTTACAAGAGTTTATCCTGAAATCAGTTTGTATAATGAAATGCGGGGAGATATCGTCGGGTGTACACTTCCCGTCCTCGGGGTGTTACTTACTCGTTTTGGTTTAGTGAAAAATTGTAGCTTGTCTCAGGGCCTCCGCCTTCGCCCCTGAGTCCCTTAGCTTCACGTCTACCAACCAGGAACAGTAGTAGGTACCTTGTTTTTAAACTCGATTTTTTCGATGAAATTCTTGTGAATCCGTTGCAAATAAATGTTTTAGTCATCACCGTGTTGCGTCTATCCTGCTATATGAAGAAAATAGACTCGAGGAATAAATGAAGGTTCTACATTACCGGTTGGAAAAAGTACATTTGACTATTTCTATAAATAGGCATATGCATGGTTTGTATAATGAATGATCTAAGAAGTTTTGAACGTCTTTAATTAATTGTCAATCCCTTGTTATAGGCCATGAAGAAACATCTGAACAACTATTTTGTTCGTACATACTCTAGTCACTAGCGAACACAATGACGGGAAAATATTTAATGTAACGACAATTTATAGGAATACTTCTTATATTCATAATTTTATTTATTTTTTGCACTACTGAACCTTATTTTGCGAGTTAAGAAGGCGTGGTGTCAGTTCGATAGCGAATTAGCATTTTAAGCAAAAGAAACGGGACGCACGTCGCTCACAGACGATCACCAGAGACGGATGATCTTAACACGTTTACGACTGTTTATGAACTTAGCTATCATGGTATGGATTTTTTCTTTCAATTCTAAAAAAGATGTTGATTAATTACTTGCAGTTTTGCTGTTTCATTAAAAACTTTTTGTTCAGTTTTGTAATTGACTAGAATTACTTTTGTTTCATAGGTTTTTAATGAGTAAAAACTGTCTGGCCCAAACAACATTAAATTTATTGAATAAACTTTTTACTTTAAAATTTCTCAACAACTGTTTACTGAGTCGCAGCAGTTATGTACCTACTTGCAACTTAAAATACATTTTAAATAAAACTCTGCCCTTGCGTTGAATTGTTGCCAAATAGGTACATATTTTGTAAAGGAGAACGTTTTCAATTTGTGTGGTTATAAAATAGGCACTACTTTGTTCGTGTTAAGGTTAACTTCATCCTGTTGAGTCCCCGTCCTGAAGGAACGCAGTCCGGCCCTGTAAGGACAGCGAATAGGCGTGTTCGGAATGTATAATAAAGTAGAAGATTAAAAACTACAAAACCTTGTCAATGCCATCCTACATACACATACATAAAAATAGAGGTTGTGTAACTAAGATGTTGTAACGTCAGATCTTAAGAAATTTAAATAACAGTGTTTTATCATTTTGAGTTGACTGATGTAAACCTCATTTGTAACCCCAATTTACATTATCACTGTGCCCAAAAAAATCTGCTATGACATGTTACTTGCTTGTTAAAATTTGTTTTTTAGGAAAGATTAATTTAACCATATCGTACTCAATCAAACGATTTTGATCTTCTCAAACTTATTCTCTACTTTGAACTTCAAAAGCTTTTTGTTATCAAAGAAGTCAATTTCTTAACAAAATCAGACAAGACATACCTGTATCAAGGTAAAATGATACCGGAGTTGCAAAGTATTATAGTTATTATGCCCTAAAGAAAAAAGGATTATTTTGCAACGCTCAACAGCTCTTAGTATTTGACCTCATGAATTTTTAACATTCAAACTCTGACTTCTAAAAAATGGAGTACACAAATAGTTGGTATCGCTCGGATACCATTACTTTAAGTGCATGGTTCGAGTATCACTAGAGCTGTTGTTTTTGGATCTACTCCGCTACCACTTCTAGACATGTCAAGCCAACTTTCTTCTGGTTGACCAGAGTGCCGGGTGTTAACGTTTTAGAAGAGTGCTTTAGGAATTTTTATTTTAAAGCTGAAGTCGATCTCAGGCTTTGGTTGATTCTAGCGTACGGAATATTATTTAGATCGATCTAAAAATGGCTTCCAAACCAATTTAACTATACAACTAATTTCTCAGACATCACAGAAGTCGCAATCCTCAAAGTCTATAGCTTAAAGGATTTCAGTTAAAGCAAATATGTTTGATGAATACGAGATTCCTCTTGGGTATTTAATCTTTATGCCTATTGTACCATTGTGTACAATTTTTTGAGCAAACAGATAAGCATAGCTGGTTTTGTTAAGATATAGCAGAATTCGTGAGAATGTCCCACTGTAATATTATAATAATTTAACTCCACTTCCATGGTGGGATATGTAACCTTACCTCAGATGAAGCTCAAGTTTAATTTATTACATCAAATAGAGTCATGTATTCATACCGTTACTAATATATGAAAGAATAATTACTATGCTACTACTTGTTTTACCTTCGTAAGGTACTAAAATATATTTATTGGACAACATTTTCCTGAATGTACATACGATTTCTATTCACGTAAAATATCGTAAATATTTATGGTATCCAAATAACGTTAAAGGCATTTTTCCAACATGGAACAAAATAAAGTGCTATTGTTTACACAAAAGCAATATAATAAGCGTTATTGTGAGCGACGTCCCAGGTGCGAGCACATCTGAATATTGGAGCCACGAGATGCAGCTTCATTGTCACATCGCAAGAGAAAACACATACTATAATTTTATAGCTTATATTCTTTTCATACATTAAAATCAAATCAATTTCAAAGTTTTTCTATTTCATTTTAAAATGAACCTAAAATTACAAGAAAAGTGTTAATAAAACAATGAGACACTTCATATTGCGTACTAGAAGTTCTGAATAGTAGAAAGCTATTCGAAATAAGAAATACAAGTGTTTATGTTCAAAGTTTGGAAATTCATTGGCCTAATAAGTATTCTCTTTGACACCCGTTCACTGCAGCGTTGTGTATTCATATAAAACTTTCAGCTACTGTTGTTGCCATTAAATACAGAGAAACATTTTTGTCTTAGTCCATACAAGAGCCCGATCTTAGCAATATTTAAGGAATCCAATATAAAGTCTAACATAGGTACTTTTCGATACCTTGAAAATTCTTGAGTTTCTTAAATACGATTTCGTTTCAACATCAATTAATGTTTTGGATTCTATTGATTTTTTTTTGAAATACTTAAATAAACATTAAAATGGCGACTTATCGTTACAGAATATTTTGGTATGATTTTTTTAGATCATTTATCTTTGATTAAAAATTTAATGACTTGGTAGCGACCGACCGACCGACCCGACCTAACAGGTCTAGGGTTCGGGTCTCAGGTTGCCGTTTATTCTAGCTGCCATGTTCCTCATCGTGCCCAGATAGTGATGTCAGATATCAACATAAACATGAAAAATGTGATGTATAACACCTCTCGAGGGATTATGGCATGAGTTTGTGTTATGTTTTTTGGTACATATATTTGCGGTTTAATAAAGACTTCGAATTGAAACTTGAATTCGAAAATAGCAAAAAAAGTTGAAAACCTGTACTGTGGCATCGTTCCTATTCCAGAAGACAAATTCCTTCTTGAATCAGATTATCCTAAATTAACCCAATAATTAGGTATTTCAAGTCACGTGTTAACAGACAGCGTTTCGAACATTATTAATGAGAAATATCACTTATGCGGTGTAAAGGAAATGAAGCTGTATCTAAGGATTCACACACGACTGGGCGTTCGTGCAGATTGCAAGGAAATGTAGTGTCACTAACGTGGGTAATGTCGTATAAAAGGGTCGCGAGCTAATCGTAATCGTAGACGCTTTGACATGACTCGACTAACAATTTATGATTGTCTTTACTATTTATACAATACACTGACGAGCAAATAAACGGATCCTTAAAAATCTTTCTAAAAGCACTTCAACAGTGCGTGCTTCTACAGTCCTTCATAGCTTAAATTAACTTGTTTAAAGACAAGGCCTGTGTCGATTGCCTTTTTTCGTTTGTAAATTATGTTTGCTTATGCAGGCATCAGAAAGATGGTGACTAAATTTGTGGAATTTTGTAGGAAAATTAAAACTACATCACGATAAACACATTGACTTAGGACTACATTGAGATATAATCTTAACCAACAACAGGCATTAACCAACGATGTGGTAAAAACTATATAGATTTGAATACAACATCCAAGGCCGCAAAGCGAAACAATGCGTCTTGTAAATAACGCAAAGTTTCGCCCCCGCCGGGAATCGAACCCGTAACTTTTAGCGTAATAGTCGGCTGATTATACCACTGCGCCACCGAGGTTGCCATAATTTATTTCATGTTATTTGTTGTTTGTATTCAAACGTAAAACAATTGAAAGGAATCTGCAGAGTATAGATCAAACTTTGATGTTAAAAATGTCTTGATACTTTGAATATAGCTAATTACAATTGATTTCTGAGATCTTCAAACTCACAAAGCTCAAATCAAACTACACAAATGGAAACAAATACAATGGTATATTCAAAGGCTGTCAGTATCAATTGTCGACCTTCTGACAGAACTTGTTACTTCAATCTAGACAGAGATCTGTTGAATCGATACCAAGTAATTAATAACATTTAATGGAAGGCACATGTTCAATAGGATTTGTTACTCATCAAAGTCACGTTTACTTCAGGACTTAATGATAAATACATGTATATACATACATGCCTATACGTTTACATCTTACTGTTAACTATCGTTTGCTGAAGAAATAATTGTAGATTTTTAATTTATTTAACATTTATTCACAAATAGTGCGTAGGACATATAATTCGATGGAACGTGAAGTTGAATAACTTTGTCCGTCCATCGGAGTTGACATAATATAAAACTTAAACTGCTTACTACTTTATTTTATTAAAAACATAATCCAATCACAATAAATAGGCAAGCACAATGTGAGTTAGATTGTTGCAATCGCGCTCATTTTGACAAAAAACTGGTTCTGCAGTGCCATCAGTAAGTAATGTTTATCTATAGGGTGTGTTTAAATATTAATTTAGTTTTTTTATTTGATATAATAATTATGATTTTTATCTTATTGTTTATTGAATTAATATCGTCTTAAAGTGTCTGGGTAGCGTTAATGAGGGTAGACGCAATATTTTTCCATGAAATTGTTTGTAATTAAATAAGATCTTGATGAATGTTAAATTCACTTGAAACTATAGTAATTTTATTCTTATTGTATCCTTATCGATGAAAATTAATTGGTTTTTATAAATTTTACAATACAAAATAACAAGCAACGTACGCGAAAATGTAATGAACGAGTATGTACTTATTTATGGTATTATAAGTCTATAATTTCTTGAATTTTAAGTTTGAAATCACTGTACTTTATTTGATTTATGATTTGTACCATATCAACACCTTTATTTATTCATACAGTACCAATTCATACATGAATGGATCACTAAGCACATTTTGATCTTATTGGTTGGTGTTAATTATAGGTATCTATAGGTACTGATAACGCTATTAGAATTGTATCTATCACTATATGACGCAATTGAATGATAGAGACATGAACGAACTAGTCAAATAATACGTAAGTACTTACTGATGTTAATTGAAGGTAAATAATATTAAGTAAAATATACAAATGTGATCAAATCTGGTTTTTTTCTTCTAATGGTCTAAAATTAAATAAGATATTTTTTTCCCAAATCCCTTATCTACACTACATAAAAGCATATGTAAATATAATACACTTTATAAAAAGTTTTTAAGTTTGTATATAGGGACTAGTACTCATATTTCCAAATTCATATCACATAATTTAGAAAAACTGTTCAGAATGGTGGTTATATCTAGAAAGGTAAAGATATCTAGAGAGAATATTAATTTCATATAAATTATTTGTGTCATCTGTAAACAAACCACAGCTACGCCTAATTTAAACAATATTTGATGCTGTATTAAGTATTAAATAGGTAACATTGAAACGAACTTATCAATAACAGTAAAAAGAGAACCCTGGAAACAAGTTTACATTTGAATTGACTGTTTAATAAGTATGGTTTATTTGAACATACATCGTTTGATTGTCGTCGGACCGGGTGCAGGCATTCCGTCCATACATCAATCAGAGGCAGGCCTGGCGGGTCGCAATCAAATAAAATTTAACTCGAAAGCACCCGTTAAGCTCCGCGTAAGCTGTTCATCGCAATACAACTCGTCAATAATTTAATAACATTGTGATTTTTCGTGAATGCTCCAAAACTGACAAATTATCATTTCAATAAATTATAAGCAATTTATAAAACATGTGTCTATTTGCCTTAAAAAGAAGTACCTATATTATAGAGATTATGTTTTTTGTTGCACATACCTACTTAGGCAGCGATCTATGAAGATCATTTCTAAATTACGAAAGGTTTTTGTGTGGAAAGAAAAGAAACAGACAATAAGATAGATCAAAATCATTCCTCGATTAAATCTGATTCATTATGTCTAGCTAGTTTTAAATTTTGAACCAGTAGAGTACTGTGCCCAAACTAAATTGTAAGTTGGGCGAAATTTTTGAAATAAAATTACTCTTTTTTGAGGTCAGTAACATACAGAGTAAAAGCATATTGCTTATATTTTCGTCACAAATATATTTGTGTTATGTTACTCATTGAACTTTCTTGTTTGAAACAATATCTAACGGACGCCTCAGGCAAGGCCTGGATACTAACAATATTTCGAACCCATGTAACTAACTAGGCTGGTAATAAAGTTTTGGTTCCAACTCCTACCTTCTCGATGGTCCAGGTTTCATTTGACTAATTTAGATTTAAAAAAATTCATCGACACATATCATCATTTTCATTATTTTCTGTTTGTCTAGTTTTATCTTTTTTACGCTGATGATGTCGTGGTACTTTATAAGTAAATAATGTCGTGAAGCGATTGAGGATAATTGTTCATTGATCAGCTTAGAGTTACATCACTATTCAATCTATTACGATTGGTGACATCGACTTAGCTCTGATCTAAGATTAAAGAACTGAAGGCAGATAGACCACTAGAAACATGGAAGTGCGCCCAAAAAAAATAGTTACAAATTCAAAAGTATATACAACGTCGAATTAATTAAAAGACGAAGCGTCATGTAATTTACATTTAATATTGTTTCAAAAATAACATGAAACATGTCATAATTAAGAAATTATTATTATCATCTTTCCATAATTAAGAAATTATAATTAGACTAGTGCCTTCTTGGAACACAGTATCTCGACAATTTTTTTGTTGTTGCTAGGTTATATTGAAATACTTTCCCTCTAAATAGAGAATATTTAGGGGAACCCAATGTGTAGATGTATGATTTACCTGCAAGTTTATATTATATTATAGGAGTAACAGTTCACTTTTATAGACCAAAGCCTTAGTAGTTTTTTATTATTGCTGTTTTCCGACGGATCCTATGCTACACAATAAGTGGGTTTCTATAATATGTGAAAGCAGAAAAATAATATTTAGCTTCCTTCTCTAACATGTGCTGTCGGCTCATCGCATTAAAATATATTTATTAATTTCTAATTTTAATAAATTTGACAGTTTTATCACGTGCACGTGATTTTTAAATTGAAGATTTCAATAAAACTAAGCACGCTTTAATAATTAAAAACCCAAGAAGACAAATTATGGACTTATTTTACTACCCTGGTAATTGTATATACGCAGTAAGGTATGTGTTCCTACAATGCTGTCACGTAGACATAGCTGTAAGCAAGCCACGCATCGTTTGTCCGCGTGCTTCAAGGTGTCAGGTCTAATGTGTTACCTGATAACAAATTTAATTGTGCACTGCCATCAAATCAAAAAAGATACGCTTTGAATATATGAGTATTTTTTTGTATTTATAGGTTCACATAATTGCGTTCTTTAACTAATATGTTCATTGTTGTTCAAATTTCTTCACATGTATCTGAATTAAGATATCAGTCGAGCTAAATAGTTCTTTAATTCTATTTAGTTATCAGATGATTATTGTTTATTTAGCGCAATGACGCACAGGCTGTGCCCGGACACCCTACTGGCGGTCTTGGGACCCGCAACAAACTTAATCAGAAGAAATAGGGGGAAGTTAGAAACTGAATTCACATTTCCCTCCCAGCAAAGCGGAGACAGCAATTGAAATGGCCCAGAGGCCAAAAAACTAAAGGGGAGACAGTCTGGAGTCCGTTAAATCACCACGGTATGCCACTAACTAATAGAGTATTAATTAAATTTGGTGGCAATACTTTTTAAAAGCCGTAAGTTTCCCTTCGTTTTCACTAGATCTAGGTTTTTAATAGGACTACTCGCAGAGAAAGCCTATTAAACCTTCAAAACTGGCGATTTTTGTAAATATTTGTTTCGTATGATCAATTGTTATTGAATGGGCCCATTTTATCGAGTAACGTGCATCAATGGTTTTAAATGTATTGGTTGTTATCGACACCTCGTCAAATTTGTGTCAAGCCCAGTGTCAGTTATTACTTCGATAGCGATTTACTGTCAGCGTTTATTTTTTTTTGTTCAACGTTTCTAGAAACATACAAAGCGTCAACCGAAACATCATAGTCCATATGAGTTAATTTACTCGAAAACTGATAAAACTTGAAGAGTGAAAACTCGATGCTGATATTTGAAAACTAATTTGACCTGTATCATTCCAGAAAACAATTGATAAAGTAACTAGCAAATTATAAAACTGTATAGGTAGACACCTGTATAACTTGTAATATAGGCTACTACCACAATCCTTTCATATTTTTTCCTCTAATTTAAGAATTCGATGAAGACAAAGAAGTCGACACAGTCTAGTTAAAAAAGAAAGAATATACATACAATTAAAACGTCAGTAAGGTACCCGCGGCTGCGATCTCAGCGGGCCGGCCTACTTGGCCCTATTTGAATCACTTCCCGATTCCCTCCACTGTGAGTGTCAGGTAATTATCTGTGTGGCATTCCAATTTTCCGATCGAACGGTTAATTCAGTTTAAATCTCTTCTTGTAATACGTACCTAATCCTGGTCCCTCAGAACCAGTTCTGAGGATCTCGCATAGGTTTGTTTAGTATAGAGACGGATTTTCAGTTACTTACATCTAAGTTAAAATGATTAGAAATTTACATTCTTTTCTTCTTAATATCTAATCTGTTATCTAAAATATTTATGTTATAAATAGAATATACAATTATTTTAAAAATCCATCCCCTGGACCAGGTACAATAAAAAAGGGTTTTAACGCAAAAATATTTGAATGATTTATTTGTTACAATATTCTTAGCTCTTACGAATTAAATTACATCTAAAACTTTATTTATGAAAATTAACTACATTCTCAATTTATGGTAATTTTTGAGTAAAATGTTCTCCACGTTATGTTGCCCTCATTCAATAAATAAAGTTTGGTGCCAACTCATCAGCCGCAGTGGGTGGGATCTGATAAAAGTTGTCTAAAACTTTCTTCTGCGATATCGCCACCTAACATGGAAACCGGACAAATTATAAGATGACTAGTTTCGTTCGACGACACAGATCTTATGTGACATCTAAAATTGATCAGTCAAACCAGTAATCATATTAGGTTAGTTACGTTTTTGACTTTAAAGGTACAGGTAGGTACTTCAAGCAGAGTTGATAAGTATAACTTGTCGAGTATGTTTAATAATTAGTTTGTAAATTGTTTAATTTTTGTTCTTGGAAATCATGTCTCGTTTGAAATCCGGATGACCCAATAGCATATACTACAAAATAAATGTGGGTACTGGCAGGATTTAAAACATTAATTAGAATCGAAATTGCAACTTGAGTTGAGTGCATCAAAATTCATCAGAATACACTTATTTTTGCTTTTTGGATTCTGAGGTAGATATTAATAAACATAATATTATACATTTAATCAATTCAATAGGTTTCAATTTCGTTCGATGAAGGCTAATATTTTAAGCTTCATACAAATTTTTAAAAGTGGGTTAGGAGTCGTTGGGCAGTGTTATTTTTAGTAGCGTGGTAAAGGATTCTAACTTGTTTCCAACATTTAAAACCGCCAGGCTAATATAAAAGCTTTTGTAAGTATTTTTAATTTAAAACTTGTACCTCCGGCGTTCTTATTTCAATCATTTTGAATTTAAAAGTTTGAAGCTTTATTATTATCAGGAATGGGCCGATTGCTTTTAAAGGTTTCCAAAGTTTTTATTGAAACGGCGCCGTCGATCCAAAAAGTAAACATCGCATACTTTTATCCTTTTCAGCTCGGTTAACCCGTTAACCATCTCAGTTTGAGGAGGCATTAAATCGCAACTCAAACAAGACCCGTTACTGAGAAGTTAGCTCACATATTGCTTTGTGTCGCGATCGTTTAAAGCAAAGAGCGAGCTGAAGAGATCGCGGCGGGCGGGGGATGGGCATGGGGGAGGTTGAAGGGTTGAATGAGTGTGGAGGGCGTAAAACGAGAAAAACTGCATCGCTAAAAGTGAATGCGGTCGAAAGCCGCACTTATTTCAACGCTAAGTGCATTGATTTTTTCAACTTATACTAAGAGTGCAGTCGCGGTTGTACTAAAGAGATAAGGGATATATTTTGTCGTAAACGTTACAGACACAGATGTGTGTTTTGCATAAATGAATTAAAAGATAGCGAAAAACTCTGTAAATGAATCACGATTAAACAAAAGCAAAATTCATTACAAAGTCTCGGAAACTATAAAGAACGCAAATATATTCTCAAAATGGGTAAAATGGAAACTAGCATATCTAGAATGTTGTAACAAACAGCAGAAATTTGATCGTAATTATACCCAATATCGTAGGGTTATATTTTAGAGACATAGAAAATACTGCCTTGGTAACTAAATTTATCTTACTTTCTCTAATTCCATTCAAACGAGGGATGGTCATTGGCAATGGAAAAATTGGTTTGTTACTAGAGCTGTTGAAATAAATAAATCATTTTAATTGACAAATGATTTGTAAATACAACGACTAGAGTTTGTGTGTTTATGCTACGTAAACAAACAAGTCTATTTATTTGATTGTTTTAAACGTTAAACAATGTAGCCGTAGAGACCGAGTCTTGGTGCATTATGTTACACAAAGAACTTGAACTCTTCTTTTTTTTGTAAAAATTTGCTTTGAATTCAAACGTAAATGGGATTAAACTGAGATATGAACGTTTTTCAAAAGTTTTTTTTGCGGGAACGAGTCCTTTTGTTCGGCAGTTGTGACTCCACGTGCATATAAATAATATGAATAGAGAATTTTCACGCTCGCGTTTAATATAAAAGCCTTAATTGTTGAAGTTGTTTAAATTTTTATAAAGGTACACGATTTTTTCATTTTTCATTTTTCTTGTTAGATGAACATACGAATGTTAGTGCCAAAGAAGATATGACTAAATAAGCTAAACGTTGGATATAACATGACGTTATAAGGCTTTAGTTTGGAAATAACAATCCATTAACAAAAGGAATAGGATTCAGTGCGTTTTGTGTGTTAGTTAATAATACACAAGTCAAGCTATACATTATTCAGGCATTATTAATCCGAACTATCTGCTGGTATCTTGATGCAATGCAAGCGTCGTATCTACTGTACTGTTTTTCCAAAAGTGCTACTATCTGTTTAATGAATTTATCAAAAGATACATGTAAAATAAGCATATTACAGCAGTACAGAATATGACGTTGCAATAATGTGGCAGCGTGTTTACCGCCCTTTATTTCTATGAAAATTAAGCATGGTCATGTTTCCAGCATAAAAAATCCAATAAGTAATTCTGTGGTGTTATGTATTCATCGTATAAAATGCAGTTTACACAATATCTGGTTAATTACACCGAATGCATGATGCGGTCCATCGGCCGTGACGCGGGATAATTATGCTTTTAAACTTGGATCAACTAATTGATCAGTCATTAAAGTGCGTGGCTTTTATCTGAATATCATCGCAATAGAGTATTTATGTGACAGATAGTTTGAATCGTTTAATTAATGTTTCATTAATTTGTCTTGTAGTATAATTATACCATACATATTCCTTATAAAATGCATGACATGTTTTTACCGTTAAATATTTCCTTTTTATAAAAGATGTAATTCATTTGAACAAGTACATAACGTTTCGTATATGTATAGAACAGTTATACTATACATATAAATGTTAAAATAACTATGTTAATTTTCATAACGTGCATTGCTTACGATGTAATTATTCAAATGAGTGGTTACAATTCATATAAAAATAAATAAAAATCCTGAACAGACACACATTTTCGTTTCGTGTCTGGATATTCTTAATCTCGTGGGATAGACAACTAGCAACATCAAAAGCAAAATTTATAATAATTTGCGTAATTCAATTCCCTACTCCGCATGATGATCCATGAAAATCAGTCTGTATCAATATCCGTAATGCTCAAATAAACTATTTCCCTTGCACAATCACACTTTGAATCTCAATTTTCAAATCTATGAACCACTTGAACCATTTATTTTGTCAAAAAGTATATTGTTTTTCAAAATTAAATTTCATAGTTAACTTTTTTATGTTGAAACATTTGAATAAATTCAATAGAATCCAAAAGTTTTATTCATTAATTTCAAATTTCAGTCAAATACATCTATTTGTTTAACTTTGGGAAGCATGTTTCTTCGTATAATTTAAATAAAAGCATGTTTTTGACATTCATAGGGCATTGTTGGTACGGAAGAAAGGGCCGCACCTGTTCCCCGAGTAACAATGCTCTATACAATGCTCAAGATGGGTACTGAATAACTTTATTTAGAAACACAATAAACCACTTTTTACAAGAATGGTTGAATCGCGTAATGGTTCAATGGTTTGTGTAGGTAGAAAGGGGGCAATTTTTATCGCGGATTCACTTCACTTCCCTCGACCTTACTACGAGTATACATTAGAACCTTTGAAATACAATAGCAAAAACACCAAGAGGATTCGCTACTGTTTGTTTGCACTACATTTTATCCATGGTTCAAGTTTCATTAACTCGATTCGAAAACTATGATTGAATTTAACATTCAGTAGTTTCAGGTTGATTTAATCCTTTTCAGCCTAAGTCTTTCTCTTAAAATATTATATTATTCTTTCTTTGAAATAACCTATAGTCTTAACCTCTCCACCCTATTTGAAACACATTTCTTGCTTGGAAACAAATTTTAGTCCCATAATCATAAAAATTGTTATTGATGTGTAAACGTTCTGAACATATATTTTAATAGGTATAGTATTTTTTTACTTTTTATTGTTCTTTGGACGCGTATAGTTATTTTACCCGTAAGTCAGCTAATAGGAACATTAACGTAAATCACCGTGTCGAACTATTTAAGTTTTTGAAATCTGTGTGTTTTGTGACCTAAATTACATTCATTTCATATTTTTAAGTAATCAATACAGTCATGAGATAGTTTTTTTCTTTGCCCAAAATGATGTGATTTTGTAATTACTTTACGGGCGGGACTGTCGAACGATTATAATATAAATTTAAACATACTTTTTGTACCTACATATGTGAATAATACCTGTAAGGTGACAAAAAAACAATACTTAAAAATATTGTAACTATGCAAATTTTTATTGACTAGATTCCATCAATAATGTTTGAGGACAGTATTTTGTTTTTAAAGATAAGAAACGTTCTTGCAAGCGGTCCGTGTTTTAAATAAATCATTTAGATTTTTAACATTTTTTTTGTTTCTGACTTAAAACCATAGAAATACCTTCTTACTTCTGTCACCTACCATGTTCGCGAACTTCTGTAACTAATTTTCTTTGAATTAGGTAAATATATTTTAAAATCATTTCTTAGAATCCATTTAATATAAACTGGGTCTTCAAAACCTTAACTAACCGGCAGTCTGATGTCAAGGGAGTTTACAACAAACAAATCCATTTCTTGTGGTTTACCAGTTTCACACGCTTACGACAAACCACTGCTATGTGGTACAGTATTTCGGTATCCCATACGAGTTTGTCGCTTTTGCTTTTGTGAGCATCGACAACCGCGGTAAATACAAGATCTAGACTAAAGAACCCTAATAATGTAAGTCATCATATAATAATAAAAATGGTGAAAAGGAGAAAGGCTTTAGCGACAATTTTTTAACGTTACAGTAGAGCGTTTTAAAGGTTTTAACAAAAAAACAATTTGCTATCCGTGTTTACAAAAATAATTGCTATTTACCAATATTAACGTTATTCTCAAAAACATAGAAACTTCAGATTTTTCATATTTTTATTTTTTATTCTATGACATTTATTTTTATGGTAAAGCAACTATACTTACAAAAACAATAACTTTTTCATTTTTCTTGTGTAAAACGGATATATTGGAAATTAGTTAAAAAATAGGATGTCTATCAAGTAATTATGTTCTAAATAGTTTGATCAGACAATCGGAAACAAAAGCTGACATGTATTCCTAGCCTCACAACTAAATTAAAAAGTGTCGCGTAAAGGTAACAAACATTGTGGCTATTTTCATGTAACCGAAAGTAGCAGTTATTGAACATTCCAGAAGAAATTCATGTAAGTACCTTAGGTTATAGATTGTGTACCCGGAAGAAATAGTGTAGTACAAATTCATCAATATCGAGTGTTATCAATTACACTTTAAGCCGATACATTTATGAATATATGTATAGTTAAATGACAGAGATTAAACTTTTACTTAAATTACGTGTCCCAATTTTGTTTTTTAAACTGATGAATTAATTTAGGAAAGAAAGATCAAAACAAAAGGTTTTAGAACTTAAAAGTCGTCACATGGCTACGTAATAACAACGCAGAAAAAAAACTGAATTCAACGATACATATAATTCAATTTTGACCAAAATGGCGTTTAAAGCCTTCCTCTTTTTCGCCGTCGATATAAAAGTACAATTATAAATTGATGATTGGCCTTCGCTGCGTACCGTGCTACGTGTACAATATTATTTTTAAATTTGCCAAATACGTTGTATTAAAAAAGAACAAAAAAGTTTATTAACTTTTGCAAACATTTAATGGTTGTAAAATTATTTGTAAAATAATTAAACTCTTGCTTTTTGCACTTGTAAAAGAAAGGTGCATACATTAAGAAAATTTCCATACATGACCATAATACAATATATCATCTCATTACCACCTTGCGTAATTAAACATACATTTTAAATATCTATAATTCATTTTGAAATTACTTTGCAAACAAGAGCAGAGGAAGTGCGAATTTCATTTAATATTTTCCAACTGGAAAACTAGATTAAAATGTATTATAATGCAATTTGTCGGTTGCTAGACAAAGGACGACATCTCTTAGCGGTTGTAGTTCGTCCACTTCATTAAGGCATGAATTATGAATGTAGAGGGCATTAGCATCTATCTGGAGTGGGGGCAGGAGGTTATTGTTATGCAGATTGTGATTGTGACCGGACGTCCCGCGCACTGGGGATACCGAGCCGATATGGACTTGTAAACATAACGACTACAACTAGGAATTTGCCTTGTGCTACGATTAAGGAAATCGCATTTTCGCTTGCTCTGGGATTAGATTAGAATCATTCTCGGACGTTCGTGAAGTTTAAATCTTATAGCTACATAACACAATCGCTCGTTTCTGCTATCACAGGACAGTTACAGCATTATTGCATAAACACAAAGTGAGGTTTACAAAGTCATACTGCTTTACACTCTCATAGTTTGAATGCCGTAGTTCCTACAGTCCTTTAGGCTACGGACTACTCAGTGTAATGACTACGGAGTAGGCTTGTATGGACCATCGCTCACAGAAGCAAAGTAACATGGACTCTATGAGATTGCAACAACTGATTTATTGATCACATTTAAGAATATTTTCAAATAACAATAAACAATCGGCTTTTCAATAAAAACATTGTAAATGTCCAACTATTTCTAGTTATTGCCCCAAGATACATCAAGATATTAAATTACCTAGCCTCACCAACTACATACCTAGTTGAGTACTTGAGATGCAAACCATGACATTCGAACTGTATTCTCCCATAGGATTTGGAATTGAACGTGCTCCTGTATCAGGTTAATGCACATTTTAGATTTGTATCCACAGACACGTTTGCAAACAATTTTTGAATTTGAATTAAGCACTTTGAAATTTAATAAATCTAAGTTTCTTGTACTAAATGAATTGAATATTAATAATTTTGTTTTACATAAAAAATTCTTGTAAGTAAAAAAGCATAAAAAGCAACATACGAGAAGGTATGATTTAAAAATAAAGTAAAGAGTAACTTTTATTATCATAAAAGAAAAATTGTAAGCAAAAACTCCAGACGATATTCAGTCTCGAGCTCACCGAATCTCTTAGCTAGGGTTGTCGCAATGAAAATAATAAAGCTTCAGGTAATTTCGCTAATGCACGTGGTTACACCCTATCTAGATCGCTCAGATGCCACCCTTTACCCAAAGGCTCCTATTAAAAGGGTCCGCACACTGGATATTGTAAGACCCTCTACCAAACCGTATATATTTTAATGTTACAAGCTTGATGGTAGAGGTGGGACTAGACTAGAAGGTCAAATTAATTTTCGTTTGATTATTCGTCTAGTATAAGTTAGTAAAGATATTTGTGAGTCAATATTAGGTATTTCAAAATCCTTTTAAAATTGGTTCTGGTTCTAGAAAACTGTGTTTTGGTCTTTTGGTTTATTTGAATAAATATTAGTGTCTTAAAATAACTTTTTTTAAATAGGTTTTTCCGGGTAATCAATGATTCAGAACGACTTAACTTATTTTGATTTAAGTCGTGGGTTAAAACGAGTTTATTAAATAAAACAAAATAGCAAATACAATGATCGGTTTATATTCTGTTTTGTAGGCAATTATTTTACATTGATTTCAGGCTGTTAATATACTCAGCTCTAAGACTATAATATTTTCCACTGTGACAGTTTGAATTATTATAAACTGAATGTTATTTGAACAGAAACATGCAACTGCTGACATAATGTAAATAATAGTTAATATATTGACATGTCCATTGGCTTTTTAAGTTTTGCATACAAATGGTTATTCATAAAATTCAACAATTTAAAACATTAACATTTTTAACTTCCTTTACAGCCTTTAAAATTTACATATCTATATATTTAATTTGCAATACATAATAAATATTTCATCAAATGAACACTAATATAAAATCTAATTGAAATCGCATAAGGCCGAAGTCAAAATAAAAAGCGAATGGATGTTTGTTGTTAAAATCCACATAACATTTCTACATGAAGGTATTTACACTTTAACATTGTACATTTTTATTTAAGCTAAATTATTACGTGGATACACTTTTTAAATGGACACAAACATAATCTAAAACTAAATCAGTCAGAATCAGATGCCATTGTTCTGAATTAAGATATTGTTTCAAGATTGTTACTATAATGGCAACATTATTACAGAGATAAATTATTATTACATTAATATATTATGTAGTATAGCTATTTTCACATTTATAACTAAATAGATATATTCGTTAAGTTATTAGCATACGATACATTAGGCATTTACAAATTTAAATACAGACGGTAACTTATCTTATTCTTGTAATGTGTGGTGTAGTCTACGGATTATGAAGATCAGTAAATACAAATTTATGAAGTACCTTTTAGTTCGTTCTATCTGATTGATGTGCTTAATGGACAAATGCTGTACAGTACAGGCCCATCGTTCACAAAGCTATGCAAATCGTCGATACTAATGTTGTATACTTACGTTGCGAATATCTTGTCTGCACACAAGGCACCAAAAGTGGTCTATTTTTTCATTATAACTAGAGAAATAAAACCAACTTCTGTCACTGGATTGTATTTATTTTGAATACAACATAACATTTAACTATATAAAATCTTAAGCGTGTGTAAAGCGCTTTAGTTTTAAATAAATAAAAATACTAACTTGTTAATTTCACGGTTTCTCCTACTTCTGTAAGGTCCGCTTTAGAATATTCTTGTAACCTGTAGTTATATAAACAAGGATGTTTCTCAACCTTAGAAAAATAAATTAATATTTAATTATTGCTTCGACATCTTGGAAATCTCGGCAACATTTGTAGTGAAGATTTTCTGGTAGCACGCGGCTGGTGTCGGCAACGAACATGTAAAATGTCAGCAACGCTTGCCATTGTACGAACCTCTATGCATTTGTTTCGCCATATTCGTTTAGAGAAACAAACTGTCCGGTATCGAAGAATTGCATTACCTTGTCTACAAAGGCCTTATTCAGATGAAAATATCAATCACTTTACTATTAGTTATTCAATTAATAATGACACGCTAAAAAAAGAAATAGGACATTTTTATATAGCAGTAAAAGTTTTTAACTCTGACTGCTTCAATGTTTCGAAATGGTTAAAAGTACTTTATATAGGAGATACTTGATACCTGCACAAAAAATACAATAACAGAGATGAAAAATCGAAAGTCAGAAACAAACATAAATACATGATAAATTGCGGGTTACTCTTAAGGCGGGGTAAACTTTGCATGACTTTAAAGGAAAAGTTCAGAACAGAATGGAAGCTAAGGCTGATATTAAAAATATTGCCGAGGGTGTGTTGGGAGATGCGGGGGAGGTGAGGCTTCCTCCACCGAGGAACCCTGCGTCTTCAGCTCGAGGACCACCTTCGCGCAGAGATCCTTGCAAGCTGGAACGGACGTCGTTGCGCTCTTCCAGTGCATTCTCCATGTCTTCGTCTTCTTGGGACTTGCGGTATGGCAGTTCCATTTCTGTTAAAGGATATTGTCTTATTTATGTGGATATGTGTTTATATAGATTTTGAAACTTTCGGTTTAATAAGCAGACATTGTTTCATAGAGAACATCACACCTCGGTATAAGCTAAACATTACCATATGAACCTCGTATTACTTGAAAATACCGATACAATATATTTCCAGTAATAAAAATTGTAGAATGTAAATAATGTGACATTGCAGCAAGTCTTTCTATACTATTTAATACTGAAGACCGAATTAATGCAGATAAATATTTAAAATCGAGAGTTTAGTACTGAGAATAATTCAAAATTTCAAATCTTACTTACCATACAATCTGATGTTTCCTTCAGCATCTCCTATTGAGTTTTTGGATATGCATTTGTAGCCTCCAAGGTCACTGCGCTGTATATTTCTGATCACCAGTTTCATCTGGACGCTGTATGCGGAGCTGTTGATCTCCGTCATTTGGTACTTCTCATTTGTTATTATCATTTCACCTGTGTCCATACAAAAAAAAACATTACAATCATCGTATAGTTTTTATCCTGTGTATTTTAGGTTTTTTAATAAACCCCAACATGGTTTCGGTGTAGATGTACAAACTAAATAGAAAACTGTATGTAAATTGCATAACGTCTTTGTTCTAAAATAGATTAAAGTTGCCCGGAACGACTAGGGTACTACTATTTTATTCGAGCTTATTCTAAAAACAATGCAGAAATGTGTCGGTTTATGCAATAGTCGGTGTGCTAGCGCTGGCATATGCATATGCAGTGACTCGGTAAAGTGTGAGCACAAAGTTTCACATCGCCGCATTAAAGTTTATCAAGTGGCTAGACTTTTCATAGAGCGCGAATAGTGGCAACAACGTTAATAACCTCATCGCATATAAAACACTTACTCATTGATAAAACTTTAGAGATTTTTCAGTGTAAAATCTAGTTTTTATTTAAACAACTCATTTTTATGAACTCTTTTGTAAATAACGGTTATATTTTGTAATGTATTCATTTTAATTTCAACGTATTAAATTTTCTAGGAATTTACATGTTGCAAAAGGATGTATGTTTTTTTTATTTCTTATTATTGGTTGTGTAGGTACTACTAAGAAGTCTGGATTAAAACATTCCATTACATTGTGTTAAAATATTGTGTGATGTTTTATATTGTTTACAAATGTAATGTACGAGATAAATAGGTCTCATTATTTAAATAAATATTAGCATTATCTCAACTTGTAAAATATACATTACCAACAACTTATTATGATATTATAATATCTGTATAGATCCAAATATTTGAAGCAATATATATTGATTATATCTATCTGTTACGTTCTCATAAGCAGCAATATACAGTAAAGGGTGGAACAAGCGAGAGATCCGGTGAATTTTTGTCGTTAGCTACAAATTATAAGCAACGCCCGTAGGTCACGTTGCTTGCTATTGCCTCCTATATTAAAAATTGCTTACATTCTTCTTGCTCCGGCTTCATTTTGCGGGGTATTTATTTATTTTTTATACAAACCATCCACCAGAAACATAGGAGCTACGAAGTCATAACATTGATTTTACATTTATTTATCCAGTTTTAATGAAAAAGTAGGCATAAGATTTGTTTTTTTTTTAGATTTAGTATTATTAAAGGTATTTATAACAATAATTTTCTTTCTCTAAAAACAAGTCCCAGTATTTTTGATTTTATCTTTAATTAGTTTTTATTGTTTCAGTCCAAATACATTGGCTTTATTCATATATTTGGCAGCTAAACTGCGTCTCGCAAACACAAAGAAATTAAGTAAGACAAGCTTAATTGGAAAATGACTACAGACTCAAGTTTTCTTGCTTGGTTCCAAATAAATAATTCGTTTTTGAATGATACTGCAAAGAATGCGATCATTTACGCATGTTCCACTGTAGCGTTGAAACTAGGTTTTATTCAATTTTGATGAATGTGCCAAACGAGTACGAGTGACATAAGCTAATTTTTTTACGAACAAAACCCATATGACGGATGCTATGATAAAAAAGGGGTCTAAATTTTTCCTATCGTGACGAGTGGGATAGCAAATCAAAAAGGATAAAGTATTTATTTGAATAAAATATGGTACTTTATTCAAACATACCCTCCATCAAACGGTTTCAAACACTTTTACTTTTTATAGTCATTTCATTTCATGTATTTGAGTTATTGGTAGTATGTTTTAATTTTACTCAGTCTATAAAAAACCAAAAGGAGACGGACACTTCCTTCTATAAAGTCAATTTAAATTAAGTTTATTAACTAATAGGTACCTAAGTTCGGAGATCGTTAATCAATACACGTATTCGGTTAGTTGAATGTCTCTATTACTGCTATTTTGCAACGGTTGAGAGTTTGGCAAGCATCTTATACCTATAGAAATAGCGACTTGATTCGTTTAAATTTTGAAACTCACCGCAAATTTGTGGTTTTACTCAACTTCGTATTTGGACATATGAAATTTCGGGCTTGTAACAGTATAAATAATGAGTATTGTAGCTTACTATAACCACTGAGTTTAGAGAGCTAGCCCACAAGCTAAAGCTGTTTCAATGTAAAAAAATGATACCCACACTGGGTTTGCTATGAAAAAGAAACAAAAAACAAATTCCTCCAACTTTGTCGTAACAAAATTATATTCTATATTTTAAGCTACAGTGATAAAAGATACTCCAAAATAATTAACTAATGAAAACAAAATTCAATACTTTTCAGTCAAAGACTGCCTTTTGTTGACAAGTTAACTGTAGATACTAAAGTGAAACATAAACAATGGACATAATATTTCATTAATAACTGAGCAAGGAGGTTAGGAGAGTGAATTGACCATGGATAGCCACAAATCTGCGGATTGTTCTGTATCTGACACCTCGATGGTGCATTGGTATCAACCACGCCCTCTTTTGTTTACGTTTTGGAACTACAGACTGTAACAATTGAATTTACAGACACTAAACACAATGCCGCTGCTCGGTCCTAACGTCTACCCCTCAACTACTAATCAGTTTATTGAGAATTAAATTAAAACGCTGTTCTGCCTTGACTTTGATAGTAATTTGAAGATTTCTGTGCAATATCAATGCTTTGGATTCCGATTAAATTCAGTTCATAAAGGCAAGGACCGGATTTTCATAATGTTTACTAATTATGCTCATAAATTAAAACTCAAAGGCACGGCTGGTTACCCGAGGAACATATTATGGGTATTTATTTAAGCTGATCATAGTGATTACCATTGCTGGAATTACCTCGTTTTATCAAAAGCTCATATAAATGTTACTAGCAGGATAATTGTAATATAAAATACTTTCAAATTTATTCAGGTTCGCCCCTAAATAAAATCGAATCTGAAATGCAAGGTTTAATAAAGCCTGTAGTTATCTGTTACAAGTGTTAACAGCTTATGAATAAAGTTATTTAACAACTGTTCATTTTGTTAATACGAGTAGAATCAAATAAAAACGTTTATCTCAAATTAGGAATACAGTCAATTTTTAACGTATGTTACCTTTATAAACGGTTTACCCGTGTAATCTTATTAAAAGGAATCAGGGCGGCTTTTTCGACTCTACCCTGGTAAACCGCAGTTTAACCATTGCAGCTTTCATACCGATGTAGTGGTATATTCAACTTTTTATGCCTACCTTATTTGTGACTATTGAGAAAAAATAAACTTTTCCTTTGGCTGTTTTTTGCTTTTACTTAAAGAGTATTTTTTTTGAGGTAAAAAGACAACTTTTGACAGGCATACATATTCACAACAATAAACCTTTTTATTTTAAACAGCCACTTCTCCACACAACATTGACGCACTTAATTAAAGCGACAACAAAAACTTATGCAGAGTTGTTCATATAAACCGGACAAGTTGCGGAGGCCGGGCCGACCCATTCCATGTCCACTGCGGCCCGTCCCGACTCGTCATGGTTGTATTACCTAATTTAATTTGTAGCCCCCGCAATTTATAGCCTGAGAGCCGTCGGTCCCATTCTGTTTGTTAGCAACGTCTGCGACCAGACAGACGAAATATACGTTCCGTTGATTGAATGCAGGTAAATAATGGCTTTGTACAGATGCCATAACTTTAGAATTACTTAAAAATAAGTTCCGTTTAATAAATAATTAAAAAAATGTACTTCATTCCAATTTCTGTTATTTTGAATCGAAAGTATATTGCGTCTCTTTGTCAGTGGTTTCTATAGAGAAAAGAGTACATATTTCGTAAACATATCTTCAAATTGATCATATTGTTTCTATCTAGGTAGATAAAATAAAAAGTATTTTGTTCATTCACGTCATTATTTGAGTAAGAACCTTCACAGGTATGAATCAGTGTCAATCAATATAAATGGGAAATGTGAAAATTTACTGAAAAAATACTTTTGTAATAAACAAGTATAAAAAGTTTGTTTAGGAAGCACAAACTAAGGGGATTCCTATTTTCCTATCTTGACAATACTAGCATAGGTCACTGTTTACAATGCGAGTCACACTCGTACTTTTTGTAACAATTTCGATAAATTTCAGACTTAAAGGGGAAATACTACTTTTCTTAACCCTATAAAAATTTTGCAGTACTCATTGATTAATGATTTGTAAAAAGACGGAAAGAAATAAAAGGTGGTTATTGGCAGTAATCGTTTATAGTGTTGGTTAACCGTTGGCAGGATGGCCAACGTTGAAAAGTGCAATTCCAATTTGAAACTTGATTTGTCGAATATTGTGGTATTCACGTGAAAGTAAATATTGTGACTGTAGCCTAAAGCAATTTCGAGCGGGTAGGTCAGCGGTCTTTGTTGCATATCGGTGGGTAATAGAATTTGGTTCGCTTTTTGCACGCTCTCTGTATCCGTGTAATGGCTGGCTCGGCTGCTGGGTAACTGCATCTAAATCCGCCTCCACTTTGTATTCACGTGGTTATACTAAGCAATTATAGTGACCACATTCTTAAAACTATCCGTTTTACTAGCTTTGTGCTTTATACGGATCAGTGAATTTTGACTTCAGCTAAGCTCAAAGGATACCGTTATTGCGAAACATTAAAATACTATAAAGTATTGCTATGTTCGACAAAACGCTAGTGCTTGCGAATGCTGTACGTATATTCAACCGAGAATATTTAAAGCTTGGAATTTCGAAATCCGTTATTGCTTACTGGAACTAGTTTAAAAGTTTCCCATCGCTTGCGTAGTTCCGTTCTAAAATCTCAATCCGATGTCAGTAACTTCCGCATAAGTTCGCTTACGCTTAGCCGCATAAACTGTTCGATTATACCGACAAAAAGTGTGAGTTTAAAGACCGCATTGCGAAAAAGTTTTGCTCGTTTTGTCGGCGGGAGAGGGCAGCTGCGGCGTGTGGTCTTTTCACACATGTCGGGGTGTCGTAAATCCATTCCTAACTCGACTTTAGTGGCCGCAGCGTCCGTGTTGCTGGATGCTTGTTGCGACGCATTATCCGATTGAAAATTGCTACCTCCAGCTTCCGTACTGGTTGCTTTCATTGCACGCGTTCACAGTTGGTTTGCTATTGAATTACTGGATTTGTCGTGCTATCCTTCTAGGGATTTTGAAAGGCAAATCGTACTGTAGGGGCTAATTTTACCGTCAAACATATCCATAAAATGTATTTCGGTGTACTTATAACCCGACAACAGCGAAAACAAAAAAGAAGGATTAAGAATGTTTTGATTATTCGAGTGTTACATCTTTACCTATATTTTAATCTGTAAATTCCAAAAGTAGAATGAGTAAGTTTCTTACAAAAACTAGTTTCATTAGTCTGGTGTTTCATTTAAAAACAAAAGAGCAAATAAATTCAGTTTCAAACAGTGTTTGTTTAACAGACAATGAGAACTTAAGTCAATAGCTACATATACATTTGAAAATATACGTAGTGCAATGTTAACAAAGAGTTGGTGACTCTGTCTATCTGTCACAGAAACAGTAAAATAGCAACTTTTACCCTCTGGGCGCCATTTTAATGAGGAATAATGAAGTCTCCGACCCTCCCAACGTTTTGTTAGGTTAAGTGCGCTTATTTGTATTAGTTAAAACATGTTTATATTCACTTTACTTTGTATTTTTCACTCAAAATTTTCTGACGCTTTTATCTATATGAATTACTAGAGAGATGACCATGACCTTCATTTTGATATGTCTTATAAATTAAAATTAATCTGAAGACTTCTTGGTTCATAGGTATGACGAGGGGTAATATAGATAGATCTTAATGAAAAAAACTTACGATGGCAATTGGGATCATGATACCGTTTCCTTGTTAAGCTATTTTATGGTAATTGACAGTACTCTATAATAACAACAGGGATCTGTTATAGTTCTAGATTGTTAGATCTCTCCGAACAATGCATACCAATCTTATATTGACCGATTTCATATTCCAATTCCTTTTTCTTGAAGATTCGAAATTCTTCCAAATTGCTTTTAATTAGAAGTTTTATGAATAATAAATAGGGATTTTATTTATTAAACCTAATAAAGATTTGCCGTTCCCTTCATAATAATTCTTTAGCGCCGTCATATTTTATGTTGTCGTCATCTTCGTGTAATTAAAACAGCCTTAATAAGCCATAAAATCGAAAGTATATAATAATAGTCAAAATAAATCTTTCAGAAATGAAAAATGGCCATTGAATAGGCGCATATTTCCCATTTAAATGTCTGCTTTAATAAAAACGCTATAATTCGTAGGTAAGGTGAAGTCGTGTAAGGAATGATAGGAACGTAATTTATGACTGCTAGAATATATGATAATTTTTATGTTTGTTGCTTTTTTAGGTTGAAAATAATTATTAAAAGTGCTTAACTTTAAACCCAGGTTATGTTCTAAATCAGTAGTATGTATACTTTGTAGTTGGATCTATTTAACAAATAAATATTTGATTGAATTGAAATAAATAAATTAAAAGTCGGGCCATCTGAATCATTAATCTCAACTCTACTTTATTTTCAAATTAAACATAAGGTTGAAGGATACTTAATATGAAAAAAAAAGTGAAAGGTAGTAAGCTTAAATTAAGACTTGATAAAATGATTTAAACGAGTTTATTTTGTTAAACATTTCATCACATGGTGATAGACTTATAGTCAACACTAATCAAATAAAAGGTATTGCTTTAAACTATACAATAATGATTGGTCTCCGCTGCGCTCCGACTAGATGGAGCCCTTCATATTATCAATAACTCTATCAATGCGCCAAAATATTAGAGTGAAGGGTAAAGCTGTCAACTTTTATGGTTTTTCGCGATTAATGGAAAAAATATTTTATTTCAGTCAAGTACTCACCTGAATAGCTATTTCAAAGTAAGCGTAAAACATAGTAAAAGTACAAACGTATAATAGAATACGCATTTCTGAAATATTCAAACATATCGATGCCCGTGCATAAAGTAAATTGTTCTGGAGAAAATATTTTCTATTTCGGTCCAATATCTTTTGAAACGGAAGGAGTATTAAAATTTTAAAAGGTATTTTTTTCCAACATAAAGTTTTTAATTTCACAATTAAAAAGTTAAATTAATAATTTAGTTAACGTGTTACTGTAATTCTACAGTTACAGAATAATTGTGCTAAATGTGTGATATTTAACAATCGATGTATTTGACAAGTTTTGTTGTAGATATTTGCTTTCTACACTATGGGCCTTAATTATTATAAACACTTTAAATTATACTATTCTAAGTTTTATTTCTTTATGTTGTGGTTCAAATTAAATTCTATGAGATTGCAATCCATTTAGAAGGTGCGGCACATCATATTCAGTCATCCGTTGCTGGAGGAGACTGAATCAACGCCAGATCAACGCCATATTGGCGTGCTTGGACTTGCCGCATTTTTCTTGTGAACATGCTCCATCTTGTAGGAGCGCCGCGACTACCAATTGTATGGCTTGAAACGTTAAGCCTCTACGTGTGCGTACATGTGAATATGTGTGTAAACTTTCTAAAAAATAATTCAGAACTAAAGGAACTAAGAAGTGAAAATATCCTATTTATTTGTCTAACTAAGCTCAAATATACTTATGTAATCTCACTTGACTTGAATCACTGATTTTTTGAGTTATCTTCACATTGATTATTTTATTTAAAATATACTAGCTTTTGTCAGCAACTTTATTTGAGTTTATCCAAATCCATTTTTGCATGATTGAGTAAAAAAAATCTCGTTTTAATTTTAATTCATTTGTTTTTTTGACGTTAACTAAGTATTGCGAGTATAATGTGAATGAGGTTAGTTTTTATAAAACTTAAATGGGATGACTTCGATAAATACTTCATACAAAAAGAAAATAATCATCAAAATCGGTCTACTCTGTAAAAAGTTTTGTGTGGTCAACAAGTCGACTTGAAAACCTCCTCCGTTTTTTGTTTTTCCTTCGGTTAAAATTATCATAATTTAAACTGAAGAATCTGCAAAAAGAATCAAATTTTGTAACTGAAGATTTAGATTGAAGTGTATTTTAATTGAGTCAAGTTTAAAGACTCGTCGAAGATAAGTACCAAAAGTAAAAGAACTTACAAAGTCTCATTTTCGAGATCGGTGGTTTGGCTTATTAACATTTTGATATTGATTGACGATGGCTTCCTTAGACTTTTTGTGACATTACAATCTTAATCTGTATTTTTATTTTATTTCTAGATACTGAGCTACAAAAATATTATTATTAATACGAATATGATACTGAGTCAGAAAAATGTTATTTAAAAATTAATGAATTTGTGGACACAAAAGACAAATGAAAGGAAGAAAGGAGGACGTGGTAGCTTCGAATGTTACTTGGCTTGGTCAACCGACCGACCCAACCCGACAAGTGGACACGAGTTTCAGGATGCCGTAAGTTGTAGTATTCCTCATCGTGTCCGGATAGTGGTGACAGATTCGCTACCTGTCAAACTGTGGCTCAACATAAACATGCGAAATGCGGTGTGTCACTCAACCTACTACCACTCTCGAGGGATTTAACCCGGCTTGAGTTTACGTTTATGTAAAAGAAAAGTCTAATGATGCACAAGTAGAAAAAGCGCATTGAATGCGAAATTCCTTGAGGACTTTCATTTATAATTTTAAATCACAAACCTTATTAGGTACACATAAGTATGTGGTATTATTAAATGAGTTTAAAAATTGTTTCCAATATTTAATCTGAATCTCTTTCTCTGAATTATAACCGTTCTTATTAATAAAATATGGTTTAGTTTGATGGTCCACCATACCGAACCGAGATATCGTTTAATTTATTTAGAAACTGTCTCTTTAAGATCACGCCAAAGTATTATTTTATTTCTTCTCTTCCGATTTTTGATATTGGTTACCAGCAATCCAATCAATTATTTATTTGCTAGAATATATAATATAATAATATGATGTTTTTAAATAAAAATAAGTCTACATGTTTTCCATCGTGAGCTTTCTGGTCATAGTTAAAAAAAAAAAAGTACCGACCAAGTTTATTCTTATAGCTTGATAATGTTGATCTCACCGTTTTCCCTGGTCCAGTAGTTGATAGCTTTGGGTGAGGCTTCCACGTGGCATTGCAGCGTTACGTCGGTTCCAGTAGGGGCACCTACAAGTTGATTTGGCACCTGCACCAACGGGTGGACTGCGAACAAACACATTTATTACGATTTGTTGATTTCAGAATTTTATTTGTAACAAATAATAAACTGGCATTAGTATGTAATGTAAAATAAGATTTCAATCTTGTTTTTTGGATTTTGAATCCAATCGATTTTGGAACTGCCAATACAATCAACGACTTTCAAAGTGCACAAAAAGCCTCGAAGTAAAAAGCCAAAACATGATAATCGAGAAACCACTCTTAAAATATTTACCTATTTATGTTTTTTAATTGACATGTCAAGTTAATAGTTTATTTGCACTTACACATTATTACTTTCTCTGGTTAAGCTAAGGTAAAGCGGAGTGCAATATAATTGCAGTACTTTTAGTTGACATATCTTTCAATTTACGGTAATACCCGCCTGACATGTTTACGGATGCATCCATTCTACATTTGTGCTATTGCATATATGCATTTAAATACATATGCATGAAATAGTGGAAGGGGAGAGTGGATTTGCAAGTTTGCACGCATTTGAAAAAGCCTGTACACCCATACTGCCTCCTAGAAATATACGCCACTGTACTATAAATTCATGTTTAAAGCGTTCATTGAAATATTCATATTTTATATCCAATATTTTGTCCAAAGTAATTTATTCTATAACAAATACCAGAGCTTTATTATTGAAAAATTCTTGTTTCTGAGGAATAGAGGTCAGCGAAGTAGTTGTGATTTTCACAGGTTTATGAAATAGGGACAATTGGCTAGTATACATGTTTAAAAGGGTATACTTATTGTATAGTAACTACGTGACAGGTGGTAGATATACGTGCAAGATCGTCTGGGTTGGTACAAGACTCCTTTCTATTTCTGCCGTGAAGCAGTTCGCTTTGTTTCGGTTCGAAGGATCGTAGAGCCAGTTTAACTACTGTCACAAAAGGTATAACACCTTTACCCCCACATGGATAGCAAATTAGCAGTGCTCTTGCTTATTTGTTCATGACGTATAAAAATGGAAATAGATATTTTATGCCTTACCAAGAATCACACATCAATAACTGAGCTCCGGAAAAGCCGTTTTAAAGACATCAGCGTTAAACAAAAAAAATCGAAAATTAAATTAATGATTTAAAAGTATTTCTCAAAGACACAAACTTTTTACAGTTTACTCGGGCTTAAACCATCAAACGCTCGCTACCTTTGAAATATGGCAATGTTAGCATGCTGCGACTGTCAGGTAGCTGCGGTGGATATTTGCTCTGTACGTGCATTACCCACTTGTGTTTGAATTACTCCGCCAGTCCGACTTAGTCGCTGTTTGTTCACAATTAAACTTCACTTTTCGATGAGCCTTTCAAAGGAGCCAGTCCTATTTGACGTCGAGCAAGTTCGACTTCAGTTACGGGTTGGGGTTTCAACAAGTTTCCAGCTAATTAAGAGATTATTGTTCGTTTAAAAATTTGTTAATTTGAAACGTACAACGTTGATAATCTGTTTCGAAACAAAGCTAATTAGAACAATAGCATCCTATGTTCAAAATGCTAATTTGGATGGAATCTGTAGTATGTTAAGTACATTTTGAAAATCGTTGTTGACGATAGCTTAAGTCTAGGCACCAAAATGTAAATCAAAACAGCAGTATCAAAAACCGAATTGAATAGTATGATTATGATTCTGTCTGGTTAATAGAACTAAATACTATTTCTTCAATCTTAAAAAATTGTTCATTTGAATTTCGAATATTATGAAATCAGTATCAACGTGAGTAAAATTAAATCGTTCGCTTAGCTACAAAAATGTCTTCCTAAGCTATGCAGGGTTACCTAGTCCTTTATAAATTCCTAAATGGAATGTGCTAAAACGAAGAAACTGTTAGTTCCTAATTCAGCGACAAAAAAAACTACTGAAAGCGTGAAGTGAAGACTGAAGAAAAAAGTAAATACAAGAACAAGTCGGCTTACAAAAAAGAACATTATTTTCACAAAATGTAAACAATCGAGCCGACATCCCCAGAAGTCTGTTTAGGGCGAATTAAGGAAAAGGGAATTTTCTTGAGGTTCAAGATCGGAGCTTATTTGCGGTTATGCTCTTTGACCGTCGTTAAGTTCCTTTGGACGGCTTTTACGAGTTAAAGTGGCCAATTTGCTGAACAAAATCAGAACGATCGGAATTTTTGTTCTAATTAATAATTTCAACCAACGAGTTCAGTTCAGTCTTGCTTTTAAATAGGCGGAATAATGAATGACTGCAGATTAAATTAATAAAAGCAGCAAAAACATATTTGAAACAACAAATGAATAGTGTCTTAAAGTTTTGGTTTGTTATCAAGCAGTCGGTACAAGTATGTAAGTAAATAAAAATTCCTCAGCGGCAATCAGAAGTTAGGGAGAGTTTTCTTGCGGAGGATCCGCGCGAATTCTTCAAGTGACAGTTTGATTAACCGAGCGGCGCACACGCTGTCCGCAATGATTGGGATTTTCTTGGAATTTGTGAAAAGTCTAACTTACCTGTTAGAAATCTTGTTAAAAATGGTACTGAATCTTTTATATTATCTAACCGTGATATAAATTTAGCGTCAGCTTGTTTTCT
This sequence comes from Choreutis nemorana, assembly GCA_949316135.1. Classification (NCBI taxonomy): domain Eukaryota; kingdom Metazoa; phylum Arthropoda; class Insecta; order Lepidoptera; family Choreutidae; genus Choreutis; species Choreutis nemorana. Next base: position 6,864,194 of record OX438598.1, read on the forward strand.
TAGTTTTAATCGGTAGCACGGGTAAGTTAATAAAATTCCTTAAAACCGTGCCGTTACACAGCACTTGTAAAATTAATTATACGAAACTACAAGATTCTCCTAGCAAATTGATTCCGATTTGTTCACTTCGTTTAGCACCGCTTCTTTTTCTAAACTCAATTTGCCATCTCTACTGGCTCCAGTGAATCAACTAAAAGAAACTCATCGCGTTACGAAGCACTTACAGTTATAAATGAGTTGCATCAGTCTTGCGTTTAAAAAATCTTTCCTCGCCTTGACTTACGTCACGGCCGCAGCTATTATCATTCGTTTTCGGAGAAACAAATTTAAATTAAATATTTGAGAGCGTTAATTTTGTCTCCTCATCGGGTAGGCGACGCATTCTTTGTGAAGTAATTAAACTGAGTGGAAGGGTTTCAGGCAGTAGTTTGTTTGTTCGCTTGAAATTGCGTTTCCTATGAACTGAATTTCTTGGTTGTCGCTGAGTCTTCGCTGTTTGTTTTACGAGTATGAAATTAAGTCAGAATCACTTGAATTTACTCACGCACAACTTTGAACAAGTCCGTGTGGCTTGGGACTTGGTTTGAGTACACTTTTTAGTTTTATTAAGAAAACTACCGTTAAATTAAATGTTCTAAAGAGAAATGATATGTTTTAGAGTTTTTTTTGCTCCTTCTAATAGAAATAAACATTTGTTTAGTTTATTGGTTTCTTTCTTTTACGCAGAAAGGGAGCAATTTTAAAACAAGATTTTCTGCAGACATATACATGAGTAGTTATATACTGTTTGTGGATTCGAAAGTAACATACCGACTTAAATCATTTTACTGGATATTTGTGTTAAGACGATATAGGTAAATTACCAATAAACGAATATGTATTTTATTTCAGTAAAAAACTGTAAATTGATCATGAAAAAATATCAGGCCATAATGTTCGTATGGCTTGTATGTTTGTACAAAGTAGTGGGCAATCACACGATTGTTTACAACAGGATTCGCAATAACTGAATGCAAATACCTACTATCAACTTATAGTTACAATCTACAAAATTTCTATACCTAGCTTTTATTGCATTTGTTATAAAGCTTAAAATGCCAATGTAGTGAAAACATGTATCCTTACAAAGCATTTGGCCCGTAAGCAGACCGGGATAACAGATTCAAAAGCATTCATAAAATTTCAAGCTAAGCCTTGTGATAACGAATGTGTAAAAAAGTTCCTTTGATAAAACTGCGAGTAAGTCGATAGGATTTTACTTTTAAACTTTAAATTTGAAAATTGTATTTTGCTTTAGAAATGAATATCGATTTATCACCCTGTTTTTATAAGTGAATTTAACAGGTAGTATTATGCTTACGTATGTATACTGCATTTATTGCGCAGTATATTCACATGAACTTCGATTGGTTATTCAAGTATGGCAATATACTCGAGACATAACGTACCCTGGGCAACAAAGTTCTTGTCTATCTAAATTCACAAATTGTTGCACTGCAAATCTCCTCGGTGGATTGTTATTGGTGAGAATGTATATTCGTGGATTCGGTGGTTATTACGTAATTCACAGTGCAGGTGATTGCGATCACGAGATTGTGGTCCGATACCTATTACACTAATTTGACTGAGTGCTGTTTCAAAGGCCACTGGTCAGAGCAAATGTTGCTAAGCTCTGAACGGAATGGTTTTCAAATTTGCTGCATCGTCGGTGTGTTGTTTTAACTTTGATTTTTTTGGATACAAGTTTCAGTGCCTCCCTTATTATTTACATAGTTTAAATTTAAAGCCTGTTAGCATTATCACAAAGCTACAATCTTTTCTGTCAATACACGGCTACGGTAAGGTGGGTATACGACAAACTTTATAGTTATAGTACACATTACTCGGCACGGGACTTGAAACATCGCACCGACGTTTATAATGCAAGACACGTGCCGAAGATGATACGTGATAACACGAGAATCTCCCAATTGCTTACGTGTTCGCGAATCCAGAGATCAGATATAAACAGACACTTTATTCTGTAAAAAGTGGGGCTTCGTGCGACAATCACATTACGATACAAAATGTTTGACCTCATGACTCACACCGCTGCGCTGTACTAAGAAATAGTTTTTTCAAAGAAACACAACGTAAAATATGATCGTGATTATTGGATACAAATCAAGTTTTATTTTTGTCTATTTAGAACTACAATAGAAGTAAAAATTTATGTACATTTTTAATTTTGTGATAAATTAAGATAAGTAAAACCTGAAATATTTATTTTGTGCTCGTTAAGTGAATTCGTTAGTTTTCAATAGCAAATATTTTAATAAGTCAGTTATAAATTATTCTACAAGATCATCTGATTGTGCGTCCTACATACTAAAAGGCTTTTTGCGGGTATTCACTGAGACTTGATACTTATCGGAGACATTTCAATTGATTCATGCTCTCCGATTTACCATGATAAGGATTACTCTGCGATATTATTACAGTTATGAAATAAAAACAATCGTTAAATTATTTTAACTTATGATACACATTATACAGTTATGAAATATCATTGATAGTTTTTTTTCCTTATCTGTAAATGACAAGATGATTTGTTTCCAGTTCTTGTCTATCGTAGGAATGTTTGATATCATCATGGGCAGACAATTAACCTGATGGAAAATAATACTTCCGCTTATTGATGTGACAATGCTCTTGATGTCTTTGAATGCCAAGAGCACTGCGTGCCAATGCACTGTTAGTAGAGGAATGACATATTAATACATATCGTGCCGGTATTTACACTACAACTAAAATAACTTACAATGCACGTGCAGCATGATCCTCTTGCTGACGGACGGTGGGACTCCATTGGCTGCTATGCACAGGTAAGCACCCATCTCAGACCTCGTCACCTTTGTCAGGTTCACGATGTCCCCTTCCAATGACATCACTGGTGAATATAAAAAAATGTGTAAGTGTAATTTTTATACAGCTACGTGAGGGAATGCATCACGGTTCGTAAAAAGTGATGCTCAGCTCCAACGGCAGGAGAAGAGAAGTAACTGTCCGCTACACTACATCAGTCGCTTAAGCGGCTTGATGTAAAGCTTATTTTACGCTTCATCAAAAGAACGTTGATAAAAAGAGAAGAAAATCGGTTGGCAAAGAATTTCACAATGTGATGCGGACTTACACAACTTTTTTCACACATAACGATAGTTATGTTTTACAGCACAAGTGAGTTAGAGATAATCTTTTAATATTTAATAAACTTAAAAAAACACATTCCTTTCAAAAAGGCCCCCTAAATTTACAAAGCAAATTACCATAAATGTTAGATATTGATTTCATAGTAAAGTAGTGAGATAGCATATCCTTCAAAGTCAAACAGAACTCAAGACGTAGTGCATTATCCACGAATGTTTATATTACATTTCAGCAAGGAGTCGGAAAACATTTTCAAACTAGAAGTTGACGGCGTTCGGTAAACAAGTTTGGTTAGTGGTTGAACTGGGGAGCTGTTTTCCTAACACCTTGCTCAAATGGCTCCGGAGTACGTTTACAGCCATTATTCAAACAAGAGGATAAAAAGCTAGGGCAATATTTTCCGAAGAAGTTGAAGGGGGTTGATGGTTTAAAGTGTAGAGCCCTTGTGCTCGTCCGCGACGCTTCGTTACCAAACAATACTCGAACATCGAAAACTGTGGAGTGCCCTTCAAAATAGGAAAAAAGCTTTTTCGATTCTCACATGGCTATTATAAGTTTGGTGAGTGATTCCTTGAGAGTTAAATATGAACATATTTTATAATTATTAGTTTTCTCAGACCTCGTACTTAATGACACGATAGCTTAGATTTTAACATTGAGGCTTTCCACTTGGTATTCGAATCTATTATACATTACATACATTTTATTCGAGGCACAATATATTGTACCTCAAAAAATATAATCGTACTCATACGCGATGTACAATACTTGAACTACTTTATAATTTTAGTATAAAAGTAATTTCGGTGTAAGGCAATGTAGAGCGCGGTAGATACGGAGATGACGTCACTAGGCGACGTGGCGCGGACAAACTAAACGAAAACCGTAGTTACAAAGCACTGGGTCATTTTTGGCAGAGAAGAAGCACCTTCAATCGACAGACGCTGCCACCACGCCGCCACCACCAGGTGGGGCGCCACTTGTCTCACTCAGCTAAAAACGACCTAGTTCTTTGTAGTTATGGTTTATTTTTTATTATCCGTTTGCGCTATGTCATCTGGCGGACGTCTCTTTAATATAGCCTGCGCGTCAGGAAGAAAGTACTAATAATTTTTATCAATATTTATAAACATTTACAAGAGATAGCATGCTATATTTGTGATTAATTTGGTAAATGGAAATTGTTATACTTGGATAGCAACTCCTTTACCCTCGCAAACAATCTTGGAGTCGGACCGTTGAATAAACTTCGTCCGTCGATGTGTCATGAGTCAAGTGACATTTCGCCCCAAGAGTTTCACCTTTCCACAGAGTAAATATAAGAAAATAATCCACAATACTTCTTTGGAACAATACGGAAAACTGTTAACAAATCTATGTGATATTTATAAACATAAAGAAAGAATTCATCTGGTGCCTTTTTATTAGGCTTGCGAGTTTTTAAAACAGCATCATATTCATATGGACAATCGATTTTAAGTATGAAATAAAAATTTTGAAGATACTCCAAGTAATTTTAATGTTAGCAGTTGATTGAAACATCATAACTCAAGGTACGAGTATATCCATAATGTTATAACCAAAAATTGATTTTATGGTACAGATACCTATCACAAATCTTCTTTATTAACAATTATCCCTTATTATGACTAAAATAAATAAAATAAATAGTAAAAGATATACGACTTTTTGAATTGTAAATTTAAGAAACCAAGCAAAATTATAATATTCCAACGTTTTTCCATAAATATCTTAAATAATGCTAATTTTATAAAAAATTCAATATTAAACCATACCTATACCTATTTGAATTATCAATAATATCTGCGATAATTCTTAGTAAAAAGTAAAAGAAAAACTTATTGTTCGAAATCGTAAAAGAAAGAACGGTGAAACTGTTTTTTTATTCGTTAAAAACTTCTTTCTGCCTTTCTTTCGCTTAAATTGAAAAATATTGCGTTTACGTTCTGTCAGAGTAGCAGTTAACATTAAATTTTAATATTGACCCGGTCCGCTCTTCCAAATTTGGTAACAACCTAAGTCTTAAGTTGAGTGTCCTCTAGTTAATGAAAGAGAAACATTTTGCTCTGTAAAGTTATAATTTTAATTAAGAAAGCGGGACGTGACGTACTGGCGGTAATTACTATTTTCTTCGAGGGAGAACTCCTGAGCTGTATTCATAGAGGAAAAGAGAGCGGATCTCCTAAACCGAGATAAGTGTTAATGGTAATTGAAATTGACGTGAAAAAGTTTACCCGATCAAGCCCCTGACTTCCTCAAGAGTTATTGAACTAATATTTCACTAAGGCTTACTCCCGCCTTTTATCATTTTATGTATATCTTCTTCATATAGGTAACGTTGAATTGAACTCCTATTAAAAGTTTAATCAATTAATATCTAGAAATGAAATAAATTTATCTAAAAAATAAAATACTGTTTGGTTTCAAATACAAGGTTCTTGTTTCACAGTTGTTTATCAAATTAAGCGGAAAAAACTACAAGAAATAGCAATTAAATTGAATGAAATTAGAAATTAACTTCAAAAGATTAATAAAGAGACATAGAGGGTGTAGTGTGAACAGAACAGCGTAATTTACATCAGTGTCTGTGTAAGTTTCCGGCATTCATTCGCTTATCTACATAATTTGCAGTAGAACATGAAGCAAGTAGGCACGCGACAAGCTTATGGCGAGACGATCAGCGATACAATGCCACGCAAATACTAATATTCAAACGATATTATTATAATTAACAGTAACTAAAATTATATTTACTGTAAAACCATCAGTAATTTAAAATTTTAGAATCGTATTTTTTTCAGAAATGGAAATGTTAGAGGACAAGTGGAAGAACAATATTTGTAGACATGAATGTATTCATCTTTAATTTTTTCATAAACCTCACCATTTAACAAAAATCCAATGAACACATTTTAAAAACTTTAATTTTGATTAAAAATATTGCACACAATGGGGATTTTTCACATTTTCATCAAAATGGTATCCTTGACGTTTTCCTTTAGTTTCTTGGGAATTAATGCATTAAGGGTGAATATATTTTTGCCGGGCAATTTATCGTATTGTAATTATATATATATTTTAATTTTGATATGGTTGAAATTATCCATGGGAACGATTACGGCAATTTGCTTATTTCAATATTTACAAAAATAATGTAATAGTTTTGATAAATTGTATGTTATAGTCGTAACAAAGTTATAACGAAATTAATTTTACTTTTAACCCTTATATTAATCAAAGCGTCTAATAATAACCATTATCTTAAATGCGTGATAGTAAAAAAATATTTTAGCAATAGATTCATGTTTTAAACGAATCGGAAACTTTTATATAATTCTTGAGCTGGCCATTTAATTACAGACAGTTTAGAATTCAGAATCGATCTCATATAAAACACCTCTTTTATTGTTACCATGTTCCTGGGGATTTTTAAGAAAAACGTTTGGAGCAGAAATTATCTAAGCAAAACAAGTTTTGATTCTCCCATCAACAAAATCATCAATGTTTTTAATTCTTGAACAATTTTGTGACCATGACTGGTCATAAATACTATTGCAAATCACATGCCCAGCTCTCAGCTCAAGTCATTTCAAATGTAACAGAAGTCATGTCTCATATAAGTGTATAGTGTGTGTTAACGCATGGTAGTGAGTGCAACGTATTTTTATCACTTCAATATATTTTTATACATAATACACGAATATATTAGGTTTGTCCACTATTCAAACATAAAAATAACAGGTGTATACATTTTCTACGTGCGAGATGGTTGATCGTGCGGTGCGTCGTGGGAAGCAGTTCACTGTTTTTCGGTTCCAAGTATTTTTCGCAGGAAACCAGTGTAATTTCTGGCACGAGAGGTATAACATATTTAACTCTACATGGACAACGCATAGTCAATGCTCTTTTCGTTCTACGATATTAAGGACATATTCTTGTCAATAGGTATCACTTTCCATCAAGTTAAATAAAATCCCTTTGTACTCACAAACATGGGATTTGCTTTACTTAACAATATTATGATGATTATAAACAGTACCGACGCGTGTTTGTGACATCATTTTAACAAAGCTTTCCACGTTTGTTCTGAATACATGAATCAGCTACCTGTCAAATAACTACAGGCAAATTTAATATAGCGACATCACATGCACTCGGGTTATTTTAGAAAACTGTCGGCACGTCTATCTCCACTAATTTTAAAAGGAACTAATGATTTTATTTTCAAAACGATGGATGGATGGATGGATGGTTTCACTACAAGGTACACGTGAATGATTGATATCAAAAATAGTGAAAAATAAAATGATGAAGTTTAGAACATCAGACATTTTTATTTAATGCAGGAACAAATAATCATCTGTTAGGAGCTCCGTATTCATCTGCATTTCCTTTCATTTTGTATTTTTACACGAAACAAATTAATAGTAGTCGGGCAAAAACTGGTTGCTGTAATTTTAGTCTTAGTTTATATTTCAGAGTTAGTGCTAGATTATTAAAATTTCAAACAAAATTTGTGCAAAAAAGTGGATGTTAATGTTTGTTTTTATTGGCTTGCGTATTTTTGAAGTGCAGGGTTGGAATACTTAAATAGAGGGAGAAGTCTACTATTTATAGATGTTTAAATAAAAATATATTATGTGGATATTGTTTGATAGTCTCGATTGCCGTTCTTGACAAAATTTTGCCTTTGTCATTGCTACATGTTTTATGTACAACAGTAAAGGACGAATTTTGAATAATAACCCTTTGTTTTGATACAACTGTTCTCTGTCGTCATAATATATTGTCAACCCTTTAGTTTTAAACGAAACGTGTAAAATCTCTACAAATACTTTCACTCTACCATACAATTTTACATGAAACTCTGTTATTTTAGATCATTTTCAGAAGTATAAACTCAACATTGTTTTACAATTTAAGAGGTAACATTTAAATACCATTTGGTCTTGATATGGCTCTTTGCAGCAATTCAAACCAATGTGTTTACCTAGGTTTAAACACTTAAATAAGATATGTTTTTAATTATTTATATTTGTAGTAGGACGTAGTAGCTCAGTTTGTTGTACATGCCCTGGTCAACCGACCGACCCGACCGAAGGACGAGAGTTCGAGTATCGGGTTGCCGTACGTTGTAGCTTCCATGTTCCTCATAGTGCCCGGATAGTGGCGATAGATTCGCTACCTGTCACACGGGGACTCAACATAAACATGCGAAAAGCGGTGTGTAATACCTCTGCCTACCCATCTCGAGAGATTAATTACGGCGTGAATTTTTGTTATGTATCTGATTTATGTTATAATTATTTATAATGGAACTTTATCATTTGTCATTGAGTAACGTTTTGTCTTACAAGTGCTGCTACCGTAATTAATAAAACTACAATTTCTCAAACCTGAAACCTTTGAAACTTTCCTCATTGGAATATTTCTTGTTACATTGGGCCATGAAATGGATAGCCTGTATTGTTTCCCAACCAGATTTATTGAGTCAACTTGTAATGGCTTCTTAAAATAGATTCGCTCAAATTGATGTTATTGATGCTAGTCAATTTACTTTTCAAAGTTGATAGTATTTTAAGAATTGGTCTTCTCGCTTCATGTTAAAGTTTTGATTGAATTTTCCTTTAAAACATAATTTTAACTTTAAAGCACCTGATGTTTTGCTATGGTATCTTTAATGGGCCGTGATCACAAAAGTAACAAATAAAGTTGATTGTAGAATCCTTTTGTTGACTTGTAAAGCGGTATCAGTTTTGAACTTTTATTCAACTTTTCAAAAAGAGGAAATTGATCTTAATTGACTGTTTTTTAAGCCGAGAATTTCAATTGTATTCAAGGTTTGGTTAGTCTCAGATCAGCTAAGAATCCTTATGCAATATTAAACCTAATTTTATTGACATAAGACTTAAACTTTTAAAGCAAGTTCGTCCTAGACTGTGGAGTTCTTTGTCTACTTAATGAACTAACTGATGACTGTTGAAGCTATGAACCTGCTGAAACCTGTGAGCTGATTAATACGCCTGTCAGTACTCAGTCAAGTTTGGACTATAGTATTCCAATTACTTGAATAACTCAATGTCAAGCGGAGCTTTTGGAAAGCACTAAATTACGAATTTGAGGATTTAGAAATGGCAGTGTAAATTCGAGATTCGTGTTGTTTGGTTGGATTGATTTGTATTAGTTTAACAACGATAGAAGTCTTAAGGCTATTTCACTCTATGGCTGTAAACTTAATATGTCTGTCCTAACATAACCTATTCTTAAATTCACAATAATTTTTTTGTGGTCCAATAAAAACTATGTTTTCTTTATTTCCTATTTCGATAATTTACGAGTATATTGAGCTTATCATTACAGTTAAGCCAATTTATTTTGTCAAAACTTTCTGTTTAAGTAGTATATAGTGGTAGTGCGATAAGAAAAGTTTTTCATTAATTTGCCATGATACGGTTTCATTGGTAACAAAGTAAGACTCAAAAGTTGCAAAAATGTAGCTTTATATGATTATTTGGATTGCTTGAATATTTAAGGATCAAAAATCATACCTTCTGTACACTAATAATAATTTAAAGATCATCGTAGCATACTTTTTGTTGTATTATAAAAAATTAAAGCAGAACAGCTTTGAGGCAAACATACAAAATTGAATGTAAAGTTATTAGTAGACATAGAAACAGGTGTATGGATAACTAAAGTACTTACATTATGTTGTAATAATCACAGAAGCAAACCGTGCTGCGGCTGTGGTGCAATTTACGACCGGCATTCAATACTGAATATTTTATATTTTGATTTAATGGTTTCATAGAGTTAGGAAACTTTGGGTCAAATTTAATGCAAATTGAACTATTTATTCTGCAATTTTATCTTAAAGTCACTTAAAAACTATGCTGTGATTAAGAAAAAACTTCAAAGACTTTTGATGACCTACTCACTCACTTATAAATCTATTTAATTTTTTATTTTTATTCAAGACCAGGCAGGCATTTGACCCCAAACCCGCCTGATGTTAAGCCGCGATCATGCCTGCCTAGGAGAAACCTGTTCACTCTTGCCTTAAAGAGGCCCAAGTTATATTGGTCAGGGAACACATCGGCAGGCAAAGAATTCCACACTCTTGCAGTACGCATTATGAAGGAGCTATCGAAGCGTTTAGTCCGGATGGTCGGAATATCTACCACAAAAAGATGCAAATACAGCCTACGTCTAGTATTCCGATTATAAAAGGGGGCCGGTGGAATTAAATTGTGCAATTCCTGCGCACACTCTCCGAAATGTATCCTATAAAATACCGATAGACACGCAACTTCGCGGCGGTGGCTGAGGTCATGAAAGTTAGCAATATAATCGTTAATCCCGATGATTCTATAAAAGAGAGAGAAAATCTCTGTCCTATAAATTTTAGCAACAACAATAGTTATTCATTAAATAGGATGTCATGTTCCTTAATGTTGTTTCTGTTACTCGAATTTCATAAAATTTACTCAGATTAATCCATAAAACTTGTATTTATTTATAGCAAGCGAGACTGCCATAAAATTATATTTTAGCGTTTATGGGCTCGTTCTCTACGCTCCTCACGTTATGAACTATGTAAAAAGGATTTAATGGAATATCTCTCTTAACAGAAAAACTTTTTTTTCCCTTTTTAAATAAAACGAAACTTTAAATTACAGCTTTTATTTGAATAAATACGCAGTCCCAATTTTGTTTCCGGAATAAAGATAAAATAGAAATTCAATTTCAAAATTTATTTTTAGATTTATAAATACAAAAATAAGGAATATTGTTCTTTATTATCCTGTTCCAAGTGATTCAGTGTTCATCTCCGAAATCAATCGAAGTTTATAATTTCACGCAAGTTTGTTTTGCGTTAATCTTGTTTATTATAAGTCGAGTGAGAGAGACGAAGGATACCAAAATATAATTTAAAATAGTTTATGAAAATGAATTAATGCATAGTACGAGCTGGGATAATCTTCACCAGGGCCGGATTCATTTGACAAGGGTTGAACTACCTCGTACAACTTTTATGAAGGTGTTAGCCTGCGAGAGGTTTTATTCGTAATTTAAGTCGAAATAATTAATGTAATTTTTTGACTAGATTGTTGTAATGGAAACATCAAGTTTCAAACAACTTTTATTTAATTTTTAAAATTTAAGAATCCTTATGGACTATTAAGCCTTTTTATTTTATACAAATTAATAGAAACGCTGAGATCGAAAAGGGTGAAATTAACAAAACGTATGTTACCTTTGGTTTTTCCTTGGGGGCCTCCTCGTGAGATGATATCGCCTCCATCTTCCCTTCGCCACACTATCTTCGGTTCAGGATACCCCCTGGCCTTGCAGACCAGCTTGGCGGATCCACCTTCAGGGACCATCATGTCACCAGACGTCTCCTCATATATGATGTCAGGGGGTATAACTACTTCTAGGAAAGCAGTCTGATAAAAAAGTGAGAAAGCTTTGATTTGACTGATTGATTATATTAATAACTTGATTTCATTCCAAAGTTCTAGGTGTGACCCATTTGCGGAAATATTAACCGTTTTTTCTACGGGATTGCATTTGCGCTGTCTAGCATTTATCATCTGATTTCCAATCAATCCTAAACCAAATAATTAATGAAATCTCGAATGATACACACTTCTTACGTCACATACACATAAGTAAATGTTATGACTGAAGATACCCATGTTATCGATAATAAAGGCTATATCATAATTTCGCAGTAACCATAACATTGCATTGTCATTGGATTTCTAAACGTGTACCAAGTTTCAGCTCCATTGAATTACTAGAACCCGGTCATATTTATTTGAAAGTGTTGACCTGCTTATACTATTTAACAAATCAAATACAGCGCAATGCTATCAAACGAGTACACGTTTATTACAGTCAAATCAAATGTCTGTAGGATTTCAATCCATTCACTAATTGAGTTGAATGTTTCAGTTTTCGTAATATGAACAATATTTTACTTCACGGTAATTCACATTGATTGGTCCCATGGATTGATAGCATAGCTTTTATTTTAGCAAGTTTTTGCAACTAAAATAAGTCTAAATAGTCACCCTGAGTAGCAAGTAAAATTTAGAATAGTTGAAAAACTGTACCAGGACTGTTCTTTCTATTCGTATATTAAACATGTAATTATTTTTCTAGGATTTTATTCCACAAAAAACATTCATGTAAATACAAATGAATAGAAAATTGTATCGTACAAATGTCATAGGAAGGGATTATTTTGTTTATTTGAATTATTTTTATTTCAACTCACCTGCATTTTCATGGGATCTGTATTAACTTGGCACATATACTGTCCTCGGTCTTCTCTCTTTACGCCTCTAATGTTCAGTGTCCACGTATTGTAGTCGTTGTGCGTCACACTGAGCCGAGCGTTGTTTGTAATGACATGTTCATGTATTGCTAAAATTGCTTTTGTATCTGCCTTGATCCATGCAACCTGTTCGACGATACAACCGGACGAAATCCCCGAAGATCCAAAGAAAGCATAGAAAACACATAACTTCTATAATATAAATTCAGGTAAAACTGGAATAGAATGTGTTAACTTTTCGTATTAAAGTAAAAATATAAGCAATGAAGACTTTTATAGCTAACAACTGTAATTACAAGCGAATAGTTCCCAGGAGGTAGTCACGACAACGATCCTTGAGCCAACAACACTATCTTGTTGCAAGTTCCCGCGCAAAATGCTCTCGGAATTTTTAATTACATTTTCGTCTGGTCGTAGCTATGAGGCGCGCTGCGGCGCAATGTGAAAACGCCCTCGTTTCCCCCGCTTTACCAAAAGAGTCGACATCGCAATAGAAGCTAATTTCCTGCATAGCGCGTAGTAAAAAACGAACAAAACCCACAGAAATATGGGGTTTCGGATACTTCTCTGGGGAGAGTAGTGAGTTGCGCATTGAAAATTTGGCGCTAAAAACATTTCAACTGCATGTCCCAAAGGATGTTCTGGCATTATACTGGGGACCTTACATTATTTCTGTTTAGTTTTTGATTTTCATGCATCTCAGGTAAATTATAATAATATTTTCTGATGCTTATATTTAGGTGAAGATAAGTGCAAGAAGAGGTGCCTCATTCAATACAAGTTGCTACCAGTTAGTTACGCTAGAGTTGCTGTAACGTACAAAGTGCTTGTGCATCGATACTAGTTTTCAGTGCTATTCTTAAAATAAGGTGCTGGAAGTATTCTACAAGATCTAAGGAAAATAAGATCACTGGTCATAACAAACGGTGCAGTACCTACCTAAGTTATCCTGGGTCTACTAGAAACATATCTGTTATCTATGTTTATTTTACGTTTAGATTTTGAAAACACTCAAAAAAATCGTTATTACAAAAGCAATAATAGGCACAGTTAGAAGACAAATACTTTTATCAACTATAAATTAGAGAAATGTATTGTAGGTATGTGCTGACAAAAGTAGTAAAATATATATTCATAAATATAAATTTAAAAATAAATCTTATAAAGCAAGTTATTTGTTTCAATGCTATTCTACCGTAAGTAAAAGTGCACATTGCAACTGAAAATAAACAAGGAAAATGTTTTACCAAATTGAAATCCATAATCCACACCAGTGGTGCATATCGTTGTAATAGTGTGTTTTGTGTACGACTACATGTAAATGCGCTTTCACTAACCTACCTGTGTATATCTTATTTAATTATCAGATACATTTTGAAGATGTACTTATTTACAGTAAGTGTTCTATATTACAAAATCCACAGTTTTTCAATCAATTCAATCATCATTTTTATCAGAAAGATTTTTTTTGGAAAACTGTTTTGTTTTTTTTTTCGATTCTACGGAACACTAATTAAATTAAAATATGCAAGAAGTAATAGTATATTATCGAGTATTTGAATTAAAGTTCATTCTAGTAGACGAGTCCTAGATAGCCCTAGAGACGACTTGAGTGCTGCCTTTCGCAATGATTGAACAGGGACCAGGAGGATTTGACCCAGCTTTATTTTAATTTATCAAAGTGACTATTTTGCAATGTAAATTCCTCAACCGAATGATATAGTCGATCATTGTGGATTTAGCGGTAATGTTTTGACAGATGATTGACGAAACCCTGACCACAGATTTATGGCTTTATAGATGAAAACGATGTTTTCAATTAAGTGCTGGTTTTAGGTAATAATAAATGAACTAAAATCATCAACAGTGCACGGTTAGTAAAGAAAATAATTTAAGAGGGATGATGCATTTATAAAAGTTACATGCTCCAAAATTTTGTGTTTATTTATACAACAAACGACCGAATTGTGCTTAGTGAGTAATAATTTAAAACCCAAGAATAGAACGGAGCTTGCATTGTTTTGGGCAATGAATCATTGTTTTTGTCATATTCTTAGGTTTCAACTATGTGTGCATGTCTTGTGCAAGTGGTGCTTTGTATTCTAACTCTACAGCTAGTTTGATTAACAGTTTATTAGGCAGAAAGTTTAAGTGTTGCACTCTATACTAAAATAGAGATAGATTCTATAGAGTTGTGCTGGTGGTACAGAAACAGTGCCGAAGAAAGTGCATTGAAGACTGTGTGCTAAAAGTGTAAGTCAGTGCAGAAGACTAATTGGATGAGATCTATATTAAAATAACGATATTTCATTAAATTTGAAATCATTTTTGAGATTTTCGAAATTGTTACTTGTAATAGATCTCATCCATAGTGAGTGCTGTCGGTGCTCCTCTAGGTAGCTGTATTGAGTCAGTTTGATACACACCCTGGCAGTGGCGGAGTCGCCACTCACCCTGTAACCACCGAGGTTGTTGACCACGCAAGTGAACATGGCGTCCCGGCCCTGGGCTATGGTCACGTTCTCCAAAGGGTACAAGAAGTCCGGCTCAAGACCTAGAGCTGAAACAAATGAAGTACAATCATTGTATACAGTAGCAAACAGAATTAGTCACAAAATAAAAGTTAAAAGAAATTTAAAGCTTGAAAACGTTACAGAATAGAAAATATTCATGCCATGAATTTCACAATAACGTTATTATTATCTCGGCCACAGAAAAAAACGTCAGAAGACCTATGACCAGACAATGTTCTTGGTTATCATCGCGTTGAATTATGGACTGTATATCAAATGTGATAAGGTACATTGCTGTTACGTGCTTTTATGTCCTCTTGAATGGTTAGCTTGAGGCGTCAATATTCTACGTGACCAGTTCGTTGGCTCGTCCGCGGAAACATGTGTCGGAAGTAAGGACTATCTGTTCTGCAGAGGATTGCCAACTTTACACACCTACTAAATTATTTTATGCTTTGACAGAAGTATCTTCCCTGTGATTTATGAAATTAACTTGTGATATTAAGATCCTGAAATAGATCTTCTAATATTAATATTGTGAATGGGCTTTTTTACGTTAGTGATGTTATTAAAGTAACTAGTTCAATATAATAGCTGTGCTATTTTTAAATGTCATTAAAAGGATATGGCGGGCGTATTCAAAAGGTCGTTTTGATAAATATACAGATAGCTGGACGCAGCGTTAGTACTCAGTAGTCTTTTAAAATGAAATATTAAATCCTGAGCTACGTTGTTTGGTTTGCAAAACGAAATGTTGAACATAAAATGAATATCCTCATCTAAATAGAATATTATAGGGACCTATGAAATACTATATAGTGTTATATATGTATTCTACAAAGTATTTAAACAGACATTATTTTATTTGTAACTTAGTGGACACGGGGTCATCATAGCTTGCTATAAACACACCACACACACCAGATTCGAATCCTGTCTTGTTATATTAGGTTCTTATAGAAGAATTATTTGTTTCAACAAACAAGAAACAATTCAATTTTGGGACTTGGACTGGAGTGAGAGAGTTGGAGTTTCAAGAAATGTCTAGTAAATAGTGTTCTATTCAATTCTTCCATTCAAATACCTACCGACCTACGGTACGAGCATTTGTTATCTGGTATTTTAAAGAAACGAAATTCAGGTAATGTGCACAGTTTGGATCTTTACGAATTCTTAGTATACGTATCCGATGAAACGATTTCCGGACTGGATCTTGAATAGCAAGTGTCCGTTCAGAAAGTAAATAGCCAAGATTTGTATGGCGCGAGTGATCCTCCGTCAATAGCCGCCGGCAGCCGCTGCAAGCTCAAATTGATCTAAAAGCTCAAACTGAATTTAAATCAACCTCTTACCGTATCTGATTTTCGGGATGTGTATTTTCTTAAAGCTGTATTAGTTGATGGACCGACATTTGCTTACAAGTTAGGCATTGGATGAGTTCTGTGATTTCATCGTCCTATTAATTTTTTTGTGAATATCCGTTTGAGTTGTGTGTCAGTTGGCTTAGACTGCATTTAATGTCTAATAGCACTCGATATTCTACGCGACATTTTGTCCGCACCTAAAATGAAGTATCAGATAAAATTGGATCCTAGTTTTGTACCGTTTTTACTGTACTAGTTGTACACCTGATATCAACTGTTGAGAGTGATTAATCCTACCCGTGTCAGTAGCACAAGTAATTTTACGTTTTTTGAGTAATAATTACGTTTACATGAACTAATATACCGTGTAATATTAAGTTTTACGGGTAGTATTAATTAAGAAAAGAGGTTAATTTGCGAAAAATGTTGTAGAATATATCCCTTTGAATTGAAATGCAATCTCACTTATACGCGGTCACTTCATTACGCCAGCCGGAAAGATCTCTTAGTCGGTCGGGATTTTGTTCTCTATTTTTAATTTGGTACATCGATTTTACAATTTCAACTCATCTTTCATTTGTTTTAATTTATATACATATGACTTCTTATTTAGATTGCGTTAGAATTAAAAAACACATCATCACCGAATCTCATAAAACTAAAACCATATTTAATATATTTCTAATATTGAACCATGTACGACTACTCTGGCACAGTTGTACATAGTTTGATGTGAACATTCTATGGAATATCAACATGAACGGGTTCGCTTGCTACTTTTGCTAAATGAAGCGGCAACGAACGAAGCCATCGCTAATTTCACGAGCAAGATAAACTACTATTGCTTTACCATAATTATTTAACAGCTAGACATTTTATCAAGTAAAACAAAAACTTTATTGCAAAACGTGAATTGGTTTTGAAGAATACCTTGTTTTAACATAAGTCGATCTGCCTATTTACGATGTCAATCTTTTTCTAAGAACTAACTTCTAAGCTTGTTTCGTCGAAATTAAGAAAATATTTAATTTTATAAACACCTACAAATGTATGTTTAGGTTCCTGGAATAAAGTCTGGATTGAACTACGCTAGAGATTGAACTCTGGATCTCAGGATTAAAAAACAGGGCGGCGTATAACCGGCTTGTCGAAAAAAAAATTGATGACATAATTTTGTTAAAAACGGAACTTCCTAAAACTTTCTCAATTTCAAAGTCCTTTAAAAAGTACCCAGCTCAGCTGAGGATAATAAATCATTGAGTGGTAGGTGGTAGTTTGTTCAAATAAATCGTCTAATGATTTCAGGAGTAAATCAGATCATTTGTCCGGAGGGGCGGCTTTATGATGGCGCACCCGATCCGGGTTAGCCGGGAGCTTGGGGAACGTTTGCAACGAAAACTGACAGCTTGGTAGATAAACAAAAATTAATACTATGGTACCTGATGAACCTTGTGGAACCTGTTTCTCATACCATGTTCAATAACAGGCACTGGGTATTCTAACAAGATTCGGCGCCAGCTCATAGAACGAAGAGCACACAAGACTGGCTGGCGGCGCGTGAAATCGACTTCATCCGGCACGAAGACTGGCCCTCCTCCAGTCCAGATTTGAAGCCGTTAGATTACAAGATATGGCAACACTTGGAGGAAAAAGCGTGCTCAAAGCCTCATCCCAATTTGGAGTCACTCAAGACATCCTTGATTAAGGTAGCCGCCGATATTGACATGGACCTCGTTCGTGCTGCGATAGACGACTGGCCGCGCAGATTGAAGGCCTGTATTCAAAATCACGGAGGTCATTTTGAATAAACTTGAGTGTCATAAGAATCTATGTTTTGTTAAGCTCATTTTGGTATATAAATGGTTACATAGTTAATAAACTTGTTTCAATTATTTATTATTAAACATGTGACAATTTATGACCTGACTAGGTATAATTAGATATATATGTAATTAATGTTAAAGTTTTCTGTTTGAGTGTTTTAAAACTTAATGTCTTTTACAAAGGTTGTTTGAAATAATTTTTGGTTTAAATAAAATTAGTTTCTGAAATAAATGTTTTTGCAGTCGGTACATTCCGATAGCGGTCCGGCCACGACCCGACGTAGCTGTAGAGTCACTAAAGTCACACTCCAGATTTGTTTGCTTCAACTAGTTAAATGTTAGCCAGAACTTTATTTCGGACTTCAAGTCGTCGAGGTCTTGTAGCCTTGTTATTGTTGTTCAAGTTTATTCCCAGGCCGAAAATGCGAGTTAAGGGAGGTTATTTTTAGGGGTTCTTTTGAAGAAAAGTATTAAAATAAAAGAACAACTCGACCGCCTCCTCAATCAAAAGTCGCAGTGCAAACCGCTATTTCAATCAAGTTTCAAGAAATATGTAAGATTAACAGATTTAACAAAATGAAACAATCAAATAACGTAGAAATAATAAGCTCTTTTGCGGCAATAACCGAGAAACAATGCTGGAGCTTGGGGCAAGAATTCTGGTTTGGTTTGTAAGCTTCACTGTAAGTAAGGAAATTCTTCAGCAACATTGTTTCTAAATTAAAACAATCTCATAATTGCACATTCCCTAACTTCTTTGATGCAGTATCTCTGGGAGAGGAAGGGGGGGGGGGGTGAGGAGATAAGACTAAGTTTTGAAGCTGAGTTAAGCCGATTAAGTGTCATTTCCGGCGGGAAACTAGCAGTGTTCATAAAATATTTTGAGCGACTTAATTGCCGAGGTCGGGTATGGAGGTTATAAAACTTAAGCAATTCAGGATACCCCTTTGACTTAAAATAAAATAATTAATTATAAACTCATACGTTTGTATTTGAAAATTATTCTAATGTTTTAATTGTTAGAGTTAATGTATTTTTAGTGAGTTTTAATTATATTATTAAAGAAGGTATGCTTATCAAATCCGTTGATTGAAGTTTATATCATAGTCGCCAGTTACATTAATGTTTTGATTCAAATTACAGAACCAAAAAATTTAGTTAGTATTTTACTTTCTTCCTCTTAATGAAAATGATTCAACCTATCCTGTATAAGACCGAACGAAGTAAAAAAAGTATTATCCAAATTGGTCCAGCCGCCTGGACTTTTAACGAGAGTAACAAGTAGCGCTTCATTTTAATGAAGAGAACATAAGAAGATTATTCGCAAAAAAGAAAGAATGGCAATAGTTAGTTACATCAAAGTATTATTAAGTCCTGAGGAGCCACTTGTACTTGACCAAAATTTTGCATGCTTTTATAAAGCGAAATATGTATGAACTACTTTAAACGAACGTAAACATCTGTAATGTACCATATTTCTAGCAAATAAATATCATTTCATTACGAAGGAATGTTTCAGTATTTGTTTACTTATTTGAGTAATTGTTTAGAATCAAAAAATGTATTCATATAAAATTAGAAAATTATCATGGCAGGTTAAGTTAGTGTATATCTCTGGATACTTTAGAAACATATAAATAAGTTCCACCAAACATTATTAATTATTTCATTATGCTTTTTTTTGAAAGCTTTTCATTAATCAACCATAATCGAACTTTTGTAAACACAGGTTTTGTTTCGTTCAAATCAGTCAAACATATTTATTGTTTGGCGCTTAGCAACGAACAACATTTCATTGAATTAATTAATCTAATTAAAAATCAATGTAATTTTGAATAATTCCATAAGAATTATTCAGTTTATAGTAGGTAATGAATGTATCTCGATCATCTCCACTTTTGAGATTGAATATTTCACAGAGTTTATTGCCATCTAATTATTTTTAGGACCAGCAATTTTACGATGACGTCAATAAAACTTTTATAGTTTTGTCTCACTCTTCCAAGCACATGTCATTCTTGTTTTAGGCGCTTGTAGTATTGCCCCTGGATTTCAAATGAAAAATCAATCATTGTATTCAATAAATATAATTGCAGTCTGCTTTAAGTTTTTTCATATCATGACCCATTTAAGCTTTTAAATGTCACTACTTTGAAGTATCTTTAAAGGAAATGTTTAAAAACTATGAAGCAAAATTAACTTGACTTTATAAATAAGGTGAAACTTTTATACAATATAAATATTATATAACAAACTATGGATAATATAAAATAAATATGATGCTGTCCAAACTAGAACCCAAGAACCTAATTTATTTACAGTTTCATTAAAAGAGATTATAGGTAACTATCCCAGAGAAGTAATTAAATAGTTAAGCCGAAAAAAATTTGGTCAGTCTCAAAAATCATCATTTGAATAATTTGGTTAACCAACAAATATTTTGTTTGGAATAAAAACTATCAGCGAATCAAGGTTTCGCAAATAAATTGATAATATACAGTAATTTAGTAACCAGTCGATTCGAAAAATAGCTATTCGGTCAGAAAGATTTCAAGATTGGTCAGCAAGATTTCAAGATCGATCAGCAATATTTCATAATTGGTCAGCAAATATAATATTAATAGATGTATAAGTCGATAGTTGGTCAGTTACAAATTAATAGGTTAGGTTATAGTATCCACAATAAGGCACGAGCCAAGCGAGCGGAGCGAACAGTGTCGCAGCAACGGCCGGTGAGTGGCAAAATTGACGATTTCAAATAAATTTACGCATAAAATTAGATTAGTTGCTGAGTACTTATCAATATTTGATTAAATGCGAGTCAATCATTGCAGCTTATGTAATTAATCTGTTAAGCTTTAAAAAAATCTGCCGTCTAGAAGGACAAAAATGGCCAATTGATTTAATAACGTTTGATAACTATGGTTTGCTGACCAATTATTAATTTCTGCTGATCGATTACATTTCTCTGCTCACAAAAACATGAATAGTATGCTAATCCTTTAAATAACATCCATTATCCCAATAAAGTTTAATAAATTGTTTTTCTTTATAATTTTTGAAGCTGTCAGTTGTGGTTTAACAGTTTACAAGATGATGTTTGAATAAAAACGCACTATCACTGTTGTTGAAATCGTTGAATACAATGAAACCACGTTTTTACCTTATTTAAGATTACTACGCACGGATAGTCTACGATCTCTATGAACTCCAAATTTCGTCTCATTACTACTGCCTGTTTAAAGATTAGATTGTTTTATCTACCATAATGTATAAATAAATAAAATATAACAAATTTTTCAAATTCAATTTTGATTTTATTGCAAGAAAATATTAGAGTAGTCTACTACTCTAGCCTCTACCTCACCGAGCCTCACCGAGGGCAGGCCTACCTCTATTTTACCTGCATTTATTTTTCTGCGCTTGTTTTGACACAGTTGATGGAGGATAATTTAATTAATTGCATAAATGGGTATGGTTGTTTAATTTTTGTTATTTTATTATAGTAAACAATACATTGATTTGGTAGATTTTAAGTACTAAATTCTGTTTAATTTTGAAATACAAAATTTATTTCTTATTAAAAAATATTTAGATAGAAATCATGCCATGATTTCCGGATTGAATTCAGACTTTTTGTATCTTCCACAAAAACCCATGGAAAACTTTCAAATATATGACACGCGAGACATGTAGAGTTACGTATATAGGCTGTCGATTGGCCGAGCGGCTCACTTTTTCAATATCCCAGGGGCTAATGGGCGCCAGATGGCAAGTTGGCCAAAGTGATGCTATCAAAAAGCGATAGGCCGCGGTTTCATCGGTTATCGGAGCACTTTGGACACCGCCCGTACTTATACAGATATATGCGTTCAAGGTTGGTTTGTGCTGTCCTATGTTTGTATAAGTATGAGAAATACACACAGAACAATCGACAGAAATCGACGGATTATATACATGTGTGTGTGAAACCTCTGTGTGTTATACTTCCAGCTTTCCTTCGATAGTTCGGTCTGTTTACGGCCATGTCCTACATATTTTCGACTTCCCTTTCCTTTCAATCGTTTTAGGATTGTTTGGAGATTTGTCGATCTTGTATCTCTAGGCTCGGGGTAGATAAATGACGGCAGTAAATGGAAGTGAAAATTGTCTGTAGGTTATTCCGATCTCGGATCGGACATGAAACATTAGTTTACTTTTAAATAAAATAATGACGTTATAGCTGTTTAATATGTTTGTACAAAATAGGGAACAGATTGGTAATACCCGTTTAAAATTGATATTGATTCTTTAACCAGGCATACTGTTTAAGATCAGCAAACGAATTAATCTACCAAAATTAGTTGATTTTGTCTTGGTACATTTAGGGTTCAAATCCTATCAAGACCTAGTAGCTAAATAGCCTAACTTCCAAAGTTGAATTGTTGGCCATTACAGTTTTAAAATATTATAGTTTTTGTATAACATTCGAAAATAAGCTATTTCAAAGAAGTAAATTAGTATTGGGATAAAGAAAACTAAAATAGAGCTAATAATAGTTTAACTTTTCACGCTATTATTTGGCTCTAGTTTAGTGAGAATATTTTAATTTCATAGTGCAGCCAAAAAGGACTGCTTGCAAAATAAATTACATTTGCAATTCTTCGGCTTAAGCTTCCCGTTTCTTTTTCACTACCTACATTTTTCGTTTGAAACAAATTTTTTCCTTGAAACTAGTTCCTTTAAGCGAAATTTCATTATGCGTCACGACTTCACGGTCGTTGGAGTTTTAAAATGCTGCTATTTGGTTTATTTTCGTCGTTAAAAGGTGAATGTGTGAATAATGGTGTAATATAAAAGCAGCATTTTACCGCCTGCATTGTTATTCAGTCGGCGAAGTTGGCGGCGCGCACGCTCCACAGCTTATCGGCAACCCCCAGCCCTTGTAAATTAAATAAATATACACTCTAATGAGCGGAAATACAATGCATGACTTAGCTAAATAATTGCTTCATCGCCTTATTCTTTGAATATAACAAAAACTTGCAAATTTTCAAGAGGTTATTTTGATGATAATACGCGTTTTTAATAACTTTTAAATTAGTACTTACTGATTTACAATGAAACTGATAGCCTTAAACGAACAATTATTTTGTCTGTCTACTCTCAAGGTAATTTAAATAATGCGGTTTTTTGTTCGAACCCTAACTAATATGAAATAGTAGGTACTTACTTTGAATAAAACTGGAAAAATGTAAGTCAGACTCGCGTCCGAGGATTCCGTACAAACTGGTAGTTAGGTGGACATGTAAATAGTTCTATTATGACGAGAATCGACGATGGATTTTTACCATTTTTCGTAATTTTTAATGATGTTACTAGAAATTTACGAATTTCAGATGGTCCTTCATTTGTAGTCTAAGATGGCTTCTTACCATTTTTTTTCCGAGGTCAACGGGAATTACCCTACAGGTATTGGTTCTCTTTCCGAACTTATGGGCAATGCGACACAAAAGGCCATATTTTTTGATTGCTTAGAATAAGTGGGTAGATTTTCACAGCTGTAAGGAATTGTTAATTTAAGTATATGGTATTAATTTCAACTCTTTACCTATACGCGTTCCTGAGAAAGAGGTCTTGACGTGCCGACAGACGGACAAGCAGACAATCAAGTGATGTATTTTAAAATATCAAATGCATACAAAATCGCGAATCACTGTCTAGTTTTATAACTAGTACTTGTGAAGTTTTATTATGTAAAATAATTTTAAACAGGGACCCAACACAACGTCCATGATTTATTCCCCGGATGTCTCTTTCAAACTTACTCCGAGACTGAAAATATTATCCGGATATTTCTATTATTTATTGCCATTGATTTTACCAGAACATGAATTTGAATATCGAAAATGTCTTTCTAGTTTTCCCATTTTACTCAAGATTATTATTCTTGTAAACTTTGCACTAGGTTCCGTCCTGGATTGAGTTTCACTGTCACCGTATCTTTGATTGCTACTGATTTTATTTGGAATATCCAAAAGATTTATTAGAAATTGACCTAAAATTTTACTGTGTAAAATATCTATGAGTAAAATACAGTGTTCAGATTTTATTAAACTAGTAGCAAATTCAAATTAAAAAGCATTTTTCTTAGCGTTCCGATATTTACAACATTTGAGAAACCAAGGAATAGCACACAATTAAATATAGTATATATACACTAATGTAAATTTAACAAGCATTTTTTCGTATTAACAGCATATTTACATGTGTACATGATTAAAATCTAGTTTCAAATAAGAAGCAATTCCGAAACCACTTAAGGAACTTTTGAAACTTTTCACATGAAGCAACACAAGGTTTTGTTGTTTGGCTGCACATTGCTACTCAGCTAGGAAGTTTAAGGTAGAAAACTTTACTAAGCCCTGACTCTTAAAAGAAATGAAATTCAACAGAACTAAATTAACGTTAAATAATTACAGTGAAGAATTTGTACACGTTTACTTTACAGTAGATAAAACAAAAACCAATGCACTATTTAAATGATAAATCAAATATATTTTATCAAAGCCCTAAAACTAAAAGACGACGTCCTGCATTGTATGAGAAATTGACAAAACGTATGAATAGTATGAAGTGCTTTACGACTAGAATATTCTAAAATATAGCCAGAGGGTTTTGAGGGGTCATGACAAAGAGCTTCTATGTGATTCTGGTAAGAAAACGTCCTTAAATGGATTACAAGGGGAGTGTAGCTTCCTTTGGATCTCAAGTTTAACCCTCTATTGTTTGCAAGGATTAACCTTGCGAAGTCATGAACTAGTTTAAGCATTTCACAACTTGCCATTATTTATCTCATGTCAGATTGGTCAGATTTGTTTATAGCAAATTTTTTAATTTAGATTTTTCGACCTCCAAAATTTTTTAAGTAATGTAGAGTGGTAATTTTTGTGCATTTCTGTTGGACTTCACTGTTAAAATAAACTTGGAGTAGTTTATAAAACATCTTAAAAGAAACTAAAGCCCACATCCATTCGTCCATTGATCTGAGTGGGAACGTACGGCTTGTTTCGTCTTCAACGTACAGATACAACTGAACTCTCTTATAACGTTAACTTAAGGTTTAAAATACCGAAACTATTTTATATTAGGTATAGTTATATAGTAGCTACATCCTTTGAGAGAAGAGGGCCTTTGAACGGTCCGACATGGGCGCATTTTGATAGCGGTATCGATGTTAGCGGTGAATAGATTCCATTTTACTTCTTTTTTATTTGGATGTGAATGTGTTGTAGGAAAAGTTTTAATGATAAAAACGTTACCCTCTTTTTAGGTTTCCTGTTATAGGGTAAATTTCATTTGAGGCTGCTTTGTGTTTCCGTCTTTTCGGTCAAATTATTACCCTCTAGAAAGTAATAAGCTTCATTTTGTGGAGTACGTGAAATGCTTTTAAAACTTCATTGCAAATTTTGTTTGAATGAAATTTCGTTTAAAGAAATATTAAAATATAAATAATTTTTACTAAATAAAGAGAAGAAAAACTAAAAATTACAATAACTTATATAGTTAGGTGTAGCCGTAAAACACAATCAATAGGCGGCAGTCATTTTCCTTTAGGTGAACCATCTGTTTGTCTACTCATGACGTTGTGTCAAAATGTTTATTTTTTAGTTCTCAATATCTTATGCATATGTCACATGTCACTTAATTTAAAATTACAAGTTAAAGTGTATAAGTTGGTAGTAATCGAACGTTTTGTTTTGGCTTGCGATCCTTTTGAAGGCAAGCGCAAGAGAATTTCAATTTAAGAGAAGAATGCGCCAACATAACGTGTTGCCCGAGATATTTTGATAGGACATGCTCCTACTGAATAATTTTCTTTTTATTTATGTTTTAAAAGTTTTTATTACATTTCATAACGTTTTGTTTTAGTCAACTCTATTTAGTAGATATTACATTTTTGTAGAGTCATAAAAGAAAAAGTTATCTATGGATTTTAACAAAAAAATTTTGGTAAATTAAGTCATGATCTACATATTTGAAAAAGGGGAATTCTTAAATGATGTATTCAATAACTTTATCTTTAGATTTCCAGCCCCAATAAGTAACCAAAATTGCGAACCACAAAATTGATACAATAAATTGGAAAATAGTCTACTCGGTTCGACCGCTATGCAGATTTTGCCTTTCTTGCTATCGTGTGACCACATTCCAAGAACAAATTAAAAATTCCAACGGAACCATCTCTACCTACTAAATCTTCTACGAAAATATTTTATCATGAACGTTATGAAAGTAATTGTCATTATTTGGTATAAATGGCATTTTGTAAGCAGCTTTTATTTAAGACTACCTACCTATATGTTTAAACGAAAAATTGTGTGTTTACTTAAAAAAAACTCATTTAAACTAATTTGCAAGTTGCTTACATCTATTTCATATTCGTTTTCGCTTTGTTTACGTCTCGATAGATATTTTAAGTAAAAGTGTATTTACAAAATTTTGCGATAAGGCTAAAGTGCTATTAGTTTATGTAAACTTTTTCAAATTTCAAATTTTAAGTTATTAATATAGGTCAATGATTAAAAATAATAAAAAGTTTTGAGTTATATTACAAGTGCGTATGAAGGTAGATAAGCCACGTTTCATGAGCCGTATCAAATTCATTATAACAATAAAGTCCCAAATGTATTTATGAGGGATCACGCCATGAATAAATTTGTCAATGAAAAGTTTGAGGAGCGGAAAATAGAGAAAAGTCGGCCAAAAGACACTCAACAAGTTTAGAAAATTTAATAATTTACAATTTAATTTAAAGCTATATCTACAAAATTTTGATTAGTTTAAATTTGGTCGTCTTTAATACGGAAACAGAAAATTTTGAAAAGGTTACTTTAATGTAATAATATTTACAGTCACAGAAGCAATGGTAAAATTCTAATTCATTTTAGTAACAATATTTTATTTGATAATTTTAAAACAGGATTATGAACCAATAGTCAGCTTCTGAAGAAAAACAAAAAAAGAATATGAAAATGTTTCATGGATGATCTTGGATATATAATGATACTGAATACATATTGAAAATATATTGTATTGTCATCAGAACTTAAGGTGTGTGCCAAAAACCAGGTCGGTCAGTAAAATTAGTAATCTGTCAGTAAAATTTCAATCACAAAATTTGACCCAAAAAAATTGCTCAAGATAAATAAAACCGTTTTAAAAGAAACATAATTTCGTTCAATAATATCTACACAGAAGTTAGGTAAAACGTCTTTTAATTTAGTAGTTGGTTAGTTAAGGCGTTTTTAATAATGAGTTACGTAAGCACAAAAAAGTTTACTTGTCTATTTAATTCGTTCAATTTGAGATTTTTGGGCTCTTATATAATAAAACAGTGTACAGTTGTTCGAGGTCATCGATATATGAATCCAGTCTGCTAACTTACGTACATATTTATTTTAGGTGCAGCGATGTACAAGAAACATTGATAATCCTAACTAAAACCTAACCCATACCTTCTAACAACCATCGACCACACAAGTATAATCACCACCCCAAAGACCTTTTAATATCGTTTTCATTTAATATTTACAACTCACATCAAATCCTATTCACGCTGCAAGGTTGTGACGTCATAAAAGTAATAGGGTTGTAATAAAAATATTATGCACATTCAAAATTAAAGATGTTGTAAAAGTTTGGTTTATTAGTAGAGGGAGGGGGGGATGGGATGGGTGAGTGTTGGGGGTAGATAAAACCGTTGCGAACTGTCGGATGTAGAGTGACGACGGTCACGTTTTTAATTAGTCAGGCCTCATCTGTAACGTCCACAGAAAAGTGTTTGTGTACGAGTATAGCCCGGTACGTGGAACTTGAGGATTTCGTAGCATTTCCTAAGAAGCCTATGCGTATAATTTTTAGATATACTTGTTTGCATTTAAATTTATCAATAGCGAATTTTTGGCGTTGACGTAAACATTATATCCACATAAGGATAACATTTATGGGGTTGGTCAACGAGAAAGAATTTGAGTAAATAAAAGCACAAAGAAAAAAATAACTAAGAGATTATTTATATAACTTCTAGGCTTTACGCGACGAGTTTTATGAGATAAGTTATCTTACTTGAAAATTTAAAAGCTTTTTCATTCCTTAGCAGATAAAGTAGCATCTTGAATATTTATTTAAAACACTTTACTCCTGCATTTGCGAAGTGAGCCGGGGAAAAAACAGAGTTGATTACAAAACAGTGTCACTACCACTTTTTGTGAGACTCTTTGTTTCTATGTCGTTTATTTTGTATTAATAAGATGTGCTTTTAACTACTTCGTTCATAATAAAGCTTTTAAATAGAGGTTTAGTCCGAAGTTAATTGTACAAAAATAAAATCGTTGGCAGCATTTTGCATTGGCTAAAACTTTTACATTTTATTTGCAAATTTTGGAGATACCTTTCATCTTATGGAGATACTTGCATTTTATACTGTGTAACTAGTCCGTGGCAATTGTTGCTTTTTATTGAGTGGTGTGACATTTAAGCGAAATAAACAACAGAAAAATATAAAACAAGCAAATTTTAATACAAACCAGTAAACAAAGGAAAAATAATATTATTGTTTCTATTGTGGAAATTTGATTTTGAATCGAAAACAAAATTTCGCTCTACAAATATTGGGGTCTGCAGAAAGAAAGGGTCTGTGTGATATCCTCGGAATTGGACTTGAATCACGAACTGAGAAATACAAATGAATGGGTACTTTATTTCATGAAAAGCTTTCCTTTAAATACGGTTTGGTTCATGACTATTGACCCACCAGAAGACGAAATGATAATCTAGTTTTATTCAACGAACTTTAGTCGCGGGCTTGATTTCTTATGGAAACTTTACTTTATTAGTCTCCGAAACATTCCTGTTCGAAGACAAATTTTCTAAGGTAAATAGAAAGATGAGTACAGTTTAAACTGATCGTAATTAAGTAAAAAAATCATCACTCAAGTTGTAGGTTTGGCTAGTTCATCGACTTAGAAAATAAAAGTAAAAATAAGACAAGTGCAGACATAGGAATTACTTATTCAGCGTGTACGCGTAATTCTGACATGCACAGAAGGCAATCTCTCACGCCGTCAGCACAGACTCCCAGTCAAGAGGGTAATAAATAAAATGGCTCCCCTTTCCCCCAATTTTACATAAAAACGCGTCCCATCCGCAATCTGCATGTTTATGAGCAAATATTTTCTATGAACGAGTCGAAAGCAGTATTGAATTAGGCTTGGTGTACATGAAAGGAAAAATTTACACAATGACGTGTAAATTAACTCTTGACAAAAAAATTGTTGGTGAACATAACTTTGGCTTATAGCTTATTTTTCTTATAAATAAATATCTAAGCATATTGCGACATAGAGCCTTCGGTACACAAAAGCATAGGCTCAGATCTAATTAAACTATTAAACTTAGACAGCGAAAAAAAATGTTCCATTACAATACAATACTTGATATGAAAATGAAAATGATAACACCAAAAAATTTCATTATATTTGATAGAATAAAAGTTATTTCCAAAAAGTTATTTGACTTTGACTCTGACTTTGAATATGCTAAACTATAATTTGTTTATTTGTATTTATACAAACACAATTTAGTTAAATTTATTTGTGTGTACACAGTTTTACCATGACAATAGAAGTAAGGTATTGGGGGTCGTCTTGGGCAATATTCAGAATTGCATGCAAATAAGATTATAGAAATAAATACGAGTATTGTCTAGAATGCCTTTTGCTTTACTACTTTCCTTATTGGTATGAAATTTTATGTGCTTTGTCCCTCTTCAAACAATTATTTTTCCGCTGTTGTTTAATTTTGAATGGAAGGGATTTTATTATGCTTTTTGTGCTCAGCCGTTGTTATTAATTGTTATTGTTGAAACCGTTACAACATAGATATTTGAATTGAAAATATGATGTTTAGACTGTTAAATGTTATTGAAATTGCGACTACCTATAACATGTTGAATTGAGATATAGCAATAAAGTACGTTTCAGTTAACAATGATATTGATTTCAAAAATCCATTAGGTCCACTGATATGGTTACCATCAAGCGAGCCACATGTATGTTGCACCGTATCGTAACAAAAAAATCTTACATCAAACTAAATTGATCTTTTTCTCAAGCAATAGTTATCTTACAGCGCTAAAAGTATCTAGATACAAACGCTATTGGAGTGTAAAATAAATAGGTTTTTAATTAAAAATAGGCAATTTCCCAGGTGGTTGAAACTTCATGTAGTATATAAACTGAAGCGTATAATAAATATGCCGTACTTGTTTGTGTAATGTTGGTCTTTGGGGAAGTATTCTTCATTAACAGCGTCCTAACAGTCGGCTCATTGACTTCCTGATTAATTGCAAGAAAAGCTACTCTGACATTATGAAGACTACAAAATGTATAGCCAAATACAAGGGTCAGTATTTTCCCCTTTATCGACTTTAGCTTGCGGCTTGCCTTTTAGTAAAGCCCATCGTAACGACTAATAGTCTACGACCGTCTTTTTAATAATGCGAGAAAAATGCTGTGAGACAAAAAAAAAGAAATGTAGGTAGTTTAAATAAATAAAAAATCATCATTCTGCTTAGGTAAATTCGTTTCACAAGTTACTTTCTAAATCAAAGTCTCCCCTTACTAAGGAAGACTCGGCAAATAAAAACACTCAAATAAATTTAAGATTGCTAAAATTTGCGTATTTTCTTACTTGCCATTCCATGTGACCCTCTCGAGTGTGTCGCTTCACATAAGTAAGGATTTGGCAAAAAGGTGGTAATAAGGTATGCAAGCCCTCCTTCCTTTGTCGGCCACTCACTGACAACGTGACGGGAATCGTTGTTTTGGGGGTAAAAGAGATTTGTTAACAGTAAGTAAAGATTTCACCAGACGAGCCTAAAAGAAACTCGCACTCTCTGAGCTTTCAATGCTCTCCAAACAGAATGTAGGCCATAATGTATGCGCGAAATGTCCTGAACTGCGTGTCCTCATTTATTATAGAAACTGAAATTTGTATCAGAGCATAAAGGTAAGGGTGGATGTACACGGGCGGGTCGAGCGGCCGCATCATTGTGCGGGCGAGCCAGTGGCGCGATCACAATGCCGACGTTGTGACATTTTTGCTAATGGTTCCAAGCGAGGGACAATAAAATGACAATACGACGAGAGATAAGGTGGCAAGTGAAAATTTTAGAAGCAGATTAATTTAATACCGCCGCTCGAGTCGCCTAGATACGCCGCGAAACGTAATGATGAGCCAGCCTTATGGGTCCGTGTGGTAATAAATTCTCTCAGGAATTTTGATAAATACTTCGCCTTTGCTTAGTGAAATTAATTCCACTGTAATTTATTGACCATTGTAATGTGATTTCTAGTTTTTACAACAAAAACGTGGATTTTCGCTTAAGAACAGATTAATATAAATAATAATTTTATATTCAATACTTTTTTAAGGTCGCTTTAACATCAGACAGAATTATAAAATAATATATAGGTAGAGTCCGCTGGAATAATTGACATTTCAACCCATCGACCGCCTTTGAATGAGAAAAAAGCAAACCACGCTTTGAACTCTGAAAGGGTTGTTCACGTTACTCAACAGTGCTTTATGTTTATCCTCGCTGAATGAATTTTCCTAAAACTCAGTCACAAAAAATCCATTTGCAAATGCCCTCCTGTTTTTAGCGATCCTATTTAGTACAAAGCGGAGAAAAAAAGGACGATACATTTTGACAGGAATTGAAATAAAACTTGATGTTAGCTGGTTTTGTTCACAGAAGTGGGTGTGAGAACTCTTTACTTTTCCGCAATTTTACTCGGGGTAAAAAGTATTCGGAAAACAGCATGAATTAAAGTTAACATTGTGAAAGCTTGCACTTTGTGGAATGAGACCGAATGCAAAGTATGGAGAGTCGTGCAGCTACAACATACGGTGGTCATATTGTACGGGCGCACGGATATTTACGTTTCGCCTTGACTTTAGAATTTGGTCTTCACGCTACGGCTAACTTTTCGAAACAGTTTTCGTTTCGATCTCTCACCTGAATAATTAAATTAGTTGGACTTCAACTTCCACAACCTCAAAGGTAAGAGAGATGGTTCCAGGATTTGAATAGAAGAAATTTAAATTATCCTAAATGTTTGGCTTAAGGTCACATTCATGAAGACTAGACAAGCCCAGTATTTTTGCAATGTGTTGATGATATATTTACCTATAAAGGTAGTAAAATTATTTTTGTGAACAGATTTTTAGCACTATTTTATTTTTAAAATCATTATCATACTTATTTTTCACTGATTCAAGGATTGTAGGCTTATTTTCCAAAGTTTGTGAAATAAATACGAATACACTTGTTTGAATCGTATTATTTTAAGACTTTTGTTGGTTCACATAAAAGTGCACATATATCGATCTCTGAAAGAAATATAAAAATCTGCTAGGATATTATTTTACATAAAATCTGCTAGGATTTTTAAAAATGTCTGCATGTCTGTGTCTTCTATAAACGTTTTTCTCTATACAAAATGTATGACACTACAGGGATGTGACATCACAACGTAATATTACCCTCTTTGTATTTTTTTAGTTATCTATTTGTATCTTATCCAAAACTTCAAACTCACGTATTTTCTACAATCACTTTAAAATTCTAGTTATTTTTTCACAGAACGAAGTCAAATACCCTATTATTGTTAAAGTTTCATACCAGTGCGATCGCATATAAATAGGGGGGGGGGGGTTCAGTTACTTGGTGGAAACGAGAAGTATCAGTTTAATTTTACTTTTATATTTAATTTTCTTTTAAATCAGCAGAATTTTATATGTAAAATGCTAGTGTTTGAACCAGTGAATATTTGTAGTACTGTACAAGTGCGGAGAAAGTGAAATACGAAGACTTGACTGATCTTTTCGCTATCTCCAAAATAACTCTATAGAGCCTACAGTACTAGCATGTTACTGTAGGCAGACTCATTTTCCATCTATCATTTTCGTCCTTTTACTATTCATTTCTCATTTCATTCCTCATCCCGATCAAAACATAATAATAAATATTACTTGATAATGCCAAAATACTCAAGGTTATTGCCATGATGATGACATTGCTATAAAAATATATAGGGGTTTATATATAACTTACCAACAAAATTGACATGTAGTATTGCCAGTATGAGTAGTCTGGCGAGCGGCCCATCACCGCGCGCCCGCGCACCCACCGCCATCTTGAATCAACGCGTCACTGCTCTTAACTGACATCTGCTGCATCTTCTAATTAACCCAGGCATTGTAGGAATAGTTTTACTCTCCATAGATCAGTACATACAAATCTCTGGTCTAGTACACACGTGCCTTCCGTATAGAATATCTGGGAAAAGAAAAAAGCGTTAATTAATGTTTTGTTGACAATAACTTGGGACGAATAACATAAATTTCCATAGTCCAAAATATACATTAAAATTTCATGTTACAACATTTTCGCATGAAAAATTTGACTCTGTTTTAAATAATATTAATAAATTTTTAACTACGGCGTAACTACAAACACCTCAGTTTAGTTAAGTAGCAGTTAAAATTTCTAGCGAATACTACGAACTAAACATTTATAATTTCAAAAATGAAAAAATAATCTGTACTGAAAAAGGATTATAATTAATATTATAGAATGAAGTAGTTTACATACATGTATTCTGTTTAAACGACCAAGGCTATTTATTGTGAAATTTACTGGATTTTCTCTCCCCTCTTACATATCCGTGATAGTTTCGGTGTATATTTGTTTTTCATTCTGTTATAGCCGGGGCATTATGTATATTACGTTATTTGAGTTAGTCTTTGATAAGTAACGTTAGGAATGGCTGGTTTTTTAGTTCTTTTTGTGGTACAATTGCATGGATGTGCTTCAAAGTAAGAGAAATCCAATTATGTTGGCGTTAGAGTGGTCAGCTTTTTATATGTGATGGAGTATTTTATACAATAAAATCAGAGGCACATAGGTTAATAAAGTGGCTTAAGTTTTTCCTTTGTTCATGTTTTATATATAAAAATACTAAAAACCTGGAAAAAACGTGTATATGTAAAGAACTAGTAATACTTTTAAATTAAAACATTACCGTTTTGCTACATTTCAGAACTTCATTGCAGTATTTTTAACTGCAACTTGTAAAATAACATTAAGTTTAAGAACTAGACATGCGAACGGCATTTCTAATAAGATCGTATCAGTTTCCACTCGCAAACTTCTGCTGAAAGATATTAAAGGTAGGTTATTTTATAGGTTAATGCAGTTTCATAAATTTACAAATATTACCTATGTTTAAATATACTGGCAATAAGGCTGCTGAGAGAAAATCGTTAAACAAGGTACATACGTTTTAATATGATAAGATTCGTTTTAATGAACTGCATATGAACATTCGATTTTGAGCACTTCCTTTTTGCGACGCAATAACTTAAATAGAATTTGTATTCGTAATTGTATCAAAACATTGTAATTACTGATTTAGATATTCCGATTATTAATACAATTAACAATAATAAGACAATCGTTTTGTGTATAGCTTTATGAAATGCTAGTAGTAATAGAATTAATTATAAATTCCATAACCAGTTTTCAATCTAAATAGTACAAACAAACAAAGGCAAATATTGATCAAACAACATGGTGCAGCAACAAACCAATTTAAAAATTCATAGCAATTTTTCGCAATAAGCTGTTGTCCGTGGTGTTGTTTTTCTGTTCAGTTGAATGACAGTTGAGGCTGGATATAGGTGGGGTGTGTAGGGCCCTTTGTATCAAATGCGAGTGTTGGAGTATTATGGATATGCAGTTTTGGACGTAGTCGCGATAAATACGGCTTGGCAATGACAAATCGCTCCCGAACGGCTAGCCTGCCCGGTACCGGGCTAAACTAACGAGATCATCGGTTTCACATGTCTATGCTTACAAAACACAAAGTGGTAGTTGCATTAAGGACATTAACTAAGTTAAAAATATGTTACGTTATATTTAACGTATTAAATATCGAAATACTATAAAGTATGTTTAAAAACACATTTTGTGCTGTCTGTTGATAAGTATCATTAACTAGTTATTTCACGTTTCTTAATAAATTCAAATAGAGCACCAAGTTCAGTATAAGCATTATATAAATATTAAATTTTGTTTAGTACACAATTCAGAAAGATACTAGAAGTTTCTTATTAATTTTAATAAACATTAGCGCATGGTTGGCTCGCTGTTCTCGCCTGCGAAGTATCTATCCTGTTCGAAGGCGCGATAACGGCACGATCGCCATCGGAAGTTGTAATTAATGCCAACGCCACATTATGCGTTTCCTTTTCCTGCTGCGTGCGCGCCGAATGCCATTATCGTTTACAATGCCCCACAACTTTAGATTTAACATTGGACTATGGAAAATTAATTATCTCACATGCATAGTGCAGGTGTTCAACACAGAATTACGTCTCAAAAATTAAGGGTATATTTTATATGTGTTTGTTAGTTTAAAAGTATAGCATATTGTCTATTTAAATAAAGTTTCCCTCTAAAATTCAATTAATGTTATGTAAATGTGTATTTGTCTGTCTCTTTGAAACTATGGGAGTTATTAAAATATTGGAATTTTCAAAGTCCGTTTATAGAATTTTAAGGTTAAACATTTATCCTTTAGTAAAAAACTTTACTCTGTGTAGAAAAAGGAACTGAAGAGACTTTTATTTTAATTTCAACGCTCAGTTAGAGAATATGTAAATTGTAAAGTAGCACTGCATACTAGTAATCAAATCCCAATTGTCAACACAACACACAATAAGCACAAATTAATGATGATCAATCGAAAACATTTCCCGACGAGTTTGCGTTTCGGTCTCATTTATAAGGGCAGCAATTATATGGCAAGTATAATCAGCTTTAGCCACGCTTGGCGATCCCTGATTCCACGGTGCAATCAAGTGATTACTGTGCCCGAACTAGCGGACTTTCTAAATCAAATACGTACCCAGATTTCATTGTACGAATTAAATCAAACAATTTGATATTTCCTACTTGAAAGTTTAAATTGTATACGAAATGTTTTTGAATACTGCTCCGTTTTAAAGTAAACGGTTCCAAAAATATTTAGACATTTTCACTGAAATGAAAAACATGGTTTGATGGTTTATTTTTAATAAAATCAAATCCTTGTCCTTTGTTCTTTGTTTCATATTCGCATGCCATTCGTGGGGGACATCCTGTAATTAATGCCTACATGGACGTTGGCGAGAGGCTAATGAATGGATGGTGTCGGATGTCGCAAAAACTGTGCCGTCATACATAACACACATCGAAGGTCCATCCGTGGATTATGGGCATTCATCAAATTATACGATTTCTAACATTTCGTGTCAGTTTTGAGAATGCTTTGATTTCGCATTCGATTTCTGAAGATAAAAGATTTGTAATCAATTGTGACTAATTACATGGTTGTTGTTATATTTACTTTGGATGAAGGAAAAATGGTTATTGTAAAACGATAAGTACTTTTTAAATCAGGTAGTACTTCTGCTACAAATTCTTTATCCCGTAGAATGCATTATCAAAAGATTTTTGAACAACATTGTTACCTTTTATATCAAGATAAACCAAATAAAATAATTGGCAATAATTTTAACATACTTCCGTGTAAAAATATGAGAGAATCATACATTTGATTATAGTCCAGGAAAGTGGGTCGGAAAAAAGCTAAACCTTACATTAATTCAAAGTGGAAAAGTGATTGGGCATGTGTAGGTCCTTTAATAGAGCAAGAGCCCGTGAACGCCAGACTTACGTTATTTTATAAAAGCTGAAAGTTCTTGTATATGTGCCTCCAGTACAGGTAAGAACGATCCCCCCACCCATGGTACCTGGGTAGTGGTTGCTTTGGCAGGTAGTAGGTATTAAAGGTACATAAAATTTTATCTTAAATTTGTTTATCTATAAAACTCAATATTTCGATATTTTATTCCTAACTATATTAATTTTTGCGTTATGCATTGCAAGACACCTACTATGGTTTCACATGGTAAATTGGTACATTCTATTTTTTGGTTGTATGGTTTATGGTTTAATTAAATACAAGTTCTTTGAGGTATTATTAAATGATGTTTTCTCGGTAGCCAAACAGATTCGAGGGTTCTAATATCCTGCCAGACGCATTGGAAGAGGCAAAAGTTGTGAGAGCGCGGAGTATATGTAGTAACTGGAGTGAGTGAAACAGAGCGTTCGGTTTATTGCGATCTTATACTGCGCATCAGATGTTGTTTATTCTAAATTATCTCGTGATCTTCTTTTTTTAATTTATCAATAAATTTTAAAACTCTAAGTAAACAATACTCATTAATAATTGATTTTCAACCATGTGAATAAACTAATAACTTGATTCATGTGATTTGTAAGTTTTCCAAAGTTTACTGTTTTTAATTACAATTGAAAAACAAATTTTTAGTGATTCAAGAATAATTTTATTCAGTTATTTTCCCCATAATCATCTTGTGAGGTTGAAGGTTGTGTTTCGATTAATTGAGAAGGTAAAATTTGATGTGATCTTGTTACAAATTCTGTTGATGGAGATTGTAAATCAATTGGTAGTGAACTCAACTCAAGGTTGATGATGAGGTTGGAGATGAGTAACCGGTTACTGCACAACTTAGTTGATTTTTTCAATTCTTATTTCGAGCACTTAAAGGTTTACTGCTGAAATAATTTTTCATAAGACAGGTAAATGCTTTATAGCATCCTCGGTGATAACCACTGTCTATTTATTCAACTGGTAAAATAATGTCTGTATATTTGAGGTTATGTATTCATCTTAATTTAAAAATAGTTTCACATTTTTTTAAAGTTTCCTCGTAAAAGAAAATATTATTAGATCTTTTTTCACCACTTTTTTCACAAAACAAACTAATTTTTCGTCACTCATTATAACAATTTATTAAAACTGGATCACATATTTTACAAATAGCACAAATGAATATTAAAACATTTATTATAAGGATATAATCGTTCACCGAATAATACAGAATAAACAATATCTGATGCGCAGTAGAAGATCGCAATAAACCGAATGCTCTGTTTCGCTCACTCCAGTTACTACATATACTGCGCGCTCTCAAAACTTTTGCCTCTTCCAATGCGTCTGGCAGGATATTAGAACTCTCGAATGTGTCTGGCTACCGAGAAAACATCATTTAATAGTACCTCAAAGAACATGTATTTAATTCAGTTTTTATAATCGAACGTATGTAGAATTACAAATTATTATGGTTTAGGTGTGTCTGGCAGGGGGTTGAAACCATAGTAGGTGTCTGGCAATGCATAACACGAATATGAATACAGTTAGGAATAAAATATCGAAATATTGAGTTTTATAGATTAACAAATTTAAGATAAAATTTTATATACCTTTAATACCTACTACCTGCCAAAGCAACCACTACCCAGGTACCATGGGTGGGGATCGTTCTTACCTGTACTGGAGGCACATATACAAGAACTTTCAGCTTTTATAAAATAACGTAAGTCTGGCGTTCACGGGCTCTTGGACTATAATATTGGTTCTACGTAAAAAAGATTCGTAGATTTTCACTTGAAAACTTGACGCCAATTTGGTTTTGCATTACAGGTAACCTCTCCTTAAGGGTGGTGCAATCATTTTTCTACGTAGAATTAATGGAAGGTAAAATCTCAATTCGAATGGGTTATAAGTCTAACATGTTTTATGCTAAAATATGAACAATTGGCAACTACAAAACAAATGACAATTACTTAGTATTGACTAACGTATACTTATCGTATATTTGTAGAATACCGGCAACATTAATATAAATTGGAAATACAAACAGAGCACTGCAGTTAATAGAGTAGCTACAGATATCGGTTTAAATAATATTTTGTGCCTAACAGTAGAGCTGCATCCTGGCAATGAAACTTGACACATGAGATGTCAAAATGATAGGCACATATTGCTCGTCTATTGATTTTCGATACGTTCAGTGGAATATTTGGTATCCGTGTCAATTTCGAGTTTTTGTGTTATATTTGCACATTAAATAAAAACTTGACAGAAGTTTCAATACCTTCAATAAACGTAAACGATTTTAATTTTAACCGCAATAATAAAGCCCTCTACATGAAAAAAATAAGTAAAAGAGCCTTAAATAATTAGAAATCAAGCGAGGTTTATCGCTCAGGTTAAATGAATCTAACATATTACAAATATTTTATCTCTTTATCTACACAGGGAAGGAGATAACTAATAGGTACCTTATTAAAAAGTCATTATGCAAACCAGCCACAATTCACCCGAATATCTAAAGATCAGCACACTGTTACTATTATAAATCAGGGAGCCTATGTATAAATCACAGTTCCTTATAATTTATGCTTTCGAGCCCCGTTGTTGGTAGGTAATGGATGACCTTACAGATACAAGGTGCTTAAATAACCGAAGCCCTTACTAGTTAAACGTTTAAGACTATTGCCGCTCTATTTACTCGAACCTTCGGTCTTGTTCTGTATACTTAAATGCTAAGCAATAAGCTCAGGGTAAAAAAGATAGTTGCTTCAGATTAATTTATAGAATACTCCCCGTTATTTCGTTTTTCTGGAACTATTAAGATAAGGAGTTAGTGAAAAACTGTTGTTAAATGTTCAATTAATTTACTTTAATTTCCTGTTGTGAGGTTTTGATTGAATTCATAGGATAAATTAAAAGTTTTCTTTGTTTCGTCTGAAATTTTGGTCACATCAAGATATAAAAAAACTGTAAAAATCACGCCAGCAGTTTTCTTCCATAATTAAAGAAAAAATACGGTAGATATTTATTTTAATTAATAAAAGTACGGTTAGAGATTGATAATGATTGAATGTGTCCTCTAAAAAAGGATAACGTGTAAAAGTAATTTGTTAGGAAAGTCATTAATCAAAAAATGGTGACGCTAAACCAATTTTATCATATTTTTCAGTATAATACTATCAATAAACTCACGATATTATTTCTGTAGCATCGGTCAATAACAAATTGAGCATGCCGATCATGAAACGCGACGCCGTTTTTTTCGACTATGAAATATCTGGATATACTCGTGTTTTATGTAAACATGAAATTTTTATCATCCTAGACCAACCTTTTTCAAATCGAATATCCTAAAACTGATGAATCTGTAAACTATTCAAGCTTAGTAGTGACATTATCATTTATGGTTATTGAATTATAGGAAACAAGGCGCGGTTTTGTTTGAAACTTATAAATTGACTAATTTATATTGAATTCAAACGGTGACCAAAAATTTGTGTCAGGTATCAAAAAAATTCTTCTCTTAGTAACTAAAGCTTACTACACAAAAAAAAATTGGTGTTGTGTAGTATAGAGGATGTTACAAATTTATTAAGAATCGAAGAAAACATAGGCTTCTTAGCTTACGGGAAATACTATAGTAGAAAAAAAATCATGGCTTTTAGTGGCTTTAAATTATAATGAGGTAGACCAACGTGCCAAATCCTTTCTATTTTTGCCATGATACAGTTCCCTGTGTTTTGGTCCGAAGAATGACCAAACCAGTGTAATTACTGGCACGAGAAATATAATATCTTTACCTCTACGCGGTCAACGAATTGTCGGTGTTCGGCGTTTTTAGACGTCAAGAGCACCGTTCGTGTTAATAGAGGGGTATGACTTTCTATCAGGTGAACTGTCTGCCTGTTTGCCCATGATGTTGTATAAAAATTAATGCTCAATACGTTCAACCATTTCCTACCTCAATGATACACCTACTTAAGGGATACACCGTGAGCATAATCTAGTGATCACCCAGGGGAGGTAAGTAAAGAACTATATTTATACAGTTGGATTGACATACCCTTCTTTAAAATTTCAACAAAATAGAGACAATGTAATTTTTTTTTAATTATAAGAGTCCAACTAAAAAGTGATTTTAACATCTTAGTTTTCAATACAAAAGTCGAAAATCTGGACGAATCTCAAAGCTACTTTAAGAGTTGAATAATGTAAAGAAAGTAAATTTCATATAAAATGAAAATAATTTAAAGTTGTAGTTTTCCAAAAGCCTCATTAAAGCAATGAAGCTTTAATTTTAGTTTTTGGACGTCCAAAGTTGATTGAAATATTTGACTGACTTCCTTTGAGGAGTAGATAAACAATAACAGTACGTACAGTTAAATTAATAATATAAATTGTTGAGCAAATTATGTTAAAACCGGAAATTATTAAAACATTGACAAACGCACATCAAGGAAAGAGAATTTTTAATAAATACGAAAAAAGCGGGAACCTTTACGTTTTTATCAAAGCTAAAAAAATAACATAGAATTTCATACCGAAATGAATAGAATATTAAATTATGTTGGTTCGCATTCTACAAAACTGCGAAATGCGAACGAAGCGCCTTGTTAAGCTTTCGAGAACCTTTTAAGTTAATGAACAAGTTAAAGAAAATTCTATTGACCCTTTATATGGACTGTTTTACAAATTAATATCATCGTAAAATGAATCAACATCATTTACTTAATTTAATGAAACTGTGTAAGTAATTGAATGAAATCTTTTACCAAGACAATTTTGTTGTTTTATCCAAGAATAGCAGATTTTATGTAAAACAGTTTTATTAAAAAATACAGACAATAAATGTTACGGTTAATTAGGTTTGTTCCCATGCTATCTGCTATAACACATTTTACGACATGCAAGGTTATACTCATGTATATGTCTACCCTTAAACATAGAAAGAAAACAATTAAAAGATTTAAGATCTCAGACTTCGAAAACTAAACAATTATAGGCTTTAATTAATGAAATAGCGAAGATTTTCTAATTAAAAGAGCTTTATTGTGTATCCCTGATTTATGCCTTCCAAAGTCTAGAATCACGTTGCGAAGTTTTAAAGTAAGGTTAATTATTCATGCGTTACCTGAAACTCCAACAATTCATCAAAAAGTGTTTACTTGTTTACATCCTCAGAACACTCAACAAGTTTTTCACTTAAACCTGGCCGGTTTAATTAAAGCAAAATATTTGCTCGCCTCCCTTACTTTCCATCATCTCACTTTGCGAGTTCACTCGTTCGAGCTGTATTAAATTAAAGGGAGGTGAAGCACTGAAAGTTTGGAACTCGCGTCTCGGATGATTTTGTAAAATGTCGATGTGGCCCGCGAAAGTTGTCCTTGTGAGCGACGTGGCTTGGCCGCGCGAAAGCTTTTGCACTGACTTGAACGCTCGGCGTGACGACTTCGCGGCAAAGCGAGTTGGTTCCATGCGCAGTTTCTCGGTAGGAGGGGCCTCAGGATAACCACGCCTACCAAGAAGCTACACATTTCTTTTTCAATATGTGTAATTCAATTTCGCTTATGTCTTCGCCGGGAAAGTTGATGCCCCGATGTCGTTCAACACGATGTTTTTATGTAAAGTGTAATGTAGTTCGCGCAACGAGGCCCTCTGTGACGCAACTTTGTTGTGATTTCCCCTTCGCCTTTTTTGCTTGCCAATTTCACGTTCTGTTGGTTTATATTTAGTGGTAGATTGATATTTTTATTTAAAAACGGTAACATGTAAAACACGTATCGTGAGAGTTCAGTTGTGTGACTTTCTTAAGGATGTCTTTTGTTCGACTTTATCAATTGTTACTATACAAGTAAAATTATTACAAAAAATACTGGCTAAGACTTTATTTAAATTTTTTGTGAATATATCATCTGTCTTTTTTTTTTTTTTTTGTTAACAAAATATTAAAAATGTATTGAAATCAAATGTTCACCGTTAAATTAGATAAAAATAGTTTCACATGTGTCTTTCTTTTTCAATTTCATGGGACATACTTGGCATTTTTCATGAATATAAAGAAAGCTGAGTATGCCAGTGTTTTTACAATGTCCCTTGTTTTTTGTACCACCTTACTGAAAAACATGGGAAAATCAAAACGCCAAATTTCATTGTTTTGGCGTAATATAAAATTAATACTTGTAATTTTCCGTCAATCAAAACCTAACAACAATTTTCCTGTTATGATTACAAGTATCAAAAATGCAAAGGCATCAAAGACAAAACAGTTTCATATTTAGCTCGTGAAACAGGTACTATATTTTACGATACACTAAAGTATCCTCTCGCATAATCTCTCTTGTTAATCTACGGACTGCTTAGGAATTTAAAGGAATCCAGTATATTATAACAGTAAATTAAACGGTAGTTTCATTTGGCTTACAATGTGAATTATGCGTTGGTGTCTTAGTTCTGTCACCAACAAAATTACAACGGTTCAAAATTAATATACCGCCATAAGCCTTCGCTTACACTCCTACGGACTTTGCAGCTCCTACCGCGTATCAAATTGTGCCTAATTTAGACAGTTCATTTCAAACTC
The DNA here is from genome assembly GCA_949316135.1 of Choreutis nemorana. Lineage (NCBI taxonomy): Eukaryota > Metazoa > Arthropoda > Insecta > Lepidoptera > Choreutidae > Choreutis > Choreutis nemorana. The sequence continues at coordinate 6,907,860 of OX438598.1, forward strand.
TATGCAGATTGCCATAAAATTTACTTTCGCTTCCCACGCAACGGTTACTTCTAATTTTATTAATATGAAAGGGAAATTATTAAGTGTACACCTATTTGTTTGGTGTCGCCAGTAACAAAATCCTAATGATGAGAGACGCGTATGAATTACATTAAAAAGGTAAAGCTTTGACACTGATATTATATGACGTCAATATTATTTACTTTGAATTTGTTGCGTGGTAACTAATTTTTTTAATTATTTTAAATACTGAATATGATATAATACATTACAAAATTTTTTATTATTTCTTTTTATTCAACTTCAAACAAGCAGACAGTTCACCTGATGGGAAGTGCAAAAGATGTTAAAACTCTTGTGTTGGTAACTTCATTTAAACATAAAGAAACGAAAAAAAGGATCTAGGCCCATTTTTAGTATTTTTTTCGAACGTCATGATTCGATGTGGTTAACAAGCAATCGCAATAATGATCATGATAGAGACTAGACTGCAAAATCAAAATTAAATCCAAGATCTCGTTATGCAAAATACATTATGCCAGCAAGCACCTTAAATTATTCCTTAACATTAAAAGAGGACAACTTACAGTTAAACCAATATTCAACGTTTTAACATGAGACTTTAAATTAATAAAACGGTTTCATCTATAAAAAGTCTCAGGTTAATATTGCTTGATTGAAACTAGCTCGTAACAAATTTTCATCCAACATTTTATAAGCGGAAAAAATGCAACGCTTTTACAGCAGAGTTTGAGTCCGTGTTAAAAGAGCGTAAGTCCCAAGTAATCCATTGGTTTACTGTTGCTTAGGAGATTTATAGATTTATAAATAGCGTGCCGAACTTTTTCGTTAAAAGAGCCCAATCTCTTTTGTTTGTTATTTTTATAAATTTCTGAAACTTCTCAAAGAATAAAGAACTGCTTATTGATGCTGAGTTCTGTTCAGTCCTTAAGTATATGTTTTGTCAACGTATTTGTAAAATACCCAGGCACATGGTTCTATGTTACTATTGAGTCACTATTTGAGTCAAAATGTTTTTGTTTATTCTGACATAAATTTAAAAATTTTGGTAGCATACCGTAGTTACATGACACCTGTATCTAATGCACAAAAACCATTATTACATTTTTTTTTTTTGTAAGATAAAAATATATTATACACTAATTAATCAAGATATCTAATTGGAATAATTATGGGCATATATAGTATTGTTAAGTCTTAAAAATATTACGATCTCATAACATATATTATTATTATTACTAATTAACCCTTATTTTTACGAAGCTGTCTTCCTGATAGGACTTTCTGATGATTTCTAAAACAATCTGAAGAATTGAACTTACAAGGAGCCGACAACTGGAATATTTCCTCTGAGAAAACGCAAAATCACGTCCTTTTTTTTTTGATTTTATTGATAACTGCAAGTTTGAGTATAGAACTTGTAAATGTTTAAAGTAAGAGCAAAACCAAGAAGCCTGATCGGTTTGTTCCCCGCGGACTCGTTTGGAGTGAAGCGATTTCGCAGTTCATTCTTATGATTAAGCCAGATCTTTAGGGACCTAGCCGAGATCACCGACTCACGAGCGCGCCTCGACAAATCCGCAGCGTTCGAGAAAAATAAATTGCATCCCACGATGGGAATCGATTGATTGTATTTACAACTAGTGAGATTTGTTGCCCAGATATATTTCAGTAAAGATTTTATGTTTGGCTTGTGCTTATTTTTGCTACTGCAAATCAAATATGGGTCTGGATTTTCAAATAACTGAAAACTTATTTTTCATTTGTTTTCTATACATTCATACTATGATCATATCTTGATAAGTTGTGGACGGGCTTGTTAAGGTTTATGTTTGATTTATTCTTTACATTTTAAGGATGATCAGCTTCGAAGATTACTTCCTACAAAGAAATGTTACTTCTGTATAACACCAAATGTTAACAAAAAATGTATTTTTATGATATCATGCGGGAGATACTACGTGTATTATGATTTTTATTCAAACAGAAGTAAAAAGTAATTATTGTTTCACTATGATCTGGCAGCCAACATACTAACTCGTATTAACACAAAACATACAGTACATGGAGTGTAATTTAAAATACTGTAATTTCTGATAAATTTTGAGGTTTTCAAACTAGGAGGTAATTAAACAATTGTTTGCTGGTTTGTGATGAATTAATTTCGGTGTGTTTGATTTTCTCTAATTATCTCCTGCATTACTGAGAGTATTGGAGATTAGAAAGATTAATCCCTAAATGAATACAGAAATGACAAATTTTGCTGTTGTATTTAAGAGACTAGCTTTTGCCACCAGCTTCGCTCGTACTAAATATCAGGTTTTATACAACTCCATTGTCAAACAAGCAAACGGTTTACCTGATGGAAAGTGATACCGCTGCCTATCGACACACCTTTGCCTATTTCGATTGTACCGGGTACAGGACATGCAAATTTTTTAGTTTATTTTTTATTCATACTAACTTTGAACCCCCGTTTAAGCCCTCCAGAGGTATAAGTTTTAGGTAGGAAGGAAGGTGGGAGGGAGGGAGGATGAAGGTTTTTATATTTGATTGTTAGTCTTAACAAAATGTTTCTAGCTAAAAAATTAACGGAAAATCCTTTCTCATTTCTTGCTAACGTTTTTATAACAATGCTTGTGAAATAATCCAGTCTTGTAAGTCCATGAGCTGGGCAGTGAGTCAGACTTGAACTCACTTTTCATGTAAATAAAAAAAAAATGTGAAAACACGTACTTCCTTATTTTTAAATATTAGTCTAAACATAAAGTAAAATTTTTGTAGCTCCAAATATAACGAACAAAAATCTTAATTCATACAAATTTTGTATCTCCGTTCATCCCTTTAGAAGAAATATTTTAGAAAATGTTAAAACACACATGTTTTTTTATTTTATTTAAATGTTAGTATTTACACAAAATTTCATGTTCCTAGTTCCAAAAATGTCGCACTTACATACCAACTCTCAACACCCTGTAGGGAACCTACATTATTTATTACTATTTATTTTTATTTATTTTACACACTTATACTAATTTATTCTTATCAGAAAAATATTTTACTAAATTTATTTACAAGAAAAAATTATATTTACAACTTTTAATAAATACAAAAAACATTAGATAAATACATCATATATATATATATATAAATATATACACACATAACAAAACAACTAAATAAATTAATATATTTTATTTATGATATCATATTACATCTTTTCACGGCGTATCCGAACACATCTGTTAAAGCGGTGAACCGCCTGGTCGTCCCTGCATTTCTGCGAGGAAGTTTTAGATCTACCGCATATTATGATATTGACGCAGAAATCGAACCATAACAGATTGAAAAGAGATCTTTAGTCGATACTTAACCGACGCGCGACGCACTATATTTTATTGTTTTATATGTTTTACTCCTTATATTAATTTCTAACCCTGCTTTAATTACTGGACTATTGTTATTGCCTGTGATTCGGATTGCTGTGTCAGAACTGGTTTGAGTGTATGTTGTGACTTTTGTGTGATTCAAATATACGTCCCACAACTCAGGATTTTAATAGTGAGTTTAATTTATTAATACTACACATCCCAACTCACTAAAGTGGTGACCCTGTTGAACTGTTGCGTTGAAAATGAGTTGTGAGAAAGGTGACCACACCCAATCGCGTGAAGCGCAATTACCTGCTTTAATCGCCACAAGTGACTCATCAGAAGTTTGTCGAGTTGGAGTCCGGATTCCTCCCTTTTGGCCTGAAAAACCCGCTATATGGTTCGCTCAGGTTGAAGGGCAGTTTGCAATATCACGTATAAGCGAAGATGTTACGGAATTTTATTACATCATATCACACCTAGAACATCAATATGCAGCAGAGGTCGAGGATATTATCACAAATCCTCCCTCGTCGCAGCGGTACGAGAAGCTCAAAGCAGAGCTCATCAAGCGTCTCTCCGTGTCCAGGGAAAACAAAGTTAAGCAACTCTTGATGCATGAAGAGCTAGGTGACCGCAAGCCGTCGCAGTTTCTCCGGCACCTGCAGCACTTGGCAGGACCTAACATTCCGGAGGACTTTTTAAGGACAATATTTACTAGCCGTTTGCCTAGTTCCATGCAGACCATCATAGCGTCGCAGGCAACGTTACCGTTGGATTCGCTGGCAGAGTTAGCCGACCGCATACACGACATCGCACCCGCATCGCCACAAGTAGCTTCCACATCTGCTCAGAAGTCCCTGGTACATGCAGAGTCGGCACTTGATGTCATGGCGCGGCAGATTACGGAGCTGACAAGACAGGTTAGCGCGTTGACAACGAGAATTGATGAGCGATCCCGTTCCCGTACTAGGGTAAAGCACAACCAGCGCAACCGTTCGTCGTCTACGAGATCCCAGTCCAGCTACAGGCGTTTCCCGGTTTGTTACTACCATCACAAGTTCGGTGAGGAAGCGAGAAAGTGCGTCAGCCCGTGTGACTACGCTGCGGGAAACGGTCAGAGCAGTCGGTAATGGCGACTGACGATTGCTCTGCCACTGGTCGCCTATTCGTCACAGACCGTAGATCGAGAGTCCAATTTCTAGTGGACACTGGAAGCGACGTTTGTGTTTTCCCTCGGTCTGCGCTACGTGAACGACGAGAGAGGACGGATTTTCAGCTATGTGCGGCAAACGGTTCCACCATTTACACTTAAGGCTATGTGCATTTAAATTTACATATCGTCTTACGTAGAGACTTTAATTGGCGTTTTATAATTGCTGACGTTACAAAAGCTATCATAGGTGTAGATTTTTTATGTTTTTATAATTTACTTGTTGATGTACGCAATAAGCGTTTAGTTGATAACACGACCAATGTTTCAGTTACTGCAAATGTTATCTCAAATGCTGATGGTTTGATTTCTAGCGTCAAGGTATGCAACGGTAAAGGCAAGTATCACGATTTACTAGCTCAATTCCCAGAAATTACACGACCAGCCGGCGCAACACGCATCACTAAACATAACACCGTACACCATATTCGCACAACAGCAGGTCCACCAGTTTCTTGTTCCCCTCGTAGGTTGGCACCAGATAAACTCAAAATTGCGAAGGCAGAGTTCGAGGCGATGATCCAAAATGGAACCGCCAGACCATCAGACAGCCCGTGGGCGTCACCATTACATTTGGCACCCAAAAAGGACAGTGGTTGGCGTCCATGCGGGGATTACAGGTTACTCAACGCCAGGACCATCCCTGATAAATACCCCATCCGGCACATCCACGACTTTGCCAACAGTTTATCTGGTTGCACCATCTTCTCCACCATAGACCTGGTTAAAGCTTACAACCAGATTCCCGTTTTTGAAGCCGATATACCGAAGACGGCAATAACAACACCTTTCGGTTTATACGAGTTTCCTTTTATGACGTTCGGATTAAGGAATGCGGGTCAAACATTTCAGCGTTTCGTCGATGAAATGACCCGATGCCTGGATTTCTGCTTCCCTTTCCTTGACGATTTTTTGATCTCGTCAAAAACCGAGGAAGAGCACGAGGAACACCTCCGCCAAATATTCACCAGGATGAGCAAATACGGTATGTTGGTGAATACGGCAAAATGTGTTTTCGGAGCTTCCGAAGTTACTTTTCTTGGTTACCGAATATCACGAGACGGGACAAAACCGCTAGAGGATAAGGTAGAAGCCATAAAAAAATTCCCGGTCCCTAAAACTGCTAAGGAACTTCGTCGTTTTTTGGGCATGGTTAATTTCTACCGTCGTTTTCTTCCCAAGGCTGCTCAGATTCAAGCCCCACTCCACGCTTTGCTACAGGGCTCTATTAAAGCTTCCCATCCAGTTAATGTCAGTGGTGAAGCGTTACGGGCATTTCAAGATTGCAAAGATAGCCTTTGCAGTGCTACTTTGCTCACCCACCCCCATCCTGAAGCTGAACTCGGACTGGTAACTGATGCCTCTGACTTCGCTATGGGCGCTGTCTTACAGCAGCGTATTGAAGGTAATTGGCATCCGTTGGCGTTTTTCTCACGGAAACTCAGTCCGTCACAGCGCATCTATTCACCGTATGATCGCGAGCTCTTGGCGATATACGAGAGTATTAAATACTTTAGGTACATGCTTGAGGCTACGCATTTTGCAATCTACACTGACCACAAGCCGTTATGCTACGCCTTCCATCAGCGGAAGCAAAACAGCTCTCCCCGTCAGTGTAGACAGTTGGACTTCATTTCTCAATTCACAACGGAGATTCTTCATATTTCGGGTGAGAAGAATGTCGTCGCTGACACGCTCTCCCGAGTTGAAGAACTTCAGCTACCGGTTGAATTGGAAGTTATAGCCCAGTCTCAAGCATCTGACCCGGAACTTCAACATTTTCTTGAGGCAGAAACTTCCCTGCGCCTCAAGAAAATTTCTATGCCTGGTAGTCGTACTGAGCTGTACTGTGATGTCAGTACGACGACTCCCAGGCCCTTCATTGCCAAGCCGTTGCGAAAGCACGTCTTTGACAGCTTGCATTCGCTAAGCCATCCAGGAGCCAACACAAGCGCTAAATTAGTTGCGCAGCGTTTTGTTTGGCCACAGATGAGGAAAGACTGTCGTGAATGGGCTAGGACATGTTTGGTCTGTCAGCGCGCTAAAGTAAATCGACACGTTTCGTCGCCGATTGGCACTCCCGATTTACCAAGCGCGCGTTTCAAATATGTTCATTTAGACTTGATCGGTCCCCTTCCTCCATCTGCTGGTTACCGCTACTGCTTGACTGCTGTCGATCGCTTCACGCGATGGCCAGAGGTAGTCCCTTTAGCGGATATTACAGCAGAGTCTGTGGCTAAAGCTTTTATTTCCACCTGGGTGTCACGATTTGGCTGTCCTGCAGACATCGTAACAGACCAGGGTAGACAATTTCAGTCGGCACTGTTTAACCAGCTATCTAAACTTATCGGGTTCAAGCAGCGTCGGACTACAGCATATCACCCACAGTGTAATGGTTTGGTTGAGCGCTTTCACAGGCAACTCAAGGCTGCTATCGTTTGCCACAGCCGTTCCAACTGGTCTGAGATCCTGCCTATCGTACTTTTAGGTATCAGAAGTGCCTTCAAACAGGATCTCAATGCTTCATCAGCTGAGCTGGTTTATGGCGAACCGCTTAGGCTACCTGGTGAATTTCTTGGGCAAGAGGCTGAAGGTTACACGTCCGATGTTACTGATTTTTCGGCACGAATAAGAAATTTTATTCAAAATTTAAAGCCAGTACCCACTTCACACCATAATAATAAACATAAAACTTTTATATATAAGAGCCTAAACACCTGTAGCCACGTATTCCTTAGGGAAGACGCGTTACGAGGTGCACTGCAACCTGCTTATACAGGGCCGTATGAAGTTGTGGAAAGGGGGGACAAAATTTTTAGAATATTAGTCAAGGGAAAGAATATGACAGTATCGGTAGACCGCCTCAAGCCAGCCTACATATTGTCCGAGGAGCCCGACGACATTGAGTTACGTAATCCTTCCCAGATTCCTATTCCGGAACGTAAAACTCGTTCTGGCCGTAAGGTGCATTTTCCAGATTATTATCGCCCTAACTAGGTCTCTGGAGGGGAGTGATGTAGGGAACCTACATTATTTATTACTATTTATTTTTATTTATTTTACACACTTATACTAATTTATTCTTATCAGAAAAATATTTTACTAAATTTATTTACAAGAAAAAATTATATTTACAACTTTTAATAAATACAAAAAACATTAGATAAATACATTTTATATATATATATATATAAATATATACACACATAACAAAACAACTAAATAAATTAATATATTTTATTTATGATATCATATTACATCTTTTCACGGCGTATCCGAACACATCTGTTAAAGCGGTGAACCGCCTGGTCGTCCCTGCATTTCTGCGAGGAAGTTTTAGATCTACCGCATATTATGATATTGACGCAGAAATCGAACCATAACAGATTGAAAAGAGATCTTTAGTCGATACTTAACCGACGCGCGACGCACTATATTTTATTGTTTTATATGTTTTACTCCTTATATTAATTTCTAACCCTGCTTTAATTACTGGACTATTGTTATTGCCTGTGATTCGGATTGCTGTGTCAGAACTGGTTTGAGTGTATGTTGTGACTTTTGTGTGATTCAAATATACGTCCCACAACTCAGGATTTTAATAGTGAGTTTAATTTATTAATACTACACATCCCAACTCACTAAAACCCTTTTAGGGGTCGAATTTTGAATATTTCTAGTCACATTGTTCAAATACATTTTTAAACTCTTAAATAATGAACATCTGATACTATTATCTAGCATGTCTATGAAAAGTAAAACAAAAATGATGTTGATAAATAAAAAATATGACGGCGCATCGAGGAAATCGACTCGACTTCAATTTAAAATTAATCGATTTACTATGATTTTTAATGTCTTTGGTGTCTGTGATTTCTGAACGCAACAGAGCTGTCACTCTGACGTGACACCGAACACTGGAAGGGCGGCCATTCTAGTTCTGACGGTTGAGTAGCGCGCACGCATCCACGTGTTCGGTGGACGTCATATTGCAATCCGTAATCATCAGACCATTAATTAATGATTTTTGAATTACAATAGTCCTAAGTGATAGAATTATACAGTAGCAATCATTTCCAAGTCTTATTTTCACGAACTACCGTCTCCTCGCCCGCTAACCCACGCCGCTTGCAATATCAATTAATCGGCAAGAAATTATGGAAAAACAGCTTGATAATGGCTCCGTGCCTTCATCAGAAGTGGGATGCGAAGGGCCAAACCGACCTGAGGAGATTATTAGCGATATTGAGCAGCAATCCAGTGAAAGCGTTGTGTCAGGTGCTCATAATTTACTAAGTGGAATGGAATCGATTTTTACGCGCTTACTTGCAGTGACGCAAACGACACCTGTTCAACACAGTACTACGCAGCTGATAAAATTCGATCCTGACGAGGCAGAAGCTGATATTGAAGGTTGGTGCAAGATTACTGAAATTATTGTGACTAGCCGAAACTTAATAGGCTCTGATTTTCTCTTGGCTCTGATCCATTCCTTGAAAGGCCGTGCCGCTTCGTGCCTAACTAAGCTGCACTCTCCGGACATAGAAGGGCCTATGCTTGTGCAAGACTACTTTGACGACATAATGAGATTTCAAATGGGAGCTCAAGAAACCGCATCAGAAGCAGCTTTGCGCTAATGGAACCTTGTCGAGCGCATACCCAGAGTGGACATGCCGGAGGACGTTATTGCCGGTTTTGTCATATCTGTCCTGTGTCAAAGGGGATCCCTTATTAGGAGAGAGTTGAATTCATACACAATAACGACACGAGCGCAATTGTGTCGCATTCTGGGAGGAATTTCCATCAAGAGACGTCATGAAGATAACGTTGGAAGTGACATCGCTGCGAAGAAAATCCGCCTAGCACCTGAAACTAGACTCGGCGGATTTGGTGGATCTTGCCACTACTGTGGTAACCGAGGGCACAAGATAGAAGAGTGCCGCAAGCGTCGGGAAAACCTAACGAAGCCTAAAGCCAGCGACCGACCTGAGAGGGAGAAAATTGTAACGTGCTTCGCGTGCGGAAAATTAGGACATCTCAGCTCCATCTGCCCTGAAAAAAAGACCGGAAGCGAGCAATCTTCAAAGAAGGAGGTCCACGTGTGTGATCGCAAGTTAATGAGAGGTATATTATCGACTGCAACTGGTAAGACAATTTCATTTTTATTTGACAGCGGTTCGGCTTGCTCTTTAATCAAAAGTAACTTAACTGACGAAATTCCTGGCACTGTGCGCAATGATTCTGTATGCTTGACCGGTATAGGTGAAGATAACATTGAATGCCGGACCCAAATTCTTAGCTCTGTTAGGATACAAGATATCTCCATACCAATCCTATTTCATGTTGTATCGGATGATGTTTTATCAGAATCTATTATCATTGGGAGAGAGATATTAGATCAACATTGAAATCAATAGTGATTTGTTAAAGTTCTCAATGCGCAAAGGTATTAACACGTGTGAAACTAACAATACGTTCGATTTTAGCAACATCGATACTGATTTAGAAGGTGCTGAAAGAGAAGCATTGCTCGATGTGCTGCGTCAGACACAGACTACTTCATTGACGGCATTCCTACGCGACGAGTGAAAACGGGTGAGTTAAAAATTGATCTTATTGACCCACACAAGGCGGTACAGCGACGCCCATATAGGCTCCCACCTGCGGAAAAGGTAATTGTTAGGGAAAAAGTTCAAACATTACTAGATGCTGGGGTTATTCGTGAAAGCACATCTCCATTTGCCAGCCCTATTCTCCTCGTCAAAAAGAAGGACGGCTCAGATAGAATATGCGTGGATTATAGGGAATTGAACTCGAATACTCGACCTGAGCATTACCCACTTCCTCGGATAGACGAACAGGTAGATCGCCTTAATGGTGCCCATTTCTTCTCATCATTAGATATGGCCTCAGGCTATCATCAAATAAATGTGGCACCCGATTCCGTTGAGCGGACAGCCTTCGTTACACCGGAAGGCCAGTACGAATATTTAGCCATGCCTTTTGGGTTGCGTAATGCTGCGTCTGTCTATCAGCGCTGTATTAACAGCACTAAATTCCCTGAAAGATACGGTTACTCTAGCCTACATGGATGATGTGCTATGCTAAATTTATGAAAAAGGAAATCAGCTATTTAGGTTATGTAATAAAAGCTGGTGAAGTGAGACCTAATCCCGGTAAAATCCAGGCGCTTATTGACGCGCCGACACCAACCACTGCGACTCAAGTCAGACAGTTTTTAGGGTTAGCATCGTATTTTCGGCGTTTTATTCTGAATTTTGCCAACCTAGCAGGTCCCTTGTACCCACTAACTAAATTAAAAGGACGTATTACATGGACAACTAAGCATGCGGAAGTGCACAATCAAATAGTAAGGATTCTCACGTCAAAACCTGTGCTAACGATATTCGACCCGGATAAACCGATTGAATTGCATACCGATGCTAGCTCCGAGGGTTATGGTGCTATCTTGATTCAGAAAGAAAATGATCTGCCACATGTGGTTGCTTATTTTAGCCGCCGCACCACAGGATCCGAATCAAGATACTACTCATATGAGTTAGAAACGCTAGCGGTAGTCCGTGCGGTTGAGAATTTTCGTCACTATCTATATGGGCAACATTTCACAGTTTACACCGACTGTAACTCCTTAAAATCTTCCAAATCAAAAACAGATTTGACCCCTCGCGTCCACCGATGGTGGGCATTCTTACAGGCATATGATTTTGAGATTAAATATAAAGAGGGCCGTAGCATGGGGCATGCTGATTACCTTTCGAGGAACCATTTTACAACCTCAGCAAGTAGCATTCATTTCGGTGACTCAGACTCACCAATAAATTCTTTAAAGCAAGTGAACTTTGTAGAACTTCACGATAACTGGCTTCAAGTTGAGCAGCAACGCGATCCTGAAATCCTTGTCCTTATACAGCAGCACGAAAATAATGAACTGCCTGAGACAGTCGCTCACATCTATGACGTCCGGGATGGTATTCTCTACCGTAAATAAAGAAATAAATCAACTAGTTGGCTGCCTATTGTCCCTAATCACTAATCTGGACACTAATTAATCATGTGCATACTGAAATTAAACATCTAGGCCCCGAGAAAACCCTTGCCAAAATCTACGAACAATACTGGTTCCCTGGGATGTGCCAGTACGTTCGCAAATTTATTGATTCATGCATCATCTGTAAAGCCTCTAAAGGCATTTCGGGAGCTCAGCAGGTTAGGTTGCACTCGATTCCAAAGGTCAGTGCTCCATGGCACACATATAGACGTTACGGGAAAACTGAGTGGTAAGAGCGACAGAAAGGAGTACGCCTCTGTAATTATAGATGCTTTTACGAAGTATGTACTTCTGGAGTATACGCAATCTTTAGACGCTGCCTCAGCAGTGAAAGCCTTAAAACGAGCCGTATCACTTTTTGGCGCTCCGAAAAGAATAATAGCAGACCAAGGTAGGTGCTACATAAGCGCTGAATTTAAACAGTTTTGCAGTGAGCATAATATCGAACTGCACTTAATTGCAACTGGTTCATGTAGAGCGAACGGTCAAGTAGAACGAGTTATGCGCACTCTCAAGGGCTTACTGACTATTATTGAAAATGACAGCAGTAAAGTTTGGCGAGATGAATTGAATGAGGTTCAACTGGATATTAACCGTACTAAGTCCAGAGTTACAAGATTTACACCCACTGAATTAATGTTTGGCATACGTGCGCAGTCACTAGGACTTTCACAAATCTCCCCGTATTCAGGAGACTCTCCCCATGCAGATTTAGATACCATTAGAAACCAAGCGTCTGATAATATTACTAAGGCAGCCCAGTCACAGGTAGAGAAGTTCAATAGGGGCAAGGCTACAGTACATCCGTTTAGGCAAGGTGATTATGTTTTCATCAAGGCTAGTGAGTGCAATCAAACGAAACTTACAAGAAAATTTAAGGGTCCTTTTGTTATAGTTAGAGTTTTAGACAATGATCAATAAATGTCACCGTCTCTATAAGTACTCACATGAACAATTGCGCGCAGTTCCAAGGGGCTTTGAAGGTCTTGTAGACATACCCACATCCCTGGTAAATGATGAGGAGGATGCCGAAACGGCGGTCGATGAAAGTGAGGTTGGATTGTCGGATTCATCCGATGGTGAAACAGCCTCAATATCTAGCGACCATACGTTAACCGCTACCTCAGACACTCTCACAGCTTCCGAAAATGATTATCTCGTAGTCTCTCATCAGGCTGAAGTACATAGAAGTGAGTACATTCTAGACGTCGTTCATCCTTACAGGTCAATCTTCTTGTGGTCATGACGATTAGGTATGCGGTATAGTCTAAGCTAAGTAGGCCTCTTCTTTTGTGTAGTAGCTGGACAGGTGGGCCTAGTACGCCCCATCCACGTTACATCCCTATCGGTTGAGAGCGCCTAGTATGCGCGGGCCACATTTTGCTATCTGGATGAAAGGGCCTCGCACGCCCGGTCCACGCTGACTAGTATCGAAGAAGACAGGATGAAGGGGCCCCGTATGCCCGATCCCGGTTAAATCATGTTGAAAAGCAGCGGGATGAAGGGGCCCCGTATGCCCGATCCCAGTCGTATAAATGATAAGTGCTGACAGGATGAAGGGGCCTAGTGTGCCCGGTCCTCGCGGTACATAAGACTCTTGATCTTAAGCTAAGCGTCGTCAGGAGATGTGACCGAGCGGTTTATAATAGTGGTGTTTTCTGCTCTACAGGTCCGGACGAATAGCTACGAGATCCACTTCCTAACGCACAAGGACGTGCGACAGTCAGAGTTGGCCGTGACGGCGCATCGAGGAAATCGACTCGACTTCAATTTAAAATTAATCGATTTACTATGATTTTTAATGTCTTTGGTGTCTATGATTTCTGAACGCAACAGAGCTGTCACTCTGACGTGACACCGAACACTGGAAGGGCGGCCATTCTAGTTCTGACGGTTGAGTAGCGCGCACGCATCCACGTGTTCGGTGGACGTCATATTGCAATCCGTAATCATCAGACCATTAATTAATGATTTTTGAATTACAATAGTCCTAAGTGATAGAATTATACAGTAGCAATCATTTCCAAGTCTTATTTTCACGAACTACCGTCTCCTCGCCCGCTAACCCACGCCGCTTGCAATATCAATTAATCGGCAAGAAATTATGGAAAAACAGCTTGATAATGGCTCCGTGCCTTCATCAGAAGTGGGATGCGAAGGGCCAAACCGACCTGAGGAGATTATTAGCGATATTGAGCAGCAATCCAGTGAAAGCGTTGTGTCAGGTGCTCATAATTTACTAAGTGGAATGGAATCGATTTTTACGCGCTTACTTGCAGTGACGCAAACGACACCTGTTCAACACAGTACTACGCAGCTGATAAAATTCGATCCTGACGAGGCAGAAGCTGATATTGAAGGTTGGTGCAAGATTACTGAAATTATTGTGACTAGCCGAAACTTAATAGGCTCTGATTTTCTCTTGGCTCTGATCCATTCCTTGAAAGGCCGTGCCGCTTCGTGCCTAACTAAGCTGCACTCTCCGGACATAGAAGGGCCTATGCTTGTGCAAGACTACTTTGACGACATAATGAGATTTCAAATGGGAGCTCAAGAAACCGCATCAGAAGCAGCTTTGCGCTAATGGAACCTTGTCGAGCGCATACCCAGAGTGGACATGCCGGAGGACGTTATTGCCGGTTTTGTCATATCTGTCCTGTGTCAAAGGGGTGCCCTTATTAGGAGAGAGTTGAATTCATACACAATAACGACACGAGCGCAATTGTGTCGCATTCTGGGAGGAATTTCCATCAAGAGACGTCATGAAGATAACGTTGGAAGTGACATCGCTGCGAAGAAAATCCGCCTAGCACCTGAAACTAGACTCGGCGGATTTGGTGGATCTTGCCACTACTGTGGTAACCGAGGGCACAAGATAGAAGAGTGCCGCAAGCGTCGGGAAAACCTAACGAAGCCTAAAGCCAGCGACCGACCTGAGAGGGAGAAAATTGTAACGTGCTTCGCGTGCGGAAAATTAGGACATCTCAGCTCCATCTGCCCTGAAAAAAAGACCGGAAGCGAGCAATCTTCAAAGAAGGAGGTCCACGTGTGTGATCGCAAGTTAATGAGAGGTATATTATCGACTGCAACTGGTAAGACAATTTCATTTTTATTTGACAGCGGTTCGGCTTGCTCTTTAATCAAAAGTAACTTAACTGACGAAATTCCTGGCACTGTGCGCAATGATTCTGTATGCTTGACCGGTATAGGTGAAGATAACATTGAATGCCGGACCCAAATTCTTAGTTCTGTTAGGATACAAGATATCTCCATACCAATCCTATTTCATGTTGTATCGGATGATGTTTTATCAGAATCTATTATCATTGGGAGAGAGATATTAGATCAACATTGAAATCAATAGTGATTTGTTAAAGTTCTCAATGCGCAAAGGTATTAACACGTGTGAAACTAACAATACGTTCGATTTTAGCAACATCGATACTGATTTAGAAGGTGCTGAAAGAGAAGCATTGCTCGATGTGCTGCGTCAGACACAGACTACTTCATTGACGGCATTCCTACGCGACGAGTGAAAACGGGTGAGTTAAAAATTGATCTTATTGACCCACACAAGGCGGTACAGCGACGCCCGTATAGGCTCCCACCTGCGGAAAAGGTAATTGTTAGGGAAAAAGTTCAAACATTACTAGATGCTGGGGTTATTCGTGAAAGCACATCTCCATTTGCCAGCCCTATTCTCCTCGTCAAAAAGAAGGACGGCTCAGATAGAATATGCGTGGATTATAGGGAATTGAACTCGAATACTCGACCTGAGCATTACCCACTTCCTCGGATAGACGAACAGGTAGATCGCCTTAATGGTGCCCATTTCTTCTCATCATTAGATATGGCCTCAGGCTATCATCAAATAAATGTGGCACCCGATTCCGTTGAGCGGACAGCCTTCATTACACCGGAAGGCCAGTACGAATATTTAGCCATGCCTTTTGGGTTGCGTAATGCTGCGTCTGTCTATCAGCGCTGTATTAACAGCACTAAATTCCCTGAAAGATACGGTTACTCTAGCCTACATGGATGATGTGCTATGCTACTCAGAAAATGTATCTGAGGGTTTACAACGCCTTGATACCGTACTAAAAGCACTCGTTGACGCTGGATTTTCCTTCAACATTTTCAAATGTAAATTTATGAAAAAGGAAATCAGCTATTTAGGTTATGTAATAAAAGCTGGTGAAGTGAGACCTAATCCCGGTAAAATCCAGGCGCTTATTGACGCGCCGACACCAACCACTGCGACTCAAGTCAGACAGTTTTTAGGGTTAGCATCGTATTTTCGGCGTTTTATTCTGAATTTTGCCAACCTAGCAGGTCCCTTGTACCCACTAACTAAATTAAAAGGACGTATTACATGGACAACTAAGCATGCGGAAGTGCACAATCAAATAGTAAGGATTCTCACGTCAAAACCTGTGCTAACGATATTCGACCCGGATAAACCGATTGAATTGCATACCGATGCTAGCTCCGAGGGTTATGGTGCTATCTTGATTCAGAAAGAAAATGATCTGCCACATGTGGTTGCTTATTTTAGCCGCCGCACCACAGGATCCGAATCAAGATACTACTCATATGAGTTAGAAACGCTAGCAGTAGTCCGTGCGGTTGAGAATTTTCGTCACTATCTATATGGGCAACATTTCACAGTTTACACCGACTGTAACTACTTAAAATCTTCCAAATCAAAAACAGATTTGACCCCTCGCGTCCACCGATGGTGGGCATTCTTACAGGCATATGATTTTGAGATTAAATATAAAGAGGGCCGTAGCATGGGGCATGCTGATTACCTTTCGAGGAACCATTTTACAACCTCAGCAAGTAGCATTCATTTCGGTGACTCAGACTCACCAATAAATTCTTTAAAGCAAGTGAACTTTGTAGAACTTCACGATAACTGGCTTCAAGTTGAGCAGCAACGCGATCCTGAAATCCTTGTCCTTATACAGCAGCACGAAAATAATGAACTGCCTGAGACAGTCGCTCACATCTATGACGTCCGGGATGGTATTCTCTACCGTAAATAAAGAAATAAATCAACTAGTTGGCTGCCTATTGTCCCTAATCACTAATCTGGACACTAATTAATCATGTGCATACTGAAATTAAACATCTAGGCCCCGAGAAAACCCTTGACAAAATCTACGAACAATACTGGTTCCCTGGGATGTGCAAGTACGTTCGCAAATTTATTGATTCATGCATCATCTGTAAAGCCTCTAAAGGCATTTCGGGAGCTCAGCAGGTTAGGTTGCACTCGATTCCAAAGGTCAGTGCTCCATGGCACACATATAGACGTTACGGGAAAACTGAGTGGTAAGAGCGACAGAAAGGAGTACGCCTCTGTAATTATAGATGCTTTTACGAAGTATGTACTTCTGGAGTATACGCAATCTTTAGACGCTGCCTCAGCAGTGAAAGCCTTAAAACGAGCCGTATCACTTTTTGGCGCTCCGAAAAGAATAATAGCAGACCAAGGTAGGTGCTACATAAGCGCTGAATTTAAACAGTTTTGCAGTGAGCATAATATCGAACTGCACTTAATTGCAACTGGTTCATGTAGAGCGAACGGTCAAGTAGAACGAGTTATGCGCACTCTCAAGGGCTTACTGACTATTATTGAAAATGACAGCAGTAAAGTTTGGCGAGATGAATTGAATGAGGTTCAACTGGATATTAACCGTACTAAGTCCAGAGTTACAAGATTTACACCCACTGAATTAATGTTTGGCATACGTGCGCAGTCACTAGGACTTTCACAAATCTCCCCGTATTCAGGAGACTCTCCCCATGCAGATTTAGATACCATTAGAAACCAAGCGTCTGATAATATTACTAAGGCAGCCCAGTCACAGGTAGAGAAGTTCAATAGGGGCAAGGCTACAGTACATCCGTTTAGGCAAGGTGATTATGTTTTCATCAAGGCTAGTGAGTGCAATCAAACGAAACTTACAAGAAAATTTAAGGGTCCTTTTGTTATAGTTAGAGTTTTAGACAATGATCAATAAATGTCTCCGTCTCTATAAGTACTCACATGAACAATTGCGCGCAGTTCCAAGGGGCTTTGAAGGTCTTGTAGACATACCCACATCCCTGGTAAATGATGAGGAGGATGCCGAAACGGCGGTCGATGAAAGTGAGGTTGGATTGTCGGATTCATCCGATGGTGAAACAGCCTCAATATCTAGCGACCATACGTTAACCGCTACCTCAGACACTCTCACAGCTTCCGAAAATGATTATCTCGTAGTCTCTCATCAGGCTGAAGTACATAGAAGTGAGTACATTCTAGACGTCGTTCATCCTTACAGGTCAATCTTCTTGTGGTCATGACGATTAGGTATGCGGTATAGTCTAAGCTAAGTAGGCCTCTTCTTTTGTGTAGTAGCTGGACAGGTGGGCCTAGTACGCCCCATCCACGTTACATCCCTATCGGTTGAGAGCGCCTAGTATGCGCGGGCCACATTTTGCTATCTGGATGAAAGGGCCTCGCACGCCCGGTCCACGCTGACTAGTATCGAAGAAGACAGGATGAAGGGGCCCCGTATGCCCGATCCCGGTTAAATCATGTTGAAAAGCAGCGGGATGAAGGGGCCCCGTATGCCCGATCCCAGTCGTATAAATGTTAAGTGCTGACAGGATGAAGGGGCCTAGTGTGCCCGGTCCTCGCGGTACATAAGACTCTTGATCTTAAGCTAAGCGTCGTCAGGAGATGTGACCGAGCGGTTTATAATAGTGGTGTTTTCTGCTCTACAGGTCCGGACGAATAGCTACGAGATCCACTTCCTAACGCACAAGGACGTGCGACAGTCAGAGTTGGCCGTGACGGCGCATCGAGGAAATCGACTCGACTTCAATTTAAAATTAATCGATTTACTATGATTTTTAATGTCTTTGGTGTCTATGATTTCTGAACGCAACAGAGCTGTCACTCTGACGTGACACCGAACACTGGAAGGGCGGCCATTCTAGTTCTGACGGTTGAGTAGCGCGCACGCATCCACGTGTTCGGTGGACGTCATATTGCAATCCGTAATCATCAGACCATTAATTAATGATTTTTGAATTACAATAGTCCTAAGTGATAGAATTATACAGTAGCAATCATTTCCAAGTCTTATTTTCACGAACTACCGTCTCCTCGCCCGCTAACCCACGCCGCTTGCAATATCAATTAATCGGCAAGAAATTATGGAAAAACAGCTTGATAATGGCTCCGTGCCTTCATCAGAAGTGGGATGCGAAGGGCCAAACCGACCTGAGGAGATTATTAGCGATATTGAGCAGCAATCCAGTGAAAGCGTTGTGTCAGGTGCTCATAATTTACTAAGTGGAATGGAATCGATTTTTACGCGCTTACTTGCAGTGACGCAAACGACACCTGTTCAACACAGTACTACGCAGCTGATAAAATTCGATCCTGACGAGGCAGAAGCTGATATTGAAGGTTGGTGCAAGATTACTGAAATTATTGTGACTAGCCGAAACTTAATAGGCTCTGATTTTCTCTTGGCTCTGATCCATTCCTTGAAAGGCCGTGCCGCTTCGTGCCTAACTAAGCTGCACTCTCCGGACATAGAAGGGCCTATGCTTGTGCAAGACTACTTTGACGACATAATGAGATTTCAAATGGGAGCTCAAGAAACCGCATCAGAAGCAGCTTTGCGCTAATGGAACCTTGTCGAGCGCATACCCAGAGTGGACATGCCGGAGGACGTTATTGCCGGTTTTGTCATATCTGTCCTGTGTCAAAGGGGTGCCCTTATTAGGAGAGAGTTGAATTCATACACAATAACGACACGAGCGCAATTGTGTCGCATTCTGGGAGGAATTTCCATCAAGAGACGTCATGAAGATAACGTTGGAAGTGACATCGCTGCGAAGAAAATCCGCCTAGCACCTGAAACTAGACTCGGCGGATTTGGTGGATCTTGCCACTACTGTGGTAACCGAGGGCACAAGATAGAAGAGTGCCGCAAGCGTCGGGAAAACCTAACGAAGCCTAAAGCCAGCGACCGACCTGAGAGGGAGAATATTGTAACGTGCTTCGCGTGCGGAAAATTAGGACATCTCAGCTCCATCTGCCCTGAAAAAAAGACCGGAAGCGAGCAATCTTCAAAGAAGGAGGTCCACGTGTGTGATCGCAAGTTAATGAGAGGTATATTATCGACTGCAACTGGTAAGACAATTTCATTTTTATTTGACAGCGGTTCGGCTTGCTCTTTAATCAAAAGTAACTTAACTGACGAAATTCCTGGCACTGTGCGCAATGATTCTGTATGCTTGACCGGTATAGGTGAAGATAACATTGAATGCCGGACCCAAATTCTTAGCTCTGTTAGGATACAAGATATCTCCATACCAATCCTATTTCATGTTGTATCGGATGATGTTTTATCAGAATCTATTATCATTGGGAGAGAGATATTAGATCAACATTGAAATCAATAGTGATTTGTTAAAGTTCTCAATGCGCAAAGGTATTAACACGTGTGAAACTAACAATACGTTCGATTTTAGCAACATCGATACTGATTTAGAAGGTGCTGAAAGAGAAGCATTGCTCGATGTGCTGCGTCAGACACAGACTACTTCATTGACGGCATTCCTACGCGACGAGTGAAAACGGGTGAGTTAAAAATTGATCTTATTGACCCACACAAGGCGGTACAGCGACGCCCGTATAGGCTCCCACCTGCGGAAAAGGTAATTGTTAGGGAAAAAGTTCAAACATTACTAGATGCTGGGGTTATTCGTGAAAGCACATCTCCATTTGCCAGCCCTATTCTCCTCGTCAAAAAGAAGGACGGCTCAGATAGAATATGCGTGGATTATAGGGAATTGAACTCGAATACTCGACCTGAGCATTACCCACTTCCTCGGATAGACGAACAGGTAGATCGCCTTAATGGTGCCCATTTCTTCTCATCATTAGATATGGCCTCAGGCTATCATCAAATAAATGTGGCACCCGATTCCGTTGAGCGGACAGCCTTCGTTACACCGGAAGGCCAGTACGAATATTTAGCCATGACTTTTGGGTTGCGTAATGCTGCGTCTGTCTATCAGCGCTGTATTAACAGCACTAAATTCCCTGAAAGATACGGTTACTCTAGCCTACATGGATGATGTGCTATGCTACTCAGAAAATGTATCTGAGGGTTTACAACGCCTTGATACCGTACTAAAAGCACTCGTTGACGCTGGATTTTCCTTCAACATTTTCAAATGTAAATTTATGAAAAAGGAAATCAGCTATTTAGGTTATGTAATAAAAGCTGGTGAAGTGAGACCTAATCCCGGTAAAATCCAGGCGCTTATTGACGCGCCGACACCAACCACTGCGACTCAAGTCAGACAGTTTTTAGGGTTAGCATCGTATTTTCGGCGTTTTATTCTGAATTTTGCCAACCTAGCAGGTCCCTTGTACCCACTAACTAAATTAAAAGGACGTATTACATGGACAACTAAGCATGCGGAAGTGCACAATCAAATAGTAAGGATTCTCACGTCAAAACCTGTGCTAACGATATTCGACCCGGATAAACCGATTGAATTGCATACCGATGCTAGCTCCGAGGGTTATGGTGCTATCTTGATTCAGAAAGAAAATGATCTGCCACATGTGGTTGCTTATTTTAGCCGCCGCACCACAGGATCCGAATCAAGATACTACTCATATGAGTTAGAAACGCTAGCGGTAGTCCGTGCGGTTGAGAATTTTCGTCACTATCTATATGGGCAACATTTCACAGTTTACACCGACTGTAACTACTTAAAATCTTCCAAATCAAAAACAGATTTGACCCCTCGCGTCCACCGATGGTGGGCATTCTTACAGGCATATGATTTTGAGATTAAATATAAAGAGGGCCGTAGCATGGGGCATGCTGATTACCTTTCGAGGAACCATTTTACAACCTCAGCAAGTAGCATTCATTTCGGTGACTCAGACTCACCAATAAATTCTTTAAAGCAAGTGAACTTTGTAGAACTTCACGATAACTGGCTTCAAGTTGAGCAGCAACGCGATCCTGAAATCCTTGTCCTTATACAGCAGCACGAAAATAATGAACTGCCTGAGACAGTCGCTCACATCTATGACGTCCGGGATGGTATTCTCTACCGTAAATAAAGAAATAAATCAACTAGTTGGCTGCCTATTGTCCCTAATCACTAATCTGGACACTAATTAATCATGTGCATACTGAAATTAAACATCTAGGCCCCGAGAAAACCCTTGACAAAATCTACGAACAATACTGGTTCCCTGGGATGTGCAAGTACGTTCGCAAATTTATTGATTCATGCATCATCTGTAAAGCCTCTAAAGGCATTTCGGGAGCTCAGCAGGTTAGGTTGCACTCGATTCCAAAGGTCAGTGCTCCATGGCACACATATAGACGTTACGGGAAAACTGAGTGGTAAGAGCGACAGAAAGGAGTACGCCTCTGTAATTATAGATGCTTTTACGAAGTATGTACTTCTGGAGTATACGCAATCTTTAGACGCTGCCTCAGCAGTGAAAGCCTTAAAACGAGCCGTATCACTTTTTGGCGCTCCGAAAAGAATAATAGCAGACCAAGGTAGGTGCTACATAAGCGCTGAATTTAAACAGTTTTGCAGTGAGCATAATATCGAACTGCACTTAATTGCAACTGGTTCATGTAGAGCGAACGGTCAAGTAGAACGAGTTATGCGCACTCTCAAGGGCTTACTGACTATTATTGAAAATGACAGCAGTAAAGTTTGGCGAGATGAATTGAATGAGGTTCAACTGGATATTAACCGTACTAAGTCCAGAGTTACAAGATTTACACCCACTGAATTAATGTTTGGCATACGTGCGCAGTCACTAGGACTTTCACAAATCTCCCCGTATTCAGGAGACTCTCCCCATGCAGATTTAGATACCATTAGAAACCAAGCGTCTGATAATATTACTAAGGCAGCCCAGTCACAGGTAGAGAAGTTCAATAGGGGCAAGGCTACAGTACATCCGTTTAGGCAAGGTGATTATGTTTTCATCAAGGCTAGTGAGTGCAATCAAACGAAACTTACAAGAAAATTTAAGGGTCCTTTTGTTATAGTTAGAGTTTTAGACAATGATCAATAAATGTCTCCGTCTCTGTAAGTACTCACATGAACAATTGCGCGCAGTTCCAAGGGGCTTTGAAGGTCTTGTAGACATACCCACATCCCTGGTAAATGATGAGGAGGATGCCGAAACGGCGGTCGATGAAAGTGAGGTTGGATTGTCGGATTCATCCGATGGTGAAACAGCCTCAATATCTAGCGACCATACGTTAACCGCTACCTCAGACACTCTCACAGCTTCCGAAAATGATTATCTCGTAGTCTCTCATCAGGCTGAAGTACATAGAAGTGAGTACATTCTAGACGTCGTTCATCCTTACAGGTCAATCTTCTTGTGGTCATGACGATTAGGTATGCGGTATAGTCTAAGCTAAGTAGGCCTCTTCTTTTGTGTAGTAGCTGGACAGGTGGGCCTAGTACGCCCCATCCACGTTACATCCCTATCGGTTGAGAGCGCCTAGTATGCGCGGGCCACATTTTGCTATCTGGATGAAAGGGCCTCGCACGCCCGGTCCACGCTGACTAGTATCGAAGAAGACAGGATGAAGGGGCCCCGTATGCCCGATCCCGGTTAAATCATGTTGAAAAGCAGCGGGATGAAGGGGCCCCGTATGCCCGATCCCAGTCGTATAAATGTTAAGTGCTGACAGGATGAAGGGGCCTAGTGTGCCCGGTCCTCGCGGTACATAAGACTCTTGATCTTAAGCTAAGCGTCGTCAGGAGATGTGACCGAGCGGTTTATAATAGTGGTGTTTTCTGCTCTACAGGTCCGGACGAATAGCTACGAGATCCACTTCCTAACGCACAAGGACGTGCGACAGTCAGAGTTGGCCGTGACGGCGCATCGAGGAAATCGACTCGACTTCAATTTAAAATTAATCGATTTACTATGATTTTTAATGTCTTTGGTGTCTATGATTTCTGAACGCAACAGAGCTGTCACTCTGACGTGACACCGAACACTGGAAGGGCGGCCATTCTAGTTCTGACGGTTGAGTAGCGCGCACGCATCCACGTGTTCGGTGGACGTCATATTGCAATCCGTAATCATCAGACCATTAATTAATGATTTTTGAATTACAATAGTCCTAAGTGATAGAATTATACAGTAGCAATCATTTCCAAGTCTTATTTTCACGAACTACCGTCTCCTCGCCCGCTAACCCACGCCGCTTGCAATATCAATTAATCGGCAAGAAATTATGGAAAAACAGCTTGATAATGGCTCCGTGCCTTCATCAGAAGTGGGATGCGAAGGGCCAAACCGACCTGAGGAGATTATTAGCGATATTGAGCAGCAATCCAGTGAAAGCGTTGTGTCAGGTGCTCATAATTTACTAAGTGGAATGGAATCGATTTTTACGCGCTTACTTGCAGTGACGCAAACGACACCTGTTCAACACAGTGCTACGCAGCTGATAAAATTCGATCCTGACGAGGCAGAAGCTGATATTGAAGGTTGGTGCAAGATTACTGAAATTATTGTGACTAGCCGAAACTTAATAGGCTCTGATTTTCTCTTGGCTCTGATCCATTCCTTGAAAGGCCGTGCCGCTTCGTGCCTAACTAAGCTGCACTCTCCGGACATAGAAGGGCCTATGCTTGTGCAAGACTACTTTGACGACATAATGAGATTTCAAATGGGAGCTCAAGAAACCGCATCAGAAGCAGCTTTGCGCTAATGGAACCTTGTCGAGCGCATACCCAGAGTGGACATGCCGGAGGACGTTATTGCCGGTTTTGTCATATCTGTCCTGTGTCAAAGGGGTGCCCTTATTAGGAGAGAGTTGAATTCATACACAATAACGACACGAGCGCAATTGTGTCGCATTCTGGGAGGAATTTCCATCAAGAGACGTCATGAAGATAACGTTGGAAGTGACATCGCTGCGAAGAAAATCCGCCTAGCACCTGAAACTAGACTCGGCGGATTTGGTGGATCTTGCCACTACTGTGGTAACCGAGGGCACAAGATAGAAGAGTGCCGCAAGCGTCGGGAAAACCTAACGAAGCCTAAAGCCAGCGACCGACCTGAGAGGGAGAAAATTGTAACGTGCTTCGCGTGCGGAAAATTAGGACATCTCAGCTCCATCTGCCCTGAAAAAAAGACCGGAAGCGAGCAATCTTCAAAGAAGGAGGTCCACGTGTGTGATCGCAAGTTAATGAGAGGTATATTATCGACTGCAACTGGTAAGACAATTTCATTTTTATTTGACAGCGGTTCGGCTTGCTCTTTAATCAAAAGTAACTTAACTGACGAAATTCCTGGCACTGTGCGCAATGATTCTGTATGCTTGACCGGTATAGGTGAAGATAACATTGAATGCCGGACCCAAATTCTTAGCTCTGTTAGGATACAAGATATCTCCATACCAATCCTATTTCATGTTGTATCGGATGATGTTTTATCAGAATCTATTATCATTGGGAGAGAGATATTAGATCAACATTGAAATCAATAGTGATTTGTTAAAGTTCTCAATGCGCAAAGGTATTAACACGTGTGAAACTAACAATACGTTCGATTTTAGCAACATCGATACTGATTTAGAAGGTGCTGAAAGAGAAGCATTGCTCGATGTGCTGCGTCAGACACAGACTACTTCATTGACGGCATTCCTACGCGACGAGTGAAAACGGGTGAGTTAAAAATTGATCTTATTGACCCACACAAGGCGGTACAGCGACGCCCGTATAGGCTCCCACCTGCGGAAAAGGTAATTGTTAGGGAAAAAGTTCAAACATTACTAGATGCTGGGGTTATTCGTGAAAGCACATCTCCATTTGCCAGCCCTATTCTCCTCGTCAAAAAGAAGGACGGCTCAGATAGAATATGCGTGGATTATAGGGAATTGAACTCGAATACTCGACCTGAGCATTACCCACTTCCTCGGATAGACGAACAGGTAGATCGCCTTAATGGTGCCCATTTCTTCTCATCATTAGATATGGCCTCAGGCTATCATCAAATAAATGTGGCACCCGATTCCGTTGAGCGGACAGCCTTCGTTACACCGGAAGGCCAGTACGAATATTTAGCCATGCCTTTTGGGTTGCGTAATGCTGCGTCTGTCTATCAGCGCTGTATTAACAGCACTAAATTCCCTGAAAGATACGGTTACTCTAGCCTACATGGATGATGTGCTATGCTACTCAGAAAATGTATCTGAGGGTTTACAACGCCTTGATACCGTACTAAAAGCACTCGTTGACGCTGGATTTTCCTTCAACATTTTCAAATGTAAATTTATGAAAAAGGAAATCAGCTATTTAGGTTATGTAATAAAAGCTGGTGAAGTGAGACCTAATCCCGGTAAAATCCAGGCGCTTATTGACGCGCCGACACCAACCACTGCGACTCAAGTCAGACAGTTTTTAGGGTTAGCATCGTATTTTCGGCGTTTTATTCTGAATTTTGCCAACCTAGCAGGTCCCTTGTACCCACTAACTAAATTAAAAGGACGTATTACATGGACAACTAAGCATGCGGAAGTGCACAATCAAATAGTAAGGATTCTCACGTCAAAACCTGTGCTAACGATATTCGACCCGGATAAACCGATTGAATTGCATACCGATGCTAGCTCCGAGGGTTATGGTGCTATCTTGATTCAGAAAGAAAATGATCTGCCACATGTGGTTGCTTATTTTAGCCGCCGCACCACAGGATCCGAATCAAGATACTACTCATATGAGTTAGAAACGCTAGCGGTAGTCCGTGCGGTTGAGAATTTTCGTCACTATCTATATGGGCAACATTTCACAGTTTACACCGACTGTAACTACTTAAAATCTTCCAAATCAAAAACAGATTTGACCCCTCGCGTCCACCGATGGTGGGCATTCTTACAGGCATATGATTTTGAGATTAAATATAAAGAGGGCCGTAGCATGGGGCATGCTGATTACCTTTCGAGGAACCATTTTACAACCTCAGCAAGTAGCATTCATTTCGGTGACTCAGACTCACCAATAAATTCTTTAAAGCAAGTGAACTTTGTAGAACTTCACGATAACTGGCTTCAAGTTGAGCAGCAACGCGATCCTGAAATCCTTGTCCTTATACAGCAGCACGAAAATAATGAACTGCCTGAGACAGTCGCTCACATCTATGACGTCCGGGATGGTATTCTCTACCGTAAATAAAGAAATAAATCAACTAGTTGGCTGCCTATTGTCCCTAATCACTAATCTGGACACTAATTAATCATGTGCATACTGAAATTAAACATCTAGGCCCCGAGAAAACCCTTGACAAAATCTACGAACAATACTGGTTCCCTGGGATGTGCAAGTACGTTCGCAAATTTATTGATTCATGCATCATCTGTAAAGCCTCTAAAGGCATTTCGGGAGCTCAGCAGGTTAGGTTGCACTCGATTCCAAAGGTCAGTGCTCCATGGCACACATATAGACGTTACGGGAAAACTGAGTGGTAAGAGCGACAGAAAGGAGTACGCCTCTGTAATTATAGATGCTTTTACGAAGTATGTACTTCTGGAGTATACGCAATCTTTAGACGCTGCCTCAGCAGTGAAAGCCTTAAAACGAGCCGTATCACTTTTTGGCGCTCCGAAAAGAATAATAGCAGACCAAGGTAGGTGCTACATAAGCGCTGAATTTAAACAGTTTTGCAGTGAGCATAATATCGAACTGCACTTAATTGCAACTGGTTCATGTAGAGCGAACGGTCAAGTAGAACGAGTTATGCGCACTCTCAAGGGCTTACTGACTATTATTGAAAATGACAGCAGTAAAGTTTGGCGAGATGAATTGAATGAGGTTCAACTGGATATTAACCGTACTAAGTCCAGAGTTACAAGATTTACACCCACTGAATTAATGTTTGGCATACGTGCGCAGTCACTAGGACTTTCACAAATCTCCCCGTATTCAGGAGACTCTCCCCATGCAGATTTAGATACCATTAGAAACCAAGCGTCTGATAATATTACTAAGGCAGCCCAGTCACAGGTAGAGAAGTTCAATAGGGGCAAGGCTACAGTACATCCGTTTAGGCAAGGTGATTATGTTTTCATCAAGGCTAGTGAGTGCAATCAAACGAAACTTACAAGAAAATTTAAGGGTCCTTTTGTTATAGTTAGAGTTTTAGACAATGATCAATAAATGTCTCCGTCTCTGTAAGTACTCACATGAACAATTGCGCGCAGTTCCAAGGGGCTTTGAAGGTCTTGTAGACATACCCACATCCCTGGTAAATGATGAGGAGGATGCCGAAACGGCGGTCGATGAAAGTGAGGTTGGATTGTCGGATTCATCCGATGGTGAAACAGCCTCAATATCTAGCGACCATACGTTAACCGCTACCTCAGACACTCTCACAGCTTCCGAAAATGATTATCTCGTAGTCTCTCATCAGGCTGAAGTACATAGAAGTGAGTACATTCTAGACGTCGTTCATCCTTACAGGTCAATCTTCTTGTGGTCATGACGATTAGGTATGCGGTATAGTCTAAGCTAAGTAGGCCTCTTCTTTTGTGTAGTAGCTGGACAGGTGGGCCTAGTACGCCCCATCCACGTTACATCCCTATCGGTTGAGAGCGCCTAGTATGCGCGGGCCACATTTTGCTATCTGGATGAAAGGGCCTCGCACGCCCGGTCCACGCTGACTAGTATCGAAGAAGACAGGATGAAGGGGCCCCGTATGCCCGATCCCGGTTAAATCATGTTGAAAAGCAGCGGGATGAAGGGGCCCCGTATGCCCGATCCCAGTCGTATAAATGTTAAGTGCTGACAGGATGAAGGGGCCTAGTGTGCCCGGTCCTCGCGGTACATAAGACTCTTGATCTTAAGCTAAGCGTCGTCAGGAGATGTGACCGAGCGGTTTATAATAGTGGTGTTTTCTGCTCTACAGGTCCGGACGAATAGCTACGAGATCCACTTCCTAACGCACAAGGACGTGCGACAGTCAGAGTTGGCCGTGACGGCGCATCGAGGAAATCGACTCGACTTCAATTTAAAATTAATCGATTTACTATGATTTTTAATGTCTTTGGTGTCTATGATTTCTGAACGCAACAGAGCTGTCACTCTGACGTGACACCGAACACTGGAAGGGCGGCCATTCTAGTTCTGACGGTTGAGTAGCGCGCACGCATCCACGTGTTCGGTGGACGTCATATTGCAATCCGTAATCATCAGACCATTAATTAATGATTTTTGAATTACAATAGTCCTAAGTGATAGAATTATACAGTAGCAATCATTTCCAAGTCTTATTTTCACGAACTACCGTCTCCTCGCCCGCTAACCCACGCCGCTTGCAATATCAATTAATCGGCAAGAAATTATGGAAAAACAGCTTGATAATGGCTCCGTGCCTTCATCAGAAGTGGGATGCGAAGGGCCAAACCGACCTGAGGAGATTATTAGCGATATTGAGCAGCAATCCAGTGAAAGCGTTGTGTCAGGTGCTCATAATTTACTAAGTGGAATGGAATCGATTTTTACGCGCTTACTTGCAGTGACGCAAACGACACCTGTTCAACACAGTGCTACGCAGCTGATAAAATTCGATCCTGACGAGGCAGAAGCTGATATTGAAGGTTGGTGCAAGATTACTGAAATTATTGTGACTAGCCGAAACTTAATAGGCTCTGATTTTCTCTTGGCTCTGATCCATTCCTTGAAAGGCCGTGCCGCTTCGTGCCTAACTAAGCTGCACTCTCCGGACATAGAAGGGCCTATGCTTGTGCAAGACTACTTTGACGACATAATGAGATTTCAAATGGGAGCTCAAGAAACCGCATCAGAAGCAGCTTTGCGCTAATGGAACCTTGTCGAGCGCATACCCAGAGTGGACATGCCGGAGGACGTTATTGCCGGTTTTGTCATATCTGTCCTGTGTCAAAGGGGTGCCCTTATTAGGAGAGAGTTGAATTCATACACAATAACGACACGAGCGCAATTGTGTCGCATTCTGGGAGGAATTTCCATCAAGAGACGTCATGAAGATAACGTTGGAAGTGACATCGCTGCGAAGAAAATCCGCCTAGCACCTGAAACTAGACTCGGCGGATTTGGTGGATCTTGCCACTACTGTGGTAACCGAGGGCACAAGATAGAAGAGTGCCGCAAGCGTCGGGAAAACCTAACGAAGCCTAAAGCCAGCGACCGACCTGAGAGGGAGAAAATTGTAACGTGCTTCGCGTGCGGAAAATTAGGACATCTCAGCTCCATCTGCCCTGAAAAAAAGACCGGAAGCGAGCAATCTTCAAAGAAGGAGGTCCACGTGTGTGATCGCAAGTTAATGAGAGGTATATTATCGACTGCAACTGGTAAGACAATTTCATTTTTATTTGACAGCGGTTCGGCTTGCTCTTTAATCAAAAGTAACTTAACTGACGAAATTCCTGGCACTGTGCGCAATGATTCTGTATGCTTGACCGGTATAGGTGAAGATAACATTGAATGCCGGACCCAAATTCTTAGCTCTGTTAGGATACAAGATATCTCCATACCAATCCTATTTCATGTTGTATCGGATGATGTTTTATCAGAATCTATTATCATTGGGAGAGAGATATTAGATCAACATTGAAATCAATAGTGATTTGTTAAAGTTCTCAATGCGCAAAGGTATTAACACGTGTGAAACTAACAATACGTTCGATTTTAGCAACATCGATACTGATTTAGAAGGTGCTGAAAGAGAAGCATTGCTCGATGTGCTGCGTCAGACACAGACTACTTCATTGACGGCATTCCTACGCGACGAGTGAAAACGGGTGAGTTAAAAATTGATCTTATTGACCCACACAAGGCGGTACAGCGACGCCCGTATAGGCTCCCACCTGCGGAAAAGGTAATTGTTAGGGAAAAAGTTCAAACATTACTAGATGCTGGGGTTATTCGTGAAAGCACATCTCCATTTGCCAGCCCTATTCTCCTCGTCAAAAAGAAGGACGGCTCAGATAGAATATGCGTGGATTATAGGGAATTGAACTCGAATACTCGACCTGAGCATTACCCACTTCCTCGGATAGACGAACAGGTAGATCGCCTTAATGGTGCCCATTTCTTCTCATCATTAGATATGGCCTCAGGCTATCATCAAATAAATGTGGCACCCGATTCCGTTGAGCGGACAGCCTTCGTTACACCGGAAGGCCAGTACGAATATTTAGCCATGCCTTTTGGGTTGCGTAATGCTGCGTCTGTCTATCAGCGCTGTATTAACAGCACTAAATTCCCTGAAAGATACGGTTACTCTAGCCTACATGGATGATGTGCTATGCTACTCAGAAAATGTATCTGAGGGTTTACAACGCCTTGATACCGTACTAAAAGCACTCGTTGACGCTGGATTTTCCTTCAACATTTTCAAATGTAAATTTATGAAAAAGGAAATCAGCTATTTAGGTTATGTAATAAAAGCTGGTGAAGTGAGACCTAATCCCGGTAAAATCCAGGCGCTTATTGACGCGCCGACACCAACCACTGCGACTCAAGTCAGACAGTTTTTAGGGTTAGCATCGTATTTTCGGCGTTTTATTCTGAATTTTGCCAACCTAGCAGGTCCCTTGTACCCACTAACTAAATTAAAAGGACGTATTACATGGACAACTAAGCATGCGGAAGTGCACAATCAAATAGTAAGGATTCTCACGTCAAAACCTGTGCTAACGATATTCGACCCGGATAAACCGATTGAATTGCATACCGATGCTAGCTCCGAGGGTTATGGTGCTATCTTGATTCAGAAAGAAAATGATCTGCCACATGTGGTTGCTTATTTTAGCCGCCGCACCACAGGATCCGAATCAAGATACTACTCATATGAGTTAGAAACGCTAGCGGTAGTCCGTGCGGTTGAGAATTTTCGTCACTATCTATATGGGCAACATTTCACAGTTTACACCGACTGTAACTACTTAAAATCTTCCAAATCAAAAACAGATTTGACCCCTCGCGTCCACCGATGGTGGGCATTCTTACAGGCATTTGATTTTGAGATTAAATATAAAGAGGGCCGTAGCATGGGGCATGCTGATTACCTTTCGAGGAACCATTTTACAACCTCAGCAAGTAGCATTCATTTCGGTGACTCAGACTCACCAATAAATTCTTTAAAGCAAGTGAACTTTGTAGAACTTCACGATAACTGGCTTCAAGTTGAGCAGCAACGCGATCCTGAAATCCTTGTCCTTATACAGCAGCACGAAAATAATGAACTGCCTGAGACAGTCGCTCACATCTATGACGTCCGGGATGGTATTCTCTACCGTAAATAAAGAAATAAATCAACTAGTTGGCTGCCTATTGTCCCTAATCACTAATCTGGACACTAATTAATCATGTGCATACTGAAATTAAACATCTAGGCCCCGAGAAAACCCTTGACAAAATCTACGAACAATACTGGTTCCCTGGGATGTGCAAGTACGTTCGCAAATTTATTGATTCATGCATCATCTGTAAAGCCTCTAAAGGCATTTCGGGAGCTCAGCAGGTTAGGTTGCACTCGATTCCAAAGGTCAGTGCTCCATGGCACACATATAGACGTTACGGGAAAACTGAGTGGTAAGAGCGACAGAAAGGAGTACGCCTCTGTAATTATAGATGCTTTTACGAAGTATGTACTTCTGGAGTATACGCAATCTTTAGACGCTGCCTCAGCAGTGAAAGCCTTAAAACGAGCCGTATCACTTTTTGGCGCTCCGAAAAGAATAATAGCAGACCAAGGTAGGTGCTACATAAGCGCTGAATTTAAACAGTTTTGCAGTGAGCATAATATCGAACTGCACTTAATTGCAACTGGTTCATGTAGAGCGAACGGTCAAGTAGAACGAGTTATGCGCACTCTCAAGGCTTACTGACTATTATTGAAAATGACAGCAGTAAAGTTTGGCGAGATGAATTGAATGAGGTTCAACTGGATATTAACCGTACTAAGTCCAGAGTTACAAGATTTACACCCACTGAATTAATGTTTGGCATACGTGCGCAGTCACTAGGACTTTCACAAATCTCCCCGTATTCAGGAGACTCTCCCCATGCAGATTTAGATACCATTAGAAACCAAGCGTCTGATAATATTACTAAGGCAGCCCAGTCACAGGTAGAGAAGTTCAATAGGGGCAAGGCTACAGTACATCCGTTTAGGCAAGGTGATTATGTTTTCATCAAGGCTAGTGAGTGCAATCAAACGAAACTTACAAGAAAATTTAAGGGTCCTTTTGTTATAGTTAGAGTTTTAGACAATGATCAATAAATGTCACCGTCTCTATAAGTACTCACATGAACAATTGCGCGCAGTTCCAAGGGGCTTTGAAGGTCTTGTAGACATACCCACATCCCTGGTAAATGATGAGGAGGATGCCGAAACGGCGGTCGATGAAAGTGAGGTTGGATTGTCGGATTCATCCGATGGTGAAACAGCCTCAATATCTAGCGACCATACGTTAACCGCTACCTCAGACACTCTCACAGCTTCCGAAAATGATTATCTCGTAGTCTCTCATCAGGCTGAAGTACATAGAAGTGAGTACATTCTAGACGTCGTTCATCCTTACAGGTCAATCTTCTTGTGGTCATGACGATTAGGTATGCGGTATAGTCTAAGCTAAGTAGGCCTCTTCTTTTGTGTAGTAGCTGGACAGGTGGGCCTAGTACGCCCCATCCACGTTACATCCCTATCGGTTGAGAGCGCCTAGTATGCGCGGGCCACATTTTGCTATCTGGATGAAAGGGCCTCGCACGCCCGGTCCACGCTGACTAGTATCGAAGAAAACAGGATGAAGGGGCCCCGTATGCCCGATCCCGGTTAAATCATGTTGAAAAGCAGCGGGATGAAGGGGCCCCGTATGCCCGATCCCAGTCGTATAAATGTTAAGTGCTGACAGGATGAAGGGGCCTAGTGTGCCCGGTCCTCGCGGTACATAAGACTCTTGATCTTAAGCTAAGCGTCGTCAGGAGATGTGACCGAGCGGTTTATAATAGTGGTGTTTTCTGCTCTACAGGTCCGGACGAATAGCTACGAGATCCACTTCCTAACGCACAAGGACGTGCGACAGTCAGAGTTGGCCGTGACGGCGCATCGAGGAAATCGACTCGACTTCAATTTAAAATTAATCGATTTACTATGATTTTTAATGTCTTTGGTGTCTATGATTTCTGAACGCAACAGAGCTGTCACTCTGACGTGACACCGAACACTGGAAGGGCGGCCATTCTAGTTCTGACGGTTGAGTAGCGCGCACGCATCCACGTGTTCGGTGGACGTCATATTGCAATCCGTAATCATCAGACCATTAATTAATGATTTTTGAATTACAATAGTCCTAAGTGATAGAATTATACAGTAGCAATCATTTCCAAGTCTTATTTTCACGAACTACCGTCTCCTCGCCCGCTAACCCACGCCGCTTGCAATATCAATTAATCGGCAAGAAATTATGGAAAAACAGCTTGATAATGGCTCCGTGCCTTCAAATACATTTGTAAATTTATTGTGAAACGCTGACACTGTACCTATCTGTTAATTGGCTTACGAGCTACAATGGCTAATTAATTTTTCGATAATTTAATAGCAAAAAAGTGTTTTATGTTTCTTTTCTATACATGCCTTTAGTTTCACCTATTTTACACGATAAAATACTTTTGAAATATATTTCTTGACTATTGATCCAACTAAGTAACACCATCTCTTATCATAACACTCAACTATAAAACAAAAACTACTGTGTGATAAAACATAGATCAGGTCACGCAAAAGCGTTCAACCGCGGGTCTAGATCAGAGAGTGCTATAAATATGTTATCGCTTTTCTTGAAAAGGTTACAAACATAATTTTGTTTGAGATTACAACTATTAGTAACATCCATCGTAGTAGTTATCCAAATATCATTACTTTGGTTGAAAAACGAAATACCAACATTCACATTAAACTATCCTGTTTTAAAGGGGGTCCTTAATTTATTTTTCTAAGGGGTACGTGAACGAAAGAGCGTTGAAACGCTGGTGTAAACTTTAGCATACGAGTAGCGTTTGCTACTTGTGCTACGAATCCAGCCCGTAGTCCTCCGTAGTCGCCAGTAGGACTACGTTTTACTACGTGTCTGTTTGGTGCGAAAAAGTATGTTTAAAGTATGTATGAAGCCAACAACAACTCGGGAAATTGGGTTGATTTTTTGAAAAATTAGCTCTGGCCAAATAGTATATAGATTAACGCCTTATTGGAAGTACAAATTAATGAGAAACCTCGTAAGTTATTGTGATATCCAGTTGTAAATAAATTAAATAAATGCCTTCTTATATTAACGTGAATATAATGAAAGTCAACTTGAGTAAATATAAAACTTAATTTTTTTCCACTCAAGTAACTTCCTTGTAAATAGAGCAAGTAATTGAGTTCTAATAAATTAAGGTTCATTTTAAGGCCTAAGTTTATCTATGCTATGTTATGATGTAAAGTGTAAACATTGCAATGGAGTAATTTCAAAGAAACGCATAGTTACATTCCATACCTATTTTAGCGTGTTATCAATTTATATTAATTATATGTATAGAATTTTTATCCTAAAAGCATTAAAGTTTTTATTTATTCAAATAATAAATCAATCTCGCCCGAATAAGCCCTAAAAGCTGCAGATTATGGTATCAACGTTTTTGCTTAAACTTTTAAGACTGGTCTATACTGGTCTTGGGCATAAGAGAAGATATATTTTATGATTCTAGCTTTAATTTTTTTTTAGCTTTTTAAAAAAATGGAAATTACCAAAAATATACATGTTAAAAGAAAAGTATTGAATTTGTATTAAATTAAATACAATATTTTCTATTTAATTTTTAGGGATGAAGTTTTTTCTGCAAATGCGTTAAAATTGCATAACTACGTCTAGTTTATAGATTGTAATGTATTTCAAACTTTAGTTCTAGAATTTTTGGTTTGTATACTCCCAACTTGATACTATTCTATGTAGGTTATGCTCCATAGCAAAAGTTTGTAGCATGGAATGTTGCTAGGTCGAACTCGTGCTACTACTCTACGGGCGTATTTCATAAAAAATATTCTCTCTAGGCCACTACGTAGATAGTCATCCGTCTCATTTCAGCATTTTTACAAACCTGTTAAAATTACTATACCTACTTAAAGATATACCTAGTCATATACAATTTTAATGCCTTAAATTTGATGTTTCGACAAATCCATGCATGCATCAATACATGTATTGCAATATTCGGAAGAAAAAAATATGATGGTTTTATCTTACATTTTTACAGCTAGTTAATTAACTATATTTCGTAGTAAATGATTTATTTTTAATCTTTTGTCGAAAAGGGCCGGTTTCAGATTTATAATGAGAATAAATGAGAGAGCTACACGGTTTTGAAACGTCGTATATACAATAGGTGGTCAAAGCAGTTTTTGTTCTACCCGCGTTTAGCTGTTACATTATTAGTTTTCAACTCCGCAAGTTTAGAATTTTGCCGAACCTTACCAAGTCCAAATTAGATGTTAGATCAATTAGATTAGTTTTTATCTTTATTTACTGATATAAAATGGTTGCTTTTTCAGCAATATAAATTATAAACGGTCTTATTTTTATTTTATCTTTATTAAAACAAAATATTCAACAGAGATAAAATAAAAGAAGAAAACTTTTCTCCAGTCTACTCCTACGTTCTTTAGTGACTTTCAAACTGTTATCCATCCTGAATCAGGAAAATAAATATAACTATCGAAGTCAGACTGTTTGAGATCACATAGAGGGTTCTCAAGTGCAATTAACTTGATTTATTTCAGGCTTTTACTTATTCAGTCTAACGTTTATGCGCCACTGCAACACGCAACGGCGAAATTAAAAAATAGTTTTATACTCTATCTCACATGAACGCTACGAAAGAATATCTACTTTAGCCTTCGTCTTTTAAGCACATTTTAGTTTGATGTAAATGAAACGTAAGCCAAATCGTATTCAAGAATATGTACAAAACTATCTCAATAGATATCATATGGAGGCATCTTTATACAGGCAACATTTTACTAAATATTTTATTTTGGAGCTACAAAGAGGTTAGTTATAGACTCGCCTAGAAATTGCACGGGGGTTTATGAATATGATAATGATAGCGTTCCTGCAACCGTATTTTCAACACTTTTCATTGTGCATTGGAATCTTTATGGGCATAAAGCTTTCCCTTTCTAAAGTTATCTTGGAGAAAGAAGACAGAAATATTCGTTAGTTATACACTACTCTTAAACTTTATATTGAAGGAAGATGTTGTTTATTAAGCCATTCAGGCAACAACAACTTCCTTCAATATGAATGAACAGTAACTTCTTGTAACTTTTGATTTTTTACGTTTAATATATAGTATTTTGATAGTAATTGAAGTCGTTTGGCTTTGAATTAAAAAAGTGTAAAATAAACACATTTTTTATTTTAGAGTTTAATTTGAGGCCTGACCAATCGCACGAAAGAATTCTTAAATGTTTCAGGTCTTATTTTGGATGGTATTGACTTATCAGTAAAACAGGAGGATAGAATCTCATTGATGCTACTTAGTGTTTTAAAAAAGGTGTATAGAGCACTTATCAACACAAAGAATGAATGTTTTACCTAATATTTCGAGCTTCTATGATCTAATACACGTTGGTTGGAGGGAGCCTTTGACTCGCAAGAGGGTTTTGAGGGCCATTAAAAACGTGTGAACGTGAGTACTCCGAGCCTCCAGCAAATTTGTCACAAGACGTGAAATTAACACTACCAACCCACGAAAAACCGAATCATAAAGCAAATGAAAATCAACCTTGAAGCTTTGAGTTAAGAGTGGCGTGACGGCATACCAACCTTTCGCTGACTGTTCCTAAGTTAGAGGCAGACAGTGCTGCAACGTCCTCTCGGGAAAATTTATCGATATCTAAGATAGAAGTTTATAGAACTTACTAAACTTAGATTGTGTAAGAAAGGTGAAAATCGTTTGTATAGTTTTTTAGTTTCAATAAGTTTTAAAACTTAGACCTACTGAGTGGTGCATTATAATTATTTATGATACAAAAAGTTTGGGCTTGTCGTTATGATAT
This sequence comes from Choreutis nemorana, assembly GCA_949316135.1. Taxonomy (NCBI): domain Eukaryota; kingdom Metazoa; phylum Arthropoda; class Insecta; order Lepidoptera; family Choreutidae; genus Choreutis; species Choreutis nemorana. The sequence goes on from OX438598.1 coordinate 6,945,701, forward strand.
CATAAAAAATAACTTTCGGATTTGTATACCATTAAGAATTGAAGTAACATTCCCTTCGTCCACGTTCTTAACAAAATTTTACCTTAATTTATCAATTTAAAATGTAACAAAGCTGGAAAATATATATCCTAACAGAACCCAGGAAAGAATAATTTTTCGCAAATCACATAATTCAAGGACCTATGAAAACTTGGTTCGTTTGGTTGTATGCATTCGGAATTTTAATACTTTTCTTTATCTCAACTTTACTTGTTAGGATCAGTGTCCTCGACTATCTTTTGACTTTCTTGTCTGTAATGGATCTTATCGGATTTCGTTTGATTTTTTTTGAATTATATAGATTCTGTCGAATTTAAATTTAAACCAGTAATCTGATTTTTTTGTTTTCCCTTATTTTAGATGAACAACGTACATATCTTTTTTAATATTTACAGTCTCAAGATTTTTTTTCCACAACTCCCTCATATAATGTTGTGGAAAAAGGCGATTGATTCGTTTAATTATATTGTAATTATTTGAAATAGGTTTATTAACATTTTCATGATTTTCTTAGATTTGCATACATTTATTTACCATCTTATTTATTATATATTTATTATATATATATTTAAAAAAAATAAATTTACTGAAAATCAGGGGTTTTTGTTTTATAAATAAGTTTTATATGAATCAGATTTTTTTTTCTCTAATTAAAAATATAGCAAGAAAAATCAAAGATTTGGCTCATACAAATATTTTTAGGAGATAATGTTTTCTCCCTGTAAATTTTAGTTTTAGACATATGAGGTTTTTCTTGCTCCATAACTACAAACAGTTTTACTTTAAAAATCTTTAGTAATAGTGCTACTGGGCTTCTATACTGGATAATGTTAAGTAGGTTTGGTTTTTTTTTGTGTAATTAAAATCAATTTTATTTACAATGGTTCTATGTTTATTTATAAATAAAGTGCATGATATGAAGCAGTTTGTCATTGAGCATTTTTTATTTCTGTGACATCTTTTATTCCTCGACAAAACCTTATTTTAACACATTCAGTGAATTCACCAAAATTTAAGAAACCTTTTAGTTCAACATTTTCACTATAGATGTCTACAGGTACAGGTATAGATGTCAACATGAGGAACGCCATCTGTTGAGTTTTTCCAGTACTAGTTGACCATTTTGTTCACCAGAAAATTCACGAAGTCTGATCAAAGTTTATTTTAGGTAGTATCCAATTTATCCCACAGAGTTAAGTTACTTAGTATTTTATTTCACAATATTTAAAAAGATTACGATATTTATAATTTTGCTTTTGCTTGGATAATGAGTAACAATGCATCCAAAAGTGTATGTTTAACCACATTATACTAATAAATAAAAATACGATAAGGCAAACAATTATTTAACAAAAATACTAGTCAGATCAAGTTTTTATCAATAAATTGTTATTATTTAATCAACTATTTTTGTTGGCTATTTCCTGATTTGTCAGGACGGTATTGCTGCGGTATCCGTATTATTGGTATAAGCGGTACCAAGGCACTATGTTTGTATGATTCGTCCTTAATCGGTACTGTAAGTGTGTTACAGAGTCGGTACATCACAAAGGAATGCTCTAAAGAAATATAGGCACTTAGCCTTTAGCTTTTTAGGTAGCTTTTTAGCTAAAAATATCGATACCATACCGACAGATCAGGAAAAGAGCAAATTCTATTTAAAACTAAATTTCCTAACAAATGCAAATAGCCAGTTCATTTCAAAGCAAACAGAATGTCTAAATCTAAATATCGTATTCTAATTTCTTAACGAATCGCAAGTAACTTATGTTTTGCTATTAACAACTCTAATGCTTAATATATAAAAGCTATGATAAGTGCATGGGAGAAAAGAAGGTTGTATTTCATACACACCCGAGTTTACAGGCTACGTGGCAAAGAAGTCGTTTAACATAGATACGTAGGGTACATTATGTGCTGTTCAAAAAATGTTGTTTAATATATAAAAAAATTGTTCACTGCAATAGCGTTTACGATTTTAATGCATAAACAATCTACACATTTGTAACAAAGTTCTAAAAATCTATTAAGGATTAACGTGGATTTATGTATTCAAAAACTGTGGTACAATATAAGATAATTTAATTAGTGTAACAGTGTACGGCCGTCAGTAAAATAATGAATTTTATATTAATACAGCTTTTGCCTGCCTAAGATTTTATTAGTTATTGTTTTTTACCAAAATGTATTGTGTATAGGTAATGTGTTCGTGTTCAGTTACAATAGAGCGATTATTTAATAGAAAATGTAATATTTCAAATATTATTTTTGTTTGAAACTATAACAAATAGACTGCATATTCTTTGTTTGGTGGTTCAAATTCACACGTCTTGTAACCATCTGTTTAGCAAATTCGGTTTGTTGTACCAAATCCAGAATATGACAAAAATAAACTGCATAGTGGCGTTGTTGCGGAAACAAATTACAAATTTAGATTTAACGGTATACCTACTAGTTGGCACCTTTTCGTTTGGAGATTTTCCCGTTTAGTAACCCTTAACTTTTTTTTTTCAACAGTTTTTTTACTCAAAAGGTGCGTTTCGTAACCATTAATAATTCATACATTTTGTAGGTTTTTAACAACCATTTTTTTAATTTAAGAAACCACTGAATTTTTTAGTTGCATTCGAAAGATCTCCGAATCACAAAAACATGCAATACAAAAAGCACCAGAACATTTTTATTAATAAGATTTCGAGCGTTATATGCGTAATTTTATTAATCAAATTTATTACGTTAATTCTCTAAAGCTTTTATTTTCGTAACAAAAAAAATCCATCGTTGTTGTAGTTTTGGAAGTAAAAGGTCTCAACTTACAAAAAAAAAAACTTTTAACAAACGTCACAAACAATATCATAAACCTTATCCCTTAAGTTTAAAGTTCAATATGAATCGAAAGATGGTAGTTTTAAAAGCATGCTAGAGTTGCAGCGATCGTGTGAATTGTTAAAGTTGGTAGCGCGGTTCCAATTTTCGCAGTTGTGTAAAATATTGTGAGCGCAATAACATACGTGGCCGGGGACCGATGAATCCGTTCCATTCGGCTTTTCGGCACGTACTTCCAGCTGACACCGATCGAGTTATAGTTTGACGTTAACACACTATTGTTTCTGAGATGAGTTTTATTTTTTATTATAGAATAGTAAAGCATCCACTAGACAAAAATTGATACGCTTCGTGATGAGCAACATTTTGTAATTACGATACCAGGTTTATCAAAGCATGCGTCATGTTGACAAGGTAGTTCATTGTCGTACAACATTGCCGATCATCTTGAGCGTCACGTATTGCACGTTGTTGCCTAGTGAATACAAGGCTTAGGGACACAATCCGTATAGCCTGTCCGGCGGTAAGCTAATACCTTACCGTTTAAAAACATTCCACATCACTTGTTTGATGCCATAACCCAAAGACCAAAAACCGTTCATAGGCTACGGTGACTGCTCAGAATCCGGTGGAATGCTTATTTGTCACTTTATTAGTATCAAAATCTAAAAGATCTCGCAACATTACCAGCTCAACAACACTACTTTATATCACATGCATGTATTTTTTAATTTTTATATGCCAGCTTGCTCTATTTTGATTTTTCCATTCAATCCATTTTGGTTTCACTGAATCCAGTTTGGTTCAAGAAAAATGTATCGATATTTAAAAAAAGATGAAAATACAGAGTACCAGATTCATCTGTTCAATTTTCTTACTTCCGAACTAAGCATTTAAGCGAATTTCATTTCTGTTAAGTTGAGCTACATTTCGAATTAGGCACAGTTGTCAGATTTAGGCAAACAGCTGGGTCGTTTGGTAGAAACCATTACGGAAGTAGAATTTGCTTCGTTACTCCGCACCACATTAGTTCAATCCCAATGAACTAGGGGGCCTACTCCTGCCCTGAAACGGATTTTGCTACAGCTTAATACATCTCTGCAAGAATTCAGTGCTGAATTTGTCATTTAATTAGTTAAAGTTTATATTCACTTACGAATCAATTCACATATCCCTATTCTTCTAATATTTCTAATGCACTTGTACAGTTTTACACTATATAATAATATTTTTTATTGAAAAGTGATGTAAAACAACTGAAAACAATATTTAGTTAAGTTAAAAATAAATCGCTTTTAAAGTAAGTAACAAAGGGCAACATCATACAAATCTCTTTCTTTGCTTCAAAATATCACGTCAATGAATAAATGTAATAGGAAATAGAAAAGGTGCTTTTCCTTTGTTTGAGTTCTCACAAAATTATCCCGACACATGCAACATATCTGCGATGGGTACGCAAAGATAACACGAGAAAGGAATAATTTTGGTTTATAAACTGTATCTGATTTTGAACAAATTATACTCAAAAGATTTATATTTATTATTTAATAACAATATTACATAAAACGTTAATTAAATATTATAAAGTTTTTATAGATCTTTGATTAATGATTGTCTCCGATTACCAATCACTATCTTAAGGTTTCTATTATAGTATAAGATACTTTTCTATAGACACGAGTATATTCTGTATGGTTTATAGGTTGGTCTTGTTTTAGTAATCATGATCAGAATTAAGTCATATATCATTCAAAGTTTAAAAATATAACACAAGTATAACTCGATGAAAAGCATTCACATTCACTATATTTTTTATTAATATTGACATATCATGACTAGGTTGTTTAGCTACAATACAGCCGAATAGAGAACTATTTTCTGTATAATTTCGGTAAAAGACAAATCAAGTACAATCATACAACTCATTTGACTAAAAACTCTGACTGAAACTTTTCCCTTATTTAATCATTTTAGAATAGGGAACCTTATCAAGTCGTTAAATGTCGAGAACGATAGAAAGCGAACACTTTGCTTCATTTAATTTTTGAATAAATCTTTGTGAACAATCTTCCGCGTGTCAGCGTATCAAGTTTGGTGTAACAAGGAGTTGTTAAAACAAAATATATGTTTTGTTATTGATCTCGGGTGTACGAATCACAACTAGGTTTTTTTCACATAGCGATTCAAACTACAGTAAACCCTTGATAATCCTGGTACATTTACATTCTAACCAAACAGGAAATGGTAAACGTTGACTAAATATAAATAGTGAAATATAAATATTCTATAATCTGTTTAATTTGTCAAATCGATTTTTTCTTAGAATTATAAAACTTTGTGCTTTGTGAAATATAGCGCTAATAAAACATAGCAAAGGACACTTGGAGCAAATAATAATACCACTAGTTTTTTTGCTAATTAGTCGTAACAGCTCTATGTGATATCCAGAGTTTCACTCAATAGGTGTATATCCTTCCTTTGAGTGTGACGCCTCGGGCACTCGACGGGGCTTTTAACACGTAGGTAATTGAGTTAATGTGTCCCAAAGTACGACACCTACGAAATTAGATAAGCCCTACACCCCACGTACCTGCATTACATTTTTTAATACGCCATACTTTTACATTGATGGGCATTTACGTACAGGTCATTGCGCTAATGGAAAACGCTAATTTAATCAGATATTTGAAATGAATAAAAAATGTTTGTGATGGTCAGAAAAATATAATTAAAGTATAGATTAATAGAAATGGTAACTGTGTCTTGTTACTTACAAGTTTTAAGGGTGCGTAAACTAGCTTTTGTATATTTTTTAAAGAAACTTTAATACAAAAAAATTAAAAATATCTTATCTGTATAAGAAATAGTATTTTTGTGCATCAACTTTCATTAAAATCCAAACAGTTTTCACATCCATATAGAAGCTCAAAATTACGACAAAAATATTGGTAGGAAGGATTTGCCATAATGTACCTAATACTACGTAACTAATTCAGGTGACTAATGGAAAAAGCATACGACAAACGTGATAGTAGGAAACCTCGGCTGATATGGACATGTAATACCGGAGGCATTAGGAACATATTCCCGACCCTTCATAGACGAAGGCTCTAACGACTTTATTCACTCACTGGAACGTTTTATTTTAAAACTTTACTATTCAGATGAAAGATTCAAATAAAATTGTGATGATATAGATAAAATAATATATTGGTAATAGCACACGTAGAGCACAATTCGATGCAACTTAGTCAAAAACAATATATTAATTTAATATTTCTTTCATGTACAGGTACACGAAATAGGTGAATAATGCTGTTATTCACCTATTTCGTGTCAATCTTTTCAGCCAATAAAAACTGTTTGTCTTTTTTAATTCTGAAGTAAAAATGTAATTATCAATCAGTTTATCCGAATTCTACTGAGAGAAAGTAACAATCCGATTGGTTTAAAGTTGATAACTCGACATCACAGTATCGTTGTATCCATTAAGGCTGACAGCGTGCAGGCTGGCGTTGACACATCCCTCAGACTTGTATGCTGCACAGTTCTATTTTCAATTTTCTGCCTCCAATAGATATATCGGCCAGTAATTGAACCGCAGACGTCTTTGATACATCGATTCTTTTATAGGATTGGACGGACGCAATAACAGAACGTTGATTGCTTCCAAGTGGACCCGGGAGATTGATTATTCTCTACTTACCGACCGTTACCCCATGCCACCACTCTATTACCACCTTTTATTTCCACTTCAAGAAAGCAAATATTAGTTATTGTTTGCTATAAAGACCTGAAATAAAGTGGACTTTCGTTTTCGTTTTTAAACTCGAGGTAAAATAGCAAAAAAATATCTTACAATGAGCAGACAAAAGTTTAGGGTGATATATAAAGTGAAAGAGATTTTGCTATGCTAACTCTATTTGATTTATGTATCATTTGTTTTATAAGTATATTTTTAGATCGTGAAGGTAAGTAAAACTTCTGAATAGAAAAACATTTGGTAAACTAAACATATAGAGATCATGTTCATACATCTCAATAAAAATCAATCACAGCCTTCGAACATGAAATACTCAACAAACACTGGGTGATTTGGAAGTAGCGCGGGTATTTTTATGGTTCTAAATCGCTATAACAAAAACAGCAAACATTAATGTGAAAATATTGTTGGTCTGGCGGCCAGTCCGTCCGCTGCTAGCAAAGCTCATAAATAAACACAGAACTGGATGCTCTGTCGAAAAGTTCGGAAAAAAAACGAAAACGCCAAATTTACAACCCGGAATTCAGACGCGTTTTAATTAACCATAGCATGAAATGTGCCCAAGCACACTCGGTATGTATTGTTCGGACGGTAATAACATTATCGTAATAATAAAATTACTCGTGAAAAGAGTTGGAACTTTAACAACCATTAAATTTTGTACTGTAACCATTTTACTCATCGTACCTCATTTAAAAATGTATACATTTCCAGTTTCGTAAACAAATGTTCACTGAAAATAATTTTAATGAATGATGTCCTCTTATTAAGTAGATGTGTTGTCTTACTTTTTTAGCTTGGACCTTTAAGTCAAGAGTATATGGGAATTGCCTAGGCTGCTCTACTTCTTGCTTGGAACCTACTATCAGGACTGCGGCCGAATGCGTGCCTATCACATAAATATTTAAACTAAAGTTATCAAAATTACTTTTAAACTGTCAACTAATAAAATTTGTTCTAAAAGTTTTTCCTCCATAAAATATAATTATGTTAAAACAATCTGTGTGTGCGTAACAAAAAAGTTAGTTTTGTATTTGTTTAGCAACTTTGCGTCACTAATTTGCATATGTAGCAACGAACACATTGGGAGGGGGTAGGCTGGGACATAGATTAAGTAGGATTGAGAGAGATTGTATAGGATCACAGAGATTTAATACCAGTTTTTGCAAACATGACAGAAACCAACGATTTAACAACCTTTTGCTATCACAAACAGCTACGGTAAAAAAAAATATAGTTAATGAATATTATATATATATTTATTTCCTTGCAATAAAGTTTCATAAGACCCTGTCTTGTCTTAACAGGAGTTATTTTATTCTAACACGTCGCTGATAAAAATCCATGATCTACCTATTAACTAGTCAAAATTTTGGTTATTTTTCTAAATGTTTAATTTTTTAAATATCTCAAGTTTATTTAATGGCTATTTCAACAACAAAAAAATATACCCCGATTACTTGAACCCAATTTCTTATAAACCGGCGTGAGTGTCGGTGTTGCAAAGATCTACGCTGTGTTAGGGGTGTGAAAACGCCGAAGTTGGTATAATGAAGATGAGGGAAGACGTCGAATAATCCGCCACATTTGGGAACACGAACAAACCGCGCTGGCTTGAAAACTTCACGTGTACAAACTCCTTAGTAATCGGCATCCTTGTTGTTTTTTGCAGTTACTGTGGTAACATTTCAATTAGAAAAGATATACTCTTTGTGACTGTTTTTATGTATATGTTAATTATTTGCATGTGTTCTGTTGGTTAATAGGTAGTTGTCATAAACAAAATACCGTTCAGTTATAATGTTTTATTAAAATGTTTCGTTCTGTTAGGTTTAAACAATTCTATGAATTTACATTAAACCAACAAATGATAAATCTAAATAATGATCAATGATTGTTGTTTGCTGAGTTAGGAATATTTACAAAAACTACTTTTTTTAAAGGTTTAACAACGATACATGGTTTATTGTAAAAATATAACATTATAATTGTTTTAATAACTTGGAAATTATATTAACAACAATTCTAATTTTTAAAGAAATATATCATTTTCAGCTTATCTACCTACACATTTTAAAATAATACAATTTTTAAAGGTTAAGATAGTGATCCTGATTGTAAAAGCTATATAGAAAAAGCTAACAAGAGTTTTAAAAATTAAATCGGATATTAGTTTTCGTAGCTCAGGAACTTTCGCATCAATATCAATTTTCCCCATACGTGCTTCATTCGCTTCAAAATACTAATTAATTACTTATAATGTATACATATTTTATTGGAACATTATTCAATTTAATATGTTTGACAGAGTGTAAATGCCTTTACCAGGCTATAAGTGGAATATGTTTTGAGTTGCTATAGGAAATAACATCAAAATTTATAGCAATTTAGCTGTCACTAAATCATTTATTTTGATTAAACTCCTTAAAATTGATTAATGCAGCAAAATTACAACTACGTCTTTGTCCGTAGCCCGTAGTAAATACGTAGCAAGTTCGTAGTTTCTACTACGTTACATGGAAATGATAGTTGCGTTTTCGATTGGGCGAAATTAATCATTTTCTTCAATTAGCTCAAAGTAATGACAATTGTGGTTGAGATCTTTAAATCTATTAGATCCGTGGTACGCTAGGATTATGTCACTTTATAAAATCTGAAAATTAATATTGGATGTATGTTAATAAAACAGTAACGGTACCCTACAAGAATTTTTAACGTGTGGTTTTATTTTTATTCCAGGTTTTATAAAATGGCACATTTATTCAAAAGCTTAACAATATTTTTTGGCATATTTATATTGATTTAATTTAATTAAATGAGATTATTTTAACGAACTTTATGAATAAAGAGAGTACATGCCATACAGAGATATAAGCAGCCAACCTTCGACTTAAATAAAGATAGAAGTTTAGTTTAAACTGCAAAACCGATAACTTTAGCGGTACAAGCCACGTTAATTAGAGTATAAAGTAAGGCAGTCGTCGGATTAGTTTTACAACAGCCACTGTTACTAAACCCACTGTCGCCTAATTCGAATTTATCTAGAATTTTACTAACTTTGTTACCTAACTTTTGTTTATTAATGTTATGGAAATTTACAGTTCTGTTTTTGGTACTGTTCTCGTTTGCTATCATTTTTAGTCTCTTGTCTGACGTTTCAAGGGTCATGTGCTCGTCTTCGTCATCAGATCTCTCAGCAGAACCAAACTGGTTGTCTGGACCTTCTATGGGTGTCGAGTATTTGTAATCTTCTTTATTCGTAGACGAGCTCATGGGTCTGATTGTTGGTCCCGGTATTTCTGCAAATAAAATCACCTTTATCTACGTCTTCTCTTAAGGATATATTAAATGTATTGGTTAAGTTCTTTGTCATTTAGGTATAAGATTTCAATGTTTACAAACAAACAATTTTAATATTTAGCCTACTATTTATCTTAAACAAATAAAATTCGATTATGTCTCTAGACCTATTCCTACAAACAACCCTATATAAAAAATATAAAACCTATTGTTTTTACAACAGAATATGCATTATTGAAGTCTGCACGCAACATGCAACTTTCAACAATTATTACCATTCAATACCTTGGATCTTTTAGTCTAAGATTTAGTACTACGAAATTTTATTGGCATGACAAATTAATTACATTTTGAGATCTTACATATTATAGTTAAAACTAAACTGTTTCTCTTAATTTGCGGCTTGAATATTTTTTTTTGTGTATTTATTAAAAAATAAATAATGCTCTTACCATAAAGTCGTATAACACTATCGACTTCTCCGAGTGAGTTTTTTGCGACGCACTTGTAACCGCCCACGTCGCTGTGAGTGATCTTTCTCACGGTCAGCGACATTCGGCTTTCAAAAGAACTGATGGCGACGTTGACCACCTCGTACTTGCTCGATGAAATCACCATCTCATCTGCATATGACACAGTAGTGAGTTATTATATCACAGGAGCAATTGTAGACAACAAAAAATATTATATTTAAAGATATTTATTTGACGACGCATTGGTTTCGCAAGGGATATTTGAGACGAAAGTGCCGCTTTCTGAACTAAAGTAAATGGTCACTCTGGCGGAACATCTAATAGGCAGATGTCTTATTACACACTTATATACCGAGTGTGATAGAAGCTGCACGTCATTGACCGATCGCCTAAATCTTTGTTTGATTTCTTAAGATTAAATAGCTTTGAACTGCATCTCTGCTTCTAAATAACCCTGCCCGCATACCCTCGTTATGGCCCCACCTGAAGATGTACGGATTAGCCGACATATATTTTATTTTCTTTCCTTTTTTTACCGGTAAACAAACAGACATTTATCTGGTTTTGTTATAAATTTGATTTTGTTAATATAAATTGCTGCGTTTGTCAAACATGTACCTAAGTCATGGCCAAAACGCCACATTTCCTCTGTTTCAGTTAAGTCCAAGCAAACAATCCTTCTGTCCGCACTATCTGCGCCTTTGTTCCTTGATTCTTATTCTTATAGTTATAAGGTGCACATTTAAACGTTTTTAGCAAACGTTAGCTTACGATAAGTCCCCAACGTTTGTTGTTCGCCAATGATAAAGCGGCCAGTCTTTCAAAGTAAACCCCTGCATCATTGTCACCTTTTGAAACTTCTATTTATTTTACAAGAAAAATAAACTGTCCGCTTTTAGAAATAGTTTCCTTTCGAATTATAAACGTGGTGTTATTTATTTACAAATAATAAAAACCGTTACATTCTTTTTTATTTATATCTATTTAACTTTAAGCAATCTAAATAGTTAACTTTAAGGCAGGCAGTTACTGTAACAAATTTGCCAGTAATTATAACATAAGTTAGCAGAAACAGTTTATTTAATTTTCATTTACAAATTTTGTTAAAAATCTTGCTATATTTTAAGTCTCTGTTAATACAAGCATTTTATATTAGCAGTGAAAATAATAAATTAAGAAGTTCCTTGCAATTTAATCAGGAAACGATAACTCGAGATGCGCCTATCTTAATCTTAATTCGGTCGAAGTTGGTTTGTTTACTCTAGAGTGTAAACCTCGGTTTTATGACCGAGTCGTCCCACCACTGAAATAACTTTCCCATGCGCGTTTTATTATATCGAGAAATTTCATCTCAATTAATGTCTAAAATAACATTGTAACACTCTTAATTACGCTTGAGTGAGGGCTGGTTAATTAACACTTACATGTCAGGGCCCTAACATAGATTGATGACAAACGAGAATGACGATCTGGCGCCCTCCGACCCTGCTTTTGACGAATAAAACGCGAGTCATTCAGCCCGGTTCGCGATACAATACCCTTCTCGGCGTTTGCGATTTGCAAGATAGATCATACAAGTCAAGTCGGGAGCTTAATGCTATTTAATCATTAATTCCAAGTTAAAAGTTAGTTGAAGGCAAACAACAACAGCTTGTGTATAACTATCACAAAAAAAGACCGACCGAATTTACATGTTTGTTTCTGAATGCCTCGTTTCGGTTTCGGTTTTTGAAACCTACTGTGTTTAGCCTTGTGTTTCGTCTAGGTTAAGAATAAATAAAAAGAGACTTAAAAAACTTTCATTAATATTGTCTTGTTTGACTATACACTACTCCACACCCATATAAGCACGTATAGTTTTGTACTCTAAAAACAAAACCGTTCTATCGATCAAAACATTTTTTCTTGAAATGAAAGAAAAGTTACATTTTGTACTTTCCGAATCATAAGTTACTACACTACTTAGCATAGAAGTGAAACAAAAATAATGCACGCAATAAATAAGGTCACGTATGACCGGGACGAACGCCAAACGTAATGTGGAACTTAAAAATTCTACAACGCTCTAGAACGTAAAGGCGTTCCCATTGAAAATTAACCCGTAAATTTGAAGCGACAACTGCGGAGTGGAGAAGTTTGGAAAACCGCCGCCAGGCTTGGGGGCAACATCCAGCAAGAATAGCGCCGTATTGTGAATATAGAAATTCTGTGACTATAACGCTAAAAGAACTATGGATAGACGATTTATATACAAAATTGAACCATTTTATTATATTTAATATAACAGCCCAGTTTGTCTAACCAAGTTAAAATTCAGACTCGAAAAAAATATTTGTGTGATAAATTTAAATCAATACGCATTTATTTAAATTAAGTCAGTCGTGAGAATACAATAATGGAGAAGGCAAGTGTGTTTTTTTCTATTAGCATAAAGAAATAAGTAAAACGAAACAAATCTGTGACAGAATTATTAAAATATCCCTAAAAATTAAAAAGTTATGGGACTACAAAGTTGTGCTTTCGAAAATAGGTTCAAAATCTGCGGCGCTCGAGCGAATGAAGTCATAGGAATGAGACCACTTACAATTTGTATAGACAAAATGTTTGTTTTTTACCTATTCCGAGTTACTTTTAAAATATTGAGGTCTTACCTTTAAGTTCATTCACAACAAAGTAGCTGTGACAAGCTTGCATTCAAATTTAAATTAAACACTAAAATTTCGACTTAAGCCTTAAATTTGATGCAAAATTATTAGTACTTAGTTGGGAACTACTTTGGAGGTTAGATCTCAACAATTTTAACGTTTCTCAAAAAAGTTTATATTAAAAATTTTGTATATACAAATCCCAGTCTAAATCTATTACCCAGTAATATGTGGATGACTAAATAAAATAAAAACACTTGTTTATTAGTTTTGATCTATGTTTTAATGTGATAATGTTTAATATAGTATTTTCAACATCACTAAACATATATATTGCTCGAAAAATATTCGAATGATTTATGATTGATTGTAAATAAATAATAAAATTGTAAATAATAAAGACGAGTCAAATAAAAATGAATTTGTAAATTGAGCATTGTGTCATTGACGCGACGCTAATAAATTCAATGTCATGGGTATTGCGGATAAGACCGAAACATGTTTGAACTTATTTCATTTCACCTATGATGATTCATCGAACAGCAGACTTTTGATTACCATACATTCTTCATAATTTAATTTAAAAATAGCATTCCGGCTCAACTATCTTTTGTTTCTAAAATAATATGTGTTCTAGCTCCCTCTATCTGAACATAAACATAAAAAACATAAACTCTAGCCGTATTCCCTCGAGAGGGGTTGAAAGAGGTCCTTGCTACACACCGCTTTTCGCAAGTTTATGTTGAGTCCTAGTGTGACAGGTTGCAAAAATCTATCCGGGTACATTGAGAAACATGGCAGCTACAACATACGGCAACCCAAGACTCGAACCCTCGTCCTAACGTGTTGGTTCAGTCGGTTTACCAAGGTACATAACAAACTGATCTACCACGTACATTCTGTTAAGTTGTAAAAATGCATCCCTACTGATATCACCGACCACTGACTTCATAGATAATTTATTTCCTAAGGTCCATTTGAAAGTCAGTAGTTTATTTATTCATATACGAATGAAGTTTAATATTACTCGAGAGAGTAACAAAAGTAGTGGATGAGTCTCTTCGACCAATAAAAAATGTACTCGAATTTTTAGCAAAACATTAATATTTTTATTAGCTTCCCAAAAAAACTTTTACTTTTGTATAAAGTTAGAGTGTTAGTATATTATGATATGTAGTAGATATTTTCTCGACAGATGCAATCCGGTTTGAAATATTGTCACTCACATGGAATATGTTACACTGATTTGATTTTGTCCTTTATTCGCATGCTGCGGAAACCGCAAGGGGAATATATTATTTTATTACGTAACTCAATAATGCTCATTTTACGCGCAAATAAGTGTAAATGGATTTTTCAGTGCGAGGTTTTATTATGATTCCCATTGGTAATGTTTTCAGGTACTTTTCAATGTTATTTGAGCGCATTTGGTTTTATGTGGTGTGGATTATGAGGCTAGCTCTGCGTGTGAGCTTTCAATATTGGAATCTGAATCAAGGTTCGGTGAAAATTTATATTTCTCTGGTTATTTTTGTCAAATTGTTGACTATGATCTATTTACTTTTAAACTCTCTTATTTTAATTTAGAAAAATAGCAGTCTCCTCTTGCAATTAAGTCGCCAACGTCATTCGAACATCAATGTAATGTCTGTCTGTTTGACCGATTATTTTTAATCAGGATTTTCATGAGAGATAAGCAATGTGATTATTGTATTTTCTTTTACGCGGTGGTTGCAGCGAGAAGCTTGTTAAAAACACCTGATAAATAAACTAAATATATATTAAACGTATCATTACATTCATATTATAAACTATGTTTAAACTTTAACTACTCGTATATAAAGCGTTCTGCAATAAAGATATCAGGCTGCTCTTGTGAAATTCATCGCTCTATGAATAAAATATGATTCATCAGTTGTGCAAACGGAAAAACCCCAGAGTATTATATCTTTAGCTAGAACCGTTTAACTGACATATGTTGGTATGTTATGTGACATCACGAAAACGTAAACTTTTCCAAAACGGTTTCCTCTTTCAAAGCTACGCAATTTTGGTAACAATATGACATTTCTACTTCGTTATAATGTAGATTAATATGAGTAAAATAAGAAAATAAGGATATAGGAGAGTTCTAAATGTTTTTTTTCGAAATTTACAGTATTTATCACCAGTCTTATTAACTATATTTTATAGACTCCTATCCTGTTAGCCTTAAGTCGATGTATTTTGTTTTTATTAATTTGATTTATTATACAACATCATGGGCAAACAATCAGGCCGTTCACATGATGGAAAGTGATTCCGCCGCTTACTGACACGACAATGTCCATGATTTCTAGAACGCCAAGATCTTCGCCAATGCGTTGCCCATGTAGATGTTATATCTCTCGTGTTAAACCTAATAGAATCTTTGCCATTGTCTTTATAGGTAGTAAGATAATAAAATAAAATTTTAAAGATCCAAATTTCTGCGCAGATTGATGAATTTTTATTAACTTAAAGAAGAATTAAAATAATTATAGGTTACTTCTAGTGATAAAGATCACTTAGAAACAAATTAAGAAAAAAGCGCGCTAGGTAAGATGGCTCCTTTCCTTTGTACACTTTCCCCTTTTATTAATAAATAAAGTAATATGAAGATTACAGAGAGCATTGTACCGGATGTGTAGGTTGTTGAGTGATAGTGACCGGTGCCGGTTAGCTTGGTTTCTAGAGTTAATAGAGCGTAAACTTAGACGAATCTAAAGCTTGACTTGAACTCGAGGAATGTTTGCTCCAGATGTTTGTTTCCGATTGCAGAGTTTGTACTTTTAGGGTCCATCATGAAAATTACTTAAATCTCTACATAACCATGAGTTATCAGTCCGTTTGACGTTGATTCATTTTTTAATTTGATTTAATTTTTTAAAACGATGTATCGTGTAAACTAAACTATCAATAAAATATTTAAAATGGTAAAAACTGTATATTATGTGAAATCCTTTCCTTATTACTGTTAAAGTAATTTTTATTTTTTATTTACAAAAGCTTTATTTGCATATTTAATCCTAGACTGCATTTCGTGACGGAAAAGATTCTTCGAAATAAAGTATAGCCGAAGGTACCAACGCTGTATTTTACACTCCGTTATAGTAAATAAAACATCTTATAAAAATACTATAATGATTATTCAACCAACCCTAAACTTAAAAAAATGCTTAAATTATAGAGGATTAGGATAGAATGGGGAGAGGCATGCATCACAAAAGCATTGTTTGACCGAAAAGCTTAGGCGGTAAATGCCATAACCCACTCAAACGGAACTAACTAGCATTGTCTTAAACGACAATGGGTCACTTCTTTAAGAATTGAATTAACGCACTCGTAAATTAAAACTTAATATCTCATTACTTGCAAGCCTCCCCTGTTCTTGATTTTCTGCCAAAAGGCTTTCTTTAAACTTAGCAAAGAAATGTCTTGAAATTTTCCGTGTGACTCGTGGAAAGTGACAGAAAAAATAAAATAAAATCTCATTTTCTGTCACTGATGTGTAGTTGATAAAATATATTTTTTTAATTAATATGTTTGTTTGTGAGGACGTGGTAGCTCAGTTTGTTACGTGCTTTGGTCGGGTCGGTGTCAACGTCCCCGGTGGCCTGCCTCGGTAACATCGGGGTGGAAAATTTGTTTCAACGTCCCGATCCGGTCGAGGATTCGAGTCTCAAGTTGACATACATTGTAGCTACGAGTACCATGTTTCTCATTGTGCCCAGATAGTGGCGACAGATTCGCAACCTGTCACACTGGGATTCAACATAAACATGCGAAATGCGATTTTTAACACCTCTGCCGACCACTCTTGAGGGATTAATTTTGGCATGAGTTTTTTATGTGTTAAAAACCGAATGAAATGAATAAAATAAATAAATACATAGTTTTTTTTCTCAATGCACAAATTTTAAAATCTAAGACGGTCCAACATTGGCAAAGCCAAAGTGGCCCCAAAAAAAAGAAAAGTAAAAACATAAAAGGCTCGCAAAAGTGTTTTTTGTAAGTGTTCGTGAAGTAAATCCTGCCGTTTGCCATGGTAACTGGAGTAATTCCCTATGGGGTCCTAAACCGTTTCCTAAGCGGTTCCTGACATGAAATGAAATTTTCGTACCGGCCTAAACTTCAGAGATACTTTCGCGAATATCTCTGGCATGAGATAAATTTTAATTTTTGTTATCAAAAATGTTGAAATATTGACGATACTATAAAAAGCTTAGCTCTTAACAAATTTAACACCTTATTTCATGGAGATATTTATTGTTTTATGATTATTTTAATGAAATTCTTTTATCATTTGAACAGAATCATAATTGGAATTGAATGTATTGTATATTATAACACAAAAATTGTATATAAATAGATCGCAAGCAATAGATAGTCTATAGAAAAATATTGTGTATTAAAGTAAAAACATATAAAAATGTATACTTACTGTTATCTCGAACCCAGTAATTGATGGGCTTAGGTGAGGACTCGACGTAGCACTCAAGGGTGACGTCAGTACCAAACGGAGCCCCCACCAACTGGTTCGGAACCTGGATCACTGGATGGACTGTTAAGAAAAAAATGTTTTTGTTGCGGAAAAATCATATTTAATTGTAAACATAAATACTAATGTAAAAGAATTAAATATCAACAGAGTAATAGATTTTTAGATACAGATGTCAAATATATAGATAGTTCATAGTAGTTTTTATTATATTTTGTAGTTTTATAGAAGGGTCATAGAATGGTTACGTTTTATTTCACAAGCTTTATAATGTTCTCGTATGCCTCGTAAGTATATTTTTATCTTCACCACACTATGAGTATGAAGGAATAAATTATATTTTGTATCAATACAGAACAGTTGTTTGAAACGTTTTGTTTTGATAAAATACAAACATAATAGGTATAGAAGTATATTTTAGTAAGAATAAGTTCTCCATTAAAACAAAAACAACTTGCGTTGTGGTTAGCACAGTCTGTGAAGTTCAAGACATTCAATGTCACTTAATGACACTTAATTGTAACTGTCAGATAGAAAGACTGGCTGAAACATTATTTCGAGAATATCAGCAATAAAATTAATATCAAACTGAATGTTGCATAAAGCGTAATGTCTATTCAGACTGACATACAATCGCAGACGGTCTCAGACAACGAGAAAATAATTAAAAGCTACTACTCACTGACGTAAAATAACACCATTAATAACGAGAAACCTCTGAAAGTTGCTGAGATAAACAAGAGTTACCAACGAATTTACTGAAGGCTATGTCGTCCACTAAATGAGCCAGAAAATGTAATGTTCTGAACGAAAAACAATACAAATTTCTTACTCAAACCTCTGCCTTTATTAAAGTTATGCTTAATAGTTTGTAAAATTGAGGTTGTTTTGTGAATTACACTGTAATTGGGCATGTTTAATAAACGATTATCAAATAGAAAAACTTTTAGATATTTTAATTTTTAGAAATGTATTAAATTGTCTCCTCAGAATCCTCTCATCGACTTTATCGTATCAAAACAATAAGGAGTAACTTTTTGGTAAAGTATGAGCGTTAAATAGAGATTGATTGAGCAAGTTTGAAAGACAAATTAATTAATACTTACAATGCACTTTGACCATTATCCTCTTACTGACTGAAGGGGGCACCCCATTGCTAGCAATACACAAGTACGCACCCATGTCGGAGCGGGAAATTTTTGGAAATGTTAGTATTTCTTCTTCGTACATGGCCACTACAACAATAAAAAAACAATTTTTTTGATCATTTTCACAAGTAAAATGCACCTTATTTTTCTCTACAAACATGTTTTAACATAGGTTATGTTGTAGATTTAAATTGCGTTACTTCCTTATCGATTACAACGTCTGAATTACGCACGCCCGTGTGAGCACAACAAAGACACGCAAAGGAATAACATATCCTGTCCTAGTTTTCAATACAAAAGCATGCAATAATAAAACACTGTTACCTTTAGTTTTTATGCCATTATTGCTTCTTAAAACAATATCTGTGCCATCTTCCTTACGCCACATGATTCTCGGAGCCGGAATACCGCGAGCCCGACATGACACTCGAGCGGTTCCACCTTCAGGCACCATTACATCACTTGAAGTTTCTTCAGGTATGAAATCTGGAGGAACCACCACATCCAAGTAGCCCATCTATCATCAAAACATAAAACTAGTTAAAATATTTTCTATTCAAAACGGAACAGAACTGTAATTACAAAGTGAGCTAATTGTTTTGGTATTTAAATATTGCAGTGGATTTTTAAACTGGGCCGTGTCAAGCGGGCGTCATGCCGCGTCGACGTCCAAACCTGCAGCTGAGCTGTCGCCGCCCAGAATTTATGTCCTTATCAGGCTCACGTATAAATTACACCACGACGCAATAATTTAGGAGCAATGCACGAATCATTACCCGCTGCGTCCCTCGCTTGCCTGCACTTTAATTCACTTTATCTCGGAAATGTTTAAAGCAATCGACGATTATTTTTTCGACTTTGAAATTATAACTGTTAGCTTTATTTACAAAAACAAAACTTTTTGTCGGTACCGCACTACTTCAAGGCACCACCAACTTGAATTACGTTACGTTAATTAGTTTCTTTAGAATGAGAGGTTGTCAATTTCAATAGAAATATAATTTTGCCGGTTATTTTCATTATTTGAGCAGAAATTTAATTGTTACAAATGTTTTCTATAAACGATACAAGTTCCTTGAGTTCTAAATATTGCCCAAAGACAGAATGTAAGTGGAGGAGTTATGGCATTTACCGATTTTTGCTGTGGGCTTGGATGACGGGAGAACTAACTGTGGTGATTTCAGCGGCAGAAATAGCGCACAAAGGTTTTTATCTCCACCAAATGTTCCATGCTATTGGAATAATATTTGTAGGCATACCGCTTATATACTCTGAAATATGTATTGCCCAATACACTAATTGTAACGCAATATCCATGTGGAATTTCTTCCCCTTATTCCGTTGTGTTGGTTTTGGATCAATCATGTTGGTAATTTTCAAAACCATATACTTAATGGTGCTCACATCATGGTATTTTATATATACATTTTACACTACTTTTAATCCACCACCATGGGCAAACTGTGAATTCTGCAATGATGATCAATGCATGGTCAAAAGAGTGAACGTATCAGTATTTCAACGTTGCCTAGACACACAGTTTATATTCAATGATGACTGTGGTATGAAAACAGCCAGTAGTTGTTTCTTTTTTGAGCTTATTGAACAAAATAACACGCATACATGGCCAGAATGCTTGTACCCTTGGAAGTTAATTACAGTAAGTGCTATGATAGGTATTGCAATTTTTGTTCTTAGTTTTAAAAAGGAAAAATACATACAATTAGGAGTAAAGGCTGAGGCGTTTTATGTATGTGTGATGTTATTCTTGTTATTTTGCACTATTTTGTCAAATAAAGGGTCTTGGTTTGCAAAAAAAATATTCGTTAGTTTGCGAAATATTCAACTGATCGACTGCTTGCATACAATTACCCGAGGTTTTCTGAGTGTAGGCACCGGTTATGGAGTCATAGCTTATTTGACGATGGATGTTCCATTTCGCAGTCCAGCCACAATGAGTTCCATTATGGCTAGTTCATTGTCATTAGGAGTTTGTGTTGTATTCTCATTTATAGCATTTAGTGGAATCAAAACTATGTCCTATTATCACGGCGAAGAATCAAACATCATAGAAATAGGTGATAATTATTATTTTAATGAACTGTCATCTATGCCAGAGATTTTATCATATTTTCCTTTATCGGGAATTTGGGAATTTGCCTGGTTTTCTTCTATATCTTTTTGTTTATTTGTAAATCTATGGGTGCTTATCCTTTATTTAATGAATTTGGCTTATAACTACCTCGAAATTGTAAGAAAATACTACAAGCTATCTTTATTCTTGATTATTTTTATATTTTGGTTGCTATCTCTACCATTTCAATGTTCAGATTTGACTCCTGTGCTTGTAGACGCTCTTGAACTTGGGCAGTTGACAAACAATTTATTGTTTTCAATATCAGTTTATTGGATTTATACTTTAAAAAAACATATGATTGATATTATCTTTATGATTGGCGTTAAAGCTAATTATTTCTGGAAGATTGCGTGGGCTTTAAATCCATTTTTTATTGGTGGTATGATCTACGTAAAACTACAGTTTCTTGCAATAAACAGATTTAATGTTGATGAAGAAGACATGACTAATAATTGCCGCGACGATTTACTTTTGTATGGATTGGGTGGACTATATGCGGCAGTTATATTACTGGCAATGTTCATAGATATTTTTGGGTATAATCACTTTAGCAGCGTTCGTGAAATTTTTTACCCTACACTGAATTGGGGCCCTCGAGATCAAGTGTTGTTTAAAAGCAGAACTCTGTTCATACCAGAGATTATGACAAGAGAATTTTTATATCGACAAGTGAGGATTTATAGATATTGTAAAAAAGCAAGAAAAAATGAAGAGATGCAAAACCAAGAAGAACAACAACCTGATGATAATTCTATGACTTTGACAGAATGGAGTACTTTAACATCAAATTAAAGTTGTAATATTTTTCATGTATACCTGGCTTTGCATAGGGTCCGTATTAATCTGACACATGTATTGACCACGGTCTTCTTCCTGGACATTCCTGATATGAAGATTCCAGACTGTCTGCCCATTGTGCGAAACCCCTACTCGGTGGTTATTTGTTATCACATGAACATGAATTGCTTGGATTGCTTTAGTGTCGGCTTTGACCCATCCCACCTGCCAATGATATAGAAATAATAAAAAATTGTTGGTTCATAAGTTGTTTGATTTAAATTAATGTATATACTTCAATGCGCTATTAGTATACGTACTCTGTATCCACCAAGATTTTGCACGAGACATTTAAATGTAGCGTCTCTCCCTATGGGTACAGTTAGATTCATCAAGGGTTCTGCAAATTCAGGCTGAAAAGCTTGCCCTAAAAATGAAACTTCATAAAATTACAAATTCCTAAAGTTTACATTATTGATAAGTCATTAAGGCAGATAAAAAATACCGACCAACAAGTTTAGAATCGAGCCCCAGCATGAAAATCGCCAGTAAATACAAAGGCCACCAAGGCTGCATATTAAGCTTGTCAATCCTTTACTTTGCTGTCAACCTGATAATCCTCCAATCAATCCGAAATTCATGTCGGTGAATCTGAAACATAAATATTTATTACAATCAATCTGCGACTTAGCAATCATATTATACAACATTTTATAAAAAGTTTTGACACTTTCATTTTATTTAGATTTTACAATGTTGACTGTGTTAGAAGATCGAAATAAAAAAATAAAAATATTACAAAACATGCATATGCAACAAACGACAGTGGACATGTAACTCACTGTAGTTTGATTACATGATTATGTTTAGTCGTGTATACATTTGCGCAAGCCACAGCAATTAGAGGGTGTGTGCGCTGACTTGACACGACTGAACACATAGGAAAGCCATTTCGTTCCCTTCCAAGCGACAATTTAGCGATTTGATCTGTCAATAATGATTCACTATAACGAGTATATGCCTCGTATATGCTCGTATCGCGATTGCTGTAACCATAATTTTGGAACAGTATAATTATGGTTTAAAAAAGTTTCAATCACAATAAACCTACTTTAGTACAAATTGTCAATCTATTTCAGTAAGTAGATAGATAAACTAAAATCTAAAATTATGCTCCAAATAGCGCTTGTATTATAGAATTAAATAATACATAAAATCTATTCTAAGTACATAAGGTAAAACATTTTATTAAAAATACCTACTACAAATTCTTTTGAATGTGTCAAAAATATCTGAATACTCCTTTCATATCAGGTAATAACAGTTAGTTGACAACCCATAACAAACTTCTTTATATTTATCCCGATGCGACATAAAACTTAGTTTTAGGACCTACAAAAACTACTGTTCCTTTTCCCATAGTAGAAACGCATAAGGGCTGAGAAGTCGATGCTCGCGTTGAGGACGCAAAACGAGTCCGGATGCGATTTTACTCCGGTAACTACTTTTCCGCAAGCAAGCGATATCACCATAGAAAAAACCTAGAATCTTCAGCGCATTCTATTATAGCCCTCGTATCGAAACTTGTCCCCTTTCTCGAGTACTTTTCTAAGAAGCAACGAGCTCTCGTAAGTTTTTATACCCTTAACTATGTTTTGCCAGAACACCTAACACGCCATCTAAAGAAGAACAATGAAAAGTTTATCTGGAAAAATCATACGTTCTTTTTAATTCAGCTTCATTTCATTGTGTTTGACAATGTAACAAAAGCCTTTGTCCAGCAATTTAGATTTTTATCAACATTTTACAGTTACATTTTTCCGGAATCGTGGCCCTTTCTCATCTGTTCATGAGGTAAAAGCTTTGTTAGTTCCTTAATTTAACCCAGCATTTAAATACCCATGTTTAATCAGAGTATATTTTTGACCGAAGAATTTAATTTGAAATCACTACGATATTTTACTAACGGCCCTCCCCAGCTTTTTGCGGGAAACTTTGTAAGTACCAACTATCGCTAGCCAGGTTTTTTGTCATTAAAATAAAATTTAACAGGTTTCAAATACTTACTAACCCACACCATAAAAATATGACCTAGACGTTTAAAGTATACAAAAAGTAAAGAAACAAAATCAATTGTATTAACATGTTAAATTTTACCTACTTACTTTATTTAACCTACTTTTAAAAACAAACTGGAAAAAGTTTCTTATAAAGTACACCTTTCAATAAAACATACGGTTTTTTCAACATGGTTTGGATGGATCAAGCAATATCTATAATCCCACCCGTCGCATTGGGGAAAAAAAAAATCACTTGCGCCTTTGAATAATCTATTTTCTTGTTTTAGTTATTTTTACTGAACTCCTGTGGTTCATATTATGTGTTTTAGTTAATGATAGACATTAGAGATATACTATCGCGGATTTTTTTGTAGACCTCGAATATGTCTCTAATGGGTAAGGCAGCGTTTTCGATAAAACTGCTGAAAATATAAATTTTTGCTGATTTCTTTCACAATCATGGTCGTATTTTAAATAATTCAAAATCACAAAATCTTCACGAATTACACATTAAAACCATCCTCAAGAATTCTTAGTTGATGGGATTTCAAAACGGATATCGTATCAGGTTTCAAAAACAAATCGGATGAATAAAGAAAAAAAAAGAAACAAATAAAAACTGAACCAGCAGTTTTGAAGGCGACGAGAATTTTTGTACGTTAAATTTAATAAACCCAGCTAGTGTGTTTTACAATACACAGGTCCTCTTAATCAATTATAAAATGTATCGATGCAGTACTAAAAGTGCTTACGTGCATTGTCTTTAAACTTGTCAAAGGAAATGTAGCACTAAGTTTGACGCGAACACTAACTTCACTAGCGCCTCTGTCGGAAATTTCAGGCTAGCCGGTAAACTCCAGCGTCTGGACGCCACCAAATTCACAATCAACTAACTGACATTATCTGGAACTTATGGAAAATAAATAGCTCTATTCTGTTTTCGGAATGGTATTATTTTAAGTAACTCAAAAAATGGATTTTGATTTATTAGTTTTTAACCATGTGGATCCGTTTCAGTTATTTAATTTGCAATCTTGTATATCTATGTCAGAATAAACCAAGTATCTTCATATATGGGTTTATTAATATTTATAAAAAAAGAACGTATTTTTTCTATGAAATGCTGTTTATATTTATTCGGAATATTAAACGCGGAAATTAAAAATTCTTGCAGGTTAATTTAATAAATTCATTTGCATAGCGAGTCGACAGTCAGTTAACACAAGAGAACAAAGTTATATTTTCAAAGGTTTTGTTAATCTAGGTCGAATAAAGCTTCTATACCGCTCTTGTCATTATTTAATTTGATATGCATCATTATAATAATAAATTCTAGGAACTAATAATAAAGATGTGTTAATATGTTTGTCTGTTTGAGTTGAATAAAATATTACACTTGTCTGTTTGAGTGTAATAAAACATTAACAAAAGCAACAGCGAAACTTAATGACAATGGATAAGAAAGAGTAGATGTGAAAAGCAGTTTGTACACCTTGGCTTACTTTTATTAAAAATTTTGCCAAGATTGTCACTCTGAATCCCATTTTTCAAGCAAAGCGAAGCTAGAAAAAGTCAATTTTTAATTAACCCAACTATTTTTAAATTAAACTTATTTTTCAGACTCTAAATTCTAAAATCCTTAACCTTTACCGTCTCTATTCAGTCGATCTTGGAAACGGTTAAACCAAACGGAAGGAATTTTAGTTGCGGATATAAAATATTAGATAATGTTTTATATTTTTGACGCCGACAAAGCCTTTGACTTCGAGCCAAAGCCTTTATTTTTATATTCAATTATTTCCAAGAGGCTAGGTTTCCAAAACTTTCATGAAATACATGAGAGTTATATTTGCACGGTTTGTCCAAGTCAGCAGAGTCGGACACTCAGTCAAGATGGACGCATCTGTAATAGGCATATATTAAAACTCTTGATGGAATAAATCTTCATACTGTCTTATATTTCAGCCTAAACAAACTGGAGATTGTTTCAACGTGTCAAGATTGTACAATTGTTAAAATTTGTGAATGCTTTAATATTATAAAATTGTATTCAGATACAAATAATTTTATATGGTGATCGGTCGTCAAATAATTAAAATACTTAAATATATGGCTGGTAAAACTAAAAAATAATTTGCAATGAAAAGCTTAACATACGAGTATTTTCAAAACTCATAACAGATAACAAATAAACCGCAGAAATTCATCGCAACCAAAACAATCCCCTGTATATTCAAAAATCAATTACTTACACAAACAATGATATCGAAAATGTGTTCAATTAACAGCGTGTTAACCACGGTTAACTAGCAGGAAACTATTATTTGGATAGCTATTAGTAAAGTTAAGTTTCGGCGTTAACTTAGCTATTGAGGGAGCATTTCTTGTGCTTTATAAAATAAAATTAAATCTATTTCAACAGATCTATTTATTTCAAAATATTTTCAATCATTTCTAGATCATAATTAAAGAAAACTATAAACTATACAAGAAGATATAAATTATAAGAAATCTAAATTAAAAAATAAGACATGAAAACATGCAAACTTACCATGGTACGATCCTGAACGCCAATGCTATTTTCCAGAATATTACGAACGCGTACCGTAGCAACCCCGTTGTTGTCCAAAGTTTCGGATAAAGTTGTATCCCTTGGGAGCGAGCGGCGCGAACGTAGCCACTGAGCGCATGCCACTGACTGAACCAGCCCCGAACAATCACCCTTCACGCTCTATTCTTACGCAGATGTCCTTCCGCATGATATATGAAATGATTTATAGAGCTATGAATGAACACTAACTTTTCGTTAAAAATCAGAGATAATATAGGAATTGGAAAATTATAAACTCTGAATCATTAAATAAGATATTTTATTTAGTCATAGATATAATTACATGTTAAGCATTAATATTTGAGTTATGCATGGCTATCTAAACGTTAAATTTGAAAGAACAAGGATGCTTTTTGAGAGATTGAATATTTAATCTCAAGATTACAGGTTTTTTTCATTTTTAGCTGACCTTTAAAAACCTTTTAAAAATATGCCTTATGTAACTAAGCAACCAAAAATAGATTCGATTAAAATAAGAACGCAGAATTCTGTAATTTTAAGAAAGCAAATTAATTATCTTTTGGACTTAATTGGACATTGGAATCTAATTTGGTGACTTTATAGCGTAAGTTAATGAGATGGAGATAGAATAATTAGAACATTCCACGCTAACTTCTAAAGTTATTAATTGGGGCATTTGAAGGGGTCGTCATCTGAATATGGGAGGGTTTTGGGTTCTTTTAGGTGGTCCTTGTTCGCTAACTGACCGCAAAGGATTACATCTCAACTTAGCCTAATTGTCCCAAATAAGTAGGAAACCTTCAAGTTATAGAAGTTTAGCAGTAACAATAATCCCGTGATTATTTGTTACAATAACTGCTCTACATGAAAAGAAAAGCGGCTTTACAAAGAAAATTTACTAATCTAAAGAACAATCGAGAAAGTTCAGTTGAATTATCATAACAAGAACAAATCATTTTTTCTTTTCGATAACTGGAGGTGCATTGTATCCTTCATGAAAATTTCTGTGATACACCCATGGGGAATCTAGTTTGTACCTACGGAATTCCTGCGCCATTTCTACAGGTTCATATACAATCTTTTTTAGTTCGTCGTCGTAGCGTACTTCTATGTAACCGACGAGGGGGAAATCTTTTCGCATCGGATGACCTGTAAAGCCGTAATCAGTGAGAATTCTCCTCAAGTCTGGATGCCCACTGAATATGACTCCATAGAGATCATAAACTTCTCGCTCGTACCAGTTCACGCCATGCCACAGATCGTATGCTGACGGAATCGGCGTTAGTTCGTCTGTGTAAGTCTTGACTCTGACTCTTTCGTTGTAGCGTAAGCTCAAAAGCAAATATATAACTTCAAATCGGAAGGCTCTACGTGGGACATCCATTGCAGTCACTGCCGAGCACTGGTTGAAGCAGCAGTTCTGATGATGACAGAGGAAGCTCAAGACTTGAAGGATGCCTTCAGGAGCGACTAATACTTCCAACTCATCCGTATGTTGTATTTGTATCTTCTGGACGTATTTCGGCATACACGCAGCGATGTACAAACCAAACTCGAATAATTTTTGCCTTCTTCGGTTATCGTGTTTCTTTAAAGTATAGCATTGCGTACATATGGGTTCGAGTAAAAAAGGATTGGTTGTCTCGACTGGTTCTTTAGGTTTCTCTGCTTTGCTCCAATGCTGGCTTATGAAATTAAAGTTTCTTTTTATTCCTGTCACAGGTATCTTTTTTACAATAGAGACGAAATAGTTGATCATGATTTGTGAAAATGGGAAGTTATATCAAATGAGATAAAATGGTTATTTAGATAATGTCTGTGCGTATTTGAATACAAAACATGTCAGATAATGTGACAATCGCGACAGCAAAGTTTTTCTTTTAATAATATGTCAACGAGTCTTAAAATGTCATCGTAAGGTATTAATGTAATATTCATTGAAATATTTTGTGAATGACCTAGATAAATTAAATTATTTAAATTAATCGTAAAGTACCGCGTAAATTATGTTAATTTGATAACAGTAAACATATACACACGCCTCTCTCCATTTTGTACTTTGAAGGATATACAACGCGCTACGGTAGAGTATGGAATAAAAATCTACTTTAGTATATACGACACGATTATGAATTTTGTCTAAAAACCTAATTAAAATAAATAAAGAAAAGAATATATGCACCTGATTTTAACTGCAGATTTTTTAATTTAGTGGTCAATTTAAATCTTTAATTTAAATCCAACTTAATGATTAATAATATAAAATGTACAGCAATAGTCAGAGTAAACTTAAGAAGCTTTGATTATTTTTCGTTGCTTACTACCAATATGTAATACTGACGTAAAGTTTATTTTACAACTGAGATATAAAAAGTGTTAAATTACTCCAAGTTATTAATTAAACAAAAAACACAACCTAAACAAACCTTACTTATTTTATTGATCAAATTGGTGCTACCTTCTAAAAAACTCTCAACTGGACCGCTGGGCCAATAAATAAAGGTGAACTCTTTTGGGCAAGAGGCTATTTTAAACAGAAGTTAATTATAGGGAAAATTTTGTATGTCCAGGAAAATTATTGGTGGGATTTTAGAAAAATAAATGATTCCAACCTCGAAATGGCTGACAAACAGAGTATCAAAATAACACAATAAACTATTTAACTTGCAAAAAGAATAACAAGTAAAAGTGATGTTCCATACAACTAAAGTTCCTACACGTTTCTAAAAGTTTCGTGGAAAAATAAAATATAATTCAATGAAAAAAAAAAAATCTCCAAGCTCTCCAGTAAAGAGGTAATGACTGATAACTAATCTTAATTTTGGGCTCTCTTTTCTTTGTACTTCAGAGAAAGTAAAACTTTTAATATTTGGATAATCCCAGCGAATATCAAATAAATTAAAGTTAAGATTAAAAATAGGTGGATGAATCCTTTACTTCATTTATAATTACACAATTAGTACAATAGAAAAAACCAAAGGGGTTCAAATGACATATCTGAAGTTAAAAGTGTCGATTTGCTACTAAGTTTCTTAAAAATTATAGCATACACCAGAAACAAAAGTTCGTCACGTATAAAAGCGGCTCCGCACGTCGTACAAGGCTTTACTCTTTGTTCGGATAAAGTTTTCCCGAACTTCGTACATGTGTCCCGCAAGACTACTGCTTCGCGTATAATCTCCAACTCGTACTGGGAGTACCTTTGAAAAGAATACAATGCGTCTTGTTTCAAAATTTGGAATTTACCCCTTCGTTTTTAAATTCAAAAGTAGTGGTTTCATGTTTAGTACCGTTGAGTTTTAAGAATTATCACCGAACTTTTTGAAACAAAATTTATTGCTTCTTGAATATGACCATGTTTAAAATATCGTTATCTATTTTTGTTATGTGATTATTAAAAGTTTTGTATTAATTATGTTTATCTTTTGAAACCAACGGTACCAAACCAAACAAATACCGTTTAAATTACTGGTTAAAGCCAACAATTAACCCTGCCAACTTTATAAGCCCGAAAGCACATCATAGCTACATTTATCTTTCACGGTATCATACATAAATAAATAAATAAAACAGAGAGAGCCGGGTTCGCACTTGATTCACTGTTTCCCGCCCAACTCCAGATTGTGCACCGCAACACCACAACTTCCGTTTCCGGAGAAATCTGCGCACGCGCGCCCCCTACCGGAAGTGACGTCACACCATGTCACTTCCGGTTACCAGTTCCACGCTGAAGTTTGACCAAAAATTAAGTTCATATTTAAAATGGTCGGTTGTATTTTGACTTTGTGTGTGTGTACCTATATGTGAGGCGAATTAAAAAACTTGAAAATGAAAACGAAAAATCATGAAAATCATGGTCACTTATATTTTTCATATTAAAAATCCATCGTTTTTAAACCTTAGAGTTTGATGATAACTTCAGAAAAAATTCAACTTGCTTCAACCCAGGTTATATTGTTACATGAAACGTTCGATTGTTAAAGGCAATATAATTTAAGTAACAAAAAAGTAAGTTATTCGTAAATCAGTCAGGACTCGTGGAATACAAGAAATGAATAATTTCTTCTTACTTTTATGTTGGTACATGTTTGACTGAGACAGCCGAGTTACAAGGTTACTTGCGGCCGGAAAGGAAGATAAACAGCATGAAACTCGCTTTTAATTATTAATCAGTCCATAACTTTACCCTTCAAATTATATTTCACAGAAAAAAAAATCTAAGCTGAAATACTATGATAAAATATGGACTTTTTTAACCGCCAGAGTAATCAGTATTAGTTATCTATTAGATAGAATGAACAAAAATTAATTTTGATACCAATTAATTCATACGAAATGGTTTAAAAATAGTACGAATACTCTGGTAGAGTAGGATCCCTGGGTCATTAAGGGCCATTGTAGTCGTTTGTCAATACTGAGTTTAAACTGTAAACACTTTTTTACTAAACAAAAATAATGTAGTTTTATTAAGTCAAATTTCAGATAAGAATGTATTTTTTTTAAATTCAGCCCAATAAATGGATCAAGTGAAGCTGAGGCTAGTTGTATAGTGAAATATAGAAAGTATTCTTTCGAACGAAAATAATTACAAAAGAAATACGTTTTCTTAAATTCCGTAATTGTAAGGAGGCATGAGATTGTAAATTATTACAAACCTTATTCTTTTCATGAATTAAATGTGATTTGTTGTTGGGGAATTCCGACAGGTTGTGAATGAGAATTTCCCAGCATTTCCTTGAGAGTTTCAATTTGATAATAATTCAGTAGGGCTTCGCTAGATGTCGTTATTTGTACACGTAAAAGGAATTTGGATGGAAGTAGAAGTTTTTAATAACGGGAATTTTATTTTTATTGCCTAAGCTTAGATTTATAACTAAAATGCAAAAACTTATTTATAATATCTACTCCCAATAAAAATAAAGTCATTTTGTTTATCAAAAGGGTATCCAAATGTGAATCAACAACTAAAAATGTATTTCAAATAATAGTTTGATCACTTTCTTTCAAAACCTGAAAATAGGTCTATCATATAACTAAATCACCTAATAATCAGTTCCATAATTCTAAATTTTGATTAGGTAAGATCAGGTTTTGTGATCATAAAACTATCGATGTTTCATATATTTTTGAGTAAATTTCTTCACAATGTTTCAATTATTGGATAACTGATATCATTTCTAAGTAATTCATATTTAGGTTATCGTTTTGATTTTATTTGGTAACACCAAATAAAAATTAAATAAAGGGTAAATTCTACAATCAGAGATTTGGTTATTCAAGATATCTTACAAATTAACTATTTAAAATTACAAATTAACTATTTAATTAAAAATATAAAAAATTTATGTATTATATTATAAGTTGACTATTTTAGGAACAAATATTATTTATTATATCATTGACAGTAAATTCATTACATAATTTGATAAATTCATACCCTTTAAAACTACATAATAATTAATGTAAAACTTCTTCAATTGATTTTTATCAAATGTTAAAGTTAATTAGTTATCTTTTGTAATAAATTAATATTTTAGAAAAAAAAATCGTCGTTAATAAACCGAATGCGGATATTCAAATATTTAAATAGGTCTTCATTTTAAAGAAACCAGCGCATAAATAAATACAAGATGGGTTGTAATATCATCGTTTACTATTTGATTTAAAAGTTAAATATTTAAAAAAATATATATCTAAAAGCAAATTTATTATTATTAGTATATTATAGTTACTAGTAATTTTTATCGAGACAACAACAATGCGCATTTGTTTAGAGTATAGTTAGGTACATTTAAATAAGTAGAATAACCATACATCAGAGCATTCACAATAAAAGCGGTTCAAGGGAAACGATGCAACATTCCATGCACGCGACAAGAATGAAATAAAGTGTTGTTATATTATCTCCTAAGTAAATAAAGAAACCTTGCTAAAAGACGCGCTTTAAAGTCTTCCTAACAAATTTACTCTGACCTGCGAGTGGCTTAGCTAACATTAAAGAAACACAAATGATAATTCTAGCAAGTCAATGATGTTCGAATTTCTCGATAACAATTTATGCGATCTATCAGTGCAATGTTGATCAAATATATGTAGATGGCTAAATCATAGTTCCGATTTAAATGAAATGAGGTTTAATATTATGCCTTCACTTTTTTTTATTTTAAATGTTTTATGTTAGGCATATTTTATTCTTTTGGTACAAATAAATAGCTATATATATTGACACACACATTTCTATATATATTGATTTTAACCAAAAAATTTCACATTTATTAGTCACAATTTTAAACAACGCTGTTTCGCAGCTACGACGTAAAGAACGTTGGTGCCATGATAGCATAATTATCCATTATAAGTCAGTATTATAAGTCACTGTCATACGTCGTATGGAATTTATAAAAATTGGCAGGTCAGGGTATGTAGGTGTCTAAGTATAATGGTTGTCGGTTGGTAATTTGTTAATGGAGCGGCCGCAAATCTGGCGTTATCAGATCCCGCCTTTTCTAAACAAGTAAACTCCTCGCGGCTTCCTTTTTTTAAATAATGTTCACGACAAGGCTTGTTTAGTACCCCTTCCGCGATAAGAACTCTTAAAAAGATATTAAGGGCTTTTAAAGAAATTGTCTCGCTGGTTTGGAGTTTATACTTAGAAAGTTGCTGTTTCACGGCTTCATATTTTTAAAAGTTTACTGCTCGATCTATGTTCCTTTTTAATTAAGCACTCACATTATTATTTTAGTTTAATTAAGTTTGTTTTAACCATAAACGCACCTTGTAATTAACTTTTCAGCAATTTTATGCAACAATTGAATGTTTCTTTAAATGTTAGTAGAACACAAACCGTTTTGGTTTGTCGCACCTTTAACCCATAACCTGTCATCGCTTTATAATTACTTAGAAGTTTGTTTAATGAGTTTTGTAAACAGCGTTCGGTTCTCAGCTTTTGTTAATCAAAAATAAACATTTTCGAGACAACTGTTTATGTTTAACCACTTGTTGGACGCCGGCCGTTAAATTTAAACAAACAATTTAATACTTTTGTTTGCTTTATCTTTTAATATGTTACTCCCGTTTTGGGTATGTTATGATAATTTGATGGAATGTTGTTAGATCGAATTTTAAAATGATGTTTCGTATTTTTGAAGCTTACACAAATGAATAAATTAAACAGGAATAAATTTAACATGAAAACGTTGGCCCCGGTTTATTGGATTAATCAAGCGTTTAATTTATCTGTTAGATAAATAACTAAGTGATGAAAATGTTCAAAAGTTCAACTTTTAGAGTTTCAATATGGTGATTAAATATGTCATCGGAGCCGTTCCAAATGGGTGTCTGTTCGGGATTTTTAACTTAAAAGGCTGGAGTTGTAAAAAATGGGTCCGAGTGAGGCGCGGCGCGGGAGAGGGCGAGGCGACGAAGCGTTGGCTCTTGAAACAGCAATGAATAAGCCCGCCGTCAACTCCACGCGAGCTCGCTGCCCAATTAAAAACGTACTCTTTCCTCGATTTTTAGCTTAGAATATTGTATAATAAGCCAATAAAATACCCCACTTAACGCCTGCTGGCCCGCTGGTTTTGAAATATTCGCATTTCAGCCTCATTACGACTCAGTCGAAATTAAACGCAAGCCCGCTTGCAAAGTGTCGCCTGAACGTATGTCTCATTCTTTGTAACTCACGACTGTAGGTACACTTGCTTCGTTTGTTTGTGTACCTTAGAAATAGTTCGCAACTAAAGTTGCATGTGAGATGTTCATATAAATTGCTGTGTATCTTGTAATTTTAAATTAGGGTATTGTGGAAGTCCTACGATATGTTTTGATATAATTATAATCTATATCGTTTATTGTATGATGAAATTATTTACGTAATGCAGGTTACTTTTTCAGTTTAAAAGAAAATTTAAGGGGTTCATAGGCATACGCTTCAATATGTAGCAGTATCTTAAGATATTACACGAGCAGGAATTGCGGTTCACACATAATAATAACCATAACACGATACACACATTAGTTCAGCCCTGCACTTAGATATAGCAGGCGCTAAGCAACGATATGGTAAAAACTACATACATAAGAATACTACATCCAAGACCAGAAAGCAAAACAATGCGTCTTGCAAAAACTACAAAGTTTCGCCCCCGCCGGGATTCGAACCCGGAACCTCTACACCACCGCGCCACCGTTGTCACATGGTCGCTATGTATTTTTTAACGGGGCACACCCACCACTCTGTCCTACCACTGCAACTCCTGTTTACTAGGATCAATAGTGGCATCCTTTGATCGAATAATCAACGAATAATGCAGCTGTGCAATGACGCACAGGCGGCTGCAGAATAAATAGGAAACTTAATCAGAAGAAATAGGAAACCGATTTCAGACTTCTCCAGGTCGCTATGTAAATGTGTAGCGGCCATTTGAGAACACATTTCTCACAGATCTTACAAATTGTTATAGCACACGTCTACCGAATCCTTAAAATTCAATATAATTATATTATTTATATAAAACAAAACATTTACGCAAAAGCGACAACAAATGTAGGTCGTAACAAACAAATTACTATCACATAAAAATAGGTACCTACGTACTTAAAAATTTAATAAATTCAATACATTTATAATTAAAATACGTATTTACCTAGTATACCTATAAAATAAAACAACATTAACAAGTAATCAATTCCGCTAATCACTCATAAAGAATAAATTGCAATAAACAATGTGTATATCTATGAAACTTCTTTAACAAACATTATATTAATATTTTTGTTACAAAGTTTAATACAAAGTATGTTAAAGAAGTTTAGAATACATAGAGAATAAAGTTGAACCCTTTGTGAATGAAGTAAACGTTCATTTGATTTGCGATTATACATATTTCATAGAAGACGTAGAGCTAAGCGCATGTAATTCAAGGGCCTCGAGCCAGCGGACCGCGGCGCGCTCGAATTCAAGCATTTCAACCCAGCTCCGAGAGCACGCGTGAGGAATCTATTTCACGCACATTACGCCTCCGACTTGAGAATTATTACCGTTGAAAAGACTATCCATGGTTGGTCTTTGTTCAAGGATATCTTTAGGTAAGTCGCCACGTTGCCGCCGCCGGGGCAACGACTTCTGGCAGAGCCAAAACTCATGTTATTTTGTAAAAATGTTAAGTGTATCCGGCAGAGGAATATTAAGAACTTTTTGGGTTTCTTTTTGGAAAGGCTTTGCTTTGCATGTCTAAAAAAGTGGAATTTAGGTACTCTCTAAAAAAAACATCTTGCAATGTGAAACATACCCACTCGCCTGTCCTACAAGCGAGCATCCTAATCAACATACGCTGACCTTTGAACAAAAGTTTAATTATTTTAAATGAAAACATAACTAATTAAAAAACTTGTGAGTGAAGCAGCCGACAAAACAAAAAGGTAGTAAAATGTTATAAAAATTTACATTAAAAGGATTCGACGTAATGCGCCTTTTTACAAAAAGATTATTTTTTCAAAGAATTTGTACCCTTTGTTGTAACTTAATGAAATACGTTTTAAAATAAATCTCACTCGATATTTTTTGATAATAAACTAACTGATGTAAGTACATAATAGTTGTGGGTTCACTACGTCCGACAGAAACCTATTTGATCTTATTACATTTCACCTATGTATGTCGTTTTAACTTGTTGCATATTACCGAGATTCGAATTAATCAATCTTGAAAAGTTGTAAAATAATACTAGTTAAACAGCTAGTGAAGAATATAAAATGGCCAATGCAATCAAGTTTAATTGTAGATGGTTTAAAATAACTCGATTTATGCAGAGTTTTGATTTTCATATTTTACGAATGTAGATGAGATGAGACTTACCACCTGCTGAACAAAGGAACGATAAAATGGAGAGCGCATGAAGGTAATAAATAGGTATTCGTACCTACTTTTTTATCTTATTGTGTTAGACCGAGTCCTACTGCTTCCTATTTGATCATTGTAATCCATTAAGACCCTTTCCTTTTTTTTTTGATATAAGCACATAGAAATCTGTAGTGTAGAACATCCTATTCTTTCGGACATTTTTCTAGCTTTGGAAGTAATCATTATTTATCTGGATTTTTTTTCGTATGGGTTCATGTAAATAATAAATATAAACATAAAACTTATGTCAAACAGGCAAAAAAAGACTAGGTACAAAATTACATTGATCAATGGAAACGAGGTTTGATTCACATCAATACCCCAAATATTAATCTCGAAGCTTCATAACGAAGTTTGCGCATAAAGTACTTAATGTTGCAAGTAGAATGCATATATTCTAAATCCTAGACATCTATGACTAGACTCCGCGTCTCCTCAGTGTAGGAGGTAACGACCACTGGATGGCAACACTGAACAAATAGTATCCTGAGTTCACACACTGAACGGTTATTGGTACAAATAAATACTTGCCACTGAAAACTTGGTATCTGTATCTAGTATAAATATCACCCTTCCAAGAGCTGTTACCCGGTCGTTGTATCCCCGGTATAGACGAATACCAGTACTGTTCACATTTAAGAGTTGATAAGATTATTCAATACTCACAAAATATTTTAAAAACTGTTTAGTAAAATAAGTTTAAATTTTAGATAAAACTAAATGGATTTTTTTAAACCTTTTATTTAATATTTTTGTAAATATTATAATAAAACAAAATTAAAATTCAACGAAAGCATATTTTGATTTGTTATAATTTGCAAAATATCTTTTCATTTGCAATTTTAAACATGTCAGCACAATGACTTAAGTAGTGTTCCATATGAACTAAATACTCATACTCGGTGTTCCAATAAAGTTTTGTCTGAAGATCTTAGCCATCACATAATAAAATATTACAAAAGGCAAAGACCGTCATTGTTGTCGGTACCTACTTCAATCCGGGAACTCATGCTCATTGCAACGAGCGAGTTAAGTTGAAAGAACTGTCTTTATGTATTGCCTTTAAAAATCGAAGGATGTTTTGAAAACTTTTGGTGAGTGACATCATATTTTTATTTTTTCTCACATGTATGCAATTTTGAAAAACGAAAAAACCCGTCTCAAAATACAATTATTTATTAAGTCATGAGAAAAAAAAAATGCTTGTTATTAAGACGTGATCACATTAGTACCGCAACTTCGTACCCGAATCCACTTTGTCCAACCATCCCTGTATTAGAGTGTACGAAGTAAAAAAATGAATTAAATCAGTCGAGCCGTTTACGAGTTCCAGCCAGGCTAACGAACAGCTCTTTATTTTCATGTAAGAAGAAAATAATGATTCTTCATCAATCATTATTATTTTTTTAACTTTAAACCGAGAGTAAAAATATGTTTCTTAAATACTTTCTCAGATAATTAACTTACTGTTATTTAGCAGTTCTTCAATAGAAAGTATGTTTCGCATATTTAATATGCATTAACGTTATTTGTCGGACTTCTGCCAAGAAAATAAACCAAAATATAGCACTTGTATAGTAATCGCCTTATCGCGTTCTTTATAAATTTTGTTTTGCATAATTCTACTGATTTTCTGATCGTGATTGTCATGACATCATCAGCAACCGTGAGGCTAGTGCTACGCTTAAATCTCTTATCACTAATTTAGAAGCATTGTGCCTTCTTCACAGAAAAAATAAATAATTGTTCAAATAAAAAGAGACTGCATTTGAATATGCGAGTGTACTTAAATATTAAATACTTTTAAAGTAAGTAACTCAATCGTTTCAAAGGCAGCACAGTCGGGTAGATAAGGTTTTATGAGCTCGCCACGCGCCACCGTTCTAGAACCGACTGCCGGATTCACATAGATTCAAACTGGAAACTAATACTCCCATTATTTTGTATGAATTTCTTCGTTAAATTGATTTTTTAAAGTACCTACAGATCTTAAAGATGAAGGAAAAATGAAGGAATATCCGAATCTAAATATGTAGGATTAAAAAACTGTAACATGTGAGCGGACCTTATACTTGTTTATATTGGGTATGTGGTTCATGCTATTGCTATGCTTTTTATAACATAGAAGTTGTTGCATTGCAACATTAACTTAAGGAGATCCATGCTTGGGAGTGGCCGTGAGTGACTGACTTCATTTTTGTACATATGAATGTGTAATTTCTTAATTTTTATACCACAAACGTGGCCAACAAGTATACGGCCTGCCTGATGGTGAGCAGTCACGCGATAGCCTACAGACGTTTGCAACACCAGAGGTGTCAACACGTGTTGCCGACCCTGCAAGAACCTTTAAACAGCAATTGTAAAGAACTCCATGCTGTAGTTATTTGGGGAAACCAAGCCGAAGAGTTCATTCTACAACTTGAACGTTCGTGAGCGGAAGCTTCTTTAAAACCGAAAGGTCCACGACCCTCTAAGGCTCTAAGGTATGTGGATGGTTTCCCTGATGATGATAAGAGGTGCGAAGGAATAAAGTGACCGTGGGCGTCATATCAAACAATTCCTGGAAACATTCTTCATTACATAATAACTCACACAGAGAGATTACTGACAAACATTACATATTGATCGAACAATATAAAAAAATGCTAATATTTACTACAACAAAAAAAAACACAAAAAGAAATACGTAACCTAGATCCGCGGATGTTCAAACCCACCTTGCCTTTCTTGAACCATGGTATAGTTCCTAAACTCAAAAAATGGACCATTCCCTGTCCAGTAATTACCATACGTATTCCTAGTAAATATCTGATGAAGTATCATTCAAATTAATTCTGGATTCACTCTCACAAACCATGCGAGTAAATCTATATGTAAGAAAACAAATAGCTAATTTTCGCGATTTGTTTGAATAATAAAAATGTCAAAGTATTATTTTCATCGTAATTTTATTAACATTACATTATGTTGCTTATTAGATACAGTATTTTTTATTAATTAGGCCACTAAGATATAGCTCATGGTCTCTCAACATGCAGAAACTATAGATTTATTTCTTCTGCAGACTTAAACGATACAAGTAAACTCTATTAAAATATGTTATTCTTTACATTTCATTTCCTAGTTCATGTGTAGTTAGTAGCGTTACTGCTATTCAAGATAAGTAATACGTTACGTATTTTCCCAAATAGAGCCAACATTCACTCGGAATGAATGCAACTGAATCTACTAGCTCGTAGGATCTGCTACCGTTTCCATAAATAAATGATACTTGCATCCAGATTTGTTTCAAACATTTTTGAGATTTTGTATGTAATCTTAAAGTAATCTCTTATTCTAGACATAGCTATTTTTCTAGGGTTTGAAGCCCTTATTCTCAAACCATTAGTAAAGGTTAATTTATCATTAACATCAGTTTTTTACTCTTCTTCTATTTGATTCTGTTATGGTATTACTATTTCTGTCCGTGGCATTGAAATCTCTAGCCAGATTTGTGGAACCTACTTGAATAATTAAGGTTTTCTTTGAAATAGGATTAAAGATTAAGATTAAAATAATAAAACATCAAGAAAATCGGTTTAAACATCCCTATACTTTTTTGTTTAAGCAATGAACTTCTATTTTTACGTACCATAATGAATAAATCAATAAGACTTTATTTAGTAAGCTTACGTAATTATCCGTCAAAACTCTCGAGTTCCTGCACTGGGAACAAACTCTTTGTACGTCGTCGGCACAGATCGGGTTATTCAGTACCTACAGCCTCTCAGTAATGGAATACCCTTGCTCTCCAAACTGAAGGTTTGCAGCCTCCGTGATACACACTTAAAATTTTCACGGTTAACCCGCGAGCGCTGCTGAAAGAAACTTTTGAAACTTTTTATGGGATTTAAATAGGCTTTTAGTTGGTTAACTCATTACAAAACAAAAGATATTTGTTTTTTATGATACAAAATAAGTTGTTTAACAAAACCATTTTTTAAATAAATTTACAGACTCCAAAATATTGATAGCTTTGGTCCAGCAGTAAGCATAGGCCTTCCGGGTGATGATGAAAATGATGGTAAAGCCGGTGCTTTGATCAATTTTGTATAACTTAGTACATGTATATTTATGTTATTCACTATTTATTTGAGGAGTGCCTAATATTAAGAAAATATATTTTAAAATAATAACAGTTTCAAATATTTAAATTAAAAAACTATTATACATTTATGTCTTAAAATTTATGTATATATTTGTAGAACAGTTATTTACAAGATAGAAATTGAACATTTATTACATTAAAAAATGGAGTGCAATGGAGTGTGCCCATAGCACTGACTGCATTTCCACGCTGTATTACGATGCTCAACCTTTGAGCGAAATGCAGACCAGCGTTACGGTCACGACTTTCCTTTTTAAATTTAACACTTAAAATTTTGAATGATCTTTTGAAATTCGCACCCCAAGAACCCATAGTCTCGAAACCTAACAGCTCAAATCTCTAATTGAAACCAGCTTGAGCCAAGGTGTCAACACAAGTGACGTCCCAAATTAGGGGACAACCCATTGACCAAGGCACCATAATCATTTCATCTGGTCTCTAACCATCGTCTCGACTAACACCAACTGGTTCTAAGACCAACGGAATTCATATAGCGCCAAAGGCTCAATGAACAATATGATTCATGCTAGAATGTCGAAAAAATCTACCAGCGCTTCTGCTGCACGAAAGGCCATGATGTGCAAGCGAATCCACCATGCCACCACACTAAGCACTAATTAAATTAATATTCACTTTCAAAGATAGGGCAACATCGATCTTTTATCCCCATAATAAGCAATAAAATAGTATATAATCTAAAGTTATCCGATTTCACCCGGTATGTATTAATTTTTATTTATGTTGAAGTTTAGTCTTAAAGATTGTTGCGGAAATATTTTCTTAACATTTTGTATTATCTTATGTAGTAGGTGAATCCTCGTGAATATTTTTACAGACGAATGCACTTCCTATTTGAAAATATGTTGTAAAAGTGCACTTGTTAAGAACAAAGCTACATCTTTAAATGCAACAAAGCGGAGTTGGTATAAAATCTTTGCAGCTAAATGTTAGCGGTTGATTGGGTTTGTTCGGAAACTCAGATATCCTCTCGATTTCCTAGAAAGTCTCGTTTAAACGAACTTAGTTCTAAAGAATAATTCCGAACAACAAATTTGTTATTTACTTTATTGTTAGCAAGTTGGTACTTCAATAAAATACAAGTATACTCAATTAAATACCTTGGCATTCAGAACAAAACTTACGAAACAACTGCTATCAAAGATGACGTCTCGATTAAAGTATTTCCAAAAAATGTATTTCATTTCTAAGAAGAGACCACCGAATGACACTATTTCCTTATTTTTTTATTTTAGTAATCAAACAATGAGTAATAATATTCCCACACAAGATTTAGTTTTTAAATTGGTAAAACATATTAGTCAGTTTAAGAAAGACTTCGTCTACATTTAGTAGATCATTGTAAAAGTATATATGTAAAGCAATCAACATTTAAATCACAAATAACAGTAGATACAGATTCAACATGACATCCTTAAATAACCTGAAACTTTTGAAATAAAATTTCCATTATTCTCGTTCATAAAGAATAAAATTACTTCAGTATTTACAACGTTTTTTTTTTCGGACAATAATTATTTTCATTTTCCCTGCACTACTGTGCTCACAGCGCCGCTTAATTGATATGAAAACAAAGCTATTAGGACAACAAACTACCCTCGTTTGTTATTATTAGACT
The DNA here is from genome assembly GCA_949316135.1 of Choreutis nemorana. Taxonomy (NCBI): domain Eukaryota; kingdom Metazoa; phylum Arthropoda; class Insecta; order Lepidoptera; family Choreutidae; genus Choreutis; species Choreutis nemorana. Next base: position 6,987,647 of record OX438598.1, read on the forward strand.
TTTATTATAATTTCGTTTTCATTTTCATTCTTAATTTTAAAAACATAATTGGCTTTAAAGGTATATTATAAGATAGCTTCGATCATGAATAAATGATTAAATCTTTGTTTTCTATATCTTCCATCGTCGATATTTGTTTAAGTCAATATTTATCTTCAAATTAATTTTGAAGATTTTATGAATTTTATTTATGAATTATAGTCTGGTATGAAATTTGTATGTATTTCAATTTTGATCATTATTTGAATACCTATTTTGAACTTTACGGATTTTTTTATTTATCATCGAATTTTATTACAGATTTCACTAAATTGATATTAAGTAATTACGGTAACTTTTTTATTTCGAAAAACTTAAGAGAAAAGGAATCAAAGCTACGATTGAAACTTTTTACTTATGAACGACAAAAACATAATTTGCCATTTAATACAAAATTCCAAACCACAAAAAGTTATCTCAGCGTTTCAATTAAATACTAAAAGGCTTCTAAGGAATTCTGTTTGTTAGAGAAAAGACTTACGAAGTCATTTCAGGTAATTAATCTTTGTGGAATTCTTCTTCAGTCGCCGATTGTACGGTTTTCAAGATGCCATCAAATTGACGAGACGCTCATTAGTAACGTTGTCAGAAGATTCTTGTTTTATTAAAGGAGGGAGATATTGTTTTTTTTTCAATACTTACAGCCAATGGTCAGCAGGTACATAGGTTATCGCGGTGTGTAACACTTTATGTAACAAATAATTTTTCTCTCAAAACCTGAGATGATTTAAAAGACTGCTTTATTGTTAGCAAAAAGTTGATCCTCACAATTTCAATAAATACGAACTTGCATGAGAACCGTGGCTTAGGAAGCGAAGGTTTTAAAACTTGTTGGATTATTGGGTTTTAAATATATATCCATTGTTTGATAATTTAATAACCCAATGGTCCATTTATGTGTTACTCCGAGCTTCTTCTTGTGTGATGGCCGAATATTTACTCGGCACTCCTGGAAATTTTATATAATTATGAATATTTGTATCTATATCAATATATAATATGTACTACTGGTAAAAACCTAAAAATAAGTATTAAATTTAAAAGTGTTTGTTAATTTGTCCCAAGAAAAAACATTTTCTTATAACCATGCCTTAATGTAAGTTCATTAAATAATACAGCTTCAGTACTTTGCTATCAAAGGCAACTAAATTGGAAATAACTAAAAGTTTCGCTTCCATTACGGACCTTTAAATGATAGAAGATTTGAAATAGTTGAATCAAAGCTACGTCGGACTTTGTAAAAAACCAACAAAGTATAGAAGCTACACCCGTCTACCCTGCTTTAAATAGTTATTTAAATCTTCTACGCCCCTTCAATGTTGAAGAACCAAATGAACATATTAAAATAGTAATTAAATTTAACGCTTTCCTTAATTGTTAACAGTTTATTTTACTTACCTTGTTTTAATATTTTGTTTTACAAAATATTTGGTCTACTTAAGCTTCGCTCAAGCAACAGCTTTACCTATAGTCCGTAACTATTCTATCTTTCAAGCTGCATTTAAAACTGCTAGGCGTTTTCTTTTCGAGATACGACCCACCGACATGAAAAGATTAAAAATAAACAACATAGGACTAATTTACTACAGCTACAAAAATGTATAAATATTTATAACGCACAGGACTATTGTAGCCAATAAGTCTGATATCATGCTGACAGATCGATCGCAGCGCCGGGCAGTACTCGTAGACATTACCATTTCGCATGACAAGAAGATCTTGAATGCCTAGACAGACAAGCTCAGTAAATACCTTGACATGACCCATGACCTGACCGCTATGTGACGATCATTGTACCGATAGTTGTTTAAGCTAACGATCTCATAGCGGAGATTTTCGATCAACACTTTAAGAGACTCTCGTTAAATGGATCAAGGGTGAGATACAGAACGCAAACGCAAACGCAGAAATTCTGCTGGACACGGCGCACATTGACAGGAGGTTCTTTTCTCTGCAGTCCTAACCACCGATAGTTTAAGCATTGCCCCGCTGCCGGCAACACTGTTGGTTAGATTTTATTGTTTTTGTATATTTTGTATTTGTGTTGTTTTACTCCGATATAAATATTGTAAAACATAGCTTAAGAAAGAAGACATATAAAGTTAATCATAATGATTTAAGTTAAGAAACCAAAACCTGACTAATTAAAAATCGCGGTTAAAAAGTATGAAACGAGAAAAATCTATTTGAAATGATTATGAAATGAAATTTTTTAACGCTTCTTTATGTCACTTCCGCTATATGAATTTTACAGGAAAATATGTCATTAATATCAATCTATTAACACTTTATTAATAAAAATTGGTTCATTAGTTTAGGAGCTACGGTGGAACCAACACCATACAAACATACATAGAGTCAAAAAATCATTACCCTTCCGTTCGGCTCCGCGGTAAAAAGTCGTGTAAAAAATAACGAAACCAAAAACAACAGTTAAAATAAAGGGAAAACCTACACGAAGGTAAGACACTCACTATTTTCATATTGTATTCGTTTTTTACCAAAATGTGTTGCAGAAACGTAATACTTTTCCTCGTGCTTCCCCGAAAAATTAAATATATTAACGAGCTTTATAAAATGTCTTCCTGTTGAAACTGTATATTCTTGTAAGTTGATTTATTTCTCGAGCGCTAACCCTCTGTAATGCCGACTCTTATTTTCGCCTCGCACTCCACAGATACCTTTTAAACCAGAAAATGGAGCAGAAAAGTTGTAAAAAGAAATACGACATTCCTGTTTTCTGTTTATTACTGTACATTAGTTATACTGCGTCCGTAGTGTCCTCACAGTATGGAATGGGAACTAATGAGATTTTGATGTTTTTTTGACTGAGATTTTATTTTCCTTCGGTAAGTTAACTGAGCGACCTTCAAGCGAACGGAGCTAGGTGTGTATTCTTACGACAGAAACTTATTTCGTTTGAATTTCTCTAGCATTTTAGAGTACAACAGAATCTTTGTGCCTTGTAAAAAGAAAAACTGGCCTGCAGGTGGTAACGTAAAATTTTATTTCTGCAAATGTAGGCTAACGGCTTTTGCGTAGCACATTTTTTATTTTGTAGACTTGTAAATAAACTATTGCCCTTTTCTAAAAAAACATATGTCCTTCCGTATTAGTAGCCTAAATGTACTGTACACTGTCCGTTAGCAACGAGGCACACGTTAAGTAATTAATTTGCAGAAAACAGTTGCATCTAATATAGCAATTTATATTCCAGTGCACACACTGCTTCTGCAGATGCTGGTTTGTTTTACGGACGCCCGCTGAGCATTATCCTGTGTGAAATGCCCTAACAATACTTAGAAGCTACTTTTTATAAATTATAATAAAAATAAAATTCAACACATTCGTACATAGTACCATATTATATTATTTTTCAAATTTCATTGTATACTTAAAAATAAATTTAATTTTATAGAAGAGATATATTTATTTTTCAACACAATTTCTTAAATAAAACTGTGATAAAATTCTGTCGCGTTATGGTACTTTCTATGTATTTGAGATTTTGTTTTTCTTTACTGTATAACAAAATGACCTTTTAACTTTTAGACAGTGTTCTACAGTTTTGCAAGTCTATGTCAACGTACGTAGCATTGTAGACGAAGAAACAATATTGGTCTGTTTACGAACCACGGTTTATTTCGTGTGACACAATACTTTTTTCATTTAATACATACTCTCCGATGCTCATGTTTTGTTACTGCAGACAATACCGAAGTCTACTGTTGTTGTCATTGGTTTCTTACTGCTGTTATTGTTTTAGTTTATATTTAACTAATTGCTTACTGATACAAAAATAATGTCATTTTGTGAATTGGTCAAGAATAAAGTTTAATCGGGTTAAGTATGCAGAGAAAATGACGGCATTAATGTGAATCAACTTTTTAAACTTTTTTCATCATACTGACTATAAAATATATTACAGTTTGAAAAAAAGTTGAAATCGAGGTGATGATTGGATGCATTCGATAATAGTAATTGTGTAAGTAAATTTTAAAAAGTTTTTAAATACACAAATACACCCATGCAATATATCTAATAAAATAAAAATGAATACACATAGGCACGTATTAAATATTATTTTGCTAGTATCTAGTCGTTGGAACACAAAATAACTTTTACGAACTAGAATAACAGAACTTTATAATCAAAGTTATAAAACATAGGGCTTTTAGTTCATATTTCATAAGTTCATAACGTGTACGAAATATTAGTTTTTGTTTTCGGATTCCGCACGTCAAATTAAAAACGGGAAAGAAGATTCATTTCACAACCTTCAGAGTAATTTTACCTAAGTGCAAACAGATAGATACTAAATTCTACTTGTATAAAATATGCATAACAAAAATATGGAATTACAAAATTAACTATTATTTTGCTATGTAACGTTTTATAAAACACATTCTAAGCAATCCAACCACGAGATAGAAGGTACCCACTTTATCTAAAATTGCAGTAAAAACCATGCCTTTTATTACTGCTTGTCCGAATTCTTACGACAAAGTTTTGCGGCAACATGCTAGTGACGCCTTAGTTTTTATTCAGAAAGAAACGCAAAGGAAGCCGTAAAGTCAATGAGAGGTATATTATATTCTTGTAATAATTATATTAGCTTTGAATTAATAGTGACTGTGACAAAGACAAAAACAATGATTAATAATAATAAAATCATGTTTTGACTGACATATGAATACATACTTACGAGTACATTTCCAATAATGGAATGAATTAAACAAACAAACAATCAAACAGTTCACCTGATAAAAATGATACTATTGACACGATTTGTGTTTTATTCTGAACGTCGTTTGCATAATATAATGATTGGTAATGTGTTAATATATTCCTGCTGTAGACTGATATATTAAACCAATTAATACCACTAAGCCTTATAGAAATTAACCATTTCATTTTTATGCAAAATTTTGGCGAGAGCATACACGCAGAAAACCGGTAGACTGAATTTAAACGAAATGAAAAATTAACTGCTCTTTCACTAAGATTATATCTGAAAAGTCTTGTAATTCAGTATAATGTCAAATAAAGATAGAGTAGGTAGTCATCAACAATAAATAAAAATCAAATTTATGCAATATTTTTTTAATAAAATTTGAAACAATTCGATAACTTAGTTAGCTATTTACAATTTTTAATTTAAACACGTGAGGAAATGTTTAAGAATTAATACTTCTATAAAAATATAAGGTCAGCATAAGTACACAGATACTATTATCTAAACCTACTTGAGGTAATTTTTTTTTGTCTCTCACAGCCTTATCTTCATTATGATCGTTTTACTTAATATTGAAAATGCAAAAAGGAATGTAGCCGGCAACATGATTTCTAGACAGAAATAGTTTATGATGGATAATATTCACAACAGGCTTTTTATTCCATAAAATGTTCCTAATTCCTCACCTTCAAAATCATGTTTACTTATACACCTCATAAAAATGTTCCGTTTTTATCATTCGTTAATAATGAGATCGAATGCAGTATAATATTCAGAAATATTTCAACAATATCGATTACGTTAGATACTTATTTTGGTTCACTCAGTTCCACTGAATGGAACCTTCGAACAATTTTAATTTCAAACACTTTTCTGAAATACTTAATCTTTGTGAAAAGATTTTAATCGGTTTATTGTTTATCAGTATCGGATTAGTACTTGATGTGCGTGAAATTTATCAGATGTTTTTATCGATTCTCTAAGTAGTTTCACTAAGCAACCACGCAGTAGGATCAACACGATATCATTTGTATTTTTATTAAATAACATGTCCTCTTGACTTGTTTTGCTAAACGAAAATTTATTTCGTTTAGTATAATATGTTATAATCACATAAAAGCTGTAGGTATATCCCACTTTTTCTGATATATCTTTTTCATAATATTACAGTTGGATAGTACCAAAACAATGATCTCAATCTATGACATTGCTATCTGTTCTATATCTTTTTTCTTTTTCCTCTTCTCTGCAGCTGTAAGTAGTACCATATCAGGTATCCAAGTTAACAATAAAAGCACCAGTAAGATATTTTGAGCTGAAATACAGGCCACGTAACTGCCTGTGTAGTCCCTTATCCAGCCTAAGAAATATCCAGCTGGTGGAACAATAATTCCCATTGCCAGCATCCCAAGGCCCACTGCAGCAGGTACTTGGTCCATTCGGCAGTTGTCAGAAATAGCGATATTTCGTGCGACGATAATCATACTCCTACCAAAACCATAAAGCGCCGACATCCCAAGTAGTACCTCCAAATTCGTTTGATAAGCTAGTACTGAAAGAAAGATGCAAAATTACATAAAATTTGATTTAACAAAACATTGCTAAACGTGTTCCTATTTGGTGAAAAATCCACATTTTATCTCGAGATCAAGTTTTAACTGATAAAATAGTAATAGGTACTAAACTCTAAGTAATTTAACGTTGTCAATGTATTTACTATATCTTGCCACGATTATTTATATGAGTTTTATATCTTTAATTTCACGGTTTATCTACATGTTTTGTTTGAATACCTACATTTTGAAAGGCGTAAATATTTTGAAATTCTCTTACTTTGTCTCACCACGATGAGCCACACTGAAGTCATAATGATCATCCATCTGGAGTTTATCTTGTATTTGTCTTGAATTGTCGGCAACAGTAATCTTCCACCTATATCAGCTATTGCCACGGCTGACATACACAATGCCGTCTGTTGCTTGTCCATAAAAGCTTTTTTCTAAATGTTAGAAGAAAAAAGGATACTATTTATTCTAAACATTTTAAAATTAAAATGAAATAAGCCCGAATTAGTAAAAAAAAATGCCCATATCTATTTGAATATTGTTGTCTTTTGTATTTGACATCACATACATAAACTCACGCCACACGTGTTATACACCGCATTTTGCATGTTTATATTGAGTCCTTGTGTGACAGGTTGCGAATCAGTCGCCACTATCCGAGCACAATGAGGAACGTGGCAGCTTCAATGTACGGCAACCCGAGACTCGGATTCTGGACCTGTCCGATCGGGTCGGTCAGTAAACCAAGGCACGTAACAAACTGAGCTACCACGTCCTCACGTATTTTGACATCCATTTACATCATATGGAAATAAATAACGTAATGTGAGTCACTACTAATATTTTTGTAATTCAAATACAATATTATTTGACCTAAAACACTCACCTGTAAAAATAGAGGATAAAGCATACTAAAATTCTGTATCGAAGTTACAGACAACGACGTTCCAATAATAACATTAAGAAATCTAGGACTGGATAACAAAGATATATCCAGAAGGTCGTACACTTTTTTCAATATGGATTTATTTTCCTTTGGTAATTCTGGCATCGATTTACCTTCAACAAAAATTTATCAGTTCTTACCATATTTACGTAGCTTTATGTAAACATGTTTATTGAAATCATAAAATATAATACTTCTTTTAAAAATTTCGATTTAATATTTCTTTCTGCTCTCGACACTTTCCTTTAATTTTAGCTGCTTCAAAGTTAAAAAAGAACTTTATATGGCGTGGTAAGGCAGCGCTGATAAATTGGAAGTTATGTAACATTATCATTCATTCTATTATCATTTAATACCTGGTAAAAAGCAGACAAAAAAGAAGGATCCAAATCTTATTATGGTTTTAAACATCAATATTGTATATTTTTCACAAAATTGACATCTGATGCTAATAATAAAATTATACTGACCATTTGAATAACCTTCATTCTTTCCATTAATATTCCCGTTTGTTTCTTCAACCCAATCCACAGGTTTTCTGTCTTTGTATATCTCATCATCATCGATCCCGTTTGTTTGAGAATTCTTCCTTATGATGATATCTTTATGTTTTTCTTGTAAAGGATGTAGATTTTCATCTGTTTCTTCTTCCACTTCAACTTTTTTTAAGTGCCATTCTACGGGTTGAATTAAAAGAGTCCCTGCTATCTAAAGTCATACAACTTATTAACCAGTGTTATTGTTAATAACAATCAATGAATTCAACTTAAATACAAACTTTTTATTATAATTATGAGACTTAAAACAAATCACTTACACCATGCAAACTAAGAGCACCTAAAATCGTACAAGCTCCTTGAAAGTCATAGTTTTCTAGTAGGTATCTGACGACATGAGGCATAAGGGATTGCCCTATACCAGTTCCTACCATAGCCAATCCAACTGCTCTACCCTTTTTTAACTTAAAATAACCATTCATTGCTACGAATGTTGAATTTTGTATAAATCCTAATCCTAAACCTGGAACAACACAAATAAATTAACATGTATTATTTTTTAAATCATGATGGTCGATGTTTTATTGGTCATAAAGGAAAATGAAAATTAGTACCTAGTAGAACACCGTATGTTAAAACCAAATGTATGATGTTCGTTGATAGACCACTCAAAAATATTCCTAGAGTGCAACAACAAGATCCTAGAACAGCAACAAATCTAGGCGAAGTCAACTTTAGTATGACACCCGCTATAGGTCCTCCAAAATTTGTAACGAAAAGCATTGTGCTTAGTACGATTGCTGCTCCTTGAGTTTTATGACCCATTGCTTCTAATGCATCACCGTATAACAAACTGAACAGCGAAAGCATAGATTGATTGAATATCTGAAATATAAATACCTCGATAACACCATATAATATTCGGTAAACGTTTGCTATCGCTAAATTTGAATAGATAAAATGGACAACCTAGTTCTTGATAACAACAATGTCAAGAGACTTGTCAATAACATCATTTGAAAATTGACCTTGCTAGAATTTTGTTAATGCCGCTAATTGGCATTATAATATTAGTAAAGATTATTTTCATAGCGAGTATATTTGCTATTTTGTATTTTATGTATTCAAATTTCACTAAATGATATTAAATAAAAAGTTATATTTAAACAACGGATATAATTATATTGGGTAATAAGTTAAAGCTGAATTTTTTTAATAATTTTCTTCGCCAAATAACAATGTTGTTTGCATGATTTTCACTCGTGATCAATTTATGAGATGGAAGTAATGCATTATATCATCAAACTACGTTACTACTAAAATCGACCTTCATTTTACTATCATCGGAACGATAAGCGAAAATATATCCTGTATCTTCTAACGATAACATAATCCTTGTTAAAAAACAGGCTTAATTCACTGCAACTAGTATTGATAAATAATATTGATGAACTCATTTACTTCATCATATGTATCCCTGCTTGTGGAATTTGATCTGGATCCAATAATCGAGTCATGAAAATAAATTATCAATAAAAAAATATTGATGCAATTTAGAACTGTCAAGAAGTATAACAATATTTTTGACTTATTATGAGAAAGCAAATTGTGTGGCCTAGATTCATCAAAAATAATATTTGCACAGATTTTGCAGAAAAATTATTTACTCTCACACATTCACGTCAAATTGCAATTATTTAACGAGCTATTTATTTTGCCCTTTAAGATATAAGCGAATATGTACTTTTAACATTACAAATTTACTATTGGACACAAATATGATAAAACCAGATGCTTTGAACAATAATTAACTTTAAATTGTTTTCACGTTTTGTCGTTGCAATTTTTAGCTAGACTGATCACTTTTTTTGATTGACTACAGACCAGTGTATCCAATCTTCAAAGAATTGGACATTGTAAGTCTTTTACCCGAGCTATGCCATAAATGTGTTAATTCCTCGAACTTTATTTATGTTTAGTGATAAGGTAAATGTTTTAAAGATTACTGCATAATAAATTAGCATAATATTGGAAATTATCGAATCAAGTCTCTGTATCAAATGCATTGGTGAATTTTCAATGACAGGTGATTTGACGTTTTTAAAAGAGAATTTAAAAATGAAAATGAACCAATAAATAAACAATAAAGTTTAGCGGGGAATATGATAATAATGGTAAAATAAAACGTAACAATAATTGTACTCACATTAGATAAAGCTGAACCAGCTATAACCATCCATCCCCACCCCCCATCAGGTGGTATCAATTTAGTCACCATTTTAACTTGCCTTCGAGGCACTAATGTGTTGGATTCGAGAGTCATTTTATGTCTGAATTGTTTGGTTACCTAATAAATTATATGCCTGACATTTAGGTTTTTCATTCCTGAAAGAAACGATACCAAAATTAGTTATAGCAAACAATTATCATTAAAAAAAAAACAAAATGTACATAGAGCAACAATTTTCCTGTTGGAATCAAATCATAGTGACGTAACTCAGAATATGGGCGTGTGATATAATTAGTTTGCTTGAATTGTGATAGGTGACCTTTTATCAAAAAGTCAAGAAATCTCTTAGGAATAATTTGAATGAATGCATTGTTTCATCATATTTCTATGTAACTTTTTCCATATCAATAATCGACATCCAATCAAAACCAGGCTTGGCTGGATGTCAGTATTTCAAATATTTATGTTACATTTTATTTTTATCTGACTCTCGTACAAGTAGTTCATAAAGGTCCTTCTACTTGGGAGGTAGATAAACTTTATCGGTGTATTTTATATTTTAAGAGAAAAACAACTTATCATTAAAATATTTGTTTATGAACTAAAAAAAGTAACATTAATATTACGTAATCTAAAACCCAAACAAAATATTGTGAGGTTTTATGGAGAAAGATCATTTTGCCTATACAAATATAGGTGCTCGAAAAAAAACACGAATCAAACAATGGCAAGATATAAATTAATTTATAATGTTGTCATGTTGAATCTGACGAAGCAAATGTTGTTCTTTGTGTTTTTTGATAAAAATAAAGGGCAGTAGGTATGTGATGCTATTAGTCTCTTATCTCTTAGGTCAAAGACCGATTTGTATTGTTACATTGCGCTGAAAACTGCAACGTACGGATACAATTTTACATTTTGGATAAAATTCCGAAATCAAGCAAAGTTTAAAAAATTGTTTTATTTCGGTTTGTTTCCGAGTAATATATAAAGAATCAGTACACAAACAACTAATCGAAAATTAAATAATTATACTCACACGTTACATATTATATATTAGACCGAATAGTTGGCATGCTATTATTACAACAACAAAAAAAACATTTTTTAATGTCGGTATGTTCTAATCAATATTATTATACTGACAGAGTATCAGTATCGAATTTATTTATATAAACAGAGTATCAGTATCTAAAATGATTTTATTCAAAGACCTGTATAACTCTGGCTTCATACATTTATAAGCAAAAGCAAAATCTCATAGGATAATGTGGATAATTGTAGGTTTTTTTTGGATCCAACTGTTGTGAGACTCTTGGTACCCATAACACAAGTTAAATCTTATCTTGGGTACTACTTGGGTCTAATGTCCTAGAATGACTGGTGGATTGGTGTAAATACAAATTTACATTTTTTTTTTTTTGTGCATATCCTTATGTTGTACAGTAACCTTTTATGTGCAATAGAGTATTATAATTATAAATGTATCTTGACTGCGTTTCTACCAAATGTTAGTTTAAGGTACATTCATTTTCCGAAATCTTATGGCCCTTATATTTCAGTATCACAAACCGAAAAAACTCTATCAACGAATTTAGAGCTAGTTACAAGTAATATTAGGGAAAAATTCATCATGTCTTGTGACCACTGTCATAGCATTGTTTCAGTTTATGTTGTGATAGGCTTCATAAAAACAATGCACTGCGATTAACACAACAAGATACCTATTTATATTTCATTCATTCTATTTAACGTATCAGTTCGCAACTACTGTTGTGACGTTTCTACCAAGGTCATAAAATCTCATGCAGTCATTGTAACATTGACGTAAAAATCTAATTTAATTATAACTATTAGGCGGATTGTTTTAATCTCGACTTCTACATTTTCAAATTTAATTATTCCTGTCTAATTCGTCCCTAAAAGATATGGGCTTCTAATTAACTATTGATAACTAAATAATATACGATAGGGAATCCTCGTAATCCTAAATTGATTTGATTTTGAAAAATAAAGATGACTCTCATTTTGTATGCCCGTAAGTACCGACCCTAAATACAAATAATTTTATGTGTACTTTTGTACTGAAGACATAATTTAAAAATGTATTAGCAGCAATTAGTGTTTGACAGCTTGTTTTGAATAGATCACATAACGAGCAACATTACACAAACTACAAAGAATCAGAAAATAGTGTTGGACAGTTTTGTCATTATAATTTGCTTGTCATTAGCTTTTAATACGTACTTTTCTATCTGTTTCTATTTTTCCTCTTTATTTTTAACTTTGCAACATGTCTGTTAGTTTAATTTTTATAGCTCATAAACAAAAATATCAAATATACAAATCCGATTTTTGCTGTAATTAAAGATTTAAATGTTATTTTTAAAGGTTAAAGTTTTGATTTTTAAATTATTTAAAAGATTAAAAATATAATTTTTATTTATTTAACTCTTGGCTATACCGAATTTATATCAAAAACAAAAATTATTTGGCTTATTTATTTATCATTCAGACATCAAACTACTGATATATTTTTTTCTCATGTAACTTTAAAAGCTTGACGACGAAAAAAAGTTTAAAATTGCTTACCAATAAGCTACAGTTACAGTACAGTACTCATAAAATTCGAACTTGGAAGTTATGGAAAACTCGTATCATACCAACGATATAAATATAATTTACGTGTGTCCACTCACTCACTTCACTCATCAATGACACTATGTCGTGTCATATCCTAAACTACGTCACGCTACGATAAAAACGAAATAATATAATCGATAAACAGTTACCATCAATATAATATGCCGCAATTATTGTAAAAATAAAACTTATCAGGAAAATTTATAACACGTTTATGAAGAAGCCGAATGGTCTTTTATATTGACTTGAACCTAATTTTATTACAAATAAAAACTAACTCAAACTACCCGAAACTGTTTTTTAGTTAGATGCAGTCATTTGTAAGGATTTCTTCTCGGATTTTCCATTTTAGCAAAAGAATATCGCTTGGAAATTGTTAGCAATTTTCACTTTAATATCGATTATTTAATAAGTAATTTAGGAATGTGATTTTTATTATTACTCTATACAACAATATTAACAATACAATTTTTATTGCTTCTTTCCAGAAGAATAAATATTTGCACAATACTATTTTTTTTTTCAAAACATTTAAATCAATTATTCTTTATTTGGGGTAGATGATCAAATTATTATAATAACAATAAATTAAAATAATAATGCAAATTTAATCTTTTCATTCAAGATGTATTTTTTAACAGTTTTTCTCAAAAAAAATGAGCTGCGTGACTTTAATTATTATATATGTTATTCAATGCAATAATGACATTTAAAAAGTAAACAAACGTTTCAGTTATTATTAATACCTTCGTAAGGAATGTGCCGTTTATGTCAGCTTAGCTCAATATACCATGGATGTAATAAGTAACCAGAAAATTAGCAAGGTTACAATCAACACAACATATATACTCGTACATACCAAGGAAGGAGAAACGTTTCATTCCTTCAAACATAACCTTAGGTTGATTACGTTGTAGGATAATGCTAACTATCTACTTATTAACATTTAGATTTTAAAATTTTGTCTACCACATATATTGTTAAATTGAACTTTTTCAAATTTATGTTTTTGATGGGATAACCCCCATACTAATATTGGTTATCACTTGATGTTAATTGACTTAATATTGGTTATGATTTATTACGAAACACAGTAGAGAATCGATTATCCGAAATAATTAGAGAACATGGGTAATCGGAAAACAGTTTTTTCGAACCGAAAATCAAGTATTAATTTGCATATACCACCTGCACGTTACCAAGATAAACACGTAGCTGTAACAATTTTCTGTTTTTTCTGTTTTAGGCGATACAGGCGATTATATATCACTATACTAGGTACATATAACATAGACTAGGCACATGAATGTTTAAAAAATCTCAAATCTTAATCTGTTGGAGCAAATCGACCTTACGATTGGCTTGGAACGTATTTTTAAGGAGGATATTCACGTGAATAGGGTTTACGGTTAAGCGGGCGTCCCGACGGTCGACTCCCAGATTGTATATCTCAAAATATCAAAACTGTTAAATGAAAAATGTGTACGTAGAATTGACGTTTAAGAACATACGTATATAAATTATCACCTCTCACAAAGGCTGCAAGTTAGATAACGAGGGGGTGACGTTCGGATTTATCGACGCTCTACCTATATATTTGTATTGCAGAGTATTGTAGACATATAATGATGTAAATCCAAAATACATTTATACATCAAATTGAAACTCAAGAGATGATTTTATATATATAATTTATACAATTTTAAATATCAGGAAATGGTATTTTTGGTCACATTTGACCTTTCTTTACAAATCCGAGGTCTAAAAATCTTGTAAATTTAAACACGCCTTGAAACAATATGCCTCGAGTTATTCTTCTTCTACAGGGCTCATATATTTAATAAAGTTACAAACAGTCAAATATGCATATCTAGACACAGAGCTAGCTAATTATCCAAAAGGTCATCACCATTTCGTTTATTAAGATTATCGTCTGATAATAATAAAAATGTGCAACTAACAAAAAAAAAAAACAAATTGCGACACACACATTGACTAGATTAACTCAGTCTTGCAGTAAGTATCGTAAGAACTTGTGTCACAGGAACTAACCAACGATATGGTATAAACTAATAAGAATAAAACATCCAAGACCGGTAAGCGAAACAATGCGTCTAGCAAATAACACAAAGTTCCGACCCGCCAGGATTCGAACCCGGAACATTGACACCAATGCGGCACAGAGGTCGTATTATATGGGCCAGGTTTTCGTCCAAAGGTGTTAAAGCAAAGTCAACCGAGAATCATTTTTTATAAGTGGTAAAGTAAAGGAAACATTAGCGCTGCGCTTTGTCATATAAACGAAAGTATTATTTTATTCCTATCCAAAATTTGAAACATTTGTAACGGACAGGCAGCCTGTACCAACATTTACGTAATACCTATAGTTCACATCATTTACGTGTGGATAAATGTTTACAAAGCTATTATACTTCATTGTTTACATGAGCTTTCAGTTTATTAGTAGTTATCTACTTTATATTCAGTATGCGATGATGTTATCTTTTAATCATTATTCCTATGAAAAGCTGAAGTTAAGAGCTTAATTTGTTTATTGTAAAAGGATTTTTGTGTTGTTGTCCGTCAGTTTGAATCTTGTTTTGTAATAACGGCTAAGCTAAATTATAACTCGATTAAAATTATGAAATAAGGGATTATCCAAAGAAAGCCATTGAAGGCTATATATTTTTTCCTTTCAACAACTTGCACGTTTCCATCATAGTGACGGAAATTGCTTATTATCTCGTGTTCAGATTATTTGCCACCGTGGTAACCTAGTATTACTCCTGGATATTTGTCAGATTAAACCAATTGCTAAGTAACGAGCCAAGAAAAACGGTAAACTTAATTTATGCGTCTAAAATTCTTTAAATTTTTATATTATTACTAATTTCGTAATAAGGAAAAGTTTAAGAAATTCAACGCTACTATCTACATCTATATCTACATCTATATCTATCTATTCAAATTATAAAACAAAGTCCCCCGCATTCCTGTCTGTCTGGCTGCAAGCTGTAGGCTTCCAAAAATCAGATTCTTAAAAATGATTTCATCTATCAACGTAGGAATCTTGAGGATGGTTTTAATGTAAAATTCGTAAAGGTTTAGTGTGAATTGGTTAAAATATTACGGTGATTGTTATAGAAAAGAAAAAAATAGGCAGTCAGAGAACTTTTATCAGAAACGTTGCCTAATCCTAATTTGAGATTTATCAAAACAATGATGACATTATGAAAGAAGGCATAATGTCATCATTTGGTATCATCTTTAATATATTTAATAGATTACTACAGCCACTCCAACTTCAGAAAAAAAAATAATGTAGTCCACATTTGCAAATGCTATTTTGATAACAATTTCTTTATATTTATTTTATACCACATCACGGGTAAACAAACAGACGGTTCACCTGATGGAAACTGATACAGCCGCCTATTGACAGTGCTGATTTTTCTCAAATGAAATAATTTACTTACCTTAAGCATCTCATACACACTATAATCGCTCTGTACACAATAAATTAAATTGAACACCTTGTGTGTCATAGTAAATCAAAACAAAAACGAAACAATGAAATTGAATTGTTGAAAGGCACGAGTGAAATTTTTTCTTCTCCAATGCTACTGTTGGGACTATGAAAGTCGCAGCCAACCATATAGCCTAGCTCCACAATCCACGGCAATCCTCCAACCCAAGTAAAAAAAAAACGCGCGTTTATTGGAAGATGTACTGAATAATTTCAATGATTAATTAGTATTTTTGTTTACAGTAGGTTAAATAAAGTAAGTAAGTACCTGTTAACTGATTTTGTTTTTACTTTTTATTTTCTGAACGTCGCATTTTTGTTTAGTGTTGCTTGATACATATTGGAAAACTGTTAAGCTTTACTATAGTGGCAACAATTAATCTGATTAGCAATAATTGATACTTCATCCTGTATGCTAAATTACCCTCGCGAAACCGGGGCGGGCCGCTAATACTTAGAATATAAAATATATAAGACATCAAAAAAAATATTTATAAAAATATATCATCGTAGAACATAAATCATGAATAATAGATGAATTTTTGAACGTTGTAAAATAACCAAAGTCTTAGGGCATTTCCCTTGTTGTGTAGGTGATGCATGGTCAATGCTAATGATAATGTCAATGGTTCATTGGTCGATTCAACCATCAATTACAATCAAAGACAATTTTAGTATTGTTTAAATATAAAAATTGGGTAGTTGTTAAGTATTTGTTGGATATGACGATGTGATCGTAAATCATTTCAAACATTTGTCCTTTGTGTTGTAATTATATTAGATTTAGTTTTATATTTGTAATGTGATTTTAGTTTCTTAAATTATTAAAAGGCTGGACATAGGCCTGTTTTCTTAAATATTTACTGTCAACTAGTTATAAGTACCCATTGAATGAAAACATTTTGTAGCTATGAGATTCTTAAACCACGAAAGGGATGTACCTTGTGACAAGCCTTAAATTAACGAGAGACTCCTCGCCTAGAAATTTACATGGGTATGCATGTTGCGCTCTTAACCTACCTATACCTATACCTACTTATACCTTAAGATGCGCTTGATACTAAAGTTACAGTAAATTTTACAAAATACACCCTTTATAATTTTTAACACATTAATTTATTTTGTTTTTGTTAAAGATGTCGAACCCTATGTATTGTATTGTAGTCTTAAACAAATGCGTATCAACTCTTATGTTATATGTATTACTAGCGACTACTACCCGCCCTGGCTTCGCACCTTCGCATATAAACCTGGCTCTTGAATCACTCTTTATTTTTAAACCCACTTCAAAATCCGTTGCGTAGTTATAAAGATCTAAGCATGTAAAGAAACAGACAGCGGGAAGCGAGTTTATTTTATACTATGTAGTGATGTGGTTTTGCTAAAAGTTACCATCGATGGTATCGAGTTGCCTATTGCATCTGCTCTTACTTATTCTATATTTTTAACACATTGACTTAAAATTCTCCATAGTGGAAATTATACTATTGTTTATATGTGAATTTCAAAAAGAATTAGGTACATTTTACGTAAGTAGCGTCATCGATTTCTGTAACCTTAAAAATGTAAGAACGACAGTGTTTGAAAAGTGAACGTAAAAGGTGTTAATAACTTTAACAAGAATGCAACGTCACGATTCAAGTAGCGATGAGTGATGTTTTATGTAACTAGGGTATTTTGGACATTGTTATTATTTAATGTAATATGAACCTTTCCTTTTAGTTTATAGTACTTTTAGGTTTAGTTGAAATCAGAACTTGAACTAGCATAAATTTTTTAAATTTCGAAATTGCCAAACACTTTTTGGTGGTTTCTAGTAGTAAATTGTGCTTTCTATCTAAAAAGAAACTCCATTTGAAAGTATGAAAGACTGATGCAGTGTTAAAAAAGTAAGAGAAAGATTTAAAATTTTCAGTCTTCGTTCTAATTCTAGCGTGAGTAATGTTGATTTTAGCTCTATGTTCCTCATTCACTTAAGAAACCGGTTTCAGCGTAGTAAAAAATAGACGTACTGAAAGACACTTGCGATAAAATATCTCGAAACTATATCTAAGGCCGTAAAAAAACACTAATTTGGATTACCATCGTAGATTTAGTTGCGGAAGGTGCCGAAAATCATACATGATTATTGGCTGTAAAATTTATAAAATAGAAAACAAAATAACCTAACATTCAGTGACATTGGCATCGACACACTACAGTACTGCCAACCTTTTTATAGGCCAACCTGACAGGCAAAATGTTGCCATATAAATAATTTAAATTATACCATTCACAACACTAAGGCGCCTTTTTTAATCCATGCGAGTCTTTGAATGGCAAAAAAAAATTGGATGCTCAAATGCACTTATTCGATCCGATATAATCTTATTATACACATAAGAAAATAGCAAAAAAAGAAAGAGAGTAAAAAGATATAAGCAACTACAAAAGTCACTTAAACTTTTTAAGTGTGTGCAAGCTAATTACATCAATTCTACAAAGCTAAACTATTCCAAAAATATGAACACCAGCAAAAGCAGTGGAATTCTATTCTGGTGTCAGTGCAACAGATCATTTAGATGTTTTGCAACAAGTCATGGGGAAATTCCTATAAAGAATTCAATAGAACACTATAGATAGCTTTCATTGACTTTGCTAAAGCTTTCGACACGATTTCACTCAATTTCTTAATGAAAGCCAAAGGAACATTTCACATTAAAAATAGATGCATAAAGGTATTAGAAAGCATTTATTGTAAAAGAATCAACACGGTCAAATTAGAATAAAGGAGAGCAAACATGCCAATCTTCCGAGGAACCGGAAAGGGAACTATGTGGCCTAAACTGTTCGTAACGATATATGCTTATCTTCGATAACTGTACTGTCTGTCGAATGGAATAAATGTTATTGGAAAGCGACTTACAATTAAGATTCGCCAACGACATCGTCCTCTTTACTGAAACTAATAAAATACTCCAAAAATTATACATTTATAGGGGTGGAATGAGAAAAAGTCGGGTAAACATGGCTATCCATTGGAATATGTAAACAACTACATATGTATATTTCAGCAAAATATTATAATTTAGAGACAACGAAAAAGAAGAAGTCAAACGATGGGTGAATTTGATTTAGGTAAATCTGAAGCTGAAAAAATTCAAATAAAGTCACTATAGTATTATTTAACCTTATCCTACCGAATCTCACAAACGACAGCCAAGTAATGAAACCAACACAAAATAAAACTAAAATTTGCGATGCGTCGTCAGAATGCGATGGAAAGAAATCTAATGAAGATAAAATTCAAAAGATAAAAAGCGAGCACATTAGAAAAGATGCAAAGTGAATTAAGCTCACATGATGTTAGGCAGCACATGAAGCGAGACTCACGGACAAAAGATGGACATTAGAAACAACAACATGGAAAGTATACATGGGTAGATGAAGAAAAAGCTGTCAAAGGTAGGTAGATGGGTCGATGAAATAATGATAACAGCAGGAAAATAATGGAGAAGGAAAGCAGATAATAGGGAAACATGAAATAAGCTGAAAGAGGGCCAAAATGGGGTACCTACCAATAACAAAATTGAATTTGAATAAGAAGTTTTAAGGGAAACATGTTCTATAAGGTTGTTAGAAATGAAAAGTGCTTATTATTGAACCAGCCAACGAATCTAATGAAGTTCTCTGAGTTCACTGGAGCAACCCCGCGTTATGTATGTAATACATATAAACAGAAACGCGTATATATGTATGTACATATATTTGTATGTATTAATGTTTGTTAGAGTTTTTATTGATAACTCGTTTATCGTTGATTGGATCATCGTAAAGATTCGCAGACGGCAAGTTCGACTTTAAGCCAAAAGGTTCAAGGGGTTACTGAGATATGAGGGGTCGTGACTTTATATTTCGGAACAAACCACTCGTATAATTTTTATAATTGTTTTACCTCGCACCATAGTTTAATTGAAGCTACTGTTCAAGCGATATGAAGCTTCAAGACACTGTACAATGGATTTAGTAGCTCGAATAGTTTCAGAACTCCGAATCCAAGAAACGAGTCTCGCTCCACTCTGCATAAGGAATTGTAATTAAAGAAGACACAAATGAACGGGCTTAACTATTAAAGTGTTGTTTAATTGTAGACGAAATAAAATTACCGAAATTATTTGTATGAGTATAATACTCTTATATCATTTTATTACTTAAAAGTTTATCTTTCCAAAAACATATAATGTTTTACGTTAAGAATAAAATAGTGAAAAGGCGTACCTGCTATCTGCTTCTTATTAAACAATTGCACTGTTTATAGACGTTTGACACACCTAGTGTTCCTACGACGTATGTGATGCATCTTCTGTAGCCTTCAAAAACACTGGTGACCTTGCAATCTCGGATGAAGACAACAAAATGCCCTTAAGCTACTGTTCAAAAAACCTTATAGAAATAAGGTTTTTTTTTATATTTAGGTTGTGGTTCTCTTCTTTATTTAATCACAACTATATACTCCCTACTATATTTAACTGGTTTACTATTTTAAGACACTTGTTTTTATTTAGTTTCGAGCAGTCTTAACTTTTAAGAAACTTAATTTCCCAAACTGGAAACTTTGCAAACGATCATGAACAAACTTAACATCGTCGCAACGATGGGCGATAAATAGCAGGCGGAAAGGGTGAAGCGGTACAAGCGGGGGGCGGGGGGAGCGCTACGACCGAAGAATGCGATAAAGTAACATTTTATCTGTTTCTAACAAGCTACAAGGAATCGATAGGGAAACATAAACCAACCGAATTGGGAAACTTAAATAAGTTGAATTAATGTTTTCGGTCGTTTCTTGTTAATTCGGATGATTTGTTTGGTAACGTTAAGGCGTGTTAATAGTTACAGAACCGTTCGAAGGCGTTCCTACGTAACGCATTGCTCTGCAGAACGCTTAGCTGGGAATTCAATTCACTTAATACCGCCTAATCCTGGCCGGTGGTACGCAAATGGCACAGAGAACATTCCTCGGGGCACGTGCAATTTACTGCTGGTGATTGATGATAATTCCTAACGCATCTGCTCGCACAACAATACGAGACAATCAATTCTAGTTTTTCATTGCTCGACACGTGTATTTTGTTTGTAATCTCTCTTTCGTGATCCGTTTAGCAACATCATTGTGCACATCGTTAAAAATACATTTCAATCAGTTTATTTAACAAAATCTTTGTAACAATACACTAAACATATAAAAATAGCGTTCAGCGGTATGTAGAATATAGGGTAGTAAGTAGGTGGCTCCGGAAGGTGCCTTCGGAAGCAGGATGGTGTAAGATAAAGAGAACATTTCCTATAGCACGCCTTGGAAGATTTAAGTGTAGACACTGTCTTACTTTAATGGCTGCTACCGGCTTAAAATAAAATAAACTTCTGTAAACTGAAATGCAGGTCCAATGATTTAAATATTTTCTTAAGATTTCAAGTATCACCAACATTCGAAACTATGCACAATTTGACTTTATTTATGACAACATTGGAAACGGGAAAGTGCGCCTGTCTGTGTGTTTCATAAATAAACGGGCTTACCCGTCTTGATTAAATTGCAGTGAAACAGTTCGCACAGTGAAAAAAGTGGAAAATTAATTTCAAATTTCCGCATAAAACAGATAAACAAGGAAACAATTTTAAACTGTCATGTTGCACTAATAATCTTCACTCATCTTAGCTTGTATCAATTTTTTCTTTGTTTGTGCTCTTAGTACATATGCAAAAATTTGAAATAAGGCAAAAAATATATCCTAAATTTACATACTTGTAAATACACAGCGAAAAAAAAAATATATTTTTTAAGTACCTACTTTTTAATCACCAAATCACATTTTTTTCATATTAAACTAAATTCACAAACTAACTTTATTGTTTTAAATTAATTAAAACCAAGTTCAAAATTTTCATTTAAGTCGAGACATTTATCTACTTTCATTAATATTTATCTCTTCTTAAATAATAAAGAAAATCACTCTCAGAATGTCGCAATGACGTGCAGAATTAGTATAAGCTGGCATTCCTGGAAATCGTACGTTAAAGTTTCCGACACGGACGCTTGAAACTCGACAAATAAATATGCATTAATTTGTACCTTTGTTTCGGTTGGAATTAGCGAGACAGATTTAAACTTCCAAATTTAAAGTTCCGCTGAGAAGGATATGACAAAACTAGAGTTACGGAACACAGCAACGACAGTCATTGAAATAATTTTGCAGGCGGTTCTTTGAAGCGCCTAGTAGAAAGATCCGCGGCTCTTTTGAACGCTGTACTCCCTCATTCATGCAGCACTGTGGGGCTCAGTAAGTGCTAATTCTTAATTTGTTAACATATTTTCAGTTCATGTGAAGACAGATCTTTAATTTTGGTCTTATATTTTGCTTGGTATCAAGAAAGTAAGCGGTAATTCACCTATAGATATCGTAATAATAACCAAATACTATTATACTATAAAAACCTACTTTTCAATTCATTATCTAATAAATCAAAAAAGTTAAGAGCACACTATCCCAATACTAACTGCAAGGTATAAATATTTTCAAAAAATGTTTCGGTTAACCAAAACTGTTCAAAAGTAATGCAAAAATACATTACTGGGGCGTCCGCGTATAGTTTCACAGAACCATTGATGTGCACACAGGTGCGTCTGTCCTCAAGTTTTTCAAAGACAAACTTTTCAGACTGCCGTAGTTATGAGTCCGCTTTTATTTCTCCTATTTTCTTCATAATTACTGATTTCCGAATAATAAGAAACTGTTAGAAAAAATCGCAATTCCTTCGGAAAGAAAAGTAACATTAATTGTAAAATGATTGCATTACAATTTCATTACTATCGTCTACCGATAAAATCTAAAATCCTGTAATTTTTTGTAGATTGTAAAAATAACATATTTTCATCTTTATAGAATATAACATCTTTCTAGATAGTTTAACAAAATCGGGGAATAATTCGGCATAGAAGGATTTTCAAATGCAGGTGTTGGGTCAGCTAAATACATACAAGTAAGATAAACGAATACGCATTGCATTGTTATTTTATTTTCCGTGTCATCAAAGAGAATAAATTGACTTGAAACGAACCAAAACGAGATTTGACCGCAATGTTCCGTTCGCGGCAAATTTTCGACATCGAACAACCGAATTTGACCTCAGGTCGGAAAATCATTCTGTTTTCCGTATAAAATGTAAGTTCGTCAATCTGTCAACGGAACTCTAATGAATGATGTATTTCCGTTTGATTTGAATTCCTTCAACTAGATGTAAAATTGTCAGTCGTTATAACCAATAAGATAAAATAAAAACCAAACAATCAGAAAGAAAACAAAAGTAACGGACATAGGTCTGAAAATAAGAACTTACCATGGAAATGGGCGGGTTATGTGTGCAGGGGGGACAGGGGCAGATGGACCAGGAAAATTACAGATTGGATACCAAAAGAGAGACAAAGGAATAGAGGTGGACCAAAGTTACAACGCGTTTAAGGAAAGATGTGGACGAGAATGGAGGAGACAAGCTACAAACAGGGATAACTGGAGGAAGTTAGGGGAAGGCCTACGCCAAACAGGCGACTGCCACAATTCGAAAATAATTTATTTGAATAATATTATTTTAATTACCAAGCATTTAATTTTATATTATACTTAGACTGGAGTATACTTATATAATTCTATAATCTATTGTGGTAGAATAAAGGCTGTTTTATTATATTTAATAAATTAATAAAATTAGTTAATCAACAAGGTACTATGCACTGACCACACAATTAACTGAACGTATAGGTTTTTATGCCCTTATTTTACTTTACATTCGATGGGAACAACGCACAACGCTTATCTATAACCAAATGTAAGAAACGTTACACTTTGTTGACAACAACAACGACTCGACTGTTTCAGCGTATAAATGCCACTAACGAAGCTGTCATTAAGCTCTGGTGTTAAAAAAAAATGTGCAGAAATAATTTTCGAATCGAAATTGGATTTAAATTTAAAAATGCGAATCTGATCATTTATCTAAGAATCTGCCAGTGTAGGTGGTCCGGATTTAAGGGCTGTCAGCTGCATGGCTCCGGAGTGATTAGTTAGTGTGCCCTGTAGTTAACTGCTTCGGCGTTCAGAAACTAAGTCAGGCAAGTCATTACATTTCACAAGTCACGCTACAACACTACTGGGATTTGCAGAGCTCAATGAACGCTTTCACTAATTACTTATGTACCTCAATATTCTA
Organism: Choreutis nemorana; assembly: GCA_949316135.1. Classification (NCBI taxonomy): domain Eukaryota; kingdom Metazoa; phylum Arthropoda; class Insecta; order Lepidoptera; family Choreutidae; genus Choreutis; species Choreutis nemorana. Next base: position 7,012,069 of record OX438598.1, read on the forward strand.
AATCAAATAAGGATTTATATAGCAGGACTTAATTGAATTAAATTTGAGAAAAACATTTATATTAAAAATCGTAGCCGGGTGAAAAAAGATATGGGTTAGAGACAGACATACATGAAGCTTAACTTAACAAGAACTATTTGAATTCTGATACTGTACAAGTTAACATCGGTACGAATTCCAAATAGGTAAGGTTGTTGCATGGCCGTCCGTATATACAAAGTTCTTTATAATATAATTCAACAGAACTAATCACGCTGATGGGTTATTCCTAAACATTGCAGTAAAAGCTTCATGAAATCAAAATAAAACCACAGTAACAATCGACTGTGTATTTGTTTTTAACAAATAAAATTTACTGAAAAAAATTACAAATCGAGCTGAAGCAAATAATCGGTTTACGTGCGTTCATTATGTTAAATGACTTCGTTTGTAGGTAGGTTAAACCGCTTACGAATTTTCAACCATTCTTATCGAATTTTACTGTAAATAAATAATTATGTTATATAAAAAATGTGCTCTTGTTTGGCAACAACAATTTTATAATTATCATCGTAGGTACATGATTGGAGTGTAGTTTAGAACGAACCGTTTCTGTCACTAAATAGATAAAGCATTAGTCCTTACCAGTGATCGTTGATCAATGAATAGATTGGACCAGTCCCAGAAACGCTGACAACAGTTTAGGGGCGTCGGGGCGCCGCCGGGGGGTGCGGGGGAGTGTGAGGGGGTGATTGTTGACACACTGTTGCTGACTCTTGTTGACCAAGTGCAACCGCAAATTTATATTACGATATGTTTGCATAATAATGCGCTATGTGAGGATTTTAAACGTAGCTTCTTTGTGTGTTTAAGTAAATATTGATTTTGAATCAGCAGGAATAAAAGGTAAGAACGTTTTGGTTTTGACCCAGTACTTATTATTTTGATGTAGTGCCAATTGACTTTACAGAGTACTCTAATTAATGTGTTATTTTTGCGGTGACTTCAGCTCAGCATAATGGATACTTTAATATAATCAACAGTATATAAAATCAAGCATCCAATGATTACATACTAAAAGCAAATTATCATTCGTTTAAATTAAGTGGTTTGTAATTGCAAATTTTTATAAGGATACTTGTCACATCTGTGGAAATGTTTGCACTAATCTACCACACAACTGCAATAGTACCTCTTGGATATGTATTTTAAACTTAAATATGGTGCACTGTTTTATTTAAATTATATTTGTTTATTTGTTAAGAGCTAGCTGAACAATAATACAATCATACAATCGCATGTATCTATAAAGAAAAGAGCACAGTGAGTAAATTCTATAGATATAGTATAATTTAATGTTGATTAGCTTTTGCCCGCGGCGTTTCGCGTTAAATTAGAGATATCTTACATACTTTCTACGATCTTAGTATTTATTTACTCACTTGACACACCTACAGCGCACATACAATCATTCAAAACTAATTTTACACATCACATATCTGAGTGCGTATAAAAGCATCAAGAATTATCAACAAGGCGTACCAACATCAGAAAGAAGAATTAATAAATATCCTATACTATAAACGCCATTTTGGGTAAAGTCTACGGTCAACCAAGCCTAGTTGTGAATTCTCTTCTGATTCTTTAATTTCTCATTTATTATGAGGTGACCCGGCTACTCGCTTGGGTTTATACTGTCCGGGTGCAGTGCGTGTACATTTTCCATTGCTATTATGTAAATACTGATACAGATAGACGTTGTGATTATCAAAAGTATTAGTGCAAAGTGTCAAGTTTAAATATCAATCTAATCTAAATTCATTCTAACTTTGTACCCCCGTTTCATCCCTTCAGGGTTGGAATTTCTGAATCTATTCTAGTTAGCATCAGGATGACTGACGAAAATTATGGTTAAGAATGAGATTACTACCAGTATTTGTTTTAAATTTGATACCTTTGTTTAAATATTTCCGTATTAATAACGGGGAAAATAAGATTAATAACTGGTCAGCCATTTTGACGTCAGAATGACAGACCACTTCAAAATTCCACATATAATGCAGTTATATTTACATCGTGTCGGTTCACTTTTATTCAGCTCCCATTTGATTCTGACACATATTAACTTCATACGTTTAATAAATAAAATCATTAAACGAATTCCTATTAACCTTGTTTCATGTCCCACTTGTCTCATTTCAGTTTACAGAATATGAAGGAACAGGGATCAAATTTAAATTTAATTATTTTATCGAAATCCGCTCGACTTTTTCTTAAATTTAATTTAAAAAGTTAGGTAGGTTATATATTGAAAGATTCGGACTAAATAGATTCATTTTGTTTTTCTTACTTTTATTTCCGTTTACTTTAGTTACGTAATCTGCTCATTATGTATCTTGCTATGTATTTGATCTTATTACAACTGCATGTATATTTAATGTTATCGTTACCTCTAGGTCTTATAAGTATCATTTTAATATGTGAACTACATTGTGGGCGATACATTTAAGCCTGTTTTGTTTATTTCTGTACAATTAATATTCTATAATGTTTCGTTGCCTTTATATAGTTCTAAATAAATAAAACGAGATATTCATTTAAATTGTATGGTGACATGAGTTATAACAATTTGTACGAGATGCTTTTGGTAAGTAATGTAATACATTGACACTGAATCCGTCGAAATAGCATTTGTAAATCCCTCAATATTATTTTTAATATTGTTTAGAAATGGCTGTTGTAGGCTTTCTTTTAAAAATAAGTATTTTGTAGATCTTTATAAAAGAAACTCTCATTTATACATTGTTTTATTGTCTCAAATGGATTTTGCCGCGTTTTTTATAAAAGCCCCCAGATGGCTTGATTTTTTCCGTCATCTTTAAAATCGTCATATTTTAATCAAATTACACGAAACCCTATTATTTATACATTGAAACCATCCTCAGGATTCCTTTATTGGTAGATGAAATCGTTTTAAGAACCGGTCGTTCAATTCAATAATTTTTTTGTTTTATGGCATCAATCGTATTAGACGACTACTAACCCAATGTCACGTAATGGAAGAACGGTCGTTAGTTTTTGAGATTATCGTAAATATAAATCCAGGCAAACATACACATGGATGCGGCGGGAGACTAAGTTTTATAATTTGTGCAGATAGATAAACAAGAAATATAAACAATAGTCACAAAAACTTCCCTTCTTCGGGCCAAGCTCACCAATTTGTGGTGAATATGACAAACAATGACTTACCTACATGAAATAACTAAACCCAAGTTACAGATAATAATAAGAATCAAGGATCTCGTCTTTGCTCACTTTACGCTCAAAAGTAGGGTCTATTGATGTCCAGGGAAGTACTAAGGAACTTTTTTTAACATGAAAACTTTACCAATGAGGTTTCCTTAAAAGGCCCCGTAGCAATTAAATGTTTTCGGAGGAGAACAGTGGGCTTTCTTTAACGAAGCGATGCAATGTTCTTTACAAAACTGTTAAGTTTTTAAGATACTTAAGATTTTTTTCCGGCCTTATTTTCAATTTAAAATACGAATAGCTAGACGTAGGCTCTTTTATAACTTATTTATTAGCGGTCGAACGAGGACAGGTAGACTTAAGAATAAGAATTAGAATAAAACACTGACATAATGCCATTCAAATCGTAAAATTTATTGATTAATCTGCCTATATATATATTATATCAAACTTAGTTATGACAAAAAGATACCTTCCTTTTCTTTAAGAACCCAAATTTACTACATTCAGCACATTACATACTACACTACAATACACATAGCATTTACTACATTATACATAATAATGTCTTTAATACAACATACGAACGAAATATTATTCCTTAACAACACTCACACAACACAACATATTTTTTATCAACAACGCAAAATATCGCCAAAGTCCAAAGACACTGGTATCAGTTTAATAGGCAATAAGCACTTTTATATTGAAAGTCTGCCAAGTACAACGGTATTGCGATTGGAAGTACGGTAAGGTTATTGCGTTGTAAAACTATAAGGATCACTTGGGGAGTGCACTCTAGATGGTTCCGCTAACTTGGGAACTATGTCAAATATACTAGCTCCTTAACGGTCAGTTATGGGTTAAGCTGAACAATATGTGGAAAGGAAAAATATTTTATAACTCTCCTCTTATAAGTCATATTGTTTCTCCAAGCGATTTCAAAAGTCTTAGATTTTTAAGTACGTTAAACAATTCAAATTAAATTTCTGTTTTATTCTATCTAACATGAAAGATCTCTATGCTATTTACGAAAATTGTATTAATATAGTGAAACATATTTCCAAGCACAATGCATATGCATAGCAAAAAAAACTTGCCGTCATTTGGTTGTTTTAAGTACCATATAACACCTTGCGGTTCTATAATACTTAATTATAATAAAAATTAAATCATATTACTATGTCCATGTTTTCTAATAATATGATTGAAATGCTTAGCATATTAAAATGACAAAACATTGTAGCAATCGTGTCGAATTTATTGAAATGTTTTATTTTGATAATTGAGCCTTATAAAAGCCGTGTATATATGGATTAGAAAATAATCCCAAACTGCATTTGCAAGTGTTAATAGTAGGTATCGTATTAATTAAGCTGAATAATGCCCCGGTCTCAGATGGCCTGTAGTGCCCGTCCATTATGCCCAAAGCCGGGGATAACTCTATAATATGGCAACACTGTGCGATAATGTACTGCAAATTACTTGTCATTAGGTAGAAGCCAGGTAGAGATTATAATTAATCTAGCTTGCGTTTGAACAATGATGATTCTATAAACCATTATTATATTACTGTTAATTACCATAACACCTGTCTAATTTTACAGACTATTGGAATTTGTGATGTATTTCCACCGAACGAATTAGCAACGTGCATGTAACATGATTTACGTAGCAAACATCCACTTCTTGCAATTAGCCTGACTTCAGGCTTATTTACTACCTAAGGATTTTTTCAGTTTCATTCTTTCATGATGCAAAACTTATCTAAGAGTTATAAAAACTTTTTTTTTGTTTGATAGTTAAAAAATCTTTTTTTTCAACAACTAAGTGAACATAAAAGAAACATTTTGTATTAAAACGAATTCTCAACGTAGATTGAAATTCTCAATGAAATACCTAAACACTCAACAAAAGTAACACTTCACAAACAAATATTATTTTTCCAAGAAAACCTTTCGCAGATCAGATACATAGATTCAAAAAATGCTAACGATTCACCGCAATGCGGCTAAGCAACTTGTAACATCAAACTCGACTCTATTATATTTAAAATTAAACAAAAAATGTATTCTTTTAAAACGCTTTTGACAACCAACTTTTTGTTATAAATTTCAAAACTAATATTAATTTCGCTATCAATTTTAAAAGATTTTTTAATAAAATGGATATTTGAAAATGCAAATTGCTTTAACGTGAACGTAACGAAAAACTACAATTCACGTTTATAAAAACAAGGGAATTTGTTTAATAGTTTAGACAAAGTGATTCAACTGAAAAGAGAGAAGATTCATCCGAAACGTTTTGCTTTCAAGATTAAGTTCGCAGCAATTCAAACGTAGACACAGACACTTTGTGTTGGTGAAATAAAAAAGAATAGTCAAGTTACTTTGCACAAGTCTCTAGGCCCGCATCAGTATTCCATACACCATTCGACGGGAGGAAACAAATTCCCAAAATTGAATTTTACGAAACGAGTTGAATACTACACGGAGTACACAAACTCGAAAAAGAAAAGAGATTTTTATCATTTCAACAATGACTTTATTCTCGCTTTGTAAAACGAAACACGCTGGCTTTTTTTATTTTAACACAAGTGCTCGACGACCGCTGGTAGGTATGAAAACGATAATGTTTATGCGTTGAGTTTTACTACTATAATTTTGTATACAAACACATCTGCACATGAAAATTTTATTAAAGCATGTTGGCTTAATTTAACGCGGTTGGCTTTTGTGAGTACTTTTTGTACTTTAAGTTACTCTGTTTTTGACGAAAATTGAAGTATTTTTAAAACTCTAAAAGGTTTCTTTTATTAATACAGTACGAACTAACAGACTGTGGCTAGCCTTAATTATATGCAGGCATTTCATTTTTTATTCTAAAGAAATGTAGAAAATTGTGTGAAAAACTTATTCTATTGATTTAATTTAGAAACAAGTGAAAATAGAATACATGATAGGTTCAAGGTCAAGTGTAACTTATTGATTATATAATTTAAATTTTTTTTGCTGCGTATTTTTAAAGCTTTAAAGTATGTTGCTGAGATTTTACAATTTTAAATTTATTTCATTGTGGAGTGGATGTGATGTTCTTCTGGAAGTGAGAGAAGTCGTTGAGATGTTTAAGTGGTTTGAGGTTGCAGAATCTGAAATGTGTTCATATACTTTATCTTCAATATTGCATGGAGTTAAATATATGTACTACTGATTAGACTCAGAGGCAGCAGGCGTAGGCAACTACTACACTACCACTACTATATACCATTTTTGACGAGAACTGTATTGTAATAAAATTATAACTAACGAGCAATTCCTGTTGAAAAACAACAGAGAAGTGGAATAAATATATGTGAGGACTTTTGTTATATTCTTGCAAAATATGAAATCCCTAAATGTGCCTTTCTTAATATTTCATTGACTAAAAATGTGTGATTAGTGAAAGATAGTAGGAGAAATTTTCCCGGAGACTTCACTAAGCCTTATAAACAGAAATTAATTTTATTTAATGATATCAATTCATTGAAAGACCGTACACTCCACTTCATCAAAATAGTAGCATGCTTGGGATAAAATACCTTAACGAATTTGTATAAAACTATGCAGTTTTGAAAATTTTTAAATGCAATTTTGTTTGTTCTCTGCATCACGAAAAAATGCAAATTAATCTGCTTTAGAAGATGAACGACCAACGTTGAATGAACGAGTTATATAATTAAAAATATAAATCATGCTTTTAAAACAGCAGGTCCTTTCACTATGACGACAGGGTAAGGGTTGGGTAGTACGTGCAGTTTTAGTAAAAATTGAAAGTTGGTGCAACTTTCTATACAAAAGTATATGATAATAAATATGTATATAATTCTATCCACACATATCAACGTTACTATCAGAAGCAACTTAGCTAGTAAAAATTACAAAGTTGTATGAATTGATTCTACCCCTTTCACAGTTTAAACCCGGGAGAGCACGCCCTTTGTGCAATTTAGGTAACAAAGCGTCCACAGTAAATACCTCAAGAAACTATCGATAAAACTACCCGCTGTAATAATATTATTTTGTCAGTTTGAAGAATAGGTTAACTTTTTTTTAAGTTTGAAATCAGGTTGAATCAAGTTTAAATCAAAGTCCGTAATAAACCTTAATACCTATCAGTATTGAAGTTACAATTTCAGCATCAATTTGTAACAATGTGGAAACCGTATACAGGATTTAATCAAAACTATATTTTATTTATCAAAATCCTAAAACAATTTAGAAAGTCTTTTGCTTTTTCTATGTCGTTAATGCCCGGTAAATTACAATTACAAAAAGCCCTATAAACCTATCAACTAAACTAACAAAAAAGTTAAAACAAATTATTTTTCCAAAGAACAATTTACCAGTACCTATGTTATTGTTTTCTCAATACCCTACTAAGTCTTTTTTAATTACATTTCCAAAAGAAACGGTCAAAAATAAATCAAAGTAAATTACGGTACATAATTTCAATGGGCTTAAAATTTATTGAAGAAAGAGCACTTCATCATTTTAGCTTTCAACATGATGTTTAATTTTCTTTGTACAGTAAATTCAGATATTAAATCGTTCGCGTCAATTTTAAAGAGTCAAAGGTAGACCTAATTAATAGGTCCGATTTTCATTTACGAGGTGTAATACTCACATTATGAATCTGTACTTAGAACTAAACATTTACTTAACTAATATATTATGTACATTAAGGATTTTTATCTATTTTTATGTGTTAATGTTAATGTTCTCTTAAAGTTACGAGTCAATAAAAGCGATAACAAATATTAATGTTATATAAAACTTCATAATGATATTTTTTATTGACATCAAATACTTGTAAGTTCTTCTTTGATAAATCCAAGTTTCAGTTCTTGAATCGTTTGAAAGAAATCACTAGATCATACAAATTGAGCCTTATTTCTTTTACGGACGAGCGACTTTAAGAAGAAAGAAGTGAGATTGTTCGAAGTAAGATAGACTAGTATGGCCAATCGACTTAATGACTTCTCTTGAGTGTGTTTGCACGTAGCCAATTTTCACCTATGTAGTTTTTACTCGTCTACCTATATTTTATTTGCAAGTCCAATATAAAAACGAAGTTTAATACTACGTGAAGAACGATGTTAAACCATCAATATTTTGCAGGACCATAAATAATTGCCCGTAATTTCTTTGTGAAGATTCAATCGGCCATTTATCGTTATTCTCGCTATTATCTATTTATGGTGTTCATGTGCCACAGATATTAAAAAATATTAAGTTACTCGTTCAGGAACATTTTGAAATTGCCCTACACATGACATTTTACATCTAATTAATTAATTAGACAAATGTTTATAAGAATTATATTACTATAAAATAACAGCTTTTATTATTTTTTATGAGATAGGTTTTGGTAACTTTATAGGATTTGGTAAAAACTATTAACTGATTCTCAATCTATTTTCAATTTGAATTAAGATGAGTAAATTGTTACTGTAATACAAGGCGACTTCAAAGTTATGAATATCTAGAATAGAACGGAGACTTAAGGCAAAGCATAAGTACCAACTGTACACAGCACGAATTCTACCAGATTCAATTTAGAAAATTTTGTCTCTACACGACACGCTCGCCGCATTTCAATGCACGCTATCATTCAAGTTATGCTATGACTACTGTTGTCTAAAGCTCTGCAACATCCGCAATGTGATCTGTTAGAAGATTGATGGAAGGATTGAATGTCTGATTATTTCTTAGAATTTACGCTACAGAAAATTTTCTACTTTAGTATATGATGTCGAGTGTAATGTGCAATAAACAATAATAATGTGCAATGTATTGTAAATAAACGTTATTGGTTGGTAGTACCGTAATTAACTTAAAAAATTAAATGCATTGTAAAGTCAGACTTTATAGAATGGAATGAGACAACTACCTACATGTATCGGGGTTTATAATAAGGAATTGAAAGATTCAATCAAACTGATTAGTAGGTTTAATTTACTAATTTTGCCACTGTTTGAAAACGTCGTCATGTAATGGTAATCTATTTTCAGTACAATGTAATATAGTATCCAAGACTATCGCAAAGAGTTAAAACAACTCAACAGTAGGTAAAATATAAATATTATTGTGTTTGAGAAAAAACACAAATAAGGTGTTATGAATCAAACCTTCTTAAATTTGTCACTTAACATCGATAACGTAACTTTCATCTTGATAATATGTATGTGAAAAAGATTAAATCTTAAACTGCATTTAGATGATTAAGATAGAAATGAAATTCAGACTGAAGTAATAAAAAAGCTGCACAGGTCAAAATCGCTCGATCGGTTTAGTCGTTGTGTCATCATAGTATCTCGTCAGTTACATACGCACACAGAACGCTCCGGAAATTGAATACGAAGTACTATCGGTATTGAACGTTTTGTCAAAGAGTATCAAGAAATTATCTTCTTGAACATCTTTTAAAAATGAAACAATTGAACTTGTGGTCAATGTTGTAAACGAATGATTAAAACAATTATATAAACATACAAAGGAAAAAGCCTAGGATAAAATGAAACAAACCTATTGGCGTTGAACTTACAAATTTGAATATATTTATTTTTTAACTTTTTCGTAAAAAGACGTAAGAATTTGATTGTCACCAAATATTTATATCTTGTGATAGGTTTTTTTGATTCAGTTATTCCGGTAAGCTTTAAATACTTTTTCCGTAATACTATATTTTGATTACATTTCATATTATATCTATGACTATAATTTGATCTTCATCTTAATAAACCAAACAATTTCAATCAAATAAAGAAGCAAGTATACAACATAGAATGTCTTTTAGCAATCAGTTGACAAAGATGCTGCTATTTCACTATTGGAACACACTTGGAACCAGGCCCCACGGTAAGCTTAGCCGACAAAAAACTGTTCAATGACAGATAACGCAAAAGATCTATCTATCTCTCGTTTCTTTGCTTTAAAAATGTATTTACTCGTAGGTCTTTAAATCAATTAATTAGTTCTAACTCAGATTAACTTTACGTATTGTTGCTATTCTCTACTTTAATAAAACATTTTGATTGCAATACACTTTTTGAGTTATACAGTTTTGATTAAATTATTATAGAAGGGCGTAAGTCAGGGTATTGTGTTGTTCTGTTGCCAAACTCAACACCACCGCTCGATGGAAACGCGCACGTTCTCTAACGTGCAATACGTGCATATCCATGTCTATCGAGTGTCTATCACCTGGACAAAGACATCCATCTGCTGTAACAACAAAGAGAAGTTGACATGTTTCAATTAGTCCTGAAGTTGTCACCCGCGCCGCCGGTTCGTTGCAATTTACTATTTGCAGATTTCCAGCGGTTGCAGTGAAACCCGTGTATTGATTGAATTTGTTTGCGCTCCGACTGTGTTTGTGGTAGAATATGAATAGTGACGATTCTTTTCTTATCAAGAATTTTTTAAACAAACAATCGAACTACAAATATTACATAAGGAAAATAATATTCTACTAATTTCATAAAACTTTATTAAATTTAAAATTGATTCCAGATGTTGAAACTTAGTTAACTATTCTCTTGACCGTAGTCTGAAATGCTTACTTGAGTATCTTCACCCGAACTGCAGTATCGAGGTGGATTTCCTAAATAGGCGTTACGAACAAGTTTCTAAAACAAGCACCAAGTTGAACGGAAGCCACGTATCAAAGTTGCCAAAGATTCCCAAACTATCCCAAACTTCCAATAATCCCGCTAAGTCCATTGTAACAAAAGGTATTTCTGAGTAAGGTTTAACCCCCTTGAAAACAACGAGGCATCTATCGAGATATTTACTAATTAGGACATAATTGGTTATGTGGATCACCTACGGACACTACTGACTAAAAAGAAGACATACATAAAGGCCAGTTGTAATTGTTTCCCTGTTTGATTTATTTAAATAAATGCTTTCACTATGAATCTTGTATTATAAGACGCGAATCTTTTCTACGAAATTGTATTTTAAGACGTTAATAATATTTAAAAGGTTCATCTATTTATTATTTACAAAATTACTCTTTCATAAGGTAAAAATGAAACATAATCCTAAATTGCTCCGTTTATTAAATGAAGTCAATTAATTTTATAAATTATAATACCTCCTACATCAAAAGCCGCAATAAAGAACGTATTGTGTTACACCTTATTTTAAATTTGTATCTAATTTATTTTTGCAGAGCATTACTTAATTAACAATGTTACGAACGTGTTAATCACAAATTTTAAGTTAAGATCCAAGGGCATACATTAATTAAACAAACTCTTTTCACATTTATTTTGTAAATTGTATGGCATACCTCAGCTATATTTTATAGGTACAAGAACTTTTGAAATATTGTTCCAAGAGGAGAGGGTTTAAATTAAATAGATTTAATTTTCATTTCAATTCTTGTAGTGAAATTGCCGATGGTAAAATGAGGTTACCTTCAATTGAATTAGAAGAACTCAATTATATTCCCAAAAAATACGAGCAGCAAGGAACTATTATTATCTAACTACCCGGCACAAGTTTAATTTTTTTTTATTAATGAATGCAACAAAAAAGAAATCAGACAATTAAGTCAGCCGTACATGGAGCAACTTATTTTAATATTTCACAAAGTTATTTTAATGAATTTACTAAAATTATGCTTTTCTAATTAAGTATTATATATACTCCATAATGATTAAATTCCATGAGTAAAGACCTGAAAAACAATGAATGGAGTAATTTCTTATAGGTTCTTATCTCATAAATTCGGAATTTTATCACAAATTTCATAATTACAAAACGAAATGATGAATCATCAGATGTTCATAATTTTCATTTGTAAATGTTTAACTCACCCACACTCGACTGGGATTCGAAGCAATTACAATTCTGGAAATTTGGCCAATTAGTTTGACCTTTATTCTCAATTTCATCCTAAAGTTAGTTACGTTCAAATTAGAGAAATATTAAAATAGTTGGTAACAGAGTTGAGGTGAGTTTACTAATATATATTTATTTGTTCTGTATTTTTAGGTGATGTATGTAACCTACACATGATTTCATTCTGTCGTATTTTAACGTTAAAATTAATTTACTATTGTGTTTTAACGTAGATATTAAATTTTCGAAATCTTTTCGAAAGTATACAAAGTCTGCCTATCAGGTACAAAGATTTTCAAATATAAACCGATCAAAAACATTATCCTCATTCCAGTTCTGATTCTGTTTTCTGGTTGACATCAAATCAGGATTAACTATATATCACTAAGAGATTAGCTTTTGATTTTGTAATTATTTTGCGCTATTTCTTGCAAAAACAATTTGAACATGCCTTCATTATTTTTCAAAAACAACAAACTATAAACAATAACTTTATTAAATTTACTCGAAAAGTATTTTATATTTTATTATTTTATACTCTTAATCCCATCTTATTCTAAAATACACATATTACAAAACATAATTCAGGTTTTATACAAACACTCGGATTATGAAATAATGTAGTATACAGCCAAAAAACAGAACAGTAAGGTATATCTCATACAGCTTTAGTTGTGTCATTTCGAAACGCCCCTACATTGTCAAATCCATTATAGTGTCATATCAGTTGAAAAACAATCAAAATTAATGGATTATTTGTCATTACGTGCTCACTTTCCATTACTCGAAATTACATTTGCTGCAACACCCAGCTCGCGAAGGTGGGATAACAACAACAGTATCTATTCTTGTGCTTATCTGTGTGCGTGAATTGGAAACAATCCGTTGTTTAACGCACATTACTGAAAATCCTGTTGATATCTATAGTCGTAAAAGCATCCGCCTTGGTAATTTAGATCGGGTATAACTGACGCTATCCTTAGTTAATGAACTTGCGAAACGAGGATGTCCACGAAGGCAATTAGTCGTGAACTTTACCTGAACTACCCAAGGAAAAAACCACTCTCATTGAATCATTTATTACCCTCTGTAATGAATCTGGGCGGTACTTTTACACGGTTGTTTTATAGTTCTGAACAATCAATGATCGTTAAGAAATTTCCTGTATTTTTTATTTGATGATTTGAATGTATTCGTCATTTTACTACGTAGGTACTCCTGCTTGAAAACCTTATTAAATTGAATTTAAAAATAAAAATAATTACAAAATTTATGGGCGACTTTTTTTTTGTTTTTTATTTAAAAATTCAAGATTTGAGAATTTAGTTTCACAAAAAATGCCTAAAGATTAATTTAAAAAGATAAGTATTTACTACTGACATTTTACAGCCACAAACAAACTCAGACTTAGTTCAGATAGTATTTTCTGGAGCTGTCTGATTGTTTGTTCCGGGTAGTATCCTCTGTTTTATAAGTCTTGGACGTAGCGCTCGATAAACCCCAACTTTACTATTGCTTTCAAGTCAATATTATCAAACAGATGCTTTTGAAATTATAGTTCTTCAAAAATAATACTGAATTTATTTGTGTGTTTAATTAGGTCAATGTACTTGTTTCAGGTACAATTTTATTATCTGTTTGAAACATCATGTTAAATTTGATAGAAATTAAGAGAAAATTTCAACTGAACTACTATAATGCATAGTATATTATGAGAGAAACCAATGTGTGGTTGGTTCCATTTCGGTGCAAATATATTTCCTAAACATTTGGCTTCCAACAATTTTTAATGTAAAATCAATAGTATGTGGTTTCTATCTGATATTTGTGGTAAAATGCATTTGTGAAGTACAATATCTAATGTCTCTACACGCTCCTCTGATTCTTGCAAGACTCTCATCATATCACGGTAGATTTAATACTGTATTTCAAGATGAATCACATATCAGTGTTATTCAGTTTTATATTAAAATGGTGGTACTTTATAAAGCGATTGCTTTAGAATAAATCCATATGTTTCCTTTAAAGAAAGTCATAAAGATAGTAAATCAACGGAATATTCACACATTTACCACAACATATTCATTATGTACCACAAATTAAGATGATTAAGTAATTATTAATGTCAGGTTTTATATGCTAAATAAATTCTGTTGACTTAAGAACGGTACGAAATCGTAAATGTGTACGTTAAATACATAACTCAACAGAAACAGAACAGAGTTTTAACACTCCTAAAAAACAATAAACGTTTTAGAAAAACTTAACAGCAACATCATTTCGTCAAACTTTCAACCACTTAAGAAAGAGAAAGTTAATGAAACACTTTTCTCTCAGCTTCGTTGAATATTAAGGAATATAGATTGCTAAAATTTGTTGAATAAAATGTTATTTATAACCGTCTTCAAAAAGTCAGCTTTTATGTCAGTTCGGATATATCTTTTATCTTTTGTTTTTTGTATGAACCGGATCTTGGAAAATTCTTCCACCAAATTCCAAACATTATAATAATTTTTATTCAAACCTAGTTTTTTACATTTTGCCTAATTTCCTCGTAAGCAGACCATAAATTGCAAAAGATAATAAGTTATTTAATGCTTTCAATACACTTTTTAGGAGTTGGTTAAATTTTTATTGAAAACTTATTTGTATATTTTACTAGTTTATGTTCGTATTGTTATAAGTTAGTAACTTGTTTTATATTATTTGAAACCTTCATGGAGTTTTTTCTCATGATCATTGAGCCAAATTACTGAAGATTCAAGCTAAGCTATTGGCTTATACTATGGTTATTAAAAATAGGTATAAATTCATACTAACAAAATATATGCTATTTGATAATAATCATTTAAGACCCCAAATATTAAGCCCTTACACTTAACCCAGTAGGCAGAGTAAACATCTATTGAGGTATTATGACTCAGTATGTTGTTAACTATTGTCCAACTTAAAAATGTAGTTAGCGAAACGTTGTTAAAAACTAAAAAGTTCATAAAAATGCAGTCAGAAATTTTGTGACCATTTTAAAATAAAGTTTCTTTGTACTTGAATAAAAAGAGTTTATTAAACCGGTGTTACTGTGAAAATCGAATAGCTTTTATTGTTTGAGCATTTTTAATGTTCGCGAAATGAAGTCTGAATTTTAAAGCACCCAATTCACACATTGCCAGAATTAATAGAAGCAAGAAAAAATAACGTAAAAGTTTTCGCTGTTCTTTATAGATTTTTCGTTTGTAAAATAAAATAATTTGAAGTTTTAGAGATTGCACTATATTAATTTTATTTTAAATTAAACTTATGTTTACTGAAAATGTTAATATTTAAGGATCCAGTATTGTCAAATATTTATATATAATAGTGTTTGATTGTAAAGAAAAATATATCTTCTGGCCATTCATCGTGCATAGCATTACATAAAAATGAAACAGCTGTATACCTAAATTGTAACTGGCACATGATTTAAAATTATTCGTTGATAAATTATTTTCAACTCCTTGGCTTAGAGTTTTGAGTTGACAATTGCTTGAAGAGTGCAATGTGCCGTAACTGTCAATATCAGCTTCATGGTGTAAGCCGAGAGGCACTCAAGACAAGCCATGAGCATCTGACGGACGAAATCACTTATATGTTATTAGGGCATTATTCCACCTGCTATATTAACTTTATATTTACTATAACAACTTTATTACACTCTTCCATCAACATTAGTTCCTTCAGTGAAGTGTGAAGTGTCTTTTAAGTTTTACAACTAAAATACCATTAGTATCAAACGTTAATGTTGTTTTAAAATTCAACTTCTCTTTAATTTCGTAGGATGTTACTTCTAAAAGAATTAAATAACAGAGTTGTTATGCCGAAGCTTGATTTTCGAAAAGCAAAACACATAGTATTTCGTTCACTCGTTCAAGTATTTTTAGGTTTCCATACCCAAAAGGTGAAAACGTACGTTCGTCCGTCTTTCAGTAGGTTGTATCTGTTGAACCATAATATACTCTCTAAAAATCTCTGAATCTGAATGTGTATTTCTGTTAACGCTTTAACAAAAAAGGTGGACTTCATACAACGTGTTTTATTGTAATTTTCTGCTTATTTTTGTTTATTTTAAGCATGTAATTAAATATCATGTTTTTTAATCTTGTAGCATGGTACGGAACCTTTCAAGTGACAGTCCAACTCGCCCTCATTTTGTAAATATGTAAGAATTTTGCTCTACTTTTACTTTATATTTGTTTTTGACACAGAAAGAGAATGAAAATATAAATCCAGTCGTAAGTTAAACCACAAACGCAACTAATTATTAAACAAGGAAAAAATATCACATTATTTTATGGAACTTATTCCTGTTATCTGGTTATTATTTAACTAATGCTTAACGAAGTTACATACATAATTAAATAATGTCTCCTAACAGTATCAACTGATAAGCATGCATACTTATTTAAGTAGAAATTATACTTGTCCAGTATATTAGGGTTCCTTTGCTAGAATTGTTGAGGCATTAGGGTTAATAGAGTACGGAGGCCAAGAGGGCAAGAGGACCAGCAAATCAAGTTACGCCTTTACCCATTATTCCCTCCCGCATCTCAGTGTGTTACGAGATATTTATAGTGACATTAACACTGCCTAAAGAAACTTATGTAAGTTAAAGGGTATTTGGTTAATTTTATAACTTTGATTGATATTTGCAAATTATAATGCATTTGTTTAACTGTTGAAGTATTGTTATATTTAAATGTATGTTTTAAATTCAATTCTTATTGTTAGGCTAATTTAACACTCTTATTGTATTGATTTTAAAAATATTAAGTTCATTAGTATGTATCATATAAAATAAAAGCAGCATTGAATAACATTCTGCTAGGCTATAAAAAGAATTTATTAGTTCGTGTTGTTGTCAAAAATATGAAATAAGGAGCCGTGAAATTTGATTGTCTGGTTTGTTTAAGTCTCAGGCTGACACAAGTCTTTTTTTTTCTATAAACTTTGATAAAAATTGCTTTTGGAGGAGATTATTTTATTGTATTTTTTTCGCCTATATAGTCACATCTGTTTTATTAACTTTGTAGTTTGATAAAAGCAATTGTGAATGAATTGCAAAACGTGACGCACAGCAGAAAAATGCTAGTCTGCTACCACTGGTAGTTAAAGCCAATGATGTATTTTGTTTCAAAAATACCTACAAAAACATATGCAACAACATAACATTATTTAATATTATCAAGGGGATGCAAATGTTTATTTTGCAAACACTTTCAGACTGGCGAGTATAACGTTTCACCTCCACATTCCACGTACAATACTCTAAGTTTTAACAAAACTTCGTTGTGCACTGCCCGGTTAATTATAACTAATTACCACATCGTTGCCTCTTGATCATCCAACTATTATATTCTTGTTACGTTCTTTCGATGAGCAAAATAATGGAAAAAGTTACTATCTCTTACAGAAGCTACTATCATAGCTTTTAGCAAAACAATAACGAACGTCTTCTATAAATTTTTCATCATTTTTTTTTGACAATATTTAGCTACAGTATCTTTTATTTGAGCTTTTCTTATTAAAAAGTAGTTTAAACTTTAGTATTTTGAAGTAAATCGTCTGTTAAAATGCATTTTTAAATCAATTTTCTTCTCGTGTTTCTTCAATTAGTTACTTAATTCATGGAATAAGGTTTATTGTTTTTACTATCATACAAAGGTTAGTTTACATGCGTAAGACCTAAATAAAAGCTTATAATAATTTTTAGTTCTTAAACACTATTTTATAACCTTTTACGTTATCTTACCCACAATTACACATCCATTACTTATCTCCCTATCCATTCCCACAAAAGGACAGTGGGCATACAAATACATCCCTACTCCTCGTCCTTATTTTAACGACTATAAGCTTGAAAATTGCTTGTGTTTTTCTAAAAACCGGACTTAGTCGAACCTTGACGGCCCACGGTCCGTAACGTGATTTCCCGAATCGGTCCTTACTTGAATCTGAGTGCACTTGAAGCTACAGCTAAAAGGCACCTCCTAAACTGATACCCCTCAGTAATCCAATACATGCCGTGTTACTTTGACAAGATGGCCCTCAATATTTAATTAATTAAAAATATCTTGTACTCGTAGATCAGGTATAGGAAAAGTTTAATTTTTAGTCCCCGTGGTAAACGAAATCTTATTTCAAAACCACATTCCAAAACAGATTTACTAACCTTCGACATTATATGTGTACTTTCTTTGTTCTATTAAATGTGCAGAGAATGATTTTAAATTCATTTTTACAAAATTCATTTTAAAGATAAAAGCTCATTCTTACGAACATTTTTATATATGTAGAGTTGAAGAACTATTTTGGCCGCTGCGAGCGAAGTAAATGGGTTAATGAAGGAGAAAATGACGTCATCCATCTTAGCTGGATTCTTCTTAGCATCTTCGTGTTACGCCGTGCAGACCTTAATTTATTTCATTATGCTTCTTTTACTAGATTTCACACGAAAATATGTTAATAACTCAAATTCATGGTAATAAGCTTATGACAGTTTAGATATCAGAAAATTAGCAACATCTTATGGAAATTGCAGATGAGATTTTTAATACAATGTATACTATGTTCTCAATTATGTGAATTTTAACGGTATTAATTATGCGGTGTATTATGCAAATCTTTTCAAATTATTACATTTTGATACTTAATGACTAAAATTGGCTTACAAATACCATTTCCTTATCGCAAACTCCAAGCAGCGTTTATGATGTTAAGTCGACGAAGGATCCATAATTTTATATCAAAACCTAAGACCTTTGTAAATGACAGGAAACGAGAGAGCAAACCTTGATATTCTAAGAATGCGTAACTTAGTCTGATATTTTTATTTTTGCTTACCTGCTTCTCGTATAAAAGAAATGATTCTTCTAAACTCTATTAAAAGAATGTTAGAAACGAGTAAGTACACAGACATAGTGATGTCAATGCAGTTATATGAACTTACAAAGAGGATATTTGGTTGAAAGAGCAAAATTGTGCCAGTGAGAGATAATACTGGGTAGTTTTATCGTAGTGTTCTATGCTCGATATCGCTAATCCGATTCCAAGTCGCGCCGTGTCCGTCCGTCCGTCCACTCCGAGCGTCCTACAAAGAATTTCCATTAACTGACAAAAAATATCCTCAGACATTTTACCTTGACGTCTTTCGATTCAACTACTATGAGAACCTTTGATCCGATTCAGTTTCAGGAATGCTAAGCTTTTTGTTTGTTGTTTCATTGCATACATACTTAAATATGATTTTGTATATTCTCGACTAGAAAGAAAGATATATTTTTAATTTAAAGATAATTTTAACTAAAATGTCCTATTTCTTTTCCGTCTCCAAACTGATCTATTGGAAAACAAAACACACTTTTTAAATGCAACATTTTGTAACTTTTACTTAAAATACCGATTCTTTTTTGAACTAATACAACTTCTATACAAAAAGGAACCTAATAGAATGGCTTTGGAGTATCGCCCGGGAGCCAGTTTTGTTTAATCCTCAAAAGGAAATTTTGAAATCTTACACTATCACAGGATTCAAACGACATTAAAGAGCCGTTATTTGTATGCTGTCACAGCTTATTAGGTCCGACTTTATCTTTTATCGGAAAAGATTTGAATAGAGAGTGTGTAAAGAAACTTCAGGATTAATAATTCAAATTTTTCGTTATTAAAAATGAAGTCGTTTTATTATAAAACCCGATGATCATAGTGGAAGCGGCTGTCGTTCGAAGATTTTCGGATAATATGGATAATCCGCGCCGCTTGGAATGAAGCTAGGTACTGCGATACCGTTTGAGGTTCAACCAATGGGAAAATTATTTATGACTTTCAGTCACACACCGTTCACGTAAAATTTCAAACGAAATTAAATTTTTGTACTGTGAATACTTCATAAAATACAATAGGCAGAAATAATGCAGAAAGCAACATCTTTATTTAAGAATTGGATAGAATAACATGCTTTTCCTTATTTTCATACAAAATTACTTTTTATAAAGATGCGTTTTTTTCTCACCATCATCCCCCTGTCCGGTTGCCCACTTTGTCTTTGCATGCTCATTATTCATTGGAGAGGGTTTCAATGAATAATGAGCATGCACAGATCTTTTAAACCTCCATGCAATTGGTAAGTGAATATTGAAAAGAATTTTCAAGAATTACGTGTAGCATTTGGCATTATATTTTTTTATTTGATTGAAGTCTCGGGAAGCAAAAGTAAGGGTGAAGTCAATCGAATTCGGATGGCATTGATACACAGAATTATTTGTACTTATAACAGTTTAAATTTCAAATCCTAGCTGATTAAAATAATTTTTACTTGTTTTTTCAAATTATTGTTGAAAAAATAATTCTTTGGTGACTTTGAAAGGATGTTTCTCTGACACTGCTCGGATCGGATGCAGTTTTTTTACAATGTTTGATGGTGTCAATAAGGATGGTCACCAATTTTAAAGTAGTTGCCTCCCAAAAATGTTTAATTCACTATTGAGAAAACGGTAAACGGCATTTTTTTCATATTATTAGGGCATAAGCTTTCAAGCAACTGTGTTTTATTCGATCGCTTAATTTAAAAACAAGAATTTTGAACTCCCATATCACCGCCCTCATCCATTCGGGATCAATTCGGCCAATACGAAGGGACTCTGTACCGGTCCAAGGCCCAGATTACCACTCGCCATCCGGTTGCCTCTCCAAGATACATTGAATGTGGCATTGCTCTAACTATAAGATAAAACTGAAGCATTATTGTCATTTAAATAAATTACTAACTTGCAAATATGATATTTTTATCGATTTGAAAATCAGTATTTTATCTGTTATAGTTTTTTTATTAAATGGCCGATAAAAGAAACCGAAAAAAACAAGGTAGATGTAGTTGTCCCAGGATTTGATGGAATACCTACGATGTGTATTATTCCAACTAGTGATTAGTGGCAAAAGTAGACGTTTGATCCAGTTTTTAGACAAAGTTCATTTTATTTCAGTCGTTGTTTAATCGTTATAATTTAAATTCGTTAAAGATAAAAAATTAAAGAAAATGTTGGTGCTTTGAACACTGTTGTAGTCATAAAGAGCATACAAACGTTCAAGCGAAGTTACCATGTATCACTATTATCAGATGTTTCAAGTGTTTCCACAACTATTGATACGAGTCGGTCAGCTATCAATTCTTCCTATTTGTGACTATTCTCCTTTCATGTCTTTGGTTGGGAACATTTATTACTGTCTTATTGCAAGTGGGGTGGGGTTGAATCAACAAAGGTTATTATGTTGGGTCGGAAAAAAGACCAAGTTTGCATCAGTTCTCAGCCTGGGGGTTGGAAACGGCTTTATTCAAGCATTCAGCTGAAGGCAATGTTTTCAAAATTGAGGTTCATTGTTTCAAGAAATTGCACTAGAACGGGGTTTGTAAGCTCCTTCTTGTATCTCTCTAATTGAAATTTTATTTTGCAAAGCTTTTCTTTGAATTAAAGTAAGTAGTTGGTAAAAAGAACAAAAGCCCAATAATTGTTTAAAGCCTGTAATATGAAAACAACATATATAATAAACTGAAAAGTTTATAGCTATCTTTATTTTATATATTGCCACCACACCTACTCAGTAAAGTGGTAAAATACATACAATACCAAACCATATACACAAAATACGTTGTATATTTGTTGGATCCGAGCAACGCCCACAAAAACTTTTTTGATATTACACCAAAATGTCAGACTATTACTAGAACACTATAACTTTATAAAAAGAAGACGTTAAAAAATATGGATTCTCTATGATGCTCGTAGAATAGCAAATTATCTTTGATGGCATTAGTTTCACACAAATACTAATGTGCGCCTCAGTATGGCTTTATTGGCTTTGACATTCAACATAAAAACAGAAAAATGTTAAGTAAAAATTAATTAATAGTATATTTACATAGTCCATAAAAGATTAGGTTATTGAGCTACATTATAATTTAGCTGTTTATTACGTTTCAGATAATCATATTTTAAAGGTGGTAGGTCTAATGATTCATAATATTTTAAGGTTGAGGTCTCGCGTAAATCGTAGGAAATAAAAATCGTGAGTTGTTTTTCGTGAGTTCGTTTATTATGAGAAACACAAAAATCTTTTTAAACAGTGTAACTTCACTGGTTGATGGAGTAACAAACAAACATCTTAACTCACTTTCAGCATATTATTAGTATGATATAAAGGTACATTGAGCTGGTTTATGAGGCCATACTTTTCTGGTTTACGATGACAATGCCGGCGCGAACGCCGCGAGGCCGCTCATTTCCTTACTCAAAGTTATAAAAACATATTGAAATAAGATCCCAAGTCTGAGGAATGATCTTGTTTTGCGATTTGGCTTTTTATACTTTCTTCATATAAAGGGCAAGTCGTGATGTGAATAAATGTTGAATTTAATTAACGTGTTTACAAAGCAATATTATCAAAATGATGATAAATGATTTAGATCAAATTCAGAATAATATTTCACTTAACTTGTAAAAACAAAAGCATGTATTCGTTTTCCGTAATTATGAAATTTATCAAAAAGTGAAGGTGAAAATAGTTCCACAACCTTTGAATGAATATGAACCCTGAAATTTCGTTCAAACTGTTTCTGCTTTGAGTAGTCGGCTGACTGAACGAGAGTTACACTAACATTGTAGGTTATTTTCTAATTTGCATAGAATTTGCTTCAAATAACATAAAAGACATAAAACTTAAAAGAGATGATTGTAAAAATATATGTTTATTTGTTTTGATTGTATTATAAAAACTTTAAGCATTTTAATTTTTAGCCGACTGCACAAGGCGTTAGGAAGTGTAATGACATCTTGAGTGTATGTAACGTTTTAAATTGTGTGTTCCACAGTAGCTTCCAATCTAATGAACCGAATTTGATGAATAAGTTGTCAATCAATTCATGTTTAGATCATGTGTAACATCGGTTGAAATCGGTTTCTTACGACCTCCTATTTCGTCTAGCAGCTGATTTAGATGATTAATATTATTTTATATTATGGCTAAGGAGTTAAAAATCTCGCAAAAAATCGAAAGACAAGAAACCTCGTTTTCGATTTTAAAGGCCTACCTTATAGTTTTATATCCATAGGTCTTAAGCCGCTTTCTTACTACGGCCTTTTTCTGCTGATTAATTTCGTTGCAGGTCCCAAGACAGCCGGTAGGGTGTCCGGGAACAGCCTGTGCGTCATTGCACAGCTGCATTATTAGTTGATTACTCGATCAAAGGACGCCACGGTTGCTCCTGGTGAACAGGAGTTGCAGTGGTGGGACAGAGTGGCGGGTGTGTCCCGATTATAAGTAACATAAGGTAAATTTTGTGGTATAAATGGCGTGTGTGAAATGGAAAAAGTAAGGTGTTTTTTTGATAACCATTCGAGTTAAGTATCAAATGAAAGTATCAGCGCATTAAAAATTATATTAATGTATTTTTTGCATGCAACAAATAATGTTGTGTTCCCTTTGTCCGCATGTTTACCTGCGTAGAATTTATAAGATGTTGAGCTTTAATACATACAGAAAGTGTTCTAATTATTGTTGAAAGAATATTTGAAATAGGTTAGTTTCGTATATTGGTAAATTCAATAGAACATAAAAAAGCACATTTTATAAAGTTTAATTCTTTCAAATATTTGTATCGATTATAAACCTTTAATTTGCAGATATGAGATGACGCGTTAAACCGGTACGATACCTAAAATAGGTATAATAAGGAAGTTTGGCTTAAATTAATTATAAAGTCTTAAATATTGAGATCAAATTCATGTGACTCTTTGAGAACCCCAAACCTTTATATTTTACAAAGCTTGTAATTTTATTTTAATTAACTTGTATTAACCTATATATTTTTATACACACATTGACTCATTCCTGCAATAAGTGTCATAGGAATTAAGCAACGTTATGGAATATACTACATAGACCAGAATACAACATCCAAACCGGTAAGCGAAACAATGCGTCTTGCAAATATAACAGAAGTGAAAGTTAAAATGTTTTATTCAAATATACTTAAAACGTAAGCAATTCAAAATCAACAAGATCGATAATTTTCTATTTCTACTTAAAATGTAAAATTTAAAAATTGTAGTTTTCTAATTTATGAATACATAACAAGGTTTTCTATGAGCTTATTATGTGCTAAATAAAATAAAAAGTTCACAAATTATGTATGATTTTAAGTCTATCGCTTTAAAGTTATATGAAATACTAAGGACACAAAGAATTATGCAGAGTGCGGGAAATGCGATAAAAAAAGATTCACTGATAGATATAGAGTAACCAGGTGAGCCAGTCCACACAAACAGCACCCGATCACGAGTATAAAGTGGATTTCAGCAATCGCCCTCCTCAACCTCAGAGGGAAGTGAGCGAACAGGCACCCGACGGTACCGTAACACGTAATGTATCAGTTAAAAGTTTAGTTGAACCGCGGATCCTCATTGCAGCCTCTACAATCAACTGTCAAAAAGATAAACCTGTGCAGTTTATTAAATTGCTTCCATCCAGTTTTATAGTATGCGTTCTTAATTTAAATATGTTTAAACATTGTTTAAATTTCGTAGTTCCGTCCCCGCCGGGATTCGAACCTCTAGCGTAACAGTTCGTAGTCATCGATATTAAAACGAAATCTCTTCTAAACTAAACACAAAACAAAGAAGCTAGCTAAAAGTTGGCAAATAGAAAGAAGAAGTTAGATAAAAACGGTTTTATGATTTTTACGAAGCAGGATAGATTAGACATTTAAATTCTTATGAAGATTGCTCAAAAAAGGCAAGCGCGAGATGACTAGCCTATACTTATACATATTTTTAAAATCCGTTTATTAAAATTAAAAAAAATTACAACACTTACATTTACTAAAAATAAGGATTATAGTAATGACCCCAAAATCATTAAGATAAATACCCTCAAAAGGGCAAAAAGGCAAGCGCGAGATGGGAATAAATACCCAAATGTCTTCAAAACGAAAAAATCGAGATGAAAAATTCATAGCCCCCAAATGACAAAAATACGATTTACGTACTAGTGTTTTTGTCTTAAATTTGCATAATTACTTAATGATATTTGTCTTATCTTTTATTTAAAATTAAGTGCAGGTTCATCAAATTATAGCATTAGTAAAACTTTTCTATTGATTTCATAATCTATTATCGACAATGTAATATATTAAATGACTACATTTATCAAAAGACGAAACTGTAAATTTAAGGCAACCCAAGGTGATTCTCTGATAACAAGGATGATGTTTCTTCTAATAAAACAAAGGCAAAGTTTGAACCATAGTTTAGCTTTTGCACAATATTTTACAGTTGATTGGAGCCGCAATGTATTCCCGTGGTAGTTACGCTGTTATTCTTTACGACCGTGTTCGGTACAAAGATTGTCTTGTCAAGCTCAGTAGTTTGCACCCCGCGGTGCCGAGCAGACGCTACGCCGTAGCCACGTAGTACTCTGTAGCCCGCTACGATACTACGAAGTTGTGTTTAAACTTTTTGTATTGACTTTGAGGGTTTTATATTACAAAGTGGTGGATAATGTTTTAATGAAACAGAAAGGATCTGAATAGTGAGTATAAATTGAATTATCACATTAAATACTGCAGTTATAATTTATTTATGCATTAGAAAAGACAAACTTTGAAAATTAAACAAAAAACAATAAGCTCTTTGCTATTTAAATATCAATATTAATTACAAAAAAAAATTGTTATTACTTTTTAAAACAGATACAGGATTTTAATGTACTTTGCAAGAAAACTAACCTATTTTTTTCATTTTAAAATGGAATCGAAATTTTAAATAAGTAACAAGCATAATTGAAGCAATGAATGCGTTAACATTTTATCACAAAAATCACCTGAGCAAGAATTCAGAGAACCTTAAAAAAATTACAAAGGAAATCACGCCGACGACGTCTTCATCTGATCCTCTTAATTTTCCTTTCCGTTACTTTGTTTCGTATCTTGAGCTTATGGCTTTTGTCAAAATCGCTTTATTTCCAGTTTGTCCAAAGATGAAAGAAAAAATAATTAGCTGTGAGTGGTGGTATTCTTTGAAGATTTAACTTAGCTAATAAAGGAAGAAATATTTTTGGTAAAGCTGAGATTTATCTAGTTTTTTTTTTTCTAATCTGATACAAAATTAAGCTTTAAAGTAAAATTGTAGGTTCTTCAGTTCCCTATTTCCAATTACTATGAGTCCATTAACTTGATTATTTCATCTTAAATCTAGGATGATAGCCATTCTTTAAAAATGAAATAATATTTTAAAAATGAGGACATTACGCAATGCTTTATTTCCCATATTTTAAATGTCACTAATAACAGTTAAGGCTGGTACTTTTTATGTAACTTTTAATTTTAAAGTTATGATTATAAATTTCGAAAGTTTTACGTATTAATTTAAATGTTCATGTTTTTAAAACTTGATTACTAAACTAATCATAATATAATTTGTCAGTCATAAATAAATATAAATAACAAACATCACGAGTTTTTTCTCTTTTAGCTTTCTACCACATCTTATTTACAAAAAAGCGAAATTCTGCCGTAAGAATAAGATGCTTTGCTTATTATAAACATTTATGAAGTCACATAAATATATAATGTAATGTTTAATAAACATTCGCATGTCCCCAAACTTATTCTCAACTTATGTAATCACTCAGTAATCTCGTGTAATTACAGATACAAAGATAAAAAGAAAAGTTTCTTCGCAACATACAGCTCACAATTAATAGTTTACGAGTTATCGAAAGAATTATAGGCATTTATGTCTAATTTAATACTAACTTGGTTTTAACTACTACACATAAAACAATTTGTTTTTTCTATCCAGATAACTTATGTTTGTGAACTCAAGTCATTTACACAATTATTGATATATTCCAAAAGGAATGTCTGTCAGACTTTTAGGCTAAATTTGAGTATTCTATTCTATTAATTATTACTTTTCCCTTTAATGATATAAAGCTAGTGCGTTCGCAGGGTATTTGTAGGGTTCTTGTCATTAAGGATAGTGTTGTCCCGACTTATTATCGTCTAATTTACGGGCACACATTATCAGTTCGTATGGCTATGAAAACGACGAATCAAACCGCTATATGTAAACAATCAAGTATTTAATTAAATATTAAGAGGTGTTTATTTTTTATTATTACAGATTTTGATTTCACAGTTGACAATAGAATTAAACAAAATAATTTAAATTAGTTATTTAAATTAATTACTTTTGCTTACTAAAAAAATAGCTATCGTACATTTGCTTTTACTTTAATTTTAAAAATTCATTTTCCCATTATTTATGAAAAATAAAAGCACCAGTGGAATGTTGAGTTTCACATGACTAAAAATTAAATATGGTTTTATAGATTTACTAATGAACCATGAATTTATAAATAATAGTTAAGTATTTTGGAATTTTTGTTTACTAACTTGCATAAAGTAATTTCAATTTTTTTTTGTTTATTTTAAATGTTCATTTATTTTTAAAAAATCAGTATCGATTTTCTGTTTCATTTACAAAGTTACATGCCACCATATATCAATCTACTGATATGCGAATATTTGTGTATTTTGACGTATTCACTCCCTTTGTATAGCCATATCTCGAGAAGTCATTAAGGCGCTCCGGGAGAGATCCTGAGAATAAATAGAGGCAAGGAAAGTTCGCATGATGTACAACCCTAACTCACTTTACTCAGTGCCGCATCCCAGCACGTGAAGTCGTTAATTTGTCCCCGTCACGGACGATAAATACTTTATTGTTTTCAATTACAAACATAACAAGCTCATTGGCGACTCGCAGTGAGTTGGCGTGGAAAAATAAAGGATAGAAGCTGCGACTGGACCCATTAGGGTTGCCGCTTTAATTGTAAATATTTCATAAACATTTGCTGCTGTTTCGTTATTTACAATTAATGAAAAATAAAATTGGCCCATTATGCATAGTTATTTGTAAATGTTTCAAAGAATAATTAAATGAAAGAGTCAAAGAAAAAAAATCTTAATCGATATGTGAAACAGTAAACCACATTTCAATTACACTTAAAAGATTGAAAAGAAAATCGAGAAACACTTTTTTGTTATAATTTCATAAATACCGTAAACACCTGAAACCCACGGTCTGATCAAGAAATTGAATTTGACTATTTTCGTATTGAAATCTTTTTAAAGAAAGCGACATTTTGCCTTGAATTTTCTTCATTGCAAAATGAATCGTAAGTAAAGGGGTTTTGGATTTAATATAATTTGTAAGCTTAAACTTTTGGGGTGAGTTCGGATTGGCATATTGTGAATACGCGATCTCTATTCCTATGGACGTAAGGTCGCGTTTCGGGTCAAACAGGTGGGAAAAGATTACCTAGACATGCAGACAACGATAAGCGCAGAGTCGTTACAGAGGTTGTCGGGGCCCTCAAAATATAAACATCGTCCAGATGTTGCAGATAAGCGCCGGGTGCTTTTTGCCCTAATGGCAGATTACTTCAGTGGAATATGTTGCGTGCTGACCCTGTGTCGTGAGTTATTAAATTGAAAGTATCTCCGGATCTGATAACGGGAAACTTGGGAACAACTTTCAACTATACTTTGATAAGGAAAGCTTTCTGCGTCAACTTTTTTGATATATCTATACTTTGAGTTGAAATGACTTTTGCATATTTTTCTGTATTTTTGTGAGAGAAAAGAAAGAATAACTATCTTTTTTCTCACTTTTGGTGTCTTTTTATAATACTTTTTATAATGTAAGGTTTAGTCAATAGTACGTAAAAAGTAATTTTGTTCATAATACAAAAGAAAATATATAAATTTTAGCTGTTTTATTCTAACAAATCAAACATCGTATGATGGATGTTTGACAGCATAACAACAAAGGAGCAATCTTGTTGAAACGACCAGCTGCTTCGTGTGATAAATGGAAATATAACCAAATAATATACAATAGTTTGTGTAGACTGGCACACATATTTATTTTGCCTTCCCTGTTATGTAATAAATTCATACTGTATTTATGTACACTGATTAAGTTGACGTTTCTTCAAGTGTAAATATGGGATTGAATAGGAAGAGGAAAAAACATTTCCGGGTTAGTTTGCTTTCATATATTTCATATGTATTACTAGCTGCTACAAGCTATGCGTAGTCTTCATGACTTATTGACGCTTAGGGATGCGTCACATCTTTTGTTTTTTTTAACAGTTTACGTAATCGCTTGAAGACTAAATACATATTTAAATGCTATTGATTTTAAAAGCAGATTTACTGTGGTTTCTTAATACTCATTAAATATTCCTTTATTTGAACACTGTTAAAATATGTTTTGAACTATAATTCTCACAATGTTCATAGTACTCACTTACTCATTGTTTAATCTGAAATAATTGACCCGACGTGATCTTTTACGAATTGAGTGCAAAACTAGATTAAATTTAGGCTATTATCCAAACGTCAGAAGATTCCTGTAAACGTATCTGTGGTTGAACTGTAAAAAAAGATAAAAACTATTATTAAAATCATTTTTTTCCAAATATTTTACTAATATCATGGCAAACAAAACTCATCCAAATAAAGGAGCCCTGCAGATTATTCATAATTTGTGTTGACAAAGAACTTATGTCGGAATATCTCGGGTCTGTTTGTACTAATTAGGTTTGTCCTAATGAATACAGGATGATGTTATACCGTAGTTGTCTGGGTAATTAAGAGCTGAGATAGGAAATATTAATATTTATAAGCCCCGGCCTGAGATCAATTTTCGCTACACATTTTAAATAGAACAGAGGGTGCCATGAATTTAAGATCCATAATATTTACTTATCAAAATGGAGAGAAACCCTTAAGCGGTAGTGTTATATCTCATTGAATTTTTTCGACATGTATCTATCTACAGTTTAATAAAACATCGGTTTAGTAGCTAACCATACATTTTACGACAAAAAGGGGAAAAAACAAGCAACAAAAAAGATTAAGAAACAACTATTTTTCCAGTCCAGGTTCATAATTTTTTCTAAATTATAAATTTAAACAAAGATTTTATCATGACCTTGCACATTGAAAAGGTCTATGAAATGGTGAAAACAGCTTTTAAATTGTACCTATCAGTAAGGTACGAATTTCTTCGAATTCTATATAACATCATGGTAAGACGGCTACCAAAGAATATTATGAAAACTAGATATTTTTATCAATATTTCAAAAAGCAATATGTAAAATTTCAACAAAAAATTCACAAAACAAGTGACAGAGAATCGCTTGTTATTAAAAATTATGTAAATGTACGAAATTTGACATCGTTAAACTTTATTTTATTTTTATTGCGTCGGCAAAACAAATCGTTTTATGCCCGAATTTAAATTTCAGTGTCCTGGGAAAGGGCAAGCACCCAACTGGAATAAGGCTATGTTTTTATTACAACGGGGCCCTCTAATAAGCGGACACTCGCTGTTTGTTCGCAAACAATCTCATCCTATTTCGTAAATTTACACCTATATCCGCTTTTACGAAACAAAATTACTCCGACGAAATCATCCGAAAAACAAACATAATATTTGGTTAGTCGTATTTCTTTCGAACTGGTATTTTTATTCTTACTTATTATACGAGATTCTTTTTTTTTAAATAATCAAGTTTGGAGGGTGAAATGTTATCCCCAAAATAAGTCGGCTAAAGTCTAAATAAATGGTCAGTATTTTGTTACAAAAAGATTTTCAATTTATAAATGAATCATGTTATCATTCCTGTTTCAAGTTTTCTATTTCAAATTACCAATAAATATTTTCGAGTTCATGATAATCGTTATTTAACACATCATCAGACATGATTGTAAGTAGATAAAGTATTGTTAGTCTTGATTGTTATCACAAGGATATCAGTGTTGCTAATATTCTGATATTCAGCTATACCTAATTTTATAACATATAATGCTATTGCAAATGATTAATGCGATCATTATTTTTTTTACGTTTTCCTGTAATATATGATTGTCAATTTTAATATCAATAGAGATTGCAATGTAAATTGAAATCATATGTAATCAGCACAGTAGCAGCAGGCAAATTTCTGAACCTTCTTGTCATCCTAGAAATTATCCAACAAGGATCACGAAATTCAAAATAAATTAGAAGTAGTCAGCACGCCGATGTCTCATTTATTAAACAATTTTCCAGAATTCTGTGCGTCAAATTGTGCTTAGAAATTCCAAACAGAACAATCACTTAAATCTGCACAACACCGCCGCAATTTATGACAATTACAAAATTCCCGTCCCCCACAATCTAGTTAATCACATTAATTTAATATCAAAGATTCGAGAAATTATCCAGCACATACCTGAATGTATATTTAAATGTGACATTACTACGGTGGGAGTATTATAACTGCATTATCTCCTTGTTTAATATTCATGAGAATCATGTCAAACTTTCGTATAACTGAAACTCTGCGAATCTGCCGAGTCTGCCGTGGCGCTGTGAGGAGTTAGCACTGCTCAATGAATATGTACTCAACATGTATTCCACCACATATTATATTTTACTCGATTTTTATAGTACGATTGCTACATCTGGATCACTTTTCGTGTAAGTTCTTGAGAATCATGGCTATTTTAATTTTTTTCTGCTCAATAGCGCATCAAAGAACACATAAAATACTGATATCACAATTCACGGTTGTTTATTTTTATTTTATATTAGTATTTAATTTTAGATACCCAGTTGTTATTTTTCTTGATAATAGTTTATAGTTTATAATTCAATAAGGATTAAACAAAGAACTTTTTTAGAATTAAAAAATCTTCATTTCCGACTAGCTTCATGAATTACATGAGGTGCAATGAAGATTTGTTATTTTATAAAGAAACCTAAAAGCAAATTAAGGGCGTTGTTACCAACCCAAACTAGACCTGAGATTAGCCGTCTATTTCAAATCAATTTTCCCAAAACATTTTATTTCAAACAAACTTTACTTTTTTCTTGTTAAAAAGATTTCTATAGTTTTGGTCCAGTTCGAGTGTCTTGTTTAAATCTATTGAAAAAAGAATCAAGGCTTTGTGAAGTTTTGTCGTTCTCTTTGATCGTGTTATTTTTGAGCCGTTGTTTTCTGAAACAAAAGAGAATACATTCTCTATTACTTAATAAATCAACTAAGATTTAGATTAGAACTCTCAACAACCTGAGTACTATTGACTAAATAAAAATCAATATCTCAATCGGTGCGAGTTTCTTCTTCACAATCCATTTGCTCTAAGAACGTAGTGCTTTCTCAAAGGGATTTCGGGTCCTTATTCCGAGGTTCTTTAGGGCCACACTTGAGGAGCGGGGCCTTAAGGACCCAGCTTCCGCCCCTCTCAGGACGCCCGAGATAAGAGAGACGTTTTGGCGCCATTCATGTTTATAGCCGGCCAAATGGCCTTAGAATACTGCGTACTTATTATAAACAAGTACCTACGGAATATTTAAGGGGGATTCGGAATGAGATTGAAAAATTTGATTTGTTACCAGCCAGTTGGTAGAGGCAATAAACACGGCTGTGGAAAAAACGAGATATATCCAATTATAAAGTTTGTTTTCAGTAACTCGAAGAGATGTAAAAATGATTTAATGCGAACGCGGGGAGGTTCGTATTATGGTTAAGTAACGTTAAAATTTGCAAAATTCAGCATTATAACCTCACATTTGAACTTTTCTCGGATGACTACATCGTGAATTTATTATCTTGAATTCTTATATCTTTGCATTTTCCCTAATGCAGTATTTGCTGAGTTATTTAAACCAATTTGTTAAAAGAAATAAGTAAAGCTAGTCATTTTTTAAATCTTGTAATGTGTTTTAAACACACTTCTATTATTGTTAGCAAAATAACAAACAAAATTGAGTTTGTTCTGAAAAGAGAAAACAACACTCAAAGTTATTACTCATTACTTCACAAAAATAAGTACTTCCAGATATAATTAAAAAAACTTTTACAAACGCAATCATTTAATATAGCTTATCTTCAATAGCCATGGATTCTAGGTTTACAGGCAGCCACGGATTTTCACTACTATTAGATAACTAATAACTGGATAAAGGGCATTTGCACTCTTTTTAACTTTTAAATAATCGATAATTATTTTAATACAATAAATGCATTTAACGAAGAAGAAACATCACAGATATCATAAAAAGGTTTATTTAATTAAGGTGTTTTTGATGTCTAAGAAGTTAGCAGATCAAGCTCCAGCAGATCACAATTAAATGTAAGTTTTGATGCTATACAGGATAGTTTAGTAGTTTTTGATGGTTTTTGGAAATAGTTATGACCTTGAACCCTAAAAATCGGTATAGCCTAATGATCTGCCATCTTTCCGTAGCAGATATTTTTAATACAAATAAATGTTGCTTTGTAAATAAAGGGAAATGTGTTACATATTCCAAATGGTTTTTGACAGTTGTTTAAATTCGAAATATAAGTAATATGAAAATAACTATTAATAGAGTTACATCTATCCTAACTGACAGGAACTGACTTTAACAATTCATAGATAATAACAAAGAAAAGACTGCCACATACAATATAAAGAACTATAAAGAAACCTTATGTACTTTTCAGAAGACCATGGTTCTGTTAAAAACCATGAATTGCAGAGACGAGAACTTTTCGGTTTCTTGTAGGTAGTTCTTTTAAAGTTGTGGTTCTGGCTTTTGTTTCTAATTGATGTTGTAGGTTAATAAGCCATCTATCAGAAACAGAAGAACAGTTCTCAGAAGAGCTACCAACTTTGAAATTTATGAAAAAAATGCTTCTTTGATACCTTGGGCCATGATCAGCTGAGTGCATCTCAAGTTGCAGCGCTGCGTTACAGCCAGTCAAATGTATGTCCATGTTTTGATAAAAGACCAACGCTACTAAACTTATCCCATCCAAAAATACGTCTATGCCCACAATATGAAGGTACAAAATTATAAATGCGTCGACGAAATTCCGACGCCTTCTCTGCTATTCAAGTTCGGAAAGGCTAGGTCCTAGTGTAAATTTATTTAACAAAATGTAGTCACCGTAAAATTTTATAGAGATCGTTGGGAGGGGGCGCTCGCGTCGCAGTCATTATCAGCCTACCTATACGGGCCGGGCGATCCCGGGCTTCCAAGCCGTTAATTTCAATTACGTGCCTTTCTAGCTGTTAATTTGTTCTTTTTAAGAAAAAATACTCACTTCCTCTTTTTACCTCCGTTCTGAATCAGTGAAAATATTCACAGAAATGAACTTAAAATACAACAACATTCGCAAAGGAATTTCACGAATGTTTATTTTCAAAGTTATTCTAGAATTTACATGTTAGTTTGAATTTGACCTTTGAAATGGTAAGTCCGAACGTGCGTAAAATTTGACCTGACCCTATCGAAAACAATTGCTATTGAAATTACTATATACCTATGTTAAAAGCCTGTTGTTATTTTACCCATGTGAAATCTAAAAATCCCTCGCAATCTCATCGCCCAAGGGATTTGATACAACTGAAAACATAAATTATTCAAACACGTGTAGGTATTCAGTACTTAAATTTCACTGAGGTACAATACAGCGCCAGTTAGGTGAAATGTTGGTAGGCTGGAGGAGTGAGTTTATTGTGTTTCGGGAAATATTTGGGAACAATGAAAAAGTAATAATTAGAATTTAGAGCATGCAACACCGGCCCAGCGGCCAGGCTCACCCGCGCCGCGCCGGCCCGCGGAGTTAGCCTGTCCTCTGGGGCTCTTGCCAAACAAACTTTTTGTTTCAACAGTTTATTTTTGCTTTTATTGCCCCGAAGCTTTCCAGATTTATTGCTAACCACTTTGCATTAATTTTGAATTTATTAAACAGAAAGATGTTTAGCAATAATTCGTTAACGAAGCTTACTAAGTTTTACTTGAATAAATTAAATCTTAAATATTATAAAAAATTGCTATTAAAACTAAAATCTTTAATTTCAAACTGACAGAAAAAGAACATTTGAACCTTTTTAAATATATCATATCCGCATTTTTTGGAGGAAATGGTTCTACTTTTAGCGGGTGTATCTATTTTCGATAAAAGGTCAACAGTTTAAGCGTCACCGGGTATTAAATATCCATCCATTGCAAGACATTTTCGCACTCTTAGAATGATGAATCAAAAGGGTCCAATCAGCTGAATGTATGTCACGTAACCTAACAAAATGTATTGAATAATTAGTGCATAACAATTTTAGATTTGATAATTTCTTGTTTCATACTTTTTTATTATTTTTATCAGTAGTCAGGTTTTAGTTTTTGCTTATTTTTGTTTGTCCTTCTGTTTAAAACCAAAAAAAACAATCATCCAGAAAGTATATATTATATTATATATAGTAAAATTTTCATGATCTTTTGTATTTTCACGTAAAAATATCGCCGGACAAATGCGGTACAGCAACCCAACCTTAGTACCTAGTTATTATACAAATCAATTAGATTTCTATCGTGTTTTATAATGGAATTTTAGTAAGTACTACTGTATCGACGTATTAGTACAACCCAATTCAAATATTTCAGTCACGCTGCCATATCGTCATCTGCATGTAAAAATATCCAGTTTAGGTACATCCGACGTATTTTTACAGATCCAAAGCTTTAATTTCTTATTCCAAACACGAAACTGCAATAGGAACTTAAACAAAGACCGGCATTCAAGTCAATTCTATGTACAATTTTCACTTTGCAGTGGTAACAAACTGTTGGTTCGCTCCGTTATCGGTGGGAAGTCGGCGCTCTCATTGTTCTCTAATAGTCGTAATCGACTCAGCTCCTAACGACTCTTTGATTAGAACCAAGCATTAACACATTAAGCTTTTGGCACCATTTCCCCCTGGTCGTATGGACTTTACACTTTCATACTTGTTTTAGTTGATAATAGACGGGTTTGTATTTCTTAATTTTGTTATTTATTTACCCATATAGTGCAATATAGACTTGAAAAGAATTTTTGTTTTTCTATGATTGATAGGATTGTTCTAGAATATCTTGTAATAACACAAAACTAAAGTTTTGAATGAAAAACCAGATATGTTTCACCGTGGTCTAATCATCAAAAATTTAAAATAACTAACTTTCCTTTTACACAAATGTTTTAAAGTACATCCTACACAGACACAATACAACTATAGAACTCTTACAAAAGTGATGTAACATTTATTTTTAAATGAATAATTTTACTTACAAAGATTTAGCTAGAAATTTAATGCCGATAAAAAATAATCTTAAAGTTGGCTCTAGCAGACATGACAGGAACATTGTTAAGTAATAAACAAAATAGTATACTGATTTAAGAACATTGTTTATTAACTTTATACTGTCAATAAATTTGTTCATAACCATTCATTGTTACTATGAAACTATGAACACTAAATTCATAGTTTAATTATTGGTAGTCGCGGTGCTCTTACAACGGAGACCAATCATAATTTTATGCAAAGATTTTATTATACACTTACTAAATTAGTTCATAACCAATCATTGTAACTATTAAACTTTGAACGATAGTTTAATCATTTAATTATTGCTAGTCGCGGTGCTAGTACAACAGAGACCAATCATTAATCTAAGAATAGATTTTTATTAAACTGTCACTGTCACTTCGAAACTCTGAACGATACATTAAAGATTGGTAGTCATGGTGCCCCTACAGCGGAGACCATTCATCTATGCATATAATTTTTTTATCTAGTAAATTTTTTTGAATTTTCACTTTCACAAAATTTCCCAATACGTATGTCTGACGTAGTTTCTAAAATAACGGATGGTACACTTTAGATATTTAAATAATTATTTATAAGGTTTTTGAGAAGGAAAGAGGGAATTGTGTGGTTCTTTACCTAAATGTAAAACTATAACTAAAATATTTAGTTATAGTAGTATTATTATTACGTAAGTTCCGGTGACAATATTTTATTGCTGATTTATATTTAATACTTGCGTTAGTTATTTTTGTTCGAAAAACATGTATTATTATAGTTTAATTAGTAACAATGACGTACCGCATAGAAAACCACAATCAATTCAAAGATTTAATTACAAATTCATGCAAACTCCATTTCTTGCTGGCTGCCTTATATTAAAAAATGTGTTCTAGAGATCGGTAAAAAAGCAATGTAAGAAATGGCAATGTCGTTACGAGAAATGGCTAAACCACGAGAGCACCACCTGGCTTTTATTGCTGCTGCAAATAAAGCTCAGATTCAAACAAAACTTTCCTGTAGTGATATGTCTCACCACCTAGAACTGCTCTGACACCCTATGAATGATGACGAGGGGCGTTACATGCGCATTTACACACCCCACTTGACTTAATAGAATATGGAAATATCCAAAAAACATAAGAGGACTAGATTCCTGTCATTATGTACCCTGAATATATTCGC
Organism: Choreutis nemorana; assembly: GCA_949316135.1. Taxonomy (NCBI): domain Eukaryota; kingdom Metazoa; phylum Arthropoda; class Insecta; order Lepidoptera; family Choreutidae; genus Choreutis; species Choreutis nemorana. Next base: position 7,049,630 of record OX438598.1, read on the forward strand.
TTTTTCTCATTTTCGTCTTCGCCTAACATTAAATATTAACATAAAATAAATGTGGGTTTAATGCACTGTCTTTTTATCTCATATAACACTTTTATTATCTATTTATTTTTCTTTAAGGAAGGAAATTTTCCAAATGCCGCAGACGAGGTATCAAAGGTAAATAAAAGGAACCAAGGCCCGATGTGGACAATAGATTTATTTACTCAGTCCCATCTGGCCGGAGTAATGATATCTAATCCACTTAGACGTCCCCAACTGACGAAAACCATTTCATTACTTCCTTAAACGCTGCACCGAGTGCGATTGGAGCGATAAACTAGACATTGTTGCAGATTTGGTATTCGGGAAGGAAAGTAAGGGTCGATGAGTCGTTTGGTAATCATTTATATCTCCCCTCTGCTATCAAAACTGAATCAAGAAGGGCGTGGGACATGAACTAATCACTAAACTAAAACTGAACTAAACTAAAAAAAAGATAAAATACAAAGCGAGATGCAAGGTATGATTTAGCTCGCGACTGACGGAACACGTATTCGTGTCGGAACCTTCACGTCAGCCTGGTGTAACGACGTCTTTATATTCAGATATCTCTTTATTTGACTACGACGACTCATATCTTTTCGAGTAGAGCACTTAGTCGAAGGTTATTGGAAAATTCAGACGCGCTCTTATAAGGTCTATTCCATACGAGTATGAAGCAGAGCTTAATAATGTTCCGCGATAGTTTTGATTTAACGTAAAATATAAACAACATTGTGGCGTAATTAGGACACGGCTTTGATCTTAATTAGGCCAAATGTTATTTTGTCTGAAGTAATTGTTATTTTGCTTAAAACATTATAATTACACGTTCTAATACATACATAATTTAAATTACCTACAAATCTAATTTACCGACTTAATCCAGATAATCTTTACGTCCCACAATTAAAAAGTTTTTATACCATACCCTTATTAAGTACAATTCTAAAATTGTAAAAGCCTTTCTCTGCGCGATATCGGCCCTAAGTGCAACGACAAAGGGAACACTAACAAAAGTCATTTAAGTGGTCGGGAGTTTGACGCAAATATCTCCTGACCTAGGAGGTTGAAGGTTCATCTTGAGGAGGAGCAAGCCAGCATCTGGACTGGTAATTAAGCACATCTGCCTACGTACAATTTTGAACCGCCCCGGATGAAAGTTCCCCATTCGCCTCAACGTCCATTCCAGTACCTACAAATTGCTAAACTTTCAATTAAAGAGTTGTTATTCAAACCGCTTCCTTCTCAAGATGGAATTATATTTTATTTTCACTTAACCCCGATACTTGTTTCTTACTTACGCTGCGATTCCTCAAAAGGAATTACGACGATTTATTAGCAAGTGTCTATTTTGATTAATTTCTTGCGGTTTTGAATAACAGTTTACAGATAATTTACGTCTGGCAAGCTTTTTGTTGCTTTTCACGAGTAGAAAGTCTGTAAATGGATTGATTTAACATCCAATACAATTCCATTGTATTTTAAATTTATATTTAAAATTACACATTTTAAATTTTATAAGTACTATTCACTACGTAGTAACTTTTTGATAGAAAGCTGACATTTTAATGTAACCCTAACTTTACTTGTTTTAAAATGTCATTGAAGTTATTGTGTGCTACAATCCAATCCTACAAGAACTTCCAATACACATCCATTTTCTTTTACATAATAAGGATTGTTTTGTTTTCAGTTGTTTGAGTAAAGCGTTTGTCGCCGGCTAGATGCGCGGGCGCACGCTGTGGGAGCATGCTCGCGCACCTCATTGTCATTAGCGCCGCGCTTGCGGCTGCCAGCTCAGGCAAACATGGTAAGTCAAACTTTTACCATTTTAAACGACTTCAAAAAAGCAATAAATTTGTGATTTGTAGCATTTTTTAATATTAATCGAATTAGTTAAGCAAGTTGTAATGGAGAACAAAAAAAAACTATATTTTTTTCATTTTTAATATCATTAATATTGTATTTTTAACTACTAAATATATCAGGTGTTTCTATTTTTTTAATACAAATTAGTAATTTGACAATAAATTATTAACGACTGTTCATTGCCCTTAGGTTATTTGCTATCTCTAAGTCTTAAAATTATGCACATTGCACACCACCCATCTTATCTCTAAAAATTACTTTCAAATATATTTATGATACTAAACAACAGAGTTTCAATAATCAGTATGTTATACACTTTGGCGGTATAACGTTTTGTTTGAGGTAGATTCTCCGTTTGACAAATCAGATTACAGTGAGACATCTCGCAATTTGACTTGTTCTCGACTCAAGCAAGAAAAAATTGTGAAAATTTAAAATTCGATAAAATTCATTTACCCTTAAATCCGTTTAATGCCAATCTCCATTCTAAAGCTCTCGCTTCATTACGCACCTTGGATTGTAAATTCAAATTTTGTCTAAAACTTTTAAAACTAACTCACGACGCGCCCAAAAACCAGCGGCGCCTGTTGTTTGCAAATAATAATAAATACAGAAGTTAAAAAATTTCGCGTAAAATTTGCATACGCCTTGCCGAGGGAAGCTCAGTTTTTTATTATTTTACCTTTGCCTCATCCCTCACGGCTTGTCCCTAACTCATTTAATTTAAACGAATATTTCCTGGCTTCATAAACATTCATTTGAGTAATGAAATTTTAAAACGTTAATCCTATGACAGATACAGGTGTGCTGTCCGTCTGTCTGTGCCGTTAAAAATAAGTTATTAACTTCACAAGAGTATTTTTAAGTTGAAAACGTAATGCGATGTGTGTTTCACTTTTGAGATATTTAAGCTCATGTGTTTTATACTTTTATGAAATTCAGTTATGATTTTGCAGAATCTTTTGTTTTAAATAAAGGTAATGATGAATAGACTCATGTCAATATAGGTTAGGTAATAAGCATAGGTAGTTTCCTTGTATGCAAACGAGCACTTTTATTGCTATGTCCACAGTTTTTAATATACTCCGAGATTTTAGCCAAAAAAAAATCTGAAACCTACGAATATTTGAAATTCAAAAAATTATTACTCCACAAATGTATATCTCTATATTCATTACAAATGTTCATTTCAAAGCGAATCTAAAAAAATCTGCTCCGAAAAATTACGTTTATAATCAAATCTGTTTTGTTTCAAATCCTCTGAAGTATTTTCTGACAAACGTAAACTGTTCGAAAGCAGATGGTCGTTTGTACTTCGCGATATTTTACAAAAAGCCGACAAGCGAAGGTAACCGTGATCTACGGAACGCTCCCCTACTCACTTTCAACTCTAATCCCTTAATTTTCCCTTTCATTAATAATCACCAAACACAAATTTATTTTCTTAGGGTAACTTACTTTTTTGTTCATTAGTTTTGGTTTCGCATTTGTTTCAATTTTCCAAGTAATCTTGTTGGGGTCAGATGCTGCAGACAGTTTTTTTGCAGATCATTTTGATTTTACGTTTAATGTACCTGAAAACAAATCTAATATACAATTGTTTAGGGTTCTGTAGCTGCCAATAAAGTTTTTGCAGTTCCTTATCTTACCGTTAATTTTACGAAAGCACCTATGCGTTATACATGGCCTGGTATAACATTTTTATAAAAAATTAATATATTTCGGGTATTAATAGCCCAATCTTACATTCTTATAAATTAATTAATTAATTATAAATCTTATTTTCTTTTGATCTGATCTGGATATACTTTGTTCTAAAATTTTCTTTTAGTAAGTTTAAAACTAAAACCCTGCATTAGAAAATCTTTTTCTAAAAGTCTGAAATTTTAATTATTTTGGAGATATCCATAAAGAAAAATGCATTTGTGTTTATTTACATGTATTTTGGTTTGGTCTAAAGAGAAAACATGTTTGGTACTTTTCAAATGCGTGATTTAAAATAAATTTTCAATGACACAACGTAGAACGAGCTACAGCTAGGTATATGTGTAATTTAACATTGTCTATGAAAGTATATTTTTTAGCTCGCCATTTTTACTTCTTTCATTTGATTTCCTACTCAATATGGTAGTATAAATAATGACGCATTTTTTTAACGTAACATCGACCATTTTTATTTTTATTTTTTTTTCAAATAAGAATCGATTGGTCTAATGAACACAAACGTACGTGACATGCTTAAATCATAACTTTTCCATAAACAATGATAAATATTTTTTAGCTTTTGTCACTTTCACTTCATTCATTTGTATAACATAATGAAGCCCGCTTGCTTCATTCCTTATTTGCTCAAAGTTCAAAGGGTAGGTCGTGCTTTTAAACGCGATTATGCATTTACATAACATTTTAAATAAGTTTATGAAATTTTCCATTTTCATATACTTACATTGTCTATGAAAGTATATTTTTTAGCTCGCCATTTTTACTTCTTTCATTTGATTTCCTACTCAATATGGTAGTATAAATAATGACGCATTTTTTTAACGTAACATCGACCATTTTTATTTTTATTTTTTTTTCAAATAAGAATCGATTGGTCTAATGAACACAAACGTACGTGACATGCTTAAATCATAACTTTTCCATAAACAATGATAAATATTTTTTAGCTTTTGTCACTTTCACTTCATTCATTTGTATAACATAATGAAGCCCGCTTGCTTCATTCCTTATTTGCTCAAAGTTCAAAGGGTAGGTCGTGCTTTTAAACGCGATTATGCATTTACATAACATTTTAAATAAGTTTATGAAATTTTCCATTTTCATATACTTATATCGTGTACATGATAAACTACCAACAGAAATTATACATGAATGTCTAGTTTTGATGGCCCAAATTCGATTTTCAATGAATTAATGAAGTTTTAATTGTCAAAAGCAGATTTAAATCAATCTCCATGCATTTATTGTCTCTTATTATGTATTTACTGGAATTACTTTTTTTGAATTAGTTGAAACTTTATTGGCGGAGAGATTTTTTTCTCTTATGTATTTACCTACACAACATTTACGAAAAAATTGATAGCCCAAATTTAAAAGTTTGACTAGTTGGAGTTAATCCTCAGCGGTTTATGTCTTCGGATCAAGCGGCTTTTGAACAGACGGCGCGTCAGCAAGACATTATTTTATATATTTGTTTTGCCAAAAAACCTCACACTTATGGCTGGAAAAATAACAATAACCTACGCCTACCATTTTAATAAGAAATAGGTGCTCTAAATAATTTTGTTACCTTTTTTCTATCTTGTCCATTATCACTCAGCGCCGTCACTAAAATATTATGTTCAATGTGAAAAACATTTTTTTGTGATTCCGTAAAAATAATTCTAATACCAAATAAAGCAACGACGGCGACCGATGTGAAAATACAGGTATGTGTGAGTCCAAAGCGGCTAGCGTTTAAATTATTTATGAAGTTGAATGGAATAAAAACGTTGAAAATAAAATTAATTACTGATGGATATGTGAGTTAATACAAAATTCATCGGTCGGGGCTTGAATAATGGGAAGCAGTGGAGTGCGAAACATTCACATATCAACGGTGGTGATGAACGCGTGGAATGAGACGCAGCGACGCGTGCGTGGCGACGCGTTTACGTTCAAAAGTTACATCCAATTAACAGAATTCGATGATGTGCAAGTTTCAGTCGCGTGGATGAATTTGACAACCGCTGTCATGGTTGAAAATTCAAAATAAAGCATCGCTTTGATTCGAGTCCATATTTAATGGATCATTGCTAAATGCAACAGAATATTGCTTCCGGTTGATAAACACGCTGTCAAACTTTGAAGACTTAGTGTTTTCAAATTCCGCAAGCGTAAAATAAATAAATAAAAAAAAAACATATCCTTATATTGGTTGGTGGTTAAATTTAAAGGGGGTTTCCATAAAAGAATCAGTAGTTTCAAAGAAAATGAAATGTAATTAAATTGATGATGTCGAACAGCCATCATAAACCATGTCATCACTGCAAGCCGCAGAAAACTGATTTACCAAAATTTCAAGTCGTTACGAGGTCATAAAATGAAACAAAACTGAAGCAGAACAACAAAAAGTATTAAATCTGAACTTTAATAAGTATTCTTTCCTGTAGAACAAAATTAAATTTTAAGATACCTATTGAAAGTGATAACTGAAATAAAGTAAAACATTCGATACATAAAAATTTTAAACAGCTTCAAATTCGTCCAACGCAGATTTTAAGAATCTGAGTTCTTAAGTGAATTACCAAAAAGATCTTAACTGAGATCTCCAAACGGCTTAAAAAATAAGCGATTCAATAAATATAAGAGGAATCTCAACAAACAAACGATAGCAGAAGGTTTAATCTGTAAGATGTACAAATCGCTCGTTATGCAAATTGGATTTCTTGCAAATTGAAATCGTTTTCATAAGCCAATTCTGTAAGAATTTTTTTTACAAAATAAACAAATTATCTCTGATTTCCTCAAGTCAAAGTGGATTACAATTACTTTAATTATGTAAGATATTGGTTTAGCGTAACATCGTTTAGCCAGTAACATTTTACCCACAGATATAAAATCAAAAATTATTTTCCATTTAAAAAGGGCATATAAGCGTCTACATATCCTTGAGTCGTAAGTCGACGCTTTCACTGATAAAAATTGTATTGGGATCTCACGTCTGTTCACTTTATTCGGTTTATAGTTTTAAAACTATTTTTTTGCCAGTTTGAAAATAAATCGCTTATTAAAATATAAGATACTTATTTGAATTAGCTTGAATTGATAGATATGACGAATTGAATTATCATGAACTATAAGTCCTCTTCTTAGTTACGCCATAGATTTTGTTATTTGTTGTCGTCATATATATACGTGTACAGTTGTGTAAGTCAACTATAAGTCAAGTCAAGTATATTAAGTTCTTTAAGTGATGTAATGTGTTTCAAATCACTTAAAAATTAAATATCTACACTTTTCCTAAATCTGAACTGTTTTTGTACTCCTCTGTCTGCGACATTTTATTAAAAGTGTAGGAAGGGTGTACCTTATTTGGTGAGTAGTGTTAGAGACTGCATTCATATTGCGAGTATGATACCTACTCAGGCTCAGTTGAATTGATAAAATCTTTTTTAGACTCGATTCAGTAAAACAAATGCGCAATACTGTTTAAATTTCAACAGAAATTAAAGTAGTAGTACGATAAGCGAACTTACATTAAGATGTAGGAACGTAACAAGTGACAGCAATAAAAAGGAACAAACCATTCCTGAAATCTGGAAAGAACTCTTGAAGAAGCAATTTTCCGCTTTATCCCTTGGTATTATGAATGTAGGATGCGTCACGTATAAGCGTGAAGGCTTAGTTGCGCTTCACAATGACAGAGCAAGACACGGTGTCAAGTACAGAAAATTATGTCCATTCATCCAGCAAAGCGAGGATTAAGCGAAATGGGGACGCATCTTCAGCGGCTGACTTGTGAACTCTATGCTTCCAGATGACAACTTTAAAGCTACAAGTGCAAGTGCACGGTAATTAAAAATGGAAACTAGAGCGCAATTTAAAACCTGAAATTTAACATCGTATTCTCACAAACTTTACGATCTCAATGACTTTATCTTCGAGATTAACTATTGTGGAATTTTATGCAGCCTTTTTAATATTTCAAGAACCATAATTGAATAGGACGTTGTTCTTCTTTACAACTTTTAGCTATATACTCGTATTTATACTTAATTGTTTAAGCTGTGCTGTGTCAGAAAGTGAAAAAAGTCTCAAATTCGTTTTGTAGTGTAATCTACGTTAAACATTACATACATAAGCACGAAACCAAAATTGTTTTGTGCTTATGTACATCAGACACGATTATTTAAATGTATGCTCAGCGAAACATCAATATGTCCTTTTTATTTTGAATTTTTTTAGGTATTGCTCAATGAATTGAACGATTACAAAACAATATAAAAATCATAATACAACATATTACGAAATTATATTTCGAGCTGGTTTTATATAGAAATCAGTACAAAACTTTCCTCGATACGTTAATGGGTTAACAAAAGTAATTGAAGCATTATGGGAAAAGATATCCAGTGGGTAGTAAAAGCCCAGATAATGTCCTCTGGCACTAATTAAAACTTTTGAACAGTGGAGAAAAAGGGGTTGAGAAATATGGCGTTCAGCAGATAGTAATGGCGGTTTGGCCTTGTTTAATTTCCTGGGTTTTTCTTCTCTGGATTCAAATTAGAATATTAAACTCGTCGCGGTCCACAATTGCCTCGCTCATGTTTATTTTTCTTATTAAAATACTTTGTTATTTACTGAGTTTTATTACGACTGAAATTTATTTGCGGATCAGATTACGTTTTCGTAAAGATTAAAGAAAGGGTTTATTTAAATATTATTCCATGATTCATTAAATTACTTATTTTCATATGTTAAAAAACCTTCAATGAATTAGTAAACTATTTGAAGGTTGGTTTGATTGGTATTTGATATTATTTTTTATATTTTAAGGATTTGTATAAAAATTTAGTTTTTATATTTACTGACGTTGGTATTAATGTCAGTAAAAATACACGCAAAATCATACTATTGGTGATTATCATCCTATTAAAATTAAAATTAATAAAATCCAGTTCATAAATCTAACGGATCATTCAAAAAGAGTCATTAAATGAAACTTGTATTAATCATAAGCTTTTTGTAAACCTTCGTATTTTTTTTTTAAATGATTTACCAGTTAATAAATTTTTCTAATACACAAAGAGAAATGTTCAAAAACTGGTATCACTCGGCATGCATGTAAGGTAGTAGACGCCACGTTTACTTATGTGGATATAATGCAACAAGCCATAAAAATTAGTCTTATAGTTTAGTTTAGAAGTTAGGTATGATTGTTGCTTGACACTCTACCTAGACAGGAAAATAATAAAAGTGATGAAGTTAATATGTTTTACATACTTATAAAAAACTTTACTACAACGTTGATTAAATCTCGTTAATGTTTTACATTGGATTAAAATGTGGTTTGAAACATATTGAGAATATTAAGTCTCTAATAAAATTTGTTAAAAACGAATACAGCCACATTGAACACTAAGAAAATACGTAGTAATTTTTTTCATAGAGGCGCAACCGTTAACCTGCTTTTAATTTCACTTATCCCGTACAATTGAAAGAACGAGCAATAATATTTCAATCAATGAAAGTCTGAAAGGAAAGTAACAGTGTTTTCGTCTATTGCGTTATTTTTTGGACGGAAGTGGCGTATTAATTAATATTCTCATCAATCATCCCCTCTCCTTGAACCCTACGTCATCACCATTGTTCTAAGTCAAAACCTCGCAAAAATAACACCCACGGAAACGAGACCCTTGTTTCATATAACGTAAGTGCGATTATTATATACCAACCTAAATTACTTTGCAACAAATCTAAAACTTCTGTTAAACGTAATTTCAGTCACTTAGTCACGGGTTCAGCTTTTGAGAAATAATTAAAATTACTTGACAAAAAAAACGAAATCTCACTTGTGAGAGCGGGTTTCAAAATAACGCCAAAATAAAGAGTTTCTTTATAAAAGGTTCTTCACATGTGAAACTTGTTAAAAAACGGCTTTGGACGTTTTATGAGTATGTAACAGTAGTTTACAACACTGGGGGAAGAGACGATGTCAGAAACCTTCTATTTAATGACAAGTCTGAGCCAAAACGTTCCCTATTTGAACGCAATCTTTTGACATCCGGTCCGAGCGCTAGCATCGAAGCAATTAGGCAACGGAAGTGTACTAATGACGTATACAGAACCTTCGTTTACTCTTAACAGCTAACATCGCAAGTGGCCGACTATTCTTCTCAGACAACAGGGATAAAAGTGAAAAGAAAAATAAATATCGGAATTTTATGTATCGGAAATTTTTGTTCAGCACAAATTTTTTTTTTGTTCAATAAAAGTCAAAGTAAATTATTATAGATACCTTTCATAATTAAAAGTGAATCTATACGCCACTTTAATTATATTTATTACTAGCTGTTGCCTTGTGGTTCAGCGCAAGTTTTATCTTTTGAGCCACTCGGGTTTGTCCCCTTAAACCCTGGAAATCCAAAAACTGAAGCATTTTGGAAACCAATAAACCCCAATAAAATGTTTAAATTCCAAAATTAGAACATTTTAGGAACAACGAATTCAATGTAAACGAAACAATAAATTCGAAGTATTTGGAATTTAGCTTGAAGATATTTTAAAAAACTTCACAATCCTATAGAAAATTTCAAACCCCGTGTTACCCCGTTAAAATTTCATAACCTAAAAACTTGATACCCATCATTTTTACATTAGTGAAACACTTTCCACGTCTAACATGGATTTTATTTAAAATTTTAGGAATGTAAGATGCATTTGTTATTATATTCAAATTGATTCATATTATTGCTTTAATATGTAATGTGAATTTGTTATTTAGATTGAGCTTACTTCTATAATAATAATAAGCCCTGAAATATATGATATCCTTCAGTGAAAGTCCCGTCAAAATCGGTCCACCCGTTTCGGAGACAGGCAAAATGCAAAAAAAAATGCTTTTAGTTAAAAGTAACGTACACACTTTCATATGCATTTTGAGAAAACCTTTTATTTCGACATTACAAAAAACACTCCAATAATATAGAAAAATTGTTGGTTAGGTAAATAAACGTATAAGGAAATTTAACTCAAACCTCACACATTTGAATACGAATTAAATTTTTATGAGCAATCAAACATATGTGCAGAAAAAAGACACATGACTATTAATGTTATGTTTTAGCTTTTAAAAATTACAAAATATTCAGTACGAGCCGGACTCGTGTTTTGTTCAAGAGATGACACAAAAAATCCAAGTTTCTGTAACTCGAACCAAAACGTAATGTGGCAAGTTTTTTGAGTTAGTTGATTGAAATAGCTCGGGCCTGCGTGAAAGCTAATTTACGGAAAGCCGTGAAAAGTTAACCCTGAGTAGAGACGTTAGGCTGAGTTCGCAATGACGCTGCCAGCGTGCGGTTTCCAACGACTAAACTTGTTTCCATTTTCGCGCTTTCTATTCCAGTCATTGAACAAAAAAGGAATGGATTGGGAATTTTCTGTGGCTTTTCGATACCTGCGCCATATTTTTTGTATAGCTTGCTAACATGTCGCTATTACTATGATTCATCTATATATCCGTATCCACTTCTGACGAATTAAAGCTCTGCCATCTCAAGTAGGAATAACGTTCGAATTGAAACTTACGTTTAAACTTAAAATTACACAATCTGTCGTATACATATCTCAATAGAGTTAACTTAGCTCATAACGTCCTTGTTTGACAATAAATAAAAATAAGAATCATATTAATTCGAGTCTTAACCAAACTTCACATACAAATATTATTTTTAAACAAATAAAGCAACCAAATTACGGTCAGCCTGGTCAGAAGCTACAGCCTATAAAAGCCTATCACTAGTTTGACATCCTCCAAAATCCCCCAAACAATACAATCTTTAGTGACCTACCCCACTCTCAGGAACGCAACGTAATGTTCACTCTGCCCTGAATTAAGTGAGCTTTCTCATTATATCCAACCATTCTTTACATCATGATTATATGATATCAGAAAATATTAATTAAAATACTTAATCAATCACAAAGACCCACATCTCGAAACACACAATGACTCAACCGTACAGTCAGATTATGGAATCTTGTGATGCAGGTGTAATGCAACGATCTGGTATAACCTACATACATATATATTAATACTACATCCAAGACCGTTAAGAAAACAATGCGTCTTGCAAGTTCCGCCTCCGCAGCCGGGATTCGAGCCAGGTACCTCTTGCGCAGTAGTCGGTTATTTACACCATTGCGACACAGAGGCCGTTAATAATCCAACGTTAACTACCATTAAAAGGTGTTACTTATTGTTTTGATTAAAATTATTTTACTTAGCTCGCTGTTCATTTTTTTCGTACTTGCTGTTGCCTCACAGCTCAATGCGCGTTTTATCTTGTTACCCCCTCAGGGACAAACCCCTTAAACCTGGAAATAAAAACTGAAGCAAATTTGAAAATTGGTACATAATAATAAAAGGTACATATTTCCAGTTTTGAAAATCCTATAAAAACTTTATTATATACAATTCTGATACGAAATTCCTACCCCCCCATAAACCCTCTAAAATGTTGAAATTCAGAAATAACGAGTTTATGAGGATATTGAAATTTCAGCATCTTTTAAAACTCGACACTCCCTTAGAAAACTTCAACCCCTGTTTTGCCCCCCAAATGTTTAAAATCGAACAGTTTGATATCCGTCATTGAAGCGAGTGAAAAGCTTTTCAAATTTACATTGTTTTTGGAACAGACAGACAAAAATATTAAAAATTACTCTTTGTCATTGGTAGCTTCTTATCTTTGTACTTTCATATGCATTGAGTAAAAAGCTGTTATTTGGATATTACAAACAGAAACTGGAATCTTATTTATTTTTACGCAAATAGAAGATTCTAATAATCAAACTGTTAAATTAAAAAAAACACGTGGTGACATCGATAATAATGATTCCCTTATTGTTTAATTTTCATTTATTTTTTCATTCAAATCACAACTTTTTAAATTTACATTTAATTCACTGCAAATAAGTTTTAATCTTTATCTAAATCCAGAAACATATTTTAAATAAATAATATCATCGTATAATAGCATTAGTAGTACTTACTTTAGAGGAGCTTCTCCGTCACGCGATCTCATAATGGAGTAATAAAGTTACAAGAAAGAAAACTTTTGTCGCTCGCTGCTCTTTTGCGTATATCTCAGCCAGTTAACTTTGACCCCTATATTGCATACAGGCGTACCTCAAATTGAGGTAACGATAGAAAAGAATTGCTTTCACACTGTTCAGGGTTGGCAAAAAAAAATCCATAATCAAATAATAAAGGTTGAATTGACATTCATCATACTTATATAGGCATGAGAAATAAAGACCATCAGATCTATTTTTAATTTGTATTCCTTTTTCAAAATAATTCAAGACTTTTTGATAACAAATGACCAACTTTTTAATAACGGTACTCCTGGTCCGGACTATAACAGGAAAGAGCGCTAAATCTATTAAGGATAATATATTTAAGACTAGTGCAGTAAGCAAAGTGAGCCGGAAATTAACTTTTACAATAAAAATGATTTGTGAAAAAAAATCTTAAAAAGTAAATATTGTAACTATTTCATATTAATTCCATAGCATCAATAAGGCTTCCTGTTCTTGTTGATAAATAATTTATGGTTATTTAAAAGTTTATATTTTATATTATTCCTACATATTGCGTGGGTGTTTTTCTAAGAACGCTCATGCCGGAATGACATAATCCACAAGAAAAGTTTTCCCTGTCTATAAATAACCTGTTATTCTGATTTTTTATGAAAATTTTATTTTTCTATGAACAAATAAATAAATCGTGCATTAAAATAAGGTTACCACTTTAAAAGGAAAATTGATCGACAGTATAGCGGTTCGCCGCATTATATAGATCACAGTTTCACAGATTATGTTTCCGATTTGACTGTTAATTGAAAACCAAGTCCATGTTGGTTATGTTGTGTGATACATAAAACAAATTAATGAGCTTCGCATGTGCAAACAAATACATTACGTAACACATTATGTAAAGGTTATTCGTTCGTTTATTTTTCATAGTTGTGGTGGTGAAATGAAAGGGGTCTGGTGTTTTTGGTTTGTTTTGGAATCTGTTTGTATTAAAGTCGTCACGTGCCTCCTCTGATGAGCAGGCGACGTGATATCACTCACTTGTACGTGCACCCTACTTAAGTCGAGATTTCGCGCTAAGCTTACAAAAATGTTACATAATGTAAGCAAACGTAAAAATGTTTTCTGTTCAGACAGCAGCTCAAGATTTTAATTAATGTTCTTTTGATTTTGCTTATTTTAATTTTTTACTGTTAAACAAGAATACTTTTTCTTGGAATACCTACTGTTCTTGAAATTCTATTTTTATTACAAAGTGTGTTGTTTAATTCACTATTTTGTTCATGTACTCGTATTTCCTTTTCCTTCCAAATCCAATAAAGCGTAAGCACAGACAATAAGTTATTACAGTTTTAGTGCCATCAACAGTTGATGCGAGTTTTAAATTTCTTCAATTAGAAGTAATTAAGCTGAATGAGAAATGGGAAAAGTTTTCAAAAGTTGCGGCCAAAATTTTTTAAATGAACTCTTGAACGGTTCTTTTTTTCGACATGCAAATTTAATTTCCCCATTCAGTATAATAATAAAGTCATCCAGAGTTTCTTCTCATTGAGTGACTTAACTGAACAAGATGTTTGAGAATGTTACCTTTGGGGATTACCCGACGGCGTAATCTCAAACTTTCCCTTATATTAAGTCAAAAGTAGGCAAATTAAATCCTGTATTAAAAATTCATTGGTGTTTATGAAAATAAAATAAAGATACAGAAAATTCAACTATTTAGCAAAGTACCTATTTAAAACATTTCTCAATCCCTTAATATATTTATCCTACATATTACGGTAAAACACCCGCGATTTTGGACGCAAACTAACAAAATGAAAAGCAAACTAAAGTTTATGTAAACACTTTAAATACCCAAAGGACAAATCCATCATTCTGAAACAAGTTATTAAACAAAACTCATTTCTCAAATTAAACTTACGCCACAAATTAATCAGAATTTAATTCATCAAAAGACAGGTATATTACTACAAACCAGAAGCCACTTAACATTATATTAAGGTAATCTCTTGGGTTGATCCCTTTTAGTTTCGTTACCATGGTAACCAAAGGTTATTGAAGATTAACGTTACCTTCATAATATCAAATTCTATCGGAAACGTTGCCATAGTTTTTACAGTAAGAGAATTTGATGTCCGAAATTGGATAGTATGCAGGTAATTATCCAACAATCCGACCGTAATCATTGCATGATTATAACGTGTATTTTAAATATATAAAAATGAAAGCCCGCTAATTTACATTCATTTCATTTCACCGTTCTCCTTTAAATAACCACGACGAAGTTAAGCGTCTGAAATAATTTCAAAAAAAGATACTTGAATTATAAATTTAAATCTACAATGAAACCAAAGGAAATAATAAAACCCTGACCTTATCCTTCCGTTTCTTTAGACGGAAAATCCAGGAAATATCGGGTCTTAGATTAACAAGAAATTCTATTTTTAAAATAATAAATTGTACAGCATTTAATAAAGCAAGAACAGTTACAGCCTGGCAATGAATCAAATCAATTTTCATTTAGTTTTTTGCTTGGGTTCCTACGTACCCAACCTGATAAAATTATGTTGATTATGCAGTTTGATAAAAATATGCTTAACAATATTTTATGTAACAACTACTGTATTTCGAATAATGGTTAGAGACACGACAGAGGCTGCTATACACATCAACATGTACTTAAATATGAAAATTAGAACATGGCCCTTGGTATGAATGTGAATTAAGACATAGCCTGAAGGTGTCTGTACCGAAACGAAACCACCTACCGATTTGGTTGGTTTTCTTTGCTTTTTAGGGTTCCGTACCCAAAGTGTAAAAAACGGGACTCTCTTACTGAGACTTCGCTGTCCGTCAGTCCGTCCGTGCGTCCGTCTATCTGCGGACTGTACCTCAAGAACCATAGCAGCTAGAAACTTGAAATGTAATGTAATAAATAGGATTTTTGAAACTAAAATAGTATTTTTACCTTGAAATGTCCCTTCTCGACAAAATCTGTTGCCGCTAAATTATGAAATTATCTAAAAAGTATATACTGTTTAATCTTACAAGGTGGTACGGAACCCATCATGTGACAGTCTGACTCACACTTGACCGGTTTTTTAGCATCCTCTCTTACCCGGAGAATCGTGACGTACAGATAAAACATTTAAGTATTACTTACAAAGATTAAAAAGTATATTTCAATAATGATAGGACAGGCAACAATGCTGGAGTTTAGAAACGCACTAGTTTAATAATACAAATCTTTACATTTGAGTCGTTAGTGCTAATCTACACACGAAATAGGTCACAAGCGCAAGCTGCGCTGCGACCACATAAATAATTTATCAGCCACATGACGGCTGTTTGCTAATAAAGCGTAGATTCGCGCTGCAAAATTAATAAAATCAGCAGCAGAACAGAGGTTCGACGCTGCTTCACCCCGCTCCAGTGACAAATGGCCAACTGAAACTTTCATTTAGCTTCCATTCCAATCGTTTGCTTTTTTAAAAGAATTTTATTCTTGCGCCTCTAACAATAGAACTGAACGTTTTATCTAACAATGTTGAATTTTATTATAATTCCGTCCTATACGAACAGTAAACCACAAATATATAAGTCCAACTCTACTTACTTTAAAAATCTAAACAAACCAAATCTATTGAAACCAAAACCAAACGTAGACCTTCGGAAAAAAATTTGATCCCCTCCTGCTTTTCAACTATGCTGAAAAATTTATTCTTAAATTTGATTTATAATTGATGATAAATAGTTTCTGAAATATTTAATACATAGTTAAGAGCTATAGAGTTATATCTATGTCCAAAGCCCTATGCTTGTGAGTGTGTCCAATATGAATATGTATATTCATAATTTGAAGGTTCAGTATAAATCGATTTAACGAAGAAAATCGTTTATGTATCTTGTAATTTCATTAGGGGGTGGTAATCAAATTTAAATTTTACTTAACCTGTTTGCTTTAATGTGCTTTATCATTGCATCTGAATGCTAGAGTTTAAATAATTTGTGAATTGTTATTTAACTGTAGGTATTTACAGTAAAATCGTCGGTAAAGTGAAAAAGCTCCCATCCGTAATATTACAGGAGGTACTGATTTATCATGCTCATGATGGCCGCAATGCTTGGTGCTGTCTCCACGGTAAAATATATGGGCTCTTTGAAGAGCAGAAAGATGGGTAATTTCATTGAATTTATGAACGTATCAACGAGAATGAGAATCTTAAATTTAGACGAAAATTGTGATAGATATATTGTTTATGTTAAATTGTTTACGAGATATTTTACACAATCGTTTTTAACTCTGTTATATAGTAATTATATTTAATAAAGTATAAATATCCAAATTTGAAACATGCATAAACTACATTTTCATGTTTAAACTGCTGAATGGATTCAAATAAAATTTGGCAAGGAGATATCCTGAGGAAAAACATGGGCTATATTCTTAAAAATTAGATCTATGCGAATGAAGATTTTATCAAAAGCTAAAAAGACTCAAAGAACAATAATCAAGCAAAAAGCTGGAGGTTTTACAAAACAAAGTTTATTTAAAATTATTATAACAAGTCAGATTTGGATTCTCGTATAAATTATTGCTGTATGTTCGGGTTGTCGGAAATTTAAATAGAACACATATGGCGCGAGTCATATGCCTTGCTATGCTTTATTTGAATAAATATTAAGCGTGCGTCAAGGGCTTAATAGTTTCCCAAAGAATCTGATGTCGTCGGAAATAGGTACATCGATACAAATATACTCACTTATCTTTTATTTGATAATGAATGCGTTTATATGCTAGATAAAAAGTTTTAAAATACAACGTATATGGGTTGCCTGACTAAATCCAAGGCCTTCAATGTTAAATAATAGATTTTTTGTGTTTTCTTCCACCATTAAGGTATTCATGAAAATCAAGCAGAAAAAGATAAAATGTCATAAAAATAGTAAAAAACATTGATTGCTTTGTTCAGGATAAAACTATGTGATTACTAGGTTTCTATGTACAGCTGTACAGGTGTAAATTTGTTGACCCTTATCTGTTTTTTTAATAAAAGGTTATTTTATTCCCTTTCCAACAATTGTCTATTCAAAAGTGTACGCAAGCGAAAGATGAAATTTTAGTTTTATTAACACATAAAATTACAACATAATCGAAAAAACTGATTAAGTCCGACCCGCACTTGACCGGTTTATTGTTAGATTGTTTGTTGCTACCCAGTCCTTTAAAAAAAGAGCAAGTTTTACATGACATTGAGTTAAGGTAACAGGCAGGCAGGAACGAACAAAGAACATTTTACAACGCACCAGCTTGTGGTACTGTCAGGAACGGAATCGCATTTTTACTACCTTCAGCGAGACCGTAACTCTTATAGTTGCCGATGTTGCTCTGACACAAAAAGGTTTTGCAAAAAAAATTTACACACGCAAAAAATAAGTCTATCAATGTGCTAGGAAGCGAACAGGAAGTTAAACTTAAAAGTACCTCAAAATAATTTCAGGTATCTCACAGGCAGAATAGAGACTAGTGGTTCTCATTTTCCCTCTATTTTATAGTTATTTATATTGTACTGGAATTTCCAATAATATTTTCAACATAAAATTGTAGTAACACAATGTTTTAGATTTTTACCAACAGGAAGAAACTGCCCATCTTCTTCCTGTTCGAAAATAGGCCTAGCCCTTAAAATCCGTTGAAAATAAGCTTTAAAAACATCCCCTATACCCTGACTACTTCCAAACAAACTTTATCTTGCCAATGTCAATAGATAACTTTGTTTCCAGTTCCAAGTTTTCATGAGTCGCAGGTTTAGTTGCAAACAAGTTTTAACTTGCATTTCACTCATTTAATTAACGTAAATTATTAAGAATGTATTAAATAAAAAATTTATTGGTACCTAATTGATTGTTTAATTACTGAAAATATTTACAAAAATAAGTATTGACAGCCCTTTTTAAACGATTGAGACTTGTCTAAATAATAATCCATGACTAAACAACTAAAATTTCATAAATTAGTTATAAGATACAGCAGTAGTGTACCAAGGACCCCGCCTGTAACCAAATAACAATGAAGCTCATGTGTGCATACATGAGTTTGGTACAAAGTCGTGCGTATGCATACAAGCAGAAACACTGAAAATACTCTCAATCCAGAACACATACATTAAATCCCATTTTAACAAATTGATTATTCCAAAACTTATTCATTATTATAGACGGTTTGAGTTAAAAGGATTCCCGTTTAGTATTGTCAAAATACAGTTTGAAGTGACTAAAATTAACTTTAGAGACGTTTGTATTTAGAGAAGTTAAGTTACTCGGTAAACTGCTGACAGAATTGTATAAAATTGATCGTCCTCGTTATTAAATTGATGTTAACGGCAACTTCAAAAGTTATTCTTGTCCCGACCAGCATATCTATGTGAAGTTTATACTTGGAGAAACAGAACAAGTTGAAGTGTCTGTTTGTCAGTACAAGGTCTGAAAACGAGGTGCAACTATGGCGTAACTGTGGCGCAACTGTCCGACTACATCGCGACAACTTTGCGGTATGTTTGTGATAACCGCCACCTAGTATGCGACTTTACAACTAATGTTTGCTGATTCATTCACAGTTTACTCTCATCAATCTACGTCTTTATATTTCTCATGGTTTTAAAAACAAACAAAAAATTTTTTTTTTGTCTTAGCCAAGGTAAAACTAGGGCTTCGGTTCGTTGGTGGCCAGTTTTAAATGCATTGTTTTAACTTTGTTGTAGGAGGTGTGGAGGTGCCTGAGTTTGGGGAGCCTATTACGAACTTGACGGTACCGATCGGGAGAGATGCCACATTCAAATGTATTGTGGTCAGCCTCGGAAACTTTAGAGTGAGTTACCTTAATAACGGCCATTTGCTATTCGTTTTTTTTTTTCATTTCCACAAAAATTTCTTCAAAACAAAGCAGATAGGATTGAGTGATAACTATTTATTAAATTGTAGGTAGGTTGGGTGAAAGCGGATACGAAGGCGATCCAGGCGATCCACGAGCACGTGATCACGCATAACCCTCGCGTGTCAGTATCTCACGCGGACCACTCCACCTGGTACCTCCACATCAAGAGCGTTCAAGAAGAGGACCGGGGACAGTACATGTGTCAAATCAACACTGATCCCATGAAAAGCCAGGTCAGTGCACTGCAAATACAGGGAACTTACAATTAAATTATAACTAAGGTCGAAGCAGTTTTATACATATTATTAAACAAAGCGTGGCCAAACTATTAAATAAATCAACGAATTGAATTTATTGGTAGTATTTTACGGGTAGTAGTTAAATTACGCAAAGAAAAAAAATATAAACTTTGGAATAGATAGTTAGTTATCGATTTTACCTTTACCTATTTAGTTTTTGTTATTAATTGTACTGGTCTCCAGTTGTAAAACATAACAAAACAATTACAAATTGAAAAAAAAAATCTACGAGTATAATTAAAGTTGGTAGTTATTCGTTTGGATGGTGGAGGGAGGTAAAAAAAGGGAAATTAGCCAAACATCTTCCAATTCTAAGCCTTGTTTAAAACTGCTCCAATGTATACAAAAAAGAGTGCGACGGATAAATCAATGGTAGCGTTCCAATTCAACGCTGCTCTCAAACGAATTGCCTCTTGTATACTATTTAGCATTCGTCGACGGCGCCTGAATTCAGCCAACACAAGATATGAATGGCCTTCAATTTGTGCTTTAAACATGTTAATCAATCTGTTAACAAATCATTTCTAAAGCTGCTATCGTCGGTTAAAAGGCAACTTTACTATACCTAACTTGTTTTGGTTATAGATATTGGTATCTTGTGCTAACAATAATTTATTCCTTTTATAATTCAGTAATTACCATTCTAGGTTCATAGCAGGTTAGGTTTATAGAGCTTTCCAGTAGAGCAAGTGTTAAATAATAATTGTTTTGTTCTTTAGCATTTCTTGTAAACAAGCATACAAACTACAGAAAAAATACAAACATTTCTATCTTAGAAATCATATTTGTATGTAACAAACAAAGGTATCTAACAAAGTAATAATAGTATGTTAAATAAAAGTTGAGAATTATTAAACATTTATACTATATAAAGACAGTGCTTAAGAACCCATGAAGCCTATTAATCAATACATATTTTAACGTTTATATTAGATGGGCTTCTTGGAGGTGGTGATACCGCCAGATTTTATCCCAGAGGAGACGTCAGGGGACACTATGGTCCCTGAAGGTGGCACTGCTCGAGTCTCGTGCAAGGCTAGAGGGATCCCTCCACCGCGGGTCATGTGGAAACGAGAGGACGGTCAAGAGATAGTGGTGAGAGACCACACAGGTGCTAAAAGTAAAGGTACGTTTCAGAAGATAACATTTATTCAACATTTAATATAACTGAGTCTTCGTCGTCAGGGTTTTGTGTTAGAACTTTTGATTGTGTAGGGAGTGGTGAAATTAGAATCAAGCAACTTTACACTGAATGTTGACGACTCATCGTACTACAGTATATTATAATTATAAGAAACTTCATGACCCAATTGATAGCTTTTGGCATGAGAGCTGAATCAAAATAGCTAGTCTTAAATAAAGGAACCGCTTCAAAGACTGTTATAAAATTTGCTTTCGTTATTTTTTCTTCCATTTTTAATGGATGAAAAAATAATTTCATTCTTAATTGCAATAAAACAATAGACGAAATAATAATTTTTCACATTGTCTTGCTTCATTTTTGTTGCGAAAGTACTTACTGTATAGTTTAATGAATATGGTACAAATGTACAGTCGGATAGAGATGATAAAGATACAAAATATTTTTTTTAGTTTTTAGTTACCGACTGTCTCAAGAAGTTGCACAAATATTTTCTAAATTATTTATACTTTCTCCTCAATCCTTTTTTAACTGTTTCAAAAGCTACATAAAACACACAAACATAAAAGGAAGTTTGAAATTTTACGATACTTTTCTTACTTACGAAATTTTCGTGGATCGTCACCCATATATTTAAAAAAATCACTTCTCATATGTATAGCACTACATGCATATTTGAAATGTGGTTTTGAAGGCAACTGTACCGTACTACTTGTATAATGCAAAAGTCTGTGTGACCGCATTTGTAGAGACAATGAACCGAGGTATTCTCTGGATGAGTTTCGCGTCCAGTATTGTTTAAAGTTTGTCGTAATTAGTAGTTCTGCCGTGAATAGTCCTTGCTCTCATTGTGCGAACGAATCCAACTACTAGTAAAAATAAGCAATTTCAAAAATATGTTAACTAATCTAAATAACAGTTGAAACTCGCTGCCGTATAAAACTTATGACCCTATTAAATTATTGAAATTCAATTTACGGTCTTTATTTAAACAAGGAAGGATAGTAGGAAATACGCGAATCTTTCTGACCTACTTAAGTATAAAACAAATCACTTATGTAAACGAAATACTTTTTGTTTGTCAAAGAGGTTGTATTAACAGTGCCATGCCACTTTTATTAGATTAATCATTTAAACTAAACAATATATACGTAAAGAAGTCAGAATATACGAGTATATACCATTGTATTTTTTTTTTACTTTTAGTGAAATTATTATTACGAAAGTTTTACTTGTGGCAGCAGATAAAAAAGCTAATCCCCCTCCCTAAGAAAAAAAGACTGAGTGCAACGCTTTAAAATACACAACCTATTTAAATTACTTAATGTCATAAGCAAAGAAAGGCGTATTGAAATTGAGGCGAGAGTATCTTATTGAATTACCTTCCCCCTTAAATTTCTTAGCGTCAATCTCAAAATTCACATCGCATAAAATTTTGAAAATCATTTTATACCAGTGAATTTTTAACTCTCTTTTTAACGCGATCGAGGAACAATTAAAAAAGATATAAAAGCACTACGTTAGACTATGACAGTACATTTGGTAATTTGCTACCTTAATTGTTACAGAACAAAATACATATTCGCTACAACTTTGAATATTAGATAACTATTCAGACGTCAGTAGTAAAATTGTGTCAATGCATTGTTATAGACAGAAATTGAACGAGTTTTTGTTCAATTGCGAAATTAGGGGTAATGTTAGATTTAGCTCCACTTCATCTTCTTCCTATGTCGCACCTTTGAAAACAATGATGTAATTCGTTTTGTATTGTATTAGCAAATGTATGTTTTTTGTACAGTATTAAGTTACCAAGGAGAAGTGTTGAAGCTTACCAAGATATCCCGGTCGGAGATGGGCACGTACCTCTGCATCGCTGGAAACGGTGTCCCCCCTACAGTCAGCAAAAGGATACACATCAGTGTGCACTGTAAGTCTACCCTTCACATAAACACTTATACACTCACTTAATACTCACTCACACACTCACTTATAATTATAAACTCATTAGAAAGGTCTAATTACACAACAATACCCTACATTAATGATATTGCCAAACGTTGCTTGAAATATCATCAAATGTTGACGTTAAAATTATATGGTCTTAAATGACGTTATGAAGTGATGCATTTTAAGATATGGGCGCGACATATCCATACTCAAGTTCCATACAAATCCATACATCAACTGTGAACGAACGACGCACAAGGAAATAGTTAATAGTATTTGTGCCAGTGTAACAACAGTTGTTTATTATGAAATCTTTTTCTTCTTTAACACTTCGTATTAAATGAAACATTTGTTCCCGCACTAGAGTTACGGATTTGATCCCTACCGGCTGCAAACTTTTTGGAAAGTGCAAAAGTATGTAGTCTGGTTGCAGGAGTACGTACGCCCGCGGGCCCCGACTTTCATAATAACTTTTAAACCAGCAGCCCTAATACTGAACTATTCAATTTAATCTAGCCATTACGTAGCGATGAAAATATTATACCACAGAAGGCTGAACAAGAAGATTTATTTTTAACCGACTCCAAAACAGAAGGGATTTTTATCTTTCCGGATATTTTTTTTAAATATTTTCCCGACTACTCAGTCTGAAACGCATTCAAGCATAAATTCAACTTTTTAAAAGTTTTAGATCGGATATGTGTCGGCTGATCGACTGGAATCCAGCCCACTGTGCGTTGCGGTTCGAATCGCTATCATTTTAGTCCGCAGATGTCTTCACAAAGTACTGTTAGCATGTCAACTAAACGTAGAAAGTTACGTACTGCGGATTACGAAAGTAGTCCAAAATGAGGTAACATCCATTTTCATTAGGTATGTTTCAGCAAATATAACCTTGCGCCGTGCTTACATAAATTTTATGTTGATAATATGAAATTAATAATATTTTGTGCTAGGCAGTCATGACAACAGATCATAATGACTACCAGAGATAGGTAATCAAACTTTATAGTTTAATCAGCGGATACATAAATAGCGGGCCGGTAAAACTTTTTGCTGTAAAGGTTAAGCAAGATTTCATTTTAAGTAACTCCTTCTAGCATAGTTTATTATGGGAACAAGATAATAAAACTTGAAGTAATATAAAACTAAAGTGACAGATTTATTAAAGGAAGAGACCATAAATGGGCAGAAAAGTGTAGTACCTCCCCCGTTGCAAGTGGATACACATAAGTGTCCAATGTAAGTCGATATTTTATATGAAAAGGATTCCACCATCAAAACGTTTTTCGAATAAATATGAGCCAGTATATAATTTATATGTAGGTATAAACATTTATCAAACTGTGGTTGTATGTTCACAAAAATACGATGAAAAACCATGCAAAAGAATTTATAGATTTCTCTATTTTTAGGCCAATGTTTTTTTTAATTGGTTTTTGGTATGCAAATTGTAGGTACTTTATATATTTCAATGAAAATTTCTTTAAAGTTATTTATTAATGAATAAAATCAATAATAATAGGACGCTAATGAAACTTCAAAAGATAATAAGGGTCTTGAATAGGTCGCAAATAGGTATTACATACAAAACATAAATATGGCATACTATTTTAGGATAATAAATTATAATTTTAGATCTGAAATACCTATACGTTTTCAAAGGATTTCTTATTGCGTATTCTCATTTATAAAAATGTATGTTCAATCTTATATAAATTACTTATTACGTAAATTATAATTAAATTCTTAATATTATTAATGAAGCTTGTTTACTAAATTAAAAGTATTATTACCGCAGCGATTGTGCTAGGTTGCCGCCACCGGACACAGTTTTCTAAGGTGGTCGGCGACAATAAGTGGCAAAGTGTCTAACACAAGATATACGTTTGCGCAAGGCCTTAAGACCGTGCTGAATTATTTACTTAAATAAAGAATAATGTAATAGATATCATTTATTAATAAATTCTTTGTTTTCATTCACCCAGTCCACCCAGTGATCCAAGTCCCGAACCAATTGGTGGGAGCTCCACTAGGCACTGATGTCAACCTCGAATGCTACGTCGAGTCCTCACCCAAATCCATCAACTACTGGGTTAAAGACCCTGGTGAGATTATTTACCATCCATATTGTACAAAATTATTATTCCGACCTAAATTTATGTAATATGTATATTTGTGTAATATGGATAAAACAGTTAATCCTTCAGAGAAATTAGAAAAATTCTGACGCTCATCCCAATTAGATTTACTCACTGCCAACGTCCATGATAAAAGAAAACAAATTATAACGTAACCATAAAGCCGTAGATGTCTGCTCCAAGTTTTTACATTTTTCATAAAACTTTCCTGCGGCGGCGGGAGGAAATTGTAATATTGAATTTAGAATCAAGTGCTTTAAGTAATAAATTGTTTCGCAGGTGAGTTAATAATACCTTCGGAGCACTACGAGATGTCTGTGCGCCAGAAGTCCATGTTCGAGGCCGAGATGTCCATGACGATCAAAAACATTCGCCGAGAGGATTTAGGCAGCTACATTTGCGTCGCCAAGAACTCCCTCGGTGACGTCGAGAGCAAAATACGACTCTACGGTACTACTATTTCTCTTAAACTACTAAATTTAGTGCAGTTCTCTGAATTAAAAATAGCTGTCGTAGTTCTTCTACACTTTATAACTCACAAACTTTCTTTGGAATGGCAATTATTCAAGAATTCTTATTAAAAGTTGTTGTCAGCAGTCAACGCTCTTTTCCAAAGAAAACACAGGTAAGATTAAACTTTTGCAATTGATCATTTCAGTCAGTACTTTTAATTGGCATAATTTTAAATATATTTACTTACATACTGTTGATTTTAATTGTTAATAAGTGTGTCCAATGTGAAAATAAACTCTTGATAAACTATAGTATATTTTGCGACAGACATACCGGGGAACGATCGCCGGGTGTTTCAATATCCAGATGAAAGGATAACAGCGGAGGACGACTACGGCACCGAAACTTACGACGATGACGTCATCAAAGAGAGCGTACAGGAAAAAAGCAATAGGGTCCCGGACCGTGCCAACAAGTGGTATGCGAACGACGGCAAAATTATCGTAATGACCGCAAACAAGGGCGCACTCTCGAAAACAACTCTCGTCCAAGCTTGCCGAACGTTTGTAGTCACCTTCTACGCTTTCAAAACGCTTCAATTAAAACATTTTTAAGTGTTTCTTGAGACTGTTATTATGTAAAGAATATTTTTTACTGTACTGTCGATAAATTAATTGCATTCAGAATTGATCATTTGTATCTTGAATTAAATTTTTAGGATATGTTTTTATGTAACATTTTGAGTATTGTAGTACTTAAAGAGATTAATTGAGACCAATATATTCCTACTTGTATGCCAATACTATTATTTCTGAAAACTCCATCAGCGTGTAACGTGATAATAACTAGTGATTTAATAAATGTGTAAATATTTTACTATTAACATAATATCCAAAGTATTACTAAAATATTGTAATGTTTAATATTTACTGTTGAATATGTAAACTCATTATATATTTAAGAAACTGTTTATATTGATTGTACGTGGGGCTTGTAAATAGCTTAAAATATGTCTCTATGTTAGGAAAATTTATTAGCATTCATATAAACAGAATATATTAATTTAAAGATCCGTATCCAACGTAAACTTGTCTTGAAAAAAATATATATCCATATTAATCGACAAGTTTATATATAGCGGGTAATTTATAGAAAGGAGAAGATAAAAAAAATGGTTTTTAGGTATCACTTTACCCTATCTCTTTGGGTACATAAAACACTGCAAAAATGTATAATACTGCGCCCTGTTCATAAAGTGTTAGCGCGATAGCTTATAATTCTTTCAACGATGAAATTTTATGAATCAAAGCGTTTTCATGCCCAGAACCTACATTTTGTTTTTTGGGTTTTTTTTTAAATCTTCCATTGTTACCCGTAGTGTATTTATCTTGCAGAAATGTTGTTTAAACCGATAAAGTTGAAACGATTCTGTATTTTATTCTTCTCTGAGACGTTAGACGCCGTTGACTTGTTAATAATTCCTGAAGCTTTTACTGCAGGTGCATTACGAGTGTATCGATAGAAAATGACATCAAATATTCATTTGCTCTGCTTCAAATCTTAATAGTGTTATTAGTTTTAAGAAATTATTCTAAACGATGTAAAATATCATGAAATGGTTACCAAAAATAAAAGCACAGAGCATATAGAAACGAGTTTTTATAATCCTCCACTCCTCAAATTTGATTAAAAATTCATAATGAAATTGAAAGCTAAACTGTCCAACAACAATTAGAAATAGGAAAGAAATTGAATCCAATTAAAATAATTTCAACAGAAAATTCGTGGTTTCTTCATTTTTAATTCAAGA
Organism: Choreutis nemorana; assembly: GCA_949316135.1. Taxonomy (NCBI): domain Eukaryota; kingdom Metazoa; phylum Arthropoda; class Insecta; order Lepidoptera; family Choreutidae; genus Choreutis; species Choreutis nemorana. The sequence goes on from OX438598.1 coordinate 7,077,054, forward strand.
ACTTACGCCTGTTTACTGGAGTTCCATAACGAAGGTGACTTTAAATAAGGTAGTTTTGATTTATTCGGTAAAGTTATGGTTATCCTCGTAACTCTAGTTAAGTTTTCTTTGCTTATATTTTCAATTATAAAATTCGTTGGATTTAATAGCAGGTCAGACTCTAATGTATCAAATCTACCTAATATTCACACGATCATAAAATTGGCCACACATCCACAGTACTTAAGTAAATTCCTTGACAGACTATACGAAATCGAAAAACTTCGAAGGGGCTCTGAAAGATTTTTTAAAATTTCAAAGGTATTGAAGCCATCGACATCAAACGATCCTTTTTATTAACAGAAGATTCTTTCTTGTCCACGAATAATCGGAAACACCCAATAATTATTTTGAATAAAAATTTGCTATCTATTCTAATCTATTTGCGTACTGAATTATTTAATTCAAAACCATATTATTATTTATTCAAACCAAATCAATTTAAATTAATACACATCAATATTAAATATTTCCAACAAGAATCACTAAAAGTAAAAATAATTAGTCATATACGACGCAGAGTCGATTTTACGAACAACTATGTAAGTACATAAAAATTCTCCACTCATTATTAAACTCAGGGGGATAAACAAGTCCGTTTGTATCCCATCTCCGAAGTGTGACATAAAGGTTTAGTAGATTGTGTAATAATTTCCCATGTCACCAGTATATCGTGGCGCGCGGTGGACTCTGCCAAGCGTGAAGTCCCCAACCGATGCGAATAAGTAAACATACTGGGAAAACAACTATTGCGAATTATGATGTCACTAAGCTATAATTTTATACAAAACAAGTCTGTGATATATTGTCTAAACGGAGGACTGCATTTCTATGTCAGAGATCAATTGTTTTATGACGTATAAAAAATTCTTGATGTTTTTGAATTTTTAAAAGCGCAACTTTATTACTAACTAGTTCACCACGCGAATTTCATACAACGTGACCGTTCTTTTTGGGACGTTTTCCTGCTTTTTCAATCTTTACACCTTTCTTTATTGGAGAGAATAAGATAAAAAGAACCATTCAAATCGATTCAGACGTCTTCATTGTTTAGAGAATCTAACGAACAGCTCTTCAATTTTATAATAGACAAGAAGAACAGGCTCAGCTTTGCTGAAACAACTTTCATCTCCTTTTTGCCGCTTTGCAATTAATTTTTTGAAACCGCCTATACCTCTTCTTCATTTAAAATAAAATAATAATAAACATATCACGGCACACACATTGTCTAAGCCCTGCAGTAAGATAAAATCTTGTATCGCAGGAAGCAACGGGATGGTATAAAATATATAGATAAGAATACAACATCCAAGACCTAAGCGAAATAATGCGTCTTGCAAAAAACACAGAGATCCGCCCTGAATCCTGACGCCTGGCTGGCCTGGGTACTATTAGCAGTCGGCTGTTTACACCACTGCACCACCGAGATCGTAAAAAAAAACTTTCTACACTTCAGACAGTCAGGAGAAAAGTTTATATGACAAGACTAATAATTTGTTTAAACGGCTCAGTTTCCTCTAAATTTATAAATAATACTATTATTAAAATGTAATTAATGTAATCTAAACGTAGGTTTATTGCTTTAAACAATTTCACGGAAATTACTGCTTTTGTTACTATTAATGTTAATGCTAAATCATTGACAATGTGGGCCACCAATGTCCAATTTGGACCCCAGGGGTCCACGGGGGACTCGACGGGGTCTACAAGAAAAAGTTTGGGAACCTGAGATTAGAAGGTTGATAGGTAAAATGACTTAAAAGGAGAGGGCGCAAATTTCATTCAAAATTATCCGAGCTCCGGTTCCAACAAAACCTATCTCAGATTTTGTTATTATAATGTGTGTAAAATATTATATGTGTGATCTCTGAGGGAAATTATATCAAATTTAATGTCATTGCATTTGTCAACTTTCTAATCAAAGTTTACCAAAGTATTTTTTTATAGACTGCCGTCGAGTCCCTCTGTGTACCCCTGGAGGTCCACCTAGTATCTTGGTGGACCACTTCGGGAATCATTTTAACATGAACTTTCACAACACCAACGGAAGAGTAGCTAGCTACAAAACAACTAGCTAGCAACAGTAGATAGTAGTAGTGACTATTTTTGCTAAAGAATCTATCGTTTCTGTTCGCTGTTCACCCACAAAGCACGCCGTAAACTTTTTTCTTCGTCTTTTCACATCTATGCTAATTTGTGTATAAAAAATAAATTTCCTTTGTTTCTACTAATACGTTTTCTAACAAAAATAAGATACCATTACAAACTCTCACGTCTCGAGCTTCAGTATATTTTCCGTTCCGATGAACTTAGTACCAAAGCTTCTGTTATTGTGAAACTTTCAGTCGAATCAAACCAACAAAACATCGGTTCTGTTGGGGACTTTACACGTTTTAAATAAACTTTTGCTTATTGAGATATTTGTCACAAGTATTTGATTATTCGTGTTGAATTTGATAATAAAATTTCACAGTTCCCGTTATTTAATTTTATATTGGTGTTTTGTTTTTAGTCTAGATTAAAACAAATCACCATAAAATTATGATTGGTATGTTACAGCAAAATTATTTATAAATTAATAATATCTCGTTTCAGAAGCTATCACAAATTTGAGAAACCACAAAACCATGAATTGGTCTTGTTACGATATAGGTCTTCCTAATTAAGATTCAATGAAGATGAGGTTCAGGTGAACCGAAAACCACTCTACGCATATCATACAGTAAAACGTCTTATGACACTTTCTGTGGACCCTACACTACTGCAATAGAAACTAAATTACCTAAAATTAATGTCGTGCAATCGATTGATGTACAACGGCACTTCAAATAAGCGTTATTGACTTGTGATTAAGTTGAAATTTCAATAATTTGAATTTCTTATTTTATCAGTTTGACTTTAGAGCGTAGAGCGTATCGGCCGAACATTACAATTTGAAACATTAAGTTAAAAGGTGACCAGAATGCGATATCGAATTCAATTATGACGATTACTTATTTGAGGCAACATAGTGTATCCTAGCAAAGCAAACCTAAATAAAGTAAACATGAACATAGTTATGTGGTGTTAAAAGTTGCAAAAAAAAAAACAGTAACATTTGTTCTGAGTTACGAAATTACAACACGTTTTATCATATTAATTCATTGTTGTTGTGCTGTAAATCCATATATATGGTAATTAGTCGAATAACTATTTAATCAGTTATCTTAGTTGAACACTAGAACCACATAGTTACTTGAAAGGAATACTAAGGCTGAAGAGCTGCAAACACATAATTAAGTCTGTCGCCGCGATAGCCGAGCCGGCTGTGTGCTTGACAATGAGTCGACTGCTAGAGCCACACAAAGACGTGAACCGAACTAATGGCGCGTGTATAATCCAAAGGTACAAATCCCCCATTCATTCGTTCATTCACTCGCGACTGGCAAATTTTGAGAAATGATTTACGAAAGCCCCGGAACGCTGCAGACGCTTTTACAAAAACCTAGAATTGATTATACGAAGAAACTACTGTGTAAAGGAATTTCCGCTTAAACTCTTCCAGAATATTCTTCGACTTTTAGTATTCACAATGCATGATAAAATGTAGAAATAGTCGAATTAATCGAACCCTCTATACTTTGTTCCTACTGTTATAGGAATAACATTGATCGGCGTTAAAACGTTTACGGAGTGAGAAAACAACATTCAGTTAGCGCGGTATTACCTTAGATATTACGTTGTAAAACAAGCTGTTAAAATAAATTGGAAAAATATGGCGATGTGATTTTTTATGACCTGTCATTAAGAGTTATTATTACCGACGAATCTGACCTCTTCGAACATTACAATAAAAATTTAAATCATTTTCACGCGTTATGAAAAATAAATTGCTTTTTAAATTTGAAGAACTTTGTATAAACCTGAATTTTACACTACAAGACATATCTTAAGCAAAGTCAAATAATATAAAAGCAGAAAGTGAGAATTTCTTTCCACGATTTATGCAATCGATCATAGTTACTAACAAACCCAAGTTAATGAAAATGGATTATACGACTATTTCTTTCTAAATAGTCTTATCTAGAAAGAAATAGTCTTTTCGTCTGAGATTTTCGAATATTCTCGTTAATCGTATTTAAATATTCACATATGATAAGATACCATAGATACGTAGAAAAAAAATACAATATAAATCCCAATTGAGAATGTTGACGGAATTGAAACCTTACCTCTAACTTACCCACAAAAATCATCAAGTCAAAAATAATCAAGAACATGCTGAAGCTAAGATTGTAATGTCAATAATACAAAGTTTACTGGAAGACGGCGAAAAACAGATCTGATAAACCATTCGTGTGGAAAACGTGATATTCGTTTCAATTATTTTCGCGGATTTGTTTCGAGAAAAACCTTTTAAATTTGATGACTGGTACTGTACGTTGAGGAAGTTGATGGACGGTGAACCTTATTCGTTGTTATTATTTTATTCTTAACAAAGGAGAACCATAACATCGAATGAAATTTTAATACTAGGTCTGCGAAACTACGATTGTGACACTAGAAATCCCACGGAATATTTAATGAAAGCTTAAAACATAAATTCAGATCTCGTTTCATTAATTTGTTTTAAAAGTCTGTATTACCCCCAGTAGTAAGTATTTTACAGTGACAATAACGTATTCAGTCTTGCGATTTCGGTAAAATACCTCTTTAGATGTATTTTTATATGGTACATACGTATGTGAATACACACACAAACTATTGATCCGTATGAAGTACCAACATCCTTACTAATATCAAAACCTGAAAGCTAGTATACCAAATTTGTTAGCATTTAATTTTTTAACTTACGAGTATCTAAGAATTAATTGTTTTGTTAAATTATGGAGTTTGTGATCTCTCTTTATCAAAATAGATTCTGATATCAACGATTCTAACAAATCTAGAATAAACGTTTAATTCCGAAGTATAAATTTTTTGTCCAATTCATTTCAAAAATCCTTTAAGCCTAAAACTGAAAATCGAGGCCAAAAACTTGTTTTTTCATGTGGAAACGGTTGTGTTTATCTCACACACTCAAAGGATTAGAGATTTCGGACAACAGGGGTAATGGTTCCGATGCTTTGCCCCAAAATATTTCAGTTTTTAGGGCTCACTTTTCACATCAAGTGCAATGCAGCATCTACGACTCATGTCGCAAACTAGTCGTGACTTTCTGACATCGAGTTATAACACTTTGTTTTCTCTATGTATACACATTTTATAATTAACTTACTTATATTATTAAGTAAAGATTATATGTAACAGAAATTGTCCGACAAAAATACAAATTCTTTAAAAATACAAAAACTGAAATATGTTATTTGGAGGTATAAGCTTTAGCATTGTAAAGTTTCATTAAAATCCATTCAGTTGTTTTTGCGTAAAGGATTGCAAACATCCATTTATCCATACATCCTAACAAACTTTCACGTTTATAATATTATTATAGATGTATACCTCAAAAGTGTCTAGAGATCAAGTGATATTTAAAAAAATCCATTCAATATTTTTAAATCTGGATTTCCAGATTGGCTTATAAGATTTTTTTTTTGTTTAAATTAACAAATATTATTTTGTTTGAAACAAATTAATATGAGAAATCAACATAAGATAACGGCATTAATTAATTGGCAAAAAACATTGAACATAAAATATATATAAAGTCTGCGTTTCCACCATAATCATACAATCACAGCGTTTTAGAATGCATAATATGAGTACATCAAAATCACATTTGAGGAATGGCTATCCGCGTGCTTTCTAACAAATAAAAAAGTTGTTGGGGTATGCGCAACGGCCATACTCAGTAGGGCTCTTCTTTAAAGCATATACTATGCTTGCTTCTTATATCCGGCCTCATACCAAAACAAGATTTATTCATTCACGATTCCGTCGAGAAGTAGTTTGAAGGTACCGGTCCTGTCTGCTAGTGGTGATGCGAGATCTTCACCCATGTCACTTGGCCTTGCTGCGCGTGATGCGATAGCGTGTCCAAAGGTGACTTATAACGCTGTTTGTAGTGCCAAGAGCGATAACCACACTTCGTTGCCTGGAACTAGTTTCCAACATTCTGACGACTCTCATCATCTCTTCTCGTGTTAAATGGTATCTTCTCTCCTTTTCAGAGTAATTTTAGTGACCCAATTCAGAATCTGTAATTCTTTTGTAAAATCACTCAATCATATCATCCAATTTTAAATTAATCCTAATTTACAATTGATTTTCCCTTTATCTAAATTTATACAACATTCGTCCTTTCAGTATTGAAACTGACTAAAAAGCATCAGTAGCAAAACAAAAATAGTTAATTTAATAAACCTCAATTGCTACAATACTCTTAAACGTTCTCGATCCCTAGGCACTTTTGAGGTGTATACTTACCTAAATCTTGTTTTATCAAAACACGTATAGACGTGTGAAGAGTTGATGCTTTTGGTTATCATTTACATACTACCTGTCATCCTTAGATCCTCTTAAAGAAGTATCAAAGTAAAATATGTATATTTATTCAATAAAGCCTCGAAAATTTTTCGCTAAAGTTGTGTGGAAAAATGATGCGATTTCACCCTCTGTTCTCATTTTCCGTCCCATATTTTTGTTTTCAACTTGACTGAATATTTTTATTACTTTTTCTTGTCTTCACTCGACACGTGAGTTATTTTTGCCACATTTTTATATTCATTTTAAGTAACATTAATTGTGTTAGATCAGAAATAATATTATAATTTAATTATATGGTTTTTTTAAGTTGAACATAAAAGTTTGATCAAGTGTTTAAAAATGTTAACTTTTTTTGTGACAAAGAATTTGTCACAAACATTTTAATACCCTTACTTAATTTATACATATAACGTGTAGAACCTTAAAAATAGAATTTGATTGCCCTTAGGGACAAAAATTGTAACAGAAAGTTTTATCTTAGGAACCAAAAGTACTATTAGTAAGTATTTACAACACATATTTCAAAACTGGCTCGTTTTTAGTGAATCGACAGTAACAAAGAACATTTACAACAACTATCTGTTTACGATCACCATAATACTATGACAAAATAGACAAGGTAAGGTAATCGTAGCTAGTTATCTATATTTCTTTTAATGCACGTGAAGAAATACTATCCAAGATTCTACTGGACCACGCTTATTGAAGTGTTCCTTGGCCACGAAGAATATGAAGAGTGAAAAACTAAATATTTGAATTTTTTACCAAGTTGAGAGAAAGAAAAATCTGACTTACTTATGTTTCTTTACTTATTTTTGTATTATGTATCTAAAACCACAAATTTTTATTCGTACTGAGTTGCAAATGTAAGAATTTGCAATGTATACATTTTGAAGAAAAGACAAAAGCAAATTTTCACGAATAAAACGTTTTTCAAGATAAAATATCTGTCAAACTATTACGTAGGCATTTAATGATATATATTTTATGTCCCAAAGCCTTCACACTAACACGGCACGCACATTATTAATGTCACACTAGTTTGTACAAACGACAGTTAATGTCAAGTAAAGAAAGTGATTTTGAACATAAATTTACAATCTTAGATACTTTATACATATCTTATGTAGTTAAATTGAATTTTGATTTGAAATAATTAACGCACAGAACAACTATTACTTAGTATAATTCCTATTGAGTTCATAGCACAGCCCAAAAAATATTGTCTTTTATATTTTTTTAATTGTTACCAATTTTACAGTCTAGATTTAGAGCGATAGATAATTTTGCGAAGCTCTATTGCAAACATAAATGAAAAAGTTAAAACAATTATTATCAAAATAGTCATGCTAGAAGCCCCAACTGTTCAATGTCATGCCTGATCCACACCTTCGGCCAACCCTTATCAAGACCCCCCAATAAGTCCAGGATTAACAGGACAAACGGAATGTCTAATTATCTACATTTGACTAATCGTATTTACTAGGTATTAATGTATTGAACCTGAACACATCTGCGATGTAATACTTACTTCTAAATACAATTTACAACAAATCAAACATGAGATAGTTTGATTATAAAAAATATTTCAAAGTGTTAGTGTAGTAGATTTTCATACTAATTTATCGGTAAAAGATTTAAAATAAAAATTAAGGTACAAACGCGCGGCCCGCCAGACGGTAAGTAGTCACCGTAATCTATGGACGATTGCAGTACAACAGGCAATATTTTTTTAAATATGGTATAAAATATTTATTGGAATAATAAAACGATTTCAAAGTATTCATTTCAATTTAAACAGATTACCAGTGACCAATTCAAAATGCGTCCTAATACACATTTTTTTTAAATTTAGAGAGGTTTATATGATGATCGTTTTATACTTTACAGATTGGTTATCAAAACACTTTTCAATTTTCCTTGTGTGCCTTGTAAAGCACAAATTAAAATTTAATGGCGTTGTTCTAAATTATCTGTCCCCTGGAGTTTTATTGGTATTTTTTTCTTTCTAAACTAATTACATTTATTTGACCCTTGAAGCAGATTACTTTTTAATAAAAGTTGTACATCTAGCTAGATTAATTGGCATTGCGATAACAACAAATAACGACAATGCAGTGTAAAACAAATATTCCTTAAACAAATAATTATGTAAACGATTGTGTACGAGACACATATGCTGTGTGTTGTCATTTGCTCATGAAGTGTAAAATTTCTCGTTTTTCCAACCAATTAGTTAATTATGTTTCTCTTAATTAAAATGTAAACGAATGATATTAATTAATTGGAAATTAAAATGTTTCTTTAGTATGATTCCTTAAAAACGGAATCACGCGAACTGTGATTATTTTTTAATTTATTTAACTTTATAAAGATATTACAATAGCAGCAGATAATTGAGGGATTGTAAAAACCACGGAGGTTTTTACCCAATGCTTAACACGTATTAAATTATTTTTTAACGGTTGCATTAACTCCCTGATATGTTTCCCAAGTGACTACAGCATGGTGTTGTTCAAAAAAGGTTTAGTTATTTCGGGGTCGGTAACGCTTGCGTGATGCCCCTGGTATTGCAAACGTACTTAGGCTACGGTAATCGTAACATCAGGTGGGGCTAATGATTTTTTGCCATCTTAATGTTAATTTTTTACTTTCACTATTTTGGAGTAATCTGTAAAGAAAAAAGTATTTGTGGTTTTATGTATTTTTGGGTAGGATTAGAGAGAATATACGTTTAATTCACATCTTAGGCGTGATTCTAAAATTTTATCAATTATCGGTCGCATGCAAGCAAATCCGGAAGTAAAAGCTAGCAATGTGTGTATATTTGAAATGTGCTTTTTAAGCCCTTTAATTTGATACAAAACCCAATCACTTTATACGAAAAAAAATTGTTCATGACTTTATGTCCTGTAGAGGGCGCCCTACTCAATTGAATGTGACGTCATATAGCCTTTAACAGCGGACGATCATTTCCCATCTGTCGATATCTCAATTGTTAATTCATTTAGAAGTTATATGAGAACAAATGAACATTCATACATACAAACATACATACCGGTCCAAATCTCCTCGTTTTGCTTCGCCGTAGTCGGGTAAAAACTAAACGTAAATTCGTTTTTTTTTGTTAGTGTCAATATACTTATAGCTTAAGAGAAGTTGATTTCTTTTTAGGTACATTTAAAATGTACTGTTCAAAATTCAATGTTGAATATGCTCCTATCAAATATCATTATTGTTGAGAAATCCCTTCTTAATGTACAGAGTATCCAAAAAGGTATCCGTAGAAACACGCAATAAATTCTATTGAATCCTATGTTACTGATAAATACAAGGTCATTAGGTTAATATTTCTATTTAAATATTTAGCTATGTAATTAAGCCTTCTGTGTGTTAATGAACCTTAACACAAAATTAATGAATTGAATAATTCACAACCTAATGTTGATAACATATACTTCATAGGGGCTGTAAAAATTCATAACTGTTATTTTTTTGATTGTTGAACCAATTTTTCTATTCAAAAGATCATGTAATTTGATTAGCAAAAATTATGTATTTCATTGTTTCCCCAAAATCTGAGTTTCAGCCCCGTTGGGGCAGAGCCGGGTTTGAGTCACAATTAACAGGGAACATGTTTCAATTTATACTCCAAACTTAATACCAAATCCTTGATTAATATTCCACTTACAGATTAAGCACAAACAAAGTTACATATACTACGATTTGATGAGTTACAATACAATGCAAAATATGAAAATTTACTGTAATTAATGAAAATGCAATGTGAATTAAGTTGAGAACTTTGTCCATTTGAAAATGCAAGTACAAAGTTTTGTTAGTAAATTGTACTAACTCTCTTGACGCCGATAAAATACATAAAACTTTTGGCATTCGACCGTAAAATTAATCAATTTAATACACTGGCACTAGCTTTAAATAGGGTTTTTTTAATTTAAAAAGCGTAGTGTTGCTAATGTTGATAAGGCGACAAAAAGACAAATTCGCCTTAACGTTATGAAGGCTTCAAGATTAGCATAGTGGAACCCGGTCGAGTCCGAAGGGGGCAGCCGGGGTTGGTTACTCTCGGGCTTTGGACGCAATTAACTCTCGACATGTTTCAATTTACAGTCGCAAATACTCGCGCCCCTGCAACCTATTGTACTGTTATGGCTACACGGTTAAATATCAAGAGGGAGGGAAAGGGTTATAGGTCAACAAAGTCCCGACCCCTGTTAGGATAGTTCTGAAACTTTTCACCAACACACAAGAGTTGTTATTTCTTTTTAAATTGGAGAAAAACTGTTCTTAAATTACTATTGTGATTTCCCCGCAAGTTCGAGTCGAGTGTAGAGTAGAATATAATTCAGTTCATCTTCTGTCAATGTCTAGATGCAAACAAAAGTAAAATTTAATTCTTTCCAAACAAAGACCTGACGACTCAGTTATTTGATTTGGTTAGTAAATTATCAAAAAATACTAGAACACGAGACTGTTTTACGTAACAAAGGTATGATTGCAACAAACAAATAATAAATTCTGGTTCTACAGCTCTCTCACTGCAAAGGGATCAAATCGACTCTTCCTTTTATTCCTGTTTTATACTCCTTCTTTGCTCCTATTTCAAATGAAACATTTATTCCATTATGTTTAAAATACTATTCAAGAAATAAACTGAATTCCTTTGTATCATTTAAATTAGGTTAAATTATGTGACTTGTTTAGGTAATGGAAACCTATTTATAGAAAAACGAGTTTCCATGTAATATAAGGAAGCTATATTACGAAAAAATAACCAAAAGCTTAATACTATCAAAAGTAAAAAATCTAATTAATAATCAGAATTATTTTACTGTCTTTCTTAGGTTTAAAACAAACACAATTCCTAGACATATAATTAACAGGAGTTAAATATAACTATAATATAACTATACTACTATCAATAAAAGATTATTGGAAGACTTTCTGCCCATTGCACTTACAATGTATCAAACACATCATGTTAAAAATACGAGACCGTCATCTTCTGTGATATGCCCAAGAAACCAAGCAATTGAACAAGAATTTAGTTTTATACTTGTTCAAAGCTTAGCAAGTTGATGTAAATGATCATCATCTCGACCGATTTCAAGTCATATAGTTTCGTAAATCATACAAAATTATACTCTTTATTTACATTTCCTACTCGTAGATAATGAAATATGGAATTCCAGCTTTGATTTTTATGTATTCAAATTACCAAGAGCTAAACTAATTTTAAACTGTTTTATTTCTGCTATTTGAAAGAATTTCACTACCATTTTATCTTAATGTTTTAATTAAATTCAAAACTAAATTTATAGAGGACTCGGTGTTGTAAGTATTCCTAACCAGCGTCATCCTTACAAAAGCTATGAACAAAATTTTGTATCAGTTAACGCTAGCGTCACGAAACCCATTTTCAGGCTTCACGATATTCTGTCAAGAAAAAATAGAATGAGACTGCATTGTAGACGAAAGCGATTTTGATACTTGTCTCGGTATGTGGAACGTAAAATTCATTAAATATTAACGCTTATAAGGTTTTTTGCCCCGACAAATGTTAAGTTCAGTTGTATAGAATACCTACTAGGATAATTATTAATTGGCCGTAAACGTCCAGACTGCTGTCATAGTCCAAGTATGTTTGTTCATTCGTAGTCAAACGTCGCAGTTTTATCTAACCTTGTTTTTGCAATTCGTTACATTTACAAAGTTCAATTTTCGAATCTATAATTATAAATACGTTTGCTTATGTAAACCTTATGTCTAAAACATAGATTTTCGTTTTTTTTTTTTAATGTGTCATAGATAGAAATGCCTGGTAACGCTCCCTCTCAGTGTGTGACTACGAAGCAGTCTCTTGCGAAATTACTTTTGAGGAGACCGCGCTTGTCCGCCTTTTGCAGCCTTTATAATGTGTGATATATCGTTCCTAGTGCGCATTGCGAACCCAACCGACACACTTGCCTATCTTTTAACATTATATATAAACTAGTTTTAAAGGCATGTGAGTAAAGACTCGAGATTACGCATTAGCAAAACTATTTTCTACCTAATAATAAACAAAACTTGCTAGCTATCTAAAACTGACTATTTTAGTAATAAATATTAGTCCTATTTTATACACACCAGCTTTAGATGAACAACAATATACTCAATTTGCAAATCTTAGTGTTCTATCCCGAAGCACACAACGGAGTTATTACTAGAAATTTAGGGCAAATGAATCAAAGTTATTAATTATCGTCTACCCTAGACAGAAGTTCAGTCAATCGAAATTTGTGTTTGCTGTGAGTTCACAACGTAAGCTTTGTTATTCGTGAACCGGGCTCGAGTTGCTTGTGGATCGACCCAAGATTATTCTAAGCCTCTCTATTTGTATGTTGTTTCCACTACACTTTGTATGAACTAAATTCAATACCGACCAAACGTTTAAAAATAAAATACGACACTTTCATTTTCATTCACGGACTTAATCAACACATTTTATTTTTTGCAAAAGGAATCGTAACATTTTTAGGAAACAAATAAACCATTTTAAAATTAAATAGTAGCCGCATGCAAACTTTTCATTACGGCATTGTACAAACAGAATCTCACTTGAATCGTATTGTTTGTAGTTATGGGATGGTAAACAAACCATGCACAAATTAGAGGTGATTAATATTCGCGTTATGTCATCTGGGGACATCCGTTCAGACGTGCCTTCACCATTGCCAAAGGTAGTTAATTCCCTAATGTTGAACTTCTAACTACTCGCAAATTGAAACTTTATTAAACCTCTCACTTAGACTACTCAGCTTTCATTCAACAAGCCTTAAACATTTAAGCTGTAACTTTTTGTCATGTTTTCGTCGCCTATTTTTCATCAACATCGACATCGATACATTTATATTAAGTTGCATAACATCAATACAAGAAGATATAAAATACGTGAGTTTAATAGGATTAGTTTGAGTTTAGTGAGTGGTCCTGCGACGATTACGTAGTTAAATCACGTCGGGAAGTGCCAGTGGGTGCCGCGGCACTCTGTTAATAATTCAATCACTCTCCTCAGTCAGGGCCCAGCTTAAACGCACAAATATGCAAATTAACAATAACCCTGCCCGATACTTATACAACTTTACAATTAAATTGTCAAGAGTTTCTGCGAGAGATAGCCGTCAAATAGTTTTTTGATTAGTTGCTCACCCAGAATTTGAAGTGGGATGTGTTTTATGTTTTAACAGCTTTCTCCGAGATGTTTATTCTAAATTTTTATTTGTATATTGCAATTGAAGATGAATCGCTAACAATATGCGAGTTAATTAGATATAAAAAAGGAAAGCAAATTCTGTTGAATTACTAATCTGCTCTCGTTTGAAGTCGGTTAAAAACTAGCTTTCATAATTGAATTATGTAAAAAAGCAGCATATTTTTACTTTGTTCTGTGTTGTGTTCGGGTAGTGTCAGCTATTAATATTTTATGTTGTTCCAACCTGTTACAATACGACTCCCTCTGGGGCACATTTGGCTCACTTTATGGCTTGCATCTATTCTAAACACATCCCTAAAGTACGTACTTAGGATTTTTATAACAAAGTAGTCGATGCCTTTGACGGAATATTTGTTTTTGTTGACTAAGCAAATAAATTGCATTAAACTACACATTTGTTATGAATATCACGATTTTACTACTGATACAGAAAACTGCGACAAATTCAGAAATATACAATAAAAATGTACATTCCACAAGGAGGTAATGGTAAAATTGAAGGAATAAATACAGAAGTTGTGTGACTAATGGTGCGTTAATAACTCGACGGTCGGTCCGTTCAATGCAAGCCAACTTAGATTTATCTCTACAGAACTCTGGCAAGATGCCTCCTGGCACATACTCATTATGCACTTTTAAACCAACTTATAATGCACACTACTAGCTTTGGAAAGATTTATAAAACATTTATTTTTGTTTCTAAAAACTGGTAAAAGCAGTCAATTGACACATCCAAACTATTTACTCTTACTTTACTCTACTGTGATCTTAAGTTGATTTTTTTCCAAATTTATGTTGATCAAAATTAAAGACGAAAGCTAATTTTTTTTTCACATTTTAATTTAGTGTTTTGGAATAATGTTTAAACAAAAATACTTCAACTATAACGAAAACTAGATACAAAAAATTTTGGTTGATAAATTATACACTAACTTAATATATCAATGAATAAATTATAGTTTGCGTTACATTCAATTGAATATAACTTTGCTTTAGTTTTAAATTAAAGCCAGTACACAGCCATAACGAATTGAAATATAATTCTGTAAATATTTGTTTATTTCGATAATTGAAAATCCTCCGGTCAAGTAATTTTCCAATAAACCTACATTTTCAACAAAGAAAATAACAATATTATTCGTAATAACTGATTCCCTTATCGCTCATAATAACTTGGTTTCCGAGTAAAGGTTTCAGAGAAAGGTAAATTCATATTGTCTTGTACAAGCTCCGGTATGGCCGTCACAAAAGTTTTTGGTCGTAACATAAAATTTTACAACAACTGACGTTACAATATTATAGCTTTTTGATATCTTACCGCATCTAATAATAGCTTTATGGCTTATATCATTTTAAAGTTGCTTTACTATACCTTAAATCAAAATGACAAAACAAGCCAGGTACTTTAATAAACAAATATTTTTTCCAAATATTATATCTTTTTTTAAATTCTAAGTAAAGTTGTAGGTAACTGGACTAAAGAAAATATACTCATAGACATAAATGAAATTTCTCCCTGACCAATGCTTTGTTGACTAAAAAGTGGTTTTGTAATATCATTGATCATAGACCAATTTATTTTACTATTTGTTACATCATGCGGTCGTAACTAAAAAACTCATTCTAAAATTGAAAAGAAAATAAACGCAAAAACGATTGATATCATTTTTCCACTAGAAACCAGCGATAACTTCCCTGTTTTCTACAAATCGAATGGTTTTCGATCTATCATATTCTGAAAGCAACACTACTGGTTCATTAGGCAACATAATAACAGGGAGGATATAATTTGAAGTAATGTTTTTGTAATGGACTTCAGCAAAGGTAATACACACAGCTTTGTAAAGCTACTTGCGAGACAAAGACATGGCAGTAAGTGACAGGACCCAAAGGATATGCTGTCTCTTTCTTTCTTTTGAAGATTAGGGTTTATATACCGTGTTGAAGGAACCAAAAATAACAGTGTAGGCTTTTGTCGCGTACTGGGGCTTCCCACGCCTTAGTACAGGCACTGCAAAAGATAAATGAACAATGAATTAATTACAAAGTGCTCTCAACGGGACATCTTTAGGGGCCATTGTAAAATGCCAAGAGAATGTTGTTAACCTTTTTGCACTTACTTATATAGGAACTCGCAATGCAATTTAATGGAATTCTGCTTTACTGTTATATTTTTATGTTACTAAAAACAATTTTTCTCTTTCAGCTACCAGGTTTGCGCATTTATAAAAATTAATAAAAAAGTTATGAAATATTTTAGTTTTAAAAATTACTTTAACTAAACCACGACGTTACAATGATACTATCATAATTTCAACTTAACGTTAGATATTATTACGACCATATTTCCTGTTTTTCTTGAGAATATCACATCAAGCAAACAAGTACTTCTAGGAAACGTATGATTCCTTCAGACATTGTTTTCCTCCATCGTAGCAGGTTACAGGACCGGATAAAAATTGAAAAATAACAATTGAGTAATAGAGACTTCTTAACTACTTGCCTACCCCCCTTATTGTGTACCTCATCAAACAAACTCCTTCATAAGCGTAAGCAGCCAAGTACAAAATAAATTATAAAACATTTAAAAATTCAATTGATGATAGTAAATAAATTTCACTTTTCCTGACATAAATTGTTTATATAGGTCTATCTACTCGTATGTAGGTAGGTACCTACTTACATAGAATATAGACAAATACAGGAAATAATTGTTTTAGAACTTTTGTTCATACCTATGAATAAAACACTTTTTTACCGTGAATAAAACAGACACGTATGTATTAATTAAAAGTTCAGATAACACAAAGCTATCACGTGAACGATCGGATATCGGACTCAACACAATAGTTCGATTAAAATTTATGTATGAAAACCCAAACTTTTAACGGATTTTATAAAACTAGGCCAGTAAACAAATGCCACGTCAAATGTTATCTCTAAATCTTAGACGAATTGTTATTTTAGGCATTCCTTTCATTATTAATCTGTCTAGATAGAGTGTCAAGCAACTATCGCAAACTAGACAGTTCATTCAAGCCTTTTCTTTTGTCAAGAAATTGGTATTCTCACATTACCATCCCAGTATATTTTTGACAATATTATGTTTGTAAGGAAACACCTAAACGAATTTGAAAGGCTAGGCCACGGTATTAATGCTAGAAATAAACAATAATAAATTACTTATCCCTACAGTTAGATTGTCACAAACGAATGAGTATCTTTTTGGAAATTAGGTTTGTTTTTATAACAAAATACCATGAAATGTAACTGAAATGTGAAACAAGTTTTAAGTAAGACAGGTTTTTTATTAAATTCAAAATAATGTAGAGGATAAAGATATATGGAAGTAATTTACTTACCTGCACAGGTTTATCTTATAGACAGTTGAAGTACAAAGGTTGCAATGAAGATCCACGGTAAAATTAACTTACTATTTCCATTAGTATATCTTTTTCGGTCGCATATTTCACAAGTAACATTCATTGCATCCTTTGTAATTCATGTAATTTATTATTTTAATTTTATTAGACTTGGTCATCGACTGATTACATTATTACATTAATTACATTACATTTACATACATTAAATACACAAAAATTTGGTTTATAATTAGAAAACTGTATTTGATTTACAAATTGTAATAGAAATGAATTATTGTACCCAATTATTTCCAAAAAATCAACTACGGTGGTTTCTTTCCGGATTCTTCCCCGCAGAAATGGCGTTGGTAGTATAAAAAGCTGACGATTTAAAGGTACTTACTTTAAGTATATTTGAATAAAAAATATTGTGACTTTGTCTTTCCACGTGATTTGATAGCGAGATTTATTTAAATTTCTCTTTTTTACCCGATTACGGAGTTTTTAAATTGAATAGTTTACTTAAAATTTCAAATAAGAATATTTTCTAGTTTTTAGAGCGATGTATTCAGCAGTCGGGTTTTACTTTTTAAATCTTTTTCATATCACTTCCGCAATTTTATTTTACAACAAAATGTATCCTATGTCACTAGTTACATTATTATCAATCGATTGACACCTCATTCATCAAAATGGGTTCACTAGTTTTGGAGGTACAGTGGAACACACAACATACATAGACTGATGAAATAATTCTGTTCGACTCTGGGTTTCTGGGTGGGTGGTTTTCGGGTAAAGATAGAAAAATATACAATCTTCCTGATTGATAGCAGTACCTTAAGCTATGGATGCTTGAAGGAATACTATTGAAGGTAAAGGGCTGCTATGTTAAGAGTGGTGTTACATGTCAACTCAATAAATCGTTAATGAACTACAATTAATATTCACATTATGAAGACCGAGTTTTCTAACATATTGCATCTATAATTACTTGTTACTAAAATATTGGAAATAGAAATGTATAGTTTTATGAACTTCCAGGATAGACATAGGATATATTTTACCTATGAAAATACAAAAATACGAGCTCTACACGGATAAATTATCTGGAAAAAACGTACATTAATAAGTTTCAGCTGAAAAAAAATTGGACCATAACAAAGAAATATCGATTTGACTGATTGTATTTTAAGCGACAAGAAATGTAAAGTACCTACTCTATTTTAATATGGCCTGTAGAATTTAACAACTTCTATTTGTACACAGTTTTGGTCCATCTGTTTCCTTGTGTAATGCTGAAAATAATCTTTATCCAGACCACTTATAAAATATGCGGATCGTATGTTTTCCGTGTTTATCGGCTGTATAACAAGGACCTCTCGCGTTCCATTTGTGGGGGATTAGTGTAACATTGGCAGCTGATACTCATTTATTTTAAATTATATGATAGTGAATGGTATTAGATTGGAATAAATCAAACTAACACTTAATATTTTGTTTTATAATCTTAATTCAACGAACAAATTACAGGGTTGTTTTAGCATAATAAATCAGACCAATAAGTCTTTTGACATTTTTTGATGACAGAGTGTAAAGTAAAAAAAAATATTTATGAAAAATACACATATATTATAATTTAGATGAAGTATTTAACACAAAAATGGCGTCGTGCCAAAGATGGCATAGTAAAAAGGCATTTTAAATTTCAGAGTCGAATTGCAAGTCAAACGTTACCGAAACCGCTGCGTCGGCGTTCCCACATCTTTTATCTACAAACGACTGTAATTTTTCTCAGCTTTTTATTAAAGGACAGGAGTCGAACTCTTTCGTTCACACACGAGGGTAGCCGATGAGCATCAATCGCCCGCGTCCTAATAACCGTTTAAGTGGGAGGGAGATTTATGGAAAAGCCCAACAAAAGGGTCCTCGATCCGTCTGCGCCAATAAATCTACGCAAGAAATAATGCGATCCCAAGGCGATTTGTTCACCGGGACAAAGAGTCTGTTTTGTCCAATAAAATTAAGGAGCAAGGAACATGGCAAACACCGTGTCGCATCAGGTTGTTTGTTCGCTCGTTAAAACTCCTTTGAGTGAGGTTTAAGGATCGCACCCGATTGGGTGAGGAAGGCTAGCGCTTACTTACTTACATACTGCGAGTATGAAACAATTTTCCCTTTACTTAGCTCGATTTTAGAAACAACGTGATAAAGGTAAATATTTAAAAATTTAAAGAAAAGTAGATTGCCTTTGTCTTATGTTTCATACTATTTTTTTGTTTGTTTGGAAGAAATCGCCTCTTAGCGACAAAACAACTTTTATACGCAGCCGTAATTTTGTGTTTATAATTAATATGGTTATAGTATGTCTTTGCATTCATCCATTTAATTAAATTTAAAAAACATGCGAATTAAACAAGAACAAAGGTGATTCAAATATAAAAATAAAATGATGATATTTCAAGCGTACTAAGTAAAATAGTAGGTACTCGTATATAATTTCAATGAAAGGTAAAACTAATGAGTGTGTAACGCACCTTTTTACCCCTTTCTGTTAGTATGCAACGCTTAACTTCAATTAAATCTAAATTCCGTGGGACAAGCAAATATTTTCTTAGTTGGAAACGACGGCATCAGTAGCCAGCGACGCGCCAGCAATTTAAATATGAATTGAAACAATAGTGAAAGTGGAGCGATCCTTTGTGATAAATTATTTCGGGTTAGCTTGCAGAAGACACCTGGCTCCCGAACGCGGTCAGCATTTCAGACCTGTTTTCACATGACACAGAAGGAAATAGAATAAAATGGAATGGAATATTTTAATACCTAGTTACCATGTTTTCTGACGTTCCAAGCAGTTTTATTGAAAATAACATATACCATGCTGGAACTAAGGTAACACAACCAGAGGCAATATTGTAGTTTGTTCAGCTACAAAAATATTAGTTTGAAAACTGGATGTGGTGCAAAGCTTTTCCTTTTAGTTTCTAACATTGGACAAAACAAAAAAAAAAGACATTTGGTTTTAAAATCTAAATAAAAAGGCTTCCGTACTATGGTAAAAAACACTATACACATAAAGTTATTATTTAGGTTGCACAAACAACGCCGAAAAAATTGTGTGTTTTGTGTTTAATTTGTTAATTGTTGTTTTAGAGGTAACAAAAATGTATGTTCTGGTATTACTTGTGATATAAAATAATTATCGAAATTTGAAAAATCTGTTAAAAGTTATGCGTGGTCATAGATATAATTGCTAATTAAATAGACTTAGTTTATTGTTTTTTTATTGTCTTCTACGCCAGTTTCAGCCAGTTGACTGACATACGGACTGACAGCGAAGGCTTAGTAATAGGGTCACATTAGCACCTTTCAGGTGCGGAACCCTGAACATGGACCTATTCACTTAACTACCGATGTGTCCTTATCCTGGATCATCTGAACTAGAATAGGTAAAACTCTTTGAGGTACCACACTTCCGATGTTTAAAATCTCTCTTCGTTTCATTCATTTCCTTCCTTCCTTCCTTACCCTTGATTCCTTTTCCTTTCCTCTTCAGGTTTCCTCTTAGACAATCATTCTCATCAAATCTTAAGATTGCCTAAGCAGAAACAAAGATAATAAGACTTTTTTTGTGTACCTATTTCTATCCTTTAAAGAACTTCCATAGATCTACACAAACGACGAGATATGTTAGATATGTTAAAATATGGTCTATTTAAATGAATAATACATTATTTTAAACATAAAATTGACAACACGTTTATTCAAATGAAATTTTCTATTTTAATCTCAATGTCCAGTGACTTGATTATTGTCAAGTTGTATGGGACTCAGAAGGTCTTAAATAAGAAAGAGGATCATTTCAAGTAGTCTGTAAGCATTGAAAATATCGACAAATACGCATAATAAATATTACATTCAGAACCACCTACTATTTTTTATGGCAGTAAAATATGCTTAATTTATTCAAAGCTGATGTTTAATGCAGTAAATAGATAAGTAAAAACAATACATATACATACCTAAATAGTCGTATATCGCTAAATAATAACTTGAATTAGTTTGTTAGTCAAGTAAATTTACTGACCGGAATGATGTGCGACGAAGACAAATAATTTTTAATAATTCCAACACTTTTTTTTTCTTACCGGGAAAACGAATCTTCACTAAAGTTTCTTATCACAGAAATTACTGCTTAAGCCTCATGGTATCTGTTGGTTTCTTCGTCTTTCTTAACTTAATTTCTTGGAACTTTCGCGTAAGCAACTTCCATCTAAAGAGACCATTAGGCACTTAAAACCTTTTCGTTAGGCAATTTTGTTTAGGGTTCGTTGTACCTGGAGTAACTGAAAAAGAATTCAGATTCCAGTACAACTCTCCTTTTAGTACGACTTAACTTGCTCAATATTAAGGTTTGTGCTCGGGATTTTTTTTTCCTTTAAAGGTTCTAATAAAATTTCTTTAGTAAGAAAATTAAAAAACTTCAAGGAATTAGCCTTGGAAACTTTATAAGTTTATTAATAGATACAATTTCGAAACTTAAGAAAAATACTTAATAAACTATACCTAGAGAGTAATTTAACCTCTTTAAAAGTATAAACAAAAATGATTTTCCCAATGATAATAAAAAAAAACCTGTTTATTCCAATCCAGTTAAATTTTAAAATTAATGTTTTAGAAACAAAATTTACAGAAAGCGCCAAGAGTTGAACATCAAAGTTTTATAACTAATCTCTAATTCATTCTTCATTAATGAAGTTATTTGAACAATTGTTCATTTTCGAAAGTGGATGGAACTAAACTCTTTTCATAACTTTACAGTAAGAATCGTGAAGATGGCGAGTTGTGTTGGAAGGCAATGAAAACATATATAAGGCTGGGAATTCATATGCGACGTAAGAATGAAAAATAAATGGTCATTTACAAAATATGTACACGGAAAGATAAAGTGACGTTGCCATTTAAATAATAACCTTGTCAACTTAATGGCTACTTACAGCTTGTGTTGAAGTAAACTGTTAGTGAGCTAGTGTACTTAGCAGCGTCAATCTCGCAAACATTAGAGGTATTGTTTTATGATAGTTAGGTTAGCTAGTTAAGGTCTAGCTTAAGCGGGCTTTTAAAGAACCTGTCGCCAAGACAGCAATCTGTTTTTGAATCCAAAAAGTTTTGTCATAGTCACTGTGCCATCTGGACTGCAATAGCTAACTTTTAAGTAAATGTTACTGAGACACCATCAATGAGCGCCAAGCCGTACATCCATAGTATTCCATAGTGTTCGATGTTTGTGAATAGCAGAGCCAATAGGCATTTCACCCCGCACCCGCAGGTCGTAACTCGCGGGGAGTGAGTCCGCTAACAGACCGACTGGAGTCATTATTAACGCGCCATTAGCCCTCATTCGGCACGCGCTCCCATCTCTACCCCGAGACATACTTTACTAACAGACTACGGTAAGGATCCAACAAACCTTTTTCTATATAAATAGAGATTTTTTCAATACTAGGCAGTATACTGATACATTTTGTCACTGACTTTGCTTAAAATCACATCAACGGAGGAAAATTATGAATTCATTAATATTTTCGCTTATGTCGCAGATGAGTTATTGGCTATCCCAATTTATCACGCGTTTTTCGAACGTTGGCGGTTTACCGACGTCTGCCGAGCGGTTGTGCAACGTTAACGTTAAGTGTGTATAAATAAAGTTTTCAGTGTGTCTACTATAAGTTCGTATAGTTTTTCAACACGTCAGGTACCATTACTACAGTGATTTTGTATGAGCAATCTTAATTCCTAATCAATCGGTTAGTGCAGTCGCAAGCGGCAATCGAAGGTAAAACTCATGGTCAGATCACGCAGATCTTTTTTTTACTTTTCATCTTCAGATTAATGCTACACTGATATTAGCTATTAATCGGCTTAATGCAATGATGAATAATATTCATAAAAAATAATCAAACATTTGTGGCATTTATGGAACGTTTTAGGTTTTAGATAAGTTTTGCGTAATGCTGTGTATTTTCACATAGTACCGTATCGGCGTATATCGCGAAGTCACAAACATAAGTACAGCAATATTATGTTCCACGAAGTCGACAGGAGAATAAACCATATAAATTTGGATCTTTGTAAGTTGAAGACATGTTGGTTGATCTAATTAAACATTTTAAAAGACCTTGTCTGATTTTCGTTGATTATTTTATTTTATTCGTCTATTGGAATGGGAATTATTTTATACTTACAGCACAAACAAGATTGTAATTTAATACAGTACCAAATATGATGTCAAAGCAGTTACGATGCTTTACATTTTTTATTCTGTGTACTTTAATTTTTTAAGAAGTAATGAAAGAATAGAAAGAAAGGATTAATTTGATTTATTTCACATTTACTTTTATTGCCTTTAATTTTATTTTTATGCAATAAGAGCTCGTAATAGGAAAACGATTCAAGAGACATTTCATTTGCTGAGAGTTGTGTTTTTCGACGTTTTTACGATTTTACTTGTTATATGACAATCGGCTATTATTATAAACTCAATGATGAAATGATCAATTCATCGTCATCTTTTGTTTTATAAATGCAAATGTTACAAAAGACGCGAGCAAAAATATACTTAAAACAAAAGATAGATTTTAAAAGTAGGAAAAAACTTTTTCTGTCGGATAAACGGAATTACTCATACATAGTTCTACTATCGGCTCACTCTTTTTGCCTATATGTGTGATTGTAACAACGCAACTAAATTTCTGAATAAATGAGGCTGATTTTAGTTTGGAGGTGTAACTGAGCTGTCAGTGGGAAGTACGCAGAGTTTGGAATTGAATTCCAAATTGAAACTTTTCAACTGTCGCCATATGCGCTCACTCACCTGCATCCGAGGCAGTGGTAGAAGCGACGATAAAGCTCCCGGACATATATCCCGCTCTTCGGGACCTAACGAACCCGTTTTAAATTTAACATTGTTCTCCTTAAATTTTTCACACTTTTGTGGCTTTGTCTTTGAGACATAGTTATTAATATGAGCTTGTTCAGTTATTTAAAATTCAGTTGGTCTGGTAAATGTTGAATTTTTAACATTTGTTTTTAAGACCTCCAAATTTATGTTTGCTGTGCCACCTTTAATTTTACGCCGCCTCGTTTCAAAAGAATCCTAAGAATTCAGAGCTTATACCAATTTTATATTTTAACAGTTTTCAGCTTTAATGTCGACCGCATCGCAATTGACTTACTCGAAATGGTATATTTACTCGGTTAGTTACGAATGAATACAACGTATGACAAATATAGTCTTCTAGTATATAGTCTTAATTGAAGTTTCTAGGAATATAAAACAAAATAAATACATTTGCCACTAAAATAAATAACTACATCAAAACGTCTGTCTTGTGAAATTATTTTTCCTATTCGAAATTTGAATCCCTTTTAACTGAATTATTTTAACCATAGTTTCTTAGCTTTTTATTCACTTTTAATTCATTTCAAATATAGACTCGAGCAAAATTATTATTGGAATAACTATTATTGGTCCCAACAGCCGAGTCTGTCTGTATATTCCGATAAGACAACAAAAGTGCTTTAAGTTAAATCCCCTTTATGTAATAATGTAAAAGGATTTATTTATTCATTTCATATTATCCGTGAAAAGCATGTATATTTTTCGTTTCTTGGTCAGTAAAATTTCACGATTCGTTAATTTTGGCTGAAGCAAATATTTGTTTTATGTACAAAAGTTTTAGTTTCGAGCTATTAAATTATATAATATATCCAGGAAGATAGACTCAGGTAATATGTCAAAACGACTAACTTCACTGGTAATTTTTATGATTTTTTTTTCTTGGAAAATCATCATAGAAGGAAAAAAAAACTACTTTTAAAGCTATCTCGCTTTACTTATTTAAATCACAAACACCATAAATTTAAACCTTATAGATAACTAAAAGCACTTGATTTCATTAATTTTTATTTTATACTTTTTCTCCTGTCATTATGTATTTAAATATTTTGTTTTGAACCATTCAGAAAGTTACCGAAGCCCTTTCTCTATTGTATCATAATCCGCATGAAGGCAAGCGTGTGGGTAACGCTGCAACTACACTAACTTTTATGTGAATACATGTTGAAACATGGCGCAACACCTGGGTCTGCCCGACCGGCCCGACACGCCCTGCTCCCTAATTAACGGCCAAACTTATGACAATACCTTTAACCAGGCCTAATTAGCAATTTCAACGTTAAATATCATATACAAAACTATTTATTTATTAAAATTCATTATCAACTTTTCATAAAGTCTTCTTCATTTGTTTTAATTAGCTAATGAGACAAAGAAGTCTGCGTTTAATTTCAACCTCAAATATTAGTTTTAATAACAAAATTTTGTAATTTATCATTTTTGTATTTTTTTTGCCAACCGGCAATCGTTAACTTAGTTTGGCCCTAATCAATATAAGGATTCTAAAAAGATAATTATTCTTAATATCTGAGATTATTAAATACATTAGTCAAGCTACCCATAAAATCGCGAGTTTCTATAGGAACGAACCCCATTAAACTACTCTTTAAAGTTTCACTTCCAGTTTGCTTTAAATAACAAAACAGTCAAAAGACTATATGAAGCTTAAACAATCTGTTCTGTAGTTAGTTTACCTATAGTAAAGAAGTTTTCCACTGAATTTCTCCCTGGGTGTATGATATGCATGAAAAAATTCACACAGAAAACCACTCAATGCAGGGCTTTGCTGGAAGATATCTCATAGAAGACGTACATTGTTTGTTGCTAATTTACCTCAAGACAATCTGCTATACTTTTCGAATCAAGCCTATCCGTGTGTTGAAAATCCTTTATTTATTTATGTGGACGAAATTGTTTATCTTCACACACCAATTGCAAATACCTTCCCGTCAACTAGGAATTAACAAGTTTTAATAACAAATTCTCAATTTGTAGTTTTACAATAATTTAATCGGGGGCAACCTCGGCGGCATTACGTAGGCAATCTCAATCATATAACCAGGTAACCCCAAATGGGAACAACCCAATTTAGTTATGTACAAGTTTATTTGGGTATACGTCCTCTGGGCATTATAATAGAAGGACAAATTCACGACCTTCCAGTTATTGAAATTTTACCTAGTTATTTAGAGTTATAGTATATAATTTTAATCACATAGAAATTGTATTAAAGGATGAAGTGTAATTAAAGGAATAGGCACTGTGGAGCTTTCGTCGTAAAGCTTAAATATGCCATACGGTTCCGGTTGGAGCGATACAAACGCGGCAAAAATAGGCATTTTCTTTAATCCGGCTTACGTCTCTATTGCCGTCCGAAGAAACAAGGGATCAGAATTAAAGAAAAGATTAGTAATTCTCCGTCTGGTCCGGGGCGAGTGAAGTGGCGCGGACGATAAATCTTGCAGGTTTTCTTTGGCCTCGCCACTGCAAAAACGACATACGCTATTAATTACCTCTCTTGATAGGGGTCAACTCTGCAAAATCCAATCCCCGCTTTCACTTTTTTGGAATCCATCTTTTATAACGTTAAACGAACCTTAATAAAAGACGGTTTGACTCTAGATATAATTGAAGTCTCATACAAACAGTCTGACAGCCAAATCGTGCATAAGTTTAACTATCAAAAATAAAGGTACTAAAATATAAAAAAAAGAATTTTCGTTTTCATTAGTTTTTAATTTCTACCAAAATATCATTTTTTTCTTGTACATTACGTTTTCCATGAAATATAAGTTAATAAGTAAAATAAAGGTTACCTTTCGAACTTCAATACTTGCCTCAAGCGATTCCCGAGTTTCTTAAGATAGGTATGTTTTGTTAGGTTTCAAAAGACATTTCAGAAGTTTGCTGTTCAGAAGGATAGTATAATAAAGTGAAGACCTTCAAAATTTAATGATGTAATCTAGATAGCTTAATGCAAAACTGGGACACAAGACACAACAAAAATGTTTCTTTTGAGATTATTCCCCCAAGCGTCTCTCTCTCAGACTGAAGAAAAAATATTAAACATCGTTGAAGTGAAGATCTCAGTAATGATCTACTGCAAGGAAAGATCGCCCTGAAATTGTTTTCGTTTTCCTTTTAACAGTACCCATGTTTTTTCAAAGATCAGCGGCTTTAGTTACACCTGAACCAGGCAAATGATTGTAGATTAACAAACTTTTATTTTTGTTTTAACTAATGTACTAAACTTTAAATATTTAAATTAAGAGCTAACCAGGTAATTTGTTATTAAAAATAAAAGCTTAATTGTATGTTCTAGACCAAAATATAAAAAAATAGATTTACTGGTTTACATGTATTTTTTAATCCAAACGATCCAATCTTTCTTTTACTCTGAATCGGATCTCTTTGCATTACAAGACATTAATAATTTGCGCAAACAATTTAGACTTTACTTAATCGCTGGTACATCCGGAGGAGGACTTAGTAATGGGTGGACTTAGGGAGGAAATACGAGTGCTTATCTCCTGCCCCGGAAAGGTACGAATGCACCCTTTGTGATCTCCCGATTATTTGTATCGGTACATCTGTACGATTATAATTACGAATGTTTCAACCTTCATCGGTGATCCGAGATTGCCATGTTACTAATTTATGGACTTTGTGGATTGATTAGAGACGCGTTTTACTGTAAACACTAAAGAATTTTATATTATAATATCGACCTGTTGACATCCGAATATTCGAATCATCTGCGAATCCCACATTTAAATAAAATTCCATGCAATTTTATTAAATAATTTTCTCTCTCAATCTGAATGCTTTAGTCAAACAACTATAATAAAATATAATTTAGATGTATTTTCTAATGGATTAAAGTGTAAGTTTTAATAAATGCTAATTAGTTTTGATTTATTTATTTATTGAACAATATTGTTTGTTAAATTTTCATTTCATTCGACAGTAAGATTGCCTTTAAATTTCTTAATTATTTACCGGTTTAGACTATTCAATAAGAAAATACTCCTATCCGAAATAAATACATAAGGTATGGAAAATTGGCACACCACATAAAATTAATAGATAATATAAATTTTGTATCGTTAATATTAAAATGATAAGAAACAGAAAATATATTTTTGATTTCAATTGTAAATCATTTCCATACGATTTATGATATTCTTTTTCTAAAATTTGCGAGAAAGATTCATCTTTATATAGAAAATCGACAAGATTGAATATAGCAACACTATATATGTCATAAGGTTGGTTGAAGGACTGAAGATATTAAATCCCTATGTAAATGTCCTTTTTCATCCAATTGAAAGAAGCCAATCCGGCTTCTGAAGGCCCTTTACAATGTTCTACTTTACTGTGACTTTGATGTAAGATATCAGAAATAAATTTCACATAAATATTATCTCATTTTTAAATAAATGTGACAGTGTGTGTACTTAAAAAACATTTACTTTTTAAGTATTTTATTTTAAAAGGTTTTTTTTTTCTTTCTCCAGTCCA
The DNA here is from genome assembly GCA_949316135.1 of Choreutis nemorana. NCBI lineage: Eukaryota > Metazoa > Arthropoda > Insecta > Lepidoptera > Choreutidae > Choreutis > Choreutis nemorana. Next base: position 7,105,675 of record OX438598.1, read on the forward strand.
GTTATTTCTGCTTGTCTACTTATAAGCTCCCTCAGTCTTATTGTCGGCTAATTCTTCTCGGTTCGGTGAAGACTGTACAGCGCAATAAATTCTTGGCATTCACATGATGCAGCCAACCGAGAGGCTCCGATAAAAATGGGATGACGCCGCTTCTAACACATTTTTTTCGTAAGAAAACATTCTTGGAATCACAGCTTGAGCGGATAAACCATTGCTAAACGATGAAGCTCTTACTTTAAAACACTCTTTAATGTTTCAAATGCGATATCAAAATATCGGAAGCACTTCATTATCAAAGAATACTTGTCAGACAAAAAACGTTTGAAATGTAAATATTTTTATCTCAATAGGAATCGTAGTTAAAAATCAAACATAAAACAACCGAACTGCCGATCTATTTTGTGACTGTGAATTCAACTAGAACGTTGGACAAATAATATCAGTCAGATGGATGGTATAAAAACAAAAGAAACTCTTTCTGGTATCGATACGATAGCCGGTATTTTGAGCCAAAAACTCGCTCCAATTTTATTTTCACGCCTGCACTTCCCAGATACGATGAAACTTTCATAGGAGGCTTTTCACTAGACACGTCGCGTGGCTGGAACATAAATTACATGAGTATACAATATATCTTTATAAACCTTTGATTACCAAATTATTCGGAAATTGCCTCTTCTTACTGGTAGCGAAAATTTTATGGCAATTAAAATATAGGTAAATAGTAGTAGGTAACTTTTTTGAAGTGGAAAAAAAACAAAATGCTGATGAATACTGATTTTAAATTTAATTATTTCAATTGTGCCAGTAGGGTGACCTGGGCATACACAAATTTAACCCCTTGACGGTTCCATAGTAATTGGTTGACGCCGGCAATAGGGACTGCAAACGCGCACAATTATCATTCTGGTGGGATTAATTGAAAATTCAATTATTAAAGCTCACACACAAACCGTGTGAATGAAGTGCTTTATTTACATTGCTGTGCCAACACTGGCGCATAGGAAGTTATCATAATTTCAAATTATGTTTGTCCTGCTCTCATGTTGCAATGTCAAACACGGTTTCATCTTGCTTTGACTGGAAAATAGGGAAACATATATTGGGCTGAAATGTAAACTATGTCCCAATCGTTTAGCATTATCCAACAAATACAAAAGATAGACGTGATGATTGAACGTTCTACCTACATTGAATCTAAAATTTGGAGAGCAACTAACATATGAAAGGGAAAATCTTTTTTTCTAACTTCGCAACAATTTTTTTTCACAGTACAACTGGTTAATCCTGGCTTCACAACTTCCTATTTTACTGATAAATAGATTTTAAAATTATCTCAACCGACGAATGTTTAAAAAATATATTTTTGAATTGTAAAATTAAATACATACATATATATAATTCATATATTAAGGAACAAGAAAACTTATTAATTCTGTTGCTAGTATTAAAATTAAATTTGAAACAGTTAGTTTATTATAAACTTCATAGATTTATTTATGATACAGTATTTAAATATATATAGTTATTTACTAACACTATTCTTAAATTGCTGTATTCTTTGTTAACTCTTATGCAAAAGTTATTAATAGACAAACAGGATTTGATGATTTAAACATACAATTATATGTTAACTCTTTCACATCAAATTGTATGTCTTTAACATCGATTTGCCCACAATTTGGTTTTTAAGGCCTCTACACACAAAATCTGTCGGTAGAACCCGCCGTCTTCCTAGGCTACTTTTGATCAATTTTTGTGCGTACTCAGGCCGGCGAAATGTGCCACTGGGGCCGGCGCTTTGATCTGTAGCGGCATTTATATTATTCACTTCGGGGAGTGTTTGATAGAATGACATACACTGATTCTTCTAGCTTGGGACTGTCTCCCAGAGGATGTGCTCTGGGAACATTCAAATGTTGATTCTAAGTAAAGGCATTTTCTGATTTATCATTTCTTCACTTTTGGGGATATTATTTACCATCTGGCGAAATAGTAGCTAAATGCATAAAGACAATAAAACATAACATACCATGGATATAATGACGGTTACATTACTTGTATGAACGAAATGTACGAACTATCCGTTTAGATACACAAACTGTACATTATGTTAAACAAAAGCAGTTATGTACACAACAAACAAAACTTTTTATCCTGTTGGACTAAAACCTGCGATCACACACTACGGTCATATGCCATTCATGACGAAAGGTAGAACTGAAAATTCTTTTTTGAAAGAAATCGATTGAAACGAACAATTGTTTAAAGGAAACGAAAGAATTCAATTTCACGTAACGTTAATGTATAATTGAAACTGTGAAGCAGTAAAAACCAAAAATCATAAAACATAACTAGAAGTAATTTATCAGCCATTATGATCTAAGGGAGCTGAGCAATAAAGAAAATCTGCGGGTAACGCGGGTGGAAGGCTATTAAACAAAAATTATGTATTTTGTACTGAAAGAAAGCTTTTACGAGTTTTGAGGATTACTTAAAATAGACACCAGCCTGGGGAGTCTCATAATTTTACACTAAATAATACAAGGCAATAATTTAAAGGCAAATTTGTTGCGGAGCCTGTTAGGTGCGTGAGAACGATTTTATAAATTATTCACAATCTATTTACGTGATTCATAATTTTTATAATTTATGCTTTGCTTTGTGCTAACTTATTATTTATTATTGTTTCAATCAATCCAAACACACACACTACACTTTGTTTTTTTTCTTTTTCTTACAAATTCACTATTATCCAAATGATCATAATTATGGACGATTTCCTGGTTTTGTAAAACTCATCAACAATCCCTAACTTCAAAAAGAAACCGAAATATTTCCTGCACAATACACTCACATACTAAAGTAATATGAACCAAACTGGGTGTTAATAATATAGAATATTCGCTCGTTCGATATTCAGGCTAAAATCCTTTAGGTATAAAACGATATCCTTAGGAATCCCATCACGAGAACAAGGCGTTATTCAGTCTTTGTATTGAACAGCTCCCATTTAAGGGATGAGCGGATTACAGTACTCCTTTGGTGGGCCTTAGTTACGACTCCCCGTTGTATAAACAATGAACTTCGGAAGCTATCCAGTTTAGCCGAAATTGCTGACTCGATATAAGTAGTCATATACATACCTATATCGTGCGATTTGATTTATATTCTCCAACGAGGTTTTCCAAAGGCAAGAAACAAATGATCCACTAGAAATAAAAAAACTGTACAATCCTTTCCTTGCCGTTTAATTGAAAAATTACATCACCCACCCATCACACATTATACCATTGAAGAAGATAAGCCATACTTAAGACTTTGGCAAAATCAAACAACAATTTGCCTAAATAAAGACCTGTTCGTCAACGAGCTACAAGATAAGATACGAAATCTATACGGACAGTTTTAACTACCTAATAGCTGTAAAGTTAATCCTTCTAAACATTTACCCTGCTTACAACATTCTAAAGTATTTAAATCAAATCTAGATGTTTATTCAACGTAAGAAACCGGACGAGTATATACGCAAGAAAATCATTTTAGTTCGATCTATTTCAAGTAAGACTGGAGATAGCCTTATAATGGGGCATATAAATCAAGTTATCATACTTATGATATTATTATTTTGCGGTCCGAGAGTCCCGCGGCGTCCATGAATTATGTCGCGTCAACGAAAATAGAGGTTTGGGGTTCGATGCCGGCCCAATATCGAATATAACGGTCAATAAAACTGAAAGATATGATCGTTTCAAACTGGTCATTTACTATGAAGTATCTCGAATTTCACAGCAGAATGGCTACATTGGAAACATTTTGTCGTTTAGCAAAATATGCTTTTTTACTTAAAGGTAAATCAAAATAATATGAAGTAAAACATAGAATTTAAATTCGCAAAAGTTGTTTACATTAGTACCTAAACATTGCTCAATAACTTGTTCAGAAACTTACCAATTTATAACAATAGACAGAGCAAAAGTTTTGGTTTAAGACCTTTTTGGCTGTTTTTGAGCAGACCAACTATAGAGAGGTACCTCTATACATTAAAGACTTCAGCCAAAAAACACATTACAAAAATATACGTATGTTAAATCCAAAGACCGAAAACGCTCATTGAGCGAAAAAACTACTCACAACGCGTTGGGGACACTGTAAAACGTTGAGAACAAAATCGTGTTCTGGGTCTTATGAAAACAAGCAAGATATTTATATAATGCAAAGATATGATAGATTCAGAGAACATGTAGGAGTAACTTCATCTCATTTTGAGCTACTTAAACTATAGTTAGTATGCAATGATAAGCATACATATTAAAGATTATTAATACTGCGTTCGTCACACAATACTCGTACCTGTTCGAGCCAGGAGTCGATCCCGTGATTTTTCAAAACCAGCTGTTTAGTCTCCCATAACGCTGAGGCTCGCAACAACATACTTTATGTATATAGTTATTTAGGGCATTCCAATGTGAGTGTTTGCTAGTTACTAATTTTGCAACGCGCAGATGACGTCGTTACAATTGTAAGGTACACGTATGATATTTTATGAAATTTAGAACCAGGCAGATCATATGGCACCTGCCATACATACATACATGAAATCATTACTCTTTCATTCGGCTCTGCAGGCCGGTGGTCGGGTAAAAATAACAATATAATAAAAGTTATTCTGACCTACAGCAAACAAACAAGAATGTCTGGAAATAATTACTGTCAAGAGAAAATCAAAATGACATACGTAAGAAGATAAATAGATAAGCTTGTTAAACCTTCGTTTATTAAATTAAGTTGAAACATTTTGTTGTTTAGACAGCTATTTCACAGCAATAGTTTGTTGTTTAAACCAGAAATAAGGTATCCTTTGTAGAATTACATAGGCACATAAAGCAACATATTTTTAGGCTTAAAACATGTATGAGGTAAAAAAAAAAGATCTAATTTTTCTTAGGCTGGCTCAGAGATTTCTTTATAGTAGAGTAGTACTTACGTAATAAACTTTATCCGAGATTATTGTCATTTGTCAAACGCTCTCACTTAGAAGTTCTAGGAAGAAGCCAACTATGAAAGAAACAGGAATTTCTTTTACGTTAATCTGAAATCGTTATCTGAACTTTCTGTTACGAGTTTTTCCTCCTTATACTAAAAGCCGATTACTATTAAAACATACTCGTTTGATGCGAGAACCTAAATCCTTGCGTCAACTTTTCCAAATGTTTTCTATAGGTTCGAAAATTTACTAAAGTTAACGCTGACAAGAAAGAAAACGTTTAAAACACTTCGAGCAAGCAGGTACTTAATATGTAAATGTTAAAGTAGCTAGGTACCTTTATAAACATATTAAAAATTCTGTCTCTTTTGTATTATTTTATCAATTTTAAGAAGAAGAAAAACTAGGTGAGGTGATACTCACAAGTATATAAAATAACGTTATGAAATTGAATCTACAATCTCCGGCACAAAAACCAAGTTAACTAATAAGCTCCACGTTTATAACCATTAATATTTGTGACACATGTCAGTTCAATTAAATAGAAATTGAAAAAATATTAATAAAAAGTTTTTAGATGAAGAATTTAGTTTTAAGACGGGGACATCGTTAAATAGACAGATGCAGCGACCCCATAAAGCACCTGACATTACTCGCCACTGACCTAGTCAGTCGTGAAATTCGGCTCCGCTTTACGACACTACTATATAAACCTAGGATCCGTCCGGTAAGCACCTGTCCCTTTAATAGCCTATCTATTGCTTTTATATAACCTGCGGTTGATCTCCACTTTTATTGTTTGCTTGTTGTCCGGCAACGTCTTTTCCCGGGTAATCCTTAAAAAATCACATTAAAGAATCACTTCTCACACAAACTTAAATCAATTACATAAATCGCCAGGTGAAGGTACAAACGAACGAAAGTACCTACTTGCTTTATAATAATTTATTGTTTAAAGTACGAAAACGCGTACCTTTTTGTTTATAAAGAGTAAGTTCCTTCAAATCTTACTTTGGTTTTTCGTAAATATTTTTAAGATTTGAAAATATAAGTAACTTAATGAATCAATTATTATTTAAGGAAAGAACTTTCTTAATTCATCATTTTCATTAGTCGAATAACGTCCACTGCTAGCCTCTCCATAATATTTCCAACCGCAGTGATCCAAGACCACTTGGATCCGGCAGCCCACACCGTCGGTCAACTTAGTTGTGGGCTCAAATTTAAGCCTTCCGGGCCGTGGTCGCACTCTAGAACCATCAAGCTACATGGGCATATCATTGTTACACCAATTCGCTTTTTCTGTACGCTACGTTAGACACCTTAACCTACGGATATCCTCATTTATGGTTCGATAGTGTACACTCTAAATGTCATTAGTACGTCAGTGACATATACACAGCTTAATACCTAACCTACCTATAGCAAATTTAAACCTCAAAATATTTGCCTCAAAATGAGAGAAAATAACAAAAAAAAGAGTTTTCGAGAAAACTATTTTTGATTCGGTTTTATTTGAGGATAATTATTGTTCGGCCTTTTTGTCTTAATTTTATAAAATTTACACAGTAAGTAATTTAAACATTCAACTAAAATCCTGAGTCAACCACATTAAATATTATGAAATTATTTAAAATTCATGAGAACTAAGTGCCGAGCAAACAGTCTATTTAGTATAGAACAATACGTTACAGTAAAAGAACGGGTCATTAATTTAAGGATAATTTTACCTCCTGTCACACCGTAAAAGATGTTCACAAGTTTAATGGGTATTTGTGTAACACCAGCTCGTAAAATTAAAGACAGCATGAAATGTAAGCTTAACTTCTTTTTAGACTTTAGATAGTACGTTTAAAAAAACACACACACATATTTTATATGTTGCAACGTATCAGAACATGTATTTTGAATTTATAGCTCAGTAATTTTTTTGTTGTCTTTAACTGATTAAATAATATACCTATGCACTAATTATATGTTATATATGTCGTTGCATTTCAATAAAATAAAGATACATTTATAAAACAAACTTTAACTAAGTATATCCAACTCATTAGGACCTAATGAGACATTGTATATTTCAAAATAGAATAGAGCTCAAGACCTATACTGCGTCTAATTTTGTGGTCTTAACATCTTAGTAGCGTGAGCATTTAGGTGCCTTTGACATGATAAACATAAACGATTGCTGCTAGCCATGGGCAAAAACAAAAAAGTAGATATTTAGCAAAAAGGCCTTATTCTAGCTCATGTAATACTGTTGACGACGTTGTGAAGCCAGTCTGTCCTGGTGACGAACGTCTCTATGAAGCGGCTGGCTAATTTAACCAGCTTTGTCCGCGGCCCGTCTGCAAGCCGAGATAACCCACCCATTTGCGGTGATCACAACGCGCACAGATCACTTCACTAACCCTTATTAACGCCATCCTTGTTAACGAATATTCCAAAACTGAAGGAAAGTTTACCTTAATTTATCATTTCATTAAAAATAGGTACCTAAAGTTAACGTTCAACGCTTTGTTATTTCACTTTCAATGTTCGCTTCAGGTCAATTTGAGTTGAGACGATTCATAATTAAAATCCTTAAAGTGAATTTTTACGATTTTAAAATTTATTGAATTAAGTATAATTCTAGAAAAACGTATCATCCAAATAAAACGAGAACTTCCTCTGTATTATCTTACTGAAAAAGTGTAGACATTTTCAATCTCGAATGTGGTTTAAACGAATGGAAATAGAAATGCAGGATAGACAAAGTGACAGTAAAATGAAGTGAACAAACACTGATTGATATTACCCTAATACCTAGCAAAAGACTACCTACTCGTACCTATTTATCAACACATTTGTAACGTTTTGGAGGAATTACAAACCAAATTCCTACATCCGTTCGTAAGTTAAGGTTTTAACGGTCGCGTCGTAGGTATATTAAATCCAAGTAAGCACCTGCACGAACTGCCAATAAATTACAGACTACCTACATAGTAGCAAGACTTTAAAAATCCTAAACTGAGCGGAGTGTGGCGAGCAAAATTCAGCCTTTCACTACACGGAGCCCATAAATAAATATGATAACGTGGCGGTCGTGTGAGGGGGTTCTAAAGCATTGCTTACAGCATTTTGCCCCGCTTCGACACTCACAACACCGCTAACTTATCAGTTTATATGTGGAGGAATAAAGAACTTCAATATATAGAGACTAGCCTAATCTCTATATTCGACACTAGCGCTGATTTGACTTTTGAGATAGAATTGGAAATGCATTTTAATAAAAGTGTCAAAGTGCAGAGGGTTTCGTAGGTTGTTTTATCGACCACGTTTTCTTAAATCTGACCCAATGTAGGTTTTACCCTATATTCCCACTACGAATTTAATTTAAATTTAAAACATTAACACTTGGGCTTGTTATAATCGTAGCAGTCGGCTGTTTACACCACTGCGCCACAATTGTCATCAATAACTTTGTGTAATATTAACTAATTATTTAAATCAATAACACTGATCAACGCATTTTTTTTCTGTTACTGGGTATTTCTGGCCTTGATTATAAGAAAAATAATGGGATTTTGCTAACAGTTTTACTTTCTGAAATATACGATTTTATTATTTTGACAAAAAAATACAGGAAACCAAAATAATTTGTTAACAAAATTTCTATTGGACACTATCAAATGATATTTTTTCTTGAACGAATGTCTTTACGTAGATCTCGTTGCAAACTCTAGCAGTAGTCTGCCATCATATGGAAGTCCCACCGCCTCTGACAACGCTCTTCCATAGTCCAAAGATCCTGATGAAATCTTTTATCGTGCTCCTCACTAAAATCACCCAGATTTTGTGGAAACCGGTCTAAATGCGAGTGCAAGAAGTGAATTTTTATACTCATGTTGCACCCTAGCTTTTGCAAGTTCGATAATATGGACTCAACAAGCTTGACGTGGTCGTTAGATTTATTTTTGCCTAGGAATTTAGGCATAACCAAAACAAATGAATTTCAACCTTTGAATTCGATTTCAATCATTGATTTGACAAAATTAGGATCTCTCATGAGTCGCCTAATCTGTGGCCCATCAAAAATACCAGCTTTCAATTTTTTAAACTGAATCCTGGAAACTTGCGTGGAAATTTTTTTAAACATTCGCCACTTTCTCAACTCTAAATAAGTTTGATAGACGAGATCATGGCATAAATACCAGAAATAATGATAAATTACGTATCCCTACAGATATTAGCAAAAACTAGTAAGTCATTTATTGGAAATTATGTCCGTTTTTATAATCACATACCAAGAAATGTAACAGAAATGTCAGATATTAAATAGAAGCAATATGTTAAAAAATTAAATAAGAAGGCTTACTAAAACATCAAAATTATTTAGAGAAATTTAATTAGCTGCACAGGTTAATCTTATTGACAGTTGGAAGTGAAGGTTTCTTGCCGGATTCTTCCCCGTAGAAATAGCATTCCGAACCGGTGGTAGTAAAAAAACGACGATTAGAAAGTGCTTATTCTAAGTCTATTAAGTCTATTCGAATAAAAACATTTTGACTTTGACTTTGGTCAAGCGTCTTTACAAATTGTTTCATTATGCCGAGTATAATATGAAGTGTTGGAAAATGGTGCAGTTTCGGCTAACTATAGGCACGTTTACAACATTTTTTGTACCAACTTTAAGCTCTTCTCGCACTGGCCAAACTTTTCTTGACCAATGGTGTTGTTTGTCACGATTGTCCCAGAGACATGTGAAACATGGGAACTTTGTGTACCCCCCTTGTTGTCCTAAAAGAAAGTTACCATTTTTAGAGAAACATAAATTACACATTTGTTATTTTGACACTTACTTTTTCCACAACCTTAGAAATATTATACTATACTATCTTATAATATAATACTAGTCTGAATCAGAGTTTTCATTCGATGTATTTCGATCGGTTTCACAGGGATTTGGATCATCAGAAGATTTAGATGTGCTGGATTGCACGTCTCGTGATTTTAATTGAGGTTGTTGAGCAGAAAATAAGTTAGGATTTTACCACTTATTTCGATTTCCATGGTTAATTCCGCTTATGTTCACAACACAGAAGTCAACCGTCATAATGGTTTCGAAGTTCTCGCCAAATCATGGCTGAATCTCTTTTTCCTCTGAACCATAAACATTGACCAACCTCACATTTCTGGCAAAAAATTTGAGGAACCCATGGCTTGTTCTGATTACACAATTATATTTTAATGTATTGATGATACGCAGTTTTTACAAAGTCCGATATAGGTCTTCGATATTTTGCAAATATATGATCACCACAACTATAGCAAGAACAATCGGGATTAAGCACACAACATTTTCTTGACGAAGCCATATCGAAAACTACAAAACAAATATTTTGAATAGATTTCCTTTTTTTATTGGACACATTGGTCATATCAAATAATAAAAAATAAAATATGCAATAATAGTAAATGAGGGTAGTTAGCTATAACTCAAAAGCAAAAGCTGTTAGATAAAAATTGTAGCCACATTTTAAAAATACGCGTTAATCTAAGATAGACACAACAAAAAAATACAGGAGATAAACATTTTTTTTGTTCACCAGTGTAATTCATATTTACACTACGTTATCAGTAACAACCTAGGAACAAGTTCTCACTGAAGCGACTCGCCTTCTTGTGTTATTTTTATTGACTTGTCATTGTAATTACTAATAGCCTAATTATGATTTTTGAACTTAGACCAAATGGATTTGCGGAAGCTTAAGATTACCAGAAACGCAATTATAAGGTGACAAGACGGCCATATGCCACAGAAGGGGCCATCCCAGTGGTAATAAAACAACTTTTCTTTTGAGGACTGACGCCTTTCATTAAAATGAAAAAATAAAAAAGGTCACCAGTTTTTAGGAAAGGGTCCAATCCGATTCATTTGCCACGGGCCTCAAACGTTATAGTTACGCCACTGAAGATTGCTTTGGCTGTTTTCAGTTTTCATTGTATAATATTGTATATTTTCCTTCAGACATTGTTTTAGATGTAAACTAACTGTTACCGAGAAAACCAAAAACGTGAGCGCTGCCTGAAATTTGCTTTGTTAGTGCGTAGATACGGCTTCGGAGTAAGGAAAAAAGAAAATAAAAACTCGAGAAGCCCTATTTATTTTTCTATTTGAGCAGAAACTTTGTACCTTTTTCAAACCATTCGGTTGAAAAGTGTGATAATCCTGGTTGATCTTCGAATTCTAATATATTACGTAAGTACCCAGCTAATCAAAATATACCTCAGTAAGAAAATATATTATAAATTGAAAATTATATTAATGATAAATAGGCTTGGTTGTAAATAATACAATTTTATTTAAGAGACCTAAACGGGGTGGATGATTTACTTTAAAATAATATAAAAACCTTAAACAGGCCCTTAATTTAAATTCCTCTTAAAAACATATAAAATGCGTTGTCCTGAATGACTGACTAACTGACGGATCAACGCACAGCCTAAACCACTGATTGTACTGATCTGAAACATGGAGATAAAAACTTCGATAAGAAAGGATTTTCGAAAATTTTCCTAGGGTGAAGAGGGCAATGTTAAAATGTGACATGTTTCCTTGGTCCAATCTACTTCAAATTTGCAATATTCTTCAACAGAATTAATTTAAAAAGTTTTTCGTATTTTATTTAAATTCATCTCCTGACGGGGTAAAAAAGGGTAGAAATTCATTTTGCGGTGTTTTGCTTCACAATTGATATCAATACACCTTAGTGCTTTTAATTTAAACTACATTACATTTACACATGTTTAAAAACTCAATCCGATTTTATTCAATAAACGTGGAACTCGCTTAAAACCTTGGTGCAATGCAAATCCTGTTTAAAATGGAAATGTCTTGTCTTTAATTTGAAGGTTTCCAAGCTAAAGAGAGAGCATACACTTTTAGAGCATTGCCTCATAGGGACGTATTATTAGCAGGCGATTTCCGGCACACGTTACCTGTAGTGCCCAGAGGAACGCGAGCGGACGAAGTTAAACGTGCGTGAAGCGGTCTCATTTGTAGCCTTCAGTAACTACTGAGACTTACTAAAAATATGAGAGTCCATCTGAGGGAAGATGTTACTGCTGGACAGTTCTCAGACTTGTTGCTTTTTCAGCAAAAATTAAATGGAACTGCCATTTAATTTTTTTGCATAAAGTGCAGCATCATCATCATAACTTTAAATTAGTTAAGATATTCAGTGATTCTTGCTCTAACTATAGTTTTATTATATCACTAGTAAACTAGTTTACATTACCATCTTTCACTTGAATACATTTTATACATTTTTTGTTTAATTTTTAAAATCCTTCCTCATAAAAAACGTGCCCAATTGCGAGGTTCGCAGAAATATACGATTTCTCTATGATAGGACACTTCGCCAGCAAAATTAATAGCGAATCAGTTTCATAACAAGCGCATGAGTGTCCAAATACTGCGTTACCAAATGCAATTCATTAAAAAGATTCAAAGACGTACACGATGGGCACTAAGGGCTCGGAGAGACCGAATACAACACACACTGAATTTTTTTTTGTCAGCGGTCGAAAAATCCATGTAAAGAGAGAAATTTATTTTATATTATCTCCAGATTTTGCGCTGAGAGATACTAACTACGATAAAAATATAGTTTGTATAGTAAATATTTGAAGACGAATAAAGAAGCTGAGATGGCGACGGTCAAGTCATGGCTTCGCAACTGTTCGCAGTTTAACAAAAATATACAAATTATTTATAAGTTATTATTAATGAAACAGCAACAAAATTGTTTCACGCAATTTTTTTTTCAAAGGGGCAAAACTAACTTTTGAGACGCCATATGTGTCATAATTTAATGAGGTATCTAACGACTTTTACACTTTTTAAATATGTAGATACATTAACTTAGGAAACATAAACTCACGCCGTAATTAATCCCTCGAGAGGGCTAGGCAGAGGTGTTAAACACCGCATTTCGCATGTTTATGTTGAGTCCCAGTGTGACAAGTTGAGAATCTGTCGCCACTACCCGGGCATGATGAGGAACATGGCTGCTACAATGTACGACAACCCTCGACCCGTCGGGTCGGTCGGTTAACCAAAGGACGTAACAAACTGAGCTGAATAAAATAAATAGATAAATAAAGATTGATTAAAACCACAGCACAGCACAGGCGCGCAGCTCGTAAGTACATCTGTTTGGCACTATGACCTTGAAAAAATAAACCGATTTGTTGATTTGTCTATGACATTTTGGTAAGCTCAACATATTTGAAACCCTAAAATAAATTGACCGATCGCGGAGGTTTATTGGGTGAAATCTTCCATCGCAAAAAATGGTATGAGAAGGGCAGTAAAAGTCGCATTCCCGCAACAAATAGCGATAAAGCATGTAATTTAGATAGGGGAATGGATACAAAATGTACGTAAATCTCCGAATGGCCATAAATAAACATGACCAGGGGAAACCATTTCGGACGTTGGTCGCCCTGCTAGGCTAAAATTAGCAGTATAATTATCACATTATCACTACGGAACACTGATACATTAATCTACAGGAACCTTAAACATTAATTATTAAGGCTTGATACTGATGAAGCTACCTACTCAAAACATATTAACATCAGGAAAAGTCACACACTCGGTGAAAGTAACGCCTTAAATATTTGATAATAAATTGTTTGTAATGTTAACTTACAATTCTACTATTTATTTACCTACTTAATAATAGGTATAGTTACCGATATAACATGGATCCAACATCAACATCATCACACGTGTATTGCTGACCTCCGTATTCTGGAGATCTTACTCTCTCACGAGTGGAGTTTCTAAATTTCTCAAAGACTAACCTTTATTCCCTCTATCTAACCCTTTCTACCTTACTAACCCAGGAGGGTATAGCTGTTTTATCTGCCAAGGGTGAAGGCAAAAAGAAGAGGGAGAGAAGAAACAGTCACAGATGCAAAGATCACAGTTGGTGTGCAAACAAACGCAACAAGTTTTGATTATTAACCTGTCTAGATAGAGTTCGAACGTCAAAAAACATGTCGTTTTCGCTTGATTAATAGCAATACTAACATTGTAAACGCTATTTTGTGGAATATAAAAATGACTAATTGACGACTGAAAACTCCTGCAAAAATACATGTTTATAACTATATATTACGGAGTAATATATATATACACGAAGTGTAGTTGAAATTAAAATTTCCCTACTAATAAATTTTGTTTTATTTCATGATAGACGTTACAAAACTTTTTACTTTATTATGAACCGATGTCTTTTTAGATCGATATATGAGATGGTTAATAAACTTTAGATTGAAAGTTTGGATTATATTATTCTGTTATTGGTTTTGTTTAAAAATATTTTATGTAGGTACTTATTGAACACAAACAGTATATAAAATTATTTTATAATCTAATACCAATAAATAAATGTTTCAAATACTAATCACTCAGCATGCTTGTAAGACGGAAGACGCCACCTCTACTTGTGTTGATATTACGCACACAAGCCTTCACAAAATGGACTGTGTCGGTTGTGATTGTTGTTTGACACTATATAGACAGGTAAATAAACCATCGAAGGATTAGAATTTAAAAACCCGGCTCCTGAAAACCGCGCTCTAAAAAGCAGGAAACAGGAAAATATTATCCGATCTGAAATTATCTAACTAAACTTTCAATTAAGCCGTCGTCATGTCACCTACAGTATGAGGCAAACTTACTCACTTGGATTATTTATTATATTAGGTTAGGTTTGGTACAGGCATGTGACCACAATTAAATCACTAATCTATACAAGACTATATTTACTTAACAATTTCGGATGAGAGAATATTTTCGTGTGTGTACTTTTTAGAGCGCGGTTTTCAGTAATCGGGTTTTAGTTTTCAACTTTTTTATTATTTTTTCTATTTTGGAATAATGAATAATAATTGTTTTATATTTTGGGTAAGATTAGAGAGAATATACGTTTAATTCACATCTTTGATTTTACACATTTTTATCAAGTAGCGGTGCAAGCAAAGCCACGAGTAAAACAATGTGTATATATTTGAAATGAGCTTATTAAGCCCTCTAATTTGTTACCAAACACAGTCATATTACACGAAAAAACAATTTTTGTTCATGACTTTGTCATTAGAGGGCGCCCTACTAATTTTAATCTGACGTCATATAGCCCATAACCAGCTGACCATCATGACAAACCTAACGATACTTTACGTAAATAATATTTTTATTAAATGAAAAATCGGAAGAAAAATCCAATAAGGACCATAATTTATTTAGAAAAAGTTTATGTACACTTTACAAATTCAGTGATGCATAAAAGCATCCTACTTAAATTTCATTGGTAATTTGTAACAGCTATTTATTATTTACAGAACGATATTTACACTAAATTTTATTTATTGAAACAATTTTCCTGTTATTTAAAATTGAGATAGTATAATATTTAGTTAAACTAATTAAATACTATTGTTATTTATATTGCTTGTTGTAATAAAAATTACTAAATTCGCCATTAGTTGAAGATAACAGCAAAATTGTTTCTTTTTGATCACACTTGTGAGTGACTTAAGTAAGTTTATGAACTCATTGTCAAATTGTTCAAATAAATGCCTTGGGCCTATTCGAGACAAGATGATAAAACATTTGCAATAACCAAATTGATCAAGCGAATTCATAGATTCAGCATAGCCGGTTGTAAGAAAAGTGAAATTAAGTTTATAAAAATGACCAGAATAAAAATGCAATACATATTCACGATCAAGAAACTTAAATACAGAAACATGTTATTAACGCTATCGTTTTTACTATCAAAATTACCAACTGCTTTTCTTATCTTTTTCATAACCTTACTATAAATTTATTTTTATGAGGCGGATAACAGCAAAATGCTTTTAGAATACTTTGCATTATTTAATAACTGTTTTTTTTTATATATTTGACTTATTTATACTGAACAAAATCCAACTGTCTTTTTATTTATTCAATGGCAGTGGTGTCCCGTCGAGTTTCTACAATTACAAAATTTCTCACACAATCTCCATTTGTTAAAAGTTTATTAAGGATACATTGAACCTTCGCAATGATATCAGATAAATTGACTTCCTTTGTGAGTGACGAAATGCGAAAACAAATTTGATAAAAGGTGACTAAAGTAAAACGACAAAATAAAAATGTTGCATTTTTTATTGCACTGTGTACTGGTAAAATTTGTTTCGCATTTACTCGCTCACACTGAACAATTACAACAAATATATTTTGAGCGTAAAAAACACTATCGATCAAACATCGTCCACCACTGAATGTGACGCCACTAGCTATGGTTTGAAATGCTATACACAGAGTTTGCGATCTTTTTCATTGAGGCACTGTTTCCATTTTTTTCCAAGCCCGTAAGAAAGTCCTCCAACAACTTTGCGAGCGCTTTTCTTTTAAATCTCAAAGATTCATTAATAACATCACGGATAACTTCCTTCTTTAAATCCATCCCACCTTGTAATAGTTTTAATTGCTCAAACAGCTTTGAGAAATCTGTAAAAAGATAATTTATGATTTTAGACTAACACGTTATTTTCACATCATGAAGTTATACTAAATCATTTTAAATTACTCTTTTCTCATTGGATTTTCACATCCTTATTTAACTTTCCAATGAACCAAGATAACAAAACACTGATTTTTCAAAAACCTTTATGACAAACAACTAACTAAAGAATCATAATCGAATTTAGATAAATGATACTAAGTAAAAAAAAACTAGCATACTAAAATTAACTACAATGAAATGTTGTTTACCTTTCCCAGGTCTCCGCACGGCTTTGTACAGTTGTGCTCTGAGTTGCAGGTTGTGCTTTCTGTTACACGCTAACTCAGACCGACTTGGCTGCGGCAGCGGCGAAACCAACACAGGTATTTTTGCAATCTGGATAGCAATTTGATAATAATTTAGTTAATAACTGTACATGTGAATGATTTAATTTGTACTAGAATATAGCCTTAACAGGATCGGAATATAGATCCAATAGAACTTTGTATTAGAAACATTCTTATCAACTTTACTTTATCTCAGTGGTATTCAAAATATAAGCTGTTATTGGATAAACACATCATAGATTTAGAAATAAATAACAAATAACACGGTTATTACATTCTGGATTTTTATCGGCATTTTTAATTTAATTCAGTAGCAGTTAAGAAGAAAGACTTGGTTTGATATTAGAATAGAAATTTCATTTTATTGAGCACATTTAGCAAGCAAAAAATTCAGGAAACGCATTTTGGAATTTGTCATTTAAGTAATTAAAAATAATTAACACTGCTACTTTCTTGGGTTGTATTTTTGTTACGGAGAACCCAGGCAACTATTGACATATAGAGCAGCAATTAGCGCTGCGCGACGGAAATTGCATCAGAGTCAAAGATTAGCTGTAATTTTTCCTTGTAAAGCGTATAAAATCGTCAGCTCTGAGACCGTTCTGATTCTTGAGGGCATTTTTTGGTAGATTTAGAAATAGAGTGGCGTACGGCAATGTATTGACTCTCGGAATGGTATGAGTTCAGATTTTCTTAAACCGAAGGACAAGACTAAAATTATGAAGATAATTTGATATTATACGAAAATGTAATGAAAAAACGAATCGACAAATGGCAAACTAGATGGGATTAATGGACGCCACTGTTGATCCTGGAAAACAGAGGTTGCAGTGGTGGGAAAGAGCGGAGGGTACCCTGAGTAATTAAAAAGCCAGTTTCGAAAGTATTCCGCGCGTGAGTTTCAAATTTGCTACCTCGTATTACGCAGCGACAAACATTAATTTAAGAATGTCCATGTTTGTAAATGGGTAGAACACAAAAGGCGTAAGGTTTTCCTGTGATTATTTTTATTGTTGTTTAGCTTAAACAACCATAAAAATGCCACCCTGTATATGAAACATCTGCCAGAAATAAAACTCATGAAACTATTAAATGAAATATTTTTATATATATTATAGGAAATTGACTCTGTTTAAAACTGTTTAGTAGTTTAACAAATCGGAAGGAGACAAAAAACTTTTCCGCCAAGACGGCAGAGCGCGAGCGGCGCGACGCAGATACGAGCTGAAATATTTTCAGAAAAAATTACCAAATGATTGAGTACATGACTTAGTTAATAACGCGAGCAAAGTAAATTACTTATACTATGTATAATACTTACTTACGTGACTTAGTTAGGACACGGAATAAAAAAAGTAAACATAAGTGTACTGACGTTGTTCTCCTTGTGCCTGTGCCTGGTGTCGTTCCGCTGCGCGACGCCCTGCAGGATGGCGTGTATCTGCAGCTCGCGCACGTCGGGCGGCGGCGGGGCTTGGGGCAGCGAGGGGGCCAGGGGGGCCGAGGGGGCGTGGGCGGCGTGGGCGGCGTGGGCGGCCGGGGCAGCCGCGGGCGCTAGTGGCGGCGCGGCCGGCGCGGGGCCGGAGGGGGGCGGCGGGCTGGCGGGCGGCGACGGCGATCGCGCTCCGTCCCACACTACACTATACGCCTCTGGAACACACACATGAAGGACGCTCTATATAAATACTTGCAAAAGATTTCAACGCCAACAAGGAAAATTCTGTAAAACCTTTTTTAAATATCAAACAGGATTTTAAACGCCTGCTATTTTGGCGCGCTTGGCGTGACGTCAAACTCCGATACAAAAAAACAAGTAACCTTCCAAGTATTGAATATTTTGCTGATACTAGCGCTTGGTAAAGACTTTGATTTTATACGTTTAGTCAGTCATCGTTTAGGCCAGACAAGCATCAAATATATAGTAATCGGGAAAAAAAGATAAAGTAACGAACCTCCATTTAGTATAGGTTTGACAACAGGTGGCAAATTAGGCGGGGTGATTGGTGGCGGAGAGGGAGGCCGCGCTCCACCCGGATCTGGTACCGACACCACCTCCTGTAGTAAAATAAACTACAATTAAGATTTATCTTATAACATTTAAAATGAATCAGGTACCCAAAAGTTTTTTTTTAGGGTTCCATGCCCAAAGCGTAAGGGACCTTATTACTAAGTCTGCGCTTTCCGTCCGTGTGTCTCCATCTGTCTGTTTTCGGGCTGTGTCTCATGAATCACAATTCACTCATGAAATTTTCAGTGTCTTTTACTGTTACCGCTACAAGAAAAAATACTAAACGGAAAAATAGAGTGGGTATCAAAAAACATGATTTTTTCGTTTTTTTTTTTGTTTCTATTATGAAATTATTCAAAAAGGACATATTGTTAAACCTTGTTACGATGATACCATTCATATACCCCACTGCTTAGTTTTAAGTGATACTTTGTCTTTAACAAAAAAATATTTTTCGATGCTTTGGATACAAAAATGAATGCACCTTGGCCAGATAAGCTAACAAATCACGGAAGTTCATAAAAACTCAACAATTTTTTTTTATATTAAATCCTGTCCCTCAGGTTCATCCAATTTGTTTAAAAATGCAATAAGTAGGGCAGTAATAGCAATATATTGAATAGTGGTACGTGCCTCCGGCGGTCGGCCCGAGGGCAGGTCGTCGGGCGGCGGCGGCGGCGCGGGCGGGCCGGCGGGCGCGTCGGCGGGCCGCTTGGCGTGCACGTGCGGCGGCAGCGGGCCGGCGCGGCGCTTGGGCGGCGCGGCGCGGGGCGAGTCCGCGCGCTTGCCGCCGCCGCCGCCGCGCGCCGCGCCCACTGGGTCGATGTCCGCCTCGTCCACCATCATGCGCTGCAATGCATCACACAATCACTTTACTTGCATGAAAATATGGATGGCATAATAAATTTAAAATAAAACAATCTTCATATAATTAAAAAAATCTGATACAATACAATATTTATAGTATACTGTTGAATTTATTTTTTTTTATTTTAGTTAATATCTATTTTTAAATCCATTTTTTTAAATTTCGTAGTAGAGTTGGACAGAGTAACGGCTAAGGAGACATCTCGAAAATTAAAATCGAGTTAAGGCTATCCAAAGAGAAATAAAACACCATAATTTAGTACATAAAACAATACCTTATCAATTTTGAAGGGGTTCCCGAACATGTGCTGCCTGACGGGCTGCGACTCGATCTCGCGCAGCTGCGGCGTGCTGCGCTTGAGGTACTCCTGGTAGTTGCCCATCTGCGCGACCGGCATGCAGTGCACGCTGTCCTCGTCCACCAGGCGCGTATGCGTTAAAGACGGCTGCAAGAAGTTCGCGCGCATTCGGACCACCTGGTAACGTAAACGAACACAGATAAAAATCTGTCGCCTTTGATATAGCATTTTTAGGAAAATCTTTATTTATTATATGCCAACGGGTTTTCAAGTCTTAGAAACAGAAACAGTAAATAAATTATAAAAAGAACTATAACACTATACTATAAAGATTTTTCCTTTGATCTATTATGGTACAACCAGTTGAACCAGTTTTTCACCTTCAATATGACATCACTCGAACCTAATAATGTTAATTATTGCAAAAGGCAATATGAGGTCTAAGAATGGGTGTGGTTAGCATTTGAGGAAGAGGCACGCATTTTTACCGGCATACGAAACACGAAGAATATACTGGTATGAACTAATTGCAACCTGGACAAAGTTGTTTCAAGATTGAGATTTAGTTAAATGTTACCTGATCTAAAAGGTCTCTCCTCTGTATATCGAACGGGTTACGGTAGGTATGTGTCTGAGCCTTGTGACGTCCACGGGACAAGCCAACCACAAACCCACCAAACTCATTTAGCTGTTCACGTAGAGCAGAGAATTTGTCTTGAAGGCATGGGTGCGTCGTCAAGTCTTTCTTTAGAGGCGAACGAGGCATCACTCGCACGCTTTCTGCAATCTGTCAAGCAAATTAGTAAGTTATTAGTGCTTTATTCATATTTCAATCCCTCAAATATAATAAACATTTTTTAATACGACGACCACAATAATAATTTTTATTATTAATAGTACGATGACCTTGGTGGCGCAGTGGTGTAAACAGCCGACTGCTACGCTATGGGTTCCGGGTTCGATTATAAGTGGGGCAGAATTTTGTGGTATTTGCAAGATGCATTGTTTCGCTTACTGGTCTTGGATGTAGTATTCTTATAAATGTAGTTTTTTACATATTGTTGCTTAGTGCCTATGATACAAGATCATATCTTAGTGCAATCAATGTGTGTGTCGTTTTAATTCATTTTAATTGTGTTTGAAGACTATCCGAAACATTGAAAGGAATAATTAATTGATAAAAAATCCTTAATTAATTCACACCAAATATATTATGATAAAACATTTGCAATAGTTTAAAGTGATGGAACAAATATTCATTCACTACACCGTTTTAAACCGAAACAGACGAATGTCAACAAAACCCCTAAAATTTGTCTAATATTTAGCATTTAACTTACCTTTTGAGTATTGCTACTAGAAGCCTTGTTGATGACATCAGCGCAAAGCTTTTCAAACTCGATTTTGGCTTGGTTTTTCAGTCTTTTTAAATAATTAAGAACAGAGAAGCTCAGAGAATTGTCCTGCGTGTCGGGAATCAAACTCTGTACCAGTGGAGCGGACGCCCCCATCTTTGTTAATGCCCTTCGCAAAGGCTGGAAAAAACAGAGAACCACTCATTAAATGGATTAATAAATACATCAAGAGTACAAATTAACATATTCATTGAAATAATTTTTATCTTTTAGCTCAGTAAGGTATTTTTCGCCATCCAGCCCTTTATATTACTGTGATAAAGAAATCTATAAGGAATTTGTAATAACGAAAGGAAAAATTTATTAACCTTTTTGAGAAACAAAAATCTCAGAACAAATTTAAATTAAAAAATAATTACTGTAACATAGTATGAAGGCATCCGATCTAAGTATTGTTGGAAGGCTAACTTCCATTCAGGGGTGGGTTTACATCTGTGCACTTTAAACAGATCGTCCAGTAGCGGCAGGAGCACAGGGTAATTGTACGGTAGCACAAATAGGTTCACACATGTCAAATTTGTTGACGCCTTCAAATAGCCAAATGGATGGGTAACTTCAGAGTTTTTACAGCCACTGTTAGCGACGAAGACCTATGAAAATAATAATAACAAATACAATCAATTATAAAAATTTCAATTATGTTGTAATTAGATACATTTAAATAATGATCCAATTATCTTGAACAATTAATTTTAACTGTTTTTATTTATTTCTCTTTCAAAAACCGAAATAGGTCTGGACTGTTTAACACTCTATATAAAAGTTCCTAGATTTGTTATGACTACAAAAAATGTATACTTCTAAACTTTATTACTGATCATAAGATACTGTTCATATTACATACCTGCCAACAAATTGTAGGTTGCTTCCTAGCTAGTATAAACTGGGTTAGGGGACTCGGTTCTAATTCATACTTGTCGAAAGGTAGATTGTCAATCACCATGGGCTCCTGACTCGAGCATGTAAATTTAACCGCCGGGTGAGCTGATCGAGGCGGCTGGGAAAAAACAAATAGTAACTGTTACACATGTACAGTTGAACAAAAGACCGAAACTCGAGCAAATTAATACAAATAATTATCAGCAAATGAAGCAACTGTAGCATTCATTTTTTATTTTTTTTACTATTAATACATTAAATTTAAAAAGTTTAAGAGAGTAAAAATTAATGTTGATTGAAAATAAAAGTTTCAAATCTATAAGGAAGGAAACACAGGATAAAACCAGTCTAGTTGAATGGCACATAAAACAAGTAATTCTAATACAATCATATCAGTATTATATACTAACAAATTGATAAACAAGTTTTTGATATTTGGTCATGTATGGGTGACATTTAATAGGAGTTATAAGATAAGCCATTGTTTTGTTTGTTTATAAAAATTATCAACACTGGTCAAGTAATTTAGGTTGTTTTTTATTAGAAATATAGTATCATTTTTTTTCTTCAAAATTACCATATTTAAGGTAAATCGGCGATAATTAATAATCTCCTATTAAAATACACATGCCCTTAGATAATAGAACTAAAGGATGAAAGAGCATATAGAACACTGAAATGTAGCCAGAAAAGCAAATACATACAACCTCGAATCAGTTGAAGACGAAACATCATGATGCATGAATAACCTACTATTTAAAGTAATTTGAGAAATGCCATCTTGCGTTGTAATTATTTTTCGCAAAACGCAAAAAACAAGGTGAACAAGGAGTGTCTTTTCATATGTGATTTTAAGATTTTTTTATGAAAATTTGACTTATTCATTTATTTTTTACTTTTAAGTGAGTGCCTAATATGCCGTTAAATAATCAGCTATATTTATAAGATAAAATAATCCAATAACAAAGTAGAGCCATTGCACTTTAAGCCGAATGGTATGTACTGCACAGACAGACAGACTGGGTGCTCCATTAAAGGAGTATGCGGATTCCATTTTCTAGTTTTGAGTGCTGGAATTAATTATACATTTTAATTTTAATTGAAAAAAAAACTTTTGAATGCTAAAACCATCATTTCTTTTTGTTTTTCCCAAAAATTCTATTCTACACTTAATTATAAGTGAAAGCTGAATGATAACTATTGGATTTCTAAATTTTGTGCTGCATAAATGTGATATGATGCATAAACTTGTGTACTTCAAACATATTTCCTTTTTTCTCATATTTGTATTTATTTGATTCCTACATTTTAATAAAACCGTGACGTAAAGGCAATTACATAATAGAGAAGAAAAAAAATATTAATTTCACTACCCTGGCAACTGTATTTACACAATAAAGCATGTGTTTCTACAGTACTGTTGCACAATAGCTGTTTACTGTCCTGTACTTGTCCATGCGCTCTATCTATCTATATAGAGCAGCAAGTCATTAAAAACCAATATGGTTGAAAAATATTATGAAGAACTGTAGTGGGAACTGTGGTGAGAGGTTACTTCAATAAATAAAATAAAATTATAAAATACTTACCAGAGTGGGCGCATTAGGGTCTGGTCGGAATGACTCCGGTATGGGCCAGAAGCCAACAGCGAAGCCCTTCTGCGAGACAGTACGTGGCACATAGATAAGGCGACGGCACGAGTGCCACGCTTGCGGAGTGCTGGTACCTTGATTCTGCAAGCTTGTTTGAAAACTACCACCATTCCAACGCTGAAATAATTATATTTACTCCTTAGAATTTTTAACAAGCCTCTATAACATAAGAAAATATTAAAGTTTGTTATGTCCATTGTTAGGAATATGACCTTAAAACTCAATTAATTCAATTTCTTATTTATCTAAATATAATACAAATTTTTGAAAGTTAAGGTAAAATGTATTTTAACAGTGATAGTGACAGAATTCCAATCAATATTTTGAGAATTTTATGTCACTAGAATATGGTGGCATTACTGTATTCTTTAGCAATTTTAAAAGTCTCCAAGGAATTCAATTACTGAAGTCCAAGGGTTATAAAAGAAAAGAGATAAAGATTTCATTACTGTTATGAACTCACCCCATTTCTTTCTCCATCCGTATCAATATCTTTTTCTGGTTCATGGTTCATATCTTCAGGCTGCTCACTCCCTTCCCTGTTGTTGACTCCATCTATTGGTGGTGGGTCGGGACCAATCTTTTCAAAATTAATCACCACTCCACTTTGCACCTTCTGAACAAGGCTGTCTATACACTGCATGAGCATACGATGAGATGTTATGCAATATGAACGACCTACAAATAAAAAATAGTTAACAGTGATAGAAAATACAGTATCACTACTGAAATAAGATTATTGTGCTTTTATTTTGGAATATTTAAACTGAATCAATAAATGTTTTAAATAAAATTGTAATTAAAGTTTTTTTACCACTTTATGAATTCATTTCAAACTGGTATTTAAGTAATCCAATATAAAAATGCAAAAAAGTATGTTTACCTCCAGTTACTTCACACATAGCATCAATAGGTGATGAATCTGACGGCACAAGGCCTGTGTCTCTCTCCACTGCTGGAGTTCCCGCCAACCTCAAAACCAATGAAAAAAGTCTCTGGTCCCAGCGGAAAGGCTCTCTTGTCAGTTCTGACCCAGGTATAGGGCAGTTCATTGGTAAATTAAACTGTAAAAACAAATACTTTTGCTTAATAATATTGTCAAATATTTAAAAAAATTGCAATGCAATAGTTTTATAATCTCAACATGATAGTGAAGGTTTCATATTTAATCATATTTATTTTTAAACAGATTTAATTCATATAAGAAAATAGTAGAGATTATGATAGTGGTACATACATCTTCTTGAATACCAGCATTGCTTGTTAGCTTCCCTCCATCTGTGATTACAACAATAACTGATGGCTCAAGATAAAAGGGGCACCTTCCCTGTCCATATGTGTCTATACCAGTTTGCATTCTATTAATATTCAAAACATCAAAAGCATGTTTTAATGCTGCTCCCATTGTAGTAAGACCAAAACATTGAAGATTTTTTAATTCATTTATGAATGTCGCCAAGTTTTCTTTCCATCCAGCCTGAAACATTAATAGAAGTTTAAAATAGTGCTTCATTAATTTGTGTAAATAATCAGGCAGGTAACATGTGAAGGTCCTGCCTATGTTTATATTTCCCCCCAAAGCGCCATTTCACTATGCGTGTCGGCTACACCAATAAGAGACTGTCGAGAACGCAGTCGCAAACGGCAATCGCATCGCAAACTCGCCTCTCCAATCTAAGACAGCAAGCGGCGGCTCGACCCTGTTTACGTCTTGCTATTTCTATAAAATCTCGCACTTATAAGAATGATAATGATCTGGCTTGCAGAATACAGTGCTATGTCCTTAATTTTAATTGAACCGGCAAAAGCTTGCTTATCCATCTCCAAAAACGTGTTCAATTTGAATTACTAACCTTGATGTTCGCGGGTGGCTCTTCGAAAGTTAGAAGCATATACCTGTCGCCTCTGCTTTCAGGAGAACGTTGGCGCACCTAATGAACAATAAAAGCACAATTGAGCACACGATAAACAAAAAGTCACAATTATACGAGGCAGTAATAAGTCGATGACACTGCACGTACCTTTACGAACGTTTCCACGGCGCCCTTGGCTACATCGAGCAACGTTGGGCGTCCGCCCAAATAAGCTCTTTGATTCATAGAAGCTGATGTATCTATTAAGAAAACTATGATAGTCATCGTGAAAATTTCCTAAATATCTCTCAAAATACAATAAAATATGCGCACTCTATTAAAAACTAAGAACAAAAATGGCCGCTGCATCGTAACGCAGACTCGCTGAGAGACAACCGTCCGACAGCCGCTTCGACGAGCAGCTGAACAAGCTACGCCACGAAGACTCAAAAAATCCCACGTGACCTAATCATACGTTCGGGTTTCCTCGGCTTCTATAGAAAAACGTTCGGCAATACTCGTTTCCTAGCAACGAGGTTGCCAGGATTTTAATAGTTTTCCTATGAAAAATATTATTCATTAAATTGAAAAAAATAAAAGTTGTTCGTTAATTAATTAAAAGGTCATGGCGTGAAAATGTTAAAACAATTTTATTTTTGTTTCATGGCCATGAATACCAATTTCCAATCAAAATTTTTGATAAATAAATAGTTTTCCACATTTCTAGAACCTAAAGTTTTGATGATGATGACCAATTAGTATCCAAAAGTATAAGCAAATTTATGTTCACCATTATCTCATGGCAAATACAGAAATCTACATTAATAAAGGGGAATACCGGGATTTTTTGGTAAACAATCTTGATACTATTTATTTTTTACTTATCGTAAGAGTTAATAAAAGTGCAATATCCATACAAAACTTTACACCAGTTTCGAAAAACCGAAAAAGATAAATGTTTACTTGAAATACACGCCTCCTAATTTATTGTGCTAATGTGTAGTGTGTGCTTAATATCTTGTTAAAATTCTTAAATTATTTGAAAGTTACGATGATGAACGTGGAGAACGATTTTTAATCGCTTTCTAGCATTACTATGTCACGCCAACAAATCAAAATATTACTATAAATGTTACGTTTATAAAATTTGACGTGTGAAGTGCTTTGCACTAATTATTATAAGTAAGTTACCGATCATTTTCTAATTTCTAACATTGTTTGTTTTCATAACGTGACATTGGCTTAGTTCTCCAATACGATAGTAGCCATAGAAAGAATTGAATTGAATTTAAGTAATTGTTACATTGTTACTTGTCGCCCGGAGCCCGTGGCAAATAATTAAAATGAGGTCTCCATTTCAAGTCAAAACACCAGCGCACCATACTAAACCCGTGGCATTAAAAAACTGGCGACCTACTTTTACTGCTCGGTTCGTGGGCCCTTTAGGCTCGGGACCCCTGGCATTAAATTAAATATACATGATGCCCTCAAATTGACGTATTTAACGTCCCTATAGCACTACAGATATTCACTGGTTAAAACAATACCATTTTACCTGGATTTTTGGATAAAATGTGGTAACTATTATTGTAGTAAAAATGTTGTAATGTTTGATTTAATGGATAAAACTGTTAGTGGCTTAACCATAGAATAAATAGTTCTATACAATTAACGTTAGAGCCTGCAGTAACGGTAATAGCATGTTAATGTAGACAAATTTATCACTCCATCTATCATTTTCATCTCATCTAACACTTCAAGAAAGAAGAAATTATTACACAAAAAACTGTATGGGATAATGCTCTTTGCTTTTTCTGACCAAAGAAGGGGATCCAAAGAAAAA
The DNA here is from genome assembly GCA_949316135.1 of Choreutis nemorana. Classification (NCBI taxonomy): domain Eukaryota; kingdom Metazoa; phylum Arthropoda; class Insecta; order Lepidoptera; family Choreutidae; genus Choreutis; species Choreutis nemorana. The sequence continues at coordinate 7,133,371 of OX438598.1, forward strand.
ATAAATGTCAAAGGGGAGTTACTTGGCGGGAACAGGCAGTGGTGATTGAAATTTTCCATTTTTTTATCTTTTTATAAGTATCAGCAGAGTTTAATCTGTAAAATGCTAGTGTTTTAACCAGTAAATATTAGTAGTGCTGTAAAAGTGTAGAGAAAGTGAAATACGACAATTTGGCTGCTCTTTTTGTTATCTCCCAAGTAACTAAATTTAACCTATAGTAACATTACTAGCATGGTACACATGGTTAAGAAATGCGAAAAATATTACACAGAAGAAATGTGTGTGTCTGGGCTAAAGCTCTTTGCCTGTCCCGATAAAAGGGACGAATTAAACCAAGAAGAAGAAACTTGTCAAATCAAACTTGTCAAAGTAAGTCGTAGCCTAAGACTTGTTCCTGCGAAGAAGGGTTGATAAAGCTGCTATTGTTGCGGCAAGAATAGAAAAGAGATTTCAAGGTTCAAATTAAGTACGATTGAATACCAAAATTTTAATTGTAATTAAAATTGTAAAAATATTTAGTAAGATTTAGTAGAGTTTATTTGCAACAAGGCAATAGGTATTTATTTAAACGAACAGAAACACAGAGGCTTTTAAAACTAATTGGTAAAATGGAAGAGGTATTAGAAAAATTGGGAACTACGTTGATAAGTCCCGAATCAAACTTTGAGGCTCTGTATAAAAATTGGGGGAAATTAGGAAATCAGGAAGAGAGAAGAAAAGAACTACTTGAAATTCAAAAAAGGTACTTAAATTTTGTCAATTCTATTGATGTTTTTGGCACAAAACATTGATTAAGGACCTAAAGATTATTTCATCACCTTTGGCTTTCAGCAATCGAAATGACAGACTTGACAAATTTCGAGGTATTATGGATCTTCTAAATACAGTGGAAGAAACTAAATTTTTTAAGAAAAGTGATAGTGTGAGTGTACCTAGTCTTCATGTTCATAGTATTATTTAAAATTTAAAGTTATGTTTCATTATTTCAAAGTATTTGAACAAGTGAGTGAAATGAGAGAAATATGTATGTTTAAGTTTTTGATAACTTATACATACATTATTCTCAAGTATTGTTTCTCAGAACATGAAAGTTAGTAGGTGGCTCAATGAGGCTAAAAGAATGTTCAAGTTTAAATATGAGCCAAATTTATCAAGGGATTCTTGAGGTATAGGGGTGGCAAGTTTAAAGTTTGAAGCAAACCCTAGTATTTGTAGTGATGATAAACACACCCTCATATGCAATTAAATTTTGTAATTGAAATGAATGAAATTTGAATTGAAAGGATTTGCTTACATTTTCAGTCTCACTATAGACCTAGTATCTATGTGGCGGGTTTCAACAAAGCTTCAACATCATACAAAAACATCCTGATGATGTCAGAGTGGATGGTAGAGAAGCCAGAGGACTTTGATGAGAACTGGTTAGTGGTGCCATGCCCCAAAGGTGTACGGATGTTAGTTGTAGCTAACAATGTGAGTTTATATCAATCATGTATCAGTTTTAATGGTTTAATCAAATTATGGTTCAAATAATAAAATAAGATACTTTAAAGAGATTTGCAATTAAAATAGAATGTAAGTTATCAAGAATATGATGGAATAATTAATGACCTAATAGATGTTTTGCAATTGTGTAAACAACACAAAATACTGTCTGAAATTTAATTACCAGTTAATATATAGGAATCCAGTAGAATATTTAAAAAAAATCCAGGGTGATGTATTGACTGTTATGGATTATGTTTTTGTAGGGTACTTATACATTTAGGTTTATGTGGGTACTTAATAAATCAGTTTTGCTTAGACCTCAACTGGTGTGTATTCTTTAATGGCGACTGAGGAAAATTTTAAATAATTGTGTGGTAAATGGCATCTCAAATTGCGAACATTGTATTCCTGGGACAATTTAACCCAAAGACTGATAAGTGGTGTGATTACAAGGAACAGCTTCTGTGTGCATTGGATGCAGTGGGTGTAAAAGAGGATAACCTGTCTGCCGCGCGTTCTTTGTTCTTATCACAATGCGGAAAAGATACCTATGCGTTGATTGCGTCGTTACTTGTTCCAAATCGACCTACAGGAGTTGCGTTCGCAGAGGTTATTGCCGTTCTGGACAAATTTTATGAACCGGAAATAAACGAAATATTACAAGCCGGTAAATTCCATAAACGTCAACAGTTACAATGTGAAAGTGTGCAGGACTTTGTTACAGCGATAAGTACATTAGGTGCAAAGTGTAATTTTGTGGATTTAAACCGCCAGTTGAGGGACCGACTAGTATTAGGACTGCGGGACGATCGTCTGCGACGAGATTAGTTAAAAACCAAAGACTTGTCATATGAAATGGCTCTGCAGTTATGTTTGAACTACCAGGCGACGTTCCCTGATTTGTACCCTAATTTAATGGAATCTAAGCTAACTCCGTTCTGTAGTGAACCTATGGACATTGGTAAAATAAAGTCGAGTGATTGTAGGCATTGTGCAAGAGTACACAGGACAGGTGAACGATGTCCTTTTGTTAAAGCCAAATGTTATTATTGCAAAAGGATAAGAGATCGAATAAGATACATCATGTAGATGACGGCAACAACGTGGGGGCAACCACGAGTTCTTCGCCTACTACGGAAAATATGATGGGAATTTATTTGTGTCTGGAAAGCAGTCAACCACCGACACCTGTAGATGTTATAATAAATGGTGCGAAACTTAACATGGAGGTTGACTCTGGAGCGTCAAGAACGATTGTCTCTGAAGATACTTTTAAGAAATTGTGGTCGATAATTCCCCCCTTGCACTCGTCTGACATCAAACTGGTCACGTGGACTCAAGATACATTGAAGGTACTTGGTGTGGCTCACGTTAATGTGGTGCTGGGAGATCGTGAAGCCCAGTGTGAGTTAATTTTAGTATCGGGCATAGGACTAAGTTTATTAGGTAGAAATTGGTTTAAAAAATTGGGCCTAAATGTGAGTGGCATATGTTGGACTGCTGAGAAAACAGAAAATTTGAAACGAGAGTATCCTGAGCTATTCAAAGAAGATATAAAGGACCTGAAGTGTAATTGAGTTTACGTCCTGAGGCTGTGCAACGTTTCCTCAAAGCACGCCCAGTACCATTCCCACTACGTAAACAAGTAGATGCTGAACTCCATCGATTAATAGAAGACGGAGTGTTGACACCTATTAAATATTCGAAATGGGCTACTCCATTACGAATCGTAAAGAAGGACGACGGTTCTCTACGCTTGTGTGGGGATTATAGATCGACAGTAAATGAGGCAATACACATGGACACATATCCTTTTCCAACGTCATCTGAAGCATTTGTAAACTTGAGTGGTGGTCGAGTGTTTAGTAAATTAGATTTAAAACAAGCATATGCACAGCTGGCTGTCGATGATGAGACTGCAATGCTATTAACTTTAAACACACCGCTAGGTTTGATGAAGATGAACAGATCAGCCTTTGGCGTAAATGCTGCTCCAGCAATTTTTCAAAGATTCATGTCATCAGCATTGTCTGGAATGGATGGAGTGGCCTGCCTGCTTGATGATGTGGCTATAAGTGGACGAACAACGGAAGAACATGACCAGAGACTGCGCCGAGTATTAGACAAGTTGAACGAGATGGGCCTGCGACTGAACATTGATAAATGTATCTTTGCTTAGAATGCTATCACATTTCTTGGTCATACAATAGATGCAGAAGACCTGCACCCATCACCAGCTAAAGTAAAGGAGATAAAAGAGAAACCAGCACCGACAAATAAAAAAACCTTACGGACTTTTCTTGGCTTGTATAATTTTTATGAATAAATCCTACCTGATAAGGCAACGTTGCTCGAGCCTTTATATCGGCTTTTGGAAGCCAAGCGTCTTTGGAAATGGAGTACTGATGAACAAAAGGCTTTTGAAATGGCAAAGGACCTTCTGTCGTCTGATATTACGTTGTTGGGGTATGACATAAACAAAGATTTACTTCTTATATGTGATTCGTCTGAATATGGCTTAGGAGCGGTAATTTCGCATGTTATGGAGGATGAGACAGAGAGACTAGTGATGATGGCTTCGCGTACTTTACAGCCTCATGAAAGTAAATATGGCCAAATCGACAAGGAAGTTTTGGCGATAATTTTTGGTTTGACCAAGTTCCATGAATTTTTAGCCGGTAGAGCTTTTACCATTGTCACTGATCACAAACCCTTCGTAGGTTTGTTCAACTCTCTAAAACCAATTCCAGATCGAATTTCACCAAGGATGTTACGCTGGTCTTTAAAACTGAACTGTTACAAGTATAAAATTATATACCGACCGGGTAAACTCATTGGTCATGCTGATGCATTAAGTAGGTGGACACCTGTAAATACCTCAGAGATTAAAGAGGAAAAATTAAAAGACGTTTTGCTACTTGTAGAACAACCCGCTGGATGGAATGTAGATGCACAAATAATAGCAGTTGAAACCAAAAGATTCGATTTTACAGAAAGTATTATTCTGTGTTCTCCATGGCTGGCCGCGAACTAACACAGATGTGGCTTTGCTACCATTTTGGACTCGTAGAGATGCCTATCTTTCTCATGATAAAGATTGTTTATTATGGTGTAACAGAGTGATCATTCCGGCTTCCCTTCAACAGAAGGTACTTAGACTATTGCATGCCCCGCATGCGGGCATAGTCCAAACAAAAGCTTATGCTAGAGGTTATGTGTGGTGGCCGAGTATGGACAGACAAATAGAAAGAATTGTTGCAGAATGTTAACTTTGTCAGGGTGTTCGCAACAACCCTCCTAAGGACCACATACGTGGGTGGTTCCTGAGAAACCATGGTGTCGCGTTCACATTGATTTTGCTGGACCATTTCAGACAAAACATTCTTAGTCCTGATTGATAGTTATAGCAAATGTTTTGAAGCTGAGATTATTTCTTGCATGAGTAGTGAGATGGTGATTGCAATTCTGAGGAAAATATTTGCGGCACAAGGTTTACCGGAAATATTAGTGTCTGACAACGGCAAGGTCTTCAGTTCAGAAGAATTTAATATATTTTTAAAAAATTACAATATACTACACCAGTATTCACCTCCCTACCATCCGGCTTCAAATGGGCAAATTGAGAGAGCAATACAAAGTTTTAAGAATAAAATGAAAAAACTTTCTGGTACTGACATGCCTTGGAGTGAGAAGTTGCCTAAAGTTTTATTTTCACTACGAACGGTGCCTTGCAGTAGTACAAACAAGACACCAGCGGAGCTATTGAATGGCCGGCGATATAGAACAGCGTTGTCAGTGTTACATCCTGCGAGTGCCCCGAGCCGCTCGCAACTGCAACATGATGAGGCAGCATTGCGCACGCCTGCATGTTCAAGGACCTACATCTTATATGGTGAGAACGGAAGATGGAGAGTTACATCGAACACATGTAGAACAGTTACTGGCTCGAAAAGTGCGACAAAGTGACAGTGAATTGTTACCTAGTGCTAATGACATTGAAGGTTACGATAGAGGTAGTTCTTCGACCCTTGGATTCTGATCCGCCAATTGTAATACCAGATTGTGAGTTATGGCCTGAAATCATTGGCATGCCTAAGTGATTTTGTAAGTTAAATCTTGACTTTAATTTGATTAGTTCCACTTTTAAATAAATCTGATTTTTATGATAGAAAGGTATGTTATGTATTGATTGTTATGGATTATGTTTTTGTAGGTACTTATACATTTAGGTTTATGTGGGTGCTTAAATAATAAATCAGTTTTGCTTAGACCTCAACCGGTGTGTATTCTTTACAGGGCATAACAAAATTCTTCACGAAATATGGACAGTTCAAATTTAAGAAACATACTGTTCTCCCCGGTGGAAACCGTTACAGTTCCAGAAACAACAAATGTTGTGTTTTAGATATTTTCTTCCAAGAAAAAAATAATACAGCATACATTTTAGATTTATTGGCTTGGAACAATCAACCAATGACTGATGGAGAGGTAAACTTTTGTTATAAAAAATTTCAACTTGAAATGAAAAGATATGAAATGAAACTATTTATTAAGTTTATATAAAATAAACTTGAAAATGTTAAGAAATACTTTTTTATTCAAATTACATTTTTAAAATATACCACAATTTTCAATAGGACATTTTCAAAGGGAAGTTAAGTATAAAGTTTTTTTTTTCAGACAGAATTTAGACATTACTGGTTACAAAGTCAACTAGCCGAGTTACCAAACTTGAATGTAATAAACAAAAAAAATGAAATAAACATTACAATTCTGCCCAAAATATCTTGTTCCCCAGAGTCAATCAAAAAGTAAGTTTTAGCTAAGTTCCATTGTAAAAAAAAGAAAATAAACTTTGTCATAGTACTTATTTTCTTAACATTTCAGATTCATGATGCGGTATCCTCCATTTCATTGTAACTTTCCACCTCAAGATGGTTTGTTATTTTACCACAAAAAGACCCATTACATTTCTGGAGAAACTCCTCTTGTTGGTTGGCTGTTTCCATACATGGTGCCTGAAGTTCTTGGCTCAGGTTGGTGCTTTTAGATGGCGATTATTATAAAATATTTTAGACTGCTACTACAGTACGGCCGTTAGAAAATGCAATCCTGACAGGTCGTGATCGAATGAGTGATGTGACTTTGAAGTGTTGAAAAGTTTACCACAAGAACATTAGTATTGTTTACTTACCCTGCCAACAAGTGATAACATTAAAAGCTGTATAATCATGTATTCACTGGCAATCAATGTTACAATTTTGCATTAAGTGTGGAATGTTCAAGGATATAAAACAATATTTTCTCAAATCCATTCTGTGCTGTGATAAGTTTATGTCAGCTTAAAATTTTACAGTAGTGTGCCAAAAAGATCAGGCAATTGCAACATTATCAGTCATAACAAAAAGGTTTCATTTATTAGTTGATTAATAGAACATACTTTGGAATGTATTCTTTGGTATTTGGTAATGTTAATAATATCATAACGATGCGCACAGACAAAAGTAATCGTAGATTCTTTCTTTGTTATTTGTACAGATTGAAAAACAAAAATATTATTTTCGAGAATTTTGACTGAGACATCAGAATTGATAACATACTGGCGTTACATATCAGCGAAGATGACAGCATCTCCTCAAGCGAGTCTGATTACATTTTGATTTTGATTATTTAAGCCTTCAATTATTGAAATGTACATATTTCATATTCTCCATATTTGAACATTGGAATTTCAATTTCTTTATGCTTGTTACCTTTCGAAATTACGATGTAGATTCTAGACGGGTCGGTTGAAAGAAATCAATAATAGTGTTATTTATTGCCCATCACTAGTCATGACAAACTGGAAGATGTCAGAATTACATTCTCTGAACGGCCAGACTTTAGTTTTAGATATCATACTGACTACATAACATTAAATAAAATATAATTGGTAAAAGTAGCCCATGAAGAGATTATTGTTTTGGTAAATTGTATTGGTTTTATTGTATAACTTACTGACTCTTAATCAAAGTATAAATTGTTGATTAAAATTACATGTAATAACTAAACCTTAAATAAGGTTCGGCAACGTTAAATTAAATTAATTGTTGCAATATATACAGCCAACAACTAGTTAGTCAAAAAGTACATTGTAATAAATGAACCACCTAATTATTTATTTCGAAAATGTTTTACAGAAATTGCGATACATCGCCTATTTTTATTAGAAAAACCTAGTGATTATGTGAACCAAGCTGATTTTATAGAAAAATTCGAAGCTAAGTACGCTAAAAGGCGCAATGGCAAAAAGCGTACTTCCACAAGTTCGATGGATACTACAGATAGTACTGAGGTAATCACTTACTACAGTTTACCTTCATTACCCCACTACACAACTAAAACACTAACACTTTTTTGTATTTTTTCTACAAACGCCCGTTTTTGTCGAACTTCCTGAATGTTTAACACGTTATTATTAAAAATACCTGTAGCACACTTCCAAACGTAGTAGCGACAAAACCGCCACAACATTTTCATTGGTGAACTTACTAGATTATGAGCAAATGACTCAAAACCTAGCGCGAATCAGTTCAATTTATAGCTAGCTAGCGACCCGCCCCGGCTTCGCACGGGTGCAATGCTGATACTAAATACACTACAGAAAAACTGTGAACGTTGTATATAAAACATAGCGGTCCGCTCCGGCTTCGCACGGGTATAAAATATATAGCCTATGTCACTAACTGAAAAAATGATTAAAATCGATCTAGTAGTTTTTTCTTTACTGATTTGATAGGAGTCAACTGACAGATGCCTGTTGACAGGAGATGTGTTGCTTTTTCAGTAAAGATGACAGAAATTCAAAAAGTCACGGACTTATTGAGCCGCCCTCGTACCATCGCGGAGTTTTTTGTAGACCTTTTCAATATGTACAATACTTAGTACATTATTTTGATAAATCTCGTAAGGTTCAGCCTGCGTTTGCAATGTAACCGGAAGAAATGTAATTTACGAATTTACGACATCACATTAGAAACCACAAAAATATTAGTATTTCTCCACCATTTAATGGATGGTATTATGCATATAAACCTTCCTCTTCAATCACTCTTATCTATTTAAAAAAACTGCATCAAAATCCGTAGTTTTAAAGATTTAAGTATACATTGGGATATAGGGACAGAGAAAGCGACTTTGTTTTATACTATGTAGTGATGTCGCTTTCGCAGTCGGAGGAAGAAATATTACTGTAGTCATTAATTTTAAAAAGACGGCTGAGAATCTGGATGCACGCGATGAATAAAGAAAATGAAAAAAAATCGTCCTACAAATGTTATTATACACAAAACTTAAACTTATAAAACTAATTGTTACTGAATATCCTGAGTTTCTTATTCTTCATGAAAACGTGTTGAAGTCATCAAATAGACAGTTAAGCTCCTATTTCGCTTGTTATACAACCGACAAATCATAGTAAACTTAATGAGGTGTGCGGCAGGCGTCAATGACTTACTTGAAAAAAAAAATGGCGGCGACAATCTGTACGTGCACGTCAGCGTCTTGAATCATTTGCGATTGGAAATGTCTTGTTGCGTAAAATATAGATGTATTTTTTTTAAATCATGGTAGTCTCCTTTCCTGGTTAAAAGGAGTTCGCCTGTTTATTCTCCTAGGCTTGCGGCGATTATATTTTTTCTAATATGATGGACATAATGTATGGGACATGACATCAATATCTTATGACTCCATTGCCAAATGTTCATGTTCACCATCATCAGCCGGTAGATGTCCACTGCTGGAAAAGCCCTCCTCTTTGCACCAGCGACTCTTTATGGCCCTGTGGTTAAAAGTTATTTCCGGAGAAATTGTGGTTTTGCCCAATAAGAGTTAGGGGCTTCAGTGTATGTACTAAATAATATCTTTTAATTTATTACAGAGTAATAAAAGTAAGGAAACTAATGAACAGGAAGACGGCGATGTAATGGAAGCCGAAGAAGCAACATGTAATGTTAAAGAAGAGAGTAGAAATCATGATAATGTAAAGTTACGGGAATGATTTTCTCGTAAATTAACTACGATGTATTTTTAATTACGAAATACCATAAATAAAGAGTCAAGATCTGACATAAGGCCAAATATGTAATTTTTAATTTAAATCTCTATTGCTAGAGTAGACGAATGCCAACTTTTTGTCCTATTCTGGCTTGGAGCTCCCAGAGGGATACTACTATGATATAGTATTTCATAACTATTTCAAGATGGTGGTTTACTCGTATTTGTTATGTATGTTTAATCAAAATAAAATGCATCAGTGGTTGACTACTTAGAATGCTTGTAAATCTAGTAAGATTTGTATTCATAACAACGGAGTTTTAGTAAAAAAAAAATGAATTGAATTTCTAGCAGTAGCAGTGAAACAACGAGGTAACATAACACGAAGAGGTTTCTCCTTTTTTCCAAAATTAAAAACGATACATTTAAAAGATTAAAGGAGTTGTCTCTAATATCGAGGTGATTGTAGCTTACGTGTATTTATAGTTATTGGTCGAAACATGTATTTTATGTATAGATAGCAAACACGAAAGTTTGTATAATATTGGAGATCGTGTTTGCGTAGAGATTTTTTGCTTGTTTCCTCTTAAGAATATGACATGAGAGCTACTTAAATTGCAAAAAAACATAATTAACTGCAAAAACAAGAATATCATAGATTAACAGAAAAATGCCTTTTTTCATAGTATGTCTTATGGCTATGGGGTAGAGCGGCCGAAATGCATTATTTTTATGCACTATTTTTATTTTACAAAAATGGGCCATAAGATCTATGTATAACCTAAAGCTGCGACATTAATTAAGACAATTATTCAAAGATATTGAAATACTCACCTTAGCCTCCCAGTATATTTTTGACAATATTTTTTATTTAAGAAACACCTACTTTCCGTCCTTTTCTCTACCCTACCGATCTTCTTTATAAATCTTGTGAGCTTCCTACCGTTCGGCAACTATTTATAATGAGTATAGTTTTCAAACAGCACACCCATCTCACCTACTGCACAGAGCACATTAATAATAGACGAAAGGATATAGTTTTTTCTTCAAAATATACTACTTAATATACACGATTACACGAGAAATCGTTTTAAGGTAATCTATATACAAAAAAAGGGAAGGCCTGACTCACTGAGTCATCAACGCCCAGCCTAAGCCTAGCTAAGAAAGCTACATTTTTTCATAGGCTTTGTTTTAAAATTTTCAAATTAGCGGGTCCGGATTTCAGGATTAATTTGTCGTCCAAGATTATTCTAAACATGTTTTATGGGAGTTTCTGGGGAGTACGCTGGCTACCCCAGAGGAATGATTTCACTGTCTAGAAGGTCTTAAATTGAATCCGAGCGAAGCCGCATGCAAAAGCTAATCATGTACTCACTTAGATAGGTACTCACTGTAAGGTAGGGTTTGAAAATAATTTACCATTCGAATATTTTTAAAACAATACTGTTTCTTTTCATTTACATTATTGTTTTATTTTCTGTAAGACAAAAAAAATGAAATTTGCCGCCTCCTAAAATCTGCCGCCCTAGGCTCCAGCCTACTCAGCCTATTGGTAAATCTGCCACTGCTTATGTATTAGTTATGAAAGTATGTTTTAAGACTAAGTTAGTAACAATGTATTTGACCCATTTGATGTAAAAAATGATCTTGTCTACATACTAACAATTGGTTAAGTTTAGTAACAATTCGTTACTAAATGTGTTTTATGACATTGTTTTTTTTTTATTCAATAAATAATTATAAATTAAATTACCTAAACGATTTTGGAAGGCTAGGCCAGAGTATTAATACTAGAAATAATAATAGATTACTTATTCCTACAGCTAAATTAGCAAAAATAATAAGTTATTTATTGGAAATTGTGTTTGTTTTTATAACAAAGTACCAAGAAATATAACTGAAATCTCAAACACGAAATTTAAAAAAACACGTAAAATAAGTTTTAACTAAGGCTTTCTATGAAATTCAAAATAATGTAGAGGATAAACATATATGCAAGTAAATCCGCGGTAAAAATGAACTTTGAAATATGTCCAGGTACGTGTTCTTGCTCGCTGAAATGTCTGCTTACGGTAGGTAGCGTTTGGGTGCTGGGTCGCTCACTTCCCTCTAATATGGTTGAAGAGGGCGATGGCTAAAATCCACGGCAAATTCGTGATCGGGTGATGTTTATGTGGACTGGCTAACTTTACTATTTACACTATTTCTATTAGTAAATCTTTTTTGATCGCATATTTCACAAGTAACATTCATTGCATCCTTTGTAATTCTTGTATTTTATTACTTTTATTTTAGAATATAGACTTAGTCATCTACTTTAATATTATATGAAGATTGGTTTATGTAATATTTATATAAAAATTAGGTTTATGAGTAGAAAACTGTATTTTGTTTACAAATTGTAATATAAATTAATGTATTGTACCTAATAATTTTGAAAAGAGCAACTACGGAGGTTTCTCGCCGGATTCGTCCCCGTAGAAATAGCGTTTCGAATCGTTGGTTAAAGATGAGGATTTAAAAGTACTTAGTTTAAGTAGTAAAAATATTTTATCTTGGTAGTGCCAGAAAGTAGGAAGGTAGTTTTAATTCATACTTTTTAACAACACTCATCTAGTCACAAATTGGGTCAATTTCGTACTTGTGTCATAAGCTCTATCTTTTTACTTGGAATAGGTAATGAAACGATATATGCTTTGTTGATAGGCAATGTGTATTTTAAATTATGAAACAAAACTAAATAAAATGATTAGAAACAAAATGGCGACCATCTGAAGTTTACTTTTTTTTTCTAATTTATGCGATACTCATTTATACGAATAACCCTGTGACAAGCCAATAGCATTCCAAGGATAGATTTTTTTATACTAGTCTTTATTTACTAGTCCTGATTATTCCATAAAATAATGATTATGGTCCTAGAATGATATCGTCTAGATTTTTTTTGTGAAAATTGTTTTTTTAACTTCAACTTTGACCCCTAAAACTCCCATGTGAAGGAATAAACAAAAATCTGTTATTTTTAGTGTCGATCTTTATTATTCATGTCCATGTAGTGCGATTCTGTTACTATCACTTCTTTGGACAATATGACTTGGAGTTTTGTTAAAATTTTATTTACAGCAAGGCAAGCATTTGACTCCAATCCCATGTTAAGCGGCGGTGAAGTCTAAGGTGGGACATGCCTACCCAGGAGAAGCCTATTTAATCTTGACTTAAAAGCCCCCAGGTTATATTTATCAGGCAATGTATCGGACGGCAAATAATGCCACTTTGTAATACGCAAGATAAAATAATAAATTAGTAGGTACTCTTCAAGGAATGTTCATACTTATGTGAATTTTGATTAGTTATTTGCAAATATTAGCAATTTTAATATTGGGGATTATATTTTTAACCGAATATAGATGGTTAAAAATATAATCCACAATATTTGGTCTAAGAGGCATGAAAAATTAGATATAGGTATATTTAGTTTACCTACTAACTAAAGTAAATACCTCAAATCTCAAGTAGCTGTAGTTAAAGACGTCTTTTGGTGTATCAATCCTGATCGTATAAAAGTGAATACGTCATAAACCAAAGACTGTTATTTACAAATCGTAAACTTAAATTATACTCTTATTTTATGATGGAAGATAATATTAAGACGAGGTCAGCGAGGTCTGAAGATTTTCGTACAAGTTAGTTGAAAAACTAACAAAAAACAAGTAGGTAGGTACGTTTATTTCGTTAATAATACCTACATGTTTTTTGTTATAAGTGCTAAGCCAAAAAATCATAGTCATCTTTATCGAAGTTACAGAGTTAGTGAGGCAATAGAAATAAATAACTTACCTACTAAAGTAACTGTATGCTCTGGCACTGTAGCTGGCGTTTGGCCAGGGTAGTTGCCACTGAATCTGCTAAATGTGTTGATCTAATATATACCTTATTTCCATCGTCTAAAGTTCCAATGGTTTTCATTTGAGGTTATATCTATTGTAACTACCTGACCAATGGGCTACTTTGAACTTATTCAGCAAAATGATGGACGATGTTATCGTTGAAATACATACAAAAAAATAGCAACATCATAGGGACTGGCCTCTAAAAATAAAAGTTTATGAATTTTCTGCTGATTAATTTTAATTTCATGAATGATTTAGTAGTTATAGCTTATCTATGTAATTAACCTAGTCAAGATTTATTAGAATAAGCTATATAGCCATCCACTTCACAATTTCATCTCCTAACCCAAAAATTGCAAAATTAGAATTTGTTCAGTGGTTAAGGCGGGACAATATTAGCAAATGACAGACCGACAGACGAAGTTACTAAACAGAGAATATATGAATAAATAGATTAAAGTCTTGACCTCATATATGTAAGTAAGAAATAAGAACGTTTATGTTTTCGAGAATCGGAAAATTTTCGAAATTTTATGTTTTCGAAATCTTTTCTTATTTTTACGTGTAACTCCTCGTAACTACTTACGAAAAAAAATCCAAATCGGTTAGGTCATTGCGCTTTGCAACGAACAACATATCATTTCATTTATCTAACTGCCATACCAACTATGTAGTTTTTGCCTGTAACTTGACTTAAATTTGCTCGACTTAGAGACGAATTGATGGGCCCCATCAGCAGTTCTCGTATCCTGTTTTCATTTTTATAATCCCTTAAGAACCTAACATTTTTCTGGAAGAAAAATATTCTATGTGTTAATCAAGTTACATTAGGCATTTCTTCGACAAATATCATAAATAGATTTAGATAGAAGATAGAGGAACATAGAATTAGAAATTTAAATACCGAATAAATAATACGTAGGTACCTATCTAAAGTAGGTATGACACGTGTTTTAACAACCTTCATTAGTCAAACTCACATCAAACTTTTCATCCAGGAAATTATAAAGAACCACTAATTTTCATGTCAAATTTTCGCAACTTTCTGTATGGAAATGAATGACAGTTCCAAGGTATCGCGGTAATCGCAATTTCTCGATTTTCTTTTTACAAATTATGTGAGCTTTCTTATTCATATCTAGAAGAAGCAGTTGTATGTTTTCGCTCCATTTATAGCTCAGGGAATGAACATTATTCATGGCCCTTCTCTCGTTATTACCATAATAAAATCTGCTGAAATAAAAAGCATAATTTGACACAACCATCTTGTGGCGATTCTAACTCTTAGTAACGTTATATGGGTGCGATAAAAAGGTTCTCGTTTTTTATTTTGCTTCTTCTTTACTTGGCCACAAAACATAAAATATAAACATTAAATAGGTAGTGGCTTGTCATTTTTAGTTGTGTACCTACCAGCTTATCTTAGTACTTTAAAATTAAAATCATAGTGAATTCTATTAAGTAAACAAACTTTTTAATTTGAATCTGCTAATAAATAAATAAATAACCACATCACGACACACACATTGACTTAGCCCTGCACTAAGTATCGTAAGAATTTGTATCGCAGGTGCTAAGCAACGATATGGTATATACTAAATAAATAAGAATACAACATCCAAGACCGGTAAGCGAAACAATGCGTCTTGCAAATAACACAAAGTCCCACTCCCGCCGGGATTCGAACCCGGAACCTCTAGCGTAGCAGTCGGCTGTTTACACCACTGCGCCACCGAGGTCGTCATTATATTATTTCTACATAACATTTATGTAGCATTAATATGTTAAATATACCAATTAAAAGAAAAACATTTTACCTTTAAATTATAAATATTTAAAAAGTATATCTTCGTACCAGTAAACAAATCTTGTTAGTGTTGATAAGGGACTGATCTAGAAGCTAGGTCATTAGTAGCTTCTGCCATAGTATCAAGAAATGCTTAACTTTGCTCGTGCTAATGAAGTCTGGGATTTGAAGCCTCCCCGAGGGACTGTAGTCCATTGTCCGGTATCTCTTTCATTTAAAAAAATCTCTGCCTTAAAAGATTAATAAACATTTTCATAGCGACTTGAATATAACATACGGTGCACATTTTAAGAACAGAATCAATAACTATAAACTTACATAAGAGATGAATAATACTAAAAATGAAATATTTTAGAAAATCAGTTTTCTTTTATATTGGTTGGTCACGTTCTCTCAACAATGAAGACAAATTTAAGCCAAATTCAATAGGTATCCATTTACCAGAAAATGAAAAGTAAAATCAATTGATTTGAAGTCCCGTATTTACTTTGATAGTGAATTATATATTTATGTCTAGTTAAAGTAAACCTAATCTAGTCTTGGTAATTAAGTATTGTGTTTTGTCAGGTGGATTTAAATTTAAATCAAAGTATGTTTAATATGTATAATAAATGTAAAATATCTAACAGTTTAATAAGAAGGTGCTCCAATAATAGGTAATAAAACTTCATAGTAAATCACTAAAAAGATTCACCACTTGATTATATACTGAGATATTCTACACTGAAATTGACAAAAATTAAATTGTAGTCACTTATGACTGATTTCAATGTGTAAAAGTCAGAAGAATTGTTAATATTTTTTGTCTTCATTAAGTGTCTACTGCATTTAATACAAGGATTAAGTTCACGATCTCTATAAAGAACATCTTTATACAAATGACGAAGATAAAATTAATTCTGTCCATCTCTCAAGTCTGCGTTCTGTAAATTTAATGTAATTTACTGGCTTACAGTGGCGAATTTTGATACGATGTTGTGGTTTGAAAAGTAAAATAGGTATTTGGAAGGCAAGTACCTACTAAAGTCGAATATAAAACTGTCAGTAAATATTTATGAATCTAGGTAAACTGATAATAAGTAAAATAAACAGGTATAAAGTAAAGTAAAATTTGTCCTGGGGACACATTTTTATATAAAAATTACATAGAGTATGTTTTATCTTCTCCCCCACCTGGGCGAAATCTCGCCCAAGATTTATAAGAAACTTAACTATAAATTTTATTATTGAGTTTCTTATATACTTAGCAACCTGATAATTAAAAACATCAACAACAAAAAAATCATCATGATTGGTCGTTTCAATCTTAGTTCACTTTGTGTTTAGGTAAAGGTAGAATAATCGCATAGATTAATCGCAAATTAAAATAAATAACATAGGTACCTATAGGAAGAACAGATCTATATCGATTTTTGTCTCATAGTTAAATTTATTTTATCCAGATTATTTGTTTCCTGCAGCTAGTGATTTGTAGTGGCACTAAAAGCTTAAGGATTGTGCTGGAGATTGAATGCGGGACGAAACGACCGTATAAACTTGTGGATAGCCTGATTACCCATCCATCTTTTAAGTTTATTTTAATTGTCTACGTTAGATTCTTAGTTATAAAACTTTCATGTTTTTTTACAATAAATGTATTAAAGGTTTGTCTGCTAACAAAATCTTAAAAATAAATTTTCTCAACTTTTACGTGTTTTAATGATTATGATGCAAAAGTAAACTGTATTCTGTGATCTTTTACTATGTTCTTGTCAGTTTTCATTCTTAGTTTCAAATAGAGTCGTAGAACGTCATTTTCGAATCCGGAAAGCTGTTTAAAAGTGAATGGCTTTCAGGTCATGAAGCATGAAGGGATATTACGACGACTTTTATTGAAGTTTTTTCGACGCCTCGTTTGAGCTTGAGGGAATACTAAAACACGTTTATTTAGGTGTAGCGCCCTACCGGTCAATGAAACGATATTTTTTAATTAAAATGTAAAGAAAGGATTTCATCAACTTTCAATAACAATAATGAGCCCTGCATTAAGATTTTATAATCTTGTATCACACTACTAAGCATCCTAATACCTAATATCTAGTTACCTACTATGTTTTAAACTAGAAAGGATTTATCTAAAATAGAAAATGTAGGTTTTTGTAGGTAAAGAAGGTATACCTAGATGCTTTGATTATTAACCAATCTAAATAGAGAGTTCGAAAGTATAAACCTCAAAAAAATGTAATGTAACTGTTACAGTACATATTCTTTTCGTCCGGATAATAGCAAAACTGACATTGTAGTGTAAACACGTATTTCGTGTTACATAAAAATGATGGATTGCGCCTTAAGAGTGTGCAGGAATTATGAAAGACGACTGAAAACTCACTTTTACTCAGCTAATCTGCTACGGAATGAATTCATTATACAAAGTGTGATTTTGTCCTAAAATCGGTAAAATTTTTTGTGGTTTTTTGGTTGTGGTTTGCTTACAGTGTGGTTCTTTGTCCCTTGAAATTTAAAATTCCCCACTTATGGGTCATCAATTTTTAAATTAAGTGTAAAGGTATAGGTTAAGAACATATTATTTTATAATAACGAGGTTATATATTATTAAACGAAATATATATATTTTTTAAAGTTGATTCAAATGGTCGCAATTTTTTTCTATGAACCGATTCCTTTGCAATTCGATGTACTCGTATGAGTATCCCCTTGGATATTAAACTTATAATATTATTTTATATAGTTTTGTATTCCTGAGTTTTTTGATAACAAAGAAATTTTGAAGTAGGTACTTATTCAACCGAAACACAATACTTGAATATTTTTTTAGTTAAGAATGTATTTCAAATTTCACACATTTTTTGCATACATGAAGGGAAATATTCAAAAGTCGGTATCACTCGGCATGCTTGCAAGGCATAAGACGCCACGTCTACTTGTGTCGGTTTTACGCACATAAGCCTTATTAAAATGAACTGTTGTCTAGTTTGTGATTGTTGCTTGACACTCTATCTGACAGGCTTAATATCTAAGTATATAAGTACATCTAGGCTTTGATTTAATTAGCAAAATAAATGTACATTATACTGGGTACATCTAGGCTTTGATTTAATTAGCAATTGTTTTGTAACTTGAATTGAACAGTAAACCCAATTGAAACCCCAATCAAAATCTTTCATATTTACATACAACGTAATTGATCAAATTATTAAAATTACGTCACAGTTGCGGAAGGATACTTTGTCGTTAAAATCTATTTGGCGTCAGCAGGTAGCTCTCAAATTTATTGAATTTAGATTATTTTTCAATTTTCAATATTTTTTGCATAAAAGTAACGATAAAATTTCCCACTTGTAAGATTTCATATTGCCTACGCCTAGTTTTTAATATCTTACGGTTTTGAGTCTGTAAAAAGTTAATGATTTGTACGTGTCCCCTTTATGAGAGGTCTGGTAATGAAGCAAAGACCACGACCGTTCCCTCTATCGCTAATTGCACCACACTTGTTAAGCTCGACAAGGTGCAAGATAAAAATGCACTTAAAACTATCTACTTAATGAGCTCGTCGTCTGATATGGGTAAAGTGTCTCCAATTTGTAAAGCTTATCATACTAATTCTTACTCAGAATGAGGTTGTTTATTTTTTGTTTTCTAGTTTATCTACCTACTAGCCAGACAAACGCAGGTGAAATAGAGACAGTGTTGCATCTATTGTAACTAATATGTACCATAATAAAAAATATTAAAATACAGAATTAAACATATTTTTTTTTGCTTTTATTGTAAATTACAAAAAATCACTAGGTTTGTGGTTAGACAAAAAAAAGTAGGTAGGTGATAATCGTGTACGGAGATACCCACTAACAAGTATGAAGAAATGAAAAAAGGTTTCCCGTGATATTTTATGACATAAGTAGTAGGTACCCACCTATACAGCTGAGGTAAACTCAGCTAAAGGCTCTTTTAGGAACGGTAAGTGAATAAACCTGACGCCAACGAAGTAGAACAGGCTATTTTAATAAAAAGCGACCCGCAGAAAATAAAAAAAAGTTTCTGCAACATTAACTTTAGTAACGACTTAAGTACGATTTGTGCTTAATTTAAGATTCTGTACTACTTTTAGCTTTAAAATAGGATGATGTCATTTTATAAAAAGTGCTTGTTACAAAAGCTTTCGCTAGAATTAAAGATTTTTACAGTCTAAATGAAAATAAAATTGATATTGAAACTAGTAAGAATGCAAATTTCAATTGAAATAGTTATGTTTGAGTGGTGTAAAGTTAAGGTTTAGAGTGAGAATCTGTATGATGCGGGGTTAAAACAATGTTAGCTATTGGGGGATTTATTGGTGAAAAGTAGTTTAGTATCGGGGAATATTGAGGTCAAGGGTCTGCATAGCTAGTGTGTGCCGGCTGTTGAATATTTGAAACACGTCATTTTATAGTAGTATTTTGTTCATTTTAACTTTAACCAAAGTCAAACCCATTGATTAAATTAATATGATATTTAATGAAGAAAAATACATTTTTTAATATCGTCGGCGACGAGTGAGCACTTGGTAGGTATGTTTAAAACTAAATTTTATAGGAGGAAAATCTTTGTGCCCTGAAAATATGTGTAAGGGCCAATTCTTTAATTTCTCTTGTTTTATTTTCAGTTAGCGTTTTCTTCTTACAAGACTATGGCGGAGCAAAAAGGAGGGTTACGATTTTGATTTATATCTAAATCCGAAAAAACAGTTTTTGTTTCATACAAAAAAATTGCGCTTACAAACATTAAAACTTATTTCAGGAATCAGAATAATTTCACCCAGCTCGGCTTCCGGTAACGCTTACTTACGAACATTCCATAATATCTCTTTGTTATCAAATTTCAAGTTGTTTAAATCTACAGGAATATCATAAAGATTGAAAGTCGATCGATAAAGTGGTCTCTTTTATATTATGTTGCAATATTCGGTATAGTAGTTGCGAAACCCAACGACACATTGAATTAGTCAAGTATTTTATTAAATAGTAAGTAGAGGATATAAATTGGGATAATGTGTGTGACCGTGATACTGCCTATCGTTAGTTAGTGAAGTAATCAGCCGGGAAACGAAGGAGTTCCAATAAACTTTCAGACCTCAAAGACCATTTACTGATTTCACTTTAATTAAACAAAAGTAATCCAACTTCAACGGGATTAACATTTCAACAGATTGATAGATACTTTGCAGAATTATTACACAAAAGTTTAGTTTTGCTTCTCATTTTGTGACGAAATTTTATTAAACGAGGCACGGTACGTTAATATTTATCTATATACCTATAACCTTCCAACCCGTGTGAACTTCGAACGCGAAGACACATCTTGGGTTGGTAAAAATAGATGAAATGTAGTTCTCATCTTACACACTATATTAAAACTATATTTAATATTCTTTAAACCTATTGGATGTAAAATCATAATCAAGTTTTAAAGATGATGACATATAGTTACACACTGAATTCGTAAAAGATTTAAATCTTAGGACATACCATGCGATGTAAGATGATTTCGGAATCTGTAAACAGCAGTCTGTGCGTTGAGTTTTAAGCTCAATCTCGTTATCAACAGTGAACGTATTAATAAAGTATGTACCTAGTCTGTACCTACTAAAAGCTCCCAATTACAAAAACGTTCGTGAATGTTCAGTTTCTTCGTATATTAATTTACCTGTCTGGTTGAGCATGATTTTTATATTTTAAATAAATACTTGTTAACTTCTTATTTAATCACGATTTTTTAAATAATGTTAAAAATAAGAAAAGAAAGCTTAAACTTATAAAGAGCGACCGTTTCATTTTCTGGCTTCCATCGAGCGCGCGAGTCCGTTTCTCGATGCATAAAATATTATTTTTACCGTAGTACCTAAGCTTTCAAAAACTTTTCAAGAATTTTGATTAGTAAGCCGTAGACCGTGTTGTTAAAATATGAAAATTGTTCAATGGAGGCAAAAGCTGTTTACATTTTTTCTTTGAATGAAATTTAAATATTTCTTAGCGTTATTAAATATACTTTTTTAATTTATGAATACAAATGAATAAAAACCTTATTTTCTTAATAGTTTTGAGTGATGTATCTACCTATACATACTTTTTCGGAATGTGAAAGAAGATTAATATCCCAAAATGTGGTGATTAAAAATATTTCTATTATAAAATAAAACAATATTGAGTCTTTAAATTTTGTAGAAAATCATGTTTCTGTAAGTATATCATTTTTGTAATTTCTTATCGAATCGTTAAGAGTGAGCATCAGAAAGGCAAAGCGTATTGATTACTTATTAATGAGCGTTTGATGAGAAACCCCTCGATATTCAAGACTTTGTCAAGATACCGCTTTAAGATTTTTTGTTACGACTCTTAAATTTTTATGTGAAACAGATGATTGAGGTGACCTACCTAGTTCGTAATTGTGTCGTTAACAATTTAGAACATTCAGAGGTATTCTAATTGTTTTAAAACGTTTTGATATACAGATTTAAGCTCTGTTGTTCTTTACTAAAATATAATATTCTAAAGACATCGGTTGTTAGTAGGTAGGTTAAATTATCAACTGGCTTTATTCGATCGATTTCTTTAATTACGATTTTTACCACGAGAGAATAATAAAAACAACGTCAATACAAATAATCACGGTTGAGGGCGTCGTGAGAAAAATATTCGTTCCATTCCCAAAGGAAAAAGCTGACTACTGAGTAGTCGAGAATTCTGTTTGTTCATAACGCTATACTCGATGCAATAATTTGATTTGGTTTTATTTGTTTACTTGTTAGGAGTTTCTTCGATTCTTCGATAGCGTAGGTAAACAGAATTAAGGAAGTTTACTTTATTTCAGTCTATTTTTCTGGAAAAAAGAAACATAAAGCTTCAT
Source organism: Choreutis nemorana (assembly GCA_949316135.1). Classification (NCBI taxonomy): domain Eukaryota; kingdom Metazoa; phylum Arthropoda; class Insecta; order Lepidoptera; family Choreutidae; genus Choreutis; species Choreutis nemorana. The sequence continues at coordinate 7,155,475 of OX438598.1, forward strand.
TTCATTGTATTTAATTGCAACAAAAAGATCGTTAATTATTATAAGAAATCCAAAAGAAAATAATAGGTACATGGTAGACATTAACATTATAATGAATGCTCCGAAAAAGATAAATCAGCAAAAGAATCGTATTTATTTTATTTTTGTACGTTAGGCAAGTAAAGTAAAACTCATGGTCACCTCCGATTTTGGCTGCAGTTCATGAATTAAAAAAATCTAAGTCGAATGGTTGGTAAGCTGTAAATATGTGTACATATAAAAGTTTACCAATGAAATTGTGTTTATGTTCAGATAGTTAAGAAAAAAAAAAGAAAAGAAGTGTATTAAAGAAAAGTTATTGAAAATAGATGTATAGAATATTTTAGAATATTGTTCGCAGAATATTTTTTAATTAAACAATCAACCGAATTCAAAAACAGTAGAAGTTTATGTTCGACTGCGCACATTTTTTCATCTATTTCTCTGTGATATGTACTCTTTTATAGAATAGAAAAAGAATTCTATTGTATGAAAACGTACCTATATTTATCTTAATCTATTCAAGTATTGAAATCTCGTAGTAATCATCTAATGTGAGCCGTACAAAGGAAGGCTTCTTGTTAGTTGACTTTTAACCCCGAAATATCATCGATTATTTGAATAAATTAAAAAAAAATAGCAACATATTTAAATATAATTTAAATCATTAATTAGAAGGAAAAAGGCTGCAAGGCAGATCACCATTGTGTTGGACGACCAAATAAAGGCGGCAGTTGTTGGTCCTCTACATGAGTGGACCCATACGATGGAGAGCAGGCAGAAGTTGCGAGAAATAGTGCCGCGAGTCCTAACGGTTGCTGATGATATCATGACAACCACGACCACTCTGCCAGGAGTATAACGACGTTCTTCGTCAAGAAGAAATACAACAATAACCACATTTTTGTCATTTATAAACTGTATTTTCCCACGTTTTTATAAACTCACTTTTCTTGTTTGTTTATTTGTTTGTCGTTCCGGTTGGATTTTTGCAACTCAATTTTAAGGCACTTCCCGATAAGCTAGCAGGCTGAAATTTTCAGGGTAGCTTCAAACCCGTTGACAATGCAATTTACAAGTTTAAAAACGGCTGGACCGATTTTGATAAAATTTGTATGGAGTGACTTTTGAGGCAGTTCCCTATAAGTTAGAAGGCTGAAACAGATAAACAAAAATAATAAAATAATTATGTATCATTTTTCAATTGCGAATTACTCTTTTTGAGTTTCGTATTCGTATTTATATGTTTGTAAAAATGTATTGAACATTTTTGCTGAATTTGTTCTAAAATTATTTTTTGGAGGTTTTCACCTCAATTGTATTTCGTAATAAAATAAATAAATAAAGTTGGTAAATATTGCAATTTATTGTATACAACAATATTCCACATCAATAATATCAATTGATCCACTGTAGCAAAAGTCCTAAGTCAAACCTTTTTATTAAAATACTTTATTATAGTGCCTTTTGAAGTTTTGCAAGTCAGAACCACAATTAAATGAAATGACTGAAAGAATATACTCGTACCTATAACTTACACGACTAGCATTTAAAATTTTGAATATGTTTTGTATTAGATTGTTTATTTCTTCATGTATGTATTCTCTTTGCCTCTGGGAATGTCACAAGTCCTAGCACATTTGTTAAAAACTTAACTGAATTTTTAGGGTTCAGGGGTGTACACAGTGTTTTACATTTTAGAGATACAATTTAAACTAGCTCTATCCGAAAAATGGAATTGAATAATTCGATTATTTTGTATAAGTGAATCATGGCGTAGCTTTTACGTGTTAATTTATAAAGACTACGGTCGTGCTCTGCGCTAGCCTGTCGAATGCAAAATTTGCTCTGTGCATCGATATTTGTGAAATGTACCGAAATCTATCAGAATATCTACAAATGGCCATAAATCTGAACGGGCTTCTACGTGCGCTGAATATGAAATCATTTTAGCCGACACGTCAAAGGTTTTATTTGCTTTAGAGGTAGAAGGTAAGAGAAAATATTTTGTATGTATTCCTTAAATAAATAAATAAAACGAATAAATTAAACCTTATTGCTGATCTAAATTATTCTAAGAGTCTGAGTAAAACTAAAAACCAACTAAGCTTATCATTTATATCAATACTGACAGAAGGCAATAACCTACAAACTTTTATCTTTAACTCACGGCTACCGTTGCGTCTAATGCAAGCTTCGCGATTATTAATGACATTAGTAGCAGGTGGCGCCTCGGCTTAACCCAGACGTTGGTGAGTAGCCAGCCAAGTATTTGTCACGCCCCACGGTTTGGGGACTAATCTTATTGTACCTTAGGGGATTAGGACCGGATAAAAAGTAGGTGCCATACCTTTTCTCATATTTCAGTTTCAACATAAAATGTTATTTTATATTGAGTGAGAAAAGTGTTTAGATAAGAGACCAAAAACAAATTGTTCGGAGCCAAATCGTAGATGAGCAGCAGGGTACCTACTTCAGTTGTGTGTACAAAAAGGGACGATCCTGAAATATTTAGGCACAGGCTTTTCGTGATTCCATAATCTAGGTTGTTTATATATTAACTACAACGACGGTTCGCCTGTGGGAAATCAGCGTTGATGAACTTTTTACGCTTACAATGAATAGAGAGAGAGGCGTCGACGATGAAAGAACTTCTATGAAATTCAATTACTTTAAATCTCGGCCATTGGGTCAGTTAGTGGTCTGCTGTTTCATGTCGTGAAACCACAACGGCAGTCAGGGGTGGCAATTATGATGCGATGAGTAATAAAAGCTACTTTGTTTGTGTTGGCAAATTTTACGAAACTGACACATGAAATAAGTATAAATTATAATAAAGATAATTAGTAATTTGTTTATCTGATTTTAAGAGGTTTTAAATGAACGTGTTCATGTTAATCTATTCAAATCCCAAACATTTTTTCATTAACATCAGAAAATTTAATGTTTTATAAACTTCTTTCGGTCAAAAACTTTGTTCATTAACACAGTGAGGCTGTTTTTTGTTTTAGAAGAGGTCCCTTAAATCTTTGAGGAATGAAAATTGGGATACGACAAAGGCGTTTGTCACTGGCTCAAACCGGTATGCTAAGTTTGGACAAGTCCGCTTTGCAAGTCAATGGTCTGTAATATATATTTCCTTGGAGCCTGGAGTTTCCATTTGTCTGAATGTAATCGCAATACCTACTGGAATCTGGTTCCCTACAAATTATTTAAATTGAGATGTTCGACCATTATTAAAGGTTTTACCCGTAGGTATAGCCGAAAGGGTTTAATTGATCCTCAGTTTCGTGATGAGAAGGTATAGATAACCCTTTTAAGAATAATTTTAACTTAACTCTAACCCAGCCTCTAAAATGTGAGAATAGTACTCTATAGTTTGGAGAAAAAGAAATGAATAATATGTTGTGAATAAATTTAATGAATAATTATCTTTATCAATTGTTGCATTTTTCATGTTTTCAATTATTTAAATTTACTATGTGATATCACAAAGGAACAGGTGTTTGGCAAAATCGGAACACGTGCCTTACCCAAAACGGAGCAAGGGTAAATGAGAAAGGCCCGAATACAAATCCAGAAGTTTTTAAGGATCTCTTTCGAGATTGAACCATTTGTTTTCAGGAACCCTCGACTCGGTAATTGGAACCTTGTCGTTTATTCGTGGTGAGTGTGTTTTATAATGAAATGTGATTTTTTAATACTAACACTGTTGTAGGTATGATTGTTATCAATTACCGCAGCTCGAACACGCTTGCAACATAGTAGGTGTCACATGCCAGATACGATCCGTAGTTTTTACCATAACTCCTAAAGAAGCAATCCCAACCCCCACAAAGCCCTTTGCACAAACGATGAAATTTTATTTGGTAGTCGTGGAAGTTACGGATACATTTTTAATTAAATGTAAGAAATGGTTTTAGTATGTAATGTTCGATATACTATCACAAAGCTTTTTTATTTTGTCTTCGAACGCGTAAATTTTATCAGGTTTTTGTTGTGATAAATTTGGTGACTTGAGTCAGTGGCAGACTTGAGAAATAAAAAGTGTGTACGCAAATCAGTAATTCATTTGCATATTAAAAGAAAAAGTTTACTAATCCATCTGGCTGGAATGATATTAAAAACATAGGTACTATAACCTTCCAGTTATAAAAAGGCAATTTGAAACTGTTTGAAGAAAGCATTCGTGATTAACGAGCGGCTGCCGCCAACGACGTTTTGTAAAACGATATCAAGACAAATAGATTTCACAGAAAAAGTAAAAAGTTATCCTTCAACGCCACTTACCTACATGAGGCCTTTAGTACTATCAGCTATCTTACAAACTTCATCAATGTTTGCGTGATTCATTCTCTCTCTTTTTCTTGTTTATTTACAAAACTAGAAAGAGATGAAATAAATCTTATCGTATCAGTTTCCATTTACAGAATAACACCATCTTATGAAAACAAAAAGCTGGTCTAAGAAAAAGACATTTTGTAGAAAATTTTCCCAAATTTCTTTATCTCAATTCTAAAACGTTTCTTCTGTTGTATCAAGGATCAATGATCATTGCTTTAACGTCAATATAAATAAACAACTAATCATCTGATCATGAGATTCTCTTTGTTATATTATGTCTCCTAATTCCAATTTAACTATGAGTTATGAAGTTCATCCAATGACAGATCAGAGCAAGACGGTTGAGCTTAAGACTAAATTGAATGTCTACAGGCTCCAAAAAGGTTAATAAAAATTTATGAAAATCTCCTCCCCTAGGGATATCTCGATGATGGTATCACGCTGACCTTTTTGGTACAAAAAATGTTTTTGCATAAAAAGCTCATGTATACGCAATCCGTTGTTACAAACCATACAAGAATAGATATTATAATATCCGTTCCTAGAATGTCTAGGTATAAAAAATTCTATCCTGTTTTGCAACAGTTTCATTAGATGCAATTGCTTTTGAAATCGATTGTAGTCGAATTCAATTACATATTTCAATTGGCTTATAATATAGGAGCCGCTGTAACTGAGCTCAGTTACGATGAAACTGCAATTTGTTAAACGTCACTAAAGGTCAGTGTTGCGAAGAATTCAATATGTAGTAGTTATATGTATTGTGAGAAGTAGAATGTATTCACATTTGTTTTATACCAGTTTTATGATTCATAATAAAAATAATTGAAAATAAGGGTGCAATAATAAACAAAACAATGTCGGCAACATGCCGGCAATAGTTGTCGATACAGCTTCAATACAAAAGTGTTCCGCGACCTGTCACTAATCCAATGTAGGTATACGGAATACCTACGTTTATACATTCACTAATGACGTATTCTCATAACACTATTACCTCATATTATATACTATAAATTAAATAAATTCGTGTTAAGTAATCTGCTGGTAAAATTTAATTGCTATGCGTTCTATTAAAATGATGCTTTCTCAAATTAATATATTCAGGCATGTATATCAGGGGATGTATATTTTTATAGCGACTCGTGTTTTGGGTATTTTCATTAAGTACATCGCTAATCGCGTAATCGAATTTGAATGTGAAATAATGTTTGGTATGATTAAAATGTCCCGTCCATAGTATTTAATTTATTCTATGACTGATATGAACAGTTGTGAGAGCAAAGCCGTCAGACCATCCGAACGGAAAACGGGACGGAAGGTCTCGCTATATTGCCAATCGTAGGGATTTTGTCATGAAAACATCTAGCACATCAACTTATTTTTAACGTAATCCCTTTAGAATAGATAATTCTAATAATTGGTAGGATTTGTTAATGGGAAGTAAATAAATGGTCAGCAATAGTCAAAATTGATTGATTCGGAATTGTCGTAAACCTGACGCCACCAATATATATATTCAAGGCAATGGCACGTCCAATGTATCTCGGACATGCAACCGGATGGCGAGTGGTAATTTAAGCCTTGAAGCGGTACAGAGTACCTTCGTATTGCCCAAATTGACCTTTAATAGACGGGGGCGGTAATCATAATAATAATAATCCTTTATTTCAGGCCTATTTGCCCACACAAAATTAACACATTAATGAAAGATAAAAATCAAATTAGCATTACAATAATAAAAAAACATTTGTAGTTCAAATTCATTACCATTATATAATATGGGGTGGGGGAAAATTATTTTTTAAATAATTTTTAAGCAACCGGATAAAAATGCGGAGAAATGTTTGTTGACCACAAGTAAGTTGTTGACCAACTAGACATTATGGCTGACCATATTTTTGCTAACAAAATAATAATATTTTGCTGATCGATTAAATTATATCCTTTATTCATTTATCTTCTGGTCAGGCATTTGGCCACAGTAAAACCTGATGAAAAATGCCTTTTTACTAATTGCTATTGTAATAAAACTCGTTATTTATTTTTCCTACGTTTTCATGAGTTTTCAGGAATACCTTATTTCGTTGATGGTAGTAAAATAAACACGAGACCCAACATCCTAACCACATCATTTCATTTTATTTTGGGAAAGGAGTTTCGAAACGAAATCAGATTAAGCCTCAATAGGTCAAGAGCTAATAAAAAGACAGTAAAGAAAATACATCGACTCACAACACAACCTTTCATGAGAACACACTGACTTGACAACCCTCTCCAATTCCACCCACTCTACGCTTAAATATAATCAAAACTTGGTGATATTTATTGAAATAGCCAATTCGGTACATTACTAAAGGTTCTAAGAACCTAACACTATAGCTTAACATTAAGTAAGGTTGCCAGTAGCCAGAACTGCTTGAGAGTACGGTATCTAGGTCCGGGTTTACTTACAATTTGTTTATACTTGCCATATCATACTATATCTTACAATATGTCTGCTGAAGCATACGGACTCAGTTCACTTGAACTGCTATCGAATACCACAAGACAAAATATTAGAGCCGTTTGGTTAGCCATTATGTGAGCTTGGCCGCTGGATGCAAACAGATAAGGATCTTTATGGTTGCAAATATCTAGGGGAGGTCTTAGTCTCTACCTCTTCCGGGTGATGATGATGAAAACTTGTTCTTACTGTTAAACGCAAAAATTGAACATTCCTATGAATACCACCTAAATTTGATATTAACTGTAAATAATCAAACGAAGAAAAGCTACACATTCCGTAATGGATACATTACATAAGGAGCATTTAAATAGGTGGCTATCAGAAGGGTAGGGTCACACTCATCTCCCTGCCAATGGGATTACGAAACAAGAAGAACCATTTACATGGATTACGATTAATCCTCCGTCTACCACTATTATATAACCTGCCTAATTGAACCAACTTTAGCATGTTCAAGTATCTTTTTCAGTGTATGAAACTTGATTAAACTTCAAAATTAAAGCGTTATGGTCTGATTAGGCGGCTATCCAATTAAACGAATGTCATCTTTAATATTAGCATGTATGCGTAGGTAACTTCTTCAATAAAAGGATCTCATTAAGCAATGAAACCGAAAACAGTCTATAGGAATAGCAAAGGGAATCCTGGATTACTATAATTTTTTAATTTTTAATACGAAGTGTTTCAAAATAATTATTTAAAAGGCTTGTGGGTTAGTATTAAAAAGAGACTCAAACTTATTTTGCTCAAAGGATAGGTACTCGAAATTTTAGCAGACTTCAACACATATTTTAAATCGTTTAATTTGATTGATGAATGTCAAACTTTAAGCGGATTAATATGGCACACTGCACTGACAACAGTTGGACGTTGGTCGTTTTTCAAGGTGTATTACTGAGATTTCAGACTGGCGTTTTACTTCCATTTTAACACGTTTCGTTTTTTTTCCCACAACATTGTACTGATGTTCGTATGCTACATAAAATAAATTTACTTATAAATTCCTAGTATGAAAAGACATTTAAAATAATTTGTATCAATTGGATGTCTATCTCGCTGAATATATAAAAGTTAAATCAAACGGAGCCAACAAGTGTTGAGAGTTGAAGAACGATTTTTTGTAATGTATGAATAGAACTTAAGTAGGTAGGTAAGTATGTAATACAAAGAAGATAATAAAAGGAATGAAATGAAATTGATTTGAAGGCTTCAATATTCAGGAATAAAACCTGTTGGCAACAGATTGTACCCAGTGGAGTAAAAACGTGCGTAGGGTGAGGAAGAAAAGACCCAGAAGTCACGTTTCTGTGTTTGAATAGTCATGAAATAACCTATATTTCTCCAAATTAAACCAATAATTGATTTACAAGTAAGACATATAAACAAATGCCAGATATTATTATTAAAACTTAATAAAATAATACACATAAGGTGTAGATTTGAAAATCTGTATTTTATAAGGATTAATAAGGATTTACTTAATAAGGATTTCTAGATCAAACAAGTCGTAGGCGTAGGTAAATTAACAATCTTACCTTAATTTTTATTGTTTCACATACATACTCATATTTTAAAGGCTAATGAAGAAAATCGCTCCTTGTAGAGCTGTTACTATGAACGAACGAGACGAACATAATAAACCCGCAGTTTTCTATTTATTTCTAAACAAAATTATATGTTTGTGAATAACACGGCCTGTTTCTTTGTATTTATTTAAACGATTTAAACTATGAATAAAGATGATCTGACGATTTAGCGCAAACTCTACTTTTACTTACAAACATTTCCGTTTTGTTTCAAAAACAAGTATCTACTGAAAAAGACGTGAAAGCCCTCACTTTTCTAGTGCTTTGCTCTAATTCCACAAAGGATGTTAAAAATACTTTGTCACTCAAGATAAATTACAATGTGGTAGTGCAATACAATATTGTAATACTTAAGTGCAATACAATTGTAATAGTTTCATCCAATTACAAGATAAGTACTTGGTTTTGAAATACAATGAACTATAATTATTAAGTCTGCAATTTCATTTATTTATTTAGGGCAGAATAACCAATTTTGCGGATCTTCTTGGTATCACATACCATACATCTGCAAAACTTTTGTCTCCTCCTAATTTAGTCCCAGTTACCGTTTGATTCAACAAAATCCTTGAAACCATGATAATCTAGCCAAACAAACTGGCTTCAGCTTCTCTCGAACGATCTTCATACAAACTTGCATTTTAGTCGCTTTTTGGGGAAGGATTAAACAAAAGGAAATGTTTTAAAGGATTTAACGACTTATGAAAAACAAACCTATAACTAAGCTTGTAGGATTTATTTACGTCGGTTCAAAGACATTGCGATTAGAATTAGTAAATGAGTCAATAAACGTTGTGTAGTTTAAAACGATAATTATTTTGGGTGTGCTTGAACCTGGCTAACTTTGGGTTTTAACTAAGTAAAAGTTAAAAGTAACAAATTAGATGCTTTTGGGGGTGGGGAGTGATCTTGATACCCCTAGCCCCCCCCTGGATCCGTTATTGGGTGGTGAGTATCTAAACGTTCTAGATAACGTAAGTAGTTTAAATTCTTAAATTGTATGGTTCCTCGAAAAGCAATATGATAAAAATGTGCAGTTAACATTAAACAATCAGCAGTGGTCGTTTAAACTACATTTGTCAATGTCCCTTTCTCGGAACTTAGAGGAAAATGTTATCATAATTTAGAGGCTTCTTATGCGGTATGAGACACCTTGTAGTTTGAACACGTTGCTAAATTAATGTTGCATAAGTTTTCGCCCCTGGTTTTCAAGTCAAATAAAGGCTATTTAAATTGCTAAACCTTTTATACGCTTGAGGTTCTGGGTTCGAATCCCGGCGGGGGCGGACGCATTGTTTCGCTTACCGGTCTTAGAAGTAGTATTCTTAACAATGTAGTTTATACCACATCGTTGCTCAGTTCCTGCGATACAAGTTCTTACGATACTTACTGCAAGGCTGAGTCAATGTGTGTGTCCTGTTGTGGTGTGGCTTTGTGGTCTTTTGACAGATTGACTAAAACAAAACAAATTGATGTAGAATTCGGTACCATACATTAAAAGAGAAAACAAGCACACCTCCCAACATAGAAAGGTTCCCTTTTGGTCGATTAAAAAAAGCAAAAGTCTCGAGTAAAATAATGATATACAAAACAATTTTTGTAAAGATTAAACAAGTAGGTCGCCCGGGCCATATACCAGGAGTCATATATTTTCAAACGTAATTACGACGCAAAAAATTTATAGCTTCCTGACTTCCAACATCTGCAACGCTTTAAGGTTTTTTGCTGACTGGAATTTAAAAAACCATCAGTAGTTAGTTAATGCTTTGTGTTGTTATTCCACAGTCAATAATATATACATTTATAATAGAATTATAACTTTTTAAATTGTGTTATTGGAAATTTACTTCAGTCAAAGTAAAATCTGGTGTAGCTTTAATGCTTTTTTAGCTAAAATTAAAATATACCATCAATCGCTAATAATATACCAATTTCTATGCCTATTGTATTTACTTCTCATTTCTAAATCCTTTGAAATTTATCAGATAAACCCTTATAACCCCATTCTCTGTTTTTTCGTTTTTTTTTGTTCGCCATATTGCATTTTTTTCATGTTTTACTGTATTTTTCTAGTCAAGACTTTTATTTGATGGGTATCAATTCAAATCAATTAAGGGGCTATGAAAAAACACGTAGGTCACCATTTAGTAGCGGCGGCCATCTTGAAAACACAATGATATTGAATCCATTATATTTTATTGTCATCAGAACATAAGATGTGTGCCAAAAATCAGGACGATCTGTCAACAGGAAGGGGATAATTTTTCCATCAGTAAATTTTACCCAATCAAACTGGTCAAGCTAAATAAAACCGTTAAATAATAAAACTTTGAAGGGTAGAGGTTTCAGTTGAAATTGGGATTATACTTTTTGAAGCAATAATAGATAAAAAATAAAATTATGATCAAAATGACGGATATTTATTTTGAAAGAATAGGTTCATATGTTTACATAACTGTATGAGAGTTGTTAATCTATGAGAATTTTACAATACTGTGTACCACTGTATATTTTAATAAAAATAATGAAGGAACCTCCATGTATTTAATTATGTAAATGCGGAGTTGGTTTAATTGAAATGTCAACACAGAGCCTTGTGACCGTCCATGTCATACACATGAGCTCAGATTCTGTTCGTACGTTACAAATCCAAGTCAAAGTTCGAGTAGAGCTTTTTCAGAACAAGAGTAAAAGTCTCCATTATTCAGGTGAAATTTTAAGTTTATGAAGAGATTACGGTGTGAAAATAAATCTTACGTAACTCTTTTGTTGCCTTGACAAGATAAATTGTTTTTGTATTCTTTTTTTACATTCCGCCTCATTTCACTCTACTACATATGACTGATCGCAGCATCCCCAACATTAATGGGACCAATTAACTTTTAATAAAACCAGTACATTATTGGAAAACTTCATTAATTGAATACAAAAACCTTTTAGCTTTGAATCAACGGCTCATTTTGCATTTTCGATGACTGAACGTGAATTACTATTTTCCGACGAAATTGCATCGTACAACATTTACATCGTACAATACTTTTAATAAAATAAACATGCTTACTTCATTTTGCTTACAACCATATATCATTAAAACCCTACTAAATGAAATACAAATAAACCCCGACATACATCTAGAATACGAAAATTAGTATGCGAATCTTTCTGGTTCATATTTAACTTGCTAATTGGAAATCAGTACCGTTTTCATAAAGTTTAGAGAGACTTGGATTTGCATAATTTAGAATAAAGAATGCTCTGAAACCATGTTCTCAGTAATTAAATATGTGGGTTGTTGCGATTTTTAAAAATGTCAAATAACATTCGGTAGCTTATTGGTTTAGTACATATTAGGTCCTTTGTCCTATTTTCTAATTAATCTTTAGAGTGTAAACTACTATGGGCATGTTACTATGGTATGGTATGTACTATGTAGCTACTGTGGTACAACGCAAAACTTGGTTATACGATGAATTTAAAGATAAAAAATATCCAAGATCCTATTAAGAAGGTCATACATACAGGTATGGGCGAACGATAATTCGCACCCAGCAATCCTGGTCTTGTTGACGGCGTCATTACAATTATTAGCTAAGATATCCTGTAGATATTATTACCAATAACATGCTCACAAATAAAACTTTACGATATTTATTTTATATTCTTTGCATTAAACTTAAAACAAGCAATTACGGTTGGAATGAAACAAATTAAGTTACCCAATTAAGAACAAACAACCAAAACCTATTACAAATAGGTACGAAACATAATATGAAAATACAAACTACAATTGGAAAGTAGTTTGTTAGAGTCCGTGCCTAAGCCCATTGACACAGCATATTAAGACTAACAGTAACACAAACTGCAGATACAGATAAATCTGTGACATTACTATTTACGTTTGATTTTGCTGCGCGTAGACTAAATTAAACTTAATAAGTTGAAATCAGTAAAAAGAAGCGCAACTGTTTTTTTACTCGACTACGGCGAAGCCAAAAGGAAGGCTAAGGCTAAGGAAAAACAATGTTTTTGGGCAGTCTATGTGTGTTTGTATGTATGTTCCACCATAACGCCTAAACAACTAGACCGATTTTAATCAATGAGGTGTCAATAGATTCGTAATAATGGCCTGTGTGACAGGCCACTAGCATATGCATTGTAACAAAACCTTACATTCTAACCGAAAAAAATAATACTGAGAAAATCGTGCTTGGAATAAAAATAAGGTCTTGGCGAGTCCATTAAAAATATGTATGTATATCATATTGTAATATACATTATACATGTTAAAGGGGCCTTTGTAGGTACTAATAGTACCCTCAGTAAAAAAAAGGAATAACTTGATAACAATTTTTGTACCAATGCATTTCTGGATTTCTATCTGAATTATTTTCTAGTTTCACTCGTTTTGAAGAAGTCGGGTCTTTTTGAACTTGTTTTAAATAAAAGTTACAAATGTATTGTCTTGCATAAAGATAAATAAAAACACAGGTACAGGTTTAACAGACCACCGATGTTGATCAGGTGAGATGTGTGGTAGAACATATAAAATTCATTCCATTATTGATATAAAAATATTGTATATGTTCTTAAGTTTGTATATAAACTACTTGTCCGATTAAAAAACATTTTATCAATATTTTCCTACAATATACTTTTAGAATGGACTTTGCGGATAAAGTTGCAGGTAAACTTTTTTTTTTGTTAAGTTCTGTGCATACATTTTCTGTTTTTACAATCGCACTGTGGTATCGCGGTGGCATGACATGACCTTTTCACTAAACTTTGTATCTATTCGTCCGCTGCCCTACTTGCCAACTGGACTTTAACTGAAGCCACCACCAAGTACGGTCATCATCCAAAACTTACGTTTTCATAAAAACATTTTCATAAATCATCAATCAAATTAACCTGTGTCTTTCCGTATTTGTAAATTATATTGCCGCTAGCGACGCAATTAACATATTTTTACGAAAATTTTGGCGCCTATAGTTTAGGAATTCGAAAAGAAAAGTATTTAAACACACAGTAGAAATTGTTTGTAAAGTGCATAAATATGAGCAGCATCATTCTTGGCAATTAGCTTACATATTGAAGCTTAACTAGAACATGTTAACTAAACGCTAAGAATGAAGCTTTGAAATACAATTATGAACTAGATTCTAAAGTTTGTTGTTATGTTAATTGTTTTTTTATGTACCTTTAAAACTACTCATGAAAAAAATACGTAAAATTTTTGAAAAGACCATTGGTGCTTTCTAAACATAGGTAATTAATTTTAAGTGGACATAGGCATTTTGTCTCAGAAAATATAAATACAAGTTCTACTCGGAAAAAGTCGTAGGAAAATGCTATTATAAGTACATTTATTACGGTAGAACTTTTAATGAGACAAAGAGAACTGATGGCTGACTATACAGTCAAATAGTCAGCCCATTAATCACTTTCCAATAGTAACTTGGAATAAAGCCACAAAACCTCCAAATGAGTTTCACTATGAATCTTTTATTATTTATTTCATATCGAACGCAAACACCGGTATTGCGATAAATAAAGATACGTTACGATAGATATGCGCATTTGAGGGCCATTTGAGGGCCATTTTATTTTGTTACTTTACCTTTATTATTTTTTTGGCAATGGTACTTACTTGATTTGGCTACGACACCTGAGCTAAAAAAAATCATTTTTACAAACAAGAAGAGCCAAGTTTAATTTAAACTGGATCTTTTAAAGCGCTTTTACTAACGTATACTTTTTACAATTAAAATATACATGTAGTTTTAGTATTAACATGATTATTTAATATTTTAAGCCGTAAACAGTCTGAGTTACTTTTAAATCGGATTCAAAGTATTGTTACAGTGGACTATAGGCGTAGGATACCGCTGAACGTAGACATTCACTCTTCTGCTGTAATTTTTTTTGCCTAAATTTTGTCTAATTCAAAAAGCATTCCAACTGACGTTTCCTTGCCAAATCTACATTTAGAATTTATGCAACTATGATAAATTTTATTTAAAGCTCTGTAAAATAAACCTATATAAAATATGTGAAAGGATGATTTATTCCTATTCCAAAGGTTATGGGAACCATAGACAAGTATGTCAAAATTCATTGGAAGTGGAAGTTAATTTCTGACGTCTGGAGTCAGTTCTCCGCTGAGATTTTGCTTGTTCTTGCACTTTCTTACTGAAGCAAAGTTGGTGTGATTAGTTTCTAGAACTTAGCAAAACTTCACCGCGTAGGGCGAAGCCTGTTAGAAATATTTTTATGTTAATACAGGTCTTTGACTTTACTTTTGAACTACTATATTCCAGTACTTATAATTTAATTTCAAAACATAGTTTTACGTATTTGTATTTGGACTAATTAATTCATCATCACCATCAGTCTCAAAATTTTATTTTTTTAGAAATCAAATTGAAACCTTTCATTACTTATCAACATTTCGTAAGATTTCAATGAAAATAAAATTTCGCCTAAAGTCTCTTATTTGAAAGAAGATAGATAATTTACTCCTGAGGGATATCTTAAAAACGTCAGTTGCATTCGAGTAATATGTGACATGTGACGTAGGACGTAGCAGCCGTAACCCGTAGCCGTGCCCGTAGCACAGCGTGGGCAGTCCGCGAGCGCGTTTCGTAGTAGCCGCTCGCGTAGCTCTCCGCTCGGCTTTCTAAGTCTTCCGAACTTCTTGCTCTGTCAAATATTCGCACCACTTGCCAAACCATTTTCTACTTAATGCTCTGTGTTTATAAGTTGTTCAAAGAGATGATATGACCAGTTCTGCATTCAATTTTATATAGTTTCAAATAAATAGTTTGAAGTGAATGCTAAGTTATTCCATGTAAGTGTTATGTCAGATATTCGCAACATTTTTAGTTTTCCGTAGTACTAATGAAAAAAAAATCGTAAATAACCACCTAAGTACACGTTAATCTATCACATCTCTTTTCCTCAGAAATATTAGGCTTGAGTAGTTTAGGAATTTGCTACAGAAATTGAATGTTTATACTTCACACTTAGTGTTAATAAAGATGGTGGCACACGCCTGCCTAGAAAATGTTCAAATTCTGATTAATTTTAAGGTAATAAGGTAAAAGAGAGAGAAAAAATTATACAAATAAATTACGTTGTTAGTATATATAGGTTTTGATAAAATATTTTAAAATAATGGTTTAACGCTATGTATTAGGATTAAGTTCAAGTTACCATTTTTAAGTCAATACCATCCATGGCGCTTGAAATTTTATAAATGAAGTCATTTAGTACCCCATTACGAAACTCTCTACATTTATTTCTGGTTTTGGTATTCAGCAACGGGAAATTTCACTCCACCTCTATTTACAATGTAAGCAAATTAGGTGTATCCCTAATTATTTTACTACAAACCAGAATAATTACTGGGCTCAAATAAACTACTTAATTATCTAAACATGTTCTGTCACCACACAGTATAAAATTTCGTTTCCCGCTGTCTGTTCCTATGTATGCTTAGGTCTTTAAAACTACGCAATGGATTTTGATGCGGTTTTTAAATGGATAGAGTGATTCAAAAGAAAGGTAAGGTAGGTATAATACATGCAAAATATCTTTGCGTAGCCGGGGCGGGTCGATCGTTAAAAATGTAATAATGAGACTTTGGCGATAAACATTCATGTGGTAAGTTAAAGAGAGTACTTACACTTAAACATAGTTATCAGATCTGCTTATTTGGTAAACACGAAATGAAACGGAAAGCGTAAATACGTATAAACTTGACAGTGTATGCTACATTAGTTCGGACGTGTTCAACTTTTCGTATAAATAAAGGCTACAAATTACATAGGAGCAGTGGGATAGAAAGAAATTCTCCCTCAGCTGCGGAGAAAAACAAACGCGAGGTCAACACAACGCAAGGAATTTCTGAGGCCAGTCACAAATTAGTCCAACGAAAGATATTAAATCATAGCAGCCATCAATCAAAGTGCTTTTGTGCCCAGACATTATTTGTTTTATCGATAGGATATTCTGAGAAAAAGTCGCAAATAAAAGAAGCAAATAACCAGTAAAAATTGTACCCAATCTAGACAAAAGTTACTGCCGAGGGAAATGTAGGAATCAATCAATTATGACCTAATTATAGTTTCCGTGGTATTTAACAGTTTCACGTAATATGCTCCTGGAATATTACAAAATATGCGACCCATTTAACATTTCATAACAGTGAACAATGAGTAAAGTTTGAGTTATTAACACAGTCTCGTTTATTAGTTTAATAAAATCATATCACACAGCATGTATAAATGAGGCAAAGCAAACCCTGAACAAATTATAGTAATGTTTAGATATAAAATTGTTTTCACATTGTTGCTATAACTTTAAAATGGAAAACGTTTAATTCTCAATGATAGCTTGCCTTTTATTCTTGTGTACCCAAACATAGTTCTTATTAAAAATTCAGTTGAAATCTCCTAGCAAAAACTAAAACTAGGATATAAATTCAGAAGTGTTTTTAGTTTGTTATATTATTGATTGAGACTGATGAGATTGGGATTTTCCATAATTCATTAATGAATTGTAAAAAGCTTCATGACTCCGTCGCAATATCAATCGATTCATCAGCTGTCGCGAACTGAATTCTGAAGTTCTTAAGAAAATTAAAAAAAAAAAACTCTAAAGTAAAATGTTCGTCGCCGTATCAATAAAAAATACCACCCTCCCAATTTTTTTGCCCGGTTGACTTGAAATATGACGTAACGCTTTTAAAATATCCTACTGTCCCACAATTCGTTGTTATATTTTAAAACTTGGCACCAAGGGAATAATATTGTAAAGTAATCAAGTCGTCAACCTTAGTTTTTTTTATTACAAGGTCAACCAGGCAGTTCCCCGCACTATATACCAAATGAAACCATTTCACAGAATGTTCTAGTCCAAAAAATCCGTCGTTCCGTTTCACACTCTTTTTATAGGAACGACTCAAAAACATTTTATTAATGCGTTTACTCTTAATAAGCATTTGACACTTTAGGCAAATTTTTAGTTTTCTTCTTCTCTTGCATAATTTAACATAGTTACTTGTCCGACTAATAACTCTCATGCCACTAGAAAAAGTATAGTCCATGAAGAGAGCTTGTCTTGTGGGATTTACCGCTCGGTTCCACCCATTTACAAAGGAAAAACCTCAATGTATTCCACTATATCCTAACATGCCTACTTCCTGTACTTAAATTGAGCCTCACTTTTACTTCAGTATTTATCATTTATTCCAGTTACATGGAATATAAATATTCGGGAGTGAATTATATTTTCTTATCCAATGCTTCAGTGGCAAGTATGAATGTTTTTTTTTTGCATTTAAAACAAAACACATTATGACAACTTTACCGTATAGCGGCTAAAAGTTTGTACCTTAAATATGACAAATTGTTATGAAGGTACATTAACAGTCTATAGAGATGATTGGATGGCGTGTGCGTGACAACGTGACTCATTAGATGGCGGCATGTCTTGTTTGACGCGGATGCTGATGGCATCTCCCCATCATCTCCCCCTATCGCCCGTACTCAGCCTCATGAAGACCTTGGTTAAAACACTCCCGCCATACCCATATAATTTTATAGATTCATCTAAACAATATAAAACTGTACCAAATGTTTCAGTTTAATCTTGGCCTAAAATAATGCTGAGTCTAACTATTTTAACTCCCTACTAAAATAAATAAAAAATGTGTTTACGAGTATAAGTATCTGTCTCAAGCCCAGTGTAGATTCATTTTGTTACTTCTAGGTATGTAAGTAGGTACCGCACTCGTTATAAGAATTCTATACCTTTGATAAATGTTAGGCTCATGGAAAATACCCTCAGTATAGGTGATTTGATCAATGCGTGAGTGAGAAAGGCCGTATCTTGTAGGCGTTCAGTAAAAAAGCAGCACAATGAAACTGTTGGCCATTGTGCAGGCACTATACGGATTTATTATAGGCATCTAACCGCAACAGATAAATTGATGTTTAAACAGGTACTTTTAAAATTATTTTCTATCCTTATTCATGTAAAGTATGTTTTTACTTATACTTTTTAAATCTAGTTTTATAAAATGCTTGTATAAAAATATTTCATTTCGTGAAAAGACATGGCGCATTGAATGAGCACCAGAAACGCGGGGAAAAATTAGAAAGAACTCAGATGTTCTGTTAAATAAAACCATCTCGAATGAAAACATACTCATGCTTTAATTTACTAGTCCATATTTTATGACAACAAAATAATATTCTATTCGTTCACTTAAAATAAAACCTTTCCATATCAAAACACAATCTTCTTAAAATTAATTAATTAAATTAAGAAGCCAAATTTGTGTTTTGACAACTACAGTTACATTTCATTTCGGTTGGAAATTACGTGAAGAAGGGTGATTGATGCTTAGCGCCTGTCGTTTTCGTATATAACTAGTGCCTGTTATTAATTAGCAACCTAAATTAAAAAAAAAACTAAACGTTTGAAAAAAAAAAAAACCATACTTTAATTGATTTCGTTAGTAGAAAAAACATAGAAAATCAATCCAAGAAAGGACAACCATAAGGTTTTGTGGTTTGGCGTCTTTTGATCCTTAGTTAAATTACGCAAATCCTTTTAATTAATTAATTCTCATAAACTTAAGTATCTATAAGCACTTTAGTCTTTGGTGTGAGATGGTTTACTTTAATTAAACTTTTAAAATTAAACTTCTGTAATCGAATGATGCTAAGAAATTAGATTCAAAGAAACGAGTTACACGAGAACAAAGTTGAATGCGTTGGTATAGTAAGGGTTAGTAGTTTCTTACTTTAAAAGCACAACAAACGATGAAAAGGAGAATTTAATTTGAGTTAAGTTAATTTGGCTTAAGCTTTTTCTAGAATTAACTAGGGTTTCAAATTCTTAAAAAACTGAAGTACCCTGTTTCATAACAAAAAAAGCTTTCTTAAACCTACGAAGCAGTCAAACTTCAAGTAAATATAATATAGCATAGATTAATGATTGCTAGTCGCGGGTCGGAGCCCAGAAGAGACCAATCATTGATCTATGAATAAACGTTTCGAGATTTTTAAAGTATCAGGCAACTATCACAGTACAGGATTTAAATAACAGTTGTAACAGTGTAATTCCTTAGTGTTCGTTAGTTTATGGATAGAATACAAAGATTTTTAAATCTAGTAACATGTACCTACCGATAATAAGAATGACCAATTAATTAATAAACGAGTTTTAAATATCCGTTACGGTATTTGTAGATAAACGACCAAATTTCAAAAGCTACTTAGAAAGTAGTTCACAAGTTTAGATATTCAAGAGAAATAAACAGAAGAAATAAGGTATCTTGAGTGGTTAAATGTGTGGAGTTTCGAAAACTTCACCTTGAACGGCACTATTACCTACACGTTCTCCTCATTACTGAAACGTAATTGGTGAGGATAATTATTTCCAGTATAGCAGTGTACACGCAGCGCAACGAATCACCTGATAAAATGCGTGCAATACATACATACAATACATGTTTACCTTTTATTTTATGTAACGTTTGATTCAGATAGCTCTACTTTCTAAGCTTTAAAAAAATAAATTATTTAAAGAGTTAAATTATAGTGAGTGACATGAATGACATATAGGAATTATAATGAGAAAAAAAGACATTAACCCCTTTCGTCAAGACATGAACCATTTGAGACATAAGTGCTTTCTATTCACTACTATCTTGAGTAGGTACATTTAGGGCAACAGTTCTCTGTTGAAACGTCAAAACTTTACGTATTAGTACTATAGCGTATAACATCCAGATTCAAAGCGAAAATGCTTGTGCAATATACCGTCATTCGCTTCTTTTTTTTTTGACGGCAATAACGTTCAGTATTTTGCCCGTGTCAAGTTATATTTATCCTCAAGTTTAGATAAGTAATGAAATGAGAGTTGAAATGATGAAGCGATGAATTATCAAAATAATAGATGGAATAATCAACCTGCCCACAAAAATTTACTGACAGTCTTCGTTTCCGTCAAGTAACTCCGAACATACCATACAAATTGGTACTTGCTTCGGCAATCATTGCTCATCAAAACATAATAGTAAAACTTATTAATAATATATAAATAATAAAACACTGACAAAATATTCGAAGCTATTGCCATCAAGACAAAAAAAAAACACATATTGTGAAATATAACTTCTAGTACGCTCGCGTAAAAAACGAATGCGAGTTTTATTGCTTTCCGAATGAGATATGTTTACTGAACAGTAAAGATGTTAAAATACCTATTAAATCCTTCACTACCGCTCCCTCTGTTCATGTAAATGTCCGTATTCAAGACTAATATTGTTTAATTTGAAACAATAAAAGCCACTAATGACGAGTTTTTATTTATGTTTCTATTTTATAAATTACGCAAAGGTTCGTAACCTTTGCGTAAATAGAAACATAATGAATCTTCATTCAATAACAATCAATATACCTATCTGTTTTTCAAGAAACGGATTCCAGAAATTATAGATGTTCCATATTTAAATGTGAGCGAGGTGTATTGCTTCGTGAGAATCTGATATTAAGCTGCCACGATGCTGACACGTACAAGATGTAAGAGTAGCAGCCCTTTGTAGTGAACTATCGATGCGATATGATAACTAAAATATCGAGGGAACTATTTGCCAGGAAATTCGCCCCCGTATCAAACCGACAAGGGACTATCAAAAATGGTTACTTTCCTCTTGCTGAAGAAATCGTTGCGAACTTACGTCTCGCTTTTACTCAACAAAAACTCTTGTAACAAGTTATTTCGTAAATTTACAATGCGTAGTCGATAACACGTGTTGTGATGATTAACGGATTTCGGTACCAAAAACAGGGTATTTTTATTAAAAAGTCAACCAAGCAAAATGCTTTTAAATTACTTTGACGTGAAAAAATATTTTCTTCACTTATGTATTGTCCTACATGTAGGTAATGTCCTGTATGTAGGTAATGTAAACGTTGAAACGAGAAGGTTCTTTAATTCTTTTTTATAGATTTGGCGAGATAATAACTCGTACTTAATGTTTAAGGTGACCGGATGGAGCCGAACCAAAAATGTCATACGTTTTATTATATTTAGATATTTATTGATCATAAAGATTTTGTCATGAATAACTAATAGAACAGAGAATAACGGTTTAATTTAAAATTGCTTGAAAATATTATAAATTGTTTAAGTTTAATTGTAATAGCAAAATAATTGTAATGTAGTTTGGTAATTTGACTTTGAATTTGATTATTAACGTATCCAAGATCAAATAAATAAGTTTAATTAGCAATCAATCGACCACTTTACACATATAAAAGGGCATCAACATACTATCAGCTTTCACGCTTCACTACACTTGACCTTTTCCAAATATAAAAGTCCAGTTTAATTAAATGATCAGCTGATCTTTTCAAAGAAACCGTAGCAAAAACCCAAAGGGAAATGACTTCTGATATCAGCAATTTTAGCAAAGAGATAATTTCATTTGAAATTTCGACAGGATAAAGCCGAATTGAAGTTTAGTTCTAGCGGAGGAAATTACATAATTTAAACCCTTATTGAAGACGATTTTTCACAGTTACACCGTACCTAATGATCTATCTGCAAGAAGTTTAAATTTTCAGAGAGAGAGCCTCAAATTTTAAGTTCACCCTTAATATTTTTAAAGCATTAAAATTTTTATACAATAAACCAAACATTTAAATTGTTTAAACCAAAATAAATTTGTGGGTTCGAATAATTATTTATTAATTAAGACGATAAAGAGAGATAATTTACGTCTTTCCAAATTCGTGATTACATATTTTAGACGTGATTATAATTTCACAATATAATGAAAACCTTCACGACTTTGTGTTTTACTTAAATAGAAGGTACCTTTCTTCTTTCTTCTACTTGGCTTTAAAATTGTTTTTCAAAAAGTGCGCAAAATTATTATTCTCGTCAATATTCCTCAGTCGTAATTATGCCATTGATTAATTATAACATTAGAAAATATTGACAAAGTCTATTTTACAAAATACTTAAAAAAATCCGCCAGTGGAAAGTAAAATACCATTAACTAATTTCGCATTTAATTTTATAAACTGACCTATTTGATTTTTAAATAGAATACACTCTGCGTATTAATCCATTCCTATCTATTGGTTTAGGGAAACTGAGTTTACCATAGGAATTGGTATTGAATCTTCGGTATAGAAAAGCCTCAACCCGAAGCTCTATCCAATTTACAAATTTGGGAACAAATTGGTTTCGAAAAATGTAAAGTCAAATAGAACAGTCAAGTCTGCAAATTCTTTTGTTGAATTCTATGCTACACTCGTTCTTTTATCTAAGCAAATATTCCAAGATATTGAAGGTATTTGAAAATTCGATTTAATATTGGTCAGAAACGTGACTCGATGAAGTCAAAGTAGCACAGTGAAGTGGATTACAATATCACTTTTCAGATTCATATTTTGTTACGTTTACGAGCCAAAAAATATAAATATAATAAACCTGCTGCTCCTCGTCAGACGAGAAGGAATTCTTTAATCAAAAAGTGTTTGCTTTAAGAACCTGATATACTTTAAAACCTCAGATTATATAACTAAAGTCAGATGGAGTGCGCGGACATACGATGCGTGGCTTGTTTACAGCTATGGCTGCGTGTCAGCAGAACTAATACACACTAAGGCATGCTCATGCCTACACGCACACTGAGGCAAGAACATGCCTTATATAGTTCTGTTGCAAGGGTATTGAAGAGAGTCCATAATTTGTCTTCAATGTCATGTAATTTATATTTTAAAGGTTTTATTAAAATCTTGAATAAAAATAAATATTCATTTGAGATCAATGTCTTTTTATACATCATGGGCAAACAAGCAGACGGTTCACCTGATGGAAAGTGATACCGCGGCTTGATACGACGATGCCCTTAATGTTTGGAACACCAAGAACACCGCCAATGCGTTGCCTATGTAGAGGTGGAAATGTTATACCTCTCGTGCCGGTAATTACACTGGCTCTCCAATCCATCGAACCGAGACACGCAATTATTTTCGCGGCAGAAATAGAATGGAGGGTGGTACCAACCCAGACGATCTCGCAATTAGATCTACCAGCAAACAGTTTCAATTTTATTTTAAAATGCGAAAAACAGTCATCACAAATTTTAGAAGGAAGCTAATTGTTATTTTTCTGCTTTCACGTATAATAGAAACTCACTTATTGTCTAGAATAGCCTGTGAAAACTAAAAGTTACGATGTTTTTGGCATACGAAAGGAAATGTTCACTCCTTAAACACCACGATTTGTAAATTTAAACTTGCAGGTAAATCATACATCTTCATATAAGGTACCTAATATGAAGATGTATGTGTATTCTCCATTTAAATGGAAAATATCTCTGTATGCTACTGAGTTTCAAATTAAAATTGTCAAAATTACTTGCACATGAAAAGATAGTTTAATTCATGAAACCTTTTTTGTTTTTTGGAACCCAACAACTTTTTTTACAAATCACAACAAATAACCCTTGATAATGACATGACGCTTTGTCTTTGATTAATACGAGGTTTTGTTTAATATTGGATTTATATTTACTTTTTTGGTAAAAAGTGTTCCACGTGGTCTATCTGCCTTTCAATAGATGTGAATCACAAAATCGGTTTCAAGAATCGGTTTAATAATATATTATGGAATTATTTATTTTCATGTTGTACAATAAAAAAATGTAGCAGTTCATTGAATCTAATCAATCAAGATTCCAGTTATTTTTAGCCCAAAGACAAAGAGCCACACTCTTTAATAGGGGTCCATACCGATGGGGTAAAAACGAATCTTTCTTGATAACAAAAAAAAAAATGGTTGGAAAATAAATCTTGTTTCTTTTAGGAATGTTTCTAAAAAGTAAATGTTTTTTAATCCTTTACGATGGTACTGAACCCTTTATGTGGGAAACCGACTCAAACTGTACTCACAATGTATTCTTCTTCTTTTGTATAAAGGCTCGTACATAATACATTCGCAGCGTATCGCATTTCAAAAGTAAGATTTCTTATGGGATGCGGTGCGCCCCGCCCTAATGCGGCGCGAGCCTGAGAAGTACATTTTCGACTTTTAGTTAAAGATAACGTTGAGAACTTGCAAATACTTCATACATCGTATAACCATAAAGTTGTTTTATTCAAGTGCAGATCTCTAGTTGAAGTTATTATAAATAATGTAGGTATATATTGCAATATATGTACGGTAGGTTTTTATATTTTATACAAAAAAACTTCTTCTTTTGTATAAAGTATTTTAAGATTACAGTAAATATTCAGTATAGAAGATCATCGAAGCAGTCGCATTTACATCTAAATCCTCGTAAATGCAATGTTTTTGCATGCAACTTTATTTGTACAGTCTTTTAGTTTATCTATGTATTCATTTAGTACATAGCTGTGCAATATAAAGAAGCAAAGAATAATAACAGCAAGTGAGAATCCGCCCAATATTGTAAGTAAATGCAATGATCAACAAAAACCCTATATTTTATAACAATATTGGTATAACAGATCAGTCGGGGTAAGCGGGAGCTTAGGTGACCGTAATTCTGAGTTTAAGGAAGTTTAGGTTGAATTTGCAAATCCTTATTAAGATGGGTATAAAGGTCAAATAGAGTGCGGGGTTTCGTAAATTCCTTATCCAAGGCAAGGACATTGTGGCTCACCGGCTCGAGGAGAGATAAGAAACGGTTCAGTCTTCCCGAGGGTTCCCTCGATGCACGTTCCCACCCCTTCCTTATTAAGCCTAATGTTTACATGCACTAACAAATTGCGTAGGTAATTAACATTAATTAATGCAAAATCTTTTCTGTTTTACACATGTGCAAGCCCTGCCTACATTTTACATACATAGATTATTGTACTGTGCTTTACATACATATTACTGTTATTTACTTCATTTGTAGTATATTTAAAATGATAATCAAATTGAATTTATTTAAAAATTGTAATGTTATGAACTTATCATTTACTAACGTCAACATCTACATTACATGTGATTATATTTTGTAAAAGCATGTTGTAACATCATGGTAATACGTATTATATATGCATGCAAGCGATACTGAATTCTGGGTCGTTTCCTAGCTAATGCATCTATCTACCGCTAGTTAGCGACAGCGACTTACTTCTCAAGTTGGGCATACAACAATGGAACAGTTTCGCCAATTTCTACCACATTGTTTTAGCATGAATTGAATTCGCTCAGTGCGCTGAGTACTTATTTCACTTTGTGAGTCTACGTAAGACCAAAGCAAACGTATCAAAGGTATATTATGTATGTAGGTTTCCAAATCTACGTGATACCACATTATTCCTGATTTAGTTTTACTAGATGTCACTGAGTAGTAGAAATTCGACTATAACCAATCAAAAAAACAAACCAGTGTAGGAAGATACATTTTCATTGACCAAAGACTAACCATTAACATAGATGTTATTGTAAATGTCAACTAACTGGACTGCGAGAAATCATTAAACTTTATTGCGACTGCAATACAGTCAATTTGCTTTGAGCTCGTACCATTCCGTTAGCATTCAGCAATTCATGAGTTTATATCCACTTTCGTATAATTTTCAGAATGAAAATATGATTACTTTCTCTACAAGCGTTTATTTATAAGTGCCATCAATTCGTTGATGAAAGGGTGGCGTGTGAAGGTAGTGTTGCCCTATCTCGTTAACTATGAACGGGCGGAAAATTAAGGCTCAGGCCGCCTCACAAGAGGCTCCCGTCATCGCCCATTAACTTTATAATAGGTTGGAATTATGCTGAAGAGTTCGCATTCAGGTATGAGAATAACGCACACTCTGATAAATGGGCACAACGCAAACTGCCAACACTGACGTGCCACCGTGCTACGGCTCACGCGTACTGAATCTCAAATCAGTTTTAAACTTCAAAAGTACTCAAAGGTAAAAGTGTCACAAAAAAAAATCTATATAAAAGTTTCGACGATTTTAAAAAAATGCATATTCTAACAAATTATGGTCCTTCGCTTTCGTAACTTAAGAAATCCACTTAGTTTTAAACATTTAGGTTAGTATAAATGCAAATTATTTGAATGACACCAAACTTTTTCCCGTAATTTAATTTATATTTGGCAGATTTGTTACGTTAACCTTTTATATATTATCTCAAAAGGCAGTTTGGCGCAGACCCAAAGACACGAAAATAATAGTTAACCTTGGATCAACATGTTAGGATGTCTAAAACAAACTGTTTTCGCTATACGATTTTACAATATTTTTTTTCATACTGTGAAATATTTGTAACGTGGACATAATATAAGATTAAGACTCCAGACACGACTCAGATTTTTCTGCCAACAGATTATTAAAATAGAACCAACTTTTGTATTTTTAATGAATATTTTATGAAACTACAAAATATTACTTTATAGCGATTGAACACGAATCTCATTCTAAAGCTGAAGTCTGGTTTACATTTCTTCAATTAACTCGGAGCTCATTCCATTTAATATAAAATACACTCTAATGCGCAAATATTTTTAAAACATTATTAAAATATACGACAATTTTTACCTCAAATATTGGACACTCCTGGGTTGTTCCATGTTGTTAGTACACTTTTAATACATTTGTCTTCAGACTTCGGTAAATGGTTACATAACATCAGGGAGGTCATGAGCATGTTTCGACACCTCGCCGTTTTAAAAACGGGCGGGTAACTTGCGTTCATGCTCATTGGGGTACACGAGATTTCACTTTGGTGCCTGTCTAATTTAACAGTTCTAAAGCATTAAGAAACATTTTCTGATGAGAATTATGTAGTTTGTCGGCATCAGGGACTAAGCTTTAAAGTTTACTCTTTACTCTCAGGAGATTTGCTATTTATTTACCGGATTAAAGGGGTCACTAACAGTACTTTTTAGACCATTTTGGTAATAAAAGATCTTTCAAAATACAGCTCTACTCCAACTAAATGGAAATTATTGTTCCTAAATCCAAAGCTATGCCTTTTATTCTATATGTAGGTTTGAGAACCATTACTTACTATCTTAAGTAAAATGTTGTTGAACTTGAGATAAAATGGAAATGGAATATAAATTCTTCTCTGTTTTTATTTAGTTTTACTTCTCATAACCAAAAAATAAAATTCTAAATTAATTCTTAAATGCTGCGATTTACGTTGTTTTTCTATATGTTGTGTGAGGTCAATATAGTAAAAAACTTGTAATGTGTAGTTGTATTATTACATAACTATACAAATTGTAGTGTATGTAAATAAATACAGCATCAGTTTAACAGATATCTAAATAGTTTTTAATGGTACCTACGTCTGAACTAGTTACCAGCCGATTTTTAAGATTCAGAATAATAAACTATGTCCTAATAGTTATCAATTTTCCGCATAGAACAGAAAGCTAAAAACATTTCTCATTATATAAACAAAACAAATTTGTTTTTTCTAGTTAGTGCGCAAAGGGGTTTACAGCCACGAGTCACGTATATATTACTGTTTCCATTCGACTTTCCATGCTGATGACACTAATAAAGCATACTAACAGAAATTCCAGCAGCTTTACTTTGCACTTTTTTAAAGTTCGCAAACAATTATTTTGCGATATGTATAGAGACATCACGAGCGTGTTGCCATCCCTTAAAAAAACTTTTAGCTACATTTTACAACACACACAACACAAGACTACGATCACTTCGTGTTCAAGCTCTGTTTTGTAAGATTTACCTGTGAAAGTCTTCAAAAAATTTGAGATTACTATTAGTAGTTATGCAAAAGAATACATAGTTTGGAAAAATATAATTATAAATTATAGCGATATATAACCGTCACCAAATTTCCATTAAATGACTAAGCTGTAGGATTTGCAGTAAACACAATTTTGAATATCAGAGAGCGAGCTACAATTAGGTCCAGCCAGTCTGCCAGCAGTTCAATACAAAGTGCTGGGACATTGTTCTCAGTTCCGCCCCGTATTTACTTGCTAAATCCGTTTCAAATGAGTTACATAAAAGCTTTGAATCCATTTGTGAATTCGCAGGCTATTGGCAAATTTATGGCAGCCGACCAAAATCGAGTGTCACCATCAGTATGTAAACCTTAAAATAGGGAGGAAAGAGTTCTGTAAAGAAAATGTAATAAAGTACTAAACAAAATGAAACAACAAATATGTTGTGGTTTAGTTTGGGGAATTTATTTATTTTATTATAACAAAAGGTAGATATTCAGGTAGAGGCCCTAGAGTTCGAACCTACTCTGAATCTAAAACTTTTTTATCCATTATATCCCATTTTTGGATAAGTTTCTAGAACTAAGGAAAGTCAAATAAGTATGAGCAAGCTGATATCGCATTTGAATATAAATATAAAAGGACGGGAGGGCATTTTGTTTGGGAGTGATTGACATGTGGAGGCGAGGGCTGAATGATAAGGGTGCTTCGCATTCTTTGCACAAGCCGGTCAAGCACGCCCCACCACGGCTAGGGCTCCGTTACTATGTATTAGTTTCTTTTATCTCGCAGATGAAAACGTATTTTTGAATAATAATGGATTGTCAGATACAGCTGACTCTGAAACACTGACGTGTTTACAAATACTACTACACCTTGACATAAGCTAACAAATTGTTTTGAAAGTAACATGTACCTATGTTTTTGTTTCAGGTGTTAAAAACAATTCTTATAAAATTAATTCAATGAATATAAATTTAAAAATATTTTACGAAAACACCAAACTATAGATTATGTATTACGTGCCTGTAGAATAAATAAAAAATAATACTGATAATTAATTTAAAAGTTACATTATAGCGTTAACTGCGCGAAAAATAAACATTCAACAGATTTTGAGAGTAAAATTATGCAAATTTTGTGAACTACTATTTTAAAATAAAATTAAAGATTTTTCAATATATGGGAAGCGAGTGAATAGTTGAGTGTTGGTGAAGATGCTGCCGGTACCCCAGGATCGTCTATCAGGTCGGCGGAGCAGTTCCATCGTGAGCCGCACGCTGCTCGGCCGGCGGGCGTCCATGTACTTCACTAGCAATCATCAGGATCCTACCAAGGTGAGCTTTTAAAACGTCCAGTCTGTCATACCAGTTGAATTTTTATACCAGTTGCAACACAAAGATAGGCAACAAAGTTTTGTAAGATTTTACTTGTCGTCAGAAAGAGTGGCTCAGTTTAAGGATTCTAATTATTACAACTAATTTATAACTGAGTTATTCTTCCAGAAGGTTGTCGAGTCATGCCCTAAAGCGTTTTCGAAATAGATAGCTATTGATAGCCTAAGTACATTTTAAACGTAATTATGCCATAATGCGTGTGTCTATCAACGTCAAGACACGCCAAGAATTTGAGAAGTAAGTCTTAAAGGAATAGGTAATTCCAATCTCGAATCTAATGCAGATGGAACACAAAATATAAATTTTAAAAACATTTTTCCGATGAAAATCGAATGGAACTGAGAAGTGAAAAAAGCTAATTTACACTTTGGTATATAAGTACTCGAATATACATATAACAATATCGTAGTTGTTTTAGCTATTTTCTCATTGGTTATTTTACTTACATTTTCACTACCTTTCGCTCGTGACTTTGTCTGCTATTCATTCATCCAAATCATTTTTGCGTAATAGAGTTGCAAACGTCTTTATTTTCGTACATTTAAATTTCATCATCATCATAAAATCACGCCGTAGTCCCTCGAGAGCGTTTGCAGAGGTGCTTGCTATACACCGCTTTGTTCATGTTGAGTCCCAGTGTGACAGGTTGCGAATCTGTCGACACTATCCGGGTATATTGAGAAACATGGCAGCTAACCCGAGACTCGAAGTCGAGTCGAGGGTCGGTCGGTTAACCAAGGCCCGTAACAAACTGAGCTACCACGTCCTCCCACATTTAAATTTATTTGTTTTGCGTCGACTATAGTTTTCATGGGTTAAAAATGTAAATCAAAAGGTGTATTATTTATTCATTTGCAGACACGTACGAATAGTCGCCTAGTGCAGTTAATTCGTTTTAGCAAACAAACATTAGGTATAATATAGAACCTAAATCTGATCTAACTTGGATTTAATAAAAAATTATAATCAAGGCTCCCTATAATATAAGATCGGGCACAATGCCTACGCTTCATTGCCTAAATCTATTATGGATGGTTCCTCTTTCTTGATCCAAGGTACTGAAAGGAGTCTTATTAGAAAAAAGACCTATTATAAAAGATAATTTGGTTGTAATAAGATAGACTTTAAATTAAATAATACTTGAGCCTCTAACTATGTAAAATTTAAAAATATATTTTATACTTTACTAAAAACCAGTTCCAGCTCGCTGTTGTAATAGTTGTGCTTATTTCCTAAGTATTCATTTTCAAAAAATGCTTATCAGAAGTCAATTAAACGAGTGAGGAAACGTCCAAGTACTAATTTACCATTTTAGATTAAAGATGCCATGAAAATTAATACATTTTAGTCCTCAGTTTTCGTAAAGGCATCTTTAAATATATTTCATTCAGGTATTAGCCATTATTCTGCAAGATTAAGGCAAATTTGATAAATTACGCCGCGTTAATTATTCCAACGTTTCCTATATCAGATTCTTCAAGATAATATGTAATAAATCTTGTTGCCAGCATTGTTTCTAATATTAATCTAAAACTATATGCTCATTGTTGTTTCCTTTATTCGCTTATCATGGAAACTGTGAGGTTCCCAATTCTTCTCTTAGGCCCTGGGGTGCAATCCGTGAATCTTGCAAATCGAGAAAAGATGTTAGGAATTGTTATGATCAATTTTTTGAGAAATAGCCCCAGGGTAGTGATATCGTAAAGATTAAATACTGATTTATTACACGCTTGCTTTTAATATACACATATAGCCTCTTAGCTATAAGGGTTGCGACACTGGTGATAGGTTCGGTTTGTACCAAAGGATAAGAAATATGGGGATGAAAGGAAAGGATAAGATGTATGGGGCTTCACTGAAGGCTTCTTTATTTCAATTTAAAATATACTTAAATTTGCATCATAAATATTGATTTCTCTCGCCTCAGTAGTCATACGAAACATCTACTCAATCAAGGCTTATTAGAAAAACAAAATGGAATAGTTCATAAAAATAAGATATATTAAACACTTTTAAATCAGAGTATCTATAGTTTTCCATTCATATTTTGTTAGTATTTACCAGTACGAATTGTAAACTAAAGTACAGAGCATTAATCAATCATTCCAGTAAATACTTATAATTATATAGTAATAATAAAGTTCACCTGAAAATTATTCATATTATACTTTGTATAAATAATATCATATAAAAATTTTTATTATCTTCAATAACCCTAATTAATAAAAATACTATTACACCACCGGCATGTAAAAAACTTACACATTAGACAAAAGTCCTATAGAAATAACCTTTCTAAGGACATGTAAAACTAACCTTGAAAGCAGATTATGACATATTTTTATCAGAATAAGGCTTTAATATCGGAATCATATGATGCACAATAGATATCTTGGCCCGCATTATCCAACTCATACAAGGCTTTGTGTTATCTATACGGTACTATCAAAGATTTCCAATCAACACCATTATGTTTCTTTTATTTCCTTTCTTCATTGCAAATATAGGAACAATGTTCTGTATTTGTTTGTGCTTGGAAGATTTTCGAAGCTATGAATGGATTGAATGGATGATTAATTAAAATGAGTGCACTAAAGTGTTGTTTCTTTATACCGATCGCTTTCAGTGAAAATACAGCCAGTATTTTAAAGCAAAAACAAAATTAAGGGCTTGTTCATCGTCTCGAGTTTGAGTTGGTTGAGCTAAAATATTTTCCTAGTGGATTATGGTGCATTAAAAGATCCTGGCTAGCTTTTGCACAACTACGCTTTTGCTTGCTTATGTTATACCTTTAACAGCAAGGAGAGCCATTAGTTTGGTTTTGGCACCATCTGCACCAGCTTCCGTACTGACTTGACTACGGACTCCGTACTCACTTCCGACTGTACCGTAGCCTCAGTTGGTGACATTGGCGTTTCCTAAACTGATGAGTCTGGTGACTGTTAGGAGATTTAAACCTTAATTGCTTAGTCAATCTAGTTATTTAAAACATACAAGATTTTTGATATTGATATGGTCACTATAAGATGTTGTAAGGTTAGCGTAATAAATTAAGACAAGTTACCTCAAGTAGGGATTTAATAATTTAACCGACTTGGTATTACATGGATGTCTCAACTTTTTGCGGTAAATGAACTGAGTTGCAAGACGTTTTTACATGTTATGTTTAAGATGGCATCTCGTTTCTTTGTGTAGATAGTCATTATTAATTCCGTCGACCATTTTACATGTTATCTTTGAACATAGTTATATCTAGGTACCTATATATCATTATATTACACATATACAGTTACACTGATTCACTGCAAATGTAAATTTGTAATCCTATATACATTTATTTGGGATTACAAATTTATTCATGCAGTTGGTGTATCTAAAAACTGAACTGGAAATGCAAAATATTTTAGTTTTCCCTTGATTTATACATATTAATTTTGTTCTAAATGTGAAGCTTACGGTTCTGATAGAAGTGCCTTAGAGTTTTGATGATTAGTCAGTGTGTGAGAGGGTGACAAATTAGTTATAATTCTTAAACTACTGAATCAAAATGAATGAGATTTGAAAGTTACCTGATTTATACGATGCCTCGTTGGTTACTGAAAATCGGGCTTCTTGTTTTATCCACAATGAAGTTAAAGGGGAGTCAAAATGGCCTGAACTGCTTTGAGAAAAGGATGGTATAGTCGTCCCGCTTTTTTGCTCGATTTGCGGTGGTACTGCCTTGCCCCCAGAAACAACTTAATTAAGGTTTGTTTTTGAATAAACTTGAGTCAGAGTAATCTGCAGGTAGTGTTGTGTTATTATTTGGATAACAAGTATGCACACACAAACAATAGTTATGCAAAAGCATCTAATAGTCTTAGTCCAGCTTACAATGGATGCTTCGTCAAGATAATTGACATTTAAATTATTTATGTACCCCAATAGATACCTATTGTGTAACTCCATTAGTGGACAGAGTAAAAAACATTTTAATTATAGCTAATGGAAGAAATACACTTTAGTAAATAAATTGATATTTTATTAGTGGTAGTGGTTTGGGTGGGACACTTGATACTCTGTCCAACCACTGAATCTCGTCTTTAAGAGTATTAGTAATAGCATGCATTCAAAAGGTTTTTCTCTTTCGAAAGAGAATTTAACAGTTTTGTGTCAACTTGAATAAAATGAGCCAAGAATATAACCTGACCTAACAAAATATTCTGGTTACTTATTAAGTCATGTGTGAAAATATTTTTGAGTTTGATGAATTGTAAACTGTTGAGAAGCGAAACAGTAACAAACATTCGCGTAGGTTTATGAGATGTAATGAATCACAATGGCTACCGGCACTCCAAACGGTTTCTTTCATCTTCATATATATATTACACCACACTTCGGAAATAAAATACATAACTGATGAAGAAGATCACTTTCATTTCATTTTTCTCTCACTGTTTTGGGCTTGATGTTATTTATTAGAATATTACTGGAGTTAAAATAATAAATGATAACTACTTATATTTATACTTACACAAACGACCTAAAGTTGAAAAAGATGAGAGAAAATATACTATGAAAGGAATACACGTTCGGTATGTCTGGTTCTTTCATCTCATTCAAAATATGAAATGAATGGCTTTTCAATACAACCTACGTATCTTAAAGTCTATCTATTTATGTTCAGTAGTGAACGTCATATAATTAGTTATAATGCTATTCTGTACATTGCTCGAGGTAAATAAATTTTGTATGTCTATACTAAATCTGTGTGAATATTCGTATCTCTTTTTATAACGTATACAGAGAAGAGGTACAAATAATTTTTTAAATTTTATTAAGATAAGAAGACCTTATTCGATTAAGTATAACTTACCTACTAAATGATTTGACGAACGCAATCTAAAGAAGAAATATACTTTTACGTGGACTAGTACTGCGAATTGGGCTTAAACAACAATAACGAGCAATTAATGAGATGGCTGGATTTTAATTTAGTCGATAAAAACCAGGAAGAGTGTGTGGCTGCGACACAGACAGGGGTCATTTGAAAAGGGTCCGAACAGAATGAGCCGTGATACAAGTAGGCATTGCCACTGAATTTGTTACGTAAGCATTTCTAGTGTATTCCTTGATCGTTAAACATTTCAAGGAAAAAAACATTACGGAAATGAAACGAATTAATGTAATTTAATTACAAAAGAAAATTATCAATTTCACTAGATGCTATGTGTAAATATAAATAAATCTTAATTTTAAAATTGTTTCAAACCAATAGAAAAAAAGTTTGCCATAAAGTTGTGAAAATTGTAATTAATTGTAAAAGCAAAGAATAGATCATTTTCTTTTAAGAAAATCAAACTGACAGTACACATATTATCGATAAACCAAAAAAAATATTTCTGATACGTGTACTTATCATAGCACGTTCATCACAAAAAAAAATATATGCATATACATATTAAAAATATCAGTAAATTAACATTCCCGTGCAATACAATAAACTATAAAATAATTCTAGTTGCATCAACATAATAGTGTCAGTTTAGTATCGAATCCGCATTTATTTACATATTTATACATTACATTAGTTAAGACTCAACTAAAATATAATTTATGTGTAATATAATTTTACAAAGATTTTCCGAAAATATGTCTAGATCTGACTCAAATATATAGCTCTGGATTAGGCACAAAATAGACTAAAAGGCTGTAATAAATGTAAGTTAAAAACAGTATGTTAACTTAAACTATTGAAAATTTGTTTGAGATAGGAGGATAAACGAGCTTTGCACGAGAGATAATAGCCTCATCACTGATAATATTAATCTGCACCTAAGAACAATGTTATTGTTTAGGTATATATAAACACCTTACACTTCGTAAAAGAGTGTCCTAATAAATAATATAAAATGTACTTTTATTGAATGAACTTAACTGTGAAATTATAGAAATTAAGGGTTGTTTTTTATTTCACTCAAACCTCAATTCAAAAAAATTGACTAAAATATAGGTTGATCTTAACTCTGAGAGTGATAAGGGCGTCATGGCAGGACGTGGTTGCGATTGGGATTCAACAATGTTCAGATAAAAATAATTTATAAAGTTTTAAAGATTCAAATGCTATTTTTATATAAACCTAAACTTAATATAAACTTAAATTATTCCAAAGACAATTCCTACAAATTCTTGCTTTTAAGATGTATAAACGATTCCGAACCAGATGATCCAATTAATAATTTAAATCTTACGAAGTCTAACAAATTTTCTTAGCATCTTAAATGTTGAGTTTCGAATTAATGAGAGACAAATGTTTAAGCGCAAGATGGAATCAAATAGCATCGTTACATAATTTAAAAGGTAGGTACGAAGTAACTTGATAAATACTCTTATTAGGCGTTACAAAATACACAAGGAATAAGATGGCGTCACGCCAAACATCTGGCATGATCCTTTGTTGTTCCAAAGAGAATCTATGGGGCGCCGCGAAGCTTTCCTTGAAAACCACCACTACTACCGAATTTATAAAAAAGTTATCATTCTCCATCACAAAATGTAAGTTAAAATAAACTTGATATCACATCGATGTGTCGCAGTAAAATAGTGAAACATTTGTTGAATTTTTTTTTTTTTCATTCAGTGAAAGCTTAGTGAAGAGAAAAAATTAACTGTAATCAGTGACGCATATTTACTGCTTCGGACAGATTTTAACAAGTTTGTGAACAATTTATTCTAATCAAACGCTTAAATTAAACGTTTCTTCTACAATTTAGTTCTGGAGGCGACAGGACTGACTCTTGAGTTTTTGTTACTAGGTCACCAACATTTAAATAAATTTAAATCTTGCAGACGGTTTTGGTTTGGGATGCGGTTTTGTATATTGCTGCGTAATAAAGACGACGCTAACTGTAGCCCTTTCATTATTTTGGTCCTTACAAAGATCTCATTTGTATCAAGAGTTGAAAAAGGACTTTACGATACATAAAATTTCATTATTTAAAATTCTTAAAAAGTAAGTACCTCTCTAACTATTTTACATGCATAAAAATTCTTTCATACGTGTACGCTTACAGATACTTGTCACTTTTGATTTTTAAATGGTTAGGTAAATTTGTAAACACGACTAACAGCGAAAGTGTGTCTATTAATGCAACTTTTATCTAAATAATTTTAATGACGGTCAGAATTAAGTTGGTTTATAAACATTAGTAATCTGAAGTTCTCATATGATGTGTTTTTATTGCGTGAATATTAAAATAACAAAAGCATCAGCTGTGAAGCAGTTGATTAAATTTTATAAAAGATTTGAAGTATGTCTTATAAGCAAGGTCACAAGAAGTTGGTAGTAAGCAACCCTCTACGTCAGGATAAAGAGATAAACAGTTGGTGAACTTTGCTACTTATCTTAAACTGAGAACACTGGCACTGTTAATTACAAAGTAGGAGGGAAATTTAATCTCGATTATGCAGCTGGAGTAAATATTGAAAAATATCGCCTTGTTTCGTGTTTCTCGAGAAAATTACTTACGGAATCTACTTTAAAACTAAATGAAAATTAAATGTTGAATGGAAGAACATCAAACTATCTAGTAATTGAACCTTTCCAGTTTCATTTAATCACAGTTACAGTGCTTGCTTTAATCCTACTGCCCTTCGCAGGTAAATAAATAGCAGGAAAAACGGATTTATTTTATCAGTGGAAACTCGGAAAAGAGATCCAATATTAACCGGATATTCAACTCAGAAGAATCTTATACCAAAATTAATTCTTTGCACATTTGAATAAATGCAATTTGCGAAGCTTCAGGGAACCTTCTATAGGTTTATTTTCTACAAAAAATAGTTGGAAATCTAGTAGATTGAATCCATCCAAGTTTTTAACGAATAAAAGGACGTGCAAAATTTACTTTTTGCTGAATTTGTTATGTAAAAGGCGTACATATGTATCTTAGATATACTTCTTATTGGTTTTAAGGGATGATTTAGTTTGTTTAATTTAATATGCTTTGAAAAATTTAAAAATCAAACTCTGGGAATCTGAAAAAAAACACAAAATCTATTGGATCTAACTTATTTTCCTGTGTACCATATTTTACATTGTAAGCTACGAACGAGCCAGTTACGTCGCTTATCGATATGGAACAGACATTGTATGTGAATATGACGTGTACTCAGACATACACATACAAACATCTACCTAAGTATGTACCTCATCTTATATGAACATAATACCTGTTATCCTAAACTTATCCGATTAAGTATCAATAATCCTTCCATCGTATAGATCAAAATTACGTACTTAACATATCTAATGGCGCTTATGGAAATTGCAGCATTAAAAATTATCGCACGTAGTTTCAAATCAACAAGCGCAGCACCTTATATGTAGTCATTTTGGCTAGTTGACGCAATGGTAGCGACGAATATAATAATGTTTTAGCACTTTTTGTACATGTCTTATTATTTATGTAGCTACGAATTTATCAGTATAATTTTTAAAGACAGAAACAAACAATAAGGTTAAAACGAATGACAAATTTAACGGTTTTCTATCTTACTTGCGGCTTAGAAGGGTCACTAGTCTCTATCATCAGAGTTACTCATCTCAAAATGTATTTACTCATCACAAATGAATATCAGTTTTTTTGGTTGAAAATACTATTTTTTTGCACTGTTTATATCAAAACTGTCTCGACGAGACAAACAGTCCATCATACATTGCGGTATAAAGAGGAGGATTAAATGCTGGGATAAATTTAGTTGCTTAAGGGGGGAGCCTGATTTAGAAGCTTCAAAAAATCGATTTTTTTTTTTTTGCATAAATGTCTTCCTAAACTATCTAAGAATGTGTCCTCAAAATTTCAGACGGAAATTCGCAATATTTTCTGAGTTATAGAAGAAAGAGTCGGCAAGCGTCGAGCAGGTATATACGAGCGGCCGGATCGCTCGGAGCGCGCGCGCTCCGCCCCTCGATCTATTGTTCGTGTTATGATCCAAACAGAATAACGGTCCTTCGAGGGACTGTTGACTGTTCGCAGAAGGTCATTGTAGAGCTATGTAGGGATAAAAGTATGTATTATAACGGTATATGTGACCTGGCAGCGTCGGTTCGAGCAAAGCTACATTTAGCATTTGGGTTCAGTTTCGATTTGTCTTTCGGCACGTGAACGTCTTCAAATCATGCAGAGCTATCCAAAAGTGAGCAAATCTTCAAGTGAGTGGCGCAGAGCTGAAGCGACAAACACCCTGGCGGCTTTTAAACATCCACCACGTCTAATTGACGAACATGTCGAGCAGCACATTCGTCCTGTGTACGAGGACTTATCCAAGGACGAGCTGCTTACGAGGTGTTTGGGTGGACACACACAAAATGCGAACGAGTCGTTCAATTCCACTGTGTGGTGCATGACACCTAAACACCTTCACTCAGGCATTAAAATCATCGAAATTGCTGCTTACATCGCTGGAGGAATGTTCAACGAAGGCTACAGTGCAGCATTGAAAACCATGCAGTTGATGGATTTAAAAATTGGACAGCAATGTAACAATTTCGCCAAGAGAGCCGACGAGGAGCGCGTCACCCGACAAAACAGGCGCGATTCATTGTGTAGTAAAGAGGCCAGAACAGCCCGCAGACTCGAACAACAGGGCACAAACCAGGTTTTTGAAGAGTGTGAAGGTTTACTTTATGGACCAGGAATCGCTGATTAGCATAATAACGCGGTAAGTTTAAGAAAATTACGATTTTTCATATACGAAAACTTTGACGCACGTTTTCTCGAGTTTTCATTTTTACGATTTTTCCTAATTGGCGGGAAAGATAGGGAAAAAACTAAACGTCCTATCGAAATAAAACAAAATGCATTTTATTCGGGATGAAATTCTCTTCTAGTTGAACCTAAAAAACCTTGAAAAAGTTAAGATTAACATATTTTTTAAACAATCTAAAGTCAATTTTTTTTTTTTTTTTAATGAACTTTTTTTTCAATTCACTAAAAATTATTGAAATTTGAACGTTTTCATCAATTTTCTTGGTTTAACTAGAAGCTATACTATTCAGGAATAAAAATATTTTTGGGTTTTTTGTTTCAGATGAAAATTGCGACCTGCATCATTCCCGCCGCACAACAAAAGCGCTCGCGAGACGCCTCGGCGAAATTCTTGTCCCGGGCATAATATTGCTTAAATCTTCATGAAAAAATTTGAGAAGACTGTTGAAATATACAACAATAAAACCTGAAAGTTTCATTCCAATCGTATATTTTTTTCCTTCCCAAAAAAATCCTTCAAAAAATCGATTTTTCGAAGCTTCTAAATCAGGCTCCCCCCTTAAGCAGATAGCGATCATTACTCAAACGTACAGTCAGAGACGTCCAAATATTAAAGCTGAAAGCTTAAACGACCTTTTTTGCATTTCAAATTACACTTATGACTAAGTAGTTGCTCAAAAGTAATGGTTATTATAATTTGTATATAATACATCGTACGATTTTTAAACGTTTTGCACTTTGATCTTCAATAAATATTGAAAATAGTTATAATTTATTTAATATTATTTTTCCACAGTGGAAATATAATTGTAAACATTGTAATAGGAAACATTTTATAGATCTATCTATAGGTATCTTTTCTCACATATACTTTGAATCCAAGAGAATTTGGTGGTAATGTTGTTTATTTATTTGTTACATTGGATTGACGGCCCCATCGCCTTTTACGGCTGTCCCAAAACCCATTTCTCGAACATTTTCTACCCTATTAACTTTCAATGAACTTCCGTCTAAAACTAACCAAAAAGCGAAAACTACTATTCCAATGACATAAATTCAAAATAATACTTAAAGGTTCATTGAAACAGTTTGATGAAATGATAATTTGAACGAGAATACTTAGGTTTAAAAATGTTACTTTTTTATTAACTATTTATCAGAAAGGGTTAGCATTCTATTGGAAAACCAGTAGGCAGTTATTGTTTCAATAAATTCAAGCTTGTTGTTGCAGTAACTAAAATACAACACTAAATAAATGGATGAAAGAAACTAACTAGAAAACCTTATACTAGAATTATATATGAATTTTTCACCACTTGAGAGTTGAAAAGTTAACTTCAAAGAGTGCAAAAGCAGTTTCAGAACAGTAAAAATTGCAGAGTTTCAAGAAGAAATCTTGGGTCAAAAAATCAAATCAAAAAAGGGCCGTCTCACGAGTTAGTATTAAAATCTAGACGGACAGTTAACCAGCGCTAAGCATATCTTGATCTAGACCGATAAATACCACTACAAAAAAATAAAACAAAAGCAACAAATAACTACAAATAAAAAATTATGTTAGGTTTTAATTACGTGCGACGAAGCGTTGTTCAAACTGCCTGCAGACCAATGTGTGCGGTCCTATTCGTTTAACTTTCCACCGTTTTGTATTCCACTGAATTCTACACTGTTATTAGTAAAGTTTTTTCGTTCCCACTCCTGTTAGACGTTTATTTAAATCCCACCGTTTTATTTATTATTTATCTCATATTTCAGGTGCTTAATCCGTTTTTCTTTGCTTCTACTCGCAATGTTGTTTAAGTCCACAATGGATTTATTATTATGATCTTAATAATCCCAACTTATACTTCATTTTGGTAAATTATTTATCAACAAAATAATTATTTGTATTAAATTAAACGCGGTTATTGAGTTGGTAAGAATGGATGAACTTTTATTACCAATTTTGAAACAAGAATATCACCCCCATTTATCAAAATTATGCACTAATAGAACAAACAATTAAAACTAAAACACTAATTCTTAACATTATGAATTCCTAACGATCGCTTTAAGTTATAATGCTTTATACTGCTTAGAGCTTTTGTATTTGTATAAATATCTGCTGGCATTTCAGCAGCTTGTTAAAAATGGTACCTAATATCAATGTGTTTACTACTCTTATCTATATTTATTTACTTATCAATTAAAATGTAACAAATGGCCTTCACACTAGGCATAAGCCTGTATTTGAGACACTAGTAGATAAAATTAAAAAAAATTGGTGTCGCTAACTCAGCAAATTACAAAAATAACAATAAAAAACTAATTTAAAAAGTAGGTTGTTACCTACCAACCTGTAGGTTGTTGAAAGGCTTCGTAAACAATAATAATGTAATAACTACCAGAAACTAATACATAAATATAAATATATATATGAACTTATAAATACATATACATATGTAGGTGATCGATTACGAAATCAAGAGCTAGTTGAAGAATGATAAGATAACAATAAAAATATTTTTTTTTAATGTTGTTTGATATAATTAATCAAATTTTAAAAGAGTTTCAGTACTGTTATATAGTTCAGTTTACTGAGAAATTAATTTAGCGTGCATTTTACAGTATATTGGTTGCATGAAGTATATTGTTATTACTTGATGATAATTTAATTGCACCCTGATTGTCGCTTTACAAACATATGGTATAAGACTCATCAAATGTTTATTTATTCAAATTAATTTTAAATACTGCGTACAATACTGCTTTGCTACTGTTTTTTTAGCTTCCTATGAAATAATACTCCCCGCTAACTTATAACATAAATCTGAATAAGAACTTCTGTCTAAGACATTGTTCCTCCAATAAAATTTTGTATATTTAAACCAAAACGTTTAGTCATCTTAAGATATTTTATAATTATTATAGCAATTATTAAATAGACTTAAAAACTAACTGAGTAAGGTATGTCAGGTCTTGTTAGTACTGCCAAATACATGAGT
Source organism: Choreutis nemorana (assembly GCA_949316135.1). Lineage (NCBI taxonomy): Eukaryota > Metazoa > Arthropoda > Insecta > Lepidoptera > Choreutidae > Choreutis > Choreutis nemorana. The sequence continues at coordinate 7,197,821 of OX438598.1, forward strand.
CTACCAATTAGCTGCTGATAAGGTAAGTTTTGAAAAATTTATTGTTATCAAAGTTCATTTTCAAATTTTCAAATTATAACCGATACACCTTTAGAGCTCAAAGGTGTATCGGTTACTTTACAATCTTCCATGTTTCCATGTATAATGTTATTTACTTTATCAATGTTAACGGTCATTCCTAAACAATTTTGAACTTGTCCTACATCTTTATTTTAAATTTAGAAGCTAATTATTTATCATAAGTATGCACATTAACGTAACAATTTTTTATTTGTCACCTTTACCTATGTTCGCTCACTATTGCAGTTATTAGCCTGTGTTTATATTTCTTTCATCAACCATAGCCATAAACTTTTTTACATTTAAAAGTGATCTAACTACGTACTAAAGCTTGGGAGTAGAACATAGGCGTGAAGTTTAAATCGTTGATACAACAATAAATCCAAAAGAAAAATAAAAGACGTACAAACTTTTACAAAAAGCCATGAAGCCTCTGAACATTCCATAAAAAAGGTCAGCAATAGTCGCCCATAAAACCAAAGGCACGTAACATGAGAAACATCAACTTAACTCTGAAAATAAAAGTGTGAACTAACTTTCACTTGATACTTAAAACTTTTGTGAAACATGTGAAAGCGCTCTGGTGAGATAAAGTTTATAAATCGGGTAAAGATTCAAAGGGCCGATTTTTTTCAAGTTAGTAGAGCGTGAATAAGCCAAACAGAAGCTAGGTAAGTTGAGATGGGCCGAGTTTTTAAGAGGGGCCATCCTCATTTCATACCACACAACGAACAACTTTCAATAAAGGCGTGGGAAACTTATGCGGTCGCGTCTGCCCCACGACATCTAACCTTTCTTCCTTTTTTGGAGACGTGCACGCCGCGCCGCATTCGAATACAGATGAAATCCCTTTTCTGTACAGAAAGGTGTACAAATCTACTTTATTACTACCTAAAAATTCAATAGAATTAATTTCACAGTAGTTTTGGTCTATTTGATAATGCACAATTCTGTATTATTAATAGCTTTTATGATTTCATAATTTCCTATTCACTGCATAGGGGAGTTACAGCTGCAATGTTTGTGACCATCATCAAAATTTCGTTGTCATGTCTAATGCAAGGTGACCCAGATACATTAGCTGAAATTCCTCTAAGAGCAGACGGTATTTATTAAAATTTTATATGTTTACTTATTAGAAGCTGACAATATGAAACCATATTACAAACTTTCCCACCTCGGCTTCACAAGGGTGGACATTAATTTTTAAAGATTGTTTGACAAAAAATGCGTTTTTAAATCCGTAGTATGTTTTGAATGGAATATCCGATTTAAATAATTTAAAAAGTTCTGAATACAGTTTTGAATACGAAATTGTTTATTTGAAAAAGGATTAATACAAGGTATGTATGACATGGCAAAACTTTGGTCGGGATTTCTATCAACTTTTAAAATGTAATAAAGTAGTTATTACATTACATTGCATTTTGAGTTAATTCCTTACAAACATACAAAAATACAAAAGTTCGATAATGCGTAACTTGGTTTATGATATCTTATTTTAGTATATTTACATATTTGCCCGATTAATGGGAAAATTATTGTATATTAATCTAGTACTTCAGTTGTAGTTATGAATGTAGCTTAAGAAAGGTTCATGTACGTATTTTTAAAATACTTACACATACATACTTTAAAAAGTTCAAAAAATAATTAGTAACGCATCAATGAAATTTATATGTGAAAATATGTTCAATTTAATAATCAATCTATTTGACATGTTTTACTGAACTAAAAATACGGTACCTACCTTCACTATATGCTCTATTTAATAAAATTTTAAATATATATAATTAATATATAAAATTTATTTTAGGTTATTAATTAACAGCTTAAATTTTGATTATATGATTGCTAACCTATTAATTCAGAAGCTAGCCTAGTTTTTTTGAAGACGAAATTGATAGTTTAAAGAATCCAGATTGGTTAGCACCTATTCTAATATGTATAGACATTTGCTCCTGTATCAATATAAATTATGAGACTTTTGTATTTCGGAATTATTTTACTATGAACAGATATATTTTTTAATAAAATAGAAATGTAAAAATCAATTTTCTCGCCTCAAACAAAATCAACGCAACAGTGTTTCAAAATCAACGCAAAATTTATTAAATTTGAGATTAGATGGGAACCACAGTTTTTTGTCTATTATTGTATTTTTTTATTGAATCATAAAGTATATGATAGAGTGACTAATGGAAATCAGATAAATGTCTTTGTGGCTTTGCTGACATGTAGGTACGCACACTTTTGTCGAATTTTCCATATTATATTTTTTTGCATATCTGGCTAAATTTCGTTGAGACGGTGTTTAATATTCTCATGTAATGTAATGTTTTTGTGGGTTTGTCGGCGCAGACTTTCGACTTCAAATAATGTGACAGTGTTAGATGTTTCTGGGGGGTCAATACTGAAGCCTGAAATCCACACTAAACAGTAACACTTTATGGATGCAAAGAAGCGAAAACCATTTTTGTCCGATGTTTTATAAAAATAAAAACTGTGTTTCCTATCAAATTAAAATTTTGCGATAATTTTGGGTCACACTAAAAAAAAATCGTCCCAGAACCTCTTTATTTCAAAATTGGTAAAAGTACAAAGAAAAGTTTTGTTTTATGTTAAATGATACCAACCACATACATATATCATACAAAATATTCCATGCACTTCCGACATAATTTGACGTAACTGCATTATTGTGTTCATTTTTTGTGCGTTACACGTCATGTCGGTAGGTAAAGTTCAACAAAGCGGAATTCGTTGCTCTATTCCGGAGAAATCTTCTATTTCGTTTGAAAGAATCTTACACAGGTTTTCCGCAAAATAAACCAGCGATCTAAAGCCAGAGGTGCTCAACCTTAATATTTTATTGAGGCGTGAACGTTTTCAGCGCTACAAATCTCAATGCATTAGTGAGAGTAATGTATTACTGTCCATAAAATCGTGGAATTTGTTATGATCAAAATTCAATTAAATAAAAATTCAACATTTTATCTCACAGGTAAACTCAACACAACTCATTTTAATATATAAACAATAAAATACATTATGCTTGTAAAGACCAATCGATTTCTAGTTGAAATAGAGGCGTAGCCTAGTTAGAATACCTAATACGTGGAAGTTCAAAAAAATTATTACCCATAGTACCCATATAGTGTTACTCCTCATAAGGAAGGCCCTTACTTTATACAATGTTATAGTTATCAAAGAACATTAACAAATTCGCTCTATCTAGCAACCTACGAAATTATCCAAATTTTCAAGCTATTGAGCGTCGATTTATGACAGATCGTGAGTATTATTTCGAATCCCGTAGGACCTATCACTTGGTGCAGGCGAGTAGGCGAGACGTTCGTGACATTCAGCTTAATTTGTGGATCGTACGGGTTTAAGTTGTTGGGACAGCCAGCGCCTCATCGCTCGCCCGCAACTTGACAACTTGGAGCATTTTCCTCTGAAACAAAACAGTTACTTCTACTTGACATACTTGCTAATGCAATCCACGTTTTTGAACTTTCTTACTCGCGTTTAATGAGTCAAGACTTTAAGCACAGAGATATTTATTCATTGATCTATTCTTCCTGTAAGAAACTTTGTTTAGACAGAAAATAGCGTTTAGTGAGTGAATTGGCAATTGAGATTTGGTTTTGGTCAAATATTTGGTTTAGATGTGTAATCTACGGAAAAAGAGCATGGACTAAAATGGAGTAAGGAATTTAGAATTCACGCTGCATTTTTAAATTTAGTATCTCTAATAATCCCTATATATTTATTTAGTTTTAAATAACCTTAAAACCTGAGATACAAGTATGAACGGGTTCACTACGTCAGACCAACATATTTGAACTTATTACATTTCACCTTTGAGGTTTAATCTAACATTGAATAAAACGCTTCAATTCATATAGGGTTTGTTTTGACTTTTTACGTTTGCTCTGAACACACTTGAAAAAAACAAAGTTCACCAGTAGATACGAATTAGAATGTATTGATCGTAACTTCAGCCTGTAGTTTTCGGAAAATAATTTTATCAAAACCATTAGTGTAATTGGTTAATCTGTGCCTAAAGTGGATACTAATGTCACGATCTATGTAGATGCTTCACGTTGTTTTGTATTTATTTAAGCGTGTCAGGTCCCATAGTCGTAGGTATCTTATAATTTTTGTGTTGGCAGCAACCTTCCAGTATTTTGTTGTCCTTTTCACACATTTGCTGGAATCCTGTTGAATAAGTGTAATAGCTTTACTTGTGAAATCTTAATTATGTAATAGCAGTCAGGTCCTGCTCTCGCCGCTCTAATGGATACACTTCGTAAATTACACTTGTTTTACAATAATTGAGATAGATGGTGCGCCTATTTCCTGAGGACTTTCGAACAAATACCTAAGTTAAGGTGTACAAATAGCTACTAATGAAAATGCTAAAAAATATTATATATATTATCCATGACTTTATTTTAGTGAAAATCAGTCCTGATGGTAAGTGACGATGTCGCTGACGATTAATAGAAAATGTCTATTTACCCTGATTCCCTCCGAAAGAGTCCCTCATTACGGATAAATCAGGATGGAGTCTTAACCTGGTGGAGAAGGGAGATGGTTAAATGAGTTCATGGAATTTCGTCGCAGCTTACCTATAAAATGTGAAAATCAAACGCATTAAGTATAGTATTGTTCTATATCATTGTAATATTTATGTTAAATATAACATAGGTATAGGTTAATAGTGAATAATGTGAATGAATTAAACTATACTAAAATAATTAAACGTAATTTTCTAGAATTTATTAATATATAAATTTAAATTATTGTAATGTTTTTGGGAAATAAATGGTTAATAATAAAAATAGGTTAATAAACCTACCATAAAACTTTACTGCCACAAGCTAATTAATTGAAAAGAATTAGAATTAGAAGTCCATTCAAAGAAAATTCATTTTTAAGGAAGGTAGACATTAAAAACTTAAACCTACGTACACGTGTATCCTGAGGTAGGTAGCTACCTATCTTGTTGAACATTGTTTGTCTAGATAGATAAACTGCAATACTATTCATTACCATTTCTTCAGAAAATATATCTACCTACTCGACTTGGACGTTTTTGTAATTCTCTTTGAGATAGTAGAAAATAAATTACCTAATATGGTTGCGACGTTGGTGAACCTAAGTAATGCTTGAATTAAATTTATTTTCTATTCACATGAAGGTTCATTCATATGAGTAAACTTTAATAAGTTATATCGAACGTTTTGCTAGCAACATAATAAAGGCTTTGAAACTTCTTAATACCATATTTATTAAATGTCATCTACATATAATAATAGCTTTTTCTTACCAAAACCGAATACCCAAGCTCTATAGTAATAATGTTATAAGAATAAGTCGGAAGTTGGCATCTAAGATAAACAGAGCTCTAGAAAGATGATATTTATGAGGTGGCAACGTCTAGCGAACGATAAATGTGCGCCACGAACTAATCCAGATAGATGAAGCATCATGCCTACGTAATTTATTGGTGTGCATTTTACGAAAATTATTTATGTGTATCTTTTGTCTGTATACGTGTGGTCGAAATCTACAAAGCAACGTTTCATGAACCAAACATCGGAAAACATATTTTACAGATCCGTAGATAACAAACGAAAACTCTAAATTAGATATTTGTGGATTCTTTACATTTTCTCAAAAGTTAAATGCGTGATATATCCAATATATTGATTTTCTGGAAATTTTTTAGAACATTTTACTACACTATTTTACAATGAATGCCCCGGATTTAGCCAGGCGAATCAGTTTAATATATATACGAATTCAATTCTAAAATAACAGATGAGTAATACTTGTATGGACGTATTTCTTACTTAATATTTTTCTATTAATGTAAAACGATAAGAAATATTATGAAACAGTTATTTTAACCGTTTAATAATATTTCTTATTTAAATAATTTATCTCAAAGTCGTGTCAAAAATAATAGACCTGTATGAAGTGTAAGTGAAGAACAATAAAATTCACCCTAAAATGCAAATAACTTTCCCTAAATTAAATTGATAGTCTAAAAGAAGAAAAAATTATTTGCGAGACAACTACTATTACACATCGGTACCTACAGGATCTACTAAATTCAGGACTAAGTAGTTCTCATGTAAAATGTAGCAGTGAGTTAGTTTGCATCTCAAAAGAACTTTATTTTACCTCTTTTTGAAGTCATGGCATTTAAATATGCATTCTATAAAAATATACGGTTTTTATGGGATTCGAGCAAACCATATTCTCACTAACAACTATTTGTTATGAGATTATAGATTGTCCTTGAAATATAACAGTTCTTAGAAACAAAAAATTTTGTTTACAAAGCGATGGATATAACGAAACTCTCGATATGATCCCGTCATAAAGTTGTTTACATATTCCTATCTCGTTATTTCTACCCATCATAATTACGTCGATCCTTCCCTCTTCTGCCTCATAAATACGTGCCAAAAGATTGCTGGCCCAGCCAATGAGTGTGTACCGGCCATAAATTAGGGTCCAATTAAAGTGGCCTTTAGACATTGACTGATATACGGCCTTCTTTAAACGTTACCAGCAGATTTGTGCTGAGAGATTGTTGCAAGTTGTAAAATGAGAAGCGCCCGGCTGACATGTCTCCCGAAGAATTTATCGGTGACCCGGCGAATGCTGGGAAATTAGATTTTTTAAAGAATGGAAACGCTTTTCTGAACAGAGGTACAAAATGAATCATAAATTAGGAGTTGCCACGGACGAAGAATGTTTAAAATCCAAAAAAAAAAATTACCCTAAATACATGTGACTTAGGATTAACGGGTGAAATGTAAAAAATCTAAAAGTAATCTAAAAGTCTCCGAGAATCTTTTACCAGAATTAAAGGAACTTCATCCTGAAACTAGGCTGGTTGTTAAGTAAAGAAATTTCATATATGTGTGAGTTAAGTACGGCCAAATATACGCATGTAATAATTATACTTCCAGTGGCATCTTAATCAAGAATAAATACTATTTAAATTAATTAATTAATTATTTTTTCATCCCATCTAAATTTACCTGGCATCTTAAAATATTACATTGTGTTTTATCAAAATTTATCTATCTTAATTTTATCTTCCTCCGGATTTGCCAACTGATGACTTATCTCATTTTATATCAATTGTCAAAGTGTTATTCTGAATTCAGCAACTAAAAGGGTTTTTTTTATAACAGGCGATTTTAACAATCCGAATATAACTTGGAAAATGGACGATGACTTGCTTTCACTATTGCTTTCTGATCCAGAGGACAAAAGAAGAACCGACTTACTGAAACGTACTCTCGTACTCTTTTGGTACTTACTGAAATGTTAAGTATGGACTCTCACAATTTAATACGATACCAAACAGAAACGAATCATCGACAGATGGGTGCGGAAGGAGTTTTTAGTTCCGTATATCCCAAATTAGTTCACTATCAGATATGAATGTCAGTTGTACTGAGTTTTTAAACTCCTTCGAAGTAATTGAGAGGGACGTGCTGGCTAAATTAAAGGTCTTAGTTGTGAGTAAGGGTGCCGGTCCAGATGGAATACAACCTATATTCTTTTAAATTTGTAGCAAGAAACTAAGTCTCCCACTTTCAATTATTTTTAACAAGTCAATCAAATTTGGCGTTTTCCTGACGCTTTGGAAGACTGCCCACATAATACCAATCTTAAAGTCAGGTTATGTCACATGTCCCTAAGTACAAATTATCGACCAATTAGTATCTTATCTTTTCCTGCTAAAATATTTGAATCCATCCATCATATAATAAGTCTACTTTGAGCAACCTTCTTGAGTATAAGCATTATCTAGGTATGTGGTGTATTCGCTAAAAGAAAGTTGTTTAACTAAATTTACACAGACTTTCGATAGAGTCAATTACACCTTACTTATTAAGAAAGTAAATCGTTATGGAATCGGGAGTTCCACTAGGTTCACATTTAGGGCTTCTTCTTTTTGTTGTTTTTGTAAACGACTTAATAGGATTTTTGGGACGTCTACTTCATGCGGATGATCTTAATTTTTTTCAAGTGGTAAGGGACGACAACGATTGCTTAGCACTTAAAAATTATCTTCGAGTTATTGAACACGGATGTGTTAGTAATGGTATGTATCTGAACATCGATAAAAGTCTCATTGTCTCATTCACTGCTAAAAAACAAATGATTGTTTTAAAACTATTGTCTTAAGCATAATTAAGAGATAATGGGCACGTTTACTGGATTAATGTCGAGGAGTAAATAACATGAATTAAAGGAGATAACTGAATGATTTAGAAAATAAATCTGTTATTTGGACTGGGCTTACGCCTACAGTATGTGCATACATTAATAAAATTGAAGTTTTTAATAAATACATGGATATAATTTTAGAAACAAGGAAGCCTCTCGTATTTTGTGTCCAATGTAGTAACTACAAAAGAACGCCCAACTAATTTCCTACAAACAAAAAGTTTAAAACAAAGTCAAAACGATCGGTTTTCATAAATGCATCTTGTTTGTGAGGCCATTTGTCCGCCAACTGGTATATCTGTCCGCTATCTGCTAACCTATTTCTGAACAGCAACGTCACTGAATCGTTTAAACTTTCACTATCTCGTTCATACCTCACAACTTCAAGTATTGTGCGAGTAGACAAGTATAATCAAAGTAGAGATGTGGTGGTTCAAAAGGGAATATAAAATAATAGACTGGAGCAATCCCGGCGGTCCGGGAATTTCCAATTACAATTCGATCAGAAAGTTGAGACTGAACTAGTGATATTAAACCGACTACAACCGCATATGAGCTTAACATAGTTTTCAAATTTTAACTCCAAATGTTGAGGTCGTCCGATCTCCCAATGCTAGTGAAGTCAAACTTTATATGCGTTTAGCTGTGAATTTAATTTTGGTTTTTGACATTATACTACTGCTTCGATAAACATATTTATAATCGAAGCAGCAGTATTAGTTAAGCAAACACAAGTCCAATAATGTCTATGTTTAGGTAGGTATAGTAGTTAATTGCTTTTTCTATCATGTACGAGTATTAAAATATGACTTATAAGACTAATCCTATAGCATACAAATAGCCCTTGTCTGATAACGATGATACAATAATAAATACTAAAACTTTTATAAATTGTTGGAACATAATAATATTATAAGGTTGATTAATACTGCCCTACTTTTCTGGTGATCGTCAAACACAAAATTGTGAAATTTTGTGATTTGTCCGATTATTTTAGAGTCCGAGTGTATGAGTGTAAGAATTGTTTATACGGAGATATATTCGATATTCTATTGAGTGATCTCATCAAGCCACACAGCAAAGAAAAAATCATATAAGAGCGCCCTCTGTTATCCAGTTCGTTCAACTAAAACTAAAATTCTAGGGGAACTAATGAAGTACGAATTGCCACCTAGCGGACGATATTGTATCATCTTGGTTCCCTCTTTTTGTAAGGTAAACTGAATCCATTCTTAGAAACTAAATCTCAAGCTAGATGGAGGCAATGCTTATGTACAGTTCTCTTCCTCAACCACCAAATAAACTTGGTATTTAAATATGGTTTCAATACTTTGGTCAAAATCAAAATGTTATTCGAATAAGCACTTTCAAAACGTCTTTTTTTTACTACCACCGGTTCGGAATGATATTTCTACGGGAAAGAATCCGACAAAAAACAATAATTCTAGCTTCACTCCCACCTGTCAATAAGATAAACCTGTGCAGCTAATTTAATTACTCCCAAATATCTTTGTCCCCATAATTTTGAATTTTATAGTAAGCCTTCTTATTTTTTTTTTTTAACATATTCCTTAAATTTCGTATCTGATATTTCTTTTACATTTCTTGGTATTTTAGTATACAAACGGACACAATTTCAAATAAATTTTCATGACACATACATAATTACAACACAAAATATAATCGACTTATAAAATGTACATGTTACTTCATAAAAATCGTTATTACGCAAACAATGGTCCTTCGGGTCTCGCCAGGGTCATTCGTAAGACTAGTACCTAAACACACAATTAATAATTATACAGAATTTAATACTTTCAGCTGTAAATTATAAAATGTATGCTAAATGTTTTTTGATTCGTTGCCAGAAGGTTTTTTTCTACATACATAAATTTTAGTTAAAACGCAATTTTGATCGTGGGTTGTTTTACTTATAATTATTCTTCTTCAAGGTACTTAAAAGAGTCTGAAAGTAGAAAGATTAAAAAGTGTCCACCTTCTCGAACTCGTTTAAAGATATTTGTTATAGGTATGTGAGTTAATTCTAATTGATTGTGTTTTTGGATATCACTTAAAGTGATAATACAGCAGTTAATAATATGTAACCGCAATAATTTTTTTTAATTAGCAACAATTTTGTGATTTTGTGTGTCGTATTTTTTCGTACAGCTTTGACTCTGCTTTGTATCGTTAGGTGCTTATGTAATAATGATCATATTAATTGAATTGATATAACTGGCTTAGTAAATAAATACTTGTATTAAAATAATCGTTTGTAATCTTTAAAGGAGTAACTTTTTAAAACAAAGCTATTTCTGCTAACATGGTGATTGGAGTTGGTTGGTGAAGGTTGAGAGAAGAACTGATTTATGTTTAAAGTATAGGATAAATTAATGTGTCAAAGGCGATATATGGATGTTTTGCATATTACCTAATCTGTTACTTGGACTGGGTTTACGCCCACGCTATTACATTTTTCTTTTAGTGGTCCAATGTGTTAAAAGTATTAATGTTTTGTAGGGTATTTTTTTTTACTTGCTTCAATATTAGGTATTGTGAACTAATTGAACCTATTCTTCTTCTTAAAAATATTTAATTAAAAACATATGAAACCATAATGGGTATTTCTATATTTATGACCTTATATTTGACATGTTTTATACAAATATTTTATCTTTATCTTAATCTAACGATTGAAGATCACCGTACTCCCGGGATTGGAGGTCATCCAAATACCTGCAGAAAAAAACATAATACCAATGAATATAGAACCGCCTCAGTTTTGGAAGTAAGTTAAAAATGACCACCAATTCCACGTAGACTGGAAACAATTTTGACAAGAATGAGGAAAGTTAATCGCATGAAAAAACTGTTAGTCTTTAATTAAACTATATCAATAACTTTAGTAGAAGAGTCTCAAATTTTTTTCTCGTTTAGGGCATTTTGGCAAAAGTAGGTATCTATAATGTTTGTTAGAATTTTTTTAGGTAGTTAAAATGTATTGTATGGGTACCTAACTTAAATACTAACAAGTCACACTTGCTCTGCGTAAGGTGCATTCAAACTTCTTGACTCAAAATGTAAGTAGAGTGGGTACAATATCCTATTCCTGTTTTTTTTTTTTACGAGAATCAGCTCAGCACTCGGCAAATACATCTTTTATTTTTCATTGTTTCAAAGGTCAATTACTTTTGTCGTTAATAAAAAGACCTTTATAAGTTTAATTCTAAACGTGTAGTCTTCGTACGTTCGTGCTTCAATCCAATATTTCAACAATGTAATTTTATAAAATTAAAAGTTCTTAGTAAAGAACGATTAAAACATGACGTGCGACACGTAACTAAAAGAATTCTCTCCGATAGCTATTTTTATTTATAAAGTAACATAGCGTGCATTTTTATAAGGAATAATAATGTAATACATAGCCTTCAAGACGCTAAGCCGTATGCTGTTTGCTTGATACCATTTGTTTTTTTTCAGTTAGTAAAACAAGTGTCATGTCAGTACCAAGTAAACCACTGTTATTCGTTTCATCTTACTTTATATATATTCCGAACGGATACCACTTTTTCAATAAATCAGAAATTCTTTAAGTTATAAGCTAAAAACAAATAATTAACCGTAGTCGGCCGTAAAATGTAGTTATTTTTCCATTCCGGGTATAGTTTAAATAAGAAAACTACTACTACTACTAACTAAAAATTTTGAGCTACAGTAATTTACCAATGCCGCTGCCCTCTATAGGCTTTGTTTTTCCCCCAGGGTAAACTAGATGTTTCCCCCAGCTACAACTATGCACCACGATAATTTTATTCAAAACCGTTATTCATGTAAAAATTAAAGTCGATCTAATCTAGTAATCTATTTGCGGATAACACAATTTGTAAACGGTTCAATGGAGTTGAAGCTACGTTGGAAACTTCTTATAAGTCGAATATGAAATCTAATAATATTACATACACTAACACTATTAACAAATGGCAAATTCGCAGTTGAAAATAGTACTAGTACTACTTCAGTGGGAGTATATCATGAGCATCCATGTTCCACGTGCCATTCCTGCTATGCTTCATTACAGTAATGTTTCTAAGAGTAACAATAAGAGTAGTCTTAGAAACAAGGCTGTAACAAAGAGGAAAGATCAATGGATAACAGGCCAAAATTAAAAGTTTTAATATTTTGCTATTAAACATCGGAATCTAATAGAAACTTCAAACGAAGACAAATGTAAAAGATCCTAAATACCTCAGCTCGTTGGCGATATTCTGTATTCTATTTTAAGTCATTTTATTTTAGTTTCCATATACTTATTAATACGTACTACGTACTAGTATATATAGTTCATATTATCCTTCTTTCAATTTATTTCACATATGAAGGATATTTTAGCTGACGAAGTGGAACCTTTATAAAAATATTTATTTAATACCCATTTGGATTTCTCGAGATTTCTTAAATAATATTATTATTATATTTAAAATTCAATTCAATCTTTTGTACCTGGTGCTTAGAATCACGAGCTACTTCGCTTCAATTCAGTACCATTATCATAAATCTATTGTCACCTTCCGTAACCATTCTGTTTCGTTCTTTATTGCAAATAACTAACTTATTCGAATTACTTTGAGTAAACCGTAAAATAGCTCTAAAGAACGTTTTTTAACAAGGTGGAGATTTTTATAACTTTGTTTATACCTACCTACGTATAAAGTAAGTTATAAAAATGGAAACGTTGTTGGTATAAAGTGGAAATTGTTATTTTATTGTAAGTACGAGACACGAGGAAAAACAAAGAAAAGGAAAAGTTTCACGAGTATTGGAATATTAAAGGTTTATTACTGGACTAAAAGCTTAGTAACGTGCCCTCAAAACAATTCCAGCAATTTTGGTGTAATCAAAGTTCTTAATAGGCACAAAAACATATTTAAATAATAAAATGCTTTCATTTGTATAAATCTTTAATGTATTAATTAAATTTATTAGTCAATTGATTAAACAATACATAAAACTTCGATGAAGGTCAGAGTGCTCTGTTTGAACATTCTCACCGATATTTCATAAAGTTAACCTCAAAAGGCTGGAAGGAAGGCAAACCTAATGTTGTTTCGGTGGTTGCCAGTTTACAACTACTCGTATGTACTTCATGCTCCACGGTTAGATAGTTTCAAGGCAATATCTGCCACGTTTCTAACAAAATTTATAGAGCATTTTCCATCTGACATTTAACGTACTACCTACTAATACTTATTGCCAGTGGATTTATACCATTCAGGTAAATTAAAAAAAGAAATTACATTTGAATTACCTACTTTGCTATTTTAACTCCACGACCCGAAAAAGGTAAAATAAGGTCAAACCTAAAAAGATTATTCTTCGAAAATAAAATTTCAGATCTCGATTTATTTCACAAAATTAGTATTTAAGAGCTTTGGTGAATGTTAAGTCGGCAGCTAAACTTAATTATCAAATAACCAAAAGCTTTTGTTGTACTAAACTCTATAACAAAACCAAATGGATAATACCTAATCAATTAGATGTCATTATAAATTAAAGGCGCTTGGCTAATCTCTCCTAATCCCAACTCTAATAAATCTAATTTCTTGCAAAATTAGAACACATCTGCTGAAAGAGAATTATTATAATGTATACGAATTAACAATATCACATTTTAGCTTAAATTTGAATGTATTTAAAGCAGTGAAAGGGCTATTTAAAATCAATAGACCAGTAAACACATTTACAGTTAATAAACCAGTTGTGGTAGTAAGTAAGAAGTAAGATTAGCGTACCATAATTAAAAAGTTAAACTGGTAATTAAGAAACGTCAACAAATAAAAATGGAGACGTGTCCAGTGGCACATGCAGAGTGATTGGTTTTTGTTGTTTGATTTGCCCGACCTCGTTGCCAGCACTCGGTTAATTCTCTCCGCTTCGTTGCTCCAACGTATATACTTCCCTGCACTGATTGACCTGTTTCATGGAACAATCGCAACTGCCCAGTTGTTTTCTTGGACCAGTGAGTATTTTGAAGACTTGGAGTGAGTAGCATTGAAAATAGCACATCGTCCTTGATGTAGGCATCATTTTATTTTATCATTAATATTTAACTGAGACATGCTAAAGTAAATTAGTAAAATCCAGTTAGAAAACTGGCCTTTTCCAAAGTAACTTTTACATGCAGAAAGAATTTTTACGACTAATTTGAGTAGTCACGCGCGAGACGAGGACGCGGTCGCCTGCAATTAGCAGTTTGTTTGAGCTGCTGTGTTTGTATTAATGCTATACACATATTACTACTTGCATATTAGCAATGTGCTTTCGAATGAAGGCTTTGCCCCACTGTATTGCTGTTGGCTCAACTCGACTGAACTGTGATAGCCAATTATGAAATGCACATACAAGAATTGTAATTGGGATCTGAAAGCAGAGCTATTTAAATGCCGTTTTCATTTTCATGATTCGGATTCATTGAGGCAACTTTAGAAATACCAATAACTATTCCTATTAATAAACATTTCTTGTATCTTAAGAACTAATTAATTAATAACAAAATTCCGCTTCAAATATCAATGATATTTCTCAACACTAACGCCAGGTACACATTCTCCTTTGTGAACTAACTTGAATAGTTAATATCTGTTTTGCACATCACACATGCTTAGATATTGCTCCTTATTATAATTATTATACATGAATATCATAATTATAATCTTCTTGATATTATGTTTGTTTGGTACATCAAACATAGAGGCATTTATTTTGGCTCATATCAAATCAATCATTATCACATCAAATTCAATTATTGTATATTTCTATACCAAAGCTAACATTTCTTGTTCTCTAGCTTTACCGTAGGTATTTTGTTACCTCATATTTCAACAAACAACTCAGAACCAGATAGAATAATGTAGTTGAAAATTTACGAGTCGTGTGTACGAGTTTATGTCGGCAACAGATTTGCGGTTCTGACATCAGATTCAGTTAACACCGGAGAGGACTATAAACTCGATACACTGACAGCTATATAATTTTCTAACTAACCGACACGTCGTATAATAAATATGGACAAGAATTCCCTACGCTGGCGTAGGGAATTCTTGTTAACTAATTAGCTAAACTTCGATTTTCCAATATTTATGTATGAATAACTGGTATAATGAACATTGAAACCGTGATAAATACTAGTAAACTATCAATACTAGTACTTGTATCAACAACAAAGAGCAAAAGCGAAGAGTAACGCCTTGTTTATTTTTCGGAATAAAACAGAATAGTGTTAATGCAGGACACGATCTATTTATGTGCTTAATTTATCCAAATCCGCTCACTAAATATATTTGATAGAGTCACAAAAATGTTTCGGCACTAACTCACACACTTATCACAATATATCCTACTTATCGTCGTGGTTACTTGTACTCTTATAAAAAAACTTTTACAAAACCTTCCCATCGTTAATATTAAAAGTAAAAGTGAATATTACTGAAACTGATCAGGGCCACTTCAACTAATTTAAAAAAATAAAAGGAACAGTTAGGTATCATAGATTAGAACGTCACGCACCATAAACATATTAGCATGCCTTCCTAGCCAAGCATTGTATATTCCTTTGACAGATGCTGGGTGTGCAGTGTATTGTTACGTAACTAATATAGCAACTATCTACCGATAGTAAAGCCTCGAAAAGTCAAGCCACTTTACATTGAAACCTGAGAATTGTCTCAAGGCGTTTATTTCCCTCAAATTTTTTATCAGACTTGTTTTACAGGAAAATTGAGGGTTATATCATAATAATAAGAAGCCCCTTAAAAGCTTTTGAATCGATTTTATTTTAAAGGATCGCTGTTGAAATTCCAAAATAATCTTTCTCTGCGACAAAAGGTATTAATGATATTTTCAGCCCTTGTAGGTATACCAACATAGAAAATGCTGTTCAATGCTTTTAATTTTTCTTTTTAACCTTGTCCTGAATTAACGTGCAATAGTTAGCCGATTCACACTGAGCTTTCTCACGTTTAGCCATATATCTAAAATACCTAAGATTGTTGTTTAATTTTGTACTATCATAAACAGATCAGAAGGAAAAGTTACTCGTGTCTTTACAAGCCTATCGTTCTGCAACAAGCTCTAATATCCAAAAATAATAAGAACAAAATGTATTTATTAACCTTATTCCTTGAAATAATAACTGCGCGGGAAAGCAAGCATTTACTACTGGCGGTTCTTAGACACGTAGCAGCCCTGTAGTAAACTTCATAAAAAATTGTCAGAGAATTCGGATCTCCAATATAACCATTCTATGAAGACATAGAGCCATGAGAACTAATATAACGAAGTTGAGCTTGCCTAAATAAATGAATGTAACGTAAACAATTTTTTTCACGTAACATATTAATATTTTGTTCTTCAACCAGCAGTTTTGTTTATTAGTACAGATTATAACATAATCTTCCATTTTGAAATCTATTAGCCGAAAGCATCTGTAAAAAGAGCAGACTTAGTTTCGGTAAAAGTGGAAAGATGCAAAAGAGTAGATAATCAGATTATGTGAGCCGACACATTTTGTTAAGTATCAAAAGAGTTCACTTCTGGATAGTGTCGCGCGGTTAGAGGACGGAAACCACAAACACTTTACCAACCTTTAATACAGTAAATAACCGTCGCACAATAGCTAAAAATATGTTTAAAATTCTCATCTTGGTGCATTTTCTCCGTTAGTACAGATAGAAAACAAAAATGAAATCAATTACAATTTAACTATGCCTTTTACACAAGTGTGTATATGCATACAGTAATAATTTCATGAATTCGATTGTATCAAATATTCAATTTTCTTCACACAAAAAAATCTAATATTTGTCCAAGATGCAGTTTGAAGCCAGGGTCACCACAAGTCGCGCTATGTCAGCAAGTAAATAGATATATAAAATAACTTATTCGGGTCTTTTATTTAAAATGCACATCAAAAATAATAAAAATCAATCTGGTACGAAGCACTAGGTAATTAAGAAGGTGAGAATATATCTCTACTTTAAAGGTGTGACACATACAAAGCGAGATAATTATTAAGTGTTCATCAAAAACATGCAACATTTGATTTATGTAAATCAGGGAACAAAATACTTCAAGAAATGACATGAAGTGAAGAAACGGAAGGGCTTCAGAGTGCAATGAAACTACTGTAGGATAATTTATAGTGAGATTGTTAACGGCAACAGGTAGCTCTGTCGAACGTACCTGCACCTTACCTGGTATTATCACGCGATGTTTCCTTTGAGAATCTTATCTTTATTAGCATAGAATCTACTCTCCTCTGTCACAACGCACACTTGACCTAATATTTACCCAGTTCTGTTACATTTGTCATGAGTTTATTTCCCCTTTTCCACACACGTGCCACGAAAATATGAATGTGGAAATTTTATCACATTAAATAAGACAGTTTTACCGAAACTTCATGACATTTTCTTTCAAACGGCTTACCTACATAATATATTTTTTCTTACAAGATAAAAGATGATGACTTTCACTTTTTTATTTTATTATTCTTCATTAGTCTAGAACACTCACTGAGTTTGTTCATACCACCTTAATAAGGTAACTTTAATAGAAGTGTTTTGTTCTGTTCCTTTAATTTAATTCTCAGTAATGATGATAACAATCGATGCCATATAGAAAATTCGTAGCATTTTCATTATTTTCATAATATATATTTTCTATATAATTAACTGACGAAAAAAAACAAAAACGGAGGAGATTCTCAAGTCGACCCTTTTATTTTATATGACCACGCATAACTTTTTACAGAGTTGTCCGATTTTTTTATTTTTTATCGAGTATTTTTTAAGTCGGTCCTGTTTAAATTTACAAAAAAAATAAAACAACCCCAGGGGTGGGAAAACGGGGGATTTTATATAAAGGTTAACTGAAATTAAAGCAACTATTAATCATCAATAGCAAATCACAAAAAAAAATGTCTATAAATAAATCTTACTCGTTGGCGTAACGATAAGAAAATCCATAAGGCCCGTTATAAATAAGGGTATGCACTAAATGTCACAACAGTGACGTGATGTCCTTGTAACATTTTCTCGTGATCTGAAGTCAGGACGCTGGATAATTACGTAGGTGCAACAATATTTTGTACTTTATTTATTTTAAAAAGGTATTAAGTAACCAGGAATATATTTTTTTGGTCCTTATTATTCAAATGTTTTCTTCAAAACGAGTTTGTAAACATAAAATCTTCTAAAATTTTAATTTTAAAACAAGGCATAAAATTTTGTTTAGAAGTCTCATACTACCTAAAATATTAAAGAGACACATCTTAGTATTATTTATAAGTTCCTGTTTATTTTCAGGTAAAACTTCCGAGGTTAAGCGTGTTTTGCTGTTTCAAAAAAAAGAAGGTAAATAAAAAATGATATACGCTCGGAACAGGTCGCAGACAATAGCTGAAAACAAAGAGTATACAATTTAAAATTCACTTTTTCTACTGCGCTTAGTGACAAAACGGGGTTTCTTGATGGAATCCAAATTTCTAACTTTCAGTTTTATCTCAACCACAAACACTTTCAAAGATAACCATTCTTGAAAAGGAATTTATATGTATGTCTTGTTTAATAAAAACTTTTATGGGACTACAGATTTTCCGTTAGAATGACCTAGTTCCTTTCATTGATGTAATCCGGCTTTTGATACAACAGGTAAGGGATCTTGTATTTTATTAGGACCGTTCTTTGTACCTTTTATGATACAAAATTCAATTCCAAATGGAATACTCAAATAATAGAGAGAGTTATAGTTTTATTAAAATTAAAGAAACTCAAAGTGTTTATTTCGTGTAGTTTTTTTACCAAAGAAGTAAAAACAAAATATCAAAAATGTGATGCCACAAAATAAAGGCTCATTCCCTGATTTGAGACTAGTGTCCTCATCGGAGTAGTAAATTTTTGTTGCAACTTTTTTTCTCACTAGTTCAACTTATGAAATATTCATGTGACAGTTTAACTACTGCAACTAATCACTTGAAGGCTAATTTAAGGTTAAGTATTTAGTTATAAAAATTAAAACATCTACAACAGTGCTTTGACTTTACATATTTTAGGATTCGATCCTATGAGAACGTACGTTTGAACGTACTGTATTAATTCAATATAGAACGTAACTGATAATCAGACATTTATTTACATTAAGGTAATAAAAAAAGAGATGGGTCCTTTTTCAAAGTCAAAGTATGTTAATTATGAACTTGGTCTCTTCCGACCGAACCTGAGACAGAGTCAAAAACGCATCTGAAGCGGGAATGCGTATTAAGCGGGAAAGGGAAAATAAACCATCCATCATATGTAAATATTGGGATTGTAATATTGATTTATAGGTATATTTATAAAGAAGTTTAACTTTCTTAAACAACTAGTCGGTCCTGTTTTGTGTTTTAGCGATACTAATGAAAGCTCATTTTATATTTTCAAAAAAGAAGATTTGTTTGAAAGTAAAAGAATATCATAGTTTTTTATCGAATTGACTCAAAGGGAATCGTTTACTGCACATAATGCCCCAGTGTTTGGAAAAATCGGAATTAAATCTCTTTTTTTTTCACCGTAATCACCAAGGGCCTCTTTTTGGGAAATATAATTGTCATCAAAATCCAAGAAAATCAAGAAGTATCGCTGTTTCATCGTCCATAAATGGCAAATTAAACGGGATGATAAATCGTATTAAACGTGATAAAAATGTATGGAAAATATGCCTTAAGATGCAGAGACTGATATAAAATGGTTTACTATGCGGAAAATATACAAAAGAGAATTTTTGAAGAAATGAAAGTAAGGAATACTTACTTTTTATCAAACCAATCCATAATTATCATGCTTTTCACCATTTCTGTTTTTTTATCACATTAATGTCTATTACATTTCAAGTAAAAGTTTCAACTCGTCTCTAAGTTCAAATTCCAAAATTATTTTATATTCACTGAACTGCAGTAAAAATGAGAACTACTTAACCGTTGAACTAACATTTCAACTAGTGGAAATAAGCCTTCAAGTGATTAGTTGCACTAGGTCAATGGTTTAACTACTCAGTTGAACGAGTGAGAATGAGCTAATAATTGAATTTAATTATTTAAGTAGAGTTTTGCAATTTGTAGGTTGATAAAAGCTAACGCAAGTTACTAAAGTTAGATACGGAAAAAATACAGTCACGTTGGTTTGTTTTTAAGCTTGAAAGTTATTGTTTGTTTAAGTGATTATATTCGTTTGCGTCAAGAAATGACCTGATTTATTATATTTGAAATATGTACCATATAACCAGATATATGTATATAACATTTATAAACAAAAACATGTTCAAAACTCTAATCTAATTCTTTTGAAACAATTTAAACCAAAGACGTCGTATTTATAATAACTAACGTATGATAAAACGAAATTGAACTTTACCGCGTCTTCAACTATATCTTGGTATTTGGTAAGCTTTGTAGCGGTTTTACTATCATTAAGATAATTACGAGAGAAAGGTTTCGAACTGAAATACAAGCGCAAATCAAGGGCCAGTTATGAATTATACAAATATTCTAGTTTGAACTACAGTATTTAGTTGCTTTATTAGCTCTGACCAATTCAAAGCCTTGTTTTATTAATGAAGTATATAAAACAAGAACTATCTACTATTGTAACTATACTACTATTGTAGTAGAGAACTATCTCTACTCTTCTTTTTGACAGGCGGTTTAGTTCTATATTTTTGATAGTACCCACACAAATGAGTTTTACAAACTAGCAAGATTGAAAACAATATCAATCTGAATCAAAGTATTTGTATGATATAGATTGTTAAATTTCATATGATTTAAGTTTTATTTTAGCTATGTTAATGTTGAAAAACTTGCATTTTATAGACTTCCAATACTTGGCACTTTTGATTTGAATTTTGTATTTTCAAAGGGAAGAAAATTTTAGATCAAGTGTTTCAAAAATTTAAAGATTCTTATTTCGTTCCTTAATTTTGAATGCTCCGAAAAGTCTAATGCTGATAATAAAGATTATTTATTCTTGCGTTTCTTCTTTCACGAAATTAAATTAAAATCGGTTTCTATAACATTGATACAGTATTGCGGTATACAAGTTATATTGTTGTTAGAAAATGTAATTTAAAATTCAATCAACAATTTATCAAATCAATCATTTATTTGCAAATCAGTTATGCTATTAGTGTCAAATGCTAATATCAATTTACCAAATGGATTCAGAATTAGCGCTTTGATAATATAGATAATCCTAAAATCTATCAATCCAGTTAGTTACATGAATAAGTTTCATCGTCTTAAATTACCCGGTGACACTTGAACAAAGATGAAGTTAGGCTGAGTAGAGCATCGTAATGGATGTGCATGTAACTTTATCCATGGCTTATCTGCTGGTATAAGACAAGGCAAGACTCGGCCGCTGCCGCTGGAGTGTCGTCAAAAATGGACGGTGACAGATGAGGCCGACTCTCCGCCTAGCAATAAACACTCATTAGCTTTAACATTGTCTTTTCGGATATTAAAAATTTAACTTTCGTGTTGTTTCTACTAAAATAAATAACAACTTCAAAATTTTAACTAAAACTATGAGATTGTGGTTGAAGTAAACTTATTTAAAAGCGTACAGAGTAGGAATTTCCATACCACAACATCGCAGTCTGATGGAAAAATTTCAAAGTGTTTGTTTTCTCAACGTGTGTTTATATGTGAGTAATTCCTAAAGAAAACACAGGTGAAGTGTTTAGTCAATCATTACGCGGTGCGGAGTGCCGCTGCGGCAGTCGACCGGCGACCGCTGCTACGTAGCCAGCGCCGCTCCGTAGCAGTCTCGTAGCATCGTAGCCCGCGCTACGACACGCGACTACGAGCGTGACAAACACTACTAACTTTACTTAAAATCCAGTGTTCCGCCTAAATTTAAAAAACTAAATAAGTTTTATGCTCCACTTTTAAACATTATGTGAAACTAAACTGCAGATTTTCTTTTAAAACTGTAAGCGATACATGTTTTACAAATTTTTTCCTTGTGACTTTTGACTTTTGAAATCTTTTTTATAAATCTAGAAAAGTTCATACAATAAGAAAATCAGACAAGAAAACAAAAAAAAATTGTTTGCAGCGTGTCCTAGCGAATTACGTTTAATTTACACATAATTCCATATTTTTAAAAAGGTAATTTAAAAAGTCTAAAACTAAAAATCATTTACTTGAATGAAAACTCAGGGTTTGGAAAATTTAAATATAATACTCTAAATAAATGCTAAATTCACTTATTTTAACCAAATTAAGTTATTACTTACGTGTAGTTTTTATAAATGGACAAATATATTTAATTCAATTAACATCGAGCTTTATTTCTGAATTTATCAATAATGAAGTATTGATTTCTACTACTTACTGGATTCGATGGTCAAAAAAATAATTTCTAATTTCAATCAATGTTTACATCATTTCTACATTTTCATCTCTTACTTTTTCAGATAAATGCGAATAATAGTAAAGTGAAACATTCCCATTAATTTATTCAAAACCCTTATTAATATCAAACATTAAAAACAATACGTGTCCGGCTGCAGGTGATACTCTGTGAATTAACAATCAAAGCGATAAAAACATTTAACGTTGTATTCATAGACAATACTGCAATTTAAAACGAATGCATTGTGTTACATTGCTTCTTTTATAGTGTTTTATTCAGAAACTTCCTTTTGTTCTTCTTTTCTAACAACCCTCCAGTGCTCTATACACAGTTTGTATAAAACCTTTGATTACGATCATGAAACGATTATTAAAATTGGTACAACCCGCGATCATGTCCGTGTAATAATGGTGTCTTTATTTCGTGAATTATGTTTAAATAGGCACTAATTTGGTTATCACTTATATCAAAATTGATGGTTTTTTATTTCCTTGTATTTTTGTTATCAACCAAAACGAATTTAATCAAATTAGTCAAATCCACAAAAGATTTCATTAAGTAAATACTGTCTCATTTGGTATGCAATACACCAAGTATTTAAGTAACGAGCCAAAAGCCGCTTATAAATCCTCAAAACGAAGCGAAAATGCTTAAGAGGATTTAAGTTTCGGAGATATAAGCCTTATTTTATTTTAAGTAGGTTTTTTAGAATAACCTTTCAAACCTCTAAGCACTGTTATAATTTTTTGCCAACTCACTTAACGGATTGGCAAAACGCCTAATTTGACCATTAGAGAGTGAGTTTCGTTTTTTATTACACGGTTTTGAATAGCTTTATTAAAGATTTAATCGTTCGCCAACAGCATTCCTATTTTATATAAATATCGTGATTAAAGTAAAACACTGACTTCTTGGCCGATAGAATATTTTCAAGTGAGTTTGAAATATAAGATTAGACAAACGAGTATGTTATGTTTATAGTGGACTCAAAAAGTAATTTAAAACTGTAAGAATATTAAAACTTTCTTCTTAAATACAAATGCACCGCAACACAAAATAAATTAATGGTACAAAAGCTTTATTTAAATGTGTATTAGTTATTTCCCTCATGATTTCCATGAACGAACCAATTAATGACGATAGTGAGATATTGAGGTAATAGTAACTCATTTTAAATCAAAACTCTTTGTAAATTTTGAATTTATTTGTTTAGTTGAAAATTTGTTATCTAGATCATCATTTAAATAATTTGTCATATTTAGATTTGTAAAACTATACATTTTAGCAAAGGGTGAACAAAGCAGTAACCAAAAATAAAAGCTTGCTGTTTCCTTCTTTCAGTGGTTTCAAATTAATATCTTGGATGAAACAGTTATTTGAAATATCTAAATAATGTTTGTGCAATGGTATAAACAGAGATATTGATTTATAAAAGGCACTTGAACTATTATTTCAGACTATTTTTATTATTTCTAGTAAACTTTACGTTGTGCAACTTATAACTTATGGCTTAAAATATAAAAATTATATTATTTTATTAAAAAGGTGTTCAAAAGCACTGCTAATATTTCACGTTCACTTGTTTCGACCGAAGAATAAAATTATGT
This sequence comes from Choreutis nemorana, assembly GCA_949316135.1. Classification (NCBI taxonomy): domain Eukaryota; kingdom Metazoa; phylum Arthropoda; class Insecta; order Lepidoptera; family Choreutidae; genus Choreutis; species Choreutis nemorana. The sequence goes on from OX438598.1 coordinate 7,222,203, forward strand.
TGAATAGACATGCACGAATAGCAGCAGGTGGATAAAAACATTCACGTTGTATACAGGTTAACAAGAAATGATGATTATTTTTTTCAATATGTACGCAATGCGTCCTGTAAATATTTGAACAATATTCGCTTGTGCTGTCATAAACATAGCCGTGTGTGCGTGAGCCTCACCTGTTCATTGAATTTCATGAACAAAACTAAATTATGAAAGACATGAGACGATATAGCACGATACGATGTATTTATTCCTTTGTATACCGCTCGCTTTGTGAAATCGTTTTTTCGTCTCTAAACAAACATACGACTGCATTTAGAATGAAACATTTTATTTTATTGTTTTAATGAAACTGTAACGTTTTTTCATTAGTTGAACTCGAATAGCATTAGCCTTTATTTTTGTTGTAAAAAAGAACTACAATGCTTCATGTTACAATAAAGTAATAAAAATAAAGAAGAGGTTTAATAACGAAAACAGTTAATACTAAACACTCCATTTTATCGAGAAAAGAAAGTTTTAATACCTTCCGAAACTAATTAGATTATCTAAAGAAACGACCAAAACCATCTCAAGTTGCAGTTTAGTTTCACTATTTAGAGATACCCATTATCATGGAAACTAGATGCAGATGTAAAATGAGGTGACTAGAGAGTGAGAACTTCTCATAATTGATAATGTCATAAAGAGATGGGGACGTGAGGTGGGATGTGGTTATAAGTCTACAACATGGCGGGGACTATCAGACAATTCTCAACACATCACCACGATCCACCAGAACCAAACGTCAATTCGGTAAGTTGATTTCGCTTATTTGTTTTATTGTTCCTTAGCTAACCTTTCTATAACTATTTATTCAATGGCTATTTCTAAACAGTCTCCTGTTTTGTTATAAATCTCATTTCAAGACACAGACTAAAAAAGTATGCTCAGATGTCAAGACGCAGTTTATTTCTAACAAAATATGCATTTTTGTTCTGATACAAATTTTAAAACCAAAATATGTTCTGTTTTAAACCTAACATTGTCCATTTTATATCATCAAGTATTATAAGCCGGTTATTGTTGAGGGAAATATTTCATTGTTAATAAGTTCAGAAACCCTAGTTCTAAATTTAAAGACAACTTTCTTATTCTTTAGTGTTTACCTGATCATTAAATTTGAAGACGGAAGACAGCTGACCCATCTCAGTTTACTTCGAGCTTGGTTTATGAAAACTGTCATCCCCTATTATACCCACTTTGGAATGAATTTAAAAAAACCCCAGTACATAACCGATGACCACACTGTATATATTTCTATATTGCTTGTTTTTAGTTATGATAGGTTTTATACCATGTTAGGTACTTTTTAGTCAAAGAGTAGGTAATATTTAATTGATAACTGTTTCAGTTCAGAAAAAAAGAAAAATAGCTTTACGGGGTGTTTCTTATTTTGTTTTTAGACACAGCTATTTTTGCTGTAAATCAAAGAATGACATATTCTACATTTAATAACTTAAGAAACTGTTTGAATTGTATTAAGCAAGTGAGTTTAAAACACTTGCAATGATTAAAATTTGAAAAACGTAAATAGTAAAATGTCTTGAAATTTAAATATGTTAAGTTAAATTTTAACACTTATGACATTTAAAATATATATATATATATATATGTACAGTTACAATAATAGGATGGGTTATAGGGATTGGTAGCTTTGGCTGTTATAATTACATCGCATAGTATTAAACATTATAATTAAAATTGATAGAATATTACAAATATAAACAGATTATTTGTTATTGTACGATAATAATTTTCAATGTTCGCAAGGAGTGGTCGTTTGGGACTTAAATAAGTTTCGATCGACTTTAAGCTGAAGTCAAAGATTGATTTGTTTTGTTATGCTCAAAAGGAAAATCGTTGTTATAACTCTATACAAACTTAGATATATCAAAATTTACGGAAATGCGACATAAACTTGGCATGTATACAAGTATGCATGTATACCTATTACGTGTCAGGAAACTAAAAATCGGTATCTACAATCAAAATAATATCTCTTTGGGAATGTGCGTGTCAAAGTAATATTAGGGGCGATATACGATTATCATTTATTAATGCAAAAGCCTTCATTCCAGAACCCTATTACATATCTAAGCACAATACGGTATTTTACACATTTGTTGGTGTTACATGACAATTCATACGCACACAGATTTATGTAAAGCTTCTAGTATGCCATCAGTAAATAAAACAAAATTTTCAGCTCTAGTTAATTTAATCGCATTATTTACTTGGATCGTCTCAAAAAAGCAGGTATACAAAACAATTTGCATACTTACATCGTCATTTATCTTTCTTGTTATAATTTTTTCTGTGAACATATTCAGTTGAGAAGCTTCGTATTTAACGAAAACATTTTGTTTAAAGCTAGACAAAATTCTCTCTTATTTGACTTTAATCATAAAACGAAACAATATTAAAAATCATGAAAAGCTGACCTTTTTAAGAGTGTCGTATTCTGGGAAACGTTGGTCTGGAACGAGACGTGAGACAGATGAAGCTGCAAAGCAACATTTACATGAGAGTAATCCCACCGCAACAACACGCCACAAGGAAAGCACAATGCTACCATTACACTCCGCTACTGGGAATTGCTGCTTCGGTACAAACTGCAGATTAACGCAGTACCGCTGCCGCTGGTCAACTCTTACAGCTTTAAAATTACAGCGTTTTCACTCAGATTTGTCTTTTAAACTATCGCAAAAAGGTACAGCAATTAAGGTAATTATCGTGGTACGATGAGTAAAATACTCAATGTGATTTTAACCGCGCCTTTACATCAATTACATGTTTTTGTAATCATTTACATTTTGTAATACGGGTAAATTATTAGTTTATTCACATTAATAGATATGAATCCATCCAACCCGGATTTTTTTTTCTTAACTTATTATGTCAAATGCAATGCAGGACGAATACTTGCATCTGTAAAACGTGCTCAGCAATCAAATGCGTTATTAATTCAAAAAGTCAAAGTAATTCAGTCATGGAAAAGTATCACGTCTTTTTTTCTTCGTGAATTGAAATTCAATGAATAGTGTAGTCGATAGGGTAGAATAGTTAGTGGGTACGTAAAATGTAGTATACTGTTGGAAACAGATCGTCCCTTTGGAATAATAAATAAGGGGCGCATTGAATAGTCGGAGGTCCTCACTACTATGATATGCTGAACGAGATCATTTATTACTAGTTTTAAAATAATTTAGAATAATGCTGCATTCAAATATTTACGTTCCGTTTTCGTACCGGCTCCAACATGGTACAAATATTTCCAATATGGCATTTTCTGTGACAAACGTATGTCAGATTATGGTATTGCAATCCAATTTTACTTATTCAGTTTTATAAGGAAACTCATCAGCCTCAAGTTTATTCTGTATGTAATTGCGAGATGGTACCTGGCTATACCTTTTTAAATTTTGAATGATAATTACAAAAAAAAACGGATAAAATCGACGTTATCGTGATTTGTAGATGGTACGTGATTTAAGATAGAACGTATAACTGTCTCTGACTACTTAATAATGAATTACTGCACATCGGATGGCCGGTGAACCATTACGGCTACGAAATACAATTCTATTAAGTTCCCTCAAATGTCTTTAATTACATCCGTATTGAGGGTAATTTATTTTAAATAAGAAATCACACATCCGCTTTGATTTGATAACTTAATAAAAACGCAAAACCAATGTTTCACTAATTACCTACTGATAGCAAACATGAAATCAAAATTAAACAAAAAACCTACAAGCAAATAGGTCAGTGAATGAGATGAGCTCACAAATTACTAATTAAAATAAGGGTTCTATCTTTGTTTGACGTGTACGTTTCATTTGGTTTCACGACCCTACTTGTTTGGAAGTAAGGCTGCGAACCATATCCCATTTCCTTTTTTACAAATGCTTGTTCTCTAATTTTAAACTTTGCTGGCGTTTGTAATTCTGTTTTTCCCGTTCAATTTGATCTGTCGCCTCATTTTGATTCCCGCTCCGCATCCGACGTTCATTGTGGTAATTCAATTTTTTCTGTTTGTAATATCGCAACGTTTTTGTTGAGAGCTTATTTTTCCTCTTTACACTTAACTTAAAAATGAGATTATCCTTAAAGAAGAATAAAACCATACGATATCGCGTTGTATTTCTATATTGTTTAAAAGCTGTCAAAGCTTCTAAAACTGTTTTTATGGCGATATTTTTACTAAACAATTATCAGGTACTATACCTAATTGTGTCAGAATAAGTGCTGCTAAATTAATTTTAAAAGCCAAATAATAAAATTTAGATTTATTTAAATACTCGTATACTTAAAGTAAGAACTTTCAAAACGTCATTTTATTTTCAAGATTTATAATGGATAAGAGGTAAAACTTAAGGGAACAGTTGTAGTAGGTTAAGTTTATATTTTCTTAACTCATTTGTAATTTCTTTCTCATTGACAGGAAAATAAACTGTTTCAAATGTGGTAAAGAAACAAATAAAAAGATAAAATAAATATTGAAGCGCGCAATATAAATATTTACTTTTGTTAGTTAGTAGATGAAAACATATATTTATTATGTGCTTGCAAGTTTATGTTAGCCACATACCTAATTGTGGAGATAGCGTTATTGTTTGATTTTGATTAATGATTTTTTTAAAGAAAATAGACAAAATAACTTATTATAAATGTAATAATTCTTCCTTTCCTTTTTACAATAAACACAAACAAATTAAAATGTGATCCCAATTTATTGGAATAACCATTAGCAAACAAACATTAGAACGTCAAACATTTATTATCTTGAACATATTTCTTTTCGGAATAGCTGTTATTCTCTCGGGAGGGATGAAAAACGTAGTCTTTTCCAATTGAAATTGACTGATACGTTTATATGAAAAAACGGGTAATTTTGATCCTGTGACGAAGTGATGAACGACCATAGCGATAGTGGGATCATTCCGCACTCCCCTGCCACCTGCCTCCGCTCGGAGCCTCGCTGTTGTTTTAATTTCATAGATGACAAGCCAGCTTTTGTAAGTTAATTAATTTATTTTCCCATGTATTTCAAAATTCCCCGACATAAAGCTTTATACAAGAGAAAACCTTGTTAAAAGTTTAAAAGGGAAACGTCGTTCTCTAAATAATTTGTTAGTTCCATAGCGGAAATTTCAGTACAATTTTAATTTATTCATACATGTGTAAGTATGAATTGCTTCATTTAAAAATAATCATTTTAAATATAAACAAGAACCTAATCAAAATGTAAAATTTACATGATTATGGGTTTCAGAGCATTAATTTTGGATACAACATCAACGTTATTTTACATGCCTACATTAAAAATAAAAATTCCAAGTAAATGCATACTATAATTACAAACACTAAAGCACTGTTTTATCTACAATTCAGAGATTTTTTGTAACAAGCCGTGGCTTGAAGTCTGTAGCAGTTAACTATAAGGATTTGTAGCAGTGGTATACTCTGAAGAAATGTCCTGATGAAACGATGTTTGTAAGTCGAAACCCAATATCTAATGCAATTTTTAACGAACCAAATAAAGTAAGTGTTTGAAGAATATCAATGAATTGAAATCAAATACAATCAGTTATAGGTACTTAAAATAAATATGGATAAAATGTTCAATTGTATTCCGAAGTACACTATAGTGTTACTTCCCGTGGTCTTTAGCCTTCTAAGCTAATTACTTTTGTTTTTTCATTATTAAAGATGTCAGAATTACGAGTACTTTGTTCAAGCTTGAAGTTATTAAGGCCTCATTCTTGTACGCCAACCCTATTCAAAGTGGCACTTAGCACAAAGATTCGGGTCTCTGCTCCAGTCCAACAAAGTACTAAAACTTAATTCTACTAATTCATTATTTTTTATAAACGACATAAATATAAAACTTCTCTTATTATTTTTTATCTCTATGGGCAATTACTTTTATAAGCGGAATCGTTTCAATTATAAGCTTAAATTTATGAGCGCTGACCCGGTTTTTTACTTACAATGGGGATGTTAAAGTGAATGGTGTTTTACTGTAATCCGTAATGGGATATATTTTATAATAATTGTACCCGACTGACTGTCAAACTTCTACCGTCGCTTCGTATGCCTAAAATACTAAAAAGTATTCGTCAATGCAAAAAATTTACATTATAAACGTTGCTTTTATATTTTCATATTTACATAAACATGAAAACATTTTCATTGTTTAAAGCAGCTTATGTCAGTAGGTACAAATCCATTGAATACTAATGGAAATGTTTGGACCGTTTGTTTGTAATGACTATAATAATATTGTGTCTGCGTTAAGTTGCTTCCTTTAACACCGATGAATATTTATAAAAATTATGGCAAAAAAAGAAATATAATAGCTTACATACTCTTACGTGAGGAACGAGCCAACTTTATCCTAATAAATATTAAATTACTATTATTTATTGTGTTTTATTAGTTTTAATAAATATATATTTTTGTTCCAGCTAATAAACGAGATCAACGTCCAGTTAGCTTTGTTCCGGGACCTGCTGATCCACTTCGGGCAGGCGCATGACAGCCCGGAGCTCCGCGAGCGAGTGCGTCGCTTGCGCAGGTCCTGTGTCGAAGCAACCAAACAAACCAGCCAACTTGTACTGCCTAACTGCAAAAAGTAAGTACCCTCCTAATAAAAATAAAAACAATGTTTAATTCTTTTTTCTTTTTAATAAAAGTTTAAATTACACTTTTATACTTGCTTAGAGTCGACCGTTTCATTGAATATTTTGGTATAAATTAAGATAGAGAAATTATTCAGATAAAACATTATTGAAATGGATGCAAGTATTTAATTTTTTTGTGTAGTACTAAAAAAAAGAACTAAATAAAGACGGTTTCCTAAATACGGTAATAGTATAAAAGAATAAATTTAATACAAATTTTATTTCACTGCAATTTTATACAATGTTTAAATCTGATAAAGATCAAGATTCATCCTTAACTGAAGAAGAACGCGACTCAAATTCCAATTTACAAGTCAATACGAATATCCCTCAACTGTTGAGTGAATTACTGGTACAATGTGATGAATTTTAGTATTTCCGTATAATTTCAGGAGTTGTAAATTTAATTTACGAATATCATTATTGAATAAGGATAAGTATCGTCTGGTAAAGTTTAGCTATTAACAAAGGGCTATTGGAAACAATACAATTGTCTGAAAAGGGTGGCAACCCTTAGTAAAGTGTTGGCAAGCTTGGGCTAAGATTCGAGCCCTTTAGATTAATGCTTCTTCAAACTTGAAAGATGACTCTAACCCTCTGAATTATAAAACGAAACATGAATATCTAAATCGTACAAATCTACTTACCCTGCTAGACTCCCAGATCTACAGCGGTATTACCAGTTCTAAGAGACGAAGGTTGACATTTTTACAGCAAGACCTCTCGTTGAAGCAAACATTTTGGGTCGGCTAATTTCTTAGACGATTTACAAACTTCGGACCCTTTTTTCTGCTAAAGCTAATGCCCATTTTTATAAAACGTACTATTTTCTCTTCAAAGATTTTTCATAACAATTCTAGAAGAAATGATGACCTTTTATTCGTAATTTGTGAAAGTAAAGAAGATACACTTTCATACTCAGTCTCACTTCCTTAATTTAAAGTATTTAAATAATCCATACCTTACCTACCTACTAATATTATAAATGCGAAAATTATTCTGTCCATCTGTTACCTTTTCCCGGCATACAATCGTAAGTTAACATTGTTTTACATAGTTGAAGTCTCGAACAAAAACTAGTAATAAGTATGAAATGAATTTCTATTGTTTACCGGTGCGTAAAAACAATGGACTCAATATGTATGAAAAGAAATACGGATTTCCCAGTATTTTGTTCCTGGTCAATCCAATTTGGGCACTAAAAGCGCGCAGCTTTTTATTGTATGAACCCAGTACTACTTTCCATGTGACAGCCTTTGATAGCTTTCGTGGCGCAGCGATTTAAATCGTTGGCTGTGACACGCGAGATCTCGAGTTGGACGCCCGGCTCAGGCAAGTATTTTTTCAACGAACATTTGGTCTGGGAATGAGGAATAAATATCGTACCTATAGTACAAGTTTGTGGCTTAGTTTAACGCTAATACAATCTACGTTAATCGTATAAGGGTATAATTATTATGGTGTCCTATTGTGCAGGTCCACCAGCGAGGGTTGCGTAGAGCAGCCGCAGCTGGTGCTGTTGTACTTCATGGCGCAGCTGCTACTCCGAGAACTCGCCAAGAGCCATAGGCTCGTGCAGCTCGTGCCCATGGACATGACTTCATATTACGGTACTTGTAGCACTATTGTTTAAGCTCTCAAAAAAGACGGTTTGACCGTGAACATAAGGTCATGTATTTAATTTTCTTTATTTCAGAGGCTGCATAATATATCTTATGTTGAAGTAGGTAAATAAAATATTTATTAGGAGAGTAAGAGTGGGATTAAAAATAATTTTGACTCAGGTGTTTTGAAAAAGATTTTTCTTGTTAATTATAGGTCTTCCTATACTTTTTTGAAAAAACCTATTACAAAATTTACTATACATTACGCACATAAAAAAAACAATTTATGAAAATACAATAAATGTTAACGTTTATTTCTAAAATTTTAACTTTGAATTAAATCTGGCTCCGTCAAGCTACTCTTTCCCAACTTTACCTAACTATAACTCCCTAACAAATTTATCGTAATAACTTTCCATGTACCGTTGGACGAAATTAACTGTTAATTTTATGCTTATATTGTTTAACAATTAACAAACATTTCATCGAAATTTGATATCTATTTGAGTACGCAACACAATATTTACCTCCATTGTAGATAGTTATCCATCTAATACCAAGTCGGTTAAGTTATTCAGTCCTTGCTTAAGGGCTTCTGTTTTAAAGTTATTACGTAATTAGCTAACCTTTTAATATCTTATAGTAACCATATCAATAATCATATAAATTTCATTTCCAGTTTCTTGAACTACTGTTTCAGATTTAAGGAAAATTAAAAAGTCCCATGTTAATAAAATGCCTGCTTGGTTACTGAAAATTCAAGCTTCTAGTTTTATCCATCACAAAGTTATAGGGGGGTTCGGAAATGGCCTGAGTTGCTTCGAGAAAAGAATGGTACGGCCGTGCCTCTTTTTTGACAAAAAGCATCAGGAATAAAGGATCAGAAGATACTGTTTTTAGCAATCAATTAACTTTTATTTGTATCAATATTCGAAGTTATATTGAGACCGATTCTGTACATTCTTCGACACATAATAAATAAACGTTAAATGAATTAAGATACTACTTAAAAATTGCAGTATCTGGTGAGAGGAGATCCATTTTAACAAATCTATTGGTTAAATTCATTACTTGAAACAACAAGCAAAACAAAAGAACTCCTAGAACATTTTTCACTTTTCATTTATTCCACACCCTCTAATTTAAAAATTCCAAGGCATATAACGGTCTGTAACGGGGCCGATAAATTATTAATTCTCATTCGCCGTCGCTGTCGGACTCCGAATTGCGTTTTTGTTTACCATTCTATTTGAAAAACAAAGGTTTTTGTTAAACAGAAAACCGCGCAGGGCCGTCCAACTTCGGCAACGTCATCAGTCAGATCCTGTTATGCAAGCAGATCACACCTGACTTCAACCAGGAAGAACTCTGCAGCATCGCTAAGGATACTCAAGAAATCACGAGAATAGTTAACGACATACAGGAGTACTTACCCCAACACGAAAACCTTAATCACTTAGGTAATTTCCAACTTCTTGTTTGATCTCACGAAAACTCGAATCTTTGTTCACATGAAAATACTTTCCTTCTACCTGTGTACCTCGCGCTACCTTCTACCTATTGAAATGGGAAATTAATAAAACACGCAAAGTAAGAAATCTCGATTTTAGATTTTAAATCAGTTAATAACATAAAAGGAGTTATGTAGGCAAAATATATTCCCTAATTTACTTATTTTCTTATCATATTGGTTAGATACTTTTAAACAACGCTCGATTCTTGAAACAGAAATAGGAACTTTCCAGCACTCGAAGTTCGATTTCGTTGATCATTAACCCAGATTTTATTTTCAGAAACGAACGTCGCTTTGAAGGGTGACGATGTGAACGGCGTGTGGCGCAACAAGCGGAGAGGCTCTCTGTACAAGAGTATGGGTGTGCTCTGCTGTGTGTCGCGGCCGAACTACCTCTGAGGGTGACTGCCCTCGCCCGGCAGGCGTCCCCAGTAGCTCACCAAGCTCAAACTACTCCTAGACTGAAGCTAACTGCAAACACCGAAGCACACGACTACTATCGCCTCAGCTAGAACATCAATACAATGCTTTCCAAGTGCAAGAAAACTTCTGCGGGATATTATCGTTTTCAGGAATCGGTCCTTAATTCGTGGTAGCAATTAGTGTAACTTGCAAGCTACTGGCGACATTTCTCGAAGAAATATTTTTCTTGCAGGGAATTCGGCAACAAGGACTAGTTGTTTAGAGAACATTAGATCCAAGTGTCTTCTTTCTGAAATTGTCCTAGCTTATATCGTTCACGTCGCTGACGATAATAAACCAACATCTTGTAAACGCCATCCGATTTCGGAAATGGACGATTTGAAAACGTGTTCAGAAACAGTGCATAAAATAAATAATAAAACATACGTGTGCGCGGGAGTCAGATGATTATGTACAGAGTAGACAATGAAAGGGTCCATTAGAATGTTTTATGTATAAGTAGAGATGATAAGTAACGTTGTAGGTTCACTTAAGTATAATTATATCATAAGAAGACGCTTAGCATCTCATACAAGTTGTAGATCAATTATAAAATTTATTGAAGTAGATTAATAAGAGTATTATAGTCGATATTACAATTTGTAAAATGCATAGACGGATTTGATTAAATTGTGAATTGCCTGGAATGGGATCAATTGCGTTTAAGTAGGTTTGTAGATCAGAAGCTTTTTTGCATTAAAACAACTATAAATAACAAGCAAAAAAGACTTTTGCCAATTAAATATACTAAATACTCTGCATTCCACTTTCAACTGTACCCCTGAGTTATCCAAAAAAGTAACCAAACTGGTTTTAACTTCAACCCAAAACACCAATTCTTGTCTTCCATAAAATATATCCTTTCTGAATACATAAAAATCTTTCAATTTCATTTAGTTACATTGTTATATCTAAATATTTTATTATTTGGCCTAAAAGTTGTAGTTCTTTAGATGATATTCTAGTCAATTACTATTAGCTCTCCCAGTTAAGGTAATTATTTGTAAACAAATACTTACATTAAAATACATTATTTACCCTACACATACCAACATAAGTAAAAATGTAAATATAATTACGATTATTAGACGTTCAATATTTCAGTCATTAACAAAAAGATACAGTAGATTTTCTCTATTTAAAATTGCTATAATAATTATCAGTGTACATTTTGTTCGAGTAATTTTAATAATCTCACATTTAAAATGAGCAGCTTAAACTTGATTTTGAGCTAGGCATATGATAACATTAATTTGATAACGAATTTTAATTGAAGCAAATTTTAAAACACCTTTATGCAATTTTTGCAATCAAATGTCATACAATTTTACATTATACGAGTATTAGGTAAAGAGCACACATTCACACAATCTAGGCAATAAATAATTTTAAATTAAATTGTAGAATTTTGTCAAAAATTATAGTAATAAAAGATTATTAAAATGGTACTAGTCAATATAATGTATAAGTTATATGTACTTGATAAATGAAATTTATGTACTACATAATCTACTTACTACCTATTTATTGCATTAATGCATTTACTAAAGTGATGACTGTGATATAATCCTAAAACAAAACTATACTTAGAGAAAATGCATGAATAAAGGTAAAGTAAAATAAAAAACCTTGTTTTGTTATTTATATCGGAAAGCTCCTGTCCATATTGGTTCATGAGGGACGGCTACAATCAAATAAAAATATATATATTTTAATGCTCGCCAAATATTCGAATCGAACGGTCAAGAGTAACTTTGTAATGTAAATCGATTTTTGATTATTATCGTCCATCCTGGACTAACATGAAATGGAGCCTATAAGTTGTGATGTATTTATTCCTTTTCGTAAATGCTTTCACCTCTATTCCTCCCAACATAAGGAATAGAAGTCCGGCCCGCTCCGCCACCGCCGCCGCCTCGGTCGTAACGAGCCCTTGGCCTCTTTACTTTACCAAACTCCCCAGAATCTCTCGGTGCAAATCCTTCAAACAAAAACTTTTCAAACAACAACTTAAAATTTAATGTCAATACAATCAGTCTAAAATGCTTTTTTGAGGCCCGTGACGCCTCATTTATACGATATCCACGACTTAGCTCTCATTTATAAACTTAAAAATTTGTTATTTTCTTACTTTCAATTGAAGGACCCAATCTTCGAGACAACCAATCTAAATTATCATTGTTTTTACTTTTGTTATTATTTGATTTTCTTTCTAACAATTTGACCAAGCTGTAAAAAAAAATATACAGAATACAGAATCTTATCTGTTGAGAATAAATATACTAATAATCAAACCATCCCAACGTGTATTTTAAGACTTACTTGTTTACATTAAAAGAACTTTTGTCTTGCATTGCTTCAGGATTTAGAACAATGAATATTTTTGAATAATCGGTTAAATCTAAAGGTTTGTTATTTTGGTTGTTATCGCGTTCTAATAAATCGTTTGGTTGAAGCCGTTTTTTCTTATTTCTTTGTTTAACGTTTTTTCTATCGTTTTTATTGTGATCTGAGATCGATTGAGATAATATTTTCTCAATTTTGGCTAGCGAATCGTATTTGGCATCTGCTTCAGATGATCTGTCTACGCTGTTTAACTGATCTGACAGGTTTTCTTGGTTCCATTTGTGAACTGAATATTCTTTTTGTGGGCGACTTCTGGTTTCGTCATCATCACTTGAGACCGATCGATCATCCAATGCTTTAATTTGAAAGCCGCCAACCGATCCAAGTAAATTATTAGCTTTGGTCGGTTCCTCTGATTCATTTAAATCATTGGTGTTTGTATTCGATTCCAAAAGTTTTAACAGGGAACTAACATCAATATCACGAGTATCAGTACAACATATATTTGATATCACAATTGCAAGAAACACTGTAATACAATAATGAAATGTTAGTATTTAGCTCGGTGCGCCACTTATTGCACTAACGTTTTAAAAACTGGTAAAAAATTAATATATTATATTCTACCACTTTAACATATTTCTCCGTCCAAATTTTACTTACACAATGAATATTCCTTCATAATCTCCATATCGGCCGCTGGAGTCTAAATACAAAGAAACTTATTCTTGAAGTAATCATAACAATTTCATTTTCTTTTATCGGTTTGAATTTTTGTTTATAAAGTTTTGATTAACAAGTTTTCATGAGCCATTGCTATTAAGTTGCGTACTTCATTGAATCCATTGAAATACCTACTTTTAGAATTGGATTGTATTATTTCCGTTTCTCATAATTTCAAAACTCCACATTTTCTTAAGCTACCAACAACAAACTTTGGCACGACAAACCTATTAAAAAAATATTTTCCTATCGTGACCTAACTTAAAACCCTGCCTGCCCTCAAAAATAACGCACAAGTGTTTTGAACTTCCATTACGTCGTGCGTCGGTATATTTGGGGTAAGTAAATATTATTTTTCCATCCCTAACTTTGGGTTACGCCAAGGTAAATATAAATATATTTTTTCAAAATATTTATACAGCGTACTACACATATAAGTATGTGTAGTAGGGACGAGTATTCCATACGAAACGTAACATTGTGCATTGATGAGAACATTATGTAGCTTAAACGCTTGCGACACTGAAGATTTCACTAAAACGTTGCTTTTTCCATAGTCCCGGATCCCTTAAAGAGCTATGTTGACTACTCTCCTGCATAAAGAATGTTTTAAAGCATGCGTGTATTTTAGGGGGGAAAATATTAATAATAAGTCAGAGATTTTTCAGTCAGTAATAACTGGCTTCTGCGCAAGTTTCCGGGTTCGTTTCCAAGCAGGTGCGCTACTTGTGTTTTATATGTGTCATCGTCAGATTGTGTGCACCGTCAGATTGTAGAATACGGAACACTGTGAACTGCTTTAACGCATTATCTATAACGCTCTATAGTTCAGTAGGCTAGGTATTCTGAACACATTAACGTTTTATTTACTATTAAAGTAGTTTACAATTTTCCGTATTCTACAATCTGTTAGTGTTCCTAATATGATAGTGATGTCAATCTGACGGTGAATCTTTCTGCTTTTGAATGTAGTATTCTTTCGATTCTATCAAAATTCACCGAAATTATCTAAATAGTTTAATCTCAATAGTTCAATCTCAAAAGAAGGCTGAGTCAATGTGTGTATTGTAATGTGGTGATGGTAGTAAAGTATGTGATGGGTACGTTGTTTTACGATGGATAGAGTTTTATTTAAAGAAGTGGACCTCAAGTAAAAAATGTATTATCTTTCATAAAGTACGTACCTGCGTTTTGTAGTAATATAAATTATAACGCAGTGGTAATCATAAATCAATCTAGTGATATGCTACACTATTTTATGACTTTTTTACCTCATTATATTTCGATTAATGAAACATACCTATTTCTGATTGTGATCTGAATATTCTTTCATGAATATCAATATCTGTTAAATTTAATATGGATACCGCGATCTCTTGTTTTAAAAGAAATAATTTGAAACCTTAGATTTTTCCAGAACATTTTCTTTTAACAAAGCTTGTTAATAAGAGAATTGAAGATACTTAGTGATTCGTTTCAAGTACCTTTTGTGTTGAGTCAGCGAAAGAAAGCCGCATTCCCTTAAATAAATTACTTCCCATTTATATTTTCTGGATGTTTACTACTGCTACTGTGGATATTTCTTTCAGGGACAGAAAACTGCACTGCATAAAACTCTCATACAAAAATCTGTTATGCTTTAATTTAAAAAGAAATATTTCGTTTTTGTTTTTTTAAACAACTATAATGCGTATAATATAATATAATATATATAATTCAGTTTACAAAGTTTTAGTTTCTGAAGAATAGAACCAGTAAATCAGGATAGCTCTAAAGTTTACTTTAAACTAACCAGATTTACTATAAACTAGCTAATAAGAGTAGGTTACCATTTTATGGGGCTTATAATCCATTTTTGTGGATTTTTCAGGATAATACAACTATTAGAATACAGTAAATTTATGCAGTAAGTTGCATTTTTACAATTATTCAAAGATAAGGGAAGATATTTCATTTATTGCAAAGTAAACAAAAGTGTTGAATATAAATCTGCAGCTCAGTTTTTTACGTGCCTTAGATAACCGACCGACCTGAACCGACAAGTTGAGGGTTCTAGTCTCGGGTTGCAGTAAGTTGTAGCTGCCATGTTCCCGGATAGTGGTGACTGATTCGCAACCTGTCACACTGGGACTCAACATAAACATGCAAAAAAGCGGTGTGTAGCAAATACCTCTGTCAACCCCTCTCAAGGGATTACGGCGTGAGTTTATGTAAAAAATGGTTGAAAAACTAAAAAATCCGAAAAGTTTATTTACCTTGCCATAAAACAAGTGAAAAATAAAAAGCTTTGTAATGAGACGTCTTGCGTGTTCATAGTTTTGTTAACTCACCCTAACAGCTCTTTGACACGTAAAACTTTTTCACAATTAATTATACATGCAGAGGTATGATATAATTCATTTTATGGTTAATACGCCACGAGTCAAGTCGCGGCCTCTTTATTTTTGTTCACGTGATTAAATTGCAACGCAAATAAATAATAAATCGACGTCCTTGCTACGTTAAATAAACAATGAGAAACAACTCTTTGTTAATTATTTTCAAAATAAAACTTTATAAATCTAGCTTGCTCACCAGACTTTAATCTATACATAATTAAAAACAACAACACAAAAATATTGCATTTAGAATGTTTGACCGCAATTAAAGTTCACCCGTCATTTAATAACTCTCTGCATAACAATTTGGGTACTCGTATAACAGACTAGTTTCCCATATTAGTACCTCTACGTACGGTAGGGTATGATTTTTTTTTCAATTGTATGCTATTTTGGTTTTAACCTTTATGTATAATAATTGACATCCTAATTTTAGGGTACCGTACCTACTTACAAAAACCAACGACGATCAGTAAGTAGATAAGTCTACCTGCACCCTCCATGACATCACACAGCCGGCATCCATTAGATAGGTAGCTCGGGAACCAAAACGATGAATGATTTGGACTTATCTCAGTATTCATCCGCAATCCTGTAACGTAATGTGCGTGCCGTGCATGCGCAGTACGTAACTCGTACGTAAACTTGTAAGTAAAAAGGTATAAACGTACCCACCACGTTGATAATACTTCTGCAAAAATAACAGCAAAATTTACTTTCTTTCTTTATCTTAAGTTTGTATTAGATAATCATACGTCATGGCTGTACTTATGTAAAAACTGAAACTTCGGTAAGATTACATTAAGTCAACTCCCATCGGGAATGAAAATGAACCAGAGTACTTATTTGTAGTTACTCGACTACAGTACCAATCCAGTCCTCTTGTTGAACAAACATTGTTTTCTACAACCTACTATTTAACGAATCCTAATATATTCCTTTAAAAAACTGAATAAGCCCTAAAACATGTACCAAGTCTATGTTACTTGTATGTAACTTTAAAATAATCGAAATCTTGATAAATTTATTCGAATATTTATCGACTTGACTTGACTTGCACTTGCCGACTAATTAAGAAAGTTTTAAGTATAGGGTAGTTTACTAACTCCCTAATTATTATTTAATAGAAGACACTGCCATACCTATGGTATATTTTACATTTCATGACAGTCACTTTGTGTAAATAATACATTAGAATTATAACTATAGAAGAGAGACCTTCTGTCACAGGTATTTTATATTTAAGAGAAGGCGTGAAAAAAACCATTTTATTTATTTATTTTATAATATTTTTCTTATGCCTAACGTTAATTGAAATTGTGTGCATATTTAATATTCCTACAAACATCTCCTGGGAAATTTTATGAAGATAAAATTTGCCATTTACAGCATGTTATTTGCGGAAAGTAAACTCAGTTAAGTATGTGGCTTTCCATTTTCACTGCGTCCCCAGAGATGAAATGAATTTGGGGGCCTTTTTACTCTAAATATTCAATTAATCTCCTGAGGCGAGGTATTGGAGACGCGATTTAACTACCATTTTATTTAATCCGGTACGCATACCAAACAGTGATAGAAATCATAGATTTCTTTGTAAAAAAGCAATTGAGGATTAAAACTCGAGTCTAGTGAATGGTTTCTTTGAGCATTCCAACATGGGATTGCAATCCGGCGTCATTTTCATTTCGGCCGGATTCGATCTAATGCAAAACCTTATCTTCAAATCTTACATTTTTGGTGGAAAGTATGACTTCGAGACCATCGTATAGATACTCCTATAGACATCTCCCATGAAGTAGACTAATTTAAAGTTCTCAGAGTCTACTGGAATAATGTGCCATTTGTAAGTATAAATGTTTGTTCGACGATAACTCGAGTATCCTTTATCGGATCGTCTTGAAATTTGTTAGGCGGATTAATAAAGCAAAAATATTGTTTAAGGTCGAACATTAACCAACCAACCGGTCAAAGGGGTCACCGAGATATATAGGTCGTCGCGAGTCCACAGTTTCGGAAGAAATGAAATCATTGTTCTTCATTATTGTATCGTGCAATAGACCCTTTGAAACGGTCAAACTATTCCTACTTTTCTATCAAAATGTAAGGTTTGTAATCAAGAGCTTTGCTCTTCATAATATCTTATAACGTTTAAAAGTGGAAATGTGTTGACTTGACTTAAAATAGCTACTCGTACTAAACTACACAACAGAATACTAAATAGCACTAGCGTAACTACACACCCCTTATTTCCCTGTTATTCGATTTCTGCTCTCTAGGAATTTGAAAATAGAATAGATACACTAATATTTGATGATCCGTGAGTGAGCGAGTTTGTCGTTGATAAAATTAAGACGCTTTAATTTACAATTATTCTTTAACAACTTTTTGAAATTTTATTTTATTTGTTAATTTACCAAGGTACTCGTGTTTAATGTGTCGGTCAACAAAAACTCAAACATCTCCAAAGCTTTATCCTTAAAGAAGCTATAGGGTCAGAATCTCCTGGATAGCATAGTGATTGAAGAGGATGGTGCGACCGTGTCTGTTTTGTTGGCCACCATGGCTTAGTAAGTAAATGGCTTAAATAAGTTCTAAATAGTACCTAGCCTAGACTAGTAGTATAGTGTAATGTGTAGTATAGTATTGTTTGTGCCTTATAATGGATAATAATCATCAGGAATTTTGTTTTTAATGTAACTGACAAACATGCAAGTAACATACATAGGTTGCCCATTGAGTAACATAGATCCTTAAAATTCAGTTGGCACTGTAGCTTAGGGTTGCTTATTTGCAGAATAACACACGAAGCAAGATTATTTTCTTTTGCTAGATGTTCTGTGAAGTAAGTTCTTCCGTAGGCAAAATTGATTAACTGAACACAAAAGCTTTTTCCTTTGTTAGAATGAAGTTCTTACACTTTTTTTCTACGGGCAGGAAAAGGCTCTCTTTTTATTCAAATCTCTTCTATTGACATAGTTTAGGTGAGAAAAGATATGAAGGTTCTAGCAAAAAGTCCTTACTATTCAATCTAAACAAAGTAAATGAAAAAAACCGTTGGAGTTTAGCTGAATACACTTTAAATTTTGGAATTAACTAAATGTGTCGCAGAGCTGGACGATCGATAGAGACATTAAGTTTCATCAAACACGAATCTTGAATCGTTTTTCGTTCGGAAATGGTTTTCATTAAGTATTTCCTAGTAATTAATGGAAAAGACAGGGACGGCACCTGACTTGAAGGGCCCTCGGCACTCGTCGTGGGACACATCTCAAGATTGCAACTCAACCGTCACCACATAACCAAGGCTTATGTCTAAAAATAATGTTTTATACAATACGCCGCTCACTATATACAACACTAAATGTAGGTCTTCAATGAGAACTTAGGAATAATTTTATAAGGTTTTTATTTTCTTTAAATGCTATATTTTACTATCGCATTACAATTACAATGCATATTTTAGGTAGGTATATTTAACCCAAAATCAAACAAAATTACTGATCCTAATATGAAAAACGCCTATTAAATTTAAAATTACAATCGTTTTAGGTATTAAACCGAATGTATTCTAGCAAATTAATAGGTAATAAAGTATGCAAATTAGATTTGAAAGACGACAGGGATAGAATAGAAGGGAGCGAATCGTTTTGAGCGGGATACAAATAGCAGCAATTCGTCCCTGTGAGGAGAATTCGAGCCTTAGTATATTGCTTCCTTAGATTAACACACTCAATTTCCTGACCTCCACCACGATTTGAATCACGACTAACACCAACTTATGCTCAGATAACTTTATAACACTTAATGTTTTGAGAATATGAAAAATTTGTAGTAACTGTAAAACTAGCCAGGTGTCATTTGAAATTTAAAATATAATTTATATTTAGGTTTTCTTATCATTACCTTTTTGAAAGGTTTAATGAGAACGTGAACGTGATTCTCGAGATCTAATAAACTCAACATAAAAAAATCAACAGCAGTTAGTTTTGTTTACTGAGCGTGATGTTAGTTCAAACGTTATAATAGGCTAGGGGGTATGTTAACTTGGGGTACTTACGGATGCTCAGGACGTTACAGTTTGTTACGTGCCTTAAATAACCGACCGACCCAACCCGACAGGTCGAGGGTTCGAGTCTTAGGTTACAGTTAACCGTAGCTTCCATGTTTCTTAATGTACCCGGATAGTGGCGACAGATTCGCAACCTGTCGCACTGGGACTCAAAATAAACATGCGAAAAGCGGTGTGCAGTAAGCACCTCTGCCAACCTCTCTCGAGGGACTACGGCGTGAGTACATGTTTATGTTACTTACGGATGCTAAAATTTCACATTAAGACAACAAAGGAAGCTTCGGTGTGTGTACCTGAGTTTTAATTAAACGTTTTAGCTTCCCAAGACAGGGACAAGAAGCACTAGATCGTTGGAGTTTTCTAGCTTAACCGACGAAAAAAATAAAAACGGAGGAGGTTCTCCAGTTGACCGGTATATTTTTATTTTATGTATGACCATTGACCACGCATAACTTTATACAGATTAGACTGATTTCAATCATTCTTTTTTAATGTACAAAATATACGGATAATACCCACCAGGTTTTAAAATCTTTTCCTTGAATTCATAAACTTTATTCGGTGCGATCATAAATCGAATATTCTTCACATGGTGAGGGGATGATTTTCTTTTCAGGGACAAGCCTTTAAAATACTTTAATGATTTTTATATACGTCGTAACTTTTAAAAACAATCTGAAAGTATAAATACTATCTTGAGGAGATATGTACAAGCATTTTTATTTTATAAGAACATTACTCTATTTAAGAAAAGCAGCTTTTCTATCCTTTTACTTCGATGTAGGACAACGTGAGGAACTAATTTCAGGACATCAAAATGACCATCAATTTTATAGATCAAAATATCGTGAATAAAATAAAAGTCGTAGTATAGAAACCTTGTATTTAAATGAAAATAACATATCGAAAATTTATGTAAGTGTCGCAGCACGAATAGCTTTCTAGAGAATTAAATTGCAGGATTTGGTGAGAATTAACCATACATTACAGTTAGACACACTCAAATTTTAAAAAATCGAGGGTTGGGATAATGGGGGATGACTGATAAATGACCCACCAAATATTAATCTGTCAACCGATTTTGTTTAAAATTGGCACGTATATAGTACTACTAATTAAATCTCATCATGAAGGAATTTTTAAAATTCAACCCTTAAAGGGGCAGCACGGGGTTCAAATTTTATAGTAAAAATCATTTCTTAAATCTTCAGAATATTCCTGTTAACAAATAAATTCAGGTTTTTTTTTTCTTCGGGGGTGAAAAATAGTAAATAAATGGGTTTGTCAACTCTATTGCTATCTCAAAGGTTTAGACTCAATTTTATTGAAGTACTTACTTATGTGTATATGAGCCACAGTAGACTAATAAATAGGTATATTTTCACATTTTAGTTACATAATTTAGTTTAAGTCGGTAAATTTTATTGTTTTATCCTCAATGCTAAGAATAAGCAAGCACATGGGTGATTAGGTAGTTTAGACGACAGATCACTGACAACTGCTTTCTGACCGCTCGCTGTATTCAGCTGTATAGCAGTATAACTAATTCAGGCATCACATAAAACCAGTGTTACCAAGTAAAACCAGTTTTATTTATCAGTATTATGCAAGGTTGTTGCTAAATACGCTTTATTTTTTCCAAATATAACAAAGGAACTCAAGCAGCCTAAATAATAGGTACCGAAATTGTTAGGCAATAGTAGTTACCCTTGAAAAAGAACAAAAAGATATGTTTTGTTTCATGCGTTTTAAAAGGTTAGAATTCTATCTCTCGTGTATTTTTAACCAATGAGCGGAGTGTTTCGGGATCTGTTTGAAGATTTCAATTAATCCAAAATAACCTTTACAAATATACCAATTTCATTTTTAATTTAAACTCAAAACAAAATAAAAGGATAGGTATATATTCGATTCCATTTTATATCAAAACATACAGATTTTATCGTATTTTTCCAGCGTGAAGTAAAATCGTTGACTATTTTAAAAATGTTATGTTTATTTAAACAAAATGGATTGGATGAGCTTTATAGTTCT
Source organism: Choreutis nemorana (assembly GCA_949316135.1). Lineage (NCBI taxonomy): Eukaryota > Metazoa > Arthropoda > Insecta > Lepidoptera > Choreutidae > Choreutis > Choreutis nemorana. The sequence goes on from OX438598.1 coordinate 7,244,054, forward strand.
AAGAATATTAAAAACTTTGTGATTTGTTACTTTTCAGTCTTTCTTAAATTAATTGAAAAAAATAATAATAAGTAATAATAATAAGAAAATAAATAATTTAAAGTTGATATCTACTAATAAATACGGCCCATCTGATTATAGAAGCTATAGGTACTGCAACCTGAAAATCTAGCAACACCAAAAGAAATCTAACTTATACTACATTGAACTATCTGAAGAAAAAAAACAAAACAAAAGTTTATTGAATTATTTTAGTAATATAAGTATAAACCTTACAACCCACTTAGCGTGTTACGGAGGGCTCTATCACCAGATCCATTTTATTATTATAATGATTTCATCTCTACATTCGTAGACTTCGTGCCTTGATGATATCTACGCGAACGTAGAGGCGCATCATTAAGTTGTCATTAACGTCTCACTCGTCTCTTCAAGTACCTACTCCCCTTTCTCTACGTGCTACAGATAATACTGACTCAAAAACGTTAATTTTCTGAAACAAATTAAGAATACCTACTCTTATTATTTATTATCTGAAAATACATTTCTTTCTTCCTTTAATTGCTTTTTCTGCTCAGTTATTTCTCGGAATTTGATTAATAAGAATCTGGTACCATAATATTTATTGTTATTTTTTTAATGTCTCGGTAGTTGAAAACACATTTTTGTTCGGCCTGATACAAGCTTTTTAGTATCTAATGTAGACTTTTTTTGCCAATTAAAAGTTTCACCAGTGTGCCAGCCATAGATTTTACCTTCTGATCTCGCTTGCCAATACAGCTGCAAACTTCTATGAATCTTTGTAAAGCGCCCCTGACGGATTGATGAGGAATTAAGATTGGTCATACAAAATCACTTTAGTAATCTATGTTACCTTACGTGCAGCAAAACTACACGAACTCATGGTAGACATACAGATGGGTCTCCTTTGGTACCTATACAATTCTTAAAAAATCTACAGACTCATGTCATACTCATCAGATTTAAGAAAGGTTAGGTATTTAGTAGACATTAGTTAAAAACCGGCAAAAAAGTCTTCTCACATAAGCAAAACCAGTAAGTATGCCTATAGTTAGCCAAAATGATTAGGTATTCAAGTGATTGTCGCTTGACAAACACTCCTCCGCTTGAGCGGTGTGTGTATTGCAAGCTAACAGCGCTGGCTGCAGCGCCTACAAATCCAGAACGACCGAAACAACTGACTTCGTTAATTAATCATTTAATTGCCACAAAAGCGCTGCAGCACGCTACTCAGACTCAGAATAGGGAGTAATTAATAACATTGTTGCCAGTACCGGATTTTATTATTTTCAAATTTAAAAATTACAACAATAAATTTCTTCAGTAACATTTTTCATCTCGTTATCGTTCTGGTGCAGAAAGTTCGTCATTTGTGCGATGGTGAACCCCTCCACACTTTTTGCAGATAATCTTAAAGTGCTGAAATAGTAAAACAAATATGTACCTACAATAACGAGTAACTACTTGTTCTTTTAATTTTTTCAAGAAAATGTGAAAATTACAAGCTGGATAATTGAAGTAAATTACAGACAAGTATTTAATGTTAATTGAGCATACAAAGCCATTAATCACTATACATGCGCTTATCGTATCTTGTAGCTTTAACCTAACATTAATACCGTTTATCCAATAGAAATACCACTAACGTCTTAGGCCGTTATTGCTAGAGTTAGAAAGCCTGCGCTGCCCGCATCCAGCGGTTTCCCAAGGCTGTCCATAACCTTAATGCTACGACTGCGTTTAATATTGTAATAAATTATACATACTGATATTATGCAATATGTTGAGCACAAAATACTAACCTTAAAATTTACATGGTTTAATGTATTTTTACAGTAGGTAGATCTACGTGCGAGATTGTCTGGGTTGGTACCACCATCCTTTCTATTTCTGCCACGACGCAGTTCCGATTCAAAGGATAAGAGAGTCAGTGTAATTAATGCATAACACCTTTACCTCTACATGGGCAACACATTGGCGGTGCTCTTGACGTTCTCAGACATCGAATGCATCGTCGTGACAATAGGCGGTCATATCACTTACCGTGAGGTGAACCGTCTGCTAGTTTGTCCATTTTTTTTGCAATAAAAAAGTCTACAAAACCTACCAAATTGTATTGTTCCCTTAAGAGATCCATAGCAACAGTATAGTTTCTTTCAGTCCTGATGCCATGCTTTTCCATGAGTTCTACAGCTCTTTCAGTTAAAGCTTCAAGTTCCAGCAAATCAGTTGGCTCCCTGCTCTGACGCATCTCTTCACGTCTTCTGCCAAACCTTGACCCCCAGTTGTGATGACTCCTTGAAGGTCTAAGACTTGACCGCCTACCTAGACCGGCTGTCCTAGCTGACTGACTTTCTTCAGGTAATTTGACCATGTTTTAAATTTTAAAAATCTTTGGAAAATAACAAGGCGACAACTTTTAAAAGACTGACTGTACTCATTTATTTACAGATTCTTATAAATATAATTCTTAATTATCCTGTGATACTGAAGATTGAAAATTAAATAGAAGACTAATTAATAAATGAGGTAATTAAATTGACAGTAAGATAGTGCAATTAAGGTACAAAATACAAAGCAAAATGTAACAATAAGGAATAATAAGCACTTACGGAATAATGAAAATGATACCTCGTCTAAAGCTTTCAACTAAACTAATTAGAGTTGTTAATTACAATCATTATGTAACTATAGCTTATTGTTTTAATATAACATTTCTATTATGATCTTGCACCTTAAAAAGTTATCTACATTTTTACAAAAGAGAAACCTTCTATTGTCCGATTTCCTTTGGTAATAGTTCTGACAGGGAACACTATCTTATGTCTCATTCGTGGTATGTAGGTACTTATTAGTATTACAAGGAGGTTCCTACTTCTTTTATCAACTGTTTAAAAAAAGGAAAATTGGAAAGGGATGCAGCAAAAATTTTGAAATATGAGACATTACGTTCCTATGTATGTATCTATATCAATACATGAAACGTATACAAGTGCCTGTAACTGCCGACATTGCCCCCTGGGTCCGTAATCGTATTCTTCAGACCTGATATAAATAGTCATTATTTTATTTTTTTTATTAAAATCGGAGTGATGGAGTTAAGTAAAACGAATAAAGTACGTAATAATATACGTAAATATATTCTAGTTTATACATACCGGTTTCTATTACATATTTGATAAAAATGTTACAATTGCTTTTAATACATTTATAACTCTGTATTAGAAAAATATATTATTATATATTTAATAAATGGGTCGTAAAAAGTGTAAAGTTTCATTTTCCTCGCGACTCGGATTTGACAAATCGTAAGAACGGCTTACGCCATTACTTAACTACGTCGATATGTGCCATGTACATTAAGTAAGCTTATGTAATAAGAGTTTCATACCAGCTTACAAGATCTAACAAATGTATCCAATAGATACAGCTCAAAAAAATCATGTTCCCTTTATGCCCATACAAGAAAAGAACAAACGCACACACTTACAATGACAAAATATGTCACCTCTTCTTTGATTTAAAAATCAGTCACACATACCACTTTTTATTAATTTACAGTTAAATTTAATATTTATTTAATAATACAGTTAATCTAAGTCTAAGTCAAAATATGTTTTATTCATATAGACTTAAATAAGTACTTTTAAATCGTAATCTCTTTAGGTATATGCACTACACCTGCACCGCGCCCGGTTCGAAACGCTATTTCTACGGGACGATCCGGCAAACTTCCGATGTTATTTTTATATTATTGTAAGTACAATTATCTAAATAAAAATTTTTCTGTATATTTAACTTACATTAAAAATGTCTTTAAGTCCAAATTTAAAAAAAAAACATAAAATAGAAAGGATGCAATGACATGAGGAGAACTAATAGAAATAGTGTAAAAAGTGAAGTGAGCCAGTACAGCACCCGATCACGTGTATAACGTGGATTTCAGCCATCGCCCTCCCCAACCATAATAGATGGAAGTACCCGGTACCCAAACGCTAAAGTAAAATTACTTCCATTTATCTTTATATTTTACATAACATACATACATTTTATGGAAAGCCTTCTTAATTACAAGTTTTTAAAACTTCGTTTCTTACATTTCGGTTACATTTCATTTCACAATTAGCAATAAATTATTTAAAAATGTATAATTATTTCTAGTATCAATACCTTGGCCTAGTCTAACAAATTCGTTTACGTTTCCTTACATCCATAATATTGTCAAAAATATATATTTTACTTACTGTCTTGATAAATGTCGCGGCTATACATAGTACTATGAAAATAGGTAAAATACACCAATCTAGCTATGGGTAGATCTGTTAAATTTCTATTTTGTCCACTGCAATTGCAGCCGAGGTTATTTTACTACTTATTAATTATATGTGAGCATTTCACTGCAGTTTTGAACCGATATTAATGCCTAAGAATTTATTCGATCCTATGTTATTGAACACATCTTTATTTATTTTTTAATCATAATAATAAAAATCTTTATTTAAAAACGAAACATTAACAAAAGTAAATGACATAATGGCAACAGTAGTTAAAACTGTGTCGCAGCCAACATCACCCATCTTCACTAACGTAAAGTAATTTATACATTGTAACATTATTATAAATAGTATGGTATTATTATTAATAAATAGTAGTTTATTAAGTTTTTTATTGGTATAAACATATATAAATTCACATAGATTTATAGACTTTAATAAAATAAAGATACTTTAATAATATTAATTGAAATGTAATTCTTCAAGTAAATTTACATTTGTTTTATAGATGTTATTCAATGTTTAAGTAGTAAATCCAAATTCTGTGACTTTAACAGACATTCAGTTTGATCATACGATAAAGATAAAAGCCATGATGTTATCATTTCTTTACACTCTCGGAAAGTTTTTTAAAGATACCAAGATTTTTGTTTATAAAATAGTATGAATGAATTCCCATATAATGAAATTGTTGCCTAGCCAGCTTTTTTAACATGCCAAACTCATCCGTTACTTATAATAATTATTAATGCTGATTTAAAATTGAAAGATGAATTGTCTTCTATGAATAGCATTACTTCACTGAACATTTTATGGAGCATAAACGAAAGATCATTAATGTAGACTAAGAACAAAAATGGTCCCAGATTAGACCCTTGAGGCACGCCTATTTTTACATTAGATTAGATTATGTAGCGCTTGCGAACTGAATTTTTATAATATTCCCTTTTATTTTATAAGTTACATTACAAAAATATTTCTGTTTACCCTGTTGCACTATAAAAATTTTAAATGTAATATTAGATATTGGATTGCTTTCCAAACCCGGTTGCCCGCGATTCGGGCATATTGAATCAATTCTACAAGTGTATTAAATTAATTAATTAATATAAATATATAAGTTATTTTCGTCTTTATTTTATAACATACATTTAGGGTATTTAATATTTTCGTTACTTAGATAAACCTACATAACATTGTATCATTGTTTGATCATTGGGTTGTGTTATTAATGTAAGATATTTTACAGCTATATTTAATTTGTTTAATTTTGACTCCTCATTGCAATTAGGTCGTAATGATATGACCTAGGTTATACCTAATCGTGGTAATGGTGATTAGAATGGTAGGAAATAAATGGTCCTAAAGTACTTTATATTTTACAAAGACGACCACGTGCAGTTAGAAATTGACAAGAAGCGTTTTAAATTTATTAATTTTGTATAAATTTCAACGGTCTAAATATTATGGTTTATGAGATTCACCCTGCTAACAGGCAGATGGATGATTGTACTGATCGCCTAAATTTAGTAATACACACCCTATGGTTACGGAACTCTAAAAATGTACTACCTACTACAACTTACTTGTCAAAGATTTTAAAAATAAACATTTTCTTTCGTACAATACTTATAAAACTAAATACCAGTGTTTATCTTTAATAAAGAGGAAGCGGAATACTTGCTGCTGAAATGGAACTGAAAAACTAAAACAATTGTTATTTAAGTAAAGTGAAAACTTCCGTAGCGTAGATGACAAAAGAAGACTTAACCACAAATACGCGGAATTATGTCCGATCCCAGCGTAATTCTCACAAAGCCGACAATTAAAATACTTATCTCGTCTTTATTTCATTCTAATAAGTACGACGATTTCCTCTGGAAATATTTTACTTTAAAAAATATGATATTTTTCTTTACAAATACACTAAATTTTTGGGAAAAAAACCGTCAAATCATTCGTTAAATCTTTATCATTATTATATTCTATCTAACAATGGATAAGATAAATCTGTTGTAGTTCCAACAAATATTGGCATTGGCTAAACTTTATCACGGCCTCTTACTCCAATGGCCGACCATAGCATTGGCCGAATTTTCTCTGTAAGTTCCTAAACTGGCATGATTAATGAATGTTAGTCGATAACTTTTTAGCAAAGATATTGTAATCGAGACCGGCAACACTGTTTTGTTAGGTCAAATATAGGAAGTTTCTGATGTTGCCCTTTCAACTGAAAACTTTGGTTAATTATTCAAAATTTATGTTCGCCAAAGTGAGGGAAAATATATGTACTGTTTTATATATATTTTGTAGCCCAATCTAGCCTTATTGAGTTCGATAATTCCGGTAGGTTAAGTTACTAGCCGTATATTGAGTGAGCTCTTTGCCGCCTGTTTTTTTTTTACAAAATTCGATACGTTCCTATGAGGCGTCCGCAAGACGTAGTATAAGCTGGCTGTGCAGGAGTTACAGGTTCTTTTCCTTTTCGGCGTCAGACCAGACAGGTATCTGACCTATCTGTGGTTTCCAGACGAACCTAAGCCTGCCTGCTTTTCATGGTCGTGGTTCATTTACGGCCGCTTTTCTTCAATCTAGGTTAGATTCCTGAGTCCTGTTCATTGGGACCATTGAACAAGCAGCAACTTGGGACACGTGTGGCCGGTCGACTCTCCCTCCAAAAGGAGTTCCTTGGTAAGGGTTCAGCTTCTGGTGAGAGCTTTGCAGACACTGAATTACACTTCATCTCGCTAAACCCAGCACATCGTGCATGTACTTCGGTCATGGCTCGTCTCGTCTCCAAACTGCTCGTCTCGTCGCCGATCTCATACTACTCAATCACAATGGGTAATATTAAACTCATTAAAGCGTTAAGATAAAAAAATATATTCTTAAAATTTTTGAATGAAACTAAAAATAGATCGACGAGTTAAATTACTTAAGAATTAATACTATCAAATACCTAAAGCTAATATATCTACTTTAATAGCTTTGAATGAAGATTAGAAGCAAGTGGAGCAGATGTCTTGTGGCCTCATCAATCAGAAAGTTCGATACCTTCAGATAATGTCAGACTACGGAAGAACCAACATATTGTTTACCAATTAATATCATCTTTCAGCACCCTGAAACTTTAGGTAATTACCTTATCTAGGTAACTTCCTTGGTTTGATTTTGTGGGTATTGTATAGGATATGATACCGAAGACATTTTAAAATAAATATGAAAATTACTTTATTCAATTTTTATTTTTTACCACGTATGTACTTTAAATTAGTTATTGACTAAATTAGATTGAAAAAATTGTTTTAATTATAATTATTTTTAAGAAGTTAAAAATCTGAAACTCGCGCTGAAAATGTTTATGTATTTGTACCTATTAGTATTTTAAGAGATACAAATGCTATCTTTTACAGGCTTTGTTTACCATTTGTGTTAGTTAAATTTAATCTGTAATGTTTTTCAGTGATATACTTTTACACAAATTGTACCGTACTTTCCTTTCAATAATCTGAATTTGATGATTCGTGAATCAGGGGTTTGATGTTGCCAATTAATTTAAATTTAAAAATAAATTGAAAGCAATTATTTATGAACTCAGTAAGCAATTTCTCGAAACAGCGAATTCAAATACCTATCATTTACTTATTCAAACAATTAAAATGAAATACCTACTTAAATTTAGTTTTAAAACATTGTTATTTTACATTAAAATATAATTGCAAGGCATTAAAAAAAAACTTATCTAACACATAACCAACTTATATAAAACAAAGATATTGCGATGGATTTATTTTCTCAAACTCAAATAGTAATTTAAGGCATTTAGCTATGTAGGCTCCTCTATCAAAATACTGTAATATTTTCTCTTTCTCTTTAAGATGTAGCCGTGAACCATGATATAATATTTACGTTGAGTTTACGACAGCTGTAAAATATTTAACGGTTACTGTAGACATGAAACACCGGGTCGCTGATTTTTCTTTGACTCAACTGTTAATTTAATGTTTTGTTTTGTATCTGTACTCTTACCGCCAATTTATACTGGATTATAATGGGATGTGTAGGTGTCACGGTACGCTGGTTATAGGATATTTTTTCTATGAGACATATTATCAGCAACACCTCAATTGATATGTAACAACAAAATACAACTCGGTTCTAACTGAGATTACAAAACTTTGTGTTAAGTTATAAATAAGTTACGGTATATATAAATATGGTAAGCTAAAAGAGAGGCATATTCCAACACTGATTTTTTGTAGATCTATAAAAGAAAAAGTCACTCATTCACTATACAGTGTTTTGTTATGTCTCAAACGGACAAGGCAGCATCAAAATATCTTTAAATACCTTAAATTAGTAGGTCAATAAGCGGCGGAATCACTTTCCAACAGGTGAACTTGTCTGATTTTTTGCCCATAACGTTTAAATTAAAAAAAGTGTAGTGATATAACAAAAATTTATAGTTTTGAGATTTTCCCCTTAACTATAAATTTCAAGACTCAGGTCAACTCTATACGCGAACCTTAGATTATTAACCTGTCTAGATTGTGTCAAATAAAAAACGCAAACTAGATGACAGTGCATTTTTTGCAGGCTTGTGTGCGTAATACCCACACAAGTAAATATGGTATCATAAGTCTTACAAGCATGCCGAGTGATACCAGCTTTTGAATATTTCCCATGATGTATGCGAAAAATGCATTAAAATTTTTAATACTTTTTTTTTCAAATATTGCGTTTGTTTAAAATGTATTAGTTATAAACAAACACAGTACAATAAAAGTATATAATCAAAATTTGAGTTTAATATCCAACGGAATCCTCATTAACCGATTTAATAAGCAATCGGTCATAGTAAAATTATCGCGACAATGTTTTATAGGATAGGGGACAAACTAGCTGACAGATCACCAGATGGAAAATGAATAATGCCGCCCATGGACATTTGCAACACCAGAGGAGCTACAAAATGCGTTGCCGGCCTTAAACCATCAATGTTAACAAAAAAAAAGATTAGGTTTATTATTTACAAAGTAATGTGTTCTTACCATATTCCTATAAAGTTGATAAAAAATTGCCGACTCATAAGGGCGGAAATTTTATTTTTAAGGGAGGACAACACCATAAACTGACCGATTTTAGGGCAAAATTATGCTTCGTATAATTAATTCACTCTGCAACATGTAGTTATAAAAAGTGGACTTGTCAATGTTATGTAATTTTTGCAGTAGCTTCAAGTAGTCTTGTACACTTTTAAGGCGCAATTCGTAATTTTGATATGCCAAAAAAAACGTGTTTGCACTTTAATTTCAGTTTGACTATTAACCGGGCGAAAAGAATATTTACTGTAACTAACATTTCTTTTACGTTTTATGTATAATCAAAGACGTGAACTTACTTTTTAACCGACTTGAAAATGTTAATACTGGGTTCTGATTCCCTCTTACTAAACAAACAGAACGGATAATAACAAAACGATGTTATGAAAAGGGTTTATTTTTTCCTTTTGAGGTACGCAACCAAAAAAAATGACTAAACATCCTCAAAATAAATCGTAAAAAAAACTAACCTAATGTGATTCAGTAGACCTTTATATTTTAAATCGAATTTAATACTTCCTTTCCATAAAATACCCAGATAACCATGAACCACACATCAAATTAAAATCAATGAATATTATAATGATTTAAAACTCATGAAACATCAACTTATTCATACAATTTGTATATCACTTTACTTTAAAAGTAACCTGCCGTATCTTGTTAAAAGTTTTCCTTCCGCCCTAGAAGTTTCCACTTTATATCGAGTTACCATCGATTTATGCTTAACATCGGATTCTAAAGGCCGCTTTTCTTATACTTGACGTCTAAAAGAACGTAAAGCTTTTAGAAAAGCGGTCACTCACAATATTGTGTAAAAAACAATAACGTAAATTTATTTTCCTCATTAGTGAACTGTTATTATTAAGATACATAATTAATTCATATAACTTTTACAGAGAGATGAGAAATACATTTTACTAGGTACCTACTTACTAAAAACACAACTAAAGAAACAGTAAATCCGTATGTTGTTAACCTCGCAGGCTCGTGCAAGTTTTAATAACAGTAATTGACTTCGTTATTTTTTCCTAAACAAGGAAGGAAGTTATAGGTTCTAGGTCTGCCTATTTGTTTACCTTCCATAAAATTTCGGAAGTAGACAGTATCTTTTGTATCGATAACAAGCAATTAACTGCTTCCGTAAAGTTGTTCAAGTTTTTTTGGTAAATGACTAAGACTGACGGAGATTTCTCTGATACTGATTTTTTGTATGGCATTGCCATTTCCCAAGATAAAACCCAATTTTGAAGGCCTAAAGCTCCAATTAACACATTACTAACAAAATTTTAGAAAAATGGTTGTGCTGTCGAACACATAGGTTTGAGATTCTCGCATTACTTAGAATATAAACTACATTATATTCCTAGCTTATTCTCCGTTGTTATAAAGATAATTTATAACAAACAAGGGAGCACTAATATGAGGTAAACATGTTAATCTTGTATGCCACCAACAAATTAAACTAGGGGAGACAAAGATGTTTAGAAGCAAGGGTGAGTTGTAACAACACAGATTTCAGGGAACCAAAAAACGTTAGCGGGTTGCCAATTTCACCTTTCTACTGCTACCTGCCGCCCGCCGTCCTTCAGTACTTGCCCGAGACTAAATTGCAAAATTCCGGCGCAATTGCTTTTACCCCAATAAAATCGCTAAAACTGAATTTCTGACTTTTTTAATGCCTATATTGGAATAACGCATTTATATTTAGTGCGTGTTATTTATGTTTCGAAAGCTTATTAACATAGATTAAATTCATAGCATACTTACAGACGCATAGACTTAATAAAATCCAGACGGAATCTCGCTGTCAAACAGCCGAAGAACGTCATTGGCGGACATTAAGTATGTGAGTGTGAAGTTTTTCAGATAGAAGTAAATTACTCTCTTTAAAAAAAAGGAGTCAAGTGAAAATGTTTTCATTGAAATACAATTACAATAAGTGTAATAATAACTACACGAAAGAATTCGGCAAGAAACTCCGTGTTTGCTTTTTCAAAAATATTACAGTACAGCAATGGGGACGTTGTGTTACTTGCAAGACGCATTGTTTCCCTTACTGGTATTGGATGATGTATTCTTATCTATGTATTATTAACCATATCATTGCTTAATGCCTGCGCTACAAGATTATTTTAGTATAGGACCGAGTTAAAATTTTGCTAAACATGAGTCGCTCATTGCAGGTTATGTAACTAATATGTTGTACTAAACTAATTTCAGTTGTCTAGAATGACAAAAATTGCCGATAGATTTAATAATGTTTGCAGAACATTTATCAATTTCTGCTGATTACATTGATCTGCTCACAAAAACATAAATACTTTGCTGAACCATTAAATAATACCCCTTTATAAATCATCACAATGATTCGTCACTTCCGCGTAAAATACTTTTCATAAAAAGTGATAAGAACAAAACATGTTTATATCTAAGTATTTTAAAGAGAAACTCAATCAAAAACGTTAGAAACAAAACATTTTGAAAAAAAATCCAACTCTTTGGCGCCTTAACCCACCCTTTCCTTAACTTCCAAAATGGGATAGTATGTAAATATAGATATAAAAATTAAGTATCTCAACTCGTTAGGAGTTACGAGGGAACAAAATCTTTCACATTTAGGTATTGCCTTGAATATTTTGGCACAAAAATCTGTATTTTTATGGTTTTTATAAATCCCTATTTAGAGACTACAGTTTTTATATAGGGACTTATACTTTAACTATCGAAGTCCATCCAGCTCTTTGGAAGATGCGTGGTAATAAACATTTTTACAAATATACATACAAGATAAGCGCGAAAAACATAAACCTTCTAAGCAGTCGGATAAAATTACACAAGGTGTATCCAACGACTTCATCTTTAGTAATGTTATGGTGAAAATCTCAAATAACCAGGCAGCTAGCGCCATCTGTGAATAAAAACCATTATGAGCTACATCACGAAGTTGATACAAAATGCGAACCAAACGAAAGCGATTGACAGCGACTGACAAGTGACATTACTACCTTCATTTCACGTTCTTTTACCTACTTAATTCATTTGAACATTAATATAATCCGGTAAAATAGAGATGTAAAATTTATTTGTTAAATGCTAACAGATATCTCTTTTACCTGAGGCAAGTGTGAAGGTGTTAAATAAAGACAGAGCGAACTTTTTATTTTTACTAAGCTGTTACAAATTAGAGGGATTATATGGATAGTCATTAAACACTATATTATGGTGACAAGTGACGACTCATCACATCAATTGCTCGCTTAATTTGTATTGTTTTTTAAACCTATATATGTGTCTTTAAACTTCGATAATGTGGGATCCAACTCATGTTCAAGTTACTATTCAACGAGCACGTGGACTGTTAATTAAAGGTAAAAATGGGACCAATAACTGTTTTGTCACAATTGGGCTTGGGAAAGAAAAATTCCAGACTTCCGTGAAACACAAGTCCACCCAAAACGTAGAATGGATGGAAGAATGCGAATTAAGAATACCTACTCAAGGTAATACAGCTGAAATTGTTTTAAAAGTATGTGACGAGGATTTTGTAAAAGATCATTTACTAGGTCAAGTATCGATTCCGTTAAAAGACCTCGATGTTTATGAGCGACCAAGGAACAGATGGTACCCATTACAAGGAAAAGCTGGAAAAGAAAATGATAAAAACAGAGGTGAACTTGAGGTTAAAGTATCATTTACTGTTAAAGAGGGTAGTTTGACTGACCTTAGTAAAAAGGACAAACACAAGTCATCCTTGTCTAGCATTGCTCAAAATGTTGGTGGCAGTCTAATGAGCATTGGAAGCATTGAAAAAAGGAAGGGTTTGAAAAAATTTGCCAAAAACCTTGGTTCTAAAATAAACCTTAACAAGAAGGACAAAAAAAGTGACTCATCTTCTCTCAGTGGAAGTATTAGTAATCTGAAAAGTTCAGCTGTGTCAACACCTGATCACTCTACTCCAAAGCGTCCTACAGATGAAGCAGATCCTGGTGTTATAAGTGAAGATGATGATGAATTTGCCTTTGATGACTTATCCCATAAAAGTTCTGGGAGCTCCCTTAATGTTCAAACTTTGCCTCGAGGACACAAGTTTACACCTTCTCCTGTTAATGCATCCTTAGAAAATCTTGGAGGAGGAGAATTTTTAAGAAGATCCACTGTTAGTGCCCTTGTAACAAATGAAAAATCTATACCTCAAAAACCAATGAGATTGAGTTTGTGTGCAATAACACCACCTCAACTACCAGCCCATTTGATTGACAAGGATGATGAATGGTCTCAGAAACTGTATTCTAAAGCTAAATCTAGTAGTCCGGCTACTGTTGAAAAAGAGAAGTCTTCAAGTCTTGAAAGGAACAAAAAGCTTGAAAGCCCAAGTTCTCTCAAAGAAAAACCCAGTCCTAAATTCTTTAAAAAATTTGGTAATAAACCTAGAAAAATGGAGGAGAGGATTATTGTAGGTGAAGAAAATATTGAAGAAGAGGAATGCATTAACCCAGCATACAATAACATTCCCCATACTTCACTTAAACAATTTGAGGGCAAGACAAGGGAAGACTTAATTGTTATGATTTATAATCTACAAAAAGATGCTGAATCAGAAAAGAAAAAGAACAAAGATTTAGAAAATTATTTGGATGACTTGCTTCTTAGAGTTATGGAAACAACTCCACGAATTTTACAGAATCCTTATGTAAGGAACAATAGCATGCATATTAGGAACAAGTAATGACAAAAGATTTTAATTTATACAATTATCAGTATTTTAGATTGCATGAATAAATAATCAAGTAATCAATATTTATTCATTACTGATTAAATAGATTTATTACTGATAAACATTTCACTCAGACAAGATTTCTCATTAAAGAAATGTTTATGAATGTGCCTTAACTTTTTTTGGTGTGTACACAGTTCATTGTTCTATTCTTCCAGCACTTGTATGTGCCTAATGATATGTGGGGAAAATGCTTACTAGGCCTATTAAAAATACTTGTCAATTGTATTGTTACATTGTTATAGCTATGTTTATATTAATATCTTGTTGTCATATCTTACTCTAAACATTGTGCTTTATCTCATAGTATTTGAATCAGACTGTGATAGGCAAAAACTCCAGATAGAAATCTGCAATGAGAAAAATTTACATGGATATAAAACAAGGTCATGCAATTAGGTACATAAGGCAGCCATGCTGGTTCTATGTGCCAAAGTGAAAGTTCACATATGTATGTTAGTCAATCAAATAATAAATTAAAAATTTAATTTACATTCTGCATGCATGTCTTTATTTTGGATATACTTGATATAAAATATGTTCATTTCCATTTTTATAAGAAAAACAATCCATCCATATGTGAGTGAAAATATAAAGTAGATTTTAGTATCTAAGGAAAAGTAAAACATTAATTTATCTGTAGCCCACAAGGTACCTATGTATTAAGAATTGTACTGAGAAAATGATTAAAAAAATAGTCTATTAGAAATAGTTGAATACCTATCTGATTTAAGTGATCACATCAAGTGCAAATATATTAAATATGCCTATGTGCAATATATTATAAAGAAAACGTTATTTTTAGATTTTTCTTATATAGATGATAGCTTAATATATAAGTATATAGTTAAAGTTAAAATTAACTTTCAAAATATACTCTCAGTTGTTATAACAGTTCCAGTAGATTTTAAAATGATGTTAATACATCAATTTTTTTTCGTTTTGATAAACATGTAACATTAAATTATTTGAAAGTAAGTGTCATAGTTGTATGTAAGCATTTAAATATACTTACAGATTTATGTAACAAAAAAAGAAGTATGTTTAAAAAAAAATCTCCACGTGAAAATATTTAAAAAAATGTATATTTTCTAAGAGAACAAAATGAACTAATTTTAAACATAATATTATGATAAAATTTGCTAACATATTAAGCCATTAAAAAGATATTATTCTGGTTAGGCTAATTAGTAAAAAAGCTACTTTCTCTTATTTAAATTAGTTTCCATCTAATAGTTAAGAGGAAAGTATGTTTTACAATGTTTTCTAATTAGAACTACATGTCATGTAATAAATTTAATAAAAATACATTTTGTTTTATTTCAGGGTATAAATTGTTTATTTAATATGAATCTTATAAGATTCTAAATAGCAGGAAGTATACATTATTTGTGACGACGGCTTTTCACTGGAGCAGTGACAGGGGCAGGTGTGGAATAAGTTTTTTGTGACAATTTATTCATGTAGTAGATTGTAATTATAGAGAAAATTAAGCTGAAAAAAAAAACATTAGTTGAGACCAATATTATAAAAGTAAATGTTAATTTGTTTGTTACTCAATCATAAAAAAGGGATTAAGATTCAATTTTACACAAAGATTAAAAGTAAAGAATATATTTTTTTACTATTTAGAATAGAAAACCACTCTGCATCCATTTTTTTTTTTTATCTTACAAGAAAAGAATGTCAATCAACTAAGTTGAGCTATATTGGGAAGAAATTAACTTTGATTATGTATTTATCTGTATGTAATTTACATATCTTTTTTTGACATGAAAACTAAATATATATATTAATAACTGTGGGACCTAAAACAACTGTCTCCTAAAATGTTTTCAATAAAAGCACATACATGAAATGATTTACATCCATATTTCACATGTATAATTAGAACAAAATGAGTTATTTAAATAGTGACAATTGTAACTGATGTAGAAGCTTTAAAGGCAGAATTCTTTAGCTTATATCTTACCACGTAGTAAAGCATATTCTGTGAACCATCCCAGCTGCTATCAATGAGATTCCCATGGACAGAACTATCTCTGGTAACTTTATCTGGAAACTTTTACCAAAAAGAGTAGCTTCTAAATTTCCAACTGCCTGAAATATATTTATAAGGATACTATTTGAAAAAACTTATATATATAAAATAAAAACAAAGGAAGTAATTACAAAAAAGATGGAGATGGAAATTTAATTTATAATCCTGTTTTTTTGGTTTCTGAAATAAGCTTTTTTAGTCATGTTTGAATGACATATCCTGATTAATTGTCTCTGCTTATCTGTTACACCTGGAAGGTGCAAAAAGTTATTTTCTTATTCTATCTCAAGAACCGAGCTGTTTATCAGGTAGGCTTGGTATAAATATTTGAAGTAAATCGAAAATATTAAATGCACTTTATTAAAACGTCGATATTTTTGAAAAGGATACTGTAACGAAAAACATAAACATC
This sequence comes from Choreutis nemorana, assembly GCA_949316135.1. Taxonomy (NCBI): domain Eukaryota; kingdom Metazoa; phylum Arthropoda; class Insecta; order Lepidoptera; family Choreutidae; genus Choreutis; species Choreutis nemorana. The sequence continues at coordinate 7,260,681 of OX438598.1, forward strand.
ACAGAACCGAGGTATCCACCAAATATAATAGTAACAGGAGATTTCACCAGTAAAGGCTTATACATTTGCATTCCAGAAAATATCAATAATGTTAAAATAGATGATAACACGAAAGACGTGGCACTGTTCACCGCTGCAACAAGAACATTTTGATTAATATAGTGGACGTTCATGAACTGGATTCAAAGTACCAACTACATAATTTAGTAATCACCCATTTTAGAATTAAATAGATATCAATCACAAAATCAAATGTGGAATCTTAGCCGGTAAAATAAAACGGCTGTCTGACTATAGTCACATCAAACCTAATGACTTTTTATGATTCGTTCATTAATTTAACCTTTGTTCTGTTGGCCACAACATGTTCGAATCGTACAAAAACCGATCAAAGATTTCTGATTAGATATATTTATCACCAAGCCCTATCAAAAATACGAAACAAATCAAATAACACATTTACAAAAACTCTAAATAAAATGACATTATTTTACGCGACTTTATGTAGCCTAATATTTTAGTAAATAGGAGGCAACATATGGGGTGATTTGGGCAATACTATTTAAATTGACATCTGTTATCATATCAGTAAGCATTTTAAGTTTACGTTATCAATTTGCGTTTCCATTTTTTTACCCTTTCCCACCCACCCGGCTGGAACTATAGAATCTTTATCTTAAAAGTTTACTTTATTTATACTTACGCTTGGATACTACAATTTGTATTTGTTTTAATGTTGAGTGTGCCTTTAGTATTTATCAGTATGTTTACTTTTAGCTCTTAAAGTCAAATCTTATAAAAGATAAAAACATTCTACTTTTAAAAGTATTAGAGATAAGTGTGTCTTGTTTATTAACCTGCATTTATAATTTAGTTTGGTGGAAATGTTAAAATCCACTAGTGCAACCATTTCAAAGTACTTAAAAAATTTAAAAGACCCTAAACGGTTTATTGTAAGTAGATATAATAACATGAAGCTCTGATATATAATTTTTATAGTATTGTTTAAATTCACTTGATTTGAACATGTTATTTATTTTAAGTTAGAAACTTGAGATATTGAATTATTCATTTTCTTTTGTATGTTTTAGAGCACCTCAACAACAGATATCAGGATATATGAAGTTGGTCCAAGAGATGGTTTGCAAAATGAAAGTAAATTTGTGCCAACTGATATTAAAGTTGAGCTTATAAACAAACTTTCAAAAGCTGGCTTAAAAAATATAGAATCTGCCAGGTAAGTGGATCTCCAGTATTTTAACATATGTGAGACACAATCCATTTTTAACCAACTTCAGAAAAGGAGGAGGTTTTCAGTTCAACTTTTATATTTTTAGTTACAATTTTAAATCAAAAGTTGTGCTGAAATTGTCAACAATTTTTACAGTTTTGTTAGTCCAAAATGGGTGAAACAGATGAGCGATGGAGTAGATGTGATGAAAAACATCACAAGACTTCCTGGTGTCAACTACCCAGTGTTGATACCAAATCTGAAAGGATATGAAAATGCTGTAAGTTTATACACTTAGGACTAAATATGTACCTATGAAAATATTTTATAAATTTTACTTTCAATAAGTAGCATGTTACTTGACTTGACTTATTTATAGATAGGATTTGAGTTAAGTTTAAATACTTTTTATTATATTTGCATACCTAATAATAAATTTATGTTCTTTTAGAAACAATGCAACATAGAAGAAGTGGCAATTTTTCCAGCTGGTTCCGAAGGATTCTCCCAAAAGAATTTGAACTGCTCTGTCAAAGAAGGCTTGAATAGATTTAAACTGGTTGCTGATCAAGCAGTGAAGGATGGCCTGAGGGTCAGAGGATACATTTCGTGCATTGTTGGCTGTCCCTATGATGGACCTATACATCCAAAAAAGATAGCAAAGGTATTTACTTACAACTATGGTAGTTGTAATGCTTTTGGTCTTTTGAGTTAGATTTTAATATTCTAAACTACATATCTACATACTAATAAAAATTATAAATACGCAAGATACCGTGTTATGTGTGTTTGCTGCAGTCCAAAAATCAGAACCTAATTTACTTTGGAAAGTAGTTGATAGGTTAGACAAATATGGGCCATGGTCATCCATATATCATGAGTTTGAAGGTAACAGAGCAACCCAAGCATTTATTTCTTACATCAAAATAAATGATGCTCACACTCTTTGTGTTGAGGAGACATTGGAGGCTCTTCTTCACATTCTCCTTCCTGACGACACTATCGAAAATTATACCGACTATCATCGTGAAATGAGGCTCATGGCTGCAGTTCCAACCATATCTCCTTCGTCCGATCTTCCGACTTTAGACGAACTGGTAAAATTTTTGGGAGTTACTGGTTAATAAGGCCTCTGGGGAAGACAAAATATCAAATAAGATGATTAAGAAAGCTGAAAAGTCCGCTGGTGATTCTATTTTAGTTTTATATTATAACTGTTGCATTGCTGAAGGGGTTTTTCCTCAGATTTGGCGCCGCGGACTAATTAAAATCATACATAAAAACGGTGATTAGCCACCCGATGATCCAAAATCGTATAGACCCATTACCGTGTTTAAAATAAATTCAGTAACAGTTAAAAAGCAAAACTCGGTTTGATACTAGAAAATAAATTTCATTTTATTGAACACACATTAAGCAAGTTAGCGAAAAATGAACACGATCATTTTTATGCGCTAAAAGAATATCAACTTGGACCTGGAGTTTGTCGTTTAAGCCTTTAAAAATAATTTATACTGCTACTTTCTTGGGCTGGATTTGTTACGGAGCCACGATTTTTGGGACTTTGGGAGGTAGAGCCACGATTGTCGCTGCGCGACGTAAATTGCTTCAGAGTCAGAGATTAGCTCTAATGTTTCCTTGTAAAGCATACTGAAACGTCAGCACTTTACCGGTAGATTTAAAAATATAACGGCGTGCGGCAATGTATTACAACTCGCGGAATGGTATGAGTTTAGATTTTCTTTAACCGAAGGATAGGGCTAGAATAAGTATATTATTTTATAGTAACGAAAACGTTCAGAAAAAACTAATCAACGAATGTCAAACTAGATGGGATACTTCGACAAAGGACGGTTTAAATAAAACTAACGGCATGGTAACTTTGAGGGCAATCTTTATTTATTTAACTTGGTGCCGTCTTCTCTTTGCAAATGTGCAACGTCGGATCAAGAATTTATACAAACTGCTCATCATATCTTGTGGGAGTGTATTCTCTGGCATAACGAACGGTCAACCATGCTAAATTCGATTCAAATCTCTGCATGTAGTCCTTTTTATTACATAGATCTTGCTAAAACGAAGGGAAACTTACGTGCTTTTAAAAAGTGTTTCCACCAATATTACTGGTGTAAGATTTAGATTAGAATTTAATTTATCCCCTGTTAGTGGCGTGCCGTAATGTTTTGACGGTCAGGCTTCTCCTGACTGTCTCCCCTTTAGTTTTTTGGCCTCTGGACCATTTCAATTGCTGTCTCCTCTTTGCTCTGTCTGTCTGAAACCGCTTTCTTACTACCTCTTATTTCTATTATTAGCCGGTAGGGTGTACGGACACAGCCTGTGCGTCTTTGCACAGCTGCATTACTTGTTGATTATTATATTAAAAGACGCCACTGTTGATCCTGATAAACATGAGTTGTAGCGGTGGGACAGAGTGGCGGGTGTGCTCCGATACTCTGTTATAATCCCCGTAAAATAGTAAAACACCTTGGAACCATGCTGACGTAAAATTGACAGCATCAGAAAAGTACAGATGATATCTAACGTTAATTTAATTATTCATATCTTTTTGAGTTATTATTTTCAATATGACAAAATAATAATCAGAAGATTTTACTCAAAAAACTTTATAAAAATGTGAAAAATAACAATAATCCGACTAGTGTTAGGTACTTCAATATAAGGTTGTGACGTCAATTTGATGTATCCAATTTGGCCGCCAGGCGTTTTACTATTTTACGGGGCTTATTCCTTTTACATGTCTATCGAACATCTATCAAACGCATTTTCATAAAATTTAGCAAGAAGACTGATGGAATCATAAGGAAGAAATAGGGTTTTTAGGGTTTTTTTTTCTCTAAAAAAAAAAAAAATACAAGTAAAACACAGACCAAGTCACAAGCAAACCAGAAAGCAAGTAAAAAATTCTATAGATCAGCTAGCTATCTAACACATTCCAATATTGTTAAAAAGATAACTGAAGATTTACTGGCAATGGGTTGTTATGAAGTTTCCCTGGGCGACACTATCGGCGTGGGAACTGCAGGGTCGGTCCGGAAACTGCTCAAGGAAGTCTTGACTGTGGCGCCCCCTGAGAAACTCGCGCTACACTTCCACGACACATATGGACAAGGACTTTCAAATCTACTTGCAGGATTAGATGTAAGTTTTACAAAACTTTCATTATTCCTTGAATTGTATAGAGAGAAAAAAACGTCTAGCGGCGATTCAAAGAACTAGAAACGTTCAGTATCTCGGACGGAGAGGACGTAAGTAGTAAGGATTCCGTTTTTCCATTTTGCCTAGGGAACCATACAATATGAGTTTTGCATTAAGGTAACTAAGAATCTTTCTGATAAAGAAGATTCATGTGACAACTTAGTTTCAATGGCACCTCTACCTGAAACAAGGAATTATGTATTCAAAATGTTCTGATGGGTATTAAGATTAAACTGCAGGTTGGCACTTTATCTGTATCTTTTTCAAGTACCTTCTATTTTCAAATGATTTAGTTTAGGTTTACATTTTTAAATAGGAAGTTTATTAACTACCAAATTTCACAAAAAGTGGTTTAGTATAATTTTCAAATATATTTATAATACATTACAAAGCTAGATTATATCATAACTTTTCATACAAAAAATAAATAAAACACATATGGCAACTCTTGACCTGGCAGCTTAAATTTCCATTTACTTGCAGAAACAATTGTGAAGTGCGAATGAGACGATATCGCTAATATTGACCTTTATCAAACTATTGATAATAAAATACTAATGACTACAGTTTTCAATCAATTATTTATGGTGAAACTATCGATAAGTATCTAACAACTCTAATTTAAGGAACGAACAAGTAGCTAGGTACTTTAATAGCATTCCAATGAAGAAGCAGTTTTTGACAAAAGAAATTTGACTGACAAAATTTCACTTCTGCCTTTACACTTTAGATTAACCATTCTATTTATTTATTTGGTCCAAACAAGAACGTACAAATAAATAAAAATCTACAGAAATTCCTTTTCTTCCAAAATGCCGCCGAATGTTTCTGGGATGTTTCCGAGCCACCCATCTATACACAACATAAAGCGACCCCTATTTACTCCTGTAGTCATGGAATCCGAGTTTAGATTGTTTTTATTATGTTTTGAGGTATCATCTTATGAAGTCTGTTTTCCGTTTTTATATTGAAATTCTCAGCACATTTGTTTATTGTTTTTCCTTAGTTCACTGTTTTATACGTGTGTGTGATTTCCGATGCTATGTACCTACCATATTTTTCGATATTTGTTTACTTTCTGTAAAATATGTTATCGAAGTTTCTTGTAAACACGCGATTGCGGTTGGAAACGATGACAGAGCAATACTTAAAATATTAATACCTACCTATTTCTTTACATATAGGTATGTTATTATTTAAAATCATGCAATTATTGTTGTCTTTCAATGACGTAACTAATTTATCATATTTTATCTTCGATAGGAATATTACGTACTAGGTATAAAACATTTTGCCAACTAATACAAACAAGTTTTCTATGCTTGATAAAACGTAGGTATCTACATTATATTGGGTAGTTGTGCTTTTATTCGAGTCTATTATTATTACTGTGCGTGTACAATGTGTACATAACAATGTGTAAATAGATAGATTCAATAGTAAAAAACGATTACCTAACATAAAATAAAAAAACTAAACCTGATTGTCTTTGTAAAATCTAACTAAATAGGAACTAAACATTCCGATTAGAACTAACATAAGAACGATTAACCAAAAATAATAGAAGATCTAAAGGTTGATATCATTTTTGTACCCCAAAACAATAACCATATTTCTAACATATTATAGTCTTATAAAGATTTTGTTGTTTTAGTTTGGAATTACAACCGTGGACTCATCGATATCTGGTCTCGGAGGTTGCCCTTACGCTCGAGGAGCAACCGGAAACCTTGCAACTGAAGACCTCGTATATTTTCTATACGGCTTAGGAGTTAACACCAACGTAGACTTGGTGAAACTAATAGAAGCCGGTCGGTACATCTCCAACTTCCTCGGCAAACCGACAGAATCAAGAGTCAACAGAGCCTTAAGCGACCGATTCCAGAACCACAAGGACATCGTTAAAATGGCATCATGTGATGTGTAATTTACTTAAAATCATAAGTTGTACAAAAGTAAATTGTAAATATTGAATTTCTGATTTTTTTGTATCAACATCCACATTCGCTTATAAGTATTTAGTACCCATAAATTGTTAAAAGTAATTAAAGCTAATAAGTGTTTAATTAATGCGTTCAGCAACAAGTGGTAAAGTTTTATAAATTTTATCATGCGGGCTGGAATCGAGAAGGGAGTAATGTAGGTATAGCAGACAATCACTCAGGCCGAGCGACGCGCACTAGTGTTGCGCGCGCGCACCAAACAACTCGCTTTTACATTCAATTGACCTTATTTACCCAATCTGATCTTGAACGGGGTCGATCAACTTTTGCTTCAAAACAATTGTAATAGTGTTTTCAAAATAAGGATTTGGATTAGAATTCAACATAGAGTGATTGTATGGAAATAAAGAAACAATGGAGGTCATAGTCAATGAAGATATTAAAATAGGTGGCAAAAACCCGTGTTTTATAATTGCGGAAATCGGTCAAAATCATCAAGGTGATATTGACATTGCTAAAAAGTTAATAAAAGCGGCAAAGGTAAGTCTTGTTTCAGCTTTTCTTTGTTCTTTGTACAGATTGCATGAAATCGTTTTTGTTATGTATCTATTATTGCAGATGTAGGTATTATGTCACACCTAAACAAGGCGTAGGTACCTACTTTATATTATCTACTGTATCTACTAACTAGTAGTACCTACCTAGTTGTTATGGATATTTCAATCTTGTTAGGAATGTTATAGTTGAAAGATACACATATCTATTTTAATAACCAATTAATATTTAAAAACAGATACACTAACAAACAGAAGAACATAAAATTTATACTGTCACGGCTATTCGCTGGCTAATTTAAATAAATAAGCGGTGATATAATACGAGTTCGTACTTTAACTAGAGATAAGTAAGTGGGTACAACAGTGATCGATAGGTTGTACCTATTGATTACTAAATAGAAAACTTTTGTTAATTTTTATCGCAAAAGATTTATGACGTTTATTTAAGATGAAGATGTATCATATATGAAGATGCATAACCTCATAATTTGAGTGCATAACAAAGATTTATCTATTGTAATATGTTGCAAAGGGAACCTGCATATGCTTATCTAAACACTAACGTAAATATGTAAACATCATTACTCACAACAATGACATGTGTAGTACACTCATTTACTTGTTTCTTGGAAAAAGATTATTTAAAAAATAAACCTTATTCCTTCACACACAAGGATTAAACAAAAACAGTTTGTTACTAGTTCAACGCGCGGACTAAAATCATGTTTTATGATTCCTTTGTTTGTTTCAGGAAGCAGGTGCCAACTGTGTCAAGTTTCAAAAGACTTGTCTGAAAGAGAAATTCACAAAGACTTATTTGCAACGGCCGTACGACAACCCAAACTCCTGGGGGAAAACGTATGGTGATCACAAAAATCACTTGGAATTTTCCGATAGCCAATACCGAGAACTTTTTAAATATGCTCAGGAAATTGGAATATTCTTCACCGCTTCTGCTATGGACATGGTTAGTACTGAACAACCGTAGATTCTTCATTAAGCCTATAATTGTCAGTCAAAATAATATGTTTGCTACTTTTCAGGTATCCTTCGACTTTTTGGTCAACCTTAAACTGCCCTTCATTAAAATCGGATCAGGAGACTCAAACAATCCTTTATTTTTGGAGTACGCAGCATCCAAAAAGATCCCTTTAATAATATCAACTGGTATGGTCGATAAGTCCGTTGTAAAGACTATATACGACATAATATCAGCTCAACACAAAAAGTTTTGTCTGCTCCACTGCGTATCAGCGTATCCAGTACCATTTGAAGACTGCAATCTTACTGTCCTCCAAGATTACAAGAACACGTTTGATGTCCCCGTGGGCTACTCCAGCCATGAGCTGGGAACTGCAGTCGCTCTCGGTGCAGTTGCTTTAGGTGCTAAGGTAAATAATAATAATACACGTACTAGATAGTAATATAATTAGTTTGACTTTTTTCCCGATCTTTTAATTTCCGATATGAGACAAATAAAGAAGAAAAAGATAAGAAATTTCAAATAGTCTTTATTTTCAAGCTTAAGCTAAAGTCTTTTTTATTAATTTTACAATTTAAGATAATTGAGAAACACATAACGCTGGACAAATCGATGAAAGGCACAGACCACGTGTGCTCCTTAACTCCGGATGAACTGAAGCAATTGGTTAACGACGTGAGAGTCATTGAGGCCTCGCTTGGAACTCCAATCAAAAGGGTTGTCACCTCAGGTATGTACGTAGCACAGTGAAACGCCAAAAATCCAAATCTATATATCGTTCATCAGATAACATTGATGGGTACACTAAGTATATTAGATAAAGAGGAAAGAAAAAATATCGACACGACAAAATTACATATGCTCACAAAACATGAAGAAAACCGCATGTCAAGCATTCCTCTGTTCGTCGAAACGGTCCGAGACTTCGAAAACAATTCCTAAACATTAGTTTATGAAAGAATACGCCGATGAAAGAATGTATCACGGGGCCGGCCGCAGAACCAATATGAAAAACAAACAATAAAACTCTTATTCATTATGATTTCAGAAATACCTTGCATCGACAAACTTCAGAAATCTTTAGTGATGGGCAGCACGAAAAACAAAGGCGAGTTACTATATCCTGGAGACGTGAAGATCAAAGTAGCAGAGCCTAAAGGCTTAAATGCGCTTAACTATGAAGACGTTATCTACAAAACATTAGTATACGACAAAAAAGAAGACGATCCACTTTATGAGGGTGACTTTTGTTGAACCGTATCATATTCCATAAAAATGTATCACATGACAAATGTACGAACAGCGAATTTAATAACATAACAAAAAATTGCAATTTATAATAACTTTGTAAATACTCTCTTTTCACTTATTATCGCATCAGTTAATGGGTGTTTCAATATTTACTGATAATAAAATTAAATAAAGCAGAAATGACTCGACAAGCTTGATAAAAACTATAATTATAATTTCTTTCAAAGAGAACATTTAAACCAACGTTTATTTACCAAACGAACAAAACCGCGTGGTTAGACAGAATACGTAGAAAAAAAGTTGTGTCTATTGACTTGTGAATTCGGTCTTAAATGGATTTTTTCAGAGTTAACACTAAATTTATTTTTCACTGGCTACTCAATTTTGTTAGAAATACATTTTGGGGGCTTTATAGCTCCCGCAATAAAGACGAATCTAACGTTCAGTAAATATAAGGGAACGTAGGGACGAATAATGGACGTACATAAAAGTCAACACATAAGCGACATTTGACCGATTTTAGCGACACCCGTAGCGCATTGGCCTAAACTGATGGCAGAGAGACGAGTGTTCCCGGATTCGAAACTCAGCTAGGAAAGGTACTTTTGTAACGAACGCGAGTAGATATTTTACCTGGGGTCATGGATGTTTTCCATATATTTGCATTGCTTGGTACCTACCCATAGAACAAGCCTTGTTAGCTAAAATTAAGACGGACAAAGAAGACATTTTGTGTAAAATGTCCTACATATTACGTAGGTGAAGCAATTTTATCATTTAGTCATTCTTATTATAATTTTAGTTTTATTATCAATAATTATTAGCAATTTGTGTATTTGACAATACCTACTAGTAGTATTTACTTGCAGCTGTACCTTGGGCTGACTCTGATGATCTATATGCAGCTGTACTTTAAGCTAACTCTGATGATTAAAATTAATGAGACCATTTTTAGTGTTTTTTCACATGTGGCGAGTAAAATTGTAATTTATGAGTTTGGCCATGATGCGGTCGCTGGGGCATGTGAAAAGTTGTCTAAATAGCTCATACATATTCCTATACACGGCACGGTCATCGTGCAGAAACCGGATGCATGTGAAAAGGCCTGACATACGCCACCTTGACTATGTGGCTAGCTTTACACTGACTATTGTGACAGATAAGTGATAGTGATTAATAAGCATAATAATGATATAATAATTACTTATTTTATAATAATAAAAACAATGATCTTGCAGTACTATTATCCCAAGTAAGTCTATATTTTCTGCATTTTCATCATATTTCTTACGATTAAAATAAATACTCGAGAGAAAATGTTTTATTTCAACAATTGACCATACTTTATGCAATTAATTATTTTATGCAGGCGACAACGAACTCCATCTAGTACTAAAAGTACCTACTAAAATAAATCCGATGAAGTAAGCATCGACACTTTGCCTAAAAATAACTAAAATGAAGAGTTTAAATATTTAATATACCGCGTCGTACACGACTTGTTTTACGTCAACTTCCATTCATAAAAGTTTTGCGATAATTTGTGCTGCAAACCGAGCGTGTTTCCGGACCTAGCGAGCGACTCACTGACGTTTTTGCTCACAAATCGCTCAATATCTATTTTCGGAAGAAAGCGATAAAAGACAAGCTACCAATGCAACGGTCAGCACGCTCCGGGCGGCTGAAATGCACGGCGTACTCCTGCATCTATTTTATTATCTATAGAATCGGTATTTTATTTTTATTGTAGTACAAAGGCGGTGTATCGGTGGTGTGTGGTGTAATAGTTAAGTGGCGCAGCAGGTAGGGGCAGAAGTTGGCGGCGTGCCCGCGACAGCTTCAGTCCCCGGAGCGCCGGCCCGCCATCCACCTGCGCGCTCGTCTGCGCCCGCTCCTCGTACGCTCTAACCGTACCCTCAACCAAACTTACCACTGGCTGCTTATTGGAAAGTAACAGCAGCATACCACTACGCACTGACATTTGCATATTTCCCACCTAGAATCGTTTCTAGGAAGCAGCGAAAGCGTTGCCGCGATATAGGTCGCCCGGTAGTGCTCGCAGCGGGATATTTTTATTACTACTGTTGTGTGCAGACATACGAGTGCCTTGCGTTACTGGTTAGATGTATTATTATTTATAGCTTAGATAGTTTCTGTAATCGTAAAACTCATTCCATAAACATTCTGTGTGAATATTGTCGGGAGACGGTAGAGCCTCTGAGTAAGTTGTGTTTTGGATTGGCATTTCCCGCGGACAAAAATAACGATGGACTGTGATTAAGTGTTTTAAAAGTGAATAGTGGCATTTATGAGGAGATCGTGACATTTTCAGTGCATTTTTTTTTAAATAAGTGAAGATGCATCATATGTTTCCTTTGGCAAAGGGCGACCCGCTGTGCCCGCTGGGGTTCCACCCGCAGGTGCGGTGGCCGACGCGTTGCAAGCGCTGCTTCCGAGACTACAAGGAGCACGGGGGTGGTACCGCTGGCGGGAGGAAGAAGGAGGATGACTTCACTGCCTCCACGCCAAGCCTCTCCTCCTGGAGCTCACCAGCGTCGCGGTATATTATACTCATATACAAATAAATCATTCCTTTTAATTAAAACAAATAAGTACCTTCCTGTTTTAAACGAAATCGAACCAGTTTAAAGAAATTAGGCAGATAACATTTTATCAAGAGTACAGAAAAGTATTTTGTATCCATTTTTATTTTACCAAATATCCTAAAAGATTCGTGGCAAGAATCCAAATTCCAAGCGTTTTTGAGAATTGTTTGTATTTAGCCAGCAATTCAGTTTGCTTTGACGTAATACTCTGCTACTGTAGGAAGCAGTAACACGGGGTATAAAAACCTACCTACCTAAATAATACTAAAGTTTACGTTAAATTTATTCTCGATAAGATGGGGTGTGTCCGGAAATAATAATTTTGTTTTATTTTAGAAAAAATAAGATTAGGTTTACCTTAAAATTATAAGTTATTTTAAATTTTTGTACATAAATAGAAGTCGTGATGAAGAGATTGGTGCAGCCGGGGAGAGAACCGGACGAGGATGGGTTTCCAGTACAAACCTTTCCACAGAACCACCCAAGAAAGATATTACTACAGGTACTTATATGCCATAGATAAATTATTGGTAGTCGCGGTGCTCCTACTAGATGGAGCATAAGCAGAAGAAAAATGCGGCAAATCCAAGCACGCCAATCTGGCGAAGTTAATTCAATCTCCTAGCAACGGAAGACTGATGATGACGTGCCGTATGTCTTAAATAGATTGCCATATTAGTTAGTTACTAATGTATTGAAAGATTCGGACTAAATACTAAATTCATTTGGGTTCTCTTACTTCTGTTTCAGTTTACTCTGGTTATGTTATTTACTCATTAATTATCTTACTATGTTTATGTTTTTTTTTAAACAACTTGATGTATATTTACTGTTATCATTACCTCTAGGTCTTATAAGTTTCATATCAGTATGTGAACTACATTGTGGGCGATTCATTTATACCTCCTTTGTTTATTGCTGTACATTTAAAACGCTGTAATGTTTCGTTGTCTATAGTTCCAAATTAAGAAAATAAAAATAAAATAAATAAATAAATATTCAGAAGTAATTAATAGAACTATTGATTTGTAAAATGTATGATAACACAAAAATTACCCTCTATAATTATGTATCAAAATTTCAATACGGCGTGGGGTTCAAAAGATATTCGACCCAAACAGTATTTTTTTCTCGTGAACATTTTGCACGGAGTTACAAAACCAGGCATCGATATGTTTGAATATTTAAAAAATACGTACTAATATTATATGTATGTGCATACTTTTAAGGCTACATTAATGAGGTACTAGACTAAAACTTAATCATTTTCCCATTAATCGGGAGAAACTTTAAAAGTTGACAGCATTGCCCTTTACCCACTGACACAAACATCGATGCTACTGACACAAATGTCAAGAGTATGTTGCTGCATTGATTGAGCTATTGGTAATAAGAAGGGCATCTAGTCAGAGTAAACCTTTTACATAAACAAAGTTAAACACACATAACAACGTAACACCTCTGCCAAGCCCTCTCGAGGGACTTTATGTTATGTTGATGCGAAGGAATTCGAAGTTCTACTAGCGATCGTTATAGACGTTAATATGACAGAACCTACACTTGTCTTCCTAAACAGCCGACAATTCCTAACCTTATATTTTCACACAAAGTTCATCAATCGAGTCATTTGTTTATAAAATAAACAAGGAAAGGAACTTCAATCCAATTCCGACTATCATAGATATTTTAATGACAGAACCTTTATCTTGCTTTTCGAAGCACCTATCCTGTGCTAACCTTTGAGTTTGTTAAATAAAACAAAGCTTTATAAATAAAATAAATAACCACATCGCGACACACACATTGACTAGCCCTGCACTAAGTATCGTAAGAACTTGTATCGCAGGTGCTAAGCAATGATATGGTATATATGTACTAAATAAATAAGAATACAACATCGAAGAACGGTAAGCGAGACAATGCGTCTTGCAAATAACACAAAGTCCCGCCCCCGCCGGAACCCAAAACCTCTAGCGTAGCAGTCGGCTGTTTACACCACTGCGCCACCGAGGTCGTTATTTGTAAAACAAGGTATTTACTATAAATTTGTCACAAGGGTTTAGCAAGATGAGCGCCTCATGGACATCAACGCCGGACCTGGGGGCAAACGAAGACTCCACAAACGCAGTCACCGTCAGCCTAAAGCTTCCCAAACGCAGGCTCACGGGTCCTATAACACCCTTAGACACCGGACAAACCAACGTCACCAGTGAGTAAAAGAACCTGACGCAAATGTTAGAACTATAAGTAATCATAGAGTTCCTTCTTATTTTTAACTAACATAAGGTAGGTAAGACACGATCTAATGTCAACACTGAGTGAGTAAACTCAATGGAAACTAAAAACTACTAAAAATGTAGGTCTCTTTATTAACTTTTATAAAGCTACGCCCTATTCATAAGAAAACAGTTACGACTTATGTTAGTTACTACAATGCCTTCCTTTTTATGGGCCAACTTCAAAAATCTGTTGATAAAAAGTGGCATAACATTGAAATACCCAAGCTGTTACTAATTGAAAACTTAGTATGGATCAAGGCTTGACTTCTTTTTTTGTTTTATGATACTCGAAAGGTACGGAAACGGTAACTTTGCGTCGCAAATCAGCGTCTCCTCCGCCTCCTACTCCGCCTGCGCATCTCACCATCAATAAGAATGATTCCTTAGCAGAACGTGTAAGAAAGGTAAGGATAAACTGTCAAATATCTGAGCATAGTAATCAAATTTTGATACAAAAGAATCAATATGCATAAAAATCAAGAAATAATGTATACCATTTTCGTTATGTATATATATGTAGTCATGAATTAACCAATCTATCTATCTGTACATATTACATATTATAAAACGAAAGTCAACATATTCATATATCAACATAGGATGGACATATTTTTGAGGATGGTTTAATGCATATTTCGTTAAGGTTTTATTATCTAGGCTATTTCAATCCATGGTTATCCTCGAATAATTAAAAAAAGAACGCGCGTGTACTGAAAAAATTAAATGATAAATTATTCCAGGTTGTATTTTTGTTTTTAAAAGTTGGTTAAATAAAGTTAGGAGGTGATTATATACATGTTAATACAATTGATTTTGTTTCTTTACTTTTTCTCAACTTTTAACACCAAACTTTATTTTAGTCGCAAACATTTTTCTGGTTAGCGATATTTAATACTTCATCTTATATGCTAAATTACCCGCGTGAAGCTGGGGCGGACCGCTAGTAAAATATAAAATATGTTCCTCACCTTCAATCTTGATATTTGTGTGAAGAGTATTCTTAAGTAGGTCAGAACAATATTAGTGTTGTCTGAAGCTTCACTTCTCCTGTTGCGATGCTTAAAATAACCTCAAAAGGTCACCATCAAGATTAGGGTTTGGCATTTCGCAAACGCAAGAGGAAATGTTATTTCGAAAAAAAATCAACTCTACATTTTATTTAGTTCAAATTTATTGTAACTTTTATTTATAGATGCAACTTATAAAAGCACAAAACAGCTTTGAAAAAGAGTCTAGTATAGAAAAAGATAGAGAAAAAAGAAGCTCCTCAAGAAGTAAAGAAGAAGAAAAGTGCACTCGGCAAAGAGACGATAAGAAAAAAGAAGAAAACACGACTCGTTCTTCTTCTAAAGATGATGTGAATTTCATGATGCAGGTAAAATAAGAAAAACTATTATAAAAATAATACACCTGTACACCTAATTAATATGTATTAATATGTTTTAATAAATTTTTAAACGTGGAATAATTTTAGTTCAATTTCATGTATCGGGATTATTTTTTGCGTATGAATATTTTATAATTTGTTAAGAAATGCTGTTGCCTTGTTATGCAGTTGTATTAAGGCTTCTCCAAACAGAAAGCGTATTGAGCGCGCGTCGCGTTTTAACGCCGCGCTAATTTAACGTCAAACTGACTAGATTAGTATAATATAACGTTGCGTTCGGCTAGCGCTGGCACCTCCGAAAAGTTTGGAAAAGCCTTTAACAATAACTTTTTTTCGTTAAAACTAGTGCTTTATTATTTTATTTGTAGGTGAAGAGTTCAAGATCCTCAGTTACTAAGCCTCCTTTAAGAGGAGGGCCATCTAAAGATAGAGAAGAGCCTTCCGACGATGAAAGTACAGTTGGTACTGTTACGACAGAGACAACACTGGTCGATGCGAACGTTAAAGAATACCAGGTAAGAATTTCTTATCAAAAAACAACTGCACGTCTACTTCAACACTGATTTAATTTAAAGCGGTTGACTATAGAAATCAATTTATGCTTTAAGGAAAAGTACCTATTAAGACTATTTTTTGTTATTTGTCAATCCTTTCTTGAAATCAAAGTGCATCATTCAATCACTGATATACTGTTATTGTTTTCAGGAGCAAGTTGAAAGTTTGAAACAGGAGGTAGACACTTTAAGGAAAAGATGTGAACGTGTCGAAAAAGAAAAAAGTGATATACTGCTCCGTAGATTGGCAAACATTGACACAGCCAACAAATACACGACTGGAAGATCATCTGAAGTTCTCAAACTTCAACAAAAAGTTAATGAACTCAATTCACAGAACGAAGATTTAAAAGATGAGAAAAAACATCTCTCTTTAAAAATTAAAGAAGTTGAAGCTGAATTAGAGGTAGAGAAGCACTCTCATACTCTTAATTAGCACCACTTAAAACAAAATTAGTAATTATTATTGAAATAATTTATTAGTTAATAATATTAAAGTAAAAATGTTTAGTACCTAAATAAAAGCGCAGCAAAGCAGACATTTTAAAATAAATAATACAAAATTTTACAGTCGCGCCCATCCATTGAAGCACAAACACGCCAGATAGAACAACTGCGAGCAAAACTATTAGCAGCAGAAACACTTTGTGAGGAACTCATGGACGAAAATGAAGATATGAAGAAAGAATTGCGGGACTTAGAAGAGGAAATAGAAGAAATGCAAGATAATTTCAGGTAACTACTTAAAAACCTCTTTAAATAAATCCTTTAGCCTAAAAAGCATATTGGAGGAACGCAGCAAAGTAGACAGACATCCTATGTGAACATGTTCAGTTGTAGGTTTCACAATTTATGAAAGTGAGTTGTCAATCAGTGAATGAGATATAATATTATTTATATAATTTTCTTATGTGACATATTTTATTTTTCAGAGAAGATCAGGCAGATGAATATTCATCATTAAGAAGGGAGTTAGAACAGACAATTAAAAATTGTAGAGTTTTATCGTTTAAGTTAAAAAAGACTGAAAGAAAAGCTGATCAGCTTGAACAAGAAAAATCTGAACAGGAAAAGAAGTTGTTAGAGGTATGATCTAGAGAGCTATTGTTATATATTTATGAGACATATAAAATATATCTTAGTTTCTAGCACATTAATTTACATAAAAGTGACCATGAATAAATTGAGAATATTATTTTAAATAAATGACATTCCTATTGTTTTTATCAGATTGTCGGTGGGAAGCAAGGAATGGATCGTGAAAATCGTATCAAGCAACTAGAACAAGAAGTAAAACGATCTAACGAAATCGCCTCAAGATTACAACGAGAACTAGCAGATGCCAATTCAAAATTATCGACGGCTTCTGGCGGACCACCAGCAAACCTTAGCAAACAAACTAAACTTGATGTAAGCTCTAGAACATAATATGAAAACCACAAAAATATGTTTTTCTTAATAATATAATATTATGTTTCCACAGCAAAAAGTATCGCGTTCATCATTAACTCGAGGCGGAAGCCAGGAGGACCCAGCGCAACTTCTGAGAGATCTTCAAGACTCATTAGAACGGGAAGCTGATTTGAGAGAACAACTTAAAAATGCAGAGGAAGAAGTATGTTCAGTTTAACTGTGTAGCATATATACTTCTAAAAATATCGAAATATTTTAAGAAAATAAAAATGTTTACATACCCTTTAAGTTTGCAAAAAAGTTGTGCGGTTAATGTTTCCATTTGCAAATTTCACTCAAATCAATCATCAATACTAACTGTAACAATTACATTTAATAGGGCATTAGCTTTCGATAGCAGCCAGCTGGAACTAAGCCAATGATATCCTGAGTCAGCGCTGTGACACAAATAGACAAATGTTAGACGTCTAACTTTATAAATAATTGCGCATGCTTTTACATTGTTTTTACAAAAATGATAAGATTTTTTTAAATCCTTGTCTTCGAACAGGCAAACCGATATCGACAGCGCTTTGGAGGCAGAAGAATACCCCCGATTACAAACGTTCAGCAATCTTCTCACCCTGATCTCATTCCTTCTCAAACCATATCTCCAGATAATGATAGCATACATGATCAAAACCTCACTCAAATACGGTTACTTGAAATGCAAATTGCTTTAGAAAGCAAGTTATCTTCATTAGACATAAGCCAAATATCAGTCGGCAAAAGCCAATTTACCCAGGCGCCACAAGATCATTCTTTACAATATTCACAAGGTTGCCAAACTGACATCGTGTTGATTCATGATGTGTCGACAGAAACTATGAAACTAGTTTTAGACTCTTGTATCCAATGTAATAGTGATGTTTTAGAAATGTACTCTCAGACTGAAAAGCCGTTTAGAAAAATGAAGACAACTCAGACGGACAATATTGGTGTTAATTCTTTTGCACAAACAAATAAAACAAAGTCAAGAAACTCTGTTGCACAGACACCGGCAAAGATGAATGACGATAAAAGTTTACAAGTTTTACGTTCAAGAAAAGAAAGCATAGATGCTAGCATAGAAACTGAAGTTAAAATCATGTTTAATCAAGGATCTATGACCGACGACACTGTTTATTTGGCTTATCATTCATTTACTGGCTCTGTAGACTCATGGTCTACTGAAATTGAAAGAAATGAAATAAATAATCCCGAACAAAAAGAAAAATCTGAAAGTCCTCCTTTAACTCCCGAAAAAGATAGTCCTCCCGCTCATTTCTCTAATCCTTTTGTTTCATTGTTTAATCCATTGGCAGTAAGGTTACCAGATCTAGGTATATACATTTTAAAATCATAATTAATATGTGTCGTTTTTCTTACAGTGTCGTAACATAAAACAAGTACCCTGTATTGATTTAGCTAACGTATACAAATTGTTTGAATAAACAAAACTAATATTTTCAGGCAAATAACTTACGTAAAACAGCATCAAGGGTAGAGGACGACAATGAATCTTTGCTACTTCAGCTGAAGAAAATGGCTACCAAAGCCAGAAGTATGTCAAACTAATTTTGTAATAGAAGAACCAGGCTGTTTTAACAATTACTCAAAAAGCGTTTTCTGTCATTTTAACCAGTTTTTATAACAAATGCATTTTACTAGTCTTCATGTATATGCAACCTTATCATTACTAACAAGCCTTTTACAATAAAAATAACAGGCAAATAAATGGTAGCCATTTTCTACGGTTCGAAAATGTGATGTGTAAATTTTGGTATCGTGTTATTATTCGCCATTCCAATACTTCAGGAACATTAATTTAGTTTTTTATTGTTTACCTAATTAACTGTGTGCATCGGCTTTGTTACTAAAATATAATTTGAGTTTAAAGATAGAAACTATCATGTTTAGATTATAATTTATTAACTATTGCAGCTCGTAAGCTTTCACCAACGCCACCGGTAAACAGACTTGCTATCGAAGCGCCAAACGAAAAAGATGAAGGAATATCGGATGAGGAGGATCCTGCGGAATTACGACTGTTACTGGAACTCAATGAGCAGGTAATTAAAAAAATTCAAATTTAAGATTCTTTGTACAAACATACCATAAAAAATATTTATTTAACATAGGAAGCAGCAGTTTTACGTCGCAAGGCAGAAGAACTAGAACTGGATAGAGAATCTTTAAAGAAGCAAGTTAAGGAACTATCTGAAAAAGTTTCAAATGCTGCAACGAAAACGACTACAAACAGTTCACTAGTAGTTCGGCGCAATTCTCCAAAGTCAAACAACTTGGCCGAGGAAAAAGTAAAAGTAAGAATACTCATATTTCGTTAATAACTATTGTTTACACTCACAGCACACTATCATTTATTTTAAATTTTAAATGTTTAAGGTTTTAGAAGATGAAATTGCAGATTTACGAAAGAAGCTTATAGAAAAGGAGCGCGATTGTGAAAGATTACATGCGGAACTAAGTATAGCACAAAAGAAACCAAAAGGTTCTCTTATTAAAAGCAAGTAAGTATAAAAGATACACAATCGTGTTTTAAAGATGCTGATAACATTACAATACAAAAAACAATATATCTATAGCAGCTGCACGTCAAATTGCTTAGGATAGGAATTACCAATCAGTTATTACATTTTGCAGATCCCTTGACGGTGACCAACAAAATGTTGATCTTAAACGACAGCTTCAAGTTATTGATCAAGAAGCAAGTGTTCTTCGAACGAAAACGCAAAGTCTTGAAGCTGATAATGAAAAACTACAGGCAGAAAACAAAAAATTACTGGTAATAAGAGACGTCTTACATAGTGTCCAACTGAATTAAGCTAATAGTTTTAATAAATATCTACCTTAACTTATTTTTTAGCTATTAAAGAATACCAAAACACTAAGAGCTGATAAGTCAATGGAACTAAATGCAAATAAAATAACAAAGTTAGAAACGGAATTAAAAGAAGCTTTAAGTAAAATTAAGGATCTTGAAAATAATAAGGACAAGGACGATAAAACTGAAAAAAAAGTACGCTTCGGTGGAGATATCGCAAAGAAAGATGCCGATGCTCTTAAAGCAAAACAAGAAGAACTTGACAAAGTCAAATTAAACTTAACAAAGGTAATAATTGTGACGCTGGTTTATTTTTACATTTTAACATTACCTTTCTGATCTCTAAAAACAAATATTTTCAGATTGAGAAAGAAAATAGCAAATTAAATGCAGCCTTAAAATCTCTGAAAGAAGATGCTTTAAAATCGTTTAGGCCAAGAACACCTAAAAAGCCAACTGATATGACAACTAAACTACAAATGAAGAAAATGGTAGATGACTTAGAAAATGAAATTGGTATGGATGCTTTCATAAAAACTTTCAGAAAATGTAGACAAATCTAAAATCAGTTCTATCCAAAATGTTATTATTGTTTAAAGCAAAAGCTACAATCCATTCTAAAACTAATCTAAAATCTCTGCAGACTGAAATGATATACTAGTGTTGTTGACCTTGCATCTATATTTTATAACTAACTATCAAATAATACTACAAAACTATTTTATACTTTTTGTTTTTGATTAAATTTTAGGTGAAATGTATGTTATTATGAAAAATGCGGGTCTGTCAGCTGATGGAATTAGTGCAAAAACACAACTAGAGAAAGACGTTGAAGAAATTAAATCAAAGTTATCTAAGACCGAGTCGGAGTTTACAAATGAAAAAAATAGGTTGCAAACTGAAATAGCTAGATTAAAAGATATAAATTCCAAATTAGAATCAGAGAAATCAACGTTTGTTGACAAATATAAAAAACTAGAAACGGACCATAAAAATGTAGTTAGTGAATGTAAATCAATAAAAGAAGAAAAGAAATCAATAGAAAGCCAAATAGATAAAATATCCTCTGATCTCAGTAAGTGTATAGTAACAAAGTATTCTAATATAGTTGTTACTCTATGATAAAAATATAAAACCGAATACTAACAGTCTATTGTTTTTAGAATTAGCGAATGCCGAAAAGACGTCTCTAACTCAAAACGTCAAAAAGATAAATGACCTTAAAAAAGACATAGAAGCGAAAGAAAAAGAAATAGAGAGACTTAACAAAGAAGTAGATAATGTTACTAAACTTGAACAAGATAAAAATAAATTGTTGAAAGAGGTATGTTGTTACTTTATTTTCAATAATATCCCTACCCATAATTTAATTTCTTACATGTTATATTATGCATTTTATTTTACAGGTAGGGGATAAGGCCAAAAAAATTGTGGAATTAGAGAAGAAACTTAAAGAAGCTGAAGATAAATCTAAACGAGCTGAAAAACAACTTCTTTTGCGAAAGGACAGGGTAACAAAATTAGAAAAAGAGGTAAGAAAATATTTAATTAAAATTAAAATATTACTTCATTTCCTCATTCGCTCTAGATTTTTTATAATTTTGCATCATGTTCAAAAACAGCTCTCGGAAGAAAAAGAACACACTGAAGCATTAACTACTTCACAGAGACGCTTATCGATTGATTTTACAAGTGAAAAAGACGTAATGCAAGCCAAACTTTTTAAAGCAGAAAGCAAAGTTATTACTTTAGAAACTGATATAAGGGAAATGAAAGCGGATTACCTTAGCAAAATAACTCATTTGGAATCCACAATCGCAGCGAAAGACATTCATATCAAACAGCTGGTACATTTATTTTTAGAGTGAACCTACCAGCACGACCCCTATAGTTTTTAGTGTCCTTGACTCCCTGAAATACTTTGTGAAAACTAAAACATTTTAACTCCAGGTATTAAACAAATTTCTACTTGTATTTTATATTAAATACATAATCTAAATTATAGGAAGATGCATTACGAGAAACATCTAATCAAAAGTATGATGAAGCCGTCTCAACAGTGGAAATGTCACAACTTAAGGAAAAACTTGAGACAACTAGCAAGGAGCTCATCGAAAAGGAAGAAGAATTAGCTTCAGCTAGAAAAGATCTCATGAAAACGGAAAAGGAACTATCGACATTACGATCTGAAACAAGTCAAACAAAATCGGAAATATCTAAATTAGAAAATGAAAGAAAGGAATTAGAAAGTAAACTTCAAGCTGAAAAGAAGGACTCCAGTTACTGGGAAAGTAAGGCGTCTGAATTGGACACAGATTTACAGGTAATCTTTAAAATTAAGTATTTATTGAATTTATAGAAGAACTTCTCCTTAGAAATTACTTTGATTACAATAAATAAATTTTACAGGCTGAAAGAAAAAAAGTTGAAAGAATTCGGGTTTCACATGACAAAGATATTAAAAACAAGGAAGCAGAACTAGCAACACTCAAAGGCAAACTTAAAGTTCTCGAACAAAGTTCTGGGGCTGGTGCAAAGAGAATAGCCGACCTTAAACAGGAATATGAAGAAACTGTAAAGAGTAAGTTTCAAAGAGTTACTTTTGAAAATAATGACAAATTTTATTGTATAAATCATGTTTTTATTCTTTAGAATTAGAACATTCCCTAGCAGTTGAAAAAGCTGAGTATGACGAATTGACTGGTAAATATGAGTTATTAGAAGAAGAGCATGTTGTGACAAAGGCAAGATTAACAGTGGAAAAAGAACAAGCTCAAGGGTATGTATCGTTCAAAATTTAAGAAAACACTTATTTTTGTTGTTACGCCTTATTTTTATTACTAATTTATTGCAGAGAATTAAGTCACGTTCAAAAAGAATTAGCATCAACATTAGATGAATTGAAGATTACCCAGGATACCTATGAAAATGACTCTTCAACTTGGGAAAAGGAAAAGTCCGAAATGCAGGTACAGCTATAATAAAAAACATTCATAAATGTAACCATTATTTTTTAGTACACACTAAAAAACTAGGGATATATAGTTTTTTTTTTGTGATGATAAGATTTTTGTCAATAGACCGAGATATCTTCCCTTCAAAATCGATTATGCGGTGGTGGTTGGGAAGTGGAAAAAGCACGTCTGACTACCCGTCTCGATCAGCGTGAAAAAGAACTTCGCTCTGCATTGGAACAAGCTGAAGTACTAACCCATACGCAAGGTCAAACGAAAAAAGAGGTAAGAGTGTTCAAAACCAATATTCGATTATTAGTTTGCATGAAAACTGGATATTAATCTTAACCCGTCTATGGGGCATTTAAACATCGAGTAGATCTTGATTTAAGATTTTCATTACAGTTGGATGAGGCAAGACAGAAACTAGAAGACTATGAAAGAGTTTCAAAGATTCAAAGAAACTTAGCCATCGAAAAAGGTGAACTAGAAAAAGAA
Source organism: Choreutis nemorana (assembly GCA_949316135.1). Classification (NCBI taxonomy): domain Eukaryota; kingdom Metazoa; phylum Arthropoda; class Insecta; order Lepidoptera; family Choreutidae; genus Choreutis; species Choreutis nemorana. The sequence goes on from OX438598.1 coordinate 7,284,415, forward strand.
CTAAATACATTGCACTCTCGATTAGACGTAGCAGAGAAAGCAAGAAAGAACGAACTAACCGAGACTAAGATGCGATACGAAGGGCAAATGAACACAATGAGAGATGAACTAAAGTCTCTTCAAAACCAGGTAAGAAAAGTTATAAAATAATTAATAATAAGAATAATAATTTAAAGTAATTTAATTAGAATATAAAAAAGTAATATAACTTATTAATTTATAATAATTAAGGTAATTTTAGTAGAGTATAAAAACTCATCAAATAATGCTCATTTTGCAGGTTTCACGATTCCGCAGAGAAAGGGACAACTATAAACAGATGCTTGAAGCTGCACAAAAATCTATGGCTGAAATCAAAAATGGGGATAAATCTACTAGATCTAAGAGAACTTCAATTTCTAGTAATGATGAAGTATGTCATACATACTAAAATAAGTGAACTATTGCTTGTTATACTTCAAACTAAAGAATATATTTTCAGGAGGAGTATAGAACGAAACTTGCAACACTGGAGCAACAAGTATCTTGTCTTGAGGATGAACTATGTGAAGCAAGAATGAATGCATCAAAGTTAAATACCGAACTAGTGAGCGAAAGGTCATCTGCTGAAGTTAAATTAGCAGAAATGCAATCCAAGCTTAACGAGGTGAGACTTAATTACTTATGATCTTTAAAAGCTAACATGAGATTTTTTTTTATTTTTTTTTCTTTGTAAGTACGAAGAAGAACGGCTCCTATCATCAGGACGTGCTAGAGTTGCGGGTATGGGCACACGCATGGAGCTCGCCTGGCACAAGGAGAGGGATGAACAACAACGGCTGCTGCAAGAAACCTCCACATTGGCGAGAGACCTCAGGCAAACGCTGTTTGAGGTACTTCTTAAACAATTACAACAACATTCCTTGTAAATTAATATAGTAAATGAAAAAAGGTAATCTTTTCTTTTTTGTAAAAGGTGGAACGGGAGCGAGAAAAGGAAAGATTGGATATGAAGAGGAGAATAGATCAGCTTAAGAGAACGACTGAAGAGGAAACCGAGGAAGCTAAGAAAAAGGCAAGTAACAACATTATTTTCAAAGCTTTTAACACAAAATCTTAATCAATCTTTATTAGTTATAAGAGTTTTCTTTGATGTCATAAAAATTTAAATTGGCAACAAGAACAAGACTGCATGTTAGACCAACGTGATATAATTTACAAAAAAAAAACGTAGCAGTGGTTGATGTTGGTTGTGTCAGTTATTGTTCAAAGAGATACGACTGAGAGAAGAATTGAATTCATTAAGAATTTGAAGGAAAACTATAACGGCTTAGATACATATGTTAGTTCAAGAGTTTTAAATGCCTAACTTGTCAAATGCTCTTATATGGAAAACTTCGTATAAAAATAAGGAAAAAATAAGAAAACAAGTAAAATATCTTATGATTGCTTACCCGGCCAGTTTTATTTCAGTATTCATCAATTTGCTAAAAATTTAAGCAACAATAAAAACTTTTTTATGGCATTGCCATCACCATGGCAATAACTGAGTATTTTGCCAGTGTCAAGTAATTTTTCTTTTAAGTTTTGATGCGGGATGAAATGATGATGAGATGAATAATGAGAGGATGGAAATGATAGATGGAATGATGAGTATGCCTACAGTTAATATGCTAGATCTATTACTGTAGGCTTTACTGAGTTAGTTGGGAAATTACGAAAAGAGCAGCCAAATCTTCGTATTTCTCCTTCTCCACAATTGTACAGCATTACAGATATGCACTAGTTAAACACTACATTTACATATCAGATTCATCTGATATAGAAAAAGACAATAACATAATAAAATTTTAATCGCCACTTCTCGTTTCCAAAAAGTAACTCTACACTAACTAATGATTACTTTAGAGCCTTTTACCACAAAAGAATTCTAACCCAAAAACTAACTAAAAAGTAAAAAGATAACCGGTCTCAAAAACTTGTATTTGGAACGTAAACATCTAAACGTTTACGTTACGAGATTTGTCACGTAGGGTGTCTCTCGCATAAAGCGCAATAAGAAGCTTAGCTTCAAAAATATGACAATTGATTAAAATTAACATCATAATTTCAGGTACAAGAACTACAATGCGACTTGCTTGAACTGCGGGACGCACACGCCAAACTTAGAACAGCCAATGAGAAGCTACGACGAGATAAAGAACGTCATGATCGTGATAGAGATCAGAGCAAACTACTTGTTGGTTCACTAAAACGCGCTCAACAGGTAAAACTTAATTTTAAATGTGCTAAGTAAAAACATAAACGCAAAATTTATACTGGTTTTTTTTATAGGAGGATGACCGAATAATAACTCAGTTATTAGAAACCATAGATGATCTGATGAAACAAAAGCCCGATCTTTTCCCGACGGAGACAAATGTGAAACCAGAAAAGAGTCTTCTAACACCTACACCTCCTAGACGCAATAGGGTAAAAAAAACATTCCTATAAAATCTTATGTCGTAATCGATTTAAACTGTGCGACATTAGAATTCAACATCACCCTATTATTAAGATGGGATTTGGAACCTTTAGGTTGTGGTACATGCTCATGTTTTTTAAATGTGAAACACCTGAGCTTAGCGCAGGTATAGGCCGTTTTTTCAATCAAGTTTATTTAATTGACAAATGGTCAGGCCATTACGAAAACAACTTAAAAAATACATCCATTCGGCCGAGCCATTCAAGGGATGCTTTCATGTTATATGTTTTTCTATTTCATTGTAGTCATCCAAATCTCGGTCCCGTTCTGCAACTCCTGAAACAGCCGAGACTATGGGCTCGGTGGCGTCTCGACTGCGTACACTAACCGATGAACTCCGAGCGTCACGCATTGCAGAACGCGCTCGCAGGCATCACAATTCCGCGAATAGACGGTAAGTTGGTCCCGAGACAGCCGGTATCAAGTCGGGGCCCGTAGTCTATAATTTATTGCACAACTGCATCATTAGGGAGTAGCGGGCACACAGCCCCGAAATAGACGATATCTCGCTATTCCAGAACGAGATTTTCAATGGAAAATATAATAAACTGATCCTATTATTTTCTCTGCTATTTTGCCGAGAAAATAATTCGTGTAGGTTTGTCGAACCGTTATTTTAATGTTATCGATTGTTTTATTTCTAGGGCAATGTCAACTGAACCCAGGGATACAATATCGATGTCTATAAGTCCAGCGACAAGAACACCCTCTCGCGCGCCAAGTCTCAAAAAACGATCAATCTCTCTTGAACAAACGACTAAAGAACAGGTATTTTAACAATAAAACTAATTACAGAAACGTAAAAAAAAATTATACTAGGCATAAAGCATTTCTTTGATCATATCGTCACTTTAGGTGGATGGAAGACAAAAGCTTGCTATACAAAAGTTTTTTTTACTTTTATTATTGTTGTTAAACACAAAACATTGAATACTGTGGACAAAGAATACAAACTTTATACATTTCGACTAATTTGTTTTACAGAGCGCTATTTGGAAGTCTGTGGACGACAGTAGTGTATCCTCCATGCAATCATTAGACGGGGACCCAGATGCCCGTCTATTTGCAGCTATGCAACGAGATACAAGCCTTGACAGGTGAGTCCGCCAAAACGCAATTACATACATTACATTACATTACTTTCTTTACTTTTACCAAATAGCAAAGGTAAAATAGCTTAGGGCTATAATGTATGGTTTGAAAATTTCATCTTTTTAATTGAATATATTTGTAGTCGACTATCCGGCGGCTCTGCTCAAAGCGAAGTGTTACCAACAGAAAAGAAGAAAAAGAAGAGCATATTCAACAAACTCAAGAAATTAACCAAATCACGCTCAATCGACGATCAAATGGATCCAGAAGTTGTCGATTTCAGACCTATTGGCACAGTTTCGCAGGTATGTTAACTAAAAATGTTTCGTTTAAGAAGTTTAAATATGTTTTAGAGCAAAATAAAAATTTCCAGGGCTCGGATTCCGATATGAGCGCGGCGGGTAGTAAGAGAGATCTACGAGGCAGACTGTCAGACATGTTCCACAGAAAAGGACATTTATCACGAGACAATAGGTAACCAACTAATGATTAAATAAATAGATACATTTAATTAATAGATGTATAATTTTAAACCGACTCGGGAAGGTATCTGTGTATAAGTATGTGTTTAGTACACACAGTACAACCCTGTCACTTAGTTTGGGTCTGCAACAATTTGTGTGAACTGTCCTAAGATATTACTTTTTGTATGTTTGTTTTTCTATACATTAGCCAAGAGCAAAGTTTGGATCGTCCCGGCAGTTCCATGAGCATGGCATCTCGACCTCCGCCGCCACGGAATGCCAGTAGCGCTACCTTAGCTAGAGCTTCGCCATCCAAACCGGTATTCTATACTATACTATGCTATTTTTTTTATTATCTAAACATTGTTGGAAAATAGATAGAACGAATTATATTATTAGTTTTATTGCATTTTAAAGTATGCTTTTAAATTACCTGCATACATTTTTCATTCAATTTTGTTCTCCCTGCTGTGGCGTGCGACTCAGACTACAGAGAAAATTCTACGTCATAGATTGTGGCGTAGTAGTTAACGGCTAGCTTCTATGCAAAAGGTTCCATGACTGTTCAAATCCAATCAGAGTGAAACTTAGTAGTCAATTTGGGATGTGGGTACTATTTTTGGATACATTTAGTATTTTATACGTAATATTAATTAAACAACCTTTTCTATACATTAACAAAAGTATTTTGCATTTAAACAATAAATAAATTATTTAATAGGGGCTAATCTAATACCGAGTGAATAATTTCAGAACGAGCTCCCATCGCGAGCATCGAGCGCAACACCCGCCACCAAAAGGAAAGGGAAATAACTGATACCATACTCATTAGATTAACTCCACTGTATTTATCCATTCTCCTATAATTTCCACATAGTATGTTATATCACAATACATATCAATATATAACTATTTCCATGACTATCGACGAAATTACAAAACAAAGATAAATTATGTTAAGAGTATTATGTTAAATCTGTATACCATCTTTTTTAAATGTTTGAATACCATTTGAAGGGTGTCTTTAAATGCATAAATTTCCCTGTTTTTCTTTAAATTTCCTTGTGAATTGCAATCCGAATGTTATCCTATGACGTTAAAGTTTTGTAGTTATGTATTTATTATTTTATATTAAATCTGTTGATCTTACCCGACTTAAGTATTACTTTATTAAACCTTACTCAATATCCAGACGCTTGGAGAGCAATAAAAATTACATTATATTCAAAAGAAGTTTACTAGAAATCTATTTTTAAATTTCAAACATTTTTACAATCTAGCAAACATAGAATGTTTCCGTATAAAAGAAGCAACGAAAAGGGAGAAATAATGTGTGCACCTCGTGTGTACGTGTGCGTTGCGAGTCGGCTAACTCTGATCCATGAGGTTGGAGTCGACGCCGGCGCCACCTGACGAGTCCTTTAGTATGGACTCGAAGATCGGCTGCAGGTCAGGGTACGACTTGATCTGAGTCACGAAGTCCATCAAGTGAGGATTCTTTTCTGTAAAACCATTTTTATCACAATCAGAAAATCTGGAGACAATTTCATTACCCAACTACTTTATGATGCAATGCTTATATAAAAGGCTTATATAATTCAAATCAACGATGAATATTAGGATCAATATGTAAAAAAACACAAACAAGATTCCAGAAAAAAATATTGGTTTAACTGTCCTTCACATAAAAATCTGCGCTTACGATGATTTAATCTTTCTTTTATAAGCCTGGCTCACTTCCATATCATGCCGAAAATTAACAAAATTACCCTTATATTCGGCTCTGCCGGCCGTAAGAAGTAAAAATAGGGAAATATTTAGAGTAATACTTTCATTGCAAATCGTTAAATCTCATTTAATGGGTTCAAGATTTTAATTCTTAGATATTACATATATCATACCTGCTTCCGGTATCTGCAATAGGGCGGCAGCGGCTCTGAGCGCTCCACGCTTGAGCTCATCCTGTTTCTCATACTCTTGCTTAACAGAATTGGCCTTCACTTTCATAGTGCAAGTTGCTCTTAAAGGCTCCACAAGACTCTCCAATCCTACAATAATTAATTTATAAATTTAGATTCTGTTTATCTGAATAAACAAGTGACACGATAAGCATAAATAAGAATCGAGCGATACTTACGCTGCAAAACGAGCGCTGGACAAAGATGAGCAAGTCTTGCGCACATGAGGTACGTGAGCATCTTGATATCGTAGTGGTCACGCAGTCCGTCCTCCACGTGGCGTAAGAACTCGAACACGTCGAGGCGGTCCAAGCACGTACCCAGTACCGTGTACATGCATTCGAACGCAGCCTTGCGCAAGTCCAAACCGTCGTCTACGCTGTGCTTAAATGGACCCATCTCAACTTCGCGGATCAGCTCTTTCTATAGATAAAGGAGTATTTGTATAAAGATCCATAAGGAAGACATCGTTTTTCTGTTCCAAGGGTGTCGAATATGATAATGAAAATTGTGTGAAATGTGAAAAGAATATAGTTTGTAGTGAGAAATGTATACCTTAACTTTAGTCTCAGCATAGATTGTTGGTAGTACTTGAGGCAGCAAATCTCTTATGAGTGAGGGTTTGTTGTGAGCTGCCGAGTTAAAGGCAACTAGCGCCACTCGCCGCACGCCGAGCGCCGGGTCGCGGAGAGGTTGCAACAACTCCGACATGCACGAACGAAGCAACGGGTCTATTGCTTGTGGCTAACGACAAAAAAAAACTTTTTACTCCGTTGTAATCTCACTTTGAAATCCTACTATGGTAAAGTTGATCCAGAAGAAAATTCAAACTCAAATCGAAGATAAGCTTTATGATATGGTAATCGAAATATCAAACCAGGTTTTTATCAAGTCATGACTTCAAAGATTTTTTTATTTTAATGTTTTAGTCTTAATTTTTATACCTGATCCGAAATAGTGAATTTGACAGCTGTAACAGCAGTAGTCCTTGTAAGGGGCTCTGGCGATTTCAGAAACTCTTTCAAATGCGGCAGCAACTCTTTTGGCTCCAACAGACAAAGTTTACCTAGACATTCTGCTACCTGTAGATAAAAAACAAAATAATAATAAGTAAGGTGCCTTGGGAAAATTCAAACAAAGTGCCTTTATCCCAAATTTAAGCAATTTTAGGTTGGAGATTTGGATTATCAAAATCCATATCCATTCCTTTATATATACATATTATACACACACATACACATCAACAAAACATTAAATACCTCAAAGCAAATACTTGTCATACAAATTCTGCCCGAACCTTGAACCCGGGATAACCAACTAATCCATAATATTGAAAAGGCAAAAACAAGAATCTATACATGTCTTTACTCCCAGCGGTTTAATTTGACCGTTATGGTATAGTATAGTATAGTATCGCTTGTTTAAAGCCATTTAACTTTATGCTAAATGTACTTACGACATTACGAGATCCTTCCTCAGCACACTGGCAGTGTTTTGATAGTTGCACCCAAATCTCTGGTATAAAAGGCCTAAGTGACTCCACACCCTCAGGTGTGCATGCTTCACATGATATTATCTGTAATCATGAATAACAATTGAAATCTAATTTAATAGGTCAATAATTTAAGTCTCTTAATGAACTAAATAAAAACATATTTTTATTTGTTTTATCTAGGCTAATTAAAGCAATGTGACAAATAAATTTATTTTAAAGATTATATTCACTTCTGCCTATGAATATCTTCATATGCAAATATTAACTTAAATATGTACTTCTAAATCATTTTAGTACTTTAAATAATTATAGGTACAGCACCTCTCTCAAAGAATGCAACAGCAGATACTGCCTTTTTGGTTGCGCTTCTATTTCATTGAGAATAAAAGGCAGAAACTCCGGCAAGTTCCCAACTGCCACGGAGCCTAGTGCGTAACTCGCAGCAGATTTGATCTCTTCCGACGAAGGAGTGAAAGAATTGAGCAATACTTCCTTCAGGTTCGGGATTGAGCTGAGATCGCTGGAAAAGTACACATTATTTTAAATTTGCTTGTATCTTATAGTCCAGCAGCACTCATAATTCGTCATAATTCTTTCTTCAAAAGCTTTATTTATTACATTTCAGGATTACAATGTTTAGAATAGTATTTCATAAGTAGTCATTATTAATTCAAAATTTTGAGTCCTTTACCCATTTAATTATTAATTTATTAGCTTATTATTATTACACTTGACTATCGTTTTAATTGTAAATTTATTAATCTGAATTCTTTGTAAGTACAAACAAACATTTTAATACAGGCATGAACTTTATAAGTGCTCCAAAAATTATGTGTTATGTGTGTTATTAAATGTAAGTTAAGTTAAATAATTATATTTATATTTTATTAAGTTATTGTAAGTTGTACATTTATTTTTAAAGATTCGGCCGGTCTTACGACTGCTCTGAATCAATACAAATACGTATGTGCGTGTGTGCATACGTACAGATGGCGGCCGGTCTCTGCGACAGCGAGCAGCGCGAACATGTGGTGCGCGTCGGAGGCGGGCTTGTGCGCGTCGTGCAGGAAGCGCGCCACCACGCCCAGCGCGTCCGCGTCGCCGCCGCGCGCCGCGCCGCTCGCCGCGCCGCTCGCCGCGCCGCCGCGCCCCGCGCCGCCGCGCCCCGCCACCACCACGCCCGCCACGCAGCGCGCCAGCGAGTGGAACGACTGCGCACGCCACACTGCGTCACGCACGTGCAGCCTCATGCCGGGCTCCAACGTACAGCGCATTACTTATGTCAAAGCCAGATACGGAAAAAATGCTTCCAGAAATCATTCCTCATTACGAACATCTCTCTCATCAAGAAGTCACCAGCCACTGAAGGGTGCCATTAAGTCAACTGCAGTTTCAAATGCCATTTCACCTGTTACTAACCAACACACCAAACAAATGCAGTCATTGATTTTCTTATGCTCATTGACAGCATATTTTCCTCTTAAAAGAAATAGTTTCCTAACGATCCCACGCATAAAATCAACTCCGCCGATATCCCCCGGCGGGGATTGGCACAGGTATTTTCACCACACTTCGCGTGTTTATCTTAAGTCCCAGTGTGACGGGTTGCAAATCTGTCGCCACGATCCGGACACAATAAGCAACATGCCTGCTACAACTTACGGCAACCCGAGACTCGAACCCTCGACCTTTTGGGTCTGGTTTATCGTTATACCAGCTAAGCTTCCTTGTCATTTTTTTTTTATAATTGTGAAAAAAAGTATTCTAAAAATTAAAATTAAATAAAATTAGCAAGATCTGTTGTAAAATAACTCGTAAAATTTATATTTTTTCGTATTTGTTTGGTGAAAGGGAAAAAATGCAATATTTCAGTTCTCACATTAAAAAATATCACTTCTTTAATGAAATTGTCAATCGACATAGTTGATAATACACACTTGATTATTCATCATTTTTCATTTCAATACTTGGTGAGAGTGAAGAAACTTTTTCTCCAACCTAATATATTAATTCAAAATATTTTAACTTAAGAATTAAAAATAAGTAATAATAAAGCTTCATAACATGTTTTGTTCCACAATGGTCACCTGCTTAATATGATGTGCCGAAGCATGATGCGGTGGCGCTCTATGCACGGGAGCCACCAGTAAGGCCAGTAGGTCGCGCCAGCCGCAGCCAGACACATTGCCTTCCACTAGCGCCGACAGCACTCCCACCATTGCGTTCAATGCACCACCTTAAATCATTCAACTTAAAGTTTAAAAGGCACACATCAAAATCTGCATAGTTTTTAAAAAAGTGGGCGACAGGATAAGATCTTCTTTATGGAGCCTCCGAACTCCCCAATACATATAACAACATAAGCGAAGCTTATCACGCTATGTATAATTTGCATTTTAAATACTCTTCCTTACCATATCACGTGAATCATTTGAACTGTGGACATACCTTGTAAAAGCGGAGAGTTGGCCAGAGTGAGAATGTGGGGCGTGAGAGCGGATCGTACGTCAGACGTCAAAGCCGTTGGACAGCGTAAGGCCGCCACTCGGACTAAAGCGAGCGCAGTTTGCGCGCAATGCAAGTCAGACTCGCATATCAGGGGCGGTACCTCCAATAAAACCTTGAAACATTGTATACAAATAAATATACTAATTCACTAAATAGCAAAGTCCAATTTAAATTTTCTAAAAGAAGTAGATAGAGAAATAAAACTTTTTTCATTTAAATATTAATTTTTAGTCTAGTCGGTACAAAAAAGCTAGTTAAACAACTAAATTGGTGAAGTTAAGCCAGTGAAAAAAAAATCTTACCTTACTTAGAAGTTCAACACTAATCGAACTACTGTAATTCTGAACTAAAGTATCTAATAAAACTAAGGTTGATAGTTTTAATGCTCGCTGGTTCTTTCTGAGAAATGATCCTAAGATAGGAACAGCTTCCGACTGAAACGAAAATATCACGTCAATAATCGTATAATAAAACTAATTACTATAAAATATTGTATATGACATGAAGAACCTGATTATTTAAAGTTGACGATCTGAATGCTTGTTCAAAAATATGATTCAGCCTGTAGATTTTTATCCAGTGGTAGCAAAATCTTTTGTACTGTACAAAGGTATTTTATTTTCCGGTTTGGTTTAACAGTCAAATCTATTGTATGATAAGTGTTAATAGAAAATAAACTTTATACATAAATTATTGAACAATATTTTTTACCAAAATCGGAGACAAATCGATCCTTAGTGGGGAAGCAGCAACTTTTGTAAGAGCCTTTACAGTAGTGAGGCGAGTTATCTCATTGCGAAGACGCTCCAAGAATATTGGTAGACAGACTGATAGCTCGTTCTGAAACAAATAGAAATAAATAATTATATGAATATAAACCTGAACTAATACTACTATTTTAAACTAATTTTTCTAACTAACTTTCTAATTATTAATGGATTAATGATAATGATGAAACAAATATTAACAAGAAAATAAATGTACGTGATATAATATAGTCATTAATATTTTTTAAGAATCAGTTTATTTCATAAACATAGTGGTATCATTAAAAAACAGTTCAGTAATACTAAATCTAAGTAATAATTCCAGAAAATACCTGCAAGAAGTCTCCAAAGTGGCATAGAAGTTGTCCGCAAGCGGCTATCGCTCGTTCCTTGACCTCCTGGTCCATATCTGTGGCTCTCAGCCTTACAAGAATACACTCGTACATAGCCGGGATGAATTCCTGCAGCTCTTCCAATGGGGGCTCTACTTCCTTAGGCTGCCCGTCTGTGTTTTCATACTGATCTAAATCACAAAACTTTTATGAACTCATTTGTCTCAACGATAACACAAAAAAGTGTGAAGGGTAGAAAATTTGCGAAGTAGCCTAATTTACCTCAGCAGGTTTATCTTTAATGACAGTTGAAATGTAGAGGCCGCAAAGAATGATTTATCCGTGTTTTAACAGGCACTTTGTGTTGTGTCAAGTGTTCATGCTCGCTTAAATGTCTGTGTGGGCAAAATTTAATAGATTTCTTAACGTTTCAGATGACAATATTTTCTTGTTTCATTCTTTTTAGAACGCAGTTTTCAGCAGTCGGGTTTTAGTTTATAAACTATTTTTTTAAACTTATTGTGCGTATTGTGAACCTGAATGTTAGTACGTTTATGAAATACAGCTTACCTAGCGGGCGCATGACTTTGACAAGCGTCTGCAGTACCCTGAGCGCCTCGGCCGTGACCTTGTAGAAGGGGTCATGCACGCAGCCGAGCACGGCCGGCATGAGTGCCGCCACGTGCGGCCGCATAGCGTCCGGAGGGTGCCCGCGCAGCAAACACACCACGAACACTAGCGTCTCGATCTTCATTGACGATGCTGTCGTCTTATCACTATAAAATCCAATATTATTTAATTTACATGTGTCGTTTAATCAGCTCGAAGGCTATAACGGTGATATATATTTTTTTGTTTTACTACTTGGCCACCCTGTATTTTTGTTATATGTATATATTGTAATATGTAAAATTTCTGCTTTCTATCTTTAATGAAAGAGAGTGCTTGATCGAGTCTTGTCATTTTTGAAGTAAAAATAGTTCGTATTGGCGTTTATGTTTATCACAGTTCTACATTGTGGATTAGGATATAATATGTGCATTATTATGAGTTCTTAGTCAAGTAAAAATATGACATTTTCTAACTTGGATGTAGGGAACTGATTATTCTTATAAAAAATCTTCTATCTTTGCTGCATATTAAACGAAAAAAAAGTGTAGAAGTCTGACTCATTTTTTGATTCACGAAATATTGGGTACATATTCCACAGCAAAATAGAATCATTGCAGTACCAAACTTGTAATAAAATACACGCAGCCCATATGTGTTAAATTACAAAAGTATTCAAAAAATTTAAAAGGTTCTTCTGAAGCCCAGAAAAAAAGATAGATTATATTACAGTCGATATAAGTAGACATAATTACAGTCGAGAACTTATTCTTTACTCAAGCTTTAGTAGCACCTCCAGTTTTGTTAGCGATTTGAAGAATAAGCCAGAATAAAATGGTTGCGACGTGACCAAGAGATATCAAAAGGACACAAAACATTGCTAGTGACAGTTTACAACCAAGTAGTAATAGATTAACACAGCATGTTTACAGCACTCTTAACCAAAAAAGGAGATCTATCACATCAACTAGTTTTGCTCTATATTTTTGTGGAACGTCACTAGATCATCTTTTTCTCGCTTATTCACATAGCTACCATAAATATTTATGATAGTAGAGCTGAAAACAAGAAAAAGTTTTAGTTTTGACACTTCTAAAGTAAAATTATTATTTTCACTAGCTTTCTCTCCTTTCTTTTGCTTTGTTTACGTCTAGAGATTGTTTTTCTCAATGTCTTGTGTATAAATATTAAATAATAATCTTGGTCTGCTCTTTTTAGTCAAGAAAGAATTCCAATTTAATGACGTTTAAGTGAGCATTCGCAAAGTTCTATAAACTCCGCAATGAAAAGAATATATCCCTCTATTTTTTTCTGCTTCTGGTCTTCCTTTTTTTTCTTAAATAACAGCCAGCTCTTTTAGTTTTACTAATTTCTCGATGCAGTAAATATGTTGTCTTGTTGCAAGGCCTTACATGTCCGTTACAGGTGCATACTATTTTCTGTAAAATCAATATACTCGGACAAGCGACACAAACGCTTACACTCTTTAGCATTTTTTATTCATTTATTATATGTGCATGATACTGTGGAAACCAGTGTGCAATTATTTGAGTTCCATAAAAGTTCCGTAAAACATACTTAAAACGAAGAATAAAACAATTCACACAAGTTGTATCAGAACATAGTAAAATGGAGAGATTTTTTTAATAACACCTAAATATATTTTTTTCTTATATAATGCTAAATTTAAATATATATTTTTTATCAAAATACGACGTTGGTATAGAAAATAAACTTACTTTTCATATTAAAATAATGTCTTTGTTTTATCCTCTGTCATGTAATTTTAAGGAATTTTTAACAAAATGTTGACATTTCGAACTGGATGAGCACTACATAAGATAGGGAGGCTAAAATTTAAAATATATTATTGAAAATTTATGTGTAACAGAATTAAGGGGTGACAGACCTTCTATTATTAATTTGGTTTTTATGCCGCAATTGTGTGGACCACTCTAGCGCTTATACAAACATTCGTTTGTTATGGTATCTTGGTTAAAAGTGGAATTATTGAGTTTAAAAGCTGACCAAGAGAAAGGCGGGCAACATACTCGTATTTATATAAAATATATAGTATCCGCTTGTAAAATATTCCACTAACATAAACTGTAATTCTTACCATGTATTTTATGTACTCATAAGAATTAAAAATAAACATAGTCACATGAACACTATTTAACCGACTTCTAAAAAGGAGGAGGTTATGTATTCGATTTTCCTTCTGTTTTTTATGTATGTTCACTAATGATTGGATCCATGGAAAATGGAGGACAAACCTCAAATTTAAAAGCACGTAAATAGCGATTTGACAATCATTTACAAAAACTTGGGCATTTGTTCTCGGAGAGCACAATTTTGTCAATAGTCCAGTCATCTTAGCGATCAACCTCAGAACGTGTTTACTTATATTTTATTATTATATGCACGATCACCGTCCTCAAACACAGTTGAAATGGCGCATGAAAAAATGTTTCGGATGAAATTTGTCTAAAATTTTATATTCTACAATTTCATAATAGATGTTGACACCATTGGGGCAATAGAAACCGAGATAATCTTGAAAACAGTTTTTTTTTAAAGTTTAAATAACTAACGACGCCCAGATGAAATTTGATGATACTTTTGAGACTATTTTAAGACGTCCAAAATGAAGATTTATCAAGAAAAATCAGCTTATTATCTCTCAATCCAATATTGACCCCTTTTTATGTGACAATGCTTGGACTAGAAGAAGAACTGATGATGAAAACCACAGATGGCCTCCGAAATTACTTGATGTAAGGGAACTCCTCAACAGATAACGATAATGATATTATGTTTGGGCTATCGAATGTAATGAATGACGACTCTATTGAAAAGTTACCATGGTCAGGATCTCTGACCTGATGATGGAGACTGTTGGAGGGTGAGAGGAGCTCCCCAACTGATAAAATTAATTCTATTATGTTTGTACTTGTATTTGTTATAAGATTAACACTGCATTTCATCATCAAAACATCCGAAACTTTATCAAAATCGACGAGCAGTTAAGTTTATTGTAACTTCATAACTGTCCAGTAAGTATCGTTAAAAAGTATAAAATAAAATATGCTTTAATTATTTTGTTATCTGTAAATTGGTTTCAGACGATTAAAAATTGTTTAGTACTTTTTTAAGTCGGATAAAAAACTAAAAAAAAATATTGGAAAAAGACATTGACTACCTCTAAAACTAATTTATATGATAATAATAGAGATGTTTTAGAACAATAGCGAAAAAGCGGAGACGCCGTTTGATCGTTCTTGAATGTGGCCACACCAAAGTTTTGTAAGAAATTCGTGGGCAACTTTCGTTGACCAGACTCTAAGTGTAATAGATACGGCCACTAGCATATCTCAGGATTCAGATAAGTAAACAAAGGATGACTTGCAGTTATGTACGTACGTGAGCGACGGCGTCAGAGCATGTATGACCCGCGGGGCGTGCGCGGCCAAACAGCCGGGCGCAGCAGCCAAAAGCTCACGTAGCAACGCCAACGCACATCCACGTGCACGAACACTTCGCCCACGAATGACACGCAGCGATCCGCGCACTACGCCACTCACCTAGCAAAAACTCAAACTAAATTTCCATAGCTCTAAAAAAGTATGTGTTGTGGGTTGAAAATAAATATACATTCTCGTAGTGTTCACGTGTGATAGATCTAAATGCGAGATCGTTTGGGTTGGAATAATCCTCCTTTTTATTTTGCCTTGAAGCAGTTTGCTGTGTTTCGGTTTGAAAGACTGGAGAACCATCCGTCAAAAGCAGCGTTCATCAACCTTTTTTTTTGTAGGAGCCAGATTGAAAAACTGAAAAAAAAAATCACAGCCCCTGAAACTGGTCGAATTTACGACCGGTTTGATCAAAATGAAGGACCAAAAAATGGAGATTTGACTCCAATTATCGGGAAAACCTGTAACTTTTGTAACAGCTCTACTTTTTAGGTGTCTTATGAAAATGTGTAGGCTACAAAACTAAGTTACAACTCTGGGAAATTTTTGTGAGTGCTTTTTTCCAGTCCTAAACCATCGTGCTTTTTATTTACGGCCAGAGTTTCTCTGATGGGTAAGAAAGGACAACTCCGGTCTCGGTACAATCTGGGACCTGGACTTATGGACTTTAAACATTGCCTTCTATCAGAGCATAACAAAAAATTCAAGTGTAATTATTAAACCCAAATTTTCATGTCCTTCCTAGTAAAACAAATTACGAAATAAGAAATATGTCTGTATTTTTTATTTCTCTAAACAATTTAGCAAGTCAAAACATTTTAGCGCGCTTATTTTGTGAGATCTATGATCTCTAAGGGGAGTGTTGCTAAAGCCTCATCCAAGAGTTAGATATAACTGTATATTTACAGTTATATCTCTAGGTTGACTACACTGGTAAAAAAATTGTGTTTGTCGTTGGAAAAGTTTAGAAATAACCCAAATTATGTTGACTGAGAAATAAAGGGCAGAAAATAACAGAGTAAAGAAAAAAAATACCCTATGAAGTAGTAGAGCTTGCGGTGAGTCATCAGAGGGCACGATGTTCATTTGTAGAGCTGGCGGCGGGCGCGTCGCTCGCAGCAATGCGGTATACGCACTCAATATATCGCACTTTACGTTCTCTTCACGTTCTGAGAATTTATTAATATTTTGTTATTATTCGCTTTCAAAATCTCAAAAACGCAACTTAAATGTGACAAAATAGAAGATTTTTATGTATCATTCAAAATATTATAAGTCATTTTTATTACTTAAATATGTATCGTTGGGACACATCCAGACACGGAAAATAGTCCCCCCCCCCTCAACTTGATCACGTCAATATTTATAATAACAACCATTAATTATAAATACCATTCGATCATTTGTTCTGACAATCTGTGTGTCTACTATGAGTTTGTATAGTTTTCCTTCACGTCAGGTAACATTTTATTTTTAAGATTATTAGTGATTTTGTACGAGCAATATTAATTCCTCATCAATCCGTTAGAGGCGCTTTAACATGTTTGTATTAAAGCAATGAAATTGCCACATTAATTTAAAATAAATCACGTTTTACGAAATTGTATGTTAAATTTTAGAAAATATTTTAAACAATGGAACAAGTAGTTCAAAACACATAGTTTTAAGTTTAGAGTTTGTTCATTGTTAGAAAAATAGTGTCGCACAGTAATTATTATTATTAATGAATATACCTTTGAATCTGGCAATTAAAGCTGGGGATACTGTTTGATACATTTCAGATAGAAGCTCATGGCGCGTCGCAATCACTGACTCTAAACATTTTGCAGCTGCACGTCGAACCTTTAAGATATAATTAAGTACCCGTTATTTTAACATGAACTTAATAAATTAGCAGCAAAATTTAACCTTCCAAAAATTATGCTTAGTTAGATTAATGAATGGCAATATAGTGCTAACCTTCCAAGACATGTCATCGTCATCTGAGTATTCCTCAGAGTCTGATGTTGGCTCAGCGTCTGGAGAGTATGAGTCATCCTCCATCTCCTCATCGGAGCCGGCTCCCTCGCTCTCATCTTCATAGTTATAGTTAGGGTCATATGTTATCATCTTCAGGCACAGCTCAATTATCTAAAATTATTCAATGATCATTGTTTGAATAGGTGTTCAACTAGATCATATTGCCATATTATTCTCCATTGAAAACTCATGACTTGGGGATAACATGAATCAACTAAATAGATCACAATTAACCAATGAATAAATCTGATACCAAACTGTAGATAGATACAAATGTATAAATCCTAACCCAAATTAATAAAAATAATACAACTTAGGCTTTCACTAAGATAACCTTGTAATGCAGGCACTAAGCAACAATATGGTACATTATACATAGAATACAAAATCTAAGACCGGTATGCGAAACAATGCGTCTTGCAAAATAACACAAAGTTCCGCGTCCGCCGAGATTCGAACCCGGTCCCTGTAGCGTAGCAGTCAGCTAATTGATTACACCACTGCGCCACCAAAGTCGTCAGTCGAAATGAATAAAGTTTGCTCTTAAAGTTACCGTGCCCAGTTAGAAATTGGGCGACGCAAAGTTCGATATCTGGTCACGTTTCAATAAACCGTTCGCGCACATCAAATTATTACCACTACAAGCACTAAAAACACTAAAAATTTAATAACTGGACATTCTGATTGCCCAAAATTCTTGTGAATTAATTTAAATTAATCTTAAATACTTTGATTTTGCATTTTGTGCGATAAATGTAACATTTACTTACAGTTGGTATATGTGGCTGGACTTCTTTTGGACATTTCAGAACAAAAGCTTCAAGTGCTTGAAGGCAGTGTTCCCTTAACTCTTCATCATTGTCATTAGAATGCTCCAGTACTTGCGGAGCTACACGCCAAAGCTGCTCGCCGAACCTATGACCTGCTTGTCGACTGCAACAAATGGAAATGCTCCATCTGGACTATATATGTAAACATATTGTTTTTTATTTTTTTTTAATTTTTTAGCTTAATAAAGTATAGCATGAGGACAGAACACCAGTAAACCTTTGGTTAGCTATTGCTTAGACTTTTCAGTAAGAAGAACTTAATTATTTTTAATTTAAACAATGTTAGTCAAAAATAAAAATTACCACACGGATGCAATGCACTGAATATGTGTGCGGCTGACACCAGCTGATGTGGAAGATCCTAATCCTTCAAGTAAATGATCAATGAGTTTGTTATATAGTGCCGCATTACATGACATAACAAGGTGTGACAATGCAACAATTGTACGCTTGCGTACAGCCTGAAACAACAAATATTATATGTACTTCCATACATTAAAATGGTCATAGATAGACATGTATTTAACAAACAATAAATATTTTTATAATTAAGCTTAAGACAATTACTGTACTTTTTAGACAAAACCACTATTTACTGCTATTTTCATGAATACAACACTTAGCATTACTTTTATCAAAAACTTTACATGGACCTAAAATGTTTGCTATAGTTTCTAACCTACCTGTCGGGGAGACACTAGCTGTGGCAGTAAGGAGTTGAGCAGCATTGGATGGAAGGATATCAAGAGTCCTCCAAAACGACTTAGCAAATCAGCCAAGATGTCTAGAGCCTCCAGTTGGACAGAAACATCTTCTTGCTAAAATTGTATGATTATTAAATCAAAATAATTGTCAATCTACAGTAGCATATTATTATTTCAAAGCATTGAGGATTTTTTTGAAGCATTTTTAACTATAAGTTTTAACATTGTTAAAATTGAAAAAATATGAACAAATATTATTATTATTATAAAATATGGCACAATAACAGCAAAATATGTAATAAATACAATCAAAATAATATTAAAATATTGAATAACCTTTTCAATAGCACTACTTAGTCTTCCAGTTATTTTCTTACAAACATTGGCTGCCAGAGTATTGGAACCAAGAGGTAGTTCTGATATTACAGTTTTAAGACCAATGCTGCTGATATCTCTTAGTTGTTCAGTGTCTGAGAGCATATTGGCACACAGTGTGTCAACTATACCCTCCACCTGATACTCCTTCACTTTATTCACTAGAGGACCCAGACTGAAATATATTTGTTTATATATATATACACATAACAGCCAAATATATATCTATACAAGAAATAGTAAAATAGTTTTTTTAATAATAATATGGCCCTAATTAGCACAAACAATGTCGTCAGTGCAAGCAGTGTTATAAATAAGAATAGTTGAAGAAAAGTAAACAACTATAAACATAGTTTGGTTTACAAATGCTTGTATTATTATTTAATGACCATATTTTACCACTTGACAGCTAAGTTCTGCACTTCTCCATTCTTGTCCTCGAGTAATCGAAGGAGCATCTTCACGACTTTTCTTTCAGAATCATCATCAAGCTTTATGCTATCTTTTTGTAACTCAGTCATTAAATCGTTTGTTGCCATAAATCTGAAGTCCTTGTCATTAGATGTCATCTAAAAGGTTGTGTATGTTAGAAATAAATATGAATACCAATAAAAATGCACTATAAATAAAACTTCAATCAAAGATTACCGGCTTACCTTCTCAAGAAGATTTGCGATTTGATAGGATACACTTGCCATTTTGATAGATGTTGGCGTTTCTTCTAAGAAATTTAAGGTTAAAATAACCAAAATTAGATATGATTAAGGAAACTCAATAAACCGAGACATGGAAATAACTTTTTATATAAATTAACCTGAAAATCCACCGAGAAATATGCAATGCACTTCAGTCTCACAGAAAATTCAATTTTTTGCCAGATTACGAAACTGTCAATGATGACAAAGGAAACTTTTTTTTTCTATTGATGGCGTTGCCATCATCATGACAATAACTTTAAGTATTTTGCCAGTGTCGAGTAATATTTATTATCAAGGTTTGATGAGGAGTGGTAGATGAAAATAAATCTGCCTAAAGTAGCATGCTAGCACGCTTACTGTAAGTTTTAATAGGTTACTTGAGATATGATGAAAAGAGCATTTTAGACACGAAATTTTGCTATATACAAGAACATATAAAACAACAACACTTATACTGATACTTTCCGTTGCCACCAAGCAACTCTAAAGGAGACTTAACATTGGTTTTTTCAATCTCAGATTTCAATCGTACTCTGTCCATTGATGATCTGAAGTCAAAATCGAGTTGTAGATAGACCGCACTTCATGTGGTTTTTTTATTTGTACAATTATATTCTTATGTTGATACGTCTGTTCCCCTGTCATTCTAAACAAAATATATATATCACACGTGCTCTACGAGTGATTTTAAAGTAACCTAGAGGATGGACTTGTTTGTAATTAATCGGTAAGTTATGCCACTAAATTGCAAACTTTCTTATATGTCTTCACGTGGATAGCGTTGTGTTTAAAGTTGAACTTATCAAGAGTAAAAAGTAACCATTAAGATATGACATAAATTGTATTTCAATGTTTTACAGCTATAGAGAGGAAATCGAAGATGTTGATTTGATTACCCAAGAAACAAAGCACTTACAAAGGCTGAAACAAAAAATCCAGGAAAGGAAAAATACTAATGCTAAATTCAAATCTCCCCATGAAATCACTTTGAAGGAAAAACCATCAGAACAAAAATCTACAGAATACGACATAGCTAAAGAATCAGCACCTAAAATTGATGCCTCAGTGGATAAAAATATTCCAAATGAAGTAAAAAAAACAAAAACAGAAAAAAATAAAAATGATTTTAAAGTTTTAGGAATAAATGATTTTGAGAAAAAGTCCAAGGTAAATAATCTTACGGCTCAGCCTTACGGTTTTACGAATTGATTTGATATATATATTTTTTTAATTTAATAAATAAATATCCACATCACGACACACACATTGACTCAGCCCTGCATTAAGTATCATAAGAACTTGTATTGCAGGTGCTAAGCAATGACATGGTATATAATAAATAAATATGAATACAACATCCAAGACCGGTAAGTGAAACAATGCCGAGAACCCGGAACCTCTAGCGTAGCAGTCAGCTGTTTACACCACTGCGCCACCGAGGTCGTCATTACATACATTTTCCTTTTTATAGGTCAAAAGAGTTCTTCCATATTGGTTATCCAATCCACTTAGTTTATCTACAAGCTTACAACAACTTACATGTAAAGTTGAAGATCAAAATTGGTTACATCCTACACTAAAGGCCACATTATTGAGTGAAGGAATTATAAATCTTTTTCCTGTACAAGAACAAGTAGTCCCATTTGTGATTGAAGAACATAAAATAAGTGAATTATTTTGGCCTCATGATATTTGTGTATCAGCCCCCACCGGAAGTGGAAAAACTCTGTCCTTTGTCCTCCCTGTAATCCAGGTTAGTTTTACCCTCACATTGATAATGTCATTTTAAAATCTTATTTATTTTTTCATCTCATACACCTGATATTGAGTAGTAATATATTATTGTGTTTATTACCTAGGTGTTAATGAATGATGTTGGTCGCCATGTGAGAGCTCTGGTGGTGTTACCTGTCCAGGAGCTTGCAACGCAAGTTGCAAAAGTATTCAAAAAATATTGCACCAAAACTGGACTTAAGGTTGCCTTATTGAGCGGCTCCATACCACTGAGACAAGAGCAGCAGCAAATTGTTCAGTATAGTTAGTATATTACTTTATAAGGATAGCTTTCAGATACAGAGCCATAGCTAGGGGGGGGGGTCATAGGGGGCAGTACCCTTAAAATATAACATTGACTATGATATTATTTTTTAGATAGGCTGTTGACACTGTACTTAATTTTAACTTCCATTGGCACTATAACACCTGATGGGTCTTGGCCTCATCAAAAGTCTTCTTCACAATCTATACACCATTTCCCTTTAGTCTCTTGTGTTGCAGCATCTATCTGTTCATAACTTTTGTATCCTTATTCTTTCATTCAGTGAGTTTAGGCATTCTTTTCAGATGACCCACCCATCTTAGGTGTTGCCACTTACAAATCAAAAGTTTTCATGGTTCCTTCAGATGCAATACATGTTATCTGCCTCTGTCATGAGTCTATATAAATAGAATGCTTAAAATTGTAAGTCTTACTTAGTCTTATGACTCACAGCCCAGGATTCACATGAGTAAACCACAACTAGCCTAATGGTGAATAATTCATTGGTGAATAATTAAATGTTTAATTTATCGCCCTCCCAACAATTAAGTATCTAATGAGTCACTCATGTACCATGAAAATAGATTCATTCGATTAAGGTAAAATTTTACTTGTGCAGTACCAGTAATTACTGATTTTCTCTCTGTTAAGTATTAAGTCAATAATACATTTTTGATAATGTTTCACTACAAATTTACTTTTATACTTCATTGTTTTATTGTAATCTACTTTCAACAATTTAAACCGAGTGAAATATACCATCAATAGTATATTTTTGCATGTGATTTGTTTTTATTTGACAACCTCTGTGGTGCAGTGGTGTAAACACAGTGGTGTTTGAATCCCAGCAGGGGTGGAACTTTGTGTTCTTTGCAAGAAGCTTTGTTTCGCTTACCGGTCTTGGATGTAGTATTCTTATCTATATAGTTTAGACAATATTGTCGCTTAGTGCAGGGCTAAGTCAATGTGTGTGTTGTGATGCGGTTATTATTATTTGCCCAAATCATTTCCTTACTTGATATAAGAGCAACTTCATATTCATTATTAACTTTAAGATATGATACATATATTATGTCAAAGGTGAATACATCTAATATTTATTTTAAATTTTAGCAGAATCATGTGGCTGGGTGAGCGAAGTGGATATAATAGTATGTACAGCAGGCAGACTTGTAGAACACATACAAAACACAGTAGGCTTCTCCCTTAAACACCTTAAATTCCTAATAATTGATGAAGCTGACAGGATAATGGATCATATTCAGAATGACTGGTTATATCATCTAGACAGGCACATCAAACTAGAAAATCAATTGATGAGTGGAAAAGTTCCTAATTTAAGCTGGAACAGTTTAAATGATCAAAAGCCACCTCCACACAAGATGTTATTTAGTGCTACACTGTCACAAGATCCTGAAAAATTAGAACAATGGTCTCTGTTCCAACCTAAACTGTTTTCTGCAGGCCCAGTTAACACCTTTGAAGATGAAGATCAAATTAGGAAATACACTACTCCAGATGAGTTAATGGAAAGAACTGTTTTATGTAATGGAGAAGATAAACCAGTTATACTATATCATTTCTTAGCCGAAAAGAAATGGAACAAGGTTCTTTGTTTTACAAATGCTGCTCAGGCAGCTCATAGGTTAACTGTCTTATTAAACACTTGGGGTGATGGTACCCTAAAAGTTGCAGAATTGTCAGCAGCTCTATCAAGATCTAATCGTGAAGAAGTATTGAAAAAGTTTACAAATTCAGAAATCAATGTGTAAGTCACTACTTTTACATTTAGAGTAACACATTATCTTAAATAATTTTACAAAAAAGCCTGTGCAAAAATGTAGAAAAAGTATTTAGTTTATATAAATACTCCTTAGGGCTTTTGATTTAAATGTATTTTGACACATGTTTGAAAACTCATCTGATTTTATCCAAAAAACTGATGATGTTATTCATTATCCGGTCGATTTCCTGAATATATATTATCCTCCCGGTCTCCCAACTCACGTATTAAAATTGAGAGTCGCAATGTAATTGAGGCAACTATCCTGACCGGTTTTTCTCGAGGAGAGTCTGTATTTATTCCTAGGATTCCCCTTATACTATCACACAGGTACCGCCCCCGTCGGCGGAGAACGCCCCCCGCGGCTCGGAGCCGCGTATCAGCATTACATAAGCGTTCGCGGTCGTTTCTCATCCGTACGCGCGACATCCCCATCTAGCCGCAATGCGCGCCTCCTTCCGAGGCCCTAGGTGAGCCAGGGATCTCTGAAAAATCATTGTTAGGGAGGTGACCATATGTTGCTAACGCACCCCTGTTCCCTCGATTATGAATTATCAATGGAGGTCTCCGTTCTGTCGGGGACCTCTTATTTAGGTTCTTATTAGGTACATACTACTCAAAACAAAATAAGGGCCACGAGGTATTTTTTTCATTTTGGTGTAAATTATTAAACATTTACATATTGAAAGTAGTAAAATATTGAGTATACAAACTCTTTGATACCTTAACTTTTTAATATTGTAGTATTCATCTAATGCTGGCATCAATTTTAAATAAAATTTGATTTAAAATTATTTTTGAAAATTTTGATTCCATTTTCTTTGTCGTTTTGCTTTCCTTAGCTTCTTGGTTTATTAGAAATTATCAGAGTTCATTGATATCTCGAGTCAGAAACATCTTTTGCAATATGCCACAAGCACGCAGGCGTCATATGGACTCGCTGACAGCAACCAGAGCCATTACAAAGAAGGTCATTCGCAGCGATCTGTGGGTTTGCAATTGGGATTTTCTCGAAGAGCTTTTCAAAATCTATGGAATCTTTTCCAAGAGACCGGCAGTGTTAGAAGAAGACCTGGTTCGGGCAGAGTTCGTATTACAACAGCTCAAGAGGATCGTTACATTCGATTTAGTGCGCGTCGAGATCGCACAACGACGGCCCGCAAGCTGCAAAATCGTTTACGGCTCACAACGGGTACTCGTGTCAGTGACAAAACTATTCGTAATCGATTGAATGAAGACCAGCAGGCATCAAGAAGGCGAGTTGTCCGTGTTCCATTAACCAGAAATCATCGTGCAAATCGTTTAAGATTTACCCGTCAACATTTGGACTGGGACATAAACCAATGGGGCATGGTGCTCTTCACAGACGAATGCAAAGTAAATTTTTTTAACGACGATCGGCGTATTAGAGTATGGAGAAGACGCGGAGAGAGATTTTCAGAAGCCTACATCCATGAAGTCGATCGTTTTGGTGGTCCAAATGTAATGATTTGGGGCGGGATAAGCTTACACGGCAAAACTGAGCTCGCTATTTTAAATGAGGGTACTGTTACTGCTCAGCGGTATATTGAGGATCCCATTTGCCCAGCGAGCGGGTCACACACGGCTCAAGCGACTCGGTTTGTTTGTATGTTTGTAAATCCAATAGAGCACATGTGGGATCAGTTGAAACGAAGAGTTAGAGACGGCGATCAGGAAATCCACAACCAACAGCAACTCAAAAAACGCTGTTATAAGGGCCTGGGAAGAGATTCCAATGGAAAATGTCAGGCATTTGATTGAGAGCATGCACTCCAGGCTTCAGGAGTGCGTAGCGAAACGAGGAGGGCATACTCGTTACTAAAAGATGAGCATGGAGTATTTTCTTTTGTTTTCAGTAACTTTACATTGTTTTTATTTTAAACCTTAAATGTGATTTTTTTCTTTCAAAAGCAAATAAGCTTTTTAATCATTATTATTGGAATAAGTTTATTGGTCTACACGGTAAAAACAACATTAGTTTTCGTTATGGAGACAAAAAAATATATATTGGTTTTATTATTTTCATGGTACAGACAAAATACCTCGTGGCCCTTATTTTGTTTTGAGTAGTATATTTGCTGTTAAATTCCTCTTGCCACTAAGTCACGCAAGCCGAGGTCGAGCCGGTAGAGGCATGTATATTTAACCTTTAAATCCCTACACTCAAATGAAGATTGTTATATTCAAACATTTTAACATAATAATTTATGATAAAACAAAATTAATAACGAAAATCCTATTAGAACCATTGTAGACTTCCTCGCGGACGAAGTCGCGGGCAAAAGCAAGCCAATTTATATTTTTATGAATTTTCTATTAATAATTTGCCTACATCATTTTATTTATGTTCCAGGTTGATTGGCACAGATGCCCTTGCAAGAGGAATAGACATACCTTTTTGTGACTATGTTATATCATATGATCTTCCAAAGAACATAAAGACATACATTCATAGAGTTGGACGCACAGGACGTGCTGGTAGGAAAGGCACTGCTATAACTTTGTTATCACAAAATCAACTCCATCTATTCCAGGTATAACATAATGTACATTTTTATTCATATTTGAATGCCCTTTAACAACACTTAGTTGGTTATGTATTATACATTATTTCTTTTAGGGAATTTTATCAAATGGACAAAAGTGTGAATTACCTGAAATTAAAATAGATCCTGAGATTATAAAAAAATTATTATCAGCTTATGAACATGCTATGACAAAGACAAAAGAATTGATTCATGGAGAAATAGATTCTAAAGTAAAGAAATCAATAGCATTAAAGAGGAGAGCCAAATCAAAACCACTCAAGAGGAAACATGATGATTCAAGAAAAGAATAAATCATAAACTATCGTAATAATTTTTTATATGCATTATGAAAAATAAGTATATATTTTAAGAACAAATGACATTAAAAAAAGATTAATGATTTTAAAAGTTTTTCTTTTTATAACTAAATAACGTTCGTTCGCCTGCGTAGATTTTGGGTTTTTGTCCTGAGGGAACCAAATTTTTTTCGGGATAAAGTCTGTTCTTTCCAAAATGGGATACTTCTCGTTTTGGGTACTGGAATTAGACATCCTACAAATCATCTAAAGATATAACTTTCACATCTATGTTTTTATCATAAAAATGAATAGTTGTGGGAAACCCCACAGCTCAAACAATACATTTACAGCAAACCAATGCCGTAAAAAAAAGCCGTAAAGCAAAGGTGGTTTAAAGCATTCTTCAAAACTTTCACTTTTATAATTTTTCCCAAAAGAACGGTCACGTGGTACAAAGTTCGCTGGGTAAACTATCTTCTTTTTAATAAATTAAAGGACTGTTCGATAGTCTCGCTAAAACTTGGAGACGGCTGGAACGAATTGAATATTATTCGGACCATATAAATCTGTTTGAAACATAAACACAAAATGTATCCATCCGATTATACTGACGGATTCTCGGCTTGGTTTGGGGTTCGAATCCTGGTAGGAGGGAAAAGTCGTGCTATCTAGATATGAGATAAGATATTTTGTAGATGAGATGATGATAGGATGAATATTCTAAAGCCAGCAGCCTAGGAATGGAATTGTTATAAAACGGTAAGCCCCAGTAACCGTACTAGCATTTTACTAAAGGCCGACTCGTCTCTATCATTTTCCTGCTTTCATTATCATTTCATCTTTATTTACTTTTTCACTATCTTCATGAAAGAAGAAATAAAATTTCGAAAGACTACGGGTTAGTGATCCTTGCCTTATTTAAGATTGTAGTTTATTTTTTTAAATTGTGTAAAATGCTAGTGTTTTAACCAGTGAATATCTGTAGTGCTGTAAAGTTTGGTGAACTCGAAATACGACTATTATTTGGACTTTGATCTTGGTCAATTTGAATACTGGCTCATCTCTCCAACCTCTCAAGTTTGGCTCCTTGCTATATAAGAACAAAGTTAAATATGTTTTAAAAACGGTATCAAAAGGATGGGCAGAAATACATTATAAATTCGATTTAAATCTTCTAAAGACGCCAGTTTCTTGAAACAACCCTTCTGAAAGATGTCAATGCGAAGATGGGTCATATCTCAAGTTTTAGGTCGGATGAAGGAAGGATTTCCAGCGTTGCCTCTGCCAAGTGTCATAATTGGAGCCAAAATAGGAACAATGCCAGCACATGCTAGATCTCTAGAAGCGGTTAGGATCAGCCCTAATATTACAGCCTACTTACAACAACTGAATAAAAACTTCATATTTCCCATATACAAAAATTTATGAGCCATTAAGCATATGCCTGCTGGCTTCGAATTTTCCCAGAAACCACATGTGATGCTCATAAACTAAAAAGTCTTTGAATACGCTTGAAGCTTTACATGGCAAGTGATAGCAATAGTCCAAAAAATTTAAAGTTGCAGCTTCAAAGTTTACGGAGTTATACGGCCTTAAAGTTTTGATAGGCGTAGTCACGATTTCTCCGGCAACCAAATCTAAATCTTGGAAACTACAAAGCGCATTGGTGCCGAAAATATCTCAAATTGTAGCTTATAACAATCAAGTCAGGCTCCGAAAAAAACCAGATTCTGAAACCGCCAGTTTGTATAAATAAATTATTGATCCTACGTTGAACATTCTCAGAGAGGTCGTCACCTCTCTTATTGCTTTGAGATTATTGTTTGGTGCGACGGCACCAAGTTAAATAATGATAATCTCATCACGACTCACACATTGACTCAATCCTCCACTAAGATATAATCTTGTATCGCAGGCACTACGCAACGATATGGTTAAAACTACATAGATAAGAATACTACATCCATGACCAGATAGCGAAACAACGCGTCTTGCAAATAACAGAGTTTCGCCCCCGGGATTCGAATCCGAAACCTCTAGCGTAGCAGTCAGCTATTTACACAACTGCGCCACCGAAGTCGTCAGTCGAAATAAAGTTTGTTTTTAAAGTTACCATGCCCGTTAGAAATTGGGCGACGCAAAGATCGATATCTAGTCACGTTCCCGCACTATAAAGAAAATTGGTAAAAAAACTAGCTTTTTACACATTAAATCCTGAGAAGAGAAAATAAAATTTCATCGGACACTTCCCGTTCCGTTCATTCGCATTAGAGAGTTGTTTGATTTAAATGAAACGAAAAAACCGTTTCACTATCATTAAAAAAAAAACATAATTGAGGGTTACTTGGCGGTGGCAGAAATTGTATTGTCTTCTCGTATATCTGCAAAATTTTATGTGTGAAATGCTATTGTTTTGACCAGTGAATATTTGTAGTGCTGTGTAAGAAAGTGAAATATGACGATTTGGCCGCTCTTTTCTTCATCTCCCAAGTAACTCCATAGAGCTAACAGCAACCGTGCCAGCATTTTATTGTAGGCAGATTTACTATTTTAATTGTTCACCCTATCTTCATCATCGCATCATCTTAAGAATGAAGAAATAAAAATTACTTCAGATTTGGCTGTATGGTACTAAAACCAATGCCGTTAAAGAAATACTTATAAGTCAAATATTATTTTTACAACACTTATTCTGTAATAAATAAAAATGTCGGACTCTGATGATTCTGATATAGTTGAGCAACAACGATCTTTGGCAGATATTCACGACGAGATCGAGAAATGTAAAAAGAACCCAGAAACTTCGGGAATGTTTGTATCTGGATGGGATGATGCGGATCAGGATGTCGATTTAGTTAAGGACCCAACAGGTTCGTAAAGTAGATGGTCCAAAATTTTTATGAACAATAAAATTATTTGGACTGAATCAATAGCAATAAGGTATAAGCTATTATTTTGAAAAATTCATGTCAACTATGACTATCAAGGGTTGTAATATTATTGACCAGTATAAACAAATAAGAAGATTATGTATATTATTTTGTTGGAATTGTTATTTGGAGTTTTCCATAAAAAATTTCATACTTTAGCTCCTAAGCCCTATTTTCGGCAAATTTCTATTGTGGGGGAAATTAGTTTGGTGGTGCAAGGCGTCAGGGAATTCCTTTTTTTTCTGCAATGAACTACATAATATATACTGTAGACCCTGACGCCTTACACACCCTTTGGTACACACACTTTTACAAAAATTTTGCATTATAATTAACCTATTGGTATGTACTGGACCATTGTAAAATCAATTTTACTAATCATTCCAGCTAATCCTATTGATCATATACTATGGGCAGCTGAAAATGGCAATGTTGACATATTAAAACAGATACTTACATCAAAGCCAGGTTTAGTACATTGTCAAGATTCTGATGGGTATACACCATTGCACAGAGCAGCATATGGCAACCATGTTGCTGTTATGTCAGAGTTATTAGAAGCAGGAGCTAAAGTGTCAGCTAAAACTCAGATGGGTTGGACACCATTACATTCTGCCTGTAACTGGAATAATTACCAAGCTGCAGCCAGGTTGTTAGCTGCAGGTGCTGATCCATCTGCCTTATCTGATGGAGGTACATATACAATTAACTGGTATTTGTCATCATATTTTTAAGCCTATGAAAAGCTGTGTGGAGTTAAAACAATGTTTTCTTTTTTAAATAACTGAGGAACCATGAGCTTGGTTCCCACTACTTCAATACATAATGTTGGTTATCTTTTTACACAATCCATTCATATCTTATTACATGCCCTCTCTTGTTTGTTGGATACTTACTTTATTTTGTTGATTGCAAAATGTAACCTCAATAATCCCCTTCATATACCAAACTATCCTATCTTTGCTATTTACCTTATCTCCTGACATTTTTCTAATATTATGCTAGAATAATTTCCTATAAGGTAATAAAAGGAATTTCTATCTATTCTTAATTTATTCCTATTTATAAGTGAAATCTTGGGACCATTCAACAAATTGTCCTAATCCCTTTTTAATTCAACATGCATGTGCAATGGGCACTAAGCCACAATAAACATTCATATAGTAATCTGTAAAGTGACCGCAACGCCTTCTTCAAAATGATATCACTGCGTGATCGCCAAACGATGCATGATCTTACCTTTCTGCATAAAATTATAAATGGCGCTATCAAACACGAAACTGATTGAGTGCATCTTGTTGGCGGTACCCTACCACATTCCTCGACATCCAGTGACGAGAACATTTAGTTTCTTTCCTGCACGAACCAATCTAGGCCATTTCTCTCCAATTACTAGAATATGTACAGTATACAATGACATGAACTCAAAGGTGGAAGACCTTGATATCTTTTTTCTTTCGTTGGCAAAATTTTTCAATATTTATAAGTCGCATGAAATAGTTCTCATTAGGTTCATGATCTTTAGATTTCAATTCCTATATATATATTTTTTCTTTTTTAATTTCTTTTGTGTAATGGTTTAATCTAAACCAATGTTATTTTTCTTTGTGACCTGTTTTTATTTTAGTATATGTGTGTAACCTTTGTAAATCTTGTGTTCGTCTGTTATAGGCATGTACATCAGTTTCTGTTTATAATATGTGATTTTTATATGTTTGTGTAATGTACTTGCTGTAGACGTCCCTAAATAAATAAATAAATATATGATACAATACTTACAAAACATTAAAGTCCTCAAAGCAAATACTTGTGTTCTTGAGCAAGGATTTGAACCTAAGACCTCACATAACATATACACAGATAGTCAGCAGTTTAAACCATTGCGCCACTGAGGGTGTCAAAGTATTTTAATATCATTGTTAATTCCAGAACAAACACCATTACATTTGGCATCAGCTATCAGCCATTGTAAATCCACATTACTTATTCTGCTTATGAGAGATGATGCAGTTGAAGTTGCAGGCAAAGAAAATAATAACAAGGATTTACCAGAGCAGTTAGCACGAAGAAAAGGAATTTATGCACCTTTGTTTGAAATGGTTTCTTCTGCAATGTCGTATATTAAATCACAATCTTTTACAAGTAATCCTCATGTAAGACCTCAAATAAATTAAATGATAAGGTAAACCATTTTTTTTAAATAAATCTCAAAAATCAAGAAACTCTGTTGTAAGGGTATTGGGGCACACCCGCCACTCTGTCCCAACACTGCAACACCTGTTCATCAGGATCAACAGTGGCGTCCTTTGATCGAATAATCAACAAATAATGCAGCTGTGCAATGACGGCTGTCTTGGGACCCGCAACGAACTTAATCAGAAGAAATAGGATGTAATAAGAAACCGATTTCGGAACTTCTGTTGTTGGGGTAAAGGCGCTCCCACATTGCCGTTATAAAATGTTTGTAAACATTTTATAACACCAAAACATTTACTAACAAATGTTAACAATTGTTGCACTTTGTTAGAAACTGTTACATGTTATAAGTGCTCCTACATTGATGGAAAATGTTTAAACATTTTATAACATCTAGTATTGGCTCGCAGTTTGGTTTCGCCTTCTGAAGGACGAGGACGTCTACACGAAAATGGAAGAAGATTTGCTCATTGGAATAGCTTTTATTTTTTGTTTAAAAAAGAAGAAAAAGCGCTCTTATTGGATGCGCCAAACGCTAAAAGCTAGAGGAAAATATAGTGCCACAGACTATCTCAAGGATTTGGGTATTGACGGTTGCTTAAAAGATTTTATAAGAATGAACAGTTCCGAATTTGAATATCTACAAAATTTAATTGGGGCAAAAATAGGCAAACGAGACACTACATTTAGAAAATCTGTAAGTGTGACGGAAAGACTTGCGGTAACGTTAAGATTTTTGGCAACTGGTAGCAGTTATAAAAGTCTTGGAAATGTGTTCAAGTTGTCAGACCAAGTGATATCTATTATCGTACCAGAAGTGTGCGAGGCTCTCAATGAGGTTTTAAAGGAATACATACAGGTAAGTCAAACAACATATATAATTATTTTTTTATTTACTTTTAATATGATCTAATCTAATCATACTTTAGGTAGGTACCTACCTTACCTTACTAATAATTTTTTTAATAATTAACAAACCAAACATGTATTTTTTAATTTTTGATTGATTCCAACAAATCGTTTAATGATTGGGTCGAATCTTGGCTTGATTCCGATAAATTAGACGGACTCTGTGTTCTTGCGCTGGTACGAGTATGTGTCCTGGAGTTATCCGAAGAACTGGTTTCAAATGAAGCCGAGGGACTCGGTGCGGTGTAGTATCCTCTCGAGCTACAGTCAGCATTATTTTCCGAAAAAGTGGATAGATTTGGTTCAGAGTTGTATCCCCAGGAACTACTAGCGGTTGGGTCTGTAAAGGTTGTTGGAAAATCATATTGTCCCATTGTCGCATTGTACAAAATATTGTTAATGTGATGTTGAGCAGTATTCTTAGCATGACTGTTTTTTATTTGTTTCAGTTTCATCGAGACATACTCTCCAAATGCGTCATTTTCATCCCTGCTTTTTCTAGATTCGTACATTCTTTGTAAAATATTTACAGCTTCTTGTTGTGTTGGATCTTGTTCTACTTCAGGCCGTCTTCTTTTCCGAAATGGTTTTGGGGTGGCGAAAGGCGTGCCCGTAGTTTCATTTACAGTGACAGTATTTCCTGTTTCGTTCAAACTGAGAGAGTTTTCTGAAGCAATTCTGTTTTCTTCGTTACCCTGAAAGAATAGAATTAAACGATAATTTCAAGTTATAGGCGCGTCAAATTAGCTAAAATTGTAAAAAAATCTATAACCGCGATTTTCTTTTTCTATTACTTAACAACCCTTAACTGAAATCATATTTTTTTATAGTGTATTCTATTAATATTTCATACTTAATAAAAATATCCAATAAAATTTGTTAGAATAACGAGTTATAAATTTATTTTTCGCGCCTATTTCTTAATCTTCTATTTTTGTTCCAGATACCAACAACACCTCAAGAGTGGCTACACGTGGCAAATTCATTTGAAGAAAAATGGAATTTCCCAAATTGCTTAGGAAGTATCGATGGAAAGCACGTAGCCATACAAAAGCCAATTGATAGCGGCAGTGAATATTACAACTATAAAGGATTTTACAGCGTTGTACTTTTAGCGATAGTGGACGCAGAATACAACTTTCTGTACGTGAATATTGGCTGCCAAGGACGCATAAGTGATGGCGGAGTTTTCGCAAACACAAAATTTCGAAATAAAATTAACGACAATAGTTTGAAAATACCCAGTGACAGCTCACTACCAGGCAGAAACAAACCTGTTCCTTATGTGTTCGTAACAGATGATGCGTTCCCTTTAGAAAAACACTTATTAAAACCTTTTCCAGGACCACAGGATAGCAATTCTAAGGAAAGAATCTTCAGTTATAGACTGAGTCGTGCGAGGAGAACAGTAGAGAACGCATTTGGGATTTTGTCAGCCAGATTTAGAGTTTTACGAAATACAATATTATTAGATCCAGAAAAAACTACTACTTTAATTATGACATGCGTGCTACTGCATAATTTTATAAGAAAAACTGAATCGAGCATGATTTACGCTCCATCTCAATACTATGATGGAGATGACATAGTAACTGGTACACGTATCGATGGACAATGGAGATTAGAACAGCAGCAATTAACACCACTTGAAGCATGTGAATCCCTGACAGATGATGGGAAAGAAATAAGAAAAGAATTCGCAGAATATTTTTCAAATGAAGGGTTTTTGGACTGGGCATCTAAATATTATTAAAAGACGTTAAAATAAAACTCACCTGCAACCCTCCATCGACAGTTAAACTTGGAATATTTTTGCCTTTAAGGAACATGAGTTTTTTAAATGCAAACCATTTACTTGACTCATTAGCTCCTGCACCAGATTTATTAGATTTACATTCTCGGTTAAATTGACCTACGAGTGATCGAATCTTTTTTTCAATTACTTTTTTATCCATATTAAATTCACTGGCAATTTCCATCCAAGCATCGTGTTTTTTATTTCGGTCTTTGTAGCTCTCTGACATCGTGTTCCATAGTACTTCTCTTGCTTGAAACATTTCAATCAGTTTGTAAACATCATCGTTATTCCAATTACCGGACATATTTTATTGCTTGGCGCACGCGCAACCACTAATACACACGCACAGCGATGCACGCTGACACAAAGGGACTGACAAGCGAGACACCACGCGCAGCGACCTGCGTACTCTAACCCCCACCGCACCGCACCGCCTATCCCGCCATCACCCTTATAAAATGTTTACAAACAAAAGATAACACATGTTTTATTTTGTTATAATTTGTTTTGTTATAAAATGTTTACTAACATTACTAAACATTTTCTAACATGAAAATTTATTTGTGATTAAATGTTTGCTAACAAATGTTTACTAACGTTATTAAACATTTTCTAACGGCAATGTGGGAGCACTTTAATAGAAATTACAGCTATTTAATCAATTTCCAAAAAAACATTTTTTTTTTTCCTGATAAGGATAAATTTTATGCCTAATTTATCTCCATAGTAAATTTTTTTAATAAAAATTAAACCAATGAACTAAAAAGTATTAAATAACTTTTATATTTTGCAATTTATTGGCTACTTTCAAGGAAATTTGTTCAAAGTTAAGACACTGGGTTGATATTAATATTATAATTTATATTCAATTCTTTTTCATTAATTTTTTGGAATCTATTATTTTTTATTAAAATGTTTTATTTTTCGGTTTTTAGTGAACCATTCTCTAACTTAGATAATAATTATATACAATTAATTAATTAATGTTCAAAACTACTTAAACAAAACCAAACTGCTGTGTTTAACTTTTAAAGAGTTTTAGAAGGCCTTGAAGAGGCTCCATCTCATCATTTCTGATCAAGTCTGATGGTGACTTGTTTAAATAAGCCCAATCAATGTCATTATTGTCAACTATAGGGGAGTTCCTCTCACCCTCCTACAGTCTCCATCATCAGGTCAGTCTGATCCTAACATAACTTTTCAATTATGTCACCATTTGTACCTTTCAAACAAGCTCAAACACAATGTCATTTTCTGTTAAGGAGTTGCCTTACATCCAAGTAATTTCAGAGGCCATCTATGGTCTTTGGCATCAATTCTACTTTACCAACTAGTGGTTTCCCAGAACAAATACCTAAGTTTTTGGAAATTATGCTCAAATTGCAATATATGTGCCTAAAATATTGAAAGAGTACCCTCAATTTCTTCAGGATCCCATCAACAGACCTGATGAAAATGGGACCAACTAGAAATCATACATCCTTCCAAAAAAAAAGAATTTTCCATATCGGTCCAGAAATCTCTAGTAATCAGTGAAAATAAAAAAATATTATGTTATCAATGAATTAGTCAATTTGAAACAATGGCTGAACCGATTTTATGATTCTTATTTTTCTTTATTTGCTCTTATACCAAAAATGTAGATTTACCAATTCTAAAAAGTTCCCAAACGAACTGTCATGGTGATATTTAGTTTGCGGGGTCAAATAGTTTCTAATAAATGGAAATCCAAAGTTAGTAATAAGTATTCTTTAATAAGTAATATCTTAAGGAGTAACATGGTAAAATACTTTTATTATAATTAAATACAATTATCTGAGTTACCTATAAGAACGGCTGCTTATATTTTCTAAAACAAACATTGCACCTGACACAAGAAATGTTTCTGTTTGCAAATTTTTGAGACTTGCAATTAGATTTCTCTTATCAATTTTATGAAGTTCTGCTAATGTTTTCCGTGTATTTTCTGTCATATAAGGTAAAAGCAAACAACCTATTCCATAACATTTCAATCTTATGCAATGTTTCCATATTTCAATCAAATCTTTTTCATTTATTATGGGACATACAGGTAAAAGATTTAGTGCGTCAATGCACTTTGTTCTTTGACGGTCAGTAATTGGATAGTCTGCTCTTTGAAATGGAGATAGAAGTAAAGCATGCCAAGCTTCAGATATTTTTGTTTTAGTAAGATTTGACCTTGATGCTATCGAGAGTAAGGGTACAATTTCTTCATGTAGTGAAGCACGTAACAAATGAGGGATAATATTATGTATTTGCAACATTGTACCATATCTTCGAGCTAGTTCTGAAGCTATTTTAAGCCCTTCCACATTTCCTCCAATCGACTGTAACAACTGCTCGAGAGCATTTACTTTATCTTGAGAGAACGTAGCTACAATCCAAGGTAAATCAATTTTCTCTAGATTTACAACATAAAAAAGGTCTAATAAACACGACCACAAAGTATCACGTTCTTGATTTGTAACTTTCATTGCTGTTTCTGGTTCTACAATACTTAACAAACATTGCAATGCTCTTAATTTTTTACATCGGTTATAATCGCTTTCCTCATCAAAAGCAATCCGAGACAGATAAATAGCGCCCATCTTTGGACAAGTAGCTTTTAAAATATATTTTGCCGTAACGAGCTCTTTTGCATTAAGACTTACAAACGATTTGTTTCGGCATTCTTCGCTTGTTTTATCAAGAATTCCTTCTAAAATCTGTATTCTAATGGAACTTATATTAATTCCATTTTTGTCAGCAATTTCGTTTGCGGCACGATTTACGTCATGTCGAGACATTTTTTCAACAAAATCAGGGTGAAGATACAATGCCCGTATTAGCTGTACTGGTTCTGGTGATAGGCGTAAAAATTCCTCTCGTGCCCACTCTATTTTATGCAAAGCATGTCTGGTTGAGAGTGTGCGATGAAGTCTTTCCATTTGTCTAACAGCACGGTTTCCAGGTTGCAAAGAAGCCCAACGTTGAGCAAATTGATAGCATAGCTGGGCTGCCGCTACCTGGTCCGCCCCGCGGGTACATCCTTGCAATACATAAAAAAGGCAAGCACCTGCCCATTCCATATTAGCAATGTGCCTGGCACATCGATGTGCTGCGCGTAAAAGTGGTTCTTCTCGAGTTATTAATCGCCAAGGCTCGCTGTCTTTTATGTCTGTTTCCATAGTGCCTTTATTATTGCGAGATGTCATTGTTTGTTTTAAGGCATTACTACAAATCATATCTCTCGCTGTTCTGAAGTCAGAGTCTAACGAAAGTAATGAGACAGCTGGTAGCCAGTATTCATATGATTCCAAAGTTATTTCTGATCTTAAATTTGCCCACATGTCATCGCGCATGAAAAGATGAAATGGAAGCCTGTATTTACCTATTTCAGGGAACATTCCTTTTACAGAAAATAGTTCAAACTCGTATTGCTTTGGCGAACCATTTCTTTTGTATGTTTTAAGAAAATTAAGCAGATAATATTCTTTGATAGGACGTGATTCTAAAGACGACTCATACAATAAATAGTATATGCAAAAATATACTTCATAATAGTATGGATTGATAGAAACTATTCTCCCATGTAACGTAACTTCACCATACTTCCAAAAGTCAGTTAAAATCCCAGTAATAAAAGTGTTGGTCTTTATATTTTCCCAAATCATTAAACATTTGTTTAGAAGACCTCTTTCATCATTCATAAACTGTATTTGATGACATCCTAAGTCGTCTTTAACAAGTTTATATTTTAATTCCCAAGAAGACAACAACGATACTAATTGAAGCGACAAACCATCATTAATTGAAATATTTAATGCGCGGCTAAGTTCAACAACACGGTTAAAAGAACTGTCAGGGTATTGTTTAAGGACATAAAATAAGACCACTTTTACATCCCAAGTTTCTTCAGTTATATCAGGAAGGGCTACGTCGGCGAGGTTTAAGTTAAATTTTGACTTTAAAATATAATGAGGTTGACTTAAAGCTCTATTTGGGGAAAGTATCGAATCAATACCAAAAGCACGTCGAACAATAGGCATAGAAAGATATACTGCTATAGAAGGTGATACAATTTCATTTGGACCTTGTAAAACATCAAGGATCCAATTAATTTTTTCTTCACCTGAATTACTGAGCAAAATAAGTAAGTTCGTAACCAATAACAAATCAATCTCCTGAGAAGATATAATTTTTAGAATACATTTTTTAATATTTTCCTCTTTCGCTATAATTAATATAGACTTAAATTCTTCATTAAGATTTGTTACATTCGCGATCAAATTTAAAGCTACAAAATCGCTTCGACTACAAATATTTTTAATATTATCTTCAATGTATTGTTTTCTATTTGATACAGTATAAAATAGTATCAAATCATTAATTACTGCTATTGATGGCATTGATAAATATACATAGTGGTATTTCCAGGTTACTGATAAATTTTTCATTACAATCATATTATTCAGTAATGAATTTAACTGTGATAACGCTTTTGTTATATCATGTAATATTTCTTCTCTACAATTTTCAGTGACTTCTATTAACACATTAAATGCAGCCAACAAAAAAAAGCAATTCTGTCCATCTTTGAATGTAGACAAAATTGAAGACAGATATTTGGATACCTCTACATTGGCATACAAATTAGAGATGATGACCATCTCCACAAACTTTTTTATGGATGTGCTAGAAGATGTTCGCTTTAAAGCGGCAATGACTGATGCGTATTGTGTCTGATGTGTTTGTATGAGCTGAGTAAGACATCCTACACGTCCTGAACTAGCAGCATCTTCATCACTGGTCATGCCGCAATTTAATATCTTATTGCAATACCTTTCATTGTACAAATCATTCACTTTAATTTTTGTGTCATATGAATTTTTCAAATGATACATATTTTCCAGAGTGTTTATCTGAATTTCAGATAGCATTCTTGTACCTTTAAGAAAATCTAAATAATTTCTTTCAATGATCACATCTTGAGTGGAACTGTCTATGATATGTTCAAATTTATAAACAATCACTTTAATCATCTTATTTTGCTCTTTTTGAGGTAGGTTCTCAAAGTAATCGAGTGCTAGGGAAGTCTCGCATTCTCTGAGACATTTGTTAATATACATTAATGATCCATAATTACTTTTGAAATTCAAATTACTTGCAATCGTTTTTAAATCGCCAATATCAACAATTGTACTGTTCATAAGCTTATGTAATACTAAAGTATAGTCAGTAGTTGTCATAGGAAAGTTATACTTTTTAAAGATAACTTTTACTTTAGAATAATTTAATTCTTTTTGAATTTCAAATGCGAGATTGCAATCAGTTTCACTCAAAGTATAGTCTTTAATCGGAGATGCGGCAGCTGCTATGGCTAGATCGAGAACAGTTGAATCCCATGGGACATCTAAAACTTTTAATACACTAAGCAGACATTCAAGTTTTGAAGTAACAGATCGAAAACTATTTAATAAAATATGTAACCTTGTGCTATCAACTCCACCCCCACTAGTGGCTGTATAATTCTCAATATAAGAGCGTAAAGAATCATCTAGATCAAAAAAGTATCGAGCTGCATAGCTTGGCAAATAATACTCAATTAACGCAGTCAAATCTTCATTATAACATCGACGTAACATAATGAGCGAAATTTCATCTGGTCTTTGAGAGCTTAATTCTCCAAGCAACATATTTATTTTATAATTTTCTTTTAATTCTTTTATATCATTTATATGATTTTTTAACATATCTAGGTCATCCATTGAAATAGGTCTAATTTTAATGGTTTTTAATGAAGAAAGCAAAATATTTTGAATTTCTTCAATGAACTTAATACCAACTTTAGGCCAATAAACAGATTGTTCCAAAAGAAATATTCTTTCAGTGGTCCATCTAACAAATAGATCAATAAAAAAGGGGTTTTCATCAAGTAAACAAGGAACAAAGTTTCTTAACCAAATCATAAGACCACTCAATTTGATATTATGAGGTACTGTGTTCAAGATTTCAGTAATCTGAGAATTTTGTAATTTTAACTGAATTTCAGTATATTTAATCCAACAAATGCATGCAAGATCTATATCAGATTCATTTAAAAAGGTAACAATCAACTCACAGCAATCTTTACTCATGATATTTTTATCATTATAAAGCTCTATTTGTCGAAAACTGATATACTCTAATAAATCTACTTTTATTATAATATCAGAAATCTCAAATATTATATTTGTGTCTTGGGTTTCGTTAACTCTATTCTGTAAGGGATACAGTAAAGACTTGAACCCTAAATTTTGCTGACATAGTTTACAAGCTATACTTATAAGATAACTCAAATCTTCAATTTGTTCAAAAAGTTGTAGCAACTTATTTAATACCTGAAGTGGTTCAGTGCTGAACATTGCAGAATCAACTAAATTCTGCAGCTGCTGCTTGAGGAAATCTTGTGAAGATGTTCTGGAAGATGGATTGCTGCTTAAATCAAAGCTCGAGTGCAAATCTGCTATTTCACAATTGTTCCAAGTCATGCATATTCCAATCTAAAATGTTAAACCATTTTTTTCATCATTTTACATGATACAAGAATCTTTCAATTTAATTTTTTCTTTATTTTCGGTAAGCTTTTGGAGTTTAAACAAAATAAATTTTGTGTTATCAACATTATTTCAGAGGGACTAGCTACCATCATATCTCAACAATCAAAATGTTTCAGACAGCCATAGATGACTGCAAACAAAAATAACATATGTATTTATAACAGATACATTTGTGATAATTAAAATTATAAGTGAATTAATTTTAAAGTTAGTTTAAGAAACATCCTTGATTTTGATATTTGTTTGCAACCAAACTTATTTGTATCAACATAGATTAATAACTAATCGGTCTTCCATGCACTCCAACAACAACAACAAAGTGGGGCAACTGGACATCCCTAGTGTCTGAAAAATATCCTTGTTGTTAAGAGCTCAAGATTACTTTACTTTACACTAATGTATAAAAGCTTCATGTTCTCTTGACTGTAGTTACATTTCATACATTTCCTGTCCTCATTGGTTTTGCAACTATAAGATACTTTGTTTTTAATAAGGTTTGTAGTCAAATAAGAAATTTCCAATGAGAAGTTTGAAAAAAAATGTATACTTGAATAATAACATTTACCTCGTCCTCATTCCATTGCAGATAATAAAATATATTATTTAAACTTATCAGTGGATAGTAATTTTTA
Source organism: Choreutis nemorana (assembly GCA_949316135.1). Classification (NCBI taxonomy): domain Eukaryota; kingdom Metazoa; phylum Arthropoda; class Insecta; order Lepidoptera; family Choreutidae; genus Choreutis; species Choreutis nemorana. The sequence goes on from OX438598.1 coordinate 7,325,975, forward strand.
TTAGACTTTTCAAATTGGTATACCACATTCCCATCTTTTATATCTACTATCCACATTTGGAATTTACTTGATATAATAATAAATTCATCCCATGCAACTACACAATCAGTTTCTGAAGTAGTTACTATTTCCTCTTTGATACCTGTCATAGGACATTCTAAAATAATTTTCCCAGAATCATGATACAGATCAAGCCCGTGTACTCGTGATTTCAATGTAAAGGGTTGCAAATCAGTATTGTGGATATTTTTTTTTTCTAGAGTGGTTGTGATTTCGTCTGCGTCTTGATTAATCCAACTGTTTAATTCTTTGACTGAGAATGGAATCGTTAAGTATTCTTCACTATTACTCATCAAGTACAGTTGTTTCGTATCGCTTATAAATTGGCGAAATTGGTAGTTTGCAGCATTATTAAACATTATTTTAATTTTTGCTCCACTTATCACATCGACAGCGAATATTTCATTAGATTCTAATATTACCCAAACGAAATTCTGCTGCATTATTTTGTCGATTATAGCACTAGAAAAAATAATTTCTTGTTCTTGCCCATCCTCTTCAACATTCAACAATCTGAATACTGCACGCTCTATTAACACTAGTTTTGGATAGGATAAATATGCCCAAATTTTGCCATCATTTAATGTACTTAAAGTTTTAATCATAGAGCTAATGAATGGCATTTTTTCAAAATTATTAATAAATAGAACACAACTCAATCAAAAAGCAACTATCAGCTGAATCAAAAGTTTGTCCGTTTAGATTTGAATTTTTTTTGTTTTTGTTCTTCTAGCTTGAATTCTTCCCTTTTGTTGCGAAAGGCAAAAGGCTTTAGCCCATACAGCAAAAGTCTTTCGCGTTATATTTTTCTTCTTTCTTAATTGTTTCTAAAGTAACATGCTAGTAATTTTACTGTAGGCTTTATTGAGTTACTTGGGAGATGACGAAAAGAGCAGCCAAATCGTCGTATTTCACTTTCTCCACACTTCTATAGCACTACAGATGTTAACTGGTTAAAACACTAGCATTTTACACATTAAATTCAGCTGATACACAAGAAAAGACAATGAAATAAGAAAATTTCAATCACCGCTCCCCATTCCCGCCAAGTAACTCGTCTTTTTTTGTTTCTTTATTTTTTTGTTTCAATCTTAAACTTTAGTAAGGAAAAGCAAAGAGCATAAGTCGATACAGCACAAGTCTTCCATTATCCCCACGTTTTTATACACTCACTTTTCTTGTTTGTTTGTTTGTCGTTCCGGTTGGATTTTTGTACCTCAATTTTGAGGCACTTTCCGATAAGCTAGCAGGCTGACATTTTAGCTTCAAACCCGATGACAATGCAATTTACAACTATAAAACGGCTGGACCGAATTTGATAAAATTTGTATGGAGTGACTTTTGAGGCAGTTCCCGATAAGTTAGCAGGCTGAAATTATCGGCAAACAGACAAAAATAATTAATAGATTTAAAAAATCTAAAAACCCACGTTTTTAAATGTCCCAAAAATAAGAAAAAAACCCTACGGGGCTGAAAAGGGGGCCACTAAAAACGTGGGGGCAACAGACAGAAATATCGAACTTAGCTAAAGATTCATTTTTCATTTCATTCAAAATATAAGCATAAGCAAGATTGCGTATTGCGTCCAGTATTATTTTTAAGCTATATTAAGTACCTTCTTAACATATTCAAAAATGACAACATACTATTTGCTGACGACACAACCATTTTGATTGTGTTTGTGTGTGTGGATGTTTTAACATTTCATCAGGATATGATGAATAAAAACATAAATAAATAAAATAATAAATAAATAACCACATCACGACACACACATTGACTCAGCCCTGCAGTAAGTATCATAAGAACTTGTGTCGCAGGTGATAAGCAACGATATGGTATATACTAAATACATTGGATGTTGTATTCCAAGACCAGTAAGCGAAACAATGCGTCTTGCAAATAACACAAAGTCACGCCCCCGCCGGGATTCGAACCCGGAACCTCTAGCGTAGCAGTCGGCTGTTTACACCATTGCGCCACCGAGGTTGTCAAACTAACTAACTTAGATTAATTACCTGTTTTTTGAAAACGACTTTGGACTAAAAGGTATTGAGCGCATACACTCGAGTAAAGAAGTATGGGCCAAATGATCGGTTTTTACTATGTAATTTTGTTACTTACTGAAATTTCACTACTGTTTACTAGCGGGCAGGTAAAATACTTTGAATCGTAAAGTATTTTATAACAAATATGTTTTTTTAATTTTCAGAGAGTTTGTCCAACTTATTTTATGCCATTTTTTTTTCTGTTGCACCCGTGCAAAGTCGAGGCGGATCGCTAGTATCTCATCTGGTCGCCTAAAAGGCAGACTTTTTTATGGATATATAAACACATCTAACACATAAAGATTAATTAATGAAATGTACCAAAAATCTAACAAATAAGCATTTGAATTTGAAGCACAAAATAGAGACTGTATAGAAGTAAACCTTCACACAATGCGTGCTATAGTAAATTTTTCTTTCCACTATCTCAGCACTCTTTGATTCTGTAAGGTCTTCGAGGCACACCCACCACTCTGTCTCATCACTGTAACTTCTGTTTATTATTACATTACTTTGAATATTAGTAAGATAGAGTTTAAAACTATCACTGCAGGTTCCCGCTAAGATAAAAAGACAGAGACTAAAACTGGCAAAAACGATTTATAATTTTTTTATAAGAAAGTGAATCTGAGTAACAATAAAATTACGAACAAAAGTTATGCTGGGTTTTCAATACTCTATTATTAAAATGTTTTTGAATTACTTAGATAATTATGATTGTAGCAACATTATTTTTCAAAAAGGTAACATTGAGCGGCCATGTTTGGGAACAATTTCAACATGGCGCCCGGTTGTGCGGAGTGTGTGTGTGTGAAAGTGCAGTGAAATTATGAAAATATCAATTGTATTTAGTGATAATTTTAGTGTTTTAAGTAAAAAGTGTGTGCATTAATGCAGTGGTTTTCTTATAATGGCTTTGGATTTACGCCTGCACTCTCCTGCAGGCGCGGAACCCGTTGTTTATACATGGCCACTTACTTCAGGTCATGGCTCGGTAAAGACATTTCATTATTTTATTATTATATTCTAGCACCTGTTTGTAGATGCTAATGCTTGCCATTCATTTTTCGTACATCAAATTATATTTTAATCATACAATAGAGAATTCCTCACGATTTGAATCGTAAAAAATACATAAAAACAAAACTATATAGGAAGTCTTATTACTTCAAATCAAAAACAACTCGGTATTCGCGTTTATGTAACTTCAATAGAATAATAACACTACACTTGAAATAGAACTATAACTTGATATTAGCACATTTACACGTGACTTAAATGTAGGAATGTTGTGTGATCTTCCTCACATCACATGGGTCTTGCATAGAGTGTAATGACCTCGTGTTTTGTCAAGGTGTCGGCTTTTTTTAGATAGGTACACACTGTTGCGTAGTTTTCACTTTGTCATTTACATTAATAAACTAGTCCACCAATTGTTATAATAAAATGTTGTTATTTTTATTAAAATATGCTTTTTGTTTGTTCACCACTACTTTCATGTTTTTGTTTTTAAATTATTTCTTTTAATACAGATAATTAAAAGATAGACTAACTTAAATTCAGTTAGTCTATTTATAACTATAAAATGCACCATACTTTTATTAGATAGGTGCCATAGACATATGTTTACCTTTTAAAAATTGGGTTGGTATCTAAATTGATAGAAGTCAAATCTATAATATTCATACAAATTATGTTATTTGAAATTTCTTCTTCTATTTGCTGATCTAGTTTTAATTTTTTATTATTAGTATGCACTTATATGTCTGTGCTGTTTAATGTTTTGGTACTGTATATTTGATTTTATACATTGTTAAATAATGAATTTAATTAAAATACTTATACTCAAATTGTTCAATTGTGAAACTACCACCATGCATTGAGCAAATGCATGCAAATGAGAATAGATCTTTCAGTTTTTGTAAAGCTATATTTTTAATGTATTAAATGAAAGGCATATTTGGTGACAAAAGTAAACATTATGATATCCGAAGTTTTTTTTTCCAGTATAAATTTTACTATGAATATTAACTGTGATGTGATAACTCTTTTATTAAACAAAAAGTTAAATACACATAAATATAATAATTTAATATTTTCAAGCAACAAGGGGTGAAGCAACCCATATTAAATGAATGATCAAATTTACAAGGGTATAAAAATTTTTTTGGACAATGACATACCATTCTTCCTTATTTCTCAAATGTAAAGAATAATTCTTACTTAGAGGCAGTATCTACTAGAAATATAATTCAAATTAAATATATTTTTTTTAAATTCCAATGTTAATTATAAACAACTTTTTTACCTTCCCTGTATATACCCTGTGTGTTGTGAAAAAGTAAAAAAAGAGCTAATAGCTAGAGCAATAGTATCTGAGCCTATTAAAATCAAACAATTAAATCTCTCTTTACATATGAGTATACATATAAACTCATAAGCTGTGTCAGTCATATTTTATATTGCAAATCAATCAGATTATGAACTATTTTCATGTATCAATTTATTAAAACTCAAGAAATCACATTTAGATTGAAACACCCACTAAATCCTTAGGCTGAAGGATGATGTTTATAATAATCTTTATAAATGGGCAATCCAAACTAATATTAATGCTAAGGTATACATGCCTTATCTATTTCCAAAACTATTGGATGAAAGGAAATAAAAACAGTGCTATGCAAACAAAGTAGTGCAAAAGCTGGTATTAAATACATTTAATTTACTCAGCTCTGGTTAGGAAGATACCAAAAAAAAATAGATGTTATTATAATATATAAAATAAGAATAAAGGCTATAAATGTAGAAGTTTGGATGTTTTTTACCCATGAATTGAAAAACAACTGAAGGGATTGGCACACAGATATTTCATATCCTTGATTAACAAATAGGATACTTTGTATCCTGAAAATTAGTATAAATTGGTATTTATTCTTGCTTTTTTTTTGGTATTGTTACAGGAAAAACATGACGGAGCCCTGGAGATAGTAGAAACTATAAGGTATGAATTTAAGAATTTGATTTTAAGTCAGAAATAGATTCAACAAGATTCAAGATTCAGATTTGATTCAAGTTATAATACTCAAATCAGAACAACCTTACTGGAAATTACCTCCACACAAAAGACAATTAACATTTTGTAATGTTCATGAGAGTGAGTAAGACTGCTGGAGCATCATCAGGGTCAGACAACCTTGGGTTGAAACACCTGTGGTTGTTATTGTTACTTTCATTGGAATACGAAATCTTTAAAAAATCTTATACTTCAAGATGAAGAAATATTTAAATTGCAATTGTTATGAACTTTACTTATCATATCCATTATAATTAGATCAGTAAATTTTGATTTTTGAATTGTTTTGTACTGTCCTAAAAAATATATTTTATTTTTCTATTAACATTAAGGATAAAAAGTTGTACATAGGTAAATATTGTTACAAACGTCATTGTTTAAAATTAAAATTTGAAAATAAATTTAGAACCAGTTTGGCAAGCCGAAGGTTTGGGTCTGGGATCACGAGCTATTGAGATCGGGACCGCTGTCGTGACCTCTTCGCGACCGGACGCACTCGATCACCCTTCGTGGCCTTGAATTTGTCCTTCAAATGCTCAAATTCTATAAACTATCCAGTTTTTACTTCGCCCATCGAAATAAATCTGCATTTTACCTCTTGGTGTATTGTAATGTCAGGCTTATTCAATTAGCTTTTTGAATGGATTTGATAAAAAATTATCAATTTCTTTTCGTGGTCACTTTGGTACATGAGTTTTTTTTAATCTTATGTAGGTGCAACAAAGGTGTTTGGAAATACAGAAATGGTATTTAGGATTAATAATTATTAACTATCTTTGAAATAAAAAGAAATTGAGTGGATTCGAATTTTTGGGTAACACAAAGAGGGCAATACTAGTGACGTGAAATGCTTGAAGTTTCATAGGTTTTGGATACAGAAAAACGTTTTAGAAAGAGATACAGACATTAAAAAAATCATAATTTGTTCGCCGATTAATTTTTTTCGATCGATTTGTAAAAATGTATATTTAATTAATATATGAAATTGTAAAATACATAGTAAAATACTTATATTTTTTGTCGACTAAAGTTGACGCAAAAATAACTGAATCGATCTATATCATATCAGTTAAGGCAACATATTGTAACGTTTGATTTAAATTGACAAACCAAGGTTTACTTCTCAATCGAAATTTACCCTTTGCGTGACTGTTTTGTTTTTATCGTGGATTTTTTGCAGATGGGTCTGCGACGACCTGCCGGAAATGAAGGCGGCACTGGAGAACAACATCCTCTGCGACTTCGACACCCACTCATACGACAGCATGAGAGCACTATGCGATCGCTTCAATCGCGCCATCGACTCTGTCGTAGCTCTGGTATGGATTGTTTCAATATAAATAAATTATGTAAATCTGTATGCAGAATGTAGGCCTTAAATGCGTTTTCATTCCCATACTGTGATTCCTCATTTGGTTTTTATCCTGCTTGCTAGTCCCTGTTTGTACAGATGTGTGTCATGAACACCACTACATTTTATTGACGTCTTCAGACTTTTCTATGATTTATTTATTTGCATTATTAAGTAATAAATAGTTTTAGCATAGATAGGACAAGCCTCTGGCTTTACTTAATTTTTATTTTATTTTTGTAAGTAACTTTCTGACAAAATAAAATTAAAAAACATTAAATGATTATTATTTTTATAAAAATAGTTAATTCTTAAAACAATGCCCTCAATTTATAGAATGGATAATTTATCATTATTTCGTTTTCGTCGATTTCTAATTCACATACAAGGCAAATCATGATTGCGCAATTCAATCGTTTAATAAAATGCATTGAAGATTTAAGATTATCTACGTAAAAGTTTTGATCGCATTTTTTTATTATTTTCATTGACTACCTGCTATAGTATACACAGAATAAGGATATCAATAGAAAAACGACAGCTTTTTGTGTTTTAAACAAAGAGCGCAAAACGTTCAAACACATTTGGCATAGCAAGCAAGTTGAACAATTCCAAAACGCATCTGGTCTGTTCATACGAAATAATCGGCTGTTCATTAGTCGTAAATAAAGAGACAGCCTTGCTTTGGCCTGCTTGCTGGCTAAGTTTTTAATACGTCTATTGTCAATCACGGAGTATCGTGTGATGGCGTGCTAGTCCATGTAGAAACTCACAAGATATCGCCTGGTCCGACCGAAAAAAATATATGCTCGATTGCACAGTGACACATGGTGTTTACAATGGCTACTCGGGAAAAGATAAACATGTCGGAAAGTGGAGTTGGCCGTCAGATACCTTCTATTGTTATTTTTAGAAAGAGAAATAACTACTTGCGCTGGAAATAACTGGAATTGATGTGACGTTATTTTTGTTTTTTTTTTTCCCTTGTGTAAAATTAAATATTCAAATGAAAGGAACATGTCACATTACGACTTTTGGACGGTAAAATATTGAATCATATTTACCAGAAATAATACCTGCACGACAAACTCACAGAAATGAGATAATTCTAAACAAATTCTGACTAAAATTGAAAATAAAACGATCACTAATTACAGCCCAAACAGTAAATAAAATATTGTAGAAGTAGTTACAAAAACAAAAAACTGGATTTAATTTTATATAGGCTATCTGGGTAGTACCCACAGACTAAATAAACTAAAAGAGTCTATAGACACCGCGTGATTTCAACTATGAAAACCAAACTGGCAAAAGTGTGCGGGTTACGGGGTGTACGGGGTGGTCGTCTCGTGTCTGTTGGCTAGCTTGAACAACACATTGAAATTGACCGGTAAGCGGTCGTTGAGAGTATACTACCCACTTGTGATGGACACAACTTTCTCTTAATGTCGAACGAATCGTATCAATAAACTCTAGAATAAAATAGAAAAAAAAAACCGTTCCATAGTTTTTTACTATAAACATAAAAAATACTCTACAATTACAATGAAAACTGTGTATTATATCAAAACAAATACCAATACCACAAGTGAAGCTATTTAATTTACCCAACTGCAGCGGAATAGGAAGGTTCCGTACCATCGTTCAAAATTTGCGGAGTTAACTAAACCGCGCGAATTTAATACCACGTGATTGTACTGCCTTTTAGGTTTTCCTACTTTTTATAAAGCATAATTTAACTTGTCCTGAACAGCATGTTTTAAACTAAAACATAATAAACATTAAAATACATGTATTGTTTTATTAATTTGACTATTTAAATAAATAACATACCTACTACTTTACACATATTACTTTTATATTTTTTTCGATTGATTATTTTGATTATTATGCGTTCTAATCCCATCACTGACTGATCGTTAATGACTGAGCGAGATAACTGAATTTAAGTAAGAAAGATAGAGACTCTGCACGAGAAGTTTATTTGAAATTATCATGTTTCAATGTTTTATTATAACTTTACAGGAAAATCTAACGCCACCTTTCGACGCACAAGACGTTGATTTTAATTTTTGCAATTTTTTCCCCTCAAATTAGTTATTTTTAGTTGAAACAAACAGTGTTTTCGCATTGAGTGTCGGCAGCGGAATGAGGAGCAATGAAGGGTATGGGGGGAGTAGTGGAAGGCGCTTATCCCCGCAAAGCGTAGTTTATAGGTTATTTCGTCTGTGGTAGTCTCTCCTTATGTATTTATTGTTTTTTCGAGTTGCATGATTGCATATAAAAATAATTTTCTAATTTTTGTTTGATGGTTTTAGATTGAATTAGTTCTCACAAAGTTAATATTTGCTATATCAGCTTCTAAAAAATATATTTTTGGGTTTTGCCTTAAAATATTTATTGTATAAAAATAATAAATATGGTAATAAAATTAACTCTATTTTTTAAATTAATTAATAACGAACAAGTTCAAGTCAAAATGACTTAGACTTAGACTTAGACCATTTGGGCAATAATTGTATGCAATTGGCCCATCACACGATATCGTGTTATATTTTTAATTAAATACATAAAACCTAGTGACAAAATATTATAAGTGTAATAACAATATGTAATCATACCTCCAGTCCGCCGAAACAGCCGACTGTTACGCTAGAGGTTCCGGGTTCGAATCCCGGCGGGGGCGGAACTTTGTGTTATTTGCAAGACGTAATGTTTCACTTACCGGTCTTGGACGTTGTTTTCTTATCTATGTGGTATATACCATATCGTTGCTTAGTTCCTGTGACACAAGTTCTTACGATATTTACTACAGGGCTGAGACAATGTGTGTCGTGATGTGGTTATTATTATTATTATATTATAGCAAATAGAAGCTCAATAAACTAAAAATAATTATGGCCTACTATGGCTACTAAGGTAGCTACAAATACATTAAATGTTGATATTTTTGGTCTGGAAAAGAGGATTTAAACCTAGCGAATAAATATATGTGGACGACTGTTAATGAACAACTTTTTGCGGTTTGCAAGAAAAAATATTTAACTGGTGAAAATGTATGAATGAAAAATTAGGAAAATAAGCAAGTAACGGTAAAAGTGGGTTACAGTCAATCTAACCAACCAAATGAATTATCAAGTGTCCAAATTAAATACAAATTAGGGTATAAAATACTGTGTGGGCGAAAATAATACTACACTATATACTGACTATATACAGTCACTGTACATAGTCAGTGACCGTTTTGAGTTAATATATGAAGTGATTAAAAATATCGTTTTGGCATGTTAAAATATTGTTTAATACTGTTATATTATTTTAGGTAAAATATTTTCTATTATAGCATATTCATCTATAAATAGCATACAAAGTTAAGCAAAAAAAAAAGAATGTAGGGTTACCACGCAACGAAGATAAATGGACTATGAAGATGGAAAACTACTTGAAATTGACGAAAGCCACAAAAAAAACAATTATTTTATATGTACTAAAGTGCATTCTTAAACGGCAAGATACAAACAAAAAATACGATTTACGTTTTAATCATGAATCGTGCTAATCTAGTTAACATGTCAAATGACCGAGGTCATTTACGTCACTTGACCGATGTCGGGGCCTACGCCCTCGTCTTGGAATCGATATTTGTGCGTTTATACTATGTACTATTTAAAGCTGGGCTAGTTTAGGTCGGTGCACGGAGTAACACAGAAGTCATTCACTCTTTCAAAAACATGTGAAAACTTGTCTATTATAATTTATCAATCCCAAAATATTTCAAAAATCTATATTTATAAGCTTTTTGAAATGTCTTGAGTCAATTCCTCCATTCTATTAATTTTTTATTTTACCGATTCCATGAGCATAGGTATGCTACAGCCTATTTTATTCGAAACTATAAATACTACGGAGTTAAAATTTGGCACTGTGAATCCCCAATTACTGTACTAATTATTCGTTTTTGGAGTTCACATTTGCAACTCAAAAGACAATAAATAATATGTAATAGTGTACTTAACGAATTTCTGTGTGTCAGACACGTGTCTTTAAGTGGAAATTTATAAAAAAATCCAGATTACTCGTAAGTCTCATAATAATAATAACCACACCACTACAATAATAATACACACGATGATTTAGCCCTACAGTCAGATAATAAAACCTTGTGTCGCAGGAGCCAAGCCACGATATGGTATAAACTACATTGATAAGAATACAACATCCAAGACCGGTAAGCAAAACAATGCGTCTTGCAATTATTATACAAGGATCTAGCGTAGCAGTCAGCTGTTTACGATAAATTAATGAAATCATTGTATTAAATTAGCTACTACGAGCACAAATTAATAGAAAAAAAGTCTTATGTTGTTGTTTTTGAAACTATAACTTATATACATGTTAAAATGTATAAGTTCTTGACTTTATTTGATAATTCAAATATGTACATACTAAGATGGTAATTATACAAAATGTTCTCGCATTTGTTATCGCTTTTCTTGTACATAATACTGTTATCTAGGAAGGTCGCAATAGCCTCATCATGTTCACCTTCACAGCTGACACTTGTTACAATTATTGTACGCTTGTGTTTTCGATATCGATACGTACATACATACAAATATAGAAAATGATATATATAAAAAATGCAACATAAATAACCTTTTAGATTAAAAAAAGAAAAATATAAAACACAACCATCACTGTTTTGTCCCAGTATTGTTTTGCATATTAGTTTTATTTACTTAAAGTGTTTTTCATAGTTTTACACAATGTATAAAAACAAAAATCGTCTATCTGGGTCGCACGGATTTCTTTCAGTTTTTGTATGAGCCAACCAAAAGCTGATTGATATTTCAACCTTAATGATTGTGAAAATATGTTAACGTTTAAAAATCTATGTTAGTTACAAAATCGTATCTAAACTTCCTTCTTATATTTTTGTCAGACATGAAGTTTTTATTTTTACCAAGACGGTGTACCTGCTTGACAGTACCACACTTGGCATAGTTTCTTGGTGCGGAAACCGCTTCAATGTCACCTTCGTCTATTTAAAGATTTCCTATATCCTCCTTCAACGGTTTTTAACAGAAAATTTATGAAATAATTGAATAAAACAATCATAAACATAAGTAAATAAATGTTAATTTTTTAGAAATCTTTTTTTTTTCATTTAACCTATAAACATATCATATCGTATGTCTAATACTTGAAAAAAAAAATTGAATCGGAACAAAAAAAACTAAGAAAATATTATCAAATAAAATTGTTATTTACTATTTTATACAGTCGTGTTCATGTAATTAACATAAGACTACTTTGCCTTTAAAGTTTTTCAATATTTCTGCAAATTTTACTTTAAAGCCGGCCGGCTACTACTTACATAATATCGTCTTCCCGTCTTATGAGATTGAGCTGGGCGGCGGTATAAAGCGGAGATGTGTGCTGTGCGTCGCAAGCTTATGACGGCGTGCAGCGTAGACAAGAAGATGTGATTGAAGCGTAGACATGACACTGCATGCTAGTGAGTTGTGTTCACATCCAATGCTCGCTGCAAGCAGCAGTTTGCAATTCCGCTCTAGCACACGTCTTGCTAATTTGGGACAGACACCCTAGCTGAAAACCATCTCCTCTCGTCTCTGCTTCGGACATCTCCGCCCTTGCCATAATACCCAAAAACGTACGGCAGCCTGAGACTCGAAACCTCGTCCTATCGGATCGGCTCAAAAAGCAACATTTTAAATGAAATTATGAAATGCATATTTTTATAAATGGTGTACCATGATTGTATGTCATCGGAAATTGCAAAGATTTACATTTATGTTTGAAATTCCAAAGGTTTTTTAAAATTCAAACAATATTAAAATGAATATTCCACAATCTTCCCTATACTTTTTCTATTACTTTTGTTCGAATCGATTGAAGGTAGTAAAGTCCATAATACACGTCAGTGCTCCTACCATGAGTTTTACCTTCGATCGCCGCTTGCGACTGCAGCTACAAATATGTATGAATCTTTGTAAAGCGCCTTTAACGGATTGATGAGGAATTAAGATTGTTCATACAAAATAACTGTAGTAATCTATGTTACTTTACGTGTTTAAAATATACAAACTCATGGTAGACACACAGGTCCTAGAATTGCATTCCGCGTAGCTAAGTATTTACGAAACGATGCAGTGAATGTGGGGCAGTACGGGGCAGCTGCGGAGAGGGGGACGTGAGCCGCAGGCAGGAGGGAGACATGAGGGCCAAGATGGCGGCATCGTCGACGCAGCGATCGATGCTAGCAGACGCCGCGGTTGTCGCTGCTCGATGTTCGCAATTCTTGCTACCAGTAATACCCACCACACGCAGTCTGTCTATTAATACACGGACGGCCACCGTATCTTATTTTTGAGTGGCATTTGGAACTTCAACAGAAATATTCTCGTGCTTGATTAGTTAACTGTATTGAATTTTTTTCACATGGCTGCAAATTTCTAAACAAAAGGTGTTCAAAGAACGTTTAGTATCTTGTCTTTTAACACCCCCGGCTGTTTTGCAAACTACAGATACACGGTGTAATAGGATGTGATACACCTGTCGCTCTGAAGTATGGTCACGCCGTCATAATAAGATTATAGTTGGTGTCTCGCTGTCACAGAGCTGCAAAAACTATTTAGTCTTCAATGTAAAGTGTGATTTATTGTTTAATTTAAAAAATATGTTTTGTACTTCATATAAATTTAAATGAAATACGGTGGATAACGCAACCCTTTACTTTAAATGTTTTAACATTAAATATTTCAGAGACATTTAAATGTTACTATGTATTTGAATAAAGGATTAGATATATAATACATACAATACTAGTAAATAAAATGATATCATTGGTTAGCAACAATGGTAGTCGACCTTAACCTTGACTAGGTAGGACGTAGGAACTTACTGTACCTCGTACCTACCTATTCTTTTGTGCTAAGTGATTTTAATAAAATGTTAGAAACATGATCATAATTTATAACCATATTCTTGGCTCATCTCGCAAATTATACACAGCATTATACCAACCATATGGCATACAAGTATTTTTAGCAGTATTGTGCGGTAGTTAAGAAACAGTTTAAGTTTATACGTTTAAAAAAAGCAATGTATCTATATACAATAGTTTGATTAAATTCATCCTTGAGATAGTGTCAGACAAAACGACCTCTAGCTGAATTGTGACATCAGGACGGTGAACCTTTATGTCTGAAAATAGGTGACATACCTACTTTGTCTGTATAAACACATGTTTTATTAATGAATAGTATACCAACTAAAACGTGTGTGGTTAGTAAATAAATAAATCACATCAGTATAATTTTATATGTGATTCTTCGTAACTTTCCATTGGTTTTATTTTTCATAAAGTTTACATAATCATATCACAGTCATGTTGTAGGTACCTATTAGAGCAACTTGCAACAATTTTTCAAAATCGTATTTAGAAGTAGGAGGTAAACTACGAAACTGTTCATTCTATTTTTTACAAATTATTTTACCAATATTGAGAAAAGATTTTCAAGGCATATGCAAAAAATAAGGATAATTGATAAATGTTCGGATATTCGGGTTTCTACTCTCTTCTTTCTCCGCGCCCATTATTGCATTATTGACAAGCATTGGCAGGCATCGGACACAAGGATACCTCGGTATGCCTAAATATGCATTTGGTAAGCGTAAGGTATACAGGGCGCCAAGGCATGCAAATTCATGCAAGCCTCGTCAAAGTCTTCCTGCGGGGTAGTCATCCCTAAAAATCACAGCCGGGCCGATGGACGTCGGGTACATAAATAAAAGGCACTTAAATACATATATATTTTTAAAGATATTTTGATTGTTTATATAGCTGCTAAGGTAAAATGATGCAATTTTGTTTTTAATTGTAAAAAAATGCAAATCCATTGAACCTCTATGCTGTCGAAGTTGTTTTGTCTCTCTGTAATTGCGTTTATTCGAATCTTCGAATCTTAGTGTTAATCGGAGTTTAGTGACCTCAACACGTGAACTGCTAGAATGGATAGATATAACAAGTGCAATAGTAATATTTACTTGATCAATTACCAATTTAAAAAAAAAAAACAATTTTACTTTCTACTGCCCAACCCTACTACAAAGTTTTTTTATGCGTTAAAAGTCTTTCTCTGATGTCGATGAAATAGTTAATTGGTTTATGGATATCTGAAATGATCTTATTTTTAAGTGTAAGTAGGGTCTTAAAAATAGAGTTTTGAAAAGATTAAATGGTATTTTGATTTTAAAACAATTTTATGGTGATCTTTAATCACATAGGTACGGGCGTCTTGAGGGCGATGACCGCAATATTGAACGGACGCAAATGTCTTTCGAAGTTAATGACCTTATTTTTGGCTGCGTCAGTCACAATTACAATCACTACTTATAAAATACTTGCGATAAAAAAAAACACATTTCACAGACATGCTATGTACATCAGAGATATATAATGTTTATGTGGCGATTATCTTGTTGATGCTTAGTAGTGAGCATATACTGTATTTTTTTGTGATCCTAATGTAAAGTGAAAGTGGTTTTGTGGAATGAGCCCCTATCCAATACTATTCATTAGAGACAAAACTTGCAATTCACACATTCGGCAATACGTATTTATTTAAATACGTAAAATCAAACGACGATTACATACATTTGTATGTATTCAAATAAATTCAGAATTGATTTGTTCACAAAGTTTCAAACGTTTTTCGTGTTCCATTCACACGCATTGTTAAATATTTAAATAGTTATAGTAGATACTTCTTTCATTTGATCTAATTAACAAATCTTCATTAAGTCGATAGTTGGTTTTAATGTATTGATTTTGTTTTCTTTCTAAGCCATTATTATATTGTAACAAAGTAACAAATGTTTTACTCGTCTTTGTGATGAATGAACCAAGGTGAAGGAACGCTTTCTAATTTCCATCCAAGTAGGTAGGTTACACAACCATGACTTTTGGCGCCGTATGGGCTATTTAGACAACGGCATCGGCCCTACGAAAGATGTTGCGTCACATAAGTTATTACGCGGAACGATTCTTACTTACTGAATAAAAAAAAAAATACTTTAGATCTCATAATTGAACTAAAACTTTTTTAATGAAACAAAACAACAGGAACTAGAATACTGGTTAGATATTGATTTGTCGCAGATTCCCCTAACCCAGTAACAAGGGCGTGTAGAATTGGGGGATAAAAATGAAAGGGGTTGTTAAAACATAAAGAAAGGCCGTTCAGCTCTCCTCTGAGAATACTGTACTGTACCTACCTTTATGTTTATGCTAAAAAAATATATATATCTTAAAATGTCTTCTTTTTCCGTCCTTGTTATTTTCTTATGGGTTTTTGTGGTACACGAACTTATATATTTTATTAGTCAACTATAGATAAATTGATTATATGTGAGTAACAAGTATGTTACGGGCTAGTTTGGCACATATTTGTTTTGTCACTGCAAAACATAATTTATAAATAATTCCATTTCAATTTGTAGATTGTGATATATATGCTTTACCGCATTCTTTTTTTCGAACCGGTGGTCGAGTCATTTTAAGAAAAATTTAATTTAGTTGACGATTCTAAGTACTTTTTAAGTTTATGGAATAAAGTTATTTTATTTTTGATTTTGACTCCTGAGTCGTTGCAAAACATAGATACGTATAAATATTGCAACCTGTAACTATGTAACTCATTATTTTTATTTATTTGAATCGTTTTCATAATGGTATTAGAAAGTCTTATGCACGATGCTGTTCTATTTTATAGTCAAATTTATTCTAAGGTCATTCCGAGGTTTATTTTTACAATGTGGAATTTTATAAAAAAAAAAATTTTGGCGATGCCATTAATTAAAATAAGTTAAAACAAATGAAATGGGGTAAAAAAGCTTATCCTTTACTCGATACTGTGAAACCGGTCAGCTGTTTTCATTGAACTTGGAGAAATTCTGAAAGTAGCAATTTATGCTTGAGTTATATAAAGCGCAATGCAGTGAATGAAATGCATGTGAAACGTAAACAAACAAATTGTAGCACGAGGTCGAGCGCCAACCGCCCTCGTGGGCCGCCGAGTGG
The DNA here is from genome assembly GCA_949316135.1 of Choreutis nemorana. NCBI lineage: Eukaryota > Metazoa > Arthropoda > Insecta > Lepidoptera > Choreutidae > Choreutis > Choreutis nemorana. Next base: position 7,342,612 of record OX438598.1, read on the forward strand.
AAGTGGGAAGCTTAGACTGGAAAGAGTAGGAAGGCATTATCAAGCATGTCACAATCGCCCGCCAAACTCGCTGCTAGCTTGCCGTCTTGTGGATGAAAGAGCGTTATTGATTTCCACTCTGCTAAATATAGCTCGGATCTTCTTCGAACTCTGTTTGGTACCTGATGTGTACTACATACCATTATATTACTTTTGGGGAATGTTTCGTTAAGAGCTTTTTAAACCAAATGAACTTTATACTAAATAATCTAATTTTGATTTTATATTATAAGAGAAAGAGAAGGTAAATAATGTTCAATGTATAATTTAAAAAACAATTTGTAAAGAGAAAAAGTAGAACGTGAATGTTATTATGACTCCGATAACTGACTTGGTAACTAGGTTTTTCTTTAAGTTGATACTTCCTGTTGCGTCACAGTTACGACTGTGACACTATGCAAGCGAGGCACGTGCTCGGTCCTCTGCTCGCTATCAATAGACAAGCTAATGACCGCTTCTGATCGGATCGCTCGACTTTTCTCAATAACCACAGCGAGCCCTCACGACGTCATGATCACGAGCACAATCAAGGCAATCCGCATTGCACTCATATGACCAAAATTTCGTATCGATCGCTCGATTATTACGTGACGCAATGTCAAGGCTGCCAAAATGTTACACAATTAATCTCTTGTACATAATGTTACCTGTTGATTCCTCTATTATGATCAATTTAATTCTAAACATATAAATTACGATTTTCGTTTCTTTTATTTAACATATTTTTTTTACGGTAACAGCATAGTCATTTGAAATGCAATTCATAAATCAGCTTTAATAGAAAAAAATAATAATAATAATTTACTTTTCAGGAAAAAGGAACGTCACTTCCAGCTCAACGCCTTAACAAGTATCCATCAAGAGGGTTGCTGAAACATATTTTGCAACAAACTTACAACCAAGCTGTATCAGATCCAGATAAACTGAATCAATATGAACCATTTTCTCCCGAGGTACTAATTAAAGGCATCTTATTTTTTTGACTGTTGTTAAACGTTTGGGATCGTTTAAAAAAACAGTGGGCGGTTGGTAAATGAATGCGAAACTAAAATACAGGCAAATTGAAAACAACTGGTCGGTTATTTCATTCTAAAATATCAGTACTGAGAATACGAAAGCAGTATAAAAATAGATTTTTTTAGGCCAAAAAATTGATGAATGGTCAGTAAAAAGGATGAATGGGCGGTTAGAAAAATAGTTCGCCAGTTCAGTTGCCATATCGTGATAATATTGCTGGGCGCAACGTAATGTAGTTAGTTAGCACGATCATTTTTGGTTTATTGGCAGGGGTGTGCTTTATTTAGTAAACATTGGCTAGGTTAGGTTAGGTATTGTCATCGGCGAGTGCCAAAATTTATGTTATTTTATAATTTTCTGATTTTTGCAAGTGCAAGTGACACTCTTGTTGCATTTGAAGTTTTTCTTGAACAAGTTTTTAATTATTTTACCACCTCATTTTTAATAGAACTGCATTGAAATAGATTTCTTATCTACTAATTACGATTACACGTAACCGCCCATTTTACTGCTCATTAATCTATTCTACTGGCCATTTCATTATTTTTATGACTCATTTTTGTTAACTTTGCTACATTTTTGTTAAGTTTCAACTGCCGAACGTGTCAATAAACATTCATTTTGTAATTTTAACTTACCAAAACTACGATTTACAACTGCCGCTTTAAATAAGTGCCTTATTGATAATTTTGTATCCAATGTTTATGGTTTTCTTATATTATCAGAAATTAATTCAATAAGAAATGGGCTTAAAAACTGAGTTTTGAAATACCTTCAGTAATTTTGTCAAAATGTATTTCAGGTTTATGGAGAGACATCTTACGAGTTGATAGCTCAGATGATAGATCAGATTGAGCTAACGGCGGAAGATGTTTTCGTGGATCTGGGTTCGGGAGTGGGACAGGTGGTTTTGCAAATGGCAGCTGCAACCCCATGTCGAGTTTGCTTCGGAGTCGAAAAGGCGGAAGTGCCTAGTAAATATGCTGAAGTAAGAGAATTATTTAATCCTCTTGAACATTTTAAACTCTAGGTCCTTTATGTGTTATAAAAACTCATCTGTTATCTGATATAAACTAACTATTCAGTATATATCAGTTGAACAACACATGAGAATTAGAACAGGTGATTTGTATTAAGGGTGATCTGGGTAATAAACTACTGTTTTGGATATATTTAATAGGATTAAGTTATGGATTCTCATTTTAAGCAATTGGTTTTGAAACATTAGTTTTATAACCTATATTGTTGTTATATTACTCTATTAAATTTTTTAAATTTATATTCTCTTAAACAAATATGTTTTTTTTAAATTAAGTAAGGTTCAAAAAACAAATAGTCCACAATTTAGAGGCATCTATAAATTACGTCACTTATGCCTACAATCTCATGTACTATTAATCGGTTTCTAGAAAAAAACTATTTTTAAAATTGATGAAATTAAAAAATATAATTCACCTTCTTAAACTTAAAGTACTCTTATAGTTACTCTAGTTATCGCATATCAACTCACCTTGTATTTTATTATGCATTCTCTGTTTGATGGTGGCAGCTGTGAAGGACCCATTTAAAAAAATCATTGACTTTTTAAGCTAATATCAACACTTCTGTTTTCAGAGTATGGATGTCTACTTCAGGACATGGATGAGGTGGTATGGAAAAAAATATGGCGACTACAAGTTAATAAAGGGTGACTTTTTAATGGATGAACATAGAGAAAAAATAAATTCCGCCACTCTTGTATTCGTGAACAATTTCGCATTTGGCCCACATGTCGATCACCAGTTGAAAGAAAGATTTGCTGATTTGAAAGATGGAGCTAGAATAGTATCCTCGAAAAGCTTTTGCCCCTTAAACTTTAGGATAACAGACAGAAACCTTAGTGACATTGGCACCATCATGCACGTCAGTGAGATGTCACCCTTGAAGGGATCTGTGTCATGGACGGGGAAACCAGTATCTTACTATTTACACGTTATAGATAGGACCAAGTTGGAGAGATACTTTCAAAGACTGAAAAACCCGAAACTCAAGGTCAGCAAAAGGGTCTGTTTCCAATCACTTCATATACTTATAACTATTTATTTCATTTGATAAATTGTCAAAGATATGTTTTATATGAATAATTCAATTTTAACTTTTATTCATAATACATTAATCATAATATTATTGAATTTTTATCTTGATATATTTATGTAAACATGAATTTTAATAAAGTTTAAGAAAGAAAAAAATTTGTGATTTTATGAACATATTTGAAATAATTTCATTTATTTATTCATGTATTTCTATGTCTCTGAATTATAGAAATGTGATATATGCCACTTATTATTGCCATAACTTTTATGATTGAGTACATTTTTTGTAACATTGTTTGACAATTGATATGTTTACAGAACGGAATAGAGGATGATGATTCAGGCAAGAGAAACTTGAGTGCGCCACCGACTCGGCAGCCGACTCCTGACCTTCTGAACGGCAACAGCAACCACAGCACCGGCTCGCTGCCTGAACGCCGGCGCAGGGTCACCCGCGGCCGCGGTCGGGCTAGGAACGTTAGGTATTATATTTTTAGCTCCTTCTGTCCATATAAAATATCTTGTTACGAACAACCCCATATAAATTGCAAGAAGATATTCCTTTTTTTTCGAGGGGAAATCTTCACCAAGATACGACCTTGCATGAGGGTACAAAGTAGTTATGTAAGGTTCACTGGAGTCGTGGACTGACCATGACGCTTTCGCTCACTTTCGGCAGTTTTGTTTTGTTTGAGCATAATAGTATCACAGAAGATAGCAACAGCCCTCCATTTCGAGGTGTCCGTAAACATGGCCGATATAACGGCCTGTAGCGAGAGATCTTGCCCGATTTGGTTCGTTAGAATCAGCCTTTTTGGAAGCCAAGCAGGACATTCTTCCAAACTGTATTGTGCTTGGCTATTCTAAACAAATTAAGTTTTAGTGTCCGGTTGTTAATGTTTATTGTTGTTGATAGGGAAAAACTGCATTAAAAGTAAAAGTGTTTCGGTTTTAAATAATACATACAGGTTGTGAGTATGATTTTTGCTGTAGACTTTTAGACAGCTAACTCTCAATTAAAAATGACAAAGTATGAAAGTATGCAAAATAGTTTTCTGATATTTTTGAGAACATGAGATTAAGTTAAGGGCTGCTTTTAGGTGTAAAATTTAGATAGTATAAAGATTACATATGTTATGATGTGTTGCGACAGAGACGAGGGCGGTCGCACGCGCGGTCGAGCGGGCCCCAAGCGGCGCGTGGCGCGGCGCTCCAGCGACGAGAGCGAGGAGGAGACCACGGCCAGCGACGAGCCCGGGCCCGAGCCCGCGCCGCGCGAGTGGGGCGCGCCCTGGGCATCCTCCTCCGACTCCAGTACGTATTCCACTATTATGTTTATGATCTAGTTAATAAAAACAATGCTTTAATCAACCAAACAGTAATTTTGTTTTATTGGAAGAGACTTTTAAAATCATACTTACTCTAAATTATTTAAAAAACAAAACAAACAAACTTAATAAAACAACATAAATTTTAGATTGAAAACTATAAAATAATTCATTTAAAAATGCAGTGGTGATTTTGTAGTTATGAGTTATTATGAGCTAAATCGTCTATTTTTCCTTGAACTAATATTGCCATTGGATTAATTTATTAAGTTGGTAAATAAGCAAGTTCTTAGACCAACGAGGCACTTTTACTGGCGATTTAAATAAAGTATGAAGGCTATGTTGTAGTTGAGACATTATAGATGTAGAGGTAGTAAGTGAGCGGTGTGTATGTGGTTGCAGACCGCGCGCGACGCAGCAGCAAGCGCAGCTCGAGCGCGGGCACGCCGCGGCGCCGCACCGCGCGCGCCAAGCGCCGCCGCCAGCCGCCCGCCGCCATCGCCGGCCTCGACCTGCTGCACTCCACCACGCTCGCCTCCACCCTCCACAACGCCAACGTAACCAACTCACACTATTTATTATATATATTTTATAGCATCCCCATTGCCTGCCTACAATTATGTCTTTCTATAACATTGAGGTGACAAACGAGCAAGTGGTAAATAGTATCAGTAGCCTATGAACCGACCTTAAATAAATTTAACTTTTATTTAAATTAAAAATTATTGCTAGTGGATGATGCTTCAAAGTAGGGTTGAAAAGAAATATTTTCATGACACAAACAGTTCAAATTGTTTTTATGTTTTTTTTTTTCATTTTAAGTTTAGGCTATTCATTTCGAATAAATTAGACCTATAATAGTTTATTTCTAGACTAGGTATTTCAAATTTGCCATATGTACATACATAGTAAATGATTTACACACATAGCATCTCTAATCAATACTGAAACGCATTCCTTTCATGCTGTATGTTCTATCCAAATTTAATTTTAATGGGGACTAGGCTAGGCCATTAAATTACTTTCATTCGACAAACGACAGAGGGACTTTCCTAGCGGAACTTTACCGGTGGCGGTGAATTACCTGTTAACCATGAATTCTATTATATATAAATAAGAGTACCTTACACTCTTATATTTGAGTATATGATAACACCTCACAAAAATGTCAACTACAAGACACCAAAACCATGCTATTTGGAATTAATTCACATTGATTTAGTTTTAAAGCTTGTTTTTTTCTTAATGTTTTACATTGTTTCCAACCTGTTTATCTGTTTTTTTTTTAACACGTGTTGAAAAAAAACTTGTTTTAATTATGCCAACCCTGTTTAACTAAGTGTGGCTTTTTTCCCCATGCATTTTACCATTTGTTAAAAATTATAAACCGATTTAAAATATTTCTTAAATAGGATTAGGTCCTCTAAATAATAAGCGTGTAAAAAAATGCTAGAGTCGTGATCTCCACGAGACATTGCTGTGGCCAGAGTAGACAAACGATGCTTGCGTTATGTCTCTGTGGATAGTAGAGATACGCGTCTGAGTGAGCGTGTACTGTGTGTCCGTGCAGGTGACGGCGCCGCCGCCGGGCTGCGTGGAGCAGCGGCTGTCGGCGCTGGGCGTGGCGTTGCAGCCGGCGTCGCGTCTGCACTCCGAGCTGGACGTGCCGCGCGAGCCCGCCGCGCCGTACTCGCTGCAGCTGCTGCTCGACCTCTTCCGCGACCAGTATCTCGCTACCATACAGCGCATGCAGGACCCACACTACAAAAAGGAGATCCGACAGGACATCGACAAGGAAAAGGTATACTTTGACCTTCGCTTATTACCATGGCTTTATTTGAAACGTCAACGATTCTCAGTTTCTCAGAAAAGTGTTCTAAAACCGATTTAATTTAAATAATTTTAGTAGTAAAAACATGAGGTTACTGCTTTCTTGATATCTTTAAAAATCTTTTGTTTTTTAGGAGAGAAATCAAAAATTGAAATCCCGTGCATCGCAGTTAGACAAACAAATAAGCGTTTTAATAAGCGACAGTGTCGCGCTCCTGAAGGCTAGAATGAGTGAGTTGGGAATACACGCAAACAATACTGTTGATCTTTTGGCAAAAGCAAAAGAAATTGTGGGCAGGCATAAGGAGTTACAGAGCAAAGCTAGTAAATTACAAGCACAGGTGGGTAAAATTTTAAAGAATATAGCCCTCAATCTTTTAAAAGGATAATTTAATCAAATGTTTATATGTTTACGAAACCAAAGCCCTTCATACATGTTTACGTTTTAGGTTAATAATATTGAAGCCGAACAAGCAACATTGGTAAAGCAACGCACCTTCGAAATAACGGAAAAATATCGCCAACTCGGGCACATACCTCCAGATACCGAGATAACACAAAATCTCGCACATGAATGTATATTGAAGGAAATATCTGCAACTCTTGCACATCGAAAGAAACTGCACGCACAAGTCGGACACCTGCAACAAGAGATCGTGTCGTTAGAGCGAAGCGAGCGGGTCGCACCCGCCGTACCCGTGGCTACGGTGAAACCGCACTCCGTGTCCTGCAAGCCACGCAAGCCGAGGGAACATCGCGCACGTTCGCATGACTGGCCTGACGTCCCCGATGTTGGGAAAATTGATGAGCAAAATCCGGAACTATTAGCACAGAAGATCCTTGAGACCGGGCGCCAAATCGAGCAAGGCAAACTCACCAAGCCGAACGTTATCGTGAACGGGTACTCGCGCGAACCTGAGCGGCGCCCGCCAGTGCACCGCGCCCCGCCACAGCCGCCGCGGCCGCTCAAGCAACGGGCGCTCAACGTCGTCACTAAGGTGCAGGAATCACCTAAGGTTATCAATTTCGAAGATCGCCTCAAAAGCATAATCACTTCTGTGCTGAACGAGGACCAAGAGCAGCGCAAGTCGGCCCGGCCAGTGCTGGCGACGCACGCGTACCCCAGCAATGGATACACGCGCGGAGCAGCGTACCCAGCGCGCGTAGCCACGCCGCGCCGCGAGCGCCACCCGGCCGATCGCCACCCAGCCGAGCGCCACCCCGGCGAGCGGCACCCCGCCGAGCGCCACCCCGCCGAGCGCCACCCCGCCGAGCGCCACCCCGCCGAGCGCCACCCTGCCGAGCGCCGCGCGCTGCAGCCCGACTACACGCAGGTGTCGCCCGCCAAGCTGGCGCTGCGCCGCCACCTGTCGGCCGAGCGGTTGGCGGCGCCATCGCCCGGGCTGGCCTCGGGCTCCAGAACTATTGGTGACCTCGTCAACGGGGAGATCGAGCGCACGCTGGAGATCTCCAACCAGAGCATTATCAACGCGGCCGTCAACATGTCGGCGCGCTATCACGACCCCCCCGCCTTGCACCACCACCATCCCCATCAACATCAACCACAACCTCAACCCCCACCTCAGCCGCCGCCTAACCCGCCTCTTGAAGGTACTTTTATACTATTTTTTTAATTTTGTGACTTAATTACTAAATAAGTAATGATGCAAATATAAGATTACAATTACATAAAAATTACGGCGAAGCCAAAAGGAAGGGTAATTTTTTGGCGGTTGATGTATGAACATCCACCGTAGCGCCTAAACTATTAGACGAATTTTAATGAATAGGGTTCGTAATAATGGTTCGGGTGACATAGGGCTACATACAGTTTATCAAAATTTATATGACGGAAGTAGGGTTTGGGAAGTCTCGGGTACGACACGAGACGACCAAAGATCTAAGTACCGGGGTGGCCTGGGATATCGAGACTTCTTATAATAAAATAATAATGCCCGAAGTCGAAAATTCGCAAAAAAGTAACGAATCAAATTGAAAGAATAAAGTTTGCCTTTAAAATGACAATTAATATCATATTAAGACTAAAGAAGAAATAACTGTCGTGCTTTCGACGTTTCTAGCTACTTTGTCATTCGTAAATTAGTTTTTCTAAACTACCAAATAGTTTAGTATTGTTTCGTCTAGTGATTTAGCCTTATCTTTCCTTTTAAGAAATCTGAAATTATGCCGTTTTTCGAGTTGTAATAAAAAGCTGCATGCTGTATTACTGAGTATATCATTAAAAGGGCAATACTAATCGGAATCGAAACGGTTCTATAAATTTCACAAAGTAATATTAAGGTTTTAAATGTCATTAGTTTAACTACGTTCTTATTAATTATGAAAACTACCAAAAATCAAATAGTAAACCCTATTATATTTACATCAGGTCTTGCTGCATGTCTACAAGCACGCGTGTTAGCCTCTGATTACTGGCGAGGGCGAGCTAACAGTGGTGGCGGCCCTACAGTAGAAGATGAGGCAAGGCACCAGTCGCCCGCGTCAGCCGACACCCATTCCAACTCGTCGACGCCGGTAGTCGACGAGCCTCCCGACCCTGCCCGCAACACCGGTACGTACTCGTAACTAGTCGCTCCCTCGCTCCACCACTACGCCCGACCAGACCAAATCACAGCGTACCATGTTTCAGAAGGCGAGGCCGGCGAGGAAGTAGAAGAGAGCAAATGGCAGGATCGGATAGCGTTCCGATTTGATCAGATCATCTCCTTTGCATCGACGGCTATGGAGGACAAGCGGCGGGTGTCGGAGGAGGCGTGTAACACGTCGCCCGACTCGGGCATCGGCGCGGAGGCACGCGCGCGTGTGGGCGGCGCTGGCGCGGGCCCGGCTGCAGTGGGTGGCAGCGCGGGGGTGGCTCCGGTGCGATCGCCTTCACCGCTGCCGGCGCATCATTTCAAGAAACGCTTCTTCCGCCGCGAGCGCTGGGGAGCATGGAGCTCTACGCCGCCGCCCGCCGCGCTGGACTGGGAACGGCCGCCGATGTGACGCCCGCGTATATAGCGCTGTGCCGAGTGCCGCTTTCAGCATCGGCGCAGCTCTTAGCTGACTGTGACTGAGCGTAGCACTTTCCCTAGTATGTTGACTACGACCTTCTTTGTTATTTTTTTTTCGAATATATTATGTAATTATGTATAATATTGAGTTTATTTACGTTAAGGAATTGTAATTATTTAATGTTAGGACTATGTCGGCGCATGTGGGCGATCCGAGAGACGATCGCCGCCACGGATTGTATTTCATGTGTTCATTTAGGTCTTAGAGTCTGGAATGACTAATGTAATAGTTCGTTTTTCGCCGATCGATCGATGAATGTTTGTTGTTTTATGTGTTTTGTTTTAATGTTACGAAAGTTCAGTCTGAATAATGTTAATAATTTCATTTAGAGCAATTATGATAGTATAGTTCTATCGAAAGCGAATGTACATAGTTCGGATTAGAAGTTTATGTACGTAATAAATATAAATAAAATCGTGTAGGCTAAATTTTTAACTAGAACAATTGAGATGCAAATGGGATAAAAATTATGATTGTGCAGACACTAGCTTGTAACACAATTTGTATATTTTCACAACAGGATGATACTGCCTTATAAATTCCGCGCAACCAGGAGCCATGGATATTACAATGCTACATACATTGCCACTTATGCATAGTTATTTTTAATCTGAAAAAATCTTATTAATTCGATCTCACTTCTTTGACCAAAGCAATTAGGTTTTCAGTTAATCACGTTCTTCACTGTTATTGTGCCAAAGTATTTACTCGGGACATACTTAACTAAGACGCAAATCAGATTAAAGAATCTGTGAAATGTTGACATGACACATTAAAAATAAAATAACGATGAATATTAAATTTGTGATACATTTATGTATTAATAAACGAAAACTATTTATAATGTTAGGGAAATACAGTCTTAGACATTTGTGTAATTGGTGCAATTAGAAATTATCTATTTCTTTAATTAAATCAGTTGATCACCTATATGCAGTGGGCGATTAAAGCCTTCTTATGGTTCCTACGAGAGTGTACAAGCATTTTGTCATATCTTCATATAAAATCATTGTATAAGTCAAACTTTAGAAGCCCACTGCATGGTTATTCAAGTAAGGGTTAGGCTGTGGTTTCACAGTAATGCAGGCAAAACCGTGAATCTTATATCTACTGTTCTAGAGTTAAAGATATGCATGGTTTTCGAAAATAAACATGTGTTTTAAATTGCGCAATGTTATGTTAATTAATAACATAAGATACCAAAACTAAGAATTATATGCTTATTTAAGATCTAATGATAGATCCTAAACTACGAGCAGCGTTAGATTAAAGACTCCTGCTATTGCTGTCAAATCCAGTCTTACAGAATAAATTTTAAATAAGCAACATTTTTTACATGTACATTTATAAATAAGTATTGAAAACCTGAGTGACTAAAATAATTTATTGTAAAATGGAAAATGCACTAAGTGTTGCTTAGTTTTAAAAATTTATCCGTAAGTTTTCCGCCTTATAGAAATAAGACTACCAAAAACAATCAAATAAAATTATTTTTTTAAGTGTCATAATTTGAAGACGAGAGATTGATGTGTAATATTTTATTTAATATGAGGTGTCGCTGTTCGCACATAATAACGTACTATAAGGTTATTACGATTGCACTCTGATGAAGTTAAAATGTTGTAGATATGGTTCGAAAAGTAAATCTTCTGATTTAAAATTTTAAGGATATTATGAAATTACTAAAAATTGTGAAAATTTTAGATCATAAACAGATAACTGGGCTCAGCGAATGAGATTTTAAAGAATTTAATGCTTGAAGTACATAAATTGACTGATGTAATTTTGACTTTTACAGCTTACAAAATGTTCATTCTTAACATTTTTGTAGTTTTGTTTGTAAAATGGGTAAAAAAGTCTTACAAGTCATTATATGTATTTCAATTATTGGCATGAACTGGTTTGATTGTGCCTGAAAAACTCATCAAAGCCGCTCCAAACCTCAAAAATTATGTATATTATATAATAAGTAAGCGTAAATCGATTCTGAGGTATCAGTAGTAAGGTAGACTTAAAAGGCAATTTTCATCTTGGTTTCATAAAATTAATCGACCAGATAACTCTAGGAGTGTTAACATTATTCAGTATTGATTATATTTTATTTTTGATGGGGAAAATGAGCTAATCTGTGTGACGTTATAGTGTCTAAAATAGTACAAATGAGAAGACTTATTGTCGTAAGCATCGGACTATTCAACATTGAAAATGCTAGGTTTGAGATGTATCCCTGTGTACTAGTTTTATTTTGTACTAAAAGTTAAATATAAATGAATAATTACATTTTTTGTTTTATTGACATATCAATGGATATAATAATTTTTTAATACTTATGCAATTATGATAATAAAAAACTATGGTTCAGTGTTTTGGTTCATAAAATTACTACAAAAGCAACAGTGCAATGATGGAAAGGACTGATGAAACCTGTGTTGTCTTTTCAGTATGGGTAGTGAATTTTACAGCTAAGAATTTGAATATGCATGAAAAACGCAAAAACTTCAAAATACTGCTTTCGCTAGGGAAATTCGCAAAAAGTATTATATATTTAACTTCAATATACTGTTTTTTTTAATAAAGGTGGTGTTGGGAACGCTTAAAACACTTTTGTGGGTATGGTTAAAACATTATGATTATGTACATAATTAAATTGTATTGTTTCTCAGATGCCGAGAAAACGTCCTTTTGCGAGTACGCGACTGATACAGATTTACACATCACGCATTACAACCGCTAGACAGTAACCGCTCCGATTTTAGGCCCTTATTTCTTTGTAAACTCTAGAGGTCAAAATTACACCATAAATTAAGATCTACTTTGTAGGGATGCTTCGCAAGTTTTTGCGACTAGAAATTGCGGGAATATCAGATTATAAACTGATAATAAAGTTTCAGCAAGGTGAGTTAGCTTCCCATACCTACATAAGACTAAAGGGTGATCTTTTTTTTTTTAAGATTTTTACTGGCTTGGATGCGATGTCCTTTAAGCCATAACCGTAGTTAATTTAATGTCTTTGCTTGAGATTTCTTTCTTTATCACATCACTTCATTAAATTTTAGTTACAGTATTTTTAATAAACTTATATAATGGTTTAAATGTTTCAACGTTTGATAAAAGTTCTTGCAAGCGGCGGGAGGGATCACTAATATTAGTCTTTTAATTGAAAAATATTTGCAGTCATATATGAAATGATTTATATCGCCTGTTCCACTATCACAGTAGTTACATTTGTTGTTTTAAATAACATTAATTTTGCATAGATGCATTGATGTAGTGTGGTGGTTGAATCTCAATCTAATTATTGTAGTTATAAAATCTCTAGTTGCATTATAACTATAGTACCAAGGTTTTGTTGGAAGGTCTTTTTGTATTTATACGTACCATTTTCCTTTTGTTTTTAAATCTTCACTCCATAATTTCTTCCACAGTTATTTTATGTTCATATTTATGTAGGCTTGAAGATCCGTAAAAGGTATCTTATAAATATTGCTTACATCTAATTCATGAATCCCTTTACTCGCAGCCATATCAGCAATTTCATTACCTTACCAATTTCATTCCTCTGTGAGAGGGAACCCACAAAAAGGTAACAAACTTGTTCGTATTTTGAATATTATAAATCATTTCTCTTATCATATAAATTATAAAATTGTTTTTAAAATTAATTACTACATTCTGTAGGGATTCCACGACACTTAAAGAATCAGTGACAATTAAAAATATTTACAATTATTTACAGTTTTTACTACTTTAAGTGCTTTATACAGCAAAAAATTCAGCTGTAAAAATACTACATTCTAGATTTAATTTAAATGTTTGAATAAAATTTCATCTGTGGGGCATAAAAAGCAGCTCTACAATGATTATTAGTTTTACTTCCGTCTGTGTATAATTTGTAATAATGTGGAATCTGAGAAACAAGTGCTAAATATTCACTATTGTTATTTACAATTGTGGTTAATCTTGAAATATTTACAATTTTACTTTTATATATTCCACTATAACAGGGCCAAAGAGATTTTGTATAAACTGTTTTAAATTTATCTTTAGTGTAATTTAATATACATGACAACTGTGGAGTTTTACCTCTTAAAAGACCAAGAGGCGATTCTATTTGATCAAGATCGCAACTGTTAGATTTAGCTCCAATAGAATTTATAACTTCAACATTATTAGAAGTCAACATTTTAAGAATAAACCTTTGTGCTAAATAAAATCTCCGCAAACTTAAGGGCATTATTTTTGTTTCTACTTCCATTGCTCTAATAGGAGTAGAACACATAGCTCCTGTTATTATCCTTAAAGCTCTATTCTGTACAATGTCTAGTCTGCGAGTATGTATACTGGTAATGTAGGCTAAACAGCTATAATCAAAATGACTACGAACTATAGATTTATACAAAATACCTAGAATTTTAGGATCAGCTCCCCAAGATAATCCAGTCAAACAACGCAAAATATTAAGTCCCTTTAAAGCTCTACCTTCAATGTATTGAATGTGTTGTTGGAAACTCAATTTTTTTATCAATCACTATACCAAGAAAATTTTTAGTTTCAACTTCTTCAATGACAGTATCATTATATTTAATATCAACTAATGATAAGTCTTTACTTATAGTTAAGACACTACTTTTATTTGCGTTAATGTTTAACTTTAAAGTAGTTGAATAATATTTATGTAACTGTTTTAAAGCATTATTTATATTTTGTTTAGCAATATTTACATCAGGACTAATACTATATAAAACAATATCATCTGCAAACTGACGGATATTAACGTTATTGGTATCAACATGTTTTAATATTTGAATAGTGTAAATATTATAAAGAAGTGGAGACAGAGTAGCACCCTGCATAGGGCCCTTAGATGTTTCTCGAGGTCCATATAACATATTATTATACTTTAAATACAAAACCCGTTGATTTAAAAAGTTAAAAATCCGTTGACATAGATGCCCAGGGACTTCTATTTCAGATAAAACTTTAATCAGAATACTAGGAACTACGTTATCAAAAGCTCCTTGGATATCTAAAAAAACACACACCACGTGTTTTTTTTTCCACTTTCGCATGTTTTAAATCAGAAATTAATGATGTAAAACTATCTGCACAGCTTTTACCACGCCGAAACCCATACTGAATAGAAGGTATTAAGTTTTTTGACTCTACATAGAAATCCAATCTTGTTTTAATCATATTTTCAAAGAGCTTACCAATGCATGAAGAGAGTGAGATAGGTCTATAAGAATCTGCTTTATCAGGTGGCTTGTCGGGTTTCAATATAGGAATAACACACTGTGTTTTCCACGATTCCGGTATTATTTGACTTTACCATAATAAGTTCATTATATCTAGCAAGATTTTTTGAGGAGTAAATATGTAATTTTTTATTATTATATAAGGTAAGTCATCAAGGCCAGGTGTAGTAGTTCGTCTTGTTTTAAGACTTAGGATGAACTCATTAAATGTAAAGGACTCTAATAAAAATTCTGATTTGGTGTTATTATTATTTAGTGAAAATAATTCTTCAACTGTTTCATCTAAATCCCTATTGGACTGTAATTTATTTAACAATGGCTCAACAAATGCATCTGAACTATTATTATCATTAAATTTTACTCGCTTAAATTTTTTAACATATTTCCAGATTAAACTGATAGGGGTTGTCCTATTAAAAGATTCACATAAATTATGCCAACTTTTTTTGTTTTCCTCAGCTATAGTTCTTTTTTTAATTGTTTCCTTTTTTTTGTATTCTATGTAATTTTCCATACTCGGATTATTCCTATAAAATTTTAAAGCTTCATAAGTTTTTATGACACTGTTTTCACAAATTTTGTTCCACCAAGGAGCTACTACCTTCCTAGTTTTCCTAATTATAGAAAATTTAGGGACACATATTCTTTTCAATTCATTTAACTTTTCACAAAACAAATTATAACTAACTGTGGGGTTGACTTCCGGTTTTAGTATGTTATTAAACATGTTTTCTGATAATTCCCTAAATTTTTTCCAGTCACATTTACTATACAAAAATTTATCTAATGGATCACATTCCTTATATTTGCTAGTTAAAACAATAATTTTAGTTATGATAGGGTAGTGATAACTCCCCATTGGGTCGTCATCAATATGCCACTCACACAGTGGCGCTATAACGCCACTCGTAAAAGTTACATCTATAGCAGAAGGGTTACGATTGGGATAAGTTACAGTAGTTGGATTACCATTATTTAAAATGCAAAGATCTAATTCATCTATAATGTCGTATAATTCATGTCCTCTAGATTTACTACTAACACAACCAAAAGCAATATGATGTGCGTTAAAGTCGCCAGCAACGAATAATGGTTTGGGCAAATTTAATAAAAATAAAAATTGCATTCTAGCATTTCCACTTGGGGGACAGTATACATAGAACAGTAAATGATATACTTTCAGTTTGAAATAATCTAGCTATATTTTGTACATCTTGATGAAAATGTGTATCAAATAATGAATATTTTATCGAGTGTTTTATCAATATTCCTACTCCACCATGTCTGTTCATGGCATTTTTAAAATAAAAATTATAACCATATATATTTACTGTATCAGTATCTTTAAGCCAGGTTTCATTTAAAAGACAAATAGCTATGTTATTTTTATTTAGAAATAAATTTAAGAGGGGAATTCTGTTTTATACTTTGAATATTAAATTGTGCAATGCTAAGGCAAGAATTTATTTGATTTTTATTGTTCATTAAATTGATGTTGATAGCTGCTTAATGAGTATGTTTCTTATAAAATCCGTGTTAATAGGTTGTTCATCCCCCTTATTTCCTAATTCTATGAGAGCTCGAACTAAAACATCAATTAGTTCCGAACTTTCTTAATGTGGTAGAGTCAATATTCGAATTTTCATTTAAAATGTTTGTATCTTTTTTTTTATTTTTACTGTATCTTTCTTTAGTAAATTGCTTAGTATTTTTTTTTTAGTAAATTGTTTGTATTATTAAAAGTATTACTTGATGTCACAGAAGGTAGACAGGGAAAATCAGTAACATTAGTTTTTGAATTCAAAGCAGTGGCAAAAGATTCTTTTTTTTTTTCTCAACTATCTTTCGTTGTTTGACTGGACATAGCTTTGATATTGCCAAGTTACCACACATAATGTCCCTGACAGTTAACACACAATGTTTTCTGCATTATTACACTCTTTAAAGTGATGTTCTTGAGTACATATAGAGCATACCTGTTTATTACATATTTTGGCTGAATGATTGAATTTAAAACATTTGTAGCATTGCTGCAAAGGAGCTACATATTCAAAAACTCTGTACGAGTAAAGGTCGTAATTAACATTTTGTGGTAGAACGCTCGATAAAAATTTTATGCTTACAGTATGTAGTGGAATAATGTCATTTCCGATTTTTTTGTTAAATCTTCTTACAGAAATGATGTCATATTTCGATGATAGCCTGGTATATAGTTCTTTATTGGATATGTTCGTTGGGACAAATCTTATTACTCCGGTTTTCTCTATCTCTCTGGCTGGGATAAAAGCTTTAAGATCATATTTTTCCAAAAAGCTACAGTAATATAAAAATTATTTGCAGTATTATACTGCTTAAATGTTATGGCAATTTTATTCACACTGACTCTGTGTATGCCAACTACACCTTTTACTACACCAAATATATGATTGAAATAGACTGGACTTTTATTGCCGAGTCGTTCTTTTTATTTTTGACTGGACGAACACTTTAAATTCTAAACTGTTAGAATTTTCCGGATATAGTCTTTTATAACTTGGTTTAAAATATGGCGAAAAGTCAAATTTCTCACCATCTGCACCATTTTCCGTAACACTTTTTATGAACTGTCTTTTACGCGAAGGTTTCCCAGAGCCGTATGTCTCTCGAGAAACAAAGGATTATAACAGAACAACTCGATGAGATGCTTCGATTGGATGTCGGTAACAAAAAAAGACGCATACAGTTTACCTTACATATCTGAAATTTTAGACAACCTTAAGGATGCTAGATTTATTTCCAGCGTGGATATATCTAAGGCCTTCTGGCAAATTTTAATCAATGAACCAGATCGGGAGAAGACAGCTTTTTACGTTCCCGGAAGAGGAACTTTTATGTTCAAGGTAATGCCTTTTGGACTCACAACAAATAAACGATTGTTATGTCCATTTTATAATTAATAGTAAAGAAGACTCGCACTAACTAGCTTTAGGAATTACTTGATGGGAACGAAAAGTATCAATTAAATTTTTCTTATCTTATTTAAAAAAATTGAGCAGAATTTATGTGTCAAACTGCCAGTGTTTTTGACAATTGAAATCCGACCAATTTGATACTCTTTTCGTCATCTCCCAAGTAACTCGTTAGAGCCTACAATAACCGTACTAGCATGTTACTGCAGACCAATTCATTATACCATATTTTATTGTTCACCTAATCATTATCATCTCATCTGTCATTTTACCATCTTCTATTATAATAGTTAAGTTTTTAATTATTTTTGATTTACTGTTGATAATTGACCATTTTTAAATACAAATTTGCGTGTCTAATGAGAAACGTGAAACATGAGCACTATGTATTTATATTGGCAAAGTACTGTACTGCAATAAGTGATTGATTGATTGAAACTAGAAAGAAGAAATTGTAATTAGGTACGGAAGAATTGTATTCTAAGGGCTAATTCTCTTTTTGCTCTTCCCTATAAAAGGGAAGAATTAAACAAATAAAAAGAGACGCTTTAAGCAAACGTTCATAGCCTGCCGTGAAAAGGGAAGAATTAAAAAACAAATTGTCAATTTGTTATTTTCAATCTGATAATGCAAGGATACAAGTACAGTGTGCAGATTTTACAAAAAGTACATAAATTTGATAAATTGTTGTAATGTAAGTTAAAACCATTTAATGTTGTGTAGATATATCTAAATTGGTTTCAATTATCTCTTTATTTGGTAATATAATATGGGAATAGGTTTGTTAATTTTCTTTTTTTTGTAGAGAAGCTAAGCAAAATTTAAAACTTCATAATGTCACGGCCGTAGGTCTTCAATGCATATTCTTCTAATTTATGATTAAATGCGATGCTAAAACTTGGCTACAAATGAAATGCAACATTCGAGAGCTCGCTCAGATGAGCGATAAACCATGCGTGATAGAAGGAAGGTTGAACTATAAAAAGATTACAAATGGAAGTTACAGAAATCAAGCAGGTATCTATTATTTTGATAAATCGAATGTGAACTTATTAGCTCTTAAATCTATTTAATATTCATGTTTCTTTACAGTTTTCAAAGAGAGATGGTTCAGACTTATCAACAATTACTTATTTTACTTCAAGTTAAGTGAAATGGGCAAATTTGATACAAAGTCTCCAGCAGGTGTGTTTGTTATGGAAAATTCCTCTATACAGATGGAACATGGCCAAAGCATCCCATTTTCATTTTCTATTTCTTTTATGTAAGTATGTGCTAAATGTAATAATTTTATAACCAATGAAATATGTTTCAGTTTACAAAATTTCCATACTAAATGTGTTTGTACTTACCATTGTTTGATTGCAAATACTTCAGGGTATGATTGTCATTTCAATTTAGAGGAACTTTACTGATATGTACTTTAAATTGAACTACTTATTATAGTGGAGACTTGATTATAACATACCTCACCATCCTTTGCCACCTGAAGTTAAATAATACAATTTACTTATTCTAAACAACAAAAACAATTTTAATTTATAACTAAAAATGTACACATACATTTTTCATGTATGTTACTGTGAATGACCAGAGTGCAGTTTATCCTAAGATACACTGGTCAATGTTATAACCCACCAAGATTGTTGGTTAATGTCTGAAATTTATCCTTTCATTATGATTTGGACATCCTCTGGTGATTGTTAACATACACCACAACAGCTTGGTTTAAGGGGTTCAGACAAAGAGGCTATATTATACATATTATATACTGGCTGTAAGATACATATTATAGCAATGTAGACATGTAATAGAATTGTTTACAATTTATGGGTTGAGGTCTTGAGTGACTTAAGTTCTGACTACCAAGAACATAATATACAGCTTGTTTTAACTTGTTTCAACAATTATAAGGAAAGGTGATCAATAACAAACACATAGGCAAACCACATACAAGTAACCCAGTCCTCGCTCATGTGACCTGCGATGGGTACTTCGTACCAGAGCTTTTCAAATCATGGTTTGAAATCCACAATATTCATATGTTCAGTGAAAGTAATTAAAAACAACTTCGAAAAAAATTACAGGGTTTAGATATAAATTTATAAACCAAACTAATCAAGAAAAAAAATAGTTTTCTTTCTTCTGACTTAACTGAAAATCACAGATTGATTAAGATTCATTTTAACTAGGCTAGTATAATTCTGCTAATCAGAAATGCATATGTGTTGGTGTTACTCATTAATAGAGTATTTTATTGATAGAAACAATAGAAGATATATATACCAATAGGCTAAAGTAATAAAAAACGCAAATAGTAAATTACTAAATCTCATATTCATTGTATCTCCTTGGTGTATGTTAACATCCACCGTTGTATGTCGGATTCAAGAATTTGAATTAAGCACAATTTTGGACTTCAACTAATAAAATTGGTTGAAATCGGCATTCACTGGTGGATCTTAAGATTTACTAACATCGGACATTAACAGTAACACATATACTATCGCCGACATAATATAAATTTGTCCGACATAAATTTGAGTGTATTTTATTATTAATAAAATACTCGGGTGGGGTAGGCTGAAGTGTTACACACCATATTTTGCATGTTTTTGTTGAGTCCAATGCGAAATCTGAATGTCAATGTGAATGGTTTCGAATCTGTTGTCACTATCCGGGCACAATAGGGAACATGGTAGCTACGACGTACAGCAACCTGAGACTCGAACCCTCGTCCTGTCGGATTGGGTTGGTTGATTGGTCGGTTAACCAATTCACATAAAAAAACCTGAGCTACAAGTGTGCCTACCATGAGTTTTACCTTCGATTGCCGCTTGTGACTGCAGTTACAAATTCTTATGCATCTTTGTAAAGCGCTTTTAACGGATTGATTAGGAATTCTCATACAAAATTACTGTAGTAATCTATGTTACTCATCTACTATGAACTATGAACATAGGTACTTTCGTACGTGCTTTAATATTATTCACACGAAAATTGTTAACATATTTTCATTAAAATAACTCGACATATAAGGGACATAGGGATTAATATTAGTATTTAAAGAGGATCATCATTGTGAAATAGAATCCATATTTCGTGATACCAACTCATTGTTATTATTTCAGTTGAATGTATAAACAGCCCATATTTTCTAACCATTTTCTGCTCTTTTTCTGTTACATATATACTACTCAAAACAAAATAAGGGCCACGAGGTATTTTGTCTGTACCATGAAAATAATAAAAACAATATATATTTTTTTGTCTCCATAACGAAAACTAATGTTTTTACCGTGTAGACCAATAAACTTATTCCAATAATAATGATTAAAAAGTTTTTTTGCTTTTGAAAGAAAAAATCACATTTAAGGTAAAAATAAAAACAATGTAAAGTTACTGAAAACAAAAGAAAATACTCCATGCTCATCTTTTAGTAACGAGTATGCCCTCCTCGTTTCGCTAGGCACTCCTGAAGCCTGGAGTGCATGCCCTCAATCAAATGCCTGACATTTTCCATTGGAGTCTCTTCCCAGGCCCTTTTAACAGCGTTGATGAGTTGCTGTTGGTTGTGGATTTCCTGATCACCGTCTCTAACTCTTCGTTTCAACTGATCCCACATGTGCTCTATTGGATTTAAGTCCGGACTGTTCGCCGGCCACGGCAAGACTTGAATTTGAGACGCTTCCAGTACAAACCGAGTCGCTTGAGCCCTGTGTGCACGAGCATTGTCTCACATCAAGATGAATCCAGGACCCGCTCGCTGGGCAAATGGGATCACATGTGGTTTGACCACTTCCTCAATATACCGCTGAGCAGTAACAGTACCCTCATTTAAAATAGCGAGCTCAGTTTTGCCGTGTAAGCTTATCCCGCCCCAAATCATTACATTTGGACCACCAAAACGATCAACTTCATGGATGAAGGCTTCTGAAAATCTCTCGCCACGTCTTCTCCATACTCTAATACGCCGATCGTCGTTAAAAAATTTAACTTTGCATTCGTCTGTGAAGAGCACCATGCCCCATTGGTTTATGTCCCAGTCCAAATGTTGACGGGTAAATCTTAAACGATTTGCACGATGATTTCTGGTTAATGGAACACGGACAACTCGCCTTCTTGATGCCTGCTGGTCTTCATGCAATCGATTACGAATAGTTTGGTCACTGACACGAGTACCCGTTGTGAGCCGTAAACGATTTTGCAGCTTGCGGGCCGTCGTTGTGCGATCTCGGCGCGCACTAAATCGAATGTAACGATCCTCTTGAGCTGTTGTAATACGAACTCTGCCCGAACCAGGTCTTCTTCTAACACTGCCGGTCTCTTGGAAAAGATTCCATAGATTTTGAAAAGCTCTTCGAGAAAATCCCAATTGCAAACCCACAGATCGCTGCGAATGACCTTCTTTGTAATGGCTCTGGTTGCTGTCAGCGAGTCCATATGACGCCTGCGTGCTTGTGGCATATTGCAAAAGATGTTTCTGACTCGAGATATCAATGAACTCTGATAATTTCTAATAAACCAAGAAGCTAAGGAAAGCAAAACGACAAAGAAAATGGAATCAAAATTTTCAAAAATAATTTTAAATCAAATTTTATTTAAAATTGATGCCAGCATTAGATGAATACTACAATATTAAAAAGTTAAGGTATCAAAGAGTTTGTATACTCAATATTTTACTACTTTCAATATGTAAATGTTTAATAATTTACACCAAAATGAAAAAATAACTCGTGGCCCTTATTTTGTTTTGAGTAGTATATAAAATAATTATTTAATGTTTACAATAAAATGTTGTTTGTTTTCCTCGTTTATTATTTGGATCTATATTTGAAATCTAATAGTTATGCAAACATTTAAGTTAGGAAATGGAAATCTTATCTGTCACATTCCCCTAAACTTCATCACAGATATTCTTGATAGAGCTAGTAAATATGTACTACATTTGCTAGTGTGGCTTTTCACCGATGGGTGGCGCATTTATTAGTAAAACGCCACTTATATAAATAATTTAAATTGGGTGAATATTCTAATAAATACCTTTTTTATTCTTTATTATTAAGGATTAAGTTTTTGTTGATGGTATATTTGAAATATACTTTCATAAAAAACGCGTTTGTTGACAACGTTAGTTCATGGGTAAGTTGTTGATAAATGTTTGACATCACATAACCAATTAAATATAAAACAGCAGACTATTACCAAACAATAATTGGTGCATTAAATGCGATTTTTGATTTATGTGCGTTTCTATTTTGAGCACTGAGTAAAATAACGTACGTATGAGAGTTTGCCATTGTTCTTTGGAAATACTGACATTCTCATAGTGACATGTCGCTCATTATGACCTATTTTAAGACATCAGTCACAATAAACAGACATGAATTAAGGTTTTAAACAGTACCCTACTTTCCAAAGGGATGGAAAAGGTGCCTGTGACGGGATTTGTGAGAGTGACTTCTTTTTAAAATTGATGTTGAGATACAAATAAATAGTAGTTTTTCTCTTTTGTGATCTAAAAACTCAATTATAAAAAGGAAAATGTTATTTTTGGGACTATGCTTTGTATGTCGTCCACTTAGTATGACGTGGTCTTCACATCCCATTGATGTCATTATAACCGGATTCTACTGTACCTACACCTACATACTTGTTGACAATCAGGATAATCGTAAATACGTTTAACTGAGTTTCAGATAAATAACATTGTCTACAGTATTTTATTATAGTAAAAAGTGTTTATGAGAATAATCTGATGAGAAGTACTTTGTATGTCATTACAGAGATGAAGCCGAAAAAAGGCATGTGTTTGCTGCAAGATCTGAAGACAATGTTGTATCCTGGGTTATGAATCTAAGGCAGTGTTCCTATGAATACCTCAGAAACCGACTCCATGCTCTACAATCCAAAATATACTCTATAACTGGAAAGGTAGGAGACAATTATAACTTTGCGTTAGTAGTATTCATATGGAATAAAATTCGTCACCTTAGCTATCATTTGTATCTAAGTTATCATTTGTATTTAAAAAAATCAATGTAACGCATACTCGTATAAGTACAGTTACTAGATTAAGTACAGCGGCCATATACAATATTTTCAAATGACATATGTAACAAAATTTACTTAAACGTTTCCTCAACATTTAAGGCTAGAAATAACTTTGAAGAGTTAAAAGTAGAATTTTAAGCTCATTTATAAGCAGTAGCGACGACGCTGACTAAAATTTAACCTTAAAATTGCCACTGCCAAGTATAGTGACAGATGCAAAAGAATTACGAAGTCACTGCTTCAAGACGTTCCCTGTACTTGAAATGTTGGCATATTATACGCACTCTAGCGACAATGATTCAAGCAATAGTGAGAGCAGATTTTAATTTTGTTTTAAAGTTTGTGATTGCTTAGCGACTTGATCATTAGAATTTCAAGGTTTGGCGAAAACTGACGTCTAAAACTACTCCCAAAAAATAAAAAACAATTGAGTTCAAATTTTGCTTAAAAACTTTTGCATAGAAAGAAGATCATTTAAAAATTTATCACCTTCATATGCCCGCTATACTCGATTGGGTACACCCCCCTTAAATTATTATTAAATAAAAGAGTAAAAATATTGAACTCTCGTTGTTTTGTGTTCATATAAGAGAATATAAAATTCATATTAAAACATTGTAAGTTTTGTTTTTGCGCTTAATGGGTTAAGGTGCGACTCCACCGGTGTTTTGGATTATGCTGCAGAAGTATAGAGGAAACATGTTTATTTCGGTCGAGTGATTCAAATAAACAATGACAAAAAGTTCGTAAACTTTTTTAAATGTTTGCATACAGCTATGATCATCTATGTTTCACACAGTGGAATCACTCTGTTCTGCCGAATATACAAAAGTTATACACAGCTATGTCTGTGGAGACAGAGGGTAAGGTAACAATTTGTCAGTGCACTGCTGAAGTTCAGCACAAAATGTTCGTAAGCAAATGTGCTGCACACTATTTTGGAGGAGTCCCACCTTTATAATTTTTACTGTGGCCACAAACTGACTTTATATGAATGGTATAAACACTTATTGCGACATTATGAAGAGATTAAATGGTCTACAATAAAACTATTATAAACTTAATGCTTTTGTTACAACTGGAAGTGCAATAAAGTATTTTTATTTTAGGACCCCCTGCTAATGGTACCAAGAAATGATGGTGCTTGCTTATGGGCTCCATCTGTTCCATTTTCTACCACACCTGCTTGCACTGTCAACACCAGTTCATTTAGCTGTCACCTTCATGTTAATTCTTGTTTTACATTGGAACGTAGCAAATCAGATGTTCAAGCTCACCAACACCTAAAAGACAAACATAAAAAGAATACAACATTTTACACTGCCAATGTACAAACGATCAATAATGATGTTAACGATGGACATAGTTTCTCTTTGGAAAGAAGTAAAACTTCTGCCTTGTTCTCAAATAGCAATAAAATATTGGATGCTTCAATATTTGATAACCGTCCAACATATTCCCGAGCAGCACCAAGTCCACCAGCTCGTACCAAGCTGATAAATACCACAAGACATCCGGAACCTACTACTCAAATTAAAGTACTTACAGAACAAATGAATAATGTTGTAACAGGTATATTAGAAGTAACACCAGTTCCGCCAAGAAGAAAGACATCTCCAAAACCATTGGGAAGTAGTGAAGAGCAGTCGGGTAAGAGAACACAAAGCCATGAAGATCTTATACAGTTTTAGTATTTTATATGTAACATTTACAAAAGTTCCCACCCATAGATATAGGTTTAATAATTTCATAACCTTGCCCTCAATATGCCTACCCACAAGTTTACTTGTTACTTGTTAATCACAAAAGCGTGATGAAAATATTTTTATATTAATGTGATTTATAAATATTGTCTATAAATTAATGTGCATTTCTTTAATACTCATAAAAATAAGAATAAGAAGTTATTTAAATATTCAGTATTGAATCTATTTTAAATTGAAAAATGAAAATAAATCAAAAAGATAATGATGTTTTTCAATTTCAAAAGATTACCATTTAACACAGTTCTTAAAATAAGAATACATAAAATGATGAATTTTTTGAAAATAATATGTTAATTTTTACTTTAAGTCACAGACGAAATAATCTACAGACTACGCTTTGCACTGTTAAGCAACGACAACTTCTTACTACTTCCTCCCATCCCCTCACTACTCTTTATTCCGCTGCCGAAACCAAAAGTAACTAATTTGAGTGGTAAAACTGCAAAAGTGTAATACTACTTCTTGTCTGTCTAAAAGGTGACATAAAATTTTCCCGATTTGTTATAATAAAACAGTAAAACATGGTAGTATCGAACTTAACATGACGCTTATGTTTCAGTTTTAAACAATTTTCGTGAAAATATCCGATGTTTTAAAAGTTATTCTGCTGTTAGGGGAAAAGATAAATCCAACAAATCAATGGTAGAATCGGTCTGTCACTAACCTATCTTTGTTTTAGAGATTATTAAGCCAGTTTGGTTTCATAGTTAAAATCGCAGAAGCGGTGTCTAGGGCATTTCGTCTGAGCCTTAAGTAAACATAATTTAAACAATTACACTGACAATAGACTTCAATTAATGTATTATGTAATCTAGTCAGATTGTCAGATTGTTTTCGATAAGGTTTCGAAATAGGTTGATAATTTTGGTTTAGGGCAATTTTATAATAGGCCAGAATGTGTGCAAGAGATATGTTTTGCTGTTTTGCTTACACATTTCCCGATTCCTGAATTTAAGATCTCAAGTTTGAGTAACTGCAAAAACTGAAACATTAGTGTCAGTATAAACGTCTTCGCACATTACACCGACTCCACTCAAATTGAACTGACAGAATGGCATTGAAATGTGACCTTTGTATTATATTAATAGAGCTTTATTCAGTATTTAGTATAATGTGTGTGTAACCTTTGTAAATGTTGTGTTCATCTGTTAAAGGCATGGACATTAGTTTCTGTTTATAATATGTGATTTTTATATGTTTGTGTAATGTACTTGCTGTAGACGTCCCTAAATAAATAAAATAAAATAAAATATTTAGAGTAAGCGTTTGAACATTAAAGTAAAAGATGTTGACGACGCGTGGTCTACGCGTTGTCAACGTGACGTCGTCGTGTAACTATAATGTTAGAACATCTACTCTATTTATAGATCTTGAAACACACGAAGGCGAGTGAGCTGTACTTGCGGTAAACACGTATTACTGCAATTCTGCATATGTGTCACAGTTTACGTTAGTAAGAAATGCGGGTTAGCATAAAAAAATTTGACAAATGTCCTACAAAATTGTAGATATTTTTTAGCAAATAAAAAAACGTTTTACTTAGTCATCTCATCACCAATCATGGACAATTATGACTATTATTCTCTTTTATAAAAATAAAATTCTTGCTTCGTGAATTGCTTGCAAGATCTGTAACAAGATAACAAGCTCACATTTGAGTGACATTCTGTCAGTTGAGTAGGAGTAGAGTCGGCGTTGAGTCGCTGTAATGTGCGAAGACCTTAATATCTATTAAGGCAAATATTAAATTGCTGTTTAATTTTAACAAAGTTGATAAATACGAATGAAATATGAAGGGTTTCTATTTTTTTATCATGCTTTAAATTTTAATGATATATAACACGGTAGTTCTTAAGTTATTTGAACATTTTATTATTTTGATGCTTGCCAGTGTTTTGTTTCGATGAACTCTGAGTTGGAAATCTCCAGAATGCTTAAAATATGCCACATTAAAGATTGAAATGCCTCTTCGAGCAGAAACATGTAGTACTTTCATCTAGAAAAGTGTGAATTTGGATGTACTAAGTAAACATAATTAATTTTGAGGAGTATATAATACAATTATAATTAAAAGGACTAATAAGAAAAAAAAATCCAGTTCACATTAGTACAAAAACGAAATTTTGGTATGGCACCACCCCATCTCACATTATATGTCAACCTACGATTAATGATATGTATCAAGAAGCGTAACTCATCTAATTACCACTTTTTAAATGGACGTCCAAACTTGGATGCATAGATTAATGATTGGTCTTCTCTGCGCTCCGACTAGATGGAGCCCTTCATTTTTTCAATCTTAATCAATTTGGCAACATACACTCGGCGTCAAAAATATCGCCCCTTTGCAAAAAATGTTTTCAACCAACTTTATTTCACTTTAATCTTGGGTCAAGTATTGACTTAAAGGTATCATTTGAATGGTAATTTAATGGTTTTTGTGGTTATAAAGAAAAAAATAAAGATTTCCTCATTTGTCAAAAAATATTGAAAAGACATTGTAAACAGTAAAAAAAAACATTTATTTCATCATACAAAACAATAACAAAAAAAAATACAAAAAATTACAAAATAAAACAAAACTAATTTAAAACCTAGTGTTCCCCCCCCTTGCCCTTATTACCGCCTCTAAACGGTCTTTCATCGATCGCACCAACTTTACAACCGATTCCTGCGGAATTCTGTCCCATTCCTCGATGACGGCATCTTCAAGTTCCTGCAGGGTGGTAGGGGCGACATCTCGTGACCGAACTTGTCTTTTTACCTCGTCCCAAAGATGCTCTATGGGGTTTAAGTCAGGACTTCTGGCTGGCCACGACAAAATAGGGATCCCAACCTCCTCCAGATATTCTCGCACAATTAAAGCTGTGTGGGATCGCGCGTTGTCATGCATTAATTTGAAGCCAGAGCCGACAAAACCCACATATGGGACCACATGCTGCTCCAGTATTTCATTAATGTAGCGACCAGCAGTCAGAGACCCCTGGCCGCGAATCCCTCTGGTCGATGAAACGCAGACAAGGTCGGTCTTGCCATCTATGCCTCCCCAGAACATGCACGAGCCACCTCCGTAACCCACTGTTTCTTCAATGCAGGCCTGAGCGAATCGTTCGCCCGACCTCCTATACACCCTTGCACGCCTGTCGTTGCAATAAAGGCAGACTCTTGTCTCGTCGGTGAAGAGAACCTGCCTCCATTGCTCAAACGTCCAATCGACGTGATCTCAGGCAAATTGTAAGCGGTCTCTACGATGTGCTGCAGTCAACTTAGGGCCAGTAGCAGCCCTGTGAGCCCTAATTTCTTTCTCCCGCAGTCTCCTTCTAATCGTAGAGACGCTAACTGAAGTCCTGCGAGCCTCTCGAAGACGTTGTTGCACCTCGACAGCGCTAGAGAAGCGACTGCGCAGGGACGACGTCACAATGAAGCGGTCATCCCGCTCAGATGTGCAGCGTCCCCGACCAGCTCCACGTCTTCTAACGAAGGCTCCAGTCTCCTGGAACCGCTGGAACACTCGTCGGACAGCATGGCTGCTCAAATTCAATTGTCGAGCGACATCACATTGTCGAACTCCTGCTTGCAGTAAAGCAACAACTTGAGCAGATTCAGCCGCGGTGGTCTCCATGTTTGAGGGTTGATTTCTTGCTTGAGCTCCTGAGGTGTGTAGTCTTCAAAGTCTGGATAGCGAATGACTGACATTTTACCCTGTCCAGGCATTTTATAGCTCTGGAACTGAGCTCAAGTCGCGACCCTTGAAACGAGTGTTTTGGTACATTTTCTTACAACTTCTTCGACATGGAAATTATGACGTTTAATTTAAAAAAAAAAACATGTTAATTGAAGGGATATTAAACAAGCTTTAATTTGACACCATGATCTATTAGCCAGAGTTCTTATTATAAAAGTTAGATGAGCTTGATGCTGAATTTCAGCGAGGGGCGATATTTTTGACGCCGAGTGTATTTTTGACATTTTGTTTTGGGGTCTATTCTTGGGGTTGTTTTACATAGTCTGAGTAAAGCACTGAACAACTAATTTCCAATTTTTTTCATCTCCACATAAAACTTCCGTTTAAAATAGTTAGCGTTTCAGAAACTTTTAAGCATTAACTTCAAGAGTCTGTTACTCTCAAGTTAGAGTTGGCGCCATAGGATTTTGACTTTTCTATTTACGGAACAAGAGCAAATGAGATTTTTTTGAAATCGATTTGAAACGAAGCGTACGGCAAATATCAAATGAAAAAATGTTTTGTTTATTTTTGAAAAATATGAGAGATGTAAACTGCCAACTAATAAGATAATATGTCAAGTAGCTTCCCCACCATGTAACGGTCTTGATTGGCTGCTGATCAAAGCTATAATTTAATAAGCACTACTTACTAGTTAAGCTTATTTGATGATTGTGAAAAGCCAACGATGTTTTTAAGTCAGATAAGTGGCAAGTAACTTATTCAGGACCTTACTTTGACAACGTGAAACTAACTCTTAGTTTTATTGTTTATGTTTTTGTTCAAATTGATTTCTATAAGATTGCAATCCCTTTAAAAGGCGCGGCACGTCATCTTGAAATCAACTACGATTGGCTTACTTCACATTATTTTATCGAGTGCAATGCTGTTAAATTAAATGTTTATTAGCATAAATTGTTCTATCCCATTCAAAAGGTATTCAAAAATAAGATTCTATAGCAAATTTATATAATTAAGATTCTTAATATTCACAATCCACTGAACTGACAATATAATACTTACTTTTTAATTTAAATATATAGTATATTATGACGATTTTATTAGTAATTAACTATAAAGTGATCTCAGATATATTATTCTGTTTCGTCATACTGCGTTTATCTAGCATACACATCTCGGCAGTTGGAAGAAAAACTTTTTCAAAACTTCTTACGGTACGATACACAACTGATTAAGTTGTTTAAAGCTTGAATTACATTTGTTGACATATTGTTATTTGTGGGTTGACTTCCTAAGTACTGGTAGGTAACCTCTATAAAATATAAATTGGATGAGTGCTAGTCCGGACTTACACAAGGTTTTACTTGTGCCTGTGCCTTGTACAAGTTTACGGTTTAAGAGATACATCGACAAAAACGTCAAAATGACGTTGTATCACAAATGATCTTGTATCGGGGTTCGAGTCGCTTTTTATTTTGATTTAATTGTTGTGAAATTGGGAAAATTTCAACTGTCCTATAACTTTCTATTACTACTCACACTACTTTAACTATACAGCCACTGACAAACTGATGGACGGATAGACAGCGGAGACGGAGGTTTAGTAATCAAAATCGTGTCTCTTTTGAATGGTACTCTAAAATCTAATTGTGCTTCTGCTACAGCCTTTGTAAGATATGTTTTTTCTAAATGTAACTATTGTTGAAAGTCAAGGTGACAATATCAATTTACAAAAAATATTGTGGTATCATGATTAACCAGAGTTAAATTATATTTTTACCAATCAATGCCAAATTATTTCCTGAATGTTTAATTTTAAGACTTAGTATAGAAAGAATAGGTGTGTTTATTTTTATGTAGAAAATAAATTTTATACCGCAATTTGTGTTTTCATACAAAAAGGGTTAAACATAAGATAAATAAATGAAACTTATTAAGGTAGTATTTTATTAAGATATAGGTGTATTAAGCGTTTATCAAACATCGTTAGTATACCTGTAAATAGTTTTAACTTATTCAATATATAACTGTAAATAAAGCAGTTAACATAACTGCAACATTCACATTCGAGGCACACTTTAATTAAACTAGGGCTTATATAGTTAATGAATAATTGTAATGACTTCATTGTATCCTATGTAGTATACATCTACGTATAAAATTCAGATTTTCAATAACGCAGATCACAAATGTTGCGACCACAAATGCATAGATTAAAATGTTATAAGAAGCGTCAATGTGACGACATCGATTTTCTACATGGTTTTATAAATATTATATATGAAAATACCTTTCACATTCTAAGTTTTTTTATTATTATAACCACATCACGACACACATTGACTTAGCCCTGCAGTAAGTATCGTAAGAACTTGTATCGCAGGGGCTAAACAACGATGGTATATACTAAATAAATAAGAATACAACATCCAAGACCGGTAAGCGAAACAATGCGTCTTGCAAATAACACAAAGTTCCGCCCCCGCCGGGATTTGAACCCGGAACCTCTAGCGTAGCTAAAGTATCGCTAAAATAATATTTGAAATATGTAATTAAGTTTTAACAGTAACGTAACATCATAAAGAGAAATATATAAATATATATTTTCATAAACATTTAGTTTGTGTACCTTTGCTATTAATATATGCTATTGTATATATTTCAGGTAACAATCTTATACCCATAATGAAGTGTCCATAGAAATAGGTACCGAGTTTCAATTACATTTTAAGGCACATCGATTAATATTTTTTGACATTTTTTCTTTTATATATTGCTGACATGGTGTAGTTTCTTTATATAAATATTAGCAAAGAAAATTAATTATCTTTTCCTTGATTACAATATTTAACTTCATAAGATTATTATGTATTTAAGGGACTTCTGTAAAATGGAAGTCGACTTAAAGAGATCATATCTTTATGTGTAACATTGCTAGATATGTTGCATTTTAATGTCAACCAAATAATTTGTTCTAGCTGTAAATTGCAAGCTCATCTTTAAAACGAACACGTCCAGGAAATATAACTTTTTCCTAGTTGTGATTGGGTGTGTGTTGAGAAGTATTAGCCGGTTAGATTTGAGCGGCACGTTAATGGATGCCGTAGTCGCGTAGTTCACGGTTCCCGAGCGGCAGCGTAGGGCGGTAGTTGTGAAGTAGCTCCATGGCCTCCTCTCCGCACGACGCTTCACCGCACCGCAGCTTCCGCATCAGTGCCAACTGGAATTAACAACGTTCCACTTATTTACCTAATCTTTCACGGTCATCTCACATTATTGAGTTAAAAAAACCTATGTACCTATTTATCTAATTCTTATTATGAACTATTTGGTTCCTTACATGCGGGAAGGTTGAGTAGGTTTACCTACAACGTGTGTTTACTTTTAAATGATAGATGTATAGTTTTAAAGACGCAACCAACAAAAAAGGGTCTTTTAAAATTGTATAGGACTAATAATTTACACTCCTCATATAAATTCCAACACATACTGTTAAGTAGGTCTTAGGTAGGTACGTCTTTTAGCTGTTAACGGCTTATGTACATTCACTTTCTTTACTTGCAAATGATTGTTGACTTGTAATGAGAAGTATATAACAATTAGTATTACGTCCTATGAAAAACTGAGGAACTGTGTGTCTACCATGAGTTCGTATAGTTTTCCTACACGTCAGGTAACATAAATTGCTATAGTGATTTTGTATGAGCAATCCTAATACCTCAGCAATCATAAGAGGGGATTTACAAATATTCATAAAAATATGTTACTGCAGTCGCAAACAGCAATCGAAGGTAAAACTCAAGGTAGACGCACTGTAGCTAATCCGTTATTCAGTCAGTACAATACATTGTTCCCTGCCTGTGAATCTCCTCTCATGCACCCTGAAAATTAGGTAGTAAGACCCTCCCTAGTTTGCAGTAAAATACTCTTTTGACGAGTAAGTAGGTAGGTACCACCTAACCAAGCTACATTCTCAACAAAACGTAAACCATTTAAGATCCTTTGAAGTTTACCTTCACGCTTTTTTAATTAATGAATTTGCTTTCAAAGAAAAGACCATCAAATGTTGTTTTGTAATGAACAGATCTAAGAGAGTTTGGATGTGTAATTTTGTTAGTGTAACTATACTTATGTACATTATGTTGAAGTAAGTATCAAAACCGGTGCTACGCTGCGGGCACTAAAACTGGTTGCAGACAGGCTTATGTAAATTATTTAAACATCCTTAAAAAAACCCCGTTTTACTAAAAGCAAGAATTACTTCGTTTAAAAAATGTAGAATCTACCTACATACAATACACCTACAATACTTAGATACAATCAAGCTGGCACTATTTTTATTAATTTGAAGTGGTATTACTTATGGGGAAGAGTTACAAAGTTGAATTGTACTTCGTTCGTCTAGGCGTGTTACAATCAAACGTTGTATCCATTCAGTTACTTACTAAATGAGATTTAATGCACTGCTTGATGAAAATATCAACCCACGGCCGCTGGTCGTGCCGAAAATGGTAAAGAGAATCCTTTTATAGAATCTAAGAATTTAAGCTAGCTTGAGTAGTGTGGGTTTAATACTCAAGTAGTTGCGGGCATTGGTACCTACAAAATGTCATGAAAAAAATAATTATCTTTATAAGCAAAGAAAAATACATACATACTTTCCCTACCTTGCATAACACTGACAAGCAAATGTTTGATTTTAAAAAGTGGTATAACATATAAGACTTACCTGTTCAGCGGAAACTTGTACTGGTTCCTTGAAGAGGATCCAGGTGACGGATTCAGTGCAAGGGGGTGTGGTGAGAGAGCCAGGATAAGTCCAGTAAGCGACGCGGGGCGGTAACAGTCGCGCGGGGTCGAGGGGTTCCACCATCGTCACTTTGTCTCCTTTGTGCATTATGTAGGGCAATAATCGCACTACCTTATCCAATTCCTCGTGCTTTGTACCAACCTAGAAAAGGTATCTCATTGTAATGTAACAGTATAAAACTGAACTAATTAATAATCAATGAGTACATTTTAATCCGGATCTTTTTTTTGAATAAGCTGGCAAATAAACATTGATTGTTACAAAGACATCCCACACTAGACTTTATTTTAAAACGCAGTATAGTCGTTATTCTATCTCAAGAAGATCGTTCGACTAAGGTTGTATTACTTTTGTCAAGCCTTGTTTCAGTAGCGTAACCTCGAGTTTGCTTAGTAAAGAGGTTACGCACACTATGACTAGAACGATGTGCATGTATTCGTCAAATCACAACCATAGCCGACTAAGAGTAGGTACATGCCATGCACATCGTTCTAGTGCAGCTATCCTCAACGTAAAGCACGCGGGCCGCTTGCGGCCCGGTTAGCCTTTGTGGTTGGCCCACCTGCAGTTTCATATTTGTTGTTAACATCATTAAATTTCATTTCATTTCAGCCCTTTATAGAAAATTTGAGCGTGATAGGTAAATAAAATGGATATATACTCATTTTTATAAGACCAAGTTAATTCGTTTTTATAAGACCAAGATATATATAAATAAAACTCAAAAATACCTTTTAAAATTGATGTTTTAGAGAAACATGGAGTCATATCTATATATTTTTATGCGCCAGCCAGGCAGGCTTATATTTTTGCGCGTATCTTTAAGGTTTGCAAATTTTATTATTCCCACATATCTTCCAAGCTGGGATAGGTTTCGATAATTAAGGTAGCCTTATATTTTCCGAAACCCAAGTGTTAAAATGGCAGATTTCTGGGACCAAACGGTATGTTTTCAAAAATATATGGCATACTTTTAAAGAAAATAATTGTTAAAAATTTTAAGCGTGGAGGGGGGATGATGCGCGACACTCTGATTGGTCAAACGGTTGAGGACAGCTGTTCTATGAGATAGAATATCTGTATGTCCTAATTGGTAAGGTAGTGATTCATGAAACTCCTATGATGCTTGGTGGAGTTCGTCTAGTCTAAGACTCCAATGAGTTTAATAGGGAATATGGATGAAATGCCCTCCCCTAAATTCGCCCCTGAGAACATGGAAATTGTATATTTACAGTGAAAACAGAATAAGAATTGAACGATAAACCAGTGAGATACAGCTATTCAAAGTAAATTTATCTATCTCGCTCATCAGAACAACCTTTTCTATCGAAGTTGTATAGCGCCCCTGTACTTTGACGTCATTGTACAAAGTCAAAGTCGAAATATTTTTTATTAAAATAGACTTAAATTAAGTACTTTTAAATCTTCATATTTTATACTACCACCGGTTCGAAACGCTATTTCTACGGGGAAGAATCCGGCAAGAAACCTCCGTAGTTGGTTTTTTCAAAATAATTAGGTAAATTAATTCCTATTACAATTTGTAAATA
Organism: Choreutis nemorana; assembly: GCA_949316135.1. NCBI lineage: Eukaryota > Metazoa > Arthropoda > Insecta > Lepidoptera > Choreutidae > Choreutis > Choreutis nemorana. Next base: position 7,378,044 of record OX438598.1, read on the forward strand.
AAATACAGTTTTCTAATAAATAAAATCGAATTTTTCTTTAAATTTAAGTTATATAAAACAATTTTATGAAATATTTGTCGGTGATCAAGTCTATATTCTAAAATAAAAATAATAAATCACATGACATGAATGTATATCGGATCTCTCTGTCTAACCAACGACTTCGAAGCTTGATAACTTACTTAATAAGTCAGATATTGGAGAAAATCAAACGGATTTGTGGTTATATGTAGTATGTTATTGTAATAAATTAAATTAATAACAAAAAGTCATGCATATTCCCTATTGTTATGAAATTTAATACTGTAAAAAGGTATGATTTTTCGTTGACACACTGTCTGTACTTTCGAGATTCGCAACATAAATTATTATAATACTATTATATTTTAGGCTTAATGTCTACTTGAACTACTTATATTGTTTGCTATGGAGTTCAGAGCCAAATTAGTTTTGAATATACCTACACGACAAACTGTGACCACTAACGAGAACACGAGTTCTCGTTTATATACCTATTAACCTTCTGATACATTAAAGTAGTAGATACCAATAGTAAGTAATTAAACCGCTTAAACCTAAGTAAGTACATACCTATATCTTATAACCACAAACACTACCAGCACGTCACGTTGCGAAGTTCCAAATTGTTAAAGTAAATATTTCATGAGAACTATTCTGAGAAAATAATCGACAAATCTGTTTACTTGACACGAAAACAAAATTTCATTTCTTATATTGCAAAAACATGTGCATGAAGATTTATGCAAATATAGTTTTATTGTATTCAGATTCCGACCCACCTTCGCTCAGTAGGTAGGTAGGTACCTACTAAACCGACGTAAATAATTCACCAGATGTTTTATAGGTATCTGATATTACTTTAGTATATACATAGATATATTGGTTTATGTGTTCTTAAATCGATATAGCTTAAATACAAACTTCAATTTTAAGTAACTTAAATTTAAACGTTTTCAATACTTTACGTTCTTGTGTTTTTTATTACATAGGTACAGACGGCGGATAGGGTGAGGAAAAAGCTTTTTTTTGTAATGTGGCATTTCCTAAATATCCTTTTGGAGGTTTCCATTTCAAGTAAGCTAACCGTACGAGGCCCAGGCCCGTGGCAAAATTTTTGACTTGAGCCGTTCTTTTTAAAACTGGCAACCTTTTCGTGGTTCTTCCCACAAAGGGGCTCTTATACCGCTTGCGTCGTCGCCCTTTAGGCTCGGAGCCCGTGGCATTTCGCCGTCATGTCATCCCTTAGTTACGCCATCGTTCTAGTACCATATTCCTTAAAAATTTGGACGTCTTTTAGATACAAGCAAGGGTACACGTAAGAAAACGTAAATGCAGTAGATAAGTAAGTAGGTAAGTCAGATCATTTACATAAATAAACTGACCGCTTCATTGACTATATAGCATAAATAGTTTCTCTTTGCTTTTAAAGGGTGTAATCAGTTGAGGCGGTGGCTTAAAGAAGTCTTTGACGAGAAGACGTGCTTTGGAATTGCCTCTACAAATGAGAAGGTTATACCTAAATATTACTTTATATACCTAAATATGTAAACAGATAGCTAAATAAAGATGAGCATCTGTAAAAACCTAAAATAATAGATAACTATTAAATGCGGAGCTCAAAAACTATACGTACATACGTCGGTACATAATAATCTGTTTTGCCTTCAAGGCTTTTCCTATTAGTAAACCTGCATCATATAAAAGGATTGCATTTTATTGGTTTCAGCTGCAGTTGTTTGCATTAAAAGGAAGTGCATGAGTAGGTACCTAAATCTGACAATGTGCCGAACGCTCAATGCCTTACAGTCAGCATATAATTTCACTAGAACAGCGGTCCTCAACCTTTTGGCTGTCGAGGCTACAAGTACGTCTTAATTACAGTAAAAGTTTTCGGTTACCAAGTTCACTCCAGAGCCTGTGAGCGTTCGCAAAAAATTACCGACTCCAAAAAGTAAAAATAATCTTTAAACCTTTTTCGTCAGATTTGAATCTAAAGTAAAAATATGTTATTGTAGCCGGTTAAGGATTTGAAAATATTTTTGGAAACACAAGATACCTACAGGTATGGTACTCGTATTGTAAAAAAATATAAGCTAGAAAAAAACTCGGGCCTCATTTTAAAAATGCTTTTTCATGCTTTTACAAACGCGCGTTTGGATAATCTAACTAGTAGTTAACCATTTTACTTACAAAACGTGCCCAAAGTTTTTCTAGAAACTCTAGTCTCTAGTAATAAAAAAGGCACGCCGGGTCGCATGCGGTTCGCGGGCCTTAGGTTGAAGATAAATAGCTCGGTTACAGCTCAGTCAGACTCGATACTTAGGTACCCACTCACTTAAACTGACGTAGCCCCACGTGCTCGTTGCCCCACAATTTTCATTGTCAATTGCCACACGAAACGCTATAATTTATCTAATAAGTAGGTCCTACGCACATCAGTAGATAAACGAGTACAACAGTAACGTTACGGTTCAGAGCCTGTGTTAATGGCAAAGTTAATACTTGATAGGTAGCATAACTGACTTAGGTACCTACCTAAGCTATTTAAAAGATGAAGTTTGAGTCTTTTTAGGACACTAGTTACAAAGCCAATAGGATCAGACTGCACTAAGTTCATCGATATTTTTTTGGCAAAGCAAATTGAAATTAATAACAGGTAATGTAAATTAATTACTCACCGACAGAAGAACTCCTAGCACAGCGAGACCGTCAGGTTGTCCCGCGGCTTCCGTGAAGCTGCCATACTTGGTAGTGTTCCAATGCACGAGATGCAGCTCTCCGGAGAAAGACTTTCCGTCAACTGTGTGTTCTGAACCCTCTCCATTGAGGGCGCCCCAGTGGCAGTGCCACTGTTGCAGCTTGTACACGTCTGAACCGAGTGGTCCACCTCGGAGCTCTACAAAAACATCCATAACTAATAAGTTACTATAACACTTTCATTATAAACGTGGTTTTCCACTCCAAGTGATTGTAACGAATGAACCCTAACTGCATTAGCATTACCTACCTACGTATTTGCGTGAGACCGCAGGACGTGATTCACTAAAGAGGGGTCCCCTTTGATGCGACGTATCAATCAAAATGCAGTTTGTTATGAATGGTATTTTATCTAATATATTCTAGTTATTTATGAAAGGTTAACAAATTTTTATAGTTTTTAATTACTCTAATAAATAAAATAACTCTAATAATAAATCATTATTGTTGTATTTTCAATGATAATGCAGATGTTGTTTGGTATTATTTCCACTACATACCTGAATCATATCCATTTTCATCGACTCGCCAGCAGTACCCTGGGTTGACAACGGATCGCGTGTGGTTGACGGAATACCGCCAGGTCAGGGCTGGTGCTGATTCGCCGTTAAACGCCCGCCGCGTGTCTATATCCACTGGACTCTGCCGCGTGCCTCGGGCTTCTGGAAACTTGTCCGTCCATGTTGCAGGCCCTGGTGAACAAAATCATACATCTGAACCGGTTTCGGTATTAGTATAAAAAAGTGATAGCTTATTTTAATGGTCCGTATTAAATATGTGTGCAAACAAGCTAAGAAGCTTGAGAGCTAATTTCAGACTCAAAAAAAATTGTCCTAGTTCCCGTTATTCTGAATAAATATAAATTACGAGTAGGACCACAAAACAAAATATGAAAAATGAACTAGTATTAGTATTAACAAATCAAATTGGATTCATTCATTAAAACAATAATAACTCTGGCTTACGTAAATGAAAGCGTCCGTGAGATTGAGTTATTTATTAGAACTAAGCAGCTTTATCTTATCCATAAAAATACTACCTACTCTAACTATACTATACAGTGGAATCTTATCAGTCGTGCGTGATATGAACAAAAGGTATGGGCATATTAATGTTGGTGCGCTTAATTGTGATAAGTTGTTTTTGGTTTACTCTTTTAAAATTTATAGCTTACAAAAATGCCTTTTCATAATCCTTAAATTCTCATGAAATTTGCATTCAAGCTTGGGCACTTTAGGTAAATGTAGGTCAATGCAGCACGAAATTATCACAAAAGTGCTCCCCACGTGCGCTCGACTGAAATATTCAGAGGACGAGGTGCAATAAAAACAAATCAAACTCTTTTTGTATTGGTTAAAAATAAAAGAAAACGTAACAACTCATTTATTTTCTGTTTTACATCAAAAACGATTATTTTAAATGTAAAGCCGGTTTAATACTTAAACAGTAATTAACCATTTATTGGACAGATTAGCGATTGAAAAACACACTCATTAGATACAGCAATTTTCTTCGAATCGACTATGGATTTATGCGTTAAACTGAAAAATACTTTCAAATTCTAACGAGTCATTGTCTTTACGTAAGTAGTTAATGTTTCGTCCAAAATAAAATTAGTAAAGACATATTTCAACTTTCCAATGGTCTATTATGTATACTTTTATGAAGAAATTGTAAAGTGAAGTTACGATTTAATAACATTCTGTTATTCTGTTCTGTTATTCTGTTATTAACCTTACAGTACCTATTTATTTATCCTACCCGGGTAGATGATGACATTATTTAATTCTGTCAATAATACCTACCTTTTGAACCATCACATACTGTGAACGTCAATCGTAAGTATCAATATAATAAACGTCCAAAACTAATATTGATCTGGCATCTACCGTTAATAAAGGGAATCTATATTTATACTATGATCCACATGTCACACGATATAGCTTCCAAGTTTAGTGAGGCAATTGACTAAACCAATGAAGGTAATAAATACCTAAGATATCGACTATAACCCTTACAATGTAAAAGAAGCAGTTTGTACAATTGAATTTGAAGTTTTACCGGACATATTCCTACGACGCATGCTAATTCGAGAAAGGCAAAAATGTGATGTTTATGAATGAGTTGAACTATTACTGCATATATCTACTCGTTTTTCAAGTTTTGCAACGATACTTTTCATTTTGACAAAACTTCACGTGTTTTTCATCTGTTTTTTTTAGTTCCACAGATTACTTAACACTGCTGTATGTGTATGACGGACGTTGGGCTTTTCAAAATTTCCGATTCCGAGGTGTCAAAGTTATCAAACGTAGCAGATGATAGAAACCTGCTTTACAACGGAAACAAGCAATACTATGGTTAAAAGCATTTAAACAATTGTAAATTCGATTTTGAAATACTTTTAAAATCGAAAAATACTTTTACATATGTAGAATTATGGATACTAGATACTCCTACATAATCTTAGTTCTTCAAATAAATTTCTAATGTAATAGTTCTTCTTGCCGTTCTAGATAATATAAGGTTAAAGATTATCGGTTACGAATGCAATTTATCGGTTATATAACTCAAGTAAAACATGTACGAGTTGACTTCTTTGTGTTTAAAATGAAAATAATAAAATACAACAATAAAATTGTTGTTTTTAAACACAAAGGTAAGTTAATTTAACCATTGATAATTACAGCATTTTTTATAAATGTGACTAATCCATGCAAATAATAAGGGCCTTAGTATCATTCTCATATCACTTGCATTAATCTAAACAATAAAACACAGGTATCAAGTAAGCCGGCTCAGATTTAATGTGAAGGTTCACGGGAAAGTGTTGTATGTGGGTGTAAAACCTACGTCCTGCCTTAAAAAAATAAAGACTTATTTGAATTAATAAATAATTAATTTGTGTAATGGTTAAAAATGTGTAACATAAAAATTGCATTGTGCAAAGAGCGTTTACGATGGAAGTTGTGAAGTGACGCGGTGTGCAGTTGCTGGTCGATCGGTTCGGTCGAACTCATTCGGCCTTGCTATTTTAAAACGATTTGTTTGTCTTGTTTCAAACATAGACCCGGAAACTTTGATTGGAATATTACGTCGAGTCAATTAAGACTATAAACCGTTAAAACCCGTATCAGCATTAAGTACGTAAAGTTAGCGGGAAAACCAATAAATCACCTATTAAAAAATCGGAGAAAAAGTTTTAGGTACCTAGCCATAGATATCTGTTTTGTACTATTAGATCTATTAGTACTTCTTTCTTAACCATACCTACGGACTGCTTTATTGTAAGAGTGTAACTTTACACCTTAACTTTAACGCTTTTTCCACTGGCAATTTTCTTTTTGATTTTCCAACTGTTTCTTGAACTTTTGCTTTCACACCCCAGTGTTATTGCTGAAAGTACCTACCTAAAGTGGTAGGATTTAAGAGGAATGCCGTTTAGTTCTCCATTTTAAATACTCTTTTAATATTTACAATGGAAAAAGTTGCTTTGTTAAGATACATTTAAGCAATACATAAACTGTAAAAAACACTATTTTATACCCGCAAGTATTTTAGTTATTAATAACTTTAACTAACTTAATAATTTTACATAAGAAGCTGTACGTTTACCGTTTTTCGATTAACATTCAGATTTTTGAACGTGAGTTTATACCTGACTACGGCGAACAAAAAGGAGGTTATACACCAAGATATGATTGGCAACACTGATTGTGTTGTTACTGTTAATATCATGATTACCAATAATTTTATAGCCATACACTTCTTGTGTCATCATTTAATGAATTAAAGTTGAATCGCAAATAAAAACCCTTTCATATCTGAAACAACCATTGCCTAAACACATTGTAAGTACATTGGTCATACTTAGGTAAGAAGATACCTTGTATTGAGATAAATATAGGTAAATCCATTTTTTTTTTGTCAAATAGCCTTTACGTGACCTTTACAAATTACGAAAGGACGGAAGTTGACCAATATTATTTGTTTGGTTTTGTTGGCAACTCAACTGAAAAAATAACTCTTAGGTTTTTATAGTATTTAACTTTTAGTTTATTATGAACAGTTGCAACATTTAATATTCTTTCGGTTTTTCTGTGATACACTTTTTACCGCTAAACATATTTGTTCTCAAGGAAAGGAAGATAAAAATATTGATCATGAAACTGTTTATGTTATGAGTAATAAAATAACATGAAATGAATGAACAGTTGTCCGCACTTCAGACAAATTGTTATTAAAGGCGAACAGACAAAAAGGAAATAAATGGATTTTATTTCAAATGAAATAAAAATACAACTCATTGAATGTTACTGAAGCGGAACCGATTTGAATGACTAAACCGTTCGGTTGTATCTAGAATTATTGCAATATTAATTGAATTGCTAATTAGTCATTATTTGGACATCATTTACACATTAATCTGTACACCTCAAATAATAGTAAAAATGGATTACATTTTGGTGTAGGTGCTATAGTCTAATAACAAAAAAAAATGGTTTTTTACTTCCTTAATTATCAAAGATTTTGCAAAAGAAAAGCTAAGTAGAAACTATGCCTACTCCTACTGAATAGACTCAACCAAAGTAAACAAGATTTATTTGTCCGATGTTTTCTGTTGATTCGGAGCTTTCAACGCGTTCAGCCTCACATTTAATTCATGAGTTTCAAGAAGGATTCAGGGTATTTACTAAATACTAATTATTAAAAATAATAAAAATGTTAAATTGCGAATTAAAACACTACACAGCTTGCTGCCGCGGCGCGCCTCCCGCTAGTGTAGTAGAGCTATATAATAAATCATTTAAAAATATATATTGTCTAATCATTTTATATAATACATAACATAAATCAAAAACCAGTAGCACAATCTTTAAGACACAAGGCTACTAAGAGAATACCTCAGAAGTTGTTTTGTATTGATATGAAGGTAAACACAAGGTAGTGTATTAGTAGACGTGGGCTGTCTTTATCGTGTATTGAGATATGCCATTATCACAAAATGAGATAATAGATAGATGGCCTGTTAGAGGAGCATCTCATTACTAACATAGGAATTGACTTGACTGTACTCAGTATAATAACCTATCATTACTAGCACGCTACGGCATCTTGCTATTTGTCAGAATTAACAATGCCTAAGTGAATAAAATAACTAAACAATGATTAACTTTTTTACAGTGAGCTACTAGAAAATGACTCATAATTTCATAAATATTCGTTTTGGTATCTGATTTTACAAACATTTTTATTTATTGATCTGACGGTAATTGGTAACCATAGTCATTATTTTCTCGCACTACGTTGTTAAACTTTTGACCTTGAAAAATCCCGGCGGTTCGGCGGCGATTTAAGCATTATCCTACCTCTACTTTCTTTATATCTTACAAACACAATCTCCCCTCAAAAAGGGGATAGATTTTCTGAGTTGAGTCTTTCTACGCCCTTACCTACTCTCCATCCATCGAGTGTCATAGTCATCATAAAATAATATTCATTTCTATTTCCATTTTCTCCTCAAACTACGTCTATACCAAATCGAACAGATTAGGTAGATTGCATTGCAATATTTCGGTCACTTACTGGTACTGTTTCTCTTCAGTCTAAGCGTACAAAAAAAAACTAGTTTTGGCAATTTCCATATTTTGCGTTTAAAAGCAAATCGGTGCAAAAGCAATGTATATCCGTAAATACGGTTACCGATTGACGGACAACGCTACATTGTTCGTTGTAAGGGTGGGGCAGTATGAACAAAATTTTAATTGCGTAATATACTATTTATAATACTTACGCATAATTGTAATGTCGTAGGCCGATCGCATACATGGGCCGATCGAGATCGGCTTGGGCACATCGCATTACCGCTATTTCTCGGTTTGCCTGTCTAATAACTTTATCGTTCGTATCGATCTACCCGGTCATGCTTGGACAAATCGATTCTTTAGGGATGTTACAGGCTATTACTGTATAAGTTATTAATTGGTATTACTGTGAGTAAGACAGGACCCAAACTAAGTAAAACGAAATATCTAGTTTAACTTCAAATTTAACAACTGCGTCACATGCACTTGCAACGATTCAGAACATAGTAAAATAATCATGTCGATTCTAGCATTCGCCGGCCGCTGCTGCCCCGCGGAACCCCGCGCTCGCCTCCTGCGTTGTGATCCTATACCTAACCTGTCTAGCTAATATTTACTGAAATAATAACATTCTTTGCAACCAAAAATTATTGTTACTGCCAGATAATCCTGGTTGCAAAAAAACTCTTACACACAAATACACTCACACAAACTTACGCTTTCGTCCCAAAGGGGTAGGCAAAGACAATGAGTTGATATACGCAACGTTGATATGCTCATACATATCTCGCTTCCTCCACATCCATACATCTCCATCATAGACACACGACGGTCACGAGTACTTCTGTCCTAGCCTTTCCTCAGATCGTTACCAATCTGATCGAGGTACTCATCCATCCTCTCCACTACGCCTTCTTTCACCCCATATCGTATTTCAAATACACCGCAACGCACGGATCTCTATATCGTTAATTCTACTTTCTTCACTCACTCACTTTTTCTCCTGCCACACTCAACACTCACGGCTATACATTAGTGAAGGAACCAGTACGCCATCATGAACAGCCATCTGGACATCTCCTTGGACACTTATTTGCTATAAATGATGGAGTACAGCGCTCCCTTCAGCTGATTACCTATTTTAATTCTTCTTTCAATATCACACTGACACAACCTATCTCTTGTAAACAAATTTTCCAAGAATACAGGCTCACTCACTTTCTCCACTACTTGACCTATAATCGTTACCTTACATTCCATCATCCTCTCCTCCTTTTCAAATACCTAAACTTTATTTTAAGATACATTTATTCACATTCGCTTTTTTCCAAAACTGGTCATCGGCGTACAGAAGTTTGCGCCAGCAACCTACCCAATCTCAGACACCATTCACTTTCTCTCGAATCTGTCAAACAACTGTCCATAAACAGATTGAAAAGCCAAGGTGACGCCAATCATATCCCTCCCTGACTACACTCCCACAAAATGTAATGTGCAGTTTGCATAAATTCTTGATTCGACTTTGAACATTCGCAAAAAGGTGACGGCACCAAGTTAAATGAATAAAGTTTGCCCTAAAGTTTCCAAGCCCGGTTAGAAATTGGGTGACTTTAGCGTTTTATTTGACCGTTCGAGCATTTAGGGAAAAATCTAAATAAATAGGGTTTAGTCGAAGTCACCCTAGTCTAGTTTGCCATTCGTTGATTAGTTTTTTCTGAAAGTTTTCACTTTATCATATGCTTTCTCCAAATCTATGAAAGCGCAGTAGACTTTCTGATTAATTCTCAAATTTATTTTGAAGTAAAAGAATATTTTTAACAGTATGCATTTATTTGTTTTTAACCCGAAACGAAAAACAGACTAGACTCAAAATAAATATCAGAACCAGTTCCTAAACCGTTTTATTAGTCCCCACGTACGCTTACCTTGTATTACCTGGTAGGAAAATGTATGTTTGTGTAATTGAAGTGAGAACAGATTTTTTTTTTTCATTTTGATAAATTCACAATAAGCATACTCCAAACGAGTAGGTACTCGATTCGTACTCGTGGAGTAAAAGTTGCATGTGAAGTTGCCAAACGACTTTCTCTTTGCTCTTTTAATTTTAATCATTAAATCTATTAAACATATTAAGTTCACTAACGGAAATAGAACGTTTATGGTGTAGCAATTTTTGGTAATTTGTTTTAGGTTTTATAGACTAAGCAATGTTTTATAAAAATATATTTTATTGCTTGGTTTGACACCACAAGAAGGAAACAATTTTAATAAATATAATTTGTTGAAAATATACTTGGTTATTGAGTTAGCGCACACTTTATTTCTACAGTTACCATCACAGTTCAAACAAATTGCTAACCCAATTTATTATACATTTATTTAAGGTTATTATTATTAACATGCAAAAGTCTCAAATTACCGATTTATTGTACTAAACTTCACTTTTAAAGTTTATCAAAATAGAGAGCCTGCTTAAAAAATATTTAATTACTTTAAACTTTCGGGAATCTCCTAGTAAATATTATTTAAGATAAATCGTAAATATTTAAAATCAGATTGAAACGTATTGTTCCATTATTCATTTATGGCAATGATGTTGTTTATCAGTAGATAACAAACTTGTAAGAATGTAACGGAGTGAGGATGTATATTTGATTTCCCGGTGCGGTTGACTCGCGCGCGATGCTGATCTAGGCCAACCAACAACGGCATACGCGGCCGCAGCGGACTAGCAACCCGCAGCTGCACGCAATCATCATATTGCTACTGACTGTCGTGCAGCCATTGAAAATCTCTACCTAATAATAGCTTTAATTATATTTATTAATCTTTTCCTTCTTAGGTAAGAGACATGTATTTTAGTATCTTTTGAAGAATAAGAAATTAAAAAATGTATCATGAATTAAATTACTTTTCCATGTTACTAAATTAAACATAGAGAACAACAGACACTGAATATTTAAGTATGATAATAAGTATGAGTAAAACAATTGCTCATGTAAATCAAGTGTTATTTTAATTTGAAATAATAAGCAGCTAAGGAATATACAAAAAATATATTTTACTTGAAGTATCTATAAAGTAGCAAAGTACATTAAAAGTAGTTGTTGATTGGTGGCACATTTTTCAAACAATCGCACTTTAAAAAATTCACTGCTAGTTTCATTATTTATATGTGGTCGAATCACGTGCGATGATGTAAACAAACCGGTCTTTGCTGTATTTAAACTTGCAATTTTCCCTGGTTATTAACTTGTCAATTAAACTTACCGTTTTCGACGGAGTATCCCCAATCGTTGCTTGCCATTTTCACGGTTTTTCGTAAATGTAGTTTGTTTAGTGGTTGTGGAGGGCGGAATGATTTGGGGTCGGAGTGCACGGGAGAGCGTGGTCGGGTCGTGACTGTATGTGAGCGTGTGCGATGGCTGCGCTTTATACGCGCCGCGCGGTGGACGGACTCCGCGCCGTGCGATGCCGACCGGAGCGAGGAGGGCGCGGACGGACGAGGTGCGCGACCGCACCAGCGCGCGCCGCGAAACACTGCGCCTGCGATATGCCTCCTGCCGGCACACGCCGCGCCCCTCTACTGCACCGCGCTTTCTATTAACTAGTAACGCACTACTATTTACTTAATTAACACATTAGCCACTTGCTAACTTACTTTTATGTCATTGCTTGTTAAATTACCTTGATTACGATAAGGGAGATCTCAAATGACAATATTAAGAAAAAAATTAACAGTCATTAGGATATTTATTTATTATACAAACACAACACAAATACGAAAATAGTACTTTCCCGAATAAGACTAGGGTCCAGGTTATTTTTTTAAATAATACAATGAGTGTCTTCAAAAAAATGGTATGAGATTTCCACAATCTAGCTAGGGGCCTCATAGTGGCTTAATTCAGCCCTGGCGTACGGTATGGAGTACAAAATTTGGCTTTACTAATTTATTTAAATAGGTACGTGAATATTTTCTTAGTGGTTTTTTTGCAGGTTAGTAGTGTAGATAGAATGTATACTTACTTTCATTTAACTCTTGTTTCTTGTAAGGATAACATTTCATACTACTATCAAATTTAAATAATTGAATAGTCCAGTGCAAATAATATTTCAGAGCAAAACTATTTTTAACAGCAAGTGGATAGTCTTTTTATGTATATTATAAAGTTATTCTTTATAAAAAGAGAAACTTGAGAGACTTACGGGACAAGAATTAGGGGAAGAGTTGAAAAGGTAGAGGGAAAATTTTAATAGTGATTTTTACGATTTCCAGCTTAACTACCTCCAGCTTAGATTAAACCAAAACTGTTTAAACCCGGATTGGTCCTGGGCTTTTGATTGGCAAAATTCTTAATTTTTCATATACCATACCTACAGGAACATGTACTCATAATAAAAATAAGATTTATGCCGATTTATTATTTCATGCTACAGGCACAATGAAGAGAAGGCACAAGTAGATACATATTCCATTGCTCGCTGGTGTCGTTGAAATTCAGATACTTAGTAACTCGTAGTTTTTTTTTCTGATAACCTTTCCAATCTGTTTAATGTAGTTACTTGAAATTTGATAAAATTAATTGTATAATTTAAAATTAAATATAACAGTTACAAATGTTTAAAAGGTGTTGATTGGATTAATTTGTATTGTTTGTTTTACTCATGACATTATGAAGATAACCTAAGGATCTGATCTGCCAAGTTAAACCAAGATTAAATTATAATATAATTTATACTCGTACTTACATATAATATTAATGAATCCTTTTATGTCCACTAAACTCATAGTAATCTATACATTATGTAATAAAAAAATGGAACGACTAATTAAGTTATTTTTTTTTGGATTAAACATTTTAAAATTTAAACTGAATGCTGGTGTATTCATCATAAATAAAACAATTTTATTTTTCCGCGAAAAAAATTAACCCTTGTTTGTAGGGTCACTTTGATTTCAAATGAAAAACTCAAACTGCTAAGTAAAAGCAATCGAAAAATATGGCTGTTTGTGCTCCGTTGCGCTGGTCCGACTCGCACTTGACCGGTTTTTAAATTATAAGTACACATCTTGAGGTGGATTTTATGAGGAGACATAGTGATATTGATCTTATTATTAATTAAATAAATTCTTAAATCTAATTTGATTTGTCCTGTATAGGATTATTAGGTACCTACACAGTTTGTTAATCTGCCCTTAAAATCTCCAAGAATGCATCAAGTTTGAACTATATTTTTGGACTTTTTAATGTGGGCCTACTTATTTACATTATTAAGTAATTTAATTATACAGTACCAAGCTTCCCGTGTTAACTGAGTTTTTGTTTTTGGAGGTAGAGCATTCCAGGTCAAAAGGGGAATGTCCTCGAGATCACTTATTTATACAATAACTCGGTTATACTTGTCAAGAGGGAGACGAACACATGATTTATTCTTGTGTTATCGTTTATTTCATTAAAACAAATAGATTTTTATTTTGCATTAAATTAAACAATGTTATTTTATTCTATATTTTTACCTTTTTTAACAAACCATTTAACCGATTCCCACACAAAAGTTCAGTTCAGTTTATTTAATTTGTGTGGTAGGTATTAAGGAACGTTTACAAAACAGAAGCCAATGAATTAATTGCTGATCAACTGTTTTATTTTTAATTCAATACTGCTTGTAAATACATTGATTCCCTTCATTGCTTGTAAATACATTGAATCCATATATCCAAAGAAAGTTAATGTTTAAATAATAATGTGACAAACTTGAGTTAAGTCTCATAATTATATTATTTACTTTATTTGAAGGCCTAATTCCATATAAGCTTTTTTCCTAAATTAACACTCTCGCTTAAAACTAAAATTTTAAGTCCTAGCAACCCTGACTTTTGAATAAGCAACCCTTTATTGTTGGATAGGGAATGAGATCATCTTTCAGTAATAAAAAATAAATTAAAACAGCAGATTAGACGTAGGAACCGTTGCTATGTTATCACATAGTTCTCCTGGAAGAACGGTAGGCGATTGATAGGTGAGGGGAGATCTTTGTCTCCGTATCTCCTATGATCATCAGACTTTGAAATTTACATATTACTATTATTTAAGTGCCTTTAGCAGAATCATGTAAGAAAAACTGTGATTCATTTAACATTTTTGTGGGTTTAAACGTTATGAATAATGTTATATAATATAGAATATGTTTTTTGTAGATTTCTTTTTTAAATCAATCTAGTCGTATGTATATTATTTATTTTGATGGAAAAACAACAAGAAAACAAAGCAAAAAAATGTAGGTGTTTAAAGCAACCGCAATGTAGGCATGTTCTTTGCAATTGCGGTTAGATACCTTATCCCATAATAATGATCATATCTTTAGAATACAAATCTCGTAACGACCGTGCCGAGTCGCCGACGACAATAATAAAATCAAATACAAGTCAATAATTTATTGTCAAACTCTACCTGATGAGAGTGAGTATTAGTTTGTCAGAAAATAAATCACTCTATGTTAAACGATTATACTTACGAGTAAGGCATCAACAAAATAAATTAACTTTCATGAAAAAATAGATTGCAATAATTAAATACGAATGACATACCTACATTTAAAGTTTTTTAGAATGCTTGAGTTAATTATTGCTTGTTTTAACTTGACAAAAAAGAAGTTTTATTATGTGTTTACTCAGTGTATAGGTTAGGTTAGGTTAGGTTAGTTATACACTTCATAGGCATTTGATTAAGTATAAAAATAGGTTATACTTTTTATGAAAGTGAAAGCGTGTTAATATTAGATTCGAAAGAAATAAAATGGAAGATTTTCGATTTAATCTCTAGTAGGGTTTGTTCTATTTTCTAAACAAATATGTGATTCGTATCCAATTAGTACAAAATATATGTAGTTATCACGCTTCCACGCTATGACTATATAAAATACTGAGAATGCTAATTCATTTATCACAATAAGAATTCTTTAGTCAATATTATTTTTAGATTTAGAAATAAGAAAGCAAGAATTACCATTTATCATGGACATTGTATATTTTATTTCAGATAAAAATGTACACGATACAATGAAATAGAGTGGCAAACAAGAAAACATGTCGCCAGATAGTAATCTTTTACTGTAGCCGTACTGTAGTTAATAAGCCCATATCATTTATTGTCTCGGATTTTGTCAACATTACTCAATATTGAATGTTTTTCTAGGTAACATTTTTCTCTAACGTTTGTAGCTTAAAGGTAACTTTGATATCACCAAGGAACTCGTAAGGCCTAACGACATTTTTCGTAAATTGTATTTAACATTTTATTTGTCACTAAGGCGAGGCGACAATACCTAAGCATAGACATGATCAAAATGCAAACAATGTGTCGAGTCAATACTTCGTTGGCATCATTGTGTGCAAATTTTAGGACTCTACATACGTTATTTATTGTTTTTTTTTTGCAACCAACCGGATGGACAGAGAAGGAGTCTCAATAATAAATGAATTCTAATTAATAAATTATTAGCTTTAAATAAACGATCAACGATAATTAAATTATAATTAAACGATCAACTGAAAAAGGTTCTGGATAATTTGATTGATAGATTTAAGACCACTGAAAAACTGTGTGTTCAGTGAAAAAAATCTAAACTCTAGGTCCTGAATTCGGTTACCAATTATTACACTTTTACTTTTAGTGTATGTTGTTTTATGATGAGATGGAAACAGATTTCTTCTGAAATACTTTAAAACTATTGGCCTAAGTAATCTGTTTTGTTAATGATTTTCATACAATATACGGCAGAAGTTAAGGCAATGACATCAATATGTAGGTACTATTAGTTACTCTGTTAAGAATGCTCATCACTTTTTTCATTAGCATTAATAAGAATTTATTTGAATAGTTAATACGTATGCACGACCAGTCTGACGATCTCAATGTGATTGATTGATACTAAACATAATCTCGCATCGACTACGTAACTAGGTATTACAATCCTCAAGCTAAACGCGAAAGACATGTTTTATTGCACACTATTCATCACTTTTATAAATTACCTTTTTTAATTTATGCCTTAACAATAAATTTTAGAATTGAAGTAAAAGGAATATTTTTTAACGAAGTGTATTTAATTAGACAATTGTTTTTGTATCATGACATGACCGATATTGTATTGGTTTTACGTACTAACGTCGGCGTCGTTAGGTGTGTGTGTTACAAACACAAATTATTAAGTTCTTATTTGAGTGTCACTAAGTTAGGGTAAATTGCATGGTGAATTTTTCTAATTGAATCTAACTCATGTTTCTGTAAAATGCCTTTTTTCTGATCCAGTAAATCTTATAGTAAATATTTTTCATTTGAATCAAATCATATTTTTTAAGCTAGGAACATCAAAATACGAAATCTGTCTAAATCAAAAAATATCATAGTAACTTGGCGTATATGTAGTATACGCACGTATACTACATACGCCGTTTTTTGTTTCAACAGATTTCGTATTCTTATCGTCTGGGTTAGTACCACCCTTCTTCCTATTTCTGCCGTGAAGCAGTTTGCTGTGTTTCGGTTCAAAGGATTAGAGAGCGAGTTTAATTACCGGCACGAAAGCTATAACATCTTTACCTCTAAATGGGCAACAATGGGCTTATGGGGTGCTCTTGGTGTTTCACGAAAACATATATGTATGTGGTCAATTCGGCAATATTCGAACATTTCAAGCCAGTCAACCCTTTTTTTAGCGAGCACATATTATTATGATTCCGAATAGAGTTTATGTCCATTAGGAACAATATCGGTGTAGACCAATGGTTAAAATTATGATTTTGGTTTCACTTTGTCATGTTTAATTCGATTTGGTCTAATGGTTTTCTAAGTGGTCAGTTCAAGAACATGCATTAAATACAAAGACTTGTACCTACTTACAAGTACAAATAGACAGATCTGTATGTGATAAACTATAAATACGGTTAAAATAGAACTGACTACTTTTATTACTCTTTCAATAACGTGTGAAAATAGATTTTTATTACTCTTATCTGATGCTGTTTGTACATTTGTTTTTCCATTTCTCATTTTAAATCAATTATCGTCAAAAAGATAATTCTATATTTTTATGATCGCGTTATATTATTGGTAAATCTGGAGGTATAATTCCTTTGGAGTCGAATGATTGCTGAAGGAAAAGTCGTAGTTAAATTTTTAAATTTATTTCCGTATTAAATTCATCTTGGTACTCTTTGTATTTCCCTATCGATAAGAAAAATAGGCTTGCTTGTCATTTATTTGCCTATTTTACGTTACCTTCGCCTTTTTAATCAATGTCACAGAATTAAAATTAAGTCAATTAATGTAACCTAAAATAAACAACAACATACACTTATATATACATTTGGCAAGATAACTTCACATATACATTATAATAATTTACATTGTCACTTTTGGTATTAGTACCTAACCTACATATAGGTACCCCTCACTTCTTAATCTAAAATAAATGTACTTTGAAAACATACAATATACAAAAAATATTCCAATGACGGTAATTTTGAGAAGTTGAAAATTTAAGTTAATTTCCTTATGTACCAAAGTTAATAAAAACAAAATTCCAAACCTTTCGTTTATTTTATTTGCACTTTAGCTTCTAGTTACTAAAAGCAGCAGTATAAATATGAAAGCACCTTGTTTATTAGTTTTATTAGATACAAATCGAACTTCCCTAGACTCAGATCTAGCTGTACAAACTTGAACAACATTAATTTTGGTTACAATAGTATTGTTTTTTCTGTCGTTGGTAACTGTACGTAATCGTGGTCTTCCCAGTTTTGTTCTGGTTCATGTGGTATTGCGGGCGGTAGGGCAGCCTTGGCGAGCGCGTGGCCGGAGCGGTCCAACGAGAGGTATGCTTGAAGTGCAGCCGCCACTTCCTCGTCCTGTGAAGTCACCAGCGCGCGTGCATTGAACGGACCACCGATGTCCTCGCTCGGCAGTTCCCAGATATGCCATTGAGCAGTCATCTTGAAATTCTACAACAAAATTAAAAGATTAAACTTTTTCGAATTACCTAAACATGCTACGAAAGACTCGACTGCTGAAGGCATTTTGTTTGAAGGCAGTTGTTCGCATTACGGACGAAATTACGGGAAAAGCACATACACATACATCAGTAGATATATTAGTAGGTATGTATGCCTATTTCTCTTTTGATTTTAAGCTACAACTACATGTTATTCATTTGTATAATGGAGGATAAGCGTTTAGCGGACTAATTAGCATGGCAGAGCAACAGATGACTTAGTTATAATTTACTTGATAATTACAGGGAGGCAATTAACAGTATGACATACATTTAATGAATACTAGAATGCGACATTGTCTTTCTGTGATAACTGCAATAACGCTGATGCCCTTGCCTGCTTCCGCTCATTTACATTTACTGTATATATCTACTTCGATGTATTTTTACCAAACTTCGATAAAAACTTACGACGAAAATGTTTTGATATTTGATAGATATTTTCTTTTTGTTTGTAACAAAATTCGGATAAATAACAATTATTGTTTGTTCAAACGAAATAAACAAAAATGAAGATGACATAAATTAGGATTGACAGATTAATTTTGAAATAATTTACATAATTATAGATTTTTATTTTTTTGCAAATTCCACTCTAAAAGTCGAGCAATAAGGAATTTAAATATATTTGATTTTTCAATACAAAAATTTCAAATGAGTTCTCTCCACCTTAGTCTTATAATCAGATAAATTAGGGCGTATAAAGCATCCTCTAATCAAACGCAAACAATGACGTCATCCGTCAGAGATCACTGCGCAGCCGCAAGACAGATCTATCACGTTTTTTTGACACTATAATAAAACATGTTAGGTATGAGTATAATTTACTGTAAATTAGCAAATATTGTAAAAAGTGACGCACCTGTTTTTGTTTAACGACAACCTGTATTAGTACCTTACTTTACTTGCTGCAAGACAAACATAACCTATCAGGTATAAACAACACATATATGTAAAAAAAATACACAATTTTCTTATTCTATTAATAGACTAATATGATGAAATCTATATTTGGGCAGTTTCCGGATGAATTATCAAGTTTCCGGATCACTTGGTTGTCCAGACAGACGGAAGTCTGCCCATCTGTAAAGATACTATTTCTCAATCTGAAATTAATATCAAATTGGAAAGTCTGCAATCATTAGGAGCAGTGAAAAAATCTATTTAAGTCAACGCAATCAAAAGACGCAGCTGTTTATGCTCCATCATTGCGACACTCGAGAGAATCAAAACCTATACGGGTACCGAGAATCATTAAATTTGGCAATGAACAATCTCATAGATCACGAGTCGGAACAATCCGAAAACAGTATATTTGTAGTTAAATCACAAGATGATCAACTATTTACAACAAAATCAGAAAAACAGGATACATTTTCGAAACTCGACTTTATATTTTCTCGTGATAAACGAACTATATTAACATATGAACGTTTTTGACATTTAATTACATTTTATTGCTCCTTAAAAATAATGTGTGTAATGTAAACGTATGGTTCTATTATTTTCATACATCGACTTATCTTTACGCCATATTAAATTACCTTATTGTACTACAAGTAAGTATAACGTAAACTTTGGATTAAATTGAACTGGCACGTGATTTTGATGACGCATTCGTGTTGACAAACAATAGATTAAGGTATGTGTAGAAAACGACTATGTTTCATTTGTACGATCTTCTACCCGGCAAACGGAATTTAACGATTTTTCAGTAAATAATAAATAATGTAGTTGCATATTAATTCTGGATTAGGGCATGAACCCTGGTTTACTGATACCACTAAGTGATCGAAATTAGAAGGAGAGTTGGTAAAAATTCTTACTTCAGAATTATTTATTTATTTGCGCCTATTTTCATCTGTAATCGCCAGCGGCGGCCTTACCCATTACGAGGCTCCGGGCGGCAGGTCTTTGCAAGGCCTTTTGTCCTACAGAAAAATACCTATGTGATGCGAAAGTAGGTCTGGTTGTTTGGTAGGTATTCGTTATGTTTGACGAGAAATGCTAAAGTTATACAAATAAATAAAATTTGAGTTTTAAAATATTTTACTTATATTGAAAGATTTACAAAATTAACAAATACAGAGATGGTAAATTTTAAAATTGATGTTTGCGGCTTTTACTAAGACTAAAATCTTTAATTAAAGCACAATAATCTAACGAATGAGCTACGTCATTTTCGATTGAAAGAATAGCAAGGGCTGAAAGGCGATCCTGTGTCATCGAATTCCTCAAATATGTTTTAATAATTTTAAGCCTCGAAAAACTCCTTTCAGCAGACGCAACCGTAACGGGTGTGGTGGTGGCAATAATTCTCAGAATTATTTCGATAGTGGGGTAAACTTCAGTTTTTTTTTTTCTAATATGGATTTCAGCACCGAAATAATGTCATCGTTTCCTTCATACACACGGATGAACATATTCAGTTCTTCGTACAATTCATGTCCATCGATATCACTTGATTCTCCTACTGTCATAGATATTTGCAAAACGCTGCATAATTCAAAAGTTCATTATCACTAATTTCCTTTAATCTTTTTATATTATACATCAAACCAAATATGCTCTCATGATGTTTAAGTGCCTCAAACCTAGGATGGCAGCTTGCGCGCACATTGTCGACAATAACATAAAAATAGTTTATTTTGAAAATCTCTTCCGCATTGAATTCATGAGCTTCATCTTCCCCTTCATAATCAAAAAGCCTTTTTTTACGTTGTCTTCTGACTTCTTTAAACTGTCTGTCAATATCATTTTCCTCGGCTATTTCTCTCGCTGTTACAAGGGATGACTGAAAACCATTTTCTCGATAATTATCGAGCCAATTTGTGAATGCGTCTAGATTTTGGATAGCCACATCTAAGTGCATGTTTTCGCTTTGCCACATTTTACTGATAACATTTATCTTTGTAAGAATGTCATACCATATGACAAATGAAACTACGAATTCGTAGGTAGTTATTTCCTTTTCTATAGAATGGCATTCACTGACCAACTGACAATCTGTTGTATTTTCTGCTAAATCCTTTAAAGCATCACATATATCGCTTAGTTGGTATTTAACGGCCTTCACCGATGCTACTCTGCACTCCCATCTAGTTTCAGAAAGTGGTTTTCATGATAAGGATTTTACATGAGCATTTAAAATAGCCCACCTCTGACTTGAGCCGGCAAACAGAGTGTACAACCTTTGTAGAAAACCAAAAAAAGATTTTGCTTGTACACAAGACGATGCTGCATCTCCTAGGATGAGATTCCAGCTATGACTCCCACAAGGTAAAAAATAAGCAAGTGGATTAATTTCACGCATATTGGCACCATTATCATATCCTTGGCCTCTGCACTTTTGCAATGATATACCTAACTGTTCTAATTCTGTGATTATATAATTAGTCAAACTCTCAGCTGTGGTTTTTTCGACGGCTATGAAACCAATAAAATGTTCTTCAATTTCAGCTGTTTTGGTATTAAAAAATCTTATAATAATTGATAGTTGCTCAACACGAGAAACGTCGCGAGTACAATCAAGAATAATAGAGTAATATTTATTATTAATTATTTTTTTAACAATTTTAGTTTTCACATGACTTACCATTATATTTTTTAATATTTTTCCGATATAGTGGTCATTAATCGTTTTATCTTTTACTTGTTTTAAGTGAAGTCTCAGCACGGGATTAAATCGG
This sequence comes from Choreutis nemorana, assembly GCA_949316135.1. Classification (NCBI taxonomy): domain Eukaryota; kingdom Metazoa; phylum Arthropoda; class Insecta; order Lepidoptera; family Choreutidae; genus Choreutis; species Choreutis nemorana. The sequence continues at coordinate 7,400,152 of OX438598.1, forward strand.
GCTATTAACTTTATTAAATCTATAAAGTTGCCGCTTGTCTCACTCGAACCTGAGTCAGATGAACTTCTCTCCATGACCCCTGAAGGCCAAATTGTGAGATGCTAAAAAATTTACAATTGCGAGCAATCGTTCTAAAATATCTCTCCAACGTTGCCTTTCTTGTTCAATTAATCTATTTCAGCATAGAATCTTTGTGCTGTCGACTAGATTCGTGAGACTTCAGGTAATCACCCAAGTGTTTCCAATCACACACTCCTTCACTTGATCCAATCTTTATATTTTCTAGCCCGAATATTCGACACGGAAAGCAGTAAATGGCATCCTTTGTTTGTGAATAAATCATCCAGCGCCTGTCCATCTCAGTTCGGTCTACATCAGTGATTGTTATGGGCCGCAAACCGGGGTCATTTTGAGGATTCAGATTTTCCATTCCAGCAGTCATAGATGTAGACATAGACTCGGGCTCAGATACGTGTTCTTGACTGGATAACGTTGACGGCGGCACCGCTGACTTAAGAGACAATGTTGTAGTTAATTCATCATCATCCTCGCTGTTTTTACTTGATGACGGCGGTGGCACCCATGTTGATGTGGAAGGAATGTTTTCAGCTGAATCAGGATTAAAGTCACTTTCAGTCAATAAATGTTTCGTATAGGTTTCTTGATCATAATTTTTTATGTATTTATATAAAGATCCACGTATATTTTCTTGTACCTGCTTTCTTTTGATAGCTCGTTTCCTTTTTGAACTACCTGACTCAAATTTTCTACCGGCATCACGATCACGCGAACTCATTTCGTAAATCTTGTTTTGTTTCGCACAAACAGTCAGAAATAATTTTTAAGTAGGTGTCACACAGTTTTTTTATACTTTTACAGCTTCCTCAATACTTAAAATTTTTCCAGCTCACTCAATACTTGAAACACTATAAGAACGTAATATTAAATATAATTGAAAAATATGTATGGTACAGCAACGATTTTGTAACTCATACTGCAAGCAAAATAATTCCAAGGTGACAAAAGTTGACGAACGAAATAAAACAAGGGAATTCCTCTAGCGACGGGGATTCCTCGAGCGATAGACGAGCAGAACATTATGTCCCGACTCCCGAGTCACAGACTATATAATACTATACTATGCTTTGTCTAATTTAGGATGATAGTTTTGACAACTCGATAATTCTTGGTCCTTGTCTGACATCAATGAAGATTTATCATTTATCAATTAAGATTTGAATGAATGAATTTGTTTACTAACTTTATTTTAATTTACCGTTATGTTATAACCTGAATAAATAATTAAGAATCAAAATCAAAAGTTTTAAATAAAAGAATATACTTGGTGTTGGTATGGAAATACAGGTACTTGTTTATGATATGGTGGTTAAACGTTATACGTGTCACATTGATGCGGTTGCTTCATTATACGTAGGTACCTCTAAACCGCAAACTTAGGTTAGGGTTAAGAAACATTGACTTAAAAAGAATGCGCATATATCAGTAAGCAGTAGCTTATATCAACGTTATAATGTCATCATTAAAATATTACATGATTTAAAAAATATACATGTTTTTATTAGTAGGTGTAGTACTTACTATGTAAAGTGGTTACTTACATGAGGAAAAGAAAATGGCACAGCAAATCTGGGTTTTTATGCTGAATCTTATATGTTGCACCTAACCTAATTACCTAATTTTCTTAATGTATATCTTTAATATACAGATGTACCTATATATATCTCGGAAAATCTTAAAAGTTATATAGATCATTTAATGAAATGGTCGTCTTTCATGAAACGTACCGCTAAAAATGACCATATTGTTTAAACTTCAATGTTTGTTGATGTATAAACAACGTATAGACACAACACATCATAAGCGTAGGGACTCCAGGATATCAAATGTTCAATACAAATTCGACTAAGTGTCTGGGGGTTTCATTAACATATCTTTTATATGACAGTCATATGAAGAAAAAAAAATCTCTAGTATTAACCTCGATCCTGGAACTCGCCGACAGCAATAAATGATTGTATTTTTATGACTTTCGATAAATTCAAGTAGTCAACAACAGTAACTATTTTATTAAATATAAAGTCGCCTACATCATGAAATGATCCATTCTAAGATTTAGTCACGACATCTATAAACTAGCGATCTACGGGTTATGTGCTAAATAACCCGTATAAATTACCCACGAAGCAGAAAAGTTGTTGCCACAAAAATAAATTTTAACTAATTTTAGCTTTCAAATCAGTGGTTTTAGGATAGGGCAAGCCTATAGATTCTAATACTATTTGTATTTTTTCTCAGTTAATGGGTGTTCAAATATTGCATTGCCCCATCTTACGAGTAAATCTTCACATAAAATAAAACACAGACCGGCTTTCCGAAAAAACCTATAACTTATTTGAGTGTCAAGCAACCCTATGACTTTTGTTATGATCTGTTAAATTGTCTTGTACTTAATTGATTTACTTAGATAACAAACAAAATTCTGGGTTTTGCGAAGAAATACCTACCTATAATATTTTTTAGCTAAGTTAATAAGTAAGTTTAAAGGTGATCCGAGGCGAACGCGCCGAACGAAGACTTTCCCTTTCTTCGACACTCAAAGTTTAAATACACTTTCAATCATCACAAGGGGTTACTTCTTCCGTAGTCAATACAATTCAAATAATTAATTACACGTAGCATGTGAAATGCTGAAAACTACTGTTAAAAAAGGTCTAAAGAAGCGAAATCAATTATTAGCATTGATTACCTACTTGATTTTTAGATATGTGGAATAATAACGACCTTTGATAACTCAATACATTACAATGAAATACAAATAAATATAATACACTCGGCGTCAAAAATATCGCCCCTCGCTGAAATTCAGCATCAAGCTCATCTAACTTTTATAATAAGAACTCTGGCTAATAGATCATGGTGTCAAATTAAAGCTTGTTTAATATCCCTTCAATTAACATGTTTTTTTTTTTAATTAAACGTCATAATTTCCATGTCGAAGAAGTTGTAAGAAAATGTACCAAAACACTCGTTTCAAGGGTCGCGACTTGAGCTCAGTTCCAGAGCTATAAAATGCCTGGACAGGGTAAATTGTCAGTCATTCGCTATCCAGACTTTGAAGACTACACACCTCAGGAGCTCAAGCAAGAAATCAACCCTCAAACATGGAGACCACCGCGGCTGAATCTGCTCAAGTTGTTGCTTTACTGCAAGCAGGAGTTCGACAGTGTGATGTCGCTCGACAATTGAATTTGAGCCGCCATGCTGTCCGACGAGTGTTCCAGCGGTTCCAGGAGACTGGAGCCTTCGTTAGAAGACGTGGAGCTGGTCGGGGACGCTGCACATCTGAGCGGGATGACCGCTTCATTGTGACGTCGTCCCTGCGCAGTCGCTTCTTTAGCGCTGTCGAGGTGCAACAACGTCTTCGAGAAGCTCGCAGGACTTCAGTTAGCGTCTCTACGATTAGAAGGAGACTGCGGGAGAAAGAAATTAGGGCTCACAGGGCTGCTACTCGCCCTAAGTTGACTGCAGCACATCGTAGAGACCGCTTACAATTTGCCCGAGATCACGTCGATTGGACGTTTGAGCAATGGAGGCAGGTTCTCTTCACCGACGAGACAAGAGTCTGCCTTTATTGCAACGACAGGCGTGCAAGGGTGTATAGGAGGTCGGGCGAACGATTCGCTCAGGCCTGCATTGAAGAAACAGTGGGTTACGGAGGTGGCTCGTGCATGTTCTGGGGAGGCATAGATGGCAAGACCGACCTTGTCTGCGTTTCATCGACCAGAGGGACTCGCGGCCAGGGGTCTCTGACTGCTGGTCGCTACATTAATGAAATACTGGAGCAGCATGTGGTCCCATATGTGGGTTTTGTCGGCTCTGGCTTCAAATTAATGCATGACAACGCGCGATCCCACACAGCTTTAATTGTGCGAGAATATCTGGAGGAGATTGGGATCCCTATTTTGTCGTGGCCAGCCAGAAGTCCTGACTTAAACCCCATAGAGCATCTTTGGGACGAGGTAAAAAGACAAGTTCGGTCACGAGATGTCGCCCCTACCACCCTGCAGGAACTTGAAGATGCCGTCATCGAGGAATGGGACAGAATTCCGCAGGAATCGGTTGTAAAGTTGGTGCGATCGATGAAAGACCGTTTAGAGGCGGTTAAGGGCAAGGGGGGGAACACTAGGTTTTAAATTAGTTTTGTTTTATTTTGTAATTTTTTGTATTTTTTTTGTTGCGGAAATGCGGAAATCTTTATTTTTTTCTTTATAACCATAAAAACCATTAAATTACCTTTCAAATGATACCTTTAAGTCAATACTTGACCCAAGATTAAAGTGAAATAAAGTTGGTTGAAAACATTTTTTGCAAAGGGGCGATATTTTTCACGCCGAGTGTATTAATATTACAACAACCTTTTAATTGTTGTAATGTTTAATTAAATGGATTTTAATTCAACTTTAAAATAATACGAGTATAGCTTCTATAAATACCTAAATAATAACACATAGGCTTGAAAAAGATATTTCATGAATTGTCCAAAATATATAACGATAAATGTTAAGTAATAAAAATCCTATTAGAACCGTTTACGATAATAATATACTTAAAACTATAATAGTACGAGACTCTAACCTCGGGTAGGCAATGGTGCTGCAGGCAGTAGTAGTCCTGCAGTCCGTCGTGGTGGCACCAGGTGCCGTCTGGGAAGTACGGGTCGAAGCCCGCGTCGTTGAGCTCGACGCGCGGCGCGTAGAACCCGCCGCCTGACGCGCGCCGGCAAAACACCGCGCACCCCATCCACATACGCGCTGGAAAACATTTACGTCTTTCAATAACTAGGGAATTCATCAATGAGAAAAATTTACGAAAAAAGTTTATACCTATTCGGAGATGCTCAAGTGAAGCAGGAACGGGTCAACTTAGGGCGGAATCGAACTTGTCACTATTATGGAAATTTAAATTAGCGCTACTTAGGCATCGTCATACTAAATAGCGATTATCCATACATAAAATGCTGAACGATGATGACAAGTATAATCTCATTTATCAGACTTGTGTTTGCTACGTACGAGTAGAGTCCTAAGTAACGAATTAAGTCCCCTCTTTCCCCTCTCCCTAGTCAACTCTTTCGATAATTATTCGACATGAAGTGGTACGTCTTAGTTACCGTAAAGAAAGATTTTAAACATAAACTTTATCGATTTATGTATGTCAATAAAAAGTCATTTACTGTAGATGAAGGCAAATGTACTCTTTAGCTGTTAAGTTATTTAAATAATAGATTTAATAATTTACGAAAAAATACACTATGCTTAGCACTTTTAAACGGAAATGTATTTATTCAAATAAAGTAATCTGGTTGTAATATACTGACTGGGATCATGCGGTGCCTGCAGCCCTCCTCCGCGCGGGTCGAGTGTAGGCACCATAGCTGCATACTCCGCGCACTTGCGAGACGCTAGCTCACTCGCACCTACTCGAGATTTCTTGCCACAAACCTGAACACAAATTCTTTTACTATGGAAATAGTTCCCAGCAGCCTCACATAGAAATAAGTTCTGTAACTAAATTCCCCATCCACGGCCCGCATGCGGCCTTCCGAGCCATTGAAACTGGCAAAATCGTGCGACAAATTTCAAGAAAACCCTTTTAAAGTTTGAGAAATGTGTGAATATAAAATATTTTTCCAACGTGTTCTGGCATCATATAAATGCTTTAAAATTAGTTGTTTTTAAAATAAACAATATTTGGCACTTTGCTTGCGGCCCGCGACCAAGAAAGGTGGTATTCGACTGCACTATGGGTAGGCTATGTGACCTTGTGATTGGGAAGAAACGTTGTAACCATTTCTTTAAGATTTGTACACAAATACAATAACAGATTTCCCTTATTTTAACTGTATGTTCTCGATGTGATTTGACATTTTTATGAAATTCTAAATGTAAAGTACAATGTTTTAGTATAGGAAAACCAAACAATGAGGACCTTGGCATCATCACACAACACTACGTCGTAGCTGGTCCCCTGGCAAGTGAGTTCGGTGGGACAGACGCGGCGACGCTCGCGGAACCCGCGGCCGCGCTGCGTGCACGCCGAGCGACACGAACCCTCGCGCCATGCTCCCCAACCCCCGGCGTTAGACCCCTGATCATTCTCCGCACCCGAAGCAACCATTACTGCCGTACTCGATGCCCCCTGTAGCCCGCCCGACACGCATTCGCCGCCTTGACACCACTGTAATATAATTACACCGAATACTTAATTTATAAAACAAACAAAAAAATCGGACATGGTCCATTGGAAAACTGAGGTGGCCAACATAAACCAGAATTAAATTGAGCCAGTCATGCAACTTGAAGAAACAGTAAGCTTTGGAGAAAACAGATTTCAGAGTGGCGCCCACAGGTCAGATGTTGTAGTATTAGCTAGTCACCACAAGGTATACTAGACAATAAACAAGTTTATTATTTAGGACATTAGGATCATGACTACGGCACGAGATTTTTAATTAAGTATGCCTTATATCGTTGAGCTTCGTAAGATTATTTAGGAACTTTTATAATGGGAAGATCGTTCTCAAGGTTTATTTCATTTAAAAACCTTACCATATGATTACCACAGGGAGTTCCAGGCAGGGCTGGGCCTGCATAGTAGAAGCCAGCGCGGTGAGGTGACCGGCACGACAACTGAGCGCAGTGTTCACTCGGACCACTACTTGGCGCTGCATCCACATCCCGCAACAACACCTGGAGTCAGAATCCTGTATCTATCGTTATACTTTTTAATAAAGCACACTATTTATAATAACAGACGTCGAATCCTGGTTTGGGTCCGAATTCTTTTTCTGCCTAAATACATAGAAATTTATGGCATAGGACACATCAATGTCAATAAACTCATGCCCCCAATTTCAAAAGAAGGAAAGAAATTCAGTTGTACCTCGCATTGTTTCTTAGCTCCCCAAATTGCTCCGGGGGCTCCCTGAAAAGTTTCGTGTTTAAGTTCATTGGGCGTCTCAGTTCCATCATCGCCGTCTAGGAGACATGTGGCCCATCTGTAATTCCAAGAGGTTTACTGAAAATATGTGATACCTAATCATATTACGAGTATATTATATTGGTAAACTAGGTCACGGCATAAATACCAGAAATAATGATAAATTACGTATCCCTACAGTTAGATTAGCTTTTTGCTAAATTGTAAGTCATTTACGGAAATTGTGTCCGTTTTTTATTATAAAATACCAAGAAATGTAACAGAAATGTCAGATATTAAATTTAAGGAAAATGTTAAACAAATTTTAATTAAGAAGGCTTACTATAAAATTAAAAACTATGTAGAGGATAAAGATATATGGAAGTAATGTAATTAGTTGCACAGGTTTATCTTATTGACAGTTGGAGTGTAGTTAGAATTATTATGTTGAAAAATTGTATTTAAATATTTAAAAAAAGCAACTACGGAGGTTTCTTGCCGGATTCTTCCCTGTAGAAATAGCATTCCGAATCGGTGGTAGTAAAAAAAAATACGATTTGAAAATGCTTATTTTAAGTCTATTCGAATAAAAACATTTTGACTGTGACTTTGATATTAGAAAATAAATTAAGACTAATATGAATGCGATATTAATTCTGTCTGTAACCTTTTCACGCCTAAACTGCTGAACGAATTGATAAAATTTGGCAAGGATATTACATTAGCTACAAACGAGCCAACTTTCTATCTCAATGAGAAAAAAAAGTAAGAAGTTGTGGCAAAAGCAAGGAAAATAATATTATTTGTCTTACTGTAGGTCAGCGACTATACGAGCACTGCACGGTGACCAGGTCGCCTCACCCTGGGTTCCTCTCGACGGAGACATGATGTACCCGTCCCGCGCGCACGAGTTACCCGTGCCGTCGTGGTGCATGCCTAGGCTGAAAACATCATCATTATACATAACCTTACCTAACATTGTAAACATGTAAACAAAGTTCCCAGTATGAATCATCTTTTCATGGCCATTCTTCAGTTTTTCGTTTGATAAATAGCTAAGAACCATCACAGATGACGAAAAACTGCGTTGACAACGGCCCAATCTACTGGAAGCTGTTTTTTCTGTCTGGAGATAACAAGAGAAATAATGAAGAAAACCGATTTTTAATACGTAGTACGTAGGTGTGCATTTCGTAATAGATGTCATACAACTTTCTCTACTGAAAACCAAACCGAGAGCGTTACTAATAAAGTAATGTAATGTAAAGCAGTTAGTGTTCTAGCATTGTGTTATGGTCAAATAATAACCGTTACAGGAATGAATGTCAAATGTTGAATAAGTAAACTAATATTTATATCTCTGAAAAAGCGTGCGCAAGTTAGATATTTTGAAATTATCACCAGAAATTTTTATTTGTGGTAGTGGTTTAGTACTAAACCATTACTACTATTCAACTACTATAGTGTAGTTTTAGTTTAGTATCCACTAAACTGGGGTCTAACATGGGGTCACGAGGCAAACACTGATGCAACCTTAAAAGAAAAAGTTTCCACTAAACTAAAACTACACTGACCGATATCTACTTAACCGATAAAAATAAGACGTCACTTTTTATTTTAAGGTTGCTTCAGTATTTGCCTCGTGACACCGTTTTAGTAACAGGGCAAAAACAGCAAAGCTTTTGGCATTTCACCGAAATAATCATCATCATTTAAATTTATCCATATAAAAATAAATTTTCCCCTTGCAGAAAACCTTTTAAGTAAAAGTTAAGAGTATGTGTACACCGACTTGTGTCCGATCTCGTGCGCCAGTATGTAGACGGAGGTGAACCCTGCAGAAGGGTATGGTCTGCCGAGCAGATCAGTGGTGCCGAACTCGGAGACCACGCACGCATGCGCCGGCAGACACACTCCCCCCACCGGCGCTAGGCCCATCGTTACCCCGTTGCGGCGACCACCCTCCTCCGAATAGAAATCCAGTCTGGAATGCACAACAACTTACTTGAATAATTTGTATGAATTTGCCGATCAGCCTTTCGTAAGCGTACCACATAAATTGTCGTTTGTAGGAGACGACAATTTTTTATCCGACTACGTGAAAGCGCTTGATGGAAACCCTAATGGAGCTACGAAACCGAAACCTAGACACGCTTAAGTTATGTCGAGATAACTTATTAACGAATAAAACAAAATTAATATCCCACAATGCAAGTTATTTAACCTTTAGGTAAATAAATGTTTAGTGAATGCGGGTTTCATCTGCCCTTGACTTGATATATTTTCACATTGACATACTAAGTCCACGAGTAATATTTAAATCAATACAGTATCATAACAATGAACAACTAGAGAATGAATGAATTGAAACTACCTACACCTACCTACCCGAGAACTGAAACCTTGCGTTGCGCGCTAAAACGTATTAAACAAGAACATATGCGTATCAGATTTTTTATATATAGAGGTCCTATGCCATCATTGGTACTAGGCAATCCTCCTATTAGTATTATTATCATTTGTATTATTTTGCTAAGGCACATGACCACAACCATGTAGAATAATTAGTACATACACGACAATTTCTGATTAAAATATTATCTTCTTTCCATACTATTTAGAGAGCAATTTTTAGTAGTTGGGTTTGTTAGTTTTTAATATTTTGGGTTTAATGTTTGGTTCACATTTAAGAAGTTATTTTATAGAAATTATCCCCAATTATCAGTTACATACAAGCAAAACAGCGAGCAAAAGCTAACAATATGTATATCTTTGAAATGTGCCAATGAAGCTCTTGCCCTTCTCGATATGGTAGCAAAAAATATGTCACATACGCCATCTTAACTTTTAGGGTTCCGTAACCAATAATGTATATAATATCTACAGATGTCAATAAAACATTTTATAACGACGAAATATAACAATAACTAAGGACCTACTTAAGTAGTCCTATTGAATTAAAATATAGTAAAGTTACTACATGATCTACTGGAGTTGCAACAAAGACCCAACTGATAAAAGCTAGCAGAAAAATAGTTTATGTTCTTAATCTACATTTCATGGACCATGATTGCAACTCCTGCATTTCAACGGTCAATAGAGGTGCCTGCGAGGGTACGATAGATAAGCCTACTTCCAAATGTCTTTGTCATCAATATATTTATTAATTTTATAGTAAGCTTTTTTTATTAGAATATCTTTAACATGTATCTTAAATTTTGTGTCTGTAATGTCATCCAGGACATAAATATGAATCAACTGGCATCCATTCATTAGTTTATTTACAATTATTATTATTATTATTAGTTTAAGAGCTACGGTGGATGGAATATACAATATAAAAACATGCACAGACTAATGAAATCATTACCCTTCCATTCGGCTCTGCGGGCCGTAGTTGAGTAAAAAGCGAGATTACAAAAAAGTCATTAAACAGTCTTCTGTATGGTGACTTTTTCGTATTGATTAATATTTTAGTATGAATTAGGCCCTGAACTCCTAGGGAGAATAAGTTTAGGCATAATAGACTGCTTACTACTTTGTAAACCGTACCATGTTTTCCCTGGGCTCTGGTCCCTGTCTGTGGTCGAAAAATAATTAAGCTCACCCAGAAAGTAAAAGCCCCATGTCCCAATGATCAGGATCATCGTCATCGTCGACGTTGAGGTCTCTTTGGTAAGCGCAGAAGGAGTCGAGCAGCCGGCCACGCTCGGCGTGCGCCGGCAGTGCCACCGGCTGCTTTCTCAGCAATGTTAGCCGCACCAATGACAGCTGGATACGGGTGCCCAGCGACCAGTGGTGGTAAAGAGCTTGCACCTGGAAGTATATACAAAAACATCACTATGACACGAGCCATAAAATCAGTAGATTAATTTATTGCATGTATTGCAAGCCCGTAGTAATCTTTAAACATATTTTGCTACGTATCTACTACTACGAAGCTACTACGAATAGACTACGAATGTATTATGTCTATGATCTTTAAATAGAAAGTGGAAAATATTTTCACAAAATTTGGGGTCAGAGTTAAAACTTACGCCGTTGATGTAAGCCAACAGCATGTCACGAAGATCAGCCTCACTGTAGTTTAAGAATGGGTGGAAGATTTTGTAAGCGGCTTCATCAAGGAAGAGCGCTATCTCGATGGTGTAGTTTGGTGGAGTAGAATTTTGTGACGTCGCCTGATGTGCACGAGGTCGTCTCGGACGTGGCCTGAATGTGCGCGCGTCATCAGAGGGCGCGGGCGGCGGCGGCGCGCGGCGTATCACGTGCGCCATGCGCGTGCGGTCCCCGCTCTCCGCGCGACCTGATGCACTCTCAGGCAGGGGCCTCACTTCATACGTTGAGTTGTCTACTAATATCAAGCCATGCTAGAATAAAAGTAGAAAAATGGTAGGTAATAAAATACTTCAATGAAGAACACAAGTAAAATACACACTTTTGTTGTGTCCAATTCCAACTGCATACTTATGTTCGACTGTTCAAGATTATATTTACCAAAGTATGATCCTTGCAAGCAGAGAATGCTGCTACTGCTCCCGGACCAGCGTGAAGATAATGACAGGACACATCCGGAGCGGATAACATAAAATCTCGCCCATCGTCGGACCACACTCCGAAAGAAGGACCTATCAACCGCCTATTTGGCACCAGTTGAAGGTCAAAGTTTCTGTAAGAGCACGTTCGAGAAAATACATTAAAATTAAAATTTTATTTTCATTTTTAAGTAAGCGAATGTTACTTATAAATAATACTTTAAATAACATACGAATATATATGCATGTGAAATACCTTCCAAACGCGTTAAAACTATACGGCAAGGGCACATCATCTTGGGGCTTGTCGATCGAGGACTGCGCCTCTCGTGGGAATATCGCGGGCAAATACACGACCTGCACTTCCCCCGCCTCGCCTCCGCCATCAGCCTGTCCACCGTCGCCACTCTTTGTATCCCCCCAGCCGGTACTAAAGAAGTACTCCTATATGCACAAACACATGCAATCAATAATTGTTTGCTACTTCATTTGAAAAAACTTCCTTTCCTTCAAGAAGCCCGATATTTACTAAAACTAGCCAAAGGTCACCCTAATAACCTTAATAAGCCGTTTTGGAAATTTCTCCAGACAAAACGCTTGAGTGTAATCTCATTTTTATATATGTTTAGTTTCTGTGGGCGTTAACGCTTGCGGAAACTTTTTGAAGAGAGTTGTGGACAAGTTATGAAATTAAAGAAAGTAATTAGGTTTAGGGATTAGCATTATGCATTTATGTTGCGGCCATAGCAAATAATGATAAAACCAAGAATTATAGGGGGCTACCAAACTTGAAACATGTCCTTTTTTGGCTATATCCTTTTAGCACATTTCGAGAATAATTATGATTATAACCACATTACGACACACACACTGATTCACCTCTCTAGTAAGATAGAATACTCTTGTATCTCAGGTGCTAAGCAACGATATGGTACTTAGATAAGAATACTACATACAAGACCGTAAGCGAAACATTGCGATGAGCAAATAACACAAAGATTGGAACCCGGAACCTCTAGCTTAGCAGTCGGCTGTTTACACCACTGCGCCATAGTAGTACACGCATACACACACACGTTAGTAGTAGTAGTAGCAGTAGTAGTGAGTAGAAAGGTAGTAGGAGTAGGAGGGGTATTTAAAATCTGTTACGTACGAAGGTTCAGAACTTTTTATGATGCAAGATATTCCGAACCAACCACGGCGGCGTGGCGGGGACGGCACTTTATGTGGGGTTTGCATTGATTCGCTCACTGGTTTTGGATGTAATATTCTTATCTATGTGTTGTACTCGTAATATGCGAGAATGTTTTTCTTGATATCTGCTATAAGCAATTCTAACTTGGGTACTTACTTACTTGTATCTAAATATTGCCAATTTGGTCAATTAGTGGTCGTGACCTTATACTTAACCATAGCAATTAAAATGACTAACGTGTCGTATATTTTTCATGTATCCAAAAACAGTAATTAGTTTGGGCTTAGTTTTAATTTGCCTATTTGAAACCCCCTAGGATTCAAATAGGCAAATTAAAAAACGAATGGTATTTCTTTAGGTCTCACGCTTTCGGAGCTCATATTATCCGTGCCATTGATACTTCTTAAAAAGCTTAATATTTTACACCGGGATCTATTTTTACGTATATGATTTGGTAATAAAATTGTAGATTTATCTAATTAAAAAAAATAATCAGATGCAGTTAGTTGATTTAAAATCCTAATATAAAATATGTCAGGAGATATATCGACAATTTTATTGTAATTATCAAGAACATTGAAAGTCTAAGAACTGGGGAGTTAGATCCAAGGACCTTTCAGCGCAGAGGAGGACACAAAGGTCTAATTGGTTTACGGGGAATCCTAAGTGGAACATGGAATTTAAATTGAATCAGTCGTTGCGGACTGTCAATTTCACTTTGCAACTTTATTTAAAAATATCAATTCTATAAGTTCCCAGCGATCCAATTTCTTTGACACAATTTAGCCTTGCCAATAGAAAATGCTAGATGTCACGCCAAGTGTTTCTAAACCCACTCCAGCCGAAGGGAATGTTTTTCATGATAGGGACTCCAGGCAGTAATACTGACATACTTTGGTTATGCGAACTCACTGCCAACCTAGTACAATATGTTTGTTTATTGATTTAGGTCTGAACACATTAAACATACAATACTTTGTATAAACATAAGTATAAAAAAGTAAGTAGTTTGTTGTTAAATAAATTTCAAATTATTTAAAACGCGAGGTTAAGCTTCAGCTTTAACGTATTTGACACTAAAATCAATACCGGCATCAAAAACGAGTGAAAAAGTGATGTTAAATGAACAACTAACGAGGCCACGAGTAGCGCGACCACATTCGTGAATTTCCTGGGCCATTAGGTACCGATTATTATTGGTTCTTAGAAGCGACACTCCTTCACAACACATTTGGCACACTTGGGTACTGTGCTCATCATAACAATGCGTTACCTTTACTTACCTATAATAATATTAAATTACTTTCTTTTGAAATCTTTTGTATGACGGAAGATATATTAACACATCAAAAGTTTAATTAACTTATAGTGTAATTACGATCATTATAAATTCTCTGTACCAGCCAAAAGAGGAATCGGTATTCAAAAAAAGAAGATAATCGGTATGTCACTTTCGGTTTCTATTCTCAATGCAAAGATTGATTATCCAGCCAGCAATAGATACGGAGGTAGGCAGATATGTACCTAATTATGTTTGCATTTCGGCAAGTCAGTCCAGTTGATGGGTTCGAGTGAAACCGAAATCAACACCTCACACCGTGAGTCAGCTATGTGTGAGTTCCAAATTAGCGGATGTAAGTGAAGTAAAGGGGAAAGTAAAACTATTTGTTTTTCTTTCATCGTCGCGCGACACATGAGATCGAAGCGGCTTCTTACAACTACCGACGACTGCAACTTAATTAACGAACCACAGTTGAATTGACGGATGTATACAATAAGCACGTTAATTTAGATTCCATTGTAAGTATTACGTTGTCGGTGTGATGAAAGTTCGCATCGATGTCTGTCAGTTACGTGGAGGCTTCGATCACGTCTCGGCGACTTGAAGCGCGGGAATAATACACCGCTATATGAATCACCGAGCTCCGATTCAATACTACTTATTGATATTGTGTAACGTACTACGTGATCCAGTGCGGGAAAGATGCCCAATTATTTTATTGCATAACGTAATTGCTTGAAATAAAATGATAATACGTACTGTTACAGTACCTATAGGAAGTTTTAGTGAAAGTTATCAGATTTGTAATTAGGATACTAACGCAAAATAAATTGTTCACTTGAATTAACACCCATGACTCAATGCGTAGTTAATATAAATTATAAATATTGAAGCGCAATAATTTGTTATTAATTATTGTAACGATCAATTACTTTGATAGTATTTAAATAAGAATTGAGGCACAAATTCTCTACGGATTAAATACTAGTGTATAAGAAAATCCTAAAATATATAATAAAATAAAATATTTCGTGGTGTATCCGCCTGCCGCCACCGCCGCCGCTGCCGCCTGGGGCGCGCCACAATGGCGTAGTACGAAAACGCCGTAGTTCGTAGCTCTACGACCCCTGATTTGAAATAAAACATTACGATTGCAATAGGTCAGTAAGAACTAAATTTTTTACCATTGCCGTTATTGAAATAGAATACTTTTCAAATTATATTAAATGAAGTTGGACTAACTACATTAAAACAGTATTAATAGCTAATAAAATTACATTAAATATGTCTAATATAACGTATGACCTTAGATTTTATTAAATGTTGTAACTATAAAATAACATTATGCATTTTAACCAGTGGTTAGTAAGTAGTACAGTAGCGTAGAAATATATTTTAATACTAATATAACTAGATTTGAAAAAGTTTCAGACATATTGAATCGGAGTAGAATAAAAACAAATGTTTTGGAATTCACCCGCCCGCCCTATGTGTTAACTCACTGGAAAACGCGCAGGCGCAGCATTCCGCAGTACCATTAACATCACAAACACTATGTCAGCTTTTAGATCCATGTTGACCTCTGGACATTGCACATAATCGACAACTTTAACACTCAACGTAAATCCCCACAACACCGATATATAAGCTTTGACTCGGACAGCTATGCAGGTGCTTTGAATATCAGCGACACGGCGATGCACCTTGCGAACCGTGTGATCAACTTTGTTGTTGTGCTGCGATTAGAACGCGTATACTTTTGCAGCGCTACCGACAACGTATTGCGAGCCCCAAAAATTTACCTTTCGCACCTCCTCCGAGAGAAAGTCTGAGGAAAGTGCAGATTTTGGCTGTCAAAGCAACGCCCACGCGTCCCCGTAGGATGGCGAACGACTCATCCATCCATCACACACAATACTACGCTCGTCACCTTATCCTCTTAATCAAAGGAGCCCGGTGACATTGGTATAGGATTAACGATTTTGTTTTATATTTAAATCATTGTTTTATTTGTTTAGTATTTTTCCTTTAATATATAAGAAAAATAAAGTTTTTTCTACCAGTTTAAGAATCTTGAAATTATAAAATATCTACTACTGAAAAATTAACAAAACAAGTTTAAAAAGAAATGTTCTAAAACAAGTGTAAAAAGATTAAACAACCCTGATCGGCCTTACATGAGATATGGTTTAAGAACAAAGACGGTTAAGTGCGAGTTGTCTTGGTTCTCTTGTGTCTCGATTCTAAATAAAACTGCGTAAAATAAAATCAGTGCTAAGATGGCTGACTAAAATAATTTAGGTATTACTAAAATATATTTTTCTAGACAAGAAAATTCGATTTAGTTTATTCGAATTCGAAAATTTATTCGAAAAATATATTGAATGTATGCTATGATATATTTCATGATTTAAATAGTATCCAATTCGAATAGATGAGGACTAGCTTTTTATACACAATGTCTTTTGGACAAAAACTGATCTTGTCTCAGCAAACAAATTTGATGATGGGATTCATAAAACATTTTAATGAAGTTATAAATGTGTTTTAATGTAATCAAATATATTTTTTACGAATAAAGGTATCGTTGATATCATTGAGTTAGTTACAAGGTCAAGCTTAATTATTACACAAATATTTAAATCCCGATACGAAATTAGCGTTGTTACGTGGCTTTTGGAACTCTAACGGGAAATCCCTTGTTTTATTGAGGTCTCAGATGCATGAATCATGTTTTCATGCCCTTAATTTATTAAAGAAGCGTGTTAAAGTAAAAATAAAATAATCATATTATGTATACGTAGTGATTTTAGATTTTATTTACATAGCAAAACGGTATATACATACTAAATATTGGGCCGATTCAGGATTGTCTTTTTAGGGGAGGTGGGAGGATGGGAGGTCTTGATTTTAAGAGTGCTACTTTTACACCATCTATCAAAAGCTTAATATTAAATTATAAGATAAGCTACAAATCGCGAAATTTTTTAATCTTTTTGGATGAGGGGCTTAACCTCTAAGGTTACTCTAACTTGATCCCCTTAAGCCTCCTCGCCTGGGTCAGACAAAGTACTTAATGTCTATCTAATATTAGATATGCTAGGAAGCGATATGCAATGTAATGTATAAGGAAGGAACCATTCTAGAAGTAGGTTTATCTCTATCATTCCGGTATGAGAATTTACTCGGAACCACCGCTGTCCCTAGACGGCTAATTAAAAATTGTAAACAATATCGTGTTCAATTAAACGATCCCTCACAGTACCAATCCCTCCCTATTCAAATGAATTCTATTCTAATGTCTTCTACTGCTTTTGCGATTTACCACCAATAGATTATTATTTTGGTCTAGTCATGTAATGTTGTTTTTATGCAGAATACAAATCATCCGTTGACTACAAAACAATTGAGCCCTTGGATGCAAACGATGAAACCACCGACAACGCGTTATTGCCGGTATGCAGCTTGATTTGCCGTGAAAATTGTGTGAAAATTTTACCTCCATATTACGTCATGTACACTAAGCCGGGGCGGGATGGCCACATGCCCGGAATGCATTAAATAAAATACATTAAATACATTATTTGTCAAATAAGGCCAATTTCATGGATATTATAAACACGAGATAAATATTAATTTAAAGTTCCCCACCTCTAGCAACACCTCTTAAAAAACATGAAAAATCCATTAATACTTTTATGGTGCGAAGTTTCTTCCTTTCCGCGGCTTGCTGATAACATTACGAATGAAAAAAGCCTTTTGATATTATTGCAAGGTAATGAAACTGTACTTAGTAACACTAACTTAAGAGCTCACAGTAATACATCTAAAATAAATATCCTCTTTACTTAAATATTATAAGAAAGGCGCGAGGAAGTTTGTTCCCGTCGGGATCTCCCTTCCGCACAACTTTTTAGGGTTCCTTAACCGAGGGTTGCCAACGAAACCCTATTAGTAGGGCTCACTTGTCGTCCGTTCGTCAATCCGCCCATCTGTCATCGGGCTTTATCTCATGAAACATCATAGCGACACTTGCCAGCAAATTCCCAGGAATTGTCAATTTCTGTTGCCGCTATAACAAATAACAAAGCATAAACAAAACGAAAATCACACGTATTTTTAGATTTTTTTCTTGTTCTTACAATTGAATATAAAATGGTCAGATGGTTTGATCTAGTACGACGGTACGGAATGCAACTAATGTGCAACTCACACATGCCGGTTTTATAAAAGACGTACCTAGGTCTTTTTTAAGGATCCATTCTCAAAAACAATGCTTTAGTAATTAGTTAGAAAGCAGAGCATAAAAGTGAGTAAGTGGTAAGAAGTAGGTACCTACATAATATGATCAAAAACATAAACACACAATGAAAGATTAAACCATCTTTGTATACCTACCGTTGATAAGCTCGTATGAAGCCCACATGTTTTTAAGGCGATGATTCATTTCTGCCATTAAAGAAAAAAATACAAGTAGGGCCCGTCTCGTGTCGGCGCGGCATGGCGGCGGCGGCGGAGCACGCGGGTGACGCAGCGCTAAGTCATTGATCCCGGCGCGCTCCCGAGCGGACGTCGCTCGCTCGCTATGGACGAGCCAGCGCCTGCACCGCTGCTCCCGCCACTGCTACTCGCATCCTATATAGCGTGCGTCACAGGAGCCGCAGCTCTGGCCAACTGTGCTGTCATCGCTGCTTTATTAAAACGATTCAATACAGGTACCTATCTTAAATACCCTCGATGAAATTCAATTTATTAGTTTAAAAGGATCAGTAGAATTGTTTAAGAAATGTTTGTTTACAGGACTGTTTTCTATCATCATTCAACTTTCTATAGCTGACTTAATACTCTTAGCTACGACCTTCGGCCCAGAGCTATGGTCATACAACAAGATAGGAGCTTGGGATTTTGGAGTTAACGGCTGCAAAGTTTACAAGGGTCTCAATGTATTAGCTACAACAGCGTCACTTTACTTCGTTATAACAGTCTCACTGCACGTTATAGTAACAATTAATCTCTATCTTCGCAATGCAACACGAAAAAATAAACTAAGCAAGCAAATTGAAGAAGAGGAGATAAGATCTTCTCTTCACAGCTTAGTAGCAAACAGTGATTCCTCAACGCCTCCGCGGACAATGAACGTTGACTATAGGTTGCCAGTCACTAGCATACCAGTCACGACTCCAATTGTTTTCGTTTGGATTCTATCCTCGTCCTTGAGCGTACCAGAGTTTGTTTTAGCTTCAACTGTACCACTTACGAATTCAACTGTATGTTGCACATTATTAGATAGCATGCACAAATTTAATATGCAAACACTGTTGGCAATTTTTGATTTATTTATACCTTTTATGGTATTATGTTTTGTATTTCTGTTCATTGTATTAAAATTGAAATCAAAATTAACACATCTTGATAGTGCTGAATATATGCCATTGTTAAAGCTGTCTTTAAGTCTGATAATAGTTCATATTTTAATGTGTTCTCCACGTGCAGTTGATAGTGTATACAGAGTTTATTTAACTTTGATTTTTAATAACAAACCCCGACAAAATGATCATGATACAAATGATATGATACGTTTGCTGTTTAGTGCTATATACTTGGCTAGTACATTAGTTCGACCTTTGCTTTGCATATTGATACTTCCACAACTGAAAAGAAAATTGTCATATACTTAGTAATTAAAGTTTCCAAAGAAATTAGATAGGTAGATACTTAAATCACAGAATAAATTGGTAGGCCCAATTTAAACCTTCTTTGTTATTACAAATTAAAGTGACGCTGATACTTTTAGATAGGTATCTAGTATTTGTATGATTTATATAAATGTGTTATAAGGTAAAATTTGGTTTAATTGTGTTTGAACAAAGTGCATAATTTAATCTATACCTAAACATATTGAAAATAAAAAACTTTATTTTAATTTATTCTAATTATTTGACATCCTTACTTAATCGATTCTCCCATTTTGAAAGTTATCAATCTATATCTTCAACGACATTGACCAAGCAAGCAGATACATTAAACTTACCTATGAAGTAAAATAAAAATATATGAGTATAATACTATGTGGGTACCGATACGGGATGGCAAGAAATAAAATGGTAAGAAATGATGATGAGTTCTCTATTTTTATTGTTAAAATAAAAACAACACTTACTCACTTTTGAGAAAATTATAGGTAGGTACATTGGGAATTTTCGGTGAAATACTTTTATGAAGTCTAGTTCCTGCAGTCCTGGATCTTGGGAGAAGGCCAGCCGGGGCCCTTGCCCTGCAAATCTTTGCAGTGCTGCCCTTTGCTGCCTTTGGTTTTTTTTTTTCGTAAAACCGGTGTTGATGGCCCACAGTGAGACTCTTGTTATCATTAAATAAATCACACTGGTCGACAAGGTTTATGCCACAAGAGGACTATTAACTGACTACATACCCTTATTATAAAACATAAGTTTTTGTTCCTGTAAACCATATGTTTGTTGTGATGTGTGACTTATGTTTTTTTTTTTTTTTTCACAAATGCTTACTTTTCACTTTTGGTCGAAAAGTTTTTATTTAGGGTAAATTTATAATTTTATTATACATGAGAAAGCAAATGATAATCCTGACAATTTGTGATACGTTTGTGCTGATCTATCATAAGTCAACAACAAAATTGTTTTTTTTTCGATACGTGAGGAATGCTGAGGTCTAACTTTCAAGGTCATGTTAAACTAAGTAGGTACTCTTAATACTTACATCAAAATATTTTGCAGCCAGCTGTTGCCTTGCCGTTGAGATCCGATTTTTTTTTGTGTTTTCACCTAATGACTTATACATACAAATACCTCCCATAGTTTTTCTAAAAATCATCCTCAAAGATGAAAGTGCCGTAACATGTATATTTACCTTACTTTAGTCTTACTTATATTTTTTATTAGATTATTTGGCTGTAATTGATCATGTGTGCGGTATCACGATCAAATCAGATCAAACCATCATAGATCACAGCAGGCGGTGGAGAAAACTCACCAAGGAGACAGGCACGGCCTCGAAGGTGACATTGAGATGGACACGGCATGCGTACGCGTAGGCGCACACTGACGAAAATTGTTGCCGAGGCATTCTTAGGTATGCCAAGGTGTTTTTAAGAATGCCGTAGCATCCTTAGCCGTTCCTGGGTGCCTTTAGCCTAAAATAGCCGTGATAGCCGTGGTAACCCGAGGGCGGCTTCGGCGTCTTTAGGTAATTTTGCCTTTCGCTGCCTAAGATTGTTGAAGCGTCCTTAGGTATGCGTTACGCTATCGAAGCAATCCAAATGCATCTTTAGGCATGCGGAGAAATCCTTGAGTCCGATGACTGTAGCTGTGAAATCAAAGATCTCTCAAATAACTTATTTATACCATCGAAAAAAATTATTTGTCCTTAGTGTCAAAATAGGCCGAAATTGCAGAATTCACTTCTTCATCAATATCAATTTTTTTCCACGCAGCTCTTTCTTCATTTTTGGAAATAAGTAATAGTCACTGTGTGCCAAGTCTGGACAGTAGGGTTGGTGGTTCAATTGTTCGAAGCCACATCGGTGACTGGCAGCCGTCGCAACATGACACGTATGAATGGGTGCATTGTCGTGCAGAAGGAGCACACCTTTTGACAGCTTTTCTCTTCTTTTTTCCTTGATGTCTTATTTCAATCTTTCCAGTAAAGAAGCGTAGTACTGTCCCGTTATAGCCACACCACGTTCTTTATAATCGATCAGTAAAATACCTTCTGTATCCCAAAAGACAGTCGCCATGATCTTGCCAACCGATTGTGTCACTTTGAACTTCTTTGGACGAGGAGGTGTGCCTTTTTTATGCCACTGCATTGACTCTCAGGTTTATAGTGGTGAACCCAGGTTTCGTCACCAGTAACGATTCGGGCCATAACTTCTTTCCTCTCTCCACAGAGCTCTAAAAACTGGCTAGAACACTTGACACGCTCGCGTTTTTGAAGTGGCGTGAGCATTCTCGGAACCCATCTTGCTCTAATCTTAAACATCCCAAGATGATGATGTAGAATATTTAAAAAACTTGTTTCGGATACTCCAACCATTGCTGCAAGCTGCTTCTTCTTCAACCAATACCAGTTTGTCTATTTTTTCGTCAATTTCCGGTGTGGTGGCTTCAATTAGCCATCCGGAGCGGGGTTCATCTTCAATGGACTCTCTTCCTTGTTTAAAAATACCAAGACACTTGTAAACCATGATTTTACCAGAGGCAGAGTCCGCGTAAACCGTCAACTCCGCCGCTCTTGAAAAATAATCTGAGCGGATTTTCCTTGCTTGGTAAGGAACTTAATAACGGCGCGGTGCTCAAATTTCTCCACACTTACTGACTTCTTCCCGATTCAGTTGTTTACAGGTCGATAACTCAAAAGTTAATGACCCAATTAGGTTCAAACTTGGTATATATACTTTTAATGAGGTGTTTAACTAGTACCTACGAGTAAACCCATCCCCACCAACTGGAGGGGTTGGTTCCGCGAACTTTATGACCTCCCCTCGTATAAATGAAAATCAGATTCCTTAAAAATGTGTTCCTTGTGACTTATTTATGATTTATATCAACAATAACGATTGCAGAAATAATTTACGGAAATTTTATCTGGGTTCGAATCCCGGTTATATGAGTAAAAACATTTGACTGGCGGTTTTATTAAATCTAAAATCGACGCCATCATTCCGAAGTACCAACAGTTTTCGCTATCTCATTGTTTATGACTTCTCTATACTAACCCAAACATTTAAATAGATCACCATGTTTTACCTATTAATTTAAGACTTCATGTTGACCTGTTGCATCAAACTACAAATAGATAAAACTAATAATCCTTAATCCAGGCAGTGGCGTGATCGTTAAAACATTGCTTTTAAAAAAAAGGGATAAATTTCATATATTTGAAAATCTTCAATTTTTTATATAAATTTTACGAATTAAAGTAAAAAGCCTATCTATCGCCTAGAGTATATTTATTATATATTGATTTGGTCAAATCTAAGGATCAAATTTAACGCCAGTGTTGGTTTTTATTTGTATTGCTGCTACTAAGTAAGTAGCACTACTACTAAGCTTTGAAACATTAGTATGCTAATTAGCATATTTTCAAAGACTTGTTTAGGATATGGAGGTGTTTTGGAGATCTCCAGACCCGTGGCGGTCCACCCCTTTCACAACCCCGATAGTCCAGCACTGGGTCCAGGCTGTCTGCTGCCTAACGAACGGGGTGCGGCGCGGAAACTTCCATACTGAAAAAATCGTAAAACCAAATGTTTTTTCAAACAAAGTGCATTGAATATATTTTTATATGCATAGAACAATGATTTTTTCATTGCTGTTGGAACATGATATCTTCTTTAAAGTCTGAACTTTTGTTCTATTTCGACCACCACTTCGGTATCCATCTTACCTAACAAAATGTTCTTGACCTGGTCAAAGTCAAGGATTTAAGGTATCCCTATAAAAACATGACAAGGCTAAATCTGGCGAACGCGCTCATATCCAACCAGTCCTTAAAAGAAATCTCATATGAAGAAAGAAAGAACTTCCAAAAAATGAGAATCGGATGTGGTGGATGTTTCACCAAAAAGGTTCATTTCGGTTTTAGTTTTATCTCTTTATGCTGATTTAACAGTCGTCAACACGCTCGTCAGATTTAGCACCCCTTCATATTTTTATGGGGATAGTCAATCCTTGATGTCTACCAATCGTCCGAAAACTCTGGATTCTTGCTGCTATTATCGTTATCGACGCAGAAATGCTGGATACATTCGACCAAATCTTCAGATTTCAACTCTCCCAATGTATTGACAAGAACGGAGATCACCTTCAATAGTTAGAAGCTTTATAACTATCTCTCGATGAGACAAGATAGCAGATGTCTAGTTCGCTTTATGACTAAGTTGCGATATCACTAGATCGTATTTGGACTAGATCGCAATAAAGCTATGTAGATGAAGTTTTCGAGTCGCAACCCTATCGGCTTGGTGGTTGTCGTGAAAAATTTAAACGACACTGTATGGTAAGCTATAACATAAAAGGGGGCAGAAGTATTTTCGTATTACTTATTTTAAGATTGAGTAGTCTACACAATTAATCTTTTATAAGATTCCTATGAAAATTTCCCGTGGAACTTTGTAAAACAGAATATATTTTATTTATTATATTTTTTAAGTTACTCTTCTATTTTTGGCGTTGATTAACAGTGACATAGTGAGTATATTTGGCAAGCCAGCAGTTCGATCACAAAATTTAAAAACGATAAGAAAAGACCCAAGATTTAAATATTTCAACATAAGTTGTATATTTTCAGGATGACCCAGTATATCAAAAGAAGTTCTAAAATAAGAGCGACCTTCTGCCATTTTACGGTGATTATCAATAAGGTAATAGAAATTATGATTAACTACATGTATGAATGAATGAAAATATTTAGATAAACATCTTTTGGGGTTAATAGGTGGCGGTTTATTTAAATATTGATTCTAAAACTAAAACTTGTATTTAATACAAAAGTTTATTGGTGAAAACATGAAAAATATAATAGATTAATGGCTGATAAAATGCAGCAGAAATGTTACAATATTTTGTCCATCACAAAGACTATTTTTCTAATAAATGCCTGAAAATTCAGAATGCTATCATAAATCAGTGATGGGCACAACAAAATGGTTCATGTCAACAATAAGTATCCTTTGGTAATATAATTGCTAGAGGACTTCACAAAAATCTCCAGGACAGAAAAAATATTTTTGTGCCCATAATACAGCCATTACAATTTTGTGGTAGGATAAAATTGATGAAAATCTAGATTTCACTGGGTCATTGGGCGCACTTTAACAATTTTATTACCTAATTGCAATTTTATAAAACAACATTCACCATCATGATCTCCATTTCACAGCATACATGCGGCGAAAGGAATGTTTTATCCTGGGGGCCGACCAGGCTGTTTTACTCTTTATGAAAGGAAAACACTTTTAACTTAAGAAACCGTAATTTTAATAACTTAAGTTATAAATATTTATATTCATCAGGTCAGCTCGATATCTGTAATCCAGTGTAAATACAGAAATACAAAACCGTCAAAGATGACACATAACATTTAGACGGAACGTGAAGGTCCGCTGCGAACGACATTTAACATTTTTTTTTACAAGCGGCGGCTCGCAACAGCAACGGAAGTCCGCGGCCGCGCGACGCTCTCGAATGTTACTCGTTTTGTTATAAAACACCGATGAGAACAAATGCGTGTGGTGAGACTTGTGCGCGGGACGCGTTAGTTGTCGCCGCCCTCTGCGGGCTCCTCGCCGTCGATCTGCGTGTCCGACGTCCACAGCGTCAGGTTGTCTCGCAGCAGCTGCATGATCAACGTCGAGTCTTTGTACGAGTCCTCGTTTAATGTGTCCAATTCCGCAATCGCATCGTCAAACGCCTGTAATGCACACAAAACACTCATTTCACATTGAAGCTTACAAATTTGAAACTCTATATTAAAGAACAACTTTATCTAACACTTGGATGCTGGCTGGAACGAGGTTAATGGCTATTTAACACGATCATGCGAGCTTACCACTATAAAATGAAAATTAGTTTGTAGAAATTGTGAAAAATATTTCATTGTTTATAATCAAATTAGTCATGCAAATAACTATTTGAATGACAGTTAACTAGTTAGTACTGGTTATGATTTTTCGACACACTGCAGAGCACTTTTCAATTTTGAAAAAAAAAACCTGTTTAGCTAAGTGGCACGCTCGCGCAGGGGAGTTGATAATCTCGTAATAAAAGACGGAAAAGTTGAGTGCGAGACCGAGCCTGATGGGATGGGTAGGTTGCATTTTGGCCTTGGCAATGTCGAACGCCTCCTGGTAAGCCTTCTGCGAGTCCTCCACCACGGCTGAGGACAAGTGAGCGCGTTAATACTACTGACCGCGAATCGTGCCAGCCAGCACTACTATGCTACACTGACACTGATAATGACCTGTTTGGCGAGTTGACACGCCTTATCTGGTGAATTTAATATCTCATAATAGAAGACGGAGAAGTTTAGCGCCAGACCCAGCCTGATTGGGTGTGTTGGCTGCATTTTTGCCTTGCTGATTTCAAAAGCATCCTGGTATGCTTTCTGTGAGTCCTCTACAACAGCTGTAATACAAATCAATGTTATGATCTTACGTAAATATTCTCAAATTAATAAAACATACAATCTCAAATGAATTTTGAAGTCTATTTATAAATTATATATATAATGGTGATGTAACAAACTCACAATTTCTGGTTTCGCCAGTGGCGACTTCAGCCAGGTACCTGTAGTAATCTCCCTTCATTTTGAGGTAAAATACTTTACTTTCTGGATTACTAGCTTTAGGTATTAGATGTTTGTCAAGTAAGCCCTGTAACAAAGAAACATTTTAGTAAACTAGATAAAAGATTTAAAAAAAAAAGATAATATAACACATGGCATAAAATTTTCATGATATATATAGAGACAGGGAGGGCAACGTATGAAAACGGGAGAGCGGCGCGCGCAGAAACGCGGCGCACTACGTCACCCTGTTACCCCCAACCCTCCCGTCGCCCTTAAATGACTCCCCCTTTTATCAACTTTAATAAATACATTTACAAATATGGAATACCTTGTTTCAAGATGTCATTAGTATTCGCGTTATTATTTAGAATGACTCAAAATTGACGTCATCGAATTACTGAAAGCGGCATGAGTATGACTATAATTTGCTATAAAGCAATGGGCATATCGTTTGAGATACTTACCAAAACGTCGTAGCATATTTCTCTGAGCTCCTTTTCTACTTTAACCCTATATTCTTTAGCCATCTGTTGTTTTCTTTCTGAACCTTCGGTTTTTTGTTCAATTGAGGAGATTACTCGCCACGACGACCGCCGTGCACCCACAACATTCTTGTAAGCAACGGAAAGGAGGTTTCTTTCTTCATTGCTGAGTTCGACGCCGGTTTCCGTGACTTCCTTCATCGCGGCCGCCATGTCGTCATATCGCTCAGCCTGCTCTGCCAGCTTGGCGCGCTGCACCAGTTCCTCCTTGTCGACGGACATCGTGGATTATTTTAGAGGATTGTTTAACTGATGCCCCTGCAAACAAGTATGACTCACGTTTACTCCTTAAAACAGATGCAGTGCGCGGCAGTTGCACGTTTTACTTTTTCAGAAAGACTAATCGTTTGGGCGTCACTTTCACCAATGTGAATCCAAATGGGTTTGAGTCATCATAAAATACAACGCGCACCTTTATAAAGAAGCCGAATAGCGCTCTAGCGCAAAGTGAAAACACTACGTAGCTCAGAGAGCGACCCTCACACCAAACGCGACATGTACGCGGTGTCCGTTCGGTTCGCCAGCATCTCACAGACTCAAGGCAGGCACGCGCCGCCGCCGCCGCCACTGCGCCACCGGTATTGATCCGCCGACGCGGGATGAACACTCCAGACGAAATACGACTAGCGTGATGCTTGTCGCTTGCACACACCCCTAATCCACCCACCCCCACCCACCTGCACCGCGCCCCGGCTTGTCGTCGCCGAGGCGCCTTGCGAAACCCACCCACCCCTGTCGAACCGTATCTAACAACGTATATACTACATTATGTCTCAACAATCAAAAATATGTGACATTTTATTTATTTGTCAAAATTTTAGAGTAAATGTTGTTAATTTACATTTCTAGAATTGACACTGTTGCCTTTTAGCTTTTAAAAGATCCTAAATAGAATAATCTGCTCCAATATAGTCAAGATAGACAGTTAGACAACTTTAATTTAGCAAGTTGATTATAATCAACTTTTATTGCTGGCCTACATACCTATTAAAACTTAATATCAATAGGGTGTGGTCCTCACACATGATAAACATATGTATTTTTAATGACAAATTATATACTATTCTAAATAAAACAAAAAAAGGACAGTGAAATACCAGCAGCATTTAAAAAATTAAAACAAATACTATTTTGACAAAACAATTAAATGGTACCCTCAATACTTACCTCACAAGCCAAAGCAATTTCATATTTTTGCGCTTAAGCATATATTATTAGTTAACTAATTACCAAAATTATGCTGGAGCCATTTCTAAATTTTTTTTTAATCAACTTGTTAGTTTGTTAATGATTGCCTGGCTCCACCAGTGATGGCAAAATATATTGAATTAAGTAAAAGTGTATTCTGAGAATAATGCAGTTGAACATGGAATACTAATAGAATTAGTTTTATAAAGGTAAAATATTAATAAAACACTGTTTCAATACTGTGTTGTCACATGTTCCTGTAAATCAAAAGAAACAGATTCACGGTGCAAAAGATCATTTTTACAAAACTTACCTTAACTATTAGCAATATAAGGTACCAAAGATGGGCTCTTTGGGATATTTATGGAAGAGAGAAACGCAAGTCTAAATTAGAATTCTCAATTTCAGTGGAACATTCCAAGAAATATGACCTCTAAAAGTTAAGAAATTCTGGCAATTTTCAACACAAATCATAATACCTGATACTAGACAAATATTATAAGAGTATTGAACACAAAAGCGTCGTCGTGCTTGTGCCTCAATGTCACACACGTGCCCACTTAGTTACAAAGCTCATTAAAACACCATTTAGCATAATCCAAGAGCTAGATGTAAAAAGGATATTTCTAAGACATAAGCACACATAGCAACTTCAATGACATCGTTATCGTTTATTCAGCTAGATAACGGCATGACTACGCAACGCACGGCGAAATTACGACGCACAACTGTGCCCGCTAGTTACACCTTACAAATCCCACGCAATCCAAGTAGGTACAATCCAACGTGACAAAGGCCACGATTTGATTTGAATTAACAGACAGAATTATTATATGAGCACTAGACAAAACTAATTATGTGGTTACCTTAACGATCCTTTGATGTAACTAGAGCCAAAATGTAAAATGCGTACCTTATGAAAGGAATGTGGCACACCAAGAAAAATGCACAATACTATCTTTACTTTATTTCGAATATTAAATAGTACTCAATTTACGTTTTTTTTTTATAAATTAAAACCAAAAATCTAAAAGGAATTGAGCCGCAGAAATAATCGCCGGCAAGGCAAGGCAAAATGGCTGCAAGTCGAGGGGCACTCCTTTTCAATGCGTCACCTTCACAAAGTTGTCGGGAATCAACCATCAGCACTTTTAAAG
Organism: Choreutis nemorana; assembly: GCA_949316135.1. Lineage (NCBI taxonomy): Eukaryota > Metazoa > Arthropoda > Insecta > Lepidoptera > Choreutidae > Choreutis > Choreutis nemorana. The sequence continues at coordinate 7,429,374 of OX438598.1, forward strand.
ATGTAAAAACACATAAACTAACAACCACACAGTTAAATCTTCATATAACTTACTTGTTAGAAGGGAAAAATATTTATTTAACCAGCAAGTTTTAACACAATTTCGATTTCTCTCTTGCGGCGAACGATTACACTACACTGACGGCAGCGGGGCCAGAGGGGAAGCGAGCGAGAAAGAAACGGAACAGGGTTCACATAACAAGTCGGCCATTTTGTAAATTATTAGGAAATGGACTTTTACCCGCGTAATTTCAAATAAAATAGTTAAGATCCCCTGTCTTAATTTAATAATATCAAAGAACAAGATAAATGTTGTTCAAATCTATCTTATTGTAATGTTATCAAAATACTTCATTGAAATTAGTAAACATTTTAAAATATATTTTAATGAAAGATTTATCAAATAATATTTTATGATATAACAGCTGCAAAACAATTTTGACACACTTTAACTTTTGCAATTAAGTTGATAATTTTTATTATTAAAACTCGAAATCTCTGATACAGTTGTCGTAAAAGGACGCAGAGTCGAATATCTACCAGTGTTGAGAAAAGAGCTTTTTTTTAAGATTTTTACTGGCTTGGATGCTAGAAGAGAGCTAAAATTAATTCTGTGGGTAGGCAAAGTGTCTGTAGACATCCGTCGTCCAGTGTTGACAACCAAAAAAGTATATGATAAACATTGAGTTTATCCCACAGACGTATAAGAGAAGCAGAACAAACACAAAGTCAAAAACCATAGATAGGAATCTTTTTATATTTTCATTCCTAATACTCCAATAAAAAGGTCAATAGCATTATCTATTTATTATTGCTGAAGCAAGATTAGCATACTAATAGATAAAATCGGAATGAAGCAGCCGCTATCGCGCTTAGCTGCTAATTAATGACCTATGACATATGACTAGTGTTTTTTTGCTTTTATTTTCTGAGAATCATTATGCTAATTTGCTAAAGACTAAAAGAGGATGGTGAAGTGCAGTGCGCCTTTGTGCGACAACCACATGGGAAAACACCTGTAATTACTGTCCCGCGGTCAGTATTTAGTCCGGACGCTCAGTTTGACGTTTTATCTACTTGTATACTGAGGGGCTCAGTTTTGATTACTTTTTAATTATGCGATCAGTTATTTTATATTTATCACTTGTATTTGTTAGTAAGTGTATGTGTGTCTGAAGCATGATGCTAAAGAAAGCAATCTTGCAGATTGTAATGTATAAAACGTTTTTTATTTGGGACAATTATTTGTCATTCATTTAATTCCATCCAATTGCTATAAGTAACTATTAACAATGTGCAGTTTAATAACAATTATTTTCAATAAACAAATGTAAATTTGTAGGCTAATCAGATTCGCGCAGTTTGTTACTTGGCATCTTAATTTAAGTACCAAGCACATATTGACTAGATCAAAGCTACGTTCATCCGAGTTAAAGTTATAGGTAAAGTACCATTCATTTATTTCGTAGAACGATTTAGGAGGGGGAGGCAGTCGAGCTTGTCTTTTTTTTAATAGCGACAAATATGTGGGGCAATTTGATGACTTGAAAATCAAATCACGACGTTAAGCAAGTACTAAACATAATCAATCTAAAAAGTAATTTGAATAAAGAATCATTACAGAATAATAGTAGAACGTGCAAATCAAGCAAAAGATCATTTTATTGTTATTACCTAAGATTATTTTTATTTTTATTACAGATTATTATTCCCTAAATTAAGACCGTGAATCAGCACCGTTGCATTGTTGAAAAAAGACGTGTGAGTTTTTGACTCGCGTTTTATTGATATATTAGTTCTGCTACTCTTATATGTCTGTGGTTTACCCAAACAGATATTAGCGTAAAAACACTTTATTTCAAACTTAATGGATAGCAGGGAATTAGAGCTTTTGAAGTCTGTCACTACCTATGTTGCGTACCTTCACGCAAAATCCAAGTCAATCCTTTACATTAAGATTTCCCCTAGTGTGTACGAAGCAACGCGTTCGCGGTCGTTCGGAAATATCCAGCCAGCCCGATTGGCAGTGGACGTCTAAACACTCAAGGTCACTTTAAGTCATCAGTCGTAAGTCGTGGACGTGACTTCAACGTGCACAGTTTTTTGTCTACCGTAACTATTCATATGGTTTCAGTTTAACGCGGTTTGATTGAGTTAGATAAAAACATATATCTTTTAACAATATTTTTTTCAGGACAAACGAGTATATAATTGCTTACACGCTGGTTATAGTTAAATATAAAATAATAGTTAATATAAATCATGTGTGATTTAGAAACTTGTATTAATTTATTTCATATTAACAACACCTACACTAACTTACAAGTTATTTAAAGTTTTTTTTTTAATTTTACCTATTAAAGATGTAACGATTAAATGATGATTTCTAACAATATTTTATGAGCTCTGGGCTCGCGGTCAAACAGTTTTAAAATTAAATCAATAACCATTAACATAAGAATTTTTGGGTGGCATTGTGTCACTCTTTCATTTAGCATGTTATTCATGTTTGTAGGCGCTTACAGTATACTTTTAAACCATTCAAAAGCCGGTTGACTTAAGAACAACCTGGGAATGGGATGGTTCCATAACCTTTTTAAAAATTATCCTGGTTGCCAGGCAATTCTTAACTATGCCATTTTTTGAATGGTCAGAAAGACTCTGCCCTGCACTTAGATGTAATTCTGTATCGCAGGCACTAAGCAACAATACTGTAGAGTTATATAGATAAGAATACCTACTACATCCAAGAATGGTAAGTGAAACAATGCGCAAAGTTCCGCCCCCGCTGAATTCAAATGAACTCAGAACCTCTAGCGTAGCAGTCAATTGTTTACACCACCGCGCCACCAAGGTCGTCAATTTGGAAGGTAAAAGTTATAACTAGGTAACTTAGGTTTTAGTAGTTTGGTAACTCCACAAGTGATAATTTTTTGTATAGAAGAAATCAATTAAAGTTTATTTTCTCGAGACTGAAACTGAAGGGCTGGTACTATATAAATATAATATATAAATAGCGCCCTAGCTAAACCCAAGGAATAAAACCTCATAGTACGAAAAGTTTATGCAGTTCAGCTTTTCCCCGGCTATAAGAGGTTATAGTAAGCGCATTTATAGTTTTTTATTTTTTTAATAAACTAACCTTTGCCTGTTTTTCAGCAGATTTTAAATCTCTATGGTGCTAGTATTTTAGCAAGTGAATGTGTGTAGTGCTGTTCAAGCAGAGATGAAATATCTTAATACTACGCTTTGCGGGGGCTATGCGCCTGCCACTGTTATGCACAGACAACCCAAAAACTTCCCCCATCCCCTCATTGCTCCATATTCCGCTACTGACAATTATGTAACAAATATCTAATAAAATAACGAATTTGAGTGCTAAAAAAGTGTAATACAACTTCTTGTTTGTCGAAAGGTGACATTAAATTTCCCCGATAAGTTATAATAAACAGTAAATGATTAAAAATTCAATTACAAGTCACGACTACCAGTTAAATTTAATAAGGTTCTTTAAATCCCTTCCTTTTGGAAGAAAATTTAAATGTATCTATCTCGCTCTTTCATTGCCGAAATGTTAGCAAATTAACTTATCGACATACAATTCAAGAATTGCCTTACAATCATAATGTTTTTATAATGTTATCGTATGGTAAGTGCCCCGTACCTGTTCTATCATATTTATACAGGCCAATTCATCATTACACTTATTATTTTTGTTCTTTCATTGGCTATCTCACCATCATCATATGACCATCTTTCTTCAAGAATGAAGAAATTATAATTACTCAAAACTAGTGCTGTACGGACATGTGCCAAAAAAAAAAACCTAAAATGACATTGACAGACAGCTGAAGTTTAAGAAGTGAGACCCCACGTGCTTGTAAAATTAAATAAACTTGTGACTTGAATTGGTAATAAAGAATCTTAATAATAATTAAATATGCCGAAATCTAAAAGGGATAAAAAAGGTTAGTTTGAAAACTTAGTAATAATGAAAATAAGATAACATGTGTAGTTTAGTTTAAATGTTATTATTTACTTTATTTTATTTGGGTAAACCATAAACTATAGCCCACTTAAGCGTTTCAAACACTGTTATCCAAAAATTACTAAAATATAGCTACCAACCTTTTTCTATATTTTTCCTATAACTAGACAAATACTGCATCAATAGAATTTGTTTAGAAAATATGATGAAAGAAGATCATGTAAATAATTCCAGTTTTTGAAATTTCGTTTTAATTTTTGATATTTTTTCCAGATTCCGAAAGTTATTTTTACTTTTTTGTCTCATAGACTTCTATTCTATCATCCTAAACAATTTTTTTGAAAATCTGCTTTTCAAATTTGAGAATTCTTTGAGACTTTTCACAAATATTCTCCCAAAAAAATTGTGAGTGAGCTGTGACAACAGCAAATTCATATAAAGCTAAGCTAAAGATAAATAACATTTAATTATTCATGCAGGATTGCAAAAGAAATAAATCTTTAACCCAAAAAACATGTGATGTTGGCAATACATTTAGACTAAAAAATAAAAAACACATTGAGGTGGCAATTTCTAAAATCATATTGGACAATAGGTTACTTGGCAGGAACGGGAAGTGTCAGATAGAATTTTCTTATTTTATTGTCTTTTATCAGTAGTATTTAATGTGTAAAATGCTAGTGTTTTAACCAGTTAATATCTTTAGTGCTGTAAAAGTGTGGAGAAAGTGAAATACGATGATTCAGCTGCGCTTTTGTCATCTCCCAAGTAACTCCTTAGAGCCTACAGTAATTGTACTAGCATGATACTGTAGGCCGATTCATCATTTTCATTGTTCATCTTATCATCTTCATCTCATTTATCATTTTCAAGAATGATTATAATGATAAGGATCAAAAGGACTCATATCCAGAGCTGTAACAACATTTACAAAAAATATATGAAAATATTGGACAATTACTAAATAAATAAATATTCAAATTTTGTAACTTTGACCTGTTTGAGTGACACTTTCACCTGTCTGGATAAAATCCCCAATTACTATTTTTTATATATTGCGAATAGGGAATATGTATGAAATTTAATTTTGTTTTTTATATATCAGATCTTTCTGTCTAAACAACAAATTAGGTAATAAGTCAGATATTGGAGAGAATTGTTTATGTATGTGGTAACAAATAATAATAAATAAATAAAATAATCATATAGTACTATGTATATTTCCCTATTGTAAATGTTAGATTGCACTACAAGTATATCAAACATAGCACCATCTAGCCATTTCTCATATAAATAAAAATAATTTCATATAAAATTTGACACTTCTCTCCTAAAAAAAGGCAATCATATCATTGTTGGTTGGCAATCAAACTCTGGCTTACCCTAATATCATTTAATCTGAACTACCACCACTCTGAGACTCCAGTCTCTATCCACTAAGACAGGTACTTCAGGATACTTAAATTCAACTGTTTCTTGCAGTTTCACTGACGAAAACTAATAAAAAGGGACTTGTATTAAAACAGAGAATTATAGAAGAGATCCGAAAATCTTTGTCAAAATATGAGCATATTTTTCTTTTTACCGTTGATAACATGAGAAATGCAAAACTTAAAGATCTCAGGAATGAGTGGAAAGATTCAAGATTTTTCTTTGGTAAAAACAAAGTAATGGCAATAGCTCTAGGCAGAACTAAAAGTGATGAAGTAGAAGAACAATTAAACTTGGTAAGTATATGTTTCACAGATATGTCACTGTTTTATAAAAAAATATATTTTCTTTAAAAGGTTATCTCATAATGTAGCATAAGCATGTATCTAAATATATATATCTCTTTTAATTATTTTTCTAAAGAATTCTGTAGTCACTGAAAAAGTGAACTAGATATTAATCTTTGTAAGAAATTGCTCAAAAATTATAATTACATGAGACTACAAAGGTATCTACTAACATCTTCTTACAGTCCATTTTGATTTGATGATTGATCTTGTTCCACAGCTCTCAAAAAAATTAAAAGGCCAATGTGGTTTACTCATGACCAACAGAGACATACCAGATGTGTTGAATTGGTTTAAAGAGTTTAGTGAGGATGAGTATGCTCGAGCTGGTTTTGTTGCAACTCAAGATGTGGTGCTACCTCAAGGACCTTTGGCAGACTTTTCACATACCATTGAACCTCATCTCAGGCGGCTCGGCCTCCCAACATCACTTGAACGAGGTGTTATACATTTAATAAAAGAATACCAGGTACCATTTTGTCCTATCCTGTTTTTACTTAGTCAAATTGTCATAATTTATTTTATAGCACTGTGTGACATAAACCAGCTTAATTTGAACACTTTGTTGTGACCTTATCTGTTTTATTACGCAGTAGTTTATAGAATTATCGCTAACAGATTATTATCTACGGACTTGGTTGGGTTGATAGTTAGGAAAAATACTACTGGTGTTTTATCATGTAAAAATTAGTAATACAGAGAGGCCTGTATATTATAGAAACATTATAAAATAAACATTTATGCTGTTAAAGAATCAAAACATTACAAAAGATTGGCATATTGAGCAATAAGTTCATGATGGATATTCAATCCATGGTCAGTCACAATAAATAACATCTTAGAAAGGATTTTTCTTACAAAACATTCGTTTTTTTGGCCTGTCTTGTTTATTATATTGTCTACTCGTATTGGGAAGCTGCACTGCGCCAATAATTATATTTATGTAATCGAATTATTAGAAAGTTCTCAATTCAATTCAATTTTCGTTTTGTGGGAAAAATGTTCTTAAACAACTACAATGCCAATGTCACATATGACAATGTCTTATACACATTGAATATAATAGTTCTCTTGAAAAATAAAATATCTTTAAACCTAATCCTCTACGATTTTGGTACACACCTAAACAGACATTGTAATTGTAGTTTAACTTAAACCTATTACCATATGGCGGTACTGTGTAAGCATTTTACAATTTAAGTATTATTCAAATACTGTTTTCATGTTTATCTAAATATTTTTTTATGATTAGTAGATTTACGTCACCACCAGCTATAACATAGTATACAATACTTCTCATCTAAGATACATTAATGAACATCGTGATCTAAGAGATAAATCATTGAAGTCATATTTTAACTTCTCTTCTCATATATAGTATACTATACATATAACTTCACACCATGCAATAATCAATCGCTCAGGTCACACGTATCGTAATGTATTACAATGTTTTAATCTTGCATGTTTGTAATTCTTTAAGTATTAAATGAATTATTGTAGGTTTGCAAAGAAGGTGCTACACTGACTCCTGAACAGGCAAGTATATTGAAACTATTAGGGATCCAACTGGCAACATTCAAGCTATTTATCAAATGTCATTGGACAAAAGGAAAAGGATTTCACAAAGATACAGATGTGGCAAGCGATGACGAATCAGAAGCTGAGGAAAATGATGTGGAAGATGATGTTATGGAGGAAGATGAAACATAGTATGTTGTAAATATTGTGTTTATATTTTGTTTACATTTCCAAGGTACATTATAATTTTACTTTATTTCAAGTGTTATTTTTGAATAAAACAACACAATAAAGTTATATTTTTTATTGAACAATCACAGAACAATAATAAATAATCCTCATAAAATAGCAAAGTAGCTGAAAAACTAAGACAATTCTAAACAATGTAACTAAAGTTTACAAAAATGATGGTAATTACAAAATCAGCAATTGACATTATGAATTCTACTAGGTACAAAATTAACTTAAATGTCATCTATAAGAAGCTTAAGCCTCTACACTTTAAATGTACATTAAAAACTTATTCCATTAAATTAAACATACATACAAATAGAAAATCACAGTACAAAAATAAAGCATTGCTTCATCAGTCGATGACATCACAGCTTACACCAAACAAAATCAAATCAGACTACCAATATTACTCTGATCAGTTAAAATTAATTAAAACTAAATATTTTCCGAATTAAGGGTCACACCAGCTAACGCACTGTGCCTAGCAACATGGCATATACATACATGAAATTGTGGGAAAAAATCCTCTTTAAACGCTAGACTAGACTGATGCGGCTGCATTTTAGTGCTTATAAATATGCCTTTTCCCAATACATTTTATACAAGAAAACATATGCTGCTATGTGCTACGCATTATTTTTAATATACAAAACACACAAAGCAAATATAAATTTAATCACTGTCTTACATTAAAATAATTATTTATTAAATTATTTGTCTAAAGCAGTAGTTTGCTGTGAAAACTGAGATCATTTACGATATAATCACAGCAACCATCCATGCCTCATGGAATTGCATTATTTAGTTTTAAACAATGAGTTGTGCCCTTTAAATACATACTTTTATATTATCAATACAAACATTAATATTATTTTGATCTTTAACTTATACCTGAAGAAAGCTAAACTTTTCATTGGACAAATGGGTTATATAAATATTACAAGATGAACATAGTACACTTAATATATTTTTTTCTACAAGTGAAATTGAGATAAAAAGATTTCTAGAATTTAAATTTATTTCTGTGGACTAGGAAGTATAAGATTAAAGAGTGATTTTATGTTACTAAGATTTCATTATGCACAAAAATCTGTAGGTACTCATTGAGGTTTTATTTAACTTCTATTGTTTCTATGGCAAAAAGTAAATTCAAGCATACATACATTCATATATTTTAAAAAAAGGGGGCAAATCTAGTCTACTTTTGGAATATTAGGTTTTCTTTCTTAGTAGTATTACAAGAGCTCTTTTTCGTTTTAAAATACAAATCACAGAAAAAACACCAACTAAAAGTTTTCCAGTGGATACCTTGTCACAAAGCTATAGCCCTGTTTCGGTATTGTATATGTATATAGCACGCCCAACTAGTGAGTCGTTTTATATAGCTCACGTTTGGTGTACTTTGCAATTTGCAACACACTGATTTTCTTATGTATTGTATTGCACTCAACTCATAAATTGCGACACTGTCCCTTCAAATGGAGGATATGATATTGTAGAAAAGGAAACGTTTAGTGTTTGGTTGGTGGAGCGGGTATCGGCGGTAGGACGAGCTCGGCGAGCGGCTCGCGCCAATATACGGTCTGCGAGAACTCGTCCGTGGGCTCGCACAGCGCCGGCGGGAACACCTGGTCCACCAAAACCGACATGTGCGAGTACCTACACACAAAACACAGTTATTAAAACACAGCTTTGTTAACTTCATTCAATTACTACCCGATTTCTAGCTTACTTCTTTCCCCACTACAACATTTGTTGCTTTGTTTAGAAACAAAGTGACAATCGAATTATTTTTTTAAACTAATATATTATTCAGAAAAGTAAGGCAATGAACTGATATCATATCTACATATTTTGATTGAAGAAAATGTTTGTAGTAGTCATTATTGTTTTAAATGTATTTTTAAATAAATAAATGAGCAAGTTACAAAAGTTTTAAATTGAAAACGATTTCCAAGTATCGGTGTTATTATTTATATATAAGATAATTTTATATCAAATAAGTTGAGTGACAATTAGTGGTAAGCGTTTTTCTGAAAAAAATAAAGTGATTTAAAATCATTTTTGGAAATAAGCGAAATCTCAGACAGTACCATAATACATATATTTATTGGTCCAGACAATCAAACAACCAACAACCAAACAGAAATAAGCTGTCCTTCACCAATAAATATAAATCTTTTTAGAACAGAGAGTCAAGATAGAACAGAAACATAACGAAACGCACACCAAATAACATGAGAACAGAGACAGATGACATGTCGATGATCATTGTTATACGTGGGTGTTTAGAACCTGATGAAATATTAGATTTTTGTAGTGAAGTTATAATCTCAATGGTTTCATTCATGATTAGAGATGCGGGCGGCAAGTGATTCATCCCTCACAAAACATGCCACTCGCTTACCAGTCTACTCGAGAACTCAAATATTCTACAATTACACCTAGTTTTTAATATCGCGTTTCATCGCAGGAAACAAATCATCGACCATGTCACTTTGCACGTGGTAACTGAAATAAAAATTTAAATACTTAAAGTGAGAAGATACAGGGTGTTGTTAGTTTGATCGGCTGGCGTGTGAGTCACAAGTGTAAGTTTAATAATATATAATTTTACTCACGTGGATTGGAATGTCTGTGTCAGTTCATGCTTGAGTTCGCCCTTGTAGTTAATTGTAAAAATTCTCACTATAGGAATGCCGACGGCTTGATACGCGCAAACATCCTGTAAATATATAGCACATGTTTATTTAAACTGTCTTACTCTGTCTGTAATACATACTCAACTTAAGGTGAATCTATAAAATGCTGTTGAATGTAATTCTGGCAAATTTATGTACGAATAAGCAAAAACTAACTTGACAAACAAAACTTATTTAAGAGTAAGTTTATAGCAAAACAGTCACATAAAATGTAATTTTTATTTTAAGGTCGCAAAAAGATATAAATAATAATCTATCTTAGAGTAGGAAAACAACCATAAATAAATTACATTTATTTGGACTTTGATCACAGCTACTCGCGTAGATAAGTTACGCATTTGTTTACAAATGAAATGCTAATCCTAGTAATATAACACATACATGTACTCTATAATGGCATTTATATCAAATTTATATAATAAGACAAAAAGTACAGCCTGCCTTTTTGTCAATTTTTTTAATAGGAAAAAACTGGCTGACAAAATTGTAAAATGAATTGAAAATGATCTTACATTAACTCTGTTGCCATATCCAGCGTAGAAGGGGTTTGAGCCAACAGGGAAGAGAGCCTTGATGTCTGCTAGACACTGTATCTTGAATTCTTCAGGTTTCTTCTCTATGACCTCCCTGTGGAAGGCGCGCAATAGAGACGTAGGGTTCAAGAGAAGTGGTCCGTCCGGTAGGCACACCTCCCCTTGGCGAATAGATCGCAAGTATTCACGGGTTACCTGTGTAAATATAACAAAATTCAATTCTTAAATCGTCCCAATTGAAAAACCTATTCCTTATTGTTTTGAGGATCTTTGCAAATAAACAGGGAATAATCTTGGACCTATCTGAAAAATACATAAATGATGAAAATCTGAAGTACTATTTTACTCTATTCTTAGATGCATATAATCTAAAAATTTCTTTAAAAATTACGTATTGTTTCACAGAAATCTATAATCACTTTTGGCACCCACTTCATAAGTGGCTAGGTGCCAATTGTATCTACATCAATACGTAAATATGTTCGCCTTTTATGTTCGTTGTCCTTATACATAATACTTTAAGTACATACGGTTAGTATGAAACATTAGAGAACACCATAACAGAGAATAAAAGATAAAAAGGAGATAGAAAAAGAGTCTTAAATTTTTCTGGAGATAGTTTTTAATTTGATTTAGTAAATTTTTTAATACGATAACTTCATAAAGCTAAGATACTAAGACGATAATCTTTTATTTTCGCATGTTACTATTCACATTCACCTAGATAATATGTAATCGTGTCTTAATATCAAACATCATTTAACTCACCCTGGCTTGACCGATAGCACGAGCGGATAAGTACAGCAGTTTATATCCGTTGTTCTTAATTTTAGTAAAAAGTTGAGCGACGCCCGACTGCGCCCAGTCTTTGCCCACCAGCGGGAATATGTGACCCAATACATCAGACCTGTGGCGAAAACGAATTAGCAATCGGAGACACACATATGTATCGGGATCATTGTGAAAATCCAGAGAATGCGAGCATATTAATAAGTAAATACATTTTATATTGAACTATTTAATGTACATATTTTGTAAACTTTTTCCAAATTTAAAACAGTCGTCGGCAAGACCATTGCAGGTTAAGTAAGAGATTAATGCTACCTTCATTCTTAAGGTGCAAACAGATCTTCATAGTTTTGAATGTTGATGATAATAGTTCGTGAATAATTAAATACAAGCTAATTACCAAATAATTTGAACACATTAAATTTCTTGCGAACAAAATTTTTTATTTTCCATTTATATAACACACAAAAGAATACTACATAAAAGAATAGCAGAGATATTAAGAAATACAATAGAAGCAGATAACTTACTTTGTGATGGTGCCGTCGATGTCTGATATGATAATCTTGTCGTCGTGTCTCCATCGGAACACGTTGCACTTGCAGCGCGTCGTGCCCTGGTACGCGGTGGTCACGCTGAACACCATCTCGTTCATACCGTCGCGGAGGTTTAACTTTTTCTACAAATAATCATTTATTACAATCTACATTTCAAAACAAAATTACTAACATATTTTTAAAAAGGTTTTTCTTGTCATTACATTTTATTTAGAAACAATAGCATTGCTTTTCCTTATAATTATAAAATATAACTACTTAACTAAATTAAATATCAAGTAAGTTTTTAGAAATGATTTAGACGTTAGACGCTAAGACTTACGTATAAGTTTTAATGATCAGTTAATGGACTCACAATTTGATCGGACGACAGTCTCAATGTTTTTCTGAACGTCGAGTGTCGCCGCGAAGGTTTCTGAACTTGAGCTTCCTGATCCGATTCTGATGAACTATCACGTCTGTCAACTAAACAAATGAATAAATGAAAATACAATGACATAATTATATTATTTGTCATTTTGCATCTAATTGTGATAAGAATAAAAATCGACGATCACCACAAGACACATATATTAATACAACATTATCAAGCTGAGATAAAATATACCCGTTTAATAATATTTAACGATATCCTTTCCAATACTAATATAAAATTGTGTAGAAATTCGGCAAGGAAATACATTAGAACCGACATACATTCATAATAAATTACATAATATTCACAACATTATTAGGGAAGTTAGTATTTTAAGTTTTAAAGATGAGTAAATAGGTTGTTTAAAAGTGACAGGTGGTATTTACTTTGATCTTTAGGTTGTATTTGGTCTAGCATAGCTTCTACAGCTTCCTGCATGGCCTCTTCAGCGGCAACCGCCTCCACCACTTGTTCTTTATCTATCTCTTTCTCTACTGGTGCTGGAACGCTCTCTATGACAGCTGGTTTCTCTTCTATCGCAACTTCACTTGTTAGTGTTGGCTCCTTAGCGACATCGTCTTTCGGCGCCTGTTCCTTTCCTATCTCTTCTTTTTGTTGGGTTTCAGTTCTATGGAGTTGCATTAATGACGTATTAACATGTCAATCGATTTAAATGTCGTTTAAAATTATCTATTTCAAAATTATATTCAAATGTGTCTGAATCTATTTATTTGGTGGGTTTACTATGGTTTTATTTGAAGACACCGAATTGATTACTAGACCAACTCCAACTTTAACCTACAGATCTCAACGTGGTTTTAATATTAACCCATGTAGTAGACCTATGTAGGCTTAAGTATAAACATAAAATTTGGAAAAAAAAACAAAATTAAATGCAACTAGCAGAACAATAATGCAGTTTCGTAATGTATTTCTATACTGACCGAGTGATGACCAAATTAACGTCTGTTAAAAATTGACGTCGACTATTATTGCTATAAGTTAAGAATTATCTAAATAAAGCTCACGTATTAGGATGCACGTTAGTCCGTCTCCAATTCCACCAGGAATAACTCCTCGGCTTCGAGTCTCCTCTCGTTGAATCCTCAGAAGAAACGCCCTTCTCGAGGGCCTCCATTACACGCTTTAAACAAGAAAAATATTATATTTAAACATCTGCTCGTGAAATCTGTTCAAATAAAATTGTTCACAGTAGGTCAGTTGAGATTTGCTAAAATATAATAATAATTTGTGAACCATTGTAAAATTTTGAACCATTTTGTTCCATTTTTAGCTTAAATTAGTGCAGCTAGAAGACAAGAGTTGAGACTGAATGTGAACATTTTTAATTTGTCGTGTTCGCGATTTTGAACCAATCCATACTAAAAGCATTAAATTTGCTACCGCCAGATTGTGACCGCCGTTAGATTGATGATTACGATTAGAACATTGTGAACTCTTTTAATCACAAACAAAAAAACTTTTATGGCATGTGAACAGAAAACGTAATCAAACTTACTGAACTACAGAGAAATAATGAGTTAAAACAGTTTGCAGTCGTGCACGCAAAACTACAATATGTATGTATGTGTAGTACTCACGTTAGGCAGCGGGCGTCGGTAGGCGAGCAGCGAGAGCAGCAGCGGGCCGGCGCTGCGCCACGGCAGCCAGCGGTCACCGAGCCGCACCTCCAGCCGCCCCGAGCCCGCCAGCTCGCCGCCGCGGACACAGAATTCCTCGAACGACACCGCGCGGCTCGACTGCTGCTCGCGCACGTACACGCCCACTTGACCCCTAATACCACAAACCACACAATATAACAATACATAGGGAGAGAAAATATATCAAGATTATCACAATTTTTTACACTAACATAGGTATATACTGAATATTATTTTTATCGCAGCTAGAGATCGTGTTAACCAAAAAAGCACGCCCCTTTTTTTACTTTACTTCATTTACTTTCACATGCATCAAATGTGTACTAACGTTATACACATAAATTGGACAACAAAACATAAAAAATACATTACGTAATCCTTTTCTTGAAAAAAAAAAGTTTAATGTATTCCGTTAAAATGAGTACAAATTCGAGTGAGTCATAGATGAAGGATACTGATATATGGTTTTAAATAATAAATTACAGCGCAAAATTTGATTTTACGATCAAATAAATTTATTTTGAATAAAGTTATTATGAATTTTGTTTGGTTTTTAATCATATTCTTTTGTCATTACAATTACTCTAAAATTATGTATGTTTTTTATGCAAGCAGTAGGTACTTGTTTGCCTAATAATACGGATATGTTAACCAACTTGTACATTGCATATATGATATGACGCACAAAAGATCGGCCGTTCCTCGTCATACACTGACAGGTCTCCGTATTCATCTGACGATTAATTGATCGATCGCTTTGATTGTTAATTTAAAGGTGCACACTTATCCGATCCGAACGCGCTGAAAGAATCGAACGAAAAGAATTTTAGAATTCTTTAAATGAAATTTCTTTGAATGGGGGACGCAGTAGCTCAGTTTGTTACGTGCCTTGGTTAACCAACCGATCCCAACCGACATGTGGAGGGATTGAGCCTCGGGTTGCCGTACATTGTAGCTGCCATAGTCCTCATTGTGCCCGGATAGTGGCGACAGATTCGCAACCTGTCACGCAGGAACGGAACATAAACACGCGAAATGCGATGTGTAACACGTCTCCCTACCCCTCTCGACGGATTAATTACGGCGTGAGTTTATGTTACGTTTTGATGTGTGTGTTAAATGAAATCCTATGAAAAGAAACCTCGCACACCTACCCGCGTCGAATCTTCCGAATCTGGAAGAACCTCAGAAACGACGTAAGACGTAGACGAATTCGGATGACGTCATCAGATTCGGCGCGGGTGATGCGGTCGATTCGTCGCATCCTATAGGTTGCGTATAAGGCTGCCAAGTGATCGGCTTCAGCTGAACATTTTTGGGTTCTTACGGTCGTATCCGCCCAAATATTTTCTTGTTTTAGAGTGCGACAGGTGTAAAGGAACTAGAAACGATATCTTCAGCACGGTCGATTCTTTCGGCACGGTCGGTTCTTTCGGTGCGGTCGATTCTTTCGGTGCAGATAGATGTGCGAGGCCTCCTTGATTTCGATTCGTTCGGCGCGTTCATCTCGCACAAGTTTGCGTTCACCTTAAGTTTACAATATAGTCGCCGAACCCACACCATTATGCATACTATAACATTTTCTCTCATATTATTGCAACAAAAAGTACTAATACTATCAGTTTTAGATTAGACGATCTCTAAGAAGCAAAGACGGTCGATATGTCGCAGGCCAATCGAGTTCTATATGGGTTACAGGCAATACTGATTAATTGGCAACACAGCGAGTGATACAAGACCCAAAGGACTCATTCCCAACTGAGTTAAGCCGTTAATCTAGTGAGACTTTTCTCTGAACTAAATAAAAACTACAAATCTCGATTAACTTGAATTAAATGTAAAAAAAATGTTCACAAAACCTAACCTAACTTACCTAGTTTACGAAAATAAGCACACCCTTTGCTTTCAATAAATCAGACATGATTGTGCTAACTACATTACGATCTTACGATGTGCCCAGCCATATCACGATATGGCCAAAAGACTAGCGACAAATAGAAACTCGCATTGATTTGCCCAACTTCAGACTGGGCATATCGTGAAATACTCGGCCATATCACGAAATGCTGCCACATCGTGATGTGTCAAGGCAGATCTCGGCCAACGACAAGTACATAGAAAAAAAAAAACAATTTTCCACACCATTTAGCGAATGCATCTTGCAAATAACACAAAGTTGTGCCGAATTCTGTTCTAAGTATAAATTAGATGTTGACATCAGCAGTATGTGTATAAAAAAAAGGATTTCTGTTTGTTACATTTGGGTATCTTGTTTTCAAACTACAGTAACATAATCTACGTGGACTGCCCTTTCAATGTCACTTCTAGCCGTGCGTCAGTCAGCCAAGTTCATACAAAAAGGTCATCGCACTGACTGTGCCGTGTTCTACTTTCTATAATCTAGCTTTATAAATCTATTATATTTTATTGACACAAGTTAATTAAATTATATAAAATAAAACTATCATCATGTATCAGAAAGTGATTTTGGTACTCAACAATTGTTTCATAATATGGGCAACTGTTATCTAAAAATCCTGAGTCATCAATTAAATATTATTTAAGTGATTTACTAGCCAGGACATTTGAAAGGTTGCAATAATGAAAAAAAAATGACTTTTACAACATACGGATATGCTAACCAGTTTATAATAACCGCATTAAATAAGCCTGTAAAATTATAGGTCCGTGGATAACTATTCGATGGTAAACTATTTCTATTTAATATCGGAGGCATGTCCATATTAACGAATACGTTTCAGGTCATTAAGGCCAAATCACACATACTATTCCGATCTCTGCTTATCAGCGTTACAGAGAATCTATCACAAAAATAAGAATGCAAAGGTTAATTGCGTAGAAAGAAAAACATAAACTTATCATGTAGACAACTTAATGATAACCGAATACATAAGTACCAAGATCTGTTTATTTGATTATACCCAGGCACAAGAAAAAGGAAAGTTGTAAGTCTGAAACTGTCTGTGTCTGTATGTATGAGTTTCTATGTTTTATTTTATAAAGTTAATAACGATTTATTCGCCTGCGGCATGTTAGCAGGGTAACGCAAAATGATTAATGACTTATATTTTTTGTACAAGTTTTACAGAAATTATAAATTTAAATATGATTTTTTTTCGAGGAACATCATATATACACACAAATGTTGTTAGTAGCAGAGTAGTCAGCTTACTTGGCGAGTATCTTCTCGTCGTCGTCAGAGTCGAGATGCGGCGGGTCGAGCGAGGCGGGGGACTGCGGCAGCGAGGGCCCGTTGCCGGACTCGTACTCCTCCTCCGAGGGCCCGGCCGCCGATGGCGCTCCCTCACCCGATACCACTACAAATACAAACACAACATGCATTAAACTAATAATGTCGAGGTAGCATTTTGTAGGCAAGCGTGACTCAGCTTTTGCTGTGGCCACGTGTCGTCACTTATCATGATGTGAGACTGTGGCCATAGAAAACGGTTATATGATGAGCAGATAAGCCTTGTTTTATATAAGATAAAAAGAAGCAAAAAGTAATAACAACATTTTTCATCTGTTCATCAAGGTAATAACAGAGTAGGTCATTCATAAATTCATATGTAGAGGAAAACCACGAACAGATAAAATTAATTGAATTCGTTGTTTAATATGAAAACTTCGACCTTAGACTGTTAATATTATCTGTAAGAAAAAAAATACACAAACTAAGTGGTAAAATTATTAGAGAATAGACCACATTTTACCAAATTTCGTTCAAAGAGTATTTGGACTTACCACTGCGATATCTTTCAGCATGATGTTTCGGGAAATAAAGATCGGGATCCACCTGCCCTCTGTCAAGGTCGTCAAGATAGACACCACCAGGGGCGTCAGTTTCTTTGGTTGACATGAATCGGAACATTCCTGATAGCACGCCGCGCCTGCCGGTGCGCTCCTCATCGGAGCTGAGGCCAGTAGGGGAAGCCGGGGAGGCTGGGGACGCGGGGGATTCCACTGATGCTGGGCACTCGGGGGAGGCTGGGGACTCGGAACTGAGGAGCGCACGAACAGGCGGAGAGGGCAACTCGCCCCACCGCCACGACTGGGATGACTTGTCACCGGCGACGGCGCGCGACAATTCTACCTCAGTATCGCTCTGCACAGGTGTACCACCGCGGGAACTCCTGTGTCATTTCATAATAACCTCTTTATGAAGCGAATATATATTTTTTACATTAGTTCAAGTAAAGTAAGGATGAAGTAAAAAAAGCAAAATAACAATTGTCTTCATCATAATATGAATTGAACATAACGTTAAAGGAAAAAAATAGTGGTAAATGAAACTAATAGTAAATGGATAATTCCATAATGCAATGATAAGACCTGACCTTTTATAATACAGTATTTACTAATTACTAGCTTAGTTGCCTATGTAATGTCAGTATATATACTCGTACTTACAATTTCACAACGATTAATCTAAGAATTGTTACCTGCTGTAGGTAATTATTCCAATACATACTTAAAAGCTACTTGTGATAAGAATTTATAAAAAGAAACATACAGGATGCCATGGATGAGTGAATATGCAATGATCAAAGTTATGAAATTTGATATCATTTTAATAAAAAGCATTTTAGTCATGTAATTACTAATTAAGAATATGACGTTTGCATGATTTATAGATGCCAAGAAACTGTGTGTATAATGATACTGAATATATAGTATGTTTACGCATGTCTGGAAGCTGCGTGGACCTCGAAGGCCGTATCAGACAGCGCCATGGGGATGCGGTTGTCGCCGGTCAGCTTCAGGTTTGACATCTCTTCACTGAAACCACGCTAAACTAAGCATCGCTACTTCACATCTCCTAAAGTCACGGCCTAGACGTTCCATGAATTTTATTAGTGTCGAATGCGTTAAGATATTTGATATGCATAAATACTTACAAAAGCAGAAAAAACGATCCCCTTTTAATGTGAAACCGTTGTAACTTATTAAATTTCTAACCTGAGTACTTTTGCGTTGACCTCGGTGTCACTGAAAAAGTTGATTTCAGTAGTGTTAGGAATAGCAGTCGGCTGCGAGGGCCTCTGCTCGGAGCCAGCGCGGTCCGATTGGCTTGAAATAGAACTAGTTGATGACTTCCTTTGATGCTTCTTTTTAGAATTAACTTTTCTCGTCTTCTTCTTCTTCTTGCCGTTTCCGTTGGTTTTACTTTCTTCCTGGTTTATTGGAGCGGCAGCTTCTATTGGCCTAAAGTCATTGTGTTGACTGATCTTATGTACCGTTTCGTTGGCTTCACTCTCAGTCCAGCTGATTTGAGTAGCTGCGAATGTCTTAGGCGCAATATCGGACCAAGTGGATGTTTCGTCCAAGCCTTCCATTTCAAAAAGAGCATCGTTTTCATTGTCATGATCGTTAAGTTTTTCTTCTTTGGTAATATTTTTTGTTAGCTTACTGAAGTCAGGTTTTTGCATTGATTGTCCATCAGCCGTGTATCTGAGTAGAAAAAAAACTTGCATCAAAAGGCCGTAAATGAATAACATAATTATACCTACTTGAACTAATTGACATCGTGATTGACACCATTAACATTGATGTGATTGTTGATAACAATTTACCGCAATTGCCTCACTTTCCAATCATGTTCATGAGAAGGTAATCATATAATTTGTAAAACCATTTTAAGTAACACTTTCTTTTTTCTATTGACTTACATAATTATTACTATTTAGTTACATCGACGATCACCAGATAACATAGTAGGTAGGTACGTACATAAATATTAATCTAGCAATTACGTAAACAGAGATCATTGAAAATTGTGATGGTTACCTAAAAAATTTAGCTGCAAATTTACATTTTACGTATAAGAATACTTAACATTCGTGATTTCTTTTCATAAAGTGCGAGCAAGCAGTTAAATATTTGTTAAATATATCAAACGTAGGTAGAACTTTTAGAGCTATTTTATTACCTGCGTTTAGTGTAGTCAGAGGCTTGTCCATGGTCTGGTTCAACAGCTGATAGGGAATTCCTCCTGCGGGGCTCGTAGAGTTCCTCGAACCGTGACGCTGGGATGGGTGACGTAGCCAAATGAGCAGAGTACTCCGCTTCGTCTTCCCCTACTTCTTCTACGAAAAATGCCTCTCCAGATTCCCCTAGTTTCATGTGAATATTCAACGGTTCTCCATTTAACTCCAAGTCCACCTGCACGAAAACATTTTTCATTAGAGGAAGAGTCTCTGGTATTCGTGACCTACATCATGTTACCAGCCAATAAAAAAATTTATACTTCTTATATTTCATGTATGTAACATTAATAATTACATACATATATCATTGGATTTGTACTATTCGTTCAATTTGTTTCATACATTTTCCACGAAACAGGTGTCGGTATGAAGAAATATTTGTGCCAATTTTTTTACGAATTCCTCCGTAGAAACTATACCACATTTGGCGTTAATCCAATTTTCATAGTGAATCAGAATTAATTCTCAACTCATTTTGGCAATGGGTGAGAACAGACATAATCTAAATTTATTTTTAAATACACACCAACGGAATATATCCTAGCTACGATACAAAAAGCAATATTTATTTAGTATAGATAGAAGTTTTGAAATAAAGAGTAACTAAAATCAGTTCAGCAAAAAAAAACGAGCGGATTTTATTTTTTGCTTGCGTGGAATTATAATTAATAGAAATGGTCTTCATCATTTGCAAATGTTATTAGGGGTTATAAAAGTGTCTTGGTGTTAAAAAAGTACGTTCCAAAAAAAATTGAGGCTGGTTTTAAATTTTTGCTACATTCTATGGTGCGATTTCTCAAAACATAAGATCGACTTTTGGACAATTTTTACTACACTATTTCATTTCCTTGACACTTGTATTGTAAGCACTGTTTAAAGGTCTCAAATATAGTGGGTACTATAGAAAAATCCAGCAAATTGAGTATGCTGCTTGAGGAGGTTTGAAACTAATAATTAATGGCTCAGAGGCTCCAAGACCTGGCAGCGCTTTAAAGAGCCCGGCTCCTAAAAATATTATCATTCATTTCAAGTGTTTTTTCATGTATTAATTTAAAGTATCTCGTTCGTTTATAGTGATTTATCTAGTAAGCAATAACAGATATACAAGAGCACAATCACACTCAACCATGAAAGTGTTCAAAAGCTTCGAATAACCAGAAATAAAAATTTTGCCACCAGTCACTGTGACTGGACATGTATGAAAACTATATCTCGTACCCTCCTTCGCATCTCCTGGCTTAAAAATACTCTCAAATTACCTGTAAGACACTTCTCACTTTCCAAAAGATCCACAAACATACAAGGCATTTTAAGCTAAGAAAATCCCCTTTTTGTGTTTAATTGTGACTGGTGGGACATGCTTACATGCTAGTAGAAATTTAGTATACAGTCCTTGCTTTTTCTGCTTATTTTTGGTGTAATAAATAAGGAGCATTTTAACAGATAATACGATTTTCAAAATGAAAGAAAAAAACAAAATGACCAAAATAGTGTCACCAATCAGAGGCTAAACCACAAACTTTTTCGACACAGTACCAACTTGACATGGTATATTATGCCTTTTCAAAATATTTTTTTTGAATTAACTGTACAGATTATGTTAATTCATTAAATTTATTTTACGTTAAATTTTAATAGGTTTTGGTTAGGTGAATTTTAGAAAATAACTCATTTTCCGTAGAATGTGCCCCAAAAGTGTTTATTTCTTTGGTGACAAAAGACAAAAAAAAGAAAAACCAAGTTATAGGTACTTAAAAATGATGCTATGCGTTAACAATATAAATTTTTAAGCCTTAAGTTATACTGTTAGTAAGGCAATCAGCTTTAAATTATGTTTTAGTTAAGATTAATTATTTATTTTTATTAAACAACAGATAGATGCAAATGTAGTATAGCTCTAAAAATGTGGCTGCACTTATAATAGCTTATGTATACATATTTATATACATTTGGTAATAATATCAATTTGCATAGCATTAAGATCAAAGTCTATTCAGACTGGCGGTTATCTCTCCCACGTTGCGCTCATGTCGTACTTGCATAATTTTATGGCAAGTTTCCGTGCACACTCATCGTGTTTATTTATGTCTGTATCAGATATACAGTAAATTTTAATACATACTATCTTTAAGGTGTGTGCCTACGGTAGCGACGACTGTTTGGTATCTGTTCTTTCTAATATAGTTAAGGAGCTTGAGATCCTACTGATTTTAAGGAATTGCATAATTAGTTACATTGTTTTATCTCATAATTTGATAGTGTTTGCCTCCGTGGAAAAGCAGTCTAAACCTTTAGCTGAAAAGTGTAGTCTCGTCTTTGAATCCCAACCCGGACAAGTATTTATGTGATCAAAACGAGTATTTGCTCGGAGGTCTTGGATGATTTCTATAAAAAGTTTACTTAAAAACAGTAGATTGGTAATCTAACAAACGTTGTTCAGGCCGGTATCAGACTATCAAATTTATCGGATTATAGAGTAATACCTCAGATATCCTTTTATAAAAAAGAGTACCTTGTACTGCGACGAATTCCTTAACAAAATGGTAAGATAGCATACGATAAAAAATATGAGCTAGTCACAACACAGCCTGTTCGAACAAATATTGGTATAGATTTATTCAATACAGGATTCGAATTACCGGGGGTCCACTATATTTATTTTTACCTTTATATAATATTATGTATATTTATTGTGGCTATAAATAAATAAATAATAAATAATCATGGCTCATAATACAAATAAACTCGTTTGTGTGAATCGTCCTACAAATTAACAAAATTAGGTGTAGTTTTTATGAAAATTCATTGCATCACCTTTGTTATTCTGATTCACATAAAATTTTAGTATTCATAGGATTTTTTATTCGAGAATCCTTCAAACGACCAACATTTTTCCGAAATAAAAGTATATTTTGCGTTAATTGGGTTAATAAACTATTTGTGAACTGAATTTCATACAAATCTATCCAACCCTTTTTGCGTGTTTGAGTAACAAACATAGATTATTGATTGGTAGTCGGTATAGATTAATGAATCTATGCATCCAAACTTTGACGCTTATAAGTTTAGTAGGATAAGTTGTTACTGAACTCGGGTGGTTGATGTGAGTGCCAAATGATGTTCAGTATGAGGAGACAATTTTTTCTTCTTTTTAATAACTGTTCTTGAATATCGTCACAAAATACACACATTTCAAATAGGTTCGATAGAATGCAGTTCACTTAACCTTTTTATTATAATCGCATGCCATTGTCACAAAACCACTTATTGTCATATATATTTCCGAATCATGGGAATAGGTTTGATTAATATTTCGATTGACAAGAAGTACCATCGGTGAAGAGCGATAGGATATTTAGCACCTACCAAAAACACGAGGAGGTCTAGTTCAGAATTGTCAGTTAGATGAGTTAGATTGGTTACTCAAATGCGTGATGACTAAACTAGTAAAAAAAGTAAAATATTGAGTTACAAGTTCCTCCATAACTGCGCAGTGGTCTCAGCAGTGAAAAATTCGTTCCGTTATGGAATGGTAGTACAGTGCCGCAGTGCCCTAGGGAAATATATGACGTCACGAATTGCCGCCATATTTCCACTGTGAGCACTGACGTTTTCGAGGTAAAGGTGCTCGCTATGCTTTGATCACGTGATCAGTTCAAACAGTAATTTTGACTGGAAGAAAAATTGAACCACTGATTAATTAAAAGATTGTGGCTGTGAATATAACAATGGCAACGTTAAAGAAACTAACGTAAAATGTACTCATTTGAAAAAGGCGTGGAAAACTTATTTTCACAGTACACTGCGCTGCGTTCCGTTTTAAATAGTAACCATTATTCTGACTATAAAGGAACGTCATCGCAATATACTGAATTGACGTCATAGCTTACAGTGGTCGCAATGTAAATCGGAACATACTCATAGATTCACGATAGCCAATAAAAGCATTCAACAGAATTCTTAATCTTGTCTTTGTTTTTAATTGCATGATTGTTTTTCGATGTTTAATGCTATGACGTACTGTGAGATTTTATCAAAATTACAGAATTATCTTTTACTACCTCGAATCCATATTTCCGTAGCTAAGACTTAGATATTTAAATACGATTCATAGCTTGTTACTTCATCTTTACTAGTAAAATAAAGAGTTAAAGTTTGTTTGCATGAGGCATCTTAAAAACTTCTTAATAATTGAGAAGATAGAGAGAACACTTCTCGAATAACGTCGAGGTTCAAGGTCACCTGCCGCATAAATTTACTAATACTTTCATTGGTTTTCGGTGTACGACCAATATTTACAAATTAAAGTAGTCCTTAAGCGAGGACACCCAGATTATACGAATAACGAACTAAATAATTTGTTTAACTTTTGTCTTTACTTACGTTCAATTTACATTTACTACAAAAATCGGAGGCACTTAAGAAATGTACTTACCACTTTAAATCTAGATCGCAGGACTCCTAGTTTTCCGAAGCGCACGTGGAAAGGTGAGCAATTGAAACTGCCGTCAGGCTGCTCCACCACCACCACGTCTATGGCCCCCGTGAGCGTTGCACCATTTATTTCGTTGTAAAACTCGCGAAAGTTCGCAATGAACTTGCCAATATAGTTCATAGAATACATTGTTGGCTTTAAAAACACTCTTTTTGAGACAACTAGATAGTAATTGGAATTCAACGTTTTTGTTCAATATTATCTAAACTTATCGATATTGCGGCGAGTTCAACCCCATCTTGGAGTCGTGGCCGTGGGTCTCTAAACTACAGCAGTTATTGAGTCTGAAACAATAGATTAAAAAATATTATTTACTTCCAGATAATAATCCAACTATTAATCATATTTGTATAAAATACATGATAAACATTCAAGCAACATATTTTAGATAATATTATATCAGAGATTTATCGAAGGTTTCAGTTTTTTTAACATTGGCCGTGAAAATATACAATGTTTGTAGGTGCTTAAGCTAAATTAATTATAACAATGAAAACAAGTAATGTAGATTATGACTTCAAGTGTATTTGTTTTCTTTTGAGTGCATATAAAGAGAACAGTGCACTCAGAGTAACATAGTGGACATTCACCATAAATCTGTTGAAATTCTGGGTCGTTGTACCGACATGCACGAGGCGAGCGCAAACGCAGGATATTAGTCAATATTGCATAGACAAATTAAATATCAACAGGGTACAATAAAATTTTACGTACCTATCGCCTGAATTCATTGAGAAACTAACGTGTACAAATGCAAGAACTCGCGAAACATTTATGCAATTGAGGTCAGACTTAATGAAGAATTATTAACTGAGCATATTTTAAAAGATTAAAATGATTCAACATGATAATTGATCCTACTAAAACCCTGTTTTCTTATTTACAGTAACTTAATAGTTAAAAAGAATGTATGTAATGAACGAGTTCATTTGAAAAATAATAAAAAAATTGGCAGTGAGTGAAGCGGCAATGGAAAAGTATTTAAAGTGGTTTTTTGTAGCAACTTCTGAAATCATTCACCCCGCGAGCACGTTGGCTATGGCTTGTGACATTGGAGCTTGTCAATAGAAAGAAACACGCGGGCTGACGCGTCACTGGCGTGCGTGACGAACAAAGTCTCTGGCTCCTACCTTTCCGACAAATGAATGACTAATCCATAAATACAACTATAATCTGTCGGACACAAATTATTTGTCGGACACAAGTTAAAAGTTGTTTTCCATACATTAAGATCAGGGGTTAAATATCTTTTAAAATTTGTTTCAATAGAGAATTGAAAGCAACACTCTCTTGAAAGTCTTGAAACAAACCTTAAAAGATATTTGTTAAAGAATCACAACAATTTCGAACAAATTCTACTGCATTGTTCGAATAATCGAGATGTTTCTTCTCGAAATAATACTCGTGCGTCTTCATCAAACTAAGTGATTAAACCAGATCATAAATACGAGGCACATGTAGAACGATGTGACTTTTTGCATCAAAGCACATGTTTTCCAAGACTATACACCACACTGCAAATCTTGTTAGGTATTGCTACTCATACGAGTACAATTATTAAATTACAACCAACGGGTAACTTCAAAAGTCAAGAAAGAAACATTTCAACACTTTGTTTATGAATGTCTGCACATTTAATTACTTAATTCTCTATTTACCTATTTGTTTGATTCGGTAGTAACGTTTGTTATAATAATACAAAAACAACATAATACGAAATCCTAGTAGTTACAAACATAAATTAGAGCCAAATGTTTGGCAGATTTTCTGGATTGTATTCTCCTATTGTTTAACCTTTTTCAATTATCTTGGAGTTATAAAATCAAAATAAACGCATAATTTCATCTTTGTCTGCCAAAAAGAAATTGGTATTAAATTACATTGTTGTGTCATTCTCTCTTTCTTTGTTTATTTTTTATTATTATTATTCAATAACCACATCACATTTATAAAGCATGAATATATTTATATAAACAATCAATTCAAACCAAGTGCCATCGCTATGCTTGACAACTTTACTTGGTAATTGTTTATGTAAACAATAGATTCTATATATGTATCGCTTGTTGGCTAATTAGTCTACACTGGTTTCTTGGCCCCAGTAAAGTCAAGGTGAAAATCACCTGTCCATATACCGGTGGCCGAACTAGTAACTGTTTAATAGCGATAATCCTAGTTTAGACTATGACGGAAATTGCTACACAAATGTCAGACACGATTTTTTTACTGATCTCACTTGTCACAATAATTCAATAAATATCACAATAGTGCTCACACATAGACACTCGATACACTGAGTGTACGGTGTAGTTTAGTGTCCAAGTCTTATCTTACTTTAATATATTTAATTCTTCCTTGGACTTTTATACGATAAATTAATCCAAAAATTTCAACAGATTGTGGTTCCTGAGATAACAACCTACTGACAGACAGACGAACGGACGGACGGACGGATAACGGAAGCTCCGAATAGGATCCCGTTTTTCACCTTTGGGTACGGAACCGTAAACCAACAAATGTGTGGAATGAACAATTGTTTGGCTTTTTTAAAACGTATTTACAGTGTTGTAGTTTCGACGCTTATGGCTTCTAAAGTATGACACGCATTTGCGCCTCTATGCCTAACTTTCGCAAGAAAAGAATATAAATTGTAATGCTTTCATTTGTCTGCAGTCTTCAGTGAGTAGAAGATACTTTCCCAGCATGACTGGGAAATATATGCTTTTATTTGTGCGAAAAAACTTTAATCGCAACTATGTATTTAAGAGGTAAGATTTTTATAAAAATAATAACCTTGTGTAAAGTCGGACGGAGTCGTGGAGAACATAACTAGCTTTAAATTAAGGATATAATAAAAACAACGAATTGAGATGCGTTCAACCGGCAAAGAAAGTGAAAACAAAATGAAAATTGTAGCGTGAAGGCAATTAAAACATGTATTTAAGCAGCATACATAGTTATTAATATTTATCTTTTTTATCATAGGTAATGATAAAACAGAGAACACTTACATAATTTTGTTTAAAATAAATATTTTAAAAGAAAACTCAATATATATTAAAGATTACCTTGATTGAGATAATTTTTTATCCAACACAAAATAAACACTAGGTATCACCGATAACCTCAAGACACAAAAATGCTTAAAACAACAGACAACAGCTTAGTCTTTGTCAAAGAATTTATGTTTCCGTTGTTGTGTCAGCTGTATACTCTGACCGCGATAAAACAACTTGCAGGAATTCGACGCGTGATCACCGCATCGACTCTACCACAGTACTGTGACTGTGGACCGACTTATCGTTTTGAGTGGTCGTTCGCTTGCCAGTATGATAGACCACGAGTAAACTGACGCGGAGTGACGTAAAAGTTAATTCCATTTGCTATATACATACGAGTACAAGTAGGTACAACCGGTATCATTAATATACGGCGAGCAAGCCCCCTGCGCCCGTCCGTCCTCCACCACCTATCAGCGTCGGTTGAAAATCGAACGGCATGGCGTGATGTGGTGCCACTATTCTGTTGCGAAAGTATTAACTTTTACAAAAATGATGAGACGTTTCCTCTCTGTATCGACTCTGCAGAATGCTTACATAATATTTAAGATTTTTAATGTTAACATTGAAGATAAAGGTAAAACAATGTATCTGCTTAGGTCTACATATGGTATGATATTATAAAATTTTCTGATTGTGCCCTTCCATGACTATCGTAGAATGTGGACATCAGTTTAGGAATGAATACCTAAAAAGCTGCGCGCTTTTTGACATTAACATTTATTATAATTTTAGATGGTATTTAAGTTTCGTGACCTCGATCTCTATTGGCGATATTTAAAAGTATGTCAGTGCTGTTTCTTAAAATAAGAAAACATATTTTAACCATTTTATGTGAGCGAAGTTCTTTTTAACATTTTCTCCAACAATAGTACCCTGTAGATAGCTTTATATTTTCTTGTTTCCTTTCTATTTTTCTTAAGAATTCTGACAAAATCCAATCTAGAATATTAAATTTATTCAAAGACACCGTCATAAGAAGTATTTCTGTGATCGCCACACTCAAATAGCATGTCTCAGTTAATAAGTAATGGAGTAGGTGTCTTTTTCTTACGGAATAATAGAACTACTCTACACTATTGACATTAAAGCATTTAAAAAGAATGTGGATAGTATAACGTATTTCGCTATTTAGTATTGGCGCATCAGACTTGCAACTTGTGTGTAAACAAATTACCTAGTCCACATGACTATTTCGGTGTATTTCTTGCTATGACCACACGACACAGCAAGAATTTGGTCTCAAATAAAAAAATCAGGGTTGATGAAATCATGATATAAAAACAATTTAATCGGATTAATTTGATTTCAATCTGATAATTTTTTACTTTCTTGTCTTTTTTATCAATTTAATAGTCAGTTATTTATTTAAAGAAAACAACATATTTTGGTTTATATTATTTCATGAAAAAATAATAAGAAAAGTCAAAACTTCAAAGAATAAAAAAGGAACAAATACCATTTCTGTTCCACCGCAATCATAGTTACTTTACTGACTACTAAGTATTAAGAAACTTAGGACATATTTCTATTAAAAAGTTTTTATTTTTTAGAATTTAGTCCCTTCAAAGGGAAGACTAATTTGGCTGCCTTCTCGATGCCTTAACTATTTTTTATTTTGCTGTGCACTTAATTGAATGCTGAAAAAAATCTTTCGAACTCCGTGCAAGAAGCAACGGCACTCAGCAGTTGCTTGATTATATCCAATTCTTCGTATTTTTTTCATATTATGTATTGCTATCCACCAATCAGTCGGTGCGGTTTTTTTTATCACTTGTTTATCGACTAATACTCCTGTGAAAGGCTCAGATTTTGCATTTAAATGATAAATGCTACTCATTAAACTACGGCCGAAAAGCGAAACGCGTCGCGTGTCTTAGTTTCGGGGAATCCCCGAAATGTATCGCTATACTCGCATGTATGGCATTGTATGGGTGTGCGCGCCTTAGTCTAAGTTGGGGGAAGGTTCTGTACACTTTTTGGCTGATTTGATTGCAGTTAAAATGTATTGATTTAAATCAATGACTAAAAAAAATCACTTTATCAAAATCACCAACCATGAAAAAAAATAGAATTGACCCTAAACGTATGGTGTTGTGCAAACGTGTGTTTAATGTCGGACACAAGCCACTTTTTATTGCAGACTCAACAAATTATAGTGGTGACTGGTTTCTGACACAAGACACACGTTTGCCGAGCGCCTATTCCAAACGAAACATCCAAAACTATGCTACATTATCATGATCATATCATATATTATTTATCATTAACTCATTATTAATATCTCTCAAACGTTATTTTTTCTGATTATCCACCAATGTAAGGAGTGTACTAACATACTACCTAATTACATATTGTGTATACATCTTCCACGCATAGTCAAAACTAGAAAGTCTAGTAATTCTAGAATGCTGAAATTAGGCAGGTAGTTTATAGGTAGACGTCAGCTATAAAGGAAAGAAACCCTTATGTGAGAAAAATTGGGTATAAAACTTTATATGAAAATTGCTTAAGGGACACTGAGCCGGGTTCTCTATTTTATAATAATATTTCTAACTTATGTCTTTATTTCACACGCAATTTTTTTGTTACGTAAGATACTGTACATTTGGCAATCTCACGTTATGGTAAGCGACGATGTGGCTAACGCTTATATGCTCCGGAATTATATCGATCGTTTTCCGCCTAATTATAACAAACCCTTGTCTAGAATATAGCCTTAGTCATCGACTTAATATTATATAAAGATTGATTTATATCACTGAAATTTATAAAAAAAATAGGTTTTTCATTAGAAAACTGTATTTGATTTACAAATTATAATAGAAATTAATTTATTGTGCCTAATTATTTTTAAAAAGTAACTACGGAGTTTTCTTGTCGGATTCTTCTCCGTAGAAATAGCATTTCAAACCGGTGGTAGTATAAAAAGGTGAGGATTTAAAAGTACTTATTTAAAATCTATTTGAATAACAAAATATTTTGAATTTGACTTTGACTTGATCAATTGATGATAGGTAGTTCCTCTTAACTGACATCCAGCTAAAAATAAATATATTATTCTGCTATAACAAAATCTAGTTTAACTATTTTGTGGGTGTGTCATGACGCCGACCACTAACAATTTGCAATAATACACATTGAGGTGCCGGCCGCCACACACCCTCCTGCTTGAGTATTATTCAATAACAAGGTTATATATATTTATGCTTGGAGCAAAGCAATTCGTCTTTAACAACCTAATTTCAACCATATAATTTTAGACATAGACGTCATATTGCTAACAAGTAGTGTAATGAAAGCTAAAATGCGTGTGCGAATAAACAAATGTTATCGTCAAGATGGCCTTGTGCAAATGCGAAACAACTCGCGAAACATGTCACGCCACCCGGAAAAACAACTTGTTTTTCAAAATAATTTTATATCAGCTATGTGGCAGTAGATAGTCTTAGCAAGAGATTATTAACATTATTACATATAAATTTCTAAATTTCCATTATCAACAAATATGTGATAATAAAATGACACCACTACAACATTATGCAATTTACAAAACATGTAACCATATACACTGCGCCTGTGTTACATCCTGCTCACTATCGGTTCCAAGGCCGGGTAAAGGATGAGGGTTCTTCGTAGGGCCACCAACTTCCGGATTGATCAAAAAACTTATGGGAAAACGATTTAGCCTGCGAATCTTTTTCCTGTTTCCCCGACGGAGCTAACAAAAGCCGGTTGCGCAGGAGTGTTGGTCCTTTTTCGGCGTCGTACCTGACCAGTACGTAACCCACTTGTGCTTTCCAGACCACCCTAAGCCTGCTGCATCCTTTCATAATTGTAAGTTTCCGTCTGAAGTCGCTGGTTCTTCTTGTTCTTATAGGACTCTTGTTTGATTCTTATTATTGTTATATTCTTTGTAGTTGTTTACTGCGTTAACCTAGTCGCGGTTCATTCAAACACGGCCTTCAACTTCTACTCGTAACCGGCACACTTACTTCGGGCGTGGCTCATCGTGTCTCCGAGCTCATCCTTTCAACTTTCTTTCTTCAGTTTTACGGTTCCCTTAACCAATATCAAGGGTGGCGCCGTTTTATTACTTTTTTAAATAAAAAAAATAAATTTTACAAATACCAGTCCACCTTGGACACCCACCCTCTCTCGTGTACTAGCTGGCACCTAGTTTATTTTATAATTACTAACATTTACTTACTTAAGTTCTATTTTTGTTACAATTTGTTGTTTAAAAGTTGTGGCAGCACCAATTAAATCTGGAAACCCACTAAGAGTTTTTAGTAATGTGGAATGGTGAAATTTGGTGCATACTGAAGAAATACAATCTAGAACTAAATACCCTTCAAGAAATAAGATGGCAAAGAACTGAAACCATAGAAAAGCATATTCACTTCATTACATTTTTGGTCACAGTAAGGGGCATTGCGGTACTGGATTCATCAACAGCAAGAAACTTCGAAGTTGTGTACTATGCTTTGAACCAGTCTGCAAAATACAAGAGCGACAGACTGCAAAATACTACTGAAAGCCTAGCTATACTATTGTAAAATACACAAACAAATGTTATATTAAGAGAGAACTGAACACTATCGTCTATAGTGTTCAGTTTTTAGTGTTGAATGAACACTATCGTCTATAGTGTTCAATTTGGTGTAGAGATTGATGGCTCAGAGATTTCCCAATCTTCATATTTTTGAGAATTTTGCAAAAAATTGGGCAATTTTCTTTTTGCAAGTTTGGATGTATTTATTTGGATGCGAGCGCATCAACCGAGTTGACCGTATCATCCGCGCCGCATCTGATGACGTCATCCGAAATCGTCCAGGAATTATGGGGTTATCCTTATTTTCATTCGTTCAAACAAGC
Organism: Choreutis nemorana; assembly: GCA_949316135.1. NCBI lineage: Eukaryota > Metazoa > Arthropoda > Insecta > Lepidoptera > Choreutidae > Choreutis > Choreutis nemorana. The sequence goes on from OX438598.1 coordinate 7,461,991, forward strand.
CAAACAACTTTCAAAACCACCATAAATAAGGTATTGCCACAGTATTGCTGATATGTTTGCAAACTTCTGTGTGCTTTGGTGAGCTTGTTCACAACAGAAGAATGAAGAGTAGATTGAAGAGTTATGGGGCAACAAGGACATTTACCAAAATTAATGATAAAAACTTCAGTAACATGTCTCTCAGCTTACTCTGTTTTTAAACTTTAGGCAAGCTACTGGCTATTATCAGATATTGCTGACTACAGACACTGCTGTTGTTTGTTTTGAGGATTATTTTCCATTGGTTCTACAAATGCTTGATGTGATTAAGGTCAGGACTCATGGCTGGTCTTGGCAAAACCACAATATTGGCTTCAGCAACTCTGCTTTGGTTAATATGCACCACATGTGCGACAGCATTATCATTCATTAAAAAAATGCAATTGCCTGTTTGTGAAAATGGTATGACTGAATCTACATTCCATGGAACTGGAAGCATTACATTACCTACATCCAGAATGAACAGCTCAGTTTTACTCTCCATGGTTGGATGGATATGGCACATTTCCATAATGCAATTAAACAGATATACTGGTTTTCCTGAGCTTTTATGGGTCTAACAAACAACAAAACACTATCTGTCTCCTCATATTGGAATCATACATTTCTAATTGCTCTTAACAAACCACCAAAAAATTGTTTTAGATCTCTGGGAATGTTCCTTCTGAAGCAAAGAAACCACTCTAATTAAGGCATAATGATGATGAATCATGTTGTAAAATTAATCAAAGAAATAAATGACATGGTTTACAAATGTTGCTTTTAACAAAAACACTAAAATCATAAGTCCATACTATTTTTTTTATTTTTAATGTTTTTGTTACACTCCACTTTTACTGACTTTAATTATTTTTATGCGAAGGTAGTTTCATTTATTGTTAAGAAATCATCAATAGGTCATTAATATATATTTCAATACTTCATTCCCCACAAAAACACTAATTTTTAATAAACAAAATTCAAGACAAACTTACAATAGAAAGGAAAATATCAGATAATTGTTGGAAATATCATTTTTTATACATAACTGCAGTTATGCATAAGTAATGCATACTTTGGAATAATTTCTAGGATGATTTTGCTAAGTCTACATTATATGCAAGTTTATTTTGATGATTTTGTCATTTGAAGAGATGATTTCTTTTCAATTTATACAATTCAATAAATATATATATATTTTTTTATTCAATTTATTCTTTTTTTTGCATTTAATACTAATATTTAAAACTTATAGGCAAATTAAACTGTTTTTTTTTTTGTAAAGATGCAAATTTAAAAACATTCATTTAATAGTTAAAAATATAGTCCATTGTAGCAAAAACTCTGATAAAATTTATGAAAATTCCCTTATCTAAGTAACATTAACTTTTTTTTTAATTAATGAAAAAATAAGTTTTACGACTACCTAAAAATTTCGTAATATAAACAGTGATTTAGCTCCAAAAATAGATTTAAAACATTGGTGAAATCACTTATGACAATTATTTAGGCATTATTATGTTTAAAACTGATTTTCTTGAACATAGTGTTGCTATTCTATTTTGTGAAAGTATATATTGAATTAACGTTTTAACGAGATATACATCATTTGTCAGTTTCTATTTCCAAACATTTTTTGTAGTCGATAATTTCCAAACATTTTATAAGGAAATAATCCATCATTGTTGTTAATTGTGATTTTATATACGATGTTACTAAAAGCAATAGAAATTATAAAGGTTGGATAAAGAATTATAAAACAAGAGTAGAATCTCAATCGATACCTAATCGACAAAACGTTCAAATAAACCGTGTGTTCAAGAAAGTAGACAATTTTTAAAATGAAATACATACCGGCACTTTTTTTGAAAGGAACTAAAATCACACACTCACTTTTAAAGTTATTGAAAATTAATCGAATTTATTCTGAATTTTAAATTATCTCACAATTTTATTGAATTGGAGTCTCACTCATGTCATACATTGACAATGACACATAAATGACACATAATTTTTTAAATCTGTATTCGGCATAAAACGTAAGCCCTTATAGCTCAATCCTGATAATTTTACTATTTTCCTATCTATCTATGAACTGATATCATTCAGTTTTTCATCCACTTAGGATTACAGTACGCAATAATCAATATTTTTGAAACCCTAAATCTGATTGCTTACTATAACCTCTTATCTCTGCCTCTTAAAGCCGGACAAAATTTGAACTACACGAACTTGTCATACTATGTCTTATCATCCATCCTTTATAAGCCAGGCTTACAGTCAGTTAGTTTTACGAACCGAACAACTTTTGTTTAGCATTGTCTCACTTTTCCATTCACGCCTGAAGCACACCTCCTCCAATTATATCAGCGAAACCGCCACAGAAGCATTTACGAAGCAAAACGTCGCGTCAATCAGTTCAATTTTTGGCAAAATGTCCTTTTTGGAATCAAAGGAGAAAGAAATATTACTGGAGGCATAAACTGGCTACCAATCTGAGTGCACGAGATACATAAAAACCTTTTTTTTAGGTTGTCAAAATTAAAATACAATTAGGCCTATTTCAGACTAACTGAAAACTTTTTTCGTAAAATCTATGGCCTTGTGAAGTAATTTAAAAAACCGGTTAAGTGTGAGTCGGACTCGCACATGATAGGTTTCGTACTATCTTAAAAATGATAATATTATGTAATTTTTAGATAATTTCGTAAAAGAATTAAGAATAATATATAAGAATTAATAACTCCATGCTCAACGCAAGGCTCTGTTGCGCATGGAGTTGTCGGCGGCTGGGTTCCCAGCAAACCAGAGACACTACTCTGAAATTTAATTTCCGCCACCGAAACTTCGGACCGACCGAACATAAATCGACGATATCTCTGATGTCGAAATCAATGTGTCGATATTTACGGAGTAATTAATGGGTCTGCGAGCCAGACGGAGACGTACCCGACCGAGAGACTTTCATAGACACACGAACATTCGGCCGATACTTCGTTTTTCATCGATTCGGAGTAGACGCCCAGGCTAGGGCAGCAAATGTGAGGCAAGGTCTTATTTAAGTTTTATAAACCCATATCTTCACTTGCAGCAGGAGATTGGACATGAGCACTGGATGGAGCAAAGCCCTGATCATGTCTCAATAACTTCTTTATCAATTTGGTTTTAAGGTACCTTATTATCTATATTTTTCATTATTTTACGACAAATAAGAAGAAAAACATTAAAAATAAATTTTATTCTTGAACTTTAGGATAAACAATATTTAAGAGACTATACAGGTATGAATTATTATGTGAATTATATACAATAAAGTAAATAGATTTAGGTACGGAAGCTGTGTGGTATCAAAACGTGTTTCTAGGGCTCTGTAGATGATACAATGCTCTGACACTTATTTCGTAGTTCAAACACCTGCGTGATAGCATCTCGGAAGCAGAGGAAGTTGTAGTCTATTACTCCTGAAAAATAATTACAAAATTATTATTCTTTGAAGACACACAATAGAGTTTTGTGTTGCTACAACTCAGTCCACCATGCCATTGTGTATGCCCTTTAGGAGTTTTACCTACAACAAAGCGAGTAGTGTTTTGTTTTTTTGACATGTCACAATTACAAATTTTAGCTCCTCTGAGGTATAATCTACATAAATTAATAAAGCATTAATTCTTACCTTGTCTCTGATAATTTTCTTCCCGCAAAATACATACAAGTGCCAGAAATTTATTGACTTCCCGTAAATAAAGCACAGTACCATTGTTCAATTTGATCAGACTTGAGCTTTGTCCATTGAATGTATTAATTTCCGCTTCATCAACCATCCTTAAAGAAAAAAAAAAGATTGTGTCATTAAAAATATATAATCGTTCCCTTGTCACATCCTCTGTTGGAGTAGAGAAAGAAAAAGCATTTAACTGTTAATCTTCCTATGCATTTCATAAACTCAGATCTGAAATCCTTTCTAACTTGAAAGTTATGTATAATGAATGGGTTGATAACCTTTCACTATATAATTAATTATATCCATCTAATATACCCTATAACAACTATGGCTGCCGATTTTGATAACATGATACATAAGAACTAGGTGAAGGTGCCACATGTATACACACTTATTCTAGAGGGAGGACAATAGTCAATGTTGGTTGACCAACAAAATAACTTTACATACCCATATATACATGAGATGTCTATAACAACATCAATCATATCACAGCATAATTCATAACTCTGCATATCTACAGGTGAACTGTCTGTGGCAATGTAGATCTTTGAAACAACATCAAACAGGAATGCTTTTTCAATACCAGAGTTCTGAAAATATAAACTTTGCATGAAGAAATGAACTAGAAATTTTAAAAATTAATAAATTAATGACCAGGTAATTTAGAATGCAAGGAACTCTATTGTTGCCTTGAAGTTGAAAGAGTAAACTTGAAATAAGATGCAATTTGCTAAAAGCAGATAGAGGTGGCTTAGTAATGGGGCTCATTGGCACCTTTTGAATATGGAACTTTTATAAGCAGTTGCAAGTAAATTAAACAAATTAGAAAATGGTATTCTCAAAAAGCTACACAAACTACTTATGAACTCACAGAGATAAGAATGTTTAACAAATTTTCCAATGTGGGTAACTGCGGTATGAGTTTCTGTACAACTTTGCTGAATGCTTCAAATATGGAGTGGTCATATATGGATGTAAGATGGAAGGATAAGTGAACATGTTCCAGGCCAGCTTCTGCCAGATCATCTGTAGCACGCTGGTGGATGTCTCGTTGGGATTCCATCTTGAAATCATCATTCAAGCCATCAACCTGAAACACAATTATTTTAAATTACTGGTTTTGCGGGAGATTCAGTTACAGATAAAAAAAATAAAGTTAAAGTTAAATATAATTATTTTACTGTCACTATGATACAAATGCACATAATTTAAATAAATAAAAAATTAATGATAAAATAGGAATTCATAAAATATACTATTGTTGTACAACTTGGGGCTTTAAAATATCAAATGTTAAATATGATATTCAAAAGTTTTACCAAAATCATTAATGATGAAATAGAAGTAAAAAAAAAAAAAAATGAAAGATTTCTTATAGTTTGATTTTTCTGTTACCTGTATTGCAGATGAATAGCAGATTTTCACTACTAAATTAATTTCTTACCTTATGTATGAAAACTTCAAACTTTATACTACTGTTAACTCTATATGCTTTAGTTACTGTTAGTTGTAATTTATTTAGAGCATCCACATAGTCATCCTGGAAAACAATTCAGATTTTTTATTTTATAATATAATATCAATATAATGTAAAACAAAATCTATTTTATTATAATACTGGTCAACAAAAGTCAACTTTAGAAACAATACATCTTAAACAATGTGTCTTATCTTACAGACAATAACAAATGTTATTTGTAATTTAATGTAATTAATATACCTAATTTCTAGACAAACAAAGTGTATCTATGCTTATCTACATTATTTATAGGTGTAAATGTTTTGACCATATATTAATTTAGTAATATTTATTCAAACTTACCTGGGCATCAATAACAAAAACTAAAGCTCCACACCCACCAAATATTGTATCAGAGTCAAAAGTTGGATCAAAGAAATCGATCTGTCCAGGAAAATCCCAAATTTGAAATTGAACAAAACTGCTGTTGTTGATGTCATCCTTCACTATTTTATTTGTAGATTCCAAAAATAATGTTTCATTTGGAGACATTTTGTGAAAGACCACTTTCTGTATAGAAGATTTTCCTGACCTGATATTAAAATAAAGGTTTAATTAAATATAGGTTAAAGGTATTTATTTTATAATTATAACATTTATTTATGTACCTTCTTAATCCCATAAGAAGAATCCTGGGTTTATGATCCTCCTGCAGTGATGTATTGTCACCATCTCCATTCTGTTCAAAAGGACCGTAACTGAAATCCTTAGGAAATGAACCCACATCGTATCCGCTAGGTTCATCTTGATAACTCTAAAAATGAATAAATAAATATAGGGCACATTTTAGAAAGTAAAAGCCAAATTAACAAGAATATCAATAATTTACCATTTTGACATAAAGAAAACTTTAGCAACTATGATGATTAATTAGATATTTTGTTTGCAAATATCAACATACGATAGCTAACATTGCACAGGTTGCTTATTACTTTGAAAACCACATCATTAATTTGTAGCAGATAAATAAATTGTCTTCCTAAAAATCAGGAAACAAACCATAAATCATAAAGTTACCACGAAACTGATTGTCGGACAAAGAAAAACGCAACACACAAAATGAACGAAACCAATTCAATTCTTAAATTGATGGCGACTAGAACGAAACCAAATGGATATCAGCTGTCTTCCACTGTCACTACTGTCAATTGACATTTTTTTGGTTTTTTGTTCTTCCGATTTGTCGGGAACGGCAAAGAGCATTAGCCCATACAGCACAAGTCTACTGTTTTTTCATTTTATTTAATCTCAATGGAGAATTTTAGTGTATTTTTTTCGTTTAATTGTAACAATTTAAGTTAACCGAAACAAATCTGTGAAAGAATGATTAAAATATCTCTCAACATTAAAATTTGTGAGACTTTGCGCTTCTAAGAATGGGTTCAATACACGCGGCGCTCGAGCGAATAACGTCATAGGACTGAGACGACTTTCAATTTCTAAAAACAAAACATTTGTTTTTACTTTTTTCAAGTTACCTTTAAGTTATAAAGGTCTAACCCATCATTCAATAAGTAGTTTTGACAAGTTTGTGTGTTTTTCCTTAATTTTGGAGCAAAAGGACTTAAATGTATTATATGACCTAGAAGGTAAGACCTCAACACAACAAAAAAAAATTGTTAGCAAATATCCCAGTCCTATGTCGTCAAACGAGAGCGTAAAGCCCACTGGCCCACAGATGTTCGAATTGAAATATGTAAACTTCAACAATCTATTACTCAGTCATTTATTGAGGCATTTTAAAATTAGTTTATTAATTTTGATGTATATTTCAGTGTAATTAAGTTTTGTATAGTATTTTCAACATCACTGAAATTCTCAATTCTGTCTACAGTTACAAATACATGCTAGAAATGTTAGAGTTTGTTTCACATTGTCCAAGTAAGTTCTTAAATAACCTACTTGATAGTTATCTAAAAAATAATCGATTTCTTAAAAATCTTTTATGCTCTCACTTTTTCCTTCAATCGAAACGTAAAATGCGACGGCGCCAATTCGACTCCGGTGTTTTAATAATAAAATTGTCAACTTTATTGCAGTAGTGAAAGAGTGTTAAAAATGTAATCACAACTTTTTGTATGTTTTAAACTAGTTTTATGGATCTTTCATTGTAATATCTTCTATGTTAAAAAAACCTTTTTCCAATTTCTACGAAACTTCCTGACACTTCCCATTTCCGCCAAGTAACTCTTTGGTTTCATTAAGAGCTTAGGCAAAAATAAGGTTTACATTGCGGGAACGAGATATGTCATCTAAAATTTTCTTATTGAGTATCTTTTCTTGTATATTAGCAGAATTTAATGTGTAGAATGCTAATGTTGTATCCAGTGAATCTCTGTAGTATGTATAAGTGTGGAGAAAATGAAACACGACGATTTGTCAACTCTTTTGTCATCTCCTAAGTAACTCAATAAAGCGTACAGTAACAGTACTAGCCTGTGGGCAGATTAATAATTCTATCTATCATTTTCATTCTTTCATAATTCATCTCTTAATTTCATTGCTCATTAAACTAGATGATTAATATTACTGCCAAAATACTCTCTTTTTTGTGGGCAATATCTTTGAGTATTTTGCCAGTGTCAAGTAATATTTATTGTCAAGTTTTGATGACGAAAGAAATCAGAGATGAAATTATTCTTTTGTTCCTCCAACATCTGCTTCTACTCAACAATACTTGTACCAAGTACAGGCATGGTTGGGCAATCAAATTAACCCAGAAGAATGGGGTTGGAAATTAATTAATTAATTATTCCCGCCTGCTCCAAAATAACTTCAACACAGTTTTTTTGCAGAAATGAAGAGACAACTGATTCATCGTCATTTGAACAATTTATAACTTCCAGCAAGAAAAAGATATCAAAGAAGTAATGACTGTAGAAATTGTGAATCAGATTAATATTTTAATAGAAGTCCATAGATATTAAAAATAATAATCAAATTAACAATAATATAATCACCAATTTCAATATCCAAAACCAATTTAATGCAGGATGTAAACGGTCGTGGAGAATCCCTACCGGGGAAAAAGCGCTAAGTAGGTACACAACTTCACAGGTGGTGTAGAAATATTATATGGAATGTAACACTTTCATCTTTAAGAATCGCGATGCCTCGGAAAAAGTTCTAAAAAATTAAATATATGGAATTATTTTCTACGCCTACAACATAATAATATTAGATAGAGGCTTGTTTCTTTGCTATGAAACTAGTGGACCGATTTGAAAAATTCTTTCACCATTAGAATCCTACATTATCCTTGATGAACATATGCGATATAATATTTTCAAAAAAGATAAAAATTTATATCGACCCGGGCTGCTAGTTGTAGACCAACAATTTTTGTCGAAACCATTTTTTAACTATCGTTATGAGAAAAATATAAAAACTCGAAAATTTTTACTCGAATAACTTTTTAGCCCACATGGCATAGATTAGGTCTTTGCCAAATTTCAGCTCTCCTTTAATTTGTTGTTAGGGATTTAAAATGTCTAGATTGACCGAATTAATATTCCTATAACTTATAAAATATATAATAACTTATAGGAATATGTATAGGATGTGGGTTTGTGTGTTATACAGGCTATAACATGTAATAAAATAACAATTAAATTAATCGTGTATTATAATACAAATTAGTAGTACAACAAGGGTTTCGAGTTCTACATGGACAATCATGAGACACAGAACTCTTGACTGGTGGCATAAAAGTTTTAAGTGTTGGCCGAAGTCCACGTGACGTCCCAGCTACCAGTAGATCTGCGCTGGCAACAGGTACCGTAGGACGAATTCTTTGGTCTCGTTCAACTCGGTTTCGGTCTATCGATTGAGCATTAGCAATACTTTTTTGTAGACCAGCTATACTATCGGTAAGAGCTGGCAAACGTTCTACATTATTTGAAACTTCCCCAACTTCAGCGGTGTCAGTATCAACAATTTCTTGGTGGTCTAATATCATACCAATATTTAGCTTTAAATTGGTGCTTCCGTCTCTAAAAATTAAATATACAGATGCTTGATCTAGTACTCGAAGTGAAAAGTTATTGTTAATCTTCAATGCTTTCATTTTTATTTGAAAAGGTTTAAATTTTTGAGACAATTTTTTACTTTTCTCTTTTACGAAATTCTCAAACTCTATCGCGAGCATTTCTTCATTGTCAGGACGAGGTTTGTCCGCATTTGGACCACCGAGTTTTAAAATATCTGGATCCTTGTGGGCCATTTGCGTGTCAATCATAACTTGTTGAAGAACGGGAGGATCATTAAGCGTGTGCCACTTCCAATGAGATACTGGTCCAATTGAACGATCGAGTAAAATTCCTTCTGTTTGGTTGTATTTCAATCTATAATAAATAAGAAATAAACCGACTATAAGAAACTATCGTAACTGAAAAAATTTACATATCTGTAATAAGGATGGGTAAAACAGAAGTCATCGGAAGTCATGGACAAATGTTATTAAAAAATGCTAGCTAGAGAGCAAAATGCTAGCAGTTTTATTATTTTAAGCTTTATGATAAAACGCTGGGCGTTGCTTATAGATACGAGCTAGAAATCTTGATTTGATGCGATTGTTTTGGATCAATCATCAGCATAGTGAAATTCAGTCGCGTGACAACAATAAAAATTGCTGGAGCTGCTAGTATACCTAATGGGTCAGAACAAGTAAATTCACCTTATCTTTCCACGGTGGTCGAAGACTACGCCATTTCCAAGATAGTCAAAAGTTGCCAAAACAGTAATTGGATGAGTACGACCACGTTCGTCAGGCTCGCCACTACTGTACACCACAAATCTTTGTTGAGCGTTAATCTCTAAAACAAATTGATATAATAGAATTGTTTTTGGCTTGCTGCCTCATTTTTAACAGACTTCAAAAAAGGAAGAGGTTCCTAATTCGATCAAATTTTACATAAATAGGAAGTCACGAACAAAGTACCCAACTTTACAATAATACACATAACATAAACATAAAACATAAACTCACGCCGTAGTCCCTCGAGAGGGGTTGGCAGAGGTGCTTGCTACACACCGCTTTTCGCATGTTGAGTCCCAGTGTGACAGGTTGCGAATCTGTCGCCACTATCCGGGCACATTGAGAAAAATGCCAGCTACAACTTACGGCAACCCGAGACTTGAACCCGAGACCTGTCGGGTCGAGTAAGTCGGTTAACCAAGCCACGTAACAAACTGAGTTACCACGATTATTTATTTTTCCGTTTTAGAGAAGATACCCAAACGCTCGTCTGATGAACGCTCTTAATATCCATAATTATATGAAAAACAAACTTAATCAACAAAACATGAAGTCGCAAGTCTCAGCACACCTGTAGGTGGATGATGCCAGGGTAGACAGCAGTGGCAGATTAAGGATTGTCATTTAACGTTTTAGTTCCCCACAAAGCATCCGAGTTCTTCAGACTTTTAAAAGTCCGAAAAACTCAGATGCTTTGTGGAGCTTGAACCCCCTTGACCTTCCCCTGGATCCGGCTGTGCTTAGTCAGCTGATGATATTGAACTTAAAAGCAAATATAAAGTACTAACCAGCAGCATCATAATAATCCAGGGCCAATCTTCCATTTCTATAAAACCATCTACCTCGCCCGTTATCGTCAAACTCTGCTAACTTTTCTCCGGAGTCAAATGTCATAGTTTGTTTGGCCTTATTATGTGCAAACCAATCAAATTCCGGATGGGCTGGTCGCATGCGGTAAACATTTATCTGTAAGTATCAATCAATACAACCAAAATGGTCTGTTGGCTAAAACAATCTTCTTCATTCTTCAACAAAAATTAGAAAATGTCTCTATTTTATATTTACAATTTAGTTTTTTATTTTGTATTAATTATAATAAGTTATAAGGCATAAGTTTGTTATCAACTTAATTGATTTTTCTTGCAGTTTACGAGTGTGTCTTATTGGCCCATGGTGTGCACTTTTTATACGTAATTGATATACACTTTTGATTTTTATTTATAATTAATTAATAACCAAACATTGTAAGATACCCCTATGATATGCAGTTGTAGTGCCAATAAATAAATAAATAAATTCTTTACCTTTCTTACTACTTTTTCCATTGGTAGGATTGTCCATCCCTTCTCTATAAAACTACGATCAGAGAGTGCATAACGAGTCATTCCCTTTGGTAATTCTTGATCGTTCTAAAAAACCTTTTAATTAGATGGCTTTATTCTCTTTTAGATTGGTTGTGACCTATCCTACCTTCAGATTTGATTTAATGGGCAGATAAATAATAATCCACAGAAACCTTTTACCGGTAGCATAGAAAATAGTACCTACTAGTTTACCGGTAGGGATGTACCTATTTTATGCAATAACTAAGTGCATAATTTAAAAATACTCTTCACATTTCGCTCCCACCTTCAACGGACTAAACATTAGTTTTCAACTATAAAATAGATATGTGATGGTTTAAATATAACAATAAGATAGGCCGAAGTCAAGTGTCAGAGACAGAATTTACTTAGGTACCTACATAAGTTTGCTTACCTGATCAGATTTATTATGTTTCGACATGAAGTATAAATATTGTAAAAAGTAACAAAAGCTGCAAAGCAATAAAATATATATTTTTTAAATCAAAACAATAGGTAGAGATGTATCCAAATTACAAAATTTAAATGACTTGACAGAAACAGAAAAGACCTTGACACCTGAAAAATATCTTTTTTTAATGAACCAACCTACCTACCTACCTAAAAACTTTTTAAAGTATGAACAACGTATGTAGACTGTATGTGTACTTTCTTGACAATAGAATCACTAGTGTAACAAATATATTGTAATTATAGTTAAATAACTGATGGTTCTATAATCTAAAAGTAGGTGCTTGCTAGCTTAGTAGCTGGGATAGGTTAGGTACCAACTCTTTCTAATAAAAATTGAAGTAAAGCGAAGACTACCAAAGTAGTAGGTATTCGTGAACTATGGTTTATTTGAGGTTAACTTTGTATGTAGGATTTGATTCTCTAAACTACTCAAGCAATTTTAAAGATTTCGGAAAATAAATAATACGAGATCTACTCGGACGAAGTTCTGGGCAAATTCTAGGTTTTTTTTTCTTAAATTAAACAAAGCAAATAAGGAGACTACCGTTATCATTCTTCCGAGCAAGCATACTTGTTTTTATTATCGTTAAAGCTTGAGACGTACTCGTATATAAAGCCTAGATACAAGTAATTGAAATGGCCAACACACACACACATGTCCCTGCGGCGGGGGCGATATCAGGCCAATTTCAGTGTTGCCTAGTCAAATAAATGCCCAGATTCAATATCAAAAGCCAATGAAATTGATTCTTCCATCCTACCGGAAGCAAACCCTAGATTGCCCCTTCCATAATTTAAAAGATTTTATAAACTAAAGAACCATGTAGTACAAATCAAAGGTTTGTACTACATGGTATTTTAATTTTATTGTGTGATATATCAACAAACTCACCACAGTTTTCGTTTTAATTCCCTCACTAACAGAATCTATCATTTCCTTGCAATTAAAATCCAAATAATCTTCTTTATAGTCAGAAATAAACAGCAATGGCTCTTTTTGCAAAACACGATTTCCATTTACAAGGGTTTTGTCACCATATAGTGGATTAAACTTGACAACTTTTTCGCCAATAATGGCATCAGTAAATTTCACTTCAATTTTTTTTAACATTTCGTCTGACTCACTCAGGTCCGAATCTATGTTTTCTAAGTCTAATACATCAAAAGACGGTGTTAATATTTCTTTTTTTTCCCTTTTTTTATCTCTATCTTCAGATTTATCTCCTTTTTGCGATTTTTTTAAAATATTATATTCTTTTATTTTTACTTCAATTTCAGCGGGTTTTTTACTGTCTTTGGTTGCTTTTGAACTTTTATCTTTTAAGTCTAACTTTATTTCAGATTGTTGTTCTTTTGGTTTCAGTTTGGAATCAACTTGTTTTTCGTTTTTATTTGTTGTGTTAGCTGTAACTTTTGTGCCCATCTTTATTTTGGATTGTTGCTCTGCAGGCTTCGATTTGGAATCAACATCTTTTTCGTTTTTAATTTCTGTAGTTTTTGAGCCTGGCTTGGCCCTGAATTGTTGCTCTGGGGGTTTCAATTTGGAATTCACCTCCATTTTATTTTTTGTACTTTTAACTTCTGCAACTTTTGAGTCAATTTTTATTTTGGTTTGTTGCTCAGGCGGATTCAATTTAGAATCAACCTCCGTCTTATTTTTATGTGTACTTTTAACTTCTGCAACTTTTGAGTCAATTTTTATTTTGGTTTGTTGCTTTGGCGGATTCAATTTAGAATCAACCTCCGTCTTATTTTTATTTGTACTTTTAACTTCTGCAACATTTGAGTCTGTTTTTATTTTGGTTTTTTGCTCTGGTGGATTCAATTTAGAATCAACCTCCGTCTTATTTTTATTTGTACTTTTAATTTCTGTACCTTCTGAATCTAACTTTATTTTAGGTTGTTGTTCAGTAAGTTTTTCCTTTTCGTTTATTTTTGGTAATCCTTTGTTTTGTTTATCCATGTTTTTCAATTCAACTTCTTTTTTATTTTCAACGCCAGTCTGTACTAAATGATAATCTCTTTTTGGTTCTGGTTTTATGCTCAAATTTTGTTTTGTCATTTGGTCTGACATTTTTTCTTTTAAACTTTCTGAGGTTGTTTGACGTTGACCAGTTTTTGGTGTTTTGGTTTTTATCACCATTTCAGACTGTTTATTTTGTTTTAAGTTTGATTTCGAGTTATTTGCATATGACTCATCAAAAGCTTGCTTAGAATCAGTTTTATCGCCATTTAAGTTTTCTTTCTCCTTTTCTTTAAAATTAGAATCTTTAGTCTTATCAGCTTCTAAAACTTCATTACTAGTACCTTTCTGAGTTGTTTTTTTAATACTTTTAATCTCTTTGTTTTTTAAACTTTTTAAATATTCTTCTTTAGCTTCTTGCTCTTTTTGTAACTTTGTTTGCAGCTTATTATATATATCTGATATTATTTCTGATGATGGAACCATAGTAGACTGTGGTTCTTTCTTCTTTTCCTTCGGAAAAAAATATTCCAAATCATCGGCATCGTAATCTTTTGGTATAGATTTAATCGATAAGAAAGATAAATGGTGCTCTTCAGGTAGATTTCCATCGATAGTTTTTTTTTTGATAGTTTCGTATTTTTTGGCGCCAAGGTTTTGATCTCGAACGGCTTCCAAAAACTTAGTTTTACCTGTTGCTTCATAATCTTTTGGTGTAGATTTAATCGACAAGAAAGATGAATAGTGCTTTTGAGACATATTTCTTTGGTTGTTTTTTTCATTGATAATTTTATGTTTTACAGCACCATGATTTTGATCTTGAATGGCTTCGAAAAAACGAGTTTTACCTGTTGTTTAATTCCAACGGTTTTTATTTTAACTATATGATTTTAAATTGTATTAGTAACAATAGATTCAGTTTACGTTTAAGTACGCTATTACGATAGATGAAATACGTTTAGATATTCCATCTCATGTAGACCGTTAGACTAAGGTTGTGTTAGATTTGACTGGAGTGTATTCATTGCCATTGTTTTAATTGTATTAATATCGTCCAAATGCAGAATTGAAGAGTCAAGATGCCATGCAGAGGCTTAACTTCGTAAATCAGGCAATTGAGCGCTTTTAACGTTTACCAACATCTTGTTTTCTGATGAAGCTCATTTTCACCTTAATGAGCACGTCAATAAGCAGAATTGCCGCTACTGGAGTGCAACAAATCCAAAACGCAAGCATCAGAAACTCCTTCATTCGCCAAAAGTGACTGTATGGGTAGCGATGTCGGCGTGAGGAATTATTGGCCCTTACTTTTTTAAAGACGAAAGGGGGTGTGTAGTTACAGTCAATTCTGAGCGCCATGTAAAGATGATAGACGAGTTTTTCGTGCCTGCACTGCAAAACTTTCCTGGCTATAACCAGAGAACATGGTTCCAGCAAGACGGAACTACATCACACACGTCCTCACACCTCGAGTTCATGAAATTTTCCCGGGAAAATTGATCTCTAGGAGAGGTGACATAAATTGGCCTCCACGCAGCCCTGATTTAACGCCCATGGACTTTTTCTTGTTATCTCAAATCTAAAGTGTATGCCAATAAACCAACTTCTCTAGTGCATTTAAAAGAAAATATCCGGCACGAAATGGCAGCCATCACTGTGTCTACCTGCCGAGCTGTCATAAATAATTTTACTGCTCGATTAAATGAGTGCCGCGAACGCGATGGACTGCATTTGGACGGTATTATTTTTAGGAAATAAATTCTCATGTTATGCACTTTAATAATTAATAAACATTTTTTCAATACACCCCTTTTTTTTATTCATCCACAAAATGTAAACTTTCTTTTGAGACACCTTGTATATATGATATCTGACCTACCTTTTTCATCGATTCCTATTTCTATTTTGTCCTCCATTATGTGAGAATTTTTTATTAAATCTGTCGCAGTTATTTTCATTCTCTTCGTATTTTCTGCTTGTGCGCTTAAGTATTCATTGTAATTCGTGTCTAGATCTAGCTCGCTGTATGATTTATGTTTGTTTATGATACTCTTTTTACCTATTATAGTGTTACTATATTGATTTAACAATAATGTAGACAAGGAAATATTTGTGACTTCTTTCTTATTAATATTTATTTTTGATACTTCATCAGATTTTAAATTATTTGGTGCTTTCTCTTCCTTTCTTTTTATACCAAAAAAATATTTATCAAATTTTATAGATTCATGGATGTTAGAATCTGAATATGATCTATTTTTAAACTTTAGAGAAGAGTTTCTATAATCGCAAATTATGGTCTCGTCAAAATCTAATGATTTTGTTTGTTTTTTATCGACACATAGTTCAACTTTTTTTTTGCAACAACTACATCCTTCTTTATATTTATTTACAAATCCGCAGTGGTTGCAGACATTGATAATATCTTTTTCATTAAGATTTGGTACAGATCGTTGCAATTTATTTGAACATTCTAATATTTTTTTACACCTTTCACAATTAGCAACAGATATTTCTGGAAAAAAAAAAACTTCACTGAAATACGAGCAGATAATATGCCCCAAGAATAGGTAAAAATAAATATAAATAAACTAAACATATGCGTCCGTCGTCATTTTTAAATCTCATATGTGTATGTACATATTTACATCTAAACATTACCTAGGTAACTTAAAACATTTTTAAGGTATAGCATACAGCGAAAAGTGTTACGAAAATATGAACCCATGAAAAAACTAACCAATATTTGAAATCATTTGTAAAGTTGGTAGACTTTTGTTATTAGAATTTTCAAGATAGAAAATCGGCCTTATTTCTCCACTCTCTTCGGTGACCTGTGAAAAATAGCTCCATGAGAAGTTGGAGAATACGGGTTTACCATCGCACGCATAATAATTTGTTTGTTTCATGTATTATTAAGTTTCAACCTTGTGCTATTCAAACTCTAAAAAACATATTTATAAGATAAAAAATAACTAACTACACGTTTTAGCACTAGACATAATAGAGTAGGTAGGTACTTATTTGGGTTAAGGTAATTGTAAATATCCCATTTTTAAGATATTAATTTAGGAAGTATAATGATGACGAGAATGTAAATATATGAACTTATAACCAAGGTAGAAACACCTGCCGATTAAACATCACATCGACAATCAGACTTTTATTTGTTTCATAAATTCAATTAAACAGCGGCGTAAGAATATAAAACGTTATGTATGTATGTATCTAAAACTTACGATTGTATCTTCATTCTGAGGTAAATGAAGATAAATTACAGGATTATTTTTTCTAGCAGCACAGCAAGGGCAATCAGTAGACTTCATAATCCTTTCAAAATAAAATTAACATTAACTTTAAGCTACAAAATTTGTAACATCCTATCAATAACAAAAAAAGGTTCAAAAACTAAAACCTGACTACTGAAAATTTGGATGTGAAAGTATAAAACAAGAAAATATTCTAATCTGAAATTGTTACAAACTATTAAATAAAGCTGTGGTCATAAGCCTTAGTATTATATTTTAGGTGATCATCTTATTCATTTGTATTATTAGCCGACGAAAAAATAAACAAAATTGGAGGAGGTTCTCAAGTTGACTCGTGTATTTTTTTATATTTTTAAATATGGACACGCATAACTCTTTTCAGAGTAGTCTGATTTTGAATAAAAAAGAGCATTTATTGAATTTACTGGTTTCATTTAAATTTGGCACTTGCTACGCATATATAATACTACTTATTAAATTTTTTTTTGAGGAAGACGGATTTAGTTCAATTAGTTTCCCTAAAGGAGTGAAACGGGGTTTTGTAATCATATTTTCGTTGTGGATAATCCAACCATCCGGGCTAACTAGCTAATAACTTCAAAAACTCTTTTATTATGCGTACTGCAAAGGAGTGGAATTATTTGCCTTGCTATGTATTCCCTGATAAATAAAACCTGAATAAAACCTATTTAAGGCAAGAGTGAATAAGTTTTCCTGGGTAGGCAAGATTAGCCTGATTGACCTTAGACTTCTTCGCTGCTTAACGTCAGGCAGGATTGGGGACCAATGCTTGTCTAGTTATAAATTAAAAGTTACAAGGTTTTTAGAAATTGTTAACTAGTAAAAGGTTTCTTTAGAAGAAAGAGTTTTAAAAGTTGGAAGAAAATAATAAGTTAGCTGTATGATTTTATATTTACACACAAAAAAGTAAAAGTAAAATTTAAAACTTTGCATGCGTTCCATCCAAATCCATTTTTGCGTCATTGAGAAACAAACTTTTACATTATTTTCTAAACGACGAGTGCTTCGACCCGTAGCCCTTAACAGCTTTTCCGGGACTTACAGACTCAGTCGGGAGCCGGACTATCGATGGACATTTGGGGTTTCTACGCAGAAGGCATTCCAACACTAATAAAAGGAGATACAAACTATAATTTACCCAAGGGTGCCTCTACCGACTCGACCTTGGCCTGCGTGATTTAGGGACTAAACGAGAGATCTAATAACAAAGGGTTACCGAATAAGAACCGAAATTGGAGATCCCCGACAGAACGGAGAACCCATGGGGAGTTCTCGGTGGTTTAATTATTGAGAAACAGGGGTGGTACCTCCCTAATCACAATTAATTTCATGTAATTTGTATGTTTGGCGCACACTCAAGTATATTGAGGTACTTACACAAGTGTAGTTAGTTCACTTTGTAATTAAGTTTCGTTGGTTATATTTTTGTGAAAAAGCTTTATTTTGTACTACCACGTACAAAATAAAAAGTGACACGCTCCGGCTATGTTGAATAATTAGTTACAAGGTACAGTCGAGGTCTGCCACGCAGTATCATTTGCCATCGAAATTCCTACTACTACGTTTACGATAATACTACGTTTTAGGGGTTGGATCGCAAGCGCCTTCCTATTTGGCAGTAGTAAATCTGTATTACCAATGACGGAAAAGGAAGCAAATCATTCATTGAAATCATGATGTTGTTTTAAAAGTATGATAATCTCATCCATTCACATATATAGTATGAAAGCCCCCAGCCGCAAAACCTGCAAGCAAAACTCGACCTTAAGGTGGTAGCGCGTGCGCGCCCGTGATTGTACATATCAATTTTTTATTAGAGTTAAAGTACCTAATAAAATCTATCTAGCTCATCAGGAAACCCTTTTCAATGGAAGTTGTACGTGGGTAACACTGAAATTTTTTAGAACTGGCCAGTTGCTAATGCTAATGAAAACTTCTTTTAAATTTCTATTTTAGAACTCTTTGGTAACCTAATGTAGTATATTGCATTCATTTGTCATTTGTTTTTGTGAATTGGCGGCAAATCAAGTACAATACAAGATTAAAAAAATGCTATTTGGTAAGCCGATGATGAGTAGGTAATTTTATACAGGTTGCGACACGGAAACTTCCTTATTTGAAAAAATCATAAAATTAAAAGTATTGATGATATCATTCCAATATTTTTGTACACATGACACTAGTTTTTATCATTGCATTTTGAAAATTAAATGTTCATGGTGGTCTATGTTCTAATATTATTCTTCAGCTGATCTCAAATTCTTGAACGATTAGTAGGTACACACAAAGAATTTATGGCATCCCTTAAAAATAATATCTAGTAGTAACAGGGAGCTAAATCTAGCGAGCGTGCTGATGACTCCAAATCAATCCTTATAATGATTATGTATGAGCGTTCATGATGGTAAAATATTGTTTCTTGCTAAACTTGAAGAGATGAATCTAGTGGATATCTAGTTTTTAGTTCAGTTTTTGACGACCTCGGTGGCGCTGTGGTGTAAACTGCTGACTGCTACGCTTGAGGAATTTTTGCGTTCGAATCCCGACGGGGGCGGGGGACATTGTGTTATTTGTAAGACGCATTGTTTCGCTTACCGGTCTATGACGTTGTATTCTAATCTATGTAGTTTATACCATATCGTTGCTTAGTTCCTGTAACACAAGTTCTTACGATACTCACTGCAGGGCTGAGTCAATGTGTGTGTCGTGATGTGGTTTATTATTATTATTATTACTCGGGGGTAACACAACTGACATGGCACGAATATCCAAGTATCTCTTGCTCGCCAACGTTTTATCTCGTCAACACGCTCTCCAGATTCAGCACTGTGATATTTTTATAGGGATGCCTTAAATTCTGGGTGAGTACTATGCATTAAAAATTGAATTGAATCGTCCAAAAGTTTGAGATGAGCTGAAAAACAATATATAATTTAATACTTTTTTAGTATTTTTCAAAAATTTCGAAGACCATCAATTGAATGAAGAGCGGACCAACGAATCATGCCATCGACTGCTATTTCTGTCGAACAGTTAGAGGAGTTATCTGAAAACCTCATTGAGATTTAAAGAATGCCAATGTTTCACCAGTAACAAACTTTCTATCTATTCTAATCCTATTCCTGAGAGTTATGTAAAAATTTTGATCGAAACAGAAACCAGAAACATAGAAAACCTTTGTTTAAAAAACAGAAGACAAAAATGAGAGTTTTTTTTAATTGGAAAAAAAAACAAAGCTAGCTTTTTATAGGCCCAGATGTAAAAACCTAATTATATATTTATCTCTCATATTTTACTCAAATGATACTGGAAAACGAGCGTGGAATCAATTTTTTCACACTTTTACCCAAGAATTATTCTGATTTTGGACTGCTACCACATAATGAGATGTAAATTTTCGGGAAGATGTAGCTTCAGTTTCCATGGAAGAAAGGAAGCCAGCTTTTCTATCAGATTACTGTTGAAGCCTTGTAAAGATTGTTCTAGAACCCATCACTACGAAAATGCCAAGTGTAGCAAAAAAACTTCACAAAATCAAAATGTAAAAATAAATCATGCATTGCTTGACTTTAAAAGAAAATCACGATTTTTGGGTGCCGCTTTTTTTTATCTGTAAAATGTGATAGAAACCACTAGATGTATCCAATTTATCGAACGACATCAAAAAAATAAATATACATCAACTCCCTGACGTAAAGTCCAACTAAAAAGTTGATAAGTACTCATTTGAAATAACCTTATATTTGACTACGACCTTGGGTGCTTATACATAGGATAGGGGTTATTGATTCTAAAATATTGAAAGTAAACTAGGTATTAAGGTATACATAGTTACTTTGCTATGTTTGTAAAAATGTAGTGTAAGTAGGCACCGATAGCTAGAGTACGCTGTATTGTGGGTTACGACTTGTGGAGATAAATCAAGACAATTGTAAGACTTTTCATGTAGGCAAGTACATACATAGCTACGTACCTAAAACAGTTACCTACTTACGTTCCCATATCTAATAACTATTGACAATGTCGAGTAGGTTTAGAGTTTTTGATGTACCCAGTGATTTATCTAGTAGGTAATTGATAAACTTAGTTATAAAGAACTTACTCTTTAAAGCTCTTCATTCAATTGTGCATTCTAGGTAGGAACCTATAAATAATACCTTAAACCCTTAGAAAAAATAAGTCTTATAAAAACAAATCTCTACGAATATCAATTCTATCAAAATATTACTAATTTATTGACATATTTCGTTGCGAAAAGTTAGATTTAAAGCGTTTTTATTCCAGGTCTGACAACGTTATAAAAATCTATGTTGCAAATAGATGTCTCCTAGTAAGGAGGTAAGAAGGTAGGTATAACGTTTTCAATAACTCGTATTTTGAACTAACTTACTTAATTACTATGTACCTAATTTTATATCCCAAACTATTATAAAAGAAGAAAATGCGAATGTGATTGATACCCTTTTACAGTATTTTTTTATTATTTTTGATACATAGGGATAATAAACAATCATACAATATGTTTTAGATACATTTATAAATCTTAATATGTACGTTATTCTAAATCTTAATATGTCCTCATATTAATTTAAATTTGAGACATAGGTATTTTTCATATGTTATATTCTATCAAGAAGTAAAAAAAAGTGTAAATTAATCTAGTCATTATCGTGTGATGTGTTTCAATTCATACAATCTAAAGGAATTTTTGCTTCTTGAAGGCTTATATTAGGTTTTCACAGAACCGTATCGATGGGCTAACATATATTGGCTTCAGCCCCGGATCTACTATTTTTAACACAGGCAAAACTTTTGATGAACATTATGCTATTTGATAATGTTTTCGGTAACTACTCACTATTTACATTCTCATTTTTTTAATTAAAAAAACTCATATTATCACTTTTTATTGAACTTCATTGGAGTTAGTGGTATTACAGTACAAAATATGACTTATCAAGTTTGCAAAGTAATTTTCTATAATAAAATAATAATAATGTATATAGAATGATGGTAATATTCATACAGAAAAGTCACAATAATACGAATACTTAATTATGGATTACCTATGCATAAGAGAACGAGTCGAGTTAAATAGTGGGTAAGCGGAATGTACTATCTGCACCACCACTGCTGTGCACTACCTAATACTATACGAGTATGGTCTTGTCTTGGTACCAATAATAACATATTACATACACATCCATAAACTCACGCCGTATTCCCTCGAAAGGGGTTGGCAGAGGTGCTTGCTACACACCGCTTTTCGCATGTTTATTTTGAGTCCCAGTGTGACAGGTTGCGAATCTGTCGCCACTATCCGGTCACATTGAGAAACATGACAGCTACAACGTACGGCAATCCGAGACTAGAACCCTCGACTTGTCGGGTCGGGTCGATCGGTTTTCCAAGGCCCGTATCAAACTGAGCTACCACGTCTAACATATTATATTATTAAATACCACCTCAACTATTAAATGTAATAAAAATCGACATATAAAATAAAAGATCGATGGCTGTAACCACAAAATGGGCGTTGTTTGGCGGGAACAGGAAGTATAAAGTGTCAGTTACCATTTTTCTTTCTTTTTTTCCTATAGTGAGTATATCAGCCGAATTAAAATGTAAAATGCTAGTCGTGTATGTCAGCAGAATTTACTGTGTAAAACTGCTAGTGTTTTAACCAGTGAATGTCTGTAGTACCGTACAAGTGTGGGAAACAACAATTACGATGATTTGACTGCTCATTTCATAATATCAAAAGTAATTATATTAAGTCTGTAGTAACCTTACTAACATGTTAATGTAGGCAAATTCATCATCCTATCTATCATTTTCATCCATACAGTACTCATCTATTTATTATTTCATTCCTCATCATAATTTGATAATAAATATTACTACTCTGTCAAAATACTCAAACTAAATGCCATGAAAAAAAGACGGTGGAATAGATGTGACATCTATGTAAAGTCAGTTGTATTTACAGCCATTTTTATACAAACTTTTAAGCACATACTGGTTTTTCGACCTATCATTCGAAAACATATCTATACGGAGATTGCAAGATGTATTTCTATTTGCATTAAAGTAGTATATTATATGAAAATAGAAATACTGCTTGCACATTCAAATTATATATGTATACTAACACTATTGACTATAGGTAAAAAATAATAGAAGATAAAATACACTAATTTGTAATGAATCTGTAATTAATAACATTTTACACCTTTTAAGAAAATTAATGAAAAAATATTAAGCTAGCTAATCTTTTTTTCTTTTAAATAAATTAATAAGTTTTTTGAACAGAGGGACTGGATTTCCAGTAGACTTTAGTACTAGTTCTTTGGTACAAATATTATGTAGAGGCCCAAATGCAAGAGCTACAACAGTACATGCTAAGCATATCACATTATATGGCATGCTGAAGTCAGGAGTAGGCAGAGAAACCATGGCACCATTAGTCCTAAAAACAGCAGGATAACCTGAAACAAATAGAAGAAAAATTAAAAAACAAATAATGACAATCTTTAAACCCTGTCAATTTTTTTTTTCCCTAGAATCTATTTAAAAAATCTGACCAAGTGTAAAAGTAAAAAGTTAACTATTAACTATTTATAAAACTAAAACTAGCTCTAACTTTATGCATTAGATAAAAACATATTGTCTTAGTATTTTATCAAAAACTGACACTATCCAACAAGTGATGGAGAGTATATTGTAAGAATTCTATTTTATAGTAGCTAATTTATAAAACTATTTCATAATACTAAACTATTAATATTAATATTATAAACTATAAAAATATATTAATATTACCCTTTTGAGAAGCATTAACGATAGAATCAAATGTGCTGCCATAAATAGGAATACTTGTGTAGTTTCTAGCTGTTGGCAGATATGCAGTGACTAGAGCTGAACCAACATAAAAACCATGATTAGCATCAGGTGGGTATTCTTGCCATTTTAAAAACACAAACTCAAAGTCTATAGTAATGGTTGTAGTAGATCTTGGAGGTAATTTGATCAGTAGTTCAAGGTGATATGGCTTTTGTCTGCTGCGGCCAGGTGAATAATATTGAGATAATACTAGTTTACTTTCTGCTTCACCATTAATTCTAAGAGTACTGAGTTGTATTGGCAACCACCAAGGAGCATTTTCCAAGACTACAACATTAATTGATGTCCAGCAGTTGTTAGTTAATTCAGTAACTATACCCCCAAATTCTTTGCCATAGCCCAAAATGTATCTATTGAAGTACAATGGGGGTGGAATTGATAGTGGTAGTTTACTGTTAGGCTCATGTTTAGCACCAATGTTTATCATTTGTCCATCAGCCGGTATATGATATTCAGCTAACATAACTTCACTGCCTCCTCTTTGAGATTTGATGAAGTTGTCTGGTGAGGGGCTCAGCTTAAACTTGACTGTGTCATTTGATGATACATCAACGTACACCTTGCTCGATGATGACAGAGGACATGCTCCAGGTAAACCTTGACCAAACAACTTGCGGAAAGACCAGTCAATGCTGTTTATTATTTTGTAATCATACACAAGTGCTACTGTCTGTTTTATTTCTATTTTTGTCTCAGCACAGTCTTTTGAGGAACATATTCTCCTGAAGTGTACACCAACTGAATGATAGTTAGTATTATGAATCATTCTTGAATTTAACAAAGCAGCAAATCCACGACTAGATTCACAAGGTAGTAATTTTTTCCATGGTGTTAAATTCTCAGTACATACTATTTCTCTAGGGAGTGATGCATATCTTAATTGTGATGTAATGTTTTTATTAATTATAGATGCTCCTGTTGGCCATAAGGCCATTTGAGGGGTCACAGTATTGAAATTATCAATAAAATTTAATGAGGCACAAAAAAGTCCCGAGAGTGTAGCAGTAAGTTTTCTCCATTTAGAATCCACATCTTTTACATCTGGTGAAAACCAGGCATAGACTTCAGCTCCAGGGGCCGCGTCTAACACGGGGTAACCCCACTGATGGTGTTTCCATTGCCCTTCAGTAAGACTTAAATGAAGCTCCTCAACTTGAAATCTGGATATAATTTCTCCAAGGGATCTTGGTGATAAATGGGAGTGTTCAACTGTAATAAAATCAAACAGTACATTGTTTGAAAAAGTTCTCTCATAATTAATATGATATTCTAGGTATACTTACAAGATGATTCACTTTCAGCAAAGGTTATGAATTGGAAAAATGAATACAAATGAGTTGGCGATAAAGGCTTTATGAAAAGTTCTTCTTTGAAATCGTCTCCAGAAACAAATCGATATACCATAAAAATAATATGAAAGAAAAGAATGCTTCTTGGAAAAAGTAACATCTTTACCGGATCTTCAGAAAGAAAAGTAAAAAGCCAGTATTAGCTGAACTTATTTTTTTTTAACAAAACGATTGAAAGTTTCAAACTCGTTTTTCATCCTTTTAACTGCTTTAATATTTGAATCTTATTAATTATAATTTATTTATTTAACCAATAATAATCAAAGCTCCAAATTCACAAAAACACAAACAAATGTCAAAAATTATGACACTGACACATTTTCTTTTTACCCAACTACGATCCGCAGAGCCGAAAGGGATGGTTTAAGTAACTAACTTTTGACTTAGTAGCGGCGTAGGTCATAAAATCATTTTTCAAATAAGTATTAGTATTTGGAACTGGTAACTCACGACCCCATTTATCTAGAAAATCTTTGACCGATTTGATATTGTTCAAAATGGGCGGGCTTAATAAAAATCTGCCCCGAATGCTAATCGACGCCACACTGCCACTGCAATCAATCATGGCAAACCTCGAGCTGTTTCGCTACAGAGGTGTGCTATAGGCGTGAAACCGTCACAAAGGCCTACCACAGCTTGCGACTAATCGCGAACTGAAAACGCAAAGCTGAAACCCCATGCAAATACGTGCTGTGGTTGAGATTTTGCCAATTTAATTTCAGTGTCTTTTATTTTTGGTTTGACATTGATTACTCATTGTAACGGTTTTCTGATAAATACGTTTTTCTAGGTTTTAGTAAAACCGATTCACATCACTAGTTGACAGTTGAGTTTTTTGACAAACATGCACTAATGCCAGATGGGGAGAAATTCCCGCAAATTTGGGGTTTTAAGTTATGGTAGGACAATTGTCGGGCGAACAGTTTGGGGGGGATTTTCGGAGGGGAATTATTGGGTTTAGAGGAAATTGAAAATTCTAACCGTGAATTACTATTAAAATTACTTTATATTGCTAAAAATCTAAGTAAGTTTTTTTATTTCGCTGAAAATTTATTTTGATTTAAAGTAAATTAATTTTAGTAGCAGTTTATAATATTTTTAATTTCAATATCAGCTTGTGATTCCGGTATACCTCTACGACTGTGTTATTTAATATTTCTGTGTTTTTACACTCAAAAGTATTTGCTATACTTACCAAATAACCCACAGACATGAAATAAAAATATTTGTAGTTACTGGCATGAAAGGTCTACACAAGTAATACAATGGCTTTATTACACTTCAAAAGGTTTTGTCAATAGGCTTTGGTATCTCTTTCCATCAGATAAACAATTATCTCGATTGCCTATGACGTTGTATTAAAATATTTATGGTGACTTCCGGGGTGAAACACTAGTTCATAAAAATAGGGATTCTTTTAAACCTCAATTTTGGGGAGATACCGGGTATGGTTTTGAGGGAAAGCGAATCATCAATCTGGCCACACTGCTGCTAGTGCTCAAGTGTATGATTGTGGTTGACTTTCCGTTTTTCAAATTGTGTAATAAATTAAGTGATTAAAATTACATTTAAAGCGATCCCAAACACACTGTTGATCTTTCACCATTAATTGCTAAAATCCAACGCTCAAGGACTACACTAAATCCGCACCTATACTATACCATTGAGATTAAAATTGTACTGTTTATGGATAAAGCTTTAGGGGTGTATTTATCTAATTTAGATTTACATTAATAATGGATAATGAGCTGGTCGACATATCAACCAGTATAAAATTGCAATTGGGCTATGGGATTGGACACATATTAAACGATGTTTGTGCAAGTTTATGGTTCACATATTTTTTGGTTTTCTTTCATTTAGTTTTGGAATTTAGTGCTTCTCAAGCCGGTAGTTTAATGTTAATAGGGCAAATTGTCGATGCATTGGCAACTCCATTCGTTGGCTATCATTCTGATCATACAGATAACTTTATAAGTGCTAAATATGGGAGAAGAAAAGTTTGGCACTTATTTGGTAAATATGATTTAAATTTATAAGTATAATTTGAAGGTTAATGTTGATACCACAGGCACATTTAATAATAATAACCACATCACAACTCAGAGATTGACTTGGTCCTGTCCTAAGATTGTAAAATCTTGTGTAGCAGGTACTAAGCAAGGATATGGTATAGACTACATAGACAACAACACTACATCCAAAACCTATAAGTGAAAATAAAAGTTCTGCTCCTACCAGTATTCCAATTCAGAATCTTTAGCAAAGCTACCTGTTACACAGCTGCACCACAAAGGCCCTCAAATTTTAAGAACAATAAATTTTGTGTATAAAATGAAAAATATTTTATCATTCTACATCAGCCATGACTTCCTTTTTTATTGATTCGAACTATTTACATTGTATATCTGTTCAAAAATATGATTTTAAAAACAAGAGATAAACTTTCTTGAAATCAAGCAGCAAGCAGTGATAATTTGGAAATACTTGTTTTGAAACATCAATTCTTTACATATATTATTCATTGAAGATGCTGTGTAATGTTAACATAAAATCTTTTAATTACAGGCACTGCATGTGTGCTGGGATCTTTCCCGTTTATTTTCTCAGTGTGTCTTGGTTGCTCCATGGCACATAAATGGGCACAAATGTTTTATTTTGCATCATTTATTATGATATTCCAAATTGGTTGGGCTGCAGTACAGATATCACATTTGAGTCTAATTCCTGAATTAACTGAAAATGACCGCACAAGAACACATCTTACTGCTGTCAGGTACTTTTAAAAACTTAAAATTTTATGTTGTTTTAAAATAAAGTTTTCAATCTATTAAATAAATAAAATTTTGTCTTTTACAGATATGGATTTACAGTATTTTCTAATTTATTTGTTTATATTATAACATGGTTAGTTTTAAGAGTAACTGGTGAATGTGATAAAGATGTAAGTTCCAAAGTAATTATAGTTTTAACTTTTTGCATAATATAAATATCTTTTTGTCAACTTTAACTCACAACAGATTAAAAGTATTATATTTAAAATATATTGTTCTTGTTAAGAAAAAGTTAAATATAGATAGCAATTAAATTATTAATTTCAGCAAATGGGTCCAGCTGATGCTTGGAAATTCAGACATATAGTCTATATTGTACTTGCTGTGGGTACAATAGCTTCAATTTTATTTCACTTGACTGTTAGAGAGTCATACAGACATCATCAGATCTCTGAGGACAACAATACTGGAATACATAGTGAACTAATACGTAAACCAACTCTGTATCAGGTTTGTTTACATATATTTAAATATCAAAACTGATTTGGCTTTGTGAGAGACTTGTGTACTCAAAAGTGACAACAAAAGGTGCTCAATTTTTATTTAATTACATAATTACTAGTCATTGTTCCTATTTGCATTTCAATTACACGCATATTTGCTGCCTAATATCCATTTTTTTAATTTTTAGGTGGCTGGTGTATATATGAGCACAAGACTTGTAGTGAATATATCCCAAGTATTAATACCTTTATATCTTCATCGGACTCTAGGGCTAGCTGCCAGAGCTTTAGCAGTGATACCACTGGCCATGTACCTTGGAAGTCTTACAGCAGCTGGTGCACAAAGGTTGGCCCCAAGATCCTTCACGCGCAAACTTAACTACTTAATTGGAACAGCATGTGCACTAACTGGTTTTGTCTGGATCTATTTTGAATCTGATAATTATTACAAAGTTTATTACATATATGTTGTTGCTGTTCTCATAGGCAAGTAAAATTTACCTTATCACTTTCTTATGTTTCTATTGCTACTGTTTCTATTTAATTTTAAATATGTACTTGTTGTGGATTTTGTCTTGTCTATTTATTTATATTTTTATTGGTGACAGGCTTTGGAGGTGCTGTTATGTTGATAACAAGCTTAGCCCTCACAGCTGATTTAGTGGGATCTAGGACTGAAGCCTCTGCATTTGTTTATGGACTTATGAGCTTCACTGATAAGTTAGCCTGTGGTGTAGCCATAGCCCTTATACAGCTTTAGTAAGTTAATTAAACATCTTAAAATATAAGCTAATATAAAATAATATATTCTATAAGCTGTTCATTTTAAGTTCCATTCAGTAAACTTCATATTATACAATAATATAATGACTTCATATTATACATAAAATAACTAAATATGTTGAACTTTTGTTTAATAATACATAGTACTCATACCTATGTTCTGAGTGTGTTAGTCATAGTTCACAGTATTATTATGGTTTGACTCATGTTTAATTTGACTCTGGTATATGAACAACTTGTTTTCATTCTAGTGCTGATGGGGCGAACTCAACATATTATAAATACACATTATCATGGGTGTGTGGATGTGCCTCTTTATTAGGACTGATGGCTACTTTACTATTACCTATGATTAACCAGGAAGTCATCTATGGTAATTTATTATTACAAAACATTTTTTGATTAGTTGACTTAGAATCACTCAAAAATATGAGTTTTCACATAATTACCTGCTAAATAAATTTAATAAAAAATACCAAAAGAATAGACCAGAAAAGTTTAGAGGCTTTTCTGTTTCCTAAAATGATAATCCTAAACAACAGATTGATTTATGTTTATAATAAACATATGTACACAAAAAATGTATACCTACTTAATAGATTTAACACAATTATTTTTCAGGCTCTATAAATAATGCTGAAGAAAGTGAACCTCAAGATTCAGTAATCTCTTAACATCAGAAATAATTACAAATATTTAGTATTTAAGGATTGTCTAAATTATAATGTTCCTTGACACATAACATTAGAATCCTGTTTTTAGTGCCCATATTAAAGCTGAAAACAATTACACATAAGCTCAACATTTACATCAAATTCAATCAAATATGAATAAACCTTTTATAATAATAAATTTGTTATGAGTGTTTGTTTTTAAATCCAAACAGTAAGTTATTGAACTCTTAGGTAAGGGAGTCTTTTAGTTTTTATATGAAAAATTCTGAGCAAAAAATTTACTAGTGCCCCCATCATTTTCAACTCAAGAATAATGTAATTCATTTAACTATGACTATTTATTCAGTTGTCAATTTAGCTAATTGACTATAAAATTTATAAATAGACTTATTCCTGGTCTAAACAATGTATTTAAAGTATGTATTTAAATAAAACTGTTGTGTGGTGTTTTACATAAATAAAAATAATTTAAAAATAAATACTTTATTGTATCACAAAAGCTCTTTTGGCATTGCACAATATTTGTATTAAATACAAGAATATTCAAAATATCAAGCTAGTATGTAAAGCACACAGGTTATATAATGCAAAATGAATTTTGAGATTAAGTGTTTACAATTACTTAGTGATTCATTAAAATTCATGCAGAATTAGTCATGGCTACTACAGTAAATCTAACTTCATTTGGATCACGAGCCATAAATTCCTTGCATATTTTAGCAGAATCTTCAAGTAAAGTATCTGGTGTAGTTGGTCCATGGTTCACAGGGAAAGGCTTACGGCCATCTAGTTCATAAAGATTTCCATCTTTATGTACAAAGCAAATGAAGTGATGATTGACTGGGTCATCAGCACCAGGAGTGTTGGTCTGACCTTCTTGAGCCAGTTCTTTATGAGCTTCAAGGATTCCAGGGCTTTTTTCTAGCAAAAGACCTCGGGCAGCAGCATCCAAACCTTTTGCTTCATCAATAAACAATTTGATGTATCCTTTATTCTCAAGATCAACAATGTCAGTATTGTTAGCGACGCCGTGTACAAGAGCGATGGTGCCACAGGCGTTACTTATATTTTGCTTCATATAAAATACATTTTTAGACACTTCCTGGCCCTTAGAATTGATTTCAATTTCTTCCTTTTTTCTATGTTCTTCATATGCGTCAGAAATTGGAAACAATAACATGACTGCTAAAACGGGACGAGGAACCCAAGTTAACATTTCTGGGTCTAATCCCATTACATCAACGATATTACATTTACTCGATACACCTAGTTTTTGAAGAAATTTGTTCATTACCTCAGGATTCGATTCCAGGGGCACTAATTTATCAGTCGCCATTTCAATAAATGTCTGAAAGAAATAAAATATTATTAAGGTTACCGGTACATTCTTTCATTGAAGAAAGTTATAATAGACACTGGTTTGTAATCCTTCACTACAAACAATAAGATAATTTGATTAATTAATTGATAGAGCTGGAGGAGCAAATAACTAACCTTAGACAAAAAATCAATACTTCAGACTACAAGTAGCAATAATAGAAATTGAATTTTAAAATTTGAAATTCATCTCCATCAATAACTTTTTTTTTCTGTCGGTAAAGGCAAAGAGCATTATCCCATACAGCACAAGTATTTCACTCTGCACATATACACTTTCTACCCGTCAAGCAACTCTTCATTTGGGGTGTCACTCTGTCAATACCGTATCTTGATTTTAACATCAAGGGGATCAGAACAGAGTCCAAGCGTATACTACTGTTCAGATTCAGCCTTGTATTTCAACTAACAACGGTTTGAACCTGGAATAAAATTTGTTTCCCATGTTAATGCCAAAGTTTTTTACCCGTGTAACAACTGGTAGCAACAGTTACTTTCATGTTTCGTCCTTTTTAGAATCTTTTGATGTAGTCGGTTTGTAGTTTTAAACTTTTTATTTTTTGATACCGTTTAATATTTTACCTAAATTATTGAGTTCTCATTTATTTTCGACGCTAAGACACCATAAACAATATGATGTATATATTTAATGTGCTTGCTATGACTTTTATTTTGATACCAAATACTTGTTGATTATCTCAGTTATTTTTTTCGTGGTTAGAATCGGAGGTTTAACTTCCATCAAATAATGTATAGAATTAATATGATCTATGTCACCCGGGCATGACCAATCTTTAAACGCCTCATAAAATCGGGATATAAGTGTAGGCGCAACGGTGGAACAAACATAGACTGCCAAAAACATTACACTTCCTTTTAGCTTCGCCGTAGTCGTTAGTAGTTAGTGCAGAGGAAATGCAAAGATGAAGAAAATAAAAACGTTTTAATTAAGCAAAGCTATATAATGTGTTATGTTGGAAAGCGAATACCTCTTTATCAATCATCAAGATTTTTAATGGTATTTAAAATTTTTAATTTCCTCATTTGCCAATAGATTCTGGTAGACCTAATAATTAATTAATAATAATTCCTTTTCAGTCAATTTCTAAATACGCGTCTTTACGTTATCGCATATCGCGTGATAATATTGACAGTGTAGGAGTTCTCAAAAGAGTTACAAGAGGATTATAATGACTCCGTCTACACCAGAGTTTGAAGGTTGATTTACCCCGTTTTGGTTTTAAAATGTTAACGCTAGACTCAATTAACGCTAACACGGGTTGAGTTTGAGTTGGAAATATATTTATGATAAATTACCCATTTCCTCAAATTTACGGGAATTCCCCCATCTGGCAACAATGATCGTGAAGTACAATTATGAAGTCACACAATTTGCTCTATGATTTTTCTTTCCCAAATTACACTTCGCAAACAGCTCTTTCCAAAAAAATGATTTTCTATTAATTTGATTGGTTAGATCCATGCGGTCAAATTTGTCAAAATTGGTTTGTTTCAAATAAGTTGCCCTTTTAAGGTAATTTTATTTGACAAACCCGACATCATGTACTAGTTTTTTTTCAACAAATTAGTATTTGATGTGACTTATGAAATCCTGTTCACGCCAAGTAACCTTTCGTATCGTAATTATACTCATTGTTTTGTTTTGATTTCAATAACTTTGAGTATTATGCCAGTGTCAAGCAATATTCATTATTAAGTTTTGAGGAATTAAATGAAGAAATGAAAACGATAGATAAAATGATGGATCTTCTCACTGTAACATGCTAGTACTATTCCTGTAGGCTATAAGGATTTACTTGGGAGTTGACGAAAAGCGCAGCCAAATATTTCACTTTCTCCACACTTGTACAGCACTACAGATATTTACTGGTTAAAACACTAGCATTTTACACATTAAATTCTGCTGATAAAAAGACCTTAAAATTCTAACTGACACTTCCCGTTCCCGCCAAGTAACAACCAACCTTTTGTTTCAATCTTTCTCTTTGTCATTTAAAAGATTCATTCATGGGCGAAAATTATTTGTACTTGTATACTTTTTTTAAACCCTAACTGCGGCCCTATTGGCCTTCGCAGCGTAACCGAACTAACCACGTGTCGAGTGCTTCCCCGCAAGGGAGCGAGGCGCGAGGCAGCTGCGCTTCGCTTCTATGCGTTGATGCCCTCAAAACCGGGCATTACGTTGGGTCTACAATCCTTGAGGCTAGAAGGCCTCAAAACTTGTAGCTCCAACGAGAGTACTTTAATTTTGAATGTAGCACAAAAAGTGCTACATCCCTTAACAAGTGCAAAGTGCAGATCTAGATAACAGGCTCATCCTAAGGGCACCCATAGTGGGCTCGGACCTCGCTTAGGTGGCACTGTTTTGTACGAGTGAATCTATACTGACTACTGAGAGAGACGCTTGGTGTGTTGGGCCGGCCCTTCGACGCCTAGTCGTCCTCACCAACTGGTGACTAGTCTCATCGAATGTGACAACAGCCTGTGGGGTTGTCCGCTGAGAGAGGCTCAGACGTTCCAACCGGACTTGGAACTGATTTTAGTTGAGGCTTCGAACTTAGTTTTCTCGGCCTACACACTGGGGTGTAGAGATGGGGACCGCAGCAACTCTGAGGGGTGTCTCAAAAGGAGACCGAACCTCGGCCTAGGTTGCCGCGGGCGATGTCCGACTTGGGCTGAAGTGACCCGGCGCGTTCGTATAGTGTCTGTAGGCTAAAGGCCCTAAAAGCCTAGGCGGTCGTCCTCTTCTCCTCCGACGTCGAGGACGGTGTACGATGGTAATAGAATCGTCCGCGTCGTCTAATGCGTGGGCGTCTATACTTCAGATCCGGATCCGGGACGTAGTTCGCGGCTTCGACCACGAGCTGGTTTGGGTGTTTCGTGGCGTGTTCGAAATACTTATTCGAGGCGGTTTGTATGTAGTTCTGTACGGATGTTAACCGAAGGTCCTTGTGTAGATATACGTTGCGAACGTATCACGGCGCGTCCGTGGCGCGTCTGGTGAATCGATTTTGTACTTGTTGGAGTGACGAAAGCGCGGTTTTATTCGCGTGGGCAAACACTACGCCAGCGTAGGTCGTGACAGGTCGAATATAGGTCTTATACATTGTGACTTTGTTTTTAAGAGACAATTTTAAACGGGCGCCTAAAAGGTGGTGAAGGCGAAAAAGGTAAAAAGGCGCGATGTGAGCGCTGAAAGCTAAACGTCTGTCAAGCGTGACACCTAAATATTTAACTTGAGTGACCTATGGAATATTAATCTTGTGGGTGGGGATGCAACTATTATAGTTGCGAAGGCTTTTGGAAAAATAGACAGCAGAGCTTTTTTCCGGATTTACCTCAATCCTCCACTTGCTGAGTCACTCCCTTAAGGCAGTGGTGGTACGTTGGAGTTTAGCGGCGACGAAAGCGGGGGGCCTGACACGTAAAGAGCCGTGTCGTCAGCGAAGAGCGCTAGCTATACGTTGGTACCGAATTGGACTTGTTCGGGGCGCGGGATATCGTTCGTGAATAACGAGTAGAGGACGGGGGAGAGAGCGGAGCCTTGCGGGACCCCAGCTTTGAGCGGGCGCGGGGTGAGAGACAACCTTCGACGCGAAACCGCGAACCAACGGTCATACTACTGTGACCGCAACTAGTATATTTGCACTCATAAAATTTTATATAAATTGTATATAGATTTTATTTAAAACGTTTATTTGTGTGTAAATTGTGAGTGTGAGTATGCACTCCGTTTAGGTTCGGCCTCATACTAAAATATTAGTCTATGGCATAGACTCTATGCCTTCAAAACACAAACATTATAAAAATAAATGTCACTATAACTTGCTTTGTGTAACGCTTGGGTTTTGTTGTAGAATGTTTATTTAACTAGATATTTAAAATAATGGAATTTCGTGACATAAGATTGTTGTTAATTCGAAACGGATTTTTAAGATAGTTCTGTAACATCGAATTGTACATTGATTTATAATGGCCGTGTGTGGATTGAGGACGTTATTGCTAATTGTTTGCATACTTGAATTGGTAAGTTGTTCTTAGTATTGGTAAGTTATATTATTTTTTGGATAATGAGTCGTAATTAATAAATTGTATCTATGTTCCTCAGATTGTGACCGTGCAACGCCAAGTCTTTGATTTTCTAGGTTACATGTGGCTTCCAATCATTGCAAATTTCGTAAACATTCTGTTAATTATATTCGGTTCATTTGGTGCCGTTCAATACATTACTAAGTATTTGTTAGCGGTAAGTAAGAATCTGATGCTTTGATATTTACATAATTATGAGCAATATGAATAAAAAGGCTGTATTCTGTTTCAGTATGCAATATGGAGTTTCATGTGGTTGTCCTGGAATTTGTTTCTTATTTGTTTTTACCTTAACCTGGGAAGTCTGAATAGGGTAAGATTTTTTAATTCCTATCTACTCACATTCATTTAAGATGGACATCAGTTTCCATGTTACCTCTGAAAAAAAGAAGTGGATGTGATACAATGTTCACACCATGAAGTACTGCATTGGACTATCACTGGTCAAATTTTTGGTAGAATGACAATAGTGAAATACATACACACTGTTTTTTGTAACTCTTGTCAGTTCTCTGATAACTATTATCTTTCTTTTTTTATTTTAAAGTTGAAACAACAAAAGTATGTAAATTTTTTACAAAGTAGAAGATTGTTGTCCAGAGTTTGTTAAAAATATTTGCATACTTTTGTTGTTCGTAACTAAGTCTTAGTTACATAGGGATAATTATTAATAAATATTAACTAACCAAATTCAATAAACTTAAAGTTAAATACCTAGTATGAAAATAACTCAAATGGAATAAGTGAAATAGCCAAGCTCTGTCCAATGGGTACACTGACAAGTTTATCTCCTGGATTGAAAAAATTATCTTGAAATTTAAGTTCATAGTTTTGAAATGATGCTCAAGGTCTCATTCCATTTTTGAATGTGTGATGTAAACTTGTATTTTTAAATGACCCTAATGTAGCAAACCCCTGTGAAGTTTATATCTGTTATTGCTATAATTTTCTAGATGGTAAAGATTGAACTGTAACTGTTAGGATACAGAGAAACATCCTGTTCAGATTTTTTCATAAAAGTTTTGTCTCTTTTTAGGACAGTGGTCTACTGTCTTTAGGGACTGGAAGTGTAAGCTGGTGGGAAGGCAATGGCTGGGGCTGTCAACCAGTTTGGGCTGAGGAACATGAGGATGGTCCAGGAACTTGGCGGCCAACCAGAGTTGACGGATGCTATGTCCCTTGGCATTATGTAGAGTTGGCTCAGTCTGCTCTTGCTGCATTCTTCACCATATTAGCATTGCCACTGACATTGCTTTTAGCTTATCATTCCTATAACAGAAGGAAGCCAACTTCAGGTAATTTATAAAATCCTTTTTAAGGGTTCTGCACTCAAATGGTAAAAATCAAATTAACCCGGGACTATGGTGCCCCATTACATATCCTCTGCTGTCAATCCATCCATCCATCTTGTCAGTGGGCTGCATCTCATGAACCATAATATACCATAGTTTTCAGGGAATGTCTTTCTGTTGCCACTATTACAACAAATACAAAAAACATAAATCTATTTTAGTAACTAAATATTTAAAACCTGTTTTGATAATGCAAGAAGAAATATCATGATGCATATTGGAACCATATATGTGCATTTATGTCACAAAGGGATTTGCAATATGTTTCTCTAAATTTATTTATTTATTCAGGAGGATTATTTACTAAGGAGGTCCTTAGGAAATATTAATTTCCCGTATTAGTAACTCTTTCGACTGCAAAAAAACCAGCAGTTGAAAATCACTGCTTGACATTTTTGTTTTTATTAAGTCACTATATAAGATAAAATAAAGTCGCTTCCCGCTGTCTGTCTGTCCCTATGTATGCTTATATTTTTAAAGCTACGCAATAGTTTTTTGATGTGGTTTTTAATAGATAGAGAGATTCAAGAGGAAAGTTTATTTAGGTATTTAATACAAGCATAATATCCGTGCGAAGCCGGGGCGGGTCGCAAGTACAACATAAATAAATGTCTAAAGTAATAAAATATGTAACAGAAACGTAAAGGTTAATTGATAATTAGATTTTATATATATTTTTAAATTTGAAAAAATAGCTAAGTGTTACGCCATTTGAGCATAACCACAACACGTCGTGGTAGTTTTGTTATAAAGATAACACGAATCTAGTGTGGCTGTTCTACATTTACCACAACGCATTGTGGCCCGTTTTTTCGCTCAATGACCGTTTTCAATCATTGAGCGTAATAAATGTACTTATAAAAAAACGTACCGATCTTTCAAATTTATTTACAGATAAAGGAACTTTGCCTCGTCGTCCTGTGTACACGATAGAATTAAGCCCGACGGAAACGACAGTGAGTGAGAGTTCATTGAAGCCAATGACACCGCGACGGGTTAAGCGGCGGTCAGGGTCCCGCGGTACGGGGTCGTCAGTGCGGCGTTCACGGCGCTCATACCGCAACGCCGGCTACCTCGCCTCCACTGCCTCATTGCCAAGAGAAGCTCGCGCGTCCCGACCCACCTCTGCTCACTCCTCATACTCTAATTTCCATGCCGCCCGACCTGTTTCGTACCATGCACCTGAAAGAGAATCTTACGAACCGCCTCCTCCGCCGCCCGATTCTGTCCCGATAGTTACTAACAGATACGACAGTATGCGTCGGGTAGGAACTTCTGGATATGACGTCGTAGGCCCTTACAATGAGCCAGAACGATATGAACAAGAAACATACGAAAAAGAGCATTATGACCCCGAGAGGTTTGAGAAAGACCATTATGAATCTGAAAGGTACGATAAAGCACGCTACGATCCCGCCAGGAACTACGATCACAACATGCCGACTTATACTAATATGAATAGCGAGTATGAGAGTGGTCGGGAGTGTGCATACGGCGGCACGTACGGCGCCGGCGCGTACGGCGCGAGCGGCTGGGAGGCGCCGCCGCCGCCAGCGCCGCCCTACAGCGCGCGCGCCACGCCGCAGGCGCCGGGCCCGCCGGCATACCAGCCTGCTCACTCACATGAAACTTACAACATGTTGCCTTAAATTGCCTTATATAACATGTGCCTTATTCCAGTGCTGCTCGTTTATATTTAAATTTTTAAAACCTTGTTGATCTTATTGAAACGATTCGTTCTATTGTTAACTGTAATTAAGTTAGCATATAATTGACAATGTTAATTTAAAGACTTCATGTATCTAATACATTCCTTTTGAACTCTGTTAAAGTTTAGGATGACTTTAGTTTTATATTCTATTAAGTGTATATTTTTATTCCTTACGCTATGAATTGAACTGTGCATTGTGTAACTTAATATTAACTATTGTGATTAACTTAGTAGGATGTAAGACATAGGCTATGTTCATGGCTCACAATAATTTTGTATTGTATGTAGTGTATATGAGCTGTTTCGTTTTATTTTCAAACATTACTTAAATTTATTAAATAAAACAATAAATAATGTATTTGTAACATCGAAAAGTATGTTCGGTACGTACATGATCTGATCACACATAAAGCATAATTTACTTTTTGTGCATTAAGTTGTTTACTACCAGTCTATATCACATACCATACTATTATATCGGGCTCAGAGAAAAATAAATGATTAGTATCTTATAATTATTAAGAAATATCTCTATTTAAATGTGCCGGAAGATGTTGCCATCATTAGTTCTTCAACATCTTCAAAGCCTTAATAGTTCATGGTCATGATATTTAGTCATCACATTCTCACAGTTACATAGGTAAATACATTTATTTTTATAAAAAGTTTTACTTATATAAATAATGATAACACAATTAATTTTGTTAGTAATTTGATGTTTTTGTATTAATATTTAATCTCCGTCCATTCCATTTAAATGTGGTTATATTATAAAATCAACGAATTATAGTAATCTCAAACGATTCCTATGGAATAAACCATGTCATTATGATTAGTCCTTAAAATATACAAATCGAGCTTTATTAGAGTGATAAGATTTAAAATGTAGTAATATTTACAGGTATAGGTTATATTTGTACCAAATTTCCACTATTATTTTTAATACCAAATATACACCGACACACGATTTTTAATTTTTTTGACTCCTATTTTTCTCTATGGCCTAAGAGGGAATATTTTTTGAGCCTATTTATGAAATATGAAGAAATACCTTAATGATACTTCTTGGTAGTCTGTGAAATGCATGTATTATAAACGCGAAAGTTTGTTGAAAAGAAAATTAGTTATTCTTCACGCAAAAACTATTGAATGTATTTTAATGAAACTTTTCAATAATATAGCTTGTAAATCAGAAGAAGATATAGGTTAAAATTTATAAAGATATTGTGTGAATTGCCCAAAATAGTACGATAAATGTCTAGTAAGTAGGAAAAAACTGCAATCTGCGAGCTATTCTCGCGTGCGCTGCAGAAACCGTTACGAGTTACACGTTATCTTAAATATTCCTACAAAAAGAACCGTGTATAAACATTCTTTAACAGAATTGATGGTAAACGTGTTCCGTAAACGGGTAGAAAGTTTTTTGGGAATGGTTTGCTTTGAAGTTGATATCAATACTCCTTAGTGCTTTTGATTTAAATTACATTTTATTAAATAGCTGTACCGTAACTATAAGCTTTTATGTTGAGATAGGCACTTCCGTTTCGCGTCTATTTCTAGCTTTTTCCATACTTTTGCTACGGCTTTGGAGCTATAGTGGACCAACCTGGTAACAGGGAAGTTATAAACGGCTAGACGCGCCATATCGAAATCATTCCCCCGTTGGGGTTACAAGTATTAGGCCTCCCAGCCTTAAGGCTTGTAGACCCAACGTCATGCCCGGTTTTGAGGGCATCAACGCATAGAAGCGAAGCGCAGCTGCCTCGCGCCTCGCTCTCTTGCGGGGAAGCACTCGCCGCGCGGTTAGTTCAGTTACGCTGCGAAGGCCAATAGGGCCGCAGTTAGGGTATTAAAAAAAAATCACTGGCGTCTTGTTTCCCGTCGAGGCGACACCTTTGTTACTGCTACTGCGTTCCAGGGCTCAGTTTTAAAACTTTGTTGTATCTAATGTAGTGTTGCTTACAAGTAAGAACAAGTTAGTAATGACAAATAAAAAAAAACGGCTTTTCCGTTCGTTGAACAAAGATTATAATAGTTTTTTCGTACACGTGTTAAACAAATCACAATTTCAGTAAGAGTTGAGTTTGATGATTTTCATAAACGAGTAGGTACCTACCACAAGTTGTAACCGAGCCTGGCAGCAGCAACAGTATTGCAAGCACCTTATCGATATCTTTTGGATCTTGTGACAGTGACATTTTAAATTACAACAAAGAACAAACCGCAAGTATTTGTTAAATTTTGAGTTAGAGTGAATTGTGCAACCATAACATAATACAGGTATGACAGCGCAAGTCGGTTTCTTCTAGTACCAAAAGATGGAGATCTATTCAATAGCATCAGGTGCTGAGTTTGAATGTGCCTACCATGCATAATGCAAATAAAGATTTATATTTTCTGTTCTAAACTATATATGTCTTCCGATAACTAAAGAATCGACCTACTATATGGAACTGTTTTTAGAAGGGGATTTTTATGAAATGATTGGCAACAGTGAACAGAACAAGTAGAAGAATTTAATTTTAATTTTACTAGAAGTTTTCATTTAATTTCTGCCTGCTGGAAGTTAACCACTGATTTCAATTTGGTATATAAAAT
This sequence comes from Choreutis nemorana, assembly GCA_949316135.1. Taxonomy (NCBI): domain Eukaryota; kingdom Metazoa; phylum Arthropoda; class Insecta; order Lepidoptera; family Choreutidae; genus Choreutis; species Choreutis nemorana. The sequence continues at coordinate 7,503,212 of OX438598.1, forward strand.
ATATATAATCGTCTCGCCTTTTATAACTTCGCTGTTGCCAGGTGGCGCTACTGTAGTTCTGTGGCAAAAGTACGAAAACAGATAAAAATAAACGGTAAACGGAAGTGACTATCTTAACATAAAAGCTAAGAATATAATAGGTATTTCAGACAAAACGCTGCTATTTTGGAACATGTTTGAAACCTCAAATCGATTTTATTTAAAAAAAACCGATGATTCCATTAATTATCTGGTCCAGTTCTTGAATACACTGAAGCCTCCGAGTCTCCCAGCTCACATAATATAAATCAACCATAATTTTGCAACGGCACCAGATGGCAAGTAAAAACATTTGATTCCAATGTAATCGAGGCAAATATACTTACCGGTCGTTCTTGACGAGTCTGGATTTATTCCTAAGATTTCACTAACACCATCAAATTACCACATTGAATTTAAGAAAATGTAGTTTTCCATCAGTTTGCTTCAAAATAACCATAAACAAAGCTCAAGGTCAAACTAATCGGAGTAGACTTGGGGGAAAGCTGCTTCTACCACCGCCAGTTGTATATGCCATGACTAGAGAAAGCGCACAGCAGTAGCCTGGTGATTCTAGCACTCGAAGGAAAAACAAACAAAAAAAGTTTACAAAGAAATAATGCGGTATATGTAGTATTACGATTTACTTGCAAAAATATACGAGGCGAGCTTCGTGTTCATAAAATATAATATAATTTCACTTTATCTTCTTGTATCCCTACACTACAGAAAAGATTGTTTTATTCAAACATTTTAACATAATAATTTATATGTTACAACAAAATTAACGTAAAAACAATTTATAATCCTATTAGAACTATTTTCGATTTCTACGAGGACGAAGTCGCGGGCAAAAGTTAGTAGTAGAATATAAATGGCACGCTCAATAGCCTTAATGACTGAATAAACTTATTCAAATATTGCTGGATCCGTTTAGATAAAAAGAAAACTATGAATCGAGCATTTTAATTTCATTTACATAAATCTTATCTAAAAATTAATATTATCCTTAAAATTAAATAACTAAACCAATACAATTAATGACAATCATTACAAAATAAAGCATTTTTGATACAAAGTGCATAATTTTATTTAATGCAAAATTTAATTTTAAATTCTATCTCATTAACAAATCAAAAACTCTTCTTTTTATATCAAGAAAGTTATATTTCATGTACTAACTCCATTAAGAACAGGGTGATATTTGATAAAAAAGCATATATTTATTATAGTATTTATACATATCCAAATAAGTGACAGAAAATAGGCCTATAGTTTTTTTCGTAGTTGGTATTTTAAATAGCGGGAAGCGTGAGTTTCTCTCGAGGCGTGAGATCGGGATGCCATACGTCTACAATCAGTACGAGTCGCTTTCCCGTGCCGTTGTGCCAAACCTCGTGCTCGAAGCTGTCATCGAAAAGCAGCACTTTGCCTTCACGCCACGATCTGTTCATATGAACATGTATATAAATCTATTCACAATTTATTACTATATAATATCAGTGGCGTAGTTACACTGTGCGAAGCACAAAGTTACCGTATAGGATGGGGTCCTTTCCAACAAAAAATGGTGAACTTTTTTAGGTCTTCTGACCACCTAATTTTTTTCGGTTAACACGAAATTGTCCACGACCCATAGTGGACTGGAATTGATTTTTATGGACTAAGGGCATGAAAAGGTTAAAAACGTGTTTTACTGTAGTTCGTTTTAGTTTCATTTGCATTTTTCTAAAAGTTAATATACTCGGAGAAAAAATATAAAGAGTCTAGCTAACGATCGTTGTCCACGATTTTTTAACGAAATGTTTGTATAGCCACTTTTTAGAACTGTCAAACTGCGTTTCCGGTTTAATAAGTATTCATATAATTTTTTTAATTTTTAATCATATAACAAAATAAGGGAATAATGATAATTTATGTGAGTGGAATATTTTAAAAGCAGTAATCTATATCAGCGGCGTAGCGTGGGTGTCGGCTGTTCGGGGTGGAAGAAAATTTTGCCGACATTATTACTTAGGTATTTAACAATATATGTCAAAGAACAGTCATAATTCTTCTTTATTGTGAAAATCACAAATACTTTTTTTTTCACACATAAACATTGATAGAACAGGTATCGAATACTTTATGTATTAGATTCAGAAACAATATCTAGTACATAACGCCTTTTTAGCACAGCTGGAGTTTAATTTTAAAACAAAATTTGTTGGTTATAGTTTTTTTTTTCTCTAACAAATAATGTAACAAATCTGCGGATCAGAAAGCACTTATCGTAGCTGATGTACGTTTGTAGCATCTGAAACGCAATGAGGAAGTTGCCCTCTAATTTGAAAGTTTCAGTTGGCAACTTCGTTAAGTTTATCGCCATCATCTTCGATTGAAAACGTCCATTGCTAACCAATTATATTTTGGTTTTAGTAATTATTAATTATATTTTAGTAAAAGCTAAAAGTATAAAGTAATATTCACCTAATCTCTTGGTCCACTCTTAGAAACGTATTTTTAGTATTAGACAAGCCCAGGTGCATTCTTAGCCTGCAGTTTGTAGGCCCCACGTGAGGTCTGACATGAGTACCAGCCTCCATTAAACTGAATTTCACTTGGCCTCGCCTGCACGCCTCCGCTTGAGCTTTAATAATGGAGCAAGTAACCGGAGCTCTCGAACAACGACCCGGCACTTCCCGACCTTGCAAAAATAAATCCAGCTGGCTCCACTCCCCTCGCTCTTTTAAACCTTCCTTCTCTTTTTCATACAGAGCCTGTGCAGCTTGACCTTCCTAAAAAATTTAATGAGTGCTAGAACTTTAAATCTAAGTTTACATCTATACCTCAAGTTTTTTCTTTACCACCTGTTTATCTTACTTTTAAAATATCTTTCCATGATTTTTCTAGAGAACGGGCTAAGGTTAAATATGGGGTTTCGTCGACATTCCACCATGGTTTGCTTTTTAATCTCTGTACATTGTAAAGCGATCTCTGAGCTGGTGATAAGAAGTGACCGAGTTTAGCTCCCCTTTTGTGAATTTCATGAGCTTCGGCAAATTTCCCTAATAATAGATAAGCGTCGCCTAAATGGTAGTAAAATCTAGGTTCATTGGCAGGTCCTTTATCGCCCTCTAAAGCTTTTTCAAATAATTTAATCGAATCTTCGAATCGATTGTGCAAAGTTTTTAAAACAAAACCATAGTGGGCTAAGGCGACACGATCAGATGGCCACCGTTCGAGCGTTTCTTTTAATATTCCTTCAGCTAGATCTCCCCTGAAAAAGAGATGAGATACATATTGTCGGGTCAAGTAAAAACCTTGTATGTCTAAAACTATATTTTAAAGCATGAAAATGAACAACTTTCACACAATCATAGATGAGATACCACCTTTTTAACTGTGCAAAAGAAAATCATATTTGGTTAAATGTGATATGCGAAGTTTTCACTCGACACCGAAGACATCGTGATTGATCTAAGATATAGTCATTGTTTTTTTTTTTATGGATAAGAATGGGTCACGGTTGTATAAATTACCTGTTCGCCATAAGGTATGCAATCGTAAGATTGTTTCGATGACCTGGCTCTTCAGGAAAGCGCTTGATAAGAATTCTATACACTGGTTCGGTGCTTATGTAAGCACCTGAAAAAAAAAAACAATAAATAAATAATAATATACGAGAATCAAATGAAATAAATTTAGTTAAAACTAATATTTATATGTTTTTTTAATAGAAACAAGTAGGTAAACAAGGGATGCGGTTTAGAGATTTCAAGCATAGATGTACACGTAAGCAGTCTCCATCTACACTACATAGACTAAGGTGACTGCTTACTATTAGGCAGGACCAATGCTTATTTGGCATTTTAATGGTTTCCAAACATTTGGTTTATAGACGATGAGAGCGGTATTTTCGACATTTTTAGCCTCTAAGAATTACGGTTATTGCTTACCGGGTGGGTTGTGTGCGTTTCTGACACTATAATAAATACATAATATGTGCAAAAAGAAGTTTTTGGAAATATCTAAAATCTAACCTCTAAATTTCATCCTGTTTATAGTTCTTAGAGCGACGTCCAATAACTTCTTATCAGGCAGGCTTTCATGAATTTTCAGCAGGTCGAGGTAAGCGGCTATCGCCCGGGAGAGAAGTTTGTTGTCTCGTTTTTCTTCTGCAGCGCCATCTAGTGCCGTCGCGATGATGTGCTTGGCTCGGGCGCTATCACGTAGTTTCTCCGCAGAAGCCCGGCGCTCCGCTGACATCCACGACCCCTCCACGTTAGTACACAACACACTTACACACACACGTGCTTGCACGACCTCTAGGAGGTCTTCACAAATATCAACTAAAACTAAAATGTTTGAGTCATCGAGAACTCGACAGTGAAGACAGGCGCGGGGTGCGGGCGCGAGTCTCGACTGAACGAGTCGTCAACGAGTCAGGAAAAATGGCACAACGAACAAAGGGATAGGGGAAAATAAAACGCAAAATAGTTAGTCCAGCCACTCCTGGAACTAAACATAAAATATAAGAAACTGATTCATTATTTGTAACTTTGTATGAATAGGGCAATTTTTGGAACAATTGGGTTTGGAATATTGAGGCTCATTAAAACCATGCTGTTAAAAAATACATATAAAATAAAAACATGCTTTAAGCACTCGACTGCACCATCGGATAACAAGGGTATCAGCAAAGTAACAACAAATGCAATATTTGAACATCCATGTTAAAAAAAAAAACTATATTCCTGGCAAATGCCCATTGTCTTAGGAAATTGCCTACATTTGGGAGGGTGGAAATATGGTTTTTCCTTCCATAATCTTAATCTAAGTAAAAAGTTATAATCTTTAAATATGAATCTATGGATTATGTGGATGTAAAACCAATATTTCAATGGGTCTTTAATCTCCTTAAATAATATTATTAATGTTGCAGATTCGAATCTGCAATATGCTATATTCAATAGGAGCTTTAATACTGTAAGAAATATAGTCGCAAAGACAAATAAATACCTGGCGCATCTCTTGCTCGGCTTGGTCGAGTTGATCGCGCCAGTAACTGTCACTAGGCTCGCCTGGCCAGTCGTCCAAGTAGCTGTTACCACCATCCTCTGGAAGAAATATATTAAATATATAAATATAGGTTATATCCCCCCTTTGTTTTTCTATAGACAATTAAGCATTAAAAAAATTCTTCTTAAGTCTATATTTATACTAGTCGACTTACGTCCATAACTAATGTATTTAAATGATTTAAATTAATGGTATGATATATTAAAAGTGTAAAATCCTTCGGCGTTTTAAGAGTAAATAAAGTTTAATTTGTTGGCAATGATTTTAAAAAGCACGATTCTTACTTCTAAATTAAGACAATAACAGAAAAACAAATCCACTCACATTCGGTTAGTAAAGGTGTCAATTAGAATTAAAATCATGCTTTAAGCGCTACAATGTAACATTAAAGCAGCACACTCAAACCGATCCGTGATTACTATTCTTTGGTCCCGGCCTCTCTGGTTCGGGCAGGCGACCGTATTTAGCTTCTAAGCGGCTTAGCAGTTCAGTGTCATCGACATCTGATATCTCTTCTTCATCTTCTTCTTCCAACTCCTCTTCTATTTGTTCGTCGTCTATAATTTCTACGTCGTCTGGAACGTCTTCATCTTCAACTTCTTCCAGTTCAGGCTCCAATTTTTTTATCATCGGAGTGGTTGATTTAGGAATTTCTTTCTTTGGTACAACAACTTCTTCTTCTACTTCCTCTTCTTCTATAACCTCTTCCTCGTCACTATATATTTCTTTATCTTCCTCCTTCGATTCAATCGCAACTTCCTCCTAAAAGTTTCATGTTTTTTTTAGTTTGTAAATAGTTCTTATTTTACAACATTAATGTTATTTACCTCGGCTTCAATAGTTTCTATCTCATCATCTTCACTTTCTTGTTTAGGCGTAGGTGCTGATTTAGTTATTGTAGGTATGGTTCTAATAGATTCTCGTTCAACAACTGGTTGAATTTGTTGATCAATTTTTGATGCTACTAAACAAAAAGTTTCGTGTGAGAATTGTTTTAAAATAAAATAAATGATTTATATAATGTGTAAAAACCTACCAGGAGGTGCGACTTGATCCGGTATTAGTGTCATACGTCGGTCTACTGCTGTGGGCTCATCCGGAACATCTTGTTCCTCACTGTCAGGGACATCTGTTACCAAGTTTACCAACTGTTTCACGAACTTTAAAAGTGTATATGACCATGTGTATACTTAACTGTGCACGTAATGTGAAATTTAGATCTGATTTCAAAATCATCAAGACAAAATTCAAGGATCATCAAATTCATAAATTACATTTTAATTTATTAATTTAATGGAGATAAGAATTGATAAGTCTAATAAGATTAGGGTATATGGTGTACGCACCGCGCGGGGCTGTGGCGCGGCGGACGACCGCATGTGTTGCCACCAAAAGTGCGGCTCCAACTGACAGCTTCAGCCACACTGCAAAACACGTGTCACTTTTAATTGTATAATTTGAACGTGACCGTGGCGTGAAGGCTACAATACCTTTTATATGTCCAATATGCTTGTAGAAATCTACAGCATACGAAATAATTTAATTCTTAATTTAACTTGATTTAAATCAATTTAAGTGGGTAAAGCGAAATACGAACAAATTTTTCAAATTAAAATAAATTAACGGTAATTTGACACAAAAAAAAATGATATGATAAGAGAACATACTGTTATTTTGCTGATCTAGCCGGTTAAAATGATTGACTTATTTTTTATGTATTAACCAACTCCCTGATTAAGTTTGTCAATTATTTTAATAACCTTAAAATTTTGGAAAAAGTTTGAACATTGACATTTATAACTTTTTAAAACAAATTATCTCATAATAATCATTCTATCACTAAAGGTTGTGTCCGTGCTTGATTTTTAACACAAATTAAAATTCATTTATCAATATATCAATAAATCAAACAAAATTTTAAACGTAAAACAACATTCATAGTTTACTTTGTGGCTATTTTGTGTTTAAGTCCAATAAGCAAAGGGTTGCAATAAATGAAAGAATAAAAAAATATAACATTTATTTTTACTACATGTGAACATGTTGAGATTAGATTTCAAAGTTCAAACCGAAGCAAACAGTTAAACAATATGCTTGTATAGTCTATTCAGATTTTATTTTAGTTAAATGCATTTTTATTAATATTAATCTGATAAGTATCCAACAACAAATCTTGAGAACTTTAACTTGACCGTCAGATAAATATAGATTTAAAACAGTTTTTTTTTAATTATAATTTTAAAATAATGATAATAGAATGTAGATTATTGTCGATGATAGCATCAGATTAATAGGCTTCGTTTAGGATATTGCAGTATTTAAAGCCAAAAAGATTACTGTTAGGTTTGCAATAAAAAATAGAATAGTTGTTAATGATTGCTGACGATGTTATTTGCATGCTATTAGACTATTTTCGATTTTTATCAACAGTTGCACAAATCATTCATAGAAAAAGTCATGCAAGCTATGATATTTATATGCAATGTAATGATAGATGTATCATTATATTGCCTAAGCTATTAGGTAGTAGGAGTACTGCGAGATTTTATCGTGCTTAATCCCAACAAAGATAATTCAATGAACAAGGAAACTTAAATAAATGGGATAGTCTGTAAAAAGTAAAGGGATGGGAAATAACCTCCTTTAAAAACTCTTTGCCAACTCAAGAAAAAATATTACAGCATTACTTACTGTGGATTAGTTAAGCTAGACGGGCAGAATAGAAATCAATGCTGCTAAGATACTGTTAGCAAAAGGCAGTTTAATGTAACTTGGTTATATACTCACTATGAGAGGCGCCCTCCTCCTCACGCCTTATCTCCTCCTGCTGCTTTTCATACTCCTCCTCCTCAGCCAGGGTGTCTGGAGACTGTTCCACGGAGTTGTCTTCATCTTCAACCTGGTTATTGAAATGTAAAATTAATATTAGATTTTTCCAAAGAACCAATAATTTTTGTAGGTATTATTCGTATTTTTTTTGGTTGTCGATTCATTTGTTACACTTTGTCATCTAAGATACAAGTGATCTTACTGGAATTAGTTATGAACATAATTTCTTAGTCAAATTATAAAACATACAAATTAAAAAAAAAATGTTTAGAATCAGATTTAGGTACGTAATATTTAACTATAAGTTATACCTCTAAAAATGGTTTCCCTGCAGGTGCTGTGAAATGGTCGACGACCTCTGGCTCAATATCGTCATCATCGTCATTTTCAAGAAACTCTTCATCTTCATCAGCAGCATCACCTTCAATTACTACTTCTTCATCGTTCTTAGAATCGTTATCGTCGTTACCATCATCTATAAAATCATTATTAATCATTGACATTCTTACAACTTACAAAGGAGTCATTTATCCCTTGTGTATAATCTCCTTGTATAAATTATCTCTAAATTATCTTGTGAAATTGTAGGCTTGTTTAAGTGATTAAATAACACTTGTATCAAATATGGAAAAGACTACAGTATTAAAATAATGGCAGTTTACCAATTTAAAACACATGTTAATTGTTTAGCAATCTAACTAAACTAATTTTTATTCAAACTCATGCATAGTACGTGCAAATGCATATGGGATGGCAATTAAAAATGTGTGGATGGTTTTTCGTTTTGTTTAGTTTATCACCTTGATCATCTTCTTGGCTATCTTCTTCGGGTAGAGATGGAAGGTCCACTGATATTGGTTCTTCGTCAGACGCTTCTTTTTCGATTTTCTCTACTTCTACTTCTTCTTCGCTTTCTTCTTGATCGTCATGTTCGTCTTCGTCCTAAATCAAAAAAACATTAAATTCTCTAAAAAAGATGTAAGCTAGTCTGGTATTATTTTGCCGTATAAAAATGGTTAAAATTTTATAAGCCATCCAAAAAATCAAAAAGGTGTGTTGTATTACTTTAAATTTGTGTTTAAGTTTCGCTGTTATAATTGATCAAGCTTTAGGCGTAAAATTCAAAATTTTATCAAATATTTTTAAACACGTTCAGTTTAAAAAGAAGAAGGAAGACGTTTATACTATAAAACAATATCATGCTTAATCTAAATTTTATAATATTAGGATAGTTAATTCTAAAATGAACTCTTTATTAGTGCCAATCAAATTGTTAGTTCTCTAAATTTTGATTAAGTTTGTATATTCAATTTGAAGCAAATCACTCTTCACGAAATAATATCAGCACCTCGTCATCTTTTTCGGCACTAACGTGGTCATTGTTTTCTAAAGACGTATCGTCATAATTTTTATCTTCATCATCGATTTCACTATTTCCCTCCCCATATGTATTGTCATTTTTGTAAAAGTCTTCTGAACTATCCTCGATGGCTTCATCATCTTGTTCTTCGTCATCAACATCTCCACCTAAATCATAGCTTTCGCCGTCTCCTTCTTCATCCTAATTATTAAAAACATCCATAAATCCACCTTCAAATGAAGTTATTAATTTAGCAAAAATTTTGTTAGCACTCCAATAATATTTAAAAATAAACGTAGGTTCTTTGACACTTAAATTTAATTAACAACAAAGCACACCTCGTCATCCTCTAAATCCTGTTCTTGACTTTCTTCGTTTGCAGGTTCATCATCATCTAAATCCTGTTCTAAACTTTGTTCGTCTGCAGTTTCATCGTCATCTTGATCATCCTGTTCATAACTTTCTTCATTATCATTACCCTCATCATCATAATTTTCGTCTTCGTTTGTTGGGAGATCCTCTTCTTCATGTTCTTCATGCGCATCATCATTTTGATCTACTTCATTACTATGTTCATCTTCGCCGTGATCGTCATTATCATCCTAATATTGAATTACAGTTGCAGAAAACTTAAGTTATTGTATATTCAACAAAAACATTTTGTTACATTGAACATTAAAATATCTAAGAAAGTTATATCAGAAAACAATTGTGTAAAAATAATTTAATCGAATTTATTCCGGATAATTTATCCAAAACAATTTTGAAAAAAAAAATCTGAATTTGTTATATTTTTGTATTGGAAAAAAAAGCAGACGCTTCACCCGATGGAAAGTGATACCGTCGCCTATTGAAACGTTGAAACCTTTGATGTTTGAAACGACAAGAGCATCGCCAATGCGTTACCCATGTCGATGAAAAGATATTCATAGATACCATTCGTGCCGTTGATTCAGGTTGTTCAAGTGTTACGAAACGAATTTTTTGAAGATTTTTGACCTTTCTTCGGTGTTACGCACCGTAACGTTTTTAAATATTAGGATCTTTGACATCGACAACACGAAACACAGCGAATGGCTTCACGGCAGAAATTGAAAGCAGGGTACCAACCCAGACGATTTTGCACACAGATCTACCACCTGTACTATTGTGTGTGTGTGTGTGTAGCTGTGTCAAATAAGAAAAGAAAGACAAAGAGTGTAGCATTAAAATTCATACTTTTCAGAAATATTTCATGAAATAAACTTTGTAATATGTTGAATAACAAGATCTGTTAGATGGAGCAAAGAACAATGGCAAACTCTCATAAGTAATTTTATTCAGTGTAAAATAAAAACGTACTTATATAAAAATCGCATTGAGTGCCCCAATTACTTTTCGATAGTCTGTTGTATACTTTTTAAACTAAGAACTAGGGGAATATTTTACTTCACTTTTTAGTTTTTTGGTTATGTGACAACCATTATTATCATTATGTATTAAACCACAAACCAACATTGAAAATTTAAAGTTATGTATTATAATATTCTCTTTATTTAAAGTTATTTATATTCGTGGATTTTTACGAATAACTACGCCACCTATCGAGGAAAAGCCACACTAGTAAATATAGTAGATTTTTACTAGCTCTATCGATTGGATTATGGCAAGAACATCTGTGATGAAGATGGAGATAGGAGAAATGTTACAGATAAGATTGCCATATCATATTTATAATTTTTGCATAACTATTCGATATTAATCTAGAAGGAATATGAGAAAATGGTTAGTAAATGAAGGATGTTTTTGCATTCAACTAAAATAATAACATGAAGGTATTGCGAAAAATGGATTCTATTTCACAATCAATGATGATCCTCTTTAAATAATAACATGAATTCCTATTTATTTCCAGAGTTATTTTACATTTAATAAAATACATTTAGAACTATGTTCATTCTTTTCGTATATTTCGCCACTGATCTTTATGTGTTTAAGTTTTATAACCTGCTAGTTTAAATATTGAATTTTCTTTCTGTCTTCAGCTAATGTATTATGAAGAGTTGTTATACAGAAGAAAAGAAAAATATATATCCTATCTCGTTTTTACTATTTTAATCCCTCTTTAATGATAGTCAAATGAGTTATATTCTTAATAAACTTACATGATGTTTCAATTCCAGGGTGTGTATATCATGGTGGTCATCATCAGCTGCATCTTCAAGCCAGCCATCCAGAACTCCAGAGTAACGGGACTCCACTGAATTTGCTTCCACTTACAGTTCAAAGACAATAATTGAGTTACTATATTAGAAATGTACTAAAATATGGTAATATAATCGATCCTAATAACTTATTGATACACAATCAAGTGACAGAAAATGTCCTCCCACTACACAGTAAAAATATAGATTAATTGGTAATATGTTATTGAAATTTTGTAGCATAAGAATTAATTAATTAAATATCTTGTTTTTTTTTTTTCTTTTTGAACAGATGGAAATTTTAAGGCAATTTAACTTAAAACAGTTGTTCACTTACATTCAGAGAGGCCTCTATTCTCCAATATAATCAGTCCAATAAGAGTTAGGAGGACAGCAAGGAGGGAGAAGAATATGATCTTAGCACACCAGTGTCCACCGGTGCCATGATCATGGTGTGAATGCATGAACACATCTCCCTCGCCGAACACCGCCGACGTACCACGAGGCTCCTCCGCATTCAACTCATCTGTTTAAACAAACCAAACAGATTACCATTAAAATATAACGTTTTATTATTCAACAAATTGTTAATACACTCTGTTTATTTACCCTTCTTTTTCCTTTTGTCCTTGCGTTTTCTTGGCTGCACGTCTCCTGACATGACTATACAATCTGGCGCTCTCGAGGCGACAGACACCCACTTATTGTTTCATAACCCTGTGTAAACAATGAAGATGCAATGAACCCACTATTAATTTCCACACGAGGTGTACAAGATTCCAAATGCGCAATTTTCCCAATTAAAGACCATTGGCGCACATTGAAAATTTAAAATAACCTACATACAACGGATTGCCACTACTGCTTTCTTGAATTTATTTTAGAATTAACCTAAAAATAGCCGGCGAGACAGCTGAGAACCGAGAAGACAATCTGCGGTGGGAGGGAGGGAAGGGTTTCACTCAGGAATTATTCCTGCACTGAAAGAGTCTGTCACTGTCATCTCTGACAGCTATTACCAAGAAAGAGTGCGACAGATTGAATAATAGTCAAAACCAAAACATTTTTCACTATCAGACATATTTTAAGAAGAAAGAGAGGTGTTTTACGTTGTAAGTTGTATCCATTGTGACGTTTTCTAACATAACTAATATTTTTGTTGGTTGACAGAAGTTGACAGACCTATTGCCAAGAAGCAAACCAAAATCTTTCTAGGTTAGTTGAAAAACCAGTAAATTAATTGAAATTTCTTTAAATTCTAGCTAAAGTGTCAAACTATAATCGCAAAACGACACTTCATTTTTGAAGGATTGATTGTGTGCGAAATTTTCAAATAGGATGTGGCGTCTTTCACCTAACAAGGATGCAGAGTGATACCAGCTTTTGAATATTTTCCGTTATGTATTCGAAAAATGTATTTAATTTAAAATACATACATTTTTAATAATTGTTTTTTTTAAATGTTGTGTTCAACAAGTACCTTATTTAATTTAATTTGTTAAAAACAAACACAGGACAGTAGAATTTTATAATCATAATTTGAGTTTAATATCCAAGGCGATATTCATATATCGATTTGGAAAGCACTCCTTCACCCTTAAAATTAAAATCTCTCCACTTATCGGTCAGCAAATTTTTTAAATTAATTTAAAGGTATAGGGGTAAAAATATACAAATTTTTAAAAGCGAGGCTTATACTAAAATAGTCGCTATTTTTTTTACTAAGAACCGCTTTTGAAATTGATATATGAATATTATCGTAGTAAATTTATCTTAAATGTTGATATTATATTTTTATTACCTTGTTTTTGTTTAACAAAAGTATTATAAGTTGGCAGTAGTAAGCATGCTTGTAAGACATAAGACGCCGTCTACTTGTGTGGCTATTACGCACACAATCCTTTAAAAATAAACTGTGTCGTCTAGTTTGCGATTGTTGCTTGACACTCTAGTTAGACAGGTTAGTAATCAAAGACATTGAAGTTGTGTGTACTCTACACTGGATCCAGTTCTACTGTTTGTATCAACTTCATCCTGTCTTTGCTCGAACGAGTGACATATGCGTTTAATTGTGTATTGTATGCGAATGCCGTGCGTTTATGTACGTAAAATAGCTACCAAAGACTGCAATGTACGTATATATTGACAGCTACATATGAAAGTCAGAGAGAGATGGAACATGCGGTTAAGCATAGAACCAACTGGACCAAAGTTGAAACACTAGAACTCGGATGCAGGTTGAGATTAAGATATCGTTTTCTTTGCCAGACAGCAAAATTACAACCAGCGCTAAACGCAAATGCTTTGAATCTCCCAAAATGTATGAAGTTGATGTATTATTCAACGGTTATTCCAATTTGAACATGGACTCCCAGACGATGACGGCAAACTGCAGTTGTACTTTAGTGAGAGGAAGGTCGAACATTATAGTAGACACGATGACTCCGTGGGATTCAGAGAAAATAATAAATGGTGCATTACTTATTTTCATGTAACTTATTTTATTAAGTGCCCAATCGTTTTTTTATTCATCCTCGGTCTCAGTCGATCTATAATTAGGGTCTTGAGTTCTATCTGTTGTTATTTAAAATAAAATTAGCAATAATTTCATATCGTCGATCTTTGTGGCACAGTTGTGTGCTACGCAAGGTAGGTGTGGTTCCAGGACTTATCTTAGGGGGTGAGGAACAATCTTGGCTTAAGGCGGCTAAATGTGGCAAAAAAAACACTGAAAACAATCTGAAAGCGACCCAAAGAACATTGAGCGTTAAAAATATTTACCCGCTCGCTAGCTGTATCAGTGTACCCGGAGTAAATTTCTTCGTGCTAACGCTAAAGCTGTTAAGGCCTACGGGCCGCAGCACTCGTCGTTTAGGGGGGAAAAATCGTTGCGTGCTGCACTGTCTCGTAACATCTAATAATAATAATAATTTATATCACAACATACAATTTGATTCAACCCTGCAGAAATATATATTATAATTCAAATCACAAAAATATTGACACAATTGCCGCAAAAAAACTTGCGATATAAACCATGTCTTCACCTTTAAACATTATTTCTCTAAACTCCGCTAGAGGGTATATAAATAGAATACATAGAGAAATAGAATAGAGGGATATTTAAGTTCGGATCCCATTTTTTTACAAATTTAAAAATAAATATTATAAACCAGGTTTTTTTAAGTGTCAGCCGTTTTCTTTTTAATTGCCTTGGTCAGCTTTCGTTAGCCAGAATCTGCCGTTAGCAATGTTTTAAAAAGCGCGATTTTAGCACCTAACAATAAGTCTGTATAATGTTAATGTACCTTATTCATTAAACCGTTTTTCGATTCATATATTTAATTTAAAAACATTTAAGAACCAAAAAATCCTAAGATGCTAATCAAGTTTCGTATCTAAAATTTATATTTGATCTAAATTGCAATTTGTGATTAAAATATCGACAATAGTGGATTTTTCCTTCACTGAAATTTGGTCAAAAAAGTTATCGGACTACATAGGATTCCATGGAATCATGGAGTATTTTCTCATTTTCCCAAACCTTTATATATAAAATACTGTTATAATGATACTACAATTATTATGTTGTTGATTGCAACGCCGGATTAATGGAGAGCGATAAGATGGTTACTTACCCGGGAAACCAGGTTCAGGGGGACACCAAAGTCACAAATGAAGGGCCCTAAAAATAACATCTGAAATAAAGATCAGTAGTTTAGCACGAGAGCTAAGATAAATTTATGAGGTATATGCGACTGGCCGTTTGGCGCAACCCTTATACGAGCACCCTAGATGATCGCCTGATTAGCCTATTAATTGGCACTACGTGAATGCATCCTGTTCTGATTCAATTTAACTGAAATTCGGCAAAAAAACATTCGGAAATCCATATTGGATGGGTAGGGTAATCAGTAGCGGCGGTTTAAATTTGTAGGTTTACTCAGCTTTCTATCATGGAAACGATGACTAGGAATCGTTGTGCATAGTTATAGGGAGTCAATTGGAAAGCTCTTAAGTAAAATCATGTATTGACAAATATTTGCAATTAGACCCATTATTTACAAAACACATTGTTTCGCTGGATGTAATTATTGATATATATGTATCTCGTATCGTTGTTTAGTACGTTTTTTTTTAAATAATAATTTATTTCAGCTCTAAAAACAAACAAGGTGAATCCAGACGACATTAACTACGTAATATCTACACATGGCCATTCTGATCATATCGGAAATAATAATTTATTTTTAAAAGCTAAACACATTGTTGGATTTAGTATTTCTCATAAAGATTTGTACTATTTCCATGACTTTGATAAAGGTAAGGCCTTTTTTTTGGTATTTGGAAGATTAGTGAAGTAACAACATCAGCAGATTTTATAGCAATTTTAGATTTGTTGAAAAAATATATTTTATTTCCGATTTTTCGTTAATATTGATTTTATTTTAATCTAATTACAGGTGAAGAATACAGAATAGATGAGTTTATTAAAGTCATTCCAACTCCTGGCCATACATTATCAGATGTTACGGTTTTAGTAAGAACAACAAATGGAAATGTAGCTGTGACCGGTAATCTTTTTTAGTTTTACAGTAAAAATACAAGATATTTGATTGTTTTTATCTGGCAGTATGTAAATATGCAGTCCATGATCGATTTATGATAACTGACACAAGTAGTTAATATTATTATTGAACAAACTACCTACCTAACTTTAACATATTAGTTAGTTTGAACAGTATACCACATTTTTTTATTATTTCTATTTGCTAGGAGATCTGTTTGAAAAGTATGAAGATGTTGACAACCCACAATTATGGCTTGAAGCAGGCAGTGAGGATCCGGTTCAACAGCGTAAGAACAGATCCAAAGTTGCCGACTTAGCAGATTGGATTATACCAGGGCATGGACCCAAGTTTCAGGTCAACGAAACTATAAGGCAACGACTCCGAGAACAAGCAATAGAAACTTCATCCTGATTTTTGTATGTAGTAAATCTTCAAGACGCATGTGCTTGGATAGGGATCAAAAAAGTGAAAGTTGACCAGTTACAGAATCGTCTCTAATCCGTGTTTTATAAATGTATAATCAAATCCTTACATTCAATATTTTCTGTATCTTATTCATGATATTATACACTATCTAATAAAGTGAGCAAGTACATATGTGTGGTTGAATTTGGCTACCCATGAGTAAACATTTCATCATCAAAAGATTAGCTTAGATCAGGCGAACGAGTCTGAATATTAAAAATATCTATATAGTATATACGATTAACTTAGAAGGTTTAACGACGAAATTTAAACGATTTTTCTGATTGTAGTACATTTTTAATTCTAGTTATACTGGATACTCAATTTGAAATGGAAACATATGATTATTAACTAAGATCACATAAATAAGTTTTCTATTTAAAATACATATTCACGATTTTACACGACGTCACATATCTCACGTTATAATTAATTGAAATTTTAAAGTAACTTCTAGTATTTAGCAAACTTGAGATTTTAAAGCCTCTTACTATTAGTTTCACAGAATAAAATTAAGCAAGTTAAATAGAACACCAAAATCCCATACATCTAAGTAGATACTCATTAAAAACAACTAACACACTTAAATTCGACAGTTTTTAAATATTTTTATTTTAAACAAGCTTCGCTTTAAATTTTAATCTTATTTTTACAAAAATCTATTAGTGTCCCACACTTGTTAACACGTTAAAAGTCATCAATTGACATTAAAAAAAAACATTTATTTTTATCGGCAATGCACCTCCTAGAACCCTACGTAGATCTGTCGACTTTTTAAAATATGTAAGTTTACAATAAAATGAGTCACAGACAAGTTGATGAAAATTTAAACTTTCAAAAATACTTTTAGAACAGAGATAGTTTTGGCATTTGGAATTATACAAAAAGAAAGCCATATATTACATAAACATATTTTATTATAAAGATAGCAAGGAATTATTTGGAAAACTTTTGAGTTTTTTAATCGACTAGACTGATCATTATTACAAAGAAATACCAAGTATGGATAAGAAAGCTAATTTATTGAAGCACATTTAGCTATATTGTTTTTACAAATATAACATAATCAACAACACCTATAACAATAAAATATTTGACTTTTACGTCAAAGCAAATCGTTTTTATCGAATTGATACACTATTTCTCACCGGTATGAGAAATAGTGAGAATACATTGTTCTCTTTTGATCTATTTAAATTACATATTTCAGGGCATTTAAGATTTACAGTTACTGTGTTTTTTTTTACAATCTTCACAATAAAATTAAAAGATGTGGCACTATCGAACTTGCATCAGTTCGCGATACTCTATATATTACTTCCAGTGATACCTTCAACAGAGATCCGTGTGTCCACAAGTCCTGGCCATAATTGCTGCGTGCAATAAATTAAAAACAAAATTTCCTATTATATTACAATTCTAGAAACCTATAAAATTCCTAGACCATCGTATCACAGTCATTCATAATAAATCTAAAATGCTTAGACATGCCCATATCCGTTCCGTACATTAATTGATAGCTGCAAACAAAAACAAAACAAAGATGAAATACATACAAACAAGTACAGATAGTAAAACAGTACGAATCTGGTACAAACTACTAACAGGGAGAAATTAAAAGTTTGTCTCAATTCTCAATTTCATACTATCTGTACACTCCTAAGTTATAATACTTGAAAATATACATGTTAATAAATATAATGCATAAGACAAGGCTTTGTCTTAAAAATCCAACCCTCGATATAAATGAAATGAAATATTTGTATAAATAAAAAGGTAAGCGCTGTTTTTTCTGTTCAAAGCACATCGCAAAAGCTAATAAAGCCTTTTGAGGTCTAATAATAATTATTTATAACTTAGCAAGACGACAATAAGGCATCGGATTCGATTCACAAATGAGCCGAATGTGTTAAAAATACAATGATATGACAAGCTGTCACTGCAGGAAAATGTAACATCATTTGGCGACACCAACTTCCATAGTTGGGCTTCGCTCGAAATGTTTTATGAATCTTTGATAAGCCTATCGCACTCGTTTAAAGTATATTTTACGAAATTTTAGTTTTCATTCAAATTTGAATGTGTTCTATCGGCATTTTTTTTCGTACAACACCAAAAGGAAATGTGATGGTAAGCATTCACCATAGCCTATGAATGAATGCTTGATTTTTTATATTTAAGGCAAATTTACCTGTGGGTCAATGCTAGCAGGTACAGGTTGAGGTTCGTCGATGCAAATATCAGAGTCTGAATCAGTTCTACGCAGTGTAGTATCCTGAAACACATCAGTTTAAAATTAATTTTACTCCTAAAATATATTAAATGTAAGCTAAAAATAATAAAAATATTTTAATTACTTACAACTTAAATGTTACATTTTGAGATAAAACTAATTTTCGTCACACTAGGCGTAAGCCTGTGTTATGAGACCCTAATAGATTAAAAAAAAAAAACATTCGTGGCCCTAACTGAGCTAAAAGGAATAAATTATGAAAAGTACAACAAAATAACTAATTAAAAACTGGTCGAGTGTGACTCGGACTTACGCGTGGTGGGTTCCGTAGCACCTTGTATGATTAAATATTATATGGTTTAGATAATATCATAAAAGAAACGAGCAAACCAAAAATTTTGATAGCCTTTAATTTGGAATTTTTGTTTTTTGTATTTGTTGTTGTAGCGGCAACACATATAGACATTCTTTTGAGAACTTCAAGGGTCTAGCTATAATGGTTCATAAGATACAGCCCGCTGACAGACTCATGGAGGGACGGAAAGCAAAGTCTTAGTAATAGGGTCCCGTTTTTCACCCTTTGGGTACGGAACCCTAAAAAACGTTAAGGTTAGGTATTTGAACTTAAATAATAATATTGATTATTAACATCATCGTATAGTTCATAAATATTACAAAGGAGTTCATGTTTGTAAATATGCTGACACTCTATGGCGGTGTGTATACTATTTATAGCAAGTAGTGACATAAGACCATCACACACTATACAAAAACTTTCCGATCTAAATATATATTTTTACTTTTCAATAAAAATATACAAGGAGACTTTTAAAAGATCTAAAATGAACGAGCTAAAATGAATGAACTAAACTATTTCTAAATCATTGTGCTAAAAGTAATGTCTTTGTAAGAAAAATTCCATTGAGATCAAATACATAGTTTGCTAATTTTGTTTGTTATACTTCGAGTATTATTGTTTTCATAAACTTAGATCTCTCGTATCTTCTCGATTTTTGCTGAAAGTAAAAGAGGTAATTTGTTTTGATTAATTATATTACAGTTTAGATAAATTAGTATTTATTTGGAGCCTAGTTATGTAGTTAAATAATTAGTGGAGACACTTAGGTTGATTACATTGTAAAAAGAGGTGCAGTTAAAAAACTCCTTTCAAAAGAAGTTCAATTAAACTATTGTAAACTACCGATTAAACGCTAGATTAGGTCACACACTGCTATAAAAGCTTACTATATTTTGGTACACAATAAAATTAAAGAGAAATGAGGCTTGTGTCCAAGTACGATGTCAAGTTATTTAGATACAAAGCTTTTGTCTTCTAAATATTGTAATTGTTTGGATAGGCACTAACGCATTTATAAATAAATAGCATGCTTTTTTGATCATTTTGTTTTATTTATTAATCCGTCTCGACATATTATTAAATTTTTTGAATCATTGTGTAAGTTATGTATTCTTGCTTTCATCTTAAATTTGTTCCATGTTCCGGTCGCAGTTAGCTTTATTATTTTTATGTCAATTTGTATTAGATTTAAAAAATATTGCAATGTATTCCTGTAAATTAACAAATCTATTTTTGTGAATAAGTAAGGTTCTAAATATCTCACCCCCTGTGTGTACTGGTGCGTAGTAGTAAGAATGCGAGCAAGGGGCCTCATGAACCGAGGCAAGGTTTCAGTAAGAGGGGGCCTCGCATGGGTCAATAGGGGCTTCAGCAGTTTTGAATCAACTGCACCCCAAAGCTTAGCGAGTCGGGCTTTTTCACCAGTACCGCCTTCACCTCGTGGAGTTTCCTAAATAAAAAAGCAAAATCTTTTTACACAGAACTATTTGATTAAATTTATTTTAAGAACAAAAGGACTGTTTTAAATTTAAGTTAACTAGCACCAATACTTATATAAAGTTGGTTTTGGGCACTATAATCAAATAAATTAATTTATTCTGGAGTAGCAGACGAGTCTGTTACGAATTATGAATATTGATAAGCAGTTACCTTCCTATCTAATATATATAATATATCGCAGCATATTTTAATGTATTCTGATAAAAATATACCAATCAATTGATCGTCGATATTGTCGTTCAATAGGCATTAATACTTTAACTGATCTAACAAGTAATAGAAATAGAAAACAATATCTACTATTGAAATTCAAACGACAGACGATCAATGGATTGATTTAGTAACACTGTAAAGAGGTACATTTCCACCCTCGAGTGCTACAAATGTGTTCGAAGACCTCGTTTAGCGTTACAATTCACCACAAATAACGATATTAGATGGAACCGTAATGATCCAAATGACATTTCATAAAAGGATGGCCTAATTCACACAGTTCCCTTTAGCCATGATTGACCAGAGCTTTTGAAAAATGGTTCTTAGGTCACTATGGTTCTGAGGTCGTCAAACATAATTTTGGACAGATGAAGGACTTAAATATATATTAAGTGAAATAGTACATACTTCGAAATAGTTTAGTTGCCAAGGCATTTTAACTTCTTTATCGCCATTTCCCCACTTAACTACCATGCGGCCACTCTTTACATGGAGAAAAAACCAAAACGAAAAAAGTGTCAAAATAAAACATGCAATATTAGTAGTAAAAATACTTAACAATGTTAACTGATTATTTTTGTTACCCATATGATCCTTAATATCTGAAATAATCAGGTGACATTACCGTGTTAAGATTAGAAAATAAGTCAGAAAATTAATAAAGATGTGAACCATGCTAAAAAACTGTAGATATATTAGAAATATTAATCTGACTTGACAGTTTTACAAAACGGTATTATCTTGGTATTTTGGCACCACAGCATCCCATAATTTTTTATTACCATTAAGCTATTTTTTGCATGAATAAATTATCATGATGCCTTTTTACCATTGTTTGTCCATTCATTTAAAATCTATAGCGTTCTAAAATAGCAAGCGGCTGAATAGCAAGATAGTACACGTTTTAATTCATGAAAAGAAATATTAGTAGAAGTCATAACAAAAGCAAGTAGCCAGTTGTTAGTAGACGCCATGCGTATATTGCGTGCATTGATTGATTAGTCTTACTGGTGCCATGTCACTACTGGCTCGCGATGCCGAGTCCAAGTTTCGGAGACTCAAACCTATGTCCCCTGGCTGAACAACAACATCAAGTTATTTTCCCACACGCCTTTTAATATGGTCCAGATAAATTTTCACCGCAACAAAAACATAAATCAACCCGGTAACCAGATATCTTTGTTATCACGAATTGGAAACAAAATCTTGTACTATTAGTTAATATAAAAAACCCCTCCTACTTGTAGCCCTGGTTACGGTGCTTATGGGTTACATAAAATGAGCCATTTTTGACCATAAAATGCATTATTACCTTGCGTAATTAAAAATGAAGTTTATGGTCATCAATTACACCTCTATTTAGGATTAAACAACATTAAACATTTCTGCTTTACGTGTTTTAATAAAATTTCATGTAGTTTAAGAAAGAAAACTATTTCTAATATTTAAATATTAATTAATTAAAACATCTTAAAGCAGATGAACATTAATACATGTGAAGCTGAGACGTCTGATTCAATGATACTCACGGGAGCGCCGACGTCCGTCGCCTGGTACAGCTGGCACAATAATGTTGTATTAATTACATGCGCGCACGCACTGGACAAAGGCTTTGCTTGCGTATACGTATTCGTGTGTTACTGTCACTATACTACGATTACGCTATTTGCTATGGTGACATTTAAAAAGTGAACAACACAAACAGGTTTCTTTTAAGAGGGATTGGTAACGGCAGTGTAACAAGACCGCCTAGGGCTAGTTGCAAATTAATAGAATTTGGCGCGTAAAAATCCGGCGCTCTATATTTTTAGGTGCCATGGGTTTAATGGCATAAAAAATGGCGACCTTTTTTTAGGTCTCCATTCCAAGGGTGCCCTTATATCGCTCGCGTCGGGGGCTCTTTAGGCTCGGGGCCTTTTGCCGCCATGCCACCCCCTTGATGCGCCACTAGGTGAAGGCATATTTTCTAGTATTTAAGTTCTTATAGTCCAAAACGATGGCAGACGGCACCCATTAAACAAAAAGCTCAATTATATCTGATTAGAAATAATATAATCTAGTAAAAACTAGCTTATATATAAATCACCTGTTAATTAACATAATAAAAAGAACTTATAAACAAAGAAAGTATTCCAAAACGAATCAATTTCGAAAAAAGTTATTGATTAATTTATAGATAATGTAGCTTCGTCTGCTACTGTTCTTCTGTTTATGTTATTCGCTTTTGATGTTTTATGTGAAAGGACATATAAGCCAAAAATTAAGTAGGTCGTAGAAAAGAAAAAAAATCTAATATGCATTATTGTTCACTGGATGTTCTTATGTTAAAGATGTCTATTTTATAAGTTCATAATTGATATAAATCGACTTCTGCGTTACTAATTCTATCTATCTTAGTGCATGGTTTGTAAGTGTGCGTTGATACGCAAACTAAATTTTGAATGTAATATGATTTAATAATCAGATCAGTTGACTTAAATAAAATTTAATTCAAAATTTTGTAAAAATGTTCAATGTGCAAAATACAAAAAAAAATCTCCTTTAATCTATTTACACTAGCTAAAAGCAATTTGAAGTTATTTACAAATGCAGGCATGTAACCGATTACCAAACTTACTAGTAGTGATTCATTGGCTAACCAGAATCAGATAATCATATAACTCAACAAAGTTATAGGGTTTATCGATTTGAAAATGTTAGTGTTAAAAATTATTGTTTTTTGCAATAATGTGAATACTTACACTTCTAACATCACGGTATGGAAGAGCTTCGCTTTCGTCATTTTGTCCTTCCCTGATACAAAAATAAATAACTGAACAACAATTTGAAGTAAATAATGTTAACAGATTGAAACCATGCATGTTTTAAATGAATATTTGTTTCAGATATTTTATGAGTGAATAACAGGGTAGGCTGTTTTTATTAGCACACAGAATGAGATAGAGAAAGATGTTAAAGAATGAGAAAAGTGTATACGTACCCGGTAGGTATACGTAAGTAGTCAAGTGCGTGCGTGGCGGCTCCACCTTGTAAGATAACGGTTGCTATGACGATGAGAGAAGTAGTAGTCAACATAGCTTGCCTCGCTTCAGATACCGTGTTCCTTATGGCTAAAGCAAAAGACATTGCCCCGCGTAACCCTGTATTCATAAAAATATTTTAGATCAGCTGAATCTAAATTGAGATGATGTGGTATTGTGTGAGATTATGTATTAAAATTTCAACGTGCACTTATGCTACACTCATGTACAAAATTAAGGAAACGTTATTGTATGATCTGGTTACAAATAAGTCAATGCTCAACAATTTTTTGGATTTGGAAACAATTTTTACCGCAACTATCCATTATATTTATACCAACATTTTTTGCGTTCTTAATCTGCTCCATGAGTGTAGATTGATGAAACGAAAAATTGCATTTTGTAGAAGTTTTGAGACATTCAAATTATTAATTCAGAAACCGGCTATACGACTATCATTGACTTCTTAGGCGATGTATAAAAATATACCTGAGAAGAAAAGCATGTGCTGGAAGTTCATAGGTATGGGAGGCTTGCGTCCAAGGTTCAGTAGGAATGACAGCGGATATATGTTCACAGCACGACCTAGTGTAGAAGTTATCTAGTATATGGCTTAGAAAATTACAATTTAAACTTGAATTCATATTATCTTACTCGATATACAAGGGCAATAGTTTTTGTTCATTCTTAACTAATTTCTAAGTTTTGTTTTGAATACGTATCGAAATATGAAGCCAATAAGTCTGTGTCTGTGTGAGGTGTTTGTTATTTGTGGCATTACAATTAGAAGCCAAAATAAAATGAAATTTGCACTTTAGTTACAATGCAGTATTATGTTTGAGCTTTAGTATCAAATAAAAATAAATAGCCTCTCTATATCTGCCGTGAAGTAATTCGCTGTGTTTTCCGTTCGAAGGATTGGAGAGCCAGTGTAATTACCGGCACGTGAGGTATAACATCTTGACATGGGTAAGGCATAGTGAGCGCTTTTGGCGTTTCACGATATCAGGGGCATCGTGGTGTCAATAGGCGGCGGTATCATATTCCATCAGGTGAGTTGTTTGCTTGTTTGCCCATTAAGTTGTTTAAAAATTGCGTGTTCAAAGGATACGAATCCAGCGATGATAAACCATGGATCGAAGTGGTGCTTAGGGAAGGTGAACATGGACACGCCGATATATGTGAAGATGAAGTTTTCCGCTAAAAAGTTCAGTAGTTCAAACAGCTGTTTTGTCCGGTTACGAGAATCAGATGACAGATTATTGTATGTATAATGCGCTTGGCAGATACCGCAGAATAGCACCGCCACGACACCTGAAAAACGTAAAAATGTTTGTATTTAAAAATTCATATACCCTGTGTGTGTAATTTAAAATTGATGACTTTTGATGTATTGGATTAGTGAAATTGGTTATAAACAGAAAACGTTACCTTTACGTTTTGTATCGTTAGAATGTTTAAAAAATCATTGTATCAAGTTTTTTGGACAAATTATAAATATATTTCTGGCTGGGTACTTCATGAAAATTTCTTAATCCATGGGACTATGTATAAAATATAGCAAACAACACCGATAAAAATTAACTAGTAAATTAAAAATGTTTTAAAGAGTGGCAACAATTTACAACGTATACCTGTTAGTTCGCAGACTTCCGCGATGAGGAAAGCGGCGTACGACATCAGTACAAATAGAGCGGACTCCAGAAGCGGCCATTCACGCACGTGCGTGAACTTTGTCATGTACAAAGGTGTTCAGGAAAATCATACATTACAATTTAAGGAAACGTTGTGTGTGTTCATTAAATTATACATTTGTCTCTTCTGGTCCAATGATGTGAATACCTAATTGCCTAAACCTATGGAATGAATATTGTAAATAATAATATCAAAACCTAAACCTGTGTAATAAACCTAGAGTAAAGCTGTTGTAGTGGCAATAAATCTAAATTATTACATATTTGGAATGCTGATAATATCTATTTATTTTAAAGTCGTAGTTTTTTTGCGAGAAAAAATCTAAAAAATTGCACAAATGGTATTTCCTAACTGTCATATGTAACATGCTGACTAACGTGTAGTTAATTAAACTTTCGTATGTTTATTATAATTATTTGCCTAGTTTATTTAAATTGTAAAGGATATCAATGCCGTGAAGCAACCCATCAAAGCTCCGATAAGTAGTGAAAGGCTAAATATCCCGATAAAATCTCCGATGGCAGCCAAGAATGCTGTTATTTCAAAACCTCCATCATTAGAATACCGCTTCTCATAGTTCTGAATGGCACTGCAATTTGAGAAGAATGTGTTATGACATTTGACAAAATTTTCCTTTAAAATTATTTTGTGTATTCAAATTCAAGTCCGTTCAATTTAAAAGCCCTCTTTTGACAGTTAATCCAAAATAACTATGCAATGGCGACTGCAAAACATTTATTATTAGTAAGATTCATAATAGAAAATTCGATTATTTTACTATTTATTCTAGCAATTAATTCGCTAAAACAATTGTTATTCTAAATAAACCGAAATTCATCACAAAGTTACTACTGCGTTTTCGTTTTCATTATAAACTAGGGATGTTGCCATAAAAATCGAACGATTAATATTAATTTTGAATGAAATATGAGAAGACGTTGTTCAAAATAAATTAATAATTTGTGAAACGAGCAGTGACGATAGTCAAAACGCTATTTAAAATTCGGTTAGTTAGGTTAGTCGGTAGGTAGCTAAATAAATGCTGATTATTTGTTTCACTCTATTTACTTAATTTATTTTAGTAAAATTACGATATTTTATAGTAACATGATGTAGGGAAAAGCTAAAATTACAATATTGTAGTAACTGAATTAAAATGAATTGAATGAACAGATGTTTGTTGTATCGATTTATTCAATTTAATTGACTATATTAAGCATTGCACTTCAACATGCAGTAGATAATTCCATCCGTTCCGTAGAGGGTTCCGTACAAACAAACATATGTAGATAGTTCTTTGATAGTGAGAATCTATTTTTTAATGATATTTACAGTTATTGGATTTTTTTTCTTTCTAATACTCTATGACTCTGATATGGCTACTTAGTAGCGGCGTAAGGGAGGGGCGCGGTCCGCCCCGGGTACCAGGCATCAGTGGGGTGACAACGGCAACATACATGTGACTCGCGCAGTCATAATATCATTTTACAAATAATTACTAGCGGTTTGGACTGGTAACTTGCGACACCACATATCTTGGACGAATTTAAATTGGTCGTCAGGTTTTATAGGTGTTTTTGGTTTTCTAGGTTGGTTACACCCTCCTTTCTATTTTTGTCGTGAAGCGGTTCGATGTGTTTTTCGGTTCGAAGGATTGGAGAGCCAGCTTAATTACCGGCACGGTATAACATATTTATCTCAACATAGGCAAGGTATTGACGGTGCTCTTGGCGTTCAGACATCAAGGGAATCGTCGTGTTAATAGGCGGCGGTATCACTTTCCATCAGGTGAACCATCTATTTGCTTGCCCGTGATGTTGTATAAAACTAATAGTTTAAATGTACCTCAGTAGTTAGTTTATAAATTATACCCAGGCGTCATAGGGACTACAGTTGAGATTTGTCTATTATTTGAAGGAGCTATTATTTGCATTTATTTTTAAATATTAAAAAGTATTAAAAGTAATTACCCGCTAAGTACTAAAGCGACAGCGTCATTTAGTACGCTCTCGCCGAATATCATGGCATACAAGTTTACATCCACCTGTAACAACATTCAACAATATAACATACAAAGCAAATAAACGTTTTATTACTATACATGTGTCATTTCCAAAAAAACCCTGTTTAATAGTAAACACAATATTTTTATAACTTATTGTGTAAGTTACAACTGCTCAAATAATCCCTTTTAGGTACTGCAGTAGAAAGTGAAACAGGTATTTTATTTTTTGTATACATAGAGCATTTACAAAAACTAGGGCATACTTGCAGGCAGTAATACTACATAGGCATTTCGAAATTGATAAGAATGCTAATTTATGTATTTGGGTTAAGTTTATTCTAGTAAAATGATAAGAATAAATAAAACTTGATCTAAAACACAGTTGTTTCACAAAAACAATATACTAACCAAATTGTTGGTGGACTGTACTAAGTTGTAAAATGATATATTCTACCTAAAAATATATAATTATTCAAATTACCTTTAATTGCGAAAATATCGCGAGCACCGTTAGCGGGTCAGTGGGGGAGATCAATGCTCCGAAATACAATGTATCCAGGAATGTGAAACTTGAAGCTAGAGATGCCGGCATCAGCTGCACACAGCCATACATGAGGGATCCGATTACAAGAGCCGACAGTGCAGTACCAACCATAGCAAACGTCAGGATGGCTCCCAGATTGCGAAAAAAGTATTTCTGAAAAAAAAAAGTCAATCATCTTAAAATTAATCTCACTTTACATGCAAAAGTGTCAAATGAACCAACTTATAGAACAATACGATTTGGCCGAAATTTTTATCCAATTATAAAACGCTACAATATTTCTAAATCATTACTAATTAAGTAGTATTTCCAAAACCCCTAATTGATATTTCAATGTCAACATGAATTCGACAATCTCTGTGGCGTAGTTGTATAAACAGGCGACTGCTACGCTAGAGGTTTTGGTTACCGGTCTTAGATGTAGTATTTTTATCTACATATGTAGTTTATACCATAAAAAAGCTTAGGGTCAATAACAAATTGTCTCAAATCTTGTTTCTCTGTTTTTTGTCAGTTTTAAACACATCAAATTTTATTTGGTAGTGGCATCACTGAAGGTCCACAGTTTGTATTCAATTTTCCAAAACAGTATTTATTTAAAAATAATGTAAACCTTGAACAAAAAAGACCTAGTCATACTCACTACTTCAAGTTAATTGTTTGGTGACTATAACATTATTTTCAATTAAATTCACAAGGTTCTATCTTTTGTTTGTACCACTTGTTTAAAGAAGGGAGTGTCAGGTAATAAAATCTATGTGAAGCCTTAGTTTTTCATTATTATTTTGTTTTATATCATGTACAAAAATTCAACTACTTTTTCAACCACATCAAGATTATATTTTCATATATCAAATGAAATATTAATAAGAGTCAAAACCTATTAAAATTACATAGACTACTACTTTGGGGCTCTTGAAGGCAAGAGTGAAAAGGTTTCTCCTGTGCAACAGGAAACATGTTCCACCTTAGACTCCATCGCCACTAACATCAGCCAGGATTGGATTCAAATACATGCCTAGATTTAAAAAAAAACTACAGACTGGATATTACAACTTAATTGTGAGCCGAATCCTATATAACAACACCTATAAATATTTAGCATACTGTTCCTACAAGATCAATATATCTGGTTTCAACTGTAATATTTATAAAGAAATGAAACCTCATTACTTTGATGTAGATTTGGATTCATCTATCAACAATGTTTAAATATCTTAAATCTAAAATGAGGATATTTTCATGCATAATTTTACTATGAGTTATAAATACCAGCACCAGGAGATTGTATGCTTGTAATGTTGTTGTTGTTTTAAAACTAAAAATATTATATTTATCTTGAACTAAATTAATAAATAAACTTTTATTTACAGCAAAACACAATAAAGTTTTATTTCTGGTATATTTTAACCTTATCTATAAAATATTATTATTACTTACCCTTTTCAGGCAATATCCAGCATGAAATATGATTGGTGGAAGAATAATATTGAAGAATATCTCTGGATCAAAAGTAGCCTTCAAGTCAATTTCATTTTGTTCTACATTAACTATTTCTCCTCTAAAGCTATAGGCATAAGTTTTATTTGGGACTGGTACATTATCTGAAATGAGATTCATATAATTTTAACTTGTAAAATTTCTATTCTAAAATTAATCTATATTTTGTTTAAAGTACACAGTTTACCTCACATGCATCATAATAAGATACATTTGAAATAAGTAATCATTAAACATTAAATTATTCTTTAATATTCAATTTTATGAGAAAAAAAAGATAATTGAGGGAATAGGTTGAACAGACATACCTCTAGTGTTTATTTGTATTTTATCCGGGAAATGGAAGCGGAGTATGTCTGGTGGGACAGAGAGATTGTATTTAGCATCAGGTGCTGGATGTGCATCAATGTATGTAACCTGGTTAGTGCTCCCGGCATAACGGATGATAGCTCCGACGATTAAACCTTCAATAAAATCAATGCATTATTAGCCTTGTAAAGAATGTCATGTGACTTAAACAACATTTAGAGATATTTATTGGGGATGTAGTTTAGTGTAAAATATAAATATAGCTGATGGAATTTTTTAATTATACATAGGTAGTAGTCAGATAAAGATCATTGTTTGGTACTTTTGCCCTTTGACATGAAACATTTAAAGAGCTTTGTTGCTAACTACTAATAGTGGTATGTTCTTTTCCTGTTTCCAGGTTTAGTTCTGTGATCGACAGTTTGAAGAAAATTGATCAACTCACCATATATCACAGCTAGTCCAGTTTCATGAAGCCAGCTTACTCGACGATGTTTGAAGACCCAAATGGTTAGAACAGTCAAAGTAAGGAGGCAGGTGTAGATCAATAAATTTAAGCTATCAATTCGGTGTAAAAGAGTTGCTTTTGCGTCTAAAGCTATATCTGTACCCGATGCTCGACATATTACAACCCAATTAATAGTAAAACATAACAGACTGAGGATTTTCATCTTCTTACAAATATAAATATACGCTTATCGACAACACGATTTCTATTTGTTAATAACTGATCAGATCTTCATATCCCTGTTTGACTTAGTCAAATGATGATAAACTAATTACTAACATATCGTCAGTTTTGCGATTTTACGTAGAACAAATCGACTTCTCAATGCACTGTGGAAAATATATTGACAAATTGAAACTTCATTATGAACTGAACATGAAATGGAAAATATATTTTCTCAAGTTCTCTCTCTTTCAGTGATATGAAAGAGAGAGAACTTTTTTTCCTTCGAATTTCAGCTGCCAAAAAGAGATAAATATATCTCCGTGACAGCCAAACGGATTTGCTTTTAGAGTTTTTTTTATTTACTTCTAATCGGCATTGGTTTAAGTATCTTACAGCCTTGTAAAATTTTCCAGTCGTATAAAAACATTATAATTCCGTCTCTATTGTATCATTGATGAAATTAATTAAGTTTCCCCGTTTTTGACACTGGCAAAAAACTCAAAGTTGTTGCCATAAGAAAAGAAAAAAAAAACATTTTTTCTTTTTGTTAGTAATTTGAATGAAGAATGAATAATACTTTAAATAGCTTAAGTTCAAATGAAAATAAAAAAATACAAAAAATCGAAAATTTCACAATATTAAAAGAAGATATTATAAAAGAGTTACAAAAAAAGCGGAAACGCTGTTTAAACGTTTTAAAATGTGGCCGTTTGGCCATATAAAAGTTTCGAAAAAATTCGAGGACATATTTCGTGGGACAGACTGTATTTTTATTTAGCAACATTTAAAAAGTACGAAGTCATTTTTGGAACAAGTATGCGAGGTGTGTACCGAAGTCGGGTTTTTCCCTAAAATCCGGTTTTTAGTTAAGCCGTCATTCTTTAGGTTTAAGTATAACCGGTTTACATCACTAGTTTGCGGTGCGGCTGTGCACCTGGTCTTGCCTATGTACAGCTAAACCTGGTTAATTGTGATCTCAAGGGGCCAAAAATTTTGTACCATTTAAAGAGGTTTTCATTTTTCCAGTTTTCCAATTAGACAGGTTTATAATTTACTTGTCTCACTTACGGAGGTGAGATTTGAGATAGTACTGACAAACAAAGCATGTGCGAAAGTAAGTCAAATGTTTGTAAACAATCGTGTCGAAACCTGTCCCAACCTGATAAATTGTCTCACTTATAAAGGGAATTGAGCTCCAGAGTCTCAATTATAGATGGATAAAATCCT
The DNA here is from genome assembly GCA_949316135.1 of Choreutis nemorana. Taxonomy (NCBI): domain Eukaryota; kingdom Metazoa; phylum Arthropoda; class Insecta; order Lepidoptera; family Choreutidae; genus Choreutis; species Choreutis nemorana. Next base: position 7,534,976 of record OX438598.1, read on the forward strand.
AAAAATCAAATCTCATTAAACCAGGTTCGAAAAATCCCATTAGCAGAGGTATATATATTCGATTAAAATGTGCCGGGACATCATTGTAGTTCTCAATGATAGAGGTTTCTCACTTAACCAGGTACCACATAACCAGGTTTCACTGTATTAACTTTTGTACCTAGTCCATTTGTCTAAGTTCTGACGTGCAATGTGGCCAACCCACTTTCATTTAACTTTTTTACAGTGGTCTTTTTCCTTATCTCGTCATGGCGTTTCTTTTCCCTAAGTTTACAATTTAGAACACTTCTCTTCATGGCTCCTCTACATTTTTACTTTCGGACTGCACGTTTTCGGAGCTCAATTTATGATGGCTTTTAACAAGAAATACAAAAACCATTATACTAAGATCCCAATGAAAACGTATTCGGTTTTATTACGTCTTTCAAATTACGGTGGACCTTCGTTTATTTTAAAGTAATTATAACTTGACCTGACGTCTTTTTGTTTTGTGAACAGGAGGGCACCCTTACGTATATCAGCTTTATAAAACATTTTTTTTTCGTTTTGTTAATAATTTCTTCGGGTCATGTTACGGTCTCTGAGACCAACACAATGTCATTTACGAAACGTAGGTTGTTAAGGTCCTTTGACCAGCTAAGCTGTTTCATGATGTCTTATAAAATAGTCTTATATAGGGATGTCGGGTCACCTTGTCTTAAACCTAAGAAAATGTATATTTTAGGTCCGGTTTTGGCAAATTTCACTCGACCTATGCTTTTCTAATAGATATCGTGAGACAGGGTTGTAGGCTTTAAATAGATCAATAGTTAGCAATGTTTGCCTTTGTCTCCCTTTTATACACTAAAATTATATCAGATTTGACCCAATCTTCTCTTTAGAGTCCGGTATTTCATTGAAAACTGTTGTTAAAAAGGGTGTAAGTACATGTCTTTCTGCTATGATTATTTCGTTGGATATAATTAGTTAAAATCAGGACTACTTACTTCCTCAGAATTTTGTCATTTGTACGTCTTATTAGGGATGGCGTATGAAGAGACGTTCCGTCCGTTGTGGTATTACTTATATTATTATTTAGAGAGTAGTTTTTTCTAAAATATAAATCCTTGTAGAAATTAGTTGATGTGTCAATTATTTTAAAAAACCTTAACCGTTTCCGTTTTATTTTAAACCTCGCCTCAATGTTATTTCTGTATTAGAAGTTTTATCTTTCATATTCGGTATCCAAGTTTTTGTAAAGTTTAGGTCTTTTTATCCTTTTTCAGGCTTTCGCAGTAGTGGATAGACGTTTTTTTTATAATTTTCAAATCTTTAAAATTTTATTCTTCTTTTGTTCGCTTTTTATTTTGTAGCTCGATCCTTCTATTTAGTAGTAGTAGATAATGTGTTTTCTGATTTAATAAGATTTGATTTATTGCTGGGTTTCTATACATAGTTAATGGAATAAGTAATGGAATTTTTATTTGACATTTGGACATGTTAATGGATAGATAGTTAGGTACTAAATTTTGTTTTATATTTTTCAGACACAGGTTTTCGCCATCCACGGTTTTAAGATTAAATTGGGTCTTGGGTTATTCATTCCCAAAATAGAAATCCTAAAATTATCTTTTTCTTCAGATCCCGTAATCCTATTTGCTCATCACGACGATTTTTATAGCTCTTTTCCAATGCTTCTTGAGGTTAGTAAAAGATGTCAGATTCATCATCGCTAGCAGAGCGGGTAGGCGCATAAGCTTGTATAATCGAGATATCTGGAGTGTCTAATTTTAAGTTTAGTCTGCAAACTCGTTCTGAAATTTCTATATAGTTTTCAATCTTTGATTTAGATAGTTTTTTCTATATAAATATTGTAGCCTGTTCATCGTATCTCAGCGACTCTAAATACATCATACTTAGTTTAATTTCGGAATAGCGTCCTTAAAAAAAAGGATTAGCTTGTTATAATATGTATAAAATAGAGAGGGTTGAAAGGTAGGTTGTAGTCTTACTCTTCCACGGTGACCTGCCGGGTCGGAAGATCACGAGGGGCTTGTGTTGATTGCTATTCTGTGTATATTTTTGTGTGGTTAAAGTTCTGTACATTTTAGGGGGTTTTCTCGGAGAATAGAAGCGTCGGTTTTCTTATAGTGAAGTTGTTCATATTGTTACTCTTGTTTGTTTTTATAGGTCGTTGTTTGCTTTGTTTTGATGTATAGACGGCCAAAGCGACATATTGATATGGTTGTTCGATGATTCGGATTATTCCACCAAGTTTTTTTAATAGATGCTCGATGCTTTTAGTTTTATTATATTAGTATATCTTTTGGTATTTAATTAAAGTTTTTTCCGCTAGTTTTTGTCATTCATAAGTGCGAGTTGGAGTTCCTTTCACCTATTGAGGACTTCCAATCCAATCCAAATTCCAATCCAAAAGACTTTCCTTCTTGAATATTACATAAAGTTTTATCGTACCTTTTTGGTTTTTCAAAAGGTTTATTTTCAAACCCATTGTAATTAGTGTAACTACAATGGGTTTAACCTTCTCACCGTTTCGACTGAGCCTTCTTGTATATTCTATGCCATTTTATGTTTAACTTATTATTTATTAGCGAACTACCCACTTCTTCGCACGGATAATATGCTTTTTTTAGGCACACCCGCCATCTGTCCCACCACTGCGACTCCTGTTCACCAGGATCAACAGTGGTGTCCTTTGATCGAATAATCAACCAATAATGCAGCTGCGCAATGACGCGACTTACCGGCTGTCTTGGGACCCGCAACGAACTCAATTAGAAGAAATAGGAGGTATTAAGATATCGGTTCCAGATTTCACCACAGCAAAGCGGAGACAGTAATAGAAACGACCCAGAGGCCAACTGCTAAAGGGGATGTACGGTCAGGAGACATCTGAACGTCAAGACACCACCAGCGTATTATTTACATATGAACTTTCCTCTTGAATCACTCTATCTTGTATATCTATCATCATCTCATACGTTGAGACAGATAGCGTGAAGCAACTTTGTTTTATACTATGTAGTGAGGATGTCCAACATCCTATACTCCAACTCATGGTAGTTATTTTCGATTTCTTCTTCTCCAAGAAATGTGAAGATAGATAAATAAAATTAGTTTGGCGCCCCCGACTCAAATCTATTAAGGTAATTTTTACATAACTGTACCTAGTAAGGTCATAAATTCTGTCACATGTTTAATATAAAATAATTGAAACAAGTTTATTCATTATGTAACCATTTATATACCAAAATGAACTTAACAAAACATAGATTCTTATGACACTAAAGTTTATTCAAAATGACCTCCATGATTTTGAATACAGGCCTTCAATCTGCGCGGCCAGTCGCCTATCGCAGCACGAACGAGGTCCATGTCATGTATCGGCGGCTGCCTTAATCAAGGATGTCTTGAGTGACTCCAAATTGGGATGAGGCTTTGAGCACGCCTATTCCTCTAAGTGTTGCCATATCTTGTAATCTAACGGATTCAAATCTGGACTGGAGGAGGGCCAGTCTTCGTGCCGGATGAAGTCGATTTCACGCGCCGCCAGCCAGTCTTGTGTGCTCTTAGCTCTATGAGCTTGCGCCGAATTTTATTGGAATACCCAGTGCCTGTTATTGAATATGGTATGAGAAACAGGTTCCACAAGGTTCGTCAGGACTGTATTTTGATACACAACTGCATTCGTTTTTACACCTTTCTCACAAAAATGTACCTCTGTTAAGCCCCAATAAGAAACTCCCAACCATACCATGAGCGAGGATGGAAAATGACCTCGTTGGACACGCGGAATACGGTTGCTCGCTTCTTCACTACTGTGTGCGTAAAAAAAATTTCATCCGAAAAAAAGAATTTCTCGATATTTTTTTCTCGCGTACCGCTTCAACAAATCGCGGCTTCTCTTCAGTCTCAGGTCCATTAGACGAGCATTCAAACGATGTCCTGTTCGATATGCCCGAAGCCCTAAGTCTTCATTTAACACCCTTTTCACCGTGGTTCTGCTTAACCCCATCTGAAGGGCCAACAGCTTTCGTTTGGGATTTCTTTGAATTCGCGGCCTTCACAGCTTTTATCACTGCTGGAGTCCTAACAGACCGAGGGCGACCACTTCTTGACCTGTCATCTACACTAGAGTCTTCATTGTATCGTTTGATGGTACGATAAAGGAATCTTTTGGTTATATTCAAATTTTTCAGTATGTCAAAAATTTGAATTGGCTTGTAACCGCAACGATGCAACGCAATAACTGCAATACGGTCTTCTTTAAGCGTCCACTCCATATTTAAAAATGAGTAAAATTTTAAAAAGTATACATTTTTATTTTCATGAACAATTTGGAATTCGAATTCAATAAACTTTTTTGTGGCCAGCATTCTAAAAGAAAAGTTTTTACTGTGTGACAATGCTTATGACCTGACTATGTATATAAGTTTACTGAGACAAATTTATAGGCTTATTTTTATCTTTTCGGTTCCTTTAGTTTTTCGTCGGTATTTTTTTTACTTAGAAAAGGGTTTATATAAAATATTTCCCTATTGTTAAATATTTATAGAAGACATGTTCTAATAAAAAATTACGATGCTAATTAATTAATTTTCCTACGAAACCTTGGCAACATAAGCAAAGGACGTTCTTGATTGTATTTAAATGAAATTAATAAATTAATAGATATCTCTATCCAATTCCAATTTGATTGCTGGTGAAAAAATAATACCACGTTATTTTCGGGGCACACCCGCCACTCTGTCCCACCACTGCAACTCCTGTTTATCAGGATCAACAGTGGCGTCCTTTGATCGAATAATCAACGAATAATGCAGCTGTGCAGTGATGCACAGGCTGTGCCCGGACACCCTATCGGCTGTCTTGGGACCCGCAACGAACTTAATCAGAAGAAATAGGAGGTAGTAAGAAAGCGGTTTCAGACTTCCCTCCCAGCAAAGCGGAGACAGCAATTGAAATGGCCCAGAGGCCCAAAAATCTAAAGGGGAGACAGTCAGGAGACGCCTGACCGTCTAAACACCACGGTATGCCACTAACTAACAGGGGATAAATTAGATACTAACCTAAATCTTACACCAGTAATATTGGTGACAAAACTTTTTAAAGGCACGGAAGTTTCCCTTCGTTTTCACAAGATCTAGGTAATAAATAGGACTACACGCAGATACTTGAATCGAATTCAACATGATTAACCGTTCGTCATGCCAGAGACTACACTCCCACAAGATATGATGGGCAGTTTGCACAAATTCTTGATCCGACGTTGAACATTCACAAAAAGGTGACGGCACCAAGTTAAATGAATAAAGTTTGCCCTTAAAGTTACTGCTTAATTTAATATGCAAAAAGGTATTCATTTAGATTTGTTATTGACATAATTATGCTTGCCGTTACCGTGACTCACGACGACGTACAATATAAAATTATAATTTTTATGTCGATTTAAATAAAATATTGTAGATAAGTTACTCTTATTTGCCGTGATCTAATAAATAATACAATACATACAACTAAATTAGGTATAAAGCGGACACTCTTTATATCGGCTTCTAAGACAAACATAAATTGTTTTTGTAACTGGTGCTTGGTTTATATATCTACGTTTTTGGTGGAATATAAATATATATTATAATTACGAATGTTAATCGCTGGCGCCCTCCAATAAATTAGTTTTTTATTACGTTCAGCTTCGCAGGCAGGGTCACCACTACCAAAAGCTTATTATATTACGTCGTCGAACGCCTTTTGTAAGATATTTTATTTAAATTTAGATTTTTATCACAATAATATTAGTAAGTTCTATGGTATTTAAAAATGTTAAGCGTGAAGCCCTACTAATATATCTAGATAAATTTTATATAAGTAGGTATGATAGGTACTTGTTGAAATAATTGAAGCTAGACTATGTTTCAGATTTTGCTATGTTAGTTCCTACTAAGTTGCCAAAACTTTAGGTACCAGGCATAATTTAATTGGTTTGAATTAGGTTGAACCTAATCCTTATTGAAATAAATTTCAAAATTCTATACAATTTGATCAGAACAACTCGTTATGTATAGGACTATTTTCCTTTCGCCAGTTGTAGGTAAATTGACCGCAACTCCTTCTGAGATTTATGCCTGTTTATTATAAAAAGATTCGAAGCATTGACCAGATATCCTTTCATTGTTTTTTATTCTTATCTTGTTTATTAAAATCATAATTCTTTGTTTAAAAAGAAAAAAAGAAATGTTGGTAGGTAAATAGGTAGCTAATGAAAATATTTGCGTAATGCATCGTATTTACTAGAGGTAAAATCCTGCAAATACATGCGTCATCCATCGACGTTCATCCGCCAGAAATTTATACTTTTACCTTCTAATAGCTAATTACCACATGTGATGAATTTGCAAGAGTAAATAAAATGTCTACTCCTATTTAAATGGTCTGCAACGCATAGCAGTTGAAATCCTCTGGCTGCAGATTTTCATAGGCGTCGGTACCATTTTCCATTAGGTGAGCCGTCTGCCCATTTTGTATAAAACTCACTTATTTACTTATGAATTAATAAAAAAATTGTGGTCATACAATTTCAATGGCCGCATAGTTTTATTTAGATTTTTTGACTCTATAATCAAAGATATCCAAACACGTATGTGTTTTTATTTGCATCTCGATTCAAGCCCATTTTCACGATCGCTTTGTCATTGCGCGTAAAACAGCGTTCAAGTGAAACAAATAGATACCTATGTATTTATTCACATGAGAGCGTTTTTAAAGCATGGCGCTTTTTTGCCGACCAATGTTGAATTTCTGGCCTTAGCGTTGGACCTAAATGTCGCAAAAACGCTTTATTTGAACGCTTTTTTAACGCGCTTTGAAAAAACGTTCGTGAAAATGGGCCTTAACCTTTAGACGTTCGTTTTTATTTCAGTTTTTTCTTTACTTTATTTTTGGGAGATTAGAAGAAGGGTACAGTTCTATCTGAATAACACTAAAAATGAAATTGAATACGAATGGATCTTTTATACTAACATAATAATGAGTATAATAATATTACCTTTTTAATATTTAAGTGGATATTTAAATGGAGATAAAAATACTATTGAGAAACTAATTCCCGTCATAAATCCTACCGAAAACTAACCTACAGAAAAAAAACATACGATTATTGAAAAAATTATATTTGGAATACTCATATCTTAAAACAAATGCAATAATAGCTTTTGTCCTAAAGTGGTATATATTAACGAATGTCGAATATGTTCTTAGTTACTGAATACATACGAATGACAACTTTTAAAATCCTAGGGCTAGGGCTATTGGTGTCTTCTGTACATACTTGAGAACCTGAAGATACTTGTCCAGAACACCAATTTTCATAGGCAGGGTCACTACTAGTTATCACGTAGACTTATAAAAAGTCGTCAGTGCACATTTCTTGCGGATTTTCCGTATATAATTACATGGTCGACACAATAATTCCTGGTTTTCCATGAGTGGTTTTTACCAAATACCTACCGATAATTAGTATAAAATTAAAAATTAATAGGAAGTACCAATAAATAGTACCTCCATGTTAATTTTCCCTAAATATAGCAAAAAAAGTGTTATTATTTCTGATGCATAATTAATGATCCTGCCTTTTTTTCCTTAAAGACGAGTGTATCCCGGAGGTCTTAGCAGCTTTACCGTGACTACTTTATCGGGGCTATCGTTCCCTATACAATCGATAGATCGAGTGAGCGAAAGATACACTATTGAAAAATGCTTACTATAAAATCTAGCACTATGTAGATGATAACGATATCTTCCATAGGAAGTAGCATACGATTGAAGTTAATGCTATGGGATTGGTTCTCTCATCTTTTTTCTTAAAAAATAAGTGTCATCTGCGAAAAAGAATAATCACCAAACAGTTCTTAAATCATAATCGGGGGATTATAAATATGTACTAAAAATAGAACTGGTCCCAGTATTGAAGCTTGAGGTACGCCTAGGCTAACACGAGACCCAGATGATTCTGTGTTGAAGATGTAGTATTTCCTGGGTTCTATTCTTACAGACTAAAAAGTGCTGGATTGATATAATTTGTCGTCTGTGTAGGGCATTATGTATGAAAAGATAAATAATTAGAAGTACAATAATTAAAAACATTTATTTCACAAGTACCTATGTATAATGGAAAACGTATACGCAAGTGTACACAGTCAGGTCATAAGTATTGTCACACAGTAGAAACTTTTCTTTTAGAATGCTGGCCACAAAAAAGTTTATTGAATTCGAATTCCAAATTGTTCATGAAAATAAAAATGTATACTTTTTAAAATTTTACTCATTTTTAAATATGGAGTGGACGCTTAAAGAAGACCGTGTTGCAGTTATTGCGTTGCATCGTTGCGGTTACAAGCCAATGAAAATTTTTGACATACTGAAAAATTTGAATATAACCAAAAGATTCCTTTATCGTACCATCAAACGATACAATGAAGACTCTAGTGTAGATGACAGGTCAAGAAGTGGTCGCCCTCGGTCTGTTAGGACTCCAGCAGTGATAAAAGCTGTGAAGGCGCGAATTCAAAGAAATCCCAAACGAAAGCTGTTGGCCCTTCAGATGGGGTTAAGCAGAACCACGGTGAAAAGGGTGTTAAATGAAGACTTAGGGCTTCGGGCATATCGAAGAAAAACAGGACATCGTTTGAATGCTCGTCTAATGGACCTGAGACTGATGAGAAGCCGCGATTTGTTGAAGCGGTACGCGGGAAAAAAATATCGAGAAATTCTTTTTTTCGGATGAAAATTTTTTTACGCACACAGTAGTGAAGAAGCGAGCAACCGTATTCCGCGTGTCCAACGAGGTCATTTTCCATCCTCGCTCATGGTATGGTTGGGAGTTTCTTATTGGGGCTTAACAGAGGTACATTTTTGTGAGAAAGGTGTAAAAACGAATGCAGTTGTGTATCAAAATACAGTCCTGACGAACCTTGTGGAACCTGTTTCTCATACCATATTCAATAACAGGCACTGGGTATTCCAATAAAATTCGGCGCAAGCTCATAGAGCTAAGAGCACACAAGACTGGCTGGCGGCGCGTGAAATCGACTTCATCCGGCACGAAGACTGGCCCTCCTCCAGTCCAGATTTGAATCCGTTAGATTACAAGATATGGCAACACTTGGAGGAAAAGGCGTGCTCAAAGCCTCATCCCAATTTGGAGTCACTCAAGACATCCTTGATTAAGGCAGCCGCCGATACATGACATGGACCTCGTTCGTGCTGCGATAGACGACTGGCCGCGCAGATTGAAGGCCTGTATTCAAAATCACGGAGGTCATTTTGAATAAACTTTAGTGTCATAAGAATCTATGTTTTGTTAAATTCATTTTGGTATATAGATGGTTACATAATGAATATACTTTTTCAATTATTTTATATTAAACATGTGACAGAATTTATGACCTGACAGGTATAATATTGATATGATCTCCTAAAGGCATTTAAAAGAAGAACCGGGGACGATGACATTAAATCTGTTTCAACATCCCCGTTGCCGGGGCCACCGGAATTGTTGAAACAAACAAAAAAGCCTTTGCCTAGAATCATAAAATTTGGTGTCAGTCATAGACTACTAGTCAAGAAGAAATCGAAAAATGTATTTCCATCATAAGAAATACGAAAAAACGTAAACATTCTAGTGGTTAAACAATTATCTACACATGTACTACACAAGTTTGTACGGAACCCTCGGTGCGCAAGTCCGACATGAACTTGACCGGTTTTTTTTGATAATATTGTCTGAAATTATGTGTCTTATAGCAATTCAGCCATCTTAGTTTTATTTAAGGATTTCCCAAAATACTAAAGCTTGTACTCTAACCAAATTTTATTTGATGCATTTTAATATAGATATGAAATTATAATTTTAATATTTCTCTGAAAATAATAGTAATTAGAGGTACTTAATACCGAACGACATATTCATAAGCCTGTCAAAATAGACTAAACGATTAGATTATTTTGTTTAACTTTATTCAACAGACAAAGGTTTATATTTAGATTAGCAAAGGCTCGTAAAATATAGAGACTCTCATCCCAACTGAAAGTAATGAAATCTTATTAAAATGATCGCGGTGGTAAATTTGACTGAAAAAACAAAAATAACAACTTTAATTTCGCACAGATATAGCGGGTTCGATCTCTGCTGGCTACGAATTTGATGAAAATATTGTAGATTCTGTGAAGTTGCTAATTAGTGGCAGTTCGCTGTTTTTCGGTAAGAAAGATTGGAGATCCAGAGTTATTACAGCATGGCCAATGAATTGGCGGTGCGCTTGGCGTTCCAGACATTATGGGCATTGTCGTGTCAATAGGCGGCGGTATCACTTTCCAACAGTTGCCATGCTGTTGTATAAAATGAATAAAATTAAATAGGTCCTACCAACAAATTTGGTTTGAATCGGTGGCTCTACTCCAATCCAATATAGAAATGTGAAAAGGCAAAAATAATGGTGGAACACTATTTTATCACTGTATATTGAACACAAAGATTAAAGTAAAGCAGGTGCTTGTTTTAGGTACCAAGTTTAGTCTCTAGCAGAAATCTAAAGGGCAATATCCGTAGAAAGACTCAAAGCAAGTTGCCTTGAAAAGCAGTAAGCTGAACGACGATAATGAACAATTGCACATGCAACGCCTCTTGCACAGATAAAACGTATTTTTGAGTAACCTGAAAGAAACCTCAGTTCTAATATTTAAATACAGAGTCGAATATGCAGATTATATTTTCAGTTTAGGAATGAAAATAATGGGGACAGTTAAGTATTCTGTAACAAAGTAAGCACCTACTTCACCTACATCCCTTTTGTAGTCGTTTAGCATATCGTTTGTTTTGCAAAAAAGTCTGCTTAATTGTCTCTTTGATAAGATTTGTGTTATCAAAGGCTTTATATTAATTAGACATAAGTAATTGTGTAGTGTTGAATGCGCGGCGCATAGCACTGGCAGTGCGCGGTAGATAGGCGCGCGCGCAACACGCTTTACCTCCTAAACTCTTACGTACGACCTCCATTACTAAAACCGTCGCTCATTCATAGCAATCACTCACTTAACGCTCAATAGTCCTTTACAACACAACACTAAATAAAATGCAAAGGTAATTTACATTAAAAAATAACAAGATAGAAAATTCTATCAGTGATACACAAAGTGATATTTTATATAACTAGGTATAAGTAGTGAAATTCTTGAAAATGGAATACAAATATTTACTGTTGTTTGCTGTATTTTGGTGCAACTGGTGAGTCGAATTCTTTTTCTTTTTTTTCATGGTTCTTATTACAGAATGACCTAGTCAAAAGGTAAGCGATTTCTACATCGTTCTCTGATTTTTAACATTTTCAAAAAATCTTCATCGGGTGACTTTTGTTAGTTATTAAATTTTATTCAGCCATTCTTGACTTAATATCGAATAGGACGATATATATATCAGACAGCCCACTTATACCTATCTAACATAGCTCAGAATCATCTCAATTGGATCAGCGTTCGATCAAATGGAACTGCATTGCAGTTGGTTTATAGAGTGTTTGAACAATGAGATTACTTGTCACGGACCGATATAGTCTCTCTTTTTTACAAAGATTCAATATGAAGAAGGAGGAAAAATAAATCTTGTTAGTGGGTACCTAATCCGAAGCAAACATAATAAAACAAAGAGCCTCATTGAATTATTTGAGCCAAAATGGACGCACGATAAATGAGGGTTTTGAACCCGTTGCTGCTGAAAGAAATTTGTTTTCATAAATTTTCTATGTCTGTATCGAACTGACATAAAGACTGGCATAGGGATCAATCTGAAAACAGCGCATAGGAACATTTTATTAACATACGATAATATATGCGCATATGAACATTAATACGAGCAAAATAAAAGTTTTCGTCAGTTTTGTGGTTTTTTTTCAGTTCAGAAGATTCATGAAATGACAGTGTTTTTCTTTTCTTCATTTTTATTTATGCTTTAGACTAATTGCTCCAAGATGAAGATATTATTTGGCGTCTGAGATAGTATGACAACTATTAATAAATTTTATTCACAACTCATAATAATCGTATTTTTGTAATAGATTCCATTTATCTTTGTAAAAAATTGTATATATTTCGAATCGGTTTTACCTTTTCGATATTACCACCATACTAACAGCTTGCCTGACGTAGGAACATTCTAGCATCATTCTTGTGAAATCAGGTAATCTTAAAGAATTCTTCAATTCATATTTAATAATTTAGTAAGTTTATCTAAAATTTAACATTAGCCATCTCAATTTCTGTGTTATATTATTTACTTATGTTACAATTGATAATTAAGAGGTTGGTATTAATGCAGAACATGCATGGTAGGTATCAAAATTTTATTTTAAAACTAAATAAACATTGAATATTTTATATTTCATGTATCTGCATCATAATGATGTGAATAAAAACAAAAATGTTTAAAAAAGCTGGTCTAACAACTTCACGATCAAATTACGTACGTAGTTTGATGACCTAAAATTTGAAAAACTGCAGAGAGGATACGCAAAGGTCATTTAAAATTGTAATTTATTTAGTTTTTATTGGTTTAGTTTTTAATTAAAATAAAATAAAATAAACGTCAACATATTATTGCGACATAGATTTAAAGCCTTCAGCGTTTGTAAGTCACTCCTACATTCCCTCAGGTATTTATATAGGCCAGATGACAGCGAAATGGTTTAGAAAAACCCGGTTAAGTGTGAGTCGGGCTCGCATATGATGGGTTCCGTACCATCTTATCAAATTAAAGATTATGTACTTTTAAGAAAAACATGAAGCAAAAAACGTCGAAAAATCACATCTCTTGTATGGAGCCCGCTTTAATTTATAATCTTTTTAGTTCTTGTTGTTATAACGGCAACAGAAATAGACATTCTCTGAAAATTTCAAGAGTCTAGTTGTTACGGTTCATGAGATACAGCCCACTGACAGACGGAAGAACGGACATCGGAGTCTTAGTAATGGGGTCCCGTTTTTACCCTTTGGGTACGCAATCCTAAAAACTACGCAATTCCGATTTAAGTCATTTTCGAAAGACTCGTTACTCGTCGACTTATACAACTATGTAGGAAAATACAACAAACACCTAATCAAATAATTGTTAACTAAGTAAGAATAAATTTAAGACGTTCAATGTAATAATGTTGTTTCAAAAGCAAAATAATTAAGTTATGTGATGGTTATTTTATGGATGAATAAATTTGTTTGTCAGTAGGTACGGTCAGAAACTTGAATGCAGATTGATGAAATTTCGTTTTTCCGAGAAAAACCCGACTACGGTAAATTACTGCATCGCTGAAATAATTTAAAATAAAAGGAAAAAAACTTTACAAAACAAGTTTACTTTGGTTGGAAGTTAGTCCAGGGAGTAGGGTTTTAAAGTTTTAAATAAGGAGTACCGGAACAAAAATGCATACTTTATAGCGATCAACTGCGTTTTGTAATTAATGACATTTGAGCATGGTTTAATTCCATTCATGGTTTACTTTTTAGTGGGATACAGGCGTAGGACGTCATTTACGGCAAAGGAAACATCAGGACGAAGTCAATTTTTATATGTATTGCGTAGGTGATAACGAAATATTTTGAATTTACTTTTTTTAATTTGATTTCGGGGCACACCCGCCACTCTGTTCCACCACTGCAACTCCTGTTTATCAGGATCAACATTGGCGTCCTTTGATCGAATAATCAACGAATAATGGAGCTGTGCAGTGATGATTTGATTTGTGAACAATAAGTCCAAGAGTTAGGAAAAAGTAGTTAAGGAAAAAAAATGGATTTATAAATGACCAGAAACCACTTAACTGCAGTGCAAACCATACTCGTTCAAAAAGGAATGGTGGAAATAATTAAGATTTATTTGAAATTTGTGGCTTTTATAGCTGACAATTTAATGATTTTTCAATAATGAAATATTATTTTTAAACCAAAATGTTTACGACAAGCAACACCAATACTACGTTACTAATATTGAATGGTCATTGGATCTTATTCGAATTTGCATAGATTTCAATCAGGCGAAATTTGAATATACCTTCACGATTTTCTTTAAAAATTGGTTTCCGAATAAAATTACTGTAATTAATAAGTAATTACACCAAAAAACGGATTCCATTTTCATTTACACTTTCATGTCTTTTGGTAATGTAATAGTATGACCCAGTCCCCTTCACACAGTTTACTTCCATGGTTTATAGTAAGCCACGCACTTGATATACATTATATAAGTATTGAATTCAATATCAAAGGCCACAGTCTCTTACTTTAAGCCCCGTCAAATGGTAATGCGCCTAGCGGCCATTTTGGTCTCATTGAACTCATAGTACCATTATTATACCATACCATGTTTTTACTTTTTACTGTCCGATGACGTCATTTTCAGGTTAATTTGACAAGGTCCCAGCTCATAACCATTTGACGGGGCTTAAAGTGGGCGTGTTTTTCCAACCAGCCATTCGGAAAAACCTTTAAGCCATCGCCGACCGCATCCAAACAACAAGGCTTAGATAAATTTATTGCAGCTTACATACGTAGTTGCGTTTAAAATAATTTACTACAATTACTTCTTGGTATTGATGATTGGATATAATTAAAACTTTATTTAGAAAGTCGTGTATACAAATAAGTGCTAGTATTTTACCTTTACAAAAAAGGAGGTTAATTTGATTAATAAAATCTATTGATTATAATCAAATCGTTAGTAGTTGTATTACCTAATAGTTTCTGTGAAGTAAAATAGCTACAAATTGATGGTAATGAACAGTTTGTCCGTTGTCATTATACGTAGGTAAAGCACAAGGTCTGCCGTTTAATTTGACTAAATTGACAATAAATAATTACGGGAAATTAATGTTATATTTTTGGTGTGTATTTATACCATTATCTTTAATTAAACAAGGTTATATCTCAATCGTTTTGACGCCTGCAGGGCTCAGTCATTAAAAATATGATTATTCTTAATTATTTTGGCGAGTGCACAAAACAGATAATGGTTTTGAACGTTTTTTAGACTAAAATAAGTCCAGCCATAATTTTGAATTTCGAAGTTAATTCCATTACAAAATGCATATGACATTTCTGATACGGTTTAAACCCTAGTTAATTTTTAGGCCATGTCTTATTTTGCGGCGGTGTGAATCTCGCCTCCAAGTCTACTAACCTATACGTTCAAGTCTTTTTTTTTTTGAAAGCAGTACAATTTCGGAAATGGAGGGCAAGGACTTCAGAATGCAAGTTACTATTTCTCAATTTATTTCCGTAAATGTCCCTTTAAAGTGATGAAGGTTTACCTCGCGGAAACAACCAAAGTTGTCAAGTATGCATTGACTCGTTTTACTGACAATGACATAGTTTTATAATATGTTGCTCACAGACAGATTGTATAATGAGTTAGTTGCTTGCAACGTGTTACCAAGGGATTATAATTAAAAATATAGAATTTACCTTTTAATATACAAAAAACCACATTTTTGTTAAAGCACATACATCATAAAACTCTTATTTTACGATCTCTGTGGCGTATTGGTGAAAACCGCCGACTGGTACGCTAGAGGTTCTGGGTTCGAATCCCGGCGAGGGCAAAAGTTTGTGTTTGCAAGAAACATTTTTTTGCTTACCGGTCTTGGATGTAGTATATTTATGTAATTTATATTTTATACCTTATCGTTGCTTATTATTGTTATTGTTCCTTATATAAGTTCTTCCGAAACTTACTGCAGGGCTAAGTCAATATGTGTTTCGTGATGTGGTTTATTTATTCATGTTCCATGCGCTGTCATAAATCAGGATAGTTGAGAAGATTCAAAAGACCTCATTAACTAAAATATTATAATTTATTATAAATTAAGCGTTTATTTATCTGAAACAATATCCTTGCCCATGCCTTGCGAAATAATTCTTGTGATACGTAGCAGACCAAATATTTCAACTATAATTTAATGTCAGTCCGTTCTTACTCTGATTTAATCAGAATACTAATGATATACGAGAAATGTAGTTCATTTTGACCATTTAATTTGAGCTAGCTTGTACTTACATTCTATCTCGTAGACATCTATTAGAATATAATTAATGTAAGAAGGTAGGTAATTGATAGAGTACAAAAATGAAAGTAGATATAACATGCCTAATTTGCAGGTAGTTTGGTTATCTGTTTAGCTTAACTAGATTTGTGTATGACATAAGCATATAAACCATTTATTTGCAGCTACCAAAAAATATAACTTTCTCCTCGCAATTACAATAATTTTAAGATGATTGATATGTTAGTCATAAGCTGTTTGAAACAAGTTCATGAATATTCAGAACGTAGCAAACTATGTCACATTTTAGGCAAATACTGAATGACTCAACGTTTTCAAAAAACTTTACATAAGGAATGTCATAACCATGTCCGTCTGTTTGTTTCGAGTAATCTCAGAAACGGATGAATCGATTTCGACTTCCTTATATGACTATAGGGCGTAATATGACTAGTTTTATTTATTAAATAGAATCCTGTATTCTGAAAATATTTCTGATTCAGATAAGAAATACGAAAAGTGGCAAACACGCATTCGGCTTGCCTAGTAGTAAGCAGTCACCGTAGCCTAGGAACGTTTACAATATAATAAAAATAATAATAACCACATCACGACACACACATTTACTCAGCCCTGTAGTAAGTATCGTAAGAACTTGTGTCACAGGAACTAAGCAACGATATGGTATACACTAAATAGATAAGAATAAAACATCCAAGACCGGTAAAGTCCCGCGCCCGCCGGGATTCGAACCCGGAACCTCTAGCGTAGCAGTCGGCTGTTTACACCACTGCGCCACCTAGGTCACGTATAACGTGAGGTATAACGGGTATCACGCACGCGTTGCAAACCCAGTTCATTATACAGCTTGATCAGGTCTCCCCTTTAGTTTTTTTGGCCTCTGAGTAATTCTAATTGCAGTCTGGGAGGGAAGTCTGAAATCGGTTTCTTACTACCTCCTAATTCTTCTGATTAAGTTCATTGCGGATAGCCGGTAAGGTGTCCGGGCACAGCCTGTGCGTCCTTGTACAGCTGAATGAAGCTTGATCATTCGTAGACTGGACTAATTCGGCACTAAGAATTGAGGATGATTTCCCTGATGATGACAAAAGATGCTTTATAAAAGTGGCCGTGGGCATCATCTCAAACAATTCCTTGGATCCTCATAAAACAGACGGTTTATCTCTGACTTTATGTCAATACTGCTAGTAGGCTCGGGATCATTTATCCTCACTCCCCGTTTCAGAATCGATTCGAAAGGCTGGATTTCAGTTCCTGCTGCCCAAAGGTTATAGCTATTATCTATGTTAAGCCGTATTTATGCTTTGTACAGTAGATGATTTGGCTTTCCCTTAAGTACCGTTTTGCCTATCCCTAAAGTACCGCTTTGAGCACACAGAGCTTTTTTGGAAGCCAGTGTAGTCTTTTCTACTAAGTGATTATGCAATTTAATATATAACGATGAACCGGGTGCTAGACTATTGATGGTTAGATCCTAGTGTGGATAGTGTGGAGTGTGAGATAGGCTAAAAGATTACGAGTCGAGCGACAGTGGCGAGTCGGTCACTGATCAAATCGTCGCTCATCTCGATACCTAAGCAGCTGGATATTGATAACACGATTTATATGTTTTGAGAGTTCCATAAGTTTTAGGAGGTAACAGTTTTACATCGAAATATTTTTTTTTTATTTCGATGGGTCCGATCTATCGTCAAATTTTAGGCCCAGGCGCATGTGGCTCAACTCTAGATCACACTGGTTTAAAACCTCACCCGGTATACCATCTATTTACGGAGTTACTTTTTACGGAGTCATAGGTATTTCTTTATTTGCTATTTTGTTCAATATTTATATTTAAAATACAAAACGTGAAGAGCCACTGGCAACACCTAGTAATTTTTTTAGTCATAATTGATAGCATAAGAACAAAAACTCTTGTATCTGCCCAACAACGTCGCCGTTGAAGTCTAAATCGATGAAAATACAATGGTCATCTAATTATTCCGTAACAGGACAGATGGGGCTCCCCCATTAATATATACGACTAATTAGACACCTAGTCTTCAGGCGCGTCCTATCTACTGTTTTATTTATCCTAGGAAATTTTTATATTATATTGTGTCTTGATCGTAATTAGCAAAGTTATAAACTGGTTCCATTTTCCTTGGATCAGTTTTAAGAAAATTAAAATGTTAGTAGAACTCGTACTCGGTCATTGGTTTCGTACCACCGTACAAGATTTTACAGTATGTTTTAGCAAAGTTTTTCGTAGAATAAACAAGGATTTTAAAATTAATCCCGTGTCATATATAAAAAGTGGATAAGGGGACCCGTTTTGCACCTTTGGGAATGGAACCCTAAGATGTCAAGTATTTCTGAATCACCTTAACTCTGTGGGCCCGTTGAAGCTACCTGCATAGACCTAACACTATTTGGCCATGGTCAAGATTACCTTTTGGTAAGAAGCTTTTTAAAATGCACTAAAAGGTTGCTACCCTATTATTTTCTTTATAATATAAATATGATAAAATATAGTCCCCCGCCGCGTGTGTCTGTCGGGATGTATGGTCAGGATAATGTCAAAAAATATCGACCGATATTTGAAATATGAAGACGTCGGAAAAAATGAAGCCGTCCGGGAGCTTTTATCGAAAACGCTGCCTTATCCAATTCAGAAACATTTGTTTTATATACAACCAATGTATGGAGAGATTTTCTTTTTTAGTTATTTTTTTAATATTGAAAATAAGGTAGGATTTGCAAATACTAACTCGAGGGATTAATTGCTAATCCTAATCAAAATAAATACGTTTCTGACCTAAAGCATCTCATACATATTGTAACAACTAAATAAATATTTTAATTTGACGACCTCGGTGGCGCAGTGGTGTAAACAGCCGACTGCTACGCTACAGGTTCCGGTTTCGAATCCCGGCGGGGGCGAGACTTTGTGTTATTTGCAAGACGCATTGTTTCGCTTACCGGTCTTGAATGTTGTATTCTTATTTATTTAGTATATACCACATCGTTGCTTAGCACTTGCGATACAAGTTCTTACGATACTTAGTGCAGGGCTGAGTAAATGTGTGTGTCGTGATGTGGTTATTATTATCATGTAGCCTAGCCTCACAATCCGCAGCAATCCTCGTACCAATGTAAAACAAAAGCGCGCGTTTAATTGAAAGATGCACTGAATAATTATAATGATAAATTATATCCAGGTTGCATTTTTGTTTTAAAAAGTAACTTAAATAAAGTAAATAGGTTATTAAACATGTTTAACTATGTATTTTGTGTCTTAACTTTTCTGTACTTTTAACGTCAAGGTCGAACTTTTTTGCTACTTCGTCTATGCTAAATTTTCCCCGCGAAACTTGTTATTCAAAAGTCAAGTTGCTTTTTTTAATATTCAAAATACAGTAATAATAATTAATTATTAAGCTAACAGCTTAATTAATTAATAGGTAATTAGCTTTTAATCTATAATTAATAATTTATTCATTGGACATATTTAAAAAAACGTATATTATCTCCTCGTCGATTATCTTCATAATTTCTTAAGTCGGTCAAGAGTTTTATAAAACTTTTTTAAATATTTTATTAATTTATGTTGTTATATATCCTTTTGGAATTAAAATATGCATTGCATATCTAATAATAAAATACGTATAAAGAATGGAAACGGAACTAATGCTTCCACACGATCATTT
This sequence comes from Choreutis nemorana, assembly GCA_949316135.1. Classification (NCBI taxonomy): domain Eukaryota; kingdom Metazoa; phylum Arthropoda; class Insecta; order Lepidoptera; family Choreutidae; genus Choreutis; species Choreutis nemorana. The sequence goes on from OX438598.1 coordinate 7,554,765, forward strand.
GTATTATTAAAATAATCGAGTTTAATGAACAAGAATGCATGACTTACCTATTGTTTAACAATGATGCAAGGAGTTATTTTATTAGACAAGTCTCTAAAAGACAGGTTGCCTGAGATGTTATCTATTGCTAATAATAAAAATTTAAATATGGGGGTATATTTCTCCAAATACCATAAATACTTTTAACAATAGTTACATTTACGTTCTAAGCAGTTCAAAGTGTAATTTAATTTTTACAGTAACGCATTATCAAACCTCGCTGGTGGGGGCAAATCTAACTACACGTTTCCAAAGGACTTTTTGTTTGGTGTATCTACCGCAGCGGGTCAGATCGAAGGCGCATGGAACATTGATGGTAAAAAACTTCAATAGTTCAATAGTTCTGAGTCTAAGCTTGGATTCCAATAAAATCCCTTTTTTGAAGTTCTAGGACTTGTAGGACAAAATGACTGAAGTTCTTAAAATTGCCTCAAAAATAGTATTGTTTATAGAATCTAATCAAATAATATTGAAGTTAATTTTGTGATCTCACCGGGAATAAAGATTTGTCACTTAATAATACAGAGGCCTCTAATGCTGGGACTTCCACTCGCTCTTGACAGTTTTCATTATGTGCGATTAAGCTGTTATTTTCTGTTACATAAATATTTATGTAATTACACACAAAATAGCTACATAGATCCGCAGACCAGCAGGCAAACCATTACCTTGTTTGTAATTGATCATTATAGAATTAAAACTAGGTTAAATATATGTTTAATTGCTTTTATATTAAATAGTTGCATATTTTTCTTAATTGAGTAGCTTATAATTATTATGTTTTGTATTTACAAAAGATTATGGAAATCAAATTAATTACCTATATAGACTTAATACTGTTTAAAGAAGAAAAACTCGCTGGATTTTTATCTAATTAATTTGTAATATGGTAGAATAAGGAAATAAAAATATTGTTCTAATGTTATGTATAGAACTCAACCATTACTACATCTGATTAAAAACGGTTTACAGGGAGATCAGAAAGTATTTGGGATCACCTAATACATAATCACCCCGAGTTTGTGAAGGATCGAACGAATGCTGACGTAGCCGATGACTCCTATCACCTGTATAAACGTGATGCTGAGATGGTTAAGGAGCTGGGTGTGGACATTTACAGGTTCTCCATCGCTTGGCCACGTGTCCTGCCCACTGGATTCGCCAACGAAATCAATCCGCTCGGTATCCAGTACTACAGGAACCTTATCGACGAACTAGTCAAGTACAACATCACTCCCATGGTGACCATTTACCACTGGGACCTCCCGCAAAGACTCCAGGATATCGGAGGATGGAGCAATCCTCACATTGTTGACTACTATACAGACTATGCTAAGGTTTTGTTCGACAATTTTGCTGATAGAGTGAAGTACTGGATAACCTTCAATGAACCGATGCAGACTTGCTTGGAGGGATATGGAGGAACCTACAGGGCACCAGCTCTGAACAGACATGGGATTGCGGAATATTTGTGCACCCATAATCTGCTGAAAGCACACGCCAATGTTTATCATTTATTCAACGATCAGTATCGTTCCTTGTTTGGAGGTAATTTACTTTTTCTATACCGAAGTAGGTGTTCCAATGAGTAATTTAGCTGACTCTAATAAGTCTATAGAGTATAATGGTTAGGTGACAAGGGGTTAGACCGGCCCCCTGTACGGGTGGTTATTTATGCAGCAGGACTTCCCAAAAAAAAATCGTTGCGGGTCCCAAGACAAACGTAAGGGTGTCCGGGCACAGCTGCCTTATTCTTTGAATCAAGAATCAAAGGATGCCTCTGTTGATCTTGATGAACAGGAGTTGCAGTAGTGGGACAGATGCCGGGTGTGTCCCGAGAATATAATTGATTAGTAGCATGGGTTGGAAAAAATCTAAAAATACTAACAAATGCACAATACCCTGCTTTGTGTTTGTCAATCAATGTCAATGTAGATCAATTGGACATAAGCTAAACTTTCGCTATTGTTGGTGGGTATGAGAACAATTTTAATGTTACGTTGTTTCAGGTCAAATTGGTCTGTCCTTGGACTCAAATTGGGCTGAACCGAAAACTAACACATCAGCCGACAAGGATGCAGCGGAGTTGTATCTACAGACTCATGTGAGTTTTAACTAATAGCCGTTTTCAATAATGATTACAATGTAGTCTAATATCATGTAGAATATATTGCTATTTTGGTTTATCGATCGACTCCATTATCAATCAGAAGATAGTAAAACTTTCTCAATTATTTTCATTTAACTTTTCGTAAAATCGCTTTAAAAGACTCAGATTTCATTATGGCACCCGTGGGACACCTCATTTTTACTATTTTCTTTAAATATTCCAATATTTTAGTACCTACTCTGCAAATTATTTTCATGAATCTAGGAACGCTTCGGGATGGTGTCCATTAAGGGACAGAGATTTAAGTTAAATCTATTCAAGTATCAGTCTTTATAAATTGGGTAGATGCATATGTTATGTATGTTTTCATTATTATGTTTTTAAGTAGTAGGAGATGCAAAGCATTTATGCACCGCACCGCATCATCTATTTTGTTAACGATGAAATTGTAAATAAACAATTCAGCTGTTAAGTACAAAGTAAGCAGCTAGTTGGTAGGTGAAAAATGTAAAGTAATGATTGAACTCCAGCATAAGTAGATACACTTTGATCATTAACTTGTAATCAAAAGTCAGAGTAATGTTTCATGAAAAATGGGTAGGAACGTTTAAGAAAAAGGAACCTCTTGAAATATAATCAAACCTCATTACCACAAGTGCTTTGATTAGTTAGTAAAGATTTTACTATCTATCTCAATTGAACTACTTTTATATTGCAGCTAATATTTTTTACATTTTTATCAATACATTTGCGTTAATTTTTTCACCATTCGTGACTTAGATGAACGTCAATAGTTGTATTTGTGTCAAGTAAGTCGCCCTTGACATCCATGTTAAGTAGGCCGTTTAGTATTTTTAACTTTTTAGTTATCAATATTAAACGTAATAGCTCGTTAATTAACCATTTATCTGTCAGGTTTATCTTAATTTAACGTATTAAGAAGTTTGTTATCGATTTCAGGTCGGTTGGTATGCTCACCCAGTATATTCAGCTGAAGGGAACTATCCTCCCGAACTAATCAAACTTGTGGACGAGAAAAGTAGACAACAAAATTACAGCCATTCAAGGTTGCCAAAGTTTTCGCCAGAAGAAGTAAATTTCATAAGGGGAACGGCCGATTTCTTCGGTCTGAACCATTACACTACATATCTACTAAGTTTCCCGGACAAGGAAGTTGGTCAGATACCGTCTCATGAGAATGATGTTGGCATAGTTAGAGTGCAAGACCCGAATTGGCCATCAAAATCGTCCTCATCCTGGCTGAAGGTAAAATTTAATGCGAATTATTTTAAGTACATTTTTTGTTATTATAATGAGAAAGTAAAATTATCTGAAAAAATAATAGTGCTAGGTGGATTTTACCATTTACAATAGCGTGCATCATCTTTGTGTACGTAAATGGCACTTAAAATGAATATTATATGACTCTCCATGTAACGCTTTGAAAGTACGATTTTAAAACTTATTTTTAAAATCACCTTGCGTTCGCGGACCTGTAAAGTACACAAAATGTTTTTACATATGTCGATAGATCAGAAAACGTTCGATAATTTGTCTTGTATAAAAATAAACGGTTGAATTATTGTTCACAACAAAAAAAGTTAAGTACCTACTTACATAGTTGATATATTGTCAGGTGGTTATCAGGCAATAAAAAATTATCCTTGTCTTCAGGAAAAACCGTGTATGTTTCTTAATTTTACTCCGGCCATATTAAACCGTTCTTGCATTTCGAAGTTTAGGTACAATAATACAATAAATAATTTAAATGAGTTATGATTACTTCCATACTAGTTTTTTCACGTCTCCGTGAATTGTATTGCAGGTAGTTTATTTGATTTTAACATTATAAATGTACATGTCTCATACCTAAAACGTTTACCTATTGTCCGTTACTATAGTTCGTTAACTTATTGCTGTGTATATACCTACACTTATTTGTATAAATGATTTTACTTGTCGTATGTGTGATTGGTAAAAATGGTTAAACTTCTGTATAAAATATTGAAAAGACTAGTTAATTAGCATAATGTTTTGTTTTTATTTGTAATTCAAAAACCAGAGCTAATAAATATTCGAACGACCAAACCAGTAAAACATAGGTAGCAGCGACATTTTTGTTGTCTGGTATGACTGTTACTAAGTGTAGCTGTGTCGAATTGTACTTTAAATTTATCAAAAAAGAACCATAGATACTTGAATGATTCAGAAATTTGAACTTATTTGCATTTTGTATGAATTGACTTCCACACCTATGCAACAAAATGGAATCGTGTTCCAGCTTTCTTTTATTCTGCCGTAGTAATAAAAATACTAATACATTTTCAATAAGGCAAATAAATGTTCAGGTTTACTTTTATGTTGTTCCTTATTAGTTTGATGCTTGATGCGAATATTTTACTAACGATGTCCAAAACACTTAAAATGTAAGTAAACATATATATGTAACTATAAAACATGAAGTTCATCGTGTTCTGCATCTATATTTGCTTGTAATGTAATTAAGGGTAATTAATAAAAGGTAATTAATCAATTTTTCAATCCTGAGATAAAAACTATAACTAATAACTACTGGACGAATTAAGTTATGAAAGGATTTAACTGTCTAACAATTCCCTATGCGTTTTTCAATCGACTTTTGCCCAAGGAATAACTATTAGACAGAGATGTCCACATTTTATTTGTAACAGGCTAATCTGTGTAATTCATCGGTGTGTCTACCATAATTGGATATTTAGTAACCATTAATGCTATTGACTTATAGTTTAAAATTTTAGACTAATAGATTAATTTAAATTCTACGTAATGCAAGATCACCAATAAAAGTATTGGAAATCAAATAATAAACGATTATTAATTCTAATACTTTAATAAAGTGCTCAAAGAGGACATAAATTTATTTATTTATTAGCCTTACTATGTACCTATTGTGTGATTTTATATCAGACACTAGTAGATTATCTTTAAAATTATTGCCTATGTCTATAACCAACATAATTATTTATGAAAACGTTTTTTTTTCAGGTCGTTCCTTTTGGATTCCGAAGACTTCTTAACTGGATTTCGAAAACCTACAATAACATCCCTATTATCGTGACTGAAAACGGTTATGCCGATTTTGATGGAGTTGCAGATGCAGCTAGAGTATCCTATTACAGTCATTATCTTAATGCACTGCTTCACGCCTTGCACGAAGATAAAATCAATGTCAAGGGTTACTTCGCTTGGAGTTTGATGGATAATTTTGAATGGGATGATGGTTACAGGTGTGTAGGTTGTAGATATTTGCTTCCAAACTTTTTATTTTGATTCATATTTTATGTGTACGAGTACCTATATATATATATTTATCTTTAAGATGAAACTAGTTTTTCTATCTAATAATTAATCTAGGATTTTAATTGTATGTAGTGCAATTATAAAAACTAGTCTGACTTGCACGCTATTCAAAGTGATAATTAACGTCAATAAAGATTAACAACAGGATGGAAATAAAACAAATCGTCAGTCAAAACTTTGCTGATATAATTTCACTCGTGAATTTGTAAATGCATTTGCAGGTCCCGCTTCGGCCTGTACTTGGTCGATTTTAAGAGCCCCAACAAGACGCGCACGGCGAAGCATTCGGCCAGGCTGTACCACGACGTGGTGGCCACCCGCCGCCTGCCTGCACAATACGACCCTGCTGACTTCACTGCCTTCTCACTCTCCTCACAAGTCACCCCCACGGCGATTCTACTGCCCCTCCTTGCCTGCGCGAAGCGACTCCTCTAACCTTAGCTTTAGTTCCTATCAATACTTTCTGTATATAAAACTGCATGTAGCTTACGTATGTAAAACTAACATTACATTATAAATTATCGATATCTTAATTTTCATTTCAACTTGATTCCTAATCTACGAATTTAAGAGAAGATGTGGCAAGCTAATACTCGACGGTCATAAGTTTGGAGGCATTGTCGCGGGCGACGTCACGGCGTAGTTGGGCTTGGATCGAGGCGAAAGATTTGCCTTTTGTTTCCGGAAGGACGATTATCATGAATACCAGCCCAAGCAAGGAGAAAACAGAGAATCCCCAAAACACGACGTAAATGCCGTAGGCGTCCTTGACTACCTGAAATTTTAAAGGAAATAAAGAGGTTAATTTATACACTATAATAAAGTTAAATTTGCCTAAAATACTATACTCAAATTACTTCGTTATTTTAGCTTACAGTTACTATTTAACTTTAACAGATTTTCTGCTTTTTAAATAAAGGAGCAACTAGACTGTGAAAGTACAGGAGATAATAATAATTAAAGTCGCATCGTGTTTTTGTTACATGTAAAACACAAATTGCTTTAGGCCCAATATAGGCCAAACTTTGGGTAGATCAAAATTTGGATATGTACTTTGCATCGACCTAACTACTACATTAAATACGTAGAAAATATCCAAGATCTCAGACAACATGCGTGTTTATGACATAAATTTAGGTGTATCATTAGGCCTAAGCCAGGGTTCGATCAGTCAATAATAATAATAATAATAAATAAACCACATCACGACACACAAATTGACTCAGCCCTGCAGTAATTATCGTAACTTGTGTCGCAGATGCTAAGCAACGATATGGTATAAACTACATAGATAAGAATACTACATCCAAGACCGGTAAGCGAAACAATGCGTCTTGCAAATAACACAATCCAAGACCGGTAAGCGAAACAATGCGTCTTGCAAATAACACAAAGTTCCGCCCCCGCCGGGATTCGAACCCAGAACCTCTAGCGTAGCAGTCTGCTGTTAACTCCACTGCGCCACAGAGGTCGTCAAGGTTAGTCAGGGTTCGGGACATCAAGTCACGATAGCAGAAACTGACCCATGACGTCCATATACACTTCGTCTCCACTTGATAAAGTTTGACTTAAAAATTACCTGGAATAGTTTCTGAACGGCAAACATAGAGATTCCAGTGTAGATGTGGGCAATGCAGGAGGCGTATAGCTTGACGTTAGTTGGGAACATCTCTCCAATGATAACGTAAGGTACCGTTGAGAGTCCAATGGCGTAGAACACGATGTAAACCAGTATACACGTAAGTGGTATCCAGTGAAGATTTGTTAGTGCTGCAGCATCCCTGCTTTCAAAGAACAGGTATGTCCCAAGTGTTCCATTCATAAGGCCTACTCCGAGAGCGGAAAGCAGAAGCAATGGTTTCCTACCCACGCGATCAACAAGTAGTACAGATACTATGCAAGTAGCTACCTGGACGAAGCCAAAAATAATGGATTCTTGGTAGGGCTCGATATCGCTGGCTGTACTGTTGAAGATGTCCTGAGCGTTGGCTACTACTGCAGCACTGCCACAAAGCTGTTGGATTGTAAATACTCCAAGAGTAATCCACATTGCTTTTCGGTTCGTGGCCTCTGTGGCAAGGTCACTCCAAGTGCCTCGGTTTTTCATATCTTCTTGTACGTTAATTTCTATATTCTTCAGCTCAGTTCTTATGTCGCCACTTCTCAAATGTCTCAGGGATCTCTCAGCTCTCTCGCTGCGATCAAATTTTAGGTAGAAGTAGGGCGACTCCGGCAAGAATACAAATATTACCATAAAAGATATGGGTAGGATTAAGTTGATGGCGGCTAATACGCGCATTGAAACAAAAGGTCCGATGCAGTACTGGGCAAGAATACCGACCTGAAAAGAGAAATAAAAGTCTTTGTTAAATTGAATAATAAAGTAAAATTGTCTAAAGTGAAATGAATATATATTTATTTAATGCAGTTGACGAATGTTCTACTATTACACTATTTTGAAGACTATGAAAACTTATTACAGATAAACTTAGAAGCGCAATTATTTTAAACAAGGTTAAGCAATTTATTAGATCAACTGACTCTTCTTGGAATCATAAGCCTTAGTGCATGTTGCTATTAACTTTGATCATTTGTTGTATAAATTCATAATTAAATAAGAAAAATTAACAATACAGAGTAAAGCGCATAGTTAATGTTTGCTTGGTATTGAAATTAACTTGTCACTCAAGATCAAAGAAGCGAGACAGGCAAATAGTCGTCTGATATATGTGCGCCATAACCACGGAACACATTAGGTTCCAAAGCTATTTACGGCAAAGACGAGTCCTATTTGTACACAGAAGCGCAGATACGATTTACGTGCACGCTCCGAACCTTGCCGATGTAATTAAGGCAATGAGTCACGTTCACCTTCGCGTTGGCTGCCTATCCGTGTAATTACGCTTTTTATCTTTACGTTATAAATTGCAATCTGTCCATAAAGAAAACAGGCCTAGTTTTTAATTTAAATTTCCTAATTTTGCTAGAGGAATCGTCGTCAATCAATCGACTATGTTCTTTTCAAATATTCCTAAATATTGCTAAATGGCTATGTGATCTATACTCAAAAGAACCTTGTCTGAGATATTTATCAAGTTAAATAAAAACAAAACAACAAAAAAATTGTACAGCGAAACGAAATATTACTTTAAACGATAGTCTTTTGTCCCGGTTGTCTTTTTTTGGAATGGATTTTAATACCAAGTGCCTTAATTTATTGTAAATAAAGCATAAGTAGATTTGAAATCATAAATAATCAAGGGTATTTTCCTGAAATTCCATACATTCAGACGAAAGATGGGTAAGTGGAGTTTACGTGATAAACAACCAGCGTTTGGCAGATTACTAGGAAATTAATATCTTTACACACATATTTTCTTATTTATTGTGTGACTATTGTTGCATTTTTGCAGAAAGTTGGATACCTACTTACCTAATTGGCAGTGTGTAAACAAAAATGGCTGAAATAGTAATGCCATTTACTTTTAAATTCTTTTGTTCAGTCTGTGTAAACAGTTATAATATTTCACGTTAGTCACCACTATTCGAAAGATGTATGTCAGACTCTTCTAATAACTACTATTATGTTTGTAAATAAACATTATTTCTTATAACACGACAATGTAAGTTCTCATTAGGTAACTAACTATGTTTCCAGCAAAATAATTATTATCATTACGACTATTGGAACAAAGCAGTATACTCACTTTATTCATAAGGGTTATCAAAGTAGAGAGGGCTCCCCTAACTTCGTTGGTGGCTATTTCTCCCATGTACATCGGGGCTACGGTATAAACGATTCCGTATCCAAGGCCGGAGAACATTCTAGCAACGTACAGGAGAGCGACAGATTTGGCGGCGATTACGAAGATCCAGCCCAGAATGAAAGGAATAGCTCCAAGTAACAACGTGGTCTTCCTGCCGAAGCGATCGGCTAAGTAGGCAGAGGGCACCGGGGTGAGAGCAGAGCACAGGATCATAATGGAGGTGATCCATGATCCCTCATCGTTAGTAGTCGGTATGTAGCTATCTGATGACTTGAGGAACGATAGCGTTGGAGATGGCCATCCATAGCAGGTACCCGCAGTAGCGGTGATGAGTGTAGCTGAAATTTAAATAAAATATGGTTTAATACAGCAAGTCTATTAAAACAGGTTCATTTAATGACATACAAGTAATGTAAATACATTAAATCTATTTATAGTCTTTATGAAAGTAGATGGGTTAGAATATTTTACGATTATGATAATCTATTGGCCCTAGTTAGATGGTAGGTGCAGTCATTAGGATTAGAATTTTAGTCTCAATGTCAATGTGTATCAAGTCTTTTAATAGTAGATATTAATCTAGGATATATACTTATGGAAGACATGACATGACTGGACTGCCGCTTACAGCCGGTTTTCACTACAAATTTGGCATTAATATACACTTTGCATGCCAAATTGATATTAATTATTTAAAATTTTGGCTTTTAGTAATTTTACTGTTTATGCGTCAACTGTTTTGAGACGCAGTTTAATTAACTAGAGCATAAAATCAAACTCCGAATTTTCTATTAACTATAAATAAATCAGGTTTCTAGACAATTTGACCAAGAGGCTGCAAAAGGCAAAACATCAAATCTGAAAATATGTTTCATTTGTGGTGTGATATGAATGAAATTTAATTAAATCCATTAGATCCGTGTGACTTTTCTTAAGTCTATTGGCCTCATTTTCATGCTGTATGATAGATTGTATCGGTCTATAGGTACATTAAAGTAAACTAACTCATGTTTACCAACTTTGATATCGACCTACCTACAGAGTTTATTTCCACAAGAATCTGTTTTGAAAGATAAAATAATTTGATGTCATTTGGTAATTTGTGAAATCATAGAAGGTACCTATTTATTTATTTATGAAGCTACTAATTGGTATTCTGGGGTTGAGGTTAATAAAAAATTATAATGTCAGGAACGTAATACAAAATTATAAATAGTTATGGGAGGGCAAAAGTGGAAAGTGAGATAGAAAGAATGTAGTATGGTTTCTTAAGTTTTACATAGGAAAAACTATAGGAAATAAGGTACAGTTTTAAAAATAATACAGTGGAAATACACCGGTTTATTATGGCGTTACTTTAGGAACATTATCAATAGTCTAGCTAGTTGGAATCGGTGCGCGCGCGCAGCGCACTGCCCGCAGTTATCACGTTCTTATCGCTACACTTATGGAAAGTTCTGACCAACACCACTTGAACTGTTTCCTATTTTATATCTACTAAACGTACGTCAGTTACTAATTTATCGGTTTTTGTAAACAATGCTTGATAATGCCATAATCCATAGAATATAATCTGTAACACTAAGAAGTTTTCCAAAAGATTACTATAGTCGGGTACATTTCTATTCTACCTATTTTATCAATTTAATCTGTCATAGTTTGCTTCGTTCATAATTTTAAATCTAACATCATATTTTAAGATTAAGATTGAATAACAATTTGGGTAGATGTGAAACTTGGTCGCTAGGGCGAGACTTGACACTGATTAATTTGGTAAGGAACATAAAAATGACGTCAGGGTCATTGATCTTTGTATCGAGGAAATGGGATGACGTAAGTTTTACAGATTTATTCCCACATAAGCGTGGATAAAATTTATAATAATGGACGACATGTTAGTATACGTGGTTCATGCTCTTGCCAGTTGGCAAGTTGTCGCAATCGAAGCATTGTTAATTATATAGATATGGACTCTGAACGCGCACGTTACTTTTTCAGTTTACAGCGGCGACGTGACGTGGTGTAAACTTTATATGTGGCATTTTCAATGTTATCTGACTACAATCAAGAATTGTCACCGTTCCAATGTCCGGCCAAACAGTGATACTAGTATATAAATATTTTATGACATTATTAACATACGTTTTTTAGCATCAATTTAAAAAGGACAAATAATAAAAAGAAAATTAAAATACTCATTAAATGATTCAGGCTGAGACGAAAAGATCAATAATAGAAAATAAAACATTGATGTTATTATATTGTTCACGGGGTCATTATGCGGTTAATTTACACAAAAATTGTCTGCCAAAAATAAGTCTTTGATGATATATATACCTGCGGGACGTACGTCATGAAAACGTTCAAAGCTTTGTTCACGGCATACTGATTTGCTAGTTGTGCAGAGCCAAACTACAAAAAATAAATTGAGTTTTTACTGACTTCTAATCTCTACTGAAACATCATTTCCTAAGTGTACCGTATAAACGTATGTTTGTAATCATTTTGATAGAAAAACTTTGTGAAGATCAGTAATAAAAGATTTGCTGTTGAACGCGTTATCTAAAAAATATTGAGCCAAAAACCAACTTCATCAGCCCAAAAACCACGATATTTGATTTATTATTAAAACATTGTATGGAATTGATTTCGCTTTTAACCATTAATATAATTTGAATCCATTCCCGTTAAATTATATTATTTTAACTGTAATATGAAGCGTTTGTTTTAGAGCTCTATACATTATATATAAAGTTCAGATTTGATTGAATGCTGTGAGAAGGTCGGTCAGTTCGGGCGCGGCGAACAGTGTTCGGTGAGTGACGCAAGCTTCTGTCTCTGTTGTCTCTTTAACAAAATGTATACTTGTATTTTACAAAACAATAGTCGTTAATTATATGTACACCAAATATAGGTATTTTTTATTCAATGCTCGTTCCGTAATGACATTTAAAGAAATGGAACGTGGCCACGTGGCGTTACAGCAAATCAGAGTCCATTTTGATAAGGTTAATTGTGAAACAATGCGAGACATGGTTCATTGATTGAGGTACTTAATATTTAATATTCTTGTTCCATCAATTTTGCTAATGTCCGGAGACGGGATGGTTAAACAACCCGTATGTCATTTGGCGGCGCGGTTAAAGTTTCTGTTAATATAAATTCCCTAAAACAAATAACTAAGAAGAAAAATAAATTGCTTTAAAGATTGCAATCGCTGTTGAGATTTCTCAGCGAAGTTATAAATATGTTGTATGCACGTGAGCTAGCGAGCACGTGGTTGAGATTGGATAGACATCTAACTGTACCGTGAACGCTGCATATTTTGTTTCTACAATTAGTTGGATTCATCACTATGTACATTGTAGTCCATCCTTAAAATTTTCTTCTGAAAAAAATCTCACTTTTCAAAGCAGAGCAGTAAAGAAGCAAGGTCTTCTTCTTTCCGCTTCATTTTTTTGACTCCTCAGGGCCTTAGGCAAGTCGTACATCGATGATCAATGATGATGATGAAACTTTTATCCAGTAGTGTTTAGTTTATTTTACATTATTTATAAAAAAAATGCCCGTCTTCTTTGTATCAATAAATATTAATTGACATTGGAAACAATCAAAACATAGTTTTATTAACCTTCAAACTAAGAGCTAAATGTACATGTGGATCCAACTGATGAATTTAATGTTAATTTTTAAGAGATCGAAAAGACAAAAAATATTTAGAACATGCCAGAGAAAGTGCCACAACTCTTTTTATATCACAAACAATCACACATGATTCAATTTGTTCCGAATAATAGATTAGATAAGAATTAGGATATTATCAATATTGTCCGATATCTGAATTATTGATGTAGCATCGAGCGATAAAGTCAAACTATGAAAATAAGCCTCAATGATTAGCGTTTAGAAAGCAATGCAGAACCTATGGTAGGTACTTCACTTACTAGGAACTTAGGTCGTTACGTTTACATACCACGTTAATGTACTATGTAGGAGTACCATTTTTGGACACAAGGATAAATATCAGTGACTTAAGCAGGGGGTCAGATATAAATTAAGTACTGACGCACATGTACAAGTATTGTTTCCTTCTTAAGATATTTTATGCATCAATCATCAAAGATACCATCTGAAATTATCTTGTATCGATTATGTTGATGTTTTTATTATCTTTAATCGCGTAAACATCATGTCAAACACTTAATTCTGTGCCTTTCCTATAATTTACTAGCATTATTTTTATCACCCTTTAAAATAATCGTGTTTCTTTGCTTTTTATGCTCGTTGTGTTACTCTGAATGATCCTTTTTTTCCAATAAGATTCAATTGAAAACTTCATTCTGTTAGATTATATTAGTAATCACCTTAGCCTTAAGATGTTTGCAACGTCAGAGGTATCACGCGCGTTTTCTTGTTAAACTAGATGGTCAATTTACTATGGAAACAATACTAATTGAGATTTGATTACACGCTACAATAACACGTGGCTATGCTCATACTCAGTGAACTAAGTACTAACACGTACAATTGTCATGTTTTGTTCAAGTCTTTTAAAAAATGGCATTTTGTACCTGATAGAAATTTGTAAAACTGTGAAGCAATCAGTAGTAACTCACTTAAACAGGGAACAATGTAAAACTTGTTATATGTGTCGTTTACGTATTGGTTATGTAACCGATCAAAAGAAAAGAAATCAAAGCGAAAACCTTTTTCGGACGAACATTAAGAATCAGACATAATACCTACTTTTGGTAAGTATTACAATATCTTGTTAATTTAGGTGTACTAATATACTCAATGAGGATAGTGCTGTAGCCTGTAATATTAAGTTTGATGAAAAAAACATGTTCAAACTTGTTGTAACTATTGAGCATCATGCCTAAACTAACTTTTTCATGTTGTGAGTGAAGCATCTTTTTTTCTTCATATAAAATAATAGGCATGCGAGGTGGATGTAATATGGACTAAGTAATTAAATGTAACGTCAGTCTGTTTTATCCGCGATGACTTCTTTATGAGTAGTCGGTGGACTTGACTGTCGGTATTATCAGTCATGTTAGCAATGTGTCATCTCAAACAATATACACTTAATGCCGGAGATATGTTAACATTATGATACTTATAATAACATGTCGCAATTAATTATTAACTCAAACATTTTATTACTAAATGCGAGCACTTCCACGATTCTAAAGTTTAACTCAAGACTCATTAAAATTATTGCGCAATTTGTTTCTAAAACGAAACGAGGATAAAATTGTATATGTAGCTAATACAACTATGTTTTTGCTATATCAAGCGAGGAAAAACTTATATTGTTCATTAATGAAATAGGTACGTCAAACACTATTTTCTAAGAATATAAAAAGATTCAGAAGGTGATATTTAAACGATTTGAATGACATGGCCTGCAGTTTAATACCTAACGAACGGTCTCATGCACATGATACCTCAAAGAACAGCTACTCGGTATAGCGACATAATATTAGATAACTATTTACGGATATGAAATAATTTCTAGAAATGTATAGAAATGCAATAAAACAGTAGTTATATTATTATGATACTACGACCATGTGGGTTGATTTTGAAAATAAATCCGCCAAGACGAGCAAAAAATCCTTTTCTCGAAGAAGTTTTGGCCATTTTCGCCCCCCTTGTTGATAAAACTAAAAGCCTGAATTTTTAGTAACCAAGCAAACATTGCACAAATGCGGTGTATTTCAAATTTAAATTTGAACCAGTACTTTAAGAGTTATTAGTTATAAAAGTTTTTCAAGTTGTGTTTATTTTAATTTGATCACAATTGAGTTGAATAACCTATAAAGAAAAAAACAGCTTCCAAACTGTTTCTCGTGATTTTTTACTAACAGTTTGGTGATGTAAATCGTCTCTGGCAAAATGGCTAGTATGGAAATAGATAAGTCTATAAGTCATCCAAATCACTTTTTCTTAGATCTTGCAGGGTGGAGATACAAAATGATTATTATATTTTCCTTAATGGTACTGGTTTGCCTACATTTTCTATGATTTGATAGGAAATTCCATTTTTGCCTGTAGATATAAAGAAAAGCTAAATGTAGAGGTCTATATAAGCTGCAGTGGCGGCGTAGTGTAGGTTAGTATATATCTATGTATAGTTGATTTTATTAATCTTCGCTTAATATGAAGGTAGGAAAGGCAGTTGCCTGCCTTTGGGGGGTGGGGGCAGTTGACTTATGGAGTATGGGAAAGTATGAATATTGTTGAAATATTTGTCAGTCAGATCCAAGTAAAGATCACCAATCATCCAAAAAATTCATTTTTTTAGATAAAGCTTCGCAAACACTTGACTGTACCATTTTTATCTCTAGGAGCGGGGGGGGGGGCTACCCTGGCGACGCTCTGTAGGTAGATACTTATTAAAAGTCAGTCAACTATCCATTTCTTTTCATTGGCTTCAGTTTTCAGTGGCTGAACGACAAACATAATTCAATGGCAAAAACAAAAATGTTAATGAAGTTAAGACCACAGTATTTAATGTTCACAAATAGTTAGCCCAAGTTCTTTCTTCTTGGCTTTAAACAGTTACCAGTATGTTACCGCAAGGGTCAAGAATTTTGTAACAAAGGAATGTTGATCTTTTTGAAGTTAGCTATTGTTGCCGTATACCTGCTATTTGGTTTCCAGGAACTCGTCATTTGGTATTTGGAAAGGCCGACAATTGCCTTTGTGCTAAGTGTATTTTGATGATTTTACTTTTTTATTATTCCTGTTAAATATTTTTCAATGATTCTAATTTTCTGATGCCAATGCTTGTTGCGAAGTTATGATGTATAGAGGTTTGATTGGTATTTTTCACTTTTTTATACGAAAACCAAAAAAAAAAAGATTTTTGGATTTTCATTTGAAAGCGTTTCTAATAGATTAGGTATGCAATAGTATACTGCTTGTGTTATTGTAATAGTGATTCTAAGAAGCGGCTTTAATGGACCGACGACGGACGGAACGACTTTCACGATTTCACATGCAGAGACTACTGCAGTTTATTTCGTATGTGGACAGTTTAATCGTTCGATTTGCATTTAGTAGATTCACAAAGAATGCTGATGTTTCGAAACACCCCGATTATTTTGTAAGCACATTATAATTAAAAGCGTAATTCGGTATGTTTGTTTAAACGAAGTCATTTAAATTGATTGAACTAATACCCGAACTGCAATAAATAAAGTTCCACAACTCAAGTTGGTAGGAATTGTATGTTAGTTATGATGACGTATGCAAGTTAATAAGTATGATAACCTCATTTTTGTAACCTTTCGTCATTTATGACTAAAGATGTATTCATTCGAGTAATAGTTTCGTTACTTAAAATATAGATCTTTCTCGTCGTAATGTTTGAAACAATTTGATTACTGTGACAATGATGCCATGCCTCATTTTTGTTATGACCTGCATATTATTGTGATTGGAGTTTTATGTTTCGTTCTGTCCCGCACTAAGTTCCTTCTAGTTTCTGATATGGGCGTTGTAATCATGGATCTACAATAATCTACATTTGTATGGTACTAAGGCAAGCTAAAGAAAATGTTTAAAAAAATCATACTCGTGTAGGAGTTGCATATAAGAGTATGATATCTAAAAACAATTTAAAGAAACCACACATGTATAAGAACAGTTTAGTTCAGTCAGTACCAAACTACACACTGGATGAGATGATTCTCAAAACTTCAATGTGCATTCGCTTTGTTCAGAAATAGGCGTAGTAGGATTTCCAATAAGAGATTATTCATAATGAGAATAAAAAGCATTTTATTTACTTCGTTAAATGCATAATAGGTATGAACAATAAATTAATAAAACGAATGCCGCCTGTATGTGGCTTCCAATTACTAATTAAACGTAATAAGCGTAAAGTTTAACAATATGAATATTGGATACGTGAAGGTCAACTCTATTGTAGTGTAGAGTCTACAAAGTACTTTTCATTTCATAGAACTGACAACCACATGTTTACTAAATGATAGGTTAGAATTGAACTTACCGCATAATGCTGTTCCGTATTCCTTCCAATGTGAACGATATTTGGCGGTCATCGCAATAGATTTTATTTAACTTTCGGAACTAATTTGATATTACTGGGAGTTTTGGAATGAGATTATCTTGAGCACTAGTTTGTTAATAATTAATATACTACTTATATAATAAATTTAAAATCCATTATACATAATAAATAATAACAATAAAATGGAGAACTATCTAAATATCACAATATAATATATTCGATCTAAAATTAATTTTGGGTTTTTTAACGAAACGTTATAAGCGATGGGGCTTCATGTTGAAAGTTTTTTATGTGTTATTGCTGGCTTGCAGGCTCATGATGCGAGGAAGACGCGGATGAAGAGTCGTGGTAGCGCGACGGGAACGAGTGAGCAACTGAACGAGTGACTCGGTCGAACCGGCCGCGACGCACACGGTGTTTCGGAATGAGGCGAATGAGCGCAGGCGCACGCTTTTGCAGCTCATTTATCAGGCGTGTTTTTGCGGCGTTTAGAGTAGCTCTTATACAGATAAGAAGAAGGTCGACTCGGAGGGCGCGCGCCCGAGTCGCTTCGGCCGCGTGCTCCGCCTGGAGGAACGGCCATGTCTTGTATTCGAATGTTTGCGGAGACATTTTTATTTTTAGTTTGTTCCTAAAATACAATACGGACATTAGTTACTCTACGCAAGGAACGGCGTTTATTGATTGTTGTAGCCGCGGCCATGATGACAACATAGCTTCAATCATAGGGTGCCTGAGCAAGTGGTGTCTCAGCAATTTACGTATAACAATTAATGTCGTTGTCTTAGGCGACGTTCCGGTAGATGTAGTCGTAAATTGTGGGGTTATTAATATAATCATTGTGTCTCATATATACCTTATGTAGGTCCGCTAAAATTAGTGTTTAGTAAATAATATTAATTGTAAAGAAAATGACAGCAAAGTTATGAAAGATGAAAATGAAAAAGCCTCGCGTATATTATTTTCTTCCTTTTGCCTTTTTTCTACGGGTTCTTATGATGCAATTTAGAACCACAGAACAAACCAAATCTCCACATTTCTGTAGTGTGCTGATGTTTAGTCTTCGATTTTCAAAAACAATATCGTCTGTATCATTAATACATACAATGTACAATGATAATACAAGAAGTCGTTAAACACGACAATACCACAGAAAAGCGTCATCCAAACATTTGCGCAAGGTATATGTTTAAACTTATGTACCTGAAAAGTTCTCTGAAAAGAATCTCCATAGAAAAGTGTCAAATATGTGAATTGCAAATTTGACATAAGCAGAAAATAATCATTCAATTAAAAAAATCAAAATAAGATTCGGAATAAACCGGGCTTTTTAGCCCATTCGGGCTTAAAGCTGCTTTCAGTAGAAATAAACCTGAAAGTTAACAATCATCAGTAACAAAAAACATTTTAGGTATGGGAGAGCTAATAGATAAATTCATTATTTCTGGAATCCATTAACAGTAATTTGAAAATACATTACGACCGAATGGATTAAGTACCTTTGATAAGTTTATATGCTCGCTAAGTTAATTTACAGCAAAAATGATAAAAACCATATCAATGGCGATGGTTAAGATATCGCGTCATGTTTACATATTCTTAAGTTAATAAATGTTTTATAGCCCACATTTAACATTGGTCTTGCATGATTATCACCCATTACCGTTACCTACGAGTTATAAGACAGTATATTAACTATTTTTTACATAGAGTGACTTTGAATTTACTTCCATGTTTACATTTCCATGCATAATTTACTTGGAAGTTAAACATTTTATTTAAAATGAATGGGGTTTATCTGAAATGTATAATATTAATAATATAGGCACCAAAAAAATTATGTAATTGTTCAAAAACTATTTGTTTAAAATTATAATTATATTCATTCATAATTTTTTGTTTGTAATCACCGGGTAATTCATTATTACATAGTGGAACTAAGCAGTGGGTCGTCTGGAGTTTTAGAACATTGAAAGGCAAGAGAACCGTTGTTGTAGTATTTATAATTGCAAAAATGGCCCAGTTCCCCTATTACTCTTCTAACTAAACTTCATACTTCCGTTATCGACTTGCTGGCGTGGACAAGTTCACTAAAGCTTTTCAAACATATCAGCGATACCATACTTTTGGTGGCTTCGTTAAAGTCTATTCCACAGATAAATATGGATATGTTTAAGAGACGAAAGCGCACGTTTTGGCAAAGAACTTATCTAAAAAAGGCATCTTCGAGCATCAATTAGTTCAAATAAATTACGATATTTCAATACACGGGAAGAACATTTTACCTTGTCCTTTGACCTCATTCAAAGAAATATTTACTTTGCAAACAAAACAAAAATAATTTCCAAACTACTTCATACTTTCGCTCGCTTAGCAAGTCGACAAAGTGAAGTGAGAATGAACGGATTCGTGTACAACTTCATAGGCTTGCCTTGCTTAAAGTTCCTATATGAACCAACTAATAGTTATATCGCATTACGGAACATTTTTAGACAGTTTCAATCGGTAAGAAAGAGACAAAGAAGCAAGCCTCTTTACAAGCTAGCGTGTGCGAGCGAGATGGCTTGAGCGAGCCTCAGCTAGGTGGGTTCAGCGTGGAATTAGCACGATTTTGAACAATGCTATGCAAGGCGTAGTGCAATTTGATTTGAAAAGTAATGAATGAGAGCGTAAACTTATCTTAGTTCGAAAGGGCAACCCAGACTTTGGGCTTGTATGACAGTACCACCGCTAATGGAAGGCATATAGTCATTTGATATGAAAACTAATGAATGAGATCGCAAACTTATCTTATTTTGATAGGGCAAGCCGGGCTTTTGGGCTTGTTTGACAGTGCCGCTACTGGAACGAAGTAACTGGTAGTGGTGGTTTAATTCTTTCTCCGTATAAATTATTAGTTCTTTTGCTCTTTAAATTTTTATTAGCTCTAGCTCAAGTAAATACAGGGTGAGTGATTGCTAATTCGGGGCATACCCGCCACTCTGTCCCACCACTGCAACTCCTGTTTATCAGGATCAACAGTGGCGTCCTTTGATCGAATAATCAACGAATAATGCAGCTGTGCAGTGATGCACAGGCTGTGCCCGGACACCCTACCGGCTGTCTTGGGACCCGCAACGAACTTAATCAGAAGAAATAGGAGGTAGTAAGAAAGCGGGAGTGATTGCTAATGTTGTCTCTAGTTTGGTTTGAATATTACGTCTTATGCATTCGGTAAAATACTCAAGTATAAAAGTATGAAGAAAATTTAATTATATCCAAATTAAGAAACACAGGGACGAGGAAATATCCTTGGCTTCCCCTTTTCACCCTATGTATGAGGTATAATTAATAACTATATTCATGTATAAATCAATTAGAAATTGAAATATTAGAGCATTTAAAGATGATTAAATTAATGGTATAAAAATAGTGATGAATATGCACATATGTGCTCGAAAGCCTTGGTTAATAGATGTCGGTAAGTTATTTTTTGACTATATTACATGTATCAGAAAAAAAATCTAGGTACCGTTATTTAGCTGACTACTCTACTAAGATACTCGTATCTAAAAAAAGATACATTAACAAATAACAATTTTATATGCAATTTGTAACGAAAGATATAAGGGTATACCAGAAAGATTAATTAATAACCACTGATAAAAATTGAATTACTCTTTCGAATTAACATGCTTGTATAGTACCTAATATTCAATTATACAATCAAGAACAGTTTAAAGGAACATTATTTTATACCTACAGAGATGCTTATTGAAGTTTTTTTTTCAGAAAAAAATGCAAAGTATACTTTTTGTCCATCGGATGGAGGCACGTAGGAATGTGAGCATGGTGATCAGCAGGCCAACGCGTGAAGTCTGCTCACTCACACATGCAACCTCTCTCTGTACGTACGTGTACATATTGAAAGCAACCGAGCTGCCCTCTCGTTACTGTGTGCGTGAAATTTTATAGACGTTACACACCACTGTAATAATAAAGAGGATGCGATTCTCAAACTGAAGTCTGAAACTTTTTGAAATATGCTTAAAAAGACCTTTGTGTTCATATTTATTGCAATGTTTAATTAGTTATTGCCACCATGTATTCAGTGGAAACGAGAAAATAATTGGTTAAATGATTTTTATTGAACTAAACTTCCAAATTTTCAATTAAAAGATAAAGTATTTCAATTTTTAAGTTTCCAAATTTTGTTGATGAAAATTCTGTGTTGCTAATATTTATTTTTCAGGCAGAGTCTTGAGAATAGCGGCTTTGCTTGACACAGAATGTATATTTGCAGATACATGTGTGTTATTTCTATGTGTACATACGTATTTATAGCTTAAACACATATGAATGACGTATTCAACACACCCACAGCGATAAATGATATGATGTACCTTTATGTAGGTAGTTTAAGTATGAAACAATTTCATTATGTACTTACATGTTATAAATACGAGTATATTAATAATACGACATAAATCATTTTTAAATGATTTGTATGTTGCATAAGTTATACCTATTTCATTTAGTAATAATGAGTGCATTGTAAGGTTTTAGAATAAAACAGTATTAACGATGCGATTTAATATTTACAAAGATTAGTTCGAACATGACATTTTAGTCTCGTATATTTATTGAACATGTTTCAATACTTGTAAGTATTGCAAGTTGTTGGCTGCAATCTTTTACAGGAAAGAGGTAGGTACCTACTTCTCCAGTCGAACTGCTCAGATTTGAGCGAGCAAATAACCCAACACTCTCTTGGTGTCCGTTTAAGCTAGATTTCTACATACAAAGTAGACGTTAGAGTAAGGTTCTTATATTTATGCTTCTCAAATGTCAGTTTATAACACAAACTTGACTAATAAACTTGTACTTAGAGTCTAGACGGTGAGATGGATACGCATTACACAGAAAGCTTTGTCACAACCGTCTTCTGAAATCTTAGACGAAGATTGTTTTTTTAATTTTCAGAGACAATTCAATTCAGAGAAAAAATTCGTGCAAGGAAATTGGAGCACTCATTCCGTTACAATAATCAGCTTAACTGAGCTCATCAACCCTATAAAAATGTGTCAGTTCCTGCCGAGTAGGAACTTGGAAAAATATGAACACCTATGTATAATTTATACCCAAATATTTCAGTTATTCATAGCGACAGAAAAAAGTATAGGTATTGTGTATTAATTTTGTTCTATGTTATCTCCTAGTGTCGCAATAATTTTTCCTGTACTATTCAGGTCAAGAATAACTACTGTGGTTTATTGTTAGGTACTTTTCGAAGATATGGTTCTACGAGAATAATCTGCTAGTTCACGTTAGTCAAATATGTTTCAGGTTGGCTACAGTTACAGGGGTAGCAGATGCATTGAAAGATTTATTACATTCTAATACCAAAATCTAATAACACTTGGTTTTCGTTTGCATAAGAGTTTATATTTTATCCTGACATTAGTACATAAACTATAAGTAAATATATAAGTCAAATTTGTACAAGATTATGCCTTTCTCCACATTTGAAAGGTGACTTGACTATAGGGGTTGGTGCTACAGGTATTTAGGTAGCATCAACTATATATAAAACTGAAATAAAATAATCAAACATAAAAAAACCTCAACGTAAAATATTTGCTATGACATTTCTCCTTGTCAGATTTAATTCCACCTACATCATTATAGCATGGAACAATAGTAAAATTATACTAGGTCACGATAATAGGGAAGCGAATGCTGAACTGAAAAATAATGAGCCCGTATATAATGCAGATTTATTAATTAACATTCATTTAAACGAGCGTAGTGCTGGTATGATTGAAGCCTGATCATGTATTCGACTATTTATTCTATGTCCTAGAAAATAATTATACCTACTTATAAATATCAAAATCTTTTCGTCTTTCGTAAAAAAGTTTTACGAAATGCATTGGTTCTTACAAACTTTAATTTGTGCTTGTTATTTAATTAAACTTATTTTTAAGTTTTCAATTAAGATACCATTAAATTGATTAGATCAAATTAACTTTGCTTGTAATTTCATACGACTTTTAAAGCAACTAAATCATGCCTAAAAACCCATCTTTGACTACCGTAAAAAATAAGAAATGTTCACTTTACAAATATGTTAGTAGTACCTACTTGGTGCATTTTTAATATATCAAATGATAAGTATCAGTGAGTAGTTGTATGCACATGACATCAACGCTTAGTAATAATTCGAAAATCATAATGACTCTTTTATTTTGCTATTGTTAAAATTACGAAACAATGCAAACAAAAGATATGTAGAGTCGCCAACATAAATCAGATTTGGTGAGTGGGTTGTGAGATGTTTTAGTTGACGACTGTTTTGGCGTGGATTAGTATGAGTAATGAATCACTATATCGTGGTTAGATATACTTCCATTGCCCCTTTTTATTATATTTGTTCACTACACTTTTTACCAAAATTTTAATTGGATGTTTAATTAAAGACTATTATTGTCTTCAACTTATCATAACGTTAATAATGTAAAGTGCTAAATACATATGTGTTGGACTTATCAACAAAAGCGGTATGTTTGATATCATTTAAAAGATGTAGATGGGATTTTCCACTTGGAACTATATTTGTTTTCAACCCTTGTAATAAAATTTGTTACTTACCTTAAAACCTTTGCGGTATTGATTGAGTAATTGGAAGCCGACATCCGACGCGGGTTTGTCGAATACAACCTGGGCATCTACTCCGAAACGACGAAATACGAAATATCGGCCGAATGTTCGTTTTTTTCCTACTACGAAAGTCTTTCGGTCGGGTCAGTCTTATTAGCAGAGCCAGCCATTCCGATGGAACTTTTATATGTATATTTCATCAAAACTTTAATCCGAAGACAACTACATACTTATTTCGATTGCAGTGATAACGCTGGTTTTATGTTCGGTCGGCACGAAATTTCGGTGGCGGCATTTCAGAATAGGGCCCCTGGTTTACTGTGATGAGTTTGTGAAAATTGGACTAAGATTAACTTTCTCATCATCGTCATCATTATGGTGTCCACCGCTACTCATCATATACGAATGTTAATCCGATCAAATAACATGTTCAATAAAGTCAATCAATATTATAGACAGCGTCTAACATTTTTCCGTGTTTTATTAAAATTTAAAGTTCTCCCCATTTAAAATTAATTTACATTTTCGATGTTATATAGCTCTTTGCATAGCGCGTAAATTAATATGGATATGCGTTTGCAACAAAATACTAAAAACTATAACCATAATAACCTCAGTAGACTTCTCACAAATTTGGTAGAATTCAATTAATAAGAAAAAGTTATAAAAATTATGAGTTAACAAATTAGTTTATATTTGTAGAAAATATAAATAAAAGATAACTGTACAGAGAACAAAAATCTTTCATTCACTTACATTAGCACAAATAGCTTACAATTAGTATAAATTACATGGCACTTTAGTTTTAAGGCACATGGAATGTTAAATCAGTATTTTTAATTAGTATAAGATAGGATTAAACCAAAAAGTAATAATATTGCTTTGTTTGTCAAACATTTTACAATGAAAAGAAAACATTGACAAATTATAAAATATTAGACGCGAAGTTGGTTAATACGATAACTGGCTATAAATAAATTGTGATTTAAATTTTAATATGAAATTGCAAACATGTTTTCAAGAAACTTAACGAACTTAGTTAACAATTCACCTACAATTTGTCAAACATTTAACATTTATATTTTATAAATAAATACATGCTGACTATTATAATTAATATATTTTCTTAGACTTCTAGGCAATAAGGCTTTTATTTACCTCAGCTTTAATACGAACTGTTGTTCTTGGCTTTAATTTTTTGTTGTTATAAATTGATATGCCTAAAATTAGAAAAATTCACAAGAATCACTCAGTCTTCATTGTACACTGTACGTTTTTATGAATTATAATCTTATAAATATTAAAATGCTTGCCTTATATATTTAATTCACTTGCTTTTTCTAATTCACTTGAATTAAAGACGGACCTTCTGTTTTCCGACACTTTAGATTATTTACTGACATTAGTAATATTTTATTAGGATGTATAATATGATATAATTGAAAGCGAATAAAACTGGAGCTCAAAATACTCTTTGTAATACCTCTTCCTCTTATCTACTAATTTCTATGACAAAATTTATTCATCTGTAAAATACGTAAAAGTAAAATTTTGTGTGAAGACCATCCATCCATGGTTAAGTACAGCTTAAATCTATTAAGTAGTCGGTAAGTACATGCTGATGATATTATTTTGGATTGATACGGCGAAAATATGGAATGTTCTAGCTTGAAGTATGAATAGAGGACGGAAATGTAAGTACTGATCTGAATATTATGATATTTAAAACATAAATACTATAACTATATGTGTATGCTTTCACTTTTTAAGAGATCGTTCTTATTGTAGTATAATATTTATTATGTGTTTATTACAACGTTACCAGGATGGCTACCACGTTTTTTGAACTGTACTTTTTCGTTTGAATAAAGTTTTTCTTGGATAGCAGCAAACGACTGTCCCTTTGTTTCTGGTAGTAATACTATTATAAAAATAACTCCAGCCACTGATAGAACCCCAAACGCCCAGAAGGCCACATAGTTCCCTAGATTGTCCGCAATCACTTGGTATAGTTTAGTTACGGCAAATGTCATTATAGCAACAAATATTTGAATGACACAGGTTGCTTTTGACTTTATGTTTGTCGGAAATATCTCAGATGTTATGGCGAAAGGCACCGTGGCCAGACCTATTGTATAGGAAAATATAAAAATTGGTATCACAACGATAGGAATGAATCTTACACTAACAACGTACTCGGCGTCCTCGTGTTTCATAAAGAAAAAAGCGCCTATAATTATGTTCGCGAGGCCAACTCCACACGACGATATGATTAGTAAGGGCTTCCTGCCTAATCTGTCAACTAATTGTGATGATATTGCAGACGTCAGCAGCTGAACCGTGCCAAATAAAATACACGACTCTTTAGCGCCTAAGCCTCCCTCTGCGGCGCCGAAAATTTGCTGGGCGTATGATATGATTGCGGTGCTCCCACAAAACTGCTGCGTGAAGTATATGCCCATTAAGATAATTAGCCCTTTTTTATTTCCACCGGCCACGACTAAGTCTTTCCATCTGCTCTTATCTTTCATGTTCTCACTGACCAAAGCGGCCATGCTATTTAGTTCCCCTCTAATATAGCTTTTACCACGGAGTTTTTTGAGTGATGTTTCTGCATTATCAGGTTGTCCTGACTTGAGGTAGTAGTATGGAGATTCGGGCATGGCACTGAAGGTGACCACGAATAGAATCGGTATGGCGATATTAAAGCTTGCCAGCCCAAACATCGACACGTAAGGCCCGATGCAATACTGTGACAAAATCCCAAACTGAAAATGAAACAACAAATTTGTGATGAAATAGGTATAAAATAGACATATACATAAGTATATATGTTGGCTTCTTATATATAACTTATATAAACGAAATCAACACACATAATAAAATTAATTCGAATTAAAAGTTAAATCTCATACTTGGCTTATGTAGTTTTATTCTGAAGATTCTGTTCATTGTTTTTAGATCATCAATTTTTATTCGATGCGTTTATTTTCGCAATTTCCACCGTACCTAATCTAAGAAGAAAGCAAAAATTTGATATTTCTTATCCTTCTCTAGATGTATAGTTTGTACGTACTAGATAAGTAGATGCTTAGAGTGACTTTGAAAAAAAGAGTCTAACAACCACTTATTATCTTTTGAATGCATGAAAACCCGAGGCATCACGCGCAAATCTATGATAATTTAATTTAATTAAACAATGACAACTTATAGTATCAAACGGTATCTGCTTACCATAAGGTAGGCCGTATGCTTGTTTGCCACCTTTGTGGTATAAAAAAAGCATCATCGTCTCTATTTGCGTACCTTAGACATCACTGTGATGAGGGTGGCCATAGCCCCTCTGACGTCATCAGACGCTATCTCCCCCAGGTACATCGGCGCTGCTGTGTAAGCTATCCCATATCCAAGTCCGGAGACCATACGCGATGCGTAGATAGTAGCCACGTTGCTGGCAAACATCACCAATATCCAACCAATGATATACGGCACCGAAGCCAGTAGAAGAGTCTTCTTCGTGCCTATTCGGTCTGCTAGATAAGACGCTGGTATCGGGCTCAGAGCTGGAATTACAAAACACAAAAAACGTCAAGAAGGGGTCTAAAAAAGAAGAAACAAGAAAACATTTTAGATAGAAATCCAGAAATGTACAGCTACTAGTGTAAAAATGGTCAAGGTAGAGTCGTGGTCGCAAAACTTTTTTGACCTAGTCGGTTAGTAGTTTTAAACTTTATTTTCTATTTAATACTTTTTTCATTGAGGGTGCTAGTAGCATCTACTAAAACCCTTCAACATTTATAATGACTTAAACAACATGATATTCATACATATTTGTAATGTGCTCGACAAGACCTTTCTTTTGATATCAAACACGTGATGATTATCACAGTTTGATTTTTTCGAGGTTAGAACTGAGGTTTAACTTCCGTCATATAAATTTTGAT
Source organism: Choreutis nemorana (assembly GCA_949316135.1). Taxonomy (NCBI): domain Eukaryota; kingdom Metazoa; phylum Arthropoda; class Insecta; order Lepidoptera; family Choreutidae; genus Choreutis; species Choreutis nemorana. The sequence continues at coordinate 7,582,647 of OX438598.1, forward strand.
AAAACTGATAAAATCCTGTCACCCGAGCCACTATTACGAATCTATCGACACCTCATTCATTAAAATCGGCTCAGTAGTTTGAGCTACGGTGAAACATATATACATACACTGCTTAAATTATTACCCTTCCTTTTGACTTCGCCGTAGTCGGGTAAAAAGAGAAAAAATGTTTGGATAGACGAACTGTCTTTCACGTGTATTCTTTAACCGCTTTTGTTACTTAGCGTCCTAAGATTACACTTAAGGTTAAGATTACTCAGCATTACCATCAGTTTTTGTTTATAAAATATGTTATTTTATATGTTTGTGTAATGTACTTGCTGTAGACGTCCCTAAATAAATAAAATATCTTAAGGAAACCACTAAATGATTCTTCTATACTGCAATCTGTTTCGTGTGAAATAAATAGAATAAAATAAAAATAAGTATGATTTCTTCGCAAAAAGTATATCAACCGAAAACGCATGAACGTGGTCTGAACCGGTTTCAAGTTCAAAGACTTGAGATAAAAAATTAGAACATTTGACATTCAACTACTATTTGTCTACTTGTTTGACCGTTAAAGTATAATGATATCAAATTATTTTTATCCGACAGCGCACAGTTAAAAAGTTTAATAGTTTTAGATTTAAATTTTCATGATATCCATATTAAGACAAAAGAAAACCAAATTACCTGAGCAGAGGATCATAAGCGAGGCGATCCATGAGCTCTGGTCTGCAGTGGTAGGGATGGGTGAGTTTGCATCCAAAAGTATTGGCAGAGTCGGTGAAGTCCAGCCCACCGTGGTTCCCGCTGCTGCTGTGATGAGGGTAGCTGGAATAGTTACATGCTAGTAAGTAATCAGATATACTCGTACTTACATCCTTCATTACAAACAACTGTAAAGTCTATTTTACAGACTCATTAGTTAGTCAACTGATCCTGCTCAAACTGGATCCGCCGCCGTTGGTCCAAATGACCGACTGTATAAGAAATATATATTTTGTGTTTATCTCAATGTAGTATGCCATTACCTTAGAAAGCTCAGTCCGATACCTATTGTTTCTTTGTTTTATGTTTTTAGTAGTAACTTACGTTAAGAAGCTCTTAGTCTTATACATTAAATACTCTCTAGTACTGAATAGTTTTTACTACCATTTGCACATAATCGTCTTCTAGCTTCAATTCAAAGGCAAATAAAATGCCAGTTTCTTAAACTTTAAGCGTAAACGCAGAACTAAGTAATAGTAAATATTTATTGGAAACAAAGAATTCTATAGTTTCAGGTTGGTTTCCACCAAGCTTTTAGTAATTTCGAACTATTTTATTTTTATCATCTTTCGTAAGTGCCGTAAAAAAAAAACAGATTTGTTGTTATACAGTAAAAGTGAAGAGACGTGTTCATGTTGACATGAGGGAAATTAGCCTAAGCGCTTTAACGTAGGCCGGCTTTAGTGCCGGTTACACAAATTAGAAGTTAAAATAGTAACCTACTTGAAGGTGCAAGAGATAAAATAATATTACTACATATTTAACTCTCAAAATGAACCATTTTCAAAGACTAAATGAGGTAAAAAGTAGATTTATTGAAAAATCACCTTAATAATGTCGAGTCACCGTTATTAAACGGATTGTTGAAAATAGAATTCTATGGACAGCAACCGAACGTACTTCGACCTAAAGGTCTTAAGTTTTTGAATAAAATTTAAAAATAAATTTCACATTTTGGTTTAGTTTTGTTTAAAAAGATCCTCTATCCTATGAAATTTACCATGTACATGAGCTTTTGCCATAAAGTTACAAATCAAGATGCCTAGGAATTTCAAATACTGACGTGGTTTTCGTCATTCAACACTCCCAGTGTATCAAAAAGTTTTAGCAGTAAATTGTAATATAAAGTTCAAAATGGAGTAGATCCGCTGGTTTTAACAAATCCAAAGACTATTCAAAAATGAACTATTATTTTTAATGTTTTGTTTAGTTTCTACTATTGTCTTCATAGCATTTATGTTAGTAAGGAGGTACAGAGCCGTTCTTTAAATTGTTTAACGTTCTTCATCTGATTTAAATTATCGTATCCTTCTTAATATTACATACGCTAAAGTTTGTAAGGATGTATTAATGAATGGATGTTTGTTACTCTTTCACGCGAAAACTATGTAATGGATTTTAATGAAAGTTTACAATAATATTGCTTATATATCAGAATGACGCATAATGTATAATTATATAATCTATAATTTATAAAGATACTGTGTGTATTTTCCAAAATATAACGATAAATGTCAAGTAATTAAAAATCCTATTAGTACCATCCAAGTAGTGTGCTAAAGCTAGAATGGTCATAAACCCTACTATGAAACTGTGAACATATAGTTACTGTGATGTAAATAAAAATTTATTTAGTAGGTAAGTATGTAGTCTTTTTTCTGTGATAAATCTTGAATTTGAACAAGAAGAAATAAAATGCTATCAATACCAGTTGCATTTGTTTTATAAATAAAATAAATTGTACTAAAAAATTAAAGCTTGAAAATATTTAAGGCATTAAAATATGCTAATTTATCTCAGCAAATAAATCTGTTGGATTTATTGGTTTTAGTTTGACAATCTGTATACATAACAGCAAAACATACGTTATCTTATTATCGTTCATATTAAAACAAGGAAGTATTTCCGGAATACAACATAGTATAGTAGAAAATTGATTTAAGAGAAGAGGAATAGAAAAAGATCTAGAACTTGATGTGTACTGAATTATAGAATCTCTCAATTCGCTTTTAGTTGTGCCTACATTGGATATTTTTAAATGTTGCACAATATTTCACAAAGCAGGTGTAGTAACGTTTCGCATGGGTTTGTGATTCCAAGTTTAATATTGTTTAAAAAAGTAGACGTCAATGGTAAAAAAATGTTATTTTTACGGATAAGACATGGTGGTTTGCCATGTCTCCTCATGATGAGGTGACGGTAATCGAGGATGGTTGATGCAACCCTCTTAAGGTTCATCCTACTCAAATCACTTGCAAAAAGTTTTTATAGTTTTATTTTCTTGTTTTAATAATGCTGCTTAAACGTTCTTTAACAATTATTTTACCCTAAAATTTTAAATAAAATATAACAGACATAATTTTATATAAATATATTAAAAATCCTATTAGTACCATATAAATAAATATATTATATAAATATATTAGGTCTGTACTTTGTCACTTAAACCAATTGTTCAATTAAACAAATATGTGGTAAGAATAAAAAACAATTATTTTATCTACGTATTTAAAAGACTTCAAATTTACATAAAATGAGATGACTAAGAAGCAATCATCTTCCCAATGTAAAAACATGTGACACTATTCCTACACACAATTTTCCTTAATTACACAACCAATGTCAATTAAATTTTGTGTATGTATTGGTTTGTTTGTTCCGGCTTGAAGAAAAGGGTTATTTTGATTGAATCCGCTCGCTTGGTGGCGTTATTTTGGAGATTAAAAAAAATGCGGCTGTCCTACAGCTTCCATTTAAATCATGTTATCATAATTTATAAACCACACAAAGTATTTAGGGCCCTATCTCACTAGGACACCTTTGTATTGGTGATACAAGCTGAAACCAAGTCAGGTACCCTCTACACGTCATGTAGTATGCTCCCCTATCTTATCATGCAAATTATCATTCTTACGTGACTATTTTTTGCAAAGATCACTTTGTCATCAAATGTGACAAATAGAAAATATTTACTAATAAAAATGCCTAACAAGTACTGTTACACAAATTCCCGATAAGTGTAATTTGTCTGATAATTAGTCGGTGACACAATTTTATTACCTTGTACAAAACATTAAAATATATTATACTTGAAGTTTTAAGGACAGATAAAATTAATCTGCTGCTGGTGAAACAGGCCCTAAAATACATAAATCCTTTTTAATATCTGTTTACGAATTCCTTTTTATCATTGCATATAAAAACAACATCTCAAGCAACGTCTGTTGTTTTTGCGGTTGAAACAAAACTATTGTCATCTTATCTATCTAGGATACTGATACCCATGTTATTCTATCCGTATTTCCTGCAATTTCATCTTGATAACTCTGTATTATTGTGTCGAAGTAAATAATTCTATGCTAATGTTATGTTTTCGCATTTTATATAAACATACCAAGTTGTTTTAGGGTTTTTCAATGTCTTCAAAGGCTACGGGCCCATGTTTGTTTTTAAAAACACATCAAGGAAGTAGAGTAGAAATTCTTAAAAAAAAATATTTAACATTGAATTGAATTTATGTAACACATTTTAAATTTACAATGAAGGAATGTCAATGATCAAATTTTTGTTTTGTAGAATAATATTATTATTGGTCTATCACTATCACAGTAGGCTTCGAGTTATTTGAAGCTAAAATTGAGCGATGGGCAAACTGGCAGAACCCGTTAAGTCAATTAATTAATTCGAACGCTTAAAATAAAAATAAAACAATTTCTGCAGACATGGGTCAGTCAGGTTTTAACGAGGAACATTACAACTTGACAAGTCCATTAAAAATTGACCATCGTGAATCATGATTCAGCTAACTTTATTGTGATTGATTAACGTGAAATTCTGATAATATTACTGATCTGAAAAACAGAGACGACAACTGAAAAACATTCTTTTTGATTATAAACAAAGCATATTCTATAGTTTGAATGCTCTTTGAAAATAGGTGGATTTAGCCAATTGTCTCCTTGAAAGAACTTTTAAGTTACAATAATAACCTATAGTATAGATAAAATATGTAATTTGCCCACACAGAAAGCATTACTTTAATTAATAACAAAATTTTGCTAATTTCCGCTTCGTTCCGTTTAGTTCATGTTTTATTCTTATATTTTAAATTTTATTATCACTGTTTGTTTCCGTCAGTAAATAAAATGAAAATTAAATAGTCATTAATTCGCGATAAGTTCCAATTGCCAAATAACGATGGCCGATTTAGGAAGGGGTAAGAAGTAATTTTCGCGTTGTGCATCTAGTATTTAAGTGTGGACGGACTTGTAAGAGCTGAAAGGAGCGGCTGGATGTAGCGGTGCAGGATCATTGGAAATTCTTTGGGGAGACCTTTGTCAGCAATCGATGCTTTTCAGCTTATGATGACATGCACGACGTTACCTCGAACCATCAGTAGGTTGCGTTTATATAATGGTATATGCGTTTTGTTACTTTTTTTGCTAAGTACTGATACCGAGACATCTTTAGATAAATAAATCTTTTTTTTGTATTTTTTAATGTAGAAAAATATATTTTTTACTACCCCACAAAAAATCATGAAGTCACCCGCAAAATTGCTATCCTTTTTTGTTAATCTTTGTGAGAAACAGAATATGAAGGTGTGATTACTACAAACTTACAAACAAACGAAACATCTCAAAAATGTGTATATTTGAACTCAACCGCTAAATTTATTGTGTTTATCGGTTTGCAAGTCATTGATAGTGTATTGCAAATACAACTGATTCATTCCTAAATACCCAGAAACATTGTCTATTCACTAAGATTTCAAATTAAGCACTTGTTAATTACAATTTTCTTGAGTTGCTGAATTTAAATTAGGAAAACCTTTTAACGTACCCCTGACTGAGATTGAAGGAAAATATATTTATTTATTTGTGTCTTTTTGATATCTTTTTACACCTTCAACTACTGAGCCAAACTAATGCAAGGCGAAGTCGTCGGTTTTACCGAATCTTGCTAACTCAATGATTTCCGTCGACCAATAGTCCGCACTCAGGACCTCGTATGAATGCTAATGACTTTATTTTATTTACTATCGTACCAAAAAACTATAAAAGCTGTAGGTATCTTTTAAGTGGAAATGATGAATCTCCGGTAATTTTCCTCGTTTTTTATGTTGTTAAAAATAAAATATAGTAAGTATCTGATCGGTATACAATTTCCGTTAAGATTCCTATTTATAAAGATACTTTGCACATTACTATAAATAAAGATACTATAATTGGTATTAATCAATCGATGCCCTTAATCACCTCGACTAGATTTCTGTAAACGAGTAATATAAAATAATAAACAAGGTTTACTAAGAAAGACAGTCGCGTAGTAAAACCAATTGTATCAACATTTTGCAAGAATTGTTGTTGTTAGTATCTTAATTATTTTACTTTAATCCCGTGCTCTGTGCTTACTATAATTGTATGCACTCAAATTATATAGTTTCAGTACCAAGATACGACTTACGATTATACATTATAATCTGAGGGCCCTTATATAGACTGTGGATAATTTTTAATATCGTGTGACTTGCATTGAGGAATGTTTGAATAATACAGTTATCATGACCTGCAATTTTTCTGGTGATCAATTTACCTTAACATGTAAATAATACAATAATAACCATATCACGACATGTACACTGACTGACTGCAGTAAGATTAAATAATCTTGTATAGCAATTGCTAAGCAACGATATACTACGTAGACAAGAATACTACACCCAAGAACGGTAAGCGGAACAATGCGTCTTGCGAATAACATAAATTTCAACCCCCGCCAGGATTCGAACCCGGAACCTCTAGCGTAACAGTGGGCTGTTTACACTACTGCGTCACATAGGTCGTCATATTATGTCATGTCATGTGTTTCCCTCGATGCCATTATTTGCGTGTAAACGGAAATATAAGTGGTTTAAATGAGTTACCACTAACATTACTGTATCCGCCATGCGTTTGTTTTCACTAACAAAGAATTTAGTATAGTATTTATTAATATTTCTTTATAATTTTAGTGTAGACAGAGATCTGCGGTACCCAGAATTTTAACAGTCTTAACTAGAAAAAAATAAACATTTTAATTTCATATTTCTTCATTATTTGATTATGATTTCAAATTGTCTTTAAAAAATACCAAATCAAAATACGATCAAGTTGTTTAGTAGTTGTGGTGATTAACAGACAGACAGTCATATAGAACACTAACACGTTGTTATTGAACTCTGTTATTATGACGTAAGTTGCACTTATTACCAATTAGCTGAATTACTGTTATTTAGGTGAGTTATTGTCATAAATGATCTGATGCAGCGATTTGATAACCCCTATTAGTTGTGGCATTAATTAGGCAATCCACATCATATGTAATTGTTCATTGCTTACTTTAAAACAAATATAGTTTATCAAAAATGTTAAATGTAGCTGTAATGAAAAGAAAAAAATGTTTTGGTAGTTATTTTGTGCGGGCATGTTGTCACGGGACTTATATACTATTAATCAATTTTAAAAGCCTGTCGTGTGTAACCGAATGACAGACAGACAACGCCCTTTTTAATTCCTTGGGCTGGATAATACACAGAAGGAAACTTAAATCAACATTTCCCCATATATATATATTATCTGTATTTTTTACGTCTAAACCGGTAAACAGATTCCAATAAAATTTGGTTTTAAGATAAATTGAATCCTAAGGAAGGCTAGTTTTATAAAAAATCATACATACGATACTACGAAATCGAGAAGAAAAGCTAGGTATTGGTTGGTTATTATACAGCACCCAAACCACCCTAAGCAGTATTAAATATAATAGCAAAAGTGTTTCCTGAAAAATTAAAGTCTGGCCTTTGAAGTTACATTACAGTAAAAAAAATCTTTCTAGGGAGTTTTATCAAAATGTATGTATCAAGTATTTCGTCAAGTCATAGAAACGTTATTCAATCTTTTGTTTGATTAAAAAACATCTTTATGTTTTAAACAACAGTAATGTTTTTCATGTTTCATTTCTATGTTGCTGTGGGATTATATTTATGGTTATTTTGTCCTGTTTGAAAGATTCAAAAATTCAAATAACAATGGTTTAATGAAAAACACATATACCTAACCTTTTTTTCTAGAATGTTCGCAAATGGATAAATAAAACTGAGTGCAAGTCACACATTTATTTATCTATATTTATTATTTATTGTTTAAAATCTACGCTTAAGCTACTAAATTGTAGAATCGAAGACTGATGATACCTGATAACTTATAGCAATATGTTATTTTGACTACGGTTTTTGCAATGAATCTGTATTTTTGTTAGGATTGAAGTTTTTTGGTATTAATATACATATAACTACATAAAAGAACTATAGCTATATAAATAAACAATAAATTAAAACGTTTTGTTGTCCTCTAATAAAATGTTACTGAAACTTTTTTGAATATTGTTCAATGGCATTGAATGCTGTTATGAATATCCAGGGATGAAGACAGAATACTGAAATTAATCGATTGCGGATGAAATATTACGGAACTCTGAAATGATATTTTGGATTTTCAATTACAAAACAAATTAGCTACGACTGTATACATACGAGTATTGATTGAATTTGCTATGCGATTTCAATTGTAGGTACAAGTCTTATTATAAAATTCTTAACGGATCCAAACTTTGTTTGAAAACAATTTAATGTCTAATGCGTTTTAGCACGGATGAAGAAATTTGTTTTCTTATTCTTGGAGCACATAAAGATAAAACAAAAGCCTTTTGTGTCAGGGAAATTATGTGACATCTGAGTAAAATGCATCTTACAACAGTCCTTTTGTACTTTAAGAAAGGGATACTTGATTATTTACAGATTGCATTGTAAAATTAAAATTTTATTTTTGACTTTAAAATATATTTATTTAATTATATTATGTGTTTATATTCATTCGTAATTTTGAGTTATGTGATTTAAAATAGTTAATTTATGAATGAGATTATTGTTATAGAAATATAATATATGTTATATGCATGTTTTTCACATCACCAACATCATGGGGGAAAAAGCTGACGGTTCACCTGATACCGACGCCTATTGACACGACGACGATGCCCTTAATGTGGAACGCCAAGGGCACCGCCAATGCGCTGCCCATGTAGAGATTATAACTCTCTTGCTGTTAATTCCACTGACTCTCCAATTCTTCGAGCCGAAGCAAAGCACACTGCTTCACGGCAGAAATAAAAGGAGGGATATGTTTGTCAATCGCAAAAATCGGATTTACAAAGAGTATTAGAATTGGTAAAGCGATAAATTAACCATGATAACGAGGTGGTGACACATAAAGGAATTTTCATTCAATTTTAGCGGTAATTAGACAAATAACATAAAAAAGTATCTCTATATTAAATTATTTAGGTAGTTGTGAGATGAAATTCAAAATCAAAATCAAATAATTTTAAAAAGTACTTTTAAATCGTCAAAAACACTAAATTAATCATTCTTGACCTCCGTCATTTTCTATCTAAATACTTTTAAGGTTGAATACATTGCTTCAATTGTTTTACGAATGTACGTGCGCAATTTAAATATTTTTATGTTGTTAACTACAAAGTACGTCATATCTTTAATTCTAGTCTCTATGAATAAGTTGTACAGTGATTTCAATAGGTAACAATTAAATGAGCACTTTACTATCGCATTATTTTTAATAGGCCTAAACTTATTTTAGAAATGAAATGTGATTAAAACTGTGTAAGTGTAATTGATTAGATAATTAGCATTGAGTCATCTTTGTGTTCGTAAGTTTTCTACTATCCATAAATGAATTGTTTACTCAATTCTGCCAATTGATCTGATTGATCCGTGTTATGTAACTCGGTACAGAGTAATCAACGGCCACTTGTATTATTGTAGGTAGGATTTTTGTAATTAAACTACACCATGCCAATATAAGGCAGGAAGAAAACTAATAAATTCTATTTAAATAATAACCTATTTGTTGTTCGAATAAATACTTAAGGTTGACTTTAGTTAGGTGTGACTTCTTTGCTTTATTGAATATTTATAAATATGTATTGACATAATAATCATCTTAGTATTAATGTTTTTAAAATGAGATCAAATGTGGTTAAAAATAATTTCGATATACCTACTTATTATTTTAGACATGTATTAACATTTATTGTTGTTTCCTATGAAACACCAACGTTGATTTGTTTGATAACTTTCTCAAATATTTTGAACCTTTTTGACGATTTACAACAAAGCTTTAACTTTTTTTTTTTGCGTATATACCTGTTACTGTTTATAAAGATCTTTTAATCTATATTCTTTTACTATGCCACACCACCATAATATAATAATCTTAATCTTATATAATATCTTTAAAATAACGCCTTTTTCTAATAGACTTACATTCTTTCCGGCTAAACTTTTTAGTGGGTTCTGCTGTTTCTGAGAATTGAGGCTGTGACAGAGAATCCGACATTTTTTTTTTGGTTTTACGGAAAAAAAAATGTAGGTAAGTTTTGCAAATTAAAACATTAAAAAAAGAAACATATAATTAAAAAAAATCTGTTTTATAAACTATTAAGTCGTAAAATTAAGAAGGTTGCGAAAAACAGTTTTTAAGCAGTATGGTGCTCCACTATGTTGAAAATAACATACTTATTATTGCAACTTCCACCACGAGAATTACCATACCTTGTCTGAACTGTATGTTTAAGCAGTAACTATATATTCTTAATTATTTATAAAAATAACAATGTTCTAAGGTGAATTGACTTTTGATCCTTTCTAAGCGTGTAGAACTTAAAGAATCTAAAGTTTTTTAAAACTCCGTAACTGACATACTGTATTATACTGTGTATACCTTTATTGTATGATCACATCTATTAAAGTACGAATTTAATTAACCGAGTTTCAGGTTTATTTAAAAATTCCAGACGTAAGTAGCACGAATGACACAATAAAATGTAAACTAGATAAAACACTTTACTGGCTCTTGACATATGGACTCAATAGCACAAACTGCCTACATCGCTATAGCAACGACATCAGATCCCATTGAGGATTTGACATGTGTGCAAAACAATAAAATACCGTTTTTACGGATCCCAAGTCAACAGTGACCGCGTAGGTTAGTTGTTGAACATCGATCGTAGGTACGTTTTCATTTGCATTTCGACAGCCAATCCTCTGTAAACGGTGTTGCCCGCATAAATATCAATATTAAAAACAAAACTAAACGATTACTAACCACTGAGTGCCGCCACATATTCCCTCCATTTGCGGTTGATGGTCATCGTTGATATTCACACTGACTTTTGAATTGAACATTTATGGGTTTAACGTGTGTCGGATAGGCAAGACCGTGTTGCAGCAGAGCATTACATGCTGGGTAACACAGTTCGCGGGTTGTGCTAATATTAGCCGGCCACGTGCTGCGCGCAGTTCGTCGTAGTCGTGAATGGTGAGCTGATCGCGCCCGTTCAGACAGTAATCCCGTTTTTGTTGACGGTTTCAGCTGTCTGGCCGTTGTCACCGTCCGCTACGGGGCGCCACTTCCACGCATGTGTTCACTACACAATATCATACAACAGATAAAGCAATACCTACTCATTTGCGTTGTCATCCACCGTAGCGGGCGACCAGACTGATAACGTCATTCGTTCCTACTGGTCGGATGGTTTCGCAACGTTTGTCGCTTGTTTGTCTTTGATTTGTATCATAAACTTACTCTGATGCTAATAAGGTTAGGGTTAAATAAATTTCTTTTGCGAAAAATCCATTCGCTCATATTTCCACAATAACTTTGTTTAATATTCAGACAACAACACACACAATGTACATACTTCAAATATGGCAGGCAGTAGTGAACTTATCTAATATCATTGATAAATAATATCGTTCAATAATACGGCCATGACATAGGTGTCAGTTGTACCTACATACAAACTAATACTACCTATACTCCAAGTCTTGTGTAATACATATTCTACGTAAAACCGTGACATGCGGAAACATTACTTGATTTTTTTTTTGCCTATACCTACTTATTTCTATATTCATAATAAAATATGATGATGAAAATCTTGGAGTTCTATTAAAATATTTAAAATACCTAATTACCTTGTGTCTAGATATATTCAATACTTACATTGATTAATTAGAATCAAACATTAAGTAATGAAATAAACAATAGTTTTCGAAATGAAATATTTATTTAGTTTTTAAGAAAGTGATTTTGACAAATAGGTTTGTCAGGTACTTATTCATTCAAATTAATGCTCAGTGGCCGAAAGTGCAAGAAGGTTCTGAATCCAAATATTTCAAAACTTTTAAAACAAATCTTTGGTACATTTGACCATGACTTTGGCTTTAACAAAATAAACTGATTTTTAAGTAAAAAATAGTATTTGATACAAAATTATAAACTAGTTCAAATCCCTCACCAACTATGCGCAATCCAACATTGATGTATCAATTTTTTTTTAATCTTAATTCCCTTTGGCTTTGGGAATGGACAATATTTCCTTCTGATGTTTCTATCAAGCTAGTTAAATGTGAATCCCATACACTATTTTTCATATGGCTTCATTTGAATTTTGCCCTGTATCTCAAGGTCACAAATGTTTTTTTAAAGTGGAGGCGAATGTGACTTTAGGCTAGTTGTACGTCCAGTTGACAGAATCTTATATTTTTAGAGTCTCAGAGTAACAATTAAGTAGCGACAGAAATCACTTTGCCCTACAAACAAGTATGAAGTCAACCCTGACCGCCACGCAGGTTGAAATGTCGGAAGTCGACTTCTGTTATTACATGGAAGTAAATGTCACACGTTAATTTAATAACGTTTCGCAATGTCGTACGTACATGACTTATTTACTACGTTTATTTGACAGTTATGAAAGAATTCGTGTGGTAGTTGTAGGTTTCCACAGATTGCTTGCGGAACTGATATAAAATGTCTTATAGAACTAAGCGTTTTATTTAAAACATGGCAAAATTTGAAGACCATCAAGTTATTCCATAATAAAATCTCTGGTCTGTGATAAATTTACCATTGGCCGGATGAAACACGGAGACAAGTACGAACATTTAACTTTTACACAATTCTTTTTTTAATAACATACACCTATTCTCACGAAACTCTTTCCAATAAATTTAAAAATCATTAAAACTGCTAAGGTTTAGAACTTTCCGCGGCAGTGTTTTCTTGGTGTTACGACTTGGAGGAAACTAAGACTGAGAAACTACGATTGCAGTAGAATAGACGCTTTGGTCTTGGCATAGGTTGCTCTTTAGCCGGTCAAAACAGAGCGATGTTGTCAAATCGACCGTATTACTAAAAAAATACCATAAAATGTAGCAGACATGGAATTGATGAGGACTTTTCACAATTTATTCTTAACGTTCATTGAAGTTTTTTGCTACTCGGGAATTAATGCAAGGGTGAATGTCTATTTAGACCGGGCAACTTGGACAACCATGTGAGTTCATAATATATGAGCTTAATATCACGGTGATGTTTAAGTTTGTAAACGGCCAATGGGGATCAACTCCACTACCCACAGCCCATCAAGTTCATTTGATTTAAATATAGGCCGGGGTGCACAAAATGTCAATGATCTACTAGGTAAATATTAGGTTAGATTGATAAATATTAACCGATTAACGATTACTATAACCATTGGTCAGGGTTATCTATAGGTTCAGCATAAAAAGAAAAGACATATTTACATTTCAAACATACTTTATTGGTATAACTAACAACATTGTTTTACAAGTAAGCAGAAGTTTTATTCAATGTATGTTACTTTAAGATTTAGATTTATGGCGCTGCCTATTCTCCGCGAACTTTTCATATGATAGCACGTAATTTTTCGTCTCAGGATTTGCTATTAAAACATTGTACCAGGTATTTAAAACAAAATTGTGGATTTACATCTATGATCGACTCTGAAGGTTTTGGAAAACGATAATTAAAAAATCCCTTGCTGTAGACTAACAGTAATATTAATATTTTTTCTTATGTAAATTAATTTATAGTCTATTTTAGTAATTCTACGCAAAACAAGAGTTGTCTTTTTATATGCATTATAAAGCGTCGTATTTAATTTTTAGATCGCATCTAAATCGTTCTAGATACTGTTTTAAATGTCGACTTTATAATTATTTTTAATTTAATACAGTAAATAAAAATATTTTTTACAAATTTAAATTAATTTATAGTTCATTTTAGCAAATCTATCTACGCTAAAACCAGAGTTGTCTATTTATTTGCATCATAAACTTTGTATATTTTATATTTAGATCTAAAGTGTTCTAGAAATTGTTTAAATGTTGAATTTATAATAAGTTTAAATTTAATACAGTAAATCAATGATTGACATTTTCAAAACCGGTTAGTACATAAAGCCGGTAAAGCCTTCTTTTTGTAGAATCGAACAAAAACTGTCACGCTTCACTTATCATCGATCTATCGAGCAAAAGAGGTTTTAGTACCTATATTAAATATTTTGACATTTAATATAGCTTCTATGCTATATTTAAATAAATATGAATTTTCACATGTATGAGAAGGATCATAACTTGAGATCGGTTTAACTAATTTGGCTGATGTGAATTTTTGTTGTGCCCGTAATTGTCATGACATTTATACTCTTTGTGTGATTTTTAAGTTAAAAAATTTGAATATTTTTACAAAGCTAAGGCACACCGATAGATCATGTGTTAAAATGAACACTTATAGCATAAGTTATTCGTTTATGCTGTAAATACAAATACCTATTTACAAAAATGTAATTTCTCAGTAAAATTAAGTAATAATGAAAAGTTACTATTTCATTATTTACTTTGTATTCTAACTTATTTTGTTTGTACATTAAACATTAAGCATAAAGGCAACTCAACAAAGAGAGGAATGAGACGCTAAGAAAACTGGAAACATTGCTTCACTGGATGCAACAACCAAAATTATAGTTATTTTCCGAGTTCCTTAACAGATTCTATGAAATTGCTCAGTTAACCCTTCTTTTGTCTACTTCGCAAATAAATAAACATCTGGAATATTTTATTGTACCGTAATCAGTTAGGGAACTTTATGGTTTTTACAGTGGTCTGGTGTTAAGCTGCGAAAACCATTACGAACTACACAAGTAGCTGTTATGTTCCTATTTCCTGTTTTCCATTTGTCCTTGCTTCTATAGTATTTCGAAACATGAACAAAAAGTGTTTTAAATGCCAGTTAGTCCATTTGCTGTTAGTTTTGTTATCAGAGTTCTAGAAAATATTTGAGTGAGTTTAAAAAGTCGAATGTTTATTTTGTCAATTCTGAAATAAAAGTTTTGAACCATTTTAAGTAATTTTTGTAATGGTTTGTCGCTAAATTACCTTATATTAACATTCAAAGTATTTTGAACATATGGTCTACTTACACAGAAACATAAATTAGTGTTTTGACTCAGTTACAAAATAAATTGTAGGAAAAACAATTTTCTTCGTTACAAAGTAGCGGGGCGGGTATTAGGGAATTTGTTTTTATTACCAATTCGGCTATACCTAATTGCTTTTTGAGCCTCGACCCTATAAATTTTTAGGAGGGGCGAAATTGGTCATTCATAGTTTTATTTGTAAAGATACGTCTATACTAGGGGATTCAATACAAATTTATCGACTTGAATGCTCGTAAACATTTTATATCTTCTTATAAGAGTTCCGTAATAAATTGGAAAACGGAATGGTTGGAAAACCTGTTTCATTCGAAATCATATTAAGGTTTCGAATGAGTTTCTTTTAAAATTTCAAAGCACACCTCTGTTTATTTTTATTATGTTTTGTTTACTAACGAAAATTATATCTCCAAAATCATTAAAAATGACTGTAACTGTGGCAAATTTTAATAAATATAATAATATTATATTATAATTACATATTTTTTTGAAAAAGGCGTCAATACAAGGTGTGACGGCTATTTGAAGTCCAAGACGATATCGTTGAGACATCGAACAACGTAATTATTTTTAACAATAACGTTAAACCTAGTTACTGTTTAAGCTTTTCAAGTTCTTCCTTCGCATATTAAATGAATCATTGATGAAACATTTAATTGAATAATTACCTACTACATACTGTGTTAAAATAAAAATAATAAATTCTTGTTTATTCCAAAGCGTTTTCCTATAAGATTTTTTAAGCAATCTACATACAGGCGATGTTTGTTTTACAACAACGTTCGTTATGATATCTGCGGTCGTAGGCGCGGGGTGCCGGTTTTAATTAAAAGCTAGGCGATGTTTCTTTCTTTTTCTGTTATTGAGCATGTTTTGTTTGTTTTACAGAAGTCTGGCTTAATTAAATAACCGTGTGCTAGTTCTGCACACGCTCCGGAGTTTACGACTGAAATTTTAATACGGAGTTGTGAGTTACACCTGCATTATTTGGTAGCAACGGCTGGGCCGCCGAGTAAGCATAATTTCGACTAGGCTCTGTTTATAAAGTATCCTGTTATTATATTATGTTAACAAATGTGGAAATGTATTACACATTAATGACATTAATTGGTAATTAGTTAGCAGTAGAAGTAGGAGCCTATATAATAATAACACACGACGCCTTTTTTGTTGCAATGAAATCAGCAGTCCTTTGCAACACACAGGTATAACGCCCTTGTTGCCCAATTCGCAACTCCTAAAGACATAATAGAAACCTAAATCTTGTATAATATATATTATCAGATTTAAGTTAGGTATGTATATAGTTAGGTATAGTTGAAATGTTAAATTATAAATACTTTTCCCTTGAACTCTTGACGAGATACTAATACTAGCTGACCCGGCAAACGTTATTTTGCCATATAAAAAATAAAAAAAAAATTGATGTTGGCCGATTCTCAGACCCACTCAATATGCTCACAAAATTTCATGAGAATCGGTTAAGCCGTTTCGGAGGAGTACAGGAACGAACATTGTGACACGAGAATTTTTTATATAAAAAATACCTGGTTTTTAGGTATTTCTTGGAGAATCTACTACAGTTGTGTGTACGTGTATTTGATGTGAGCGCCTTATCGTTTCTTGAAAGTATTTTTATTTGACGTATTTTGCTTCATGTTAACTAAAGGGAACTTGTAGTTTATTCAACTATATATCCTACGAACACATTGATAGGCAAAATGTTAAAGACACTTTCTATAAAACTGGATGCAACATATTTTTTACGGTAAAAATGTTGGCTCTGTGATTTTTTTTTAACAAATTTAGAACCTGTTTTTCGTATTGTTTGGATCTATTATTTTATTCCGAAGACGTTTCGCGTTCTATTTATTTTACCTGATCCTTTAAAAATAACATGAAAGGTTTATTTGCTTCGAATGCATTTCTTGGCAAAACAGAAATAATAATACGGCTGTTTGTTTGTAAACCAAAAGTTTTGAAGAAGAATAATAGACTGTCTTTAACCGTAGAAGGCCATATAACATTAAATTCTGGTAAATTTTATAATGGACTAGCTTCCAACCACTGCTTCGCACAGTTGCTATTAAGATTTAAGAATGCCCGAATGGCTCGCGAAGAATTTGACATCAGTATTTTTACTGAAATGTGAAATTTTACTTAAATTGACAGCTAGGAACAGTTCGTATGGGACAGAGTCTTGCTTGAATAAATTTAGATCAACCTTCTCTGAAGTAACAGGAACATTTTAAACTAAAATCTACTAAATCGATGCAGTCGTTTGGAAGTTATGCGCCTACATAAATTTCCGCGATAAAAGAAAAATCCGCGATAGATAAAATCTGAACTATCGATAAATACAAGTGTTTATTGACTTTTGTTTACGGAGACGATAATGATTGTTATCAATTAATATGAAATGATTACTTATTTTCAAGTTTTATTTTATTATCAAAAAGTATTTTAACTAGAAAGTATATTTTTTTGTCCATTACTATTTCAAATATATACTACTCAAAACAAAATAAGGGCCACGAGGTATTTTTTCATTTTGGTGTAAATGATTAAACATTTACATATTGAAAGTAGTAAAATATTGAGTATACAAACTCTTTAATACCTAAACTTTTTAATATTGTAGTATTCATCTAATGCTGGCAACAATTTTAAATAAAAAAAATATTTTTGAAAATTTTGATTCCATTCGTTTTGCTTTCCTTCGCTTCTTGGTTTATTAGAAATTATCAGAGTTCATTGATATCTCGAGTCAGAAACATCTTTTGCAATATGCCACAAACACGCAGGCGTCATATGGACTCGCTTACAGCAATCAGAGCCGTTACAATTGAAGCGATTGAAGAAGGTCATTCGCAGCGATCTGTGGGTTTGCAATTGGGATTTTCTCGAAGAGCTATTCAAAATCTATGGAATCGTTTCCAAAAGATCGTTTACGGCTCACAACGGGTACTCGTGTCAGTGACCAAACTATTCGTAATCAATTGCATGAAGACCAGCAGGCATCAAGAAGGCGAGTTGTCCGTGTTCCATTAACCAGAAATCATCGTGCAAATCGTTTAAGATTTACCCGTCAACATTTGGACTTGGACATAAACCAATGGGGCATGGTGCTCTTCACAGACGAATGCAAAGTTAAATTTTTTAACGACGATCGGCGTATTAGAGTATGGAAAAGACGTGGCGAGAGATTTTCAGAAGCCTGCATCCATGAAGTCGATCGTTTTGGTGGTCCAAATGTAATGATTTGGGGCGGGATAAGCTTACACGGCAAAACTGAGCTCGCTATTTTAAATGAGGTTACTGTTACTGCTCAGCGGTATATTGAGGAAGTTGTCAGACCACAAGTGATCCCATTTGCCCAGCGAGCGGGTCCTGGATTCATCTTGATGCAAGACAATGCTCTTGCACAAACGGCTCAAGTGACTCGGTTTGTACTGGAAGCGTCTCAAATTCAAGTCTTGCCGTGGCCGGCGAACAGTCCGGACTTAAATCCAATAGACCACATGTGGGATCAGTTGAAACGAAGAGTTAGAGACGGTGATCAGGAAATCCACAACCAACGGCAACTCATCAACGCTGTTAAAAGGGCCTGGGAAGAGATTCCAATGGAAAATGTCAGGCATTTGATTGAGAGCATGCACTCCAGGCTTCAGGAGTGCGTAGCGAAACGAGGAGGGCATACTCGTTACTAAAAGATGAGCATGGAGTATTTTCTTATGTTTTTAGTAAATTTACATTGTTTTTATTTTTAACCTTAAATGTGATTTTTTCTTTCAAAAGCAAAGGAACTTTTTAATCATTATTATTGGAATAAGTTTATTGGTCTACACGGTAAAAACAACATTAGTTTTCGTTATGAGACAAAAAATATACTGGTTTTATTATTTTCATGGTACAGACAAAATACCTCGTGGCCCTTATTTTGTTTTGAGTAGTATATGTGAGTCGTCAGCTTCGTTCGAGTAATCTCCTTACGATCTCCCATACCTTTCCTCGCTTCTAAGTTGAATTAAAAAAAACTATTTCTTTGTTGAGTTCTCCTACCTATAAAGTAAGTTCACCTATCCTATCAAATTGCAGGTTCATAAGTCCAGCATCCAGTATTTTCTGTAAGGGTGAGATATCACAATTGTTAGCCTCGAAGTTAGTGAATTTTCGCTTTTATATATTGCATGTATGTCCATTTGTATATTATTGTAATAGCATTGCTTATTCTACCAAGTTAATTTGAAATGTTTATAAATCATTCTACATATTTTTATTAGGTTCTACGAGTATTTTGTCGGTATAACTAACTACTTAGTTCCATTATTATATTATTCCGTAAGTTATATAAAATAAAATCTAGTTTGAATTGGTTAAAATCTGGTTCACAAAATGTGGTAGATGTAAACCTCTGGGTTAACCTATTTCCCCCAGCTTCTATGTCGTAATGAATACTGGAATCAAATTCCTCCAATTCCTTCAGGCACTTACCACCTTGACAAATAATGCGATATGTACCGTTCAAATAGTAGGTTGGTACGTATTTTTTGTCCGTAATCCGTTCCAATCCAATTCATTTATTTAAATCATCTGGCGAGCACAGCGCAGTTCATGTATTTGAATAAAATGGCCGCTGGATCAGATTGGATCAGGCTGGGACCGAATGGGTTATCTGGGTACATTCAATAATGAAGCTTTTTCTATGGATAAGCTCAATTTCTACCAAAGTAGGAATGTATTTTATTTCAATCTAAATTTCATCGTGATTAGAGCTAGCTCTTTCCATACCAAAGTCAAAACGTACCCAATTTGATTTTACCTTCATTGTAAATTTGAAAGGGATAAAAATTACAATGTAGGATCAGAAAACGTGTTCATAAATCTTTATCAATATGTGAACGGATGGTAAACTCGTATGATTGTAATGCATAGGATCTTACTGGAAGAACTTGATTCAAAGTTTGATTTTGGGATTCCAATAAAATCCTCTTTTTGAAACCAAATTAAAAGAAAACTTAGTGAAAAATTAGAAATACTGAAACACAGGAAAAATAGAAGAGGGTCTACACAATATTCGAACATCGGTGGTCGGGATGAAATCCAATAGAAGGAATAAATGCAAGAAGCGCTTCACTGGTACATCGCTTTCGGCAACTAACTTCGTTTGAACAAACACTCCCGAGCGAACTCTTTACCCACTCGGCTCCACCCGTCCGCCACACCGCTCGTCAGAACTTACAGCTTTTTATAGAAATATTCACTCTACCTTTTCACTATTCACCAAATTAATTATAGACTTCCACTCTGTGGGAGCTTTTTCAAAGTTTTGGAATTTTAATTTTCTCCAGTGCTGTCCGTCGGATTCTCATCGATGTTTCAAGCAATTTTCTCTTGTAATTTGTATTCTTATTCAAGCTGCTGCAGTTTTAAGACTTGTAATAATTATCTTGATTAATATAAAATACCAATATCAAAGTGTATAATCAGTGATTAAGGTCAATTGCAATCCAGACTACAAAATTTAAATTCTAAATCCTTTTGTTTTTACCAGTTAAATTAATTATTTTTATGTAATTTTCATTCATAGTAACACATGATCAAGAGAGCATTATGAAGTTTTTATCTTGGAACAAGAAGATTACTTTTGTTCATGTGCAAGCAATTTCCTTGCAATCTAGCAGCAGTTGAACAGCGAAGGGTCATAAGTTTGTTAATTCCACATAGTGGCTGGCGAGCATGAAACTTTGTCAATCTGAGCTAACTTTATAATTCTAGTCTGAATATTGTGTCTCAAATCAACTTTAAGAAAATAATTTACAGCTTTTGTTATGAAGTGTTTGTTTTGTGACAAGAAAAAATTGCAGACAAGTCCTTTAAATTAACACGGCGTCGAAAGGATTGACACATTATGTGAGTCCTATGAAATATCGTGTTATAGTTCGGTAGTTTCATTGTAAAAGTTACAAGAAAAAAAAGATAAACACGTCCATAAATATAGTTATGTTTAAGTTGTAGGGTAGTAGAACGTATCTTACGTACACTTTATGTTATACTATCGTTTGTTTTGGTCGGCACTCGGATTTGGTCTTCTGGAGTTAAAATTCAACTTAACAAACTACATATTTCCAATATAAATTCGCGTGTTTAAAAACAAAAACCCGAAGTCAAAAAGCTTTCGTAATAAATATTTGTCATAACTTTGTACAATATTTTGTAATACATTATTACTTGAGTCGAGTATTGAATGTAACAAGAATTGTGAATTTCACCTCCTTTCAATTGATATCTAAGGTCTACTTATTTTCCCGACGAGTATTTTTTCCTGAAGATCCTTGAGTTTCCCCAAGCGATTGTAACCGCCTCAAGAAATTCGTGAAATACTGACATATTTCGGTTAAGTGAAGAAAAAGTGTAGGTAACACGATAATGTACAGATTCTGCGAGGTTGCCTTTTTATATGTACGAAACCGGATCTTCACGAAAACACAGTAACATTTACATATTCTGCGCGGAATTTCCTGAAGTTTCTCTTTTGTGTATGTGCCTGGAATATTACTACAATAACTATTCAACTTATCGTAATATTTGAGGAGTTAAGAAGCCGTCAGTTTGTTCCTTCGCACAGTTGGCGTTCTTTGTTCGTGAAGGGAGATGGCTATAAGTTCGTCGGTGTAGTCGGGGTAGTTTTTCATAAGGCAGGCTTATAACTGTGTAGTAGCCATTGAAACAAAAAGGAGCGATTACGACAGCAAGCCGCAGGAGACATTGTCGGGTTAGTTTATTATTATTAGTTACGTGACCCGATTAAAAAGGATCTGCGGCCCGGTCGGCGAGGATTACTGGACCGCATCTAATGCGGATTACAAGTTATACTAAATTAGAATTTACCGAAGGTCGACCAATAGTGAAAGGTTAATCTTCTTTCCCAAAATCGAAACTTAAGAATCAAAATTCACATTTTTGTCTGAGACATTTCGGTATTGTATGTTTTTCTTTTTTCGTAGAACTTAAACTAATACAAAAGATTTCAGATTTTTCATTATTTTGGTACACTTTTTAATTAATAGTTAGGTACACCTTAAACAATGAGGTTTGTTTGATCACTCGCCATACCTTTAACAGAGAACACCCAAAGGCTAACATTTTATGTAATAAATCTCGAACTGTATAGATTTTTTTCTTTAAAAAACAAACAATGAATTTTAGATGTTATGTGCAGATTCGGTTTTTCTAAACGGATATCAAAAGCTTTTTTTGAACCACTTACCAAATGGGTGAGATGTGTCAAAAACAAAACCACAATTACCCGAAGTACATTCGAAATAACCACGCGTTAATGTAAAAAGAGGAAAATAAAAATACTTAGTAAATATTTTAATGTCTAACTGTATTTTCGTTATTGTTTAGTAACCATAGCAAAAATAACTTTAACATTTTAAACCAGGTAAATTCGTGTGAAAAAATATAGAAACAATTTTTGTTTGTTTCTTTATTAAAAATTAAAGTAGAAGAGAGAAAAGTATTTTGGTAAAGATATGTTTCTTTCATTTAAACATACTGAGTCTCTATTCATGATCTGAAATTGATTAAAGTTTTCAATAAATACTGAATGAGTAATAATTTCAAAAATTAGAATGCTTTTGTCCATCGGCAAGATTTTTTCTTGCCCCGAAGTATTCGAGCGTACGTTTACGAATACGTTTCTTTAACCATGCTGCTGGCCGTACCTCTGGTTTTCAATTCATTTAACATGTTTTCTAGATTCTTCCCACCTTTGATCGCTTGCTCAAGTGATTGATATGTTTTATAAACTTGCTTTCTAAATAAAGGAAGAGTTTGTTTTCCGGGTTCGTGGATTTCTTAATCCTAACTTGAATGCGCATTTGCTTCTATCGGAGAGGTTTTCAATTAATTTACAATATTTTCTAGATGTTAAGATCCAATTAAATCACATACGAAAACCTAAACGATAAAAGGCTACTTTATTTTAGTAACCGTTGTGTTTGGTTCACCGCAATCCAATTAGTTATGTCCCCGCAATGGATGAATTCCGTTTGTTTCACCTATTGTTTCATACAATGCCATGTTGGATATTGTTATGTAAATTTTCATATAGAGTGTCATATTTGTTATTTACTTTGTTTGAAAACTGGAGTACCTAACTACTTTTTGATCCCTGCTTCAAAATCTTTGGTACATGAATACATAGTTGTGTATAGTTTTATTTGGTGTTTTTGAAAATGAAGAAAGGAAAAATTTTCTTACATGTCGGCTGAGAACCAGACATAGTTTTTAAGACAAAATATAACATCACGAAACGAGTATCATGAATTTAACTTAATTCAAATTTAAGCCGTACAAGGATGTTCATATTTAGATCGTGTCATGTTATGTCAAAGGCTCAAAAGGGGTATTAAAAATCAACCAGTGGGAACAACCTTGATAAACGTAATGATTTTTTCAATCTCAACCCTAACTAAAGGGTGCTAGGTTGTGTAGGAACGGTCAGTATGTACCTACAATCCTTTATAAGCCCAGGAGCTCCAGAATAGTTTAAGTCGGCCCCTGACCTAAAGGTAAAGCTCTAAAACGCATAGCTTAACGCAGAAAATTAAATTAACCGTCTTGATTGTTCCCTTTCGACTTGACCGTAATGAGAAAGAAGCAAAAATCAATTACTAAAATTATCTGATACTTTATACCGTAGTAAACTAAAATGTAATTAGCAAGTCAGCGCGTATGCGGCTGAAGATACATATTTCGAGGTAATGAAACAGATATAATTTAACGTGAGGAAGGGATAAGCATTTGGGTCGAAAACGGCGGGAAGTCCCGTAAATTTGGCGGTTCGGACGGCGACTTCCTTCCGTCCGCGCATGCGTACACAACATCCGGACATAACTAACTTTTTGCTTTTAACTACCTTGTTTTATGACAGTAGTCTCTATGTTGCAGGTAGCTATACAAAGTTTATTGCTTACAGAGTTATGCTATTGTGGGAGTTCAGTTGTTTGGGCGCGTCATAAACTGCCACTTAAAACGCTTTGTTTTTGATCAATTGAAATGCGGAGTGCTTTTGACTAGTACAATGCTATTTAAAAGCTTAAAGCAACTCCATTTATAGTTTAAATAGATGAGTTAGCCAGCCCTGCTTATGCCCTCACTTATATTACTGTAGCCGCAGTAAGAATGTAAATTATTTTCTGTTTGTTTACTTAACTTAACTTAACTTAATATCAATTCTCGAGTTCTAACGGAAATAGTTTCGGGCAAAAGCTAAAGGAAACCCTTTTCTTAATTAATTTTCAAGTTTTGAATATATAAAAATTCTGGCATTCGTATCGAAATTTTATTTTATCCTTGAAATTTGCTTGATTTATTAATTGCGAAAAAAGTTACTAATTTAATACATTCCATTAGAGCTAATATAACATTTGTTAGCTAAAATGATTGATGCATTGATCTATTCAGCTTGTGATGAACACAGTTGTCTGACTGAGCACACGAGTCACTGGGAAATAATGGATGGTTAATAACAGTACAAAAATGGTTAGTGTTTATTAAGGACAAGTTAACAACTAACATTTATCAGAATTGACAACAGTAATTGGCTCAATTGATTCCGTTCCTTCGTTGGACCCTACTCGGTGCACATGGGTATTGTTTTTTTTAACTCATTTTTATTTTAAAACTAGCTATTGCCCCGCAGCTCTGCGCGCATTTTTCTTGTGACCACTCGGTTTTCCTGTCGGTTTCCTATGATCACTTCGTAGCTGGAAATCCAAAAACTTAAGCATATAAGCAAATAGGCAGTAATAAAAAGTACGTATATTTTGAAGTTACTATAAAACTATCTTCTCATACAAAATTTCAACTCCCATTTAACCCCCTAAAATGTCGAGATTCAAAAACAACGACTTCATAAAGCAGTTGAAATTTAAATCGTTAAAATCGGTCAGAGATAACCCTGAATTGTCTATTCGTCTGTCAAATTGACAGACAGTTAGAAAAAATGTTAAAATTGCTTTTTTTGTCACTAATAGCGTTTATTCTTTCATAAGCATTGAATGAAAAGCTATTATTTCGACATTACAAACAGACACTCCAATTTTATTTATTTGTAGATATTTTCATTGAAACAACGTCGCAATATGAGTCACTTGTAGTTATGTGCGCGTTGCACACATGGCTCGTAGCAGTTCAAAATGTTCTTTAGCCTTCAGACACCGTAGTAGCTAACTATCAGTGCCGTATGCTTGTAAGCCAACTTTATCTTATTAAATCAATGAAATGGAATAAGGAATAGGAAGCTGGCTCACAGAGTCTGGTTGTAGCAACAGTTAAAACGCAAACTGCTTCCATTTACCGATCGTTAATCATTAACGGTTAGTACACTTCTTAACAAATTTAGTTTTAGCTAGAATACGGTTTCTTGAACGCGGAGTGCTAATGCATTTCAACCGGAGTTTTGTACTCGTAGTTAGTTTGAAGCTAACTTGAATTTTATTCAAAGCTTCCACCACTTCTGTTACTTTACCAAATTAATGGTCGTTGCTGTTTTGAGGCGAAGTGTTTCGTTTATTTAAACCATTCAGTTTTGTGTCGCGACTACGTAGGTACGTCCTTTTAATTTTATTTGGCAAATTTATGACAGATTGTACAGAAGTTTTTTAAAATAAAAGCTGAGAATAATAGATTGAAGAGTCATTGAAAACCGGGCCACTTTCATTAAAATGTATATATTTATTAGACGGCGATAGATTAGGAGTTTGAGTAGTTCCAGGTACATTGTTATACCTT
Organism: Choreutis nemorana; assembly: GCA_949316135.1. Classification (NCBI taxonomy): domain Eukaryota; kingdom Metazoa; phylum Arthropoda; class Insecta; order Lepidoptera; family Choreutidae; genus Choreutis; species Choreutis nemorana. The sequence goes on from OX438598.1 coordinate 7,608,624, forward strand.
TTTTTTGTCCCTTTGAATACTATCCACGATGTGATCGGACTTCCACTGGTACTTATATATTTTTCAATTGTATACAAAAGCTATTTATAATAATTTATTGACCTCAACCGTTGTTCCCATCTCTCGTTTGTTTGTTGAAATAACTTTTTGTTATGCGCAATTCAATTTTCCTTGCAAATAGAGTGAATTTTATATTCTGAATATTTAATATTTGACCTGAATCTGCCACCTGCGTGGTTTCCAGTACAAAAATAAAAATAATTAGTTAGACGCGCGCTCGTACATGAATAACGATTGATTGAAAAGGTGAAGAGGTTTATATGAGTATTTCCCCAGTGGCGCCACTATCAATTAGAGGAACAGATAGGGCATTGTTAATGAATAATAAATAAATAACTAGCTGGATCATGTGTCTATCAAAAACCTAAGATAAAGTACCTTTTAGCAAGGTCTCTGAATAAAAAATAACACATAAAAAAACAGTACTGGTACCATCAACTAAGCTGTGGCTTTGTAGTAAACTGGTCCCGCGGGCTCAAATGACTCCAGATATTTTTTGAAGGGGTCAACTATATTGGCTTTGGCGTTTTAAGTGTCCAAAGACTATGAGGTCATTTTCAATTTGCCCAGGACTTGCTGTTTCCCTATAAAACATTTCAGGTTAATTTTTTGTGGAAACACGCTTTAATTTTTTTTATTTGTTTGTTTAATATTTCGCTTTCAATTTGTTAGTTGTTTCCGATAACATAAAATGATAGTACCTATAATAAGGAACTTATTCTATGTGTCATAAAATTATTATTACTTTTAAAACATTGAAACTAAAAATCAAAATTAAATGAATGTTCATGTATTTACTAATTACTAAACTACCTAATTGCTGAAAGCAATTGAATGAACCGACAAAATCTATCACTTATTGAACCTGTTTATTTGTTAATAATTAGGTAAAGTGGTTCAATATGTTTATACATTCGGTGGTTTATACCCGTAATTGCCTCATTACCTATTAACGTTAATTAACCAAAATTTCGATACCAGAATTTTCTAATGTAATATCCATAATTTAAGATCGAGATAAAATTACACAACAGATTTTTTACATTCTGAAAACTAATTACCTCTATATTAATCGGGTAAAATTTTTCCTTGTAGTCTTATAATATTTGTATGCTTTAAAAGCGAAACATAGAGCACTAAGTATAAATCACTGTACACCTGAATAATGTTACCTATGTTTACAAATAAAGAAATTCTTATTCTAGTTCTGAAAAGTACTCATATAAAAATATATAGTAACTAATCAACGTTACGCCTGACCCATTTTTCGGGAAACTTCTTTCTATCTCGGGCGGTATGACGATTGGTAGGCAAAATACCGACATAAATCAAAAGTTTGGGATTAAGGCGGTGGTGATAGTTCAATATGATAACCGTATTTCCAGGCCGCGGCTTGCATACGGAGTTCGAAATTATTTGTTTACTGTATATAGTAAGGATGAGGATCATTTTCGGTTTGAAGTCGTAAAGTTAAAATTGGAAGGGATTGAGTATTTTTCGATCTGCGGGTTTTTATTTTTGACCGCATAGATTACATATTAACTACGTACATTAGAACATTTAATATTTAAAACCATTTCTAGTCACTAGACGAACTATCGTATGCATAATATTAAAAGATATTCCTGAAGATTACTGGTTTTATTTTGCAATAGCTTATGCAAGCGATAAAATAATCGGATGTCCCTATAACTGAATTGAGCATTAAAATTAAAAAGGTTCTAGCTAGAGCTATCGATTAACTACTACGTTGGAACGCTCTTTGCGGAAAACCCTACTCTATTCCTGTAAATGTAATTTTCACAAAGAGCTTAATAAATTCTTTTCTTAGTTTGTTCTGCAGATTGTATCTGGTCATAATTTATTACTAGTGCCCCTTTTCAAAATTGTCCACATTCCGAAAATTGTTTTTTATTTAACTTCATGGGCAAATAAGCTAACGGTTCATGTGATGGAAAGTAATACTGTCGCCTATTAACACGAAGATGCCCCTGATGTCGTGAAACAACAAGAGCACTCACAAAGCGTTGCTCATGTAGAGGTAAAGATGTTAAAACTTTCGTGCCGGTAATTACACTGGCTCTCCAATCCTTCGAACAGAAACACAGCGAACTACCAACTAGTACCAACCCAGGCCATCTCGCACGTAGATTTACCTGTAAAATTGTAGGAATTGAAAACTATTTATATAATAATATTTTGCGACCGCATATCGGGTCAAAAGCTTTTGATTATGAATCCATATTCTTGAAGCTGGAATGAATCACACTTATTCTCTAAATTCCATTGATATCCTTTCAGTGCTGTTACAAATAGGCTCGGGGTTTAACGTATTTATCTACTAAGTTAAGATAGGTAGATAGGTCGTTGTTTCACAGATAAATTCGATTATAAAATGTATTTGCAATAGAAAGGTACTAAATATTACGAGTAAGTTCTAAATGTGGATGCTTATGTTTTTATCTGTTTGGGCGTTACTTTTTTGTCCTCTGTAAATTGAATATAGCAGCTTTTCTCCGTTAAAAACTGTACATTTACAAAAGAGGTTCAAAAACTTTGTTCACGGATGATAGATGAAGCCGTCGAGAACAGATTTCATAAAGGAGGCAGAGGCCAAAACAACAGATTTACGAGCCACCCGATGATCAAACTCGCCCTCCATAAACAAATCCCATTACTTCGTGAAAATCAAAATGTTCCGCAAAGCAGAGAACATTTAGTGAAAAATGTTTCCAACAAAACATTTGTATTGGCCCAATTTGTATTAAAGTCAAACGGTTTTCGTACAAAAAATGTTATTTATTGCTTAAGAATTCCATTATGTTTGTGCTCTCTCAAAAGGCATTTTAGTAGAAAATCAATAACGTGATTTGATTCGTTTCCTTTTCGCCTCTCGTCTACCTGGGAGAGCACTAGATTTTAACGACTTTCTATTGAAGGGGTCTTGAGAGCAATTATTAATATCAGGCCTTCGACTTCAGCTAACATTTTCTTAATTTCTATGAGTTCTCATAACGAGCGTTTGTTCGATTAATCCGCCCTTAGAGATCGCCTATTACTATCATGTTCAATGGCGCAGGAGGAATATTAGAATAGGCGAATTGCTTTTTAATAAGCATATTTATTAAGGAAAAAAATATTTTAGTACTGCAGTTTTTTTTTCAAATTCAAACTAACGTAAGGTAAGGTATCATCATTTCAACGTAACGGAACGTTGAAATGATTTTCTGAAAACGATCGACTTATATTTAACGAGGTGATAAACAAATATCGTTGTGGTCCACTTGGTGGTGAGTAAGTAACCTTAGCGAATCACTACTTGTAAAACATAGGCGTTATGTATGTGTTGTCAATCTTAAATACAACCGTGTTTCCTCCTGGATCTTTCTCGTCTGGTATTATTCTAGTTTGCTTGCTATAATTTTGGTTACCGCTTTAAATTCACTGAACCAAGAAGCTAAATTCCTAATAGATATTGGTTAGTACTATCAAGTGTCAGCCCTATCTGACACAACTTGTTAAAACAGCCATTTCAATGTTTAACCAAAAAAGTTTAAAGTCCTCCGTTGTTAACGTTAACATGACATAATTTTCTTTTGTTACGTCATTGGAGATGGTTTACTCTGTTGCGGGACTCTCAGCCTCATTTAATAAGGAACAACGAGGAGAATACCAAACTATTTTCGACTTCTTCCGTATCTAGTTGGGAGTTATGAAAAAGTTTGAGATGCGCTAGCTGATGAAATATTTAACTATTCAGAGAAACTGCCAAGTAAAGGGATGAGTGCTGGGAAAGCGTTCAGTTTTGAAGGAAGGTTTAAGATAATGAAAGTGGCGAAAATAGTGTTTAGTTCTTTGCTACAAATGAGAGATTATAAATGCTCTTAAAATAAATTGTTAAATTAAAATGACTCATCACCATTATAAAATTACTGAATAATGAATTTGTCCCTTTTTATTTACTCCTAGTTCAATCATTCGGTATTTCAACTTTGTTTTGTAGCTTGTCGATGAAATGACCAGTTATGATATTTTACAGTAAAACTATATTTCACCAATTTATTTACAGATAAATACCTTGGAAAGTACAAAAAATTACAAACTGAATTTCTATAGGAATAAAGTAACTAATTAATGATTCAGAGAGCGTTTCGTCTTACATAATAGGGTTTCAGTAAATTTGAGCTCGTTTCATTTAACAAAATAATTATGCTTTATCACAACAAATTGAAGCAGATTTCAAAAGTAAACGTAATTATGCTACTTATACATAATTCTATTTTGCTAAAATAATGTTGTCTGTTGTGAAAGTTGCGAGAGATCAAGAAATTTTAACTGTCTAATTTTTGGGAACTAATTAACGCTAAGTGTTTAAGTCCCCATTGACTCGCAACAGTTTTAAATTCTATCAAAAAATGTTTTTATTAGATACTTTTTCCGCAAGATGCCATCGCCGAAGTTCAGTGGACGTAATTGACCGGAATCCTATTGATATGTCTGAAATAACAAATAAATACAACAGAGCGCAACGAAGCTAAACTAGTTCATTTCCCCAGACCCTATCATGAAAAGTTTATTCACGAGTATTGGTTGTGTGTTTACTGAGAGCGTTTTCCCAATAAATTTGCATGTGGCCCACATCGCCTCGGCTTGACGACAAACTTCCAAGGGGCTACCCTTTTTATTCCCAAGTTATGTGATTGAGCTCATCGCTATTCCGTTCAAACAATCACGAGTTTTGTAAGTAAGGGTGCACGCACTAATCAACGTACCGTCCGCGGGTGCAAAAACTTTTGCGCACAGCAGCTCTGTTGGTGGTGGAGGAAAATTTAAACGGAACTCAAAACCTTCATTTCTTGAACTTTCTCACTTGTTTTTACTATTGCAATGTTATCTAGTTGTTTTATTATAACATATCGATTCTAGATTTTGCTATCGTGATGCAGTCGGAACTTTTTTAATTTAGTAGCGCAGTTATCACAGTCTATTCGTTTTTTTCCGGAGTATTATTTTAGTCTAGTGTAAAACAAGAATTCGCTAATGCTGTAAAAGGGAAAAAAGTGTCTATCCGTGTCTTTATAACATGTCACATGTAGGTCAGCTAACTATGTTAAAGTAAAGGGCTAACAAATTAAAGTTTTTACTTTTTGGAGATTTTTTCATGTCATATAATATTTTTTACTTTCTTTTTTTTCCTCCAAAATGAAGTCGCAAGTTTATAAAATTATTATAAAGCATTAACTAAAAGGGTTACCAAATTTTTCAATAACCCACATTTCATGATAACAACACAATAAAACCGTTATACACAGAAGCTACTTGTAATGAAAAGCTAATCAAAATTTTACGCAAGGCTCGCTTCAAAACGTCAATTGTCATGAATTTCCTTTCTCTGTGAGAGTATAGTCACGCACGTAAAAAGGAATTACACAGTAAAACGATGCTTGCGTTCCCTTTTACGGCCCAAAGATCGGGAAAATAAAGTTCTTTTATTGCTCTCAGTTTTACAACCCTGGTAATAGGTGAATTCCGTAGCTCGGAGCGGAATTCCTCAAGTTAATGCTGTTGAAACCTGGACGCGGCTAGACAAGGACTCTTTTGTTGCGTTCGCTGAAAACTGAGATTCATTTTGGATGTTATTTTTCAAGCGCAGTTTTGTTCAGTACAAAATAAGAGGAAAAAAATTGTAGTTGCTTTTATAATTGAAAAGTACGTTGGACACCAAGAGTTCTTTTTAATTTCGTAACCAATTTAAAAAAATGGTATTTAGGTTTTTAGGATTTATTGTTTTAATTTTTAGATTCTGTTATGTTTATTAGATACAACCCGCCGACAGATGGACGGACGGACAGCGGCAGCTCCCTATGGTCCCGTTTTTTACCCTTTGGTTACTTTTTACCCTAAAAATATATTGTCAGCTTAAAGTTTAGGATAATACAAAGTTACGAAAATCCGTTTAACAAAGTTAACTTCAGCTCTGAAAGCTGTATCTAATTAACAGAAGGCAGTAAGTACTAAAGAAAATACGCAGTGAAGGAGTAGCGACAAATTTTATTCTTAATGGTTAGACTTATTTTCCATTCTTAAGTTAATACAAATCTCCTAATCCTTAAGAAATTTATGTTATATAATCTTTTAGCTAAAGATCTGAGCCAAGAGCGAACTTAAAACTCGGAGGCTTAGGCAAGAAAACTTTGTCAGAGAAAAAGTAATTTGAGTAATGAAGTTCTTTTTACTGTAATATTATTAGATTTCAACTTTATGTGGCTCTGAAAGGGTTTTTTTTTATCTTTATAGGAATGTGGAGGAAAAACTGCGATAGTCTTTATGTAAGTCTTTAATTATATAAAGAAATCTTTAAATATCATCCAAAGTGTGAGTTAATCTAAAATTGTCTAAAAATCTTGTGCCTTTGATTTTTCCTCGTAATTCAGAAATCACTCAAAATACACTCCAATACAAATAATAATAAAAACCACATTACGACACACACATTGACTCAGTGTACTAAGATAATCTTGTATCGCAGGCACTAAGCAACGATATGGTATAAACTACATAGAATACTACATCCAAGACCGGTTAGCGAAATAATGCATATTGCAAATAAAACGAAGTTCCGCCTCCCCGGCGAACTCGGAACCTCTAGCATAGCAGTAGGCTGTTAATACCACTGCGCCACCGAGGTTGAGGAATAACATTGGTAGCGGATTTTATTTTGAAAGCTTGAGTTATGTGCACTTTATCCGATATATTCGAAAAACATGATAAAACTTATTAAAACATTTATTTCCAGCTAATAGGGCTCCATACCAGCACTACATTCCTGAAGATACTACATACGTGAGTGCGTTTACAACGAGTCACTCAATTTATATGAGGTGGTGCTGTGGTGCTAGTTAGCCTTAATGACTGTATTGTGCTTAATTAACAAACCTGAACTAGCTCTTCAGGTACAAATCTTAATAACATGACACACAAAACAATTAATTTGGGTTATTAATCTGCCTTTTTTTATCTTAGTAAGTATTTGTTATTGTTTTTAATCTGGTAATGTATTCATTTAATCTACCTTAATGAAAATATAAGCTGAGGTATCCGAAAGAACAGGAAACACTTAAATATAAATTTTTGCAAAGTGTAAAATTCATACAGAAAGATATTTTTTATTTTGAAACCACTATCCATGTTGTTTAATTTTATATACCTCTTCTTATTTTTTGTCAGAAAGTACATAAAAAATAAAAATTTAAAAAAATATATAAAAATTTCTTTATAATAGTTATTTGGTGTATTTGGATTTACTTTAGAGGTATATTTTTTCAACTCCCACTCCATTGAAATGACAAAAATAGAGCTACCATTTTTCGGGGCAAACCCGAAACTCTGCCCACTACTGCAACTCCTGTTTACCAGAATCCACCGTGGCGCCCTTTGATCGAATAATTAACGAATAATGCAGCTGTGCAATGCTTTGCCTGGACATCCTACCGGCTGACTTGGAACCCGTGACGAACTTAATCAGAAGAAATAGGAGGTAGTAAGAAATCGATTTCAGACTTCCCTCCCAACAAAGCGGAGACAGCAATTGTGATGACCAGATGACCATACAGGTCAGAAAACTAAGGAGGAGACAGTCAGAAGATGCCTGACCGCCAAAACACCACGGTATGCCACTAATTAACAAGGGATTAATTAAAATTAAAAAAAAAGGTTAGTACTTTATCTTACACCAGTAATATTGGTGGCAAAGCTTTTTAAAGGCACGGAAGTTTCCCTTCGTTTTCACAAGATCTAAGTAATAACGAGCTACCATTGACATAATATTATATAATTACAGTTAATTGAACTAATGTATTCGGTATACTTAACAGGGTGATCAAACCAAATAGGTTAGTATGGAGAAGTCAGAAACTTGCTTGCTTATTTTAATTTTATGGTGATTTTATGTTCACAGCAAAAATACTTCGCACAAACGCTGGAGGTGTGAGTGACGTTACATTTTTATCATGTGAGACACCTTTTATAGACAGCGTGTATTAAGGGACGTTCTTAATTTCCCCAGGGCTACCAACAAGAAAAATCATTCGCTTTGGAAGAAAATCATTCGCTTTCATATATAAAACAGTACATAAACAGAAAGTCACAAAATGTAATGAACTTTATTTTTATTTCGGAAATCGAATGCTACTGAAATAAGCTTTTACAACTGGACTTGCAACTTTGAAAATATTTACAAAAGAGTGTTCTGACTTAAAAAAGGTTAAATGGATACTAGTGCATGTGTTTTTTGGATTTATACTAAAAGCTGTACCAAACGAAACGAGCGTTCCATGTTCGATCACGAATTGGTTTTCAAGTTAGTAAGTCAAAAAAAACTTGAAACGAGAAATTAAATCACGTCCTTTACATTACTGGTAAGTAAAATTGGTAGGGTTTTATTAAATAAGCACGAAGAGATTGTAAATCTCTGGTAATCCAGTTGACTATCGGTAGTAAATACGGCTTCCGAGAAACATACGATTTTTATAAGGTTTAAATGCTTGCTGGTTTTAATTAGTGATGAAGAGTGGTAAAGGGTTGTTTTTGTTTTCAACCAATAAAACAAAATCCTGAATACTTTTATAGAAAATTGTGACTCATAAATTAAATTGGTTGTCTTAATAATATCTGATTGCAAGCAAACCATGTCGTTTCATCACCTTTGCGTCATTTTAATGTTCTGACGACGAACTAGGCTCCAATTATAGTGAAGTGAGAGAACCTTCTAAATATAGAGAGAAATACAGAATCTATTCTCTATAATGAACCAATTGATGCCCAATTACTAACTTATTATTAATGGGTTAGGAAAGTAAGCAAATGAATTAATTTAAAATCATACCTTTATTGATTTTGTTTTATTTTTGGAGTAAGTTTTAGAAATAACCACAGAAGTAATGGACGCAGCTATAATAAAAAGGTGGCAGATTTCGTTGCGCGTCCCCTTTAATCGGGCTTTGGTTCTACTCTTTTGTGCAGTGAACGTCGTAATTACTAGCCCAGTGTGTAATTGCACAATTTGTCGGCGTTTACTGCACAAAAAACTCCGATCGATAGGTTCTACTTTTATATGATTATTCCGTCTGGTTTATAACGCTGTACAATGTGCATTTTTCGATTCCTATCTTTTTTGCCACATTATCAATCAATCTTTTATCAAGACATTTGATGAATTTCAGGCAAATTTATAATTATGACGACTATGTTGTAGACTCATTTATTAAAAAAAAAAATTAAATTCATTAAATTGCAATATATTTTTTCGTGCGAAATTGAAGGCTTAGTTAAAATACTAATGCACTCGTCTAAAACTGGATTTTACGGTCGAAATAAGCTTCTACTTCTAAGTGTTGATTGATTTGCTTAGAGGAATAAGTTGGTGGTAAATCAGTTACTTTAAAGATCACAAGGCATCTGACGACCTCACAAGAACATAACCTATTAAGAACCCAACCCTCGATCATGATTCCTGGCATCTGATACCTGACTTTAGAGCTTTGGTAAAGTTAAAACCTAAATTGTTTACAAAATACGCCGGGTTTGCGCTGGTTAAAATGTGAACGTTGTTGTGACACAAATACGTGAAATGAATTACAGTCGTGTGGTCACATTAAATGCATTTACGATCCAAGTAGTAAAGCAAGTCAGACCCACGCCCGATTATTTACTGCTGGTGTATTTTATGATAGGGCATTTTTACGCTGATTTTATGGGAACCGAAAAGAACGAAGTTTAATTATAAAAACAAACAACAAATATACGCTATAGAAGTTAAGATAACAATAATTGTTTTATTTACGTAGTGTTAGTTAACACTAGATCTAAATAGGATTCAGGCGGTTATTTGAAGGGAATTAAACCATTTTGTGCTGATCTGTCTTATCTTTTCATAAAAGAAATCTTCAAAATACAAATATATATAATAAGAATAAAGTAAAATTCAAACCATTATACAGTACTTTTATTTCGATAAATCATAAATATTCGACCAAATCTAGTTAGTATAAATAAGTATGGATCAGTCAAACATGCCGTGGGAATTGCAACCATATTTTGTTGTACTTAGGTCTTACAATTTTGAAAAAGTTAAAAATCACATCCACCCTTCATTAGTCCCATACAATAAGAAATTTTTAGAATTGTTTGTAGGCACTTTTTTGATAAATATAATATTTCAGGGTGTTCTTAGCACTTGATGAAGTGGACAAGAAACACGGCAAATAACTACAAGACCTACTATGTCGCCAGACAAACTAAAATGAAAAGGCTTGTAACTTAAATTTTTATAAAAAAGTGACGTCAACTTCATCCATTACCTAAGTTTAAGGAACATTTTCAGTGTTCATCCCTTCTGGTTTGTGAAATGATCGTTCGTGTCGTTGGCACCACACAAAAAGCATATTATTAAAGCATTTCTAGCCCTAGCAAACAATACTATGCTCGAGTAGAATCCAGGGTTCATATATTTGTCATTACCCAAAATGTGCTTTGAGCGGAGATGTGAAAATACGTAGGATTACTAATAATAGCAATAGTTCCCAGAACGTCAGTCAGTTGACGTCAGTTACACCAGTGCGAGCTTTAGTAATAAGCGTTGCATTATTAATAATCACAATGTAGCCTCAGATAGCAATAGAAACTAATTAACCTGTCTCATACTACATCTGATATACATGAGCCGGAGATTATAATGTGTACTTAAATAAATAAGAATATTTAACCGGTAATGAATGCAATATTATAATTAAAGTCTAATGATACTGTTTTAATGCAGTTTATAATATTTTAATACGTAAATCAGATATTATAAGTAATAATTCCTACTAGACTAAGTGCAAAAACCAAATTTATCTAAACTTAATAGGCTTGGATTTTTTTTTCCTCTTCATGTTTTAGTTAGATGTTACGCTTGGGAAAACGAATACTTCTACTTCGAGGCTTAATTTGAATTTTGTTTTTCCTGTTATAGAACAAAAGTTGAAGTGTTTTTGTTAGTATAATTTTTTCTATTTTGATGTTCTATATATTTAATTTGTTTTACACATCGAAATTAAAATACATAGGTATAAACTAGAAGATTGTGTATTTAACATTGTATCCAACTGAGCAAAGTTAATATTTCAAGTTGGTTTGACTACGGTTTTCTTGCGAGTTGTTGTAAAAAAAATTCCCTGAAAAGTGAAATGGTCGCGCAGAACGAAGGCTTCCGTTGAAAGGAGATGGTGTTCCTAAATCGGTCGGTTACTCGACCGCCTTATCTCCTAGTTGCGTCGTGATAGACGTGCGTAACACCCAGCCACGCCTCCTCTGAGAATTCACAGTATACGTAGAATTAAAGCCATTCTTGCTGAATGAGATTATTCATTCATCAAAACAAATCGAGGAAAATGCCAAAATATGAATAATTTTGAATGTACATTTTACATAATCTTAAAATTCTCAAAAGAGCTATGAAACATGTATTTTTAGAATATTATCTCGATTTTTCTAGCGTTATCAATATTTTAATTCAGTGTTTACATCGAGCCTGAAAGTGCGCGCGCATTCCAAGTCAGGGGTAAGGGTAAGGTCACAACGATTGATCCTTGGGCTCAGATTATGGAGAGAGGAAAATTTTAATATCTCAAGTTTATGTAACGAGTTCTCTCGTTTATGATATTGTGGATCAGGGTTAAGAAATAAAGGATAAAACCCAGCTTTATAGCTACTTGTTAACAGCTGTTAAGAACAAAATTAATATCGTAGTTTCATATTAAATTAGGACAAGCAACCTACCCATACAAAATTTTAATTGGTTTTAGCTGTAATTTATGGAGGAGCGTCTCTTTCGTTGCATATCTTAATGTTAGTAAGTATATTGTTTTTAATAAGTATGGCACTTAAAAGCTATGTAGTGAAAGAAATTAACTACGGTTAAATATATGGATGTGGTGGTGGGATAATTTCACTACATTTTATTGGAACGGTGCTCGGAATTTTTACTAGACTAGACTTGATAGGTCGACTGTTATTAAACACAAACCAAACAAAAATAAACGATACAAAGCTTAGATACTAAAAGTTTACGGTCATAAATTTTACCGTCGAATAATCAGTAAAATTTTATGTGGCATGTGATCGTACCCTAACGGCTGTAGTGTTGTTGGCGCGATGCGTTGGAAAAATCTGTAGTAGAATGAGCGGCACAGCGCCACGGTTCGGTCGCCAAACTAAACGTGACGTTATCCGCGGTGGCTCCATCTAGTGGCAGAGCTATCACATCTCGTCTCACACCTGCCCACCTCCGGTGAGTCCGGCGACAGTCGACATTCTCCGTCGCGTTCGCTCCTTGGGCACGTAAAAATAACCTCAAAAACACTGATCGTGAACTAACCAACAGAAAAATATTGTTTTCTTAAATTTGGTGACCAATTTCATCGAATACTGAGGCGAATATTAGTGATAAAGCTGTGACATAACTTCTAGCAGCCGAATTTTGGGTCCTACAGTGTTTCTGAAGTGTAATAATATCAAAATCGAAAGTTACTGACAGATGTTCGTTTTGGTGGGCTGTCATCGGGCAGCCCCCAAATACAGTGGGAATATGTGGTGGTTACTATTATTATGTGTGGTTAACTTGAAAACATTAACAGTGACCGCTTCTAATGACATAGTGGTAACGCCTAGTAAAGGTGAGTTATTCTAGTTGATGTCGTGTCATAAAATATAATCCGATAGCCCTATGCTATACCCTATATTTTTTAATTTTATTTCTAACACATATTTTTTCATATTTTTTGGTTTTAATTTAATAAGTGATGTAGCAGGTCATACAACGTGTACTTTGTGACACGACACAAACTTTGTTTCATCATTAGGAATATTTCCGTTAATTTACCTGTAGCGTAAATCACCTCACGATCGTCTTACCTTTCATTATCTGATCATATCAAGTTAACCTTAGTATTGTTTTTAATAACTAAGTTGTTAACTGGTTTGTATCTCGGACGTACAAACTTATGACTGCATGTATTTTTATTAAAATGTTTTCTTTTAACAGATTATGTAAACAAAATGAAAATGTCTTTGATAAGCAAAAGTCTGATTGGATAAGATATTGCGAGAATATCACGCCATAACAGGTACAGTTCACACAATAGAATAGTAGTCAAAATTGAACTCTAATGATTAACGTAATAGATCGAAGAACTTTTGAATTACAAGCACTTACTTACGAGAGGCATAGGTTAGTAAATAGACGAAATAAGATGTTGATCAATGTCATTAAAAGTTGTAGGTGTTTTTTAGGAAGATTTCGTTGTTTTAGAAATACATGGAAAATTATAAACAAGCAGTTTTACATGCGGAAATTTGGAAAATTTTGTAAGAGTTTGATAATGATACTGAACAAGATAGGTATGCTGTTATATAGATTGCCAAAACTAAGAGGAAGAGGATATGACTAGGAATTTTATAAGCTCCATGTTCCAAGTAGTCGTTAGTTCCGACTTATAATAGTCAGAAACTTAATTTTGTATTTATAAGAATAATAGTAGAATATCAAGTGGTAAATATAGGAATTGCCATGTCGCGCAATTCCTGTCAAGGTCTCGGACAGTGTTAATAATATCATATTTAGCTTCTATCATATTATTTAGTGCTATGTTTTTTGTGAACAAACGTAATAGGTACCTACTCGCTTTTAATAACAATCGGTGAATGCTGATTTGCTGATACAGGTGCAATCTCGATGTCTTCAAAATTTACGAAAAGTCATCGATAAGACGCTATTTTTTTCATGTAACCTTCAATATATTTTATCAATAGGGAATATGCATGATTGTTTTTATTTATTTATTATACTTCGAAGTCATATATATACACAACTCAGTAAGATTTTCTCAAATGTGTTATTAACTGTTATAAAGTTTAAAAGTTGTTGGTTAGACAGAGAGATCCGATATGTACAATGATGTCAAAGTACATGGGCGCCCTACAACTGTCATAGAAAAGGTTGTTCAAGTGAGCGAGACAGATATATATATTTACTTTAAATGTTTATAGCTTTCTGGTTTATCGTACAATTCGAATTATGTTTTCACTGTAAATTTACTATTTCCACATATTTTACGATATTACTATTTTTACGATAAATTGATTGAATAATTAAATTAAATTTTATGCATATCCCCTATTAATCTTAAGCTGACTGCTACGCTAGAGGTTCCGGGTTCGAATCCCGACGGGGGCGGGACTTTGTGTTATTTGCAAGACGCATTTTTTCCCTTACCGGTCTTGGATGTTGTATTGTAGTATTACCATATCGTTGCTTAGTTCCTGTGACACAAGTTCTTAGGATACTTACTGCATGGCTGAGTCAATGTGTGTGTCGTGATGTGGTGGTTATTATGGTTAATATTTTTTGCAAGGTCACTATTTTATTCACAGCTTCACTATACTAACTAACGCTACACTATAAGATTGGGATATTATTATGTGTAAGAGATTATTTCGATTGATACAATTGTAATTTTACTAATATACTCTTAACGAATACCTTTTATTGGTAGAAAAAAATTCTGGTCTTGAAATTCCAAATACGAAGTATAAATTGAAGCTTTCAACTCAATTTTAGTTTTTTTGAAATTTGTTAAGTATGAATTATAATACCATGCTTTAACGGAGAAATATATCTATTACAAGGAAAAAAAACATTTATTTGATCATGAACTGAAGCTTCGAGCTTTGTGTATCCAATGTAAATCCATGTAATAACTACTGCTTGTTTTTAAATGTTTCGTAAACCGGTTTTGCAGTGGCATTAGCGTTTTACGTATCTGAGAGATGTGCCAAGAAACCAAAATAGATATCAACAAACAACCAAATCCTACTGCATTTGATTATATTTTCCTGAATCAGTACGAAGTTCAATAGTCATGGCAACGCGCCAAAATAATAAGTAGCTATTTAGATAACATTGTCACATTCGAAATACTTACTCCGATGTTAAGCATTTGAAAAAATTGAATGTAATGACAGTGAATACTGCTGTAAATTATTTTTTCCGAAAACTATTAGATTTTTGTTTAAAGTGTTAAATTAATACCTTAAATTATAACGTTTGTTGTACTTCAACATTTTGTATTATTGTTCCTTCTTTCATTTTTAATATTCAACTTCATCTATATTTTTGATATTTTTAAGGCAAACGATGAGTATGGGTTTAATATCAATCATTATACAAATATTTAACCTCGTAAGCGAGATCATTATCTAATTAGCTATCGCATCGCCCGATGAAATTAATCATGCGAATTTAAGTGATTCATCCAGTTTAAAAATTCCAAATAAAGGTATTTGGTCCTGCTTGTTGTAGTGATATCTTTAGTAATTACAGGTAAATCTGATATCAGTTCCGACGCCATTTGGTTTCTGAGGTGAGATGTTAGTCGCTCCGTGTAAAATACCGATATCCATGTAAATATTGTTTATTTGCATGCCATATTGTAATGGGTTAGACAAGGCATATAATATTGATAAATTAGAATAAGTTAATTATTCTAATCTCGTTGATTATGTTTTTTTTTTTTTGCCTTCTGATTAACACCCAGTTCTCAGTTAATTTCCTCAAACTTTGTACGTTTTTTCTTTCATCAAAATTTTTCTAACGAAAAAAATATGAAAAATAAGAAAAATGGAGGATACCTTTTTATAGGCATAACACGCGACTATTTCATTAATATTTTATTTATCAAAATTAATTGCTTATAATATCAAACAAATTAAGGTCCGTAAGCTTGGATTTAATTAGTTTTACGCAATATATCTTTATATAGTAAGATTTTAATTATAATTGGTAAAATGTTTTAGAGCTACCGTTTGATCTTGATTTATTTGAGGTGTTCGAAACCAGATTATTTTTGACATATTTTTATGAACAGACATCAAGCAAGCTCTAGTTTTTGAATATTTTTTGTTTTTAAATTATACTTACTAAAAAATTTTAATTTTAATTACCTACAATCGACCTCATCCTTAGTTTCTCAGCAAGCAACTATCTTACTTCCAAGCAAACAGGCTTGTTAAGGTTGTAAAAACTCTTGGTTTTCTATTTTTACGAAGGATAAATGTTTGTGGCCTCAAACATCTCATAAGTGGGTAGTAACAATGTAAGAAATATCCTGCGTAATCAGAAGTAATCTGTTGTTAAGCATAAGCTATGACGTATATCATTTATGTTAAAAACCAAACAAATTTTCGTTTACAAAAAAATATCTAAACAAATTGTCCTGCAAGCTGGTACAAGTCAGATCCATTATTTTGATACAGCAAGCGTTTGAACAGCCGTGACCACACAGCGAGTTAATATAACTGTTTCATTTCGGTGTCTCACAGCTGACGCGATGACCATAAAAGCACTGATGAAAAGAGAACGGCTCCATTGTGAGGTCCATAAAGCCAGCTTTGTACCCGAAGAAGGCGTCATTATGTGAAAAATGAAAAACGAATCGCACTTGTCATACTCATTCCTATTTTACTAGAGCCACAGTCGCTGGTGATCTCTTTGTAATGCCGTTTGATTCATTGGAAATTTATTGGAAGCAACGCCTACATTTTCAAAGCGAATTAATGGCTGTCATTTTAAATGGAGTGATTATGGAAGCTTAAGTACTTATAGAAAAATCTCCCACCAGTTATGATATCATAAGTTAGTACTTAAGTCATCCTACTTATCAGATGTTCATAGCACATGTGGTTATACTTGCAAAAATAAAAATCTCTCGTCTGAATGATAGATTTGTAATAGAGATAAAACAAACATCTAGGATTCAAATGCAAAATACATGGTTGCAGTAGTTTTTAAATAATGTAAGTACTTTAAATAAGATTGTGAAAATTGTGCTTTGAAGGGAAATTATTGACGAAAGTGTTTTGGTATAACGATCCGTCATTAAATGCGAGGAAGTTGTCATTTTTCGTTTTTTCATTTTCGGGTCAATCTATTTCAATCCATAGGACTGCTGGCTACTGCTTGGTTATGCGACAAAAAATTTTGTTCAAATCCACTAAAACTCCTTTATACTCATAGTTGAATAGATTATATATTCCATTATATGCAAAATGATAAAAAGTCACCAATATTTTCAAATAGAGCTATTTAAACTTCGTGTGAAGATCTTCAACTAAACCCTTAATTTACATTTGGTATTAAGTTAAACGTGACTTACCTGCGGTATTGATTATGCGACTAACTCAAACGTGGTACATATCGAAGTTACGTTTAAACTCTTCAATTAATCAAAAGCAAGTTCTCCCGAGTTTCTTGGTTGGTAGTTTGACATGCGTAAATGAAGCACAGAATCCACTCTCCTTGTTTTCAACTTGTTTCTCTATAGTCTCACCGGGGACACCGATAAACTTCCCCGAGATGAGTTTTCCACACGTACCACTTTATAAGTCACTGTTTTTACATTGTTCGAGACGTGCTACGCCGTGGAGTGCTGCTATATAGGAGAAATAATAACATTTTATGTGAGCTTTTTTTAATTTAGGAGACGAAAATTGCGCAGCAGTTTTATAGTATTCTAATAAAATTATAATATTATTGAAAAACTACACTTAAAAAGAAATGCGCTTAGAACAACTAGACTTTATTTTATTCAATGCTAGCTGTTTCCCCGTGGCATTGCGCGCGTGGTTTTTTTTCGTGTTTTTTTCTGATGTTTATAACTATTTACTAAACCGAAACAGACGACGGGACCCAAACACACCCACAAATAAAAGAAAATAAAAATAATGGTGTAATAAGCCGACTACAAAGTTTTAATTTGCTATTTACTCAAATATTCACACAAATGCTAACGTTAAAATGAATAGACCCAGACAATAACTAGATCAGTTATGTTATGTCGTATGTAAATTTCTAATATAGTCTGCGTTAACTGATCATTAAGGACCTCTGCCAAGTCCAATGCGATATTCAAAGTTGACCTCGATACTATTGAATTGTCGTCATTATGCCTTGCTGTCATTGCCCCGTGCCTATGATATAGATAGATCGTCGTTCGATAAACGAGGGTTAAACCGGCAGCTCGACAGGCTTTTAACATCTAATCGACGATTTAAGCTTTTGACTGCAGACAGTAAGTTAGATTTTATTCTGTGCCGAGGGAGGACTTAAGCTTTTTTCGATTCGAACAGCAATTGGTTTCGAGGGTATATTAATTGTTTTTTCTCCGGATATTGAAGTGGCCTGGATAGTGTCTACTGTCGGATCGCTTGATGATTCAAAATTTAATTAAAAAGTTCAAATTAATAAATTAGCCGACTTGAATTGAGCTTTTTATGAAAATGTTTTATATACAACTTTAATTAGTGAAATAGTACTCGGTAGCAAACTGTTATTTTATTTGGTTCTAGCAAACAATGTGCCGAAAGCATAGTTAATAAAGTTTCAGTATTCATACTCTCGTTCCCGTAAGTCCCCGCTCTATACTCGTCCGTGCCACATTTCTCAGTGTGCGCTCCCAATTATGATTCAATTGTAACGACGCTTAAGGCGCTTCCAACTCTCATTTGTTCATGCCTGAAAATGGAATAAAGACCTCTGGCGTGGTTAGAAGTAGTTTTAAAAATTCACTTTGTCGATTTTTCTGTTATATTTGTTGTTTTCGAAAGGCCTGTTTTAGTGCATGACACACTAAAATCAATTCAAAGTTGGCTTCGACTAAAAATATTCAAATTTCGAAATATTGAAGTTTTCAAGATTATGTAGATTAAAAAAATTATACTCTGATGATGAATTAATGCCACCGCTACCAAGTTTTGTTACGGAAAGAATTATTTTCTCGTTTTCGCATGGTTTTATAAAATTGGAAGCACGATTCAGCAAGCCACCGCTGAATCTACTGCGAAAAGTTTATGCATTAGTAAAACTGAAGAAGTTAAAACTGAGAAACTGTGGAAATCTGCATTTAAAATATAAAAAAATAGCGAAAAGTTTATGTTACCTGTCGGAAAAAATACTGATTTTTTTTTCCGCGATTGTAATAGTCCAACAACATTAAAATATATTTCGATTCATTATTTTAAGGTTTTTTTCGATGTGCGTTCGTTTTGTATTTGTATGAGAAATTTTTGATACGTGCTTTATATCTAAGTAAATTTAAAGAAAATAGTTGGTTATTATATATCTACTAATAATTATTATTTTACATATCTATCTACTCAGCTGTAAGTAAATCTAGAATTTTGGTAGAGATAGTCAGAGAGATAATGCAGACGTTTCGAAAATGAACAACTAACGAGAATAGTTAAACGGACCTTAAATTTACATACAAATTGGCTTTGGGGGGATAAACGGTCCATTTGTATTCAAACACAAGGTCCCTGCTCCTCAGGAGCTAAGGAGTTTTTATCCAGAAGGAGATTCATCTCTTCCCTCATCAACATTACCTGGTGCATTGCTTAGATTTAGATAAGAGACAATCAATTAATTTATTAAAGAAAGGGCAACTACTCATTAGTCTACACATTAGTCTTATGGTCAATTAAGTTCGCCATTCTAGTTGGAAAATTGGTCAGATACTATGTGTTGACTGTCCAATGGATCTCTTAAAGGAATCCTTTAGCGTTTCATTATTTAAACTGTTATTATACCATGAAATACATATAATTTGAAAAAGTACCTAAAAAGTTTTCTATATGTATAATGAGTTTCAAGCATGATCAAGAATATTTTCTGTTTTGGGAACTACAACTTTATTAATTAAATAAATATTTTGAAATAATTAAGGTCCATAGACCAAACGATCTAAATTGTGTTGCGTGTTGAGCATGAGTCAATTAATATACGAATTACTTTTGTTAGGGCCCGTACTTACTGACCAACGAAACATGTTTTGGCATGAGGTCGTGAGAAGCATCATAGATTAGGAAACTTTAATACCGCGGATCCAAGATGGCCGCCTTTGGGATCAACTTCTCCCCAATTAATACCGGTATAAACTTGGTTACTAAAAAATCAAGGTAAAGAAGTTTTGAATTCAACTAATTAGATGATTTTTATAAAATTTTCAAATCGTGTATTGCATAAGTGCGTCTGTCAGTCGAATAGGTTCTGATAAAATTGGTCTACGAGATGAGTTGTATCATGAGAAAGGTGAGTGCTACCTTTCATTTCATAAAAACAAAACTATAATTTTCAGATGAAGAAATTGCAGGCAGAAGCTAGAATAAAGTAATGAGACCAAATTGTTAACACAATAATTTTACTTTTTAAGTTTTAAACATCACGAGCAAACAAGCCGACGGCTTACCTGATGGGAAGTAATACCGTTGCCTATTGATACGACTATGATCTTGATGTCTGAATCGTCAAGAGCACCACCAATGCGTTGCCCATGTAGAGAGAGGTAAAGATGTTATACCCCTCGTGCCTGTAATTACACCCCTACAAACATTTTTTTGTGAATAAAATGGGTTACCTGTGTTAGAAGTTTAATTCCTGCAGAAAGAGATTATGATCGTCTTTTAATTTTGATATGACGTATCTACGTATGACATCTTTGAATCCAGTCTGTCCGTCATTAGGCAGGTCATGTGTCACTGGAGCTTTGACATGGATATAACAACTCATATGAAAGGTCGTTAGCACTAACACTTGAGATATTTTTTAGAAATCGAAGCCAACTGGAACTAGTACAATCAGGATAGAATTTAAAATACTGCAAATTAAACTAGTTATTCATACTCTCTATATGATATTCTTGAAATTTGAGTTGGATCTACAATCTACAAATTCAATAATATCTCTTGAGTTAAACAAGGAAGTTTCAGTACAAACTTACCTACAAATTAATAATAGATATTATGTTGATCGAAAGGGAGGTTTGCTTAGGTGTTTTGATGAAAGTAACTTGTTTGCATTAAAGATGATTGAAATATCTTAACAAGGCTACACAATGACAAGTCGAAATATGAGTAAAAAGTGTCTACAAGCTAGTTTTTCATGAAAATTTAGTTTAGCTTTGATTTTTACTTTGGAAATACTTGGAACAAACCCAATTGTTATCGTATGTCTTTCATGTTTTACCGTTGATGCGGAAATCAAATATTTTAATTTATTTCAGTCTTGTGACCACTTTGGTTCTTTTGTAGGCATCTGTCTCATAAAATATGCTTAATATCCGATCTATGTTTTAGATAATCGACTAAACCTCAGGCTAGATCCGGAATAAAACTGAATAAAATATAAAGCCTTCTCTTCCTTTACTCCAAAAGTAAGCCACTTAGAGTACCTAAATGTTTTATTGATGTCAACTTCAGAAAAGTGAAAAATTGAGTATGAATATATTTTTAAATTGTAGTAGAAAATTTTTGGTTACAGGATGGCAAATAATAAAATTTAGTGATACTCAACATCGATTGCGATTACTAATTAAGAAGGGGTATTTTTATGTTTACCATGAAGCAAATAACTATAACATTTAACAATTACTTTTATAATCAAAAAAATATGAGAATCATGAAATATAACAAGGTCATCTCAGGATTTTGCAAAATCATTTTGGATTGTAAGATAATTAGATTACAGACCATCATTGTATCTGAAATAGAGAAGACAAGCGTATTCTTCGCAGAAAAATGAAATTAAAAGAACACACACAACACAACAACAACAAAAAGGGGTCTAAAATGAAACAAGAAAATAATTAAGATAGAAATCCAAAAATGCAATGGTGAAGGCAGAGCCGTGATCGCACCCACTGTGTATACAGTTGTTAGTTTTAAACTTATTTTATTTATTTAATAAATTTCCGCCTACCGATCGGATTCGACAATATAATATGCATATACATTTTGTAATGTGCTTCCCAAGACCTTTCTCTTGATACCAAGCACTTGATTATATCACATAAAACATTTTCCGTGTGAGAATTTGAGGTTTAACTTCCGTCATATACAATATTGATAAAATTTATGTCACCCCGGCCATTATTATGTACCATCAATAATTAAAATCGGTGGATTAGTTTAGGTGCTATGGTGGAACATACATACATATATAGACTGCCAAAAACATTACCCTTCCATTTGGCTTTGCCGTAGTCGGGAAAAAAGCCCGCGTGTGATGTCGCGGATCGTGTGACACCCATTACTGCACCGGTCGAACTCGATTCTCGGGAATATTCCGAAAAAGGGGAAATTATACGGAAAGTTAAATTTAAAATATCATATGTGCTAGTTTGGACCAAATAAAAATGGAGAAAATAAACTGGTAAATCTGAAGCATATTTGTATTTCACATTAACACAGATAAAGTTTATTTTAGTTGTACCTAACTTATTAACAGGCATTTTTATCCGACCATAAAAGTTTGAATTACAGCTGACGCGATCGCGTTTTCTTGTTAAATAAAATCTAATATCAGAAATACAGCGGTTGAGAGGGTTTAAAAAATAAATTGGGACATTTTCTGTCAAGTGATTCGGCCTCAATGAGCCTGGCTGAGGGCGCTCGTACTGATTGGACGTCATCCGACATCACACGCCTCGGTTGGGGCAAGCACCCTTCACTCCTGCACTTAGATTACACTCTGCCTTTTGATATTTTCCTCATGTATTACTTAAATTAACCGACCTAAGTGCGAGGCGAGACGGTGGAATAGTTAATATTGTAAACCTATGCGCTATCCGTTTAAGAAATCTTAAGCGGAAAGTAGTCGGCGATAAATAAAAAATATTATCTGCTCTCTGAAAAACAAGTGATTTTTAAAAATCCGTATGCGGCTGGCAGACACCAAGTCTGGCTGAATAATAGACTAAAACCAAAATAATGACACTTTGAATTATTCATACATAAAATTTGTATTCAGAGATAATATTATCATAACTACTCTTAATAAAATTTACAATTACAAAGCTTATGAAAGACCAAACCTCTCATTTTGCTTTTAAATTTCGTTCATGAATCTCTGAATACATAAAATTTGCGACTTTTAACAAAAATAAAAAAGAAATGTAAAATTATGATTCTATATACACACTCCTTTGATATTCAAATGTGTAAATTTATTTCTCTACCAATTAACTTATCAGATACTGACGCAATTTAAGTATTATTATTTATATACCGTAAGCATAATTATTTTATCGATTGAATACAAGTAATAAAATATCAAGGCTACCTTATGGTATATAAATCAAATCACAGCTAGCTTCGAAGATTGTAATGGCTTTCTGACTGTCCGGTACCGCGCCTACTGAATAAGAACAGTTCTAAGAAGCGTAACAAATATTTTTAACTCTGAGATCACGTACGTTTATACTAAAAAGGAAGATTAAGTTAAATTATTTCCCGTTTTGAACTTAACAAAAATAAGGGCCACGAGGTATTTTTTCATTTTGGTGTAAATGATTAAACATTTACATATTGAAAGTAGTAAAATATTCGCTTCTTGGTTAATTAGAAATTATCAGAGTTCATTGATATCTCGAGTCAGAAACATCTTTTGCAATATGCCACAAGCACGCAGGCGTCATATGGACTCGCTGACAGCAACCAGAGCCGTTACAATGATTGAAGAAGGTTGGCAGCGATCTGTGGGTTTGCAATCGGGATTTTCTCGAAGAGCTATTCAAAATCTATAGAATCGTTTCCAAGAGACCGGCAGTGTTAGAAGAAGACCTGGTTCGGGCAGAGTTCGCATTACAACAGCTCAAGAGGATCGTTACATTCGATAAAGTGCGCGCCGAGATCGCACAACGACGGCCCGCAAGCTGCAAAATCGTTTACGGCTCCCAACGGGTACTCGTGTCAGTGACCAAACTATTCGTAATCGATTGCATGAAGACCAGCAGGCATGAAGAAGACGAGTTGTCCGTGTTCCATTAACCAGAAATCATCGTGCAAATCGTTTAAGATTTACCCGTCAACATTTGGACTGGGACATAACCAATGGGGCATGGTGCTCTTGACAGACGAATGCAAAGTTAAATTTTTTAACGACTATCGGCGTATTAGAGTATGGAGAAGACGCGGCGAGAGATTTTCAGAAGCCTGCATCCATGAAGTCGATCGTTTTGGTGGTCCAAATGTAATGATTTGGGGCGGGATAAGCTTACACGGCAAAACTGAGCTCGCTATTTTAAATGAGGGTACTGTTACTGCTCAGCGGTATATTGAGGAAGTTGTAAGACCACATGTGATCCCATTTGCCCAGCGAGCGGGTCCTGGATTCATCTTGATGCAGGACAATGCTCGTGCACACACGGCTCAAGCGACTCGGTTTGTTCTGGAAGCGTCTCAAATTCAAATCTTGCCGTGGCCGGCGAACAGTCCGGACTTAAATCCAATAGAGCACATGTGGGATCAGTTGAAACGAGTTCATGAGTGCGTAGCGAAACGAGAAGGGCATACTCGTTACTAAAAGATGAGCATGGAGTATTTTCTTTTGTTTTCAGTAACTTTACATTGTTTTTATTTTTAACCTTAAATGTGATTTTTTCTTTCAAAAGCAAATAAATTAATCATTATTATTGGAATAAGCTTATTGGTCTACACGGTAAAAACAACATTAGTTTTCGTTATGGAGACAAAAAAATATACCTAGTCAGGTCATAAATTCTGTCACATGTTTAATAAAAAATAATTGAAACAAGTTTATTCATTATGTAACCATTAATATACCAAAATGAACTTAGCAAAACATAGATTCTTATGACACTAAAGTTTATTCAAAATGACCTCCGTGATTTTGAGTACAGGCCTTCAATCTGCGCGGCCAGTCGTCTATCGCAGCACGAACGAAGTCCATGTCAATATCGGCGGCTGCCTTAATCAAGGATGTCTTGAGTGACTTCAAATTGGGATGGGGCTTTGAGCACGCCTTTTCCTCCAAGTGTTGCCATATCTTGTAATTTAACGAATTCAAATCTGGACTGGAGGAGGGCCAGTCTTCGTGCCGGATGAAGTCGATTTCACGCGCCGCCAGCCAGTCTTGTGCTCTTCACTCTATGAGCTGGCGTCGAATCTTGTTGGAATACCCAGTGCCTGTTGTTGAACATGGTATGAGAAAAAGGTTCCACTAGGTTCGTCAGGACTGTATTTTGATACACAACTGGATTCGTTTTTACACCTTTCTCACAAAAATGTACCTCTGTTAAGCCCCAATAAGAAACTCCCAACCATACCATGAGCGAGGATGGAAAATGACCTCGTTGGACACGCGGAATACGGTTGCTCGCTTCTTCACTACTGTGTGCGTACACCTTATCATTTTGTTTGTTGTAGCTCTCTTCTACGGTAAAAAAATGTTTATCCGATATTTTTTTCCCGCGTACCGCTTCAACAAATCGCGGCATCTCTTCAGTCTCGGGTCCATTAGACGAGCATTCAAACGATGTCCTGTTTTTCTTCGATATGCCTGAAGCCCTAAGTCTTCATTTAACACCCTTTTCACCGTGGTTCTGCTTAACAATTCGAAATTAAAATTCAATAAACTTTTTTGTGGCCAGCATTCTAAAAGAAAAGTTTTTGGTGTGTGACAATACTTATGACCTGACTGTGTATATTGGTTTTATTATTTTCATGGTACAGACAAAATACCTCGTGGCCCTTATTTTGTTTTGAGTAGTATACTTATCATATGATGATTTTCGCAAATTTAGTTTTTTCGAATCAATACAAAAGTTCTTTGTAAATAGATAAAGTATGTGTAAACCAGTGGAATTTGGTATACAGATGACACAATCAAATGGCAAACGGTACCCTATCCAATAGTTAAAGACACACACTTTAACAGTCACCGCTGTTCTTATCTTTACTTTAGCAGTTCGTAATGGGCTTATAAAGGCTGTTTAGGATCATGGTAATGTACGTCCAATCGTATTCTTTCCAGATAGGCTCTCTTGAGTTATGGTTCAACTTTCAATACTCAATTCCTTTTATTGTCTGTTTATCTTCGAATGTTTATTGTCAAAAGACGTAACGTTTTATTGTCCTTTAAAAAGAAAAACGATCAAAAGTTAGATGTCCTATTAAAAATAATGTAAATAAATTGAATAAAAGAACGCTGTAGTTACGACTGAGTGAGAATTTAATAGTTTCGAATTAAAAAATAATTATTTTATAAAACCTAGGCAAAATATTAGCGTCAGCCAAATTACCTTAAAAATTGCCACTTTAATGAAAATTGCTCTTAAACCTCCCCTCGTTGGGGTAAATAATTCTTGCTCAGTGTTATTACTCTTGTTGTGAAATAGCTAAAAAAGAAGTGTTTCTAACAGACACCGTTGAAAAATCGAGCCTTTTATGTCAGCAGCAAAATTTAAAAATGTTTATCTCTGTTTCAGTATGTTCGCTGAAGCAGTTCCAATGTGGAAATGGCAAGTGCATACCTCTTTCGTGGGTGTGTGAAGGCGAAAACGACTGCGGCGATAACACCGATGAAAACTTAGAGGAATGTAAAAAAGGTATTTCAAGTTAATTAATTTTCTTCATATAATTCAATCATATTTTCCTCTTCAGAAATATAGTCAAGCATTGTAACTACTGAAGTTAATCATTATAATGTCACAATTTAGATGTAGGTACATAGGTATAAAACTGTGTATGATTTCGACGTGAAGGTGACGTATTTGTTTACAGAAATTTATTGAAGTTAATTTACCCTGAACCGGCAATAATTACGTGGAAAATTACTGTTGTAAGGAAAAAACATCAAACATTTTTGCTCGATTTATTTGTCCTCAATGACATAATTTTGTTCTTGACCAAAGTGCAAAATTTGTAAGATGTTGCAGACTTTATTCAAAGCTGAGCACTGAACTGTCAGCGAGCAATAATATTGAAATATTTGAGATACTTCCGAACTGCTCCTGACGAAGGCATCTTGTATTGACAGCCTGTAGCGCGACAAGGACAGCCTATTAATATTTATTGGAGATAGCTTCGAGGACTTGATGGCTTGCCCTTAATTTAACATCAATTTTGCCTCTTTGAAATTCAATGTACTGTTTTCGAGGCCCTATTCGTGATGTCGGTACAAAGTGGTTCTCAGAAATGGTTCTACAAGGTTGACAGTAATTACCTGACAGGGCAACAAAAGATGATTTTATCCTGCTGAAAACTCCTTATTTATTTTTTTTCCTTTAACGCATGATTTGCTTACTAGCTCCTTAGAAACCTGTACTGACAGAAAATACTCTTTTATCGTGTGATAAATTTTCAAGACAACTTTTTATGTAGTCCAATAGGTACTAGGTACTTACGAGTAGTACGAGGTAGTTACGAGTAGGTCAGAAGTATTTCATGTTTAATTAAAGTTATCTTTATTTCATGTAGATAGATACAAGAAGATAGTTAACAGTACTACACTGTACAATGTATCAATTAAAGGCTGATTGTCTCCGCTGCATGTGATTGGTGTTTGGCTTCCTTTATTGACGTGGCACGGCTCGGGCCGTCTTTGTGGCGCCATCGCCATGCTCACTGCAACAGT
The DNA here is from genome assembly GCA_949316135.1 of Choreutis nemorana. Taxonomy (NCBI): domain Eukaryota; kingdom Metazoa; phylum Arthropoda; class Insecta; order Lepidoptera; family Choreutidae; genus Choreutis; species Choreutis nemorana. The sequence continues at coordinate 7,636,207 of OX438598.1, forward strand.
ACCTATTCTAATAGTGCGTAATAATAAAATTATATATTACAATGAATCTAGACCAGATCATACCATTTTCATATGTATTCGATCCTTTTAAAAGGACGACTCTTGAGAACAAGGGAGATAATTCTATGTTTATTTTTCTACTCTATCCAAATCAATTTATATTATTTTGATGCAAATATTCAATATTCATTTCATTAACTGAAACCAACGGTATTACAACTTTTAATTAATAGTCATATGAAGTTCAATCCCTAATAATTACTTCTAAGTACAACTTGGATTTTCATTTTGAATTGTAATGAAACGTATTGTTTGCTAATTTTTAAATTTATATTAAAATGTCGGCTTCCATTGTAGAGATAATTTAAATAGGTCAAGGATAAATGTTCTTTATACCCTCGGAGTGAATTTATTTTAAATTAAATATATGTGAGTAAAATCTAATTCTCATTTGTTTAGGTCTCGTCACCTTTCAGCTATTTATGAGTTAATTTTCACTACACGGTGAGGTTGCTATGACTTTCAAGTAATTGTTAAAATTCCGTGAAGACTTATATAAATAGCAACAGAAAATAATCAAAAGATATTCGCAAATTCTATCATCTATCCTTCTTGTTTTAATAAATGTTTTGCCGACTGCTGATGTTTGTTACTCAATAACGCGTTAACCGTTGTGCTGATTTGAATAATACTTAGCAAATAGTTTGGCCAAGTCCTGGCTTAAAGCATATACTTTTTTTTGTCCGATAAATACAGTGGACCAAAGCTAGCTTTGAATATTTTATTTATTTTCTTGTTTATTGATCGTGTTTTTTTTTTTGCCACAGCTATGTGCTTCCTAGACTCTGATCAAGATTGTGTAGGTAAAACATAAGTAAACTTAATAAAATGTTACAATCTAAAAGGAAAGTCAAATTAAGATAAGTAATACTAAAAAGAGACCCAGGCGATGGTATTGAAGAAAATTAGACATCGATTTTTATTATTGAGTTAGAAAACGTTTATCAAATCCATTTACCTCATCCATCTTGCGCCTGTTTATTCTCAAGAGAAATCAAAATCTTATTCAGACTGCTTCAATGGAAGTTGGGTAAATATCTAAAGTATCGAAGTACTTTAAACTTATCTTTTGAGTTATTTTTATTACAATGTTATAGGAACCTATATTCCGTCCGTGTTAACTGTATAATTTGGTCCATAGAGAAATGAAACGTGATACAGTGCCTTAACATAACAGCCATAATATCGTGGATTTTCATATATTTTCAACTAGTAACCCGACCTTGTTGCGCACGGATATTATGCGTGTATCATATATATAAACTTTCCTCTTAAATCACTATATCTATTTAAATACAAAATCCGTTGCGTAGTTTTCAAGCATACGTGACATAGACAGACAGCGGGAAGTGACTTTTTTATAATATTTATAGTTATAGTTATTTCTATAATCAAACCAAAAAAAAAAAAAAAATAGAATTGGAAAAAATATGTTTAAAAGCTAAAACTCGACAGCTAAACACCGCGCATTAAAAAGTATAAAGTAAGAAAATATTCTGATATTGTTATGTAAATTATTCAATTTAGCCGTGGTAATATGTAATCTACAGTAGTAGGCAAACTTACTCACTCGTATTTAAAAAAATGTAAGTTTAGGTTTGGTATAGGCAGATGATCAAGACTTAATTTGAATAGTTTACTTAACAATTTCAGATGAGTTTATTATCTTGTTTCATCATTTTTAAAGTGCGGTTTTCAGTAGTCGGATTTTAATTTTGAACTTTATGTGTTATAGAGGGCGCCCTACTCAATTTAATATGACACCATATAGGCTATAACCAGCTGGCAATCATGACACATCCAACGATATCTCATTTGTCAATTTGTGATAAGTAGTTAAGAAGTTGTGAGGGAACAGATGAACATTTATACATACGTATATACTGGTTTAAATCATAACCCTCCTTTTTGCTTCACCGTAGTTGGGTAAAAACATAACTATACATCAGTTTTGGCTGCAAAGCGTGCCAAAAAATTATGGACATATATTCCCATACCTACATACATACATTTATTCGTATTCAAGCAAGGTCAAAGACAGCTTTATTTCAGACAAATTGGATTTGTCCGAATTTTAAATTCGGCCACTAGCGTTTATGAATCTTATTATTATCATTGAGTATCAATTTGCTATTTTCTTACTTCTATCTTCAATTTTATTACAATTGTAGAGGGATCAATGTCACGAATGTTATTAAATGAAGCGAGAGATACGAATAAGTAAAATGTTTCCTTCCTTTTCAATCAATCAAATCTTTATTGTTTTTTTAAATCAATTAAAGATTATGCCCGTGACGTCAGTGGTATATTGTTTTATGCGCATTCAGTAATTTGAACAGATTTTGAGCGAAACCGCTTTGGTTAGCAACTTCTCGTATTTGTAGTATTGCTTATGAAAACTCGCTAAGTAGAATTTGATACTCAATCCTATTGTGTTTCATATTATCTGCCGGTGTTCTTTATTGCTAGAACTGAACGTTAAATCAACTCCGATATCATGCGATTCTTTGAAACGCAGTTTCTGATCATATTCTTTCATTGCATGGACTGATGCAACAAAACGTGCCAGGTCACATAAATGCTTACCTATATTCTTGTCTAAAATGCTTTGTAAGATAAGCAGATGACGACTAACGTAACATTTGGCTTGCAACGATAGTTTTTTATGTAGCAAAAACTTTTCAGCCTATTTTTAAAGATCTATAACATCTGCATGTAACCATGCAAAATATGCGTTTTGAAGAATACGAAATTTTGAGTGAAGGAATTTTGAATATATATACCATAAATATGTAATTCTTTCTCTCTCTCTCTCTCTCGATTATAGGGAGTTTCGTAGTCACGAAAGAGCCACAAAGCGAATTGAAAAAAATATGGAAAAATCCGAATAGATCAAATCAACCGGTTATTCAACAAAAAGATCAATACACGTGCTCATAATTTCAATTTGTAACACGAGCTACATCAAAAGCGAGTTCCGAATTAAATTGAATACTTTCACTGATAACTTTTCAACCAAATTTGAAATTTTAACTCATTATACGGCCAAAGAGGAGATGAGTTATGAGCGGTTTGTTCAGGCCGTCAGCGGAAAGTATGGAAAAACTTTTCTTTTCAACAAACGTGTTCTATTACGTAAAACCCTTTGGATGATCTCAGCCCTTGGAATTAAAGAGCTGAACTAATTTTGGCGGTATAACAATGCAATTAAGTTTAAGACCTAAGCGAAAATAGTATATATAGGAATTTGAAATTATTTATGATGTTGGTTTGAAATGAACGATGAAAAAAAACCGATCAAGTGCGATTCGTACTCGCGTTTCCGTAGAGGTTTCCGTACAAACTTGTAGGTAGGGACAATGTAGATAGTTCTTTCATCATAATAATTGAATCTCGATTTTGTTTCTGTTTTTTCAGAAATATTTTATGATGTAACTACAAATTGACGATTTTTTCCTTTACGCCTTGTATTAGTAGTTAATTTACAAAATTACCTGATTCTAGGTCAACGGGAAATTCTTTATAGGTTTTGATTCCTTCGCGAGTGAGAGTGATATGGTGATACGCATTACAAACGGCCGTAAAATTTTATTGCGTTGACTTAGAAATGCACAGCTCCTAGGGATCCCAGACTTCAGTATTTGTTATTTATTTAAAGTTTTTTTAATATTTTTAAGTTCCTGAGAAAAAGGTCTTGTCGGGCCGACAGACAGACTTACGGACTACAAAGTGTTCCCATCATTTCCTTTTCTCCTTTAGAGGTACGAAACCCTAGAAAGATTATATTATCAAACTTGACATTATGTACGCCTTTTATACTAGTTTGCTAAGTGTCCTTTATGTAAAAAGAGAAAATATTTCCTGCCAGATATAACATTATTTTAGCTGCTAAAATAATAATCTGCGACTGATAGAAAGCGTACGTATATTTGATAACTTACACATACCAATGTCTATCAAGTACGTATGATTAACTTTATGTACTCTTCGATACGGTTGATAAAAAATAGAGTTGACGTAGATTTTCGATTTATCCAAGATATTAATGTTCACCAGAAGGTTGTGGACCTTTCATTGTTACTTTGAGTAACTAATGTAACAGCAGAGAACATGAAAAAGAGCTCACTCCTTTTGAGACTTTTACTCCACATTTTTTTACTAATACCTACTTAGTAACTATGTCAGCCATAGATAAAAAATTATTGTAATATTTCTCTTTCCATTAACGTCATCTTTCTATGTGGAAATTGTAAATACCCAAGAACTTCGCCAATAACAATTTGTTACCTTTCATTATTAAAAACCCTTTATTTCCTTTATAATATCTTAGATGGCGTTCTTCATTCCAATTCCAAGGAAGCATTCCTTAGTTTTATCAAGATAAACACAAATATGAATACTCCTCAGCATTACTGTGAATTTTATGCGCCATTAACTGTCGCTTGCGGCAGCGTCAGCTTTATACAAAGTGACAACCCTTTCAGAGGGACTTGGTTTATATCGGAGGAAATTGACCCGTGATACCTTGCCTTAAAAATGAAATTCGCGTGAAATGACTAATTTGAATATGAGATGTCCCTTTCAAATAAGGTTTTGGTGAATACGGTGAGATACAAGGTAATGAACCATGGTGTAGATATTTCCTTCATAATTTTCGACAAAATTATAAGTAAAGAAAAGAGGGAAGAAAAATCTTTATCTTTATAGTGTATTTATTTATATTTTATATAACAAAAAAAAAAAGGTAATTAAAAAGATTACTCGATGTTGCAAAGTTTAACTGTGAAAGAGAACAGTGAAAGTTCAAAATTAAATTGCATCTGTATTCGCCGTAATACCTATCGAGTTCAACTGCAAACCTATAAAAAGCAAAAGCAATTTTCAAAATTTCCCAGAAGAAGCTTCGAAATTGCGTCCATAAACTGCGATGTCCTTTCTACGGGGCGGCTAATATTAAATTCTACCAATCTACCTACAGTAAGTAGATATTATCGAAACGATTATGAAGCTGAATAATTTGCGATATAATGATTACTCAACCTTTCATTGAAAAAGAAAGCATTTATTCGGTTCTTTGATATATAAAATATATTTTAATATAGTTATCTTCTTCTATGTAAATATCAGTAGTCATTAACATAATCTAAAGGGATAACTTTTACTGCGAGACTAGAAACCATCTCTTCTTCTGAGAGATCAAACTTGAATAATATTGACTTTGAATACACAAAATCACTAGGCATTATGAAATCTTAAGGGACCTTCGATATGCAGGATTATTTTTATGTACTTAAATTGAAATAAAATAATGAGTCGATTTGAAATTTTTGTGTTCTATAAAATGCTAATATTAACTTTTATCCAAACTTCAGTAACTAATATTTAACCTTCAAAACACCATAGCTATGAAAATGTATGATAATTTATTATCACAATTGTTAGCGATTAATACATGATTTAAAATATTAATTATTTAATTTAATTTGAAACACCCTATTTAATCTATTCTATTATGTACATTTCGCTGGGTAACAATTTATATATTCATTATTGTAGTTTAACGATTTATAATTTTGCTAGTTGATATTTGTTTGTGTGCTTGTTCTAATAAATAAACCGTAAAATTTTGCATTACTAAAGTATTGTTTATGCCATGGGACTTAAATACTCTTTTAGGTGCCGACCAGTTCATCGTTAAATTTTCATTTCAGTTCCGAGTTTTTTTAAGAGAAAAAAGAAAGAACCCTTGTAATCCCGGATCGCGCTATGAAACGAATTGTTTATTTCTTTGAAATCAGTATCTCTCAACGGTTATCCTATGAACTGGTGCAGTCTCTCGAAAAACTAAATTTCTTTGCCAATTTCGTTAACTCCCTTTATGCCCTTTGCCTAAAAATTGTGTAGTACGCTACATTTCTCCTGTATAATTTGGACATTTAATATTTTTGTGTGATAATGAATCTCTTTCTAGACTATTTATTAGATACAAACAAATTTATTTTATAAAAATAAAATTTTTCGAGTATATAGTAATTGATTGATACTTTTTTGGCTTAATAGCGTAGGTAGGCAGAGGCAAGTTTCCAAAACCTGACATCAAAAAATCTAATTTGTTTTGTTTTACACCCATGTGCAAACTTTAAATTGTCGAAAGTTCTGGTTTTATGTCTATTATTTCAACATAAGAAGCATCGATAAAAGACCCAACCCCTCCAAGTTCTACAAAACTGCAGTAAAAATTTAAAGCACCTCTTCTCGTAACGGGCGAAACACTTAAAGATATGAATACATGTAAGACTATAGGCAACATTTGTAATACTTAGGGTTATAACAAGGCAGAAGCATAAAGAGTCCAGTCACGTTCTCTCGGGGTTGCCACGCTGTAAAATTGCACGCAGCTTGTAGAATTTACGATGCCAACACTTACATCCGACCTAATTTCTTACCAACTGAAATGTTGGATCATGGCACGAATAATTATCTTAATGGCAGAAATTGAAAGCTGTAATCAATCGTGGAAGATGTTCCATTTTTCATTTTTAATTAACTAAAGGACAGAAAATGAAAATTAGTTCCATGATTTCTAATATGAGTCTCAGACACTATAAATATGGATTACATATATTTCGAAGTGCAAAATAAATGTAAAAATTATGTAGGCAATATACAGTTAAAATTTATGTCGTTTATAGATGACTGAATGGGGTCGACAAAAACATATCGAATAAAAGTCTGATACACCTGTGACGTCATTCAAAAGGTTTTTATTATTCAGTCTGAAACAAAAGTAATATTAAAGTTTAGTATGATATTAATTCTTAATAAATTTAGATAATTCTTTGTTTTCGTATCGCATTATTCCATTAATCCGTTCTGAACACCCTGAAACAAGGACAAGTGTTATTGAATGGTTGAAAAGCCCATTCTAAATAAGGAGACACTATGCTGATAACAATAACAGCGAATTTCGTAAGCTGATACAAAAATTTAAGAAAGCAAGAGTCGTACACTTTACCTAATTTACATAAAATTCCCGCAATGGAAGAGAATTCCTTTTTCTTTTTCGCCTTTAAATGGTAATGAGGGTCGGTTGGAAATACAGGATCAGATTATATTTTTACGGATATTATACTACCTAGACGTAACGAATGAAAATTTGACGTTGCTTTCGTCTAAAAATACCGTGTATACCAGATTATTTTATGAGTCTTTTCATAATTACATCCAGTTATTGCGTAATTTTGTATTTTGCATACTTACCGCGTATTTGCGTTGCGGGATACACTTTATTTTGTCGAAATTTACTAAAATCTCCCGAAATTCGGGCAAATTTTCAGCGTCATTAAGCAACGCCAGCAGTACATTGTCGGGATAGCCTACCCTCAGATTTGTTTAATAATAAAAAACGGTTATGATTCATAATAAATGAGATAGGTTAGAAATAATTGCCTTTTGTTTTATTTTTGTGTGATGTAGAAAATTTTAGGACTTTTCTAAAGTATTGGCTTCGTCGGAGTGCTTCGATATGAGCGAGAAAAATTGCTAAGGCATAAGTTTCAAACTTATTTAGTTATTTTGTGTGATAATAGATTGCGTCGGGTCTTTGTGTTGGTATGCAAATGGAGTTTTATCAAATTATTTTATACCTTCTGATGGATTAATAAAAATTAAATGCTTTGATCTTAGTTTGAGTGAGATGTAACAGAATCGTATTTATTGTTTCATGTTCTCCATGCATTATTATCTATTATCGAGTTATGGTTCATAATGTTTTGCATGTTTGATAAGGACTACATAAATTGTTGTGTACATACAATAATATTTGAACTATTTACTCTATTCGAAACGCATTTGTTTTATGTGCACAATGGTAACTTTCATCCATTGAATATTTGAGTACGTATTCATATGTATACATTATTGATTTTCAAATGAGTGTAGAATTCATATTTCTAAAGCGGGCAGCGGCTTCTTCTTTCAAGACTCGTATTTTTCGGCTTTGAGAATACGATCGTACTCTAATAAGACCCTCGGCGAGCTTTCCGGGAACTCTGTAATATATTATCTCATTTTGGGAAAGGAAAATCGACATCGAATCTAAAAAAACGAGTCAAGGATGGAATTCGCAAGACATAATTATGTACCGTACATCTACGAACTTGACATTTGATATTTCTAAAGATAAATAATAATCAGATTAACGCGTCGATACAGCAATATCACGATGCCAACGCCGACGTAACCGAATCAATTGAGTGTAAAATAACCTCCCGACTGATATCGAATGGCAGGAGAGCATCGTGGAGTTTATATTAGCGATATTTGTCGAATAACAGTCCTTATTTTGTCACATTCGCGTCGCATAAACGTGACGGAGCGTGCACAATAACGGGCCACTCGGTAATGGCCGTCCTCTCTGATTTATACTTATTTCTTTTATGTGCCGACGAAATGGTTCCCTTGCAAAATGTTTCTTTTCTCATAGAGCCGCAAGTCAGGGCTGTACACGCACGACATCTATTACATTACCTCGGTTCCATATTAAATTAGTCCGGCCTTATCGTGAAATGAGTTTTCGGTGGTGTTTATTCGGTGTTTATTTCTAAATGAAATGCGTGATTATGTTTAGGGTGCGATAATTACATTTTTAGTCGCGAAAGGATTTAGCGAACGTTTAATGTTTTACATGAAGCGAGAGTTGGCAGAATGATGGTTTCCGAGTTATCAGAGAAGAGAGCCTGCAACGCAAAAGAAGTTGGAAGGTGTCGTGCGCTCGCGTTTTACCCTGTAATCCTTTGAATATTTGACTAAAGGAACTTTTTCGACCTGACTTACTTGCAGGGACGCAGACTAAAATGGAATTAAAATTTTGTTTTAATAACAAAATATTGGGCATTTCGTCTCGTTGCCTTCTGATATGGAAGGCAAATAAATCAAGCGTGAATAGCACACACGGCGGAGATAAGAGACAAGGAACAAGGGGGCTCTATAAATCGTTATTAACTACCGCTTCCTATCCCTTGTTGAAGTTGAGTGTGCACCAAATATGCCGATAGTACTCCCTTCATAAATCGCAGGAGCCTTTCAAATACCCCCTGTGATTTCACAAGGATTCGTTCGACGACGTTAAGTATTTCATTTTGTGAACGTCAGTGATTTATTTTTGTCTCGTATGTACAATCCAGGAGCAAATAAAACTTCAAGTCAATAAAATAATTTATTATCATCATGAATACAAATTCGTTCATTTGTTGAACAAAGTTGCCTTAATAAATAAATCTTCTGATGAGATCTTCATTTTGTTGGTAGCCACTAATGCATACGTTTCTATTGCCGAATCCAAAAGAGAAAATGATAATGCTTTATATTCTGGAGTAAATGAGATAAAAACAGGAGATGGGGGGGTGTAACATAATTTACCGTGTTCGAAGCTCCGTGGGAGAAGAGGCTGATAAATCAAATGTAAATAGAGGTAGGGAAAAACAAAAATAAGCCAGATTTATAACTGCTGTGAGACTTTTGTGGCTTGGTATGCTCTACTAGGCATATTACGGGAAATAGTGTTCGTTTATTTTTGGTACTTGTTCAAAAATAACAAGATTATATTGTCCGTGCTAAAAACTGATTTAGTATTTATTTAGAAAGGATGTATATTTTTTGATAAGAGAAGCACGATAACATTTTAGTTTATCCTTCTTTTATCAAGTGATGTAATAAAGAGCAAACTCATTTAGCCTCTGGTCCGTTTCAATTGCTATCGCGACTTTTTTGGGGATGCAGTCTGGAAACTGTCTTTTAATTCTTCCGAATACGATTACATATGCTGCCTCCGGGTCCTAGGATCGTACGGTCGTACGTCCAGGCACGTATTCGTTTAAAAGGGTGTCATTGTTATACCTGTAAGGAGGTACAGTGGTAGGACAGGGTGGCGAGTATGCAAAGGTAGAGTATAGAGTAGCGATAGAGCAAAATAATGACTTCTAAATCTTGGGGTGGTCAAATCCATTTTTCAAGTGGAGCTTTAGAAAATAAAAATGTTTGCAGGTTAGCAAGCTTGATCGTATTTATGTCTGGAGTTACAAGCATCTAGAGTGCCAAAGTGTGGCCAAATGTTAGCTAGGTAACAGCTCAATATGGCGTCTAGAGCTTAAGGGCTTAAGAAGTTGAGTGGGAATTAGTCTGTAAGCGACGCGCGTCAAATGCTTCAGGAATTGCAATTGAACCGTGGCGATTAAAACCATATAGTGTAAGGGAAAAAGGCAAAAAAATATTTACTTTAAAGTAAAGTGCAATTATATTTAATCAATCAATAAATTGTCACTATAAAAATTCAAAAATAAGGTAGATGGTCATGCGCGACTGCACCTGCGCTGCTGTTCAATTATGCAGTTATCAATATTCATCAATCATTTTCACTTACAGATGCTATCAGAAAGACATTATGCCTAGTTTATTATAATAATAATTCTTTTAAGTTCTTCTAGATTCTAGAGGAAGTAATAAGTATGAAAAAGATTGAATTTTACATATTAAAACGATTTCAGGCTTTACCGCTTTCTTTTTTATCTTTTTTCCAGTCAAGTTAGTCGAGTAAGTGAAAATACATGTAAACCTTTAGAACATGTTGTAACCGACTTCTTATCTGGCTATGTAAGAATAGGGAGCTTGAAACGAAAACTTAAAAAAAAAAATCATGACCAGGCAGGCATTTGACCCCAAACCCGCCTGATGTTAAGCGGCGATGAGGTCTAAGGTGGATCATGCCTGCCTAGGAGAAACCTATTCACTCTTGCCTTAAAGAGGCCCAAGTTATATTGGTCAGGGAACACATCGGCAGGCAAAGAATTCCACACCCTTGCAGTACGCATTATGAAGGGAAAAAGATGAAGTGTTTTGAAATATTAAATTATTTAAGTTTAGATTCTTCCAGTTGAATCTTTCTAGTCTTCATCGTGAGGATGATATTATTACAAAACATATAGGTTTATTTTGTTCGGTGTGGCGCAATCTGCAACGCTTGTTTTATTCAAATTTGATGTTTGGACGTATTTCATGTCAGGAGCGAGGTATCTGGGTCAAGCGATTTCAACTGTTAGCCAGCGCGGTTGGTGGTTGGATTGATAGACCAAGACGAAGATTTTTTATTTTACTCCTATGAAGATTTCCCGGCATCTATATTTGTTCTTGGACTTTTACCTACTTTATTCATACGTAACTACCCTTTAAAAAATATCTGATTAATTGAGAAGCTATACGTTTATGCCTGTGGAAAACAAGTTATTCCTATTTATTTTATTGATTTTTGTGTTCTTCAATATTCTATAGCTTCGTCCGCCCGCTTTCCACGTTTTTTTTGGTAGTTAGTAATACTGCATAAAAGCGGATTGCAGCCAAAAAGAAACTATTTTCCAGAAATATCGGATATGCGGACGTGAAATGCCATCTTGGTTTTTAATATATTCAGTGATATAAAGGAAACGCCAGGTGGAGTTTATATATTCTCGCAGAAAATCTTCACATCTTTGAGTATCTAAGTTCTTTTCACCAAATAACATAAAAACACAAATTTCAAAACGTATATTTGTTCTTGGCTTTTCGCAGTTGTTTTTAAAATTGATTTATAATGAAATCGTAAGGATTTATCATGGATTATCCTATTGATAATCTCTACTTGTTCATAAGAAGATAAGTTTCAGATTATTATCGTATCTCTCGACCCGTACTAAGTACCTATTGTTCCGAGCTCTTTAGATTTCAGCCTTTGATGAATTGATACAACCTTGCTGCTTTATTTTTAATTATAAATTATTTTAAATTAAAATATCTATGGCGTGATAATTCTGGTGTTGCACGCAGTAAATAAAAAAAAGAGGACCATCAAATACGCTATGTGCGTTGCGCCGTGAAAATTATTTCAATGATTTTTCACAGTTATTTTCCCCTACTACAAAGCGATAATAAAAATTGGTTGCGCTATTCAGTTGTCAAAGAAATGAAAAACTCAAAGCATAAGTTTAAGTTTTGGTGCCTAGTGAATAAACGCTTAAGAAAGTATTTTGTATTCCCAGACAGACAAATCGGTGTTCTTTATGCTTCGGGATGCAAAAATTGATTGAGTCTAAAGTCTTGCCTAACAAAAATGATATATTACTTTTGAAGTATGAAAATAATGTTTTCATATTAAAGTTTCATATTGCAGGAGACGAGAAAGTTATTAAATTATTTAGAGGAAGTTACTTTGCTAGTACCTCAATATGCTAATGATACGAGGAAGCACAAGAAACTGAAAGTACTTCTTTGAGTTAATTCAAATTCCTTGCATTGTAAATTCTGAAACTTGGCAACAATAATAAAAGTCACGTACCGTCTATGAAAATTTAGTTTTGCTTTTTAATAACTTTTCTTCAATTTTGGTGGATACTATAAAATTATTACTACGTTGACTACGATGCCGTAGCTTTGTAGTATGCCGTAGTACGTTACTACGTTAAAGTTAACTGCCTACGTCGTTGTCGTCGGCTTTGTGGAGATTGTTGCTGGCTTAGGTACTATGTACGGGAATATTGCGCTTATAGTATTAAACTTCAACACATTTTAGAAATGCATCTTTTCTTATTTCTCCTTTATATTTTAGAATCGAAGTCTGACCTTATATTCCTGTAGTATGGTATGCTTTTTATAACTTAATTTTAAAACGGAATTAAATTTGTCTATGTATTTTTATAAATATTACAAAAACAAACCGCAGTTCACACACACAGTTCCACAGTGTTTAGCAAGTTTAACTTTCCAGCACCCACTACTATATTAGTATTTAAACGCAAACATTTATCCCCCGGGATGAGTTAGGTATTCTAGCTCGGCAGGTTTTACGGGAAACACATTTCTGTTCAACTCGATAGCCAAAGTCAAAGTATTTTTTTTTTATTCAAAAGACTTAAAATACGTACTTTTAAATCGTCATCTTTTTATACTACCACCGGTTCGAAACGCTATTTCTACGGGGAAGAATCCGGCAAGAAACCTGCGTAGTTGCTTTTGTCAAAATAATCATAACAATTTGTTCATAAATGCAGTTTTCTAATTGTAAACCTATTTATCTCTATAACTTTAAGTTATATAAACCTATATTATAAAAATAATAAATTACATAAATTACAAAAGATGCAATGAATGTTACATGTGAAATATAATATATAAAAGCTGATCTCATCATATGATTACTGATTTTTTATTAGTCCCTCAAAACTGTAGGTTAGGGTCGATTTGCCTAAACATGTAGTGAGCTGAAAACAGCAATTACATGAAATGGCTTTCATGAGCTTCGTAAAGAAATAACCTACAATTATGAGTTACGTTCCACTTAACGACGGTCGGACGTTCATATAATTTCTTGTGTTAATAAAACGCCAAGTAATTTTGGCCCACATCAATCTTGGACAAGTCTCGGCTACTTTCGCACACTTGCCTCATTATTACTTTTCTACCCAATTACGAATAGATGAAACCGTTCCATCGGAAATTGTTCGTGTTAATTAATTTTTAATAGAATGTTGAGTCATCGGCTGAATCACATCATACGATTGACTGATAAATCCCAATTAAAAAATAAACAAACTTAGAGAAATTGAGATAACGCTTAGAATATCTCGAGGAAATCTTTTGTTGCTGCCTACATCGTCCCATTTCATTTATTCCTATAGGTAAGAAGTAGGGTTTTAAGGAGTGATGTTCATTCTGTTTGCTGTTGTAAGTAAAACTAACGGCTTCAACTAGAACAATATTTTTGTGAGCCAAAATAATTGGACGTTTTTCATTTGAGAGGTTCATAATACTAACGAGAAACGGTGAGAATTTAGAATTCAAAATAGTTCGAAAATGTGAACAAGCGATGATTTCGGATCTTACCTGTATCAGTGCAGTTTAGAACGTGAAATCGTCTAGATTGAAATTCCTACGTAGAGCATGCAAGCTATTCGTATAGAACAAGATTTGGGGCCAAGTTGTAGCCATTTTCTCACCTATCTACCTATCTTGTTTCTCAACAGTATTATTCATTAACATTGTGTAGTTTGATAAGATACAATGTACAAGTAGACATACTTGACGTGATTTTCTGGCTAAAGCAAATCAGCACGAATGTATGCATTGTCGCGATACTGTTTAAAATAATATTCTAAAATGAGTTGGGAATCCATAACCGAAAATATAACATGGGTAAATTCTTTCCGTCTTATTAGACATGATCTAAAAATACTAGGACTAAACCAGGTTTAACCAATGCTCAAATGCAATATGCATTTTTGTTCTGATATAACTTGAAAATCGGAATAGTCCTAGACTTATAGGTTCTGGTTAAAACAGTCCTTAGTTATAAGAAGGTTTGAGTTATGCAGTCGTTTTTAATAAATAAATGTGATGTGATTCTATAAATTACCTTTGATTGAAGAATCTCATTAGCAGATAATGGAGTTGACGCACTCCGAGGTCAATTCTTCGTACGAAATTTAAATCTTGTTTGGAATTTGTTTGATTATTATTTAAAGCAACTATCTTTGAAAATCAAACACTAGAACAGATTTGTACTCATGATTAGGTCAACGTAATTTTTTAGTTCATATATCAGTATACAGTTCAGTATACAGTGTTCATTCATCTTAAAAAAACTTAATTGGTTATAAAATATTTCGTAAAAAAAAGAAACGGCATTGTTGGTTTAAAAAATGAACACTAAAATACAAGATGTTTAATCAGCCCTTAGGCAGGAAACTTCAACCCTTATTTTAATGTTTTACTCGTAGTTTGAAATATAGGGCTAATTTATAAGTATCTGAAATTTAATATGTTCTTAAAACCTCGGCCCAGCCTTTGTGAACCAACACCATACGTACGAGCAACTTAAATATTGAACAACCACCTGCAAAATAAATCTGATGCCTGTCACAATATCGTTTGTAGTGCTTGTCTACGTGAATCATTTCCAATTATTAATAAATGAACTTTCCCTCCCTCCCTCATAGTATTTAAAATGTGATTAAAGTTGTTTTATGAAGAGCGCTGGGAATGAAATTCTACTCGAAAAATCCTGCCAAGTTAAACGTTAATCCACTGATTTACCACGAAGATTAATGAATAGATTAACAGCGATATACCTACATGTGTAGTTTGTCGTTGTCAAAGACTTTTTCTTTTTGAGTTTATACTACACATAATTTTTATATCTATATGTATATGAAATTTGTAGTCATCTGAAACTTTTTAAGCTTTAACAAATGAATTACTTGTTAAAACTTGATATTTATTTAGAATTCCATTTTATGCGATTAATTTATTAATATAAAGTGTGTATAGTAAAAAAATATTGGCACTAATCAAAATACAAATAATAATGTATAATAATAACTAACGAGTGGAAAGAACTTTGTTATTAATCGTTGAGTGTTTTTTCACTTAAATTTCTTTTAAGTAATCATTATTAATATATATTTATCTTTTTATTTGGTTATATTTATACATATAAATTTATATATAAATAAACATTTATACATAAACAAACATTATATATAAATATAACCAAACACGATAAAGATACATTATATGTATGTGTATTTTATAAATATTTGTGATTTATTCATTGGTTTAAGGCGATATACGGTTAATAATAAACATTTCATTTTACAGGTAAATCTTTGGTTTTAAAGAGTAAAACTTTTACAGGATAGTACCAGTAGTTAAAGTATAATAATTGATTATAGTAACATAACTATATACTATGTTTAACTACCTAGAAATCCAAGCAGATCTCAGTTAAGCTAGAAATACACTACCGTGTCGTGGCGTGTTGTAGCGCCACACAATGTAATCGGTTTGATATATTTAGTATGGTTATAAACACATTATTGTAGAGTGCTGAGTTGCAGTGTAGTGCGTCTCTAACCAAACTGAATGATTGAAACCGATATGATTCTGAAGCGCTATGAAACTCCACGTCACAGCAGTGTGTTTCTAGCTTAACAATTTAATAATTAAAAAGCAAATGTGGTGCGGACCAATGCTAATGAAAAATAGAATACAAATGTTAATAGATTTTAGTATCTTGTACCTACATTTCAGGGACGAAGTAGGTATGCTTTTGGAATTCTCATTAGAACTTTATATTCATAGAAAACATGTTTTTGTGTTTATTAGGTACTCACTGTTACACTTGGGTAGGTACTAGTATAACAGGTACTTTTTATCTTTCATAAAATCTTTTCTCTTGTTGAGTTGAAATAAAATTGGTTCCTGTTCACATTAAACCGCGAACTGGAACATGTAAATATTTTGACACCCAATGTTATGAACATCATGTAAATTTGTTTGCATTTATCATTTACTTCTCTTCTAGACTTTTTTTTTGGTGCGAAATTTCAGCCGCAATAGATATTACTAGAAACGTTAACGTTGTAATAAAGACATTTTAATAAAAACCTTTTCTCCTATCAAATACTAATTTAGAAGACCGCCATATTTCATACGCGGGTCACGCACCAACACATACGTATACATACGGAGCTTCGTTATTAGATGACCTTGTTGACCCTCTCCTGTCCATAAAAGAATTTCCCCAAGAACGTGAAGCGTACGAGAATACGTAGCGGTTGCGTTCGGTTGCGTCATAAAAAGGACGGTTTCATTTGTACCCGCGAGGATTTTCGCCAATACTTAACTTTTATGTTCATGACGTCCGTCTGTATGACCTCTATTTAAACCGCGTGTACTTTTACTGGTTTTAAATTTTACGTTCATCAGCCGATTCCAAATAACTTTTATTTTTTCCGATATCATGTTTTATACATAATATCCCGGATAAGAGCTCATTTTACTAAAACATATACTATATTACAAAGTTTTTGGTAATTCACAAGTCTACCAAAAAGGTCCTTTGTAAATACCGTAAGATTGACTCTTGCAAAAGCATAAAACTAATAGTTATCTACCAATTTCTATGAGCCAGACACAATGGTGAAGCGTGATCTACGATGGTTTTGAAAAGCCGTGTAGCGTAATGTCAGTTAATCAGGATTACGTTCGTGTTTGCTGGTGTTTGTTTATGAATACTGTGTACAAAGGTTTTACTATAATTATTTATGACCGCCATTGTTTGTATCGTATTATGAACGGGCAGCGCTTTATCGCACTAACCCGGCTCGGATTAGAAACTATTCACAAAGTGCCAGCGAAGAAATTCCCCTCTGAAATAAACCTTTGAAACAACAAAATAAAACTCAGATTACAGCGAAGACCTCGCTTGAATTTTCTGAGATTTAAAACGGACTCGTAATGAAGTTGCATTTTTATCCACATGGCTTTGTTCGAAAACCTTTGTTTCGAATCCGTGGCACAACGAAAGTTGTATAGCAAAAAGTTTATCCAGTTCATATTAGTACAGTCAGTCAGTTCATAGGTACAGTCTATTTTTATGAAGTCTGAGGTGAGAATTTCTTGTTTTTTTAACCTCCTTACGCTACTCTGACTTCCCAGGAGACAAGGAAACTTTTCGGGAAATCTCTTCTAAAAAATTTTGTACAGGATTTTATATTGAGTACTATGCGCATCGGGTTCACATTGAATATATTTAAATGTATCGCGAGAATTCTATTTACAATGTATTTTTTACAAACGCGACTCTCTGCGAACGCTCAGATGTGGAATGAGCTGCATGACATGGTTTTCC
This sequence comes from Choreutis nemorana, assembly GCA_949316135.1. Lineage (NCBI taxonomy): Eukaryota > Metazoa > Arthropoda > Insecta > Lepidoptera > Choreutidae > Choreutis > Choreutis nemorana. The sequence goes on from OX438598.1 coordinate 7,653,983, forward strand.
CATGAGACTAACAAGGGGTTCTCCCCTGGGGGTCTTATAAGGTTTTGTCAGGGAAAGCAACGTACGTGTGATATACCTGTTGTTGTGGGCGTCTTTAAACTGCTCTGACTACTTAGTACCATCATGCGACCCACTTTTGTAGTACAAAAATAAAATTGAATATTGAATATTGTTGGTCAATTAATTCACATTTTTGTTTACTATTTTAAACGAAAACTAAACAGATATTTGATTTTGTATAGTATTATTTTTTATCGGCCTCAGTCGGGAGTGTACGTGATGTAAGGCGGTACAGGGTTGGGTTTAAGCTCGACATTGATAAATGTTTCATTTATTCTCCAATGTGAATGCGCTTCGTCCCCTCAATCTGACCAAATTTTATTGTTTCAGTTCTCTTGCTGCTACCCTTGTTGAGATTTTCCCTATCTCATTAGTTAAATGATACCTACTTATGTTCAGCTTCAGTCAGCTTTGTTCAAGTTTAGTAATAAAGTAGAATGTTTGTTTTAAACAATTTTATTTCATTGTTTCAGGTAAATACCATAAATATTTAAAAGACGACCAAACTTCACGTCCAATCAGTTAGTCAGTTATTTTTAACAACAAAACTCAGTGAAATAACAAAATGTTTACCTGCTTTTGTGTGAAATGTTCGAAAACGTTGGTCTTTTATTGAAATTATCGGAGGTAGCCAGGCAAAAACCACGTTGTCAATAAAGTTGCATGATACAGTCATGAGGGAAACGGAGAATCACACGCGCCGTCGATCAACGAACTCGAAATGAGATGAAAAATATTCAGAGGGAAGCTATAAAATAAAACGAGAGACAATAAAATATGTGCGAACTGCTATCTACTAGCGACATACATGCTATTTCACACAAACATGAGTTACCTAGCAGATGCGTCATGTATGTCACAGTACCTTACCGGTTTTATTTACGTCTCAACCCAATATTGGCTACGAGACTGCACCAGAAACTACTTTCAAATTTTAATGCAAAATATTGACAACTAAAAAAACTGCTCTTATAAAATATGACATACATATGTTAAAAAAAACCAGATACATAAACTATAAATAATTTCAAAATAATGTTTAAAACAAACGGATTTTGGATTATATGGGTGTGTAGTAGTTGCGACGTTATTTTATAGTCTATGGTGCAGTTACTGTGTATGGATGTTGGTGCTCCGGAGGGAGTAGTCACTGAAACTCATAACTATGTGCTTATAAATTTTCTACTTTACACATCTCCGTGAAATTAACAAGGGCCTTAATCCATTCAGGTTTGTACTACGACAATGTTTTATCGCACATACCCAGAAATACCCAGATAAAATAACAAATGAGGTATGACATTCATTATTAAAAAGTTAATTATTTTAAAGCGTTAATTGCAGCAAAAACTTTCCGCAAGAGTAAACCACTAACAGTTAAATGTGGTCATTAATAAAAGATACTGCAGAATTCGCTGCAAAGCAAGTGAAAATAAATTTCGCGAAAAACACTATTCTGTGATCCCAGTTATAAATAGGGATTAATGAGACTTTATTATATACGAGTACTTTTTTTCTCGTCTGGTTCTTTTGTTTTGTCCATTAATTCGAGACACGTCGGTCGGCAAATAATTTTTTTACACCTTACTCACGTCACAAGCGGAAAAATAAATAATTGTTTGCCCTACTGATTGTCAAGCAAGGTTTTATCATAAACTTTAGTTTTATACTAGGTAAATCTTGTCGAGTTTATTTCATTCGCAGAGTCATAAGATAACTTATCGTAGAGAGGTAGATTAAGCAAGTGTATATATTTCTGAATAAATTTTGCCCCAAATCAAAGATTTAGACGGTTTCATGGTAAAAAACTTGAAGGAAGTTTTAAAATGATCACATTAATTTTAGTAAAGTTAGTTTAAGATATAAAATGTCTCAAGTTGAGTCACATTTGGGGTGTAAATTACGCGACATCTGGCTAGTGGTGGAGCGTTCGGAATGGTGATGAGTTTCATCGAATAAAATATTCCTGGTCGTTGACAACGGAATTATTCAATTAGGTGCTCCTCACTGGTTAGTTATTGGTTTCATTTGACATCTCGAGCATCAGTTATAAAATATTCATATCCACTCAAAAATTGGGGCTTAAAAGGTACTAGTCAATAAGGACGAACGAATAAAGGATCATACTTTTAACCTTCATTCAAGATGACTTCCTCTATCTTCTAGTAGTTTTAACTTAATTTCGTATTTCATACAAAGTCACTGATTATTTTTCCATGTAAACAAATTAGAGCTGTCGCAGTCAGAGTGTTTGACTGTTTGACACCTTAAAGGCTTAACAACAACTATGTTGCCTTGGCAGAAAATCCAATATAAGCAGCAAAAATGTTAATAACATAAACCTGAAATGACGTCGCAGTGTTCAAATAATATTATAGGAGGCGACGACGGTTTCATGATATTTTTCCGTGAAATCCCACAACAAAAAGTTTATAAAGGATAACGGACGGACGGCGTACGAACAAAATATTATGTAGATTCAAAAAGATATTGAAACCCGTCTGGACGTCCCTATTGTGACAAAAGTATAAATTATATGTTACTTTGTGCATATGGCGGTATAATATGAAACATTTTAAAAATTATAAATGAGATGTATACGCTTTTAATTACAGATATTCTGACTTAAAGCATGAATTTTGAAATATGTTTTTTGTCCTACTCATAGATTAATGAATGGTAGTCGTGGTGCTGCGGAGACCAATCATTCTATATTCATCTATGGTCCTACTGTTAAAAAAGGTCAATTCGAACTCGTACATGAAGCACCATCGTACAAGAGTTTATGGGATGTACTTACTAATTCATAGATTATTCACAGATGGATATTAGTTTGTAAACTTACTATTGATTCAGAGACTTCAGTAATGTAAAATTTTTAGTGTTTACATCTTAATTTTTAGGATCTTGAACTTTAAATTTATAAGAAGAAAAAAATAAATATCACGATACTTGGATCACAAAATAACAAATACTTATAGCATGCTACGATCATGTTATGATACAGAATTGATAGTATGAAATACCTCATTGGTTGGATAGCTCAATAGCCTTTTCGAGGTACACCTAAGACTGAATAAATAGTTAATAGGTAGTTACAATCTACCTGTACAAATAAATACTTTTTTAATACAGTATCTATATTGGGTTATTAAAATGAATTAGATAAATAATTTTAAACGTCTTTTTCATAATACGATTGTTCCTGAATGAATAAGTTAATAGTTATTGAAGTTATAAAAAGGTCCTCAAATAAAATGGCATTTAAAAAACTTACAAAATAGTAGTATTTGTCTTTGAATTGTCTTTGAAATGAAAAATATTAATAATAAACTCAGCGGCAGAAAAAGCGGCCCGGACGCTTATCGCGACATTGTAAACAAAGTAAACAATCTTTATGAGAAATTTTAATGAGGGTAGGTGTCAATTGGATTGTTTAGTTGTATGAAGTGGGTAATTTGAAATAAAGTTGCATTGGGTTTGACTTTTGTTAAATTTTGTGTCAGTGTTATTAACGAACGTACGCGAGGAAGGTAAGTTAAATTAATCTTTCTTTAATTCTGTGTGTGTTTGTTTAGTTTCTTAACTGTAGTATTGATTTGTTGTTTATTTTGACTGCAGAAAAGATTAGAAGATGCCAATTACAGCTGCTCAGGTTGCTCAGGCAGTAATGTTAACTGACCAGGGAAGAACTCAACGTGAGGTGGCTGCGCTTCTCAACGTGCCACGTACCACATTAAGAAGAGTTCTCACAAGGTACCGGGAGACTGGTCTGTACACACGGCGACCAGGAAGTGGTCGAATTAGATGCACCTCGGCTCGTGACGACCGATTCATTATCTTGGCTGTATTGAGAAATCGGTTTCTAACTGCTGTCGAGGTCAGGCGACGGCTACAGGCGGCACGGGGGGTCATTGTTAGTGAACGTACGATAAGGAGAAGGATGGCAGAACGTGATTTACGTGCGCAGAGACCAGCACGAGGGCCAGAATTGTACAGACACCACAGAGTTGCACGGTTGAGATTTGCGCGTGAGCATGTGAATTGGACTCATGATCAGTGGGCCAAAGTATTGTTCACAGACGAGTGCAGAGTGGCTTTACGAGCACCAGATGGTCGTGAGAGAGTATATCGGCGGCGAGGAGAACGGTTTCTTCCCATCACGACACGTCAAACTGTCAGTTATCAAGGTGGGTCCGTAATGGTATGGGGAGGTGTGTTCAGAAGCCCGCACGGAGTTAGTTTTTGTAGATCACCGCCTGACAGCGGCCAGGTACATTGAAGAGATCCTCGAAGATCATGTTACGCCATTTGTGGGCTTCAATGGTCAAGAGAATTTTTTACTAAGGCATGACAATGCAAGAGCCCACACCGCAAGAAGCGTAGAATCGTACTTGGATGCTGTCGGAATTCGAAGATTACAATGGCCTGCTCGCAGTCCAGACATGAATCCAATTGAACATGTCTGGGACATGTTAAAAAGACGTATCCGAACACTACCAAATCCGCCTGAGACCCTCCTTGAATTAAAATCCGCTCTCACGGCTGTTTGGGAAGAAATTGCTCAAGTAGATATCAAAAACATACTGCAAAGCATGCCAGAACGCATGCAAGCAGTCATTGCAGCTAGGGGCGGCAATACACGGTATTAAGTTGCATTTTTTTTTTTTAAATTTAAATTGTTCCTTTTTTTTCATTAAAGAAATTTTGGCAAAAATTTGTTTTTATTGAGTTTTTTTTTAAACCAAATGACAGACATTTAAGTGTAACTTTTGACTTTAATTAACTTAAAAAGGATTATTACTTTAAATAAAAATATTTTTTATCAGAATTTATTATTATAAATAATAAACTTAAGGCGATTTTTATCTGTGGGCCGGATTTTCTGCCGCTGAGTGTATTTTCAGAGTATAATCCAGAACCAGCATATTTAAAGTCTATTATTCTATTGCCTCTATCAGACTATTAGATAATTTATGGGAATGTGTCCTTATCTACAAAAACAATCTGACAAGGATGTTTCCTTGGAGGCCATCACCACCAAATAACACCGCACACAAGTAATGTGTGTGTTGTGCCAAGAAGTCCTGGCATCATATCCAATGCTTGCTTTCCACAAGAATGATATCTGGTTGACTTTGCCAGTCTAAAACAAGGAGAGAAGTAATTAAAATAATAGTTGATAATAATATAGAAAATAAATATAAAACTTTTGTCTAAACTTATTAATCAAAAATACTTGTTTGTTGGGTCCTTTTAAAGGATGTCTATTAAATTGTTCAACTTTGGTATAACTTTTTTTTTTGGTGAAGAAAAACAGCCACTACTGGCATAAACGTTAATATTGAGGTAGTCAATATTTCATTCGTAGTTCTCATTTTCGTAGTGCGAGATCTCCTTAATGTTTATGTTTGGATACTTTCAAATTAAATAACGTGCGTGGTAATCTTAGCACGTTGGTTTCTTAGTTTCTGGTTTCAGAAAATTTACTGAATTTAAATCACTCAAGTAAGGCAAAACTTCACCCCTTCCTTTTACGTTTCTAACACTGTAAAAATAACTTGATCACATGGTTTAAACGTCTTACCATTGTTATATCCTTTTCATACACAAAACATGAGATGAAAGAACGAAATAAATATTTTATGTAAATATAAAAAAAAAAAACAAAGAGCGGGCGGAAGGAAAGTCAAAAGTTGAAAGTTTTGACAGTTTCGTTTTGTATACGCATTATAATATCTTCAATATTGATTTAATACATATTGAAGGAAAAAAATGCGTAAAACTTTTGATGGACATCATATTTTTTTAAAGCTTTTAAATGAGTTATATTATAACGGTAAAATAAGAAAATTTTACCGTCTTTTCTTGTATATCAGCAGAATTTCATGTGTTAAATGCACGAGTTGTAACCAGTAAATATCTGTAGCGCTGTACAAATGTAGAGAATGTGAAATACGAATATTTGCCTGCTCTTTTCGTCATCTGACAAGTAACTTAATAAAGCCTACAAAACTTGATGCCAAATATTACTTGACACTGGCAAAATACTCAAATTATTGGTATGATTGGTAAATAATACTTGACACTAGAAATACTCAAATTATGAGTATGATGCAATGCCATAAAAACATTATATTTTTGAGTTCATTCCTACTTTTTTTTAAATTTATTAGTTGTTTTTTAATACGTATTTATTTTAATTTAAACATACAAAAAAACGGACGGACGGAACGACAGTAATAAGGTTGCATTTTTCACCATCGGGTACGGAAATCTAAAAATGAATTAATGCTGCCGCTACAAAGTTTTGTTTTGGAAAGAATTATTTTCTCGTTTTTGCATGGTTTTATAAAATTTAAAGCATTCTGAAAATAATAGAGCAACTGTGTTTGTTTTTAAAACGATACAACTCATTAAACTTTGGATGTCAATTTTGGAATTTGTGAAATATTTTGTTTTTTTTCACCAATCAAAACCGATTTGTGTTAGAAAGTGGGAATTTTCTTTTAATTCATATTTTCAGCATACATTCTAAAATTCTCTTAACTTGTTTACAAAAAGATTGTTGAAGTTTGTAGCCTGGTATAGTCCATCAAAGAATTACTTTTGCATTGACTTAGCTTTCGGCTTTTTTTCGCACTTTACCTAGTTGAAAAACCAACATACGGTCCGCTTCTATCATCGTAGCACTGGGACAGTCATCCAAAAATTGGACAATCACATTCATGTGATGGTCATGTGGCTGTGATCTGTTTGATTGACTAGAAAGCTTGCCATACCGTAAAAATCTCAAGCTCGTTGGCGACTCTGTAATCATAATTGGCTTAAAATCCCATGCCAGATTTCAAAATCCATCACCTGCGTAGCGTCATGTTCCTATTAGGTAAATGTAATGTGATTAATGTTTTAAAACTTACCTATCATGATATTGAGTTCGTCTGGGTTGGTACCACCCTCCCTTCTATTTCTACCGTAAAGGAATTTTCTGTGTTTAAGTTCAAAGGGTTGGAGAGCCAGTATAATTACCGGCACGAGATACAACATCATTTACTACTACATGGCCAACGCATTTGCGGTGCTCTAAGACAACAAAGCAATCGTCGTGTCAATAGGCGGCGTGTCAATATATCACTTTCCATATGGCGATGGTGAACCGCCTGTTTGTATGGGCAGAGGACCCTATGAGGGTGAATAATAAAAATACTTTGATTTTTGCAATCTCAATAGCTCGTTTTAAGAAATGTTGAAAATTTTCCCTTAATTCTTCTGCATCATTCCGGCGCGGCGGGCGTTTAGATTTGACCATTGCACTTTTTAAAGGAATGACCCTTGATTTTGATATGACATATAATAATAGTTTGATGAAACAGTTTCCGTTTAGTTCCAGTTGGCATACTGTGGGATTCCGGTGGTATTATTGGAATCCTGGGGTTGGCATGATTGGCATTAAACGGAACCGTAATAAGCCCTGTGGCTTGCTGTGTTTATGTTCAACATACAAATACCTATTATATACTGAAGCAAATTATACGAGTGGGCTTATTTATTTAGGGTCGTTGGCTAATCGCTTATTGTCAACACTGCATGCAAACATAATTCTTAAAATACAATGGCTTTTATACATACGAACCAATTCGATTTTATGGAATCAAAACAATAAATTGTTATGACTAGAGTAAACCAAAATATTTTTAAAAGTTCGCATGTGCTGTTATTATAAAGTAACAACTCGAGCCATCTTACATAGGCGTTATTTTATCCTGTCTGTTTATAATGGAAATATAATGTTTGATAACATTTAAAAAAATTAAAATAAATAACCAACCCTGGCTCTCTTCTTAGTTTAGTGTAGTAGTTACAAAGACGATTAAAGTCGGCTACGTCTCGAATGTACCCCAACGAGACAATCGGTATATTTTTACTTAGTAACTGCAGAGTACATACTCGTAGGAGTATGTACTCTGGGGAAAAGTGAAGTTCTGAAGGAGTCGTTACAGCATAAACGCTTTTGTTGCCGCCATGCACTCTACTCTTGGAATCTATGACGCGTGCGATGCACTTACGGAATATAAAGGCATATTTTTATTAGACAACTTTGTGGGAACGCTCCAGGACACCGGGGTTTTTTACATATATGAGGATTATACATTGTAACTGTTATAAAATCATTTCAGTCAACGTCATATATAAACAATAATAATTAAAAACTTACAAATTAACGAAGTCAAAGATCCTTAAGTGTGAAATTAACAACAACTAAAACAATGTATTTCTCCGATCGATTAAAATTGATTGAATTTACGTAGTGAAAGTTGAAAGTAAAGATTGTGTTAGGTTGTACCTACTGTTTGCTTTTGTACAAAAGTTTTGATTTGAAGCAAAGTTATTGATTAGGTTGAGTACCTAACATTATCCGTACATTCCTTTAGGTACAGGGAAAAGCTATTTGGCAAAAACTGTTCGTATTTTAAAACCCACGCGCACACTGGTCCAAGTGGTGGGAGAAAATTGACAAGTTGGACTCGTTTGATACGAAAAGGATAATTTACAATTATAATTTATTTATTTTCGCCTTCATACTTTGCGTTTGCGTTTCACTTCCATACGAGACCCAAAACATATCTTTACCTTTCACATTCTTTATAACGTTTATTGTGCGTAGGTTTTTCAAAGAAACGTTTTGAAGCATCCCGTAATCATAATAAATATGGTTTAATAAGGCCTGCTCAAAGAAATATTGGCATTTAATTTTACAAAAAATTTCATGAAACGTATATCAGTGTGTAATATCGCTCTCTCTATTTGGTTAATTTAATGAAAACAACATTTCGAAAAAGCTCGAATGTTTTCAACGGTGCATACGATTACAAAAGAAATTGTGAATGTAAATAAATTCAAATGTAAAATAAATCGAAACAGACATAACTTAGCAAGTAAATACAGGAGCTTGGCTTCTGGAACGTATTTGACGGGGAAATTTAAGACGTTTTTGTGACATTTTTGTTGACATAGATGCGCTCAATATACGAGGTCTGGCCCTTACGACCTCCTTTTGCATGCATAATGTGTGAACTGAGAAAACGTCTTCCTCAGCGAATATAAAATAACGACACGCGACAGAAACGTTGGCACAGCCATATCTAAACTGCCGTAAATCGGTTGAATGAAAAAAAAAAAACTTTTACGCTCATTGCGCTGTAAACATTATGTAAAGACTTTATTTATGTTTGCTGGTAGATGTTAGAAAATACATTTCATATTATTTATTATTAGATAACTGCAGGTATGTTTTTTCTTTGTATTTTCAGTTACAACTAATACAAATTGTCTTTGTACCAAACACAACCTTAGACAACCTACGAGTACTAAAACAGCAAATTAACGAAACATATATTAAATAGATAAAAACAATACATAGTCGTAAAGCTAACACTTGTATTGATCATAAATATCTGCTTGAGCCAGACTCGAACCCTAAACCTCACGTTGTACTACTGAATCCAATGAATGGCGCTTATGAAACAAACATCTTATGCTCTTATGCTGTTAAAATGACTTTCAATATACTTTTAGAGATCCGACACAAAGGGTAAAAAACGGGACTGTCTGCCATCGGGTTGTATCTCATAAACCATAATAGACTCTTGAAATGTTTAGAGAATGTATATTTCTGTTACCACTATAGCAAGAAATGGTAAAAACATAAAGACATTTATAGTTAAAGGGCGCACCCATACAAAAAACATGATTACATTTTTTGCTTGTACCTTTTACGAAATTGTCTAAAATGTATTTTATATTAAATGTTAAAAGATGTTTAGGAACCCATCATGTGCGAGTCTGGCTCACACTTACCGGTTTTTTAAATATATAATATAACAATATGTAAAAATCATCATTTGTAACTCATCAAAATGTGAATAGTAAAAAGGTTTCAAGTAAAATTAATCGTTTGTTTTAAAATGTTTGCATTTATTTTTACCTTTAACGTGTTACCGACACCATTATTGCTGTCTTACCTACTGTTCCTTGTTCATATAATCTAGTAATGGATCCGGCGCTTTGAGTTGGGATAGATAACTCTTGTATATATTATCCCACGTAATGTTGCCATGCAAATAGCTTATATTGATTCAGTATATCGAATTTCAATAGCCTGTATTCAACCTAAACATTACAAAAATAATTCATTTTCTAAATGGTTTATGCAGTACAGTATCGTTTATCAATATTACCTACATGTACATAGGAACTACGTTTTTTTATCATAATTTCCACCTAACGTTAGTATGTATATTTATCTGTGCCTCACGTTCATTTATATAACCTCTAGAAAGTAATTAATACATAGAAAATATACAAATAATGAAACACATCGTAGGTCTATTGCCACTCTAACAACAAAAATGAAAATAAATTAGGTAAGGTACACGACATATATTGTAGGTCTCCCTAATGTTTAAACGACGTAGATTGCCCTACGAGAGGCGATCTATTAAATTTGTGTCAATCGTGTAAGGGCGCATTTAAATTTTCTCGATTTAAATTTCAGCTCACGAATCTATCATTATAGACCATCGAACTCACGATTGAGTCTTAAAGGTTACACAAATAAAATAAAAAGGTTAGGGAGGACCTTCTTGCGTAAGTCAAATGCGCCAAATGTTTGAAGATGAAACAAATTTTGTTATTTATACAATTGTACTAAAGGCGAAAAGGGTTTCCCTTTATGTACTTCATAAATCAAAAAGTTAAGAAAGTGACGATTTAAAAGAAGTTTGAAACAAAAAGGGCTGCTTAGGATAACAAAGGACGGAAAATTGTGAATTCCTATCTCGTTTTCGGATTGTTTTAAGTCACATATTTATGTTCTGTTTCAACGAGGAAAGGTATGAAACAAGTTCAGTCCATTTAAGGGCCGTGTCTTCATTTTAGTTCAATTTAAAAGTTTATTTCTTTCGGCTTACTTATGCCTACATCTTAACCTATAATGTTAAAAAAAGCTTTAGATCGAACGTTAGACAAGCGTCGTTGTGTAATGACCTCAGTTACTTTTTACATGTTTTGACCTTTTAAGGGTTTTTAGTCTTCTAGGGGTTATTAACCTAATAAACGACACCAGTTATAGTCGACCACGATTAAATAATTATTCTCATCTTTAACTTTTGATTTTAGATAAAATATTGCAGTTTTATGCTTGGTCTGCAGTCTGAAATAGTAAATTTAATTATTTTCAGGGTCAACATCTACTATTTAAATAGGATTAAAGAAATTTCTTTAAATTCATCGTTGTCAAATCATTCGTTATAATTTATTTTTAGTTTCGAATCAAGTAAATTTAAGTTCGTCTCGGTAAATTTTAATTTGATTAAAAAAAAACAGTGATAAGTTATAAAAATCTTCTATTAAAGCTACATCATCTGTGAAAACATTAATCTTTCACCTCGGCTGTTGGTTAATTTTGCTACTGAATTAATAGCTTGTCCAGTTATACCTAGCGCCACTTGTAGTGATCAGAGTGTAGGTTGTCCCGGAGTTCATGTTTGTGTTGCACAGCCTCTGTTTCACAAACTGAGCGGAACCTTGTTTGTTAATACACTAGTTGTTTGTTTGACTTGACGGACGAGGATAATATGGACGGTCGCAATCATGTATTGCCTTAAATATATACGGGGATTTATAGTTATATAACATAATATTGCTGAAAACTTTTTCTTTTAATAAGACTACAATAAGCAATCAAAAAAATCTTATCAATAATCAACAGAAAGACGAAGAGGTGTGTAATTAAGGGTGTTAATAACTTTACCTATAAATTACATATTTAGCAACAGTAAGTATAATATCTAAACAAATAACAATAAGACGAAAGATTATCTGACTGCTCATTATACAAAGTCCGTCCGCCCCCGCAGGGAAAAGAAACCGGGACCTTGTGATTGACGGTGGACTTTCTGCCCCGATTCAATCAAAACTTTATTAAACTCGATTATGTCGATCAGACACGGAATTCTCACTTTCTTAGTTTTATCCAGTTATGATTTTATACAATGACGTGCGGTCAAGATTTCCTGAACCTTTAACTTACATTATAAAATAAAATACAAAAAATTCCTTCAAAAGACACTTAAAAATGTGGACAGCATACTTATACTTAAATTCAGACTTATACTTCATGAAACAAAGTCTAAGTAGTTCAGTTGTTGTAAAGCAATATTTCAATGTATTTTTAATAAGAAAAACGATTTTTTTGAAGCTGTAAGTGCTATCGGGTACGTATATCATGTATCGGACGTGACTATCACTTGTATATTCCGAACTGCGCAGTTTTCTCGGTATCAAATGGAAGGTGCTCTTGGGGTAATTTGTTCAAAATTTACTTTCATTTTATGGGACAAGAGCCCTTTGTCTATTTCAACGTAAGTAACGACCGAGACTAACTCCCTTCTCCTTTAATGTCTCCCCTAGAATTCTAAACATGTTTTTAAAAGGTTTTTTAATGTCCTCTTATATTATTAGATTGTAAATGTTTTGATCGCAATTGAATTCAATTTTGAAATGGAGAAGATGGCTGTAGTTTTTATTAGTTGTTGAGATTTCAACTTTTGAAATTAATTTTAAAATCATTTTTCTTTATTAGAACCTTAAAAATGAACAATAACAAACTAGAGCTGTTTCTTTTTAAAGGCAACCCTGTTTTCTAGGCTTAAACAAAATACAATTGAAAATTGAAAGTTTTCAGATTCAGATTGAAATAGAATTTGAATAACGAATCTCATTTTTCATTTACTAGAGATTGATAAAGGTATAACAAGTTTAATGTGTGAGCATTTGGTTTTTTCTCATTTAGCAAATAGAAGTAATGTGCAAATAATTACTTAAAAAGGTTTTTGTTGGTATAAATAAAATCCAAATCTGAATTACAAAATAAATACGGTCCAAAAGGTTACAAAAGGTTTTACTTAAAACAGTGACAGAATTTATACCCATTGGAAAGCTACGTAAAAGCAACAAGATACGACCTAATAGATACGTCGTAGTCGATGTTTACAAGAAAGTCAAGATTAATAGTGGAATTCCTCTGGACGCGCCCCGAAGTCGCATAATACTGTGATAAATAAATCTTTCTTTGTCCAAGCACATTATGCATGCTAACGCCGGCCATCTCCTGCTACTGCGCTCTCAGCTAAAACATTGCAATGCTTTTGTTTACCTGACGGCTTAATCTGTTTACACAGTTTTAGCTTGTTTCGTTCTGTTTAAACGTATTTTTCCAGGCGTTTAAAGTATTATGCGCAAAGAGCTGAAAAGCTTATGATCTAGCTTTATTAGCGTTTAGTTTTAAAAACAATGAATTAGTACCTTCGTTAGAAGCTTTTTATATATTTACTATGTAGCGTTACGAATTTTTATGTGAGTGTACAAACTTAACTAAAAAGCCTTTATACACCACCCATTATTAACGTTGGAAATATTTAAGTAGCGCTTGATGCATTCTGGACAAGCAATTTCACGTGTTATGCGATATGGATCATTTGTAAATATTAAACAGTTTAACAGAGAGGACACGGAGCAAGTTACCGGCAAGTTATTTGTAGTTCACTGTCAGCCATATTTGCCGTGAGCGAGGAAACAAGAATAGCTAAAATATCCTACATCGCCTAGATTACCTAATGCTAATGCAAGTAAAATGTCCTGGTGCATTTTACTTGCAAATTCGAATCAGTATAAGATGGATAAAAGTTTAGTTTATATAGAGATTTAGTATATCAGAAAGGAGCATTAGGTAATCTAGGCGATGCAGGATATTTTAGCTATTCTTGCTTCCTCGCTCACGGCAAATATGGCTGACAGTGAACTACAAATAACTTGCCGGTAACTTGCTCCGTATCGGACCGGGCGATTCCATTCGATACCCGAATAAATAACGCAAGGGACTATTTACTGCGTTCCCCAGATTTTCACAGCGCTTCCCAGATGTTATCTGTCTTAAGTTATTCGATTTGAACTAACACTAATTTACTGGTATCTGCACACAATTATCTGCTATTCAATTTATGTTGTAGGTATGTCTTTGTATTTAAATATTATGTTATCTGAGGAATCATTCCTTAGTTTCTGCTTTCATACGATCATAGTTTTTCCAAAAAATCTTCATTCCGTAAAAAAAAATATGATATGGGTGGTAGGTTTTTGATAACTAGTTCTTACGAGTATATCCGTATTTAATAGACCTATACAGAGTAGAACCTTTTATAATGGCTACGTCATGAATAAAACCTGAAATAACAAATAAGTTTATTATAAAACATGGAATGACGCCAAAAATAACCAACCAACAAACGTATAAAAAAGTTACTTCGGTTTTACTGACAAACATGGATTCACGGTGAAGTGTAATTTCCATTATCATTTGCATGCTCTTCAGCTGCGGTGGGTCGGGTTCGACGCTGTCACGCCACATGTTATAGCATCGGCGGGGTGAGGGCTGTCGCATGGTAAGCTATGTCGCAGGCAACAGTTATTGGCTGCGACTCCAGCGCTCGCTAGAGGACCGGGGAGAGGGGGCAAGCCCCAGCGACAATGACGGACGACGAGCTGAACGCGAAACTAGACTTATTACCCACAATTTTTCAACGTCACCCGATCTAAGTTTAAGCTTAATACGGATCCTTTTCTCATTTAACTTACTTTGTTAAGTGTTGCTTGCGGTCGGACCTTAAACGCTCCCTTTCCCATTGTCAACAAAGCGCCCTAGTTTGTAAAACAATCCTTTAAAACGACAGATGTTAAAATCGGTGTCCACGGTTTTAATAGAAAGGATCGTGTTAACTTTTCGAAATATATTTACGGAATTAATGAAACGAACTCGGTGGGTCAGTCAATAATTTATGAATTATTAACAACATAGGTTGTTGCTCGAGTCTGCGTTTATTTGTTTTACACATTTTGAATTTACTCCTTCTATTTATTGAAATTTATCTTGACACTCTTTAGTCCGTAATAATATCTTCAACATTCGCATGATGAATGTTTAATAGAGTGTTGTTATAACCTAAATGTCTTAAAGCGGGACCATAATAAAAGATGAAGAGTAGATTTCGAGTTCTGTTTTAAAATAATACATATTTAAAATAAGGACACAATTTCATTAGCGCACAGGTACCTACGTCATGGAGCGTGGGTGTCTGTTCGACTTATGGCTTACGTCTTTAAATAGAACGTGCGTTTAGACAACGCGACGTGCGCTAGTGTGAGTGCGAATTTGTGCACAAGTGCTGAATACCAATACGTTTTACTGCCCTTCTTTTACTATGGGTTGACCCTTTTATGAGATATTTGTGGTGAGCGACGCATAAATTTGATGGAGAAATTACAACTATTCCAGGGGCAAGACGTTTAATGGCATTGGGGAGTAACGACGCAATGGAGGTACCGTAAAAAGCCAAGAGTAAAATGGAATAAAAGGTAAAGTCACCTTGCTGTTCCAGAGGGCCAGTAATTAAACTGTAAATTACCGCTAAGTGCGACCCAACTTGAAGGTCGAATCGGTGATACTCTCAAGAATACCAATGAACCGGAGAACCGTAATCAAAAATTTATTTCGCACCGGATTCAACTTGATATATTCCAAATTTATCGTTCCGAGTGTATCTTTCCTCTTCGTACCTAATTGCTTACCTTGAAATTCCGTTAGAATAAATGTTTTATTTACAAGAAATACTTTAAAAGCAATCAAAAATCCATGAAGTAAGACAGAATTAAGCGAGTCGCTTAAGTCAGTTTCTTCCTACAGTTTGTTTTGTTAATTTCTATGTATAGTTCATACATATTTCTCTATTTACTGTCTGGTGTCCTAATCAAAATGGCAGGGAATTAGCTTCGTGCGTACAACCGTTGCTTTCAGAAACATTGTGACAATGACGGATGAGGGACATCCGAAAGACAGAGCGAATTTCGTGCTACGATTTGTCATCTATCGTGCTGTCCTTTTGTTTTTCTTTGGATTTTTTTTTTTGTTATGCTTTAAATTATAATTTCTTTTAAGGAAACCTAGAAACATTTTTGTGCCAAATACGAGGGATATATTAAGCTTGGTATGAAATGTTTGAAAAAACTAAAATTACTGCTAAAAAAACTTGTTGATTAACAAAGAAACACATTGACGGGCATATTAAAAATAAATATTTTTGATGAATGAGCCTGATACTAAAAACGGTTTCTTCCAATTTTATTGAAGTGATAGCAAAGAAAACAACAATAGGTATTATATAGCAAAGTACACATTAATGCGCTAAAGCCCAAAAGTACCTTGCGAATTAATGAAATTAGCCAAGTTCAGAAATGGCCCACCACCAAGTTTTCCGTTGTCCTTTCCTCGTAAAAGACCGTTATACTGCTGTCTTGAATAGATAATAAGAATTTTATTAAAATTCCTTGCCCTTGTTCTTCTGTTTGAAGGGCTTGAGCGTCTTTGTTGAGGCACGCAGGTCCCAAGACCTTCCGAATACTCTTATTGCTCTCTTCAATGAAATTTTAGGCCCGTAACCCTCCTTTTCAACCCGCGTCTCGACGTTATGCAAGTTTATTTTGATTTCAGACACTCACATAGTTGCAATATCTCATCTCCCATTTCCTAAAGGTTCACTTCAAATATTCTTCGTGGAACTCATAGCATTCGTTGTTCTACTTTGTAAATTTTGTGTTAAATGTCTAAACATTTTGTACAATTATCTGTATGATTTTTATTGCGTATCAAACGAAAAGTCCCTTTTGTTTTGAGTGTACTAGTAAATACGATGTCTGTCGGGTCAGACGGGGGGATCTTTAAATTTCTTTATATGAAATAAAATGTTGCTCAGTCTTTTTCCAATTAAAAGGTCAACATTGTCAAGTCTTTACCTAATTGTGATTTATTAAATTTGATTTCATAATAATAATGCTTATATTAAGAAAGACCAATTAATATTTATTTATTTTTCTTCACGGGTGTTATCTGCGCAGTTTGCGAGGTGGAATAAAAAACCAGCAGATTCATTTCAATCTCGTAGAAAACCATTCGTTTTTGTATTGCAGCATAATACCAACTCCTAGGGTTGTCAGTTCAGTTTTAATTAATCCCATTCTACGCGAAATAACAACAGCAATTCAATTTACTGACCAAATAGGTTTTACTGTGCGGCTGGTACGCGCCGTCCAATTTTTCATTTTCTTCCATTTCAATGCATAATTCATAAAAACTGTTATAAATAACTGAAATATATATATATATATAGGACAATTAAAAAATATATCAAACGTTTTGCGTAGCGCTGTTATGAGCCTTGAGGTTTGTTTAAAACATATCCCGATTGCGATGGTTAACTATTAAATAATTGACATAACACTCGTTTTTGTCTCGAAATAAATAGCTTTTGTTGCTCTTTGGAGGTTTGAAGGTTGTAGAGTGAGTGAGGCACAGTTGACGCCTCTATCAATTGGTGTATTGGCATGAAAAATATTATATTTCTATTAAAATATATTTCCATTTATAATTTCCGTAAATGAAAAATATTCTTGATTGTCTGGTGCGTACTTGTAATGTTACATATAAATTAAACCAGAGTCACAGCTTATTTTATGAAACATTCAAATATCCGTATTACATTTAATGAAATATGAAGCGTTCCAATGAAATAAAAGCAAATTCCTTTTGAAAGTTTCACCGAAATTGAGTTCGACTAAAATTGGATCGGCAACAACGACATAAACTTTAAATTGGCTTCACTCACAAAAGCGTATTTTTAAAAGCACTTTGAATGTCAATCACAGTTTCTACTCGTTATCTTAATTTACTTTTATTCAAATGTTTTTTTTTTGTATTTCTATTTATATCGCATTGGTAGATTTTACTATACCGTTTTTTACCCGACTGCCGCAATGTCTTAAAAGTGAGTTGGAAAATTGTTTTTTTTTTAGAAACAAATTTGTCGCATTCACACTGACTAAAAAAATTGTCTTAATAAAATATTGATAATAATAGACACATCACGACACACGCATTGACTCAGTCCCGCACTAACATATAATCTTGTATCCCAGGCACTAAGCAACGATATGGTATAAACTACATTAATAAGAATACAACGTCTAAGACGGGTACGCGAAACAAGGAGTCTTGCAAATAACAAAGTTCCGTTCCCGCCAGGATTTGAATCAGGAACCTCTAGCGTAGCAGTCGGCTTCTTCCACAATTGCGCCACCGAGGTCGCCAATGTCGCTTCCATAATATTTAAAAATGAGGAATTCAATACACAAAACACTTCCTGTATCAAAATTCAATCAATTCAATTAAGCCTGAAGGATCTGTTTGATTGATTTCGAAGGTTCCTTTATAATTGAAGTTAGATCATGGACCCGAAACTATGTTATGAATGCCCTTAAGTAAGCTCTTAGCTGAAGACCAGTTTAGTTTCTCTCTTAATTGATTAATCTTAATGGCAAGTTAAGATCGGATAAGTTAATGCTTACAAAGGCCTGGTAACCGAATCGTCCGGAGCTAAACGGATTGTTCCGCGACTGTGTTGTGAGTAATTGGATCATAGATTTTTTTAATGAGTATTATTAGAGATTAAATTCTGTTACTTTGATAGTCGACTACATACTAAAAGTAAGATCTCATAGAATTTATAAAATTTGTATAAATGCAGTTTGTTTTCAAATTTGTGATCAAAACTTTTATTCAGACAGTTATCGTTATTTATCTACAATTTTACATACATCTAAAACATGTTTAAATTGTTTGATTATACTATGATATGTATCTGTCAAGAGGGTAGGTTTTTTGAACTTAATTATAGAAATAATAAAAAAATACTTAACTATAACTCACTTTGTTATATTCATTTCGCAGGGTAGGACAGATTGAAATGGCAATGACATCATTGGTCGTTATAAATGGGAATGATATGTGTGGTGCAGAGGAAATCAATTTGCCGGTCGACTTCATTTCACAGACGAAGCTTTCATTTGGCTCGGCCACATATGTCACTGCCCGACACTTTGCATAAAATGTTTAATAGCTTTCACTCCTATCTTGTCACAAAAAAGTGTAATAGTAACATTATTAAAATATTTACTATCTGACATACAAAAATACCTATGAAAACAAAAGTGAAAAATCAATTTACTCTTCCTTTCATGTCCAAAGAATGAGGCAAAATAACTTTTAAAAAGTCCAACTACGGGGTCATTTAAATTTTAAGCATTTTATGGATTAAAACATTCAGTTGGATTTAAAATTTTGCTATTCGAATGAGTTCTTTGTGCTGGATCAGCGTTTTAAGGAACCACAGATTGCAGCCGAAGCTAAATGGAAATGTCAAATTGTAGAGTCGGTAGTAAAAGAATATTTTACACTTCCACTGAGTGAAATACGTTTTAAAGCTGACGAGTTTTCAGTGAATTTGATTACGATGCTAGTCCATGGAATCCATGAAGCGAAAACATTGTGATTTTTTAGAATTGTTCGCGCATTTTAAACAATCTGGTAGTTACGAAATTGTTTCGTATCATTATCGTCAATAGTCAATATTATCTGTAAAAACATAGAAAAAACAGTTTGCACTAATAAACTTTGTTATGGAATAATAAATTGCATCTTCAAAAAAAGACCGACAAGATGTAGAATAGTTAACTCGATCCTCAACAATAACCTATTTAAAGTCGTAGTCAATTAGATTTTCATTCGTGCAACTACTGCAACTGGAGTGAGCTGCGCTGCAATAGTTTTCAAATTGAAGACAGTTTACAAGTGCTCGCAAGCGCAAGTACCGAAGTCATTTACAAACTTGCCCGTGTATTACGGCCTTGCCTCACTATCCCATTGTTAAATTACAGGCTAGATAGAAATGAATAGATCAACTTGTATACAAGCAGCTTTGTCTGATCATTAATTGTTTCCCGACGATGTCTTTAACCCTTGAAACTTTAAGATCCCATATTAATATTGTTGCGTTATGAAAAGACATTACCGAGACAAATGGTGGACATCTCGCGATTCTGGAGGGGCGAAGTTTATTATTTCTGATCGGTTTTAGTTTATTTCAGATAAATAGCTTATAACACTCAATTATATACCTATAGTTTATTCAATAATGTCAATCTGTATCGAAATTTATGGTTTACTGCTACATGTTGTGCATATGTATTTTAATTCGTATTTTGATGTATTTATTTAACAGTAAGTATTCATGCTCTCTGTGGTTTTTTATGAAGATACTTATTCTGTCGAGCGGTATCAAGGTGGACATATGAGCTTTTTAGAAAATGTTTAATGTCCACTTATATTTCAGATGTGTTTTCTAAAATTAATGCCCGAGATAACTTGAATGCTAGAATAAGATTTCTAAAAACCTACCTGTACACTTAAAGCCCCTCGTGCGGAAAGGTAAGGATTTTCTTGCACATTTTCCCTGTTAAATCCTTTTTCCTTCAATTTTGTAAAATTTGAATTCTTTGAAAAATTCTTCGACACTCTTTTTGAAAAATAATTCGTTACGAAAAACAGTTCTTCAAAAATTACGGGAAATATTGAGTTTTCTCTTATTTCAGATAAAACAGAAGCTGAGTTAAAACGGTCATATGTAGGCATGTGGTTTTGAAACTCCTATATAAAGCAAGTCTCTTCAGTTAGTACCTCATTCCCTTTAATGATTATGGGAAGGTGTTGTAAATAGGTTTACATTAAGCTCTTGGAACCAAGTTGCAGTCCAGAGGTTGTTCGTTGCCAGACAACGTTTTAAAGTATTCTTCAATTTGCATTTCTTCCAGGATTGCAATTGCTAAGTATCCTTGACAAATTGAGATAGTTACTTTAAAAATGTAACAATGTCTTTTAATTATTGATATCGCGAAAATTTTATAAGTAACTATAAAATAAATTTGAAAGTACGAGTACAATTTTATTATAAATTTTGAAATTGAAGACAATTTGACCTTCAAAGCTAAAATATTTGGGATGTCTGTTAGTATGGACGAGTGAGGTGTTGGGTGGGCTATTGTCATTATTGTCCTTTAAATAATACCTCATCATTATTGTTCAATACCTTCACAGTGTCTTCTGCATCGAATTTTGTTTGGTTCATAGACACGCGTCTTTGATATTTAGCTCAAGTAGTTGAAACGTTTGAGAACGCTCTTAACATAGTTAGTTGTTATGTATTAACGGTTGAACTCAAGTTGTAGCCTGCGGCCTGAACAACTTGTAGCTCAGCTCTCTTAGTCTTATGTTATTTGTTTATCCATTGAATAAGCTTGTCTTCGAATATTGATACATTTCTTTTAGTACTATAAAGATTGTCGTTCTAAAATGTTGTTAAATAAATAAGATGGAGATTTCAAGATTAAACGAAAATAAAAAATGAATTAATTTGTGTTTAATCAAAGTTTTTTTTTTTTGACTTTCCATACAACTTATCACCTGTCCACATCAAAAAGGTTTTGTGCATAAATTAAGAACACATCTTTTCCACCAAAAAAAAAAAGGATTTTTATGAAGGTATATAAATGAAGGACAATTAGTTAACCATGTTTCATTGTTTGTTTCAGGTAATATTCATTTCGCAGTGCATAAAACAAAAACCGTAATCAATTGATCTAAAGTCAGTATTAAGTATGCATGCTTAATTCACCTTTACTAATTTATGTGGAACATGACAAATGAACAATAGAAACGAACCAGATTTTCTACTAAGGTATGTTTTTATGTCGGACAGATTAATTGTGCTTGATATGCATAAATAAGTTAATTGAATGCTTCGAGATAACCGCTACAAATAAGATAGTTTGATTACATGTCACTGTTAGAATAGGAATTACATTGAACCAGTCTGTGAGATCTTTATACCTAGTCGAATACAGTGACCAGGTTTCTTATAATTTATCTTAAAATATATTTCCAATACTGAATCGTTCATAATTATTTAATAGTTCTAGTTTCCTTAATCTTTTGATTGAGAAACCTTCTTTGAGTAATTACCATTGCTATCGAAGGTGGGATCTAAAAGATTAAGGGTGAGTTTAAAAGGTTGTAAAGTTCAGAAAGTTGTCGCGATGATAAACGTCGCAGGAACCTTGGATCGGGTCCATTACTGTAACTGCTCCCTAACTTGTAATTTATGTTATAAACTTTAAACTACGTCTAACCTGCCTTCGCCTTACGTTTAAATCCTGCAAAGTTTTACTTTCTACGTGAATTTACTCTCGTTATTTACTAGGCAGGATTACTAGCGCCCTGCTTGCACTCAAAATACAAGTTAAAGTACTGACTCTTAAATTAAAACAAGAATAATTTTGATAATGTAAACTCACTGGGTCAGGTATATTTTCGGTGTACAAACGCAAGCGTTCCATTTGATAATTACTATTAACTCGGTTGTCTTACATAAATTAAACAAAGCTATTAATTCTGAAAGTTTTTCTTCTTATGTAATGAATAGTTAATTCATCTAGTCTATTATATATACAAATTCACTACATGGTATAAAACAGTCGCATCCCACTGTCTATATGTATGCCTATATCTTTAAAACCAAACAACGGATTTTGATGTTTTTTAAGATAGAGTGATTAAAAAGAAGGTTAAATATATTTATTATATGCAAAATATTCGTGCGAAGCCAGGGCGGGTCCACAATCACAAGTTTGCGCCGGCTACGTTATACGTTAATGATCACATTCGTATTCAGTTACTACGCGTACTACAGGTAGGTGCTACGAGTTATTCGTAGTCGACCGTCAGTCGAAATTTGAATTGGTTTCCATAAAGCCAAATTGCCGTAGTAAAAATACCTACGGTTTTTGCCGTACATTTTACAACACAGTATTCCCTTAATCATGGGTTTCAATGTATGTACATATATTAAAACGGTACTTGTTAATAATAAAGAATTTCATAAAATAGTTTTTCAGTATAAGAATACAAAGCACAAATAAGCCTTGTTCAATTGATCCTCTTTCTGCGACACAGTAGTTCAATAGAGCATTCTCTTCATATTTAATAAAGGATTCAAGTGGACAGAATCGCAGAGCCAATATTGGCCTCGACTTGAGCACAAAGAGTAACTTTGTTTGCTCGAAATACACGTTAGGTTATTCATAGAAACACGAAACAAGGGTTAATACTATCATCATACCAACAGCAGATTCATGGTATGATTTCAATATTAATTTGCGAAACAACGATACACTGTTTTGTATAATGGACTTTACAGTCATATAAACAATGAATATGTCTATGTACACACATGCAAGCATACGTAGAAATAGCCTGTCAAAGTCCCACTGCAAGGATCATGTCATGCTTCATTAACAGAAGGTTTCGGTCCAAAAGTGTATGGACTATAGCCCAAAGCCCCTCTGGCTAGAGTAATGACGCCGTCGGCCCAATTCGCATTGGTAGACTGGTTTTGTAATATCCACTTCTGTCTATCAGTTTTGGGAATAAACACTTGACAATTTGTTGAGTATAATTATCCTATATGCATTATTTATTTTACTTTATTTGGAAAACAAACAGTTATTATAATTAATTAAAATCAATTCAACAAAAAAAAACATAAACCAATAAAGTTTCCGCTGGAAATTTACAAAACAAATAATATTGAATTCAAAACAAAGAAATTAAAATTAACATGAAACAAAATAAATAATCATTATACAATAAATTAACAAAGAGAAAAAAACGGCAAAATATTATACACAATTACTTTTAACGATTCTCCTAAAGGAGGAATAAGTGCAATTGAAAATATTGACGGTCACAATGATTTACATTAAATGACTTACATGCTCTTGTTGTAAATGAATTAGCAGCGAACTTGGTTCTACAAACGGGAATATGGAAAAGATGTGAACATCTAGAATTATGGCAAGGAAAACGAAATAATATACTATTAAGGAGTGAGGAAAAACTTAAAAACTTATTTTGAATTCTTTCGATATTATTGATTTAAATGTTAAATAATGGGTTCCAGATTGAGGAGCAATACTCTAAGATGGACCTAACAAAGCTATTTAATAAAATAATTAATAATACGTCCAATAAAACCCAACATTTTGTAGCCCCTGTTAATTATTTTGTTTACATTTGAGTTGTAAGACAGCTTACTATCTAGGATTACTCCAAGGTCTCTAATCTCACTAGCTCGTGGATTCACAGTATTACCAACAGCCTAATCGAAGGTCAACGGTCTAGTTTTACGGGTGAATGAAATAAAATTACCTGTGTTTTACTCCGGAGGTGACAGGATTGAACGATGAACATTATCATTTTACAGTTACTGCTTGACTTTTATCTCGAAGGTAAGACTAAAGCCAGCGAAGAAGATCACTATGTATGCCGACTTCACCTAGTTTCCGTAGTAAAAACGAGTGCGGTACCCTATCAAATGCCTTACAATAATTTTATTTTTTGCATCAACCTTATCCATTGCCTGAGAGACTGTCTGAGTGAACTCACAAAGGTTAGTTTCAGAACTCCTTTTGTTTAAAAAGCCATGCTGCTGTAAAATGATAGTTGGTCTTAAGGCTGGGAATATGGCATCGTAGACTATTTTTCCAGTAACTTAGGGAGTGTAGATAGCTTTGATATTGGTCTATAATTAATTATTTAATTATTATCGTAAGTAGGACTCGCGTGGAGGTTTCGATTTGTGCAAATAATATAAACTTGAGTTATGATAGCTGTACTGTATTATTTTCTCATAGGATAAATGTTAAATACAGGAGTAGATTGTTTATTTAATCTATCGTAGAAAATATTTTGAAAAACTATGAATAATGGTTTCGTAAATTTTCTAAAACCTGTTTAATTCGTACTGTATTAGTTTATCAAAGCAATTGTGGGTTAACAACACAGTTAATTATTTAAGTGTTAGAGGAAATTATCCATTAATATTATAACTACAAAAAAAGGAGAATTTCATAAGAATTTGTTAAGCAAAACGACCTTTACTTCAATGAGGTAAATTAGCGTAAGAAGTGAGGTACTTGTAGATACTCCGAACGAGTGGTACTTTAAAACGGTAGAAACTGTTCACATTTCTCATTCAGTCTTCAGATCATTAGCTTCATCCATCAAGACAGACTCGTTACAGCTCAAGAGCGATTAACCGAGAAAAATATCAGATTTTTATTATAACGTTCTCGTTGTAAGGTTGTCTAGAAATTCTTGTGAAAGAATAAAAAAAATACAAGAATTCTGTTGTCGGTTTCAAATAAATGTTGGGTTTTATTTACTTAGTTTTAAATTTAAATAATATTGAAGAACAGCAAACGGTTAATACTGAACATTTTTTTATTGTTGTGAAACGTTTTCGGATATTTAAAAAAGATACAAAAATTATGTAAAACGTAGGAAGAAAGCTTTGAATCGGTTTTCCATTGTTATATAGGATAGGTACTGAATAGGTCCATAAATTTTTGTTGCAGATTTTCTTCATAAATTTTAGTTAATTAAAATACTAGAAATGTATTTGAGCAACATTATTGTGTTCTATTTATACTTATGTTAGGTACTTACTTAACAGCATTGCCTCACCTCATTTGATTATTGTCTGTCTAAGACACAGTTGAAAGTAAAAAACCCTTTTTCATATCTGTAGTCTATATAACTATAACCATCTATCTTTTAAAATTTAACATTTTCCACGTCTAGATAGAATATGTATTTGACTTACCATACGACCTGGAAAGTCGCCAACGGTTTCAGACAACGCTGTTATTAGCTACTACTTGTGTTTTACTTGTGTTGTACAAGTTCCATCAACTATTCATAATCAAACCTTACCTAAAACTTCCCAGACAAGCTTAGTCGACTAGACTATCAGTTACCAAAGTCATCAAAACTTGAAAAGCTCGTTACATATGAACGCATTCGTTTTATACGTTTCTGCAGCTGCTGTAAATTCACCTTCATTTCATGGAGTAGCCATTGGAATATTAATAAAGGTTCAAAAATACTTTTAAAATATTTTTTCGGTAGTGGGTAATGGCGGCTTTGCCGAACGATTTGAATTAAATTTACATTTCAATCGCGCTTCATGGTAAAAACATGAAACTCGGAATACTGCTATCGCTGAGAGCTTATGAAAATTTTAACAAAACCAAACTAAAAACACTTACATATATACATTAAGGTGTTTACATTATGAGAATCCATACAATTTGCTGCTTTCTTACCAGGATTTCACCCATAATTTACCTGCTGACAGCAAGTACTGTGTCATAAGTATCACACGGGATTTACAACCTGCTTAAATAAGAATTAGCGTGAAGGATACACCTTGTGCGTAACTCGGAGAAAACGTAGAGGCGACGGTTTTCCAGCATTTATGAATAAAATTATAACCTTCTTTGACATCATTTAAAGCTAAGAAACGCTTACTTCGCTTTCATTATTCAAGTCTCTTCTCCATTTGGGAAAATGATTTTCTTTCAACTGTACTTTGTACTAATCCAGGCGCATGTAAAGCGTAGTATGAAACACGGTTACGGCATCAAAGCTAAATTTTTCTTTAAATATTCATAAAGGAGATACGCTGTGGCTTCTTTCAAAATACATTTTTATTGGATGCAAACCATCGCTGGAGGTTCACGGACAAAGTTGCCAAGCGCGGTTTAAGTACTTTGTTTCGAGACTCGGTTGACTAAGCCAATCCCTGGTTAGTGAAGGATGCATGTATACAAAGTCGGTGTTTGCGTTTCCTTCATACAACATCAAGGCGGCTTTAGACAGGTCGAGTGCGAAGCGGCAGTAAGTTGTAAACTAGTTTTATTTGAGCATAACAATAGTCCCGCCGGGTGGGGAACGTGTCTCCCATAGTCCTGGCTTTATTCACTGCTTTCTCGTTTCACTTTGTATGTTTTATTACAACTATTGTTACATCGTTTCAGATATTTAAAAAAAAATGCGGCTACGAGTTGCTTTGCAATGTGGACACCACGTTTATTGAAAAGTTTAAATTCAAAAAACACTTAAATTAGCTATCCAAGGGTAAATGTAAGGTACTACGAGTTAGCAGAACGATTTTAATCCCTACTTGCAATTATCTTATAGGATATCAGAGGCAAATAACATTCATTAATATTCCTGCAAGTCAACGATACAGTTATTCTAAGGGTTGTGTGGTACGACGCTAGCAACGCACAACCATTTTTCTGATAGCATAATATTAGCATGCATAGTGTTCAGTAATTTTTACACCTTAGTTCTAAAAAACATTTTTGGTGTAATAAACCACGTTTTATAGGATTATTATTATTTGGTTTAGAGAATGACTAGTGAGTGAGTTAATATAATTCGAAAGTAGAACAAACAGGTCATGTCCGTGAGCGGTAGAATGCAATATTTATACTACACGTGACGTATGAGCTATGAGGGTGGGCTTTTGTTATCACGTATTCGCCAAACAAACTCGACATTTAGGGTGGCACTAAACTATCTTATATCAGTTTTTTTTTCTATAGCCATTACATGTACCACAAATTCAATTCTTATCGTTGCACTAGACAACACGATTTTTTGCCTTTTAACCAGGTATATATATTCGGCCTCTTTGGTGTATTAAATAAAGTATTTACAGGAAAAAAATAAAGAAAATAATACATAGAGATACAGATTACAATTTTTTTTTAACTCTCTATATAGAAGAAAATCTACATCAAAGAAATGTATATAAATGTAAAAATCTGCTAGTGAGTATCGTTCGTGGATAATATATTGTGTTTTTAGAATATTAATAGTTATTAAAAGTGGTTATCAGAAATTATGTTGTTTTTTTTGGGCGAATAGGACAGTTGAGATAGAAGTCAACACAATATAAATACTTCTTTGTGAAGCCAACAAAATTATTTAACCCACATCTCTTTTGCACAACGATTAAGGTTTTCCAATTTTTTTTAAAGCCATGGATAATTTTGCATATTAGACGGAGACGGTTTTTGTTATGTTTTCGTTATCTATACGTAATAAGTAAAATTAATCATAAAAGAATATTTTTGTAGGCTAGATATAAAATATATATCTTATATAAGTCGTGAAAGACATCAATTTTATTTTATGATTCAAATAAGAAGAACGAAATGCATGGGTTTCCTGTGTTAAAAGTTCCCCTATTTTTTTTGTTGGAAATGCGAACTCTGCAAAGTATATAGTTATGGTTACAAAGATTATCATATTCCCTATTCTACAGGCTTAGAATGTATTTGGTGTTTGAAGGTTTACTCCCTTGTGTACTTGAAAAAATAGGCATTATAAGCAACAAACACCGGGAGATACTCCCAAGACAATGCAGCAACGAAGAAATTATTATTTCCTTTGGTTAAGTAAAGGAAATAATAATTAACAATTATATTAACATTTTTGTTGAACATTAGCTTCAAAAGAAGGCTATATTGTATTTTGCGCAGGAAATGGGTGTTTTATTGTTACGCTAACGTATTCTATTTCTTACCAAAAATAAAACTAGATGCAAAAAAAAACTGCTTTTTAGGTTTAATGCTAAATGACATTGAAGGTACAGGAGGAAGGACATTCTTATCTATCTGATGCTTTTATCTAATACTATAAATGTAAATACATATATTACATATATATGAAATATATGTCATGATTCATTTATAAATGGCACAAAAATATAAAATATTAATTTTTGTTCTTCGTTCATTTCACTTTTCTTGAAATTCAGAAAGTTTTGGTAGCTCCAAAAACTGTAATTCAAAATGATTTCAAACCTCAACTTGCCGGAACTATAATCACTATATTAAAGGTATAGGAAAGTTTCTGACAACCCTAACTTTCTTGCAAGAAGTTATTGTTTTCGCTTGTCACATGTTAGATATATTGTTTGACAGTGAAAAAAGACCGTTCGAGTGACACCCTGGAATTGTGTTCTGTAGAATGTTTTCATGGTTACCGTTGAAAACTAATGTGGCTGTATTCCCTTCTTACCTTTTAAAGTTAACGAAAATAAATAATCTATAAAGAAACGCCAGTTCCTAGTTTTTTAATAATGTTAAAGTTTATTTTCATGTTAATTTAGTATTCGTTCGTAATATTGTACATTTGTAGCAACATAGTTCTTTTACAGTTATAAGTTAACTGTGTCTGACAGTTACCTTAAAAGAAAAATAGCCTGAAGAAGTAATGGAAAACAATTCAAAGAAGTATTTCTCTGTGTGTGTGTCAGTAACACAATTATTATACTTTAGTTTCTTATTTCTTCGAAAGGAAAACATCGAAAAAAAAATTGTTTTTTGATGTTTCTAACAGAAGTAAAACATTGTTCTTTAAATTAAAAATTATTAGTAAAATCGACAATACGTAACTTTTCTAACAATCTGAATTGCTCTATATATATTTACGCAATAATATTTAAAATTTTCGATTTTCTGTCTAAGTTATTGCATTTTGCGAAAATGTATGTTATTACTGATTCCAAAAAAGCTGCTTAGCTTGAAAGTATATTCCAACTAATATGTACACATATGACACCTAATTTTAATTAGTATAAGCAATTAGGTTTATTTACAAAAAATAATTTCTTTAGTACAATAGTTACGACACATTACGCATGAAAGATTCGAGCAAATGTTTGCTTAAAATAAAAATAACAAACAAAACGTTCTCTCGCAAACGTACTACATAAGCCTGGGTGAGCACGGCCTGCGAATTTACCTTCCATGAACAGTCGAGAAAAATCTCGTGTTTAGTAGACATTGCGCGCTGCATATGTTGTTTATTTTAAGCGGCAGGTGCACATCGAGCGATGAACGGATTGTTTATTTCGGTAGGTGAAGTGGATTTGATTGCGATGTCTGTGTGAGTAGCGGGACGGACGGCCACGGAAGGCTGGCACCGTGCCAGTGGAGCCGTCAATTCAACTCCTAAAAGCGTCAGACTACTAAAAATCCACACTTGATTGTATTTCGATTTGTTGCAAATGTTTCGAATGCTTCTTATAAAATAAAAAACGAAGCATTAAAAACAAGCTTCCATTATCATAATCTCCAATGCTCTGAGTTTTAAAGTTTTAAAAATTCCTGAAAATTGAAGTCGTTTCTCAAAACAACATCATAAAGTTCGCTTCGAAGTTTTATCTTTAAGAATCTCTAGATCCATAAACTAAAACTTTTCAAAGAACGTTCCATTTTATCTTTTTAAGCAAACGATAAATGTTTTCTACCTTTATCTCGGACGGTTGTTCCTCAAAGAGCTCTTTTCTTAAGCATCAATGGAGCGATAGATTCGGAACGTAGGTCGACAGACAATTTCCTGCCCTGACCGTTGCTTTGGGCCGAGGATTTTCGGTCTTCCTGGTTTCCCTCGAGGGCTGACCTGACTACTCGATAACGTAGGTTCAGACTAGCGTGTTTTTGGAAGTTTTAAACATTATTTTAACATTTGCCTTTTCAACAAAAAAAAGTAGTAATCAATAGAAATATTCACAAGTGGTGCGGATTTTGTTGAATAAAAAATGAACGATGCCGACAACTCGTGCTCTTAAGTACCTAATAAAGTTAAAAAACGCTCTTCTATACGAGAACTGACAACTGATAAAAGAAGATCGTCATGTACTGGGGACAGTTGATTTTTTTCCGTAGGACACACCACGGACCTGCCATAAGATTTCCATGCAAATGTCCATGGAGCTTATAATTGTGGCCTACTCTTTGTCAGTGTTTAACAAAGCATATATTTGGCAGTTATGGTCAATAAACTATAAATCGAAATATAAGGTTCCTTAAAAAAAATTCAACGTTTTGAGGTTATTTTAAATAATATACCGACACCAATAGAACTAATCACTAATCACATATGACAAGTATTACTTTCGTTTCAAAGCGCCTTGTTCGTAGCGATCTTCAGTCAGTCGTATGTTTGCTTTATGATTTACACAGGCTTCTTTACTCAAGAGTTCGTTTTCTAAAAATAGTCATTGCATTAATAATTAATCATGTCGGAACAGTCTGACCTTAATATTACAGAAGACCAACAAAATAACATTGCATTGTGTTTCAGCTAGTAACCAAGGTCGGCAGATCTCTTCCACGAATGTTTGTGGTTGGGGTTGTGGAGGGAATTGGGGTGAAGGGGGTTTAAAGGCTTCCTGAACTGCTAACCTTTAGGATGCTTTTGCTACCTTGATCGTGAAATATGAACGGCTAAAGTCATTCTTACATTTACCGTAGTCGGGTAAGATGTTAACGGTTCCCAGATACTAAAAGTATTTAACCAAATCTATAAGTGAATAGGCTAATACTTTAATTGTACTATTAAAAAGTACTTTTAAAATTTCTATCCTCCTCTATTTTTTTGATGCAACTCATAATATTTTTATGTAATTAACTGATAAGTTACAAGGAACTTTTACTGTAACTTGTTAGTTATATGAAACTATTCTTTAAATATATATGAATAATGATGGGTATACATCGAACATGTTCCAGTAAAGTTGCATTAAACTCAATGTTTATTAAGTTAGTTTACAGGCTACTTAGAATTTAGAGCCGAATCCCGCTTGATTCCGAGCTTTTGTTAGAGAGGTACATTTTATGTTACTACTTCCTAGTTAGTAGTAGGTACAACTTTACTAAGGTTTACTTAGAAGCTAGCTAAGGCTTCTTTCAGGTGAACAAGCATTCCTTAACTTTTTTTTTGAGTCTCGACACATGAAAGGCACTTGCCTTTTTGTGTTTTTCCCATCGATCCATTCCAGTTTCCCATATTATACAGGTAGTAGGTAGAGAACGTATCAGTGAAAATGCGATATAAATAATTCAATAGAGGGATCAAATTTTGCGCTTGTGACTGAATGAGAAAAGAGCCAGACAAATTTGAATTTTAAAAGGATTGACATTAAAGGTCTTTTTGGGTAGCTTTTAAATAGAGATGTATTTTCGACCACAATTTATTGCAGCTAATGAACGTTTGAAGAATTTGATAGGTAGCTTAATAAAAGACAATGTACTTTATAAATACTTGATTTAATCTTTTTAATTTTAAATGTATAAAAGCTCTTTTAAACGTATAATCCAGCCGTTTTTATAATTATTTATATGTTAAAATGGAATGGTATCTTTAAATTAAACTTTCCTCATTTCTGAATGTGTTCGTAATTTTGGTATAAGGAAGCGGTGTATAAGGAATTCATGGCAATGATTATTTATTCTAAGAATTAAATAAATGTCTATTTTGTTTTTGGAAATAAAGATATTATTCTTATTAATTTTGTTTATTCATAAAAAAATTTGAATATGAAATAAAAAAGCTGGTTACCTATTGTCTAAAAATCTTAAAAGTAGTATATTTCTTAAAAGTAGTAGTAAATTTATACGTATATATTTTCATCACGTAGCTTATAAAACAGAATTACTTCGTTATAAGTTTTCAAACTTCAACTTAACAAGTTAACTTTAGGTATCGTTAAAGATTATGCCTTAACTGTTGAACTAAGAATATAATTATATTTTAGAAACGCAAGATTGTTTCACATAAAACTTTATTTCTTTTAAAGTAATAGCTTTGGCCAAAGAATATAAAAAACAATCATTTTCGTGCAATTTTTTTGTAAGAGGAAAAAAAATCCTAGGTAAAAACAGTTTATTTATATATACTTACCACAAATATGGCAAAGAAGCTTACGGGCCGCCTGATAGTAAAAATATGGACGTTTGCATCTCGCAAGTGACGCCTTGCATTTTATTCTAAGAAGTAAAAGATTTCAATAGAAAACAATTACAAAAAATGGAAACTTTTAATACTAAATTTGTAACTAAAAATAATTTGATAGCAGAAATATAAAAACGTTTTTTGCAGGTAACATAATAATCTTATATAATACGCTATCCTCACAGTAGGTAGCTTAATATCGAGCTTAAAGTACCTAGTAATATATCAGCCAGCCATTACGTTATATTCAAAGCGAAAGTGGCTCTAGCGTTCCGAATAATGTCTTAGCAATCACTCCACCTGAAGGACTCTCATCACAGGAAAAAATGCCTTTCGTTATTGGCGGGAGGACGTTACGCTATGACCTAAAAGGTTCTAAAAAAGATATATACTTACCATTAAAAAAGAGCGTGATAAATAATGTAGGGAAGCCACGCTTTTCATTTTATATTAATAAAACCAAATAAGAAATTTCTTTTGATTTTTGTCGAATTATTTCGGAGAACTTTGTTCGTGACGTAAATCAAACGTCGTCGCTCTACTTTTACACTCCAATTACTTTACATTACAAAGCAGATTTGAAAAAAAAAACAAAAATTTTAATCTAGTAATTTGTTTATATAGTATAAGTACAGTAAGTAGAAGATGGTAATAGAAAAAAGATCTGTAGAATAATAAAGCTCAGTGTTGCCAGTCATCTGCTTTTTTTAGTGACACGAGTTTTTAGTTCATTATTTCATGAAAAAAATTCGCGAGACAATAACATATTATTACAAAAGAGTGGATGAAAATAGTGGATTGAAATAAACGTACCTGTTCTCTTTGGTACTGGAAAAAATACGAATATAAAGCAAACATTTCAAGATTTGGGCTTTTACTTATTCAAAAGCCCAAACAAACAAACAGGATTCGAGTTGTATACGATCGACTTTTTCAGTCCATTCGTTTATTCAGTTTGTAAAAGAAAAGTCAACGTTTGCCCAGAGACTACCTGCCTGAAGGCTAACTATTTGTTCCCCTTCCAGGCAACAAAAAGATCGAAGCAATTCTTCGCGCTTTAGGGATTTTTTAGTAGTTTTACTCTGAACTACTTGAGTCTTTACTTAGGACAAGCGCTTATAGAAACTGGAATGGAATGGATTTTTCAATAGGATAATTTATTAATGAGGGTTGATATTTGAAATGTCGTGATCAAACCCGCATGCTAGCGATTTCGACAGTTCTAATTCTCTGATATTTAATGTAATAATGTTTATTGATTTAGGAGAAAAAACCGTGTTTAACAGAAGATATTTTGAAAATGCCATTTTGTTGCGCAAATTTTGATTTCAAATAAATGCTGCAGACATAGCGTAAGGTTTAACAATTTTTTTTAATTCGTGAATAATTTTTAAGAGTTTAAAGAGTTTTAAACTACATTACTTATGTAATGGCGTAAGCGGTTAATAAAAAAAAAACATGCTCTGATATACATTTAAACTGAAAGACATTGATTAAAAACATATCGTTTTATGCCATTTGATAAAAACCTTGTCGCCTGACTGAATTGGATTTCTCAAAAACAAACATATCGGTTCTGTAAACGCCTGCGAGTAATTTGCTATAAATTTTAACTAGTCTGACATCAAAAAGTAAAGGTCTTTGAAGGATTTATTTCAGTGACTGAATAAATTAAAATATAAATTAATAGAAAATGTGTAAATTAATGTTTTATTGTTAACTTTAAAATAATTCTCAACTGTTTTCCAATTTGAATTTGATTTCGTTGTAAAGTAATCCAGCACGTAATTAACAAATGTAAATAGGGGCCTAATATAAGGGAACGTACATAATAATACGTTGGAAGATTAGTCGGGAATCACGTTATAGTGATTAAAGGGTGAATTGTCGGGAAATACGAGTAAATACTTTAATTAGTTATTTATTAATTACGGAACATGATACCTCACGCCTGAGCCCTTACTCTGAAATGCCGCCACCGAAACTTCGGCCCGACCGAACAAATAATCAACTATAAATACTACTCTCGAAATCAATGCGTCCGGTATCTTCGAAGTAAGGCTTTTGATGTTATATGAATGACGTCAAACAAAGTTCGATCGGAATGATTGGATCTGCGAGTCAGACTAACACGACCGAAAGACTTTCGTAGTAGGAAACACACGAACATTCGGGCGATTATTCGTTCTTCGTCGTTTCGGAGTAGACAGCCTGGTGATTTTTATATAAATATTACATGATGAAGATTTCTGGACGATCGTGCCGATTAATATTAAAAAAGCAAAATACAACCTAAATTGTTGAAACTGAAATAAAAAGTGTATAAGTAAATTAATTATACAAAGATTGTAATGATAATTTTAAATTACGTTTCAATGAAAAGAAAAATAAAAGGCCATAAGCTCTGCTATAGTTTAGTCTATTGATAACACCATCAATTCCTGTAGATACGAAACTGATTACCCGTGGGAACATTTAACTCAATACTAGTCCCCTCCCCGTTGAGATACCTACTCTATAATACAACCTACATCATTAAAGAAACCTTCAAAAGTTTAACATAATATGTTTTCGAGGTTAAAATATTAAACTAGCTTTTGATTTTCTTCATTATGTGGTACTTTAATTTGATACTGAACTCTACTGCTGATAGTATCTAATATTTTATTAATCTTGGCAATCATGTAGAACAATTTTTATTTAATTAATGTTAAATTAATATTATTTTTTTCATTCTCGTAAATGATATTGTCGATGACATGCAATCTCGTATTACGTATATTAGTAGATACCGTGGATCTTACAAAAAAAATCTTAGGAAAATACTATTAATGAGATAAGATGCTATGAATTAGTTTTTTGTCACTTCTGAAAATTTTATAAATTTTATAGTAATGCGGGATTGGACTATTTGATATACATGTGTCCGATAAAGGGAGCAGTCCGCGTTGGGGATTTCAGGTTCCCAGTGATACCTACTTACCTGTTTCATACTCTTATCGGGTTTCAGAGCTGACTGGCACTAAGCTCCACCGTACTGAAAATCGTATGTACGTTAATTTATGAAATACCGACGCTGCTATTCCAGATGAGATCGGACGGTTGACAGGTGGAAATCAAAGGCATAAGGTAGACTAGCTACATTTTCACTGTTAATCTGAACTCAGTAAAGTGCCTAGGTTTTCAGGATATTGCAAGCCCAGAGAAAATTTGTCCATTTGTAGTTTTTACTGTTATGTATGCCCATTACTATTAAATATTTACTTCGCCCTAGATATTTCATTAAAACACAGCACACCATACATAACTATGTGCAAACAATGAGATATGTTTAAAATGTCTTGTAGCTGTACTAAACTGAAAAATACACAAATCAGGCGTAGGTTTTTGCGAAGAAATAACAAAGATTCTTTTTCTGAGCAAAGCTTAAAGATTATACCTTTTCCTCGAAACTCAAAACTTTTATAAATTTAAATCTTCCTCCACGGTTAATACAATTAAAATAATTAATTACTTTAAAAACACTACTCAAATAAATCTTTTAATGTTTTCACTCGCGATGTAAATAAAGTGAAATTAGCAAGCGCGCCCGATCTTTTGCAAACCGTGTAAAACTTCATCATAGGCAAGCCTTGCTTTTTTGGTACCTATATGAATCTACAAATAGTTACATCTCACAGTGAAAAAGTGAGACTGTTTAAATAGGAAAGAAAGAAACCGGAATAGAAGCCCGGTTGCAAGCCAACCCGTGCGAGCGAGATGAGTGACCGAGTCTCTGGAAGAGTGGGTTACACACAGAACTAGCGCTGCGGAGAAGCGTAACGACTTGCGTGCCATAATTTTGGAACGAGTTTTGCAAAGCCTTTGTGTATTTTGCAATGGACGGGGAGCGTGAACTTTTAAAAAGTTTGATAGCAAATATTCTTGATCGATAAATACATATTTGAGTTAGTCTAGCTGGGTTTTCGGGCATGTATGACAGTACCGCCACTGTTTGGGCTCATGATTTATAGGCTTTTTTCGAACGAAATACTTGATTGATGCCTCTTTGCAGCTAAAATAAATAATAAAATTAGGGCTTATTTGAAAAACGATCACAAGTTATTAGGCAACGAAGTGACGGCATCTTCA
Source organism: Choreutis nemorana (assembly GCA_949316135.1). Classification (NCBI taxonomy): domain Eukaryota; kingdom Metazoa; phylum Arthropoda; class Insecta; order Lepidoptera; family Choreutidae; genus Choreutis; species Choreutis nemorana. The sequence continues at coordinate 7,690,887 of OX438598.1, forward strand.
AACTGGATTCGGGCTACCCTACTAACTGACTATGGGAAGGTCAACTAAGGGGTTGAGATTTTTACATTTTGCAAGTATTCTGAGGTTTACCATCAAGACGGCCTAAGTATGGAATGTTTCTTAAGCTTTGAACATACAAATAGTGATGCAGAGACGTAGGAACTTCAGTGGGAATCTCTTCTACTTTTCGCACTTTAAATACCTAACCTTTTTCCAATACCGTTAAACAACCTCCTTTAATTCCTGAATTTCAAAAGCTAATATTGTATTGTTACAATAAACATAACGGAGATCGCTTGTATGAGATTACGACAATTTATGTTTCTGTTCGTTGTTACGTAACAATTAATAGTGTTTCGGTAAGTACCAGGTCTCGTATAATTTATAATGCGGTTTAAATTTAGGCAAGAATTCATATTGCCTTTGTCACCATCCCTCGCATTTGTAAATTAAACAACAAATGTTTACTACGCAGGTTGTTCAAATGGTTCTGTGAGTAGTTTTTCGCTACATATAAAACAATAGCTTTTTAATCAAAAATATGAGTTTGTATAAAACGACAAAGCAAGTTTAGCAATAAACGAAAAAAATTATATACGTAATTCCTTTTTCATTGAATTTTGTTGTTAATGACGATTCAAAGGAATTATTTAACTGTAATTTCAGCTTTAAAATGTACATCTATGCATCGTCAACACGAATCTCGATATCTCTGACAAATCGATTCGCAGTAATCATATCATGAATAGCATTGAATAAGCCGGATCCGAAGCTTAGTCATGGTTTGTTTGATACAGTCCTCTTTATTAATAAACTAGCGGCAAGCCCCAGCTTTGCGCGGGTAATTTAACATATATGAGGAAGTACCCAACATCGCTAACTAGAAAAAAATTACCACTAAATAAAGTTTAACAGCTTTCAAATATGTATCAACCAACACCATACAAAATACGATGTTCACGTTAAAAATGTTAAAAAACAAAATCAATTGTATTAACCTGTATAAAAAACTACTTACATGATTTAACCTACTTTTAATAACAAGAATACAATCTGGAACTAATTCTGTACACCCTTTTTTTAATTGTGGAGCTAGGCTGCATGGCACAAATTGTATTCTGTATAGAGCTATTATAATGTGAATGTCATGGTTTGGGCAAATAATGTAATTAATTTTGATAAAGATTAACAATATCAGTCGAAATAGCATTTGAAAATACTACATTATTTCAAAAAAATAAGTTGACAGGCTGTAGTAAGCTGATGTTTTAAAGATAAGCACACGCCATCGCGGACATCGCTCATCATGCATTATTTTGATACACGAGTATCTCAAATGGATTAGGCAGCGTTTTTGATACAAGCTCCCAGACGGCTCGATATTTTGCGACATCTTCAACAATCATCGTCATACTTCAACCAATTCACACAGTACCTTAATGAATTATACATTAAAACCATCCTCAAGAATCCTATGTTGAAAGATGAAATCGATTTTAAGAACCCGGTCGGTAGTTTTTGAGATTACCGTAAACATACATCCAGACAGACAGCGGTGGGGGACTTTTATACTACAGAAATTTATATAAAAGATTGATAAAAATACTTCCCTATATCAATTGGGTTAGTTAATTTATTACAATGATTTTTCCTATCTATAGATTTTGTAAGTAAGGATTGTTACAAGCAAAGCACTTTCATACAACATGCTAATTAAGTTGACTCAATAAAGGACTGGAAAATACATTTTACATTTTGTGAGTTTATAGAAGGGAAATAAAAATAGGGTAAACAGTCCTCATCTTATCATTGCGGCCCAAAGTACGCTACGAAAATAATATTTATAAAAAACAACTTATTGAACTAACCAAATAATTAAAGACCTACACATAGATATTAAAATAACTATAACAATAGTTATATTTGTTTTGTTTATGTAGCTATATATATATATTATATCCATTTATATTTTGGTCTTCCATTTTGTAAAGTTAAAGACACACTTGAAGACTTTCAAGTTTTTTGTCACTCTTAAAACTATTATATTTGAACGAAGTGAACGTAGAATACTATTTTCTATGATTTTCTTGCTGTCATACGTATAAGTAAGCAAGGTATAGTATCGTTAAATCAGTAGGTACATCGTGTTCATGGCACTTAAAGAGTCATAAATTAGCGATGGTCGGCCGCAGATGGGCGAGGTGGGCAGCTTTATGTGAAAAATGGCAGCAAGCATCGAACGTCGAGGCATTAACGGGATTTCCCTAAGCATTTTTCAACTAAAATTCCGTATAAAAGATAAAAAAATTAACTTGATGAACTTTCATTCTGTTTACGCAGTTAATTAATACTTCACCTTGATGAATTTCTCTGCCAGAACTCATAATGAAATTTGTGTAGGTATAATATTTCGCAATTTGCAATTATTTATGTAGTTGAGGGGCAGCTTGATATGCCGATCTTTAGTGAACAATATAGGGTGTTATTTTGATGTAAGGCAGTGTAGCTTTTGACCGTATTGCCTAGGTACTTTGAGGCACTTAAAGGGCCATAAATTAGTGGGAGCTGCCCGCAAACTGCGAGGTGGGTGGTAGCTCGGTGAGTTATTGCCACCAAGAGACTAAGCGGAGCCTAAATGTTAAAAATTCCCGTATACAAAATGTTATTCCTTAATATATTACTTCCATTCATGGTGCAATTTTTGCGGGTTCGCGTCGCTATCATCCGAAGGATTGTACGAAATGGTGTTGGAAAAATAGTTTCTTCTGAAAATAGCTCTGCAGCTTTAACAAAACAGTTTTAATTTAACAATTCTATTATTATATGTAAATACTGTGTAAAATTTAAAGTACAAATCCGTTTTCCTGTTAAAATAATTTTAGTGTTTTATACTGATAATTTTGTAAAATTTTAGTCGATAAATAAAATATATTGATTTCATTCCTAGGCAATTACAATCGTGATCACTCGAATGATCTTTATAACAGGGTTACGAACAAATAACGGAAATTGCATTGACAATAAAATCAACAGTCAAGAACAAAGAAAACATGAATTACGCTAATACCAAATAATAGATAAGTAATTGGGTCAGACGTGGGTCAAGTCTGGGGCTATAGGGCCACTGGGGCCACTCGAGATAGCTCCGAACGTTACCACTAATGCCACCTTGATAACGTCCATTACTAAACTACGCTTAAATTTATAAATGTCTAAACAAATGATGGTTTCTTTATTTATTAATATTATATCTTTATGTTAAGATGTTGAATGACGTTTTAAATTCGAACTGGAAAATTTATTTTACTTAAAAAACGAAGAATGAACAAGGTAACGATTAACAATGATTTATTGTTATGTAGGAAACAAAAACTACCGACGTAATTATTACTAAGCATAGTATTTGTTGTAATTATAAAAACAATGCAGTTAGTCTATGATCTCTTCTTCAATAAGATTCTAGATTTTTAAGGAACAAGCCATTTTAGATCATTAACTTTTGTAGATCAGTCCTAAGCTTATTCAAAATTAGTTATCTTACTACTTTTAAAACTTAATGATAAGCATCAGTAGGACTCCAAATTTGACTTTAATCATTGGTGGAAACCATCACTCATTAGACGAGGGGTAGGGTCAATAAATCAAGTACAGTAAGACCGTTTCCAGGTCGAATCGTCAGGGCGGTTGTGCACTCGACTTTCTATTTCCCTCGGATTGCAGACATTATCCTTCGGGATCTAAGCTCGGTAAATGGCAGAACTTCCTTCGTCCTCTTTGTCTTCAGTAAGTGGCTTCCTGATTGAGAGTTCATTTTACGTTTTCATTTCGAACTAACAAAGCTGCCTTATGTAATTTGTTTGTTCTAAGAATGGATGTTCGAAGTGTCTTCGGATTAGTTAGTGTTAATTTTAAAGTTTCGTTGCATTTTCTGACAAGTAACTCAGTATCATCGTTTGTGCTGTTTGACGTACGTAATCAACTTGGTCTTTATCAAATTATCAATAGTAGTTAACAAACTTTATGTTCAGTTATGTTCGACTTTCTCTGATTTTATAAAACAACATGTTTTATCTTCAATCAAAATGCATAACATTTTTAAACACGTATTGAATTGAATGTAAATATAACAATGTATTTTGATCAAAGAAAATAATGCACCTCGCTTTCCACACACATTGTCACATTGTATAGATGTTGCAGATGTGCTTCGGTTTCATTTCGAACATAATGCATATTTTGTTCATTTGTACGACTTTGTTTAAACAGACGTTCTATTAAAGCTCTGTTGAAATTAGAAATTTTCAATTCAAAAACTAATTTTGAGTTTAATTTTAGACGTTTTCTTCGAAAAATATACCTTCCATTGTTGAACTTAATTGCTTTTTAATTTCGCCGAACAACAAATTTGGCTTTGTGTTTAAAAACAAAACACAGTTGAAACGGAAAACAATAACGTGGGTACAGCTTTTATTCGATTGAAACAAAATGGCACAATTCATTAAAGACTATTGTCACGCTCCGATCAAGCTAATTTTCACGTTGACTTGAAATTAAAGAACTCCGGCGCGATCCAATTTCACGCTAACGGTAATCTCATTAGGAACGTCTGGCTTTCATTAACATTTATACGATTTCCGCGGGATAAGAACTTACTTGGAGTTTGTGGAACTTTCGAGACTTTTCGCTGCGCTGCCGACTGGTGATGCACTAATCTAAATTCCGTTCGAACTCAGGTGTGGTGATAGAGTTGCGACATCTTTCGACAGCTTGCCTTTAGTTCCAGAACATGCTTCAGGAAAGCTGAAGCCAAAGTTATATAAGATATTAATATTTTGGAAACTTCTTGCAATTCTGTTTGTTGAGGATGAAGTATGGTTAAAGCAAACTATTTGATTCGGTGGATTATTGTTTTTATTAGTTAAAGGTTTGGCATGTTCGTGCAAGATGTTTCTCTGGTTTTACATGTATTCTTGTTATTGCTCGATGCGCGTGGTACACATTTTAGATTTTTAAAACCCTTAAAAAATATTAATTCCTTTCGCATCTTTCTTTTCCTTGCCGATCCTATTGTAGTCAGAAACATAAATATTTCTTCGCGTGAAAGTCGAACCTTATGAATTTTCACCAAAAAAATATTGTAAATCCTTGCAATAATAAATAATAAAACAAACATCACTCAACAATCGTGTCAGTTCAATCAGTCAAACCTTTTCATATTTTATATCACGAAATTCACCTGAAGCAGCTTCGACTTTCTGAATTTACATGAAAAAATACATCTGAACAATGGTCGATATCTTGTGACGTTAACAGGAAGAACTTTCTCTTATTTCCATCTGCACATGCGAATAAGCCTGGTAATCCTTTAATGCCTCACTTTTTATTCAAATAACTTTTATGCCAATCATAATAAAAATGAGGTTCATGTAAAACAGTATAGCGAGGAAAATCCACTCCGCGGCGTTTGTTAAGTCGTAAATACTAATATGAGTGCGGCATTTGATTATTACAATGCTAAAACGAAAAAGAACCTCTAGATTAAAATCTATTCAGAATATTTATCTGTAAACAAACAATACCGTGTTTCGAGTAACCTTTACTTCGGATCAATAGATTTTTCTGATACTAGTCAGAGAATTAGTATTCATTCTTCATCGACAACGTGTATTTGACAGCCAGATATAATCTCCTATTACAAATACACGTTGCAGTGTGAAAGAGAACTTTCGTGAAGAATGTACATTTTTATTAATGTATCTTGAATGCAAAATCCGTGATAGTTAGCAATTTGAGTCTAACATTGTAGTAGTTACGTTGCCAACCTTGCCAAACAAATACTATCATGAACCCTTATTATTTTTAGTTTAAGTTAATACAACTTGGTTTTTTGTTTACTATTTGTAAGGAAAATACAGTCAAGTTGCCAAATTAAAAAAGATGCAGAGCCGGTCGGAATTTTGCGCAGGTCCTAGGTGCATACTAATGGGTCAGGTTGATCCCGATTGCAGGAGATCTTGTTTGTCTCCACCCAGGCATCAATCAAGGTAATAAAGCTCAAAGGGGTATTATGGAAATGTTGTTAGCCCACTACATGGTTGAAACATAATGTATTCGAACCAAATTGCTCAGGTGCTTGTAATTAGACACAAAGTATAATAATGTTGAATTCCTTTTTTAGTTAGGAGAAAAGGAAATAAGTAAGTTAAATTATTTAAAAAAACATAGAATATCATTATACATTTAGTATTTGATAAATGTTTATAATTGTATACTGAAAACACGATGATAGAATAAACATTTCATTTGCAAAAAGGAAACGTGTGCTTAAACACAAATTGTATCTCAGTCAAAATCTTTTAGGTTTGTAACTAACCGTATGCAGACAATTCCAAAAATTCAGAAGAAATACTCATGTTCAAAACACAAATATTTGACTGATCTGGAATATGAACCTGCGCCCGGTTATGTTTTAGAGAAAAATAAGATGAACTATAATTTCTGCAGAGATGTACACAAACATTAAAAAATATTCAATACTTAAAATAAGAAGTGACGTCCTAATTCAATGAATCTGTGCTGTTATTTTACTTTTGATCCCATTGCAACGAGGATAGAACTTCTTCGAAAATAACTAGCAACAGTTTCGTTATTCCGGTGCATCGGTTGGGATTATTGGGAGAGGGCTTTTGCTGATAGCCTTTGAAACGAATCCGAAGGCATCGTTCAGATTTTAGGTACAATCAACTGAAAACCCGTACACTGTTGATATAGATTTAAACTGAGAACATCTTCAATGAAATAAATATTACTAGTAACATTTTAAAAAGAAATCCAAAGTGATTCCCACTGACTTTAAAAATGTCAACTATAGCTAATTATTTGAAACTTTTAAGCTCGCTTATATATTTTGGTATTTTTATTATTTTATTACTTAGAAGAGCTTTTGACCTTTAAGCCTTTTCGTTCTTTCAGTAATCCTGTAATCACTCTAGCTCAATCTGTTTAAAAAATTCTAACAAATTTCATTGGCTTAGGTTTAAGATCAAAGAAAAAGCACGTCGTACTTCAAATCCACAAACCAATCCCTTTGGTGTAAGAGGCTTCAAATTACATTTATAAAGGAATAAAGCTATTGCAGTTGGCGCGATATGCTAATATGGAGCGTCATAAGCTCATTAATGTTGCATGGAGTACTACAATGGTGGGTTGTAGATTTGTATGAGGCCATCACGTGACCTACACAGGCAGTTACAGATTGCGAGCGAGGCTGCGGCGCACCGCAAGCGGGCCAAAGCCGGGGTAGTTTCTAGCAGGCAACAATTAGCGTAATAGACGTTTGACCGCCCCCATCCACCCCCGGCCTGCTCATTGTATGCCACGCCACGCCACTGCCGCCGCTGCCCACAACCGCATTGGTTAATAAAAGGCTCAAATCTTGTTAAAAACCCTTTGTTTTGCTGTCAGCCTTCTGAAGCAATTAAAACTTTGTGTTAAAATTTTATTCAATAAAACATTCAGTCAACTGTTGCGATTTTTCGGTTTAAAATAGTGATAAGGTTTTTCACTCTTCAAAACGAACACCACTCTGCTACTCTTGAGGGCCATTAAAACTTAACTTTTGTCATAACACAGCAAAGCGGAGAATAAAAATGTCAAATTATTTGTCCCCTCGATGACATCGTATAGCGTTAAAGTTTTTGCGACAAAGCTGTCCTCTAACTGAACGAGGGCATTGATAACGTCGTGTTCACAATTGTATACATGAAACGTAATTAGCAAGAGACGCAAACAAGAAACAAAGCATTGTGTTGTTATAACGACGCGGCTACATAATCGCATACGTATTCAAGTTTCCTTTGTTTTTAAATCTTCATTCATGTTCAATTTATTAGAAACTTCGGGTGATGATGGTGAAAATTAAAGATCATGGCCATATTTGTCTATGACTCCTGTCCTACAAATATGCAAATTTCAGATTTTTTTAACTCCTAAAAATACTTTCCTATGAGTATACACTTGATTTTTCTTTCTTGTTAGTAGTTACAAAAAAAGATGTTTTTTTTGTAAACCTGATCTAGCTTCAAAAGGGCAAACAAAACAGTTGTGTATTCCAAAATTCGGTTATGTAGTTCATGGGACTGCGAGCGAAGCAATTCGACCCAAGGCCTCATATGCGGCAGTAGGCGTTGGTCGTGAAAGAAGGACAGTAGTACTGCACGGCATGGCGCTATCTCTTTTCCCTAGATAGGTAAATCTATCGGGCTTTCATTTAATCTTTTAGGATTTAAAGCATTTCGTAGGTAGGGTGTGGGTAGAATACGAATGAATAGCCACAGTCGGACAGACAAAATCTGCCGCACTTTGTCACAGGACAAGGTGTCACGCTTCATGCCCTGACGAGAAATAGTGACATTAATGCCCAAAGTTCCAGGATCTGTCTTCAGAATGATTAGAATTACTAAACCAAGAAATCTAATGGTACTTGGTAAATATAATTATTAAATTGTATGACAAAATAAACAGAAGTTGTTTACAGAGACATCATTAAGTTCTTCTAGAGGTGTGCTAAGGCTCATGTTTACCTTTGAGTGTAAGTATTTCTAAGAAAGTGCTTAGAGACGGTCCTAATTAACCGTGAAGTGTTTGGTAATTACCCTGCGCTTGAAAGCAACAAAGAACGTATGAATGAAGTCATTAGTAACCCTTTCATTGCACCTGTTTATTTAGTTTCCTCTCTTGTTACTTAAACTTGTTTCAGATTTTTACATTCTGATGAAATATTCATAAGATTTGGTGATATATAAGTTAGAAAATAAAGAAAACTGTTTATTTTTCGAGTGATCTCGCTTGGATACAAAACCCCAGGGACAAGTCTTGTTATCCTATTTGTTTTTATTTTTATGCTGCATTTTTTCATGTTTTGTGTGTCTTTGTCTGAAATTTAAATAAGTCAGCTGAAGAAATAATATGTTCATTTAAGTATTTTATTCATAGTTAGAATTGAAACGGTCCATTGCTAACACGGTTTGTGATTTGTTAGTCAATTCAGCTCTCCTGTTAATTATACAGGTAATTGAATTTCAGGAGGTTTGTTTTGTTAATGCTTTTGTTGTTAATTTTTATTTTTATAATAGTTTCCTAAATACGCTTACTAATTTCAAATAATTTACAGTTCGAGTAAAAAAACAATGTAAACGTAGCCGATATAGTTTAAACTTTCGTATGTCTGTAGCACACAACATGTTGTTTTAAAACTTAATAAATTTGAGGCTTGCAATTTAACATAATGAATACGGATCGTTGACGCTGGTTATTATTTAATGAAATACTCATTTCATGCCTGAAAATCATAACAGAAAACGTTTATAATTGTTTCATACTCCCAGCGCTCCATCTCATCGACTGATACTGACGAATCTGCGGTGAATAATTCCACCTATTGTTTGTGTCAGCAATAACCTTTGATATACGCTCCTGCAATACAAGGATTAATTGTATTATATCTACCTGTGTAATGTATTTAATGAGAAGTTCCAAATTGTATTAATAATCTGGAAGTATTTTTGTAGAGTTTGAAAATATGTAAGAATTTTATAAATTATGCTTTTAAATATAGGCACAGAATAATCCCCGCGGAAGCTCTTTATTTAACTTTGAAGGAACCTCTAAGTAATGGTATTAGCAGTAATTCAAACAAAACGGTTCGTTTTAATGAAGCCGTCGTCGTATTGATCTTTGGAGCAGCTTCCCATTTTCCCGATGAACCCGTTTCTGGAACATTCCTCTGGGGACGAGTCCGGAGTGACCGCACATTTTTGCTGACAGCGCGTCCGAGAACAAAGAACCTCGTAACAATGTCCCCTCCTTACTTTTTATACACCCTGTATCAATCCCCAAGTTTGTTTAGGGGTGTGCTAAAAAATGACACTTCGTTAGCAAACGGCCTGATTAATGAACGTCTTTTCTTTGTAGCCAACTCGTCATTTGTGTTTAATGACGTGAAACGTTTAGCTTTAAGCTGAACGTGTCTGCCTTGGTAAGAAAGATTTATGATAGATCAATTTTAAAATCTCTACTTTGATCGCCCAGACAACTCAGTTGTTTGTGTTTTTTTCCCACGTAACGACTATTAGGTGAATCTAGCATATTTCTTTAAATATTAATTTTGAGGTTATCATCTGTCTCATTTTTCAATCTCAAATACTTGCTTTTAAACCTAACATTTAGAAATGTCTCATCCTATCTTTCCAACTTTTGCCTGTAAAAAATGTTAATCTTTAAAAAAACACTTCCAAAATATAAAAAAAAATATAAAATATAAAATATTTCTAGTTATATGATATCATGTATGTATATAATAAACAAAGTGGGATAGCAGTAATGTAAAACACCTTAACACTCATAGAACTATAAAATCTGGGATCTCGGACAGGCGCTTTTTATTTCACCGTTCAATTTATATGTGGCTAAGTGCACACAATATATTTCTCAAATGGCCCGTGCTTACACCGACGAAGGCTTCTGCTATTTATTTCCTTAGTCCGAGGTTTACCGCTTCATGTAACTAACGGGGACTGTACACTGACTAAAGGGATGTGTGCTAAAGCATCGCCTGTCTTGTTACTCAGCATGTTTACTTCTTACGTTTTAGTTTTCCACAGAAATTTAAACTGAGGGGTTTTAAAAACGTTGAAATGCTCCAATTAATGATTTTTACGTTTGAAATCGTTTACGATTAAAGCTGTAAACATCAAAATACATTTACATTAATACCCAAACGGGACTTTAGCCTTCATTAATATTTTTCAAGGATCTTATTTCGCTGAATTTTTGTTTGATGTACTTATAAAAGGTTGTTGACGGTCGAAGTGTTATTCTGTTAAACAAAAAGGGCTCGAGTATTTCATGGGTTTACGCTGCGTCACGGTCACTGTTACATTCTGTTATCTCCCTTACACAAAATATGAAATTTGTCTCTTGTTTTGACGATATACTCGTAAACCATAAACTATGAGCATTAGTGTTCGTATAATTTGATACATATAGTTTCAGTCATTTCTTCTCACTATAAAACGGATTTGTATCTTTTGGTGTAAAATATGTAGGTGCTGCGAAAGAAAAAAAAATCTGATCATCATCTTCACTTTTTTACTGAGCATGTGAACGTCCTACCGTAAACATAGAGGTCTTACATGTTAATTTAATATATAATAGGTAGGCAATCCTTAGAGTTTGCTTCTTGACCTAACGTGTATTGCGAATACTTACATTTACTAGTTATCCTTAGCAACGTAGGTTTACCGTTTTCAAATAAATTATAATTGAACGGAATTTCGCCAAAATTATTTATTACTTAGACAAACACAGGCCTCGAACTAAAACAGTATTTAGATTTCACCGTTCTTTACATAATCTTTAAAAGTATAAAGAAATTAATATTCTGAAAGAAAATATACTTAATTTATATTAAAGCAGAAGTTATAAAAAGTGGCTAAGGTTGTTGTCAAGGAGTGGCAATAATCTCGTCTTAACGAGCGAAAAGATTTCAAAAACCTTGTAATATATTAATTGACTTACAAATTAAGCGACAAAGTTCATTAAAACGCGAAATTGTGTTGACGACAAGTCGCACGGCTGATTTGGTAAACAGTTTACTGTGTTCGGGGTTGGAGAAATTCAGGGAATAAACATCTCATTGTAAACAACAATCTCGGTAGCCAACATTGAATGTTCTAGAACAAAGAACGTACAATCAGACATCAGAAAACCTCTGCCAGTTCGCCAGCACGTGACTCCGGCTGCATCTTAAAGCCTGTCTGCTTTATTACCCGACTGCGACGAAGCAAAAAGGAGGGTTATGTTTGATTTTGACTGGTATTTATATATGTATGAAAATTCATCTGTTCCCTCATAACTTCCAAACTACTTATCCTAAATTGACAAATGAGGTATCATTGGATGTGCCGTAATCATCCGCTGGTTATAGGCTATATTAAGTCACAATAAATTGAGTAAGCCATCCGTCAATACGAAAAAAAGTCATGAATAAAAAAAAATCGTGTTATGTGGCAGTGATTGGTATCAAATTTAAGGGCTTATTATCTATTGATATATATATTGATATGTGCTTAATATCAAATAAATACATTGTTAGCTTTTACTCGTGCCTTTATTTGTTTGCAACCGATAATTGATAATTATTTCTAAAATCACGCCTAATGTGAATTAAACGTGAATTCTCTCTGACCCTACGATTGAAAAACAAGAAATACTCTTTTATTACAGACTCGAGAACTCCAAAATAGTAAAAAAAATAATAATAATTGAACTAGAACCACTTTCTAAAATTGCGCTCTAAAAAATATGGAGCAATAAAATATTCGCATCTGAAATCAACAATACAAACAACATGAAATCAACTATTCAATTTAGCCGTGGTCATACGCCTCAACAAAACCTAAACTAACGAAACATAACAAAATAAATACAATTGAGTAAGTTTGCGTAATACTGTAGGTGGCATGATCACATCATATCATACTTTTTAGAGCGAAGTTTTTAGTAGTCGGGTTTTAGTTTTGGCCTTCCAAAAATATCAACCAGGTCGACTTTATACTTTAATTTCAGCTTTATGAAAAAAATAATTTAACTGATTCAAAATGTACAGATTTTCCTATGAAACTTGTTAACGAACTGAAGTTAACAGTACTTAATTTCCATTAAATTTTAATCAGTTTAAATTAATTTGCAGTTAGGTTAGCTAAGTAGATGTTTAATAAAACGGCCGGTGACCCCTGTAATGTCGCTTTACACGCCACTTTTTGTTTCGGCTAAGCTTTGTTCGTTGTTTGCGGTAAAAGAAGGTGTTTTTATATGTTTACTGAACGATAATGGGAGATGTTAACCAACCCTTTATGCAAAAGCACGTAACCAAGACAACACATTACACTGCAGGCAAACTCGCAGTCGCAAACTTTATAATTAAACGTCCTGTTTCATTATTTACACGTGGAGTAAAGCGCTTACACAGGGACACGATAACATGACAACTTTAGTGGACACGATTTGTATGGGGAAAATTTGAGCATATTTAAAGGAACCTGCTGGGTCACCTACAAGGATTTATGAGGATATGGCTCAAGTCAACCGTTTGACTGACATTGTTAAAAGAATGTTTACGGTTTTTACCCTTTACATGTATTATTACGTATTAATTATCTTTATTCATTAGCAAAGTTTCAGAGGAAAAGTTGGAAAGACATTTTTATTTCCTTTTAACTAGCTTAAACTTTTGTCGTCCACAACTACGACATAATGTTCACAGTACCTACATTTGAGTTTTTTAATTCACTCCAGCAATAAAGTTGTTAATTTGTTGTTGTATTTACCTTTCCTCAGTTTTTGTTTCAGGTATGTTCAGCCGCTATTATTAACATACGAGAGCTCGATGGAACAAAATAAATAAATTATAAAAAGTTTCGGTGCTTTTAACGTGTACCTACTGCTGATGGTAATGTTTTTATTAACATTCAACACATTACAAACTTAAACACAGAGTTCATTAGCTCGTTTGACTGATGTTTAATTACTCATTCAGGAAAATCATTAGAGGCTTAATAACCATTTTTTCACATTTCCCCATAAGTAAGGGAACAGTTGAATTAAAATAATAAATTAGACTAAGGTAATGAAATTATTTTAAAACCGGAAAAAGTTGCTTTCATGTCATCCAGAAACGCCTTGTTTAAACATATTAATTAAAACTTTACGTTGTTATGTCAAGTCCAATAATAAAGCTACACATGTAATAAATAGTCTGGAGATAGGAATTTTTATTACATTTATTAATCAGTGCAGGGCTTCGCCCTCGTATAAATCTCTCGAGGCATTGATATTTAATCTGAGTTAGAGAACAGTTCAATGACTTTTTCATTGTTCGGAGATTTGCAGATTCTGTTCACAAAAGGTCGTCACATAATGGAAGGTTTAACAAGAGACATGATACATAATATGAGTTTAATCAGTGTGTACGCAGCGTTATTCAAGAAAACATTTTATACGAGTTATATTTTATGATTTGTTAGGGTTTACAATATTATATATAAAATATTTTTGAATAAATTTACGCATTATATATCCGAATTCATATTTTTGCGACGTGGGTTTTTAGTTATCCGGATTCTTAAAAAAAAATTTTTTTTCATTTAATATGAGATGTTACAAAATGGCCATTTTTTATTTATTCTTATTTGTTATTTTTTGTGTCAGTCATAACAAAACCTATTTGTAATCATGTTTAATATGAGTTATCCAATTATTGGCAAAACACACTTAGATTGTTATTTAAAATCAAAAAACATCTTCATAAAAATACTAGTAATTTATAAATCTACATATTTGTATTTGTCTACGTATTTTATGGTTGTTTTCCCTTCAGTGCGGATATAAAGGACATTCTAGGTGAACATTGTGCCTCTGGGCCCCAGGTTTGTCGAGCAAATTGCTTTAGAATGACTCTTCAGTGTGACATGTCTTACCAAGATGCCCCAAAACTGTAGCGTTGGAATTTTCAATGCTTTGGGATACCCTGAAATTGTTCCCTGTTCCAAAGACAAAATTTGTTTTAAGGAAACCTTATTTAGATTCGTCTATGCAGCTTGCATTTCTAGAATCACTTTCAATTATACTCATGCTTGAAGCACAGTGTATTAATTTTCTTCCCAAGAGTACTTTTTACATTGCATGCATAGACAAACAACCCATTGGACGCTGAGCATACTAATTAAGGTTTTCTGTGATATAAATATTTTATAATCGTACCGTAGATATTCAGTTCAATGTGATAAAATGAATAATTAACGCATACTAATTAGATTTAGTAGGTACCTAACAGTAATGTGCCTTCAAAACTTAAGATTTCAAACAAAGAACCAATTAATTTTAATTTGACAGTTAGACGTGTATTTATAATTGCCTTCACAAAGTTTCAATTGAGGTTTAAAGGGAGTAAACATGAAAGAAAGATTTGATTCGTTTTATATATTTTCTTTTGTTTCAAATTAATCACTATTTACTCGAGAACAATATTAATTTATCAATTTCTACTTTACTTTGTTGCGATATCAAACGTATTTAGTTGTGTAGTCTATGAGGAAAATTAAAGTATACAAGTAAAACATTTTTTATTTTTGTTATAAACTTCTTCGAGATTCAGAGTTTGTTAATAAGCATCCTTCGTTTGATAAGATATAACAGAGAAAACTTTGGGGTGATTTGTTTTGTGCTACTTATAATACGAGGATATGAAGTTTCATAAAAGCAAACAAACACTTGTTAAATCTCGTGTATAACATTGCATAGCAATATCATTATTGAGTTTAAAAGAGATTGTTCATACAGCAAAAGTGTTGCATCTACATTAAAAGGTAGTTTTTATTTAGAATTACCAAGGAGTTCATATAAGATTTTTAACGTATAATCTGGAAAAAGTTGCACTTAGATGACATGATGAAACATAAAATTGTTGGGTTGAAAATGAATGAGTATCGATGCCATATTAAATTCTCTTGTTATTTTTAATTCGTGGAAATGAAAATATGACCTGCTCTCTTTTGATAAATAACACGGGAAAGCCAACTGAAAAGGTTTTGCAAGAACTTATTATATTTCGAGTTTATGAAGGCTTATATTACGTTTTGTAATCTAGTCGGCAAAGGATTCAATCAATTGGAGCGAAGGAAGAAAACTTACAAGCTCTTATTTTGTTACCGAATATTGAACTACCTATAAGGAAAGTAATCCAACAATCTCATTTTCGTTGCTGCGGTGAATTAACATCAAACTGTGTTTTTAACATATTAATTCTATGAAACCTTAAAATGTTTCAAGTTGGTGTTTTCTTTTAAAACAGTGAGAAGCTAAGTAAGATTATTCTAAATAACTTTGTATTCAAAATAATAGTATTTTATAGGAACTGTGAAATGAAATGACGTTGAAATGATAGTAAGTCTTGTATTTAAAAAGTAGGTAAAAGGCCTAAAACAGTAGGTAAGTAGGATTTTTAAAAAACTGTCAGACATCAAATACGAGTATATTAAACTCAAACGTTAGGATATATCTATTCCCGAGAATTTGAGGGTAACTTTTTGACATGTTTAATATTATCTAAATTCTTCAAAAGCATTGCAACTCATATTTTGTTAATTATTTATTTTAATTACTTATTTGATATACCAGCAATGAAAAAAAACGTTTTTTTTTCTTAACACGACCAACCAAACCAAACCAAAACTTTTACTTTAAAACCGCCGCGAGCAAACTGTGCTTGAACCTCCGGTATCTACTGTTACATTAATTATTTCACGGAAATAAAATATAACTAAAACTTCAAGAGCTTTCCATCTTTTCTTATAAGCAGAAAATTAATATTTGAGTTTCTTTTTTGTGTCACTTTGTTTGTTTCTCACTCTTTATTTTTATAAATATATAAAAAATACGGAACTACCATAAAAAACTAAATGGTTCCAAAAACCTTATAAAAACGCAAGTTTTTAGACAAGAAAGACGTTAATTCAATCAGAGACAGAAAATAAGCTACGGGAAAATCCTGAAATAAAGGAAGGAAAAATCCGGCATTTTCTTAAAGTGACTTAAAATTGATGAAGAAAAGTTTAGAAAGTTGGAGGTTTAAATAGAAAATAAACCAAGCAGCTAGCACTGCCGCAGGGTGAAACCTTTACGAAATGAGATCAAATTACAAAAACTTGGGAATTGCAGTCTTAAACAGGATAATACTAAAAGAGTATTCGTTGCCCTACCTCTAAACATTGTTCTTTTTTCATTTGTCATTGAATAATGGATTATGCATTTGTCACAAATGAATAATCCAGCTTTGGTGTCATTTTTCACGACCATATCTTGATCATAACATAGCACCTTATATTTAATTAGTTACCAAATATTATAATCACAAATACGTTCACAAATATGTTATTTTCGGGTTCACGGGGTCGGCAAGGGTGGTCGGCATATATAGCTGACATTAAGTCAGGCTGTGTTTGCACCTTAGTGTGCGAAAGGGAGTCAAGAACGATGCCCGCAACTATTATATACACAGTCAAAAGGGTGTTAAATGAAGACTTAGGGCTTCGGGCATATCGAAGAAAAACAGGACATCGTTTGAATGCTCGTCTAATGGACCTGAGACTGAAGAGTTGCCGCGCTTTGTTGAAGCGATACGCGGGAAAAAAATATCGGGAAATTCTTTTTTCGGATGAATTTTTTTTTACCGTAGAAGAGAGCTACAACAAACAAAATGATAAGGTGTACGCACACAGTAGTGAAGAAGCGAGCAACCGTATTCCGCGTGTCCAACGAGGTCGTTTTCCATTCTCGCTCATGGTATGGTTGGCAGTTTCTTATTGGGGCTTAACAGAGGTACATTTTTGTGAGAAAGGTGTAAAAGCGAATGCAGTTGTGTATCAAAATACAGTCCTGACGAACCTTGTGGAACCTGTTTCTCATACCATGTTCAACAACAGGCACTGGGTATTCCAACAAGATTCGACACTGGCTGGCACAAGACTGGCTGGCGGCGCGTGAAATCGACTTCATCCGGCACGAAGACTGGCCCTCCTCCAGTGCAGATTTGAATCCGTTAGATTACAAGATATGGCAACACTTGGAGGAAAAGGCGTGCTCAAAGCCCAATTTGGAGTCACTCAAGACATCCTTGATTAAGGCAGCCGCCGATATTGACATGGACCTCGTTTGTGCTGCGATAGACGACTGGTCGCGCAGATTGACTGGCCTGTATTCAAAATCACGGAGATCATTTTGAATAAACTTTAGTGTCATAAGAATCTATGTTTTGTTAAGTTCATTTTGGTATATAAATGGTTACATAATGAATAAAATGGTTTCAATTATTTTATATTAAACATATGACAGAATTTATGACCTGACTAGGTATTTTAATTAAATTAACATAAATGAAATTTGATTTGAAAACATAAGTTTCTAATGTATTTTGTTTCTGTAGTCATGGAAACAAAGGAGTTCGTTTCCGATCGGCTAGCAAAAGCTCGCGCACTTAAAAACATGATCAAGTTGAAATAATTCAAATCTTACAGAGGTGATGTGTTTTCAGTTATGCATACGAAATCTATTAAATATGTTTGGCTATGTTTGTCCGTTAATTAAATTAGAATTTAGTAAAAAGAACGAATCTTGACGATGACAACCAAATTTGAAATAAGGATCGAGCGAGGCGACGTCGAAGGCGCTCTGATATTGAAACCTGTTTATGGGCCAATTTCATTACGTTCCGGGAATTTGTTCTTATAATCCCAGGTAACCGTGTACTACCCTTATATTGGTTTCACAGTACAAATTGATAATCACAACTCGTTTAGAGGGAATCGAGATTTTAATTTTCAATTTCTTCAGGGGTTCTGTCCGGTATGGCGTTAATTGGAGCCTATTTGTTATTTATTAATTGTTTCTAAGAAATAGGGGTGGCATAGATTATGATTTTACAAATTCTAAAAGAAATGCTAGGTCATTAATAATAATAATTTAATATTATTGAGACAAGGATACGAACACTTGTCTTTTGCCTTGGGTATTCAGTAGACATATTTAGGACGATTTAGGATTTAATCACAATTGACAGCATCGAACAGCATGTTTTGTATGGAAATGAAGGGCTCTGTGGTGCAGTTTTGCGAAACAGCCGACTGCAATGCTAAAGGTTTCAGGTTCGCTTACCAGTTTTGAATGTGGTATTCTTATCTATGTAGCTTATACCATATCGTTGCTTAGCACCTGCGACACAAGACTCTTCAATCTTACTGTAGGGCAGAGTCAATTTGTTTGTTTCGATATGGATATTATTGTTATCAAATCGCTGTTTAGTATAACGACATGTTTAGGCAGCGGCTAGCTGAATCGATGCATATGTATTTTCATAATAAATAGCGATTTTCCATGTATTAAAAAAGTGCGTTTTCACCCTTAAGTTTATTCAATACTCATAGAAGTAGTTGAAACTGAGTAATTTCGTACTAGATTTTTATTTAAGTATATTTTATTGGGGAAAGAATAACATAACAAGAAAATATTTCACGACGGAAATAAAGAATTAATGCGAAGTACTATTTTCCACCAGGTCGCTTCCAATTTCACACAGATGTGAAAAAGGAAACGATAACAGGTATATTTTGTTTACCTTTTAATTCAATTTGTGTGTGAAAAACAACCATTTATTTAAAAACTCGTTTATTTATGCACACAATTTGAGCATTTCCCATCAGTTACAACTCGTAGTTTTTGGGTTCCGTACCTAAAGGGTAAAAATGGAACTCTTTTACTAAACCTCTGTTGTCCGTCCGTCCGTATGTCCGTCTGTTAGCGGGCTGTGTCTAATGAACTTGTGTACTGTAGACTCTAGATATTTTCAGAGAACGTCTATTTCTGTTGCCGCTATAACAACAAACACTCAAAATATAAAGAAGTTAAAAATTTAAGGAAGCTAACTTCATTGGTTATTGTTCCTGTATCATTAGGAATTGCAAGATAATTTGCAAAATTGATAATTGGATACAAATTTTTACGCTAAAAGTATCGTGTTGCTCAAAAGCACGATAAGTGACACAGATACTATTTTTAAAAGTTTTCTTCTACCCAAGCATAAGTGAATCAATATGTTGTATTTCTTTGTTCCATACATTAGTATTGAAATGCGAAATTCCGTATGTCTGCTGTACGGAAAACCTCTGAACCAAAATTGACTCGTATCAACAAACAATTACCTCACGGACTCCAGCTAGTATTACATAAATAGTTCTTATCACTTAACTTAACAACAAAACAATGTATTGTTCAGAAAATCTGAAATCTTTTCTTACAGCGAAATTAGCAACGGGATACTTAAACGTGACCTAACATTAAATCGCACTTGCATATTTTATGTTAAATGTCTTATAAAGATGGAGTCAAAGCTATTCTTCTCAATATTGTTATCTCTTTCTTTTAAAGTTTCGTAGCCTTTTCATTTAGCTGAGAGCTGGATGCCTGAGTTATCCAGTGCGATGTTAGCGCACTAGACTTTTACCTCGTGTTTCGGTTTAAGTACCGAAAATATTATGTAAATTTATACTGCATTTATATCTTGCACATTTTCGAGACAAAGCTTTGAGGAGAAATAAATATTCGTTGCAAGTCGTCTATAAATAGGCAACTGTAAGACTTATAACTTGGTAGTTATTTTAAGCCTGAAATTGCTTTTTAAGCGAAAATAACAGTGACCTACAAAATCATATTCAAAGTCTCTTTGCTACTAGAAAATATGCGATGAAAATTATTTTTATGAAAATGTAAATCAACTTTTCTATGCAAACTTCCCGGAGTTGATTAATCAAGCGATATTGTTCATTTAGTAAAGCTCAAAATCTGTTCTGTAAAAAACGAGAAATTAGAACATTACTTGCAGATGGAAATAGTAAAGAACATTTATTATTTTAATAGAGATAGAAACCTGCATAATAGCGCTCAGTTCAAAAGGTGCCTAATAAATACACATATTTAATGAGTAAATAAAACGAATCTAGTCTCAAACAGAAACATTTTCGAAAATCACAAGTTGAAAAGTGTTTTTTGCTTAAAACCTATCGGAGTAAAATTGGGTAGTACGAGTATGTATCTTCTTGCAGAAAACCAATCAAGTGTGTAGTGTATAGTCGCAAGGATTACTTTAGTCTGAACTTGCAATCGCCAACTTGACTTCATACGAGCTCCTACAGTTACAGCAGTTATGTTTAATATAACATAAGAGCTTGTAGTAGTCTGCATCTCACTAACAATACTCCTCTTTGTCCTTTTTTCCATTAAACAACTAGGTTTAACGTAGCATAGCCATAACAGTAAAACAAAAAGTAATTTTGCCTAGATTTTCAAATTGGACATCGTTAAAAGAACCAGGAAGGTCGTCGTCGTGTTTATCGCGAATGAAAACACAATTTCATTCACCTCACCCAACTTTATAACTTTAATTAAAAGATACAGCCGCTTTGTTTTTGCGAATTTCATGTAATTTACTATCTTATTTCCGACAGATAAGGTTCCCCGGGTAATTATATTCGAGTTATGTACTTAAACCTTATTGTCATAAATCATTTTCACAGAAAATTGGGTTTACTTCATTTTGCCTTTCATCAGGAATAATAATAACGTGACAAGGACAGAAGACGAACCTAATTGCTTTGGCTTCCTGAATCATGCATTGCTTGAATTTAAATTATTCGGAAACCATTTATTACTGAACATTCTAATTTAAATTATCAAAAAACTCCATTCTAATTTAAATCATTTAAAAAAAACAACCTATTGATTTACAATATATTACGTAGGTGTATGAAAAAAAAAATTACAGATATTTGGCAAAATTTGGATGGACTCAACTATGGTATATGTCAAATCTAGATAGCAATTTCATAATGGGATGCACTCTTTTGGAAAATTGTGATATGTTTTATTGACCCTTTTGTTTTGTAAATTTATAGGAAAGTTAAAACTTAATAAAAATAACGTTTTTTGTGCGTTTCGCAATAAAAATCAACTGCACCGTGAGGTTTCAAAGCGCAACTTTGTTAGTGACCAGTCTCTTACTCTACGCTATGCTATTAAAGTTGTTATTTTGTTGAAAACAGGTAATTGAATTGATAATGTTAATGTTCAAACAGATACAGGAAGCTTTCAAAAGTGCAGTGTACTGACCGCTTCATTCAATTTCACTATCGTAATTACATTTGTAATGGATTTTATGTGCATTAACTTTTGCCATTGCCACATTTGCGTCAATAATGGAATAATATAATATTTATGAACGGAATCAAGTATACACAGCTACAGTGTGCAGTGTTTTATTGATTCCTATAAAAAATCTCCCAAGTCAATTTTTTCTTTAATGCTACTACTACTAAAACCTACATTCTGGACCAGTTTCGAAAATATTCTAATAAAATCTAATTCTTATGCAGATCTTTTCATATAAACGCTTAAAAGCCTTTGTGTAGGGAGGTCTAGATTTATTTCGTCAATTTTTTTTTCGTTCTGCTAGAAAATATTCCCACATAAACTGAGGGCTTAAAATTATTTCAGCGCGAAACATAGGAATATAAATTAATTAGAGTGAACAAAGCTTGTCCAAGAATAGCTAATAAAGAATGAAGGCCATTTTAATTACCTTTTATATTTTCTCTACAAAATACACAAACAAGCGACGACGCCGCCCAAGCAACTTGTTGGATTTAAATAGGGATTCAACAGGAAAATGTGAAATTGAATTACAAAAGAACCGAAAACCACACATTAAAAGGAAGATGTAAGACTTACGTTGGTTTCAGGTGAGAATGGTTTTGCTATACCAGTGCAATAGAAAAATAAAGATCGCTAACACTTCTTTATCAACGGATAGGAGAGCCATCTTGTCAATCCTCCACAGTATCCATATTCTTTTTAAGATAGAAACTATTCCTCCTCTAATGTCATGAGACTTTTGACAGAAGATTCAGATGTTAATCTTCAGAGAGTTTACAGAAACACCTTTTAATTAAACAAAGTGTAGATTTATTTAAATATAAACGTATGCAACCATATGTACCTAATTGCTTTGACAAATAATGTTAAAGCAGTAATGTGGTATGGTAAAGCTTGTATAGGAAGGTACTTGGAATTGTAATCGTAGCTTAGATTATCCAATGAGGATGAAATGCGGTCACATAGTGAAGTTTCAAAGCTACAAAGCATTCCCTTTCAAACCCCGTATCCCACTTAGGTGTAGTCCAGATGAATGGTCATGTGTTTGCGGGTTATCTGCCAACGAACTAAGTAATTTTATAACTGCGTATCACGTTCATTCGCTTTAAACTTGTGCATATGTAACATATTGTTAGCAATACAGAAAATATAAATGTCTGTGTAAATGTGTGTTTGGGTTTGGATGAAAAGTTTGAAATATATGACAATCGATCCCTAAAACAAGAGATAGATGAATAAGTATTTTGAAGTTAGCGCTTTGATTAATTTCAGTTAGTGTACAGTAACAGCAAGTACAGCTGCGCTGTGTTCGAGTGTGTGATAAGTTCAAAATTCATGAAAATAACTATAAAATGATATATCTCAGAAACATGCTCTTTTTAATTAAGCGTCGAAAAATATTTTAAAACCGGAAAGAATAATGTAAAATGGCGAAGGACAAGTCGTCGCACGAATCATTAAGGATGTCACTTAGTTAATAGACAAGGTTAAAAAATGCGAGGTTAAACAAGGAAGATTATAAGTTGCCCAGAAGGATTTTATCCTCTGAGCTTGATCTTTTTATATAAATTAAATAATGAATCTTTTAATTCCTTATCTAACAGTAATCTTCATTTATCCTTGTCTCTGTTCATCGATGTTTCTTTAAATCAGCAGAGTACAAACGTATGAATTTTACGACACAGGATGGAATAAGTCACATTCGCTGGTGGTTGTTAGTATATTTAATTGTTAACTTTGATACCTATATATTCATTTGGATTGTTCTGTGTTAATAGGTGATCGAGTGGAACAGTTTTGAGAACATCTGATGTCGTTATTTGTCTTTATTTATGGGACGTACCAATGATAAACAATTAACAGAAAAATAGTCAATAAAAAGCAAACAAATTAACTGTTACCATTTAACCATTTATCTATATGATTAAAATACGATCTCTTTAGTATCTTTCCATAAAACTTAAATAGGTCAAATTAAAAAAAATGATTTGTCTAAAGACATAGTCGTAATTTTTACTCGTATCCATATTAGTGATGGTATTGTTATTAAAAATAAATCGCATTTATGTGACACTTACTCACTTCGGTTATTATATCATGAACCATTATTTACTCCTGTCGCAGTGACCTATGGCACAACAGATAATATTGTTATCGAAAAGCCGGAAATTCAGTAATTCACCAGCTTTAATTTTTACAATACATAGTTTTAATGAACTGGGAAGTTATACACGATATAAACATTTTAAACTTTAAGATTAATTTAATAGTTAAAGGCTAAGTTCGGTTATATCTTATTAATAGGGATTGTTTTTAAAATGACTGCGATGATTTTGTTCATGTTCAAAATTTGCCTATTTATCTATAATTAAAAAAAAAAACAACTGTTTAATTATTCTTTCGAAAAACATAATAACTTCGTCTAACTAATTTATACAATTGCATATTTAGTGTTGTAAATTCCATAAATCTTAAATGCTGGATTTTAAATTACCTACACGTCTGTTTTTTTTGTGCGAATTCTGATATTTGTAGCTCCGTAAAAATAATTAAAACCTTGTATAAAACTGTATAAATAGGACTTACTAAGACATATAAAATTTATGAAAATAGTCTAATGAGAAAAATGGCTGGATTTTATAATTAATTAGATAATGTTACAAGAGCCAGGTAAAATGAGGCGAGGAGTGGATTGGACGTCCCAACAAAGTGTAGACTCGGGGACAACCCACTCAGACAACTTTTATATAAACTTCACAAGATCGTACTTCTCATTTTTCCTTTCAAATGCAACCAAGCTTTAAACGACAATGATTTCAAAGTTTTGAAAAAATCTTTTTTTTTGTATTTTTATGCACTCGATAATGATGAAATTATACAAAGACGTTGTTGTTATCTTGAGATTATCTTGAATTAAAACTGTTTTGTTAAAAGTGTATTCATTAAAATATAACTAAATTTATTGATCTATAATATATATATATATAGAGTATATTGATATATAATCTAATATTAGTTCAAATACTAAATCATTTATTTTATAATTAAATATTCTTAAGTTTTGGATAATGTTATCAAGAAACTTGATGGTCACTTCTTCTCGTTCAATGGAATTATTTTCTTGATGATAAGTCTCATATTCCCAGTTTAATTCATTATATTTTTGGTTTGTATCTCATCTTAGAACCTCGTTGAAACTTTTTCATTCCTTCTTGAAATAAGTCTAAAGACATGGATATAGGCAGTAGTAAAAGTTAATATAAAAATCAATCTGACAATTAAGTTTCTACGTGGTGAACATATCTTCATAGCTTCTTGGATGCCGCTATGTAATGTAAGCCGCTTGACGTCGGGGGTCGTTAGAAGCTCGCTACTAAAACTTTTCCAATATTTTTTTCATCACGTTTGTCAACTTCTCCGGCCTTGTAGCGTCAGCAAACAAACAATATTTCCTTCGCTGATACGAGTTGAAAACTCATTTCCATTCCGGAGCGCGTAGATAAATTTATTGGCCCGCGGAAGTGATACCCGGCCTAAGCTAACAGTGGCGTCGTTGGGATGTTGTCTAAACCTCGCCTATTTAGTGCAAAATTCAAATTACCGGCTACCATATTGATCCGCAATGTGAACTTAATGCTCCCTCGATTGATGTTTATACGTAAGAAGTAAATATTATAATGTACGTAATTGACTAAATCGATCCATGTTTACAAGTAGTGATACATGTGTGTCATAAATGGGCCCTGTAAGTTACTTGCGACTTATAATTAATTGAGATATCTGAATTAGTGAAAACAATTATTTTCTGTTCATTAAAAATGTTAAACACACAGTTTGTGTTTGTATATAGATTTTTTGTTAAATAATGACTTATTTTACTACTCTTATAAAAACATTTCGTGGTAATGAATAGTCGACATTTGGGTCTCTCCATTTTAGTTACTAACGCATCCCTTTTCATTATCGTCTGAGTCCAACTTGTAGCAACTGTGACATTTCTAACTTCTTTCTACCTTCAAACTTCTGAACTTTCCACAGGTCATGCCTTATTTTATCTCACCTGGGTTTGTATCTATAAAACGTAGTTTTATTATTGATCTAAAGTATTAAACAATGTTTGTTTTACTTGAAATCACATTTTTACGATAAGGACAAACCAATTTTATAATTTCCAGATGTTCCCTTTCTGAGAATAACATTTACTTTGAGTAGGAATATTAAGAAAAATTTGTTCAAACAACCTAGTAATACCTATTTGATGGTAAAATTAATTAATAATGTGTACTTTTTTTGCAATGTCTAACACACTTAAATAATAAAAAAAAACCTAGGTATCAAGATTTAAATTGAGTTGATTATTTTGTGCGTTTCAACTTTATTAACAGATTTTTTTTCAAAAGTATGAAATGTTGAAAAATTATTTATTTAATTTTACCCGGAGCACTGCACAAAGATAAATCGTAGTTACGAAAGTTTATTGTTATTCTAGAAGGATCTTGAAGAATCTAATAAAGATCCTGTATCGCTTTTTTACACAGAACATGTGTAACCGTTATAACTCAAGGATATTACATTTTCTCATTTTTCAAGGGGACTATCCGTCTTTGAATGTTGATTAAAATCTATAAAAACATTAAATTAAAGATACTTTTGTACTACTTCGTAGAAGTTAATTATTTCTATCAATTTGTTAATTAACAATATTTTTGTTTGATGGTTATTCATAGAATCATATAAATATTGCTTTTCGAAAAAAATCATTTATTTCAACTCTCGTGAAATTGTGTTTCGGTGAATTGAAGACTAAAAATTCCAAAACAGATTTCAACTGACAAGTCGTTGTTGGATTTTCGTTTAGCTTTGTGTTGGGTTTGTCGCTTGCTGTAAAAATCCTCCTTACTAACTGGAACTCAGTACCTTTGAGTACATTAGATAGGTTATACCTATCTTTGACTTTGAAATGTCGACTTCTACAATAGTACAATTTTTGTCTAAGTATAAAATGATTACTCGAATAAAGTTTAAAGCTTTAAAACAAGTACACTTGGTTTTTATGCGTTGATAACTCGCGTTTTCGATGAGCGCGTCGTCTGTACTTTATCAACGCGCATTATCAGATTTTATACCCGGATTTTCTCCGTTTCCCTCGCTACAAACGCGTATCTGGGCGTTTGTATCGATGCATCTGCGTGTTTTTAGCGATGCCAACGCAAGGACTGTGTTCAAAGGTTGCAACGTGAGGGAGGCCATACGTTTGCTGAGCGTCTTGACTGCGTTCTACGCGCGTTGTCAGCGCATAAAAAAGTTCAAAGGCTCTAAATTCTTCATAGCACAGTACCTACTTTATGAACAACTACTTATGAAACAGACTTTTATACTTCAACTTCATTAGACTTAACTAACTATATTATTTTCGAAAATTGACGTTTAAACTGTCTGAAAGACTAATTTTTCGCATTTTGTCTCAAAAACCCTTTTAAGATAGTAACTATTTAAAGACAACATTACAAATAATGAAACTGGACCACTGAAATAAAAGGGAAAAAATTAATATAATTATATTTGATGTTTATTAATTTACAAATAACGGGAATATTTTATTAAAGTGTATACAATCAATGTCCGTGTTATGTACCTATTTTATAATTCATTTATGTTTTGGAATTCAACTTTTAACTTTAGAAGATACTTTAACAACCAAAGCACTGTAGGCGTTTCCTTCTGATTTATTTAACTTATATTCTGTGAAATTACGTGTCCAAGAAAAAAGGTAAACCACTCAATCCGTAATAGCGGGCTGCGTCACGGCCAGCTCCTATAAATCACTACTTTTGTCATTCTAGACATTTTATCTGGAATGTAAACTCCGCCGGAAAGCAATATCTGCCTGATGTGTATAAAGAGTGAAAAACTGCCTATAGGCACAGTTACACTTAGCTGATTAAATACTTTTATTGACAGTGAATACTTTAATTAAAATCAAGTTTTTATTTTATGAGATACTTTAAGACTTTTTTTTTGTAATATTGTGATTATAAGATTGAAAATTTAAGATTGTTTTATCCTTTGTTGAGATCGAATTAAGAAAATGCAAGTTAAGTGGAATTTAATTGGTTTAAGAGATTTCAGTACAGGAAGTTAAGGTAATGAAACTTACGAGTAATTTGCTCTCGGGTCAGATTCTGATAAAGAGAAGCGACATTTAACAGAAAACAAGTCCTTGTGGAGTTTAAAACTCCTCTGGTATTCATTTTAATTGAAAACCTAAAACCTCAATTCCAAATTAATGAGGAATTCAATGAACTGGCGGGAGGAGATCATCGACAATTCGCAAACATCATAAGCTCTGTAGTCTGTACGATTTAAGTAAGCTTGCAATGTACAGAAATACCCCCTATAATTCACTATGTGAACTAGTAGTTTATCGTTTAGAATTTGATAGGTCACTTTGAATATCAGACTTTAATAAAGGATTTAATTAAAACGAGAGAAATTGATGTCAACGACCGATAGAAGAATTTAATTTTACAGAAATTTAAGCGAGTCATAATAAAAAGGGATAATAAGTACCTACTTACTACAGACGTAGAAAAAATACTTCTCATCCAATAATATGTAGTAGACGTAGCCTCTAAACCTATACACACGTGCCTACGAGAACTCAACTCTCCGATTCCTAAGGGAATTATAGGAATACTACTACCCACTCTCAAAGCAAGGTCTTATGTCAGGTTGTAACAAACTGAGCGGGAAAACTAGCTTAAGCTTTATCCTGCCTAACTGGCTAATGGATATGACATCTTTTTACCCGACTACGGCGAAGCAAAAAGGAGAGATAATGTTTTTGGCAGTCAATGTTTGTATACAAATTGAATAACTCAATAATTAAGTTAAAATAATATAAATGAAAAGTATTAAATAAAAACAAAGCAAAACTATAACCCGACTTGGTCAAAAAAGAACGAAAAAAGAAAATAATTCAGATAGAAATCCAGAAATGCATAGGTACAAAAATGGTCAAGGTAGAGCCGTCGCACCCACTGTATACCTACAATGAGTATGTGGATGCCAGGATTAAACAGACTTGTTAGATAGACTGTTTACCTGATTTTATATTTTTTTATGTGTAGGAAACATTAGCTAAGAAAGGGGATTTTTATTTCAACCTCTAAGCGAAAACTGGGGATTACTCATGGGAAGCTATGACAAAGTCCTGAGTTAAGTAAGGCGCAATTTAAGTTTCGAAAACTTTAAAATATCACAACATTTACTTACAGTTATTTCGACGCTATACGCGAACATTATGATTTCGAGTATTACATAAATTACCAGGGTTCATTTGAGTTCATTTCGGAACTCAACCTACTCATTATATCCTCAAATTAGTTCCTATTTTTTGCGTCAGATTCTG
The DNA here is from genome assembly GCA_949316135.1 of Choreutis nemorana. Classification (NCBI taxonomy): domain Eukaryota; kingdom Metazoa; phylum Arthropoda; class Insecta; order Lepidoptera; family Choreutidae; genus Choreutis; species Choreutis nemorana. The sequence continues at coordinate 7,720,114 of OX438598.1, forward strand.
GTTTCGCCGGAGCCGCTGGACCGGTTGCAATTATCATCCTGATGCAATCTGCACTCGATCCGGGCTCAGCCACCAGTTATCAACGTCCATATTTAGTAGTAACATGATAAACTTAGCCAATACACCATTACCAGCTATTATTAGTTAACAGTTAAGTAAGAATATATTATCTCTAGTTTTATAGCGTGGTAGATTGGTTTTGATTGGTAATTGCAAAAAGTGTATTTTTTTTGTAGAAAAATTAATTAAAATAATCATAAATCAATTATTGTTAATGAAATAAATATATATTAATTGCTCTATTAAGATATTATGTATCGATTATAAGGCTGTTAAACCGTAATAAGTGTAACAATGAACTATACATTAATAAATAAAATGTTGGTTTATAAATGCGGATATAAAACAGAGCATTTAATAATTAGTAATCAATGCATGGATCATGCAGTAAAAATCTTGTTAGGGATTATTTTTCACTTTTATTATCTTAATAGAGAATTTTTTAAATTGTCGAGATAAACAATATTTGATGTAAATAGACATTCCGTTCATCAAATCATATTATAAATTCAAATTCAAATTGTATATTGCTTCTCACATTACATTACGTATAAAAGATGTTAAGATAATAACATGTGACACCCTGTGCACCCATGGCAAAAATATATACTAAATGTTTCAATAAAACTACACTAATACGATATTGTAGTAAAATTTATAAAATGTGTTCCTTTAATGTCATTTTAAATTAAAAGGAGCCACTACAGCAAAAATAAAGGAACTATCCCTTTTAAATTTTTTCAGTATTTTCTTAAATTGTAAAGGAGCTTTTGAGTTATTGATATCGTTTGGAATAGGGTACTTTTAGTTTATTATGGTTTGCTATTGTTTTTTTCAAATTTTAAAAATGAGAAATAGATGTTTGCACTCACGTAGTACTTACTACTCAAAATGTAAAATATGAAATGAATTTGCTCTTTTTTGTGAGAGAAATTTAAATTGTTTTGAACATTTATTGAAAATCAAGAAGAAGTAGGATTTTATGTCGCATTTAGAAGATATGCCATTTTAGCGTAATGCAATTATATTTATAGCTACTTCATAAACTTGACTGGTAGCTGTCTCAAATGATGAAATTTCTCGGACGTTTGCAATGAGAAAACTGCACTGGCGTTTTTTAAGATATTCATAGCCTCTCTATATTTAAATGTAAATCCAAATGAAAATATAGTTCATAAACATAACTCTAAAGTTGTCAACGACTTTTTTTGGAAAACAACGAGAAAGCAAATTTTCTAAAACATATTTTAAAAACCTAATTAACCATTCCACTTTTTTGATACTTGTTTCTGTCTTTATTTTAAATAATTTTAGTATTTAATAGTTCGTTCTTATCAATTTTGTTTCATAAATTTACCTTCAATAAGTTGTTACTAAGTTTAGTGCTGATTAGGAATTTAACAGCAATAAGTTAGGTCGTCTTAATCTAGGGTTTTTTTCTATAACAAATATCTAACAGTCGAATACTGTTCATTCAAAAATTAAAAACCAAACAACAGTTTCCAAATAAAATTTCAGATCCATTACACTTTGAAAAGACCGCGATCGTTTGTATATGCTTCCCTTAGATACGAGTAAAATTTTCATTCAAAAGCAGAACATTCTCTCACAAGAATGTTGTCGAGTTTCATTTCGATTCACCTAATGTACCAGTAGCTACGATAAAGGATCGATTCTCACAAAGAGTTTAGTGGCAGTAGGTTTTCTATAAAACAGTATTTTCTTTACAAGCTGTGTGTTGGGGCCTGGTTGACATTCACGTCGGAGTTTAGTGACTTCCGAAGTAGCAGGTTATCAGCCAGCGCTAGGGGTGGGAGGGATGGAGGGAAGAATTGAAGGCGGGATGCTGGATCCAGCCCCCCACATTCGTGAGCCGACTAGCGGCGCGCTCGCTCGCGCCTCGCGTCCTACAACACAGAATTCACGCGACTCTCTGTATAATTCACTAAAAAGCTGTTTACATATTCCGCTCAAGTGTCGAAGGTTTGTTGTGATCGGTACAAGTGTTGCAGTGATTTGCAAAACGACTTTCAGGATTGTGTTTCGCCTCTCGTCTCCTTTGTTTACCGCCCGCCTTGACCGATCTCTGTATTGTTAAATTAATCAAATGATTATGCTTACTTGTAGATACAGATGTTGATAATTAGAGGAAATCTTATTTATTTGTCGCAATGAATTGCCGATTCAGTAGATGTTACAGGTGGAATTCGTGTCGCTACATAATAAATCTCGGCAGTTTCTTTGTGAGCGTAGCTTGTTATAATTACCGTCATTACGAAGTTTTCAACTGGAAATACAGGAAAATTTAGCAATTTATTGTTTCTTATTATGTTCAGGGGTAATTCTGGATTTTATGTAGGTAGGTGCTTAACGAGATTTTCTGTCTTCAAATTGTTTTTGATAATGCTTCAAACTTGAAAAGACAATGAATTAAAATTATAGAAAGACAATGGACTCAGATAGGGGTGTTTAAAAAACCTTTTAGATTTATAGGGATAAGATAGTATTAAAAAAAGTAATTAGCGTGAAATTGTAATTGGACGTAGGTATATCACTAAGAAATGTTATGGAATAACAATAAGTTGTTTAATAAATTCATTTCTGCTAGTATTAAAGCAATAAATGACCGTAAAGCAGTTTAGTAATAATTTCTTGAGAAGGCCCATGACTGTAATTTTGGTATTTACTTCGAGATTCACAAATTGATAGCCTTAAGATGCTTTTAGCTCTTACCTATCGTCAAAAGAGAGATTTTCGTTTGTGTAGATGCAATCTACTAATATTATTTCAATTGCTTTGAATCATTGGCACAATGTTATGCGCACGCCCTCAAGTCTTTGTGGATTTCTACAACCTAATGACGTTACGCTTATCATTTACTGCAATTCAATTTTAAATTTAGCGCGTGCGCAGTTATGGACAACAGTAGGTGAGTAGCTACTTGGTAAACTTGTTCTAGGGTTAGAGTATTTTCACAGTAAAGGGATTGAGCTCGTTGGCGAAGTATTCGTGGCTTTTCCTCGACTAAATATCTTTTTATTTTATTTTTATGTTTCACAGATTTTTGTCTCGATATCTGTCGAGGGCAATAATTTAGACAAAATGTTTTTCTGTAATAGGTTAATTTCCACGAAAAAAATCTCTGCGATTTATCTGTACTCGTATGTCTCACTTTTATCACTAGATATAGTAGATGAATCCAGTACCTTTTGCTTTAGCGAAGAAACTGTAAAATTTGATTCAATCTCCTTAAAAGTTTTGCCCTGAATAACTCGATAGCATCGCTATCGATCGTCTGCTATTGTAGTGCTGTTATCTATCTATCTAGACAATGTACGACCGTCAATCCTTCAACTTCTACTCATCCAGTCTCCCACTCAAACCATAAAGTTCGTAGGACTTTGCTGATGCCAGTATCAATCAAGTTGATAGAACTAAGTGAAAAAAAAATAGAACAAATGTTTGATAGAAATTAAATTACATTCATAGGTCTTTGACTGGTGATTTTTGATTGTATCAGTTGACTGCGGTAAGGGGATAGGCCTCTTTGAGCTACATAGTCTAGATAGATTCAGAAGATAATTTTAAAGACGTTTCAAAAGAAGTTCTCAAATAGAAATGATATTACATAGAGTATTTTTATTACTATTTTTAATGTTCTAAATTAAATCAGATTCAACTGTCTGACATTAATCGGTTATTTAAAGTGAACAAAGGACAAATACAATGAATTTTGTCTCGTAATAATTACACTTATTAATTGAATCAGTATCAAAGTTCAAGCCTACTGAGTGACAATTTAATGAACAGCCGCCATTAATATTTCACATTACATTTGTCGGCTTGCTTCTGTAGTGGTCAGAATTCGTTATCATTTCAATTAAGTTATGAGCACAATTTAGATGCATTCACGCATAAAAATGGTAATTATATGTTACTTAAAGCTTTACAATTATGTTTTAACATAGGCTGATGATAATATAATATTAGCTTGTGTTTTTCGTTAACAACAAAACAAGCCTACAGCTGGTTTGATAGTTTATTGTTATCGTCAAGAATGTTCATGCAACGCTTAGAGCAAAACGCACACGTTTCATTAGCTATTATACATATTTTTATGAGTGTAGAATAAACCTATCCTTAATTACTCGACACTGACCAAAAACAGGTTTTAATTTTTCACACTACAATAACGTACGGTACGGCAAGTTTAATTTGAATTTACTATGTATAATTTAACTAATCGTATACATGTTATGGATTCCGGGACAGCGCGTCGAGCCGCATAATACGCATTTCAAGATATCAAAGTTCCGACTTCACTACGTAGGAACCTACTTTGATACAAGATTGACCTACTTTTTATCGATAAATAGGTTACCTACTAGGTATAAATACCTATGTCTCATGATAACGATGTCTCACATATGACAACATGTTACTGCTAGTTTAATACCTATTCTTAAATAATATAGTTCTCATAGAGATATTTGTTTACCATCATTTGTTTTGATAACATTTATGACCCAGTTGTTTTAGATGCCCTCTGTTAATTCACTTCCTTGTTTGTATTGCTACGTAAATGAAACATTGTTTTTCTAATCTAATACAGCCAATTGATCGATTTGTTTTTCTTACTAGTTTATTTATTTCTCTTGCAAAAATCAAGTTAAAGTCACCTATAGCACTGGTTTCTTATAATTACTATTTAAACCACATTGTCTTTAAAATAATATCCTTAAGCCATTTTAGGTCACCTATTGAATTCTTAGCTATAAAACTTTATTAATTTACTAATCATGATTTTTAAAACTCATACTGAGCAAATTTTTTTTTTAGAACGTCTGTTAATTTCTGTTAAATTGTAGAGTCGTAGAGCCAAGTGATCAATGCTTTCAATTTTAGTAATGCACAAGGTTGTACAAGGCTTCTGGCCTGCTCCACTTGCAACTTGCACCAAGATGTGGTCTCCGAGAGCTCGTAAAAACTATACGTACCCGCTTTCGATCCGGATTCGCCAGCCAGTTTCTATCTAGGGTTATAATATTGTACATTCGCGAGCTTATGCTTTGCTAGGTCTAACCTACCTATTAAATGCTTACCTTAACTAATCCTTGTCCTTTCCTTCTCTTGACAAAAATAAACTGAAGTTATCCTACAGAGAATTTTTCGCATAAAAAACAAAAATATCTGGAGAAATCCGATACGTACGCTCTCAGGCAATTTATATTCACATCGACGTTCTCAATCTTCGACAAATTAATAAATAAATAAACTAGGAGGAATAGATCAAAAGGCTGACAGTTTCTTGAACCCATTTCAAAATTCGGGACGTTCGATAAGGCGGCTAATAACATCGATCTCGGGAGTCGCGACGGGCGCGGGCAGCCACTGCAGAAGCCATCAAAGATATTGAGAAACTTGACAACCCTTTCAGAACTTCGTGATCAGTTAGAATAACAGGTTTTTGAATATCTTGTACAAGTTTCCGACCACACCGTGAAATTTTAACACGAGTATCTTATAAATTCCGGGAGCGTTAGTTGTGACTTTTACCATAATTTTTTAATGTTTTAATGGAAAATTATCAAGTTAATTAAATATTTAGGTTGACCATTATAATTCAATCAAAATAAAATTGAATCTTATAAAAAAGTTAAAAGAACTTCAAATTTACACGAAAAATACAAAAGTAGGAATAACATTTCTTGTATTTTCGTAGAATCCTAAAAACAATTAAATAGTATCGCATCTAAATTAATATAAAATTAAAATAGGGAAAATAATGTGAAGCGTTTGCCTTCGACCGCACCAGGATTCAATCCATCATGAGAGTGCCTACAATAAAATTATTTGTAAGCAATGTGCTTCCAGGAAATACGTGATTGCACACCTTATCCAGGTATTCAACTTTCTTGATATCTCTTTATTAAGCTAAGGTACTCGCACTTAGATGGTTTCATGAAGGGATATAGAATTCCAAATGCAATGAAAGTTACTTCTGGCCATTCTAGCGATTATTTTATCGGGATAGATGACAGTCATGGATACGTATGTGCTTTTTTTGTTTAGGATTTTTCAAATATTTTTGTTGAAAATGTTAAATTTAGCTCAATGGCAACTATAAAAAGTTCATTTTCCATTTCCCTTAACCAGAAGTTTGTCACATCAAAAACGATGTTGTTAATTTAAACCTTTTACTTCTCCAAATTCTGAAAAAAATATCTTCTTGAAAGCCGACAATTTGATTTTAACGCAGAACGATGTCACAGGTATCTGCTATGCGTGTTCATAAATTTGCTAAGAGGCTTTAAATAATAGTTCAAAATCACAAATTGTACCTGAATTTCAAAGACGAATTTCAGAGATGAATTTCAGCGGTCCAACGAAATTTAAAATTGGTCTGAAGGATTTAATAAAAAGGGAAATCCAATTCACTGTCCCAAATATAGTATGCAAATGAAATGCATGACGTGATTTGCATATAAAATAGTACGTTGTACGTATATTTCATTGGCCACTGACCGACAGACCCACTTAAACTTTTGATAGTTTGCTCACTAAACAATTTGCCAATTATATTGTTATCTATGATCTCTTGTAGCTGGTATACATACATACTTTGCATTCCATAATAAAATAAAATAATTTATTGAAAGTCAATATAACGCAGCCTTTTGCATGAAGTTGAAATATTGGCTCTTTAGCTAACTGACACCGCGGACACCCAATTTGGGTATCGGGATAAACCTGGATTTTTTATTTCGTGTAAAAAAATCTACCTATTTTTTTGGTTTTGATTGTACGTACTAATAGTATTTTAAATAGATTAAAAATTAGATCAATTCTTATTTTTCTCTGATAATTTCTATTCATCCGAAGCTTCACAGTTAAGCGTTAATGTATTGGAAAAGCCGAACGAGACTAAGCCGTAGAATTTACGATTATTAATTAGAAAATTCGCTCCCTTCTATAACAGTTAGGGGCCTCTTAAGATATTACCAGAATCAAGGCTCCGTTATTCATGAATATTTCCAGTTGCTATGGAACAGATTGGATCATTTTATAGCAGAATTTTTAAAAGAATTTTTTCTCTATTTTTTTAGTTTATTTTATTCACGAACAAAAGTTCATATTCAAGCTTAGTTAGTTCCGGGTAAAGCAGCAATAGAAGCAACTTTTAAAATATTCCTGTGTTTTCACTGACGAAACAGTCGGTCACTTCTTCGCACTATTCGAATAAAGATTTACATAAACCAGATGGCCATTACGAATTATATTTTTCCATGGGTTTTCTCAATTTTCAAAGCTAAAAGGCGTCAGAGCGTTGTGGGCGTGGCTAAGTCGGAATGATGGGTGTGATTTTGACGTAGGTTGTTAATTATATGCCTCTTAAGGGTACTGCAGAACATCCGAAGGCTCGTTTACCACACGCTTGACTTAATGATGCCCTAAAAAGGAAATTGTCGAATTCTATCAATCGAAATGTTGTTAAGTGCGTGTCGGTCTACTAGTAGTGTTGTAAAATAAGTAGTGTATTTTAGATTTTGTGTATTACTATTGTTACTTTTAGTACTTTTACTTCTGTTAATAAATTCTGTTGAAAAATTATTTTAGTTTTCCATTATATTAGTTGAAAATTTTAATTAAGAAAAGACTTTGATGTCAATGCTAAGACATTAATCACTAAGGTAAGCGACATTAAATCTAAACGTATCCGAATCAACTACAGCTCGTTTTTTCATAACATGCAATCCAAGCCTGCAAGTAAACAAATCATTACCATTTAATTATATGATTCAAACATAATAGCATCCTGTAACTTGTAACAAATTTGTTTAAATATTCATTTTCTAAGTTTAATATCATTAAGGTGGGACTCAGTAAACTTACTTCATTTCACGCTCATTTCTAAGCTATACTTTGCAAACAAGTTTTTGAGTTTACACTTAGCAACTTTCTATTCAATAGCCTTAATCAGGGTTGAAGTTAAATACGCCATTTTGAAGCCAACGCACCGTGAAGGTGAAAACTTTTCAGAGGCTTTTCAAATATGAGGAGATATTTTAATAACTTTCGGATAGAATAGTCAATAGAGATTGTAAAATCGGAACAATATTAATTGGAATCAGCCTTTATCACAGAAACAATTCATTGACAGCAATTGCGTTTAGGGCAACATAACCTATTCAATCATAATACTATTTTGAATTATCACCCAGGTTTGATAGTTGTTGAAATTTTGTTCAATGAAACATATCTATTATTTTTATAGATACTAAAGGAAGGATTTTAAATAACTCACATTAGTAGGAATTTAGCCTTTTGAAATTACTACATTTTAATTTAACATTTCCATCAGTTCAACTCAAACTAATAAACCTGAATAATCCGATTGCTGGTTTTGGTACACGATACCTATAGAATAGGAGCCTACCTAAACTAGGGACGTACGCAAGGCAGAATTAATTAACGTAAGTAATTGTTTTAGACATAACATAGTCAGTACATATCACTTGATGGATATCTGTTAGTCGTAGGCTCTATGAGGTCGAATATAACCTCGTTAGCGTATAGTTGTCTGTCCTAGTACATTTAATAAGGTAGTTACTAAAAGGTTACCACTGGTGACGAAATATACAGGTTCCTTTTTGACAATATGGTATTGGAAAACAGCAAAACTGTAAAACTGCACACACATTAAACCATTAAAGTGTTTTTTATTTAATTACAAGGTTTTGCTAGTGTGACATCAAAAAAGAATGTGTGTGTGTTTTGGTTGTGTGTGTGTAGATCTTTTAAGATTGCCGGTTTTTTAAATGTATGTTCTTTCATTTGGCAACGAAAATTATTCCTCAGAGGCAAGCTGTTAAACTCACGCATAACATATTTTGCTCTACATGATATTACCGAAACATTTTTTGCAAAGTTTAAATAATAAAATAACTAGTAGATGGTTAGATTAGGTGCACAATTTTAAAGTAATTAATTTTATTTTTTAATTACCTAAATTCGGCTTTGTATTCAAAGTTTATAAGAGATTAATAGTACTAAACTTCAATTAAGTTTTTCTTACAATAAAATAGAATGTCTCAGAAAAAGAATAAACAGAAATATTATAGTTGAAATTCATAAAGAACTCTAAGAAAGTTTGAACTTTAAGCACTATTGTATATTCTCAAGATAATGTATTTGCTATCTAGTTCGTATTAATCTTGTTTCGGCGACGCCTTAATCTTTGTTGTACACCTTTGTAACTTTTGCCATCCATTATTCAGGTTTAGGACTTAAACATAAAACAAAAACTTACTAAGAAACAAAATTCAGGTTAACATTAAAATAAGTCACGTTCTTGAAAAATATTTTTTTCGGAACTTTCCAATTTATTTGATACCTACTGAAGTGTAGCAACCCTAGACCACTTTCCTTGCTTATGTGTATAGTTTCAGTTTGTATTATGTAAAATATAGAATACCTAACGTTTTGAACTCTTAAGTCAAAGGGTAAATTTAGCATCTAGTTTCTATTAAGTTACGTGTAGGTTTACTTACAGAGGTGGTTACTCACAAGAACTACTTCAAACTCAATAGATATTTCAGTCATGAATTGGTGTGAATGAATAAAAAGTATTTTTCACGTTTATTCATTTCAGCGAGAACGAAGTTTGAAAATATATTCCATATTCGCTTTAACATAATACCTATCGAGTCTCGTGAATTTAGTTTTTAAGGGTAATTGAAACGAGCAGAGAAAAAATATTGGATCATGGAATTATTTTACATGCGAATCATTAGCTAGTTAGGAATAAAGCTTTGTAAAAGAAATATTTTGGATTTTTATTTGACAGCTAAAGTAATGCGTAAAATTGTTAGCTATCAAGAATCATTTCCATTTCACTATCTAACTAGTCAATGAATTTAATGCAATTTATATTAAAATATAAACATAATAACAATGAAATAGGTACTCAAAATGTTTAACTGGTTTTGGTTCAACTACTATTGGGCGTTTGAAACACAATCTTGAGAAATCACTTGCAAGATTTTACCAGCTTGTATCGAACCCAAACCAAATTTTTTCTCCCATGTGGTACGAGTAGTGTGACTTGAGAAATCTGCCGTGCTAAGTGATAAGTGTTAAAATGGCAGCAAGATGGATGTTATGCCTGCTAGCGTGCAGCGCGTTTTCTGGTGCACATGCTTCTATCTACGACGATGATTACGATTCCTATACGAAAAGATACGACTATAAAACCGCTGGTAAGTTGGTATAATAATAAACAAAAATGACAACAAACATAATACTAACAATGGTGTAGGCGTTTGGGATTAAAATAGAACTTTAATTCAAACATCCGAAATCTTATTACATTATATTATTTTATTTTAATCATTCTTATTAAATGGTTCATTTTAACATTTTATTGAATATTTTTAATTCTTATTATTACTGGAATTGGTGTCACCCGTGTTTCGTTTTTTATATTATGTAAAGAGCGCTTAAAGTTATTTAAATTCAGTACGAATTTATATATATATATATATTTACTATTGATCGTTATTTCAAAACATAATTAATGTTAACTGTATCTATGTATCTTTTAAATAATGTATAAAGGCAGGAAACTCTAAATAACGAAACATTATACCCTAGAGATCAAATAGTCCGAAGTCCATAGAATTATAGCAGGTGGTGGAAATTTACACATCTGCTGGTTTAGAGGTAAATTTTACTTACATATTATTTAGCTGTTTAAACTAAAATTTGTAGTAGCCTCTAGTTAAGAGTAATTGTTATTTGTAGTACTACTGCTACTAACACTTCCGTTTTGAAATAAACACTTAATTAACCCACCCTGTTTTTACTGTATCTCGTTATGCTATTGTTTTCAAACCTTGACATTCATAGAATTTTAATATAACATCTAAATATATATTAAATTTAATTACAATACCTGACACCCATACTTCATTCAACATTTGATCTTTCAACAAGACAGAATAGGTATTTAACTAATTTGTTAATTTTAATCTGCAAAGTCAAGAAATGTGGAACATTACTGACTGTCAATTAATAAAGTTTTAGTGAACAGGATCCGAGCTTAGAACAGTTCATCCTTAGATCTCCTCCAGGTATCTCCAGATCACAGATATCACAGATAATGGTTGTAGGTGTTGTTCCAAACATTCGAACTAGCTTCTCAATAGATATTTAATAGACTTCATCTAAGAACTTAGACGTTACGTCGAACATTTGAAGGCTTTATAGCAATAGAAACAAGGCAAAACTCTTCATTGTCTTTTGTATTTTGAGATTGTAATGTTTACGATTGCTTGCTATTTTAATTTAGTAAAAACCATTGTTCAGTTCTTGTGTTCAATAAGTACGTAGTAACATTACTACGTTAATACTTAATCGAGACCATTTTCTGAGTTTAGTTCGGTTTAACACTAGCCTGTTAAAATAACAATAGCACTTAACTTGGAAATGACTGTAGCAGTTCTATGTAGAGTAGAGTGTAACGAATGCACTCATCGCCCGGTAAGTACGGCCGGTAATACAATTTCTCGTTGCTCTCTCTCTATTGCCATCTTGGGGACAATTTCACCTAATGCTCGTGCATCTCGCTACCGAACGGTACATTGTACAATGTACTTACCAACTTGGAATTACTTCGACCGGATCGCACTTCAGCAATTGAAAACTTATAGTCCAATAAAAACGTTTGTAAATGAAAATAACACTGCGGAATGTAACTCGTAATCAACAGCTTCTGTAGTTATTAATTATTTTATTTGAAGGAATTTTCCACAGGTGTCATAAAAATATCAGCAATTTATCAAACCAACAGAAAATTGATTTGAATTCAGAGTCCGTACCATAATGTCACACCCATATGAAAGGTGGCGTGGAATATTAGAAAATTGTTGCAAAAGCAATTTCATTTTCATAGCTGTTAAAAGGTTTTGATTGGAAGCTATTGAATCTTTGTTCAACGAAGGTTCAAAACAATTGTTCTTTGCATCAACTTGAATTGTTGGTATAGACACGGATGCATAGTTCGTTGCTGAGCTGTACTGGAAAATAAAAGCACTTTTTTCTTTCTTCTTTCATCGTTAGACAGTCCCTTTGCAATTTTTAACTATTTCACAATACTCTTGCAATACATGATCCTTGTTTTATTTAGTGGGATAAAAATAGTAGAGGAACAGAATTATTCTTTCACAATTTTTATTTGAGTCTTTTGAATCAGCTTTTTCAGGTATCCTTTGGTATTGTGTCGTATCAATTATGTCTCATTACAGGGTCCATCAGATCTTTGTATTCTGATCTTCAAAGCTCACAAAGGAGACTTAAGTACCTTCATTACCAGCACTAACGATTCATCTCAATGATTTAAATATAAAAGCATGAAATTAAAACAGTAGAAAACAAAGAATATAAAGTTTTTAAATGCCGCAAAAACTTTTGTTTTTGTAATTTGACCTAATTTGCTGTTACGGGTATGAAGCCTTAAATCATAGACAATCTTATTTCTTATAAATAGTGGACTAATAGTTGATTGAAAAAATCTAGTTTCAAACTTCTATCACCGGTTTCTTTTCAACTAAAATAGTGTAAAATTGGGTGATATTCGACAAAATTATGACAATAATTGAAAGCTCACATAAAACGAACGTCACATCATCCGATCACAGAGTCGAAGGGCTTCGGAAGCAATTTCGCAAGGGCAACGTAGTAACAATTTCACGTAAGAATGATTCCGTCCAACAAAGACATCTACAGCAAACAGCTTATCGCTAAAATTGAGCAGCGCAAGCTTGTGACTCTTGACTGTGACTAGCCCATATCACTGGTTCGCAGAAATATTACACTACCTTTTGTTTTATAAGTTTAAATCTCCTGTTAGTTATAATAATTAGGTAAGAGGAAAAATTATTCCAGCAGCCTAGCGTTTTATTGTTTTGGATATTTTAGATTGAGTATTTTTAACCAACTTAGAAAGGAGGAGGTTGGCAATTCAGTTGCATTATTTTATTAAATATTTGATACCACAGATCTTCGTCATTTACGAAGTGGTTAGAAAAATTCTTGGTCTGTTTGAAAGTTTGTACAACTAGAAAGTACAAGAAAGTACTAGAAAGTACTCAATCTAAAATATCCCAAACAATAAAACGCTAGGCTGCTGGAATAATTTTTCCTCTAACATAATAAATAACCGTTAAATAAGTAAGTAATTTTATACGTAAATACCAAAACGTAATAAGTTATTTTATACTTTTAGAACACTTTTTGGAGTCGGCTTTAGGTAGTAAATATTTATTTACAGTTCTTTTGGGCTTCTTCATCGATTCTCTTCTTCTTTGTCGATTTTACTCTGGACTGACATAGTTGATAAAGGAAGTATGTACATCGATAATTCGTTTAGATACTTCATTGATGTAGTAACAAAGGCGAACGGAAGGAGTATTTGTAAGTTCATTAGGATTCAGCTGATAGAAACACTGTCCCTTCTCTGCATTCTATAAACTGAGCCCTACCTCTAATGGAACCATTCCAGTGGGATTAATTAACTGTGTATTCTCCAAACTCTATTGTTCGTCGGCTTCCGTCTCGTGTGGATGCTTTAGCGGATTACAAGGAAATTAATACGGCTAATTCACAGAACGCGTTATTAGTTAATTAAATAATTCTCTTTTGATCTTTAGCATCTCCCAAACATAAATAATGAGATTACACGAGTACTTATGAAAAATAAGAAAACGCTAATAGAATTTTAAAAGTACAAGAGTACTGCTCCCGTAAACATTAATGAGAAGGTTAGCAAGATACGCTCGTGCTCCTAATAAGGATTGAAGCGAGTGCTGAGAAAGATCGCATTAACATTCCAGTGTGTAGGTGAGGCAATAAAGCCGGTGAAACACTTTCAACCTTTCCCTGGCAAATGGCAGCCAAAAGGATGCCGGCACTGACATCACATTTTTAGGTTTTTAGATATTCAACAGTTCTAGCGCAAATGCATGTGCTTTTTAAAACTTTTGTACGTGCTTTTCGTCGTACATCAAAGAATGCTTCAACTTCCAACATTTTATTTTTCCAGTCATTACACACAAAAAACATTTTGATGCACTAAAATGTGTCCAGTATACAATGAAACTTCCAAGTTTCGAATACATAGTTTCAGAGCTATTATCCGCTGATGAAAGTGCCAGCAAACTCGAATCCCTGTACGTTGGAGTTTTTCTCTATCGTCTCGAATTTCTTGAGAAGTAGTATTTCGGAAGTGCAATTTGGAAGTACGTTTAAATTTATCGCGGTTGTAAGTACAAAGAAGGAACGGCTACGGCCGGGTGTTAGACTTACAATTCAGGATAGGGGCGCATTTTGTTTACAAATTACTCGGCGGGAGCTGCCTCGCCTCAGCTCAAATCACCACGAGATAAACAGCTACCCCTGATAATTTTCTTTAACCTTGTTTTATACGCACGGTGAGCGGTGATCCCGAGCGTAATGGATTGATCCATTTTAAGCTACGTCCCAAAAGAGAGCGATGAAATGAAATATCCCATTTTTAGATATCGCTTTTGAATATTGAGTTAAATGAAAATTTAATTGAAAACTGAAGAGCCCGTCAAAATAAGAACGTAGTGCATAATCGAGTCGATGTTAAAATGAGGAAGATAATTAGCTATTCCGAAATAGCTTAAATGGATTCAGTCTAAATTAAGGCATTCATAAGTGGGTAAAATTGTAGCAAATTTAAATAGATCTGCGTTTATTGGAACTGATTTAATTGTTGTGTCTCTGAATCATGAAAAGTAAAAATCCGGATATCATTTAGTCTAAATGTGATGTTAAGATTTTTATATACTCCTAATTCAAAATTATTTTAAATTAACATAAGACATGTGTATTCAATTAAATGTAGATAATTTTAAAGATTTATAGGGAAAAAAACGGGAGTGTTTTATAAAAATAAAGGTATTTTGGCGTCTCTCTTAAGTGGGCTCCGTTATGCTTACCGGAGTAAAGAATCCGCATTGAAATACACGAGCAAGAGATTTTAAATCGTAATTTAACTAATTACAGTCCACAATCTGTTGAACTTCGTAACAGAAATATTTACAGGTTCGAGTTGGCTGGAAATGTAATGAAAAATCTACTTCATCGCCGGCGGCCAGTCTTAAGTACTTGGACAATATTGTAGAGTTTGTTTAATTCATTTCGCTAATTGTTTGGTTGACTAAAACCGTTTATTTTGGCTATGCGAAATACTCATCTCAGGAGTAGGTATTTAAATTTAACATAATTAGGTCTGCAATTATAAACGATTTGCGCCTTGAATTCAACGTCCGTCCATATGTTTAAATTGATCAAATTATTTTAATTCCAGAAAGCCGTACGTGCACGTCAACTGAGTTCAGATGTAAGACTGGGCGATGTATCCCCATGTCTTGGAGGTGTGACAATGAAAAGGACTGCTCAGATGGATCTGATGAAGAACCTGGAACTTGCAGTATGTATTATTTTTGCTTTATTTGGCATTCAAAACATGCAAGTACACGTTCCTTTTTCAAGGATATCGTTCGATCCTAGTGACATAAAAAGCGATTCAAAGCAAAGTCAAACTTAAAAAGTCCAATGTAAAAAAAGTATTAGAATAGACTGTTGAATGTTTTTATTAGAATAGACTTGAAATAAGCACTTTCAAATCGCCTTTTTTACTACCACTAAATAAATTAATTAACTCGCGCTGAAAGGTTAGAACAGCAAAAAGGTTTATACTTTCGGGTGTTAAACATACTGTAGGTATACGTGACACTGAAATTAAACTACCATCAACTGAACAAAACTAATTATAAATGAATAAGTAATTTCAGTCCGCGGTTAAAACAATAATTAATATAAAACGTTAAGCCGACACAATGTTGTATCTCTACAAATTTATCGTTTAGATGTCTGGCGTTTATAATAATAGTAAAAGTAAATTATTCCCAAAACTTTTAATTAATATTTTATGGGAAACAATAGAAAGGATTTTGGAATGTATACAAAGCTATTTGCGTGCGACCAGACCTATTGAGATGGGCACTTTATGTTTGCATACCTTGTTACTACCTTTTAACCTGTTACCTTGTTCACTTTTACTGAAAGCAGAAATATACAAAAAATCAATGCTGGTACCGAAATAAAATGATTCGTTTAAGTTTTTCTTCAAGATAGCTACGTTGAAAAGCTATTGTGCCCAAACAACTAAACGAGTTCAAAGTATTATCAGAAAATGACCCTCAGTCCTAAGAGGGGTTCCCAATTAACAATACAAAAAGATCGTTTATTTTTGTCATAAAACATGGCCCTCTTCGCCAGATTTTTTGCTGGAACTCCTGTTTACCAAGTGTGTTTAGGCCCCCTTGAAAATAATTTATCTAGTAATTTATGGGAAAAGTTTTTCTTCACAAGTTTTTTAACGCTCACATTTTGTCCTTAAGAAAGCCCCTCGGTAGATTAAAATCTTATTAATGACTTCAAGTTTTATAAGATTAATTTTGAGAAGTTTTTCGCTTTTCTTATGTTTAAGTAAAAATGTTAACTGGTTTATAAATTTCCTGAAGTAAGTTCAGTAGGTCGCAGCTGTCCACTTTTCCTTTGCAAACGTTGCTGCAAATTAAATCCTGTTATTAAATCCTCTTACACGTTTCGATTTATCATTTTAATATTTAATGTTTTTTATTAAGTGTTTTTGAGAAAATGGTCCCAAATTTAAAACATGCTAATCGTTTTGAAATAATGATTATTTTCCGGAAAAGGTTACGTAGATACTTTCATAAACTTTTCCGTTGGTTAGTGTTGAAAAGAAAATTATACTAAACTTAAAATTGAAGGACAAGGTTTTGACTACCAAAACTATTAAAAATACAATCAACATAAATTACTAAGTAAAGCAAGTCAGCGTAAATATAACACTAAATGCAAGTAACACGCAGTGGATAGTACTTACCATTGAATAGGGGAGCCGATGAATTTGATCCGACTTATTAAAGTAAGCTGTAATCCCAGTACAGTACCTGTGCATATTAACCGAGACTATATTACTATGAATGAGTAATGAGAAATTGAAACTCACAACTTAAGACAAGTGATCCAGTAAATTATGCTTTGAATTAATTATTCTCAGCTTAATTATAACATGAAGATTCGCTTTATTTATGAAAGATTTGAGAAACAAAATTCAAGTTCTGGATAAATTAATAAGCTTTCGACGCTCCATAAGCTTACTGAAGTGCATAGGGTTAGGGCTAATTAACATAAAATCCCAGTGTATTAAATGGTATTAGATATTTAAATTGAGTACATTTCAAAATTACAATAGCATCAACAAGTTATTAATAAATACAAAAAACTAATTCATAAAACATTGAAACCTTGTAACATTGAAACCTTTGAACTTACCACAAACTCTTAATGCAAAATTCTCCCTCGGTTTCCTTGTTTCTCGAAATAACAAAACAATGTGTAGGAAAGCTGTGGAAGTTGGGGGTTTTATTACGAGAGGGCAATAGCAACCCAGACCGCAACTTAGTACTTAGTTATATGACCCCAAACAAAGTAGAGCCTTTTTATGAAATCAGAACATGCAATTTCCGAAAGCGTTCCCACGTAACTCCGTACTACGTCGCTACGGACTACGACGCTCGTAGTCGGAATGCTACGCCATTGCAAATTAACATAATATATTTAGTTTTGCTTCATAATTAGATTTAAATGTTACTAAAGGTAGGGTAACTATAATCAATTTGTTGCAACTGATTTTGATGTTAATTTTATAGATTTTTGTATCATAATACAAAATTCTATATAATGATATCTAATATGATGTAGGTATTGTATTAAAGCAGTTCTGTTAGCCAACATTTAAAACTATTTTAAGTTATAGAATTGAATATACTTTTACTTGACGCTAATAAATCCCTATATAATACTTCGAATGAATCAGAACAGACTATATTAAAAAAAAATGGAAATACAATATCTCGAATCCTTTACGTCAATATCTTGAGTAGTCACATATTTCTTTGACCATAGAAAGAAAATAATAACAACGCTATGACCTGCAATTTAAAAAGGCAAGTTGTATTAGTTTAGTAATACGAGCTGGCTGGCAAATACGAGTGAATATCTTTTATTTTATTAAAAATAAATAACCATTCTTAATTAAATTGAAAACTAATAAAAAAATATTCCATCCAAATTATTCACTCATTGTATCATTAATTTGCGGTTATCTAGTGTACCTAACAAAGTTTGTCGAATTCTGCAAAGCGGTTTATGTATTAATTAATAATTAATTTCAAATATACCAGCACCTATGTTCGAGTAAGTAGGATGTTTGATTAGAAATAGTTTAGAATTAACTGTTAGAAGGGCTTTTAAAATTATCCCCAAGTGAAGAATTAAACGAGACGAAAGTTTATCTATGGTTTGCCCTAACGATTAATTAACCTACGTTTCAAATACTTTTTAACGTTTAGTAAAGAATTGCGTTTCTTTTGAATTAAGAATATATTAGATACAAAAATAAAATATAGTCTAAAACTAAATTCAACTATGAATGAACCATATTTAACGTTTTACGTAAACCAAATAAATAATATAGTTATGGTAATAAATAACGTACAAGTTCTATAGAACTCGGAATTTTTTGTAAAATATGTTTATAATTCAGATGAAATTCCTTTAATTCAACATCATTGAAAGCACTGTTTAAAACCGTGGCCTTTTATTTTCTTTAGATATGTACTATATTTCCATGATAAGTACTTGTTTAGGCAGCTGTAACAAAGGGTGGGTTATTTAGTACTTAATGTAAATCCGTCCATGTAAAGACAGCCAGTGTCCGCCTCCAGTGAAATTAGTTCAAGGCAACATTTCTCGCGCAAATTGTTGTTGTTTATCTCGTGTAATCTCAAGTTGAGACTGGCTTTTGTTGGCTTTTTCGGTCGAAATAGCTATATACTAAGTAGCAATGAATTCTGAGAATATTTACCTACCTGATTTTCCAGTTTATTATGTTTCAGCTTTTATAAGCTTAAACAAGACACAAAATGTCAGATATAAAATATACAGTTATCTTTATACAAGAGAGAGCAAGCTAGAGCTATACAAAAGCTACATTATTACTCACGTTACAGATTAGTTGTACCTAATTTAGTCTCGTTTACACCTCACTAGTATCCAAACATGAGATTTCCCATGACGATATATCGTGTTATTACGAAGGAAAGCTTTATTTATTGTAAGGGACATCAGGGTAGGCTCTTAATTTTCGTTTCTATGGAAACCCCCACGTAAATTTTAATCCATCAAGTATATCTTATTGTAATTGGGCACGATGGATACGGATAAGTGTTTTACTCGTTCTATCTATCGCCAGACTCAAAAGCCTTCCCTTAACAAACAAATTGAATTGTCTTATGATCTCGAGGTAGGTCCAAAGAGGTCCAAGGTCAAAAAATACAATATATCAGATTTTTCCAATATATCCATAATCAAGGGGTGGAGAAAAGTCTTTTCTTATTTCATAGCACGTATTAAATTCAAAATGAAGAGTTTTTAAATATTAAAATTCGAAGAAACTTTTTCCCTCACTTATTTATGCAACTTTTTTTATTCGCCATTTTGGAGGTCCAAAATTTTTTATGCAGTGTTTTAATTTATATTATTAATCGTAACCAGAGATTTAGTACAGAAAGGTATGCAAGCACAAATGCCAAAAAAAACAATCGAAATTTATAGTTAATTCGAATTGTATAATTTGCAATTTGATCACAGCAACGCAACGCAATTGCCCCGAACACATATTTCTCTGTGCCACCGGGCACTGTATCCCCGCCGCATGGCAATGCGACGACGCGGTGGACTGCCCGGATGGTTCCGACGAACACCAATGCGGTAAGCGCATGCTCCGGGCAAAGCATGGACAGCAATGACCGGGCGAACGCATGAACAGCATGACTCGGGCAAATCGAAAAAGCACCCGGGAAACTCATGACACAGCGACCGTACTAAGGCCTACGCACGAAAACTCCATCTACGATTGTTACAAAAGCGTTGTATCCAAATAAATATATAAACTCATATTCAATCATATTAAGCGCTAATAAAACACGACGCTTGTATGGTGCGTTATACCGCCACTGATTATAGCGCGAACGAACAATTGAACACAACGCTTTTTAACCTTCGTCATACGAATAAGGCCATTTAAATTCGACAATGAAGAATCTACATCTCTGTTGCGTTTTATTATATATCGAAGGGTTATTCATTGAATCAGTAGCATGAGCATGAATTGGGTACCAACAGAAGCGGAGGCATGCGGTCCTGACGAGTTCACTTGCCGCTCCAAGCCGGGCGAGTGCGTGCCGCTGACTTGGATGTGTGACGACAACGCGGACTGCTTCGATGGATCCGATGAAAAATCTTGCAGTAAGGAATTTTATACCTCAAGTTATAGGAAAGAGTGGTTCGTCTGATTGAAATAGTGTTGGTGCCTGTACAGCTTTGGAGTCCAAGTACAGTATGAACACTTATTCCCATTAGGTCGAATGTAGTCAAATGTATTTTAAAAAACTGATGAAAAACTAGTTTGATCTGCAGTTCGAAGAAAGTTTTTTTGAATGGCATATATTTTTCTAAGCTAAAGGTTGAAATTCAAATTTAACAGGGTGTGTTACTAATTAAATTGTTCTTATAATGTTATTAATATTCATATACTACGCAAATTATTATTACGATACAATTGTGTTATGTCACAGCGTTTGCTGATAATGTATTTAGTTAGAACAGACATTAACAAGCATCGAGTATGACATGCCAAATCATAACATTCGTCCGGCGCACATTATCTAAAACTGCGTAATTGGCTACTGAACTTTGTTATGAAAGTTGCATGACGTCGACCTATTTATTTTATCGTTTGTTTGACTTTACGCTATCTTAATGCATGTTTAATTAATTGTTTGACCTACATCTCAATATTCTCAAACTACTATTCTTTATCTCTAAGTTTATTTAATTTTTTGGTCTCTATCGTAAACATTTAAAGCGTCTTTCTGAAGCTTTCTAAAACGACCAGTAAATGCGATGAATTTTATGACATCAGGTTTTGTCGAGTTTTGGTCTGGTTGATAAATTTAAAGAAATATACAGCTTTATTTCTAGTTATTTAAATATGTTGATGAACATTGTTGCAAGCTATGATAAATTTCTACCCATTTCTTGTGCAAGTAATTTCCTTACCTAGTCTTCCTACATTTCTCTTCTATCTCATTCCTCTTTTCATATTATCTTTTCATAAATAGTCTTGTGTTTACTTTGTCTACATTCCGCTCACCGTTCAATCACGACCCTTGACTAAAAAGGAGCAATGTTTACTTTCTCTGCCGCAGAGATGAGTCTGTGTTTAACTATTCCTCTTAGGCAGCGCGATCAATCAATCATGGTCCCCTCCCTTACACGCTGTATTCTATCAACACCCTTATCCCCCTATAAATTTTTATCTGTCCTAAGGCGACCCCTTGCGTGAAAGATTACGCTGCTTCCAAGAGGGCTGCTTTCAAAAGCCACACCACCGTTTTTCATTTCTTACGAATTTTTGCCAAGTCAAGACACGATTACGTCATCAGTTATCTATTAGCTCCTATCGGAGACTGATCTAAAACACGTTAAAAGCGTCACCAGTGGAAAATTTACACTGCAAATATTTTATTTTCAGACTACTATTACTTGGCTTTACACTAATTCACAGAGGTATAGTGGCTTCTTGTAATGACACTAGAAATTGCATTTGTCTGTCTTTCCTAAGAGGAATTTAATTAAATGTAGAGATGCCAGAGCAAGTAGGTACGTCCTCGTAGACGAGTGCAGACATTTTCCTTTGTAAAAATTACGTTTTCTGCAAAATAAACGAGTTTGATTATAATAATGCTCCTATCTCTTGCAAAGCTCTACGAGATTGCAATTTTTCTTTCTTTTTTGCCTTATCACGAAGCCGTGAATGCCTCGCATCCATTTCCCTTCTTTCTTACCTTTTTTACATATTAAGCTTCTTGTGATAGCAGGATTTACTGGGTAAGTAATGTTCGCTTTGGAAATCTGCAATTACCGAACTCGTTTTATCTTTTGCATTACATAAATGTTGATTACGTTTTAATGCATGAATTTGTCGATCGCGTCTTCTGTTTATTTTGCTACATATATAGCTTTGTTAATCGTTTAGATGAGACGTGTCGGGCGGATGAGTTTACTTGCGGTCAAGGGAAGTGCATTCAAAAGAGATGGGTGTGTGATGGTGACGATGATTGCGGAGACGGGAGCGACGAGGACAAATGTCCCGCACCGACCTGCCAGCCTCAGACACACTTCTCCTGCAGCAACGGTCACTGCGTCTCCGCAAGGTGGCGCTGCGATGGTGACATTGACTGCCCTGATGGAAGCGATGAAATGGTAAACAAAACTCTTGGTATTTTCTCGAGGAAACTTGTCAATGGCTGCTAGAAAATGTTAAGAAGATAGGGCATAAGTAATCTAAATCCGTTCAGTTCTTACGGGGCGTGACTGAACAATAAGATGAGTTTATAAATACACATATATAGTGTTTAAGATATAATCATATTTTACAATTTCATCTTAACACGAAGTAGATATTTCCAAGTAATAATACCTACAGGTATTTTCCTACATTTGTACGAGTAAATAGCGTAAGTAAGATGAACTGAGGGTAGAAAGTTCAACGTTTCGGTAAGTATACATTCCTACATTCACACACGTATACAGTATATAATACCCTTTACTTAACGTAGACGGTTCACACGATACATTCTATAGAATTTCTACTTACATCAAACGTACATTAATGTATTTAGTTCCTAAACATAACTTCTCTGACTTCAAACACAGTTCTTACATTAAGGAATATGCGGTATATCAGTCTACCTATGACTTGAATTAGTATACAATTATTAAAATTAGAACTATTAGGATATCGTAACTAGCTTTTCACGAAGAAATAGTTCGGTAGAGATTCAGTACCACACAAATCAGGAACGCTCCAAGCAAATAGAAATAGCTTTTTAGATAGCTTTTGGTATCCGCATATACCAAGAATACCGATACCAACAAATCAAGAAACGGCCTTAACGCAACAGAACTCCCAGCATGAATACCATAAATAATAATAACAATAATCTCTTTTTTTATTTAACAAAAAGCATTTCACCCGAACCCTGCAGTAGGCGAACCTGTATCGAAGGCCTCCAATTTACACACACACACTGCACTGCACTGCAGTACACTATGAATCACAAAACAATACAATATCCAATAACAAAGTAAATGATAAATGTTAAATAGACATTATAACAAAACATGAAAATACTAAATTAATGATCAGGAAATGATATGTACGAGTGTGGGTGAGTGGGTGAGTGTGTGTGGGTGTGCATAAGAGTAAGTGTTAGATCATTGGTTTCATAAAGTTCTTGTTCTGGATAAATAAAAGGGTTGAAAGGTAATTTTTCTGTCTTACGGCACTGAATTTGATGTCACATGACTGATTCTGTTTATATAAAATATTTGTAGGAATAGTGCGGAAGTTGATTGAATACTTATATATAATTGGTTGGGAATTTAAAAATATAAATTGTTTCTGATCAGGGTTGTGCCACGACTCCCAAAGTGACGTCACCATGTACATCAACGGAGTTCGAATGCCGAGACCGTTTGACCTGCGTGCATAAGGCGTGGGTGTGTGACGGTGACAGAGATTGCCCTGACGGAGGTGACGAGGCGCCAGAGCTTTGCCGAGGAAACGTCACCTGCAGGCTGGACCAATTCCAGTGTAAAGACCACAGCTGTATACCTGGGGCATTGTACTGCAACGGTGATAAGGACTGTCCAGATGGCAGCGATGAGCTTAACTGCAGTAAGATTTTTTTAAATTTATTATATAGAAACCAGTCGCAGATTTGCACGGGTAATGAAATATGTACGTCCATTCGCGTTGTTGGATTGAGACCACTTGAATTTATTGTCTCGCGCGTAGTTTTAAATTCACGGCATCTCTAAAGATATTTTTAAATTGTTAGGGAAAAATATTATATTGCACATGAAATGGTTAAGGCAACTTACGTTTGAAAAAGACGAATACTGTATTCGTTTAAATAGCTTTTGCTTACACTACAGTATTAGAAAAAAATAGAAAAATGGGTAAGTAAGCTATCCTTAAAAGATAGGCATATTTGTTTGTAGATCCATAACAGAACAACAATCCCACGATACATTGTTTTTATATCTCAAATGGATAAGGCAGCGTTTTCGACAAAAGCTCGCAGAAGGCTTGATTATTGTCGATATCTTCAACAATCATCGTCATATTTTTCATGAAAACTGATACAAAAACCAGTTCAGCAGTTTTTGAAATCATCTACAACATTCATTCAGACAAAACAGACGATTTGTGGGACATTTTATACATACGAAAACATCGATGAGTTCAGGTTGCTGTTACTCTAGCTAGGTTTAGATATTGAACAATTTCGATCAAACTTATAGAATTTTCAGCCTGACTAGGCAAATAGATTTTGTGGTTTTGGAGAGCTGCTTGAATAATTCAATAAACATGGTCTTTTAACTATGAATTTAATAATAAGGAATAAAATATTATACCGGATTGTAAAAAATATTAAAGAATAATATGTTGCATATAAATAACCCATCATAGTATGTAATGATGTAAAGAATAACTCAATTATATAGACAACTCCTATTCGTCGATCTCCTGTTAAATCCCCGTATTTTTAATTCCAGCGAAACCCAAGCCTGTATGCGACAAGAAGACGGAGTTCGACTGCGGCGGTGGCATGTGTATCCCATTGTCCAAGGTCTGCGATAAGAACCCAGACTGTCCTAACTTTGAAGACGAGCCCGCGGACAGATGCGGTGAAGACGAATGCGCGAAGAACAACGGTGGGTGCACGCAACGCTGCGTCGACAAACCCGTTGGATACTACTGCGACTGCAACAAGGGGTACAAGCTCATCGACAACAGGACCTGTGAAGGTAATTAATTCAAACAATATTTGATAAATATTTTGACGACCTCGGTGGGGCCGTGATATAAACAGCCGACTGCTACGCTGGAGTTTTCGGGTTCGAATCCCGGCGGGGGCAAAACTGAGTTATTTGCGAGATGCATTGTTTCGCTTACCGGACTTGGATGTTTTATCTTATTTATGTAGTTTATAAAGATTAAGATTATACAGGGCTGGGTCAATGCGTGTGTTGTAATATGTTTATTACGATTAATATATCAAAGTCAAGGGAAGCGCCACAGAACAAAAAATCAGCTCAGCCAAAAAAAGCACAAGCGTTAGTAACAGTAACTCAGACTTCTATAATCATAGTAATGGTTACATTACCTGGCGGGCAGCATGTGCCTTTTCACCTAACAAAAACAAACGTACTTGAACACCTGGCAACTTAAGTTATCTACCACGAAAACTTCTGTTTACAAATAACAGTATTGTTCTGAAACTAATAACTCAGCTTTGCCATGAAACACAGGTTACTATAAAAAGATAAACTGAATAAATGTCACCCCCAAATATTTTCAAACTAAGTGATACGAGGCTGCTTTAGTACAGCGGCTCCTTATATGATCGTCCGTCCACCTCGTGGGGGGGAAACCAATCGTACACAATAAACTGTTACAAAGAGGTCCAATAAGTTTCCAGTCCAGGATTTTCCAATAAGTTGCATCTATATTTCAGATGTGGACGAGTGTGCTGACCCTGGAGCTTGCTCGCAAGTGTGTATTAACGAGAAGGGCACGTACAAGTGTGAGTGCCACGCCGGTTACGCACGGGACCCACGTGACCGAACCCGCTGCAAGGCCACCGAAGGACATCCCTCATTGCTTTTCGCCAGACGTTTCGACATCAGGAAGATCAGCCTTGATCACCACGAGATGGTTGCTATTGTCAACGATACCAAGTCCGCGACGGCGCTCGACTACGTGTTCAGGACGGGCATGATCTTCTGGAGCGACGTGCACGATGAGAAGATTTACAAGTTAGTACTGGAGTTTTTTTGAGAATAATAAAGCTTTCCTTGGACTACAGATACTAATATAAATAGTACCTAGGATATAACTAACAGGTTATATTAAAAATGTCTTATTATATTGCCTGAATGGCAGTGCATGTTATTTCACTGCCTTTCCAATCATTTTCAAGGTTAATTAAAAAGCGGCCGATGCATAAATTACTAATTAATATTACAACTAAATTATTGTTTAAAAGCGAATTGCGACTATCATGTATAAAATTGAAATATAGTGCACGGTGATTATGATCCAAATAATCCAAAAAATAAACACTTAGCTTCTAAATAAATACCCCCTTCAAGTTTTTGTTTATTTATTTCAGGGCGCCCATAGACGAAGGCAGTCAACGCACAGTAGTGATAGGTGACCAGCTGATCACTTCAGACGGATTGGCAGTAGACTGGGTGTACAACCACCTCTACTGGACCGATACCGGCAAGAACCACATAGAACTCTCCGACCTCCAGGGCAACATGAGAAAGATACTTATCAAGGACCGGCTCGAAGAACCAAGAGCTATTGCCCTGAATCCTCTTGACGGGTACGCATAATGACACATTTATGAAAAATCTAAATATCAAGCTTGAAGCACACACATGAGATTATAAACTTACAGCTAATAATACAATTACATTTTCCTAAAAAAGAAATAAAAGTATGATTTGGCAACCCTTACGGGTTGTAATATTCAACTAGTTTATAGTTGAAGATGTAGAGGTCGGGTTGAGTTGGCTTAATGTAAGGCTATTTTTAGAAAACACTTCCGAAAAGGTAACATTAATAAGTATGTTGAAATAGGTATGAAGTATGTCGTTATTAAATTTATTAAAGCAGCTATATTTAATCGACCAAAACCTAAATTCAACCTTATTATTGTGTAATTGACATTTGAAAAAATAAAAAAAATTATTTCCAAATCTTTTTATACTTTTAGTTAGGAATATTAATAGTTTATTATAATTATTCGGTGCGTTACATGGGGACGTTTAAGATTTATTTTTGAACAAATTTGGACAGCTAGAAATTGCCTTACAGAAAGTACCTTGACATTAACGTGAAAATTTTGAGATCACAAACAGTTAGCGTGGTTTTGGAAATTTTAATGAAACCTTTAGTTCGGTGATCTATCTACTTAAGAAATTGTAGTTAAAGTTTATACTTATTTATCATAAAATTAATGACTACAAGAAATGTTATTAAATAGGTAGTCGAAGATGTATACTCCGAGGTGATATTTATAAGAAACTTAATTTATTATATATTGTAAGACGTGTATTTAAAGTTTTTATTAATATTGTAATCAAATGTATCAACAGATAAAAGCAAACTTGATAACAATTTATGAATGAACATTCGGCAGCCGAACTTATTACGCAGTATGCTTAATTACAAACTAATTAATGAATTGATCACATGGTGATCAATTATTGTAAGCACTGTCGCATGATACGATAGTGAAATTATACGATTTGTTTACACCTGTATTTCACTATCTACGCAGGTAAATAATGCCTAATTAAGACAATCAATAATTTCCGGCGTATTTGCATGATTATTGTTTATTCGTAGTTTTGATCTTTAAATTTCAATCGATTACACATGTCAAGAGTTATCTTTGCATCTTAAAATAGATTATGGTGTTTTATCTACAACCGACGATCTGTAAATTCCATATCCACTTAGCCGATAAAAATGCTGAAATTTGCTATCAGAAAAAGGAAAAACATGATTATTAAAAAATTACTACACTGTTACATACTGACTCCTATCTTTCCAGAAGCAAAATTAAAACTCTTATTTTTATACAGCACGACCGGCAGCCGATAATTTTATACAACTCGTGGAATTCCTTCAAATTTAATGTTGAACATTTTTCTATTTTATGGGACTTATGGACCATAATTTTTAAAATACCTCATAATAACACTTATTACATACATTATTATTATTATTACAATTCTATAATTTAGATTAGTAAAGCTTCAAGTTTGGATCTTACTCGCAGTGAATATCCGTGAGCTATGAATCACATTTGAGATAATTGTATACGTATGTATACGCACCTAGATCTTAATATGTATAAAATTGTTACGCTAATCGCCAAAACCAGCCAACTGATGTCAAAAGAATTGCATAAATTACTGGTTGTATCGAGTTAAATAGATTTGGGGCACATGTGTGTCGCTGTTGCTGCCAATATTCTTTATGTTGTAGTAAGCTAAGTCTTACTAGTATTATAATAAATGTGTATCAACAGATGGATGTACTGGACGGACTGGGGTCAAACCCCTAAGATCGAGCGCGCCGGAATGGACGGGTCGCATCGCCAGACCATCGTGTCCTATGACGTCAAATGGCCTAACGGACTTACACTGGACCTCATCAGGAAACGCGTTTATTGGGTAATTGCTTTCATAGTCAAATGTTTTGTAATATTTCTTGTTTTCTTTCTTCCACACAATGCTAACAAAAAATATATATTTTTTCAATGAAAGAATTGTCGGTCATGTTTTTAAGGTAATAAAATCAAGGTTATGGCTAGACAAAACTTCAAAACAAATACATTTGTATAAGTGGCAAGTAGATAAAAAAAAGTATGTCAGGTGTACGATATTCTAGAACAAATTGACTTTGATGGCGATGAAATGGTTTTCATATCTCCTATTAAAGAAGTAAAGAAGTAAGGCCCACCTGACAGTAGGCTGATACTACAGCCTATAGATGCTTGTTACACTATACACGCAGACTTTCTAACTACCGCAAAGGAAACACAACTTTAAGTTTTGGAGCAGTTTTATATGTCCTCCGATTTAAAATTTACAACATGCTTGATTTATTATTTTTATTAATTTTCTTTATTTCCTTAAATGCTAGTTAACAAAAATGGTACATAATAGTATTTTAATACGCTATTGTAAGTTTCTTACGTGAACGATCTCGCTTTATTAACAACTTAGTAGGGAATAAACGTTGAATGGCGTGTGATACATGTGAATGCTGGTCGATGACGTGATGTTTGCTGTTAAGTTTTTTTAAACAATTTAGTTTTTTCAAATCACAACAATGCATTGAATATTTTTCAGATCGCTAAATGCGTCATACACATAATTTTAATTTTGCTTCTTTTTATTTCTACTACCTGCCAATAGAAAAACAATGATTGATTGACTGTTAAAAATTGTAAAAGATACCAACGTTGAAATAGACGTATTAGCTGTTTGTTTTGTTTCTGATTTTCGTAATGGTTTTATAAAGATAAATATTTGTTTAATCATCTTTACGATCAATCATTGCTATTGAAAATAACGTGAAAAATACATAGTTATCTTTGGATGTTATGTACCTACCCATTAAAATAAACCCACCTACCTAACACCCAATACCTACCTATATTAGATACCTATTGAATTTATTAATTAGACAATACAAAAACAATTACGATCAAATAGCTTGACATACCTATAGGAACAGATAAATATTCGACGAACAGGAATAAAAGAAAAAAATATAATGCTTAGTATAGGTAATGAAAATTGTAATGAAGTGTTATTATTTTACAAGCTGGTAAAATTTGTAGGAAATAAAAGTGCTAACATTAATTTTCTTGAGTAAATAATAAAGAACTTTACCCATTTTTTTATTCTGGTCCAATAAAGTATAATTATTGATTGAAAACCATTGAAACGATTA
This sequence comes from Choreutis nemorana, assembly GCA_949316135.1. Taxonomy (NCBI): domain Eukaryota; kingdom Metazoa; phylum Arthropoda; class Insecta; order Lepidoptera; family Choreutidae; genus Choreutis; species Choreutis nemorana. Next base: position 7,750,028 of record OX438598.1, read on the forward strand.
AATACATTCCCAGGTGGATGCTAAAATGAACACAATATCTTCTTGCAACTACGACGGTACTGCCAGGCGGGTAGTATTGTACTCAACCGATGTGCTTGGTCATCCATTCTCCATAACAACCTTCGAAGATTCTGTGTACTGGACTGATTGGGACAAAGCAGCAGTCTACAGGGCCAACAAGTTCAACGGGAAGGACGTCGAAGCTATAACTTCAACTCATACGGTAATTGAAAACCAACCTACTGCCTATGGTAACGTATTTGAAAGAGAAGAGAATCAGTGAGAGGACTGTAAAGACATAGAGGAAAAAGTTTATCTTTAAGTGACGATAATTTGTTAACAATAATAAAATAGATTTTTTAGTCTGTATAAAAATGTCGGATTCGCGCACCGAGGGTTCTGTACAAACTTGTTTGAATGTGTTAACGATTTTTTTTTCAAAAGAAATTACAAATTAACGGTTTTCGTTGTTACTAGCAGTCTATTATTGGTTCGTACCAAACCTATGATTCTAGGTGAAAGGGGAAGTATTAGTGAGTGATATGGTGATGCGCGGTGCGAATGCTCGTATTATTTGATTTTCTCAATGCAGGACTGCAAATTTGTGTGTTTGATATCAATTTAAACTTGACACCCCACACGCGTTCTTGAGAAAAAGAGTTTTGATAGACTAATAGACACTGATGTAACACAACAACTTTACGGTTTCCGCATTTTATCAAAATTTCATAATTTAAGGTCAACGTGAATTGCGACAAACGCTGCTTATCCTAACCTTAAATGTCAATTTAGTTCATTAAATTTGTACGAGTATGAATATTGTATGGGGCACATGTTATAATATTAGGAATATAACGTGGCGGACTCTTAATCATGTATATTAAGAGGGATAGATTTTTTTCAAATGTTTATATAGCTATCTCAGTTGAGTCAATGTTATTGGTACTATAGATATTAAAAAGTACATTTGTAACATATAGCTTCAAAACCCGATGGTGATCCACGTGTACCATCCGTACCGCCAGCCTGACGGCGTGAACCATTGCGCCGCAGTGAACGGCCACTGCTCCCACCTCTGCCTACCAGCACCGCGTATGGGCCCCGGCTCTCCTAAAGTCTCCTGCGCTTGCCCCACTGGACTAAGACTACTGCCCGACAACCAGATGTGCGTCGAAGACAGTAAGTGCACGTTTATCTTACACTTAGTGGTTAATTATGAATTAAAGTGACAAAAAAAATAGTTCTAATTATATCTAAAAATTTTCGAAACATAAAGAAGTTTTTAGAAGCTTATTCAGAGCAAATAACTTCAATGTTAAGACATCAAGGCAACAATTCATTAGGCAGTGGTGATGAGGTACTTTCCATCAAGTGAAACTCTGTTTGCTTCTATGCAACCATTGCAAATTTGTTCTAAATAACGATTTAAAACTGGCTTGTAGCCTGTGCTAACAGTGGCAACCGTGCAATGAAAGTTGCATTATTGCAAAAACGCCACCGTTATTCCCGGTAAACCAGAGGTTGCAGTGCAATATTATCGCGAGTCATTATAGCAAGCACGATCAATATCCACGTGATACAGTTTCGCGATACCGCGTTTGCGTGATAATATTGACAACGTAGGACCACCAACTAATTTGAAATGTTAGTTTAATTAAAATACCTATAAAATAGGTACATTACTACACCAAAGGAGCAACTTGCTAGTTTGACTATAGTTCAGCTCGAGGATGACCAGATAAGTAAACTGTTAGAGGTAGTAACTACTCAAAACTAGGGCCATTTTAGGTATAGGTATCTTAGTGCTTTATCAGGTTTAAAGTTAATTAGTAGTCAATTAGTATTGCAGGCTTTATCATAATCATTACAACAAAAATGTATAGTTACTGTTGTACGCTACTGTTAAAATAAAATTTTCCACACTCAAAAAACTAAAATATTAACAATACCATTTTAGTTTTGAAGCGCTAAATGGAAATTAGTACCTTTTATTGTTTTGCTTTTAGACGAATAACAAAAAAATACTATGACGTTGTGAATGTTGAATCTCATTTTGAAGCTATATTGTTGTAAAAATTTTCACTCGCGGAATTTTTTTTTTTTTTGAGAAATAAAATCCCAGTTAGGCATTATTATTTTGACAGGTAAAGTTACCTATTCAATTAAAAACGGAAAAATTGGTTGTTTACTTACTCATAAAAATCATAAGACATAAAATATCTACGTACTAAACAAAAAAAAAACAGTAATGATATGAAAGTAATAATTAAAAAAGTGAATATGAACCAGTTCGTAATTAACATCTTTGTTGAAGACGATAAAACAGATCAAAAATTATTCAGAAAAGTAATTATTCATTTGTACTTTTTTGGAATTAACTATGAATTATGCATGGCAATAATTATGTTTTTGACATGCGAAGGCCAATGTTAAAATTATTAAAATCTATAGGTACCTAATCATTTAGGTACTAGATATTTAAACAAAAGATTTCAGACAAAATAAAAAAAGTACAATATGATGGATCTTTCCATCTGCGCCATACAAATCACTCCAATCGGCTTGTTATTAAATCGAGAAACGAGATTTTACAGCACAAAGAAGAATGCACAAAAATGCCCCAGCTGCGGCGCAAAAGGAACCTATATCCGATTTTTGTTTTATTACGTGTGTTAAAAATATATGTAATATAAAAATGTATTGCCCCTTATGTTTTGTCACTAACACAAAAAGATATGGAATTTTCTTTAAAAAAGATGAAAATAAAAAATAAGGCCATAATTTATATCAGTGATCCGTCTGACCCGACTTCGCTCGGGTGCAATAACTTTTTTCTACGTTTTTTTACTATAACCATTTCCGATAGACATTACACATGTATATATATATACTCTTATTTGAGATAGGTTCCTTTTGCCCTGAATAAATTTTTGTTTGTAATGGGCGGTAATTTTGTATAAAATTTGCGCCTTCTCCTTTATGTTCTAATTTAAGTTTTAACTATATTTCTTCAATTTACGTTCAGTATTTACGTGTGGGTCCGGTCAGACTTTAAAACCCTTCATCGATAGCTCAATTGTACGGTCAATAAAAATATATTTATTGTCAATGGCATCATTCAATCACGTCGAATGATTGAACAGTTCGATCAATAGAACTTAACTTTGTGTCGATTATATGGAATTTAGAGACTGGTTACATCGTTTAATAGAGGATAAGGATATTATAAAAATAGTCAAATGGTATATTTTTCTAAAACTCTTCGATGTATTTTTTTATCGCATTAGTGTTAGATTTGACGGGAGGACGAATAGCTCACAAAAACAATGTTTAGCGAAAAATTAAAAAAAAATGCCAACTTCAGAACTAAATAGATATCTCCTGTTTTCAAAACTATAAAAAGAGTTCATCAGTACTAATCTAAACAATATATTCGTGTGGGTATTTTTGGTGACTAATTTCTACAAAGGAAAACATCAACCGGTGTTTCCTTATGGGATAAGATTCCTTAAAGAAACCAATTTATTTCTTTAATTAAAATCAAATAACAGTGATAAAGCCGCAAAGCCGATGTAGGTTTTTTTTTAATACAACGTCATGGGCAGATAAGCAATCGGTTCACCTGATGGAAAGTAATACCACCGCCCATTGACACAACGATGTCTTTCCTTGAACGAAGGAGGGTGGTACCAACCCAGACGATCTCGGCATAGAACTGCCACCTGAATGTTTGTTTTGCGTTTTACTGCTCAAAACGACGATAACAACAGTGAACAATTGATGGACGTGATTAATTCAAGCAATGCCATCATGATCGAAAACATCATTTGACCTAACTCTTTCAATCAACCTAGGCGTTCGCATTACCTTGCCCAAGGACACGTCAGCGAATGACGCAACATCATACGAGATCTGTTTATTGCTGCCTAATTATGTATCATTGGTTATCATTCTAGGAATTTACCACGCCTCCCAGAGCGTAATTGATGGGAAACTAGAAAATATTTATTTAGCAACGGAGAAGAAAAATGTTTGCTTGTCATTCTTATATTTTTTACGCAGTTCAAGATGATAAATCAAATTTTGTAGCGTTATCAAAGATGTATTACTATTAAAACCACAAAAAGTGTGGGTTATTGATTATTATCCTATTTTTGGTTTATTCAAAACAAGGTATTTCTTCAAATATACTTCCTTTAAATCGCCAAACTCAACTTATTGCCTTGTAACTGCATAATTTATATTCTCCAGCTAAATGACCTCACGCACTTCTTGCGCGTTGTGGTCGGTCGATGCATCGTTCACCGGTTCTACCAAAACGTACGGTTACGCTGCTTAGGCCCAATCGCAAGCTAATAAGACGATGTGACGTCACACATCACGCCACCTTTTCTATAGTTGACTCACGCGCGGTCCGACACACAGCTGCCGACTGATTCCCACCTGCTCGAATAGTAGGTAAAAATGAAGTGGTAGTAAAATATTCCGATAAGAATTTATCATTTTAATCAATACTATATAGAATGATTGTACAGCTCTTTAAGTCAGTCTCTATTGAGCCTTAGGTGTAACCTTAAAGTTTAAATGAAGATAAATTAGAATAGAAAACCATCAAATAAGGTGAAAATAAATTTGTTAGTTTAGTGACAAAAATATTTCTGCTAGCAACGGCACCATAATTCGGAACGAGCGGACAAAATTACAAAACGATAAAGCGTGGAGTTTCGGTCGGTAAAGTCGAGCTCGCAGCGAGCGAGTCCCACTGTCATTTGGGCACTATAGTCCGTGCGGCAGAGTCGCGCTGACAGTGCATTCATCATCAGTATTAGTTAATTTGTGATTTTGCCTCTTGTCTAACATAAACAACAAATGTACAGTCAATCAAAAATATTCAAACAAGTTTACCAAAAGAAATTAAAGGCCGTTTTGAATTAAAACCAACAGATGCAATAAAACCAGATGTGGAGGTGTATAAACCAACTATCAGTTCAAAAGAAACTAAAGTTATTGAGGAAAAACTTGTCACCAGTGAGTATTTTATTTTTTTTACCCTTCCTGATTTATTTTGTATTCTCCTATTACTTTTCACTTAAATTCACCCACTTAATATTTGGTGGTTAAATGATAGAATCTTCGCGAAAAATGAAAGTAATGCAATCGTTTAAACCAAAAAAAATTAAAAAGACATACAGTTGTTTACTAACTTTCCATGATTTAAAATATCTTTGAATCACCAAATATTATTGTTTTCATTGTGAATGAGTTTTTTTTACTAATAACCTCATTAATATCAAGGGTATCTTCTTGCAACTTGGTGAAAGGTTTAACATTACTGACTAACAGCACATACTGAAAAAATAACAATTATATCTATTCATGTGAAACAATTCTGTGTGTCTTCATCTTGGGATTCTTTGATTGATTTGCAGGGCATGCCAAAGGCCTTTTTACAAAACGGATGTTTAACAGTATTGAATGTGAGAAAATTTGTGAAATTTTAAACGAATGGTGAATTTACCAAGAGAAGGGCTAGGCCTTCTAGCGAAGCTTGTGCAAAGCTACGTTAAAAGCGAGGACGCTCAAGAGGAGCCCATAGAACAAGCAACCGCTATCAGCTCAGATACTGAACCAATGAAGGCCTATTGGGAAAGTGACAAAGAGGAGGCAAACAAAAACAACCAACCATTCATTGATCTCTTCCTCAAAGGCGATGCTCTCGAACGCATACCAAATGCACCAGAAGAACCAATCAAAGAATCTTACTACAATCTCAAGAAACTAGCACTACCTTATTTACCCGAAACTTTGAATAGTATCGAGATAAAAACAGATAGTTTAGAGGGTAAAGTATTTTTATTCGTTTTTTAAATTACAACGTAAAATATGAAGACATGCAGGCTGAAACTAACGCAACTTTTGCATGGGGAACACAAGTTTTTTTCAAATCGCTTTTATCAATCATTGGTGGGTACATCAATCTTGCGCCATTTAAATTTTCAAACCGGTCTCTATTAAAAAAAGATTAAATCATATTTAACGCTACGAAGAAACAAAACAATTGCAGAACAATAGGTGGTGGTCAGTCAGTTTGAATAGAGTTATCGGAATTCATCCTTTTGAATGGCTCGGTTGTACCATGACCAACCAAGCCCTTGCTCGTATTAATTAGCAGTAGTATACTCTGTTTCAACTTATGTTACTGGTGTTTCCTACCTGTGCGACGGTAATGATAAATGATATTCATTGTACGAAAAAAGATATAACACAAAGTAGTTAAGACACATTTTAGAGTTGCATTGACGGTTGTTGGCACCTATTGACATCAACTATTCTTAGAATGCCTACTGCGCTATTATAAGTTTGTTCTATCGTTAGTTTAACTGTGATAAAAGATTTTGATCGGTAGGTTTAATGTAAAGGTATCTGTGAATAACAGCCGCCTATCTTAACGTACTACTATCAAATATCGATTAAAATTTAATCAATGAGCGGTATAGTGCTTCACTTTCATAAGGATTCGCGGTTAAATTTCATCAGCCGTATTTCATCGTTATATGCGTCGGAACATAAAACATCCGCAAATGGTGCGTCACTACAGCGACATGGTCAATATTTATTTAGATTGTTTTGGTTTCAGTGAAGTATCGACATTGATCTTGACTATTAAAACACCAACACAGCAAACATTTACCTTTTAAATATGTTTGCATAAATATTAAATAAGCATTTGAGTAGGTAAATATAATTGCTGATGTCATCAAAACGTACGAGTGTGTCTAAATTTTTCTATTTGATAATTCTGTATCTCCATCGCAATGTTATCGATTTCATTTCAATCGCTCGCATTGTTCGGTATCCGTCCGTATAACATTATTCTGTTTCCTATCCGGTACTATGTACGTGTTAAGGTGGAGGTTTTAATCAAAGCATTTGTCCGAGTAACAATATGTGTTTTATTCCATAATTTTGTGTGTTGTAACTAACCTAAAACTATACTTTGTTTACATTAATCACCGATTCTCGACCTAGTCGAGTCATTCAATATTGATATTCAACAAAATCAGTGATTAAAATAAATACAATGAAGATTTGTTGGTGAGAGTTCTAATAACAATGTCAAATCTACAGGTGTACCAGAAACGACCAAGCCTGGTACTGGAATCTCAAGCAGCGGGCGAGACGCTGGCGTGGTCGCCGGGATCGTCGTTGCTGTGATCTCAGGAGTCATCATACTTGCTGCATTGGTAAGATCTGTTTTTAACGCATTATACACATTAAAAAATAAGTAAATAAGTTTTAAAACGGTAATACCTATCCTCAATTATCGCTGACTAAGGTTAGTGATACTGCATTTCTCTTTGTATTTTAACTATTGTATACTAAACAATAGTTACAGCGTTATCAGGATTCATTCACTTCATTGCAAATTGTTGTTGATTAACTAAAAATTTTGTGATTGTAATTTTTGATTCAGTTTCATTTATACAAAAGTTATGTTTAGGTTCATTATTTTTACCGACATTCATTATGTTCGTATCAAACAATATTGTTAAGTCACAAACGTTTTTTGCAGAGGCGATTAAAGTTTTTATCGTTTAACATTAATAAGTGGGTTTGGTTCGTCCTTGTTATAACAGTACTAAGCTGGTTTAGTTCATACATGTTGCATCCGTAGGTTGTCGGTATGACACCATTGTTTGTCATATGAATGGAGGTCAGGTGTTACAGCAATCATAATCAGATACTTTGCTGGAATTTTTAATTGGAAGCCTTTGCGTACTTCGACTAAATTGACATTGACGTCTATTAAAACACCACGAAGCGAAGCTGCATTCCGAACAAATATGATTAATAGCCTTATTTTTTAAAAGATGAAAAAAGATTTGAGTAATGTGTTCTTATAAGATCAAGCTTATATAACATAAGCTCAAGGCACTATAACTAATAAAATTATTTTTCGAATGTTGAACCTGACACTGAATTATTGTTTTATAGTCCAACATCGTCTTTTTGGCCGTGTTTTCTCAATACGATCTAACCCAAAAACGCAAATATTTGAACGCGAAGTCTCAAATACGTGATGCAAAATGAACTAGGTAATCGTTGGAATGTGCACTTGCAATATCGTGTCTGTTTGAACTTGCAAATGGAAATCCTTTATCGTCGGGACTAATAATTTCATGCGTTTTTAGAATTTATCTGCTTACCAAAAGTTAGTCATGAGTTTAAAAAATGGGTTTAAATATCTCTAAATATTTGACCTCAATCGCTATCGCTATAAATATCTTAAAATTACTTAGATCTGTTTTGTAACTAACTTCTTAAGTGCTACTAGCCATTAGATTTAACTGTGTATGTCTTAATTGACGTCAATTGTTTTATGTTGCAATTTAGGAATTTTCTAGAGAAAACGTTTCCATTGGTGGCACGCAATTAGTCGATCAAGTATTAATTGGTTATTTATCTATTACAGATCGCAGTTGTTATGTACCGGCATTACGTGCATCGCAACGTTACGTCTATGAACTTTGATAATCCCGTATACCACAAGACTACAGAGGACAGGTTTGCGCTTGACTCCAAGAATGGGTATGCACCAGGCAGCAAGTTGTATCCCAGCACAGTGGGAGAAGAGGTAAGGGCTCTAACAGCCATGGAGTGCACTCTTAACATACAGAACAGTTTAAGATAAGTCGTCCAAACACCCCTTAACTTCCACGAAGGATCAAATATCTTGATTTTAAGAACGAAACTACTAACTTTAAACTACTAACTGACTACTACATGGTGTAATGATGGTATGAGACCCCAGCTGAAAAAGCCAAATTAAAAGTAGGGTTGTAAATAACAAGATGTAGAATTATTCAATTGCATAAGGTCTAATTAATTTAAAGGTTTTAAACTCGATGTATTTAGCATAATTATATTTACAAAAAAAAAACATTTAAGAATTTTTTCGTTTAGTATTAAGGTTTGTGGCAAATGAATTGTGCCAACATTTTTACCGCATCAGTATTAAAACTAGTTGCCAAAAAGTTGTTTCTAAATAATATGATAAAAGTAGGTGTAAATTGCTGTAAATAGTCCCTTTAAAATAGATATGATTTTGTATTGCCTATCGCTTACCACATAATTATGATAATTACAAATATGTACTGCCGAGAATTTATTTTCCATGCATTACTTGCGAGGGCTATTATACATTTGGTAAGTTTTTTGGTAGAAATATTGCATTTTTGTTTTTTACTTTTGCTCTGATTGGTTGTAGATTTTTTCTTTTTTGATTAGAGATTGAAACTAACAAGTTTTTTTTTTCTAGGCCCAAGAACCACTCAACGCAGTCGGCACAAATGACTTTGTATAGTGCACGAGCCGGCAGTAAATACATTTGTATGTCTTTGAACGTGAAAAGAAAATTAAGGACATGTGATACTTAAAATAGTGTGAACCCAGTGAAGGAGTAATGTAGTGATCGCTTAAAATAGTGTAGTGACATCAGATGCTTCTCGAAACTTAAGTTCTATAGATGCTATGCCTCGCGACAATGGGTGGATCTCAAAATTATTATTTTTTTGATTTACATTTTAAATGTGGACCATCCGCAATGGTTATCCCTGATATCCGAGATCTTGGAATATTTTTACTTTTATCACATTTTTAGGTAGAAAGGGACGTGGCTACTATAATTTTTAATTAGTCAGTCAATGGTGTGGAGATTGAATAGTTATAAAATATTTCATCAAATGCCTGGAGCAAATTAATGTAATTTACAATTTTTATTCCACTTTTAGTTTAGAAATGTAACATGCTTTTGCTTTTGTACGACTATAGGTAACTTGTTTAGAATCAAAGAAATCAAGCTCATATTTTATAGTGAGATGTACTTATTTAGTGGTTTTATGGTGATTTCCTAATATTGTAACAGTTTATAAAAATTTTATATTGTACCTAACTAAAAGACATCATAAACTTAAATGTCATGTAAATGTACCATATAGATTTTTTAAGAAAATTATTTATTTAAATAACACATTTTAAAACAAATAACTTCACATGCTGTAATTATTGTGCCAATTAGTAAAATTTTACAATAAATTGTCGCCAAACTTTATATTTTAAAGTAAATAGATGCTTTTATGCATTAACCTCTACAAAAATCTTGTATCGTATTATTTGTAAAGAAATTGTTATGGATTGTATAATTTTATATGTATTTATATATTTTATGTATGGTTGTGTTTAACTATCCAATATTAATTAAATTAATTGAATTTGAACGTATCTATAGCCAATATTTGGAACGTGAGTTCGTAAAGAATAATCCTGCCAATATGATTTGATCTATGTAATGGTGTAATAAAATTACCTATCTAAAGCACATTTCCTACGATACGCCTAGCTCAAATAAGTGTGGTCACTTTAATCATTATTGTGTAAATATAATCAGTAAAATATATGTAAAATGTGTTACTTATTCTTTTATTTAGTACCAAAAAAATACAAATACAAAAATTTTGTACCCATAGCTAGGAACCTTGATTTTTTTAACACATACAGAGATGGAACCGATCGACGATCTTACAGCCCAGGTAGAATATTAAAGTTCTATGATTACCCTACAGTAAACTTATTAAATTCCATGAAGTACTCACTTTGTTCCTGACTCAACTATGAGTATAGATGACAAAAATTACGGAACACAAGACAAATCCAAAATAAGAATAATAGCAAAAATATGTTTCAACTCTCAATACACAATTTGAGATAAAATCAATCCTACATATGTACCAAGAGATCATGAACAATACAATATGCAAACAGCTAGTTAGTCGTTACTTCAACTCGGCTACTAGACAAGAACACCTAAAGAATCCTTGAAATATTTAATAATTGAAATAAAATAAAGTAACGCCCTCTATAGGTTAAAAACTTAGATTCGAAAACGTTGTCTTTAAAAACTAAAATGAATGGCACGACGTTTTCAATTGAATTTCAATTGAAGAAAACTTGCAGAAAAAACGTCTTTCGGGAGTAGTCATCGGATTTGAATGAAATTCTTGTTTTTCGTAACACAATCAAGTTGATAACATTTATTTTAAATTTTCTATAAAAGTGTATGAATAACGAGCGGGTAACATTTTTATTTCTTTGATTTAAGTACATAGAACAATAATTTCACATGTTTTTGAGTTTTACGCCATCTGTATCTACATCTACTCGTACATCTAACCGAAACTTATAATAAAACATTATTAAATATTATCGGAGGTAGATATCTTATGGTTTGTTAAATATCACAAAAAAGAAAATGGACAATTTTATACAAGTAAAGAACCTTACAAGATAATAAGATTTAAACACGGAATTGTTACTTTGGCAAAAATAACTTTACTAATCTGATCCGAGTTGTATTTTTTTAATTAACAAGATGCTGTAAAATTTTATCTAATAAATAATAACAGTTAACATAACAACACGGGCAGTAACTCACAATTCACTTTCTAGCATCAAAACAAGTATGTAATTCTTATATACTAAACTGAAAATTGTACTTTTAGGTCAAGGTGTTGTTTAAATATTATGCTCAAATAAATTATTACAACAAAATGTAGACACCCTAACTATAATTTTCTCCAAACATTATACACATGTGTAAGAGCAACTACTATCCATTATAATTTACAATTATCAGATTTATTTTTAAATCAATATCTAACTACAAGGCTTTGATTTTTCTACCTACGATCCTATGAACTAACAATACTGGTTACTATTCGACAGTCCGTATCATTGGCTAACCTGGCTCTCTTTTTCTTATGTGTGTTATCTTTGGTTTCTTCTAAATCTGTTGTCACTTCATCCGGTAATGAAGATTTGTAATACTCATACTGGGCAGTGATGTGGTACTTGAAGTCTTGGAATGTTCTTGAAGTTATGTGACGTCGACAATGCTCGAAAAATTGGTTGAAATGATGGAGATTATGTCTGAAACGTTATACATACAATTATATTGTTATCTAAGTTATTGAAGATACTTTATGAACGTTATTCTAACATAATAATTACGTTAATTTGTATGGGCACGCAAAACAGTCATGCACAAGCTGAATTATTTAGATTTAATAGCAGGTACAAACAGTACATTATATTTCACGAAAACTGTTCAGCAATGGTCGTGTCGAGACGTGTATATGCAAATTACTTTCGTATCCATAACCTCTTTACTGAGCGAACACTAAAACATGCACTTATAAAAACATTAACATAAATTCACGCCGTAATTAATCCCTGGAGAGGGGTAGGCAGAGGGTGATAAACACCGCATTTCGCATGTTTATGCTGAGTCCCAGTGTGACAGATTGCGAATCTGTTGCCACTATCCGGGCACCATGAGGAACATGGTAGCTACAATGTACGGTAACCCGAGACTCGAATCTTCGGCCTGTCGCGTGCTTCGGTCGGTTAAAGGCACGTAACAAACTGAGCTACAACGTCCTCGTGCACTTACAAAAAACCTTTTTCAAACTGTATTCATGAGATGGAGTGACTGTACATATGCTAGTTGACCCAACTCAACTTCAATCGAGAAATCTCCTAAAATCTCCTATTTTCCAGCAAAGGGGGTCAAATTTCAAAAACTAAACATTTTGCTTTTTAATATGTTTGAGTTGATGATGTTTCCTGTTTATAAAAGAAACAGAATCAACTAACATTATATTTTTGTTAATTAAAAATTAATATGTGGTGTGGATATTGTTTATGTAGTACTTTTAAGACTGATATTATTTCATTTACATTTCACCAGACATCATAGCTTTAATATTGCTATATTAACATTTACACATCATAATGTGTAATGATCAAACTATAGCTTCAAATATGAAGGTATTTCTGAGATTAATTTTCATTCAGTGAGTCTGAATCTTTTGCTTATATTTAAACAGATTCTGTTAGTAGAAAGCATCTTGATTCAAAGGTTTTTTTGTACCCAAATTTCCAATCCATGGGTCAACTATAGTACAGACTTGCGAATGCAGTTAAAAATATGTATGAATCTTTGCAAAGTGTTTATAACGGATTGAGGAGAAATTTAAATTCTTAGTACAAAATTACTGTAGTATAATATTTTACAGGTAGAAAAATTATCCAAACTCATGGTAGACACACTGAGCTACTTTGTCATAATCGTAAGCATGACGAACACCCAAGTAGTAATCAATATTTTTAAATTACAAGTTCTTCTATGGAGTAGGACTTACATGCTTAATAATACTGATGCAAGCATTTCTCTAGTGTTCAATAAATGCTGAATATATGCGCGTGTATGTTTTTTGCAAGTAAGGCATTCACAGTGAGCTAGCAATGGCGTGAAGTCGTCCTTATATCTGAAATTAGTTTAATATTGGTTTAATGACAACTGCATCAGCTAGCTACATCATACCTCCGAAAAATAGCTATACTTTGTTCAAGTAAAGAAACAAAAACCCATACATACCGAAAGTCAGTTACGTCTAATACACATAAATCGCAACTACTGCTATCTTGTTTATTCAAATCGAAGTTCAACACCAATGCTAGGCCAGCATTGGTCAATTTCAGCGGGTATGAACCATCAAACACATCCCAGCCATGTTCGATTGCTGATACAATGACAGCAGGGTTCCAATTTCCCTCTACTATTCGCAGTAAATGGGAAGGAAAGGAGTTCTAAAATAATAATCAAAATGTATTACACTATAGGTATATGACTAACTAAAACCATTAGAAATTGATATTTTTACAGGCAGCAGATAAAATTTGAAAGTATATATTTGTGATTAATACATACTTGGCCTGTTATAGATTATTTTCTTAATTTACAAAACACAGTATGAAATAAAAAGATGAAAGGAGCAGCTAAATTTCTTCTACTAATATGTCTCATTTTACTTACACCAACAACTTCAAAGATATCAGTTAGCTTTGCCAATTCCAGATCAATGCTTTCTGGAGAACCATCAGTGATCCCTGCTAAAGCGACACCGCTTATATTGTCTTTGTGCTTAAGAACATGCTGAATACATTCCTCTAATTTCTTTGGTTGCGACGCTCCAACTACAACTCCTGAAATCCATATCTGCTTCATTGATATACTGGTCCTGTTTCAACACTGTAAAGTGTAAAAGTAAAGTTGTTTCTTGCCCAAGCCTCTTTGAGGAAACAAACCATTTTAAAAAAATGAATTTTCTTTCAACACGTTCTTTCCATATTTTGTGCATACTCTTAGTCTCACTACAATATTATTATTATTATATTTACCCAATAGGATCTTTTGCATATTTATTACACATAACAGGAAACATAGAATTTGCAAAATTATTCTTAAAAAACAAAACCTAGGCCTTTTTAAGACTAAAACCTATTTGTCCACAAGAAAACTGGGTGTATTCCTGAATGCCTTGATTAACTACTAAAGTAACGATACCCACCAATAAATGCTACATCTCTTAGCTGCTTGGATGCATTATGTTTCTTCACACAGATATCCAACATATGTTTAGTCCTATCCACTGATTTACTGACCCTTTTGAATCCTTCATTAAGTGAAATATGAGCATCAGCAATAGCCAGTATCATGTCTGGCTTAATGATCTCCATCAAATCCATATATCTGAAATTTTCAATTAGTTTATATTAATTTAAAGGGGAGTAGTTAGCTATGTTTTTTTCAAAATACAATACAAGTTCTTACAATACTGCAGGACTGACTCAATGTGTATATCGTGATGTGGTTATTATTATTATTATTAAAATTAGAAATGTCTGGTGAGATAGTTAATGTGGCTCAAATTGGAGTAGCTAACAGTGGAAGTTCTTTCTTCTTACAGAAAGTAGAAGCCAAAACATTTCTAATTGTGTAAATTCACCAGGAACACTAACAAGGGGCCTGCAGTAAGTCAGCAAAAAGCCTGTAAGGTTTTTCTAACATTGTAGATTTTCTTGAGAAAGAAATGTTAGGTGGGGAATATGTTTGTTTGTTATTCTTAGTGGTTAAAAAACATTAAGATTGGATACTTTTGCACTGAATAGTGTTATTTTTTAAATTATATGGTACTCAAGTAAAAAGTTTGAGTATTTCCACTAATCCACTTCACTCTTGTAAAACCTGAATGCACTAAATAAAAATGTAAGGTCTGGCTTATTTTAAATCCTGGTACTAACATCCTAATGCTTTAAAACAATAAATGTTCAATTAACCTCTCTGCTGTCATCATTTTTTTTCCATTTTTAGTCCAAAGTGGCACTTTGTCTTGCTCAAAATGTCCTGGCAGAGTCTGTTGGCTTACATTATGGAATGTTGCGCAAGTCACGTGGTCAGGTAGGCCCGCAAACTTCGTTATGCCTTGACCATGTGCTCTTAAGCCTGATTCTAAATGGATTGAGCTTGAAAGAGGAGCCCAAAGGAGCTGTGGTTTTGTGAATACTTTACTAAGTACTTCCGCAGTTAAATGAACTACGCTGCCACTCTGAAACACAATGGAAAATACATGACCTATTTTCTTTATAGATACACGCCCTGAATCTAATAGAAATATCTTATTTTAGACAATTGCTTCCTTATTAACAAACGGAAGCAAAGTAAGCAGTTTTATAGGTTATTTGTCCATTGAATTAATACTTGCGACGTGGTTGAATTCTAAGTTTTGGTATGTAGATACCTATTTATTATTTACCTGAGTAATAAGTCCCGATGTAGGTGTTTCAATCACAGCATTCGGAGAAGACAAAAAACCGCTCAGACAACCAACGCGCTCACTTTTACATCCCGTTTGTTTAATTGAGAATCGCATTTTCATGTAAGTATAAAATTTTTGTGTTGTGTTTATTTACTTTTTTGAGCGCACACGTCTTGTCCGTCTTCCTTCTCAAAACAAACCACAGAGTACACAAACCAATTTTTTTTTTAATGGTATTTGCCATTACAAAGGCAATAACTTTTAAATAGTTGCCAGTGTTAAGTAATATCATGTTTTAATGAATCAAATGATGAATAGATGAATAATGGAAGGATAAAAATGATATATGGAAAAATGAAGCTACCTACAGTAACATGCTAGTACGGTTACTGCAAGCTCTAGGTTACTTGGGAGATGACGAAAAGAGCAGCCAAATTGTCGTATTTCACGTTCTCCACACTTATAAAGCACTACAGATATTAATTGGTTAAAACATTTGGCGGTAATGGATCAGTAATTTTTTTATTTGTTTATTGTCTTTTCTTGTATAAAGGCAGAATTTAATGTGACATATACTTAAATTTTAATCGATTAATATCTGCAGTTTAGAAGTGTAAAGGAAGTGGAATACGACGATTTGGTCACTCGTTTCGTCGTCTCCCAAGTAGGTAATTCCTACAGTTACTGTAGTAGCATGTTACTATAACCAGATTAAACGCTCCATCTATCATTTTCATCTTAATCTCACCATCTCATCTATCATCTCTCCATCTTCAAAAAAGAAGAAACTAAAATTATGGAAGTCTTGTGTTGTATGTAATGCTTTTTGCTTTTCCTGACTAATGGAAGAACAAAAAAAACTTATCAAATGTCAAATTCAGTTGAACAACGAAGTTTGAGTTACTTGACGAGAACGGAAAGTGTCAGTTAGAATATTTTTATCTTATTGTCTTTTCTTATATATCAGCAGAGTTTAATGTGTAAAATGATAGTGATTTAACCTATAAATATCTGTGGTACTGTACAGGTGTATAGAAAGTGAAATACGACGATTTGGCTGCGCTTTTCGTCATCTCCCTAGTAACTCCTTAGGGCATAAACTGCGTCCAACGTGATGCGTGATCACGTCGCGTGCATGCGTGCCCCATTGCACGGAAGTATCACGCGACGGGCTCACGAGCGTGTGCACGCGCATGGGCACGCGCGGGTCGTTTTTGTATGGACACGCGAGAGGCACGCTTAACGCAGTTTATACCCTTAGAGGCTACATTAACCGTACTAGCATGTTGCTGTAGGCAGATTCATCATTTTCATTGTTCATCTTATCATCTTCATCTCATTTATCATCTTCAAGAATGAAGAAATTCTAATTACTGATGATTAGGCAGTATGGTACTAAAACCAATGCTGCTAAGAAAATACATAAAAAACGAGTTGGAGTTACTTGGCGGGAACGGGAAGTGTCAGTTAGAATTTTCTTATTTTATTTTCTTTTCTTATACATCAGCAGAATTTAATGTATAAATGCTAGTGTTTTAACCAGTGAATATCTGTAGCGCTGTACAAGTGAAATACGACGATTTGGCTGCGCTTTTCGTAATCTCGCAAGTAACCGTACTAGCATGTTGCTGTAGGCAGATTTTTCATTTTCATTGTTCATCTTATCATCTTCATCTCATTTATCATCTTCAAGAATGAAGAAATTCTAATTACTGATGATTCGGCAGTATAGCACTTGAACCAATGCCGTATCGTAATCCATAAAAAAGCAAATTCTTGCTTAAGTCTTCAGCTTTTCGCTTAAAGAAGAGTTGTTTACCATAAAAGAAAAAAAAAAAAAAAGTTCGGATTGAAAGCGAAAATATAATGTCCTAATTTTATTCCTGAAAGGCAAAGAGGTTAACAATACAGGTAGTGAATCTACGTGCGAGATCGCTTCTATATCTACCACCCTCTTTTTTATTTCTACCGTAAAGCAGTTCGCTGCATTTCGGTTCGATGGATTTGAGAGCCAGTGTAATTACCGGCACGAGAGGAATCATATCTTTACCTCTACATGGGCAACGCATTTGGTGGTCTTGGCTTTCCACGACATCGGGGGCATCGTCGTGTCAATAGGTGGCGGTATAACTTTCCATCAGGTGAACCGTTTGCTTGTTTGCCTATGACGCACAGTGGGGCCAAATTTAATCTTAGTGGACACAGAAGCCGATGTCGGTGTATCGAGCTGATTTTTTTTTTCAAGGCTTATGATGATCCCCGTAACACCTGTTATAGTTCTAGAGATCTGTCTAACGCCTAATATTTAAGAAAAAAAAATGCTTGTTTTTTTGTATGGAGAAAATTCTATAATATTTTTTTCTCAAGATGTTTTGATTTGCGGTGTCTGGAACTCAGATATATGAAAGGCCCGATTATAAAGTACCCATAAAAAAATAAATTTGCCAAATCCACTTGCGGCAGCATGCGGTAATGAAATTATAGTTTTAAAAAATGTGGCCTGTTTACTTTCGTTGCTTTCGTTCTGTTGATCAAGTTGTTGCTTATTTGTGTTCCTAAATATATTTAATAAAACATAAGAAATATCACAGCGCACTAATAATCGTAGATTTTTTTTACTAGTGGATAAATATGGCTTATACACTCCAGTAACATCATGACCGGTAAAAATGACAGTTATACACCGTACCTGAGTAAACAATGTAACCCTTACCTATAAATACAATTAGATAACGACCAATCGGAGCCGAGTTGCTGGAATGTTTTATCTGTCCAGGTATAGGGAAACCCTCTCGCGACCTAGTGAGCCCTAATGAGGTTGTTTATCGATTAAGTTTAAAGTATATTTTACTACAATGAATACTTAAACCTTAAAATTTAACAACTGTAATTGAATATCGTTGTAATCCAGTGTTGAGTCTTTTTTTTAACTTAATTTAGTTAAGTATTTAGAATGGTCAAGCAAAAAAAAAAGTTAAAAAAAGAACTTGAAACACGTAATTATTATATTTTAGGTATATTTTTCATATTCACTATTGAAATAGATTTTGTTTCAAAATTTCATGGTTTTATCATTTTTGTGTGGAAAGCTATTATTTTTCAAATTAAAGTATTCCCTGTTATTAACGCTATCTACTATTGTAAGTCCCGTCAAAATCAGTCTTACCGTTTCGGAGATTACCAGGAACAATAAAAAAGACAGATCGACAACATTTAAACATACCAATATACTTTCACATGCATTTAGTAAAAAGTTATTATTTTGATATTGTAAACAGACACTCCAATTTAATTTATCTATTGATATACATTATCGTTTTGCAACTAAGGTTCTACGTACAAGGTGCTATGATCTATCTTAGCGTAGGTACCTTTAATCAACGCAGGAAAATCTCCGAGTCAAGTTTTCGTTAGGACTAAATCAGAAGTGGTCTGCCGGCGTACCTAAATTATGCATCAACACGAAATCGTGCATGTCACTTTATGTGACTGTCCATAATTATGATGGTGTCATAAGAACATTTGTAACCGTGATGCCTTACGCATGGAGCCTACGTATAATTTCTATATTATTATTAATATTATCCTTCTCTAATTAATTTAAATCCTTCAATCGTTAAGAAAAAAATATTATCCTCCGATATATTTTGTTTGAACTTTTACGTAACGTCACACAGTGGGGCCAAATTTAATCTTAGTGGACACAGAAGCCGATGTCGGTGTATCGAGCTGATTTTTTTTTTCAAGGCTGATGATGATCCCCCTAACACCTGTTATAGTTCTAGAGATCTGTCTAACGCCTAATATTTAAGAAAAAAAATGCTTGTTTTTTTGTATGGAGAAAATTCTATAATATTTTTTTTTTTTCAAGATGTTTTGATTTGCGGTGTCTGGAACTCAGATATATGAAAGGCCCGATGATAAAGTACCCATAAAAAAATAAATTTGCCAAATCCACTTGCGGCAGCATGCGGTAATGAAATTATAGTTTTAAAAAATGTGGCCTGTTTACTTTCGTTGCTTTCGTTCTGTTGATCAAGTTGTTGCTTATTTGTGTTCCTAAATATATTTAATAAAACATAAGAAATATCACAGCGCACTAATAATCGTAGATTTTTTTTACTAGTGGATAAATATGGCTTATACACTCCAGTAACATCATGACCGGTAAAAATGACAGTTATACACCGTACCTGAGTAAACAATGTAACCCTTACCTATAAATACAATTAGATAACGACCAATCGGAGCCGAGTTGCTGGAATGTTTTATCTGTCCAGGTATAGGGAAACCCTCTCGCGACCTAGTGAGCCCTAATGAGGTTGTTTATCGATTAAGTTTAAAGTATATTTTACTACAATGAATACTTAAACCTTAAAATTTAACAACTGTAATTGAATATCGTTGTAATCCAGTGTTGAGTCTTTTTTTTAACTTAATTTAGTTAAGTATTTAGAATGGTCAAGCAAAAAAAAAAGTTAAAAAAAGACTCAACACTGGATTACAACGATACGGTGTATAACTGTAATTTTTACCGGTCATGATGTTACTGGAGTGTATAAGCCATATTTATCCACTAAAAAAAAATCTACGATTATTAGTGCGCTGTGATATTTCTAATGTTTTATTAAATGTATTTAGGAACACAAATAAGCAACAACTTAATCAACAGAACGAAAGCAAAGAAAGTAAACAGGCCACATTTTTTAAAACTATAATTTCATTACCGCATGCTGCCGCAAGTGGATTTGGCAAATTTATTTTTTTATGGGTACTTTATAATCGGGCCTTTCATATATCTGAGTTCCAGACACCGCAAATCAAAACAAAACATCTTGAAAAAAAAAAAATATTATAGAATTTTCTCCATACAAAAAAACAAGCATTTTTTTTCTTAAATATTAGGCGTTAGACAGATCTCTAGAACTATAACAGGTGTTAGGGGGATCATCATCAGCCTTGAAAAAAAAAATCAGCTCGATACACCGACATCGGCTTCTGTGTCCACTAAGATTAAATTTGGCCCCACTGTGTGACGTTACGTAAAAGTTCAAACAAAATATATCGGAGGATAATATTTTTTTCTTAACGATTGAAGGATTTAAATTAATTAGAGAAGGATAATATTAATAATAATATAGAAATTATACGTAGGCTCCATGCGTAAGGCATCACGGTTACAAATGTTCTTATGACACCATCATAATTATGGACAGTCACATAAAGTGACATGCACGATTTCGTGTTGATGCATAATTTAGGTACGCCGGCAGACCACTTCTGATTTAGTCCTAACGAAAACTTGACTCGGAGATTTTCCTGCGTTGATTAAAGGTACCTACGCTAAGATAGATCATAGCACCTTGTACGTAGAACCTTAGTTGCAAAACGATAATGTATATCAATAGATAAATTAAATTGGAGTGTCTGTTTACAATATCAAAATAATAACTTTTTACTAAATGCATGTGAAAGTATATTGGTATGTTTAAATGTTGTCGATCTGTCTTTTTTATTGTTCCTGGTAATCTCCGAAACGGTAAGACTGATTTTGACGGGACTTACAATAGTAGATAGCGTTAATAACAGGGAATACTTTAATTTGAAAAATAATAGCTTTCCACACAAAAATGATAAAACCATGAAATTTTGAAACAAAATCTATTTCAATAGTGAATATGAAAAATATACCTAAAATATAATAATTACGTGTTTCAAGTTGTTTTTTTTTGGATTTTCAAATTTTAAGGTGGCAAAAAAAAAAAACTTCACATCCTTTATGTTATTTAAACACATTTTACAAACTATTAAAACCATTATGAAAAGCCTGCAGAGCTGCGGGGCAGTGATAAATAAAAATAAAGCCATGTGAAAGTCAGATTGAGACGTATTGATGGTTCCGTAGGTATAAAGTCAAAGTCAAAGGCAAAATGTCTTTATTCGAATAGACTTAAAATAAGCATCGTCATTTTTATTTCAAGTAGGTACCTACCGGTAATTTGTTATAGATTTTTGCATTCTCTTATTTTAATTGAACGCATACCTACTAGATAAAGAGTTTGCCAAATTTTTAAACAAGTTGAACAAAAAAAAAATTGGCTGTATGTAAAGTTGTTTCCGCAGGTACTTATTTGGTAAGAAATTAAGGTACTTCTTCGGTATGATCTATTTTATTCGATGGATTGCGGTTTGTGGTCCTCTATACAAGATTCATCTTAAATCTAACTAATGATCTAATAAAATTTACAGGCAGATTATCTAGTTACCTAAATAAGTGAGTAGAGGGAATAAGGGTTACAGTTTGGCAGCTTAAGGGGGGAGCCTGATTTAGAAGCTTCGAAAAATCGATTTTTTGAAGGATTTTTTTGGGAAGGAAAAAAATATACGATTGGAATGAAACTTTCAGGTTTTATTGTTGTATATTTCAACAGTCTTCTCAAATTTTTTCATGAAGATTTAAGCAATATTATGCCCGGGACAAGAATTTCGCCGAGGCGTCTCGCGAGCGCTTTTGTTGTGCGGCGGGAATGATGCAGGTCGCAATTTTCATCTGAAACAAAAAACCCAAAAATATTTTTATTCCTGAATAGTATAGCTTCTAGTTAAACCAAGAAAATTGATGAAAACGTTCAAATTTCAATAATTTTTAGTGAATTGAAAAAAAAGTTCATTAAAAAAAAAAAAAAAATTGACTTTAGATTGTTTAAAAAATATGTTAATCTTAACTTTTTCAAGGTTTTTTAGGTTCAACTAGAAGAGAATTTCATCCCGAATAAAATGCATTTTGTTTTATTTCGATAGGACGTTTAGTTTTTTCCCTATCTTTCCCGCCAATTAGGAAAAATCGTAAAAATGAAAACTCGAGAAAACGTGCGTCAAAGTTTTCGTATATGAAAAATCGTAATTTTCTTAAACTTACCGCGTTATTATGCTAATCAGCGATTCCTGGTCCATAAAGTAAACCTTCACACTCTTCAAAAACCTGGTTTGTGCCCTGTTGTTCGAGTCTGCGGGCTGTTCTGGCCTCTTTACTACACAATGAATCGCGCCTGTTTTGTCGGGTGACGCGCTCCTCGTCGGCTCTCTTGGCGAAATTGTTACATTGCTGTCCAATTTTTAAATCCATCAACTGCATGGTTTTCAATGCTGCACTGTAGCCTTCGTTGAACATTCCTCCAGCGATGTAAGCAGCAATTTCGATGATTTTAATGCCTGAGTGAAGGTGTTTAGGTGTCATGCACCACACAGTGGAATTGAACGACTCGTTCGCATTTTGTGTGTGTCCACCCAAACACCTCGTAAGCAGCTCGTCCTTGGATAAGTCCTCGTACACAGGACGAATGTGCTGCTCGACATGTTCGTCAATTAGACGTGGTGGATGTTTAAAAGCCGCCATTATGAAACTGATTGCCGTGGAATTTACGTTTCCGTGGCTTTCCACTGCGTTCACTTGAAGATTTGCTCACTTTTGGATAGCTCTGCATGATTTGAAGACGTTCACGTGCCGAAAGACAAATCGAAACTGAACCCAAATGCTAAATGTAGCTTTGCTCGAACCGACGCTGCCAGGTCACATATACCGTTATAATACATACTTTTATCCCTACATAGCTCTACAATGACCTTCTGCGAACAGTCAACAGTCCCTCGAAGGACCGTTATTCTGTTTGGATCATAACACGAACAATAGATCGAGGGGCGGAGCGCGCGCGCTCCGAGCGATCCGGCCGCTCGTATATACCTGCTCGACGCTTGCCGACTCTTTCTTCTATAACTCCGAAAATATTGCGAATTTCCGTCTGAAATTTTGAGGACACATTCTTAGATAGTTTAGGAAGACATTTATGCAAAAAAAAAAAAATCGATTTTTTGAAGCTTCTAAATCAGGCTCCCCCCTTAAATTAATTTTAGCACTAGAGGGTGCTTAACAGTAGGCAGGTAGAGTTTGAAACTTGAACCTTGAACTATGTGATGAGGTAACCTTAGAATAATATAGACACACAGATTATTTATTAACCTACCTACATGCATAAATTGAGGCAAGATACATAAAAGTGGGCGAAAGACGAATCAAAATTTATTAAGTTGTATACTACATTGCTTTCTGCAAATAAATGAATTTTTGTTCATGAAGTTATTCTCTTCGGGCATATTTAAGTATCTACTCGTGAATAAAATACTAATGTCTGTGTATCTTTAAACTTTGATACTTATTGTATGTATAAATATTTTATAGAATTACCATCGTGACTTCTAAATTAAAAAAAAATATATACCAAGACCGTGGATCAGTCAAGGAAAAATCCTTGAGGAACTTAGGGGAAAACTTTATCCTAGCACTGTCGCCGACGTTCTTTTTGTCATTTAAACTTTTTACACCTACCTACGATATACTTTCACGCAATATTATATGCAGTAGATAATTAATTACGGTGAACCAAATCCATCTCATATACCTACTAATTGTCTGTAGAAATCTAAAAGCCTACCTTGGGAGGTTTTATATTCTGAAATCTATTGCGTTTAGCACATTAAAAAAATATGCACATAAAGGGATGTTAAACTATACCCACCTACATATGATTCTCATACGATAAGTTATATGTAATATTAATTATGTAAAACCACGAGCACCTACCATAATACTGTTGTTTAAGTTTGCCCTCACAACCGGTATAAATCATGAAGTTATAACAATGTTAACAAGTATGTACGTCTTTGTCTTTACCCCTTGGTATTCGGTAGACCAATTTAAAAGTTAGACTTTAAGTTCATACATACCAACTTGGGTGCCTACATCATGGATACTATTATATTCAAGTACTCTCATAATTAGTTCTTAGGTACCTACGTATTATGTATGTACATTACTATGATAAAATATAGTAATTTATATACCTAACTACTGTCCTAATTAGGATGAATGAGAAAGAAACGTAGTGATCAATTAATGTACTATGTTTTTTTTCAAAATCATTCTCCTTCATATTTTTTTTAGTAAAAAGCTGGTTAAAACAAATCTTTAAGTTAAACCCAGTAGCAAAATTGGAAGTGAAAAAGGGTCAAACAGTGTCTCGATTGAGGGTAATGTATGTTGACATTAGCTTACGAACATCGATTTGCAGGAAAGGTCTAAATCGGAAAGGAAAATGTAGGAAAAATGTTATGCCACAATGATTTTACTATCTGTAGCACAGACGTGTACAAATGTATAATTTTTACTACTAAAGCATTTTTATCATGTCTAGTTACCGTATAAATTTTTTATTTAAAACAAGTGTTTGAGTAGGCGAAGCAAAAACTATTAAATTGAACCAAATGTTTAAAGAGGTCAATGGAGTTCCTTCTCCAGAGCTTACCAAAAGCAGTGAGCTACTAAGGTTTTGTGTTTCCCACTTATGTAACTAGCCTGAATGGAGCGGGGGAGTGCATTTAGCGGGCTGTTGCGCTAAGTGCAGGCAGCATTAGCGACGCGATGCGATGCGACGCCGGCGGAAGTCCACATCGCAAAACATCACCTCACACGCTTTCAACAACGCAAACATTCAGCAATATTGGGAAACGGCGGCATAAGTTGATGAAACAGCTGAATGTGGAGTGCCTGTTGGTGCAATAAAGTGGTTTAAACTGGCTTTTGAGATATCTTCATAGATTTACAACATCATTTTAAACAAACCGTTAATGTACTACAAATATATTTGAGAATTGATTTATAAAGGAATATGGTACACGTGCCACAGACCAGAACACAGGCAGGCATGCAGAACGCGTATTTAACAAAATGTTAATTTTTGTATAAATAAAAACTTCATTGGTTAAGGTTTCTCAATAATCTAAATTTATTTTTAAGTGAGTATTGACTCCTGTAAAAATGTATTTATTATTAAATTGATGAACCAAATATTTATCACCAAAATTAACATATTTTTAAAGCTGCAATAGTTACCTGAAGATATAGTAATAATAAAAGTACATATGTACTTAATACCATTAATACCATACCATTTATACTATACTATTATTACTTAATACCATTTCCTAAACCCGCAAAATTCTAATATCGGGAGGAAACTGAAGAATATGAATGAAAAAGTTAATATGGAGGGCCACACGCGCGTGTTGAACGAGGAAAAAAGATGGATGCCGTGAATAATGTTCGGTCGCGAACTCTTGTAATGGACAGCACTAAATATTGCACTGAGGGAAAATAAATTACTACGCTTTTTCTAAAGCACAAAAAGTGTTCTTCGTTTTCTCTTTCACGGAGCGGAAAAAGTTTAATATGTTACGGCCTCAGACAAGGATTATCTAGTGTGGACCGCGGAGTGAATCTCGCATGTTTGTCTCTAGTTTTGCGACAAAAATATTGTAGTGACTGATTTTTTGCAAAATCGAAACGAATTTGTATTAATAAAATATAATTTATAAATAACTCCTTATAGGCTATCAAAGACATGAAATTGTAAAAAATATTTAAATAAGTATCTATTTTTAGAGCTCTTAACAAACCAAAATACTTATAAATAAAATTTAGGTACATCGAAACACCAATGGAATGGATTCATATCGTTTCGTTTTTATAATTAAACAAAAGCTAAGGTGGAAAATTATGAGGCTTATAAGCAATATCTTGACCATCAATGAAGCTCCAGTGATTTTGTTGAAGATTTTGTTATATCATTAATGGACTACTCAATTTTCCTTTGAATAAATCCAATAGCGCTACCAGCCATCTCGGGACACAGGTGAGGGTTGTATCGAAAGTGTAAAACTAATTTTGACGAATTTGTAGTCAAACTAATTTCTGAGGTGCTTAATATCGTTAAGGACACTGTACGAGTGAGAAGTTTAAATTAGAGTGCTAACATCGGCGCTTTCGGCTTTTGTTGCAGGAATCAGGGACCCCTTCAGCACTAAATGGATTTATTGCTCGGGCGCCGGCCGGTACAACGGTGTTACTTTTTAACTCGATTGTGTCCGACTGGGGTTTAGAAAATGATAAAGATTTTATTTATGTAAATAACTAATTTGAGAAAAAAAATCCGATGTTAAATCACACGACAAATTTAAATTGACTCTTACAGAATTTGATAAAGATGATAAATAGGATTTGTGTAGTTTATAAATAAATAGACTAAATAAAAACATACAAAAGTTTTTTTTTAAATAACATAAGGTTGAAATCGTGAAAGCTACTAATCTCGATACCAACTTCATATCAATTGTCACCAAGAATCGGCGGCATCACCTCGTGCCAGGTGGATACTCGTAATTACTCTTATTTAGCAAACGTAGATTGTTTATTGTTTGTTCTTCGACAGTGCAAGATGCAATTAGATTGTTTGTTTTGTTTATATTCGTGTTTGATTACGTATTCTTCGTTTTCCCGCTAATGTATATATTATTATAGATGTGAAAGTTTGTTGTTCATTAATATAAGTTTTATGTAATGAATGCAAGCATTCGCCTAACAGCACCTGCATAAGCCTAGCAAGCAAAATATTTAAAAAGCAATAGGAACCACCGGTTCTGAAAAAACCCAGATTGTGTTAGATAGGCAAACAACGACTTAATTAATCGCGTGAAAACCCTGACTTTTTCGCAAGTAAATCGTTTTAAGTTGATATTGATCGAATTTATTTAAAGTGTACGTACAATTCAAATACCTGTTCGTTAGGTAAAGGAGATAAAAATCTCATTCACTTTAAGTCGATTTTAACCATCCAATTTCTTGTTAGGTGTAGTGTAGTGGCTGTGGGCAGTAATCAGTTGTAGCGCGCGCGGGGCCTGAGGGATTTAGTTTCAATCACGGTTCGCTGAGGTCCCGCTGATTAATGCATACTAAACAGGGCATACCGACACACATGCAGCCACTTTAATAAATTCTTTTTTTTTATTTGTTGTGTAAATAGCTGACTGCTACGCTCTAGGTTTTGGGTTCAATCCTTGTATTATTTTCAAGACGCATTGTTTCGCTTGCATGTCTTGGATGTTGTATTCTTATCCATACCGTTGCTTAGCTCTTAACACAATTTTTTACTTTTCGCTGGGCTGAGTCAATGTGTGTATCGTTATGGTGTGTTTGTGCTTATCTTGATCCAATTTTAAACAATGATAAAATCTACTCAAATCTCTGCGACTAAAATACAAATCTTTCTTGTACTTTTTTTATTTAGTTTATTCGAACAAGGAAATCTCAATGGGATGGTAACTGAGCTATAGGTACTGTCAATATGTAAAAAATAAACAAAACTGACGAAAATATTTAGACATTGGATTAGAATCCTTGATTTCAGTTAAATTTTTGTAACTGATGTTTGAAATTTTTTATTTTTTACTTTATACATCTACTTCAACCATCACTTGCAGTTCCAACTTAATGTCAGCTGCACGATGCGACGCGTTGTCAACATTTTTTTCAAAATACTAAAAGACAAATAAAGTATCCCGGAGGGTCGCAAGAAACTGAGTGACGTGCAATTAGCAAGCGGAGGCTACCCTCTTAACAAAGGAACACTTACACTTAATTAAAAACGGGTGAGCCAAGCCTTGGTCAAGAAAAATTACTAGAAAATAAATAAAGTTCTAAACGACACTTTTTCATTAAATGCAAGGATATTTACTAAATAATCTGATGATTTCAAGTAAAAAGCTATTCCTTAAAATATTTACACCTAACGTGATTTAATTAAACTCTTCAAAAAAGGATACTGTAAATATCAAGGAGGTTACTAAAATCTATCCTCTCAGCTAACTTCTCACCATCAGTCGGTTTGTTTATAATCTTGTGTATTTATGTACATAACACTATAGATTTTTCCTTAACAAACATACTTTAATATACCTACAGACCCCTCAGTCAATTCACACGGTTCCTTCTTATCAAGTTTTTTCTTAAATTGAAATGAAATAGTAAACAAGCTAGACCAGCGTTTCAACTTGTAACAAAACTAAGTGCAACAAAAAATTTCTTCACGGGATATGAAAATCAGATTGCTCTTCGTCCAGCGTATCTCAAACTTTTCACTAAGTTTAAGGTTTAATTTTCCGGGTTCCATGGACGCAGCTTCACAATGAGCCCTGGCCTCGAGCCATCATTAAGGTATGCGACGGTCTGGCTTCGTCTTTCATCCAGCGTTCCACTTCCCGAAGTTTTCACGATGCGTGAATGCATCGCTTTTACCATGCAAATTTGAAATAAGAATTTTAATGCGAATACTTTACGCTATTCTCCGTGAATGTCTAGTTGTGGTGTGTTTCTGAGTAGTTTTGTTAAAGCTTCGAGGAGTGAGCAAAAAAGGTTTTGACCAAGTTGGAATATTTTTTTACGAAATTGTACTACCCAAAAATGAAAATGGATAAATCCGTTGTTTGAATGGTATCCAATAATTTGAAATATTAACTACAATATAAATTAATAATTGAATAAAATATAAAATTCTTGTAGCTATAGAATTAAAAAGTAATTCTATTAGGAATACTCGATTGAGTTATTGATAAGCACTCACTTACAGAAAAGTTGCCGAAAGTGACGCTTGTATAATGAAAAACATGGGAATATTGACAACTGTTCGATAGTTTGCAAATATTAGTATTGTGCACAATTTATTTTCTCTATTTTCATTTTTAAATGTGTTTAAGCTACTACTGCCGTTTGCGACATAAATAAGGGCGAGTCTGACAATGTATTTTTATTTACACCAACATTAAGCTGAGCTCTCAGTTTGTAACATTAATATTGGTGTCATTACAATTATGTTTTTAGACGTAAGTAACTAGTTGTTACAGCAGAATGAAATCAATAACACCAAAAAGGGAATATTGTGATTTTTTTTTCAATCTTGTTTTGAGCATAGATTATTAAAAATTGTGCCAAATAATTGGCTTTTATGTTGATGTTAAGATAAGTAAGTATTGTATTTTTTAGTTAAAGTTTATTGTTTAGTACAAGTAGATTTTAAAAGGATCATCATTGGAACCATAAAATAATGTTGTGGGTTTTTGGATTTTGTTTTGTTTTTTTTAATAGAAATTTCGATGTTGGATTTCTAATCAATCATCATAATAGTTAGGACGGACATGTTTTAGTGTTTTTGGAATTCCAAAATTAGGGAGGTGAAATTTCGTATAGAATTATCGCTGTATCTTCTTTTCAGTTAACACAAAAACGATAAAAACCCAGCAAAGTCGCGGGGCACCAGCTTTTAAACTCTAATAGTAAACCATTTTTAATTGAATTTTAGATATTCTTTGAAATTATAGGCATTGTACGAGCTGTAGTTTTTACGTTTGACACGGTTTTTGAAGCCTTCGATTATCTTCTTCCTACAGAATCAGTAGAGTTGATGGCAGCGGAAATATTTTCTTTTATATTTCCGTCGCCATCTTATTATATAAACAAATAAAATTTGTGTCAATTTCAGCTTCAAAATTATGATAAAAACAAATCTATATCCCTCTATAAGTGCCGAGAACATCCACTATTGTTTACCTAAATTAATTATAAATTTATTTCTAGGCACTTAGTATAAGTAAAATAAGTATTTTCTTTTTACAGATACATACCAACGTTATTATTTATATATACACTTGAGTATATTGAAAATCGTCCATGCCAGTTCATAATTTGTCGTTTTTTAAAGCTAAATGCACTGATTTTTAACAGTTTGGTAAACATTTGCTTCAGGTACGCCTTTATTTTCATGTAATTCAATTTGGTCAAATAAACCGAAGAAGATTAGACCAAAATCATCCTTTATATTCAAATCGGAAAGATTTACTGAATAGAAAATATACAGCTTCTCGAAAGGAATCTTAAATTTGACAAAATGAAACTAATGTATTCATGTTGGAAAAGAGATGTGTGAACTTACTTTAGTTTTGACGGCTTCGCTCGAGTTTTGCGGTAGGAATATTAATTTTATCTTAATCAAAAACAATGCAGCAAAATAAAAACTGCCGTGGCGTTAAAACTCATATGTTTTTTATTCTTTGATGTGCAATGTTTATTTGTTTATATTTTTCAATGAAATAACTTTTGACAATTTCTGTGTCGTTAAAATTTATGGTAATTCATTTAAATAAAGGTATCAAAAGGAAAAAAGATCAAGACTCTCAAAATATTAAAACTATTCAGGTCAAATTCAAACATAAAATATGCAATTACAAAAACTTTTAACTTGTTGCACAAAAAAGGCGTAAATCACGTGTTTACAGTGAGTGTCAATCGCGAATGCTTCCTTCCCAATCTATCCAAAATTACGTGTCTGTGGATGATAGACATCACCCAGACACGAAAGTGTGCGTTGTTAAAGCGTGCATTGTATGAAACTTTACTTCTGACCACCTTTGTAGGCATCTATGAATAATGTGGTGCTTTTACAGAAACACAAATACATACTCTTAAAATGTTACTGTTTATGAGATACAACCGGATTAACGGACAAACAAAGGCTTCGTATTTAGCAAGACAATTATATAACAAACGTGTTTTTTAAACAAAAATATGATCATATAAATGCATCGTTTCCAGCACATCTAAATGCATAATTAATTACTCCACAATCTTCATAGATTGGAGATGAAACCTTTTTCAATAAAACGCAACTTATTTGATGGAATGTGTCCCGAACGTTGTCTGAGAGCCGTCTTCAGAATTTGTCTATTAATAAATATAATTTTGGCCAAGGATATTTGAGTTTGATAGTGCGATACCATATACCTTTCTCTTTTGACCTTTCTTCAAAATATTTTCGCCATATTATGATTGCATTGCTCATAGTAATAAAAATGCGCTTCTTCTGATTGACTCCCATTCTAAAATGGCTTGTTTTACTAGAAGATTTACGTTTACATTTTCTATCAAGTGTACATGAAACGGTATCCCACTCTTAAATGTAACCCTTTAATTTTGAGATTGTTTCTTTAAAATCAATTCCAAAATTCGATAATTTACTGGAAAGCCTCTCCCGAAGAGATGAAGTGATGCCTAAATCATACAAAAGGGAAATCTTTTGAAAAGATATGGATCTAAAAATGCATACCCTGCCACTACTCAATCGGTAAACCCGCTAGTAAAAAGCTTTTACCAATCATCATATTTTTTGCTGTAAATAATTTCAAACGTATAGTTTTCGATTCTTGGAATGAATCAATAAAACGTGTAGAGAAATCCATTAAAGGAATACAATCAAAACTACATGTAAATTAATCTAACTAACGCATACATTCAAAGAGTTTATTTTTAGGATAGTATATTTTATTATTTAGTGATATTAAGGCTTAGGAATTTTTAATATGGATCAGTAACGGTAATTTTTATTAGGTATAACAATAATGAGATTTACTTTTTGAAGTTAGAACATGTCACATATTGATAGAGGGTTTTATTAGAGAAAGATTGCCAGAAATATCTTCAAAATTGTAATGGAAACATATATAGGTATGTCGTTTGATCTGCATAACATGGATCGGTGTACAGCGAATAAAACTTCCAATCAGGCGTAAAGCTTGGTTTTGAGTCCTACCCGAATTACAGCTTTAATATATACAAAAAAGTATCGTAGTCGATTCTGCTACGAATAAAATAAATACAGACATTTTTGATGAATGTCCCACCTTGGGGCTGACAAGACTGAAACTTCTCCAGCGTGTTTACCATATCTAAGAGGAGTATCCAACCACAAACCCAAGTAGTATTTGAAAATATGTACTTAGCGTAGGAAGAGAAAAGATTACCATTCCTAAATCAACTAAACTAAAACGATCTTTAATTTTCATTGTCGTTGAAGAAATATCTTCTGGTAGGTAATTTATGTCCGTGTTACGAAACAGTACTCAAAATCAAGGAGATTAATTAGTTAGACCATGTGATAAGTTATTTCTATATTTTGAATGCACTTATTGGGCTGCCGCATTTGTGCAGACGTCGGTCATGTTCATATTTTTAATCAACTGAAAGTAGAAGCTCGAACTTGCAGATTGAAACGGTAACGGTAAAATAAACAGTCTTTGGATTAGCGCTTTAAATTCGCCTGTAATTTAGGTAGCATCAAAAACAACTTAAGTGCGATGGAAAACAAGTAACTATCTATTAAAGTGTAGGTACATGAATGGTAAGCAGGTTGCTATTATTAAAAAAATATATATTACTCATTACAAATAGACACAATAACACCGTGCTTTAACCGCGATCAAAATGTAATGAGTGACGCATAGATTAATTACTGGCCTCCGCTGCGCTACCAGTGATTAATCTATGAAGTTACCTTTTCAAAATCAGTGACTGAAAAAATCTGTAATGCGTGCGCTTCTAAAAAAGCCATGTGTTGCAATTTTTGCGGCTTAAGACTTGCTGCCAAAACATAAACAATAGAACTTCAGTTTCCTTCACCGCTCAATAACCATTTTCCGTATTGATAAAATAACGGATCTAGAAATATCTACGCTCTAGCTAGTAATTAATTACAATACAGAAACTTAGTTGATTGGTTACAGATGGGTAGGTAGGAAGTACTTACAACTCATTTGAAAAATTGAATTTGGAATCATTATTCTTTTGTTTGTTACATTGATCAGTTGTAGTACAGAAAAATGAAGGATAGGATGAAAAAAAACATTAAACGTAACAGAAAAATCTGTTCGTTTTCGAGGAAATTATTTGACTTGTGTTTCGAGTACAGATCGTATAAGTTTGTATGCCCGTTTATTGGATTATACGTTAAATTCAACATAAATAAATATTGGGCTTTTTTACTCAAGGTTTACTGTTTAATTACGACATGTGTACTCAATGCTGTAATATTAACGGGACAGCCAATTCTATACGTTGGCCTTAATATTATCTTCTCTTTTGAAAATGTTGTTAATGTTCTACAATCACTCATCAATTCTGAAGAAAATGCTTTTGAAGAATGTTTAAAGGAATGCATAGAGATTGATAAAATGTTGGGATTTTCTTTTGGACTGAAATCCTACTTTCTGATGACATTGCATTATGCCAAAATGATAAAGCTAGCAATGTTTATCCCCACTTTAATCATAAATAGATCACCAAGAGTTGTACCATTTTTCATATGTCAGTTAGCCCGCTGCATTATAAGTCATAGACGAAACATGGCATACCATATGTTTTGGCCTAGAATGAAAAAGATAAAACAACTTTTGGAACAACGGATTAAAGAGAAAAGTTTCAAAATTGATGTCGTAAGAAAACTAATGGGTATTTATAAACGAATTCTCGACACTGCTGAGACGATGAATAAAAATCTACAAGTTATTGTACGTAGCATTATAGTTATATTTAATATTTTTTGCCGAGACAATAAACCTATTGACGCCATTTATTTTCCAGATTCTACTGATCTACATACACACATTTGTTCGAACTGTTATTTGTGTTTGCCTTGCTTTCAATGTTTATGAAGTGGTAAGAAAATTGGCTTATAATAGATTAAGCACTTTTATTTGAACTAACTTTAAGTTTTTTATGGTCTTCTATTATTATATGGCCTAGAAGATCCTGAAACAATACATGGCTTCTACATAACGAGACTTTCAAAAGAGGGTAAATGGGCAGGCGGCTCACCTGATGGTAAGTGATACCGATGCCCATGAACACCTGCAGGCAAAAGATGTCAGCAGAAGCGTTGCTAACCTTTCAAAAAGGAGTTAACCCTTTTCTGAAGGCCGCAATGTTGTATATATCCGGGAATACAGCTTTTTGCAGCTCATTCTTGCGTTAAAGTGGTAACAGGAGGCAGAAAATTTCGCGTTATCTGTTCAGTTGTGGATGTTTGGACATCAAGACAATGTGGATTGAACTTATTACTTGACAAAATTCAGCTGCAGGTTATCAACCCTAATAATTCCTCAGAACCCTCCCCATGAAATAGGCAATAAAAGGTGCAAAGGGAACAGACATCTTTTGGCAATGCCAATGAATCAAACCGACTCGTATAGTTCACACCCCTCTACGTTAAATACTTTCAAATGGAAGAATCTGGTACCTACTGGGGAAGATGCGCTGGATGAAGTACTGCTTTGCCCTGTTCAGTAAAACAAGATTTTTAGAGGATATCAAGGCCATGTGACAACGAAATTAAACGTTACTTGATATGTCAACGTCAAGGATTCCGATACGAGGCAGTAAACAAAGGAAGTTTATTTAGCGGTAAACGCGCAAACTTGAGCCTTCAGTTTGTTAAATGAGACTAGATTTAGTCAGCCCCATTGTGAGACTTTGCCTAATAGAAATTCGACTTCAGACACAAGTTTGTTCCAATACTCATCGACGTCTACCCAAGAAATATTGGCTTGGCCAGAATATAAAGTGTCCTCCCCTAGTTAAGGCCGCTAAACTGCAGCATATCATTGATATCCAGAAGGAACAGAGTGGAAGAATAGGAGTGGGGATAATTGGATGGATCAAAGCGGTCTCCTTTTTTAAAGATCGGCAGCACTTAAACAGTTTTTTGGGATTTTTAGACAATACCGATTGAGTAGGATTGCTGAATAGAAACGTTAAAACTTATGCCAGCTCAGGAGTCCATCAGGATGCCATCGGGTCCACTCGACTTATGAACATCCAGGGAAAACAATGGAGTACGGACTGCACTCCCTTGGAACTTTACCTCCGGCGTAGCATAGTCACACACCCAGATCATTGAAATCGAGTTGGACGTAAAAAAAGTGCCCAGATGCCTTTTCTTTCAGCATGAGCCAACGAGTTATCATTCTTGTGTAGAGATGGAAGAGACATGATGGGCTGACAGAAGCCCTAGAACAGCCTCGATAGTTCAGGAAATGTGCTCCGATATTACAATAACTCTTTTGAAGGAGCTAGAGGTAGAACTATACTCCTTTTTTAATGCGCTGGTTTCTATACTCAGTGACATCGAGGCATTGGTCCAGGCCGGATAGCATTCCAGCTTACTACATAACGCTAACTTGTAGAGGCGACCAAACCAAGGGACCTGGGACTTGCAAGCAGTGGGCACTGCAGAAAAATAAATGAAGAGTTCAATGTAGAGCCGATCAGCATGTTGAACATTATAGTCTGCTCAGATCTGCTCAAGTATGAAGTTAGCAGCCGCCTGCAATTGCTCAATGAGTTGAACTATAAAAACACGCATAGATGCGGGGATGGTCTTAGTAGTCTACGCGCAGCCAATGGATCGATACATCCTGTTATA
This sequence comes from Choreutis nemorana, assembly GCA_949316135.1. Lineage (NCBI taxonomy): Eukaryota > Metazoa > Arthropoda > Insecta > Lepidoptera > Choreutidae > Choreutis > Choreutis nemorana. The sequence continues at coordinate 7,785,936 of OX438598.1, forward strand.
TAACAAATGCGAAAGTAACTCTAACTGTCTGTCTATTGGGTTTTCACGCCTCATCCGCTGAATCGATTTTGATGACATTCGGTTCAGAGAATGACTATAGCTTAGAAAATGACATTTTACATATATTATGGACGTATTTGGACAGGCTACCATTTTATCGCAAAAAGGGAATAAAAGTTCTATGGAAGTTCGTTCTCGGTATTTATAGCCACACTTTGTTTGTAAATTCTGATTTTCTAATTTCAGGGATTTTGGAGACTTGGAGTACCTCTTTTACTTGATACGGCCGCTGAAACTTTGGTGTGTATGATCCCAGCGATATCAGTTGAATTGATGGCGTCGGAAGTGGATAAAATTAAATCTATATTAATTCATGAAGTGATTCTAAACAAAGGTGCTTTACGTATAACAAATATTTTCAACAATTTTTACTTTGTTTTATGACTATAAAAGTCCCTTGGAAAACTTACATACATACTGTGGCTTGCAATGTCGTTTGAGTAATAATTGTAATAAAATTTTTGTGCGTCAAATCAATCATGAGATTCCAATTTTAATAAAATCAAAGTTTTAAACTAGGATTACTAGTTTTGAAGATTACTTTGCTCACTCGTTACAAAATGTTTTGATTTTGTGGATTTTTTTAATGAAATTGATAAAGAAATAGCTAATAATCAAGATTTGAATAAGAGTTTTTTTTTCATAACACATTTGGGGTCCAAAACCACGAAGCGCCACAGTTACCCTTTATATAGAGCTCAAATTTTTCATGCAAATTACAATGAAAATTTTACCTATATGTATAATTATTAGAATATTTTGTTTTTGTTAAGTATTTTTACTAATTTGGGTGAATAATAATGTTTATTTTTTTGTTTTTTCCAGATACTTCACTCCGATTAAATTTATATAATGCATTGACTTATATTGAAAATCGTCCTCCCCATTTACTGATATGCCGTTTTTTTAAACTGAATGCAAAAATTTTCAGCGGTTTTGTGAATATTTGCTTTACCTATGTTATTATCTTTATGCAATTTAATGTGGTCAAAGTATCTTTACATTAATTTTAGAAAATTAACTTTTTACCCTCAATTTTCAATAAGTGATATCAAATTGGATGTATTGTTTTAGATTTTTAACTGAAATAAACAGGACCAAGAAATCAGGTAAAGACAATGAATTGTACCAAAGCACTGACATGATAAAATTCAGTTTTTAAATTTGGTTTTGGATTCCTATTCAACTTGTTGCAGAAAAAAATGATCGTAAAATTGTATTTGAAAAGAAATCAAAATTAATAAAACGAAAAAGTTTCTTAGTGAGGTTTAGAGTTCCATTGTTAGACTTTTTGATCCCAAAACTAAATAAACTATTCATTTAGAACAATTTCTTCCACTTAACATTATTGTAAAATCAAAGGGGATTTATTTTAATAATTGAAATTGATTCAATTATTGATATCAAAGCGACATTTTAGATGGTAACATTTGTCTTGAGTCAGTGGTAAGACTATATAAATAAGATTATTTTGGTTTAAAACAAATCAGTAATGTGCTAGTAATTAGCATCATTAGTAACTTTATTTTTCTTAACTCCTTATTAAAGTAAGTCACCGTTCATGTATTAATATTAAATAAAAATTTAAACAATTTTCTCATTTATTCCTCTCAAAGTTTACTATGATTTGGAGCGTAAAGATTGTTAAAAGTGTATGAAGTTGGCAAAGGCTATTTATTTCAGAAGTGCAAACATTATCCAAAATCGTAAATCGAACTGTTCCCTTAAAGTAGAAAATCTCGCTTTGTTCTGTTAAATTAGTCTTGTACCGCTAAAGTAACAGGTATCTATTTTTGATGTCACAAACGTTATAAGTAGAAACGATATGTTGATTTGTAATTAAAGTTTTAATGAAAACATTTCAAAATTTAAAAAATTACTAGCGATATTCCACTAGTTGTAAAAGTAAATATTTTTACTGACTATTAGGTAGTAGATGCCTATTTAATTATTTTCACAATTTACTAATTAGAAAATTTTATTTCTCTTATAAAACTCACTAAATGGTTAAGTAGAAAGTGCACCCGTTTAAATCGTAGGCTGTTGTTAATTAAAACGATTCCTGGATGATTTCCCGGCTAGTTAGGTCTCGCCTTCACTAATTGCGACTCATTTAAAAATACCTGCCACCAATTAACCTACATTCATATTTTTACTGCGCTTTTAGAGTTCTATTTAATATTATGTAGTAGCTCTTCCGTTTTTATTTTCATTTATGTAAACTTGTTAAGTGTTTTGTCAGTTTATTAAACATCTAAATTAACGTTTTTAGAGTTGACGTAATATGAGTTCAATGCTACAAACAGATTACAAAAAAAATATTTTGGAAGATTTTTGGTGTATAGTCTGATTACAGTAACCTGCTTGTCTACAAATGTTATTCAATTGGATTTATCCTATCGGTATTTATACTTTACGATTTTCTTCTGACATTTTTTTCTTTTTACTTTCGCAATTGGATCTCATCATTGAAGAGCTATTATTTTATTGTACTTAGTTGGCTGTCCTATCCAAATATTTGACATGTTTGGTCTGGAAGGATAAAATCAAAAAATCCTAGCAATGTTAGACAGTGACATTTTTCAACCAGAAAAAAAAATAGAGTTAAAATTGTCGAAAATGCCAAAAAAGGTAATGGAAAATTTGGCAAACCTTGGCCTTTGTGTCAGTAAAATGTAATTTTCCATGCCCATGCTCATGCCCATGCCATGCTCATGGCCCATGTTCTACCTCCAGTCGTAATACATCAGTTTGTGTCTGAAAATTTTTGCCACAGAAATTTAAAAATGATTTTGAATACCCTTTACGTTTCTACCAAGCCATAGGCATGCACTGTCACATGTGGTTCAATGTAAACGTTGATAATTTTGTTTATGGGAGTAATGATACTCCTAGTAGCACAGTTCGATACTCTAGACATGAAGTTTCGAAAATTGACTGACTGTTAAGGGCGTTTTTAAACTGGCTAATATTACAATAATGATAATTGGAAGAAATAATTGGTAATTTAAGACATTTAATTTTTACATCTTTAGAAATCAATAATACACAAAAGACAAACTTCTGTCAGAATAAGGCGGCATCTCTAAGGAGTTCTAGTCTCTAACGATGAAAGCTTAAGCTTTTAACTTATGCTAGGCGTTGACACTGACGTTGGAAGAAAACTCCAGCAAAGAAATAATAAGGCTGTTGAAGGAGTATATAAAAACATTTTAAATAAATTTAAATCGCAGTATGATGAAATAACCAAGTGAGTATGTACTCACTAACGTTGATGTGTTTTTCAACGACTTCCAAAATGGAGAAGGTTCTCAATTCGGTTGCATGTTGCTTTTTTACATACATAGCAATTCAGATTATTTAATTCTTAGCAAACATTTTCAATCCTTATGTCGCTTTGGTTGATTTCAGATTTACTACTCTGATTGAAGAAGTTTTTAGCATTTTAATATTCATCCAGTTTGGAATGGCCTCCTGTATGATTTGTGTATGCCTGTTTCCATTCACTTTGGTATAAGTGTATTGTATTATAATCACTAGATATGCACAAATGAAATAGAAGCACCTTGCAGAGGTAATAAATCTATGCCATCAATTTTATTCAAGACTTCCCCTTTCTAAATGTTAGAATGTAGATGAGTCAAATGCATTTGAAGGTCATTTATGACCATAATTTTAAACCGATACTATAGCAAAATATACGGATGTTTTAACAAAACCTGATGTCATATGACTTTTATCCTATTTTCAGAGTTGTCTAATATCAGACGCTGTTTATAGTTGCAATTCAATACCAAGATCCCGCAGATTTAAAAGTAGCTTGCTACTTTTTGTTACAAGAGCTAACCGTCCTGTAGTCATAGTGGACGGCAAATTTTTCAAAGTTCCAGTTACCACATTTACTTCGTTACCAATCTTTTTATTCAAAAGGAGAAAACTTAATGTATGAAAATAATTATTTCACTAAGTGTTTCTTCTATTACTTTTTTATTTATTTTGATTTTAGATTATAATCGCTGCTTCGAAATATGAAGTCTAGAAATGTTTAAGCTTTTTGAAAACTCGTTTAATTTACTTTAGTAGCATGACACGTAGATGTACTCGTATTGTAAAGTTAGTTATTTAAAACGATTATTACTTTATTCTTCGGTTTCGATTTTAGCTAAATAATAAAAGTTTATGAAAACTTAAAATAAATTATATATTTATCAGCTTAGAAAAAAAAGGTTATAGGAGAGGTTTGCTCAGACCAAAAACTTATTTAAACTACATTTATTTGTTCGCATACTTTGTCTTAAAATGTAAGAAAGATCTGAAAAACGTAAAAACCAGAAATTTTACAATATGTTAATGTTTTATCGGAACAAACCCCCTGTAACTATGTAAATAAAATACTTCTTATTCTTTTGTTTCAGGGAACTGTAATTAGTAGGTGCTTTTATTTTAAAATGCACTTTAAGGTTTGCTAATTATAAGACGGCGAAAACACTTTGATATCTTCATTAAATTAATTCTTAGAACATATTTTTCACATAATTTTTTGCAAACTTTCATAAGTGACGGTTGTATTGTACTATATTACGGTAAAATGAGTTTATCAAGCAAGCAAAAGCTCGATAAGAGTAAAATGGTAAATTTTAAGCAAACGGATTGTTTCAAAATCAACAAAATATTCTGGAAATACTTGGCAACTTGGCCTGGAGACAATCCTCATCCGTACTACGACTGGTACTCAAAAATATTCATATTTATATTCGTCATTGTACACGATTTCTTACTAACGGCAAACTTCTTCTTCTTACCGAGCCAACTGGATTTGTTCATTCAGGAACTTTTGTTCTACTGCACCTTAATGGCAATAATGGTTAAATGTCTTACTTTCATTTACTTTCGAGATAAAATAAAACTGATTTTTGAGGTATTAGACGGTGATGACTTCAGACCCGACACAAATTACGGTCTCAAAATTGTACAGCAGTATCAAAACATTTCAAAAAAACTATGGAAAATTTTCGCTACATTTTCTTTGACGGCTCATATTGTGCATGTTGTACCACCGGTTATAACAGGAAAGCTTACCTTACCGACTTGTAGATATGATTTTCTATCGGATGCATTCAGAGAAAAGTTAAAGTATCCCCTATACATCTACCAAACTTTAGGAATCGACTTCAACATGTGGTACAACGTTAATATGGACAATTTTTTTTGGGGTGTCATGCTTCTACTTATCGCTCAGTTAGATATTCTTGACGAAAAACTTCGAATAGTCACTGAAATCGAAACAGATGATGATGTTGGGCCTGATGTTCTAAGAAATAAAGAAGAAATCATTATTAAACAATTAAATAAATTGATCATACATTTTGATAAAGTGGGCAAGTGAGTACCTAGTGACTAAATTTATGTTTTACGAAATAAGAAGCAGATAACTATATTGAGACAAAGATATTCTAATAATCAACTTAGTATTAAAAGTAAGGAGCAAATTAAGAACATATATATTTATTTTGTTTTAAACTTTTATGTAATATTTTGAAGGTTTTGTCGACTCATTCAAGATTCGTTTGGAATTGCAATGTTTATGCAATTCGGTATGGCATCATGCACAATCTGTGTTTGCCTTTTCAGGTTTACAATGGTAAGTTGTTTTCATACCTATATATATATTATTTTCTTTAATTTTATTACCTAAAAAATGCTAATTCAATTCATAATTTTCGTATTTTCAGCCAACTGACAAGGAGTTTTATATTTTCCTTTTTTCCTACACTTTCGTGATGGTCACACAAATTTTAGTACCTTGCACTATTGGAACGAAAATGATGGATAAGGCAAGTTTTAAGATTTTGTTATTCCAATTGGTTTGTATTTATGTCAACCTTATGCTTTATATGTAAAAATGTTTTTACCCAATAGATAATTATTACAAGAAAGATTCCTACGACTTTTGCACAAATGTGTAAAAGAACAAGTCGTAGGAAATTCCAGTCAATTTCTCAATCGTGAGTCCCAGCTGACATTTTTTCCCTATTAGGCGAATCAGGAAAACCAATAAAAGAGAAAAAAATAGACACAAGCGATTTAAATTAATAAAATCAATACTAGTCAGCTCTATTTGTCTTAAATAAATGTATACATTTATAAGTTCTGTTTGTAGAGTTCTCAACTATCCAGCGCCATTTATGACAGCAACTGGTCTCCTCGGTCGCTTCGGTTCAAAAGTAACTTTCGCCTCTTCGTCGAAAGGACCAACAAGCCTCTAGTTATGGTCGGAGGAAAAATGTTTACACTCTCTCTTAGTGCTTTTACTTCTGTAAGTAATGCTCTAAACATGAATGTAAATACAAAATCTTTTTACATAACGTATAATACATTATAATATAATTACGAAATATATACTACTCAAAACAAAATAAGGGCCACGAGGTATTTTTTCATTTTGGTGTAAATTATTAAACATTTACATATTGAAAGTAGTAAAATATTGAGTATGCAAACTCTTTGATACCTAAACTTTTTAATATTGTAGTATTCATCTAATGCTGGCAACAATTTTAAATAAAATTTGATTTAAAATTATTTTGATTGATTCCATTTTCTTTGTCGTTTTGCTTTCCTTAGCTTCTTCGTTTATTAGAAATTATCAGAGTTCATCGATATCTCGAGTCAGAAACATCTTTTGCAATATGCCACAAGCACGCAGGCGTCATATGTACTGTACGATCTGTGGGTTTGCAATTGGGATTTTCTCGAAGAGCTATTCAAAATCTATGGAATCGTTTCCAAGAGACCGGCAGTGTTAGAAGAAGACCTGGTTCGGGCAGAGTTCGCATTACAACAGCTCAAGAGGATCGCACAACGACGGCCCGCAAGCTGCAAAATCGTTTACGGCTCACAACGGGTACTCGTGTCAGTGACCAAACTATTCGTAATCGATTGCATGAAGACCAGCAGGCATCAAAAAGGCGAGTAGTCCGTGTTCCATTAACCAGAAATAATCGTGCAAATCGTTAAAGATTTACCCGTCAACATCTGGACTGAGACGTAAACCAATGGGGCATGGTGCTCTTCACAGACGAATGCAAAGTTAAATTTTTTAACGACGATCGGCGTATTAGAGTATGGAGAAGACGCGGCGAGAGATTTTCAGAAGCCCGCATCCATGAAGTCGATCGTTTTGGTGGTCCAAATGTAATGATTTGGGGCGGGATAAGCTTACACGGCAAAACTGAGCTCGCTATTTTAAATGAGGGTACTGTTACTGCTCAGCGGTATATTGAGGAAGTTGTCAGACCATATGTGAACCCATTATCCCAGCGAGCGGATCCTGGATTCATCTTGATGCAAGACAATGCTCGTGCACACACGGCTCAAGTGACTCGGTTTGTACTGGAAGCGTCTCAAATTCAAGTCTTGCCGTGGCCGGCGAACAGTCCGGACTTAAATCCAATAGAGCACATGTGGGATCAGTTGAAACGAAGAGTTAGAGACGGTGATCAGGAAATCCACAACCAACAGCAACTCATCAACGCTGTTAAAAGGGCCTGGGAAGAGATTCCAATGGAAAATGTCAGGCATTTGATTGAGAGCATGCACTCCAGGCTTCATGAGTGCGTAGCGAAACGAGGAGGGCATACTCGTTACTAAAAGATGAGCATGGAGTATTTTCTTTTGTTTTCAGTACCTTTACATTGTTTTTATTTTTAACCATAAATGTGATTTTTTCTTTCAAAAGCAAATAAACTTTTTAATCATTATTATTGGAATAAGTTTATTGGTCTACACGGTAAAAACAACATTAGTTTTCGTTATGAGACAAAAAATATATTGGTTTTATTATTTTCATGGTACAGACAAAATACCTCGTGGCCCTTATTTGTTTTGAGTAGTATATTATAAAATTAGTCTGAATGACCAACGAGTCTTGTATAAATACTTTCGAAAATCGTAATCCATATGTTTTTTCCATCTTTGATTTTTCTTTGCGTCACAAAATGGAAAACATAAAATATCGCGTTATTTACAAGTACGAATTCCGCCGTGGCACCAGTTCTGCAGAAACGGCTCGAAGGATTAATTATATATATGGCGGTGGTGTCGCAAAAGAAAACAATGTGAAAACTTTTTCACAGCGGCTGTACCTCCTCCCACTAAAAGTGCACCTCACTAACATTCGAGGTTTGCACTCTAATCTCAACGCAGTCCATTTTCATCTTGAGGCTGAAAAACCGCAGTTGCTCTTCCTCACTGATACGCAGATTAAATGTCCGGATGACGTGGCGTACCTCAGCTACCCTGGGTATACTCTGGAGCATAAGTTCATCCCTCGCGCTGGAGTCTGTGTGTACGTTCGCGATGATATTTGGTCTCAAAAGCTTTGAGGAGCCCAGTTTCTCTGTCCTTTTGTCTTGATAGATACTGGCTTAGAGCAACTAATATACGCCAGTGTGTATCGGTCGCACAGTGGCGACCAGGAGACAACCAGGTTGTTTGATTATCTCAGCTACTCTGCTGATTTGGCTCTTGACCGGTATCCTACTGCGCAGCTAGTCATTTTGGGGGACTTGAATGCACACCATAAGGAGTGGTTGTTCCCGTACCAAATGACCGATCATGCTGGGAGAGAAGCGCGGAAATTAGCTTTGTCGCTGGATTTGTCGCAGCTTGTAAGTTGTGCTACAAGGATACCGGACGTTGACTCTTATACAGCCAACTGCTTGGACCTTCTGCTGACGTCTGATCCAGACAGATATCTGGTGTTTGTATCCGCACCTTTAGGATCATCTGATCACTGTCTGGTGAAATCTGTATCCGTATATTCCCCACCCGAATCGTGCCCAGTTGGCATGAGGCGCGTGTGGCGATACAAGTCGGCAGATTGGGATGAGATGCGGCACTTTTTTGCATCTTATCCATGGAAGCGGGCTTGCTTTTCTTCAAGTGATCCGTCAAGATGTGCTGATGCTGTTACCGAGGTCATCCGTTTGGGAATGGAATATTACATTCCTTTCTCTGATGTTTCTTCGGGTAACAGTGCTCGGCCCTGGTTCGGCGCAGACTGTTACCGTGCTGAAGCACAGAAACAGGAGGCCTATCGGGCCTGGGCTGATGCACGATCGCGTGTATCTCCGGATACTCAAAATTTGAAGAAAGCCTTTAACCGTGCTTCCAAGTCCAGTAAGAAAACGTTGCGTATGGCTCGTTTCGACCATATAAATCGCCTTGGCACAAAATTAGCTTCGTATCCAACTGGGAGTAAAGCTTTTTGGTCTTTGGCCAAGGCTGTGGAAACCAATTTCAGCCGTCCTTCCTTGCCACCACTGTTAAAACCAGATGGCTCGCTGGCTGACACCGCGGAAGAGAAAGCAAACTTTGCGGCAAACTCGCGTTTGGATTCTGCAGGGAATCTCCCACCTTCAATACCTCGCTGCAATGTCTCCATGCGAGATGTTCATATACACCAAAAAGAGGTACTTAAAATCCTGCAAAGTCTAGACGTGAACAAGGCTAGTGGTCCTGATGGAGTCCCTGCAGTGGTGCTGCGCAACTGTGCTCCTGAGTTGTCTCCCATCCTAACACGCCTCTCACTTGAGACTGGAGTTGTTCCCAAGTCGTGGAAGCTAGCTAACATGCAGCCGTGCCCAAAAAAGGAAGCCGTGCCGACCCATCTAATTATAGACCCATTTCAGTCACTTCTGTACTCTGTAAGACTATGGAACGTGTACTGAATAATCATCTCCTCGGCTACCTTGAAGACAATGATCTCCTAAGTGACCGTCAGTTTGGGTTCCGCCGCGGTCGGTCTACTGGGGATCTTCTTGTGTACGCCACCCACCTTTGGGGCGAGGCTATAGAGAGACACGGTGAAGCCATCACAGTTTTACTTGACGTCTCCAAGGCCTTTGATCGGGTTTGGCACGGTAGCCTATTAAGCAAGCTTCCCTCTTTTGGGATTCCGGTTGGCCTTTGTAATTGGATTTCAGACTTCCTCGGGAACCGTTCGATTCAAGTGGTTTTGGATGGTCTCTTGTCCAAACAACAAGCAATCGACGCTGGTGTTCCCCAGGGGTCAGTTCTGTCCACAACACTATTCCTGCTACACATTAATGATCTGCTAGTTCCTGGAACAGTTGGTTATGCTGATGACACTACTGTTACGGACAGATACTTCTCCAGTTCTCGGGCCAGTCGGAATGAAACTCAGTCTTGTCGAGAATCTCTAGTTGAGCGCTTGAATCTGGCACTTCAGGCAGTCTCGGACTGGGATGAAGCCAATCTTGTTAGATTCAATGCAGCCAAAACACAGGCGTGTGTTTTTTCCGCCAAACGGAGTCCCTTCCAGCTGACTCCGACTTTCCGGGGTGTATCGATACCGATAACTAATCATATGCAACTTCTTGGCCCTAAAATATCGTCAAACATGAATTTCGGCTCCTACATTGAGTCCATAGCCAAAACAGCGGTTAAGAAGCTTGGAGTTCTATCCCGGGTTAGGCGGTACTTTACGCCCAAACAATGGCTTGTCCTGTATAAGGCGCAAATTCGGCCTTGTTTGGTGTATTGTTGTCACCTTTGGGATGGTTCAGCCAAGTATCAGCTAGCAGCTTTAGACTCTGTTGAAAAGCGAGCCCGAAGAATCATCGGGATTGACGATGATTTTGCTAACTTTCATGACCTCAGCCACTGCCGCGAAGTTGCGTGTCTATCGGTATTTTATAGGATACATTTCGGAGAGTGTGCGCAGGTATTGCACAATTTAATTCTACCGGCCCCCTTTTATAATCGGAATACTAGACGTAGGCTAAAGCTGCATCCTTTTGTGGTAGATATTCCGACCATCCGTACTAAACGCTTCGATAGTTCTTATATTATGCGTACTGCAAGGGTGTGGAATTCTTTGCCTGCCGATGTGTTCCCTGACCAATATAACTTGGGCCTCTTTAAGGCAAGAGTGAATAGGTTTCTCCTGGGCAGGTTTGATCCACCTTAGACCTCATCGCCGCTTAACATCAGGCGGGTTTGGGATCAAATGCCTGCCTGGTCTTGAATAAAAAAATAAAAAAACACGGTGCGTTTTTGGTTCCAACGTTTTCGTTCTGGAAATTTCGACCTGCAAAACAAGCCAAATAACAAGAAGAATTGAAGGCTATTTTGGAAGCGGATCTATCGCAAACCACGTCCGAGTTAGCTGCAGGCTGCAGTGCTAGTGACAAAACTGTTTTACCACTTGAAGCAAATTAGGAAGATGAAAAAGCTTGACAGGTGGGTCCCTCATGGATTGAGTGGAGCAATTCGATAAACGCGCGCAGTAGTCTGCGTTAAATTAGTCAACCGGCATAATAATGAAGGGATTAAAAAAAATCATTATCTTTGATGAATAGTGGCTTTTGTACAATAATAGAGAAAATTTAGTAAAAAACGTTACTTGTGAGTGTTAGCGCTGGTGTTTTTCACAGCTTTGTTAAATCTGGCCAGACGATTACGGAAGATGTGTATTATCAACAATTGCAAACCATGATGGAAAAGCCAGCTGCTTATCAACCGAGGATGGTCAATCGCCGTAGGCCATTGCTGCTTCAGGAGAACGCTAGACCACACACTGGACAACAGACAGTTACCAGATTAAAAGAGCTTCAATGGAATGTCAAACGGACCGTACTCCCCGGACCTCGCTTCAACAGATTACAATTTTTTTCGAAATTTCGATAACTTCTTGCAAGGGAAAAAATTCAACTTCGATGGGGCAGTCCGAAGCGCCTCCAAATATTTTATTGATTCCCGTCGGAATGCTTGTTTTAGTAAAGGGATCAATGAAATACCTATGAGATGGCAAAAGTACATAAATACTCGTAGCAATACATACTTTGCTTAAATAAATATATTATAAATTTTGAAAAATCGACTTTAGGTTACTCCCTTGCAAAACGCCAATTTCATATGTTAGGACCTAATACTAATAGAGCTACTTATGTAATTATACTTCGTAATTATGTTTACTAATCTACGTATAAGTACTTAAACTCTTTTTTTTCAGATAATAAATTCGGCGTATTCATTTTACACATTACTTCGACATATGAGGGATTCATAAATATATCATTTCAACTTTTACACTATTGCCCCTGTAGGGAGTAGGAATTGTATATAGTTATTAATAAGTATAATGAAAGCTACTTAACATTATCACATAACGGATAGTCTACATATAACGGATCGATAATTTTGATTCCTTTTTAAATTAGAGAAATTAATATTGTGACAAAATTAAAGCACCTCCAATAAAAATATATTGCAATACTTGTTTTATTTAATATCCATTGAAAAAACATTTACAATAGTTTTAGGTCACCTGAATTCAAACCTAATAGTATTTTCCAACATATTTACGTTGACCTAATTAACTTTCGTATTCAAAATAAATAAAATTTGAGAGTATATCGTAAAACAGTGGTTTGTTAATAATTCCAAAATGTTATTAATAACGAAGGAAAGATTCATAAATTATAAATGATTGATGATGTTTTGATTGATTGAAAATTAAAAGTTAATTAATTTTTATCATGACAGTCGATCCGCCTTTCTGCAATGCCGTTGGTTCATTGTTTTAATTTGTTCAACAGAGTTTTAAGGAAATTTAGAAATTTTGTTTTTTGATTGTCTTCATCTCTGGATATATTACTAATTGTATTTTTTTAGCTTTTCAACTTTTTAACCCTCCAAATAGTAAGAATACCAAAATTTTTGCAATGAAAAGAGAACTAGAAACTAGAAGAGAAAAAATTATTTAGTATTTTATGATTGTAAATAGTACTAAAAATAATTTAGTATTTTTAGATTAGAAATGCGAATTAGAATATATTTTAGAAGCTTTGTCAGATATTTTAATTGGGTATTGAATAGTTTTTTATGTACGCGATAGATGGTGCTAGCGGTCTGATTTCACTGAATTAATTTGGACGTCGGAAATCGGAAGAACAAGCTTATCAGCTCATTCAATTTTTGTATTAAAAATTATATCATACATATTGCCCAAGGATTTTTCTTAAGCTGATTCAAATAATTTCAAAAAAACTAAGATTTTTAATAATGACTCATTGTGTGCCATATTCATTCATTTATATTTCATTGATGAAAACTTTCTATATTGTAATTGATGGAATAGTTTACCTTTTACATACGTACACATATTTAAATTAATGTGATATTTTATTGTTGCTATGAAATCTAAAGTCGGGTATCAGAGTAGGTACTTAGAGACCTTTATTTATCAAATCATTAAATAGGGAACGGTAAATAAAAAGAGTATCTACTAATGACCATTTCGCCATTGAATTTTATTAGATTTCCATGGTAAGACTAATTATAAAACTAGAAGAAAGAGAATGCTTTATGGTATTTTCCTTGCTTTTTTGTTTTATAGTGAAAACTTTTCAGACTTAATTTTCAACTCGTTGAGCCTCTGCGATAAATTCTTTTACTTTTTCTGAGTTATGAATTAGTTTGAATACAACTTTTTTCCTCTGTGGCTGGGAACCGATTATTTAGTAGCACTCCTTAGATTTATAGTATCGGTCTCTCCTTACAGCTACTTCTATGAATAATAAATTGACGATCTTCTTTGATATTATTGATACTGCGCCTTTTTCCGTGATCTATGTTAGGGTGAGAATTGAAACCCTTTTATTAAAACATATATTACGGACGCGTCTAGTGTTTGACAATGAAAAATATCCTTACTGTTGCGACTTCTACCTAAGTCTCTTATTTCGGCTTTTATTGCTTAGAAATAATTTATGACTCAATACCGTCCCGTACAAAGTCCTTCTTATAAGCTATATGCATACATTACGTAAAAATCCTTCAGTTGTTTACACTCAATTTAAGTATTATTACATATCTACTACAAATGTATGATATCTAATTCTGTTTTCTCTCTAATATTTTTCCATAATACCTATAAACCTAATATAATTTTTACGGGCTATTTAAAGGACGTACTGGTTTTGTACTTCATAATTTAGATTTATAAATCAAGTTTGTAAACATTTGTAATGAGACTTTAAATTTTCAAAATAATTTTTGAAATAACGCAAGCAGCCAGCGTTTTTGGTTAAACTAAGAGCAGGTTTAGTTATATAACTACAAAATCAGCGTTCCACACACGTCTTTGCTTTACACCAGGGTAAATTAGACTTTGGGTGTAACAAACTTCCGCGGAAGCTCTCAAAATTAATTAATTTAATGAAAACGCCGTGGTTACTTACTAAAAAACACTGTTATGAGCTCGCTTAATGCTCAAGTAAGATGTTTTGTTTGGCCTTGTTCAGTTAATTTAGAAAGTATTAAGTAAACGAAGGTCGTTAAGAGTTAGGCGGCTTTGAAGCACATGTTACATATAGAATCTACATTTTTAATTTTTAAGAGATTTATAAAAACATTCGTTGAAGTAATCTTTTAAAACTATTTGCGTAAAAAGAAATTGTTAAAGATTGTTGGATAAAAATTTTAAACGTGACGCTAATTGGCTTAGTAAGTCTTTTAGTTTAATTTCAGCTTTGTCGATTATAATATATTAGTTAACCTATAATAAGTTGAGTAATTAAATGTTACGATGTGTTTCTATGGATGGGTACCTAAAAATAAGGCTCACCTAAACACTTAATCAAAGGCTAGCATAATAAGTTAGTAAAATTCTATTTTACTAGATGACATAAACTGAAGTTAACTATCAAAAAGCTTCATTTTATTGAAATATCAATTAATCGTATTGACATATCTAATAAAAATTTAGAACTTAACTTTGAAATTGCATTAAAACTTTTCAGTTTAAAAAAAGTTCAAACTTATTAACTCGGATCAGAACAGAACAGTTAATTTGCTAACTCAGATCTCTAAGACTAATATGAAAAATTTAGGGTTTTATAAACTTGTTATTATTAAAAAAAACAACTATTCAGTTAAGAAGAATGCCTGTACTGTACGAGGCTATAAGACAATCTAAAATACGATCGAGAGTGTGAACACTTCTTCACACTCTGAAAATCTCTAAAACTAACTTGAGACTATTCCATTTATTCAATGTTTGAAAGAGTTTGTCTCTTGAATGTTGAAAGAAAGGCAGTGAGTAGCGTCGGGTGAAACTTTTCAACACCAGTTCAAACATTTTGCGGGGGGTGTACAGCGTTTTCCTTTCAAACGGGTCGCTTGCGGTCCTTACGATGCATCAACTCTGTCGAACATTCGAGACGTCATGTTAATTTTACATTGTTTTCTTTCGTCCATGACCAAATACTACCAAATACTTCTGTAACCTCCCAAACAAGTTATGCAGAAAAACGAATTCTAGATAATAGAGCGTCTTTGATTTTACAATTACGCTAAACTTGCAGCTTGCCGCGAAAATCTGAAAAATATCTTCTACATTCACTTCAATACCATAAAAAATCTCAATTTTGCTTTTTTAATCTAATATAAATTTAACATTGATCGCAAAAATAGAGAAAGAGAAAACATCAGGGGAGATAAGGAACTGATTTTCCACTCAGTAAATTTTCACGAAAAAAGCAAATCAACTTTTTTTTTCAGCCAAAACTACAGATTTTTTTAAAATAATGAAGATATACGTATTTAAGGTAAGGTAAACATTAATGTAACATTACATAGTATAGAACGATCTACAAAGTACTGCTGGAATACAATTACATTTCCGTTTCTGATTACTACTAACTTTGTGAAAAAGTAGTATCTTAAGTAAACTTTGCTTTCACACTTACATTTAGATCTTTACTTACAAAAATAATAAAACTTATTTTACCTAGATACAATGAAAAGAGTTAAAAAATGTCCCTCATAATAAAAATCTAAATAGGTAGGTATAAACGTATTTTGTTTTGAAATGCCTTAAAGTATAACACCGAATTCGTTACATAATTCACTTTCAAGAATTAACTTTAATTATTCGATAAATTTAAGCAGTCGTCTACAATAGGCCTTTTCCCTACATTATTAGCATTCAGAGCGCAATACACCCGAAATAAAAGGGTCCAAATATCAGGGTCAATTTAATTTGTACATCAATTTAAAGTTTAATTACTTACAGTTAGGAGTCCATTTCGCTTGTCGCAAGTGGAAAGTAGAAGCTTTGTCTTTACAATTAATTTAGTGAAAGGAAATCTTCATTCCGTGACAACTGTAGCATTTACTTTTCTTCTTGCTTTACTTTCGTTCGCAAATGTACGTAAGTACCAATATTTAAATGTAATCGCATCATATTTTAGCTGAAATTATAGTATTTTATGCGTTCGCCCTTAGTGTCATGTTTAATTTAGATTTTTTTCTTAAGTAACATCATAAAGCCTCAAAGTGAAATGTTTGATAAAACAACAACTAAGCTATAAACTAGATATGTGTTGGCGTTTAAATTTATTTATTTTTGATACATTCCTCAAACGATGGAACAAAAACGAACTGGTTGATGGCAAAATGTATGTTTTATTTCTGGAGATAAATTTATTACTGTACGAGTACATTCCCGATAAAAAGTAAGCCCCATAGGGCTCATGCGTCACTGGATCTAGACATTTGGCATTTAGGTCTTAGTTCCAATTCCTAAACGTATTTTCAAAATTCAGTGTTTACTTTTAGTTAAAGAAAAATGTGTGCGTGTTATTCTCAGATCTTATTTCAAGGTGTGGTCAAGGTTGAACATGTAATAAAACGGTTACTATTAAATGTTTTATTATAAAGCTAACTACTACACTTTTCGTAGTCGCTTCGCCAGTAGCGCATCGTAGCATCCATAGTTTCTGGAACTACATTAAATATTTTTAGTCGCTTGTATCAAATTCTTATACAAAATTTTGGCATTAATGAATTAAACAACATGATCTACTTTAATGGGATAAAAAGTTATTTTTCTCTTCTTTGTAACAATGCATAAAACCATTTGTTTTTTTTTTCATAATTATTAGTACTTTAATCGAATCGATTAGCTGAACTGAAGTCATTAAAATAGTAAAGAGTGTAACACACAACATGCAAGCACCTCTACAATTGTGCTGAACTATTGTTGCTTGCAAATATAAAGCAAACCGTGGCATACAAGTGCTTGTCGTAATGAAGCACGATTGTTTTCGATGCGCACCTGATGTCTATTTTTCCCGATTTTCCTGTCCCAGTTTTGGGTTGCAACCTTTGCACACTTATACAACGATCGCGAAGCGGTACAAGTGTTTTTATTGTCTTGATTCAGCAACAAATGGCTACAATGTTTGTTTATTGCGCATCAGGGAAATACAGTTTGATCGAGTTCTTAAAAGCTTATTTACTTTATTGTAATTCTAGAACTAGATAATAACAAAACAATTTATGAACTTAGTTTTCTATTTCATTTTAATGCTTAATATCATGCTTAAATGATTTGGTTTAACAAGTCCATTAATCCACCTAAAATAATTTAAAATTGCAATCTAATGAACAAAATTACAAAATTCGTTAACAGCAGGCAAAATAACATGTCAACATTAAAATTCAAAATGCAGTTGATAAATTATAGTGAAACCGAACTTGCAAACCAAATTACAACTTTAGTATTCAAATGTAAAGTCAATTCAAAATAGACAACTGATTAACGTGCTCTGTATGTAACTTTGCAGTAGTTAGCGCTTTATTTCAAACGCACACACTGTTTAATTAGATTGCTTTGGGCCGACGAGCTAAATACGATTTATTTATGCACGCATTCGACTAACTTGTGGTTCACATTGGATTTGCACGCAAAATCTGGGTGCATTTTGTCGTAACCGCCTTGCAGTTACAAATATGTAAACAAGATACTCAACGTAGTTTTTACCCGCTAAGCAAGAAGGGCGTTTTTCCTCCGATTCCGGGTGGAAGTGTAATGATGATGATGTTGGAAGGTTTTGGCATGTTACCGCATGGTCGGAACATTATCTGAGGACGGAAGACGTTGGAGCCAAGTCGTTAGTGAATTCAGCCATTTTCGGTTATGTTAGGTTCGTGGTAAGAGCTTCTTGCTTTTACTATGATTAATCATTTAGTTGACACCAAAGAGCTTGGAGATTGTGGTTTCATGAAATTTTATCCTTTGGCTTTAGCGAAATTTTTTAAATATTTTTGCTGGTAGGTGTATGGATTAAAAATTTATCAAATAAGAGCAGCTTTTCATATTTCAAATAAATTGGCCAACACAAATTCAAATAAATTGGTCGATGGTAATTCATAGAATTGAATTTGTGTTATTGGTTGAGATTAGCTCGTGACCAGCTATCGTTGGCTATGAACCCCTCCTTGGCCCTTACACGTAATAAATATAAAGAAACGGTTCCACGCAGGCGAGTCACGCATAACATCTCATAGATTTATTCCCCACACTCTTACCCAAATTTAGATTTAGTGTTATGTTTAGCTATAACTCACAATGATCCAGTTTTCATGGGATTAAGAAAAATGCTATGGGAGAATGGCTTTTTAGAAGAAAGGAATTTGCTATTAAACTAATTTGCCAACACAAAATTGCGGATAGAAAGAAACGTTTAAAGCAAACAAAAGAAGGGAAATTTATGTGAGAACATAAAAGTACGCGACTCTTAATGCTCAAGCAAATGACAATTACAAAACACAATAAACCTCTAGCATTCCGACGTTAAAAACATTTTCTACCAAGTAATGCGTTGCAATTACTCAACATCGTACAGCAGACACATGCAGGAGCCTTAATAAACCCACGGGTCAGAATATTTATTCTCCTGGACCGTCCGCATATGAGTTTTACGTCATTTGGGCAAATTTTTCAAAGCGGAATAATTTTTCAGCGGAGCGAAACTCAGCCATTTTAAATAACACTCGTTAACTTCCAACAGTTATAACGGGCCACACGATTACTTTTAAAAATGTTTTTTTTTGCACTTTGATTAAAGCTGGTGCCTTTTTTTTCTAAAGCACCCGTTACTCCGAGCGATTAAAATGTGCGGGCAATTTTTCATATTAACGATCGTATAAGTGCCGCGTGTTAAATAGATCCCTATGTGCTCGGCAGACTAAAAGTTTTTTTTTAATTTAGTTACTCGAGACTTGAATTTACGACTTCACAACATGAATTAATAATTTTATATGTTAAATTGCGAAAACAATTCATATTTCATAAACTTTCTGAACACTTGAGAACGTTTCGCTCTTCTAACTTTATTACAAAAAAATTTAATAACACAGTTTTCGTTAGGTACATCGATAATCTAACATTTATTTTTGTTAATGTGTGAAAATTATCACTAGTTTTAGATTTACATATCAAAAGGTTTATTTATCTTTTTATGCTAACAATGAATACAAGAAAAACCTGCTACCCGATACGGTGCTTTTAAAACGTCAGTTATTTTATAAAATATTCTACAAATAGGTATGCAAATTGAGAAGCCACTATTCCCCTGGGATTCGGTTTGAGGACGTGGCTATGTGAAAAATTTAATTCATTGCCGGCAAATTTATATGCATACCCTGCGCTTTATTAAGAATGCACCAACGCCCTCTACGTCGACTTATTTAAAATGGTCAGCTGTATTGTCTACCGTCGATGCTGTCTTTAATTATGTTAAATAATATAACCGAAGATAAAAGTACTGATGTTGATTCGTCTGTTTTATAAAAATTATACTTTGTACTTGTACAAAATCCAAGTCAAGAAATATCTATAACTATGACAAATAACCGGTTTCAAATTATTTAGTGACAAGTTAATCCTCAGCAATTCCTCCGCCTAATCTGAGCGGGACTTTGCATCCTAAATATTATTTGTTGTAAACGCTATTCAACAAATATAAGGTATTGAATTTTAAACGATAGGCTTCACAATGAGGCTTACCATTATTTTGTATTTCATTTGTATTTATAGTATCGCATTTAATATTAAGTGTTCATTTTGGGTTATTTATTACAAATCAGAAGAAATTACATTTTTAAAGATTTTTTTGGAACTTGACGTGAATAAGGTTTTCATCCAAAAAATAATTAAAGTATATTTAGTAGTGTAAACATTTTAAGGATCCTTCAAATATAGATTTAAAGTCATCTACTTAAATATTATTTAAGATTGGTATTGGATTTAACCAAATTTATACTTGACCATTGTAATCCTTTAATCCAAAATTAAACTTTTGAGTCATAATACAGTCGAAAGAGCATTTTATCCGATCCCTTGCAAAGGTAAACGTCTACTTGGCATGAAATATGCATTAAATATTTACTAAGACTCGAGTCGAGCCATTCTCTAGTAGTCGAGTGAGCCCCGCAGATTTGCAATTCACCGAACATCCTTTTGGAAAAAAGATCCTACCACACCACAGAGTTTGTCTAAAAATAGAAGAGGCGATCAAACACGAAGTTACGTAACCTTGGCTATGGGAAACTTGCATGCATTCAAAGTTTCCCATAGCCAAGTAGGCTACTATAGTGTAGATTGAGATAGTGTATAAGAAAATATGTATTTATTTAGTTCAGGTATTAGTTTTACAAGACATAACTAACAGCAAGAAAATATTTTTGTGGTTTGTAGTTAGTTTGAAATCACAAATTCCGTATATACCTCCTAACTAAAGTTTGATTTTAATGGCAGTGTCAATACTCAAAAAACTTAATGCCAAACCTAAGGTGTGCGTCTGACCAGTCTAATAAAATCCCATCTTTATTGTTCTACGGCATCTACAAAGAACTTCCTTGAGTAAGAAAAGAAATTAACGTTTAAAATGACCCCCGTCAGATTGGCTTCAGTTGATTGCAATAATTTACAAGCCATTGAATTTTTTAAGAGCTCTTCTCTAAAGGGGTGGTATTAAACGTAAGATTTAAATACACAATTCCATTGTATTTCAAGTCAAAGTTTAATATCGGGTGGGTTGCTATGAATTTAATCCCTGAAAGTAAACACAATGTTTCGATTTTATTGGATCTTTTATATTTTAAAAAAGGAGTACCTATTAGTTACACAACGCATACAGGTTTGATACAGAAATAAATTTATGACGTCCTCCTTGCATAATACTTTTCGCTTCTGGTGTAAAATAATTCCTGAAATAGCTTTTACGGGCGCCATAAAAATAACGCGGTAAACCATTGGAGGATGTAATTATTTTGTTGTTTAAAAATTTGCTTTTAAAACGGGCAATTTCGCAAACTTTACCACCGTAACCTGTAATAAATCTTGAGTAATCTAAGGAATTATCGTTCACGTCGTTTACAAGCACGTTCAGTGTTTGGGGATCAAATTTCATTAAAGACCTTATGGGTAGCTGAAATTGAGATCGTGACTCTACTCGTTTAATGATTGTTTATTATGAGCTCGATTTCGAGTAACCTAGTGTTTACTTTTAATTACTTTAATTTTAAGCAACCTCTTATTAATTTCATTATTTCCCCTTAGTCTGAAAGCGACTGATTATTTATTTATTTATTAGGATTACAGCAGCCGGTACTAAGATTGGGTTGCGGGCGCGGTCCCCGACGGCAACATTACAAAACTTTGTGTAAAAGTAAAAATGTTTGCAGTTAGGGTGGAAGGAAAAAGCCGTGGGTCTCAGTGCAATTCATCAGTTAAATCTCAGTTAACATAATTTGTCCTCGGTACCAACTCAAACCTTGACTTCGTTTGCATAATACTCAAGTTACTAGAATAATAAGATGATGTATACTCCAAACTGTATCCGTCCGACATGAACCAAAAAAGTACTAGGTTTAAACCATGCTCAAACGTAGCTTGTAATTACAAGACGTAGTTTATCGCTAAAATGTATGTATTTTTGTTCTGGTGCTAACTTTAAAACCGAAATGGTTCTAGAATTTAAAGTTCTGGTTTAAACCAAACATTTTCCATGTCTTATAACAACGGTATGTCTCTAACTACGGTACTTGTAGTATTCATACCATCCCTCTTCCGATAATATTTTGTGTCTCTTTAAGTGACCGACATCATATGTCACTAGATTCTTTAAAATCGGACTTCAGAGCACGACTTCATTATAAATAGATTTTAAATGACTTAGGTTTTGTATATAACAAAATGTTCGTTTTTCTAACCCAAAAGTAGGAACTAGGCCGATACTCGAAAATCTCATACAAACAAATTTTTATTTAAGTCTAGATATTGTATACTCGAAAAAAAAGTTATTGGTATTTTAAGGTGAGAAATCGCCGATTCCAGCCATTGAATCTGATATAATCAATCGATATAGGAAACAAAAATACATAGCGTAAAATCTTTATTTCGTCTATAATAGGCCAACTGAAATGGTGGAATTGCTTATGATACTAGAGAGAATAGTAGTCTATGTTGAGGAGAACATTAAAGAACCGTTCTATCGACTGTTACGTTGCCGCAAGCATCTAATAGAGTTCCCTTTGGAACGTAGGAATGGAATCAAATGAAAAGCCGTTTTAAAGTAATATATTCGAACTTGTGAACTTGTATGATATCGGTAAAATATTCAGCAAAACCGTTTGTGGGTCCAATTTTAAGTACGAAACGGAAATTTTGCATAATTTCAACTTTTGTGAATTTAATTCTTGAAAATAAGGCAGAAAATAATCTTTTTTTCATTATTTTTCCTTTAAACTCCTTATTATTTAAAACAAGATAATGATTTTATGTGCAAACATACATGCTAAGTGTTATTGCTAAAATCTCTAGCAGCCCTTAGTTCACTCCATCCATCTTACCCTTACAACGAAATCTGCACATATGTGCATGTACTTTTTTACATTCAATGTTCAGCTTAATTTGTAATTGAAATTCTTATTTGGCGACACAACATCCTATCCAGTTCCGTATATCCGCATAGGAAACGTTTTCGATTATTAAACGCATCAATTTGACGCCCCTATGAGATAGAGGCGTGCATTCATGGCTTCACCGACTCCACTGTTATTGCCATGATGTAATATCGCTTCGGCACAACCCTGAACTTATCGCTTAACTATGTCTTGCTTACCTATTCTCGCTGTGTCTTCCTTACTTGGAATGCTGTAATGAGAATATTTTACTCGAATATCGGGGTTTGGTTCAAGATTTCGTTGTACGTTTTGGTATGGAATTAAGATTCGGAATGAAATAAATTAATGTGATTGCTATTCACTACAGACCTGTCTCCACAAGGAACATAATTAATACACGTGATTTACTGCCAAAATAATACAATTTATAAAAAGTTTGTACCCAAATATTAGTTGATCAATTTTTTTATATTTTTGAAAAGAATGGAGGATAACAACTTTAACATAAATACATATTAAAATTAACAGATATATGAGATAAATTTTTTTTACAATCACACGTCAAATAAACTACAACTATCTATTTGATAGATAAGAGTGGAAAAAAGAAGATTAAAAGCTATTGGCGGGCTGCCCATCCAATTTCTTTGTTGACGTCCCGTGGGTGCCGCTCCAAGATTATCTTAACAAAGCTAAGCCACTGGACCTCAGCCTTCAGAGACAAACGTATCGATACAAAGATCTCGCACTGAAAATAATTACTTCACTTTTTTGACGAAGCTTTCTTAAACTTCTTTTAATTAACAAAGTTAATTAATGAAAGAGATTTCTCGAAAAAAAGTTTTGCTGTTGTTATAAGGCTTCATTTTGATGTTTTCTTTAAAAATGTACATTCAAACGTTTTAGCTTTATTGATAAAAACGTTTTACATTATTAAATTTGACTAACTAATATTTATCCAAGTCAAGTCTAGTCCTGTCATTAGATTCATTTGAAATCTTGAACCATTGAGAGCAGCAGTTGATTGCTCATTCTAATTTACATATCCTTCCCGGGTACTTTAATTGCTGGCCAAATGTTTCAACCGACTATGTACTCTTAGTTTTGACTTAGAATTTCCTCTAATTGATGATGAATCCTTAACTTGGCTCTCTGCTGGTTTTGGACTCAGCACCGCAAATGAAATGCCTTTACTAATGCAAGTGTTCATAGGCCAAGTAAACTATTTGCATTAAATTTTTGGTTTTCAGAATTAAAAAAAATATATATCAGCAGTTAATTTTAAGTGTAACTTAGAATTAAATAAATTAACAAAATACTTTTGATCCCAAAGTAAATTCTGAGCTAAGAACGGTTTCTAATTCACCTTTGTTAGTTGTGTTGAAGATCTTCAACGTATTTTTTAAAATTTTATGTTACATATTGATGCTGATAATGTTATTTTACTTGACTTGTCATACAAATGGCTTCCATCTTATGATCAGCCATGTCCCTGTCAAGAGGCTCGTTTCCACCAACTTCCGTTATCTCAAGTGACAATTAATTTATCACGTTAACTAATAATTACGCCCAACTGTCTTGTCGCTTAACAGATGGTTAGGACAGGCTGACCAGTCCCTTTATACAGTCTCAGTGAAAGCTTCACATCGTTAATTACGAATTGTTTAAGTAACCAAGTAAAAAATAAAGAATAATTGTCCTTTATTTCCAAGCATTTGTTATTGTAACTATCGTGCACAGTAAGTTGTATCTGTTGTTTTAGGATATATAATATATGAACATATATTTGATATAACGTGTACTTACATTTAATATAAATATGTATTTGATTATTCAATTTATAGAGTTTGAAAATTTTGTTTATAATATTAGTTTTAGCTCCCTTTTATATAAAGCCCGAATATACTTTATCAGTAATCAAGATTGTTTTACATAACGTAAAGTTAATGTATGTTTACGTAAACTTTTAGTACGTAATTTGTACCCCTAGAATTGCATTGGAGAAAACAAAGAAAGTGGGATAGATACTTAGAATTTATTGCGTAGGGCACCCCAAGGAGTGCAACATCATTAGACCGAGTCCATAAACATTTTATATCAGCGTTCCAACGAGTAATAATCATTGCAAATCCCCGAACTTGCCGGCGGACAGCCCTAAAGATGGGCATAGACAGCGGAGCGTTTGCGGTCGCAATGACCCCTAGATAAAACGTAAAAATGTGTCAGTTAGGGTTACCAAAACATCTTATCATTTAGGCATGAAAAATATATATATAAGATTTAAAATAGGTATTCTCATTTTAAATCACTTTTGGTCATCCTGTATACTAATACCATATAAAAATAAAAATAAATTTTAATTTCTCTTTAGAGAACTTAAACTCATAGTCGAGAGCTTTGTTTGCTTATTAATAGCCTGCTTTATGGTACAGCTGCTGCAGCCCCTCCAGTCGTGAGTTTCCCGGTTTTTCGAACAAACTCTTCAAATATGTGCCTCTGAGATAAGGGTCCGTACCTGCATCAGTTACTCCTAATGGCACATTAAGGTATAGGGCAGCGAAAGGGTTAAACCAGATGTCGTTTTGGCGTACAAGGGTAAGCAAACTTCCCATTTTCAATTAGACAGAAATCGCTCCGCCTGTATTTCATAGTTTGTTAAATGCTTGAATTCTGTCGTTAAGGAAACAAAACATTTTCCCCTATAACAATAAAGCTGAGAAAATATTTTTTGTTAAAATAACTTTTGCTTGTAACCGCATGAATATAACTCATTGTAATGCATTATTATTGCATATGAAGAGTTTATTCGTTTAAATTTTCTAATTAAGCAGTCTTAATTCACAAAATATTTTACATAAGTATTTTAAATTCCAGAAATTTTATCTTGCAGGCGACTTGTTATTAAATGTATCATTCGTTATAAATGAAAATACTCAAGAGTGCACGTGCAGCTCTTCCTTGGGTTTTTTAATACAGTATTTACCATTAACCGATGAGCACTAGTAATGATTACCCAAGGGCAATATCTATCACGGCCGGTATATTTTTATTTATTACCAGAAGAGTGAGTATCGAGGAAATTGAAACGAGGTTATAGCTGTAAGATCACACGTACGCTGCTAACAAGAATTTATGGCTGCTTTTTAATTTTAAATTCCTTTGGAAAATCCAAACGTTAATTGAATTTATAATAAATTACTAGTATGGCTACAAATTTATCTACTCAAAATTTAAAAGTTATTCTAATGTAAGAATTGTAATTGATGTAACTTGATGTTTGATTTCATCATTGTAGCTTTTCGTAATCGTTGATTACAAAAACGCGTTTTTGAAAATACAGGTGTTGCGAGGATATAATTTGTAACTAAAGATAAGTCACGCATCATTTTGGAATCTAAGTTGTATGTTTTACCTTAAAAAAACGATTGTATACGATTAAACAACACTAAAACAAGAATTGTTATACGAAATAAATGTATGGTCGTCACGTTTTAGCGAAACAATGTCTCTGGCAGATATTCGTTTAGCACCTGTATGACGCGACAAAATTTGACAAAACATATTTGGGGTGATACAGCCACGTGTTACAAAAGCTTTCGGCGTTCATTCTTAAACTTTTCCTCATATCATTTTATCCTGCGAACGAGTATGCTACGATACTACAGGTTTACTACGAGCATACTACGCCGTAGCTTTAGAAAACAGCATAACATGATGACTTCGTATTCATACTTCGTTTAAAGGGTTATCCTATAGATCATTCGTTTTCCTTTTACCATTTGAATGTTTGGGGTCGGCATCCAATTAAACTAGATTTAGCTGCATTTCAATATTTTACGTGAAGCGAATGGCTACCGGGCTTACAACAAGCCACAGATATCTACGGTTAAGCTGGATAGGTAATCGTTCTAACAGAAATCTAGAAGAATAAGTGTTTTTCCAGAAATTAATATTGGACAATAACGAACCTCTAAAACCAATAATTTTGGTATTTGGTTGCTGTAAAAGAAGTTGTTTAAAATAGGTTTCCTTGAAAATATTATTGTTAAATGTAATCAAGTAAAATTGAGAAGAATAATACCAAAAGAAAAGAATAATGTCTCTTTATACAACTAGCTTTTGATAGGTTGTATGTCAACGGTTTCTACCAGTGATTGGACTTTAAAGACAAATTTCTTTAGCTGGATTGCTGACAAGGTCCCAGAGCGTTGAGAATAGGGTCCCTAAGATACCATGTCAGGTGTTCAGCCTCCGAATTGCTTGTTTAACATATTTTTTATTTTCTTCTTTACCTTAAACACAATGGCGAACCTATATTATGTCTCTACTTTGGATTTGAATGATAAAAAATAGTATTCACCCAAAATAATAATTTGATATCAAGCGTCTAGACTGTTAACAAAATTTACATAACGGAGTTGATATACCTAAAACAATATTTGAATAAGGATTTCGTATTATGTCTTTTCGTAAAATTTTATTAACGAAACAATGTTTGCTTTTCACTTTTACATTTATTAAAATCTGAACCTGACTAAACGGGGTTGTGAACTTTGTTAACTGTATTGGTTATTTAAATTACCTTATCCGATCAAAAACTCAAGAGATTTTTGATTTTGGTTTGTACTGACATTAAAATGTAATGTTCTAGTATCTATATACTACATAATACGCAGTAGTACATAGGTATTGTAACTATGGAATGTAACAATCTAAAGCTCAAACAACAAGGAAACTATACTAATATTCTCCTAGGTAGTGGATAACTCTTTAATGTTATTTCAAACAATGGCATTTTCCTAGCCACTACCTCCGTCCGCGTACTTTGCTCCTATAATTTATTACAAGCACAGCGAACGTGCTCAACGCGAATTTGTTTTCATAATATTTCTCACAAGCGCCGCTTCAACATTATGTGACTTACGACACTATTCAATAGTCGACCTTACAACAAACAAAAAAGAGCTCAAAATAAAAGCTCAAATGTGAGCCTTACGAATGAACATTTGTGCTCTTATTTACTTTATTGCGACATTTTATAATATTCTACGTTTCTTGCGATAAGGCGTAAGACGCTCATCTGTTACAAGTGCTTTTTATTTTCAAATTAAAGACCGAAATGCCTAACACCAGCTTTTATTTACTGTTTCCTAATAAAATAATTATTTATTTTCAATCGGGTAAATGAATAGGCGTTAAAGTTTTATGGAAAATTTTATAATCTGAAACAGATGTTCTTAATATCAAGTTTGAATAACGAATAGTATTCAAAATAACAATAAATTTTACGTTTCTTACATCTAACAAAAAAAAAATCGATTTAAAAAATAAACTATGAAACAACCATCCAGTTGATAACTTAAGAATCATGAAAAAAAGTATTCAACAAAAAATGGGTTTTAAAATATCAAGTAGGTACCAAACTCATACTGTGAACATTGCACATTATAATACAAGTGGGTACTTGAGTTGTGGTTGTCACCACCTGTTCTCGGGTATAGTCAAACTTTCCTTTTCAATGAATGTTTGGAAGTCGTTTGCGTTTGTTATTGTTTTCTATCGTCTAACTTGGATAGGGGCGTTTAGAAATATCCCTCAATGTTGCTTAAAAGATTTTATGACTACTGACTTACTTTTATTCGCCCTTAATAAATATTTTTAGAGTTATGTACCATTTATGTAGAATTCTAACATAAACTTGTATACATTTTATTTAAGATTAAGTAGTAATGTTTGGAATTAGTATTCTATGAGTTGTTGGGGTCTGTTACCTAAAGATATAGATTATGCCTACTATATGCCTCTAGATACATAATTGGCCCTCTGAAAATGTAATTTACTATAATTTTGGAGTTCAAATTACCTTTTTCTATTTAGTTAAAATATACTTTTAAATGGGCATTTTTTTGCATTTTAAGTAACGAGTTTATGGAGAGAAGTTTTTGAATTGTTATTTTTTCAATTTTTACTAAAGTTTCTGCTAGGTAGGTAGGTGTTGGAATATGAAAGGCTTTTTCAAAACCGACATCAACTTTAAGTATCATTATTTATTGTTAGTTTTATTCAGACATTTGCTATTAGCAATTTATAGCCCATAAATAGAACACAATCTTAATCTTGTGCAAACAAGAGAAAATAATTAAATGGGCCGGCACAACGGTCGCACTATAGAAAATATCAATAAATTATACTGAAAATATTACGGACGTCGCAGTATTTCATAAGGCTTATTATACATTGAAGAATTATGCACGAGCAGTGTTAGGGGTTTATAAAGCTAAAGCCGTGCTTAAGTTGGAATTTCGTAATAATGTGCCACATTTATATTGTAGAATCGTAATGTTCGCGCCTGGAAATATTTTGAGGCAATTCTTATGTTTCCAGTAATTGCTATAATTTACTCGGAATCGTGGAAAAGTTTCTTGATAACTTAATTAGCTACGTTTTCGTAAGGAACTATGATTGCTGAAGTTTCTGATCCTTGTGGCGAAATTATTGACGGTCGGATTAATTCTGTTAAACAAACTGGGCAATGGTTTGTGTTAGCAAGGTAGATAAGGGCCCGGAAATTGCCTCAGCGTTGGGAACCTGGGGTCGGTTATAGCAACCGAGTGGCCATCGCCAGTGGCACACAAGTGGGTGATGGATCGCTAGATTGCATGTCCAGGTAATTGTTACTACGCTCCGTTTGCCACCAGTGAAAGACTAAATATTGGGTAGAAACGATTCTGCGCTTCGTTTAATTCGGCAGAGATGTTTTTTCTCTGATGTACCTATATGTTAGGAAAGTGTTTTATGTCAAATAAATGTATATCTTATAAAACTTTCGTAAGACAATATACAAAATTCATTCGAAAAATGGTTATCTACATTGCTTTTTGTATCTATTTCTTCTCTTGATGCTTAACCAAAGTTTTTGCACTATTAGAGACAACAACTCAAATTTTCATTTTGTGCTACAAAAATGTATGTTAAAATGATGTTTCGCTTCTACACTATCGTATTTATTATTCTAAATCCTCTACTAAGCTTTGCGTGTCGAGAACTTCTTAAAATATAATTTAAAACCTTTGTTGTGGCCGAATAGGACCTGTTAAGTGTTTATTGTTGCTGACTCATTCAAATATCCGATAATTGAATCGTTATTACTTTTTATAGCCGAATGCTTCGGTTTCTTTTTTAGTTACCTGTACAAAGAACATTGTTGGTGAGAGCAAGTAACCATGGTATAAAGAAACAGAAAACTCGTATTGCAAGCTAGGATATTTAAATCTATTTTTTTATGTTTACCCCCAAAAAGATAGCAAGGAGTTATAGACTTCAGGAGTGAATATTTACTTTCATTCCAAATAACAATCAAATACTTACATGATTGCCAAGATACAAGCTTTAATCAGTCACATTCTGACCAAATCAGATAAATTTTTGTTTGCTATAAATCGTTTTTATTTAAATTTAAATTACTTTGAAAATATATACAGACTATAGAATAAACATGTTAGCTGATTAATAATGTAGCATTTTTCTAATTCTTTTAAGTATTCACAACACAGATTCAAGTAGAGTTCAAAGAAATATTAAATTTTAATTTTTTTTATAAAAATCAGTTTCAGAAACCTTATCGCTAATTGAAAACCTCACAATAGAAAAATGAGGTCGAAAAGATTTCTGCTGAAGGCAATCAAAAACAAACAACGTGATTTCTTGAGTTCAACATGACGCCCAATACAATGCAAAAGATTAAAAATAAAAATACATGGGACACTCTTTTGAAAATACTGACAAACTCAATTCAAACGTTGATATATAAAGCAAAAAATTCTTCCAATAATAATATGTAAATTAAAAAAACATGGCTTGTGGGTTTTGTCAGTATTCGATGAATCCGTTCTTCTCTCGGTAGATTTTTCGGTAGGCATCTCAGCTGTAGACACAAAAGGTTCGGCCGGAATTATTTACAGATCTAGGAGAGCAATTGTCAAGTAAGTAACATATCGTCGTCGATACTGCAAAAGTGTCAATGCACAGATATCGTGGTTGAACAAAAAACCCAATTCGAGATTTCACTGTGACATAACAAAATAAACATTTTAGTTTTTTACATTTCCTGAAATCATTTGCATTATTAGATTCCCTGAATTGCAGTAGTAACGACGGCATGTGAGTCACATTGATTTATTTATTAGCTACGAATGTTCCCTGGAAGCAATGGTATATCTGTGCTGCATATTCTTTTTATTTGAAACAACATTTCTGCGCAGTCGGGTCTCATCATCTGCTGCGCTATTGAAAATGTAATAAAACTGCCCAGTCTCATCTCGGAATTCGATAACTTTCCTTAGATTTCTGTGAATTTATAACGCACAGATGTATTTGTGGAGAATAAAATTCCGTTATTGTTCAGTTTCAACGAGTAAAATTTAAAAAATAATGATATGGAAACGATAAAATCGATACCAGTTATTTCTACACACTTTTTGTCTTCCTTCTGCTGTAATAAACTTTGTAGATAATTTTTACTACGCTGTTTGAGAAAACAATAAAGTTAAGGTAAACTTCATAAGAAATAATCGCTAATGTTTGTTTAGGAAGTGAGAAATATTTTTCCTACTTAACATTCAGTGGCAATTTATCTCCTCCTCATAAGGATAATCATGTTTGCTGAATTCGATGCCGTCCATATTGTTAGTGAAAGGGGAAGTCATCTCTTGAAAAAATATTGCCACAATAATATGAATAGACACAAGTATGAATAATGCAAAAGCAAAGCTACGGAAGATTCTGAGTAATAGGTATTGTAGATAGCGACAAAATTTTCTGCTTTAATAAAAGCAAGAAAGTTCAGTCGAAATGTCTGAATATCTTACCTTTTATATACTAAACAGTAAGTAATAGAATGTGAATATTAAAATGTTTTTTTAATTTAGGGCATTACAAGATCGGCAAGACACACATGATGCGTCATTTGTTAGCTTCCAAAGATAGCAATTTGCATAAGCGGGTTATATAGTCCTAATACTATAATAAGAAAATTTTAATCACATTTACTAGTAGGTACGATGTAATAGAAATAAGTCACAATAGTATTTCTTATATGAAAGTAGAGCGCGTCAGCTTGCTGCTCAGCAGTAAATTACTCGTGTAAGTAACTTTCCCAAATGACCAAAATGCATATGTCCATATACTCTCAGTTATCTAAATGGACTATACCAGACATTCCCCTCACTTGGCATTGATACCAAACTGATACTTCTGATGTTGGTTTTCTTTTTTGTATTCAGATTTATTATAAGAATAATTGGTATTATTTGAAATTGATTGATTTTCTTCAGTTGAAATGAATAAGTGGAGTACTTTTATTCTATACTATTGTGGGGTGAATATAATTGTTGTTTCTGAAAAAAAGTTGAACTGATACGAGAGTTACCAAATTTTTAATTGAAAGCAATCAATTAAATATTACCTATATTAAAAAATTACAAAAATAGGGTATTTTTAAAATTTATTCCGTTAATATTAATAACAGACAACAAGAAAATATAAATGTTGCTATTTTTACTTCCAGTTCCATAGCTCTGAAAACTTTTTCTAGTAAATATACGACAGAAATATAATATTACTTTAAAAATGTTGGTAATTAGAAACGAGATACATGCGTGATTAAACTCGATCCATTAAAAGACAAGACTGTAATTTAGGCAATTAACTTAATA
Source organism: Choreutis nemorana (assembly GCA_949316135.1). Taxonomy (NCBI): domain Eukaryota; kingdom Metazoa; phylum Arthropoda; class Insecta; order Lepidoptera; family Choreutidae; genus Choreutis; species Choreutis nemorana. Next base: position 7,818,491 of record OX438598.1, read on the forward strand.
CAACCGCTCCTAAAGACAGATTGTAATAAACTCAACTAATCATTTTCACTGTACTATCAGATTAATAGCACCTAATTGAAAAATAATAGCCTCCATTTTCACACCTCTTAACTTGAGTGATGTTTATTGAAAAATGAACTCTAGATCAATGCTTATAAATACAAAATTTGTATGAAGTAAAGAAGTGCATTCGTAATTCACCCTTGTATGGGATCACGCGACCATCACCGTCATCTTGGAGTTGTAACTGGCTGTATTATTTGATTGAAAATGAGTTTCAATTTCACCTTAACATTGTTGCATACTAAATAGCTTTTTTTGTAATTCGTACATTTGAAGTCAATTCTAGTTTAATTGGTTAGTAAAAAGTGGAATTTCTCTATATATTCTATTTATTTGTAGTAGTTTTTTTTAAATATGGCCATAACTCGTAATATTTGACAATTACAATTAAAAGTTGCAACTACTAACATATTCGTTATATTATCACAAGAGAGAATATTACCTTTCTCTCATCAAGACTATGAAATACCAAAGACTTAGTTCTCAATTTACATTGGTATCTTTTGAATTAATTATTTTAATAGTACGGGAGGCCGAAAATTTTACTTGTACCAAGTTTTTGTTAAGCTAAGTAAGTACTCGAGCAACTCGCTCTTGATTCTTTTGGTGTTGCAAGCCACTTTGTTATATTATTGTTTTGACGAAAACGATTTCGTTTAAGATAAAGTTTTCATTTTGTTTCCGACTCAATTTCAGTTGTTGTATTTTTCAAATTAAAATGTCATTGTTAACAGCAAAGTTGTAATGCATTTCACGTGTCAGTGGTAATGGTATTGGGATTAATTTTGTCAGTTGTTTCGTTAGCAGTAAGCCGATTAGAAAGGGTTGGGCCCTTCAGAATGTAATGAAATAGGAATTCGCTTTGCTGCTTACACAAAATACCAATATTAGCTGATTGCTATCATTCCATTGAATGTATCCAAAAATTTATGAATTATTTCGTCTTTTCATGCATTTAAGTTAAGTAGTAATGGATTCTTTCTTGAGAGCCATTGTTAATTTAAAATGTATTCCAATAATGTTTGCAAGTAACCTTAAAAATACGTAGTGATGTGCTATTATTCTTACATCTTTATATTTTCTTGGTACTTACAAGATAATATCTTGCTAACTCAATCTCAGATTTGTCGCTCTGTTGAATCGAGATTGTAACAGTATAATAACTTGTCTTAAACAGGCTCGCAATAAAAAAATGGCGTAATTGAGTTTCCAAGACGAGAACTCTACAAGAGCTTTTTAAAAATATGTGCGGCTAATTTCACGGACTCTGAACATCATTTTGCAGTTGCCAACAAGCCTCAAATGAATTATTACGTGATATAACCAAACCGATTCTTTTCCTTTAATAAATCACTAAAGTAGACAACCAGGCACCCATCACATCGGGATATTTTAAACTGATCGCGTTTTTCACAGTAATAATTTACGCGATTCCGAAATTGTGAAAGGCGTTCTCCCCGGAATTTCCTCACGTAAAAAGGAAACGTAAATACGTTCAAGTCATTGTAGTGGAAAATAAAACTAGTCTCGAGTCTGTTTTAACAAGGGTCGTTAACCCCGACGTAGGGCTGGCATGCCCTCTGGCTTTACGTTTTATTATTAATGACAGCCCTTGCCCCTCCCTCTAGGTAGCGGGGCAATGCAAATTATTGCATACTATAATACTTGCGCTATCGCGAAAGTAAACACAAGAGCAACGCATACCTAACAAAGTCAAACATTAATTAATAGCCCAGCCCAATCAATAGTCAAGAAAAGTTGCCAACATGCGAAGCAGGCTATTTTACAGCTTGTGATTAACTACTTGAACCACAATTTTGGAGCAATGAAGCGATTTGCATATATTATTATAGAGGAAATAATAACAGGTTAGCCCGACTACTTTATAGCGATATAATTAAATTTACATGCATCCATATATTAGTTTTAAAATTACAGTGCATGAAAGTGATGATTAAAATTGAGGATTTTCAAGAAAATAAAGCCTAAACTTTAAACCTTCATTCCAGTCACACAACTCAAAGACTCGTCTTAAAGTAAGCAATTAGATACCTATGCACACTAACCAGGTACGGAATATAGATGACAGTCACGGTTACTTTCAAAATAGTTTCTAATCAAGTTTCCCGAAAGTAAGTATATCGAAAGATACATTTAAGTATATTTATGTCATTTTGTAAAAAGTTAAGTCTCACAGTTTCAGCCAGGACTAAAGTTCGGCACGTTTTAATAAAAAAAAAAAACTGGATTTAAGAAATATTTTGAGTTCTATTAACAAATGTTTCTCTTAGATAACATTAATTATAAAAGTGGCTTAAAGTTTTAGAGAGCATGAAATTGTAAGCTGCAAAGCTATATTTATATATATTCAAAACTAAGTTATTTGAGTGAAAAAGAAAGATATTTTAATTATTTTGACTGAAAGATAAAATAAAACTGTCAAAGAAAAAAGTTGGGTCGTTGCCTTTAATTGGTAAAGGCTCTTTGAATTAATGATTACTTTATTTGCTATTTATTTTATGTACGATTTTTGTATAAAGTACGGCCTAGCTCTCGAATAAAATAGGGTCGTATTTCTGTAATACGATTACTGTTCACTGAATAATTTCATCAGTCTGTTTGATGTGCACTGGTCTTTGTCCACTCTGCGCCTCGTTATTAACAAATCTACAAATGTTATTATTAATTTGCTATTTATGCTTATTAATGCTATATTTGAATCAAATTACAGATACCACATTAACGTAAAAGACGATTGTATGGGTAGGACACCTAGGTAGAAAAAATATAAAAAATAATAAGTGACACTTTTATTCTTACATTAAATCTGTCGTAGTTCCGTAATTTTTAAATTGTATGTACTGAATAATGAGTCAAAGCTACTTATGTAGCTACAAGTATTAATGTTAAAACATATATATACTATGGAATATGATACCTCCTCCTTTTTTTAACTCGGTTAATAAAGGGGTGAAGTATGAATTTAGAAGGTTATCTTTAGACTAATACAAACTAAATGGCGTAGACAGCTGATTGCTATGCTAGATTTTCCGGGTTCGAATCCCGGCGAGTTTATACCATTATTGCTTAGTGCCTGCTATACTTTAAAGATTATATTAGTGAGTTAATGCAGGGCCACAGGCCAGTGCCGTTTTTACAACAAAAAAATAAGTGAACGTTTGTATTATTATGCTACTCGTATTTTTGTTCTTAATTATGAAAATGTTTCAGTTATGTTTGAATGAATTATTTGTTTTATTGTGTAAATTATTATTTACTTTTCATCATAAACTCAGTTCATTGTATCGTACTATTTGTTTGCTCGTACGTTGGCTTTGCTTTTAAACCAATACAAATTATTATACTGTGTTGCCCTTAATTAACATTGTTTAGGACTGAAAAGCTTCAATAATCAACAATTATTAATTATCTAACATCTAATAATATTAAATATTGAGTTTAACTATTACAGGTCAAGCCTAAATTAACCTATCAATAAAATAAATACCAAAGTTACTTTGTCTATCTCTTTACGTTTAAACCGCTAAACATATTTCAGTGAATTTTAGATGGTGCGACCTGAATAAATTTTATTCATCTATGTATGTATGACTCCATCCCATGAAATAATATTTTTTTAAGTTATTGTCTCAAAAAAAAGAGTTCTACGCGAACAAAGTCGCAGACTACTTTATATTTCCTCTCATTGTTGTATTAAACAAATAATATAAAATTACTCATATAAAGACTCGAATAACAGGGATTTTATTCCTTTAGGCTTTAGCAATAATGAGCTAAGTTAATATTTGTGGAGTTAATTAACAACAGTCATAACAGGATTTCCAGACACGCTTTCCTATTTTAACCGAATAATAAATTTCGAATTCGTCATATCGCATACTTGTTTATAGGGAGGGGAATAAGATTCAAAATTCATAACCGTGGTTATAAAGCTCAACCAGCACATTAAAAGTTTGCACGCTCGTTACTGCGTACACGTTATTTAATTAGTTTTGTTTTTGACGTCACATCACTATTTTCGCCTTTAATTTTGAACGGCGCGTTATAGATTAACTTGAGTTAATGTTTTTGTCCGTTTCAAATTGATTCATATTCGTATATGCAAGTTCGTAGTAGAAAGTAAAATAAAATAAATATGATCGTTACAAAATATATAGTAATGACATACCTACTTATTGCACTTACAACTTTAACATTCTCTTTGTTTTATATTTCGACTAGAATATTTTTTTTAAATATTGCTTTTTAATTATAAATGGTGATTGATTAAGGACTACGCTTTTGATAGGGGGTTCAGTTAGTGATTGGTTCATACTTTAAAAGGACTGTAGGTATAGAATATGAAAATTATCTATGAATTATTTACCTCACGTGCAATATATAACAGACATAACTATTCCAAAAAGGGTTTCGGAGTTTCAGTAACTACCATAGTTTGACGCAAAAGTTTAGTCGACGAGTGCCTATTTACATCCAATGTTATTTAACTGAAATTTCACATTTGGTGATAAAAAGTCTTACACATGGAATGCAGCAGGTACAATAGTTACAAAGGAGCAAAAGTTGCATATGACCTTTTGACTCAAAGTATTTTTTTGTCCTGACCGTTTTCGCAAAACAACTACTAAGTCTAGAAGGCTGAAATCAGGCAGATAGTTGAAAGACGACGACAAATACATAAAAAATTGAGATAAGAAATTTAAATCAGTTGTTCGATTTTGAAGTGTTTAAAATAGAGTGATACGTGGTTTTATTGTATATAAAGATACCTATAAGTAAACTTACGGTACTAAGTCAATATTGTTAGTATTCTGCTAAATACAGTGCTGCAAAGGTTATTGGGTTTTTTCATATTGTTTACCAGTTTGCTTTTCTTATTTTTTGAATATTATGGGAAAAATTATTTCCTAGTAAATAAACTGGAATAAAGAAAAACAGACAAACATTTAATTCTAAAAACAACTACATTTTAAGAAACCTTGTTCTACTTTAGACGTCTTTTAGTTATTTTGTAGAAAACCAGAATGATTACAACTAATTCAATCTGTACGGTATACAAAGTGTATCGTTATCTCAGAACGTTGTGGAAACAACGCCTCGACACAAGAATGTTTTAGCTTGAAGATTTTTCAACGAGATACGAAATGTAAAAACGAGAAATTTACTTTTATTTAATGTCGAATGTTTCGTTTTATACTTATTATTATGTGGTAGCCATTAAAAAACGGTCCAAATCATATTATAAAACTTAAAACCCAAATGTTTAAATTAGAAAAAGACTACAGAATTTAAAATTAATTTTCACCGATTCACAAAGCTGATCTACGTGGAAGAATCTGGCCAGAAACCTCCGTAGTTATTAATTTTAATACGTTGCACTTATATCTTATTCCGGTCTATTACAGCCGTGAATTTGATAAAAACACAAACCTATATAAATTAATTTGCTATGTCGTTTTTTATAAAACATACTAATAAAACTATAATGATGAATTAATTTTATTATGTATAAATCTAAACCATACAGTTACATTATACAATAATATCCATAAGTAGAATTGTTAGCGGAGAAAGCTAAGAACTTGTAAAATTTAGTTTCAAGTCGAAAGTTTCCGATAACAAGCGAACGATGTCTGGTAAGTCCTTTTTCATTTAACTTTGATTCATTCTCATACTTCACTAATTACTTCTGTTTAAAAACTGTATTCTCACGTAATAGTGTTCAGACTTAAAATTGAAGTAATTAAAAGGTTAAGTAATATAATTTTAGTAGACAATTATATCAACATTTAAATCATTTGTTAGCACATTACCAAATTGCTATCTACTTGATGAATAAGATTGCACTGACTAATCGTCTAGTCAGCAAAGAGATAAAATTGGCAAAAGTATTTAGTTTGTCAATAACAAATGGCTACGTTAGGTTAGGTATTGTGTCCAAAATCGACAACTTTAAATAAATTTACACACAAACAAAAATTGATTAGTTGTGTGTTATTGCAGCTTAAATAATTAAAATGCTATACTAAAAAAAAATCATATTACTCACTGTATATGCTGGGTATTGTATACTTGTATATCGAGGCAAAGTATAAAACAAATATTAATTATATAATCTATAGATTGCTTAAGTATTGTGTGGAATAACGGATTGTACAGACTGCTGGGAACATTTATGTGTGTTGCAAATACCTAAACCATGTCGGGTAAGTACACCATTTATTACTCGAGAACGGCTGTACCAGTTTCCACTACCTATCTTTGATTTTTTGGATTTTTCTTTGTTCCAAACTGTAGAAAAACTAATAAAAAATCTTAAAAGTTCACAAAAAATCTACGCAAGCAAGGCGCGTCGCAACAGCTAGTAAAATATAAAACAGTATACTAAAATACAAATAAAGTAAATTTAGTGTATAAATTTAAATTCAATATGATATAACAAACATTAATTTAACTAACGATATTTAATTTTGACCAAGAGTTTTGTGCAAGGGTTTAAAAAGTTAATGTTGAAAGACAAATATCTTTTCTAAGAATCGGAAAAGAAGCAACTCACTTTATTCTTCTACACATTGTTGTTATTTCCAATAAGGACGTTTACTGTATTAACCCACAAAAAAGAGGAAAACTAAAAGCTTCTAGAAAATGTTGCTTCATTTTCCATGAAAACGGATAAACAATGGCCGGTGTATGACCTTTTCAATCCTATGTTTCTTTAAGTTTATTGTATGCCTGAAGAAAGTCTGATTTAGGTGTGCTTTTTGTATTTCCGGAAAACACATATACAATTTTTTAAGTGTTCAGAAAATGATTGAGCGAGCTGTATACCTTTTATATAAATTAAGATGATAACGATTTAATTACAAAGATTGAAGATGATGGATATTCAGAATTATTTAAAATATTTACAAAACTACTACTGCAGATGGTCATTCACCTGTTCATTTAATTTAACTGAATAAAGTAAAAAGCTCTCATCTACGAGGCCAGTCAGGAAAATATTTGCATGATTGTCCTTGCATATTTTTTTAAGTTATGCATGTTAAGTACATTTAGTACCTATTACTTTGGATATTTCATTATGAGACTTCTTGTTCCGCAATTTCTACTAAGGCGCTTTGTAAACGTGTGTCTTGTGTTGGATACCAGCCACTTTTTGTTGAAGACACAACACACCACCATAGAAAATCGCAGTTGCTGTGTCCGGTGACGCCACCAGCATCCGGACACAGTCACCGGTTGCAACTTTCGGTGACTGGTAGAAAATATGGTGGTAGCTTGTTTCCGACACAAGACAAACGTTTGCGTAACTTAGTCATAGTAAAAACGATTGAAAAGTTTTAATTTAAGGGCGTTAAAAGGTAAATGCAATAAGTGAACAGTTGCAATCTGTTAATTGATGTTGCACACGAGACAGCTAACGAGTCGCGCCGCGGTAGTGACAGCATCAGACCATCATTGAGACCATAATTAACATGTTCTGTTCCTGACACCCTGCATCATACATACAGTAGGACACTTAACAAACAAACAGGAATATCCTCAAAAACACTTATAAATGGAAGTTGGGATATTTGATTCGAATTTCAAAAAACGCATTTTTTAATTAATGCAAACAAGCAGACAGTTGTCCTGGTGAAAGATGATCACAGATGACAATAATATGACAAAAGCATCGCCTCTTCGTTGCAAATGTAGTGAGATAAATGAAGTGCCATCTCTTGTGTTGGTAATTCAACATTTATCCAATCCTTTGAACCAAAAGACTATGCTTCACGAACTCACGAAAAACTAAAAGAAGAATGGTACCAATCCAGACGACTTCGCATGTACATCTACTACCTGTGAACCTTCCTTGATAGTAAAGGCTTTGAAACCGATATTATCCTTAGATGGAGATATGTAACAAAAGCAAATTAGGTACACCGTAGCTAAGAGCTTATTAAATATGATAAATATTTCCGATCCATCTATTTGGAGTCCTGGAAGGTTATGGCAAAACCTGATTGATATAGACCAACTATTATTTCAAACGTACTTATACATTAGCTTATAAATATAACGTTGACGAGATGTACATTTTCTTAGTTATAGGCTTAAAATAATTTTGAGTTCTTCTGGCTGATGCATACCTATTACTAACAAATTGCGTAAGGATGCATAATTAAAAAATAAATACTCGTCCATTCCAGTATAAAGCCTTTTCTTATTTTACTTAAAAGAAGGAACTACGAGAACAAGTGAATTCTAATTCCAGCACTAGTGATCAGTCTTATGCACTACTGTATTTTCTGTAAGTGTGCACGAGTATACCTAAAATAATGGGTTGGTGGGTCTAGGTAGAGTGGTACAGTCGAGCAGCTTGTATCAGATTTGATGGTCAATAATACATGCTAATACATAACATGAACAATGCCTGACAAATGAACATGCGGCCTGACGTTCTCCATTATCATGAAACATTAGAGCAGAAATTAGTATCTCAGACCTAGATACTTAATTTCTGCTTACATATAAATAGCTTATTTTTAAGTATGTTTTTATTTGCGTGTAATTCCATTCTTATCTTTGTCCGTCTGGTTGTCTGTAATATATTGCAGTTTCAAATTACATTTTTCCACGTGGAATGTGGATAGAGTTATATCGGTAGTATTAAAATAATATTTTGTATTATCAAACTGCATAAATATAAACATGATTCAATCGTTAATAAGTTGAGTCAGGCCTTGAACGGCATTGTACTTAACGATAATCACGAAAATAGTTAAAAACTATTTGAACTTTAAAGTTGTGCCTCTTTCAGCCCCACAAACAGAATAAACAGACAAATTATTTAGAAACCCATTTGGCGGTTGCACAGCTCGATTGGTCTTCTACGATATTGCGAACGTAATAAACTGCTTCTTCGCCAGATTATTTCCACTTGGCCCAATACGTTCACAGAAACCACACATCGATATTAAGCTCAATCGATTTTGGGCTCTAAACCAAATACTTTTAAAAGTCAATTTTCCATGCAACCTTCCGCTTGAAGACGGAACACTGTTCTTGAAGACGTGTCTGCACTATTTACACGCAGCCTCTCTAAATAGAAGTTGTTAGATTGGCGAAGAAAAGTAACATAGATTTCAGATTTCACAGTTGATTAGTTTTGTTTGTGAAGGTGGTAAGAAATCTATGAATAAACTGAATGCACACATGACTAGGTACAGGTACAGTCATGTGTGTTCTGGTTAAATTTATAGTTTTTGTTAACTAATTAACTTTTGTCACCAATATTACTGGTGTAAGATTTAGGTTAGTATCTAATTTATCCCCTGTTAGTTAGTGGCATACCGTGGTGTTTAGACGGTCAGGCGTCTCCTGACTGTCTCCCCTTTAGATTTTTGGGCCTCTGGGCCATTTCAATTGCTGTCTCCGCTTTGCTGGGAGGGAAGTCTGAAACCGCTTTCTTACTACCTCCTATTTCTTCTGATTAAGTTCGTTGCGGGTCCCAAGACAGCCGGTAGGGTGTCCGGGCACAGCCTGTGCATCACTGCACAGCTGCATTATTCGTTGATTATTCGATCAAAGGACGCCACTGTTGATCCTGATAAACAGGAGTTGCAGTGGTGGGACAGAGTGGCGGGTGTGCCCCGAAAAACTAATTAACTTTAACTTGAAATACTTAACCTTAGCCAAAGCTAAGCGGAAAAAAAAACGATGAAAGGTTGACCACGTTCAATCAAAGCTATTTATCATACGTAAGAAAATACGTTAATGTTGAAATTTTCTATCGCTGTGTCCAGTTTTCAAAACTGAAATCACTTCTTATCATCATGTAGTCATTGTTTTTGAACTACAACATTTTAATAGCTTAAATGAAGTTTAAATTATGTATCAGATTTTTTTTACAGGATCTTCATCATTGGAATTATAGACTTTTATTACTACCGATTTGTAAATACGCTTCAGTTTTTGGATTTCCAGGGTTTAAGGGGAAAAAATCACCACATGAAAAACGCATCGTCGGCTTGACTGATGCCATTTCTTTTATTTTTGTTGCGTCCATCATGTTAGAATAAGGTTTGCGTAAAAGAATGGTTTCAGAAATTCATCCATATAAAGTTTCATTTGCTAGTAGCTATTTCATAACACAGTCAACAATTTTAAAAACCCTTTGCAACAAACAAAAATTACAAGTTCGTAAATTAACATAGTATGTTTAAATTCAAGTTTTTTTAACTTTTGTTGTATATTATACAACATTTCGCTACTTTGTTTGAAACCAAAAATCCAGTGGAGTTTAGATGAATTGCACAAACAATTTTAATGTGAAAATCCTCGTCGCATCACTCGGCTGTACCTACCCTGGAATCAAAGGGTTGGGCGAAGGTCTCACAGCGGCGACGTTTTAATTTAAATATTTGCACTCCGGCAGGTGAGCTTCGCTATCATTATGCTGGATCTGAAGCCCCTAACGTTGCCTAGTGATTAAAGCAACTACACCTAAAACACTTTACGACCCGACGAAAATGTCCTCTGTACGCGAAATGTTGGTTGCTTATGCAATGTATTCATGTACTAACATTTTTCAGTTTTTCTTAGGTAATTTTTCATTAGAAATGATAATAATGCATACTTAGTTGAAAAACAAGCTCGTATTAGCTAATAGACTAGCTACAAATATTTTTGCCAGACCACGGCGAAGCCAAACCCAATGGAATCTACGTATGTTTGTATGTTCCACCATAGTGCCTTAGCTACTAGACCGATTTTAATGAATAAGGTGTCAATAGATTGTAATAAGACCGGGGTGACATAGGCTATATAAAATTATCAAAATTTTATATGACGGAAGATAAACCTCAGAGTCTAACCTCCAAAAAAAAACTGAGAAAATCATCAAATCAAAAGAAAGGTCTTGGTGAGCACATTACAAATATGTGCGAGTATATATGTATATTTTGTCATAATATAGGTTTAAGGGGCCTTAGTAGGTACTAAAAGCGCCATCAGTGGAAAAAAATAATTACTCGATAATGAAGGATAAATAAAAACGGGATTAAAAAAAAGCATGAAATTTATCCAACTACGTCAAAAAAGGGATCTAAAAAGGACGAAACAATTGTTGGGTTATATTCTAAACTTAATTTTTAGTATGTATCTACCATATAACCTGTAACATATAATGCTTATGATATTTCGATTGTATCAAATAATAAAGCATATTCTAAAGATCGGCTACTTTAATTTTGATAAAAGTTCAATCTTTATATTCAATACATACATTGAATTCCACTGAGATCTTGGAATAAAAGAACCCATATTATTCCTTAAAAAATCTGCAGATCTAGGTAAGTGCTTTGTTCAAATTTTTCAATCTGGAAAACGCATTGATATTCGAATAGATCGATATAAATATTTTAGCATGGGAAATACAGGGGCTCAGGGAGTCTGTATTCAGTGAACGATTCAATCTCAAGTATTTCATATTGTGCAATCCCGTTCACGAGACAGATGTGGATCTAGTCAATTTTTATTAGCAATTTTGAAATTTGATACAACTTTAATCAAATTTGTTTACTTTTATCCGACGGAGATGCGTAAACGTGATAAGTCATGAAACTTATGAACTCAACAAACAATTTACGAGTATACATACCGTTATTGGTTTGGAATAAGAAATGTTTAAAACAATTGGAAACAAAGTTTTCAAACTTAAGATGTACAAATAGATTTTTAGTAACAACATCAATTTTACTATTCTTCTTTTACCAGGCATATCCTTAAAATATATCCTTATATTTTATTAACGCAGTGTTATCGTTCTCTTAAAAAAATGTATTTAAAATCGCATTTGGTTTGGTATAAAATCAATACATCCAATAACCTGACTCCGCTCCCGTGCATCACATCCACAGACAATAAGAGACGCGGTAGAACGCATCATTCAACGTCACAGCTAGACGTGTATTTTTGCATCCTCACAATACTTATGGGGAGAATAATTTCTATTGTCAGTAAGCACACCGCTTTGAGTGATGGCTCAACGCTCACCAACTGGCTTTTGTTTATTTACTCCTGTTCCCGGTGAAAATCGGGAAAAAAATCTACAATTTGTAAAGTGAAAACCGTAGGAGCATGGGCAGGCACAATCATGGCAGGTGCCTCGGTATACAAAAGGAATATCTTTTATTTTCAGTACCTAGCTTGCGTGTTCTAAATGACGCCTTCAGATACACACAACATTCCAATTGCAGTCACTATATTCAATTTCATATTAGTTTTAAATATTTTATAAGGTTTGTGTCAAAAATGAAGTCTCTTTTAAATAAAAAGCAAAAGCACTAATCTAAATCGATTGCACCCACAGTTTAGCAAAGCTACTGAAAGCTACATTTCTGCAGTTCCAATCATTCATCAAGAGTATAAAGTGGGGGAAGGGGGGAAATGTAACAGGATAAAATATGAGATTCTGAACTCCGCAGAATCGTGCTGTCAGGAGCTATGATGTATTTGAACGTTTCATGGGTAGTAGTAGACGCTTTGTCAACGTCCACCATTAAAGGTCATCGCTCATCTGTGGCAAAGCCCTTACCTCGGACATTTTTCTTACTTCGGCCATAAATTGCAGCTTAAAGGTTTTAATGGAATATTGAAGACCTACATCTTTGTAGTTTTCAAATCTATTGTTACTCTTGGATTCTGCAGCTTAAATTTATATACATAAGTTACTTGTGTGTAAAACTGAATGAAATGTTTCTATAAGAATATTGGCTGTTAGTTCTAAAACCTAAGCGTTTATCATGCAATAACAATCCAATGAAGTTAAGCCTTCTAATCAGAATCAACAAGCGGTGGAATCTAAGCCAACGCTGCCGGGCTGGTTGGTAATAGTTAGAGCTTAGTCGGACTAGAATAAGCGAGGATCATGGCAATTCAAACAGAAACCCAGCTTGTAAACCAAAATAAATTAAAAATAAAACATAATGAAAAGTAATATCTTAAAAGAATCCCGCCATTGTGAAAATGAAAGGGAAATTCCAGTGACGCCATTTGGCGCCAGCACCTGCCAACAACTGCGAGCAACTTTCCTTTTCAGTAAATCCAACAAGCATTTTGTTTCCAACACATTAAAATTAAATGTCTATTCTCGCGCCTATGAAACAATTGATCCGTATGTACGAAATGTTAATTAAATTTAATGTAAACCGGTAGGGTATTACGGAGGTTTACCTAAGGCTGTTTACAAACCGCAGCGAACAATAGAAAAGTTTATTACTGTACCCACGGGCGAAGTCAGCTTCTTCGTAAAGAGGTAAATATTTGCTGAGAGAAGCAACGTGTGAGCACGAGTAAATAATAAAGCCTACCAGGAATCACTGTGACGAGCGAAGCGGTGTTCCTGAAATAATCAACTAACATCAATTATTACTATTAACTCCTTGTTCGAATAAGAATGTTCTTGAGACAAAAAAAAAACCGTAATTTAAAGATCAGAGAATAACATTTATAAGTTTTTATATTTATTAAGGACCACTTGAATCATTTTCAAAACATATTACAATTATTCTACCTGACATATTGAACTGTGAAAAACTTCCTGTCATTAGGATTAACTACGTGCACTGTACATCGTTTCCTCGCAATCTCTATGGGCGGTCTTATGTAAGTCGTAACGAGACGAATGTTTGCGGCCCACCACTGAAAGTAATTAAGAGTTCAACAACGTGTAAGTACAAAATGACAGTTTACTGAAAACGAGCTGCAAATTGAAAACGAATGTACGAAATGACACGACGCGATCTGTAAACATGTTCAAATTTTTCGCGTAAAGTTTTTAACTTCGTTACCCACTGATTATTCCAGAAAAGATTTGTTTCAAATTAATGGCCTTCAAATTAACTATGGAATCGAAATTATGTATATTGGGATTTCTGCCCAGCATCAACGTAAGGGAAGTTAAAATACGTTTCCAATAAATTACATTATTTATCATATAAAAGATAATGATGAGATTGGGCCGTTTCAGACCTTTGACTGAGATGATATAGAAATCCCCACTCGGTCACAGGCTCGCTTTGTCAGTGTCGGGCCCCTCGACCGGCAACCCATCCAGGATTAACGAACACATGTTTAAATTCAGAGATTTCAGGAGACTTGGCCAAATTCTACGTATAATTTTCGATTTAAAAAAATAATACATGTTCACTTACTATTTCAATAGGGAAGCATCAATAATAGAAAAACTAAGAAGATGACATAATAAATAAAATGCTACCAATAGTAAATAAAAAAATCTATAGATATTATGAATTATATACACTGATATTACATGACAGTAAAATCAATGGAGTCAAAGAGAGAAATAGCTAGCTTAAATATAGGGAGTTTCGCATTTGGGTCAAAGATAAAACTAAGCCGTGTGAATTTGTCAGCTTTGTTGACCATCGACAAGCTAGAAGCATTAACGCATTGTCGGGGCTTTGTTAAATAAACCTTTACTAATTCCAACGCTTCACTGAATATCAATATCTATTTTGGCATGACATAACTTTATGCAATAAATGAAAACTCTTATTAAATTAAATTGTCTTAAAGGAACTTAAACCTTGACTCCCGATTTTATCTTTTTTGTAACTGTTTGTAGATAATGAATTATGTCTTGTTTTAAAATGTTAAATCTTCTTGTAAACTTAAATTGTTAAATTTCAGCACAGTGTAAATATTCTAACAAAGTAAGGTACGATGTTAGGGTCAGAGATAGACTAATCCTGATCACATTCTCAGTCAATGTCGTGACCGCACGCACTAGCCAGATGTCACAGGTAGGTGTATAATGAAAAAAACGAGACACCTATATTTTTTATAAAGCGTTGTCCTTGTTTTTAACGGTAACTTGTTATCCAATGAAAACTCCGCCACAGGTATTAACTAACACCCATCCTTGGATGTATTGACGGTAGGCTTTGCGGGTCGACCCTTGTTACAGAAAATTTGTCACGAGAACCTTTTTGCTAAATTTTATGTTTACGTTAATAAAACTGGACATGTGGATTTGCAGTTTAATAAATATAAGAGTTTCATTTATTTTGCAGTGGAACAAAACGAACAGGTGGCACAAACTTTTATATTTGAAGTATCTAAAAGAGTCTCGAATTTTCCCCCTCTAATTTCAGTTGAAGTCATTGTTATTAGACTAGATAAAAAGACAGTTTAAGCGATTCCCCGAAAGAAGAATAAAAGTAAATGAATGCGTAGAAAACGTCTGCAAGACTAACCCTCGGTCGGACAGTTTGAAATTTAACTTCATATACTGCACCTGGACGCAAGTGGAAAAGTGGGGGCATTAGGGAAGAAAGTGGAATAATTCGGGTCATAAATTCAACTTTTATAACTACAGAGCGGTAAAAGCGGTCTTCGCTCCGAGTAATACTTCGACATAATTTAACTTTTTCCTATTATCTTTATGCTGACGTCGTTAAATGCTTCACTCACATATTGCGAGCGGAGACACTTTCGGAATGTTCTCTTAATTCGGGAAAGCCTACATATTTTTAAATATGACATAGGACACTTTTATCTTATCCAATTTAGACGTACTTTGTGGGATAATTTTGGATTTTTATTTACTACGAAATTTAACATATACACAACTCGATGTCTGAACAAAAAAATCTTAGTTTTGTATATTTCTCATAATCTTGCGTGAAGGCTCAAAATATGAAAATTCAAAGTAAGTTTTTATTATTTTTGTTTGACACTGCCCAAAAAAATGCCTAAATTATCAACCTATGGTTCACAAATCAGTAGATTAGTTGGTTTACTTGTATAAGGATTTGAACATCGTTTTGCTTTTAAACAATGCGAATTGGAGCTTTAAGTAGCCAAGTCCCAAGTCAAAGTTGTTGAGCCAAATCCATGAAGGCGTTTTGCCACATGATCGCTTCGACGACTCGCCAAGAAAATAAACGTTATTTTAAACAGGAAAGTTTCTTAAAGTAACTATTCCTTCGTTGTAGCATCTTAAATCTTGTTTCAAATATTAATATTCGAAATTAACTCTAAATTAAGGTTTTATTTGGAATACTACGTAATTCTACGCCTTGTCAAGTAAGTAAGCGTAGCGGGAGTTTTAATTATTTGTTCGAACTTTTTTACATATTTTTAATTAAAACTTTTGAAAAACCATAATTAAGTTTCAGTGCTCTAATTTCTTATGTAAGAAAGTATCAAGTTAAATAATTTGAAAAGCGAATTTAAATTCAAACCATACGAAGTACGACCACGTCGCGTCGCATGCAGAATCGTGTTCCACCACAGACTTTATAAAACTAGACTAGCTCGTCACACTCTAAAACTTTACCTTCTCCTTGAGAATATGAAACACTTCCTAACCAAGCTCAAAGTTTAAGTACTTGCAATACCCGAATTGTTCAAAACTGATACATCTATCCTAACACCACTCAATGCCTTTAGTAACAAGGCTCAAATGGATATCTCGAGGACATGTTACATTTTGGAATGCACGTGTTCTGAGTTTGAGATCAAAACTGAAATTAATGGAAACATTCTGGATGTTATAAAGGAATCTGTATCTCCGTATGCAATCAATTCCAATCTATGACTCGAAATAAACGAACACGTTCGAACCGAACCCGCAATGATTTGGTATTGCATGAAATGAAAGTTCATTTTGTCTGAAAAAAGAATCAACATATTAACCTAACGGAATTAAAATATAACACAACAAACACACAAAATTTGTTTTGAGTAAAAGTTTTATCTTTCTACCTAGGACATATAATTTAAATTTTTTGGAAAACCCCTGTAATGCTGTATGTAATTGAATCAGTTTTATTTTATTTAAGCTTTAAGTGTTTTTGATAATCTAATTTTACTGATTGCTCTTATTATGTTTAAGTCATTTTAACTTCTATTAAACGTTTTACTTAGAAACATTTTTATTTTCTATCATAAAAACAATATACTTCCCGCAACTCAGTGATTTCCTATTATTAAATTAAAAAGAAATTAATTATTGGGTTATTTCAGGCAACTAGTATTTAGCTGAAGATGTCACTTCAAATTAGGAAACTAGGTCAGTTAGCAAACTACAGACAGTAGAAAGTAAAACTCTAATTAATTATTTAGTGTATCCCGATGGGAATAGTGAGCGAAAATTGTTTCATGACTTAACTATCTACCTACATTGTTTTAGCGTGTCCTTTTGTAACTTCTATACTAAAACAAAACTATGACATTGTCAAGGATCTTTTTAGTTGACTTAAAAACTTGCAACAATTCAATTTGTAATTACTACTAATCTTATCAATCATTTTAAAATTATTATGTAAATCAAGTAAAAGTTGTTGAAAATGGCTCATAGATGCAAAACCTTAGTACCAAAAAGGTTAGTTTCTTCGCAAACGGTTTTTTTTTTTCAGAATAAATGATTAATTTATTACATAAAACGCCAAGTTGAGTAAATGAAAGTAGGTACAACTCCAAACATTACGAATGCATACAAAGGTAACTCGCATTTAACATTCATTGCTACACCAATATGTCAAATACAATTCATAAATTGACTAAATACCTTTCGAACGAAAAATCATAGTCGTTCCATTTATCTGACAGGCACAACTGACATGTTAAATGTGATCAAGCGCATGATATACGGGGATTTTTCAAATTTCTCATCCGTTATCTGTTATGGTGGAGGGTGGTTGATTTACAGGCTGTATCTCGATGCTACTGGCTATCTCAAAAGCGAGCAGTGAAAACAAACGAAAATAATCGACCGAGCTTATCTCGGGGCGTAAACTTTTGTAGGGTTGGCTACAGTAAAAATTCCTTCGGGAATTCGATTAATTATTAATTAATTTCTTTTAAGAATAGTTAAGAGAATAATTTTTGTTTTTAATACAAGGTAAGCTATATTGATCTATTTTTATTGATATACGTATTTATATGTTACCGAAATATTTTGAGGGTACGGTTCCAACAACTTTAGAATCTTCTGGGAGAGCTCATGTTCTTAAGAATTAGTAAGGTTTCGAACCTATAGGAATTTAGATTAGCAATTTTTACTACGTTTTGTACTTAAGATGTTAGAGCAGAAAACGATACAAGAATAACGTTAATACTCTTCATGTTTAAATCCCAACATATATAAATTAACTTTTATTTGAGTAATAAGATTTGTACTTATTTACATTTTTATATTGAATTATTACCAAAAAAAATCCTAAAGCTTTTGTTTACTGTTCCTTGTCTATAGAGAGATAAAAGAAAAACAGCAAAACAAGCCCGCAGATACGACACAATCCGATGAACAATCTTTTGTAGGTATTTGTTGAGAAAATATAACTTTCCATTAAAAAAACCGCTACGAAAACAAACTCAACTCAAAGTTACATTAAAATCTAGCATACTTTGAAATTATTAAACAAACAGAAAATACATGAAATATAGTATACAAAACACAGAATACATACGTAATATACATTCCGTAGAGGAGGATAAACCTCAACATAAAGATAACCAAAACATTAATTGGATCCGACGTTTCCTTTAAACGTTTAACACGCAAATGTTTGTTCCTTATAGTTTTCGAAATAAGATTCAAAATTCATTGCAAAAAAAGTTTGTTGTTAGAAAATTTTGCTACATTCATCAATCAGGCAACCACTGAACTCGTTACCGACTTTTCAAATAGACAGACCGTTCAATATGTCGGTAACAACTTTTTAGATCATTCACTTTCGCTCGAAATGCTTTGGAACTAACTAAACTTTTATATTAAATATGGAATTATTTTGTCAGACAAAACCAAAGTAGGTATTTTATATGTGACGAGAATTAGACAGGGCTTGAGAATAGTTGTCGAAAGTTTTGTGACATAAGTTTTCGATAAACTGTTTGTATTTTTAAACGACTGAGATCGAACGTCCTTCCCTTCGGAATAGTTACCAGTAACTTCAGCCTACAAACGTTTGCATCACCAGATATGCAAGTACTACCCGTTTCCGCTTCATTGTGGTCATATTAAATGCCCTTTGTGCAAGGGCTTAAGGATTAGCAATCAGCTCGTTTCAATTTGAGCGAGGAACACATAAAATACTTTTTTATTGATATTTTCAATAAAACTGTTGTAAGATAAAACATATGGATAAGCAATACAAAATAGTAGTATGTAAGCCAAACTTTAGTCAATGTATAGTAGAAGTTGTAGGTAAACTACAAAATAGGTAAATACAGAGTAGCTACCAGTTGTACAAGAACAGCAAACCAATGTTACAAACGTTCATAGTTATTTATGATACCATTTATTTTAGTGAAACCCCTTTTAGGGATGGGTTTGTATACTTCAGTAAGAGATTTGATATTATCCATGTAGATACTTGTTTACGATTAAAGGTCGTTTGTGTATATCTTGAAGACGACTTTTGTAAGTACGAAGAAATTAGCAAGATATATCTTTATACCCATCATCTTACGATAACTGTTAGAAATTAAGTTAGGCTAGTATTTTGCTTTTTCAATAAAAATAATAATTTGAGCCGTTATGACTTAAGCGAGGGAGCGAACTTTGCAAACATTATAAATCGGTGTACATTACTTGACTCTCTATTTTTTATGTTTTGCTATGGTTACACTAAAAACATTCGGTTTATAGTTAGTCAATACAGAATTATCAAAACTTAATATATTTGAATAAATAAAATGTTTGCAAGGAAAGGATACGCTTACCTGCCCATACTGTGCTAACTTCGCCCGTGAAATGCACGAGGTGTTTAGGAATTCAAATTATTCCATCGACTCATTAATTATTCCAAGGGGAGTGAGTTCCCACCGGCATTCTCCCTTTTCTTATAAATTTATGCTACTAATACAAATACTTGGCCGAACTTGAGTACGTCGAGCCAAGTTACCTCCTGTCACAAGATAACACTACTCCATGGTAATTTAAAACAATATGTTATAGACAAACACTTGGCGTACAATTAATTACAAAAGTTTAATTATGATGATGTTCAGCGAAAATTAACAGAAATTTCAGAAAATTTAGCTCCGAGTTGCTGTGTTGATGAACATGTTATTTTGGAATACATTATTTGTTGTTTGCTTGATATGTGGTTTGTGGAAAACCTACCTATTCGAAATATGATCGTAAAAGTAAAAATAGCATGCAATAAAGCTGATGTAATTGTCATTTATTAAAAATAAGTTCAAATCACAATAGCAATATAAGATAGTAATTAATCTATCAAATATCAGTTGCAATAAATACAATAAATTATTTTGTTATTCAATGGTCGTTCGGAGGTATCCACTTAAACTGACGTTGACGCATTGACAAACGTTATTTGAACGAAAGCAGAAATGTGGATTAATGAGAAATAGCCGGACGTCTGCAAATTGCTATCTTAGACACAATGGATAGAGTCTGGCTAACTGAATCCAGATCGGCTTGTGCAGATGGACAGAACAAGTGAATTGAGCAACGCAATGTCCAGAACAGGCAACGTTCAATAGAACAGCGTGATTTATCAGAACTCATATTTTTAAATCTGAATAACTTTTAAAAGGCATTTTTGTGACTGGTTTTTAGTGAGGACCGACGATTTAAGTTCGAATTGAAGCTTTTACTCTGCTGTATAATTTCCAGTACTTGCCTTGTTGATAGTTTAGTATAAGATAGAAAATGGTAGTTTATAATTTCGTACATTACTTTCAGTTTCGGAATCCCTTCGTAAGTTTTTGCGATGAGGGCTTAAATAAAAGGGCGAATGGTTGCAAAACAATTCTAAATACTGATAAATTAAATACCTACTTAAATACAAGAATTTAAGTATTTCTTGCCGCACCGTGTTTTTATCGGGCCACACCTGTCACTCCGTCCCACCACTGCAACTCCTGTTTATCAGGGTCAACAGTGGCGTCCTTTGATCGAATAATCAACGAATAATGCAGCTGTGCAATGACGCACAGGCTGTGCTCGGACACTCTGCCGGTTTTCTTTGGACCCGGAACGAACTTAAACAGAAGAAATAGGAGGTAGTAGGAAAGCGGTTTCAAACTTCCCTTCGGGCAAAGCGGAGACAGCAATTGAAATTGAGACCAAAAAACTAAAGGGGATCTAAACACCACGGCATGCCACAACAGAGTGCACCGTGTATATATCGGTTTTATAAATATGGATACTTTTAATATTTGTGACATTCTGTTTCCTGTTCTTTTTGATTGTGTGAACGCAACCTCGACACAATACGTAGTTACTAGGGCTTTTAATACCGGTATACCGTGATCCAAAACTACCGTAATAACGACATTTTGAAAAATATTTTTAAAGATGTAACTAGTTAATACCTTATTCGTACATTTTATAAACGTCACCCTTTTAGTACTAAAATAAATAAAATTCAGGTATTTTTGCATTTGTCTACGATAGTTTATCACTTTACTATTTTACTTTAACTAAGACTTAATTTAATGAATAAAATATAAGGGGATTATATCTGATATCGATAAATCCTGTATTTGACAGCACTAGTTGGTACATTTCAATAGCCATTCAACCTTGCAAAAGCTGCTTAGATACAGCCCTATTATGTTTGGTTCCATATATAACTCTCAAAATGTAGGCTTAGATAAGTAAAGAACGAGCGATTAAATCGTACACGAATTTTACGAGTAATAATAATAATAACCACATTACGACACACACATTGACTCAGCCCCGCAGTAAGTATCGTAAGAACGTGTGTTACAGGAACTAAGCAATGATATGGTATATACTACATACATGAGAATACAACATCCAAGACCGGTAAGCGAAACAATGCGTGATCCTGTGTGTCTCGATTTCAAATTCGCATAAAGTTGTAGAATTCAAACATTTCATTAATAACACACTGATAACAAAGACAGTGCAGACATAAATCAAAGAATGGTAAACAGGCGGTAACCCAAAGGGTATTCCATATTAATTAACGTCCCACCCGAAGGCGACGAAGACAAATGCCTAGCGTTCGAGGTAATGTATTTTTCCGGATCTTCCCGACCCGGATAACGAATGATAATCGGGGAAGAATGAAGTCAACATTAATGAGTCCCGATTCATTATAACCGATCCATCTCCTAGTTTGTTAGTAGAAGCACGTAGAAATCAGATTTATGGTATAATTGCTTTGTGGGTTTTTGGTTTTAAAATCGTTTAACTTTTTTTTCCTTTTAAACATTCTTTACGAATGCCAAATGCAAATAACAAAAAGTTCTACGGTTTAAAGATTAACCACCACAGTGATCATAATAAAACTTAGTAAAGGGCTATTATTTAAATTTGGTTAGTTATGCTTTCTTATGCCTGCCTGCCTGCCTTTTCTTTGTTTCTTGTGCCATATTTTATCTGAATCTGAATATGTTACACATGTCAAATCGTAAAATGGCCAATTAGTACATGTGAATTGAGGGTGTATCTACAGTCTAAATCGCTCACTGTCAGTAAATTTTACGGATTTGTTTATTAAAAATTAAAAAAAAAACATTATTTTATTAACCGAGAGGTACATCGACTTACAGAAGTAGTTCTCCGTTGGGAGAAGTGGGATTTACCCGAATTACTTATTAAGTTCTGCGAACCCTGGAGCCAACTTACTCAAACAAAATATTCAATGAACTTTCATAAACTTACTTCGGAATAGTTGAACAGTTTATCTCTTTATTGTAGCTATTGTGTTTGTGTCCAGCCCCGATTACGGACTTAAATGGTTTCGCTTAATTATTAAATAAATTCATAATGTAGGTCAGTTAGTGTTAGTTGATATTATATGCATGCAGACTAATTGCTTTGCTCTTTCATAATAAACAGCTATGAAGCAGAACTCACAACCAAATTAAGTAGAAACCCAGTAGTACAATGTCTTCATTAATTAGATTTTTTTTTCTTCATTTATTAATTAAACTTTTAAGAATGTGTAAATCTGTTTTGGGTTTGGTTTAATTACTTAACACCGCTGTTAGATATGTTTCATGAAGAGAATAAAACTTAATAATTATGAAGTCATTAGTATTTATCAAACTAAAGTAACTGAACTTTCGTAAATAAGAACAAATCTTAATTTGGTCCCGAAAAAAAATTACAAAGCCGCGGGACAAGAACTAGTCTTCATATAATATATGAAAATTAGGTTTCTAAGACCTACAACCTAGAAATAAGGCTTATCCTAGAAATAAGACCTACAACCTAGAAATAAGGCTTATCCTAGAAATAAAACCTACAACCTAGAAATAAGGCTTATCCTAGAAATAAGACCTACAACCTAGAAATAAGGCTTATCCTAGAAATAAGACCTACAACCTAGAAATAAGGCTTATCCTATTTCTAGGTTGTAGGTCTTAGGGAATGTTTCTGTTGTTTTAATAGTTATTTTGCTATTTTAACTTTTTTAGTTACGGTTTCAGTATTATTATTATTTTATTATTCAAGACCAGGCAGGCATTTGACCCCAAACCCGCCTGATGTTAAGCGGGGATGAGGTCTAAGGTGGATCATGCCTGCCCAGGAGAAACCTATTCACTCTTGCCTTAAAGAGGCCCAAGTTATATTGGTCAGGGAACACATCGGCAAGCAAAGAATTCCACACCACAATATGATTATTATTAAGAGAGGTCTCAAGTTTAAACAGAATTGCTAATAATTGGTTCCTGTTGTAGATTTTTTCTTATTTACGAAAGTTCAGTTAGTTTAGTTTGATAAATACTAATGACTTCATAATTATTATGTTTTATTATCTTCATGAAACATATCTAACAGAGGTGTTAAGTAATTTAACCACAGCCAAAACAGGTTTACACACTCTTAAAAGTTTAATTAATAAATAAAGAAAACATTTTTCAAATGAATGAAGATACAAAGCTCGCCTTAAATTAATTTCTTCTGACCCGTTGAAAAGCCCACACGAGCTCCCAAAACACCATTTGTCCGTCGTAAGTCCGAGCTGTTAATTTCCTAATTACTGTTTTAAAATAAAGCCGGAATTTTTTTGTTTCGTCCCATCCCTTCCGTAAAAAGCTGGCTTCACTCCAGCCCGGAAGGTTAATGGAAGAAAAATTACTCTGTACAAATTTACATAACATTTTTCCCTGTCTCCGCCCGAAATTAAGTCCAGGGAATTCACGCCATTGTTTAAATTTTCAGCAAACTCCCTGATTTTGCTTGTTATATTCAATTTTGTATTTAATTTTACTGGCCCGTTTGTTTTGTTTCCTCTCTAGGGTGGATCTAGTTTAAGTTTCTTAACTATATTAAGTTTGTCAGAGTAGTCAAAGAAAATTGAAATGGAATATTCTGAACGTTCGTCTCCTTTATTTGTATGCATATTCGAGTTTGTAGAAATGTCTAAAAGACATAAATATTGACGACGAAAGTTTAATTGATCATGATACATTTAACTTGTGATATAAAGCAGCGTACTCGTATTTGTCTTGATTTGACATAAACATGGGTAGAAATATGATTTTTAAAATTATTAAGAAGTTTTTAATTTTACATAAACATAAACTCACGCCGTAGTCCCTCGAGAGGGGTTGGCAGAGGTGCTTGCTACACACCGCTTTTCGCATGTTTATGTTTAGTCCCAGTATTACAGGTTGCGAATCTGTCGCCACTATCCGCGCACATTGAGAAACATGCCAGCTACAACATACGGCAACCCAAGACTCGAACCTCGGTCGTTCGGTTATCCAAGGCACGTAACAAACTGAGCTGCCACGTCTTTAATTGTAATTTACCCATTTTATCGTATTTTTTTTCAATTCTAATGTCAAAGCAAATGAAATTAATTTCAAGGATAAGGGTTTAGAAATACCAATTTTTTTTGTCAGTACATGAAATAAGCGGGTATTTTTTGGTTATCTGTGACCCATATTTTTTATTTAAACATGTAATTAATAAAACATTTTCTCTTGTATTTTATAGGATTTGTCCCTGGAATATGATTACAAAAGCTTTATAAACTTACAATTTTTATAACAAAGGTTAGTAATTTTATTTGTTCTTTGTCACAAAGAAGTAAATGACAAACTTTTATTACTTGAAAGGCAAAGTAGACGCCAACGCAAATTGATAAAACACTATATTTTAATGTTATCATATCATACGGAATATTCAAATAGAGGTTGAGAAGTAAAGTCTTGTAAGTTACGATATTATTTTTAAAATATAACGGAGTTTCAGTTTATTCCTTGTGTAATTAAAATACATAAAAATATTGTTAAAGTATTTCGTTCCATGTACGTCATCTATATATTTAAGATAAATGAATGTTATTATAAAGCATGAAGCGATTGTAGGAGAGTTATTGATATTGTCAGCCAAGTCTGAACTGGTGTTGGCCCGTGGGGAAATCTCCAGTCTTGGCCTTCCTAACAAAGTTTTCAACTTAAATCCTATTGTGCTTTGTGTCATGAGGGAAGTAAGGACACCGTCTGATTACCAACTCCCTGTCAGGATATCTCCTCTATATTGTTAAAACTAACGTCTCCTCAAACTTCTTGCCTTATTCTGGAAATTTCTACGTTGTAGTTGGACGTCTAAACTACGTTTTGACAGCAACTTTAAGTAACTTTTGTCGAACTAACTCTTATTTCAGTTTACTGAGCAACAACTTTCGTTGCTATTTCATGAATGTTTAGTAAAATATTTATTTTTATATAGAAAGTATTCACGTAGCTGTCGTAGTAGCAATGTTGTTGCAAATTATATGTGTAGTTATGTATGGAACTCAAAAATCAACATTGAAATAAGCAGATAAGTAAGAATCCAGGATTGTAATTTGGGGGGGGGACTCGACAGTCTCAAAACTGATGACCTTTTTTAGAAACGCTTTTCGGGGGGATGGCTTAATCTCACTAATGTCAGGTTTAACAAAGTCAAGGCTACGAGTATAAAGAAATCAGATGTTTTTGGGCGCTTGAGCCCCAAGCCCTCCCTCTGGATCCGCTAGTGGTACAAACTATTCTAGTAATGGTATACTTATCTAAAATTTTATGCGCTGAGAACAAAAAAGGATCTTAAAATTGTTATAAAAGAAGCAGTCCATTAAGATTTCTTAATATTTATCCATTAAGAAAACTAAAAGATCCTTGAATCCATTAAGCCTTGGCTACAAAGGAAGAACAAAGCAAGATGTTTGTTACAAAATGTTACAGCGTTTATTTTTACAAGGGCTGAGTAGATAAGGGTATCGAAGAATTATTTAATACTGGATGTGGCTACTCCTAGCCACATCCATCCAGTATCCTGACTTTAAGTTTGGATCATGCTAGTTGGTAACCTAATTTTCGTGCAGAAACTAAATTTTATTATTCGATCACGTTCATATTAAGAAGAGTTAGTTATATTTTACTTACTTTACATATCTATTACCGATTAACATAAGATTATTTTGCGAATAAGAAAATAAAGTTTATGAAATAGGAGATTTTTTTGTTCTTTGGTTTTTAGCAAAACATGTTAGTTATGTCTAAAAATGTTATCAAACTCCACTAATTATGCATTTCCTTCATTAATGCTTTCTCGCAGTATAAAGTTCACTTAACAAGCTTTTTACTTGGTTATATATATACATTTAATAAAACGCTAAATATTTCACAAAACACTAGTATCACTTCTAGTGTTGTTTAAAATTTAAATCGCTGTTCCCAATGCGGGTGTACGATAAGCCTTAGGTACGGTTGCGCCAAATCAAACACTCCCCAGACGTACAACTGTATGAGGGGAACCATTCGGGAAAATTCTTATAGGCACCTAAAATATGGGAACATACCATACAAAATACTAAGTTAACGTAATATTCACAATTGTTCAAAGTTTTAAATTATAATGTTTAATTAGGGGATATGCAAGTTAAAAAAAAATAATTGAAATGTCGAAAACAAATAACTTCGATATTTTTTACATGTACAAGAGATACGACGATCGATACGATAGAGCTAAATGCAATATAAATAGAATTGTAATTGAATCATTCCCAAATTAGAATAGAAAAACTTTTTTATGTTTCTTGTTTATTTTTTCTCGGTTTATTCTTTTCTGTTCATCCAGTGACCTACTTAAACAAAATTTTCCATAATAAAGTTATCTAGTTCAAGCTTTTATGGTTTTACAATATTTTTAATACTCAGGTTACCTTCAAGCCATTATGATTTTTGGGCTTTATAATAATTATTATCATTTTCTAAGAATTATATTGAAAACTTATCTGGTAAATAATACAATGTGTTTTTTTCCATAAAAGGAAAACTTACTACCCTGTGTGGCGGTGATAAATAGCATTTGGACTTTTTTAATGCCCTTAAAAATGACAAGGGTCCAATTCGATTTAAATGTTGGTACAATAGACTTTTTAAGTGTAAGCAGTTAAAATAAACACAGTAAAACATGTATAAAGGTTTTCAAGATGTTTTTGATGAAGACTGTAACTGAAGACTGTGTAACTTTCGACCTTTTGACTACCTTCCTACAAAATAATGTAGGTAAATAGAACGACCCCAAAATTAAACTTAGTATTATCAACCATACTTTACGAAATCATTTTAAATAATAGTGTGGTATTACTGATGATTGCGATCGACTTTTTAATTTAATTCAAACAAAATATTTAATGACACGGATTGTAATTGTTGACTTAAAATGATTATTGTGTGCTCCAACAAATACGTTAACAGGATATAGCAATGTTCCTTAATATTGTGAGTCGTGAATACAAGTCACTCAGTTTGGTTGAAATCTCATTGCTCTCTGGCATGCATACTCTCCGGATGCTGAGCTAATTGGAAGTGTCAGCCACCATTGCTTCACACCCAGCACCTCCATGCTAAACGCCATCACCACCAATTCCTAACCCTTATTCTGAATCCATCCCACTCACTCCAACGGATATCCCAATTAGCAAAACAAAGATAGGTTTAAGGCCACTGACCTAACTGTAAAAGGTTTACAATTATTGCCTCTGGTATGCCCTCTGTTCCGCTTGTAAGCGCAAGACATTAATTATTAACTACGGTCTTAGATTCGTATTCGCTCTGTTGTATTATGTGTTACAAAACTATAATGATGTAGAAATTAATTAAATGTGTCTACACAACGAAAACAAACGCCAGTTCTGGATCAATGCGAATCCAATATTCATTTTTTAAATCAAGCTGAAGGAATAAATCATTCTCAAAAAAATATATTTTCATTATTTCCCTAACGTTAATGTTCTCGACATGTCAACGTCTAATGTTCTAAATATCTGCTGATATAAAAGTAATTCCGCCGTTTAAGAGTTGTGTGACTGACTAGCCTGATTGATGAAGGAACGTTCACGACAAAAATTCATTCCGTTCGAAATCTCTGACTTAGATGAAAGCATACGGAAGCTTTTCCCGTACGTTGAACTTTCAAATTCAGACTAATGTCGAATTAAAAAATGCTATTTTGGCACGGTTTCATTCGAGCTTTTAGGTACTTTTGTAGAATGTTGCTATTTAAAAAAAAAAACCTTGGTTAAACTTTGATAACTTCAATTAAAGCAGCGCAATGTTTAAACTAAATACATTAGTCATGTAGAACAATTGAATTGAAAACATTTTTATTTGAAAATTGTTCTTAAATCCGGATCATATAGTCAAACGTGTGTTTTCACTCTAACGTTTACGTAAAAAGTATTTTTAATGGAGACAGCTCTGCTTTTGTTCTTGTTGTTTCTATACTTTTAATGTACCTTTAAAAAGAGACAAAGCTTTAACTTTTTTTTTCTTTAAAAGCACCTTTATTTTATTTATTTTATTATTATATAAATAAAATAAGTAGCCACAGATATAGCCAAAATAAAAATATATGCAGTAATTAAAGGTTGAAGGGGAATTAAGTTAATTTGTAAATAAACTCTTTTTTTCATCAGCTTATGTATACATTTGGAGTTATATATGTTACAAGCGTCAAGTTTTATTTGAAGATAGTTTAATGGTACTTTTGTCTGTAAGTATGTAATAAAGTATTTTATAGAAAAATTTGGTTTACAATTAGAAAACTGTATTTTATTTACACATTGTAATAGAAATAAATTAATTGTACCTCATTATTTTGAAAAAAGCAACTACGGAGGATTGTCTTCCGATAAATCCCCGTAGAAATAGCGTTTCGAACCGGCGCGGTGGTAGTATAAAAATATGACGATTTAAAAGTACTTATTTTAAGTCTATTTGAATAAAAAATATGTTGACTTTGAAACCTTTTTATTAAAATAAATCAATCAGAGAAAATTGTATTTTCATATAAAATTATAAAAAAACATTAACTATATATTAAGGACGATGTACGAGGTCCATCAATCAGGTCCAGACGCTGGAGTTCGATTTCAAGACTTCATTTACATTAAAAAGGAGTAGTGCGTGTAAAGAACCAAACTGGGTATAGATTACGGTAATCAATTTTATCAAGGGAGGTTTATCAAGGTCTTGAAATCACCCTAAAAACAGTTTGATCCCAATTCCCGCTTTAGATTTGAAATTTAAGAAAATTCATTCTTAGTTGAGCTTTTAGACATTAATATTTTTTATGTTTAATTTAATTTAATCCTTGTATACAAATTACTTCCATTTGTTGTCCTCGTTTTAGTATTAAATGCTCGTTTTAGTAAAAAAACCACCACAAAAAATAACAAAGTTTTATTTACTCGTATATGAATAAGGCAGGCAGGTTAGAATTACAAAGCAGTTACATTGTGACTTAATACAAATACTGTGTTAATTAAATTCAAATCCTACAATAATTAGGTATAAATATAAAATGATATAAAATCATGATGATATTTCCGTTTAATAAGAAAACTAGTTAATGCTACGCAATGTATACTTATATTTTAATTTATACCTATGTAGCACGACAATATTGTTAATCATTAACGGAATAAAAAGTCATGGTTGCGACAATATTGTTAAACGTTAACGGAATAAAAAGTCATGGTTGCGATTTTTATGAAATGTAGTATTAATATTTTGAACTTAAGACCTGATCGCTATTGACTATTAAAATATAATATCAAAATTGCCTAATCGGCTATTTAATATTAAAGCTAGGTATTGAATTAATTTAAGAGTTCACAAAAATACACCATCATTTTAGGTAGGTTTCTTAATTTCCCTATATTTAGGTAATCTTAAGGTCTTAAAAACTTTAATTTAAGGTATAATTATTTTAAGTTAATTTTACTTTATTCACAAGTATTAGTAGGTATGATTCATACTTAAACAGGGATTGTGGCAAGAGAGCGGCATAGCGGTTTGCATTATTTGCTATTAAATATTATAATTTAAATATTAACACCTTTTTATATTAACATTCCTTACTACTTCACATAATTAATACAACTTAAACCCGACGTCTGACTGGAAAATTCTTTACATAGTTTGAATTCCGCATATCTCTTCATATTTTTAACATGTCAATGTATGGCGACAATTTTTGGATATTCGAATTTTATTTATTCGGTTTTAAGAAATCTAAAACTTCTTAAACAACCGTCCTGGGCAAACGAGCAGACAGTTCATATGATGGAAAATAATGCCACCGCCTATTGACACGGCTGTGCATTTGATATCACAAAACGCCAAGAACTTTTTGAAGAAAACAAAAGTAACAAATTTTCTGTAATAAAATCTTTTTAAAATCACCCACTAAGTAGAAAAATGTGGGGCCCAAGGTGTACCTACCAAATATGCAATATCAATAATATTCCTTTTTTCAACATACGAAACCTGATAATAGCTTAAATTTAATGAATTATTGACAAATAAAAGTTAGTTTAAGTCATATCATCATAGATACTTTTCTGTTAGAGAACGCTTAACAGATTCAAACGCGGAACGATAACAGCATCCGTTGCTTAATTTCCCGGAAACCGCGGTAACTTGCATAAAAGTTGACCTAGCTAAAATGTTATTGTTTATTCAGTGGTCGTGCACCTAACATCATAAATCACGCATTATTTCGCGAGGCACGAATCACTGCGGCCTAGTACGTGCTTATCTGCTGTTTGCAGTTTGAATACTACGCCGAGCGGTTTTCGACTACCATGTTGATAAATATTGCGGGATTCGTGTAAATTTGGGCCTATTCGGAAACGATACCCGTTTTTTTACAGTTCAAGTGGTGTACTTGCCTATCGAATTCGCTTGATCAAATAAAATAAAACGGATTTTCGCTCTGTCTCTATCTTTGTTTTACCACCAAAAGAATAAAGTATGTCTGAACTTTTCATTAGTATTTGATATACATTTATGATTTCAATTCCATTTCATAGCAATATACATAAAATCATACTCAACTTTGTAAACATTACATTTTATTTATTTAAATAGAACATAACAGCGTCATGTTGCAGGAAACATATTAAATAATAAGAAAACCAGATTTATTCTATGGTTTATGAAATGGTATGTGGGATTAGGAAATTATTGTATTTTGAATAGTTAAAATAATAAGAAGGTTTCTTGCTGGTGTCTTTCCCATAGAAATATTATTCGGAAAAGGAACAGTAAAAAATTATGACTTGAAAGTGTTTATTTTAAGTCTTTTCAAATAAAACATTTAGACATTCACATTAATTTACTTTTTATTTAAAACCTTCATTTTATTTCATTATGTTTCTACATTTTTTTCTACTGTAAACATAGAATGAAGCTAAATCTATACAGGTGTTTAATTAGAATGGGTTTTGATTTTGATCTAGGGATTGAAATTTCGAAAACGTATGTTCCAAATTTGTATGTAGAATTCATATAGAAGCCTTTTATGGGGTGAAAAGAGTTAAATAACTAAAAATCAACATGGTATCATTTAAAATTTTTTCTTGATCCCTAATAACGTAAATGTCATCAGATGCAAACATCTTGAAGAAGTCACTTGCGAATGGTAAATCATTACATACCAAGCTAAGTCTGATAACAAAAATGCAAATTAGCGATGTTCAACGTGTTTCCTATTAAGTGTTTATTATTAAGATTTTGAAGATAATTTTTTTCTTTAAGTTCAAAGTTTATGTATGCTGTTTGAAATATAATACAACTTACTATCTCTACTTAGATGGGTGAAATTTAACTTTAAATAATTTACCGATATAAAGAGTTATATGTGTGGTTTCAGCATAAAATTGTATTCATCATTGACTGTAAGTTCCTCAGAGTAAAAATATAAATATTAGAATCAGCAAAATTAATATTTTACTCCCACTATTAATATTGTTTTAATTACTTGTGTGTTTTCATTTTTAAGTTTAATAATGTTGAATAAGATTTTATTCCAACCTCAGAGTGAAGCAATAATAGGACAATTTTCAGCTTAGTTTGAAGTTGTTAGTTTGAAAACTCTGCAGTTTCTTTAGCTTAAGTTAATTGGCTTACTCCTATAATAACAACTTTTGTGAATTTCTGACTATGTCTATTCTATGTTATTATACCTATATCTGTTATTAATAGAATGTATTTAATATTGTTAATAATATTTCTTATATACGACTTTTGGTCGCAACAAAACTTTTGATATAAAAGTATCAAATATGATTATTATGTAGGTATATTAATTATAACTTGAAAACTTATTTTCTGTTGAATCGGTGTAGCAGTTTCAACGATTTTTTAGAACAGACACACATATTACGATTAGTAATTAAGATGATTTGTTTACTTATAATTATTAACCTATCATATATTTTTTGGAGGGAGCTTT
This sequence comes from Choreutis nemorana, assembly GCA_949316135.1. NCBI lineage: Eukaryota > Metazoa > Arthropoda > Insecta > Lepidoptera > Choreutidae > Choreutis > Choreutis nemorana. Next base: position 7,851,336 of record OX438598.1, read on the forward strand.
CTATGCTATTTTTTTGAAAACATACAACACATTTTTAAAGATCCAAATTAAGTTAGTATTTCTTCTTACAACTTTATTTAAAAGTTATACGTTTCCTTCTCATTTCAAGCAATCATCGCACAAACAGAGAAGAAAACAGATATTAGTAGTCAATGACGGACGAAGTCCTTAAATTTTTCGTTACTGTTTTCGATTGACTTCTATTAATATTTGTAATAATCACGTCGCGTTATAATTCATGCATTCCGTATTGTAGTAATTATAATCCTAGGCGTGACGAGATTGAGGTAGTTCAGTAAACATAGATCGCACATCCATCAACGGAGCTTAATGGCTTATCCAAATCAATTAGTAACTCGAAGCCCCTGTGTCTTGGATCGCATTATGTTATGCTGATACGCCATTTCCCATTTATCTTACAATGTCCCATTATAAATGGAAAGACGCGAAATTATTAATTAACGTTCTAATGAAGTCGTTTGTTTTTCTTCCTTCGAACACCTACGTTTGACAAACGTTGGTAAATTGAACAAACAATGGAATTAAATAACAGTCCAAAATGGAAACAAGTGTTTGAATTAATTTCTGAAGTAGACATATTTGATCAATTTGTTTTATGGCTCCGTCTCATACCCGTGATATTTGAGTTATCATAACATAATTATAGATTAACCACAAATGGTGATAGTTACGAATACCTTTTCAGCCATACATTTATAAGATACGTGCAAATAAATAAAACTTTTTATAATATCTTAAATTCATTAAAACCCTGGCCACACTGGAATATATACAGGTCATCGAATATGCGACTCATCAACTAAAAAAGTATATATTAAATTAAAAACGTAACCACCTAATAGGATTTGCCGCAGTCAGACAAAAAGCTCAAAACTTAGGTATACTTTGACGTCCACTCTATTGTAACTAAAAGTAATTGTCCTTTAAACAATATTACGACAGCCTAAGCCGATTTTCCAGTCTAGACCACGCAGAACATTAGTCAAAGCCGATGAAAAATTTCGATATAAATTATTTTATTGCCTTTGTCACACAAATTAAATAAGCATAATACGAATGATATTCACTATTGCATAAGAAAACTTCCTTGACTGAATGATGATTGTTCAACATGAAAAAGGCCGGCTTTGAGCGTCATCGCATTAGAATTTAATAACTTGTTGAATCACTTCCATACAACACAGCTAAGTTTAAAAAGCAATTTAAACAAACAAACACATCTGACGTGTAAGTTTTGTAAGCTTTAACTGGACTGGAAAAACATCTGAATTTCGGAAAAATATCATAAAAGAAGGGTCAATTGCCCATCATGAACTTTCAGGGAGCTATAATTGGGCCACAATCTACTATGAGTATAGGTATAAGAATATTATACTATAAAATGTTCTTTCCCAAAGTAGGTAATTTAGTTTTCTCAGATGAATTTTTATTTGAAAGAAATATATTTCTGAATTCATAAAGTTATTTTTACTAGTTAACTTGATATTCTATACATTTTAAATTTTGTGTGTAAACATTATTTGAATTCACGATCGTCAGTATCGAAAGTTGATAACGTTTACAACTAGGCTACTGAGATAATTAATTCTCTTTGGTGTTAAAAAAAGTCCTACCTACTTACTAAGAGTTTTATTCTTTTTATGAATTTTTAATAATATACGATGATACATATGTAGCACAATAATATGTAAAGTATCACTTAAAAGACACAAATTGATACAATTAGGAAGATATTAAATGTCGTTTGCTTTCTTTACGACTGTGATTCGACATTTCTTTCTACTTTTGCTACCTACGATTTAGTATTTCAGTATTTTAATCCAATGTGAATGGTTAAAAATTCTTCGAGGATCTCTTTAAAAATGTTTTTTTTAATCCTTTTTTTGTTATGATATGAAATTTTACTACACATCAAGACTTATTTTCTTAATAGCCTTTTTAACTTCAACGTTTTTTTACTTTTGTATTATTTCTTTTCTCTTCTCCTTCATATAATAGAAAATTATTGTGTCAATGCATAATTTTCCACTGTACCTTTTAATTCTATGGCTACTTGAGTATATCAACAATTACAATTTCAATTGCCTGTTAACATTTTTCATCTGACTGATACATGAGTCAAGCTCCTTATAACCAAATATTTAACATTGCTAGGTACAGTGGTAAAGTATTTAAACTTTAAAAAAGCCTAGGTGAAAGCCTAGTAATTCTGTGTGCTTTTTATAAGCAGTTACTTTAGCAAGACACGTTTACCATCAGAGACTCATGCGAATCAAGCCTACCAACTCAACTCTCTCCATCATTTGCCAACCCTAACCTAAAACAGTTCGAAGATAACGATACGTTATTTGTCTATCGAATTATGTTATTATTGTTGTTATTTTTTAGCAAAAAATATATAGTATATATATATAACGGAGAGGTCGTCGGATTTGGACGGCCTTGCGCGGTCGCCGACCAAAATGAAGCAAGTCAAGAACGCGACATTTCGGAAAACCAGTTGTGGCGATCCAATATCATGAATAATCAATTAAAAATACAACCGAAAACATATCTTATCGCCATTGAGTTTAAGTTAAATATGTCCTTTATTTTTAAATTGTTTATTTATTTAAAACGAAGACGATTATAGCACGTGTTTATTAGAAAAAAAAAACAAAAACTGGAGCACCTTTGGTAGAAGATCTCGAGAAAAATAATGTTGTTTTCAAATGTTTGTTTTGATCAAAACGAGTAAATTTACGTCACAAAAATACTCTGTGGTTATCATTATAATCCAATTTAATATTTTGGCTTTTAAAAGAAACATGGATTAAGAAAATCAAAAGAAGCTTAATTAGTATTAGAATTTAAATTTTTGATCGAAAATAATAGCCTTGGTCATTTATCCCGATTCACATACTGGAAGGCGTGGTGTTTTTATGAGGTTTGAAAAGAATTATAACATTAAACTACTGTTAGGTGTTGTAAAATATTGTTGCTCCTATTATTTTAATATTGAGTTGTAAACTAATTAGCACACTCGCTAATTATAGTGAAGATGACCGCGTTGTATGACAACATAATAACAAACATAGAATTATTTATCGTTTAATTAATTTCGTTTAACTGTACTGAATCGGGTATCCTATACAGTTAAATGTAACCGGCATACGAGGCAATTTTATTTTTTTTGAGATGAAGTTGTTTCATTAACCTTATCTTTTCGAAATATAAGATAACAAGCTGACGTGCAAACTTTCTATATTATTTAGTAGCTCCAACTCTCGAAAAAATTCCAATGTTTAACGTTTGACGCGAATAAATTTTAAAATATTAAATCTATCAAAAACGTATACCTGTTGAATAGATTGAGTACAATTGAAACATGTTGGGGAACCTTTCCTTCCATATATGTCAAAAAAATAAATACATCTGGAATAATTACAAGCAAACTTTTTATTGTAAAAAGCTTTGCGACCCCACGATACATTTTTTATTTAATTGTAATTGGATTTTTTATTTAATTGTAAATGTCATAAAACTATCAATTTTATTTATTACTGATAAACGTTGGTGATCAAATTTTTGTACAGAAAAACTGAATCATAAATGGAAATTTATTTAATCGCATTCTTTATTACCTATATTGTTAATAACAATATTTTAACGCATTTTTAAAGAATCGATTGAGTCAAATTATTATTTGAAAACAATAACATGAAAAATGTCTTTGACATCAAACAACAATGGTTAGAAATTGATAAAAATCTTATGTTTTATTGGTCCGTAATAAAAGCTTTTACTTTCTTAGTCTCAGATGTCATCAGAATAAATATTTTTATAAGAACCGTTACAAGATTAAAATCTAGGACTTGAATACACCCACTGACATAAAACATAGTTGTCCTATTTAATTAAACAATGTTTTAACCTACTGTAATGTTTAATGTTCTTTATCTACTTTTTAGACGAGGAGTTTCACAGTTAATACATTTTACAGAGTTAGTTTTTTTGCAGTTGAGTAAAATACGTTTTATAGAAAATACAAAAGTTCAATGCGGAATTTCTAATTTTTCAATTTTTTCTTTCATTTTATGAAAGTGGGCGAAAAAATTTAAAAGTTAAAGTAAACAAAAAAAGACGGAAGCTTTCGCTTCTATAGATAAAAAGTTACCGCGAGACCTTATTCAATTAAATTTTCTTTTATTTTATGTTAAAACCTACCGTGTCTTGCTTTAATAAATTTCTTAATAAATAAAAAGTAACTTGGGCAAAAATTTCACTTGTGTCAGTAAAAGTGCAAGGCAGTGTGCGGAGGCAGCGCAGGCGCCGTCTGCCGGCCGCCCCCAATAAAATGTCTCGTCGTATTTATCGACAACGGGAACCAGTCCGGACCTTTGGAATTTTCATTTAAGCTGCCTAAAAATAAACGACTTGCCTCACTTGTTTGTACAAACAAAAATGAAGGAATTAAAGCCCTTGATGAAAAAAAATCCTTTTTTGGTGTGTCGTGTCCGATCGAATTCCTTAATTTATTGTCAGTATCTTCGGATATACTTATCAATGAAAAAGTAATCTTACGCAAAGAATGCAAATGAGCTTTGAATGTTTTGAATTCTTGATCAACAAAATTCCAAAGATTGTTTTAATGGGTTCTATATATAAGACAATATTATTATTTTGTATGTATGCTATTAATTCAGTTATATGAGCGTCTTTTGCGCAGGCGTGAGCGCTGAATGGCGTCAAGAGGAGGCGCCGTCAGTCCTTTTGCGCCTTCAATGCTACGAATGTATTTTGTACTTAAATTCAAACTTTATTTGTGACATAAGTTACCTTAAACGCCTCGTTACGATATATTGCTAAGATCGCGTGTTTCCAAAATACTTAGTAATTTTTTTACCGTAACTTAATCGAAGTCGAGTTGAGAGTGACTAAACTCAAAATAATTGAGCCTCTTTTTTACATGTCACCAATGACCCACTTGAAAAGCTTTTGTCCCAAAATTTATGGACGTTATTTCCATTTCTGATGTGTTTGTAGTGAATTACTTTTTACGAAATAAGGTTACGTATTAAAATAATGCTTTTTAAACTAATAAATTTAGGTTGAGTTTTGGGTGGTGTAGGTAGATATTACCCGATTATAAATCAAAATTCACTTGAGCCTTTTCCCTGGACCAAGAAAAAAGGAGATCATAAATGTTTTCAATTTGACATTTAATATTTTCCTAATACCTGATTTTGCAATGTCATTACTCCTGTTTAAAATAAATTAAGAGCACCTACGCCCACATTCACCAATAAAAATACCAAAACTTATGGACACCTAAATACCTCGGATAATGCATCGTAAAATCCTTGGTGGCGCAGTGGTAATCCAATAAAAACAAAATAAACATAAATCTCGCACAAATAAAGACTGTACTTGACATATGGCAAGAAATATGCAGTCTTTCCGCTCTCACCTACGACTTTGTTGAGTCGAGGGAAAAGGATGCATACACATTAGCAAACTGCGATACCTCGTCTTTAAACTTAATTCCTTGGAACACTAAAAGCCCAAAATTGCTATTAAAGTTCTCCGTAAATGCATTTAGCAGGGTATATACAAATCAGATACGGTTTCAATAGCTGGAGGTTTCAATACCTTCTTGCAAAAAACAAAAGTTGCTGTAATTTTACCCACCTTTGTTTGCTGTTGAAAATATATATTAATGGAATCTATTCTATCTATTTTTGTTTCATAGTTGTTTCACCAAAGTTTTTTTTTTGACAAGCATTGTGGAATAACTATACTTAATGCAAATATGGATCGAACGTGTGTTCTCAATAAATTTTTAATGTATGTAGTCAATCTGAGGCAAGCTAACATGTAAGCTAAGGTTTTCCGAATAATCTGTAACTTTTTATAAAATTTGGTTATTTATTAGGCCAATAAATATTCCTGTAGCCAAAATATCTGGGCTACCATTTCATTTATTTAATGTTAAATTATTTGCTGTATAACGACGAAATATTGACGACTTAAAATTTATTAATTAAATTAATTATTGACTGAGGTTTAAAAAATATATTTCAGGATCTATTTATATTTTATTTTTGATGCTGTAACAAGTCCAATTGGGTTATATTTCAGTATAACTTTGAGCCAAGACCAACATTTTGAACTTTTCAATATTACCTTGTAACAAAACAAAGATTGATCGATAATGTCTGTTGAAAAATTTCAATAAAGTTTTTTGTAGCAATGTTATGAAAATTCCGTTTAAATTCCTCCTTTGAACCCAATTTTCCTTCATTCGATAAACCTCAGATATTCACATTGTAGACAAATACTTCGTCAAAAAGTTTTTTGGTTTTCAAAGGTAATCGTCACAAAATGTCCTGAATGTATAAATCGGAAATCGGATATAAACTATAGGCTTGATTTTTGTTAAGATCACTTTCCTTTTTTTTTGTTCAAAACTTGCTACAAAATTAAGTTAAAATACATTTATTCATACAAGTCTTTTATTTTTTCTAATTTAAATACTCTAAAATATGATTTCAGTTTATTAATGTTTTTGTTTTACTAATTTAATATAACTAGTATCACGCTTTAGCTTTAGTTAGAACAATTTTAAATCTGAACAACAGTCACAATCGAGTATATAACTTCAAGGAAGCATAATTTTTCAAGCTGCATCTAACTTTTCGCACCTATTTACAAAATTTCATTAAAATCAAATGAGTGCTTTCGGAGAACTTTTTAGTCTGAACGTTTCTGATCTCAAATGATTGAGTTGAAATGTAGGCCATTTCTTAGTGGAAGTGCGTCGACTGTTACTTGATACTTTTTATATCTCGAAGGAATTCGACCTTCGAGCGTCCTTTCTAAGGATTTTGCTTCCAATTCTGGCCCAGGCCGATCGTGATGTTCGTTTTACTTAACATCCGCGTGTGGTATTCGGAATCTCGAAACTTCCCCATAGGTGGAGGCAACCGCATGATGTTCATTGTTATAATGTTAACAGCTATGATATTTAGCATCTCAAGGTGTAAACAATAAAATTTATTGGATTCATATTTTGTCTTCGATACTATTTATATGTATCACACCTTTTGAGTCTTACCTTCACTTAAAATTCCTAAGTCATCGAACATCAACATTATTTGAAATATTTGGTCAAGAAATAAAATGTTGCTTTTTAAAATTTATTGTTTATTCTATATCTTGCTTACGAGTGTACCATTTAGATAACTATAGCACTGAGCCATTTTTTATGCAGTACAAAAAAACGTATTCCGACAGGGATTAAACGATAACATTGATAAACGAGATACGATTTTATTCTATTTTACAATGAAAGGTCAAAAAGCTTTTCATATTGGCTTTCAAAGTGTTCCTGTATCTGTACACAATGGTCGACCTTTTCAATGAAGAGGGCTTTAATATAGATATTCATTAAAAACATATATGTTATAGGTTTAAGTACAATAAGAATTTAAGAAGATACATGATAAATAAATAGGTGTAGGCATACAGACTCATGAAAATGTAGTTAAGAATAATGCTGTGCCGGCGGGTGGTGGCAAGATAAATAGTACGTGATTCATAATGCACCTCTAGGAGAGAATGCGGAAACAATAAGATGATTCAAAAAGTTTGCCATTTTGAAATTAGGCTTTTAAAGTCATAGGAACTTTTTCGGGTGATACGAATCGTATGTTGTGGAGTTACCAGGAAAGGGTGGGTTCGAATTGACTTCTATCTTCCCAAATAAAAAGTTTGATTCTCTCCGATTTAAAATCATGTGGTAAAAATACGTGAGTAGTCGTATTCATAAATCAAACGAATTCTTTTATAAACTTTAAAATACAAATTAATCAAAATCCCGATTGGAACAATTTGCTTACATTCAATTATTCATCTCCACTTTCACCCCTCATAAATTTTTAATGGGGTAATTGATACCGACCAAACATAGCTAAAAACACGCTCGATTAAGTTACCTTTCAAACAAACAAAAAACTATATTGAAATAACTTCATTCATTTGAGAGATATGATGCCACAGACAGACACGTCAAACTTATAACACCCCTATTTTTGCATCGGGTGATGAAATATTTAAACCACAGATTTACTAACTCAAAGTTAATGCAGTCTGACTTTGCTAGGACAAAGGTATTGTTTTCAGTGATTTCAACAATAACAAAATTTCATGACATTTTGCCAACATCTTCTGCTTGGCCACCTTTGGCATACTCTATGAATAGACAATGAACTGTTGTGAGATAGACAAAGCATTGACATTGTATTGGATTACTCTTGATACAGTTTCGAGTGACCCTAGAGACGTAAAAAACATTGTTTGTATCTCCAGCAACATGGCGAAATAAACATACGGCTTACCACATGATATTTATTTATCGTAAGAAAACTTGTGCCAGATATAAAGGTTATGTATAAAAACCAAAAAAAAAAATGTTTCTGAAAGAAAGTTATCTTAATTCGAAGAACTGAATTTTGTTTAAGGAAAATCTTAATATTTTACCAACAGATACTGGAATCAAAAGCTTATCAAGGTTATCGTTAAAATAAAGCCACTTTCAAATTCACCTATTGTGATGCATTATTTAGGGACTGGGGGAAAAACAATTTTTTATTGATTATTTTCCAGAAAGTGATAACAGAATCAAATGAGCCATCGCTAGTATTGAAAACACGAACACAAATAGAAAAAAAATATTACTCATCTATCCTAGGAAAAGCTGGACGGTCACGAGAGATTCTGATTAAATAATTCATACAAATAGAAATACATGATAACCTGTATGGAGTAAAATTAAAATTCATGAGAATCTCTTTACATTAGCATTCCATTCATAGTAAAGTCCAATAATAAATATTTCTATAATAAAGATCCCATTGGCGCTTTGCAAAATACATCACATCAAAGTTGATTAGAGGAATTACTAAGAAAAACCCGCGTTAATTTTAATAAGAACCAAAACATTTGTAATAGTTAATACGACAAAAGAGAAATAAAGACACCGGAATCAACTATCCTGATGACCTATGAGTATATCTTTTAAATTACGAATATTAAATGGCATATTTTAAAAGCTTTAGAGTTTTATTACTTCTAGACGTTTGTGTATTCGATGACTCTGTCCTACATTGTTTAAGTCTTTACCAATACATTTAGTCCCTCTGACACTTTGAATCTGTGTGAATTTATCTTCGCAATCTAACTATAAAACTATACAAATGTCATTGTAAGTAACTAAATATAGACCTTAAGAATTACTAGAAACTATTTATATGCAAATATGATGGAAAAATAATTCAGTAGACTCGTTTCTATCTCCATCTTCACTTAGGTAACAACCATCAAAGAATAAGCATTTATAGCAATCCTGACTTAATAAAAGCCTAGATTAAATTTGTAAAAACGGCCGTAATGCTCCATTCCAAACCTTTACCAACGTAAATAAAAATATACCATATTATTCTAATTAACAATCTTAAAATCATTTTATAGGAGGACGCGGGGGTAGCATGTTTGCTGAACCCTAAATAAATATGCATGAAAACGTTGCAATGTACGGTGATTTAATAAATCATCTGTGCATTTTTTAGCCAAAGAAAACATAGGGGATGGTATTTTAAATTAAAACAAAACAAGTGTCATATGCATTGACGTATGTTTTGTTGGAATAGCATTAATAAATCAAGGTTGGTATTGCGATTTCTTCTGTTTCTGTAAACAACCTGTGGGTATCCTCGAAAACATCAAGTCAACAATGAATTTATTGTTGTTTTTTTTTGTTTTTCTGTTGTTTTAACACAACAGTTATAAAATATTTTTTAGCTTTCATTGCGATAACGTTTGTCTTATCGTTTCGCGGTACAACAATGTTTTATTCAAGTTTGATAACCTTTAACCATGATATTGAATGTACTAAGAATTGTTTTCTAAAGCTTAGAATGAGTCAACAATAACGCCAAAAATGTTGTTCCTAATCCAAATTTAAAAGCGCAATAACTTGTATCCACATTTTCGCAAAATGCAAATAATACAGCATTTTATATGCAACGAAATAAATGAGAACATTTAACCTGTCGGCACCAAAGATAAATATTTACCATTTATATTGCAGGTATCGTTTAAATCGAAGTTAAATGAAGTTCAATCGATCCCTATCATTAATCAATGAATTAGCGCAATTTGTCGTGTAATATTCGCGTATCATCAAGTGCTTTTAGAGGTACCGTTTTTGAGAAGCTCTTTTGACCCAGATATAAAATTTTACCGAGTACCTATATCGTCAACAATGCTTTATTTATTGATGATAATAAAAATCATCGCGTATTTGCCGGTGACGCATACTGTTTTCGAATGTGTGCGTCTCACTTCAGTTTATATGTTGCAAATGTATAAAAGCGAAGAGTCGATTTCGAAATCAACACAATCATTTGGAATTCTCCAAGGAGTGCACAATATAGCTAGTGCCAGCTTATTTCCGCATGTGATCCTGCGTACAATTTACATTATAGTGCTTATGTGATATTTGTTGAGCTGCAAAGTTCAGTGGTGACTTATTGATACTACTCCATACAGTGCACAAGGATGCTTACATACATGGTAAAATATATTTTAATTATCTAAAAAAAGAAATTTATTTTTTTCTACATTTATTTAACTTCAACAGTTCTTATTGACAAAATTATATAAATACATGCCTATATACTATATCTTTTATATATACAATCAATATCTGTTAAAGCTTTAATTAATTATCATTTCGTGAAGTTAGTAATTCTTGTGTAGATCTAGATGCTAGATAGTGCTTGCTAATAAGATTATCGTTTGGTATTTCAGTGCTTGGTAGCCGCCTGCGCAGTTGCAGTAGTGGGAGTGCCCTTAGTAAGTGATGGTAAATGGCATCCTCGCAAATTTGGTGAATCTGGCAAGTAAGTGCAAATACCAAAAACACAATAGAATGCAGAAACCATTTTATCATTAAAAGACCGCATCAACTAAACGCAGTGCGTTATGACGCAAACGTCGAGCTTTTCGTTGGTAGTGTAAATTGTATGCATTAAAACTAATCTGCAACATGAGCATTCAGAGTGCTGCACGCCTAAATTTGAAACCACAATAAATAAAAAATCTTTTATGTTTTGATCGTGCGATATATATTATCTTTCTAAAAAGTGTAATTTCGATATAGAACTATAGATTTCGAACTAGTCTGTTTGTATCTATATGTATGTTCGTTTTAAAATGTTAATCCTTCTGGTAAAGGTACAACCGGCCGAAAGACGAGGGTAAATACGTTCACATTCCAAACCCCTATATCCACATCGACAATCCATACGACGGCGGCTTCGGGCCTTACGCACACGAAGATGAACCTTATGTTGGGGAGGCTACAGTTGATCAGTACAGGCTTGTGCTGACCCCTCCTAAAGACATACCCTTCTACAAGGACGGATACTACAAGAACAACGGCATCAAAATCATCAAACAAAAACATAACTACGAGGAGGACAAATACGATTTTGAGTAAGTTTTTGCAGCATTCATTAAAAATCCTCACGAATTATAGAAATTCTGATAAAGACTTCGTATGTATATATAATTTTGACAATTACCGTTAAATTCGTGAAAAAATCCTGAGCATGATAAAAATAAAATATATATGTTTATAGTACTTGCAGTATAAAACCTAATACATACCTCCTCCCTTAATTTTGATCTTTAATCCATTAGGTTCATTAAAAATCCTCAAAGTTTAAAAACAAGACCTGATCCCCATGACGTCTGTTTATACCTTACCTTCGATGCAGATATATATCAGATTTCAAAACAACTCACCCCGGTATAAAATTAGCAAATGTAAATATTCAAAAAGATCGGCACTGAAGGTCTGACAGGTCAAACTCCTGGCGTGCTTTACATGGAAATGTCATATGCAGCACAAATAGGCTTACCCTTGACGATTTGCATATCAAAAGCCAACACTGTTAGAAGAGGCAATGTATTCATAAATTCAATTAAAACCTCCGAACTGTTGACTGTTCTGATGGCTTCTAAAACTTATGGAAGTTTCTGGAAGTCAAATTCAATTTTCTGAATATGCATCAAAACTTATTTTTGGACAAATATAAAATGGCCCTATCTATGAAACGATCTAGCAATAAATCGTTCAAGTAAAATATTTGATAGACATTACGGGAATGTTGATCACATTTTAAGAGCCTACGAAAACTTTATTATTTTACTTCCGATAGTTAGATAAAACTATCGTTGGGATGTCAAACCAAAATACAAATCTTTTGATTGATCATATTGAAGATTATAATAACAAAAAGTGTTAACCTTCACCTATAGGTATTCATCAAAATCGAGGCGTAGATCGGAGTTGTAAAGAATATTTTTACCATAATAATAAATATATGCGCTATTATCAAACATAAGAATGCAATAAATTGAACATTCGAAACTTAATTAGCAAACAGATTTAGTAAACAGATGCAAAATTAATCGAGTTTATTCAAATATTTACATCCTACGCAGAAACTAAAAATAATTAAGAAATCAATGTTAAATAACTCTTTAAAGCACATGTGGTTGAGAACATAGGTTAGTTACGAAGTGAAACAACTTTGATTTTACTCCTATTATTTTAGGTTTTTAAGAATTACTTTTAATTTAAATTAAGAGGCTTCACATAACTGATTCTCTATTTACTTCCAACAGTTTCGAAACGGAAAACAAAATTCGTGCCGAAGAAAAAGCAGTATTGAAGAACCCCAACTCGATCGACGAAGGCATAGCATCATCAGGTTTCTATGAATACATTGGCCCTGATGGCTTCATGTACAGAGTAGACTACACAGCTGATGAAAACGGATTCAGACCTAAAATGAAGAGATTAGAAACCCCATACTCAGGAAAATGGGTATACGAGAAAGTAAATTAACTTTTAGACCACAATTTAGGAAAACTTATTTAATTGTCCTTTAGATGCATCGGCAACAAATTTAAAGTTTTTGCCTTACGAAATATAGAAAAGTTACAGCTAAAAACTTAAACTACTGTAACACAAAAAGGTTGAAAATTTTTGAATAATGTACGTGTACTCATAGTGTTCTAAAGAAGTCATTCCTATTTAAATTGCGTTAGTAATGAGCTAAATAACTTATCATTTCATTGTTTTGTTTTAATAATACTCAGTTCCAAATTACAGTTGTAGGATAACAAATATCATTACCACATAAACGATTTTGTTGGTCGAGAACCTTCCACACATAACCCTCTTTGTGTATTTTTGTATTGAGCATTGGACATCAAATATTCGAACGGTATTTTAGATGATAATGACGTATAAAAACGCCCAAAACACAAAATTGATACAAGAACAACCTATTTGTTTATGCATTTATGGGCTCTCTCGATTTTTATAAAATTTTGGCAACACTAAAGCTTATGGCCAAGTCAATTTTGTGTTTGGAATCTTAAAATTTTAAATATTCTTGAACATTTGCTTATGATTAAGATGTTCCTTTAGTCTAATGTCCAGACTTTAACTATAACAGGATACACACACAATTTTGAAAGAAATTTCGAAGATATACGTTGCTTTACTTACTAACTGTACTAAATAAGAGACAACATTTGAAAATAATATATTTCAATGTTTTATGAAACAGATAGCGCCTACCTAGCGCCACTAGTTCAAAACCTGTCTCAAAATCGTGGAACACCTGAAATGTCATTACTTCAAATAAATAATTACATTAATTATTTAATTAAAGTAGATTTATTTCAGTACAAAAGATAGTATTGTGTTCTATATTAGTGAATTTAGTAAAAGACTTTTAAAAATAATTAGTTTTAGTATAGCAATAGCAATATTATATTTTAATGTCTTAATACTATTTATGAAATGTGATAACTTAATATATGGATATCAATAGAAGCATTTGTATTTTATTCAAGCCTGAAGAAAAAAAATTATCGACCCGAATCTCTTTTTATTGAGAAAAATGATATTTTTCTTATTACATCTAATTACCTGAAGTAAAACAGATACCTATAAAAGGGAGTTAAAAGAAATTTGTATTATAATACCATACAAATAACATACATACCAAATTTTTTTATCGTCGTCTTAATTATTTCCGTGACAGCGCGTCAGAGGTCGGCAGGTGATCATCTTAAGTTTCTTTTTTGAATACTGGTAATTAGTTAATTGACAATGTTATAGCTTATTTGGTTGGAAACTCCAATACTTTAATATTTATCCTGGGTTAAAAATAAAAAATATTTGAGGTCTAAAGATATACAGAATTCATATGAAAACAAAGATAAAAGGAAGGCATTCTTCATGAGATAAAAACATGCTGGATTTTAATAAATAGCACAAATTGTTTACTTTATATTCCTTTGGGTAGACAGGTTGACAGTTGAGGAAGGTTGCTGATGTTTTCTAAAAACCAAAACGTTTTATTGTCAGTGGACAAGCAAACAAGTGCTCAATTCAAACAAAATTCCAACAATTCTACTTACAACGAAGGTTTAAAAAAGAAGGTGATAACGCAAATAAGTATAATAATTTAAACGTGAAATTGCTACCTTTCAGCTTAACTTGTACGTAAAGGCTTTCAATCAGATAAAATCCTTAATATTTATTGAGGCACTTTAAGCTTAATAAAATATACGAAACACGCAGTAAAGGATAAAATAAGCAAGGTTACTATTATAATGTAGCAACAGTGTCGTGAAATATTGAACTGATTCGATACTTAGCTTAACAATTATGACTTAGTATGTACAGTTTCGAGAAAAAACTAAATAACAAACCAGCACCACTAATTGTGGGTTGGTCGAGAAATCGAATCTATACGTTTCATAACATAACTTAAGAATGATTTAGTAAAATGAAACGTTTAACTAAAACAATCACAATAATCTGAAATGTCATTGAATTGGTTTGAGTGATGTTCTATTTAGGGGTTATTTAGGAAAGCTTGACCACAATTTTAACTTGGTACTATGCTTGGGGAACACGTCCGCTGAAAGATAGCAGACCAAAAGTTGCGAATTGGTGATAAGTTAAAAATATAAGGAATCTCTGCCCGCGTCTATTGTCATGCAAGTCGGTCGTGTACTTATAACGAATAAAATCCTTCAAAATAGCGAAAAGAATGCAAACCCTTGAAATGTAGAAGCTTTGAAGCTTAACGTTCACCTATTGGTAGAGGAGATTAATGTATGTATGAGTAAGATTTCACTATCAAAATCCTTTTTCAAAATTAATAATTATGAGTGAGACCTCGGTCTTTCTACAGGCAGATCTCAATAGTTGCGTTAACTTTGCCTTTAATTTTTAACTGTTAAATTAATATACTGGAATTAAATAAATTGTTTCAAGTCAAAAGACTAAGACAGCACTGTGCATGCATCTTTTAAGGATGTTATCTCTGGAGAGTAGGTACTAGCTCGCCTTGCGTGATCTTCCAAGATATTTGGTGAAATTGCTTTGGCTCCTGTTTTTGGCACAATTTAACCTAACTAAAAAGAATGTTCTACTTGAATGGAATTTATATTTGTTGATGTCATTTTAGAACAGTTCATACTTTTATAATTGAAATAAGTAAGAATTAATCGAAATTCCAGGTTCAAACTAAATTTATTTGGCATTAATTTTTAAGAAAATAAATTGGAAATGAACACTTTAATTAATAAAGGTAAAAACATTTACAATAATTAAATTACCTTTTCTAGGTGTTGAATTAAAAATTATCAATGATCATGTACAATTTTTCATTAATTTCTTGTAAAGGTTTTTATTAAGGCAAAGTACATTGACCGGAGGATCTTCTGCCAAGTATCCAGGCGCCGTTCTGGCCGATGCCGAAATATAATACGACAACAGTACTGTAAGTATAAAATTTAATAATCAAACCACTATCACATTGTACTTAGCATCGACGTTGATAAAAAAAAGCATTAGCGATTGATGATAGAGTTTTAAACTAGTCAATCAATCACTTAATCTTTAGTGATTTCAAAGATTCGAAAAAAAAAGTAATTGTTACTTTTTACAATTTTGACTTTTGTTTTAATTGGAACAAATTAACTAGCATACCAATGGAAAACACCCGTTTTCACAGATTCAGAAAATTATTTTTGCCGACCATGTCTAACCCGTAACAAAAATTTTAATGACTCAGACATTTTAATAATCCAAAAATACAGATCCACAGAAAATACGAAAATCCTTATTTACTACAAGAAACTATAAAGTGTCTCTAGAACACCGGCCTTTGATTTTTGAAGACGTTTTACTGTTCGGTACGAGCAAAGCCTCGTCGCATTGCGATCATGCTGGTGCACTGCGCCTTATCTGTACTCTTGCTACAACAAAATGACTTATAACAGTGACGGTATACCATCATGCCAAATAGAACTCTCACAAGTTTTTGCTCCAGTTTCCATTGTTCTTATTTTTGTTTCATTTTGCGGCACAACTGAGATAATTTGGTATGATAATAGTACATATAACGTGAGTATTGTTTTTGTCTGCTTAAAAAATATTTATAGTAAATAATTACGTCACGTTTTAATAACAATTTTATTTTATTATTTTAATGCATTGCATTTTTTTTTTCAGGAACAAGAAAAGGACCTGATTACTTAAGATTAAGATTTAACTCATCAAATTCTATAAAACGTTACCCAATACAAAATATTTTACCCTTAGGGTAATTGGATATTGACATGTAATATAATTGAATGTCTCTTCAGAGTATTTGGTCCCACGGAACCTTAAATTTTATTACGAGACGACGAAAAAATGCAAATTAACCCGTTACACAGATTTTTTTGCAACCAGTATCTTTAAAAGCTACTTCGTTACGCCATTTAAGTAAAATGTTTCTTTCATTTTTAATAGTTATTTTGGTTTTAAATTCTGGTTAAGGTCTTTCAAAGTAATCGTGAAAACTTTCTTAATGTCAAGTTTTACGATCACTAACAAAATGTTTTGTCGAAAAACCAAATGTATCGAATGTGTGGATTTAATCTACTTAAAAGTTTAATAATGGTGAACAATATTAAAGCTTAGTGTCTGCACGAGGTTATCTTCAGTACATATTTTGATGACACTATATTTTAAGCATACTATACCAGCTTGGCTGATTATCAACTGGTTCTCAATACGAACGCTTGTTTGCTGCCACAGGTAAAAAAGGTGGAATTAAAGTGCGTTTTTATACCATATAATTTAAGCCAAAAGTGGTATTGGTAGCTTTGTTTGTTACGTGCCTTGGTTAACCGACCGAACCACCCGATAGTATGAGGGTTCGAGTCTCGGGTGGCCGTAAGTTGTAGATACTATGTTCCTCATTGCGACCGGATAGTACCGACAGATTCGCAACTTGTCACACTGGGACTCAACATAAACATGCGAAATGCGGTGTGTAACACCACTGCCTACCCCTGTCGAGGGGTTAATAACGGCGTAAGTTTATGTTTATGTATGTATTTAGTTTATCTACAGTCAGCAATTTAAGTAGTTTTATAGAATTCTTTTTTTTCTTATTGAATTTTTTGTTCAACTGATCGTTATGTTTCGGGCAGTTTTAGTTCTAGTTACACAGATACGACGGTTTCGTGGCAAAAGCCGGAAGCAGGGGAGATTTGGCGCCTGCTTGCTTAATTGGCACCCACAAACTTCCCTGAAAGAAACCCCTTCGAACGTGATGCAGTAAACGGGAAAGCTAAAAGAAAAAACTATATAATTTCCCCAATTTTTTGCCTTGCTTGTTTAATGGATAAACATGTCGGAAATAATATTTAATTACTAAAAATACGTACTTTCGTGATCATTCAACCCAAATATTATTGTTGGTATAATTTACTCCGTTAATGATTAGCAGAAGTAGAGGACTAAGTAGTTGAAAGAAAATAGATAAGACATCTTATTTAGCAGAAATTCAACAAGTTTTCAATCAAAATCGATATATTTTTTTCCAGATCTCGGAGGACACCTATAAAACGCCGTAACTTACAAAGTAACAACTCTATTGGAGAGCAAATTCTATTCTTTCAGTTTGACCACATTGAAATAACATAAAAGTTTGCCGTTTGAGTCTGGACGCTCTCCAAATACTGAATGTCGGTGACATCCGCCCCGGGGTAACTGTTCTAACCAAATAGACACAATATGCCTTCACGTCCTTATTCCTATTAGCATAGGGTCGAAAATCCCACTAATTAATAGAATCTTGTATTTGGTGCGTAGCCAAATGCAGCCTTCCGGAGTCACTAGCCTCCAGTTTGGTTTTATAGGGAAACTATTGAATCTGTAAGTGATTATAACAAAGTTGCAATAGGAATTTATGTTTACTAATTTATAAAAAATTTCTTGCAATATCCATACGTTTATTGACTGGTGGATTCCAATGTATTTTCCTAGATACCTAATGTTAAATGTTTTTAAACAAAATGACATTTTCAAAATGGTCATCATCATCAGCCGGAAGACGTCCACCGCTGGACATAGGCCTCTCCAGATGTCTCCGCAACAAAAAAAAAAGAAACGTGATGTAACGTAAGTGCTCCGAAGCAATACAACAATATTGTATTGAACACATTAGACACAACAACTAACAATAATAACATTGGAAATCAAATTATATAAGTGAAATGAAAAAATTAAAAGAATAATTTTTAAACATTGATAATTTAAGCAATAGTTTAAATATACAATTGAATCATGAACTAAATGAAAGATACCTGATGCGAATGCAGTTTTTAAGCCTAAGTGCATTATTCCAAAATTAATTCCTTTCATTTGTTCGTTTCCATTAATTTAAAAAGCCATTTGGCTAAAGTCGATATAAAATAAAACGCGTACGTTAAAATGTTTTGAATAATGCACTCAAAAAGAGAACTCTATTTAAAAACCAATACCACAGAAGGCAGGAAAATAACAGTAGAGTTGGTCGGCCCTTAATTTTATCGTAAATTTCTTAATAAATTCTAAACCCTTATACCTAACTGGTTTCATCCTATTTAACATTAGTCTTATAACATTGATTCTATGACTTTTTAACATTAATTGTGTTTACTTAATATAATTAATTATCTCGCCAAAACACTTTAACTGTGACAAAATTTATTTAACATGTCATAACTAAAAAAGTTTAAAATAGTATGTGCTTAATTCAAGTTACAATTCTGTCAAAAACATTCTTTGGCTTTAATTTAGATCTCACTTTGCATCGCTAATTATTTATTTTAAGTGATTTAAAGAGAATGTATATTTTTTAGACTTCAAAACCGTTTTGGCAAACATTGTGCAAAGTGAAAAACGACGTATTGTTTAATCATTTTGTTAAAACCAGCTTTTGTTACTTAACATTAAGAAACTTCAGAAATTGTAAGTACCAAGGGTGAGAGTTATAAAATCCAAACCGTTTTAGTAAAGCATAAAATTCAATAAATTTAACGCTGGGGTGCAATGAACACTTTGAGAAACCAATTCCCTAAAACTAGAGTCGTTCCCGACGCTTACTTGGCGTCGTCAAAAATAACGTATGCTAAAAAATGCAAACAGGAAAATTTAATGGTTCGTGAAGTAAACCCGCTACCCGGAGTACTACGGAATTGCCCTCCATATTTCCACTTGAAGTCCCCAACTACGATTCACTATTTACTAATGTAATAATTCGTTCGAGATCGTTTCAACTTGAAAAAATATTCAATTAATTTTAAATTTCAAATTTATTATTCGGTTCATGTAGATACGTCATACGATCTATCACACCTGAGTTTAGACAGTCTTGCAGAAAATGTTAGCAATAAAACAATGGCGTATTGATCAATTTAATATGTTAATAATTTAAAATTACAATGTACAATGTATTTTATTGACAAAAAAATATTTTAAACAAAATAGAAATGAGTTTCGATGGTAGCGCTACTGAAACGGGGGGACGCGTATGAGGATTTTCTTAATATTACTTACTATCGCTTATTATTCTAAGCTATTGACTTGAGCAAGAAAATTGCGTTTCGTCTTGTTTATGTAAGGGAGTAGATGCTTAGAACGCATGTCATAGAAGATAAGGGCAGCATAAGGGCAATAAGGTAAATTTTTCTGGTACCTCGTAAATATTGGGACATTGTATCATAAATCTGGTTGGAAATTGTGGGGTGAATTTTAATACTCGTTCATCATCACAGCTCGATATTTCCTTATCTGCTTCCGATGCATTGCTTCTCTGTTTTGCTAAATGGTTTATAGGGGCGTGGTACAAATACGTGGGATTCACTGGTATCTCCCCTTTGTAGAAGTACATGCGGCTAGAAACATTATAATAATAAATATGGTATTTTAATAAATTTGTTCATAAACAGAAAATATCAGTAAAAAATAATCGAATATCTCTTTGTTATTTTATTAGTATATAATATTTTTATAAAAACCATTTCTCTTCAGATAACTTAATAGTCACATTTATAACTTCTTAAGTTTTTGCATGTAGCTACGCCTTTTCATGGGCGAAAACAATTATGGTAGTTGCATCTGAATTCGAAATGAAATTGTTACTTTGGAAGAAACGAAGTCCTTTGCTTCAAAGAACTGAAAACATGTATTGTTCCGCTTTGCAGCTGCCTTGGAAATTTTGAATGAAGCTACTTTGAGCATGAGTGTTAGAATTTTGCACTTTTGACTTCAGTGTGTATCGTGTCAGATTATGTTTCCGAGATATATTGCAGAAAGTTTTCTTGGTACCTTTTGTCAGGTGAAAATGCAAGAATACAATGTATTTTGAATACCTATCTACAACGAAATAACGTCTTAGTAATATTTACGACAAAGTATGTGCCATTTTTGAATTTAATCGCTTTTCATTTTTATAAATTATCATTATTATATCAAAAAAAAAACTGGGAAAGTTCTTCAGAACTCGTAGGTACATACATACATGTAAAAAAAAATTTCATCTGGAGAATCGAAGATTGTTTTTTCAGTTTTTTCTATTTTTTATAATGTAACTACAAATTTATGGATTTCGGATTTTTCTGTACTAGTAGTTTATGATACTTCTTACTTAATATTATGATTTTAGGTCATCGGGAAACTTACCCGTAAGTGTAAGTTAAAAATTCAAAGTCGAACTTATTTATTCGTGCTCAATAATTTTGGTAGGTACATACTGCAGATGTTGTGGAAAGATACCGATGTGCAGCCAATTGGCACACTAAAGTCATTTCATAAAATAAAAAATAATTCAATTAACATTTAAGTAACAGAAAAACAATTATAGTGAAGATATAATACGTAAAGTTTGATGTCAATAAAATTAGAAATTAATAATTATTGAAAGTAAATAGAATATATACGTTTAGTCAAAAAAACACAAATGAATAAAAAGCCCATGTAATATATCCAAATTCGAAATGGATATGCGAGCAACTGGCATTTGATTATGACGCAAGCTCATAGTCATTTCAACATTTTGATCCCCTTGCGAGTGAGAGTGATATGGTGATACGCAATATAAACAACCGCATCATTTGATTGCGTTGACATAAAAAAACTTCAAGGGACTGCAGATTTCTTTATGCATTCCTGAGAAATAGTGTTTGAAGGGCCGACAGACAAACAGATAACAGACGGACAACGAAATTATTTTTCGTTTAGAGGTACAGAACCTCAAAAATAAATTTACAGTAAGAAATATAACTCAAGTTAAACAACCTGCCTAATACCCGAAAATTAATAAATAATCGGAACTACAAATATGTAGGCAGGCATGTATTAATTCCTTAGCTATAGAGTTTTACCATTCAGTATTCTATCAAATCGATCCCCATAAAAGCACTACAATGTTTAATTAACAAAAAGCATTGAAACTAAGTAGGTATCAACTACCGGCACTTCTTATTGCCAGTGTTTTTGAAGCTCCAGTAACTGAAGTATTTAATTAAAAGAAAGTAAAGAGAACCGTGAAGGTAGGGTAATCTGTCAAAATTAATTAAACAAGAAAAAGTCGAGATACTAAAGAATCGGAGTTTCTTTAACAAGACGACATCCATTAAAGATTTTTCCTACTGTTCTTAATTTTAAGCCGTCCTAATTAGCTAAGCGTCAGGATTTCATAAAAGCTTGTTAGACACTGTTTATCTTTACAAAATTAAAACATTTTTCATTTGCTTCTAAATATGAACATATACTTCTTTTTTGCTGTTTTCTGGGCAAGTTGTAGTATTCCAGCATTTTTAGTAAAATAATTCAATCACCGTTCGTTGATTTGTTCTGAAACATCATTCAAATTCTAGACATCATAATTCAGAATGTCACAACACAGACCAAGATTCTCAGATTCCTTGGAAAATATTTGTTTAAATATTGATAATTGCTTGATGCTCGTTCTTCAAATCGCCACTATGTGTTTTTATTTGTATATTCAAAACAAACGATGTTTTACTAAAATACAAAGTCCAAATCCAATTGGCAGCTTCCAAAGTCAGCAGATCCCACAGTGGAATATAAAGGCGCCCGTGGCTTCACTCCCTTCAGGAAACTGCCTTTACCTACAAAAGACCGAATTGCCCCTTGTGATTGAATTATACCCCTCGTTTTCTGACGATGGGTAGGCTTTGTAGGGTATTTATGTAAAGCTAGTTTCTATTCAATGTTTTCTTCACGTCTTACCGACGAATGAAATGCAATTTTCGTGGTCATAACGGTGTTAACGTGATGAAACGGGGAAACTGGGCTTTCAACCGATTGCTATTTCTCTTAAAGTTATTTGAACTTAAGTTTACACATCTAAAATTGTTTCAGTAAACAAATACACCAAAAAAATTAGTAACATTTTTTTCCGTCAAGATGAATGTAGATTTGTTAGGGATATGTTTAAATTTCACACTGAAATAGCTTGAATTATCGTTCTGTTATTGTAAAATACGTCTTTCAAGTTGAAAAAGCACTTCCCGAATAAATAGAAATCTTTTTTCAAAGGACCCCTTTGCATTGGATAGACAAAAAACCTTAAATAAAAAAAACACAAAATAAAGGAAGGGAAACGAACTTGTCAGCGATGTCTCGACCTCAAGCCAATTGAATTTCAAAGCTGACAAGCTACTACCACAAAATTTATTCAAAGAATAAATCTGAAAATTTGTAGATCTAAAGGCATAAAGGAGAAGTGGCGCCGACGCGTCGACACAAAGGAATTTCTAAATTTCACAGCTTCCGCCTCGGCTGTTTGTATTTATATGAGAAGGCGGGCTAAGAAATGACAAACGGCTGTGGGGAATAACGAAACTATGTGTAACTACTAGTTAGGGATGCCACATGTAAAAACGCCTGACTACAACCAAACTCTACTCTGTTTCGCCAAATAAATGGATTCCGTTCAAAGTGTTGTACATATTTGTAGCTGCATTATCTCGACTCCATCTTATCCAGGTCGAAGTGGCAGCCCAATTTTTTTTATGTTATTTTTACAAAATAATCCGAATGTTATACAAAATAATCCGAACTGGGAGTCCATGTGTAACTTCTTATCATTCTAATTCTGATACCCGTTCGTACAAACAGCATGAAACCTTTTGACCTGTCTGCGGTTGAGTATCTTGGTCATTTGTCACCAAATGAAATCACTGCACAGTTCTAACCAGTTCTTAGGTTTAATTGCAATAGATGGTCTTTGTTTTTTACAATTCTTGCATGTTTCATTACAATTGTTCAGAAATTTTGGAATTTGTAGTCTTTACGTACTGTGACATACACAACACAGATCACATAATACGTAACAAGTTTGCGTGACTGAACAACTCCAATTTGAAGCTCTGTCCCGCAACAAGCTGTTTTCGAGTATTTTACTTGAACTTTTATGAGATATGAGATCACGTTTGACCTTCGGAAAAGTTCAGGAAGTTCTGCTCTTTGGAAAAATGTTCTAGTTTTACGTTCTCCGTGCTGAAATCGTCGTTCAGATATTGTTCGTTTTTACTGTCATTTTCAACTAGATTAAAACCCTAGGCGAGGAACCACAGTTCTGTCAACGTTTATTGCCATAGCTAGAATATGCTAATAAGAATATTAATTTGTGGTTTCTTTGGAAGACAAACGACATAAAGGTGTATACAAGTTTACTCAAAATCAAGTATTAGAGCTGATCTTCACCTACGTAATATGTTACTTGGGTAACAATTCCAAGATTTTAGCCAGATTATATTCGATTAAATAAAATATGATGACAGCATTCAGCATACAAATGTATCTACGTACAGATACTTAACATATTTCATTTTATTTTTCCCGAAACTACAAAGGCGTTAGAATACGCCTCGCCGTTTTAAATAGCGAAAATACGTTGTGCTGCAGCTGGTGCATTTTGCCTTATGTTCTATCTAGGAACTCTATATTCGCACTACTTTACCTACTAGCACCTAGCACGTACTTTTAAAATTAAATGTTCAGAAATGTTTCGTTTAAGATTCTTGCTAATATCAAACACAACTAGAATGTTCCAGGGTTTTCAGAGCTAGTTGGTACTTCAGTTACAGTAAAGACAGATAGGTTCAATTGACTATTTTTTTTACATTTCTTTGCATTGTAGTTGCAATAACTATTTTTGAATTGGATTTTTTTTATTTTTATAAAAGAACACAAGAGTTTTAACACTTTTTAAAATTAATTTTCACAAAAAAAACTTTATAAAAATTTTCCTGACAAAAATTTTCTTTATAGATAAATTTTAAATTCTTTCTTCTTACTTTGTTGAAGCTTTTAAAACGCCTTACGTTTACTAAAAGCAACGTGTCTTACCTGTTAAAAGTTACAGTACTTACTTTCATTGTGTAACAGGAGCTTACGTTGCTCACACATTTTACACAAGATCAGGTAGGTACATCAGTAAAACATAGTGATCCAATAAAATAGTACAGCTATTAACACTAATTCTGCATTTGTCTGATATTCTATTTACACTTAGAACTCTATGAATAATCAGATTTATCAAAATGGATAGTTTAAAACTATTTATATTTATTTGTAAGAATCTCTTTTTATTATATAATAATGAACATCTTATGTAAGAAACAGTTTATATGTGCATAAATAGCTGCATTATCATTGAAAAATTAAAAGGAAGACCTGCCGTTGGCTTTTTAATGTAGAGTGTGGTGCTACCGTTCGTATGGGCACTTTATGGCCACCACAAACTGTCACGAGCCATACTGCGGTGTTGAGACACTGTTGCAGACATAACTTCCCTTTTACAGTCTTTGTTATGTTATTATAAAGAAAATATAGCTTCAAGCATTTAGAAATTAACATTTGTAACCTTAGTATTTCGATATAAATATGATTAGAAAAAAATAAATTTGAAATAACTCAATTTATACTAATATTTTATATAGGTAGGTAACAGTGGCGTGCCTAGAGTTTTAGTACACGCCAAGCCGAGAGATACACTTCATACATCCGTTGTGGACTTGCTAGCGTGGACGAGCTCAGCAAAGCACTCAGAAGTTTGCGAACATGTCAGGAAAACCACAATTTCGGTGGCTTTAAAAAAGTCGGTTGATTTGTTATTGAATGAATAAAAGCGCGAACTTATTTTAGTTTGATAGGGCAAGCCGGGCTTTTGGGCTTCTATGACAGTACCGCCACTGGTTGGTAAAATTTGTTTTTGGGAGTTTTTAAAATTAAAATCAATAAATAGTGATCGTAAAAAGTAGTGAAACCAGCTGATTGAAAACTCTTTTTTTTTCAAATTTAATCCGTACTGTAATGAGATTTTGTTTTAAACTCGAAGCGGTCTTGATGAAACAGCTAAACTCCTTAGTCTTGTTTAAGTCAAATAAAAGGACTTATTAAATTGTAAGTACTAACTCGAAGGAGCGACAGTAAAATTGTACTGTCGATCTGTTCTAATTAAAACAGGAAAAACTACAAAGAGACTAGAATTGATTGGACAGGAGCAAATTGTGCTCGAACGTCGTCGGAACAATAAACTGTAGATATACCTATATCTACTTAAGTATCTCCTAAAGACAGAATTTAAAAATAACCAGTATTAATTCGAAGAATTTGCTTGAGACTTATGCGTTGTTTTAGGCTTAATTAATTAACAAAAAATAAATTATGTCATTGTTGTTACAAGAATTTAAAATAACTAGTTAGGTACATACTTTTTTTGTGAATGACAATGGATATTTAGGCAAATTTCTTCGGATTTTAATTCCTTGAGGCATGAAACTAGGTACTGGTCAGTAGCCTTTAAAATTGGAAACCCGAGATAAGAATAAATCAAATCCCGGTATAAAAGCTTATAGGTATTCAAGCTATGGAATTAAACTAAATAACTACCGAACACTATAGCTAGAAACAGAAAGGTTTAAGAATTAATCCACTAGACTTCCAGGTGTTAAATCATAAGTTTACGTCTTTTCTGATGTTCAGTCACGTTTGGCCTGTGGCATATATTATAATCAGCCCAGGGAATGCTGTCAGCCGAAGCGTTTTAATAAATCAGAAGAAATGACACCGAACGCGTTTACCAGTCAACATCTCTCTGGGTGGTCTAAGCCAGACGCCTTCACGCTTATTTTCACACGTATGTATTATAAATTATATCAAATAATTTATGCAGTGCTTAAGTATTTATTTTTACCTTTGGATTTTTTCATAAAAGTTGAAATTTAATTTTACAATAAATATTTTTTGTTTAATCTGTTTACAAAGTATTTCATCAGACGTCCAGAAGATCTAGCAATGATGTTTTTACACAATATTTGTGATTATTGTGTTTGCAGTTTAGTTTAAAATTTAGCAAAATCAGTTTCATTTGGATGTAAAGTGGATTGCAACAGTCAGCCTGAAAAAAAGTAACTTTAAAATTAACGAAACGTTGCCTTTTACTGAAAAATCTTCTCGTAATCATGCTAATTAAAACCAGAAAGCATAAAACAAGTATCCGTAACTTCCTGCTAATGTAAGAATTATTTCCCTCGGAATAAATAAAAAGACTAATTGAAAAACTCAGTACCTCCGCACAGTTTGAAACTCATACTAGAAAAAATTCTTTCTTCCGTCTGGTTAGTACGCATCAACTGAAAAGATTTTCGCTAGTTCATTCCGCGGAAGATTTTTAATTTCTTTCTCTCCTTTAAATTTAAAATCCCTGGCTCGGTGAATACGTAATACGAAACACTCGAAGCGTGATTTTATAAAATTGCGACCAACTTTTTGATTGAGATAGAATGGAGATAGTTTTAGGGGCCCGTAGATTAAAAAATACAGATAAAACTCAAGTGTGTTTTTGTAGTCAAATGTTAACAGCAAACATTAGAATACCGTGACAGACTTTCCATGTACTAATACAACTCTAGTAGTAAATATTCTTCATAAATTAACATTATTATTTTATTGATTAAATTATTTCATACCAGAACAAAGGTTTTATTTATTTAAATGAACAAATACTTCATTTAAATAGTCCAAAAAAATTTCAGCAGTACATATTTAATTACTTTGTAACAATTTAAGATTTCTATAACTTAAATCTTGAAATCAAAAATAAATACAAATCGGAACCCTTAGTGTTTTCATAGAATTTTATATAAAACTCGGGTTAGTGGTAAAAATTAAGTGAAGAAGTATTTAAAAATGAAGATGGAATGTTCTATACCGACATAATTGAAATTTTAAAAATCCGCAACAACTTTTGTGAGTACGTTAAAATATAATTTCAAATAATGTTAAATGTAAATGACAAAAATATTAAAAAAAACATTTTTTTACTCGTAGACATGGGCAGGCAGCAATTTTAATGATAAATACTTAACAATTTATTTAAATAAAAAATTAAGTTAAGAACTAATCCCCGTCTTGGTAAAAAAGCGTATAACAAATAAGTATTCAGAAAGCACTTACCTTACCAAACTACAAATGTCTATAGTTTCATGAATTAGTGACGAGTAGGTATAGTCAAAGTTGCAGGCACATGGGTAGCAAACTGACAGATACAGGATGATTGATCATAGATAGGGCGTCCGACCATGACTGTACTTACTAACTTGACATTTTGTAGTCAGGTAAGGTAGGTGAGTGTAAGACTTTGTTGAGACTAATTAGTTTTACGCTTTTATTATTAATTTAATTTATATAAATAATAATTATTATTGAAGTATTTCATAATTTCTTGTGGATAGCGTATATTTTTCAATGAGAAGCAATGAATATCGAAAAAGCATATTTTTATCAAATGTTGGTAGAAAGTATAACCGCAAGGTTAGGGCTTATTATGTACCAGCTATTTTTCTTATTTCGATTGCGCCTGCGATCAGAAAAGCCTGAGTTTAAAAATTAAATTTTGACTTTATTGAATAAGGGAAAAATAAATATTCCAGTTATGCTACAGTAAGCACTCATTATTTTAACGTTTTTGTATGAAACTTTGTTTCGCGCGCTTTTCAGACTATACAAATTATTTATGCTCATCGCACTGCGCATGTTCGTATACTTTTAAATGACGAGCTTTTGAAACTTAACTTGTTGTATTTGCTGCGTATTTAAACCTCTTGCTTTTAATGTATTTTATGATATGAATAAATAAATAAAACTTTCTTTGCTAAAATTTGACCTTGAAGTTGAAGCATTGAAGTTTATTAATAATTAGGAAAAACTCGTACAAATCAGAACACAAACGATTTGTTCCTTCTCCAGCAAAGCAAAGACTAGATTATGTAACCCGGAGTAAAAACTTAAAACTGTTAAACCGCCGCTCAGTTACGCCAATTTGGGTACAACCAACAAAACTCATTGACAAGATCCTATCGTGCAGAGTTTAAGAACAATTTTTCTCTTAAAGCCAAACAAATGAGGCGCCATTAGATGGAGAGAGAGCGCTTAATCTATTTCTGACGAGTTCAGTGACGCCGACAAAGACAAATCGACATTAGCCTACCCACACGGCGCAAAGGCGTCCCACTTCTGTTTCAATTCCACTTTTATTTGCGGATTAACTTCTTATTAGTCATTGTACCCCAGGCTCCTCTCCTATCACAAGCCTTATGAATGACTCAATTATTTTGCCGAGTCAGAACGAATTCAACTAGAATTTAACTGAACTCGAGATAATCGTGACTTATTTGGATTGCTAAGTATAATTTGGAGTTTGTTAGAACGTTCCCATTTCGCTCAAAGCTCTCATTTATCAAAGTAATTATCAAAAGTTAAGAAGACATTATTAAAAGACAAAGTTCATTATAAAACATGTGTGTTTCGTTTCTTTATTGTGTGTTCTGCTATGAGTATTAATATGCTGACGATGTATTTATGTTTTTCATGTGACAGATTTAATGGCTTCTATAAATTCATTGTGATTAAATATTTACAAGGAAGTGACATTGTAATTTTAAAATAAATTAAAAAGTTAAAACGATTCCTTTTATCTCGTACGGAATCTTTTCTTGATATTTTTAAACATTTTATATTTGATTAATTTTATTAAGCGATTGATATTAAACCAACATCATTTTTTTTGTTTTAAAATAATGGTTATTTGTAAGTATCTAAAATCTGCTATAATCTAAGAAATCACCCTATTTTTTCTGAAAAATTCTTGCTTGACTTCTTCCATATGTGCAACTGCTTTACGACTGTATTACCAGTGCATTTTGATGTTGATTCACAATGAATCTTATACGTTTCTAATAATATATTAGGATAAACCAAACACTAAATATACCACGGCTTAAAGCATTCAGACGCATCGAAATTAGCAACAAGTCACTTCAAGTCCGCCCTCATTAAGTTGAAATTTCAGCGTCAATAAATAAAAGTAAAAACTCAAGTCTGATTCAAAGTAGGATCTATGCACCATGCAATAAGAATTATTTCGCCATACATCCATTCTCACAGAAAAGTAAAAAAATGTTAAAAGGAGGAGTCACTCGTGTATATTTCACAAAAGACAAGTTGAAGAATCTCGAAACGTGTCATCTGTCACTTGGTATTTAAAACGATATGTTATTTTTGATGTCCTGCTCTTAATAGTAGTCACAACCCTTCCAAACCTGGAATATGAGTCAGGCTATTTTACTCTGTATTTTTCATGCAATAAAGACCGGAACTAGTTTCATCTTTATAAAAAAGTTTCAGTTTGTCAGTATCTATCTAAATAGTCGAGACAGCTGTCTGAAAAGGCATAAGTTTGATATTTACAGATGGGCTAATGAAAATTCTTTCAGGTCGGTGCTAGAACAAAGTGATGCATAAATACTTGGAAAAAATGTAATAAATGCCAAATTGTCAGCGAATACATCTAAAAGCTTTTAATGTAAAGACTCGTATATGCACGTGAGACTTGCCTTTAGTTTTTACTGAAATTCAATAAAATTCAAATACTTTATACTTGCCTTCATGTAGCTTTAAGATTTTTTTAATTTTAGTATCAATATACTAAAATTAAAATTATAATTTAAATAAATTATTGTAATTTATTGTATACCCTTAAAGAAAATTTAACTTTGCAAAATATTGGTTATAGGTAAGTCCAAGTTCAAAAACTGCTGTGTTTTTCAATATTTATAATCGATTTAATGTAACCAAACTTTTTAGAAATGATGCTTCGATATTTTGGCTAACGCACAAAATTTGGAGTAATCACCGAACATTTTTATAAGTAGTCCGATTATTCGTTATTTAAATATAATGTTCAGTTGTGTAGGATCTAATGCAAACTAGATGTAGAGTGAGTTATTATTGATTCTTCCAAGAAATTATGATGATGGGGCTGACTGACCGGCTACCGTCACACGTGTGCTTATGGCAGCTAAGTCCCACGGCTTCATTTGCTTTTTGAATTACGTTCTTACTCGATTAAATATAGTCCTTTTATAAAGAAGCCAATGGTACTGCAATCATGGTTATGTAAACCTTCGCAAAATGTAGTTCTATCAACATCAATCAACCGTCTCAAATAATGTCTTTTTATTTCTTATAAAATAAACTGTGTAATTACAGAGAACGCAATATTTTCTTCACTAATCAATGTTCTTCAGATATTTCACCGGGCGAATTTAGAATAGGTAAGGGCATGTGTGATTATTGTGAGAGATAGTCTGACCAAAACCATACATTGTTAAAGTCCAGAAAGTTCTTGACAATCCCGGGACAGACTCTGAATAAGATAATCAATAATGTTTCATGTAGGTATTCAAGCATTTTCTCACACAATATAAATGTAAGATAGTTCAATTGAGAAAAAGTACATGGTATGAAATAGGTAGGTAACAAGATTACTATTTCAGGGTTCGTTAAATCGCTGTTGTGAACGATGTTGCCCGAGGCCGGAATACAAAACGGTACCCATTCGGTGGGGAATAGATAAGCAAACATCGGAAAATATTTGCCTTAGAAAAATCGTCTTGGAATCCGAGCGCGTGTTGTGATAAACACGACTATATTTGTCTCTGTATATCACTGCTTCTCTACATAATTTTGTTGGCACTCCTAGTTTGCAGAATAAAATAAGGATATAAGGAAAAATCCTTATTACGCCGATGCTAAAATTAAAATAGGCTAGGGAGATGCGACAAAATATTTAATTCCATGACTTTTCCATAATGTTAGCGCCTGTTTGATAAGTGTTCGGAAAATGGGACATGTATAGGACCAACTCCAATGCTTTCTTTCAATTGCAACTCCGTCTAATTATTAAGAAGCATCACCATCGCTTAGTACTAACAAAAAAACATTATTACCAGAAAAAGTCTAGAAATTTCAGAATCGCCTCTCTTGTTACTAATCTTCACTTTGTGTGTCTACAGAAGGCTAAGAGAAACATAACAAGAAACGAAATTTAGGTCGCTAAGTGTATCAAGTAGTTTACGATTTTTTAGGGACAAGATCAGAATAAACGCCACAAAGGTTTTGACAAGACCTTGCCTCGGAACCTAACCTAATAAATTTAGGACAGTACAACAAATTGTTTTTGTCTACTGTTTCAAAAAATATAGCAATAGTTTTGGCTGTGTGAAATATTTTTACAACCAGAAAATAAATAATCAAAAATTTCTTAGTAGAGTTGCATAAATTGGAACAAACAATAAGGGAATCCTAAACTACTTTTTAATAAACGTCCTATAGAGTTTAGTCTTATTTTTTATTTTAGTTTTATTTGGAGTTCTGGCGTTACGTTATTAACTATGCCTTTAAGAATAATATTTTTACAAAGATGTATTACGGTAAGGCTGATTTTAGAGTGAAGTACATTTAGGATACCTATGGTACAATTAAGGAAACCGGTTTCCTACATTTTACTTTTTTAGACGTTTTAAAACTTTAGATGTCGAAAATATTTTCAATGTAATTTCTTGAAAATATTCTAGTAATAAAATGGATGCCAATAGAACAGGCAATTTATTTCTAGTAAGCAAATCCTCATAAGTAATCTAGTTTCTGTGATAGCTTGTCAAGTTCATTGACTGGTAAAATAACAAACTTTATACATATCTATTTGTTTCTCCTACGGTTTTACTTACTGTACTCATCTATAGGTTATACGATCAGCAAACACAAATAAAAATTTAATGAATTCGGTTAGTCTGTATTCACGAAATTTTTTTCTTGAGACCCTGTCTTCATTAATTAGAAATTAATTAAAAAAGGTCTTCGCCTTATTTTTAAATAAATTATTATTTTCAAACCCATGACGTGGCGGACGAGTTTATTATAAGAAACAGAATTTTAAGGATTTTGTGCAGAGGGGAGAAAAATTGTTGAAGAAGAAGACAAGTAATAAATGTATGACCTTCTAATTAACTTTTAAAATTTTAATGACTTAAAAATCTATAGTAATTAAGGGTGAGATCGAAAACAGAATTCTAATTCGAGTTTTAGCAAACGTCATTACGACATAAATATGTTTTTTGTTATGTTTATCGAATTTTATTAATAGTATGTATGGTTTTAATTCGTTTTTAATGACCTGATTTCTTAATTAATGAAAATGTACACACACTACAGAATGTACACTGCAGAGAGTTTTAAACGAACATTAATCAATGCAAAACAATTTTTGTTCAATGTGTGCTATATTTAAATGACTAGACGAAAGTTTCTCAATATTTATAATGAACTAATTAATGGTTATTAAATCAGTTCATTGCGAATGAATAAATAAGAAAATAAATGAATATAAAATAAAGGTAGAAAAAAGAGAAACTTTTATTTCACCGTGAAAATGTAAAAAACAGCCAGACAAAATAACGAACAAACTAGACTGTCGCATTTATAATATAGGTAAAGAAGGATGATATCAGAAATAGAAAGCACCAAATGGATTTGTAAAAACATTTCTACTAACTGAAGTAGCTGAAATTTAGTTTCAGCCCAAAAATCAAACTAGTAGTAGTTACAGGATGTAAGGAAGCCTTTAAGGCCATAACTAAATCCTATCTCTATGCCTTTGTCAGTAGTGGAAGTTAAGTTTTTAAGGACTTACCAAACTACGGCATAGTACAAGTGGATAGCAAAACTGTAACGACATGCATCACGTGTGATATGCAAACACTCGACTAGTACGAATCGGAAAATTTATTATTAACTAATCTTAGTAGATTACTAGTGTAATCGGAAATGTTTGACGCTTTAAAAACTTAATGATTATACTTTAAATGAAATGAGATAGTACACAAATAAGTAGTACTATATATTTTTAGGGTCTGATATATATTTTTAATTGTAAAACTGCCTTGGTAACTTTGTTTTAAATGAAAGTGAAACAGAGAACGGATTGTTCAATTGACAATTTTTTATTATTTTTTATTTTTTATTTTTATTTTTATTTTTTATTTGTAAGTTTTCCAGTATCGGACATGCCTTAGTTTAGTCTGTCCCTTAAGCTATTTAGAGCAATCCCGTCGGATCTCGGTATTTACGCGGGAGAGATAAAAGTGCCCGCAGACTTAGCGCTGTGGCGGGTTAGGCTGGGACTATCAACTGTTAAGTGCCAATAACTTTTGTGACGATCGGATGGCTTAGCCAGAATTTTCGGGAACTCGCTTAGAGTTTGGTGTAGAATTTTTACACATCTATTATTATTTTAAAAAAAGACCAATTACTGTTGATTATAACGAACTGGGAGGTCTGCGGTGTATATGCACCCACGTGGATGACGATAAAATAATTAATGTATGTTTTCATATTATAATTATATGTTCGTTATTAGCTCATGAGCCAACATTACCTAATGGGAGGTACCTCGACTCCAGTACGGTAATTTAACAATGGATTACCAGACAATGTATCTAACTACCTTGTATCAAAATTTACTCCATATTTTTATTCCTTAGTAATCAATAAAAGAAATGTAATATTCTATCATGCCAAGTTAAATCATACAGACTTTGGCTAGCAAAAACAAAAACAGCGTTGTCAGAAATAGTGTTGGATATTACTTTAAAAAGTAAACAAAGGGCTAGACTAGACTACAATAGTTAAACTAGCCGGTAGGTGGCGTGACTGTGTGCACGCGACTCAGCATAGTTTCGCCTTTATTCAGGATCCCTTGTAAGTTTTGTTCACTTTTGATTAATTAATTATTTGAGAATTCTTTCATAAAATAAGATCCTCATGTTTTTTAAATTTGATTTTTTTTTGGTGTTTATTGAAAAAGAAATGTTTGATGATAGTACAAATATTAAATAGAAGATTATTCAATTTTATGAATATCAATTTATTAATTCTAAAATGTACGTAAAGCCTTTATGTATCTAAAAACGATACCGACGTAATTAAACATAAATCTCAAAATTGAAAGCATCGTCTGTTTAACTTCTAAATGTATTAAAAAGGTGATGCTGTAATAAAACGGTATTGAAAATGGTACCTTTAATATTTTTTTATAATCGTTTTAAACTTTCTTATTCACTTAATGCCATATTATAGTTATAGTTTTGAATAAAACAATTTATCCTAGTTAAAATTATATTTTTTCATCAAATATTTGTTAAGTGATTTGACTCTTTTTGTGTATTTTCGTCTGTATTTAAAGCGCGGTGGTCTCATTTACGACTTAACCCTTTGATGACTATTCGTTTTATTTTTAATCACAAATTATGTCCCCGAAGACATGGATTACACTAGCCAACGGCACGCATCGAACCAAAAAATACATTTCAACCATTTTGGCACCGCGGAACTGTGAATTCGCTAGACAATCTTCGACTCTTAAGTTAAATAGAAAGGGTTTAGATTGGTTTGCAGGTATTAATCTATTGTAGATTATTTTGAGACAAATAAAGTACCGGAGAACAATGCTCGACGAGTCAGTGAATAATTTTAGCTCCCGCAACATCGCGACACATTCAGGCTTAGGATAACAAAGAATTAAAAATGTATGATTACGAAAATTTTTAGATAATTAAAATAAATGTTTAACATTAATTTCTACTAAAACTTGATTTAAACCTTTGAAGTGCAAATAAAAAGTTTCAATTTCAATCAATTTTAACGGGAAACTCTTTTGTTTAGGTAGGTAAATGTTTAGCAAGAAACCATTAATTACATAATTGGTACTATGACTTTAGAAAAATACACGTTCTAAACGAATAAGGTAACATTATAAAAGTTACCAATATATTTTATAAAGTAATTAAAATGAAGTCAAACCACCCCTTGACATTCACTTGATCCCCTCGAGCTATATATTCACTATATCTGACATTATAGGATATCCCTTTCGTTTCATTGTTTTGTCCCGTTCAATTTTTCCGGATAAATTTCCTGTTTACTAACGATAATGAACAGTTTTAGCTAAAATAGCTTTTAGCTTCTAATTATTTAAAAAAATGTTTCAGCACAAAATATGCTAAATGTGAAAAAAAAAATCGGCTAAGATATAAATACTTTTTTCGCATCTTGAGTTTATTTCCCTTTAGTTACTTATACATCACTGTTACCTTTTATTTACAAGCAACAAAGGTCTTACTACTGTACGTACACACAGCAATGGATCAACCTAGCCTGTTTGGACTTTGTACCGTACTAATGTTTTTACCATAAGGATTGATATTGCACTTGTTTGTGGAGCTTTATGTGTGGCCGTTTGTACTCACAGCATCGTGGTCGCAACGAATGCAAAGCTTGCTAATGTAACCATGAAACCTAAATCTCTTCCAGCCGGACCTACATCCCGGCGCATCGCTATCTTTACCGCCCTCCGGGGAAATAACCCACTGTCACGCGGAATATACTGGTCCACACCACAATTACAGATTGCCAGAAATTGCGTAATTAGACACCATAATCGATCTTGCATACGAGGGATACATCCCTCTCTTTGTTCGGTAAATACGAATGGTTCGGTAGCGTTCGCTCCCTATGACTGGTTACTGATATCGTTTTTCGAAATAAACTTCTATTTCATAAGCGAAACAATCAGGTTAATAAATGATTTCAATTTTGAACCGAGTTGGATATCTGATTATTTTATTGTATATAATTTTTGTAAATTATTAATATATTATATTCAAATTTAGAAAATACATGTGATATTTTTTTATAAAACAATGAAATTAAAAAAATCAATAACAAAATCAGTTTAAGGCTACTAAAAATAAGGTGTACGAATTTCATCAATTGGTTCACCGGTGTCGATATAGCTGCAGAAACTTTAGAGTTTGTAAAATTTAGTGTCTTTTTTACTTTCCATTTTGTACGTAGATAGATTTAACAATTTTCTATTATTATAATTCTGAAGTGGGAATAACTCAAATCCCAATATCAAAAACGCTGCAATTGTCATAACAACGTCCGGTACGAGTCCGAAAAGTCTTTGGATTCGAAAAAGATCTCGGGCCACTTTTTGCCCAACCACATCAGCATTAGATGATCACGGGGTTGAGTAATGTCGGTAATAGTGGTAATGACGGGAAATTACCGTGGCACCTTATCGTCCGATTCAATAAGCCCGCTGGTCCGGAGGGATAGAATAATGGAACTGCAACTAAAGCTATTCGCTTGATGTCTGACAACGATCTTAGTGTTCAGGATCAGTCAGGTTTGTTTATGTGAAGTCAAATACTAGTTATATTTAGACAAATATTTAATATTAAAATTTCAAGAGTTAGTAGTAAAAAATCTTAACAAATTATCTTCAAATTATTAAAATAACTGTTTTTCATATTTCTAGCTAAATTAAAGATACGAAACTAAGTTGAAAATGTATAATTTTAATTTAAAAACAAGAAGTTAATCAAAAATTTAACTACTAAATAAAACAAGAAGTATTAGAATTTTCTACGGAATTGGGTATTAAACGAGATTTTCGTTTGACTTAACACATTTAGTTCTGCTTATCTTGTACCCCTGTAATCTGTGTTGTCTTTACTCAAGACGCCGTCAATAGCCAGCAGTAATTGCCATTTATCGAATCTTTTGATCGGTTCTATTCACACACTATTCATCCAAAGCCATTTTCACATCTTACTTCATAATTTGTCAACTAAGGTCAAAGAGTCACGATTCCATTAAATTTGTACATGACTGGGCGATTGTCGTCGTTAACATGAAAATATCGAAGTTGCCTATAGTTTTTGTATTGGGACTAAATGTTCAAATAGTTATCATCGTAACCATAAAATATGGGATATTGGGTCGAATAATATCAGTCACGTAACTAAAAGGTTTGAGGTCTTAGTTTCAATATCTTTCTTCTTTAATTAATTTGGTAATTAGATGTATTAGTTTCAAGCGTTTCTGCAAACATTAAGTATGAAGCACTTACAGTTTTATGTTTAATAAAATTACTATTTTGTAATGAGATTTCCAGAAAGTAAAATACATAAGAAAGCGTAAACATAAGCATTAAAAATTATTCAATTTGAAAGTGGAAACAAGCCATTAGCGCTACACCTGTAGAGCTCATATTAAAGTCAATATGTGAAAGCTGCGAGCGAATATAACCTTTAATAAAACGTGTCCCGCATAAGTTAAGCCGAATCTTAAGGGAACATTTGTTCAGTAAAATGCGTGACGAAATTGCGGGAAAGAACCCCATTCTCGTTTTTTTCCGATCACTCACTCGCGCCCTACACTTAGCCTTTCCTTTTTACCAATTTCAAGAGCTTTTTTCACACATCAATCTCTCTATGTATGACGTAAAAGCATCATATTTACTGCCGAATTTCTGCTAGGAAAAAATATTGAATTCTTCCCCGTCACTAACGAATCTGATTTTGAGTGTGTGCAGGTACTTATTTAAAATAAGGCCTTGCTTCGATAAAGGTTCAAGGACCTGCTGAAAAGGTAAGCCGTGACGGATTGTTTTATATCAGAAAAATCTGATAAAAGCCTGTAGAAATAGGTATTTCACTATTAACTTAAAAATATTAAAAATAACTTTAATTTTTGTTAAAAATTAATTAAGAATCAATGGAAATTATACCTATATCATATTAAGAATAATGTTTGTTTTATGAAACAATTAGAAAATTCAAATTAATTCGAAAGTACGGCCGCATAATTGAAAAAATTGACGCTACCAGAAACTTATTTTGTGTACATAGGACACCTAAATCAACACCGCTCTGTCGTGTATTCCCTTAACGAAATATTTTGTTGTTTACAAGCCCTGTGTTAAAGCTGAACAAAGGATATTAGTTTAAGAGTCTCATTCCAAGTTTTCTCGGCTTTATCTCCCTATTGGGCAAGTACGTCCATTTTGCCTTAAGCTTGTGCTAACTTATTTTGCGATACAGCCTTATCAACCTCGTGCAAACACGGGATCCCATGCTATAAAGTGATGGCTAGTAAACAACAAGCAATTACAAGCCTGGAACAGTACCCTACTAATCCTACGAAATTAACTAAATACATTTTAGTGTGATAATACACAAGGTAATAAAAATTAACTTCATACATTGCTTATTTTAAACAATGCTTGGATAAAATTACCTAGGTTTCTGAAGGGGTCGATGATAACGGTGTGATCTCAGGAGCTAAGCTTGTTTGCCAATGACTTTGTATAAAAATATAAATTTTCTAGGCATTATGAAAATCAGAGCCAAAAAGCTCCTCGTTCATATAATTATTTTTAAAAAATCTAGGACAAAACTTGCAGATTTTTTGTTTTTATAGTATTCAAAAGTAATACTAATGTTATTATAATAATGTAGAACAGGTAACCGTTATTATCAAAATTAAGACAAGGGTAGAAGTCAAAGATCCTACCGCTTCTGTTTAAACTGCCTAACTAAAGTGTCAGTTTTCAGGTGTAATTCAATTTTAAACCTTATTTCAAAGGAGTCTACTGTACCGCGCTCTATGACGAGGTAGTAGGCGCTGCTTGATTAGGTTGGAAGGAGAATGGCCGTTTTTGCCATAAAGATTTTTGGGTAAACGTAATATCACGTTGTTAGGGTAATAGAACGGTCTACCCGCTGAAGGAACTTTCTTCTTAACACACTTTCTTGCTTATAAGTAGAGATTTTAACCTGGATCAACAGTTTACAGTGAAATTACATTATAATGTTGAAAGTTCAGGTATTTTCAAGAACAATCCGGCTTGATTTTTTTATGAATAGGCATTCGTTTTAGGTAAAGTGTAAGTAGTCGTTTTAAATGTTTAATCAGAATTTACTTTAAAAGGTTTTTGATTACTTTTTTCAACAATAGAAGTAATTAAATCAAGGTGCTTTGTAAAAAATAACAAGTATGATGATTTATGGTTGCAGTCTGATTAAATTTTTACATTAAATTAATTTCCAATTTCATATCGTGTTCATTTCATATAGGTTATGTATTTGTACTTATATAATTTTGCACTGTATCTTTGCTAACACGACACCGGTTCTCATAAATGCTCTTAGTGTCAAGTATGTTAAAGTTATGTCTTGTATCTGGTGTTGGAAGCAACGGTTGAAAGCTACGCCGCGCCATAGCAATCGTAGCCGCTTAAAATAACCAAAACAAATTTATTTTTTTGATTTTTGATTACAATTAATTATTAATTATTTTCCAATTCATTTTTTTCAAAGAACTAATCTCTTATAGATATAAATTGTTCCAAAGACTATAATTATAATTGTTTCCAAAAGCGAACACCATATAAACAACCACAATCTAGACATTCAGACAGTAGGTATAAAATAATAGTTACATTAATACTTTTCCAATTTTTATTTGCAAATCCTTCAGACGATTGTAATCTTATTTTTATTGTCTTTTTCTGAGCTTTAACAGTAGACTTGTCTATGAGGTTTATTTATTTCAACCACATCCCTTGTTTTCTGTATTTTATAGAGCATTTCTGCACCCCTATCAGGATTCAATTTAGATCCTGCAATAAGATAAGCAAGTAACTACTATGAATGTCAAGGGGACTGTAAATACGAACATTCAATCCTATTTTCATATATCAATATATTAAGAAAGTACTACTGGAGCTATTTGTATTAATTTATGAATTTAACATGAAATTTATATGTTGTTTGAACTAAAGGGAAACTCTGTCGTTACGATATACTTTTAGTTTTACTTGAGTTTTATTGTGAACGTACATGTAAGTATTAAATGCATAAACTAGTTTTCTGCTTAAGCGTTTAGTTTTTATTTGTATTGAAAAATAAGTTTTAAACAAAAAAGCCTTTTTTTAATGTGCTTCTTGCTCACATATAGATGAAACCTTACTTATAAATTTTCTTATTTTTATTCAAATGCAAGCCAAGTTTAAGTTTACATATGCTTAGTTTTTTAAATATCGTTAATATAGAAAAGGGAAGTGAAATACAGGAAGAAAAATAAACTGAAATTGAATTCTGAATTCTGAAGTGACCCAATTTTAAGGTAAATTGCTTATTTACAATATAATTAAGCAATAACGTTACTAGATATATTATAATGATAATAAGCTTCACGCGCCCCAATTCCATAGTCAAAATAGCTCAGTAATAAATTCATTTGTTGTGTTTCATTTTCAAATTAACCAGCCGCTTAGTAGGTGGAAATTGGCTCTAACGAAATTAAAGTTTTTGCCTCGGTTGTTCCAATTTACTTAATTTGTGTACCAATTACTCTTGTCTATACGATATTCAAGGAAAATAGTAAATAGTGTTGTACTTATTAAATTTAAAGGTTGCTTTTAGTGAACATTTTGTTAACGTGAAGTAAAATCAAATACATAATTGTTACATAAATATGTTAGTACATACACAATTAGCTACTTCAATGCTATCTTTTAATATGTTCGGATGTTTTTGTTCTACTACAGAAAATATAATATGGAAACCTCGATTAACATTGTGCGTCATCAAATAAATAAATATATTAACTAAAAACAACTCTATCCTAACATTGTTCATAAACATTACTAGTTACTCAGAAAAGAAATTTATACCAGTATAGCAGTTTTCTAAGCAGAAAATGTCTTGTATTTTGACACTGATTTAGAAATGCAACTAAAACTAGAATGGAGTGTCACAGCAATTCTCATGAGTCCTTTTGTAACCGAAAATTCGCAGATACATCAAAATTGGTTAGTTAAAATGAAGATATAGTTTCAAGAAAAATATACAATATTCAAGGAAAAAAAATACCCAAAGTAGTTTTTAATGTATTAAGAATAATAAAGCTCTATTGAACACATTTTGTTTATGTTTTATATCAATTTAATGTGTATTTTTACATTATCTGTTGTTATCACTATGATTTTGTGACAAAAAAAAAATGGTGTCCGCTATAAACACGACCGTCATTTTTAGTAAACACACAGTCAAATAAACTTTTATATCTGTGTTAAAAGCAAACTCTGTCGTCTTCAGATCCTATAAGAATGCAACTCCATAAATAAAGGGGCTTATCTAGTAAAGCACAGCATCGTTGGCATCCGGGTAACCCTCAGCGATCATTTGTTACACCGGGGTGTGATGAAAGCGGTACAAAGAGAGCGTTTACGGTTGAATAGCTGCACCGTCGCAAGATGCATCTAGCGGATTTATATCCGTGGCTATAGTTTAACTCGCATTTTATTGTGGCAATAAAAAACTGTCGTCGCCTTCAGAGACTCAGGTGTAAATAAATAACAAAGAGAACCCATTGCGTTGTTTTTCAATTCTTCAGCGAAATAACGCATGACAAGCGTTGCAAGTGTTCACTAAAAATTAAACAAAAAATAAGGTCGAAAATCGAAAAAGTTTGGGAATCACTGTTTAGTTTCGCAGGAAATATTAGAGATTTGTCGATAAGTTGTCCACCATGATTGAATAGGGATGTCCTGCTCGATATCCGTTTTATTATTGTCTCGATAAAACTTTGATTCGATTCCGAACTTGCTTGCTCCGACAAAAGGATAGATTTGCAACTTTTACACCGCAAACTTTATCTTCGCTTCTTTTAACTGAACTTGATCAAGTATTTTTTTAACTTTATGAAATATGAAACTCTTACGGCGAATTTAATTTTTCTCTTTGTCGCTGAGAATATGAAAGTTTTTCACTTACTTTTTGCTTTACGACAGTTATTACTGCAAATACTTTATGAAGAGAACTTTTATAGTCTTTCTATAGTTTTTTTTGACGTTAGATAATATAAATTTAAATAAAAATAGTGTTAAGTACAAAATATGTTATAAAATTAATTTGACATTTAATTTTCTTGAATGGTAATGAAGAAGTATCTTTGTTCATGTAATATCTAAAGAAATAGTATTGTGATAAAAGCATCGTTTAATGTTTATTAAACTGATGTTAAAGACTTGATTTCTTTTTAAAGTAAACCTTTACGTTTCTCTTTTGTTTAAGAATGTACTTAATAACGTGGCAAAGGTTAAACCACACAAGAAGAAATTTAATTTTTCATAATATTCATGGAAAACCTACACTCTCCAGCTTGACAAGGGTTGATTGATGATACGAAAGTTTTATAATGTTCCAGAGTTATTTCAGTTGCTTTAATTATGTTCGTAACATTATCCAACTGGAATTCTGAATTTATTTGCATTAACTATACAGTTGTATAATTAAATTTTATTATTTGAGATAAAACATTATATGGTTGAAATAAATTTGACATAAAACTTAAATATGTAATAATAGTTCGCAGTTGTACTTATTACATTGAATTTATGTAAGTGCTATGTGCACAATATTGCACTGGCAATGTTTCCTATCGATGCACTCAATAAAACAGTTCAGAATCATTTTTTTTTATGTTTTTAAGGTTTTTAGTATTTCCCTAAAACTCGTTTCAAAAATAAAATATAATGCATGTCTTAATGATGTCTAAAAGTTTAAACAAGTTCTCTAAACCTTAAAATAGTTTTAACCTCTGTTAAAATTTAAATATTCTTAAAAAATGGATTTCATATTAGGGTCCACCATTTCACATCATTGACCACCAATTATATTGAAACAATAAAGATTTATAACCTAATCAACCACGTTTACAATTTTAAAAATAATTCAGTTCTTCATAAATATCACTGAAAATACTTCAGTGCAACTAAAGCGCAATCATTTCACGTAAAAAATTCTCATTTCAAATTCGCCTTAGACGGGAATCGTAAAAAGAGGATTATTTGAAGCTTGTGTGGATAGAATCCTCGGCGTGGAACCCACTGGCAATATGGCCGCTTTATTTACTCTGCGCCACTAAGCTGCATATAATGAAAACGCAGGGTGTCAAACGGGCGGCACTAGTAAAAATACTTTACTGCGACTCTGTGGTTTTGGTATTTGCCTTCACCTCATTTTATTGGTATAGAAATAGATTTGTTAGAAAAATAGTTTTTGTTTACTATAGTTTTCGAGATTTATATGTGAAAACTTGTCATAGTATATTGTTTTATTACCAAAAAGGTAAAAAATGTTTTATGTATTGAAATATTTTTGCCACAATTAATTTAACACACGATATCAAATTTTCACAAGGAACTGAAAATAAATAAGACTCATTTAAACGACCTTTTGTTTTTGTCAAACTTTTAAATAATATTTATCACAATAGCATAATTTTTTCCAAGCTTAAGATTTTTGTCAGGCCTTTATAAAACTAAGACGCACAAAAATTAACCATAATAATCTCACGTACATGACACAAATATTAACACGAGCATAAATTCGGATTCACAGTAGCTTATGAAGTCACAAAAAGATTTAAAAAATTTTAAATCATGTATAATAATAAAATAATAATAATATTTATTGACCCAGAAATAATACATGAACAATTACGTATAAAAGTCCCATACAGTTTTTCAAATTTACTAATATTCATACAAGACATCTGTGTCTGAACTAGACTATATAATCTGTATTTTATACATTAGCGCTCATCCCTGTTTACATTCATTAGTTACAAAGCTATGTTATTAAATTATTATTGATTTTTTAAATTATAAATAATAGTTTTAATGAAACAAAATGTAAATATAAATATAAGTGTAAATGTATGAGGTTAACTATGACTGTATTAAACATTTAATACATGGTCATGGTTATGTATACAAAGTCTTGTTAGTGACTAGCTTTTATTATGATTTCAAACGCAACAACAACCGATTCAGTGCTGTAATTCTTGAC
Organism: Choreutis nemorana; assembly: GCA_949316135.1. Classification (NCBI taxonomy): domain Eukaryota; kingdom Metazoa; phylum Arthropoda; class Insecta; order Lepidoptera; family Choreutidae; genus Choreutis; species Choreutis nemorana. The sequence goes on from OX438598.1 coordinate 7,895,952, forward strand.
AAACATGCAAACCTGTAATAATTACCTACTGAAAGCTTAACACGATAAAACCATAATAAAATTAACCACTTATTCGTTTTCTTCTTTTCATCGTATTCACAAATTATTTTAATCTGTTTCAGACATGTTAACTTTTTAAACTGAAATTTAGAAATATTACTTTCAAATTAAAAATAGATTTAAAAATTATGAAAACATGTTAGTCGCAGTTTGAAGTGTTGCGCGGCTGCTTATCCGTACACGTCGCGTGTCTTGTCAATGTCGCGGAGACATCTCAGCTACCCCACTATTACACTACAGAAACCTTATAGTTTTCCTCTATTCAAAATATCCTGCTCTTCTCTAAACTAATTGGATACTGTGACAGTTTCGGTTTAAAAATATTAAAAACCCATACACGGGACACTGAAATTTACGCAGTGATGTGGATAAGTTTATTAGAATATGCTCTTTAAGTTATAGGTCAGAAAATGAGGAAGAAGAAAAAACCATTTCGATATCAAGAGTCAGACGAATAAAATAAATGTAAACGACGCTGGAAAATATCCAGACACAATACAATTTTATACGCGACAGTAAATCGGTTGTTCTTATTCCACCAAGCCGGGAGGCAAGTATTTCGGGGTTCATATCGCAAGCTATAAAAATGTTTTATGTTAGTGGCTAATAAATGACATCAGCAAATTCAGTAAGACAATATGAGAAGCGCTCTTTGCATCCGGGTATTCTTTTATTCCCTCCCCCATGATTGTTTCTGCGAGGGCGCCAACTAGACGCTTTTGGCAGACACTACATTTAATAATATTCCTTGTTTTTGTTTGCCTCTGTCAATGTTTACCCGCAAATTGTACTGCTAATTGGGTTTGTTAAAGATAGTGAAACTTTACGAGGTCGTTTACCAAATCTGACAGTTGTGATTTTGTGGTGCTCTTTTAATTTCACATTGGAGTTGTTATTCGAGTGAAGGATTTGCGGAGTTCACTGTTTTATAATGTGAGAGATAAGTCCTTGAGTACAATACCCACATGATTTATAGTATGAAAGTCATAATATTTGCAAGCTTCACAATTGAGCTTCACGTTTATAACTCAAACTGTCACTTAGCTCTCTTTACGAAGTTCAGAATCACCCCATTGTGTGTCGTCCGCTCTTAGCACTTTTGCGAGATTAGTTCACACTTTTACTGCTCCTAAAGTTATTGTTCTTGGAGTTACAGGATATTTTTCAACGTCATATCTCAAGAAAACGTTCATTGCTGATGCATGAAGTAAAATGTTTAACATTAACTGAATTAAACTGAGCACTTTCAAAGGAGAAAGACCTTTCAAGCCTGAAACGTAATTATTACACATAATGAAAGCACAAAAGAAATACGCAAACCATAAAATAATGCAAGTTAGCACCTTTTGTTAACCGAAATTGGGGTGTCTAATAAAAATTCATCGCATACACCGGAAAGCAAAGTTATAGAAAGAAAATATCCGAAATTCCGTCCCTGTTGTTTACTTTTTCCAGCTAAGCTGCATCTAATGAAATCCCCTGTCAGGATATCCTTGCACCAAATAGAATACTGTGACAGTGACGTCTTGACAATTTGCTGACATTTAAAGCTGTTTTGCCTTGATTTTTCAAATTATGCTACATTCAAGTGAGAAAATCAACAGGAAAATATTAACGCAAATCTGTCGAGATTTTTTATATGTTAGAATAAGAATACACTTTAGAAAACCTAATTAATTTTTTCCATCCATATGTGTATCATAATATCCCAAAGGATGACTAACTAGAAATCATTTTAAATATTTTTTATTGTTTTAGTGCCAAATGCAGTAATTTTAGTAAAAATGCATTAAAGTATTAAAACTGTTCAGTTGACATATTTTATATAACACGTCTGCGCGACCACACGTGGGCTTCTGAGTATTTTTGGCATCTTTATGAAACACCACCAGCAACGGTTTCGACGGTAACTTGACTGGCTATTGAGACAAAATCGACGTGATTCGCACTAATTTTAAGCTAGTCAATTGAAAATTCATAAGGAAACTTTGAACGCACTATTAGGATTTTAATTACGAAATCTTGATCTTACGTTTGGGATTTTTTTTTCAAAAAACTAATGAAATTATCGCATAAAACTTTCAAAACTCTTTCAACTTATTTACGTCTCTTACACTTATAAGAAAATATGATACGGTATTACAAACAAAAAGTCTTGTTACATAGACGCAGAGATACCATAGACGTTTCTGCAGCATCAGAACTATCCTTTTAAAGAACATGAGCAAATAGAGTCAAAAGAATATCTAATATTAGTAGTTTTATACAAAGGAGGGGAGTAAATCAGCACTTCCTTCAGTAAAAGTATTCGTTTGATATTCCCCAATCGTAGGGATTCGGACAAAAGGGAATTGGTCAAGCGAGACATTCACTACGCCCAACAGACCTATTGTTCAATTGAAGGGGTTTCTTTAAAGATATGTACAGTTGGATACATTTTGGAGATTCCTGTGATGCTCTTTTACTGTAAGATTCAATAGATATTCTTTCAGTAAATCTTTTGTCTTGATTCTAAATATCGGACGTTATATATACATTAAATATGATATTGAAAATGATTGCAAAGAAGTCGAATAAAAGATTTAAAAGAGTTAAACGTGTGGCATTATCTATCACTGGAATATACAAAAATGTGTGTAATACTAAAGTACGAAAGACAAATCTTTCAGTAAACCAGTGAAATATTTTATAAGAAGAAAGTTTCACAGTATCCATATACATTTTTATGGTATTGACCTATTGTCTACCATGAGTTTAACCTTCGATTGCCGCTTAAGACCGCAATTATAATTTTTATGAATCTTTTCAAAGCGAATTAAAGAGGACTTAAGACGACGTGTAAAAAATAATACAAACTCATGGTGAACACAATGAACATGTTACATTATAAGTACTCGATGTCTCAGTTAATTCCACAAATAAAATATAATGTATTTTAGTATGATTTTAGAAAAGTAGGAGCATCTAATTAATATTATATATAAATATTAAATTATTATTTGCCGTTAATTTTTGTGTTTCTACAAGATCGTAAATATTCACTGAATTATTCCGTTAAATTTTAGGCTCAAAATTGATTCTAGCCCAAATTTGTTTACCACTAATTTATAAAGGCGTTCTGTTTTCTCACCTGAACGTGACAACGCGTTTGTAAAATTTCTTTGAAATTCCGTTTTAAGTAGGATATCAAAATTATATTCTAAACCTTCATTGCCTCTGTTAGTAAATAGCCTGTATGTTTAAATATAGAAACTGAAATTAAAATCAGTTTATCGATCAAGATAACTTATTAGTTAGAAAATTTTTATGTACATATTTACAGATACTATTTAATGAATTTGCTGAAAATAAAACAATATTTTATATTGTATTAATTTATGTTTTGTACAATAAAGAAGTATATCATGTCTGAAAATCGCACTCAAGTTGTAGGCTTTTCATACCAAAACAGCTTCAAAATCGGTCCTACAATTACTAAAAAGTAGTGTAAGACATACAAATACACATCCTTATATCCCGAACGCCTACACCGACCTCGACCCGAGTCGTCGTGGGCAAACATTTAACCGGGCCATATTAAAGTCAAACAAAAAAGGATATCCAAATACTCAACGCAATTTATTATCTATCCCGCAAATGGAAAATAACTGTAACAGAGCCGGAACCTTCTAATTTTCCAGTTTCCTACGCCCTGTGTATATTTATTTCTGCAGGCTTTGTTCTTATATCCGCGAATTAAGGGAAATTCGCGTCGAATGATTTATAAAAGCCCGCGTTCATCCCGTTTTATTTACGATGCCGCGACGAATAATTACAGAACAGTTGATAAACGTACAACGGATTACCTTTGCGCAATTTCAATGTTACTTTTTTGTAAAAAACGTGTTTAGAATAACAAACTAAGTTGTTGTTTTTATCATACTATTTTGTTTTAACAAAGTTCTGTAAACTAAAGAATAAATTATAAGTATCGGGCATCTTTCTTTCGCCTTCCTCTGACAACTCCTGTTTAAATATGGGACTACGATTCGTAATGTTATTTAATATTTGACTGAATATTAGTTTTATGTAGAACAATTGCCATATAACCACTGTAACCAACTTCATTAAACCACCAATAACAAAACTGATACGGCTTAAAATGCATAGGAATGAAATTAGTACGTTATTCCAGACGTTTCAGTAAGGCCTTTAACGGTAAAAATAAAGACAAGGAAGACAATTTATGATAAAAAGCAACCTAAAACCTTTACAAAATAACTGACAATTGGCATAGTATCTGCTTATTTACCAATAGAGACTTCGAGAACTCCTCACTCAAACGCAAGAAAAGCGCAAACCCCTATTCTAACAGTTAAATATATCAGTAAATATTTTCTTTATATCTATCTCATCTTCTTTAGCGAGATATGTTTATGTTAGAAACAGACAAAAATAGTCATCTTTACGCAGTTGTAATTATGTTCGGTTTAATATGCCGGTGAAGTGCATTAGCTCTCTAGAAGGAAACGTAATCGTATTTGCATTATAAATTTGTTCCTTCCAGTAATGGCACCTTTTCGCAAACGTAAACAACTTGCAGACGGACTGTTTTAGTGCAAAGGGATCAGTTTGGATTCAGTAATTGACGTACATTCTCACTAAACATGGCATACTATTCTATACAGATTTAGGTTTAATCTTGCAAGATACATAAGAACATTTGTGTTTATAGTTGAAGTTCCACAAAAAGGAAATTTGACCGGCTAATAAGTAGTTACATTCAGTGTGGACTATCCAATTCTAAGTATCATTTAAATATAACCTAGCATAGAATAGGATGAGGATTAGGACCAACAATTCGATCTGCATAGCTTAAGAGGCTGGGCAGTCTGTGTGCGGTTGACGGGGGACCCACAAGCGTTTTACCATGGCAACCATGGTGGATTACAGAATGCTGAATTATTGGCGAATCCTATAGCTATACCTGCACAGAGCATCAGTACACGAGCCAAACTGTTATTGTATGTATTATTGAAGATTTCTAATTAAAAGTTCTTCATAACACATTATATTCGTTCCTATTAATATTTTTTGTAGCATTAACTTTTATTAATTCAATTTGAAACTTCAGCAGTCATTATGCATAATTTATGATTTAATATTACCTGTTAGTACTGTACAGTACACCTCCCCTCATTCTGAATAATTTGAAATGCAAATTTTCAGTAGGCATATTCTGCTTGGTGTTTGTACAAGTCAAATCAGACAGCTAACAAAATCTTAGCGCTATCCATTACGGAAAACATCCGACACCATATACGTTTCCTCGATTCACTTACGCACGCATACATTTGTAACTTTTGAATCCCATTTGAAAGTACACCTTCTCACTATCGGGATACGGTCGTTGAAAAGCCACTTGACACTTTGTGGCCAACAAATATTTTATCACAAGTGTCTCCCCCTAGTGTCATAAGACGTTGCGGCGTCCACTGATGCAAACATCAAATAAAGTTGTTTTACTTACTTATCTGAATGTGTAGGGTCTGAGAAGGGTGCATTAATGACCTGCCTTTTCTACCAGGCAACATTCGCAAACACTCAAGGTGTTTTCTTGTGTACTTTTTTCTTTTGGTCCCCTGCAACGCTTGTTCCTAATGTGTTTGGTGAGAAAACTCGCGTTTTTAAGTGGCATTTGCTGGAAGATGTTTCGCGAACATCTGCGTAGAATTGTAAATTACTTATTATTTTATTCAGATCTTATTATTTAGTTTTCGTTAGTCAAGTAATTTTAAAAACAGTATAAACCCATAAACCTGTTCTTACCGATAACTATAAACCTTAGTATTATACGGGCTTCATACTTTTTACGTTAAAATACCTTTTATTGTTTTCATTGAATTAATTTCCATCCAACTAAGAAGCTTCACAATAGTTCATGATCAAAACAACAACAAAATGGCCGATCCATTTGAAATCGTACAATTCAGTATGACACATTCGTAAACAAAGAAACGTCAGCGCTCTCAAAAAGCGCATAATGCTTTCTGCACTTCACTTCGCCGGGAAATGCACGACTCGATAGCCTATTTCCATCAAAACCAAGGCCGCACTGCATAGAGACAATTGTTCTTTAAGCGCCAGTCACTTAAAACGTTCCACTTTTCTCACAAAGGAACTTTCACTAATATACTTCAGCGGAGTTGACATGAAAATGGAATTCTGCAAAAGAACTGCTGAAACCAACGAGCGATCTCTCGTCATGAAAGTTAACATTTTGTGAAATGTTTTATTGAGTTTGTGGAGTAGTAATAAAAAGTGCGATACCATTACGTCTGCTAATGACTTGGTTGTAGTTGCATTTTATCAATTTCTTTAAATTTTTATAAGTGATGATGAAATGTTTTATCTTACAAAATAAATGTTACAATTAAAATAAACGTACATAGATAGATCCCAACATTTGGTTAGGTGGATTTAAGCTGGCATAAAAGAAAAATGTTATTTTTTGCCATTAACATAAACAAAATTCATTTCTGGAAAAGGGTACTCTTTATTTTTCGGATTTATGAGTTTATTTACAGGATGTTCTAAATTCAATTGAACCAATGACACAGTTGCTAGTGTTGCCACGCTCAGATCACTTTTCAACGAGGACCCAGAACGACCGCCAGATGGCGTTGTTAAATCCGCGGTAAGCCTGAATTTATTATCTGTTTGCAACCATTCAGTTAAATTGTATTTTTGTACGGTAAGACTGTATTAATAATTACAAAGGTTTGAAGTAAAACTTGCAAACTTTTTTTGTGCACATGAGTTTATTTTTTGGAAAACCCTTTTCCTAAAATAGGGGAAAATTACTCGCGTAGCTTAGTACACCCGGCTGGACATGCTTGGGTTTCTGATTAAATCTGTTTTTGTTTCGTAATAAAAAGGTTTTATAATACATATTTTTTTTTCAAAATGCAGATATTGCTAAATAAACTATTACCCATATTGTTTGATAAAAAGCAATGATAAGTATATTTTAAAGAGCAGTTTCTTTCAAAATTGTTTTACCGATAATTCAAGTAGAGTATTTGTATCAACTACTGCGTTCTGTAAACTGAACGCATTCTGTGAAAATGAATGTGTGAATTCACACTGCTAGTGAAACCCATATGCAGGGCACTCTGAGGAATTCTATCGGGAAACATGCAATCACAATAGAACAATCTGAATAAACAGTTTTCACTATACTGCTGCAATATAACTTTTATGACAATTTTTCCTAATATAACCAGCAAAGCGGAAAAAAAATACCAAGCATTTAACAAATTTAGTGGTTTTTAATAAACTAAGATTTCGAACGCGAAGTCTAAAGACGACCAATGAAGTTTATAAAAAAATCTTGAAGTTTGAATACCTAATAACTGCTTGCCCAATATTCCACAGTTTAAAGTAAAGTGTCTGTTTAAACATGCGGGTAATAATAGATACATTTACACAAAAAAGCAATCGGCATTACCCGCAACAAGCCCGTAAACGTAACACAGATGCGCAGTGAAATCCGTTTTAATCCCCGACTTAGCTGATGTTCGCCGGACGAACCTACCTATAATCGTAACGCTCATGCACTTAAATTAAATTGTTGTTTCCCATTCCTCTACACGAGCAATGTTTACTAAATCTGTCAATAAACGACATACATAAAAGTAGAAAACAATTACATAATAATAATAATAGTATATTTATTGACAAAAAGGTACAAAAATAAAAGGTACTATAATTAACTTAAACTGAAAGGTATTAAGTATTGGCAAAAGGAAACAGCTCAGCTTTATGCTGCCCCAACATATACATTCGAGCGGCGCTGATTTTCAGCTGAGTTTCCTTATCCCTGAGATGTTATGAGGGACGTACAAAATTTTATACCGATTTTGAATTTTAATAAATGTGTGAATATATATATATATATAATTCACACATTTATTGCTAACTTTAATTTTATTAACGTTTGCACAGCTGCGAGGATCTTGGTTTAAACGAAAGAAAACGACAGTGACATTATTTTTCTAGTTAAATTTGATATGGTAAATTCCATTTGAAATTCTCTAAAGACGAAGTCTTAGATGAGCTTATCTTTGCATAACATGTTTTTTTTTTGTATTATTGGTTAACTGGTCACGTCATAAGTTTATTTAAGAACACAGCTGAAAATTACACAAATGTCTTTAAACATCATTCATCATCATTGTTAATGTGGTAATACGATACAGAATGTACATTACAAATTTATCTTCGAAGGAATTGTGTTAGATATTATTTCGTAATTCCATTCAGACCACCTACCAATAAATCAATAGTTCTTAGAAACAAAGCTATGTAATCTAGGCTTATTAAATATTCCCTTAGCCCAAGACCTCAGCTTATAGACTTAAACAGCTGTTACCTGCACAAACACAGGTTAGGATTACTAGTTCTAAATACTTTAGGGAGGCCCCGAGTTAATCCTCCACCTGTGACGAACCTTGATTTCCAAAGACTTCCTTTGTGCTACCTTCCTATTTTATCTACTAAAGTCTTGAATATCAGCGCTAAAAAAATATCATGTAACTCCAATACATTAAAAATGAGTATGTTGTTAAATATTGTGAAACTCGCTTTCGGGTCACAGTAAAAAGCAGAACATTTTCAATAAAGAAGAAAACTAAGTAATTTCGGACGTATACAAGTTACTTTACGATCGAGTGAACACAAAAATATGAGGGTAGCGTTGACATTATTTATATATGGACAGATAAAATTTATCGAAGGCAAATTTTTACGAACAATAACTCGTATAGTGGAATGTATTATTTGATTTTCACCAATACACTGAAGATCTCGTGTCTTTTACAAAAAAAAGGATTTAGATGGTATTTAAAGAACTTAATAATTTTATGAAATCGATTGAATGCAAGGGCTACTTACATAAAGTAGGTGACTTTGTATGGGCCCCATCCAGTGTAAAAAGTTGTTAAGTTGTGTTGTGTACTAGTTTCATTTTATTCATCTTAAATTTTCGAGCCATTGTTATCTCCCACGATCAATCATCATCTTTAAACTATTGTTTCTGAGATCGCTTCGGCGAATAAGGACTTCAGACAGAAATACAAAAAAAAACAATATCGATGTAACGCCTTTGTCATTGCATTAATAATAAAATCCTGAACATTTTGATTAAATAATGAATAGGTACTCAAAAAAACAAAAACAAGCATCAGATAACTTTGTTAAATTGTAATAAAAAAACATTTTTATCTGGTTCAAAGCGGTTTAATCCAGCTCTGTTAAGCCTTTAAAACCGAAAAGCGTTTTGAATACAAAAGTTTTATTCACAAACACATGCGATAACAACATTAAAATAAAGCTCTCTTTTGAATTTTGATGACTTTATATCCAACCCATATGACTAAGAAACACTAAATTAAAAGCTACCTATCAAATAATACTATAATATACGACAATGTCGTCAAAATTAAAAAAAATCTTTAATTGTGTTTCAATAAACACAAAAAGATAAAATAATAAAATTAATCAAATATAAAATCTTAATTTTGAAGACCTACGTAAGGGTCACTAGTTTAGAAGTATTTCTTCTATTAAAAATAAGTATGAAAAGTTCAAATATATCTTTAATTTCAATTATTGTTTAAAGTTGCACTAATTTACGAAAAAGGATGTAGGTATTGTAAGAGTGCGCTCGGTAGAAACTCCACTTAGGTTATGAATACTTCATAATGTTATAACAATAATATACCAACACGCAATTTCATACTTTTTTTTTCTCTTAATCCGTAGCAAGATTGTTTATGCCCTGACTAATAGCGGCCCTAAGCGCTAGGTAAAAATACTAGATAAATGAAAATCTTTCGCATCGCCTCTTTAATTATTCATCTCATTAGAGAAGTTTCTAGGCGTTCCTTTGTCGCCCAGACTCTATCCACGGAATATTGTGCTATAATACAGTGACATATAGTACTATTGCGTTGAATATATATCGTAGAATAGAGTGCTCGCCTAGTTTCGCAAACTTAAGCTCTCGAAGTTTTGAATACACGGGTATATGTTACTATATAAACGCTACAATAGTTTTCCAGTAGATATTATTAGTTTTTGCGCTCGTGCCAAAATGCCTTAGGTTTCAGTAGTGTAAGGAATTTGTATGAAGACATACCTAATATTCAATATTTACTTTGCAGCTTATTTTTAAAACAACATCTTTATTGTCAGTTCCTCGGGATTGCTATCTTATTATTTTTGAATTGGGTAGACCTGAATATGTAAAAAAAAATATAATTATTTATAATAAGAACGTAGAATAAAAATATTTGGTAATATTTTTCTTAGCTCGATAAGTAATATTTTTTCGACTATCCATCACAGATTAGCGAATCCATTTCCAATAGCATGTACGACTAATATCAAATGCATCTACAATAGTCTAGACGTTCCTCCGATCTTCAGAATTAAGTGATGAATCGCATGATCTTGTCTTAGACAAAGGTGAGAGGGGATAAATAAAAGCAATGTGCAAGACCAATCAATTTAGTTACGTTGTCAAAGTTCGGACGGGCATGACATATCGGATGCGAGGGGCAGTCGGAACCGACAGACATGGAGGGGACGTCACACGCAAACTATGCAGGGATTTTTTGTTTTCACTGGTCGATTTTGATTCTAGATGAGATAGCTGTGATCTCCGGTAGGTATTTTTGTAAAAGGAACCTGAGCGCAATTAGAAAACAATTCGTACGCTTCGCTGGAGAAGTGGGATCGATACGGACTGGCTACAAATTTTGTGTGAATGTGGTTTGCATGCGTGGGTAGGTATATGAAACAATATAGGTTATTATGAAGGGTTATTTGTAGTACGTATTGACCTAGGACATATCCAAAGTTGTAACAAATTACATGACACCATTAATTGCACCAGCACAAGATTGTATTCTCAATTTTTATTCATTTTTAAACACCATCAATCACCATTTTTTTTCATACAGGATAGAAAACCACTGCATCATTTTCACATCCTTTAAAACCCTCTTAAACTGACGAAATTGCAAACCAATTTACCGTGAAAATACAAAGGACAGGTCTACGAAGGACAAAAATCAAACAACAAGACCTCGAATATGCAAATGTACGGTAAGTTTCCGTATTTTTACATTAACATTCCGAAAAGAGTAATTTTGTTCATTCACGAATTTTTAAAATGAAAAATCGATACCTACTGACTAATTTTTAAATGTAGAACTACTCATCTTTTAAATAAACTTGCATTTTTATTTAAACCACCTGCGTTAAGATTGATGCATAAGAAGCGGAGATATGGTGAGGTCTTTCACACCCATTTCAGTCCATAAATCAAATAAATACTTCCTGAATAAAAAAATAATTAGCGATTTTAATCAAAAATTAATAATTTTTAAAGAAAAAATGTAATTTCCTGTGTATTAATAACTATTCATTACCAATCCACATATCTACCTACTGTTTCGAGCCTGTAAAATCTCCCGTATGTTCGTACTACACTGAAAGAACAACAAGGAGTTTGACAAATGACGTGCAGGTGTCAAGCGGAGTGTTATCAGCGCTTTGCAGCTAAATAAAGCGCAGTGTGGCGCTGTGCTGCCAAAATTACCCCTTACTGGTAACCAAAAGTGTCTTCAGGAACATTAGTAGGGACTATTTGTAATTTTTATGTCTAATGTCTTATTAGAAATAATACGACATTCTTTTATGATGTCAGTCGTAAATACAATTAGTAAAACAATTTTTCTTTGTTATTTTGAGGCTTATCTTATGAGACTTGTTAAATTTTACTAAGAAATAATAAAGAAACATGCTTATTAAACTGATATTATACTTTCATACTTGCAATTAAATTATTTGTCCTAATTTGGTAGAATAAAATACTGTTGAAAAAGTATTAAAAAAGATTCAAAGAACAATGTTCTAAAGTTGGCAGCTATAAATTTACCTGAGCCATTCATCTTTGTTTTATCAGTTTTCTTGCAATACAAACTTCTGTGACGGCTCCAACTCTTGATCTTAAAGTTTTCGACAAATTTAATCATTAATTTCGAAAACAAATGTTTAAACTATTTGTTTCTATTAAAAATACACTTTAATAAAACTTTAATGTAATTTTTGTGGTTAATTTAAGTTTCGGGTTTCATGAGTGCAGGTATTTAAAGTTTTTCATGCTAATTTGTAGAAATGCATAATTAAACTTGTGAAATTATTCATGAGGAAGTGCTTACCCAACTTCGGAACTTTTAAAGCAAATATGAGAACTAAACTCCGACTTTAGTTTTTGTGGAGTTGAAAATACATTTTTGCTAACACCCCTTACTTAGTTATACCACCTAGAGCACTTACAGTAACAAAACAGAAATATTATCTGGACACCAAACGTTGTCCAGAGTACATTAGCTCTCAAAGTAAACAGCATTATGTCCTTTCAGCTCTGTTATTACAGGTCCTTGGTCGGGGGTAGGCAAAGGAAACAAAATATTCAACCAGGTCGATATCAGCGGCTCTGTGGTTTCAGCCGCCGCACGAAATAATATGCCGGTAACCAAATTCGACTAAAAACTATTTGATATCATGAAAATGTTTTCAGTGCCCAAATTAAACAATTTCCACTTACATTTTCTGTATGTAAAGCGATTTAATACTGAATTAACAGGGCTTATCCGGTTCGGTTTATTAATTTAGTATATCTGATGTTATTGGTAATTATGTTATTAAGCAAGTTGGTCAAACATCGTGTTTACTTCAAATCGTTACAATTTACTAATACTATTATATCGAATGATTCGATAGGTAAGCGCACATCTATAGACAATCGTTTTAATTTATTCATTTCGTTCAAGGATATTTGATTATGCCTTGCATTGCATTAAAGTCATTTCAGAAACAGTCTCATGTCAACGATAGCCAATTAAAAGCACAATAAGTGAATTTTATGAAAATTCCCCATAATACTTTGCCATTTATCGGACAATAATCACTGCTCTGTCGGTGACATGTGCCAATAAAACTGATTCGTTTTCGGATGATCATTGAATTGTATTAAATTTAATTGATCAACTGAATTTAAAATTGAATTTTGCGGTTTCAAGAAATTACCGTTTGTTTGCTAAATTATAATTGTCATTTTGTTTTTACCACTTTGATTTTTTTAATAAGTCATAACCTCGTCACAGGTTGTCCTTTTGAAATATAATATTTTAAAATCATTTTTTCCCAATGATTTTGTATTGATGAAAAAGTATTATCCGTTCTTATGAAATGGTACATGAACTTGGCAGTCTGACTTAACTGTCAGACAAAGGTAACACATTTCGCGCCTGAAACGTTGTAACCTACATTTTCAAAGGAAGACGGTTTATTCTCGGGGATGAAATCGACCTGAGTCACCAACGGATCCGCACCACCTGCATCGCATAAGCCCACCCCCCACGGAAAACACCAAACTGCTCGAGCTCCACCTCGGGCGTGCCTACACCACGGCACGCTCGTGTTTTTCAAGAGGTTATCTCCTCCGGTTTTTTAAAGAGGAATCCTCCTCGTGGGCACTCCCACGCCTCGGTGCACCCTTTTTTTAATGAGGTTATCTCCTATGGTTTTTAGCGAGGTATCTTTCTTGTGGACTCACCATCACTCAACCGAAGCCAAGCCCGTGGGCTACTCTTAGTCCAGCCCCCTCCCTTCCAAGCCAATCCGGTATGGCCCTGAAGGATTAACTTAACCTTCAAGCCCCCCCACCACGACAAGGTGACAGCGCTTCGGGGGGGACTTAAAATAGACCTAAAGAAACCTAACCTAAAATAAATTTTGACATTATAACATAAGATAAGAGATAAATTTCATTGTGAAAAACAGTACAGGGTCACATTATAAACATACATTTTGACCTAATAGTATCATAACACTTTTAAACACATATTAGACAGATTTGTTTAACCGAGACGCTTAATAGGCTTAATAGGTGACTCAAATAAAGCAATCTGTTAAAATCACGTACAAAAATAACTCCCTTGGACCGTGATCTCTCACGTTTGCGCTTGATTAAAGTCATCCCCTTAACGAAATAAAACTGCAAACAACGATATAGGTGAAGGCAGCAAGGTTGTTCGCTACCTTACGTGTTGAATTCCCATCACGTTTTGTGTAAGTAACGGCGTCTTCGCAGCTCGCATGTGACACCGAACGCTAGGTGCTGTGAAAAATGGTCCATTTCCCGGGATGGGGATAAATTTATCTCCGCGAGACTATTGCGACGCGTTACTCTCGTGTTAATATTCATTGTGGCAGCAACGACGTGACAATGCTCAACGATAAATAATAAATTTAGCTACATGCAGCGGTCAAGTAACAAGAAAGCTCGAGAGTAAACTTCTAAGATAAAATAAATGTTTTTGTTCTACGTGACTCGTTTGTCAGACCTAAACGTCATGCATTATGTATCCTTGTAAATAAGATGAAACCTAAAAAATCAAGTTTCTACGAAAATCTTGTTTTTATTTAACGCAATTTTTCACTCGACAGCACGAAAGAACGGATATATCTGCTCTTTTCAGAGTTCAATTATTTAATTCTCAAAAACGGTTTCGGAAATTTAAAAGCGATGACAAAGGCAATACCAATGCTCTGAAAATGTCATACGACCGCAACGCCAAACCAATTAAGCGTATCTCTGGCTATAATTTCACTCTGCACTCGTAAAGGGGGAATCGGACACAGTGGAAATATGTCAAAAACTGTGTAGAAACCAGACGACAGTAATTCAATTGTCTGAACTCAGAATTGATCAGTGTTAGGCAGATCAACGTGAAATCTGATATTTGGTGGGGATAGCCAATTTTCTTACACCCTTAATGGACCGAGGGGCCATCGGCTTATATGATTACCAAAGTTATCACCGCGCATGGTAGACATTACTAGCGTAGTCAATATTAATAAATATATTGAAAAATAATCCAATATCGACTGTAATAAATAATAAAATAATTTACGAGAGTCTCGAGTCAATTTTAGTGATGCTTTGGGATCGTAGTTATAAGTCGAAGTTATAAGGTGTAATATTTGTTGACTGCTCCAATTTTTCGTGAATTTTTTGCGAATTATATTATAGTATTCCAAAAGTTATTTAATTCTAAATGATGAAATCTGAAGGAATGTAGTCTTACAGCTGTTCTGAATTAAGTTCCACGTCAAACGCCAACTGTCGAGAGTTTGTCGACCACGTCCAAAACAGAGCAAGTGCAATTGATATTGCACGATATCTCAGTAGGGTTGGCAACTTGGCACTAAATAGCACTATGTTTGAAGTAGAAATAGAGCTAACAAAATTATTGAAAACAACTAGTTTAAGTATGCGTTACATGAGTTTATAGATTGAAAGAAATCTCGGTTCAAGCTACATATACGCTATGTGTCGTGATTATTTCTGAATTATAGCTAAATTAAATAAAAATTAAACTTCTTATTTGTTTTGATTCATCATGTTAGGGCTCATAAATGTATTTTATGGCTACTAATTCCCTAAACACACACAGTGCTTTATGGATAGGCAGTTTACAAAACGACCGGTTCCAACTGAGCCGTAACATACGCAACACTCTAGTTCCCTATGACAAGTGAACAAAGACCAAGGCCTTCGAACCGTTGCATTCAAACATCTCTCAAAAAGGACGGCGTTATTTTAAATAACATCGCTGTCCTTGTTGCTCTATATTGATATCAGGGACTGAAGTATCACAAAGAGTTCTGTACACATCGTTACTGTTCACGTCCACTATCGGCGGTTCATTCAATTGTGACACTAAGTTTTGGTACTAGAAACGTTTGCTCATTTGTGTCCCGTTTAAATTCAAACGGTTTTTTATTGAGATCGAGTCAGCGTTGTAAAAATTAGCAGGTTCAATATAATTTGTTTGTGTAATACACACACACTTAAGTTTGCATTAAAAGCTCACAGTTTCTAAATGTAAAGCTTGTGCATCTACTTTCTGAAACAGGAACAAACCTCTAATTTATTTTATTGTATCTTAAATAATTGTTGTATCGTATTCGTATCGTATTGTATTTATACATATATTAAATAAAGTATTAAATGTGAATATATTTGTAACAGTTCTAACTGCCCATGCTTTTTAAAATGACGTATGTTCCATCGTAAAGGAATCTTTTTAATAATATCATAAGTCAATAGTTTGGTCTAGTTCCTGAAGTTCCACCAAGCTCCAAGTTGTATGGCGTTGCTCTGATCAAATTAATACTGCTGCTGTTGCTTACCTCATCAGAATTTTGATCATTAGTGTACTCCGAGGAAACACCCAAGTAACAGCTTCTTGTTTACAGTTGTCAATCAGTTACATATCAGTATGCTCATCGGTGACATTAAACCAGAATTTACTAAACCAGTCGTATGTTAATACCTAAACCATGTTTGAAAATTATTTCAGCGCTTTCAAACGACAAAGCAGTCAGTAAATTTCAATAAATTCATAAAAAATAATAAGAACAATAAACATTTAACTGTATCATTTAACTGACTCAGGTATCTGTAAAATGTTATGGTCTACAATTTTCAATAGCAGTCTTGTTATTGATAACCTTAAACTTTGAACAAAGGTAGAAATTTACGATTCAAATAAAACACGATTAAAATTGTATAAGATTAGTATCATTTATGTTGAGTATAAGTCTAGATTTGACCGAGACCCAATCTACATTGAATTATCTGTAACTCTGTTTACATAATATTCCTACTCAAAGTTTTCCTTGTCGTTAGACTTTAAGCCGGGAAGGTACACAAAAGTTCGTGAATCTATAACCCTGTAAACTTTTCAAGTATCAAATTGTAGTTTGGTTTCATAGAAACCTAAGCATTGTTTAATTTGTATAGAATATTTATTAATCTTAATAAATTGAATTTAAATATATTACAAGCAACAAGTTTACTATAATTGATAAAATTCTATATCACATAATGTGATCATGTAACTCATGATAGAATGTATTATTCAATCAATAAAATGAAATTCTTTTGCGTACCTACGACGAAAGTTTTACACCATTACAACTTAACTGAGATCTCTCATTGTGCCCTTATCATTTAATCACTTAATATTATGTTTATTTCAATCAAAACTTTGTGTCTGGTTTTTGGTATGTTTTTTTTTTTACAGCAAACCAAAAAAATAATAGATTTTATTAATCTTCTCTTCAACTCGTAATAAAAGTGTCAAAGTATACTTTATATTTCGACTGTTACATGTGTTGTAACTGAAATTAACTTTGAATTGTTTTAAACAATATTTACAAATTTACCTGTGAAAAAATGTCGACCCAAAAACATAATAGCATGATCTGTTGTCTTTTACAGCAAAAAATTGGAGGATGTCACGAAATACAGCAGCATCAATCTTGTTTATTCTGTCTGTACAAACCAGGAGTAATGAACAATAAGTTGCAACCTGCGGCCGAAGTGTTCGCAAGTTTAAGTGATTCCCTTGAAACCAAAGTTAGCCAACGCTACAGGCCATATAGCAGTGCGGTTTTGAGATAAGCCTAGCTAAATAAACCAGTATTTAGTCCCATCACCTAATGCCTCCTGTATTTTCATTATTACATACGCTATAATATTTAGTCTAGTTAAAATTGTGTATTAAAATTTAGTAATTTAAAAGTATTGGGCGATTTTGGTGTCAGTTATACTTAAAAGTGTTTTACGAGTGTATAGACAGTGGCTTTCAGAGTAATACCTTATTTTTAGAACAAAAAAAAAGTATTAGACATTTTCCGAACTTTATTACAAATACAAACGTAATTAAATTTCGTAAATAAATACCATGAAATGCCTTTTCAGGTAAAATTCATTTTATTGAAACTTAAAAAGATATTTATTAATTATTTAAAGTAAAAACTGAACTGCTCTTAAATAGATGTATAGAGGTAATTAGATTATTTATTATTTTATAGTAAACAAAAGCTAGTGTTGCTAAAGATGATCAGAAGGGGGAGGTTGGGGACAATAGTGAGTACTAACGGTACAAAGTGCCACACTACGGCGACGCCAGCGCCCGCGGCTTACGAAGGGAGAGGTACTGCGCGGTTTATGCCCATTGCTTTTGTCGATGACCCGAGGTGAAATTTTTCTTTTCCTGACCCAAAAAAAGAACGAGACACCCTCTATCTCACCCTCTGTTGCGCATCACTCTTTAGGAATTAGAAATAATACTTTTTTATCCAATAAAAAAAGAGTTATATGTTTGACTCTCTCTATTTTTACATACGAGTTATTGTACATTATTATTTTAAAATATTTTATGAGAGTTTTATGCTTCCTGTTTCGAATTTATCATGCAATTATTTTAAATGACTAATATCAACAAAGTTTCTATGTATTTTAAATAACGCATTTAATCATAGGTCCGGATGATGGGGTACAATGAAAACAGCTTCAGTTGGTGCTTCAGGCTATGTCTGCTTGCCTACTTCATTTGAATGTACCCTGACATTTGTCACATAGGGCTTGAGATAGTTATGTGAGATAATCCTTGTAATTTTCAGCTTTGTCGGATCACTACGTTAGAACGGATGTTTGCAAGTTTTGTTTCAAAACAAGTTAATGTTATGGTGACAGTAACAAGTGGAACAAAAAAACACATGATATAACCCGCTTAGTTTAAACAATCCCCCTTTCAGTTGTGAGTTTATGTGTATGTACGTTTATTTATAAGCTATTCCACCGAAGCTAAAACATAGAAAAGTGATTGTAAAAAGAGCTGCAACAGGCTGTCAGTCAGGTGGGTAGTTACAACATATTTCCGTGCAGAGAAACTTTTCAATTGGCATAAAGTTGCCGGCATGCCGGGCTCCTGATCAAATTATTACCATGTTGCGGCGGTCGGCTGACTACTCCGGCGGAGTTACACAGTCACATAGATCTAGTAAACATTTTAAATATATTTGAAACTTACACATTAATACAAGAAAACCGTAGTGCCTTACAAACATTGATTTTTACGCATATTTTAGTAAAACTCCCAAAGAACGGAAGAAAGATTTTTTAAATGAAACATCGCGTGTCACCCGGCCAGTAGACTTTCTTTACATTTATTTATATTATTTAACAATATAAAGCATCTCATCCTCCGTTTTATTCATCCATACGTGAGGCTTCACATATTCCCTATAGACGTATCTAGAGCAAAGTTACACTGAACTTTCAACTTTATTGACATTCAACCTTTGATACATGTGGCATAAGCTCGAATTCTCAATTTAGGTTCATAAGTCTTTTCATCAACCAAACCTTATCGCTTGCGTGTCTTCGCTGAAAGTTGACAAGAATGATTACAGACTGTGCGCAAACTTCTTAATAAGTCCTTACAACATTTGCATCAAGATGTGGATGTCTCGGGTAATTTAGGTACACATACTTTTGTGTGGTTTGCCTCGTATTAATGAACTCGTGGTAAGACGGTACATTTCATTTTGTACGCACACAAATACGTGTATAAAGCTGTAATTTTGTATCTCTGCAGATATTGTTAACTTAAACAGCTGTAAAATTACCAAAAAAATAAGTCTTATTATCAGTCTGGAAACTTGCAAAAGTTCTAGGTGTAATTATAAAATTAATTAATTAATGAAGCGAAATCTCTTACAAAGGCAAGAAATATGAGTGTTGGAAAATTAAAAAGTTTGATTAAATAAGAAAAACGAACTGAACCTAATCATAGAGCTGTCGGGCTCGGTAATTGGAAACTGATTTTGTCCAACCGCACGAAAAGGCTTTATAAATCACTCCAACTAGTTCATTCACTTTCCGAGTGCTGCAAAGGACAGATTGGGAATTAAAAATGATTCGGATTTTTTTGATTCGGCATGAGAACAATGGCAGGAGAAAATGCTACCAAGTCCCGGTCATCAGTCATGCGGAGTGGCTGCCACTTCACCGCACCGACACAAGGGTATTCCGCCCATGAATGCACTTTTACTTTATGAATTTATAGTTCGCCACGTTTCGTTTTCTTCCCTCGTTTGTCATACTATTCCTGTCAAAGCTGTTTTGAATTTCGAATTAGATATCCTGGACGGAGTTGCGGGTATTGTTACTTTGGATTAAAGGATAAGTTATAGTGATTTGGCATTGTTCGTTTTGCTACCGAGTTTTCCGAACGAAGTGTTTATGGCAAATATTTCTGAGCCCACACACAAAATTACATCAGCCGGTAAATTTAATAAAGTACCAACCCTCGTACACTATTTAAGAGTTCAGTACCTCGGGACATTTTACTTTAGAGTTTATGATTAAATTTATCAAAATTACCACTTAAGCTGGTTAATTAATTACTTAATTACCTTTAAAATTTCTTCGTGTACCATAAAGGATGTTTGCAACGACTCCTCATGACTGCACGCAAGGGTACTTTGGATTTAAAAGCAGCAATTTTTCTCATGCACCATGAGGTCATCAGTCAGATGAAGTAGCAGCTTGGAGAAAGGAAGGAATTGTGATTTCATTTCCTAGTGCAGTGATATAACTTCACGCTTTAAAAACTTAGCGCTTCAGGAAATACGATTTATTACTTCTTGAGGTTGAGAGTCATTACTCAAGCTAATAAGTTCGATCGCGTGGTTTGAAATCGTGCCAAAATATTTGAAAATAGGAAATTCAGTTGGGAATTTTTGGGAAACATTTTCGGGAGTTTTCATTTTAAATACATAACTATTTCTTAAATAGTTTGTAGGGCACATTAGTTTCATTCCACATGATATTGCAGTCCAAAGTAATTGCCCGCGTTAATTGCATTCTGAAACATAAACCATCACAGTACGGAACCCTCTAACACAGTTTCGGCATTTCAACACCATTATTATTACCGCGAGTGCCCCGATGTCATCCCATTCGCAAGGCAAATGTCCCAATTATCATAGCTAATGCGACGAGCAGATGGAACATACTCATATAAATACGAAGGTCTTACATACGACGTAGTATCTAAATGTTTCATTAAATAAATTATTATGTCTGAATAGGTAAATTACTTTTACCTACAATTTAAATGACCGTGGTTCTAATTAAAGAAAAGAGGTTTAAAGTATCATATTCCAAGAGGAAAGTTATTTTAAAAACATAATTTTTAAGATTGATTTATGCCCAGTTTCAACTGGGGTTAGCAAAACTAAATCAGAGTTACTCAGGTTAAAAAGTTTGTCGTAACAGAATTTCCCGTGAAAAGGTTTTATACAACCTGGTTGAATTTTTGTTAATAATGTTGTAAAATAGTTAAGATTTTATTTCCAAATGCTATCTACATTTTATTTTCCGATAGGTACATACTTTGGCCGTGAGCCTATCCTTTATCCAATGACCGTCCGATCTTAAATAGAGTTTAACTGCTTGGGAATAAAGATGTCCTTTTAGATAAAAATAGTCGCGGGGAAGAATTTTCTAGTCTGAAACGCCGTCGAACAGAGGGTTGGGACGTCGGCGAGTGACAATAAAATTAGATAAGTGCAGATAGTACCGCTCCAGTCCAGCGTCCATCTTGCGGACGGAATCAATCGCAGTAAAACGAGATACGAGGATACCCCAGCTTCCGACTCAAACTACCTCCTATTCCTTACCCCCTTCCCTTTAAACTCGCTGTTTGCTTCACATAAGAAAACGTATTCAGCCAATCCACTCAGCAAGCAGCGATTGACTTATAAAGGGAAACATTTCACAAAAGATGTCTACGTGAAAATAAAATATTTCGAAATTGTCAGCTCTATGTAAAATTAAAATTTGAAAACCCCAGTTTGAAACAACATATCAGGCATTTCAACTCATTACATAATTTTCTGCTTTTGTTGCGCCTTTGGCCTACTGTTGTTTGCGAGGATATTTGTATAATAATTAATTTTGAATAATAAGTAAGAAAAACAAAATTGTATCTGATGAATACAATCTATTTTAACCCTACAAATTTATAAGTCAGACAATTTAATAATAATTCACATTCTTGAGACCAGTCCTCGTTTTAAACACTGGCTAAAGGATAAACAAAATAAAAACCCAAAAAAGGTGATATGAATATTGTCCACATCATCGGAGGACATGTTTGCTTTAGATTTCCGTAGCATTACTGCACGTGTCGAAAAATGAAAATTGATTTTCGTGTCGCATCCGACTGCGTGCCGTATCAGCGAGGCTCAAGTGGCTGGGGGGCCCGCGCTAATAACTAGCGGGGAAGCTGCAAGAGATGTTTATTTAATGGCATGCCCATAGACGCTCTAATGGGAATTCGCACTTGTACTCGTCGCATCTCCACCTATCTATCTCCCTTCGCAAAATCATTTACGGGAAAAAATTGTTTAGTGAAATATCTTCAAAAGCAATGTTTTCGCCCACATTCCTGTAAATACCTTCCTGTGTACCCCGGTAAACAAGTCTTCAAGAATTGTAGACTCGGTTTCATGTTTTTTAACTGCCTCAGGGCAAGTAATGTTTTCAAACAAAAATTGTTTTTTTTTCTATAGAGCGCCAACTAAGATTTAAACAAAAAGAAAGATCAAATTACTTTGCAATGTTTAAGAAGTTAGAATGAAAAACATGTTTAAATCAAGGTAAGCTCACAATAAGGGTGTGTCAGGTAATGCGTTTAAATCAAGCTAATGTGACATTTCTGGCGTCGGCCCGCCACGTATTACTACGCGAATTCGCGAAGCGTATGGCCAGATTATCATTTGAATGTGCCCTCAGACGATTGCTGGATTCGTGACACTCGTACAATGGGAATCCTGCCCCGGAGCAAAATATTTTCCTGGTATAAAGCCCTGGTGTTTTCGGTGCTTCGGGAAATTACGTTTTTATCACAAGTAACATTCTGCGTTTCTCTTGTTATCTCAACCTTCCTTTTGTGTATTAAAATATTTACTTCTTATATAGAACAAAGCCTTTGAACACGTATACGCATTATCTCTTCTTCAGCAGATTTAACAAAGAAAACTCGCATCAGTGTTCTTTTAATCTATTGAAAGTAATAAAGCCCTCCCTTTTATTTTTATATAGTGCTATAATTTTGAAAATATCATTTTTTGACAAGTCATGGGTAATCTTTGTAATGGCACTCACTTTCCATAAAACAAGAATGATAAGGCACGAATAATGGAACCAGAAAATTAGATCTGAAAGCAATTAAGTGACTTGATATTTTGTGTTTTGAATAAAGCATTATTATTCATTATTTATTATTTCACATTTTGTGATTTTCGTCACAGATAATATTGAAAAAAATTTGCTTAGTATATTCATAACTCATAAATATTTAATAATGCTTTAATAAATATAAATGCTTAAAATGAGATGCTTTAATTAAACTATGCGTTTTAGCTTATTTTCAAATAAAATGCACTCGACCACCAATGGATATTTCAAATATCAAAGGAACATTAACACTTAAAAACTAAAACTTTTCTACTATGACGATTAGAATAATCGCTATAAGTGCTATAATAAGCTCTCTGTACGTTGAAATTTTCGATGATTAAATGCAAAAGCCTCTGACTCCATCCTTCAGTAAAGCACAAGATAACTGGAGTATTGAGAAAATGAGAATTGTACTCAAATTGATTTCGCCAGAGCCCCGAGGCGGGAGGCGTTCTATTGCTTATTGTGTTTCGGGTTAGGCAGCAATTTGGGCTTGGTGTCAGAGAAAAAAGGAAAATGTATCTGCCTGGAACACATTCCTTAAAAACAGGAAAAAATTGAAGATGCATAAAGCTCTGAATCTCGCAAGACGTATTTTGAACGGTCGTAGTTGGGCTTTACTCTTTATCAGAAAAACGTTAGTGCACGTGACACATTTGGTGTTGCACCCATCTATAGGCAACAAAAAAGGGCACTAGTTAAATTATCTTAGGTTTACATAAATATTGTAAGTTTTGGTTTCGGTGACATCCTAGAATTAGAATCAATTGTACAAACAATATTAAGTAAACTAATTAAGAACGCGTCAACTACTGCGCTTGTGATTGATTGTAAAGTTGCTGTAACTATTATAAATTAATAGGAACGTTGTTAAATTATACCCAGATACGTTTCTGTAAAACCTTGTCTGCCACCGAAACAAAAAGAAAAAAAACACCAAAAATTTTCTGAAATCTGATGATGATCAGATCCTGGCCTGGAAAAAATTTGACTAACTAGAAAAAATACCGAAACCGAAAAATATATAAACATGCAACTGAATTAATAACAACCTCCTTTTTTGAAGTCAGTTAAAACAGCTTTTTGCTTGAGACCCTAACATTATATTCATTCTCAGCGTACCGTATAAGTTAAAAGAAAACTGCAAAAAAATAATATTATGTTTTGTTCGTGCTAGAGTTGCTAGACAGCAAAGATATTCAGTAACAAACATAGTTTCAGCGGCTACTGTAATACTGGCTGAGGTTGTATATTTAATTGTTTACCAGTCTTCAACCACAATGTAATTAAATTAATTGCTTGATTGCTTAGTCACATTCCTGAATAAAAGTAAAACAAAACCTAAACCCTTAAAAATATCCAATGTAGCAAATATTATGTAGACTGTAAATAATGTAGTTCAACACATACAAATAATCACGAAACAGTACAATATAACTTATCCTAGAACCAGTCCAGTCAATCCAACGAGCCGCAACAGCTCCATAAATCAAGGTGTATCAGAATAAGTCCATCGGAGTTGAAAACGATGAGCCAGAAGATAAGAAGGACCCGGAGAAAATGACCAGGGACCGTATTTCATAAACGCATTTGACAGGAACACTCCAGTGGCTTATACGTCCCTTTCACACGAAGACTTTGGGCGAAAAATTTAAATAACGAATAAGGTCCACCCTTGAAACCAAGAAACCTCTTTTAGAGATAAAAAGTCATTTGGTAGTTGTTTCGAAAAGTAAGCAAAAGGAATCGTTTTTCTTTTTGAAGATATCAATAAATACCTTTTCCAAGACGTTGAAATTATGTTTAAAATGACGTGTTTACATTTCCTTCGTTTTCTATCAAGCTATTGAAACAATTTGAATGAATCTAAAAATAAATTCATATTTTCATCATCGATTGATATTTTATAGATTCAAAGACATAAAAACCGTATTAAATAAGTTAACATCAAGTTTCAACTTTAGATAGTAGATAAAACATAAAGTACAAGAAAAGCTGCTTTACATCAGACGGCCAAATAAAATAAACATTTAAAATGTTTAAATATTTTCATATAAAAAGAGAAAAGATTCGCACTGATTTTATACAAGCTACTGAATACAGGACGGAGGCAGACCAATGTCCAGTGATTCATACAAACACGCAAGATCGAGATAAGCGGCGGTCTCAGTAGGGAATATTGATATATGATAGGATGTATTGCAAGGAAAACTGGCAAATGTTTCGTACGCGAATAACTGTCCTACCCTTAAGCCTACTCGTATCGTACCAGTTTAATAAATACGAGTACATTAACATGAGTTAAAAAAAACATATTCTTGACTGGGTGCTTATGTACGTACAGACTACACAAAAAACATGTAAACATGTATTATTAAATGACAGATTCGCAATTTGCAACAAGTTCCGCCCCCTCATGTTTTCGAACCCGGAACCTCTAGCGTCGCAATCGGCTGATTATACATCTGCGCCAACTAGGTCGTCAAATGTATGAAATAACATTAATCAGTCAAGCGGTCAAGATAGGTAACTGATTTTTAAAATAATTTAGAGAAGTTTTGCGTTAAAGTTGGCTTAGTTAGTTCCAGCTTTTAATCAGTTTTACCTTTAGTCGGCGTTTACTTGATATGGGTGCGTCTTACCTGTCTCAAAGGCTCGTAAAGGAAGAAAACGAGTTCAAGACTAAAATGTTCAATCATCATGCCGATAGCGTGTGTCCCTAGGTACAGTTTACTTAGGCTTCCCAAAGGTAGGCTAGTCACGTGGATAAAGGATATAGAATTGTATACCCTAATCACAAAGCAATAAGCCTTTCTTTAATATGTAAGACACAGTGCAAAAAACACAAAAATTTTGCGTCTGTCAGCTTCAATTGCTGGGTTTCGAGAAGGCTGATTTTCTGGGAAAAATTCGCTCCCTTGGTAGTTAAATAAGGAAAGGTAATAATATTAAACAAATGGTTTTATGAAATACCGTAAAATATTTAGAAAGTGTATTTTATTTGAAATAAAAAGATGGATAAATTATTCAAATTTTACAGTCGCTCATACGTTTTGACAAGACATATTTAAATTTTGATTCGTATCATTTTAGAGACAAGCTCGAAATTCACAGAACACTTATTTTTACATATTTCTATTCAACATTTCATGAGTATTAAAATAGAATGAAATAACATCATCAAGTTTTAGTATTTTCAAATCCATTTTGAAGGCAGAAAATAAAATAATACATACTTTTATTTAAGTGTTCACGTAAAACCTCATAAAATAGCTTTCGAATTGGAGGTAGATGAAAAACAACCGCCGGCCCGCAAACAGTCTGCGGCCAACGAATTCATTTTACAAAATTTATTACATTTCGATAATCTGTTATTTCCATCTGCCTGAACTGAATTTTAATAATGCTATTTACCTATTAAATGTCTTGTTTATAAACACAATGCGATTTTCACTTTACTCTACATGCAAATACAATATTTTTATTCGTTTAGGTTTTTAAAATATATTTACGAGTAAGTAGTATTCAGTTTATGTTTCCAATTTAAGACTATACATAAATTTAGATATGTTGTATGTACCATTATGATGGTACGGAATCAATATTTAAAACTATGTACGTAAGAGATTGGTAATTTATACTCGAGAAAAACGCCAAAAATAACTTTGATATAATACGTAGAATTATTTACAAAAATAAAACCTGACAAATCCTTAGGTTATTGATGTTCAACAACCAACTGGATTCCAGTCTCTGAAAACTCTGGAGTGTCGGTATGTGCAAACCTTCAAGTTCGCGAAGCTATACAAAACTATTTCTCATAGCGATAAGATAATGCCGTACACGACAGAAATCATGAATTATTCCAGTCTTACGCATTCGAGTATTATATAGAAGTATTTGCTTTTAAGTCACAGTGATTCATATCAGATAGTCCTCGCGCCGTTGGTTTTAAAAGCCTTTGAAAAACAAAAAGAAAAAAACCATGTCGGAACAAGAAGCACTAAAAGTGTGTAACAAAACTTTTTACAAACACATTTTTATGAATTAGTATCGAATCTTTACTACGCGTTGTTACCGCTCTTATATAGGCACGCGGTAAGATTTCAGTACCGCGTATACCGAGGATACCGATTCCGCACCGCTAAAGAAGGAAACGGCCTCATTAATAAAAAATAAACTAGTTCTGATATTGTTGAATGTATTGTGTGCTGTTAAAATATACGTATTTTGAAAATTCAAGCGACGAAACATCGTTGTAGCAAGGTAATAAGGATGGCAAAACTAAAATAGCAGTCTGATACCGCGCGCACCTTCACACCTAATCTATGGACGTAAGCGGATCACGTCATCTTATTTGTGTTTGTTATGTCAGGATGCAGCCCTGGCGCCTCCGCACTGCATTTGTCTTGCATAAACTTCTGCCTTATATACAAGCGTTTTTAGACACAACAATGAGTCGCAGGAATATAAACTTAATTTATTACAAATATGTTGTTTATATCCTAAAATAATAAACCTAGAAGCCTCTTCCATAAAGTTTTAGGATTTGGATTGAGTTTTCGTGTCGTGTGCCATGTTACTGTAAAATCTATTGGAATACAAATGTTTTGCATGGTAGGCATCGCGCGTGTATCAGTATTGCTGCCTATCGTCTACGATAATTGACATCAAGTGAACATCGTATTTACTTGTGTGCTATCAGTTGCTTAAAAAGATAAACATCATCGTATTGGCTGGTTTAGTAAGTAGCCTTGTTTGAGAGGCTGGGTAAGAGTCTGTTGGTAGGTGGTAACTAAGCAACGGTAATTTATGGTACTGTATCTAACTATTCAGGTACCAAAAAATATTATTAAGTAAAAAACGATTTTTATTAAAATTCTCTATGAAATTTTAGTTGGTTTCGTTTGAGTTGAAGTAAAGCTCGCAATAAACCCCATTTTATATTTTATTTGTAAGTTGATGCTGTCCTGAATTGAATATATTTTTTCAACTTTTCAGAGGTTTTTACTGCATTAGTAAATAATGTCACGACTTAATGCTTTCAAACCTTTAAATAATTAGCTAGTTCACGCCAGATAAAGTCATTTAAATAGAATCCCTAAAAACAGTAGAGAATAGCATGACTGTATTTACGTACGTCTAAAAGCCAGCAACTAGCAGTAGAACTAGATCAGAATGTCTGTAACTAACTGTTTTATTGCAATTTATTGAAATCCCTCGGGATTTCGCAGAATGATTGCTATTTCTTCATTGTCATTGTTCTTTCAAATGTGACCAAGTTAATATCACACAGTATCAAATCAAGCATGCACACAATTTTCATTATTGCTTTTTAAACGTAAAGTTTAATTTAAATGATTAAATAAATGTGCTCTTCAAACTGAAAACCCTGCTTGGTTCAAAACCTTCATAACTTTTATTAATATCGGCTGAACGAAAGCGGAGTGAAAACTTGACGTCTTCTTCACAGACTAAAATGATCCGTTAAAACAGTCTCATGGCAATACACGTGAACGGAGTCAGGAGTAATCTAGTTTCGCCGTATAAATCAATCTTCCACATGATAAATAGGACGTGGTTTAACAATCGCTATAGCTTTAGGGCAAAACTTAACTTAAAACAAAGCCTATCCATTCAGGTCGCTCGTGAAGTTAAATTTATACAGAGTACTTGTATCCTGGAACTGGTTTACAATGCCTATTAAACCACAGCCTAACAAAAGCCAAACATATCAAATTTCAAACCGCTCTTTTTTGTTTTTTTTTCCTTTAAATAAAATTTGATTTACCTTTATTTATACATAGGATATAAAAAGCGAATCAAACATATTAGCTAATTTAAAAATCGCCGACTTCACGGTTTAAAGCAAACCTGCTCGTGGATGAGTAATTTTTGACTGTATCTTTTTTCGAAGGGAACGAAAGCGTTTTTGTAGTTTCTATGTACTTGCACTTTGATCGATCAGATTCGTGTATAGCCTACAAATGTAGACTGTGGCCCTAATCCTGTATTTTATTGTGGTCTTCACTCTTCTCTTTCTCTCCTATAACTGTCACATAATGTAGCACTTGTCATTTGTGACTTTTAAGTACCATGAGTAATCGCTAAGATGTGGGACCACAACGAATGGACCTCAGGGTAGGCCAAGATAATTTACAAGTTGCTAAGTGACTGACATTTAAATATTGGAAATATTTAAGTGATATTCGACACATTCAAAATCGGGTAAACTAAGCTTTATAAAACGTCATTTATAATATTTACCCTTTTTAACTAATTCTTTTACCATGACTTTACATAGTTGGTCGTACAAGGTGCTTAATTTTCAAGGAATGTCGGATTTGTTTAAATTGAACCCAGTGAAATCAAATTTACTGAACCGTTTAATTTTTAAATCAAATCTATTGAGCTTCGTAATTAAGTGCAATAAAAATTCATGCTCCTAAATTCTAAAAATAGTAATGTCCTTCAAATACGTTTTATGGAATCAATTTGGCAAGACTTTAAAAATTGTAAGGTACAGTTATAAACGAGAGCCATAAAATTTTGAAAAATGAAAGCATTAACCGAATTAAAATCTCGACACTCAGTTAAATGAAGAGTTTGAAGCGTTTTCTTTTAAATGGATTCCGCAGACACGTACATAATCTCGCTAGATACAGATTTTAATATTATGCTCTGGCAGTCAGCAATATCACAACCAGGCCTTAGGGGACAGCCTTCATAAAAGACGGAGTCAGCTGACGTGAGGTGACTAAAACATTCCAGTGTTATTGTGAAATGAATTTTAATTTACTAAGTTCATTGCCCGGTACATGCTTCAGGATTCCGGAATGGACTATTTTTTAATCGCTCTATGTTGCAATAGAGTTATGTGAATTTTAAAATTCTGTTGTATTTCCCACCAAACCGTCTGCAGTTTTGCCTCGTAGCTTCCATGTAGTACTTTGTTTACGGATATAATGTAACAAAAATATTTATCCAGTCGTAGATCTACAAGGTACGTAGGTACAAAGTATAGTTTAAGATAGTTTGTTGCCCATGTGTAAGTTTTGGACCTATCCTTTCATTTGGTTGCCATACTATAATTGTCTTGTTCTGGCTTTTTAACACAAACCACTGGCAGGATTAAATGCTATGTCGTCAAAATACAAAATGTTAAAAAAAATGTATGGCATGACTTTGACTTCCTTGGAAAAACTGCTACCTCTGAATTATTTATCCATTTTTTTTAATAACGTTTTTAATTACGTACACCAAATTCCTATTACTTATCTCTTTATCCAAAAAACAATTGTATTTGTAATAAATTAATGTTAAATCTGGCAGTAGTAATACATTGTACAATACATTCCATGTGACATTTACAAAGATACAATATGTAACCTGATATATATTTCTTTGCTAGTCTCAACAATAACATGAGTGTTGGTGCAAAGCTTCTGGTTCCTGCAGTCTGGTTAGCCAATAAAAAATATAAACAATACTATTATATGGTTAAAAGCGACTATCGTAACACGCTATCAACGAATCCGTTTTTGCAATACTGGAACTACAGTAGCCAAACAATTTATTTTTCCTTTCACACTTAATTATCGGAACAAATAATTATGTGAGTTAAACCAGGCTAAACAGTCTAGAATTTTCTAAGATTTAATTAAAGGAAAGGGTGAATGATGATGAAACTATTATAAACTAACACTGCATAGACCAAACATGGCTTCTACTTATTTCAAAGTTTTTAAATAGACAAAAAAATCTTTAAAAATTAACCACTTACTATGTAAATACTATGAAAATCAACATATTTACTTTTATTTTTATTTCAGAGGAATAATCAATAATATAAAATAAAAGTATCAGCATTTTGTGAAGTTCGCGACTACAGTTTGAATTTGTACAGTGATTTTATAGTTTAGTACGCGCGATCTGAGATATAAAACTTGGATGTTATTTTCTGAACGCGAACGTAACTATGGGACGTGAACAATAATACTTTCGATGTCTTTACGCGTATTATTAGCTACAACGATCATTTATTTAGGAAAATACAAAAATCTTCAAGATTTTTTGTAAACATAATTTTTGCGGGGTTTATAATATGCTCATATATTCCCACCTTTATTTCGAAGCTGAAGTTTTTGAATTTGGAATCGTAAAAACTTTAAAATTATCAGCCAAGGGAAAAGTATTTAGTTCACAGTTAGTGTCTCAACTCAAACTCAGCGAAGCTTTTCTGTCATTGACTGGTTACCAACTTCAAATTTTGGATTTTTATATGAAAATTATTCTGAACATATATACCAATAAATTACAACAAAAAAAAGGAACAAAAATGATTTCAAATTGAGTTTAAAAATTCTCATTCATAACTCCTTTGACTGTTATTGTAAAAGCTTTCAGCCACGGTGAGTGATTCCAGTGGCTTATGTAAATGAGCAGTCGCCGGTCATAGGCAGCTGAAATAAAAACTAAAACCTCCCCGACAACAGGTAATGGATTGCTACACAAATATGCAAATCATAAAAATTTTACCATTATTAAAACGTTCGCTGTAAGTAGGATCATTATTCCATAAAGCAGTAAATAGGGGTGGCCTCGGTTTCCATCGAAATTTTATTTGTTTTTCATTGTTGATTTATTACTTGATTTTATTCCTTCATACTCGTACCTTAAGAAAATTTACAAACCAAGTTTTATTAAAGCTATTTTTAACTTTCGTATGAAATAAAAATATTTTCAGAAAACACTATTTCTCACTCTCTCTCACAAATTTTTCACTCTATTAGAGTAAATATTAAGTAGCTAATTTAATTTTTAATCTTCAATTGAACCAAATAATGTCTGACTATGTTATGAAATTTCTTAATATAATTCCACAACTTAATTGTGGTATAACTTAAATCGGATGAACTAAAAGTAAACCGCTAGCAATTAGCGGTTGGCAACCCTAGTTGTTGGTAGCGGCCGCGTAAACACAAGTCGCTAACGAACCAAAAGGGGCCCTGCACAAATTTGCAATTTCGATTGGAGCGTTTGCGTGTATCAAACACCCGAAATTGACGTGTCCCGTGTACCAAACGACTATACCCGTTATTAACATGCAGTAAACGCGTATACTGGGAACACGTTACATTGTGCACCGGTTACCTGCATTGTACATGAGTGTTGCCGTTTTAAAAATGCAAAACGAGGAAGCAATAACACTTTACATAGAAAAAGTAGCCGGCAAATTACTTGAGCCAACCACCGTGCGATACGGAAAGAGGGACTAACGTTGAAATAATGTCGGGATACATTTTGTTCAATTATTACATTTTACCTCACATTTGTGGAACCTAAGTTTTTGTATCCCTTCTTTGGTTTTTATTTTAATACGAGAATTTATATTAGGACAGTATATCTTAAAGACAATGTTTAACTCATTCTAAACGATTACCATAAATAAGTTACTGGCAACATCGCAATCGGAGACGTCTAAATTTTGCAAACAGCTTATACTTCTTGTAGGATACCTACTCAGTATGATGGAAAAAAAAACGATGCAGGGGTTGTTCGATATGTGATCATCGCTTCGTTTACTTACAACAATTTCAAAGAAACTCTATCTGAAAAACAAAGCACTTGTCAATTTTTGACTTCTATTTTATTCATTCCGCCTACCGTTGCAATGCAATGCCCTTTTTGCATAAGAAATGCCTTAGCCTCTACTGAAAGCCTTAAAAATGGACAGACTTTTGAAGAGTGAAAGAGACAGCTTATCTAAAGGTTGAATTTGTCCTGCTTACTCTTTATACAAAAATAAGTTTTACGAGTCGAACAGTACCTCCAACACTATTGAGATTCATTCACAAATGTCTTTTATGTACATTTTATTCATAAACAAGTCTTCAATTTTCGTTCTTCTGATAGAATCGTAAAAATCATTTTTATGTGATCTCTTGAACACCTCCGGTCTCGTGGGATTTTTGTCACAATGTTGTTTTTTACGATTTGAATATAAATAGACAGTAGGTGTTCCAAGACACTTTACAAAATGTAGGGACGCATATGAATAGCGATTTATACTTGCATAAATTTAAAATCAAAAATTTTAACGAGTGTTTACACTTTTAAGTTTGTTTACATGTTAGTAATGAATTCAAATTGGAGCGATTGAATTAATTTATGTAAATCCGTAATTTGTAAGTATTAAAAAATACAATCCTGTCTGCAAAGAAAATTATGAGTGTTAAAATAAAAGCTACGACTACGAAAAATTTGTCGAATCATTGTTATTTTGAACATAACATTTCAACAACTGAGTGATTTTTTTTGTTACCAAAAAAAAAATTATCGTCATTAACTCATGAAACTCATAACTTATGTTAATCTGAAAGTTTATTAACGTAATACGAGTATACACCTACAGTTTACTAAGAGATGTCATTAAAAATACAATTTGCAATAATGTTTTGAATTTAACGGAAAATAAATCACAGGCTTAAACTGGTGTAAAGATTAAACTGATCTGAAATCTGATAACATAAGATAGAATCGATGGAAACACGGAAAGGACTCGGTGGAACCATGTAGAATTGAACACAAAAGTCCCCTCCGTTCTTAATTAATTAAATTAAGTTTAGAATAGGTTGGGAAAGTTGTATGTGGCCAACGGCTACTTGCTAATAGCAGGGAGGGCCTTCCCTGCCTCCTGAGATATAGACTCCAATTATTATATAAATTAACATAGATATTTTATTTTTCTTAAAATTGTTTACTTCTCATAGTCAAGGTATAATATGCAATAAATCACACAGGATATACCTCGTATTTATTTTAGTGAATTTACCTAAAAATAATTGACTAACCTGCATGATTAATAAAACCGTACAAAAATAGTGAGTTTAATCTCTGCTTGCCTTAAATGGTATGAAGAAGTGCATATTCATGACGTGTTATTTGAAATCAGTTGTTCCTTGATTTGTTTTCATTATAACTCTTATGAACCTGAAATTGAAAAGTTCAACAAATGACACTTTAGAGCGCGGCCATCTCTGGATAGTCTTTATTTTGATAATTTCCCCCTCTCCCAAGGGAGTAAGCCGGTCCTCAGTCCATCTCCCCGCATGCTAATAGCCAATCATATTCTGTTTACATTCCATCACCGGGTATGAATAATTTGTTATTGTCTGCGCAAACAAAACGCTGCGTCACGGTCACTATTGTCTACCGAATTACTTCCGACCTAAGCTTATAACTGAGGTGGCACTTTCAGGAACTAAATATCAGTATGATTTTGCTTCCAAATTTCTTCGAAAAGTTAACGACTAGCGCCTTGCACAAATGCAAAAGAAATTCGGTTAGATTTATAATTCGCGTCCAAGGGAACAATTCTCGGACAGAATTTAATAACCTTTGATTAAATTGAAAAAAAAATATTTGGTAAAAAAAAAAAATTGTTTCGATGAGAACAACCGTAATGTTAATTATTTTCTCAAAATGTATTAATTAAAAAGTTCATTTTTAAATTTAGTTATTTATCCATAACTTTGTCTATCACCGTGTTAGTGTAAATCATACACCTTGCATTGTTCTTACGTGTTAGCTAGATGGAGATGTTATACACTTATAGTAAGGAACAAAATTTAAAAATTACCCAAAAAAATAAGCATGACTATAATAAGCCCCATATTTTCCATCCAACTACCAAAAATAGTGATTTATATTTTATCATCATTTGCTTTTCCTTATCCCATTCACCTGGGATGATGTTCAGCTCTTCTACCTCTGTCACCCGTCACCTCCTTCTTCACCTGCATTTTATAATTATGTATACTCTAGTTATATGCGAGAATAAACCCCCAACACATGACTCACGCAATCGTTGCCCAACCAGTGTCAGCGAAATCAAAGAATCATCACATCACCGAGCGATCCATCCATTGTTTAATATTAAAACGAGAATAAAATCGGGCTTTATAACATTTCAACATTTGTATTCATGAATAAGACAAAGTAAATTTCAGTGGTTCTATTAAAACAGTCCAAACTTTTACTCGTACTATGAAGTTTTAAGTTTTTTTTTTCTTTAATAAGGAAAGTTTTTCTTGTTTGATTCTCGTGGATCGTGGTTCTAAAAATAAAAGTCTCATAACTTTTCCTAATACCTTGGTATATTAAACTACGTCTCCTATTGTAGAAAGAAATAAAAATATTAAATTTCAGACAGTGAAGCCAGGACTTACAATTAATACATTTTCGATGGGTAAGTATGTAAATAACATTAGTAATGCTATTGCGATATATTCTATTCACAATTCTATTCACAGAAGTAGGAGATTGTTTTTCAGGATATCTTATTTTCTCAAAAAAAACAAATAAATTTTGGGTTTCTAATATCGAAAATCACATTATTATAGTCTCTAACAGTCATTTTAAAGTAGTTTCATCTTAAGCAGTCCACTTCAAAAGTTTTTATAGCTTTTTAAACAACAAGATAGAAAAACAGTCCAATATTTTAATTTAATCGAATATTAAGTTACGTAGTTATAATATTACAGCAACACTTTTACTCGTTGTTTATTATATTTGATGGGATACTCCCTGTTGTGATAACTAATTAGTTAGTTCCACAGCAAACCGTGCTTGTCAGCAATCAAATCTGGTTATAGTCTGAGAGCTACTAATAAGGTTCCGCTTTACTTTTTAACTTTTTTAGGTCTTAGTGTACAATCAACATACAGTCCGCCTGACGAATAACGACTCTGCACTTTAACTCAAAATTTCTTATTTCGCTTAAAGGATGCTTTTGCCATATCTTCCTTTATCATAATTAAAATATAAATTATGTTCTAGTCTCATGGTCAAAATGTTTACAAGTTTAACTGGATATTCGATCTAATACAAGTCTTTTGACATCTAGCAGATAAGGTATCTTTATAGACAAAAATAACAAAACATATGCCTACTAAATTAAGGTCTTCATATACAATTAGGTTTGACTCACGTTTGCCTTTAATTTCGTTAGCATAACTTAACCAAATAACCCACTAGCTCTTGCTCTACATTATGCTGGATATTGGATTTTAATTAAATGTATTGCTTTAAGCCTGGCCTAATCGATGGTTGTACTGTCGGTTTTGTGGTCAAAATTATTAGATGGTTTACGTATCCAGTTGTGTTAGCAATAGACGTAATATCTATCACCCTAAGCTATAACCATATTTGCTTATAATGTTCTCATACCAAAATTAATTTATTGTAAATGTGAGATTAACACTATAATCTGATTATTAGAAGATATATTTGTAGAACCGATGTATTTACATAGTAGCAACTACA
The DNA here is from genome assembly GCA_949316135.1 of Choreutis nemorana. Taxonomy (NCBI): domain Eukaryota; kingdom Metazoa; phylum Arthropoda; class Insecta; order Lepidoptera; family Choreutidae; genus Choreutis; species Choreutis nemorana. The sequence goes on from OX438598.1 coordinate 7,932,559, forward strand.
AATAAAAGAGTCTAGGGTACAACTCATTGTTGAAATTGGTGCAATACATTTAAAAATGTTGGAAAATAGAACACGTAAATTTTTACATTCAAAATACTGGCCCACGAAAAAAAGTGTAACGTTCGTTGGATGGGCAATAAAATGAAACTAGCTTGTTACACGACAGCAGTATTGAAATGTTGTTGAACTTGCAAAACGACTAAGCCTCTCCTAAAAAACTAGACAATCTGTCTATTGAAACCTTTCAAAATATTCCAAAAAACGGCGTCGCTTTTCCAACGTATCTATTATTTGAATGTTTGAATATGAAGGTCTTAAATAATACTGACAGACCCATATGTAAATAGTGCAGTCTTGATATTTTCTATTATGTAGAATTTTACTTTAAACTTCTTAAGACGTTTACAAGCATTTGAATACTATGTCATATGAAGGACTATTGAGTCCTCTCCAATCCTTTCGCTCTATTTAAACAACATAGCATAGGGAGATTTGCGTTACTACTAAAAAGAAAACTTGATTTTTAGGAAAAAAAAATGCTTAAAATTTCATCCATGCTTAACGTAAACTTTCTTAGCTCTTTTATAATAAGAACAAGAAACTGAATGAATGGAGGTATTCCCTGAACAATAAATCTTTGACATGTTTTAGGTTAGGTTGAATAGGTTTCTCTAGGCAGGCCTGCTCCATTTTAGATCTCATCTTTAATTAACATGTTTGATCGGGGTCAAACGCTTGCTTTTTCTCTTTTAAAAGGTTTGATTATAAGTTTGTATTAAAATCTCTTTGGAATTTCACTGGTCACGGAAATGCGCGTGCTTCACGCAGATGTGCCATAAAGCGTTGTGAAGCAATATGTGGTCTCGTTTTACTGCGTTTTATTGATCATTATTCATTATAAACACCTACATAAAATGACCACTGCCTCGAATTAAGTTGTTATATCATGAGTACGTTATCTACTCGAGAGCAGAAATTATCATTATTAAACTCTAAGGGACGGTATGTATGTTCATTAATACGTTTATAATTTAATGCAGTTTGAGTAGGTTTGATAAAAGAAATGTATTGGAAATAATTTGACATATGCATTGGCTTACCATATTGGAACATGGAACCTCCATCATAGCACATGTTTGATATTTTTCACTACTGACTACTGAGCATTCATATACAAATTGGGTAATGTAATGTAATTATGTTATTATGACTCACGTGAATGCCATAAAGTGCTTTGTGACAAAATATGTATTTTGGGTTTGAATTATTTTTCTCCCTTTTTATAAACTGGATGTAAACGATAAAACAATATTCAAAAGGTATTTGCAATTCATAATTTCCTAAAACAAAACACTTTATTTAAATAATAAATTCAACAAAAGGTTAACTACAAAACGAGCTATGCTTTGTACGGAACCAATCAAAATTGTAAATTCGCGCAACCCTGCTTCGTTAACACTTCGAACTCGAATTAACTAGATTGTAATATTTAACTGATAAAAATGCAACAGGGAATTTAACAATCGAATATCTAGTCAATTTTGAATCAATCAATTGTATACACAGCTACTATTGAACGGGTCAAATATTTTGATTACTAGTATGTTCTGACTAGGCCAAAAAATGGTCTAGTTTTTGGCATACTCATTTCCTACAAGCTACTCTCTCATTTGAGCAAGATGCATACACGATTACATTAATTTGTTTTAATGCGATATTCTTATGATTCAGGTCAATGCTAATTGTAGGTCAGTTTGTTAAAAAAAGAAAACAAAAACCTATTTTTTTTTTAAATTACGAATAGCATTTCTAGAATACATTTTAATATTATATATATAGATCTCTTACTAAAAACTAAAGTACCAACCTCTTTAAAAGTCTAGAGCTCCTAATCATCAGTACGTATTTCTCGATCATTCGATTTGTTTTATAGATCGTAAATAAAGCACGAAACTTTTGCCGGGCTCGTTTGACATTTTATGGTGCATAAGTTTTTATGGTGAACTGAATCAATACTATGTTTTCTGGGATATATAACTTTAAGTATAAGAACCAATGAAGTGAGTATGAAATAAAAATCCAAATAAAACATCCTAGTTTTTCAACGTTGTATTGTTTAGCTATTTTTATGATCTGGTTCGATGTTATTGTATAAATAGCAAACTTAAAATTCATTTAAATATGAAGTTTAAAAAGAAGTAATGCATTTAAATTAATTACAACATTTAATTAATATAGTCTGAGTCGTTATTTTATGTTCGGACTAATGTCTAAACCAAAAACACTGGCATGGAACAGGAGGGAAGAATATTGTAAGTTTTGTAAGCAAGCTTGGATACTTGAGGAAATATTTTCAAGGTAAGTTTGTCCGAACTTCCAAAAATTCACACAAGGTTCACGTAGCATAGTTTATTTTATTTTTCCTCCAGTTGCAAATACTTGCCACAGCTATGAGGAGAAGATGACATATAGGCTTATGATTATATAAACTCGATTTGTTTGTGGTCTTTACAACTGACTGATCCCAAAATGGGAAACGAGTCTCAAGATTCAGATGAGGTGTGAAATGTAAAAATAGAAAGAATATTGCTTTGCTCGCTATCCTATGGATATAGAATGCTTGTTATCGACTAATATTAAAGTTTTAAGTAACTTAGCTAACTTAGAATTACATAAAACTTCAAACATAAAGTTAAAGTATTCCTTACTCAATTTTTAATAATGGCCGCAGCGTGCAGTGGACGAATTCTAATCGACTTTTAAATTGCAGCTATTCTTGTCTACTCGCTTCGTTCCCGTTCCGCTCCTACTCCAAGTTTCATCTTTCATCTTCGGTTCCATTCCATTCCTCGTTAGCTTCTCCTTAAAACTTTGCCTACGACTTCGACAGCAAGTTTTTTAACTTTCCACCGACTTGGTGCTCATGATTAATTAATTCGATTGTACGTACGTTACTCCCGGCGTGATAGCTCGGTTTTGTGTCCATTATTTTCTCCATTTAGGTCGAGGGGACCAGTAGGGGTCGTTTTCGCTCGGTCACTGCACTAAACAGACTTGTAAGGCACCCGTTTTACATTTTTTTTCAAACGCCTCGAAAGGGGAGTTCGTTTTCTACGAAGCAACTCAATTTAGCCTACGCAGCAGTTACAGGAAACACTTTGAAACTTAGGAACGAGGACAAGAAAAACAAAACTAAAACCTTATCAGAGACAGGTTAAGCGTTAAATTTAAAGGTCAGAAGGGGTTTCATCTAACCACTTCAAATTTCTTTTATGATTTAATAAAATAACATACGGTTATCAGTTAAAATTTTCTGAATAATTATCATAAAGCGAAAGTCATTTAATAAGAGTGAATGTGGAATGTAATTTATTTAACTGGTCGTAAACATAAGGGTCTGATCACACGTTGGGTACCTGCGGCTTTCAAGCACGCAATGTAATTTAATAAAAGCATGATATAAAACAGCGGAGCCGTAGTACGCGCTGTGGTGGTGACGTACCTACTCGAGACGAATCATACACAGTGTAGACACTCCTACTAACAGTTCAAGTTAAAATTTCTAAATTTACGCTCGCTAAATAACGTCCTACGAGGAATACAAATAAAATTAATTATTTTCAAATTTACCAACTTTCCAGACATTAGTATTCTTTATTAAAATAAAGGTCAACATAACCCACAACGTGCGAAACCACATTATAAATGTTAATGATATAATAAGTAAGTTCGTGAATAAAGTAGATAAGGTAAGTTATTTTGGTAATATAATCTTTGAGTGAGACGACCTTAATTCTCTGCGTGGATGATGAGCTCGGAAGGCAGATCTTCTTTAATGCGCTCATTATTTAGCCAGAGGTAGGGTGAACGCTTATAGCCCACAGCCTATGCGGTACGTGTTATTGACATGTCGTGAATTTAGAGACGACTTTTAAATGACCTAACGTAATTTCGTGCGTTAACGCCCCTTTTTACTGTACTTCTAAAAAGGTTTTTTTTTCACGCTTTGGTTTATTTGATGACTTAATTGTTAAGGTAAATTTCAAACGTTATTGTTATGTATTTATCTCAAATTAATCAAATTTAAAACTCTGCTTAGGATATCGAGTATTTTAAAAAAGCTGTTATGAAATAGTCACTTAAATAAACAAAAAAACTATTATGAATGAAAAAACATCTATTGAATTTCCAACATGAATAACACTCTAAAGGCCGTTCTTGATGACTAGGAAAAATGCTTTCAAAAACTCAAAAATACATTTTTCCAATTTCAAAGTTCTTAAAAATTGAATTTCAATTTTTTTTAACTTGTTTTAAAACAAATTTAGAATCGCGTGTTTCTAGGATAAAGGGGACTACAGTAAGGGATGACTATAATTAATTTAATTAAGGCTTTGAAAAACTTTTCGTCATTTATTCTTTGTCTCGTTCCTATAGGGATAAACTTACCAAATTTTTACTGTAAACCAATTAAAACTCCATTACTTTGCTAGGATTTTATCTATTATATAAACGTTTTGCTTTAAAAATATTGACAATTGCCTGCAATTTGTTTGCATTACATTGCAATTAATATTTCTTAAGGTTAACATGGATTCAATCCGTGTTGTTTTCCAATAAAAAAGTTATACTATAGACATATTTGGTTTAAGTATTTTAATAAAAAAACTACCACTTTCATCATCTTGAACACGATGAAAATTTGTAACTTGACGTTCTAGGAATATCTTCAAGTGCCCTCAGCTTAGAGTGCTTGAGAAAACCAATTTCTAAAATCTTCATCTACTGTCAGGTCAAAATGTAATGTTCGGGCGTTAAAAAAACCTTCTTGTTCCTCTAGATATCACGAACAGTTAAGTAGTGCCTACAAGTTAATATTCCATCTCTCAAGCATTACTCGGTAAGAAGTGTCGCTTGGCGCGACGCCAGTAGAACTGCCAAATAGATATCTTTTATTCAGCAAACTCAAACTTTTCTCGTCATAAATCCACAAGAGGGCGCCTTCATGAAAATGTAATGAGGAAGAACTATTTATGGCTAATCCTTTTGGAATAAACTGCCCGTAGCGATGTCCGTCTGAATTTCTACGCACGGTCGAAAGAAAGTGTCCGGTCCTGTTGAGAAATGTTGCAAAAACCAGAACGGGACGGGATTATTTAAATTTCATGGGTGTGAAAAGGAGAGTTGTAAAGTAGAGTATGAAGCAGTTTTGAATTGCAAATGCGGGAAGTGTTACTGCTGCCTTGGTTTTTCACCACCCTCGCTTAGACCTCTTCCGGCGTTATAATCATTCTTAATAACAGAGAAGTGCTTGAATGAATTTACACAGCGATCAAAGTAAAGAGGTTGGAAATTAATAAAAAGCCTTTAAAATTTGAATAAAAATTTGATTTCTGCTTTTGACGAACAAAGCATTTTAGAAGGAGCTATTTCAGGTTAACATTCAAACACGTTCTCATAAAACTTTTTGCTAAAGTTTGTTTAAGCTCGTTACATCTAAACAGAACATATTAAATCGAACTATAAGTTCTTTCACGTAATTCTAAATTGCTCGAACTTAACTTCAGTTACAATTTATTAAAACTTTTGAGACGCTTCTAATGTCTTTTCAATAGATCGTTTAAGGTTTTAATGGTCAATTTGTACCTATTTTCTCCTCAACTGAAACAATTGACCAATTCTCTGGGTTAGGGATAAAAACGTAAAGTGAATTAAAAGATTAGCCATCCGTTTATCATTTCACATTAAAATATATTTTGTTTTTTGTATGACTTTATGTTTTGTTATTAAAAAGGGAGACAAAAAGGGGAATTTTTAATCTAAATAAAAAGGTCCATTAGACACGTCCAAACAGAGCGAAGCAAGATAACAAATAGGTGGATTTAATTATAAAGACTGCTTGTGAGTTAATAGCCAGAATTTAATCGTGGTGGGGAGAATTCCGCCGCAGATTGCATTCCATTGCTGGCACTGGTCGGGGCCTGACGCCCGCTGATGGAATCTTAACCTATTGCACACTAGATTTTATAATTGCACCAAATTAAAAACATACCCCTCTGTTAATTGTATAATTTTAATTTTAACTGGAAGTTAAAAATTTATCATTCAATTAGTATCATAGAGTGCTATTTAATGAGTATAGACTAAAAATTGCCTCCAAGTTTCGTATCTAGTTCGAAAGTGTAATTATGACCTCTGACATCACATGTAAAACTATTCATCAGTGGAAATACACATACAAAATATATAGACATAATCACCCATACATACAGACGGCCACGCATAAAGATATACAAAGCAAGTGCAATATCAATCCTTATAGTGTACAATTTAAGAATGGCACAAAGTTCAAACAGGTCAGGTTAAACAAGTAGTATAATTAGGTTAAATATGACATCAACAAAAGAAAGAATGCGGTAAAAACTCTTAAAATACCGAACGACGTAATTACAAACTGTATTGAAAAATGTGTAAAGAAATAAATAAAGTTATTATAAACGAAAATATATAGGTATGTCATATCAAAAAGACCGTAATTTTGTGGTGTCTCATGTTACGCCAACTGTTAATACAATATTTCTAAAGAAATATAGATGACATAAATTGCATACTTAACAAAGGTACCACTTACATAAAACATATACTCACGTAAGGTTTTTCTGTGCCATCTTATTTTATTTTCAAAATATAAAACATAATAGTATTCTCAATGAACTATTGGGTATGTTTTCAAAAACAGTTTTTTTCGCAAATATAGGTATATCAGTTTCAATTATATCAATTGGAGATGATGAAATAAAAGTAAGGCAGTTTATAATTCAACAGTACAAAACTCAAACAAAAATGATAAAAGCTAACCCATGTCCTTTGCAAAGATACTCAGAAAGAAAATATTTATTCCGATCTTTTGGTTTGGGATTTGGGTTTTTAATTTGCAAAATCTTGCACTTTTGTCCAGACATTTCTGGCACGTTGTTTCTAAAGACAAAACCCTTAATTTATCCAGGTCAGGTCAGGTGAAAAAAAATCTTTAGAATAAAACGCAAGGAATCGTTCGTTTTTTAATATACATTTTACTGCAGGCTCTTGGATTGTATTGGCATATTGTAATTGGTAATTTCAAATCCATACTACAATATATTCAGAAGCCAATCAACTGGCTAGTTATAAGACAAGTGCCTGTCTATCCATGTAATTTGAAGCGAGAAAAAGCTAATTAAAAAATGGCCCACCATATTTGCTGTCTCAGCTTAAAAACACAGTTAACAAGGAAAAAGGCAGTACAATCGTATCAAAGGGGCACTCGAAGTACGTCCGTGGAAGCTGAAGAGTATTCAAATTGATACCACTCCACAAACTTGACAAAATGGAGGGTGCCACGGGGAAGCGAACCCTGAATTAATTTGCTTATTTATTTAAATTGTATATTTTCTATGAGAACAAAACCCAAATACTCTCTGTTCATAGGATTATTTTATAAAAAGAAAACTCTGAAAAACATGTTTTTTTCCAGTAGGTATAATCTTGATTTTATTTCAGCTGTAGTCCATATTTTTTTACTGATCTATCAATAGCTAAACATTTGTTGGTACAATATTATGAGCATGCTACAGGCAGGCAGCGACCGTAAGTTTATCAAGAATCACGTTTCAAACTACCTATAAAGTGCAGGAAATTTACTCTAAACACCGTGCATCAATTTTGGCGTATAGCTTATTAAGATATTAGTTTCAAGCTAATGGAATTTCGCTGTCACAGACTCTGTATTAAACAGGTCAAAGCGCAAAAGGTTAATTAAGATTATTTTCAACAAAATTATCAGATAAATAATTAATTTGTGCTGAAACTTCTAATAAATTAAAAATGTACCTTAGATGCTGGCAAATAAATAATATTATGGGTTTCTCTTTGTCTAGAAAAACAAACATTTTTAATTTACTACATGTATTTAAATGAATATACTGATTTAAGTAAGTACTGGCTTTTAAAATACGAAACGTTTTATACTAGATAATCAAAATTTACCTACCCCAACTCACCACTCATCATTTTTACATCTAACTCACTGTGGAAAATTAAAGAAAATTACGCAAAATTATAACAATTTTTCATAAACATGCTTTAAATTGAAATGAGCTAAATTCTACAATGTTCACATTGAGGTCAAACTCATAACCTAGTCCATTTATAAATTAAAACACGGCCTGCATGCTGTACCTACAATAAACCCAACTAATTACTATCCTCAATAGTGGCGCCAGTTACAAAGACACCTACTTAAATTTGGTACGAAATTTTAGTTCTACATTTCTCCACACATAATATAAGTTGGTTGGACTATACAAGCAATAAAGTTATTAAGTCAGGCCGGAGTCGACAGAGAAAAAAAACTAACAAGAACGAAACTCGCTTTAGAATTGAAGTTTATTAGTGCAGAAGGTTCCGTTGGGAATTTTTTTGACAATGACAAAAGAAATGGTGTCAGTTTAATACAGATTTCTTCAAAACTACTAGACTGATTTAAACACAGATTGACAGATTTTTCGTCGGTGTCTATCTGGAAGTATTTATTATTAGGTGAACATTGATCAGTGTCCGCAGAAACTATCGATCTCTTGACCAATAAAGTCATTATGAATTTTCATAATATGAGCGACTTTATAATATTAAAATTGTATTGTCTTGAGCAAATTGCTTTCAAAACTATCTGTTATGTAAAATACAAGTTTTTAAGAATCACTTGTAAATATTTTTTAATTCTTCACTAATTTTTTTCGGTATGGATTCCTAAATTCACTGAACCCTAAAAAGAGTTATAGTTCTGCACAGAAGTTCGTAAGTGCCGGCCAAAAAACATTAGTAAAATATATTACAGCAGCATTGCTTTGTAAATATCGTTTAATAGTGTTGAAGTTAAATTGTATCTCTGTTGGACAACCCTATAGCGTTTACAAACTTTCACGCATACTTTCTGTTGGCGCTAGTTATCATATAAAATTTTGTTCTCGTCTAAATAAAAGCTTAGTTCCCAGTGTTACTGTTTTAGTCATTATTATCAGTGGTTTAGGATGAAGCATAAATCTCCTTGTCCCATGCTGTTGGTACACAACTCGCTATGTTGCCATCCGCGTAGTCTTTTACGACTATTTTTTATTAGGATGTAGCTCAGAAACATTAATTTTAGGTTTTAGACACACGGCAATGAAAGCAAAGTCAAAGAAAAAACCGAGTTACACTGCAGCGAATATATACATGCACCCTTTCATGCACTACTTTCCACCCCTGTATCTTTTTTCTCCACATACGTGTGATTTAAATACACGTAGTATTTTTGCCGTTTATTTCATTTATAGAGACAGAACGGACAAAGCGAGAGATTTTTTTGCTTTCCTTTACTTTGTTATAATAATCTATTCGAATTTTAAACGTATAAGAGAACAATCTCTGATTGAGTTTTCAATGCTTTCGAATTACGACAATGTACAAAATTAAACCTGCAAATCGGTAGAGTTGGGATTCAGTAATAACAAAAAATATCATTAATCAAAAAAAATCTATAATGCACACTGAAAATTATGTAAATTAAACGCTTTTGTGCTTTAATCAAGCGATTCGGTCAAACGTCATTATTTCACATTAACTTTAAATCCTCGCAAATCCCACTCCGAACTTCATTATCATAGCTTTTGTGGCACAAAGACATCTATCATAAAAATATTCATTAAAACCTCCGATAACACGCGCCGTTGAATAAAACTTGATGAATTTTCCCTTATAATGGGAAACGTAATAAGAAATCGTAATTTATTTCTTATTGAAATGGGGATAATAGACGCGTAGCGCCCTAAGGAGCACCCGAAATTGTTTCCCGACGAGCATAGACCCCGACTCATGATATTAACATTATAATCCAATTTGTGGCAGGAGCGAGGTGAAACTCATTAAGAAACTTCCTGCACTGTTGCAACTGACATTAGATCTGCAAATTGTCTAAGAGTCCTCTCACAATTAGGGCAACTAACTTGTAACTCAGGATTGAAAAGCACGAAGCGTTTTTGGATCAGTATTAGTAAGTTAGCAGTATTACCAACCTGGGTGGACCTTAAGACCTGTGTGAACGCCTCTTAAGCTAGGTATTAAGATAAGTGAATTGGAAGATTCACAAAGACCTATATACAGGTACAGGGTTGAAAACATAAATCACCATATCTTCATATCATCGTCCCACATACAGCAACCCCTCATCAACTGAGGGTAGTATGGGCTTATTGTCAACACAATAACCTAGAGAGGAACATCAACTTGAGAAACCAGTTTGCACAAATAAGAAAATGTCCCTTGGCCTGAGATTGAATACCTGGAAAATCCTACAACTTGACTTGTTTGAACTGTGTTTATTGTTTTGATCTAGAATGTCACTGAATATTGATATCGGGTAAATGTTGGATAGATAAATTGATCATTATATGTATTGCTAAACAGATATTTGCTCTTGTATACTTGTTTCTGTATTTCCTTAGTGTGAAATTCTGAGAAATTTCTTCTTTAAATCTAGAACGCAGTAATAAAAATATAAACTAATTCTCTTATTTTATAAAACTGCCTAATACCATCCAAATACGCTAATAGGATTTCGTACCACGTCACTTTACTGTCAGTAGTAAATTGAATAAGTCGCCCGAAGAAAATTGATAATAAAATTCAAGTAGAAATGCTTGAAAGAATTAAACTTGCTGGATATTCCATACCAAAAGTTATTTCACGGTCCTTTATTTGATATTTTAAGTATATACGAGTAGATATATTTCAAACTGATATATCATTGATATCACTTATATAATTCCTCAATTTAAATATTCTCTAGCCGTCAGCCACAAATTAAACTAAATAATAAAAAAAAGATAATTTTATTAATCCAAAAAAAAGCATTCCCTCTTTTCAATCTGAGCCTGATCACGGAAATTAAGGAAACCTTCCAAATGAGATAGAGTTGTACCTATTCATGTTAGCGGGTGTCATCAGATTCCTTAACCAATTTAGGGGTTGCAGAGAAAATTAGGATAGCGTTTCAAGTATACGGTTGAGCGAGAATATCTTTGCAACCAATATAATACCACTTTCGCTTAAGTCCAAGTTTTTTTCATTTGCTGTCTGTGATTCTATTTTAATATTTAAACAAATTTAATGATCACCTTCTATCTGATCTAGCAATGAATAAGTAAATACATTTTCACGAACTGCCTATTTGTCCAGTTATAGAATGCAATTAGTAGCTCAATTCAATATTTGATAATTGATTGCGCACTGTTAATAAACTAGATGCATAGTTGCTTTAATGTACTGTTTCACCTGTCCTGTTATAATTCTATGAAATATATAATTTTAGAACTCGTCTATATTAGTTGGTATACCTAATATGAACTATGTAGGCTATTCATTATTACGATATTTTTAATAACGCGGTTTTTTTAAATTTCATACTAGTCCCAGCAGCGTCCAGCTTAATACTTAAATGCAAAACTATAGTGGCCGGAACAGTTGCATTTAAACAGACTCATAAAGAACTCTGACGTGGTTATAAATTGAACAATTAATAACTAAAAATCTTTTACTTGAAACAACATTTTTATTGAAATAAAAATGGACGATTGTTCATTAGCCTGAAGTTAAAATGCAGAAAAAAATTACAGGAAGAATTATACGAAACATAACATAACACGATTCTTTTTTTGAACTAAAACAATATGAAAATTCCTTGTAATTTTTCTCTTGTAAGTGGATTACAATGTTAATTTTATTGATGCACCGACCACCCTGGAGACTGCGAGCCACCGAGGGTGAAAACATTAGTATTCTGATTGTGAAAAAAGATAAACGTTGGAAGAACATTTAATTTATGCTGTAAATATAAACTACAGGTATTCATGGTGTTCAAAACGTAAAGGAACACCTTTTTACTAAACAGCGTATGTCTCACAAATCTTATGATTATTGAACTTCGTATAATTAATTGTTGTAAAATAAAGATAATGTGATGTGTGGATATAATCAATAGAACATTTACATCGTTATTGAATTCAAATATGGTGTATCTGTTTATGTAATTTGTTTTTTTTTTTTACTTTTTGTAAGATAAACCAAATTGAGTTGTAGTTTCGCTTTTCCAGTATAATTTTGATAAATAAAATAACATTATAAGATAATATTGGAGTGGATCTTAAAAAATAGAAATCACAATATAATCAAATCACGAACGTCAGAAATTTCAATAATTTTAAAGGTCTAATAGTAGTCAAAAGTACTTATATAATACTACTAATATATAATACTACTAATATATAATACTACTAATACTTAATACGGTATGTTATTAAGTTTAAAATCAAAACATGAATAAGTCTAGTAATTTTCAGAAAACTGCATCATATTTTATACTAAGCTATAAAAAGCTAATTTAAGTAAGACTCTATTTACTCTATTTGTAGGGATTTTAATCAGGTCTTGCATAAATATTTTGAAGGTATATATGCACAGGGAGATGACAAAGTCATCCAGATGAAAACGACTGTCCCGAGACAAAATTACTTTTGACATTAACATAGCAATGAGCTCAGAATGGTAACTGTTGAATATCATTTAGTTTTTATATTTAACATTCGCAAAGCAAAAATTGAATGTGATTTAATTATTGTGAATTGTGTTTCAGTATAAGTTCTTTGATTATCCATTTATAAATACCGCGCCTCGTTTAAACTACTGCGGACAAATTCACGGAAACACGTGAAATATGTAAAATTAGTTCATGGAAAATTATTTGTATTTAGAAAAGCAATTATCATTGATTTAACATTAATTTAAACAAATAGATCCGATTTTGTTTAAATTTACTTTATGATAAATGTTTATAAAATATTTGCTAAAGCAAATTGATTGCAAGTTTTTATTTTTCTTGTGGTACCAAAATAAATAAAATTCGTTCATTCATTCCTATCTACAGCGCACAATTCACAGGGAACAAATCTATTTGTGGGGTACATTACGAGATGAGGTCCAGATAAACTAGGAGGGTAAATAAATTTTATATTCGAAGATAAAGCCCATTACTGCTGGTTTACGAGTGCCACTCCCCTAATGATGCCACGTTATGCACTGAAGGATGTATTAACTGCACACTTTACTGCCATCTAGCGTATATTTGACATTGTACCGATATCTATACAGTAACTTGTCAACGCAGTTTTAGATAGGACCGAGGGGAAATGCAGATTTTTATTTGCTCTGTTATCTTGATTTAAACAATAAAAAATTAATTTTGCGACCAACACGATCGTGTGAAAAATATACAAAAATATCAAATCACATATCAGTATTTTTTAGGATGATTCTAGCAGCAGATCAAATATTTATAATTATTTAAAAACAGGCAAACAAAACGCGATTTTGATGCTTAATATAACTGTAAAAATAAAGCTTCACGAAAAAATATGAATACTAGAAAATATAAAATCTTTTTATTTAAAATTAAATTACAAGCGCAAAGATTAAATTCTGACATTAAATTTTCTTGCCCTCCAAATAAGACAATAAGTCACCACCATAATGAACAATACAACGAGGCTCATTCCGCCGAATGCCCGCCGACAATCCCACGAAAACAGGCCGTAATCTGATGATCTGCGGTTACAGCACCCTCTCTTAGCTGCAGGCTGCAGTCACTGTTGCCAGGTTACCTCAAAGATTAAGCAAGAGTACCAAGTGATACGAACTTATAGGCCCCTGTTAATTCCCGCCATTCCTTTGCTTTGAATTCAAAACAAAAGTAACTTCGCTAAGGATATAGGAAGCTCATAAAAATCAGAAAATGAAAAGGTATTTTAGTTTAAATCGTAATTGATTAAATTACACGCTTTCAAATATATTTTTTTGAATTAAGTAAACCTATTCTGGATGGAGTGGTGGCCCATCTGTACTAGATGCAGTTGTTACCGTCCCTTCGGTGCTATAACGACTATGCCATGACATAAATCTCGCCACCCCTATAATGTTCTTTCAGCCTCTTTCAGGACAAGGATAAAAGGTCTTTATTTTTTCGCGTTGGAGCCCTTTATGGCACCCCCTTTTGATTGGTCGCGTTTTATAGGTTGTTGAGTATTGTTTCATTTGTTGTTCCCAGTGATTACTTGAACAGGGAAAAAATGAAAAGGTGTTTTGAAATTTTTATTCCGTTTGGAATATGTGTATTACGTTAGGGGTTGTTTATGATACAGTTCCCCCGAAAATGATTGTTCGACCAATGTTTTCATTGCAATGTTGCTGTTGCTTTTAAAAACATCATATGTTTCAGTACGATTTATCATATCTTTTTAATTATTAAATATATACAAATATTTGAATTCGACGGGACAGATAAAGTGATCAGGTATGACGTGGAAAACGAAAATCGAATAAATCAACCAATCGCATACCAGCTACATGTTGGGAGAGCGGAACAGATAAATAAATTAAGGACCAATAGACAGCCTTGAATAGCATCCGTGTTTCGAAAAATTGGAAACTCCGCCGGAACGAAAAAGGCTTTGAAACCGGCAAATTTATATAGCAATTTCATTCCTTTATAAAGACCATTAAAACTGTCCGTCCATCCGTTTTTAGATTTAAACCAAACGGTCGAACGTCACGAAAGTAAAAACATTTATCACTCTCGATTTTCCGCCCCTCGTCGGGAGTAAGAACGATCCTGGAAAGCCACATGCTATGGCTATGGTTCATCAAACTCGAACTAACAATAGCAGGTACTCGAACCAATATGCATATATGTAACAGTCCACTAAAATTATGTTATACAGCTAAAAATATAAACTTTAATATAAATACATCTGTCCGTCTCTCCGCGTATGTTTGTCTGTATCAATAGAGGATTCCTGATGGTATAATGTAAAATTCTTTAAGTTTTTGTGTAAATTAGTTGAAATGTTATGATGATTTTTGAAGATGTTTAATCCGTTAATTTATGTGTGTTTCTATTGTAGCTCCAACACTAATTAAACGATTTTGTTAACTGATGTATCAATCGATTTTTATTAATTGTCCTAGTGACAAAGGTCCATTTTATGTAAAAAAATCGGTGAATGTTTCATGAAAAAAGTAGTTTTATACATTTTTGGTACTACCACATCGATTGAAAAGTCCAATTAAAGGAGAGAAAATGCAGATCCAAAAATTTACATTTTGAATGATTTTAAATTATACAGAAATAGTATTAATTTACAAAATCAATATTATTCAGTGGTCGGCTTTTAAACTTAATGTTTTTAGGTATTGATTTTTAAAGATTAATCATTTCTAGGTTAACCCTGTCATCTAATAATGACATTTCATTTACACAAAATCGTTCTTAATTACAATTTAAACATTTATGCTAACCATATTTATGTAGCCCTGTTGTTTTACTATGTTCTTCATTTATATTTATGTCAAAATAAAGTACTACAGTTTATTTAAAGCGTTTTAATAGTCTAATAGGTGGATTATTATCGCTCGTTGTATATTTAAGACAGTCTGAAAGTGAGAACTGAAGTGTCTACAACAACTCCTTGCCTTGTTAACCTTCTTAATTATACCAATCAATATACATATTCTTATTTTAAAACATTTCATATAAAGGAGACCAACCATTTAACCGGGAGGATAATCATCAAAATGAGTAGGTAGGTCGCTTTAAACGCTGTAGTCATTTTTCCTACTTACAAAAGGACAAATTAAACATTTAAATGTAGGTACTAATTACGGAATAAATGCTTTACACGTATATTCCATTACTCTGGGCTGAGTAACCCTTACAGTTATACTTTTGAACCCGAGTGGCGCATGCAATTTGGAAGCTTTGACATTCATTTATCTCCATTATAGATCTGCAAAGGCACCAACGGGAAAACAGCACCATACAAGAATAGTCGAATGGCGCTAGTTGTCCATATTTAATAAATGAAAGCTCAGTTCTGACTACATCCGCTGGTAGCGATGAGGTTCTGAGTTGTATCCACAAGCCGGGTTAGGGTACCCTGAAAATGAGTCCCTTGTGTATCTAACCTATTAGTAGTAAAATAAGTAAGTAGTACCTATTAAAATTTCGATGGAGGTAAAATTTAATATGATCATAATTAAATGATTTACATCATTTGTTTTGAACTTTCGCTTCTATAAAGGTTCAATATGAAAAGTAATTACTTACAGTATATTATCTGGTTCAGTTGTTTTTATCACTATTATGTGTTATTGGATAATCAAGCAGAAATATATTTTTTTTCTCTGAGGATTCTGATTGTTTTAAAATTTTGTTAAATTGTATTAAATAAATAAAAAGGGATAACTTTAACAATTTTGAAATATCTACTCAAAAATAGATAGCTTGAATATGTAACAACAGAATAACTTGCTACGTAGTTAAAACAATCAGGTTATGTAATATAAAAAGTAAAATACCTAGAACGCATAATAAATTCAGGCGTTCAACAAATAAACGTCGGCTACATTTATTGAGTGAACTGTATTATGACAACGATGTTATCTCGAAATAGAATGGCTTGGTAGTTGGTGCCTTTAATATGATTGATGGTCCCAACCTAACATTTGCTTTCATGTCGGTTTGATACTCCAACTCTTATGCAATATCTATACTTATTTATAACCAAATTTGTCATTTTACTACATTTTTGTAAGAGATGTAAAATATGCCATCTTTTTGTGATATTTACCTTCTCTTCCTTTTTGTGTGTGTTTTAAGTAGGCATTTTTTTTTTGTTTTCTTTATCTGGAAGTTTGTGTTTGCCTAAGTACCTTTCAGTGTTTTCGCCAGCGTGCAAAGGTCAAGGCAATGACTAATCTTCAGGTGAGCTATACGCTTAACAAAGAAATATATTTTCTTCATCTACGAATGATTTCAAGCATGCTACAACTTCTGTTTCTGACACATTGTTGCTTATCTACTGTTAAAGTTTTTATTAAATTCTTTAAAGCTCTTATATAATATTCACCAACAGTTTGTCGTTTAAAAAAGTGTTTTCAATCATTCAATGAATTCTGACTTACTTTCATATTACTATTTTGCATCACTTACCCCGCGTGTCCAGTTTTTTTTCGAGATCAGTAGATAAAGAGCCCAGTTGAAATCCATAAAAATATGTTTGTATGTAAAAACCATAAATTTGCATTACACCTGACATTTCAAATATAAAGCAGATAAAATTTTTAAAGATCACTATTCGAAGAAGCAAGTTGATTTACTGATTTATATACGAGTAAAACCTTGTTACCCAAAAATTATTGTCATTGCACCAAATGTTTTGTTATGTTTCTCATAATAAAAACATAACAAAACTGCAGTAATTTACATTAACTTAGGTAGGTATAAAACGTTTTATGTACTGAATGATTAGCTGTTAAAGCGAGGAATTGTTTGACACATCCTTCCTTCACACATTGTACCTTTCTTCACATATTATATAAAAATGATTTTTCGAAAAATAAAATAAAAAATATTAAGTAGCAGATCTAAAACAGACAGCATTAGTTGATGCAAAATTAATATTTTTGACTGGGATATTGCCAGTTCTTTAAACTCATTTTACAGGTAAAGGGAACTCATGAATGTCATAAAACAAATAGGTATTTTTAAATTGTTTATTTGTCGTTTCTTTTATTTTAATGCATTATATTTAAATAAGTTTCATAACAAAAGTTTTAAAGTATTAAGTATGTATAAATAGCCTTAATCTATCGTTATGACTGTTATGAATTTATGATTAATCATCGACTGAATAAGTATTCTTCTTGAATATGAATTTGTTATTTATGGAAAGAAATGTATATGGCGATATAGTATCAGCTAGTGCATTTTACATATTTACTAAGTATAAAAATATTAATTTGAGAACATCTATAACAAAAATGTCAAGTCCCGTGGAAATTATAAAAATAGCCAATGAAAGATATTTTAATTTGTACCTCTTCCCATCAGAGCAACTGTTTTTGTTTGTCCTAGTCACTATTTAATTATGGTATGTATATTGATTCATATATGTATCTCAATGTTCTAAGCACATGATCGGTTATGTAAAACAGTATTTTTCTAAATACAACTAAGCTATAACAATGTTCAAGAAAAAAATAACACGTTATAACTATTATATAGTATTTGAAATAATCTATATTGCTCATCTTTGTACAAAGTTTTCGTCAGTATTGGTGTTCTAATTCACAAAATATTTAAAGCGTATTCTATACAAATACACGAAGATTTATATAATATTTTATATAGAAAGAAACAGTATTCTCGAAGCACTTATTTATATGTGACTATGTTGTACCCATAATATGTTTGAGGAACTAGTTTTAATGTACAGAAACAAAAGAGGAATCGCTGTGGAAGTACAAACGAAAACACAATGAAACATTAATTGGCAATTTACTATCATCAATTAAATTGATTGATTAATCATTAATTAAAGACGACCCTTGATAGAAAACGAAACATCCACCGAAACTCCTGAATTTAGATCTCTGGCGCCATTTAAGTACAAAATTCAGGGACAATGTCTTCATTAGCGATGCTAAAAATAAATATTTACAAATTTATTTACAAGTCTATCACAAATTACATTTTAATCGTATAAATATTTACATTATTGCGTTAAATTGTCCACGTCTGCCTGACGATAATACACGTTATCACTTTAAGTTTTTAAGTCGCAGCAAAGAAAATATTTTCTTGATATTGTACTTTGCGCAAAACTTTTGTTAGACGTACACTATGTGGGGTTTGTCCGGTGTCCTGTGATGAGGGATCGTTTCGTAGGCGAACTGCTGATAGATGTGTTCCTCACTGTCCTCCTGATAGTAGGGGTTTTTGTCAACGCTATTCCAGGGGGGATTCAACGAGTGGAAATTGTTAGTTACCGTCGAACCGATCATGAGATACCGGTCGACATCGCGTTTGTGCTCCGGTTCCCTTCCCCGAGTCGAATATCCAAGTCCATTACTTAACTTCGACACATCCCCGTTCAACATCACACTTGTCATTACTTGCTTCGATTTATCCCCTTTACACTTTTTTAACGGTCCCATGAAATATAGCACTCCGCCAACCACGCTTATTATAATACTAACAGTCATGACGATCACTGCGACAATCACCCAACCACTAGAGCACCCAAATTCCGATTCTGGTATCTGCACGAACAAAACGCCATCCAAGTGTTCCGGCGCAGAACATTTCAACATCTCATAATCTATCTGTAGCACAGAACTCACATTGCCAGATTTTTTACCACTTGTTTCACATTCTCTCCCAAGTTTCCACAGCCACAGTAACGAGCAATTACAAACGAACGGATTTCCAGAAATTTCCATCTCCTGCAATCCATCAATTGGAAAATGCGACGCCTCTAATGTCTCTAAGGCATTGTTTTTCATGTAAATGTGCGTAAGCTTTGGATTTCCATGAAAAAGTCTTGGAGGAACTTCGGTGACTTTAACGTTTTCATTCATCCATATTTTTTGTAAGTTAATGTTGTCGACGAAAGCTCTCGTGTCTATCTTCTCAAGTTCATAAAGTCTGCTTAAGTGCAAATGTTTTAAATGGAAAAGACTTTGGAAAGAGAGTGCCGTAACGTTCTGGAAAAAGTTTCCGCTGAGATAAAGATGTGATAAATTTGATATCTTTGATAATGCCGATGTAGGTACTATTGTTAAGTTGTTATCGCTGAGATCTAAATGGCGCAGCGAAGGTAGATTATAAAATCCTAATTGATCCACACTTCCTATAATGTTATTATTCATATCCAAATGTTTAAGCTCTCTGAGATATGGTATACCATGTTTAGATACTTGTTGAATTAAATTTAAAGATAAATCTAAAAATTCCAATTGATAAATGAGCAATAAATTGGCAGACGGAATTTCCAATATAGAGTTATTTCGCAGCGATAATATCTTCAACGAGGCCAATGGCTCAAACGAGTCTGGTTCGAAACTCACTAGTTTGTTATTGGACAAATCGAGTTGTTCTAATACTGATAGATCTTTAAATGTTTGTACGTGAATGTTCGATATATCATTGTTGGACAAGTTTAAGTCGATGAGTTTCTTGAGCCCGACGAAAGTGTCCTTTTCAAGGCGTCTAAGTCTGTTATGACTCAAGTTCAGGTGCGTCATGTCCATATTGTTTTCAAAGTTTTTACTACCTAAGTCTTGAATTCTGTTGTAGGAAATGTCTAATGTTATCAGCTGGGTGTAGAAATTGAAGGTATACAG
This sequence comes from Choreutis nemorana, assembly GCA_949316135.1. Lineage (NCBI taxonomy): Eukaryota > Metazoa > Arthropoda > Insecta > Lepidoptera > Choreutidae > Choreutis > Choreutis nemorana. Next base: position 7,952,869 of record OX438598.1, read on the forward strand.
CAGATTGTCGATGGTGTTGTGGGTGAGGTTTATGTGGGTAGCCTCTGGGTTGAGTTGTATGGGGACGAACTCGAGGCTGGCGTTGGCACAAGAGGCGGCGCGCAGGGCGTCGTCGCAGGCACAGCGTGCGGGGCAAAGCGTCCGAGCGGCCGCGCCCCACGCCCATGCTGCTACCACCACCCACCAGCGCCACTTGGCTACACCAAGTGAACCCATAACATCTCATGTATCCTCCACTAGTGGATCTGGAAAAAAAATCATATTAAGATTAGATTTATTATGTACCAACGTATATTTCATATTTTATAATTCGGTCGGTCTTTAAAAGCTTATGAAATGGAAATAGTGTCATTAAAATTAGATCTCAGTCAGGTTTAACTCTCAAAACATAAGGAGGGTTGAGTAAAAGTGTATCACATTATCGTTTCACAAAATGTTAACATGATTTCTGCCGTAACTACAAATGTGTTTTACACATTCTTTCTGTGGGGATTAGGGTAGTCTAAATCAAATTAGACAGATAAAAAAAGTGCTAGGAAATCTCAATGCTTGCTTTGCATTAAAGATTTTTTTAAATCCATAAGATACATCGCATAAAACGTGTATTGCATTAATGTACGTATCAAATTTTTTACTTTGATACTTTCAACAGTTACAAATCAGGTACATAAAATAGATACACGAGAATTGCATGCATCAGGTATATATGATTGAACCGCTTATCATTTTCCCCCACAAGAAGCGCCTGTTGACATGAACGGCATCGCTTGGAGGTTAATGCGTTCCCCCGTCTTCATTCCGGGTCGTAAAGGATATTGCGTGCCCTTATTTATTGTTCTACGTTCCTCCGCAAGACGAATGATAGCCGTAAGCGAGATACTAGTGGCGAGCAACTGCTGCTAATCCACTCTCAGGGAGATTCCTCCAGACCTACTCCTTTTCTAAATGTTCTGCGATTACGAACAAAGGATCGTTTGGTACTTGGAATTAAACGTTCAGCTTTACAATTCGACGGAATGTATAATGAATAGCACCGTAACATCTGTTAACGAAGGCGAACGATCTCAAAAGTTTTCACGCGCGGGAATAACTAATTGCGAAGGTTGGAATTCAATTTATGGCTTCTGGTGCGCCTCCCGGGATATCGTGCCATACTAAAGTATTAATAATGCAAAACAGTGTCATGGAAAGTTTTTGACTCGAAATGCAAATTGAATTAGAAAACAAAGTTGTGGGTGCTGGGCTTGCTCCATTGCTAAGTCACTTAACATTGAATACATCAATTCGTTTAAGATCTGACTCGTTCATAGTAACCAGCGTTGGATACAAACTTAGATACAATAGTTGTATCTAAGCACAAAGGAGGAAGAATGTTTTATTTATGTGAACCTACATCACGAACTTTACGGTTAGCCACACAAGCATCTTGATAAATATTCACACCTATCATTTTAAGTTTTGTATTGGACCTAATGCCGATCAGGGTTACCTACTATAAGTTCTCATTCAGACACTATTCGATTTGATATTTCCACGTGAAAACGGCGAAGTTGATAAATGGTTCAATTCGCCCTTTGTAACACAATACCTATATCTACCCGGTTAGATTATACGATCCCGCCCGAATTACAGAAACCATACGTATACGCACACTCGATACGCGTTACCGCTCCCATAATACGGGATTAATTCTGTTACATTTCAAATTCGGGATCACAGCACCTAAATGATTTAATCAATTCATACCAATCTCAAATAAAAGAAGCCGTTTGAGTTCCGTCTGCCTTTGAATAATCGTACCTTTTAATAAACCAAAGTCGAAGCTTTATCTTTTAGATATAACAAAAATCGTATTTTGTTCATTCTACAAATTTCCGTGGATGCACCGACTCTACTTAAGACCTGTAAAAGAAGCAAAATAGAAGGGCAAGGCCTCCATTTCCGAAGCAGAATGCTCCGACCGGTACTCTTTTGTCTTTTAATTTCCTGACCGCCAGAGTGCGCTGCCATCGTGAATTTCGCTTTCGTTAGCTTCGTTAACTTGTATCGGCCATTGTTGTTGCCTATTGAACTTTTCCATTACAAAGTCATTGATTGAAACCGCTAAATTCTTCGGATAATTGTGTCGCCAGATCAACGCCAGCCTACTTGTTCAAAGTAAAATGAACAACGATCTACTTCTCATTTTCTTTTCATAATACAGTGTGTTCCAAAGTTTTTGTTTTGTTTACGCTTCTCTCCTGCTTTCAAGATGAAAATTAAATATTTTCCTCGTCGAAAAGTTAGGTTTATTTTGATTCGGATTTTAATATTTGTAATGGACTTTGTTTTCTTCCACTTAAATGTCTTTTGAACATTTTTAATTTATCTTTGCGCTTCAACATAAGTAACGAATCTGAATACATTAAGCGAAAGGCATTACTTAATCGGCGGACCTTTATAATAATGTAATAATATCTAAACAACCGTTTATACTTCGGTCTCCGAGGGACCGCAATTTACTGTAACAGTTTCCGTGTGCGTACAAAATTCAATATCAAGGGTTCTTCAGAAACTCCTTTTGTATGAATATGGATAACAATCACCAAATCGACTAAATTATTATCAAAACTATCCGCTTTCTTGTACTAATTGTGGGCGAGAGAATAGGTTAGCTGAGAAAGCTTACAGAGGGAAGTTATCACGGTGTTAATACATTCCGGGAGGTACACAAAGGACGTTTTACTGAAGACGTCGGGACAATAAAACCTGTGTAAAAGTCGGCTAACCGCTTCTCTCGCTCACTCAGAAAACGTTCCTCTTCGGTTTTACGAGTTTCGTTAGTTGCTAGCTTTTGTTTTAAAACGGACATCTAAGCTTCGCATTTGAAAATTCCAGCACTTCTGATCTCTAGAAAAATCCAAACCCTTTAAATGTGAAAGCATGCATTCATATTATGAAGGAATTAGTTTTCTGCTAATGTATTTTTCCGAAAAATGTGTTAAGTTGTTTTGTTAGTGTGTAAGTGCGTACGTGGCGAGGTTTGACGTTGGTAAGTAATGTCTGAGTGCGCGGGTCTAACAGGCATAATGAGAAAACTTGCTCGGCTCCGGCTGGTAGATTCCGCTCCAATAGTTTACAAGAGACTCGCATCGAACAGTAGAGCAGACTTAAATCAAGACGCTAAAATACCACACGTGGAAACAATCCTTGCATACATCTCTAAATAATTTCTTTTTCAAACCCATTCGCCAAATGTATTCGTATACATTATAATTGGAAACAACGAGATAAAATGTTAATTTCAACTTTTCACGTTTAAGATATTTTATTAGTAATACAACAAACATTCAAAGAACAATGGTTGGACACAGATATTCTTTTTAATTTAGTAATTCATTATGAAGTTATAAATGATGAACTCAGTGTAAGAGTACTGTTCCTCTCATAGCTGTTTAAAGGCGAGCAAAAACTGAGGCGAGCGACTAGCGGTGATTCGATTGCAACTTCGCTTTGAGTTTCACTAAAACAATTGTAACAAGTTTTTTCACGTTACTATTGGGATTCGCTTTAACTATAACGATTATACTTTTTGTTCTGTTCAAACAATAAGCTGTGTTTGGTTTGGAATTCGAACGTGAACTAAACAAATTTGAAAGTTAAATGTTATTTCCTTTTACATTAACCGACTTTTAGCTCGCTTTGGTATTAAAAATATGAAATGAATTCATGAGTTTTATTCACATTGCTGATAAATTATTAAGATAAAATTTAAAATTGTTCATGAACTTTTCTTAAATATGTAATTAGAAGAAATAGCAACTGAAAGCGGAATATAGAAAAATTAAAGAGCTTTGAAGATACGCTATTGAGTCTTTAGGCACAAGTGCAAACCGTTCTAATTAACTTAGATTCGTAATTAGCACGAATAGACGGTGATTACGTGTTCGCGCCCTAACCATTCTGCACGCTACTGCTTAAACCGTAAAGTTTATCTTCAGAAACATCGTTTTATATTTATTTTAGAAAAGTGTATCAATTATATTGCTAACTTTTATTGCAACTTTATGAAGCGCGAATAGCATATAAATTATTCGTTCCTTTTGCATTAACAATGCAGTTTACTATACACGCTTCTTATACAAACCAGATTCATACAAAAAAGTAGCATAACGAGGTCGGAAAATGTATGGACGAACGGCTAATGTTGAGGATAGATTAATTGTTTATAAGCTCTACCTTCAGTATGTTTTTCATACACAACTTTAACAAGGGTACTACGATATCCCCAATGAAGATTAAGTCTTAATGAAAAGATTAAGTTGCTTTACTGTAACCACCTGCACTTTATGTGCATCACAAATTTTAATATCACCAGGGAAGCACACCTGCCAATAGTTGAGCGCCGGGTCTATTGATTTTGCAATTAACCCTTGATTAGCCATTCAAGGCTATCCCGTGCAGTCAAAACTGTTTTAACTTAACCATTTTTTATTACCATTCCAGAATAATTAATTTCTAGCAAGACTCGTTATTCACAAAACCTCATCTAGTAGGCAAGTAATGTACTTAGATTTGCTCGAGATATCACTAAGTCAATACAAATTAATATGGATTATATTTCAACTAAGCTTTCTAGTAGATACATCTAGAGGTATTAAGGTTGTAAATTATCATTACCAACGGCCCACGAACTTAAATATTTAATACCCCGCGCCAATTCCAATAAAATACGTGCTTGTAATAAGATTAAGCTCTAAACTGTAGTATAGGTGATAAGTTTGGTTTAGATTGAAGCACAAACATGTCAAAATCAATAGCAGAGGTTATTTATTTAAAAGTACATCTGAGATTTAGGCTTTAGTTTACGTAAATGACAATTACGAATGCTAAATATTATCAATTTGCTACTTATGTTATTTCTAAAGTGAAACAGCAAGACATCGCTTCAGAACCAATCAAAATCATGAATCAAACCCTTTATCGTGGAAGTAGATATCTTCTTTTAGGTCGCAATAAAGAATGTTGCCACAAAGTACATCCCGAGCCAGCCGAATAAAAAGTTTTCCAAACAAAGCGTCTACACAATGCTATTTTCTCTTTCAGCGGTGAAGCGAGTCTTAGTGAATCAGGAGGGTGTATGGGCGCCTTTATAAACGCAATAATGAGGAGTGGTAAGGCAGCATTCACCGCTTTAACGAGAGCCGTCAATGAATCTCAGGCACAAAACTTACCACTTCCCACAGTAATAGCGACTCATCAACTCACTGATAAAATGCACAGACTCGTTTACTACGACAATGGCGACGGAAATTTGGCAGGTTACAAACAACAACAAAAAAACAAACCAACAATCCACAGTTTTCTGACCGATTCCAACTACGTCTTTATTTAAGAATAATTTTGATATTTTAATGCTGTTAACAAAACACTAATCAATTTATGTTGGAATCCGAGTATCACCACGAAATCTTTCTGCTAAAACTGAAAAGCGTGCAATACAAAACTTCACACAAAATATCTTGTTCAGTTATTCTACAGAGGGATTTCGAGAAGTCGTCATTTTCCTCATCTGCCCATAACCTCACGACAGCTTGTCGTCTCGCCAACGGGCTTTTAGCGAGCTTCATCTTGCTTTTGCTTTGACTTCCAGGAGCATGGATTAGCAAAGCTTTACACCCAAGACTTTACTCATAGTGAATGAATAAACTTTCAATCAATGAATTTAGGGTAAAACTACAACTTCAATTAAAACCTTGTTGTTTATATTTGCTAGACAGGAATGCTTTCAAAACGTAAAAGGAAACGAGCGATCGACAAACATAAGATTTCTATTAACAATGCTTTTAAACGCATGTACTCGAAACTCGATTTATGCATTAGTTTCATTCCTTCCCAAAGGTTTTCTCCTATGGAAGTTAGTTTAGTTTCTGTTCGGAGCAATGCCGCAAGTCTACAGTTTACGAAGCACGTCTTCCAACTTCGACGTTGTTACCGAATAAAAAGAAACGAATACTATGAATTTCTTGCCTGTTATTGTAATTTAATTCGACGAATAAGTTTAAATTAGTTCGGTGAATATGTTAAGTTTATACAAAGTTGATTTAAGATTCAGAATTAAACGACCTGGCTTATGGGATAGAGAATAGGGGCTGCAAATGGCGTGCTTACGCCAGTGATACCTCGGGTATCCTGCGCTAAGCCCGCAAAATGTTCTCGCTCTAAATGAGGCGCTCGTTTTAAGAGTAACTGCGAAATTAGTCAATCCTATCGCAAGCATCTTTAGTGAAGTTGGTGGAAACTGAATAATGAAATAGGTCGCTGGATAGGCGCTATCGGCGCTCGGCGGCCATTGGAACGCGCCGGTACTATGCCAAGTCGACTCGGAAATCCTCCGGATTCCGTGTGAGATATCTTTCGGCTCTTTTGGGGTTATTAAATGGAGTGGGTTTTAGGGAAATGAGGCAAGAAATATCCACTCACCCTTTGAAAGAAAAATCTGTGTTTCCACAAATAACGGCCGTGAAATAAATTAGGCAGCCTCATACTCTGTCTTCATTGGGGATCCCCGGTTGGATCGTTTTTACCCACATGCTCGTGGCGGATTGCCAATAAATCCAATGGAACTGGGGCGATTTCTTGCCGCTATTTAAACAAATGATTCAAAAAGAATTAGTAATTATGTTTTCTTAAAATAAGACCACTACGCTGTTTCTTTTTAAAGCAACGTATCACTTTGTTTTTAACTAAACAACAACAGTTTGCAATGGTTTTGACAGTTCTACAATTATTTGAAACCAAGTAACATATCTAAAGCCAAATTTTACCTTCATTTTAAAATATTCTGAGTAAAATATAAGTGAAACCAGATACGAAGCACAAAGCTCGCTGTGCACCCTCGCTAAGCTCACGTGCGATTTTGTACCAAATCCCGCGTTTACGTTACCGTCCCGTACTGCGGGTATAACCGGTAACTTATTCCGCGTTTTCATGCAAGGCAGGGTTAGGGTAGCCACAGTAATGCGTTCTATGAATGGATACACGAAAGGGAGGATTTCACTCCCAGCTAACCATTGGTTCGAGAAAAAGTGCATTCGACTGGTCGGTGCACTCGGATTCTATTCAGCGTTTACTTTTAAGCTTTCATATTCGAAATTTCGCAATAGCAGCAGGTTTATTGTTACTTCAATTTTTAAATACAATCCACGTTGCTATATTAAATGAAATTGGCAGAAGTTGCTCCCCGTTCAGCGTTCGCGGATTGCAATTTTACGATACATAAAACTAAAAGAGGCTAAGAGCCGAGGAGAATAAGTTTATGACACCTGGCAGATGTCTGGGAACTGGGGATTAACTGGTTAGAAAATTCGAAGCACTAAAATAAGCACTTTTATCAGGTTAAACTTCAATTTCTTTACCAATAAATCGAGATATACTGACCTTCCACCAAGACATAATAATTGACATAAATTTAATATTCAAGTGACACATAAACCAAAACGTATCGAAAAGCCTCGATATCAAAAATATGAAAACTTTAGGTGATGATACATTATTGAAGTCTAAATAAAATGTAGTAAAGGCCTGAGAAAGAGATAATTTTAAGTGTAGAAAGAATAGCGCAGATCCCGTAAAGCAGGTCTCTTGAACCTCAGTTACCGTTATGGCTTAAGGGGAGGAAATTTAATCTCAACAAATCTTATTTATAGTGCGCCGTTTACTCATATCTGGATCTGTTACCCAATCTTTGAAACTCAATATGATTTACAAGAATCGAACTTAAACAAAGATGATGAAGCCTTTTCGTACTATTACAGTTTATTTATCAAGTTTGTTAACGTATGAAGTTTACGATTTATTCAATCCTGGAAATGAAATTTAATTTACAATAAACCATAAATAATGTTCTTGCTGTAATACAAATGTACGTAATAGGATAAAATTCATTCGCATGTAATTTTCCTCGTGCGTATTAAATTTATTTTTCTGATGATTACTCGAAAGCTTTCAACAAAAGTTCTGGTTTTAATTTACGTTTACGGTTTCGATTTAAAAATAAATGCAATTACTCCTCGTTACTTTTGCTTTAAAATTAAATTTATTTTACTTTTTTATGGCTCAGATTTAAACCCAGGTGCGGTGCTTGAAGCCATTTAATCTACCAATTAGTAAAAATTTAAACGTACCAACAAAATAGCTTGTTTAAACGAAGCCCAATTACTTTGGAGTATCTAACGGATTAACTTACAATTAACCGCTAAGGCTTAAATTTACACAATATTTAGATTTAGAATTTTGATGAGTTTGAAATCACAAATTTAAAATGTTAAACCATTGCGATTTGTTGAATGAAAGATAAAAATCAGGTCAGCTTAATTTATTTATTAATTATGTTTTAAATGTTAAGAAAAAAAAATATTCTATAAAGTTATTACATACATTATTTCAAATTGGACCACAAAAGCTAGTCAAACCAAACAGTAAACATTTTAATTCAAGAAATAAACCAAAATCATGCAGAATCAACATCCGATTCAGTCCAGCTTCCATCCACTGACCACCACATTTGATTTTAATTTGAAAAATCCATTACCTTAAGGATTTAAACAGAGAGAAGAGAAATCTCGTATATTGAATTGTGTCCACAACAAACCGGTCCTCCATGTAAATATTTATTAATAGAACATGTTAATCAATGCACGTACATTGAACACTCAAAGGCAGAGATACATCTGTGATTAATTCGATTTGCCCTCTGGATGCTTTGATTACGCCTGGCCGTTCGTGTTGCTCTGTTTTCTATTGCAAATTTAATTTAACCGATAGGTATATTGCAGACTTCACTCCTTTAAAATCTACTACTTACTAAATATGTTTTTCACTGTTTTATAGTATCTACTGATTTAACTTGGTTTGCATCAGATTTTACCTTTTTTTTTAAAAATTAAATTCAGCTTTTAGATGTAAAAAGAAAATTATGTTAAATATTTTACAACATATTTTATATTATATATAATATGTTGTAAAATTACATAGTTGAAAAGATCATTATCTGACCTTTTTTGAACCCTTTGTTTTTATAAAGCCTCAGGAACACGTTAAAATTTATCTATGACCTATAATTGTAATCCAGCGCAAATAATTGACTCCAACAAAATGTAAAGAAAGATATAGGCAAATAAAATCGAACATATTTGCATTAAGTAAGTAACTTGTTCTGTATGTTAAATGAAAAAGTTGTGCAGTCATAATTTTTCATCCGGTGTAACCTAATTAAACGAACTACTTAATTTTAACAAAATACTTTTTTGAAACGCACCAATTCACCGCAATTACCGAGCGCACTCTCAGCTATACCCTAGAAAATGCATGACTACTTAATTTGCATGCTCCGAGAATAACTTCATATATTCAAATACACAAACACTAGCAATTTGAATTCCAAACAGAGTTCGTTACGAATTAAAACAAATTCGTATAATCGCAAAACACCATTCCGGGGGGCTTTGACCTTAGAAACAATAAAGGTACCGAGATATCGAATTCGATTTGATTGCCATCGAATTATCGATTGGACACGTATTTCTAATTTAAACAAGGCATCGGAGTTGTTAGTTAAATCGGCAAGTTGTAGTGTGAGAACTGACCCATTCGATTTGTTTCAGTTTTGTGAATAGTAACGATTTCAAGGTTTGATCCACCAGAGCCGGGATCACATCGAATCTTACTAGTGTTGCGTGTTCTGTATTAACTTTTAACGATCTTAGAAAATCGACAGTCACTACATAACTAATTGTCATTATAAAAGTTTAACCTCAAAAAAACATGGTTCCCACATCACACAAAACAACAAACAGTTCGAAACCAGAGGTTTTATTACAATTTCGAAACTTGTCAATCATATTTGTGTGCCCACATGATGCCCTAATTTAGTAAGTAAATTTATGAAATTTTGCCTGCAACTTTATTCGCGTAAAACCCGAATTTGTGTATTTTGACACAAAACAAAATATAGTAGAATTATGCCCATTCTAAAATGGATGGTGAAAAAATTTATAAAAATTGAATGAGTTATTTCGAAGATTATCAAAACTAAAACAAACTAACTAAAAAACTAAACCACTTTGTTTATTTTTTGATTTGACAGTCACTACATAACTAATTGTCATTATAAAAGTTTAACCTCAAAAAAACATGGTTCCCACATCACACAAAACAACAAACAGTTCGAAACCAGAGGTTTTATTACAATTTCGAAACTTGTCAATCATATTTGTGTGCCCACATGATGCCCTAATTTAGTAAGTAAATTTATGAAATTTTGCCTGCAACTTTATTCGCGTAAAACCCGAATTTGTGTATTTTGACACAAAACAAAATATAGTAGAATTATGCCCATTCTAAAATGGAAGGTGAAAAAATTTATAAAAATTGAATGAGTTATTTCGAAGATTATCAAAACTAAAACAAACTAACTAAAAAACTAAACCACTTTGTTTATTTTTTGATAGGTAGATATGAAATTATATTTAATTCTATGTAAAAAAGTACTCTATGCTCTTATCCTAGTAATAATATTTTAATCACAATCGATAAATAATGATTAAGAGATGTCTTGTAACATTCCCAAATGCAATCGATAAAACACCTGCCATTCGCTAAGTGGCATTCAAAAAACTGCCCGCGCTAGCACAGGTACCGTAAATACTGCTACTTCGTTCGCTAGATAACTTGACATTGACAGGTGTTTCCTTTCCACCAGGTCACTGATCTACAATATCAAATCACTTAATGAACGATCCACTTTATAGAATCTAAAGGTTAGATATTTACTTTAAAATCTTTCCAATTTTAAATTAAGATTAAATTATTTAACTTCTGAGTTTCAAATTGTTGTTGGTTCAGTCACAGCTACTAAGATTGATTTTTATAATTTAATATCATTTTTGAATACTTAAAAATAAGATGATAAAATCAAATATAGGACCATCACATGTTTAAATAGATTGAAATAAAATCTGATCATAATAAAACACCTGAATCTGTGTTGGAAATACACAGTCAGGTCATAAGTATTGTCACACAGTAAAAAAAAATATTTTAGAATGCTGGCCACAAAAAAGTTTATTGAATTCGAATTTCGAATTGTTCATGAAAATAAAAAAGTATACTCTTTAGAATTTTACTCATTTTTAAATATGGAGTGGACGCTTAAAGAAGACCGTGTTGCAGTTATTGCGTTGCATCGTTGCGGTTACGCGCCAATTCAAATTTTTGACATACTGAAAAATTTGAATATCACCAAAAGATTCATTTATATCAAACGATACAATGAAGACTCTAGTGTAGATGACAGGTCAAGAAGTGGTCGCCCTCGGTCTTTTAGGACTCCAGCAGTGATAAAAGCTGTGAAGGGGCGAATTCAAAGAAATCCCAAACGTAAGCAGAAACTGTTGGCCCTTCAGATGGGGATAAGCAGAACCACGGTAAAAAGGATGTTAAATGAAGACTTAGGGCTTCGGGCATATCGAAGAAAAACAGGACATCGTTTGAATGCTCATCTAAAGGACCTGAGACTGAAGAGATGCCGCGCTTTGTTGAAGCGGTACGCGGGAAAAAAAATCGGGAAATTCTTTTTTCGGATGAAAAAATTTTTACCGTAGAAGAGAGCTACAACAAACAAAATGATAAGGTGTTCGCACACAGTAGTGAAGAAGCGAGCAACCGTATTCCGCGGGTCCAACGAGGTCATTTTCCATCCTCGCTCATGGTATGGTTGGGAGTTTCTTATTGGAGCTTAACAGAGGTACATTTTTGTGAGAAAGGTGTAAAAACGAATGCAGTTGTGTATCAAAATACAGTCCTGACGAACCTTGTGGAACCTGTTTCTCATACCATGTTCAATAACAGGCCCTGGGTATTCCAACAAGATTCGGCGTCAGCTCGAAAAGGACACAACACTGGCTGGCGGCGCGTGAAATAGACTTCATCCGGCACGAAGACTGGCCCTCCTCCAGTCCAGATTTGAATCCTTTAGGTTACAAGATATGGCAACGCTTGGAGGAAAAGGCGTGCTCAAAGCCTCATCCCAATTTGGAGTCACTCAAGACATCCTTGATTAAGGCAGCCGCCGATATTGACATGGACCTCGTTCTTGCTGCGATAGACGACTGGCCGCGCTGATTGAAGGCCTGTATTCAAAATCACGGAGGTCATTTTGAATAAACTTTAGTGTCATAAGAATCTATGTTTTGTTAAGTTCATTTTGATATATAAATGGTTACGAATAAACTTGTTTCAATTATTTTATATTAAGCAATTGACAGAATTTATGACCTGACTAGGTACATACATAAAGGAGAAATATTACAATTACACTTACAAAGAAACAAAAAAAAATGTGATGTCAAATGAATAGTTATTATTTTAATTCCTATTATGAAATGACGATTGCTTGACTCGTATATTCGAAATTATGGTGTTATACAGTATTGTATATGAGATTGTTGAAACATTTACTATTCGCTTTCACATTCTAAATTTGTCCTATGAGGTTATAACCGTGATATGAAACTCCGTTCCCTAAACCTATGAAATTCAAGTAAATGTTGAGGGTACATATCCAAACGCCATCTTAAAAGGTCTACACGCCTACTTCAGTGGCTATTTTATACCAATTCGTTATCGGATAATCTTCTAAAAGATACATTACCAGAGAAAAATTTTTGACTGTGTATATCAGATTTCAACCTGTATATTCTAAAATATTTCGAATATCGCGTAGGCTTCATAACGGTGAAGAAGCAAAGCATTGAAGATTTCAATAAACCATGTTTTTTTTTATTTAAGTTAATAAGATACAGCCAGAAATCTTTTTATATAAAATAAACTAGTTAAATAAACATTACAGAAACTCTTATCTTGTGGTTAAAACTGACCACCATAATCCGTTCGGTGTCAAATGGAGAACTAAACCGAAATCTGAAAAGTTCTCACCGCTTCGCTCCACTGCTCTTGAATATACCTCTAAACTACTATATTATTTTTTTCATCGTGTACCAATAGAATAATTTATTTACGAGAATAGTTTATAAGTGAGATTCAATCCCGCGGCATTCGTTACGCACGATCTCTTAAAATCTCGCGCTGCATTACTGGCAGTAAAAAACGTTGTAAATGCTATAAAGTTTATCAAAATATCGGTAAACACATCACTAAATCAAGATTGAGTTACAGCTTCATTCCGTTTACCCGAAAGTTTATTAATAATAAAAAGACCTTAAATGCCTTCAAGCCGAGGTAAGCGTTGAAACTAATATAAATTACATAGACAACGTCTCGTGTGTTTTCTGGCAAATGGCGAAATGAAACACAATTTGTAGGTAGCGGTTCCTAAACAATGTAACAAAGAAACTATATCCCGTGCGGAGCGAGGCACAAACGTTCCTCCCTATTCGGATTCACGTCAAGTCTACGTATTTGTAATTCAACACGGAGTCCCCACGCGTACCTTCGTATTGTTTCACCTAACTGCTTAAGGCAAAGTACTTTAATCGTTCGTCACCCTACCCATAGTAATATATCGACTATTTATTAAAGGGTATAATGCGACAAATATAATTCTGAACACTAAACAACCCCACTTTCAATTAACTCCAGCAAATACTGTAACAAAACTGTCGTTGAAGCTATCTCATTTAGAAATTAATTATATTCCATTTTTGTTACTCAAAAGTTAAAAGTGATTTGAGTTTACTTCGATTGTAATGTTTGTGTATATGTTATTTTGCTCAAGACTTCACCTTAACAAAACATCTACAAATAAGAGACGACAGAAAAGTGATATGGGTGTGTACCTTACTACTTCTTGTTAGAGATCCGCCGTACCCGTATCAAATCCTTAGATAGAGGCAATTTAATTCAGCAATTATAATAATCGTTATAGTCAATATAGTGCGCAATTATAGGCCCTTGCCGGCACATCAGTTCTTATACGACTGGGCCGTTATTGCTATCCAATATTAACCGGGGGTAACAAGAAATGCCTTTACATCAAAGTGTCGTTACGTGCATGTATCCAATTTAGGGGCGATCCTAATTTCGTGGCGAACAAGCTCACAGACCGCTGTTGAGACAACGGACAGCGAGCTTCCTCGTCCGAGGAGCTGCTCTTCATTAAGGTGACTGGGACGGGCGCGGGGCGGCGGGGCGGGGCGATGGCTTTATGGGACAATTTGCATTTACACGAGCCCAAGCACGGATTACGCCCTCACTTATCCGCCTGCCGAAATGAGATCCCCCCACTCCGCACCACTTCACCCAAACAAGCCTTTGTTTATATTCTGCTGAATTTTTTACCCGCCATTTGTTTTGACGGGCCATTTCTAAAATATGAAGGTTTTCAACCCGAAAATGCTTTACGACGCGTATTCCGTGAGCATTTTGGGATTTTTCATTTTCAACCGCTTTTATGATTACACAACCAATTCCAGAAGAAATGTTTACTTTGTAGACAATTTCGAGTAATAAAATCAACTCTTACCTACTTAGTTAATTGAAAATAGGGGGAATTATTTGATTCCATTACAGCACTTAGTCTTTCAGCGTTTTGCTAACAGATCTAAGATCAAATTGCTGTTAGCATTAAGACCAAACGCTTCGAATTATCAACAGAGAGAACTTCAAACAAAGCAGACGTCTCTCAAAATTGTTGTTATCACAGCGGTAAATATGAGAACAAAGCCATACAGGCAGAAGCTAGATGAGATATGTCTAACAGAATACACTCCAGAAATCTATGCTGACCTACTTTCCGAAAGCCACGTTCAAAACGCATCGACAAAAGCACATCAATGCAGGATGAAGAACACAATATCTTAGTGACCTTTGAAGCCTCAATATACAGCCCGCATCAGTCTATCGGTACCCTTGACGTACAAAGAAAGTAACGCGAAGTGGGCAATTCTGATATATCGCTGTCTTTTACCATAATGTTGTACCTATTACGACAAACGGTCGTTTCTTAGAATAACCTATAAAATGTTATCGTTCGCTGCACTGATTTGAAACGTTGAAGTCTAAGTATTAAAGTTTCCGCATGGTTTGGACTACCTCGTAAAATTTATGATTGAAGCAGAATAAATTGCACATAAGGTTTATGAGTACGACAAAGTAATTGTATATTAGTTCGATTTTACCTCGGCTAAATTGCAGATACACCTGACTTTCATTAGGTATCGTAAAATCATGAGTAAAATTTAAAGATGCCTACTTTTATTAGTGATCGCAAAATGTGGAATATCAGTTTTATACACTATGTAACTGTTATAATAAAATGTAGTATTCGCTGTTTCGGTTGTTTATATCAGATTTTGTTAAACCATTTTAATGGAAAATAATTTAGATGGAACTGTTATTACCGCATCCACGTTATTACATTATTCCAGCGACAATGTTTGTAGTGCATGACAGACGGTTTCCTGATTGTCGCACTCAGAATATAACATGTATGAGGAAATTTCACGACAAACGTTAGCTAAAATTAAAGCACATCGCTGCACATTGCATAAATTGTCAGTAGGTACTATATCAAACAAATAATGAATACATGTGATGAAACAACGAATGTTACGAACTGTGAGAAGAATGTTTAACGAAATAAGATAAATGTTAAGTAAAATTATTTAAATAGAAATATATCATTATTATTTAATTGGTGATGCGTTAATAATCAGCATTTGTTTTTTGTTTTCGGAAAAAAACTGTGAATAATTTTCTTATCACGTCGTCGCCGAACGGGGTTTTGGCCATATTTGCAAAAAATAACTATAAAACTTATTGATGAGCCAAAATGAGGAATTAGAAACTTTTACAGCTATTTTATTACCTGCAAAGGAAATATCTTATTTTACAATTTCTATAATTAATTTTTGACCCCTACTAAATACATCGAACATTCAAGAATCATCCCTTAAGCGAATAGGGCAACTTTAATAACTGTGTAAAAGTAAGACATCCCTGGTAAATAATAAAACGTTACAGAACTAGTAAATGTCACGGTCTTGACATTTAATTCATCACACAAATAGGACATCACATGACATAATGATAGAGAAAGAAATGTAACTTTTTCATGGCCTTTGTAACATTTACATTAAGATGTTCATATTTATATGAAATATGAACCAAAAAAGTATATTTTTATCGAAAACTACCCTCGATATAATGTTTAAATATTTAAAATTATCAATTTCAATCATCGCCTATCAGTCTCGTGACAACATCGTGTAAAACAATCTGTCAATCACGCAACGGCCGCTTGATCACTTCATCCGTAGTCAATCGACTAGATGACACATTCGAAATACAGCCATGTCAATCACGGCTGAAAAAGCTATGGGGAAGCTACCAAAAAAGTTGACAATTCTAATAAATATTTTAGAAAGCTAATGTAAGCCCAAAATTCCAGTTACTGATTTTTTACGTTTGTTTTGCTTTTTTTTAAATTTAATGAATAATATATATAGTATTATTGTAACTCTTATCTTGATTTCAGATTAAAAGTTTTCCATTTAAATTTATCAAGGTTCCTTGCAATTTTATTTAATACAGATTTGTTTTGATGAAATCTATTGAAAACTTCAACTTTAAATTTAACTTCATTCGTTCATTAAATTCAAATTCAATGTTGCAGAAATATTTTTTCGGTTGTTAGATAGAACTACCTGGGACAGTAAAAGAGAAACAAGCATATGGCAGTTAGAAACTAACAGTTGAAACTATGGCTGAAGCCGGGAACAGTTTTTCAATCTCTCTACAAATGGGCGAACATTTACAAAGCTTTAAGCTCTGAGGGAGCCTCACGCAAATGGAACCGTGTGTTGTTTTATTGAAAAACAGATACAAATCACACCCTATCTTTCGGCTTGATGGCGAATTGATGCCTCTACCTTTACCGCGGGTAAGGGGTATTTGTAATTTTTTATTACCGACGATCTGTTACTTAGGTACAACAGACATGCGAAGGAAGTAAACAATCGGCTAACACGCGTTTGCATTAAGGTACTCTACGCAAAAGTTCCCCATCCACGCGGTTAATATTACAATACGAATTTGGTATTTCCATCACAAATTTTTGATTAAGTATCGTAAACAAAATCCACAAACCTGAGTTTATTTAGTAGATTGCTGTTATAATGTTTTGTTTTTGGCAACCATGAGCCCAATTTTAGTCAGGCTTTCAGTATCCCGCGCGGCATGCCCTGAAACAACAATATGCTATTATGAACAAAAACAATTTTCGTAAACAGAACAGCTGGAGTTGCTATGGTAACAAATATACTGAATATATTTTTATTTGGCTTTACAAATAAATAAAATTGGAGTGAATCTCTATGTAATGTCTCTGTAACTCAATTATTAATTAACAATAAATAACTCAAAACTATTTTGCCATATTTTTAACCACAGAAACCTAAAATATTTAAAGGTTCCCAAAAATTATCTAAAAGGATTATTTTTTCCCGAAATTAATATTATAACTCCTAAATAAATAAATAATAGACAGTTTACATATAAAAGCGATAATGTTAAAGTCCATCAGCCCGCACTTTCCCGTATCATCAATAAAACTTGGAAAGCGATTTCAATTCAAAAACAAAACGGGTAGAAAAGTCAGGTCCCAGATGGCACAGGTGTCTGGGAAAGTCCCAGCTGGAGTCTAATCAACCGGAAATATGTGCTTGGACGAACAACTCTGAACTAGAGCGAGCAATCCCACCTCCCGGACCTCGGAATTGACCCGTACAGCCGGACACCTTGCGTTCACGGAATACATTCCCTTTCCTATTATGCTAACGTTCAGAAAATTATATAAATAAACTTTCAAATAAAAATATCAGTTAACTTAGTTTCTTCTCATAAATCAAATTTCGTAATTATCTTTCCCAAAGTAACGGCATTACTTATCAGCGTACTTTTTCATTCTTTTGTTACGTCAAAGAAAAGTCTTGGAGATAAGCAGAAAAAGGTAAAACGAGATTAAAAATAAACACTCTTTACAATCAATTTAACTATCTCGATTGCATGACAAGTTCCATTTAATAACCAGGTTCAAACAAAGAGGAGGTATCTACTGCTTATCTCGGAAAGAAAGCAACTTTTGATCTAACTCCCAGCCATTCGTTCCAGTCGAGTAGCAAACACGCTTGATTCAAGTTCCGAGCTTACAGAGTGAGCATTCTTTTGTTTCCATTATGTTTATCCACGTCTCGTTACCGAGGAGATCTTGCTAAACCTTTTGACATTTCGCTAAAAGGTTCATTTCGGTTGATTAATGTTGTAATTCCTCCGGTTGCGCGAACAAAAAAAAAGACTCCAAGTATTTATACGCTGACGGGTCGTGAGCGGGAGAAAAATGGAGGGTATTTATCTGAGCCGTGTATCGCAGCTGAGCGGCCAACCAGGCATCTATTTTAATACCATTTCAGTTAACCGGTAAAACTATGTTAGACTATCTAAAAAACTGGCTTCTATTTATATTGCCACGATCCCAGCTGATGCAATTCCCAAACGACTTAGTTCAAGAGTAACTTTAGCTAGTCTGTAATCCTTGCATACGGATTGTTATAGAGCGCTAATAAAGGAAAGTTTTTACTTCCAACGCAAGTTGCTAGTTGGCGTTGACAGCAAACTTCTGGCACTTACTGACATGACACGAGCTAAACATAATTTACCAGAACACGGCTGGAAATGTGTTTTCATTAACAGATATATATTTAGAACAGATACACGGGCACGTTGCCGATCGAAAGGATACGCGGCTGTCGACCATTTCCACGCATTAACAAAGGTTTAAATTTCAGAGACCACCCTCATATGTTACACGTTTAATTGCGTTAGGATAATGTGTAGCGGTTTGCTCCAACGTTCGATTGACGTTAGATAAAGCGGAGAATATTAAGGGGATCGAGGGTTATGCCTTTATTGTCCAATAATAGTAATATAACCACGGCCCTCGAAGACTCTAATTGCCCTAAAATTATTTCTGACGTGGAAATTGAATGCCAACTTCAATAATTACATAAACCAAAAATAAAGTTACTTAATCCGGTTAGTTTGGAAAATGTGTTACACCCTAGTATTAATGTTAATGAAGTTTGCGATTAGTAAACACGAGCACCTCCTACAAAGAGCTCCAGCGAGAACTAACAACCTAACTCATTAGCACCGGGAATTTCCTTAGCGAAATTAAAAATAAAAACTAGATCGCAGATTAATTCCAGTTTATATTTGTGTAATATTTTCGCCGCGTGCGCCGTTAACGAGGTAACTCCCTGCGCCTAACAAAGTTACCGGCTACAGCTACTTTGACCAGCGCTTTTCAGAATTCACGTCTCGACTCCCTTAATTTTCTTTGGAAACTCTTTAAATTTTACATCGCTCGGTGCAGCGACTCCACAACCTTTGCAGCGCAACTAAGGCAGGACTACCGGGGATTTGTCAAGGGTAAATAAACAAACTTTAACATTCTGAACAGTAACAAGCTGATAACTAGTTTTCGAGTGTCAGTCCACTTATCTCATTGTACGTAAGATTTTTTATAGCGTTGTAGACGAACACATTTGTTGAGTATAAAGTGTTTTGTTAGACGCGAGGGTTATAAAAGGCAGTGCGTAGGCGTTTTTTATTTATCTAAGCGTATCGTTGTGCATTATTGTAGTGATGAAATTTGGTTGATTTCCCGATGGAACAGCTAGTTTTTCACTGATTTTATCACTGTTAGGTACCTGCGGTGAGAGAACGAGATGTTTATCTTTCTTAATGTTTCAAAAGATTTGAATATTTAAGCATTCTGATCTCTCACAACATGTTAAATTAGTTGTTGAATTTAAATAAGAAACCAATTCCCCTCTTAATTAAGTTAGTGAACTCATGTGCCAACAATATTTATTTAATACATGTGTTAAATAATGTTTGGGATTGGTTCTATCATTACCAATATTTGTTCTACTTGTAGTTATTTCGATTGTTGAATAAGTTATAAGTTACCTTTAACATTTCCTTGTAACTAAGAAAGGTGTGAGTTAATAACTTGGTAATATGATGTAGACAAGTCATATAACGTGTCACCCACCCCTCGAGGTACAGTCGCGCACGCGATCCTTGTGTACTGACATAAACGCAATGTTTCTCATACTATTTTATTATTACGTATGAAAAGCAAATTAATTTTTAGAAGTGATTAACTTATCAAATGTGTATATTAAGGATTATTGTTCCTTTTGAAGAAAACACTCTCTTAACGTACTTCAACTAGTACTTCAATCAAATAAAAGTTTAGATTAAATAAAATATAAAAGAAATAAACAATATTGGCTTGAATTTTTTTACTGATGTTACTTTATAAGCAGTTAGATTATTATTAATTACTGCGTGCAACTGAGGTGGTTTGCGGCTTTATGGTCGGCTAACAAAATACAAAAAAAATTTAAATGCACGCATTAAATTCTAACCCTAGTTCTGACGTCGCACATACTTATTAATTAGGTAGACTCCACCTGCGTAATAAAACGTCCTTAATGTTGTGGCCAGCGCTCACCAGCTTTTAATAAATTGTTTTATAATTATCTTTAATTATGTGACATGCACAAAAGAAGGCATAATACGTGTCACAGTGAAGAGTTACTGCTTTGTTTATTGTCTGCTTGCCTTTTAGCTGTTTGCTTGCAATTTTCTTGAAATATTGCCCGCGGCCTCCTCCCTAGAAGAGCGAATTTGTAAGTATTATTTATGAGCAGGAGTGGGGATATAATGATACGTATATTATTTGGGCTCGGCTCAACCCCCACCCGCGCGCCCCTCCTAGAGGGCTGAGGGCTAAAGTATTTGTCATTGCTTGCTATCCTCTACACAGGTGGGCGAGCACACTAGCCTGTTATGATTCCTTCATTTTTTCTCATTCCTTCCAATAAGTTATGCGCCACCCTTTTTCAGATATGAGTGGTATTTAATCTCTCCCATTTCATATTATTTATGAGTGGGCTTTTTTAAAACATAACTAAGTAAAGGTATTTTCTACACACATCCTTAGGATCATAGGATTTCCTCGGTTAAGTAATGAATACATAAAAACTGTCATTTAGTTAATATCATGTAGTTTACGATGCCTAAACTGTCTATAAACCCGAATTATGTTATGTAATAAAATAAATTTAAACGGCAGATAATTGAACTTTAATCCCTCCAAGTCAATGACCGGATCATATCAAAAAACCTACGGTTAGTCAGCCAGTGGACTCACGGAGCGCAACGTGAAAAACGACGTCCATTAAGGTAGTGAATACATTTAAAATAATCGGCTTAGTCGTCCGACGTTGACGTATATTCGTACTTATCTCAGGAAGATACCGGCACAGATATTCCGGACTAATCCCTTACACAAATATCTGAAAAAGACTCGGCACTCCTTGTACGGCTGATCCAAGTAATTGAATGGACCACGAAGCGCTTTGACTTGAACAAAAGTACCCAATAATTTATGCCTATAATCTGACGCGCGCTGCGCTCACTGAACTTTTATTCGTTTTTGGTATCGGGAATACTCTTCTTTGTCAGATTCAGATATTAACCGTACAATGCCGGCGACAGTCACAATATTCCCCGCATACAAGTCCTTTATACGATTCTTTACCACTGTCAAGCCTCTGCTGTAGTTTATCGCACCGGATTAACACTATATAGAATCCGGGATTTATGTTCTTACAAGAACAAAATCAAATAATATATTTCAGAAACATAAGATATAAAGATATCGTCGGACAGAAATAGATACCTTAATGTTCAGTACAAATATACACCTTTGCTTAGGAGTTTGTAATCACAGCGTCGCCATTAATTTTTAAGGACTTCCTTTGATGAGAGGTACGGTGTTTACTTTGAAAACATGAAAACTTTTAATGGAGTTACAATTTCCCTGACCTTCAATACATTTAGAAACCACTTTAATTTTCAGTTGCAGTGTATCCAATTTGAGTAACTAAACTAATATTACGACGCCTAAATAAAACGCATTCATGAAGGTATTATCTGATTTTGGTTATAGTTTAATACCGAACATGGAATACAAATTCCCTTAATTAATAGATTAAAGGCGTGTCACGACATACTTGTGTTGTATAGTGAACGAACGTCGGTAGTAGTAAATGGAAAAGAGCTTCGTTCCGTATTCCCATGATGTCCCATTAAACACGACTTATCGATTTCCGTGCTAAAACTGTTAACTTGTCACCCTTTTCGAAGAGTACAAGGGTTACATGCTTAGTTATAGGATTACGAGCACTGCATCCATATTTCTTTAAAAAATTGTTAAGGTGCATCTCTGTGACACTTGACAAGCTGTGAAGTGGCTTCCACGCCGACGCGCTCTGAGAAATGAATTATTATGGGAGAGAGTCGACAGTCAGTATCTAAATCTGAAGTAGTGTTTTGACGCGAACATCTCTCACCACACTCGAAACCGCATCGCTGTGGATGTGTACAAATAATTATAAGGACAGTTCCTCCGAGGTACGAAACTCGAGTACGCTGAGTGTCATTAAGTGAGAGGTCAAGATTTTCAACACTTGATCATTGAGTATTTCAATGAGAACTTAGCGCGAAATGGTGTTCGTTAGGCAACAAAGATGTAGTAGGTAATCGATGAGTAAAGGGAGTTATTGTAGTAATTTTCAGCTAAGATGTCAAACCAGCACTCGGCCTGCTAAAGTTGTCCTATGAACGTTTGCATCATTCGATTTGTTACCCACTGAACAACGTGCATTTAGTTGCAGCTCTTATGGTGCGTATGCATACTTTGTAATCTATTAAAAGAAATCCATCTAAAACTGTCAATAGCCTCGAATCGTTTAGTGGCAACACACTTCAAAGTGGCGTGCGTTCATGTGTGACATGTTCATCCTTGATACCTACTCCTGTGCATTAAAAGTAACACTTCCTCGGCGCCTGCGCACATGTAACGTTTAAAACCTCTTCCCGTCCCGACGACTCTGACGAATTAAGTTATTAACGCTTGGGACAGCTGCTGTACACAAATCAAAGTAACTCCGCCGAAGCACTCCACTCGAACCACGCTCTCCCGTCGTCACTCTTTACGACTATTTTATGAGCCCTCTCATATTCAACTTCCAGTCAAAACGGCTCTAAGATAGAGGGTTGAAGCAATTGTTTCTCAGACAAAATAAATTAATGTGGAGGACTCGTAAACGCGATCACTTTACGTCCTGTCTCCGTATACAGTATGGTTATTGTTCTTTGAAGTACGAAACAGCTTAACGGCATTTTAGCACCTTTGATGTCGTTGATTGTGATGATCCATATAAGATCTCCGAGAAATTCCATAATTTGCACGTTGATTTGTCACCTCGAGGGTAAGTTTATTTAGGTATGCTTTTGCGGAAATTACTATATCCCGAAATACCTTTGATCTTTTAGCGTTTGAATTTATTAGTTAAATGGCAACAAGGAGGTGCTTTGAGTATCGTCAGCAATAATTTTCGTAAGCGCCGGTGTACATCGGCGAGCAATATCATCACCCTCACCCGACCTGTCACCGTTCTCAAGACATCTTAAAGCGGTTGGTTATAAATTACTTACAGTTTCCACGCGAATTTCCTGTATTTATCTTCCTGGGCCAAGGTTGATATTAAGATATTGCTTCGCATTCCCCAGGGTCTCATTACACAGCGAGGCGAGGACGAGACACCTCTAATGTTTCATCCTTAGCAGGATGAGTGACGAAGAAAAAACGTTACACGATAAAACGATGAAAATATCCTACCTATCTCATTTTCATAAAACGCTCATTGCAATGCTTATCGAAGCTCACCTTTCGAGGAATTTACGTTTAATTTTATTAAACTTTCGTGGGAAAGAGCAGGAGAGCTATTTGCTAAAAAGGTGGTTTTGATGTTAGTTACATTAAGGTAATTGGTGTACGGCTGCGAAACACCTTTTATAGCCCATCTCAGCGGCTATATGGGGCTATACATGGCAAATCATTGTCAGTTTTTGAAGCTTGCCGGCCTAAATTACGAATAATGTTAACGAATGAAGTACCTAGTATATAAATTAACTTAATTTAATAAAAACATTAGAAGTGAGGAGATTTTTTATTTAAATTACGAAATCTTTGTTACGCATGCACTCGCAAGAGCGGACTAGTAATTTAAATTCATAAATAACAGCTACTAGTTTCTTATGCTAATTCAAGAGACTATGATATGTGGGCATTCATCTCACACCCATCATTATATCGTGTTACGAGGAGAGTAATGTCATCGTCTACACCATGTAATTGCCATTGCGCGGCGCCCATCAGACATCCCACAGTTCAATTTTCTCTTACAATGACCTTAATATAGTCTTCGGAGACTGAGGCTGCTTCAGAGAAACCTTCATGAGTTATATTAAAGAAATTCTGTGTCGATGTTATCTGAAGCGTGAGTCGCGTATGTGAGAGGAAGTCGAGACGAGAGTTTATTAAAAAAGCACATGTGTGGAGCGAGATGCGTATCACAGAGACTGTTAATTACTTTTGACACGCAGCATATGATTCAATTATCATATGATTTATACAGACATGAGGGTACAAGGGGGGGGGCAACGAATAATGGGAGGGAACTCGGGTCTTAGTAGTTTATTTAAGCGTTAACTAAAGCATTAATTTCAACGTCAGATCGTGTTCCAAAGTTAAGCAGATGGCAAGCCAATTCTCCCAAGTCAGTAGCAGAGTTTTTTGTCACAAAATCAATCTTGTCTACACGCAATCGATATGTGTGGGCCACCGTTTAGGTTGTCATTCAAGCCTAAGATATTCAAAATATTTTCAGTACAAAAACACCTGCATCCTACAACGTGTCCACGAATTAGTAAAATATTAATCATTCGAATGAAAAGTTATATCCAGAACACATAAAAATACCAAATGTATCTATAAATTATGTTCATAAATTGTGTCACTATCAATTGCTCCATCTTTAAAGTCGGCGTTTTCTCACTAAAAATTACTTTAATTACCTAACTCATCCATCGCGTAACCACATAATTCACCTAAAACAGCTTTCTTACAAAACACCTCATCGCTTATCTTCAGGTACATGGAAACCTGTTAGTAATAAATACTAATTACTTGTAAAATAATACGATGACAGTCGCCGCCGAAAAGTTAACAAAAATTCTTGTTTGTGTTAGACTCCATGACTATTTGTACCATAAAGCGTAGTTTTCCATATATAGTAAATCTTGCGTGACACGTAATGGCTTTAAAGGTTTATTTATCGACGTCAGTCGCTTCTACTGAAGCGTTTAATAAATATTATCACTCCTTAAGTCATCAACAAACGTGAGAAGATAGCCGTTGTACAAGATCGTGATATTTGTCACACCTTGAGGATCAAATTTGATAGTTTCTGAACTGTAACGTAGAGTAAATCCTACATTAAATTAGGCAGTTGTTAAAAGGATGCTCAGTTCATAAAATAGGAGCATCTTGTATAATTAGAGTTGGGTTTTAAATGGCTTTGCTTTTTGAGAGCTCTTCAATGACAAAAGAGTGCTAGTCCGATCCGGTAGCTATTTCTATAGAATCGACGACATCTTATCCTGCATTAAACTTCGTGAAAGGTAATGTTTAAAAAATCCGTATCCGGTTCGAGAAAAGGCGCACTTCAACATTTAATGGAATTTTATTTTACTTTCCAATAATTTTGTGCATGCACGTGCATTTATTGTAAAATATATTTAATACTAAAACATCTTCTTTTTATGATACTAGCAATAATATTGTATTGCAAAAACATAATTTCTAAGAGATCTTAGTAAAATTTTTTTTGTAAGTTAGTAATAAATTTGACGAAAAATAATGACAACATTTTATCCTTATCTACATTTTATTTGTATAATTACATTAATAAATTAACGAGACGAAACGTAACCGTACATGAATGCATAATACGGCTATTTATGTGGGGAGAATTAAATAAAATGGGTACCTTGTAACAAAACAATGGTGAAACAAAGTCATTAGTAGGGCACCGTCTTGGCTAGATTCCCACATTTGCTACCACATGGCTGGCATTAAAACATCTTCTATTTTACTGTTCACTATTCCCAATAAATCCGGATTACTTGTCATTTATTTTAAAGATACAGAGACACGAACATCTATTTTGTTTCAGACTTAATTTAGCACCAATCCTAGGTGTGTTAAGGATCGATATTGATTGTGTTTATTTTTGAAATGTGCAAGCGTGTTTTGATCAGTAGTCGTGCTTTCTAAAGCTAAAGGAAGTGCGTGTTATTGCAGCTTATGTTTCGACGTCGCCCGCTGAGATATTCGAAGCACCCGTCCGTTTTTTGTCACAGACCTACCGAGAGCCATAAATAATAGGTAGGGGTTCTCAGCTATGCCAGCATTGTAATAAATTCGATGCTCTTTTGGAAGCAAAGAAACGGCCCATCCACGATTGAATTATGGTGATGCGTTAAGCCAGCGAACGCCGCTGGAATCCAACGTTTTTATTTTCTTTTCATTTCGCGCTAAGCCCATGCCCTTTGCATTTGTATCATCATTTTCATATGTATTCTTCGAAGTCACGTCTTTTGTACTTTTTGGATCCATTAAACCGTTTTTAAGATTGAACGTACACTATTTCAAGCCGTAGTCGCTTATCCAGTTACAAAACAACTCTAAACCATTTGAAAAAGACAACACGCAGATGGTACATCCGTATTGGCTTTCTGTTAAAACAGAAGTCTTTTAAATCTCATGGGACCGTCAATATTTCCTCTCGGAGTAAAACAAAACAAAAGGTTTTTGTCTGAAGTAGTCTAGAGTAAACAAAGATAGATTAGAGTTGGCCGCAGAGGACATGACACGAAGCCAGCATGTTGGTCTCCTATTCTGTGCAATGGCCTTTCATTCCAGTAAATGTCGCCTCAAGCAATATACGATGCTAGTATAGTTAAGGTGTACGTAATCGATAGTCATTGCCTATTGTTTCAGTGAACATGCTGCATCTAAATCAATATGAACTATGGTGAAGTCTATAGGAAATTCCAATTGCAAAACATTTTATTAAGATTATTGTTTACTCATTGTTAACGAAACAGGTTGGGCCTTAAAAAATATTACAAGTCGAAAAATTAAATTCATAACTCGTTTTGTGAACCTACGATCTTTCTTATAGACATACCGATCGGAGAGAGAAGTCGTGTATTAGAAATATTTATGGAGCTTTTGTTTAAATACTTGTCATGGGTTAAGCGTCTTGTCACATAGGAGAGAGGCGTATAGGGTTACTGAGAGGGCCGCCCTGTGGCTCGGCGGCGAGCAGCGGCCGTGGAGCATGACGACCGCATCGCGAGTGCCTCTCAAATTACCTCCGGATAAGTCAATCATTGGGAAAGTCCACGTTTGCCCAAAATAAAACACTGGACTAACGTTGTGTGGCGTTTCAACGTGATGGGCAGCGACAGCCGAGATGTGCCAGAACATAATGAGATGACGTTAGAATAACTCAAACATAGATATTTCACAGCTAGCGTACCTATAGCTGAATGTTTTCGTCCATTTTATTACAGTTTCACTCACTGCTACTGTTTCTATTTACAATGTTTACCTTTTCGTTTTTCTGGCCCATATTCATGTCAAACGGAAATTGTTGTGCCACAAATATTTGACCCGTAATGGACACTCGGCTATGTTGAAACGTGTGTCATTTAAACGTATTAACAGTTCCAGTGTTGGGACGGAAGTAATTGGACGAGTGTTAGCAGCAACGAAACCGGCGTCGGCTAGCTCCAATTTCCTGCTACTGGCAAAGTCTTCGAACGAACAAATAGCTCTTTGCAAATCAAACAAGGGACCGCTTGGCAAATCCACATATCAACTACGTATTGTTTCTCTCCATCATTCGGGCTAACCAGAGACGTTTTCGATTATCTGCCCTGGGGAGAACAAAGCCTCCAACCGCAGAACCGAGTCAATTACATAGTTCAACAACTCAGCCCTTATAACTTTCATGGGCTGCCATCGGAATACAGAAAAGGGTATCTGTTTTCAATATAGAGAGCGCGTGATGCGATTGACCCTTTCGAGTGTCCGCATTGACTTTTAAATTAGTAATCCCGCGGGAGCAAGCAAACACACGGAGTAGATCCTGTTTACACGGGCCGACCACTCGCAGATCTTCATTAGCAATCCAACCATTCGCCGTATCCATCGCCAGTAAACTCGCTCTGCTTACACTGCACTTGTGTGGTCTTTTACTTTTATTACGAGATTCATCTGAAAGACCACTCCATTTTTTGCTCTCAAAACCATAATTGAAATGTGAAAAATGTTTCTTAAATACTCTCATGTTTATGTAGAGAAGCTTTACATTACTGTAATAAATTAACATTCCTTTACACCGTTTTCTGCTCGTTGGTATATCTTTCCGGAAACAATTTAACTTGTCGACTGCCGTTTAGATGCATAAGTAATCAGAATAGGGAGATATTTGAAATGTTTATCTTCACATCGAAAAAATACCGCGGTAGTCGGGTGGTGCCCGCCCGTCGCTCGTTCGGTCGGTCGGTCGGGGACGCAGTCATGCGCGCCTATTCTAGCTTGATATCTTTATTCACTTTTTTCCGGCAGATCCAAACGGCCCACCCTTTCAACCCAAATGAATTACTTAATTTCTGTACTATACAGACCCTTTGCTTGGGACTGTACTCAATGTCAAAATAAATTAACGATATCTATTCAACTACAAAAGCGGTTCTACGAATTGTATTCGAGTGGTCTGGGAGCAGAGAGTGGAAAATATTTTCATCAAATATTTGACACCGGGTTTTACGGACCAATAAATATTGAGTTCAATTAAAGTACTGCAGTTGTTATTTGAACGGGTTCTTTTTATTTTTGTTAAAAATAAATATGAATGGCGGATGAATCTTAGAAAATCATAATATTCCTACATAATGGTGTCCGATTGAATTTAAAACGAGTTAATTTACTACTATTAAAACACGTAGCCAATAAAATTCATTTAAAACACATTAATCAAAGTCATAAATAAAGCATTTACAGTTTTATGCATTCGTTAGCATTCAATGTAATTCGAGATGACGCGTAAACACATTTTCGGTTCAGCGCTTATTAATGAGCTAAAATCGTTAATAACCATTCAGAACAGTAACTAAAAATACCGATTAAGAGTGTTAAACTACCGGAACGAATCAGGATTCGGTGCGGGGCAGTCCGGCTATTGTAACGCGGACAACAAAAGTTTGTGTTTAACTTTTTTGTAACAAAAAAAGTTCTATAATAAACGGGGGCTGTTTACCTGGCACACAAAATCATTTATCAAACGTCATAACGAGAAATTATTATCCGTTTCTATTTATTGCTTTTCTTAGAAGGTAAAGGTGAAGTATAAAAATGAAGGCGTATAATTTCATTATTTGCAAACATTTTTAACGCATCTGCAACTGTCTTTTGTGTGAATCTCTCGATTGACTTATCAATCGACACACAAAGGAATTCTACAATCCCATTCCGCGGAGCATTTTCAAATGTAATTATTATGCACATGGTCTCGCATTACAAGTTGCATTTAAAACAATACGACAAGAGGCTAAGGGGATAATTGTTTCTGCCCTAATACATAAAACATACGTTACAAAACTGAATGTCAAATTATTTAGATAACCAGACATGTTAGCTCTGCGGTATCAGAGGCTGCGATCTTTTAATGATTCTAACTGGAACAAGATAGAGCTCAAGTTAGATTGTGTAATGCATATGCCGGTCATACATTCAATATGCAGATTAGTAAAGAGATACTTGTCGACACCGCCCCACGATCCGATACATGGCGCTCACACACGTGGTCCATGTTCAAATTATCATTGTTTCAATTTAAACACAAACCATGATTTATGACGACAGAAGCAGGACCTAAGTCAAAACTAAAACGATTAAAAGAAGAATATCTTCAAACTCAATTTATTCATGAGATTGTTTGAACTTTAAACGAAGCAATAGAAACAATTGTAACTTTTCAGCAACACCTAAAGTAACATAGACGTTGCGAAGTTGGAAACGAGTAAGGTCACTGGCAACGCGCCATTGAATTAAACTTTCAAGACATGCACAAAATTGTTTAAATTATGCAGCAAACAGCTCGTTCGCCAGCTCATAATTTGTAAACTGGAAGACAGACATGCAATGGGCTCATCTACTTACATTGATCAAAGAGTCGTTGACCGCAATGAAACAAATAAACCTTAATGTGTCTATTTCATCATCACTCGAAGAATGTGAATTGAGATACATATTCGGATATCTATTACTTTAAAAGTAATTAGAAAGCATCTACAATGCACGGAACTCATCTAATTTACCAAAATCTTTGCGTAGGTATTTTTCAATAAATAAAACATTCACTTAGAGTTTGTACTTTAATTTAAGGAACATCTTATTCAAAGTTCCAAAAGTAACGGAATCCGGTAATAGATCGCAGTCAAAAATCACATACCAAATTCGAAATCAACGGGATACACTAATGAGATAACTAAAGACTTTCATCAATTAATGTTCCATATTAAACTTTAACTGTGTGTTCATACATAAACATTGACACCTACAAGCAAGGTCTGAAACAAATGTGAATATCATTAAAACAACACACCGAAGCTTTGTGTGGTCTCAAAATACCTCAAATCTTTTTTGTGATCACTTTTTTGTTTTTATTCCTATCAATTAATGAACAAGCTGAGACTCATGCCCGCCATTAGGGGCTTTTGAATCATTAGAAGGGTTATTCGAAAACCTTTAATTAATTAATGGCTATCAAGTTAATGATAGTTATTATTACGGAATCTTTCGCCTCTAGGTGACGCGGACTTTTATGCCTATGGCTTCTCATACTGTTATTTCTATACAAAACGATATTAAAAATTGCATCAACATCACGCACCTCTGGTCTTTTTAAATTTTTACGCTAACGCTGTTTATTTTTAATTATGGAACCAAGATTAATTAATTTAACATAGTAAAATCCTCTTTCTAAATAAATGGAACAACTAACATTTGCCTCTTGACAAACCGAGTACTATTAGTTAGAAGGTACTTGAGTACAATAACGAATCTTACATACAATGACTTGGCAGAAACTGATCCGTCTTTTGATAAAATTCCTATTGTTTATTCATTACATACAGGCGGTATCGTGGTACTGTGAAACATTACTTGGGCAAAAAACATATCTGCATTACAATAAGATTTGTTTCCACAAAGAATATGTAAATAGTCACACATATAAGCACGCTTTTAAAAGTTCTGAATAAGGAGACTTTTGTTTTAAATCCTTTTCTGAGTAGAATTAGTAGGGACTTGTAACTTCACTTTAATTGTGATTTTAACAAATAATATTTAAGATTGCGATACAAAACTTATACACTGAACCTGTTAACTTTTGATTAACCGTATATGATCAAATCTAACCTACACTTAATACCCCACAAACTAAACTATGCTAATGCAAGTATAATGAAGCAGAACAATACGAAAGTGGATAGTAATAGAATTCCTAAGTAATATGGAGCTTGCTCCATCAATCATACAAGTTGGATATGATCTTATCTAGAATGAAACTCATCATTTATAGATCTGTCTGTCGTCGGTACTTGGCCGAATGTTATTAATAGATTCCTATCTGATCATCAGACCAGTAACGGTAATATTGGTCATTTTGTCCGACCAATACTATCGCTAACAAATTATAGCTCTGCTTTTATCTAGATCTACTTTTATGTTACTGCTCACTTGAGCCATCAGATGATTTTTAACTTTCTGGTTTACTATTCACTATAAATATTCAGGTAACATAATTAAGAATTTCGAAAACTAAACAAATATATTAAACTACAAAAGCAAAGTAATAAAGATACATATCAATAAAATAACTCAGTCCGTCGGAGATTATGATCAAAATTACATGAAATCTTAACGTAATAATGGTTTACCTTCGATAACAATTGAATTAATTAAGCGCCCCTAGTCAGAGGCAAGGCGGAAAAACAAGAAGCTGAACTTATTTTTAACGTTAAAATGATAACAGAAGCGCTGGAAAATTGAACTAAATTTAAGCTTTATTGCTAAGACAAAAGTTGTTAAACACAGTAGAGTTGAATTAAACCTCGAATTATTTCGAGCTTAAAAACTTTAAAGTAATTCCGGAAAGGCCGGCCATTTTGAAAGATGTAAGATTAGCTTTACTGACAGTGACCATAAGTTTGAGACTTTTTTCTTGTATTGAGATAATCGCATCGGAGTGCTTGGACTCTCCAAAGATAGAAATGAATGATAAAAAGTTGTCAATATCATTAAACAGGTACCTCTGAGTTACTTAACAAGATTGTAGGGTCCGTTGCAACTTAATGAGTGTTCTTTAAAAGATAAAACGAGATATGTACAAGTATTTGGTTCTCTTTTTACGAATGAATACTCTTAGAACATTTGAATAATATGTTTAGAATTGATTATCTCGACTAAAAACTCGTGTTGTAAAACATGTAGGTACACATACATAATCTATGTGAAATTTAAAACAAATTACGAACCATTCATTGTTTACCATTACTATATTGGAAATAATCTACAAAGCTAAACGTCAGCTATTGGCAAGCACAGTAATCACTCAACTAGGCATTGTATAAAAATTAAGTGTCGCTAAATAACACGCAAAGTCATTACTTTCCATTGTTATACCGATAACCAAAACTTCCAAAGCATTGTGGGCCTCAAACGATAAATAGACCCACTAGAAATTTAGTTTAGGCCAGAGAGAAGCGTTTGAAATTTTGCTAATGAGCTCTCTTTTGTTTTCATTGTTCCGCCCTGAAAGCAAATTCATACTGAGTGAAATAAAATTAAAAATAAACATTTTCACGCCTCTCCGAACATGACTTTTCACTTTGCAGGGAACACAAATGAATTTAACATACAAGATTGTTGACTTGGGATTATTTAAATAAAACTTGTACTTATTTAAATTGTCGTAATAGTCAACACGAAGAATTTTAATAAGCCCATAACACCGGATCTAATACTAAAGAGGGAGTTATCGTATGTATGTCTCCAGAAATTGTATGTAAATAAGTTGGACACCTGCTGAATATATTTGTGTAAGCGTTAGACCACAAAGCTTGTTTGAGAATGCTCAGCGAAGTGCACTTGACTAAGTAAACCTATTAATATGGGCATACCACTGCCTGCACTAACTATACTATATCTCCGCTCTTTAATATGCATGATGCTAGCTTATAATATTGACATAAATAATTATGGTCAATCAAATATTAGATCGCAAGTGAATACAAGCATTAAAATATTTACGATCCGAAAGATAACCGTCGCGTATTACTGCTAATCCTATCTTTATAGCTTGCTTAATATTTTATACATCCTTATAGACAAGTTTTAGTGTTACCTTAATGTTTTACGTTTTACCAAAACAATTCCGAAAAGGAGACATTATTGTAAAAATCGATGAGAAATATAACCAATGATAAACATTTCAAATTTGTTTTGTCATAACAAAATATAAAATTGATGATAAGTCAACAGATCCTGGCAAAACAGGAAATGCTGTGCAAACAATGAGCTTTGGAGAATTGTAGGTAGGCCACCCCGGGCTGCGATGCGGGGCCGAGCCGGCCACGAGCCGGAGTCGTGACGAGCACTGCCTACGATAAGGCGTGGCCATATTCACAGCGATTTCCCAATACAACTTTTACATATTTATCCCAAAAGTTGACGCACTAAATCAAATACTAATGACACCACAAACGGACCAAATTTAAATGTGTCTACATTAAGCTTACATGAAATGTTGTTGGATCTACTTATAACAAAAATAAAAATATACAACATCTTCGTGTTTACGAAATCTCTCACTAACGTAATCAAATTCGTTAACTCAAGTTTAAGTAAGCGAGCGAGGCGTAGTGCAACTTTTGGAGTGAATAGTTAAAAATTATAATGTTTATTTAAAGGAAAAAAAGTTAGATGTAAAATTGTGTTACGAATTATAATATAGAACGAAGGTAATAATCAAAATTTTGGTTATCTTGCCAAGCAAAAATAACGATATAAAATCCGCTAGAACTTAGTCTGTAACTTTTACCTAGTTATAACTTATACTTACTTGCTGATACTTCACTTGACGCTGCTAGAATAACAATAAGTCCCGTATACACGATCAGTAATAAAATAAGGATCGATACCATACGAAGATTGAATTCAACATTTGAAGAGATGTACCGCTTTCATGATGTCCTGGTAGGCGAACACTAACCTTCCTTGTAATGTCTAATAGTTTAATACATTCCTTACTACCAAAAGGCAAAGCTATATTGGCTCCAAACTCCGTATCTAAATTATTTATTTTATTTTATTTAAAAAAAGACAAAAACCAACTTAACTTTTCAGTAAGATGAGTTTATCGTTCAGCTCAGAGATTTACAAGTTGATAAAATATCGATCACCACTGTACATTCACACTATTGTTATTGTACGAGGCAAATGCAAAACGAAGTTAGGAAAGAATCTTTATAGTCGCTCTTTCTATAAAATGTTTTATGTTTCACAGTTCAGATAGTGACACTCCTGGTACCTTTACAATGTAGGTATCACAAATCAGAACACTATTTATTTTCCTGGAGTTTTATTACAAAGTAAAAGCTTGTAATAAAAGTAAAATTAAACAATAAATTACATATCGTCTTCGAATGCATTCATTATCACTGTTATTGGTTCCATTATTTCGAGGTTCTTCTTTTATAGTGCCGTAAATATTTTATTCTTTTACAAAGGGCGGCCATAGATAAAACAAATTGATCGAGAATGGCTCACTTTCTATTCATGAAGTAGTCTCTAATTGATACAATATATATGGTCTATGGAAAGGCATATAATTTTGTTTTTATTGTTTCATATCATATTTTGACTGCTTATTTTAGTAATCTAAAATTGCCATTATTACTTATCTTTTAAAAAGGTGTTTTATTCAAATTAATCTTATAGATCCATTTCAATATTACATCTTAACTTTTATTTTTTCAAAATAAATTGTTCTATTTAAGTTTAAGACAAGATAGTTTTTAAAATTAAATAAAGTTACTGCTAACAGGGAGGAGGTTACGCGATAACATTCATTTTATCTTGTTAATAACCATAAACGAGTTAGATTTATCTCGAATACAGCTTCCAAAGATTTGACATAGTGACGTGAGTTAATCCTATCAAGTTATCAGAAATCCCGGCTTATTTCGCTCTCCGTTGAGAATAAAAAAGATGCCAATATTCGTCATGCTGAACGTTTAATTATAACGTAACAGGCGCGTTCCCCTCTTTATAAATACAGTAGGCTTTTTATTTGGATTTAATTAAGAAGTGCGCGGAAGCTTGGTACATTAGACGCGCGTGCGTTGGGATTACATTCAAAATAATATTGATAATTGCCATCGTCAACCTCAACGCCTTTATGCTTTTACAATAAAGCCGAAAAACGCTTAGCTTGAATAGTAAGTTAATGTTGGCGATTATGTAAGCGAGTACCGCCCCATATTGTTCAGTAATGGAAAGCCGTATTATGTGCCTTAACCCTAATAATACGCTATCGAACATCTTATGTATTATTCAAAAGAGATTAGTAGTGATGGAGTAGAGCTAGAAGGCTAGGATTCCTTTTATATAAAAAAAATGTTTATAAATAAAATACAATCGTGTGACAATCAATAGGAAACTTTAATTCCCTTGTTTTGTTTCAACCGCAAGAATTAATTTAAAATTACTTCGCTGGAAGCTCTTTCTTGCTAAGCTCTACATAAATATTTGGAGAATTGATTTTAATTAATTAGAAGCAAAATCCTGAGAGTTCTGTCTTATCGCTCAATCTATCAATTTACAATTTTAATGGTTCGATCAAAGAGAAGACATTGTAAGGTAAATTGACTTTGTTTAATTTTGAAACAAAGTTCTTATCAAATCTAATACAACATTGTCAAGGATTGATGCCACTTTGCAACATTTTGATTTATTGTACAAAGTTCACCCCTATCTATAATTGTTTCATTTTATCTGCAAAAACTTTAGAAATTAAATAAAACTTTTATAAATTATTTGGTGAACCTATCAGATTCCACCTTTACATTTTATTATTTTGGTCACCAAAAAGTTTTTGTTTGCGTATTGGTAATGTCTATGCCCAAAAAGTTTATGTTACAAATCTCGATAAAAGCTGCCTATTAGAATTAATTAGTTTAGTTCACCCATTAATAATAACTAACAAAAAGGTCATACTTCAGAGCTAGTTTAAAATAAGATGCCCGTAATAGATCTAAGGCACAGCTGAATCGGATTTCACGTTGCCTCAGATAATACTTCTAATTACCTTTCATCTTATAACGTGAAGCGTAACCGACTTCGAATTAAAAATAATGACTGGCTGGTAATAATATTTCTGTGGAATTTGGTGTTACAAAAGGACTACGTGGTCGCTGGCTTCGATCCACGCTCGCTTGACGGGCAGCTGCAGAATGAAATTATGACCATTTTATTTCTCGGCGGCCATGGAACGTACACCTGCCTGCATCGGCCAACCTCGGCCAAGTCCACTACCGAGCCGCGATTGACACCTTCCCTATTATAGCTATATACTATCGAAGAAAAAAACTCGAACAATAACCCAATCGCAGCCTCATGAGAACTTATTATTAGCCCCTCTAAAAGGTAGGCCATTCAGTTTTACATCTTTATACAATCCTATCCATTAACCGAGGCGTGTGGGCAGCATGGGCTTGTATCTTAATAAAACTATTGTTACAGACAACAAAAAGACCAAGTGAACATCTTCATAAAGCGACATCTCACTTGGTGTCTATTGTTAGAAAAAGGTTAGATACGTCCCGTCGCCAAACGATATTTTTGATGGGAATTTATTGCCAATTTCAGGGAATGTTTACCTTTCCGAGAGTGGCGAGTGGAAGCGACTGAATTACTTATTGTAATGAAATAAAGGCAGCTTGATAGAAAATGTCCTATGAAAAGCGACGTTGAACCCAACAACGACGATTTGATGATAATGATTTATGACGATACGACGCGATTTTAGCGCGCTAATGCTAAGAAAGATAAATGTGTCGACATGTTTTTGTCAAGCTGTGGAAAATAAATAAAAAACTTTCATTATTCTCGCAACAAAAGACGACATTTTGACTTCTTTATTAGAAAGGGCGGGTAGGGTGTGAGCGTGAATAGTAGATAAACATGTAACATTTTAGTAGGACAAATTCAGAGTAAATTGTAGCAGAGGTTATAACTGGAACAGACCGCAGGCGTGAACAAAAATTGTAACCGCAAACAGGCTAACTAACCACAGACTTGTTCGTAGTGCAATCATCTCGGCAAATGTAGATCTATATTTAGATGAGCGTACAGAACTGGATTAGCGACGGTGCAAGGTGTCAGAGCGCCGAGTGGAGCAACACGCGCCCTGACACTCATTATTCCGATCGTAAACAAGTTCTTTGCTGTCCTTTAACCGCTTCCTTGAAATACAGCTTAAATAGAGTAAGGAGGTACACAGGAGGAACACAACTATAAATTAGTCAGCAATCCAAAATACACAACGGTGATCATTAGCGATGAGGGCGAAATGGAGCCACCAAATCGTCTTGTGTTAACGACAGACCCTGAGTTAATGATTGCAACGTCTTAGCAGTATTCGGGGGCGAAACTCGACCTTCCGGTTATGAGGCAGGGCTGGCCGGAGACAAGCCACCGACGGCTTCGTTAGCCGCCTGCTTCTGTAATGACTCGCTTAATTCGAGATAATTACGCTTCCAGTGAACGCAACGCAAACGTGGGCAAGAGAATTTATCGGGACAACTCGACAGAACGTGCTCCGCTATATTTCGTATCATGTTCTACTCACTCACCGCGACAAAGTGTGGGCACCGCTTACATTCCTATTACAAGAAGCTATAAATCACTAAAGGCCTATCAAATCACAACTAAATATTCCTTTTATTCGATTTTAAATGCAAAGCTCGATTTGTATGCGTCTATTGAATGAGCTCTTCCTATCACGGAGTCACAATTTCCGTTCATTATTAATAAACATTAACTCGAAATCACGAGCGTAGCACTCGTCCTGTCTAAAATCTGCCGTTTTAATCAGTGATGAGTGACATCATTATTTGCAATAAAAATAAGAGAATCTGAGCGTTAATACTTAATATTCTTTGCAGGATAATGAGCCTTGTTGACGGAAGCTTTCCTTTTTGGTTATTGTTTTTTATTAGTGTGTCACTTAGATATTCTGTCAGTCAGTCCCGAATAATTCACATTAAATACACCTCCCCAGCGCGCAGTCCCACTCCGTGAATGCTAAGAAGCGGCGGCGCCGCGTTCGCTCACTGGAATTGGAAATGAGTATGGTTGATGTTTTGTTTTAATAAACTCACATATTTGCCTTCAAAGTAAAAAGATTTTATTTGATTTGTTCTAAAGGAAAATGGATTCTTGTAACGCCAGCTAAAGGGCTGGCAACTTCGTTGCAGGCCAACCATAATTGAGTTTGAGTTTGACTTTTTTCTCGACTGAATTAATAAGTCATATCGTTTATCTGTGGAAAGTTCAACTGAAATATAACTTTATTTAAAACCTTCTCTCAATGCAAATCTATCTTATGCCTTGAATTCTAAATGTACAATTAAAGTTTCTTTAAATCTTTTAAAGACGTGTTACAGACGAATTTATTTAAATTGTTTTGGGCTTAGTACAAACATACGGAACGTTGTATACATGCGTCTATATTTTGTTCTTGTTAGAAATATTACGTCTAGACCAGCAAGAACGTTATAGGAGCAAAAAGAGTTGGCCACAAACGAACTGGCCGATGCCGCTCGAGCAATGCGGACGGCCTATTGTTAGCTATAAATTAAAACAATAGTTCAACTATTAATATTAAACACTGCACTGCGATAGGACAACGGCCCCTTGATGTTATAAAATGACAGTAAAACGGGTTGGCGACAAATTAGTGGTGTATTCTATTAACTAGATATCTTTTTTCAATAGATTTTTCAACACTTGGTTTTTTCTTATAGGAGCGATTTTATTGCATTTTAGCTTTTACAATTATGTACATCGATAAACTGAAGACTTAAATAATCTATAACTTGGAATGTTACTTAATTTTTGCTTAAAGTACTGCAATAAAACTGATTCTAAACACCAGCAGAGTTAGGACGAAATTGTAATAAATAGCAGACTTTCACAAATGAGACCACAGTACTAACATTCCTCGTCGACAAATAGCCATCCTTTTGTACACATTTATATTAATCTAGTGCTTTTACTTTATACCCGTATGTTATCCCTACCTTCATTCCTTATTTACACGCTTGCACCTGGAACGACAAAATAACTTATGTCTGCGATTTACTTGAACTAGGTTTCCAAGGATCGGTAAGTGTAAAACAAACAAGAGTAGAATTCTAATAATCCATCTGAAATTCAAAGCCACACAAAGCTTACAAGTCTACAACTTCTTGTCAAACAAAAATAATTCTAGAGGTATTATGTAGATGTATGTAAATTGTTGAATAGACTGTTCCTTTGTCTCGAATAAAACGTTTTATCGATCCAGTATATCAGGAGCAGGGCTTCATAATTAAATGATTACAAGGTGTATGTACCCAACTTTCTTTCAGGAAGAACGCTCGCTCTAATTATGTTGTATTGTTCATAGAAGCCAAGCAAGATGTATGAGTAATAATCCAGTTCAAAACCACCAGGCTTCTAAACATCAAATAAGCTTTTATCAAATTCATCGAATTTATTGACTTCAACTAACATTCGAAAAGGTCTTCGATCAACATGGTTCACCTTTAACCAAAAAAAAACAGAAGATTCTGCTTTATAAAAAATATAGCCCAGAATAAACAAATGACTGGCCGTTATTTTTGAATGAGTTATTTAACACGCTTGTCCGAAAGTTGATGTTATGATATCGCGAAGTTATTTAGTTTCTCATTATTGTTTCTTGGATCAGCCTCTAGCTACGTTCCGCGTCAAGCTTTCTATTGTCGATTCTAATTAGTTTTTGATTTGTTATCGACCTTTTTTCATAAACGTGACTAACAAATTTTATTTCAGCAAGGTGTAAATAATGGATACAAATATGTTGAAACAATACGGCAAACAGCACATCTCGCTCGTCCACATCACGCAATGAGAGACTACGACCAAAGATAAACTAAATATTTGAGCTTGATCAAACCCCACTAGCGAAGGCAAGTGGAAAATCAAAACGAAAAGAACAAAAGAAAGACAGTACCCCATAAATTACACCTACCGCGATGAAATATAAAGCGAAGATATTGTTTTAAAAATAAGTCTCAGGCGGGTGATTACGGCGGCTAACCCAGACTTGGCATTCCGATAGTTTTTGCGGCGACGGTAAAAACTGATATTCCGTTCGGCCGCGTTTTGACCGTGTATTGAGTTAATGCCGGGCGTGATTGAGGATGCGTCCCGCTCAGCGGCGGGGGTGCGAACGAGACGCAGCTTTGTTTCTCGCAGGTTTGAATCGCATTTTATGGTAAGCTGACGTTGCTAGCAGGTGCATCGATACACCTGCAGAGTGGCCGGGCGAGATGTGATCGCAAGGACGTCGAACCCTCTCGCTCGACTATCTCGCATAGATAACACGCTCCCCGTAATTCTCAACTGAATGCAACATAAATTAGCAGGTGATACGAATGTGAGGAAACGCGACCGGCATGGCATCGCTGTATAAGGTGCTCTACATTTTCCAGATCGCTGGGATAATGAGCTCTGGCATTAGACACTAAACTTATTTAATTGCCTATTTAGCAATTTAATAAATTAAAGTTTACACCGATTTATTATTGGGACATAAATGTCTGTTACTATTTACTGAAATAATTATAGTGGTACCTTTGCTACGAGGTGCTAAAAGCTAAAATTTGTGTCGAGTTTATCTAGAACAGCCTAGTGTAAGTGTAAAAGCGATGCGGTCTCGTTTGCAAACGACTGACTCGTTAACTTTTATGGTTCTCCTTTCCGTGAAGCTTTTGTCCCTAAAGTTACATCCAGTGTGGCGAATAAATTGAAACCTTGATAAAGTGAGAACAAATTGAAAACAAATATTATCTCAATTGATTAATGAATAACTCTAAATCGCCCATTGTTTAATTGGCACTGTTTTTTTCCATGACATCGTCCGTGTAAACTTTTAAACCCACGAACAAATTAGTGTTAACAAATAATAGTTAGTAGATGAGCTAAAATTTGAGTTTTATCTTTTTGGATACACAAACCTTTTAGGGATTAGGTTACTTACTCAATTTTCTATTGAATATCACATTGATTAGTTCAGATAGCACGAATTTACCAAATCTTTAATAAAGATTTCTACAAACAGGAATTTGTGTTGTAACCGTTTTCTACCTTAAGATAATGTTTATTATACCATCAAATAATTCGTGTTATTAAATAAATGTAGTATTACCTTACAATTCTTGCTGTGGTACCGTCAGCAAACAAATGGGAATTAGAGGTTTGTTTTCTGCCAACGACCACGGATCTGACAAAATGATTGCACGGTCAAGCCAGTGTTTATTTTACGTTATACTAACTAGCTGTTAGTATATTAAATGCTTCACCTCTCCCTTCAATTGTTCTTGGAAAAGGATTGGTATCTCATAGGCGGACGCTTTGACCATAACTGAAAGGTATGAAAGTAGATAAATTTTTTATTATCATTATCTTTAGAAAGAGAAAAAAGATTTATTTATTTTTAGTAGTAGTGTTCAGTCCATTCAAATTCGACATTTTCGAAGAATAAGTAAGTAAAATGTATGAAATATTTTTAAATAACTACACAAGATGTACAAACTAATTGTATTGTAACCCGTAGCTAAACCTTCTTAAAAGGTCTAATCCCTGAGACAAAAATACGTGGTTTGAATCTATACGTTGTTACCTTAAAGCTACTATCAAATTCAAAAATAAGATATTCCGTTGTTCAAGTTTTAAAGAGCATTTGCTTTTTCTTATTTCTCTACACAAATGAAGAACACTATTACGTTTTTGTTCAAGAATCAAATAACCGACAAACGCATATCCCCCAGAATCCGACCGTAGTTCTGTGACAAACCGTTTCCGGCCGAATATAATAAAACAACAATACAATAGTAAATTCAAAAACAATATCCGCATAAATCTGATAAAACAATAACAGTGTTAATTTAAACAAACAAGAAACAGTCTGTCCGGTCATGGAAGTAGTTGGATATATCCGAAATATCCGGAGATAGGAAGAGGCGAATTCAGTCCGGATATTGAATATCGATCCAAACCCTTAACCCTGATCTATCGACGCTCGTTACCGGCCCTTCTGGGACGATAAAGGGATATTAGTCGATTATTCAATTGTGTCTCAAAAAATACAATATAACTATAATGCCATGATGCAGCGAGCGGTGATAACTTCTTGCGTTTAGAAGTT
Organism: Choreutis nemorana; assembly: GCA_949316135.1. NCBI lineage: Eukaryota > Metazoa > Arthropoda > Insecta > Lepidoptera > Choreutidae > Choreutis > Choreutis nemorana. Next base: position 7,995,498 of record OX438598.1, read on the forward strand.
AATCCCAGCTGGGTTAGCCAATACCGGGCTAACTCCTCTCTCTTCCCATTATGTTAACCTTATAATTTCAAATTCTAATAACACAAACATGACCACATTGCAATATTAATATTACATAAGAAAGCCTTTTCCAACTTCAATATTGTTATCAGCGCGAGCTTTATTCACATAATTCTACACTCCATTTCTCTTTTTCACAACACGCTCCAGTTCCAGAAAGCGACAATAGCGGCTTCTACATCACATGTATGAATGCGAACTAAAACAGAGTATGTATTAAAATAGGCCTGGTAATGTAGGGTCATGCACGGCCCACAGAGCCAGCTAGTCTAGTCAGTGTACAAATAACTTATTCATATCGTCTATATGCACGCCCCGACGAACGTGCGTTGCGTTTTAATATATAGGCCACCCTTACGAATACCTTTCTAGCTTTTGCTCTTTGTTTTTTCAACCCCTCAAAAAGATATGATCTAATAAAAAGTAGTATTAATATTTCGAATTTCGAACTGGTCGCCTAACGGAATACGTAATGTCGCACGCTCGTGAAGACGAGTGGACCTCCAGAGAGAAATTTTAATAGGCATCTATTAATGGCAGTAAAACTCGATAGTCGCGGTCTATTGGGTAATAATGTTACTAATGAACGAAAAGTAAAGAAAGTTTGATTTGTATCGGATAGTTCTCAGATATATTACCTTTTTACAATCACTAGCTGTCGTTAGACGGATCATCAACGGTCCGGATTTCGAAATATTAACTTTTCGACTTTAAATGTACCTACTTTGTAATGAACAACTTTTTCGCCGTAAAAAACATTTTAGCCTGACCAACTTTTGTGAGAAATTCATAAAGCTTTTAAATCAGAGGATAACAGTGAAAATGCGTTAGATTTACATTTTATTCTGATTAATCTACCATTCAATAGGTTTCTTAAAAATAATTTGGATTAAAAAGTTATGGTGATATAATTCATTCGAAGAAAGATCAACTAAGCTACCTATAAAGATAAATTCTTCTGTATCTCAAAATGTATGCTTAATATTGGTTAGTTTAATACCAAGTGAACTCATGAAGTAAACTGCGACTAAATTTAGTAGGCACATGATCAGTAAAATATTTTTCAAGTAAATTACTTAGTGACTGATGCTTCAATAAATTTTACCAACGGTTAAACACACCCAGTTAAATTTATTAGTCATCCGTAACATCCAAAGGATAATATATCTATCTATTCGAAGCGGCCGGGCAATATAATGGGTTGCCAGCGATCAGTAACAAAACAGTATACTTGTGGCAGGCAATTAAAATCGTCATAATTAAAGGTTATATATCAAAATATATTGCGCTATTTATTTTAAACACACGTTGTTCAGTAGCCCGAGGCCTCACGGAAGATTGCTTGGATGCCTTGATTCGATGCTCGGTCAGGTTTGTAATTGTCGGGAACAAAAAACACTCAAAGACTTAGGAATACAGAGAAAAAATATGAAATCGATAACTACATAACATTCATATTAATTATTATACAACACTATGATATGAACCTCATTAATTAAATTGATATTGAAAATGATAACGTATCAACAAAAATATTACCAAACAAATCCTACGCGTTTAAGATAAACGATCAATTTGTAAACAATTTTGACTATAATTTGTTGGTTAATAACCTTCTCTTATAAGTTATAAATACCAAAAACGTAATATTAGTTTTAAAATCAAAGACAGCCATGTGATCTGGGTCTCGGAGGTATTTTATTTGATCGTAATATTGATTGAACGCCCAAATGAGAGCCAAAGTTGGAACTGTAAGTCAGTGAAGTAAAGCGTATCTCTTGCCTGTTATAAGATAAAGTTTAAAATCCTGTGCATTTGCTTAAAGAAAGCAAGCCTGCGGCAGTCCGGTCAGATCAATTTCTGTTTACAACTGCCGGTCATCAAAGAAAACCGCTCGCATCGACTAATTGGTGGTAATAGTAGTCTCAAGACCTACCAATATCGAATATTTTATAAATAGTAAAACCGCCCTTAAGGCTACATGCAAAACCTACTTAGAATCCGTCTCCATTTTACAAAACATTTTCTCCACAACAAAATAATTCAATCAAGATTCCATAAAAGTAATTAAAATTAAGGAATGGTCAAAAAATTTAAAAAACGAACCTACTTTACATAAATTAAGACAAACAAAAAACGAGCTGAAAGAAATGAATTCAAAAGTTGTTAAAATCTCATGAAAAATTTGTTTTGGACATTTCACAAGTTTCCTGCCCGTTTTGAATGTAGGCACTCGGTAAAGTCAACAGCTACGTGACTCATACTTTTCCAATTAAAATTTTAATAAGTAGAAATTTCTAGAAATGAGTAAAACTCACAACTCCACTTTCAACTTAACGAAAACCTTAGATAATGAACTCAGTTCTAAACTTTGAATCTTTTGTACTATTAAGTCACTAAAAAAACTATCAATTTTATTGTTCAATTGAAACTTTCACTTTAAAGATCCTTCAATTTAATTAAAACCAAAAATAAAGAGAAAATACCAAAATATGGTAATGTTTAAAAAATAAAAAAGCCCTCAAGAAAAAAGTTAAAATAATTTTGAAAATCCTGTTAAAATAAATAACGCAATAAATACTATTATATACAACAGGAACCTTTTTTAAAACCATTCCATTTAATCAAAGGATAGAAAGTAAAAAAACATACACGTATCTTTTCAAGCACATTTTCCTAATAACCTGAAAAGAATCGCCCAAAATTTATCTTGCTGATTTCCTTTTTATATGGAAAAGTAAAATAAATTCCTAAAATGTTTCATTGGACACAAAGACCAGTGACCGGGAAGCAAGCGTACAGTCGTCGGTAATAAATAAGCAGTCTTTATTTGGAAAGGAATAAGGGCTAGTTTACGAAAGTATTTCAATGTTGAATGTGGTGCTAACATGAAAAGATACGCCAATAAATATTTATATACCCCCTCTAGTAAGCAAGGGCGAGTAATAAAATGATGTCTGCTAAATATTCATACGAGTATGGATATCGTAGGTACGGTTAATAATATGGTTGTGCGCATAATTTTCAACACCGACAATTTACCTACATACGTTGGATGTTGAATTTAATTACAAAAGAAAGCTTTCGTAGACAATATTTAAGTAGTTCTTATTCGCTTTATAATATTTACTTTTTAAATTTAATAATAATAATGTGTACATATTTCATTATTAAAACTAAGCTGTTATAACAATATATTAATGAAACAAAGAAGAATTGTAAAAATTCTAAAAAAATATTTTCTTTAAAAGCACACTAGTTTCTCACCTAGGCCAACATTAATATTTAAACTTGTAATACAAATTAGTATCATGCATTTCACGTAGAGAATCCCGTCCAGGTAATTAACTGTCACTATTGTTATATACATACATTTACTAAATGCTGGAGTCTTTAATTAACAGTAAAATGGAGCAATTTACAGTTTGTAACAGGGAACCTTTTATGTCAGCGAGGGAACAACTTGTGTACTTTTCAAATTGGCATTGGTTTCTAATAACTGAATAAATAAATATTCTTGACAGTTTGAGAGCAGGTGCGAGTTTTAAAGGTTCTTAAGCTAATTGGTAGCTTTAGAACAAAAACACAACTTCTAAGTTTGACTGTATTTATGATTAAATGATGTAGACCAAAAGTAATGTTTAAGTTTTTCCCAATCCAAAACAGTTTTAATCCAATTCCATTAAACAACTAAGACATATCGTAAGATATGTCGTCGCACGCGTAGTAGGTTCGTAGTAGCTACAAAGGGCTACTACGCGAACAACTATACACAACGGAATGATAATTATTCAATTTTCTTATCTTATAAGCTTCTGGTATTGGACATAAAAGCAATAATAACATTGATATTGCTTGTAATGAATAAGGTCATTCTGATAAACAAAGCTCGGTAAAGCAAGTACCTAATGTTATTGTGTTTTCTAAATTATTACTGACATGGGGTTTGCCCAGAGTTTCAAAAGATTTTCCTTAAAGATAAATTCGTCATAAAAGCTCTATTAATGTTACTTTTTATTAAGAGAAACCAATTCAATTTCTATTATTCTTATATTTTGAGTTTTAACGTTCAAAACGATGCTGTTAGATTAAAACATTCATCTAATAACAAAGTTTTATCCAAATGAACCAATTTTACGATATTATGATCCGAGTAGTAAATTTTGCTCCGGATATTAAAATTAGAACATACCTTACATCCACAAGCGATAATCTTTAATTATTAATCAGTGTCCATTCACAGCAAAGAAGCGGCAGTAGTTACAACAACAACCATTAAATTTTCAAGTCACTTGTTAGCTGTTCCTGTGTAACGTCCACAGAACACTTGTATATGTTCGAATCCAGTTCACATAACACAATAATGATGGTTGGATAATTAATTTTCCATTTATGGTAATTACGGGATCGGTCTCGTATACGACTGCTGCAGAGGAAGACTGTGTACACGTACGCTCTGTTCGAACGCCGAGCGGTAACTGGCAGGCAAGTCTCGCCGACTTTGCAAGCCGGTCTCTCCCGGCTTCGCAGTTGAGCAGCGTGGCTGTATAAAGCATACACCCTGTGCTTTAAAGCTTCTCACACCCCCGTTTCCCGCACGCCCATAGCGCGACGCGTGTGCCATGGAAACTAATAAATAAACTGTTAAAACCAACAAGTCAAAAGTTCATCACAGCCGGTTTATTCGCAACGATGAACGCTGCCGAAAGTTGTTAAAAGTTATCAGACTAATTTATCCCTACAATTGAAGAGTTTTTCATGAATAAATAGTGCTTTTTTTAACTAATAAGAATGTCACTTTTACTCCAAAAGTATAAAATGAGTATTCTCGACGCTATAAATTGTCTACTTGTTAAGTAGAGGTTCAAGGACTCCCTCATTCCGGTTGCTTTAATTAGAGCGAAAAAAACTCGCTGAGTCTCGCCTAGGCACCAATAACATTTTAGTTTTGCTTTTAAGCTAACAACAAACCTTATTTTTTACTTTTGGCTAGATAATGTTTCACTTCCTCTTTTTTCTGATTCTGAAAACGATTTTTTCCTTGTAATTTGAGAATGGTCTCACATTCGAGTGGTGGTAGCATTGATATTAACTTAGAAGTTGTGCTATTTTAGGAAACGATATAAGTAGAATATTACATTATTATTAACATAAAACATTAACATACAACATAATCTCATAACGTAATTAATCTCTCGTGAGGGGTAGGTAGAGGTGTTAAACACCGGATTTCGCATGATTTTATGTTGAGTCCTAGTGTGACAGACTCGCGTCTGTCGCCTCTATCCGGGCACAATGAGAAACATGGCAGCTACTATGTACGTCAACTCGAGATTCGAACCCTGGACCTGTCGGGTTGGGTCGGTCGGTGATAAACTGAGCTACCACGTCCTCCACGTCATATTATTAACATTATAAGAAATTAACATATTCACATAAATCTTATACGGGTTCACTTGGCATATTATTGTAGGGAATTCCGCTCTCGTTATTCGTGTTTTTGAGTCTCTAATTTTATATTTGATAAAATTACGCTACTAAAATGGCCAATAGGCATACGGCCCTGATGGAAATCAATCACTGTAGCCATGAACACCTGGAATACCAGGGGCGTCACGCAAGCGTTCCTTCACCTCTTTAGAGGACCTCACTCTGTAAACACTTGGGAAAACCATGTCACGGAGCTCCTAAAAAATCAATTGTGTTTTAATGCGATGTCTTTACCAACGGTATGAACTTTTTAAAATATCTTGATTTATTATATCGTGTCCTAAAACATGTAATTGAAATAAATAATTCGGTCTTAGGGCAAGAGATGGCTACCTAGTTTAGTACAACAATGCGTCTTGCAAATAACACAAAGATCCACCCCTTCGGAATTCCAACACAAGACATGTTGCGTAGCAGTTAGCTTGTACACCATTGTGCCACAGAGGCCTTCAATATTTAATATTTTTGCAGTTGCTTCTTTCCTTACTTCGTTGTATTTATCTTGTAATGACACTAATTAGTAAGCAATGTGGCATTTAGGTATTATTCGATAATGCCTAATCCAAAGAGATGAGTTAAATCATAAAAATAAAAATAAACTCACTAAGCACTAGCATTTTTGTCTGGCACATAATATCTACTTTATTACTTAAAATGCATTGTATTTTTCACGTACATCCTAAAAGTATGAAAGGAATGTTTTCCTCGCATTTCGAGTCTAGGCCAGTCACGCTGCTGTTGTGTTAGTAAGGTAACCTACTTAAAGAAGATTTTAGGTTTATATTATAACTTTTTCGTAGCCGAATTGAATAATACCTATATTTCGTATAAAGATTGTTCTTACATATTTGAGAGTTTCATACACAAAATACTATGTACATAAATAACAATACAAAAACTAGATCAGCCGAGATAATAAGTAACTACAATGAAAGAACAGGACATATGTAGAAGAATAAGATACACTGATACAGCAGTTGTTACGTAAATAGTTTCTCAATATTTACTTACTTAATCGTTGGTACTAAAATATTAAATTGAAACACACACATTGACTCAACTATGCAGTAAGATTGAATAATCTTGTGTCACTAAGGAACGATATGATACATCCTGCATAGATAGAAATACTACATCCAAGACCGAAACAATGCGTATTGCATGCAACTAGAGAATGCAAACGCGGTCACACGAGTGCACGTGTCATTTTTCAAGATCTATCCCGAAGCATAATATGACGGATGACGAGATCTTGCTCGAGATTGACGTGATTGGGTGGTACTCATAAAAAATATGGATCTAATGGATCTATGAGTGTGGTGGTACAAGGGGTAGTTTTTGACAGTTCGCTTATAATAGCTTACTCAAGCTAGTGTCAGCCTACTCGCGTACCGCTATTTATTGACAACACTCAATAAATTTGGTCTTTTCAGAAGCTATAAGAGTATTATTATTTTCGTTGATTCCTATAAAAGACGTGTAATTATTGAGTTAAATAACTAATTTTTTTAAAGGGGTTTCATAATTTTGAATGGTCCAAACAATTTTTTTTCGAATACTAAAGTTAAGTATTCAATTTAGCCGTGGCCATATGCCTTAACAATTTCAGATGAGAATATTTTCTTGTTTCTTAAATTTTATAGCGCGGTTTTGAGTAGTCGGGTTTTAATTTTTAAACTTTATTTTATTTTACTATTTTGGAGTACTGTAATCAAAAAAGCATTTGTGGTTTACGTATTTTGGGTAGAAGAGATACGTTTAATTCACATCTTAGACGTGATTTTCGAATTTTTTACAATTATCGGTCGCACGCAAGCAAATCCGTAAGTAGATGCGAACCATGTGTTTATATTTGAAATGTGCTTATTAAGCTCTTTAATTTTATACCAAACACCCTTTGACTTTGAGCCCTACTTAATTTAATATAACGTTGTATAGCCTATAACTAACGGACGATCGTTTCACATCTTTCGATGTATCATTCGTCAATTTAAGATAAATAGTTTAGAAGTTACGTGGGAATAAATGAACATACATACATACCGGTCAAAAATCATAACTCTCGTTTTGCTTCGCCGTAGTGGGGTAAAAATGCCGCGATCTGATAAGATTGTAACTTCTGATCTCGCGAGATCTCGAATTCACGGTCTCGCCACAGAGAAAGCAGAAAATTTCAATTGGTTGTTAATAGATTTATAATTTAAAAATTCGCATAAAGCAACCTAAAAGCATGGTATCTCATTATGTTTACCCGACAACGGCCGAGTGAGTCGAAAGGAAGGGTAATTATTTCATCAGTATTGGTATACTTTGATGAATGAGGTGTCATATTCATGGGCCGGATGGTAAATTTTTAGCCGATTTCAAAAAAGAATGTTCTCAAATCGGTTAGATGTAGTTTTTTGTAATATTTGTTCCCTCAAGAAATGAAAAAGGAGGAAATGCAGTGTAGAGTGTATACAAAGATCATTATAATTTCAGTATGGATCTGAATTCTTAATTTTTTAATAGATTTTAATATTTTCCTGTTTCAAAGTTTTGCGCAATTTTTCAGTAGTCGGATTTTAGTTTTTGAAATTATTTTTTAAAACGCAAATTTTCTCAACAGTACTGCACAAATCTAATCTAATCCTATATATCATACTATAAATAAACAACTAAACAGATTTCGTCAACATTTTGCAAGAATATTATATTGCATTATGTTGACGCAAATCAAACCTTTTATAGTTGTGTATTATTGAATTTTAAAAGAAGAATATGATTTTGTTTTACATTTTTAAGTTGTCAAAAAATTAGTCAAGAAGAAGAAACATTAAATTATATACATATTTTAAAACTATTATTTTTTTTTTCCAATATTCTTCGAGCATTCCGCACACATTGAAAAAAAAGGTAAAAAAAGAAAAAACTAGAATAAGCTGCAAAACTACAAAAGCTTACTTGTCTTGTCTTGGCTTAAGTGTCTATTTTCTACCTCAACAATATAAATATGTATATTACATTAGAAAAGAAATACCATAAGATATTAACTTGGACCAAGTAGGTCTGTACATAGAAATACGTTAAAGCAAGCACCACCTATCGTTTATTTCCGCATAATAAATATAGTTTAGAAAATTTACTGTTCGTTTTAAATTTATTGTTGCTTGGTATGAAATTACGCCGCAAGATGGCATTTTAATTAAAAAAGTAAAGTTAATATTTGTTATTTGTTTTTGAATTCAATTTTATTTTATTTTCTGACCAAAAATCGTAATGAGAAAAAGAGTTTATTTTGTAATTAATCAATACAAATATCTTTTTTATTTTTTGCCAAAATAGTATGGGATGAATTTTGGATACATCTTTTTTAACTTATGTTTATAACCTATTTAGTGAATTGATAAATTTATTAGACTAAAGGATTTGAGAAATATATAAATCTCTACTTAAATAATAATAATATTAGATAGATATATATCTTTCAGTAAACTGGATAGCTAGTAACTAGTAAATCAGATAGCTGACTACAAATCGATAGTTATAAATAAATATACATTTTTAATAAACAGGCACTACAAGTAACTTAAGTAATTAAACCGGTCATAAACTCATTCAAAGTTTTTATGAAGCGAATGCACTAGTTTGTATTGATACCTGTTTTAGGAAGCAGGTGGTTTTTGAAATCACCTGCTTAGGTTTTGAACTTGTTTTGAATCCCAATCCAACCTTAACCTTCAAAACCAAAGTTAATACGAACTGAACATCAAACTTAAAAATTAGTAGCACCTTGACATAAAAACCGAATTCATTAATTTAAAACTATCGTTTACAAACCCTTATTACGAACATTAAATCGAGAAGTAACTCATCCTTGCGGATTTAATATTCACCTAAATCAATGCATCTACCTATATGCAACAATACAGTCGAGCTAAGTAATGTACAAATTAAATTAGAGGTGGAACTATAATTTGTTCTACACGTGTTCCCACGCATAACATTTACATGTACAGTATTAGATCGAGCCCTTTTGTAACGAATCAAATCTTACCTTATTAAAGTAGTTTTATATTAATTTAGTTAAAAAGCACGAACTAAAATATTTATTGTAAAGTAAAAACTTGACTTCGTTACATTTTGAAACCATCATACAAACCCTGGCTTAATAGAGTAGATAACTTGGTGTTAACAAACTTCTAACTTAAACTTAGAGAGGCATTATCGAGTTTCCCACCTAACCAGCTAATGTCTTACTAATAGAAAATGCCGGAGGTTAAGCAAATAAAAGAAGAGAAGCATGCCAGGAGGAGACGGACGGGAGGAGAACCTTTCCTTATTTGTTAAGCTGGTCTAATTTTTTCAGCTTCTCCCTTTTGTACTAATACTTAGATGGTCCACCTCAGTTTCGCTTAAAACGTCTCAAAATATTTCTCTATATAGCAAATTTATCGAATTTAAATCAACATTCAACATCATTCATAATCCAAATAGCATCATTATTTGTATAGTTTAAGATTCGTTAATAAAGAATAAGTCCTTACAATAATTAAAATGATAAACTATTGAATATGCGAAACCACAACTTATGAATGCAGCGAAATGTGGAAAATGTATGTTACCAAAGTGATTATTTGAAATATTGTAGGGAAATTACCTAAACAATACCTATCTATACTTTACAACAAAGATCAATAAAGATAATATAATACTCATGAAAATGACGGATACTTGCACGACCTTAATATAAAGCATAACATAAACACAGCATTTCGCATTTTTATGGTGTTTCCCAATTTGACAATTTATGAATCTGTCGGCTCTATCCGGGCACAATGAGGAACTAGGCCACTACAAATTACGGCAACCCGAAACTCGAACCCTCTACCTGCCCGGTCGGATCAGTCGATCAACCAAGGCACGTAACAAACTGAGCTACCAGGTCCTCCTTAAATAAAAGAACAAAAAGTATTTAATTAAGTTGACTGATCATGTTACAAATTGAAGTTTAGGTTGAATTGAAGTTGACTTTTTCGTGATTAAACAATGAATATTAACGAAATGTTCGATAAAACTATTGAATCTTTAGTTACATGCATTAATTATTAGAATTGTTTTTATTGGCATAATTATATTACAAGTACTGTATATATTTATCAATGTCATAAGATTTAAATGTCAACGTTACAATCTTGTATAGCAATACTTAATGTTTGTATTATAAAACGGAAAAGTTTGTATGTTTTGTTTGTTTGTAGGAGGTCTTTGAAATTACACTTCCAGAATTTAAATTAAATTACTTACATTTAGAATAGACTTTCCGAGTGAATATGGACTACATTTTGTATTTTAATAAATTAAAAGTTTAACGCGAACAAAATCGCGGGAAAAAGCTATTTAATTATAAAGAAATGAGTCTGTAAATACTTCAAAAATCAAAGGAGTGACGCCGCAGTTATCTATGAACATCAAAATAAAGTAGCACCATAAAGTGTAAATAAATTAAAACATTTCCTGGTAAATGCTATAAAACAAGTAAATACGCATGTTTGTCTCTACTTCAATCTGATGGAAAATCGAATTCGATAAATCGTTATCAAAAATATCTGTGGAATAAGTGGCGCTTATCAATTTTAATCACGTTATAATTGCACAGTGAATGAACAAATACACTTCGATCTTATTGTTTTGAGGCTAAGGTTTGTTTTTGTTGACCTCATGTTTGATTGACTGTATGTTCATTGAATATTTGTATCTGACATATCAGTTATAAGTGATATCTATTAGGAGGCAAACGTATGAAAATATTTTCAGTACTGTACTGTGATTTGTTTTTGTTTAAAGTTTCAAGATAATGTTTTCTATTTTCTGACGAACATGGTATGCTTTTTGTTTTATTCTAAATATTATTCTATTTTTCACGTCAATGAAAATTCCTTGTTTACCAACACTGTTAAAATTTCACATAAATCCTAAAATATAAAGAAATCCATAATGAGTCATTAGCATGATTTGCCATTTATGAGATGTTCAAATTGTTTTTTGCCATTTATCAATTGTATTTTCTCAAGTCAAAAAGGAAATATTCAAAAACAGGATTTTCTTTTGTTTACCTAACATCATGAAAACCTTACCTACTTGATGAATCATTTTTGCACTTTATTTTATTAAAAGATTGTAAAGATTTTAATACTCGTGCCATTTTACATGAAGAATTTATCAATACAAAGATTAAGCCTTTTCGTTAATTAATCATTTCAATCAATAACAATGTTTTAGATATCAACAAAAAAAAAAATTGTCAATTCAGATTGATTCACTCAAGACAACTAAAATATCTTCGATTGGTAATTTCATATTCTATAAATATTAAGTTAAGGTAAAAAAATAGAAACATGATTAATAGTGACCTACCTAAATCATAATTGTTAAATGTCTTCTTAAACTATAAGTACCTACGTATTAATTATGAAAACTAACTGTAATTAATGTATGTGTAACTATAGTGTCATCCCTATTTCGTCTGTCTTTTTTAAATAAAATTACTAGTAGGCGGGGGAAGTGCCGCTTGTGTCCGCCGGCAGGTTGCGGATATATAGTTCCTACGAGTAGCTTTGGGAATACGAGACAATTACAATCATAATACAATAAAAATACATTTACGATAAAGTTTACGTTAACTATGAAGCCTGCCATTTATGAATCGACAACTTTATAAGGGTCTATAAAAATTAAAAAAATGGCCCATGTCGCAGAGTTTTATTGTAAAATTCTACTGGTGATGGATTTTTTTAAATTGGTTGAGTAGTTTCAAACATTACCTGTCCTACTACTCAAATAACAATTCGCATACTTTTTAATGGTTCAAATGAAAGAGCAAATTTGATTTGATTTAATTGTTTTTGTTTAGGACGGCGGAACCGTAAGTCGGACCACAGGTTCCGTGGTACTCCAAGTGTGTGCATTAGAACTCCTAGCAAGGTATTCTATGAACTCTGGCAGAGCTACGAGCGTACTTTCATCGCTACACGAGTTCAGGACACAAGAAACTGAATTGGCTACAGGCAAGCAGTGGAACTGGAAATATTTAAAAGTACCGACCTGTTTTATTTCAATTTCAATTAAATTTTGATCTTGTAGCAACAATCGTGTTAGACAACTACAATGCCACTATCACGTAAATTTTTTCGCAGGACCAATTTGATCAAAAAGATTTAGAAGGACTGTACCGTAAATATGACGACAAACTGAGAGAAACTCTTATTTATATTTATCTGTCCTTATTAGTGATGTTTTCAACAGTACATGTTTTGCTAGTCATCATTGGTACTTATCAAGAAGTAAGTATTTCAGTTAACTATATTTTATTATTTACCGCATTCGCGCGTTCACATTGCTCATTGGTTTATGTGAAGTAGATACCAGAACCCAATTATATGGTAAATTTAATGTAATTGTTTGATCATAAAATCACACATTCTGTGATTTTCGATCTCAGAGGTCGTTTTCGGTTACTTCTGTAGTGTCAGTTCGACAATCAACCCGAAACCCAAATAAAATGGCTCATTTCTACTACTTCAGCTGAGTAGTTCAACCTACCAAGTTTATTTATTTCTAATTAAGAATTTTTAATTGACCAAAGTGGCAATTATAAATTAATGTAAAAACTCATAATTGACACTTTATGGTTTTCAGCTCACTACTTGGCACTCAACGTATTTATCAATGGGTTTGTACTTCATAAGAGTGGGAGTTCCAGCATTGCTGTTATGGAATTGGTTTTATGAGCCTTTAAAGAAGAAATACTTTTGGATACCAATGTTTGTAACGTTCGTCATCACTTTCGATATTGTCATAACAGGTGAATATATCCATCAAAAATTTGTTTGCCTTTCTAAGATTTCTGAATAGTAGCTTAAAAAGAACCGTAAAAGTTAAGATTCCATTTTTCTCAAGCTTTGTTTAATTATCTGACGTTTGAATTATATCTGAAGTAGGTCTCCACTTTTATTCGTTCACTTAGTAAAATTGCTTTTTCAGATATAGCAGTACCAATATTTACATATTTTGAAGGAATGGCACTGCGACCTGCATACGCTACGATGGCCCTTCTATCCGTATACATATTCTTGCCAATGAGAAACAATTTCTTGGTCATCATCCTTGGAGTTTTCGTCAGCGTTGCCTACATACTGATATACGCCTTCTTCACCTACTTCGAAGATCCGTACATTGGGGTGGTGGTAAGGGTTAGCATTGCTTTATATCTTATTTTTAACTTTACATCTTACTCACTTAGACTTTGGTAAACGACGTAAAGATCAATATAAACACGCTAACACTTTCGTTATATGAATTCTATGGTCGAACGTCTTAGGTGGACTAATGAATACTGGATTTATAAGTAATTCATTTAAGTAACCGCATGAATTTGGGTGAAAGTGTTAAACATTGTAAATAACATTTGTGCTTAGTCACCTAGGACATGGACTAACTATTTTATATGTTTTACCCAAATTGGCACAAACAAACGTCATGATTTCGGCATAAATTTTCACGTTGATAAATATTCAAAGAAAGAAAGAATACATTTAACAATATAATATTATTGGAAGTAGAGTACCTACCTTTTCCTAAAATTTCATTTTGTGACCTTTCCAACTTGAGATGTATGAATGGCTAAGTATACCTCAAAAGGATATGATGATACAAAAGGAGTCTATTTTCAGATAACATCAGACATCATCTACCTCGTGGGTGTGAACATAATGGGTGTCTATTTTAGACTGATGAATGAAATAGTGACAAGGAGATCGTTTCTGGACAGAAGAGCTTGCGTTGAAAGCACGTTGAGACTTAAGTTCGTCAAAGATCAAGAAGTATGTTTTTACTTACATTGTGTTACGCCTTAAATACATACGCCTAGTATAATAGCTTACAAATTTTTGCATATACTAACAGCCTCAATAAAACGAAACAAGTACCCAGATCAGTGTACAAAACACAATTAAGAAATGAAATAGATAGAACAAACAATTTAAAAGACATTCTATAGTATACCTATTGATAATAAAGTAACATCCTATCAATCAAATCTCCGTACCATAGTTACAGTAAATCAAAAACTATTACAGTAAGTATAAAAAGATAACAAGTAGGTATCTTATCTGAAGGGATTGCTGGATTTAAAAAAAAAAATAATTAAACGAAAGAATGCTTTTAAGTTTAAATGTATGATGTTAACGGTGATAGATCTATAAAAAGACTTTAGAACATGACAAGGCAGTATGAAAAGCTGTCAAATATTATGTATAAAATGAACAAATAAAACGATTTTTGTTACTTAACCTCCACTTGCTTCTCGGGTATTTTTATTTTTATGGGTTTTAGGATCAAGGGTAAGGTCTTAAATACATTCAGTTAATATGAATATAAAATTGAATAAATCCTTACTTATCGTTATCTATGAATCATTGGGCTTTTTAATAGCTTAAAATATTTAATCAGTTGATAAATCAAGTAAAAATTTATTTTACTAATGTGAACAAAAATGTTTTTTAATATATACAGTCATTTATAATATTATTTATAAGTGTGATGTACAATGCTTTTTAGAAGTAGGATAAACCAATTTGGATTGATTGGATCGATTTGGTATACCAAATATTTTAAACTGCTATTTCATTATCTGGTTGGAGGACTACTTTTTGATCTTTCAGGGGAATAAAGTTAAAAATAACTTCATCACTCACAAAAGTTTCTGATTATATCCATTTTCAGGAGCGGCTCATGACGAGCATTCTTCCAGAACACATCGTGTCGAGAGTAAGGCAAGACATTAGATCTATGTTCTTAGGAATACATGGTCAAAGCCAATCCAGATACTTGAAGTAAGTAAAACTACCGGAGAAACTTTTCAGAAAAAAAAAAAAATCGGTGATCAATACCTACAGTCAATCTTAATCAAAGAAAAAAGTTTTTCACTTTCGATAGGAATAATCAAAAAAAATGGTCTTTCATATTTTGTTTACTAACGACGCAGATAGATTCTTCTAGGATGTGCCATTTCTTGAAGAATGTGATC
Organism: Choreutis nemorana; assembly: GCA_949316135.1. Classification (NCBI taxonomy): domain Eukaryota; kingdom Metazoa; phylum Arthropoda; class Insecta; order Lepidoptera; family Choreutidae; genus Choreutis; species Choreutis nemorana. Next base: position 8,011,114 of record OX438598.1, read on the forward strand.
GAACGTATTTTTAAAAACAAAATTGTCTTCATGTGCTGACTGTACTTTTTCTTGCAGTCAACTTTACGTGGAAGAGCACGATAACGTAAGCATTCTATATGCAGATGTGGTCAACTACACAATGATCTCTACTTCTTTATCGCCACTTAGAATGGTGGAACTCCTCAATGAGTTATTCGGGAGATTTGATGATGCATCAGAGGTATGAGTTTTATATATTATTCACATATATGTTTTTCACATACATACAATTAAAGAGGAAAGCAGCCATACAAACCTAGTAAGAGCATCATAGCATACATGTGCGCTTGCATCACAAAATGCAAGATGCATTAGACTGGCATTTGATAACCATGTTCTGTATAGCAAATCCTTTTTACGGTCTTGCGCTACAGAAAAAAAAGATACTCAATTTTATCTTGGACTGTTTTAAATTAAATAACATGATGGTATTTTCAGGAACATGATGTTCTTCGCATTAAATTCTTAGGCGATAGCTACTACTGCGTAAGTGGCATTCCGAAACCATCTGCTCAGCACGCAAGGAACTGCGTTGATTTAGGTCTTGAAATGATACAAGTAATCAAAGGAGTCAGGTAAAGACACGTGTCTATGATATTTATGAAATCAATTACAAAATCTTGATAAGGCTACCGAGTGTCTTTTTAAATACTATCAATAATGTGATGAGCTTATCTTTAACCCGTTGTGCGATAAAGTTTGATCATTAATATAGTTTCAAGTCACAACTGTTTACCTTCATAAGAATTAAAATATGTATTATGGTTACCTATCATTGTTAGCTATGATATCTGAGATTTATTATACAGAGAAAAAAGATCCCTCAACATCGATATGAGGATTGGAGTTCACTCTGGGAAAATACTATGCGGTCTTATTGGCATCAGAAAGTGGCAATTTGATATTTGGTCCAAGGATGTCACGATTGCCAACAAGATGGAACAAACTGGCAAAGCAGGGTAAAATAAGAACTACCACATACATTTGTAACAACCTAAGATATTATTAATTAAAGTATTTTTCTACATTTCCTTTATGTAAACTCAGTTCTATCCAGTAAGGGATCAAGACATTTGATTGTAGGAATCATTAAATGTTTTTTTTTCTGTTCCAGAAAGGTACATATCACAAAACAAACTTTGGAATTAATTCTGGACAACGCTCGGGAATATATAATCGAACCAAATTTTGAATCTCTAAACGACCCTTTCATAGTCAAGAATAAGCTAGAAACTTATCTTCTTTCAAGACCTTCTCGGGTAAGAAATATAATAATGCAAGATTATTTGCGTAACAACAATTGAGGAAGATTTTTCCTATTGTACGATTTGTAATTTCACAGTTTCCAGTAGAATACAAACCATTTCGGAGAGCATCAGTGGGGCTCAATAAGATTATAATCAGGAACAACAGAGTAAGTCATAGGTTTTATCTTTTTATAAAAAAAAATTCCCAACATCAATACGTTTGCTAGCAGCTGAAATGTTGCCACCAAATAATTTGATACAATTATGTTTTCTAGTAGCGATCGGAGGCAAGAGGATCAAATATGGTGAAGTTAAGGCGTACTACTTCATTTATGGACGAAAACCTCGTGGAATATCAACAGATGTTAAAAGCAGCAGATGCTCAGATGGCTAAAGAAATAGAAGACATGACGAATGGCAAGTACGTTGAATAACGCTCATTGATTCTTTAACATACAACAGAAGCTACATTCTTATCTGTAGCCACTGTGGCGTTTGACAGAAATTATAAACATTAATTGGTTAACAAACGTAAATTGTAAAACTAATTGTTATCTTCGATATTTGTGTATTAACATGATAATATTTATTTTTTCTATCGAATAACATTTTTGATGTTCTATTTTACAGAAACCATTTTAAGAAAGATTCCAGCTTGAATCGAATAACCCTGATGTTTAAAAACTACGATTTAGAGAAAAGTTTTCTATTGCAACCAGATCCATTATTCAAATATTACATAACGTGTTGCCTTATTATATTTCTTCTTATTATCATAACAAATGGATTGACTACGCGGTGGTAAGATTTTGTTTTTATTATATAACTAAATAACTTAACGTGAAAGACCACCTTATATTTCTTTTTTTTTCTAGGTTTGCTGGATTTCAATGGTTTACGTGGATATTGCTACTAACACTTGTATTTTCATTAATAATCTTACAATGCCTGACTTGGTTTCAATTCTGTTGGACAAAGTATAAAGGAATAGATGAACCACGGAATCAAATATTGAGAAGTATTTACGATATATCACGGAAAATTATAAGATCAGCAAAGATTAGAACAGGAATTTACCTATTAATCAGTGTAGGACTAGCTGTGACTTCAGTTTTCAATGTTATTGGATGTACAGAAGTGGAAGTTGAACCTGCAACTGAAACAGTGCTGTCGAACTGTGTTTCGTCGTGGGTAATTTTGTTTTTAATTTCAACGCTTTCCAAATACAATTATTTTTCAAAAACTGTATCATCAGTCACTTATCGTTTCGATTCAAATTCATTTTACACTTTATAATGAATGTAACGTAACGTTTTTATTTCAGCATGTCACACAATGTTGGGGATTGGCTTTACTTTTAAACTTTCTTTTTAGCAGAGTATTCTTCATGTTTAAATGGATAGTTGCTGGAACGATGACAGTGTTTTACCTTTGGATTGTCTGGGAGGTGAAAAGTTCTCTATTTTCAGCTGACACAACATGGAATGTCGGCTTAGATCCAAGGATCTCACATACGATGTCAGTTATATTTGTCACGATAACTCTTTATTGGATTGATAGAACAACGGAGTACCGCAATCGTTTAGACTATCTATGGCAAATACAGCTCAGTGAAGAACAAAATGAAGCAGAGACAATGCTCAAAGTGAATAATATGCTTCTTGAAAATATTTTACCTGCTCATGTCGGTGAGTATTACAAAATCTAGATTTTTTTGTAGTAACAAAACTAAACTTGAAACAACATTTCCGTAACAAATTTTTTATTATTTTAGTCCAAGTCTATTTGGATCTCAACCGGTCAATTGATGAACTTTACTATGAAAAATACGACAATGTTGCTGTGATGTTTGCCTCACTAGTGGATTATAAACTAGGAGTAGAAAACGATGTAGATATGAGTGACAAATTATTATTAAGTATACTCAATGAAGTTATATCAGACTTTGATAGGGTAAGCATATTGTTTATAATGTTCTATTGGAATAAAATGCACAGCATTAAAGTTAAGCTTTGATATTTTCAGTTACTACTTACAGGATCATCAGTTTATAAAGTGGAAAAGATAAAAATGGCAGGTTGGACTTACATGGCTGCTTGTGGTCTGGATCCAAATCGAAGAGAATCGTTCGACTCAAACTCGTATGCTTCAGTAGCAGAAAGACGAGAAAACAGTCCTTACAACAAAGCTATCGTTGTAACAATGGTTGAATTCGCTGCGGCTATGGCAAAACAATTGCAAAATTTCAATAAAGGCTCATTCCAAAGCTTTGAAGGACTTAACCTACGAGTAGGTACGTAAAGTGAGATGTTTTGGTACATAAATCAAGGTGGACGCTTGTAAATCTTATTTTACTCTTAGGTATATCTAATGGAGAAGTTGCAGCTGGAGTAGTTGGATCATTAAAGCCACTTTACGACATATGGGGTCACGCTGTAAATATGGCATCCAGAATGGATTCGACTGGTGAAAACGGGAAAATCCAGGTAAATAGGTTACGTAAAAACGTATCCTTAAAATCTTGACGCGTCGAATGAAACTTAAGAAAAACTTTTTTTTAATTCAGGTAACAGAAAACACGGCAAAAATTTTAGAAGAATGCAATATATTAACAACGTATAGAGGTGAAACATTCGTTAAAGGGGCAGGATTTATTAAAACGTACTTTGTTCCTTTAGATGAACACTTTCACTTAATAAAAAAAGATAATTCAAGAGTTTATTATGAAAGAAACTATAGGGACAGTTTCTTTGATGTGAGAGATTTTACTAGCTGTGATAGTTCTAATGGTGCAGAGACAATAGACGCTGAATCAGAGGGGTCGACATTTGGTGTCACAGATATTTCTTTAGACGATAATTATAGTAATTACTCTGACAATTTAGGTTTTAATGTACAACTTCCTGACGAAAATGTGAGTTGTAAATCTTCTGAAGATGACATAATAGATACTCGTTGTTGATAAGAATAGTAGAACTTACATTAAAATTATTAACAAAACCTAACTTTATTTGATGAAAAGTTATCCTAATGACGTAAATCGAACCTAATAAAGGTGCAGAAACAAAAAAAAAGTGTTGTTAACCATTGCTACTTTTTATATGAGCATCAAGTGAGTGAAGCCATAGTGAAAAGCTAGTCATTACTATATTGGAGATTGTTTCTTCACTTTTTGTGACATAAAAATAATAATAGAAAATGCAAATGTAGTCGAAACTTTTAACCATTTATTTATCCCTCCCTCATTAAATAACGTGTTTTATTTCACGTGTGATGTATATATATTTTTATGTTGCTAGAATTTTTATGTTAATATTATAAAGACTTTCAATTATGTTATTAAGTTTTTTGAGATTGTATTTTACAAAATGTTGTTGCAGTTTTTTAATATATTAATGTAAAATTTTTAAAGGAAGCGCGTTAAAGTTGTCGGTTTCACTAAAACCCAAGTATGATTAATAACAAGCTATAACTATTTATAGGGTTCATCTATTCCTGAGCATAATCACCTTAGTGTCATGGCTACGCGAATAAATGTTTTCGCGTAACCATCAATTTAAATGTTATTACTTTACAACTCCTTATATTATTCTGCTAATATAGTGTAAGTTAAGACTAGCATAGTTTAAATTTTGTTTGTATCTGAAATATTGTAGAAAAATATTTTATAAAAATACTTTATATATCTGTCTTTTAATTACTCCAAATCAACAAAAAATCCACAAATTAGGTTTTACATTCTCATTCAACCAAAAAACTTATTTATCTACTACATTTACCTACACCTGTTTGAATAGATACGTGCGAGTATTGTTTTGAGTAGAAAAGAAAATAAATAACAAAATAAACATTTATTCCAATGATCATAAATTAAATAAATAAATCAAATAAATAGTTGAATAAATAACAAAAGGAACTCCACTTAGAAAACGACATGAGTAGGCGTGGCTTTGTGGTAACATTTGAAGATTTCGAAGGCAGTGTCAGCCTTGTCTTTTCCTGATTTGTTCTTGCATTCTTCTAGAGCCTTCTTCACACCGGCTTTATCGGCATTCGCTGGCAGTTTAGAGAGAGCAGCATCTACGTCCAGTTTGCCTTCTTTGTTGATTATGCCGGTCTTCTTCAAAAGGCAAAGTGTAAACTTCTTCAGGTTGGCATCGTCAGCAAAGTGACCTTTCTTAGCTTCTACAATCAATTCCGGCTTCACCCCAGATTCCTTAATGCACTCCATTGAGTATTGGTGGACCTTATCTTTTTGCGATTGAGATAGTTGAACATTCTAGAAATGATAACGATGTAGGTGAGTAGAAGTAGTAAGTAGTAGAAATTATATGTAATGCTTGTATTTCCCTAAAGCTACGCAAAAAATAAAACGAGATTCATGTAATTTGTGTGTGCCTGTTTTATCATAACTCCTAAACAGTTTGTCCGATTTTAATGGGTATTTATTTCAAAGCTTTTTTATCACTATGGTCTATAGCCTTGACTTTAGTAGGGTAAAAAAGGTGTGTGGAGATAGATAGAAATGTATGGTTTACTCACATGAGCCTCCAGACTTCCAAATGCAACGAGCAGACACAAAACGACAAAGCTATTCATTTTATTTAATAGAGGGTACTGTTCCGTTTTCTATCACAAGATAACTTGATAGTAAAACCATTGAATGTTCAGCTTATATACTAGCTCCGAAGGAAATCAGGTCGGGAAATATATTATGTACACAATATATCTAACTAATAGGAAATGCCCTTAGTAACACTGAGTATGTAAGTTATACAATTAAAATCAAGTCCTCAATATCACCTAGTGTCTAGTAGGTAACCATAGACCCGTCGCATAATAATAATTCAAGGTGCCTTCAACATCCGATTGGCCTTATAGCTTTAATTGCGAACTCTTTATAAGGCTTGTATTTAAATTAATATGAGCCTTAAAGTATTATTCATTATGCAGTTCTATCAAAAAATGTTTTCTACCAAGTATTCTAAACTAATTTTATATATCTACACATCACATCACTATCACTTAGTTTGAAAATTCGAAATTAAAGTAAAAATAAACTCTCAGTAGAAGACCAAGACAAGATGGCAAGTTAGTATTACAATTTTACTCAGAAAGAGAAATCTTTCAGATTTGAAATCCTTTTTTACGAAAAGAGTTCAAAAACTTTGCTTGTTTTATTCAAAAACCATTATAGGTTACTTACCTACAATAATTTTATACCTACCTATTAAAATATTATGCAGGCATCTTAATAAAAAAAAGGAAAATATCTAGTAGAAAAATAAATATCTATGACATTAGTGTATAGGCTTGTAGGTGAAATTAAATTAAACTTAAATTCAAACAAAAAATAAATTGTTTTTCTTGACCTCCAAAAAGAAACCATAATTTTGAAATTGGAAAGAAATGTTGGATACCTAATAAATATATTTTCTTGACCACGAAAATTTTATTAACATCCCACGTATTCACATAAAGCAAGAGAATACCTACAAGTGATAGAATACAATAAATGAGGTTCATTACATTTCCTTATTTTGTAAGGAAAGCATATCACATCATGTGATGAATCAGTTCGATTGCCGCACAGAATAATTATCAGGTTCGATTCCAGTTACTGCAAATTTTGCATTAAAGCATGTGAGTAGCTACTTTTATGATTTTATTACAAATTGAAATAGTATTAGTGCTTTTGAACGAGTTGGAACATTAAAGCTACATTTTTGTTAAAGATTTTAACTGGCTTGGATGCGATTTCCTTTAAGCCATGACCGTAGTTTATTTAATTTTTTATCATCATTATTATGTATATGTCTAACCACGCATTGCTATTATTACCAAAATAATAGTTAAGTAACACGTTATATTTTTTGCCATCAAGTAGGATCAAATTGTACTAGTTTTTTACCGGTTTCAAGTTCAGAATTTACTTTTCTACAATGTGGCTTATTCTTTATGTAGGTAAATCCTTTAGCACAAGTTATGAGCCAAGACCAAAGCCTGCAGGTATCTATAAAAATTATTACTCTATAACGGTATTCATGTTTCATACCGATCCCTAGAGATTATAACTGTAAGGTTTCAGGCTTCAATATTCTCTATCAACTTAGTGGGCCACTAGGCAACACATTGTTACACGTCGATTTCAAATAATCATTTACTTATCGTTAAAAGTTCAAATTTCATGAATTATTTCTGTATACTCGAAAGGTGATAATTAAAAATATGAGTTAAATAACGTGACCTAAACAATATTTTACCTACTAGCGTTTATGTATTTGGAGTCATGTCTACTTAGATAATGTGATGGAATTATTGGCATAAGATATTTAAATATTTTGTGAAGCTTAGACCAATAAAAAATCCTCTTTGCCCATAAAAGAAACGATTCATCTGTTAGTATTGTGACAAAACTATGAAATTATCATCAATTTAGTATTACCTACATTTTTGGCTAAGCAAAGAGTATATATATACCCAACCAATAACAATTGATGTTAAAAATTTATTCAAATAATACTAACTTATTTTCTAAACGACAGGGAAACAGAAAACAAAATGGCGGAGGAACCAGAAAGCCAGCTACGTAGGAGAAGGTCCACTGGAAACCCAAGTTTGCCTCTAACCCTGGACGTGGGTTACCAAGTGAACGAAGGTATCTTAACTATCCAGTTTTTTTCCAAACCGATAATCTTAATTTATTTATTTTTGTACCACTCAAATACATAGGTACGGTACGATTTCCCAATTGACTACAGTTCAAAAAGTTGTCAGTTGAGTCAGTCACTGCCCCGGGTATTGCAAGCGTTTACAGACTGCGGCGACTACTTTCCATCAGGCAACCCGTATGCTTATTTGTATAACCTTTTGAATTGATTAGTTTATTTCATTATGTTGACGATTCAAAATGTAAGTACCTATAAAAGTTTAACGAATCCATTTTCATATTTTTTTTGGTTTTCAAGGAGGCCCCAGTCGCGGTACACCGTCGCCAAGCCACGTCAAGTTTATACCGAACACCAAGGATGCCTCTCCATCGGCAGCACTGTTGGAGTTCAGGAAAAAACAACAGTCCTTCGATATTCAAGTAAGCAATCCATTTGAAGTTTGATGTCTTAATTAGTGACAAAATACTATTTTTACATACCTATATAAGTAGGTACCTACCCTAACAGTAGCGATAAGTATCATTGGAAATAGCCCTAATGTTGACTAGCTTCCGAATTCGTAGATTTTAAAATAAAATGTTGAACTCACCTTTGCCTAATTTTTTCAAGATATAGGTTTAGCGATTTAGCCGTGTAAACAGACCTAATTAAATATTTACCTAAAATAAAGGATACGTTTAACCCAGTCGCGCTGCGAAATAAATAACCAAGACTTAGATTAATTTATGTATGTACCTACTCATATTAACAGCATGAACTATTATCTTCTTCAAAACAAATTGGTGTACAGGTAGAAGAATGTGAAGAAGAAGAGATAATAATAGAGAGTGATGACGAAGTGGAGGTGGAGGAGATGGTTACGACACCAGCAGACCGACCCGTCACACCGACGCCAATCCAGGACTTTGCTGGTAGCGTCGTATATACAGAAGGTAATACAAGTGTTTACCAATTAAACTAGAAAACATAGAAACAATTGTAACCAGTAAAAATACACCTGCAAAGTCACACCTACAAAAAATGTATAAATAAAAGGTAAAACCTTAGAAGTAAAGAACAAATCAGCTCCAACAAAGTAGGCTCAAATCAATAAATAACCTTATCATTAAGACAAGAGATAAAGGTTCAAACTGTTTCAGGGCCACAGGCGACCGACTTCTTGCAGGTGAAGTCATTTGAACACGAGTGTATTACTGACGTGTCTGACGCCGAAAGCGACATAGAAGAGGAGGAAGAAGAAGAATAGTTACGTCAACTTTACTTGTTACTCAAATATAACAAACACAACTCCTTACATATAACTGCTTCTCAGGCGTAGTAACAGTATGATAGGTAATCGAAGATTTATGTTTGAAATCATGGGCTCTTGAAACAACTTTTCATTTGTGTTTGAAAAATGTTGCTTTGAATGTTTTATTCAAGTGCAATCACCGAAAATGTGTGTAGGTGAAAATGTGATTCCTCTCAGAAGAAGTTTAAACTCCTACATTTAATATGGTTTTATTTTGTTTTTATTATATGCCTAGCTAAAGAAATATTTGATTTATTGAAAAATTAATATTGACTTGAACCTAAGTCTGTCAAAATCGACATGTTTTTCATAGCGAAAAGGCCCCATTCGCAAGAATGCTTTTTCAACGCGCGTTATGAAATCATTCAAAAATAAAAAAATAAAACTATTTGTTCACATGAGAGGTCTTTTAAAGCGTGTGCTCTTTTACAGAGCACTGTTGGATTTCTGGCGTTGAGCTTTAGATGTTACTTAAGCTCTCATTCGCAACAACGCTTTATTTGAACGCTTTTTAACGCCAATGAGTGCGTTTAACGTTTTATTGATGCATTTGAAGGAGACGGAACGATTGCGGCCAACCCACTTGGTCACGCGGATACATATAACTTGAGCCTCAGTCAATAATTAACTAATCACTATACCTCGCAATAGCAAATTTAAATGTTGACATCCATTGTTGTTCCGTCCGTTGTTAATTAAACATAAGTTTTTTTTCTTCAAAAACGTTTATAGTTTCTGCAGCTCTCCAATCTATTTAGTAGTCAGAACTAGCCAGGGATCATGTACTTTGAACAGCCCTAAGATAAACATATTACTTAAATATGGTTGTCTCTAACCATCTACACAAATATCTATAGACGTTAATAAAAGGCTAACGCTAGAGGCAAAATAAAAGGAACTAACATTTCTCATTGAGCAACAAACTATTCAAAGAATGTTTGAGGTATTTATTTTTATAAATGTGTTCTCGTTTAGTATAGTGTGTATAAACTTAAACTAATAGATATTTTTAATACATATTAATTGCATAAAATGTATTACAGACTAGAAAGTTGTATTTATTCTGATATTATGGAATAAATAAGACACATTGTTCTTGAAGTTATTTAATAAACAAATAAAATATTGCAATACTCACATCAGAATATGAAATATCCAAAAACTCCCGCACTACAAAAGTCCATTACATATTTACATTTTTTTATGTTACCATTAACATATTATCTACACATATAAATACGATATTAAATTAACAGAAGAATAAGTAGTTTAACGGGACTTTTTTTAAACAAAGTTTTTATGTAAACTGACGTTTTAATATCAATGCATTTTAATTTACACTAGAATACACATTTAACATTTCATAAAGGGCACACACTGAATTTACAACAAAACGTTCTAAAATTTCAAGTCAAATCACTTGTACGCTTAATACATATAAAGTATTTTCTTCTATCATTTCGAAGCGATTGGAGTTTGGCATAATATAATCGAGCGTCTATAATTCTGTAATATTTACACAAATAAGAACGTTTCTACAAACTAATTTGATTAATTTATATGTCATTATAGTTTATTTGTATTATCAACATTATGTGTTTGGACTAGATTGATAAGCTATGTACAGATATGAAAACCGCTGTTTTCACACGGAAATTTAACCATTAAACTAGTTTTATTATAGGGAAATGTCTGTGAACTGAGAAATCAAACTCCGGACCTTTCTTGTGACCGCCGGCTAATAGTTTTAAAACTACGAAGTTAGTTTTTGCCACTTTCAGAAGATCAGTTACCTGAAAAAACATGTCGTATAAATTTTGCACGAAATCTCATGAATAAATTACGCCATGGCGTATTCGCACGTTTGCGTAATGGCAAACCTCAAAGTACCAATTGCGTATACGTACGTAGAACAATGGCGTATTTATGAAGACAAATTCAAAAACTATTAAAATGATACTGGTCTGATAGAAACTTGTATCATACTAATTTCAGAACAATTAATCAGTTATAGTAAAATATGAAATATGATAATGAAATTAAAAGTTTCACTTCTGCTTACCTCTTGATCTGGCACGGGTATAGATCCTAATAGTGAGCGCGCTTGTTGGAAATGTTCACATCCACCCAAGTACAATATCACAGGATTTTCATATCTAAAACAGAATTTTAAGACATTTATGTTAGTAATAAGCTTATATTTATGTTAAGCGCCATATCAACCATAATTATATACAATATAAGATAACAGTGCAGATTATTGAGTTACAGTAAGAAGTTGATGTAACCTTCAAAACTTACAACAGGAAAAGACTCATTAAGCCTCATCTTTCTTTGTTCTACGGGACAGTCACAAAAGGTACTTTTAAACCTTAATGGTTACGTAAGATATCTAAGACTAACTGTAAAGGTTGTGTCATCTCGACAAACTCGTGATAGTGGAGCTGTGGCGGTGATAGCACTGAGAGTGGCGCGAACCGATGCTTGTAGCGGACCGCCTCGTTGTCAAACTCACTCTGCGGCTGCTTGATCTTACCTTGCAGCTTGAACGCTACCAGCGCCTGGAAATACAGTATTTCTTTATTTGGAGATAAAACAGTGGACAGATTGCAAATAGTATTAAAAGTAAGGCAAATAGGTATTAAAAGGATTTCTAGGATTCTAGGATAATAATAATATCTCGTAAGGGTAGAGCGCTAAATAAACTACAAGCAGATCTTCACAAACGCTTGCCTATTATATATCCGACCAACAAGTTGTCTTTAGACACGAATAAACAATTTAAAATATCAAAAATGAAGCAAATTAATATAACTTATTTAGCAATAAGGTTTAGAATTTATAATAATATGTATTTTTGCTTATTTTTTCATTTTCTTCTATCTCATCTACCAAAAGATTCTATTGCGAAAATAAACATCAAAATCAATACTACCTTATAATATCCTCCACACATGTTTTGCATAACTTGGCACATGAGCCCCTCTCTGGCGTAAGGCCGCGTTCTTTTCTTTTGCTTCTTCTTCGCTTCGGATTTCTTACTGCCTTCGTTTGCTAATCTTTCAGCACGACCCAGCGCCGACACAAGCCAGCCGTATAGGAATTCGTATAGATACCTATAACGTATACATAATTTTATTTTAATAGTTACATACACTCAAAAAAAGATCTAGAGGTGAATGGGACGAGAATTGCACAAACAATTCAACATAAGATAGACCATTCATTTATAAATTACTCTGCCTTGTAACAACAGCAAATATTGAAATATTACGTATAATATTAGTCACTGAAAAAAGGTCTAAATTAGCTATTATGTGTTCTAAAATCAAAATTATTGTTTTGGTGTAGGATTTATTCCTTATTTTTATTGTTGTGAAATCTTACCAGAATATGTAATGGTATTCGTGCACCGAGTAGAGTTCTAACTCGAGCCCTGATAGTAAATAAGCGATGATAGCCCTAAGTACATGGTACAGAAGCCAAGTTCCAAAGCAAGCTCGAGGTCCGCCGCCCATAGCTCCGCTCAGCACTGCATCGACGCTTTCAGCCTTTAATAGGAAAAACAAAGATATTTTACGTATTTTTGACTGTCCTTCATTTTATTAAAATTGTATAGTATATTTTAAGTATTCAAAGTAAGTCAATTGCCATACAAGTAACAATTCCACGCTTTCCACTCTTGCCAAAAGATAGTTAAAGTATTTACGTCAATACCATTTTATCAATGTAATATTCTTATCTTTAGATTAATATACATACATACCACATACAACCAAAGTATGTAAATACATGTCTACAATTACGTAAACAAGAATATAATATCACTGCATCGTATCTTAGTGAAAGACAATGTGTGTTTCATTGTGGACATAATTAACAGACTAGACGGGCCTGCTCGTGTGCCACTGAAGTTGTATAAGTTAAGAAAGTACCTCTTCTTGCAAGGCGGCGAACTCATCTAGCAGAGAAGCGAGCTTATCCCGCTGGCGTGCTCGGTTGTGCCCGCATACTTGTAGCAAAACGGCGAAAGGACGGACGCATCGAGATAGGAAGTTGTCTACGAACTCTCGAGCCTAAAACATCATGCATGTTATTATAAGGATTAAATATTGAATATCCCTTTGCTGCAAGTGCACCTTTGCAAAGAAGAATTTAACATGAGATTTGAATCTCACAGTTCGAGTTTGGTTGATTTAAATATTATGTGGTGAAATGAACCAAAATCAAAAACAATTAACTTACTTATGCAATAATAATATCCATATGGGAATATCTGTGACGTAGTAAACTGCAAGGACTTGCTTGTGAGGCTGGGTGGCTTAATGAAATCCCGTACACTATCCCGTAGTAGGTCGAGAAAAGCGTGTTTGCGCTAACTTGAGAAAATGTTATAATCATTCAAGCTTGAAATCCACCTAGCGCATTAATTAGGACACACGCAAGACCTCTTTAGTAGACGGTAGCGCTTACCTGGGGTGTAGTAAGCTGTGGAGACTTGGTAGTGAGCGCTGGCGGGTTGACAAAGGCTCGTACGCTCTCTCGTAGTACGTCGAGGAACGCGTGCGGCCGCGGCGGCGCGACGCCCCCGCCGCCGGCCGCTGCGGCTGGGTTGAGGTACAGCAGCTGGAGAGCTGAGCGGGACAGTATGCACGCGCGCTGGCGGCTGAACTCCATAAAGAAATCCTGTAGATTTATCAATATATAGCTTTAAATAAAGAGAGATTCTGATACAGTTTTCATTAACGTGAAAAGTACATATACTCGTATGATGTACTTAAAAGATAATTCAACTTCAAAGTTCGAAAAAACCCCATTAACCATACTTGTTTAAAAAAAATCAACTAAAGAAATACAAATTGCTAATTCAAATTCTATACACATACTTACTGAAAACAGTTTCAAATGGAACTTTCTAATAATCCCTATAATTTGCCGAGTGAAAATAATCATTAAGCATCCATAACGACGTTTTTATCTTTTTAATTCGAATTATCTTATAATTAATAAAACTACTAATACGATACTTCAAATGAAAGTTCTTACCAGTGCAGTATGAAAATTGGTACAAGAAGTAATTTTCCAAGCGTGCCTTAAGCGAGCAACTAGTTCATCAAACATTTGCAATGCATCGGCTCGCGGCTTGATCCGAGTGTAGCGAGGGAAAGTGGGCGGGAGTAGACGCTGGTTTATCATCGGCTCGAACCCCATTGGATTTGGTGCATCCGCTTAAAAACAAATAACACAAAAAAATCGTTAGGAATAAGACAGCTAATTTGTAAGTGTGCTTGTGTAAAAAAAAAACCTAGTTAATCAAATTATAATCTTCTAAGACCAAAAAAAATTATCTGAATATTTTAAATCCACCCCCTAAACCTGACAATTCCTAAATCATAAGTCACTTGTACTAACAGTTTTCAATAGGCTGGGTCCCTTTACAGGAGGTCCTGATAATCATTTTCATCATGTCTGAGCAACCGTTAAGTAGCGCGACGCAATCCGCACCAGACTGAGATTCCCTCTTCGTAATAAACAGAAGAGCTTGGTAGAACATTCTAGTAAACCGAATGCGAGCGCCGACCGCAACCCAAAGGTTCTGAAACAATGTTTTTAATAAATAAATGGAGAGAAGGGCATAGTGATTTTTCTTAGGTCTATTTTTCAAATTTCTATTTTCATCCGCAAAAATGAGTGTTCAGTTATACATTGTATGAAAAATTGCATTCGCCTATTGAGTATGCTCAAAGTCACATCTCACTGATTGGAACCATTTGGTTGAGGCCATGATGTTCTGCAAGACATTTTCAGATTAATAATTTTAATTAAAAGGAATTGCCTTTTTATTATTAAAACATACTTGCGACACAAACACTCGGCTTGTTGATATAGGTAGTAACCGACGAAATACTCATAGAGAACATAAAACTTAACATAAGATCCATCTACAATCTTTTATAGGTTGTGAACTAAATCTGAGTAATAAAGATAATATGTTTTGTGCAGTACCTCATCTTCAGAGCCTTTAGATTTCTTGTTGAGTTCCTCTTCTTGCTCCCTTAGTAAAGCTATGCACTTATGTTCACTGACCTCAAGGCTCGCATCATATGAATTACCCATCTGCGGGTTAGAACCCAAACGGTAGCCATAGGTCATTGGTTGAAAATCTTCCTCTTCAAAAACTTGAGCTCTATAATCAAAATGTATTATAACAAAAATGTTTACATTTAATACATGTTCTTATTTAACTATTAAGGATAAAAAGCTCCTATTCGAAAAATAATGATATACTCCAATGCAAGTCAAATTTTTACTTTTTCGCTTCTTTTAGTTGAACGCCAATATGAAATAACAAAAGCAATGGTATAAAATAACTTACTTATTAATACAATCTCTGATACAATCCAGCAGCTTATAAATGGCTATGCAATAAGCTTTTAAGGTCTTATTAATGATAGAGTGTGGTTGGTGCAAGTATAAATTAGTGAAGACTGTTTGTGCAAGTGAATGGCCCTCTAGCCATGACACGATACAAGCCATTGTAGCATCTATTATGCCTATTAGTTCGCTTGGCTCCAGCTCATCTATCTTGAGTTTTCCAGCCTGAAAAAGTAAATTTCAAAAAACCTTTGTTACACTTGTAATTTGTTGAATAGTGAATGATACTAGGAAGGATTAGTTTGTAACGATCAGTGGCATATTCAGGAACGTCATTTAGGTGGGAGGAAGTCTCTACAAACTCAAAACTGACAATCTTTTTTTACAAACTCTTATTTGAACTCATTAACATTTGGTTTAACAAAGTTTGGGCTCCAAGTCCAAAGATCTCACATGCACAGGAGCCAGGGGCCATTTTTACCATTTATTACTGGTGCCCATATCATAATTTTTATTTACCTGGACAGCTTGCTCAAAGTTCAGAGGTTTTGGGTTACCACGGTTACAGAGCATCCCAGCATCCATCTTAGGATCCATCATCTCAATAGCTGACATAGCTTCAAACAAGCCAAACAGATGACCATCATGAAGCAATTCTCCTAATTGTAGATCTAAAAATTATACAAATATGTGCATTTTTTGTCAGTTGAAAGATACTTTTAAAATTAATTATGACATTTATATTAATTTATTAACATCACAGTTCTTCAATTTATTAAAATTGAAAATTAACCCTAAAATAGCAACAAAACTGTAATTGGACCTCCATAGACAAAAAAAATTAAGTACACATCATTATAATATGACAGAACTGATGTTTTTTTTTAGATTAGATTTGAAACAGCTTCACTTCATCTTAAACAATTTTTAAGTAATTAAAAATTATGCAACACCTTGAATATGTTTAAAGAAGTCAGATGTGACATCAACCCAGTTGTAGGTGACCTCAGGTGATGTTGGCATAGACTCCATTGCTCTGTAACATTGAAAAATTCAAATTTAATGAGAAGATAAATAGCAATTCTTATTTACAATACAAAGACCTCTGAGCAAGTACTTCTATTCACACAAATACCTATCCTAAATGGAATTGGAACCCAAGACCATACAAATCTCAGTCAAAGGTTTATTAACCACAGTCTAAAAAAAATTGCTATTTATTTTTAATTTTGTAATTTATATCAAAATGATTAATATAAAAAATGTAGATGTGCACATTTTTTATTTATAGTATAGTATAGTATTTATTGATTTTCTAATCAGAAGGAAATAAGAGAATATAAGATACATATAAGTGATACTTCTAAATAGTGTTTTTCATTTAATTTTATCATTATTTTATAAACAAATAAATGACAGATGTTTTATATATTTCATTTACACTCAAGCTAACTTAAGCAACTAAGACTTATTTCATTTATAATCAGGCTTTAAAACTTGTTTTTTTTTATTATTATTTATTTACAGGCTTATATATATACCTCTGATAAAAAGAACTCTTTCAGTCCACAAATTGTAAAAACAATTTCCATAAACATAGTGATTTTTTACAAATTTGTAAGATCACTGCTTTACTAAACAAAAAATTGTAGTTACAAGTTTACAATTCATCATATTGTAGCTAGTGTATAAACTTACAATTACATGTAAATTGTACAAATTCGTAGATATAGTTTGTCATCACAATCTCCAGGCTTTTTCTACAATTGTAATGTTTTATTAAACAGCACTTGCAAGTAAGAAATTTATCACTTTTCTTGTAATTTGTAAACTTATAAGTTATTGAATGGGGCCCTGTCTAACCTGGCTTTGTTTATTGCACAAGCACTTATCTTAACAATAGTTTGCCTTATAATGTATAGTAGTGTTTAACAAAGACAAACCAACAGTCACACTTACCCCTTCATTACTTAATGCTATACCATAAAACTTGTACAAATATTTAAAAAAAAATAACGTGGTAGTGAAACATAAATAAAACTAATCCTAGACAATCATCTATTAATAATAATAAAGTAAATTCCTACTGAACATAGATTTCATTGAACATTTACGAGAGTCCATGCAAGGTTAAGTGTAGAAATCAAAGGAAAATAAGAAATACATAAATAATTGATTTAAAGTAACATAAATTAAATAAAATAAGATAAAAGTAAACGTAAAATACAAAATCAAACTACAACTTCATGCAATTTACTAACCCATCACCATACTCATAATCATCGTTATCGCCCATAATAATGATCCGTAAGAGATAAAAAGAAGTCAAAGACAAATTACCCTTGATTTCCTTTCTAATTAATACAAACACTGTTAATTCAAGTGAATATGTTGAAAATTTTAGGAAAATCTGAACATTTAGAACTATCGCCGCTCCGCTTCGGTCGGTCTCTTGAATGAGCTGTCAAAATGACGTTGACAGTTTTTAAGGCAACTTGAAATTACATTCGCAGCCAGATTAGCCAATATCAGTTTTTGGTAAACGATCGCTGAATTAAATTAAAAAATTGAATAACAATCAAAACTTTAATGTGGCACCACTTTACAGTTTTCACTCTTATTTTAATTTGATAAAATCTTATTATTATTATTTTTTTGCCAAGTTCTATGTCTTAAAAATTTGTGATAATTTTATCTGACCGCAGCAAGCGTAAATAATAGTCATTGTAAAGGGGGAATAAACAACAGACGAAAAGGCTGCACATGATAAATGCCTTTACGTTTTACGAGATAAATACGTCAGTACTCAGCCAGTACCTACATAATGGAGTTACTTGGCGGGAACGGGAAGTGTCAGTTAGAATTTTCTTATTTTATTGTCTTTTCTTATATATCAGCACAATTGAATGTATAAAATGCTAGTGTTTGAATGTGTACAAGTGTAGAGAAAGTGAAATACGACGATTTGGCTGCGCTTTTCGTCTTCTCACAAGTAACTCCTTAGAGCCTACAGTAACTGTACTAGTATGTTACTGTAGGCAGATACATCATTTTCATTGTTCATCTTATCATCCTTATCTCATTTATCATCTTCAAGAATGAAGAAATTATAATTACTGATGACTTGGCAGTATGGTACTAAACCAATGCCATTAAAGAAATACATACAAAACCATGTTATTTTTGTAGAGTTACTTGGCGGGAACGGAAAGTGTCAGAATTTTCTTATTTTATTGTCTTCATGTTTTTCAGCAGATTTTACTGTGTAAATGCTAGTGTTTTAACCAGTGAATATCTGTCGTGCTTTACTAGTGTGAAGAAAGTGAAATACGACGATTTAGCTGCTTTTATTTGTTATCTCGCAAGTAACTCGTTTGATCAAAAAATAACCTTTCTAGCATGTTACTATAGGCAGTGTCATCGTTTTCATTGTTCATCTTATCATTTTCATCTCATTTACGGTTACTGTGAGGAGTTATTTGGGAAATGAAGAAAAGCACAGCCAAATCGTCGTATTTCACTTTTCCACACTTGTACAGCACTATAGATATTTACTGGTTAAAACATTAGCATTTTACACACTGAATTCTGCTAGTAAAAGACAATAAAATAAGAAAATTCCAACTGACACTTCCCATTCCCGCCAAGTAACTCAGATCAAACTTGTCATGGACGATGCTAAACGGGAAAGGCAAAGGGCTTTAGCCCATACAGCACTAGTTTCTTGTTATATTTTTCTAATTTCTCAATTGTTTCTACAGTAACATGCTTGTAATGTTACTGCTACTTACAAATGTACATAAGTATGCAAAAAATAGCAAGTCTTACATTTGACTTAACCAAGAGCTACCTTGATAGAGGGAAATATTATGTAATTAAGTATTAGATATAGAACACCGAAGAAAAAAAGTGATCTATCCGAATCCAAACAAATGGAAAATTTCCACAAACAAAAAAAAAATACTGAATGAGTAATAATAGTTTATTTTTATTAAAGCTTACTGTAGACATATTACTTATGTACTAAACATAAATAGATACATAGATAGTGCTTTATAGATTAAATGTATTTTATGGCATTTTGAAATGGCGGTGGTGTTGTTGGCGATGAGTTTTCAGTAACGGTGTCATAAATATCGCTGTCTGCTTGGGTCGGTTCAGCGGTTGTAGACGACACTGAGCCTGTGTCTGGTAGGATATTCGTATTGTTGCTAGGTTTAGACAAACCAACTCCTCCGGTACTCATATCCATGCAGTCAAAGTGAAGAACCTTTCGATAAAAAATTGAGTTGAAATTGGTTTATTCTTTTAGCCAGAATAAATAAAAGTCCTTTTCCGGCAAGGTGTAAAAACGGAATTTTAAGTATTAACAAAATTATATTTAGTAGTAACTCCTAGACTAGACTAGAAAATATAATATGCTGGTTGGTTGGTTGCTGATTGGTGTTGCACCAGACAAAGACTCTGAAGGTACCCCACTAGGGACTATGTTTATATTGACGACAGATTAAGAATGCTTTGTGAGTACATAATACTCAAGTAAATGTGAATAAATAGTTTCTTACTAGAACTGGAGCTTTATCAACTCTGGTATCCATATCCATGCAGACGTGAAGTTTTCGATCAACCACTGATATGTCGAACAGCCTGATACACATGTCCAGAAGACCTGGTGGCAAATATGGGACAGGAACAGGCACGCAAAAAGGTGGTGGGTTACGAGCTGGAAACAATAAAATGTTTATTTATAATTTTTACAGTAATTTTATATTTATGTTTATATTGTAATTTTTTACATTGGGTTAACATTGCTCGTAAATAAACTCGTAGAAATTCTCAATTCAATTGTTGGTCAACCCGGCAACTTCTTACAAGCGGTGAGAGTTAATCTTAATGACTACTCCATAAGCATGTACTATAATTTACTTATTTACTGTAAAGAATAACATGTGTGGTGAAATCTTCTTAGTAATCAGTCGTGAAAACCCACTACTTATTGGATTGATGTGCTTGTGTTGGTGTATGGGTAGGAGATCTAACGTGTTCGTATACCACATACCTTAGTACCTGCACTTGCAACACCAGAACTCCTTGATGAGCTTGGTAAAGGAAAAATGTTAGTAGGTAGGTTACTTAGCCTCAGTCTCCTTTGGTTTTGAAAGGAGTACCAATCTATCTGTATAGTAGTAGGTATCCACCTAGATTATAAATTAATTCTGTGATCGATCTTACCAGAGAAGGAGTTTCTGAAGATCCTATTCTCATTCATTTTGACTTCAAGTTCTATCATGGATTCTATTGGTTCGTATGTCAAGATTGCACATGCTGAAAAAAAAGTTTGATTTTAAAAATTTATAAAATCAATCACTACTTGAGAAAAGTTACAAAGATACAATTCACACTTACTTTTCCTGTCAAAGTTAACCACTGGAAGTCGAAGGCCAGTACAACATGAGCATTGAAGTCCCTCGCAGGTGCAGGGACCGGCGGTGAACGGCAGTCGGAGAGACCACCCTGGCCTGTACCAAGGCCGAGGTAGCATGTTTTTTATCGTCTGTGAATTTAAATTTAATCAAAATATTTAAATTGATAGCTTACGTAGGTAACTAGTACATGATTTTAAAACTTGTCGTGATGCAGGAGTCGCCGAACAGACGCAATTTAAGATAAATGGCAATTTTGTCTGTATGTCCAAATAAAAATATAATACGAAAATCTCACCTGATTTGTTTTTAAATCATAGTAAACTGAAAAATCTGATACGTCCATAACATCTGCAAAGTTAACTGCATTGCTTGCATCTTGCTGTTGACTTTCTGTTAACCCTGAAATTTGTTAAAATTTAATATTAAAATTAAATCTACTAGTGTTTCTCTCAACTAAAAAAAGTTAGTTTCATGTTCAAGGAATATTAAAATTGAACTACTTCTGAATTTGTTTGTAAACAATGCAATCAAATGGTTTCTCATATTTGGGTAATTCACTTTAACAGGGTTATATAAAACACTTACCAGAAACTGTGACTATCGAACAGACGAATGCGAAAAGTATTTTTCCGACTGCCATATTCAAAACAATAGCGAACTTTGAATCAGAACTTTGTTTTCTAGATCTTGCTATCTCTAGGGACAACAAACAAATGAAGACGCTACGGTAGCCGAGTCAGCACTAGCTGATGCATTTGTATGCGAGGTATGTCTACGCGCCGTTCATTGCAGAGTTGGCTTTCACGAGAGAAATTATACGCGTACGGGTAGCCTCCACCGATGGCCGTAATCTTCAATTTCACGGCTAATCATCTACTATCTACTGGCTTGTAAATATACGGTCGTAAACTTGGAATGCAGATCCTTAAGTGCCCACAGGTAGAAGTACTGGCTACCGACGTATTAGCACATAAAATTAGTGTTTATGATACTCAACAAAGAAATAAAAAATTACAAGATTAACAAAGTACTTCTTCTTATCTAATCTGGGGATAAATGAAAAGATCAATGATTGAAGATTGGTGGATTTAACTAAATAATTAAAATCGTTTATTTTGTTAATTTAGGGACATACCTAATTCTTTTTAAATAATAAATACTTATGACTAAAATCTAAATTTTGTAAGTGACGTTTAGGGACGCTTTTATCGATCATCATCGTCATCGTCCTCATCGCCATCATCGAATACTCCAAACAAAGATTTGACTAGATTTTCATCGTAATCCTCGATATCATCCTCTCCAGCGTCAATCACAGCATCAACACCACCATAAGGATTGGCGATTGGAATCCCAGCGTTATCTTCAGGTTTCACCATAGCCACGCCGTTGGCACCCATTCTGAAAACATAATGTAGCTTCATTTATAATGTCTTCGTATGGTCAAATCTAAAGTGCATAGCTATGTTTTTTTTGCGATTATTTTAGATCTACAAAACATTAAAACCGTTAAATATTTTTAATATATTAGGTATAAGTAGATAACGTCCTTCGAGAATTCGTTTGAAAAAAACTTCTATCTGAAATTTATAGAATTCCGATTACAAAGCATTATAATGGTAAAAACAACTTGCTACCACAAAATAATGTTTTTTAAGAAAACTATTAAATGAGAAATTGAATTTGGGATACTTTTATTGTAAACTTTGGTTTGCTGTTGTACTTATAATTTTAAGGTTCTTTGGTGATAATCTGAATCAAATTAAAAGTTTTTCATATACCTAGTATCTATGTCTTATTTTTAAGATAATTTCAAAGTTGTGAAATACATGAACACAATTGGTATGTAAATAGTTGCGAAAATAGAAGCTAACAGTGAGAACACACATTTTGAATTATGCGCATAAATTTGCCACAGGGCAGCATATACTAACAATATTGCATACATTACCTTAAACAATCGAAAGCCACATCGAACAGCTGGACTTTCCGCCATTGTCCACTCATAGCAATGCAAAAGTGAAAGTTCCTTCCAGGGAAGAATACGTTATAGAATTTTGTACAAACTTTCAATGAAGATATTCTTGGCGGGCTTATGCAAATCGGTCTTGGATTTTTTCCTGAAATACAAAAAAAGGTTTTAGTTTAATTGAAAAAACGACGATAATGATAAAACTAACAACTCATACACATATTTACTTAGTTTCTGCTTGTTTCAAGTAATTGGTTTAAGCTTGAACATTGTTGTGATAAATATCAACAACCTAACCTAACCTTACGTCTGTAAGCTTAAATAAGATACTTCTTGTTGAAACTGAGTAAGCGAGTACTATTTGGTAGTCTGTGCTAATAGTAAGAACTTCGTAGTATGATGTTACATTTGGTCTACTTGGAAATGACTTACCTGACATTGAAGTTTCATACAGAACTCTATCATTCATAGACATTGCAACATCGAAAGCGAAATCTCCAGGATGGTAGGTCACTTTCATACAGGCTTTCTGATCAAAAAGATCCAATAAATATCCCGTGCAGCATTTACATACTCCCAATTCACAGTAGCATCTTCTGGATGATGAAGTCGTGGGCTTTGAAGTCGTAGTTGAGTTATTGTTTTGTTTTTTCCGCAATTTCCTCGCAAGGTGTGAAACAGTTGCGAGCTTTTGCAACTTGTGACGTTCTAATAATATCAGCGGGCTATCTGGCACTTCCACTTGCATTTTTGTTTGAATTTGTATTGGTTTTTCAACTAAGAAAAAGAAAATCCGAAAAAAAAAAAAATCATGATGTTATCGATTTAAGACTTCAAATTAAAACTGGTTTATAAAGTTACAAATAACACAACAAATTATAGAAGTAACACGGACTTACCATTTTTCAAAACAATGCTTTGATTTCCAGATAATAAGATCCCGGCCGTAAATACCACCAAAAACGCCTTCATAATACTACCTGATGTGTGAGAAGCGAGGCTGCGCGGGTGCCGATCACTAGTACGAATAACACAAACGCTCCAATTTCGCAGCTTAGTTTGAACCGGTCTACCAGTGTCAGCGGAAACCATCTCTTTATCTTTGTCATTATCTACTTTCACACACGTTTACTTTTATCAATGGAGAATTGCAGTGGCTTAAACCGACTCATGCATGGCACATAATAACCTCATTAACTATATTTACTATTTCGTTTATTTAGTTCCATTTACATTCCCTCATATATAAAATATTCTGTCTCAATAAATGCTTTTTATATAGGTTCTTAATCTACTGATTCTTTTAAATAAATTATTTTACAATTAACCTTAATGACTATAGTATGTTGATGTAAAAAAATTAACATCTATCAAAATAAGTCATCCACCGCATCTCCAATAACATCTAATGGTCCGTCGTCGTCTGAATCACCACCAAACAATCCACCACCTGGGCCCCCAAAAATACCACCTCCTTCTCCGCCACCTCCAAACAAACCATCCTGATCATCATCACCATCGTTGTTTGCTCCAAATAAACTGACTGGAGCGGGACCTGACGATACGGGTTTTGGTTTCAGTCCGGTTTGAACGCCTGATGCTCCTAGTCTAAAACAGAGATTAATTTTCACAAAACATTTAGGTATCACTACATAGCACAAACAAAGTAAATTCCCGCTGTCTGTCCCTATGTATGCTTAGACCTTTAAAACTACGTTTTTTTAAATAGATAGTGTTTTTCAAGAAAAAATATATTTATAAATATGTGGTATATACCCAAAACATCTAAAGGAGGCGCCATATATAGGAAAGCCACCGATATCGGCAATTATGTCCAAGCATGCGAACGCATTTCGGTTCCGAATACGAATGTTAGAAATTTCAGCACAAACTCTTACAAACGGGGCTCTCCTGGGATTGAAACAAATTGGGGGTGGATCACTTGCTGCAAATAAGAAAAATATATTCATGCATTTGTTATACATGAAAAAACAAAATTAATTAACTTTTTTTAACCTGAAACACGCTGCCGAACCATAGTATTGTTATTCACAGTTAATCTGACATCAAAAACAAAGTCTTCGGGTACGAAAGTTATATTTCCACAAGCCTTCATCCGAATCCGTTCAAGTATTGTACCAGTACAGCAGCCACATTGTCCTTCAACACAAGAACAAGGAAACCTGAACACTTGACCAGCAACTGGCCTGTCGGTAACTGGAGAAACCTCTTCATCTTGGACTACTGGAGCCTGCGTGACAGGTTGAGGCACAACGTCTTGTGGTACTCCTTGAACTACATTATCATTGACATTAACAGTTGATACTTCGGATATAATATTTGTTATAGGAGGATCTTGAAGTTCTTCATCATTATCTAATTCTTCTATCTCATCTTCAGATACATGAATCGGAACGGTAACCGTTGCAGGAGATTTCAATACTGGCGTTGGATGTAACGCTTGAGACACTATTGTTTGAGGTATTTTAATATTGATAACATCGTAATTCCTGTCTTCATTTATTATTATTTCTAAAATAAATAAATGCAGATTAAACATGGATTAACGTGATAATAAACAAAGATAAAGAAATATGTTATTCACACCATTTGCTTTAAAACTCTTGAGCAATAGAAAATACGTAACTATTAAATACAGTTTAATAGACAACATAATAATTTACAACTTGTATCGATCGGTCGCGTTGAACTTTCACGTAGGAATTGCACACCTAGGCCGTTTCTTTAAGTATTTAACTGCTGTCCCCTAACAAAGATCTGTAGTCACTTAAATTGCACGGTCATTGAACATCAGAAACGAGTTTTAAATTTTAATGTCTGGAGAGAAAGTTGGACTTAAATAGGACTTATCAATTCCTGACAGTAGGTAGGCATCTGAAACGTGGAAAAAATAACGAAGCGAATAAAAAAAAAATGCTTTTATAAGTTTTATTAAAGTAAATTTTAAATGGAATGTACCTGATATTCTTGCCCAGTGAAGATATCATGTTACTCCTTAGTCACAAATTGTCACTGTCCACCAACAAAACGAAATGACAACTAAACAGCAAAATAACTCTCAGACTTTTAAGTATTTAAATTTATTCAAAAGAAAGTATCTAATGATTTATGACAGAATCTATAAATTCCTATTTGGTAAGTATTTATGAAGACGATATACCAATTCGTTAGTAAATTTGAAAAATGGTTTTAATAAATCTTCGTTATATAGATAGAAAGAATAGACAAGCCCAACATAATTGCATCGTATTCCATTTCTGCTAGATGTTTTTAACTCGTATTTTTCAAATTATTTTAAGCCTACCAAAAAACTTTACGCAAACGTAATTACGAAGTAGCTTTTGATAACCCAGAGACAATTTCATATTTAAGTCATATCGGAATAAACCTAAAATACTGCATCAGTAAGAAATGTATTAGCTCACAGCTGTCGTTTAAATGTTTTTTTTAAATTATTTCAACGAATTTAACGGTGGTGATGAGCACGCATCAATTCTTCCTATTTTGGTCCCTTTAACTCCATCTCTCTTATTTATAATCGGATCCCATCCTCGAATCTCGATCACATTCTTATAGGAAATAGTTTCATTATTTTTTTTAGGCTGCTGATGATATATATAGATAGAATAATAGGAATATCTTATTCGGTCAAATTTCCACATAATACATGGTAAGCGATATGCGCATGGTCCAAAAATGTATAAAATGTAGTGTAATGTAATGTGAAAAATGTGTATGTTGCCTAATTAAAGACACTCTCGATTTTACTTTTACAATTGAAATGAATACGATCGATTTATAAATTAACAAATGAATTTGAAAATATTGGCAAATCAGAAATGTCCACCTTTTGATAGAGGGGTTAAAAATAGGAACGAGTTTTAGAATAATTATTTTAATAAAATCAGTCACAATACAGTTTAAACTATTTACACGATTAAAATAAATAAATAAGTTAATTAAATAAATAATGTTAGCTAACTAAGATCTAGTAAACATTACTGTCATACTTCTGATTTCCATTCTCCACGCATCATTTTGTTTTGTCTCCTCCCTTTAGTACGTTTATCTTTGCGGTCTAGAAAATCAATGGAACCATTGAAATCAGATAAATCATAGTCAAAAAAGTCATTGTTTTCATGTTTTACATCTTTAAAATTATTGTTGTGCCTTTTTCCTCGCTTTCCTTTACCAAACAGCCCTAATTGATGACCAACAGATTCACCTATTTGGGTTAAATCCAATACATCAAGGTCCTCTACTTCGAATATCTTATTTCTCTGTTTCTTTTTTGGTAAATCATCATTTTCACCGACATTGGCGACTTCAGCTGCTGCATAATTGTTATGAATTATACTTTCTTCAGCCGCTTCTTGTGAGTCCAGGCTATTAACTACTTGAACAGTTTCATCACTAGCTTCTTCTGAAGCGGAAAATAAACCAGAAGTTGTTGATGGCTTAGGAGTCACTGTTTCTACTTTCGAATATGAGATTTCTTCAGATTGAGTGTTTCCCGCTTTACCATCGTGAGGTAAAACTGGTGTGGCAGGCATTGCAGATAATTGGCCAGTTATATCCGCTAAGGACATTTCTAAGCCTGGAAGTCCTTCAAAATCACTAGCACTAAGAGTAGATACTGGCTTCTGCGTAATAATAACAACAGGTTCATACGTTGGATCACTATCAAATGAAGGTTTCTTTTCAGACGATTGGAGGACAGGTTCAGAACTCATGGTATTTTCTATGACAGTAGTTGGTGCTGTAGACGTTGTAAGTGAGAGAGTAGATGTCATAGGTGTTGTGATTTCTTCAGATGAAGTGGCATTAGTTGGTTTCCTTGTTGGTCGAGGTCTTCTTGTAGGTCTGCGAGTAGGCCGCCTGTTGGACTGGACGGGACGAACCCTAACTGTAGTGCTCCTGACTGTGGTAGTCCTTTGAGTGGTTGTTCGTTGTGGTATTGGTCTAGCAGTAGTAGTTCTCCTTGTAGCAGGTCGTCTCGTCGGCCTTCGTGATGGTCGCGGTCTTCTGGTAGTAGTTGTCGTTGTTGTTGGAGCTTGTTTTTTCTTATTCTTATTTGATTTCTTATCGCTTGATGAACCAAACAGGCCTCCAAGTAAGTCTTCACTTAATAGACTAAACCCTGTGTAGTCAGCGCTGTCTACGTCATTGACAGCATCTAGTCCACCTTTAAATCAAAATAACACATCGGTTAGCCTTACATTTGCAGGTTAAATAATTTGAGAAGTAATTAATTTAAAAACGTATAAATACCATCATCATCGTCGTCGTCATCGTCATCATCATCATCATCATCGTCAGCGCCGAGTCCAAAGTCTACGTCATCGTCATCATCATCATCATCATCGTCGTCGTCTTCGTCCCTCTCATTCGCCGGGACTAAAGGCAAAGGGTCGGCTGCCTCTGAAGTAACGCCTCGAGGCCCAAACTTGAAGCATGACACCCGCACTGCAGCCTCCACTGTGCTCTTAGCTTTCAGTTCTAAACCTAAACACGCTCTGAAATCCTCTCCAGATCTCGCTATGTTGTAAACTCGCCCGCAGAATCTAGACAAACCACCTGGTAGTGGCATGCAGACTGGGCTTGGCTTTTTTCCTGAAAATATATTTTTATATTATGTTCACTTTTTAAATGTATTCGCCGTTTCTTATTTTCTTGTTAAAACCAAGGTATGCTAAAAGTAATTGGTTTGTTTACCACCTACATCGAGAAAGCCGTCAAATAAAACTTTCTGTTTACTGGAAAATTACGACAAAGTTTGTGAAAACAACTGTGCACGGAGCTTACCCGACAAAGTCCGGTTCGTGATGACCTTCTTTCCAAAGCTGAGAGATACCGACATCTTATCATCACTCAGATACATTAATGATGCACATCCTGAAATTTAAAAATCGCTATTTATTTCGCAACTTTTTTTTTCGAAGATCTTTTAATTTAATGTGGAATTTATAATTTAAGATCCATTGATCTATATTTAAATAATTATTACTAAACGGACCTAAATAAAAAAAAAACATTATATTCCTCTAAGTTCAAACAAAAAAAAAATTGTAATATTAATTTTAGGCTGTATAATTAAATCTCCTAATATTTACTTAACTTTTTGATGAGTAATTTATATCACATTAAATGTCTAGTATATTTCACCTGGACCATCCAAATTGACGACAGGCAGCTGGAAGTCACGGCAGCAGTTGCAGTACGACTCGGAACATTTGCAGAACTTGTTGATGCTGTTCTCCTCGATCTTGTCTTCTTCGCTTTTGCTAGATAAATCTTTCTTATTGTTTTTGTTTTCTGGAAAGTAAATTTGGGTGTTTAACTTATAGTTTTTATTTTGTATATTTTTAAACAGCCATCCTTTTATTTCTATTGGCATTACCAGATACCGTGAATTATATTCAGTTTAAATTCTTGATGTTTGATTCTTTGTGATTCACAGTTCAAAATTAACCTTAAAATATTATTAATTTAAATACCCACAAAAGTTTGTTCCATAAAGTATTTGTTGTTTCTATCTGATTTTTGTTTCCTTAATTGCCTTTGAATCTTTTTAATAATGAATGTGTCCGGCTACTCGCCGACGTATGGCAACACGAAAATTTACTTCAATTTCCTATTTAATTTATCGAACTTGAATTACGTTTCCGAAACTACTACTATTTTGTCCTTTTTGTCTTGAAAATTTTTAAGTAACCACCAAACTAAGATATGAAACTCTAAAGATCTGTTTTCGTCAAAATAAAACATTACATTCAAACAAAAGATGACTTATATTTCCTTCCGTCATTTGAAGTATTATCCATGGATAGAATGTTATGTTGATTTAATGAATTTCCGTTATCGGTCAAAATTGTGTAACAATAAAGTAATCGTGTGTACTGTAATTTATTCAATGAGTGGATTTGTAGTTGTGTATGTACAAACAAATCAGAATTTCCCGGATTAACAAAAAACGCTGTAATGGATCGCGCGTCATGTAATTAATTCGATTTTGCTTTCATTATTTTGAACTCTATTCCTTTGAAATAACGTTTACCTTTTTCACAAATTCATCCACTCTTTTACACTTGTAGTTTTTTGAAGTAAAAAGTAAAACGTAAAAATGCAATAGCAATTTTTTTTTCTTCATTAATACGAATGTGAAATTGATTCAACATTAATTAGATGAAAAAATTCGTTACAGAAGATTGATTGAGCGAGTGAACTTTTTTGTTGACTTTCACAAATTGTTTAAAAACATTACGACATCTAGAAAAAGCATATGGACGTTATTGATGTTCCTATAAAATTGATTGTTTAGTGAAAACTTACTTATGCTCTTCGAAGCTGCAAAAGCCAAAAGGACAAAGATCAGGAGAAGCTCAAACACTAAGGAGAGCTTCATCCTGGAAGTATATTGTGCACCTGGAAAAATATTTAAAAAATATTCAAAATCTTTTTGATACTTCGATATAACTTTAACCTAGACATTCATTTCATTGTATTAACTTTACACTTAAAACATTTTTGTAGGTATTTCTTTTCATTTTTGACAATGAAAATTTTTTCGTAGTAAGTAATTACCAAATTATTTAAAACGTTTAGAAAAAAATCTGAATGAAATTCTTGAATTAAGAGTTTTAAAAAAATAGACCATAAAATATCGACCACAAAAAAATTGTGATAATCTCGCACCGCTAACGCGTTGATGTCTTTTCTTATACTTATGTCTGAGACGAAATTATTTGTTTTGTTGGAATTCGTTTTATTTTCTATAACTTTTCTTAATTAATTTCTATGCATTATTATTTAAATACTGCTTGTGACTTTGTGCAAAAATCGAACCTTAGAGATATTAGCAGCAATCACCTTTTTTTTTAATTGTCTTCTTTTATCACTGGAAATCGTACACACCAACACCAGAGTTCACGACTAATTAAACTGTTATTTAGAAATCAATCGGACCTCTAAAAGTGTCGACGACACCGGCTTAAGACTTACTGATTTGATATAACCGAACGAACGAAAGACCCAGAGAAATGTGTGGTGACGTACAACTGCGGCCGAGAAAGGAAAACTGCCCTACCCACCTCTCTTTCTTAACCTACCACAAGTAAGGGACAGAGGATAGAAGACTCAGTTGGCCGGCTATGTAGGCTTCAGTGTCAGCGCGTGCGCATCAGCCAATATTAAAAGCATCATTATGCATGTACGGAAACAATATGCGCGCATTGAATTTATTTCACACCTCATTAATACCTTAAGAAGGCAGGCCTTCAAAAAAATACACTCAGTACAGTACTTTCTCAATTCTCTACTTTCCTTGTTTGGACGAAGGGCTAATAAAATAAAGCTGCTTGGTATCTGTCTCACCATATAATTAATATGTTCGTTAACAGTTATTTATTTGCAAACAGGTAATAGACAGTAATTTATTTAAAATTCCTTTCCTTTGTTTTATTAAATTTTCCTGTTACTTGTAAAATGAAAACATAAAAACCTTTTTTCCAGTGGATAGTTTATTATTAAACTACACGATTCTAGAAGAATCATAAAGAGTGCATCGATCTCTGTTATAGTTAGTATAAAATGAATTGGCAACATCACTACCGGATTTTCATTTCTATGTTATTGTTTCAATGTTCGATTTTAAACGACTTTCTTTATATTTGTATTTCATAATTTAGTCTATTACACAAGCTAATTTCCTGGGTTACGTCAAAAACTAAGCAGTGAAAAGATGGCAAGCAAACAGAAACTATCGCAATGATAAAGTGCAGTATGTAGCAGCAAATAAATATATTACTTTAGTTAATCAATATATTTTAACTTCCTGTTGGTAAAATTAATGCCAATTCTCATTGCTGTGAGTATAGCAAGGTCGGCAGCGCCCAAACGCCAAATCGTCCACGTATGACAACCACTTTCACCGGGAGAAAGTTACCGACGAAACCAATATTAAACTTCTCATTTGTGTTCGTTTTTTTAGTCTCGAAAAATACCCAGTTACGAAATGTTTACCATTTCTGGTTATTGATTTTGGGAAGTAAAGTAAAGTCGAGCAAGAAATAAAAATGTTAACAATTTGTTTGATTTGTTATGAATATCGGTATTTCGACCATTTAGTTTTATTACAAGCCTTTGAACATCGACTCTTTAGAATAGAATTTATAGAAACAATTTACGTAGTGTGACTCCTAAATTAAAACACCTTGTCTGTCATGATTAGAGGGCATTGACCTTTATGTGGGTCAGTAGCGCCATGTAGAGTAGAGCTCAGTGCACAAGATCATTGTAAAACTTTAATAAACTCTCTGGCCAAATGATTTCCATCCTTAACCTACACGAATAAGGGTTTACACAAGAAACAAGATATTATTACACCCGCTTACAAATGCATTCGTATAATGTGATAGCTTTCTAATAAGTTTTTGTCTATTCTTATACAGTTTTTCTATTTATTTTTTATGCAAGATATTTAGTATTAGCACGGGGTTTTAGTTCAAAACTGTACTTATCAGATATACTGCTCATGAGTAAACAAAATGTATGAATTCATATTTAGTCCACATTTGATTTTCATCTCTTCGAAAAAAAATCGTTTTTATATATAATTTAAGCTTTATTTCGACTTAATTTAAAACGCCTTCATCCTACTTGACTGTTTTAATGCCTTTCTTATTAACTTAAGAGATCAAATACAATAAAAACTGGTTTTACAGCAGCTTTCTAGATGCATCCGAGTGGTGCACTTATTAATATATAGAGTTATGCTTTATTTAAAATTTCACCTTCTATTGTGAATGAAGTGAAACTCCGAGCGAGATCACTGGAAAGGACCAGTATCAGTTGAGCGCTGGCGACGTTCGCCTCTTTCGATATTACTGAATATAAACTGTCAGTAAAGTTAAAAAGAAAAAGTATATCCTGTTCTTAATTCAAATTCAAAGTTCGAATATGTCAATTAAGGTGACGTTTATTTTTATTTTTGCGGTCCTAATGACGGCCCAAGGAGCCAGCGTTTTGGGTAAGTACTTACTAAGTACATAATCCACCTTCATAGTACTTCGGGCTTTTATAATCGCGTTTGCTAGAACGTGATCGGAATCGAAAGCACGTTTAATTTGAATTTAATATGATTGCCGATTGTAGATTATCGATGGATTTGTTTAAGTGCATCTCCTATGTTACTAACAAAATTGGAATTAGCTTTTTTGAATTTACGAGTTAATACTATTTCAAAAGAAACAGGATTCCGAGTAGAAACTAGATTTTAACAGGACTGGAAGTTGGAAGTGCTTTTTACTCCTTGAACACTTAAGGTTCTATTTTAGTACCTTCAGTTTATTGAACTTTTTATTTAATTTTACATTTAAGTACTACATTTTTTTAAATAATGATACCAGTTATGTAACAATAAAATACAACGCTTTCGTTTCATTTAAATGATGATGATTCAAACAATCATCGCCCTAGAATAGAACAAAATGAAATCAAAAATGTACGTTATTTTCGCTGGACTACAGTACCTACTACTGATTTTACTTAGGGTTGTGGCTGAATAGTAATAACATATAATATTATGGATACCATACAATATTTTAGACTCTCCGCTGCAGGTATCATTTAAAAAAATACACTTATCATTTATTGAACTACATATAAATCAGTTCATTTTGTATTGTGTTACCGAAATGTAAATGTTGTTACAAATATTTAAAACTATAGTGAGAATTATTGCGACCGATATTTCTCGGTTTACGCGAAGATTCTCGAACGAAATATAAACTATTGTATTTATTTAATAATGTCTCACGACAACTTAATACAATATTTTGTGGAAAACGAACAGATAGTCACATAATTTCACACTCCACCTATATTCAATTAGTAATATTAGACACTCTTTTGAATTATCCTAATGAATTAAAAAATATATTCTTTATTCATACAAAAAAAACCTTACATTGTAAAGCAAGAAAGTTTTGCTAATAAAGTTGCGATTTAGACTTTTCTGCTTTCCCTAGCTTTCATTTGATACTCAATATCTCTCAGTGTGACCGCATCTCACGTAGGAGTGAAAGTATAGTAACCGTGAAAGTGGTTCAAAGTGGTTACCAATATTTTGAACTTGTATTGTAACGAACATTATATGTAACTGTTCTGCATACATAACTCACACAATGACTGCTAATGACAGTTGCGCAAGATAAAGTAAACGAGGAAAAGCGTGACGCGAACGTTTCATTGTTTTAAAAATTATTTCAAAAATAATTTTGAGATTTAATTATTTAATTCAAGCTTTTTATCTTAATGACATTCTTGATGTTAATTAAATATATGAAGTTTGCTAAAGGATTCAATGCATTGCTGGTCAAATTAATGGTATTGTTGAAAACTCTCTCTCTCTCTCTCTATCTTCTATTAATATTCTTTAATAATTCTAGTAAAACTGTAACATTAATTTAGTTCGTCATTCTAGATCTTTCGAAATTTAAACTTTAGTATTTTTTAATTTTAGTATTTAGGCCTTTAGTATTTTCAGCGATTTATTTCAACCATTTATTAATTTTATATTTAATTATTTATCAATAGAATAGTAAATGGAATAGCCTATATCAACTAGCATGAACTTTCTATCTTTATTATCCGAAATAGACCAAAGAAAAAATAGGGAGTGAAATGAATAGTTGTCAAATACCTCAATTCCATTTGTTATATTTTCAAAGAAATTTAATTCATCTATTTTATAAATAATCGTATCACTCTCACTCTACTCAACTAAGCAACTAAATAGCTGATTATGTTATTCTAGTTATATCTGGATATAAAACCTTATTAATCATATTGGGTATTTGTCAAATGTATACCATTACAACCATATTCATTAGATATATGAATATGCGTATGTAATTTCAACACTTTTTAACGTATTCTTTTTTTGTTAGATTTCCTGGGTATCGCAGGTGGCAAGAAATTAGCAGAAACTAGTGAGCCCACTCAGGCCAAACCTACATGCCTGTGTAAAGGACCAGCTTGCGTCTGCTGCGTTGACTTCAACAATATGACAGCCTTAGATCTTGGAGGACCAGGTAAAACATCCGCTGCAATAAAAGAATCTTAGATATCTTAAGAGTTTCTTTCTTACTTTTTCCTATTTCTTCTGGTATAATTCTTTGAGGGTTGAAGAGAGGCGGTAGTAGGTATGTCCAGGCCAGGCTTCATTGCACACCCTGAGGTGCAGTCAGGGTGTCACTGTGTTAATCCTGGTTAACAGGAGTTACAGAGATGAGTCAAAATGGCGGTTGTCCCCTGAAAAAAGTCTTTTGAACGTATTATTAAAACTAGGTAAGCTAGCTAAAACATGGGGATGAATTTGTTAAAATTATGTTTTCCCTTAAAATAGATTTCTCTTAAAATAGCACATTTTGGAGTACCTAATAATCGACTTGAAGAAAGCCATTAATATTTAAACATTTATACATTTATATTATAATTTTATTCCAGGTTGTGTTCATATCAAGCACATTTCTCCAGAGGATGGATTTGGTATTAACGTATCATATGGAAAGAACATACTTCAGAGTTCTAAAGTCAAAGGTATTTGCTGCAAACGCCTTCTCTAAAGTTAGTCGCAAAACAGTTTTATATTCTAAAGTTTATTAACAGGAGTATTATATTTGTAGGTCCCAATGCGGCTCCGATATGTGTGAACATAGTAATGTTTGCTAAGGTGTGTGCCAACGTAAGCTTAGCAGACACTACTCCTTTGAACCGGGGCTGCCTGGACATGGACCTGAAGATAATGGGCGAATCCATGATCAACTTTCCCTTTGGATGCTTCGACAGCACTGCTGAAGGAATGAAGATGACTCCGCCACCTGAGGAACCTGAAGAACCTGAGGAGTATGTCTCCTTTGAAATAATAATACCTCAAGCTATATATCCAGTTTAGCTTGCTCAATTCAGAAGTTGCATCAGGCACTATAAAACCTACTTTTTAAATCATTTTCCATTCAATAAAATACGTCTAAAAACATTAAAAATGCTAATCCAACCAATCCTTTTTTCAACCATCCAATTTTTTCTTTAATAGTGCACCAGAAGAAACTTCAACATCAGAAGAAAGCACCGAATTTGATGCTGCATCATTCCTTCAAGAAGTATACCACACTGCCGAACAAGGAGTGGCAATACTAAACAGTCTTCTAGAGTTCCCTAGTCGAAATTCTACAAAACCAGTCAAAGAAACAACGTCACCAAAACCGGTGGAAGCGACGCCTCCACAAAGAAGATCAAAGAGTGTCAAACATCCGAACGTTTTGTAATATGATCTCTATGCCTAATACTCATTTAGATATATATACATCCAGAACTTATTGATATTTATGTTGTAACATAGGAAAGATAATAAGCTAATATTAAGTATTTCTAGTACAAAAAAGCATTTGAAAGTAAGCATGCCCTTGTTTGCCTTAATAATTATGCAAAATTATGTTGAAAATTATAATTACGAGTATGTGTTCCTAACTTGTGTCTTGACTTATTTACTTAATTTTTTTTTTTAACTATATTTAAATTTATAAAAAGAAAACATTAGTTTATAAAAAATTAAGCTAAGAATTTCTCCTATTTATTTTTGTTTTACTTTCAATAAAATATAATTTAAAATAAAAAGTATGTTTCATACTCGCATATAATATTTGCATGAGAAAAAAGATAAGGAGGCTTATGGGAGATTTGTAATAAATCTTAAACCTAAATGATTAATAAGCTGAGCACATTAAAAAATACGTTATTAATTAATAAATTAAAGTAATATAACAAAAGATTATATTTAATAATTTTGTCTTATTGGTAGGGTCACAAGTTAATCAAAGTAATTTAATCTTGGGAGAATGGGGGGAAGGCGTTGGTTTTCAATCCGTAGACGCCATCGAGTCTGAAAATGTAAACGATTTAATTACAAAGATGTATTTTAAAATCAATATGTGCTATCACTTGAAAGAATACTTACGAAAACTTGGGTTTGCGGCCACCCATCAACACAGGGAACGGCATAGGGATGTAACAACGTTGGTTATAGGCAGAAGACAAGCTGGTGCACAGCCTTGCTTCGAACCCACCGCTAATCAAGGACTCAGCGAAATAGAAGTAGCTCCTGGCATGGTTGCATTCGTCATCGCCACATCCAGGCATGCTCTTGCCTCCGTTAGGGTAGAAATCAACATTACCAATGTTCTCATCGTAGCCCAGGCCTCCAGCGTTCGTGTGGATCACTTCAACGGATTTAGCATCACCGATTCTAAGGCGGTTTTCGTTGTCGCTCCATCCATCAAGAGAAGGATCTAGAGCTGAATTTACAATGGCATTAGTAGAAATATATCAACAGAACATTAAGTATATCGGTTAATTCAAATAAAAACGTACAGCCGTATTAATATTTACACCTTTTTTTGAACATCTCACTATATGATAACTTAATAACTCTCATTCGTTCCAAAAATTTTTGTGTCCTTTCTACATTTCTACAAAAAAAATCTTACCAGTGATAATAGGGATGTCACCATCGACGAATCTGGCGGCGATCCCAGCCTGGTGTCCTCCGAGGCCGTGCCCGATGATGTGGTACTGTCCAGGTTCGGTGCCAGTTATGGTGTTAAGCCAGTTGATGGCGGCCCCGACGACCGCGCCAGAGGTGACGGTGTTAGCTACAGCCTCGTTGTAGTCATCAGTGCTGGCGCCAGCGCTCCAGTCCACCACGATCACATTTAAGTCTTCAGCAGCCAAGAGAGCTGTGAAAAACAGGTGCGATATTTTAAACTAAATCTCAATTCATTTGAGCATTGAGCAACAAACACTTTCTTTTTTGAGATAAATCTTAATCTTAATTTTAAATTTATGTGCTTGAAAAAATATATTGTTGCATTCTTAAAATCAGCAACGTGAAATTTGGCCAAAATTAAGTACAAACTATACCTTTTGCTAAAATTCTATTAATGAATTACCTAACTATATGATGTACTAGGTAACCATAAAACCTCACCAGGAATAACAGTGACGGTCATGTCAGAAACAACGGCATCTTTCCACCCGTGGATGAGGAAGACAGTACGCCTAAGGTTGTAATAGTTGGAGTTAGCTACCAGGCTGTTGCTGCCGAGGAGGAAGGGCTGGCTCACCTGAGGATTCTCCCTGCAATTTAATTATCGTTAAGTATTTTATTAAGTCTACTCGTCGAACCAAAAACTTACTAGACGACCCACCTCAATTTTTTTGGGCAGCCACACGAAAGTTCATCCCCTACTTTTCCCGTTTTGGAGTTGAATTTTAAAAAATCTTAGCTGATGTATCTAATCTATTAACTTCCTTTCTCCAAAATATCAGCTTTCTAGTCTTTATAAAGTTGGCTGCGCGATATAAAGATTTCGTTACTAACTTACCTCGTGAAAAGGTGGAATATGTTGTTGACACTCGGCTCATAGCGAGTAGTCTTTAACTCGGTTGGTAGAGCTGGAATACAAAATACTATATGCATAAAAACGAATATGTAATAAAACGAAATTCCAAATATATGTTTTAACCAAAATCTAGATTTGAACCCACCCGGGAAGACCACTTTCGACAACAAATAATACTTGACACCTAATACACAAGAACGACACTTAAGTTTCTCCGTGGATCATATTCGTTTTTAGTCTTCAAACTACAGTTCACTATTTTAAAGAGATATTTTAACAGATACTCCGTTTAAAACAAGAATATGATGTAGATCTTTCTTACAAAATTGAATGCTGACTCAAAACTAAAGAAATAGTTAAAGATGATTAATTACCCGATGATATTAAAAATATTACAAACCTGCAGATAGCCCGAGAAGGCAAAAAAGTGCTGCTACTTTCAACATTGTTAAAATTAGAATGCACAATTCCTTAGCATATTCGTACAAACTAATACTTATCCACATACATCAATCATCCAGATTATTCTACTAAGCCACAAATTTGTTAATCAATGGCATTAACGAAAAGTCAGGATTAACAGTTTGATGATACTATAAAAGCTTATCTTAAAATTAAATAATACTAAGCGCGCACACACACACACAAACATATAGAAACGTAGGTATGTAGTAAACAACATCAATGTTATCATCATAACATATATGTCATCATAGGATAATGATTGGTCTACGCTGCGCTTCGACTAGATGGAGCCCTTCATATTACCAATAGCTAGCTCAATCAATGCGACAACATATTTTTGATTTTTTATTCATTGTGTATTGCCTGTTCACATCGAAGCTTGTGAATATAAAAGGTAATGCTTAACTTTTAAAGTGAAAATTATTTTCTTTCAGTCCAGTACATGAGTAACTATTATCGATGTAGATTTAAAGTACATAAGAATAAATTTAAGCAGAGGCGCATTTCCATATTGACGCCAGCAGACTATAACATTTTTGCCAGCCCTACTGACCTCTGAAATTTAATCCTGGTGTTTGTAATCATATTCATTACATTTATTTTATCAATAAAATTGCAATTTTATGTCATCATTATTAGTAAATCATCAATTCCCGTTTTTTAGCATTATTATGACGACAGTTGGCTAGAGGATCATTGTGTCAGTTTCTAGATTATTTTATAGCCCACAATTTATTTAAGATTACACGAGAAATAGTTTTTGGGTATACTTCTGACCTAAAAACATCTTAATCTATATACAAAAAAGAGAAGGCCTTACTCACTGAGTCATCAACGCCCAGCCTCAGCCCTAGAACAGAGAAAGCTAGATTTTTTCACAGTCTTTGTTTTTAAAGTATTTAAATTAGCGGGTCAGGATTTCTTTGTTAATTTTTCGTCCAAGATTATTCTATACATGTTTTATGGGAGTTTCTGGGGAGTACGCTGGCCCCAGAGGATTGATTTCACCGTCTAGGAGGTCTTAAAATTTATGCCAGCGACGCCGCGTGAAAAAGCCAGTCATGTACTAATTTTAAGGTAGGGTAAGGTATGACTTTAAAATAATTTACCATTGGAATATTAAAAAATATAGATATGTTTTATTTTATGTTAGACAAAAAAAATCCGCCACCTCCTAAAATCTACCGCCCAAGGTTCCAGCCTACTCAGCCTTTTGGTAAATCCGCCACTGGATTTAAGTACTCATTTTTGGAATCCTGCAACGTTTCGATGCTCAGTACTGTAACTCCGTGCAAAATGTGTTATTCAAAAGAAAATACTAAGAGTTTTATCGAATGTCTTTCGAACCCGACGGAGTATTGAAATATCAGTAGAAAGGGTATTTTTGT
The DNA here is from genome assembly GCA_949316135.1 of Choreutis nemorana. NCBI lineage: Eukaryota > Metazoa > Arthropoda > Insecta > Lepidoptera > Choreutidae > Choreutis > Choreutis nemorana. The sequence continues at coordinate 8,051,452 of OX438598.1, forward strand.
AAATTATACAAATCAAAAGTTTAATTAATAACATAGTAATGTATGTTCGACAGTATCGGGATTATTTTGATTGATTTGTGGTATTTAACAATCAATCTATTGACAACAAAACATACTATTTTTGTAAAAAATCCAGTTATTCACTATAGTGTAGAATATATATTTAAACCTTTATATTGTATTATTCTTAGAATTATTTTATGTTGTGGTTCCAATTATAAATCTCTTAAAAAGTCCGGGCCGATTTAACATTTATTAAAAACCGATCAAGTGAGGGTCGGACTCGTGCACCGAGGGTTCCGTAAAATTTTTAAATGATTTTATTTTAAATCCGTTAATTGGAACTCTTCTGATTTAAAATTTCATATTTTTAATTTAAAATTCGATTTCTTGTTATGTAAAATTTTGGCAATAAAATGTATGAGAGAAAAATGTAGAGTTTAGTTTTTTTGAGAAGGAAGTTAAGAAAAGTTAAAAATTAATTTAAAATTACTTTTTTTGGAAAAAATGAACAAATTAAAAACTGATATTTCTTTCACGTACTTAATTAAAGTTTCTAATTGCCTAAGCATACTGAGAATTATTTATCGAGTTAATTCTGCCATTCTTTAATTACGGCGGTTCTAGGGTCACATTCATTTCGAATTTTCTTTATTTATATGATGTAACTACAAATTTATAGTTTTTGGATTTTTCCTTTACTAGTGATATGATATGGCTCCAAATTTTATAATTCTAGGTCAACAGGAAGTACACTATACGTTTTGATTCCCTTAGCGAATGCATGAGGAATGTGACATAAACTACCATTTATTTTAATTGCGTGGACGTTGTTTTTACAGCTTCAAGGGACCGCAATTTTCATTATTTGTTATTAAATTCAACTATATAACTCAACGCGAGGTCTTGACTGGCCGACAGACGGACAACGAAATGGTCTTTCAAGGGTTCCTTTTTCCTTAAGAGGTACGGAACCCTGAAGCCCGGATACTCGGAAGCTAACGTTTTGACTGTAAAAGGGTTATATACTTCAATCTGTTCTTAAAGTCCAAAAACGTTTCACTTACGACCCTAGAATAAACTAAAACCTTTTTTTCCTATTAGATAATTTTAGTATCGCTGTACTTACATCTAAAATAAAGATTAAAATGAGTTAGTGGCATACTCACAAAACTGTATTTGATTGTCATAAGACGAAACTAAGATTTTATTAAAATCTGAATTCGTAATTCGCTAAACAATATTCTGTAACTTACTTATGTTTTGTTTTGTAAAAATTAAAAAAAAAATGTTCGTATGTGTTCATTTTGTTCCGTGAATTTTGTTCCGCACTATACTTTATGCACTATTTTAATTAAATGTGCTTGTCTGTTAAGAAGATGGAATTCTTCTTACACAGGTCTCCTTAGACTTAAAAAATTGTTCTTCCATTATGGCAAATGTAAATTTAAATTGACAATGAAGAATATGTTTATATTATTATTAGATATGAATGACCTCGAGAATAGCGTACCCTGTCAGATCCAAAATAATCAGAATTATCTTTCAAGAAGTAATTAACTTCTGTCGAGTGGTTTTGAAGATTAAGTTCGACTTCAGTAGAGCCGAATTTCAAGGTTTTGATTAGCAGTCAATGCATGTTTTATAATTGTGTGTTGCACCGTAGTGCGTAAACTTATGGGACGATCGATTCTTATTCAGGTGAAATTTGGTGGATGTCACATAAAACTAAAGGATTTTTTTTTTTGCTTCAATAAAAATAAATAAGAGAAAATCCCGAGTTTAAAATATAAACACGGTACATTATTAAATTATACCCAGCTACAGAAATCTAGCCACGAGTTCGTGACATCTAGTTTTAATTCTCAAAATCAATATTTTGAGTATTCAGGTTTTAGTCATTAAACTAACTTTTTATGTTATTATGTGCATTTATGTTATAGATATTTAAGCGCGGTTTATGAGATAAATCTAAAAGAGATCTTATGTAAGGTATGCGTACTTTAAATACATATTACGCTCAGTGTCCGAAAACGGTCATTGAGGAAAAAACAGCTCACAATGCGTTGTGGTCACTGTGAAACATCCACATCGCGAAATTCATGTTAAGGCACGTATGAAAACGCTTATGACGCGCTGTAGTAATGCAGAAAAGCCACGATGCGTATTGAGCATTTTTTATTATTATAAGTACTCGAAATCACAAAATGACCGATAATAATTTGCAAATTTTATATATTGTATCTTGTAAAAATAAATGATAATTTTATGGCGAAATACTTTATTTATTTTGTTAATTATAAATAGCCGGACTAGTTTTTCTATGTGGATTTATGTAATGATGTGTTTTTAGGCCTTATGATCGTAGAACCTTTCAATCTAATCAAAACCACAAAAACCCTACATGTCCCCTAGTCGAACATGTAAGGAAATGCTTCGTATAAGTAAGATGTCTTCAAATATCAAACAAATAAACGAGAATAATTTTTATTAGCTTATTCTTATCCTCGTGAAAATGGAGGTGCAGCGTTTGTGAACAACAGGTACACGCCAGAGAATCTGAAAAAAGAAAATAATATTAGTTCCACTCTGCAAACACAAATCCCTTGCAGTACTTAAAATTTTTCAGCACATAACTAACCCAACTTTAGGAGTTAAACCACCCATCTGCAGTGTTCCTGGTAAGATGTTGCATGTCTGCAAAATAGCGGACAAGTAGTTGACGCAGCGAGTACCAGTAAATCCACCAGAAATCAGAGATTCAGCAAAATAATAGAAACTTCTTGCGTGGTCACAGGCATGCGAATCGCAGCCGGGCATGGATTCTCCGCCGTTGGGGTAGAAATCAACATCGCCAAGGTCGGATAAGTATCCATTGATACCACAATTGGTGTGGATTGCTTCAACGTAAATTGCATCGTCAGGGAGAAGTCTCTCACTGTTGTTTATCCATCCCAAAAGGGAAGCGTCCAGAGCTGAAATTAAATACAATACATGAAAGGACTGAACAGAAAAAGTCAATCATTTATATTGTAAAAAATTACCAGTAATATAGGAGATCTGTCCGTTGACGTTCCTGCCGACCACACCAGCTTGGTGACCACCAATACCGTGACCGACGATATGGAATTTGGACGGGGAAGAATTGGAAGCAACAATTAACCAGTCGATGAAACTGGCTACGGCTTGGCCTGATGTAACAGTGTTGGTCAAGACTGCATTGTAGTTGATAGTGCTAGATCCTGCAGTCCAGTCAACGACGATCAAGTTCACGTCCGCTGCTTGCAGGAAGGCTGTAAATTGTAAAAAATTGCCAAGTTATCATAGATTTACAAAACTTATATTTCGTTATACACGTAAATGAAACAGATCCTATCTCTCCAGACTTCTTTACTGAAAAACGAAACCAAGAAATCGTGTTCCTATGAGTGGAAAAGTTTACCAGTGCTAAGAGTATTTTGGGGATTCAAAAAATTCAAATTACCATTTGCAACAACAGAAACAAAATCTGAGCTAGCGCCTCCATCTCTCCAGCCATGGATAAGGACTACGGTGTTCTTGAATGAATCAAAGTTGCTTGAAGCTAACACACCCGCGTTGCCTACTACCAGAGGCTGGCTAACTGAAGGGTTACTCCTGAAAATTTATTACAAAGCCGTAATAATAATTATTGATAAACTAGCTTATTTTTTTCTTTATTACCTATATGTTAAGATGATCAAAATTTTGTATAATATTTAGATAGCTGAAATCTAGGTACTAGCTTTGTTACAGGTTATTATTATTAGGGTTCGGCAGACAAATATCATACATCACGGTTTCATTCTACCGTCAGTATATCAAAGATTTAAAAATACAAACATGCGTATAACTACTAGAGCTAAGTTCGTAACTACATAGAAATATCGACCATGCCAAACGAACGTCGATTTTACAAAGAAATATTTTATTCACTAGAATTGGAGAAGATAATATTTCTATTAGGAGGTAGCAATACAGGTAGGTAGATAGGTGAATGAATTTCCTTCTTACCTGGTGAAAAGATGATAAATATTGTCAGTTTCAGGGTTGAATCTGGCCGCTTCAGCGATGTCACTCAACTTCACCCATGTGTCGACAAGATGGTAATTCCCTGCCGAGTCTTTGGCATGTTGATAGCGGGGACCTTCATCAGGCTTCCTTAGAATCGGGTTGGAAAAGGCTAGAAATAAATAAGATGATTATAAGATAAACCTGAGCTTCACGAATATTTGGAAGTTTTAATGTTATTTGATAAGTTGTCCACCTGAGGTCAGCCCGAAAAGGCAGATAGCTACAGCAAACTTCAACATCGTTCGAATTACTTAAAGGAAAAACTAAACGCACAAAGCTCGATTAAAACCTTTTATGCACTTCGTACCTACTACTGCTAGATTATTGTATTAACTTATCAAAGGTATTAAACAGAATAACCATAAATTATTTGATATATAGTACGCACTGTCACAACTTAGCAAATTTCGGATTCGAATATAACTTTAATTATTTAAATGAAACAATAGGAGTGAACTTCAGTTACAATTACAGAATGTAGGAAATTGTGTGTACTTCATTATGCATTAGAGGTTAAAGAGAGACTTGAAAGAATCAAACTAATTTTTCATAATAAAATGGTTAGCACTGCACTTGATTTCGTAACATCAAAACTTAAAATGTGTAAAAGATATGTAACATTGCGTTTTTATTATTTTCTTAAGGGCCCTCCAACAAGGGCATAGATTTTTTGCATTTTGTATCAAGAATTAAAAATTGTGTACTAGGTAGAATTTTAAATTACTTCAATACCTCAAGTTGCACCTATTTTTCACATCATATTTCTATGTACAACATATAAACGTAAAACATTTTTCTTGTAACAATCCACTGGCAAATTTAAAGGTTTTAATTATTTTAAATAATAAAAACAGAGCTACTCAATTCTCATTGTTTGATTATGGTGATAAATATAAAGTTATTTTTACAAACAACTTTGATCCATAATACAAATGTTGGACATAAATGCAAGCAAGATCTTGGATTTTTACGGGACTCAACTATGGATAACTTATCCATAGTTATAACTTAAATTTTTAACTTATCATCGATTTCAATGCAATGGAAATCCCATTTAATACCTATTTATATCTTCGGCATGATAATTGTTGATTTTTAAATAAAACATTATCTTTTAATCTTGTACAGAAAATGGTTCTTAGAAAGGAAGTAATTATTTTATCAGTGATAAATTTATAAGTTTATAAATCCACGATAATATTTTTTTCAGTGCTATTAATTCCGATATAATGTTTCGTGCGCAATGTGTTCTTTTAGCATTGGCTGTAGCTTCGGGTAATAATAATGATGATTTATTGTTAGAAATTTCATATTTTTTTAAATGAGAAAATTAATTGTTTATAACGTACATCTCATTGCGTTTCTATGTTTAAAAAAAACAAGTGTTTACATTAATATCAATTTTATCTAATTTTCAGCCTCAGCCTTCAATTTGCGAGACACTGATATAGTATTTCACTTATTCAACAGGTAAGTTTATGCCTTCATACACGGTACACTCCTGTCAAAACTAATATAGCTTTATGTATTGTTTTCTAGGGCTAGCCCGACTGTAAGTCAGCCTCTCCTGGCTTCTGTGAACTCTCTAGTGACATCCAATTTCAACATCGGCGTACCTACCGTCTTCACAATCCACAATCATGGGGAATCCATCGATACCAGTAACTTCAATGCTTTTGTTGTACCAGGTATTTAATTCTGATATAATATATTTTCTTGGAATTGAACTTTTTTTAAATGATTAAAGTTATGATTTAAGTTCTTTATAAGTCATAGTAGATTGTTCAAATGCTGGATCATTCTCTTCATACACAATATAAATGTTATCAAAAGTATTCGAACATAACATTTTTCAAATCCATTTTCTAGCCTACCTGACCGCTAAAGATGTCAACATGGTGGCCGTAGACTGGAGCCCTGGCTCTTCAATGTACTCTGAGGGCTTGGCGTACGCTCCTCAAGTCGGAAAAATCATTGCTGAATTCGCCAACATCCTCATCACCAATTTCGGCTACAGCGCGAACAACATTAAGATCGTTGGTGTAGGTCTTGGTGCTCACATTGCTGGCATTGCGGCCAAACATATCAACGGCGTTGTTCCTCACATCGTCGGTAGGTTTTACTTTAAAGTGTATATTTTTAACAGATTAGTATCTAATAAATAATCGCTACATGAGGCAATCCCACTTTGGAAGTACCTTCCTGACGACTCATAAGTCACAGCATTGTAGCAAGAAACTGTGAAAAAACTGGCCATGTAAAACTTAAACGAATGAATTATGGTCCTTATATCCATTCTAATGCGGATAACCATCATCTAATAGGATTATATTGGCTGGAAGAAATTGTTTCATAGCGAAAATTCCGGCCTATTGGTAAATTCTATTTTAGGTAAACATTCATTTTTCACCGGAAAATATCACTCAACTAATTTTAATTTTCAGCGCTCGACCCATCTCTGCACGGCTGGACCCACCACCCTGACCGTCTGAGCACCAGTGCCGCCACATTCGTCGAAGTTCTCCACACCACCGCTGGCCTCATCGGGTACGACCTGCCTCTTGGCCACCTGGACTTCTACCCTAACGGCGGCACTCGTCAGAACGGCTGCCTGGCCGATATCTCCTGCAGCCACGTCTACTCCTACGCTTTCTATGCCGAGTCCTTGAACGCCGAAGTTCAGGGCGGGCCAAAGTTTGTCGGAACCGCATGCAACAGCTACGAAAGTGCAGTCGCTCAACAATGCACCGGCGAAAAGGGCGTCATATTTGGAGGCACTGTCTCTAAGGCTGGGTATGTTAAACCAATTACCTATTTTAAGGATAGGTATTAATAAAAATGCCTGTATTTGTAGATGGGTACGATTTAATACTTAAATTGCAGGGGTAGAGAATATAAAAATATAGGCTCTGATGAGAAATTCGTTACCATTTACGGAAACAACTAAACTCGTAAATATTTTTAAAGTTCATAAACTGTTTGTTGACTGAATGAAAACTATATTAAACAGGTTGATAATACTAATCTGTGTAATGATGAGATTTGAATATATTTTCTTTATTTTCAGTTCATCTGGGATCTACCACTTCTCTACCAACTTCATTCAACCCTTTGCTCAAAACTAGATGATAAAAATTAAATGATTATTTTTCGTTTTATTTATTACCATCTCGTGATCGATATTATTTAATTTATTTAATTATTTAATAATTCAAGTAAGAAATGATTTTCCGTACGAGTGAAACGTCACATTTCTAATAGAAGTTTCATTCTAAGAGAAAGAGAAGAAACATTTGCGTATCATAAAACTCTATGTCTTTTCGTATGTATTGGTTTCGGTTCTTTAATATTTGCTACAAAAAAATCATAGAGATTAAAATGATTGTAATATATGAAATAAACAACTTTCTTTGAGTACTTCAATACCTTAAAATCAATACATTAACTTACGCAATATTTTGAAAAATACGGTTGCCGCTTTTAAGGGATTCGTACCCAAAGGGTGAAAAATGGAAACCTATATTACTAATACGCCGCTGTCCGTCCGTCCGTCTGTCAGCGGGTTCTATCTCTTAAAATATGACAGCCATATTTTCACAGTAGCACTATTTCTTAGCTTTAGCTGCAATAACAACATAATACTAAAAATAAAAGAATCTGAAATATTTATTATTGTTGTTATTGTGATAATTGCTTTGTCAAAGACAAGCGAGCATCCATGGCAAATTTTTTGCATTCCTGTCGACTTCCTGACATTCATATCGCGTTTTTAAGTAAAAAAGGTGGTGACTAGTGTATTAAAAGTAATAAAATTAATTTCGAATATGTTTTTAATGACATATATAATAAGGCAAATAAAATACCTAGCACATTATCGTTCAAAAGGAGTATATTTACTCCAAAATATAATATTTTTTCAAAACATTTCCGCCATTTTTTCGTTCAATTTGTTCATGCATTAATATATTATAAATATATTATGATATTTTAAAGTTATTTAAAATGTTATGTTTTAATTTACATTAATTAACATTATTTTTGTAACAATGCATATAAAACCATATGTAAGATTATAAAAATGTCTTGTTATAGGAATACGAGTATAACCTATAACTGAAACTTAAAGTCTGGAGCAGAATAAAGCTGTGACCATGTACATAAAAAGTATTTGCCTAACTTTTAAAAATAAGCCATTTTCTTTAAACTTGATTGCATTTCAAAACAAATGTTACAAAAACCAAACATAAATTATATTTATTATAAAATTTCGAAAAAACCGGTAATTGCTGATTGATGGAAAAAGCAATTTTAATTTTATTTACAAGTTGCTAAATTAAGTTTCTATATACTTTACATTTGGATGAATGGTAAACTAAAGAAAAACATTTAAAATTAATACCAAGAATTAAATGGCCTAAAATGCATACTCTTTTAAACTATTTTTATAGGTAAAATGATAAATAACCTACCTATTAACTATTTATTCAGTCTCGGGTGTACGTCTGAAAGGTTGTCGAGCTGTCCAACTAATGGGGTGTTTCACAATACCAATACTTTATTAGACGTGATCGTAGTACTATTTGTTATTCTAAAATCCTACTATCTTGATGTTTTATAGGATACTTTTTTTAAATAGAGATCCTAAAAAGTTTAAACATCTAAACTTTCAAAATTTTACTTTACTGAAGACTATATCAAAAATAGGTTTAAAAATTAAAATTAAAATCCACCTGTGAAGAAAAATCAATGGAAAAGTAGGTACATCTTATGAACTCTCGTACGATTGTACGGAACCCTTCATGTACGAGTCCGACTCTCACGGTACCGATTCTTTCCGTTTTTTACAAAAATATTGACCAGAGGCTAAAATGCAGCTATGACCACGTCTAAATTAAATAGTTTACTTTCAATGACAATTTTTAAAATATTTTCTTGTTTCATACTTTTTACAGCGCCATTTTCAGTAGTTGGGTTTGTGAACTTATTTTTACTATTTTAGAGTAATCTGCAATAAGAAAAATTATTAGTTGTTTATGTATTTTTGGAAAGATTAAACGGAATATACGTTTAATTATAGAAATTATTAACAATTTTCGGTTGCATGCAAACAAAGCCGCGAGTAAAAACTAATATGTATAAATTTTCTTCTTAAGCCCTTCAATGTGATACCAAACACGGCCGCATTTCATGGGCGAAAAAATTGTTAATGACTTTATTTCCTACTCAAGCCATACTCAATTTAATATGACGTCATATAGTCTATAACCAGCAGACGATTATGACACATCCAACGATACCTCATTTGTCAATTTATGTAATTTTATATGTAGTTTAGAAGTTATTTGGGAACAGATGAATATTCCTACATACGAGGCATGCCTTTTAAGTTTTGTAATTTGAAGAAAAAAACACAACTAGTACTTTTATTGTTTTTCAAAGTATTTACCACGTAGCTTAATACACTTTCCCATTCGCCTAAACCCTAAAGCCTAAAGCCTTATTATAACATTAATTCCACTCTAAAGTGGGGGTGTTCAAAATGGCTGACTTGAAAGCGACGACTACTTCTTCACCGGACTAGACTTAGACCACGAAGACTTTTCTTAATTTTAGGAAATGTAAAGAAATCGTTATGGCTAGGTCAGGATTGTATGGAGGATGGTCAAGAATTTCTACTTTTTCCTGTTTCAAATACTCAATCGTTTGACGAGCACTGTGTGAGCTTGCATTGCCGTGGTGCAGGATAATGCGTCGCTTCGAATTAGATTTTCGAAGTTCGGCGATGACTTGTGTTAAACAAACTGTGGTATACCACTCTGCGTTAACCGTTCTACTATCTTCAAGTACAATTATCTCAACATGGCCGGTTCTTCCAACGAACGTAGCCAACATCTTCATTGAATTGCTTCGAGAACGAACAAGTTTAGTCGGCTTCGGCTCGTCTTGAAAGACCCAGATTGTAGATTGTTGTTTGGAATCAGGATCGTAAGCATAGATCCAAGATTCGTCACCACTGATGATGCCGTAGGCGTGATTTGACTCTCCTCGGTTGAACCTTTGCAGTGTTTTCTTAAATCATCTGACGCGGCCCGCCTTGTAATCGTCGGAAAGCAGATGCAGTATCCAACGTCAAACTAGCTTTCTCACAGCAAGCGCTTCATGGAAGACCTTCTAAATGGTTGTCCCTGAGATGCATAATAGAGTCTCTATCTTTCGATACGTCACATTACGATCTTCGAGAATCAGTTGTCTCACAGTAATGATGTTAACTTCAGTGCAAGGCAGAAGGGTGAAGGCAGATTTTGGGCGTCCTTCGCAAGATTTGTTACTAACACTAGTATGTCCACGCTAAAATTCTAAACACCAGCGTTCGGCAGTCCGCAGACATGGGGCTGAAGCCATGTCAGGCCTCTCTAAAGTTGTATAAAATATTACTGCAGGAACATTTTCTTTAGGAACATTTTTTTCCAATCGACGCTGTGACTAAACGATAGCATTAATCCTAATACTTTCAACTGTTTTGAGATTCAAAATTTAAACACATTCGAATATAGAACAGTTCCAAATTCAAAATTGCCGGGAAATATAGAAACGACAGAACTTAAAAGCCATGTCTCGTATGTCAAATATACATACATACCAGTATGAAGCAAAAAGGAAGGTTCCTTTTTGCTTCATACTTCGAACAACTTCGATGATTACCATTTTTCGCATAGAGCTAAAAGTTGAAATTAATACCAAATACTTAAATCTAAGGACCCTTGAAGCTAAGAAAAATACAACTAAGTCCACAGAATCAAAAGATATGGCCGTTAATACTGCATTTTCCATACATTCGCACAGGGAATCAAAACCTATAGAGATCTTTCCGTTGACCTGGAGTCATGAAATCTGGCAAGAAAAAATATCTTGTAGCTTGTAAAAAGTATAAAAACAATAAATTTGTAAAAACTGTTACATTACATAAAATAATTACGAAAAAACTGAAAAATAAATCGAAATTCGATTCTCATGATAAAAGAACTGACGACATTTTCAATCATATTTGAATTGTCAAATCCTTTTTTTCTAGTGATTTTCTTAATTTCATATGGAGTTTTATCTTTCTACGTCGCGGTATTTTTTTCTGTCTGTCACCTAGTGTATTTTTAATGAAAGTAGCAAAATTAAGGTTACCGAAGTACTCGGCAATTTTGTTCTTTTATAGACACTACAAGTTTGTACGGAAATCTCAATGAATATTTTCTAAAGTAAAAAAAGAAGCTAAAAGCGAAAGACTGTTGCTCCTTAAAATAAAGAAGGCGTCTAAACTAAGGCTCTCCATAAAATGGTCGTTATTTTGTTTTAACACTCTGACCCGACGCTGACCCAAATGTATGTATAGAGAAAATAAAACAATTAATCACATGTATAATAATATATTTATTAATATATGATACCGGAAATATATAAAGTTTAAAGTATTCTACCAATAACTAGGCAAAGTATAAAATATCGGAGGCGCCTTGGCGATTATTGAAATATGATAAATACTATTATCCATTACATACTTTCCCTAGATATAATAGAATAGATTTAATTTACAGCAAAAATGTGTTTTCATTTTGTAGACATCTATTGAACTCGTTTTAAAAAGGCCAATTAGCGTTTGTTCGTAGACCGAAGATTCCTTGTCTGTAACAAGAAATTGTTTTTTGTCAATAACCACCTACAAACCATACAGCTCTTTGATTAATCATTTAATGTTTTACTATATCCAAAATGTTTTATCTAAAATTTTAAGGATAGAACGAGGCAGCGAGACCGGATAAGTACTGACTCCACCTAATTGAAGTAATCAAATAACTTATTTGTTGTGATTCCGAAAGAAAGCCAAGTTGGTAATCACCGAGTGATTCCCTGGACGTCAAAGAATCTTAATGCTTAACATCATGCTTGGCTTGTTTGTCACTTCTCATTTATTATATAAAAAGAATTTGAACGCTCACCCGGATTTTCCTAGAATAGCATTTCCCATATTAAACGCCCAGCCGTTGCAATTGCTCATTTCAGCTTCCCAAATGTTGTTACACGACCGTCCTACTAGGCGGTTGAAGCGAACAGTAGATGCGAATAGTTGAGTAGACCGGCCATGGGAGCAAAGGCTAGTAAAACAACCTGGCTGAGGGTTTTTGCCACCATTAGGATAGAAATCTGCATCGGCGACTCGATTGAATATCCCTAATAAATGACCGTCAGTGTGGATGGCTTCCACGTATCGACCTGCATTGCGATTAAGAGCATTCCCATTATTTGTCCATCCAGGACCGGCGGGGTCCAACCCTGTAATTGAAAAGTAAAGTATTAAAAACTTTATTCGATAAAACATGGGTCAAACCAACAACCATAATTAGGGAATTATGCATCAGTAATCTTATTGTATTTAATTTGTGATTTATAGAACAAATGTGATCATTGGTTATTCAAAGTATCACTCACCGGTGATCCTAGCAGGCCTGCCTCCAGTTTGACGTCCAGCATTGCCGACGACATGAGCCCCTAAGCTGAATCCCACAAAATGCACTTGGTTCCAATTACCACCAGCGGTGTTGATGAGCCAAGTTATAAAGTTCCCTAAGTGTTGTCCAACGTTGGGAACACCAGCAGCGGCTGTCGCATAGTTACTGTTAGCCAAGGCTCGCCAATCTACCACTATGACGTTGCAGTCGGATACAGCCAGAAAAGCTAATCTGATGTCTGAGTTCATTGGGCTGTTTCCATCGTTATTCCAGCCGTGGACGATCACTTTTATTGGTCGACTGCCCAAATAGTTTGAGGACCAAATAGTATTAGCATTGCCGTGAACTATTACTTGGGCATTGTTTTGGTTCCTCCTGCAAGTGTATTAAACAACTTAATAATTTTGTTTCAATACTATGTAACAAATACAGCATACAAAATTTTCAGACCTTTTTCTGATCTAATTAAATCTTTTCTGATGAATGAGCATTCATTCTCTGGCAACAAATCAACAAAAAAATTATACCTTGTGTACAGCCAATACTGATTGTTAGCACCATTACGAGTGGCTAACAATTCTTCATCGACGGGAGCTTGGAGGTCCTCTAGTTTTGGGTTTCCTTCGGCGTCTGCCATCCAAATATAACGGCTCTTGCCTTCCACATAGTCGCTGTTATCCCCTGCTCTCAGAGGTATAGCGCTGGCAGCACAAACTGCACAAAATAATTACAATATAAATACTATGCATTTGAAAAGTTTAGTGCCTCGAATCCTTTCCCCAATAACAAACAATTTTTACGATTTTATTTTACTGTATATTATTAAATTTTATAGTTGAGTATAAATTAATAACATTTAATTTATGAATCAACAAATTTTTGCGCAAATAATATGAAATTCTACTAACAAGCAACAAGTGCTGAAAATACAACTAAGAGCCTCATATTTCGAGCTTAGTTTAAATTTGTAACGAATTAAATCGATTTATTGGTTTATATTAACATCTCATATCAAATTATTTATCAACGTGACAATTTATCATTTATATCTTGATATCGGTATACTTTGGCAAAAATAGCAACAACATGTAAACGTTCGTTAGGTGTGTCCAATCAATCAAATTAAGTAATAGCAAAATAAAAAAATTGAAGCTTTACTCGTGGTCATTTCTAGAAACAGTGATGAACCAGTTTCTACGAATGAAAATTCAAAAGAATGTATTATACTAAGATTTTACTTACCTATAATTTGAATGTGTACCCGTCTTTTTCACCATACTCCTTGGGAAACCCCATGATAAAAATAAAAACACACATACAGATGTCTCTTCATATTGATATCAGCTTAAAAATATATAAAAACATTAATCGATGAAAACGGCTCAGCTTTTTGCTACATTTCAAACCAACGTTGTTACCTTTTACCTGGTATAGGGTAAAAATATGGCTAAAATCGTAAAAGAGATCTATAAATAATTTTAGTATTCGAACTTTTGTGTTAAATTCTGGGACATTCTACACGTGTAGAAAAAATATTTAAATATCTATTTTATGATAATAGGGAATATTAATTAAATTTATTTTGAATATATAATTAAGTATCGTAAAGTGGAAATAGAATATTTATAGTGAAAATTAAATAAGAATTGAACGATAAACCATTAAAAATTAATATACCTATCTCACTCATCAGAAGAACCTTTTCTGTAGAAATTGTATAGCGCGTGTGTAATTTGACGTCACTGTACATATCGTATCTCTCTGTCTAACGACTTTGAAGCTTTATTACTTAGTTAATAAGTCAGATATTAAAGGAAATCTAACGGATTTGTTTATTTTAATTATAAAAAGTCATGGATATTCCCTATTTAATATTATTTACGATATTCTGAAAAAATTGGTCTCTAATAATAAAAGCAGATCAGGCCATCTATACATAGGTATTTTCATTAAGTACTTAATGCATTGTTGTTTTGTAATGTTATGATTAACGTCAATTGTTTTTATCAGTTTAAGTAAACAGGAATGCAATTACCACGTCATTATCTATTCATCAAAACGTTAAACCGGAAATTATTAAATCTTTTTTAACTACCAGACTTTTATCACACTACATCAGAGTCTTCCGTAAATAAAACATTAAATGGAATAAAATCCTATAAACAAGAAAAAGATCTCCGAGTTTATTGCGCATCATGATAATATACACAAATATAGTTTCTTATGCTCTATGCCAGCTTAACAGCTTTATCTAACAAGGTAAAGCTGCTAAGCTTTACCTCAGAACCTGAGAACATTCTCAATGTCAGTTTTTGATAAGCTCATCTATGTAGAACCTCATCCTCGCCAAGACGACCTCAGTAGCAAGTGTCAGAAAGTACAACACTTTTATTTTAAATGTTGTGAAATTCTTACTTTCGCATTTTACACAGGATATGAACAAAAAAACAATAAACCAAGAACTATAATAGTAAAATAGTAGTAGTGTCATTCTTTACCACCTTTAAAATCTTAAAAGTGAAAAACTCGTGTGCAGTTCGAGGATCTGACCCCAAACATATTATAAAGATAGGTTCACTAGCATATCACAAGAGGGGACTCAAGCCCCAAAAAGCATTTGAGTTCCTCGAACTTATCTATATCTCATACTACGAGTATATCCCATTGTTTGGTAAACCCAACATTAGCAAGGTCAATTCCGTCTCCACATCCCAAAACTTCTTAAAAAAAGGTCGTCTGTTTTAAGGGAGGTTGCCCTCCCCCCAAAATGACAATCCTGGATCCGATTAGATAACTTTGTTGGTTCAAGAGCTATAGAGGCTTAACTTGTAAAATGCCCTTACTTGGATAACTTTGTACAAAAACAACGAAATAATAAGTAAACATCTAAAATATTTAAAATAAAATCGCAAAAATGATAGGTGACTACGGTACCCTAGCCGTTTTTTTTTTTCAATCATCCAATCGACCACATTTCATTTCGATTGTGGAATATTTGATTTTAATGCTATGGGTTTTTAAGTAAAATGAAATCATGAAAATTTAAATGATTAAAAACCTAAAAACTTTATTCCTTATATTTTCTTGACTCATTTCAACAAGTTTGTTTTTCTACGATTTTTGCTAGAAGGTAATCATCATCATATATAAGGTATCACATAGAAGGTAATTAATGCGTTAAATTCGATACAAATAAATAAAAATACATCCACAAACAAACATACGACGATTACCGATGCAATGCAATCTTATCTATCTTGTTTACGAGACAAAAGTTAATTAGGAACCTATTATAAATCGATGCCATGGTAATCTTTTACGTAAGGATTTATGACGTAACTAATTAATTTACTATTTTTAGTTTGAAGTTATTAGTTTTAGTGACGTGAATTTATTTTACACGAGATTTTACCTTTGTCAGCGTCATAAAAATTAAACGTGAAACTGAATTCATTGTAAAATAGTAGCTGAAAAATATAAAAAGCTATATTGGTAACTAGAAAAGGAATCATATATTTAAACATAGGTACCTACATAATTATTATGTTTGCGTTTGTTTGTCACATAATAACTTGCAATGAAAATAAATATGATTATTTTAACAATGATATTTATATAAATACACATAGTGTACATTTATCATAATCTATTTATTTTCTGATGGTACCAAGAATACTACCCAGTCATTATATTGTCCCTATGTTTGGGTATTATATGGACAACGAGATAATAATATCTGATTCTTTATCATCTTTAACTTTCACTTTCTTTTTCTTTATCAACAACTTTTCTTGTCTTTTTATACAAAATCATCGACAAAGAAGTAAACGGTTCACCTGATCGCAAGTGATACCAGCGCCTATTGACACCACGATGCCCTTGAAACGCCAAGAACACCGCAAATGCGTTGACCATGTAGAGGTAAAGATTTTGTACCTCTCATGCCGGCAATTACACTTGCTCTTGAATCTAAAGGAGGGTGGTACCAACACAGACGATCTCGCAGATAGATGTGATATGAACCCTCTTTTACAGGTGTCGCGGATAAGAATTGTATTAAAATGTTTTTTATTTTTCGTATTTTACCTACTTACATATGTATATTTTTATAAATAATAAATGTGTATCCAATTAATTAAGCATAAAAAAAGATTAATTGCTCCAGTCATGATAAAGCCAGTGATTTAATTGATAAATCCTAATATATAAAGACGATTACAACGATAGGCAGAATAACTGAAGAAAGCCATGAAATTGCTAGTTGTTTTGGCCTCCGTAATCGCGTGTAAGTATTTGCATATATTTGGCTAATTGTGTTTAAATGTTTGATGAATTTTAAAAATCCCGCCAACCAAGAGTTGAAATGACAAAGGAAATGTGATTATTACATAATCTTTCAAAAATACTACTGTCTTTGAAAGCTTAAATACATAAAACTTACATCGATCAAATTGTAATTTTAAACGACACAATACTACTTCTACAATACTAGTAATCTCAATTTTCTTAAAATAAGAAAGTAAGAGGAGCCCTCATTGCTGAGCCTATATGTTGCTTTCGCGCTTATTTCTGTTTGACTAAAGTCCACTTCGCAAGAATATTTAGAGAATGTTATGTCATATACATTAATACGAGGTCTAAGTACACCTCATAAACGTATTGAATAATTTATAAAGGAATTGTAACAAAATGCGGTCCTAATCGATGCATGTCACCTAATATAGCTTTAACTTAAATTTATAAATCAATCAATAGCATCATTCCATTGACATAGAAACTTTGAACTGATGGCAACAATCTGGTTCGTTCAGGTGTCGCTTGCAGCGCGATCCCTGTGACTCCAGGGGACAACAGCGATTATGTTGAAGGAAAGAGCCGTTACATCTGGATGCCGGATGGCAATGGCGTACCCCATTTAGTGGACCTGGAAGCCCCAGTTGAGCAAGAGGTCCTTTCTAGAAACCGTAACGGCGCCAACAACCAGTACTGGCTGTATACTAGGTTTGTTAAACCCAACAACTAGATGTACCTATTTATTCTATGACGATCTTTTATACGAACAACAAGATAAAGTAATAATAAGCGGTTAAATATTTGATTTGTTGATTTAAAACAAACATCTTTCACAACATTTCGTCCAGCATGTTTTTTCGATGAGTTTTTTCGTGTATCTAGTTATTACTCAGATTTAAAAAAGTCTTACGTTCTGCTTTGCAGAAGAAACCCAAACAACCCGCAAGTGATAGTCAATGGAAACGCTGCTACCATCTGGTCTTCCAACTACCACTCCAGCAGACCATTGAAAGTCATTGTCCACGGTTGGAACAGCAACGGCCACACCAAAATGAACCCTGACATCACTTCTGCCTTCCTAGCCGTCCAAGATGCCAACGTCATCGTTGTAGACTGGAGGGCTCTTGCCAACTCTATATACCCCACCGCTGCAAGCGGAGTTCCCGGAGTTGGCCAACACTTGGGCAACTTCTTGAACTGGCTCATCAATACTGCTGGTGGAAACTGGAACAACGTTCACCTGATCGGTTTCAGTCTTGGTGCCCACATTGTTGGTAATGCCGGCCGTACTCTTGGTGGACGTCCTGCCAGAGTTACAGGTACGGTGTCTCAATATTTTTTGTAAAATTGCAAACTTTTAAAAAAAGCCCATGAATAGCCTGATAATCTTAATTTTGCAAAAGAATTATACATCAATTGGTTTGGTGTCCATATGTATGGTATTTATTTCTTTATCGGGCTACTCCCGATCTAAACGAAAACACCACATTATTTGCATACTTACATAACTATAGCAACATAGTTAAGTATATCAGTGACTTCCTTTCCTTAATTTCACAAACCAAAATAATGCAAATTTTCAAAGAAAAAATCTACTATACAACCTCGCTACCGTTGTTTTTCAGGTTTGGATCCCGCAGGTCCTCTATGGTGGGGCAGCGGTAACGCTCTCAGAGCTAGCGATGGACAATACGTAGAGGGTATCCACACTGACGGTAGACTCTTGGGTATCTTCGATCCTGTCGGTAACTCTGACTTCTACCCCAACGGAGGAAGGAACCCCCAACCCGGGTGTTCTTTGAGCACTTGCTCGCACGGACGTGCTCCTGAACTCATGGCTTCGACAATAAGAAGCAACCACTTGGTGGGTCGTCGATGCAATAACATTAATCAAGCTCAAAACGTGCAGTGTTCAGGCAACACCTTTCACATGGGCAATGGCATTGTCGGAAAAAGGGGGTAATTATGTCATACTATTTTTCTAATCTTTAATCTACTAGAAGGAACAGGACATTTTTTTATTATATTTTTTTAGTAACAATTATTCTTCGAGAAGGATGGTACCGCCGTGCCGCTTTTTATTCTAATTGGTGGGGGAACTACCGTCCCCCACCATTTAGAAAAACACTTTTATCTTGTTTAATACTAGCGGCTCGCCCCGGCTTCGCACGGGCGGATTTTTTTTGTGTAGGGTTCCGTAGTTCACGTCCAGAACCCTCAAAATAGCTAAAACCCCTATTAAAGCTAAATAAACTCAAAAAATCCGAAAAAAAATCCTAATGGTAGTCCATGTGACTTATACATAGAACTTTGAAGGAAAATTATAACATCTTAGATAACCTTGTTAGTTCAGGAGTTATAGAAACTTTACTTGTACAATGCGCTTACTTAGAAAACAAAAATAACGAAATAATAAGTAAACGTGTAAATATCAAAAATCAAATCACAACAATTATGCTTCACTACGGAACCCCATTTTATGCGTGGCCTGATACGCACTTGGCCGGTATTTATTTAAACATAGAGTAGGACATAAGCCCTCTGTGCTACGTGCGGCCACACTGGCCACGACAGCGTTTATATTCTATCAATATTTTGTTTTAATTGATATTTTTAAATCCGTAACACCTTTTGAATGGAATGTCCGATTTGCATAATTCAAAAAGTTTTCTACAGGTATCACAACTCTTGAACATAAAATTATTCATTTGGAGACGGATTAATACAACGGTATGGATAACATGGTCTGATGTTGTTCGGGATTTCATTCAACTTTTAATATGTAAAAAGTAGTTATTACACAATAACCGCAATAGTTGGACATACATGATATAGATTTTATGAAGTTTTTGTAGATATTGATATGTTAGTTAGTGTTTTAGAACACGTTTTGTTCATCATTACAATAGTTTGCGCAGCGTATGCGATGAATACATTTTAGTAGATATCCCATTTTTTTTCTAGTAATCAATGTAGCCTTAATGAGGGACAATGTAGCATTGTAACGTTGAAATTTTTTTTAATTGGTTCAGTAGAATTCGAATTTATTGGATACAAACATTCAAACCTTTGAATTTTTGAATTTATTAGTATAGATAGACACAGATATAGAAGATGATACTTAAGTGTACTATAGATTATTTTTCATCAGCTTTTTGGCTAAACTGTGTGTGGATGATAGACTGGATTTGTTTTCCCTGAATCGTCACCTAATAAAAATATAACAATTACATGTTCATCAATAATAGATCATCCAAATGTTAGGTGACACAATGTTGATGCTTCCTTCGATTTCCATATCCATGACATGTATGTCTACAACAATGTCTAGATTTTAATTTTAAGATCTATTGATCTTTTATTATTCGTAGATTCTCTTTTTTAAACAGGTTTCTTTTTAATTACAGGAATGGACTCTACGGTTTGACTACTAGAGCAAGTTGGCCTTTCTAAAGATAAAATAAAATAAAAAAACTTAATTTTTAGTTTTAGTTACCCTTATCCAAAATATCTTTAGCATGTCAAGCGCTAAGTGCTTAAAAGGTGTTAGTCTAAGGCTATTTTTAATAAGCTAATATTTTTACAAAGCCAGGAAATCTTAAATTTTAATAATTAACAATCTAGAACTCATTCGATAAAATCTATATTTCATAGGTTCGATGAAATACGAGTATTTATAAAAAGTTTCTGGCACGCAAATGAGTAATGAGAACAGTTACTTTTCAATTTTCACTATCTTAAATGTCCTTGTCCCCAAAACATTTGTATATATGTGTGATATATCGTTAAATTAACGATTTAATGTATACACAAGTAAATAAACACAAAAGGGAACGATCAATCAGTTTTTGACGCGAGGCAAGCTGCCAATGCTGTAATTGACTCCAGAAATTATGTGCGGACGTTAAGGGAATGAATCGTTCGATATTTGCCGTCTATGGCTTACCTCTTTACAATCGATATGCCACTGTCATCTACCAGCAGCGCAACTATCCAATGACAAACCCCTCTATTTCATCGTTTTTGTACGGTCAGACCTTGGTTTTTCGGTCACAGCTTCCGATTACCTATTGGCCTCCTGCATACAACAGCCAATTGGCGTAACAATTATAATTTGTAAATTGCAAACAGACTAATTTGAATTCTGTAAACCAAACAATCTCTACTATTAAAATCCATCAAATCAATTAGGCACAAAGCAATAGCTATTTATAAGTATAACGTCATGTTGGATGAGTATATTGTTTTTTCTCTATGGACCGAATTCTCATATCAATGAAAGTTGCGGGCTGAAGGATAAAGAAAAGCTTTTCATTAATTTGATCTCAAGAGAAAATACAGATGGCAGATCTACGTGCGAGTTTGAATGGGTTGGTACTAACCCTCTTTTCCATTTCTGCCGTGAAGGTTTCGATTAAAAATTGGAGATCCAGTGTAAAACCAGCACGAGAGGTATAAAATATTTTCCTCTGTATGGGAAACACATTAGTGCTGCTTTTGGCGTTCTCAGACATCAAGGCCATCGAGGTAACAATGAGCGACAGTATCACTTCCCATCATTTGAACTATGCTTGTTTGCTCATAATGTTGTATTAGAAACAGGGGAAGTTAAATGAATCCGTATAAAAAAAACTGTAGTTTTCAATGAAAACTGAATATAAATAACAAATTGGAACCGATAAACAAGAAATAATCACCAAAGGTTTGATTATAAGATTACTCACAGATAGATATTTTAAATCTTCTATGTCTTATCTATGTTACCGGCAGCCTGTATAACCCGGTATTCTATACAATACCTAAGCAATGTAACTAAAACGTGTAGGTAATGTATGAAATATCATTAATTTTATACTTTTCATGTGCACACCGTATGCGCAGCGGGTAATAAGTGTAAAATATTACCTGTGTTGTCATTTATTTTATAAGCTGCAATAAGTAATAACTAATCTCATTTTGTGTGTAAATTTATTAAAAGTTGTCATTTTTGTTGTGGAAACAATATCTAACTTATACCTAGCCATAACCTTTTGTAAATAAACTAAACTTTTTGTAATTAACAAAGTAAAGACTTCTGCAACTGCGTAATATCATCTCTTTGCTGACCAATCGTTAAATCTTGCTGATCAAGTTGTTATTATGAAGTATTTTCTTACGGCTTAGCCGTTTAATAACTTCTCTTTATTTTATACCTTGCCGGTGGACAAACTGGTACTCTATATATTCCCTAAAAATTGTATTTGTATTAATTATACGCCTGTCAGGTTTAGGTAGATTATCTAGAATATCAGAATTTTATGGAATTCCGGTAACATCAACATAAAGGTACAACATTATTAGGCATAACATGAATCTAATACCTACGATTTAAACAAATGATACAAGTAAATTTACCCATTCAAATTAATCTATTCAACAATTGAAATCAACTGATAAAGCTAATTAAAAATGATAGTTATTGTTGTATTTAACTTAAATCTAACTACGTATTACTGATTTCTTACATTAATTAGGCATATAAAAGACCGAAACCGTTTCCTAATAAAAGAAAACTCGTTGAGAGCAAGACATGAAGTTAGTGGTGGCTTTGGTTACCTTAGCAGCATGTAAGTAATTTACTGTTTTATATATTCATTAGTTAAGGACTCCGTATAAGGTTAACTTACAATAGTTTTGTTACGTCATACCTCATAATATTTAATTACTAATATTATTTATTATTCTAAATTTTCATGAAAAAACATAGTGTTTTGGAAGTATTTTCTCTAATGAATGAATAAAAGCGTATGATAATAAACGATTGAGTTAATTAGGCAATAGTATACCAATTTAATTTATACTTTTAAATCTTTTAGATGTTTTTAATGTGTTAAATGATAATTATTGATTAAACCTTTTTTTACTGTACAGTCTGCGCTGGCAGTGCTATACCCATTATACCTGGGGACAACAGCGACTATGTAGAAGGAGTCAGTCGATACATATGGATGCCTGATGGCGAGGGAGTCCCACACCTGATAGATCTTCAGGCTACAGTCGAAAAAGATATTTCCAGGAGCCGAAATGGAGCAAACAACCAATACTGGCTTTACACAAGGTCTGGTTTATCAAATTAATTGTGATAACGAGACCTTCAAGTTAACGTCATTTAGTTTGTTATATTTAGATGTTCCAACAATTTGTTTTATTTTTAATATATTTTTTATAAAACAGTAGCATACTTACTTGCTACGTACCCGCTACAAAAAGAAGTCTAGATTTAACTCGGAACCCTGCATATTACCAATAGCTCAATCAATGAGGCAACATATTTTTGACATTTTAGTCTAGTGTGTATAGTGTGTGTAGGTGTGTGCTAGCATCGATGCTTGAGTAATTAGTAAGTAAGGGTAATGCTGTCAACTTTCAATGCGAAAATTATTTTCTTTCAGTCCGGTACCTGAGTATCTATTTTCGATGTAGCTTTAAAACTTATTTACAAAAGATAAAATTAATTGTTTTAGGAATACTTACGATGTCCGGTGTACTGTAACTCAGTGCAAAAAGTAAATTATTCAAAAGAAAATATTTATAGTTTTCGTCGAATATCTTTTGAACCCAGCGGAGTATTGAAATTTTGATATGTCATTAGACAGGGTATTTTACAAATTTAGTCTTAAATTTTACAAATCACAAGTTCAATTAATAATTTTGTATTAAACTGTTACGGGATTATTTTGGGAAATGTGTGGTACTTAACAATTAATGTATTTGACATGTTTTGTTGCTGTAAAATTCAGTTTCTGCTCTATAGGCCCTAATTAATATTAGTTTTTTAATTCTTACCATTATTTTATGTTGGGGTTCAAAATTAAATTCTATAAGATGGCAATCTATTTAAAAAAACACGGCACGTCGTCTTCAGTCATCCGTTGCTAGGAGATAGAATCAACTACGCCAGATTGGCGTGCTTGGAATTGCCGCATTTTCTTGTGCGCATATTCCATCTTGTAGGAGCACCGCGACTAGCAAGCATTAATCTATGATTTAACAATTTATACATAGAATTTCCAAGGTCTGTAATAAATTTAAAATGAATAAAATTATTACTTCCAGATCAAACCCGAATAACCCACAAATCATAGTTCATGGCAATGTTAATTCTATCTGGTCTTCCAATTACAAAGCCAACAGACCTTTGAAAGTCATAGTACATGGTTGGAACAGCAACGGGAACTCACAAATGAACCCTCAAATCACTGCTGCAATCCTCGCCGCTCAAGACGCTAACGTCATCGTTGTCGATTGGAGAAGCCTTGCCAACTCCTTGTATCCTACAGCCGCTCTTGGAGTTCCTGGAGTTGGACAGTTCTTGGGGAATTTCCTGATTTGGCTCATCAATACTGCCGGTGGGAACTGGAATAACGTGCATCTGATCGGCTTCAGTCTCGGTGCCCACGTGGTCGGCAACGCGGGAAGAACTGCCAGCGGAATGCCTGCCAGAATAACAGGTAAATAGCTTTATCAAAGTAATTAAAAACAGTGATACATAAATCTAAAAACAGCAAAACAAATTAAGTATAGAAATAATTTTCTCTTGATCGGTTCATTTCAAACTCATTATCTGTAAAGAACTGCTATCAAGATACACAGATAAAGGTAGTAAATCTATATGCGAGATCGTCTGGGTTGATACTACCCTCTTTTCTATGTCTGCCGTGAAGCAGTTCGCTGTGTTTCGCTTCAAAGGTTTAGAGAGCCAGTGTTATCACCGGCACGAGAGGTATAACAACTTTATCTCTACATGGGCAACGCTTAGTGGGTTCTCTTGGTGTTTCACGACATCAGGGAGATCGTCGTGTTTCTAGGCGGCGGTATCACTTTCCATCAGGTGAACTGTTTGCTTGAGTTGTATAAAAATTATCAGACCCGAGAATAAAATCAACCGTATATCCTCCTCTTCATGCTTTTCAGGTTTGGACCCCGCCGGTCCTCTATGGTGGGGCAGCAGTAATGCTCTCAGAGCTAGCGATGGACAATACGTGGAGGGTATCCACACTGACGGAGGACTGTTGGGCATCTTCAATCCTGTCGGTAACTCTGACTTCTACCCCAATGGAGGAAAGAACCCGCAGCCTGGCTGTTGGTTGAGTACCTGCTCTCACAGCCGCGCTACTGAACTTATGGCAGCTAGTATTCAGTTTAACCACTTTGTTGGGAGACTATGCGGCAACCTTAACCAAGCCCAAAGTGTTCAGTGTTCTGGCAGCGCTCTCAACATGGGCAACAGCATCTTTGGGAAATGGGGGTTAGTATCACATACCTAAATAAAAATGCTACATCTTATTGAAATAAAAAGATTTTAAATTATAATTATCTCTATCTGCTATCATAATATAATAACTCTTTTTATTGCAGAAATGGTCTCTTTAGCTTAACCACAGGAGCTAGCTGGCCTTTTTGAAGACTAAAATGGGTATTAAAATACGAAAACAGTTAAAAAACCAGGGTTGCATTTCATGTTAGGAAATTAAAGCATTCTCCTTCTTCATTCTAACTATTTGATTCGGATGAGATATTGTTCTACATGTTATTTTATAAGTAATAAAGTAAAAAGAAAAAGATTTCATAGTATTATTTAGTAGTCGTAGAAAATAAATACAATGTCTAAAATGAAACAAAAACATTGTTAATGTCCTTTAAGTTTTATGGTACCTCTCGGTTTGTTTTAAAAGTTGGATCTTATCTCATTACATCCGAGCAATGTTTGATTTAAATAAAACAGAAAGCAGTTACAAGATGTTACCTATGATACGTTCGTTCTTCCACGTTACTACAATTAAAGTGTATTTATTTTATTTTATTCCAAAAACCTAAATAAGTACTATCTCACTTTATTAGAAGGAGCCATTTAAATGCCTAGAGAAAATATAGATTTGTTTTAATGTAAATAAACATGTAGTGTTTATACGTACATACGTGTGACATATGTGTCATACAGGCTCTAGCAAAAAGTATGACTAACATATTTTAAATTCAACTAATATTGAGAACAATAATTCAAAGTCATTCAACTAAGGGAACTCTTTTATTTGAAAGGAATAAGTAAACAAAACTCAACGAGATAGCATTGTTACCTACTCGTTCGATATAATCTGTATTTGTTTATACAGTCGATAACCGATATCTAAATTAATTAATCCTTAAACATTGATTTTATAAAACCGGACAAGTGCGTGTTAAACCTAAAATTTCAGAGTTTCGAAGCCATCCCTAAATCTAGATTTGACTAAAACCCAAAGAATCCTTTCTCTACATTCGAACAAATCTATTAATTATTCACAAATAATACTAAAACATAATTGTTGCTAGGTTGCTACTAAAATTCTAAATATATATAATTTATGTCAATTCAATAGATAAGTTAACCCAAACAATTTTTTTAATAGACATACTATTAACAAACATACTCAAAGTAAAATAAAGGAAAATCAATCTAAAAGCTTTTACTCGACTTAAACATAAGGAGGGACGTGGGTATATGCACTGTCAGTTTCATTTAAATAGTGATCAATTTTCTAACCAACACATACATAGGTATATAGTGACCATATAACTATACTACCTACCTATACTACCCAAATCACATCTATGTGCAATTCCGTCCCCTCCCCCTTGTTTCTATATTTTGCGTGAAGCAGTTCGCTGTGTGCGGTTGAAAGGATTGGAGAGCCAGTGTAATTACCAGCACGAGAGGTATAACAACTTTACCTCTTCATAGAGTTTTGCGACGGCAGTTTCGAATTTGTATGAATCTTTGTAAAGCGCCTCTAACGGATTGTTGAGAAATTAAGAAAGTTCATACAAATTCACTATAGTAATCTATGTAACCTGACGTGTACAACAACTATACGAACTCATGGTAGAAAAACAGGTGAACTGTTTGATGTTTGCCCATGACATTTTATAAAACAATTCACCAATCATTGCCACACATCACACATGTATACTAGCTAGCATAAGCTACTAGCATAAGTTGAGTAAAGAACCCTAAATTTTATCGTGTGTAAAACGATGATTTAGATAAGAATTTAACTAATTATTTTAAAATCTACGTCGTCGAACAAATTAGAAGAATTATCATCACGTTACTATTCATAAACTATGATAAGCATTTTTTTGTTAAATCTAAAACTCTGAAATAAAATCAATAACTAAAAATTGTTTAAGGGTTTTTTACTTTTGTAAAACTAGGTATTTTTTTATTAAATACAAACCAATTATGTATTTTCCATCTATTTTTTCATAGGGGAAGCATAAATCAAATACCGTATTTAGATACCTATATTCAGCTTCAGGTACATTACAGTTATTATCATTTATATTTCAAATTCAATCATATTAAAAGATAAAACTAAATTTGAATGATTAATGGCAGACTTATAAGTAGTTTATAAGTATATGATAAAAAGAAGTCGCCAAACCTTTGCCATGCAATTACTGGTTGTGTTTGCTGCCTTTATAGCGCGTGAGTTTATATTGAAATTGTTGTTGAAATTATGTTGTTGTTGTTATGTTATTGTAAGAAACCAATGGTTTCTGCACTGTACTAAAGCTTTTGACGAAGTAATCGAAATGCATATAAAACTGTTCTACTAGTAACGTTATCGTTTTAAATACCCTCTTTTTAATGCATACCTTTCGATAATTCCTTTCGATGTTAATAAAATAACCTCTGAATAAGATACTAAGTAGTAAGAATAATTGAGAGATTTTTTTTATCCGGTTTAGTCTGCGCTGGCAGTGCTATCTCAATTGTACCTGGAGATAATAGCAACTATGTAGAAGGAGTCAGTCGGTTTATCTGGATGCCTGATGGTGAAGAAGTCCCACACCTCGTAGACCTTCAGGCCCCAGTCACAAAAGATATCAATAAGAACCGAAATGGTGCTAACAACCAATACTGGTTGTTTACGAGGTAACATATTTCTAAGGTTTTCGTATTTCTGTTTTTTTATTTGTAATTTTTTTACTGACAAATCTTTTATTTTTCAGGTCAAACCCGGTCACGCCTCAAGTGATTGGACACGGGAACGTCAACAGTGTCTTGTCTTCTAACTACAATCCAAACAGACCCATCATAGTTCTCGTTCACGGCTGGGGTGATAGAGGCGATGGTAACATTAACACTAGAATTACTACTGCTATCCTCAACATCCAAGATGCCAACGTCATAGTGGTTGATTGGAGAGGCGTAGCAAGCTCCTTGTATGTGGTCGCTGCACTTGGTGTTCCTTCTGTTGGTGAATATTGTGGCAACTTTCTAATCTGGCTCATTAACACTACTGGCGGGAACTGGAACAACGTCCATCTGATCGGCTTCAGTCTTGGAGCCCACGTGGTCGGTAATGCTGGTCGCACGGCAGGTGGTTTACCTGCTAGAGTAACAGGTAAATGTTATTTGACACCTTCTTTTTAGTGTCTGTGAAATCACAAAGAGGTACTAGGTTACATTGAATAGGTCACTCCAAACCTGTTTTCGTCTGGCGTAAGTTTATCGGAGCTTTAAAAAGTATGAAAGCAATGGTTTTTCTAAATAATAATTTAATTAAATGAATATTAGTAAAAATGTAGTAATTAACTAATTTTGATCACCAATTGTAATAATTATTTTTGCACTGGTCTTCGACAAATCCCATTCTTTGTAATGATTGTGTTTTTCATGGTTTGCAGGTTTGGATCCCGCTGGTCCTTTGTGGTGGGGAAGCATCAATGCAATAAGACAAACTGATGGGCAATACGTTGAGGGTATTCACACTGACGGCAGATTGTTGGGTATCTTCAATCCAGTTGGTCACGCTGACTTCTACCCAAACGGAGGAACACATCCTCAGCCTGGTTGTTTTTTAAGCAACTGTTCTCATACTCGTGCTCCTTTATTAATGGCTGCCAGCATTCAATTCAATCATCTTATTGGACAACAGTGTAGTGACGTCAGCGAAGCCAACAATGTCAATTGTTTTGGAGCGTCACTCAACATGGGCAACAGCAACCTTCTTAAGCGGGGGTAAAGCAAAAAATTACTTACATTTTATTTTCCTTTTTTATTAAAATCGATTTTATTCTTGAAATCGATCTCATCTTTCAATTTACACATTTCCTGATACCGTTTCTCTTTACATTGCGGATTTCTTTTAAGATTTCTCTGTTTATCTTGCCTAACACTGACAGAGAAAACGTTTTTCTCCGCTAACCACTAAGTTAGAGAGTGGGAATATCACCGACTGATGGTGAAAACTGTCAGATTGTAACTAACGCAAAATTGTGAACTGCTTTAACGCATTATTTCTCGATAATATTATTTTTTATTATGCAAGGTTTAATATCTGAATGCACGAGCAAAGCGAGCGTGCCATGACAGCGGCCGACGATTCTTAATTACCCTTTTTCCAGTTAACATTTTCTGTTACCTACAATCTGACAATTTCCCATAAGTATACAATCTAGGGGAAAACATAATATGCAATTAATAACATGCGACACTCTGATTGAGCGCATCTTGTTGTCGGTACCCTACCACATCCCTCGACATCCAGTGACGAGAACATTTAGTTTCTTTCCTGCACGAACCAATCTAGGCCATTTCTCTCCAATTACTAGAATATGTACGGTATACAATGACATGAACTCAAAGGTGGAAGACCTTGATATCTTTTTTCTTTCGTTGGCAAGTTTCAGACGCAAAATTTTTCAATATTTTATAAGTCAAATGAAATAGTTCTCATTAGGTTCAGAATCTTTAGATTTCAATTCCTATATATATTTTTTCTTTTTTAATTTCTTTTGTATAATGGTTTAATCTAAACCAATGTTATTTTTCTTTGTGACCTGTTTTTATTTTAGTATATGTGTGTAACCTTTGTAAATGTTGTGTTCGTCTGTTATAGGCATGTACATCAGTTTCTGTTTATAATATGTGATTTTTATATGTTTGTGTAATGTACTTGCTGTAGACGTCCCTAAATAAATAAAATAAAAATAAACACAATTTCTAGAACTTTTGATACTCAAATTAAAGTTGATTATTATCATTTAAATTTTTGTAGAACGAAGAACATTTGGTTTTATTTTTAAAAATTGGCCACCTTCGAAGATTATCTCCAACATATATTTTTTCCTCTACATAATTTTATAGCGGAGGTAGATATTATTTTTCTTCGTCGTAAAAGTCGTATCTGATATAAGTTTTTTTTTGCAGAACCGGAATCTATGCACTGACTACGGCATCGAGCTGGCCTTTTTAAAGATTAATTAGAAACGTTACATAGTAAATTCCCTTCTCAAAAACTTTAATTCTTTTTTGTTCTTACTTACTGCTTGACCATCAGATTGCTGGGTCTCTAATTCTGAGCTGTTTGTATATATCTGAGTTTACTTATTACTGGCAAACGTTCCATTCCTTTAACGAAATTATATAAATGCCGATTATGTAATGATAAGAAACTTATGCATAAATGATTTGCAATTTATGAATCAAATGTTTCTGTCGCATCTATTTGAAAATGAACGATAACATTCAGTGATTTTATTGATAATTACGATACATCCTCATATAAAGAGGTGAATTGATAATATTAGATTCATTGAAACAGAGTCATGAAATTGCTGCTAGTTTTTCCTGTTTTCATTGCATGCAAGTATCTTTTATATAATCTAAAAAAAAATCTAGTTTATTTTATAGCTTTTAATTTAGGTCTCTATATTTTACCTTCATTGTGTAAACTCGTAGACATTTAAAGTTTATTTAACTGCATTTATCTCATGAAATTGCAGTTTTAAATAGTTCAATTTTTGTATTCAAATTGACCTCGTTGGTCATATTTATAACTAACATAAACATAAATAATTATGGTTTAGTCTGCGCTGGCAGTGCTATCCCCATTGTACCTGGGGACAACAGCGACTATGTAGAAGGAGTCAGTCGGTACATCTGGATGCCTGATGGCGAGGGAGTCCCACACCTGGTAGACCTTCAGGCTCCAGTTACAGAAGACGTCCCTAACCGAAAGGGTTCTAACAACGCATACTGGTTATATACAAGGTAAATCAAAATGTTTTATTCAATAAATATTTCTAGTAATAAAAAATATTAACTGTACGCACACTTACCATTTCTTACAGATCCAACCCTGTCACAGCTCAGATGCTTGTATATGAAAGCGAGATCAGTATTTCATTGTCAAACTTCAATCCAAATCTACCCATCACAGTAATTGTTCACGGATGGAACAATAATGGAAACTCAGAAGTGAATACTGCTATCACCACCGCTATACTCAACGTTCAAGATGCCAATGTCATCGTCGTAGATTGGAGCCGACTGGCAGATTCCTTGTACGTACTCGCGGCTCGTGGTGTTCCTGAAGTTGGTGAATATTTAGGCAATTTTTTGACCTGGCTCATCGATACTACCGGTGGAAACTGGAACAACGTACATCTGATTGGACACAGTCTCGGTGCCCACGTGGTTGGTAACGCTGGCCGCACAACTGGCGGACTACCTGCTAGAATCACGGGTGAGCCAAATTGCTTATGACTTCTCACATTCAATTTCAAATTTGTACTTTATTACTAAAGCTGAGGAAATTATTATCAAAAAACCGTAGTGATCATAAAAGTAAAGGGAGACTGCAACTAATTTGATATAACTCCGACATGCAACTCTGGGGGACTTTGATCGGAAAAAGCAAAAAAAAAAACAAGATGTTTAAATACCAATGTGTGTTTGTAGGTAGTTCCAATATTAAATCAAGTAATTTTCTCTTTTAAGGCTTAGATCCCGCTGGGCCTCTCTGGTTGGGTAGTAGCAATGCCTTAACACATACTGATGGGCAATACGTAGAGGGTATTCACACGGACGGCAGACTGTTGGGTATATATTACCCTGTTGGCCACGCTGACTTCTACCCTAATGGTGGAACTCACCCTCAACCAGGTTGTTTAATAAGCAGTTGCTCTCACGGTCGCTCCTACGAGCTCATGGCCGCCAGTATCCAATTAAACCACCTGGTTGGCCAAAAATGCGACGACCTGGATCAAGCATCGGATGTAGAGTGTCTTGGAGTTTCACACCATTTGGGCAACGGCATCATAACTAAGCGAGGGTAAGTTTTTTTTTCAAACAAACGTTTGGTAGTGCTACGGATTAAATATTAGTCCTTGGCAGTCTTGGTATGAACAACTTTTTAAAAACTTTTACTGTGACAAGTCACAGTAAAGGTAAAGCACATCCTCTTTGAAAATGCAGGCAAAATGTTAATTGAACTTTTAACCAAATTTCAGCTTTATTATTTACTCCAAAATTCGTTAATCATTTGAAAGTTTTGACTACAAAACTAATCACCAAAATAAGAATTATGTTTTTTTTTCAGAAATGGTATTTACGCATTAACTACGGAATCATCTTGGCCCTTTTAATTGAAATGTCTAATTGATTTTACTTTTGAATCCCTTAATAAAAATCCTAAAATAACTTTTTTGATTATTTATTTATTTATTGGCAAAGAACTTATTAAGTAGATAGAAAATAATAATAATAATCTTCTACGCAAGTATCTTCCATAATCGGAAGCCTAGTCTATCATAGGTAAACAACTAAGTATACAACTAAGACCGCTAGCAGTAATTGAAAGGCTAGGATTATAGAGTTAGCAACGTTCCCGTGATATTTTTGGTAATGAAAATGGCCTTAGATTATATCTCTGTCGATCAAATCTAAGAAATCTCGATGTGTCTCATTTGTTGTATGGAACATGACGTAATAGAACAATTTGAGAAAACTTGATGATTGATGAGAAATACGTGAATGACAATCTCTGACGTTGATACCAGGTACAGTTCACTATCAAAAAAATTAAACTACTCGCTACATAATATATTCTTTAATATATTTTCAACTTCTTGAAGTTGATTTATAATTTGTTCTATGGAACAATTTGAGACAATAAAAGTACAAACTGTTCTATAGTACAAATAGGGACAATATTTTCTCAAATTGTTCTATTACGTCATGTTCCATAGAACAAATGGGACACATCGAAAAATCTAAGTCAAATTTTTACCAACCAGAAGACTCAAAATAAAGTTCTTTCTTTGATTTGAATCCGAACAAAGAAATTCAGTTAGGCAGCTGATATTTTTTCCTAAATTATGCACTAGAGGAAAAAGCCCGCTTTGAAATCGATTAAGATTATTTTTTATATCTTCAACTAAATCATTGATGTAACTCGGATAGCATGGAAAATTACTCCTGTAATCTTAAAAATGTAGATATTGATAAACTCTACATATCGATAGACTACCTAAAAAATAAAGATAATATTTATAACTGGGAACAAACTTTTATCGGAATAGATTTTTTCAGGCTTATTTCAAATGTCCTATATATGTTGTACTTACGTGTCTCCTTTCGGATTTCTGCCGTGAAGCAGTTCGCTATATTTTGGAGGATAGGAAAAACAGTCTAATTACAGGTACAAAAGGTAGGATCCATTAACTCTACATGGAAAACGCATTTTCGCTATTGGCGTTCTACGGCATCTAGGACATCGTCGTCAATTGAATCTCTCTTTCGACTCGAACGACTTTGCAGCTTCATATCTTGGTTAATAAGTCAACTATTTGAGAAAATCCAATGGATATATCTATATATGTGGTATGAAATTATAATAAACAAATAAAAAAGTCAGGCGTACTCCCTATCATCTATCAGGTAAACCATCAGCTTGTTTGACCATTAAATTGAATAAAAAAACCTATTGCAATAAAATGTCTCAATCTTCAGGATTAGATGTTTTTCTTTTCTATTGATTGATCTAGAATATAATTTATCATTACAATTCAAACAATACACCATTGAGATAACTCGTAACGTTTTCATCACTTTTGTTGATTTGTTGCAACAAACATCAATCATATCATTAATCCATAACACAAAAATGAGAAACTGTTCACAGGAGGAGACTTTTAAACTTATGTCAATACATTTTGCAGTAAAAGTGGGGAAGATGGATTGAAAAGAACATAGTTACTTGTGTCACTTGTAGGCATTTTTAGTTTTTTTCTCAGTAGCAATTAGACATAAACATGACTGTTTCTCGACTAGATTTATTTTCATATCATATTAAAAATATTTGAAATCCGCTTTTTCCATTTCCATATGCTTCTCCTAGAAAAAAATGGTCTATTATTTTATCATTTAGGAACAATTGTGGCTATTTAATTATTATATGTTTAGTAACAATGATAGGTTTAAACAATAATTTATTACTATTTTGTAAATGCAGAAGTGTCTCACATATTTTCACACCGAAACTGCTAAATGAATTTCTATAAATATTATTTACTAAAATTTCTATAATAATTTTTATACCGTAGAATAACATAGGCTACATTTTGATTTATAAAAGTTCTACACGGGCGTAGTTGACGACCAAAAATGTTTATCTGCCACTTTTCATTGATGTCATTTATTTGCATTACCAGTAACAGACAAGTCCAATACGATAGTGTAAAGTAATATCTACATCTATTAATTAATTATTTGTAGTCGCGGTGCTCCTACCAGCGGAGACCAATCATTAATCTGTGACATCAAACCTTACATAAATGTAGACTGTACACCTAATTTATACTTACACGTCGTTTTTTCATAAGGTAACTTCTTAAAAATGGTGCAAATAATTTCTCATCTAACTGCGGCTT
The DNA here is from genome assembly GCA_949316135.1 of Choreutis nemorana. Taxonomy (NCBI): domain Eukaryota; kingdom Metazoa; phylum Arthropoda; class Insecta; order Lepidoptera; family Choreutidae; genus Choreutis; species Choreutis nemorana. Next base: position 8,086,077 of record OX438598.1, read on the forward strand.
TGGTAGTGACCATGTATTTTTAAGACTCACAAGGCATCCGAAAATTATCGTAATAGTCATCCCGAATCCAGTGTACCAAAAATATGAGATTCGATACATATACGGGACATATCTGAAAGGATTTAACAAACCTTATTATAAAATGGCAGTTTAATTCTGAAAACGACAATTGAAAGTATAGATTTAAAATTTACATTTTAAAAACATAAATTTATGTAAATGGTTTATCATTAGGATTCAATCCTTTTTTTCAGAACAATTTTAATTTTCAATTCTGGTAGATTTATAGAACTTGCTTGCTTGTCATTTCATTTTTTTTTTTTTTGTTCTTCAACATAGCCAAAAGAAATACAGGTATTCTGTACCCCTAGGTCACGAGACATTTCATTTTAAATCAAGGATAGGTAAAAATTAAGGATCACTCACTCAGTATTCATATTTTCTTCAACATCAACCGGCTGAGGAAAGTAATATGTGCAGTTGTGTGTAAATCGCGGAAGATCCTCAAATATTAAATGACCCTTCGCCTGTGCAAGTTGCGCTTGAGCGGCCAACCACCAAGCTGAGCACAACCCTAGAATTCCTCCGGTAAGAGCACTCTGAAACAAGATAAAATCAAAGTTTTGCCTGGGATAATGTCTTTGGTAATCAAGATGAAAAAAATAGCAATATTTCCTTTATTTACAAAAATTCTTTCTTAAATAATGGAAAGTTAAAAGATTTCAACTCAGCTATACTTACGGTAGAATCAATGAAGGGTAAACATAATCCTGATATAAATATCCCGACCATAGGACCCATGGAAGCCGATGATAGACTCATGGTCAATTGTAGTACCGGCCCCAACATTTCCACAACGAATACAAGACCTACAAAACACACAGCAGTCCAAAATCACCATATTTTCTTTGTGGAAAGCAATCCAGTCTGGCAGACAACAATATTATTCCTTGCGGTCAAAGTAATATATTCTAATAGTAGGACCTAAACTTTCTCGAGATCCTAGATGTGGAAAAAAATGTTTTTTGTTAGTAGGACTATAAGTAAGAACTCTCTCTTCAACATACCAACACAAACACAACCCACAACAACAACGACAGATCTAATAAGGATTTGTGTCTGCTTGTGAGTCAGCTCCATGAAGAATGGTTTCCAAAAGTCTTCTAGTACTACCGCAGACATTGAATTTAAACCAGTTGACAAGGAACTGGAAAAATGCAATTAATATGTTTAATTAACGGAAAAACTGGAGTAAATTTTAAAACTGGAAAAACTAGTTATGAAATGTACCTGAGGGCAGCACTAAAAACTCCAGCTACGAATAATCCAGGCAACCCATTCCAATCTCCAAGTACGTCCATCACTAGTAACGGTAAGAGCTGATCCTTGTCCATCACTAGTTTAGAATCTAGGGGATCGCAATCAGAATATCTAGCAAATGCTAATAATCCACAGTATCCACATACTAACATAATAAACATTACACCCAGTAGGAATCCCCAGATCGCTCTGTAACGAAATTATTTCTACATTATACAAATATATAAATGATTATTTTTTCCGGTTTAGCGGTATTGTCATATATGCTATAAAATTACGAGGTTCTGAGTTCAATTCACGATTCATCCCATGACAGATAAGTTTGACCATTGAAAACCAGTTTATATTTATCGATTTGAATGTGCTTATTTTAAGCCTATTTGAATAAAAAAAATTGACTTTGACTTTGAATGTGTTATTATAGTGATGACTGTACCTCTTTGAAGATTTCAAATTAGACATGGAAAGGAATCTCTGCAGCATCGATTGGTTTACTGCTATATTTCCAGTCCAATAGAACATAGCACCGAGTGATACCGACCATATCGAATGTCTCTCAGTCATATCAAATTTAATTCTGAAAATAACCCATTTTAAAGTGCAATTAATTAATATTAGCAAAATTACAATCGTAGAGCACATAAAAAAACATCAAAACGGGGTGGATTTATCATAAAAATAACAACGAGTATTTCAATGAATACAACATACTAGTTTCTTCATCGACATTTATTAAACCTTTCAGGGGTTATTATAATCTGATATTAATGTTCTGTAAATGAGTAAGTCATTTTCATCATCAACAACTTACGAAGGAAAACTTAGGCGTCCTGTGTCATAGCTCTTCTGTAAGACTTCAGTGAATCCTCCTACCATTAATGTCCCTTTAATGATGACCCATATCATGGCTCCGATCATCACAACAGTCTGTACCACATCTGTCCAAACCACAGCTTTCAAACCACCCTAGAAAGTATCCATCTTTACTAATATAAAGTAAAATTTGTATATAAAAGTTAATGTTGGAATCTACTCATCCATTAAAAAACACATTTATTTAAAATGTAATAAACACTTACTATACATGTGTAGAAAATGCAGACAAAACATACTATAGGTGTGACGATGTGTATGTTTACACCAGTTACTAAAAAACAAATAAAATCATTTTACAATTTATATAATCATAATTACTTATCCAATACGAAAAATTTGAAAAATAACTAGTTAATTCCACAAACCTTGATTAAATGCCAGTGCAGGAACATATACAACGATCGGCAGCCATGCCATCTAAATAATTAAAATAATTAAACTTGGACATTTTTGGACAAACAAAACAATAATGTTAATGTGGTTTTCTTACCAAATAAACGCTAAATATCACAGATCCAAAAACCCGAAGTCGTTTATCAAAACGTAGTTCCAAGTACTGGAAAAAACAATTATACAGAAATACACCTAAATGAAAAGAAAAAATACAATGTAAAAAAAAAAATTGTACTACGAATTTACTACGATACAGCTGATAATCCTAAATAAAGTAGATGTAAATGAAAAATCTTAGATTCTTTACTCCTTGTTCACGAATCCAATAAAGTAAAAAGATTAAAATTTCACCTACCTCATATGCAGATGTAACTTGAAGTTCATGAAATACTGGTAGAAAAATGTAGGAAAGGACAAACGACATCAGCACAGCTCCGATTAAACCAAAAATGTATGCAGTTCCGTACAGATAAAGCTCTGTAGGTGTTCCTAGTAGCGAAATGCCTGAAATAAAACTAACAACATGGGATTATAATAACTCAAAAACTTCGTTTTTAATACTATATACCTTTGTGATCTGAAAATGCAATTACCCTGCTGAATTTGCTTTGGAACGTGACATAGATAAGACCTCAAATCGCGATATTAAAAGAATGAATATAAGTACATTACTAATACTCACTTAAATTAGAGAAGACTGAATAATAAAAAACCCTTCAACCTAGTAAGGGCTTTTTCTGTGGTCATTTACAAAATATAAGAAAAAGCATGACAGTGGCCATCTAAAACCTACTATTACTTCAAGGTGTGGCACGAAATCTTCAAATCATAAATGTGATCAACAATTTTTTTTTTCATTGTTTTTTTAAACTGATATTTTGAATGCAGTCTCCGATCTATCCAATGCATTGAGAGAATCTAAATTCGAACTTTTGGTCCGATTTGTCGAGCAACTTTGCGTCGACATTGGCAATAGTAGCACCATTATTGTGGTATAACAATCTTTCAAATGTCTCCATATATTAGCCCGCACCGAAACCACCCTCAACAGACTCGTATCGTATTCAAAAAGCATGGAAAAAAAACGTTTAACTATTACACTATCTAGAAAAAAAACTTGTAATGATGTCTTCAATACTTTTGGTTTTATGATTTTTTTCAAACAAGGAAGTTTCCGCGCCCCACCCTGTCTAACTGTCTATCTATGTCTTTAGCCTGAGTCTGTAGCCTTCAATTGGTGCACGTAAAATAAAAAATTCTAACCTTGCTACTAAAGAAACAGTAACCGGAATCAACTTCATATTTCTTCCTCCCATCAAATATTCTTGCGTCGACTGCTGTTTTTTGACAAATCCGAAATATATCCCGATGCCTCCACATACCGATAGCATCAATATAAACACCGAATAGTCGAAGTACGAAAAATGTTGAAATCTAATTCTGACTTCGGACACGTCGACCTTATTGTCTGTCATTTTAAAGTAAATACAAACAGATACAACGGCCTCGTCGTAGTAACTAAGCTTGACCGCAGATAAAGTCTTGCTTCTAAATATAGAGCAATTTTTCAATTTCCTTTTCTTCCAGCATGTGTGTGGGTGGAGCCTACACTGAACCATGCTATTCAAATCTTAAGAATTGGACCTCAATACTTTTTTTTTGGACTATATTTATAATATCAACAAAAGAAACAATGTATAATATATGTTTAATAACGTTGTGTCGTCTTACTCCTATACATAAAGTGATTTCTAATAACACATTTTCAGAAAAATAACAACCTATCTTTTGGAAAACAACAGCTAAAAATCTTGTATCATATTAGTCCGGTTCATAAAGTATTTTTAAAACATTTTCTGAAGAGTAACCTATCTGCTGGATAGTCGGTAACAACAGCTAAAAATCTTATTCATTAGATTCCTGCATTGCGGTAAGGTAGTTTTTTTAGTTTTGAATTAACTAAAACATGACTTATAACATATTAAACTATGTTTATCTACTAAAACAAAAGAAAACACATTTCCTTTCCCACAATTATGTCGATTTTTAATTTAGATTAATACATTTTTAAGTCATTTATCAAACAAAATTAAATGCATTAATTTAAAAAGGAAACACACTTTAATTCCCACAATTACGTTCGATAAAAAATTGTTCAAATTGAATTCCGCAAACATATTTGAACAATTAAAGGAAACGATTGTCCCTCGTTGTATTAATAAAATGTCTGATCGAGGTATTTCTGCGTGAGTAAAACTATTTAAATCCGGTTTTTTAATGAAAAGTAGACGAAAATTCAGCTAAATTCAAAGATAGGTTAGGCCGTTAGTAATTTATGTTATTAATAAAACAACCGAAGATGTAAAAATGAAGTTATAGAAAATACTATTAGGTTTTAGTCGTAAAATGTTGGACTGATGAACGCCATCTATTGCGTACTCGATACTCTGCCTATTGAGCGTTGGTTCCGGGTTCACGAAATGGACGCTAGGCGGCGATTTCCTTTGACTTTGTCTCAGTATTCACCCAGCATCCGCGCGAACCTGGTTCAACGGGAAGCATGGAAGTATTCTCGCTTTTCAATCCCCGCCTGATTTATGCTGTTTTCACCCAGAACCACAAAATATATTTTAGAGAACTTAACACTCACATTAAAAAGTGTCATTATTTGGTAGTTTTCTCAAAATCACAAATTTTGCAGATTACATATAATTATTAGTGTTAAAAAATTATTAACATAACGTAATATGTATTTGAGAGTAATGTTCCTCGATATTTTAATTAAAATATAAAATGCGGGAATGAGTGGAAGAGTAAGGGAATGATTTCTATTTCTCATTTTCATAGTAACAAACAATGCTGTTACTATGAATATGGTATACTTTTAATGGTTCCGTAATTCTTTATCAAAAATCAAAGTAGCCTATAATATGCCTTGTAATATGTGCTATCCTTCCTTTCATCGACAAAATCGGTCATCCCGTTTCGAAGATTACCCGGAACTAACAGACAGACGGACAAAATTGTTAAAAATTCATTGATACTTGTTAAAAATTCAAATACATTGACTGAAAAGCTATTACTTTAACGTTACAAACAGACACTCCAATTTTATTGATTTGTATAGATAGATACGATGACATTCAATCCAACTCTATACAAATCACAAAAACAGTTTAAAGCTAGGAATAAAAAACAATAACTTTATAGCAATACAAATAATTATGCTCTATACTAAATCTAGCCGTAAATACTGATACACCAGAGAAAAACTCATAGTATTTCTAATCAATGTGAAACCTGTGAATGACATAAAAATTGATTGCATTTTATCGTTTTTGCTCTAATCTTTGTTGAAGATACGTACGATATAAGAGTGTAGTGGGATTTTGAAACAATTGAATTGCTATAATGCAGTACATAATTTAGGTGTGTAGTCAAGTGCAGATTTCTACTCTATGTGCGCTTGTTTTATTCAGCTATCAACAGGAACAGCACGTCATGTGCTGTTAACAGAAAAAGTAATAGTTTTTTACATAGCATTCATACATATTTATATACATACATACACATACACACACATATCACATACATATACATATGTAAATACATATTTTTATAAAAACAAATCTAAGAAATCCTGACTCGTAGCTGTAAATAAAAAATATCTTAAGATATTAATATACCTCAGAAATTCGTGACAGGTATTTTAAAGAAAGAAGTAGGACATGTAGTTCTTAAAAAAAAACAAACTGATTATTTCTTAACCTTTAAATTAAATCACTAATAAAATAGTCTTATATTCGGATCTAATACAAGATTCATATATTCCGATCTAATACAAGTTTCATATATTCCGACATTATACAAGTTTCATATACGAGTATTCCGATCCAATACAAGTTTCAAATATTCCGACATAATACAAGTTTCATATACGAGTATTCCGATCTAATACATGTTTCATATATTCCGATCTAATACAAGTTTCATTATTCCAATATAATACAAGTTTCATGTACGAGTATTCCGATCTAATACAAGTTTCATATAGTCCGATATAATACAAGTTTCATTTTTTGTTTGTAGTAATCATTTAGAATATCCCTCAGTTCGGTTTGCCTTTTGGCATAGGCCTCCTTCCACTTCTATCTATCATATGCAAACCTTGTCCAATAAGGTACTAGTGTGAGACGAACTCGTATATCTTTCTCTCATCTCCTTGTTTTTTTGCACCAGCTCTTGGATAACATAAGGTAACTCGCTTACTCCATTTGTTTGTTGTGCTTTGCAACATTTAAACTGTCCAACTCCACTTGAGGTGATCAATGCGAGTGACTATGGTTTTATTTGATAACGTAAGCTCTATCCACCATGATAATTATGAGTCTCCAATACATTTCAGTACAGTAGCAATGGTGAATTTTCCCATTAATGTAGTACGTCTTCCAATTCTCGTAAATAACTTGCCAAAAAGTTGAAAGTGTTGAATTCTGAAATAAAGGAAAATTAATTTTATAAGTAGAAATATTTTTTAAAATACTGTTAAATGTTATCAATAAAATAAACTCACAATGGTGCAATATGAATATTTGTTTCTCCTGATAGAAAAAAAAAATCTTCGTAACAGTATTTATGGCTAGGCTAGGTAGGACCTATAAAATTAATATATTTTCTTTCAATTCTAGTTCGCCCTTGGATCTTCCTTATATCAAACAAATCGTTTTTTCCTTAAGCAAAATTGGAGGCTGGCCCTACAAAGAATTTGGGATAAAAAAGAAAATAAATCCGTTTTTCAACCATAAATACATATTTATGCTGTGGGTGTTTTTATTCGTGACAGGAGCTTTGTACGTGAAGAACAGATTCGGAGTGATCAGTTTCTTTGAGCTGGGACATACTTATATAACGGTTTTTTTAAATGTCAATTGTACAGTACGTGGATTAGATTTTTTTGTTCGTGATATATCAAATTCAAATATTTCGTTGTATAAGCAGACACCTTTTTGCATACACAGACTATATTTAAATAGAATGTAATGGAATTTAAGCAGAAATATATTATATTTGGAGACAAAATCTTTCTTAGCGTTTGATAAAGTGTTTTTGCTTTTTAATTAAAACGAAATTCTATTTAAATTACAGTTTCGCTTTACCTTGCCATGGTCCAGAGACTATCGATTGGTAATGAAGGATTTTATACAAAAATTCCATCTACTACACTTTAAAGACAGTTCTGAATTTTCTACAAAAGTAAGACATAGTCTCATACATATATAAATAACTGAATGCAATTAAAACATTAAACGGAGGTTATTTTTTTCAGATCTACAACAAAATAGACAAGTATTGTTCGATATTCACAACTTTCCTACATATGCAAATGTGTATAGGGATCGTGTTTTTTAACGTATCGCCCTTAGTTAAAAATTACAATACAGGCATGTTTGATAAACCCAAAGCAAATGGAACTTATGAACATGCCGTATACTACGAACTACCTTTTGACTATTCTACGAATTTTTTTGGATACGTAGCCTTGTTCTTGGCAAATATACCCATTTCATACCAATGTACTGTGGCTGTATGCATGTACGATTTGCTCATATCCATTATGGTGTTCCATGTCTGGGGCCATCTAAAAATACTTAAGCAGAATCTTGCGAATTTTATGGAACCACATACTATCGTTAGGGAAGGGCTCGAATATGTTTACTACGAGGCGGAGGTAACTGAATTAGTGACAAGGGAATTACATAAAAATATCAATCATCACAAATTTGTAAAGGAGTGAGTATTAAAAACCAAGAATATGAAAAATTACATTTACTTTGACGGATCCTTCATCCTTGCGAATATCTCAACCAGGGTATTTCTTAAATGACTCGTTTACTTTCGACTGTTTTTAGTTTCAGTTCAAAGATGATAGCTGCTTTTACACCTACTTTGTGTTTGTACATGTTGTTTCATCAGGTCTGCCTTTGCATTCTGTTTCTGGAATGTTCTAAACTAGTAAGTTATCATTAATTAAAAAAGTTACTAGAATTTATTGGCAAGTGTTGCTGCACAATTAAACACAAGTTACTTGTGAATTACTTTGTTGAACAATTGTCTTATATATTTTGTATTACAGGATTTGGAATCAATATCCAGATACGGACCTCTTACATTAATTCTCGTTCAACAACTCATTCAAATTTCCTACGTTTTTGATTTAATGTCTAGTGTTGTAAGTAAAGCGCCTTCATTGTTACAAATGACAAATAAAATAAAACACTTTTTAAAATAACTAACAAAGTCAGTTGATTTTTTTGTAAACGTTAAGTATTTGATTTCAGAGCGATACATTAAAAATAGATGTATACAATCTGCCGTGGGAAAGCATGGATAAGAAAAACAAGAAGTTTGTGTTATTTTTTCTACAAAGCACACAAAGTCCTCTTAATTTAAAAGCTTACGGTATTGTTATTGGAGTCCAAACAATGACTACGGTATATATTAAACTAATTTACAAAGTAGAAATAAATAAATGCAGTAATTTTAATGATAAAAATTGAACAAAAATTCACTAAACAACCGATTTCTTAATTTAAATACCATTGTTTCAGATTTTGAAGAATTCATTTTCTTACTTCCTTATGCTTCGCACATTGGACTAATAAGTTGACTTAATCTCTACATAAAACCGTAGTCTCAAATATCCAACGTCACAAGCAAACAATCATATAGCTTTTAAATCACCTGTTATTAGGTTTTGAATTTGGGCAGCCGAATTTTGTGAGCTTTAAAGATTGGCGCAAAAATAAAAGCACATTTGAAAAAAATAAAGGCGTGTATTCTTATTGCACTGTCTGTTTAACTTATTTCATCACACTCGTTGATTGGTTTCATATTGATTGAGGTAGAGTATTTCTGGTTTGTCTCCTGAAAAAAGGAAATTAAAATAACAATGAAGTAATTTTTAAAGTGGCTGTTCAACATTTAACATGTTCCTACCTTGCTATTTCCATAAGCTCTTATGAACGGTTCGTCAGTGGGGTGGGGCGGTTCTTTGTAGAGCTTTCTTAATTGAGGGGCCAAAAGCCGTGGGTCAGGGGGTACGTGGGCTTTCCCCCTTGCTCTGTTCACGCGGGACACTATTGCCCCCACGAATATAGTAACCAATGCACCCGCCAACGTGTACCACATATACGAAACCCTCAATATGGGGTTCACTTCAACACTGAAATAAATATTACAAAGCTAAAGGATATAATATAAAATCAGGTAAATCTACAAGTTACATGATATGCTCGGTTCGCTAGGAAACATTGCTACATTGTAAACTTACAGGTCATCCCTTGCAAAATGTGAAGTGCTCTGTGGTAAGGTGAAATTATACTGGCACCCTTCAGTGGTGAGCGGTTTGTGTGGATGATGGATCTGTCCATTCGCTATAGCCATCTGAGCTGTGAGGCACCACCAGGTCATTATCGCTAAACCACTGATTCCTCCCGCCAGAGCACCCTAGTAAAAGTAATAAACAAGTATACATTTAACCTAAGGTTATCTGGCAGAGTGGTATTATATAGTATCTATATTCAATCCTAATACAAAGGTATGGTATATTTTGAAAAAAGCAAATCACCAATAGAATTTAGAAGTAAAAAATACCGTAGTATAAGTAAATAATAACAAGTATTCAAGTGAAAAATACCGTTCCATCAACCCATGGCATCAGTATACCCAAAGAGAACACTCCTAGTTGTGGTCCCATCGTCATAGACTCTAAAGTCATTGTCAATTGAAGAATCGTTCCCATCTTTTCTACAATGAACACCAAACCTAAAAGCACATTTTTAGTATAATAACAGTCACAAGCTTCCTACTTTTTAATTCTAATAAGACCTACATACGATTACATTTAAAGATTGCTAATAAAACTACTCGTAAGTCAGAATTAATGGACATTGCAACAATTATAAATAGAAAATGAAAAATTTTGTTTACCTACGCATAGGATCCCTAATAGTACCACTACTGTTCTCATCATCCACGTTGACTCTTTATCTGACAGCTGCCTTTTAAAGAATGGCTTGTAAAAGTCTTCTAAGACTACGGCTGACATGGAATTCAGGCTTGTTGAAAGCGAACTGAAAATTAATTCAATTGAAAAATTATAAAGTCTAAATCTTGTTTTTGCTCATTTCCTATAAAACTACGTATGAATGGTTTATTCCTAATTTAATACCTTAATGCAGCACTAAAAATACCCGCAATGAACACACCAGGCAGCCCAGGAATGTCTCCAAGAACATCCATCACCAGTAGTGGCAATAGTTGATCTTTGGCCTTCGCTAACTACAAATAAATGTATACAAGAAAGCAATCCAAATTAAAGTTTAAAAATCAATAGTTCTATAAATTGGTCTTACCTTGGTCTGCAAAGGATCACAATCGTAGAAACGAGCGTAGATGAGTAAACCGCAATACAGGCAGAAGCAATAGAGAAGTGAAATTCCAATACAGAACAACACAACTGCCCTGAAAAAAACCAATATACCTTTAATATAATTCAGGTTCTACGTCAATGTTTAGTTTCAGACATGAAAACTTCAAATTATTAATAACTAGATATTGCGCGCAAACTCGTTAACGAAAACCGCATACAATTTTATATTTCTGAAAAAATTTAACCCATCTTCAGGATGCCATTTATCTCCTTATCAAATTGTATCAACATTTTTGCAAAGGCTTAGTCGTTAGAAAGTTGTGCCTTTTCATAATTCCGATTTTTTCCAGTGCCGTATAAAGTCGTATCATGCACGAAACGATACGGCGTAAAACCGAACGCATCTGAATAGGCACTAACAGCCTGTCTGAGACTTTACTTTTGCATTGAACATGATCATCGATAATGCGACGTGAAAAATCGTGGTTTGAACTTAAAATTTATATAGGTAGGTAACCTACCATCATATAGTTATATCTATAAGTACATAGTCTATCGAAAACGCTCACAACTATTCGGCCTATCAACATATGGTTCCAATATGCGTCTTGGCTTTTCAGCGCTACCACAAAGCAATATCAATTTCGCGTTGTGTATGTTAAACAATGAGCACAACGCGTTGTGAGCAGTTTTTTCGCTGTGCGTTTCCAGTCTTTGTAATTTAATTACCATTTAGCTCCTCTTAGTGTGGGTAAAGCTAGATAACGTTGAACCATGGTTTGGTTAACCGCATTCGCCTGAAGCCAATAGATTAGGCCTCCAAAAACGAGGTTCCATATGGTATGTCGCTCCAGAGGACTGGGATTTATGCTAAAATAAAAGGCTTATTTTAATAAACTATAAAATGTTTTAAAAAGCTTTTCAGCTTTTATAAATGTCAGTACATCGTCAGCCGGCCTTCATAAAATATATCCAACTTGAGAGATTCTGGGTTGCTTGTAAATTTATATGACGAGTATATATTAATAGATCAGTAATTGTTGCCTCCAACAAACATTTGTTAAACAAGCAGACGGCCTTATTAAACGGTATCTTCCTTGTAGATCTACATAAAGATGCCTGCCTTATTTAACCTCCTATTAAATAAGTTAACAATTTTATGTAGCACTAATTTCTCACTTAGGTAGTTCGATCCTCCCGCTTTCCATATTTCTTTGCCAGACCACGCCGATTCCTCCCAAATCAAATGTTCCTTTGACCGCTACAAGGGCCATTGCACCTAACATCACTGTTATTTGAATAACATCTGTCCATACAACAGCTTGTAGGCCACCCTGTGGAAAAACACGACTCTATTATGTTGTTGCCTATGTGACTTGTTTGAGAAATCATGCTATAAAGTAAGCCTATGAAAGTCTGTTATAATTATGAATGTTTTAGTACAAATAGTATAGATTTACCGCAGATTGTTAATACTGCAACACAAATATATCAGGTAAAATTCAAAATATTCAGATCGAGTACTAGGGAAACATGTACATATGGTAAATAAATTGATAACTTACGGCACTGGTGTAAAATATGCAGACTAAACATACTATCGGTGTTATTATGTGGATGTTCACGCCAGTTACTGGAAAAATAATCATTTGTTTTACCTAACCGTTACTCTTATCGAATGTTGGCATATCTGTTGAATGCAATGAGAAATAAATACCTTGATTAAAAGCAAGAGCAGGTACGTAAATTACTATAGGTAGCCAGCCTATCTAAAATAAAGGAAAATTAAATTAGATGTGTACCATACAATGATCAATTTAATATTATTTTTTTCTGAAATGGTCTTACTTACCAAAGTAATAGTAAACAGTATGGATCCAAACAAACGCACTCTGTTATCGAATCGAAGTGATAAGTACTGAAAATAAATTATTTTAAAATACAAAGTTTTTTGTTTTGTAAGTAATATAAGTGCAAACCATTCTAAATACCTCATAGTTGGAGGTTATTTTCAAATCATGAAAAACAGGTAGATAAACTTGCGTCATGACAATGGACATCAGGAAAATACCTCCCATTAAGTAGCCTAGTTGGGTTCCGTACATATATACTTCTGTTGGTGATCCTAATAGTGTTATACCTGAAATAAAACTGTAAAAGGACTAGTAAACCCATTGTTGCTTTATATTGAATACGTATAATATGTAAGTAAGTTCGAAATAAAGTGAATAAAGAAATACTTTCGGGTGAGACATACATATGTATGTCTGGGCCGAATTTCGTACACGATACCGTATTATATTTCACTGTCACACAGATGCCTTTAAAACTTTTTACCTTTCATAGTCTGCCTAAATTAACTTAAACACAATGAACGTTTGTCTGAATCAACGCTTTATTTTGCTGAATAAATAAAAGACCTCTAATACATTTGGCCATTCATCATTTTCTACATTTTACGAATTTTTGTTTTTTAATTTTGAATCCTATAATTTACCTATGATGAACTCATGTTGTGATGTTACGTACCCAGAATAGTGTATACCGAATACCTTATATTCTGTTTTTAAAAAATTTCAGATTTTAAATAGATTTTTACAAAAGTTCCAATTCAATGAAATCGGATTAGCAGTGTACATATGTATTCGTGTACTTAGACAAATATAGTTATGGTGGTCAATGCCATATGTGTATGCTATGGACATATATAAAAAAGGTAAAATTCAAAGATTTTCATTAATTTATGGGGCATTAAAACATAAATACCTTGCCACCAAAGACATGGCCACTGGAACCACTTTCATATTTCTACCACCGAGCAAATAATCATTTTGAGAACTCTGTTTTTTCATGAAACCCCAATAAACACCGACAATAGCACTTATAGCTAACATAAAAACGAACACAATGTAGTCGACCCATGAGAATTTCTGCATCAGATGTGCAATGTCATCCACTTCTTGCGTACCCCCCATGGTGTGCTTTACGATAGCTCAGTAACTGACCACATATCGTAGAGGAAATGCCGAGGAGGCTTCCTATATTCAAATGGCATAAACCGCTGAGATGTTAGTGCTAACTTAAATATACATACATGACAGTAGAATCGCCAAGAACTAAGGAATCCTCATAGTTTGTTAAAAAAAAAACAATACTTACTTACTTAAACTATCATCAAAAAAGGTATGACATTTTCTTGTATCAATATTAATATTTATCGTAATTAATAAGTAAGTCATAATATGCTTGAACTATGGGTTTTAGTTTTGATAAAAATGCGATCTTGGTATATTGTGATATTATTATTTACATATCAATGATTATCAGAATATCTATGATTATATTCATCTACTAAACTATTAACGAATCGTGTAGGTATTTAATAAAATATCTAAAATATCTAAGTTTCTTTAGGGTGACACTAGCCAGATAGACGATTGAATTAGAGTACAAAAACAACTCCTAAAATTCCTAAGACATATTTAAATTGGAGACCTTTTTACTGCAATATACATCTATTATGCATTTATAAAATCATAATTTCCGACTTCATATATCAACACACAGTCAAAACTACCAATTATGAAACGGTATTAACTTGAAACAATAGTTTAAAAAACCAGTGAACACGTTTTCGAATTTGATCTACTGTACATGCCTCACTATCGCTGATCAATCTGGTACAATGAAACAATTACGATAACTCGCAATTTAAAGGAGGATGTTGCGGGACCCCCTTTATAGCAATAGGCGCTAAATTGGGTTGAGAGTTGAGACATCAGATCAAACAGGTATCTGCGAGGTAATCTGCTTGAACAAAAATATAGTATGAACCCATTTCAAAGTGTAAGATAATAACAGGCAAATTTGGTTTCATACTTCTAATAATGATTTATTCCTAACAGCAGAGATGTTATTAAAACTCGACCAATAGGTCATATCTATTCTTTTAAAAGAGTTTAAAATCTGGTCTGATCTAAATGAAGTCTTTAAAAAATGATAAGAACGATAAATCAGATAGAGGCATGATGCAGGTTTTCGCATAACTTGTGTGTTGTGGTCACAATACCTAACCTAACCTAACCCAGCTGATGTTTATTGAAATAGGTAATATCCATTTTACAATCTTAGAATTTAGTTCGTTGTCGAATAAGACGCAATTTTCGTTTTGTGATATACTTGTGGCTACAACTTGAACAAAAACTTTCAATGAGGAGTCTCGACTATATGCCAATAAATATGTGGGCCACACGATACCAAGGCGTATTGAAAATGCGAATGTCTCATTTTTTTTTAAGAACCCTAACTGCGGCCCTATTGGCCTTCGCAGCGTAACCGGACTAACCGCGCGGCGAGTGCTTCCCCGCAAGGGAGCGAGGCGCAGCCTAGCTGCGCTTCGCCTCCTTGCGTTGATGCCCTCATAGCCGGGCATTACGTTGGGTCTACAAGCCTTAAGGCTGGGAGGACATCCCTCAACAGGTGCAAAGTGCAGATCTAGACTACAGGCTCATCCTAAGGGCACCCATAGTGGGCTCGGACCTCGCTTAGGTGGCGCTGTTTTGTACGAGTGAATCTATTGCGAATGTCTCATTCAATGCGCCGCACTTTATTTGAGGTAGCCGCATTACATCACGACGTTTTTAATCTAGCGCTAACTTGTAATATGGTTTGTTAAAACTATTTGACTTCGACATCAATTTAAGCTAGTTACCGACTTGCTATAAGTAACAAGAACAGCCCTCACCCCGCCAAATGACAATGATCTGTCATTGAGTACATATAAAATTAATTTGCAATGGCAGAGTCGATTTGGATTGGAGGAGGGTTAGACAGTCACACATTCTGCACTTTTCTACACCAACAAAACGTCGAAAAGCTTTGAGAGGAGGTTTGATCTCGCGAAAAGTAAAGGTTTCAAGCCCAAAGAAATTATCTGAGTTCTTTGGGGAGACTTGTGACCCATAGCCACATATGCATGCATCCGCTAGTGTAATAGGTGCAATCTAGAGATTTTGTAACATGGTTATAGAAAGAACGACGGAAGGTTCAACGGACAAAAGAGGCTTTGCGTTAAGTCCCATTCACACCATTGGCACACTCAGTATCAAAACTCAAAAAACAAAATGTACATTGAGTGTTTTTGCTCATATTCATTCATTGCCTTTTCAGACAAAAATAATTTTAAAAACTTATTTTATCCAATTTGTTTGAGTTTTGAATTATTTAATAAATGTTGCGTGCTTTATAACTTAGACTAGATTTTTTAAATCAGACTTGGCTGTCTTTCATCCATCCATTTTATTGGTGAAAATAATTAAAAAAGCAAATGTCATAACAAAAAAGTTGTTGCCTGCTTGCATGTTGTTTTGGATTTTGGATCATTTCTTTCAAAAATTGCTTAAATATTAAATAAATATTTTTTCTAGTAAACTACAACTAAAACAATACTATGGCAGGTCTTTTACTAAGTCCTACTGAAAAGGTTTATATTTTACACGGGGTTCAAGTAAGTCTTATATTTGGATAACCTAAAACGTATTTGTATGAATTAAATAATATTTTACCTAAATGGTGATTAAATAATATAATTTGTTCTCTTTTTAGGATGACTATCGCTCTGATGGCAGGTGCAATATTGACTATCGGCCAATGGAACTAGAAACAGACGTAGTTAGTAATGCTAGTGGCTCAGCGAGGCTCAGACTTGCAAACACAGACATTCTCGTTGGAGTTAAAACAGAAATAGATGTTCCAAAACCTGATAAGCCTACTTTGGGAAAGATTGAATTCTTCGTTGATTGGTAAAAACGGGGTTGTTATTTTGGTATTAACACGCACACTTCGCTTTTTTTAATCTTAGATTAGTGAAGCAGTTAATAGCAAATTGAGGTGAATTCAATATACTGAGAATGTTAACTAAATAATATTGAAATTGTGTTTTCAGCTCAGCAAATGCAACACCAGAGTTTGAAGGCAGAGGTGGGGAGCAGTTAGCTAACAGCATTTCCAATGTTCTTCAGAGGGCATATCACTCTTCACAAGCATTTGACCTGAAACAACTTTGTATATTTGAGGGAAAACAGTGTTGGAAACTATATGTGGATATCCTGGTAACAACTTTTTTATTCAGTATTAAATATAAAGATACAGAAATTGTATAGTTTCATATTAAAATAACAGATGTTAAAGTAAAATGCATCCCCAACACCCATAATTTCATAGCATCACAACCCCAGAGGTTACTCAAATAAATTGTTATTCCAGATTCTAGAATGTGGTGGAAATCTGTGTGATGCAGTGTCGTTAGCAGTAAAAGCAGCACTCTTTAACACAAGGATACCATTTGTTAAAGCCGCACTCATGGATGGAGGGGATGTAGACCTACAACTGTCCGATGACCCTTATGATAGCAAACATCTTGAAATTGGAACTGCACCCTTATTGGTATTGCTGTGTTTAATAATTTTCTATTTATGTATAAAAGAATTTAGTATGTTAAGTTGCATCTACAGCTTTGAATGATACATACCTGAAATGATGATTATTGATGTAAACATTAAAAAACATAGTTTGAGACATAAAACTACATTCCAAATATTCTAATGCGTTTAGGTGACACTTTGCAAGATAGGAGATAAATGTGTAGTAGACCCATCAGCTGAAGAAGAAAGCTGCAGTGTCATATCTCTTGTTGTTGGAGTCACCGGCAACCCTAGAAATTACTGTAATCCTAAAGATATAGACAAAACCAAAGAAGGTGGCGGGAAATGCAGTACCATTGGCATGAATGGAACTGGCAGTGTTGCACCAAAAACCCTAAAAGATGCTATTGAACAGGGATTGTAAGTAAATTTTATATGAAAATCTGTTTTTTAAGATTTATCAAAAACATTGTATTATATTCTTTTAACTTTTAGACAAAATTATTTTGATAGTAATCTTAATACTTTTAAACCTAAATTTAATCAATATTCCAATATATTTGAGAACAATTACAAAAGGAAATTTATTTTTAATGCATTTAAAATCAATGTGTTAAAAATACTTTATATTTCCAGAAAAGCAGCAAAATTTCTGGATGAGGCCCTTGGGAAAGCATTATTACGAGAAAGACAAGAGAACAGTGGGTTTAATAAACATTCCTATGGATTTCTTAAATAAAACACATTTTTACCCATTTACCTTTATTTAATGTATTTATTTTGAAACCTACAATCTAAACAAAAATAATCACATTCAGTCATATTAATATCACATTCAAAAATAGGTGTCTCATATATTTGTACCACTCAATAATAATTGAGAGAGAGAAAATTAGGCCTTAAACCAAAATATAACTATTCATAAATTAAAATATTTAGATAAATTTGAAAAACTTATAAAAACCAAAAACAAGTGTTTTATTAAAAAGGCATCAAGGAATGTGTATGATTCTACACTACAGTTAGAACCTCTACAACTATAACATAAAAGTTATTTTATTTTGTCACAGTTATTTCAATTATTGTATTAATTTTAAACACCTACAAACTACTGCTAAATTTATAGATAAGAAAGTTATAAACACTTGTCAGCTGGGGATTCCAGCTTACATGTTTGTTACCCCAATGCTTACTATTAAATGAGAAAAAAGCTCTTTCCAAACTATATCTGTTCGACTTTGTGAGAACATTTGATGGCCATTAATATAAGCTGACACATTTTTGAAAATTTATTAAGGTGGATGACAAATGTTTAAACTTTGATATTTTGAATTTTGTATAAATCTAAAAGCAACTAATTATAGAAGTATAATTACTAGTCTGATTATGGATACGAAGTATTGTTTTTTCTTGTAATCCTGTTTACTTCTTGGGTTGAACTGGGGAAAGCAGTTCGAAAACTGCTTCAATGTTTCCAGCAGTGCTTTCCAAAAGCTGGGTGAGCCAACCTCCATCATCATTGAATCCCATGGATAGCATTTTGCTCAGAGCTGCCTCAACAGCTGGATCTGGAAAACAAGACAATTTATTAATATTAAAAGAATAGGTAAGATAATATCCCAGTCCGGTTTATAGAATAAGTAACACTTGACTTTCCCACCCAACCAAAAAATAAGAAGTCATATATGTAAGTAAAAATAATTACATAATTATATTATATTGCAATAATAATATCTTGGTTGGTAAATAAAATTTTATCGATCCATGACTGGTTTCATTATGATAACATTGTTGTTATACCTATATGAGTCATTAGGATTGGCTCTTATAAACATGTAAACTAATCAAATTCAGAACAATAATATATATCTAATATAACCTATATAAGTAATGTAACTGCACTTATAGAATATACTTCATAAACAAGTAATTTACAATGAACCACCAATTTTTAAATATAAATTTATTTGAATAGAAGGGAATAAATCCTAAAGTAAAAATTGGAGATACATAATTTATATACCGCATGCCTTGTTACTTTAAATTTATATGCACATGCGAAATACTTATAAATTATTTATTTTAAAATATTTAGAATGCAAAAACACCCGCTTTTGTATAAAATTGGCGTCTATTCGCTTCTTCCAATCAGTGGTTCAGTTTATCGCAGTGATCATTGTGTCGTACATATTGAAGCATAAAATGTTATTTATTTAATTAAAAAACCAAACATTTCTTGTTAAATTATGTAAAGTATCATAACTTACTGGGATGTGGTTTTCTTGGCTGAGTTTGAGCTTTACCAGCAGTTTGGGTTTGGCCTGCACTAGGTTGGGGCAGTGGGGCACTGGTTTGGGGTGGCACTCCAGAATGCTGTGGTGGAGCTGTCGCCTGGGGTACGAACTGTGACGCCATCGGGATAGTGGTTGTAGGTTGTTGCTCTGCCTCTTTAAGGCTTAAAGCTAAAGGTTGAATTAATTAACGTTAATAATAGGTTCCTGATCAGTTATGTAAGGACAAGAAAAGAAATATTGAAAAATAGTTTTACGTAGGTAATTATTAAAAAACATTTTATGAACAACTAAAAACTTACCAGCAGTTGCAGCATTCAAAGGTGGGTACAAGTTTTGCCCAGCAGAAATATTGACACGATTCTGGAATTCTTGTGGCAAGTTAAATCCGATTGGAGCCATTGGCTCTTGACCATTCTCCTTTACGTAGGCATCCATTAGATCTAATGAAATAATTAATTATGATAACAAAAAAATATTGCATTTTTTTACATCCATTTAATCTTTTTGTATAATTACCTTTCTCCTTATTGATTACAGTCCAGCCATCAGCTTTGTCTGGAGAAGCTTCTCTCTTCTCTTCACCACTGGTGGAGGAGACTCCAGACTTCACACTGATCTTATCAGCCTCAAAGTGGTTCCTGTCACCCTGGCCCATTTCAACATCACCTTGGGTAGATGAACCATTAGCTTTGTTTACATTCCCTAAGTACAATTGGAGCAGCTTTTGGATGTTCTCCATATTGATCTGGTCTGGAGAGAAAGGACACTGAGGGATTGTGGGTTTTACATCAGGTTTCTCCTCAGGTTGTGTAGGAGCTTGTTCAGCTTGGTTGGCAGATGCTTCAGTAGATTTCTGAGGCTGTGTAGAAGCCTGCGTGTTGGCGCTGGCTTGGGCTGAAGTTGAGGGTTTGGATTCAAGGTTCAGATCTAGGTCAACATCTCCAGCGAGGTTTGCGAACTCGTTCATGTATGTTGCGAATGTTTCCAACCAGCTAGAGCGCGGCCTGCGGTGATGGTCGCGACGGTGAATGTGGTCACCATGCTTTCTGTCCCCACTCTTATCGCGGCGGTTTCTCTTGTACGGGCATTCTTCACCCACGGTAGCCACTGTCTTCAGAAATTGACGAGACCTCTTGATAGCGGCTTTAATCACGTCACGCTATAAGGAGACAACATGTTAACTCAAATTTAACTTAATATTTTAAATCTAATATCATAAGGTTATATTTAATTTTCTAAAAACTATTTGGAAAAATCCTGAAAGAAATTAATAAAAATGAAAAATACTCACTGGAAGAGCAGGTGTGGGTATGCGCACCATGCAATGCTCAGAGTGCTGTCCTTGGCTTTCACATTTTGAACAAAGATCAAAATCTCGGCAAACAGTGCACTTGTAGCGGAAACCTGTGACTGGAGAGTTGCATCCATCACATACTACCCCATAGTGCTGCTTAGGGTCCGGACCTGTAAATTAAATATGTAAGTAAATAAATTCATCATGCTGCAAGTACTACAATTTTTTTTATTTCTATGCCCTTTGAAAGCTATTGAAAACAACCAAAGACAGATTTAGGGTGATCTTGTGCATTGTAAGTTGAAAGTTCATCAGCATAAAAATCCTAAATAGCAAATTTATTTAGGTCATGAAATCAGTAAAATACAAAGAAAAAGAGGGTAATTTAATTCCCTTTACATATTTATTTCCTTAAAGAAATAAATTACAAGTTCAATTAAAATGGTTGTGAAAACATTATGGTAATTAATTCATAACAAAACCTGTTTATTGGTTGAATTGACAAGTTTATATGAATCAAAATTGCAAACTCATCCTAAACTATGCTTTCTATGTTAGTGTTGTTTTGAGTGGTGGATAAACGATTTTTATACAATACAAACACACAAGAAGCAAATTTTTATTCTTATAACACATCAACTTTCATTTAATTACAGAACATTTGAAATAGCATTTTGTGAGCAACAAAACAGTATAATTAAAACAACAAGGACATACTTTTAGATTGTTAAATGTGAAACAAATGTACAAAATGTTATGATGAAATATGAGTAATTACCTTGCAAGGTATCTGGGAAAGCTGTAATCACAATATCAACATCTTCATCCTTGGGTGTCTTCTCTTTTACATAAACATAAAGTTTCAACACATCCGTAGTAGGCTTGGGTGGATGCGGGTAGACACTTGAAAGAGTCACATGGCCTTGAGATGCTTCAGTCAGTATCCTATGCATTGCCCCCAAAGCTATCATCACTTCATCATCTGATGATATTACCACATCATCACCTTCCTCATCTAAAAAACATTTTGTTTTTTAATATTTTTTACTCAACTAAACCAATATTAAACTGCAAATTAATAAGAAGTAATATCAATTAATTACAGATCTAGAAAATCTCTTTGCCATCCAATTTATTTATTTTTTGTCAAAAACTTGTACTTATCAAAAATAGAAACACAAACTCAAATTTTACCTTTCCATGCAACAGAATATGTTACTTGACGTAACCCTGGGAAGACATCTTGAAGTTTAGCATTGAGATAATGGAAGCTTGTAACAACACTTTTCTCAATCCCAAACCTGCGGACCTCTGGCTTGGAATTATCGGTCCAGTAAGTGAAAACTTTGAAAGGAACTAGGTCTTCCATGGCTAAAGAAAAAAATATATTTTTATGAATTTTTACTTTTTATAGTAACTGTAGATGATCACTAGTTTTTACTTATAACAATAAAAACTTATAGCTATTTCTTATCCACACTGTCCTATATTTATAAGTCGCTTTTAAACAGATAACGCTTGTTTACAAGATAACAATAAATATCATCAAGTATGTCAATTTATAAATGTAAAAGTATATTTTACCCGAGTTCGATGTTTCAATATTAACATATTCTCAAATCTCATAAAACATTTTCCTACTAGCATTAGGTAAAAAATAACACGCAATTTAAAGATGGATATAATCCTTACCTTCAGATATTCAAACGCAAGAATTGAAATACAAAAATACGTTTTATACACTCTTCACTTTATTGAGTTAGAAGAGAAACTGTTCAAGAGAGTATTCGTCACGTAAATATATATATGTAAACTTAATGAATCATCAGTTATCGAACATTGGAGAACGCGAAGCAAAACTATTATTTGTTGTGCAACAATCTTGCCCTAAAATGACAATTCAAAACCGTCTTCACGGTATTTATTTACCTACTACGTGAAATGAACCGAATAATTGGAAATTATTTTTGTATAAAAATAAAAACACATGAATAAGAAATGAATACTTTCTCAAACCCACAAATAAATATTTTATCAAACTATGTACAATTTTATTACGTTTTAGTTGTAAAATGATTTTAAAAGTAGGAACACTGAATTTTTAACTTTTCTGCGTGCATTGAATTTTCCTTTTTTTTTCGTTTTGGAATGATCTGGATTCCAAGTTTTCAGCCAAAAAAGTAATCTTGATGTGCCTGGAATGTTACATTAATATATAGGTCACGCCGCTACTTCACTTTGTAACTTGCAATGTAATATTTTACAGGATATCCTTAAAAACCTTGTAAATACCTAGTTCGTTCATCACGGGAGATCGAAGATCGAGTTTCGAATATTTTTACCGTTTTTTCCAACCCTTTTTGCAAATACACTTTTAGGGTTTTAGGATATTTTCCCGTTACTTGTGTTATATAAACAGTGGCGTAACTAGGGGGTGGCATGGTGACCAATTGCCTACTTGGAATGGAAACTACAAAAATGTTCTCCAGATTTTTTAATGGCATGAGCGTGTAGTGTACTTGTACTTGGAATGACCTAAAAAGGCACCATTCAAAGTCAAAGTCAAAATGTTTTTATTCGATTAGACTTAAAATAAGCACTTTCAAAGCGTCATTTTTTTTTTTACAACCACCGGTTCGGAATGCTATTTCTACGGGGAAGAATCCGGCAAAAAACCTCCGTAGTTGCTTTTTTCAATATTCAATTACAAAATTTTCTACTACAAATTACAATTTTTCAACATAATAATTCTAGCTACACTCTAACTGTCAATAAGATAAACCCGTGCAGCTAATTAAATTACTTCCATATATCTTTATCCTCTACATAATTTTGAATTTTATAGTAAGCCTTCTTAATTAAAATTTGTTTAACATATTGTTTAAATTTCATATCTGACATTTCTGTTACATTTCTTGGAATTTTATTATAAAAGCGAACACAAGTTCCAATAAATGACTTACTAGTTTTTGCTAATCTAACTTTAGGGATACGTAATTTATCATTATTTCTGGTATTTATACCGTGACCTAGTCTATCAAACTCATTTAGATGTTTCCTTACATACATAATATTGTCAAAAATATATTGGGACGGTAAGGTGAGTATATCAATTTTCTTAAATAATTGTCGTAATGAATGTCGCGGCTTTAAGTTATACAGAGCTCTTATAGCTCTTTTTTGTAAAATAAATATCGTATCTGTTTCGGTCGCACTACCCCATAGTAGTAACCCATAGGACATAATACTATGAAAATGTGCAAAATATACCAGTCTAGCTGTCGGGAGATCCGTTAAATTTCTTATTTTCCTTACTGCATATGCCGCCGAGCTTAATTTACTACAAATTAATTCTAAATGTGCGTTCCACTGAAGTTTTGAATCGATATTAATGCCTAAGAATTTAGTAAATCCTACGATATCGAGCACATCATTATTTATTTTAACATCTGTCGATAATGTCCGCACGTTTGGCAAAGAAAATTTGAGACATTTAGTCTTGGTACTATTAAGAAACAAATTGTTAGAGTTAAACCAATCTGTTACTTGTTTTAAAGTTGAATTAATTTCATTTTCTTCGTTATATTTTCTGTTGGTTTTAAAAATAAAACATGTGTCATCAGCAAATAAAATTACTTCATCAAAAATTTCATCTAGCATAAACGGAAGATCATTGATATAGACTAAAAACAAAAATTGACCCTTGAGGCACACCCATTTTTACAATAGTACTACCGATCTGAATTTTTTGAACACGCTCGTCTAAATAGGATCTCACATAGCCAAGTGAAAGATTGTCAAAGCCATAATATGATAATTTCCTGAGGAGAATGGTGTGATCCACGCAATCAAAAGCCTTAGAAAGATCACAGAACACCCCAATAGCGTCTTGTGATCCCTCCCAGGCTGCAAATATTTTACGTACCAGATCTACTCCTGCATCTGTTGTTGACCGTCCTTTGGTAAACCCGAATTGTTGGTGATGTAAGATCCCATTCAGATTGAAGAAACACGATAGTTAAGTAAGCATAAGTTTTTCAAAAATTTTACTAATAGCAGGTAAAACTGATACTGGCCTGTAATTCGATGGATCTTGGTGACTACCTGCTTTATATATTGGAACTACTTGACTAGGTTTTAGCGACTCGGGAAATTTACCTTTTTCAAGACTAGTATTAAACACTTTTGAGAGGATAGGAGCAATTACGTGCACTATTGAACCGAGGGCTTTAATCGAAAATCCCCACAAGTCCTCAGTCGATTTTATACTTAAAGATTTAAATGCTTTGATTTTATCGTCCTCTGACACGCTGTCAAATTTAAAAACGACCGGTGTAATTTTTACATGTTTTTTGAGGTAATTCACAGCTGTAACACAAGACGATGAAAGATTTTTTGTGATATCTACTGGTATCCGAGTGAAATATTTTTCGAAAACGTTAGCTGTTAGTGAATTTTCCGAAATCAGTTCGTCATTTATATTTAAAGCTATATTTCCCTGTTTCGGTATTAATTACATTCCACGTCGTTTTAATTTTACTGTACGATTTTTTTATTTTATTACTCAGATACATAGCTTTCGCTTCCTGACAAACTTTTTAAACAATTTTGAATATCGCCTAGCATAATTATAAAATTCTACATTATTATTTATTGATTTTTGTCCGTACAATTCATATAAATTGTTCCTACATCTCCTTATGCCTCGAGTGGCCCAATCACAAAAACGCAGATTCTTTTTTGGTTGGATTTGTTTTTTTTTGCAATATTTGTTAAATTCCACTTTTATTTGTTCAAACATATTATTATACAAAACATCTGGGTCATCTTCCATTAAATTTATATTTTTATTTTACCTTTAACTGCCTCACTAAATTTGCCTAAGGACTTATTATTTAAGTGTCTAATTTCTATTACGGATTCTTTTCTTTCCTTTTAAATTCAAGTTTCACTACTTGAGCCGTGTGGTCTGATCTAACACCATTAACTATAAATTTTTCTATCACCGGGCAGTTTAAAAATTCATTCTGTTTATTTGCCACGGGCCCAGGAAGGTCTAGTTACGCCACTGTATCTATCATTGCTTCTTGCCAAATTTCATGATTCTGGATTAACGGAAAGTACCTACATACCTACCTTCGAGATTTTCATTCCTTCAGTGACGAAACGCGCATTAAAACGGTTCTTTTCATTGCGTTTAATTAGTTTTTTTTGCAGATGGTTCCTCGGATCTGATGGAAAGTTATTTAAAGTTATATTGAGAATGATGACCTAAAATAAGATATCCAGCTTCTCGTATTTATCATAAACTCATTTCATTAAAGCGCAAAGTTTATGTCTAACGTCGTCGCCACTGTCTCCACGTGCTCCTGGAAGGACTGATCGACAGACGGACAATAAGTATTTTAGTAGGTAGTTTTATTCGGTCTGCAACCCTAAAAAGGGTTATCGAGATCTCTGAATGACTACGAACCAAAATTCCACCCTTGACTGAAAACCACCTTTTTGACTGGTTTTTTAAATCATTTACTTCATACCTAAGTTTAATCTATCTTTGAATTCAAAATTTCTTTGTGGCCTAAATCTTGTCACTATTTAAATTTATTACTTTGAAGATTCTACAAAAAAAAACAAAATTCCGAAAGAAAATTTCAACCCCCTAAAATGTTTAAATTCTAAAACAACGAATTCACGATGTTAATAGATAAATTTTCAGCTTTGTAGTTAAAAACTACCTACACTCCCATAGAAAATAACAATTCCCGTTTTTCAATTTTGAAGATCTAAAACTGTCAATATTACTTTATAGAAACATTTGTCACATTGACATTTGAAATGGATTTTGTTAAAAAATTTTAAGGGTTTAGTTTTTTTGGTACTGATCCCTAATTCTTTTAAAAGTCAAAGTAGCCTATAATATGCTATTCTTAAAAAAATCGGTCAAATGTTAAACATTGTTTTTGAGAGTAAAATACATTCCTAAGCATTGAGTAAAACCTGTTATTTTTTACATTACAGACACTGCAAGATTATTTATTTGTATAGATTTTGGATTGTGTCGGTTTAACTTATTTTGGGGTTTAGGACTTCTGGGTTATGGTAGTTGTGCTTAGGGGGGGGGGGGAGCAATCGTCGCCATCGAATCCACCCAGATCCGCCATGCTCCTCAAGTATTCATCCAACTAAAAACTTATTAATACATTTCTTCTGTTCCTTACTATTTTAAGAAACTACTTATAAGCAGCCCACCTGAATTTTTTAAACCAAATTACATTTATTGAAATTACACCTATTATATTTTGGTCGAACATAACATAAAAATACGAAAACATTTTGAATAGACAAATTTAAATATTTTACTTATTACTCTTGATGTTCTTTATCAGTAATGGTTTCTACAACTTTAGCTTCATACTTCATTTCATCTCCGAACTTGGGTGGCCCTCCAATTTGTGTTGTTTCAACAGCATTTAGTTCTTCATTTAGCTTTTTGGCCAAGAAATATATTTCTGCAAGGGCTATAATAAGTGCACACATCACTCCAAGAAGTAGTCTAAAGCCAAAGTCCAAGTTTCCAACCATCCATTCAACACCTCTAAATCCAAACAGGAAACCAGCAAAAATTGACAGTATAAATTGACCAATTGCTATCATCTGACGGTTAATTTGTTTCACTGAAAAATAATAACAATAATGAGAAAATTGGTTAAGTAGATATTACAAATAGTTATAATAATAACAACACACAAACAATAAATTATTTACATAGGTCTCACTTAAAAACTGAATACTAACTTTGATAGGCAATGCTGTCTTCAGGGTAATTAATTCTGACATTATCAACAGATTTGGTCATTTTCCTATACTCCCTGGCTTCTTGTTGAGCTCTGAGTTTAACACACCTTGCTTCTAAAACTGGATTTCTTTTAATTATTTTATTTTCAGGTGTTTTAATAGCACTTCCTTGAAGTAGTTCATGTAAGTGTTTTTGAGATTTGTTAATCTTGATATATGAATATAACCAGTCAATATCAGATGTTAAAAGGTATGGACTATTTTCTTTCACAGTTTCTTTTTGGGTTTCATTTTCCTGTTCATTATCTTCAGTAGCTTCATTTTCAGATGTTTCTGAACTTTGGTCTTTTTTAATTGTTTTCTTTTTTTCTTGTTCTATTTTTTCTTTCCTGTCTTTCTTACATTGTTCTTCTTTATCAGCATCATTTTCAATTACAATGTTTGGCTCTTCTATAACTACTGTCTCTTTAATTTGTTTTATAATTTCAATATCTTTATCTGTTAATTGAGCTGATATTTCTTCGCCAGGTTTCTTTTTCTCAAGATCAGCTTTGTTCTTGTTTTTTATGAATGTTTGAATGTTAGGAGGAATTTCACAAGACAATGTTAATGTTTCCAAAAAATCCAAAAGGCTTTTGGATGGAAATATTTTAAGGTTGGTATCAATGAGAGAGCCCTGAAGATCCATTTTACTTTGCAATATTGAGTTTATGGTTTAAATCAGCATACAAGTCTCTCAACTCTTCTTCCTTTTCTTCAAAAGCGTTATCAATCCTTTGGCATTTAAAGTTCATGTCATCAATGAACTGATCCCATGCTTTCTGCCTCTTTTGTTTATTATCTTCTCTTCTTTTTTCAATTTCCTTAAACAATTTAATAAGATCAATCTTCCATAAAAGGAAATAACTCATAAAAATTATTACAATAAAGTCTTACCTTTTGATATTCTAAGTAATTTTTCTCAACCTCTTCTCCTACTTTAATAGCCTGCTTGAGTTTTTCACTGAGTACTGGTAGCCCAACCTCACCACTTTTTTTTATTTTATCAATTTGTGTATCCTTGATATCTGTTACCTCTTCCAATATAGAAAACAGATTTTCTACTTCGCGATCTCCCCGTTTTTCCTGAATGTTAAAGAATAATAATATATACATAAAACTTTTGGTTAGTTGGAATTATATTTAATGATTAAATCATATTTTACCTCAAACTCTTTTAGCATAAACTTAATTTCTCCATTGAGGAAAGGACGATGATCAAAGAGTCTTGACCAAACTTCCCCGATTTCTACAAAAATAAAAACGCTGAGTTTTTTAAATTTTGAAGTGTATTTAGGATTTATTTGTAGTTCTATACTATAATTCTAATATAGATCACCCAAAAAGTTTTTTTTTTCTATAAAAATTGATTAATCGAACCTCGTGACAGCTCCGTCATTGTTTTTTAGGAAGTGTTGCCAGTTTTATAATTTCACAGAGAGAGAAGGAAATTTTTTTCTAAACTTCAGCCCTAGACTTAAGCTTATAAAACCCTTTTGTTTTTGGTAGTGTGGAACATTGGCAAGCAATTTAAACAAAAAATCCCAGTAAAGGAAGTCAAATGTACGAAGAATATTATAAATAATCATCTTAATTACTTGAACATTCGCAACTTTTTATTCTTGCAACATTTGTTTTATCAAAATATTGCAAGCACTTATAATGAGCTTAGTTCTAGTAGAAAAAAGGTTTTTAAATGTTCACGTAAAATCCCGATGTATCAAGAACTATGGTAGCGGGCACACGTTAGTTATTTAGTCGTAGCCCGAAACAATCCGATCGTGATGTAGTTACGTTACGGGAGAGGTTTACATTTGCCATGGGCCCTTTCGTATACAACTTGCGACTTCTGTGACAAATTATTGGGATGGGGCTCTTCCTAAAAATTGGTACATTTTTAGGGTTCTTATAAACGAATATCGCTTTGTGAGGGTTCTAATGCGGTAAGAAGTGAGAATAAATTGTTCAATATTGCTTATGTCGGGGGCCCTTTATACTGCGGGTATTTTGAAATCACCCTAAAAATGCCATATAAAATCTTTGCAATATCACCGGGACATGGCCTGTTTGACAAAGAAAAACGTATTTAGTGTGAGAACTCAATTCATTCGAACAGTTCCTGAACGATTATGTACGAGATAAATTCGTGCCCAAGTAAGAGCAGCGTAAAAGTCGTAGATCCGGTTGCTCCTATTTCTTCTGATTAAGTTGATTGTTGCGGGTCCTAAGACAGCTGGTAGGGTATCTCGACTCAGCCTATGCTTCATTGCACAGCTGCATTGTTCGTAAATTATCAATGGACACCAGTGTAGACCCTGATTAACAGGAATAACAGTGATGGGGCAGAGTGGCGGGTGTGCCTCGAAAGGAAAGTGTATAGGAGAATATACAATGGTAAGAATAGAGAATAAAAGATAAATGTGAAATTGCAGAAGAATTTGGCATTACGTAACTACAACAACAATCACAATATCCACTCAACATCTTTGCATTATTCCTATAACTAGGTGTATTTATATACAAAAGAAAAATGTTACAATCATAGCCACATCTCATAGTTTTATCCCTGGAGGAATGATTTTAATGATATGATAAATTTTGTCAAATAAAGCTTCCGAAATCTCGTTTCCAAAGTAATTGTGTTTATTTGAGCATGACAACTACCTAAAGGGTCGAATGATTTATAAAACCCAAATTTAGAGAGGCATGGGTAAAAGGCATCGATATCTTATTTTATAGATTCAGAATTCTATCGAAAACTTCACACAATTTGGATTAAAACAGATAGTTCTATTAGAAGTAAAAATACACACTAAAACAAAGTCAACTTTAAGAATGGTATAGAAAGGTGTAACAAAAAGTAACAAATTTTAATAGGTATTACTGAAAATATTAAAATTGAGATATTAAATCAGTTGGTAGACTTTGCTAGAAAATCGCAACTAAACATTTCATTTTAAATTTATGCCCTAAATCTTAACGAGCGTGGAGCGATATCGTGTTTCTGGGCCCTTTAGTGGGATCGAGGACTATTTTTTTTGGTCTTCCAAAGTTGCGGCGCCGTAGCACCGGTTTTTGTTGAATAGAAACAGAAAGACCTAAAAAAGGTCGCACTTGAAAATTGTGGGTTTGGTAGTTTTTGGTAGAATCTTGAAAAATGTTTGGTAGATTGTGTGATTTAGAAGTGGTCACGCTCAGTATAATAGTTTTTTTCAGTACAGGTTTGGCTGTCGCTAAGATGGATGTGTAATAAATAATTTTTGGTGTAATTATAATGCGATAGTATTGTTTTTATATTATATATTAAAAGCAAGATCTACTTTCTAATATGAATTTGATTGTGTTGTGTTTCTTGTTAAAATTTGATTCATGTGATAAGTGTGAAATAAGTGTGCGTTAAAATCAAAACGAATGTAAAGGTGACTTTTGTTTGAATCGGTCGAATGAGTAAATGATTAATCTCAACATGCCGGGTCTTATTGGTATAAGTGACTTTATTGAGGAGAGTAGAGAGGATTATAATTCCCCTACAACGTCAACATTTGTCTCGCGTATGCCACAATGTCGACAAACAATAAATTCTTTGGAAGAGGTGAGATTTTGAAACTACCCACTTATTTCCGTATTGTCTATTGATGTAAACTCTGATGACAGTAAATAAAACTGAGTTACTATTGAACTTATCAAACAGATGTAATGAATTTTCATTTTAAGATCTGCTATCTGAAGAGGGGTGTGTTCTTATGCTCATTACCCCATTACGGCAAAGCTATTAAGAATTGTTTTATTTTTCGGAAGTTTAGTCAATTTCTGTACTCTTCTTTACATACACGAAGATGACTGCTGCTTAGGTTCAGAAAAGTGTAGGTAAAAATAATCGTAAATGACAAAAAACTAAGAAAGCATGTCCATCACAAAAACAATTTCTTTGTTTCAATATTTAAAAACTTCCTTGCCATATTATGCTTAATACATTGTGTCGACATGCTAACTAGAAGAAAAAAGTTAATTTCAATGAATTGATCTACTTGAATAAATGTAAAAATATCAAATTGCAAAGTCATAAAATGACTATACATTATTGAATTTTATATCTAAAATTTTTCTATTGTAGAAACAGCTAAAACAAATATGTAATTCATTTATTTATTTAGGGATGTCTCTTGTATAACACATGATATAAACAATTACTGATATAGGTTAAATGCCTATAACAAACACAACATTTACAAAGGTGACACACAAAGTATACAAAAATAAAAACAATGATACTAAATGAGATTTATATAAAAGAGTATTTTTACTTGCTTGAGCAATCAATACTAAATTATTTATAAATTACAATTATTTTTACAACTGCGAAAACCATTCAAATCCATCAATGCTGTGAACTGTAGAAACCAAACCCATCTTTAAATTGTTAATTGCTTGTCACCTTAAATTAAGCACAAAAGATGTTAAGATAAATAAGTTAACATACATGTGACACCCTGTAAGGGCATGGCAAAAATATATACTAAATGTTCCAATGAAATTGTGATAAAACACAAGACATGAAATGTTTTCCTTTTATATGATTTTACATTAAAAGCAGACACAGGTATAGCAAAAATATAGCTTTAAAAAAAATATTCAGAACTATAATAATAGCATTTATTACATAGGATGTTGTTTGGTACATGGTTATACATTTTTATTGACATAGTGTGAGGACTAGACATAACTAATTTTAATTTTAAGTTAAAGGTCAATAGAGGTGAATTTTTAAAACAGAATTACTATACATACTAAATTATATGAATTAGGATATTACTAATATTCAATGTCAAAGGACAGAGGAGGAAATGGCTACATTTAATGCTAAGTAGCTTGTACTTTAGTTAATTTTACTGACTTAAACAATATTTTTGAAAAAAAAATCACTTAACCATCCATATTAAGGTGGAAAGTAGAATAAAAATAAATGTAAACTGTGAATTTCCAGACAAGCCAATGTTGACATCATTACAGATTTTACAGATTTTTATTATACAAAAGCCCATGAAACCCATGTTATGTCTTTTGGACACATACATAAGTTGTAAAGAAGGGCAAACACTTGGTAAGCCATTGATGTCATTATACACCATATTTAAACACCTATGTCTAGTAATTTTAGGTGATACACCAAATCCTGTCTCACAAACAAGACAAATCCTAAAAAACGAAAATGTATAACTGATTTTTAACCAAAGAAAATTAAAAAAAAGATGTTTTGAAGTCAAACTTAATGTATATTTTTAAATTATTGTTTGAATAATGCATAACTTTTTACAGTGTAGTCTTATTTTGATCATTCTTTTTCATTGTATAGACTATTGAATTTAGTCTCATTGAAATTATAAAAAAGATCAACTCTAGGGGTGAGAAAATGGGGGATGACTAAAGAATTTCCTAGCGAATTTCAATCTGTGAATTGGTTTTTTAAAATTAGGCCTGTATAGAAAAAGTTCTATTATTTTGTTATATTTTAGACACAAAAAGGTAAAAAAAAAAGAAGAAAAAAATATATTTAGTCTAACTAAGCTCATATACACTTATGTAAGAACCTCGGTAGACTTGAGTCGGCACCATAAACAATTTTTATTTTGAAATTTAATTTTCTTGTTTTTTCACCAAAATTAAGTTATGTGGTCAAAATGATTCATGTCGATTTGTCGCCAACTCATATGTACCTAAGTACATTAATGATTTTAGATTAGTTTGCTACTTACTAGGCTATGCATGCCTCTTTCTTTTACAACCATGTAACAATATGTCAAATGAAAAAAGTTTTTCGTATCCAAGTATTTTTCAAGCACCTCAAAAGTTATAATGAAAATGGCGAAAAAAGATCAAGAGGTCAGGGCTATCCAAGGCAGATTATGATCCCGGGCCAATTTTAACTACTTAATCCATTGGAGGGCCGCAGAAACTAGAAGTTTTTGAAAAAAAAACAGATATTTATCTTTAACTTTGCGAGACACAGTGCATGTGTTAATTAGTGACTTCAGTCACCACACTTCAGACTTCAGACAAGTCAGTGAAGAATGGTATCAAAAACATGTCGAGGGCCGCAAAAAAATGATCGGCGGGCCATAGTTTGGACAGCTCTGGTTTAGAAATACATTGCCGATTTGTATGCCGCGGTTTTTTAAATCTCCCCTCGTATAAAGGCCGGACTTAATTTGAAAGTTATGTTCGATTAGTATATTAAAACCTATTATGTATATGTATATATATGTATTTTAATATTTCTTCGTTAAAAAGTGTTTCATGAGGCGAGGTATAAATAATTTCAAAGCTCGAGACTCATGGCTTGGCTTCTTATCCCAGACGAGATAAATTTTCTTGTGTTGCAGCACATTTTTCCCATGATGCTATCCTCTAGGCTTGCGTGCTTAAGTGTGCATAACTTTATCAAGGAGAGAATGACGCAGTTCTCAAATCTTGAACGTCGACAAATTCTCGTATGGGGAACAGATTTTAACATTTTGAGAATAGAAAAAATATGTATTACCCTCGTACTTCTTTTGGGTTAAATAAGTTCATCCAATATGTAAATGTAAAATATTTTTCCAATATTTGGTTTGCATTTTTAATATATATAGTGATTCCGTAATTACGGAGTAATACGTGCTTTGTTGATAGAATATCGTTCGCTTGTTGACTCCCAATCTATCTTAAAAAGAAACATAGATTAGGCACTTAATACATTTTCTTTGGTATATTGAAAAATTACTTAACTTATCTAGTATATAATTGTTTTATACACTACTTATGACAATTGTAACCTGTTATCAAGCGCGCACAGTAACCTGACCTGACTATCTTGTCAAAGAGTTCTACACAAAAAGAAATAACTTTTCTTCCTTTATATATTTTTAATCAATCTTATACTTTCCAGAAATAGTAAACAATGGATGTTTACTATTGAATTAATAGAGTATAAACTTTATACCTTTACCTTTATAGTTTTGTGTTTTAAGATTTTATCTACTGTACATTTTACAATGTCTCGCGGGTACTTATTTACATACGGTTATTAAACGCTTTATAAATGAGTAGGTACATCGATAATTTAATGTCAGTGGGCGTGCAAGTAGTAGGAGGTAAAATAATTCTAGTCAATAAGGATAATATTATGACTTGCATTTTTAATTCTCACAGTATTCAAATATACGTTGGCGATAAGTTTTCTGTACGTTCCAGGGTAAACCTTAAAAAACAAGGCCAACACATTTGTACTGAGTTTGTAGTTATTTTAAAGGCAAAGGTTTTCAAATATTATTCGCCACCAAACCAAAATTTGATAAGATCTTTCCTTACCTTCATTATTTACGTATTTTCTCAATACGATAGGGGTTCTTTTTCTACCTCAAACCGGGCAGTTCCATAATTATCTTCAGTTTTTTCAATCGCGAGTTTATTAATTTACCTACATTCATTCATCTCGATAATACACTAACTGCATGAACTCAAGACTACTTCATACCTCCAAGCTAAGGTGTGCATAATAAAACCTTCCCAATAAGGACTCGTATAGTTGAGGCGGTGATGACGCAATGAATTAAGACGATTCTCCTTTTAAGATGTGGGACAATCTTGCATGCTCCATCAACTTAGGGTTACAAGGTCAACAGCTTTCACTGTCAATATCTTTATAACTTTAGTTTAACGTGTATGTGTGTCTACCTCCTCGAGACTGTGTACCTTTCTCTGGCGAAGATGACAAACACAACATTGTATATCAATGGTAACTTTTATGACTATTCAACATACACACACCCAAATAGCTTTATCACCTAAGAATGCATTCGAGAAAGTTTTCCGTACCCACTGATAACTATGATAAAACGGTACGGTACTGAATAAACCAATTTAGGTTTTGTTTATTTTCGTTCGTTATATTCCACGTAGTTTTAATTGTCATAGTAAAAAAGCAATTTAAGACAAAACTGAAATAAATTATGATTAAGATGGATCTATAGATCTTTAATTATAATTTTTTATTGTCATGTAAAACACAACTGGTCACAATCGGTTTGAAAGTTTTTTGTTACTTTTTACATACTGTACTGTTGAAATGCCTATTTGCAAGAAGAATGGATGAACGATTTATTATACAGACAGAAGCTATTTCATAATGATCGTTATAGTATCATAAAACAATGGTAAAACAATAGTTGTCATTATTTAATTCAATTTATAGTAAAAACTCATGCCGTGTGACGTGTTTTACGCAAGTTTTCATGCGTTGTGGTCTCAAGGAGGAAAGCGGATTCGTTATAATATTGTTCTCTTTAAAATTAACATTCCTTATGTAATTCACGGTAATATTTATGCGAAGTAGCGTTGTTTCGTTTTTTACACACAACCGAGTGAACTAGTTCTTTGGCCTGCTTAACAATCGTTTAGTTCAACCTTATCGACATTTCAATTGCTTTTCTTTGAAACTCTACTTTAATATTAAAGTTTTCCTTCGTTTCCTATTGCAATTATATCAGTTTACCTTGAACGCTTTTATAAGGAAAACTTACGTAGTTATTAATTATTTAATTAAGCCTTCTGTACTTTAATGTTATGACAAATATCGCGTTGGTTTTTTTTTTTCTTTTCTATGTGTAATGTTTAGGCTTCATAATCAAGTTCACATGGATAAATTAAGTCGTATGAATCTTTTAATAATAACGGTTTTTGAACTGATTCACGATAGCAAAAAATATCGCACAAACAAATAGGCGGCGTAGGCGTTGACATCAGTTCCTTCCGTTATTCTGTTTTATTACTAAGCTAAAACGATCCTTGTCAAGTCTGGCACGGTACGGGGTAATAATAATAGGGTATTTTGCTCGGTGGGCTACCCGTTGCAAGCGAGGGGGACTGATTAATCGCTTAGGTGGCAGCTGTTGGTCCGCTTCCGAATGCGCTCGCGACCCAATAGATAGAATAAACCTATGGCCATTGTTAACCACTTATATGATAGCTTGATTGGCCCACACTGCACCTCTAGCTCTGTCGCTAAAAATACTTTCAAGAAAGAAATACAAGATCCTTGAATGTCAATTCGTTTCTTTCTATTCGGGCGGAAGTTCGAATCCCAATATCCCATTTAGATGTTTACGGTAGGTTTGCTGTTGGAACTGACAAAAATTTAACCTTATATTTTATGGAACAAATTGGAACTAACATCGTTATGCATTTTTAATCTGCTGTATATAAATACCTAGTCAGGTCATAAATTCTGTCACATGTTTAATATGAAATAATTGAAACAAGTTTATTCATTATGTAACCATTTATATACCAAAATTAACTTAACAAAACAGAGATTCTTATGACACTAAAGTTTATTCAAAATGACCTCCGTGATTTTGAATACAGGCCTTCAATCTGCGCGGCCAGTCGTCTCTCGCAGCACGAACGAGGTCCATGTCAATATCGGCGGCTGCCTTAATCAAGGATGTCTTGAGTGACTCCAAATTAGGATGAGGCTTTGAGCACGCCTTTTCCTCCAAGTGTTGCCATATCTTGTAATCTAACGGATTCAAATCTGGACTGGGCCAGTCTTCGTGCCGGATGAAGTCTATTTCACGCGCCGCCAGCCAGTCTTGTGTCCTTTTCGAGCTGACGCCGAATCTTGTTGGAATACCCAGTGCCTGTTATTGAACATGGTATGAGAAACAGGTTCCACAAGGTTCGTCAGGACTGTATTTTGATACACAACTGCATTCGTTTTTACACCTTTCTCACAAAAATGTACCTCTGTTGAGCCCCAATAAGAAATTCCCAACCATACCATGAGCGAGGATGGAAAATGACCTAGTTGGACACGCGGATTACGGTTGCTCGCTTCTTCACTACTGTGTGCGTACACCTTATCATTTTGTTTGTTGTAGCTCTCTTCTACGGTAAAAAAAATTCATCCGAAAAAAGAATTTCCCGATATTTTTTTCCCGCGTACCGCTTCAACAAAGCGCGGCATCTCTCCAGTTTCAGATCCATTAGACGAGCATTCAAACGATGTCCTGTTTTTCTTCGATATGCCCGAAGCCCTAAGTCTTCATTTAACATCCTTTTCACCGTGGTTCTACTTAACCCCATCTGAAGGGCCAACAGTTTCTGCTTACGTTTGGGATTTCTTTGAATTCGCGCCTTCACAGCTTTTATCACTGCTGGAGTCCTAACAGACCGAGGGCGACCACTTCTTGACCTGTCATCTACACTAGAGTCTTCATTGTATCCTTTGATATAAACGAATCTTTTGGTGATATTCAAATTTTTCAGTATGTCAAAAATTTGAATTGGCGCGTAACCGCAACGATGCAACGCAATAACTGCAACACGGTCTTCTTTAAGCGTCCACTCCATATTTAAAAATGAGTAAAATTCTAAAAAGTATACATTTTTATTTTCATGAACAATTCGAAATTCGAATTCAATAAACTTTTTTGTGGTCAGCATTCTAAAAGAAAAGTTTTACTGTGTGACAATACTCTTATGACCTGACTGTGTATACTTAGTGAAATTTTTTCATCTTAGGTCTATACATTTTCTCCTATTTCTACTAAATTTTTTATCTTTTCCAGACCTTGGATTTCGACCGAGATGGCTTGACGAAACTGAAAAAGGCGATAAAAGCAATACACAACTCAGGAAATGGTATGTTTTTTATTCATCAGTTCTATTATTATTTGTTAAGTATTGAGGATAATAATACGTGAAATCATTTAGTCAATACGAAATGTATTCTCTTTTAGAGATGAACGCGGGACGGGACTAAAAATAAATATCAGGAAGTAGGTATACAAATAGCTCAATAGCTTTGACTGAGCACACTTTCGGCTATTTTCATTCGTAATGTTAAGAGGCAAGATAACAATGTATTAAATGTTTAACATCAAAGATCTTGAAACATCAGGTACCTATCGTTGTAAAGCAATTTTCGTCTTCAACTATTTGTATTTTTTTTGATAAAACTAAAAAGGTTTGTCTTTTATTCCCATCATTTCATTTACTCCAGAGTTACTTTGTTTCCAAATGACTCTGTAAAGTAAAGTAAAGAAGATTTCACTTGGAGTGCTTTCATAAAATGAAAAAAGAGATTTTTGTTTTGGAATATCTGTAAATTCTAATCAATATTTTTAATTTATGTATGAAAAAATTGTTTGATGGGGTTTCTTTACCAACTATAAGGGACATACCCAGCGAGAAAGACTGACCTAAATATCGCAATAATGCGCCAACCATATTCATGTAACGGCAACGTACCTTATCATTCAGTCCCTGTGTTATTAAGTCATTAAATTGTCGGTGTATTCTATTTCTATTTTCTCATATCTAACTAAGCATATGTATCAACAATAAATAAGGATTCTGAACATTCAAATTTAAAAACGTATGCCCTTAAAGTTATCATTGATCTCTGATAAAATCAAAATCTGAAACAATTATCGCAAAAATGGGTTTCGTTTGGACATGTGGCTTTATTTGTAGAAGATAACGTTGAAGTATAACGTCACGGTATTGACTCTTATGAGTTTACATGTAAAGTAATCTAATTCGTCGAGATATCACAGGATCATTGGATTTTGATTGAAATCCTAGGGTTTACGCGGAATCACGGAAAATCACTAACAACGTTTATGTTCGCTGTGTTCACGATATCATAGTTATGATAAAGTGAACACGGGTTAGTTAACCAATCTATTATAATGTATTTCATACTAAGTTTTTTTGCAATAAAGCAATGGGAAAAAAATCTAAGATCAACCAGGATGATTGTCATGTCTTCTGTGGTTTGGCAAAAACCCTTGGATTTTATGATTATCCGATATTAACAATGATCCTGCGTCATATACAAAATGGTATTTATTGTGTGAGGCTAACTGGCTAGCTCGTCGTTTGTCGGTGGTTGTCGCGCAAATTTCCCTTCATGTCGGCTTGTCAAGGAAAGTGGGTCGCCGCCGGCCGCCAAGTTTCGCTAACCACACGTACACTATAACTAGACATTTGGACATTTACTTATACGAATAGAACAAGTTTTTAAACATTTAATTTCATTATTACACATCCTGTCGGCAATTTAACTGGCTATGATCAACATTTCTTGAAAGTTGTCATACTTTCTGACTGCGTCGTATTCGTACGATTTAAGAAAAAATGAAAATTCTACTGCTTTGATCGAAAATCATCGAAAATAGTTGGGAGTATATCAGTGGCGGTACTGTCATAGAAGCCCAAAAGCCCGGCTTGCCCTATCAAACTAAAATAAGTTCGCGCTCTTATTCATTCATTAACAAATCAAACGACTTTTTTAAAGCCATCGAAATTGTGGTTTTGCTGACATGTTCGCAAACTTCTGAGTGTTTTGCTGAGCGTATACGAGATACGCTAGCAAGTCCACAACGGAAGTATGAAGTATATCTCTCGGCTTGCCCTGTACTAAAACTCTAGGCACGCCACTTGAGTATATTCGAATCTAAAAGAATTTAAAGAACCAATTCGATATCTTATGTGATGTAATCATAACAATTTTGCGATATGGATGTATCTCTGTATCGAATAAGGGAAATGGAACTCACTTACTGTTTTGTACTCAGCATTACATGTTTCATCCTACGAAAGCCTAATGAAAACAAGGCCCTATCAGGTTTATTGACATGGCAATTCCGACGCGTGCTAGGTTTGTTTACTGCGTGCATTCGTAACCAGTCGGGCGGGTTCGGGTCCTGCGCGCGCGCAGCCGCTAACCGGCAAGGTCGAGCGCGTGCAAAAACGACGAATCACAACCGCAAGCATTCCATCATCCTAATCCGCACCATTAGGATATACTGATAATAACTTGGAAATTCCGAATTCCAACACTCAAAAAACATTTCTACATTCTAAATTATAAATCATTTTTCTTTCTCTCATATTTATTCAACAGGTCGAAGGCTTGAATTGGTGTGGTTAATTTCTAAATGATTGTTATTTAGATACTTTGGATTTTGAATATTCGATTTTTTTTGTAAGATTAACCTATGGGTACTGAAGTCGTTTTGTTATTTCCAATTTTATTATAGAGAAACTAGTAAGTACTATGGCTTATGTTTCATATTTTTTTACTTGCCTGGAGATCCGCAATTCGGATAGATTGAATTTCATTTCATCTTACAAGCTAACAGATAAAACATCCAAAGCGCTAACAAGATTAATTATTATTTACCTATCAAAAATTAAATTAAATATAGCTGAAAATATTACACATAAACATTTCATAACAGTTCCGCGAAGAGTGAGTAAAATTTTAATTGTAAATCGTAAAAATATTTAAAATTAGTTCGTCCTTATTAAAAGTCGAAGAAAACAGTTTCAGGAAATGGGTTATTTTCCTATTAAAGAAAATTCTACATTGAAGTGGGTTTTCTTTAGTTGCCTGTTGAAAATAAGTATGAAATGTAAGTAAGAAAACACTACTTGATTTTCCCTTCTTTATTCCACATTTAGTACAAGACCTGATTGCCGGGGGTCCGAGTTCATTTGTGTGGAATGGGAGCTGAAGCTAAGCCCGCGGAGAAATTGAAAGGCTTCCACCATTTAGTATTCAGAGAGCGTCGGCTAGATAGAAGGTAAATGTGGGACAAGACACGGATCTCCGCGCCTTATTTATCTGCCGGCTGCTTCTACTATTCTAATGCTTATTTTTACCTCTATGGTCCAACTCTATCCTTAACCATATGAGGGTATGTCATCGCAATTGGAAACAGAGTAATACATTAGCTTAAAAAACCGATTCAAATAAATCCCCTCGAACAAATGAGACTCAATACCGAAACGGGTCCGACGTAAGACATTTGTATTCAGTGCGAGCTCCAATTTACTCGCGCTTAGAGTAAAAGCTTGCCTCGGACTTTTCCTCGAGGAAAGTTCTACGTTTTATTAGTTTAATCAAAACACAAAGCGGTAAACAAGTAAACAAAGTTCACGGCTTTACGTTGTAACAGATATATTTAAATCCTTCGTTATTTTTATTGAATCATAGAAGATTACGGAATTAATTCCGGTAGATTGTAGTTATAAAACATGAGAATTTGAAAATTTCTTATCTCATAGAACAACAATTTCTATTATGTACCTCATGTATATTAGGTCACATGAGGATAGTGGTGCGCTGGCTCTTGCGAATAATTATAAACAGATCTATTTGCTTTGATGACAAAAGTGGTTAACTAACTCGCTCTAGGAACAAAAATGTAGCTTTTAACTTAAAGAAGAATTTAATATGTTTTTCTTACAAAATTATTCTGAAAGATTGAATTCAATTTTTTTTTGACTGAATTAAAAAAAAAAAGCATACATAAAAGAAATATCTCCATTCTCATGCAACACCTCCTCAACTAATGCATGTAACAGGGTCGACGAACATTCCTACATTCCAACATTTGAAATGTAACGTGTGTTTTAACCTCACTTTATGTTTGTTACAGCTCACGTGGACAATGAAATGTACCTGTCCAGAGCGCTGGAGCGGCTTGGAGGAAGCGCTTTAAGCAAAGACTCGGAGCCGGACATCGGCGCCGCCTTCTTCAAGTTTGCCGTCGTCACCAAAGAACTATCAGCTCTTATGAAGTCACTGGTAAGGTTCATCTTACTATATCAAGCTATCAGTTGAACTCCACAATATCAGCGCAGATATTGTATTTATTATACCTTTTGTGGTCAAACCTTTACCTTTTTGGAAAAAAGTTGCTTTAACGCGGTATGCAATTATATTTTAGTAGTAAGCGGGAACATGCTACCTTTGTAGGATTTGACGACTGCATAAGAGGTGTTATGACATTTTGTGTATAGTTAACACAAACCAGTCACCGACGATAAGATTTTTTATATAATCCCAATCGAATAAATGTACTGTTGCTTCATTCATCGTGAATCGTAATGATTTGGACATATGTAGTTACAAATAAAAACTAAAATGAAAAGTTAGCAATGATTTTTAAATTCATAATACAAACTTTCAGAATATAGTAATCGGCAAAATATAAATATGAAATAAAAGAAAGTCAATAAAAGTGAAACTAGTTTTGCTAGCCTGTGCTGTGTCCTAGTTTGAGCCTGTTTGCACGATACGGTTGCTATTACGGCCAACAAGCGGCCGAAATACCAAGCATTTGTATTCTACTTTAAAACAAAATTATGATCGGATTTAAATTAATAGACCTCTCTGAAATACGTTTTGCTACTTGGTGATTAATCTATCGATTACTATAAACTGATAGTAGTAGCGTTCGCCTCAAACGACTTTATAGTCCGTTTCGAATCACATTTATGTGACAGGAACGTAGATTCCGCAGTACTAAGGTATACATTAGTCGAATACCTAATCGTAAATCGAATACTAAAACATATACCTGTTATTTATGTATTTTTCTGTGTGTGTCCGTAGTTATTTAAATTTATATTAAAAGGGCATTTATTTCATCTGTAATGTAGTGATCACAGACAAGGTTTTTAACAAGTTATTATTTTTTCTCCTATAAAATATCATCAAAAGAAAATGATCCTGTCATCAATATGCATTAGAAAAAGTAAGTAAAAATTATAATAAATATCATATTATCAACGCTACAAAATAAAATGAACCCAAGAAAATATGATATTGATTGATGCAATGATGGTCATAGCACGCAACTAAGTAAGTGATGCTTCTACCTTTGTTGTTAAAAGACTAGCCACGGACAAGCACAAGTAGTTGAATGGAAATGATTAAAAATCACAGGTGATTGATATCAGCACTTGATGGCCTGAAAAAGGAATATTAAAAACATATTAAGTGATTTTGTGCGTTACTTTCTTCACATGTTCTGATGGAAATTTTTTTGTAAACATTAAGAGCAAATAAATAATATCATTCTTTTAAATGTCACACTTCAAGAGGTTATCGCTGATGAACATAAATTCTGATTATAAAATATGATC
Source organism: Choreutis nemorana (assembly GCA_949316135.1). Lineage (NCBI taxonomy): Eukaryota > Metazoa > Arthropoda > Insecta > Lepidoptera > Choreutidae > Choreutis > Choreutis nemorana. The sequence continues at coordinate 8,129,922 of OX438598.1, forward strand.
AGACAAAACTTATTATTCATAACGTTTTAATCGCTATCACGAGTCTCAAGGTAGATTCGAAAATTAGGTGATCATTTCCTGCTACATTGATAGCCGAGACCGCGATCGTCTAGTCATTATGCCATAGCTCCGTTTAAACCACCCTGACGTCATTCCTCTGACCCATTCAGCATTCTAATGAAGGTTATAAATAAATTATTTACGGAGTAGAAAAATAGAATCGAACCCACCACGGTACTTTTTGACTATATTATAAAACTGATTTCTATAATAAAAACAAACTGTTTGTACATACTAGAGTTCTTTTATGGTTAATTAAACCCAAATGACTTTAGTCAGACCATTGATCCCATATCTAAACCGTACGGTCATTATTTGGTTTCGTATTATTTTGTCCCCATAATATACCTACTTACTAAGTAGATAACATACATGGACAAAATTGTATCAAACGATAATTTAGTTTATTCTATATCAGTATTATAGAAAACGCCTTTACTTTTGTCACAGTATTTGACGCTGACGCGACTTGCATTTTTGCACGCAAACAACTGCGCCCAGAATTTTCGATTGTATGCAAAAGGTAGTTGTTATCTAGCTATTACAAAGGCCCTTACGAAGCTAACTTGAACTGTAAAGTGATTTAAGTTATCAATTAAAAAATCATTTGATCAACGTAGAATTGTATAGCTTTTCCAAATATTTTGATAGACCGTAAGAAGGGAGAAGTATAAAAGATTCGGATTTTTCCGCCCTAAGATTACTAGGTAGCCTAGGTACTAGTACCTGCCCTGTACCTGTAGTACCTGCCACTATAAATATTAACAAACATAATTAAATTCATTCTCTGGTGAGTTTCGTAGTACCTACCTATATTCATTATATATCCTCACAAACTAGAAATTCTCTCATTTCACTTTTTTATATTTGCGACCTTACAATGCGTTGGTATTGTGATTTAAAATAACAATAAAATTACTAAACAAAAATATTTAATAATCAAACACAAATCTGTACCTAGGTTCAAACAACTTAAAAACTAGGTACTTGTAACTAAAGTCCAAGTACCTGGAAAAAAAACAATTCCACGTTGAAAAGTGATTGTTAACAAAACGTAATTGCAGACAAAGATTCGTTTCCGTTGGTTTTTGTTTAGTTTTCTGTCGCATTGTCAACTTGGACAAAGATTAGTGCATTGTAACCCTCAGTCCAAAGTTTGATTCGTTGACGTAAAAACCCAAACACGGAACCTAAATTTACAATTTCTCTGGAACGGCTTATTACATGAGGTTACTACCAAAAAACAAAATCCCTGTATAAATACTAAGATTAGTAAGTAAATAGGAATCTAAGTAATTTCTATAAAAAATCCTAATTCCGGGATTGGAACCCAAAATTTTAGTTCTTTAGGCTATACATGGTACAAAACGTATTGAACATTATATATAACTTCATCATATCTACGGAGTACGGACCTATCTAGAGCAGTCTCTTATCTAATCTTATCTCGTCCTCCAATAAGGAGGCGCCCTCTCCCCTCAACTCATTGTTCTTCACTGCATGTACCTGGTTAATTTTATTATACCTGATTTATGGTTAGGATTATTCTAATCAAACAAACACCATTAAATATTCAGTATATACTAGAATTGATTGATTTATCCATTATTTTCTCCTTATAGAAGAATACATGTTTATAGTCCGATTACATTTATCGTCAATTAATCCGTGAAGCGGTTACTAAACAATCTAGTTCAGTCTGAGTTAAATGCATTCGCTCATTTTAGAAAAGTAAAACTGGTTCCTAATTTCATACGGACCGATAAGCATGCACAACTCGGTACGTACAGCCTTATTTAAATGTTACCATGTGTGCGTGTCGTGTTTCACACACGGATGATTCAACACAAACACCTTTTGTACGTTCAGACAGAGTTCCAATGAACTGTCATCAGCAGTTTGGAGTGTATAGTGGTTGTTCATACAAGTACCGCCCGACGCCCGATCACTGTACACAATAATATACCCGACCTGTGTTTATTTTGTGACCCGCTGTGAAAGTGCCACGACTTTCTACAATAAATTCTCAACAGAGCTTTGTCCAATCAGGAGTTTCAATAAAGTTAGAGAGAGCAAGAAAACAAGCGAAGTTTTGATATTGTTTCCACGCATTTTTCCATTCATCACCGAGGAATAGATAAAACGTGAGTCAATAAAAGAATAAACAAGAAAAATCATCATTCTAAATATCAAAAGATTATTTTTTAAATTCATTATTATACGTATTGTAAGTATAAGGACTTTACATTGCTCTATTTATCAAGAACAATTTACACAGTCGATTATCATGCAAACAAGAGGTGTGTGAGTCTAGGTACTAAGTATAGAATAAATAAGTAGATATTGAATTTGAAGAAATACTCGTTTTGGCTGAAGGTTAACTCGGATTTCACAACAATACAAAGTAATGCAGGATTTCAAAGTTTCCAAGATTTATAAACATTTACTGGGTAGACTAGGCCACCTAAATATAACTATGTATTCGATTTAGCATTGGTTAAATACCAAACCTAACCTGAAAAAATTACATAAGTGAGTAAGTTTGTCTAAATGTCTTTGTGTAGGTTGCTAATGACCACGACTAAATTGTATAGTTTACTTAACAATTTCAATAGAGAATATTTTAGTGAGTGATTTTGAGTAGTCGGATTGTAGTTCTTAAATTTAAACTTATATTAGGTACCTAACAAGTTTCAAGTTGGCTGATAAAGGCTCAAAAAAATTGATGTTTTTGTATTTTTTACCTTTGCAGGGCGATATTATCGCTTAGCGACAAAGCCCTTTTTATTAAAGATAAAAAATATTAAGTCAACTCGCTTTTCTAGAAAAGGCAGTCGAATTTTTATAATTCATTCAACAGCTTTGAATAGTTAAATTAGACTAACTGCCACCAACTTCGTAGCTGAAACGGTAGGTCTAAAATATGTGACCTTAAGTAATTAAATGTGCGGGTGTCACATGACTGGCAGACCGACCGACAGACGGACAATGCACATATAAGATTTCAGTAGAACAATGTCGACATCTGGCTAACAACTCATGTGGTCCTGTGTATAAAACCTTGAGAGAATATTTGACGTAACCACATGATTCCTTCAAAATATTTTTAAGGCTATCAAAAAGCTTCTAAAAAATGTATGCAAAGCTACGTTCAATCGGCTAATAAAATTACAAATTCGATTATTGATTACAAACTTAACTGTACCGATTGTAATATAGCGACGAGGGTTAGTCATTGATTTGTTTGTTTTGTGTGTCCCTCAAAACACTCTCGCCTATTGTTCACCTGTATTGCACAACCCTTCAGAACAAAAAGTAAGACCCATGTACATGCGTACATTGTACATACATACCTCCAAAAATACATTCACCCTATTGTGTTGCACTGTTATTCGTTATGGCAACGTGACCAACGTGTTTGAATTTTTTTCATAATTTATGCATATTTTCTGTCAATTTATTTTTACGCAGTCTGACATTTTTTTGTTTTTAATTTCAGAATTCGCTACGAGATGGGAGTGAGGTGCCGGGAGTTACTTCTTCTCCTGGTTGTGTGCGCAAGCGCACTCAGTGAATCGCACAATAAAACTACTAAGAAAGACAAGGATTCTGATAACTTCTTGTACCAATATGACGACTACGATTCTGCCGACGACCAGGAGGTACTCTTCAGTGAAGACAGGCCTTGCCCTAGAGATTGCATATGCACCGTATCCCAGGGATATAGAATAGCCAAGTGCAACCGTCTAGAGTTGGGTACTCAAAAGTTCGGTGATGACATCACTGATCTGGTCATCGAGAACGCTGATCCATCGCTACCCATTCAGCTCGACGACTTCATTTTCAAAAAGCTTGGTCTTCACCAAATCGCTACAGTGAAGATCGTCAACAGCACAATCTCGTCGATCGGTCCCAATGCCTTCCACGGCCTACATGAACTGTACGCGGTCAATCTATCTAACAACAAGCTAAAGAGCTTACACCCCGAAACCTTTGCAACTAACAAGAAACTATTACTGCTTACTCTTTCTAATAACCCACTCAAGTTCCCCGCACCTGGATCAGAAGAGTACTTCTTAAATACAACATCAGTTCAAGAGTTGGACGTTTCATACTGTAACATGCAATACATTACGGCGAACACGTTCAAGAACATGCCGGGGTTGATGTATTTAAACGTAGCCGGAAACAACTTATCTGACATGGACCCTGACACATTCAAAAAGCTCCTGGACTTGGAAGAACTCGACTTGAGTGATAACAACATCATATCACTTCCGTACGACATATTTTCTGAAAACACTGAATTGGCAACACTCCACATTCAAAGGAACCCCATCGACACAGTCTATGGTCTTAATATTTCGGATCTTCTCACTCTTAACGCTGGACAAACCAACATCAAGTTTGTCGGACCATCCATGTTTGACGGCATGATTTACATTGCTAATCTTAACCTAAGCGGTAACGGTATTGAAAAGATCCACAATCAAGCTTTCCACAAACTTATCGAGCTCAATTACCTGGACTTGTCATATAACGACCTAGACTTTGTTTCTAACATACTCATTAAGGAGAACATCGAGTTAGACATCTTCAAAATTTCAAACAACCCAAGACTTAAAGAATTACCAGTTGACGGATTTGAATGTTCAGCTGACCAATTTAATATTTATTTGTTCGATGTCTCCAACTGTGGTCTAGAAAAGATTCACGAGAAAGTGTTGAGAACTTTCACAGCTTTGTCACAAATTAATTTGTCGGGCAATAAGATCAAGGAGATTGACGTTCAAGTTTTCTCGCGTTGCCCTAAGCTTGTTGATATCAACCTGGCTAACAACCAGCTAACTACACTCGACAACAAACTATTCGAAAATACTAAAGAACTGGGAAAATTAAATCTTCAAGGAAATCCTCTAAAGGTTTTATATGCTGAAATATTTGTGCACACACCGACTCTATCCTGGTTAGACGTGAGTCATACCGCTTTGACCTCACTTTGGAAAGTAGACAAGAGTCATCCAACTGTACTTGGTAACTTAAGCTTCCTTAACGTGTCACATAATCGTATTTCTGAAATTAAGCAAAATGAACTTGACAACTTGAAGAAACTTAACACAGATATCAGCTATAATCCTCTTGCCTGCAGCCGAGAGTTCGAAGACCTTATGTCTTGGTTGAGCAAACGTAAAGTTTCACCCAATGCAAATATGGCTAGCATCGCTAATCTAGCATGTGACGCTAAAGAGGAAGACACCACTTATACCTGGGAATTCCTTTCAAAGAAGACATGCGGAACTTCTATCACTCATGCAGTAGAACCTTTGCCGCCAGTGTCTGATGAAGAAATCTGGGAAAGATTCGACAAGGATGACGAAGGTAACTTTGATTTGAAGGACACTCTTGATGATGCTAAAGTCGCTGAAGATACAAAGATTACAACGGATGATAAAAATTTAACTCAATAAATTCAACTCTTCTTCCTTTTCTTCAAAAGCGTTATCAATCCTTTGGCATTTAAAGTTCATGTCATCAATGAACTGATCCCATGCTTTCTGCCTCTTTTGTTTATTATCTTCTCTTCTTTTTTCAATTTCCTTAAACAATTTAATAAGATCAATCTTCCATAAAAGGAAATAACTCATAAAAATTATTACAATAAAGTCTTACCTTTTGATATTCTAAGTAATTTTTCTCAACCTCTTCTCCTACTTTAATAGCCTGCTTGAGTTTTTCACTGAGTACTGGTAGCCCAACCTCACCACTTTTTTTTATTTTATCAATTTGTGTATCCTTGATATCTGTTACCTCTTCCAATATAGAAAACAGATTTTCTACTTCGCGATCTCCCCGTTTTTCCTGAATGTTAAAGAATAATAATATATACATAAAACTTTTGGTTAGTTGGAATTATATTTAATGATTAAATCATATTTTACCTCAAACTCTTTTAGCATAAACTTAATTTCTCCATTGAGGAAAGGACGATGATCAAAGAGTCTTGACCAAACTTCCCCGATTTCTACAAAAATAAAAACGCTGAGTTTTTTAAATTTTGAAGTGTATTTAGGATTTATTTGTAGTTCTATACTATAATTCTAATATAGATCACCCAAAAAGTTTTTTTTTTCTATAAAAATTGATTAATCGAACCTCGTGACAGCTCCGTCATTGTTTTTTAGGAAGTGTTGCCAGTTTTATAATTTCACAGAGAGAGAAGGAAATTTTTTTCTAAACTTCAGCCCTAGACTTAAGCTTATAAAACCCTTTTGTTTTTGGTAGTGTGGAACATTGGCAAGCAATTTAAACAAAAAATCCCAGTAAAGGAAGTCAAATGTACGAAGAATATTATAAATAATCATCTTAATTACTTGAACATTCGCAACTTTTTATTCTTGCAACATTTGTTTTATCAAAATATTGCAAGCACTTATAATGAGCTTAGTTCTAGTAGAAAAAAGGTTTTTAAATGTTCACGTAAAATCCCGATGTATCAAGAACTATGGTAGCGGGCACACGTTAGTTATTTAGTCGTAGCCCGAAACAATCCGATCGTGATGTAGTTACGTTACGGGAGAGGTTTACATTTGCCATGGGCCCTTTCGTATACAACTTGCGACTTCTGTGACAAATTATTGGGATGGGGCTCTTCCTAAAAATTGGTACATTTTTAGGGTTCTTATAAACGAATATCGCTTTGTGAGGGTTCTAATGCGGTAAGAAGTGAGAATAAATTGTTCAATATTGCTTATGTCGGGGGCCCTTTATACTGCGGGTATTTTGAAATCACCCTAAAAATGCCATATAAAATCTTTGCAATATCACCGGGACATGGCCTGTTTGACAAAGAAAAACGTATTTAGTGTGAGAACTCAATTCATTCGAACAGTTCCTGAACGATTATGTACGAGATAAATTCGTGCCCAAGTAAGAGCAGCGTAAAAGTCGTAGATCCGGTTGCAGATCAAGGGCGTTGGCAGCCTATGGCCAGGAAGGGGCAGTGGATGGACAAGCCTATTATATGCCTGGGGGAGGCAGTTGACAACAAATTGATAAGTGAGCTACAACCGTAACTTAAAGTACATCTAAACTCTCCCTTTTTGGCGTCTGTGCCATTTCAATTACTGTATCTTCTTCGCTGGGAGGAAAGTCTAAAATTAGGTACTAACTACCTCCTATTTCTTCTGATTAAGTTGATTGTTGCGGGTCCTAAGACAGCTGGTAGGGTATCTCGACTCAGCCTATGCTTCATTGCACAGCTGCATTGTTCGTAAATTATCAATGGACACCAGTGTAGACCCTGATTAACAGGAATAACAGTGATGGGGCAGAGTGGCGGGTGTGCCTCGAAAGGAAAGTGTATAGGAGAATATACAATGGTAAGAATAGAGAATAAAAGATAAATGTGAAATTGCAGAAGAATTTGGCATTACGTAACTACAACAACAATCACAATATCCACTCAACATCTTTGCATTATTCCTATAACTAGGTGTATTTATATACAAAAGAAAAATGTTACAATCATAGCCACATCTCATAGTTTTATCCCTGGAGGAATGATTTTAATGATATGATAAATTTTGTCAAATAAAGCTTCCGAAATCTCGTTTCCAAAGTAATTGTGTTTATTTGAGCATGACAACTACCTAAAGGGTCGAATGATTTATAAAACCCAAATTTAGAGAGGCATGGGTAAAAGGCATCGATATCTTATTTTATAGATTCAGAATTCTATCGAAAACTTCACACAATTTGGATTAAAACAGATAGTTCTATTAGAAGTAAAAATACACACTAAAACAAAGTCAACTTTAAGAATGGTATAGAAAGGTGTAACAAAAAGTAACAAATTTTAATAGGTATTACTGAAAATATTAAAATTGAGATATTAAATCAGTTGGTAGACTTTGCTAGAAAATCGCAACTAAACATTTCATTTTAAATTTATGCCCTAAATCTTAACGAGCGTGGAGCGATATCGTGTTTCTGGGCCCTTTAGTGGGATCGAGGACTATTTTTTTTGGTCTTCCAAAGTTGCGGCGCCGTAGCACCGGTTTTTGTTGAATAGAAACAGAAAGACCTAAAAAAGGTCGCACTTGAAAATTGTGGGTTTGGTAGTTTTTGGTAGAATCTTGAAAAATGTTTGGTAGATTGTGTGATTTAGAAGTGGTCACGCTCAGTATAATAGTTTTTTTCAGTACAGGTTTGGCTGTCGCTAAGATGGATGTGTAATAAATAATTTTTGGTGTAATTATAATGCGATAGTATTGTTTTTATATTATATATTAAAAGCAAGATCTACTTTCTAATATGAATTTGATTGTGTTGTGTTTCTTGTTAAAATTTGATTCATGTGATAAGTGTGAAATAAGTGTGCGTTAAAATCAAAACGAATGTAAAGGTGACTTTTGTTTGAATCGGTCGAATGAGTAAATGATTAATCTCAACATGCCGGGTCTTATTGGTATAAGTGACTTTATTGAGGAGAGTAGAGAGGATTATAATTCCCCTACAACGTCAACATTTGTCTCGCGTATGCCACAATGTCGACAAACAATAAATTCTTTGGAAGAGGTGAGATTTTGAAACTACCCACTTATTTCCGTATTGTCTATTGATGTAAACTCTGATGACAGTAAATAAAACTGAGTTACTATTGAACTTATCAAACAGATGTAATGAATTTTCATTTTAAGATCTGCTATCTGAAGAGGGGTGTGTTCTTATGCTCATTACCCCATTACGGCAAAGCTATTAAGAATTGTTTTATTTTTCGGAAGTTTAGTCAATTTCTGTACTCTTCTTTACATACACGAAGATGACTGCTGCTTAGGTTCAGAAAAGTGTAGGTAAAAATAATCGTAAATGACAAAAAACTAAGAAAGCATGTCCATCACAAAAACAATTTCTTTGTTTCAATATTTAAAAACTTCCTTGCCATATTATGCTTAATACATTGTGTCGACATGCTAACTAGAAGAAAAAAGTTAATTTCAATGAATTGATCTACTTGAATAAATGTAAAAATATCAAATTGCAAAGTCATAAAATGACTATACATTATTGAATTTTATATCTAAAATTTTTCTATTGTAGAAACAGCTAAAACAAATATGTAATTCATTTATTTATTTAGGGATGTCTCTTGTATAACACATGATATAAACAATTACTGATATAGGTTAAATGCCTATAACAAACACAACATTTACAAAGGTGACACACAAAGTATACAAAAATAAAAACAATGATACTAAATGAGATTTATATAAAAGAGTATTTTTACTTGCTTGAGCAATCAATACTAAATTATTTATAAATTACAATTATTTTTACAACTGCGAAAACCATTCAAATCCATCAATGCTGTGAACTGTAGAAACCAAACCCATCTTTAAATTGTTAATTGCTTGTCACCTTAAATTAAGCACAAAAGATGTTAAGATAAATAAGTTAACATACATGTGACACCCTGTAAGGGCATGGCAAAAATATATACTAAATGTTCCAATGAAATTGTGATAAAACACAAGACATGAAATGTTTTCCTTTTATATGATTTTACATTAAAAGCAGACACAGGTATAGCAAAAATATAGCTTTAAAAAAATATTCAGAACTATAATAATAGCATTTATTACATAGGATGTTGTTTGGTACATGGTTATACATTTTTATTGACATAGTGTGAGGACTAGACATAACTAATTTTAATTTTAAGTTAAAGGTCAATAGAGGTGAATTTTTAAAACAGAATTACTATACATACTAAATTATATGAATTAGGATATTACTAATATTCAATGTCAAAGGACAGAGGAGGAAATGGCTACATTTAATGCTAAGTAGCTTGTACTTTAGTTAATTTTACTGACTTAAACAATATTTTTGAAAAAAAAATCACTTAACCATCCATATTAAGGTGGAAAGTAGAATAAAAATAAATGTAAACTGTGAATTTCCAGACAAGCCAATGTTGACATCATTACAGATTTTACAGATTTTTATTATACAAAAGCCCATGAAACCCATGTTATGTCTTTTGGACACATACATAAGTTGTAAAGAAGGGCAAACACTTGGTAAGCCATTGATGTCATTATACACCATATTTAAACACCTATGTCTAGTAATTTTAGGTGATACACCAAATCCTGTCTCACAAACAAGACAAATCCTAAAAAACGAAAATGTATAACTGATTTTTAACCAAAGAAAATTAAAAAAAAGATGTTTTGAAGTCAAACTTAATGTATATTTTTAAATTATTGTTTGAATAATGCATAACTTTTTACAGTGTAGTCTTATTTTGATCATTCTTTTTCATTGTATAGACTATTGAATTTAGTCTCATTGAAATTATAAAAAAGATCAACTCTAGGGGTGAGAAAATGGGGGATGACTAAAGAATTTCCTAGCGAATTTCAATCTGTGAATTGGTTTTTTAAAATTAGGCCTGTATAGAAAAAGTTCTATTATTTTGTTATATTTTAGACACAAAAAGGTAAAAAAAAAAGAAGAAAAAAATATATTTAGTCTAACTAAGCTCATATACACTTATGTAAGAACCTCGGTAGACTTGAGTCGGCACCATAAACAATTTTTATTTTGAAATTTAATTTTCTTGTTTTTTCACCAAAATTAAGTTATGTGGTCAAAATGATTCATGTCGATTTGTCGCCAACTCATATGTACCTAAGTACATTAATGATTTTAGATTAGTTTGCTACTTACTAGGCTATGCATGCCTCTTTCTTTTACAACCATGTAACAATATGTCAAATGAAAAAAGTTTTTCGTATCCAAGTATTTTTCAAGCACCTCAAAAGTTATAATGAAAATGGCGAAAAAAGATCAAGAGGTCAGGGCTATCCAAGGCAGATTATGATCCCGGGCCAATTTTAACTACTTAATCCATTGGAGGGCCGCAGAAACTAGAAGTTTTTGAAAAAAAAACAGATATTTATCTTTAACTTTGCGAGACACAGTGCATGTGTTAATTAGTGACTTCAGTCACCACACTTCAGACTTCAGACAAGTCAGTGAAGAATGGTATCAAAAACATGTCGAGGGCCGCAAAAAAATGATCGGCGGGCCATAGTTTGGACAGCTCTGGTTTAGAAATACATTGCCGATTTGTATGCCGCGGTTTTTTAAATCTCCCCTCGTATAAAGGCCGGACTTAATTTGAAAGTTATGTTCGATTAGTATATTAAAACCTATTATGTATATGTATATATATGTATTTTAATATTTCTTCGTTAAAAAGTGTTTCATGAGGCGAGGTATAAATAATTTCAAAGCTCGAGACTCATGGCTTGGCTTCTTATCCCAGACGAGATAAATTTTCTTGTGTTGCAGCACATTTTTCCCATGATGCTATCCTCTAGGCTTGCGTGCTTAAGTGTGCATAACTTTATCAAGGAGAGAATGACGCAGTTCTCAAATCTTGAACGTCGACAAATTCTCGTATGGGGAACAGATTTTAACATTTTGAGAATAGAAAAAATATGTATTACCCTCGTACTTCTTTTGGGTTAAATAAGTTCATCCAATATGTAAATGTAAAATATTTTTCCAATATTTGGTTTGCATTTTTAATATATATAGTGATTCCGTAATTACGGAGTAATACGTGCTTTGTTGATAGAATATCGTTCGCTTGTTGACTCCCAATCTATCTTAAAAAGAAACATAGATTAGGCACTTAATACATTTTCTTTGGTATATTGAAAAATTACTTAACTTATCTAGTATATAATTGTTTTATACACTACTTATGACAATTGTAACCTGTTATCAAGCGCGCACAGTAACCTGACCTGACTATCTTGTCAAAGAGTTCTACACAAAAAGAAATAACTTTTCTTCCTTTATATATTTTTAATCAATCTTATACTTTCCAGAAATAGTAAACAATGGATGTTTACTATTGAATTAATAGAGTATAAACTTTATACCTTTACCTTTATAGTTTTGTGTTTTAAGATTTTATCTACTGTACATTTTACAATGTCTCGCGGGTACTTATTTACATACGGTTATTAAACGCTTTATAAATGAGTAGGTACATCGATAATTTAATGTCAGTGGGCGTGCAAGTAGTAGGAGGTAAAATAATTCTAGTCAATAAGGATAATATTATGACTTGCATTTTTAATTCTCACAGTATTCAAATATACGTTGGCGATAAGTTTTCTGTACGTTCCAGGGTAAACCTTAAAAAACAAGGCCAACACATTTGTACTGAGTTTGTAGTTATTTTAAAGGCAAAGGTTTTCAAATATTATTCGCCACCAAACCAAAATTTGATAAGATCTTTCCTTACCTTCATTATTTACGTATTTTCTCAATACGATAGGGGTTCTTTTTCTACCTCAAACCGGGCAGTTCCATAATTATCTTCAGTTTTTTCAATCGCGAGTTTATTAATTTACCTACATTCATTCATCTCGATAATACACTAACTGCATGAACTCAAGACTACTTCATACCTCCAAGCTAAGGTGTGCATAATAAAACCTTCCCAATAAGGACTCGTATAGTTGAGGCGGTGATGACGCAATGAATTAAGACGATTCTCCTTTTAAGATGTGGGACAATCTTGCATGCTCCATCAACTTAGGGTTACAAGGTCAACAGCTTTCACTGTCAATATCTTTATAACTTTAGTTTAACGTGTATGTGTGTCTACCTCCTCGAGACTGTGTACCTTTCTCTGGCGAAGATGACAAACACAACATTGTATATCAATGGTAACTTTTATGACTATTCAACATACACACACCCAAATAGCTTTATCACCTAAGAATGCATTCGAGAAAGTTTTCCGTACCCACTGATAACTATGATAAAACGGTACGGTACTGAATAAACCAATTTAGGTTTTGTTTATTTTCGTTCGTTATATTCCACGTAGTTTTAATTGTCATAGTAAAAAAGCAATTTAAGACAAAACTGAAATAAATTATGATTAAGATGGATCTATAGATCTTTAATTATAATTTTTTATTGTCATGTAAAACACAACTGGTCACAATCGGTTTGAAAGTTTTTTGTTACTTTTTACATACTGTACTGTTGAAATGCCTATTTGCAAGAAGAATGGATGAACGATTTATTATACAGACAGAAGCTATTTCATAATGATCGTTATAGTATCATAAAACAATGGTAAAACAATAGTTGTCATTATTTAATTCAATTTATAGTAAAAACTCATGCCGTGTGACGTGTTTTACGCAAGTTTTCATGCGTTGTGGTCTCAAGGAGGAAAGCGGATTCGTTATAATATTGTTCTCTTTAAAATTAACATTCCTTATGTAATTCACGGTAATATTTATGCGAAGTAGCGTTGTTTCGTTTTTTACACACAACCGAGTGAACTAGTTCTTTGGCCTGCTTAACAATCGTTTAGTTCAACCTTATCGACATTTCAATTGCTTTTCTTTGAAACTCTACTTTAATATTAAAGTTTTCCTTCGTTTCCTATTGCAATTATATCAGTTTACCTTGAACGCTTTTATAAGGAAAACTTACGTAGTTATTAATTATTTAATTAAGCCTTCTGTACTTTAATGTTATGACAAATATCGCGTTGGTTTTTTTTTTTCTTTTCTATGTGTAATGTTTAGGCTTCATAATCAAGTTCACATGGATAAATTAAGTCGTATGAATCTTTTAATAATAACGGTTTTTGAACTGATTCACGATAGCAAAAAATATCGCACAAACAAATAGGCGGCGTAGGCGTTGACATCAGTTCCTTCCGTTATTCTGTTTTATTACTAAGCTAAAACGATCCTTGTCAAGTCTGGCACGGTACGGGGTAATAATAATAGGGTATTTTGCTCGGTGGGCTACCCGTTGCAAGCGAGGGGGACTGATTAATCGCTTAGGTGGCAGCTGTTGGTCCGCTTCCGAATGCGCTCGCGACCCAATAGATAGAATAAACCTATGGCCATTGTTAACCACTTATATGATAGCTTGATTGGCCCACACTGCACCTCTAGCTCTGTCGCTAAAAATACTTTCAAGAAAGAAATACAAGATCCTTGAATGTCAATTCGTTTCTTTCTATTCGGGCGGAAGTTCGAATCCCAATATCCCATTTAGATGTTTACGGTAGGTTTGCTGTTGGAACTGACAAAAATTTAACCTTATATTTTATGGAACAAATTGGAACTAACATCGTTATGCATTTTTAATCTGCTGTATATAAATACCTAGTCAGGTCATAAATTCTGTCACATGTTTAATATGAAATAATTGAAACAAGTTTATTCATTATGTAACCATTTATATACCAAAATTAACTTAACAAAACAGAGATTCTTATGACACTAAAGTTTATTCAAAATGACCTCCGTGATTTTGAATACAGGCCTTCAATCTGCGCGGCCAGTCGTCTCTCGCAGCACGAACGAGGTCCATGTCAATATCGGCGGCTGCCTTAATCAAGGATGTCTTGAGTGACTCCAAATTAGGATGAGGCTTTGAGCACGCCTTTTCCTCCAAGTGTTGCCATATCTTGTAATCTAACGGATTCAAATCTGGACTGGGCCAGTCTTCGTGCCGGATGAAGTCTATTTCACGCGCCGCCAGCCAGTCTTGTGTCCTTTTCGAGCTGACGCCGAATCTTGTTGGAATACCCAGTGCCTGTTATTGAACATGGTATGAGAAACAGGTTCCACAAGGTTCGTCAGGACTGTATTTTGATACACAACTGCATTCGTTTTTACACCTTTCTCACAAAAATGTACCTCTGTTGAGCCCCAATAAGAAATTCCCAACCATACCATGAGCGAGGATGGAAAATGACCTAGTTGGACACGCGGATTACGGTTGCTCGCTTCTTCACTACTGTGTGCGTACACCTTATCATTTTGTTTGTTGTAGCTCTCTTCTACGGTAAAAAAAATTCATCCGAAAAAAGAATTTCCCGATATTTTTTTCCCGCGTACCGCTTCAACAAAGCGCGGCATCTCTCCAGTTTCAGATCCATTAGACGAGCATTCAAACGATGTCCTGTTTTTCTTCGATATGCCCGAAGCCCTAAGTCTTCATTTAACATCCTTTTCACCGTGGTTCTACTTAACCCCATCTGAAGGGCCAACAGTTTCTGCTTACGTTTGGGATTTCTTTGAATTCGCGCCTTCACAGCTTTTATCACTGCTGGAGTCCTAACAGACCGAGGGCGACCACTTCTTGACCTGTCATCTACACTAGAGTCTTCATTGTATCCTTTGATATAAACGAATCTTTTGGTGATATTCAAATTTTTCAGTATGTCAAAAATTTGAATTGGCGCGTAACCGCAACGATGCAACGCAATAACTGCAACACGGTCTTCTTTAAGCGTCCACTCCATATTTAAAAATGAGTAAAATTCTAAAAAGTATACATTTTTATTTTCATGAACAATTCGAAATTCGAATTCAATAAACTTTTTTGTGGTCAGCATTCTAAAAGAAAAGTTTTACTGTGTGACAATACTCTTATGACCTGACTGTGTATACTTAGTGAAATTTTTTCATCTTAGGTCTATACATTTTCTCCTATTTCTACTAAATTTTTTATCTTTTCCAGACCTTGGATTTCGACCGAGATGGCTTGACGAAACTGAAAAAGGCGATAAAAGCAATACACAACTCAGGAAATGGTATGTTTTTTATTCATCAGTTCTATTATTATTTGTTAAGTATTGAGGATAATAATACGTGAAATCATTTAGTCAATACGAAATGTATTCTCTTTTAGAGATGAACGCGGGACGGGACTAAAAATAAATATCAGGAAGTAGGTATACAAATAGCTCAATAGCTTTGACTGAGCACACTTTCGGCTATTTTCATTCGTAATGTTAAGAGGCAAGATAACAATGTATTAAATGTTTAACATCAAAGATCTTGAAACATCAGGTACCTATCGTTGTAAAGCAATTTTCGTCTTCAACTATTTGTATTTTTTTTGATAAAACTAAAAAGGTTTGTCTTTTATTCCCATCATTTCATTTACTCCAGAGTTACTTTGTTTCCAAATGACTCTGTAAAGTAAAGTAAAGAAGATTTCACTTGGAGTGCTTTCATAAAATGAAAAAAGAGATTTTTGTTTTGGAATATCTGTAAATTCTAATCAATATTTTTAATTTATGTATGAAAAAATTGTTTGATGGGGTTTCTTTACCAACTATAAGGGACATACCCAGCGAGAAAGACTGACCTAAATATCGCAATAATGCGCCAACCATATTCATGTAACGGCAACGTACCTTATCATTCAGTCCCTGTGTTATTAAGTCATTAAATTGTCGGTGTATTCTATTTCTATTTTCTCATATCTAACTAAGCATATGTATCAACAATAAATAAGGATTCTGAACATTCAAATTTAAAAACGTATGCCCTTAAAGTTATCATTGATCTCTGATAAAATCAAAATCTGAAACAATTATCGCAAAAATGGGTTTCGTTTGGACATGTGGCTTTATTTGTAGAAGATAACGTTGAAGTATAACGTCACGGTATTGACTCTTATGAGTTTACATGTAAAGTAATCTAATTCGTCGAGATATCACAGGATCATTGGATTTTGATTGAAATCCTAGGGTTTACGCGGAATCACGGAAAATCACTAACAACGTTTATGTTCGCTGTGTTCACGATATCATAGTTATGATAAAGTGAACACGGGTTAGTTAACCAATCTATTATAATGTATTTCATACTAAGTTTTTTTGCAATAAAGCAATGGGAAAAAAATCTAAGATCAACCAGGATGATTGTCATGTCTTCTGTGGTTTGGCAAAAACCCTTGGATTTTATGATTATCCGATATTAACAATGATCCTGCGTCATATACAAAATGGTATTTATTGTGTGAGGCTAACTGGCTAGCTCGTCGTTTGTCGGTGGTTGTCGCGCAAATTTCCCTTCATGTCGGCTTGTCAAGGAAAGTGGGTCGCCGCCGGCCGCCAAGTTTCGCTAACCACACGTACACTATAACTAGACATTTGGACATTTACTTATACGAATAGAACAAGTTTTTAAACATTTAATTTCATTATTACACATCCTGTCGGCAATTTAACTGGCTATGATCAACATTTCTTGAAAGTTGTCATACTTTCTGACTGCGTCGTATTCGTACGATTTAAGAAAAAATGAAAATTCTACTGCTTTGATCGAAAATCATCGAAAATAGTTGGGAGTATATCAGTGGCGGTACTGTCATAGAAGCCCAAAAGCCCGGCTTGCCCTATCAAACTAAAATAAGTTCGCGCTCTTATTCATTCATTAACAAATCAAACGACTTTTTTAAAGCCATCGAAATTGTGGTTTTGCTGACATGTTCGCAAACTTCTGAGTGTTTTGCTGAGCGTATACGAGATACGCTAGCAAGTCCACAACGGAAGTATGAAGTATATCTCTCGGCTTGCCCTGTACTAAAACTCTAGGCACGCCACTTGAGTATATTCGAATCTAAAAGAATTTAAAGAACCAATTCGATATCTTATGTGATGTAATCATAACAATTTTGCGATATGGATGTATCTCTGTATCGAATAAGGGAAATGGAACTCACTTACTGTTTTGTACTCAGCATTACATGTTTCATCCTACGAAAGCCTAATGAAAACAAGGCCCTATCAGGTTTATTGACATGGCAATTCCGACGCGTGCTAGGTTTGTTTACTGCGTGCATTCGTAACCAGTCGGGCGGGTTCGGGTCCTGCGCGCGCGCAGCCGCTAACCGGCAAGGTCGAGCGCGTGCAAAAACGACGAATCACAACCGCAAGCATTCCATCATCCTAATCCGCACCATTAGGATATACTGATAATAACTTGGAAATTCCGAATTCCAACACTCAAAAAACATTTCTACATTCTAAATTATAAATCATTTTTCTTTCTCTCATATTTATTCAACAGGTCGAAGGCTTGAATTGGTGTGGTTAATTTCTAAATGATTGTTATTTAGATACTTTGGATTTTGAATATTCGATTTTTTTTGTAAGATTAACCTATGGGTACTGAAGTCGTTTTGTTATTTCCAATTTTATTATAGAGAAACTAGTAAGTACTATGGCTTATGTTTCATATTTTTTTACTTGCCTGGAGATCCGCAATTCGGATAGATTGAATTTCATTTCATCTTACAAGCTAACAGATAAAACATCCAAAGCGCTAACAAGATTAATTATTATTTACCTATCAAAAATTAAATTAAATATAGCTGAAAATATTACACATAAACATTTCATAACAGTTCCGCGAAGAGTGAGTAAAATTTTAATTGTAAATCGTAAAAATATTTAAAATTAGTTCGTCCTTATTAAAAGTCGAAGAAAACAGTTTCAGGAAATGGGTTATTTTCCTATTAAAGAAAATTCTACATTGAAGTGGGTTTTCTTTAGTTGCCTGTTGAAAATAAGTATGAAATGTAAGTAAGAAAACACTACTTGATTTTCCCTTCTTTATTCCACATTTAGTACAAGACCTGATTGCCGGGGGTCCGAGTTCATTTGTGTGGAATGGGAGCTGAAGCTAAGCCCGCGGAGAAATTGAAAGGCTTCCACCATTTAGTATTCAGAGAGCGTCGGCTAGATAGAAGGTAAATGTGGGACAAGACACGGATCTCCGCGCCTTATTTATCTGCCGGCTGCTTCTACTATTCTAATGCTTATTTTTACCTCTATGGTCCAACTCTATCCTTAACCATATGAGGGTATGTCATCGCAATTGGAAACAGAGTAATACATTAGCTTAAAAAACCGATTCAAATAAATCCCCTCGAACAAATGAGACTCAATACCGAAACGGGTCCGACGTAAGACATTTGTATTCAGTGCGAGCTCCAATTTACTCGCGCTTAGAGTAAAAGCTTGCCTCGGACTTTTCCTCGAGGAAAGTTCTACGTTTTATTAGTTTAATCAAAACACAAAGCGGTAAACAAGTAAACAAAGTTCACGGCTTTACGTTGTAACAGATATATTTAAATCCTTCGTTATTTTTATTGAATCATAGAAGATTACGGAATTAATTCCGGTAGATTGTAGTTATAAAACATGAGAATTTGAAAATTTCTTATCTCATAGAACAACAATTTCTATTATGTACCTCATGTATATTAGGTCACATGAGGATAGTGGTGCGCTGGCTCTTGCGAATAATTATAAACAGATCTATTTGCTTTGATGACAAAAGTGGTTAACTAACTCGCTCTAGGAACAAAAATGTAGCTTTTAACTTAAAGAAGAATTTAATATGTTTTTCTTACAAAATTATTCTGAAAGATTGAATTCAATTTTTTTTTGACTGAATTAAAAAAAAAAAGCATACATATAAGATATATCTCCATTCTCATGCAACACCTCCTCAACTAATGCATGTAACAGGGTGGACGAACATTCCTACATTCCAACATTTGAAATGTAACGTGTGTTTTAACCTCACTTTATGTTTGTTACAGCTCACGTGGACAATGAAATGTACCTGTCCAGAGCGCTGGAGCGGCTTGGAGGAAGCGCTTTAAGCAAAGACTCGGAGCCGGACATCGGCGCCGCCTTCTTCAAGTTTGCCGTCGTCACCAAAGAACTATCAGCTCTTATGAAGACACTGGTAAGGTTCATCTTACTATATCAAGCTATCAGTTGAACTCCACAATATCAGCGCAGATATTGTATTTATTATACCTTTTGTGGTCAAACCTTTACCTTTTTGGAAAAAAGTTGCTTTAACGCGGTATGCAATTATATTTTAGTAGTAAGCGGGAACATGCTACCTTTGTAGGATTTGACGACTGCATAAGAGGTGTTATGACATTTTGTGTATAGTTAACACAAACCAGTCACCGACGATAAGATTTTTTATATAATCCCAATCGAATAAATGTACTGTTGCTTCATTCATCGTGAATCGTAATGATTTGGACATATGTAGTTACAAATAAAAACTAAAATGAAAAGTTAGCAATGATTTTTAAATTCATAATACAAACTTTCAGAATATAGTAATCGGCAAAATATAAATATGAAATAAAAGAAAGTCAATAAAAGTGAAACTAGTTTTGCTAGCCTGTGCTGTGTCCTAGTTTGAGCCTGTTTGCACGATACGGTTGCTATTACGGCCAACAAGCGGCCGAAATACCAAGCATTTGTATTCTACTTTAAAACAAAATTATGATCGGATTTAAATTAATAGACCTCTCTGAAATACGTTTTGCTACTTGGTGATTAATCTATCGATTACTATAAACTGATAGTAGTAGCGTTCGCCTCAAACGACTTTATAGTCCGTTTCGAATCACATTTATGAATACAATTTTGATCGACGTACATATGTGGAGGCTCCATTGACTGAGCCGTCTAGCCCCACAATTAGTTACGAATTAGTAAGTGATTGTCTCAGACGGGATGATATTATGGAAATTAGGTTTGTTCGGGTTGGTCTTTTGTCTTTTCAAAATTCCATTAGCGTTTATTTGATCTTCATACGAGAGATGAAATATAGTTTTGTATGTAAATTGTGTAGGGTAAATTAATTTGTTTCCAGTATAATAGTGATAGTTAATTGAAACCATTAGTGAATGTAATCTGTAATGTGAAGCGATGTCTCGCGGAAATTGTGTTATAATTATAAAGGAAATAGCACCACGCCACAAACGGACGGACGTACAACCGTTGGCAATAAAGGTCTAATTGGTTGAATATTTCTGAACTCATCTCTATGTTTATCTTACGGTTCATATGGAATGTTTGCTCTAACAGATTTGAACTAGTTTGCTCACTTATGCTGGGACTGGTGTGCGTTTTTTAATATTTAATATACAATAAAAAGCTTATTGTTTGATTTCGCAAGATAACAAAATCCTAAAGCTACTCGTATTATAAATAAAACGCTTTACTCTACTTTTAAGAATTAATGTGTAGTCTTATGATTAACGCTTTCTTCGGTAACAAAATAAATAGGATGCCGTTGAAGGATACTTGAGTAAGACTGATAATGACCGTTCAGGAAGCCGAGTGTTTAACCATCGCTAATAAAAAATAAAACCGTTGAAATAAAGTTGGAAATGAAGGCATATCCTGTCTGTCACCCTTGATGTCTGTCTGAGGCACGACCCGAGACGGCGGCGTTGGAGGAAACACTCAACCAGGGACTCGGGGCGGATATCTAGAAGTTTCCGGACTAGCTGACTGCTCGCTAGTTTTATAGCTAAGTTTATTTAGTGGCTCGATTAAAAGAAAGTCTAGAATATTTTTTACTTCTTTCGTATTCTTCTGATTAAATTTTCTGCAGGCGGCCGATAGTAGTTTCGAGCCTATGCTTCACTGCACCGCTGCATTATTTGTCTCTATCGACTAGGGTAGAGCATGGTTAACAGTGAGTTGTAGTGGTGGAATAGAATAGTAAATACATAAGTGTGCTCCGTTATTTCGAATGTTGTACCTTGATTTTACCTGTACTTTAGATTAGACACTATCTCTATATGTAAACTACGATTCAACAAACTTTTCTATCTGCCAAGATTGAGACTAATCTCTAGTTTCTTTATTATTGAGTTAAAATCAAACAATGAAGCTATCACATTTATAGGATTTATTAGTAAGGATCCGATAAATGTTATTTTAGGTGTATGAAATTTGCTGTCTTGTCTTACTGTAGTTTTTTATCGAGTACAGGTGTGCTAGTGGCTCACGGTACTATTAACTCAAACCGGTATTTTCTAATTAATGTTTTATGTTTGACGATGGTTTAATAACCAATAACATTACACATTAGAAAATTGAAAGCGACGGAACTTTCTCTTCGAATCTCCTACTGGAGAATATTTCGTGAGTTCTCTAACATTTTTGTTATTAAAATGTAGTTTTATATCGGTGATTTGAGGTAAACGATTTAACAATTTTTATAAATCGTTTTTCTTGGAAGGTACATAAATTTATCCCGTTTAACTGATGTTGATGCGTAGGCGCATGTTAGTTGCAAAAGCTTGCAAATGGGTCAGGGTTCCATTACGACCTAGTGTTGTCAGTTACGATGCCAGATTTGTTAGTGTCCTATAAATAAATCCCTGCTTATGCATTAAAAAAAACGTATCAAACTTAAATTATAAATGCAATAGTAACTTTTATCTCCCTGAAGTTTGAACAAAATTTTGGTTGAATTTGATATACCTCGGGAAGATCTTTGTAACAAGAAATATGGTGCTTTTTGTCATGAGTTTCCATGTTGATCCGAACATTTTTCATCATACACAAACGAAGGCACCAACTTGTTAGTTATAACAAGAAAAAGCGGATGTTAGTCATTCCGTTTTTGTTTATCTAAAGTTTGGTGATTCATCCGAGAACCGCTCAAAATTACAATTCAAATTATTATACATACCTACATAAGGTATCTGTTTCTGAAATCTAGTCTCGTCAGCATTATAGCTATGCAGACATAAAATATTTTGTCGTACTAATCTCTGTAGTGTTTTTTAATCATTTATCAATTTTGTTTGTTTTAATTTCGATAAGGTGACAATATTACTGTTTTTAAATACATAATATTATAGACTTGGTAATCCTGCATCGCTGTTATGTAAAGCCGGTAGTGTTAAAACCTGGAATTAAATTAATCCAGAAGGATTTCGGTCTGGAACTATTGTAGCACTCGAGGCTTACAAAGCGGTTCCGCTAATGGGTGTTTAAAAATTCATACTTTACGATCCGTGTATACTCTTTGAAGAATTTAAACTCTGCGTCCATTTTCCATACACAAAAGAGACTTTTTAATACTTAGGTCTCCAATAAAGTAGAAGTTTTCCTTTACTTTAAATAATATTATTGACTTGAAATCAAAAAACTAGAATGAATTAAAAATACATTAAATTATTACATACCCAAAAACTGTGCTACGGTTACATCAAATTTTATAGCTCTTTGTTAAAAACCATACGCTTGCTTTCATTTAAGGTGACACGGTTTTTCTTATTGACATAACATAAACTAATTCCCCGAGTGCTACTTTTAAAGTAATCGATATTACCTACTTATCTGAATTTAAGCAAATGTATTTGTTAATCAATGCGTATAAATCTGCAAGGAAATATTAAGACAGTTTGGGATTTTTGTTTGAGAAAAAAAGACCCTAATACGTAAGTGATGTGATTAAAATTGGATCGTTGGTTGTGGTAGCCATGGAAGGTTCGGTCCTTGGAGGTAGTGCGCAGAATCGTCGGCCTCGGCCTGCCCTTGACACGGTGCTCGTCCTTTGTCCTGTCTGCCTGCATATATTCCGCTGCAACTTCATGCCTTACAAATACATAGTAACATTTGTCCTTCTAAGAAAACAACTTGATTGATTACTTATACATTGTGCCTTGTCAACTTTAACTTGATGCTTGCGGAAACATAATTTTTCTTAGTTTTACATCGACTCAGATTTAAAATTTAATGAGTATTTAGGGGCAACTCGTTGAAAAATACTTTTATTTGTTTTAAATCCTTAGCATTGACTTAATTTCCAAAAACATTGTGTTAGGAATGAAGAAGGTAGGATATAATGTTGTGAAGTAAAACTTTGTAATTTTATGATAGAAGATTAATTTGCCCGAACTTTCTAAATTTTGGCCAGAAATAATTAAATTCGCCTTATATTTATTCTCGAGCTATAGAAAGAGTTTATCAGTAGTTGATTAACATTATGAGACAGGTTGGAGTTAAAATTGTTCTTCAACTTTTTATCATTACATGAGAAATATTGTTTACAGACAGTTTTGTATTTTTATTTAACTATGAACTGTCTTGTGTCTTGCTAAGCAGTTGAAACAATGCAGCTGTTAAAATGTAGATAATAATTAGCAATTTTATGCAAATTTAAGCATATTGTTTCTCGATACTTTTAAATGGCGACAGAACTGGCCTGAGTTGTGCAGTTGTAGATAATAATAAGTCGTTAAGAATTATAAACAATGGCTGTATGTACATACCTACACTTAACGAAAACACCTCACAAAACACTTCCAATGTCTTTATGACAATTTAGTGTAGTGATGGAACGGAAACGACTGTGAAACGTAATTATACCTATTTTGTTATCTGTGGATCTACATTCTGACACGTTAATTAATCTAAAAAGAATTGTTTTAAGTAATTTCTTTTGTCAATATAACACTTAGTAATGAAGATGGTGTGACGTCGGATTTACATACAATGGGATAAGTTAAGAGTAAAGCTCGCACGTGCCTCACACTAGAACAATGGTTGTAGACTTGTATTACTTACTCTGGATGACGTACTAGACAGTTCTTATAGCAAAAAACATGATACATTATTGTTAGGAACGTCACCGCGTCACAAAGCGTAATGTTACAAACAGTGGAGCCAAAACATGCCACCACGCGGTTTTGCGGTCTGTGCGAGCTTTACTTTTATGGTTAAGAAGTATATCTTTGTTAAACTAAGCCGTTCAGCTTTTAGCTTAAATGAAACTCTCTCGTAAACAGCCAGAAATCGCCCATTTTGACCGTTTGCTGCCAAAGGCGATGGTAATTCACCGTAGCGTGAGAAGCATTGTTCGAAATCTTCTAACAGATAAATAATCAAGATAGTAATTGTTTTGTAAGTAGCGTTTCCTGACTAATCTATGATCCAATTGTAAACAGATCAACGAATCTTTCGCCGAATTATTCGCAATTAAATCAAATTTCACTCTAGATTGAGTTGTGTTGGTTATTTATTTTACCATTTCCTTACTTTTCTATCAATTTCTACCATCAAACTGATGAATGAACTGCAATCTTTTTTTTTTGTTTTTTTTTTTTTTAAATTACTTATTAACTATCTAAAACAAAAAAGTGCATAATTGTGTCTATCAAAGTTTTCATAGATCATAAAACCGATAAATGATTCAAATAAGAGTCTACGATACCCATTCATACAAAGTGCTCAATGTTGCAATAGTAGGTAAGGTAATGCAGCAGAAGTACACCTATTGTATGTTACATTGTGCTCTTGATTTTGTAACGATGTCGAATAGATCTTTTATCGTATCTTGTTATCGATCTGATATCTAAAAGGTTTTGGAGTCTGGATTTCTACAACTAAGATTAAGATACTCAAGACACATTTGATTTAATCTTAAGTGTTTAACGGGTATTTTTATAAAAAATTACCTGTTTTAATGTTTATTTTAACTTTTTCAAAATTGTAAACTCGATTTGGTACGATACAAAAATAAAGGAGATGCATTTTTATTGTATGTACTTTAAAAACCTTTTTGATTTCATAATTATATCGAAATCGATGTTACTTTTTTGATGAACTTAGAATTCTAACTTCGTGTACATTTCGTGAATTTAAAATGAAACAGAATGGTCAATAACAACGAGAAATTTTAACAATAAAATTGGATACGATCATTGTTATTTTTGGACCATTAAAAGCGAAAAATATAGTGTCGATTGACTCAGAGTCGAATTATCCTTGAGTAAGTCACGATAATTTGTTATGATTTCGTAAGTAGAAACACTGTGCTACTAAAAATTATGATTTTTGTTTTCATGTCAAAAATATTCATCCAAAATAAGATACAGTATTTTTATACTAAATCGTTGAGATTAAAAAATCGATGAGTTAAAAGTTGTTTCTGAAAAAAATATTTTTCAAAAACCGTGTACCTAAAAGAAATACATTTTCTCTATTTCCTTTGAAACCAAGAATTTCATAACATTTTGATTAAATACCTACGCTCAAAGGTATACTTAGTTATTAATTTCCTAATAACTGACATATACTGACTATGTTTAAATAATTTATATTAACTCATAAAAACTAAGAGCTCGCCTGAGAGATTTAAAAAAATATTACAAAATTTAATATTTAGATGGTGAAAACTATAGCATTTATAACTTTGGCATTTAAGTAGGATGAGATTAGAAGGATAAGAATACTTTTGTGTATTGTATTATAAAGTGTTTCATACACTTACAACGTAATCTACTTCTCTAAATACCCCTTATAATTTGCATTCTCTTAACTAATTGAGTGCTTGACGACATTGGTTTTGAAGGGTTTCAGTATTTATTGCCCACTTCACCACCCCTGGGCAATGTCCTGGTGCATTCACTCCATTGATTACACAACACCCATGTAGAAACCCCTCAAACTTACTAATTAGGTACTGTGTTAAGTACTTCTTTTTTACTTTGTTGATCATAAATACGCAAGGGCGTTTTTAATAAACTGTCCTGCTTAGGTATTTGTAGAAGGTTAGTTATTCGTACTAACCCGAAGGTAGAACTGATTAATATTATACTGGTATATTTAATTAAATAGTAGATATATGTAACCTATAACGGTGAGTACTTAACTGAAAATACTCATGAGTTTACTTTAAAGTTTAATCTTTGTAAAACCGCACATGACCACGCCCATCTTTATATATTCTTATCGCTGCACTTGACTTGCACCTAAAATTAATGATACGTAACATGAGGTTCTTATCACATTTAGTTTTAGTGTTTTGAAATCTGATTTATCTAAAAGAAATTGACAGATTGCTGAAGGTAATGTCTTTATTTTAATAAGTACAGGTACCATACTATGATTTCAGTCCGTCTAAATGTTTTCTATTGAAATAATGAAGCAACTTTGGCAGCAAGCGCAAAGCACGACAAGGTAGGAATGCAAATGTTGCAAGATTCATAGCTTCGTAGAACTCAAGTGTTAGCAAATAGGATTTTTGCATTTAGTAGATCCGTTTTGCGAATAACAAACAATTTTTGCAGTCTGAAAGATCATGGTATCTTAACTTTAATTCCATTTAAGTTTTCTTGTAGTTATGTAGTTAAATATAAAACCTTTTACATAAATTATAAATGAATACTACAGTTATAGTTTACTTAACTTGCTATAGTCTTAGCTAACAGTTACATAACCTTTCGTAGTTTTGTTATCTTCCAAAAATAATACACGACCTTTAAATCCTATAGAAAAGGTGTCATGTCCAGTCTAATGAAGAATATGTATTTTTTTTTCGTTCACAGATGCAAAACATAAACAACATAGTGATGTTCCCGGTGGACAGCCTTCTGAAGGGTGACCTCCGCGGGGTGAAGGGCGATCTCAAAAGGCCCTTCGACAAAGCGTCCAAAGACTACGAGTCAAAGTACCTGAAGATTGAGAAGGAGAAGAAGTCGCAGGCGAAGGAGGCCGGCCTCATCAGGACTGAGGTCACTCCAGCCGAAGTGGCAGATGAGCTGGAGAAGGAACGGAGACTGTTCCAACTGCAGATGTGTGAGGTATCGTAACTTTACGTTTTATACATTCAAAATGTTTTGGTGTGTCGATGAATATTAACCGAATGTTCTGTTACTCTTTTCATGTTTTGTTTAGTCTATGTATCAAGGCCGTTATCCTTAAAGAATGACTTGTGGTATTCTCATGAATAAATATCATAAATAGATTGAAATGTTGTTCATTCAAACTATTGGTAAAAAATCGTTACGCAATCAAAGCCATGTAAATCCAGATATTTGTTCAAATAGTAATTAGATATGGTTGCTTTTGTAATATTGTTATATTCCGACTGTAACACTCTGTTGTATGAATAAATTGTAATAATTCTACTCGTAATTATGAGATACGGACAACGATATGGAATATTTTACTCGTTTAGTGACGTTTTTTTGACGAAGTAATTTTTACTGAACATTTTAACGAAATCATAAGGCGACGAAAATGTAAAATTATGTAACATTTACTCTGATATATCTAGCTAGATTGGTTTCAAGACATCGTTTTCTTCAACGAACACGCCCCGCCTCCGTGTCGTCGCTGTAATTAGGTTTGAAAACGTATTTTGGAGTTCCCACGCTAAAGGTTCTTGTAATTTAGCCTTAAACTCTTACTCTTATCCTATCTAAAATATAATGCGCGTCCATTATGCCAAGTTTCTAATATCGAAAGTTCGAGCTTCGCATTTCGAATCCGGTTTGTACAAACAAAATAAATATTCAAATTTAAGACCTGATTTCTTAGTAACGCTAATAAAATTTCTAGAGTTGGCTCGGCGGTCGGCTTGCTAATAAAAAAGAGGAATACGCCGTCTGTTCCTTTACTGGCAAAGGCAAGCAACACTTGGCATAAAACAATACCGTTTTTGGCCAAACGCAATCAACGTCTCGCTTGATGAATGTGTCTGAACTTAACGCTAAAGGCCTCATACACACGAACGCTTTTTCAACTCGCATTAAAAAGCCTTCAAATAAAACTAATAGATACCCATGTATTTATTAAATAAAGCGTGCCGCTTTTTACCGAGCGTTGCTGAATTTCTGACATTGTGGGTTGGACGTTAAATTCCCGTAGGACTGTTGCAACAACGCTTATTCAACGTCGGGTTTTAACGCTTTTTTTAACGCGCGTTGAAATGTTGCCTACGTATTTTAGTGTTTCAACGTCATCACAAGCATAGTAAGGTGAAATTTATTAAGTAGTTGGTTATAAAATGGTTATAATATAGACTTTATATCATATTAAAATAAAGGCATATTAAAGGCTGTGTTCATTTCGTATTTTTTCTGTTTACATACCTACTCAAATTCGGCATAACAATGGATTTTCGTATTTGGAGCACGCATTTTATTGCGTGTTTTACTTCAATAAAACATATTGTATTTACATAGCCTAAATAATTTTTAATGTATGTTTTACATTGCCTAATCAAATCTATATTATGTAACAATTTTAATTATAACAATGCATTAGAACCCCTTCTTTGGCATGAGACCTTAGGTACCTACATTCTGACGCAACGCCAAATTGTAGGTATGATTGAATATAATTAATCAACCATGACATGTATGTATTGTTTTATATTTAGATATGCCGAAATGTGGCCAGAGGTCGATAACTGAGGATGGCTCATTTTTATGTAGTCACATGATTACGGTAATAATGGTGCCAATTTTTTTGGTATTGCGAACAATAACAGTAGTTTGTCCCACCTGACGCCCACTATAAGATATATAATTCTTTTTTATCGATTTGATTCTTTTTGACAAGAAATTATAAATTTTATTGGTTTATAGTAACCATCATCGAGATAACTAGAAAAACCTTTTTTGCAATCGACATTTTTTTAAGTTCTAACTCAAGTACGTACATACAAATAAAATGTAACCGGCAACTTAATTTTAGCTTAACCTTCATCTTTAATTTATTATTACGTGTAATTGTGGTAAAGATGGGTTATTTTGAAATAAATGTCATGTTCATTAAACTTATTTATCTTGGTATGTGAGATAACTAGGGACAAAACAAATCGTTTAGCAGTTATCTGTTATGTGTGATTATGATGAATGTTTTAATGGAGGCGGCTACGCGATATGGTTAACGTTTAACAAGTGCATTGTATGAGTGAATGAGGGCGGTCATTCACATACACATCTTGTAAATTCACATTTAAAAAAACATCTTAAATTAACATTTAAATTCGAGTGTAAATAGGCATTTTCTAGTATGTGACATCTTTGGCCACATCGTCGTATCTTTAAAAAACATTGATCGAATATAACGATACAATTGATCTAGTTTGTCTTCTTTTAAAGGTCCTTCTGCGATTCACACCATGGTGCGAATGTCGTATGGTGTGCAACGACAAAGAGTGAAATACACCCTAACATGAGGCAACCATGCACCCTTTGATGACATTTAGGGCGATTACTACTGTGGTCAAACTATTTTCCGGTTCGAAACTTTCAAACTTTTTTCGCATAGGTTTTTCAAACGTAACATCTTTCTTTTTGACATAAGTAATGATAATTAATTGTACATAATATAAATAAATTAAAGCAATCATAGGCATGACCAAACAGCTTATAAACGTTGATATCGCGTTTGTATTGGATGTCTGCGATTCATTATATGTAACAAATGATCAATTAGATGGATGTTACGTTTCACGCACCGGCGATTTACTAAGAAAATATTAATATCTGCAAAAACGAACGAGACTAATGGTTTAGTTGTTTTAATTAGTTTACAGTAAACATTCGTCGGAAGATGGTGAAGCAAATGAATGATTATATTCTCATCTTAATTATCAGCTGAAAGAAAGTTTGTAGTTTGCCTAAGCAAAGCAGAGACGGAGAATCTAGTGCTCTTTAAGTGATAGTCAACATAATATGATTATAAGCTAAAAAATTGTTTAAATTTTAAAATAAAAACACAATTACACAATCAATCCTTTTTTCGTAAGATCGAAAACATTCTGAGTCATCTAGTGTTGAATGAACTAATGACAGTCAAGGAATTCGCTTTAATATGTGTTATTATTGTTATTATCTGTGTTATTTTGTGCTTCGTCCGCCTGTCACGTAGGTATCTACATACGGGGAAAAGCATAAAGGTTAAAGGTGCATTCAACAATGAAACAGTACAGTTATGTATTTTTGAGCGGTAGGACTGGTAGGTAGATTCTAGCGCGGCCTAATGCTATTGTGAATGCCCATTATTGTGCCGATTTAACCGTTAGCGACCGGCACGACTTATTTTCATACATGATAATCATATGAAACCGAATGAGACTTTAGTGTGCGTACTCTTTTATGATATCACCATTATCGCTTTTATATTTACATAATGTAGGAGTCTCATCATTCAATTTAATTACTAAAACAGATCAATACGGTATAACGACCTGCATACATGTAAAAAAATTGATAGCCTTGATCAAGACTAACGGTATGAAGTACCATCCACAGCACTCAGACAATTACAATTTTGAATCAGTTTTTGTCAAGGACACATAAAAGAAGGACGGTCGGATTTTTATTTTGATGTGACTTAACACTCAAAGTGATTATGAAATGCTTAATAAATATTTTTAATGACTATCCCACAGATAACTTAATATATTTATAGTTGGAGCAATGTAGTTTCGTGTTTGATTTCTATAATGTACCTATTTATTGCTGAAGTATCAGAATGACTGCATCCTATCGTATGGACCAGGTACGTCCTAGCTAGTGCTACAGTACCGACTGAGGTCATTGGATCTGTTCCTTTGTTTATTGATTTAGTAGTTCGCGACGCGGCTCATTGTTTGTCGCCTTATAAGACTCGTTGAAGTGATTCAATATCCTAACAGACAATGCTGAAACTACTAGTCACAAGGGATTGAAATAAAGTACAATTTTAAAATGTTGGAACTAGTACGGAAATATATCGATTGTTTCCTTTGTCTAATGTTTAACAAGATAGATTCGAGGGCGTTTCGGCGTCGAAGGTCGTAAGTTCGATCCCCTCGGACATTAACGGAACATCCCATGTAAAAAATTACAATGTTTGCCTGACAGCTTAATGGATAGTCGTATAATTGTACCTGCTTATAACTACCTACATTAACGGTTTTTCTCACTATGACAGATCTTTCAACTTGATGACGTTTTTTAAGACGCTTTATATCTTTCTATCATCTGGAAGGAGGATATGCTTGTAGTAGCAACGTTCGGTCGTCGACCGGCCTTGCACGCAGCAGGGCCGCTGTGACCCTTGCTCTGTACCTCTCCCTTCAACACTGTTCCAGACGCCTCCGTATTCAACCCACGCATTTACATTAACACGTAGAACTCTCTAACTATACGTGTTTTAATTTGTTTCGTACATTATACGAACCTGTTTAAAAAAAACACCCTACAGCAAAATAAAGTAAATATGATGACAAGAGAAGTGCAAAAAACATCCAAACACAATTAGTGTCAGCTGGCGAGTCGCCAAGAAAATTGTGCAAGGTCACGGCACGGCTTAATTTTATTGCACAACACCGTACAAAATAAATCCGTATCCACTACCTACGATGCGCGTGCGTCAGCAAGCTTAATTTTAACTTACGGAAGGGCATCTAGTCGAGCTTTCCCCGGCGTTTGTAGCATTCGTCTCGCAAACTCGCTACGTTCCATTATCTCCGGGATCTATGGAATATAGAAGTGGCCGAGCCCACGCGCAGATTTCGGCGTCGTATCGTCTATCAAATCCGAGCCCGAGTCGTGTTGTTTTTGTTGAATAAACTCTGTTTTGTTTCAGTACCTTATAAAGTTTAACGAAATCAAAACGAAGAAAGGTATCGAGCTTCTGCAACACTTGGTGGAGTACTACCACGCTCAGACGAACTACTTTCAAGATGGTTTGAAGACGATAGAGCACTTCGGAGTGTATGTGGCGGATTTGAGTGTTCAGCTGCAAAAAATCAGACAACAGCAAGACGACGAAAGGAGGAGACTGTTTGAACTCAGAAACATGCTGAGGGCTGCCGCACCACAGGATAAAGAGGTAAGAAATGTGTGTTTGCATTAGTTATTCTTTATATGAAATATTACATTACGTATTGACGTTGTTCTTGATCTATTCATATTTAATTCAGTATATTTATAGTGTTTAAACTTAAATACAAAGTTCAGTCTGTTTATTATAGGGAAAGGACTTTAAATAAAAACAAACCGTATTTTAATATTTTGATTAAATTACTGTAAAAAAGACATCTTTCTACCATACCATAAAATAGTTCTCCCTTTTTTATGAGAAAGTATTAAATTATCCAATTGAACAGTTGTAAAATTAAAAAACACTCGATTATCACCTTTGAAATTTCCAGGTGGCAGCAACCATGGGAGGCTACTCATTACACCAATTGCAAGGTGACAAACAGCACGGTGTTACCAGAAGTGGATATCTGTTTAAGAAGTCAGAGGGCAAGGTAGTTTGTTATTAATAATATTATTTTGGTGAAACTATAACATTGTAGTTATTGGAGGCCTTAAAATTAATTTTGAATTATTTATTACCTTGTGCTTGTACCAAGGATACAAAACATCCTTTTTATCATTAAAATATACTCCTTACCAAATTTTTGCCGTTTGCAGTTCGAGTCTGCTACTGTTACACAGGCATTTAGTTTATTTTAAAATTATTCAAAGATTACGAATGAAACGTACATTTTGTGACTTTATTATTTGGCTTATATTGTTTCTAAACTAGCAATTCATTGTTGTTTTCAGGTTCGCAGGGTGTGGCAGAAAAGGCGTTGCAGAGTAACTGCAGAGGGGTTTCTGGACATTTTCCACGCAGACGAGAACAAAACCCCGGCGAGGGTTAATCTCCTCACATGCCAAATCAAAGTAGCCACTGAAGACAAAAGGGCGTTTGATCTAGTCTCATGTGAGTATGGAACAAGATAGTCTCATGTGAGTATGGAACAAGATAGAAATAAGGTTCGGGGCACTTGCCACTCTGTCCACTGCAACTCCAGTTTAGAGTTGTATGCTAGGTAGTTTTTTTAGACCTGATAGGTTCAAATTTCCTAAAAAAACATTTTGTTTTAAGTTACAAAAGCGAATTGAAAATTTAGTTTTGTGTTAAGAAGTAATAGATAGGCAAAAGCTTCAACTACTATTTTTATTCATGCAGATCCATTTTAGTTGGTGGTTTATAAAGAAAATAAACCTGTCATAATATACTATGTACTTTGTAATATTACAGACAACCGAACGTACCATTTCCAAGCTGAAGACGAGAATGAGCAGCGTGCTTGGACATCTGTGTTAGTGAACTGCAAAGAGGGGGCGCTGATGAGGGCGTTCCACCAGCAAGGAGGGGAGAGTAATGACAATGGACACTCCCTTATGGACCTGCAGAGGTCAATAATAAGGGCCGTCAGGACTATGCCCGGGAACCAAGTGTGCTGTGATTGCGGTTCTACTAATGGTATGTAAATAATAACAGCCTTAAATGATTTAAATTTAGAATGGATATAGAATTTAAAAAAAATCTTTAGATGAGCCACTTGTAAGCTCAGTTTGAATTTAGAAGTAGTATTAGTATGAAAGCAGTTTCAGTAATTATTCTTACAAAAGAATGTAGGTAGCTAGTGTTGATGTCCTTCAGTCGTGTAATAAGTTATAAAATAATAATTTTGTATACTGTTACATCTTTGTCTGTATTTCTCTAAGAATAATTATTGTGTCGTTATAAATGTTTTATGAGTGATGTAAAACACATGATAAAATCATTAATAAATGTAAGTATGAGGAAATTTAACTGCGTTAATTGTTCTATAAGCTTTATTTAAATTTACATATTTTATATTCATGTTATTATTATATTTCCGCAAAATCGATGTTATTCTTGTAATATGTTTTAAAACAAGTCAATAACTTATTCGTTCAGTTGTATACTAATTAAGTTCAGTAGCTTGTTTCTTTCATTAATTAAATAAAAAAGTCTGAGATTTGAGACTAAACCAGATATATACAACAAAATATTTTGAATTAACATGATTTCTAAGCAATGAAAACAAGTACATTTTTGTATTTCTTTCCTCTGTATCCGTGGGCTGAGGATGTAGCGTCAATAGACTATCAACATTTTTTCAGATCCAACTTGGTTATCAACGAATTTCGGTATCATCGTTTGCATCGAATGTTCTGGTAGCCATCGTGAGCTTGGTGTCCACATATCGAGGATACAATCCCTAACGCTGGACAGGCTAAGCACATCTCAGATGCTGATAGCGAGGCACATGGGAAACCATCTTTTCAATGAAGTAATGGAGAATACTCTTACGGATTCGGAGAAATTGACGCAAGATAGCACGATGTGAGTGAAGTAACATTAACGTACTATCTTATGTTAGCGTATCATATCGTGTAGTTTTTTTGTGAGATAAAACGAAATCAATGTCCTTCATGATGGAATTTATGTCCATGCCATTTTTTTTTGCGGTTTAATAGTAAAAATAGATAGAGTACCTTTCGAGTTTGTAATATTATTTTTATCGTATGTTATTTATGAACTACTGATTTATCTTTATCGTCTATCGATTTGGAACTGATTAAAGTAACATAATATGCAAATGTTTAATTTACCATACATTGCCAAGGGAGGAGAGGCTTCGGTTCATACGTGATAAGTACGTGTACCGCACGTGGACGGCGCGCACGTGTCGCGACGCCGCGGAGAGGTTGTCGGAAGTAGAGCACGCCGTCAACAACGGACACCTACAGAACTTACTGCAGGCGTACGCAGAGGGAGCTGACCTCGCCGCTCAGCTGCCTTGCTCTGTAAGTTAACAAAATAGTAAATAAAATGAATCATTTGCGAATCTGACTCACACATGAAGGGTTCCATACAATCGTACAAGATTTAACACTATGTAGAAACTTAGAGTTTGGAAAGCCAATTTTTAAGTCATTATTTTTATTTTTATTGAATTTAAAACATACATTTACTCTGTGAAATTGTAATGTGAAAAAGTTATGGAACAAGTAGAGCTAGTATTATGTAGCATCTAAGTTTTTCTGTATAAATATCACGCACGAGATAAACATTATTGATTGTTTTATTTCTTTTTCAGGACTGCGGTGAAACAGCTTTACATCTTGCCATATCTCGGGAGCTCGGTGATGGGTCGTTCCTACATATAGTCGATTTTCTAGTCCAAAACGGTGGTTCTCAACTATTAGATAAGACAACCACCGGCGGTATAACTGCTTTACACTTGTGTGCTGCCACCGATAGAACTGAACCTATGAAGTTATTGCTGAAGGCAGGCGCCGACGTATCAATCAAAGATCACAGCGGTAGAACCGCTTTACATATCGCAAGACAGTTAGGGCATCTTGGATGCCTTGAACTGGTAAGTTATACGATTTTATGGTTGGCTTGTTTTATTTAGGCTCAAAGTAGGTGAAATTCTTGTAGTGAAATTGTTTAATTGGTAACAAACAATCAGTAGAATCATGAATATTTTTGTATTCCATAATGTATGAGCATATCATATAAAAATAATTAATCTTACGCAGACGTCATTAAAGTAATTTATATTTTTGTCTTGTAGTTAGAAAATGCACTCGACAAAAGAGAGAAAAGCCTGTTCGACAATATCAACATTGATTGGAATTTATCACACGACGATGGATCTACTGACTTCTCTGACGATGACACAGTTATTGACGAAAGGGTATGACAACAATTGAATTCATAACATATTTCAATACATAGGGCGTGTTAGTGTTGGTTAAGTAAAAACACTAACAAAACTTTGCACATCGACGAAGGGAAATTTCATAGGTACAATGTTGTTAATTGCGTTTTGTCAGTGTAGTTCTAATAGTTCTTAATTTAAAAAATCTACTTTAAAGAACTGTGAGAACTGACGACACACAACACATAAACACGATGTATTTGTAGTATTACTAGTATTGCCTCTACATGGGCAGCGCATAGGCGGTGCTCTCGACGTTCCACGACATCAGGGGCATCTTCATGTCAATAGACGGCCTATCACCTGATGGAAAATATTACATTCCGTCAGGTGAACCGCTTGCTTCTTTGCTCAAAACATTGTATACAAAAAAAAAATGATACTGACAATATGGAGTGGTCGTTTCAGCAAAACGGTAGCGTTACTCCTGAGAAGAAATGTGTGCGGTCGCGGCCGCCGTCATACGCTGGAGCGGGCGGCGGCGGCGGCGGCGGCGGCGGCGGCGGCGCGGCGGACGCGGACTCGCCCGTGCTGCGTTCGCGCTCGTCCACGTGCGACTCGCTGCACCACGCGCCGCCTACGCCCACGCCTAGGAAGCCCAACATATGTAATTACACTACTCATATTATTCATTCTTATTGAGCATCGTTTAGACATTCATTATTTTTCTTATGTGATCGCTGAAGATTCGCTCTATTTTGGTCTCAAGGTTAATCATATGGTACATTATATACAAGCTATATGTTTGTCATTCCAGATAACATTGGAAGTTTAAAGAAGCGAGCAGCACCGCTTCCGCCGCACCCATCCTACCCTGTACTGCCAAGATCTACTCCGTCACCATCAGCAGAAGTCGCTAGAACTGCACAAAGTAAGTCTTACAGTTATTCTTTATTTACTACAGGAACACTCACATAGTGTTTAAGTTATATTTATTTACTAGTTTTAACTATCTCCAAACTAACATTCATCCCCTAAGTCTTCCGAATAAGGGTTGAATAAAAAATTCGTGTGCCAAATTTCAGCCCCATCATAGGTACAGTGGTCTGAGATGGATGTTCATAGATAGTCAGTCACAATTTTGTTTTAAATGTAGAAATTAAGATGGTAATTTTGAAAAACGTTCACACGTAACGTTAACACAGATCAGTGATAATTATATATACAAATAAAGATTTTTCTATTCTATTCTAAAGTCTTTGTCTCTAAGGATTCCTATCAATTTCATAAACTTGATTTTGTTCCTACAGTGATATCATCAGTATTAGTGAAATCTCGCCCTCAACAACCTCCACCGACTCCGCCGCAAAACGGGACTCTACTAAGGGATGAGCCTACCCCTCCGCCTAGAAAGGTACCTTCGCAATCTATGCTACAAATAGTCATAACAAAATAAATTCCTTAATTGGAATAAGGGAAATGGAACGACAAAATAAGATGTGTTTTATAGAAATCATGTGTATCAAAAATCGATTCAGTAATTTATAATTATTTGACGTTTGTTTGTATAACTTTACATAATATAAACTGGGTAGTATGTAAATAAAGTTGATTACATTTTGCAACTAACACAGTGAAACAAAATACACAGCTGTATTATTTTTGCTTCAGAAGAAAAATAGATTCCAACTGGAAGAGGCTGTGAAAGGGAAACTAAGAAGGGTAAACAATGTGAAAGAATTAGAGTTACCTGCTTTCCCTTAACTGTATTACGCCCTTAACTTTGTTTTTATCACCCTTTATTGTCAAGAGAGTTAAAAAATGCAACATCATTGAACAATTAAAACGGGATTTGTAAAATATGAAAAAGGAAACTCACCAAAAACTTGTTTAGTTAAAATGTTTGATTAATAGAATCCTTTCTTTTATTGGAATATCATACAATTCAAAATTCAAATTTAAAACTTATTTATATTGGATTGAGTTTTAGAAATGGGTTACTTTTTATTATTATTTTTGATTAAATTGAAATTAAAAAAGTATGTTAAGTGATGGGAGGAAACTCTTGACAATATCGAATACGAACAAGTCTACCATTTTGTATTTAACTTTAATTTTTTTTTGCATGACTTGTTTTTTTAACAATTTCAGCTTAAACTCCAACATTTTAAATTATAATTTAGTGCTCTAATAACACTTTATGAGCAACACCATTTAATTTGCGTCGCATGTCAGGCAAGCCGAGTGCAGTTTTATATTAACTGTTTGTAAAACGCTTTAATTACATGAAGAATTAGGTTAGATTTTACTTTTCACGTTCTTTTATCTATTTTTTTAGTACTAAATGATAGTAGACATTTTTAGTTCTAATCTACAGCTTGTAGATTATCTAGGCGACATTTCAGCTTTTCAAAAGTTTTCTAGGTTTTGTTCTTAATTGTGCAGTTGCTCCAAAAATAAATCATTAGTTTTAAATAAATAATCGCCACGTTTTTTCTTAAAAAAAAAAAAACGTTTCAGTGAAATTAGTAGTTGTTTTTCTTAGCTGTATTACGTCGATTTGACAAACCAGACAGTACTCGTCACTGAAGCTATTCCGTATATTAGACTGTATGAAAGTAACATTGTGACATTGCAGGAATGTTCGAGCCAGGATTCATCGTTGGAGCTATGTGACATGTCGGACTCGTGCGCGGAGGACGGGCGCGTGCAGGCGGCGCTGTCGGACAGCTCGCGGTCGCGGGAGCGCTCGCGGCGCAGCGACACGCGCTCGCTGGACGTGTCCGACGCCTCCAGCGTGCACTCGCGGTCCCCATCAGCCTCTATAGCCGCGGTGAGTCTTACTAGAATTTTCTACAGAACTGAATTAGCCGTTTTATAACCGTTGTTGTGTAGGTATTTAATTTTGTGGTAAGTTTTACCCGACTTCGGCAAAGCAGAAAGGAAGGGTAATGTTTGCTAGTATTTAATTATGTTACGTGAATATCTAACTTGTTGACTATCAGCAGTTAACCAGATTTAATTTATCGTAATCTGTACTCATTCGTCGTTATTCTTTGTGAAGATTTTTATGTAGCTGTCTAGATGTGTTTAAGTTAAGATGTTAAGTTTTAAGTAAGATCGTCACAGAAGTAATTGTAGTTTAGATTCTATTTCATTCATTGTGAAGGAAATTTACATGAAGTATATGCTTTCAATAAAAATAATGTTTTAAAATTATTCAGATGGGTGCTTTAAAGCGTTGCCGGGCGTTGTACGACTGTTCGGCTGATAACGAAGACGAACTTTCCTTCCGAGAGGGAGAAGTGATAGTCGTGATCAGTGAGAGAACGGAGGACTACAATTGGATGGAGGGGCAAGTAGAGGGAACCAACCGACGCGGTATATTCCCAGTCTCGTTCGTGCACATGCTACCAGATTAACGATAAAAAAATCCACCGTACCTATTCATGAATAAATTACATATGGCGAACGAGATAATTTACGAGTTTCGGATAAATCGTAGCGCGTCAAAATCAAAAGTAGAAAATCGAAATTTGAGCTTCAGAAAAATATATTGCTCCCTGCTAAAGGTTGCCGAATATTGATTGTTGTTAAATCGTCGGTAAGAATTTTAAATCTTCGCTGTTAATACTTCCCTAGAATGGAAGACTTTCTCACTGTGTGTATCTTGTTTAAAGAATTAAAGATTCATAAAAACATTGCAGAGATTTGAAGCTATTGATTTTAAAACTTAAGAGCTTATTTAATCTAGCTTGGTAATCTAAAGTTGTATTTGTGTAAGTGTATTAATACTGGGTTCTAATCATGAATTTATTGTTCGTTTCAAATTTTACATGGAACACTTGCTATTAAAATTTAACATGGTGGTGACGCAATTTCAGTGAAAATACTCTTTGCAGCTCTTAAAAGAATGAATAGGCTGTAGGAATGTTGTGATGTATAAATAACAATGCAGTTCTTTGCTATTTGTATTTAAATTGTTGTATCTTTATCAATATAATATGTTATATCATAGTTGTATACAAAAATATTAATACTCATACGTTTTGACCATTCCAGCTCAAGTTTTATCTTACTTATATAACATATATAATCCTCTTGATATATGAAAATTGTTTAACCCCAAAAATTATATCAGCTCAGTTAAAGGTAGCTTTAATTCATAAAAATGGAACACCAATTTTGGATTTTTGTGCCAGTAGCTTCCGTCCTAAAGCGGACTTATAATTCAATTTTGAGATTTTTTTTCTTAAAATTGCTTATAAATTTCAACAGTGTTGATTGTATTGTATATAGATTATAGATATTTCTCATAGGCTTTCTAAAATAAGATTTTAAATCATACTAAAACTTTTTCATCATAAAATATCACAAAATAATAAGTGACACAAAGTAAATATAACTTGATACATACACAGATGAATCAATGCACAAACTAAACATATGAAGTTTGCGGGGTAATCACAAATTGACACCTTTTGGGTCACCCTGTTATATATCTATCGTCATTATATAAATAAAATTGCCAAAATAATTGTGATCAGTAGTTGGAAACGTTTGTGAAGTCAATATATTGGACCAGTGACTATCCTATTTGTTGGTAAGGAACATAAAAAAGTGAGTGTATGTGTAGTGCATACTGATTAAGTGTATGTGCTTATTTGAAGGCTTTTGAGTAAACAACTGAGCACTAGCATATACAAGCAAAGACAAGCAGTAGGCACCCTTAGATTGAAAAAAGTATGACTACAAAGATTGTTTGGTATTGATTTGTTTTAAATATTTATACAAAGAACTTATCAATAAAAAACTCACAAACATCTGCACAATAATAATTTTACTAGATATAACTGTTGTTGATCTTAAAAAATCTAATATTTGTAAATAAAATAAGGATATTAGTGTGTAGATTTAAAAAACGGGACTAAAGTTATTGTATTAATAAAAGGTCTATTTACTAGTCTTACTCAAACAAAATAAAAAAAACTTTCATCTTCACTTCAAGAAATAGATTTACATTAATACATTCCTTAGAAGTTAGTGTAGATTGTAAACTTAACTTTGTTAGAACCAGGTTACATTATATATAATATTGAATTATCTTCTTGCTACGAAATGAACTTAAAAGTTACCTGCGCCCACGCATTTGTTGCCATACATTGAAATGCCTAAAATAACTACACTTTTACCTGTGTGTGACTGAAACCATAGTTTTCTAATAAAAATTGGATTCTATTATGTGCAATTGATTGTTTTCTTTATAATGATTTCAAAGATTTCTTGTTAAATCAAAAATCTATAGACTCCAAATAATGTTAAGGTATGGTCACCAATTAGATAGTAGATATTTTTGTAAATAAATGCTCATGCTTGTTCTTATAAAAACAAAGTTGTATAGTGAATGTTGCTGACTGTACTTAGAATTAGGCAAATAATTTATTTATTATGTTTAAGCTCAGTGTTTAAGTTGAATCAATATGAAAAGTGCTTTAATTATGGCATACTTTTCAGTTTTAACCATTTTATTTTTAATATATTAGTTAATACTGTGAAAAATATTGTGATGAAGAATGTTTTAATGCCATTTTAATCTGTCAGTATGAAACTTATAAAGAATGTTATATAACCAAATAAAGCTTAATGACTATAAGATGTTATTCACTAGTGTAGCATGTGAACATGTAGAAAGTATAGTTTCTTTTTTAATGTGTATAATGTGGATGAATCTGTATGAATATATAGAATACATCGTCTTGATGTTCAATTTTGCTTTTTTATTATACCTATCCAGATCCACATTGTTCCACCATAGTAAATATTCTTAACCTGTTGTGTTGTAGAATTAGAATCCGCCCTTTAGCTTACCAACGGTAGATCAGAAAGAGAGGCAGAAGGCATAGGGGAAGGGTTAATTAGATGTAGAACTATGAATAATAGTAAATGTAAAATCTACATCTTTAAAGTATTAAATATCATTAAGGGTTGAAAATTAAACACGTAAGTTGTAGGGTATTAAGGGGTTGAAATGAGGGTTGACAGTTTTTATGAGACTTGATCAATTTTGAAGTTGAGTCAAAAAGGATTTAATAATTTACTGAACATTTTTTTTAAATGTATATAATTTATTTAAATTTTAAAAATGACAGATTTATTATATTGTTGAAGTTAAAATTGGTAAAATTGAAGTATGTTTATGGTGACGATTGGTTTTTGTTATTGGATTTTAAATTTCAAGGGGGTACAAAGGATGTAAAATATTTAGTGTCATTTTTGTTTAAGATTTTAGGGTTTTTATTTATTTGGTACGGAACCCTAATTAATTTTCAATAATCAAAGTAGCCTATGCCTTAATATAGTAACCTTGAAATATATTCTATCTTGTAGTGAAAGCCCCATCTAAATCGGTCTAGCCATTTCAGAGATTACCCGAAACAAGTATTTATACAGAATAGGCAATATATAGAATACCTTAAGCGTCTTGGCAATGTATGAAATATGATGAATATTATTGTCATTATAATTATACTTTACCTTAGTAATTAATAGTTCCTAGGGATTGTATATTATAGACTACCTGCTGGTCCATTGATAAGGGGTAAAATAAATAGATTTGAGTTTGAATTTATCAATGTAAACATGCCTACTTATAAAATGTAAGGCAAATGAAACATGTTACATTTGCTTCAATCAATTTATAAAATGATCCACAAAAAAGCAAGCAAGTCCCTTGTAACTACAATAAAATCACAGTTCTTAAATGAATGTGAAACTTAAAATTCTTCTGGCTAAAA
The DNA here is from genome assembly GCA_949316135.1 of Choreutis nemorana. Lineage (NCBI taxonomy): Eukaryota > Metazoa > Arthropoda > Insecta > Lepidoptera > Choreutidae > Choreutis > Choreutis nemorana. Next base: position 8,172,748 of record OX438598.1, read on the forward strand.
TAAACTATGATCCCGGTCTTGCAAGACTTTTTGGGATGGGGATAGTGCTAGTCTAATAGTCCAATTTGCTAACTTGTGCCGACAACCAATTTTCAGGAATTTTGTGAAAAAGGCTAAAGGTATTTTTATATGTTTATGTGCTAATTGTAAATTTAACAAAATATTATTACAAGTAAATAAGTCATTAACACTATGAGACACTTTCCGTCTGCTTTAATTTCTGCCAGATGCTTTAAAGTTCTAAAAAAATAACTTGAAGTCAGAGTATAAGAGAGAGTCATTGATAAGATTTTATACTTTTATGTGCTAATTGTAAATATAAAGTAAATGGGTAATTAACACTATGAGAAAATTTCCGTCTGCTTTAATTGCTGCCAGACGCTTCAAAGATCAATTTTTTTTTTTTTAATAAGTTGAAATCTGAGTATTCATTGACATGTTTTACTTGAGAATTTATTGTAATAATTTTTGGAAGCAGCCTCACCAATTTTAGGAGTCTAACATCAGACAGATACAATACAAATTCCAATGTGAGTACTAACATTACCCGTTTTGCATTCTGTAATCTTATAGACAATACCATAGGCAAAGTCTAAAATAAATAATATTTTATATTACCTGCTCGTAGGTAATCTGTACATTACATAAGCGTTGTATCGAATACCGAAGTGGACTTACTACCGATAACATATGTTCATAAATCTGCATTAACTAGAATGCTGTTATTTTGACATTACAACCAGACTCCAATTTATTTTATTTCAGTTAAATTGGATTGATTTCAGTTAAAAGAATCTGAGCATTTAAATTGTAATTGAATGCCAAATTTTCGAAAAATGTACTAGGATATATGACTTATCCCAATCAACAAAAAAAAAAATCCTCCAACGAGCATACTTGTATCTTTAGATATTTAAGTTTTAAAGGAAAGATACCACAAATTCCAATTTTTGAAATTTTTGAAAAAAAATTGAAATCACTGCCAATAAGTTTTTAAAACACCTCAATTTCCAATCAGTTGCATCTCGGATGTGTGTGATATTGACGTAATGACAGATCAAAGGTTACAACAAATCAAAACAATGCTACAATTTCACTCTGTTACAGCTGTTAGGTGGTATTTATCATTTTGCACACCAAAACCAAAAAAACTAAAATTATACAAACCAACAGTCTTTCAGCAAATGGTGGATTTTTCAAGTATGTACCGTGGATAATCCGTTGAGATAAAGATTGTTTCGCGCTATGTTTAATCATTTATTTTATGGCATAACTCTTAGTTTTTCTTTATAAAAGTGAGTGGATTGAGCTTATCTATTTATGTTTATATAGCAGTATGTATTATGATAATGTCACGAATTGATAAAATTGTTTTCGGCGTTGAGTAAGAACCAAGACCATTAAAAAAGTTTTTATGTTTTTATAATTAACAACTATTTAAAGATTACAACCTTTTTTAGACTATTAACACCAAGATGATTCCAAGAGTCAGAGTACGAGATCTACTCAGAACTATCAATTTAGCATCGTAAGTATAATTACTTCAATCTTGTTTTGGTAATGTTGTTTTATAAAGGGGGATTCTTATGAATTGTAAAATTGATTTCTAGATGTCAGTGCCCTGCTCATGGATTTAGAGGGAATTTTCAAGTTTCAAATGCTACTCCCTCCAAGGACTATGCATTTGAGGTAGGTAACATTTTTAGAAAATGAATGTAAGCAAGTCAATTTTTACCTTGGAAGCTAGGCTGTTGTATGATATGTTACATTAATGGTTTCAATGGTTTACAAATAAAGGTGTTAAGGACATTTTAAAACTTTTCCTTGCCTCTGAAAACTGCTAAATGAAAAGCTATATTGTGATTTTCTTAAAAAATTTAAAAATCTAGGATGTATGACATTTACATCATTCACACTCATAGAATAAAGAGGTTCTATGTTCAAACATATTATGTTTTGTTATTTGTTTTTTTTTCTATGAATAGTTAACTAAGCAAACTTTTTCTTTATGATAATAAGGCATTCATTAGCAATTATGGTTGCTAAAGGATGAATTTTCTCTGTATTCATATTAACCTGTGATGAAAAGTTAGTACAAAACAGAAACACATTATATTATATTTTTTCATGGTAAATATTACATTGAATTACTTATTATATTTTTACAGATAAAATGTTCAACTGTAAGATATGGTGTTGGTGTGACTAGGGAGGTTGGATTGGATCTTGTCAACCTCGGAGCCAAGAATGTCTGTGTGATGACTGACCCTAATCTGGCAACCTTGACTCCTATGAAAGCAGTATTAAACTCCCTCACTAAAAATGGGATAAATTATCAAGTGTATGACCAGGTCAGAGTTGAACCTACTGATACTAGGTACTAGTGTAATCTTATATTAATTTTTTTTTTTGAAACAAAGACTACATAACATTTAAGGTACAATATTTTATTTTTAATTTACTGCCTTACAGCCAAAAATTGGGCTTTCATTACAGTTTTTTTTCTTTCTGAGTCTTTGTCAAGACATATTTTTGTTAATTTAAAATTAAAATAAAGGTTTACTGTTAATTTCAGTTTCAAGGATGCAATAAAGTTTGCAAAGAGAAGTAACTTCGATAGTTTTGTAGCAGTAGGTGGAGGTTCAGTAATGGACACCTGCAAAGCTGCTAATTTGTACTCTTCCGATCCTGATGCTGACTTCTTTGACTATGTCAATGCTCCAGTAGGGAAAGGAAAACCTGTGAACATTCAGCTGAAACCTATGATTGCCAGTAAGTTCAGTATTACTTTACGGGGATCCTCTTTTTGTGAAACGGTCAAATTGAAGGATTTTAATTTTGACTGATTTTAGATTGCAAGAGACAGAGGGGGATTTAGGTTACTACAAACTAGTTATAGTCCAAAAAGGTTGCAAACAAAGTACAAAAACATTTTCACACTGTCCGTTATGTTTCATTGTCAACCATAAGAAATTTCAGTGAAACAGATTTTTCTTAGGTTGTGGTTATTCAAAAAATCCTAAATTGATATCATGTATACAAAATTCAACATAAAATATCTTTTGAATTTTTAGAGATTTATGTCCTAGCAAGAAAATGTATTTTTCAGTTCCCACAACAAGTGGCACAGGAAGCGAGACTACGGGCGTCAGTATATTCGACTACGAGGCATTGCACGCAAAGACTGGCATCTCGCATGGTGCTCTCCGACCAGTCCTGGCTATCATAGACCCTCTACACACGCTGACTGTACCTGAAAGAGTGTCAAATTACTCTGGCTTCGATATATTCTGCCACGCATTAGAGAGCTTCACAGCAGTGCCTTATACTGAACGTGGACCCGTGCCACCCAACCCCGCGTTAAGGCCATCCTACCAAGGGAGCAACCCTATTTCTGATGTTTGGGCGAGATTTTGTCTTCAGGTATTGTTATGACTAGGAAAGCTAACTCTTCAACTTTAATTAAAAGAACTGAGGAATACTAAAATGAATCGACTTTAGGGTTGTGTATTATTGTTTGGTTGATATGTTTTTTCAGTCTCTACAAAAATATTTCTCCCGATCGGTGTACAATTCTGACGACTTGGAGGCTCGTTCTGCCATGCACTTAGCAGCTACGATGGCGGGAGTTGGCATTGGGAATGCCGGCGTCCATCTTTGCCATGGCTTAGCTTATCCTATAGCTGGAAACGTCAAAACATTTAGGCCTAAAGATTACGGGTAATGAATTTGCTTGCTACATTGAAATTTGATAAAATAAAACAAATTCTCTAAAAATAACTTATATATTCTTACATTCTATTCTAACATCATTTTTATTTGCCACTAAATCTTGGAAGATACCAACTTGTCAATTTATCTTTTACTATTAGTTGTGGCTTTGAGCATTAAGTCTTAACATTTCAAATTTATTTATGGTCCTACAAACTTGTCATCCAGCTCTGAACCAATCATCCCTCATGGGTTGTCAGTGGTGATGACAGCTCCAGCAGTGTTCAGATTTACGTCATCCAGTGACCCAGACAAGCATCTGGAAGCAGCCAGCCTACTTGGTGCTGATGTATCGAAAGCCAAGCAAGCTGACGCCGGCCATCTTCTAGCTGACACTATATTGAAATATATGGACGAGATGAAGATCGAGAATGGACTTAAGGGATTAGGGTATAGAAGTGAAGATATACCAGATCTAGTGAAAGGAGCTTTGCCACAGGTAAAACATTCTACATACTTTCTAGAGTCCAAAGACTTTCTTTTATAGTTGAGACAGTTATATAGAGTAGTTAAGTCAAATTATGACAACCCAAATTTAATAGTCATGTTTTTGTTTAAAGGTTAAGTGTGTTATCCATATTGTATATGTAAGATAGCCTACAGTAAGAAATTATATACATTTGCAGTTCCTCTGTATTGACACAATATCTAAAATAAGGAAATAGTGATTGTGGTTAAGTACTAAAGGTGCTTGGCATATTGGTCTGGCTCTATCCTTAGAGTTATCTTTGTGTTTTTTTTTCACTATTTTAACATATTATTTTAATTACATATCTTTATTTTAGGATCGACTTCTTAAAATAGCTCCAGTTCAACAAACTCAAGAGGATTTGTCAAAATTATTAGAAGACTCAATGACAATTTATTAAATCTGTAATAATAATGTAAGTGAAAATACATGTTGTTTTATATTTTTACTATTGTTATGTTTGAATTCATTTTATACAAATAAAATTTTATTTGTTTATCTATTCTTTTCGTCACCTTACTTATTCGAAAAGGATAAAAAATAATGCCACAATGTTTTAGTATTTAATTTTAATTCTTTTAAGTACATAAAATAAACCTATCAACTAATTTGTATTATATATAATATGTATATCTTAAATTAATTTGTTGTAAAAATTTGACTTCGATTTGTTTCTTACTTGCTTATAAACCAAAAGCGCTAGATTATAATTTTCATCGTGATTGTTCGGAAGTGATTTAAGGCACTTTACTACGAAATATTCGCTGTAGTTACAATTATTTTGTCTGTGACTAGCGCTTACAACTATCACTTACTGCTTATGAAGTTACCGCAGTTGTTAATTTCTTGTTTTATGCTAAAAATTACGATTTTGTACCTGTCGCCTCAGACCGCTTCCGGGACGATGTTGTTGTGGTGGAAGGGACTGCTCTCGTAAGTCATGTTTGTGGCGTTGACAGTGACGTTCTGTAAGGGCTGGTAGCGGTGCAGCTTGGGCGTTTTCGGCCCGGTCAAGTCCTCGGACAGCTGCTGGTAAACCAACCCGCAGTCCTTCTTTGTGCGACCCGGCTGACTCATCGCGGCAATTATGGCACTGTTGTAACGAACCTGCTTGTCCTTCCTGCTGAATACTGTAGAAACAACCTTAGCAATGACAATGAGGAGGAGTAGCGCGCCAAGTATGGCGATCAACATCGGCCATAAGTAAGAATAGCGGCTGTGTTCCTCGTCTTTGATCGATGCACGCACAAATACATCGGGTTCCGCATCTTCGTACACGTCGTTATCTAGCAGCTTGACGTCAATTTGAACCTTGGATGGAACAGCAGTTGTTTTAGGTGACTCCGGTTTTTTGGTTGGTTTTTCTATGAGTTTGACTTTAAGGTCGACGTCGTCATCGTCGTCATAGTCCTCACCACCGTCATCCTCGTCTTCCTCATCATCGCCATCATCCTCATCATCAGCACCATCATCATCGTCGTCGGCATCGTCTTCGTCAGCGTTGTTATCGTCTTTGTCCACTTCTGCATTTAAATTTTTATCTTCCGTTGTAATCTTTGTATCTTCAGCGACTTTAGCATCATCAAGAGTGTCCTTTAAATCAAAGTTACCTTCGTCATCCTTGTCGATTCTTTCCCAGATTTCTTCATCAGACACTGGCGGCAAAGGTTCTACTGCATGAGTGATAGAAGTTCCGCATGTCTTCTTTGAAAGGAATTCCCAGGTATAAGTGGTGTCTTCCTCTTTAGCGTCACGTGCTAGATTAGCGATGCTAGCCATATTTGCATTGGGTGAAACTTTACGTTTGCTCAACCAAGACATAAGGTCTTCGAACTCTCGGCTGCAGGCAAGAGGATTATAGCTGATATCTAACGTGTTAAGTTTCTTCAAGTTGTCAAGTTCATTTTGCTTAATTTCAGAAATACGATTATGTGACACGTTAAGGAAGCTTAAGTTACCAAGTACAGTTGGATGACTCTTGTCTACTTTCCAAAGTGAGGTCAAAGCGGTATGACTCACGTCTAACCAGGATAGAGTCGGTGTGTGCACAAATATTTCAGCATATAAAACCTTTAGAGGATTTCCTTGAAGATTTAATTTTCCCAGTTCTTTAGTATTTTCGAATAGTTTGTTGTCAAGTGTAGTTAGCTGGTTGTTAGCCAGGTTGATATCAACAAGCTTAGGGCAACGCGAGAAAACTTGAACGTCAATCTCCTTGATCTTATTGCCCGACAAATTAATTTGTGACAAAGCTGTGAAAGTTCTCAACACTTTCTCGTGAATCTTTTCTAGACCACAGTTGGAGACATCGAACAAATAAATATTAAATTGGTCAGCTGAACATTCAAATCCGTCAACTGGTAATTCTTTAAGTCTTGGGTTGTTTGAAATTTTGAAGATGTCTAACTCGATGTTCTCCTTAATGAGTATGTTAGAAACAAAGTCTAGGTCGTTATATGACAAGTCCAGGTAATTGAGCTCGATAAGTTTGTGGAAAGCTTGATTGTGGATCTTTTCAATACCGTTACCGCTTAGGTTAAGATTAGCAATGTAAGTCATGCCGTCAAACATGGATGGTCCGACAAACTTGATGTTGGTTTGTCCAGCGTTAAGAGTGAGAAGATCCGAAATATTAAGACCATAGACTGTGTCGATGGGGTTCCTTTGAATGTGGAGTGTTGCCAATTCAGTGTTTTCAGAAAATATGTCGTACGGAAGTGATATGATGTTGTTATCACTCAAGTCGAGTTCTTCCAAGTCCAGGAGCTTTTTGAATGTGTCAGGGTCCATGTCAGATAAGTTGTTTCCGGCTACGTTTAAATACATCAACCCCGGCATGTTCTTGAACGTGTTCGCCGTAATGTATTGCATGTTACAGTATGAAACGTCCAACTCTTGAACTGATGTTGTATTTAAGAAGTACTCTTCTGATCCAGGTGCGGGGAACTTGAGTGGGTTATTAGAAAGAGTAAGCAGTAATAGTTTCTTGTTAGTTGCAAAGGTTTCGGGGTGTAAGCTCTTTAGCTTGTTGTTAGATAGATTGACCGCGTACAGTTCATGTAGGCCGTGGAAGGCATTGGGACCGATCGACGAGATTGTGCTGTTGACGATCTTCACTGTAGCGATTTGGTGAAGACCAAGCTTTTTGAAAATGAAGTCGTCGAGCTGAATGGGTAGCGATGGATCAGCGTTCTCGATGACCAGGTCAGTGATGTCATCACCGAACTTTTGAGTACCCAACTCTAGACGGTTGCACTTGGCTATTCTATATCCCTGGGATACGGTGCATATGCAATCTCTAGGGCAAGGCCTGTCTTCACTGAAGAGTACCTCCTGGTCGTCGGCAGAATCGTAGTCGTCATATTGGTACAAGAAGTTATCAGAATCCTTGTCTTTCTTAGTAGTTTTGTTGTGCGATTCACTGAGTGCGCTTGCGCACACAACCAGGAGAAGAAGTAACTCCCGGCACCTCACTCCCATCTCGTTGCGAACTCTGAAATTAAAAAGAAAAAAATGTCAGACTGCGTAAAAATAAATTGACAGAAAATATGCATAAATTATGAAAAAAATTCAAACACGTTGGTCACGTTGCCATAACGAATAACAGTGCAACACAATAGGGTGAATGTATTTTTGGAGGTATGTATGTACAATGTACGCATGTACATGGGTCTTACTTTTTGTTCTGAAGGGTTGTGCAATACAGGTGAACAATAGGCGAGAGTGTTTTGAGGGACACACAAAACAAACAAATCAATGACTAACCCTCGTCGCTATATTACAATCGGTACAGTTAAGTTTGTAATCAATAATCGAATTTGTAATTTTATTAGCCGATTGAACGTAGCTTTGCATACATTTTTTAGAAGCTTTTTGATAGCCTTAAAAATATTTTGAAGGAATCATGTGGTTACGTCAAATATTCTCTCAAGGTTTTATACACAGGACCACATGAGTTGTTAGCCAGATGTCGACATTGTTCTACTGAAATCTTATATGTGCATTGTCCGTCTGTCGGTCGGTCTGCCAGTCATGTGACACCCGCACATTTAATTACTTAAGGTCACATATTTTAGACCTACCGTTTCAGCTACGAAGTTGGTGGCAGTTAGTCTAATTTAACTATTCAAAGCTGTTGAATGAATTATAAAAATTCGACTGCCTTTTCTAGAAAAGCGAGTTGACTTAATATTTTTTATCTTTAATAAAAAGGGCTTTGTCGCTAAGCGATAATATCGCCCTGCAAAGGTAAAAAATACAAAAACATCAATTTTTTTGAGCCTTTATCAGCCAACTTGAAACTTGTTAGGTACCTAATATAAGTTTAAATTTAAGAACTACAATCCGACTACTCAAAATCACTCACTAAAATATTCTCTATTGAAATTGTTAAGTAAACTATACAATTTAGTCGTGGTCATTAGCAACCTACACAAAGACATTTAGACAAACTTACTCACTTATGTAATTTTTTCAGGTTAGGTTTGGTATTTAACCAATGCTAAATCGAATACATAGTTATATTTAGGTGGCCTAGTCTACCCAGTAAATGTTTATAAATCTTGGAAACTTTGAAATCCTGCATTACTTTGTATTGTTGTGAAATCCGAGTTAACCTTCAGCCAAAACGAGTATTTCTTCAAATTCAATATCTACTTATTTATTCTATACTTAGTACCTAGACTCACACACCTCTTGTTTGCATGATAATCGACTGTGTAAATTGTTCTTGATAAATAGAGCAATGTAAAGTCCTTATACTTACAATACGTATAATAATGAATTTAAAAAATAATCTTTTGATATTTAGAATGATGATTTTTCTTGTTTATTCTTTTATTGACTCACGTTTTATCTATTCCTCGGTGATGAATGGAAAAATGCGTGGAAACAATATCAAAACTTCGCTTGTTTTCTTGCTCTCTCTAACTTTATTGAAACTCCTGATTGGACAAAGCTCTGTTGAGAATTTATTGTAGAAAGTCGTGGCACTTTCACAGCGGGTCACAAAATAAACACAGGTCGGGTATATTATTGTGTACAGTGATCGGGCGTCGGGCGGTACTTGTATGAACAACCACTATACACTCCAAACTGCTGATGACAGTTCATTGGAACTCTGTCTGAACGTACAAAAGGTAGGTTGTGTTTGTGTTGAATCATCCGTGTGTGAAACACGACACGCACACATGGTAACATTTAAATAAGGCTGTACGTACCGAGTTGTGCATGCTTATCGGTCCGTATGAAATTAGGAACCAGTTTTACTTTTCTAAAATGAGCGAATGCATTTAACTCAGACTGAACTAGATTGTTTAGTAACCGCTTCACGGATTAATTGACGATAAATGTAATCGGACTATAAACATGCATTCTTCTATAAGGAGAAAATAATGGATAAATCAATCAATTCTAGTATATACTGAATATTTAATGGTGTTTGTTTGATTAGAATAATCCTAACCATAAATCAGGTATAATAAAATTAACCAGGTACATGCAGTGAAGAACAATGAATTGAGGGGAGAGGGCGCCTCCTTATTGGAGGACGAGATAAGATTAGATAAGAGACTGCTCTAGATAGGTCCGTACTCCGTAGATATGATGAAGTGATATATAATGTTCAATACGTTTTGTACCATGTATAGCCTAAAGAACTAAAATTTTGGGTTCCAATCCCGGAATTAGGATTTTTTATAGAAATTACTTAGATTCCTATTTACTTACTAATCTTAGTATTTATACAGGGATTTTGTTTTTTGGTAGTAACCTCATGTAATAAGCCGTTCCAGAGAAATTGTAAATTTAGGTTCCGTGTTTGGGTTTTTACGTCAACGAATCAAACTTTGGACTGAGGGTTACAATGCACTAATCTTTGTCCAAGTTGACAATGCGATAGAAAACTAAACAAAAACCAACGGAAACGAATCTTTGTCTGCAATTACGTCTTGTTAACAATCACTTTTCAACGTGGAATTGTTTTTTTCCAGGTACTTGGACTTTAGTTACAAGTACCTAGTTTTTAAGTTGTTTGAACCTAGGTACAGATTTGTGTTTGATTATTAAATATTTTTGTTTGGTAATTTTATTGTTATTTTAAATCACAATACCAACGCATTGTAAGGTCGCAAATATAAAAAAGTGAAATGAGAGAATTTCTAGTTTGGGAGGATATAAAATGAATATAGGTAAGTACTACGAAACTCACCAGAGTATGAATTTAATTATGTTTGTTAATATTTATAGTGGCAGGTACTACAGGTACAGGGCAGGTACTAGTACCTAGGCTACCTAGTAATCTTAGGGGGAAAAATCCGAATCTTTTATACTTCTCCCTTCTTACGGTCTATCAAAATATTTGGAAAAGCTATACAATTCTACGTTGATCAAATGATTTTTTAATTGATAACTTAAATCACTTTACAGTTCAAGTTAGCTTCGTAAGGGCCTTTGTAATAGCTAGATAACAACTACCTTTTGCATACAATCGAAAATTCTGGGCGCAGTTGTTTGCGTGCAAAAATGCAAGTCGCGTCAGCGTCAAATACTGTGACAAAAGTAAAGGCGTTTTCTATAATACTGATATAGAATAAACTAAATTATCGTTTGATACAATTTTGTCCATGTATGTTATCTACTTAGTAAGTAGGTATATTATGGGGACAAAATAATACGAAACCAAATAATGACCGTACGGTTTAGATATGGGATCAATGGTCTGACTAAAGTAATTTGGGTTTAATTAACCATAAAAGAACTCTAGTATGTACAAACAGTTTGTTTTTATTATAGAAATCAGTTTTATAATATAGTCAAAAAGTACCGTGGTGGGTTCGATTCTATTTTTCTACTCCGTAAATAATTTATTTATAACCTTCATTAGAATGCTGAATGGGTCAGAGGAATGACGTCAGGGTGGTTTAAACGGAGCTATGGCATAATGACTAGACGATCGCGGTCTCGGCTATCAATGTAGCAGGAAATGATCACCTAATTTTCGAATCTACCTTGAGACTCGTGATAGCGATTAAAACGTTATGAATAATAAGTTTTGTCTGATCATATTTTATAATCAGAATTTATGTTCATCAGCGATAACCTCTTGAAGTGTGACATTTAAAAGAATGATATTATTTATTTGCTCTTAATGTTTACAAAAAAAATTCCATCAGAACATGTGAAGAAAGTAACGCACAAAATCACTTAATATGTTTTTAATATTCCTTTTTCAGGCCATCAAGTGCTGATATCAATCACCTGTGATTTTTAATCATTTCCATTCAACTACTTGTGCTTGTCCGTGGCTAGTCTTTTAACAACAAAGGTAGAAGCATCACTTACTTAGTTGCGTGCTATGACCATCATTGCATCAATCAATATCACATTTTCTTGGGTTCATTTTATTTTGTAGCGTTGATAATATGATATTTATTATAATTTTTACTTACTTTTTCTAATGCATATTGATGACAGGATCATTTTCTTTTGATGATATTTTATAGGAGAAAAAATTATAACTTGTTAAAAACCTTGTCTGTGATCACTACATTACAGATGAAATAAATGCCCTTTTAAAATAAATTAAAATAACTACGGACACACACAGAAAAATACAAATACAAAATATAAATAACAGGTATATGTTTTAGTATTCGATTTACGATTAGGTATTCGACTAATGTATAACTTAGTACTGCGGAATCTACGTTCCTAGTTGATCTTAGAACATGCTAGTACAAATGTCAAACGGTACAAAATCTTGCAACGGACCTAAACTGTCTTGTACCTAGTGTGATTTATTATTGTTAAGGATACCCATAAATAAAAGTCGATTGATTTATGTAGGAACATGATTATAAACTACGAACACATGATTTGGTACATAATAATAATAACAACCACACTGCGACACTCATGACTCAGTCCTGCACTAAGATAATCTTGTATCGCAGGCACTAAGCAACAATATGCTATAAACTTCATAGATAGGAATACTACATCCAAGCCCGGGAAGCGAAACAATGCGTCCTTAAAATATTACAAAGTTCTGCCCCAACCGTGATTCGAATCCGGAACCTCTAGCGTAGTAGTCGGCTGTTTACACTACGCCACCGAGGTTGATAATTAAAATGATTTGATACAAACTGTAGAAGAATTTTTTCCATGAAAGAAATTGCTTTGTTGTCAATACCGTGACCGTCATTGTTTCTAAGAGTGGTGAAATAATTATCATAGAATTACCTTGGTCCTTGTTCAGCCCCTCAGATAAGTTGAATTTTAAACCTGAAACAATTTAAATTACATTTATAATTGCGTTATTTCTAGTATTCGAGTTATAAACTTATGTTGAACCTTAAAGACGTCTCTCAGAAGAATTTTGTGAGTAAATTTTAGTTTAATTCTTTGAAAATGCATGAGGAATCAATCAGAATGCATAAAATAATTACTAGAATGATTTCACTGTAATATGATTAAATGACAAAACGAACAATAAACTATGTTAAAATATTGTTACTGTTTATTAGTCACAGCAGTAAAAAAGTTCTTAACGATTCAGTCTTCAGTTTGTGTTGACTGATGACATTACTTATAACTAATAAACTTATAGTTAGAAGAGGCAATAGTCAGACCTTACGTATACGAGTAGGTAGATAGATAGATCCCTAATAATAATATTGTAGCAATGATTGAAACAGATGGCCGGCCTGAGGTCACCGGCCTGATTGCTTCCAATAATTCCAATAGATCATTTGATTTGCGATTGAATGGTATGACTATTCAATGCGGAAATTATTGATTCGTTGCATTTTAAACGGAAACCTTTTGTTACTGAAATAAATATTTTACCGTTAGTTAGCGCATAGTATGAACTCTTTAAATTTAAATGTCCTATCGTATACAGTTTTACAATAACATTTTATTTATTTCTTCTAACATGCATTTCAGCTCATTAATTTTCATTTGCTCTTTTATATTTGTTCTCGTCTATAAACGTATTCCTTGTTTCTTATTCAAAGGTAACGTTACTTTGTTAACGTTGACTATGTATTAGTTATTGGCTACAAATAATTTGTACTGATAGTCATACACCAGAAAAGGTAAGACGATTCATAAACACTTAAAGATGGTAAACATTATGGAACCTATTTTTCTAAGCATTGAAACTAAAATTGCATGTCATAGATTCCTCTAAGCGCGAGCTAGGATCTGTGCAGGCTTTAAGTATCAGACTGGTTTTCTCGTTTAGTCTCTAGTATTTCGAATAGGGGGGATACTAGAATATAAAACAGTATTTTGTTACAAGCAATAAAGATAAATATGAATGCTTTGCTTTCTATGCCCATGCATTTACATAAGTTGATTAAAGTAAACTACAGTGAAGAAACATTGGCACTACAGTATATTATGTATGTTTTAAGTTTAATAATAATTAAAATGTAGCCCTTTGTTCCAGCCTTTGAATAAATCATGATGTAGGTTATTTTTGTTTTGAAAAGCGACTTTATGAAATGATTAAATATGGGTATGCTTAAAGTAGTATTGCCATGTAAGTTATTTTAGTGAAATATAAATAATACAATAATGCTACAGCAAACCGTGCAATGTTCTTTAACAAATATCTTAACACGAAGATGTCAGACGGTTGAATGATGAAGTCACCTCTAATTAAACGACCTCGACGTATCTGTGTGTGTTTTGTATATGTGTCAGTACTATACCTACATAGCTACAGATTTTGTACATCTCACTTTGTACTAGAATGTACTAACATCATCTTTAAGATAAAATATTTATTTTTATTGTGTTTAGTTTTATAGATAAAACATACTGAAATTTACACAAATACATACTTGGTTACTTTATTACCTTTCTTTAACACAAATGAAAACAGATTTTTCGTCTTTTTATTACATAGTAAGAATTCAAATCAAAAGCCACAAAGTTGTCATAGCTACGTTTTAAAAGACTGAAATTTTTGCGTGAAGCCCATTATTATTCAATACAGCAGGTTTATCAGACATTATTAGCTTGAGACCAAATTTGCCTTGAAAGTAAGAAGGTCGTTAAAATGGTAGGTGTTTGTCGCTGGAATAGCAATGCGGCGACCACACATAGTCGCCAGGTTAGACTTGATGCCAAACTAAGACTTGGACTACATTAGCGATTCCTTTTTTATTTCTCTTTTAATAGAACTGTGTCTTGTGTGTGAATTTTTAGCAACAGAAACGCTTCGTCTGCTCTTGCGTTTCAACAAGAAGTAGGTATGGCAAAAATTAACCTCTGGCGACTAGTTAAAGAAGGAATTGATGGTTAATTTGATTAGGAATATTTGAAGAATTTCATAAAACATTAATTCGATTTTTTTCCATCGATCAAAATGATTTCAGTAGTTAAGTTGTCAAAGTCAGACTACAACGTAATGGGGCTCGAAATAAAGCTCTCAGTATCAGGTATCACCACGGGTGGTAGAAATAATTAAACCAATACGATATTTTATTAGAGCTGACGTGGCTCTAATAAACTGGAGGTCCAACCGCTTCTCATTTTACAAAGGTACCGCATAAAATATTTAATTCCTTAGAAAAAAATGTGTAGTTGGCAAAAACAGGTAAGATTAAACCTAACCTAACATATTTTAAATCAGCAACGCTACAGGAATTATATCAGTTTCTAATATTTAATCTGAAATTAAATTTCTTTCTACGGTAGATAACTGTGTAAAATTCTTTCACTTTTATGTTGCTGTACCTTATTCACCACAACACCTACCTACATAGAAATTGTATTCAGTAATTTGTATTTTAAGATTTATTCTGTTACTAATAGAATACAATATCATCGTTTTAATGTTTATTTATAATTGTACCTATTTTAATGACATTGATCCTACCTAGTTTTCCTTATGTAAGTTTGCAAAAAAACATCACACTTGTAGAACCTTCGTTGTAAACATGTTATTTTTTAAAATATCAAATTTGTTTTTGGGGTTATCAAATTACACGACTTTCGATCGGCCACCTGGTTGTATTATTATTAGAAATTCGTGAATCATTATGAGTAACATACGTTTTTCGGAGATTACTCTATTACAAAGTTATTAGGTTACGAAAGAACTAAATAAGTTTTATCAATGTAAATTAAAATTAATTAAAAATTTTCTTGAATTAATAGTGAGCAGCTAATCTTATAATATAAAAATGAATCGCAAAATATGTTGGTAAGCGCATAACTCAACAACGCCTAGACCAATTTGGCCAATTCTTTTTTTTTAAATATTCGTTGAAGTTTAAGGATGGTTTTACGGCGACAAAAATTCGAATAATTGTCGGAAAAACTATAAAAACAGCCCTTTTCTCTTTCCCATACAAAAGGTTTTGTTTTCTATATGACAGGACGAAGTCTGTCGGGTCCGCTAGTTCATAATAAAAAACACAAGAGCAAATAATCTTGTTCATCATAGAATTAATTGCCCGAGCCGGGACTTGAACCCGGGACGCTTAGCTTCTCAGGCAACCACTACCAACTAAAATAACTCATCTTCCAGTTGGATAAGATAGCAACAAAGCTGGTTTTCATTTTTTTTTGAGGCAAAACAATGTTTATATGGTTATAATCCTGACGCGTAATAAAATAAAGAATACCCACTTGGAATAACGTTCTACCAATATTTCACGGTCTAGTTTGAAAATTAAATACAAAGACTGTTAAACTAAAAACTTGCAAATGTTTAGGATTTTACATAAAATTCAAACTCTAAATTTATTTTTAAAAAGAAACCATAAATCTTTTTAGTTCGCAAACAAGTTTACAGTCTGTCTGACCGTCTGATGTGTACAATACTGTAGTTTTATGCCAACCCCATAGCTTGAATGTAATAGAATAATACTTACGATTGATCATAAAATTATCAATCTTCGCTCAATATCTGTAAGTAAGTAAAACACTGCACACGGAACAAATATCGGCCAACTATTCTTAACAGTTCTTTTGTTGTGTGGTTTGTTACAGAAGGACTGGAATTATGGAATTATTTTATTTGCATTTTAACCGATTAACATAATTAAAACTATTTTAATGTGGTTTTTTGCAGGTGCCAGGTGTTCGCACCGCAGGTGATAAGTCTGTCTGTACATCTGTAATCTTATTTTTATCGCGAAACAAGTTTTATGCGAGTTTCACTTAATAATGTCCGAACGCTAGGATCCTGAGGTTCAGGCTTATGAACAATAATTTACTTATTAATTTATAGTTAAGCAACTAGTTTGGTTTTAACTGTTTGGTAGTTTTACAGAAATAGTATTTAAATTAACAGTGTTCACCTGTCTTGGTATAGATTCATAACAAGTACGTCACCTACTTTTTTATATTGTCTTTTGTAATATTTTTCATAAAAATGTGCTCTTCTTGTAAGTTATTTTTTTTGTTCTTAACATACCTATGTATTGATGTCGATGAGATGCACACATTTTACAGTTTACAGGTGCTTTATCCATAAAATACGGGAATTTAAATTGGTGTCCAATATATTGAAACTGTTTAATAAATAATTAAGCTCGCAATTGTATTTGCACCTTTCATCACTTATCACTTATTTTTAATTTTTTTGTTTTTTCATCTCATACGTTATTTGAGAAATATATATTAACATTTTAAAATGAAATTCATGTATGTAATAACAACTGCTTAATTTTACCAGTTTAATAATAACCTTATTACCTAACTACATCGAATTGTGGCTATACTTTGATCTTTAAGTATCTTATCAGGTAATGTTACGGAACATAAATGTCATGGCATAAACCAGACACCATAGACAATGTAAAGGATAGACTGATAAAGTTAACGGGAGTTTGACCTAATTTTGTAGGTTAGTTTCGTTACTTTGCTGGTAATAAAGTGTTAGATGTTTATTTATGTTTAGTTAAGCTGGAATATTAAAATGTTTGAAGGTTTTTTCTCCGTTCTAAGATACAAATTTATGAATTTGTTTATTTTTGATTTCGATTATTATTCGAATACTACTTTTATTCTATTGTTTTGCATTGTTTTCTTTTACCAACCTTACCTTAAAATAGAGCTTAAAAAAAATAAAACGTGGCTTGATATCGATCATTGCGTAGCCCAATTTCTAACCGGGCATGGTAACTTTAAGGGCAAACTTTATTCATTTAACTTGGTGCCGTCACCTTTTTGCGAATGTTCAACGTCGGATCAAGAATTTGTGCAAACTGCCCATCATATCTTGTGGGAGTGTAGTCTCTGGCATGACGAACGGTTAATCATGTTGAATTCGATTCAAGTATCTGCGTGTAGTCCTATTTATTACCTAGATCTTGTGAAAACGAAGGGAAACTTCCGTGCCTTTAAAAAGTTTTGTCACCAATATTACTGGTGTAAGATTTAGGTTAGTATCTAATTTATCCCCTGTTAGTTAGTGGCATACCGTGGTGTTTAGACGGTCAGGCGTCTCCTGACTGTCTCCCCTTTAGATTTTTGGGCCTCTGGGCCATTTCAATTGCTGTCTCCGCTTTGCTGGGAGGGAAGTCTGAAACCGCTTTCTTACTACCTCCTATTTCTTCTGATTAAGTTCGTTGCGGGTCCCAAGACAGCCGGTAGGGTGTCCGGGCACAGCCTGTGCATCACTGCACAGCTGCATTATTCGTTGATTATTCGATCAAAGGACGCCACTGTTGATCCTGATAAACAGGAGTTGCAGTGGTGGGACAGAGTGGCGGGTGTGCCCCGAAAAAAGAGCTTAAAATGCGTAAGATCAAAGTAAATCTTAAATAGATTTTATTAGGTAAGAGTAAAACTAGATCTGATGTAAAATGCGTTTAGGTGATTTAAAATTTCTTTGAAATTAGGTAAATATGTTGTTCGTAATTTTATAATTAACTCCGTGTCAGTGTGTCAGCTAGGAGTAGGTAATGATTCGTAAATCAACAAAATCTGGAATATCCATCAAAAGTGGATATTGTAATTTTATAATTAAATATAAGCTAAAAGAAGCGTTAAGGTATGCATTATTAAACCGTTTCAAATTGCTGCGGAAACCTTTTAGATTCGTAGGATTGCTTTTATAGAGTATATCAAAATTCTTATTAGATTAGTAATTATTAATTTCTAGAAAAACAATACACTTAGGTTAGGTGGAATACTTTGAACGTTTTAAAATATTCTCTTTTTTCCCGATACAAGTTTTAACTATCTTAACAGACTCAAAGTAGAAGAAAACTGCTATGAAATGTTTAGGGACTTAACATTCTATATAGAAATCGCGATGGCGTTTGCATTCAAACGATAGCCATGTTCTTTTGCGATAAGCTATGTTGATGTATTTTCTTTGATGTGTGTGCATGGACCGCTATGTCACTTATCGCTGGAATCATAGGCATTTGCTACTCATGTGCATTTATACGCACATTTATAATGTTCGAACGAGTTGCACGCGATTAATTTTAAAAACTATTGAATCAAAGATCCTATATTTTTTATTAAAACTTGTTGACTGTTCACCACTCTGATTTTGTTTGGTGATTTCGTTTGATTAATCAGGGGGTGATACCCTTGATGATCTAATATTCTCACTGTTCATATACCAAATCATTTCACGGGATTACTCCTTTAAAGGATAAGAAGACACAGTTAAGCATTTAAAATGTGTAAAACTTCATTTAAAGTGTAATATTAAAGATAACTTTGCTATTGTCAGCCATGCACTAATCATATCAATATTAACCGACAGTCTCCGAAAAAAGGCATTTGTACACACGTTCCTTTTACTAAAGTGACAACTGATAAATTGTAATCGATCATGCCAAATGCCAGTCCGAAAACTGAAAAATCGGAAAATTGTCTTTCGTCCTCACTTCACAAAGGCATGGAGGTTACTTTTGCAAAAATAAATAATGACATACCTACCAGAACATTTACGAAGCGTATATCGTATAACCCAAAGGTGACGACAGACATGAGGTGTGAAGGACTGATCACATTTCTTGACAGAGACACAGAATACTAAATAGTACTCGTTTGCAGTATGTTATTTATTTTTGATGATTTTATTAAACGGTCACTTATAATCGCAGAAGGTGCTTACTATCTAATTAGAGAAATAATGTTGGAAATACGCTGGTTAAAAGAAGTATAAAGTTTTATTTAAAAGGTCATTATGATAGTAAGATAGCACTTTTCATTTAAAAGTAAAGGGCGCAATAAAATGGCAAAAGGCGATGGATAGAAGGTAGAAACAAGAATCACCATAGGGAACACACATACCTAGTGCTGATTGCAGCACCTCAAAGTGTTAGCGTTCGTGGTGCCGATGAAAAAGTTAAGTTTTACCTAGGTAACTACGTATTTATAACATATTACTAATTTAGGTTGGTAGGTGTGTAAAACAATTCTAGCGACTAATCTGTGCCTGTTAATTAATTTATAGCCTCAATAGTTAAGTAATCTGTAATAAATTGTATAGTCCATTGTGCGATTCTTAACCTCATCAATAATTTATGTCGCGTATTTGTAAAAAGAAACTAAACTTTATTCTTAACAGCAATAAGTTTAAGGACTACTTCGTCTTCTCGCGGAGCGACTGCGCTAAAACCTTGGTTAAGGAATGAGTGTCAATAAATCAGTGAAGACGAATTAAAACATTGTTTTAATGGCGGCGTCTGCGTATAAATCAATATGGCGCCAAAGTCATATGAACTGATTGTTTCTCAGATCACGAGACGGTTAAATCTTTGCAAAACTTGACTTGCATTGATTGTAACTCATAGTACCTTGACTAATCGACACTTGACAGCTATCAAAAATATATTGTATAACTTTACAGCCTCCTAGAACTAAAATTTGCAATAGACCAGTTGACTCTTTTTTAAAGTCTTGTCTTAAATAATTGTTATTCGATTAGGGTTACTAAAAACAGCAAAACTTAATTTTTCAAGTTTTAACTTCATAAACAACCTATAACACTTAATACTTAATAACCTCACAAAGTTTTATTAAAAACCATGAATTTCTGCAGTTTATTGTATCAGTTTTACATATTACAATAATTCAACAAGTGACAGAAGTTTTTTCACTAACGGCATGACGTTATAACATGGCCAAAACCGTATTCAGTATTCTAATAAAATTATATTTTAAATTAAAAATATGCAGGCCAATATCACGAAAATAAATTGATTTTAGTTAAAATATTGCAGGAAATATTTATTCAGAAATTTTAATTCCAAAGCAAGTAGCTTATTGTGGTATGAAAATATATCATATTCAAGAAGCACATCAAAACTTAAACTTGCAACTTTACAGTTTCATGAAGTCATAGTAAAAAATCACATACTTTTTGTCTAAAATGGTTCTAACGACTGTATTTTCATAAAGTTGACACACTGACACGACACAAGTTAATTTTCGACTAAGCCAAACGGAGTTTAAGGTGAATTAAACCCCTCTTTTATATAAAAAACTTGAAAACAACCGTTTTGAAATCTAATAGTAAAGATGAAACGAAATATGTGTGAGACAAATAATATATCTCAATACAAAGAGGAAAGCGTTTGTGACGTTGGTTGGTACAGCGATCTGAGTGTAACGGGATTTTTCAAAATAAGCCTCACTCACCTGTTGTACGAACTTGGTTTTGACGGATATTTCGTAACCATATTAACGAGGTATTATAGTCGATTTATCAACACTAAAACACCTGTTTTTTTATTTCTTAAATTTAAAAATTAAACGTTTTTCAATGTAAGTAGTTTCAGGGAGGTCGTTTTACTACACCAACATAATTTTAGGGGTTAGTCATACTTTTAAATTACAGCTGACTTTGAGGAATTCTACATTAGTATTCCTCATTACTTTGAAATTACTGAAAGCTTCAAGCTGGCAATGCACGGAAATTTTATCGTCATTAAGGCATTTGTAATCTTTATTTATAAACAAGAAATTACTAAGCAGAAATATTTTTTACAAATTTGTTTCGTAAAAACGAGAAGTTGTCAAACATTGATTAATTTCTCGTATATCGTTATCTAAAATGGTTATTGTAAAGTCAAATCAATTCATTATCCTAAAACGTGAAGGATAAATCTTTTTATTTTAAGAGTGACATTTGTAGAAGGCGGGTTGTCTTTAAATGTGTTGATTTATATGCCATCGTCTACTGTGTCAGAATGTAGGTATGTTTGGTAAAACAGTCCACCCATACTACAGCAACGAGTTCACAAACATACTCATATTAAAACCGCGTTCCTGAGTTAGATGTCAGCTTATACCAAGTCATTCGACCTCCATTGCTTACATAATGTTTACCTTATTACTTATTGCTTCGTCGTTCGAGGCGTATGGGTTGGTTTTACTTATATTAAAACAAGTTTTCAACCGACACGACGACACGTTAGAAAATTGTGATACTGTGGATAGATATGTGTGAGTTTCCTTTAAAAGAATCTGATCTGAATTGATTATGTTGTTGCGTTTCTGATTAAGGTAGAAAGAACTTCATACGTTAAGGGTTGGCTGACCGAAAACCAATAAGGTGAAAGAGGGTTTTAACTGCCATATGCAATATGCTACAGAAATTCCAATCCTGACTATTAGACATGTTTACTTGCAACTATAGTTAAGGTGTACAACAAGATGTTTTAAAAATTCACGAATAACGAGTATAGTGCGCTGAGAACATTTCTAATTTCAATAACAAATAATTTATCATTTTATATTTTTAAGGTATGGTATAACATTATATATTGATTAAATATCGAAAAAAAGGAAAGAAATATTATTTTGAGGAGTTTGAACCGTTTTAAATATTTTCAACTGTTTTGGTCAGAAAATGAAATAAATTTACATGTTTTATCAGTGGCAAAATAATGCAAAAACACATTTTTAGACGATAAAGAAAAAGGAGAAAAGCAGAAGAGTTCCACCAAAATATAGTTATACTTTTCATGCCAAAGAAGTGTTTCAAAAAGCGTTTAGATCTCAATAAAGTTATTTCACCCCACAAAATTATCTTACCAACTAGTTAAAACTTATCAAATGAGTATCTTGTGTTAGCTCTGCAAGTTTGTTTAATACATTCTTTAAAGATAAGAGTTGCTGACTAATTACAGACTAAAACGTGAACTCATTACTTTGTTACGATTCCAAAAAAGGATTTCCTTGAATTACTTAGTAGGAGGTAAATTGTTATTTCCATAGACAAAAAGGTTACAAGAAAGGATGATTGGTAATTTATCAATATTTTCTCGATATTCAAAGTTATCAGAATGTCCGATACAGATAATCGCAATAAGAGGAAAATTTTACGAAATCTTTTTCTGTTCTGCAAACTGCTGAATCATTTATTGTAACATAACGGATGTCGTACGTTATGTATGCTGATTGTTATTGACGTAAATACGTGCATGGGGTTTATGCATTCGAATAATGATAAATGACGATCAATTCACTCGCTATTATGTTTTTTGGTAAAAAATTCTGAAAACAATGCACCGCCGATAACATCCAAACAAGAAGAGTCGGTATAAGAAATAACATTGACTTTAATTATTATCCATAAATAGTTGCAGTATCGGTATTTTTTTTTCCGTTCATGATATAAAATAGGTAAACATAAATTGGCTTTTATTAAACGATTGGTTTATTACGATCACCATAAAAAGTTGTTGGCAAATACTTAAATGAAAAATAACAGGTGCGAATTGGTGTTCAACAACTAGTTCCGAAGGAAATGACAACTTTTACTTTAATCAAACTATTTCGATTTAAAAAGTCCGATAAAAGATTATCTTATCAATTCGACAAATTTAATAATAACTTGGGTTTAGTCTATGTATTTACTAAGTAAGATGACGATAAACGACAGTGATAAATGATAGAATTATATTATTTAAGTTGTCATCATCTGGTATATTTATACACAAGTTCAGGAAAAATACATACATAACTATTTATAGTATATTGGGCTTAGGTGCAGTCGGATACACATTGTTGTTTAGCTAAGTGCAATGTCTACTTTGCTGATAAGAATAATGTATGAAATGCAAATCAATACCGATACAGTTTTTATTAAGGTTAAGTACACACGGACATTATTGTTTGGCACGTCATCGTCAGCGACCGTGACGTTGACAATCCCCTATGTCATTGTGTCATTTGTAGCATAGCATGTACCTACAGTGCTGGCAATTCCTAATGTGCTGCATACCGCCTGATACAAGAACGATTGTTATTTATGGAAAAGCCATTTTTATTCTTTGTTCAGTTTGTGGTATTTTAAACCAAGTAAATATTAAAAGTGAAATGTAAATATAAAAATGTTTTTACTAGATACTTTTTACTAGTTCACAATCGATAAGGAAAGCTTTGCTTATTTCTATTTTTCCTAAATGGTTGTGGGGGAAAATTACTAATAAGAATAAGAAATAATTTAAATTGCTTAACAACCTAATCTATCTTATATCAGAATTTCATGGAACCTCTTTAGCACAATATCGAGACTGCAAATGTTGGTAGTTGGTACAACATTTAAGAAGCTTACGTCATTTTTGCATATTATTATTGCAGTGTGGGCAAGAATTGTTCGTTTTGAAGTTTATATTGGGAATATTTTATATTTGTTTACTCAACAAGTTTCTCTAGGTTCTGTATTCCAACACTGTTTTAGCTTCAGCTCTTTAAACTTATAAATATTTTTTGTTTGTTTTCCAGTTACAGTAATAGGGTCTGTATGTTAAAAATGTTTGCAAAGTGCATGATGATGACTGCGGAGGATGTTTCAGGACGGGTCGGTATGCACAAAAGGCTTTGTGTGCGTGCACGTCGCTGAATGCCTGGAATGTTCCACAGTGTTCCACGAATACAGACAGCCGCATAATCCTGTCCCGAGGCTCTGGTCACTCACATCATTACCCAGTCCTTAACTCTCAACTATAACGCCGCAGGATTCCATTACCTCAAACCTTTTCACATTACCGTCACTTAAATATGAACATATACCTATTGAAGCTTCGTTTTGCTAAATAATCACTGAGTTTTTGTTCATGGTCCTTTTTTTTGCGGATTAATTTGAGCAGTTTTGTTGCCATGTACGTAAGAAGAAATGACTAAGAATTGCTGGTAAATTACATATCATTGCTTCCAAGGTCTGCAGGTCGAAGTAATTGCGATGGAATCAATGAATTGTCAGGATTGTCAGATCTTTTCACACGTCTCTTTAATTGAGCATCTTTTCTTATTATGATTCTTTTCAAATTTTCTTTTTCCTCATAAAATCCCTTGATAGATTCGTATTGCAAAGATATTATAGACTTATATCTATATATCTTTTTATAAACCTTACACATGTTTAGCGTGGTTTACAGCATGGCCATTACGAAAATAAATATCAATCCGCGTGTAGGTACATCGTTTTAAGGAATCACATGACCATGTTTTTTTCGATGCAGCTGGCCTGTTGCGCCGGGCAGCTTTTTGTTCGACATCGTATTACCAGACTTTATTGTGATCATTCAATGTACCTAATAAAATGCTTCAGTTATTCACTTAAGCGGTATTTTTTGCAAATCGCTTCGGAAGTTCGTAAATCCAATGTCATCAGGATTACTAGAGCTAAACGACTGGTGATTTGTACCTAAAACGATAAACATCATCCACGACTTAGTATTAATTTGTTATTCTAATGACCATTAACGAGACGCGTTAGACTTGATAAGATTTGTGTTGATTCTCTCGTGTTAAGCTTAAAATTTCCAAGCTACAGGTAGAGCACGTCATCTTTTACTGAATAGAAAGCTGGGATCAAGGTATGCATAGGCTAAAGGAAACGTCCGTAGGAACAGTGTTGGTGTTGATGTTAGAGCGAGACAGAACGTCATGAATGGGTTCAATTCAATAAAGAAGCTTTGAACAAGCGACTGAGAACAGTATGTTTAAGCCTCAGCCAAATACCTCATTTATTGCTATTAAAATATATAGGTATAAAATCTACTTCAGATCTTGTAACAAAAGTAGCAGTTATTTATAGTGTAACGTAAGAGTTAAGTAGCAGACAGGTATTTATGGCAACGATTTAGTATTTTAGGACTCCAAACAATGGCTAATTCAGCGAACAATTGGATATATAAATTGACTTTGAAACTTAAACAAAAGATAGCAAATTGCTCCTTATTTGTAATTTTACGTCAATGTTGAATATGAAATCACTTCGTTTGTTATTTCAAAATATTATTTACCTAATTAAGTATTTCAGTCATTTCTTTCTTAAAATACGGTTAAGAAATACACTGTATGTAAATAGAAAGTTTTTAATCAATGAGTCATTTAGGAAAAAGGCCAACAAAATTGAAAGAAACAATACAGAGGTCGATTGGTTCTGCTATTACCTACTCGTATGTAGTACATACAACTCTAAATTGTTCTACATCATTTCATATTTTTACACAATATGAAATACATAGTCGTATGATCTAATTAGGTATGTTATAAATTATTTTCGGAAGATTTGAAACCATGTTAACAAGTACATGCTGTTCGTTACAGCTTTAATTACTTAGCTTTTTATAAAAATATTTCACCTAGGACAAAGTATATCGACAAGATTGTCCACCATCTTGTCCATTACCACTGAACTGAGGTTGCCAGAATCATCAATCCTTCAAACAAAATATAGCTGTGCAATGATCACAGAGCATAAATGCTCAATATTCACCGATTTACTTTAGGACTTTTATTTTTTAATTTGTTAGGAGTAAGCGTAAGCAACAATTGCCTGATTTTCCTCCAAGACACAGAAAACAAAGCTAAGGATATTAAGAAGCAGATTAACAAGGCACCACATGTTGTAGGTACATTGGTGACGAATTGTATTTAAACTGTATTAGTGACAATGAAAATTAAACGAAGTTCATGCTTTTCTTGCTCTTAGGTTTTTAGGATTTTATGTGCACTTCTAGTTTATTTATGGTGACAAGGTAGATAATTGTCGGATTGGAGTAGGATTTTCCATTAGACATATGAATAGTTATTTGTGTTATATGAACACATTATCCACTTGTGTGTTGTACTAAATAAATTTACCTGGTATGTACTAGGTTATGTATCCGATGTTGGGTATTTGCTTTGCCGTGCAATCTATTTACATGGAAATTAAATATACCCTACATGTCTTTAGGTATTATGTATACAATTTGTTATTTTTCTGTAATTTCCGATATGTTGGTGTAATTTATCGGGGTTTATCCTTGTTCGATTCATAGTGATGAACATTCTACGAAAAGAAAACAAAAGAGGAAACTACTTGTTTTCACAATGCTAAGGGAAAAGGGGAAGTGAAGTTTGAGGAATTTTAATTTGTTTCGGTAGTTTATCATTCCCAAACAAAGTTTTGTCATTTCCACATTAATAAGTAATTTAATAATAATAAATCAATCTTTTACATTTTCAAATGTTTTGTTTTTCGTATATATTTAAAAACATTGTCAAGTTAAAAAGAAGTTATCATCTTGCACAATAAATTGTAAACAATAGTTGATATTATTGTTAGACAACAAATTTGTAGGTATTTTGTAGTGAAAACCACTTGAAAGTGCCAGAATTATATACGTGACTTTACAGGTATCAGATACTGTTCTGTACACAAATGGTTACACACATTTATAAAATAAGATAAGACGCTACTTCATACAAGATAACTCAGTTGACAATTCATAAAAGAACCGAGACAAACGTTAACACAGAAGACACTGGGAACTAATTGTCTGAGTAAAGGACGACAGTTTGTGGCACGAATTATAACCGTGAGTTAACCAAGGGCACTGAAACACAGCACAACCGTAATAGCACATTTACCAAAATTGTCACAATTCATGTGTAGGTATTAGGGTTGCGCGGGCGCAGGCAGTGCCGCTCACCGAGCCGCGCCTGCGAGCCTCCGACTCACCTATAGCTATGCACACACCGCCTTCGGTTAAATTCTTGCATAAAATAAGCGAGAAAGCTCCACCGACCTCAAACTACCGTTTTAATTCACAGTCACTTCGCGAAACTGAACGCACCGTTTATGATAGATTTTAAAAAACAAACTTCCTTACCTTCCACTGCGCAGTAATGATGTTTTAACACGATCGATGATGAAAAACAAGCGAAAAGCAGTGACAGTCACGTTCGTGCGGATTCGATCGCAGTAATGGCGCCGGTTTGGTAGGTCTCGAGTCGTCGAGTCGAGTGCTAGCTACTCACAGAGTCGGAAGGCTGTCTTGTTTGCTTATGACGCGAGTCCTATCGCTTGCTTCTCTCTCGGCACTTTACAAATTTTCATTGGTATGAGAGAGACAGAGATATGTTTGTAAGCTTCTCTAGCACCTGGTGCAGCAACCTACATCACATCAACGGCGGTGCCTCGAACAATGTCAGGCAGGTATGGAGTTTGCTGTTTCCTCTCCGAAACGCTGCAAAATATTTACATTTTGACTTTATGTCAGATTTTAACAAATCACTTTGACCTGAAAATGAGATTTATTACAGGCTGGCATCGGCCTGAAAAACATGTATTTTTTTAGAAATACAACATGTCGATGTTGTATCTTAACAATATTGTAAAAGGAAAACCCTTTGATTACATGGTTTTACTCTGTAAAGAGTTTATAATTCACTTAACTATTTCTTTAGTCTATATCTTTGAAAATCTACGTTAAAATAAATAGCAATAATACATTTAGAATATTTTCTCTTTCTTTTTGCTTTTTGAATTAAAATGACAATGCTTTTGTTATAACGAAGTAAGAAATAAAGACAAAGGGAAATCTTTTATTTTAGTGCTGCCACCTAGTGAAAACTTTGATTTCGATTCAAATTTGTTGAAGTGATAGACGTCGAAGCATCTAGAGAGCTATGGTCTTTGTGTGCTTTGGATTACCTTTTGTAGAGCTGATAGCTCTACCACAACTCTGTAACACATCATAATGTTCTGGTTTTTGTATAGATGGCGTTAGCAACTTTATTTGCAAATAACGATAATTTAAAATGTTTTGAATATGTAGATACATTAAATTATTTTGAATCCCCATTGGTCGATAAAGATTTTTTTTCATTTTTTTTTCTTTTCAAAGAATGAGATAAACCTTAAATCGTAATATTTTTCCCGACCCTGCCCTTATATTCATGTCTTAATGTATTTGAAAAAAAACACTTGAAATTAAAATATACAGTTTGAACGATTTTTAAATACTTATGTAGTTTCCTCGTTTTCAAAACATTTATAATTCTTACATTTTAATAAAATAAACGGTTACCAGTCCTTCCGATTAATGAATGTAGTTTTAAATTCGTAGTCAGTAGCCAATTCATAATTGTCCTTATGTTAGTTCAATTAAATTTATAGTTAATTTTACTATTTTTTTTCAGTTATTTACATCATTATTAAAAACTGACTGTAGAACCGTAAAGTACAGTAAAAACTTTCTCTTTTCAAGTTTTACGTAAATATCGAAAGTAAGACTTGAAAATAAATAAACTTTCAATCAAATCAATAAGAAATATCATTTATGCATGCAATAAAAGTTTATACTACCAAAGAATATTATAAAGGAGGTGTTTAATGAACATAAAGATATGTTGAAGTCAAAAATTGTAGTCATTTTTCTTTGCCATCAATCAATATTGGCGTTAGTATTTTCTAGTCTACTATAGTTTGCTCTAAAACATTTACTTAGTGACTTTTGATTATAGTGTTTTGTTTATTTGCAGCCAACTGTTCTTTTTTGTGCAGAAACACGACAAACTACATATTTACAACTTCTTAATAATTTTTTTTCAGGCAGGAAAGTAAATTTGAAAGTAAACGAAATTATTAAAACAAATTGTTATTACACAGACATTCCAAACGAATTTGGTAGGTATTTGATTAACACAATCAAAAGTTGAATGCACTTTATAATGAAAATATTTTATGGTGATTAAATGCGTCATCCATTACTCGATCTTATTTAAATAAGAAAAATAAACAAGTGGAGTAATAAAATGAACATGCTCTATTATTTGCAGTATTTCGCAATGATACGACCAATTCTTTTGATCTTACCGACCGCGGGACAAGTACAAGCCATAATAAATACATCAATATAAACGATGAATAATATCTCGTGAAAGTCAAAATCGATTAGGAGAGGTACAACGTAGCGGTAATTTTGCAAATAGACAAAGATAAAATTTGACAGAAAAAAAATAGATTGATTAATTATGGAAGTTATCTAGTTCAAGCTCGTTGTTTAAATGAGACTGTTATTAACTGTTATCAGACGTTTAATTCAATTAAAAATAATTAAACTTTTATATAAAGTTACATCTATTGAGTTTGGTCTGACTACTACCAGTATTTCTTTATAGTTAATTTTGTGGCACACCAACGACAATACTGTGCTGTGATAATTATTATTTTAATAATTGAAGTGAATGTAAGATGTAAAATGTCACTGAAAGCTAAGCTTGGTTGTTACAGTAAAGTTCATATACGACTTTTAAATTTATGTTGGGATATCACATCTTCTGCAGTGGCAGTTTTAAAGAATGTTGATATTTTAAAAGTACTTTTTTTGATTCTATTTGAATAACAAACTATTTGACTTTTATTCATTGGCTAAATAAATCCATGATTGCAAGGACTTGCTAGTCAGTATTGCATAAGCTTTAAACTGACTTAAATCAAATTTCATTGATCATATTACCCTATTCTTATATCAGTGTGTGTTTCTAAAAAATATACTCGAACAAACGGGAATGTATTTTTCTAAAGCTTTGTACTGCTATTGTGGTAAGTACGCATAGAAAGAAAGTCTTTTCGCAAGTCAACATAAATTTCAAGAAATCTCTCTAATTGACAGAAGTTGAAAGCTGAGGGCATTAAAAGCATAGACAGTGGGCAACACTGACGTAGAGTTGTGATAAATTAATTTTTAGTCGAACTTACTTTCCAAACCACTTCGATTTCCTTGTAGTATCGATAAATATCGATCAAACTACGAACACATAAATCAGGTCCGTGCTTTATTGAAAGCCCTTTTATTTAGGGCTTTCAATAAACACGTTTTTAAACTAATACAAAATAAACTCAATAAATTGATAATAAAATTTACATAACACCAAACATAATATACTCAAACAATTACGTTTCCATGACAAATTACTCATTTATGTTCAGGCATAATCGTGAAAAACCTAACTGAGAACGTAAACCAACTTCAGGAAAAAAACAAATAAGTTTAACTTTTCATTTAATTAGTCGTTAGCTTTCCAAAGGCTGAGCTATAAATTGCACTGTAGCTATTTATTCAGAGTCCCCTTCATAAAAACAAGTGTTATGGTCCATCGTAATTTATGTGGTTATTTACTTTAGCTGCAAAAAGCGGTAAACCGTCGCGAACAAGTTACTGTTTACCTAGTTATTATTCTGGACCCTAAAGCTCTAAGAAAGTTAAGCTTTCACCCCAAGGCGAGTTCTAGCTACCGTCATAAAACCTTTCAAGTTGATCGAACACTTTTATGCACATCTTTTTTTTTTAGTTCTTCATAATTTGCCCTTGAACGCCTTTTTTGTGGTGGACATAAGCGAGAGTCAGTCAAACTGCGTTGCAGACAATTTGATCGCACCCAATGTGTAAACTTAACCACGTTATGTGGAAAAACGTAGAGGTAAATCTAAAGTCTTCACAGGTCTGCCTGCACATTTGATTATTTGTAAGTTTTAGTAAAATCCTAATAAAAACCCTTGATCGGTGCATTAATGTGTGCACAGGCTAGCTTGGCGTGCGGCTGTCTGCATAAAGCGGGTATTACTCAAGAACATTACTCCATAGTTTTATGAGCATGTGTCGAAGGCATTGCCTTGCACTATGAGAGTACGTGAGGTCGCAATAATTGCCGCCAGGACAAGTTTAATTTATACTTGCATGACAATCGTAAGAACAGAGGTTTTATAGATGATAAATATTACGTACATTTTTGTTTTATGTTAAAAATATCTGTCATAGTTAGAATGATCAACAGAATATCAGTTAAATTTTTTAGAAAGCAGATGATTTAAAGATAATAAATACATCACTAAGCACAAAAAACTAAACGAAGGCAACATTAAAATGCTTTATCAAAAAAACAATATTTTTGCGGTTGACAACATCAAATATTGAGTAAATAACTGAAAATATCACAATTTCCGTTGAATTTTCCTATTGATAAACTAAGTAGTTAGGGGTGAGAAAAAAACCATTTAACCAAAAAAACTACTAGACATACGAGTAAAATTGTTTTGTAAAGAAATCCATTCAATATTATAGGTTCCAAAAGCCAGATATTCCAGGCAATATTTCGGGCTAGTAATTTAGAACTATTACAGGTAGTTATCTACCCGTTACTTGTCGATTAGCCTAGAAATATGCGTATATTAATTATATCTATCACATTGCAAGGTCTAGGCTGAGCCTTCAATTTACTCTTACATATTTACATAGCAATCATATACCGTTAACAGCTCGAAAGTTTTAAATAAAATACCTAATGCTGATACGGGTTCGTTTAATATAACTATGAGTATGTACTTGTTGATCAAGTTAATTTTATTATTAAGAGATCCTTGAGTAGTGAGGTGGGATCACGGTTATGTGTTGTAGATATTTGCATTTCCCAATTGTTTTAACAAAATATATGATTCCTAAAGAGTTTGAGTAGACTTGTATGGATATTCGTAAGTAAACGATCGTTATTTGTAAAAAAGAGACTTAGTAAAAAAGCTATTCTTGTTTTTTTTTTGTGGTTTATAATGTTTTGGTTTTTTAAATATAAACAATAAGTTATGTGAAGGTCTGTAAATAATAAAGTCTTTCAAAAGTACAACGATACGATCTTAATTTTTTTTGGGTTTCGTATCCAAAGGGTGAAAGACGGGATCCTATTACTAAAACTCCGCTGTCCGTCTGTCGGCGGCTTGTACCTAGTAGCTAACCACAATACTCTTGAAATTTTCAGAGAATATCTGTTTCTGTTCCCGCTATAACAACAAATATTTAAAACGCAAAGAAATTAAAAAAATATATGGACTAAAAAAGTACATATATTTCAAACTTTTACGATGTAGGTACGGAACCATTTATGAGCGAATCCGACTCACACTTGGCTTATATGTTTTCTATCTAAGTAGTTATGTACTTTCATTAGAGTCCACAGTACAAGAACAACTTAGATTGGGACAAAGACTGCTAGTGTATTCTCCAAGATGTTACTATTTCCATTATTATAGTGGGCACGCGTGTCCTGCAATGTTTGGTAAATATCTTATGAACTCAATGACCCCATCTACGTCTGTTAAACAGCACGTGTCCAAACATTGCAATAGTCACTTCCTTACTACAAACGAAGTACAATGTAACTGTTAATATAACAACAATTATTATTTATTTCAGGTAATTACTGTATCTACAAAGTAAAGGATGCGGTGCGGAGACTTCGTTATTTGAAAAAAATAATAAAACAAAAAGTATTGAAGATATAATTACAATTTTGTTATATTTAATGTTTTAAATCCTTCGTGTATACCTTTTCTTGTATTTCTTACATCTTCTAATAACCCTGGATCAGCTGAAGAACAATAGTCGTGTTTCTATCGCCAAGATCGACCCAAAATTGGTGGACTAATTAAACCAAAAGTTCAGATTTCGACTCTCATTGTATTGACCGAAACGGTGACTACTCAGATCTCGTTCCAAAAACCAATGAAAAATTAGATACTATGTATGTTTTTTTTAAAAATTAACGTCTATGTGAATAAAAAAATGATTTCTTCAATAGTTTTACTGTATACAATAAACATACAGATTAATAACAATAATGAAAAACTTGGTTTAATAATAAGTTAAAATCATATGATAAAAATTAGTAATTAGATACATCTGTATATTTGAATTTAATCTATTTAAGAAGGTATACATACACAATACTCCTACTTTTTAAGTATAACTCATGATGCATATTGTTATATTCAGACTGCTATAATATATCTGTTTTAAGTGAAGTTACAGTACACTTACTCTTTGATGGTATGATTTTCTTAAACCGAAGGATAGGGCTAAATCAGTAGATTTTTAATGGTAACGAAAACGTTCAGGAAAATAATTGACTTACTTCGACTAAAGGACGGCATTTATAAAAAAAAATCCCTATAGTGCGCGAACGGTTAAATAAAACGTAGCTAGATATCGATCATTGCGTCGCTCAAATTCTGACTGGGCATGGGCGACTTTAAGGGCAAACTATTCATTTAACTTGGTGCCGTCACCTCCCTGCGAATGTTCAACGTCAGATCATGAATTTATAAAAACTGCCCATCACATCTTGTGGGAGTAGTCTCTGGCATGACAAACGGTCAATTATGTTAAATTCGATTCAGGTTTCTGCGTCTAGTCCTATTTATTACCTAGATCTTGTGAAAACGAAGGGAAACTTCCGTGCCTTTAAAAATTTTTGTCACCAATATTACTGGTGTAAGATTAAGGTTACTATCTAATGAATCCCCTGTTAGTTAGTGGCATTCCGTGGTGTTTTGATGGTCAGGCGTCTACTGACTGTCTCCCCCCTTAGTTTTTTTGGCCTCTGGGCCATTTAGATTGCTGTCTTCGCTTTGCTGGGAGGGAAGTCAGAAATCGGTTTCTTACTACCTCTTATTTCTTCTGATTAAGTTCGTTGTGGGTCCCAAGACAGCCGGTAGGGTGTCCGGGCACAGCCTGTGCGTCATTGCACAGCTGCATTATTTGTTGATTATTCGATCAAAGGACGCCATTGTTGATCCTGGTGAACAGGAGTTGCAGTGGTGGGACAGAGTGGCGGGTGTGCCCCGAAAAACACTTAATCTTTATACCTGCTTACATTAATTCATAACCATATTTTGTAAATCCTATGTTATGCTCTTAATGTGCCAATAAATATAATAATAAAAATTGAATTAGAAATTGTTAGAAATAAAGAAAGTTAAGTCATTTAAACAGAATTAATGTCAAATTAATACCCAAATGAGAAAAGCTACTACTCTACTGTAGCCAATCCAAATTAAATCACAAGAGCCGGTGTTATAAGTCTCCTAATTTGATCTCAATAGATTAAAAATGTTTTTCATAGACTGATAAATCATTCGCAATATGTTTCTTAAATCTCTCACGATTTCTTCTGCAAAGAGACGTATGTATGGTATGCTTGCTAAATTCATATAAGCACTTTCTATGAGTAGTATCCATTGATCTAAGTTTAGTTAACGTCCGCGAAATTCGCAACAAGATGTTATCTACCCGTTAATTACTGTTTAATAGTACATAGAAATCTGTTAGCAATTCAATAATAGCATTAATTAACTATTGATCTAGCCCACTACAACGATTCTGCGAATGCCGCAAGTCTAGGTATTTACGTTTGTTTCCTATACATGTCTTCAGGCAAAACTTTCGTTTTAAACTGCGTTGCGCAACTCTGGAGTCAATTAAAACGTTGCGTTTTGAAAGTAATTGAAAAAACCGGAACATACAATAACTTTTGCTTTTTTCACTAACTTCTAATTATTTTATTACTTCAATTATTGTATAAATAATTTTTGTAGACGTTTGAGAAGATAAAATCTTGTCTATTTGCACATTTAAATCTATTTTGGTTCGGATAAAATGAAGTTCAGTGTCCATCAATATTTTGTTGCATATCCAGAAACAATACTGTAAAACAAAGCTCGGTAAATTGATAGTTTAAGTAGGCAAAGGCACTTCGCTTCATGTTCGAATAACAATAGGAGGACCACCCTCGAGTTTTAATTCTTGGATCTTCAAAATATCAAAATGACGAGATTATACGACATATCCTACGTCTTTTAGGATAAGTCTAATTGTATTCCATCCGAAATGTCAACAGCTTATCTCGAAGTAATGGTGAGAAATGTAGCGATGAATTAAATTACGCCCCTGCTTTGTAGAGCTACCGTACAAATAAGAATAAATAAAATAACGTATAGATATGAAGATGTGTGACAAATTGTATTTAAAATCCAGACACTTAAACTAAAAAAAGAGTCAAACAGAAATTCAAGGGTATAAGCAGGAATTGTACGGGTATTCAACTTATTTCATTTTATTTTTTGATCGAGCCAATAAGTTGACTGGACTATTAATAATTAATACATTTTTCATTGATTAATTAAGTGTTAATTTAGCCAGTCTCAGCTTCGCTTCAATTAAATACAAAGTTCTCTCAATTTTCAACACTTTGGTCCTTAATATAAACCATTGTCGACCTCGGTGGCACAGTGGTGCAAACAGCTGACTGCTACGCTAGAGGTTCCGGGTTCGAATTTCGGCGGGGGCGGGACTTTGTGTTATTTGCAAGATGCATTGTTTCGCTTACCGGTCTTGGATGTTGTATTTTTATCTATGTAGTATATACCATATCGTTGCTTAGTTCCTGTGACACAAGTTCTTACGATACTTACTGCAGGGCTGAGTTAATGTGTGTGTCGTGATGTGGTTATTATTACGTATAATTGGATTATGTTTTGTTATACATAAATGGGTAATAGTACATAAATAAGGAAGAATCAGAAGACCAGTTTTGGATGTCTTACTTACTTGAACCAAATATTTCATACTTTCATAAATTGTACAATTTAAATAAACGTGCCTTTAGCGTAATGCCATATTTTGGTAAGTACATTATTAATTTCATTTCATTGCTTAATAGGTTTTATTGTCGACTATGGCTTGCTAAGTTACGAGAACTCGTGTCTGTCTTTCTGCTTTTGCAATTATGTATTTGCGTGGAAAAACGTTGATTAATGAAGCAATTGCTTTAAGGAAAGGCTTGTGGCATTTAGTACAATAGGTGTATTGACGTAAAAATACCATGAAAACATCAGAGTCGATTTCAACTTCACGAGGAATGTTTATGTTGACATAAGGATCCGGGATTCTTAAAAATTTTAAAAGTATTAATCTTACAGAAGTGTCTTTATTTTAAATCCTTATGTAAACATTACATTACACAAATAGAAATAAGCCTTCTGCGAAATATGACGTGTACTTTAATGTAGATATGACGATCCTCATTTACGTGAATTTTGGCGACGTAATAATTTAACACCTCTATAGGGATATCTCTTGAGTGAAAACCCGTATTTTGTAAGTTTTTACCTAACAGGGTAAGTACTGAGTCAGCGCCTGAGTTATGTAAACATGGCAAAGGAAATGATGTTCTCACCAACGCTATTAGCCATTTTGCAACATCTATTTTAGCGCGGTCTGTGGTTAATTAATAAAATTATTATAAGATATGTAGTGCTGGAATTATGTAAAATGCAATTTAGATAAGAAGTCCAGGACAAAAAAAAAACATAATTTGACATATTTTTAGATATTACTTGATTTTGGATGTCAGTACTATTGTTTTATTTGAATTATAAATATAATAGCTATCATAAAACTTTTAAATAATATTTAAATTGAGTTCAAATTTATAAAATAAAAATTGTTTATGGTTTAATTTGGGGCATTTAAATTAATTTACCTTAATCAAATTAAACCTACTGTTTTCTATAAAACTCAAGCTTTAAATAATCAAATAATAATATCCGATGGTTATCAACACAGAGGACAATAAAATTCAAACGACTCTCGTGATTAGAATTAGTTTGGGAACAATGACAAAGGCTGGTGGGCTTGGAAAGTATTTTAAAATTGAAGGTATGTTTGAAACTACTTCCTGCCACTGTGAATAGTGAGTGATCGGAAATTTAGATGCAATTCTGTAAAGAAAACTAAAGACACTTGTATTAATTAAGAATATGCGGATGGAAAGAATATTCCAAATTTAAATATGAAAATAGTAACTATTTCTTTTTTTGGAATATCGTTTCCACCATTAAGTAGATGTTTTATTATTTATCTCAACTTACTTACGTAACTTTACAGTCTTTGATTTTCTTCGCAGCGCAGCGGACACCAATCATTAATCTAAGTTTTTTTTTTTGCGTATATGGAACACTATTTGTTATTGTAAACTTTTTTAGTTGATAGCATAATGTTATAATATAGGTACAAGTATGTTATATTAATGCTGAATTTGTCAGTATTTCTCTTACGAACAGCGGCGGCGATTCATTTTGTTATCTTTTCCTTTTTTTTCACCGACTTCCCCTTGACTGTTCGTATCGATTATTTTTTCGAATAAAAAGTGCATTTATCTTTCGTGCAGTTTGCTGGTAGCCTTATCATACTGTGACGAGTTTCCTGCTTTTTGACAAATATTAGTCATCCCTCGGCTTTGTATCGAAGTATTGACTCACTATATTTGGTGTTCACAGAAAAGTGATATTATTTTAATCGCGATAACTTTATGTCAGTGAAAAAGTGAAGAGGAAAGTTCGAAAGGAGAATGCGCAAAAATACCCCGGCTCTAATGAAAATTATATCGGATTTTGTATTTATACAGTATGTGTAAAAATTATATTTGGTATTTCTGTGGGCAGTGGCAAAAGTTGAAAAAGGTTTTCTTCGTGAACTCAAAGAAATTAAGTAGGTAGGTATAATTAGGAAACTACACAAGGCTGACAAGAAATGATAATGGTTTGATAAACTTCAATAATAATAGTGTAATGTGAATTGCCACGTCTTTGTATGGTCTGCCAAAGGATAGGATTCTGGTGGTTATTGAAGAAGAGGAAGATAATGACTACGTGTGGTGGTGGCCAAACAGGGGTGGGTCAGACATTATCCAAACATCTTCAATTTATCTTTCGAATTCATATTTAACCTAGGGTCTGTTATTTATTCCTAAAAATCCTTATAGACAAATATAAATATGTACACATCCAATAAATGCAAGCAATAGTTCATAAACACAAGATATGTCGTCATCCATATTTAAAAAGTAGTTTTTTTATTCTGAGGTTGTGTTAGTACAATTTTAAGCAAGGATTTTGTGACTTCAACCGTTGTTATTCCATTAATATTGTGTGAGTAGGTGTTTAGTTTAGTGGCAGTGTACTTGCCATGCAGTTACACGTCACTGTTGCATAATTATCAACAGTTCGCTGACCCTGCACCTATACACAACGGAGGCTCTGACCTACTTAGCTATTTACTATGATTCCACCACATTTATTGCTTGTTGCCATAAGGACTATACTTACATTGTAGGTATTATTTGCTTACATCAATCTTGCAGCCAGCCACATTCTTACTAAGTTATAATTTTTTTTTGGTGTCAAGTTTGTAAGTTAATTTTATAAAAGTTTAAGACATGCATTTTTCCGTTTGAAACAATTTTCCTTTAAATTGTCTTCTTTATATCTTCCTATTGTATTTCAAATTATTTTCACTACTATAACATTAATATAAATACTACTTAATTATCAACATAGGTACAATCGTACAATAATAACTTATCTATAATCATAATTGACATTGTGACAATTCTAGTTCAAAGAGATAGTGTTGGTTAAAGTTTTTTTCTCTATTGTCATAGTCTTGGTTAAAGCTTTGACAAGACCTGAGTCATTGCGAAGATAAGGATAAACAACTAATAAATTATATAATTAAAAAAAAAAACAAACAAAAATAAAATTTTATTTATTTCCAAGAATTATTCCTACCTGACCACAATGTGTTTGAAACGAACGCAAACTGACTGACATTGATTCCCTTTGCATATTAATGTTCACATTATCAAATGGGCATTTTACCTGTGTCGGTTTAAAAGTTCATTGATCTATACAAAATAAAGCCAATTGTTTTATACTGACACTGACTAATATATCAATTTCCAGACCATGTTACTTGCTCTAAAAACTACTCTTGCTCTTATTACTTCTGTGTTAGTATTATATAAAGTGAGTTGTATATAAGCGTGACGTGGCTTTTCTCAAATTACGAGTACATAGGCATACGCTATGTTTTAAATATGTAGTTGCAAGGTTATCATTATATGATTAAAGAGAAATATTTTATTTCGTTTATCGTAACTTATTCATTGTCATAGTAACAATGACCTTTTAGTGTATGATAATATCATTTACTACAGTTTCTGTAATTATTATAAATCTTTGACATATAAAGTTTCTTTGACTTTGTAGCGAAAACAAAAATCTTGACCGTTTCTACCGATGTAACATGACCATTTGAGAATTCTTGTAGCGATTTTAGTACATAATAAATAGAATAGATAACAATCTTATAACACCGAACAAACGTATTAATCAGCCCTTAACATGAGAACTATAAAAGCTCTGTTATCACGCAATGTTACTGCCCCCTATTTAATAAGAAACATTGTCAGTTGTGACTAATTAATTATCATCAACAACTTTGTAAGGTATGGTTTAGAAAATAATCAACATTGTTATTTCATGTTATATTTATATGGTACGACAAATTTTTTCGGCTTTTAGTCATTTCATGTACTAGTTAGTGTTAAGACTTAAAGATTTTGCCATTAACTGTAACTGGAGAAGAAAAGAAAAACAAATACCCTAAATATTTATCTCGAAATATCTTCAAATTCAAACAATTTAATTTAGGAAGAGTACTTTGGTTTTTGTATTCAAAATGCATGTATTATGTCATATATAATACACACAGATTAATATTTTCCTTAACAGAAGGCCACTTTTATCAGGGATTGAGTCATCTGTAGGTACGATATTATACTATTATTAAATAAATTACAGCAATACTACCTATTTACCTACTACATGCACAGTGCACATATTTTACACAGATATACATAAACTTTGATGTAAACATGCGAAAGGCGGTATTTACCACCTCTGCCAACCAAACAATATAATCTTTTAATAATTCGAATTACTCTAGCAGCAATTGGTTGACTATAAGGCGATAGATTTAATGTTACCGAGTATTGTAGTTAACCACCTGCAGTTCGGTACTAACTATTTCATCTGTCTCATATTTTGCAGTATAATGTTCCGCACTCACTTTATCGCGTGCTAGAAACAACATCCTAGATACTAACTGCACAATACAAATGTTATCTAGCTCTATTTGTTTAAGATATGTCTATAGATACCGTGAAGTTTGCTTTAAGAGCAATTAATTTGCGTAAATAAGTTTTGTTAATTAAAGTAAATTCGTTATTTAAATTAACACTGGTGGATTCAAACAAATCAAAAATGTCACTTAGGTATCAAAGTAAGATTACGTACCAATGATATTCCTATGTTTCAATGTCAAAAAATGAAAATAATACATAAGACCAAATTAATGTGTTTAGACAGCATTCCGACAGAAATGATATCCAATAAAAATATAAATTGTATCGGATTTATGCTTCCAAAAAAAGGTAAGATCCTGTCCTGTGTTATATCGTAGTTAGAATGATAAATGTACCATTAAAATTCCAAATGGTTGGTATCGACAGTGATGCAGCTTTCTAAGCTTGTAAAGGATCTCTCATACTAGTAGCTTCTACTTCACTTTCAAGCATACCTGCTTAGCTTAGCTTATGATCCAATTGCCGAAGCCACGTCCAGTGGACAATGGAACTTGATAAATAGTACTCGTATCACTTAGTTGCTTTATGGCTTAGCCTTTGACGTAACAGGCGGTGTGCGGGTTCTCTTATGGATAAATAAAAGTTTTATATCCCATTAAGAGGATCTTGACTAGAAATAATTTGTCACGTGGAATCTTAACGAGCCTAAGTAAGTAGTAAACGAGTAAAAACATTAAAACATTGACTGCAGTCATAATCTACAATCTCAGAACGTGTAGAAAACACTTTATAATCTGTGTATGTAAGAGGTAGGTAATAAATATTTATGTTTTATCTCAGAGTTAATTTGTCTGATTAAACAAACTAACTCATATCGAAATTTCAGAATGTGACTGATTCTCGCATATATTTTGTATTTAAATTTTCGAATAGTTTAGTAATAATAAGATTATAATACGCTTCTTACGCGATGGCAATACTGCATAAGTAATTTAAAATATAGGGAATTTTTGTGAAATTTTGCACACTTTTTACTCTATTTAATTTAATTGGTACTGCATACGGTCTTATATTAAGGATACTTGTCAGAGAAGTGTCTCGTGTGTTACCAACGCCGCAAACCCGCAGCCTCTCGTGTATTTTTAGTTTTAGGCTACCCTAATACAGAGACAATGTTGTTTGTTTGCGATTTACTACGAGATAGAGGTTTTTCTCCACACGATTTTAGCAGGAAAAATTAATATTTTCTAAAATGACTGCTTTTAGAATGCGAAAAAAAGTAATCGATATTCTAAGAGCGCATATAAAACATGTGTGTTATTAATGACCAATAATATTAAAACAATGACAAGTCAAAATACAGAAAGTAAGAAGTTAGTGAATTAATTTTTTCCTTCGTTAGTGAGTGCTCCGCTACTTCATCTACTCAGCAATAACAGTTTTGATTAGTGAACTAAAATAAATGACCTATGTATGAGTTATACAACTTGAAATCAATTAATTTACTTATCTTGTTTATTTGACAGAGCCGCTCACAGCATGTGGTACAGATATTTAAAACGTTACTTAACATCAGCTAGACTTACTAACAAGTTTTTAATTTTCACTACCCGCGTTTCATGGTTTCGGGTTTTAGAGATATCACGCATAGATCGAGAATATTGGTTCACCGACGGTAGCTGCTATATCTATAAATATATATATTGCTATGTATTATAGCGCTCGACTTTGAACCCCTTTACAGTCTTTTCTAAAAAGACGGTGGTGTAATGAAAATTAAAGAAATTGAATCTTCTATTTCTTTAACAAGTAACAAAGTGAATACTTACGATCTGACACTCTCATATAAGATGCAGCGTGATGTTGCAGCATTTTTGCCGAATTAAAGCTAAGTTTTGAGTCGATTTATTAAGGTTCAATACATATTACATATACAAGTGCATGGCTGGAAGGATTTCTCCAAAGTATCCAATGTCACAATGTAGACCATAATTACGGATTTGCAAAACTTCATGCAGAAAATTATGACAGGAGTTTCCTGTAATAATTTTCAGCCGAGTGTCAGTGATCCGGCCCTAATCTCCTGAGCTTTGATTACCTGATCATAGTGACCATTCGCGAAAGTTGTCTACTCAATAATAGCTTGCAAAGCTATTGCTTATAAATCAAGAATAGACAACACCCAAGGCTGCTTCTTTCCTATTCTCTCCAACTGTTCATTCAATACGACAGAGTAGGATAGGTGTTATCAAACAGATGTTACATTATTTTTGCTGCAAGGACTCAAGATGGTTTTTCATAATTAATAATACTTGATTGATGACACCCAGTCCACGGTGTCAGTGCGTTTGAGAAAGTGATTCTATAATCATTCTGTAATCACTTTCCTGGTCACAACACAGTCGTAAAAAGCGAGAGTATCTAACATCATTTTTTAAAGATTAACAAGCTATTTTTATGATTAATTATTTCGTACTTTGCATTCGATTAGCATGTAAGGAATGGTAATCGAATTATTGAAATTTAACCGGAAGGGAAATCATTAAGTAGTTTTATAATCGTATGCTTACTCAAACTTTAAAAATGGTATCTTGATTGTTATGAAAAGTAAACATATAATGATATTACTGCTTTTTCTTTGAGAGAAGGTGCGTATACTCGTATGAGTTCCTTTAATATGAAGAATATTTATTTGTTTTAAATAATTTTGTATTTATTAGGTAAAAGTAAGCCCAGTCCAAATAACGATTCATATTTAAAGCATTCGTTTATCGTCTTTAATTCATTTTTGATTAAATTTTCAACATAAAATGACACCTCCTATCACCTAGTAACCGTGCTCGTCATCTCACCATCATGCCAGCGGAAGTCACGATGTTTTTAAAAAGTTAGTTATTTACAACATGGAATTTGAATAGAATAATTGATTTACTAAGCCAATAATATGAATCAATCTGAACATTATAACAAATGCACCTATCATAGGAA
This sequence comes from Choreutis nemorana, assembly GCA_949316135.1. NCBI lineage: Eukaryota > Metazoa > Arthropoda > Insecta > Lepidoptera > Choreutidae > Choreutis > Choreutis nemorana. The sequence continues at coordinate 8,216,006 of OX438598.1, forward strand.
ATATCTATAAAACAAATGATATTCCATTAAATTTAACATTGGGAAGCGTGGCTTGTAACCAGGCAGGGTTCAAGAGTGGTTTGTAATAAAAGTACAAATGACAAATGTGCAATACACGTGTTAAACTGCATCATGTGCCGATGCAACTCTATTCACGCATTTTTTGTGCACTTTGTTTTTGCTTTACATGTGTTTCGGTTATTGACTAGACAATAAAAACATCATCAAGTCACCATGGACTTAAAAAATAATTGTAACTACTCTTTTAATCGTAATAATAATGACATTGTTTTTTTTGCCTAGCCCAAGGTTCATAATATGAAGTTATGAACGATAAAATTACGATCATGTATTGATAAATATCTTTATATAAAATCGAGATATTCCGAATCTAAAGCAAATATTTGTGAGTCCGTGTTTATCACACAAATATTTGGCTCAGATGGGATTCGAATACTGGAGGCCAAGTTTCGCAGGCAGGGTCATTATATGCTTTCTCGTAAAAGCTATTAGTCCTTATCCTTTTACGTCTTCTTAAGGTAAAAGTTTAAAACTTCTGAATTCGCAATGAGATATGAGATGCATAATGCCTGTGTTAGAAGGAGTTTTACATGAAAGTTGGCTTTGGCTTGTAAGTAGGTATTATTAGTTAAAAAGTAGGTATTCTATATTTAAATAGAACGATTAAAAATAGATACCATATACCTCATTGAGATTCATAATTCCCATAAAATTCTAATGAATAAAGCCAATTAGTAATAAACCAGTAACCTTCCAATAGCCGTTCGGTTATCTAAATAACTAATTTAGCTGGTAAATGCATAATAGTTCATTATGATGCTCATAATACGCCCCTTAATAATCTCCGTTTATAATTACATAGACCTTTGTGATTTAACTGACCCTATCATACATTCTATTCTATGTTATTCTAGAATGACTATATTAGTTTAATTTTACATAACTTCAAGTCTGCTTTTTAGGTAAATCTTAATATACAAAATATGTACGATGATTAGTTTTAAACTGTTTAACGCTTATGAATGTTTCTTTGTTTTTAGAAAAGATAAAGAGTAAGATAAAACACTTCTTACTATTAAGTCCAAAAAGACGTACCAAACATACCTATTGAATATTTACTATCGGTTCCTAAAATTCCAATATAAAGACTTGTCTGTTATGAAAAAGTCGTTGCGAAGGCGAATGTTTGTTATGTAATTTGTACCTTCACAGGAAATAAAATAAAAAATGTGGTCAAATGCTAAATTATCCAGGTAGTGACTGGATGGATTGATTGTAATGGAAATACTCGGGTCTTGATTGAAGACAAGGCGCCGCAGTCCGGAACGCCATCCGATACTGGTGTCAATCCACATCATCAAATTACTAATCACCAAGTTCCATACAGTACTCACCTTCAAAATTAACTTCTACAACCCTGAATTAAAGATGATATTAGATTACAAATGGAATTATCAAAGATGTTAACGTTTCGCTAGCAACTGTTTTACAATAAGGTTAGCAAATTCTAAGTATTTGTAGGTACTTAGCGATTGTAGAAATGAAATAACTTCATTATTCAGCTTTTATTAAACTGATTTTAGCGTTGAAATCCAACGGTGGTCCGCGACATGATCTGGAAATCAGAGACCTTTAAAAGATCATATTCGTGACGCTCATGAGAGTGTGTCTTGTTTTACTTCCTACCAGACGTGAAATGTTCATCATTTACAGCATGAAAGGTGTATAGGCATTAAGTTTTCTTATTAAAAAGCATTCACGTACACTATTTATTCCCGATTCGGATTTCCAAAAACATATAAAATAATTAGTTAAGTTACTCCTGATGTTCCTATGCAGAATTCTATGGATCTTAAAACAACTGCTTAGGATGTGTTTTGCAAAGTCAGCCATTCTTAGTTTTATTAAATAGATAGAACAAACTATGAAGTTACCGGCAGGGCTCAAGTCGCAGCGGCTCTAAGATCAAGGCTTTTATAGAAGCGAAGTGAAATTACCATGTTAATGATAAATAGACGAACATAGAAGGCGGGACCACCCGCGTTGGAAGTGATATCGTCTCATTTGTCAACCAAGCTTGTATGAAATTATAATTTCATTATACCTTTACTGCGGGAAAACAACGTATCAATAGACGTTAGATTAAAGTTTAATTGCCTCTTAGTTTTACTATGTTTTAGAAATTTTCTGGAGATAGTTATTAGTATAGTTTGATTCCCTGTTAGGAAATCAAATACACATCTAAATTAAGAAATATTACGTTTGGTATTATATAGATACAAATGTTCAATATAGTTATACAACTAAGTTTGCCTTAAATGTTTTATTTTATTATTAAATGTCGTTTCCTGATGTTTTTCTAAATGTACTAAGTGTTTTACATAAATTGTTCATAAACGTAATATAAACGAACACATCACAAAATGAAAATGTTTTGACATCTACTTTAAAAGTGCATGAAATATGGACCTTAAGGAGTTCGTCTGTCTTCTAATGATAGGGTACTTCGATTCGTGATTTAAAGTAAATACTAAAACAGATATAAATTTTAAATATTTGCTCTGGAATCATAAATATTTCTATTCTATGTTTATCGTAATTGTATATCCATGTTTTATAGTAGCTTATATTGAGACTAAAATAATAATTTGAGAAAATTGTTACTTAATTTGCTTTTAACACTTTTACCTTATCAACGATTCTATAAGTGTGTTATGGACTGGAGGACCTTTCTTAATTCTTGAGTCATGTTCGACCGAACGTAAGAACCTTCAAATTTAAGCAAAGCAAGCTTCCCGATTTGGTTTTCGTATGCAAAGGTCAGCACTGTGGTTTTGTAAATGGTCGACTGGAAAGCCTTGTTTTCGTGTTATTTGTCTTCCCCAATTTATTTTCGAAATCGTTGGTCGATTTTTGTATACAACGGTAAAATTGTTCATGAAACGAATCGTAATAATTTAAAAAAGTCATAGAAATACAGCACATGCTTTGGTTATGTTGAGACGAAGACAATGGCTAAAGATCAAGGGTCGGAGGTTATACAAAAATCAAGAGAAAGCAATTGTTGGTTCGGTATCAATAGCAACTGCTCTATAGAAGCTATTGTGGCAGGGTAATAGCCTCAAATCTACAATGCGTGATTAGACGATGCTCTGACTTACCATTAATGTCAGCTCTGAAAACAAAATATTATGGCAAAACTTTTATTTAGATAGTCGGATATCGGATGGAATTTCTTAGTTGATTTGTACTATGTTTAGGTCGCATCTAACTTAACCTAATATAGCTTTTAAGTACTTCGGTTACTGAATGTTAGTCAGAGCAAATGCTGAACAAAGGTTCAAAGGGTAAGTACGCATTATGGATAGTCTTAGTCTTCGACTAGGAATAGGTCAGATAAAGGTTATCTATTGTTCACAGATTTTTGCGACTTCATTAGCATAGTTATAATTTATTGAGAGTCACGTTTATCTTATTTATATCAAGGTGCTATGATTAATGAAATGTAGTGGTGAGAATACCTTAACTTTTCTTTTCCCTGGATTTTAGAGACTCTGAACATTGGTTCTCTTCTAGTGGATGTCCATAACACTCAGCACCTCTAAAACTTAAATCTCTTGTATTCAATCCATTAATATTTTCTTCTATTAAAAATTGTGTGAATTGTAATTGAATAGCTATTGTCTAGTAAGCATCCTAGATCTTCGCATCATCAAATGGGATTTTGGCCAAGTGCTTGCCTATGTTACATGAACAACATTAAAAGCAATGAAATAACACTTCGTGATGTACAATTAGCATAGTTCGCGAGTAAACGGACGAACGTTGATATTTTGGTATATTACACCTTGGTATTTATAAAATCAATTAGTAGGTATAGCTCATGAACGCATAGGCCACTTGAGCGCACAGTTCGAACGAGTGCGTTTTACTTTCCTATGTGACGCAACCATGTCAATTACTTTTTAAGTCTGAAGTCACACTTAAGATTTTAAAAATCGCTCTGAGGCTAAACAGAATCAAGATTTTTCCAGAGAAGGCTTTATAGCTCTAGACGAATTGTCTCCATAAGAGAGCTCTATTAACATTCCTATTGCAATAAATTTTCAACGATGCTAGAATTCAATAATTTGGTTTGTTCATGCTTTCGAGTTATTTGAAGGTCATTTGTAGTGAGAATGGAAGATAGATGAATAAAATATTATAGAGTTTAAGAACTAAGATAGTAACTAGCTTACCATTGCGACCACTGCGTTGACCGATCAGTATGCATACTGCTCTACTTCACATGATCGGACGCTAAAGTGATAATGTGGTGGTCAAATCAAAAAGAGCTTATGTCCGTGTACCCGTGTAATAAACTCAGCACTTTTCCCTCTAAGCTTGTACAGCGTCGTGCACGAATGGTTACTGACATTTATCGACTTAAAATATTATTTCCACATAGATTCAGTGTACGGGTAAGGATATTATGGAAATTAGATCAACTTTGCCTTAAGTATGATTAAAATCTAACATTTATTATAAATGGTCTAATGAGTTTACTGACGCCGATATTAATATAAAAGACCACGTGTCACTGTGTTTGTACATGCTACTTCTGATTCCACTTCACTAATTTAAGTAAATGTTTGTAAAACTGTACAGTTTGATTCACTTGAAAGATAGTATTGCCAATCCCGATAGAAGGCGTTGTCTTTGAGATTTAATCTTTGCTTTACTGAAGCAAAGGCTGGTTATTATTGTTCTAAATACAAAGAAACAGATAATGTTGACAATAAATATAAAAACCGTCTAATTGAGCGGATCGAGGAAACAATTTGGATTTCATGATCACGGTCGTGGCAATTTTGCTGTACCATTTTAAGATATGCAAGTCACCGCTTGGTCTAGTTGGTAGGGCAACAGTTGCCGTTGGTTGCGTCACCATTGTCTGCCAACTGTCTAGCGTTAGTGGTGAGAAGTCAATAGCAGACCTACTTCGCCTGCGCCGGCGCGACTGACTTTTTGCGTCATGATAGGTTTTGCTTTCAGTTTTTGCTCTTACTCATTGCCATTTCTGCCATTGTCGAGTTCAAGTGAATGGCGAATCGATTCGACTTTACACTTACTACTTGTGCACTCACTTTTTATTACCAACATTTGAATATACGTACACGAGATTTCACTCTAAAGTTCAACTAATATTTATCCTATTAGTGGTTGATTGATTTAACTAGCATATTCACGAAAGAAATGGATAATAGATATTCATGAATTTCATGTTAATTTAGTCCAGGCAATCTTTTTGAAAACTAATATTTTTTTGCAACATTTGAGCTAAGAGATTGTATTAAAAGCCCTTGTATTGTATCATAGTTAAAGTAGATCGAATGTTGAATGGCTGAATCTTGCTGTATTTTATCATCGGTTGCACTTGTAAACCAGCGCAACGAGTCCATAATTTAGCTTGTTTATAGTACACCAAAAACGACGGCTCAAAATCAAATTATCAGTAATTACACCTAACAACCATCACCGTTAGGTCAAATTCTCCAGACTGGGTCAACAAGTAAGTACTAATTTGATAGAACCTAGAATGCGCGCAGGATATTATAGAAATCAGGCTACATGGTTAATAACGGTAATTCTGTCTTACGAAATAACATCAGATACTTTGCAACTTTAATTAGTCGGAAACCAATTTCTTGCATTTTTGTATCAAAACCAATTTGTTTATGTAACATCTGAAAGAATATTATACGACCAGCTTCTTTATTTGTAAACTGGTTTGTATCTTTATGAAAAAAAATGAATTATATAACGTTTAACTGACCCGCGTCTTTTTTACCTGGTATTATTTTTGGTATGATTGAAAACCTTGCAAGAAAAATTAATAAGGAAATGTTTTTTTTTTCTCATGGACATAAACAGTGATTCACTTACTTCTATAGTCTTTTGTTTTAACAGAAACTAGATATAAAGACTTTAAAACTTTATATTTGTGTTTTACTTTTTAAGTTCCTCGGAAAGTTTGACCCTAACTGGATCTCATTGAGTGACGAAGATGTAACCACGAAAGTAACAAAGATGCAGCTTAGTTCCGTAAGTATTCCCATTTTCCAACTCTATACATTGACTCTGTCAGTTAATCGGGTTTATTCTTAGCTGGGTACCGGCACTGGCCACGTGCCGCTAAGACGCAAGTTCCGGGCGCCGGCCACCAGCGGGCCTTTAATAATTGTGTCCTGGACTCCAGGACCAAGGTCACAGCTAACTGTATCAATGCGAAGATTGCCGCTAAATGCCCACCTCCACCTTGTGTACCGTCTGCAACAAAATGTTGACGTCTTATTTTTTAAGCTTTCTTAGTTTTAAAAATATCACTGTTAAGTCTAGTACTTAGAAGCCATTGTTATTTAAATTAATGTCGCTAATAAGATGAAAGGAAAATTTGAATAGCGAAGCCTTCAAAATAATTTAAAAAGGAATTTGCAATATTTTTGTTTTTGTGCTAACGGTACAAAGTGGAAAGCGAATTTGATAAGTTATTATGAAGATTGATCGCAACGGAACTACACTGGGCTTATTTGGATGCGCACCCGCAAGCGTGTCGTGACTGTGTGACGTCACGCCGTCTTCGACCCAAACATATTCCAGGATATCCTCACACAATGTCAAGAGTTCACAGCGAATTTCGTTAAAGGGCAATTTAAAGATAATATTTTTTTGTCAAACTCCATTACTTAATTTAAGTCTGAAATGTGTTTCAATTATATTTCTACTAACTTTTTGCCCGTGACTTTCGCGTAGAACGCGTATTAGAAATTAAATAATGAGTGGATTTAATTTATTTGGAATACATTCACAATTAATGGAATATTTGGTTAGGTAGGAGGGTTGTTAATGTTTTCAGATATTCAACCTTTAAGATGGTGAAAACACGTACCTATACTGTGCATCGGATTCGGCAAAATGTTATTTACACCTAAGGCCTGCATCGTCGCGTGCAACATCTAGGAATAAATAAAACAATACAACATTTCTTTGTTTCTCTAGAAAGTAGGTGTAATTAATTATCGGGACATGTCGATGTAAGTCTTAGATAGGTTTTAGAGCTTTCCTCTTTCCAGCTGTGACTCCGCTTTCCTCTATAGCCATGTAAATTGTTTGAGATTGTGTTCAACAAGACCAGATCTATTGGAGCTGGAAGCTGCAGCACAGATAGGCGTGCATTTTCAATGAGACTCAACGCCCTGACTAATTAACTGCTGCGGTTTTTTAAATGCCACTATTGATTTCACTTTTACGTACATCCACATTATAATCCACTGGTATTTTATAACCTAGAATAAAGTAGGTACGTAATAATTTTTAGTACCAATTTACACTGGGCTAATAATTCGTTATGGTAAGCAGTTACAGTCACCTATAGATGTTTGTAAAATTAGTCCTATGGTATGCCATAAGTTTTCGACCCTATAGCTTACCATCATTTGAGCGGTTCTGGCGATTATCTTAGTAGAAGGATACAATGAAATGGTATTTTATTGCTGTCTACTGCAATGGTGATGAGGTTAGAAAATACATGTCATTGATTAAAATATGAGGAAGATAGGTTTTAAGCAACGACATATGGCAAGACGAAGAGTTAATCAATCAATGCTCCTTTTTGTAATAATTCTGACTAGTCCAATCTTGATGATTCAGCAAAAACGATAGCCAGATTAAAGCGCGTTTTTCTTAACGCAGTAACTATTGAATATGGTATGTATATTTTTATGTGTTTGTGAGAAGTGGTCATTACTGTTAGTAAACATAGTAAGTACCTTTTACCTACAATCTTTAAAACACAGTTATCAATGCTTTTACCCCAATAGGCTCTTAAAGCGTTAACCTTATTTAAATTTGACATTGTTTAGGTATGCAAATGTTCAATTGATTCTGCATTATTATAAAGTCGTTCGCGAAGTGCTGTTTTGCATTACAGTACAGTTTTATGTTAGGGTACGCAAAGTTACAGAGCAGCTTTTGCATTTGTCACTTGAAGGCAAAAGAAAGTTGTGCCTAGCTTTATGGATGACAAATTGATTCAAAATTGTAATTCCATTTCGCCCACGGCCGGGCTGGATTGCAATTTATATGCAGACAATCTGGAGGAGGTAGTATATGAAGAGGTTCTTTTCAGTATGATTGTACGATTCTTGACTTTTAGTACTGCTTTTAAGTTTCACTTTTCGCTGACAAAGATGTTATTAGATGATAGCTAGCTCAAGAGGTCCTATCTACTAAGATGTTTTCGAATTGTACTTGATAGAGAAGAGTATCTTTGCTTCCTGTGAATGCAAATGTGAATAAGAATTATATAAATAGGAGAGACAGTCTTACGTGGTATGGGAATTAAAATAGATCTGAGACCACTTCCTGTATATTATACATTGGTAACTAAGCATTGAAAGTATGACTACTATGTTTTTCGTTATCGATTGTAAATTCCATCAGCGTGTTCCTCAACCTCAGTATGATGATTTTACACACTAATATTTTAAAATATTTTCCTAGTGCTCCTGCAATTGTTATGTTCAAAGCATTTGTTGTCGCCGACATCCGTTGATTTATTTCCTTTGCGCACTAAATCATTTCCCGTTTTAATACACGTTTGAATGACAATAAGAAAGTGACTTTCATAGTTTATAGATCTTCTTTACGACCTTACTCGGGGGTAATGTACTCGCCGGCATAGTACAGACTTGAGTTTTAGTTTTCTCGTCATTTGAATATACACACTTACTAAAACGCTGAAGAAGAAGAGAAAGAAGAAGCTTTTTTATGAGTTATCTTTTTTATATATAGGAGTGGTTATACAAAAATATAGGAGTGGTTTGTAGCTGTAAATGAAATCTGAGGAGCAATTACTTCATGTATAAAACCACAGCAGAATTACATCCAATTATTTTTCAGTAGTTGAATGACGTAACCACAGTTTTGTGTTAAGCAATATCCATCTCCAAAATATTTATTAACTAAAAATACGTTTCTATTATAAGAAATAAAGCTTCTGCCATAATTTTCATTATAACGTTTTCCAAAATCGGACAGTATCCATCTGTATACCAAAAAGGAAGGTAGGTATGCTCTGATCCTGTTTTATTATAATTGGTAATCCAATAATATTTTCTCGATAGAACACCCGTTGCAGTGTGACGGTCATATTGCCTGCCAAAAGTCCAATAATTATTTAATAACACAGACTTTATTATCTTTAAACAGACGTCGAGGGGTTACCGCTGAAACCAATATCGATAACAGTAACATTTTAAAACGCACTTATAACGATCGACTGCTTTCTAAGTGGCGATAAATGTGTTTTGCTTTCTCCCCGGTTAAGCTTTAATTAATTGTTATATGTAATACTTACTTGTGCTATATGGTGAAGAGATTGCGAGTTTTTACATGTACGTTTACTAGTTTCGAGATAGCTACGATTTAAATCAGAAAGGGTGTAAAATTATCTTAAGTATGGGAGATTATGATTATTAGATGTATGTGCGTATAAAAATCGTTTGTCCTGACTGATAATGAAACTAAGCTTTGAGAGCTGAAAATTGGAGTAGATATAGGTATGTAAGTATCTGCTAGGAATCCTGTCCCCTTGATGGCTGTTAGGTATCCACAAACATGCTTTAGTAAAGTTGTGTTTTCTGACCGATGAAGATATTCATAAAATAGGTTTGTAGGAATATAATGTTAGACGAAGATACCACTGGATAAATTTTAATTTAATAGAAAATACCCTGTTAGCATCAGAAGGTCTGAAACTATTATTTCATCTCATCTTCAAAGCGGGGTGAGTCAACCAGTATAATGTAAGTGAATGTAAATTTTTAAGTATAGTTCCGTGTTACTTAAGTTGATTAACATTTTCACAGTCGAGCTGTTCCGAAGGGTGTATAGAATGGATTTATAGCCGCGTCAGTGTGTTGCCATATCGATAAATTTAAACCCTTCATTAAATTTTTATTTAACAAATACTTAGTTAAGCTTAGGCTGGGCGAGTTTAGGTACAAAATTTATGGAATATACTAAATATGTATGAAAGTGTAAAATGTACATTTCACAACATACGATACAAACAAATGGTTAAAGCTGCATTTACTAAGATTAAACAGTTTACATGATTTGGCAAAAAATGGTCGATGTAAATTATTATAGGTTATTCAGGTGAGATTCAGGTTGAACGAGTTTGCTTATATGAGCTAATTAATAGTTCATAGTTATGATTTTTTGTTTTATGAATATTATTGACATAACCAAAAACCATGAAAAACCAAAGTTTTTAAATATTTAAAAAACATAAGGAACAGAAGGACATGGACGGTGTGGCGCAGTCCATACAATGTTGAACACACTCAAAAATATCTTAAATACTCAGCATGCTTTAAAAGATAGTAAATGAGGAAAAATATTGATAAATTTATGTCATGATAGTTACAAAGCTGTTTAGTGAAAAACTTTGCTGATGTCTATATGTTTGTAACCCAAAATGTAAAAAGCCCAAAGATTAGGTGAGGAACGTTACACAGCAATTAACTTATTTTAGGGTTACGTAAAGCAATATTAATCCATATGCAACTATACGGTTGTTTGTAAATAATTATAGGAAAGAATAGTGGCAAATATTTATTTGTTAAAAAAATACAAAGCCGCAAATGGGCAATACTGAAAAGTGTTTGCAGGGTTGAAAAGTAAACATACTTATCAAAGGTGCAACCATATACGATTTTCATGGATAATGATTTTCGTAATGCACATAAAAGACATACATACTACCGAATAAAAACTTAATAAACCATAAAGATTTAGTAGATAAGAAAATTTATCTACGGAACCTGGAGCAGTGGTTTTATTATATTTTGTGGTATTTTCTACCTACGTGAGACCTTAGAAAGTGTCCATTATCCTGATACATTACACTAACGACTATTGGCCGACTTTAAAAAACTGACCGATTTTGATAACATACCGTTAACATATATTACTAAAAGCCAAGTCGTTTGTAACTTGCTTAATAGGTACGAATAAGTATATCCATCCATTTAATTTAACTGTTTTCTATAAATCATCATTTAAACGATGATTGATGCGGACTTATTTAAACTGTTTTTATCTATTCAAATTTCAATGTCTCCTATTTTGCAAATGCTTAGATCGAAAACAGGTTCGCAATGATTAAAACAAAATAACTACCTTACTACTATAGATTTAGGTTGTATATTTCGATGTAACTTTTTAATAGTACCACAGACGTAGCTAAGAGTACTTCAAACTATGAGATGACCGACCATAGATACTATAATATACTTTATCCCATAAAAACTTATAAAATTATACACTATAAATGCTTTAAATTATAATTGTCTCGCGTGCGGTGCAATGTGATTTTAATCACAGTTCATACATGCAATCAATTTTACCGATTGTATCTATACACTAAAAGACGTTATACGTGGCCCATTGTAAAGGACAACCGGATTGTCCACCAACTAAATAATATGAAGGCCAAAATTACACTTCTTTTCATTTAGTCCTCGTATCTTGTAATATCTGGCCAATTATAAAAATAATTTCAAACTCCGTTTCGATTAAGATCATTTTCAGCAACCAATACTTAAGTGGTCATTACTACATTTCCTGGAATGTCCATGCTAAATATTAAAGTTCGTAAAAGCTCTGTGTGAAATAAATTGAGTGGGTATTTTGTTATTTACATTTGAGCGTGTGTTTACTACTGTTAGATCCTCCAACCTTGGATTGTTTTTTCTAATGCATCTTTTATGATCTGTTTAATGTAATAATGTGGATTGTCGTTCATTGACCCTCAAAGTTTGGAAGTCAATATTATTGAAATGCTGTGGTTATGCTTAAAAATAAATAGAATCAATCAGTTATGAAGTGTTTTCCATAATCTTTTGCAATGTATTGCATTGCATCATGGACATTCAGGACATTCAATATTTTACTCTAAAACCTGTTACGTGGGCGAAGCCAGGATATACACTAGTATATTTATAATCGAACCTGATCCTTTATCTAGCCTCGATCTGTACCATCTACAAGCATACAAGACCAAGACTTGTATCAACACAAACCCAAGTTAAATATCCAAAGATAAATAAAATTGCAAACTAGCACCTTTCATACTGTTCGAAGAAAACTCCCATTCGCTATTACTGTGAACTGTAATTACGCGATATTTTTATTAGGTGGTGTTGGTATCACGAGGTTGTTCATTACAAAACATATTATCTGTAGGTAATAACTATTGTTATTTGTTGTCTCAATTCAAGCAGCGAAAAAAATGCTTATTACTGCAATTACTAATTAAAATAGAATAGAACGCATCGTTAAAGATTGCCGTTGTAACCGTCGATCTTCTTCCGATGAATCGTACCTAATGACGATGTCGAAAGCTTCGCTGATTAGTTTAGTTCCAAAAACGTGGTATTTATCTAAAATAAAAATAGAATTTTATCTATTTATGTGTTAAAAACCATTTGTTTCTAGAAAATAAATATTAATTAACGACACCAATTTTAATTTTTGTAATTTTTCTAATTAGTTAATTAGATTTATGAACCCTTATACTTATTTAGTTGACAACTCATTTATTTGCTAAAGTAAACATCGTCCTTATTATAACTGTGTGAGTATATGGAGTCGTGGGTTATTCAAGTGAGTTTAGTGGAAGTGTTGGTTTGTTCGAGTGAGTTGTGAGCGTAGTAGGGGAAGCGATTGTGGTGCGATCAGCGAAGAGCTAGGCAGCAAGCAGCCGGCCGGTCAGTCTGCCACAGTGTGTTGCCTCAGCACCACGTACTCTCCAACATGATCTTTGGAGCGAGATAACTAAGCTAATAGGGGTCCGTTTGACACAAGTGACAGTGCCAAAGTGAAGAACAGTGATCCAGAAAAAATTGCGAACCCAACGATCCGAACTTTCGAATTTTAAATCTCTTTTGCGTCAAACTTTTATGGTGAGTCGGAAAACTTTTTTTTGGGTTAGTTGCTACGTAAATTTAATTTATTTTTGCAGGTTTGGTTTTAGTGGTGACCTTTGTATTTAATTACGTATAGTTTGTTGTTTACAATTGTCATTGTCAGGTTTTTTTTTTGTAAAACGCCGTCTACCTTCGACATCGGTAAATCTTATTTTTATCCTTCAATATCTGTCGGATTTTTTAAATTTAAGGTCTTTCTTTAAATGTTTAATAGTTGCATCAGATATGCTTTAATTTAAAATTAGATTTATATTGATAAAGACGGAACCCGTTTTCAAGGTTTACGTAATATCCAAATACTAATTGCCCACTTGCTTGGTTAATTCTTACCAATAAGTTACCAACCAAAATTATATTTTTGTTTTTTGGTTCTGAAATAACAGGAACCATGTTTGTGCATTTCAGCTTGAACTTTCTTTATACTCCCGATAACTTCAAATTTCCGATATTTTCAATGTTTTTTATTCTCTGTATACAAAGTAAATCAGCCTATTCATCCAGGAGTTGCGGTGTAGGAAAATAAAAAAGATTTTTGAAGGAGTAAGAAACAATTATTTATTTTTTAATATCCTCATATATCATTTTAGATTATGCATTCGATATAATGTAACATAACAATATGAGATTTCGTTTCTTAAATCATTCAAAGTTACCACATCCTGTCAATTATTGAAATGCTAATGTATATCCTCCTTAGTCACTTTTTTACCCAATTATACACTAGATTAAATATTCTATTGTGTCATTTCTTTTGACATAAATCCACTCTTTTAAATAATGAATTTGTATACAAATTTACATCATATTTGGAAAAAGTATAACAGAATTAGACCAACAATAAAATTTGCATGTTGGAGCAAAAATTTCGCATAGCGGGACGTACAATTGCTCAAGCAATAAATCGATGACAAAACAAAATTCTGGACAAATAAATGTATGGATTGGTTTCGTTTTGAATTGTATACTTTTGCATAAATTACGTGGAATTAACTTTTTATTTGACGAACGCTATTTTGCATATCAAACTGAACATTATATGTACCTAGTTGAGATTCCTAAATAAATATGAAAAGAATTTTAACAAATGTGCGGTTCTTAGGTAAGTTTGGGGTAGTCATGGCATAGTAGTTACTATTTTATCAAATTAGATTGGAACATTTTCGAATATTCTTAACAAAAAAAACATATTCTTTGCATGATTTTAGTTATAGGCTATAATAGGTCCTGCAGCAGTTTTGTTTTCATTGGAAGAATTAATTAAATTGTCTTCCCATAATTCCACGACACTTTGGTAAGCTGATCCCGCTAAAATGAGTCCGCGGTCTCAGATGACTGCACTGGTTTCTTATTGCTATGCAATTGTCTTGAAAATATCTAAAAAATAAATTACTTGTTTGTGTATGTATATTTCCCTTTTCAATGATACCAGAGCCGATTTATAGCTAAGGTGTTTCATAGTGATTTGTAAATATGCCATTACAGTTGAAAGGTGTGGTTCGACTAAATAGGTCATAGGCATCTATTATCCGTCGATACAGCCTGTCCCAGTAGCTATTGTAATTGCTGTCAGGGCATTGTGTGACAAGGTACAATATTACCATATTAAATACACGATGCGTCGGCGCATCACTGCGTTGCAAGAACAAAGGGTTCTTCTATTGTTTGTTAATAGGTGAATAGGCAGAGGAATGCATACTTTTAGTGGTTTGTTTACTTATCTTTCAAGTACATTTCTATGGAAAGCTCATGCCGACAAAATAGTTAAAGCTGCGCATGATAATGTCGCAAACTCGCTGGTGTTTTCCCCACGAAACTCCTGTTACGAGTATATGGAGTCAAATTTCTTATTAAATCTTCTTTTTAATTTATACACTGATAGTAAAAATTTGTTCTTACAAGCATAACGCTTATCTTTCTGGCTCTGAGTTAAAATTTTCCCCATCAATAATAATAATAAAGTTCAAGTTTAGTTTTAAACGAAATGCACATTTATCGGCTTCAAGTTTAAAAGCAAGGTTATTATTAATGAGATAAGGATCTTTGCCCTAATTAATTAGTTCCGGCTAGAAATATTATCAATTACTCAGTTAATGTTTAACTCTAATCACGTAAGATAACCAATGTTTTATTTGAGAATTGAAATTTATTTATTTTCCCACTGAGATTAATATTTAAATAACTGTACAAAGTAAACTTATAAAATCATTATGACGGATAAAAATATTATTATTTATATGACGCATTGGGAAACTAAATCCTTTTCAAAGACGGTTTCAAATAGTCGATATATCTATGAAATGAACCCCTGATTCTAAAAAGGCGCATTCGGTTAAAATTCTGACAAAGAGGCACAGTTTTATAATGGACCCTTCAACTTTCGAGAGCTTTTATGAATAGTTATTATTGTTTCTGACTCGTTATTTTTTTCAATTTATCTATGTTATGGACAACAACCGTAGCCATCCGAGATTGCTTGTGGTTTATGTCAGCTGACAGTAAATTAAGTTTAATGGAAATACTCGTAATTCAATAAAGTTTTATAATCTTTTGAAACAATTAAGTTTAACGTTTTAATTAATTTTAGACGGTTTTTCAACATTTTTATTATTTTTCCGGAATTAAGTTTGTGTTATCTATTTTGTACGCAATCTATTTTTAGAATTTAAGGTAGTTCATTTCCTAATATTTTTATTTAATCGGATTTTTAGACGGAAATGGAAAGGAATGCAAACAGAAATGTTTTGTCGAAACTTTCTCGTTGTAAATAATAACTATCCCAGTAATGTCAACGGTTACGTACAAGGTGAGACAAAACAGCGAAAAAGAGATGCAAAGTGAGTTTTTTCCTGGAGTCCGAGTTATAACAGTAAGGCTAAACATTCTTGTCGTGCTGAAGCAGCTGAATACCACCAGGTCCTGTTATGGAGAAGGCAGCTTCTCTTCCGTATTGATTGAGATTCAAAGACGTTAACGGTTGCGCGCGCGTTCGACAAAAACCGCAAATACATTCGAAATATGCACTAATTGATAGCTACCCTTTACACTTAATGGGCGCGTAATTTAAAAATTAACACGGGACTTTTATTGGGTAATTATGTTATTTAATACCTTCTTAAACCTTTTGGCGGTCCCTTGAAGGAAATACTGTGGCTGTAAAGTTTTAAAGAGACATCGTAGATTTTGTAATCTGCTCGTTAAGGAAAAATTAAGAAGTAAATATATAAATAATACAATACATGTTTATGTGGGGTAAACCCAATTTGAATAGCTGTTTAAACACACGTTGGTGGCATTGTTATATTTATGGGTTGCATTCTAGTTTAAGGAGATGCAATACAATCCATCATTTAAAGATGCGGGCGAAGGCAACCCCTTGCACGAACGATAAAATGAAGTAAATTAAATAAATAAATTTAGGGTGGTTGTAGGTACAATTCCAATACTTGAATTATTGCTATGCGCAAACCCAATAAGGGATGATCCTTAAGCTGTGTTTGGGCAATAAAACGAAATTGGATATTTATTCAGATTAGATTTATTATATGTTTGTATGTACCTCATTTTATTGGTAAATCTGTGGGATTCTTTTTTTGTAAATAAAAACTTACAAAGAAAGTAATTACGTGCATACTGATGTTTTACATTTAAGTGCTAAAAATAACAAATTTTAAAGCAAATAGTTGAAGTAACAGAAATTCCATTGTTGCTTGTCGTAATAATTATATCTAAACAATATCAGACATTAGCTTACTTTAAACTAGGATAAGCTTAGCGATTTAGCGTAAATCCTTTTCTTAAGCTTTTTGTTTGGTACAATTGCAAAGGTACCTCTTATTTAAGGAAAATCTTTCCTTGTTTTTTTTGGAATTACTTGTATATCTATAATTTGATTGTATGTGTACGTGTGTATATAGTTCTAAGTCTGTTGTAGTTGTAACGCTAAATGAAATTAAGAACTACTACGTTTTTAGTACGTATACTTATTTGACATTAGTAAGGGCCATGTTTAGCTGTCGCGAAATAATGAGGAATGATTTCCTCGAGGTTCCAACTACAGGCTGGTATGCTTGGAGGCGATCACGACACCCACAAGGAGCGTGGGTGGGAGATATCTAGCCAGACCAGAGCTCCTTTCTAGGCTAGACCCACCACCTACCAGCTTAGCTGGAAGCGATTGTATCTAGTGGCGTCTCAGATGCTTTGCATATTTCTAAGGTTAACTTGATATGCTTTTTAGAAAAAAGTTTTTGATTTAAGAACGACCTTATCGGATTTAGATAATCACATACAATATGGTTAACGAAAACTTCGTAATTTTGTTTGTTTTTCTTAAAAATCTTGTGTTTGTAGATTCAACACGAGTGTATTTTTCCTAGTAATCTGGAAAATATAAAGAAATTCCAAGTATTTTCCCACGTTTTTTAAATTTATTCTTATTTCCGTGACAATCTAGATAGGTAGGTATACAAAAAGCAGTATTTGTTTAAATCATAAATCTATAGTAATGTCACCCACGTCTCGACTCGGCCCGTTATGCAGGAACTAAATGGAAACCTAAACTTAAATAAACAGCTTTTCAGTGGTTTATGGGCTTTCAATTTATTATAGAGACATTTTGTGGGGAGATATTATTTCCCGATAGTAAGGTGTCTGGGCTGTTGTAAAACATTTAAATTTATTATAGAAAGTCTATTGTCAGTTCATAATCGATATGTAAAAGAGAAAATACAAACCAGAATCTTTGGATAAAGCTTATAATTTCGGGATATTGTTATTAATATAAAATTCGCAATATTTAACTTTTATATGTATTGCTGCTTAAACTATAGTGTCGATGTATTAAAGGTTATCAACATTTTAATTCAACGACGAATTATCAAGAAACAATACTAGTATTATTGAAGTGTAACGTTCCGCTTGAGTGGATGTTACTCAATTGTTATCAATACCAACATGGTTCAAGATAGTAATACAATGAAAATGTAGTTCATTCCATCCAATACATTTTAGCCAGTTACTTGAAAACAAGAATTCCTAATCGGTTAATTATCCCCAGTGAAACTAATATTGGTGTTAAGTAAAGGAAGTTCCAGTTTAAGTAGCAATTTTCGGTTTACAAGTTACAAACGCACATCAATGTACAAACTCGTTATATTCTATAAAATATTCCCAAAAATACTGTAGGCATACCAATTCAGAAACAATGAGTATTTATACTTTTTTTGGTACTCTTGTTTTTGTAATTATCCGGGGAAACTTTTTTCATGCTATTTATTTGAAAAATGAGTGACAAATTCTTCAATAGTAAACCCACGTGTGTATGCGGATGGACATTTACACAGCTGTCTATTGGCATTTTCCACGAATCGTTTCATAATTGGTAACATCATCCTTGCGCCTTTTCTTGTGATGAATGCTTTGCCGAAAGTGTGTCCCCTAAGAAGGCAGTTAACCAATCACCGCCGGCTAATTAGGCAGTCAAAAGCGCCGAGACATTTACTGATGGGCTTCATTTACTCTTGCCATTTGGCTTTCATTTACCAAAGTAATATTAAAGTAAATTTTAAAACCGTCTCGATTTTGCATGACATGACCGGTTTAAAAACTTGAGTTGCAGAGTTGCTTGTTTAAACTTGCTGAATTTTAAGTATTCTAGCTAGCTAACACAAAAAAGAATGCATTTTTCCACTTAAGACATTAAGTTACCACTTTCCCGTATTAAGCCCGCATCTTGTTCTGTGGAAGCCAGTCATTACTCTTCGTTACCTGTGGCTAGATTGTTCGTCTCCACAAATGGGCAGAGCTCGTATATGGCACGGTAAGTCGGGGCCTTTGGTCAGATCCGACAAAACCAGAAAATCTATTTTGTAACCCATATAGACCACTAGTGGCTAGCGATGCTCATCGTTTTGCCCTATGAATTTTCGTCTATTTCAGGCCAGCAGCGAACTATGTATTCAGACTTGAAATTTTATTTTATCCCCTCAATTCTTTAAAAATATATAATGATTAAAAAAATATATGATTTGTTTGATTTTAAAACTATAAATTACATAAACAACAATAAAGTGGTTTAAGTGTATTCTATAAAAACAAAAAAACTAACATTTCATGGATAATTATGACCTTGAATATTTCAATTATGAACTAATATACCATGTATTTATTAGATTTATAGTTTATTATATCTCTTACAATTCACTATTACAAATGATACGTTATGTGCATGTTTCTAGGTTATCGAGGCGATAGACCTACATATTATATTTTATTTATTCAAATTATTTAATTTGATCTAGAACCTATTGCACATTTAATTATGATTTCTTTAAAATTATTGTTTGCTGTTCTCAAATAAAATTGTTATTGGACCAGTTGAGTAGGTCGGAATTTGACAATCTGTTCTTAATACAATAAAGTAAACGCTTTAACAAAGCCAGAAAAGGCGCAAAATATCTAGTAGATTTTATTACGAAATTACTTTATCTCTAAGTGGATTTCAAAATTTCTAATCCGGCCTTATACATATTACAGATAACACGAAAACATGAAAAAGCAATCGCTGGAGAATTTTTTGTAAACATTTTATACTTGTGAATAGAATATCGAAAAATTCATGGCCAATTCTCATAAAACACTGACCTCTCATGAATAAATGTAGTGTATATAGTTCACAGGGTGCTCAAGGGACAAGGACGTTAAACATTAAACTGACAATGAAGAACGGACACGCACCTCAGCGTAAGTTGGCTGCATACACGTGTTCCTTTTGCGTTCCTGACAGTGAAAAAATATTACCCTAACCATGACCTTATTACCGCATGTATTTCCAGAGTAGGTTAGAATGTTGCTGCTAAATTCAATCTTAATTTTCACTATTTATAGAAACCGATAGATTGTTTATCGTTAACTAAGGCGTTGGCAATTGGATTTTCTAATCTGTGTTGTTAATAGAATTTAATTTAGGGTAACAGACAATCAAGGTTTAAGATATAGGCATGCCATAGGCCCTTAAATGGTTTTAAGAATTAACAATCAAAGTATTACTTTTGTGTCTTCAAACAATAAAAAACAATTTATACTTTATACAATTTGCAATAAAAGTTCAACAATGGAGTTGAAAGTCACATTGCCTGCGTCATTGTCTGAAAAAGGATGCAGTGAAACTAAAAATTACAATTTCTAAGTGAGTTAAGTCACGTAAACGAACGAAGACGGTAAGGTCACCCTTATTTGTGCAAACACATACCAAGATAGCAACGTTTGCGCTAACGCAAGTAAGCAAGATAAAATCGAATACAAACTAGCGATTAGCTACACGAGAAATTTCTACCTGGACCAGACACCATTGTGAGTCCCTACAAAAAACGTTTCCTTTAAATTTTGTTTACAAGACCTCCGACACTGTGGCCCTTTTGTTACAGCTTGCCCTTCCCCTACGCCCTACGCACCCTTTTTTGTCCGCATGTTTGTCCACAATATTCATCTCGCAATAAATAAGGAAGTCGCTTTTCCGTTTAATTCATTACCTGATGAATCATAATTTTACTAATTATTTCTAATTTGTTTATGACACAATCAATTAAAATAACGAATCAATTAATAAACCTACGAATAACGTAATCGACAGTAATGTGATGCGTGGTGGTCACTGCTCTAATCAGGTAATAAATGTGACAAAATAGTCTAACTATAAATTAATTCATTTGTGGATGTAATCATTTATGTGGTAGGCTTTTTTATACTTAAAAAGTAAGTTATCTGATAGACAAGACAAGAAGTTATAGATGTTGTTAATATTGAAGTTCTTGAAAAGAGAAAATTTCAGATAAAGGGCAATAAATTCATAAAGAAAAATACACAATACCAAATATGTATATTCCATGGAACTGAAAGAACATCAGTTAGCTACACTACAATAGGTGAATTTTAAAAGATCATAAAAGTCACATTATAACAATTGTTTAACTATTTTTTTCAGAGTAAATTTAGAGGGCAAGAGGATATTGTCTTATCTTAAATACCTTGTTAAATAAATTGAAATTACGTTATTTATAATCTTATCGAGGACTGTTTCAAGGACGTTTGTGATAAACTTAATTTCTATCATTGTTAAGACATAAGTAATTACTGAATTAAAATAAACATGACTCCTTCAAGAAAAAAAAGCCCTCTAACTTTGAACCTAATTAATTTGAATGACATTTTATTCGTAGCTAGAAGTGAGGGTCAGAATTATTTAAATCACATCTTTTTTTTTTTCTTTCTATAAAGATCATAGATAGTGGACTGTGAGGAATGTTGTCTCTATTCATAGCCATTAGGGGAGGACAGGTCTCTTGAGGTTAAATGTAAATACGAGAGCTTTGGACTTGATCTTTAAATATCTTAAGCCAAATTGGGACCATCGGGAGCGGCTTGACAGCTCTGCTGATCCTTCGAGTGTTTTTTCATAGAAATAGATAATTTCAGAATAGATTATCCTTTTGCGGGTTCTCACGAGAGCGAGTTGCGTGCTAGCTAATGACAGACGAGCGATGAAGTTACACTCACTAGCGGGTAATTTACTCAATAATGCAGAACTGTAGATGACCGCAAACGTTTTTCATTTAAACAACTCGGACCTGGTAACTCGTAACTATAAATACTAAATTATGCAGCTCCGCCGGTAACATGTATTAGTCTGTTAATACTTGGTAATGTATGTATTGTTTGAAAACACGTATGAATTTTCTTTGGAATTTTATTCCGAAATCGTTTTACGGTGTGAAAAGTAAATCCACTAATATTTTAAACTAACTAACTTTATAAAGGTTTATTAATAATCTCACCATCTCAGTTTTGCAATGAGGTGTCTGAAACAATTGCGTTGAGGTTGCGAAAGTAATTTACACAGAAAAAACTTGAACTTATTTCTTCTGCCGTGCATTTTTAAAACTATCAATTCATTCAATGATACGTTAAGTTTAGCTAAGTAAAATTGGGTTATGCATAATTCAATTAGCATACAATATTAATTAGATTCCTTCGCAAACAAATCAGTCGCATAATAATTTGATGTCCATAAAAATTTGCATAATAATAACTACTGACACCCAAAAGTCGTGCGGAGACAAATGCATTCCATTATTTTACAATATCATTCTCAAATTTCAATGCAAATAGCAAACGTCATGTATGTGCAAGTGCTAATTTCAAAGAAGGGCAACAAAATTGGCCAACTAAATGTTGTGTACCATCTAGACTAGACCAATAGATTGCAAATACCACCCACGTACTCATTATTAGTAAAACGTTTACTTTCACCCAGAATCAGGCGAGCCTGTCGTCTGATCATCAGATGTTTTTTTAAAGGCCGTATCATTCAGCAAACTGTGTCAACGTGAAACACGTGTAGTTGCTTCTAATAAAATACATGTATTTTTTTCTTGACGCTATCACGCTATGTGACACAGCAAGTTCAAGAAATTAGTTTTATAAATAGTAAAATCACCGGTTTTGAGGAATATGTCGTTTAGACAGTGCTAAAAATAAACAGATTGAGGTATAAATGTGATTCTGATTACATAAAAACAGGTTATCCTTGAATCCTAGGAACTGCTTCGTTGTTAAAGTAACTTCGCTTTGTAAGAACAAGACACAGATTTTTTCTTATCGTTAAATCAAGCCGTAATGAACATTAAAACATAGTAATAACAATAACTGTCCCGGCATAAAGGCTGGTATAGTTATCGTTACGTTATCATTTAAGTAAATGTTAAGTAACTTGCAATTTTTGTTTGTGTAATAAACAAAGTGACGAGTCAGATGAAATGTTTTGAATAAAATATAATAGAAAATTTGTATTGATTCAACATTTTTCATATCGAGGCTTTGAGGTCGCAGATGGTTAGTTGTATGCTAGGTTTTATTGTGCATCGAATCATTTTAGTAACGCTAACGTCCGGATTTGGCAACGAGACTGCAGCAGCTCTCAGCCGTTTTTGGTTAAAAACTTCGTACGGTATTCGCAGCGGTTTGCGTTTACTGTTATTTTAACTACCAGCCGCAAGCCTAGATTGTCTGAAGTGAAATTTTTATGGAGCAAATAATCAAAATCTAGGACGGTGATTCGTTATTTTATGCACTGAAATTTTATCTCTAAATTTATTAAGTGGCCAAGTTTGTTTAAAGATTTAGTATGTCACGCTGCTCTTTGAGTATGACACACAAGGCGCAGTCTTAAGTTTGTTTAGCTAATAAACTACCTGTATGAAGTCAGTCTCTACTAATAGAAACTTGATGTCAACATCAGCATGCATCCAATTTTAAACAACCACTTAGTCATTTATAAATAATTGATGACAACGCTTTTTATTCTGTTGATGAGGGATATGAACACAAGATTTAAGTACCTATTACAGATAATACCGACATTACTTTTTATGTATAGAATCAATGCAATAAGATCAAAAATTGTCTTTCTAACATTTAAAAAAATGTTAATTGACATGTTAGTGGAAAGCGTGCGAATTGATTGAAATTGTATACACGTAATCATCCCTGTGTTTTTCAGTGCATACTCGTATTTACGAAATACTAATTGCGCAACTTGCACTTAGCCGGTTTTTAAGTTGATCTCGTTCGTGTCAAATATACAAAGTAACCTTGTAACGTAAAACACATGAGGAGCGCAGTGACGTATGTGTTATACGTTACTTATTCATTTACGTCATCAGTTGACCGGATCACTTGGATTTCGTATGTAGTGTATAAAGTTAAGGTATTGGCCACTTTTTTTTTCTCAGAACCGCTATCTTCTTCGGGCTTCCTTTTAACATTGCTATCTCGTTTCCTAGTACTTTTATTAAACACGAAATTGTGATTCTTATCTGAATAAACACTTTGATCCATTGTTTCTTTATGTTCCACTAGTTGTATAAACAAGGATACAAAAGCTATCCTTGAGGTACACCGCAGCGGATGGTTGCCAGCAATAAAGTTCGTGCAATCGCACAGATAACCTATGATCCGATATTGAGGTCCGACGATAAAACGAGCTTGTTTGTCACTGTAATATAAATCTTATTAATTGCTCTACACTTGTTGCATATTTACCTACTCAATAGTTCTTTTGATGGTATTAAATCGTATTACACGTCAATCGTAGTATTTCATTTTTTTTTCCAAACTGGTTTTGATAGCGGCCTGGATCCAGTTATCGTATGATATTTTACCTGATGCCATTTTATCGTCAGTTTAACAATAGAGCTGTGCGTCCTTATGAACAGCTGTTGCAAGATTTATTGTTCGCTTCAAACCATACTACAGAGGGAACTGAATATTTTTACGAATTCCGTTAAAAGCAGCTGTGGATTTGATTTTTCGTTTTAACTCACAAGCTCCTCAAACAAGATTTAGCAATGCAGAATAATAAGCATATCATTTTAATATAAAAAATTTATCTCATATTGATGAAAATGCTCATTTTTTTTCTTTAATTTCAGAAGTGCAAAGCGTGGGATGTCTGAACTCGACTGTGACAACTGATTTATATCTAAAAGGTAAAGTAAATTTATGGTAAAATCTAATAAATATGGTGTTTCTTTCGTCTCGCAAACTAAACGACTTAATGAGAGAATATACTTACCCTATTAAGCTATCAAGTTAAGTGAGGGCTATAAATCTTCTTTGAGTATAAAATTAATCTTTATACCAACGATTAAGATGAAATCATTAAAATTTCTATCCGCGCCCGCCATGTTTGTCGTTGGTGCTTCTATTTTCTAGTTTGAAAAAGTCTTGTTCTCTTTCTGTACAATTCTTCTTTATTTATTATAATAGAAGTTATAATTCATCACTATTTAATTAAAATTTATTAGTAACATACGTATCTATAACAAATTCGTATTCATATGTGTACATTATTGTTAACATCTCCTCTATATAAATAAAAATATTAATGTCGATATATCAGAGAAAATCTGAAACTGCTGGGAAATAAAAAAGTACCACAAACAAGCTCTTGACGCAGACAGTATATAATAAGACTGTTTATGTCTCTATTCAGATACGTCATTCTGTATTTATGATGCTTTGGTTCATAGTTCATATTTTACTGCTAAGTCCATAGTTTAAAGTTTAATGCATTTCTATAAATGATGATTTCCTAGGAAACGATAATTACTGCGATAAATCCACACGAATCGTTTTCCAGTCCAAAGGGCTGACATGCCAAGGGATGGATCAATTGATTTTAATTAAACTGTAATCAATAAGCAATTGAGAGCTATTACTGCAATTACTGCACATGTTTTCGAGTAAAAAGTTAATTTTAGAAAAAAATACCTACGAACCCCTCGAGCAACTTTTTTACTTAATGACATCAAAAAGAATCTTAGTAGGTATCTGAGTTACGTCGGTTTAGAAAACTGAAATCTAGAATCTAGGTTTGGGGAAGCAATAATATAAACAATATTTTCTCAGATACATTTTTTTGCCCATTGTTATTTTAGATGGATTGGTTTTTAAATTATATTTTATAATTACAATGGTTTCATTTGTATAATTAAGTTTGATTACAATATTTAATGTAAAACGTATGATTCAGCTTGTCTTTTAAGTGTCGTTTTACAGCGGAAACCTTGCAAATGTTGCAAATTGCACATGTAATATGACATCGACACGCGTATGACGAAATCCCAACCAAACGCCGCGTGTAGTGCTATTAAATTATGATTAATTAAATGACTGATAAATACAGAAGAAGCTATTACATGCGATTTCGTCCTTTTAGGTTTTTTTTTTGGCATTATGTAGCCTTCGCGCTCTGGCGAAGTCATCCTTCTGCTCAGTGCAATTTATCTTTATGCCATATGTTTCCCATTCCAACTCCATATAATATACATATATGCGTTCGACTTTTATAGGCAGATACTTGTATAGACAAATACTTACTTGTTATGACACATGTACGCGCAAATTCCCAAATGTTTTGGTTTTAATTTAATTCTATATTTGTTTTTTTTTCTTTGTAATGGATGTTGATCTCTTGCAAAATAGATACTGTTTCTTAACATAATGGCGTATGCCTAGTTTGGGAACCATGGGGCTATTATTTATTTCTAAAAGATTTAAATATATAAAGATTGTAATTACTTTGCAATCTTTTACCAAATTCACGTTTTTCTATAGATTGTTGCCCATAGTCACAATTTTGGCTTAGGTATAATTATCGTGTTTTTAATAAAATCGACTAACGTTTTTTAGCTAGTCTCTTGACGAATAGTATGATATGATATTTACAATAATATAAATAAAAAGGTTTTAGTCGGCAAGCTACTTTCTAAAACAAATTAAAACAAAAGTATTTTTTGCTATTCCTGCAGTAATTTATCTAATTGAATACTAATTTGACCTCATTGTAGGTACGTCGACCTCGACCTGAATTAATTTCTGGTGAATTAAGGAAATAATACAAATGAGATCATTTTTATTTAATCCGAAATGCAGTTGCAATAACAGTAAAATAAAACAAAGTTTTCCATATATATTTTTAGACTTAGACTTACCGTATATTACAAAGACAAAAATTGTTTATTTAGGCAAATAATAAATATTTTATATTAGTATACTAATTCTGTAGTAAAAATGTAAATGTATGAAGAAATGTTCTTGGGAACAGTAAATGTTTTATTTGAACAGGATAGGACATTAAACACTGCGATCACGTCACCCTCTATAGATAAGTAATCCTTATCTAAAACTGATAACAAATTCCAATAACTTTACAAATAATAGCGAAAATATGTATATACACTCCATTTAATCTCATCAAACTTTATGAGTTTTTTTTAGTTTCTTATTTTAAAACAATAATGACCGATATAACAGTGTTGCCTTATGTAGATACTAATATGTGAGTGTAACAGTAAATATGACATTCAAGCCTACAATCTCAATCAATCAATTTGTCAAAATCAATTTGACGACCTCGGTGGCGCAGTGGTGTAAACAGCCGACTGCTACGCTAGAGGTTCCGGGTTCGTATCCCGGCGGGAGTGGGACTTTGTTATTTGCAAGACGCATCGTTTGGCTTACCGGTCTTGGATGTTGTTTTCTTATTTATTTAGTACCTGCGATACAAGTTCTTACGATACTTAGTGCAGGGCTAAGTCAATGTGTGTGTCGTGATGTGGTTATTTATTTATTTTTATTTATTTTTCTCAATAGTCAAGGCTTTTTTTGCATTTTCTGTAAAATTTATTTAAAATGTAAATATTACTTGTTTAAATACGTATATAAATAAGCGTAGCAACAATGAAGTAGTTTTACAACTAAAAAGCTGAACTAAGCATTTTGAAATGTAGTGGTGTGACTGGGTTTATTAAAACGACCTGAGATAAGACGTAAGCAAAACCGACAAGTTAAAAAATGTTGGTGTGTAAAATTAATAATTGTTCTTCTTCTTAAAGTTTTTTCAAACAAGCCTCCAGGTACTGAACTGTAGATCGAAGACTAGTTTAAGTGAATAACCTTTAGGAAAAAAGCATTGCCTCGTAAATTGGATACTGAAGGTTGACTGGTGTCCTGTCTGTTGTGGTTTGCAAGTAGCGCCGGATGCAAAAACATGTTTTTTGTTTTAATTACGTATGCTGCTTACGCTTCGAATTGTTCTTCAACTCAATTTAAGACAGATATGTAGAAACATTTTACGATTAAATCTTACTTTGTTATCTTTCTCTCATGCAGTATCACATTTACTTGTAAATTTTTAAATCATAATTCGGTATTACCTTGCTTAGTTTTTTTTCACGGAATACTTTCCGCAAGTTTCTAGATGGCTGAGCGCGACAGTAACAAGTTGCCGAGGTCGCGGCCTCTACTCTTCACACGTGACAAGTGACAAATAAAAAACAAAAAATACCTTGTTAGGGCCACTGCACACGCTCGCGGTTACTTTAATAATTCAACTATACCGAATGGCATATATTACTTGAACGATTCAGCTGCCACTCCATATCTTAAGACATGTTACTTAATTTACTTGTTTACAAAACACTAATATAATCTGTAGATTATTTGGGGCAATAGTCAATTTCTTGGGGATAAGAACATTGCTTTAAACAAACCTGTCTATATGTGATCAATTGACTTATGTAAATTGATATAATTATTTATATACAAAACTACTTTTCTCCTGCTACAAAATATGAATGGTTGTTTTCATATTGACTCATAAAAACATATTTTTAAAAATAGCGAATGCATTCACTACGTCGAGTGACATTCCTTGAAAAAAATTGGCTCGTTACTACAAGCCAGCGCCGCCGCCTGCGTGGCTTTTATTTTGAATACGTTTTTTAAACGTGAATGAAATGAAATGTTCTAGGTTTAATCTTAAACGATTTGATATATTTTATATTTCATTTGAGTAAATTTTTAAGGAAATTTCAATATGCCATATTCTAAACAATGTTGATCAGTAATGCAGTGTGCTCGGGTCGACCCTCTGACCTTTTATGTTATGAGATGACATGTGGAATATGAACAGGTGATTATTACAAAAAACGTGTCTAAGCTTAACTACATTTCTGCCATATTATCTTGATTTTGTTAACTGCAACTAACAATTATCAATGATGAATGATTCTTTAAATAAATAAATGTGCATCATTCACGGTCGATTTCCTTTTTCTTTTCTAGTTCACATATCCCATAAATCAGATTAACAGCTACATCCATTTTCATGAATATGGCGTGATTTTTCAATTTGTTTTCGTTGAATGCCTAACACTGACGTAATTTTGACGTCAATCGATAGCGAGTTTGCAGAAAAATTTAATATTCAGGTTTGGAGAAAAAACGTTTCCAAAAAAACATATATTCAGCCTAAAGTTATTATGTTATACAATTTGATGTGTTTTGTATGCTTTTTCATTTTTATGATTTGGATAAGGGTAATTGGATAAGGATAGAATGATTTGTTTAGTAATAACCTATTCAACACTATGCGTCGCGTCTAATTACATAATGCATGATAATACTCATTGTTCCTTTTGTTGCTGTTCTGAAGTAATTAGGGTATCAGCGTTGCACAGTTATGTGTCAGTCAATCACCAAATGTCTTTAATGATCACTTGTATTTACTCGGAATGTGAATATGTATGCGAGTTTGTGATCTCTATGTTTACGCGTTCACTGCTCCAGGGCGAGTTTAAACAATATAAAAAATTTCAAAAACCCTCGTTTGTGGTTCAATATTAATGAATGATCTACTCCTTGAAATAATTCATACTGCTTTCCAGTAGAAACTCACCATCCTGCCCGGGCGAAGCCAGATGAAACGTTACGTATAGTGGGCTTGCTTTTTGGGAAGATTGGTGTAGTAAAATTTGGACAGTGTCCAGAGAAGCAGACAATCGTTTTCACCTTGAGGACCGCAAATAAAATGTTTCATTTCTCCTGCATCCGAGCAGCACTATCCACAGACGAGCCGCTCTCGGGAAATTCGAGTGATTGTTTGGAAATGTCTCTTAGATAAATAGCTACTGTGTTGAGTGCGCCTGTGCGCCTGGATTTCTCTTTCCATGAGTTGTGAGGTTAGTGATGTGACGTTGTGTTGTTAGTAGGGGAGAAGTGCTTGTAGCCCAGCCGGTGTTTTAAAATATCAAGAAAGTTGTGAAAACAATGTTTCAAACCTCGAAGTAACGCTTTAAAAATATTTATTAATTAAATTAGTTTTTCTGTTGTCAAAATATGTCACGCTATTTTACCATTAATCATCAAAATGTATTTATTTTTTCAGTTTTTATTTTTACTTTCTGCTAAAGTGTGAAGAAAAAAAATTGCAGAGAAATAAAAGAATAGAAAAATCAAATATTAATGTTTTAAGATTATGCTAAATTCAATTGAGTAGGAAATCATAATAATTTAGATGTTTTCGATGCAATGTAGAATGTCATTGTTGCAACAGTGATTGGCTGGTTCGTCCGGATCGTTCGAGTAAAGCGGGGTTTTACGACAACACGCGCGGGCGCATAAAACGAGCAGCTTTAACGTGCGAAAGTGGAATTGGGTGTTTTATAGCTTCAAAGAAATTCAAAGATTATTACCACTTCAGAAACACTTGCGGTTATAAAAGCTCTTATGTTAATGCTGAATAAAAGTAGTCCTTGACTTCGGCTTGAAGTAATTTGTAAAATAATTTGGCGAAAGTTTCACTTTTTGAATTACATGTATTTAATAAAACGTGTTTCAACGATTTCTTTCATTCTATTAATCTGGTCGCATTCAATTTTGCTCGAGGTGAAATTCGGTTTTATTTTAATTTTAACTTTTAAATGCAATTACTAAAAATAAACGACACCAGTGTTGCGAGCTTATGAAAGTTTTTAACGTTGTCTCAATGTCTTTAAGGGTATTATTTAAACACGCAAAGATGTCAGTACTGTCTTCGCGTCGTAAAGAAGTTGTTATTGCCTTAAATGTTTACAAATTTACATTCTTTGACGATTGGTATCAATAGCAGATCGTATAACGCGGTACCACTCACTGTATTAGTATCTCCGGAATTGCAAACACAAGAATATATCAAGAAACGAAACATTTGATTTTAAAAACAATAAATTATCGGAATATTAAAAAACTTTTCTTATTTTTGCATAGTTTTCCAATAACAAAAACTGTATTAAGGACTCTAGTTTGTAAATGGAAACGAACCTTGAAAAATGTTTAAACAGCAATGTTGGTTTTCCCGTGTACCGATATACAGCCAATCTTCACTATGTTTTAATCTTCGTTGTTAAATCAGTAAGTATCTAAAGCTAGGTGGAGATAAATTTGAACACAAAGTTTATTTGTAAATAGATTTTGAAACATTTTGTAGGAACTTATTTTACTTAAAAGATTCACGATGTTTGTCAATCAATAACTATCTATGTTGGCTTAGTCGTTTTAAGCCCCGGAATCGCATGTTGAAGTGAAACTATTTCCTAGTTAGATAGCGGAGAGGTTTCCCATCGCGCGCAATATTTATGTGGCCAGCAAATAGCGGGCGTAATCTTAACAAATGACCATACGCAACCGACGATCTTTATCAATAATGCCTGGCCTAGATGCACATGAACAGTGAAACCCAGACGCATGATCTGAGGATAAGATAAGAAGGCGTCAGATCTAGTTCCCAAGTTCTCAGTCGAGTGCGCAGGCGCGGCGGTGTCAAATTCACTTCCCCGCTAATGAATACCATTCGCGATCAGTTTGCCATGTTTGAAAATATATCGATGAATGCTTTTATAAATACTCATATTTAATTTAGTGAACATAACATCCTAGCTTAGTGTCGACATGAGACAATTTTGATGACAAACAAATTACAGATTCGGACGTTGTTGCCTAGTGGTTAAATTGCAATTTGCAGGGGCTCAGAGCGATGGGGGACAGGAAAACTCAAATAATGTCAGTAATTTTGTGAGTGAACCGTACGAAGGCCATCCGGTAATGATGCCCTGGGTTATTTTTATCAAGATGTTTTATTTCCAGAAGTCGATAGAAAGTAATTTTTATTAATACAATTTAATTGTAGTGTAGGTCAGAAAATGGGTCAAACGCTAGAATTGTAGTAAAAAAGGTTACGTACTAATCAATTTGAAAAAAAAGCGTTATAGTTTGTGATCAACTTTACCGATATTCGGGTAGACAATTTTATAGGAAATATTTGTTTTTTTTGGCCAAGGCTAAAATATTTTGCCATGATTGTTTCTGACATTATTATTTACTGCACGCGATGTTGTTTTTTGTCACGTTCAGTAAATCCAAAAAATACCACCTGTTTGTGTTGTTTTCAGATAAGTTAGCAATAATAAGATGTAATTGGACGATATCTTTGATATTATTACCTTAATTGAGATTGTTCTCACGAAAACCTACAAAAAATGGGATATAGTTCCTATTCTTACTTGTAACTATTGGTTGATTAGCCAGTGACCATAGTTTATTTGTCTTCTTATAAAAAATATTATAAAATGAAAACTATTTTTTTAACAGTTTTTGAAAAAAACAAAGCAACTTTAGGTTATTAAACATAAATGCATGATCAAAAGTAGGCAGAGACGGAAAAAAATGCTTTTAAACGAAATGTTTTGAGTATTTTAAATAAAATTAATGGAAAATATTTTTCTTGTTATTTTTTTAATGACTTAAGAAGGACTTTATGAAATTACTGAAACATCACACGCAATTTCTGAGTAAAGCTTCCTCTCGCCCCCGCAAGACGGTGGCGTAGTTCCGCCGCTAGGTGTCACCACTGGCACATTCGCACAAATGAATAACCACTTGCTTCCTGCTACGATATTAACATTGAACCATTTGTGCATAAACACACGTTCAAGTGCACCGCGGATGTTGTTACGTTGACGAAAATAGAATACGATTCGTGTGGGTTGCTCCAGGAATCCGACGATTGGTAAAGTTCTAATCAAATCGATCCAACATTTTGACATGTCGATCTACTAAAGTTAAAATATAAAGTATAGTCCAATTTAGTCACTAACTGCTGTTTTATTGAAAGGAAGCAATTTCAAATTGGCATATAACTGCAGTTGAAATAATTGGAGGTGCTGCTTGATCGGCAATAGACCGCAGGGGATCGTTTGGCCGTTTGTTATTCTGCCCTATTTTTAGATGACAGCATGCAACGAAGGATGTTGTGATTTAGGACATTGCTTGTTTGTTACACCCAGCTCAGCTGAAGTTAAAAACAGCAGTCTATATTATAAAATATACTAAATTATCAATCATCTATATTCTATACATTTCATAACATTAAAGGAATGTTGAAACCGATTGCCGGTGAAACTTTAATACTCAAACATATTACTTAAAAGAAGGTTGATGAATAGAGGAATATTACTTAAATGATACCATCTACATTTTTAACCTAACCTTTATTAAAATTTTGTGTAAAACCAGACTTTTTATTTATTTCAGGTGCTCCGTGCGAGACGATGGCCTGGCTTAAAGGATCCTCGTTCCTTGTTGTGGGGCTTTTGTTGGTGAACCTCGTTCAGGCTATATGTCCCGATGGCTGTGTGTGCGTCACTACTCGCGATGGTCTTCATCGAGCCACCTGTAGCAATCTAGCTCAACTCTACAAATTTACTCTCAAATCCAAACATCACAACATCAATATTTTAAACCTCTCACACAATAACATAACTAAAGTTACTCATGAATTAGATAGACTAACTGAAATAGTGACTCTCGATTTATCGACTAATGGAATTGTGGAACTGAACAAATTTTTGCACAATGCAAAAAAGCTTGTTCATTTAAATTTATCTAATAATAGAATACGGAAACTTTCAGTAACGAGTCTTCCTAAAAGTGTTAGTTCATTAGACTTGACTAACAATCTATTGAAAGATCTGCCTTCAGACTTGGGTCATTTGGAAAGTCTTGAACATTTAGAATTAGAAGGAAATCCGATTGACTGTAATTGCGAAAATATTAAAGTTCGAGATTCACTTATTAGATCCAAAGTAATTATAGATAATGTTAAGTGTGTTTCACCGGAAAGATACAATGGCCGTCAATGGCTAGAAATAAAGATAAAGAATTTATGCAAAGTTCCTAAACATGAAATTAATGACTTTGATATCATGATGGGTGATCAACCAATAGATGAAGCCGATAAAGAAACCAAGGCGTTCAAATCTATGCCTTCAGAAAATGGTAGTGTGCTAGAAGATGGCAACATCATAGAAAGTAGTAACCCCAGTGATGATGACGATAATATCCAATATATTAAAGCAAGCCAGGTAAAAGCTACTGTTCCATCATCTGACATTGAAGGCTCTGGTGACATAGAATCAATTAATACAGCAAAAAATATGCCATCTATACTCACTACTCAGAATTGGCAAGAAGGTTCTGGTGACGTTGAAAGCACAACTGTGAGAGATATTGTTAATGAATCAATGAATAAAGAAATAGAAATGTCGAGTGTCTATGAAAAAGATGAAGTTTTACCAGCAGATAATATACCTACCACGGAAGAACCTCAAGAAGGTTCTGGCGAAGGTTCTGGTGGCCTAATTTCTGAAGATATTGGTTATGTTGAAACTATTGAAGAGACTACGACTCCTCGTATTCTTGAAGAATTAAACCCGGGTCCACCTCGAAAGTTCTTTAAAGATGACAATGAAATAAGTGACAATATTAATACAACTGAATATCCACTGCCAATAGTTCCATCCGTTTTTGAAGGTGGAGCTAATTGGCATACAGATCCTCCGGTGACGGAAAAAACTATTGTCAAAGAAAAAGCTTCAACACCTCAGGCACCTTTGACTCGTGATACAACAATTTCTGAACAAATCCGAGTAACGCAATCGTCAGAAGTTTCTGAAGAATCAATGGAAAGCAAAGAAACTACTCATAAAACTGGAACTTACGTTTGTATTGCTATTATTGTAGTATTGTTAGTTGGTCTTATCGGTTTTGCCATCATAAAAGGACAAATGAGGAAAAGGCGTGATAGGCGTCTTTTAAGACAGCAAAAAAGAGACGTCGAAAAGGCTTCGAAAGAAATGGTTGATATGAATAAGTCCTTGCTAGGAAAACCAGCTCCTCTAGATGGACCTCTAGAGAAAAAACTTAATGGAAAATATGAACTGGTTCCAACACATGAGTCAAGTCAAAAAAATGGAGATGTAGCTAATGGTGTTAAGCATAACAACACGAGAACAGAAAGTCCACGAGATTCTAATCAAAACAAAAGCAGCTCAGTTGATAATAATTTAGTTGAAGAAACTAGAGATCCCCTGCACGAGACATCGTTTGATTCTGACCTCGCATCTCCTGATTCTAGAAAAGATACGCATTCACTTTCAAGTGAAGATATTTTTGTACCTTTGAACGATGATGATACGCAACGAATAAATGGAAATGCCGACTCAGATGTGTCACAACCTTTAATTAATGGTAACGGAAGTGCTAATTCGGATTACTTAGTTCCACCGCAAGAATACGTCCCAGTTTACTCACCTGATATGGGTAGAGTGCGAATAAAAATGTCCGAGACACCTAAACCCAAGACGCCCGTTCTTGTGACAAGAAGCAGATCCAACGCAGGAGATATAATTATAACACCATCTTTAGACGCCAATGTGCGCAAGTCAACCACTTGAAATTTAATCTCAAACTACAGGATTAGAACACTATTTTGCATAAGTGTCAATTTGCAAACTATTCACTATTGGCAAAATTCTGTGATTTTGTGTATGGAACATCATTTACGTGTGATGGACTTAGTTTGTTCGACAGTGTAACAAGTCAAGTAACTTTGCTGCCAAAGTGTGTTTGTAGTCGACAGTGCCTTTATTATATTGCATAGTGTTAGTGTCATTGATTTATAAGATGTATTGCGCAATAAGTAAAATATTTTATATTTGTAAAAACGTTGCCATGTTCATGATAAGTATCAATTCC
This sequence comes from Choreutis nemorana, assembly GCA_949316135.1. Taxonomy (NCBI): domain Eukaryota; kingdom Metazoa; phylum Arthropoda; class Insecta; order Lepidoptera; family Choreutidae; genus Choreutis; species Choreutis nemorana. The sequence goes on from OX438598.1 coordinate 8,251,531, forward strand.
GTTTAGGGGATAGTTTTATCATTTTTGTGTATTACTCTACATATCTATCGACCAATTTATCTACTATTAATATTTAGATTTAAAACATATTTGTGACAAGTATGAGTACATTATTTGGATTCAAAATTTCAATGGTTGTGTACTTACTTTAAATATTACATCCATTAAATTTGATGGATAGATTTTAAACAACGAAAGATTCATAATGGCTATGTGTATGTACATGTTTATATAATATTTTCCTATAGAGAGATTCTTTCAACATGGTCTGGCTAAGCATAAGTTCCTTAAATAATTTAATAGAATTTAGTATTTAAGAATGTGATACCATTTACTATAAGAATACCAGCATTTTACGTATGTATAAATCTCATTCAATATTCAGTTTTGTTGTAAATAACAATGTCAACCTTTTAATTTCTAAAATAATTTATTTAAGATTATTTTTATTTTATTGATAAGGTTCGTCAAAATTTCCAATGTACTACGTTAGTTCTTTTATCTAAAATAATTTATTATATGAGTTTTTAAGGTTGGATTTTGAGAAAATGTTAAACAATCTCTTCTATGATGATTATTAAAATTTTAAGAGTAAATTTATATGCGATATAAAGAGTTGATTCTAAACAAAATGTTTTATTTTAAATCTCTCGATGCGACATGAAATCCTAACAAATAATACAATTAAAATTAACTAAGCACTATTCAAAAGACTAGACTTATAATTTGATAAATACTATTTACAGGTTTATTTGTAAAGACTGAACACATTTTGTGTCATTTTTATGAACACACTTTTTAAAAATCACTTTCCCTTGGATCGTTTTCATCACTAGAATATCTTCTATTTCTTGGCCGAAGTGGTCTCTCAAGTTCTGCTTCTACTTCAATTACTGAACTATCTTGATTTGTTTCTATTGCTGACAGACGCCTGCGACGGGCTCCAGGCGATTGTTCTAGATCAGCAATCTCATGGCTTCCGTATTTAGTCGGGCGTCTCCTTCGGCGGCGTCTGCGATTATCAGCTGGTGTTTCTAAAAGTTCTAAATCACCTGACATCGTTATATCTCCATTTCTTTCAGTTTCGTCTAGTAAATCACCACTAGATTTAGTTTTTCTTTTACCTCGTTTTCTTCTGGTTCTACCCGTACCAGTTTCACACAGTGAGTGACAAGAAGCGTTAAGTTTAGGCATCGAGAGTGCTTCGTCGTAAGATGGAGGTGCTACTAAATCTCGAGGATCAGGAGTGTTGCATAATGCCTCTTGTTCAGCGCGTATTCGTAACTGTCTCAATCTATCTCTGGCTTCTTCGACCTGTCTTTCTCTTTCTGCTTGTATTCTAGCCAGACGACGTTTCATAGATTTTTTGATTGCACTTACAACTATAAAACATATTGACAAACCTATGATCATCACTATTAGAAACCAAATGACAGTATCAGGACTTTTTGTTTTTTCTGTTGGGTTCCAATAAAAATAGCAGGCTTCCAGCCATGTTTGCCCAATGACTTGTGCAGGACTATTACATATAAGGTTGTATGACTCTTCTTTTTTACCGGGCTCCAATGAAACAAATTCATAAAAATCGAACATATTCGGGTCAGAACAATCACATCGCCACATATTGTCGCTAAGGTCTAATCTTTCTAAATAAGGATTTGATTGAAAATATGAACTGCTCCAAATAGTAGTAAATCTATTACCAATTACTCCTAAACCAGCTAATCTGGGAAGCATAAAAAATGTGTAATTACTTATAGAGCTTAATCGATTGTAGTTTAAATTTAAATACTTCAGCGTATTTGACGAAATACTTTCAGGAATATGAGACAAGAGGTTATGTGATAAATCCAAGTCGATCAAAGATTGCAACCCTTCTAAAGAGTCTTTTCCGATAGTGTTAATTTCACAAGAACTCATATCCAAAGTTTTGAGAGACATTGATCTAATGTGACCAACTCGTGTTAAATAATTCCTGGCTAACTTAATTTGGGTTAATGATGGGGTCTCCAATAAAGAATCTTCAGGTAATACAGCAATTTCATTCCACGATAAATCCAGATATTTTAAAATTGTTAATCCCCTAAATGTATCGCTTTTTAAAGATCCTATGTTATTGTATGATAGATCCAGATGTTCTAATTTAGTGTTATTGATAAATTCATTGCTTCTTAGGTATCTGATCATATTATGATCAATGATAGCTTTTCTTAGATTAGGAAAACCTTCTAAATTTAGTTTTAAGATGTTGCAGTATGAGATATCCAAGTACTTTAATGAGTCAGAAAACAAGTTATTTATCCCAGATGACCACTCTAGTCGATAATTATGATCTAATCTCAAAAACAGAAGCGAAGGCAGGTAGGTCAGTTCATGATTGTTTAATGAACTTAACTGACCATGGCTCACATGAAGACTCCGCAATGTTGGAGACACTAAGTTATGTATCATTGTCAATGGGTTAAAGTTCAGTTTTAAAACCCTAATATTTAATAGTCCAGCCAAAGGAGAGCGTCCATTAATAGCACTTATTTCACAGTTGTTAAGAAGTAGAGTTTCCAAGGACGCGCTTATTATGAGCTCTTGATTTGCCAAGTTTTTCATGCTGTTAAATTTATTAAAGGAAAGATCCAGTATTTTCAACTTAGCTGCAGGCAGGAACGCTTCATTTGGATTTAGGTCTAGCCATTGTTTGAAATAGTTTTTCGACAGGTCTAATAATTCAAGTTCAGTTAAGTTTGAGAGAGCATCAACTGGTAGGATACTGAGATGGTTATTGCTTATGTCAATTGAAGTTAAGTTCACAAATCGGCTTAAATTTCTTGGAAATGTAGATATTTCATTATTTGAAATGTTGAGCCGCTTAACCTAAAAATAAAACATATTTAGTACACCGTAGACAAATTAAGAAACGTGAATATTGCCTACAACAATGCCTACGAGTATATTATAAATAAAAACATACATACTTCCTGAGATGTTATTTATCAACGTTATAGCATAACATTTTTGCTAATTAGAAGATGTTTTTGCTAACGAAATTGTTGCTGAGAAATCAATCAAATAAATCCTTAGGCTATGACAATTTAATTTACTCATTACATAACATAACATACAACATTTTATTTCATTTTTGTGTAAATGGATTTAGTTGGTATAAAACAATAAACATACCTCATGGCTGAGTCCTTCAGGTATATCAGTAAGTCCTCGACTGGAGCAGTCCACACCTGTTCGGTCGACGCTACACGTGCAGACATAGCACAACTCAATAGAGTTCCTGTCATCAAAGTCCAGAACATCTGCGATGACAGCCACCGCCACCAATACCAGCGTTTGCAAAAACCAGTGGAACATATCTCAGTATTCTCATTCCCATCTGAAATGTTTAGTTCGATGGTGAATCTACCACTCAGACAAGCAAGATCTCAAATAATCTTAAAATACAAAAATGCCTATTAAAACCTCTGATGGCAAGTGCTGTGATAACACTGCGTATTTATAAGATGTTTAATTGTTAAAAGTATTAAGTTACAGTAACCACCTGTTCATTAATTGAACTATATGTTTCTGGTCACGTCTCGAAGTTGAGACAAATTATGAAGTCAAATGTTTTATGTCTTACAAAAACTGAAAGCTAAACAAAACTTATTTTATTTTGAATTTTTTATAAATTTTGGGCCTATGTAGATGTTGATATATATTTTTCATTTAATTTAAACTTAAAGGTAACTTCTTTACTAAACTCTAAGGTTCATGCGTGTTTTTTACTAACAAAAATGTTCGGTAAATAAAAATTAATTAGGTAATGTACTTAGAAATACCTACTTTTTATCTCCCTTATCAAAATCAACTTTGATAATGGTTAAAACATACAAAATTAGGTCGAATGCTATACATATATGTTCAGAATGAACCAACCTGCGTGCTTAATAATTTCTTCAGACGTCGTTAATGTACTTAGCCTATGGGTAATTGGGTATGTATTATTTATTATATTTATAGGTGTCTTTATGCTGGTACGAAATAAAGTGAATGGTTTGTTTAATTCTAATAATGACACAAGTTATTTGCGTTGCCATAAAGATGTCAAAATGCTTCAATTTATGTGATCCGTTTATATGAAATAAATGAATTTGTTGTATTGGTTTGCCAATTAACGGATGAGTAACTTACTAAAATATGTTCTTACAGGTGATTCTTAGTTCTTAAGGTTTTAATTAACACGAACGATGGGTTAAAATAACATATTAAAACTTACAAATAATCTGAGATATAGTATGAGTTATTACCTGTAATGCAGCCATTCAGTGGTTTAGTACAGAGCAGTTACATTACATACACAATATCACTTGACATAAATTACTTATTAACCATTCCCTCCCACTAGATAACGATAACACTACTGATAGTCGATTAAGTTATCTGACGTAAAACTTTAGATACGTTAAACTTTTAACTTTTTTATGAATTAAACAATTTTCTCTGCGAGAAAAGTATTTAAGACATTATATAGAGACGTGTCCACACCTAGGTAGAATCACAAAATATGATTCAAAAACTGTGATGCTACGTTATCTCGCTTGATAAGGAATGGCGAAACAAAAATAAGTTACAATCTAGATGACTACTTCGATAAGTCCGTAAGGGTTCTATGAAATACGATCGTTAATCATTTTATTATAAAATAAATATTTTCTGAATTGTGTACCATCAGTATGTATAATGGGTATTGCTTAAATAACTCTAAATAGTCTATATTCATTCCACCTTCAAGCTTTAAAACTACCCCTACCAAATACCCTGTTTGTATCCATTTATTTTGAAATACAGGTAATTTAATTATACCTACCTACATTGTGAATAATTAACATAAACTTATTTTCAAATTTATTCAAACAATCGTGAGTGTGGCGCCATCTTAATATTTTATTTGAAACTTCTGAAAGTTTGATTTACACTTTGTCGACGGGAGGTAAAAGAGGTTCTTCTGATTGTGGAGTAAAATTTACTACTTGTTAGATGGAGCCACAGGTAAATTTCAGTGAAGTTCCAAATAATTTTGGTCACAATTTTTAAACATTTATAAAACAAATCTTACATACATGTACACTTACATTTATTAGCACAAAGTGAAATAATTAAACAAAAAATGAACACACAGTGTCTGTTGTCACAGACTTTAGGAGATTGTTATTTCAACAGTGCGTCTCACTGACCTCCTATCGGAAGCTCGTGTCCTAGTTTCGACTAAGTCTCCGTAAGACCTGGATCTGCGATATCGACGGAGGGGCTCGTCCTCTGCGTCAACGAAATCAGGAAGCGAGTGGAAGGAGGAATTCAGTCGCGGCATCAGCAGGGCTTCATCATACGTCGGTGGCAGGTCATCATTCAGCGGGACTCTCATCACTACCGACTCCACTCTCGGCTGCATTGCACCGTTCAGGTTCTGAGGAGTCGTCTCTTGAGTGAGACGGGCTGGTGAATCATCTTGTCTATTCATAGCCATCAGCCCGCGACACACGCAAGACGTAAACAAAATACCAACTATCACTCCGACCATCGCCGCAAAAAAGGTGTAAGTTTCTGCCACCTCGTTCGGGTGCCATGTTTGAATATACGCCTGTTGCCAAGTCAGCTGAGTTACATTAGAAGGCGAGTAGCAGATCAATGAAGCTCGATCTGCTATTTTTGATGGCTCCTTCGTCAGAAATTCGTATGTCAGAAGAAGGTTGACACTAAAACCTTCACAGCTCCAGCGGTTTCCTTTTACATAAATTTCCCTCAAAAATAAGTTTGAGGCAAAATATGAGGTCACCCAGATTTCTTTAAACTCGTTTCCTCTCAGATCCAATACTGCCAGGTGCGGTAGCGAGGCGAAAGTACGGTCGTTTATAGATGCAATTGCATTATAACTCAAATCTAATTCCTGTAATGTATCCGAAGAGAATAGATCTGGTACTTCTTCAATCTCGTTGATAGATAGATCCAATTCAAGAAGGGAAGACATTCCTGCTAACAAGTCGACTTTCATATTGGTGATCTGACAGTTGCTCAAACGTAGACTTCTCAGAGATGACGTTTGGAAAACAGGAACATCGGAAAAATAATTTCTGGACAAAATCAGAATGTCGAGGTTGCTTGCATCCGTGAATACTTTAGGTGGTAAATCATAGATTCTATTTTCAGATAAGTCCAGTGAATATAAATCAGGTAGTCCCGAGAACGCGTCGTCTGATATTATATTGATTTTGTTTTTCGATAAATCCAATGTTCTGATTTTGTACGTGTATCCATCGTAAGTCCATGTATCATAGTTATTATTTGATAAGTTCAGGGTGTGCAAACTGTCCCAATTTCGCATGTAGCTTGGTAATAATCGATTCAGGCGATTGCCTGACATATCCAGCTTTTCGATTTCATTAAAAATTTTCAATTCCACCGGATAAGTATCGAAATTATTATTTGATAAAATTAAAACTTGGGCCTTAAAAGAAATAAAAAATAAATCAATATCAAGTACAAACTAAAATATTTAAATAATTATGAAGTGTCCACTTAAAAATACTAACAGTATAATCGAGATTTTGGGGCAGCTCGCTCAGTCCCCTGTCGGAACAGTCTACATATCTCAGCCCCTCCAAGGTGTAGGCCTGGCAGGGTTGCTCCTGACCGTCGGCGAGGAAATCCCTCAGGATTCCAGCCGTAACTATAGTCTGTAGCCATGACCAAATTGCTAGGGTTGTCACATCTGAAAATTACAAACACAAATAACTTGCGACGACTATTTAAATTAGTTTTTTTTCTAATTTTAACGTACTCGTTAGGTATATATTTTTAGAAGTTGACAGCACTTTTGGATAAAATCTAAATTTATATATTTGTAACGATAGCAGCTATCTGTGGTAACGTTCGTAGGTGGCTGTGAGATTTAAAGTATGTAGGTTCAATAAAAATAACTTACCAGTTCTCATGAGGAAAGATTTAATTTTCACATGTTACAATGTAACAGACTCACTATCACTCATTTATCTGTATAGCGATTTTGAGGTCGATAAATAACTTTGTTTTGTAAGTTCGCACAACGAGTAGTTACATTCATTGGTGGAGTTGTGTTTGTACTGAAAAATACTATACTCTTTTGTAACGGAATGGCAATGGAAATTCGTTTACGTACTGATAAAACCATCATCGATACTGAATGTAGATGTCACAAGCAAGATTGGTATATACAGGATGATTGAATACGCATCGCAAAGTAATATTTATACCTTTCAATCGTATGTAAGATAGCTAAGATTAGATAAGTGATCATTATCATTTCTGGAGATTATTTTTACCTAGGAAACCGTTCCAACACCTATTAGTTTTGTTTGGATAAGACTTGCTATAAACTGCAGCGATATCTGATACGTGGACACACATCTACTTAAAAATCTTAAAGTCGGCTTGGGTATAGACATAGGGATACTTGTAGATCCTATCATCACAGTCCCCTAACTGGGTAGCAGGTTCCATCCTGGGTAGCGATGAAATTGTTAAAAGTGTGCCTTTCCAGATATCGCTTTTTTCTATGCAGTAAAATGTTTTGATACCGACTCCACACACTCTTGTCTGCCCTAATCTTCATGGACTAAATGTATCGGTAAACAATGTTATTTAAAGGTTATCTGCAGTGCAATACAAAGAGAAGCCTTAAACAAAATGCAACATTATAGCTTATATTTGATGTAGGACTTTATTTGAATCAATAACACCCACCCACCGGACATCTATTGTTCAATACTCGTACAATTCATGGATACAAAGTTAAGACAAAACGTTTTTAAACCTTGTAATTGATCTGATTAAGCAGAAAAAAGTAATAAAATTTAAAACGTTATTTTTATTAAAGTAATAAAATAAAACAACCAGTGTACATAGTTTTTGTTATCGACACACGGGTATCAGATATGAACATTTATCATTGGAAACTAAGAAAGTGGAAGATAGGCTTCAATATATGAACTTAAACATAAATGAATCACTTTAGTATTTAAGTACGAAAAGTTGCTGATAGCCAAATCCAGTTTATCATTAAACATGAGGATATCGTGTTTTCACTTTTTGTCACTGGGTACAAAATATATAAGTTTTTAACCAATTTCGAAAAAATAAAATTTGCGATTTTTTATGTAACCCATATTTCTGTTCTCTGGTTGTGACTATTGCAGTAACAATAACAGAAATATTTCATGGAAATTAGTCGTATTATTTAGCATTGATTTTGATATAATATAAACTCCTAGAATAAATAACGAAAATATTTTTTGTAAACCCGTCATTGTTTCAATCTTCAGATTTTACAGTTCGATAATTTTTCGAGAATAAGCTTTATGAAGACAGTTTGACACAGTAAATACAAACCTCGTCTCGTCACCAAATCCTAAGTGCTTTGGCGTAAAGTCGCCAGGTGGCGCGACATCACTACATATTTGAGACTCTTTACGCACATCTGACTTAATTCGATGGGACATCCTGTAGGTGGTTACCCTAAAACTGGGTGATCATCGAACGCGACTTGCTAAGAAAATTCTTAGAGAAGTAAAATTTTACTTAGAATTAGAATTAGGGTTGTCGATCATCAGCATTTTTAAGTTGAAAATAATAGTTAAATTATCTATTACGCATGCTAATCTTCACCGTGTCTTATCAGTCTATGTCTTAATATAAAGTGAAAGTTTAGACACTATACTTGTTGCTAAACCATATTATCACAGACAATACCTATAGTGATTTAAAAAGTGCTACGGTATTATGAGTTAGCGATTTTATTAAAAAAATATTAAATGTAGAAATACAAAATATTACTCGTTAGTAAGCTGAATTATGGATAATGCTTTCTGAAGTTTTTGTTTAAATTTTCAAACACGTAATAAATGCCTACCAAGTTAATTAATAAATACTCCAAAAATTCTATTCACGTCTTTGTAAAATTTTAAACGTATCGTTTAGGATATAAGAGTTTTATATAGGTATTGAAAAGCTCTATAAATAAGGATGGAACCCATTAGAAGTGTTTGGTCCAGCAAATCTCGCTCGTTCGGCGCTCTACGGCACTTACTTAGACTTATAACCACCTTGGGAGCTATATTGCACGAGATTTCTAAATAGCTACTCTCTATACTGATATATTATTTTGTGCCAATATTTCATGCCTACTTGTTTATTAAATTTATTAATGGTATGCTCTCTTTTGTTTTAAAAGTTTTCAATAATTTTGTATTATTTAAAAATGTAATTTAGATGGGTTCTAAGCAAAAAAAAATACAAGGCGGAACTTTAAACTATAGGTAAAGCAAGCAAATAATAGATTTTATTCTTTAAAGATTTCTTTTCATTTCATTGTTAGCAAAAGATTTACTGACTTTAACCACAGTTGGGACTCAAAAATAAAAATCTTTATTTTAATTAATATATTTGTTTCAAAATCTTTCTATTGAGACATACATACGAGTATTAATAAACATTAGGAGTAAGGAGTCGTATTTTCTAGTTTTAGTAGAACAAAAACAATATTCTTATACGGAAGCTTCAATTAGCGATTCTCAAAGGATCGCAAAGTTTAAAATAATCCCGTTGCATGATCCGTTCCATCTCAAACAATAAAAGTATCGTATTTGCTGAATTGGCAAACATAAGAATTATACACAATGTCCTGCAAAGTCCGATCTATTGCTGAGTGGTGACCCTTCCGTATCTTAATACCCTGGGATCATAGAAATATGATAGGCACAAACTGGGCCACTAAACACACCATAGCTGAAGAACAAATCGAAGAAACAACTACTAAATCTTCTTTTTCCCCTAAGAATCAGTGATTCAAATTCGGTCCAGTATAAAATATACCGTCATGACTGTCCAAGAGTTTTATTTATTTTAAAAATTATGTCATGTTTTATATCATGTATTAAGAAGTAAATATTGTAAATACCATTTATAAAAATATTGTTTCGGTCATGAATGCCATGATGAGATTATAGCTAAAAATACTAAGTAATATGAACAGTTATGCTAGGTTAAATGTACAATGTTATTTGTAAAACAATAACAAAATAAAAAGGGCGTGCTTGTTCGCTTTTCTACTGGCCCGACAGCTTGAAGAAGGAGGCACCGTATTTATTTGTGCTCACTTAGGATTTTCCCTTCATACGTAATTGTTGATATGTTAAGCCGACTGACCCTTGGCCGCATGGAGAGGCAATTTGCTTTATTGACTTCTATATCCTTTACTATGTTTCTTATAGAGTAAGCTTCTCTCCAATCAAAAACTTTAAATAAGAATGAATAAGAATCTAATTAAAGGGTTGAGATGGTAAGAAGACAAGTACATTATTTTAGTTTAGCTATTCTGTGACGTAAATAATATAATATAAATAATAAATAGGTGATCTTGGGTATGATTTTTTTAAGTTTGAAAATTAATATTTTTTCATGCAATAAATCAAAACATTCGAAATTAAATGTTATACAGTATTCCTACAATATGTTTTAGGAATTAATACAACAAACCAATTAATTTTAAACACTAATATGTAATGAAAAGGTAAAATACGTTATTGATAAAACAGCTAATTACTTAGTTTGATCAGCCAAACACCCGAATAAATCATAATTAAATTTACTCAAAAGTGATCATATTCAAATTCAAGAACCAAACTTTATTTCATAGAGATGTCTTAAAAGTAAGCATCTGTAGACAGTAGAGATTTAAATACGTGATCAATACGTGCCATTATCGAAGACGGCATTCGGAGACTTTGTCCCGTGATCCGCTACTACGTTCCACTCGCCATCAAACGTCAAATCCTTTTATGTAGTCACGTCTTCCTTGTATCGATGTTTTAACCCTTTTGTTTATTTTGATATTATTTTTATTTGTGTTTTTGTAAATTTGATATTACTGTGAACACGTTGGTATGGAGATAATATATTTGAATGGCGAAAGCCTGTAAGTTCGAAAAAAAGTAGAAAAGTGAGTTACTAAAAGTTTGCGTAAATTATTTGCATGGACAAAACTGCAAATAAAATGTAATAAATTAAATTGAATCAAACTTCCTACAAAATATAACAGCGCTAAAAAAAAAGATTAATATCGATCTTTCGCACCACACTAAGTTGTTCAAAAGCATGTTAAGTATTGATGGTAGGAGAATAAAACAGTATTGAGTCGATGTCGCATCCCTAAACCTTCTTGCTGGGAAACAGGCTTATTCCTTGCATAAGCTTTTACACCCGACTCTACTCACAAAAATGATAAATATAATTTTTGAAAATTATCAAATTAATTTATGGGTAAACGTTATTTCTGTAAAAGGAACTTATACAAATCTCAGCATATTAAAGAGGCATATGTTCCGATATAACAAAATTTTCTCAGCTTATAGTAAAACTTTATGGTTTTATTTTAACATCAGTTGAAAGGTGAAGAATATTACTCGATCAATAATTGGCTAGTTATACAAACAGACAGTTGTATTAATATTTATGCAGTTATATATTGGTGGCGGGTCTTTAGCTCTCCTCCCCTGGGAGTTCAGCCTTTTACAGCGTGTACCGCTTTTATGCGATCGACTTTCGATACGACTTTCAATAGATGGGTTATACTCAAACCCTTTTCCATTTTGTCGACCTTTGTTTTATATTTAAAATCTTAGATACTCTTTGTTCGATCAAATGTTTAGTGACCTTATAATTATTTTATTTCTCATAGTTTCTGAATAAAATTTGAAAAGGGTTTAGGCGTACAAAGGTACGTTAGGACATCAAGTAATTTAATTAAACCACATATCACAATCCACACATATTTAGAAAGCACGACAGGATCGTAGGAGTCACTGAATCAAATGTATTATTATGATTATATAATTGTTATATTACAGAAAATAATAAAGTAGTTTTTGTAAAAAACTTGTTCAATTTATGCGACATTTTATCATCTGCAACTAAGTAGGTAAACTGAAAATGAAATGAAAGTTGTAAGAAGTACCCGACAGGTTGTCCACCATCAAAGCCGAGAAAGAAGTCATAACTAAAATTAAATACACTTTGATAAATATTCCGTAGAAGCCACGTCTTACTTCAGAGCTGCTGCAAGTTTTCATAAAGTTATAGTTCCTCAAAGCTCGTCTCGAAACTACTGGAACATTCCAGAAAATGAAGCAGCAAGCATCCGAGTGAAACGAAGACGCCGGCTGAGGCGGAATAAAGTTGACATTTTTGCAAAGCTACGTTAGAATTTCAACGAAATTAAATGTGGCACTACACGGAATGAAAATAGTGTGAGTACGAAGGCGTCTCGCCTCCAACAGCGGGAATCGGCAAGGAAGGAACGCCTTGCCTCAGATACCTAGTCGCTACACGCCTTGCCTTATTTATTTTGCATTTATTGATATTTGTGTTTATTTGTCTGTAACAAATCTTAACATTTTGTGTTGGTTGACTTCTCTGTGATAGTAAAAAAAAATCGATTCGAATACATTTGCTTTGTCCTAAGGTACAAACTAAAGTATGTCAATGATAAAATGCGTTCAGATAAAAACAAACCTAAGTATATCTTTTGGATTGAATTGATTAAAGATTCACAGAAAAAAGTTTTTAAAGAAACGCTTTGTCATCTTTTACATTTACGCGCAATACGTAAACGAAATATGTAGGAGTTAAACATAAATTAAGATATAATTGAAATGAGGCAAGTGTATCTGTAGCCGGCATGCAAGCAGCGCGCGTTGGGCGGCGGGGCGGGCACATTAGTGCAACGAATAACCTCTGTCGCGACTATCGCACCAAACATAAACTACACCGCACATTACCGAACACGCACACACGGACGTGTTGACTGAAAAACAAATATGTTTCGTTTTATCAATCAATACCCAAATACGAATTACATTATTTTCCAACGAAACGAAATATATTATTTTCCAGCTTGTAGTATATACCTTCCTAATTACGTTGTAATGAATCAAATATAAATAATGACAATCCAAACCTACATTATTCAGAAATTATGCGTTAAATCGAAAGCCTGAATAAGTAGTTCCCGTATATGATCACTTGCTGCACCTAAAATAATTATTTTTACTGCACCATTGTGGGAAGCTGACCCCGTTTACCCTATAATAGACGTTATATATTATTTTTAACCCAAACAAGATGATGCCAAATTTTGTTTCATTTGTACTAAAATGTAGGACTATTTAATTAGAATAATTAAAAATATGAGTTATAAATTGTCAAATAAAGTCACTGTAGCGCACTTTAGAGGACTTAGTCATGAATAAAAAGTGTTAACAATTCTTTGAAGCAGTGTGTATGACACTGCGCCATCAAGACCGCACTATCATAAGGCTAATGTGCTTTGATCGTAGTTTACGAATTTCACGTTTATATTCAAGATTTTCGTCCAAAATTGAATAATTGTTCACTGAGGCAAAGTACCAAATGTATTTAAAACTGAAATTGTATAAATTGCAAAAAAATAACTAATTATTTATTTTTTAATTATAATAATTCTAGAGAATTTTATACTTATTTTTTAAACAATATAAGTAAGTATTAATAATAACATAATACCTTTAACGCTTATTTCTGATTTATATATTAAATAAATATTATTTATGTCATATTTGATATCTTTTAATTTTCAATTCAGATCTTCAAATCCTTACTTTATACTTAGTTTTCGAAATAAAAAACACATTTATTGCCTTGTGTGTAAACTTCTTTTGTAGTACTGTTTCTGTTTTAGCACAAAAAAATAATATCTACAAATATAAAGCTGTGCATCATGTAAATGTTATCAGTGGAATGAGAGCCAGTAAATAGCAGTGTAATTGGCGCGGGTCCATCTTCAGGCAATTAGTTGTAGCGCTTAAAAAGATCCATATTTATTCTCCTTCTCTTCTCGGGACTAGGCATTGCAGCGCTCGTGATTACGTAATAGCAGTTGTTGTTTATATCACGGAATTAAATGGTATTTTGTACTTTTAGTCACTGAAGAACATAGGCTCTTTTGATTTTGAACATTGATATCTTAAGTAAAAGTATAACTGAAAATAGTTTCCATACCTGCTGTTTTGTTCTGATATTTATTTCCTAATATCCTTTTACCCTCTTTTGAAGAATCCTAAAAGCGTAAGATGCACACTAGACCACCATCTTTGAATTATTAAGCTCCGAACGTTCCTAATTCAAAAACGTTCGAATAGCTTTCTGGATGACAACAACTCCAAGTGGCCAGTTTCAACAAATTTACATTTCAGTCGACGAAACATTAAACCTTTTTGGTTCGAGTTCTATCTCGCAACGTTAGAGTTTGAAATCGGTCGTAGCAGTGATCGGTATGCAAAGATAGGTTGGTAGTTTTGCTTAAGATGCTAGTGTGTACAATGCACTAATTATATCAGTGTCTTAGAAAGCCCCTAACCAGCCCCTTAACAGTTTTCCACTGTATCGAAGGGGCATTAGTGCATTTCTCGGTAATGCTACTAAAGACGGTTGCCGCACGATGACCAAGTAAAGAGACCGGTTGTACCAGTGAGTAAAGTGCTGGAAACATTTTTGATCCGTTCTTAAATAACTGAAACAACAATAATCTAGTTAATTGTATGAAAAAAAAACAATAGAGTTAAAACCATTGTTAATAAAAAATAAATGCGATACCAAAATTTTCACAAAAAACAAGTATCATTACTTCATCATTAGGCAGGACAAGCAATGGATTGAGATTCCTATAAGATTAACTGTAGTTTAAAATAAATTGTAGTGCAAAGAACGGTGGAGCCACCGGTCTGTGGCTCATTTAGAACTATTGGACAGTTAAGTGCCTCCCTTGAGCATCTTGTGCCCTAGTAGTTTCAACTGGGTATCGAATTAGCGACCAACTAGTTGGGGTCACTTTCCTGAACTTCGTTCCAAAAATTATCTTATGGACTTTACTCAGTTACCATTTAGTATGAAGTCATGGTAAGGTAAGAAGTTATTTTAAATATTATTGTATCAGCAAACATGACTGGATAAATAATTTTAATCTGTCATTGAAATTTAATTATTTGTTAACATTCTCTGGTTGGTCCCTCATGTAAGAAGATTGTGGTCAGCATCAGGATTGTATCTGGGTCAGATGATTTGTCTCCACCGGTTTTTGTCCAGCGTGTTACCTATCTATACAAACTACTTGCTTAAACACATAAAAATTAAATCTTTTTCTTAAATTGTAAGGTTCATAGCATATGTTATCTTTTAAATATATTTTCCTTTGCAATTACTTAGTTGGAAGCAATATTAGTAACAAGCTAGGTACACACTAACTTCGCTGAAACTAAAATAAAGCATCAATATCCCTTAATTGCTGAATATCGTATCTCAAAGGGATCCGACTACACTAAACCGTTAAAAGGATACGTTTATTGCTAAGTGCTGGATCGTGGTTCGATTCCCGGCCCGTGTAATTCGATTCGGAGCCAATTAGTAGTTTAGTTGTCTTTTGAGATGTTCGTCTTAGAATTGATGTAACTTAGATCGGCCATTTTAGACCCTTTGTTCAGATTAAAAGGAAGGGTAGGGGATGATAGCTTTAAGAAAACTTAATTTGATTGTAAAACCATGTTTTGTACCTCACTGCCCCAGACAGGGGTGCAATTAAATTAAAATACATATTTTAAGGATATCGGAACTTTATATGTTATTTGTTATGTTACCATCAATACCATCGCAAGTGATAGCCATCAGTACTCATGGAGTTTACGCATTACTTATTTGTCCTATTTGTCAAATATATCCACAGTAAATAGGATTCCGTGAAAACTATAGTTTTCTGATAAAACTGTTAATTATTAATATTATTAATTTTAATGAAATAATTGAAACATCAAAACTTGCACAAAGGTAACTAGATACATGATCAGATGACCTAAGGATAAACCCACTTAATGTTTCACGATTGTATGTACGAGACTCCGCCATCAAGACCGCAATAACATAAGGCTGTTGTGTTTTGATCGAAGCTTATCCATCCATATCCATGTATTAGAGTCAAGTAAACTGAATATTGTTTTATTGAATCACTGAAACTCAAATTACTTCGAATAAAACTTGTAGAAAGGTTAGTAGATACAGGAATAGATGACCTAAGGATAAACCCACTTATTGTTTCACTTCTAGGATTAATCTCTTGAAGTTAGAAAAGTTGGAGCTCGTTAGAAAAAGAATTTAAGGAGGGCGGCACTCCAGGCGTGGCGTTGGGATATAAGTGTATATCCGTAGATCTAGCTATATCCGGATATATCCGGGAGGGGGGAGGCGGGATCAGCCGGATCAGCAACAGGTGGGGGTGGGGGTTAGCTGCGCGGGTACGCCCATCGCCACGTGGAAAGCAAATGCGGGAATTTTTATTTCAAGTATAAGACTAACCTTCATGCTTAAGAAGTGGATACCTTTTTTCGACCAAACAGTATGATGAACAAAAACTTTCATGCTCAAGTTATTGAACCTGTTTGGATATTAAAGAGTTAGTGAAGTTAAGTGACAGTTATGTTCGATTCTAACTAATGCATTAAGATCTATATAAATCAATTAATGCTTAACTTGTATATAAATTTATAAAACCCATAAAACAAATATTAATTAACCTGCATTAACTTATTTAACTCAAGCCAATTAGTGGTACATCGTTTAAAATTTATAGGTCTATTTTGATTCCCTAAAATTATCGGAATAAGTCGTTTCATAACAAAACTTTGTTGGAACACCATCAATATTGAATCAATCAGACCGGGAGTGGTAGTTTCAATACGCGAGGGATGAAGATATTTACATGTCACGCACATTTTATTTATAGGGGTAGATGAGAAGGGAGTGATTTGTTAAAATTGTAAAGTACTTTGAAGTTCGTAGGAGATTAGGAGCGCTACAACAGGGTTTCGGGTTTATTTATGAGTATTGTTTTGTTAAACACTTTAATAGTTTATTAAATATGTCATAAAATTCCCGTACTTTATATACTTTATTATTTCAAATGTTAAAGCAACCAGCTCGTGGAGCGTAGATAAAAATAATAACCTTTCAAACTCCACCCTTTAAATCGAACCCGTGTTATCGCAATACAAAATATCCAGAACACAGAACTCCGTATTTCCGCTTATCTGAGGCGCTCCTCCTCCGCTTCTTACATAAATTTTCTTTGCCTACGTCGTATAAATTAATACACACGCGGTTATTTGTCGGCCCCGCTCTAAGATCCAAATTAATAGTCCAAACTTGGCTGAAACCTTTATACGTATTCGCCACAGCATACCTACATAGATTCATGCGTAATCTTGCATTATATTTATCCCTATCCTTTATTTTAAATTAATCTTACTTCCTTAAAGTTTTAAACTTCTAAAACTGATAAGGTCGCACATAATACTTGTTAGTACGATTATACAATTAATTTAGGATTAGAAAAAAATCATTTCTTCAACCAAATCAAGAAAATATCCTTGTTTCTCTCAATTTTTGTTTGTGTGCGTCGAACTTCATTACACCAACACTAGCACAGTAAAGCTCATGTGTTCTTTAGTCTGTGTCCTTACGCTTTGCAACTTAGTCCTCAATTAATTTATTGCGCGAAACTTTCCATTCTTTACCTTACTTCTTATATCTATCTTTGTCAGCGAATAAAATGTTGCCAACCTCAAAAAAAAAGATTAAATTCAAAATTGATCCAAAGAAGTAATCTTAAATCCTATTGCTAGCTTTATTTGTATTTTGAAATGGCTAAACATAATTTTATTTATGCTGTCATCTGTTGTTTTTAAAATGAAGGCATACATGTTTTTTATCAGTCATTTATAATTTTTTCAAATTAATGTATTTACCCCTCAGTGAATGTGGGGTAATTTTTAATTCTATCATGCAACACTGCCTACACCTACGCGTTTGCGATAACCGCGTATAAGGAGATTTATTTCGCTAACTTGTTAAAAGTTTATCATTCGCCTCCCTCCATTATACTAAATCTATATTAGCTATGTATCTTTAGGCTTTTATGAAGAATGTCGAAGGTTTAGATTCTCTGAATTATGAATTCTTGGATTATGAATGGCAAATTATATTCGAATATTAACCTGCGTTTTTTGTTTCTGGAAAATGATTAAGAATGATTAAAACCAAACGGCACAATGTGTTTTAGCATGAAATAAACTTTTTAGAGAAATTAAATAATTTTTAGCAACACGCTTGATTGCTCTGGTATTGTCAGCCTCTATGCGCTACGCTAACAACAAAGGTAAGTTGCAGTACTCTACAGTAGTATATGCGCGTATTTGCCGTGCATTTGAACACAAGAAACAATTAAAAATTAAACTGTTTTTATATTCTTTTAATTTTTTTTAAATAAGTCAAGTGTAAACTTATCTGTACCTACATATCTATAGAAGATCTGCCTGATCAAAGTTACTTGAATATGTATCTGGTGTAGGTAACAAGACGTTATCTCACTCACCCATAATTCCTCTTGCAAGGCAATTCTAATTAGCCCCACCTTATTTATGATTCATAAGCTAAAACACAATAAATTCTCGCGAAATCTTTCGTACCACATGTGCTAGTAAGCCGTGGCTTTAGCGAATGTTGAATGTAGGTCCTCGCCTTATAAGGTGTAAGGAATCGCACTGATTACTATATTATTTATTACCGTACGTGCCGCTCTTGTAAACGCTTCTTAATACTCCGTCTACGTGAGTGTGCAGGAACCATTTCAAATTGCAAACTAAAGAAAATCTACTGCTTTCCGCTATGAACTTTCCAACGAGTTTATTTTGAAAAGGTTCCTAAAGAAATCTTGCCTTGAGTTAGAAATGTAAGGCCATCTATCAAATAGGGCGCGATTAAGTGCAAGCGAGCGGCCTATAGGATTTTTAATTATTGCTGGAATTAACGCTTGATAAATGTGCACCGTGCTTTATGATATTTTATGGAGGCGTGGATTATGTTTGTAATTTCGTGTAGATTTCGCAGAAATAAACTGCCTTGACAGCCTTGACTTTCTTTGAACTACGTGAACTACTTTTATATGAAAATTAATATTAAGGATCTTATTATATTAAAATAAACTAAAGTAATTGCATTGGGTTAAACTATTTCTGGTTTCGTTCGTTTATTGCTTCTATGTAACGATTATATTACGACGTAATTCCATATTCTATACAATATTTAATTCGGAATTTTCTTTAAAAATACCTTCACACCTCTTCAGAAATGATTACCTTATAACCCTGCTAAGTTAAATTTATCGCGTAAATGTTGACAAAGCATCGTGAGTAATGACTATCATATTTCGTCGTATCTCTTCTATGATTATTACCATGGAGAAGGTATTGCAAACCTTTGATGCAGTACTTCTTTTTAATCAATTTGATTAGCATAAACATACACCAAATATGATAAAAAGAATTGCCGTTCGAATCCAAGTTTTATATTAAATATATTTTTATCAAACCTAAATTCTACTTAAATACATTTTAAAATTATAAATTTTACACTGAAGGAAAAAATATTAATATTTAAACAAATAAATTATTCCTCACACTTTTTACATAAAAACAAGTTTGAAAAAGTTTGTTACACCTGAATAAGGATAAGGCATTTTGCTTCATATACCACATTGAGCCTATTTAGAAGAGCGGCTTTAGGCAACTTTTATGAATATTTATTATGTTTGCATGTTTACTTAAACAAAGTAAAGAGCACGAGATAGATTTGAAAACCTATTAATGATCATGCATACCATGTGTGTTTTAAAATTATTGATTTATCGATTTTATAAATATTATATTACAAAAATTGGTTTCATAGAAAAAGTTTTTATCCGATTTTTGTTTATTTACAAAAAGGTAATTATAACGTGTTATAAGTGGTTTTCCCGACTGAAATCAAGTATCTAAGTGAAATTGGATTTTGTCTCGGGACTTTATAAAATAAATTTAGTTCAATGTTTTTTTCCGGTCGTTACACCTCCATTTTCTTTCTAAGCACAGAATTACGTACACGTTACGCCGTGAATCATCCGTAACCGTAATCTACGAGCTACACAATTATTATTTATACCGTAATTATGTGTAGCACTCGTGTGTTTTGATAGTCTTCATATTATCTGTATATAATATAATGTCTCCACTTATTATCTTATAGGTTACCTAACTAATGGCTGTTCCAACCAGAAAGTTCAGTCAAAAAAAAAAGGAAAAAATTGTATATCGTTTCATATATATATATTGTTCCCCTTTTTAATATTTTAAAACAAACAATTCGTAGCATTATTGGTGACAAATAGCCACCAATAATGCTACGAACGTGCGTTGTAGTTCGTAGTAACCGTAGTAAACGCTTATGCTCGAGTTTTATATCTTGCAAAATTTTTAAAGGGCAGGAAGGACGTCGTGTTCCAAAAAAATTTATATTACTTCTGAATTTTGTTATATGCTTTTATATTGAATATATACAATAAAATCCGTCAGTATTTTAGAATTTATGCAATCGGTTTTGAGGGATCATGTTCTTTACGATGTTGTTTTACTTGTAAGACGAGGTAGAATCGTATGTTCAATTTTTTTATGTTTTTCAAGATCAAAATAAGATAAATATTATCTAAAAGTACAAAATGTTGGTAAAAGTTTATACTTTCATTAATTCCTTAAACAGTTGTCACCGCAAGTCGTTATACGGTATACCGTTACGCTTTATAGGTGCTTGAAACATGATGACAGTGACAAATTTGATGCTGATGCCAAAGTTCCTAAACTCTTAAAGTAATCCTAAAAAACTCTCGATAGTCACTAAATCTGACCTAAGTATTCATATCTTATTTCAATCTGGTCGGTCGTTGGCTTTGGTATTTACAAATTTTCCTTTTTTGTTCAACGTCACCTGTAAGAAACCCTTCTTACAAAGTTTACTATCTACGAAACTTGCCAACAAAAGCCGTAATTGAAAGATCGGAAATTCCCAAGCAAGCACATATTTCACGAGCTTTCTCTCGCCGGATAATATAAGAATATAGAGGACAGAATAGGATATAAAATATGGGGTCCTTTCATGAATCTTATTAAGATATCCTCCGAAAACTGCTGGCGATGGACTTATAGTGAATTCATGTGAGCGCGAAAGAGACGGAGAGCGTTGCGGTTTACGTATATTAAAATAATACAGCGGGTAAAGAGGTGCGACTCTCGGATATTTATCGCCGCTATGAATATGATTTTCTTTAATAGCGGATACAGTTTTCAAAGCTAAAACATTTACCATCAAGTTGATTTAAAACAGTGATTTTAATGTTCCTTGTCATGAATTTATTGCTCTATATTAGATTCAATTAATATTTTGAATTTTAAAGAATAAAATATTAAATGCAAACGGTTTTGTTTGAAAAAAATATGATTTGCGATCTTATTTAAAGATTATGAAGAAAATAAAGTTCCACACATGCATCCCTTGTTAAAAGTTCGACGCGGGGTGAACCGGCAGCTGATATTGAATAAAGTTTTGGCTATAAATATTCCCTTAGCTAACTCCAAAACAGTGTAAGCCCGCTTAGTTTTAACATTTCGCACGAAGCAGGTAGATATTCGCCTTTATATTTTGACTACAGTTATTTTCATTAGATAGATTTACAGCAACATTTTTCAATACAAATATACATATATAATAGTCAGAAATGATTTTGTTACATGTTAAAAAATAAAAACAAAAACAAATCATGATGGAAAGTAATTTTATTATTTTTCATTTAAAACATCCCTAAGCTGTAATCTATCGTGATTATCTTAATACGTCATATTCCTCCTACAACACCTACCCCTCACCATGAGATGCGCGAGCAAACTTTTTTCATTGACTGTCCCTGCACAAACCGCGGGGGCGCACAATATAATTCCTTACCTCGTAAATCTTAACTTTAAGATGCAAGAGGGGGGGATTAAAGATCAGTAATCTCATACAGATGAGTTATTGCCCTCCTCTGCGATCCTCTTTGTGACTTTAAGAAACTAAGAGATTTTCTTAAACGTTCGAAATTAATTTAGATAATGATTAATGGTATCTTCGGTAAGCAGGAAGCGGCTTATTTGCATAATTGGAAATAAACGGTGTTAGGAAATTTAGAGGTAAAGATGTTTACGTTTCGAATAAATAAATACGCTATGTACACGAGGATTACTTTTGTTTCTATACGGCCGATGCTTGCCACAGTAAATATATATCATCCGGTCGGTCGTTTAAAATCTGTGTTATTAAATATGATCAAAGCCAGCTTTATGGCTGATTAGTTTTTTTCAATAAATATGTACTGGTACAAAGCTACATTTTAAATATGTTTATATTAGTATTTGTTTTTTTGCTGTTTTCGTATTTCTTGCCATAACAGGGCGATATTGTCGCTAAGCGACAAAACCTTTATAAAAATATATAAATATGTTTCACATAAAAACGAGATATTTTTTCGTTTGGAAAATGTCATGTATCTATCAATACTTAAAAATCTCAGAATTTTCATTGGTTCGTATCCATTAATATAAAAAATCTGAAAAGGGAGAAAATTAATTAAATTTCAAAATTCCTCAACTTTAATGACCTTGTAAATTATTCGGGATTTCTTTATCACCACCAATCATCCGGTTGAAGAGAAACGAGCTTATTCATAAAGTAAATAAGGCTGAACTGAGCATTATTCGCGCGAGGTGAAACAACAAACATTACGGACATAAATCTAAAACGTATCTCGCTGCGAGTTACGGACACTACACACGGACTCGAAGAACGGCAAACTTCAAGGATCTTGTTTTTGTCATCTTATCTGTATGAGTCACATTTCAAATGTGTTGAAGAATAAATTGGTTTTTTTTTTGCGGAAATAAATACCCAAGTTCACATTTGCTACATAGATCTCTCCTTAACTTTTATTGGTATCGATGAGACATATTTTTAAACTATGTTTATTTCGCGGAAAACGAGGATAAAATGGCTTTGGTAATAAGTAGCTACACGTGTACCTTTAAATATTAAGAAGCCATTGATGTGAAATCTGATAAGGTATTAATATTAAACCTAATTCCGTTTATGCAAACTGAATTTTCTATATCGTGTTTGTCTACCTTAAAGACTGTCAGTCTGATTGTTATCTGGAACAGTCGCGCCATAAGACAATTGTAGCGCAATAATAAAAATGTTGTATAGCCGTCGTAATGATATTGTTACTGTCGGTAATGCATTGTGCCCCAGATAAAGGATAAACAGGACCCAAAAGACGAATAGACCAAGTAAAAGGTGAATAATGGTCGCTTATCTTGGCAATTCGACAAAAGTATTCCAGAGATTGCTTTCGGAGATTATTGTAGGAGTTCATAACCAAATAGTCTATAGAAACTATATCAGGATCGTGTTATTGATGAGTTTTAATAACATCGACTTAAACATTCGATGTATTATAAATATTACCGAACAACAGTTTTCGTTCCATTCAAAATTCCTCCGCGTAAACACAAATCTAAATGTAAAGTAACATTTGAACAGACAACTCCGAACAAAGTTGCTTTATTTACGACACGCCATCAAGATTTTCTTTCAAATTTCCCGATGAAAACACGCATTTACTCCGTTTATTATCCACTCCGTCGACCTCTTTACTTATCTCCGGCGAGAATATTGTTAAAAAACATGACTTAGGAACTGGAAGACCCATTAAGTAGGTCTATTCATGTGGTAGCTCGAGTAAGGAAGGGGGGGAATGGGGGCGGAATAAATAGAAATAAAGAAGAGAGTTGTTTAAAAATGGTACAAGCGGGTATTCCGCGAGATAAGGCTGCGTTTCCGGTGTCTCCCGCCACCCCGAGGTGGCGCTGCCGTCGGCGCCGCACTCGAATTATTTCAGCGGTTCGACGCTGAAACCCAATGTCGTGTCGCTGTCGTATTCAACACTTTAAAAATGTTAAGAGTTTTCGTGTTTGCAGAGAGTACTTTATGTTATCGATGAACTTGAGTAAAAACTTAAAGAATATTTATAAAGCTTTCCATATAATTATTGTCATATGAGAGTTATTTGGGATTTGATGTATCATATGTACAAATAATAAAATAACAGTCCATGACCACAATAAACGTTGAAAGCTTTTAACCGTTACAAAATTGTACTAAAACTACCCCACTTGTAGCAAAACAATTGCCGCCTTAGATGAATGAAAAGATTTTGGGTTTGTCGATGAACAAGGCACATCACTACAGGGAGATCTCAATGGAGCGACCGTGTCAGATGCCCGCCGCTGTTTCTTAATTTCCTCTTGCACAGATAAGATTGGCTTTTAGCTTTTTATTCAATTTTCTATGTCTCATCTACAGTTTTACAACTCCTGACAACTTCGTTTTGATGGCCGTTTTGCTTACAAAAAACATTTATGGCTTTTTAAGATTCTGCAGTACGTAATTAGTTTATTAAGTGTCTGGATAATAATTGTCTTAGTCTATCAGTAATTTGTAAATCGGAATACACTTTCATAATATACCTACTATAAATTTAGTTAGATCTTTTAAAATGTGGTAAGCGTCCGCCTCGCCTGATGGTAGTTAGTTATTACGCTTATGTAGCTTAGTTTTATATTATAAACTCAATTAAATCAAAACATAAAAGTAAAAGATACAATAACACTGCTCTTATTAAACGTTTACCTCAAGGTTATGGGTGCATATCCAATAAAAAGCATTTTGATGATTTAAGTTGAACTATAATAAAAGGGAATAATCTAATTTATTTGAATGGCTCGGCATTCGTTTACGATTTCTTTACGTCTCGTGCGATAAAGATTGTGCATCGGAATACATTAGCGTTCGCGCGTTATCTTCAAACATAAACCGAACTTAGCTATGACTGCATATTTCCCTCGCGTTATGTACGAATAGACGCATTTACATTATAAATTAAACTGCAAATTACTTCTTTTCTTGTACATATTTCTAAAAAATATTCATGGAGAAAGAAAACTGTTAGGGAAATAAGATTTAAATGTCATCACTCACTAAACATCACAACTTGGTCGAATTAAGAAATCAAAACATCAAACAAGTAAAAATTCCATATAAATCAAATCTTCAGTGTCGGTAAATGATTCAATTCTTCAAAAGCTTTGGTTTAAATGATAGATGGTTCCAGAAGAACAATTCGAGAATGAAATATTTCTGGTCGAATTAGAACGGAGCAGATTCTTGGACTGAGTTGTGATAATCGCGATGCGATGGTTTGACACCTCGTTGTGAGGGGGAGGAAATTATAAGGGCCTTGTTACAGATGGTAAATTTCACTGAAAGCTAAGTAATATACGCTCAAAAGCTAATGTTTTCAAACAATCAGTGCTAGGCTGACAACAGGCTTACAAAAGTCGTAGCCATCCTATTTAGGTTACTTTATGATAAATAAAGAAAATCAGTTTAATGTTTTTCTTAAGATTGTTAAAACCATTGCGCAGTTACAGAGAAATTCACAAAATACATTATTACATTGCTTCAAAATAAATATGATATATAGTGTAGTGACACATACTGAG
Organism: Choreutis nemorana; assembly: GCA_949316135.1. NCBI lineage: Eukaryota > Metazoa > Arthropoda > Insecta > Lepidoptera > Choreutidae > Choreutis > Choreutis nemorana. Next base: position 8,277,141 of record OX438598.1, read on the forward strand.
TACCTAAGTATTACATACCAAACGTCATGTACATACTCTCTCTGTCTAACCACATCCTAAAAATCTAACGTTTTGTTGCGAAGAGACTGTATTTTTAAAGAGGAAATTTCCTGAGGTGTCACATTTAAGAGGGCTGTCCATGCCTTATTGTGGGAGTTACTGTGGTGTACGCCTGATTAGCTCTCACCCTACAAGCTCCCTTAACTCGCAATTAACAATTTTGATTGCCAATCGTTAAAAATTTGCTCGCTTTGTCTTACAGCCGTAGTAAACCTGCTTACTTTTGTTGTTAAACACGAATGTCTTAATTGTATTATTTTAGAAGTGAAGGGCTTTTTTGTTGGTTGAATTTAAGGAGTTGAATTAATTCTAAATGTGTTGCGAATTCAAGAATACTTCGTTATTAAAGAATTTTAAATGATTCTAATTGTTTTAGTTAGAAATGGCGTGGAGTTTATGGACGTGTAATTAAAGATCCAGTCGAGCATAGAACTTCCTTATGATGTTTCTGATACTACCAGCTTTTATGAATTACTGAAAGAGATTCTCACTGAAAATAACCGTTGCTTAAAATTATTACATTGGTCAAGTTGATAGTCTAGCATAAAGGACGGTAAAAATGTTGCTTATATAATTAACAATATGAGGTAAACTTAACAAATGTGGTTAATATGTTGAATAGGAGGTAACATTAAGCCAGGTGCAGACGGTGGGTGAGCGTGGGATCTCTTCACCTGAGCGCTGCAAACTAACAATAATTATATAGAGTTGCTACATTAATTTCCTCTCAAAAATTAATGTTTGAGGCGGGTTTATGTCCAGCAGTGGATGTCTTCCGGCAAAGATAATAGCATGAATTAAAAAAACAATGCAGATAAATAAATATATGCGACGATTCACACAAATTGTTGTATTTCTCCCAATTTAGCTTGTTCTATGAGTACTTAGTAAGCTAAGCTAAGCTAAGATAGGCATAGAAATGTAGATAAATATAAAAGATGAAAAATAAAAACATCCATGACTTTACAGCAAATTCAATGCACAATTATTACGACCCCAAACCTCACGTGTCGTAGTTTGCTGTTAGACCACCATGCTACAGGGTCCCAGGCTTCATAAAATCAATTTGAGGGGCCATAGACTATAAGCCATCGTGCTTGGCAACAACAACCAATAATAATATGTTTATTTGCCAAAACATGAGTTCAAATAATTGTGGTGTTAGGTTTCAATCAGGCAAGTAATCATACTTTAATTTAGTTATAAATTTACTTCAGTTTAGGTTAGGAGATCTTGATTCCCAATCCTCGTTTCTAAGCCGTCGTAAATAAATAAAAAGTATAAGATCAACCGTACCGCGAAGTTAGTCGTGAGTAAAAACACCAATATTATAGTATTATAGTATAAATGGTATAGTTGTAACAGCTCTGTCAACACACAAGTTGCAACAACGACTGCGATTTAGCTTGACGTCAGGCGGCGACGTCGCTCATGCGTTAATTTTGTTTTAGACGACACATTAATTCAGACAGATTAAAATGTGAAATGTTTATCATGTAAAATTTGCATTTTGATTTCAATATCTTATTTAGAAAATATTGTTTTGTGTAGTTAGTTATTTTTGTGTTGGTCTAACTATGTTCCTCATTGTGCCCGGATAGTGGCGACAGTTTCGGAACCTGTCACACTGGGACTCAACATAAACATGCGAAATGCGGTGTGTAACACCACTGTCTACCTCTGTCGAGGGATTACGGCGTGAGTTTATGTTTATATCTTACTATGTACGTAGTTTATGTCTAATTATTTTTATCATCATCATCAGTCGGAAGAAGTCTACCAATGGACATACGTCTCCCTTAAATATTCCCAACCGGAGCGGTTCTGTGGTGCTTGAATCCAGCGGCTCCCTGCAGCCCTTACAAAAACCGGTTTAAAATTAAATTTTGAAAACAATAACATACCTATCACATTGAAAAAGGAATTGGTATTATTGTTTTATTTAAAACTAAACTTTTCAAAAGTTAAGTAGAAATGTTTTTCAACTGAATAATTCTCAAATTGATTACAATTGAATCAATAAACTGTAACCGTAAGGGCACGATTGCCTCCCCGATACAATGAATAAAAAATAAGCCAAGTCTCATCTTTATAAAAAAAGAGGGTAAAAAAATAATATTATCCCGTGGAAATGAATTAACCATCCCACAGATACTATAGCCTTGGTTAGGAAACGAAGCGATTGCTTGCAAGTATGGAATAGACTTTATTTTATTCAAATCATTTTTTTAATTTCTATACTTTATTTTTTAATGAAAACGCATGCAAGAGTTAATACCGGCAATGGCTAATGCTAATGAGACGCAAGTGACTCGATTATGTAGTAATGACACATTTAAAATATTAATATTACACTATACCTTAATATTTGTTTTTATTTAACGAATCATTAAGTTTTGTCATAGTACGTATAATTTTGTCGTTATTAAGTTTAGTCATACATATTTTTATGTCTAAAAGCGTCCTAGAAAATGATCAATCACGGAAAACGGTAGGTACTTATCAAACAGTTTGGTACTTATCAATTATATTGGTGGCAAAATATAAAAATGTGCCTCCTTACTTTTCCGACCTAAGTCTCAATTCTCGGGGTAAGAAGGGAATAAAATTAACAGAGGATGATCGCTAATGAAAATAAATTGGCGGCGGGAGATTTGAGATTACACCAACACAGACTTGGAAGAAAAAACACATAGAGGTACTTAACAAAAAGAGTAGAAAATTAACCAAGTTTTTTTCAATTACATTTTCATAACTCAAATCTTTTAAGTTGGTCGCTTAGTTTTTTCGATGATTTGTTAGTAAATTATGGAACTGTAATATATAATAGTAAAATCCCTGACCAAGATAAAATTTAAACCTTCATAATGTTAAAAGCTACAAACTTGGTCAGTCTTTATCTGGTTTAGACATTCAAAGACTGAATAGTGATAAAACTACGACGGTATTCAGAAATATTCAGATATTACTCTTGTTCATTAGCTAATATCAATCTCTCAATCTTGAACAACCAGCTTCGCGGTAGTATTATTGAATTTAATAATAAAATTTCAGCTGCACAAAAGTTAATTTAAAATAAAAAAAGGAAATGGAGGAAACATATCTGTGGGATGTTCATCTTAAGTCGATCCCGGATCAACTTTGAGTTATGACCCTCCTGATAAGGTAGTTCAGAGGGAAAGCTACTTAGAAAATTGCTTCACATCTTGTCTAGCTGCTACAAGCGATCAGCTTTTATGTACTTGGTAGGTAAAGTTATTGAAAATAATTGTTGTTTTTTTTGTACTTACTAACTAATGATTATTATTCATTATTTTATGTTTCTCTCGATTTTGTATAACTCTCCGTCAAGAAGTCGATGCAACGTAAAACAATTATAGTTTAATTTTAACACCTTGATGAAATGCAAGTATTGTCATTAAAAAATATTTTAAGATTATTGGCAATCTAACCTGTGCGAAAAATTAAGTTTTTTGTTGAGTCCTTACTAAGAAGCATGTTCTTACAACAATATACAGTTTAATTTGTACAAGTGGATTCATCCCGCGGAGCGTCTTGTCAATTAATAAAATCTGAGTAAGCCAGGCTTAGCTGGTTCCTTGTTATATCATAATCATGACTACAGCCCGCGACGTCAAAATATTACCTACTTTAATACCAGGGTACACTGGATAAAAAATATACTGTTTTGATATTTAGAAAAACTTAAATTACAAATTAAAAAAACCCCAATGGACATAATTGCTTACATTCGATTGTTCATCCCCACTTTTACCCGTGATATCTTTTAGATGGGGGAACCGATATTGATCAAACATAGCTAAGAACACGCTCGATTAAGTCCAACTTTCAAAAAAAAAAACTACATCAAAAGCGCAGACACACAGACAGATATATAGACAGATACGTCAAACTTTAACATCTCTCTTTTCACGTCGGGGGTTGATAACTTAAAAATAAACGATGCTCCACAATGTTTGCATTTCTTTAAATAGTAATAGTTAATGAAGGAATTGCTTAAACTTTGTTTTCGTTGAAAATCTGTATTCGCAGTTTTATGTAGTTAACTATCAAATGTACATAGGTTGTGGTTTGTACACCGTTATGATAAGATTTCATTTACCTAATTTAAAGTCTGCACTAGGGTTTATTTTGAGACATGAGGGCGAATTAAGTGGTCTGAAGTAAATCTTTCGTCTCCTCCGCCCGGCTTAAGTTTTATTTGTCGTTTGTTGGACACTGATAGCCTGGATACTGTTTCGATGTAGTCCTTCGTCGCTGTGTCAGAAACGAAATGACGATCGCTCCTATTTACTCGGTGTCCAGTGTACTCGGTGAGGGTAGATTTTGTAAACTGATAATTATTTTAAAAGAAGGTGTAGGTTATTTTTAGTGAAATGTTAATCATTTTGATCTCGATTGGTTCAATTTATAAAAAAATTAGTTTTGATCAAACACAATAATCGAGCAGTTACTTCAATGATAGGCCGAATGTATGGTAGATTTATTTTTTGTTTTTATTTTGTTAGTTATATTTTGAGTAAATAATGAAAGATAGTTTAAAGAAATTATATCTTCATATACACTTAGCCCATTGTTAACTAACATTAATGCGCGGCTTTACTCGCTGAGGCAGGCAGTTTGTAAAGATTAAAACTTAATGGCTAAATTAATATTAATATTAGGTACCTTTTTGCAAACGTTATCGTTAGCCTGTAAATTGCTTCTATAAGGTTTATAAACTAATTTTTGAAACTTTTATTAATACATTTGAGAGGTTACTTTGATCAGTTACGTAAAACGATGTGCAGTTTTTTTATCAACGGTTGATCAATTAATGCGACAATAAAACAGTGCACTTTGTCATTTTTAACCAACCAAATCATACATAAATATACATCATATAAAAAATCATCATCATAAATATGCAGCATGCATATATTTACCTCTGAGGCTTCAAATCAGTGCCTTTATAAAAATTTAAGAAGCTGTCGCATGATTTGCAGCATAGGTAGGTAGGTATATAATGTAGCTATAAAGATGAATAATAAAACTAGGAGCGAATGAAACTAAAATAAAATAAATAGTTACATACTGTATCACCTACTTTCTTTTTGTTAGCAAAAGTATTAATGAATAGACCAAAAACCTAAACGAGCGCCTGATAAAAGTTGAACTATGAAAATACAAGAAATGACCTTAAAGTTTGGTTGAGGTCAGGCTTTTTAAATGTTTTTTTAAAATAAAACACAGACACCCTCAACGCTTTTTAAAACGAGCTCGAGCTTTTTAAAACGCTTTTGGGGGGCTTTACATCACTAGAAATTTTGGTTAACGTTATTTTTTAACGATGTAAGGGGTATAAGTAAAAATAGCTCAGATATTTTTGGGGAGCGAGGGCATGAACCCCCTAGCCGCTAGTGATAAAAGTTACAAATAAATAAAATGTCATCTAAATGTGTGTATTGTATCTAGGTACAATATAAGACTATACTGGAGATGTCTGTATCTGTACAAGTAGATATGTTGAACTTTAAAGTAAGATCAAAGAATTGTTAGTAAGAAAGAGAAGTTTAAATCTTCCACTAATTGGTATAATCCGTGACACTCTGATTTCAAATGTAACTTCAATTTACTCTGCTTTATTAACTTAATTTATAATACTAGAAAAAGCCCTGTTTGTAACTTAACATTGATTTCATATACGAAAAGGTACTCACTGAAAAGTTCCTAAAACAAAAATGAATTCATCTCTAGACATTTATACCCGACTAACGCAAAGCACAAAGGAGGCTTATTTTACACAACTAAGGTGACAAATATCGCTCATACATTCACACATACATAGCCATAGCCATATGCTTTTTTTGCCAAAAGATCTTATATGATACCCAAAACAGTAGGAGATACAATAAACTAATCTTTAGACTTCGTCTTTGCTGTAATCAAACTGTAGTAAAGGATCCCGTAGCTAGAAGATCGAACACTTGACAAAGATGTCTGTAGATTCGGAGATTACAAGACTTGCGGTTTGACAGGTGATTTGGGTCCCCGCCGACCGCTTCCGCCCCCGCCTCCGCCTGTTCTGTAGCCGTTCCCTGATAACTTTATATTGACACATGTTATAATATTGTTTGACAGAGGCTATAGAAATGTAAGATAAATCTTCATGAAAATGATCAGTTGATTTATGTATCAAATTGTATTGCTTGAAAATTTCTTAATCAATACCATATTTGAAATAATTATATTATTATTTTAACTCATTTTAGTGATATATCCTATACATATATTGGTTGCAAAAAAACTAAAGGGTAGTCTACAATTATGTTTAGGTTCATTAGGCAATTCTATGTTGAGCTCGTTTCGTGAACTTTCGAAATTATTATTATTATTATCAGGTTTTCAATTTAAGATATAACATTATTTTTTTATTAAATAAACTAAATTGAATTATCGCAAGTTTTGCAGTCTTATCGCATCATTAGTTTTCGTTCTCTTAATCCCGTAGTACTATGCCCATTGCCCACCCTTGTTGTAGGGATGTATGCAACCGAATTTGTTTTGGTACGATAAGAGGGACGAAAACTTTAAAGTGTAAAATTTGTTTTTAAAGAGAGAGAGCTTCCAAACATACTCCTTGTTTCGTACAATGACATACCTAAACAGTCTGGATAGATAAATATGAGGTACCTAATAATAATCTCGGCAGTAAGGAAATAATTTGATATTAACACTCTTTCTTTCAATCCCAATCTCAATCGTCATTATCTGTCAAATATTAATTGAAAAATATAAAATAATATGGCTAAAACATAAATAGAGATGGAAAATAAAATTCGTTCCAGATCATGTTATATTCATTATTCAATTTATTTATTTTTCATTTATATAATAATTGAATGGAATAAACATTTAGCGAATATCTTTGATACTAAGCAATTGCTATGCTAATAAAGATAATGCTATTTAGGCGATAAATTTTATGAAAAGTAGATTTAAAAAATCTAGAACAAACAAAATACTTACAACAAAAATAATGTATATAAAATGAATACAATTTTTTTAATTTTGGAATGTGTTTTGAGTATTTGATTGTAAAAAAAATTGATATCTATACTTTTCAAAAAAATATCGACCTTTCAATAGCAAAATAAAGTAGGTACTACTTACAGATGGTCTTAACTATTTATACAATATTTGGGAATATCATCACAGCTTCACAAAATAAGCTTAATAACATCATAATATAACAAAACAAATATTTTTAACTATTATTTAAAACCTAAGAAATGTTTACACACAAAAGAAAAAATCGAAACCAGAAGAGAATCATTGAGAAGTATGTACAAAACACATTTTTATTTAGTTATTTGCAATCGAATGTTTAATTAAATTATTCCAAATAAACGATTTAGAAGCACGTCGTTATGTGTGATACTTCTTATATAAAATGCTGTAAATACTGCGTGCATATATTTAATTTAATACTTAGTTAAAACCTTAGAGTTACCACACTGTGAAATACTACCAAAAGTATGAATTTATTCAATCATTCGTCTGATGAAAGAAGAATAAAAGTCATCTTTAGAAAGAGCCCATGATTATTTCTATCAACAAGATGTGTATGATTTCAAATAAAATCAACATTGTTTAAAAAGTATCTGTCTCAAAAATTCTTATTTAAATAATGTATGAATCTTTGGATTGAGAGGCCAGTCGAATTACTCGCAATGTTTAATATTAAACGACTTTGGCTTTTGTAAAATACTAAAAAAGTTTCCATTACTAAATGCATTTGAATCTACTTTTGCAGCGACAAATAACAAACACTTTATGGTATCCAACTATAAATTAAACCCATTTATACTTGACTAGGTTCCATATTTAGTCACATTACTATACTAAAAGGGTCTTTTATAATCTGTAATGATGTTTATAACTACATAACATATGAATTACTTATATTTACAGTATATAATCGCTAAACATATATCGAAAATTTGTAAGAATGTCTACTTCATTATTATCTATTTTATAACAATAAATTTTAATAAATAATATTAAATTATTTACATAAGCTTATGACTTTAAAGGATTAAATTATTGTACACTTTGAGATTCATTTGCCACAAACAGGAAACAGAAAGCTTATTTATAAAATTATACACAAAATAATATTACGATATGATCGTTGTTTTCAAAAAACACTTAAAGATTTAGTTTTGAAGAAGACATTTACTATTTAGGTGTACATTTATTTTAGGTATGCAGTATGCGTATCAGAAGCTTAGAAAAATATTTACACACTTAACCTCTAAATTATTTGCCAAGTATTTTTGTTCTTAAGCCTGTAGCTGTGGATACAGAGGTACGTGATAATTGAATTATTCGTATTTTTAATTAAATGGCACTCTACACCAGCTCAGTAGACATTTCATTTCAGTCTTCGCACTGCTGCAAATGAGAACTTAAAGAACTTTAGACCATTTTCCTTTCGGCGAGAGCGTGTTGATGGCCAGGATGTGAGTAGTGTCCAGGGGAGGCGGGCTCGTATAGCGACATCTTCAGCCTCTTGCATTTCGCCCGCCGATTTTTGAACCAGAATTGTACGTTTTTTGACTCCAATCGTGGGAATTTTTGCCGGTATGGCATCCTGTTCAACTCTTCGGTGTATTTTAGTATGAGATTGTGTGATGGATGAGTGTTCATCGAGAACCATTGCTCTAGTACTGGCACCTCTGAAACTGGATCGATGAACGTACGGTTGCGCTTGCGACGTTCGTCCGAAGCTCCAGCAAGAGCGAGGTTCAGGCCGCTAGCTCCTTCACCGGGAACTGTTCCAACTCCAGGAAATCCACTCATATATTGGCTCATATACATGATCCCATGGCCAAACATCGGATGATTTGGCACCATAGGGAAAGGCAAACGATCGATATGAGGCGAGGAAGGTCTGTAGTGACGTTCCTGCACGACTTCGTCGTCGGAAGCGTTGTCATGATCATCAGTAACGCCATTTTCATCTTCATTGTTATTGTTGTTGTTATGGGAACTGTCGCTGTTTTTAGCTGGTGAGCGTTGAGGTGAGATTTCTGGCTGATCAGGTTTGCTTAAATCTCTAGGTTCTTGTTTTATGTCATGTACCTAGGGTAAAAAAGTTAACAATTAGTCACACAAGAATGTAAAATTACTTTTTATTTTTTATTTAAATTTAAGTTAATAAATAAAACTATGCACAGTTTTCTTTATTGTTGCTAAAACAAAATAAAATATTGTTTTTTTAATTACCTTAATTATATCTGGTGGTTTCGGAGACTCGTGAGGCCTATCGTCAGAATCTACATTCTTTTTGGTAGTGATCAAAGACAAGGGTGCATCAGGGCTTTCGGGCCTATCATCTGGGTTGTCGACGCCATCATCTTCTAAATCAGATCCTGCATTGGATAAATTATCCTCAGACATGACTGACATAGGGTATCTTCCAGGACTACCGGATAATTGCGGGCTTTTCAGTGAATTATGATCTTGCGATGTATAACCATCATTGCCACCCATTAAACCGTTTGTAGGACTGTGACTTCTACTGTTAAAACCATTGACCCCAAGGTGACATCCCAGTCCACCAATATTTCGTAACTCTGCTCGCTTTTGTGCTGCGCGTGCGTTCTTGAACCAGTAAACGACGTTGTTTACATCGAGAGGCTTCCTTCCTCGTCTCGATTCTAAGTTATTTAGTTCTCGGACATACTGCTGTATTTGCTGCCGACTCGGATGTTGATTTTCAGAAAACCAACGTTGAAGTTTTGGCAGCTCTAACTCAGGATCAAAGCTAGTACGCATTCTAGTTTTTTGTGTCGGATACTGACTTTGCACTGTCTGCAGGGCTGGATGCAAGTGGTCAGGGATAGTTGTTAACGTCGGAGAACGATTCTTAGGAACCGGTGATGAAAAGCTTTGTGGACTGAAAGGTGGCGGTCTGGGAGAAACTTGAGCACTCCACCAAGATTCAAATTTCCGACGCATATCTTCTGAAGGCTCGTGAAAACTGTGAGGTCCTGGCGTCCTATCCTGTCCCCTACATATTTGAGCCAATGTTACCTGAAACAAAACAAATATTTATAAAACCTGCTAGTCTTAAGGGTATTGGGCAATATAAAAGAAAACCTGTAAATTTTTTAGTAAGTTTTAAGGAGGTCGGTCTAACCAGTAACAGATATGAAGATAATTGGTTATCTAAACAGTAGCATTGTTTCACAGAACATGCCATTAGATTATGAAAATATTAGGTCAGCCGTTAATGTATGTGTCATGCGCTGTAGGAAAGCGGTGCGAGCGCTCTGAGCGTGTTTGCGCTGTGGTTAGTGCGCATCACTCCCGTGCCTTGCCGCGCCGAAACTTCAATCATAGTTTGCTCTAAAACAATGAGCAGAAAGGGCGTCTTAGCAATTAGTATACACCCACTTGTTCAACAACTAAGCGCCGACAGACCGCTAGTATGGACTAAGTGGTTTCACTCAAACATCTCAGCCGTAACTCGTTTAGACAAGGCATGCCTCCAGAAACTAAACTGTTGACTCTACAAATTAGAGCACTCAAAGCACAAAATAATTTCATTCAATAATGTTTGTATTGCTCAACTCCAGCACCAAAGACAATAAAAATGACCATCAACAAAGCGATCAAAATATTACTAGTCTAACCAGGCAAGGCGGCTGATAATAAAACAGATTGCATAACAATACAATATGCAAGTGGTTCATATCGCTAGATTAGTTTAAACAATGGTAGTGCTTATGTCGTCAGGGAGTTGTCACTTCATGAGACGGGTGTCGCAAAATCAAAATTAAATTAACTTTAGCGATTACGCGTGAACATTGTAAATCACGTCAGACGGTGTATTACAGCTGAGCTCGAGTGATACGTTAATCCGCTTCTTTGTTTTATATTTCTAAATAGTGGGGCCATATTTGTTTCCAGATATCGCGCCTCAGCTCCGCGGAAGATTTACGAGAAGTGGCGCCTGCGCGTGTTAACTCATGTCACGTGTAATCCGACTAAGTACGTAATTCGGTGTATGATTGCGAACATTTCTTGATAATGTACTCGTTGTATGTAATTAGAAAGGACAACTTTGAACACAATAGGCTTAGTCTTATCTGATACTGTAGCTACTTACGAGACTTACTTGCGCTCTCAGATTGATTATGCCGTAACCTTCTCTGAGCCTTGAAATAGCAGGAGGTTTAATGAGTCTTAATAAAGAAATTAAAAGAAAGATTTATAGCTTCAAATTGATCCTTCGATAGACTTTGTTTAAAAACTCTTTGAGTAAGATATTCTTGGAGCGTCTAAAAGTTTGTTAAAGTTATTGGAATCGAAGTGGCGCAAATTGCCTTGCGATAAATTACCATAATATCGCAAGCTGAGTTCATCTGCCGTTTAGCTGAGACTAACTTTCGTTCAAATGTTTGATTATCTGCTCGGTAAGGAATTCCTTTGGTTCATTTGTGTCGATTGTAAAACTGTTACAAAGCTTTGTCGAAAGACCTGACTTCATAAAGAAATTTGATGATTTGTTTCATGTATTCGCTAAATATTTCGTTAAATTATTATAATGGGCAGTTAAATTAACCTCTCACTTAGGAAGGGCAACCACTGAAATGTGTCACTAAAATTGAAACGGTGCGGCCGACAGAGCGCGTAAGCTTCGACAAGGGCGCCGAGCGCTAACCTCGCGTTTAATAAGATTATAAAGCATTATTTTATGGTATTAATAAGATCAAAAGCGTTCGTACATCTAAAACTCCTTTTAACCCTCTTTCGCGGAGGCTCAACTCGATAAGAAGAGGGCATACCCTCCCTCCTCCCTTCCGCCCTAACTCTTTCGCGATCCTTCATATTACAGCACAGTAAGTCAATCTACATTCTGGCATTCCATGACTTTAAATATGATATCCATCTGTTAAATAATAACCTATGATTCTAATGTTTTATTTTTATACGGTTTTATAAAGCAAGTTTTTTATGTTTTTATTTTAAAAAGAAAAAATATTCATTAAAAACTCATTAAAACACATTAAAACTTGCTTATAAATCTAAACCTAACGATGCCCTTATTAAGAGAGACAGTTTCCCTGAATGATATTTTACTGACTGCAAGATTCTACTGCATGAACGTACAAAGCAAAAACAAGGCGATATTTGGAAAATATAATAAGACGCCGGGGCGTGGATGAGGCAGAGATTCAATTAAATTTATTATGTATGGAGATCCGAGGTGTGAGGCGGCTCTAAGACACGACAAATTGCTATACCTTTTGAAATTGAGAAGGTGAAATATTGTTATTGTGAACATACTCTAAATTAAAATAAATTAACTTTAATTAAGCATTAATCCATTCATCACATCACTATCGACAAGTCAATCTACCTCTTTAATATAGCTCACAATACAACATTACAATGAAAAAAGCAAGTCTATATTTTTGTCATAACGTCTAGTGCAAGCTTTAGTGTGATGGTTAGACACAGACACAATTTTAATATTTGTGATTTTGTATAAATAAATGCATAAAAGTCAAGCAAACAATTATTATAGTTGTATTCGTGTAAATCGTATCCTACGAGTATTTTGAAAGTAACAGATGCCGGCTGATGACTACAACGGACCGTGCCAAATTTAAAAAAGAAATCGATGTCGATATCGATAAATGCTAATGTAACAAGATATACAAAAAGATTTACTGAAGCCTTTGAACAATTGAAACACTAAAAGCTTCACCCCATAAACAAAAACAGTCCGTACAATATAACAAATTGTAATAATAAACACGAATTGAATTAATAGGACAATACTTCCGACTAAACATTATGTCGTTTTTAAACATGCGTATTATACTTGTGAACATCAAAACAAACTGCTTCCTTAATTCGACTTAAATTGTTGATCCTTATTAACAAGGTCTTAAAGCTTAAACTCGTAATTACGCAGACTTCTTATACCTAAATCTGACTCAACTCTCTGAAGACTTTAAATCTCCACGATGATGTTTTGTATTAAATGTGTATGTATTTTGTTTGGATTGCTTTGTTTTATCCTTTGCTAATTAGCTTCGTTATTACATACAACATTCATAATAAAAATACTTTGAAATTTTGATGGAGTTTGATACGTTAGACAGGTTGATTAAATAAAAATTATGAATTCAAAGGTTTATTAGGGACTAATTAATGTTTGGTTTTTGTACATCAGTTCTATGACTTTGCCAATAACTGTTGCCTACAAAAAATAAGGCGCTTGCCTATTTTCATGTATTATTGCAATCAAATAGCATACGAATCTTCATCAGAATCGAATGAACATAATAGATTTTTAATTTTTTTGCTTAATTAAATTAACCTGCAAAACTAAATACCGTGCTTATTTCCAAAAAACGAATATGGATTAAATAATACAATTGTTATTAATTTCAGCTGAAACGTAGGTAAGGTTTCATTCAATGGATATGCTTTAATATCAAAAACAATGATTTCCACAACAATAATGGTTCAAGGTATAATTTCAGTTGGCGTTCATGTGGAGTACACAGTAATTGTATGTCTAAACCCACATCTTTCACAAAATATTCTAGCCTAATAAATATTTATTTTTATTATCTAAGGCAATGTTAGAAGCTAGTCTTTCATTAGTGAGTCAACTTTTGACTTGTGAAATAAACAACATTTAAGAATTACCTTACCAGTAAGGTAACTGTGCAAATAGTAGTTTTGCCCTTTAAGTTCATGAAGCTGGTCAAGCCAGTTTTTATCTTTACCCTTATACATCTTACTTCTACACGGGATGATTGATTGGCTGCTGTAGTATGGACGTAATATGCAAATACCTAAATTTTCGTGATCCATAGTAAATGATTTACTGTTCCCTTTATTACATGTTTTATATAAGTCCGGGGTTACAACAATCAAGTAGGAAAGTACACAGCCGCGTCGCTATTATTGTGATCAGAGGTTTAGCTCAGTCTACCATATACCCTTTGTCGCTATACACGAGATATCACAACTCAAATTAAATACCTGATTCATTTAGACAGACTGAATAAGCAGGACAATAATAAAAGGATTTGTATTTGATTCTGGACAATTACCGTTTCTAATTGACACAATGTTTTATTTTATTTTTTAGACATCCTTCCCCCTCTTTATTTAGATTTACGGAACTAAGATAAATTTTCTTTGTGTCCATATCTAAGCTCCTATATATCGTTGATTCTGATAAAAACATCTAAGACCTCTGGCCAAATACTCATGCTCATCATATAGAACAAGTATTCCAACCCAGTCATGTAGGCATCGCATCTCAATATTTTTAACGACACAGTATTAAATCATAGTGCAGGGCAGAGTCAATGTGTCGAAATGTGATTATGGCACTCGTAATATTGTTTTTTTAACTCACATCATCTAAAGGGCAGCCAGTTGATATAAGGAGGGGCCTGCTCTGAACTAACAGGAGCCTTAGTAGCTTGTCCTTAATATCTTGAAGCGGAGTGGGCCTGGGCCTTAAGAGCTGGATCCTGAGAGTGGCCACAGTCGTCAGCTCACCAAGCACCTCACCAACAGTTGCTAGGGGTACGTCTGATATACGATCGAATGTTAATGGCTTCCAATTGTTGATCACCACTGAACCTGCAGACAAATTTATTTTCATTGATCATTTAAAAACTCTTAAAATACATAAGTTCCCTACTTGGCGTAAAAGCTTTTAGCTTTATTATATGTTAAGTAGTTTAAAACGATCAACAAAAAATATCGACTGAAAAATAAATTTAAATTGCCATTTTCTATCAAACAAAATCCACCTTTATTTTACTCTCAAGTGAGGCAAGTTATCACTTTCAAGCTTTAATATTATGTAATACCTCAACACTGACAAAAAGATGGTCTATCTATGACGTTTATTGAAAACACTCGTTAGCGAAGAAGACGAATATCAAACTTGTATTTACAATGGTCACCTTTAGCTGAAGCCGCAAGCTCGTGTGGATAGCCGAGCCTCATCATGGCGGCTGGGACGAGCTCGTGGAAGGCCGTGGCAGCGGGGATGATGACGTAGCTGTCTGTCTCAACTACAGCTCTACGTCTCCAAGCACCTTCCTCCAGGGAAGACACTGCCTCTACCACGCAGTGAACTGGCAGCGTCTTTCCTGATAAAAAAGCACACATTAATATTTGAAGCCTTCTTTGAAGTATTATAACAGGATCTTCAATTTGTTAAAGTTGTATCGAAATAAAAATCTTAAGATCGCAATTCTTAGTATCTGAACACGTTCAAGTATCTTATCTACGACGTCTTAGTCTGAAAACTACCCACGCGTTTGAAATCAATGCATTTTATTTTATATTATAATAGAATACCCATAAAAGCGGAACAAAAATGTTAACCCATAAAATATAAATGAGTAAATAAGTTTTAAGCTGGCCATTTAATGCTATGCAGTAAGACAGTCTGAGAAGACTCAAAATGCTTAGGAAAAAGTTGTCTTGTCGTTTAAAAATGTTTTAGCGGAGTCGACGTCAAAATGCTCGCTAAGAAGAGTATTAATTATTAAGTAACTTTTCAAGCGAAAAAGCAATGCCTTTGACTTGTTCGCGGCAAAAAACCTAGTGAAACGTTAAAATAATAATTAATCCTTGTTCGCAGTGTTGCGAGCTAGCTCTTTGTACTGGCCGATGCTTTCAACCTTCTTTGACCAGCTTCCTCCTTGGTGCGATATTAAATAGTTCTTATTGCTTCGATGCACTTTTTACAGTGAAATGCTTAAGTGCGTCTAAGAGCTTTATTAAACAGACAGCCCGCCTTCATTTCACACATTTCTTTTGAAACTCAGAAACCTTCGTAGGTCGTTCGACTAGCAGCCGATTTATTAAACATATTAATTTTAAAATCTATTTCGGGAACTTACTCACGGAATTTACATAATACTAAAACAATATACACCGTCGGTAAAATTATAAATTGGCACTTAATCTCTTAATAATTCACATGAACACACAGTTTCCAAGTTTTGCAAGCTTACCTTTGAAAATGCGGGGTATTCGGGGTGTTTGTAATCGCACAAAGTAAATTTCAATAGTTTTCGTGATCAAGTTCTTTAGCGCGAGGGGGCGCGGGCGAGTGAGGTTGTCGGTCAGGTAGGGGAGGGGGCAGGGGGGCTCGGCTCTAGGTTAGCACCTATGGTTTAATATGGAGCTGGATTAGTTGAGGTTTAGTCGAGGTCCGGTCCGAACCGTCCTTTGCTTTGGTCAGTTAATGCCCTCGGATACCGAACTATGAACTTTATTAATATCAAACCCGTACATAATTGCTATCTACCTTCAAATAGCTTATGTATACTGAATACAATTTAATGAAATTGTAAGTAAGAGATCCAAACAGATAACATAATGAAAAGTTTATTTAATTCACCTAAGCCGGGGTTCTATTCCCGGAAGTGAAAATTTTACACAAAAATGATAAAACAATACACTTCTACCGTTATTGTACATAAAAGTAACTTTTGTTTGAAAATTAAAGCTTGATGGATACTCAGATTTTATTTAATTGATTATAAAAGTTTATTCTTGTAAAAACCTATGACTACATGATAACCAAAATTATTGCATACGCAAGGATTTCCGTTTTATTTTATTTTCAGAAAATTAAAAAATCATGAACACATTAACACGTGCTACGAAGTGCTACGAATACTACGTTACTACGGAAGAATATCAAATTATCTATCTTTATCTGTCTATCTCTATCCTAAATTGATGCCACTTTTTCATTGAAGTTTGTATAGGATTGTGTATCAATAAAATAATAGATCGACGCATACATTGTGTTCAAAGATCACTTCAAATCAAGAATAATACGAACGCTAGGTACAACTCCTTGAGGTATTGTGAGGTCAAGGATTCGGCAATGTACGGTTATGACTCTGTTCATAGACTACGGTAAGAATTATTTGTTCGGAAACAATCAGTCTGTGGTTTTGGTCTAAGGCATGTTTAATTTACCTAAGTAAAAAAACTACATTTGAATTGTGATATACAATTTCTATTAATCTAGTAAAGACTTTCAAACTTTCTCCACTTTACATTATTAGTGGGAATTTGCAATCTGGGAACATCTCGCAACATCTACATGTTCGTGTTTAAGTAAGATCCAAACTCTACACTTAGCTAATCACCTTAAAATTGTAAAGTACTCAATCCGTTCTTACGTTCTTACCCATCAGATACTTCGCAACAAGTGAACTTGGGTGATTAGGAACGCTTCACGTTAGGCTTAAACAAATACGCTGGGATCCGTGAATCAAAGTCGCAGCTTTTCAAAGCTTTGGTGCATTCACCCCCATAAAGTTTTGAGCGCAAGATTTGGCGTTCCTAGCGCTAAGTGTGTTACAACTTTTACTATGTACCTGCTTAATAGAAAGCACTTTTGAATTTTGGCGTTGTTTTAATATTCGTTTTTGAGGCGAGTATCGCGAAAATAATGCATTGGACACGAATAAAATTATCAGCAATCTATAAACTATATCTCGTACACACAATTCGTAGAAAGAACAATTTATAGCACGTGCCACGACATCGCGAGCCAAAGGGTCGAAAAAGTATCCTTTTCACGACAATAAGCTGATTAAATCGCTTGGATCGCTGAGTTATGCAAGAAGGTCGCTGGATTTGCTTGCGTGTCGCAGTGCATTCGTGAGCGATGATCGAGTTATACCGGATAACTCGTGGCGTGACAATTGAAACCTAGCAAATACATCCCATTGTTCCTATAATCACGGATTTGCTACCTTTGTTCAAATATTACTAGCCGATCTATTGTTCAAACACGACCAATACCGCCGCCAAAAATGAAATTTTAATTCCGCTTTAAATTAACTATTCAGATCGAACTGAATTCAGTATGCATTGTTGTTTGGTAATGTTTCCGCAACTGAGTCTACCTGCAACAAAGTCTGTCAGGAGGCAAGGAGCGTTAGCTAGAATTAAGTCCTCATTCCGTCCGAGCAAGTAAAACCCGATTGTCCGTGGAAATCAAATCGAGTTTTGTCGGAGTCTGGACGGATGGCCGCGGCTAACCTACGCTGCTGGGGTAATCCCCTTACTGGACCCGAAACTTTCACCTGCCACTGCACTAGCTTATTCAACAATGCAAATGCAAGCTCCTTCAGATTTCCAAAACTAACACCGGTGTCTAATCTCACCGTCCTTTACGGACACATTTAACAACGAGGATGGACGTAGACCAGGTAAATAATAAAATAAATTTGAAATCAGGTATCGCTTCAGGTTGTGAGTGCAGAAAACTTGTTTGTATGCTTTAAAGAAAGGAGGATAGAAATAATATTCCTTCATAATTACAAGATTTTGTAATAAACTAGGTAACACTGCCAATATATTCGGAAAACTGGTGATGGGACCAACATTAGAAACGTGCCTATTTCAATAAGATGTTGTTAAAATAATCTATGCGATAATATTTTATGTTGATGTTTATGTTATGATGTGTGTTACTGTTAATCCATAAATTTATTTATAACGCATTTTTATTCACTATTTAGATTAATAAAGAACTAACAATTTTTTTTTATTAAAGTAAAGAATTCAAATTAAAGTTTTGAAGCTTGAAGCTGTACATAAAATGCAGGTGTGTGGTGCATGTAGGTTAAGCCAGCTAGGTAAACTGACCGTCTAGGAAGGTAACCCGACCTAAGACTTAGGTAGCCTTAGGTCTTAGCTACGCGTACCAGGGCTTACCTCCTAAACCCTTGCCGCTATACCACATTTTAATTCCAACATTTAACTTTACAATACTTCCTGTTGCTTTTCCTCATATAACTAAACAGTTGAGTTTAGGTATAATACTCTTGTGCGCTTTTATTTTATGAAGTCTACTGAAAACATTTTTATAAATGTTAATTTATGACAAACCACATACTCTACTGATAGTTGGAACTACAAAAGTGTAATTAACTTACGCTAGCAAATACAAATTACGGCCAGAAAATAAAGTAAACAGGTGTCTTAATAAGCACGTACAGTGTACGTATAGTTAGCGAGTGCCTTAATTAATACCTCAGATTCAACTAAGTGGAGCATCAGAAATCTAAAAGGCCAATTTAAATCAACATCACACACCACCCTACAATTAGCCGAGGGGGAACACTGGGGGCTGTTATAAGGAAACGTCATCATTATCTTAGCCGTTGTTGCGGCAACGCGCCGCACATGATGAATACAACTTGCGCCTCGTGTCGCTCAAACCTTTGTCTAGTCCCTCGTCAATCGGTAACACATTTACCCACTTACGACTCTGTGAAAACTTGCGAAACGAACATCCATTGTAAGTGGCAGATCGGCAGACACAAAAGAGATGTCGCCTCGACGCTTATCGATATCGCTGCGTCAAAGAAGTTCAAAAGCTCGGTTTAGACGCTCCGCTATCGGTCGTCGTTTGTCACATTCACCGGGAGCCGTGATTGTAGCCGCTTTACAAATAGCCTTTTTGATAGCGTGTCGTTTGTTTCCATTTTAATTGACAACTGTTATTATGGCAAACTTCGGGGGGGCGTCTTGTATCGCTTGCCGGAGTCTTAGTAACTTTGTTTCTTATCTGTAATTCGATTTCTGCGTAGAACGTAGGTAAAGGTAGACGGGGCTTTATGGTATGCGTGCGAGTTCAGGCATTAATCTCATTTGTGTAATAAAATCTGCGCCTTAGCCGCGATGGTAATGTGTGATCCGGCCCTGAAATGCTTTCCTCCGTTCGATAATCCTGTTAGGTTAAGAAGGTTTCTACATATTACGTGTTTGCTACGCCTTAAGGATTAAAACGACATGTACGCATAACTCGGTGCATAAGTATTGTCTGTCACATTAGTCACGATTGAGTTTACCGACTCCGATAAAATAAAATTCATAGAATGATTATGATGAATATCTATATCGATTTTGAACTTACATCCAAAATGCAAAAATATATAAAACGGTTATTAATCTCTTTCTAAGGCAAACGGCTTGGTAGTGAAGGCCTTCCTTTGTTCATATTGCTGTGAAATTAATAAAGCAAACGTAGCTTAACATTTATAGGTATTCATTATTTTGTCTCTACGAACCGGGCTTAAGTGATTAGGGAAGATGCAGCCTAGATTTGAAGTAAAAGCTGGCCCATGACAAGGTGGTCATCGCAAACCCTTAAATCTTCTCTGTGGACCAAGACAAGGGCTTTATCAGAAGCCACGACAAAGGAATCTCAACCTTAGTACCAAACAAATTAAAATACAAAACATGGAACTTGATGGAATCGTATTTATTGAAATTTTCTTAGCCGGTAGGTAGTCTGTCTGGGGGTTAAAACTACCCCATGGCAATAATGGTTGGTCATAAATAATTAATCTGTGGCAATGTTCGCCTCGGACGATTTACTTAATCGTTGTTTAGTTAAACTTACTTAACTTTTGAGACAGTAATTATAGGAAATTTAATTGATATAAATGTATATGGGAATATTTTAAATACATTTTATCTATTTAATACTCGTTCCTATGTACACAACACATATAAAATATATGTAGCTTAGTTGTGATTTTTTTCCAAATAAAAGACCCAAAACCTTTAAAAACTTTGGAATGTCTTACTTCGACATAATTGCCATGCAACAAAAAAAGTTTTGTTGAAGAGCTAGTATAATTTATTGTTATTAAGAAGTAGGCATAGCAGGACGAAGCCCCACAGCAAGCAACAAGCTGTCTTAAGGATTATTGGACTTTGTACTATATATATTATAAATCTTCTGGTCTAGTCACAGTGTCGTTCAATCTTTTGGTCAGTTATACAACGGATCGATGCGAAACAGTTGCTTAAGAATAAAATCAGGTTTAGAATCCTTCATATTATAAATTCAATAAGATGACAAATTTCTAGAGAACGTAAATTGTTTCAACTAGGAAAAAGTTTGTACCCACCTACACTCATTTTATCATTCGCAATGCACAGCACGGAGCAGTCAGTCGGTATTTTATTTAATGTAACTTAATTAAAGTGCTTTTACAAATTTGTATCGAAGTTTGTGGATGACCATTACTATTTGTAAACACACAAAACGTTAAATTAAGCCGCTAAAACTGTGGCTTTACCGTACCATAAAATCCGCAATACTATTCTCAATCAATGAGGATTGCGACCAAATAATCGCATGCACTTAATGAATGCATTTGAAAAGTTAAAAGCCCGACGTGAGGCCGCGTCCACAGCGAGCGCGGCAACTATAATTAACGCAGTAATTCTGCGCGTGGTGCGCGTGGACGCGGGCTTAGCGGTATCATCGTCTAAATTGTCCTAATGCGCACTCCCGTATCGTACGTTTGCAATCATTAATGATTTGAATACCAATTCAAATTACTACATTATTTTAAATATTCCACCAATATAGTTGCATACCTACTCAAATAAGTCCAAGTTCAATTAAAATTGTAATTTGTAAAGAACTTATAAATGACATGGCACATTCAAAGCGTTCGTATGAACTAAGGCTGAAAATAAATCAGACTGAGTTTAGGAACACGCAGACAGACCCGATTTAGTAATTAATTTTACCGCGCGAAGAGCTCTAAATGCACTAGAAACTATAATCCTCATTTAAAATGGGAAATAGGCGACTATTCACTTTGCCATCAAATATAATTTTGGCTTCTAAACGCGAAATATAATTTTGTGTTCACCAAATCCCTTGAGCCTGACCAAATTAATGTAGCTCCATGTACGTTTTCATTGGCGAACGTTATAATTACATATTTAACACTTGATAATGGTTACATACGAAAATTAAATAGGTACAATCATTATTCTCTTTACAACTAGATATTTTAGCCCAATTGTGCGAATCAATTTGTATCTAAATTAAGTACGACGTAGGTACGAAAAACAACAAACAATTTCACGTCGAAACAATAAATGGAGAAATTTAATTGAGTCTCAATCCACAATCATTATTAAAAACTACTCTTATTTTATATTACCATTTTCTGAATGACAATCCGCGAGAAATTTTAATACGATGCGATCATTTTCATTTGCTTTCGAACTCTCAATTTTTCGCATAACGCACCATCCGATGGAAACATAAATTAATCTGCTCATTTTTTGCATACAATTTTATATGATTGTGCCAAAATATCCGAATACGATGCATTTCACGAGGTTTAATCCCGTGTCATACGATAGCTAGTTATGGATTACTTTAGTCACGGTCGGCTTGTCTCCTTTATATTAAAATATAAATTATTGTAGGGCTGTAGCACGGAGATAATCCCATAAAGGCCCGCGATTGCGTAGTGTTTTTATGGGAGTTCAATGAAGGTGCCCTTCAAATCCGAAATCAATATACGGAGAGCAGACACGAGTGTGGGCGCGCGCCTGTGTCGACGCGATATCCGACACAGGTTCGGATTAAGCGACGTCAAATCCTGGATTAAGCCTGACCGGGCGGAGGCCGGGATCAGCCCGAGCCCGGGTCAGCGGGATTTACCCGGGCAATAAAAGTGTCTGCAGGCGATTTAGGCTGAGCCCGTGGGCAATTCCGCACGGCTACCAATTGCTGGGTAATTTCAACGTGCGAGCCGATCTGTCCGCACAAAGCCGTTCTAATGCCTGCCAATGGGATTAACCTAGTATAGTCTGGGTCTTACAATTTGTTACTTGTTATCAGAAAGCAAAATGAAAACGACACGGCCTTAGCGTGACAAACATATAAATATATTAAATAGTCTTATTAAATCATAATAAATAGCAAGGAGAGGTCCAGTATAGCGTTATCCGTTCGTTTGTAGGCAAGCGTTATTCGGTTATTATAGGGGTTGGAGGTAATCCGGATCGGAGATTCATTAGGGTGAGATTATACTCTATTGAAATCTGGCTTAAGCTAGCGCAGGAGTGCGCCGACGCCGCGCCGGCTGAACGATGGGATTCCTCTCTGGATGGCACTACAAAACTAATGATTGCCTACAAATACAACAATGGAACTAATTAAAGGGAACTTATTCAATTCCACAAGCAGATTTTTTACTAAAGATTCTATTAATTTGTGCTATGGTGGTCTCTGTAGCTCTAACTATAGACGCTTATCAAATCAGAAGTAACACGCAAAAATATAAGCATAAACCCTTCTAGTTTTCTTTAAAGGACATTGAAAGTTATATGAAGCTATCTATAATTTTACAATTTTATTGTCAAAAATTTATATCCCCTACTAATTCATCATGTTACCTTCGCAGTGAAACGTTTTAATCAAATCAGTTGATTAAGGTAATGCCAAACATAAAAATACATCCAATGATATAAGACAATTTGCACAAGGGGAGATGTTACATTAACCTTATTGGATAAATGTATAGAGTTATGTCGAAATGGATATACATAGTAAGCATCTCTTCGTATCATCCGCATCCGTAGACAAAGTAGTGAGAGATGTCGGAATGTCTGCTTAGATTTCGTTTTGATCCTTATTTTTTTCGGTTTTACAAAGGTGATTATAATCTGTGTACCTAATTTGATCCAAATCTTTTCAGCCGTTTTTGCGAGATTGAGTAACAAACATCCCAACTTTAATATTAGTTAGGATTGATAAACATGAAAGCGTCGTGTCATTCCAACTGAGCTTACGACCACCACATTTCTCATTCGTAAACCAAACAAGGGATCACAAGCCCACAAGATATAACATCACAAATTACAGCTACCTCACGACAAATGTTGGTAAAAGATTCCTAATATTCTCAATACATCAAACGCACCGTTCCGTAAACATGCGAATAAACAAAATCAAACATATATATAGGCATTGCCATCAAAAAGCCAATTAGTAATTACTATAATATGAGTGGTAATAATATTTTCCTTTCAAAAGAAAAATGATGTGAAGAAAAATTATACTCAGGATAAAGAACAAGATAAATATTGAAAATTTTCAGAATGTTTTAATTAGTATACTTATGGTGGAAAGTCTCAGATTAAGTCTTCAATTTATAAGTCAGTGAAATACCTACACCCAGAAAATAATTTGTTGATTGAGTAAGATAGCCGGTTGTATAACACGCGCTTGATGTCTTTGTATTGCAACATTGCAAACGTCTACACAAATTTAGTTTTCTTTAGTACACTACACATACAACAAGAAATCGATATAATTCGAACTTAGCCCAAATTTTACAGATGTTAGAGATCTACGTGTGATCTAGTCTAGGTTGGTACCACCTCACCCTCCTGTTTATTTCTGCCGTGAAGAAGTTCGCTGTGTTTCCGTTCGGAGGATTGAAAAGCGAGTGTAATTACCGGCACGAGATTTATAACATCTATATCCCTAAATAAGCAGAGCATAGGTAGGGCTCTTGGGGTTACACGATATCAAAGGCCTTATCCTGTCAATAGATGGCGGTATCACTTTCCATCAAGTGACCCATTTGTTTGTTTGCTGATGACGTTGTATAAAAATTTATAATAAAAACACAATCCTATTGGATTTAGAGCTAGCTATGAAAAGAATAGGTTTGTAAAGACTCATGCGATTATCGTTTGTGAGTCACGCGACCGTGAATATGCTTACAAGAATACTAATTGTAGCTAATCTTTAAATTTTAGGGTACCGCTTACATTAGAAACGACTGTCATAATTTAAATTTTCAAACGGTGTTCAGAAATATTATTATCTGAGTACGAAATTATATAAGAGAAATAATTAGACTGAAGGTTCCGGGTTCGAAACCCAGCAGAGGCGGAACTTTTTGTTATTTGCATGACGCATTGTTTCACTTTCAATTGCGTTGCGTTGTTTGTTTGATTTCGGACTTGGATGTAATATTTTTGTCCATACCATATCTCTGCTGAGCACCTGCGACACAAGATTACTCGTATTTGATCTTACTGTAGGGCTATGAGTTAATGTGTGTTTCAAATTGATATCAAATCAAACAATTTTTGACAAATTTATCTTTCGGGGAATGTTTAACATTTGCAGTACTAAAGCTTTGATCTTAATTGAGTGTACCCATAGTGTTACAACACATAAATTGTGATTATTGACTTAACCAAATCCACATTAGATCAACTTTTCTAAGAGTTTCGTTATAAGCTCAGCTTTCATCAACTGTAACAGCACTTCGTTTCCAGTTGTTTTCTTAAAAGGAAAAACATACAAATTCCGTTAACTGAGAACCCCTAGCGTAGGTCGTGGTTTTACCCTATAAGGTTCATTGACTGCTTATTTAAAACCCCCTATTCTAAATCCAACAAAAATATTTCAACTCTATGTCATAAAGAATAAGGTGCATTTGATTGAAACGGAAAGCTCGCTATTGCAAGCTAAAGATAAGCCAGTGGATTAGTTCATTGGAACGGAAATGGGATAAAAAATATCAATACATTCCTGACTGGGTTTCGAGCTCTCAGATTTTTTAGTTCCAAAGAGTTAAACCCTTAGCAATAAACAGCGTTTACTGTTGTAAAAATCGGCGAAATCTTTGAAAGGAACTCTTAAAACAGAACGAAAATATAGCTTGAAAATAAAAACCCAAAGTAACTCAGAGAGAGTGTAAAATATAATGTCCGAAAATACTACGCGGACGATGGCGAGAAAATCCCGAAAAAGGCCGGGATACCCTTTATCCTGGATATAGAGATTTTCACAATCCAGCCTCAACTAAATCCGCCCTGTTAAAATGGGTACACATAGGTAAATCCCATTTGATTCCCATATTTTCCTCGGATTTTATATTTTAAAAACACAATCACACAGACAACATTTTTACGGACCTAAACACGAACGCCTTTGTATTTTCTTGTCCTACGCAGTTAACCTAAATAGTTTCTTTTTCCAATACTATAAATGACTAAACCTGAGACTCCAACACTGTATAGTTATTAAATTAAGATTATCGTCGGAGGAATCTGAATCCCGTATCTTGCAAATCATTCAAAACAAATCCCGCAGCAGTCTACAGACGTATAAAATATGTATACATGTTCGTACGTTACACGGCCACTTGGCGCGGTCCGCCGAGATAATCCCATGTTCCCTCTCGCTCTAACGTGCAGGTGTGATGCGCAAATCCTCGTCGCATCCCGCTCTAATCCCTTATTTGAATCTTATCAGATCTCAGGAGATACACCGGTAGTGGTCGAGTCCATACTGTATGTATGTAGTTTTAGATTAGGGTCATTCAAAATCCCAAAATTAAATCTTTATTGCAAACTTTATTGAAATATCTTTATAATTGAAATATGTGTTCAAAAATGTGAATAAACATATTGAATTATAGCTGTAACGAAACCAAACAACTATATGTAAAAAAATATTAAGTTCAATTTAGGTTATTATTAACAAAAACGTTCTAATTAGCACCTGTCGTTTTGACACAAAAATTAAGCAAAAAATTAAATTCAAAGTTATGCGTGTTTTGTGGCGAGCAGCAACCCTAAGCGTGAACATAGATTAAAGGTGCGTCTACATTGAACCTGCGATTAATGGAGCTTTGAATACGCGATTGAAGCTAAATTTATGTGAGTGCTGCACGTCAGTAGATTAGCGACACGAGAATAAGCACAGCAGCTGTTACAGCACGCTTGTTACAACTATAAACTAGGCTTTGCGAAAATAGAAAAGTGTTCCGACCAAAAAGACAACGAACCAGGCTTTTAATTGGACAGTCATTATTTATCACTGATGGAGTGGGATAACATGAAAGGAAAGAAGATTGAGTTAATTTCTGTTGTTAATTTGTTTTTAAAATGCACATGATTTAAAAATAAGACAAAAATGTTATGTCAATGACATGTCACTCTGAATTGGACCTGTAGGTATGTCAAATGTAGTATCACAAATAACTTTATTGTTATAGATATCATGGCTTCCGGAACAATTGCTCCCCTAGGATTCGAGCCTAGAACCAATTATCACAGCAACCTACTTAAATCTATGTGCCACAGAGGCCGTCACTTAAATAGTACTTTTACAACCCTTAATACTATAGCATTAATGACGTATCAATAATTCATTTTAAACGGTTATTTATGCAAATTTTGCTATCTAAGCAAAATTTCCAAATCGTTAATTTTTATTAATAACTATAAAACTGTACATTTAGAAGTGTTTAGTTCAATTTGGTTTTTAACAAAACCCTAAAAGCATCCTAAAAGTATAATTATATAATGTTTTTTTATTTTATTGATAGCGTATTAATATTTGTAATTGTAAAATTTCCTGGCATACTCGTATAATTCATTACGCAAGCAGGTCTTAGAATTAAAGGGTTATTTCTTGCGAATACAATAAGATATCTAACCCTTTGTAGGGATTAAGAATTTGTTAAGGGACGTAAGCCTAGCTACTGGCTCTCGAGGCGGGTACCTTCGCCTTCGCCTATACACACCGGTTTTTATGCTGCCTTAAACAAACAGATTTAATATTTATCTTCAAGATTATAATGCCAAATTTAAAGGAAATAAATAGCTGCACCTTAATATTTCGGTTTTAAGATCGTATACGAGTTGAATTTTCAGAAGCTTAAACATTTAATGCACCTCTAGAATCTTCGTTGTAAATTTAGCCGGAACTTGAGGACACTTAATGCAACGGTCACTTATGTCTATAAAAATCTAGTTGTTAGTTAGTAGTAGAAAGTGTAGTCTGCGCCTAACATTTCACAATCTTAGTCCTCTACCAACCGACAATCCGCGTGTACAAGCCTTAATCTTGACAAATGGAGGAGATAATCCATTTCTCTCGTCCACATGACTCCATTTTTTATCGATTGATCACCAGCTCAGCTGATTGCTCCCGTCTGTTGTTGCCGAAAGGATTATAAACACACACATGCGTTAAACACCATACGTATATGTACGAATACATCGCGTCAACGTTTGCATGTGCTACGAAATCAAATTAAAGTCGCAATCAAAAGAATAACAAGTATATGCATTATCTTACGCACACACCTCAAGAGAGAATGAGATTAATTCAGTTTTTTCCTATTGAATTCAGCATGGACTTTATCCAGAAGTGTTATAAGAGCGATGTTTGAACGAATGGCAAGCGGTCATGGTTGTGTGTGTTAAGACGGGTGCATGGTTCAAATTGGGCTGAACTTAAGGAGATTATCTCGAAGTGATTGATGGAGGAATCAGCCCCACTACTATGACAACCCCCCTGAACCGTCACGAGGTACAATAATACGATGACCTTGTATGTTTGCTTGGAGATATGGAAAAATTAATCTCGCTTCCTCTTCTTATCCAATATAAAGTATTATCTTTATTTGCAACTTTAAAATTTTCTGATAACTACTTAATAACACACGTCACTATAACGAGAAAGAAAAAAATGCTTAATATGAAGCTTTATCATAGTCTATAAAACAAAGAAAGCACGAAAAAAATATTTTTAAAGTAAGTACGTGTGTTTACATAGAGCAACATTGTGATTTAGTGAAAAACCTGGTTACCCATAACCAGGTACATACGTAGACCTCTGCAAGACGCCCTCGTGACCTAATCTTATACCGTTCAGATCCTAGACAAGGATCTTCAGTAAGCCTGATTATCTCTACCTATTTCAGGAGTTATTCCGGGATACATCATACTTTTTACAAGCCGTTCTACATATTTACCGGCACTGATATCACTTTGTTTACTTGTTTACAAAATCTCACTTTTAGTATTTAATTATTGAAAGTTTTAAAAATAAAGTTATTAAAACAATAATGAGTACACATTAGAAAAATGCATGGTAATAGGTATTGATTTTAAAACAATCAAGTTATAAAAATATAAACTTGACAAATAGTAATAGTTCTTCATGTTCCAACACCTAATAAACTAGTGATTTCCTATTTTTCCTAATCCAGCTCTGGCAACTGTAACAGCATATGAAATCCCTCTAACAAAGACTGTGGATATCTACATGTAGAGGTAGGTAGAGCTAAGTAAAACACATAGAGCTAAGTAGAGCTCTTGATCCGGATGATCCTGGTTTAGGTGGCTGCCCACGGGCCGGGAACATCTCAGGAGGGAGCCGGTATACCCGGATTTAAGGAATAACTTGCTAAGGATTTCTCTTATAATCGGTTTCTTTAGAATGTATCTTTGGAAATGTAGTATTCTACCTATGGCGTTTAATTACGTGTTTAGGTTACGTTTAAAACATGTGGATTTTTTCTTGTTCTTAAAGAAAATTTTTATGTTTTCAAACAGAACAATTAGTCTTTTATACCGTGAAGAGTACCAATCATAAGTTTAAACAGTACAGCAAGTCGATTTATAATTTCTTATTACATAGTATCAAATAAGAGTTCAATAGTGATTCGTGCTCTGTAGTAAAGATGTGTGGAACTAAATCCCTAACATTGTGTCACCAAAAGAGATCCGAAGCTAAAAGACTTAGATAAATTAAAACGATAAGTCGGATATAAAACGAGTTTCTAATATGTAGTAGACATGAGATAAATTTCATAAGTTATGAATGATTTACAAACATAAACACCGGCATTATATTTAATGTGACGGCCACCCAACGAGATTACCTTTATTTGAATAGTAATCGCCAATTAGTCGAATTATAATATATTGTATTAATAAAAAATAATTGTGTGAAAATACATGACACACTCACTTCTCATATTTCATTGAAATTATCATCTTGTAGAACGAATGTTAATTACGATGATATTTTCTCTTGACAATTAAAAACCGAGATTTCCTCAGAACCTTCCAATAGTAGCTGTCTAAAATTAGAAACGGAGTTACATTACAAAAACTTGCAATTTTAAATCATTCATAGCACAACCTGTATATAACTTGTTACGAAGTGTCCAATGTAAAATGGCCCTTGTTCCTAGGGCGTAAGGTTTTGGAGATTGCATGAGAGGGATCATTCTTTTATCCGGATCATCCTTGCGGGATCAAGCTCGTGTCGCCCGGAGATAAAGCAAACCCCTTCTACATACGAACACCCTGTATGTTGAGCTCGGATCTGCAAGTAAGTACCGCGGTACAAAGTACTTGCTAATTCCAGTTTCGAGGGTTAAACTACCGTTTTTGTGATTTTATCCACTTGTATTGTCATTAATAACACGTTAATTTCAGAAAAAAAATCTAGCTACAGGGAGGCAAATAGATAGGCACAGTTTTAACAAATTTGTAATAAAATAACTAAAAACAAATGTTTACAACATTTGATTACTAACTTTTGTGCGATTATTTTGAATGAAATCTACCGTTAATTTTAGCAATAGAGCTTCGGTTCACAAAACATGAATATCTTGCGCACAAAATAAATAACAACTATAATACGACACAATAAAAAATATAAATCGGCTTATCTTTATAAAACCGGCTTATTCGTATTGAGTACCGACTGCAAATAAAACTTAGCGGTGATCTTAAAGTTGTATTTTAACTTTTACTACAATATGAGCCGGATTTTCGGAAGGTTTCAAAAGAACTGTAAACAGTTTGGTTCATTTCTAAAACAATTAAATAGAAACCAATCCTTTGATTATTACAGAACCGAGCCGAGTCGGAATATACAGATGACTGTCACAGCAATAAGCTTTCTATTGAAAATCATTTCCATTACTAACTGAGTTTTACTTATATGAAACCAGTTAAAATGAAACCACAAGGCATTTTATATACCTACCTACCCTGTACTAAAATAAAAACTTATTTTTATGCATGAAATTAAAATGCTTGACTACTGGAATACTAAAAATGGAAACAAATTTAATGTTTCGGAAGTATGTTCTGCTGCCGACGGTACGCAGGTACGGGTTGACAAAAAGATATATCTCTTGACGTAGAGCGTAATCCGTCGGCTATTGTGCAATCGCTAATCGCTAGCATCGTAGCCTGGCCCGGTGGAATTAATAATGATTAATCACGCCCGATTACTTCCATTCGATATTAACTTGCCACCGTTCCTTTGGAAAACCGCGCTGGAGCGTCAACTATTTAATTTTTGCTTTAGTTCAGTCTGAGATTCCGCCGGTTGATGTTTTATTTGAGAAACGCCAGCTTCGAAGCTAGACATGGTGGATTTTATTACAACTATATTAATGAAACTGGCCATAATGAAATTAAAAAAAAATCCCTTAGGAAAATACTGAATAAATCTATCCCAAACTAAGGTTTAGTTCGTATTCCATTTTCATTATGGGAAAATGCATTCTCTTGATGAAACATTACCTGTGTGTGCGAGAGTTTCTATTGTGTGTGTGTTATGTTTTCGTACACGGACTTATGCATTAAGCTCAGACGGGATGTTCCGGATTAGATTTAAGGGGTAAAGAAACTAGAAAGAGATACTAAAGCGGATTTACGATGCAGTCGAAAAGGACGGAAGACCGGTGGAGATTTAGAGATTACGATTCATAAAGAGAGGCGGATGAATGGAAAATTATTATTTAGGGTACGAGTGGAATTAGAGGGGAGTCAGTCAGTACTTGTGAATAGCTGATTGGAAATGTTGGGCAACCAGCAGTTAGTTCTACGTTGAATCTAAGCTCTCTAAATGCCTTTATCAACAATTTGTCGATTAATGTATGGTATAGCTATAGATTAGGTTTGTTAGTTTTCTTCAAAATGCACGTTCCTGTAGATTAAATAAACTTTACCTCATTTTTTTCCTATTTGACATAGTGTGCCTCAGTTTAACAAAAACTATAAACATCGATATGTATATCTATTTAAAACGCATCCTAGATACGATTTGAGATATCTGTACAGCAATAATTGGTAGAGATTAACGCGGAGATTAGCTCGGATGCTGCGAGGCGAGGGGATCACGCGTGACTACGAATAAATGAAACCGATACG
Organism: Choreutis nemorana; assembly: GCA_949316135.1. NCBI lineage: Eukaryota > Metazoa > Arthropoda > Insecta > Lepidoptera > Choreutidae > Choreutis > Choreutis nemorana. Next base: position 8,309,115 of record OX438598.1, read on the forward strand.
ATACATTCATTTCATTATTATTTTTATTCAATTGCTTCTTCCGCCGTTCCAATACTGTGCGACGATGATTTTTAATGCTTTCAGTGTTATGGCGATTCAATTAATTGTTTTACAAATTTTAAGGTAATGTAAAATTTCATAAAATAGTGTGATTATTTGGTCTTAAGGCAATATTAAAGCTATACTATTAGTGGTCTGTGGTTTTTATATGATGTCAAACGAACAACGGACAGCAAAAATGTTTAGGATGGCTTATTTGATCCCCAAAAATACAGCATAAGTGTTTGTTACACTTTTTCAATGAAAGCAAACCTCAATAGATATATGACTGCGCGGTTTCACACAATAGTGCTACGCCTAATTGTTGAATTGGAAAGTAATTTTAATTATGGGGGCTTACCAGATATAGTTTTGTTGAGTAGATTATTGAAAGCTTCTTTCTTGGGTGACAGGTGAGGTGTATGGGGCGTGTGTGGCGCGCGGTCGTGTGTCGGCGCGGACGGCGGCCGCGTCACCGCGCGGTCCTCCGGCGAGCGGCGCGGGGGCGTCTTACTTCTCCGGTACTCCGACGATAGGTTCTGGAATTAAAGGTTTTAGGTAACATACATCTAAGTGTTGAAATTGAAGAGGACTAGTGGAGACAAAACTTTTTGACTCTTCAAACTGTGCTACAATATGGTTGTGGTGTGTTTTCTGTTGTTGTTTAACAGATTTGCGGTATTTTCAGTTGATAATTATAATCTTCTTTTATGCAACGACAAACAAACACCTTTGGTCAAATAAAAGAAAAATATATAAGAAATGAAGGAAAACATTCTTTGCATTTCATGATGGATGTTTAGTTTGCAATAAGCAATGTTATATTAAGTTTTGATACTATTTACACGTAGTATATACAATACAGAAACACGTCTTGAACATATATAGTTGCATCTGTGTATGGTTTTTAAATCGTTAATAATCCGATCGAGTATTTACAAGTATTTAAGAAAAGAAACCATTTATTTTTCGAATCAAACAAAGGTTCCTTCGAAGCTTTAGAAGACAAGAGAAGCAAAAGTAGAGAGGACTTTACGATCAATTGAATCCGAGTCTAGACTTAACATGACTTAAGCCTTTGACCTAACATACATTCTAATCTATGAAAAATCAAACCACTTAAGGAGCTTCAAATTGAACAGTTGGAGGTTGCGTCAGACGATGCGAATCGTTCATGAGCTCAACTGATTACATTCATTGATGGTTGCCCACCCCTAGCGGTCGCCGTGTCACTTATCACTAAGGCCATAAAGTCCAAATTCGAACAGAATGTGCCTCTGACCTGCCGCTGCTTGAACATTGGACATGATTCCTGAATGTTTCGACCGCGTAATAGCGAATCTCGGCGTTTGCCTGCCTTAATAAGATTAATAAGTGTCCGAAATTTATGAATTTACGATCTTTCCGTATTCATATCATTTCTAAAAATAGTTCATGAACTAATTTCAGAGGGCCTCTAAAAGAAAATATTTCTAGATGGAGATGAAGGTTGAACGATATTATTGCTTTGAACGGAAAAACAACTTAAAAATTTTTGGTTTATGTTTTTAAATTAGGAAAGGTTTTACAAAAAAATTATCCTAAATGAGATTCGACGATAATTTCTGAGGTGTATGCTTTTGTATGATATTTATAATGATGCAAGAATATTTTTTTGAAATGTAAAACCCGCTCCACCCTTCCCCGCATACGCTTTCTCATATCCTTTGTTTTAGCAGTATAAAAGCAATATGTTCTGTTAGTGTTCGATTCTCGCCACAGATACGTCTAATGTCGTATTGGTATTTCTGATGCCGTTTGACCCCTGTTAACCCAGATTACGTTCGCCGCCTGATTCGTCCTCCGAGCCTGATTGTGTTGTGACATAAACTGTAATGCATTAGGTGTTAACTCCCGGCAATCACGGGCGCCCATGCAATTACAACGGATACGTTCCACGAACTATGGCCGAGCGTTCCATGTCTGCCTCACCGAGTGCACGAACGTTCGGCCAGGATTACAGTAACCGTTAAGATTTATTTATCTATCAGTATAGATAAAGGCGGAATACCACTCACTGATTGATAGCAGATTCTTACGTTTTTTCTATCCGCCTACAAAACTGAAATTTGCATTTAAAGCAAAGTCAGCTAAGATGACTACTAAATAACTTAGCTCCAATAGATTTACTTCCATTATAAGGATCTCATCAAGATAACTTTTAATATTTAAATTTAAAAATAATTAACCACTGTTAAAGTTCATAGATATTTATGAATATAAATAAAAGGTAACATAAATGGTCTTATTTGTTAATTACAAACAGATGCCTATAATCTTTCATTAAGGACCAAATATTAATATTGGATTTTACTATATTTGATAAGTTAAAGGAGGAGTAGTTTCTAACTACAATCGTCAAAATTATAAGAATAAACATCCGTTGATAACTACTTAAGTAGAATGTGAGAACTTCATTTGATTAACTGAGACTTATCATATCAGGAACTTATTTAAAATAAAAAATATTCTAATTCTATGTAGTCGCAGTAGGTAAATAAATAATTGTAACATAAGGAAAGATGTAGTGTTTTTTCACTTTAGAGAAAAAATAAAATTTTGTTAAACTTAATATTAAAAATTTCACAGCTATTTATATTTTCATTTCGGTGGATAAGTTATCAGAAGTAGACAAATCTAAGATCAACTGTAAGAGAGAACTAACCGAAAACGGAGGCATGTAATACTGTCAAGCAAACAAAGTTGCAAAGTATGCGATAGTAACATTTACTGTGGAATTACATGACGTTGTCTATCGCCCTGAGCTCTGATTAATTTATGTTCGTATATTTACGTTTCAGATAGCGACTTCTTGTATTTGTTCGTCAAGATGGCTTATCTTTTAATTCTTTAGCTGTCAACTTGAGATTAACAGGATCACAGGTTTTTCCAAAGGCTCAAGATTTCAGGTTCACTTGTTTCAGGAACATTACCAAGTTTTCCGCAAGTTAAAATATTGATAACAGAAAGCCCAAGCTTTCAAACATACGAAAAGATAAACAGACAGGCATAGTACTATTTTTATTACGTTTTAAGCAGATTTAGTTATTCTAATAATAATAATAACCACATTACAACACAAACATTGGCTCAGCCCTGCTCTAACATGTAATCTTGTATCGCGGGCACTAAGCAACGATATGGTACATTATACTACATCGATCAGATCGACATTCCAGCCCCGCCGGGTTTCAAACCCAGAATCTCTAGCACAGCAGTAGGCTGTTTACACCGCTGCGACACCGAGGTCGTCATTTATGTGTTTATAAGCGTTATCATCGGTTGTGATTTAGGTTTTAATGACCCTCAAAAATTACTGCCACTATCAAATGGATGACGATAGAAAAATAACATTAGTTTAAGATATTTAAATGATATATTTTAACACGAGGTTTTCAAAATGGGAAAAAAATCTCATTGAAGTGATATTTTCACCATAAGCTAATAAGGTGGATAAAGATTTTATAATGGTTTGTGACCGAAGCTCTTTAATAAATTTTTGTAAATGGATCGAGGATTTTTTTTTGGGTAGAAAAGGTGACTCAATTTTAATGTGATTTAATCTTATAATTACAATGTCGTTCAAAATTGCAATATCAACGCATTCATATGTTGCGTTGCTGAGTAATATTCTGATGAAACAAAGGAACATATATAAAAATTTAAGAAAAAATGGTCGCAACTCAATTTACTATGGGGACAAATTAAGCTCTGTAGTAATTTGCTGAATAATTGCACAATAATAATAAGTTTCTTTGAACTAAAATTTATTATTACCTAAAAATCGCCCCTAAAATACAGATAAACGTTTCCTACTTCTATTCGTGACCATTTGGATATAAAGGTTATCACAGTTTAACTTCAAACACAGTTAAATAATTTTATCCTACTGGATTTTAGAAGTTTTAATATTAGAACATAAAAATACTGATAAAATTAAGCGATAACGTCAATCAATAACACAGGACATGGTCACTGACACACGACCACATCGAATGGTGAACCAAATTGTTTGATAACATTATTATTAGGTAGGTATATTTGTTTTTCCACTTAAAGGGAAGCACACAACTGGGCCCGTAAAAAACCAGCAATCTAGTACCATTTTGTGTTAAATAACATTAGTTACTACTTTATACTTGTAAACACAAATTATCGTTTGAAGTATAGAATTTGGAACATGATTTGTGTGTCACATACAGTGCTTACAATGGGGATTATTTACAGAGCATTACTTTTAAACAGTTTTAAAAATATATCTTACATAAACGAACATTATCTGTTAATTAGGCCAGAGTAACGATTATAATGTTATGACCCCACACGCAAACATCATAATTAAGGGGAAAATTTAAGAATAATTTCGGTGGCTCAGTGGTTAAGCCATCGTTTCTTTTAGAAATACATTGCATTTGCCATGCCAGTGAGGCTTACTTAAAACTTACGTACAATCATCGATTTCGTCAATTTTTTTTTTGTGAAACTGATAGTTTGGAATAAAGATATTAGAGTTCACATGTATTAATTTTTCTTTTCTGTTGTCAAATAAGTATCTTATCTTATTTAATCTTAAAAACTAAAGCATAAAGGTATCAACACGTAAAAATATTCCACCATGAAGACCACGCGACAATTTTAATTTAAGTAATTACGCTACGATTTTTAATAACTCCATTTCGAAAATGTTATCGAAATGACGATGGCGGTCAGTAAACATTTGAATTGCTTTATTTTAATTATCTTAATTATTTAATCCTCGCTTATGAATTAACCGGGTTTTGTTTTACTGTTAACATTAATAGACTGGATATTTAATCATAACATAATTCATAAATAGAAACATTCATAGAGATATTTTAATACACAAAGTACCTAGGTACTTTATTATTTATTTTGTGCTATTGCGAAGTAAACAATTCAAAATCTAAAAACGTATAATTTTGTTTTTTATTTATTATTTAACTAGAAAATACTCTGTCACAAATAAAGCACTGATTTAAGCGATAAAAACTCGTGAAGTTCTACCTCTTGGGTTTGTTTCACAATGTGCAAGTAATCACGGGCAAATAAGCAAACGGTTCACCTGATGGAAAGTGATACCACCGCTTATTAAACCGACGATGCCCTTGATATCTGGAGCGCCAAGAGCATCGCCAATGCGCTATCCATGTAGAGGTAAAGATGTTTCATCTCTCGTGCCGGTAATTACACAGGCTCACCAATCCATCGAACCGAAACACAGCGAACTGCTTCACGGCAGAAATAGAAAGGAGGCAACCAACCCAGATGAATTCGCACATAGACCTGTAATAATATATGTCTGCATATCGTATAGGGTTAAATTTTCTTTAAACCACTTTGTTTTACCTTGTCGGCTCTTTTCATTTAGCAGTTCAAAGCCAATTCTCAAACAGAAGGAGGTGAATTAAGTTCTATAGCTTCTAAAAAAAAGAAAACCGGTCAAGTGTTAGTCGGACTCGCACATGATGTGCTCTGTACCATCTTACAAGATTAAACATTGAGTACTTTTTAAATCATTTCGAAAAAGAAAACAGAAAACGCAAAAAAAAAGTAAGAAAAAATCACGTTTCTTGTTTTGAGCCCCCTTTAATTTATAATTTCTTCTTTATTTCTTTTAATATTTGTTGTAATAGACGGCCACAGAAATAGACATTCTCTGAAAATTTCATGAGTCTAGCTATTATGGTTCATGAGATACAGCCCGCTGACATACAGACAGGCAGACGGATAGCGGAGGCATGTTAATAGGGTCCCTAAAAAAAGCATTTTTGACGATTCATACAAATTGACTTTGTCCTAATACAGGTTATTAATTAAGCTTGTCCTATGTAGACTAAGTCCGATAATGCAAAAAAATGCGTTTGCAGAAAAAATAAAAGTTATTGAACATGCGATAGATAGGTACTAAGTGTTTGCATGTAGGTAATATTTCCCTGATTCCCACATTCTGGATATAAAACAAATATTTAAACGGAAGCGGTTATTTTATCAGAACAATGATTACCAACCAACTTGTACGTACGTGCATGTAATACAATATCACGTAATAGATAAATTATTTATATTCATATTCGTCGAACAAGTAAATACGTAGGTATGCACTCGTTTTGTACCGAAAAAAAAAAACACAAATTTTACAAATACCTAATTCATTATAATATTCAACTCTAGTTACTTAACGCAACCTATGGCTATTGATTTTAAATCTATTGTGACAAATAATATGCAGCAAGGTAAAGATTTTTTAGATGTATCGTTGTTTTTCCTATAGTTTTTCAAAGATCATAAAACTGTTAGTTATATGGATAAATAACTAGCAGTCACATCTTATTTCTCTGGTAATTTTATGGAATATGGATTCCAAAGATGTTTTTGGAAACAGCTCGACCTGTGTACTCTGAACATAATCTAATTATCCACTAGACGTACCACGACATGACAAGCAAACATTGTTTTATAACAGTTTTTCATGTGGGATACCAATTAACATGTGTTCGCTACATAGGCGTAATTAGAGTAGTTGCGAGTGCATTTGCGTTGTTTTTGGATGGGATAAACACAGGCGGTAACATTGTAGAGCGGCCAATTTGGTAAGTAATGATTCCTAGCTTGGTTCGAGCGTGCTAACTCAATTTGTCGGGCTTTTGCTAACGTGTGAGGAAGAATATCTCACAAGATTGCTACACATTACATGGAGATCGCTCTTACTGTTGGTTTTAGCTGTTCACATTAGAAGCTTTGTTTAAAGATTTTAAATAAACTATTTTTCGATATCAATCAAATACTTTTGTAACGTTCTAAAAAAAATTTAATTGTTTAAAAAAATATAGTATGACACTTGCGTTTTTTATTTATAACGTTCAAGGAAAATTTTATTTGAAAATCAAATTTTTAAATGAATAATAAATCAGTTTATATCATTGAGCCAAAACTAATTTAGTAATCGATAAGGAAATATTAATCTAATTAAATCAATTAAGTCGGATATGTTGATTCCATAATCTACGTGGACAAAGTATTCCGACAACCAACGCGATAAAAACAAATATAAATCTGAGCCGTAATCACATAATCCATAGCTTATAGATAAAACCGATATTAGTATTCATAATAAAATTGTATATCAACACAGTCCTATCTATTTGCGTGTAGAAAAAGAAAGTATTTATGAAAGATTTTTTTTATCCATTCGAAAACACTTTTGACTGCTGTTTTGTAATTTTTATTAAAACAAATGTATACTGAGAAACGATTGCAACTTCATTAATTAATATCAATTATTAACTCTATCTCTGTGATAAGCAATATCCGTAGAGGGCTAACCGTTATTACTTGACTAATGAAAAACTCCCTCAAACTACTAATGAGCCGTTAGATTTAAAGACCTGAAAACATAAATAGGCAAATATACCTATGCAAGTATTAGATAAATCGGTAAGACTAGAAATAGCCTATCTATTGAGTGATATTTAAAACATGGTTCTTGTACATATCTTAGGTTTATCACAAAATTGATATAGAACACTTAAGATTCAACATGGTATCTCAACTATAAAGCCATCAATAATCAAGGAAAGATTATTTGCAGTCATGATTATCGCTAATTAATACTCAAGTAGCACACGATTTAATGGAATAACCCAGTTAAACCACTTGCGAACAACAGAGATACTGTAGACAGTGAATAATCAATTCAATTGTTTTCCTACTTATTAATATGTGTCATAAATTATGCAGCACTGCAGTTTTATTGCGGGGACCGTCTGGAAAAAAGCACGACAATATTGTCGAAACGTTATCAATAGGGCCGCGGGCGATTCGTGGAGCACATTAGATATTGTTGACAAAACTTCCTCCTTGATTAATATGCATCATCAGGTAATATTCAGTACGTGGTGCTGGCGATGCCGAGTGCTCGAGCCTCGTTTTCGCATGCGCCACACATACATGCAGAATTTTAGGCGGGATGCGTTTTACTGACGTAATGAAGACGAGGAGTAGGCATACTTTCCTTGCTCGAGACTGTCCAGTGCACGAGCCGCCCGCGGGTTAGACAAGGAGCTGAGCGTTAGCAGCGATGCGTTTGGTTGGACAACGCATATCGCATTCGGTAAAAGCAAGTTTTGTCGACCGCCGGCGCGCATTCCCATGCAAGGTATGCCCTCGGGAGCTATGTCGGCAATTTAAATATTACGGCTACTCAAAAACGTGAGATGTAGGTAGCAAGAAAGCCCGTGTGGGCTCCAACTCTCCGAAATTCGGATACACTGAATCCAACAGAAAAAAATAATTAGCCGGCGACATTTTTTCGTAATTAAATTGTAGCTTTTCTCGTACTTCAACGGAGCGAACATAATTAATAACTTGCGTTTTAAATGCAACGAGATACATCTGAATTTAACATGGAGGTTCAATGTTACGTAAAAAGGGCATAATGTCTCATAAGGCGGTTACATGTTGAGATTATGAGCTATATAAATTCTCTTGTTTTTGCAGTATCATTGTTGGCTTGTAAGCAACAGAATATTACGGTAACATTGTTTGCACAGATCCAAGTATGGACAGAAGCCATTCCCATGTCGGTACCGAAAAAAATATTCAAATGGATTCACGCGCGCGCGCCACCGTCCGAATTTTGCAGTGTGTTTGATGCGCCCGCGCCGATTCCGGCAAATCCGTCGCGTCGGAAGTGCCGCGCGCCGCCATCCATCCACCAACCGACGACGACGCCTCGCCGCTGCTGTCGATTGTCGATATGCGTACTTGGAGTCGTTGACCTCGATCAGGACCTTCGATATTGGGCTCTTGTGAGCCGTTATTAGTTAAAGAAGCGCCACATAACAAAGTCACCTTTATCATTATCGCACGTGATCATATCTGTCTCACTAATACTATGGGAACAAAAAACTATTGTTGTTCAAGTTTAAAGAATTAACTACGTACAACCTTTATTGATGAATAGAACTGTGTTGTTAAATACCTTCTTAGTGTATTTATAAGTAGATACAATTACGTTTGAAACTATCACACAGTTTGCTTGATGGAAAGATCGTCAGCCTTTTGATACTTGCAACACCAGATGTATTACTTGCTCGTTACCCAACGACTCAAACTCTTCATGTAGCTCTCGTAACCATACTAAAGCCAATACCGTTTTCAGTTGGGGATGGAAGTTCCTCAGACCAGCAGATTTAACTTAGTCAAAATTCTTGCCGTGCCCTATGAAATAACTAGTCCTCAATTAAAAAAAGAAATTAACAAATTTTTCAAAATTAAAGTTATGCCTTTGCTCTAAAGCGTCTACATAATTTTGAAATTGTTAATTTGAAATTAAAAGGATTGCATTGCATCATAAATTATTATGTGTGTCTGACAAATCGGCTTGTACCCTTTGAACGCCTTTCATAATATCCTCAGCATCCGACAAACGAATAGTTTATAGATTATTCGTGTAAAACATGTAAAGATTCGGATTGTGTCGGTACTGTGTCTGTTAGGGATTTCTTTAAGGCAATTAAAGCTGTTTCTTGTAAGAGAGGTAGCGTTTACCTGAATTTTATGACACCTTTACAATCCAATGATATCCTATCATGGAACAATCCTAAAATCTTTGACGTTTAGCCATTGTTTTGGCAGTTACGTCAGTTAAGGCATTGTCAAGTTAACATTACAAGATTGTAACAGGATCATCCATAACGGTACAACTTTAAAAAGGAAAACAAAAGAAATCTACCTGTCCGAAATAAGATTTAGAAACTTATGACTCTTCACAAAAAGTTGACTTATTTAGTGTGGTGAAAACAGATCCTAATGCTGGTCAGTAGTCTTTTAGGTAAGAAGATTAAATATATTACAAATTATAGTTTTTTTTATTTTTATTTATTATTAATATTTAAACGGGAAACCCCAATAACTTAATTAAAATTTACTTTTTCTTTCATTATAAAATTGCTATTATAACAAATAAATTCTGTTTGTCCTTTTTCCACACGCACCACACGCTCTGTCGCTTTCGAATTTTTTAATTTAAATAAAGTGCCTGGAAAAAAATGGTTTTAAAAACCAGAATAGAAAACTCATTTTATTATATATTATATATATATTATAACCGAAATACTATTAATCAAGAATCGAAAGTGACATACAATTGAATAAACAATATATTAGTAAGTAGGTATCAATAGCAAAATGGTATAGTTTAAAAGATAATTGATCTACATCTCTTATAATAAAATATTCAGGTCATATCTGTATCGATCTATTGATCATATAAGATCAATTCAACGAACTCTGATTTCTTCTTGTATCTTAATATGAGATAGGACGTTGTCAAGGCATGAGGTAATTAATGCAGTAATTTATTTGCTTTATTGAACAGTGAAAAGATGAAATGTTTGTATTCGTATTATAGGTAAGTAAGCAAGAGTTTTTAACGGATTAGTTAATTAGGTACCAACATAAACAAGGATTATATTTTATAATTAAATAAAATGATATAATCGTGAACATTTTAACACAACCATGCATGAAGTAAATACAATCAGTTGTGGAACAAAATCTTACATAGATTCGCCTTTTTTCAGATTTCCTTTTCTATGATCTAGGGGTTTTTCCTTTTTTTACCGCATGGTATTAAAAAGTTAACAGACAGCCATTTATTATGACAGAAAAACCATTTGACATCATTTTTCATATTTGACACAACAAATTAAAACGTACAAGATCAGCACGCCTGCGCACTATAGGTGGTTACGACATGTCTATCGTTTATTATTCCCTCAAATAAAGAATCAAACAATCTTACAGATATCAGTGGGGAATAGTGCGTGAGCACGCTTCATCTGCGAGTGGACGGACGGACAGAGATTAGAGTTCGTTCACACAGGATTTTATTCCATGCATTCAGTATCGATGCGCGTACGCATATCGGTGCACGGCTATTAATGACAGTGCACTGTGGAAGAGCAAGCGGGAGCGATTAGCGGTTATGGCCCGCTTGATACTTTTATCCTGATAATATTAACTCTTATGTGATTTAAATCATATTATTTCTTAAATAGTTTTCAATAGTAATATTACTTGCTAAAATTTATATTACATTTGATTAAGTTTAATGTCATACATAAAAAAAAACAAATCTTTAACAACGTACTCCAAAGCCCGGATCAGTCGAGAATCGCCACCGCTTATGCCAGAGCCGAGCAATTACTCATTTTGTTGTTGTAATTATAAGGGATGGCGGATGAGATAAATGGGTCGATGACATTTGGCTCCGGACGGCGATTACTACGATTATGCACTTTGATCGTTCAACTTTACTACAACAGCATTGAAATAGAAAGTACGGTTAGCAACGATAATACGAGGATACCGTTCATTATATTGACTGTAAAATAAATTCATACATTTGCACTTAGGTAGACGAATAAAATTTGTCACTGTTATTTAACTTAATACTAAATGTACTATCCACTCGTAATATTTCACTTCATGTGTTCACATTTTGTACTTACTTTATATGTTGTACACAAATATATACTGTGGTGAAAACTTGGTGGTGATTGACAAAGGCTTCAGGTAAGGAGTAAATCAAAAACACAAGTAAAAATTATCGGTATTACTTTAACATTCATAGCTGCAACTGTAGAAATATAAAACCCTATTGTTTTTCTTATCTACCTACTGAAGAACTCATTTCTAGCAATAAAATTGTAATATATGTAAATTATATTTTATATTATATCTCATTTTAAGGTAAAAATATATTATTATCAATTAATTTGCATTGATTGATTAAGAAACCAAATAATTAACTAACTTCTTTTCCGTTTTTATTATACCCTTATTTCTTAAATAGCCATTAAACAAAATAATAATCAAATTTAAAACTCATATGTTTGAAAACTAAATATTCAAAAAAAGAAACAACAGCTGTGTTTTAAATACTATGTAGTTGATATCGTAAAAACATCATTTACTGTGAATAATATAATCTTTATGTAAAACATTTCGCATGACACCGACGATGCATAGTAATTTTATTGTTTTTATTTCCACTTCAATGCTACCAGTGGAATAGTGACGAGCAAGTCCTATGCAGCTGCGAGCTAATAAGTCCTCTGTACAAATACATACAAATGAAGTTCCTTTAAAAGTGCTAAATGATTTACTTACCTGCAGTTTTAATTGAACCTTATTTTAACAACCGACTTATAGCTCATAATAGGTTAAAATACACAAATTTTCACCAAGCTAAGCTTAGTATGGGATATCGAATTTACCTTAACGGTTTAGCCATATTATTACGACTGATACATTTGGCTACAACGGTGAATTTATGCAAACGTCCACTTATTCGCTTTTGGCTAGAATGGATCCAAAATTATCCAGTAACCATTTGTTGATGAATCTGTCTAGTTCTAACAAAATACCTTTACTAAATACTAGCGTTCAAATAAAAAATATAGCCTATGTCACTTGGTGATGAAGAAGCGGCTCTGTAGTCAACTGGTCCCGCTTTAAATTTGACCAATGATCAAATTCCAAATATGCACAAGCGTGTACTAAAACTACAGGAAAGGAAAGTGACGTATTAACATACATTTTTATGCGAAAATGACGAAATGCGACTTCAGCTGATCATCTTTCGTGTGTGTACAAATTTGTAAAAATTACACCGGGACCAGTTGTCCCTCCAAAAAACATCTGAAGTCATGGAAGCCCGCGGGCTCGGATTTAGCGGGACTAATTTATTAGAGCCGGAGAAGCATTCTGTTGGTGAAAGGTTTAAAAAAACGGATGGTAGTTTCGAAAATTACCTCTTACATCCGAACTAACACTATCTTTTATGGTCAATATTAGCATAGACAAGAATAATATGGACAAAGAACCTTCAAATTTGTTTTAATATAAAATTCTAGTCCTAAATCATAACAAACAAGTGTCCAAAACAAAAGAGACTTTCATAGTAAAGGTTGATAAGTCAATTGGCTAGAACGCTTGCGGTCGTAAGCCGGGCTAACCGATTCTAAATATAGGCGGTTATGCTTACAGTCTTGGGCGCTGATGTCAGAAGGACTAGGATCTATCATTTATCTGGGACATCTCGAAGACTTGTACTTACATCATAATAGCGGTGCTACGACACTCTAGTCAAGTTTTTTATGAGTAGTGGAGTAAGGAGTTAGGTATTCAGAAAAGAACAAAGATATATTCAATTTATGGTTACGAAATTCTTAAGTGATAAATAGTTGCCGGTGTTGGTGATTCGATTCAACTGATGCACGACCATGCAACGCAAACACGGCTAGAGTCTTAATTCGGCCTCATGCCAAAGCTCATATCAACATTCTGCCGTGGCCTGCTCAATCGCCAGAGTTCAACCCTTTTGAGCACGGTAAGGATATGCTTCAAAGAAGAGCCCCGCCGAGAATGGATGCTTTGCTTACCCCAAAACAACTTTTTGACGTGTTAGAACGCCATTCTTTTAAGTGTTTTATGAACTGATATTAAGTATGCTTAAAAACTGCGATTTCCTGATTTATGTTAATAGTAGTTATATAATATAGTTAAAAAATCATATTAATTAATTTAATGTTAACACAATAAAAATTCTAGACAATACTATTGTTTGGCCTTTTTGCCTTTTAATTGACGCCGTTACTTCGCAAAAACTCAATGTTTACCACATTAAAGTCAAAAAGCCAAAGGGGATGACTAGAAAATAATATTGATTTGATTTTTTCAAAAAACGTACTAGATCCCTACCCTAGACACTGAGGTGTGTAAATATGATTTATTTTAATAGTATAGAGTTTATTTAGTTGATACTATTACTTATTTCATTAAGTCTCGACACAGCTTTATAAATGCATGGAGAAATTGAGCAAAATATATGTTATACGTTCAGGTTTAGGTGGAAATTTGGTTAAATTGATGTGCAGCTACGATATTGCAAACCGATAGCCATGGTTAATTTGAAACACCTTGCGGGTTATAATGAATAAACAATTACTGTATAATTAGACATAACAGTGTCTTACAATTAATAAAGACTCAGCCAACATGCGTGTGATTAAATTACATGAATATTTTGCGGAACTTGTATTAACAACTTATTTAAACGTGAACAAAACATATTTTTAGTGAAGTGAATTTTCAAAACTAACTTTAAGGTAAATAGCTCTATTTTTAAAGTAAATGGTTTCGTCATAATGCAACGGCAATTAGTTCCCAAACAAAAAAACTCGAATACGTCACAAAACGAAACTCTGAAAAAAAACCTAAACGAAACCAAAAGATCGAGGTCGAATCCATCCGCGGAAAGCTGTCACACATATGTATATTTGCGTATTTGTGTAATGTACGTGTGTGTGTGAGCGTTAGGGTGCGTTCAGAAACGCACCTTCATGTGGGTAGGTTAATGATAGTGGGCTTCCGTTGCGTCACACCTGAGAAGTTCTAACCGACATCGGCTATAGATATTCCACTACTACCCCTTCATTCGAAACGCACTTACGCGACATATCCAAATTACATAGAGCAGTTGAAACAACAAAAAATATTAAGATGTATCACAAATGTGGCATAAAACAAGTTTTTAAAAGAATTTCGAAACAAAGAACTGGTGTCCAATCAATTATAGTTTAATGGAGATGGATTGGAAAAAAAACAATCAAAGAACGCATTTTACCCACACTTATTGTGTGTTAACATTTTTGATACTTAATCACTTTTTTAACTAGTAGCAAAAAACTTGTTGATAGTTATTACGATTGCTATCTAATCGATAATTTTATTAAAGTTTAAGTGGTTTTGCACAATCACTGCATACGTACGTTTACAAAGTAACATTTTGTATTTAACTTATTTCTGTTTTCACCCAATGGTATATAAAATCCTACCAATAACCCAACATTTCCAACAACTCTATGAACATCTAAAGTGAGTACACATCTGACGTAATAAAATGGCCTACAAAAGCTCTTAGAATTAGAAAGAAAGTGTTCAATTAATCCTAATTCGTTCTCTTAGATTAAGCCGCTGATAAACTTGTATTATACACGAACCCTTTACTTCCCTTCCTCGGCCCTCGATCCAATTTTAAGAAGCTTTCAAATGCTCTGGAATTCAACAAACAAGGGAACTTTTAATGCGTAACGGAACGGGAATTGTTTGGAAGTGCAACGACATTCTTAACAATCACTTAGGCCTATAGGGCTCAGTTTCATGATAACTATCTGACTTTAGTATCTTTTCTCCCCAAAAGTATGAAATAGTAATTTAGTGAGACCTTAAACTTGAAGGATTGGTAGATTAATGCCCCAATCAATAATAAAAAGTCAACTTCTGGCTGCCAATAGATAGTTTTATATTTCAGCCAATAAGTGCAACCAATGACAACGCCCGGATCCCCTACGGATTCAACCACACAGCTTTTTATACAAACATGCAAACAGCATTGAAATTAATTTCCTTCTTAATTAGTTAAATTCATTTGCATAAACAAGCGCTGGCATCCCATACTAGGACGATCATTATAATAATTGTTTGTGCGTTTTTTTTATTCTCGCGAAAAAGTCGTAACGGTTAGCTCGCTCGATGGTAATCGCAGACGCATCCGCCGATAAATCGATAAACAAGTCGCGCGACTGTGACGACGTTTCCCAACTAGCCGCAAATTAAAATAATCACGGCTACTGTTTTCATAGTATTCTCATAGCTTTGATTGCTGTTCAAAGAGAATCAGTTCGATCGTCGGCAGATACCTAAGTCACGGGGCGGTTCATTAATTAATTAATTCGATGCGTGAGTAAACGCATGCGATTTCTAAAGCAACACAAAGCAATTATACGTTTTTTTGTCTACGCACAGATAATATTTTGTAAGCTTATCGCTATTGTGTTCATGGCTCGTAACGGAATTTCTTTCGCATGAAACAATCGGAATATAGCAAAGAATCTGGAAACACTATCTTGTAAGAATTATTATAAATTTATTTTTAAAAGCAAAATTGAACTTTCATAGTTAGTCCGAATGTTCGACAGGATATGCTTGGCATAATAATAATACGACAGTACCTAACAATGTAATAATAAAGGTTTTTTAAATATCATTGCGTGTCAAAAACATACGTCGTTGAATCCGCAACTTCCTCCGCAAACAAATTATTGTAACGTCCAAAAAATTATCTTTGTGTCCATGTGTGCGTGACATCGTGACAAGTGCACACCATGATTTACATATGAATTTATTTACACGCATTTCTTTGTTTCACTTCCATTAACTTTCTAGATCATATCGAGAATGCTAAATTAATTAGTAAAAGCTATCAGCTCACAAAATTCTCAAGCAAATGTTTAATAACAAAATTAATGGTCTCAAAGTGTTTTTACATGCACAAAGAAAACGTCAGTTAAGTAAATTATTGAACAATTTTAATGATCTATCAATATAATTTATATTTTAGCATTCCTAAAGGAAACGCGACTTAATATGGATTATGAATATCTAAGTACAATAAATATTGACCTAGGGTTAGAAGTATTTGGTTATGCATGAGCGGGTGTTTTACATGTGTGAGTGGGTTGTACTTGGGGACGTGCGTTGGTGTGCATGCGTGTTTCCGTCATTTCCCTGCGCAGGAGTTCGATCGCAATGATTGCTCACGCGTTTCGCATCACTCGCCCCCACCCTCGGGATAACTCGTTCTCATATAATTTACATACAACTCACAATTCAACGACTTTTTCTTCAATAAACCGATAATCTACCGATACTCGGTTAACTGTTGCAATTGAATAAGGAAACTATTCTGTGCTGGTTCAACAGCTGCGTAATTATGCAATTCTTACGAGTTTCCATTTTATGTTGCTTTAAGAAACCAAAAACATGGAAATTTTACGTCGAAAGAGTATTATTGTTGTATTAACGATAAACAATACTAAACATTATTGCAATAAAATATCTAAATACCTTCGTAAAACTGTAAATTTGAATCTTTTGTTTGGGTAAAACAATTGAAAACCGTTTTTTTTTTTTCAAAAAGCCTACAGTACAAATGTCGAAATGTAAGCATGGTAAGGGCGTGACGTCACGCACCAATGCCCCCTCCCTTTTGTTATCCCACGATTAAAACCAATTCACATACTAACCTGGCACTCGAAAATTAAGCTCAAGTACTTTCCTACCACCCCTTTGTTTTAGCCACAATACACTCTCTGGTAGCAACCGCAAATGCTTGTGATTAATATTAATACATTTTTATTGCAAATGCGGTTTTCAATGAATGTTAAATATAACAACACGGAACGAATACAAAAAAGGCAAAAGGTTAGCTCTCATAAATATGGGGTCAAATATTTGATTTATAAAATAATATTCCTCCAATTTGTAAGTGGTTAGCCTCAAGCACGGACATCACTTTAAGTGCCTATTTTGAATAGACTCTTCAAGGAAACGTAGTTTTTCACGATAACCCTAATGTTAGTTCAGATAACCTCACTTCGGGATTGACTCTAAAACCGTGCGTAAATTAAAAGTGGGGTGTCTGTAAGGTTGTTTGAATGCTCTTCAGGCTGCGTATGCGACTATGCGCCGACAACGGGACAGCTGACGTCGACGCATGAGGGGTTTACTCATTAACCCACCTATTGTGCCTCCACTAGTCCCGCTCACAGATCTTTATCAACCAAACTACTCTTTGTTCTAACAAGCACCACTAAGCGCACCCGCTGACGTGTTGATCCATATTAACAATTAAAATACCCTCCGCAATTTACAAAGAAAAAACCAAAGTCGTGCCTAAATTCGCAGCATAATACGGAGCGTTGACTTACAAAAGAATACTCCTGATTATAATAAAATCTCCTTAACCATTACCAATTACCAAACTCACGAAACGCACCATCATATTACGTTACGACATAATGGAAAAGGTACTTTATAATCACGTCGGCCATACAATATTTACGCATACTTTATCATCAATCAATAATTAATATCCAGAGGCTGGTCGACAAGATGCTCCCGAATTTCGCCCGGAATGATGAGGAGATCGGCTTCGAGTAATCGAACCGACAAAAAATAAAAAATGAAACAAATACGAAATACTCCATTACCAACTCGGCAACGGAAAGTGATGGAGTCGCACTTTCTATATGACCTGTGTTTATTAACTGGTGAAAATATATTTGCTTTAAAAGTAGTTTAAGTTGTTTTGATTTGTCTTCATAGAAATTACTTGTTGTTTAAAATATTTTTCATTATATCCATATGTATCTGCTTATAATTACAAATACAAGGCAAATACTGAACTGAAGAACAACACAAACCTATGTAATTATTTAAACTAAGTAAATGTTGAGCTACAGTTTCGTGAGACAACATTTGCATTACATGTAGTATGGCGTCTCCATGCATTTTGTAACCTTTTCCTCGCATATTGTGTATGCAGGGCGCGGCAGCCGCGGGCCACGTCAGCTATTTGCCGTCGAGGGCTAAACCATTCAAGGCTAAGACCCAGGGGCCAGTTTTTGGAGGTTCCTGACTTGATCCGAAATCCTCCCCCCACTGCCCTTTCCATCATACCATAAAGGCTTTTCACCTCATCAGAGCTACATCACCATAACGAAAATGTATTGTGAAAGTTTCTATATACTTTGCGTATCGTTTATACCCAGAAAGTTCGTAGAGTAAAAGCAAGCAAGTTCAATGCAAACAATATATTGTTTAGGTAACATTAGTTAGAA
This sequence comes from Choreutis nemorana, assembly GCA_949316135.1. Lineage (NCBI taxonomy): Eukaryota > Metazoa > Arthropoda > Insecta > Lepidoptera > Choreutidae > Choreutis > Choreutis nemorana. Next base: position 8,327,963 of record OX438598.1, read on the forward strand.
CGTATCGACCCCTGATAAAGGGACATTAATTCAAACATACGTTACGATCTCAACTGATTACTTACAAAGGCTATTAGTTCACTCCCTCGTATAGCATAATCTAAGTAAATGCTAAGACCTCACTCTAATACCCGTCCATTATTAATTGCGTTCCTCAGGTGCGAAGATTATCCTTATTAGGCCACCGCAAAACTGAAGACGTGCATTTCCTTACAGCGACTAAATTTCAACAGATTATTCGTTAGTAAATTGTGTTATGTTTGAGGCATTAAGGGGATTTTTATTGCAAATTATTAGTAAATAGTACAAAAGAAAATACCATTAGAAATTCTCCGTTCTCCAACAGAAGTTATTAAACGTATCATTTTAATTTGAGCATGAAGTATGTATAGCGGAAAATCTATTATAAATTGCAACGGTGACAATGCAATACAATTCATTCGATTGTTAATGTTGAACTGTAGATATTTTGCAAGTGAGGTGATTGAAAAAGCGAATTGGTTTTTGGTAGCATGCGTGTATGGAGCGAGCGGGCGGCGGGCGCGGGTATAATTGCGCGCGCGCAGATTATCAGCAGCAAGTGCGTTCGATAGCACATGCGCACGAACGCGTGTTATTAAATTTATTCCTTTTTCGCCTGAATCTGCATAATGAGGGGGGCAAAAAACAAGGTAATCGCTAGAGTGCGCGTCGCCTTCCCTTGGAGAAAGGCAGGTACCTCATTGTCTGATGTTATGATGAATATTTAAAAACTGGCTGCGTACACGCATTGCTATTTTATTTTATACATTATTATGGGAAGAGCAGACGATTACGGTCGATTATTTCTTGTCAAAGCGTGGCATCGGTTTTTAAAGAGCCCTAGACATTTTAACACGGCTACTTGCGGTGTTATTAAATACGGCAGATATCACGACCGCCTCCGGCAATGTGGATCCTTCCACGTCAACTGCAGACGCGGGCTTTTTGCACGCACCTCGCACAGAGAGGCATTCAGAACATGAAACAAGCAAATCAAATACTTACTGCTACCGAACAAATATGTAACACCTTTATATTTAAACTCAATTTTTCTTTTACAATTGGAGGTTTCGTTTGAAAACAAAATTAAATAGTATTTTATATAATTTCTTACAATCTATAAAAACATAGATGCAATTGAATATTGAACCTTCTCCTCTTTTGAAGTGAGTTAAAAATTTGGTACTCACATGATGTGAATCCATGTCTGTCTACCTGTATTTTTGCCAGAAGCTACCGAATTTCTTTGCTCTGGCCTTTTTACATTTATTTTCTGTGGTAAGTACTAATTATCCTTTTATTTTACTTGAATACCAACCAACCAATACGTTAAAATATAATTGACTTCGACGTACAATTGAACATTAAGTTTTAAGGAAGATTTAAACTAACTTTGCAAATTAAACAAAGCTCGTAATACGCAAACACGTTTTGTGAGAATTTCGAAGCTCATTATCCGATGCAATTTCTGATCTGATGCACCAATATTATGATAAGATGTTCGTGAGAAATTGGCGCTGTAAGTGCACCGGGAGCCGGGCAAAAAGTCGCGCGCGTGTCGTCAGCGGTCCGGCAAGTAGCCGGTAATTTATGGTTAGTTTTTGGGTGCTCCGGCGCAATGCTGCCTCGCGGCTTCCAACCCTCCCCGCACCCTCGCACCCCGCGCCCCCTCGCCCGGTCAATACCCCGCTCAAGTCTCCTCATCTCCACTACTTATCCATCCGATCCGATCCTCCATATTAATCATTTTTCACCCAAAAAAACGGCGCAATAAAGATACTATCGAGATTGCCCGGGAGCAAAGCGAATCGAATTTCGTATTGCGCTTTCGAAACTCCAAATTGACAAATTTTGCAACGGACACTTATTAACGCGTGTATTATTGACCGAAAGTGGTTCATTGTGCCAATGAAATTAATCTTAGGTTAAGCTGCGTCACAAAGGCGGCCGCCGTCGCTTGCAGCGTTGGACGCTCGGACTGCGTAGTGTTACAAATAGCTACATTATAATTACCTTTTTGTAAATAGTTTTTTTTTCAGGCGGCATGTATTAAAACGTCAATGTAAATAACTTGTTAGCTGCAATCTCATTTCTTGGCGATTGGATATTACAATAGTGGACGTGATTTGAGAAAGGTAACGGTGTCGCGGGCCGCTTTATCCGAGCGCTAGAGCCTTATTATAAGCGCGATGTGAGCGCTCGCAGGCTCTGCCAAGCGCGTGCCAACTAAGTAGCGCCTCGAATGCCGCTAAAGAATTAAAAAAAAACAACAAATTCTAAAACTATGCACCGACATATACCTAATCTAATTGATTTTGATCAGGAAAACTGCAAGATGTTTGTTTGAAATATTTGTTGTTGTGATTCAAAAATGTTTATTTTGATTTGTATGTTATAATTATTTAATTATAATATACAAACAATAAACGGAATTAACCGAATATAGAATTAACTATTTGTTTATTTTTCACAATTTTATATCACGTTTTTAAGCATTCTACAAAAACTAAATAAATTTGGAGTGAAAATAACAATTAGAATCTGTTTATAGATTTACACTGTTAAGTAAATTCTATAGTCAAAAAATTACCTTAAAGAATGTAGTGTTACAATCGAGTGTTACTTTAAGACAAGTGGATACAGTTCCCAATCTCGTTGCCACAATAGTAATTTTCCTTAAATACGTATTTGTACAAAAACACTTAAGATAATAAGTAAGAAAACCATCAAACGCTATGAGATTACTTCATGGTGATGTAAAAAATCATTTACCTTTCACACTGTATCGATGTAGGAACGTGTGTAATTGCACGGATTATTGCTTTAAAATAACCCGTCAGTGGATTTTAGGGTTCAGCGTAGAGTCCTAATTTTAGTTACTTTTATATTTATTTACTTAACAACTAAAATTTTACATTACGGTATAAAACTAATGGCCTTCACAATAGGCGTAAGCTAGTGTTGTAAGACCCTGGTAGATAAAAAAAAAAGTACATTTAACATACCGTTTTATAAAAAAGGTTCTGATTGGTCAGACTAAGCCAACTATGAAACTATAAGGTTCTATACCGTTTTTACCTAAATAGAGTCAAGTTGTTCATACAAAAAAAGATTAGTACTTAGTTTGTGCAGACTATAGATGAAGTATGTATTCTATTTACATTGAAAATCTCAAGACATTATATAAATAAACAAAATGATAGAAGTCTAAAACGAACCCTCATTAATGTTTCTGCCTTTTATTCAAATCTTCAAAGTAAAATGTCAAACAACACTTTAAGTGATCTCTAAAATACCTACGGAACCATCACACTAACCAGCAACGTTTTTTACAAGCGTCGATGGCACGCGCCACTTTCTACGTATTCGATAAAAGCAATTGTATTTATAATACCATGTTTTTTATAAACCTTCAAAATATCTAAGTCATCATCAAGAATGAATTTTGTGTAACGGTCTAAGATAAGAAGTAGTGATTGACTTAAACTGTAACATTATTGGAATAAAAAGTAAATGGAGTGCGTTGTTATTATTAGAAAAATAAATAAATGCTTATATTCGTGTTATTAGTTCAACAACCTACCTTAAATAAATTACTTGATATTTTAATCTAGGTTTGTGTTTTTAACTAATTTATAAACTAGTTTGTAATGAGTGTAGAACTAAGCACACGTATATTTAATAAGTTATTAATTAATCAAAAACAAGCGATTATTTTACTTTTGAAAGAAATTATAAAAAATGTGTAAAATTGTAAAGTTCCACAACTTTTAAGAAATTGCAATACGAAATAATTAATAAGTTACAAAGCGATGCGTCATCATGGAGTATAAAATATGTAACAAACGCACGTGCTAATATGCTGACAGTATGGAAACGTAAAATGTTAGAATAAAGCGTATTATACCTAGCTGGCAGGCTATCGTTCGATTTAATCGCGTTCAGTACGCGTTTCATATCAAACGGTAGGCAATACAGTTTATCGTCACGAACTGAAATCATAATCCGAGATAAGGATTACTGCAACGCGAATATTTTATAAATAATCAACCGTGGAACTGATTGCGGGCGGGATTTTACTTCTTACACATATTTAGTTCACATAAAGTTGGGATTTGTAAGAAGTCTATAAGGAAAGGAGAAGATATTACTTTTTTTACGATTTTGTGTATAGTCGTATGTAGCGTTTTTATTTTACTACTTTAATAAATTTAACCAAAATATGAAATTTTATACATCTTTTTAAAGTAAAGTCACCGTAACCCATGAACACCAGAAGCATCACGCAAGCGTGATCACTTTTTTGCAATCCTTATCTAAAAACTTTAAGTGATACAAACACAAAAACTGTTTCAGGTGTATGTCTTTGTATTATTATACTACTAAACAACTTTATATGTATTAATTATTGTTTCTCCTAAACTCGTATTTAAATCAAAATTTTATAAACTTAATTATCTAGTTTAAAACATATCTAATTTGTATGTCCAATTGAGTTAATTAATTCCAAATAACCGCAGTGAAACTGGTATTTTAGTCGATATTTAATATCTAAACATCTCTTTTTAATCTTTCGGGCGAGATAACATACAAATTTTAACGATAATGATATGACAATAATCACATTTTTATTTGTTCATCTAATTTGATTGAAGTTATCCTTGCTTTTGCTTAACTTTAATGAAAACCAGCTGGTACTAAGGTTTAACTATTATTGAGATGGGTAGTAGTCAAAATGTTTTATTCGAATAGACTTAGACTTATCATGAGCTTAAATAACTTTCAATTCTTATCTATTTATTTGTCCATATTTACAACGAGCAATACCAGCTGAAAACTGCAAAATGCAAACAATTTTACAATTCACAGACGAGTTCGACTGCATGCATCCAGAAACAAGCATTTTCTTTATATGAAGTAAATAATCGTTATTACATATCTATACAAATTATTAATCATGTTAGTCTTTATAAGAAATAATCAAGATATTTTATTTAATATTTTTATTTTTAGTAAATCATGTTTCTGTTGTGTTAAAATATTTATATTTATTGTTCAAGTTCCTCAAAAACTAATTAATTAATATTAAGGAGTGGTAGTGAATACGCTGCCGTAAGTAGCATCCGATTAGCTAAGTCAGAGATTCTCAACCTGCGGCCCGCCGGGCGTTTGAGATAAGCCCACCTGAAGTTCCAAATTACTGTAAATCTTTATACATTGTGCGAAAAAAACTTTTATTTTTCCTGAAAAAAAATCATTCTAAGAATGTTTGAAATTCAGTCATTTATACACAAATATTAAAATCCGTCCTTTACTTGTGGCCCGCGACAACAAAAGGTTGAATACGGCTGAGCTAAGTCTATACATTGAACCGCAGCGAAATACTATACACTCAGAAAGTTATGTGAAAAACACGTTATTTTTGTATAAGACCCTGGTTATTTATATTTAAAAACACATTATCTACAAGTAACAATTTCATCATTAATATTTACTCTTCTTTCAAAAGAAAAAAAAGCCTTCATATAGGTACCTACGAACGATTAAAAACGATTAGTGTGAGACTGCACTTAGGTTGGAGGTTTGATGTTAGTTTTTCTCTGTTTTTTCACACCTATTTAACTCCAATGCAGAATTAAATTTTATTTTACCTTACAATAATATTTACCATGTAATTAAGTTAAAACTGTACTCTAGTTGGTTTCAATAAAGACTTCATTTCTTTATTTTTATGGGTGAGAGAAAGAGGTTTGCAAGAAATTGTCCATGCCCCTAATGAAAAACAGCCTATGAATGATAAGCCGTGCAGTAGTTCTTTAAATGTTTTATGAATCTTTTAAAAACAATTAACCGACGTAAAGGTTCTTTAGTTAATAGTTTTTTTGTTATTGCCCATTAATTATGCCAATAATTGCATAACTTGCAATAAGTTAAAATTAAACCAGATTAACCAGTTAACATGTTTTATGAGCCAAAACAACAAGAAAAAGTAAGCTATTTAATTTCAGATTAACAGTTTTTACATCAAAAATTTTGTTTTATTTTTAGGCGAGAATTTACAAATGACAGATGGGTATTTTTATCTAAGCAAATACAGTTTAAATATAAAATATAGATTTTTTGACTCCTATATGACATCATATTTATAGGGCTTGTTTTAATAAAACCTAATTTAAAATCCAGATAGGTCTAATTTTTAATTATTGAAGCCAATAAAATAATTAAGTCAGTAGTAAAAATATCATCACGAATACTGCAAAAATGCATGTTTTATAATTACCATGGCCCATTTTACTAATGTTTTAAAAAAATGCGTTGTAAGTTATTATTTAATGAATATGTTTTCTGTTGTATAACTGATCTAGGAAAAGGCAAAACTTGCCATTAGTTTATGTCTAATATTTGAGCTTAAAGATAACGGCAAAATACATACCTAGGCAATCATACTAATATTAATAGTTAAAGTTACTAAAAACAAGAAAAAAAAGGTTTTCATTTAAAGATATTTGCATAGACTTTAATGTATATGACCATATTACTTGACTCTATCTATTTGAAGTGCTACACATGTGTAATACAAAAATAAACAAAATGTTTGAGTGTTACTGTCGAAATTTATTTGATAATAATATGGCATTGCAACTATCTTGCATTTTATTTGATTAATTTCAACTTTTAAAACGGCAAATGACAGTAAATATTATGCATAATTATGTTTATAAAGTGCCTAATTATACCAAAAATAGTTTAGTTGTTCTTCATTAAGGCCCTCCTGTGCATACAAATATGCACATTTTTGTTTGTTATGTTATATCATTAGCACATGTTTATACATTAAATGTGTTTGCAGTTAGTTTACAATGGATTAAGATAAAATAATAATTATTAATGTAGCTCTTAATCATTTTATTTTTAACTATTTAAACTTTACCCGTCTCCTTGAAATATTAATTCAATTACTCAATTTTTATTTATCATAACCATAACCAAACAAAAATACAATAATAATAATAAAACTAACCTGCGATAAATCACTAGGCGCTTCTGACTTGACTGTATTGGCAGCTGCCCACGCCTCGGCGAACGTTTCCATTGCACTCTGAAAGTCCATCTTGTTACTTCACGACGACATCGAACATGCCGAAAATTTAATCACACATGTGCACTGTGCGAGTCCGTCTTACAAAGACCCCGAGCACGTCCGTTCGGGCCGGCTTACGGCGCGCTACTGACTGTCGGCCCCGCCCAGCGCACCGCCCGCGCTAAGAAAAACCGATCCCGCGACAGCCTTGCCGTTTCAGCGCTTTTCTTTTAAGCTGGTATTTTTAACGAGTTTTTTTCAGGCAAAGCCCGGCCCACGATGCCGGTTGGGCGGCCGACGGATTATTTACACTTGTAATTCGCAGATTGTTACGACGATACTTAATTTTATGATTTCCCTTAGATAAATCTTCGTAATTTCTCGTGATGTGTTGTTTAGATGGAGCGAAATAAGACGTAAGTGCTCGTGATTTATTGTCTGTTGTTAAATTTTAGACAGCAAAGATTTTATTTACTACATTCGTACTTATATTGCTATCTTGTTATCTTACAATTGAAATGTTTTATTAGCGCATACAAAAAGGTATTTTTTTACAATTAAAATTAATGAACACAGTTAATTTTTAACCGACTTCGTTAACCATTAGGTACCTCTCAATAAAGTTTAGTCAGGGTAACGTTTAATAAAAACTGTCATAAAACCCACCCGTAGGATTCATTAATTAAACCTCCAATATCATTACGCTATTTAAAATGTTATCAAAAGAGCTAATTGCAACATCCTCAGAAAATGGCACCACTTAAGCTCAGGGAAGCATTTTTATTCATTACATTATAAATTACAAAGGCTTCCTGCCTGTATTTAGATGTAGGAAAAAATGTCACGGCTTGCCATAATTTTGTACGTGGTCGTTAAGATCATTTTGAGCATTATTACAAGGTAAAAGTTAATTTCTCATAATTTGTGAAGAAAGATGTATGTCGGTGGGGAAGACTTAGCATTTTTGTTATTTTTAAGAAAAATTAAACTCGGTTACAGATTATTAGCGACAATAAGAGGTGTTTTTAAAACTCACTGGTCACTTTTTATTTTAGTTTATTAAAAAAGGTTTAATGTGTTCAAAAGGATACAAAGCATATATGTCATTAAGCTGACTGTAAAATTAAAATAGCACATTTTAAAACAATAGAAAAAAAGGATAGTTACTTATCAATGTAGGTTAGGTTAGGTTAAAAATAATTAAAAGTAAAAATTAGTATAGGTACTTATCAATGTAGGTTTGTTACTAAACAATGTAAATCCATGATCCATGAAAATCTTTGGCAAAAATTCAATCTCAATTAGGTACTAACTAATCTTTTGACGTCACATGTCAAGTTAGTCAAAACACGGAATCTGTTTCTTTCCTTGATTCTTTCCACATATACTTTATCTAAAAACACATACTTACTAAAGATAAAAACAAACAACATCCACACAGCAAAGCCTTTAAAGTCAAAACCACACTCAATTAACATCGAACTGAAATCTTTTATCTTTTTAACAGGTTTTACATAACTTAACACACGTCTATTTATGTCGTGAATGTATAATTAGGATCTTATATCATGAAACATGTTTATAATAATACTATGTTTTTCAAATAACATTATTATAACTATTTTGGTTTGGAAAATTTTGAAAAAGAGAAAGTGTAAAACTATTTTAGTATAAAATTTAAAGAAAGCCATACCTAGATACCTATAAAACTGGGAAGTCCATGTCATAAATACATACATATTGTATGGACGTTAGATGATATAACTACTATATTGGCAAACTTTACAAATAGATTGATAAAAAGCAGCATACATTTTTAAACAAAAAAAAAAACAAATCACATGAAGTTTCATTCATTACGCTGTACAGCTGAAAAACGGTACAAAGACTAAACAGTGTAGGTTTATGAGTTGTCACAAATACAATACATAAGTAAGCAAGTCTATTGTTCCAGCAAATTGAACCTTACGGACAACATCGGATTAACGCAACATGTATGGAAAGTTTAACACACAGTTTGAATCATATCAACTGTATTGGTTGGTACCTATTTATAAAGTACCCCAACCACCCACAACATAATATCGATAGAAACAATAATAAAATGAAGATAGCAAAAGGGTTCATAGAAACAACTTCAAGAGAATGGAAAGACCTTCTCAGCTGTTAAATTCCAGCGAAGCCACTGTGGGTATCTAGCTGCATACTATATATAAAGGCTCTATCTTATTAATGTTGTAATGAAAATCCTTCACATAACGTTTTCGCGGATACATACCCTAATCCTGATACCAATGGTATACGCTAGGCGTTGACAATCGGTGAATTCCGTCCAATACCGGTTTATCCTTATCCGAGATTAGACGGTTTCTGAGCGGCGGGCGGGGTCCGGCCACGCCCACCGGTCGATGCGAACGAACTCACAGAGCCGAGTGTTGCCAACTCCACTACACTACTCACGCATCACTATCCAAATACACTTAATAGTAATACCACACGATTAAATTTATCAACTCAAAAGTAAAATCTTTATAGCAAAAGAGTCATAAACGTCATATCCTTTGAATAATGTCTAAAAATAAGTGATAGTGAATAATTTACATAGAATTCGTTACAGTCAATAAAGAGAAACCAACTAAATCAATTAAGTGGAAAAAACATTTTCATAAACTTAATAATAAAATTTCCAGTTTCTAAAGTATTGATGTTAATAGGGTAATTATTTTTCTCCGTTGGTCTCACTACCAGCCAGTATCGAGTTTTCCTTGTCTATTCTCTGTAAGTCCAGTGTCTGAGTTGTCATTGTGTTGTTATCTATCGGCGGAGGCGCTCGCTCATCCGGCGCGTTCAAGATAACCGCCGGTAACGCTGTGACGTCACGCAGCCTCTTATGTACCTAGCCTTACGTATACAAAGCTAGACGACACGACACATATGATAGTTAATGTTGCTTAATAGATCCATTGTTAAATCGAAATCACTACTCGACACATTTTTTAGGAACTGAGTCTAGAAATCAGTAGATATTTAATTGCTCATTTAAATTCATCTTTTACCAATGTAACAATTTACAACTGGAGTTCGTATGAGATTCAATTATATAATTTTACACAGAAATAACAAAAGCATAAAAAATCCATGATAAATTGTTTTTTACTCGAATAGACTTAAATCTTACTTAATCACTTTCAAATCATTATTTTTTTTACTAATACGTATTTGAAATTAAATTTTCTATTTCCTCACATTCTCCTTAGTTGCTTTTTTCAAAATTCAAAATACAATAATTATCTATTACAACTTACAATTTGTAAAATTATTAAATTCGTCTAATAGAATTCTGATAAGACTACAAAACCACATCGGATCGATCATCTCGATTCATTCTGTGATAACTTAAGTAATTACTCGGTAATGACGTGCCAATAGCAACCTCAGCAACCGAAGTGTACAGTTATGGGGCGTGGGTTTAAGACGCCATTGCTGACACGGTCACACGGACAGATAACATCCAGCAGTAAACAGCTTGTAATTAACTATAAACAACAATAACGCTACGCGGATCTGAGTGTTTAGCTTGAGGGGTGGCGTGGCGCGAACACTTTTTGTGACGCTGCTTTAAGGTAAGATTATATGTAACGTTAAACGCGATAATTAATTACACTGACTGTAATTGTAGGCACTGCACTACACTGCAACAGAAAAAGTATTGAATAGCAACATGAAGATAAAAACCTTCGTTCACTGCAATGTGAATTGAGTTGTGTGTGTGCTGTTTCAGTTTTTTAACTCGCTGTCGATTACTATTAAAATTCGACTCAGCTTCAATAAATTCTGCTAAACTAGGTTACCTAATCAATAAATCTTAAGTGAGGTTAATTCGAGTTCCGTGAGACAATGTAAGGGGGAAATTGGTGGGGAATGGGGAGGAGTGAGGGGGTGGCACCGCTTAAACGAATTTGTTATCACGGGAAAATATTCCCGCAGATTATATTGAGACGAGACGAGGACGAGAACAATTTGTAGCCTTAAACAAAATGTTCATTAATTTCATACGATATGTCTACGCTGGTATGTACATAAACGAGATATTACCTAATGTCGGTGTAAGTGCAATTCTGCTTGGGTAAATACCACAGGATGATGGAGAATATAAAAAGCATTCAGAAAAGTTATTCATTCGTTTTTTTTTCGCTGTAAACGTACAAGTTTTGAGGTATGGTACAACTATGTAAAAGCAAGTATAGGTTTAAGACATTATAGGATGAAAGCAGTCGAAAACCTTATCACTCGCAGAAATAAAATAAAAACAATTATATTGGTAGCCATGAATAAAAAAACGAAGGTATCGAAATCCTATAAGTATAACGCAAAGTAACAGTTTTATCATCAATAATCCTTAAGTCATACAAAAAGTTAAAAGGATATCTGATCGCGACAAAAGAAGTGTCCGTCCTAGGAAAACAAAAACACTTTTAAGCTCTTATTGCAGTATAAATAGAGTCCTTTTTTCTCTTCCAGCGGAAGGGTAAGAAAGCATCCCGCCGCGAATCGTAGATCAGCTAAGAAAAAAAAATCAAGGATTATAATAAATGATATGTCATGAGATTTGACTGGTTTACCTACCTGCATGGTATGGGAACTTATTGCCACAGTTCTTGCAGTTATGGCATTAAAATTTGTTCTAGTTCATGATAGCCCTTAATTATTATTTTTTACTAATATTTGGGAAACAAACAGTATTAATCAATATCAATTAAAAAATAATCATTTAAATAAATCATATACCAATAAAGTTTCCACAGATAAAATAAACAAAACAGTACATGGCACAAAAAAAAAACTTTATACTACAATAAAAAGTATTGTTTTTTTTTGTTATTACAATTCGTACCAAGTTGTATTAAGAAGCATGTTTTTGGAAAACCAAATTATGTACCTACTATCTACTCATACAGACTGATGTAATTCCTTCTATTGCTAAAAAAATTCTAGCGAAAATCTTATAAAAATTATTATTATTAAAAACAAACTAAATTTACTAATAGTAACATTAAAATTATTTTTAAAGGCACAAGCATAAGACATTCTCCATATAAACAACCGAACCTAATCGGATCCACAGAGCGTAGAGCGCCGGTAACCAAAGACAAGTTTAGAATGCGATGAATTTGACAAGTCACCAATTTTTTACCAGAAACCAAGATTATCTAGCCTCTGCGCCTCACTCGATCAATCTTTATCGAAGTATCCACACCATAAGATATCAAAACATTATAACTACTTAAGTACGAATCGAACAAAATTAAGACTTGCGGCAATGTGACAGCGCACTTTTTCATTTGTCAGGTAACATGGGATAGACAATTAAATTCACCGGATCATCGCTGGATTCCGGGAAATTCGCCCCGCGTGAATACCTGCCTTTACAGGTAACTCTATGGCTTATGCAACTTTTAGACAGGGCGTCCTAAGTAAATTACTGACAAGGAACATAATATCACTCCTATGATCGACTGATTTTCTAAAACTAGTTGCGCTTTAAACTGTCTAATTTCGGTAGTTACTTATTGTTTAGTCTCTTAATGAAGCCCGAATAAGTTATTTGGATTATTACGATAATTCATTTGTATTCCCAATATCATGTACTACAGTATCTTGAGTTTTTCACCTGTTTTTGTGTGAACACAAAGCAGAAAATTTAATGACAGTATTAGATTTTTACGTAAATAAGTAAATTGTTCATAAAGAATAATGTCTATAATATTTTAAGTTCTACATTGTTATGACTTGCTATTTGTTGTCGGAAGGCGCAGTGGTGTTATTGTTAAATCTTGACCCTGCCATTTTTAACTCCGACTAACTAAATAAATACGAGAATCGATAACTCAGGAATATCACAAATTATACCTCTTATGTTTATTTTAACCTGGATTAAAGTGATTCCTAGAAAATATGTTACCTTGACGTGAGCAAAGGAGAAAATAAATTGAAATAAAAGGCAAAAGCAGTAAAGACGTAACTCCGTTTTACGAGAAATAGGATTCACATCTGCACTTACTCAGGTGTATTTTGAGAAGCATATCATTGGGAGATGCTAAAATATTTTTCTGCTCGCAATACCACTGATACTGTGTACCTCCTAATACATTTTATTACGCCTCATTCGTTGTATCTCCCATACGAATGGTGTTTAAAAGGAAGTTTATTATTTTGTAAGAACGTGGCGCGGGCGGGTGTAAGCGGTCTCAGATGTTGGATGCGGAATAATTTCAAGATACGCTGTTATGAATCGATAGCACTCGCAATAAGAATTTACTGAGCATTACTCGAGACAGATGTGTGGGACGAGACGAAGGAGAAATGTTTAAACGTTCATTTTGTATTCACCATCCTTTTGACAACTTACTATGTGTGTACTAGCTAATCATACAAGAGTTCGCGATGAAAAATCAGTATCAGTTTACAACGCCTAGTTTATTTAAATTGATGACTAGCTTTTTCCCGCGACTTCGTCCGCGTAAAAGACTTAATAAACTGGGCTCCTTCCCGTTTGGACAGTTCAGTTTTAGATCGAAAGCTGGGTGCTAATGAGTTAGTGACTTAAGCCTTTCTTTTATACATTAGGGTGGTACAAAATTCTTTATTTTTATTTCAATTTAGCCACCCGCTATTTTTGTTAAACGTGTCTATTATAATAATGTAATAATATTTCTGATTTCTATGTTTAAAGAAAGTGGAGTTTAGAGAAAAATAGTTCGTATTGGCTCTTGTGAAACATGTAGTATTGTAAAAGTTAAAATGAAATTTTATTACAGTTTTACATTGTAAATATGTTCATATGTGCATTAAAATGAGTTACCTTTTACGTGTGTCGTGTTTTACGTTCTGTAGTTGCTTCTAAAGCTTTAACAAATTCTATCTTTGCTGCAAGTCTATAAGGATGTCACGAGATATTAAACGAATAAAAATATAAAAGTTTTACTCATTTTATCCAGGAAATTTATCAGGTGTATCGAAAAAATACGGTGCATATTATAGAATCATTGTATTGACAATTTTGTGACACTAAACTAATTGGTTGCTATTGAAAAAAATAAAAAATCCTTCTGAAGCCCAGAAAAGAAGAAAGATTTGTTAACAGCAGCGTAAATGAAAATTTTGATAGTTACAGTCAAGAACTTATTCTTGACTCCAGCTTTAACAGTGCAGGAGAACTATTACATCAACTGGTTTTGCTCTACATTTTTGTGGGGACGTCACTAGAACATATTTTACTTCCTTATTCTTAACATCACTAGCAAAAAAATATATGCTAGTACAGCTGGAACCAAGAAAAAGTTCTGTTCATGACACTTCCGGAGTGTAATTATTATTATCACTATTTCTCTTCTATCTTACTGTCAATTCCTTAGCTCTATGTTTACGACCAGATATAGTTTTGTCAATGTATTGTGTATTAAAACTACAAATTAAAAATCTTGATCTAACCTTTTAGTCAAGAAATATTTCTACCGCAATTAGTATGGTGTTTGAGTGAGCATTCGTTAAGAATACATTGAAAAGAATTTCTCTCTCTTGTTTTCTTTGCTTCAGGTCTTTTTTTTTCTTAAATAGCAACCAGCTCTTTTAGTTTTACTAATTTGTCGATGCCGGGACTCTTTTGTCTCGTTGTAATGTCTGATATGCCCCTTAAAGGTACATACTATTTCCCGTAACAATCAATATACTCTTATAAGCGACACACACGCTTACACGCAAAAAAAAACATATATATTTCCTGCGATTGAGACTGTGGAAATAAGTGAAAAAGTATTGAGAAGTTAAAAAAAATGTACTGAAAACGAAAAATAAAACAATTCAAATATATTGCGGAAGAAAAATTGAGACCACAGTTTCTAAAAGTGTTATTAAACTTGATTTTACTGTTAACGAATACAACTTAATAACTTATGTAATGCTAAGTTTTAAATATTATTTTCATATAAAAATACGACTTTAGCTTTAAAATAACCTACCTTTAATAATAAAATATTGTTTTTTGCGTTATATTCGGACATATGGTTTTTTACAAAAAGTTAATATTTCGAAGTCGATGAGCACTTCCTTCTAGTATCTTAACTAGAACGAGGCTAAAATTTAAAATACGTTACTAAAATGTTCAACAAAATAAAGGGGCGGCCGGACTTTAACGAAAAATCCTTTCTTATTCCTCATCTACGTTTTAAAACGACTTCAAAAAAAGCAGGTTTCTAGTTCCAAGAGTTAAGGCTGTGCAGTTAGCTTTAACTCACGTTTCACGACTTGGATGAAGGTGGAATTTAGAAAACATTAAAAACAAAAAATATATTCCAAAAATTCACATTTCTAGCTCCAAAAACCAAACTTTAAACTAACGCCCTCTGACCCACTTAAATTACCTAGTCCTTTCATATTATTTGTCTATGTTTTAAAACAACCACTGTGAATGAAATCTCTTCAGGGATACAATTTTAAGAAACTTTTTTAGAAAAACATATATTTCTTTATTTCTAATTGTTAGTGTAGACGCAAAGTTTCATGCTTCAAAAATGATAAACTATCATGCCTCTTTTAACCCCATTAGGGGTTGAATTTAAAGGATGCCTTTCTTAA
Organism: Choreutis nemorana; assembly: GCA_949316135.1. Classification (NCBI taxonomy): domain Eukaryota; kingdom Metazoa; phylum Arthropoda; class Insecta; order Lepidoptera; family Choreutidae; genus Choreutis; species Choreutis nemorana. Next base: position 8,343,699 of record OX438598.1, read on the forward strand.
TCCTTGCTAAATCCTTAAAAACAACGCCTGTGAAAACAGTCAGCCTTCTAGGACTAAGGGTTTTGGTTGTGCTTTGGCCTAAACACACGGTTTTGACACAATTTTTTATTTCTAATTGTATGTAAAGACGCAAAGCTTCGTGCTTCTAGCTCAAACAATGACAAACTTCCATATAAACTATAAAACCCCTTTTTACCCCTTTAGGGGATTGAATTTCGTTGGATCCATCTTTAGTGGATGCCTTCGTCATATAAGGATACGTGTGCGAAATTTTAATTTTCTAGCCCTAAGATTTTGGCCTGTGCGTTAATATAGATTACAATGTGTATTCAAAAATATTTTGGTCTGTCAAGCGAGACTGAGGACAGGCGCCTCAGGGACACATTCGGTGTCAGATTTGATGAGGTACCAAAATGAATTTACTTAGCCTGATAGTTTTATACAATTTACTTATTTTGTATAAATCAAAGTAGTAAAGGTCAGTTATAAACGCGTTGGCCTCACGACAGCCAACCAGACCCGGGTTACTGGGATAAGGATAGATTTTTTTTTCTTTTTCTTTTGGGTATGCAACCCTGAAAAGAAAGTTTTAAGCTCACTTCAGTTTTATTTATATGATACTTACCTAGTAGAAGCCTGTTCCCGGTCTCGCTTGACTGACCGCAGTATGTTTTGAATACACAAGAATTGTGATCACTTATAGAAAGCCGAGTCTTAGTAAATTCATAGTGAGTTTTCATTGCGTCCCCTTAGTCCATAAATTAGGCCTTGAAAACAACCAAACTGAACTGAACCGGATTTTGTAAGAAGTGTGTCTTAAGACCTCATCATCACTTAAAATAAGGCGCTACAAAATGGAATTAAACGTTTACCTTTAAGACTATGTATTCATCCATTAGGTAGTCGAAATAAAAATAAAAATAACATCAATTAACATGATCGTCACCGAAATTGCTGTTCATTGAATACTAATATAATTATCAATAGGACTTAATTTTTTCAAATAATCACGATAAAAATTAAACCACTCAATTAAACTTCCAGCCTTTCGATTACGATTTTTAGAAATCGTTTACAAATTATTTTAAAAAGTAATCGATACCGAATGAAAGAACCTGCTTAAATATTAAATGGCAAATTTTCTCAAGAATCCCGTTAGAACGAGTGATCTGTAAAAGGGACCCTTCAAAGGAAATAATCTTTGTGGGGGTGCATTAAAATATAAATATGGTCGTTAGCAAATCATTAGCTGCGACATTTTTTCACAGAGATCGTTCCTTATCAATCGAGTGCAAACAGACTGGAGGTGCCTTTGCGAAACGGTTTAATGATCAGCAATTTTTTTGCGATATTTAGTTAGCAATGTACTGTTTGTTGTTTGCTTTTCTCGTTTTATGGAACCTACTGCCGATGCTTCTATTTAACTGATTATAGTATTTCACTTCACATAAAACCAGTATAAATTCATTTATTTCTTTGCCTAAACAATCTCTATTAAATCAAGCTATGTATCTTGGTGATATATTAGATATGTTTACGGCACTGCTGCCATGTTTGCACGACCTGTAGTATTTTGGCGTTCATCTAGCCAGGCCGTTTTACAGGACTAGAACACTTTCTTGAACAATCGAATCAAATAATAAGAAAATAATCTATAGGAATCGAAACTCCGGTTGACTCTTCAAACAACTAATCCCTAACAATATAAAGTGTAACATTAATAGCCACAACTGGAAGCCCCGGACATTTTGAATGTAAAACATTACTTAACTTCGTTTTGTTTCGGGAAAAGGGAATCATCTTAATTCCGGTAATTATACAGTCTCGGAATTACTCGGTCATAAGTAAATAAACGAAATGCCCTAGTTACAATCGTAAATTTGAGAGGGACAATCCTCAGAGGCCTCGGAGTGAGGCGGGCTGGAGGATCGATTTAATGATCAATTTAATTATACGTGAATTTGAAGACGGATAGCAACTGTACCTGTTTGTATGGTAGTTTGTTCATAAAAGTATCATTATACTAACAAAAAAATCGGTTTTTTAAAAGAAATATTCATGTAGATAAAAATTGTTTTGATAGAAGAAATAAATCACGATGTTATTAGAGTTATAACCGGGCGTATAGCCGTGTCGCATCATGTTCAGTGGAGCAGGATGGCTTGCGAGCTAAATGGTTGGCGTGCCCGAGCCGCGGCCGGCTAATGAAATAACATCCCGGCTCGCAGCTAAGGAATGGTGGAATTAAAACTACATAAATGAGAGACCATTACAGATGGCGAATTCTACAGTTCTCGCTAACCGAAGACTTTGTTCTCTTCTTCGGATCAATTTAGCGGAAATTCTCGGAAAAACAAATGATAAAGATAATTTTGCATTTTTTCTTTTGTTTTCTAATTTTTAAAGTAATTTATATGAATTCACTGTCAATTTCGTAGACTTTCCCAAGCTTAGGGTAGTAAACAATCATCTTTAACGCGAACTTCATTAGAGGGAAAGATCATTAATTATTTCGACTCGGCAAAAAAGTAAATTAACGTGCTCAGAAGCGAAATGATCATTGTCCTTTGGTAAAGTCCAGATGAGGCCAATGAAAGTGAGGGCTTAGAAGCCTTTTAAAGAAGTCATCTTCGTTTTGATTGATGGGGACAGCCAGATTTATTATGTTAATTCTACCGCGGCCTGAAACCGCCCCGCTCTAATGAAGTCGAAAACAATATTTAAAATCACTTTGCGATTTTACGTAGAACGAGGATTGGAGATGGATTTTACGAAGAAAAGAAAAGCTTGTATTGTTTGAAAATTGTTGATAAGTATTCTAGAAATTATTGTTTACCTACCTTTCATTTGTTAGCCGTTTCTATCAAGTATCTTGTTATTTTATTTCACTCTGATGGTCTGTGCGGATAAGATTTCTATGCAAGTGCAATTAATATTGTATTGTTTATTAAGGTCAACTCATTTTAACTACACCACGTAGTAAAACGAATGTGTTTTTACATTAAAAATTTTATAATTAGAAGAGTTTAATCTTATGGCTTTATAAAAGTAACATAATGCTACGTAACCTTTTTCTAAACATGAGGGTCCTCATGGATCTCCTTCAGCCCGGGTGGATGACTGAAAGAGTACGTCGGACTCACAGAAAGCCGTTAAATAAACGAATTACCACAAACGTAAGCATTTCTCCTTATAAAAACATGAAAGATTTCACGCAGAATTCAGCACACTTCTGCTTACCCCACAAACTATTTCGGTTTAGTTTGGAAGCTGCAGTCTTAAGTTTCGTCCATTAAACGTTATTGTTCATACAAATGCGGCGTAGGGCACTCACCACCTGCGCGACGAAGGCAAACTTACATATCGTTGTTTATATGTGGATCTAACTTATCTTACTTAAGCCGAACTTGGTATTTAGTTAAAGCTAAGCGGTACGGGTGCTCACTTGTTTGTGTACGCTCCTTAAGTGGGTGTTTGATTGTTTTAGGCACAGGTATCCTTGATCCTGTGTGAAATATGTCGCTACTACCGCTCGCTGGTAAGTCGACTGCCGGTCTATCCACTAAGTTTTATAACTTAAATATTAGCTAGATTTAAATAAGATAATTATCTATTTACAGTCTCTTCTACTTTTCATTTCGTTGATAGAAGATGGTATGATGTTTAGTCAATTACAAATATTAACATCACCAGCTTATAGGCAGTATGAGTTTATGAAGAATTTTATTGCTAGAAAAATATCTCGACTACCCGCAACAATAGCTAAACTTAACCGAACTATTAGAAACCAGTAATTTTATTAGTTAAATTTCAATTAAATAAATGAATTAAATTAAATGAAAAACGTGTGTAGTAAATTTGTTAAGCTAATAATATTGAGTGTCTAAAATATCGGTGCAGTCTATAAAACCAGCAACATATTTCATCTTTACAAGTCTTCACCTTTACATTATTCCCTGTAGAGTTTTAATTTACAAAGTTATAGGCAACCACGTCGATTGCCAATAAGTAAACACAGGGAAAGTCGGAGTATTTAACTTAATTTTTGTGCTTCAGTACGGTTAATTGGGAGAGGCGTAGCGGAATGACGACACAAAAGAAGCACTTTGGACCAAGAGTTCGGTACGCACTCGATTTGAAAACGCTACACAAACACAACGATCAACCCTTATATCTTTACAACCCCCGTATTTTAAAAACCCTTCCAATTGACAATTTAAGCTACAAAAAAAATTGTGAGAAAATGTAAGCTTGTAAAATATATAACAAAATCAAATGTAAGATACTTTTGCAAGTCATTTTTTTCTTTTCTTGCAGTAAATAAACGCTGCGTGGATCCAGCGCAGTGCGTTGTTAGAATTGAAACAGCAGCACTCGACCAGCTCAAAATAAACTTATCTGCCTCGGGAAAGGGTTAAATGATTTAAGGTTACATTCAGGTGGGCGCGAGGGTTGCCAGTGATTCAATCAGCCGCCACTGTTCGGCTAAAATAACCTCATTTATTAAGTTTTTAAACTCAATATAACAGGGCGGAAGGTCTAAACGTTAGAATATGGAGACTTGCTATTAAAAAATCAATTGATTCTTATTTACACACACAACCTAACCTGGACTTCTAGCATGTTCTAGACAAGCATTGTAATAGTAATAATAATAACCACATCACGACATACACATTGACTCAGCCCTACACTAAGTATCGTAAGAACTTGTATCGCAGGCGCTAAGCAACGATATGGTATATACTAAATAAATAAGAATACAACAACATCCAAGACCGGTAAGCGTAACAATGCGTCTTGCAAATAACACAAAGTCCCGCCCCCGCCGGGATTCGAACCCGGAACCTCTAACGTAGCAGTCGGCCGTTTACACCACTGCGCCACCGAGGTCGTAAACATCTGTCAACTTCGCTTCCCATCAGGAAAAATAGGGACCAATGCTTGGCTATCTTACCTACATAAAACCACCAATCATCAAAAACTTTAACATTGACTATATGGATTTAAAATATTTAAATCATAGCATAGTTTAAAATTTAAGGAAGTAAAGTATACCTCATAGTAGATGCACTGCCAGACATAGTGCTGACAACAATAAGCAAGTATCGACATTATCGACAATAGTGTTGCGCCGTCGATAGCTTTTGTCAAACTTGTCTATAGAGATGTAGCCGATATTGATGAATTATGATTACGCACTAGGGAACTTGAAAAAATTTGGATAACCCAATTAAATATAATCAATCTCAAGTAAAGTAGGAATTTAAATTAACAGATTTATGTAAAATAATATTAAGTCCATCATTGTAAAAATTCAGTGTCTGTTAAAAACTTGCAGTTTTATTTTCCTCTATACAAAACTTCTTCGACCTCGGTGGCGCAGTGGTGTAAACAGCCGACTGCTACGCTAGAGCTTCCTGGTTCGAATCCCGGTGGGGGCGGGACTTTGTATTATTTGCAAGACGCATTGTTACGCTTACCGGTCTTGGATGTTGTTGTATTCTTATTTATTTAGTATATACCATATCGTTGCTTAGCACCTGCGATACAAGTTCTTACGATACTTACTGCAGGGGTGAGTCAATGTGTGTGTCGTGATGTGGTTATTATTATTAATATTCTCACTCCGTTCCTTTTTTCCTTTTTTTTGTAATTTTAAAACTTCTCAATGTTTTTAGCATTTCAGATTCCACGCAGACAAAGTCGCCAGCAAATATTAGTCATCGATACGTACATAAAAAGTTCACCTCCAAAAGTCGTTTTCTTTATAAGTTCATAAAAATCACTGTTGGCAACTTTTTGAAGCTGTAGATATATGAAGATAAATTCGTTAATTAAAATGCTTGTTAATTAGAGTATTTATTTGTTAGCGCAAAGTAACTTACGTCTGAAGTTACTTAAAATATTTTAATTAAGACATCGAGGGAATGTCCTCGTTAACGATATTAATTATATGAAAATACTTAAACTTCATTGTTCATCTGATGTCATTGTAGACTTTAAACGAATGTGTTTGATGAAACATTGTTGGAACGTTTCTCTAAAAATTATGGAGCTTCTTATCACTTTTTAATTAGTAAATTTAGATGTGTGACAAAACATGGCGCAAGAAACGCTGTATACTGTATAACCTTTAATAAATTTACTGACATCCATTCCATGTTATGTGATAATTTACAAAAATAATGAAATAAAGAGATAAAGACGCGAAGAATCTATAGCGAAACTGTACAAAGTAACTGTAATTCGTGTATAATTTATGAAAGAATATTGTTAATTTTAAGGGGGGTTTTCACCCTTTAAAATTCCGTGTCTCGGCTGTGCGTCCGTCCGTCTGTCAACGGGTTGTACGTATCTCATAAACCACAACAGCCAGACAATTGAAATTTTAACACCATTTCTGTTGCAGCTATAACAACAAATACTCAAAACATATTGCAATTAAAAATTAAAAGGAGTCCCCATACAAACATCGCAATATTTTCGACGTATTTTGCTTATTCATTTTTTTTATTTATTGAAAAAGAGCATATTGTTTAATCTTGTACGATGGTACGTAACCCTTCATGTGCGAGTCCGACTCATACTTGACCGGTTTTTATATCTCTATGTTGTAGTATGTGTAGATAATAAAATGAAATATAAGTAATTAATTGAATATAAAACGCATACAATGACTAAACCATTTCACACGAGCGACATATCGCAGCTATGAAACGCATTTCAATAGAGTCCATATAAAACAGTCATTCCTCTAGTGTAAATTATGCGAAAGCACTCAACTAATCCGCAGAATAAATTAATAGTCGGCACATTAAGCATCAATCCCGGAGCCCGCATTAATAAGTTTATATAAAACGGGTGATTCTCGTTAAATTGCCCCACCCAACACCACCCCGCAATTTATTTAAGAATGTTATGTAAATTTGAACACAAGTCTTTGATCGTCCGCATCAAAAATCTTTGCAAAAAAACTTCCACTAGACCGGAGAAAAAACGAGAGGAGCTTAAGAAAAATAATGATTTAATCTTACTTTTCGCTGTCGCGCATATAAAAGCGAAACGGTCGCTGTGGCGGCAGGGGGCGCGCGAATCGTTTTTAATCTTTGCTTTGTAAAGGTGATTATAAAGGATTATAGGTTTGGAAGTATAGCTGAAATTTGAAGAGGAGGTCTCTTCGACTCATTTATAGCATATTTTTTGGGTCGGAGGGGGTTGCGGTCTCCCCCCCCCTTGGATACTTCTCAACTTTTACTTATTCCAGCACTCTTCAAAGGAAAGCAAGCATTAAATTTTGTTTTGTCTTTGTAAATCGTTTCTGAAACCTCTCAAGTAATGGATGAGCTGTGGTCTCCAACCACCACAATCCAACCTGCTGTCTGCAATGAAGTACTATTTTAATCAACAAATCATAATAATTTACATTTACCGATATTAGGAATAATTAAACACGTTGTTTTTCAGGAATTTCGCAAAATCTGTAAGAAAATGAGGCATAAATGTTAAGCGTTGTACAACAGATAGTTTACAGGAGAGTCAAGGAATGTAAATAGACAAAAAAGTACATAGCAGAGTGAATGGGTAGGTAGATAAGTAACCTGGGAAGGTGGCGGGCGCTGATTCGCCGGTTGAGTCGTCTCTCCCGGCGATATAGTAAGGAGTTTTGTCATTTTTCATTACGTGACCAGATCAGGTTTGTCACCGGCGAGCGCTTGGATGTCTCTTCGCTGGCCTTACCGACCACCCGCCGACCTCACCCATCTACCCACTTGCCATATAAACGAAAACCGACCTTAAACACACCTACTCAAGACTGCCCTTTACAGTCGAGTCACGGGACTTATCAGGTTTCATCTTTTGTAAACGTCTAACTAAAGCCCCGTGCAAGACGAAGAATGGTGCCAGAGTAAGTCTCGGACTGTTACTATGAATACGTAAACGCAGACGTTCGGATAAATCCTGTCTTACTAAGTACGAGCTCAACGTGTTACACTAGTTATTAGTAGGTTAAAGTTCTGATACCCACTATGTGTATCTACATATTGCTTAAGTTTGCACAAGGCAAGTTTTGAGATTCGCCAGAATACACAGGTGCGCTACGAAGACTACGAATTACTGAAAGCCGTAGCGCTTTCCGTAGCACTGACGTAGTTACTTTTAGTAGTTCTCCTGACAGTTATATACATATACATTAGGGAATCTTAAGACTACATAAGAGATGTTTTAAAAGAAGATTAAATGTACGAATCACATTGCAATTATAAATGGATTGGAATAAGAAGGCATATTGTCTGGATAAACGTTGACGTTCGTAGCATGGACGAGCTACTTATGTAACTAAAGACTTAATTATATTGCTTGATCTTCGCGAGAGGTAAGAAGGCGCGCGGGGAGGGGGGAGTGAGGTAGGGCGTCTCATCTCAATCGCAAATCGGCCATCTTGCGCCCCCAGGATCGCCTCCCCGCCCCCCTGGTCCATTATACTTTTTAAGCTCCAATCTCGTTCATTTAAACGGTTGGCTTTAGATGGCAATCGCATTTTTCCACTGCAGGTCACGTCTCGACCCGTCTCCAGGCTCGACGGCTTAAATCAACAAAAGAAAATAATAAGATTCCTTCAAATTAAAAGTGTAATGTCGCGAAAGTGCGCGGGTGGCGTTTAATCCTACCGCAGTACTTCATTAGGCGGGCTCGGGCGAGGCGATGTGGCGCTTAAAGCATTGAGGAACGCTTAAAAACGTAGCCGAGGAATTTTTCTTTATTCATAACGAAGATTAGGAGAAATGCAAATGAAGCGGAGCGGGGCGCTACTTAGCTGTGTCAACAGAGTTTCACAGTGGAACGTATTTTTTTTTCACTTCATCGCTTTTTGCACGTGCCCGGGTTCACATTGTTATATTTATTTTAGTTACGTTTTTGTTAATTTTCTCCTTATGTTTGATATTAACATTTACACAGTATGATGTAAAGATGACGTTTTCGGCTGTTGTGTTCTGTTTCCGTCCAATATTAATTAAAAAAATTGAAACGTACCAAGATGTTTTCCCATAGGTACTTAAAGGCGTATATATGATGCGGTTCATACGTCTTACAAATAATATTCAGACAATAGATAGAAGGCTTTTGAGACAAAGCAGTGGAAGAAGACAAAAGACAAATTTCCGATAATAACGTCGGAGTACTTGATAGAATCGAAATATTTTACAAGAAGGAGAATCGAATGATTTTGTAAGAAGAATCGAGTTATTTTGTTAAGACGATCGGTTGCTTCATTTATTTGTTCATCCGGGTTTACTAGCAACTCTCCGGGCGATCTTGTTTCCTTAGTGTTGGCAAGAGGAAGTAAAAATAAATTTAATAAATTTGAGAAAAACTAAAACTATTTTTTACGCCTCATCCAAACAAGGTTCACCTATTTCGTTTTGAGGTTTATCATTGACATCAAAAAAATAGCAACTGTTTGCTGTTGCTCTGTAGGTTCATCATCATTGTAACTGCATTTCTCGAAAATTCATAAATGTTTAAATATTACTTTTCAAATACTAGTAAAGTTTTGGTAAAGTGAAATTAAACAAGAAGTAAGTAATCCTTAAGTAAGTAATGATATCGACAACACAAGCGGAGCATCACTATAACAGGCATTGTGCTCGGTTGGAAGTATTTTTATTATTTAGAATTTATATCTAGCAACGAATCCCACATTATTGTCTTTGAGCATTTATTTTGTGATGGGCATTAAAAGTGAAACCCCTTTTTCTTGGAGAGGCGATTTCATTTTAGCTCGGTTTAAGTTAAGGAGCCTCTTCGAGCACTGGTATTATGGGGCTATGGACGAAGCCAACCGGAATAATTAATTTCGACTATTATTATTATTTGTTTTTGCCTTTGACTGTTTTGTTTAAGGGAATTTACTTCGTTGGTTTTAAAATGCAATGTTGAATGTTTTGTCGTTGCTGATGTCACGTTGGGCCTTTAGACAAAAGTTTATGTTTACGTACTATATTCTGTATTATTATGGCAATATATTTAATGCTTTGATTTTACAACAGTTTTTCTTTTAATAAGCCTTGGACAATCACTCAGATGGGTGTATCATAATAACAAAATACATAATAACATAACGATACAGTTTCATGCAAAATGGCGGGCAATCCAAATATTAATTATGTTAAAACGTTTGATAATTTTTACGCGAGAGCCCTTGGAATCAAAGAGCGGATGCGGTCAGTTGTTTGCGCACTCGTTCATCCCGGCTGCCCGCCGCCTGCCCGCCAGCCCGCCTGCCCGCCCCGCCGCAATCAAATCGCATGCATATCCGCCACACATCATAACATGGACGTGCACTTATAACGCTAACTAACGCTACCTAAAAAACCTATCAAATAATAAATTCGAATTAGCCAAACACACAACTGTTTTGCGGGTTATTCCATACGATCCCATGACATCTCCATCATCCAAAACATTATTTTTAACTCATCCCACGGAAATTACCAGATTTTTTAGTTCTGATATTTTCTAATTATATTCTTAACTCAACGAACTAAATATTCATTTTTTATTAGGGTCCTCTAAATGCTGCGCTTAATCAAAAGCATTACAATTTTTAAGTTTCGATGGAGTAGTTAGTCCAACATGTAACTTATTAATGAGACGGTAGGTGAGCTTTTGTTTCGTATAACGTTGAAAAAGTGTTTTCATATAAAGTAAGGCCGTAAGTAATGCAGAAACATTTTGGAATTGTAGCAGGTACACTTTGACACATTGTTTGACTCTTCAAAAATATTACCCTATCTAAACCCTAGCAGATAAAAATCAAGAGGCTACAATTTTATATATTTTCCAATCAAAAGTGTATTTTCCAAAAAAAATCCCAATAAGAGCAAAACTTAAACTTGTGCCGATGGAAAAAAAATCACGGGAGATAATGTTTTTGAATGGGTGAAAAAATATGATCAAACAAAACCATCGTTGAAGTATCAACTTAATTACATGCTTAAACTACGTAAGTACCTATAACTGTTCAAAAATTGTCAAGGGAATCTTTTTTTTTTCGTAATTTAAAAATACTTATAATCCAACTTGATCCACACTAATCTAACGTTAGCAATCTCCAGCTTAATTTGATTAGCGGCCACACGAACTCATGTTTAAGGGTGCACTTGTTGGTTCGACAGACGACGAACTTTCAACGACGGTTTCAACTATCCTTAATCTCCAAACAAACTACACACATAGGTTGTTCGATACGTATGTAGTATACATTGGAAAGATTGATTTAATCACTTTGCAATGACATCGTATCCACTACGTGTAGGTAATTTACATTACTTTCCTACCATTTTTGTAGCTATGGTTCCTCACGGCACGGTACGTTCGAAATTCAAGTTTTTGAAGCTTTTCTTCCAACTTTTTACTTCATTTTATGGCGCGAAAACTTTTGTGGTAATAAGCTCCAATGTAATCATTAATACATTACCTGAATACATATTGTTGCTTTCATTTTCAGCGAATTGATTCATTGTTCAAAAAGACAAACTTAATTGTTAAGAATAGAATCTTTTAATTGATTGATGTAAATTATTGTTTGCTACACAATTATTTCTCATATCAATGATTTTAAATGAAAAATTATTAAATTCTATACAATGAATTCATTCCTTCTTTCTCAGTCGTACCAATGTAACAATAACCGAAGCTTAGTTTCCCCAGCAGCGCAACCACTGTCATTTTATTTATTTTATTTCATCTGTCATGTGACAAGTTATGTAAGAACTCAATCTCGCTAATACGGTATTCTCAAAACACTGGACATCCTGTTGAAATCATCTTATTAAAGATTAACTGCCAAAAAAATCGGTATGTCTTTAAAAGGAACCATTCACTTACAATAAAATAAACATATGCATTTTATTTACAAAAAAATAAATAGGTCTATCTTAATTTGTATCAATCAACCGTCATCCACTTCTGGACTGGTGTTCAACCTACACTTTATCAGATATTTAACTTATGATATTTTCTATTGTATTTTATCTTAGAGCAACGTAATCTAAAATTATAGATTAGAAGTTATAGAATTTTACTTCTTAATAATAATTGTACTTCTGCTTAGTAAATAACATCTTAAATGAGTAAAATATATTAAAATTTAGTTTGTTTTCCTATAATTGTGTTATGTTTTATTTTCTTTGATATTATTGTTAACTATGTCTCTATTTTATTTCATTTTATTTTAAAATATAATTTTATGTAGAAGTACCCTAGCTAATAATTTTGTATAAGTCCTTAATTGGGACACTCATATGTATTTTAATTATTTTTGGCTTTTAATTATAAGTTATTGTCTGTGTCTGATGTGTGTTCTGTGGATTTATTAAATAAATAGCAAAAATGCAAAGCAGTTGAGTTTTCATTCTTAAATTTTAGCACTACAAGTCGGCCTTCTTCTAGACGAACGAAAATAGGTGTAATCTAGGCTTGCATGCTACATGGCTACACTTTCGGCTACATTTTTGCTTTCTCTCAGGTGAAGGGACCAAATGAGAACTGGTAGCTTAAGCGAAGGAGGTCAGAACAGCCTATTAAAAGTAATAGGTATATAAACAACAAGGTAAGGGTACTGTCAGAGGAGTAAAGAGATGAATACTCAAACATTGAAAACACGTGTAAACACGATGCTTTACCTTGATGGTTACCATGGATATTATTATTATTAAATACGTTTAAATATTATTATTTTAAAAACCACAAGATTCAAGATTTTTCTGTTGTTACTAGTATTGCCATCTGGTGATTAACTTACTTAACATTATAACCGATTGATGCTATCAAAACCATAATTTTGTTCAACCAGAATATAAATGTTACTTTTAAAAGATGGCGCTTACTATGAAGTATTTTACGTTCGGTCAAAAGATGGCAGTAACTGTCAGTAAACCTAAAAATATGCTTATTCAAAAAGAGGTAGTTTTTAAATGAAAAATAATTAAAGAAAATGATTATTTAATAAATTAATTGCGGACTAAATATATATGCTAACATTAAGAATGACGAAAAATGTAACAATTACTAACAAGTAATAGGGAAAAAATTAAAACTATTAATAGTCTACAAATAGTTTTTATGAGTATACTAAATTCAGTTGGATTAAGAATGAACCTCCCTGTTTTTAACAAATATAAGGTATATAGTTTTTAGTAGGTACGAGATGGGAATAACGGAGGGTGTTACACTATAAATACCTACTATATCGTGTATTGTGACATCATAATATTATCACGTTACGTCAATACCATGAATATGTACATGGTACGGTATCGCGATATCACTTATCGTTTGACAATATTCACAGTATAATTAAATATCCCTAATAGAAAACAACCATAGGTTCAGGAACATTTCATTCTCAATAATTGTTAAGAAGGTCAGTAAAGTAGAAGGCTAAACAACAACCTATGCACTGTTATGCATACATTATACATATGCATACCGTACTGTGAAAAAGTCGTATTACAAGATTTGCTAAGTACCTATAATAGACGTTTTTCGTTGGAAAGCCTCGTAACACAGTTATATACTAAATAGAAACTTGCAGTTTCGACCTCTATCAACATAAAATCAATAAAAACAATTAATATTTCATAAGTCTCCATACAAAAAAAAAATAAGACTCTATGCTTCTCCTGTAAAATTTAATCATCTACCTACTTCATAATTTCCACGATATTTGAAATATTCAAACTAAGTCTAAAAAAATATGGAAGTAGACCATAATTATATATAACTATGTCCTTACGTTTAAATATTATACTTTCATTAATCTAATTAATCATACCAAACATTGCTAAATTGTCTTGGTAGTTAGGTAAATTCCAAAAAGGTACTTAGACCGTAAGTATTCAAGGAACTTTAAGTAATAAAAACTATAAATAATTACATTTAATAAAAGAAATAAACATCGTTAGTAGATAGTATAAACGGTAGGTATAAATGGTAGCCAATAAGCAATTAAAACTGGATTGAAACTAGTGTTACACTCTTTTATATATCAAAATTATCTTTGTAATAAGGTGGATATTTGTATGTTAATAGCTCATAACGTAACTGGATATAACTGAATAAAAAATAAATATGTGGCCATTTACTGACAGTGCTTGACACTATCCGGAATCCAGGATCCATAGTCCAGTAAGCATGTCTAAATAATAAGTAGATCCGAGGTAATGAAGTGATTAATAGATAATAAATCCAAAATTAACAAGAGTCAGCAACACGAGTATGATGGCCCTGGTACTGCATGCGTCCATACGCTAAGGTAGTCACCGTCACTAACTTACCATCAAGCAGTTCTCAAGCTTGTTTGCCACCTTAGTTGTATAAAACTATGTGAATTACATTTATGATGCAACGATTTATGATGAAAAATGCCTCGTACCTACCTACTTAGCTAATGATACGTTCAGTCCTTTCCAAGCTGGAAAGTCCAAATAATCTTGCATAAAACCACGAAAAGATATCGTAAACGGAAGGAACTCACGAATTTGTTTTTAATTATATGTTAGGTTGGCTGTATGAGAACTAGGTAAGAATATTTTTAAAATTTCTAGCAGAAGCTGTATTGGGAATGACAAAATAAATAGGTACCTATCTACACACTTGTACAAACCTATCTACCTAAAGAATAGACAGGTTGGTGTTGGTATCCATGATGACGTTTTTTACGTGATGTGGATTTCAAGAGCTAGTAATACTATAAATATGTATGACGCAAGTGGGTGTGTCACTTGGTTCCATGCCTTCAGAGCATGGTCATGTAAGATAAGAATATATTGCTCTTACACTGCGATAATCTTACCCCCAATGACTTTCCTAACCCCAACCAATAACAACTAATAACGAGTTGTCGAGTTGCTTGACAACAACAATTTGATATCTACATATGTAAATAGTAGTGATGAAATGTGTTCAACATACGAACGATAGCTTAAATAATAATAAGTAATATGATTTGTTTAATTTCAAAGAAGTTAGAAATCTTTAATTACCTTTTTACTGTCTTTTAAGTAGGCGTGCGTGTCCCTATTTACTTACTTAATTTATTATTCTTAAATACTTACCTACCTGTCATTTCAAACCAACGTTTTAAACTAGAATATTTTTAAATACTTTACATACAATGCTTTCATTGTATATGTATTTAAGACCTTTAGCCTCATTAAATGAAAGTTCATTTAAACAGTTCCTGTATTTTTCAACAATTAAAAAGTACTATATGTATGATGTGTTGTGTACCTAGAACCTACTTACCTACTATAGATCTTGCAGTTCACGAAGTTGTATTTTTTTAGTTTCTTAAGATTATTATACAATTTCGTAGTACATTTAATTTTGTTTTATTTTCATGCAAATTATACCCACTTCCGATCTCATGCACACTGTAACAAATACCCACTGATACGTGTTTACAAGAAATAAAGCTCTCTCGCCTTCGTTCTTGAGTTGCAAAATATTTACTTAAAAAGGTACCCTTTGCCCTAAAATTTTTGCCGACTTATTTTTTTCCTCAAATTTTTTCCTTTTTTGCAATTTCGGGATAAGATTTCTTTTAATGCATTAAACAGGAAATTTATTCGTTGCTAATTTGTTTCAATCTTACTTTACTAGCCTTATATATAGGTAGTTCATTTTTCTTACAAATTACCAAGGCATTTATAGAATTAACGACAATAAGCCTGTAATGTTGGAAATTACATGCTAAACGCGCTATTACGATAAAATTTCTCGTTAATATTGATGGTATTGACGGTATCATACTTCTATATTTATAATATCACGATACTAGAATTATGGTATTGTACTGAGAGTGTAGTACCCCAATAATCATAATGCAGCCTAAGCAGCGATCACGGCGAAGCAGCCTAAAAAAATCTAAATTATAATAATTTTCTTTCAATTATAAATTATCACTATAAATGTTATATGCTATTAGCAGTATCGTTGAAATCTCTGTTTGTGTGATGCTTTTTTAAAAATACCCGCGTCAAAAGTGTGACCAATGAACAGAGGCTACAGCTTTAGGCGACCAATAAGAATCCTTGTAAGTGGTGTGACTTTGGTGGGATGTGCCTGGCAGTTAGCCTAAAATTTTATGAAAAGCCAATTTTAAGGTTTAACTTTTATGAAAACAATCAAAAACTCATATAAATTTATCTATTAGAATATGTTTATGTATAGGACGCCGTTCAATAATTTTACAAAGGGAATAATACCAGTTTCTTCAAGAAATTGATAAACTCAATGAACGCTTCCCCGCATCGTACGAGCGCGTCATATAAAAACGAGAATTCTCCCCACCTACTATCAAAACGTCAAGTTGCCTTGTCGCGTGTGGTCGTATTTTTTGCTGTCCGTCCTTACGCGTCGTTTCGTAAGCTGTGATAGCGAACGTCAAATTTTGTAGTGACATCATTCAAATTTGGAGCGTGTGTGTTCAGTGATATTTAAATTCTTTTATAAATAACTCATGAAAATGGCGTTTAACACAGACATATCAACAAAATTGGAAAACAGCAGGTAAGGGACTCATAACAAATATAGTTGACGTAGACGCTTACAAACTTTCCACAACAGCACCCTTGAACATCGGAGATACATTATTTCATGCATTCGTGTGCATTATAAAGCAGCCTTTAGTTCGCGCAATTTCTATCATTTTTGTATGGTTAGCCTTAATTCAATTGTGTAAGACCTTTTCCATTAGGTATGTTCTTGATTTAGAAAAGAATAATACTAGGTACTTGCATTTAAGCCTATTGCATTTGGGTTAGGTAGGGTACCTAATAAAATCAGGGAGTTAAGATGGTGCCGATGCCAAAAATCGAGGTTATCCCGGGGACGCCAATGGGCGTGCGCGGCGTGACTCACTCGATGCTTCAAGGAATTACCCACTTCGTTTTCTATTATCCATATAAAAAATAACCTTACAATATAGAACTACCAGTATCATTACAATAAGTCCTTTTTTGCGACCTGTTTAAATTCTACTCTAATTAAGGTTTGGATGCAACCTTATATCTAATTCTATTAGATCTTACATTAATATTATCTTCACTATTAATTGTGTAGGTAATCATTATCATGAATGAAGCCTGACTACCACCTACACATTAGTAATAGATTTCTGATTTCCTTTTATGCTTGAGAAGTTTAGAACTGAGATACTTGCAAAGATTCCTCCATAGCAAGTATTGACTATATTTGCATTATGCAAGTTGAATGGGCCATCAGCTCAATAATAACCATTGTATGTTTAGATAACAGATGCTTGTTTAAAGTTCAATATGATAGTTAGGTTGATTAAAATTTAGTTCACCAAGGTCCAAGGTTCTACTAGGATATTTTATTTTTGTATAGAAGCTAACATTATTCTGTTAATTGTTACAGGAACAGCCTACGCAGGATTGCCCGGCTGGATGAGACAGAGTTCTCCAAACAGAGCATTTTAAATGATATGGAAAAGTTTGTCAAGATGGTAAATGTGATGGCCAAGACCGTGATGGTGCCAAGCCGCCTGATGAACCTGCCCCAGGAAGGTGATGATGACCCATTCAGCCTGTTTGCTATGCTGAATGACCTGAAGACTGAGTTGCTCTGGTCAGCAGGGGAATCAGAGGAGGTCACAGAACGTGGCAGGAGGGTGTCCGACATCAGTGACTCAGAGAGTGATGCATCAAGTGCTGCCGGGGACTCTGGCATTGAAGGTGAGGATGAGAGGGAGTCCGCAGCCCGTGCAGCTGAGGAGTGCAGACGTCACCTCCGTGGTCTACGCTACTCTCTCCGCAACCTCACTGCCGCTGCAGCACA
Source organism: Choreutis nemorana (assembly GCA_949316135.1). Lineage (NCBI taxonomy): Eukaryota > Metazoa > Arthropoda > Insecta > Lepidoptera > Choreutidae > Choreutis > Choreutis nemorana. The sequence goes on from OX438598.1 coordinate 8,361,567, forward strand.
CATCACGCGGACATACCAAGAAGAAGTAGGAGCACCAGTCTAAATTATTTTCCTGTGATAACTGTCCCTCACGGTGTACATATAGAATAAGAGCCCACTCTGTATATATAGGTTAAGGGCTGAACGTGTATGGGAATCTCAGTAAGTTATATGGTTATTAATTTAATAAATTTATTTGCATTACCATAACTTTTTTTTATTTACTTAAATATTTGATTCCTTTAAATTTTGTAGTGTAATAACAAACTCATGGTATAAAAGAATAGCATTCATAATTATCAATAATTAACAAAACAGTTGTGTAAATATAATAATTATACAAGTAATGAAAAGGCCACAGCAACACTTTATTAAATATTCAAATAAATTCAAAGTATTGCAGACAACTTGATTAAAAAGATTATGCTAAATTACTTTTCCAGTATACAAAAAAATAAAATTTTATACTTACTCTTTTTTTTCTTATTGTTTGGTAGTTTCCTTTGGTATTTCACAAACCTTTAGGTTGGTAAGTAGAGGTCAGTTAGTTTTCATGACCAAGTTATTGGCATTGAACATTCTGAATCATAGGACACTGATAGTATAAATGTTGTAATTTTTGATAGCTAGCTAATCTATCAAACAATGGTGATATAAATCCTAATCATGGTATTAAATCCAAATAATAAAAAGATGTCGAAAATTACAAAATTAATTTCATAAAAACACTTCTTGAAAGAATTGGAAGTAAAAGCTAACAATTACAAGTTTACAAAAATATACATAGTTGGTTATATATTTTATCATTTACCAATAAAATGGGCTTCCTCTGGTGTTTTAATTATATTGTCGTTGATTCATTGAAGCAATTATTTAACAATTTACTGATGTGGGTCTTCAATTGAAGCCATTTTATAAGTTGATTTATTTTCATCTTGCAGATAAGTTCCTTTAGATCCTCAAATTATAGCTGCTAGGCTTCCTAGCAGTTATTAACTGCAGCATATTAATAGCAGCTATAATTTGAGACTGTTCTATGTTATTTTCCAAAATATTTATTATAATTAGAATCTTGTCTAATATGTAGGTATATTTTCTCTAATAATTATAGGACTCTCAGTTAGGTTTTGATTACAAATGCTTTGACTTTGAAAACGTAATAGGTATAAAATCTTTGACAATTATCGCGTGTTACGAAACAGTGTGGCTCATACTCTGCACACTACTGCAGAGGTCCATAAAGTCACCACGACCTTCGTCGATGAACCCGCCGGAAATCGATGTGACTGCGGATTTTTGTTACCAAGGAGACCTTGCTTCAGATGTTCGTAAGCCTAAAAAAACTTGAAGTAAACTTCTTTCTTTTGGTAAAAAAATTCATATCAATCGGCAAATGTTATGAACCTTAAATAAAAATTAAGAACGCATGTAAATATTGTTTTTTGGCTGCTTGCCTTGACTATTAAACTATTCGAAACATAATATCCATTGCTTTATTATGAACATACCTACTTTTACTCGCGACTCACCTGCCTGAATTTTCATTAAAGACATCGCTAACGCCATCTATCGACTGCTACTAGTCATCAAAACCATTTCTTAGATATTTAGTTTTTTTTATTTTATCTTGATGTTTTAATTATTTACTTTGTTTACATATCTCAATTGTAAGTTTTGCATTTTAGGTACTTGTCAAATTATGCCCAATATTTTATTTTGATTAGATCTGGTGACTTATCAAAGTCAGTGCAATGCATTGAAATTTCTAGTAATGATAGATTGTTCCTTAACTTATAGTACAATCTTCTGTCTGTTTTCAAAAGTAACTGGCAGGTAAAGCACATTTTTTGCCATTATTTATCATCTTCCTTTTTTCTAACTGTTTCATTCAGAAATTCCAAGAATTCTTTTTATCATTCAGAGATATAAAGATAAGACTTGCATTAATATGTGTGTTCCTAACAATTAGGACCTTTATGCCTTAGTAATAAGATCTCGAAGCGAAAATAGAAAAGATTGTATGTTCGAAAGATACCCACTCGTGCCCAATCAGTTGCCTCGTGATATTTTTAACTTGAACATTATCTATAAAAAGCCAAACAAATTGCATAAGAACAAGCCACTTAGTCAAATAGCTACGTATTACATTCACCGGCTGCACCGTAAATAGTAAGAACCATTAACTCGACTACTGGAAATCATTACCTCAAATGATAACAATTCTGATGATCTGAGTTCCTTGAAGAATGGATTACACGCAAAAGGAATGGCTTTGGGTGTACAAGACATATGACTAAACTAAAGTAACTGTCTGTGTTTATCCTTTTCACGCCTTGACCGCTAATCAGATTTATAGAATTTGGCAAGGAGACATTGCTTCCTGCGGACAAACATAACCAGTTTAGAAGAAATTAAGAAACAAAAATTTTAATCCCCAAAAGTTTAATCCACACGATAGATAATAAGCAAAGGCTAGTTGTTGAGTTCGTCTTTATTGTCACAAGTAGTTGACGCAAACGCGAATTTTACAGAAATGTTTTGCTTTACATCAGCTTTGTTTGCATCATCGGCAATGTCAACAATATGACGAGCCTCCTCAGAACTAAACATGATGGCTCTGACTGACCTCATGATACCTACTATTGACTTACAATTGTATTATATTACTTACAATTGTATTTGCGATCGGTTCCTTCTCAATGCAAAATACTTCACATCCACGCCGGCACATTCGTTGCGTCATACTCGTCATAGCATATTAAAAGTTCGAGATTATTTACTTATCACTTGTATGTCACTTTTTGCCATATTTATTGATTTGTTTATTATAAAACCAACGTAAATGTTTTTTGCCAGTTTTTGCGATAAGGTTAAGCTGTGTTCATGTGATCAGTTAGCCACCTCTTTTCCAATATGACAGGATCTACCAACCACTAACCATCACATATTGATTTTATACTTAATGTTTCTAACATACGGAATGCTTCTGAAGATTTATCAAACATTGTTTCCTCTTTCATCAACTTCAATAATTAGTCCAGTTATTATTATTATCATAAGGCTTAGATGATTTTTCTGATGAAATTTCAACGATTTATTAAAATTAGTAAGAATAGGTAAGAAAAATGCATATGAATCAATAAATTTTGTCTCTTTGGCCAAATCTACGGAACCAGTCATATTTTAACAGTGAAATTTTTCCGTTATTCTGACATCATAGCGAGTACAATATGCAAAAACCAAACATGTATGCCTTTTTTGTTTATAGATTTATAAAAAGAAATTCATAGAGACATGTCGTAAGTATGTATTTCATTAAACTGTTATCTGTTTTTACAATTACATCTCGGCTTAGGACTTATAAACTTCCTTTCAACACAAGGAATGATAATTCTGTTTTATCATTCAAATAAAAATTGCGTAAGTAAAAACGAAAACTAAGTCAACAATTTCGCATTTTTTATCAGCTTATTATTGTTTGTGCAACGCGTACGTCTATAATTAAAAGCATCTGTTTAATTTCCTTTATTGATTAAAATTATTTTGATGAATTCGTACTGTGTGATTTTTATCGTTTTTTGTTTTGTATGGATGAAAACAAAAAAAAATTGTTACCTACAGAAACTAAAGTGATTAATGACGAAAGAGTTGGAAAATCCATGCCAGAAAAGATACTAGTTATTAGAAATTAGGTATATCTGAACTCTATTTTTAACACCCTAGATTATGAATGGGTGATATTTAATTTATGTAGATCTTTACTCCTAAGCGGATTTGGTAACATAACTCCTGCGGATGGCCCGATTTTGATGTAAATTATTAGTTTATGTTTAGATACATTTTTGTAGGTTTTGTTTTAATAGCCCACTTTGTATCGATATTGGTTATTGGTGGCGACTAGTAAGAGACTTTAAGACTAAAATGTTTTAAGCATGAGAGAGAGGACAGTTCAAATTTTTCGAGTCACTCGACTATATTAGATATAGGTAATTTGGCAAAATCAACTTGGTCGATTATAATAACATCATTGCAAACTCATATCTATCATACTCTTTGGTCGCCGAGCCACGCTTTGCTCAGAGGCTTTGACATTGTTGATCCGGTCCGGATCCGGTTGTTGTTTGACATGTAATGAAAAGTTTAGATGATTTGACAGTAAACAATAGAAGATTTACAATAAAATAAAATACAAGTGGAATACAGATTTTTTCAGACCTATGAGATTTTTTACACTTTCTTCTATAAATGAAACGGCATATTCGGCAACTATCCGGTATCCACCATTAATTTTTCTATCTGGCTAGATACCGGGTAGAAAATCAATACTGGACTGGATACCTGACATCAAACCATAGTAATTTAAATGATCATAAAATTAACCAAGAAAAAAATGCGTTTGTGATGTAAATAATATTAAACTGGATTGTTATTCTGACGGCTTTTTAAAGTTAAAAAGTAACAATAATTTACAACATTCCTTTGAATTTAATGATAAATAGATAAGTAATGTGTGTATGTAAAATTAATGCTTTAAACTCTCTAAAGATTATTCAGACTTAAAGATACTCGAACTTTCATTAGTTAAAATAATAACTTGGTTATTATGTTAACTTAGTTTCATCTCTTTATCTTCTAAATTACTCTAGTACAACCAAAAAATAAAGTACCAACCAAAATTGTCCCCAAATTTTAAACCTAAAACATACAGTGTCTGTTAATCAGTATCTGATTATTTGATACGCTGTTTTGTACACTTGAAGCATATAACTAAGAGTTTTTGTTTTACATGTGATTTTCACGTGATCCGAAAAACTTTTCGTAACCATGCAATTACTAAGACACGTGTTTGTTTTATACCGATAGTTCTATGTAAGGATAGCTATAACGTGTAACAATACAGTTAACATTTTTACTTACAGATAATCTAATTATGATTAAGTCAGAGTTAGAATGGCTGCTAATACCTATGTAGTAACATAGTAGTTGAGTAAGTAAATTCCTATCAAGCTACTTATTTTACATACATCATTATATTAGTTTAGTGACATGCTGTACGAATCCATAATTTTGAAAGTATATTTTTCTTTCTGACCCACCATTCTATTCTACCACGTTCCAGGCATTTTAATAAAATTCGTTAACCAGACAATTTAAGCTTCTCCTTAGCAAAGCTATTTTTTTTTTGGCTTTTCGCGAAATCATGGAAGATCGCAAACAACAACGTTTATGCCGTTGTCTTCACAATCTAAACCAATCGATTTATTTATGATGTCACAGATCTATCATTTAATTAAAATAACACACTAATACCAATAAGTCATATAATATATCAAAAGATCAGCGTTCTTGATTTAAGTTATGTTGAAAAAAAGGGAAATTAAAAAAACCTGGAATCAAACATTGAATATTTTGGTTTGTGATGTTCCACGATTTTGATTTGATTTGATTTATTGTGAGTCCTTCTGCGACATTACGATAAATCAAGAACATTTTACATATTATTAGTACATTTGTTTAAATTGATTACAAAAAACAATAATGTCCTAAATAACAAAAAAAAACACTTTTTAATTACAAGACTGTAAGAACTTGCTTTTCGTATTTTTCGTATCAGTAAGTACTTTGCTACAGATATTAAGCAACTGTAAAATAGCAAAATAATTGTATCAAACAATGACCGTGCGTGGCAAATAGTTGAGGATAAGCATTAAACATTTTTTGTGTTCGTATTTGGTTTCTTTTCGGCCTGAATGTATTACGATCGTCACGTGTAATTTTTAATATTGACTTCCAATTATTAAATTGTGAGATACGTAGGAAAAATACATATGAAAATTTATTTTAATTTATTATTCAATCACAAGCGCGACGAAGGTATCAGTGCCTATCTGATCAGAGGAAAAATAATTCGAAGTCTCTTATGTGAAAAATCTCCAATTTAAAATTCTTTGTTTTTCTGCAAGATGATTATTATTTAAGTAATCGACTTTTCTGACTTTGACTTTGTTACCACCCTGATTGAGTACCTAACAGTATCTTTGCTAATCTAGTTTCAATATCAAAGTTTATTGAATTATATTATGATAAAACATTTTCTTAACTTACGAAAGTAAAATATAATAACATTGCACTATAGAGTGCTCTATTGTACTACAACTAGAGCACGAATTTTGTGTTGTGCTAAACTCAAAACAAAATAGCAAAAATAGTAAGAAAAACTTTTATTATTAATTGTTTTTCAGATCTACACTACATCTTAAAAAACATCTGTAACTGACAAAGCAGTTTTCATTTTCTTTTAGTTTCCATATAAATGAAGATATCTTCCGTAGTAACCTGTCTACTCGTTTTTGATCACGTGAAATCGTATTTGACGATGATAAGACTTAGTTTTATGTTTACTCAGTATGCAGAAATTATAATTAGATAAGAACATAGTTTAATTTTAGTATCCAATAGTGTGTCAATTCTATCACCATTCCATAGTTATATTTAGTCATGTGAGACATCTATTAAAAAATTACGGCACCGTCCAAGTTCAAGGTTCAAAAAAGTTTCAGGGACACCTCCCTTTTGTGATGTCTTTAACAGATGTAGGATTCCTGCCTTGTGGATCTTGTGCCCTATTGAAAATAAAACTAGATACACCTGTTTTACTATAATATTTTTGTTGCGGTTTCAGATTCCTACTGATATTGATAACTTGACTTTTTTAAGAATTTGTATTGCGCTCCACATTAATTATGGAGATCCAGTCGTTTAGAATTTAGTATCGTTCAGAAACCAACTCAGCCTACCTCTGAATAGAGGTAACTTAGAGGGGCAATTCAAAACCAAAGTCGTGATTTGAATAATTAATTATTCGTCACAAAGTACGCGAAATAATAAACGTTAAACCAAAGTATAATAACTTAATTATCCTGTGTCTCGCCCTGTAGTCGTCGGTTCGTCGCAACATTTATTGCCTTGACATTAATCTGTTTAACTAAAAATCTATTGTTTATTCAAGTGATGCGTATTTACGAAACAGGTTGTTATTGTTACGCGTGTCAATGTCAAGTGTACATTGTATAAAGGCGTTTGTCTCTTATTTTGTGATCAGTGAGTTCATGAAAAGCCGATTTTAATTTTGTTTTGTCTTTTCTGCCAGGTGCAAGAATCTCACCGGCTGATGACTGACACTTGACTGAACACCTGAATCAGTCATTATTTGAAAAGGTTAGGTAAATGACATCCCCTCGCAAACTAAGACCATGTAGCTTCTAATCGTTAAATGTTTTGAACGATATAAGTTTTTTAAGTTTCATGTTTAGGTTTTAAACTTTTGCCTGGATACTGTAGGTAGGTACATCAACATTGGTTCTAATCAAAGGCCCTTGGAAATATTGACTAAGTTGACTTGAAAGATCTGCCTGTGAGTAAAATTAGCAGCAATTTGCTCGTTGTAGGTTTCCGTATGGCGGCCTTCGTCTTTGTGCTCTTGCGCAACTTGCGGCTGCGCATTGCATGCGATACGTAGTCCTCGCCTTCTTGAACAACCAGTGGAAAAATACAGACAATTCTTTTACTATTGTAATAAGAACTATATTTACTAAACTTTAATATATTTAGCGTTCCAAACTGTAAAGACGCAATGTTATGCGTGAGTGAGATTCCAAGATAATGAGTCTATGATCCACTTGACGAATTTATCAATTAACCAGATTATTTGTATTATTATAATATAGTTATAATCTCTGTCATTAAATAATTGCCTCCGCTAGTACAACCTGTTTTATAAGTTGTTAAATATGTCCACAACAAATTAATTATCTATTGATTTGGGAATTCTAGATAATTCGGCTGCGATTTTGAGAGTTCCCTTATTCTTAGATTTATATATTTTGTGACATTGTCTTGTGACCTGAATTTTTTTGATTAGTAAAATTTGTTAATGGATATTAATTTGATTTTAAACAAATGTTTTGACAGTGTAGGCAGGCTGCAGAAGAAAATGTTTACCAAGGTAAATACTTGAACAATAATAACCTAAATGTCGATTGTCGACCTTTTTTAGCAATCACCAAATGTGTCTCTGACATAACCGAGATGCCTACTGCCTACTATTATACTTATCTAGGTCCTTAAACAAACAGTATTCTGTCCTTCATTGTACTTACAGCTGAGCTACTTCAAATGTGAAAAAACCTACCTGCTTTGTTTTATGTTTAAACGTAATAAACCAAAAGAGATAAAATTCAATTAAACAAAAATTAATATGTTTTTTCCGGTATTTTCAGTAGCATTCGATTTAATAGGTTTCGTTAGAAATAAAGTTCAGTGCTTTATTGTTATTGAGAGGTTTTCATAAGGCAGGCTTCCCCGGTGACCGAGTAGTACTTATGCAGTATGTACATCAGAGTATATACATACTATTCTGTATGACGTAACGTGACGTAAGTAAGCTTCGCGAACCTTCTGCAACGTCACTCAGACATTCGAAGGCATGCGCAGTTGAAACTTATTACTGCGCAACGCAGCTCCGACCGGCTATGCCTTACCCTCTTTATATATATTGTATACTTCTATATTTATGAAAGAGAAACCACCGACTAATTAATCTCGAAATCTCGAAAACTACTTGACATATGAAACTTAAGCTTCAGCTAGCAGGCAGTTTATAGGAAGATGACATCAGCCAAGATATGTTTATTGAAATTTGACCCCAATGCGGGAAAAACAGGGGATGACATTTCGTATGAACATTGCACAACTACTACTTACTACTCTTAGACTCTAAGCAAATAGAATATGTACATAGATAGTAAACCAGGATTAACCGAATGTGAACCTGTTTGAAACTTACTTCGTATATTTTTTGTTGCTAACAACTTCGGCGTGTAGCTTGTATGTGTACCTTGGGAAAGAATATTGCTCCCTCAGATTTGAGTTCATAATCTAAGATCGATACCTACAATATCGATAGAATAAATAATTTAAGTTTACTATCTAGTGGGAAGTTAGATTATTGATTATTACATATTCTATACATTTTAAAAGTTTTATAATTAAAAGCAGACGACGTGAAGTTTTTAAACTTCAGGCTCACGACTTCCTTAAAGAGTAGGTGAATTTACAGTCACAGCTACATTAAGTTCATTCACCGTTCGGCCATTGTTTCTTGGCGAATGGGCTCTTTCTTTCCATCTATTATCAAAGTATGTAAAGTAAATATGTATACTTAAAAGGAATCAGAAGCTACAAAGTGAACGAGAAAAATAAAGGCACTTAGTAAAAACGAAAAATCGAATGTCATGAAACCTCTGACGCAAATCTAAATCCAGTTTAACAATAAAAATAAGAGATTTTTACCGTGTTATAATTATCATAAAAAAGATTCGCAAGTCCAAAGTTTAGAAAATAGTAACAGGTTGCCAAAACAAGTTTTCTTCATCACGTTTAAGCTACGGATGGACTACAAATTTTGCAGTTTATTGACGCATCTAACATACCTACCTACTTACAATAACTTAATTTTAAATTATAAACCTTTTAATTTATGAAAATCGCAATAGTTTTTTTTAATTGAATTTTCCTCTTATGTTATTGTATAATTTTAATTTATTTTATTAGAAATACCAATTTGGTGATTATTATGTTGTAGGTATGAAACAAAAATTGAAATGTAACGATTAAATATAATTTAACACGAACTATTTGTTCTAAAGACCTTCACTAAATGTATCCTTCCTTCCTACGTTTTTAGATGCCTCTTTTATTTGTTTTATATACATCACGGGCAACCAGCAGACTGTTCACCTGATGGAAAGTGATTCCGCCGCCAATTGTCACGACGATGCCCTTGACATCTGAGAACAACCAGAGCATCGCCAATGCGTTGCCAATGCAGAGATAAATATGTTATGCATCTCTTGCCGGTAATAATAGTGGCTTTCCTATCCTTCAAACCAAAACACAGCCAACTGCTTCAAAGCAGAAATAGAGGGGAGGGTGGTACCAACCCAGAAGATCTACCTACTGATAGAAATTACCTACCTATACACATTAAATTTCGTTATCAAAATCCATGCAAAGCTGTAGCAATATTATGGGTGAAAGAACTCATACAAAGTTTATTTTTAGAATGTCTCTTGATATTAAAACAAAATTTAGCTTTTGATTATTTTATTTCAACTGCTGCAGTCTATAAGGCTCACTTTAGAAATTTTATTTCCTGATATCGAATTGTATAAAAGAAAGTAGTTAAGTATGTAGATATTTTATTGTTCTTGAATTTTGAGTCACTGCGATCGACGTAATCATCAACGAGTGCATTGTGCTTTGTAACAAAAGATCTTTAGAACTCTGTGTATTATAAGTGAGCTTTTTATAAAATTCTCTATTTTTATTTTCACAATACAGTGGAGTTTAAACAGCAATGTAGGTACATCGCAAACCTAGGATGAATATCTATTGTTTCAAATAATGAAACATTGTCACATCAATGCCCTCGCAAGTATGCTGTGACGACCCAACCATACGTTTTACTTCTCGAAACAATCTCTCTAAAAAAAACTTTGAATAAATTAAAAAACTAAAAATAAACATTCGCTGTACTGAACTTGAATGGCCGTGAAATGCGCCTAACTACTTATGTACCTACTTCTAATCCGAGATCAAACTGTGTTTAAAGATCATGTATGTACTTGCATCAAGTACCTACTCAAATAGATTTCAGTTATCTCTTGTTTCGATGATGCCAAACCTTATAGACAAAAACACTTTGATATTCTTCTGACTACTTCTGAGTTTAGGAACATAGTCACGAACAAAGCCTTGAACAAAAAGCTTTACCTTCGTACATCATAAAGCTAACAAAGTAAAACAATTTATTATTATTATTGTCAGCTATAGAAATACTTTCGAATCTGCAAACACTCAGTAACAACTATCCACAGTATACCAAACACTCGTGATTTTTTACATTTTCTATCTATCACGCCTCTTAATTACCTAACAATGTAGGTAAATATTGGTAACTTGGTATAAATGTGAATCTATTAACTCCATACACTAAAAGTGGTAATTCCTGTTATTTATTGATCCAAAAAGCACCTTTCCGTTCATTCTTTTTTGAAATAAAATCTGGTAATCATGGTCAACCAGAGTCGCAGTGCAGTGGTGGGGTCAAATGGTGGGTGTGACCAAATATCAAGTCGTCCTAATTTAATATGCATATCAATTCGCTTAAATCTTTATTTTTTGTAAAGTTTTATTTTCATCGTAAATAAGTAGGTACCTGTTTACTGGCCATGACATTGAGACTCCACATACCTACTGCGTATTTGGTAAATATACTGATCTTCAAAGGTGAGTAACAATCCTAAAAAATATTATGTAATAAATAACTAACAACATAATGCGGAATATTATGTAATAAATAACCTATGATCCTAAACATAGTTTGCATTTTCACGTTCGTACTGTAAAAAAGAAGCGAAGGGGCCTTATGTTAGAGATTCTTCTATTTGTGTCTAAATTTTTTATTTTAAAATGCGGGCTCGAGTTACCTACGATTTGTAGACCCAGAATTATGACGGGCTCAAGATTACAGCGTAAAAGTACGCACACGCTTAGTTAGTAGTAGTAAATCTAATACTTTCTAATGATCATGATTGTCAAGAAAGACTATTTGTCCTAAAAAAAATCACTCCAAATTTCCAATTAAGGTTCTCTTTGGACAGGATTGCAATTGTCTCAAAAAAGCTGTTTGAGGAAATGTCAATTGAATTTAACACCCTTTTCGATCTTCCTGAACTGTAACTAATAAAGTAGGTACTAGTACTATAGATATCTGTTGTGCCTGAATACTAACCTAGTTTCCAAGAAAATCGATTGTGAATTCCAGACGGACTGCCCAGACCGACGAGCTAACTATCACTTACTCGAGTATAAATAAAGTTCAGTTTTTATAAGCATTTGTATTTGTAAATCTATCTGGTATTTTATTTTTTCTAGAATGGGAAAAGCTCTGCGAATTTTCTCGATTCAATCGAAGCTGTCTACTGGTTTTGTAAATCAATTTTAAAGAACGCCAAGGAACCACATTATCTAAATTGTCTTCCAATCATGCTCCACTTGTGTTAGTTTCTTATAGTAATTTAGAATAAAGAAAAATTATTTAACTTAATTACCCTTACACAATTCCATTCAAGGTTTCCTTATGTAACAAAGGAGTGTATTGCACGAGCATCGATACAATACTATGTTAATTGTAAAATTTAAATGTGTCTCGTTTAACATGATACTATGTTGCAGTCAGTTCAAATGCAAAAATGCGGTTCATGGTTACACGTGGAGAGTGACCCGTGTGTTGCATAATGAATTTATAAATATACACCGTTATTTTAATTTTTCATTTTGTATAATGACTTTGGCCCCTTCACAAGATGTGAGAGCCCTTATGAGAGCTACAGAGAGCTGGATGCATGTAGCTCAGGATCGCTTCAGTTGGAAGAGGCTTTTTATCCAGCAGTTTTTGGATTTGATGATGACGATGAAATAACGGCGTACCTTACTTACTTCTAAACGTTTCTGAAAGGTTTCTGAAAAGCTGTCCTTTGATGTGAAGATTTTCTAACGGTACCGTGTTTGACTATTTCAATCCCTAAAATACAGACATAATGTACCTACTAAGCTGAATGTATGACCAACACAGACTATATGTTTGTTACTTTTTATGGTACCACGAATGCTTAACAGTTATGAAGAAATGTAAACAAAGCCTGCGCGGTTCAAATGTAGAGTTCTACTGACCATAAGTAATTAAGTTATTTCATGAAATAATAACAATAAGTAATGTATCTTATTTTATAACACTAACAAACAAAGTTAGGTCGTTAAAATATCCATGCTTTGTTTTTAAATCATGGCTCAATCAAACCTACACAGTTCATAGTGTGTCTAAATGTAACCCATGTTTTAATATGCCTACCTGGATTGTTAGCACCTACTAATTTACTATTAATGTACTACTAAGTTTATCTTGAGTTTAAGGTCTGGAGTTTAAGATTTTGTATATTGATTAGATTTTTTAAAACTGTCACAGCTTCAGAAACCTGTGTGCCTACCATGAGTTTTACCTTTGACTAACTAACTGCTTGAATCTTTGTGAAGCGCCTCTTAAAGATTTATGAGGGATTAACAACATAGAAATATCTCATAGAAAATCACAGTAGTTATCTATGTTATCTGACGTGTAGAAAAACTATGCGAACTCAAGGTAGACACACTGTTACTGATTCACTGTTACTTGTTAAGTCATGGTAGACACATTGAATCAGTATCAGTGTGTATGCGAACTCAAGGTAGACACACTGTTACTGATTCACTGTTACTTGTTAAGTCATGGTAGACACACTGAATCAGTATCAGTGTGTATGCGAACTCAAGGTAGACACACTGTTACTGATTCACTGTTACTTGTTAAGTCATGGTAGACACACTGAATCAGTATCATCTTAACAAGTTACAACTTTGGGAACTTTTGTACAAACCAGATACAATAGTATACAGTGATTATTACTAACGATGTAACTTAATTTCTCATCTTTATGCACCTCCGCCCTTTGCAAACTAATTACCGCAGTCCGTAGCTGCGAAATAGAATCAGGGCTTGATAACTGTAGGTAAGGAGGAAAACTTTTGATTTTCAGTCCTGGCAACAATTACATCTGCATAATAAATTCCGTTTACGACCGACCAGTCCCATTAGAATGTAACTGGTAAATATTATATTAATCAGTTGACGGAATTGAACACGCATAAAGCGCGTGCGCGTGCGACCACGGCCCACTACTGCGCCTCGTGGGAGCTTTATTTAATTTCATCACTTTGATTAATAATGGTAATTGTTTATAAAAATTCTAAACGTTCAAGATCAACGATATCGAAACCTTTGAACCCTTAGCAACAGGGAAACAGTTAAACTTGAGTAAAACCCTCACATACAGCTATACATTTTATAATCCCTTATTATATTAGGCCCTTCCAAGGGTTATTTTTCGAAGTCGATACCTTGAGCGCATTTGGTAAGATTTCCGTTTATCTTAAAGGTGATGACTTCACTATCGACAGGATTTACTAAGTGTCTGCATATTTTAAAATGTTGGCAAACCTGTTTAGTCAGATTTGCATCATTATAAACCCAAGAGTTTGTACCTTAAGCAAGCAAGTGGATTGAATCAATAGATCTTTCATAATTATGCAGAATAAGAATGAAATCAAAGCTTCCATTGTTAATCATAAGTACGGGTACTTTAAATCTTAAGTCGCCAGGTCGATTAAGATCGGTTGACTAGTACCTAGGTCATAGTAACAAATATAAGGACTTTTATTTAGAAATCGTACTATGATTACTATTCAATTAATTTGCTATAAGCCCTTTGATTTTGACGCTTTAACCTATCAATTGAAATTAAACATCATAAAACGCGTGGCGTGATGAGTTGTCATGCGAAAATAACTGTTTGGAATACAAAAGCAATACGTAACAGTCGTTCAATGTAGCAATTAACAGATGCAGCCGTGATATAATAGAACTGCTTCTTGTGGAATAAACTACGATAAGCGTTAAACATATCTAACTTGTCGTGGAGCACTTTTGTGTGAAATCGTTCTGACGTCCGTTTAACGCAGTTTCAGGCCGGCATGCACAACGCACAGGGTGCCGGGTGCGCAGGCGCAGTTCTGTAGACAGTTCGCGGCATTGACCTATTGCGACTCGCGAGTCATCTGTCAGCAGCAACAATAGAAATTAACATACAATTATCAACACGTGTTTAATGTTTCAACTTCGCACAGTAGAATGTTCAGATTTTTTTTTTATTCGTCTGAAATATTTTTCGCGAAGGTGAGAGGATGCTGTTTATGCATTTGGTGTATTTTTAATAGAAATAGCGTGTGCATTGTTGTACTCGGTAATGGCGTCGTTGTCTTTCGTGTAAGCGTATTAATTGTTTTGCTACTTTTAACAAAAATATAAACCGTATAATTTAAACAGTTCGATTGTGGCAAGTTTTTAAGTACCTAGCTAGACTACCTAATTACTAATTAAGAATGTTATGGAATGTTGAATTGAAATCAATTTTATTTATTTAATATGATTTAAATGATACAAGCACGGACACGATAGGATTTAATGGACATTTTGGTAAATTATTGGTTTTCTTATCATATCTAATTTAGGAATCGTAAAATTAAAGTTACATTATTTTTCTACTCATTAATGTGTAATAAGACAGAAAAACCTCGATTTTAAGTAAATAACACTGCGGGGCAATCTTACTCATGAGATGACAATATAAACTTCAGTGTCCAGTGAGAAATGTCATCTCAGCATCCAGAATAGGTTATGTTGGATAAATAAAATTAAAATATTCAAAAGAAAAAAACCCTATGGGGCAGCGAACTAGGGAACTATTTTATTAGCTCTATGTCTTTGGCGGACGCCGCTTGTTTGTCAACTCACCTTGCAATTGATTGTATGAAACATTCAGCCTCAATATGAACTATATTACTATTACATAACTGTCTCTACTACTACTGAATCCTAGTGAAGGTTATAAATCAGATTATCCTATCAGAGATGGATGATACACGATATATATTTTTATTATTTTTACAACAATTAACAAAATCAATCCGCCGATGCAAATATGTATGAAGAAAAAAACGCAAAGTTAACGGTTTTCTTCGATGTTCCTTCGAGGTCATTTTTTTTGGCTTTAATAAAATTGCCGTTATGTTTTTAGTTCAAGTTCATTATGAACGATACCTTGTAATTTATTGTTGCAATCTATTTTTATACGTAGCTATAAAGATTTGTGGTCAAATAATAGTACAATATAGCCACGACAACGATAAATACAATTACAAAAAATAAATAATAGAGCCTTTTGCAAAAGTTTTCTGCACAGGTATGGAGAAAAAGGTAAAAAACAAAAGGTATCTAATTTAAGAATTTCATACGTGCCTAGAGTCTTTTGTCAGACTGGTAGTTTAATACCAATAGCAATTAGCTTACACTTTTTTTTGAAAGTAAGAATAAAACAAAATAATAATAATAATATCCACATCACGACACACACATTGACTCAGCTCTGCAGTCAGTATCGTAAGAACTTGTGTCACAGGAACTAAGCAAAGATATGGTATATACTACATAGATAAGAATACAACATCCAAGACCGGTAAGCGAAACAATGCGTCTTGCAAATAACACAAAGTCCCGCCCCCGCCGGGATTCCAAACCGGGACCTCTAGGGTAGCAGTCGGCTATTTACACCACTGCGCCACCGAGGTCGTCAAAAAACGACGAAAAATTAAACTGTTCAAAAATGTGTTCATTTGTTATTTCACCTTGGAACTCGGGGTTGGCTGTTAGGGGGGAAATATACATATTTACAATTAATTATGTTTCGCCTTCCAACATTATGATTTGACCAAAACAAAATTTTAATTTTGTCACTCAAAAAACCTCATCTTTGTAAAATTTATAACCGTTTTACTTCTACAGTTTCAGTCTTTATTTTCCTCAATAATTTATAATGCTTAAAGATAAAAAACAAGGTACCTTCATTTGTTGTTGATAAACAAACGAAGACTTTGCCCCAAACTAACAGACAATGGACAATGAACTAGGAAATAACCGTGAATACTTTTTGTTCCAATATACAAATTGTGATTCAGCAAATTATTATGTAATTCACTTCCGTTACTGCGAATCAGTTCTAAATGTAAGTATTTTCATTCAATTACTCTCGGAAGTGAGAGTGAATTACAAGATCGGTTATTGTTAGATGAAAGATGTACACATTACATTGTTACTTTTAAATGTAATTACAAAAACAGTCATGTTTTTAAAGGAAGAAAATATTTTTCTTGCATACTCTAACATCTGCATTATGGCAGATCACTAGGGCAGAAACCTATCTATTTCAAAATAAGTAATCTGAACAATGGAAAACATAAAATGATCACAGATAATTAAGATACATAAAATTGTTATGTAAGTGCGTAACTCAAACAACAAATGGGCATATAATTTTAAGATTAATGTGTTAAAAACAAACAGAAGTGGCATGTCTCTATCACGCACAACTTTTGGATTTCATTAGAGTTTAATACTAAACATCACAAATAAAATAATGTGGGTCATACAATTTAATATACAAAATTAAAGAGTAATTAAAATCGTTATGACCGAAAATAGTTTGCACTAGCACTTCCGATACCGTACCTCATCTGGTCAACTCAAAGTCAAAGCATTTTTAGTCGAATGATCTCAGTATAGGTTTTTTAAAATCGTCAATATCATTTGCTAGTCTTCGTCACGTATCTGTCGTATACCTCCTATTTCTTTTGATGAAATTTGCGGGTCCCAAAATAGCCGGTAGTATGCCCGGGCACGCAATCTGTGCTTCATTCCACAGCTAAATTATTCGTTACAATGAACATCCACTGTCTATCCTGGTTAACAGGAGTTGCAGTGGTGGGACTGTGTGCCCTTGAAGTCTTTGTTTGATATATCTATCATTTTTGTAGGCATTAAATGGCTAGTGCATGACTTGAAGAGAGGTAGATAACAAAAGAAATATGTTAATTTTTCTTATTTTTACATTTGTTATTTCGAGTAAGATCACGCGATCGTATCAACTTAATCATGAGCATGCTGATTTTATAACCAAATTGACATTGGTGACCTTATCCGTTTAACACAATTTCACGAAAGGTTATCAGTTTATTTGTCTAATTAAAAAACACTGAGTTTTTCTGACCCAATCTGGATTAAATGCGTGCTTTTCATGCTTTGTTATTGTTGACAACTTTATCTATACTTTCGTTTAAATTAAAAAGTGGCGTCATTTTAGAATCAGTCATTTATAACCTAACTATTTTGTTATGGCACCATAAGCCCATTTAAACGTATGATATTTTTTTTGTGTTTATAATCTTTAATAATACCGACTCCGAAAATACATTTTTAATATTCATTATTTTTATATGAATGAGTTTGTTCTATTAAAGTATATAACGTAAGTAGAAGGTAAGGTTAAACTGATAGGTTTATAATTTTTTGGACGCACAATCGTTCTCACTGTAGTAAATCCAGTCTGTATGGAATTTAATATAATCAGTACGTTCATTGTTACTTAGTTATTCGTGTTTCGCGAGTTACATAACAGATTAACTAATACTTATCTAATCGATTCACTGAACACCTTTTTATAGACTGTGATGATCATTCATCAAGGTTACTTCCGGAAATCTATTTATTTTTGTAGAAAAAACTATTTAAATCTACAAACACGAACACAAATATCTTAAAGTAAATTTCCATTAGTCTCTGAAACTCATTAGTACACTGAATAACTCATTAACTTGTAATTTGAACTATCGTTTATTGACACACTTTTTATGTCTACAGTAAATAAAATAAATGCCAATCGATACTTGTTACGAAATGGTCAAGTATATACAATACCTAGATAAGTTTCTAAGCATGTTGAAAAAGTTTATTTAAAAAAGTTCTTGCTTGATTCTATCTTCTTTAACTAAGAAGTTTTTTACATAAACGTCATTTCCAATCCGAATTCAGTACGAAAATAAAGCCATGAACGCATTCTTAATGCGTTTTATAATGAATGGTTACATAATTAATATGACCACTAAACTAAATGTTGGGCAATAGAAACTGTTGACCAACCAAGCGGCCTCGACTAATATGCATCTGTTACAAGCAACAGAATTAAGAAGTCGGAGATTCCGTTCTAGCTTTTACTAGTAAAACAGATATTTTATTTTTGTAGGGTTAGTAATTCAAGTGTACATAAGTTATCTCGATTTAATAGGCACATTTAATTACATTGAGATGTTTGCAATTTTAGGAAGTACCTGTCGTGTTTGCTTACTCAAAGACACGACCAGTCAAGGTCTCCAGGATGAATATTTAATCAGTAACTGATTAAATTATACTCAGACTCAGCAACAAAATATGTATGAACTACGGTCATTAGTTTTCGGAGTCGGAAGGTGTGAGTTAATAGATTTTCTCTAACTGATTTTAGGTCCTCCAAGCTGCAACCCGAGCATAAAACTGCATTCTTTTTCAATTCTTCATTTTCGTTTTGCCCATATTAAGATTTATAACCCTTGAAAAGAAGCTAGCTGGTTCACATCAAACCGCTTCGCCACAGAAGCCGTCAAATAAGATAATACACAATTATAAAGATTAACAGCCGTTTTAATAACATAACATAAACTCACGCCGCAATCCCTCGAGAGGGATTAGCAGAGGTGTTACACAACGCATTTCACATGTTTATATTGAGTCCCAGTGTGACGGGTTGCTAAACCGTCGCCACTATCCGGGCACAATGAGGAACATGGAAGCTACAACTTACGGCGACCCGATTCTCAAACCCTCGACCTGTGGGTTCGGATCGGTCGATTAACCAAGGTTATTCTGATTTGGCATCGATATAAAACATCACCTATGGGGTTATATAAAAAATCCCACAAGATAGAGTAGTTGCTTTAAGTAAGCTGTTAAAGTAAATTTTTAGATTATAGTCCACTTAGAAACTTTTTAAAAAATGTACAAGGTCTGGCCGGTTCAGTCTCTTGCTCTATTACATAAAAGGGTTATTTATTTCTTTCATACATAATCTTGAAATTATTGTTCCTAGAAAAACACACTGTTTTAATTTAGGCTTACCAAAGAAGATTGCACTTGAGCATAGCTACAAGTTACACAACCATTAAAAATAGTCATGCATAATCTTAAATTCCAGGTAGGCACAGCAAATAGGTATTTTATATTTGTTTTATCTCTAATTTATATTCGAAAGTAATAACACTTACATGTATTTAGGAACTTTATCATATTTTTCAAGTAAAAGGTCGCTGACAGTGTTCGCAATGTTTTGTTTGTTTTCCACCATGTCTAGGCAATATGCTAAGAAGGTCAATGTATCGATAAATTTATGAAATACATACATACCACAACCACTCAGTTTTGACATCTTTAGAAGTATCATACTTCTAGGTTATTAAAACATATATTTATAATCAGTGAAATATGATCAAAATAAGTTCCAAGCTTAGGTAGATTAAAGGAGTATTAATAATTAATCCATCTCTTAAAATAATCTCCGTCTCCAAAGTATGTACTTTACAAACTGTACTATACCTTCCTACTGTACCTATTGGCAATATTTTTAAAAATATATCTAAGCTATGTAAGAAAATTCAAGAAAATATCCACGCTTATCCTCGTATACATGCTGCTACACCTTTACACTACACAAATCCATAATATTTATTTTCAAACCAATTGTACATTTTATGTTCAAACTGTTTTATTTAAATAATATACTATCTAAATATACTATATAACACAAACAAAACAAACCCTTATTCTACTAAAATCATAAAATTAGTTTCATAACTTTCGAGGAAATCGTATTTTTTAGTGAAACGTACATTTGCAATTTGTGTTTGGAACTGGTTGCAAAATCTCGTAGGTCAAGTATTTGTGACAGTCATGTCCAAAGTCGTTGGTACTTGGACTTTACCCCTGCATGACATCCATGTGACAAACAACTGGTTTACTTTGCAAACCAGCTTATAACCAGGTTATTACAATTATTATATTTAACTTACTATTACTATTTTTATTCACAATTCCTGGTCATACCTTTATTTGTCTTTTTGGCCACCATAGAAGGTATCTCCCTACATTTCGAAATTCGTGCGACTATGTTATGGTGATAATCCAATTATGTCAAATTCCATTGTCCTGTCACGAAACTTTAAATGACTAATTATGACTAATAATGCACTAATTATGACCTACTTTTTACCTGTGAGTGCATTGATTTATGAGGTCGTTTCTTTTTATTAGAACTTTTCGTTTTTTTTTTGGAAATTATCCAAATCGTTATCTTAATTTTTGTGTTTTTTTTTTTGTTTAAAATAACCCCATAATATACTCGTACCTATTTGTTCCTTTAAAATTTGATTTGCTGTTATATCTCCATTTTTATCTTATTAATTAAGAAGAGACAAACCAAAATCTTTCTTTCTACCTACTTTACCTTACGACTCTCTAACTAACTCTTTCTATTATCTCCTATGGTTATTTGTACTAACAATAAATCGTATTATCAAATAACTCCGCGTACTCATGCAGTGCTTAATGTTTATTGCAGTCACGCGTAGCCTCCATCACAGTTAAGGTTACCCAAAGTTTGAGGATAGAACGTGATAGTGAGTGCCCGAAAGTGATCATCACATCACATAATAAAAATGATTGCTATGAAGGACCTTTGCTATGTAAACATCTTGATTTTGATATACATGGTGTTTTCTTCTACACCCTACGTCTCCAAGTAAAACTGGGATCTTTTTAGATGTTACATGTTCACGAGACGCTTTCAAAACAATTCAACACTAACTCACATAAAAATGTAACGATTCATACACAAATCGGAATAAACCCTTACAGAAAAGTATTGCCTACAGGTTTTTTTACGAAATATCATTAACTGAACATTGATAGAAGTATATCTCAATATTCATCACGCAGTTGAAGGGTAACTTAGCTAAGACACGTTTAGAGCTTGATTTCATCAAGTGCCACAAAGGAAGGAAGACTTGAACAAGTCAATATTTTGTGACCTTATAAGAATATTTATGGGTGTGTTCAACCTTATCGTATAGTAGCACTCCGCGACCTATAATAACTTAGACGTTGGAAAAAACAAATTACTAGGAGATTGAAGAAAAAGCTTGCCGCTGGCAGCGTTAGGCTTAGAAAGCGATTAGGGTCACAGAAAATACAAAGCTAGAAAAAAAGATTTAGAATGCGTGTCAATATAAGATAGGTGAGAAAACAGGAAATTTTCCATCGCTATAAGTTAAAACTTAAATAAACGTTTTGTTAAGACTTAAATAAATTGTTTCGCTAAAATTAGTTAAAAGATCGCGTACCTACACTAAATTACCGATACAAAAGTTATTCGATATTACACCCACAAAGTAGATTAGTAGAATTATGCTCATAGCTTCAGAAAAAAGTATTAAAAGTTAGAAGTAATTATATTTTTCAATTCGAAATGCTTGGTATTGCGGGTACGAATATTGCAGGTCAAAGCTAGGGCAGGGTCAATAACAAAACAACGCGTAATCTAATGAGAAACGACTCATTTATTTAAATTTCATACATTACAGGTGTGTGATGTAAGTAGGTTTATTTCAACAGACAAGTCAAGGTTGGAGCCAGTAAAATACTCGATTTTGGATACCCTGACTTAAATCTCGATGAACCTCATTTCGTTTTATCTCTTTTAAATATGATATTTGTCACAAAACATTCTCACTACAATCTGTGAATCAGCAAAAATCCGTTTCATATGAAAATATGGTTTGTTTTTATACGTATAAGTGTATCTACTCTCTATTAATGTTGCAAATTTTACCCGAAAGCAATGGCAAAAACTTAAAATTTTCATTCATTTGGCTAAACTGGAAAAATGTTTAGCTGTTTAGAACACGAGAAATAATTTTATTTGTTCTAGATGTTTCGTTCACAAGACTGTGTCATTACAAATACTATAATATTGATTTAAGCATACGGAACCTGACGTAAATTTCTGTTGTGAGAATCTTTAGAAAATATTTGAACTGATCTTCAAGAGTCAAGTGACATTAGCAAATATAATATTTATTTTAAGTAATATAAATCAGAGTTCTAGAGTTTTCTATTTAAATTCTTATTTCAATAGACGCTGGTGCTAAAGATTAATCATTTTAAATTCTAGTTTAAATATGAAATTATAAGCCTTTTAATTGTATATTTCCAAAAAATCGTCAATACCTCCGTCAATACGTCGCCCAACCTCCAGCAAGTAACTTAAATATAATCAGACATGTTTATGATTTTCATCGAAATGTGAAAACGATAAAAAAAGGTTTACATACCTTTTTTCACCCAAAGGAGGTTTTTTGACGACCTCGGTGGCGCAGCGGTATAAACCGCCGACTGCTACGCTAGAGGTTCCGGGTTCGAATCCCGGAGGGGCGGGACCCCCTTCGCTTACCAGTCATGGATGTTGTATTCTTATCTATGTAGTATATACCATATCGTTGCTTAGCGCCTGCGACAAAAGTTCTTACAATACTTACTGCAGGGCTGAGTCAATGTGTGTTTTAGTGATCAAAAGGTAGCGTATTGAAAATAGCACTCTTACATCTCCAAGTCCTCTCACTTTATTATTTGGTTAAATCCGTTATTCATTTGACGCAACGCAATACAGTAAAGTTTTTTAAATAACATGACACGACTTTTTTTTGCATAAAACAGTTTTTTTAAGCAGTCGTTGTGGTAAGGAAAAATGTTTAAATTTTTTCTGTATAAAAGTCTGTTTTATTTTTCGTCTGTATATTTCTTTTAAATAAAGGCACTTATTGATACCATTTTTGTAGGATTGAATGAATTTCGGTTTTGTACTGAAAAATATTTTTATTTAATGAAGGGTTTTCGCTTAGCAACGACAGCGCCCTTGACGAGAAGTTCTTACTTTTTACAAATATAAGGTAGGATGACCATCTAAGAAAAGTATAAAACAATTGCAGCTTTTGAAACCAAAGTATTAAATGCGAAAATCACTTGCATTTGTCTCTGATTTTATTCACTTACTTTTCATGAATAGGTTATGGACACGCTTTGCATAAATTCACATGACTTGTGTTTTCATAAAAGCTGTTTACTGTAGATAGATATCTACAGAAATAATAATCAAAGGCAATGACGTCTAAGACCCGGATTGAGGTGAATGTTGTTTGTTTTTCAAAACCGGTATTTGAAAATTATCCTTTGAGGTGGACGTCATACGTACGTGCTTTTTTATACCTACTTCAATGATTGTACTTAAAGGCAACATAAAAATTAACTAAGGTTAGAAAAAAGTGAGGTTAACAAGATCTATGAGGATATTGCTACCTATACCTAATAATGCCAGACTTGTGAGAAAACACAAGACAATTCATATAAAATCATTTTCGCGCATTTGCTATGGCCACCCACTGCTTATTTCATGAGGGATTTTTCTTGCTACCATATATTTTTATTCGTATAAGACATAAAGATAGAATGAATGACTTGGTATCAATCTTCTATTTATTATTAATTTAATTATCAATAAGACCAATCTCAATGCACTTAGATACGAGAATTATTATATTTACAAAATACAAAAAAGAATGATTCAATCATACGCCCGTTTCCTAAAAACTTAATACTATTGAAAATACCTCGCGTACCACTGTACCTATATTTTTTGGACTGTGTAACAGAAAAACAAGGACAACGGTACGACAAATATAAACTGGATTCCCTAAACAGCGCTAAGCATCAACAAGACAAGCTCGATTTGTCATGTTAAGTAACAAATGTCACACCATACCAACTTGCATAGTGTATGTAATAGACCCGTACACTCCATTCAACAAAATACTCGCAGCTCAGTCAATATTACTGACTTCGCTAATTATGGTGCCTACTCCAGCAAATAAACGACACAGGGCTACTATGGGGGTCCATATGGGGCTTCTAAATTCATGGGGCTACTAGCTAATGAAGTGAGCACATTGGCCAATACATTATTATGCATCATAGTTATCCAGTGTTGCAACTTGAAAAAAAACAAATGTTTTTTTCACTGCTTTTTCTAAATTGGTTTTATTCAGAAAAATTATATGTTAAAAATGATTGATTTGATAAAATTTATATAACGCGTCAAAAATAATATAAAAACAGACATTGGTGATCTTTCGCGAAACATAGCCTAATTAATATTCCCTTTCATAAACTAAACTGTAATCAATGTTGTCAACAATTTAGATTCTTTTTTCTACTAATATCACACAATACTAAAAAACGGGTCCCTATTGCCAAGCCTCCGCTGGCGGTTCGTCTGTTTGTCTGTCAGCGAGCTGTATCTTATGGACAATAGTAGCTAGACTCTTGAAATTTTCAGAAAATATCTATTTCGTTTGCCAGTATAACAAGAAATTAAAAAAACGAGGAAATAAAAAATTTGGGTCTCCCATAGAAGAAACGTATTACATATTTCGTAATTTGTTTTTTTCTTATACGAAATTATCTCAAATTACACAATGCTTAATCTTATAAGATGGTACTGAAACCATCATGTGCGAGTCCGACTCACACTTGACCGGTTTTTAAATAACATTAACATTATTTAACATAGAAATTTTGTATCTTATTATTTTTTGAAAACACACGTTCTACAAAAAAACTTTTTTATCGTTTAAAAAATACATCAATAGAATCATCAGCAGGACGACGTCCACTGGGTAGTAAAGATCTTCCCAAATACTTCCAATCAGAACTATCCTGGGCCGCTTGGATCTCTCTGCAACTGTCACAAGATCGTCAAACCTTTTGAGGGCCGTTCAACATTACTCCTTAAGGCCTTAAAGGACGTACGGAGCATTTTTTTAGGAGTTCGTTTCATAGGATAGACTATAGATCCAGGTTACCTATGCATCGTGATGCGCGCCGAGTACGATGGCCGAGTGGCGAAACACTGCATGCGAATGCGCACCGTCCGTCCTCGCCAAGAGGAAGGCCGACATTCATTATACTCGATCCATGCAATGCTACTAAATACGACACGTGGACGATAATGTTACATTGTACCTACCTACATGAAAAGTATGCATATACATGCTGGAGCCTGCAAAAAAGTAATTAATAGCGCCACTCATTAACACAAAAACGATATCAAAAACGGACAAGTCTATAAGTCGGCTCTTTTTATGATAATGAATTTATTTTTAGCTACGGCAGACATGTACCTACATAAAATAAAAGTTATTATTGAAAAAAGCATAAAGGAAAGGGTAAATTAAAATCATTTGTCTCGCTGAAGTGGCAATTCAACACATAATAAATCAAAATGCCGGTAATTGACATTTATGAATTTAAAAAAACAATAATTATACTGGCATGTTATAATTGCGGTATGAAGTGTTTACTGATTTTAAAGAAAGAAGATTTACTTTTTCACTCATTTTAGGTATTGAGTTTAATGGTCAATTGGGATGTTTTAACGTTTATTAATTTTTGTTGGTATATTATAAAGACACACCGATAACACACATATTATACATGCATTAATTTCGTACGAAGAATTGTCGCGTACAATTTTTTTTACAAAGAAACCATTCTGTAATTATTTATATATACTCGTACGTTATATATATATTTGTAGATACGATTGTGATGAAGATGTGCTCTTAGGTAGCTCGACCTAATCCAGGAGCCTATTTACTCTAGCCTTAAACTCTACATTTAACACTGTTAAAAAATATATCACGAATATGAACCCTCTACGCCTGAAATTAAAGATCAAAATCTCTCGAGCCGTATGACAATAGAACGCATCGCACTTAACGCATACAATGCGAAGAGCAGTCGTATTCATATTATGGCATCTTCCCACGACACAATGCAAACAGACACGAAAGATCTAGACTCGGATCATACGATGTCTGGTGATGTCACCCATACATGCACACCTTCCTCTGTTCACTTACGTGCTGACCGATCCTATTGCTATCCCTTTCAAACAATAATGGCCTTTAACCCTTTCCCAAACGAACTCAGTCATGGACCAGTTTTCGTTGTGCGATTCCTATAGATGTGTGGGTGTTGACAGGTCACAATTTTAAATTACTTACTACTTATATAGTATATACTATGTATCATAGTTTCTACTCTTCGATAGTGAACTTGATTAACGAACTATGATTCGATTAAAACGCGTATAATTGAGTTAATAGATTGGAAGCCAATACTAATGTATGTTTCTTACAAGTATATACAAAAACACATTTAGTAAACATGTGAATATGGTATAATTTCGGCACTTTCAAATTTGATTCAAGAATGAATGAACCTTGAATAATATCTGTTACCAGAAATGTATAAAACCTATGAATCGTATACAATTCCGAAGCTATTTAGGAAATGTATAGATTTCCTAGGAAATGTGTCTAATATAATTTATTTCACACATTTTCGGACGATTTCAGGAATTATATTCATTTACTTGGAATTGTATACCTACAATGACGGATTACATTCATATCCGTTAACATCTACGAGTATATTCCTTTGTCTTCAAAATAAGACCATTCAAAAAATATTTGTTTATTAAAATACCTACAACATTCATCACTAACGTCAAATTTATAAGTATTTTATTGATGTAGCCATATCCTTTTATAGAAAACCAGTTGGAATAAAAGCTTTATTCAAATTTGGTAGGAAGTTTAGGAAACGCCCCATACTCAATTTACATAAACCTAAGTAGGTAAGTCGTTATAGAATTAAGGACACTACTCATTCTTTGATCTGTATAAATCTGACAAATAACCCTTTTTGCACTGTGTAAATAAAATAAGAATTTGTTTATCTTGAAGTTTAACAAGCTGTGGTACATTTTTTTGCCATTCTGCTTATTAGCCGCAAGAAAAACCACAATAACCTTCTTAAATACCTATCTCAATAATTTAAAAATAGAATGATGCAAAAGGCTAAAAGTTTAATGGACAGAAGTTCTCACTAGCGGCTTTTCATCCGTCAGTAAAAAAGCTAGTTTCTTACATTTTCGTGGTATTTCGAAGCTCAACAGATGCGGAATCACGTCAGCATTAAGCTGCTTGCATTCATATTGCTAGTGCAATATTTTGTAGAATTTTTACACGAATGTTTCATTTTTAGTGCATAAACTGCCAAGTGCTTAGTAATACTACTCCATGACTTTCATTCCATACCGCCTAGTAAATTAACAAACAAATCCTATAATTCAATTTTATTTATTCGCCAAAAACCTACCCGTGAGTTCGTTACCGTGATCAATGGTCAGTTCTATTTTTGCCAAAATGTAAATAATTTTGCATGAATAAAACTGTTAAACAGAATTTTCTAGTCACTGTGTTAATTAAAGTAAAAAATATGGAAAAGTTTTGACTTTGAGTCTCTTCAGGACTTTACGATTCATGCAAAGTGTTCATCAAATTATCACCTACCACGTTAAACTGTTTTAGTACAATTAACACGAAAGGATCAAATCCTGTGGAAAATTCTTTTTAAATATTTTCTGACAAATGTTGATGCTATCATCTTCTAAAAATAAAACTGGCGGCAATGTATTCTGGATGTGTGGAAAAAAATTGGTGGATTGGAATTTATTAACATACCGGCCTTATGCTAAGGGAATTACTAGAGATCCAAAGTAAATTCATAATTCATAGCGAAATCACATTTTTCTTCATTTCAAGCGGACACATAGCCGTATTTTCGTTAAGCATAATTATTTTTATTTAAAGTTGGGTGCATAATAGTGGGAAGGAAAATCGAAAATCTCTATCACGTCACGAATCATGTTTAGGTTAATCTAATTGTTTATTAAATAATCTTATGAACGTTGACCGTATTACGAGCTCATGACGTCTGATCTGTGGACATAATATATTATTGTTTTCATTATTGCTACATCTCGCTGATCGATAACGTCAGCAATAATTAGCGGGTTATTATTGCAAAGTTACCAAAACTTTTTTCCCCATTCTTTATCGATCGATGTGATAATAAGAGTATTATAGACAGCTGAATGAAAAAGGAAGAAAAAATATACCACTTAATTGTAGGTAGGAATATTGAGTTGTTTACTCGGTTGATTAATATCATTTATTTATTCCCAATTTAAATTGTAACAATGGCATTCCAGACAAAGGAATTTACATAACAAACCCTGATGTCACTTAAGTAGGTAGATACAGGTGTATCACTGTATCGTCATTTAAAATATACAATTTTACATTTCCGTTTCAAAATAATTTTTCGCTTTTAACGACCTTAGTTTCTTGCATCTAGCAATAAAAATCATTTAAATAATTAACCACCAATATTACAAACAACACTTCCAATTTGTTAGAAAACCAAATGAATTATTATTTTCATAGCATAGTGACTAGGTATAACTAGTACGAGTATGTAGTACTAGGTGTTATTGATTGATGCTCTCAACCCTGTTTCTGTTAGGAACCCCACTTTCTGCCAAAATACTAAAGAATTAAATAGTTTACCTACCTACTTCATAAAATAATTATTTTCAAATTCTATACCTACATACATATAAACTCGTGCCGTAACTAATCCCTCGAGAGGTCGCAGTGGTTTATACGCCGCATTTGGCATGTTTAAGTTCAGTCCCAGTGCGACGGGTTGCGAATCTGCCGCCACTATCCGGGCACAATGAGGAACATGGCAGCTACAACTTACGGCAACCCGAGACTCGAACCCTTGACCTGTCAGGTCGGTTCGGTCGGTTAACCTAGGCACGTAACAAACTGAGCTACCACGTCCTTACCGTTAACCTATATACCTAAATATTTAATTTAAAAATACGCACTTTAATTTTAACAAAGTCCAAAAAATTGCAAAAGCTCCGTTAACTGAAACTTCAAAATGTGAGAATTTGGAAACATAAATCATTCAGGCCGTCCTTAAATTACAAATTTTCAATGCTTTTATCGATTTAAGTGAATGTAGTTGAACAACCTTAAATCGTTGGTCATGTGGTCTGGTTTATTTGGGGCGGTCACTCACCCTTTGCACCCTGAAGGCATACTTAACGGACTACATATGTACAGACACAGTAGGTACACTGACAGACAAATATTCACACCACTGCACTGTCGACTAGCAGAATTAACATACATATTTTAAATAGGAAGTAACACTACTTGGATTGATGGATTGATTTGGATGGATTTACTTTCGACCGAATTTAACGCAGGCTCAATAAAAAGTTGGTTGAAAAGGTTCAATAAGAAAATTTCATCAAATAAGAAGTCTTCGATTGTAATAGATGATTGATGAATAACAAACAAGCAGACAGAGAAGTTGAACAAAGAATATTCCAGTAACTTTTAAAGGTAAATAAAAGTGTTTAATTTAATATAAAACTAACGAGTGGTTTTTTCTCCATTGCAGATTAATGTAATGGTAATGTTTAGACGTAAGAGGAACTATTGTACTCGTATTGTACTATAAATGAGGTATTTTTAAATTATAATTAGTATCTATGTTATTTCGATAAGTAAACCTTTGTCCCACGACTTCCTTTGACGTAAAATAAGCAAAAAGAAATTTGTACAAAAATTTAAATAAAATTAATATTAGATCTTGATATCGTTAAATGAAAATAAACATTTAATCGACGTAATATGCATGATAATAATAAATGCATGAATAATAGATACTTAGGTATAAAAATGAAATTGTTTTGCGGTTTGCCTTTTTAATAATAAACACTAGAAAATACAATGCAAACATTCATACTGTTATTTATTGAAATTTATTGAACTTTTCCAACGTACCAATATTTTTTCAATGTTTTTTTCCTATTTCCTATTTCCTACATTACAATTAAAAGAAATCAAATCTATCAGCATGTTTGGTAGCACAACACAAAACATCAGTTTTAAAAGATATTGGACGCTAATAGACCATTCTTTCAAAACAATCAAACATTCCAGTCCTATTTATGACACGAGATGATTTTTATGTAAACGTTTTCGAATACAAACAGCACGCGGATTTCCAACGTGAATATAAGATCACATTTTATATATTCAAGTAGGTTTTTGTGAAAGCAAATGCGTACCTAATCCATAACAATAAATTTGTGAAAAAAATAATTTTAAATAAATACTTGTATTTTTTATGGAGCCATAGTTCACGTCCAGAACCCTTTTTTATTTCCTCGTGTCCGTCCTCGGCTTAACTTCCAAAGGACTAGTGCTAGAAAGATAAAACTTTGCATAGATATGTGTATTTACAACGTCGGCAAAGTGCTACAATATTTGTTTGTGGTACCTACCTCCCATACACGTAAAGTGTGAATGATTCTTTTCTTGCGTCTATCCTATAGTAAGATGGGTCTTTTAAAATCATTGAGAGATTGCACATACGATTTTTGGATTTAGTTATCTATTTGCATTTAGTTTCTACTTTAAAGCGCATTTTTATTAAAACAGAGCGACACCCCTTTCTAAAACTAAACGGCTGACTCGAAAAATCTGAAAAAAATCACGATGGTAGTCCATGTGATGAACTTTGAACTAACGAAAAAATAAGTAAACATGTAAATTTTAAAATCATAACAATTCTGGGTGTCTATGGAACTATAGTTTATTTGTGACCTGACACGTTTTTGTCGGTTTTTTTGCCCAATAATTCTTTGAGACATTAATTTTTGTGTTTGGTTGGTAGTAGATAACATCCAAGTACATTTTTGAAGTAAAAATATATGCTTAAATCGCATTCAACCCATTAGTATTTTATGCATACTGTTTTCTCAGTTCTCTGTAACCACTTCAGATCGCATGGTATTCATATTCAACATAGCTGGCACCTTTCACTCGGCACCATCGTCTGGGCTAAAATAGAATAGCTGACGTCACCAGTTAGAAACGTTATCATTATTTTCCACAAATCGCTTCATCGGGGGTGTAACTCAGTGGTAGAGTGTCTGCTTCGCATGCTGAAAGTCCTGGGTTCAAATCCCAGCTCCTCCAAAGTTTTTGTTTGAAAGCCTTTTTTAGTTTCGACGAATTGATTAACTGAGGACAATGTGATGATTTTTAAGTAATTGATCTAGAATTCAAATTTGTCATAGAATTCTTTGCCTAATTATGGCGTTTCTATATTATCTACATACAATTTGTCCGCTTAGAAGAATCTACAATGAGCTAGGTAACTTACCAAAATTTTGTGGGGTTTTCATTCAAAGTTTATCTGTACATAGTATGGATGCTATTATATATATTGCTAAAAGTGTATTAATAGCAATTTTAATTGCGTATATACCTATTATTTATCTTGTTTAGCTTTGTCTTGGTTTGGTAATTTGCCAAACACAAAACCTGTACCTATTCTAAATAGTACCTAGGTTGCAAATCAAAATAAAGGACTAAATTTTAGCAGGAATTAAAATGTTGTATTTCTATGCTATTTGAATTGACGGACAATCACGAGAATTCACTTTATGCAAAAATATCTATATATATCGCATCTTAATCGCATAAGTCTTTAAATAAACATTAAAAGCAACAAAATACTTCAGCCCAGTGCTTGTACAGGTCAGTTTTCGTATTTTTATGTTCATACTCGTTTGGCTTAAAGCATAATAAATGCAATCGGAATCCTTTTATCAAGACGAACTAGGTACCTATAAAGACATGTGTTACTTCCGTCCTTCGTAGGAAAGTAGCAGAAGCTATACCTACCCTGACTTGCACGAGATTTTTCAAATTTGTTAGATATTTTATATCGACATAGGTACAAATGGTACGTATCAATATTATTATTCCTGTCGCCTGTTTCTATTCTCTCTAGTGCATACTAATCATTAAATTTACCGTTGTATTGATTGCTACTAGTAGCGTCATCTATGTTTGAATTATTGAGCAACTCGCTTTTCACAGCACTGAACGAAATTGCTGCCATCTAGAGGAAAACTTTTAAGACTAACATTTTTAAAAGGAAAAAAACATCAGGTTTTGATTTAATAAGGTTTTAATGTAAATTCAACTAAACGTATAAATCTTATTTATACTTACATTAAACAAGTAAATGGATAAATATTTACATAGCTGAGTGAAAGATCGTACATACTGCTTTCTTTCACTCAAAATTGCTCTAACAAAAATATGGGAACCTCACCGGGACACCTCTTTTACTATAACCGTGTTCGGGACTACTCGTTATAAAATATCGCAAATAATCTATTTTTACTGACTTTGCCAAATTTAAAAACAAATAAATAACATTTAGGTATGAAGTTATTAAACAAAAATACCTAGTATTACCTATATATCATCATTAAATTCAATTCTATTGAAAACAAAAAACAAAATACACGTTGTACCTACCTATATTGTCATCATTACATAAATACATTGTAATTTGAACTAAAATTTGGTGTAATTAGGTACTGAAAAGCTCCGATGTTACATAAAGAGTTGTTTTTGTCATTAAACGAAGAAGGCACCAAAAAAGCTACTCGTAGGTACTTTTACGTCGTAGGTGTACCTAGAGCCCTCTACATACCACCTGCCATTAACAGATATAAAGCCCTTAGAGCTTGTGATTCTAGAATTTACTGCGTGTAAAGATATTCCTACACGAAAAATATGTAATGTTTATTTAAGTTTCAGTTTAAAGCGCATAAACTCTAACGTAACTGAGCGATTTGTAAAAATCGCTCTATGTAATTTCATTAGCCCAAACACGGTTTAAGTGTTACATGTAACGAGTAAACATTGTAAAGTTATAATTATAATAAGGTATTTTTATTATAACGCAGTCTTATAACACCGTAGGTGTACGGTTTGCCGCCTCCGAGAGCCTGACCGCTCGCTATAACTACGGCAACTACAGATACAAATTGCGTTCTACTCAAAACACCTAACCTGTAATAAACGGACCAATAACAGATATCGCAAAACCGAAACTTGTACATAATTATAACTGCAGATCGATACATACATCTGCAAAGGTCCTTAACAAATTCAATGTAATTTGAATATTCAGGTCTACAAATAACATAGCCCTAGTTCCTATGCAATTATTTAAGAGAGTACAAGAAAAATAAGTGGACAGTTCTACATCGTACATAATTATTCAACTTTAAGGCGTTTCATGGTTTCGGATTTTGCAATATCTCCTGTTGGCCAGATCGACTACTCTACACGTATTGACGCTATTACAAATATTAACTATAATTTGGAAGATAATCATCTTGGCCTCGCCTATACGAAACTATAACAACACTACATTAATACTCACAGACGTAGGTAAGTAAGACTAGAATAGATAGAATGGAGGGACTAGAGTTAGAAAAAAATGGAAGAACTACCTACAAAACAACTGCCGGCAAATCTGTCTATATTTTTCATAGGGTAAGTTAGGGTAAGATTACGTGTTTTATTTGGCACAATTTTTTCCGTAATTAAGGGTAAGAGTTCATAGTTATTTATTATCAAAGTCCATTAAATAGTGTAATGAAGAGACAGATCGCGCGGTATTGACTACAAGGATATGTGAACTAAAGTGGTCTAGAGCTAGGGAGTGGCGGGCGGGATGGGCGCTAGAGCGAGTCCAGGCGAGTGCGCTGCACCGCCAACAGCGCCGACTGCTGCTGGAGACTCTTCCGGAGACCCTCCAACGTCTGCAGCACCTGGAACACATACGCCATCGTAAACTTCCGCCACGTCGCCACATACCAATTAACATCATGGTTGCTTGCCTAATCGTTCATAAAATTAAATAAAACTTTTAGGCAGACAGCCTGAATAGGTACAGTTTCATTTTAATATATCACAAATTCCCTCTCCATGGGTGTATTTGTATTCATTTTACTTTAAGAATCTTTTGCATACATATGGTAATATGTAAATAATCTTGAGAATTTTTATGTATTCATAAATTTGGGATGTCATGTTCTTCGTTGATGTTCTGTCAGTTATTAATCGAACTATTAGTTTCGTCGATAGGTAAAGCATGAAAATGTCGAAACTAAGATGAAGTGTCTGCCTAAACAAATAACAATGTAAATACCTACTCATACTCTATTGAAATTTTAAACATTATAGTAGGAATCAATTATACAATCAATCCACTAATTGTCTACTCATTACTATCCACAAAATAAGATTGACGCAAAACCATTATCATTTACGTCTTTTTACTACGAAAATGAGAATTACAATTTATAATACTTCTGGAAGAATGGAAAAACAATTACTGACCTCATCGCGAGCGTAGGCTTTACGCTTAGGAGGTTCGGAGTGTGGCCTGTCGGGATGTGAGACGGAGCGAGGGTGGACGCGGGGGGTGACAGGGGAGGGGGTGGGGGCGGCGAGCGGGGAGCGGCGGGCCACGGGGGACAACCTCCGAGGGGGCTCGGGAGAGTTCGCTCTCATGAAGTTAGTGATGTGAGTCCGCTCCGGACTTCGGCGAGGCGCTTCCACCTTAAAACGAGACGCAACGGTCGATGAAGAACATGCAGAAACAAAAGGCGAAACTAATTACCGTCAAGTGGCAATCGCAAGCAGGTATGAGTATAGTTACAATAAAATAGGCAAGTACCTAAATCTAAAGGTTTTAACGAAAGAAACAATAAAATAACTATGATTACCAGAATCTAATC
Source organism: Choreutis nemorana (assembly GCA_949316135.1). Taxonomy (NCBI): domain Eukaryota; kingdom Metazoa; phylum Arthropoda; class Insecta; order Lepidoptera; family Choreutidae; genus Choreutis; species Choreutis nemorana. The sequence goes on from OX438598.1 coordinate 8,396,897, forward strand.
TCGATTTTATATATACTTTTTCAACTATTCAAATTCAATGTAACTATGTAGATTTTAAATTGTGGTTGAAACAACGTTTGTACCTCGGTTTGCCTTAGTTCTCTAACCCTGGGATTGTGCGGTGGCTCCAGCGGGGCTCTGGAGACCGTAACGAGCAGTTTCTCGGCTTCTCTAATGAGCTCGCGGTACTTTCTCTCTGCTTCTCTGTCTGCTTCTAGCAGTGGGTCTCGTTCCCGGACGGGGGGAGCTGATGGTGCGTGGTGCCGACGTCGAGCCCGAGGTGGTGTTGCGCCTCCAACAATAATACAAAGTTCACAATAAACCTCCTTGCACCGGTACCTTTGTACTTGCCCTGATGCAGAACATTTGCAGATTAAATTTAAACAATCTAGGTGGAGACTATAGGCTTTCCACTACTAAGCTTTCAAAGCATGTAAGTTAGATTTACTCACTCTGACAGTGAATTTAAGTAAAATATAAGTATTTTTTTGAGTGTCGTTCAGAATTTTTTATATTGCTAGAATAGTACCTGCTGATCGTGGGGGCCTCCGCGGCGGTCTTCGCCTCCTAGCTCTCCTTTTTCCAGGTGACGCCGATTCGTCGGGCTCATCCTCGTCGCCTCCGTCCAACCCTGTGTCGCCGTCCGAGTCTGCGTCCGCATCAGATAGTATGGCCGTCTCCATGCCCCGAGCGCGCATTGCCCGGATCTCCTCATCACTTGAAGCCCCTCCGCGGTAAACTGGAATGTGTGGTTGCGGGGACATATGGGGCGAAATGTGAGGAGAGGGCCTCGGGGATGGCCGAGGAGATATATGCGGGGAGAGATGAGGTGACCTAAAAAGAGTAGATATCTAATAAATTGTAAGAGCATAAACAAGGGAGAATAGATAGAATTTCTGCAATGTGTGATCGAGAATTGTACGTAATGTCATTTTGTACAGATATAATTGCTTGGTTCAATGCGAACGAGATGTCTAGTTTGCAGCTTCCTTCCGCCCTACTCCACACACTAATTGCATACTGTTCAATCCAGTTTCAATGCGGAAATACGAGTATAAGTAGGTTTAGGTACAATTTATGATTATAACAAAACAACATTCGTGGCATGTACGGCAAATTAGCATCTATTAATTATCTTTGTATTCAAAATATGTTCATGTATCACTCACAGTTGTGTTTTATATGACTCTTCGTCTATGGATAACAACAAAGGCATGCACGATAAAAGAGCGAGTTCATAATATTTCAAAACTAAAAACTTACTTAGATCCATATCTGGCGGGATGTGAGTCAAGCGAGTATGGGGCATGGTGCAATTGGGGTGGTGTGGGGTACTGCAACGACTGCTGGTGTAAAAGACTTGGTGGGAGCTTCCTCCTGGCGTTTGGAGAGGTGGCTCCGAGCCAAGGGTTGGTCCTTATCCTGCAGCGCGGCCGAGGGGATGGCGTCGCACAAACCATAGGTACCTCGGGTGCGCAGCGACGAACACCAACACTTGATCGTCTCTGAAATTTAAAAATACTAGCAATTAGAACTATTCAACTTTGAAACTCATATAACCAATGCCTGAAAATTTATCAAATGCAAATATTGCACTAGTTGTCTGGCTGGATTTGATTTTAATTCAAGGGATTTTTGCTACTTCGTTTTCTATACTTTTGCACCTTTCTATTCAAATGGTACTAGTATTAGTAGTTTTGGTATGGTACATGGTACCTATTAGTTTTAGATTATCTAACAGTATTTTTGTATGTAATAAATTTGATGAGAGGAAAAAGCCCCTTATGAAGTAAAAGGGCTGAACAAAAATTGCGCTCGGACTCCCTTACGGCAGCCGGGCGCGGGTTCAAGTTAAACTTGTGGGTGTCAGCATCAGTGCTCTCACTTTACGATCACTGCGCACTATGCTCCCCAAGACAAGGAAGTAGCTTATGAGTGAAGTTGGAATTTAACCCAGTCTACTAACAGCACCAAACGTTTGCGCGATGTAGGAAACTGATAGCGCCATCTATTATCCATTATTAGAACTAGAAACTAACATATTTATTTTATTATAAAATTAGCTGTTACCCCGCAGCTATACGCGTGTTTTGTCTTGTAATCCCTTAAAACCTGGAAATCCACAAACTTAAGCATATTGACACATAGGTAGTAATAATAGTACATAGATATATTCAATTACAATTTTGAAGATCCTATAACAACTGTACCTATTCCGATACAAAATTTCAACCCTCATTTAACCCCCTTAATTGGTGAAAGTAACAACGACGAATTCATGATGATGGGTAGAGGAAATTTAAGCTTTAAAGATCTTTTAAAAAACTCGACACTCTCCAAAAATTTAAAATTTGCTTTTTTGTCTCAGGTAGTGTTTCTAATTCATTGAGTAAATAGCTGTTTATTTATTTTTTTCATTTGCACACATACACTAAAATATAGCAGAAATACTTTTTAAGTATTTTTAAAATTAAACCGATTTTTACATTTTATTTAACCACACATAAAACACAGATATCTACAATAAAATAGGTAACAAACTTTTTTTTAATTGGTTAAAAGTGCATTATTGTTCAAGATCAATGTTATTAAAATAAAATTCAGTGTGAATTAAATTCAGTGTGTCTTGTGTGCTCTTCGCTCTATGAGCTGGCGCCGAATCTTGTTGGAATACCCAGTGCCTGTTTTTGAACATTGTATGAGAAACAGTTTCCACAAGGTTCGTCAGGACTGTATTTTGATACACAACTGCATTCGTTTTTACACCTTTCTCACAAAAATGTACCTCTGTTAAGCCCCAATAAGAAACTCCCAACCATACCATGAGCGAGGATGGAAAATGACCTCGTTGGACACGCGGAATACGGTTGCTCGCTTCTTCACTACTGTGTGCGTACACCTTATCAATTTGTTTGTTGTAGCTCTTTTCTACGGTAAACATTTTTTCATTCGAAAAAAGAATTTCCCGATATTTTTTCCCGCATACCGCTTCAACAAAGCGCGGCATCTCTTCAGTCTCAGGTCCATTAGACGAGCATTCAAATGATGTCCTGTTTTTCTTCGATATGCCCGAAGCCCTAAGTCTTCATTTAACACCCTTTTCACCGTGGTTCTGCTTAACCCCATCTGAAGGGCCAACAGTTTCTGCTTACGTTTGGGATTTCTTTGAATTCGCGCCTTCACAGCTTTTATCACTGCTGGAGTCCTAACAGACCGAGGGCGACCACTTCTTGACTTACACTATACACTAGAGTCTTCATTGTACCGTTTGATGGTACGGTAAACGAATCTTTTGGTTATATTCAAATTTTTCAATATGTCAAAATTTTAATTGGCGCGTAACCGCAACGATGCAACGCAATAACTGCAACACGGTCTTCTTTAAGCGTCCACTCCATATTTAAAAAATGAGTAAAATTCTAAAAAGTATACATTTTTATTTTCATGAACAATTCGAAATTCGAATTCAATAAACTTTTTTGTGGCCAGCATTCTAAAAGAAAAGTTTTTACTGTGTGACAATACTTATGACCTGACTATGTATATATATTTTTTATTAACCATTTTTAAACAAAGATAACAAAAGCAACGGACCCCAAACCAGGAATTAACCTCAATCATGGCCGTCCAAAAACAACCTAAACAAATTTAAATAAATTATTAAAACAAATTACCAATCATTTAGAATTTTATAGAATTAGAATATACAACAAAATTAATTAATATTTGATTAAAATTTAATAGTATTAGTAGTTAATTATTATGTTAGAATGAACAGTTCGGTATTTGATTATTAAATGAAAAGCGTAGCTTTTTTGTGAGTATCTATTTTAAAGCTGATCGGAGGCTTGAATTAGCTTTAGAAAGGTCCTTCCCCATTTATCCGGCCTAGTTAATTAATAAAGTAAAGCTTGGCATACACGATCAATACACGAGCAAACTGGATTTACGAAGTTAAATAGGTCTAGCTTGGCCAAGTTTGAAGCAGACGCCACTTTCTGTCGACTAATGTAGGAACGAATTCAAAGTTAATTTACATGCAGAATGCACATTGTAATGAAGCTTTTGTTCCAATGTCTAACTGAGAATGCAATAACATATGCACGTGGAGTTCATACTGAAATAAAAGCATAAATAAAATAGGTACGTTTTTCTGAGACCAAACATGATCAAAGAATTAAAAAAAATACATAGTATGAATAGTAAGACAGCTGATTAAAAAATGTATTAGGTACGCAACTGAAGTTATAAAATAAGTGTAGTAAGTTTATTTAATTAGGTACCTATGTGTATGTGTTGGTATTTTAGGAAAGGGAATGAAAACCTTTATTTGAATGAAGTCGGTTTATTTAGGGATTAAAAAAAGGCTTCGTTTAAGTAAATCAAACCGTAGTAGGTTCAGTTTGAGCAACCCAGCGATGTGACTCTATCCGATGTAGGCATGTCGGGGTGTTACATAACAATACATTGTCGTTTACTTGAAGGTACCTGGTATAAAGTTTACATAGTTCTTCTAGCACAAAATAATTACTAATTAAGGCTGACAAACATTAAATCTGAAGATCCTTTAGGGAATCCTCCATTATAGAAAACGGTTATAAAACAACTTTTATTGGTGGTTTTTTCCTTGATACGAAGCTATTTGAATACCGGCTCGGCAATGCAATTAGAGTCTAGTGTTGCTAGCACCTAATAATTATCCAAACTTTTTATTAGTTAAACAGTATACTTGTTTTCGGCAGAAACCTGATAAAAATCTTACCTTCGCAGGTTCGTGATAGAGATGTGTGGTTGGCGGGGCTGGTGGGGGTGGTGGCGCCACTAACGGAGCTGCGAGCGAAGCTGGCTGAGCGCCCGGCGATGTCCCATCAGTGGAGTACCCTGTGCTGTAGGCGCTCTCTGGGGAAGAGAGGTGAGGCGGCGGCAGTGGGCCGGCCGTGGTGGTCGTGGTTGGCCGAGTCTGCTTCTGCTTACGCTTCTTGGCCCGCCCCAACTGCGCCTCCATCCACGACTTCAGCCGCGCGCCCAACATGCCGCTTTCGGCACCTGACAAACAATCCTGTCTATATATCTTAATAATCATGTATATCTAACTAGTCTCCAGGCATGCTCCACCAAATAAATAAAAAACATTTCTCATATTAACAATACTTTAACTCTTAATACCTATATAACTGCTGCATCTAAGGTTGATCAAGATCATGCCAGATGTATAATAAAGTATTACGTTGAATCGTTTAGGGACCTGCATCATTATTTAGTTGTGTTAAATAAATAAGTAAATACAAGTATAGCACATTTAGGCACTGGAACGTGGACGAGCTCAGTCGAGTTTGTCGTTTTAATATTTAACATACCCAAAAGTTACCTGTGGGAGGTTGAATTAATAATGAAGCCATTAGGTAAAACGTACGATGGGGTCAGTCGAGTCCTGAGTTATAATGTCAGTAGAAATTTCACATCGGAAATATTCCTCCAGACTCTCTACATATATCTATTTATAGCTTTAAATTTGAATTGTGAGACTTATGAATGATGAGAATAAATAAAAAACTGTATACAAAACCAATCATATTTAAAAATATTTCATGCAGCCTTCATTTTATTTAAGTGTTCAAAACCCAGTAATCTACAAAATCTGTAAAAGCTTTCCCTTTTATGAAAATCTTTCATTTTTATTTACCTTTGAAAAAATATCACGCAACGGGAGTTCACAGTTCACCGCTCGCGAGTCTACTACTGTCACCAAAACCGTGAATGATACAAAGGAAGAGTGACGAGCGACATAAAATGTTTTATCGCGGGCGTCATTTCATTGTGGAAAAGACGGGCTTTCTACTGAGGGCACAATAGTTGAACGTCGCTGTCTACGCCCCGCGCCCTCGCCGTGTCGCGTTTCAGATACTCTAGACGACAATCGTAAAAAATAAAGGCCCTAGTCGACACCCTCTTCGTTTCCGTGATGGGTAAGCAAGAAAACAAAGCTCACGACGTAAATATCCGATTTCGTACCTATTTCTTAGCGTTATTGCTTGGCTATTTATTTTAATTACAATAAAACAAGTTCCAACTTGGATGAGTTCATTTATTATCTGTAATTGGGAATGTAATATTGTGTGTTGTTGTTGTCTATTGTTTTTTAACAAATGTTTATAAAAATAACGCTACGTGTTTACATACTTACTTCAGTTAAGTTCCTACAGGTTTAAGTTCGAAGTCCATTATAAACGTATGGGACGAGTAGCCCAAAAACACGAGTCACGTCCATCTCACCCTCTAAACGTGAATTAAACCTCGAAATCAATCACCATTAGGCCCCAATTTCATTGAATCAGATTCACAAAACCTCCCACTAGTGGTACTTTCTTTACTTACATTTGGTAATGCCGACAACCCTAATCCCCGGAATGATAGCTGTGAAAAGACGGATGGAGCGAGCTTATCCACGGCTCTCACCCCACAAGGCGTAAAGTTGTGAGATTCAGCCAATATTAGCAATCCATTACCGGCTACGAATATGCATTACTTAAGTAGATAAATGATTTGACGGTAAGCAACTAGAAATTATAATCATGATCGATCACTTTTTAGAAAAGAAATGTTAAAAATATTTTAATGCAGAAAAGAGTTGCGTAATTTAATATGAAAAACTGCATTATATTTTGTATAGTTTACCGACTTTTGTAACTCACACATGTTTACATTAGATGCCTACACATTATACAGTCAAGTTTGGTTGTTGGACTTGTACTTAAATGTTATTACTTTTTTATGTTCCAAATACGAGAATATACTTAAACTTTTTGTTATGTTAACGTCTTAGTAATCTATTTCAAAGTTTAAAAGCAATTCCAAAGAGATTTTGTTCAAGTTGTGGATTTGTTAAATCCTTTCTCACGCACAAGACGTAAATATTTTAAAAAGGAAATACTTTTCCTCAAGCCAATAAAAGTGACAATAAAAACGTTTTACTGCCACCGTTTACGAGAAACACTATATAAGGATACTTGTGCATAAAGACTCTTTCTCTTGGGTCGTACAAAGTGCAAACAAATAAATTGTGGCCACGGCGGAATCGAACCGTTGTTTGTGGCGCTCGAGGTGAAGGTAAGCAATGAGAGTACGACAAAAACAAATTGAGGTTACTCGGAAAACAGGGAACACATCAATAAAACTGTCCAACAACAAAACAAGAAATTTTCCTGCTTCGAAGTAACTCTTCCAAGTTTTGTTCAAAAGTGGGAAAAACCACTCAGCAAATAAGTTCAAGTTATAACATTAAGTTATCCGTTTCTAAAATAATGTGATCTTAAAGATAATTTTTAAAAGTAAGCCGGTATTTTCGTGAGCTTTGTAAAATTACTGGTTTTCCAGGACTGTGTACTTTTATGGAATTTAATAAACATATTTAAAATGTTATATATACAATATACATACCCGATATATATATATACCCGAAATGTTTAACGTATTCTTTAGAATTTAATCATGTTATTCCGAGAGAAACACAGAAATGACCATGTAAACAGCTAAGTCGCAGCTGGCAGAGCCTAATTAATAAATCAAGTATTCATTTATTCCGAGTGTTTGTCATTACGTTGGGGGAGAAAAGGAAAAATGCGAACGCTAGAGGCTATTCTCAAAGCATTCTGACGGAAAAGTCGCAAGAAACACGTACTAAATTGAGTCTTCTTTTTGCTTATAACAAAATCATGTGGGGTTGACTGAGTTAACCTGAATATAACCGTGAACATCTGGGTAATATTTTCAGATATAATATCTTTAATGGACCCGACAGTATTAAATTTTTCTCGACCCTACTCACGAAAAACGTCGATCTACGTGATAAAGTAATTACGGTAAGATTACATCATTATAGTTATAAAATATCCCAATATATATATTTTTTAAATTTGAAATAACGTTTGGTTTTCTTTCCTTCAATCGACTGAAAGCATGTTTAATACGAGTGTGCTCGATTAATGCAGTTGTAAAGTTCCATCACGCGATAATAATGATGGCTATGAAATAGGTACTACAAAATGTAATTGTACGTTAATTCAAAATATGCTCCATAGTAGTTATGTAAGTAATTACCGAAATCTCTAGGGTTTGTTTGTTTCAAGAAGTTTTCAGTTTAATTGCATAGAAACTATAGGTAGAATAAAAGTGAAATCAAAATGAAATGGCATAATGATGATTTATCTTCTTAAAGCTTTTTTCAAAAGACAGAATACACATCTACTTTTCTTTTTATTTCGTATAGCAGTCAAAAGGTAATTCATAACTATTCTATCTATAACAATAATAAATCCGCATAAATGAAAACAACCAAATTGTAATTCAAAAGGAACAGCATTTTCCCCAAATGGAAATGCTGAATGTTGAAAATTTATGCTCCTCTCTTGTCGTCTTAATTGTATTAAGCGGAGCATTAATCAAATCGAATTCAGACAAATATTAAGTGTAAAAATACCATTTCGAGAAGAACATATTTCATAACAGGTATATTACAGTCATTACAGTATCTTGGATTAAATTAAGTAAGTTGTAATTAATTTATCGCTGTATTGCGTGAGTTTCAGGTGTTGAATGAAAATTGATTAAACAGTTTACATCATCATTATGTAATCGAGATAGACTCAAATTGGAGCAATTAGGAAAGATAAAATAGATACCTTTACTTAAACACAATTACCTAAACTGAATAAAAGAATAGCGAATCGGTAACACGGGGGACTTTCAATTGATGTTGCAAGCTTTTTAACTGACTGCTTGTGTTTTTAACTTGATAGTAATGGTTTCTCTATTCGGTAGTAGTTAATAAATATCATTTAAATGTGTTAATTTCGAGAATAAATTTGTTTTTCTAATCGGAAAAATACTTTCGCAAATAAAACTTTTTGTATTACAAATTATTTAACATAAAGATATTGTTTTAATTTACACTGTACTGTATAATAATTATAAACACGTACATATTATATGTAGGTTTGAGTGCTTCAAAATTGGCTTTGAAACAAGAACTCCTGCAATCTTTAATCCTACCTACGCAGAGTTAATATTTATAAACCAACAACAATAAATTTAACAAAATTAAAAACAGAAAATCTAATAAAAGGTAAAAATAAATCTAATGTAAGCAACATTGGCGAGGGTCTTTAATTAAATTATCCCTAATCGCTACTCCCCAAGCCTTAATCTGAAATCATACCTTTTAAACCGCCTTTGAAGTTACCTTTTTAAATGCCTTATTATGGAGTCGCAAACCTAGCTCATTTTCTTTGCCAATTTAAAAGTAGCTAAGAGAAACGAATCTGCTAGTCTAGGAACTAGTGGGAGGTAATTGTGAGCCTCTTTCAGGCCGCACTTTCCTTAGTCTCGTCTACGCTTGCCGACGTTGGATTTAAAAAGAGTGCAAAATGAAAGGACTCAATTCCAAACGCAGCCAGACTTTTCCTAGACTTGTGCGGCTTTTTTTCTTGACTGCGCTTTTGAACTTAATTTTAATTACTTACTTTGAACTATTAAAACTCAAGACTTAATTATTCGATTTAAAAATACTTCATTCTTTGCAATTTTTGAAATTTTATAATTAAAAGCTTTGTAAAACTTAATTACATTTATGCGTGCTGCTTTAAGGAAACATTGTTATGAAAACAATTCAGAAAATTTTCTTAACACAACAAAAGAATCGTTAACGTTTGGTTTACTTTGCATGCTCGTAAATTGCGATTCATTCAAACCTTATTCAGAGCAACCCTTGTGGAGGGCTCTCTTGAAGCCTATTACGGGGCAGTGGGCTATCGAACGCATCGCTCATTTGTTACTGCGTCGGGAAACGCAAAGCGCCCGCCGTACGAAAATGGATCCACGTGCGGGAACTATCTGCTGGATTCGCGATTTAGGAAAATATTTAAAACCTTAGTTAGTATTAAAACGATAGTGTTATCTAATAAGGTGTACTTACTGGGGCGCGCGGTAGTAGAGTAGCGTTCTTGATAGAAGCCGGTGTGAGGTTGGAGTCATGCCGGCGTGGGGCGGCGACGCGCGACCGCGGCTGACTGACGCACGCGCCCCGACTGCTACGGCGCTACGGATGCTACGGGGGCGGTCTCACACCGACACGTAAGGGAGCTTCGTAAGCTCTTTTAGGGTTTTGTTTACCTACGTTTAAAAATTTTAGTTGGTGGGTATCATCTGTAAGTATTAGTTAGGTTATATGCTTTTTATTTGAAAGCAAATTGCTATTTAAAGGAAAAGAAAATAATTTATCAAGACATTCGAGCATTTTCTGAAAACTTTAAGTTTTAATATATTGTTCAAAAAGAATAATAATAATAAATCATGAAATATAATTAAGGGAAGACCCTTCACGTAACTTGTAATAAAATAAAATACTATTTCATTTCCTCCATGTTTTGAAATAGAAATAGCGATTTCTTCTGTTCTTATCCCAGAATTTTTTGACCGTCACATATTTATGTATATATCGTTTCATAATCAGCAGAACGAACAATCGTTCACGAACAAACTTCTGTGTAAAATTTTATGTCGTAGCTCAATCCTCGTGGCGGCTATTACTGAAATGTCCGGGGTAGATTTGGACAATAAAAATAAATGTTTACCCGCCGCTACCGGGACTTTTTGCTAAACGACTAAACTTTTTGTTTACGTGATGTTATTAAAAACAATATTCCGTGCATTTCTTACCTGCCTCGCCAAGATTACAGAAAGCCAAGTTCAAAAAGAAAAGTTAACAAGATTACAAAGTTTTAACGCCGAAAAGGGTCTTTCAGGGAAGATACTTAAGTCCAGAAATCTTATAAAGCTAGAGGAGCAGGACAAAGGAATTTTCTTGAATAAAGTATTAACTTAAATACTCGTAAGTTATAAATAATTCTAATTTCATAGTTCTCTTTTCAAACATTTGGTTCTTGTTAAACACCGTAGCTTAGCTTAGCTCGTGTGAGCTCTATTATATAATATTACTAGCATTTGCGACTTCATGTCCGAGTAGTTTTTTTTACAAAATACCACCCATATCTACAATTATTTCTTTAAATCGTATAACTTGTTTTGAACCTTTCCTCCTACAAACAACTGTCCTTTTATTTTTTCAAAATTCCTACCTACATTTTTTCGATCGAATGTGTTGTTTTTTTTTGTGAGTCTATTTTATCCCAAAAACAAAATGTTATTTTAATTTCAGTAAGAAAAAGTAATGAATAATATAACCATTTTCAATCGAGTACGCTTCGATCTAATATAAAGTTTTAAATTAAAACGTATTTGATTTTATTATTCTCATTACTATTTTGATCTACCGGGAAGAATCCGGTTTACTAAAAGGTATCTCGCATTCCTCCATCACGTTTTCGTTATTATTTTTAACTGCCTCAAATAAAGGATTCTCTTTAAGTATATTTGTCGCGTACGTTTTTAACTTTCTTAAAAGTCTTTTATAGGCAGGTAATAAGTTATAGGTACCTACATCTTATTATCACATATCTAACTTAACTTTTGGCACTACCGTGAAACTTCCAATATATCAGTGAATAATCCGAAGTTCCCATCGATTTTAAGGATTAGATTGCTTGATTAATTTTAATGAAAAACATTTTTTATTCTATTTTTTGCTATTGTTTGGCTTTCCTTTCATCATACAATTCGTAGAAATTTTGATGGTTTTTGTGATCGGAAACTTAGGACGGACATGTAAATATTAAATTCCTATTAAGTTCGTGCTGCTATACTTTAGGTACAATTTTTTCCTAAATAGAATTGATAAACATAACATAACATACATAAACTCACATCGTAATCCCTGGAGGGGGATTCGCAGAGGTGTTGAACACCCCATTTTGCATATTTATGTTGAGTTCCTATGCGACAGGTTGCGAATCTTTTGCTATTATCCGGTCACAATGAGGAACATGGAAGCTTACACGGATCTTACGGCAGCCCGAGACTCGAACGGTCGACCTGTCGGTCGGTTAACGAAGGAACGTAACAAACTAAGTTACCACGTCCATACTATTAGTACTATTACTATAATTATTATTTTAGTTTTATTACGCAGTACTATTTTAAATAGGATTGATTTACGCTGGTCCACTTCCTGAAATTCTTAAAAGATGCAGTTTGTGCGTACTTACTTGCGTCAAATGTGCGGTGATGCACTTACATTTGGCAGCGGCTTTTGCCCATTTAGACGAGTGGTGTTTAGTAAAAAGAGAGAAAAATCTCCCGTTTCGACCCTAAAATGTAGATGAATGTCTTTTGCCTCTTTTTTAACTATAAAACTCGTTTCTATGGACTCGTTAGGTGTTCCGACCAGCAGTGGGTCCATTTAAATAAAATTTATATTTAATATTTGATGGTGTTCTCTATATACGGACAGACATTCTGATCGAATTACATAATAGGTAGGTAAGTAGGTAGGTTACTCTTTCTTTGATATAATATGTAGGATGTGGGTCATAGGAGAGGGTATGGAGTTTAGAGATACGCTAGTAGGTACTATTGTATGTGGTATTCTGTCTGTGGTAAAGCTAAATAGAGCACTATCAGCATGTTACTATAACGTTCCTTTGCGCCTAATTCTGTAAGCAGAAAAATAAGTATATCTGCTATTTGATAATATATGAAGCGATACTTGCTTAAAAAAAATAATCTTAAATAATAAACCAATAAATTAAGTTGAATATACGACTAATCATAAAACTACAAAAAAGTTTTTTTCAGATGAGGAGACGTTCGTATGGTTTTACTTTACTAAAACCTCTAGTAATGCTAAATAAATAAAATAATACTCCAAAAAAATTAACTATCTGTACCTTATATAACACTTTCCCAACGAACGCTCCATTAAAAATGTAAACGGAACGCAGATTTATTACGATTCTGTCTTGACTCATTCGGTCTGTCAAAAAAAGTTGTAACTTTTGTGTGGAATTTGTTTGTAAAAACACTGTAATTGGTTATTGTTATTTCACTTTTACTTATTTGTATTGTGTTATTTACAATTTCACACTAGTGCTAAACACTTGCTCAGTGCGCTTAGGCGATACGCTTATTCTTTGTATTAATGTTTACCGACATACTGCGTCCGTGATTTGCTGATTTGAATTACAATGAAAGTGTATTTAAAATAGCTGGGAGTTGGTGAAGTGTAAAAAAATCTCATATTTCTAGGATTAGTTATATAGTGTTCAGAATACAATGGCAGATGGAGGTTCTTTCGTTTCCAAACCGGTGAGGGGCTGGCTACACCCAGACTCTGTCCTTGCGACCGATGGAATCACATACGCCGTCAGAGTAAGCATCCTGTGTCACATTCATAGTCAACTAATTATAATTCTATCTGAACAGGAAGTGTGCAACTATGTAAAACTGTAAAAACTGTGCCAAAATTGTCCATAACTAAAACATTCCTTTGTTTACAGTACATTGGCTGCATGGAAGTATTGACTTCAATGAAAAAACTTGATTTTGAGACACGGTCACAAGTAGCCAAGTAAGTTTGTGGTTAATTTTTTTTCACATTTACTTGTAACGTAACATTTAACTTAAATAAATGAATACTTACAGAGAATGTATTGCCCGAGTGTGTGCTGCTGCTGGTCTTAGATCTGCTGATAAAAAGAGGAGAGTCGGCCAGGCGGCTGCTAGAGCTCTGGCCCCAAGGCCAAGAATGGCACATACAGGCTCTAACGTAGCCCTCACAGTATCATCTAGAGCTATAACACTAGCTGCACTGGAAGGTGGTGAAACCATTGCCCGTCATGACATGCCAAGGGTATCCTTTGCATCAGGTGGTGATGCCGACTCTCTAGACTTTGTTGCCTATGTGGCAAAATCAGCACCACCTACAGAATGGAGAGCCTGCTATGTTCTTGAATGCGGAGGAAGATTAGCACAAGATGTGATAGCTACTATAGGACAGGCCTTTGAACTGAGGTTTAAAGAATTTCTTACAAAACCTTCGTCGTAAGTGTTGCATGTTGCATTCTTTGACTCATAACTATACTATATCATGTCACATATATTGTGATAAAAAAGTATGATGTCATGGATTTAATGTCTCATTAATTTCAAACAAGATAAAAGACAAAATAATCCTAGGCATTGAAGTAGATTTTTAATATACCTAATTAGAAAAGAAGAGTGGCATATCTGAACATATAGGAACCTACTTCTCTTGTAGCAATTTGTTACTTAAAAGCTTGTTCAGCGAATAAACATTGAAAACCAACTATTTACTTCAATTTTGTTTAAAGCTATTTTATTTATTAGGTCTAACCCAGACAAATATAAGTTTAATTTTATATAACCTTAAATTCAGGTATAAAGTCCAGAGAGATAAAAAAGCTATTAGCAATTTATAATGAAATCTTAATAGTTCTTAGTCATAAAAGGATCCTACCTACATTCCAAATAAAAATTACATTAATGTTCTAAGAATCTCTTAGTCACTTTTTAATTATAAATTTTCTAAACTAACTTACACAAATATTTAATATATTTCCTTGTTATTCCGGGATTTTAAAGGCAGGAAAACCCTCTTCATCAATTAAATACAATACAAGGAAAACTAAAAAGGACTACTGAAAATTGGTATTGAATGTCTCGTGGTTATTAAAATATTTTTACTTTTTTGTGGTCATGCTCTTCTCAATTTTTTTTATTGAATTTCTTCTTAATTTTTTTGTTGCTAATTATTCTCAAACGTATTTAAGTATGCTCTTTTAATTTCTAGGTTAAACTTAAACGGCGGGCGGGCTCTGTGCTCGAGTGAGGAAGCAGCAGCGGCAGCCGTGTCGTTAGAAGACCGTGAATACTACAACGACATGCCAGATAAGACCCCGCCGGAGCCCGCGCCCGCAACGCATCGACACCCGCCGCCACCGCCGCTACACTCGCTGCCCAATATACCTTCGTAAGGATTTGTACCACTTTTTATATTAAACATTTTTTAGTTCCATGCCCAAAGAGTGCCTACAACAGGTGTCTAGAACTAAGCCTAGCCTGAGAAATAACAGTAAATGGTTTTTGATAGCTTTCATATTTTATATATAAAATCGGGTCAAGCGTGAGTCGGACTCATGAAGGATTCCATACTATCGTACAAGATTAAACAATATGCACTTTTAGATAATTTCGTAAAAGATTCAAAGAAAACAAGCTAAAGAATTCGAAAAAACCACGTTTCTTGCATTATTATTTATTATCATTCTGTTTTTAGTATTTCTTATTATAGCGGCAACAGAAATAGACATTCTCTGAAAATTTCAAGACCCCAAGCCATAATGGTTCATGAGATACAGCCCACTGACAGATGGACAGCAGGGACTTAGTAATAAGGTCCCGTTTTTAACCTTTTCAGTATGGAACCCTTAAAAGGTTAATAGCGGATAATGCAGCATCTTAAATACCGAAAGTCTTGGGTTGTAACAACCAAACCAAAATAATAAAACCCTGAGTGACGGACAAGTAATAAAAAAACGCATATTTTATTAATTTCTTAAGCCTAGATCAGTTGAATGTATTTCATTAGTCGGGTCCCCACCGGACGATACAGGAGCGCGATCCGTTTATTGTTTGTTCCATAGATGAGTCTATACCTGACGATCCGGATCATAGAGAGCAGAGCGCGGGATCGCTTACTTCGCTCGGTTAAGACACAGCTATTTGCTTACACATCTTTAAATACTGATTTCAGATGTGAGGAGAGCGTTCGACATTATGTAAATCAAACACCGCCACCTCGGACGCCACCAACTGCACTACTACCTAACCATCACACGGACATATTTGACATGCGTAAGTGTTACCTAATAATAAAAAGTTACCTATAAAAAACTAAAGCCGTTCTATTATGTATGAATTACATACATTTTAATTTTGAAATAAATCACTAAGGGAGTATATTTATAAATTAGATCATTTGAAGCATGTATATGTATGTAGGTATTAGACGATGGCTTAGCAAAGTCGCATGTAAAACAACTCTTAAGTTAATTACCATAAAACCACTTTTCCCTCGCCAGAGCCGTTCACTGCGGGTCCGGTGACGTCGTCTCCCGTGACGTCACCGTCCGTGACGTCGGGGTCATCGGGCGCATCGCAGTCGCAGGCCGAGCTGCTCGCCCGCGAGCCATGGTTCCACGGACCCATCTCACGGACCACTGCTGAGAAGGTAACATATCTTAAAATCTTTTATTTCCTAATCGACGAGCACTGCGGCCTGGAGGCCCTAGCAGATTCGTGGTTTTCCCATCGAGCCTGAATAAGTAACAGACCCGGTTATTTTACTACCGTTTCTAAAATATCAGTCTGATCTCCGACTGACTAAGCCGTGTGTTTTGTCTAATTTGCACATGCATATTATTTCAGTGCACGTAACCTCAAGTTTGCAACATTTTCTATGTGTATACATTATATAAAACAATACCTATGGAAAACTGAAAAAACATTTAGACACTTTAAACTTTACTGTTGTAAAAATCAGTATTTTACTTATACTAATAAACAATAACCAGCATTATACGAATAAACAATTTCCAATTTGGCCATAAGGAGGTTCGAGATTGATAACTCCTTATCATGAAGAGTTTATTGTGAAGGAATACCTAATACCCAATGTGCTAATGTGATTACCAGCTGGTGCTGGAGGACGGCTCGTTCCTGGTGCGCTCGTCGACGGCGTGCGCGGGCCAGTTCGTGCTGACGGGCGCGCGGCGCGGCGCGCACAAGCACCTGCTGCTCGTCGACCCCAGCGGAGTGGTACGCACAGAATACAACACATACGCACTATATAATACAAACGCAATATACATGCATGTACTACATAAGTACTATACGTGACGGTGCAGTGGCATAACAGTTGACTACTACGCGAGAGGTCCTGTGTTCCAATTCCGCCGGCGGCGGAATTTTGTGTTAATGGCAAGGCACATTGTTTCGCTTCCCAGTCTTGGATGTGTTGGTTGTGTATTCTTATCTATGTAATTTATACCATAGCGTGATGTCTTTATAATATATAATACATGCGTACTTCGTACAATACATAAGTACTATTCACCACTTTTGATCCTGCCTGGTTAACAAGAATTCAATGGTGAGATATTGTTGTGCGTGCGCTCCGAAAGAAGTTACTAATACCTTTGGATTTAAAATGCTATTGAGATATTTTTTATTTCTTTCCCAGCTTTGTTTCGTTTTACTTAAATTTTATCATTAATTGGAAAAAAATCACTAAACTGCTTCATTGTAACATGCAGACCACCACAATGTCTATTTACTCTAGACTTGAAGATTTCATAGTTACAGTGCTGGAGAAGCAAATAACCAGTTAATCATTAATAATATATTGTAATATTACAGGTTCGGACTAAGGATCGAGTATTTGAGAGCGTGCCCCACCTCATCAAGTATCACTGCTCCAACGAACTACCAATCGTCTCCGCTGATTCTGCACTGTTACTCCGAAAACCCGTGCTTAGAAAGGAATCCTGAGAAAAGGCCCCCCTACGGCCCATGCTCTCTTTTTAGAAAATTAGATCCTGCTAATGAGATGCATTGTGATTATTGCAGATGTTATACTCTACATAACAGATTCATTTGATCAATTTACCTAGATCTTGTACATTGAAACTGACGCTGGCGAATATATACTGATGAAACGAAATGACTGGCTACTACATTATAAAGAAGTTGAAGTTGGCAAGTAGCAAATCATAGTCATTTAGTTTGTGTGTAAGATAAGCGGTGCTCACACGCCTCAACAAGTATGTAGTTTGATCTTATCAACTTAACTGCGCTAATACTTAGTGATAATTGTAGTCAATATAAACATACACTCAATAATAACATCTCATATCTGAAGCGATGTAAGGCCAATTATGTTTTGGTCTGACATAGTAAACCCCATCAACTTACCATATGTTTTAATTAGAAATATATTAAGTAACTCAACATTTTACTCAGAGATCGTTATTTATTTACTCTGATTACCTATTTTTGGCTCGATTTATTAATCTCAAGCCACCGTGCTAACGTGAGAGTGGTCTCAATCAATGTTTGACGACACAAAATGCTTTAACTGAGGTTAGCTAAAGGTTGCTTCAAATGTGGTGAATTTTCGCCTTCTCCCGTTTCTGACAAAGGCGCGACATTTATTAAAAGAGAACTGTATAATTTGTCGAATTCATTCTTTGTGTAGTTTCAATTTAAGAATCTACAGATAAGACAATTTTATATTCATTATGAACTATTTTATAGCACTGCGTTAATACAAGTTTGTTTTTGTATTATATAATGCGTAGTTTTAGTTTTTAAGAATTTAAAACTTTCTAATGACAACAATTTATTTTAGTAAACCAACCAATGAGTATATTTTATCGATAGAAGTGGTAAACCTGCGGTACTGTTATTTAAGTAATACCATCAGTCGTTTAAAGTTGTTTTGAGATTTTTTAATTAAAAGACGGATTAAAATTAAAATTATATGCACCAAAAATGATATATTTTTATTAAAATAATTTTTTAATTTAGTTCTTTAAAGGACATTTAAACGTCCGTATTTTATTTAATGTCTTCCGTTTTTGTACATTAAAGTAATGTATTCATAATCATCACATCTCTGCTTTTATTAGGACCTATAATAATAATGCCAATAAAAACATATTATGGATAATTTAAACTTAATCTCTCATTATGTCCCGAAAATATCTGTATATATATATTTAAATAATTATAAAATGAGTGAAGCGCACAGTGTTATAATCAAATTAATTAAATAATATAAAGAAAAGTATAACTAAAGTTATTTATAGGATAGAAATTATATACAAATTTCCAAAACCTATTTGTGATATTTTACTTATATTACAATGAAATTAAAATGAAAATATAAATTTATATTTCACATACTCTATTCCTTATAAAATTATAAGTAGTAAAAAAGCACCAAATGGATCTCTATTTTTTGTTAATTGCTGTAAATTGTGTAAAAATGTTATTCCATTAATTGCATTTAATATACACTGCAATGTTTATATTTACCAAAGTAGTTGCTTTTAAATATTGATTCATTATTCCAATGTTCACAGTGGTCAATTTCCGCTGCATAGATTAAGTTTATTATAGTTTTTGCTTACTCAATAAATATCTAGAGAGATTCCCAATATGCTTACCGACTTTACTGTACTGTAATGTATTAATAAAAATTGTATGATTGATATGCTCTTGATAAGAGTATAATTATAACTGAAACACACATTTTTGTAAATCGAAAAAAATCCTCAGCAAATATCCAACACTAAAAGGTAAAAGCTCAGAGATTGTTAATTTTTTAATTTTGTTTTATTAATTTGGTAGAATCAACTCTTTGTAAACATATTTATCTATAATACTACTTAAAATATATTTTTAATACAAGTACATAACACTACTGGAACTAATTATAAGAATGTGATACCTAGATTCTTATAAATGTACCTTCTATTGACTTTGTTACTACTCTATATATTATGTTGCACTTCAAAACGATTTCACTTTTCTTGTAATTTTAAGACTTAATGAAATAGGAGAAATATGATCGACGCTGTCGTTTAATTTAGTGTGACATATATTGTAATTAATGGATCTTTGCTGTTAAAAGACGTGGCTGTTTGTTTTACTAGCGGTATTTCAGAATATGCGTATTTATAACTACGACTCTGGATTAAGACTAATTACCAAATCAATATCGTACTGTGAAATCCTCTTATGAGCGTTCAATAAAATTTTACGAAAGAAGTCGAAATTTAGCTCATATTTCTTTATTTCGGGGCACACCCGCCACTCTGTCCCACCACTGCAACTCCTGTTTATCAGGATCAACAGTGGCGTCCTTTGATCGAATAATCAACGAATAATGCAGCTGTGCAGTGATGCACAGGCTGTGCCCGGACACCCTACCGGCTGTCTTGGGACCCGCAACGAACTTAATCAGAAGAAATAGGAGGTAGTAAGAAAGCGGTTTCAGACTTCCCTCCCAGCAAAGCGGAGACAGCAATTGAAATGGCCCAGAGGCCCAAAAATCTAAAGGGGAGACAGTCAGGAGACGCCTGACCGTCTAAACACCACGGTATGCCACTAACTAACAGGGGATAAATTAGATACTAACCTAAATCTTACACCAGTAATATTGGTGACAAAACTTTTTAAAGGCACGGAAGTTTCCCTTCGTTTTCACAAGATCTAGGTAATAAATAGGACTACACGCAGATACTTCAATCGAATTCAACATGATTAACCGTTCGTCATGCCAGAGACTACACTCCCACAAGATATGATGGGCAGTTTGCACAAATTCTTGATCCGACGTTGAACATTCGCAAAAAGGTGACGGCACCAAGTTAAATGAATAAAGTTTGCCCTTAAAGTTACCATGCCCGGTTAGAAATTGGGCTACGCAATGATCGATATCAAGCCACGTTTTATTTAACCGTTCGCGCACTATAGGGAAAAATTTAAATAAATGCCGCCCCTTAGTCGAAGTATCCCATCTAGTTTGCCATTCGTCGATTAGTTTTTTATGAACGTTGTCGTTGCTATCAAATAATCTACTGATTTTAGCCCTATCCTTCGGTTTTAGAAAATCTGAACTCATACCATTCCGCGAGTTGTAATACATTGCCGCACGCCGTTGTATTTCCAAATCTACCGGTAAAACGCCCGCAAGAATCGGCAGGGCCTCAGTGCTGACGGTTCTATACGCTTTACAAAGAAAAATTAACGCTAATCTCTGACTCTGAAGCAATTTACGTCGCGCAGCGCCAATTGTGGCTCTATCCGCCCACACGGGGGCTCCGTAACAAATGCAACCCAAGAAAGTAGCAGTATAAATTTTTTTTAATGACTTAAACGACAATCCCCAGGTCGAAGTTGATATTCTATTTAACGCATAAAAATTTCGTTTTGATTTTTCGCTAACTTGCTTAATGTGCTCAATAAAATGGAATTTCTTTTCAAGTATCAAACCGAGATAACAAACTGAGTCTTTCTTTTTAACTGTAACTGAATTAAATTTAAAGCGCGGTAGCCCTACTAAGTTTCCTTTTAACATTAAATACTGTGTTTTATGGGCTGCGAACTCAAGATGATTTCTCTTTCCCCAGTCGGCCACCAGACGTAGGCAGGACTCAGCTAACAACTCAACTCCTGTTCTTGTATGAGATTGAATAAGCAGGAGACCATCGTCTGCATATCCCGTCAGCGAACAGTTAGCCGGTAACGGTATAGACAAAAAGTCATCAAATCCGATATTCCAGAGATACGGCCCTAGCACTGAACCCTGTGGGCAGCCCCGAGTCAAAGCCTTCGACACTGCATGATGACCAAGTTGAAGCTTAGTTGTTCCATTTATAAAGTAATTGTATATTAAGGAATATACATTGCTGTAACAACCTCTGTTTTTAAGTTTGAGCAATAAGATTGGCCACCATGCATTATCAAAAGCACCAGAGATATCTAGGAATACACCTATGACGTATTTAAACTCCGACGATTCTACCGATTTTCTCACCGAGATAGCCGCGTCGATTGTTGATTTGCCGATAGTAAAACCGAATTGACGTTCGTGAAAAGTTGGACCGCCCGGAAGAAGCCGAGGTACGATAAGACGCTCTAGAAGTTTACCCAGGGATGGTAGAAGGGTAATGGGTCTATACGATTTCGGATCATCAGGTGGCTTATCACCGCTTTTAGGTATGATTTTAATTAGCCCGCGGCGCCAAATTTGAGGAAAAACCCCTTCAGCAATGCAACGGTTATACACAATTAAAATAGAATCCCCAGCGGACTTTACGGCTTCCTGGATCATCTTATTCGATATTTTGTCTTCCCCAGAGGCCTTATTAACCGGTAACGCCCTAACAATTTTGACAAATTCATCTAAAGTTGGAAGATCAGACGAAGGAGATGTGGGTGGAACTGCAGCCATGAGCCTAACTTCTCGATGATAGTCGGTATCATTTTCAATAGTGTCGTCCGGAATGAGAGCGTTAAGAAGGGCCTCCGCCGTCTCCTCAACACCAAGAGTGTGAGCATCATTTATTTTGATGTTTGAAATAAATGCTTGATCAGTTGCTCTGTTAGCTTTGAACTCATGATATATGGGTGACCATGGCCCCTCTTTTTCTAACCTATCAACTACTTTCCGAAGTAAATTAGTTTTTGATTTTTGGACTGCAGCACGGTAGTGAGACCTAGCAACTCTTAAAGCAATTAAAGCGCTATCATACCTGTCTGACGAAGTATCTTGTCCTAGGGATTTTTAGCTTTATTTAATTTACGACGCGCGCTTCTAAATTTCTTACGAATTCCTATCAGAGAATCATTCCACCAGTCACATCTTTTCACACTGGATATAGATGTTCGTCCCAGTGTTACATCAGCACAGTAATTGAAAGTATCCGTCATAATTTCAGCGCTTTCTGTTGCCGATAGACGCGGGTGAGTGAAGTCTCCAGCATGTGACGCAAAAAATGAACCAAAAAAACACCAGTCTGCACGTCTGGTTTTATAACGAAAGCTTTGTGAACGGGGCGCGATATCTTGTGTCAGCTTAGGGTTGTACTCGTACACGATCAAACGGTGATCACTACATGACGCATCAGGAAGGACACGCCAATTAGAGATTTTTACGTACGCACTTGAAAGTGTGACGTCAATGAAAGATTCGCCCATAGGGCTGCTGTAAGTAGGTGGTGAATCAGAGGTGTTATGAATTTCTAGGTGCATTTCTGCAATAAACTCTTCTACTGCGGCGCGACGTTCCGCATCTGCTGATCTAATTTTACCAAATTATTATATTTCTTTATTTATTGAGACTAATGAAATACTTCACTGTCTTTATTGATTATATAAAGGTTGAAACTGCAAATGTCTGTTGAGCATACACCTGTGTTACAAAGATTTATATATAAAACCTATTATTGGTGTTGGCCAAATAAATAAGACATTTACGAGGTTTTCAAAGTACAATATCGATATGTATCATTTATATGCCGAATTTTTTTTAATTTATTCATACCAAAACTATTCTATCGAAGGTTTTGGTGATTTGTTTTGCGATAATCAACCGGCTCAATGCGAGCTGCCGAGTCGTACGATCAACCAGTGCTAAACTTTTTCAAGCCATATTGATTAAATTGTTAATTTTTTGAGACGGCCATCAGCTTTGTTTTGTTTATCAATTGCACTTTAAATGTTCTCTTATAATTTTTCTTTAAGAGTATATAAATGTAAAAACGAAATAGGTGCTAAATGTGCTTACTTAAGGTATAAATTGTATATGATTAAATAGCCATATAAAAATATCACAGATACTTTATTTTTTTATGGTAACAAGCTTCTGCCCGCACCTTCGCTCGCGTTAAATTTGAGCACACGCAGATACATTTTTCGATCATAAAGCAATGAGGCCGTTCTAAGTAGTCTACGTAAATAAGTCAGTTCATGCTTCTAGCTCCACAAATGACAAACTTTCAACCCTTTTCACCGCTTCAGGTGTTGAATTTCCAGAAATCCCTTATTATTCCTTGCTTATGTACGTCTTAAAAACGTTTGTAAAAAAACATATTTTTGAGTCCAATGGTTTTCGCTGGGCAGTGAGAGAACCGTTTGCTTGTTTTCTCATGAAGTCAGGTATGTACCCCCGTTTAATCCATTCTTATGCAATTTTAGAAAACGTTTAAATACTGTTTCTTTAATTCTAATTATTGTTAGTCTAGACACAAAGTTTCATGTTTCTATCTTTAAAATATGAACTTTCATAAAACTTTCAACCCTCTTTTCACCCCTTAAAAAGCAGTACCTGTAAAAATTGCAGCTTTCTAGGTCTAAGAGTTAAGGCTGGGTGTTGATGAGCCTTCCAGTCAGAACTTCTTATATGTATGTAATATAACGAAACGGCTCCTTGGTTCGAATCCCGGTTGGGGCGGAACTCTATGCTATTTGCAAGACGCTTTATTTCGCTTACTGGTCTTGCATGTAGTATTCTTATCTATGTTGTATTTACCATAAAGCACCTGTAATGTTGTTGTGATGTGGTTATTATCATTTTTATATTATGATCGAAAAATAACTAATTGGTATTTGGATATTTTAAGTCCATAAATATTAGGAAATAAAACAGGTAAGGATTATGTATGTCTCGATTTGTTTATTAAAAATTTAAATATTACAGTATAAATAAACAGTAAGGTCATACATGGCAGTGATGTTATAATTACAATTAAAATATCGGCACTCGTCCAAGCCTTCGCCAAATTTCACTACCTTTACTCTCAGCTCTCGACACTTTTTCAGAAAAAAATTTACAGTCAACATTGAAATCTTTCTAACACATTGATAAACTCGATAAACTCCAAGATAAACAACAAATTTCAAGTGCCAAGAGCGAGAGATGTCCTTTTGAACTGCCTACCCTGAACTTACTCAATCTAAACCTTTCTAATATACATCAATCCAAGTATTCCGTTCAAATTACACACTACTACATAATTTAATTAGTCGGATTTTAAAAAGAACACAGTCCAAATTTAATCTAAATTAATAATTAATTTGTCAAGAAAAAAATTACACCCAAAATTGTTTTGAGGCACTTGAAATGCTGAGATATAGTGAGAAAATAGAATTGTCCATGTCCAATAATCTTCTTTATCTGAATAACATTCTTTGGGATACTACATCACTAGTATCAGACACTGCTAAAACGCAGAATCCCCTTCCGTGCAATTTACTTACACTATTGGCTATTAGCTAACTTCAGTACTATATGAAACTAATATAGGATTTCAAAGTGAGACTAAAATAAATAAATATGCCTCTATACAAAAATAAAACCTTTATATAGTGAACACCTGAGCACGTGACCGACCACTGACACGGTCCGTAGTGGTCCGAACGCGTTAACTATACAATACTACTGTACAACGAGCAGAGGTCGCCGCCAAACGAGATACGCCTATCGATTATCTAAACTGTAAAATTCGTCAATTGACATCTCTTTTATCATTATCTCCCACAATTACAAAAGTTATTGAGGAGCGTGTAAAACGGTTAACATGTTCATGATACAAAATTACATCTCAGTACCAAAAATATGTACTCGCATCGCACGACAACTATACACCACACACGGGCGGTGAGTAAATAGACGACGCCCCTCTATAGGAGCACAACAACGAACGAACCGAAGAAACACAAAGCGTCGACCGCCGAATTAATACTGCATCAACGGAGAATCCGGGCGATCGCCTGCGCCACCGGATCCGGCCCACCCTCGCTCGGATACATACAGGTACTCAGAGATACACTCGGCAGCGGGCCCGAACGCGGAGCCTCAGTCCGGCGCGTGCAGAGCCGGTGCCGGCGCGGGCACGGCCGGCCGGTGCAGCGAGAACGCGTCGTACACCTGCGCCAGCTCCTCCAGGTGGTGCTCCTCCAGGCACAGGAAGGAGCGCAGCGTGGGGTCCAGGCGGCGCGCGCAGGCCAGGCAGTGCACCACGTGGCGCCGCTCGTGCTCGCGCACCAGCAGCGCGTGCCACACCTCGGCCTCGCACGCGCCGCAGTAGTGGCTGGCCTCGCCGCGCGCGCGGCCGTGGAAGCGCACCGCCACGCCGCGGGCGCGCACGGCCGCCAGCGTGCCCAGCGCCGCGCGCAGCGACTGCAGCAGGCACGTGCGCATGGCCGCGTGCAGCCGCGCGTCCGACACGCGGATGTTGCGCGCCAGGTTCCACGTCAGGTGCACCATCGGCACGATCGACTTGAACGCCTGCACCTTGTTCCACTCGTAGCGCTCCAGCGCCAGCGAGTACTGCCGCGCCGTTAGCGGACCCACGTTCCACGCGATGTTGTTGCACCATCCGGTGGCTTGCACCCAGTGCACGCAGCCCGCGTTCACCCAAACGAGGTCGCCCGGTCGTTGCGTGAACCTGTACACGGGGACACCATGCGCACGAAGCTCTGCTGGATCCGGCCACCACGACCCGTGCAAGTATGATAGGCCGTGTCTCTCGCACAGTTCTCGCACCCCGCCCCAGTAGGCGTCCGGCACACCGAACCACTCGCAGTCGCCGGGACCTATATTGATGTTGATAGAGCAGAAGTTATTGTTCTCCTGATGGCCGGGTGTGCGACTGCCGGGGACTTTCATGTAAAGCTGTACGGTGTTCATGCCAAGAATTACATGGCCAACATGGGAGAGCATGTTAGCTGCGGAAGCGACTCGTGCGAATGCTGGTAACTTCTGGAGTTCCGCAAGCTGAGGCCGCCACTTGCGCTCGTCCGACAGATCTACATTGGTTCCAAAGCGCAGCATGCGCGCCCCGCGGCGGCGCTTGGCCCCCGGCGCGCCCGAGTCGGAGTCGGACAGCGGCGCGCCGGCACGCTCCTCGCGCACGGACTCCTGGAAGGAGCCGGCTTGGTACTGAGCGTACTTGCGCACGGTGGTATGCGAGCGGTGACTGGCGCAGGCCCACACACGGCGGCGCCCGCTCGGGTCCCAGTTCTCGTCAGCGGACTGCATGAGCTGCGTGCGCACCTCCACCGCGTGCTCGGGCCACGCCTCTACCAGCGTCTTTGTGGAGAAGAGGCCAAGGTCGAGCTTGAGGGCGGCGGTAAGGCCGCGCACGACTGCAATGGGGTGCTTGAGGCAGAAGTCCTGCAGCTGCGGCGAGAAGGCGTCGCGCTTGGAGTCGACGTGCACGGAGTATGCGGGCGGCGCGAGCTGCACGGGGTCGAGGCGCGGCTCGGGCACGGGCGGCGGCTCGGGCGGCGCGCGGCCCGGGCCCAGCAGCGACCAGCCCTGCGGCGGCCCGGCGCCGGCGCGGCACGCCTCCATGACCTGGCGCGCCGACATGCCGGTGTGGAAGGCGGCGGCCGGCATCGCCTCGCCCTTCAGCGGCTCCAGCTTCACAACGGGCTGCCGCGCGCCCAGCACACTCTCACCGCTCGCAGCGTGCCCGCTCTCTGCTGATTTACAACAATAACCGTTAACCAGGCGCGTATGTTCGACGACTACGATGGTAAACAGCAATGATTAAACTAAAACTAACTTTTCTTTAACTTCTTCATTTACTTTAAACGAAATTGATAAATGAAAATAAAATAAAATAACTTTTTGGATTACAAAGTATTTGCCAACTGTTTGATTTGTCAATGACTTAGTGACATGTTTAGTCAAAGTAGCATAGATATTGTATTTGCACTTTCCAAACTGCGGGAACTGTACCTTTAAGGCTAGACCTTTTTAATCGTAACAATTCATACAAACATAAAATTAAATTTGTATTTATAAGTCAAATGAAATAAGTCACCAAATAATAGATTTTATTTAAAATAGATAACTTTTACCCAATATTAACTACTACGTGAATTTGACAAGAACAAAAAAATAAAAAAAGGGTCAGCAAAGTATATGCGACACCATACTTACTTGTTACTGGTTCCTTCTTCACATCGGGTTGGGAATCTGAAAATCTTTTCAACAAGTCTTCGGCGATGGACTCTGTGTTTTCGCCGGATGAGGCACTATTCTCGCTTTTGGTTACCTGTCAAAAAAACACAACATTAGTTTACTATAAAAACCTCATTTTGAATAATGGACCTAACAACCTGCCGCCTTAAGTATATCTTAAATCATATCTAACTACCAACCGCACGCGCTCTCGCCGCCTGTACCAGTCGGTATTGGGATAAAAGCTGCTGCATCATAGCCTGCGAACAAACAAAAATATAGCATCACATTCTTTATAGAATAGGCGATGAACCTGTGAAATAAGACTACATCGAAACTAGTTCCTTGAAAAATTTTAAAATTAAATGATAGATGATTTTTGTGAAGAATTATTTAACATGGTACATTAAAGGCTATGTTTATTTTACTATAAAGTTACTTGTTGATGCGGTGTGAGGTTATGGGAATTCCTTTGTAGATACTGCAGGGTCTGTAGTTGGTGAGGAGTCAAGGGTGGAGGGTCGTCAGTTCTCTTAGCGGGGGGGCCTGCCGGTGGGGCCCCCGGGTATGGAGGGGGTGCTGACTTTGGGGCCCTGGACGACATCTCGGCTGATATCGGCAAATTCCACGCTTCCTCAATAGAAGGCAACTGACGGCGTCTGTGAAAAGATCTTGATTGTGAAACCTAATTTTTGGCAGGTTTTATAGAGAAACTAACTGGAATTATGGGTCATAAAAGTAATTTTACACCATATTATTTAATTATTTACTGGTTTATAGCGCAAGCATGCAAATTTATAATAATGATAAATGTTTCGTGTAAAACAATACTTTTAACATTATTAAATCTCTAATTCTTCATGCAATTACAATATTTAAACTCGTTTGACTACTAATCTTCCCCTAAATGGACTTCAACCAAACCAGAAATTGCAGATAAAATTAATGTAGTACTCACTTCCCGGTGACAGATGGCATAGGAGCATGAGCTAGGTGCCCCTTCAGGAACGCTAGCCTTTGCCTCAGGGGGGCGTTTGAAGCCGTCGCAGCGGAGCCCCCGTTGTTATAGCAGGCGAATGCGTCCCTAGGCATCTGACAGCTTTCGTATAAACTACCGAGGTTAGTCCAAGCGGCCGAGTGGCCCTTGTCTAGCTGCACAGCGCAAATGTACGCTTGCAGTGCATCCATGGGTTGGTTTTGTTGTTGGTATAACACACTGGAAAAAATATGAGCCTAAGACAAGTATAAATACCATATGTAATTTTTAAAACATCAAACATCTTAGATTTCAGTATTTACACAGACGAAATGATGTTTTAAACATTTTTAGCAACCCGAGTATCGTATCTTCACTGCAATACAAATAAATATTAAACAAAATATAAAAATATAAAGAAAACACGCGTTCCATGAAATTAAAACCTCACAACGGGACATTAGCTACTAACTGTTATACTTGTAAATCATAGTGTTAGCGATAAGCCCTTTTTAACATACATTAGCACGTTTTTTTGTTACTATAGCGTGTTAAAGCAAAAGTTCACTTACTTCCTTAGTGCATTATTTTACATAATTGAATACTAACAGCTACGATGCAATAACAACTGTGCCATGGATTGCAATTTTACTTATATTTCGGAAATACTTAAACGCTTTACAAATTGTTTCCATGATTTATGCACCCTCATTATTGCGCCCTTAGTAAAAAAATTAAAAACACCCTTTTACCCTTAAAACATATTTAAATATTCCAAGGAGAAAACATCTCTGTTTCATTTCGTGTTTGTTAACATTCTTGCACAGTTTCAGTCTTGACTTCAGCATAGTACAGATACTCGTACTCAATTTCACGAAGGCACTTGCTTTGACTATGGTTGATACTTTTGTCAGGCGTGTGCGTGCACATTGTTTCAGTGTGCGTAACATCGAGGTTGCTCAGTAAAGAGGTTAAGCACACTTGAATAAGCATGTCCACGTTCGACAACAAACATAAGCAAATGGACTTCATAACATAGAATGTCTGTACCGTGCAATGATATTATTAATAGACTTACCCAATAGAACACCATGTGTCAGCGTTCCCTTCAGATTTCTCCACGGAGTTCCTATACGCGACAAAAGCATCATGGACCTTCCCTTGCGCGGCAAAGCACCTCCCTAGTAAGTACAGTCCAGCCCCGGATTCGGGTTCGGCCTCCACAGCCCGTTTGAGGCACCAGATGGCAGCACGAGCCCTTGCGGCCGGGTCACTCAGAGAGGCACAACGGTGGAACAACCAACCTGGAAGAACCACCTTTATTACCTCACCGGTGAAACAAACTAAGTACAAAGTACCAGCCTTTTTGCTATGTTTTGACGTAGAACATATTTTGATAATGATGGCATCTTGGAGAAAGGCTGCTTTTAATCTCGAAAGAAAACATGGAATCGAGATGAAAACGTGTATGAAGATCCAAATATCTTTAAGCATATAACTAATAATAATCCAGGCCAAGTTGCAGGCTAACTACTAAGTTGAAAGAGCCATCATGGGACGGTTGTGACAGTGATAAAACACAAATATATAGCGATATGTACTCCTCGTACACACCAAATTCATTTAAGCAAGTTTTTATAGTTTCTGTATACATTTTTAACATTGCCAAGCAGGTAATAACAGCACGTATTTTAATACTGTTGTGAAACATCATGTATTCGTATGTAAATGAGTTCACACGGCCGCCGGGATGTATGAATGCACCTGCCCTGTTTGTTGTACAGATTATGGATATCGTGAAATGAAAACAGTTATTTCTGTTACTATTCGGAATGAAACAGCAATTTCAGGATTTCTCTCTCTAGTAATCTTTGCACCTGGTGTGTGTTTTTGTGCCTTCTAAATAAGTTTTTGTTATTATTAGCGTGTGCTGCTTATTGAAGACAAGCAACACATAATCTATGTCCTCAACCAGATGTCTAAGTCAAGAAAACGACACAGTATTAAGCATAATGAACCTAGTAGTATAGGTAGTCCTGTATCTCATCTCTGCTTATATGAATATATTCTTACCATACTGTCTACAGACATCCGCCTTGAGTGAGGAGGAGAGTTGTGGTTCCTTAAGTAATCTTTGGTAGGCATCGCCAGCCGCCTTCCTCAGCCCGCGCGCTTCTAGCAAGTGGGCGGCATGGAAGCTGAGCTCGAGGCGGGTGAATGTGGCGTCTTGATGTGGAGCCAGCTTGGCGCGCTTGAAGTGTATCGCTGCAGCCGTCCAGTGCCGCCGAGCTTTGAACATGAGCGCCAGCCGCAGGTGAGCGTCCGCCGCCCGAGAGAACCCGGGCGATGCGTACAATGCCATCTGCAGCGCCTTGGTTGCCCTGCACGCAAAAACATTACAACATCCCAACACCCTGCTCACCGACTTCTAACGCCTTTTGTCTCAGAGAAAACAAAAGATGTTGATGTTAAGTTTAGACCGTGGCAATAAAAGTCGTGCATTTTAAAAGCCATACAAATAAAAGTTTGCGCTCGAACCTGAAAACAATGTCAAAGTCTGCACTTGACCGCCTCACAAGGTCAGGCAAGTAAATAAAGTAACGAGCGTGCTGTCATAATAAAGAGCCTGTAAGAGACCCATAATAAAAGTGCCATTCAGATAATAAAACTTCTTATTCTGCATTATTTTTTTGATGAACATGTTCTAAAGAAAGCTTTAGAATTTTTAAGTCTCATCTCGGGATACGAAATAACAATGCAGCAGTAAACCTTTTTCGAGATTTCTGTATGTCTGTTCAAAATCTAAACCGGTTGCTTTATGATCTTACAAATGGATTGCATTACGTACAGTCTTTAGAATTTTTTTGTGGATTTATTTAGAATTGAAGAATAGTAGTATTCACAAAATGGAGTCGGATTTATATGTAATAATGGACCATTCACGATACAAGACCTTGCAGCGGTATTTGTAATTTCAGTAGGAATGCATCGGAGAGGCATCAAGTAGACGGAGGTGCGTGAAATGTTAGACAGTGATAGAAGTGGAGTGGGCTGCGAGTTGGTAATGTCCGTAAGGTTATTAAGGGGCGCATCACCGGAGCGTAACGTCACCGATGCGGCTCGGGGTCGGTGACCGTCTGAAGCTCGTCGTGGAATCGATCGGACGATGCAAAGTAATGTCTAGACGGCAACCGCAGTCCGAATCGGCCGCCTACTCCCGCGCCTCTATTTAGATGACCTCCAATGACATTTGCTTGTCCAAACAAAACACCGAGACAGGTGGTGTTCGTTATTCGATGCCCGAACGCTGTAATTAAATTGATTGCCCAGCGTTGTCGGTTAGCAGAGCTTTCACCAACAGCTCTGCGCCTTCGGGCTCTTCTGGCGAGGTATCCGACAATCCCTCCTTCAGTGTACCACTGCTATTAGCTTTGAATTGTTACTGACACGCAACGAACGTATATTTCTTTTTTTAAGCCAATTTTTAAAAGTGGCTTCATAATTAATGACAACGAATTTAATTTCTCTTAAGTGGTTACAATACATACTCAAACAGAGAAAACAGGTCATAAGTAGTACAGTTATTAAGTACTAACTTTTTTTTTTGCCCTACACTTTGTTTTAAGTTATGATATTTTGAAACAACTTTAACACTGGATTTTAACGCGTGTTATCAAATTTGATAAATCGGGGTTCATTTCCACACCCATCCACTCCCAATACTACAAAACGTGATAAGGGACAGAATTGCAAACCGCTTTGATAACTAACAGCAAAAATGTTTCGATAACTCGTAATGTATCTTCCCAAATATAACATATGTTTAAACTTCAAAAGTAAAACGAAATAAGTAACAATTTTGTGTTCGATACACACATTTCCAGGCATATGCATGCGTTTAATAAATAATAAGGGTACAAAAAAGAAATACACAATGAAACTACCTGCCCAGCAAGGGCACTCAGGTAAAGGAATTACGTACCCTATTTTATATAAACCGTATAGTATTTTTACAATGTCGCTATTCAAACTCAATACGCGTCACAATCGATTTGTTCAGCAATGTATGAAAAAAAAAACATCTGCTATTGAAGAACATCCTATACAATGTTGTAGAAATGTATATCACAGCTGATAGATTCAGACTGTGCTGATTGGGAATTGTTTTGGTTTGACGTTTTGACAATATGGCATCTTTGAAGATAGATACGTAAGAGTGGAGGGAGGGGCAGTGCCATGCATGAGTTCACTGTGACCTAGTTCTTAGCACTCGCGTTCACTCAAGGACGGATCAACAGCTATTTATAGAAAATATTCGTTCGTCGTCATAGCATCGCAGTCACTTTACATAACAAGCACCTTGCCACTTGGTGGCAAGCACGTGAACGAGACGTCGAGAAACTTTCCCACGAAGACCAAGCAAAGGGGAATTTAATTAATCAAGCGCTTTATTAACCCACTTCCACGTTTACCCGAGGGATGCTTGAGAATTACCAGGTTTTGCTTTTTTAATGAGGTCAAGTTCGCTTTATGTTTTCAGCGAATTCGTATGAGGTGTCGGGTTTAAATGACTGACTCACATGCTCTAGCATGAATTTTGCTAATCGTGACTCCTAGATGCAATCAAGCGATGCATTCAACTGCAATTCACCTGGCCATATTGCATCGTGGCCTTGGTTACAAGGCAACACTACAGTATTTGCAAACGTGCAATGCAATTGTATGCACTGGATTACGTGAGCAAGCTAAATATTTCGTTTTATAACCTACAGTAAAATATAAAATTTACAATTGTTTTGTTGGCTAGCTATTACTTGCCGAGCACATTTTCCAAGGCACGTATAAAAATACCAAAGTATTCTTAGATTTTACATTGCTTTATGTTTTAGGCAACGAGATATGAGACACGTGATGTTCAGTGAGACGTATTCATACTCTAAAATTAAGAAAACATACTATACCAGAAATCTGCTCTTAACATTACTCACACTAAAAGCATTTGCTGCCGTGTTATTACAGAATGTATGAAATTCAGCTCTCGTTAAGTTGAGCAAAATGGTGTAGCAAATGTGTAGTACAAAATTGATAATGAATGAGCGAGGGCTCTTTTTATCACTGACGTCATGCATGCTAGTTGACCTACTTTCGACCGATTCGATCAAATTATGGAGCACGTTATACAAACGAACACTGATCTTATTTTGCTGTTATATAACCTAAATAACCTTCAAGCTAGCTCAAATAAAACATTATTCATACAAAAAACCAATTGATAACCGACAGTTCCGACAAAACATACTTATTTATGAAGACCGATGGAACGGATAATGTGATGTAAAAACTACACGTAAATCAAGAAATACTTGTCGCATCTCGGTTAGGATCGAGAACGAGTTAAGGTCATGCTTACGGTACTCGCAGCCTAGGTCGTCTACTCGCCCTATCAAGTTTCCGATTTGCAGTTCCATTCAGCCAGTTTTTTTCTTTCTTCTTTATTTATTTCTGTTTAAACTTGTTCCAGAGACCAAAATGCATAAATATCTAAACCAAAACTTATAACTACGAGAAAACTCTTGGTTTCTTGCCTACATTAGATTTGTCCGAGTAGTCACATTCAATGAAAAAGAGAGACCTTGCTGCATGCGGAAGTGAGTGGCTCATGCATGACAGCTGCACTTGCAATGCAATGCAACTACTTATGTGTACCTACTGTGCGTATAAAAACTGATGCGACCACACGACATGCCAACCGCTTCTGGAACTGGTTCGACATAAGGGCAAGCAGCCCATTACGAGTTATTTACACTTATTGGATAATAGTTATGGAGATATCTGACAATTTATAGCCTAATAGGTATGATTAGATTGCAAAACGAACATACAAATTATAAAATTATGTATGCTATTTGGCAAGTTCTCAGAACTTCTCGTATTGTGTCGCATGTAATAACGTCTTGAGGAGAATAACAATTATCTTCAGTTTAAAACGCACCAGGATGTTAAGCTTTTATAAACTCTAAACAAGTACACACTCGATATGCAAAGCGAAACTCCCCTATTACGAAGATCTGAACATTCTGCGTTATTATTACATTACAAACAGCAGAGTGCCCTTGATAACTACCCCATTCGATGCACTGCTCACATGTGACGTAACAAGTTCGATATTCATTTACATGAAGCGAAATTAAAAACTCTGCCCCATCCCTAATGCAGAAGGGTCCAACCCTTTGAGAACGAAATTTAAAGCCGTGCCAACGACGTCATACAATGGGAAAGCATTAATTTTATGCTCTCTAGAAACATTTAAGCCACATACGTAGTTTTGGGTACGCAGCGTGCATTGCTTGTAAGGGTCGGCAGTCTATCGAACGGAGAGGGGAAGGTACCGCTCGATAATGCGGATAGTGAAACACGACAGCATCTCGAAAGTTTCGACTCCGGCCCTACAGTACAAGACTGCTCCCTTTTTGCGGTCACCACCGGCAGCTTTCTAATCCATTGTGCGCATTGCGCGAACGTGACGCCGACTGCTGCACAGATCTACTTCTCTGAGAAATACTCTACTCATTAAAGCATTAAACAAACACTTCAAGTATGTAAGGTAGTACGCTGATATCTAGTTAAATCACCTTGAACACGCTGGAACACTATTGACACTAATATGTGCTAATTACAATAATGAAGTAGGAATGCATGCTTTCGATCAAAGTACCAATGTGACGCAAATTACACGTAATGAGACATTGTTGGAAATATTAACTTCATGAATTGATAAGCATGTGTTAAATTTATAAAAGCAATTTCCTACTTTTTATTCGTATTCAGTGCACTGGAGCAAAGTGCTTGACAACAACCGGTTTTGTAATATTTATCAGTTTATCAGAAACAAACGAACAGTGTTATCGGAATACATAACGATATGATGGTAATCCATCTGCCTTGAACATGAGGTAAATATGTTCGGCTCTGTATTGTGTGGATGGTGTAAGCGTAAATTTACCGAAAGCATAATCTCTGTTAGGTATTGGTAGCTGGTAACAAAAGCCCAGCTGGCTGTTACTCATCGACGGCCTTGGAGCGCGTGACGTCGCGCGCCCCGCCTAGTGCTGTGACGTTCTGTGACGTATAGATTTTTTCGCGGAAATTCCTCAGAGGATATCGCTCGGAGTAAGAGCATACGCAATGTTAACCGTTTTAAGAATACTTTCAGATTGAGAACTATCTGTTGGTAAATCAAAATTATTATAGGGGCGACTGAATGGAATTTTGAATATTTTTTCTATTACCAAAATATCTTTAAACTGAAAAGCTTGATTTCGCAGTTTTATTTTGCCCTAAACAAGAACTCGTGCTAAGTTTTAAAACTAGGGCAGCCTTCTTGACATAGTTCATGCCCTGCGTGGGTGACTTTCATGCAGATGGAGGCGGGTCCCTTACGTAACACAAACAAGCGAAGGGCGACCGCTTGTCCATACCTTTCGTAACTAATGCCCTAACTTTCGAACAATTTCCAACGAGAAACTTTTTATGTTCTTATTGATCGCTCAAATATTACATAGCACAAAGCTATTTTGTGGCCTTTTGATCCTGCGTAGTTGATTTGTCAGTGGTTTTTGAACTGAAACATTTTTAGGGAATGAATGAGGTCATTGACAGGGCACGAAGACGGGCGGCGCGGATGCAGCGAGTGCACCGAGTTCCGGTGTACTACAAGGCAGGTATAAATAGCGATCCGTTAGTGTCGACGACCGCAGGCGCTGCACCACTCGCCTCTAACTTGCTCTCGGTTCAATTCATGACCCAGTTACTTAAAACATGACATTACAAAATTCATACAACAGAATAAAATGGTAAATCATTGGCTGGCAATATTGTACAGACAGAGGAATTAATCGGTAGATGCGGGAAACCGAAAAGCGAGGTAAAGGGCGAAGATAGAGGACGAAGTTCGGAGAACGGGGGGCCGGGGTTTAGCTAATAATGCATACGCCCTTGGTCGACGACTCGATAGAGAAGCTTCGGTGCGCGCGCGGCCCCTCGCCCTGTCCCGTGCACGAAGGGCTCGAGTGCGTACGTGACGCGACGCGCGGCGCTCCGGAGGGGAGTGCCCCGCCCGCACATCTTTGCTAGCTTTTAGATGCACTCTCTACCTAGGGTCGGGGACCGTTTGCGTCCTCTACGCCCTAACGAGCCGTCCTTTTGCAGGCTAATTTAAAATTACGAACGAAAACTCTTTGATGCCGTTACTTCCTATGGTAATAGCCATTATTACCTCTGCGTTATTACTCTCTAGTCGGAGCGTCAAATTCCAGCAAGCCGTAGAACCAAGACTATTTTAAACGTGGCTAGCTAGTCTCGTGACTTATGTAACTGGCCTATTGTGACGTATCCATGCTTCACTCGGTAAAACCAACACAATGTAAACCCTAGATAGATACATTTGTATAGAATCACTAAATTGCTATTTACAAACATAATCTATGTAGGTAAACTTTTTAATCTTTTTTTTGGAACAAACCTGTTGATAAGATAAGTCTTTGGGTATGTCATTTATGTAATAAAATATCACGTCACTTTCCTAAGTTATTACCTACTTATATTTAATTATGTTTCAAATAAGCACAAGGTCGGTTCACTGCAACTGCAAGTTATAATTCTATACGTAGGTATTTAATGCACTTGGAGCTTACGGCATGCGTCAGCCACTCATTAGCCACAAATGCCTAATAAACTAGAGATAATTAAGCATGTCATTTGCATAGAAACAACTAGAGTAAAAGACTTGCATACATTGGTTAATACAAATAAATTTATGAAGGAACACAGGGCACATACAGTCAATTGCATTCATTTGAGAAATCTATGTTAAAAATAGAGTCGTTCGTCGCTACCTCCGGAAAAGGTAGCTGGCAACGGTGAAATTAACTAACCGATGCAATTATAACAAACTAGCGAACAAGTAAGAACGTTGTCGAGTTTTATCGCTTTCTACTACTCGCGCACTCATACTAGATACTATAATGGCATAACTAAAACGCACATAAACAAAACATACTATCGTCAAGCCACACGTACAACGACCGATAACAATGCACTTTGTTATTTAGAAAACTATACACCCTGCAAAATTTATTCTGACTGTTGATAAGATCAAATGAAAACAATATGTTATATATATAACCCTAGACAAAATGGATACCCGCACAAATAAGCAAATCCCTATAAGCAGAAACATTAACAGTCAATACACCAAAATGCTGCTTAAATATCACTTTTTGCTGTTGGATTCCCCTATTGAACCCTTGCGTATGAAGGCAGATGTATTTCTTGACGTGTCTAGTAAGTGTCCAAGTTTTCATTATAGGTGAAACAAAGAAGCAGCTGATGTCACGACAGGTGTGGCAGCAGCCGCCTACCACCTGCCATGAGCACGTGCCTTCGCAAGCTGCTCTATTACTTGCATGCTACTCATAATTAATACATCATCAATACAAAGCAGGCATCAGTCGATTCCATAAAACATTCTTTACTGCCAATTCATCGTAATCGTAGTTTTCGCCACCAAAAATTTTTACAACAAAATGACATAATCAAGAACCAATAACAGAAACAATATTTAGGAAGCCTTATGAAATTACGTAAGAAAATTTTAAGTTAAGGCAAAACAAATAGGGGTATAGGTACAGGTATCCATTCCCCAAACTTCAAATAACTTTATATAATTAAGTTGCGACATTTATATTTCAAAACAAGGCAAATCCAATCCTATCAAAACACGAAATTGGAAATTGGAGCGTCACTGAAATATTCTGGTAATAAATTCCAATAAATAATCAACAAAATATTCCAATATTTATTTAGGTAATCTATTCCATTTTGTCAGAGATGTATTTAAGTCAGTATATCTTGCATTACTTAAATATATAGAACTAGTATAAAACCTTATGGTGAAGATTGGTTTTTCTAATAATATTTAACAATACCGTTTACATTTTTTAATGGTGACGCAATCTGTGTCGGTGAAAATAGCCATATTTCCGTTCAAAGTGAGAACAAAATGACCGACAACAAGTTTTGCGAAACAAGCAAAGCGGTTCCAGATGAGGACTTCTTTGATACCGTTAGTGGAAGTAGATACCGGCATTGCGTTGATAATGCGCGAACCGGTCTGTGGCCGATACCAAGACTAAATACTGCTAACCTATGTGCACATTACAAGCTAGGTAACCAAATTAGAAATTACATCAGAAAATTGGGTTTTTCTAAATACATTACGGAAATAATACTGGAAATATCACTACGATCGAGTCTTTATAAATCTTTAAATTGATCAAGTCATGTCTTCATGAAACTAGTGTTTTTCCCACATTATTACACGGTTGCAAATTTGCAAGTTGTTTGATGGGAGAACCAGTGACGTAGAGACAAAAGTGCGCGAAACTACAGATGACTCATTGATTTACCAGTACAGTATGCGTAAGGATTACAATCGCTGCTGGTAATCGAGAATTACGTGGTTTTCCAAGTAGGTAGGGTTATTACCGACAATTCAAACTATGTGCAACTACGTTCCAAAACTTTCTAATAGAAAGGGCCGGAGATCCCTTGATGACTTAGTAAGTATAGTGAAATTTAGGAGATTACTTTGGACCCACCATATATTATTTAATATTTTTCTTACAGAGATCCAAAGCTAGTTTATTTTAAACTGATATCATTTTCCAACTATTTCATCTAATTACTTCGAGATGTTAAGAACAGGTTGTTGTAGGTTTGCGGTGGCGTAACAATAAAGCTATGTACTTGCAACATACTTTTGTTCAGTGTTTAATATCACTCGGGCTAGTGTTTACTGCAAAGGGAGAAGTGATCGCGTGTGGTACAACATTGCGGACACACTCCACCGACCTATATTTTATACGGCTCATTGTTTACTAGCCACACGCACTGCCCCTTAACTTCCTACCTTTATACATAAGCCCTGTAGGTCTTCATGAATATTACTTCGCTTGCAAATCTGGCTTTTTGTGGAAGCGATGAATGGAAATCACTTCGTCTGCCTACCTGCGAAAGATACTGCAAAAAATGCACATGCACACCAACAAAAAATCGACCTCTCGTCGAGACCAGCTCCAGTCGACGTAGGTGTCTGCATTTCGGAAACAAAACACAATAGAAAAGAGCCGCGTGCGAACGCGACGTAGGGATGTAGGCGGCAGGTTGAGAGAGTGAGGAGGCATGAGCCGACGTAAACAAACCACGAATGGGAGCTTCGACCGCACTCACCATTTTGGGGTCTTAGGACCTATGCAGGGTTGGAGGGCCGCACAACAGGCTGCGTAGTGGAGATCGGGTTCGTCGTCAGGAATCAGCACAATTACTCTCGTCACTCAGGGTGGTCTGGCGCACGCACTTGAATCATACGAACACGACACGTCCCGTTCTACACTACGCTTGCGGCCCACGCCGATGCAGTCTACGTCACCGCATCCCGCTCCCGACTGGCGAGTGGTGTGCGCCGCGAGCGACGACCTCGCTGCAGCGTGCACCGCCCGCGCCCCGCGCCCCGCGCCCGCCGCGGCCCTTGCGTCGTCGCCCCGCGCCGCCTCTCCGCTCGCCCTGCGCCCTACCACCGCCACCGCCGCCGTTCGCTCGTACGTAGCCGTCCGTCCTACGTCCGGTGAATCACGAATGTCGACATCACAGGGCCCAAAATTTATGTTACTCAAAATGTCGCGGTCCATCCGGTATGTGTGACGAGACTTATAATTCACTTTATTAGCGTCATTTCGGGTTTGCTGTTTCTAATTGCTATTGTTTGTTAGATTCACTCAACTGTGTATTTCAATGCCTTTTGGTTTTCGATAGTAATCTTACGCCTTTGGTTTTGGTAAAGTACTATATTTTTTACATCAACAACATTTATATTGATTTTAAGGATGGGCCCGTCGAGTCTTTTACGAAGTAGGTAGATTTGCTCGAAAATTTTGCAATTTTCAGATTCTTACAAGTGGTGCACGAACCTTTGAATAAACAAATAATTTTGTAACCGGTTTTTCGAAACAAGATCAATAAGAATGGATATCTGAGAGCGCATTCTTTTCATCAATTAATTTTATATTAAAACAATTATTAAGATAGAAGATAAAGATTTAGGTGAATTATCTAACGTTTCTGAGGTCTTTAATTTTTTAATTAGCTAATGAAAATTATAGATAAGTGAGATAATATAATAATAGCCTATGCCTATCAGCATTACCTAAAATTTTCGTTCAAGGATTAGTACTGTTGCCATATTTTATGTGCCTTGAACTACAAGTAGTAAAAATACAAATTACAATAGCCAAATTGCAAAATATTTGAATCCTCATCCAATCTCATCCTTTCAAAAATAACTATACTCAGACTACTGAAACTACGGGAGTTGTGTTGAGTGAAGCGTTTCAATTAAATAATAAAACCAAGTAAATGTGTGTAGGCTATCATCATATAAGTCATTTTAAAACGAACCCCTCTCTCTCTTCTACCTCTAGAGCTTGACACCATAAACTACTAGAAACTAATAGGACTTCGATGAAAATGTCTTGATAGAAAGATATGTGTGCCCAAATCTTTTTGAAAACAACCTAGGATGTACCTAAATGTAAAAAAAGAACAGGTACATAGGCATATTTCTAATTTGGTTTGCAATCGTCCGTGTTTTCACGAAAACCCGAATTTTAGAAATGTGTAATCATACAGAGACATGCTAATTTAGTAAAAAAGTTATGATTGACGCTCATTATGAAAAAAAAAAACATATTGACAAAGCGATCTGTTATGTTGTGAAAATATCATTTAATTAGTTTTAAAGTCTATGAAAATTTTGTTAAACCACAAATGTTTTTTATATTAGTGATTATTGGTTACTAAATTATTCGAAGTAAATGGGGCCAAATAATACCAGAACCTGTGAGATTTATAAAAATATAAAATGTTGCGATAAAAATATTTAAAAACAATATTTGAAAACCCTTGAGCAGAGGTAAGAAAGTTTACTCAACTGCACAATTATATTATTATCTATAAGATTTGTTTCTTCAAATCCAACCAACCGATACGTTTTTTAATCAGAAGTTTTTTTCGGGTAAAAAGCTAAACAAATTAAGAATTTCAACTAAGCGTTTTCTGAGGTCAAATTCTACACATTATTTCACGAGTTAGTGAAGTGACTTTGTTATGATATTGGTCAAATTAATCAAACTTGACAATCAATAGGATTTTTTCAGCAAAGCTCACAGTGGAGGAACTATTAGCAAGTTTTATGTTAAAAACGTCAAAACGCCGTAAAACATAACAAAGATTAGTTACTATTCTTGTTTATCGAACTAATAATATATGATGAATGCTAACAGCCAGTTAAGAGTGTGGTTTTATAAAAACTGAAGAATTACTTGATTATCGTCGTCAAAAAACGTTGTTTACTTAATTGGTGGTGTTGCTCCCGCGTGATAAAATAAAAGTGAAAGTCCCTATTCATTGGTCACATATAAAATAAATAATCAGTAAATTTAGGCTGCTACCGCAAAGTCAAAGCAAAGTGGAAGAACGCAATTTAGATTTAAGTTTTAGTGCAAACTTGACATTGTTTTATGAAAATAGCTGTTCTTGGTTTCATTCTATACTTATTACCTTTTTCTGGAGGTATTTTATACGACTAAGACTAAGAAACAAGCTTTACTCTTAGCGCCCCTAGCGACACTTGAAGGAACTAAGCTTGATGATAACATCATACATTGCTGTTAAAAATTTACAATTTAAAAATAAACCAAGTACATGCACAAATTGTATCTATCATTATTAAGGGTGGTTTCATTTTTTGTACTCAAATATTCCAATCTCAATAATAATCATTTTATGAAATGCTTGCATTTTGATCATACTTTTGTCTATTAAAAAGAAAAACACTTACCATTCAAAAGCATTGTAGTGATAGTAGCAGAGTCCAAGCCCATAGAGAAACAGAGGGTCTTTCCAATTTTCTGGTTCCAAAGCAAAAAACTTTTGGTATGCAGACATAGCTAAAAATTTAATTATTATAAATAAACAATATAAATCGGATTAAAGAGCCCTAGAATACTGGTCCTTCAATGAGATACCATCATTTTAAATCACCTAATCATTTATTGAACAAAATATCTGATGAGCAATTACAACAAAATATTTTTCACACATACTCCCATACACAAGCGGATCTGAGGGAATTTTGGGCTCAAGCCTTTCCTAATAATGTCGTCAGTTTTAAGGGTATTGAACCCCCCTAAATGTCCAATGTGATCCAGGGTTGTAGGATCCAGCACTGCTCTCACAACCCTGGATCCAGCACTGCTCTCATACATATTTGTCAATTTAACTATAAAATATTATATAATATAAAATATTATGTTTAAAAATAGTCAAAACAACCCTTCACCTTAATACTTTGTACTAAGAACATTGTGTTAATATGTATGTAATAATGTTTCATAGTAATTCTAAAGGAAACTTATTTTGATTGATTACCCATATCATTCATCCTTTTAAAAATTGCAATAAAAAGTTAAAGGAAATTGTAAAATTATCTATTTATGTGGTAAGGTTATCAAAATATAATCAAACTAAATAAAATTAATATTATAAAAGAGTTTAGTTTTTATTTTGCCAGTTAATTAACAGTCTTGTTAATTGTGTGCAAAAATAAGTTGAAGGTTAAAACTGAAAATGCTTTAAAATGGATTATTACCTATTTTATTTACTTCTTACTGATATTAATTAAGCAGATATGGTTCCTTATGATAACCTATTTCTATTAATATTTTTTTTGTATGCATTATTCACAAAACTTGGGGTATCTGTGTATAGATATATTAATATGAAGTGAATTTAAAACATTATTTTTTTCATTTTAATATTTTACTCTTATTGTTATGTTTTGGAAAAAGCTAACAACTAAAAATTAAAAATACCTTTTGCATAGTCTTCAAGCAGAAGATGAAAATGTCCTAATTTGCAGTAAGTCTTAGGATCTATACATAAGTCTCTTCTAGCACCAGGAGAGCTTGCCCTTTCTTCTTCCTAAAAAAATGTACTCAATTAACACAAGTCATTTTCACCACAAACAAGTTGAAAATTATGAACAAACTTTAGTGAATTCATTTATATTAAATGTTAATGAAAAGGTTAAAAGCCAAACAATTGCAGCAGGTTCACATTGT
Source organism: Choreutis nemorana (assembly GCA_949316135.1). Classification (NCBI taxonomy): domain Eukaryota; kingdom Metazoa; phylum Arthropoda; class Insecta; order Lepidoptera; family Choreutidae; genus Choreutis; species Choreutis nemorana. The sequence continues at coordinate 8,440,620 of OX438598.1, forward strand.
AAGTAAAATAAATGAAGAATTCTACTATTTTACCCAAAAGCAAAGCCAAAAAAAGTTGGGACTTTATATGTATGCTATGTGGCTAAGGCTTAATTTATAATTATTAAATAAATAGATTGTTTGATGTATATCCCCAAATAGTTTAATAACAAAAAATAATTTAAAAGGATCCTATTTTAGCTAGAAAGCTAACCAAATACATCATACTAACACATGCTAGGAATAACATTGAACTCAGCTTTATAGATAAAAGATTTTATACAATGATACTGATTTAGAAACCCTGACAGGATTGATAAATTTTAGTGAACTATGAAAGAAAATACTAAAAGAATAATAATTATGACTACATAACAATATACAAATTTACTCATAGTCCAGGAAATTGCACCAAAAAACCTTTGCATCTGTCAATATGCTTGGATTTTCGTTCAATTTTGGAATGAAACATATCTTACCCCTTTTATTCAATCACTACTATATTATATGTATGCGGAAATTATTCTTAGGGATGAAAAAATTAGTTTTACTATCAATTTCTTGGGTTATTTAAAACACTAAAATTCCCACCATTAAGGAGTCTCCCACCAAGGAGAGTTGAGGTAGTAACCACATTCAAATAGGTTAGAGTTTCCTTTTTAAGGTATTCCCTACTTATAGTTGGACTACATTGAGATGGTAATCAGAGCCAGATACCGGAATTGAATATCTAGTGTTGCAGGTCCTAAACAACAATATGATACAAACTCTAAAGATAAGAATACTACATCCATACCCATAAGCTAAACAATTTGTCTTGCAAATAACGCCTCACCGGGATTCAAACCCTGCCGGCCGCAGCGATATATATATTGGCTAAGAAATTTATTTTAAATACCTATATGCCAAAAAATAAATAATAATGTTATTCCTATTTTAATTACCTGCTTGGTAATTAAATTTAATTTTTACTCATTTGTGTTTAGCAAGCATAAATTACCTTTGCTTGAACCAACATTCCCTCCAAGTATTTGACAGCTTTGAGGACCAAAGCCCTGGGTCTTGCATGTTCGGTACCTCTTAATTTCAAGAAACCAAACTGACGACTGCAAAACATTAAAATTGTATTATCATTCCTTTTCGTTGAAAATGTTTTTGTTGAAAAGGATCTTGTTTTTATTTGTAAATGTATTTTCAACAGAAAACACTGTACCTACCTGTCAAGCTCCGATAACACTTGCAACTCTTGCGAGGTTAGATGCAGCTCCTCTTTTTCATCCATTTTAACTGTATTTTTATTACAAAAGATGATGCTAACTTAACTCAGATTTCTTCATTTTATAATCTAAAACTTATTTTAAAATACTCAAAAACTCTCAACAAATCTTGTTGAAGTTGAACGGACGACTTTCTTTTGGACGTTCCGTTTAAACCATAAATTTATATAAGTACACCCGCTAATAATTTTTTTATTTATCCTTATTATAAGAACATAATAATTTCAAAGAACTAACACATTCACTGAAATTAAAAATAAAAATTTCAGTCTGTTTATGGACACAGGATTAAGTTTTCGATCTTGTGCTTTTTTTCGAATGTAAAGTAAAACGGAATGTTAAATTTGTCTTCAAAACATACATGATTTTATTTAAATAAATGAGTTATCAAGTTTTAATTGTTAAAAACCAAGAAAAAGATGATTTCAAACAAAAACCGTTGAGCACATAACCCGTTTAAACCGGAGATTGTTGAGTGAAGATAAAGTTGCTCGATCTTGGTGGATCCACACCCTTGCTAATCTTCGACGACACATGCAAACGTGTGGATCGGTGTTTGCTTTGGCTTGCGTAGGCTTTTAAGCGCTTACCGTCGACCAATTGGTGTATCCCGTTGTCCCCGCTGGCCGTATCCGTTAACCAGAATATCGGCACCTTATTAAAATAAATAAAGATCATTCCCGTTGTCCCCTTCACGTTGATCTGACAATGGGAACAGTGGGAGAGGTCATGTGTTAACTTTTATGTAATGGATTATTGACTAACAAAGTTTTCACAATTTGATTTACGGTATCCAACTATAGGACTTAATGATGAATGTTCAAAGGTATAAAAAGAATTGAAATTTTTTGTTGATTTGGAGCTTACATATAAATAAATACAATCGTTTACGTTGTATCATTTTTGATGCGTATTTAACGCATTTATAATTTTAAACAAAAATACGGGGGATGTACTATCCATGGATAACTCCAACTTATTAACTACATCAGTGAATACACTTTGTGTATGGTCACAGACAACTAAATCATCCAATCATCTACTAAGTTTTTGACAGTTTGAAATTTCCCGGTTAAAAATTTTAATGAACGGACCTGCAAAGATAAATTTTAAAAAACTTGGTATACTATTTTGGTCACTCTTGTGGATTATACATGATAGAGTGAGTGTTTATCAGATAATGTAAAAAGCTACTATAACCGATGTGTCCCATTTGTTCTATTGAACATGACGTAATAAAACAATTTGAAAAAATATTGTCCCTATTTTTACTAGAGAACAGTCTGTACTTTTTGTCTCAAATTGTTCCAAACAACAAATTATATATCAACTTCAAGTAGTTGAAAATATATTATCTAGCGAGTAGTTTCATTTTTTTTAAACTGTACCTGGTATTAACGTCAGAGATTGTCATTCACGTCTTTCTCATCAATCATCATGGAAGAATTTGGGAAAATTCTGTCCCCATTTAGTTCTATGCATTCACAGACAAATAAAACCGGAGCAAAATGTAATGCTAGTATGTAGTTCTATAGTACAAATAGGGACAATATTTTCTCAGATTGTTCTAATACGTCATGTTCCATAAAACAAATGGGACATATCGATTATTTCCGGTATCTAATTATATAATTGTATCAGTAATTGAAATTTCAAAATAAAAACATTATTCTTATTCTATTATTATTCTTAAAACGTCCAAATACGCATTGGCTATCGTTATAAAAATCATTCTGCCTCCGTTCTTGTATTTTGAAGTTTTAATTTTTTCTCCCTGAAATTAAAATGATTAAAATTGCATATAATTTTCCTGTATACAGTTTTAGAAAATCTAAAAATAGTATTTTGTATCCTAGGAGCTTTTTATTTTAAAATGTCAATTACTGATACAAATATTTACTTAGATAACCTTGATAATAGCTCATTTTTTACTATATATAGCCATAAATATTAGCCACAATAAATCAAAGAGTGATTTAAGAAGTTTTTTACTAACTGCGTCAGGTTACATCAATGCTAAAAGCATTTTTAGTAAAATAAACAATTATATAATTGAAATTATGCAGGCATCATACATTTTGTGAGCTGATATCTAATTATTTTGGTATCCGAGTAAAATTTAAGGCTCTTAATAAATTTAATAAAATGCATTTAGCTTATTTTCCCAATCTCTGAGCGCCCTACACTATTTACCTATTGCTACACTATTTACTAATATCCCTGCACGTAAACATTGATTGTATTGACTGCATCGCTATAATAATGGAGCTACAACATGATTACGGTATTGAATGTGTGACATGTTATATACACGCTTAGGTACTTTATTTTGCTATGACATTTTTTGATATTGCATCCCAAATTCCGAAGGTTATGTAAGCGAATTGGCAACATTGCTATTCGGCGGCGACGCAGTTAGTTTTTTGAAGTGCATTCGTGCGGTGTTCAATTGTATTTTTTGTAATACTTGTTTTGTTCTAGTATTGAGCGTTTCCTAGATATTTATTCGTTTGAAAAGAAGATCATATTGTGATACGGAAAATGAGTTATAGAGATACTGTAAGTATTGTCGGTTTTAGTTGCAAAATCCTAAAAAGATATTTCCTTTTTTATATATATTAATTACAGAAGTATAAAATATTGTCTATGTTAGTTTCTGTAATATTTATACGTATATCTTGGTACATTTCATCATACCTTACCTTAGTCATTGAGAGCTCAAGGTCACTATGTCCTATTTTAGAAATACGTATTACTTTTTGTTATAAATCTATTTAAAGAATAAACTTGATACTCTACTATAAATACATTTGAGGGCCATAGTTATAGTACCTGCCTACTTTGAGATTTTATCTATGAAATTAATAATTTTATTAATCTAGCTTACTGCTTTTGGCTAAGCATGAACATTGCTTTATAAAATTCCATATTTTAAAATTATTATTGCTAATGTTTTGACAGCAAGTTCTATATCCTCGAACGCACTCATACTCAGCTGCTAATGAGCAACGCATGGGGTCCTACATCAGGACCCTTATGGTATTTATGCTTTCAGCTTATTAAAGAGTAACATGCCAAAAATGTCTTAACGAATTGTATTGAAATTTCTCCTAAACTAATGTTTATGTATTCAGATATGCATGAAGGTTCTGTATGTGCTTTTGCTAATTAGATTGTAATCCAGACTAATATTTTAGGTGGAAAAAGTACTTCTTTCTCTCTGAATATTACCTTTCATGATTAATCTGTTAAACAGATTTATAATTTAATCCAAACTGTGTAAAAATATGAGTTACAAGACCATATTGCAGGCAAAAGCTAGTTAAATAACTATTTAAAAAGGAAATATGCATGAAAAATATTTTGGTTATTCAATAACTTTAAAGTTAAACATGTGGAAATAGCACATTTACAGTGAAAATGGAACTAGTATTGAACAACAAACCAGGGAAATGTAACCATCAAAAATAAATATAAAAAAGCTTTTCTATGGAATTTGTATGGCAATTGTTTCTTTTGACATTATTTGACATCTTGCATCTTTCTGTCTAACCAACAACTGTGCTTTATACTTAGTTAATAAGTTAGAGATTTTAATCAATCATATCAGGTTTGTGTATTTTATGTATCATAAAAAAAATATATATAGATATAGTCTATTAGTGATATGTATTTTAATTAATTTGCTATTTGTCTTATAAATGTTTTTGTACATTTTAAAACTATAAATCAAATGTAACAAGTAAATAATTTAACTATAAAATAGATTTTTCAATCTTTCTTTTCAATTGATGATTTCTTTTGTTATGGAATGCAACATATTTACTATACAACTTAATTATAGTCCACTGGTATGGTTAAATATTATTTTTTCACTGATTTAAATACTGATGTACAGAATGAAAGCAAGTAATAACTATATTTAATTAATCTATGCATAATCTTTGTGACTTACATTATATGTTATTAGAAGACAACTGTAATAATAATGAATCTTTGTACCCCTTATCTACTTCAAGTATCCAATCCACTCTTAGTATCACAAACATATTGGAGATTGATCTATTAAGTGTTTTACTAAACAATAATGGGAATACTGTGCAGTCGCCTGATGGTGTTTAAAAAATTGCAGACGTTTGGTCCTTCTACATCGCATCACACAATGCTGAGTCAACTAAGTTCATACCGTTCTCGACCTTTTGGTGACATCTCCTATAATTCAAGTCCAGACGTCAATGAGGTCTACCCTGGCCTTTACGTAGGAGATGCGTAAGTCAAACCATACATGAATCTAAAGTATTCAATTTGTTGTACACACAGTTATTGCAATTTTTCATTACCATATTGGGTTTGATATACTTGATCAGTCTGTTAAATAGAGCATCTACTGTCTGACCTTTGCAACCAATTAATGGTATTATTGACACTTTGGTTCACCTATGCATAAATCTGATTTTCACTTTTCTATGATGTTAAAGAGACAATTATGAACTATGTTAAAAACTGTTTCATTTTACACATATTTTCATTAATACACAAACTTTAATATTACCATTGTATCCTAGTTAATAACTTTGTTTATAATATTCATAAATGTTAAAGTTTGGTAAACTTATAAACCTTTACAACAGAATAACAAATCATGGATTATAAGGGTGTTTGTATCTAAACGTCTAGTTACTGAAAACTACTTAACAACTTGTGTAACCTTTTTCCTGCAAGTAACAATTTGAGAACCTCATAAAATAAAACTATTAGATATTCACCACTAACAATGACATAACAAGTTAACATTAACTGTAAATTATTAATTTATAGTGTTGCAGCAAAGGATAAGATGTTTTTGAGGCGTATGAGGATCAACTATGTCTTGAACACTGCTGAAGGCAAACGATTTACTCAAGTCGATACTGATCATCTTTACTACCGGGACTGCCCTGGTCTCCGCTACAAGGGGTTCCAACTCATGGATCTTCCAACCACTGATATATCCAAGTATTTCCACATTGCTGCCAACTTCATTGATGAGGGTCTCTCAAGGGGAAGTAAGTAAATTTATCCGTTAGGTAAAAATAAACTCAACTGCATACCTGATTCTGTGATCTATTGTCTATAATGAAGAAAATATTATTTAATTAAATTCTACTAATTTTTCTTAGATAGATAGATAGTGAAGTATATAAAAATTATTAAAAAATAAATTTTATAAAATCTTTTGATTTTATTGACACAAAACTAAAAAAATGGATCAATGGTTTCATGAATGTAATATATTACAGGTCGTGTCCTTGTGCACTGCATGATGGGGGTATCGCGTTCGGCGACTTGCGCTATTGCGTTTCTGATGATAAAGCGCGGGATGTCGCTGACTGAGGCGCTCGCAACAGTTCGCGCTCGCCGCGACATCCATCCCAACGAAGGCTTCTTGCGACAGCTGCAGCAGCTCGACCGCGAGCTGCGCGTTTCACGCGTCCGCTGACATCGAACCCCTGCAGAATCCCTCTTCAAAATGTCAATGGATCTCGAATACTGCAAAACCCGCGTACGAAGTCTTGACCGATCTTACAGTAGCTACCGACGATACTAAGGTAATTTTATGTTCCGTCCAACTAACTTAAATAACGAAAGGTTCAGTACAAAATATTTAAAAAATCCCTTTCGCTTATTTAGATATTCTGTCGAACAAACGGAAATTTTTGAGAGGCTGGATGAAATTGAAATATAATCAAATGATATGTATGTAAATGCCTCAAAAGTTATTGGAAGGGTTAAATCACAATTTTAGTTTAATCTGAATACATAAATAAAGTAGGGTCACTAATAGGTATGTAGTATTAGATTTATGTGTAATACAAATGTTTCACATGGTTAAAATGCATGTAGGTAAATAATGTTGATCTAAATTGGAACCAAAGAATTGAGCAAAGTTTCCTCTCTTGTGCCATTTTATTTTTCAAAATTTTGCTAGTTATATTATCAGAGTATTTTATTGTTACTTTATAGATAAAATATAGTAGTAGGTTAAAAGGAGCATGTTTCCAATAAAATTTCAATTGACTCTAAAAGAGGATAAATATCAACTTGACTATAGTACAATTTAATTCTTATAGTTGTGAGATTTCTAAAATATTTTTATGCAATGTTGGCTCATAGAGATAATATAATTGTTTGATAGAATTTAGATTATTTCTTAAAGACTGGCATCATGACAGTGAATGATGAGTTGGTGAGAGTTGGTATGTAGTTTAAGATAATGTATGTCATTGCCTGCACTTGTCACAGAGACTGAGCACTTATTGTTTGGGCCACACTGGCTGCCAACACATGTGACATTTGGCTAGACAACTGTGTCACAGTTAAGGGTCTATTTTCAATTGAAATTGAAGCAACTAATAAATCAAGATTGTTTGCGATCCACACACAAATCAATGTGTTACATGTCTATTCAAACAATGGCTTTGTATCTAAACTATTACACCAATTACATGTTGCATTCTCACCCGACACTTAATTATTTAGCCTAACCACAAAGATGATCTGATTTCAACCTATTTTTTGTCTGAAATTTTAATACTTATTATGTCAAAGAAGTATACTTATTTTTTGAGTAAAAATAATTTTATTGGTTTTTATTTTGATTATCATAATTATTGTTATGATTTGACAATCATATTAGTTGCTTGTTTGTAATTTCCAGTTCTGCTTTAAAAGTGAAGGTCGTTATTATGTTATTTTTATGAAACATAATATAACTAATCCCATATAAATGAATTTTATATATAAAACAGAGACTTTATTTACACATTATTTTGGTACAGTTCTATTTATGACTACCATTCCTGTTTTACCTGATAGTAATAAAAAATCTCCTTGTAAAGAAGAATTTTGATTATGAATTCAAATTATTATATTTGATTAAATAAGAATACATATTTTGTACTACAAAAGAATTTTTAAAATAATTAGATGAAGGTAAATAGTATCCAGTAACTTGTTAACTCTGTATAATAACAGAAGCACCAAAGAATATATTGTGATAAATATCAAAATAACTAAATACCTGAATAGACATATTTGTTTTATATTTTATTTTTAATATGAATATTTTTCTGAAACTATATTTAAGATGTTTATCAAAACAGTTTAAAAATTATAGTTCTCAAATAAAAAAATAAATCATCTTCACTATGATCGATTTATAAGGAAGTTTTAAAGTACAATTAATAATAAACTAAAAACTTAGTTTAGTGTTATTTATGATAAATGTAACATAATCATTAAATAAGATATATTTTAATTAAGTTCAAAGGAGATTGCCCAAAAATACATAGGTAAAACCCCAAAATCAATTATGGATTAAATTGATACCAATATGTTCATTGTTATGCATTGATATCTACTTCTATGATATTATTATTCTGACAACTCTAAAAACATGTTTTCCAAACAACAACAAACATGTTTGTTGTTATTTTTAAGTGATTTAATTTTTCATTATTTGTCACCCATAGCATAGCTTTTATAATCCATTGTTTTTGTCATTAATTCTTTCAATGGGGTGATCTGTGAGACAACCCTTAAGTTACCTAAACTATACAACTTTTTGGTAACCATTTTGTATCAATCATGGGTTTTTGGGCCATTTTCTTTTGAATTTTCCAATGCTAACCTTTTCAAGTTAATCCTATATATTTCCTCTTTGATTCATTTAAATTATTAACTCTGTAATTAGTATACAAGTTAATATCTAGAAGATTACACAATATTTTAAATTATAATATAAATTTCTCTATCCTTATGATTGTGATGCGAAAATGTTTTATACCACATAAAAAAGTAATGGGTAATAAATATAAATCTAATAATTTTAATAGTATTATATTGATGCCAGTTTTCTTAAAGTTTCAACCCATATTTTTTAATGCACTTCCTAAACTTATTAAATGATTTAATAATATGTGATGTTATTTGTCATTAGTAACAATAATTCTAATAAGAGATTATAAAAATGTAAACTTAATGATTTAATTCTTGTAAGAGATTACAAAAGTGTAAACTTATTAATACATATACAATATATTTTAAAATGTCTTTTTTTATCCTTTCCTAACTAAAAGGCATTGTCACTTCAGCCTCAATATAGAGATTCTGTTTTTCCAAGTTAATGCTCACAATCAAATAGGGTGATGCAAGAAAAAAAGAGGGTTCCTACCAAGATAAGTGAAGGTACGGATTTGGATATAATGGAAGGGGTTTATTAACATTATTGATAGAAATTAGCCTATGTGATTGTGCTTAAATATTTTGAGAACAACCATTTTAATGTATGTACAAATTTATTTTCAACTACAATAATTACAATAAAACTCACATAAAAGATTACAAATACGGTCTATTCATTTCAGTTTGTTTTGCCCTCTTATCACGAGCCCTTGGAAACCAGCGGTGGACTGTAGTCCGTGTGAGACTTGCTAGTTGCTGCCTAGCAATTTCTGGCTTTACATTCTTGAAAACTCGTTTGACTTCATCGACATCCGACATCTTTAAAATAGATTCATCTTTTATTTCTTCTGGTAAAGGCTTCGAATGTTCATAAGGAAAATCAATTTTGCGATGGAGAGCAACTATTGTGGACCCATCATTGGTTATTACAATTTTGTTGTACTGCCTTGTGGTAGTCCACTTAGGTTTAAACGCTGAGAATGCGGTACGGATAAAATTTGACATTATGCTGTTCTAAAAGATATTCGCTTTTTACATTTACTATATTTAATTTCGATTGGAAGCTTTTTAAATATAAATAATTCAAAATCTTACGAATCAATCACATAACCTTAATTTTTTTAATGTTTTTTTTTTTTTTTTTTTACTGGCTTGGATGAGATGTCCTTTAAGCCATAACCGTAATTAATTTAATGTATTTGCTTGAGATTTCTTTCTTTGTCACATCACTTTATTAAATTTTAGTCAAAGTATTTTTAATAAACTTATATAATGGTTTAAATGTTTCAACATTCGATAAAAGTTCTTGCATGCGGCAGGAGGGATCACTTTGTTTTAAGTCACTAAGTTCACTCACTAATATTAGTCTTTGAATTGAAAAATATTTGCAGTCATATTTATATCGCCCGTTCCACTTTCACAGTAGTTACATTTGTTGTTGTAAATAACATTAATTTTGCATAGATGCATTGGTGTAGTGTGGTGGTTGAATCTCAATCTAATTATTGTAGTTATAAAATCTCTAGTTGCATTATAACTATAGTACCAAAGTTTTGTTGGAAGGTTTTTGTATTTTTCCGTACCATTTTCCTTTTGTTTTTAAATCTTCACTCCATAATTTCTTCCACAGTTGTTTTAAGTTCATATTTATGTAGGCTTGAAGATCCGTAAAAGGTATCTTATAAATATTGCTTACATCTAATTCATGAATCCCTTTAATCGCAGCCATATCAGCAATTTCATTACCTGTAATTCCTCTGTGAGAGGGAACCCACAAAAAGGTAACATATTTGTTCGTATTTTGAATATTATAAATCATTTCTCTTATCATATAAATTACAAAATGGTTTTAAAAATTAATTATTAATTATGTAGTGATTCCACGACACTTAAAGAATCAGTGACAATTAAAAGTATTTACAATTATTTACAGTTTTTACTACTTTAAGTGCTTCATACACAGCCAAGATTCAGCTGTAAATATACTACATTCTAGATTTAATTTAAATGTTATAAATTACATCTGAGGGTCATAAAAAGCAGCTCTACAATAATTATTAGGTTTACTTCCGTCTGTGTACAATTTGTACTAATGTGGAATCTGAGAAACAGGTGCTAAATATTCACTATTGTTATTTACAATTGTGGTTAATCTTGAAATATTTACAATTTTACTTTTATAAATTCCACTATAACAGGACCAAAGAGATTTTGTATAAACTGTTTTAAATTTATCTTTAGTGTAATTTAATATCCATGACAACTGTGGAGTTTTACCTCTTAAAAGACCAAGAGGCGATTCTATTTGATCAGAATCACAACTTTTAGATTTATCTCCAATAGAATTTATAACTTCAACATTATTAGAAGTCAAAATTTTAAGATTAAACCTTTGTGCTAAATAAAATTTCCTCAAACTTAAGGGCATTATTTTTGTTTCTTCTTCCATTGCTTGAATAGGAGTAGAACACATAGCTCCTGTTGTTATCCTTAAAGCGCTATTCTGTACAATATCTCGTCTGCGAGTTTGTACACTGGTAATGAAGGCTAAACAGCTATAATCAAAATGACTACGAACTATAGATTTATACAAAATACCTAGAATTTTAGGATCAGCTCCCCAAGATAATCCAGTCAAACAACGCAAAATATTAAGTCCCTTTAAGAGCTTTAAACCTTCAATGTATTGAATGTGTTGTTGGAAACTCAATTTTTATCAATAACTATACCAATAAATTTTTGAGTATCAACTTCTTCAATGACAGTATCCTTATATTTAATATCAACTAATAATAAATCTTTACTTATAGTTAAGACACTACTTTTATTGGCGTTAATGTTTAACTTTAAAGTAGTTGAATAATATTTATGTAACTGTTTTAAAGCATTATTTATATTTTGTTTAGCAATATTGACATCAGGACAAATACTATATAAAACAATATCATCTGCAAACTGACGGATATTAACGTTATTGGTATCAACATGTTTTAATATTTGACTAGTGTAAATATTATAAAGAAGTGGAGACAGAGTTGCACCCTGCATAGTGCCCTTAGATGCTTCTCGAGGTCCATATAACATATTATTATACTTTAAATACAAAACCCGTTGATTTAAAAAGTTAAAAATCCATTGATATAGATGCCCAGGGACTCCTATTTCAGATAAAACTATAATCAGAATACTAGGAACTACGTTATCAAAAGCTCCTTGGAAATCTAAAATAACACACACCACGTGTTTTTTTTACCACTTTCGCATGTTTTAAATCAGAAATTTATGATGTAAAACTATCTGCACAGCTTTTACCACGCCGAAACCCATACTGAATAGAAGGTATTAAGTTTTTTGACTCTACATAGAAATCCAATCTTGTTTTAATCATATTTTCAAAGAGTTTACCAATGCATGAAGAGAGTGAGATAGATCTATAAGAATCTGCTTTATCAGTTGGCTTGTCGGGTTTCAATATAGGAATAACACACCGTGTTTTCCATAATTCTGGTATTATTTGACTTTTCCATAATAAGTTCATTATATCTAGCAAGAGTTTTTGAGGAGTAATTTGTAAATTTTTATTATTATATAAGGTAAGTCATCAAGGCCAGGTGTAGTATTTCGTCTTGTTTTAAGACTTAGGATGGACTCATTAAATGTAAAGGACTCTAATAAAAATTCTGATTCGGTGTTATTATTATTTAGTGAAAATAATTCTTCAACTGTTTCATCTAAATCCCTATTGGACTGTAATTTATTTAACAATGGCTCAACGAATTCATCTGAACTATTATTATCATTAAATTTTACTCGCTTAAATATTTTGATATATTTCCAGATTAAACTGATAGGGGTTGTCCTGTTAAAAGATTCACATAAATTATGTCAACTTTTTTTATTTTCCTCAGCTTTTTTTTCGGGGCACACCCGCCACTCTGTCCCACCACTGCAACTCCTGTTTATCAGGATCAACAGTGGCGTCCTTTGATCGAATAATCAACGAATAATGCAGCTGTGCAGTGATGCACAGGCTGTGCCCGGACACCCTACCGGCTGTCTTGGGACCCGCAACGAACTTAATCAGAAGAAATAGGAGGTAGTAAGAAAGCGGTTTCAGACTTCCCTCCCAGCAAAGCGGAGACAGCAATTGAAATGGCCCAGAGGCCCAAAAATCTAAAGGGGAGACAGTCAGGAGACGCCTGACCGTCTAAACACCACGGTATGCCACTAACTAACAGGGGATAAATTAGATACTAACCTAAATCTTACACCAGTAATATTGGTGACAAAACTTTTTAAAGGCACGGAAGTTTCCCTTCGTTTTCACAAGATCTAGGTAATAAATAGGACTACACGCAGATACTTCAATCGAATTCAACATGATTAACCGTTCGTCATGCCAGAGACTACACTCCCACAAGATATGATGGGCAGTTTGCACAAATTCTTGATCCGACGTTGAACATTCGCAAAAAGGTGACGGCACCAAGTTAAATGAATAAAGTTTGCCCTTAAAGTTACCATGCCCGGTTAGAAATTGGGCTACGCAATGATCGATATCAAGCCACGTTTTATTTAACCGTTCGCGCACTATAGGGAAAAATTTAAATAAATGCCGCCCCTTAGTCGAAGTATCCCATCTAGTTTGCCATTCGTCGATTAGTTTTTTATGAACGTTGTCGTTGCTATCAAATAATCTACTGATTTTAGCCCTATCCTTCGGTTTTAGAAAATCTGAACTCATACCATTCCGCGAGTTGTAATACATTGCCGCACGCCGTTGTATTTCCAAATCTACCGGTAAAACGCCCGCAAGAATCGGCAGGGCCTCAGTGCTGACGGTTCTATACGCTTTACAAAGAAAAATTAACGCTAATCTCTGACTCTGAAGCAATTTACGTCGCGCAGCGCCAATTGTGGCTCTATCCGCCCACACGGGGGCTCCGTAACAAATGCAACCCAAGAAAGTAGCAGTATAAATTATTTTTAATGACTTAAACGACAATCCCCAGGTCGAAGTTGATATTCTATTTAACGCATAAAAATTTCGTTTTGATTTTTCGCTAACTTGCTTAATGTGCTCAATAAAATGGAATTTCTTTTCAAGTATCAAACCGAGATAACAAACTGAGTCTTTCTTTTTAACTGTAACTGAATTAAATTTAAAGCGCGGTAGCCCTACTAAGTTTCCTTTTAACATTAAATACTGTGTTTTATGGGCTGCGAACTCAAGATGATTTCTCTTTCCCCAGTCGGCCACCAGACGTAGGCAGGACTCAGCTAACAACTCAACTCCTGTTCTTGTATGAGATTGAATAAGCAGGAGACCATCGTCTGCATATCCCGTCAGCGAACAGTTAGCCGGTAACGGTATAGACAAAAAGTCATCAAATCCGATATTCCAGAGATACGGCCCTAGCACTGAACCCTGTGGGCAGCCCCGAGTCAAAGCCTTCGACACTGCATGATGACCAAGTTGAAGCTTAGTTGTTCCATTTATAAAGTAATTGTATATTAAGGAATATACATTGCTGTAACAACCTCTGTTTTTAAGTTTGAGCAATAAGATTGGCCACCATGCATTATCAAAAGCACCAGAGATATCTAGGAATACACCTATGACGTATTTAAACTCCGACGATTCTACCGATTTTCTCACCGAGATAGCCGCGTCGATTGTTGATTTGCCGATAGTAAAACCGAATTGACGTTCGTGAAAAGTTGGACCGCCCGGAAGAAGCCGAGGTACGATAAGACGCTCTAGAAGTTTACCCAGGGATGGTAGAAGGGTAATGGGTCTATACGATTTCGGATCATCAGGTGGCTTTTAGCTTATCACCGCTTTTAGGTATGATTTTAATTAGCCCGCGGCGCCAAATTTGAGGAAAAACCCCTTCAGCAATGCAACGGTTATACACAATTAAAATAGAATCCCCAGCGGACTTTACGGCTTCCTGGATCATCTTATTCGATATTTTGTCTTCCCCAGAGGCCTTATTAACCGGTAACGCCCTAACAATTTTGACAAATTCATCTAAAGTTGGAAGATCGGACGAAGGAGATGTGGGTGGAACTGCAGCCATGAGCCTAACTTCTCGATGATAGTCGGTATCATTTTCAGTAGTGTCGTCCGGAATGAGAGCGTTAAGAAGGGCCTCCGCCGTCTCCTCAACACCAAGAGTGTGAGCATCATTTATTTTGATGTTTGAAATAAATGCTTGATCAGTTGCTCTGTTAGCTTTGAACTCATGATATATGGGTGACCATGGCCCCTCTTTTTCTAACCTATCAACTACTTTCCGAAGTAAATTAGTTTTTGATTTTTGGACTGCAGCACGGTAGTGAGACCTAGCAACTCTTAAAGCAATTAAAGCGCTATCATACCTATCTGACGAAGTATCTTGTCCTAGGGATTTTTTAGCTTTATTTAATTTACGACGCGCGCTTCTAAATTTCTTACGAATTCCTATCAGAGAATCATTCCACCAGTCACATCTTTTCACACTGGATATAGATGTTCGTCCCAGTGTTACATCAGCACAGTAATTGAAAGTATCCGTCATAATTTCAGCGCTTTCTGTTGCCGATAGACGCGGGTGAGTGAAGTCTCCAGCATGTGACGCAAAAAATGAACTAAAAAAGCACCAGTCTGCACGTCTGGTTTTATAACGAAAGCTTTGTGAACGGGGCGCGATATCTTGTGTCAGCTTAGGGTTGTACTCGTACACGATCAAACGGTGATCACTACATGACGCATCAGGAAGGACACGCCAATTAGAGATTTTTACGTACGCACTTGAAAGTGTGACGTCAATGAAAGATTCGCCCATAGGGCTGCTGTAAGTAGGTGGTGAATCAGAGGTGTTATGAATTTCTAGGTGCATTTCTGCAATAAACTCTTCTACTGCGGCGCGACGATCCGCATCTGCTGATCTAATTTTACCAAACCAAAGGGGGGAAGACGCGTTGGCATCCGCGCCTATAACTACAGCCTGCCTAGGAAGTGCATATAATACGGACCGCAAGTGATGTAAGTGAGGGTCTACGCGATCAGAGAACTGAAAGTAACAGCTAACTACATATATACTAAAAGAAGGACACGAGACCTCCGCAACGGCACAGTGGGACGACGAGAGATTATTAAGAGCTGTGACAGTGAAGTTTGAACGTGACACGTATATTCCCGCGCGAGCTTTATTGTTTATTTGAACTATCTTATTACGAAGCCCAGCGCTCTGGTACTGTTCTTGAACGAGAACTATGTCCAAACTATACTCAATTACAAGCCTATCTAACTCAGACGTAGCTACTTTATCGTTATGAAGGTTTAATTGTCCTATTTTAAGCTTGGCCATAGTTAGTATTTATAATCAGTTGCTCTAATTTTGCCTTGTAGGTAGGACAATCCTGAGACCCGGTCTCATGATCGCAGGGTTTTTTATACTTTTTACACGACGCACATACTCGTTTAAAAGTTGGTTGATTTTTGTTGGTACAATTTTTTGTGTCGTGTGACTCGGCACAGTGAGCGCACGATGGTGTTTTTTCAGTACAATACTTCGCGGGATGACCATATTGTTGACAATTTAAGCACCGAATTAATTCTAAATCGTCGATGAACCGGCAAGTTGTCCAATCAATGAATAACTTTTCTTTCGTGTTAATCAAATGATTTCGTATCGAATGCTCTAACTCGATCCCTAACCATTTACGGTTGTCATTAAAACTGCGACGACGGTAAATTTTTGTTGAACGTAAAAAGTCACTCTCGGAAAGAGTAATCTCATCTTTAATGTTCTGGCGGTATAAACAAACTAAAAAATTATTTTCGTCCATCGAGTTCGGGACATCTTTTACAAGGATTCGCGGTTTACGCCCTTTAGGTTTCTCCAAACGCAACCCTGCTGTTTTGATAGCCGCAACGGATTCTAATTTCTTTATTTGACTCTGATTTGTGACGCGTAACACGACGCCAGACTTAGCCGTTTTTTTAACGCCGACAATTTGGAAACCATCTGATGGTTTGATCGCTTTCATTAGCGCTTCTTTCGTCGCGGACGAGGATTTAATTTCGGCCGAACGTTCCTCCGTCGGGTAGGCCACCACACACGGGAGCGGCGCGCGAGCCTGAGCTGCCACCGGGGTCGTTTTAGGTGGCAATCGTAACTTTAAAGTCTCCGAGTACGATTTGGTTACCGCCGGAGGACTAACGTTAACTTTATTTTGAGCAATTACTAAATCACGCTCCGATTGCGCCAACTTAGTCTCGAGCATCGCAGATTTAATTGCAAGTAAAGAAACAATCGAAGTTACTCTCTGCGTCATCTCCATAATTCCTGTTTTATTCGCAATATTCAAGCGCGACCCCGAGTCGTTTAAATACTCGTTAATGTTGGTTAGGCATGTCGATGCCTCTTGCACGAGATCATACGATGAACTATCGTTACCGGCGGAGACGCTCAACTCAGAGGAATGTGACGTATTCAAATTAGATCCCAACCGTTGCATACGCTTACTAGTTACTGGCGAAACACTTGCCGGTGATAATTGACTAAATGCCCTTTTATTATTAGTAGGAGATCGCTGAACTATTTTGCTTTTCTCAAACGGGTTTCCCCCCCCGTCAGGGGGATCATCATTACGCCCGGACATCAAAGTGTAATAAGGAAACTTTAAAAACTTAAATATTATATCACCAGGTACAATAAAATAGATAATACCTAACAACGATCAGCTGGCTGCCGGGTCGGCGCCCCGACCGGCCGCCGCGCGCCTGACTACCTACACACTATAATAAAAAGAAAACGTTTGACTTACCGAGTAATGTAGCTATTTATCATCCAAAACAACGCAAATGTTTAAAAACTTACGGACCCGACGTTTATCAAACCTTTATTTTACCAATCACTACACTAGAACCCTAAAATATGCACTTCACACACGTAATTTAATTAATTATCGCGATCGCATAAAAAGACCATCCGCACACGCCAGAGGTGGGGAGGGAAGTGAAGTATTTTCCTCAGCTATGTATTTTTCCATACTCGGATTATTCCTATAAAATTTTAAAGCTTCATAAGTTTTTATGACACTGTTTTCACAAATTTCGTTCCACCAAGGAGCCTAACCTTCCTAGTTTTCCTAATTCTAGAAAATTTAGGGACACATATACTTTTTAATTCATTTTACTTTTCACAAAACAAATTATAACTAACTGTGGGGTTGACTTCCGGTTTTAGTATGTTATTAAACATGTTTTCTGATAATTCCGTAAATTTTTTCCAGTCACATTTACTATAGAAAAATTTATCTAATGGATCACATTCCTTATATTTGCTAGTTAAAACATTAATTTTAGTTATAATAGGGTAGTGATAACTCCCAATAGGGTCGTCATCGATATGCCACTCAAACAGTGGCGTTATAACGCCACTCGTAAAAGTTAAATCTATAGCAGAAGGATTACGATTGGGATAAGTTACAGTGGTTGTATTTCCATTATTTAATATACAAAGATCTAATTCATCTATAATGTCGTATAATTAATGTCCTCTAGATTTACTACTACCACAAGCAAAAGCAATATGATGTGCGTTAAAGTCGCCAGCAACGAATAATGGTTTGGGCAAATTTAGTAAAATATTTTTTAATTTTTGCATTCTATCATTTCCACTTGGGGGACAGTATACACATAGAACAGTAAGTGATATACTTTCAGTGTGAACTAATATAGCTATATTTTGTACATCGTGATGAAAATGTGTATCAAGTAATGAGCATTTTATCGAGTGTTTTATCAATATTCCTACTCCACCTGTCTGTTCATGGCATTTTTAAAATGAAAATTATAACCATATATATTTACTGTATCAGTATCTTTAAGACAGGTTTCATTTAAAAGACAAATATCTATGTTATTTTGATTTAGAAATAAATTTAAGAGGGGAATTCTGTTTTTATGTTTTGAATATTAATTTGTGCGTAAGGTAAGAATTTATTAGATTTTGTTATTCATTAAATTGATAGCTGCTTAATGAGTATGTTTCTTATAAAATCCGTGTTAATAGATTGTTCATCCCCCTTATTTCCTAATTCTATGAGAGCTCGAACTAAAACATCAATTAGTTCAGAGCTGTCAAGAATATTCTTTCTTAATGTGGTAGTCAATATTCGAATTTTCATTTAAAATGTTTGTATCTTTTTTTGGATATATTTACTGATATTTTATCTTTCTTAAGCGTAGTAAATTGTTTTGTATTATTCAAAGTATTACTTGATGTCACAGAAGGTAGACAGGGAAAATCTGTAACATTAGTTTTTGAATTCAAAGCAGTGGTTCTAAAGTTTCTTACGTTGTTTGATCGGACATAGCTTTGATATTGCCAAGTGAGGTCCCTGACAGTTAAAACACATAATGTTTTCTGCATTATTACACTCTTTAAAATGATGTTCTTGAGTGCAAATAGAGCGTACCTGTTTATGAATACATATTTTGGCTGAATGATTGATTTTAAAACATTTGTAGCATTACTGCAAAGGAGCTACATATTTAAAAACTCTGTACGAGAAAAGGTACGAGTAAGGAGTAATTAACGTTTTGTGGCAGAACACTTGATAAAAATATTATGCTTACAGTCTCTAGTGGAATAATGTAATTTCCGATTTTTTTGTTAAATCTTGTCAGAAATTGTAAAGAAATGATGTCATATTTCGATGATAGCCTGGTATATAGTTCTTTATTGTATATGTTCGTTGGGACAAATCTTATTACTCCGGTTTTCTCTATCTCTGAGATAAAAGCTTTGAGATCATATTTCTCCAAAATTCTGCAGTAATTTAAAAAAATATTTGTAGTATTATACTGCTTAAATGTTATGGCAGTCAGTATGGCAATTCACACTGACTCTGTGTATGCCAACTACACCTTTTGCTAAACCAAATATATGATTTAAATAGACTGGACTTTTATTGTCAAGTCGTTCTTTTTCATTTTTTGACTGGACAAACACTTTAAATTCTAAACTGTTAGAATTTTCCGGATATAGTCTTTTATAACTTGGTTTAAAATATGGCGAAAAGTCAAATTTCTCACCCTCTGCACCATTTTCCGTAACTCTTTTTATGAGCTGTCTTTTACGCGAAGGTTTCCCAGAGCCAGGCTCTGGGACCTCATACCCATCCATTTTAAATAAATAAATAAATTAACCAACCACATCACGACACACACATTGACTCAGCCCTGCAGTAAGTATCGTAAGAACTTGTGTCGCAGGTGCTAAGCAACGATATGGTATATACTAAATAAATAAGAATACAACATCCAAGACCGGTAAGCGAAACAATGCGTCTTGCAAATACAAATATAAATAAAAAGCAAATATAAAAGTTTTTAATAAGCTTTTTAAGCCTAAAAAGTATTTTTAATATAAAAAGTTTTCAAACAAGTCCGCCTTAATTGAAATGTTCCCGCCTTTCAAAATGGATTGTCAATCAGTAGGGTTTTTTTAAATATATTTCTTTAACGGCATTGGTTTTAGTACCATACTGCCTAATCATCAGTAAATATAATTTATTTATTCTTGAAGATGATAAATGAGATGAGGATGATAAATGAGATAAGGATGATAAAATGAACAATGAAAATAATGAATCTGCTTACAGTAACATGGTAGTACGGTTACTGTAGGCTCTAAGGAGTTACTTGAGAGATGACGAAAAGCGCAGCCAAATCGTCGTATTTCACTTTCTCCACACTTGTACAGCACTATAGATATTTACAATCAGTAGGGTAGTCCCAAGGTGCATACATTCAATCGCGTATCAGTCAATTAAGTGATGCATTTTTCTGTTGACCTAAAAGTACCCAACAGTGCGTTTTGTTAACGATTAAAGTTGATAGCAGACAGTTGTAGAAAATAGACTAAAAGAAAAAAAGCATTTATTTTTGAACGTACGTTTTGTCAAGAGTAAAATGAAATTACTTACTAGACTCTTTTCATTTCTTGCAGATTATGCTAGCTATGCACCGTGTTTTGTGTCGATCTGAAGTTTGGAAAAGATCCTAATATCTGGAAAAGGAAAGATAAACAAGAAATAGTATTTTGCTGTGTAAATATTAACAAACAACACACTTTTGAATTGAAGATGGATTTGCCTGCAACGCCTTCCAATGTAACAGACGGCAATGAATACCAAGCAGGAACACCTACTTCTTTTGATAAAACTCAATCGAACCGTCGAAGGTAATAATGCACTATTTTCCTAAATTGCAAAAGCTGGATTGCATAAAATGTGTAGTTAGGAAGCTGAATATCTTCTATTTTCATTTCCAGCTCTAACAGGTCTATCAAAAGACGTCGTTTTGATGATGAACTCGTGGAGTCTAGCTTGGGTTTGCCTGGAGCGTCAGGAGGTAAAGGTGAAAAGCGGGTGCGAACACAATCATACATGAGTCAGTTGCCTGAGTTTTCTTTAGCTGGGAGTGCACCTTCAACTCCAGTAGTAACTCATGAGCGCCGCAGGACTTCAAGCAAAGCCTCATCACTGGGAGGCATGGGACGCAAACCACGTAGGAAAGGTCAGCTCAGTCAAATGTGCACCAAAGACCTTGGAAGATGGAAGCCTACTGATGACTTAGCGTTGATTATTGGTGTTCAGCAGGTAAAACAATTAAGTATTTAATTAGAAATCATATTGTTATAGTTTATGATATGATCCAACCATTATTTAGTATTTATTAAACCAAAGAAAATCTCAATGAAGTCAACTAATAAAAAAGCATGCAGGCACCAGATGGAGTCTCTGGGGCCAAAAAAAGAAAACAAAGGATAAATAATAAACCCTTTATTTATTTATTAAATGTGCCTCTTTAAATAAAATTAAGTGAGTTGAAAATTGTTTTCATGAGTTATAAAGTTCTTTAAATTGAAATGTTTGACTTACAGACAAATGACTTACGCATAGTTCACCGTGGTATTAAGTTCTCATGCAGATTCACAGTGGCTGAGCTGCAGTCGCGTTGGTATGCATTACTTTACAATGCTGAGGTATCACGGGTAGCTGTAGCGGCTATGCGTAACTTGCACCCTGACTTGGTTGCTGTGGTTCAGCAACAAGCTTTGTATTCCACAGCTGAGGAGGATCTCTTAGGAACATTGAGTAGTGTAAGTTTCTGTTTTTCTTATATACTACTAAGTTTTATATAACAAGTATACAGCCAACCTGAGTAAGCAGTCATCATAGCCTGTGGTCTACAATACAACAGGAATAACACACATGATGTTGACTCTGTAATAATATTTTGAATTATACAGTCAGATGAAAATAAGTACTTGAGTTGAAAATAAATACATAAAACCCTTTGCCAAGGAATAAAAGGCTATATAATAGTCCCATATCCTAGCCTATTACTAATATTACCAAAATAAAAGTCTTACCTCTACAATGTCTTATAAATCTTTAAATAAATAAATTAAATGTCTTTGTTTCTGCAGACGTCACACCCGACTATAGAGAAGTTCCAAGAGTTATTAGAACAGAATCCTCATGTGTTCTATTCATCTCGGACTCCAAAAGCACTCATGGGTCACTGGCAGCTCCTCAAACAGTATCAACTGCTGCCTGATCAAACTGTACAGCCACTACCTAAAGGTTTGTTTTAGTTTTTACTTAGTTTTGGATAAATACATAAACCTGTTAATAGATGGATTGTGTATGGTTGTGATTATTATCTCTCTCTTTTTGAAAGGAATTTATTAAGTGGAGAATATGTTGATTTTATAAATATTAGATTATTAATTTTACTGTGAAGAAAAAAAAAAAGAATAAATGGTTTACTAGAAGTAGACCAAAATCTGTTCTGCCTACAATATAATATCAGCGTGATTATTTCTAGGTCAAGACGATATTTTGACGTTTTCTGATGCTGAAGAAGGATTAAACGATAATGAACTTCCAGACTTTAAAGAAGATCATATTGATGTTGAAATGCAACTAGCTGACAAGTATGTAACAGTTTAATCTTTTCATCGTTTTTGTTTGTGTAATAAGTTATTCACAACCTAAGGTACCATTATTCATCAATTATTTTACCACATATAATAATTATTCTTTAACACACAAACTAAAGAGACAATATGTGTACTATGACTGGAAAAATGAACCATGATTTTGTTGCCCTTACTTGTTGTATTCTTTCAATTGATATAGTGAAGAGAAGAAGAACATTAGGTTGCTAGAGAACTCCCTGGCTCGTTGGCAGGTGTTAGTTCAGTCGATGGCGGGCGGAGGCGCCGAGCTAGACAAGAACACGCTCGCCGTACTGCGGGGACGGCTCGTGCGGTACCTCATGAGGTCGAGAGAGGTAAGAATATTTTTATTGTAAGCGTGGTTTGACTGCCCCTAACAGAATCACTGGGTGGAGGTAGACTCATGAAGTCCAGAGAGGTAACTCACACATTATTATTATTGTTGTTACTACTTAGTACAGTTAGACTGCCCCTTCCAGAATCTAGTAGTATTACCTCATGAGGTCCATTGAGTTAAGAATTTAATTATTGTCGCTTGACTGCTCCTATCAGAAAAACTGGGTGAAAGAAGATATTTCATTAGTTCTAGAGAGTTACACACATCTAGATAACACTTTATAGTAGCACACGTACCTGTACATGTCTGATGTCTATGTGCGAGATCCTTTTGATTGGTATCCTCCTTTATATTACTGCCGTGAAGCAGTTCGCTGTGTTTAGGTTCGAAGGATTACAGAGCCGATTTAATTACCAGCACGAGATGTATAACATCTTCACCTCTACATGGGCAACGCATCAGTGATGCTTTCAGACATCAAGGACATCATCGTGTCAATAGGCGGCGGTATCACTTTCCATCAAGTGAACCGTCTGCTTGTTTGCCCTTGAAGTTGTATAAAAATAAATAAATTCATAGTTAAGCTTTTGAAGCTGGCCCGGTCTATCATATCTTATTCATTAATATCTATATCAATATTATGGTAAATGTGAAACTTTTAATCTTTGTTACTCAATCGCCTATGAATGGTTGAATGAAATTAGATGAAATTCGACACACGGATAGTTTATTACCTTGTTAAAGATGTGATAATAAACCTGTCTTTAACCTAATAGTATAATTATAATAAATTTATTTAAAATATTTTTTTACATGAAAAATACGTACGCAAATATTTTATTTTATTGCGATATTTAAATTAAGCCCATAGATTACTTTATCAGAAAGGGAATCACATGATCTATGCATTTGATAAATCCTCTAAGTGGCGCTGTTTCATGTTTAATTTCTCTCTAATTAGTCATTTTTAAGTCAACGCGGACAAAATCGCAGACAGAAAATACTTAACCTTTCTTTGATTTGTGTTTTGTATGACATAAAGATAAATAGAGGATGCATTAATACAACAGATTTGTTTTACAAGATATTAGGATAGATAGGACTTAATTTTCTTTAAGCCCCGATGGAGACACAAGTTTTGGGGATTTCTATTCCTAAGTTTTGTATTTTCAACGTTTTCCCCGGTTTGAGGTCGGCAACGCGAGGAAACTGCTCGCCGCGGGTTTTTCCAGTTTAATGATGTAGAAACACGTTTTTTTTCTAACTTAAAAATAACTAGAGAAAAAAGTTTTGTTTCTAAAAAGTGTTTTATTCAAAACTATTAATTTACAACATTTTATTATTAGATATGATTGTTAATGAGTTTATATTTATATAAGTTTAAGAAAATCAAGTAGTATTGTTTTTTGGTTTTTCAAAAACATTTTTTGTTGCCGCTACCTCTAAAACTTGGCCGATCACTTGTTATCTACTGAATTTTACATTACTAAAAATCACATTATACATAGAGGGCGCTAGTAAGCATTTACGAAAATTATTTGTGTTATTCATTCACCCTAAATGGATTTTAAATTGACGGCCTCGGTAGTGTAAACAGCCGAGTGCTACGCTAGAAGTTCCGGGTTCCGTTCCCGGCGGGAGCGGAACTTTGTGTTATTTGCAAGAAGAATTGTTTCGCTTACGGGTCTTGGATGTAGTGTATACCATATCGTTGTTTAGTGCCTAATGTGTCGTGATGTGCTTATTATTATTAATTTATTTAAATGCATTAGATCCCATCATGTAGCAATGTTGTCAAGGGTAAGAAAATCTGAGGCGGAAGTTAATATATAAACAAAAAAAACTGTATTATTTCTTCTGTGATTTGTGCGGCTGAAGTATTGGTCTCGTAATTGGTATTAATAAATCGTTTCATGCCTGCAACTTTGCTAGAAAAAAACCTTAATTTTGTAGATCGTTATTATTTACACGGTTAAATGAAATAAGTTTCTAACCACTTTTTAAATGTAAATTGACCTCTTTCATTAAAATTCGTAATAAACTAGACTAGGCTTATTTGCATATGTCATCCGTATCAAGCTATTCTGGTCGAAATATAAAAACTGAAAAATGCATCATCGTTTATATGATTTTAATATTCAGTTTTATTCCAAGTATACTTTTTCTTTCAATATTTGACATACCTCATACTAGATTTTTATTGAAATTAATTTTTTACCTAAATGTATGCAGTACCCATTGATATCTGATTTCGTAACTGGAACTGGTAAAAGTTATATTTTTCATTCGTATGTGTGTTTTAGTTAACTAAAATAGTTACATAAAAGGATTCGAACTTGACCTTCATCTTAAATTTTTTCAGTGAATCGGATTGCAAGGTCAAGCCATGTAATTGTAAAAAAAAAACTGAAAGAAATACCATTCGGGAAGTGTATTTGAAAAAAATAAGAACACTGATCGGTACATAAGCTATAATTTCCGCTATTTTAAATTCACAATTTTATTTTTGGTAAATAAAAGTGTCGATATTTTAATGTAGTTTGTATGTTGTTTATTCTCTCGTGTAGAAATGTTGCTAACATAATTAATTTCTTACTGTTCATTAATTAAATTGATGATCACCTATGACTGAGCCATCACTGAATGTTGTGTATACTGGTTTCTATGGCAACGGCGTGTAGCGAGTTGCCTCCATTGTCCTACGTCTCGTTTAAATTAATTACTAATTCGTATTAAAACGATTAAAGTAGTTTGCGTTGATAATGAGAGAATGAAACTGTCACAAATAATAGTTAGTCATAAAATTACATAATCAGAATTTTGCAAAGTAGATGCGGATGACGCCACTTATTCATTTTCGTTTACAAATAAATTAAAACGGACTATAATTAGACAGTAGCTAAAACAATTGGTTCAATGACGGTTTATCTACAAAAAGGTTGACAGAAAGAGTTCAGAATGCCTTTTCAATACGTAATCCTTTTCTCCCTTCAGCTACCGGTAGATAATAAAACCATACCTGTATCGATAGTACTATAGCTCTACCGCGAAAGCAAATGTCTTCTCTTTTTAACATATTACTCTCTTGGAATATTTCGGTTATTCAATGTCAGGGAAGATTTAAATTGGTTTGGTGTTTGAGGAATGTGATGGTAGATCAACAGTGGCCATTGTGCATTGTGCGCTTGCTATGTAAACTACAATAGGTATACAACAGGCTGTGTAGCGTTAGGCGGTCCTATTGTCTTTTTGCTATCTCGTAAGACAGCCGGTAAATCCGGGCACAGAGCTTCTGCCTGTACAGATGTATCTTAAAGGAGGCAACTCTTAAATCCGTTAAATTTAATATCAGTTATATAACAGTAGTCTTAGTGGTGGGGAAGAGAAGCGGGTATATCCCCAAATAATGCTTTGGTACTTCGAGTTATCATTTGGTTCTAATATGATAGGTGCTTTTAATATAGCCTATGTAATTCGGCTGTAGTGGCGTAAATAGTTGAACCCGCAGTGAACATAACATAAATATAAACACACGCCGTAATTAGTCCTTCGGGAGGGGTAGGCAGAGGTGTTAAACACGTTCTCATTTCGCGTGTTTATGTTGAGTCCCAGTGTGACAGGTTGCGAATCTGTCGCCACACACGTACACGTCGTGTGCCGGTACAGTGAGGAACATGGTAGTTACAATGTACGGGAATCCGAGACTTGAACCCTCGACCTGTCGGGTCGGGTCGGTCGGTTAACCAAGGCACGTATCGAACTGAGCTACCACGTCCTACAACCCTCAGTAGTAAAAAATAATAGATGATTTTAAGTAAAACAATTTGTTTTGCTGGGAGACCAGAACTTGACACGGTATTATTGATCCTGATGTACAGCTACTGTCCTACTTTAATATCGACTTGTATCAGTTTTCAACATACATAATTATACCATAGCCTGAGCACTCGCCCAAGGACGCCCTAATGACCATCGCCACAGCACTGTCATTTCATCGGAGATCGAAACAGATAGGGTAATGATTTTTTTATTGTATGCTCGCTCATTGTTATTCAGATTTTTTCAATCATAATTCTTTACTGGCTAATAAAATATTATTTATGTGTTCAGGTAAAATAAGATAACTATTTTGTTATAGTTCTAAAATTTTCACTATAAAAGTAACTGTAGAATTAGAAATACCCTTACTTAGGCCAAGTCGTTCCTAACTGATGACTTGTCATAGAACATAATTGAAGTTAGCAAAACTTTTACAAATACAGACACAAGTTAATGATAATGGACGATTAGTATATTCAATATGTGAATGACGTCGGAAAACTTTAATACCTGTACTTAGATATATAATTGACGTGTTGGTAATACATAATATGTATTATTAGGGTATGAAAAACGCTTAAATATGAACATTTAACGTATACGTTTTATAAAATATCGATTGCCCTCATTCGGTTTACAGTCACTATCTATTTTGCTAGTGTCGAAGAAAATAGTTTTGTACGTAAAGAATATTATAATTCCAATTGATGTTGTGTTTTGGTTAGGTTGCTAAAACGTTTACAATTACGAGTGGATTGTTTTAGATGTATTCGATTCGAGCAGATTGTGGAGGTGTTTTTCAATGAACCCACTTAAATGTACCCAATAATCGTTTTAAATATAACGTAACCCACAACTAATGTATGTACTTTTGTTACCAAAATTAAATAAAATTTAACATGTGTAGGTACATTTTTGTACAAACATGTTTTTCTTATCTACAAAGTTTACAAATAAAACCAGTCTGATTTTTTTAAAGTTTAAATAAATATGTTTTCTGCGTATCGTAAGAAATAAAATAAATAAAATTTGTTTTGTTCTTTGCAAGTGTGAAAGTGTATGTTTACAATTTACTGACATGCACTTTTTATAGTACTTGCATATAGTAATAACTTATATAAACTAAACATAAACAATGTAAGTTATTATTCACTTTGACAATGTTTTAATTTATACTCGTAATGCAACTTACGTCAATAAAGAAATTATAATATTTCTTTTGAAAACCAACTAAATCACAAGCTAATCAGTTTTAAAAATGATTAAAAGGTTAATCGTAAAGTACACGGGCTCATAATTGAACGAGTCATTGAAATGTATAATGAAAAGTACTTTTCCTTCATATTTTGCAGTTAATTGAATTATTCACAGGTGTCGCGTGTCAGCGGAGTTGATTAAAATTTAAAATTAACGTTTGTATCTCTTGATTGGTATTCGATTAATGAGTTCGAAAATTCTCTCCGAAGCGATACAATTGATTCATTTGCAAACGCAGGGCGCGTGTTTACACAATATTTCTCCAAACATGCTCATTGTTTTGGCAGTGCATGCGTTTGCAACTGTTATTGAAAACAATATCATCTACATGGCAGGAATCTTAGCCGACGTCCGGTCACCAGTGGGTTTCCTACACTATAAACTAACAGTTCAGACATACACACGACAGAAAGTATATGACAGACTGACATAATTTATCTTGATTTGTGCCGTAAGTTGAATTAGTACCTAAACTTCAGTGAACCTATTCACGATAGTGTATGGATACGTTTTACTTTAAGTATCATATGGGAATACGCTTTGGACGTATGTTAGGGAATAGTATAACCGATCTTTTATTTTTTGTTTCTCTCCTAAAACCTGACAAAGTTATAAATTCTAATTCTACGGTAAAAAATCCTTTGTCACATGAAAAACAGTTTGAAGCGCTATCCAACCTAAAAAAAGGGCTTAAGATTGATTGACTGAATTTGGGAGTTTTGGAATTGTAATAGAAACTGCTCATGAAAGCTAATGAGCTGCTTTAAATCGTTCCATCTTAACAGCTTTACCTCTAAAATAAAATGAATAGATTAAATCATTTAAAATGAATAGCTTTTTTTTAAGTTTTTGTGATCAAGATAGTTTTACAACTTTTTAAAAACATTCTTGTATCGTGCCTTTAAACTTGACCTGCTGACAATCTTTGTCTTCCTTTTTGATATCGACACATGATTCTCACAAAAAATGCTTAGTGAAAAGAAGATACCTGGTATTTCATATGCGGTGTGCGGTTCATTTTGTCAATAAATTTATAATTATGACTGCGACTCTTAGGCACTTGTAACGATAAATGAGAAACGAGTAGAGCTAGTAACTAGAAACGAGTTGGCGAGCAGCGGGAAGCGAGTGTGTAGTTTCGTTAGTTTATTCGTTGGGCTATAAGCTAGTCGCGATCGCTCGGCGTGAGATCTGACAGTCACGCGAGCATCGCTGGCTAGTATCGCTGAGCTAGTTTTTTTCTTTAATTGTCTTGTAGCTGCGAAAAACTAGAGGAGAGATATTTATCGCTTGCAATGTGTACAACCAGCAATCAACATTTTATATATATGTACGTCTTACTGATACGTTATCTACTTCTTTTGTACCTTTTTTGAGAGAGAAAATAATCAATAGTTAATCATTTTCTCGCTGGCGGTGGGGCACGTGCCTAAAGCTCTTTGTATCTCTTAATTTTTCTTCACTATTTTTAAGGTCATTAGCAAGTAATCAAAGTAATGTAGATCGGCAAAGTAGTTGCAAGGTAAGGGGGCTCGTTGTTGGGCAACTAGTGCGTAGTGGGCCGATCTGAACACGATCTCCATCAGATTTGTTAATGAGAACCTCAAACCACGGTTGACGGTTGCGGTATTTGCAAAGATTTTAATAGCAAGTGTATTAACATGAGTAGTAAATGTGGACGAAGGGCTAGTAGAGTACAAAACAAAGCTTTTTTTTCATGTTACATATCGCGATCCTTTGGCCACAATCTCACCCGCATGCGTGGTAAGCGATGATGTGGCCGGAGATGGAGCGTAGCAAAATTGCCTCTAATAAAACCATCTATTTTATGGTACTCGGTGAAAATAAATTTATTTCAGAAAAAAATAAAGACTCCTATTTTAGGTAACAAAGACATTTGCACGCTTATACTCCTTGCCAAAACATTTTGGACTGTATTTTATAATCTATTTAAGACCTTTGTAACAAATGTATCTGCAAATAAATATATTATTATTATTGTTATTATATTTTGAATGTTGCAATACCTCGTTACCTACACACTTTATCGTCCCTTCCAACGTTTTAAATTGACTATAAAGTTTGTATTAACATTTAATGGGTTCCATTTAATTTACTTTTTCTAGAGTTATGAAGGAATTCTATTGTTCTAAATAACAGTTTTTCATATTATACGCATAATTTGTTGATAAGAAAATAACTGTGAGAGGTAAATAATAATATTTAATTTTGTCATTGATTTTTTGCAACAACCGTATGATAAGGTTTTCTATTATAAATTAAATCTATTTAATTTAAATTTCTAATAATTAATTTAAATTTCTAATGATGATTGCAATTTATCAGACATTAGAACCAGCTAGTATTGTTAAATCTTTTGTCATTATATCTTTTCGAATTCATTTTATTGATAAACAACTTGATATGATAAAAAATATAAATACCGCATAATATAAATAACGCTCCTTGTCTTGTACCTGCAATAAAGTAGGTATTAGTTAATGTTTAAGAAATCGTTTAAACTGATAAAAGAATTAAGATAACAATTAAATGTTTATTGATAATAAAAATTAACATTTAATCAATATGATTGATACTATTGCGATTTTTTATTGTTAATTTAGAACAAAGAGTTAACACATACTTAAACATTTTATTTAAATTAGTCAAGGATTTAACGAGTATTATAGAGCAAATATTACTTTTAAACTAAGGATTGTTACTAGTTTCAAAGTTTGTTTTGAGTATGCCAATTTTTTACATTTAGTTATACTTTAACTTTTAATGAAATTAAGTTTTCGATATCTTAGCGGGTATGTACCACTTGCATTATAACTTGGATCTCTTCAAGCTGATAATCATGCATTTTAAACTAGCATCTTCAGGTACATCGGTTCTTATCGGTTTTACAGGTGGTAGGACTATGTGCGAGATCGTCTGGGTTGGTACCACCCTCCTTTGTATTTCTGTCGTGAACTTTCCGCTGTGTTTCGGTTCGAAGGATTGGAGAGCCATTGTAATTACAGGCACTAGAGTAATAACCTTTACATGGGAAACGCATAGGCGGTGATCTTGGCTTTCCACGACATCATGAGCATCGTCGTGTCAGTAGGTTGCGAAATCACTTTCCATCATGTGTTGTTTGCCCATGACGTTGTATTAAAAATGATGAAGGAGATAAATGCTCATCTATTTTACGCAAAATAATGTAAAGTTGTGTTTGTAATCTGGTAACAATTTTAAAATAATTCACTTCGTGTTTTTCTGGGTCTCCTTTTTGAATCCATAGTTAATGTTAGACGATTATTAACTATTCTGAATAAAGATAGAAGAGGCTGTGCTTTAAATTATCTGTTATCAATTTGTTGATCTCAAAAGGAAATCACGAAATCTACCGTACGACATTGATTTATCTTTATTTGATGGAGTTTAGTCATTTAGTTTATAGGCTTTGAAATTGCCACCGTTTGATCTTTTTGTCAAATACAAAATGAATCAGATGAAATAAATTTTAAATACTAAGCCTATTTTCGGGTTTTTGGATAAACTTAGTTGTAAAAAAATTGGCAGAGATGCTTAATTCCCGCATTGGCTTACCTATCAGAATTTATATGTATTATCTTTTGAATTGAAATTTATTTCTTAACTGATCATAAACTTATTTTGAAATAATATAATATAAATAAATACTTATTCGTGTAACAAAACTTAAATACAAATCATTTTGTAATGTTGTGTCACAATAAAAAACGATAATATCGCGTATTTGTGCTAAACGTTGTAAAAAATTGTAATTGAACCGATTCATATCTGAACTATTTCCTGGTTGAAAAGATGAGATTTTTAATAGGCTAAGCCAGACTCGCAAAAAAAAATCGAGTTGTACGATAGTACTGGGAACGTGAAGTGAGTAGGTACCGTATCCATAAAAAAATAATATCCCAGGTATCCTTTATATAATTTAAGATATAATATTAAAATAAAAGGTATAAATTCATGATACATTCTGATTTGACTTTACTTAAGTTATTTTTTCAGGGTTCCATACCCAAAGGGTAAAAAACTTGAATCTATTACTATGCCTCCGCGGGCTTAATCTCATGAACCATAATAGACTTGAAAATTTCAGAGAATGTCTATTTCTGTTGCCGCTACATCAACAAATACTAAAACCATAAAAATGATAAATTAAAGGAAAAAGAAACGTGATGTTTTCGATTTTTTTTTTGCTGGTTCTTGTTTTTTATTACAAAATTATCTAAAAAGTACTTTATGTTTTATCTTATAAGATGGTAAGTCTGACTCGTTTTTAAATCTTAGCTGATCTGTTATTTTCTATGTGTACATTATGTGTAGGCACAAGACACCAAAACACCTCTAGACAAGTTATTTTGACTTATTACAAATTTATATAAACCGATATTTAAAATACAGATTAAATAAAAATAAGACGATACCAATGAACTTAACATAAATAGATTACTTTTTAAAATGATTAAAAATAAACGTAAAAATGTTGTTTGTATCATTTTGATGGTGGAGGTTATACAAATTCAAATTATACAACATGCGTAATGTGTGTGTATAACATTAAGTACATTAGTATTATTGAGTTGAAACTATCTGTTTGGTATCATTTTGTTTGCAACTGAAGGTCGTATGAGACTAATAGCTTATCGATTTAAATATTTCTGTCATGTTTTTATATTATCTATTTCAGTTGATTGTATTTTAGGATTAGAATTTTATTGATTTAAGTAGTTTTCTAGCTTAATGACTGGATGTTAATTGTTCACGGTGTACTTAAATAAACGATTTTACTTTTTTCTATGAATGTAATATAAGCCTCTACAACTTGTAAAGCTAAATACTATTCACCTATAAATCATAAATTCTTTAAAACTACTTTTGATGAGGATTTTTGGCAAATTTTATTTAGAAGATGCCAGCTAAGATACCCATCTTTTTTAAATTCACTATTAGCAGTAAAAAGCGGTCTTTGTTTAGTATGCTCAAACCAGATCGTTCATTGAAAGAAGAGGTTTTTAAATAGAAATTTCTTTCATTCGATTTACTACATCTCGTTGGTATTTTTCCCCGTCAAATGTCATAGACCTTGTTGTGCAAACCTGTCACTTCGTAACGGAGTCCCCGGTACAGTTAGATAAACCACTCAGATGTGCTAATTGGAAGGCCTAACTTTTAAACAAGCCAACGTTCCTTACATTTTATAAATACCCAAGATACTCGCTTTAGCTACAAGATTGAGCTATTTTAGATCTCGACTCAAACTCTTCCAAATTTTCAAGCTGAAGCAAATGCATTCGGAAAATTTAATAGAATTTGTTTTCTAGTTTTGGATATAATAGTGTACGAACAAACACTTAATTTATATCTACTTATTACAATGCACAATTTGCGTTAATTCTGTATATACATTGTATAATATTTGATATGGAATGTCTATAACTCACAAGATACAGAAGTAAGAATAAGCAACTTCTGATCACATTTAGTGTCGAGCAGTTCTTACTCTTATAATCTTTGTCGATGTTTAATTTTGAACCATATAATACTAGCTCAAAAGGGTGATTTAGGCTTGAACTTTCGTTTAAAATGTAATACCTGTGTTCTCAGTAAAGTAATGGGAACGTCAAAACTGCATAGTTGCAAGAAAACATTCCTAGCTTGAAATGCAAGCAAAAAATGTATGCCATCTTTCATTTTATGGTTTTATCAATTTTAAATAACATTATTGTATAGTCTGCATGTTTGTTTAATATTCCCGGTGGTTACAGTAATATGGGCGAGATGATTTTTTTTTTCTAGTTTGTTGCAGATTTTTAAAGACCAAACTATACATTTTTATAGGCATAACAGTTTATCTTGAAGGTGTTGTAATGAATTACTCAATCACAAACTTTTCATTGCTTATTAATAATTATTATACAACAATAAATAATGTTCTATTGAAAGAACTCAATTCGATATTAATTGATACAATTATTTACTTAGCTTGGGGTACTTTGCAGGTTCGGTAACTAGTATGTGACGCCTCAGACATTATGAACATGTTTATACGTTACCACAATAGCCTATGCCTATAATAAATGTCAACACTGTTTTGAATTATTTATGCATTTCATATTATATTCCAATTGAAAAGGTCTCCCACATAGATAATATAATAAATATACCATATAGTCGTACAAACGAAACTCGATATTATGAAACTCTAACTATACATATCCGATCATTGTAATATAAATGTACATTCATGCATGCGTATATATACTTTTTAATCCACGGACAATATATCATTCGTCTTAGTTGACTTCGTTTAGATATATACGATACATAATAAGTTGTAATCAAAGATTAATGATTGGGAGTCGCGGTGCTCACCAGCAGAGACCAATAATTAATCAGTGGTCTTTATGTATAAAACGTTAACTTTTATAACATTGAGTTATTTCCTTTTAACACATAGAACTCTTTCGAAGGTAATCTCGTTTACGTTGCAAAATTCACTTGATCCTGTATTTGTCAGTGGCCATAATTAAAATAGCTGTAGTATAGTTTCAATTAATATTAAATATAGATAGCTGCCTTGTTGACTCCGTGAGAACAAACTGATAACATTATCTGAATAATGAACGCGTCAACAAATGGTGGTATACTTTATTTTATGCACATTTTCAACACCTATCTATCGTAGAACGCACATTAAATGTATCCACTTGAATATCAATTTGAAAGTGCTTGTTTTAAGTGTATTCGAATAAAAAAACATTTAGACTTTGAATATTTAAGCCCATCTTTTACTCATTAGTATGGGATTCGTAGTAATTTCTTTCATGTACATATTTTGTTTAATTACATGCCAACTGTGTCTTACTTAATTAAAGAGAAATGTAAACACATACCTACATACATTTTTATATGAATTATTGGTTACTCGGACACACTTACAAATATTATTCGTTCCGTAAATAAACAATTTTATAAAAAATATATAATAAAATAACTAAGACATAAAAAATAAAATATTATTAAATTACTTATCTGATACTATGCGACCAATTTTATACAGTTAAGGGCAAATTTTATCTTTGTAAAATTACCAACATGATAAAATTATTACCTAATTTTGCTTTAAAAAGATAAATTAGTCTATTTTACTTCAATACAAAATTATTATTTCCATACGACGGCAAGATACGTTGATATTCTGAAATTACCATGTCCGCGTTGATTTTTAAATTGAAATTTGTCCAGATATCAATTAATTATGACACAGCTTGGTTGCAATAGTAGTTTTTGAATATAGTATGAGATAAATCCTACAAATCGTTTGGGTTAATTAAGGTAAATAAACGTAAAGAAAAAGTAAAGGTAAAGAAAAACA
The DNA here is from genome assembly GCA_949316135.1 of Choreutis nemorana. Classification (NCBI taxonomy): domain Eukaryota; kingdom Metazoa; phylum Arthropoda; class Insecta; order Lepidoptera; family Choreutidae; genus Choreutis; species Choreutis nemorana. The sequence continues at coordinate 8,476,446 of OX438598.1, forward strand.
AAATGATAATTTTACAGATGTGAAAGTGAAGTACTTTTATAAAATTATGTACTTACTACAAAACAAGTGTACTTAGTATGTATTAAGACGGTACGGAAACTTTAGATCGCGGGTCCATATTACTCTTTCTATAAAGTTTGTGAATATTTTAGAAACACTTTTAGCGTCATCTTGTTTGTGCAGCAGTTTAATTCACTCTGTAGATATTTTAATTACTCAAAGCTTTTTTCTTCTTCGAAACACTTAATTAGCATAACAAATCCAATTTAAGCCTGTGATAAAATTGGTTGATAAAATTTAACTACAAAAAAGTATACCTACTAGGTGGTGCAATCAAAATTTAATAATTAAATTGTTCATGTCCAATTTTTAAATTACTGTTCTCTCCGTTTTAGGCGAAAAAAAATGTTTTCAGTGTGTTTTAACTATTTTTATTGTAGTGTATATTGTTTAATTACGGTTGTGTTTTGATAACCGTATATTTATAGGAGCGTTAATATTTTAACTAGTTTGTAATAGAATGTAATTTAATAATGTTTTTGTTTTTAAAAACAGAAAAAATACAACTATGATATGTTGTCATTTTAATCAAATTGGGAATTTTAATAAATCCTTTTTTACAATTGAATAGAGATACATATTTATTAAAAACCATTATTTTATTGTCTTTCTAATGTAGGGTGTTTCAATAAGAGTGCACTATTTAAATTTAGCCTTGTTATTTTTTACACAACTGCCAATTCTGATACTTTCCATCTATGATAGTCCCGATTATTAATATGGAGCGTTACAAAAAAGAAAAACGTGTTACTATTGCGAACACTAATTATGTACAAACATTGGGAATTTACGTTGAGACCGACCGCTCATAAACTTTGCGGTATTTTCGATCGAGAGTTCAAAATCGAATAATTATCAAATTTACTCTGTAACCGTTTGCAAACGATGCCCAATTGATACGTTTCGGGTTTTCATCAATACTATTTGACAGCAGCAATATTTTTATGAAACAAGGATTCGGGTTTGATCTTAAGACGTCCGCTCCGACCGAGAGCGCACTGCGTAAATCCTCCACAAATTTTATAATTATTTATAGCTTCAATATTTTACAAAGGTTTTTAGTTCTCAAAAATCTATATCGAAAATAGTAGTAGTTAAAAATCTTTTATCAACATCTCCCTAGATAAGTAACATACAAGGTTATATGTTTTATTTGCTAATAAATTTACTATGTATACATGTTTATTTTAATTACTCATATCAATTTACAGCTGTGCTAACATGAACGAACGTTGTATTATTTCTAAACCTAACTCGATACTGTACACAACTACCTATTCAATCGGTTTTCACGGTAATACTCGTAGTTTTTTTTACAAGTGCATATCAGTTTTGACTGTTAATGAGGCATTTGATAGGCGGTTAGAAAAAAAAAAATGTTTCTATTTACACATCTTTTTTGTCGATGACCTCTGTTGCAAGAGTCCATACGGTCGCTATTCAAGTTAGCGACTTAAATTAATTTACATTAATTTGAATATCATTGAATGACTAAATCGGTATGCGCTAGTTTTGTTACAGTAAAGTTTCGTGTACGTTTCAGGGTCCAAGGCTAGTTTAAGAATTAACTATATTCGCAACATAGCGTTTAGTAGGTAGTTTTCAACAGTTGTACTTTATAACAGATTGCGGTGGGACGCAGTACGAGGGACCACACGATTGATGTGGATTTGAGCCTGGAAGGTCCAGCTGCCAAGGTCTCGAGGAAGCAAGCCACCATCCGCCTAAGGAATAGTGGCGACTTCTTTATGTCGTCTGAAGGCAAGAGGCCTATATTCATCGACGGTAGACCAGTACTGCAGGGGAACAAAGTCAAGCTCAATCACAATAGTGTCATAGAGGTAGGTTCTCTGCGACTGCTCTACTTTGTATCTTTTCTATACACAGGAGTGATAGTATCTAATCATAAGCTTGGAAAGATAATGAATATTACATGAAAAATATATAGATGTCAGTAGGCTTCGTCACTTAAAAGTTAATATTTCCAGAAGGACTGAGATCTCAGTTGTCTTTTGTTTTTAAAAATATAAACAAAGAAGTTCTGATGGCGTAAAAATAATTGACTGGTGGATCTGTCTGTATTACAAACATTGTAACTGCTAGATTGCGAAATCGTCAGATTGTAAACTTGCGGAAAAATTATAACAAAAAATTTATAACAATATAACAGTATATAGCATGTGTTCAAAACATCTAACCTTATCTATTTATTTAATTCTGAAAATTACTATCATTTGTTATTTTTATTTTTAATTATTATAAAACCTTTTTTTAGATCGCTGGACTTCGTTTCGTGTTTCTCATCAACCAGGACTTAATCAGCGCTATTCGACAAGAAGCAGTTAAAGTTACTATACCTGTATAGTTTTAACCTGTGATTTTCATGAAATAAAAGAATTCAATAAATATCAGAACACATTTAATTGGTCAATTTTAAAACTTCCTTAAAAGATACCACTGAAAACATTAGCCCCGATAACAATATACATTTAAATTTTTCACACACACTCGCTGATTTTTCATTATATTTGGTTTGAAATGCGTGTGTGACAGTTTATGCAATAACATTGATTACGAAACACTATCATGTGCTTTACTGGCATAACATACACGGGTCAACATTAAAGACAAAACCTTTTATAACTCATCTTTTCACCGGGGCTCCTGTTTATACTTTACGATACAAATAATACCAACAGTGCTCGGTTTATTTATTATGTTATGTTTAGGTTTAAATAGTGGCGAGTCAATAACATGTCGGAAACGATAGCGTGGAAGATCAACAGCTATAACAAAATTGTTGGTATGTTTACATGGCAACGGATCACATCAGTAACTCGTCATTATTCTCTGCAGATATGATCAAACATCGCAGAAGCCCTCGGTTTACACGTTCGATCTCTTAAAGTTACTAGTGCTAAATTCTTGTATCACATGTTTCAATAAAAATGGCCAACAAAGTGCAAAAAAATCTTAACAAATCACGCAACAGTGCATACGAATATCTCCAAAACCATTATGATGAAATACTTAAAATCAAGATAAACTTATAAATAAAAAAATAAACAGGAAAACAATCAGTCAATAACAGACATTTATGGTTATTTCAATGTATAACTATGGGCAAAGTGCTACAAAACTGGTCTTTATACGAGACCTAATAAAAGATATGACTGACTTCATTGAAATCTACGCTTTCAAACTCGAGTTCAACTTACTTAAACGCATATTAGTTTTTATTAAATCACAAATTGGTTCGAAATCGGCAAAGATGACCATACAATTTAACAAATTTGTAAAGTAAGATTTTGAAGTCAGTTTAAAATTAATAATAATAATCTATGATTTCTTAACAAATCCTTATATCCTATTTGTATAAATAGGTAAACACCTACAAACAATCCATTGATTTCCAAACAAAACATACATTCTTTACTCTAATCTATGCCTACAATAAATAAAAATCAAATATTACTTTAATAACATTCATAAATTAATATTTTATAAATATCCAATTTTGTATATAATTAGTTAATTTTGTTTAATGATTTATATAATCAACCTACGATTATCAAAGGCAACACTAAACAATTATATATACAGGACATAAAAGCACATAGTATATTTGGTATATTTTGAACACCCTGTACATCTTATAAAAATATTGTGTCAATATTTTGGTTTAGGCACAAATAGGCTAAAACATGAAATGGCATAATGCCTTGAGATCAGTTATATAGTGTATTTATGAAGTGCACGTAAATAAATATGTATAGGACACAATGATATTTGGTTTGGACGATGCTGAAGGCACAGTTACATTATCTTAGATCAGATATCAAACTTTTTAATGTGTGAAGCAATTCCATACATTTTCATGCAATATGCGAGGCACTTTTCATATAATAACATGAAGAAATCAACAGTCTTTTAACAACATGTGCTTGACTGTAATAAAATCCAAAACCATGTTATGTTTCTCAATATCCATTATTTCAGAGTATTGGCTTTGGTTATTTCACGCTTTAATTTTATTACTCTGTGTTGTATGCAATATCATTACAGACAAAAAAAATATCCAACAACTTATATTAATGCTATTTACAATTAATCCTAAATATAATTTAAACTTTTGTACTTCAAATCTGAATTAGTACATAAAAACCAAATTATTATCATGAAAACCTACATTATGTGCTTAAAACTTATGTGAGCAATAAAATGACCATGCGAAACGGACATTCATATAGGAGAAGACCTATATCCAGATAATTTTATTACTAAATAATTTTATCCTATTCTTATAACATTTAAATATATACATTACTAAATATGTTTTTGGAAACATTAACAATTTAATACTTGATATGGCTATTGATTGGAAAGTGCACACTTGAAAAATAACAGTACATATAGATTACAGTAGGCACTAGGTAGGTAGGCCTTTGTACCTCACTTTCATATTAAATTTTACTCTGTAAAATGGAATGACAAAAGTAACATCAAACAATTTATAAAATTTTAAAACAAAACAATAATTCAGATCAAATTGCACTACGACAAATTAGTGAGATAGAAAACTAAATACATATATTATAGTCGCACCTAAAAATATTATCTTTGTTTTAATTCCGTATCACACGCGGTTGAATTTGGCTTCATATTTGGGTAACTAACTACAATCTAACAAAATCAATAGGAATGCTTTAACATGGTATTAAAACCACTGGTGGGTTCTGCTCTGTTCTGAGTACTTAACTTCATACATACATAGGTAGTAGATTGCCAGACATCCTGTGCAAGTCTATCAGTAACTATGCTTTAATCTAATTGTATACTTAAGTTGTCCATGAGACGAGTCATCAAGTTTTTGATGATTTATTACAAAGTTACTACTTACAGATTTATATTTAAAGAATTTCTCTGCTAAGACAAAAGTATTTTTTCTATGATTAAAAATAGCTTTAGTTTTTCTTTTCAAAGCCATTTTGTCTACAAAATTGTTTTTCTCTAGAAAAACCCATGGTTGCCATTTCCTACCTGTTAAGTCAGGACTATCTGTATCATTTCTAGATGTACTAGCATAGTGTGACCCATTTTCATTTTTTTTAATAAAGACTTTAGGTATGGACTTTTTGCTCTTTTTACTCTTTTCTTTGAGCATTTTAAAATTAATCTCATCAATGCTTTTCAAAACATCTTCAAATTTTGGTTTCTGCTTTTTAATGATTTCTTTATTTCTATAATTATATTTGTCAGTACCTTTCAGTGTTTTAATATCTTCCAGCTTTGGTTTATCTTTGGATATTTTTAGCAGTTTAAGTTTCATTAAGCTTTGCTTTGGTAATGAAAGTTTAACTTTTAAATCGCCAATGGTTTCCTTTATCGGAGGAATATATTTTTGAGCAGCTTTTGTAATGAGAGGGCGGGAATAATCTTGGCTAGAATACCTGCTTTTTTCCGTAAATTTACAACTTAATTTAGTTTTAGGTTTATCATTAATTTGCGATATTCTGGAACCTTTGTAATTAGAAATTTTCAACAGAATGCCAGGGCATTTTTCTTCTGAAGTTGTGGATGATACTTCAGGAGAACTTGAACTAGAATATCTTGGACTGTCTTCCTTAGCGGTAGTAAAAACAACATCATCACTAGATTCCCATGAAAGGATACCAAAGTTTTTATCATTATTAGATATTTCATTTAAACAATCCGTTTTTATCTGCTCTTTATTTGAAGAATTGAAATAACTGTCATAACTTGGTATTTCATCTAGATTCGAGAATTTTATACTAATCTCTTCTTCATACGTATCATTTGCTATGATTCTTGTCATTTCTGATATTGGACAAGAATTTTCCTTCTCTGTGTGTATACTTTCTGACGAATCGTGGAGTAAAGTAGGTGAGTTATTAAAAATTTTACATTCCTCAGACACGTCATTTGTTTTTTCAATTTCATGAGTTTCGTTATCAATCAGTTTTTTATTCACATCCATTTGAGGAGTATGATATAAAGTTTCAACAAATTGAGCATCATCATTGCACATTTGACTACCATAAATATATTTTACCTTATCCATATGCTCAACCTCATCACTATTATTTACATCAGAAAACTCGGTATTAGACTCATATTCCGAAAAATCATCATTGGTTGGTGATGATGATGCACTGATGACGACATCTTCTGCTATGTCGTCTGTTATTACTGTTTCCATACACCCAATGTCTTCCACCCATGACTCTTCAATTCTATCTTCAGGATCGTCAAGGTTTACAGATTCTGTATTTTCTACTATGTAATGTTCTTCTAAACGTTCCACTTCATTTTCCTGGTCGCTAAGACATTCCTGTGATACTTCAGCGAAAGATATTCTTTCTATACTCTCACTTTCTTCGGATATCATACAATTGTCATCAATGACGATACAAAAGGAAACATTTTGATCCGTGCACATAGATGACACAGAATTTCGCCGATTGTTTTGAAAAATCTTACAAAAGTTTTCAGAAATGAAATAGTTTTGCACTTCATTTTCTGGTCCTATTAGTTTTTGACGCTTACGAGATGAACAAGATAGATTTCTGCAGTATTCAGAAGTTTCTGATTTAAAAATACTAATCATTGATTCCGATAAAGATCTTTTTAGTTTGGATCTTGCTACAGCTTCCGTTTGTAATGCAGAGTCATCAGTTGATGTTTTTAAGGTTTTCATTACGTTTTTAGATTCTTCGGCTTCCTCGATAACTATTTCTGTATGTGATTCTAAGTCCTTTGAGTGTAACGTAAGTGGCAAAATTTCATGGTTTACTACGATACTGTGTAAATCCATATTTTCTTCAGTATTTAATGCACAATTTTCTGCTTCTGATTCACAATTCGTGAGTTCTTTATTTGAGTCGGCTAAACATAATTCTTTTTTTTTATTGCAGTTATCACTTTGAGAGACTTGGGGTTCTTGATAATCATTTTTTTCATTTTTATTGGAATCTGGTGTATCATGGTTGTCATCTTTATGATCTGTTATCTCACTTTCTTGGAGACTTTTGTTAGAACTATCGCAAAAAGAATCAAAATATTTTGGAGAATGCATTTTTGATGCAATAATTTCACTATTGTATTTAGTTGTAAAGTTCAAATCGTCTGGTATCAAAGTTGATAAAGTATGATTTTTAATGTCTCTTTTTTCCCGTAATTCAAAACCTTTCTTAAAATGTGGGACACATGGTCCAACTTCGGAAATTGATAGTTTTTGGATCCATGGACAAAACATTTTCTTACTGCAAATATTTTTCATAGAAAAAGAGACACCCATAATTTCAGATAACTCATTTTCTGTTTTGAATTTTTCACCAAGGGCATTATCAATCATTGGTAAGTATTTTTTTTCATTATTGTGAAGAAGAATATCGGGGTCATCATGTTTGGACAATATTTCTGGTTGGCTATCTAAGTCTACAACATCAAATTCATTTTTTTTAGATTGAATATCGGTTTTAAAATCATATGTGCAAGGCGCGGACATTTCCGCATTACTTTTTGGATTTAAAGCATTTGTATCAATATAATTAACATTTGCTTCCCTTGTGATTTCTTTGGTTTTACTTATTTTTTTCTTGCAACATTCGGTTATTGTATTTTCATTCGATATTTTTATATCTTTAGATTTCACAGTGGGAATTAGATGTTTTCCATCTTCAATTTCATCAACTTTTTTGTTATTAAAAATTTCGTCATTAATAACACTATGATTGAGACAGATTTCTTTGGCTTTGTTATTAGTTTTATTTATTTCAGTGTCACTTGCTTCCACGTTGTCAACACTATGTTTTTCAAAAAACGAGTTATTGCATTCTTCGTTCTTAAAAATCTTTGGACTTAAATTATCTTTCACTGGAACAGTAACACTTAGATCTAAACATACTTCTTTTTCAAATTCGTTATCTAGTTTTGGACTGTTATTAAAGTTTAGATTGTCACAATAATTTTTTGGCATGTTCTGCCTTACTTGATTTTGAATTTCTTTTTCGATATTCTTATTCCCAGAAGAGTCTAGCTTACTGTCACATTTAACTTTAGATGTATCACTAAGCTTATGCGGATCGTAGTCAATGTTTAAAGCAACTTCATGGTTGTAATCTATACACATTTTTTTACGTAAATTAATCTCGGTAGATGGATTTTCATTACTTATTTTGTTTATATCTAGTTCTGTTGAATAATGCCGATTTTGAGGGTTAAAACTTGTACTTGAAGTATTATCGCAAACTTTGTTAACTTTGACAGGGTGTATTGTATTTACGCATGTTCTTGTATTCAAATTTTGTTCAGATATATTTTCTGTTTTATTTTGATCGTTATCTAAAGAATTACGGCTTTCACATTTTAGTGATTGACTGTGACCGTCAGAAACGTTATTCGATAAATCCACATAATTATCTATTGTTGGTTCTAAACTCTTTTCTTTATTAAGACCAGAACCTCTTTTCGCGGGCAAACTAAAATTAATAGCTTCATGAATAGACATATCTTCTTCTTGTAAAGTTTCAAGATTACTTTCTATATTTGATGAAATACATTCATGGTCACTTGGTTTGTCATTATAATTTGTGTCACTCCAACCTGATGTTATGTTTTGGTCATCAGTTTTTGTGTTATCAGGATTTTTAATAATAACACTATCGGTCCGAGTAGATTGAATATCTTGAGTCACATTACAAGATTTCTTTAGTTTTCTAAATTTACTTAACTTCACTACTTCTTTATCTGATTCAATGCTTGGTGAGTGCAATTCTAAATTGGTAGGAATAGAATCATCTCCAAAATCTTTTTCAATATTTATTGTTGAATCTAAATCTAGTGTTGGCAAGTCTTTAAATTCTTTAATGACATTCTCATTTTTGTTTGCGTTGATGAATTGCTGATTTACTTCCGGAAAATTTAGCTCTATATCATTATCGAGACGTGGTAATGAAGCTAAACAAACACCAGAATTACTTTCCAAGTCTTGTAAGCTGTACTTTTCTCTTGTATGATCATTTTCGTCATTAGAATATTGTTTATTCATCATTTGGCAGCTTTGTGTCTGTACATTTTCTTTGCAAGATACTGTTAGATGTTCATTGTTTTTAAGTATATGATTTCCATCAGTAGTATGCAATATAACAGGAGATTTTACTATGGGATTTGAAATTTTTTCAATAGCTCTTTCTCCTAACAGTTTTTGAACTGGCGCCGCTACTTCCGCATTTAACATTTTAGGACTACATGGTTTTATTTCAAAATTACATCCAACTTCTTTGTGAATTACCGACTGACTTATTTTAGCCTCAACATCTAATGGTGATACTGGACGAGTTATGCCAATGGTTGCTTGTACAGGCCTATTGTTTTTCATAGGTACTTCTCTAGTTAGCTGTGAGTTAACTTTAAAGTTAAGGTTTGATGATTCAATTGCTTCTTCAAATTGATCAAGCAGTTCAATGCTATTGTATCCTTTTATATTTTCAGGAAGTTTAGAAACCTTCTGTATATGTTCATATTTACCTAGTTCCTCTGTTGGGACATTAACTAAATCTAGAACATAGAGTTGATCTTGATTGGTAACTACTTGATATTGTTTTGCCCCACGCATTTCTTCATGAGCTAGTTGATTACCTTCTTCATTTTTATTTTCAGTATTTTCTTCTTCTCCTTCATTCCACATTTGTAAAAATTGTCTGACATCAATGTCCTTTTTGTTTTTTGAACTTGATTGTCCTTTTATATCTGGACCACATTTTGAGTACAAATGAGAATTTTGAAGCATATAATTACTTCTATGGTCATATCTTCTATATGGATCTGCTGAAAGTCTATTAATACCAAAATCCATACTTCTAATACTTGCTGCAGGAGACTGACTGACATAGCCAAAATCCTCATGTAAAGTGCTTTGTGTATGAATTGTATCATTACTTGTATTAGAATCTGATGGCGATATTGCAATTGTGCTAGGAGAAAATTGTGCTGTATATCTTGCTATTGGACTGCATAAGTTTGGGTCCATATTTCTAAAGTGACCATAGTATTCATAGTTTCTCATTGCATTAAGGTCTTTTTTATAATACAGATGTGGCGGCAAACCATGTGCAAGAGAATAATTTGGAGGCATGACTGGATTTTTTACAATGTGTGACCTAGATATTTCATTAATGTATGGATTTTCATTACCACTGTAAATTTTACTGCGCACATTTTCAAATTCAAACATTTTATTATCATAAGGCAATTTGTTTACAGCCATTGCCTTCACAGAGTTTTCTGGTTGATATGAAAACATTTTATTCTGTATACAATTAGTTGGGACTGGCCCATATGATGGATGAACAGCTGGGTTGCGTACAGGTAAGTTGTAATGAGTGGGTTGGGTAGGTGGTCTTTGATAACCATCAATAGAGTCTGGCATTCTACCATCCATGTATTTCACAGGCATTTGAGGATAACTAGCATAAGCATGTGGGGAAAAATTCTTTTGAAAGTCATACTTATTACTTGGGAAGGGTACAGGTGGCGGGGGATGGTGAGGGTTCTGATAATTATTATTAATATATTCATACCTTGGAGGTGGATAGCGTTCCTTTACATTGGGATATGGTTTGAACCGTTCATTGAAGTATGCATCCGAAAACACTGGTCCAGCTTCCTCTTGAACAGCTTTATGCGGTCTCATAATGGGTACTGGTCTTGGTCCAGCACAACTTTGGAACTCAGGATATTGGTACATTTCTGGCACACCATATGGTCGGTTTGGTCTCAAACCAATAGAGTTTTGGTGCCAGCTAGCATTTCTCACTAGATTAGGATTGATAGAGTTAGCACTTATGTCTGTATTTCTCACATTTTTCTGATCACTATTCATATGGTTAATTGGATAAGGCACATCACAGTATTTTGCCTCTGAGGGCATATTTAACTTTAAATTCTTAGACACCATGCTTCGTTCTGTAGGGTAGTTTATGTCTTCATTGGAATTTGTATTATTGTATCTAGGTTGTACCATAATACGCTGCATGTTTTCTTGGAATGTTTGTCTCGGTGATATGTTTCTAGTAGGGTTTTGGTAGTTTAGCATTTTGAAAGGATATTCTGGAGGTCGTCCATAGGGATTGTCTGTAGTGGGCCATGTTTCTATTGGTGGTTTCCTCGGGAAGGCGTCAGTGGCGGCTCGGGGCAGCACTCGGTCTGGGCCGATTACGGCACAAGGACGCGACGGCGCTGTGTCCGCTTTGCCCAGTGGACTTGACGCCATGTCTTGATACGACTTATTCCTGTCGCACTGTAACATGCTTCCTCCGTCACTGTACTTCGAGCCATCGTTATTACCCACACTAGTGTCGATTCGAAGATCTTTAGCATCCATGGCCACTAGGACTTCTGAAGGTTTTATCATTCGATATCATTTTCGAAAGACCCTTTATGGACGTTAGCAGCACTCCAGAGTTTAGGAACAATATTTATTCTTCATGCTGCAATTTTAGAAAGACGAGATTGTATTAGTAAATAAGATACCCTGATAGCAAAGTACATACACTGACAAGTGTCAAAACAACATTTGCCACATCCACCAGGTCAACAAGTTTGAGAATAAATATAAATAACAATAAAATACACACAATGAGAACTATACCTTTTAAAACTGTAACACAATCATCAATAATATTTCCTAGGAAACACCGATTTATTACGTTCCAACGTCGTCGTCCATGAAGATATAAACAATGTTACTAGGATGAAAAATATCGTCTTTAAATTCTACCAAAGTAAATAAAATTTATAATTTACCAACATTAATAGCTATTGATGTATGTGAAATTTTATTTTTTGGTAAATACATTTTCTGTTGGCCAATGAGATTGATTTTTTAGTTTATATGTTTTGATAATCGAACAGACTATTATCTTAAATTTCGAGTCAAAGTCAAGACCGTCAACCAATCGACGAACGACGTTACGTTAAGTGCGAATGTCAGTTATGTCAGTGTTAGTCAGTCAGTGTCATTAGATTTTATGCAAAATTCCGTAAAATTTGATTTTGTTTTTAAAATTTCATAGCTCAATATTTTTATTGTGATGAAGTATCTTTCATTTAGTTTCATTTTGACTTTAATTTTTCTTGGTTACATTGTGAATACGATATGGAATTTAGCTGAAATTTTTATTCCACCGGAATGCCGCCGTGGCGAAAGATGTTTTTCCTCCTATTTAGCTTCTGATCCTGTCCAGCACCTTGTTTTGTATACTTCCGTCCAAGAGCACCCTTATTTTGATGGATCTTCTACGAAATCTTTAGCAAAAGTGCATACTTCGATAAATTTTAAATACCGAGATCCGGCCACATTGTAAGGTTCCAATAGAAAAATGTGTATATCATTAAGTGAGTATAGAAAAAAATCTTAAATAAACTAATGTTTTATATTCTAGTGATGTCACTATAAAAATTCCGAGAAAAACTCGAAACAATGGAACACTATTCATGCATGCAGTATTATTGAATGAGGGCAAACTTTCTAAGAGTTTTGAGGAAATTCGTCAAACAGAGTCAATGCACACTCTTCCTCTGGTCACTTATATAGAACCTCGTGCAGAAACATTTAACCTGCTGAAGCAAAATGTGAGTGTTGGTTTACTGTTTTCTACACTGAAAATTAATACATGAAGAAATTAGAGTAAATGTAAAATAACATGCTCATAATAATTTATTTACCATGTGATGTATTTATCAGAGGGCACTAGGAACTAGGTGATTTTAAATATACAGTTCTCATTACAAAGTTTAAAAACAAAAAACAAATTTGCAGATACTTACAATTTGTAAAATTAGAGATTTGTTTTATGTATGTAACATATCAAAATATTATCTATTACAGGTTGATGAAGGTGTTATGAAGAAGAGAGAAATCCGTCCATTCTCACACATTAGCACACAAGTTCCTTTAGCCATTTTAGTTGACAATCTAAATCTACCATCAAAGAAAATACCACCTGAACTTATTCCTCACATGAGGTTGTTTGAAACATTATAACTTTAAAAAAATATCTTTTTTGAATAATTCTAAGGAATCTATTTATTACAGAGTCCAAAGTGGAAAATTCCTGCCAATTATTCAGTTGAATGTTTTGAAATCAAGGCTGTCACAACTACAGCTATTGGATAAGAACTCTACTGAGGTGAATGTAACCATATCCGTGTCCCCAACATCCTATGGGTCTCTACGGTTAGGATTGCATGTGCGGCTTGCTCTAGAACAACTCCACACCCTTGGTTTCAGTGACAAAGATGTTGATGATGTTAAAGGAATTTTTGCAGACACAAATCTCTATCTACTCTCCGCCACTGTAATGATTGCTAGTTTTCATGTGAGTATTCAGTTGTTGAATTTTAAACAATTACTTTAGTAATAAATGAGAAAAATGACAAACAATATAATAACTCTTCTCTTTACAGCTCTTATTTGACTTTCTGGCGTTCAAGAACGACGTATCGTTCTGGCGTCGCAAGCGAACTCTGGCGGGCTTATCCGCTCGGACCATATTCTGGCGCGCATTTTCACAGACAGTCATATTCTTTTATTTACTAGATGAACAAACCTCTATGTTGGTGTTGGTGCCTGGAGGTGTAAGTGCCGTGATTGAGGTAAATACTGCATTAATATTTGCTTGAGAAGTTCTATCTAATCTGGCTTGGACTCTTTAAAGGCTTGCATCACAATGTTATATAATATCTAATCATAAAAATATTTTCTTTTCAGCTTTGGAAGGTGACGAAAGTCCTGCACTTACGCATAGCATTCAATGGGCTTAAGATAAAAATATGGCGTGACAGGTCTGCTGATGAAAGTGAGAAAAAGACTGCGAGTGCTGATGCTGAGGCAATGCATTATTTGTCTCTGCTTCTCTATCCGTTATGTGTTGCTGGAGCTATATATTCACTTATCTATGAGCCACATAAGAGGTAATATTAAATAATGTACCATAAACTATCATTGACACTTAGAATTTTTGGTGTATTTTGTGCACGAAACTTCAAGCTTAGCGTCAATGTGGTATAAAGTATCTTTTTTGCGACTCAATCCCTTGGGCTCATATTTGAATTAAAAAATATTTTCGCCTCATTAAGTCTCCTACCAACAAATTTTTATATACGTACAAACGCCGGATGTCTCCAATAAACTCTGAGAACTTCTGTTTGTTCAAATGTTCTCTCATATAAATTATGATCTTTAATCCCAAAAAAAAAATGTTTTTTTTTTCAGTTGGTACTCCTGGGCGCTACATAGCATTGTGAACGGGGTATACGCGTTCGGGTTCCTATTCATGTTACCACAGTTGTTCGTGAACTATCGCCTACGCTCGGTGGCGGCGCTGCCGTGGCGGGCGTTCATGTACAAGGCTTTCAATACTTTTATAGACGATATATTCGCCTTCATGATCACCATGCCAACCGCACACCGAGTCGCTTGCTTCAGGGACGATCTCGTATTCCTTGTCTATTTATATCAACGATGGTGAGTCGTCAAAGTTAAATAATTATGCAGTTATAGCATAAAATCATGAATGGATAATGTAGAAAGTTGTTTCACTCTTCTAACATTTATTTAAATACATACATTTTTATGTGCCTTATTCTAAATATGCCTAAACAAACGATTTAATTTCAGAAGAACAAAGTACATTCCATAGAATAATAAATATAATTCAACATTCAAGACTGTCTAATGCTGTTAATTTCTTGCAGGTTGTACCCAGTCGACAAGACCCGTACCGACACCGGTGCTAGTATGGAAGAGACTGCGGAAGAATTGAAACCTAATAAAACGGATGATAAATCAGTGAAAAGTAAAACAGAATAGAGAACACACTCATTTGTAAAAGTTATATTCAAGTAAAGGTGAATAGATTTTGTAAACAATTGACTACTCTTGCTATAAAGCAACTTGTGTGTGGACTGTTGAAGCCAGTTTCTGAATTGAGAATATATATGAGTTTTGGAAATCGGCTGTTAATAATAATAGTAAAAATTCTAGTTATTTTACAACGAGGCTGTTTAAAAAATCTGTAAGACCATCTTTTGAGCGCAATTATAACTAACGGATATTAATGTTTATTGGTCTTTAGTTTTGTTAAAACATTTATTATGACATTCTTTATAGCTCTTAGGTACTGAAATATGCTTATAAATGTTAGAATATTTACTTAATTTTAAAAGTAAATAGGATAAATTAATAGTGAATTCCTGACCTACATCGAAATGAACTATACTGATAACGCTCTAATAAAAATTTTCATGTAAAATCAGACAAGTGGAAGTTTCTCAGTCTCAAAAATATTTAAGACCTTTGCCATGGCTGATAGTATGTGACGAAATGGCCGACGGTAGAGCACGATTGCCCAGAACATACCTGTGAAGAGGCTTTATTCCACATTTAGTAATTTAAGTCTGACTATATAAAAATATATAATTTTAAAGTATTTTTTTTCGAAATTATGTTATATTTCTGGATACTAAATAATGAACCAGTATCGTAACTTACATACATAGCGATAAATAACGTTTATAATATAAATTTAAAGAAATCATTCCCTAAAGGTTAATTTTCATCAAAGTTCATTCTGATCTCAAAAAGCGGAACGTCTGGCATATATAAAAAACTACACAACATAAGCAAGTTTACTTTATCTCTATAAAATGACGACAGGGGCGTAGCGTGGGTGTCTAAAAAATTTGCTGCCCTCTTATTTATCGAATCGCCAGCCCATTTACACCGGTCGACAATGTTGAGCAGATCGGGTGTTTTACTCGTTGCCGCTCTGAAATAAATTATCGCTCTGGAATAAATGTCGTAAAGAAAATAATGGTTTTTGTTTGTTTAAATGTTGATTTGACAATAACTCAAATCTTTCTTTCATCGGATCGACTTAAAATTTAGTAGGCTGATTAATCAGAATGATTTAATTTTATGTTCAAACATAAGCCAAATTGAGGGAAAACATTAAACGCGTAGTTTTTCTAAATACTGCTCTGTTCTCTGGCGTCAAATCGGATCAAATTGGAACTGATAAGTAATTATTTTTAGTGATGCCCCTCAGTAACACTGCAGGCGAATAAAACCCGCGCCCCGTGCCAACCTATTACAACCGCGCGGCTTGGCTCGTGTCATGTTACGAGGGCGTTGATTCAAATAGGATTTTTTTTATTTTTGCGGTTCTTGCCGCCACGACATGGCCCCATCTGCCTCCCCTTGCTACGCCACTGAACAGGGGTTTTAACACTAAGGGGGAGGGAGTAGATTCTCATTATAATTTGATCATGTGCTCAAAATAAAACTACATGTAAAAAGATAAGTACTAAAATAATAGTATATATCTGTAATTGACAAGTATAATAAATGTAATAATTTTGTATACCTAACAAGTGCAATATTTTTATATTCAAACTTAAGACTGTTCATTATATTTAGCGATGAAATAACAGGGACTTGTTTTTTTTATTATATTAAATTCTTTGGGGAGTAATATTATAATGACTAATAATACGAAAGCGTTTAGGTAAAAAAAGTCAATTTAAATGTTTTTTTTTCTTAAAACCGTTCTATATTTGAATTGGAACACAAGTAAGGTACTTATTTATTTTTCTGCATTTTAAAATAGTTTTTAATGAAGCTTTTAGTTGCATCACAATAGAACATGCTAGAACGATCCGTAAACAGTTCTATTTAGGTGTGTACCTTAGATTACATTATTTATCTTAGAGTTATAAATGGAATAATCCTTGGTTTTATTCTTGATCTTTAATTTTGAACATGAGTATGATCCTTTATTTTATGTATAAAAATAAAATAGATGAATATGACTGCTTTTTTGTTAAATAAATAAAAGTACTGTTTACGGTAAAGTAAATGTAGAAATTGTTGATAAATTTATTATTAAATCAATGTATTTAAATTTATTGTAATCTTCCTGACAATGTTGGTGTTTTCAATAAAAGTATTTTTGATAAAAAGTACCTATAATATTTTTTTGGTTTTTAGTAATTAGTTTAAACTAGCCCTTTTATCGTTATATTGTGAAAAAGCATTTTAGCTGTCTTCTCATAAAATACCTTCCATCTCACATTACATAATATCTCTGTCTGTCCGTTTTACTTTCACGCCTTAACCGCTGAACAAATTGTTATAAAATTGTTATTATGTTGACTGTTTGCATCTCGAGAAAGGCTAGGCTATAGGTACACATTTTAGTAACTACTGGCTATATTTAGGCTAAAAATCTTAAATAAGTGTTATTTGCGAACGATATGTAAAAGATCGTGCAATTTGTGAAAACCATAAATCAATCAAAATTGACAGATTAGGTATCTGGATGCTATAAATGTTGATGTCTATATTTTTATTAGAAATCAATTTAAAATGTTTATTTCTTCTGGATTAGCTTTTTTGAAAAAAAAATGACGTTTCCCGTTCGTCCGATCGGTTAATCGTTCCCATGGGAACGAAGGAAAATATATAATACCCATTAGACCAACTGACTTATCGGACAAACGAGACTTTCACTACTGGATAAAGATCCCCCCACAAATAGTTATAATTTCCTTGTTCGCTAGCATCCATAAGTCCCCCGCAGCCCGTTTTTAGCGCCATAAACCATCACTTATTTGATAGATTAGTAAATCAAGTAAGAAAAAATCAAATCCGTCAAGCCGGTTTCGAGTTCTAGCGAGACTAAAGAGGAGCAATTTTATATTCATATATAAAAGAAGGTTAGGAAGACAGTTCAATAGTAGATACGTGTACATAATTCAGTAGCGAGATAAAGGCACTTTGTAGGTTTCGCCAGCTACATACATACATGGTAACAAACAGATGGAAGCTCGAAATAAAATGTGATAATCGTCTCTAATCAACAACTGACAACAGGTTATTACAATGGAAATTGATTAAATAAGATTGCGCTTGTCGATGTTTGCCTATTAACCAGACATCAGTTGTTTAGAACTGCGCGAGCGCAGTGGTGTTGTCGCATAATCTGTGTTATGTATTTTGATATGTTGAAATAACAGTCGATAACAATGGATATATTTGATGTGTTCCTTCAAGCGGGAGTGATCACTTTCGCTTTAGCGGCTTATTTGATTTTAAGAGCAAAACCGCCGTCTTTTACTAATTATAGGAAACCAGGTAAATAATTTTGTTACATACCTACCTAAGAACATAACAAAAAGACAATCCATTAAGATTAGTTACCTACTTAAAATTATATCGTAACAGTTTATCTATGCAGGTGTTATAAATGTATCTAAAATTTTCGTTTTCCTAGAATGACCTTGTAAGTTGGAAGTAGTTAAATAAATAAACAAGTTTGATGACCATGAGAATAACACTTAATGTTTAGGAAGGTGACTCTATAGTAGAGCTTTCAACAAGAGTGTTCAGAAAAAAAAATCTTGACAACGCAGACTACACATTTTCAACCAAAAATTTGTTAGCCACTATCATGATACCTACATTCTCGCCTGATATCGCTTTAGTTAATGGGTAATTAATTAACAATCGCTAGATTATCCGGTACAAAGTGTGTTATAGTCCAAAAGAGAAGGTAAAAAAATATCAAGTAGTGGCCGATCGTCGTCCAACTTTTTAGTCTACCGATTGGTTATTACCTCAAGCAAGCTCGCACATCTATCCAACTTTGTTGGCCGAGAGTCGGCCGATTGCTAATTAGAATGATCCAGCGCGGCGTCTCTAATAACATTGAAAAAGTGTCATAGAGTATATTAATGATATGTCAAAGCTTTCAGTTATAATTTATCAAATAAAAATCGTTATTTGGTTATTTTATTCAAAAACTTTTTTCGTATATTTAAACTCAAAAAATTTAAACGCAAATTTAAACGTAAAAGTTTAATAAATACTAAGTAATCAATAATAAAATATAAGATTTCACCAATTTAAAAAGACCCATACTTAAACTTTCGTTAAAAGTACAAATTTAAAAAAATATTAACCTATAAAAATATCTTTATAAATATACATTATCAGTTATAAAAAATATCTACCTTTGGTTATGTTATTAGTCATTCTTCAATTATTATTATGATAATAAACATTGTTATATAACCAACATTATAGGTAACCATATTCATATAAGGAGTACGAGTATATAAATAGTTAAGTTAAATTCTGTATGTCACAATAGTGAGGTATTGGTTTATTATAGTGAAATTAATCATACATTCAAACAACTTTTAAGTTACCGGAAATCTGTATAATTCAGGTATTCTATACAATACCTAGGCAATGTATAAAATACCTTGGGCATCTTGAACATGTATGAAATATGATGAATATTACTGCAAACTTTAACTAGGTAATTAATACAATTCCGAGGGGTAGTTTAGAGTACCTGCTGGTCTACTGGCAAGGTGTGAAATAAATAGTTTTTAGTTTGTAAGTATCTATCAATGTTAAAGTGCCCATCCATAAAATGCCTAACAAATAAAATATATTTGCTTTTTTAAACTATATATAAATAAGCTTAAAAAGTAGCTACGTAGTATCTATCTATGAAAACAACGCATGAAAACACAAAGGTTAGGTTAGTTGGGGCTAAGGTTCGAAAATGGAAAATGAACTGCTTCAAGAAAAGGATGGTACGGCCGTGTCGCTTTTTTGGTTGACTTGGCGGAGGCACTGCCATGCCCCCAGATTTACACTGAGCAAACTCATGGTTACGTACACTGAGCCAATGTGCATGTACAATATCCTGACAAAAACACAATCTTAGTCGAACGTTGTTAGTGAGATATATAACTGGGGACAAAGTCGAACGAACAAATTTAAAACAATCAGATAAATTAACTGTACGAACACGAATTTGATTCGATTTTGTCCGTCTAAGGCACAACTGCGACGGCTTGATTAGTTAAAGAAAGTGCTGTAACTAATCCCTCTACTGTCATATTTAGAAAAATTGATTTAATTGTTATAATTTAATTTCAAAATAAAAAGTAAAAATACATGAAAATTTTACATTTTGCGAACCAATCTGTGAACTGGGCTTTTTACTGGAAGATATTTTTGTTGGTATAAAAGGCGCAATGTGTAGTAGCAGTGAGTCTTCAATCACGGGAACTGTTAAGTTCAGTGGGTCTACGAGGAAATCAAATTCACTGTGGATCCACCAGAGGGTTATAAGGTGGGACCACGGGTAGAAGGCGATACAAGCAAGATGATTTAAGTCGATTTATACTAAAAACCGATAAGGTTCCCACATCAGTATAACTAGTTACTTATGTATTATGTAATGCTGAAACAGAAAAGTACATAATGGATCTTATTTCACGTTAAAGGTTGGAATTTCCCTTTAAAATACGTGTTTGCGCTTTATGCGGTGCGTCGTTGGAAGTCAAGGAGAAGGGATACGCCATGCGATGAGCTGCCACGGTCAAAGCTCTCCGCTGGCTCCGATGGGATCCGGCTCCGAGCTTCATCAGCCGACGGCTCCACAGTCCTGCTGGGAATCCGGAAGCAGAGTTCCAAACAGGCGATAGCAGAGGTCACTATCTTTGTTAGACTTGCCGATGGAACGTGTTATGAATTGCCTCGTAAGTTATATTGTCTGACTTAGGCTAACATCTAATGGGCATCTGGCGGATTTCACCGGTTTTCAAGTCCATAGGTAATCAATCTGCTTCAATAAATCAAGAGTTGTAGGAACGCATATGTGAAATATAGGCGTCGCAGCCAAATGGTATAACACAGTATTACAAGCTCACATGCCGGATTGAAAAATGTAATGCGGTTTCTTCATGTTCAGCCAGATACGGTCTACAAAGCGTCGTTCAAAGTAAAGACTAAGGTATTGTGCTGTGTAGGGTGACTATAAATGACGAAGAACAATTTTTTATTGAAATCCCAAGACTTTTATAAGATTCTAAACTAAGTAAAACCAAGTATATAATGTACCTCAAAATGTAACGATAGTCTCAATTACAAGAACAAGAAGATTATAAAATTATGTTAATTTTGGATTAAGTTGTGGTTACAAATCCTAACCTAACCTAACCCAACTGATATTTATTAAAATACTTTTGTTACCAAAACCCTTTTAGAATTGTCACAATGTAATGTATTGACGATGCGCCCGTTCTTATGTGGGCTACACGATACTGCCGTTTTGAAGAATATAAATGATTCATTCAATGTGGCGCAGTTCATCCTGTTCTTTTTTAGGTCATCCGGACACGGCAATCGGAGCTTGGGAAAATTATGAAAACGGATGGAGTGCCGGTGGTCTGAAGATTCAAATTCTTGAGCCCCAATTACGTTTGAGAATTATTTACAATGGTCTTCTCAAAAGAGTTCACGATGGATTAAATCAGCACGTTCTCATGAACTTTATGTGAGTTTATTACTAATTAATATCAATGTTTTACTCAATAACTCAAAAGCTTGCAATAACAAGCGTAAAGGACCAAAATAAAAAATGGGTTCCCTACGTCCGAATAAAAAACGGGACCCTTATAAGATCGCTTTGTTGTCCGTTCGTCCGTCAGCCTATCACGCACGACTCTTTTTCTCAGAAACGTGTGGAGTTATCAAGCTAAAATTTATATACGATTCTTAGGTATGCACTTCCATAGAGTAATGAAGGGCTGTTTATGCTGTTTAGATATTATCAAGGTATCAAAACCTATAGGGTATTTTCTGTTTAACTAGAATCTAGAATCATACAATTTGTGAAGAATATAACAGCACTAGAAATAAAATCAAGAATCGTAAATTTATAAAACAAAAAAAATATATCAAACTTTATCGGAAAAACGAACAAACTATTTAGGTATACTTAGAAGTTTAAACGGGACGGCTTAAGTACGCGAGTCCGACTCGAAGGCAAAAATATTACTAATGCCAATGCTTATTTTATGTAGATGGGCATCAGCATCAGAGTGTGTAAAGTATCCTGAGGACTGGAGTATACAAATGGCATCGCAAGCCCTTGCCCTGGAGCCTTGGCGGGATGGTGACTGGATGAATACTCTGTAGGATATCATGCTCGCTGCTTTATTTACTTATTACAGACTTTCTATACAGTAATACAGCCCGTTCATACGGGTGCAAAAAGGATAGGTATATTTTCTTTAAACTCACAACGAGGTTGTCGTTAGTTTCGTCTCTCAAATTGTTTTAGTGTGCATAACCCTGAGTCCGCTCACTAAATAAGATAAGCACGCTAGAGCACTATGCCTGTAGATCTCTAGTCTTTGTGAGATGGAATGATGTATACCTTTAGGTAGGCCAAGCCTACCTGTAAATAATCATCAATTAGAAGTAGGTACATTTAATAATATTAGGTACTTCCAATACTAGTGGGCAAAACAATGCGAGAGAGACGCAGATTATTTAATTGTTTTATGAAATTGTAGGGATAAAATTTGCGAAGGCAGCTGGATACAATGGGGTGCTATGCAAGGAAGATTCCAAGCTTTTGACAGCCAAGGAGTTGTTGAAACGAGTGAATATTTAAGAGTCAGAGGTGTAAAGGAAAGACGTTGGAACTCTGAAATCCAAAGTCCAAAAAGATCAGTAGTCATCGTAGCGTATGCTACAGATGGTACTGCTATTTATCTGAAAGCTTCAACTCATAAAGACGTTTTGACCAAGTTAGTATTAAAATGATAATTTTATAGGTATAATTAAGAATGTGAAAGATTTTGTGATTGTTTTATTAATTTAAGATTTTTTGTAGATGTATATATGGAAACGTTAGATTACCCAATAGTGAAGTTGTGAGCTTAAAGTCAACTGATTTCGTTGTATCGGATTTCGCTGAACATTCAAAAGAGATACCAAAAGCTTATACGTTAAATATTTCTGGTAAGAAATTTGTAAAACCGACGAAAGATATATTTTATAGTATCTATACTTTATCTTATTTAAATTCCAATTTTTAGCCAGGGACCGAAACTTGAAACTCGTAATAAGAGTAAACGATGCCGGCGGTAAGCTGTATGAAGGTGTTCCATACAAGCTGAAAACATTATTCAGGCCCATCCACATAGCCATCGACAATTACCATGGCACTGGTATTCTTGAACTTGGTTATGAACTCACAGGTAAGCTTACTCTCAAGCTTTGTTTTTAACTTCATAAGCTTTTTTGGATATGAATGTATTTTCGAGCATATATATTTTGTTTTTCTAAGAAAGTAATCACCGGCTATTAACTAAGCGAATGACAACGAAATAATAAAGAGAAAAAGGGGTTCTACTAGGTAATGTAATAGGTCTGAGTTTATATTTTAGGCTCAATGCAGCCGAGAACTCGCATGTCGCCCAAACCCTCCCTTCGCTGGTTGCCGAAGAAAGAGGCTGGTGAAGTAGGTTACTGCTTAAATTTTGAAGATAAATCAGCAACGTGTACAGACCTAGTTGGTGGAAAAGGAGCTTCATTAGCATTGCTATCGACTCTTCAACGGCAGGAGGTATGAGGCTTTGTTTACCAAAATAGTATTCAGATCCATATAACAATGTATACAATTGGTAGGCAGATAAAGAAGCTTTAAAATTATTTTTCAGGGCTATCGCGTGCCACCTGGTTTTTGTCTAACAACAAAGGCCCTAGAGAAACAACTTGAGCTAAACCAAAATCTTAAATCAGCTATACTAGAAATTCAAGTCGCTAATGAAAACTACGACGAAAATAACTTCAAGAATAAATGTAAAAGGTATAATCTTAAAAAAAAATAAAAAATACAGTTACGTTGAAATCGATATACTATTAAAGTTAAAAGTTTATTCGCAGTGCATCGGAACTAATAGCCAAAACAGATGTAGCAAAGGAAATAAGAGAAGAAATATTGAAACATTTAATTAAGTTACGGGAAGTTGCACTGGCTCAAAATCTAGGACCGGAGCTACATTTTGCTGTTAGATCTTCGGGTATAAAATAACATTCATCTTACAGCTACCTAATATTCTTAAAGTTATAGAAAAACAATGAATGCCTTTTTATTAACCTAAAATTTACACAATTTATCCTAAAACAGATCTCTCATAGTTTCCATACTGACGAATTTGGATAAATCTCTGTAGGTATACCTAAACGTTAGCACAAAATAGAGACCGTATTTTTTACGTTAATCACTTCTTACTACTTATATAGTTTTTTTCTAAACAAATTTCATAACAAAATATTTACTAATGGGATTTTATGTGTATAGCCGTTGGGGAAGACAGCGAGGCTTTATCAGCTGCAGGTCAAAATGAGACGATACTGGGATGTACCAGTGACGAGAACGTTTTAAAAGGAATACAAAAATGCTGGGCATCAATGTTCGCCTTTACCAGTGCTTATTACCGTAGGTAAGAAAAAAAATCAGGAGCTAATGCAAAAACAAATGCAACGTGCGAAGTGTAAATATTTTCCTTCGTTCCTAGTCACCCAAAAAACGATTTGACACATAACCATACCGATCAATACATTTGAAAACATTACATTTAAAAGGTCAATAAAACTTTTAGACAAAATGGACAACCATGTGTTTGCGGAGGGGCGGTAGTAGTTCAGGCATTAATAGCACCTGTTTCTGCTGGAGTTATGTTCACTCGCCACCCTCAAGCTGGGGACCCGTCGCGGCTGCTCATCACAGCGAATTATGGACTGGGTGAGGTAGGTGATCAGCGGAAGGTTCTACGAATATATTGGAATATAATCAAGAGGCAACATTTAAAAACGAAATATTTTAACCACAAATTAGAAGTTTAAATTGATTTTTATAATTTAGTAATATGCCTTTTTTGTTTCTTGTTATTAATTATGTAATAAATTATGTGTGCATATTAATAAAATCTACAATTTCCTTTATAGAGCGTTGTATCAGGTACTGTGGAACCTGATACTATAGAAGTATTCCGAGGTAAAGATACATTAAAGATTAATAAGATACTACTAGGGTCGAAAACCAAACAAATAAAAGCGTCTTGTGGCGGAGTTACCACTGAAGATGTCTCCGAAGTTGAGAGAAATCTTCCTTGTTTATCAGATGAGATGATAATAAGGCTAGCAAAGATTGGAGTATCGCAGGAAGAACTTTGGGGAGCTGGAAGAGATATTGAATGGGCTGTGACTAAGGTATTTATAATCTATTACTTTTCTATGTTAAAAGAGCTTATTATGTGTGAAGAATATAAAACGAAGCTTTTCTTTATGGCTTGACTAAAACCTACCTAGTATTATAATGCTTTAGAATTCACTTTTCCCCTAACTTTCCCTATTTTTGTACAGACGGATATATTTCTCGTGCAAGCACGACCGATTACCTCATTGGAACGTTGGACAGAAGAAGAATTGCTTCATGAAAACGATGATGCCATTATGTCTGATGATGAACTAATTTCTTTTGCGAATGCCGGAGAGGTCAGTGTAGTAATTTATGAATATTTAATTGACTTTTTTTTGATCCGAAAAAGTTCTACCTTCTTCTGATCTGACTTTTAGGTATTCTCAAGTCCAGTATCTTCACTTTCTTACGATCTTGTAGCCAAGCCGTTAAGGAGAGGTACTAGCAAACAAATGGGAACCCTTGGAATTTATGATGATAGTTTGACAACAACACACAATCGTATCACTTTTAATCTGTATAATGTAAGTATATTGTTTTCAATATCTACAAGAATGTTTTAAAGTGTAATAAATAAAATTAAGTGTTGATGTATGTTTTAATGTGTATGTATATAAATTAATTTTTGTACATTTCTATCCCTAATTTTTAGTCAATATATCGAAGATTCCCTAAAAAAATTGATATCGGTATTCGAATGATAGAAATGGCTATTCACGGACACACAGTTGCAGATTCAAACATTCGTGATATCGCACGTCATCGCCATCGTACAGGGCTCATTAAGAGTTTAGAAGTATACTTTATATTACTTGAGGTGAGTCTTCATTATATTTTTCCGCATACATGGGCTTCGATTGGAAAGATACCCTAGGGGATTTTTGCGAACAAAACATTGTTAAAATATTTGGAATATCATTTTTGGTTAAATTCTATTTTATCGCTTAACCTATCTTTGATTTTTTGTTCTTTTGTATCTGGGTAATGATGATGATAGTGGTAATAGTTAGATGTTTACACCGCTACTTTCACTACTTTATATTTCAACATTATTAATATTTATGACAATTTTAGTGTTTGTTCAAATCCTGGTTTCGGATGAAAAGAACAATAAAGGATGTTAATAATATGTCAATTGACAATTTGAAGAGTGACAACAGTAGTGACTTTTTGAATGCGTTAACTGATTCATACGAGTCCATTTATAAATTTTCTTTTAACCACGCAACGACAAGTACTGCAAGTACTGCAAGCCAGTTTATTGCCATGTCGGTACTGATGGAGGGTGAAAGCGGTATGGGTTTTGTTCAATAATAGGTTTATACTTAAGTCACTTTATTACAATACATAGATAAAGACAATAAGAAATGTCGATTATTTCAGATTTTACAATAGAGCGATGCAACGAAATTAGCGTTCTGTTAAGTTCCGGTGGTGTACTCTCTGCTGAAGTACCTCTAGCGTTAGAAAAACTATGTCAGACGATAGAAAAGTCCGGAAAAATTGAAGAGTTCAGAGTACAAAAACCAGTTGAAGCCATGACCTGGTTAGAAACGAATTTACCACAAGTTTTTCAGGAAGTCAAAAAGTTTATGAAGGAACACGGTCACAGAGCAGTTATGGAAGTAAGTGAAGCTGGTTTAAAGTTCCATATTCACGGACATTAAAACTTTAGATACTTTATTATTTTTGTTTTTAGTTTGATTTAATGACTAAGCCATGGATATTAGTACCTCAAGAGTTAATGGAGGTTTTACAAAACATGAAAGCCAAGGAAGAGAAACAGAGAACTAAAACGAGCCATGAAATAGTGAATTCTTTACAAACGCCTAAGAAGTCTGGAACCAGGTAGGTTTCCATTTTTAGCCTCCATTAGCATTTTTTTTCCTGTTATTACATATCCTAAACAACAAAATATTCTAACACAGTAAGTCCTTTTTCCAGGGCCTGGATTTCGCACAATTTGCTTTACAATAAGTTTTGCACAGCAACGAGTTGAACCTTTTATTTCTTTAATATTACAGGGCCGTCCTTCGGTGGTTAATACCTGTCCTAAGAGCAACCATTCGTCAACGAGAGTGTACTAAAGCATATTTAATTCTCTCGGTCCATAAAATGAGAATAGCGGCTATTCAATTGGGAAAACTATTGGTGAAACAATGGTATTTGCCATACGAAGACTTGGTTTTCCATTTTAGATTACATGAATTAAAAAGATACGTACAAACAAGAGATCCTGCTTTGTTGAAAAAGTAAGTGCTTTAACAAAATAAGAATTTTGAAGGTACTTGCACTCAAATTTCTTATTTTTGTATTGAAATCCGTCACATTATGACTCTTTAACCGAAGCTTCGATAGAAAGATACCAAATAAAGTAAATGTATATTTTTTGTTAAATAGCGGTCTCATAAGTCATTAATTTATTTCAAAATGCAGGTTATATTATTTTAAATATAATTGTAGAGCAATTTAATTGTAGAGCAATGCAGCGTCGCCAGTATTACCCCATATGGTGTAAGCTACGATTTAACGAACTTAACACTGGGTGGGTAGAAGCCATTAAGCCACAAGTTGCTAATTTGACTGCTGATGACGTTAGAATTGATGCGACTTCAGTTTGTGGGGGCGAAGTTGTCGCAAGGGCCTGTGTCATCAAAGACTTTTCAGAGGTGGGTTTTAATCTATCTTTTTTTTTTTTAATTTTCCATCTACAATTTTCTACATATCCAACATATAACGAAACAGTTAATTAGTTGATAATTGTTAGTTTGAAACAAAATAAAGTTAGCTTAAGAAAAAAATGGATCGTGGAACGTCTAATGATTTTCTCATGACTTTTGTATTATTTTTATAGATTAATCAGTTAAAAGATGGAGACGTTCTAATAACCCACTCAACTGACATCGGATGGTCTCCATACTTTCCACTGCTGACTGGAATAGTCACAGAGCTTGGTGGAATTATATCTCACGGTAAAAAACCATTGTAACTAGTACTTAATCCAATTACAAAAACCAACACAATTTTTAAGGTTTTAAATGGTTCAATTACTCCGTTTTCTTACAGGGGCTGTGATAGCTCGTGAATATGGTTTACCTTGTATCGTCGGAGCTGGATTTGCTACTGATATTTTTAAAACTGGTGATACAGTCCGTCTGTCAGGTACAGGTGGTTTCATAGAAAGAATCAAAATAGCATCACCCAATGAATAAGATGGAATCAGTTTCAGGTTATTCCTTGTCCAGGTTAACCTTGTGTCTCGATCAAACTAGTTTTCGGGTAGTTTATACTTTTTAATGATTTGAAACAGCTACTTTTAAATAAATAAAATCTTCAAAAAATAATAAAAATTCTTTGATTGTCTGTTGAGCGTTGAGCAAAAATTTGAAATAAATTGATTCAGTTTTAACATAAATTAAAAATAACTAATACAAAAATATCAAATACATTTTAATAAAATATTCACTAAAGGAAACAATAATAATTTATAAATATAACAAAATACGAAAATTAGACATATCGAAAAATATAAGTACATTTGTTTGTATGGGATTATGGAGCTACTAAGCACAAAAATCATTTGAAGATTAAAGAAGAACTATTTTCTATCGAACTTAATGCAAAAAGATAAAGGCTATGTCTTGGTTTGTGTGTCATCACTAAATAAAACCATACCGCCAACGCAGTCATTAACAAAACACCATGTTTGGAATCATAGTTTTGAGTTTCAAAATTGACTCAAAATATTTAGCACCTTTTGAAATTCAACGTAAAATTTCTAAATGTTATTAACAAGTTCATCACTCTTCTTGTCCGTTCGCTAGGATGAGTAATTCGAAGCAGTTAAAAGCGAAAGGTCTTCCGAATATAACTACATGACAGCGATTGGCGGGACCTTTGACGGCACCGATGAGATGGGACCCTCGATACAACACTCGTCCGATATGCACGTCGGGTGCCACCCGGACAGCACCGTTTACTATCGGCCCAGCACGGTATGCCAACCATTCCACGTCAGCATTACATATTACCTAAGAAGTTTAGAGAACAGTTACACAAGCATATTCACATATTCAGAACCTGTTCAAAACAACAGAATTAGAAATTCTCACCGTAGACAGAAAACACACAGAAGGCGTACGTATTCAAAAAGAAGAAAAATCAAATCTCTGACAAAAATATCGTCCAAAGTCTTTGATAAAATGTGTCAGCTTGGTAGAGCTTACGATGGGTGTAGATAGGACTAACTTGATAATGTGAGTATCGATAAACTTGGGATTCGGCGTAGACGAGGCAGCACTGCTGGGAGGGCACGAGCGCGGCGGGCAGCACCTTGCCGCGGTGCGTGGTGCGCGCCACCCACACGGGCTCACCGTGCAGCACGCCCGCGCGCACCGCGCCGCACGGCACCGCGCCGCCCGCGCACACCACCCACACCGGCGCACTACGGTTACACGCCCCTATCCATTCTACCAATTTAAACATTATCATTAATATTTATGTTCAAATACGTCCCATTACTTACAAATATTTTTCAACTTAACTTTACTAACCAGACATAACTGCGCCGTATTTTTGTTCCAAAAATACTTTCACATGTCCGCTGCTTTTTAGCCAATCTTTGTATATTTCTTGAATGTAGTTTTTCAAGCAACACCAGCGTCTGTAAACAAAAATGGCTGCATTATATTTCTTTATCTTTTTTAACATATTCTAAACTGCTTTTCCCTAAAAAATTATAGTTTCGCTAATAGCTTGCTTTTACCTACGAAAATTTCGGGATTCTAATTTCAGAATAAATATCCTACTGTTTGTATAACCACCTTCCTTCCACCTTCAGAATTAGACGAATCTTATTCGTTTGTATTATTTTGTTGATGGCATTTCACCGCGACGGTTGTATTGGATAGTACACCGGATATTTTCTTATTTACTGTCTAGAGCGCAAATTTTCAGTACTCTTTAGAGCCTAATTTTTTAGTAGGCGCGCTTTAGTTTTTGAACTTAATTTCCTATTTCGAATATTTTTGTGTTATCAAAAATAAAATAATAATAATAATCACATCACGACACACACATTGACTCAGCCCTACAGTAAGTATATTAAGAACTTTGTACTGACATTTTGAAAATACCGTACTTACTGATCGTATATATTTGTATAAGAACTGTTAATATCCAAATCCGTGTCTTCTAGCGCGTTCACTTTTTTCATCTGTACACAATTCGGTAAACGGTTGTTATTTTGAATTAAAAAAGAAAACCTTACTCTATTAACTTATCAATGCTTACAATAAAATGAATTCGTTGAGTCCATTGTTTAAGGATGTCGTAAATTTTCAACATCTGGTTCTGGCAGTCTTTGTACGAATCAGTTTTCTCTGTTAAAAGACTCGAAGATGAAATCTACGAAATTCAGAAATAACTTACTGTGAATGCCAATAAGAACTCACCTCTGTAGATTATACAAAACATGTTTTGTAAACAAAACAGTATATCGATACGTACTTTTTTGTCATTGTATCTGAGATCAAGTCTTAATGATAGTTGGCGAATAAAGATGTTATATTGAAGCCATTGAAAAGTTTCTGTGTACACGTTCTCGAAGAACCTTTCCCAAATTTGTTTTACCTCATCTGAAATGTCGTTATTTATTAGTCATGTTAAGAGATTTTATTTTATAATAATAAAGTGATAAATACCAGTCGATTCAAAAGAATCAGTCTTGTACGATAGTATTCGTTCAATGATGTCTTGAAGCCAATTCTGCCATGTTTTCACGTTCCACATTAAGCTCACCATCATTGCATGCCAATCCGTCATTTCATTAGTTGATACTGCCCCAGTACCTACGATGATGATGGTAACACGCATAATAAAAGAGATTTTGTTATAGGAGCCGGTGTAAAAGTGAATTGAGACTTTGGTAAACTACATCTTCGTTATAATACCTACTTATACCTACTAATGTTAAATGAAAAATTAGCAAGAGCGTGATTAGCTATGAGGTATAAGTACTTACTATTTGGCATTCTTATAACAAACTACCAACATCTAATTAGGGATCTACCAATTAATATATTTATTAAACAACATATTTTCCACATACTGCATGTAACATTCTCATCTTCAAATAATCTATCATTGATTGCTTCGGATGAAGAAGACTGAACCTCGTTAAGAATAAATTGGTCATTTAAATTGGAACCCATAGTTGTTGCTGTCTCGACGTATCGTTTCGGTACCGGAACAGTCATAAATGAATATTGAGAATCAGTCGAAGAACTAGGAAAGGATGTGTTCTGCTGAAAGTTGTTATGAATTGGTCTACTTAATCCTTCTTCGTCAACATCTATCACTGTCTCTATACTATGTTCAGTCAAAGAATATCCAGATTCAGAGATAAATTCTGTTCTTTCAGATAAATTTGCAGACAGGGTAAGACTCTGCGACAGTCTTTCTTCTTGTGACTTTGATTCAAAACTGGAACTAGCGACGAGTTTAGTGGGTTCTAGTTCTTCTCGAATATTTGATAGTAAGAGATAGTTTGCCTGTACTTGTTGACAACCAGGCGTCCTGTT
This sequence comes from Choreutis nemorana, assembly GCA_949316135.1. Lineage (NCBI taxonomy): Eukaryota > Metazoa > Arthropoda > Insecta > Lepidoptera > Choreutidae > Choreutis > Choreutis nemorana. Next base: position 8,508,247 of record OX438598.1, read on the forward strand.
TTTAGCAGGACAAGGGATAGGTTTAGCGGGACAGCTTTGAATGTCAATATCAATTCCGCGTCCGACGGCACGAGTTGTGCCGGGTATGAGATGCACGATGTCGTAGGGGGCGATGCTTTTTAGTGCAACCTTGGACACGTGCCGCGAGCATGAGCAACAAGGTTTAGAGCACCTACGGAGGATCTCGTCGCACCAGAGCTCACATTGGACGAACACGTTCTTCATACACTTGCATATTTGTATGCGTTCTGGAAAAAAAATAGTTTCAACCTCATGTTTCTTTACAGCTCATTAGTTTTTTAAACATCTGTACTCACGTGGCTGCAATAAGTTAAGGGCTAAGTAGTTAGTGGCATCTTCTATCACATCTGAAACAAAGAAAAGATGTTCACCAGTAGTTAAGTATCGGATGTTTGGATAAAAAAGAGATAATAAGTAATAAATTAAATGTTTACCATCCATTACGTTACTAAATTTTGGAGGAGTTTTGTTTTGCATTAAATTGTGTAGTTTAATCTCAATTTTTCTCCCAACAACTGGATCAGCTTTGCTGACTCTTAGTTGATCAGTATTTTTGCCGCGTAATCTGTAAATTGATGACACTGTCTCAAAAACCTTTTATTTTACAACGTACAAGTCATTCGTTTTTTATTCGTACGACCTTGTCTTAAATCTGAAACCTACGATTTATCGTAAAAAAAACAATTAATTGATTTAATCCCTAAGTTTTTTGAGAAAAAAAAGCACTTTTCTACTCCATCTCCAAATAATTTTCGAACTTCTCCATGTCTCAACAGCAACGTGTCTTTTTCATCACCCATTTTCTCAACTAAATATTTTAGAGCTTCCGTTTTCTCACCTGTTTACCAAAAACAAATTTTGTAAAAGTAATATTTCACATGATTTTTTTTCTACTATATCGAAACTTACGTTGAAGCATAATATATGAGGTTAGTAATTTTGCATTCTCACTGACGACCTCTGAAAAACATAGTGTAAAGTTGAATTAAACTACTTATTGTTTTACTTTTACCGATTAAGCCTAAAATTGTAGATTAAGTACCTTGCATATCAGATTTAGTATATCCTGATGGTGGAACCTGCGACATCATTTTGTTTAATTTCGACTCTATCTCAGACTTCATAGAGGAATTGGGTCGATTTATTAAATCTTCACAAGTTGTTAACTGTTTTAAGCTATAATAACCAAATCCAATAAATAAATCGGGTGTAGTAAGAACAACAACAGTATTTTTAGTAAGCAAAATAATTCATTTACGTGTTCATTGTTCGTATAAAAATTATTGAGTATTGTCTTACTATTTAGCCGAATCTTGATAGGATTTCGGAATATCACCAGAAATAAGTTGAGCTTCACCAGCTGTTTCCATCTCTTGTAATAATCTGACATAAGCCTCTATTTGTGGAGCTGGTTCGGGAGGTATGAAGTGTTATTTTGTTATTACAATATTTATAAGCTGATGATGAGAAACTACGAAGGTAAGGTTGGTAGGTAAGGAAAGTAAGGTCTAGTAATTACGGTAGCTTTACCTCTAAACGCATCGGCGATGATTTTGGCGTTCTTGGACATTCCAATCTGCTCGTTTCCCCATGATATTGTACAAAATGATGTAAACAACGATATTAAGGTCACAATTTTTACCTGGTTTATTCACTGACTCCGATAAATAATCCGCAGCTTCGTCACAAAGTCCTAAATCATGAAACGATAATATGAATATCTAAAACCATAAACCCAAGAAAGATTTCAATAAGACAAGAATTCTAAAAAACACCTTTTACAGAATTACAGACTTTCCTTGGCATCGAGCTGTGGCGCATGGCTTCTTTTAGTTTTTTTGATAGTTTATTCGAGACTTCATGACAAGGCTCTTTGGTTTCAAATGTCTTTGTTTTCTTCAATCTAAACAAGAATATATAAAGAATCTAGAAAACATGATACAGCAGCATAGTGTGTGGTTGGGTGGGTTTATGTAGTACATACCATATCGTTGCTTAGTTCCTGTGACACAAGTTCTTACGATACTTACTGCAGGGCTGAGTCAATGTGTGTGTCGTGATGTGGTTATTATTATTTCGAAAATTGTTGCTTCATTTCTTTTGAATCGATTCATCATTTTAGTAAGTTACTATTAAATGCATGTATTTGTGAAAAAGATATCATGTGTTGGACAGAGGCCTTCCTCTATTTTTAATCGCCTTTCTGTATTCGTTATCGATGAGTCTAAATTTCGGTGAATAGGTCCATCATGTCGATGAACGACATTTTGAAGTAATTACCAATGAGCATTATTCATCAAGAGAAAAAACAAACCACAATTTAAATTCCAAAAAACATTAACTTGTAAACCAGGACACAAAAAATGCTTTTTTGAAATTCATCCCATTAGTCAGTGACATTATAAAAGATTATCTGTTTTTTAATTATGTACGTAAAGGTATGGTTATGTGTACTGGTCACAAAATACCATACCCTTACCTTTGCGCTGAAAAGAAAAAGCTTTCTGCTCCACCGTCTTCTGTTGCTAAAATTTCACTGTCTTTGTTTTGCATGCCAGCTATTAATGCATCCCGTGCCATTGTTTTGTAACCTTAAAACAAACATTTTGTTTCAGAATTTACATCAAGACGATACTTTTTTATAATGTTAACAAAAACTCACTTTTAGCAACAAAGTATTCAGAAAGAGCTCGAGCAGATTCAATTGTTACATCTGAAATTAATAGAGTTCAAGAAATTAAGTGTCTTAATGTATTAGGTTATTCAATACCATTTTAAAAAAATCTTTTATTCGTTAAATTACCAAATTGTACAAAATTCCACATTAAACAGACATCCTTTATAAACTTTTAAAAATCATCCAATTGACCGAAAAAAAAAACAGTTATCCAGAAGAAATTATTATTTGTTTGATAGTAAAACAAGATATATCAAGCGCGTTTTATGAACCCTTTTGTTTCCTAATCCATTGATGAATTCTAGCGATCACTTGTAAGAACATAAGTAATCAATGTTTATGTTTTGCCTTTAGTTCATTCCAAGATGGCCGCTTCAATATTTGTAAGGAAATGACATTACAACTAGGCTGTTCACACGTATTTGCCCGTGGTGTTTGTATATTTTATGTTTCAAAATAATTGTTCAATTTCATTCTTTTCGCAATTCTCTGCCAATTGATTCAAATGTGTTTTTAAAAACAGTCAGTCCAGATTTAGTTCTATATCGTAGTTCCTATATCAGCCAACCCTATTAAAGTAAAAAATGTATTATGGTAATTTAACCTTGCATTGTTTCTTCTAGATGGGGAGGAGTAACCTTGCTGACGAGAGTACACAGTTTCCTTTCAAACTTCCTTTGCAAACGAGCCGTATCTCCAGCTTCCTTCACTGACTTGTCTACTGGCTCCGGTTCATTTGATAACCTAAAAATAAATAACATTTATTTACGTGGGTTTGCTGCTACTCCTGTTCACTAGAATCTACAGTGGCGTCCTTTGTTTACTATTTACCAAAGAAAGAGATGCTTAAAAAATATACTATCCGTTATCTCTACTACCCGATATATCAAATATCGTATTTATTTAATTTCTTAAGACAACTGAAGCGAAGTCACGTAATTTCACATTCAACCTGTACCCACTAGTAATTTGCAAGTAAACTTACCACTGTGAAGCTTGCACGTGTGACAACTCAGTTTGGGGTTGCTGGTAAAATGTTTCACCTCCTTTGCCACGGAGTTGCTTGTGAAGGATGTCTGACGCCTGCAACCGATCCTTATCTCCTTCCATACTTCCATGTGTTTTATCAATCACTAAACAAAAATAAATATTTAGATTACTTTTGTATATTTTTTTATCTTTTTCAAGCAAATACAACCAAGATAAACACCTACCTGGTTTACTACCTTGTTTTTTGCTGGTTTTACTTGCTTCATCCTCTCCAATACCAGTCCCAGATAGTTTTATATTCGCTCCAGCGTTGTTGTCATTACTTGTAGTTATTGTTTTTGCAGTATCAGCCTTTACAACACCACTGTCTGACCCTGCTCGGTGGTCTGATTGATCGGGTTTACCACTAGGTTGATTTCCACCATTTGTAACGTGACCTTTAAATTGAGAAGCATCTACAAAGTTGAAGTAAATAATAAAATTAAAGATAGTTAATTCGGGATCTACAAATTTACCTCCATCTCTGTTTAATACTGATAAGTAATTCCCAGTCTTTTCAATTGTTTCTAAAACGAAAAAACAAACAAAACGTAAGTAAGGTACAAAAAGGTGTTTGCAATTGATATAGAACGGTGTGTAACTGTGATATTTAAAAAATCACGGAACTTAGAATAGGAGTTTAGTGGTAAAGGATTTAAATAAGGATAAAAGATTTTATTTCACTATATGTATCTATGTAGTTGTACTGTACAAATATATAGTTTGATTCAAATAAGTCGGGACTAATGTTATTACGACTTATTGTCGTTGACCCTCTATTTCTGCCAGGGGAATCAACTCGGGGAGTCGCATATTTATTGTTGTCAATGGTTTAGATTTTTTATTTACGTTAAAAACCGGTTTTTAAGAGTTGATTAATTTGGGCTTTTGATTTGATTTTTTAATAATACTTTAATTTACACCAGTTTTATAATAAAATTTCAAATAGTAAAACTATTTACTAAAACTAACTAAACTACGGATAAAGAATGCTTCTCAGATATTTTGATATTTATAATAAATATCTGGGTATTGCGGTCTTCTCTGGTAGGGCACGCGCTCACCTTGCCCTCTACTACGATACATTAGTTGAGGTTTATTAGCGGTAATTGTGGTACATGTTTATCGTATCGTTTCCTAAAATGATGTACATTAGTACACAGGCGTCAAGGAATCCTCGGTTTATTTAAATCAGATTATAGATACTCGTAGGGATTGTGTTTGGTGCCTACACCACTTTATTTTGAATTGAAATAATTGCCTACCTTTCATTTCTTCTTCCAAAGGTTTCGGTGTGACATCTTTAACAACTATTTGCAAGTCCGACTTGATCTTTGGGGCAGTCACTGGATCGGGCTCAAGCACAAACAGAGCTTCAGCACTTTTTAATCTAGAATTCGTTTCAGATTACCAGTTAACCTGCTACTTACAGAACTTTAAAACAATTATGTATTATTATAAAAAACGAATACTCACGCGGTGCCAGCGTTGGCTTTTTTCTTTAAATGCTCAGTTTCCGGCTCAAAATTTTCATCCCCTTTTTTAACCAATTCTGACACAAGCAACTTAAAAGCCTCGCCTTTTTCACCTGTTTGTATACATTATAAACTTTGATTTCAAAGTGGTGACCATATACATTATGAAACACTAGTTTGACTAAAACAAGACAATATTTACAAAAAAAACTTACCCTCATCGACGGCACGTTGTGATAAATACTTCGATGACAATTCAAGAGAATCTGAAAGTTGTATAAAAAGTTGTTCTTTCTCACGAAGACAGTTTGGCAGTGTCAGTGGCAGACAGTGTTAGCACTTAAATACATTGATTTAGTGAATATAAACTCTTTATTTAGGGGAATTCGAGGTTATACACAATAAAACATTATGCATGTACACGTTAAATCAAAACTACAGTCAACGTGGCTTCGCGAGAAAGAACAACTGTATTTCCGAAGAAAGAAAGTACAGTTGGGACAGATGTTATTGATATTTTAGTTTACAGGTGGTAGATCTCCGTGCGAGATTGTCTGGGTTGGTACCACCCTCCTTACTATTAAAGTAATGTTTCGATGCGAAGGATTGGAGAGCTAGTGTAATTACCGGCACGAGAGTTATAACATCTTTACCTCTACACGGGCAACGCATTAGCGGTGCCCTTGGCGTTCCAGATTTCAGGGGCATCGTCAATAAGCGACGGTATCACTTTCACTTTTGTTTGCCATTTATATGGAATAAAAAATCAATCAATCCTTATTGAGACAGTAACATATGAGTCATCATCATCAGCCGAAAGACGTCCACTGCTGGACAAAGGCCCAGGGTTTTCCACACAGATCGGTCTTATTCTGGCGTTTTCCACGATCCTTACTAGATCGTCGGTATAACTTTTGGGAGGCTTGCCTACACTGCGTCTTCCGGTACGCGGTCGCAACTTTTCGGACTTATCTATAGTCCATTCTGCATGTAATGTGCCTTGCTCATTTCCACTTAAGTTTCAGAATTCTGAGAGCTAATTCGGTAAGTTTGGTTCGGTACTAAAATATTAAAATTATATATCGCTCGATAGAGATTTACCTTTCATTTCATTTTGCATATCACTCGGCGTCACTCCTTCCATAGTTTTAGCCAGTTTACTGTGAATTTCTTTGGTTAGTTCTTCGTCTTCGTGAGTAACAGTTAATCCTTTCGCATGTTCTAAACTGTTGAAACAATTGAATTAGACAAGGTATTGTTTTCCAGGTTATCACCGGTAAGTTATATGATTACGAAACTTACTCATCAGCAGCTTTGTCGTAGGTTTTACTTGCATTATTCTTTTGATAAAGTTCCTCGTTTGGTTTTTTTTTCATTTCTTCTACTAAAAGTTTGAAGGCTGGTCCTTTATCTTCTACAAAAATAAGATCATATACTGAATTTTTTGTTGTGTTTTACTTAATTTTTCGTTTTATTTTATAATATTGTGACTTTTGAGCTTTATTTGTACATACTGAGATATACAATAAGACAATTACAGTAATTGCTCATTGTATAAAAATAAATATTAAACAGTGCACTGAAATAATTTGAATAAGTGCTGTAATAAAAAGAAGTAAACTACGGCTACGGGTAAAAGTTATATAATAGTGTCACAGTCGAATCCCGTTTCGACTACGAACTGTGACTACGAGTCTACTACGAACTTACTACATGATGAAATGCAAATCAATTGTTTTAAAGCTAAAGTAGTAATATGATTTGTGATTTGCGAATACATACTATTATATTCCGCAACTTGCGCCAAATAATCTGAAGCCATATCAACAATTTCTGAAATATCGAGGAAAATTGCCTTTGTTATTAAATGGTGAAGTGGTATGTGCTCACATTCTTTTAAATTGTAAGCTAGGCTTACTCCTTTGAAACACATGTTTTTGCACAGCTAACAAAAATAATTTTAGAACAACATTAATTTCGTTTAAAAGTAAACATATAAGATAAGTGTAAAACCTTTCATGTGAGGGACGAGATTATTCGGGGTTACTGATTTTACTGTTGACGAGAGGTCCCTTCTGAGTGTATCTGATAAAGCTCCATTTACATCGGGAGCTGCGAAATCTTGCGCAGTTTTAAGTCTACAAATTAAATATTGTTAAATAAAGTTTGTGGGTAAATGATAATTTAGTTGAGGGCGTGGTAGCTCAGTTTATTAGGTGCCTTGGTTAACCGACCGAGCCGACGTGACAAAGTAGGTATCTATTTGTAATGATTCTTTATAAAAACATAACTACCTTATATCTGTCAAGATACATTTTTATATATAACGAAATCGGATTAGTTACACTATTTATAGTTCGAGAGAGGGTGGAGCGTTTTCTGTTATCTTAGATTTTTAATAGCAGAATAACTATTAAAACAACGGAAAAGTACATGAAAAAAGAGCACCACGCGAGCAAAGATGAAAAAAGATTTAAAAAACTAACTCATGTGATCCTTCACCGTACGTCATATTACTTTTCCCATAAGATATGAGTTTATCAGTTCCTCTGTCATTCATTGCACTATTTAGTATTTTAAAAGCTTCCAGTTTTTTCCCTTAAACACAAAAACACTTTCTAATACATTAAAAAGTGATCGCAAGTTAAAGTTATTTAATAATATTACAATTTGGTATAGCTTAAGTAGACATAATATAGTGGTGTACGATAAATATACTAGATTCTAGAGTAGAGTAGAGAAAATCAACTTGATGAAGCTCAGTCAGATTGTAATCTAAGCTTGTGGATAAGTATCTACACCATCCAAGCTAGCCATCAGAAGATTTTTTTAAATTAGGCAGGTACAGTAACATTCCATACCTTTTAATTTTGATGCCGCTTTACCGTACCCTTTTTCTGAAAAAAAAAACAATGATATCGATCGAAAATGTAACCATGTAAAGATGTGTACACAATATTTGATTTTATTTCAGAATTATTTCCAATAGGGAATAATTTAAATTCTAACAAAATAATTTTTAGACCCTAAGACTAAGCACCAAGTAAAATATATTACCTTCATGTAAGATAAACCCAGTCTATACCGAGGTGTCCAAACTACAAAAATTTACTCGTAAGCGCGAAAATAAACTACCATTTATCAGAATAATTGTAACTATAACTGATCGAATATCCTCACGATTTTTGTCATAAGTTTTCAATTTCATCTGAGTAATTTGCGAAAAAGTTTGACCTCCTCCCCGCGGTAAATACAGAAACTCCTTCTAGCGTTTTGCTAGTTGTTAAAATGATCTCATAGGAAACTTATGACATAATTATAAATTTTACATCGATTATGTAGAAAAGATTCAGCGTAAATTTATCAAACATCTTCAGTTCAAATGTTGTCGACTTGGTATTGATTCACCAAAGATTCAAGCTTGGAGGATCTTTTGGAGAGAGATTGCTTATTTTACACAAATTGTTAAATGATCAAATTGATTAATCTTTCCTTTTGAGTAATATCTATTTCAGATGTGAAAGTCATTGTAAGAATTTATTTTATGTTCCACCCACACATACAAAATATGCTGAAAACACTTTTCTCTTTCGAAGCCCTAATAATTTTAATAAGAAATTTACAAGTGATAATATTGACATGTTTACATCCTTTAATCAATTTAAAAAATCTTTGATAAAATATTTTTAAATTAATTCTCAATTTCCAGCTTAGTGTATTATGAGATTTCCATGTATTCTATTTATTGTTCATCTCCATTAATTTATTTTGCTTAATTTTTACCATGTTACGTTAATTGTTTGTTAATTATTCAATTTGTGATGTTAATGTTTATTTGTAATTTAATTTTTCTGCTTCGAATGTGAATATCAATCAGTGAAAACTTCATTGGTAAATGAAATTATTATTTGTTAATCTAAATTAAAATAAAAAATCTTGAGGATGTTCGATCAGTTCACTTCCATGTAGCAAACCCTCCGTACGTAAGTTTTGTATTTAAATGATTGTTTCTGATAAAATTTTATAAATTCTCACCAAACCCGACGCTTTACGAAGTGTAATGGAGGTGCAATTCACAACAACATAGTTACGTTACGCCGCCGTGCACTAAAATAGTGTAACATGCTTGTTTCAAAAATACTCCAGATTAGCAAGCCACTCTCAAGAAGTAACACAAAGAAGCTAAGATTGTGTGCTTAACGTCTTGCTGCCTGCGTAACATTCAAAGGGATTCGCCAATTCGCTCGTTTGACAATTTGACGAGCATCTATCCATTCGGGCAGGTATTTGTCATTTAATGGTAAAAAAATAAATGCATTTCTGGTTCTAAGCCTTTTCAATAAACTAAAATATACTACTCAAAACAAAATAAGGGCCACGAGGTATTTTGTCATTTTGGTGTAAATTATTAAACATTTACAAATTGAAAGTAGTAAAATATTGAGTATACAAACTCTTTGATACCTAAACTTTTTAATATTGTAGTATTCATCTAATGCTGGCAACAATTTTAAATAAAATTTGATTTAAAATTATTTTTGAAAATTTTGATTCCATTTTCTTTGTCGTTTTGCTTTCCTTAGCTTCTTGGTTTATTAGAAATTATCAGAGTTCATTGATTTCTCGAGTCAGAAACATCTTTTGAAATATGCCACAAGCACGCAGGCGTTATATGGACTCGCTGACAGCAACCAGAGCCGTTACAATGATTGAAGAAGGTCATTCGCAGCGATCTGTGGGTTTGCAATTGGAATTTTCTCGAAGAGCTATTCAAAATCTATGGAATCGTTTCCAAGAGACCGGCAGTGTTAGAAGAAGACCTGGTTCGGGCAGAGTTCGCATTACAACAGCTCAAGAGGATCGTTACATTCGATTAAGTGCGCGCAGAGATCGCACAACGACGGCCCGCAAGCTGCAAAATCGTTTACGGCTCACAACGGGTACTCGTGTCAGTGACCAAACTATTCGTAATCGATTGCATGAAGACCAGCAGGCATCAAGAAGGCAAGTTGTCCGTGTTCCATTAACCAGAAATCATCGTGCAAATCGTTTAAAATTTACCCGTCAACATTTGGACTGGGACATAAACCGATGGGGCATGGTGCTCTTCACAGACGAATGCAAAGTTATTTTTTTTAATGACGATCGGCGTATTAGAGTATGGAGAAGACGCGGCGAGAGATTTTCAGAAGCCTGCATCCATGAAGTCGATCGTTTTGGTGGTCCAAATGTAATGATTTGGGGCGGGATAAGCTTACACGGCAAAACTTAGCTCGCTATTTCAAATGAGGGTACTGTTACTGCTCAGCGGTATTTTGAGGAAGTTGTCAGACCACATGTGATCCCATTTGCCCAGCGAGCGGGTCCCGGATTCATCTTGATGCAAGACAATGCTCGTGCTCACACGACTCAAGCGACTCGGTTTGTACTGGAAGCGTCTCAAATTCAAGTCTTGCCGTGGCCGGCTAACAGTCCGGACTTAAATCCAATAGAGCACATGTGGGATCAGTTGAAACGAAGAGTTAGAGACGGTGATCAGGAAATCCACAACCAAAAGCAACTCATCAACGCTGTTAAAAGGGCCTGGGAAGAGATTCCAATGGAAAATGTCAGGCATTTGATTGAGAGCATGCACTCCAGGCTTCAGGAGTGCGTAGCGAAACGAGGAGGGCATACTCGTTACTAAAAGATGAGCATGGAGTATTTTCTTTTGTTTTCAGTAACTTTACATTGTTTTTATTTTTAACCTTAAATGTGATTTTTCTTTGAAAGGCAAATAAACTTTTTAATCATTATTATTGGAATAAGTTTATTGGTCTACACGGTAAAAACAACATTAGTTTTCGTTATGGAGACAAAAAATATATATTGTTTTTATTATTTTCATGGTACAGACAAAATACCTCGTGGCCCTTATTTTGTTTTGAGTAGTAAATATTTATGTAACTTACTATCGTCCTGTTTCGATGTTTCCTGAAATAAAAAAAACGGATATTTATCTTTTATTATTGAGTATAATGTTGCTACAATTTAAAGAAAATGCCGCTATCCTGATCAAAGCATGATATGTAGGTATTCAACAAGTTTTTACATACTTAAATAGGGAAATACAACTATGTACGTTTATTTACAAGAATAGATACATAACTAAAATCATCCTTCATTCTCCAACTGTAAAAAACATATAAACACGGGTTTAAAGAGGTGAATTAATAATAATGACGAGGTTTTGGAAAATGAAGAAAGATATGTAATTAGATAGCTTTCAGCTAAAATACATTAAAGCTTTTTTCTAAGTCTACCATAAAGTATCCCATGAAATTTACCTCTTTCACCTGTGTTTAAATGTTTTTCCCATTTAAGTGGATTTCCGGGATCTCATCCTTTTATTTTGAAATCTTGAAATTTTAATTACCTACATATAATTAACATTGCAACCAATTAAGGTTGGGCGACTGTTTAGCAAAACAATGATTTATGAAATCCTTATATTCCTGTCCAATTAGGCTGTCAAATTTTCGATCATAAAAACTTAAAAGGGAATTACAGTTAAATTATGTGATACTGTATGGTGTTAGGTATTCACTTTTTGGATGGTTCAGAAAATAATAGGTAACATTTGGTATTCATAGAAATTTTTACTACATATTTATAGATGTTACAAAGGTTTTCATTTTTGTTTTCGTTTAGAAATTTCATAGAACATATCAAATTCAAGTTGGGGCAGTAAGGGGAGGTCTTTGTTTTGTTTCTTTTTGACGGACTGTTTCTAATGTTGATGTTTTCTTCATTGCCTAGTGGAATACCAAAATGTATATTTAGTATCTGTGAATAGTTGGAGAAATGAGGAGTCAAATACCTTGAAACATCGATAAAGCAGATGCACTCTACAATTCAGGAAATTATTAACATTAAAAATAAGTTGAATCTAGGCTAAATACATATTGCATTTGTATACTCGTATCTATAATAACTGTTTAAAGTGTTAATAAAAAATTTTCATTAGTAGGTTACAAATAATAGTTTTTATTTTATTGAAAGAGTGAATGTTAACGTATGTGCAGTCAACAGTGATCAAAAGTAAAATTCGAATTGTAATTCGAGAATAAATCAAAGTTTGCTTACTCCTCCCATCATGTCAAGAAAATCGTCGGTATCGCCAGGGCCTCTTCCGGTTCGTCCAAAAATGTCTAAAATAAGAATAGATTGACAAACTGGGTGTGTAGCTTGCTATACTACTAAAAAGGAAATGGATTTAGAAAATCTACTAATTTAAATATAACTATCATTAAAGGTATTGTAACAAGTATTTTATTTTAAAGAACCTTATCTTGCAGTTTGAATTTTACGAAGTTGACTTGATAACCAACAAACTGCTGAAGGTGTAACTATCTAAGAAATATTCTTAACCTGATTCATGCTTAATTCGGTGGAGTTGACGGCATCTCTCCCTTGCGCACTGGATTTTGGACTTCTTTAAACAAAATAATGTGAACTTTACTTATCAAAGATCTTGTGTAGGCACCATTTGTTTTTTAACAATTTTTATTTTATAATATTAAAAATATATTGTTTAAGAGTTAGTTTAGGTATTTCAGAACAATTGTCAAAAAACTCAAACGGTGCTTACATAGAGGCTTACCTTTTAACGTAGACAGTGGCGCCCGCTTGAAATTGATGACAATTGTTCCGAAAAAAAAAAGAAAAAATATACGGTGTTTACCTTCGTCCTCGTCAAAATCCATCATGAGCATGCGATCGTCAGATTCTGATAGGATTTCATCAATCCAACACGCAACCTATAACAATGTTATCATAAACAATACAGTTAGTACATGTGTATATATGGATGTGAGTGTATTTTTTGTGTTACCGGCAGTCTGTGTAGTCCGGTATTCTATACCTTGTCAGTCAACTGTAAGATACCTAAAACGTATGGGTAATATATGAAATATCATTTATTTTCATACTTCATCTAGGTATTAGGTATTCGTATTTTTGATATGTGAGAAAATAAATGAGCGGGGACGGAGATGAAGTTTTTCATGTTTACGTACCTTTAGCGGGTAAAATTTTTCAATTTGCTATAGTTTACATTTTATTGAACAACTATATAAACCTCTCATGTTAGGGAAACAATAGATGAGCCTAGGTTTCTAACCTTATCTGAAACCTCCATCATAAGCTTGTCTCTTGGATGCCTGCTTTCCGCCGATGGAACTCTGGTATGCATGTATCGGCACATATCATTTAATATCACATTTGACAGTCGCATCATTCTGAAAAATAATTTCAATTAATATTACCGACATAACGCATCAGGAAAAAGATTTAGTTCTTCCTTTTCGGTATCGGAACTTTTTTACAGCAATAAGAAAAATTACCTTAGCCATCTGCTCAATTAATTTTAATACTTAGTAGTTTTGCTTAGTAAGAAGTAGATTGAAATTAGAATTCACAAGGTTTTTTTAAGCGTACAATATAGATTTATTGCCTACTAGCCTACTAGTACTACTCACTTCTGATTAAATGAAGAGTTAATAGATTTGGAAAGTTCCTATTTCTTCTGGTTAAGTTCGTTGCAGTTCCTAGACAGCTAGGGTTTTCTGGCACTTATCTAGCCTGTGCTTTATTGCTCAGGTGCATCTCATAGGACACCACTAGTTATTAGGAGTTGCAGTGGTGGAAAAGAGTTGGGCTTATGGCCCGCAAAAAAAAGATTTGGCATGTTAATAGCATACCCGTCAGCAAGATTGTAACAACCAGGAGTGAGGAGCCGTCGTTGGATGCCCCTTGCGAAAGCTACCGTTGCGTCACGCGCCCAGAGGAACCTCTTGTGCTGACACACTGCCAACTTGTCATTATTTTGTACACCACAAATCTTCTTCTTGGATCTCCTGACAATTCATTTATGATCTTTTATCACTGTCGTTGTGTACATTTACAATGGCAACACTGTCATCTATGGTTACCCTGAAGTAGTTAGTTCTAAAGAAATGACGTCTGGCCGCTTAAATATATACTAAATGTGTATTTAATAAAATACTAAAACAAAATATTTTAATTGTATTAAATATTACATTTCAATATTCTTTTTAAGATGGTAGCAGAGAGTGGTTATAAAAATAGATTTTAGGGACATTAAATTGTGAATTTTGACAATATAACAACGCGACGTGGTCATGGCGGCAAAGAAAAGCGATGTTAAGATCCCAGTATTTAATGGAGCAGACTATACTTACTGGAAAATACTGATACTGAAGTTTTTACAACACAAAAATTGTATATGTTGCTATGCTGACCTTTAGGTCACACAACGGTATTGTGGAAAATCGCGGTACTAAAATGACAAGCTAAAAGGTTTAATACATACTTCATTCTTTCAATTTTTCTCATGTTAATGAAGTATTCGTAAGCTTGATCCGGTTTAAAAGGTTCGTCTGCATCTAACATGCGCCTCAATTTAGCAATCTAAAAATAAAACAATACTTAAGTAGCTAGGTTTATGTGTACAGCGTTGGCTTTTGGGTAGATCGAAATTGTGTTTTTCAGCGCCCTTTATTAGGACTATATACTTTGACTGTTATGAACTTTTCTTATTTTTAGCCTTTCAGTCTTTCGTTACCTACGGAATAACCTAACGTGGAAATTTATTGTTTAATAGTCACAACTCTTTATGTGCTACCATTAGAACGGTTGCTCCTCTCAATCTACCCTATAGGCGGATCTGTGTATGAAATATTCTGAGTGCAAATATTGCTCTATTCAGAAATATTTTATATTTTGAGTATTTTAATCCCACCAGCGCAGTGCATGTACTGTGCGGAGGCTTAGTAGGGTAGTCAGGTGTGCAGGACATAGGCGTTGAGTTTCATTGGCACTCTTTAGGTACTATACAGATCATTAAAGGCCTACTTTTGTGTCATCCACAGATCTAAATCTTTAAAGAATCAGCAAAAAAACATAAACTTGATCTATTGAAAAAAAACTACCTACTTAGAAAGAGTATATGAGTAAACGTATTGAGTGATATTGGAATGATTTCCTAAACTTGTACAAATCATAATACCGTATGAGTAGGAAGCGTATCGTAGTGATCTCTCCACAATGCGATGATCTGTCGACGCGGAGGTTTAGCCATCTGCTCAATACGATCAGTCACCATTGCCTTATACTTCCTCAAGCATTGGGCGTGAGCGCGCCTTTGACGCCGCGTCAAACGAACATCTGTTGCTTTCGTACTTCTAAAAATGTTTTCAAATTAAAAATCTAACTAAAATCTAGTTATGTATTTTACTTTTTAATCTGTCAGAAATATAGTTATTTTATGAAATTATACCTAAGCGGCAGTTAGCCAACAAAAATTATATGTATGTATATGCCATTTCGAACCGCCTGCTTTTCAGCAGCAAATAGCAGCAATAGGTATCAGATGCGTTAAGTGCGCTTTGAAGACCCCGTTAAACCCCTTTTTGTAAAGTCCTATATTGTAGTCTTAGCCTACATTTTCACAAAACTTGCACATCTTGTTGTTGTGTTGATTGTTCTTTGAGCTTAATGGTATCGTAATACTACAGGTAAGCTTTTATAGACTAGAAAAATGATTATTCTAAGTGTCCACTAAGCATCAATACTTAAAAGCTCATGTAAATAGGTATATACGTAGCCTGTTCCTAATAGACATTATTCTGCAGGTATCTTTACCTTGGTTTAGCTGGAAAAGGAGGAGGTCGCACTGGAAGTTTAGGTGCGGTTTTATGTTCTAGGCGTGTGAAATGCCCAGTACGTATAGTGTCCGCGACCGAAGGAGGCCCAGTAGCTAACGAATACGGAGGGTAGGGTGGGTAAGATGGCGGCGGCGGCGTTTCTGGCTCGACATCCTCTTGCGGTATCTCTGTACAAACGAAGGTATAATGTTACCTGGTATAAGGCTTCAAGAGATGCATACAACTAGCATCTCCTGAAGCTATATAGTACTAAGTATAGGTACTGTGGCGAATCCAGGATAGTCGATTGGGAAGGGTTTGGTAGATCACTGTAGATAGATATTGGTTGCGAGGTTGTCTTTAAGTGGGACCAGACGTACAAATTGACATAGTCCCGATGTAAGCCAACAAGGCCACTTGCTAAGCAACACCTCACTTACATGTATTGGTTGATATAGTACTTTGATAAATAGAAAACATCCAAGATATCAGAGTAAATACCTACTCGTGTACTAGCAAAAATATGTGCCCGAGGTGAGAATTAGAACCCGATACCTCACGTGTCATAACCAGCAATGTAGCACTGCGCAACTGAAGCCGTCAATTCACTTTGTCTATCATGGATGTGATGCAGCTCCATAACCGTTGTAAAAGTTAAAAAATAAACTTTCCGTAACCGTAACCGACATTAAAATTTTGGATAGAGTGGATGAGATTTTAGGATGTTTTGTATTATTGTAGTATACCAAATAGTGAGCAAGAAAATAACATACTTATTTGTAGTTTAGTTTTACAATTCCTGAAAATTTTTAAATTCGTAATTATCCGAGTGTAACGGATAATCCGAAAAAAAACAAATTAGTAATCGTATCTGAAACCGGTCCAATATTATTCTCAAAAGGTATCCGTGTATCCAAAACCTCATACCTATAACATCTGATATCTACTAGCTTATTTTTGTAAATAAATTTTATAAAGATTTAACCATACCTGTTTCTGGTTCAGGTGATGCAGCCATATTTCTAGTTATTTCTCTGATTTAAAAACATGTAACAAGAGAACAGTCCTATATTTTTTTAGATCTTGAAATAATACTAATAATCATATGAGTCTCATCTGTCAATAACAATGTCAAGTCCTGCAGAGTTTCGCTAGGGAATGGTTAAAAACGAGGTCAGATCTTCTTATTTGCCAGTTGCATTGGCCGGCAAATACACTGCAGCCAATACACACTGTAGTTACTTTATGTAGTTTCTATGAGCCCATACGCAATGTCAACTAGTGTAAAGAACATGTATCAAATGGAAGATTGGAAGTGTACGCATTACGTGCGACTGCCGATGCGATTTTACGTCATACATTAAAGTAGCCCAGAGTTTCAATAAAAATACATTGGAAATAAGAAGAATTTCGATAAGATATCTGGGATTTATCCTGAGGCAAATATTCTCTTCTTTTTTGAGGCAATTTTATATAGTTTTGTGTTTTTCATTATGAGCCATGTTATTGTTGCCACTCCTTCAATGTCTTTTCTGCTCGAATGTACCTACAGGTAAATTAAATCGCTCGGATTGGTCCCCCGCCTAGGTGCCTATGTTTCTAGTAACCGTAGGTTTTATACTATAGAGGACCACTACTAATGTTATATTTCATAGGTAAGACAACTTTTATAACTATGGTTTTCAGAGTTAATTAATTTATCGAAGTGTATAATTTTATCCAAAAACACACAGAGATGTACCTCAGGCCAACGTGAAGTGTTGTTATTCCTTGAAAATAATATTTCTTTACTAGCTGTAACAAAAAAATGGGTCCCAATTTTACATAATTACATATATATAGAGATTTAAAGTCAAATTTTAACCTTAGTATCTACTGGATAGAAATGAAGATTATTTTATGAATTTTACAATATGGTGTACAATTATGTAATGGTCTTATAAAGGCACTGTTATGAATCTTCTTGCTATTGACTAATAACCAAAGAAGTCTATGGCATCTGTCTAATATAAACAAACTTGAAAAATTCAGATGAATAAAACCAATGTTATGTATTTGGTTTTGTCTTTATTTCTTATCAATTTATTCAACTTAATGTTAAAAGAAAACTATCGATATGGAGCCGAAACCAATTATAAGTAATAATTATTATAATTTAGCACGATACTTATGACCGGAACGTTTCGATCTGAAACCCGATAAAACTGCAGCTGATTTAAAATGGATTCATTGGTTTTCTACGTTCACAAACTTTATTAATGACGAAGGTTCCTCTGCATCAAGTGAGATGAAACTAAATATTTTGATCAATCATCTAACTCCTGCTATTTTTGCAATTATACGAGAGGCGGCTGATAAGTTCGCGGCCCAAGGTACTAAGAGCGGACTACTCACCTCGTTACTGATATTACTAGTTGTGAGGTTCATCATTAGCATATATACCACATTGTTGTTTTATTTGATTCAGGAGTTTGCTACGTTACCTGTCGCGTTACGCATTAACGTTGCACGGACCACTCTCGCTTTTGTAATCCTTACCGCCGCCGTGAAGGACCCGGGCAGGATTCACCGTAGTGGGGAGAACTAGTTAACACCCAGCGCTTCCAGGACTGCAGCTTACCCTCGCGTCGTCTACTGAACCCGGTCTTCCACCAGCAGAAAGCCCCGGGGTAGGTATTCGGCCGACTGGTCGCTCGGCTGCGGACCTTATGGTTGCAACGGGGTAACGTCTCTTCCTGCAGCCATGGACCCTGTCCATCAAAAAAGCCCTTCTCAGGGCTCCTCGCGCCGACGCTCACGATCCACGCCGGGTGATGATTCACCCGGCGCACATACATAGATTTGGATGATTTAGGCGGCCAAAAACATTTTTTTTCTTTTAAATTATGTAATAAATGAAAAAACCATTCAGTATTTAAAATATGCTGTATTAACACCAAAACAATACATTTTAAACATAAAATCGACATTTAAATAGTATTATGGAAATTAAATCTTTTTATATTTTAGTTTCAACAATTGTATTTACCTATTTAATTATACTAAGTTTATACCTGTATATTTATTACAAGCTAACGTTATGTTCTGACCCGTCTTCTTGCTCTGACACAGGATTTGGCTCTGCTGACATTAAAAGTTCAATTGTCTCAATGAATGATTTTCGTGTCATTTTTTTTATTTCCCTCATACAACTTATCAGAGGGTCAGAAGTTAACAGAAGCTTTTGGTAAATATCTAAATTACATTCTTCCCTGGAAAATTTTCGTGCATAATTTTGCCGATAAGATCGAAAATGTTTATTACGAGCTTCCGCAGCCTCTTCGGAGAGTTGGCCAATAGACAATATTGAAGTCTGTATAATGCTTGCTTCATGAATTAAAATTTTATGCAAAGTGGGAGTCATTGGATGCCATCCATACAGATTTATATATAATTTGGCTGTTTCGATGGCGTATTCATCATATTTTTCTGCGTTTATTCTATGCCCACTTGAAATTGCCTCTAATATGACTTTCAATCTCGTAATTAATGTTACGTCAATTCCAGTGATTTCAGCAGTTAGCTCTGGGTTCTCAAAAAATCGTCTGCTGGTATTCCCATCATTTCTGTTCCCAAATTGAGCTTTTGGCATGTCCACTAGACTCTAAACCAGTTCGAATTCTAAATTGTTCTTATATTTCTTGCTTTCTGCTTTCTTCCAACTGTTTTTCATCCGGTGTCTTTCTTTTCTTGTACTTCTTTACAGGTAACTTGTACGCCAAATGTAAGATTGATTCGAAAATTCGAATTCTGGCATGTAACACCGACAAACCAAATTCCAATGCTTGTGGGCACAAAACATTCTTCTTATCCAAACTATTGAAATTTTTCGACGTAGCTCCGCATATATAACATCGACTGGTAGATAATGTATTAGTGGCAGCATTGCACACTTTACCGTCTATCATTGTCATTTTTAAAGTATATCTGAATGTAAACTCTTCTTCTTGCAAAGTTACAGTCAATGGGTTCAATGACTTTATCGCGTTATCTACACATTTTATTTCATCCTTAATAATGTCCGTTGACTCTTATGTATCTAAATCGTATTGGCCTGCAAAAACGAGGTGATGATGGTGTCGGGTTTTGCCAAATAATCTTGTCACCTTTTTTTCCGCAAACAATTTGCAAAGGCACAAATGAGCTTAAGAAAAGGCTGCCATCGCAGTCGAAGTCATTATCAAACCTTTGTTTGAATTTGTCTTGTTGTGACCCGTCACAACCCCATTTACATATTAGGGTCAAAGATTGTTTTTCCATTGTATTGAGGGTTAACAATACTTCTTCTAAATACAATGATAATCGTTTAACCGTAATGTTCATTAAGCATTGCAGATTACTTTCGGCACAGGTAGCTGTTACACGAAGGGATTCTTTTGGCGTATAGCACTCTTGCTTTGCTGATAACAAAAGATCATAACAGGGGTAATGTTTCTTGTTCGTTTCTCGTATAATTTCATACTGTCTTCTAGTGAGGTCAGCTTCAACAAACATTTTAAGGGCTTGGAATGGAGTAAGAGGAGCGATTGTTTCATCTGCCTTTGAGTAAGCTTTCCTATATGCGCTGGCCTTTGTTGGAGAATTTGTTATATCTTTAAGCACTTTTGACGCGTCTCTTTTACCACTTTTTTGTAATACTGATTGCGCTGCATGGACAATGATTTCATCATCTATGGTAGCGCGAACATCTACATTTTTTCTCCGTTTGCTTCTTTCGCTCGAATCTTCAAAACTTTTAGATGGACGTCCTTGACGTTTATGAAATTCTAGCGGGATCTCAAATGTTCCTTGTAGCCAAGATTCATTTTTCTTTAGAAAATATTTTTCGAATTTATGAGCATTTGCCCATCTTTCTTTTATTTGAGATTTTATGTAAGAAAATCTGTTTCAAGCGGTTTTTAGCGTCTTCTGTTTCTCCATAATGCAATACTAAGTATGTCTCATAGGAGTCTAATTTTTCAACCAAAGTTGAAAAATTTTGAGCTTGTATCTGTTCATATAAGTACTTGCGAGTGATTACTCTCACGCCTGAAGCACTGGAAGACCCTACGACAAAATAAAGTTATATTTAGTACATATTAATAAAACAAATGTAATTTTACCAATTTTTTCACGTTTTTTTTTAAATGATGTATTATCGTATTCTGCGGTATATTGCAGCTATTATTTTGTCATTACAAGGCTAGATATGTGTTTTATCTTGTGAGATAAATTACTTATCAGGGACGGACACTGAAATATATTAAAAGTCCCAATTAATACAAAAAAATGTTCAAAGTAAGACTTTTGAAACACCACATGTTTGATGGAGTTTTAATACATTAAAAAATACATGAGTATCATTTTTTCTCTCTAAAAATAATTGATTCTTACCTGAATTTTCAAAATCCATCACAATCACTTCGATATCACAGTCCACAAAATAAATTTTGCAATTTGAATTTATAGTAGAAACAAGAGAGCGCTCACTGATACGTTCACCTTAAACGACAACCGAGTTTCGACTACCTGCGAAAAGGTTCAAACGCATCGGATTAGCGCGGGAAGGGATGTATGACGTACTTAGATCTGTTACCAAGCTAAAATATAAGTGAGTCATTAATTTGGAATGTTTTATAAAATTTACTTTTGACCGCCTAAATCATTAAAATCTACATATGTGCGGCGTCTCAACGGTCGACGCGCGAGGTGACTCACGCCGAGTCACGACGACGCCGCATGCCGCTCGCCACACCCCAACGGCGACACCAGCGCCCCTGCCGGCAGCCGGACGAACTGCGCCGGCAGCTCCCCCCACCTCAGCCGCACCCCCTGCGACGCCTGTCACAGGTACCGACGATGCGCGTTTTCTCGCCGCGCATCAAACCATCGACGTCGAGCTTTCTCCGAAAGCACGTCTGGAGCGAGACATAGTCATGACCGAACGTCTGAAGGCGTTCGGTCTGCTATCGCCGGAACTCCTGGAAGTGATGTCGATGGCGATCGCCGACAGACAGGGAGCCACAACAGGAACATCGTCGGAAGAGGAGTTCCTGACAAGGAGTCCCGAGGAGGCCGCAACAACATCGGCCAAGAGGGCGTGCGCGAGCACTGACCCTCCCCAACCCCGCCGCGACCCCCGCATACACCGTGATGCCGAGCGAACGATGACGCCAGCGGTTACGTCACACGCCGCCGTCGCCACCGTTACATCATACGCTGCCACCGTAGCGAAAAACGTAGCTACTACGAGTTACGCCGTAGTAGCTACGCCGCCTGCTGCAAGTCTGAGTCTGAAAAGGTATCCTGGTTCTCGTATTCCCTTCGCGCGGAGAAGAGTGTGAAGGTCTGCATCAGAGGGCTCCCGGGAGACACGAACCCGGTCGAGATCAAGGGCGAGTTGGCGTCTAAGGGGTTCGACGCCGAGTTCGTCAAGCGAATCAACGCTCGCAAAGGAAGGCCCGGGTGTATATTCTTCGCCCAATTTCCTAGGACGCCAACCCTACTCCCGGCTATCTACGAGGTGGAGGAAATCCTTAACATGCCGGGAGTTAAGATCACCGCTTGGAGGGGCAAGAAGGGCCCCGCTCAATGTCACAGATGCCAGCAGTTCAGGCATTCTTCGCACGGCTGCCACCGCGCCATGGCATGTGTCATCTGCGGTGACGAACACAGGGCCGGCGACTGCCCCCGCCCCAAGGAAGAGCAACCGACGTGTGTTAACTGCGGTGGACAACACACGGCCAACAACACCAGCTACCCTGTGTTCCGTCGGGAGTCGCGGAACAAGAAGGCCGGTACCGTGGCTGTTACCTACTCCAGACAGGTACCGGTCCCGAAAGAGAATGCTAACGGCCTGAGCGCAAAGGCCGTGCATTTGAGGCTTCTGCTGCGGGAACAAGATATCGACGTGGTGCTAATCTCCGACACCCACCCGGGCCCAGCGGACAAGATCAAGTTCCCTGGATACCATGTGTACAGGAAGGACGAGTGTTCTCCCGAGGGAAGAAGATACCGTGGTCTAGCCGTTCTGGTGAACAGGCGAGTTATCCACCAGCCGACTCCCGTCACTGCAGCTGCGTTCCATGTACGCGCTCGGTGTGGAGATTCTAGCCAACAACACCCAGCTTAGAATCTTTGCTGTGTACAGGCCACCCGCCGGCGTACTGGAGCTAAGGGACGTCCGAACCATCCTGGACTCCCCCCTTCCCACCCTTGCCGCGGGGGACTGGAACAGCAAACACACAGCATGCAACTCCAGCCGCATCTGCAGTACTGGAAGACGGCTTTTTGCCGAAAGCCTTGAGTGTCAATTCCGACCCAACCTGAACACCGACGAGGACCACACGATGGCAGTCACCAACCACCTGGAGATGTACTTCGCAGCATCGATAGCCTCTACCGAAGACCCGATAGTCTTCACACCGGGCCAAGTGCAGCGTGAGCTCCAGCGGACGAAGCCTAGGAAAGCAGCGGGTGCGGACAAGGTTCCGAACACAGCGCTGCGCCGACTACCACCACGCGCGCTAACAGTCGTAACGAAACTGTTCAACGGAATCCTCCGCACCTGCCACTTCCCCCGGGCATGGAAGCTGGGCCATGTCATCATGCTGCCTAAGCCTGGGAAGAACATCGCGAGACCGGAGAGCTATCGACCAATCACACTGCTGCCCACCCTCTCCAAGGTGTTTGAAAGACTGCTGCTGCGACAACTGCAGCCATACATCGTCCCTCGTCCCGAACAGTTCGGGTTCCGGTCGGAACACAGCACGACGCTACAACTGTCCAGAGTACTGCACAAGTTCACGGAGGCCTCAAACAAGAGAGAGAAGACCATTGCAGTATTCCTGGACATGGAGAAGGCTTTCGACAAAGTCTGGCATGACGGCTTGGTCTTTAAGCTGGCGACTTCCCAGGCACCAAGACGCCTGGTGAGAATAGTCGCGTCCTTCCTGGCCGATCGCACCTTCAGAGTGGCGGTTGAAGGAAAACTGTCGTCGGAGCGCCCCATCGCGGCCGGAGTGCCGCAGGGCAGCTGCCTTTCGCCCTGCTGCTACGCGCTCTACACCGACGACATCCCAGTGACTGAAGACGTCCACCTGGCCCTGTTCGCTGACGACGCCGCCTACTACACCTCATCGATGAGCCTAAAGCGCGCTGCATACCTCATGCAGCGGACGCTCGACGCACTTCCCGCCTGGCTCTCGAAGTGGAGAATGGGCGTCAACGTCGCGAAAACGCAAGCCATTGTCCTGGGACAATACCACCACCCGCCACCCCTGAAACTGATCGGCCAAGAAGTTCCGTGGTCCAGAACAGTAAAGTATCTCGGGGTCACCATCGACCGCAGCTTGACCATGGCACAACATGCCAGGAACGTGGTCAATGCAACCAAGTCCTCCAGAGCGCTTCTACGTCCAGTACTCCAGTCGAATCTGCCGCTGCGAGTGAAGATCGGGATCTACAAAACCTACATAAGATCCCGCCTCACGTACGCCGCCCCCGCCTGGTACGCACTACTGGCGGAGGGACGCACTACGCAGCAATCCATCGCGCTGCGTACCCTTACCGTCGCCCCTCGGTACGTGAGGAATTCCACGATCCAGCGGGACCTCGGCTTGGAAACACTGGACGACTTCGTCTGTCGACTAGCCAAGAAGATGTTCGGGGTAGCGGATATGTCCAAGCTGGACCACATCCGCTCCATCGCCCCCTGGCACTCTCGGCCACCCGACAGACGACACTACCCCAGAGACTTGGTTGCTACAGCGGTTGAGCAGCCACCCACCGGCACCACCCCGAGTGCTCCTCCCTGCTGATCGCTCGCTGGGCCTTCCCGAACGGGGTCTCACCCGGCAGGGCTCGATCGCAGGTTGAGTAGAGCTCAAAACACTGGACTACAAACAAACCACAGGCTACCCAGTGACCCGCCTGTAGTCGCAGGCGGTGATGAAACCTCATCAAGGAGGCAAGGCCTCGACGATGATCCCTTCGTTCCCTCGGGAACGAAGTTGAAATTGTGAATGAAATTTGATTCATTAAAACTCTATTCCTGGAACGAGAAACAACACCATGTCATCGAAAACTGAAAATTCTTGCAATTTAGAGCACCGCGCTGTGATTAAATTCCTTGTAAAAAAAGGAAATACGCCGAAAGACATTTTTGAAGAGATGTTATCGGATCTTCAGGATTCTGCACCTTCATACACGACGGTAAAAAAATGGGCTCGACTATTTTAACAAGGAAGAGAAAGCTGTGAAGACGACCCCCGCCCGGTCCGCCCTGTGACGTTCCTCACTGAGGAACATATTTAAAAAGTTGAGAAAATAGATCATTTGATTTGATCATTCACCCTACAGTCCGGACCTGGCGCCAGTGACTTTTCCTTTTTTCCAATTTAAAAAAGGATTTAAGGGGACGAAGATTTTCGGACGACAATAAGATGAAGGCGGCCGTAGAAACCCATTTTGAGGAGAAATCGAAGGAATATTTTTTAATGGCTTAAAAGCTATATTCACGATATGAAAAGTGTATTTCACTTGAGAGGGATTATATTGAAAAATAAAAATATAACTTTAAATATTTTCATTAAGTACCTTAGGCCGCGAACTTATCAGCCGCCCCTCATAAGAGAGAGCACTTCATATGAACAAGCAATAGAACTCTTAAATTCCGTTTAAATCAAGTCTAAAAATGACATATTTGCAAGACACTTATTGGCCACAAGAAAACAGATACCAGATGAGTCTATTTCAGAATATATTAATGTTTTAAAACAACTAGCTCTGAATTGCTCATTCAAAAATGTTACAGCGAACAGTTATAAAGACGAATACATTCGGGATTCCTTTATATCTGGCCTCACATCAACAAAAATCCGTTAAAGATTATTAGAGCATACAACATTAATTCTAGAAGATGATTTAAAGGGGGCGTTAACTATTGAGTCCACCGAAAAGAACTGTCAAGCTTTTAATCACACGAAATTTGACTCACAATTAAATATAGTAGTAAAGAACAGTAACTCTACAAGTACTGAACAGCGTACACAAGATTCATATCCTTTATCATCAACAAATTAACAATACAAAAAAGGAAACGTTGTTTTTTCTGTGGATCTAATAAACTCCATCAACGTATAAAATGCCCTGGATTTAATTCTATCTGCCTAATTTGCTCACGACAATGCCTGTATTTTCTCAGCAGCTTCTCCATCGAGTCTAAAGAAAACAACAACAACACATAACATTAAATAATATAAACGCTGACGCTCTTATCGACACTGGAAGTTCAGTATTCAGTTCAGGAAGTTTTATAGATGAGGCTCTTGCTCAAGCAATGAATTAAAAAAGAAATAAAGTATCTCATTCTATTACATTGGCATCTTTAAGCCACATATCTTTTGTATAGTTTATGTTATGCCACAATCAAGATCAATTCTCATATCTACAAACAGCATCCTTTGGTGATAGTGAACAACTTGTGCGCTGATGTAATTACTGGGCATGATTTGCTTAAAACCACGAATTATCGGTCTTTGAATTTGGTGGACAAAAGAAACCACTGCAGATTTGCAATGTTATGCAGGCTTCTGTACCACCTGCAACCATATTTTCGAATCTTTCATATGATGTTAAGCCTATAGCTATTAAATCCAAAACATTTTCAGAAGTCGACGAAAAATGTATTAAAAATGAGATAGAAAAATTACTTAATAAAGGCATAATATAAACTTCTAATTCCCCCTAGAGAGCTCTAGTTCTCGTAACGCGAGGAACAACTCATCGAAAACGTTTGGAAATAGATTACTCGTGGACTATTAATCAGTATTATTTATGGACGTAGTGAAAAATACAATCTCACTCTTAACGAGGATAAATGTTTTTTTGGTAAAACTACAATTGACTTAATCGGCTATAAAATTTCCAATAACACTATTAAACCAGATGAAAATCGTTTAAAACCACTCTTTGACCTACCACCTCCTCAAGATACCGCTTCTCTTGAAAGAGCTCTCGGAATGTTTCCTCACTACTCCAAATGGGTAGGTAGCTAATTTTTCTGAAAAAATTCAATCATTAATTTGTACTAAGTTACCCTTAAAATCAAATTGCCAAATCAGCTTTAGTAACTATGAATGATCAGGATTCTTTGACAGTAGAAACTGATGTATCTGAGTATACAATAGGTGCAGTGCTAAGTCAAAACGGCCGGCAAGTTGCATTTTTTTCCCGCTCATTAAATGAATCTTAAAGAAGCATGCGCCGCAATTATAGAAGCTACAAGAAAATGGCGACACTTTCTTATTGGTAGGACTTTTAAACTAAAAACTGATCAACAATCAGTATATTACAGGATGAAGCAACAACATACAAGTAAGTTCAAAAATGAAACAATAGAGCAATGGCGCTTAGAACTATCTTGCTTTAAATATGATGTTATTTACCGTGCTGGTAAATCTAACGTAACTGCAGATACTCTATCAAGAATAACAGCCTATATTACTTCAAGCAAGCTGTATGAACTGCATGATCTACTGTGCCATCCAGTTGCCGCTAGAATGTTCCATTGGATAAAATTAAAGAATTTACCTTATACTCTTAACGACGTCAAGTCAATGACTGCAGGCTGCCCAATCTGTGCAGAAGTAAAGCCTAGGTTTACCAAATGCAGTGGATGTTTAATAAAAGCGACTCTGCCTTTTTCATATTTTTATTTTATTTTATGTACATCCTTACAATAATTAATGAATACTCGAGGTCTCCTTTTGCTGTTCCTTGCAAAGACTTATACTTACACCGTTGTGAAAGCTCTCATGGACAGTTTTTAACGTTCGGGGCTCCAGCATACATCCATTCAGATAGAGGAACCGCTTTTATGAAATTAACCAGTTTCTTATAAAATATGGTGTTGCATCAAGCAGAACAACTCCATATAATCCCCAAGGCACTGGACAAATTGAACGTCTAAATGGAAGTCTATGGAAATCTATACAATTATGCCTTCGATCGAAAGAAATGAACACATCAGAATGGGAACAAGTATTACCCGTAGCATTACATTCCATACGATCTTTACTTTGTACAGCAACAAATGACACCACACGAACGCCTTTTCCTTCATCCGAGGCGCTCTCCCACTGGAGAATCTGCGCCAACTTGGCTATTAACGCTGGGTCCTATCCTAATGAAAAAGAATGTTAGGATCTCTAAATAGGATCCCATTGTAGGAGAAGTAGAACTCATCCAAGGGAATCCTTATTATTCTTATGTTCGGCTTCCTGATGGAAGAGAAGCTACTATTTCTAATAGACAACTTGCTCCTCTACTTGGAGATCTTATAGAAAAGGCTGTGAAGCCAGGATGACCCAAATCGGGCAAACAACACTAGCTCTTCAAACAAGTATCAGTTCTTCTCCAAGTTCTTCTCTTCTCATCGAATTAAATCCGAAAAACTTGGAGCTTAAATCTGAACAACTACGACGTTCAAATCGCGTGAGAGAAGTTCCTGCTTATTTGCAAGACTATGAAACGGAAGACGGCGACGAAAATAATTAGGAGGGAAGAATGAATTATAAATCTCCTTGCTATAGACTAATAAGCTAAGAAGTCTATGGCATCTGTTGAAAAATTAAGTTGGTTCAAACCAATATTATGTATTTGGTTTTGTCTTTATTTCTTATCAGGTACCTACATGGCTGTCAATTTTAGTGGTTCCTAGTGTGAAGTATTTAAGTAATATTTTAAAAAGAATGGACTAAATGTTACACGGGCAATAAACTACTTAAAACAGCTGTACAGACAGACAAAACAGAGGACATATACATTATACATGGTACTATTTTCGATCAAGTTTTTGCGAAAATAATTAAACAATTATCCCTCTCTCATTGCTTAACGCAGCAGCTTTTACATTTGGTATTTGCCAGTAGCTTATTATTATTTTTATCCCTAACTGCAGCCCTATTGGCCTCTGCAGCGTTACCGGACTAACCGTGCGGCAAGTGCTTCCTCGCTTTGACGAATTCAAAACCGAGCATAACGTTAGGTCTACAACCCTTACCTTAAAATATTAGCCCCAGTTGTAGTTCGTGGCAGTTGCTTAAATAACCTTAAAGGAAACCTAAGCGAATTTTTATAAGTCACGAGACTATATCAAACTTTCAAAGTTACTTGGGGTTTGCTCGGCGGGAACGGGAAGTGACATTTAAAATTTTCTAATTTATTTTTTTCTTTTTGTATATTCGTAGGATTAAATGAGTGAAATGCTAGTATTTTACCAGTTAATATCTGTAGTGCTGTACAAGTACAGATAAAGTGAAATACAACGATTTGGCTACTCTTTTCGTCATCTCCCAAGTAACCTATTTGAGCCTAGAATAATCGTACTAGCATATTACTGTGGGCAGATTCATTTTTCCATAAAATATTATTAATGTTTTTATTATTTAATTCTTCATGAAAATAAGATAATCAATATTACTTGACACTGGTAAATCGTTGTACTAAGTTATTGCCATGCTGATGGCAACATAAAAAAAAGTGACTTCACAGTATTTTGTTAAAGAAATCAATAGATTTGAATGTTTTCACTAACAATTCAAGTATCATACAATGGGTGATCTAATCGGTAGGAAAGTGGATTTTTTTACGCTTTATTGTTGACTTCTTAAAACAAACAAACGTTACTTACGGCCTTGTTCTCGGGGCACACCCGCCACTCTGTCCCACCACTGCAACTCCTGGTCACCAGGAGGATTCACCGTCATCTCACAGCTGCATTATTTACGCCACTGTTGCGTCCTTTGATCGAATAATCAACTCATAATCCAGCTGTGCAATGACGCACAGGCTGTGCCCGGACACCCTACCGGCTGTGACGGCCTTGTTCTGTTGTTATAAAGGAAAATTCGGTTGACTTCATAAACTTATTCATCAGAAGCTAAAAAAGATGTCTTTGTTCCGTCTGTGGTGTGCACTTTTTGGATAGCTGCAGACCGGTCCTTATTTAAAATTGAAAAAGTACAACTTCCCTGTCCTTACATTTATCTGATTTAGATGAAATTAATTTGAAATGCATGTACACCTAATACTTTTTGGCAAAACATTGTTGACTGTACTGCACACCAGCTACTCTGTCACCACTGAAACTCCTCTCCTCCAGTATTAACAGTGGCATCCTTTGATCCAAGAATCAATGAATAATGCAGATGTGCAACGTCGCTCAAGCTGTGCTGGACTGTACTATGTAATATTTTTGTAACATGTTTCAGCTAAAAAAGATAAAAAGTTGTATTTTTACTTTTGCAGAGCTTACCACTTGGCCGAATACAAGGCTTGTGTTTTACAGAATAACCAGCACTGGGTTTTGGTTTGAGGTCAAAGCACAAAGATCTGCTCTTGTTGGGCTCTCAAGGGATGTAACTAGAGAAAAAAATCAAAACATTGATTATTTGGTAAACAAGATCTATTAAATAAACTTTAACATTGATATATACACATTGTTACATTGGTGCTAGTATTCAAATATCCCTGGTTTGGGTGTTGATGACCTATTATAGGTGTCTTGTCAGTGACTTCTTTTGCATAAAAGTAAATTTTTAATTATATAAACATGGTTTCAGATATGCTTAGATAATGCCAGGAGTCGTATAAGACAATCTAATGCATCCATGGAATTTGTCACTCCAGGAATCTTAAATAGAGATGAGTTCAAAAGGTTTTGGTTGATTTGGGACAAAGGTTTTATAAAATTAGGACAAAGTGGAAGCAAGGAACCAATCATTAAGCATAAAATTGATTCAACAAACCTAGAATATATAACATTTGCTGCTTTTAAAGAATATAATCAACCAGTACATTGGAGATTTGAGTGTAAGTTTCAGTGATATATGGTTAAAACCAGATATAATGAAATAAAGATGTATGCTATATAAACATAGAAGCTATATCAAATAGTTGTTATATGTGTAATAACTGATCTGTCTTCATACCCAATGTTGTTATAACGGGTTTTGACTGTAGTAGATACTCCATATAATTTTATGTCAAAATACCATTCACTGATTAATTAAGAAATAACAACTGCTTGAACAAATTATTGATTATTTCCTGGGTTCAATCAAGTTCATTTCATCATTTATTCAATATTGAGAATGCTCAAGTGAAGTTGAAGCAGATGACCTAGTTTATGAATACCACTTTTCTTTTTAATGTGTGTTTTTTGTTTTTTCTTAACAAATTTTATTTTTATGTTGTTGCAGTGCCACCATTAATAGAGAAACCTAAGCTCAAGCCCATATCACATGGAAGACCTGAGTGGGTGCAAGCAGTTGATCAGATTCCAGATGGGACATTTATAGGAGGATATGAAAATGAGATTTTATATGTGATAAGAGCACCACATATGCGTTCAGTCACTCCTGGAAAGTTTGTGCCATCAGAAGGCACTGGATATGTACCTTGGGGGGGAAGAGCTAATGCAAAAAATGTATTTGAGGTTTGTAATAAAAAAATTTAATACTTCTAAATTTCTCATATGAAGCAAAGTTAGCATCATCAAATATATAGGTATACAATCCCAAATAAAACTTCACTATCAAGTGGCTAGAGCTAGAGGATAGAGCTCTATTAAGAATTAATACACATTAAAGTAAATTAAAGTTAAAGAACAGAACAAAAATGTCTCAATCAATCTTGCCAAAAAAAAACAAAATTGACTGATTTATATTATTATTTCGTTAAATTATTCTTGCATGCCTAATTCTGGTTCACTGAACAATATTCAACAAGTAGTTTTTGTTTGTTCACACTTCTCAGTCAAGCCATTACACAGTTTCGTATTGGTAAAGTTTTGTTACAGTACAGTCACATAAATAAATTCTCTATGAACGCATTCAGGCATGTCAGTCACAGTGACGACGCCATTCACTTTGTGACAATTCGAGCGCCGATTTTTGGTTTTTCTGACAGAATTCGGACGGCGCTACTTAAAAAAAAACAAGTTTAAAAACTAAAACCCGGCTACTGAAAGTCACGTTGTAAAAAGTATGAAATAGTATTCTCATCTGAAATTGTTGAGTAAATTGTTCAACTTAGCCGTGGTCATAAGTCACCTTCAGTATTAGGCAAACTTACTTTTATTCGTTTGTTAGGCATAAATATTTGTTAGAGAGAAAATACATTTTCTTCACATCTTAGGCGTGATTTTAGGAATTGTTATCCTTTTTGTTTCGCCGTAGTCGGGTAAAAATTACAGTCAAGGTCCGTAGGGTAATTAAAGAATTGACACCTTAAAGTCGACATTTGCTTGCATCGTTATGGTCGTTTCCAATAGCAAAATTTATGTGATACTGACTCACAGTGACTGATGACTCACAGTGACTAGGCAAAAGGTTTGACGTGTATCCTATATTAATTATTTATATATATCAATTTAGTATAACTGTATATGTAGTTGTCTGCTTAGTGCTTAACTTTCGTATGGTACTAAGATTTTACATCTTGACGTAGGTATGAATTTAAATACTTACGAAGGTTTACCAAAACACATTTACATTTTGCGCGCAATTATAATGCTGTTGCGCTCGAACACTCCCGAGTCATTGGGTATTATTGAAATGGTTCATAAAACCAAATATGTCACACACGTTGTCTTGAGATCCGAGATCCGTATAGAACTGAATTAAACCTAGCCTGTGAACTGGATCACTTTAGCAAACCTGCCATGGCGCTATGTAGGTACTGCGCCGGAATTGTGCCGTGCTGGTGATGACTTGACTTGATATGTGTGAATCGGCATTTAGGCAGTAAGGATTGCTATTTGAAATGTTTAAAGGTCCTTTGCGGATTTGACCTCATCTGGGTTCCCACTGTTGAAGACAAGATTCCTGTTGGAGCAGTGCCTGCTGGTTACTCGGAAGATGGTCATGAGACTTTGTATGTGGGAAGAATAATGCATGATGGCCACCTCATCCCAGGAAAAGTGCAACCTTCTCATAAAGTCTGCTATATTGCATATGAAGAAATAGAAATAGCATCAAAAGAATACGAAATATTAACTTCTCCAATTTATAATTCTAAGTTTGCGACTGAATATCTTATTTTAAATGAATGATCTCAGAACAATCAAAATTTTTCCGATAATTCAGATGTAGAAATATCTTAATATGTATTTTTTGGAAAATATAAGAAATCTGTAACAATTAACTTAAAGTTTTTTTTTTTCAAATTATATACATTAAAATACGAAAAAAACGATATTTTACTTTAAAAATGGCTGAGAGAATTAAGAACAAAGTTAAAATTTTTGTAAGATATTATTTCGAAACACGGGTGGTCTGGAAATCGAGATCGCATTTCATAGAAATTTAATGCCATTTCAAAAAAAAAAATTATCTGGTAAAAAGCATATTGAAGTGCGTATGGAAAGTGCAAGTAGCTCCGTTGGTGATTTTTTTTTGTATGGGAGAAATCACTTATCTCGAGGCTAATTAAAACTAAAGGGGCTGGTACTCATATGAGGTGTTGTCTCCCTTAAGGTGATCAAATTGGAATGCAGTTACCTTTAGGTGTCGCTTTGCTCGTAATTCTATTTTAAAAGTTAGAATTTTGATTATGGAATTCTTCAAATCGTAGAGGAAATGTAATGAAATTAGCTATGATTTTCAATGGTAAAGTAGGCTTATTCCATCTAGTTCGACTAGTAGTCCGATGATCTAACTATTTGGACAAAAATATTCCAATTTTATACTGGTTAATCTAACATTTTGGACACGCACAATTTGTTCCAAATAGTTACTATGGAAACACGAAATATAAATTAAATATAGAAAAAGTAATATAAACTAGTTTTCACTGAAAAGGATTCCTGGAGTTTCGAAAATATGATTTTATTGATTTTGATGTTCTATTTCTAAATATTTACTTTACCACCTCGTATCTTAGCCGCCAGCACCGCCATATTAGATAAAATGGCTGCCAAAAACAATTTTTTTGCAACATCTTTCCATTCGATTTTTGGACAAACTGTAATGACAAAATCTAGAGACGTTCTTAAATTAATTTGCTTCCGTTTTTTTTGTACACCATCATGTTTCATCTTAGGTACCGAGTGGCGATTTTGGGTTGCTCTTTTCTTTCCGTTGACTGGCCGGCCGGAAGCACCAATTCCTACACCGATCGCTATATTGGTAGAAGTCTTTAGTTTATCAATTATAGATGGCTATTTTATTCATTTAAAAACACCAAACTGTTTTTTCCCTGCCGACACGATAGACGCCAAACCTAGAAATGACTGGATGACAGCTGATTCGATAGGATTCGAATGAGTTAATTCGATATGACCTAAATCTGTGTCCTAACACCTTTGTACAAAAATATTCAAGATGGATAACGATTAAGCCGCGTTTTCTGTTGCTAAGCATTCATATTTTATATATTTATTAATAGGGAATTTGCATAACCTTTTTAAATTTATTTAGTAATATTCGATACCACATTTACACAAATCCGTTAGATTTTCTCAAATATCTGACTAATTAACTAAGCTATAAAACTTTAAAGTCGTTGGTTAGACGGAGAGATCCGATATTTACTATGACGTCAAAGTACACAGGCGCCATACGATATAACTTCCATTGAAAAGGTTCTGATGAGCGAGATTGGTATATTTACTTTTAATGGTTATATCTCCCTGGTTTATCATTCAATTCTAATTCTTACATTTTACAGATATAGATTAAGTAAGTTTAGTCAGCTGGTGGATTCAAAAAGGTGTTAAATGCTATCTGGCTCCTACGTAACACCTTTCAGGATATCAGCTAACCATATTTCCACCGATATATAGCCAGCTAACCTGACTTTTAAACAAATTATATAAACTGTCATCTGACAAAAATTCGATGGAGAGATACATGACAGATGTTTTTAATGTTTGCGAGATCACCTGACGTATAACCGCCACTCTATCTAGATAGCTGACGTTTTTCTTCTCCAAGATATTATTATAGCTGTAATTTGACAAAGTTTCAGTTATGAGGATGTTTTTAAAGTACGTGACATATTTTGGACCCAAATAAAATGTTTGCTTATGTCACAAAAGTGATAAGTACAAATGAACACTTTAATTTTGACGAAAAACCTAAACGTACATTGTTTTTGAAAAAAAATCAACACGGGAACGCTTGGTTAGAGTAGTTAATACAAACTCAAAGTTAATACATCCTCGAATTTATCAAAGATAAACCGTCTTGTCATTAACACGTGAAAAGATATTTAAAGTAGGTAATTAGGTAAAAAATGTGTTGCATTTTCAAACACTAATAATCACTCCCAAAAAAAAGTTCAAAAAATAATTTCATATTAATATTCAATTCCAATTTGAGCATTACAAAACCTCGACATATGTCTTACGTTGTGGCCAAATATTTTCCTGCTAAATAGGGAATATGTAAAGATATTAAGATTGCTTTCCAGGTAAATCAAACATGTATTAAAATAACGGGGTGCGAAGTGCTTGGTAAGTAATTGAACCCTCATATTTGAAAACCTACCTTTAAAAAGTCTTTAGGTAATCCAAATAAATTTGTATAAATCTGTAATAAATTATTTAATACAAACTTTTAATTACATAGATACACAAAAAGCCTACAGTTATATATTGTAATTAATTTATGTTATAAACAGTTTTACGTTTAAAGTTACCATTGTACTTTGATGCTCCATTACCATGAATTATTGAGATAATGTCAATCGTATTGATGTTTATTCACCATCTGTCAGTGTCAGTCAAGCGTTGACATAAAAGTAAAGAGGTCCACAGAAGTGCGCTATATTATATATAATCATCACGTGACATAAGTTTAATAGTCGACAAACACTATTTTTAATATTGAATTAAGCTAAATTATATCCCGGCTATAGAGATTCATATAACTTCAAGGTTTAATATACACATGGCAGATGATATCATATATATTAGAATGATATGGATCTGAGAAATTGCCTTTCTAGTTTAATTATCATTTACTAGCCGAATTTGTACCGAATAAGACAAAAACCGTGTAAAATGCTAATCTAGTGTAAAACACTAGTACTATTTCTCTGTAGACGCAAAAGTTAGTAACACATTTATATTAATCGACTATCAACTGATTACTCCAATAAATGGAAATAACAAATCTTAATATGACGAAACTAGGTATGACAAAATTATCGAAGATAAACAAGTTTGTAAGTTACCTGTTTTAAATGAACACATGTAATTTTATCCATTTTTATTCCTACAGCCCGCCTACTCAATTTACACATTGGTTGTTTCACAAACTAAACACAAACTTTATTGTTAAGTAGATACCCGTTATATGGGAAAATACTAACATATATCGTGCTTTAATACACTAAATTTATATCTTCGTCTCTTTTGGTATCTTCAGATACGAAGTTATAAAAATATTTATTAGTCGCCATGTGTCCTGTCAAGCCTGTCAAATTGTATTGATAGATTTAACGAGGTATATTGAGATATCTCGTGCATATACAGCTATATTATAGCGCCGGAGTGTGAAGCCCTTTAAGATAATATCTCTGTTTATTTAGTTTTATCTTTTTCAAATAACTCATTTTGTTTGTAGGTTGTATGTTTTAAATTAATCTGCCCAGTGGTACTATTTTATACGTATCTTTACACTTCGGTCTGAGTCTCCATTGAAATTTCACAGCTTCTTTTATGTTGTGAGTATGTCGTATTCCTCGAAGGCGATTTCTTTGCCGTCGAACGGAACGTAGCAGGCTGCATGTGACTGGTGTACCTTGCCAAGGGTGACACTGCCTTTATAGCGAACTCTGCCGATGAACAAAGGTTCCCCAGACTCGGTTTTACCACCAACAAAAGCATTCGGGGGGATTTTAGCGCCACTTGTCGGTACCCAGTTGCTTGGACCTCCAACTAATACCTACAGGTACAAAAACTATATAAGAAAATTTTTGTGAGTTCTTTAACGATCTTTCAATGAAGTTCTATCTTTTTACCCTACTGAAGAGGGTAATATTTTTAGTTCGTGGGACGTAGGTATTTCCGTTCTATTGTTACCTCCTGTTTTATTTATTTTATCAAAATCAGTTTGATACTTGGTATGTCGTTAGATTTAAATTTATTGCACGATGGTCAGAGGGTAGGTTGATTAAATAAAAAACATGGCGGATTTTAGGAGGTATTTAAAATGTTTGTTTTCGACAAAAAAAGAAAATGTTTTATTAATTAATAAAATTATTGGTATCAAATAAGAATAATTGCAATTTAGATACCTCTCCAAAAACTTTTTTGACTCAAAGACCACAAAACAGAGACCATACACAAGAGTTTAATTTAATGCGCGCTTTAGCAACGCACACATAGACATTATCCACGAGTTTTTGGGACCTGGGATTTTGTAGCATGCTCAATTGACACTCACAGAAAACACTATTCGCGCCTATTATGCGACGAGTAAAAAGTTTGTAATTGTATTTTTTAAATTTAAATAATTTGATTCGAATTTAGTAGAATTATTTTATTTCTATTCTTGACCTTTTTTGGAACCTTCATTATACCGACATAAAAATATGACCGTGATATTTAATGATACATAAATCGTCGAAAGTTATTTCAGTCATCAACGAATTAACATTCATGGCTTTGTACACTTCCCATTTTGCAACCCTCATTTAGACTTCCCTCCCCACCTCTGGCGTGTGCGGATGGTCTTTTTATGCGATCGCGATAATTAATTAAATTACGTGTGTGAAGTGCATATTTTAGGGTTCTAGTGTAGTGATTGGTAAAATAAAGGTTTGATAAACGTCGGGTCCGTAAGTTTTTTAAACATTTGCGTTGTTTTGGATGATAAATAGCTACATTACTCGGTAAGTCAAACGTTTTCTTTTTATTATAGTGTGTAGGTAGTCAGGCGCGCGGCGGCCGGTCGGGGCGCCGACCCGGCAGCCAGCTGATCGTTGTTAGGTATTATCTATTTTATTGTACCTGGTGATATAATATTTAAGTTTTTAAAGTTTCCTTATTACACTTTGATGTCCGGGCGTAATGATGATCCCCCTGACGGGGGGGGGGAAACCCGTTTGAGAAAAGCAAAATAGTTCAGCGATCTCCTACTAATAATAAAAGGGCATTTAGTCAATTATCACCGGCTAGTGTTTCGCCAGTAACTAGTAAGCGTATGCAACGGTTGGGATCTAATTTGAATACGTCACATTCCTCTGAGTTGAGCGTCTCCGCCGGTAACGATAGTTCATCGTATGATCTCGTGCAAGAGGCATCGACATGCCTAACCAACATTAACGAGTATTTAAACGACTCGGGGTCGCGCTTGAATATTGCGAATAAAACAGGAATTATGGAGATGACGCAGAGAGTAACTTCGATTGTTTCTTTACTTGCAATTAAATCTGCGATGCTCGAGACTAAGTTGGCGCAATCGGAGCGTGATTTAGTAATTGCTCAAAATAAAGTTAACGTTAGTCCTCCGGCGGTAACCAAATCGTACTCGGAGACTTTAAAGTTACGATTGCCACCTAAAACGACCCCGGTGGCAGCTCAGGCTCGCGCGCCGCTCCCGTGTGTGGTGGCCTACCCGACGGAGGAACGTTCGGCCGAAATTAAATCCTCGTCCGCGACGAAAGAAGCGCTAATGAAAGCGATCAAACCATCAGATGGTTTCCAAATTGTCGGCGTTAAAAAAACGGCTAAGTCTGGCGTCGTGTTACGCGTCACAAATCAGAGTCAAATAAAGAAATTAGAATCCGTTGCGGCTATCAAAACAGCAGGGTTGCGTTTGGAGAAACCTAAAGGGCGTAAACCGCGAATCCTTGTTAAAGATGTCCCGAACTCGATGGACGAAAATAATTTTTTAGTTTGTTTATACCGCCAGAACATTAAAGATGAGATTACTCTTTCCGAGAGTGACTTTTTACGTTCAACAAAAATTTACCGTCGTCGCAGTTTTAATGACAACCGTAAATGGTTAGGGATCGAGTTAGAGCATTCGATACGAAATCATTTGATTAACACGAAAGAAAAGTTATTCATTGATTGGACAACTTGCCGGTTCATCGACGATTTAGATTTAATTCGGTGCTTAAATTGTCAACAATATGGTCATCCCGCGAAGTATTGTACTGAAAAAACACCATCGTGCGCTCACTGTGCCGAGTCACACGACACAAAAAATTGTACCAACAAAAATCAACCAACTTTCAAACGAGTATGTGCGTCGTGTAAAAAGTATAAAAAACCCTGCGATCATGAGACCGGGTCTCAGGATTGTCCTACCTACAAGGCAAAATTAGAGCAACTGATTATAAATACTAACTATGGCCAAGCTTAAAATAGGACAATTAAACCTTCATAACGATAAAGTAGCTACGTCTGAGTTAGATAGGCTTGTAATTGAGTATAGTTTGGACATAGTTCTCGTTCAAGAACAGTACCAGAGCGCTGGGCTTCGTAATAAGATAGTTCAAATAAACAATAAAGCTCGCGCGGGAATATACGTGTCACGTTCAAACTTCACTGTCACAGCTCTTAATAATCTCTCGTCGTCCCACTGTGCCGTTGCGGAGGTCTCGTGTCCTTCTTTTAGTATATATGTAGTTAGCTGTTACATTCAGTTCTCTGATCGCGTAGACCCTCACTTACATCACTTGCGGTCCGTATTATATGCACTTCCTAGGCAGGCTGTAGTTATAGGCGCGGATGCCAACGCGTCTTCCCCCCTTTGGTTTGGTAAAATTAGATCAGCAGATGCGGATCGTCGCGCCGCAGTAGAAGAGTTTATTGCAGAAATGCACCTAGAAATTCATAACACCTCTGATTCACCACCTACTTACAGCAGCCCTATGGGCGAATCTTTCATTGACGTCACACTTTCAAGTGCGTACGTAAAAATCTCTAATTGGCGTGTCCTTCCTGATGCGTCATGTAGTGATCACCGTTTGATCGTGTACGAGTACAACCCTAAGCTGACACAAGATATCGCGCCCCGTTCACAAAGCTTTCGTTATAAAACCAGACGTGCAGACTGGTGCTTTTTTAGTTCATTTTTTGCGTCACATGCTGGAGACTTCACTCACCCGCGTCTATCGGCAACAGAAAGCGCTGAAATTATGACGGATACTTTCAATTACTGTGCTGATGTAACACTGGGACGAACATCTATATCCAGTGTGAAAACATGTGACTGGTGGAATGATTCTCT
This sequence comes from Choreutis nemorana, assembly GCA_949316135.1. Lineage (NCBI taxonomy): Eukaryota > Metazoa > Arthropoda > Insecta > Lepidoptera > Choreutidae > Choreutis > Choreutis nemorana. The sequence goes on from OX438598.1 coordinate 8,548,424, forward strand.
GATAGGAATTCGCAAGAAATTTAGAAGCGCGCGTCGTAAATTAAATAAAGCTAAAAAATCCCTAGGACAAGATACTTCGTCAGATAGGTATGATAGCGCTTTAATTGCTTTAAGAGTTGCTAGGTCTCACTACCGTGCTGCAGTCCAAAAATCAAAAACTAATTTACTTCGGAAAGTAGTTGATAGGTTAGACAAAGAGGGGCCATGGTCACCCATATATCATGAGTTCAAAGCTAACAGAGCAACTGATCAAGCATTTATTTCAAACATCAAAATAAATGATGCTCACACTCTTGGTGTTGAGGAGACGGCGGATGCCCTTCTTAACGCTCTCATTCCGGACGACACTACTGAAAATGATACCGACTATCATCGAGAAGTTAGGCTCATGGCTGCAGTTCCACCCACATCTCCTTCGTCCGATCTTCCAACTTTAGATGAATTTGTCAAAATTGTTAGGGCGTTACCGGTTAATAAGGCCTCTGGGGAAGACAAAATATCGAATAAGATGATCCAGGAAGCCGTAAAGTCCGCTGGGGATTCTATTTTAATTGTGTATAACCGTTGCATTGCTGAAGGGGTTTTTCCTCAAATTTGGCGCCGCGGGCTAATTAAAATCATACCTAAAAGCGGTGATAAGCCACCTGATGATCCGAAATCGTATAGACCCATTACCCTTCTACCATCCCTGGGTAAACTTCTAGAGCGTCTTATCGTACCTCGGCTTCTTCCGGGCGGTCCAACTTTTCACGAACGTCAATTTGGTTTTACTATCGGCAAATCAACAATCGACGCGGCTATCTCGGTGAGAAAATCGGTAGAATCGTCGGAGTTTAAATACGTCATAGGTGTATTCCTAGATATCTCTGGTGCTTTTGATAATGCATGGTGGCCAATCTTATTGCTCAAACTTAAAAACAGAGGTTGTTACAGCAATGTATATTCCTTAATATACAATTACTTTATAAATGGAACAACTAAGCTTCAACTTGGTCATCATGCAGTGTCGAAGGCTTTGACTCGGGGCTGCCCACAGGGTTCAGTGCTAGGGCCGTATCTCTGGAATATCGGATTTGATGACTTTTTGTCTATACCGTTACCGGCTAACTGTTCGCTTACGGGATATGCAGACGACGGTCTCCTGCTTATTCAATCTCATACAAGAACAGGAGTTGAGTTGTTAGCTGAGTCCTGCCTACGTCTGGTGGCCGACTGGGGAAAGAGAAATCATCTTGAGTTCGCAGCCCATAAAACACAGTATTTAATGTTAAAAGGAAACTTAGTAGGGCTACCGCGCTTTAAATTTAATTCAGTTACAGTTAAAAAGAAAGACTCAGTTTGTTATCTCGGTTTGATACTTGAAAAGAAATTCCATTTTATTGAGCACATTAAGCAAGTTTGCGAAAAATCAAAACGAAATTTTTATGCGTTAAATAGAATATCAACTTCGACCTGGGGATTGTCGTTTAAGTCATTAAAAATAATTTATACTGCTACTTTCTTGGGTTGCATTTGTTACGGAGCCCCCGTGTGGGCGGATAGAGCCACAATTGGCGCTGCGCGACGTAAATTGCTTCAGAGTCAGAGATTAGCGTTAATTTTTCTTTGTAAAGCGTATAGAACCGTCAGCACTGAGGCCCTGCCGATTCTTGCGGGCGTTTTACCGGTAGATTTGGAAATACAACGGCGTGCGGCAATGTATTACAACTCGCGGAATGGTATGAGTTCAGATTTTCTAAAACCGAAGGATAGGGCTAAAATCAGTAGATTATTTGATAGCAACGACAACGTTCATAAAAAACTAATCGACGAATGGCAAACTAGATGGGATACTTCGACTAAGGGGCGGCATTTATTTAAATTTTTCCCTATAGTGCGCGAACGGTTAAATAAAACGTGGCTTGATATCGATCATTGCGTAGCCCAATTTCTAACCGGGCATGGTAACTTTAAGGGCAAACTTTATTCATTTAACTTGGTGCCGTCACCTTTTTGCGAATGTTCAACGTCGGATCAAGAATTTGTGCAAACTGCCCATCATATCTTGTGGGAGTGTAGTCTCTGGCATGACGAACGGTTAATCATGTTGAATTCGATTCAAGTATCTGCTTGTAGTCCTATTTATTACCTAGATCTTGTGAAAACGAAGGGAAACTTCCGTGCCTTTAAAAAGTTTTGTCACCAATATTACTGGTGTAAGATTTAGGTTAGTATCTAATTTATCCCCTGTTAGTTAGTGGCATACCGTGGTGTTTAGACGGTCAGGCGTCTCCTGACTGTCTCCCCTTTAGATTTTTGGGCCTCTGGGCCATTTCAATTGCTGTCTCCGCTTTGCTGGGAGGGAAGTCTGAAACCGCTTTCTTACTACCTCCTATTTCTTCTGATTAAGTTCGTTGCGGGTCCCAAGACAGCCGGTAGGGTGTCCGGGCACAGCCTGTGCATCACTGCACAGCTGCATTATTCGTTGATTATTCGATCAAAGGACGCCACTGTTGATCCTGATAAACAGGAGTTGCAGTGGTGGGACAGAGTGGCGGGTGTGCCCCGAAAAAACCCTCATTTAATCAATTTTTAAACCAAAAGTTGCGTTTCGAAACTTTTTAATAAATTCAACGTTTTGTAGCCTTTGGACAACCATTTTTAAATTTGTAACACTCACACTTCAAAAGTTCTCAAAAGAATCAGAATTTCTGTACACTCTCTATTTTGTGCTGAGATTAAGTACCAAGTTAAATTTATTTACTTCATATTCCAATAAATTAAACACTGCTTCTTATGATTCCAACCATGAAATCCAGTGTCAAAAATTAGCGTCACAAATTTAAAATAAATGTTTATTATTTTTGGTTTTATTATAACTTAAATGCCGTTTTTCGACGGACAAGAAGTTGTATAACATTTTCGATTTGTAACTAAGACTAAGATTCGATATTTTCTATTGAGATTTTTTTTTTAAGGAGTAGTTAGGGAATTGTCCCCTTTATTCTACAATGATTTATGACCTATGTAGGTACAGAATAAAAGTTTTCAACATACCTGATACTCTATTTTTGGGTACTCTTCTCCATCCCATGAGATAAAGGTGCAACCATGTGATGACACAAGTTTGCCGGGTACTAGATCCCCCGCGTGCTTAGCCCTGGCAATGTACTCAGGTTCGCCATTCTTATCCTGTCCCCCAAACACGGCACCGGGGGGCACTTGTCCCTCTATCTCATCGACCCACTTCCTAGACTCTCCAGTGGGGGCCGTGCACGCTTTTGGATTTGATGGAACCAATTGCGCTGAATGTGAATTTTGTTTTTATTTTGTGTCACATTTTACAACTACAAATAGGTATCTGTCGCAAGTTTTAGAAAATGGCAAGGCCTTAAGAATAGGACGAAGAGCAGTTGAGTTTTAAAAATCATAGGAAAGAAACCAAATATGGAAAAGATGTAGGTTCTCATAGAGTTTACAAAGTTATATTGGTACCAATGTAGAGAACCTAATTGGCTGTGTGTGAGTTTTGCGTATGCCACACGGCTGTCCGATTTTTTCTAATAGTAGATTATTTTATTTCCTTATTTTATTTTGTTTTTCTTGTATATACGCAGATTTGTTTGTTTGTGTGTTTGTTGCTGGTGTTAATCAGTGAATATCTGTAGTATTGTAGTACAAGTGTGGAGAAAGTGAAATATGACGATTTGGCTGCTCTTTTCGTCATCTCCCAAGTTAGCTATTAGAGCCTACAGTATATACCTTATGAATCCACGTGGTAGCCCCATGGGGACTTTTAGGTGTGGGTGTTAGGGAGGGGTATCCTTGTTATTTTTGCGCTAGACCCCATTGTTTCTGAGATTTCACAGTTTTTTCTAACCAGAAAAATAGGTTATGTTTGTGTAGAGTAGGGATTCCAAAAACAGCTTTTTTTGACCTATCATATTTCAGAGATATCATTTTATAGCCAGAAAAAAGTTATCAAAAGGTAAAAAAGTTCAAAAATGTTATTTGAAAAATAAGCATGAAAAATGCAATTATTAGATATCTGTTTTTTTCTATGCAACAGCATAAAAACACTACAAGTTCGTAACTTCCAATTAATAAATAAAATAAACGGAAAGACATTTCGACATAGTTCATTCATACTATTCTCATCCACTTATAAATATACTAGCAAACGCTGCAAAGGAAATTAGCTTTAGAGGTGGTATGGCGCCTGTGCCCTCGATAGTATGAAAGGAGTTTTTCATCACGAGCTCTCGATTTTATTTCTGTTTTTCGTATTTTTTGATGTAACAATAAATTAACGGTTTTCGGATTTTTCCGATACTTGTACTACAAGATACTCTTTATTGCTAAATATCATGATTTAAGGTCAACGGGAAGTGTTCTACAGGTTTTGATTCCCTTGGCAACTCATTGGTAGTGCTCTTGGCGCTTTCAGATATCAACGGCATTGTCGTGTCAATAGGTGGCGATATCACTTTCCATCAGGTGATCCATCTGCTTGTTTGCCCATGAGATTCTAAATAAATTATAAAAGAAACAAAAATTTACCTTTGATTTTAATGAAATGTAAGAAATGTTGTTGTGTTTATTTGTTGTTTTAAAATTACGAATGTTTAAAAACCTCGAAGATGCTCAAAAATTCTAATTACAAGTTCTCGTAATCATAACAGTGATGTAAAATATCATGCAATACTCACAAAGATTTGCAACAAGAAAGTAGGTTGGATAACCGGCCGAATATTCAGTATCGCACCGAAAACGCACTAGTTGCGCTTGCACAGAAACCTTTTTATAAAGTTATCATGAGTGGAAGCTCTCTATACCTTACCTGTACCGTACCTTGTCTGTTTCCTGTATATAGTGCCTGATAACGTAAGTGTCTAAGTTCAACTTGATTTGGTTTTTTTTCTCAAAATATAGGAAATCCAACCTACCTTTAATTTTCCATGAGCCACTTGCTCCAAAACTCGTGGCGACTCCAATATAGCAGACAGGCTTGGGTTTTGGATCAGACCATGAAATAAAAGGTATCGTTTCCCCTTCTCGTCCTGCGGAGATGATGCCGGCGTCCCATCGAACCCAAAATCCACGATATTCGCCGTTTTTTAGGATTTGTGGAGTATCACCTATAACCATGTATTCGAAACTTTGGTTTCTTATAATCACACTTTTCGTGTTTTTCCAACCTCCGATAACGATCTGAAATCACAGTTTAATAATTATATTCAAATGTATAATGCTGTAAGTTCGTGTAGGTCTTAGATAGTTTTAGAGGATGCTAATAAATTTAGCATCTTTAACTTGTAATTTGTTTTTTTTTAATCCACGTGGTTTTCTAAATTATCGGTTAGCATCAGTGGCGTCGCGTAGTGGAGGCTGGCACTTTCTGGCAAAATTTCACGAAAATAATGATTATTACATAATTAACATATCTTGGCACTCCCATCCTCACCTCTGACGTGTGCAGATCTTGCCAACATTTAAACCTTCTAATTATTCTGTCGCACCTAGGATTTGAATAGATTGAATTAAGCACGGAATTTTTCATTAAGGTTAGACCTGGCTACAAAAAGCGAATTGATCTAATATAGTTGTAAAAAGTTAATTAGTACTATTTCGATTTATTCACAATATCCTATGAAGTCATCTTATGAACTGGCAGTTTAGCAGAAATCGAAGCTGCTGCAATTAAAAATAAGTGGTTATTCATGCAATTATTTCCGCTTAAAAATAATCCTGTACAGCTACAGCTACAGCTCATGTAAGTACTTGAAGATTTTCAGTAGCTACAGAATTTGGCGGATAAGTTTGCTTATCGAACGCTGGCTTTGTTACAAGATTTGAACGACATTTGATGCACAATCGAGGACACGGGCGCCTTTTCACCCCTAAGGCTAATATCCTTCGCAGCGTTTGCTAGGGGGAAGGACTTTCACATCCATTCACAAATATAGTATGACCGAAAATTCTATATTTGTGAATGGATGAGAATAGCATGAATAAATGATGCTAAACAATTATATTTCCGGTTGTTATATTTATTAATTAGAAGTCGTCGCGAACTAGACGTGAGATGTATAATCATTGCATTTTTCATGCTTATTTTAAATTAAACTTTACTGTTCTTGCTTTAAATAATGCTTTTGATACGGACTATACGTGACTATGGAAGTCGCTTGATACAGCCATGTCATGCAGTCCAGCCCCGCAAAGAAAACCGGCCAATTGCGTGTCAAGCCACGCACAGAATAGGGTTCCGTAGTTACTAATAATTGTTAAGATATTATTTTAAATATTTTTCATGTTTACTTATTATGTCGTTATTTTTGTGTGAAAGTACATATGCGTATGCTTTTCCAAAAAAGTGCAATTTACAAGTTAGGCCTCTATAACTCCTGAACTAACAAAGTTATCTAAGCCGTTATGGTTTTCCTAAAAATCGTCTCGGCCACCTTCCAGTGTTTTCAAAAGACCTATCTAATAATACCTCACACTAGATGCGAAAACAAAAAAAAACTTATAGGGAAGGCACCCCAAAAAAAACGTGTTTTATGTTCACACTTTGTCGACGTGGTAAATACACATACATTAGCAAAGTTTCATATTTCTAGCACTAAAGGACGGACATGACGAAACTATAAGGGGTTGCAGACGTGAACTGCAGAACCCTATAAAGCGCACGTTTTATTGGGATTTAAATGATAAACTGTTTCCAGGTTGTATTACTACTTTTATAAGAAGGTTAATTAAATATGTAGGTTATGAATGCTATTATAATTGATTTTGTTTCTTTCATTTTTGTATTCTTTCAAAGTTAAGGTTATTTAATGGTGTTGGATGATACATAATTTAAAGCAGACATTTTTATTTTAATATATTATTATTAGTAACAATTTTTGGGATTAGGTTAGCGATAATTGATACTTAATTCTATATGCTAAATTAGCTGCGCGGAGCTGGGGCGGGTCGCTACTAGTACTTTAAAAAAAACAACATGTGAATGGTATTCCCCCTCCCTACTGTCAATGATAAACAAAACTAAATTCTGTTTCATAGTTACTTGACGGAACATGGAAGGCATAAACATTCCGTCAAAACAACGTATGTAACATCTCCAAACATACTCAATTTTTTATTTCTGCGATCACGAAAAAGTAAGTAGTAGGTATATGATGATAATAACCATAGAGACTAGACGGACCTACATGTAATAATAATAATAACTGTCTTTTATTTTACTTTTACATGATTATGAAGATTATTGTAAAAACCTAAACTATGAATTAAAATAAATAAAGAGAATAATAATAATAACCACATCACGACACACACATTGACTCAGCCCTGCAGTAAGTACTTGTGTCGCAGGAACTAAGCAACGATATGGTATATACTACATAGATAAGAATACTACATCCAAGACCGGTAAGCGAAACAATGCGTCTTGTAAATAACACAAAGTCCCGCCCCCGCCGGGACTCGAACCCGAAACCTCTAGCGTAGCAGTCGGCTGTTTACACCACTGCGCCACATGTGCATTTCACTTGAAGAAAGACTTTTGAGAAATTACATCTTTGTCTTTTTTTTCTTTTTTACCGACTCTACGTCTTTATGATTTTCTTACAAGCACTTATTTTTGTAGGTATACTACTTATAATCTACAATACAACATAACCCTAAACTAGCTTGTTTGGAAATTGTATGCAGGGAAATGTATTTAAAAAAAGGTTTAATTTCCTTACCTCATACATGGGATTCGATTTCTTGGGGCTCATAGTGAGAGCGATGTAAGCGTCATTGGCAGCACGCACCTTGAACTGCAGCGGTCTACTCGATACCTGATAAAACTGATACGGTCCTTTATCCGCCGTACAAACATCTGGAAAAATATATGAGACATAGAAATACCATTTTTTAGGTGCTAAGTTTGATAATGTTGGCATTAAAGGTGGATGCATTAAACAGGTTAATTACAATTTTGTAAGTACAACTGCTTGCAACATTGGCAGGTACTACTAGGATTTCATTCCCGGGTTCCCGAAAAAAAATCGGCTTAGGAACCAGAAAAACTGCGATTCCCTGGGAATTATCAATTTCATTTTATCATTTTTGGAGTTCTCTCTCCGAAAAGATCTCTTCCATATACATCTGTTTTTCTGTACTTGGACTTTGTCTTTAGAAACCAAAGGTCACGTTACAGCGTCCATATCTACGGACGTGATCAAAGGTCCCGAAAATCAATATTTTGAAATATCTCGCTTACTCGGTGACAAATTGTATTTCAACATATTCAGGTACCTACATTTCTGACTCATCAGAAATGTCAATAAATTACAAAATAATCAGCGACACTTACCTTTTTCAGGTGACGAAGCATCCAGAACAGGAACTGCAAATATAAGTAAAATCGCTTTTAATACTTTTATTTCGAAAAATGGTTCCTGTTAAATTACTTAATAACGAACTACAAGACTAATTAACGATTAGATGACGCTGTTTAATTTTAAAGTATCCTTTAGATTAATATAACATCAGTGCGGATAAAGTTGCAAAAGAAACTGAATTAAATACAACACAGTCTATATAGGGTGCGGCTCGGAAATTGTTTGATTTTATTATATTTGATTGATTGATTTATAAAGGATTTAACTGAATAGCGGGATTTGATGGAGTCGACCTTTTTAGTTATTAGGGACCGTCATCTGTTTTCCCTAGGATATGGTGGGATTATGCAGTATCTTCAGAAGACTTAGAGAACTTTATAGAGCCAACATTACGTTCCTACTTAACTCTAATTTGAAAGTTTGCCGAAATAAGGATTCCGAGATCGCGAATAGAGTTTATATGTAATTTTTCCATACCATGCTTCACGAAGTCGATTATGCGCTCTTGTAAAGCCAACGACTTTAAATTTGGAAACATTAAAGTTTATTGTCACGGTTATATAAGGACACAATCAAATTTGTCTCATATATCAAGAAACAATTTCAAGTCATCGGTAAATAAGAGGCAACGTGCCTTCTCGACTATATTGGTTAATCATTTATCATGATAAGAATTTCCATAAGTCCAAGATTAGATCCTTGATTAACTCCAGAGAATGTAAAATATTATATTTGACATATTGCAAAATATTTAAAAAAAACTTAAGAAGACCAGCAAAGCCAAATTATGTGAATTTTGAAAGTAAGATATTGTTGTCAACGGTATCAAATGTTTTACGGAAATCAAAGAATGTGGCATATATTGGCAGTCCCATATTCCTGTCCAATATTGATAAAGTATTATAAATAAACAAAAAAGTATCCTAGTAACACAGACCAAGTTTCTGTCAGTGCTACGTCTATAACGTTTATACGAGGTATAACACTATAAACATTCCAACGAGCCGGCACCGTCGGACCCCAATTTGTACTTTTGTATTGAACATCCATCGACATTTTGGAGTGTATAATGTTATTAAGATACAATTTGTGGTTTTAATATTTATTGAAATAGGGAAGATACCTTCAATTTCCCATAAGCCAATTGCTCTAATGCGGACTCCAATAAAGCAGATAGGGGTGGGTTCTGGATCAGACCATGAAATAAAAGGTTTCGTTTCTCCCTCTCGTCCTGCAGAGATGATGCCGGAGTCCCATCGAACCCAAAATCCAGAGAATTTCACAGAGCTCAGAATATGTGGAGTTTCAATTTCAACTTTGTCTGGTTTCGTTCTGTTTTTTCTAATCATACTTTTCGTGTTATGCCATCCTCCGATAATGATCTGAAATCATAGATTTTGTTTCTATTCAAACGAATATTCAGAGATTTTGTTTGTAGCCGGAAGGTATTTGTTTCAGGGTGTTTTAAATATTTATGTCTCAAATTATCTGATCTCACTAAGAATAACAAAATAGTACACGCCTCAACAGACTCGTTCTGGAGAATAGTTGTACAAAATGTACTTGAAGATTTTTTTTTAGTTTTATACCTCATACATCGGATCCAATTCCTTAGGGCCAATGGTGAGAGCAATGTGAGCGTCGCTGGCAGCACGCACCTTGAATTGAACTGGCTTATTCGACAGCTGATAAAACTGGTACTGTTCATTGTCCTCTTTACAAACTCCTTCAGAAAACAGAAATATATTTTTTCTTAGTCTAAGTTGATATTATTTTTAATTGATCTGATTGACAAATGTACGTTGTATCGATGTACGTATATCTCGGTAATTTGTATAAAATAATAGTTTTATTTTTGTCCGCTATATGTAATGCGTTCCGAAACCATTAATCTGTGTTCTGGGGACGTTCAAGATGGTTCCTGACCCAAAAAATCTAGATAAAATAAAAGTTTTTGCAACAACAACAATAAAACATTATTTGCTTCGCAATATATTACGTAAATCTTAAATCAGGTAGACCAAGTAATGTACACATTATATTCTCCCTTATCTTAAAGTCTTTATTTTATTGGTGAGTTATTGTTTTATATTTGGAAGGTTCTATTCTTGTAAACATTTAATTTGCAGGTAAAAACTAGGTCAAATGTTGAGGTTTAAATAGATCATAAGTTATTTGCTATGTGTAAATAATTCGACTGTTCAAATTTTAAGTTTTGTTTTATAGCTTGAACTTGGCCCTCATTTTAACATTCATATTTTTGGTTGGATTATATAAAATTAAACTTTTTGTTTAGACTAACATTTTTTTTTTATCGTTTTCTAAAACTTCACCTTTGAAAGGGTCAAATCAGGGTACAAGTCTCATCAACGCCCAGCCTAAACCCTAGGACCTTAGCTTACTTTTTTACTGGTTTTGTTCTTAAGATATAAACAAGGAATTAGAAAAGATTTTTCGAAATTCAGCCTTCGTGACAATCTGGCAAGCCTAGGCGCAATTGATTAAAATCATGAAATGAATCAATTACACTTGCCTTTATCAGGTGACGAAGCATCCAGCAGAGGACCTGGAAATGTAATCAAAATCACTTTTAGACTTCCCTCGTCGGACATAGATGGACTTATAGGCAAGACACATATATTATTTTTTGGCCACGGCCAAGTTGGGTCAAAATTGGATAAAAATAAATCGGGTTCTTGTATTGGTCGGCCTCTGTGGCGCAATAGTGTAAAAGCTGTATGCAACGTAAGAGGTTTCGGGTTTAGGGCTATGCTAGTTGACTAGACAAAAGTTACAGCCATAAAAGTGGTTTGACAAAGTGGCACATGACCTTTGGTACCCGAACTCAAATAAGATTTTGTCAGAGCATTGCTTTATTTAGATATTAATGTTTTAAGTTATTATTTAATTGCCAGTAGTAGGAACACGTGTTGACAGTGAGATAATTAAAATAGAATTGGAGATACGGATTCCCAAAATGACTTTTCTTGCAACGCGATGTCCATCACGGGCAAAAACTCGTAATATATCTTTACTCAATCAAGTTCTTTTTTTGATGCCAAGGTAGCAACAACAATCAATCCTGATATCTTAGACGTTGAGACCTACGGAGTTAGGTCGCGTAAAAGAATCACGATGATGTACGAAAACCAGAAAAATGGAGACACAAAATAGTTCCTTATTCTACTTACAGAGACTAAGATCGAATTTGAAATTTTTTCTATCTTCAAGAATTCAAATATGGTCGATTACCCCAGAAGCGCTTGTAAGACAAACGTGACAGTAATTCTAACTAAACCGAGCAAGTACCGGGACCAAATTTGTGGCCTGGTTTGTCTAGCTAGAATCCTAAAGTTTTATTATTTCTCGAAATATAGGAAGGTAGGTTACCTTCAATATTCCATACGCCAATTGCTCGAATGCGGACTCCAATGAAGCAGACAGGGCTGGGTGCTGGATCAGACCATGAAATAAAAGGTTTCGTTTCTCCCTCTCGTCCCGCAGAGATGATGCCGGCGTCCCATTGAACCCAGAATTCACGTGATTCCGAGGCGTTCAGAATTTGTCGAGTTTCACTTACAACTTGGTCTGGTTTCGTTCTGTTTTTTCTAATCACACTTTTCGTGTTTTTCCATCCTCCGATAATGATCTGAAATCATAGTTTAATATTTCTATTCAAATTAACATTCAGGTTTCTTGGTGTTGTAAAGTTTTCTTTTCTCACTAGGTATAAAATACACCTGCTTCTATACGAACTAGTTAGAGAGAATTGTGTTAGGATATCTACCTAATAGCTAAGTTACAGCTTATAGAGAAGGTTTCATTTCCATACCTCATACATGGGATCCGATTCCTGAGGGCCCTTGGTGAGAGCGACGTGAACGTCATTGGGAGCACGCACCTTGAACTTCACCTTGAACTGCTTCGGACTACTCGACACCTGATAAAACTGGTACTGGTCATTGTTCTCCGTACAAACACCTTAAGAAAGTTATTTTTTAATGTTTAAGTGAAATAATAATCATAGTAAGACTAAAGTTTTTGTTCAAAACGTATAATTTATCCATCCATAAATACAAGACAACTTAAAAACATTTTTTCTCAGCACCTTCCTATTTTTTTTTCTAAATTATATTTTATATACTAAATTTAATTCAATTATGTAGCTAATAATTTTGTAAATGTTGTATAAGTCCTTAATTGGGACACACATATGTACCTTAGGCGTTTAATTATAAGTTATTTTCTGTGTCTGATGTGTGACCTGTGGATATATTATTTATTCAAATAAATAAATTCATCCTCATAGCAGAAATAGAATTATATCGTTATTTGCTATTTTTACTTTACTCTAATTTATTGTGAAAACAAGCATCTACTTTAGTAGTTTTCCAAAACTCAAGTTCCATTTTTCCGTGTAAAACTGTGTTGCATTTCATATATTTCATATTGCAATAAGATTTAGGATTTTCTCAAATATTATAGAAAAGAAGAATGACAAAGAAATCCATTTTAATGTCATGAAAGGATTTGAGTACTCCACTTCAATATTGTTGAGGAAAATTAAATCCATTAAAAATCAAAATCAGCACATTTACAGTGGTGATTTAATGAATCATTTTATAGCTTTAAACCATTACTCCGCTTTTTAGTTGAGGATCTCAAGCTCCAATTTTACAATGTGTTTATAATTTGGCAAACAAGCAAACGGTTCACCCGATGGAAAGTGATACCGCTGCCTATGTCGCTGACGATGTCTATGATGTCTATCAGCACATTTACTGTGGAGATTTAATAAGTATTTTAATAGCTTCAAATCAGTACTCCTATAGGATGCAACCAAAATGTTCACGAATTCCGGGATTATTCTAAGTTTTCTGGTAATCTGCTGAGCCTGGATGCAATCTATAAATGAAATTAATTAACTACACTTGCCTTTACCAGGTGAATAAGGATCCACCAGAGGACCTGCAAATAAAATCAAAATCACTTTTAGATTGCTACCCATAATATACCCATAACATTGGGACTGCCTTGCAGCTATAAACACCTTTCCATATTTTTTGGCTAAGCCTATGTTGGGTAACAGTTGAATAAAAATCGGGTTCTTGCGTTTATTTCAAACAATTAGATTTATCCTTTGATAATCAAAGGATTTATCATAAAAACCGGTCCACCGGAATTGTGAATTTAAGTTTATTTACCGTCGGAGTTTGTTATTTTCTAATGTTCATAAATTATACACATTCACATACATACTAAAACATACATAAACTCACGCTGTAGTCTCTTGAGAGGGGTTGGCAGAGGTGCTTGCTACACACCGCTTTTCGCATGTTTATGTTGAGTCCCTGTGTGACAGGTTGCGAATCTGTCGCCACTATCCGGGCACATTGAGAAACATGGATGCTATAACTTACGGCAACCCGAGACTCGAACCCACGACCTGTCGGGTCGGATCGTTTGGTTATCCAAACTGAGCTACTACATCCTAAACGTAAAATTATCATAAAACTATGTAAAACTACAACTCCTATGCTACTACTAACTATTATAATACGTAAAATTATCAAATTATTTTAATATTCAAAGTAGATGTCATTCATTTTTATATTTTAGAGACTACTTTCTCAGTGCATCTTTTAAACACAGAAATGTTAAAAATATCCAAAGAAGAAACAACAATTTTCTATTTACGATCATATTTATGGTATGACATGCCAGATAGCTTGCACAAACATTTAGAAATTTAAACCTAATTCCAATTGGAATGATGTCTGAAAAAGCAGATGTATCCAGAAATAAAGATTTTGGCATTGCCGTGAACACCGTTCAAGAAAATTGTGCGACTAATAAGAATATTCTAAACAGCAATACGACCAAGGTTATCTCGAAAACATATATTAAGTAATGAAAAAAATTACTATAGTTGTGGACGATTAAGTATAAGAAGATTAAGCTGAGAAGGCAATATTAGTTTCAAAGATGTTGCTTTAAATGATTTTGATTCTGAAGTGACAGTTACGTTTATTATTTTTTATTTTATGACACAAAAAAATGTTTTGTGTTTAATTTAATATGAGGTAAATTTATTATTTACTTTATGTTTTGACAAGAAACTATTTGTGTATTGTATTTTTAACCCACGACCGAGAAAGAGGGGTGTTATATTGAATACCATCACTTTATTTTAACTTAATTACATTTTACTTTTAAGTGGATTAGGCCTACCGGGGACACCACAAAAATATCCTATGATGAGAAACTTAAATAGAACACGTTTTATCCTTTTTGTACCCAAACAAATCATAGCCAGCCCACTGTACGGTACGCAACCGTTGACCGCAACCAGTGGCAAAATTGATACGCATATACGAATAGAGCGGGAGGGCATAATTGTAACTGTTTGTTGTCAAAAAAACTTTCCATGAACGACGATAACATCCGTTGGCATTGGAATGCCAACTCAATCAAAACTCATTCAGATCTTCTTGAACTCATTGGGATGGATATCCCGGGCTCCGGGACTGCCACGGAGTCAGTTCACATTAAAGGGTCACAATGATTTACAAAAACCATAGAAAATCTAAGACGCAAAATAGTATATCTGCCTTGAGAGCTTGATAACGAATTGGATGTTAAATCAACCTCTAAGATTGAACTATAATGTGGGATCGATTTCCCCTGGAGCGCTTGTAAGACAAAGGTTAACAATTCAGGGCACCGAGTTATTCAAACTTCAATGAGCCAGTATTGGGACAAATTTGGTTGTCCAGCTTGACTATTGAACCTAGTTACCTTCAATTTCCCATAAGCCAATTTTTTGAATGCGGACTCCAATGAAGCAGACAGGGCTGGGTTCTGGATCAGACCATGAAATAAAAGGTTTTGCATCTCCCTCTCGTCCCGCTGAGATGATGCCGGCGTCCCACTGAACCCAAAATCCACGGAATTCCGAAGCGTTCAGGATTTGTCGAGTTTCACTTACAACTTGGTCTTGTTTCGTTCTGTTTTTTCTAATCACACTTTTCATGTTGCTCCATCCTCCGATTATAATCTGAAATTATAGTTTAATATTTCTATTCAAATTAACTTTCAGGATTCTTGCTTAAAGAAATAATAATAATAATTTATTTTACAAGTGAAATTATATATTTTGGTATTAAAATACTAATGGCCGTTACACTCATATGTTTAGAGAGTTTGTTGACGAGGAATGGTTGCAGTGTAAAAGGGAATCCATGGGAAAACGAGTGATGAGTGACTGGAGTAGAAAATCTTGGAACTCGTCTAGATAAGAGTTCAGAATAATCTGAACAGCGAAAAAAATCCCTGTGTGCTGTAATAACAGATGAAAAGTTGACGAATCCTTAGCACTTGAAATTCAGAGAGTAGCTAAAAAGTGGGGTATACGAAAATAAGGTTTCTTATTAAGAACTTTCAGAATTGAACGTTGAACTCTTTCAAAAAACTTCAAAAAAATATGTTTTTGTAGCACCTCCCCAAGAGGAAATACCGTACGTTAATATTGATTCACAGAGGGCTGTATAAATAAGTTTGCGTATATGTGTGTTGTCTATGTTTTGAAAATACTTCATTAAATGTATGAGTTTTCTGGCTTCAATCGAGATTGTGGACAAATTTGATCTAAAGTTAAGGTTTTCATCGATCATTATCCCTAAGTACTTAACAGAGTTACATCTTTCTATTCTCTCATAGCAAGATCAGGTATTCGAAACATCTGAAGTATTTACGTACGTGTGTAATGTTAGTTGATTAAGGGTCCCTGGGGCTGTTGCTTTAGTTTTATGGAAACAGATAAATTTTGTTTTGTCAGCATTAAGAGTGAGAAGATTTGAACTTAACCATTGTGTAATAAGGGAAAGACTATATTCTGCTCGGGCAAATACACAATCCCATGAAG
Organism: Choreutis nemorana; assembly: GCA_949316135.1. NCBI lineage: Eukaryota > Metazoa > Arthropoda > Insecta > Lepidoptera > Choreutidae > Choreutis > Choreutis nemorana. The sequence goes on from OX438598.1 coordinate 8,564,723, forward strand.
AGTCGCTTAAAATTAATGAAGTATCATCCGCGTAACAGAAAATACTTGACTTATTTTGGTCAGAAACGGCAAGTGAAGAATGGATGTCATTAATGTAAATTATGAATAAGGATGGTCCAAGAATACTTCCTTGAGGTACTCCGTACGTAATTTGTTCGGGATTACTTATGATATTATCAATCTTTGTTACTAGAGTACGATTGGATATTTAGCTATAAAACCATTTATGGGCAATGCCATGAATCCCGAGCTGTTCTAGTTTTTTTAGAATAATTTTTATTGAAACCGTGTCAAAAGCTTTCGCAAGATCTAAGAAAATGCCAATGGAAACTGATCACTATCTAAAACTTTAGCAATTCTGTTAACTAGGGCTGACACGGCATCATCTGTAGATTTGTTTTGTCGAAAACCATATTGAGATGTTGACAGTAGATTTTTTGTTTCAAGAAATTTAATTAGCCGTATGTTGACAATTTTCTCTAATAGTTTTGAGAAGACATTAAGAAGGAATATAGGTCTGTGGTAATTTGGTGACTTTGAACAACCGGTTTTGAAAATTGGAGTAACAGCAGCTACCTTGCCATATTGTAAACTTAAATTAAAGATATAGGTCAGTGGGCCAGTTAGGAGTTCATGACATTATCGGAGAAGAGAGTTTCCTATTCCATCCAGACCAGAAGTATTGTTGTTGAGTTTAAGGATCAGATGTCGAACTTCAGAGGAATCTGTGGGTTGCATGGAAGTAGGTTTTGTAGTTTTCTTATTTCACTAGGTATATAATATATTTAGTATTATCCTAAAGACTAGTTTCAGAGAATGTTTTAGAAAATGGACCCGCCTACCTACCTTATTTACCCACTTATAGAGAAGGTTTTATTTCCATACCTCATACATGGGATCCGATTCCTGAGGACTTTTGGTGAGAGCGACGTGCACATCATTGCTAGAACGCACCTTGAACTTCACCTTAAATTGCAGCGGACTACTAGACACCTGATAAAACTCGTATTGGTCATTCTCCTTACAAACACCTTAAAAAATATTAAAAAAAAAAAATGTAAACATATAATAATAATAGTAAAGGTTTTGTTAATAATCACGTATAATTTGAAGTAAGTGTAAGTGTGAAGCTAATGTATATTTATAAGATGAAAACGTATGCTTTGAAGATAGCACGGAATAATGTTCAAGCATTTCTGGAAATATATCAAGAGCCAAAATTATATCACGGATAAAGTGACACATCTTAGGTGATTTAAAATGTTGATAATTTCTAAATTTTTAAGAATACAACCCAAACAAGTATGATTTATCCATCCTTAAATACAAGACAACTTAAAAAACAATTTTTTCTCAGCACCTTCCTATTTGTTTTTCTAAATTCATCCTCATAGCAGAAATAGAATTATATCGTTATTTGCTATTTTTACTTTACTCTAATTTATTATCAAAACAAGCATCTATTTTAGTAGTTTTCCAAAACTCAAGTTCCATTTTATCCGTGTAAAAACTGTGTTGCATTTCAATAAGATTGAGGTTTTTTAAAATATTGTCGAAAAGAAGAATGACAAAGAAATACATTTTAATGTCATGAAAGGATTTGAGGACTCCACTTCAATATTATTGAGGAAAATTAAATCCCTTAAAAATCAAAATCAGCACATTTACAGTGGTGATTTAATGAATCATTTAATAGCTTTAAACCAGTACTCCGCTTTTTAGTTGAGGATCTCACGCTCCACTTTAAGTGTTTTTCGCTTAGTATTGGATGCAACCAAAATGTTAATCAATTCTAGGATTATTTCGGGTTTCTGGTAATCTGCTGAGCCTGGATGCAATCTATAAATGAAATTAATTAACTACACTTGCCTTTACCAGGTGAATAAGGATCCACCAGAGGACCTGCAAATAAAATCATAATCACTTTTAGATTGCTACCCATAATTATTTGTTTGATTTTTACCTGCGTTATTCTAATTATTTATGAGGTAACATTGGGACTGCCTTGCAGCTATAAACACCTTTCCATATTTTTTGGCTAAGCCCAAGTCGGGTAACAGTTGAATAAAAATCGGGTTCTTGCGTTTATTTCAAACAATTAGATGTATGTAAACAAAATAAGGGCCACGAGGTATTTTGTCTGTACCATGAACATAATAAAACCAATATATATTTTTTTGTCTCCATAACGAAACCTAATGTTGTTTTTACCGTGTAGAACAATAAACTTATTCCAATAATAATGATTAAAAAGTTTATTTGCTTTTGAAAGAAAAAATCACATTTAAGATTAAAAATAAAAACAATGTAAAGTTACTGAAAACAAAAGAAAATACTCCGTGCTCATCTTTTAGTAACGAGTATGCCCTCCTCGTTTCGCTACGCACTCCTAAAACCTGGAGTGCATGCTCTCAGTCAAATGCCTGACATTTTCCATTTGAATCTCTTCCCAGGCCCTTTTAACAGCGTTGATGAGTTGCTGTTGGTTGTGGATTTCCTGATCACCGTCTCTAACTCTTCGTTTCAACTGATCCCACATGTGCTCTATTGGATTTAAGTCCGGACTGTTCGCCGGCCACGGCAAGACTTGAATTTGAGACGCTTCCAGTACAAACCGAGTCGCTTGAGCCGTGTGTGCACGAGCGTTGTCTTGCATCAAGGTGAATCCAGGACCCGCTCGCTGGGCAAATGGGATCACATGTGGTCTGACAACTTCCTCAATATACCGCTGAGCAGTAACAGTACCCTCATTTAAAATAGCGAGCTCTCAGTTTTGCCGTGTAAGCTTATCCCGCCCCAAATCATTACATTTGGACCACCAAAACGATCGACTTCATGGATGCAGGCTTCTGAAAATCTCTCGCCGCGTCTTCTCCATACTCTAATACGCCGATCGTCGTCAAAAAATTTAACTTTGCATTCGTCTGTGAAGAGCACCATGCCCCATTGGTTTATGTCCCAGTCCAAATGTTGACAGGTAAATCTTAAACGATTTGCACGATGATTTCTGGTTAATGGAACACGGACAAATCGCCTTCTTGATGCCTGCTGGTCTTCATACAATCGATTACGAATAGTTTGGTCACTGACACGAGTACCCTTTGTGAGCCGTAAACGATTTTGCAGCTTGCGGGCCGTCGTTGTGCGATCTCTGCGCGCACTTAATCGAATGTAACGATCCTCTTGAGCTGTTGTAATGCGAACTCTGCCCGAACCAGGTCTTCTTCTAACACTGCCGGTCTCTTGGAAACGACTCCATAGATTTTGAATAGCTCTTCGAGAAAATCCCAATTGCAAACCCACAGATCGCTGCGAATGACCTTCTTCAATCATTGTAACGGCTCTGGTTGCTGTCAGCGAGTCCATATGAGGCCTAAGTGCTTGTGGCATATTGCAAAAGATGTTTCTGACTCGAGATATCAATGAACTCTGATAATTTCTAATAAAACAAGAAGCTAAGGAAAGCAAAACGACAAAGAAAATGGAATCAAAATTTTCAAAAATAATTTTAAATCAAATTTTATTTATAATTGTTGCCAGCATTAGATGAATACTACAATATTAAAAAGTTTAGGTATCAAAGAGTTTGTATACTCAATATTTTACTACTTTCAATATGTAAATGTTTAATAATTTACACCAAAATGAAAAAATACCTCGTGGCCCTTATTTTGTTTTGAGTAGTATATATATAAATCCTAAATTTATCCTTTGATAATCAAAGGATTTATCATAAAAACCGGACCACCGGAATTGTAGATTTAAGTTTGTTTACCGTCGGATTTTGTTATTTTCTAAAGTTCAAAATTATTAACTTTCAAAATTATCAAATTATTTTAACATTCAAAATAGGTGTCATTCATTTTCAAATTACAAAGGTAAAACACAAAGGGCACCGAGTTATTCAAACTTCAATGAGCCAGTATTGGGACAAAATTGGTTGTTTAGCTTGACTATTGAACCTAGTTACCTTCAATTTCCCATAAGCCAATTTTTTGAATGCGGACTCCAATGAAGCAGACAGGGCTGGGTTCTGGATCAGACCATGAAATAAAAGGTTTTGCATCTCCCTCTCGTCCCGCTGAGATGATGCCGGCGTCCCACTGAACCCAAATTCCACGGAATTCCGAAGCGTTCAGGATTTGTCGAGTTTCACTTACAACTTGGTCTTGTTTCGTTCTGTTTTTTCTAATTACACTTTTCATGTTGCTCCATCCTCCGATTATAATCTGAAATTATATTTTAATATTTCTATTCAAATTAACTTTCAGGATTCTTGCTTGTAGGTTATAGTTTTTGTAGTTTTCTTATCAAAATTAGGTATATTATTATTCCGAGTATTATCCTAAAGACTAGTTTCAGAGAATTGTTTTAGAAAATGAATAGAATTTTACCCACTTATAGAGAAGGTTTTATTTCCATACCTCATACATGGGATCCGATTCCTGAGGGCTCTTGGTGAGAGCGATGTGAACATCATTGCTAGAACGCACCTTGAAATTCACCTTGAATTGCAGCGGACTACTCGACACCTGATAAAACTGGTACTGGTTATCCATCTTACAAAAACCTTTAGAAAACATAGAAAGTTAATTTTTAAAAGGTATCTAGGCCGTTACCTGAGTCGTCGGTATGGAATCGGTGCCTTCAGTTCCTGACTTATCGGTATAAAATCCTGCAGTACCGCGTGTGTCGTCGTCGTCCCAACTGTTTTCGAGTGATGAAAACATTTTTCCGTTTTATGATTTGTTCCATTTACGAAAAAAGGGAAACGTTTTTGGAGTTATCCTTATGTTGAAAATAATATTACTTATTTCGATTTTTTATGCGGCTGAGCAAATTTTGCAGGATGTCGAAAAATAATACATGTAGGTAGAGGATATCTAAAAAAACCCTAAGGATTTTACAAGCGATGCGATTAGTGAAAAATCGAGGTTCAGTATCAACGTGCCCGTTGGCCTGCCCCGTAAACTAAATATTTGTATTAAAAAAAATTATGCACTTTAATTGACGAAAAATTTATTGAATACCTGATACTTATATTCTTGTAATAAAATAATTCTATTATAAAATGGAAATAAAACATTTCCTAACATAAAACAAAAACAGTTTTATTTGTGAATATATTTTTATCTTTTATAATAATAAGGTTCTAAATAGACGACAAATCTAAATAGGCGCAAGAATCAAACCCATGAATTACTATTAACAGAAAATTCTTAAGAGTTAATAATGAACACTGGGTTATTTTGTTCAGATATGTTAATAGATACTCAAATTCGCTGGTACTGGAAATTCTATTATCGATTATTCGATTAAAACCACTTTTCTGAACCTTAAATAAAGTAATTTCTGTTGACGTTAATCATTCTCTTACTGTCAAGGCTTCATGTTTGACGAAGTGCGTTTTTAAAGTTGAATAGTAAGAAAAGCAGAAACAATATCAGAAAAAATACTCCTACTTGTTGAAAAGGCCTACCACTCATAACAATAATTAAAAATACTATAATGTAATTTTTACAAGTGGACACCAATTTATTTTGGAAGAGAAGTAGAAAAATGAGACGGCCGCTTGGGAATGCACCAAAGCAAAAAATCTAAAAGTTGCAGCAAAGTTACCCTAAAAGTAAGGTTAGGCTTAAAGAAGGTATCGTTAAAGGGTGGTATCATATCCAGCATTAAATTGCATTTAGCTGGAGGATTGTAGGCACAATAGATCTATTCTGTCATGCGAAAATATTCCTTTCCATTCGGTAGCACACAGTATCAGAAGGTATCTTGATTGTAAGCATCGTTTAGCATATGAAATTGAATATTACGAACGAGATCCCAAGTTCCATCCCCGCCGGGTTTCAAATCCGGAACCTCTAGCGTAGCAGTCGGTTAGTTAAACTGCTGTAAACACAGAGGCCGTAAAGTAGTTTTATTACACTCTATATTTACTAATAATTAATTATTTATATTATTATAAAAAGCTCCCGCACCTAAATTTTTTATTATTATAAAAAAAGAAAAGAAAACAATTTTTCGTAAAGTGCATGATTATGCACACATATAAATATTTAGTTCATTCAACTAAACATTTTATTCCACTAATAAGTGAAAAGGGGGTGTATGATACTAATAAAATATTAACTCCAAAAGTACCGCGGACCGTGCCACTAAATCTGTTTCAACATCTTCGTTGATCGGCGTCGCGGGGGACGTTGTAAGAAACTTTCCCAACAGACCCGTTAACGTGGCAAAGGACTTCGGGGATGTTGATACCGACCCTCAATCGACCCGTGTAACGCATAAGACTTGAAACTTTAAAACTGACGTAGGTTTAACGTTTTTGCACCCTGACGATTCGGTAAATACCGAGCGGCGCGCTTCTGGAAACGCGGTATAACGAAACGATCAGGAACGCTCCATAGAAATATAGGCGATCGGAAGGTACCGAGTTGACCGACCATACTGATCCCGCACCGATACCGTACCGACAAATCAGGAAACGTCCTTGTTTCAAGTTTGTCACTGGCTGGTGATGAAGTTAGCTCATAAAGCCGTCTGGATAATTAAATGAATAGACGTCATGAATCTACGATACTTGCCTTTTTCAGGTGACGAAGAATTCATTACACCTGCAAATACAATAATAACATTTATTTGTCAGATCTTTGTGTGTTCAGATTAAGTCACAGAAAAGTATTTAATAAAGGCATATAAATGTTTCAATAATTATATAAGTTGACAATAATACTAAAATTAATCTGAAAACAATAATGATAAGACGTTCGGTAGAGACGAAAAGTGTCAAGAATTCAAAAAAGCCATAATAAAATCAAAAACTCATTTTAAATCAAAATCTTTAGTGAAATACATATAATAATAGTTATAGTCACAAAATGCTTCTTTCAATAACCAACTGTTTCTTTTTTTTTAATACCTCATCAGACAATTCCTGAAACATTTTTGGCAAGGCATCATAAATTTGAATATACATGCCACATTTTTTTTACAATTTATGTGCTATAGGTATAGTTAACATAGCTTTATGTTTTGTTGTTCTACTGAAAGTATAAGAATGTTTTTTTTATAATTATGGCTGATTTCTTCTGTAAAGACATGGCAGAGGTAATATTTCTTATTTTAAAATTAAAAGTTTGCAGCTGTCTAAATAACATACCCTGCATATAGCTCGAAAGCATCTTTCTTGGACTATAAGTTATCTTTCAACTCAGTCAGTAATTCCAGAAGAAGTAAATCCAATGATTACTTAAACCTGTAGTTTGTGATACACTTTTATTTTTCTTCCGTTGTTCTTAAAGATGTTTTCCAGTTGAAGTTTTATTAATATTAATACCTAAAAACTTTGTGGATTCTATTTCATCAAATTTAACTCCATTATACTTTATATTTAAATTTATTGGTTCGTTTCGATACTAAAACAGATTACGATTTCAATTATAAAACAGTGTTATAGGCGAAAAATATATAATAGCGTTGGTGTCACCAGGAAAATCCTTAATCAATGTCAAAAATAAAATCGGACCCAGTACACTTCCTTGAGGAAGACCACAATCATGTACAAATAACGATGGCAATGTTTTTGATTAAATTTCAGTTTTGGAATTTCAATATATTGTTAGTTTTTTCTAAAGCTTTCAGTAAGATACGATTGTATGCATTTATAATTATTTCATCCGACGCCAAATTTTTCATTTTATGACTCACAAAATCAAAGGCTTTATTTAAGTCCAAAAATATTGCAGCTAGATATGGTTATCATTTATTGCTTTAGTTGATTTATAAAAACATTGTAGAACAATTATTTGTAACCCAAATTGTTCAGCTTTTACATAGTATTTTATCATCAGTTATTTAATCTTTTATACTTGCTTAAAATATTTGTTATGGTTGGATAGTGAAAATCAATTTTAGATGTTATTCATTTAATTATTATAATCTTATAAGATTTACTACGGAATATTGGGACGGATATACAGGTGAAGCATACACCTCACCTTTTTGCTCCTTATTTATGCAATTCGAAGTACTCTATGGCACAGCAGTGTAACAACTGGATGCTATACAAGAGGGTGTATTAACTTATCTGCCCGTACTGCGTGAGGTCTATAGTTTAATTAATTTAATTATGACTACAGTCAAAGTTGGAGGCATAAAAATAGGAACAAACTGACTGATCCAACTGATAGATTGGAAAGAATTAGATTTAGTTAAATTTGGTTATACATAGCGCCGACTATCGGGTTTTTCTTCACAGGCGAATGGTAACTTGTGGCACTTATAAACCATCCACATGCTCTATCTGCGTTAGTATCGATTGCAATCGCGTGCACTTTCGTTATATGCATATTCCAAAAAGCCTGAGTAGACAAACAAATAAAATGGAGATATTTTTAAAATAAGAATCCATCATCTTCTTGATAATTGTTCGTTTTTCTGCTATAATTTAAAAAACCATTATAAAAGTAGCGGCTGAAGAAAACTTCACAGCTGCTTCTTTCTGCCATGGTTGGAGGTCATAAACTGACTAACGCACTTGCAAGTAAATTCGGAAAGAGCACATCAAGATGTATAAAATCAAGTTTTCATTCCGCAAGTCTTTTTTACTGTCATAAAGCCATATTGTAGTCTTCAATGAATAATCTTGTATTATGTGACATTAGTATGACTTATTGATTACAGGAATGAGTATTTGTCATTATTCTTATTTCTGTACATTTGAATGAAAGAAATAGAACCTTAGTTAGGCTAGCACTTTTTTATCCGTTCGTCCATGCGTCCGTTGGTTCTGTCAGCGGTTTTACCTTTGTCATTTGATTTGCAGGTTATTTAACATTGATTAAACGCTTCACGGGCGGGTTGGCATCCGCAGTGTATTATTGAATACTAAGCAATGGGCGAGGCTGCCCGCTTCTTGTGACTGAGAAGATTTGCATCAAAGCCTCTATCGCCAACGGGCAGGATACTCCACGGGCAGTTGCGGTTACAGATCATAAACCCAAGTCAATTTATGATCTGTATGATTACGATGTGGGCTACCCCCTTATAAAATACCCCTAATCGGAATATCGCAGACTCCAAACAGTAGTGCTTGCAGAGCCTGATAACAGATTGGATGTTCTTTCAACCTCTAAAATTCAGAACTCAAATATGGGGTGCATAACATGCTTGTTAGTCAAACGTGGCAGTTGGGAGCACCGAAGTATTCAAATTCCAACGGGTCAGTACCGAGATCAAATTCTTAAATCTAGCTATTTGCAACGACATTTTAATAAGTTCAATGTACTTTGCGTATATTTTAAGGTTTTTATCAAAATATAAAAAATTTGGTACCTTGAACTTCCAATGATCCAAGTGCTTGAATGCGAATTCCAACAAAGCAGACGGGGCTGGGTTCTGGATCAGACCATGAAATAAAAGGTTTCGTTTCTCCCTCGCGTCCTGCAGAGATGATGCCGACGTCCCATTTAACCCAAAATCCACGGGATTTGACGGCGTTCAGAATATTTTGAGTTTCAATTTCAACTTTGTCTGGTTTCTTTCTATTTTTTATAATCGCACTTTTCGTGTTTTGCCATCCTCCGATAATGATCTGAAATCAAAGTTTAACATTTATAGTTAAATGAACATTCAGAGTTCGTGTTCGTAGTTGGAAGGTATTTGTTTTGGGGATTTTGATAGTATTCAGGGTTCAGTTACGATAACAAGTAATAGACGATAGGTATATATATTTTTTGAATAGATTAGTTAACGACAAGTAAGCATTTGTTGACATTTTATAGTTCTCTCAAAGCACAACTTGACTAACATAAAATCTCGTTTTATAGGTTAAAAAAGTGGTCAATACATTGAGTACATAGTAATTTAATTAATTTCAAATATGTTTTTTATTTCTGTTAGTCTAAACAAACAGTTTAATGTTTGCAGCTCGAAAAATTACGAAATACAGGATAAACTATTTAGGGCTTGAAGTTCAAAAATTATTTCTTAGCAATGCATCTCAAAAAAAATACCCGTTAAAAATTCAGGATTCTAGGTCTAAAAAACTTTGAATCCTTTGAACACTTGTAAAAGCCTAAGCGGACCAGTTTGGGATAACTAGGGTTAACATATTGGCATCTTCTAATAGAAAAGGTTTTATTCCATACCTCGTACATGGGATCCGATTCCTCAGGGCCCTTGGTGAGAGCGATGTGAGCGTCATTGGCAGCACGTACTTTGAAATTAATCTTGAATTGCACCGGATTAGTCGTCACCTGATAAAACTGGTACTTTTCATCCTTCGTACAAATATCTAAAAAAAACATAGAAATATACTTTTTAATAGAAGCTTAGGCCTAAGTAGGTCTGATAATACTAATATCAATATCAAAGCTGCGTTGAGTTAAGATAAGGTACATTACTATTATATCGACGGTGGGAAAGAAAGCGACGTTTTGGTCAAAACTAAAGTTTTATACATGTAACAGCGTTGAAATCAGCTTTTTTTTCTACGTCATTTAAGCTGTTTGAGAGTTTCGGAACCCTAAAATGATTCAAACATTTAAAAATACTTCTTAAACGACACAAAATTTTATTAAAATTATTTTTTTTGTAAAATACATAGGTTTTATTACAGGTACACAATTTATAACATAAGGTATTTAAATGTTTCTGTTTTGTCTTTGCTTTCCTCTTTGTTTGTCCAATTCAACTAAATATCAACCCATCATCCTTTTCTTGTAAAATTTGATAAAATTTATACAAGAACACAGTAGCTTGGGCTCGAATTTTACATACATGCCATAGATAGAAATCACGTCTGGTATTAATTCGGAAATACGATACTTGTTGTCAAACGAAAGCTTATCGTTTGACAATAATTATTTCAAAATTATCACTGGCGCTAGGCGATTTTGGAGCCTTGAATTTCGAGATTTGAAAAAAAGGTCAAAAACAACCAAGAAAAAAAAAAAACAACTACACTTGCCTTTATTAATTGACGAAGGATCCACAAGAGAGCCTGCAAATATAATTGAAATCACTTTTAGAATGTTGAAGAATGTAAAAAGTAGTAATTAGCGATCGAATTAGGATCCTAAGTTGAGGTTTGTTGACAAATAATCACTATTTCTTATTCAGACGGAAGAAAACAGCTTCTTAAGCAAACTATGTTAAAGTCAGTAAAATCGATGAATCGAATAAAATCGCTAAAAGATCTCGGCTATATTTTATATTTAAATTGTTACTATATTGATATTGATTTGTAATACTCTTAACTCAAACGTTAAAACACTACGTTTAAAAAACGATAAGACACTAGAAGTTTACCTATGATGGATGGAAGAAAGTTATATAAAATTTCCAATTATCGGGTGGCTATGTTACCGCTTGTAGGTATGATTTTAATTAGCCCGTGGTGCCAAATGTAAGGAAAAGCTCCCATGAGCAATGCAACGGTAGTATAAAATTAAAATGGAATCCCCACCGGATTTTACGGCTTCCTGAATCATCTTGTTCAATATTTTGTCTTCCCCAGAGGCCTTATTAATCTATGACGGCCCAACAATTTTGACAAGATCATCTAAAGTCGGAAGAGCAGACGAAGGAGATATGTGTCGAACTGCAGCCATAAGCCTAACTTCACGATGGTATTCGGAATCATTTTCAAAAGTCATTTCCCCTTATCCTGAGCGGCATTACTCAATTATCCGGGGCATTGCCGCGCAAACATGTTATTTAAGTTTTCCTACAGTAAAAAGGTTAAAAGTATATTTTATAGGGTTTTTGTTAAACTGTTGAGAACTCAATAGTTACCTTATTTTGTATTTTTTCTTCATTTTGATTTTAAATAAATAAAAAAATACAGCGTATTTTCTATAAATTAACGCCAATGCTCTACTAGTACACGATCAAACGGTGATCACTACATGACGCATCCATAATTTACTCATACATGTGCTTTACTTGTCAGAAAATCTGACACTTGTGAGCGCTGAAGTTCAAGTTTCAAACTCCAACAAGCTAGCACTGTCAGACCCGAATTTGTATATTTGTTCTAGGATTATTGAGAATTATTGTTACCAAATCTGTATACAATTTTGTGAAGAGTTCAATGTGCTTGTATACAAAGGAAATAAAGGAAGACCTACCTTTTGTTTTAATTTTCCACGAGCCAGCTACACCTTCACCAGTGCGGACTCCAATGAAGCAGATAGGTATGGGTTCTGGATCAGCGAATGACATGAAAGGTTTCGTTTCTCCCTCTCGCCCTATGGAGATTGTGTCGTTGTCCCATCGAACCCAAAATTCACGGAATTCGCTAGCGTTCAGCATTTGTGGATAATTTATTGCTATATCGTCTTTTTCATAAAGACTGACTGGAAATTTTTTAATCCTACATACATTGTCATCATTTTGTCCCAAATAGATCTGAAATTATTGTTTACTTAAAAACTCACTCCGTAATCCCTTGAGAGGGGGTGGCAAAGAGGCACACCGGATTTCTCACGTTTTCTTAATGACTTCTCAACCGAAGAAAAAGAGAGGTGTTCTTTTAAAACTAAACCAAAACGTCTGTTGCAATGTCATCATAAAAATGTTTAGTCGCTGAACTATTAAAACGCGTGTATGGTTTTCAACAGACGAACTATTTTTCTTCCAAAAAATCTACCAATTGTAATCAAAGAGATCAATGATAAATACATAAACAAGAGGCAGATATTATTATAGAAGCGCGCGAAGTTAAGACTCGTCTGATTGTGAGCAAATAACATATTTTGTAGCATAGTCATAAATAGTTTTAACACATCACACACAAGCCTTTGTCTGAGTCACTTTTCGAATCACGTTTTGATTTAATAAATTGATTAATTAGAAGCAAACAACATTAAAATTTATAATATTTTGAAAGTAAATATAGTTAGGTACTGTACTGTTTGATTTTATTTATTTCATTTTATCCTCCTGTGCCTACCCTTACAAAATAGACACACTCAGAACTCTCTTTAGAAGTTGTTTCTGTTGTGTTTTTTAACTTTTGCGGACAAATATTTAGACAAAACATTTATTTCTACATACCGAATAACATTCATTCATCCTGTGGGGGTTCGGCGAAAGACTGACGAAACCGTCAGCGCGAGCACGCACCTGGATCTTCACTTGTCTACTTGACACCGGATAATGCCGGTGGTTTGAATCTTCCTCCGTACAAACATCTAGAAAAAACCAAAGACGTTGGTCAGGGGATATCCATACAATTTTTCGTTCATACAGTCATTGTAAAACGTAACGTAACAAAAATGTAACTTTTTCTTTCCTCACGAAATCAAGAATAAACCACATGATAAATAGACTTTAGTCTCCTGGAAAGACCATGCTTCATTCCACAGCCTGAGAGTTCAAGTGAGGAAGCTTCTTTGAAAACGAGCGGTCCCCGACTAATGCATTGATTGGTTTGGATGATTTCCCAGATGATGTCGAGAGGTACGTTGTAATTTTGGTATTTATTTTTGAATCGCAGGCAGGCACGTAGGCTAAGGGAAGATACCATTAATTTTTAAAATATCATATAATCAACTTTGAAAAGTTCAGTAAAAAGCAAGTAATAAATATAATCTTCGGGAATCTATTGTATTATCTGTTTACAAATAAATTAGTAAAAGTAAGAATAGATTTATAATAGTATTGTTATTTTTTTGTGTTGGGCTAGTCAAGGTACAATAAAAACGTTAGGGATAATTTAATAATTTAATTATTTCTATTAAATTGTAATAGCAATACATAGACAAAAAAGCACATGAGCAGTAGTTTACGAGTTCTATAGTTTTGTTAATATTTTTGATATAATTGAGGCACTTTTAGGCTGGAACCGACTCTGACAAAAAATTATTCGTATAAAACAGCTTATAATTAATATAGATATAGCCAAAGATTTTTCTTGTTTTTTAGTGTTCTTTTATTAGGGTCCGTTTTATTTTTAAGAAAAAGTTGTATTTCTCATTTTATAGCGACCGTCCTGTTGTTAACATTCTGTTTAGGTGTATACTTTTAAATTTTTGTTATTTAAATAATTAGTTCTAATGAGCCTTAAAAGTCTTCATGACAAGTCACAAGTTTGCTTATATATACAAACAGACAAAAGAGCTACCTAGGTCACACTGAAAATGATGACTCATTGTCTCGACACCTGCCATAGTCAAATATTCAACAGTCCGTTTTGCGGAGTGTGCTGAAGCATTGTCGTGGTGGAGGAGGATCCTGCTTCGAGGGCGCTGCTGTCGATTTTTTTCCAAGATAACAGGCAAACAGCGATTGACATACCTGTAGTAAATAGTCTACAGTAACTGTTCTTCCATCCTCTAGCACAGCTGTCGCGAAATGATCTTTCCGACCAAAGAATGAGGCAATCATCTTTTTTCCTTGACTTCTTCCTTTCTTTACCTTAGTTGGTTGATTCTCGAAAGGAAACACCAACTGAGCTGAATGTCTTTTGGTTTCGCGTTCGTAGCAGTATATCCAGCTTTCATCACCTGTGATGATTTCAAATACAGCATTTGAGTCACCGCCGCCATTTGGCGACATCAGTCCATGCGAAGGTGTTTCTGGTCGTCGGTTAAAGTATCGGGAATCCATCTGGTACAAAGCTTCCTGACGCCTAAATGTTCGTGTAATATTTTTAGAACTTGACTCATACCAATGCTTAGGCTTGCCCGTATCTGCTGATAAGTCACTCTGTTATTTCCCTCTATCATGCGTCGCACAGCACTGATTATATCTTCAGTAGTCCCTGTTAAAGGACATCCCGCACGCGGATCATCTTTGATATTGCTATGTCCACGCTTAAACTCGTTAAACCAATTGTAAGTTGTGGCACAAGATGGGGCTTCATTAAGAAATGCTAATCGCAGCCTATCATAGCTTTGTTGTTGAGCCCACAACAAAAGTAATAATAAATCATTGACCAAAAAAATTCTCGCGTTAGGTTCATTTTCACGTGTAACAAGAGTTTTAGATTTGCCGTCAAGTCACAAAAACAAATGACAAATGAATGCAATATACTACATTAGGTTACCAAAGAGTTCTAAAATTGAAATTCAAAAAAAGTTTTCATTAGCAATGTTTCTAACTGGCCAGTTCTAAATATTTTCAGTGTTACCCACATAAACCACAAAAAAACCACATCACGACTCATACATTGAATCAGGCCTTCAGTAAATACCGTAGGAACTAAGCAATGATATGGTATAAACAAGCTGAGAGGCGTAGCAGTCGGCTGTTCACACCACTGCACCACCGAGGTATTTTTTTATTTTATCAAAATTGTAGACGTACTTACCAAGTTGTAGAAATCCGGTGCAATCAAGTCTCAAACACAAGTTGCCAATTTTTGCATCAGCCAAGCCCAAGATAAAATATAAAATTAATTAACGACACTTGCCTATATAAGGTGACGAAGGATCCACAAAAGGACCTGAAAATATAATTAAAATAACAAAATTGAAATTCAACTTTTTTAAAATTATTATTTTTAGACAACTATATATTTAAATTAATTACTTAAAAAACTTGCATGTACTCGATTTGAATAATTATATTCTTAACATGTCTTTAAAAAAGACTCAATTTCTTTTTATTCTGATTACCTCAGTTCATGAAGTACTTTGAAATAAATGTTTGATTTTCGATTTCGTGTTTCATTTAATGAATGTAATAGGTTCAAATGAATTTCAATTTCCAAAGGTACTTGTTGTACTGATATCCAGGGTTTTGGTATTGCTACCTACGGAGTTAGGGATAAGATAACTTGGCAGGTACGAAAACAACAAAATACCGAACCTAAACGACGCGAAACAGCACCTCTTCTGGTTTCTGTCTATAGACTCTATAACCTGGGAGAGCTTGTGAGACATGTGCAACAATTTTGAGATCGAGTAATGAAACCCAATTTGGACTCTCGTTGGTCTAATCTGAGTATTAGATTTATCCTCATCTGCATCGACATTTTTTGTAAGTTTGTGATTTGGGTACATTTAGTCGTTATAATGGAAGATTT
This sequence comes from Choreutis nemorana, assembly GCA_949316135.1. Taxonomy (NCBI): domain Eukaryota; kingdom Metazoa; phylum Arthropoda; class Insecta; order Lepidoptera; family Choreutidae; genus Choreutis; species Choreutis nemorana. The sequence goes on from OX438598.1 coordinate 8,580,765, forward strand.
ACCTTTAATTTGCCATGAGCCAGTTGATCCCCATCCAGTTCTGACTCCAAAGAAACAGACGGGACTGGGTGTTGGATCAAACTGTGACATAAAAGGTTTTGTTGTTCCCTCTCGTCCTACCGAGATGACGCCGTCGTCCCATCGAATCCAAAATCCACGGAATTCGCTAGCTTTCAGGATTTGTGGAGTAGAAACTCGAGACATTTCGAATGGTTCTACTGATTCATCTTCCATCCAACTTTCAGTGTTTTTATTTCCTCCGATAATTATCTGAAATCATTGTTTAACTTTACTTTTCAATGGGTATACTGGGTTTTTAAGTGAGTTCATTATAATTATGTTTGATTTAAGGTCAAAGATTTATTCAATATAAGAAGTTTTATACACGTCTTCGCTGAGTTTACTTATCATTGATTACTGAACATACAATAGTAGTTTGTGATGGAATGAATACTTAAAATTTAATGCCTCTTGACGTCCTCTCTAATGTCGGTCTCTGGAACGCAGCGGCTACTACACAAGAGGTCCCGGGCTCAAATCCTGGTGGGTTCCAATCCGCATATAATTACATCCCTAAAGTCTCCAACATAATTTCAGCGCGTTCTGTTGCCGATAGATGCGGGTGAGTGAAGTCTCCAGCATGTGATGCTATACACACTGTTTTTGTTTTGTATTTTTTCCATACTTTTTAGTGTTAGGTTCTTCTTTTACTTTGGGTTTTGGTCTAACTTCTTTGGGTTTTTGGTTTTACTTTGGGTGGTTTAGTTTGTTCCTTCTATAAAATGTTTACAATACTTTAATACTAATAAATTAATTAAAGTGCATTGTATACATTTATCTGATGAAAACCGCATCAAAATCGAGTCACATACAGATCAAACTGAGAACCTCCTTATTTGAAGACGGTTAATATACCAAACCTATCTCTTAACTCTAACAAACATTTTTCTGAAAACCGCATCAAAATCGGTTCATAACCGCGGACAAATATATATTTATAGACATAAACCACTTTTTTTTAATTTGGTTAAACAGCAACAGTAAAAGCAGACGTGCGGCTGCTTTTATAACGAAAGTTTTGCGAAGACGACGTGATCTTGTGTCAGTTTAGGGTTGTACTCGTACACAATAAAACAGTGATCAAACACTACGCATTAGAAGGGACTCGTTAAGCTAGATATTTTTTCGTACGGACATGAAATTGTGACCAAGTGTAAGTGAGAGTCTAAATGACCAGAGAACTCGAAGACGAGTCTAAAAGACGGATAAGGGCCTGCGCAACGGCGCGAGAGATTATTAGAGTGATGATGGTGAGCGAGAACGTGACATGCATATTCCCGAGCGAGTTTTATTGTGTATTTGGAAGTTTCTTGTACGAGAACTATGTCCAAACTATACTCAATTACAAGCCTATCTATTTCAGATGTAGCTACTTTATCATTGTGAAGGTTTATTTGACCTGTCTTAAGCTTGGCCATAATTTGTTTTTAAAAATAATTTGCTCCGATTTCGTTTAATCAGAAGGATATTTTTGGGGTTGCTGGTAAATGCTCCTTGAAAGTTAATTTTTCTTCAATAATTGCAGTCAAGTATTTAACTGATTGTGCTCTTTGGAGTTCTGGACAGTCACATCTTACTATTGCAATGCTCATGTATTTTAAACTTAAAGGATTGGTCTGGCATATCCTTTATGACAACAAATGTATTTAGATTTTGATGTATTAAGGGTCAGAAGATTGGCTTTGCTTTAATTTTAAAGTACTTCACGTTCAGCATTATGATGTGCCAAAACCCAAAAATTTGCGAAAGGCACAGCCGTATCACCAGCTTAGCAAACGACCTCTGCAACAATGGTCAATAATCAAATTGTTTTGAACAGTATTATGTTTTCAAGAATGCTAGTCAATCTATAGTTTATAATGTTTTCAAATATTTTAGAAAAGGTATTTAATAAAGAGCCTATAATTTGAATTTTCTAGAATTTTGTTAATCTCCCTTATGGATGGGAACCACAATTGCTTTCTTCCATTCCATTGGAAAAACAATAGTGAAGATACTAAGGTAGAAGTCGATAAAACATTTAGGTTGATGGGATAAAAAAATGGGATAACCAATTTTTTCTGTAATATTATTATTAAGTGCTGACGATAACTGTGTAGAACTAGGTGCACTATAAATGTTTAAGTGATATTATTTTGTCAACTTCATTCGGGTCAGTAAGCTGGGTGAAAGTATTCGGAACAGGTTGGATCGAGGGTATGGCGTTGATTCAGAAAGTAACGATAAGATTGGTAAAGTGAGCGCCAACATTTGAACTTTTACTTTGGACAGACGCATTTGACTGCAGTGTGCTTTTATTCTGCAATCGTTAAAGTTTTCTGAAGAACTTGACTGCCTCGTTTACGTGTTGCAAATTCATTACAGGGGTCCAATCTATATATCTCATGAGCTATATCTGTAAAGTTTTTTTTGTGAACCTACTAAGGGTCAATTAACAAAGAAGCGAACGCTGACAATATTATTTTGTGATCAATATTGGTTTTTCTAACAGCGCTAATAGCTGGATAATGATTGGACTTCACGAATATGTGATCCAGACAAGACTTATTCCTAGTAGGGAGGTAAATAGTGTGTGAGACCCAAACTCAAAAAGTAAGCACAGGTATTCATAACTGTAACTGTCATTAAGGATATTAATGTTGATATCGCCTGCAAGTATAACTATATATTTACCTGACTATTATTTTATATCTACAAAATATTGAGAGAAGTGACACTATAAAGTTATTATTAATTTTAAAAGATGGAGAATTTACATCATATATAGCATTGTAAATGCATTTGAAAGTTTGATACTCAAGCATTTACACTCCCCAAAGTGAGAGTCTGAAATATTAGGATTCCAAACATCTCTTACATAAGCAACTACGCCCCCATAATTATTAACATTATTGATTGTAGAAAAAACATTATAGTCTCCATTTTGTTCAATTGATCCAGTAGGCAGCCAGTACTCATTTAGGATAATAACTTCAGAAGCAACACCGATACGTTGGAGAGATATAAGGAAAGAGGAATCTTAGAATGCCTCGAATATTAAAAGAAAATGCTTTAAAATTATATTAAAATTAAAACTACGAGTATCTCTCAGACTCTTAAAGATTTCTGCAGCCCTACAATGATTTATAAGGCCACTGTTTATTTTGTTAATATTGTTAGGAAATAGAATTTTAAAGAAATTATAGAATTCAATGTATGCAATTTTTCAATTTTTAAAAAATAAAATGTCAGGCCGTGTGTTTGTTGCTTCCATCAGGCCCTTGTGATACAGTCAATGTCTAGCGGATCCAACTCAAATTTGTTGCATTTTGCTTTATTGCCTTTATTATAATATTACGAAAATTTATTTGTTTTAGCAAGTTTCAGTGATTTTGAGTAGTTTCTAGTTCAGTCTTTAATTGTTTTATTCCTGTGATTCTTCCACTGTCTTGTGAAGTTTATTTGTAACGTCTAGACGACATCTAGATATATTTATTTAGTTGTGTTATAAAATAGTTATATTTATTTTACCATAAAATTAAAAGTTGGGAAAAGTATTTCTCTTCCCTGGCAACTGTATACACAGTGCAAAAAGAGTGCAACGGGAAGTGTCAGTTAGAATTTTCTTATTTTATTTTCTTTTCTTTTATATCACCAGAATTTAATGTATAAAATGATAGTGTTTAACCAGTAAACATCTGTAGTGCTGTACAAGCGTGAAGAAAGTAAAATACGACGATTTGGCTGCGCTTTTCGTCATCTCCCAAGTAACTCCTCAGAGCCTACATTAACCATAGTAGCATGTTACTATAAGCAGATTCATCATTTTCATTGTTCATCATATCATCTTCATCTCATTTATAATCTTCATTATAAATGAATGAATTATAACGATAAGGCTCACAAAGACTCGTATCCAGAGCCATAAAACATTTACAAAAAAAGGCATATGATCAATGCTGTCACCTATCTGTCACGCATACATAGCTGTTAAACAAGCGGCGCGTCATTTGATGCTCGCGCTCCATCTGCCTTTAGTTCTATAATCTTAGGTTTAATTATTAGATTTTGCTGGCGCTTCTATTATTCTGGATTAATTAATTGGGTTTCAAAATAAGAAGTACTTGAATTTACAAGTACTTCTTATTTCATATTGTGGTATATTAGTTAAGAGTTACTTTGTATTTTCGTTACTGCTTTGGTGATGCCAATTAAGTGATAGATCTACTATTGGGAAAGATAAGATAATAAGATAACATAAACAAAGGTATTATGTAATTGATGAAATCATACCATTATTATTATTCAGTTTAAATTTTATGTTACTATGTTTTTTTACCTATTTATACTAAATGTAAAAAAATACGAAATACTTTTGCTTTATGGGCTAATTATTTATTACTTTTCTCGAAACTACTGCTTATTTTTTGTTTTAATATGTATAAATACCTCTAAGAACTTCGTTCCAAAAAGGTTTTTTTCCATACCTTATACATGTTTTTCGATTCCTCAGGACCCAGGGCAAGGGCAACGTGAGCGTCATTGTTAGCACGCACCTTAAACTGCAGCTCCGTTTTCGACACCCGATAAAAATTTTTGAATATGCGATTGTCCTCCGTTGTAATAACTGAAGAAAACAAATAAATAAACTTTTAGAATATAGTTTTGTCTGAGTAGATAGTTATTATATTATTATTATTAGGGGGTTCTAGCTCTGCTAAACAGTTGCTGGTGGAACCTGGTGAAATTTGTTGGCGACGTTGTTGGGCCGCGAACCTGGTTTTTATAACATGGTGGGACTAAAATATTTTTATGTAAAATGGTGGCGTCACACAAAAAATAATTACAACAAGTACTCGTACTTCAATTATAAACAAATACTTTATTAGTTGAATAAGGGTGAGAAATTAAGGATGAATTACCTAATAGCACATGTTACGAGGCACGGTTGAAATCCTTAACAGAACTTTACTATTTAGTTGTTAGTTCTTTTTCTAGGTAGAAGAGGTAAATAAGTAACACGAGGTAATACATAATTGTTTTTCAGCAGTTAATTTGGGAAAATCTTTCTGCTGTCCGCCAAAGTCCGCCAAATCTACTAGTTAAATTGATTTTGACCGTTCTATTATTATTAATTTTTTTTCGAGACCAGGCAGGCATTTGACACCAAACCCGCCTGATGTTAAGCGGCGATGAGGTCTAAGGTGGATCATGCCATGTGATCATAGGAGAAACCTATTCACTCTTGCCTTAAAGAGGCCCAAGTTATATTGGTCAGGGAACACATCGGCAGGCAAAGACTTCCACACCCTTGCAGTACGCATTATGAACTAAACTTCCGGACTAAACGCTTCGATGGTCGGAATATCTACCACAGAAGGATGCAACTTCAGCCTACGTCTAGTATTATTCCGATTATAAAAGGGGGCCGATGGAACTAAATTGTGCAATTCCTGCGCACACTTTCCGAAGTGTATCCTATAAAATACCGATAGACACGCAACTTCGCGGCGGTGGCTGAAAATTACAGTTACAGTTCAGCAATAATTTTACTTGATTTAATTGAAATATAGGTAACTCAAAATTTACGTCTGCCAAGAAGTCTTTTAAAATACCTGAATAAAAAAAACACACACTTATCAGTTGGATAGTTCCTAAGAAATAAAACAACCGTGCTTGGTTAACTTATGTTTATACGTATAAGTACGTTTTAGGAATAATTATGCCATTAAACTGTAAATCATAAATAAGAATAATTATAGTTCATACGTAATACAATAAGCTATAAGTGCATTCGAAGTTTTATATCAAGTTATTGATTTTTTTTTATTTTTATTGATTGATTGATCATTGCCAACAATGAGCCCGATAGTGGCCAATATTATTGATGTCGGTTATATCGCCGCCACCGCCAGATAGTAAAAACTCAAACATTGCAAGAATTTGTTTTCATATTAGAAGAGTCAAATCAAATCAATATCTGTACATGTTTTTTGTATGATGGCACTGTAAATGGCATTGGTCAAAATATTTTAAAAATGTTAGCTATATTGCGTTCACTATAGATTAAAATATTATTTTTAATACAAGTCTTTTGAAAATATATGTCGAGTTGTGCACGTTGTACTTGTACAAATCTGTTCTAGTAACACCTTTCTTACCTTTTTTATGAAATGACAGAATTAATTTTGATGATTGAGTACATGAGTATTTAAAAACTCTTCAACACACTCTACTGGAATTACTTGTGCGTAGAGTATTCAAAAATATTCGGTACGTGTAAATTCTTCATGTAAGTTTATTGACTTCCATTTCACAACCTAAGCCACATGTTATGCATTTTGATATTTTTTCTTTAAGGTCTTTGTCCTGTCAGCTTTGCCCTTCCAATTTTCAGAAAATGAGGGATATTTGGATAAAAATAGTCCATTGAGAAATCATCTTCTGTTTTAGTTCCTTTGGCTGTCGCATTTTCTATTTTTTTCAAATCATGCTTTTCTTATAGTTTTCTTTCCATGTTTTCTACCTTGTCTACGGCTTCTTTTAATTTTCCATCTATAAAATCTACATATCTGACGAAAGTTTGGTGCAATTTCAATCAATATGAAGCGTTTTGAAATAACTTACAACGTTGGATGAAGATACGATTTAGAATTTTGAATAACATATTGAAATCATCACATTTGGCTACAATGTTAATGTTGCATGAAATATATAATCATTAATTATATAAATAGGCATGTAAAGTAAGTTTTCGTGTGACAAGGAGACATTGTCATCATCTGTTAACGTAACTTACAGATTGTTGCGATCTAATTTGTTATGATACCATTTCGAAAATGTATGTTCCTTCTTAAAGTCTTTAATTTCTTTCTATATAAGATGATCGGAAACTATTATTTTCAAAGTCTTTATATTCTGGAATATCCAGGGTTTCACAAAATGTCTTAAACTTCTTCTTCTCTTTAAGCTTCTTCACGTGGAGACCCATTGTCATTGCCGTATTTATTGAGAGTTGTGTTAATTATATCTAAAACTGTTTGCTCTGCAGTCATCCAGATGTTTATGATACAACATACGCTTACAATGAAATGCTTTAGTTCTTTGGTCCACAAATAATTATATAGTAGTTCGAAATTAAGGCACCTTAATTTCGAAACAATATTGTGAAGAAGGTACAATTTTTTTAAAGCTAGATACAAAATAGTACATTTCTGGACCATTATTTTAGTAAAAGGTATACGAGTAAATTAATTCTTCATGGTACACCCGCCATTTTGTTCTTATCAAATGGTGTGGAGGTTTGGATGTCAAGACAAGACTAGAACTAGAGCAGTAGACGACTTTATAATTATTTCTACCAATACCAACCTCAATACCTACACAAAATTCGTACTCTTGAGACACATTTTTGTCTTGGTCCCTTCAAAATCGTCTTAAGCAAGTTTTACTATGTTTAGTAGGTAAAACTATACCGTACCGTACCGTTCGTTGTTTACAATTATAACGTATTTCATACCAAAGCGACTGTATGTTTTAAACTTAAACCCTTGTTTTTAAAAGTGTAATATGAGGAGGTAGGCAAGTATACCTACTAAATAATTGTATGGTACAGGGTGCGGCACGGCTTGGCAAAAATTAATATAATAAAAAAAACGTACGTTTACGTATACGAACCCGCACACTGTATTGTTAAGCGAATATTATATTTCAGGTAGTAATAATAATAATAATAATAATAATAATAATAATAATAGTCAATATCTTTCAAATTTCTATCCGAAGCAGACACCTATAAGTACCTTGGTATGTCACAGTCTTTGGATATTATGGACAGGGACATTAAGCAAGCGATCAAGGAGCGCTTCTTCTGTCGTCTGACAAAAGTACTGAAAAGTCTTTTGTCGGGTGGCAACAAGGTGCGTGCCTTCAACTCTTGGGTAATGCCTCTGCTCAATTACTCCTTTGGCATACCAAGGTGGACTCAGACTGAGCTAGATGCCCTGGACAGAAAGGTCCGTTTTCAGCTCACTGCGCATCGCATGTTGCACCCGTGCTCAAGCGTAATGAGACTGTACATATCGCGAAAATGTGGAGGACGCGGCTTTTTAAATGCCAAGAACCTCCACAACCGCGAGGTGTGCAGTCTTAGGGAATATTTCCTTGGAAATGAGTGTGCGGTGCAGCGCGATGTGGTGGCAGTTGACAAGTTTACCCCGTTATCCTTGGCAAAAGAGAACTGGCAAATGCGAAAGGTCCTTAGCACTGAGAACCGCAAGGACGTATGGAAGAGCAAGGAGTTACATGGGCGGTTCTACCGGGTCCTAACAGGGCCTGATGTTGATCTGCTTGCATCGGTGAACTGGCTACGCTTCGGGGACCTCTTTGGAGAAACCGAGGGTTTTGTCTGTGCAATTGCTGACGAGGTCATGATGACGAACAATTATAGGAGGTATATCCTGAGGGATGGTACGATCGACATTTGTCGGGCATGCCGCCGTCCTGGAGAGTCACTCAGGCATATTATTTCCGGTTGTTCTCATCTGGCCAACGGTGAGTACTTACACAGACATAACTTAGTAGCTAGGATCATTCACCAGCAACATGCACTTCGATACAGACTTGTGGAGATCGAGGTACCGTACTATAAGTACGTACCTTCGCCAGTTCTCGAAAATGGTCTTGCTACGCTTTATTGGGATCGATCTGTCATCACGGACAGGACTATTGTAGCCAATAAATCTGATATCGTGCTGACAGATCGATCGCAGCGTCGTGCGATACTCGTCGACATCACCATCCCGCATGACGAGAACCTCGTGAAAGCCGAGAAGGACAAGCTCAGCAAGTATCTTGACTTGGCCCATGAGGTGACCGCCATGTGGGATGTTGATTCGACGATTATTGTACCGATAGTTGTTTCAGCTAACGGTCTCATAGCGAAGAGTCTCGGCCAACACCTGAAGAGACTCTCGCTAGTTAGCTGGATCAAGGGTCAGATACAGAAGGCAGTACTCCTAGACACGGCGCGCATTGTCCGGAGGTTCCTCTCTCTGCAGCCCTAACCACCGGTAGTTTGAGCACTGCCCCGCTTCCGGTGGCACTCTAGTTTAGGTTGTTATAGTGTTTTATATTTTGTATCTGTGTTTTATTTTACTTTTATATAATATTGTAAAAATCTAAACTATGTATTGAAATAAATAAAGATAATAATAATAATCTTTATTTCCAAAAATAAAACAGACATTTATACATTGATTGATTTACGTCCGCAGTAGTTTTATTTAAAAACTGTGTCGCTGACGTTATCGCCCTCCTCAAGTAACAATATAAATTTTAATAAAATTATATAAAGATTTAAACAAATTCATTGAAACAAAATAGAAAGAACCAAAATTAAATAGATAATCAAAATTAAAACGAAACCAAAAATTATATTATAATAGTTAATAATTGAGATAATAATGAACAGCCAAAAATACAAAAACAAAATAAAAATGATAATTATTGTGTGCATGTCTAACCCATAATTTCATGTGTAAGTTTGTGTACATGTATGTGCGCTTGTATTTGTGAAATGCGTGTGAATGTATGAAGTTTAAGAAAATTGAGAGACAGATGATATAAATTAATTTTGGATTAGAGACTCGGTCTGCTCATAGGAGCGAGATTGAAGCCAGGATGTTATGTTATGTAGTAAGATAGAGCTTCAAATTAATCTTCACTTTCATTGGTCATACAAGTACACATTTTATATTTTTGTTCTGGTTAACATTAATTTATTTTATTCTAGACCGGTTTGAAAATATTTATTTTAATAATTAGAATTATTATATTAGAAAATCTTGTGCCTCGCCTGATGGATGAAAAGTGTTACTCAACTGAAACTCAAAATACTTTATGAATCAAATATTAGTTCGATACGTTCTTTTAAATCGTCATCTTTTTGAACTACCACCGCTTCGGTTAAGTTTCTGCGGTCAAGAATCCGGTAAGAAACCTCTATAGTTGTTTTTTTTTTAATAATTACAATAAATAAATTTCCATTTCAATCCGTCAATCTTGACAAATGACAGTTAAAACAATAGACCTGAATATATAAACGGACGACGTGTGGGACGTAGTAGCTCATTGAGGACGGGGTAGCTCAGTTTGTTACGTGCCTTGGATAACCGACCCGACAGGTTGAGAGTTCGAGTCTCGGGTTACCGTATTATGTAGCTGCCATGTTCCTCATTGTGCCCGGATAGTGACGACAATATCGCAACCTGTCACACTGGGACTCAACGTAGACATGCGAAATGCGGTGTTTAACACCACTGCCAACCCTCGAGGGATTACGGCGTGAGTTTATGTTTATGTATGATGAATGAATACATACTTACAAACAAACAACCGCCGGATTGCTACAGTTCTGAGAAGCTTGCATTGCTCCCTCGTTCAAAAAAACATTCAAATCGTTATGGTTGATAAAACGCTAATTAGAAATGCACTATTTTTAATTCTGGGACAATTCCAGGTAAGTCAAAACAGATCCACAGAAGAAGATATTACAAATCCATGGACAGGTTAGTCTCATTACTGGACACGGGGAAAGTCGGAATTCCTGAATTTCCCAGCCATCTTGACGCAGTCGATTAAAGTTTAAATGGAAAAAATTACTTGCCTATATCAGGATCCAAAGCAGCCAGCAAAGGACCTGTAATTATTATCAAAATAATTTTTAGATTAGCACTCATTAAAATAATACTAATTGTTTTTAATATAACATTTACTAGGGAACAAAGGGACGGATATACATGCATACATTTTAACCTTGTTACATTTTAATGCTTCACCTTCGCTTTGTCCGAGCACCTCTTACTTTTCTACGCGGACGAAACGTTAGTCATAGGTATGTTTGTTTATCTGACAGTAGCATGTCTGGTCGGTCGCCATTTCTGTTGGTGACTTAGTTCTTATCAACGTAAACAAACGAAGCTTGAACCTAAATAAAGAGGTCTTTAGCTGTTTAAGCACAGTTATCGAGCTTTATTATTTGGCCACGGGCTACCTGCACCTAAGTCCAGAACTTCGATCCATGCATCTACTCTAGCCATTATTGACGGCCTCTCAGGTGCAGCGTACACATTTAACATATCACGAAAAAAGAGAAAAACGATTTTTTAAATAATTATGCTGCTTTGAGTGACCCACGATTAATAGAAAGCAAACTGTGGATAAGCCAAATATTTCATTTTGTCTTTAATTTTTTTTCCATGCAATTGTGAACAACCGTTTATGGTTACCTACAATTAAATGGTGTTTTAATTATTCCTGACACACGTTTTCTCTGCTAACCTAGTGTGTAATTGTGCTGATCAAGTAATTTAATTTTGCTGCTCGATTGTATAGTAGACAGATAAATGATAAATAGAAGCAGTTAGATATTGGTTAACCATTTTAAAATTGTTTACAGAACTAGGGTAATAGTACGATTTTTATTGCCAGTGAAATCTTTTCATGCTGTCCGAATGATGAAATGGGATATATATTTTTTGCAAATAAATTTTTACGGTTCGATCATTTATTAAAGGGGAATTGTTTCCATCACGACGATCTTTACGGGTTGAATAGATATTGCCGCAGTTACAAATCCGTCCTGAACAAAGTCTAAATATCACCAAGGTTGCATCACCATCATCGCATCGCCATATCCGAATGGCGTAGGATGGCCTATTTTACATCATCGTATTTAGCATCATAATTGGCACCACCAAACCAACGTAGGACCATAGAAGTTAAATCATATTCCATTGGCACCACTCACGTGGGGTGGCTGATGTTCACTTGTTTTACAAAAAAAAAACAAACCAATTACCAAAAAGGGTACACCCTTGCAGTGCTAAACAATTACTTACAAATGTATGACAAGCTCCTAATCCGGGACTTGAATCCGAGGATTAAATATAATTTTATAGTATGGATATTGTTAAATGAAAATCAATTTAACAGTACTCACCAAATAAAACAACCAACACGGTTAGTTTCATGGTCAATGATATGTGCTCTTTGGACCATGAAAGTAACTTGTTGGTCTTATGTTTTTACTGCCTAACGATAAAACTATTGATTTTCATATTAATTTTTCTTGAGTTACTTACGTTAGCCCGCGACTTCGTCTGCATGAAGCTAAGATTAGCAGGTACTATTTTAGAATGCTACTTAGTTTTCTTGATGGAATACATTTTGCAGCTTGATATACAGTTCTTTAATCTACACAAATAAACATCATTTAAATGTTTATTTCACTTTTAAATAAATACATATGTAAGTATAGTTACTCTACTAATAAAATTAATACATTTTGTTTACATTAGCGTTTGTCTGTCTATTTGTTTGTTGCGGTGAAACGGCTGGACCGATTTTGACTTTCATTTTGCATACAGATTATGTTTTGGGGAGTAACTCATAGCTAACCATAAAATTCGTTTTTCGTTATGGATTTTACTAAAATTTTTGGCGGCAAGTCCTTGGCCAAAGTGTCGCAAGGGCGAAGTCATAGATTTGGCTGAGATAATTATGTTGACGCATTCCTGGTTCGAGGTTAGAGTCAATGCGAAAGTTAATTGGATTGGAACAGAATGGAATATATTAAGCTGGAATATAATGATCTTTTAAATACGATTTTAGTATCTAGGAATAAATTTCACCATCGCAATCTCGCTCATCTACATCGTACCTAAGGCGCGTACTCATTTAGAGGTGTAACTCGTAACATAACTGATACTGTATCAAATGAGTACGCTGGCACGAGCCTGTTGCGAGCAGTTCGCGAGCGGAGCGCATTGATCTCGCAGTGATCCGTTTATTAGCGGTATCCAAGCTAGCAAACTAAAATAGGGTTGGCAACACGAATTTGGTCATCTAAATTCTCTTTTAATTGGGATTGTTAAATAATTTCGTTCTCATTAACGAACTTTCTTAAATGTTTCCTAAATCCTAATTATTTTACCCCAAATTTAAGGAGGAATTCACCAAATCGGCAATCTTAAGAATTCTGACAACATACACCATTCATATCAATGCGTTTCTTGCGCAATATTTAAATTGAAATACATCAAACATAACATCGTTATCCGTCCAGACGTGTTTGCAGAGGTGTAGCCAGTTTGATAGGTTGCGAATCAGTCGCCATTAGCCGCGAAAATGTCAGCTACGTGTTACAGAAAATCGAGACTCGAACCTTAAACCTGAAGGTTTGGGTCGGATAAGTAAGGCACGGAACGAACTGAGGTACGACGTCCTCCAAATACGTACTTACATACATCAAACATATTTTTTCCTATCAAATTCAATTCTTTTTGTAAATGAAAAAATATTTTGAGCAAAATAGATGTGTAAAATGTTACTATAACAACAAAAAAATTATAAGACTACTTGCTAACCCCGCGAATTTCGTAACGTCTTTATACTTTTTCCAAAATAGCTCAAGACGGATGACAGCTAAAACTCCGACCGACGAAACAAGTTCTAACCAGCGTTTTAATAAAACCTTTTTTAACGTCACAATATTTTTCAAAACAAAACAAAAAATGTATATAACATTTATTTCATGTATCAAAAAGGTTTATAAGGTTTACAATAAACCAATTAATGGTACAAGATTAAACCATTTTTAAACTCTACTATTTTCAACAAACAAATGTATACGCACTTACAAAGATTTTTTTTCGGACGGCATTGCCATCATCATTCATCTTGGCAATAGTTTTGAGAATATATTTTGAGTTGATGAGGGATCAAGATTGTACATCGTTTTATATAGATTTTTGTCCGTGCATTTCATACATTTTATTTCTACTTATTCTTCAAAGTCAAAAGCAAAATATTTTTGAGTTTCACTTTATTCTTATACCTCTTGTTGCCCAGTTGCAGAATTGTAATTTGCTCTTGGAATAATTGTCTTTTTAGCGCATTGTATATTAAATTCTGAACTCATTTTACCAAACATCTGGGACTTCCTCATTTGAATTGATACTTTGCATCTGTTGTTGAACTGCATCAGAAAATTTATTTAAGGATTTTTGATTTACAGGTCTAATCTCAAAAACGCGGACCTCGTTTACTTTTTAAAAATAATATTTTATAACTAGAGCCGTATACGGCAAAACGTACGGGGGTAAGTTATACGATGTACGATATGATTTACAAACATATTATCAAAACAGCTTTTGCATGTTCGCGTGATTCTCGTGTGTTCATTAAAGTAGATAAGATTCTATGAAATTTAATAAATTTATTAGTTTTAGACGATGATAACCCAATCAAGTATCAATTTTGAAATCCCCACATACTATAATTGATATAGATGTCCTACATGCTACTACTAGAATCTCTTCCATAAGGGGAATAAACGTAAAAGTTATACGCATAAAACTAAATATTTCTCTATCTCCGCACAGGGAACCTCACAGACACGTTGAACAGAATATTTGACAATATCAGGGTGCTCTTTAAATTTAATATCATTCAGATAAGTATCATGAGGCCACCTCCATTTACAGACTCTCTGTTAAACATTAAATCTCATTTTGTTTTATTTAGAAAGGTTTCGGTTATACAAAAATCAAATCATATCAAAAAGAGGTGCATAGGTGTGCTTAAAGCCTGTTGGCCTTATCTTTTGGTGCACAGAGTACTGCATTATGATGATGGCTTTGCTGCTGAAATCTTTAATGTATGCTCTGGGCTCCAAACCTTGCTAACAAGGCAAATTTGCCAGTTCCTGAGCTGACGGAGGAGGAGGTGACAAGAGAAACAACATTAAAAATAAACATACATGCACCACCACCATCACAACTTGCCGTTGGAACTGACTAGAGAGTGGCTGTCTAGTCAGAGCTGCATATAATAATAAAAATAATTAATGTACAGATAATTAACATTAATGAAAAGAAAACAATTGCGTAGATCTTTAAAACTATGCAACGGATTTTGATGAGTAATTCAAGGGGAAGGAAGACGGAGCGGGTCGCTTATATAATAAAGGTATTGCACCCATACAGTTCGCCACATCTGTTTTGCCATTTAAACCAAAATGTATAGAAGTTTTCTTTATAAAATGGTATCATGATATCATTTCAATATTTTTATACTTAAACATAAACGTTTTGTTTATGGGAGATCACTGGGAGAGTCGAATTTTGCTCAAATTTTTAAGCATTTCTGAGTTGATCTTGGCGATATCAACAAGAATATTGTAAAATCTAATATTGCATCTATAATTGTCAAGCAATTAGTAAACATGAATAATTCAAGCTATCCCCATTAAAAAAGCCTTTAAAAACAAAACTTAAGCGAGCGTTGGCACGAATTTATACGTTAAAAATAACATTTCAACATAATTATCAAATGACAAGTAATAAAACCTGTCTTACTACGAGTATTTTAACTGAATTTTCTAGAATGTTCATATTATGTTATTGTATTAACTGAAACAAGGTTAAACTATAACATCTTGAGTGGTGAGCTAGTTGACTGTAGACATGTGGTATAACGAAGGGATCGAACCATTACCAAACATTCGAATGTATTTCGATCTAAAAAGAGTAATCAGCCTACGTTGGATGTAGGGGGAGTCATGGTTGACAAGTCCTTTAAACTGCTGGGATTTTTAAGAGAAAACACGAAATGCTTTTCAGAACAAACCAAAATTACTTTGTAAAAAGCAATTCTTAGAAGTCAGCTTGAGTTCGCTTGTGTTGCTTGGAATCGTACATATGCGGTACTCTCGCAAAGCTTAGAGTCGGCCCAACGAGTATCATTTATTTGTGTTTTTAGTTGGTATGAAATGTTATCAAAGACACCTAGCATTTGTTTCTGATAACATTTCACACAGATCTCCGTACAATGAGCATTTTAATTTTTTCAATAAATGCTCGCTGCGAGATCGTCGTATGCTGCATGATCTCAAGTTGCAAATAGAATAAGTGTGTGTTAATAATAGAGCAGATTTCTTTGACTGTGCCGATGAAAATACCAAGAAGTCCTGTTTCTAGAACATTGCTGACTCTCTGCATTTTTTATTTAGCCACTCCCAAGAATTTGTAAAGCTTACAGTAAAACCAATGCCTCCAATCCCGACCTTGATATCTATTTTACCCCCTAGCAAAATTTAAATTTAGAAAAATCAAATCTATAGCCAATTCAAACCACCTATTAAATTTCGTAAATTAATTCAATTGATCAAGTAGTTTAAATTTATATTAACATTTAATTAATTTGAGTTTGTTTTGATTTAATTTTGGTTTTAATTTCCCTTTCTATGTATAATTTGTGTATGGTATATAATATAAATATTGTGCTTGCATTTAATTGATGTGTGTAGTTACACTATAAAACGTTATTTATTTGTGTAATCGTGATGCATGTATTGTAGGTTTGCCAAAATTAAATTAATTAATAAATGTCGTGGAAGATATTAAGTTGCGCTTCTGAACAATAATTTGTACGGGATTGAACGCCGTGAAGTTGGCGCTGCAATAATGTAAGAATATATTCTCTAGCACTGCCGTACTGGTGTCCGATGTGTGGCAAGTTGATCCACCTCGCTGAAATATTGTAAGCGATTGCAACCTGTTAATTCCGAAAGTTAAATTTGAAAAAATTACGAAGTACATCTACATAGCGCTCTGAATTCATCATTACATTTTGGCCTTAAGAGTTTTCAAAGAAATAAAAGCGGACAATTGCCCTGGCAGCCCAAACCGTGATTTTTAGAGAATGTTACGGTTTTGCATGCTTGAGAGGAAACGAGGGTTTACGTCACTCCAGTTACGACAGTTCTGTTTCTTAACCAACCCATTAAGAAAAAATGGGATTCATCTGAAAATATTGTATCCAACTACGAGTATATAATTCAGTAGCAAAAACTATAAACTAAGAGCTGACTGCATTGGAGTAAACTGATCGAAATGAGTAAACGACGCACCTCGACGACCTCGGTGGCGCAGTGGTGTAAACAGCCGACTGCTACGCTAGAGGTTTCGGGTTCGAATCCCGGCGGGGGCGGGACTTTGTGTTATTTGCAAGACGCATTGTTTCGCTTACCTGTCTTGGATGTTGTATTCTTATTTATTTAGTATATACCATATCGTTGCTTAGCACCTGCGATACAAGTTCTTACGATACTTAGTGCAGGGCTGAGTCAATGTGTGTGTCGTGATGTGGTTATTTATTTATTTATTTAGACATACGAACGAACTTTTCTTAAATGTTTCCGGAGAGGTTATATAAGCTACTGTCAATTTGTGTGTATGTTTGATCAGTTTACTTCCATGTAGCCAGATCTCAGGCGTGATTTAAATTTTGTTCCTTTAAGGCTTGTACAAGCTGTAGTCTCTATGGATGAACTTCACATCATTTCACCCGTATTTTAACTAAACTCACACTAAGCCAATTTTTGTTGCTACTAAAATGGTTTTCAGATGGAAACAACTGCGAAAATTGATGTAAACATTTTCGTAAATAGCACGAATACTAAAAGCGCGCTTTTGACCCGTTAATTTTTTCATGATGGCTAAATTAGAATGAATACAGCTATTCGTCAACACCATTTCCAGTTTCCTACGTTCCCACATATTCGAGGAAAAGTTATTAGAAAAAAGAACGTTGCCATGAACCACGCTGTACGTAAAATTCGCTGTTCGATAGTCTTGCTAGAACTCGAAGTCAGCTGAACCTATTTCAATAATTCTACATTATTTTTTCGCTCTAGTACAGGGGAGGTTTAAAAGGAAAAAAAATTGGAATATATTCCCAAAGGAACCCTTACGTGGTACGAAGGTTTGCGGGGACAACTAGAATGAAATAAGTCTAACTATTTAATTAATATAACATTTATTTTAAATTATTATTCCATAAGTATTTGCAAGTGCTATGTATGGTGCAACTCAAAAGTTAAACATCCTTGGTATTATGTATAGGTATATAGAACCCCATGGTTAAATAACTTTTATGAAGTTTTAAACTTCCATTTCGCAAGCCGGCTTGTATGAAAATGCGAAAATGCAAAAGGATTTTAGTTCAGGATTTTTAAGCAGTCAGCTAGTAGTAGTTTTCACAAAAAAAGTGTTAAGGCTTTTTAGTTAAATGGTATATCAATTTGACATCATTAAATTGTTGTAATATGTATATTTTTAGAATCCTCTATTTAATAGCCTCTATTTGATACCCATATTGTTATAATTTTATTTTTTTAAGAACATAGAATTGGTCATCATAAATCTGCAATTTTTTAAATATTTTGTTATACCCACATGATGCTTGCTGAACATATACAAATCCAACGAAATATTCGACAAAATCGATTTACTAGTTTGTACATATATACATACGTACATACATACAGCACACAAGTCAAACACATAACCCTCCTTTTTGGCTTAGCCGCAGTCGGGTAAATAAAGTTATTGCACCCATACGGTACGCCACATATGTTTTACCACTTAAACCAAAAGGTATGGGAGTTTTCTTTATAATATTATGATGATCATGATATTATTTCAATATTTCTATACACAAACATAGAGGCACATTTAATTTTTTGTAATTTTGCTACTGATATTTTGATGGTGGTTTTTTTCCAGCCATTACACTTATAGAGTCGAAATTTGAAGTTTACTCCAAGTTTTCCAGCATCTCTGAGTTGACCTTGGCGACATCAACACGAATATTGTAAGATCTAATTTTGTATCAATGATTGTTGAACAATCCTCAATCTCAATTCCCATAAATATGATAAGGAGCTAAATATGGCGAGCGTGCTGACGAATCAGCCTTTAAAGAAATAAAACATCAGCGAGTGATAAGATATAGTGGATTTTGGGACCAAATTATGCGTAAAAAAAACAAATCAATATGCGTATCAAATGAAGTGTAATAAAACCTACCTTACTATTAAGAAATATAAAACTAAAAAGTGATAAATAAAACAGTACTTAAAAAATAATCTCCTTTGGTCCATGTTTGTTACTGATCTTTCGTAACCAGCTACGAAAGGAGACTTTTTTTTCATTTTCAGACCTGGTTATTTATTTTAAAAAATCGACCACTAATATCTGTCTTGAGATTTTTTTCCATTTTCGTACGTGGTTATAAATCTATCACATGAACTATGCAGCTATATAGATCGACAGATGTATACTGGCCGGTATAAATTAAAAACATATTGAATAACATTTATAAGTCACATGTCCTATCAGTTACAAATGTAGACCAAAGGTCCAATGTCGCGCCGACTATTTGCTAGCGGTAAGAAGAGATGATGACAAGAATAACAAGAATTGACGTCAATGGCAGGATGTGACACTTTCAGCACAATTGTCAGGTGTCTTACCATTTTAAGGGCTACTAGTACATAATAGATATACATATATAAAAATACATAATTTTTAACACGTAACTCATCCACTGGTCGACAGGTGACGTTTGTAGGTACTTTCAATTGCATAGACACATTTATTTTATTAATTTTACATTACAAATAATCGGGAAAAATACTATTTTCAATACTAACAAATAACATTACTCGTGTCAAACGTAGATGACCTTACATAAAAGTTGGAAATGTTACAAACTAATAACATTCAAAGTTATGTTGTAAGGATTTGGTATTCCTCGAAGGCAAGTTCTTGGCCCCCATATGGTATGTAGCATGCTGCATGTGACTGTTGCACCTTACCAGTGGTGATAGTGCCTTTGTAGCGAACCCTGCCAATGAACAAAGGTTCCCCATTTTTGGTTTCACCACCAACAAAAGCATTCGGGGGGATGTTAGCGCCACTTGTCGCTACCCAGTTGCTTGGACCTCCAACTAATACCTATGAAGAACAAAAATAATATGAGGAAATTTTGATAATATTTAAAATGTCAGTGAATTTCTTTCTTTTATATATATGAGGTAGAAGGAGCTTCTTTAATTTTGCTTTGAAAGATAATGATAATCTAGCTAGTATTACGTAATGCTGACCTATAAAAAAGTCACCATTGAATACATTGGTCACTAATTCAAATAACATTTAAATCCTATCATCTGTTTTTGCGTGATTGGGTTTTATATTACAATACATGTATTTGTTAGATAATACTCCTTCAAAAGGTAGTACTGTCATAATCCCATAGCCACGGTTACGCTAAGAACATAGAAACGTTTACGAGACGTAGTATTTCTGAAACTTTATTTTTTTTAAAGATAAGATATTAACGCAAATTTCTTATTTCATGTCAGCGTTTTATATGGGAATCCATCGAAACCGTGTGACTTGGTCAGTCTTTTAACCTGCCTCGGTCACGTACATTATCGGTCGGTTTTTATGCCTAATTATTTTGAAAAAACTAACTATGGCAGTTTCTTGCCGGATTCTTCACCGTAGAAATAGCGTTTCGAATCGGTGGTATCATAAAAGGATGACGTTTTAAAAGTACTTTTTTTAAGTCTATTTATATAAAAATATTTTTTTTCCTTTGATTTTGTTATATTTTTATTCCTTATTTTAATATATCGAATATATTTTCACTTTTTATTGTTTATATTCGTATTCTTTTTATTGCTGATAGTTGTCGACACTGTTTTCCAATATCCGTTATTCATTTTTATTTTCTAAATGATGAAAATGGATGATTTAATTAATGTTGTTACATCTGACATTGATCTTTCTGTCAATTTTGGAAAATCAACAATGGTTGACAGCGTTGACCACTGTAAAAAGTAATACACATCATTTCATAGTTTTGATTCAGAATAAAAGAAGCTTGGATTGTAATTTTGGTCATCTTTTGGTTCTATTAGAACGAATGGATACTTAAACGAATTAATTATTTTAACTGAATGATGGCTTTTTATTTATTTAAAAAATAGCATTTTTTTTTGACAGTTGACTACTTTGTTGTTAAGCTGGTATCGACAAATGTCATGTGCTTGGTTTTAATAGTTTAATTTATCAGTGATCAAAACACGATAACGATTTGGAAAATAATTTTAAATGCTAGAATGTTATTTCCAAGAATTATCCAATTACTTACTGTCTGTTTATTCTACATAAACATAAAAATATCAGGATAGTCAATTTTAGTTTTTTACTTGGTTGGTTTTGTATTGTTATATAAGATATAATTTAAGTCCGTGTACTATGCATGTTTATCGCTAAGTCAACTGCTGTTTATATTTTTAGGTTGATATCAAATAAATAAATACATAAATAATTTACCTTAACTTACTTTGCGTGATTTATCTATATTGATTTAAATATTCAAAATGAAGATATGTTTGTTACATGCACAGTGTGTGTTTGTTGGCTCTATCTGAAATATATCTTCTATAAAGTCTTATCTTTATGATTTATCACTAGTTTGGAGGTTATTTAGTTAACTAAGACTTTTTATTAATATTTAATATTATCTTCATATTTATTTTAAATTATGTGTTTTTTTTTTAATTTTTGATTAGAAGTCACATTTGTACAGTTACAGTCTTGTTATTGACGTTGCGCTGAAGTGGCGGATTTTAGGTTTATGTGAGCATAATAAATGATTTAATTGTTTGAAAGTTCTTTTTAATAATGAATCCTGGGGAGATTACCGGCAAAGGGCCGAAATTTTATATACCTAATAAATATTTTCAACACACCTGATACTCTAATTTAGGGTGCTCTTGTCCATCCCACGAGACAAAGCTACAAGCATGTGATGGCACAAGTTTGCCGGGTACCAGATCCCCCGCGTGCTTAGCCCTGGCAATGTACACAGGCTCGCCATTCTTATCCTGTCCCCCTAAATCAGCACCTGGGGGCACTTTTCCTTCTTTGACATCAACCCACGTTCCAGAGTCTCCCTTGCGCGCCGTGCACGCATTTGGATTTGATGGAACCGATTGCGCTGAATGTAAAATTAAAAAAATATATAGTCTACTAGCTGAAAAACAGTTTAATACAGTGTAAAAGAATATTTTGACGACAAAAACCTCTAATCCGGATCTTTCTTCATTTTAATACAAATGCTCTGACTTTAAATTTTGCATGCTTGATGCAAGTGAAATCTGTATAACTACCTATTTATAAAATGTATGGTCATATTTCGTGCTAACAGTCTTTGTCACATTGTAAATATTAAACAATACAGAGTAGGAGAAATAACAAAAGGTATAGAAAAGTATTCTTCAATGTGTAGACAGATTAGAGAGGTCGGTATATAGGTCAGATCCATTTTGTTTTCGAATCAAACCTTGTATATTCGTGAGCGTCGTTTTATTTGGATTTGACCTTATGAAAAACACTTTTTATTTTACTTTAATATTAATAATACCTACTTATTAATAGACGAGGAAACTCTTAACAAAAAAAATATATATTTAAAAACTGAAATTTCATATCACGTGAAACGCTGCATCGGTAAATCCATTTTTAAGTTAGTAAGAAGGGTCACCCATGGAACTACATGAACTATCTCTGCCAAGATTTAAAACGTACCTACTGATTGATTGTGGATTTTATAGTGTAAAGGAATACTTGAATTCGTGAAATACTCACAATTTCAAGTTAAAATTTTATATTTTATACAAAAACGAGTGTTAATGTTATATATTTGACTTGTTATATTCTTTATTCAATATTTTAATATCCTTTTTTTGACAGATTTAAAATATTAACTGTTTTAATAAAAGAATATTTTCGGAATAATAATAGTACGTCCAAAGAACAGATTTTCAGGAACTAAAATTGTTAAACCACCTATTTCAACCAAAAATGTTGACCATTGTCTACAAAATTTTGCGAAAATGTGACGTCATGAACGAATCTTGGTGCGTTTTCAGTACCGGATTAAAAATTGAATTATTTTATACACAGGTATGCAATGTTTCCATTTCTTACAAAAAAATCATTCCTTGTGTTTTAAAACCTATAATTTATGTAAAACTAGTTTTTTTGGCGTAAAAACAACTTTATTTTAAGAGATATATATCTGAAATTGTGAACACCGTCATTGTAAAATACCTACGGAAAACCGTGAACAACTTTAATCGAAAGAAAAACTTTATAGCACTCTCGAGTCGGTGTTCTGAATTAAATATCGAATCGACATAAATCCCACACTTTTCCGCATTACTTAGTTACTAATAAATTTAGTTTCTTTCCTTTTTTTCGCATTTTTTCTAAGACATAAATGTCATTTCGATTCAGAACAACTCGAACGCGTGTGAAATGGGTGATTGGACAAAGTTCTGAGTAAGATTAGATGTTGACCTCTGCTATGTTTCCATCACAACCAAACACTCTATGAATCACCTACACTCTTCCAAAATAACTTGTTGGGATTGATAATTCCGGGCGCTTCCGGGTGCTACTTAGGTCTCATTAAAAGATCACTTGCAGGTACGAATATTACAAAAATGTCGAAACTCGCATGTTCAGTTTCTGTCTAAAGTTACTGATAATGGATTGGGTGTTCTCTCACCCTTCTAGAATGAATTCGTACTCATGGAGTTTAGAGTTGTGACGACTGAGGTATTCAAGCTAGGAGGTATTCAAATTTGTACTCAAGTTGCTCCAGAATATTGAACTGCAGTATCAACAAGTACTTTACATGAACTTCTATATAAATTGCAATTTAAACAAATTATAAAACTATGCTTTCATTATTTTAAATATAGGAAGTTCTACCTGTTATTTTCCATGCGCCAGTTCCTGATTTAGTTGTGAATCCGACGTAGCAGACAGGGCTGGGTTCTGCATCAGCCCATGAAAGAAAAGGTATCGTTTCCCCCTCTCGTCCTGCGGAGATGATGCCGGCGTCCCATCGAATCCAAAATCCACGGAATTCGCGGTTGTTTAGGATATTAGGAGTATCACCTACAACCATGTAATCGAGATTTTGGTTTCTCATGATCACACTATGTTCGTTTTTCCAACTTCCGATAACAATCTGAAACCAGAGAAATAGCCCAAGTAAAAACAGTATCAATCCGGTTGCCTAACGCGACGGTATTTACGTAAAAGTATTACTAGGTAAGTCTATTTTATTTCCATTCCGTTCATTTCATTCATAGTCCATTTTATTTGTTACTTCTTTAAGGCTTTTAGCTAACGGGAGTTTGCGAAATTTTTGAACTTGTATACTTGATATTTTATAGGGTTTTTAATATCTTCGATTCAAAAGTATATTCTAGTTCGTGTGTGTAAAGGATGGTTTCAGATAGTGTATTAAAAATAAGCGTATTTTAATTGTCAGCTTCGTTTTAAAATGCTATGTTGTCTCCTAAATTAACAGATCAGCATCATATTTTAAGCTTCTAAACTTATAAATAATAAACTAAAAAAGATACGTTTCACCAAGTACGAATGCGAATAGATGCGTTATAGGCGCCACGTAACGGCAACATTCGATGATAATTGTCACAGAATCACTTTAATCACGCACCGATCGGTGTCGTGGCTTTACGTCTCAAAAAATTATTGAACTGAACTCTTACACTGTATTCTGTGAGAAAAGGTATAAACCGTACACAAAACAAAAGAACTGGATAAACCTTTCATTTACCAACTAACTAAACAAAATCCGCAAAATAAGAAAAAAGTGTCATAATTTAAAAAAAATCCTTGATCATTCAGTTAAATTAATAAACCCTGATTCACAGCCACATTATCTAAAAACAGATTCCATCATTATAAAAGTCAAATGATGATGATGTGCAATGAACTGATGTTTAAACTACATGTTGCCTGTGCAAATGACAGACCTAGGGAAGGCACTCGCTGAAAAAGGATAAAAAAGTTGAAAAACGAGGAAGCAATGTAACTGCCTTGTGTGCTATGAATGCGATGAGAAACTTTGTTCCACCTATTTTATTTTATTTTTACCAGACAGATAATGACACCTTTAATACAAAATAAGGTCCAACTTGTGCATTGTTGGTACGCCAACTCTAAGAACTCTAGATAAATGTAGATTTAATTGTTACTTGTCTCAAATTGTGGATAACTATAGTAGTCACACCTTCGTTTAAGCTTTTAATTTGCAGAAAAGACACACGATGCTTTCGATCCTACCACATAGTTTTACAGAGCACAGACCCTTGATCATAGTGTCTCAACGAATGTTACCAACATAAACGTAAATTCATATGTAATTGTATACATTTGTTGAAAATGCGATACAAAGGATCTGCAAGTGCCGATCTACAGCTTTGAAAATGCAAGGTTGAATTCCATCTGGCTCCGCAGTCTGTTTTAGTTTTAACATACGAAAGGCGAGCATTTTTTCATCCGGCCGAATATTTTCTAGATGAACCTTTGCCACTCTGTTTGTCCCACTAGCTTTCGCTATTGCTGCACTTACATTTAATTCAACTTTTTATAGAAAACTGTCGTGGACACACCTCATTACATAAGACAATATAATCATTCAAAATCCCTTTTGAATTACTTGAGGACTTTGATCTGATGTACTTCCAGAAGGTTTTCGAATTATTTTGAAGATTGGCCTGAACGATATGTTACTTTTAATCCGAAGCCAAAACTGACATGTTGTTGGTTTTTACCTTTTTTCTACATTCCGAAAATTCTTTTTATTCTGTATAGGATCCTGTCTTTTTTAAATGTAAGAATGCCTTTCTTCTTATCTCTCTCATTATATCTGCGGTATACCACTCAAGACAAGTATAAGTCAAGATTACAAATTTAGGATAGTTAAAATAATATCTTAAAGCGCTATATATAGGTTTCATAAGAATAATTTAAGCTAGCCTTCAAATCTAAAGAATACACTATAGTCCAGTCAACTTTTCTAATTCTTGCAAAAAGGGACGGAAAGATTGCTTTTTAAAAATTCCATCGTAATCGTGTTAACCTAAACTTGTTATTACTCGCTACCGACGCTTGCCGGGTCTCGGTGCTATGCCTAGAGCGCACAGTTGCCGACATTCTTTGATTATTAATCTGTCTAGACAGAGTGTCAAACAACAATCGCAAACTATACTACAGTTCCTTTTTCGAAGGCTTGTGTGCGTAATACCCACACAAGTAGACGTGGCGTCTTATGTCTTACAAGCTTGCCGAGTGAATAGTGAGCTTTTGAATATTTCCCATAATGTATGCGAAAAATAATTTATGAACCAAAACCCAGTCTATAGCTCCTAAACCCCATTGTTTTAGGCATTTTTCCTTCGGTAGGGTAGATTGTGCATTACAATGAATCTATTGATACCCATTTAGTATATATCGATTCTGGACCTTCTCCTTTTTGCAGGTAAATATTAGTACTAAAACAAAATCATTTCCTTACCTCATACATGGGATTCGATTTATTGGGGCTCATAGTGAGAGCGATGTAAGCGTCATTGGCAGCACGCACCTTGAACTGCAGCGGTCTACTCGATACCTGATAAAACTGATACGGTCCTCTATTCTTCGTGCAAACATCTGGAGAAGACATAAGACATAGAGAAACATATTTAGTAGGTGATTATTTATCGTAGACTTCAATGAAAATTAATGAAAAACCGGTAAAGTGCGAGTCAGACTCCGAAGGAGGGTTCCTTGCAAATTCTTTTATAACGAGAATCGAATCTTGATTGGTTTTTACAGTTTTCCTATTTTTTCCTTTACTAGTAGTATTGCGTGGACTTAGAAATTTGATTTTTACAGCTTCAAAGGCCTGCAGTCCTCATTAGTTGATATTCATTTAAATGTTATTCCTGTACGCGTTCCTGAGGGTCTACTGAGGGATGGGCCGATTATTAAATTTAATGAAATTGTTTATTCAAACCCTGAACAAATAACCGAATTACTGAATGACTTTTCATTAATCCTACAAATTCAGAGAAAAAAATTAAAACTTAACCAGATACTTATGAAACTATTTTTGATCTTCAAAATAAAATAAAATTTAGTAAACCAAAACTATAAAACTTAAACAAACCTCTTATTTATTAATAAAAAAAATAGTTTTTGCCAAAAATAAACAATAAAGACAACTTATTAATGTTGATCTACTTGGGACATGGGGACTTGTATTTATTTATTTATTTATTAGCTTTTTCATGCTTAGCTTTAGCATAGGAAATACCTCAACCTTGACATCTAAAGATAATATAACTTTTATTAATATCACAAAAGAAAAAAAAAAACTGAACACTGCAATTGACAATTAATGCAACACAATTTTTCTGACACCTTTCCCATATCAAGTCAGGTAGTTTATGAAAGGTTGGATCCCTTGCAGCCCCGATTTCTTACTGAATAAAACATCGTTTGTAGATGGTACATTCCCAATTACTTTAAAACTATCTGTTGTAAATAAACTTCATAAGAATGACGACCGGCGTGGACAAGTAGCGAATCCATAGCCCACTGGTGCCTACCATGCCAGTACAGTCAGACAACTGAAACAGATGGCTTCCAAACAATTAAATAGTGAAATGCTTCAATATTAGCACAGGAAGCAGCATTGTAGTGGAAGTGGTATCTTTACTGCGATCCCCAAACGGTATGTCAATTATAGCAATCTCCCAATATGTCAGTTACAAATAGGCCTAAGCCCCGCTATTGCTTTGCGTTATTTTGTAAACAGAAATAGCTCAACAATCTTTTTGTCAGATGTGTTCGCATGTCATATTCTTAGTATACCAAAAAGATTGTTCAGCTTGAAAAAGAATTGAGTAAGACAAATTTGGATATTATTATTGACTTATCTGAAGTTCGTAAAGAGAGGGGAGACTCAATATTTCTTAAATCCGGTAATCCACAGTCCCCTTATGAACAACGTTGTGAAGAACGAGAGTGTGTCGGCGAGAGATACGTACCTCTTACTCAGAATCACAAAAGTCATGAATGTCTTTAAAACTTATTTCACGATTGTCACGGGGGGCATCAACGCAAAACTAGGGATAAGAAGTGTCAATAAGCTGGGAGCAATCTGGGTGTAAGAAGACATGAGATTAACTTTATTGATTATGTCGACACCGACAGTTACACACACAGTGGCCAAAGGCATACTGACCATAAATATAAAGCTGGAAAGTTTGAGGTTAACGAAGTCTAACAGCACCAATCCAATTCCAAAATCCTGAGAGCTTACAGCTTAAATATCGCGTAGGTGTGGAAGCATTAGGTGAAAAATTAAATAACAGGTTTTATGTAATGAAGAATTAGATAAGAGGTCTGGACTTTTTGGCAGAACTCACACCCATAACTTATATGTGGTGTTATTCGGTGTAAGGGTCAATCTATGTCAACGGCCCCATTAGATTGCTGTCGTGGATGAGAAAAACGTACGTTATAAATGCTAGCAATTGAACATTGAATATATTCACATATGATAATTGTATGGAAATAGACATACTACAAGAATACTCTAGTAAAATAAAGAAG
The DNA here is from genome assembly GCA_949316135.1 of Choreutis nemorana. NCBI lineage: Eukaryota > Metazoa > Arthropoda > Insecta > Lepidoptera > Choreutidae > Choreutis > Choreutis nemorana. Next base: position 8,609,207 of record OX438598.1, read on the forward strand.
AGTTTAAAAGAGCGTGCCTTTTAATTACTGGGTTAGTTTTTAATTTAATTATAACAACAATGCAAAAAGAATCTATGTGAAATTATTTTTGTTTCTTTTAAGAAAATAAATATTAATAATTTGGGGGTTCATGTACTTAAAGGAGATAAAATAAGCACTCGTTACCTTTTTAAGTAAAAAAATATATAATTAAAGGTAAATTACTAAAATGCTAGTTGCTGATTTATGAAAAAAATATTTTATTAAATTGATTAAATTCCGAATGAAGTTATTATTATATTTACATCTTGAATCAGGATAAATGGTAAATAGAAAAAAGATTCATCCTCAAATTAATGACAATTAATAAATAACCCTAACATACATACTATTTACTTTTAAAACGTATTACTTATTCTATGATGATATAAATAGATACTTATTCAGTATTTTTTCGGTCTTGGGTCTACATCTGAACGATTTTTGAGCCAACCAATCAATAAATACTACATGGTGTCATGATTATTGTCTTGATATTTTATTATGTTGTTTCTTCTTTTTTAAATCTTAAAGATCAAGCCAATCTAAATTTAACTTAGCTGAAGAATCTGAATCAAAAGTTAGTCTAAAACCTAAATGACAAATCTAGGGGTGAATAATCTATAAAAAGTACTTAATTTAACTCCTGTACGATAGTTTGGAATCATTCATATACGAGTCGGACTCGCACTTGACTGATTTTTAAAGCTACATTGATAATAGCTACTCAGGTACTGGACTAAACTTTCAAAAACAATTTTTCCATCGATCGGGTAAAACTTTAAAAGTTGATAGCACACAGCAAGCATCAATGAAAACAGACAATACACACGAAAATAAAATGTCAAAAATATGTTGCCGCATTCATGGAATATTGGTAATATGAAGGGCTTCATCTAGTCGAAGCGCAGCGGAGACCAATTATTAATCTATGGATAGGAAATAAATAAAAAATTGTATAGTTGTGGTTGTCCCGACAACATATATTTATTTTCTTAAATCAAATAATCTGTTAGGTAGTTATTAGAAATCCGGGACAATCAAGTCTTATTACTGTATACGGGACAAGACACACATTCTGGGCTAGTCCGATTTCCCGGCCGTCAATCCCAAACGCAATAACTTAAAAATTAAAAAAATCTGCGTCACTTACGTTTTTCAGGTGACGAAGGATCCAGCAGAGGACCTGAAAATATGATCGAAGTCACTTTTCGATTGGTTCTTATTATAGATACTATGAAAACAATATAAAAAGTTATTTAATAACTAAATCGCCAATTTAATTAGATTTTAAAAGTGACTCGACCAATGGTTTCCTTTGGATAAATTGCTAATAAAAACCCTAGATTCTGTAATTTGCGTACGTCGTGGTTACACGTAGAATTTATAACATGATTTCATGAAAAACAACCTTTTAATGAAATCACACACCATACCAACATGATATGTCACGATAGGTACTACTAAACAGACGGCTTACTCATAAACAAACATCATTATCATAAAAAAGTTAACAGAACCTCCAAGATCGAACTAAAAATGGGGTCAGATTCTGCGGAAGCATTTGTCTGACAAACGTGAAGGTTGTTAGCAACCAGCTATTCAAATTTAATTAAGCCAGCACCTAACTGTATCCGCAATCCGAATTCGTAATGGAATTGGTCTAAGTATTATTGAGTATTGAAGTTTTGATATTGAGAATTGAATCTCGATCAACATTTTTGTGTTCAATTTGCTTTAAGTACATACATTGTGTAGTTTTATTTTATCTCGAAATAGAAGAAGGTACCTTCAATGTTCAAGTAGCCAACTGCTCTAGTGCGGACTCCAATGAAACAGATGGGGCTGGGTTCTGGATCAGACCATGAAATAAAAGGTGTTGTTTCTCCCTCTCGTCCTGCGGAGATAATGCCGTCGTCCCATCGAACCCAAAATCCACTGAAATTGACGGCGGTCAGGATTTTTTGAGTTTCTTTTTCAACTTTGTGCTCTTTCTCTATGTTTTTTCTAATCACACTTTTCGTGTTTTTCCATCCTCCGATAATTATCTAAAAAAAAAAAATCAATTCAATTGAACATTCAGGGTTAACGTTCGTAGCGTCAATACCCTAGGGGATTTTTACAATGGTATGTCCATAAAAATCCCCTATATATCGTTATTATTTTATTATATTATATTTTTTCGATCTCTTAGATATCCCTTTGTTTCATATCTCAGTAGAAATCGCCTTCGCAGCGGGAAGGTATTTGTTTTAGGTTGTTACATCGTTTTATGCTTTTTGATCAAAGTTTTCTTATGTCAGAAGGTATAATATAATGCAAGTCTAAACGGACTAGTTTCGGAATAATATGCTTCTTAATAAAAATATTTCATTTCCATACCTCATACATGGGATCCGATTCCTCAGGGCCCATGGTGAGAGCAACGTGAGCGTCATTGGCAGCACGCACTTTGAAATGCACCGGCTTACTCGACACCTGATGAAATTTGTACTGATGATTCATCTTACAGACACCTTTAGAAAACAAAGGAATATAGTTTTTAATATTAGTTTATAGATATAGTAAGGTACAAAGTGTTATGCCATATAACAGACTAGTAGTAATTAAGCCACAAGAGTTACACAGTGGTTTTGCCAGTATAACACTATTTTTGTTTGACGGTGACTCAAGTCTATCGAGATTTCACATTTGTGTATAATCTGAGCTTAGTTAGACAATATGAATAGGTTATGTTTCACTTTTCAGTTCCGTTTCACGTTTTTGTCGTTTTTTTTTAGTATATTAATCAATATCATGATTTATTAGAAATATGAAACTTTGCATGGATATTTGTATTTTTAGTCAACAAAATGCGTTAATAATACCAGGAAAAAAGCTAGTTTAGTTCAATCTCGGAGTTATAGAGGCCTTGTAAAATGCGCTTAATTGGAAAAATTCGTATAAAATAGCGAAATAATTAGTAGAAATTAAAAATATGAAAAATAAAATTATGAGTGACTACGGAACCCTATTCTATTCATGGCCTAGTACACACTTGGCCTTTTTTTTCCTAGATGTTGTTACGATACATAATCACCACATAGTAGCCTCAGCCAAGAACAGCCTTAAATTGGCCAGCCAAACAAAGCCATGGCATGGATCAAGAAGGACTGTTATTAAAAAGCTAATAAGAAAGGCGGCAATAAGGAGAAGGGTTGAATGGTGTTAGCAAATTCCTAATAAACGTCAGTTATCTTTGACACTGTTTCAATGTATTAAGTTTTGATTTTAATGAAACGGTCATAGACAAACTAAGTACGTTATAGGAGTAGATAATTTATTTATTATACACATAAATAAACATATCTGTTTGGTTTTCTCAAATTCAAGGGTGATGGTTGGTCAGACAGATCCGATACGTAACATGACGTCAAATTACACGGACGCTAAACAAGTTCCATAGAAAAGGTTGTTATGATGAGTGAGATAGATATATTTACTTTTAACGGTTATTACATAAATATACCACTTCCACATAATTTACGATAAATTTATCGAATAACCAAAGTAAATTTCATGCATTTTGCCTATTTTAAAATACAGACGGGACGTATTTCACAACTGTTTCATGTATACCAAAAAGTCACTTATTATTTGTACTGATTACATACTGTACTGGCTAATAATGTAATGTAAGTTCTATAATCCGAAGCTTCAACATTCAATAGTAGGTCAATTCAGCTACACTATAAACCTCTAGAACCGATGTCGATATTAACCAAAAATCCCAAATCCACTTTGAAGCGCGAAATATTTTGAACTTCGCTGCAAATTGGTTGTCTATTTACATAAATTTTAAGTTTGAAAATAATTGGTAGGCAAAGTTCCCAATTTCAGCAAATTTTGCCATTCATTTACCGATCATCAAGCAATACATGAAGCAGACAACAATACTCACCATAATTTCATCCTATTTTCTAAACAATAGAATTCATATTCATGTTGAAGGAAATGTGGAAAAATCACGATTCAAGAAAATTCTAACAAATACAATGACTATGTTTGTAAGTATTTTGAGCCAGAAGCTTGAGCCTTAGAAAAACGACATCGTTCAATGAACTGTGAATGACATGACTGCCTGACACTGAATTTTATCTTCACCTACATGTATTATTATTTTTATTTATTTAACGAGAAATATTTAATCGAGAAAGTTAAGAATTATACTTTAAAGAATTTAATTAAATTTGTCACCAACACCACATATTTAACCCTATCAAACGGTCCCGTTAAATTAAATCATCATCTAAATTCTGCCTTAATTGATTGAAAATATAAAATGAATTAACAACACTTGCCTATATCAGGCGACGAAGCATCTAACAAAGGACCTGTAAAATAAAAATCACGTTCAGGTTGTTACTCATTGTATGTTATAATCACTTTATTGTATTTACGAAGGTACATTGAGATGGATAAATCATACACGTGAAACACACACTTATCCTTTTAACATATTAATTTTTGGCTTCGTCTCAGCTTGGTAAAATAGTTATTGATACCGGACTATGAAAATCTACTATGAGCTTTAATAAAATTTTACAGAAGAAGCAAAAAATTTCTTGTTATTTGTATTGCAATTCTTAATTGTATGTATTGATGAATCATATGTTCATCGAGGTCCAAACTGCAAAATTCTGTTGAACATACATACTCTGTGTTACATAGCTTTATAACAAAAAACCTACTACTAGTGTCGGGCAAAAAAATATGGAATTTATGAGGATTTCAAAGTACGGTATCGATAAGTAGATTTTAAAGTAAGTTTTCCTAAAAATATTATTTTGAAATAGACGTATAAATCACACTCGTACAATCATCCGTTAAAATTGTTGTTTCTTATTAACTCCCAACTAAAAAAATGGGGTGTAATAGGTTTAATGTATGCGTGTATCCGTGTATGTGTGCGTCCAATCTTTAAGTCCAATTTTGGAAACTGGCGTGTTGAGATGGTTCTTACATATAATTTGAGAAAATGTGATCATACTCGTATGTTTGAAGATCACCAGCAAATTTATTAGTTGATGAAGAAAGTGTTCTAACTTTCACGGGCCGCTGGGCTGGTTAGAAGCAACCGGATGACTTTTTGTATTTGAGTTCCTCACGCAGGAAACTTCTTTGTACAATGCCTCATAAGCCCAAAATGGACGGATTCGGGGAAAAAGTAAGGCCTTCTCCCTAATCAAAGTATCAAGTCAAAACGTAAAAAAATGTTCAGAAACCAAATGGGAAACCGTTAGCATTAAATAACACAATCTCATTTTTGTTTAAAAAAGTGTCATTCGAAAAGTACAGACGGCTTGCGCGAACGATTTTTTAAATCGTAAAAAATCCCTTCTCATTTTTCAACCATTTGAAAGAGATTCATAATACATTATAATAATCATAATGTATTATAATCTATCCTATCCTATCCGTATAAAATTTTTGATCAAGTCTTCATCGAAATTTTGATGAGTTCAATGTCACTTGATACATTTTTTGTGGTTTCATAATTTCTCTAAACATTAGAAGGTACCTTCAATTTCCAACAAGCCAATTGCTCTAATGCGGCCTCCAATGAAGCATACAAAGTCGGGTTCTGGATCAGACCATGAAATAAAAGGTGTTGTTTCTCCCTCTCGTCCTGCGGAAATGATGCCGGCGTCCCATTGAACCCAAAATTCACGGAATTCGACGGCGGTCAGGATGTCTGAAGTTTCAATTTCAACTTTATCTGGTTTAGTTCTGTTTTTTCTAATAACACTTTTCGTATTTTTCCATCCTCCGATAATGATCTGAAATCACAGCTTAATATTTATTTTCAAATGAACATTTAGGCTCTGTGTTAGTAGTTTGAAGATATAAGTTCACCCTGAAACCAATACCTTCCTAGGTTCTACAAACAGATATAGTTTAACGCTTGTTTTTAATTTTAAATAAAACTACATAGGCATATAAAAATAAACCACAACACACACATTTACTCAGCCCTGCAGTAATTATCTTAAGAACTTGAGTCACATTAATTAAGCAATGATATGAATACTACATCCAAGACTGGTAAACGAGACAATGCTTCTTGCAAATAGCACAAAATAATTTTTTATATGCTTAATTGATCTAGTTTGGTACTACAAATGTTACTTACCCATACTTGTAGTACCTATTAAAAAAATCCATACCTCATACATGGGATTCGATTCTTCAGGGCCCTTGGTGAGAGCGACGTGAGCGTCATTAGCCACACGCACTTTGAAATTCACCTTGAATTGCAGCAGACTACTTGACACCTGATAAAACTTGTACTGGTGATTGTCCTCCTTACAAACACCTTTAAAAACATAGAAAGACAGTTTTAAAAAGGAAATCATTTAGGGATGTGTTTAATTATCATAGTCCTAGTTCTGACATGACACCCAAGGTGCGTTAGATACGTTGCATCCTCAAGAACTACTAATAAGTAGTTTCACTTCTCAATGTACTACGCATCACACACAAGTTAGAGCTGTAAAATTAAAAGACAAAAAAATAAGTTTTAAACCTAAAGGGCCCGCTAACCTAGAATCATGAAATTTAGAAAGAATTGATATCTTGGAACAGTCGCATAGGGAAATATCTGAAAACTGTAAATTTGTAGTTACATCATTATAATAAGACAGACATAAAAATGATTTTTTTTCCAACCGACCGAAGTATGGTTGTGAAACCCTGCGACCATGAGACCGGGTCTCAGGACTGTCCTTATAAAGCGAAACTGGAGCAACTTATTTTAAATACAAATTATGGCCAAGCTTAAGGGGACAATTAAACCCTTCATAATGATAAAGTAGCTACGTCTGAGTTAGAAAGGTTAGGTTGTAATTGAGTATAGTTTGGACATAGTTCTCGTTCAAGAACAGTACCAGTGCGCTGGGCTTCGAAATAAAACAGTCCAATTAAACAATAAAGCTCGCTTGGGAATATAGGTGTCACGTTAAAGCTTCACAGACACAGCTCTTAATAATCTCTCGTCGTCTCACTGTGCCGTTGCGGAGGTCTCGTGTCCGTCTTTTAGCGTTTATGTGGTTAGTTGTTACTTTCAGTTCTCTGATCGCGTAGACCCTCACTTACATCACTTGCGGTCCGTATTATATGCACTTTCTAGGCGGCTGCAGTTATAGGCGCGGATGCCAACCCGTCTTCCCCCCTTTGGTATGGTAAATTTAAGACAACAGATGCGGATCGTCGCGCCGCAGTAGAAGTGTTCATTGCAGAAATGCATTTAGAAATTCATAATACCTCTGATGCACCACCTACTTACAGCAGCCCTATGGGCGAATCTTCTATTGACGTCACACTTTCAAGTGCGCACGTTAAAATCTATAATTGGCGTGTACTTCCTGATGCGTCATGTAGTGATCACCGTTTGATCGTGTACGAGTACAACCCTAAGCTGACACAAGATATCGCGATGCGTTCACAAAGCTTTCGCTATAAAACCAGACGTGCAGACTGGTGCTTTTTTAGTTCAATTTTTGCATCACATGCTAGAGACTTCACTCACCCGCGTCTATCGGCAACAGAAAGCGCTGAAATTATGTCGGATACATTCAATTACTGTGCGTATGTAACACTTGGCCGAACGTCTATATTCAGTGTTAAAAGATGTGACTGGTGGAATGGTTCTCTGATAGGAATTCGTAAAAATCGGATTTGATGACTTCTTATCCATACCATTATCGTCTAAGTGTTTGCTGACGGGTTAAGCGGACGACGGTCTCCTGCTTATTCAATCTCATACAAGAACAGTAGTTGAGTTGTTAGCCGAGTCCTGCCTACGTCTGGTGGCCGACTTGGGGAAGAGAAATCATCTTGAGTTCGCGGCTCATAAAACACAATATTTAATGTTAAAGGAAATTTAGTAGGGCTACCGCGTTTTAAATTTAATTCGGTGACAGTTAAAAACAAAGACTCGGTTTGGTATCTCGGTTTGATCCTAGAAAAGAAATTTAATTTTATTGAGCACATTAAGCAAGTTAGCAAAAAATCGAAACGGAAGTTTTATGCGTTATTGAGTTTTTACTTTCTTGAGTTGCATTTGTTATGGAGCCCCCGTGTGGGCGGATATAGAGCCACGATTGGCGCTGCGCGAAGTAAACTGCTTCAGAGTCAGAGATAAGCTTTAATTTTTCTTTGTAAAGCGTATAGAACCGGCAGCACTGAAGCCCTTCCGATTCTTGCGGACGGTATAACTCCGGAAATGTTATAAGTTCAGGTTTTCTTAAGCCGAAAGATAGGGCTAAAATCTGTAGATTATTTGATAGTAACGCAAACGTTCAGGAAAAACTAATCGACGAATGGCAAACTAGATGGGATACTTCGATAAAAGGACGGCATTTATTTCAATTTTTCCTTATAGTTCGCGAACGGCTAGATAAAACGTGGTTAGATGTTGATCATTGCGTTGCTCAATTCCTAACTGGGCATGATAACTTTAAGGGAAAACTTTATTCATTTAACTTGGTGCCGTCACCTCTTTGCGAATGTTCAATGTCGGATCAAGATTTGTACAAACTGCCCATCATATCTTGTGGGAGTGTAGTCTCTGGCATGACGAACGATCAATCATGTTAAATTCGATTCAGATCTCCGCGTGTGGTCCTATTTATTACCTAGATCTTGTGAAAACGAAGGGAAACTTCCGTGCCTTTAAAAAGTTTTGTCACCAATATTACTGGTGTAAGATTTAGGTTAGTATTTACTTATCCCCTGTTAGTGGCTTGCCGTGGTGTTTTGACGGTCAGGCGTCTCCTAACCGTAGATCCCTTTAGCTTTGGGCCTCTGGGCCTTTAGCAGTTATTAAATGATTCCGTACCAAATGTTCCAACTCGATACCTAACCATTTCCTGTTGTCATTAGTATTGCGCCGACGCGACGGTAAATTCTAGTTGAAATCGCTTTCGGACAAAGTAATCTCGTCTTTAATATTTTGCCGGTACAAACACGTTAAGAAATTGTTTTCTTCCATCGAGTTACGACCATCTTTAACAAGAATTCGCGGTTTACGTCCCTTCGGTTTCTCTAAACATAAGCCTGCCGACTTAATTGCCGCCACGGATTCAAATTTTTATTTGGTTTAGATTAGTAACGCGGAGTACGACCCCAGACTAAAGCGGTTTTTTTCACAGCGACAATTTGAAATCCATCCGATGCTTTAATCGCTTTCGTCAAAGCTTCTTTAGTCGCAGACGACGACTTAATTTTGGCCGAACGTTCCTCCGTCGGGTAGGCCACCACACACGGGAGCGACGCGCGCGCCTGAGTCGCCACCGAGGTCGCTTAAGGTGGCTATCGTAACTTTAGACTCTCCGAGTACGACTTGGGTGCCACCGCCGGCGCCAGCCCTCCGGCGCCCTAACTATATTTTGAGAGATTACTAAATCTCTTTCTGTTTGCGCTTACTTAGTTTCAAGCATCGCGGATTTAATCGCAAGCAAAGAAACGATTAAAGTTACTCTCTGAGTCATCTCCATGATTCCCGTTTTGTTCGCAATGTTTACGCGCGAACCCGAGTCGATCAAGAAGTCGTTAATGTTTTTTAAGCGTATCGATGCCTCTTGCACAAGATCGTATGAATTGTCATTACTAGCCGAGACGCTCAAGTCCGAGGACGATGACTCATTTAAATTAGATGCCGATCGTTGTACGGGTTTGCTAATTACCGGCGAAACACTGGTAGGAGATATTTGGCTGAATTCTCTTTTATTACTCGCATTATATGGAGATCTTTTGACGAACTCGGTGGCGCAGTGGTGTAAAGAGCCGACTGCTACGCTAGAGGTTCCGGGTTTGATCCCGGCGGGGGCGGGACTTTGTGTTATTTGCAAGACGCATTGTTTTGCTTACCTGTCTTGGATGTTGTATTCTTATTTATTTAGTATATACCATATCGTTGCTTAGCACCTGCGATACAAGTTCTTACGATACTTACTGCAAGGCTGAGTCAATGTGTGTGTCGTGATGTGGTTATTTATTTATTTATTTTATCTCTGTATTCTCTTACTTTTCTCCAACGGGTTTCCCAACCCCCCCCGTCTGGGGGATCATCGTTACACCCGGACATCAAAGTTTAAATGCAAAACTATTCAAAGGTAATTATTAAAATCACACCGAAAGGATACAATAGATAGCTAACAAAAGATCAGCTGGCTGCCGGGCTGCATACGCTCGATGAAAAATGTGAAATGAATCAACGACACTTGCCTTTATCAGGTGACGAAGGATCTAGTAGAGGACCTGCAAAATAAAAATAAATGATAGAGGTGGGTAAAATGAACGTTTGAAGTTGTTAAGGAAACTATTGAATTTAGCCGTGGTCATATGTCTAAACCCATAGAAATTGTTGGTACTTTTGATGAAACAAAGCGCTAGCGAACTAGAGGTCAACCTTGGTTGGCTTGATGCGCAGCCAACAGTTGCATATTAAAATGCCGAAGCAGCTGGCTTTGACTGTACGCATTGAATGTCAGTAGAGCCACCCGGCACCACCTATTTTTATTGCCACTCGTTCGTTGGGTACACGGCGTTCACCTGTGAACCGCCTGACGACAACGAGTGGACGCCGAGAGACAAGTTGATGAAGGTCAGTTGCTAGGTGGATCGAATGATCATAGCCTTCAGATGCTGGATTAATATAATATTAATAAAAGAACATATGTGAAAACTCTGAAAATATTAGCGAGATCCTCTACAAGATCAGCCGAATATTGAAGACCAATCAATTACAATAGACAATTGGCTTTTAGATGAAGATCGGCAAATCCTTTTAATAGTAATTGAGATTCATTCTCGAAGCTGACCTCTTAAATATTAATCGCTGGCGAATTAACTTAACTTCTATACCGAAAGACAAAGATTTATGCCTGTAAGTCAAATTACGTAATTATCCTAAGTTTTGCTTAAGTTTCAAAAACTGCGCTGGTTTTTTAAATTAATCGAGAAAAATTTATCCATCATAAGTAATGTAAAATTGTAACATGAATTTAGTTAAAGGTACTAATAATATTTACAAATACTAGTTCTAATAGTTTCATGGTAACAATGATAGCTGAGCCACACACCAACCAGACAATAATAAATAAGCTGGTTAGTTCTGATATATAACATTAAATTCTTAATACTCGGACTTTCTTCGTTGCACGGGAGTCGACTCTAACTTACCGATTTTAACGAATTAGTAGTCTAGTTTGTTGGTATTGAACTATTGAGTTATTTTATCTGAGTATTATATCTGCATCAAAATGTTTGATGAGTTCAATGTCCTACTTTGTGGTTTTTGATTTCTTAAAAAAGAGGAAGGTACCTTCAATTTCCAATGAGCCAATTCCTAAAGTGCGGACTCCAATGAAGCAGACAGGACTGGGTTCTGGATCAGACCATGAAATAAAAGGTGTGGTTTCTCCCTTTCGTCCTGCGGAAATGATGCCGGCGTCCCATTGAACCCAAAACCCAGTGAATGTGACGGCGTTCAGGATTTTTTGAGTTTCAGTTTCAACTTTATTCTGATTCGTTCTGTTTTTTCTTATCCCACTTTTCGTGTTTTTCCCTCCTCCGATAAAGATCTGAAATTATTGTTTATTTCTATTAAAATTAAATTGCGCGGCTTAGGGGCAAGAGGAATCTAATAGCAAAGGGTAACCGAAATAGGAGGTTCCAGACAAAACGGAGAACCACCCCATGGTGGTTTGACTATCGAGGGAACAGGGGTGGGTCGGCAACAGACGGTAACTGCTTCCGATGTTTTATCTTTCCTAACATTAACTATGTCCCTGGTACGTTTTAACGTATTTTTGTATTTGTGATCTAGAGGCGTGGACTAGTAATCGCAGGCCTTGACTGCTGATGGATTTGGGTGGATTTTACATTAAGTGAAAAAGGACAGACGGAGATGCCAGAGGGGCTACAGGTTTCGGAGATGTCGAAGGTTTCCAATGTCATGTCCGAATAGTGTAGATTTTGAAAATCGGTATAACGGCCAATCGATTTCTAATTATTAAAAGATAATGTTGGAAATACAAATAGTAGAGAGGATGGATGAGTCAAGATGTACGAGAGTTGCGTATTGTGGTGATGTGTGTGGGAAGGCAGGTAGAGGTAGACCTAGGCGGAAGTACCTTGACCAGATTAGTGACATTCTGGGAAAAGGCCAGGTCAGAAGTACTCGTTACCGTCGTGTGTATGTGGAGGTGCATGGATGTGGAGGAAGCGAGAGATGTATGTAAGGATCGTTGCGTATGGCGGACCACACCCTCTGCCTACCTCTTTGGGACGAAGGTGTGAGTGTGTGTGTGAAAATAAAAATGATTTTGAAAACAAGTGCCGCAAGTTTTTGTTTAACGATGGATTTAATCAGTCAATGTTGGAAGAACATCATAGATGTAATGAGATGATAATGTTTAATCAAAACCTTAAACTTATACCAAAGTAAAAGAAACAATTAATTTTATTTTTGTACTTGTTTAAATCTGTCATAATCACGATCCCTTTGTAGTTTAAGGTATTAATGAAACAATTAATCAAGGGTAAGATTACCTTTGTAAGATATGGTTGTTATTGATTTCTCGGAAAAGTTTAGTTAAATATCTTTGATAAAAATTAAACTATTTTATGAAGGTGGATTCTAATGCAACAAAACTTTTCTAAGAAAAAGTTATTGAGTATTCTGATTATGTATATGTCTAGAGATTATATTAGGTTATGTTTAGATCTTAATAGTTTTATTATCATTGCAATCGTGGTAATTTCAATAATGTATTACTTAGTTTAGTTTAACTGATCATCAATTTAAAGTGATATAAATTTATTTTTTTGTTAAAATAGTTTTATATTCTAAAAAAAATTGTTCTTTTTTATATGTGAGGAGGCTGGGTTATAAAACCATAATGGAGCAGTATTGACCTCCGATGTTAATTGATGGAAGCACTGTCGAACTCCGGTGGGAGCAGTGCTGATCTTCAATATGAAAATTATGGGGGCTTGACACAGAGCTGTTGAAAACATTGGAATAATATAGAATTATTATACCTCCTGCAGTAATAACAATATATATTTTGCGGTAATTGTCGACTTGGCACTCAGGTTTTATTTCTTAATTTGATTTTTTTTGTATCATTAGTCTGGTATAGGGTGACAAAGGTTTTCTTCGAAAAAGTTTACCAACACATACATTTATCTGTGATATATTGGAATTTAAGTAAATAGTTAGTTAAGTAGGTTTTGTCAAATAGGTAGGCATAGGTAGTTCCTACATATTGTATTACGAGCTAGGAATTATTATGCATGGTAGAACTACGTGAGAGTGTGTCTTGGTTAATACACCCCCCTTTCAATTTCTGCCGTTAAGCAGTTCGCTGTGTTGCGGTTCGAAGGGTTGGAGAGCCGGTGTAATTACCGGCACAAGAGGTAAAACAACAATATCTCTAAATGAGCAAGGCTTATAAGGTGCTCTTGGTGTTTCGCGACATCAGGGCCATCGCCGTGTCACTTTCCATCAGGTAATAATGTATGTCTGTCTTTTTTGGTGGTTTTTGACCCGTAAAGTGGTAGAATATTGGTATGGATAGTGGATTTTGCTTGTTTCAAAGTATAAGTTTTAAATTAATATATTTCATAATTCTGTAAATAAGAGACATCGATCTTCTAGTGGTATGTTTATAGTTTAGTCATAAATACCAAAAACTCTTTACCTAAGTCATAGAAAGAATCGGCAATGGCGTGGCTAGAGTTTTAGACTAGGGCAATACAATCAATTTAGAAACTACAACGGTCCACACAATGTTACTGATTGTTTAGATGTTGAGTGTAGGTATGACTATGGGGGACTGTTCAGTGCTGAATAATACACATAATGTATTTAGCCAACCCGTACAGTACATCGGTAGGGTAGGGAGGCGACTGTACTCAATTAGTACCTGACGCGGACTGCCTTGAAAACTGATTAATAACTTTTTATATATTTCAATAGAGCAAGCCTCGCATTACGTACACTGTGTCGCCACATAGAGTATTTACAATTTCTTTGTAGGTAGGGAAGGCTCTAGTTAGCATTAAATTTTACAGGGAGGAGAGAAGATGTAGAGAGAAGTCAACTTCTCTGGATTTTACTAGTTTTAAATTAATATATTTCATAATTCTATAAATAAGAGACTTCGAGATCTTCCGACATTCCTGTTGGAACATCGAGGTTGTAAAACATTATGTCTGTCGATGGTTTATAAAATCATAATAATAGTTTATAAAAGATAATATTTAAAAGATCCCTTCTTTCCTTGTATCCCCTCACAATTGATAATATTTAAAAGATCTGTTCTTGCCTTGTGACCCCTCACAATACCTACTTGTTTAAAAGTATTCAGTGCCATACCTCATACATGGGATCCGATTCCTCAGGGCCCTTGGTGAGAGCGATGTGAGCGTCATTGGCAGCACGCACTTTGAAATTTACCTTGAACTGCAGCGGACTACTCGAAACCTGATAAAAGTTGTACTGATGATAGTCCTCCTTACAGACACCTTTAGAAAACATAGAAATATAGTTTTACAAGCAAATTATTTAGGTATGTGTTTATTTATCATAGACCTAGATCTGACATGGCGACAAGACAGCAAAGGTGCGTTACGGCGAACTTGGGGTCAACTCTGCCGATACGAAGGACTCTGTACCACCTCAAGGCCCAGATTACCACTCTGTATCCGTTTGCCTCTCCGAGATATATTGGACTTGCCATTGCTTTGACAATAAGAGATTTGAATATCTCTTAACAAGCTTCAGGATTGTTGGAATTAGGACAAAAAGAAAAAAATTCTTCAAGAATAAAAATGACATGTCGTGAAAGACATAAAATATAAAAAAAATTAGCAAAAGCTTCCTTGGTTTACTTATAGAATTTACTTAGTATGAACAACAATTTTATCACTGTTTTGTGACATTTTCCGTTGTCTGCACACAAATACCTACTTGGATGCTAAATTTGAACTTTCTGCATCACGTAGGTTAGGTTTTTGACCTATGTGTCAGTCATAAAATTACGATATTTGGACATCAAAATCTAGATAACCGATTAAAATGTGTTTATAAGTTTAGGCTTATAAAAATTTGGTGTGTTTATGTTACATAGTTTTTATTTCTGAAGGGGTGACCACTCGCATCAGATGGTTCCTGTAAGTATATACATGGTGCGACTCACCAGTTCTTATTGCTTGAACTTGGCTTGGTTAGATCATCGTTTAATCTCTGTCTGGCTTAAATTAATATAATTAGGTAACTTTCAGACCTACTTCGCGTTCGCGATACGCTCGATGAAAAATGTGAAATGAATCTGTGGGCTCCTCCCGCATTTTACACACACTTAGCTACACACACACATGTTTATTTACACTATACAAATAAATACATTTATTTATTTACACAGAAAATATATACATAACATATATAATAAAACTTATAATAATTAACCTAGCAGTAATACATTAATATTTACATTCTCTTACAAATACTTACAAACTAAAATTACATTTAACAATATCGTGCCGGTCGTGAACCAGCTGACGGCGGACGGCCCGATACAATGGAAACGCCTCCGAGCGATCGTTCTGGTTTTATTAACAATGCGCTACGTCACCGGCAGCGCACGAGCACCCTGCGTGCGGCCACTCGGGGCGCGGCCTCCAGTCCGAACCTATGCCGACTGTAGAACGCACGTCGTACGGATACCTACTCGCTTTGCTTATGTTCAGTGCTTATCTTTGCTTATACTGTTTTCTTGTGCTATTTGCTTTTGCTATTTGCTTGTGCTATTATGAACTGCATAATATGAACTAGTGACTCATTTGCCTTCATTATAAACATTATAAATATAAATTGTGTGGTGTAGAATAAAAGTGTATACCTACTGGACTTTGTGTTTGGATTGCTACGCCATCATCACGCAAGTACAAATACACTACCACACACCACCAAATTGGTGACCCCTTGAAGAACACCATGAGTGACACAAGCGGCGAGGGAGCTAAAAGCTCATTCTCGCAAAATGGCGCTGGTGGCGTGACCACCCGTCGTCATCCGAAGTCGGTGCGTGTTTCCACTGACACCATCCGTCACAATGATAATATTAAATTAAATATTAAGGTTCCGTCATTTTCACCGGACGATCCGGAAATATGGTTTGCACTGTTGGAGGGACAATTCGAGAATTTTGGAATTACTGACGACGCAACCAAATTCAACAACATCATCACGAACCTCGATATTGTTCACGCGAAGGCCGTGAAGGACATTATCGTTAATCCTCCGACTAGCAATCGGTATGTCAAAATTAAGAGCGAGCTGATTCGACGACTCACTGCATCCCACGAGAAGAAGGTAAAACAGCTGTTGACCCACGAGGAACTGGGAGACAGGAAGGCATCACAGTTCTTACGCCATCTGCAGGACCTGGCAGGACCAAACGTTCCAGAAGAGTTTGTGCGTACGATCTGGAGCAACCGCCTACCACAACATATCCAGACGGTGCTGGCGTCACAGCCGACCCATTCTTTGGAGCAGCTGGCTGATCTCGCCGATCGGATACAGGAGATTTCTGCGCCAAGCACTGCCGCAACCTCTGTTCCCACTAGCAGCACTTCTGGTGAGGTTGCCGAGCTGAGGAAGATGGTGGAACACCTCGCTGCGAAACTCGACGAGCACACGCGTATGTCCCGCAGTTCTAATCGATCTCGACAGCAGCAGCGTATCCGTCAGTCATCACGCAGCAGTTCACGAACTGCCTCTAGCTACCGTCGTTACCCCATCTGTTGGTATCACGCAAAGTTTGGTTCGAAGGCGCACAAGTGTCAGAAACCTTGCGACTACGGGAAGTCGGAAAACGACGCGGGCGGTCGATAATGGCGACGGACGATTGCCCAACCACACCAGGTCGCCTATTCGTGACAGACCGCAGCACGAAAACTCAGTTTCTGGTCGACACTGGCAGCGACCTCTGTGTTTTCCCCCGGTCTCATCTTCGAGAGCGTCGTGCACCAACGAGTTATAAGCTCACAGCCGCAAACGGTACAACTATCGACACGTACGGCTATGCGCACCTCAACTTGGACCTTGGACTTAGGCGTAACTACCCATGGGGATTCGTGGTGGCGAATGTTACCAAGCCCATTATAGGAGTAGATTTTTTGTGTCATTACCAATTAATTGTTGATTGTAAGAATAAGAAACTTATAGATAATGTCACCACTCTCACTACTCCAGCTTCACTGGCTTTCAAATCAAATAATATTTTGTCTGTAAAGGTTCTGACTGGCGATTCTCGTTACCATCTTTTATTATCTCGTGAATTTTCTGAAATAACACGTCCAGCTGGTACACAACGCACGATACCTCACAGCACACTACATCACATCCGAACTACACCTGGTCCTTCCGTTTCTTCCGCACCACGACGCTTAGCTCCAGACAAGCTCAGGGTGGCCAGGGCTGAATTTGAAGCCATGTTAGCTAATGGCACAGCCAAGCCTTCCGAAAGCTCGTGGTCATCTCCGTTACACCTCGCGCCGAAAAAGGACAACGGCTGGCGTCCTTGTGGCGACTACAGGCAACTCAACGCTCGAACCGTGCCTGATAGGTATCCCATAAAACACATTCACGACTTCACGCACAATATTTCCGGGTGCAGAGTTTTCAGCACCATTGCCCTCGTGAAGGCGTATAATCAAATACCTATTAATCCGGACGATGTGCCAAAAACGGCGATAACCACACCCTTCGGTATGTTTGAATTTAATTTTATGACGTTCGGTCTGCGTAATGCAGGCCAAACTTTTCAGCGATTTGTCGACGAGATGATGCGCGGACTAGACTTCATTTACTGCTACATCGACGATTTTCTGATTTATAGCCGCGATGAAGACGAGCACGAGCATCACCTACGTCAAGTTTCCAGGCTCAGGGATTATGGCATGGTCTTAAACGTTTCCAAGTGTGTTTTTGGGTAACCGAGGTAACCTTTCTAGGTTATCGCATTTCGGAGAGCGGAACCAAACCACTGGACGAAAAGGTACAGGCTATACGAGATTTTCCCCCACCAAAAGACATTAGAGGACTCAGAAGGTTCTTGGGAATGGCTAACTTTTACAGGCGATTTTTGCCAAGAGCCGCCCAAATTCAAGCACCTCTTAACGCTCTTTTGGTAGGGGCAGTCAAAGGTTCCAAATCCATCGCCTTGACCGAAGACGCTCTGTAGGCTTTCTTGGACACCAAAGAAAGTCTAGCTAATGCAGCTCTCCTGGCACACCCAGACTGTGGAGCCAAACTTGCATTGGTCACAGATGCGTCAGACATAGCCATTTGGCGCTGTATTACAACAGCTCCAACATGACGTGTGGGAACCACTGGCGTTCTTCTCCCGTAAACTGAGTCCCTCCCAAATCAATTACTCTCCGTATGATCGCGAATTACTAGCGATCTACGAGGCTATAAGGTACTTCAAGCACATGGTCGAGGCGAGACATTTTACAGTTTACACGGACCATAAACCTTTATGCTATGCCTTCAGTGAAAGGAAACATAACTGTTCCCCTAGACAGTTCAGACATCTGGACTATATTTCCCAGTTCACAACCGACATAAGGCACATTTCTGGCAAGGAAAATGTCGTAGCCGACACCTTATCTCGTGTTGATGAACTGAGCGCTCCAGTTTGTCTAGCTGACCTAGCTAAGTCTCAGGAAGTCGACCCAGAGCTTACTCACTATCTGACAGACGGCTCATCACTTCGTTTTAAAAAAGTCGAACTCCCTGGAAGTCGTATTTCTTTGTTCTGTGATGTCAGCACACCGAATCCCAGGCCATTCGTCACGAAGCAGTTCCGCAAACAGGTCTTTCAGTGTCTCCATTTGCTGAGTCATCCTGGTACCGCCGCGACAGCTAAGTTGGTCGCTGAAAGGTTCGTGTGGCCCGGCATCAGGAAGGATTGTCGAGATTGGGCTCGAAGTTGCACCGCTTGTCAGCGTGCGAAAGTTACTCGTCACGTGTCTGCACCACTAGGCACTTTCGAAATACCTCGAGCTCGCTTAAGGCATGTTCACATAGACCTGATCGGCCCACTTCCCATCTCACAAGGATATAGATACTGTGTGACGGCCATTGATTTGATTTGACGCTTTACGCGATGGCCAGAGGTCATGCCCATATCCGACATAACCGCCGAAACGGTCGCAAAGGCGTTAATTTCTGGTTGGGTTTCTAGGTTCGGTTGTCCCATAGATATTGTAACAGATCGCGGTGCACAATTTCAGTCCGCGCTGTTTCAATATCTGTCAAAAACCATTGGATTCCAGCATAGACGCACGATCGCCTACCATCCAGCTTGTAATGGACTCGTGGAACGCTTCCACAGACAGTTAAAAGCATCCATCACCTGCCATGCAAACCAAAATTGGGTAGAGGTATTACCATTTGTGCTGCTTGGCATACGTAGTGCCTACAAAGAGGACTTACAGACATCCACAGCTGAGCTCCTATACGGCGAGCCACTGAGGCTCCCGGGAGAATTTTTCGATCCAGGAACACCCTGTACATCTGACATGTCAGATTTCACAGCGCGACTGCAATCATTCGTTAAGGACCTCAAACCCGTCCTTGCTGCTCGCCATACCAAAGGCAAAATTTTTATTTTTAAAGATCTGGCTACCGCGGAACACGTATTCCTCCGTGACGACACTTCGCGGGCCCCTCTTCAGCCGGCCTACACAGGCCCACATAAGGTCATCGAAAGAGGTGACAAAGTTTTTAAGTTGATGGTAAGAGGGAAACCTGTCACAGTTACCGTGGACCGCCTAAAACCCGCGTATGTACTCTGCGATGATGACACGTTATTAGGTAAAACGTCCAATACACCTCCGTCCATGGTACCCTCACCCATCGCGCCTAGTGCCCCAGTAACACCTGCCGCACCAAAAACTACTCAGTCCGGACGGGTTGTCCGGTTCCCCGATTTTTATCGCCCCTAACCAGGTCTCTGGGGGGGAGTGATGTGGGCTACTCCCGCATTTTACACACACTTAGCTACACACACATGTTTATTTACACTATACAAATAAATACATTTATTTATTTACACAGAAAATATATACATAACATATATAATAAAACTTATAATAATTAACCTAGCAGTAATACATTAATATTTACATTCTCTTACAAATACTTACAAACTAAAATTACATTTAACAATATCGTGCCGGTCGTGAACCAGCTGACGGCGGACGGCCCGATACAATGGAAACGCCTCCGAGCGATCGTTCTGGTTTTATTAACAATGCGCTACGTCACCGGCAGCGCACGAGCACCCTGCGTGCGGCCACTCGGGGCGCGGCCTCCAGTCCGAACCTATGCCGACTGTAGAACGCACGTCGTACGGATACCTACTCGCTTTGCTTATGTTCAGTACTTATCTTTGCTTATACTGTTTTCTTGTGCTATTTGCTTTTGCTATTTGCTTGTGCTATTATGAACTGCATAATATGAACTAGTGACTCATTTGCCTTCATTATAAACATTATAAAAATAAATTGTGTGGTGTAGAATAAAAGTGTATACCTACTGGACTTTGTGTTTGGATTGCTACGCCATCATCACGCAAGTACAAATACACTACCACACACCACCAAAAATCAACGACACTTGCCTTTATCAGGTGACGAAGGATCTAGTAGAGGACCTGCAAAATAAAAATAAATGTTAGAGGTGGATAAAATGAACGTTTGAAGTTGTTAAGGAAACTATTGAATTTAGCCGTGGTCATATGTCTAAACCCATAGAAATTGTTGGTACTTTTGATGAAACAAAGCGCTAGCGAACTAGAGGTCAACCTTGGTTGGCTTGATGCGCAGCCAACAGTTGCATATTAAAATGCCGAAGCAGCTGGCTTTGACTGTACGCATTGAATGTAAGTAGAGCCACCCGGCACCACCTATTTTTATTGCCACTCGTTCGTTGGGTACACGGCGTTCACCTGTGAACCGCCTGACGACAACGAGTGGACGCCGAGAGACAAGTTGATGAAGGTCAGTTGCTAGGTGGATCGAATGATCATAGCCTTCAGATGCTGGATTAATATAATATTAATAAAAGAACATATGTGAAAACTCTGAAAATATTAGCGAGATCCTCTACAAGATCAGCCGAATATTGAAGACCAATCAATTACAATAGACAATTGGCTTTTAGATGAAGATCGGCAAATCCTTTTAATAGTAATTGAGATTCATTCTCGAAGCTGACCTCTTAAATATTAATCGCTGGCGAATTAACTTAACTTCTATACCGAAAGACAAAGATTTATGCCTGTAAGTCAAATTACGTAATTATCCTAAGTTTTGCTTAAGTTTCAAAAACTGCGCTGGTTTTTTAAATTAATCGAGAAAAATTTATCCATCATAAGTAATGTAAAATTGTAACATGAATTTAGTTAAAGGTACTAATAATATTTACAAATACTAGTTCTAATAGTTTCATGGTAATAATGATAGCTGAGCCACACACCAACCAGACAATAATAAATAAGCTGGTTAGTTCTGATATATAACATTAAATTCTTAATACTCGGACTTTCTTCGTTGCACGGGAGTTGACTCTAACTTACCGATTTTAACGAATTAGTAGTCTAGTTTGTTGGTATTGAACTATTGAGTTATTTTATGAGTATTATATCTGCATCAAAATGTTTGATGAGTTCAATGTCCTACTTTGTGGTTTTTGATTTCTTAAAAAAGAGGAAGGTACCTTCAATTTCCAATGAGCCAATTCCTAAAGTGCGGACTCCAATGAAGCAGACAGGACTGGGTTCTGGATCAGACCATGAAATAAAAGGTGTGGTTTCTCCCTCTCGTCCTGCGGAAATGATGCCGGCATCCCATTGAACCCAAAACCCAGTGAATGTGACGGCGTTCAGGATTTTTTGAGTTTCAGTTTCAACTTTATTCTGATTCGTTCTGTTTTTTCTTATCCCACTTTTCGTGTTTTTCCCTCCTCCGATAAAGATCTGAAATTATTGTTTATTTCTATTAAAATTAAATTGCGCGGCTTAGGGGCAAGAGGAATCTAATAGCAAAGGGTAACCGAAATAGGAGGTTCCAGACAAAACGGAGAACCACCCCATGGTGGTTTGACTATCGAGGGAACAGGGGTGGGTCGGCAACAGACGGTAACTGCTTCCGATGTTTTATCTTTCCTAACATTAACTATGTCCCTGGTACGTTTTAACGTATTTTTGTATATTTGTGATCTAGAGGCGTGGACTAGTAATCGCAGGCCTTGACTGCTGATGGATTTGGGTGGATTTTACATTAAGTGAAAATGGACAGACGGAGATGCCAGAGGGGCTACAGGTTTCGGAGATGTCGAAGGTTTCCAATGTCATGTCCGAATAGTGTAGATTTTGAAAATCGGTATAACGGCCAATCGATTTCTAATTATTAAAAGATAATGTTGGAAATACAAATAGTAGAGAGGATGGATGAGTCAAGATGTACGAGAGTTGCGTATTGTGGTGATGTGTGTGGGAAGGCAGGTAGAGGTAGACCTAGGCGGAAGTACCTTGACCAGATTAGTGACATTCTGGGAAAAGGCCAGGTCAGAAGTACTCGTTACCGTCGTGTGTATGTGGAGGTGCATGGATGTGGAGGAAGCGAGAGATGTATGTAAGGATCGTTGCGTATGGCGGACCACACCCTCTGCCTACCTCTTTGGGACGAAGGTGTGAGTGTGTGTGTGAAAATAAAAATGATTTTGAAAACAAGTGCCGCAAGTTTTTGTTTAACGATGGATTTAATCAGTCAATGTTGGAAGAACATCATAGATGTAATGAGATGTTTAATCAAAACCTTAAACTTATACCAAAGTAAAAGAAACAATTAATTTTATTTTTGTACTTGTTTAAATTTGTCATAATCACGATCCCTTTGTAGTTTAAGGTATTAATGAAACAATTAATCAAGGGTAAGATTACCTTTGTAAGATATGGTTGTTATTGATTTCTCGGAAAAGTTTAGAATATCTTTGATAAAAATTAAACTATTTTATGAAGGTGGATTCTAATGCAACATAACTTTTCTAAGAAAAAGTTATTGAGTATTCTGATTATGTATATGTCTAGAGATTATATTAGGTTATGTTTAGATCTTAATAGTTTTATTATCATTGCAATCGTGGTAATTTCAATAATGTATTACTTAGTTTAGTTTAACTGATCATCAATTTAAAGTGATATAAATTTATTTTTTTGTTAAAATAGTTTTATATTCTAAAAAAAATTGTTCTTTTTTATATGTGAGGAGGCTGGGTTATAAAACCATAATGGAGCAGTATTGACCTCCGATGTCAATTGATGGAAGCACTGTCGAACTCCGGTGGGAGCAGTGCTGATCTTCAATATGAAAATTATGGGGGCTTGACACAGAGCTGTTGAAAACATTGGAATAATATAGAATTATTATACCTCCTGCAGTAATAACAATATATATTTTGCGGTAATTGTCGACTTGGCACTCAGGTTTTATTTCTTAATTTGATTTTTTTTGTATCATTAGTCTGGTATAGGGTGACAAAGGTTTTCTTCGAAAAAGTTTACCAACACATCCATTTATCTGTGATATATTGGAATTTAAGTAAATAGTTAGTTAAGTAGGTTTTGTCAAATAGGTAGGCATAGGTAGTTCCTACATATTGTATTACGAGCTAGGAATTATTATGCATGGTAGAACTACGTGAGAGTGTGTCTTGGTTAATACACCCCCCTTTCAATTTCTGCCGTTAAGCAGTTCGCTGTGTTGCGGTTCGAAGGGTTGGAGAGCCGGTGTAATTACCGGCACAAGAGGTAAAACAACAATATCTCTAAATGAGCAAGGCTTATAAGGTGCTCTTGGTGTTTCGCGACATCAGGGCCATCGCCGTGTCACTTTCCATCAGGTAATAATGTATGTCTGTCTTTTTTGGTGGTTTTTGACCCGTAAAGTGGTAGAATATTGGTATGGATAGTGGTATGTTTGGATTTTGCTTGTTTCAAAGTATGAGTTTTAAATTAATATATTTCTTAATTCTGTAAATAAGAGACATCGATCTTCTAGAGGTATGTTTATAGTTTAGTCATAAATACCAAAAACTCTTTACCTAAGTCATAGAAAGAATCGGCAATGGCGTGGCTAGAGTTTTAGACTAGGGCAATACAATCAATTTAGAAACTACAACGGTCCACACAATGTTACTGATTGTTTAGATGTAGAGTGTAGGTATGACTATGGGGGACTGTTCAGTGCTGAATAATACACAGGTTGTTAGGTACACATAATGTATTTAGCCAACCCGTACAGTACATCGGTAGGGTAGGGAGGCGACTGTACTCAATTAGTACCTGACGCGGACTGCCTTGAAAACTGATTAATAACTTTTTATATATTTCAATAGAGCAAGCCTCGCATTACGTACACTGTGTCGCCACATAGAGTATTTACAATTTCTTTGTAGGCAGGGAAGGCTCTAGTTAGCATTAAATTTTACAGGGAGGAGAGAAGATGTAGAGAGAAGTCAACTTCTCTGGATTTTACTAGTTTTAAATTAATATATTTCATAATTCTATAAATAAGAGACTTCGAGATCTTCCGACATTCCTGTTGGAACATCGAGGTTGTAAAACATTATGTCTGTCGATGGTTTATAAAATCATAATAATAGTTTATAAAAGATAATATTTAAAAGATCCCTTCTTTCCTTGTATCCCCTCACAATTGATAATATTTAAAAGATCTGTTCTTGCCTTGTGACCCCTCACAATACCTACTTGTTTAAAAGTATTCAGTGCCATACCTCATACATGGGATCCGATTCCTCAGGGCCCTTGGTGAGAGCGATGTGAGCGTCATTGGCAGCACGCACTTTGAAATTTACCTTGAACTGCAGCGGACTACTCGAAACCTGATAAAAGTTGTACTGATGATAGTCCTCCTTACAGACACCTTTAGAAAACATAGAAATATAGTTTTACAAGCAAATTATTTAGGTATGTGTTTATTTATCATAGACCTAGATCTGACATGGCGACAAGACAGCAAAGGTGCGTTACGGCGAACTTGGGGTCAACTCTGCCGATACGAAGGACTCTGTACCACCTCAAGGCCCAGATTACCACTCTGTATCCGTTTGCCTCTCCGAGATATATTGGACTTGCCATTGCTTTGACAATAAGAGATTTGAATATCTCTTAACAAGCTTCAGGATTGTTGGAATTAGGACAAAAAGAAAAAAATTCTTCAAGAATAAAAATTACATGTCGTGAAAGACATAAAATATAAAAAAAAATAGCAAAAGCTTCCTTGGTTTACTTATAGAATTTACTTAGTATGAACAACAATTTTATCACTGTTTTGTGACATTTTCCGTTGTCTGCACACAAATACCTACTTGGATGCTAAATTTGAACTTTCTGCATCACGTAGGTTAGGTTTTTGACCTATGTGTCAGTCATAAAATTGATATAATTAGGTAACTGTCAGACCTACTTCGCGTTCGCGATACCTTCGAAGAAAAATGTGAAATGAATCAACGACACTTGCCTTTATCAGGAGACGAAGGATCTAGCAGAGGACCTGCAAAATAAAAATAATTTTTAGATTCGTACTCATTATGATCATAAATTACTAGTTTCTTAGGCAAGTTTTGTTTTAGTTTCAAAAACCCCGCTCGTTCTGAAAATGAATCGAGTAAAATTGATCCATCACAAAGAATTCAAAATTTAACATTCAGTAAAACTCAGCCCGAATTTAGTTAAATATCCTAATAATATTTAGAAATACTAGTTCTAATAGTTTCATTGTAATAATGATATCTGAGTATTAAAGCTGGATCAAAATGTTTGATGAGTTCAATATCATACTTTGTGGTTTTTAATTTTTCAAAAAAGAGGAAGGTACCTTCCATTTCCATTAAGCCCATTCCTAAAGTGCGGACTCCAATGAAGCAGACAGGACTGGGTTCTGGATCAGACCATGAAATAAAAGGTGTTGTTTCTCCCTCTCGTCCTGCGGAAATGATGCCGGCGTCCCATTGAACCCAAAACCGACGAAATTCGGTGGCGGTCAAGATGTGTGCAGTTTCAATTTCAACTTTTTGTTCGGGTTCTGTTCGCGTTTTTCTAATCACGCTTTTCGTGTTTTTCCATCCTCCTATAATGATCTGAAATCATACCTTAATTTACCTGTTCCTGTGTTAATGTTATGTCCTGAATAGCTACGGTTGTACATACAAAACGTTTATCGAACAACTGTATAATTTGTAGGTTAAATTGCTCAAAACTATTGCACCCTATAAAGTCAAAATTAAGTACAGTATTATCACAATTTGTTTTCTTACTGTCGTGTTATGCAAATCAAAGATATTATAAAATACACACTGCTACTAGAAAGTTTAAGGGTGAAGAATAGGACAAAAAACGTCCCTCGAAATGTTAACAAAGATACTTTATCAAATAAATTAATTATGCGAAACTAAGTTCATATTAAAACACTACCTACTGATAATAATAATAACAACCACATCACGACACACACATTGACCAAGCACTGCAGTAAGTATCGTAAGAACTTGTATCACAGGAACTAAGCACAAACTCCCGCCCCGGTAGTCGAACCCGGAACCTCTAGCGTAGCAGTTGGCTGTTTACACTACTGCGCCACCGAGAGCGCACTGCAAAACCAATTTTCTGTCGGGATGAGCGCGATCGTGACGTTACAAACTTCTCCGTGGATTAAAGCCGGAAAGGCTGTTGACACAGGTCTGTGTATGTCTCAGTATCATAACTCAACGATGAGTCTAATACTTGTGTTATATTAACACAGTCTCTGACTTATGTCAAAGGAAGATTGGAAAAAAACTACGAAGATATTTTATTTATATGCATTTTCCAAGCTAGTTTGTCCAAAATCGGACTAGTTTTGGAGAGTTGTGCTACTAAATGTAGGTACCTACTTATTTAAAAGGTTTCTGTGGAGGATTGATAGGTTTACCTCCACATACCAATCTATCAGGTTGATAGAGAAGTGTTTGCGTCAACACAGCAATGTTCCATTTCCATACCTCATACATGGGATCCGATTCCTCAGGGCCCTTGGTGAGAGCGACGTAAGCCTCCGTGGCAGCACGCACTTTTAAATTCACCTTGAATTGCACTGGACTACTCGACGCCTGATAAAACTTGTACTGGTGATTGTCCTCGTTACAGATACCTTTAAAAATATAGAAAGAGTTTTTGAAAGGAACTGATTCATGTATGTACGGTCCCCACCCCCAACCCAAGCAAACGGCTCGTGCTTTAATAGCTGAATCGGCGATATTTGGAGTTTTTCTTACACTTTATTTTATTTATAATATAATAACTTATACGAGTAACTAGCACATAGGCCAATAACAGGTTTACAATTTATAAGTAATAATTTTACAGAGCAAACGTTAAATGACTGACGGCTTAATTCTGCTATTAGACAACGTAGTCAAGTGCAATTGTGTGTGGATGTGGGTGTATGAAAACGTGTGCAGAAGTTTAACTATTTAATGCCAAAAGCGACTCTTAGTGAAACACGTTATTGTAAGTTCGCGGCAATCTCAATCAGATCAAAAACTGTTTTGACCTTAGTTGGTTTGGACAGTGGACACACGGAACGGAAAAAGGGCAGTGTATCGTGTGCGAGTGCCTGGGGCACGCATTCGCAGCAACGAATCAATGAGATCGGTACAGTCATTGGCATTGATACAGAGTTGGTGTAGTGCCATCATATCCAGCTGTGTGCATCTGTCCTCCGATGTGATCAAATAATGTTTCTTACAAGAGTTTTGGTAGTCTGTGTAAGGCCAATGACATCTGTAGTTTAAGTGCTTGACGAGTTTCGACTGTATCCATTCAATGAGTTCTTGTGGGTGATATATTGAGGATTCCAGATTGGGCTTCAATATTCAAGCACATATGCGAAGTATACAGATTTGATACAGTCGGGATCAGAGAAAGGTTTTGTAGAATGTAAGACAAAGCCCAAATTCTAGTTTGCTAAGTTTGAGATATAATCAAAGTGCGCGGAGAAATTAAGTTTAGAGTCCAGAAGTTCTCTAAGATCTTTAACCAAGTTAATTCTGTTTATGGTTTGGCCATTAAGATTATAATTGTTAAGTATTGGTTTGGGGCTTCTCGTGTAGCTAATAAATAACATTGCATTTGGGACAATTATCTTTATTTTATTTAGGAAGTAATAATTAGAAAGCATGTCCAAGTCATCCTACAGAAGCCGACAGTCAGAGTTAGATTTTTTTTTTGTGATACGTAGATCTTCGTATCGTCCGTGTACATTTAAAAACAGGGCTCAACATCTTCCAGCAAAGCAATGTAAAACAAAGGAACCCTGCGGGACAGCCCGACTTCTGTTGCTTATATAAGACTGCACCCATCTTAGAAGATTACCATGCAAGCAGAAGGCTTAAAGCTTATTAATCAGGATAACGTGGTCCTCATGGTCGAAAGCCTCATCAAGTCATGTAGTGATCTACAAGGACTTTGATGAGGCTTCAAACACAAAACACAAAGGCGTCAAACTTATGTTTACTGTCCATATTCTTTAGGACGGAACTAATAAAAACGGCAAGGTTAGTCATGGTGGGTTGGACTTTAAAAAGCCATGCTGCTTTGAGGGGACCGATCTTGTAATAATGAGGTAAGATTTTTGCTGGGCACACGCTTAAGCGCCTTGCTCAAAGTATTTAGAATTGAGATAGCGTGACAATTTTCTAGTCAAATTCGGATTCTTTTTTATGGATTGGAATATTAATTATGGATTGGCTTGTTTCCATAAGACAGGAAATACACCGGTTGAAAAGTAAAAAAAATGGTAATAGATACGCATTTGGTGAAGAAAATTGGAGGTATACCCGCACTGTCTGCACCTGTTTTAGATATTTCACTCTCAGTGGTGCTGATTTTGCAGATGGTAGCTTGACACTCATCATTTGAGTTAATGTTTTGATATGAATCGAGAGGCCTAGAGAACATAATTTCAAATGCACTGAAAGCATTATAGCTAGGTATAGTTATTGTCATGTTTTAAGAGTACCGCGATTTATGCTTTCTTTTTAGGACATCGTTGGCGGATCGAAAAACTTTCTGTGTCAAATCCGAAACAAAATGGAATGTGAATCCAAAAGTCTTTGATAAACGGATCGAAGCTTGACAATCGAAATCATTCCGAGACGATTGTGAGTATCCCTGTTGGGATGGTTAAGCCAAGTGTCAGCTAGCAGTTTTAGATTATATTGAAAAGCGAGCTCGAACACTAATTAGATTTAATTACGATAAAGCTTTCAAGACCACAGCCATTGCCGCAAGTTTGCGTATTTATTTCGGTAAATTTACGTAGGAATTGCATGATAAAATTTCACCGTTCCTTTTTCAAGACACAAAACGTAGGCGGGAAAATAGATCTCTAGGAGTGGTGACATAAATTGGCCTCTACGCAGCCCTGATTGAACCCCCATGGGCTTTTTCTTGTAAATCTCAAATCTAAAGTGTTTGCCAATAAACCAACTTCTCTAGTGCCTTTAAAAGAAAAGATCCGGCACGAAATGGCAGCCATCACTGTGTCTACCTGCCGAGCTGTCATAAATAATTTTACTGCTCGATTAAATGAGTGCCGCGAACGCGATGGACGCATATGGACGATATTATTTTTAAGAAATAAATTCCCATATTGTGCACTTTAATATTTTGAGACACCTTGTATAATGATATGGATACACAATATTGAGCGTCAGACAAAACTTCCGTTTAAAATACTTAGTTTGCGTTTTACAAACGTTTAACCATTAAGATAATGTTTCAGTTTGTTATTTTCAAGTTACAGATCGCGATTTTGACATTTGAAGAATAGTTCCGTGAAATTAAATCATCATCTTAAATCGTTTTTCGTGTTGAAGTAATTAACTAAAAATATTTAATGAATCAAAGACACTTGCCTTTATTAGGTGACGAATCATTTAGCAGAGGACCTGGAAAATCAAAAATTATTTTAGATTAGAACTCATTATTGTTGTTATAATTTCTTAGTATTTATTAAAGGACATTGGGTTTGAAATTTGGGTGATAGATATGCTTTCTAGAATTACTTTTTTTAAGCAAGTTCAAAATTAAATATAGTGCATGGTTTGAGTTGTAAAGTATCCCCCCTGATGTGCAGCCTCGTTGAGGTCTACAACTCACCCTGGAACACTGGAAGGTTCGTGAACGCAGGACCACACTTAGAGCGCCACAACCCGGCAGAGTGCTTTATAAGCTTGCCAGGCAGGTACGGGTGCGTCCAAGTATGTTTGATACAGCACTCCCGAAAAAGCAACGACGGTAAGGTGATATCCGAGAATTTTATAGCTATGAAAAAGTCTGATCATAAAAAACTCGGGCGGTGATTGGAAAGTCAGCGATTGAGAATCCCAGTCCTCCGCCTTGGCGAAAGGCATTTACTACGGAGGAGGAAGACAGAATTAAAGGCCAGGTTTCTGCTGGTAGACGTGAACGAATAGATCTTCCAAAACGGACACTGATTTTGCACCCGAATATTGAATTGATGACAAGGCGTTGCTGGTCGTTTCCCAGAAGGAAAGGGGTACCACCGATAGCAAGAATTTATTTCTTGAAATGGGAATTTTCTGTATTGCGAAGAATATTATTTACTCATTATTAATTAGTTCTTATACACCAAAATAAAAAATGTTCTTGAATGATTTTGAATTTTCGTAAAGTTGTTTTTCTAAAACTTCTTGTAATGATTGATAGCATTCATGAGCACATCTTAAGAGCATCGCAGGTGATTTGTAAAAGTCCTTATGACCAAACACAGTCACAAAAATTGTTTAAATCTTGATTCTTCTATTTTTGTGTTTGTTTTCTTAAAAATCTCTCTTGCAAAATAGTGTCCAAATATCTTTGTACATGTTTTTCTGTTAGACCGTATGTTATGTAATATTTCTTTGTTTGTAATTATCATTTAACAATCACTTATTTATGTTCTTATTTAATTTTAACTTATGTTTTATTAAAATAAATCATCACGTTGTTATTTTGTTACAAAAAAAACTGTTTGTGGGTTTCCAGACTTATTTATTGCTACCACCTTTTTTATAAAATTGAAACAAAAATATACTTAACTAAGGGTTAGTAAGTACACATTAAAATAGGTGCCAGCTAGTACACGAGAGGGGGTGGGTTTCCGAGGTGGACTGGTATATGAAGAATTTAAATTATCAAAAATAAAAAGATGAAGGGGCGCCACCCTTGTTATTGGTCAAGGGAACCGATAAACTGCAGAGAGCAGGTTGAAGGATGAGCACGTTGTGGGAGATCTGGTCGGAGACACGTAGAGCCACGCCCGGAGTAAGTGTGCCGGGTTGCGAGTAGGAGTTGAAGGCCGTGTCTGCGATGCTCTCACCCGAAGCTGAACCCTCACCAAGGACCTCCTTTTGGAGGTGGTGTCGGCCGAATGGGGTGTGTCAGCACGTGCTTCAAGTTGCTTCTTGCCGAATGATCTCGAAAATGCAGGAAAAGTGTCGAATAATGGGCATGCGGTCTAGAAGTAACCGGTAAATGCAGTAAACAAAATTAAAAAGGTGGTAGCAGTCTTAGGGTGGTCTGGAAACCACAAGTGGGTCACGCCCGGACATGGTACGCCGAAAAAGGCCCAACACTCCCGCGCAGCCGGCTTTTGTTGCCTCCGTCGGACGCCATAGCTTGACGTAAACGCTTCTAAAAAATTAAAGCGGCAAAGAGCGTCTCATCATACAGCCAATAACGAGGACACACGATATTAAAAATTAATTCACAATGAAGCGAGATGGGGCTACAAAATTTATATGTAACAATTTTCCAGTGAATCTGATAGTATTATTTTTCCCCCGAGCCGCAACACGTGATAAAAAAGGGAGAATAAATGCGTATGTAAGGAATTTAAAGGAAATGGCATCTCCAGCGAATAACCTTAGATTCCGGAAACGGAACTCCAACATTTTGGAGGGATCAAACACGGCACGGCATGTCTGACCTGATGACACAAATTGCAAAATTACAAATTGAATTTCCGGCTTTGCCTACACAGGAAAATAGATATGAAGATCACCGACGGAGCTGATTCCTCTCGCGTGGCCGATCTAGGTCACGTTCGCGTAGCTTGTCACGTGAAAGGAATGATCTTTATTTTTACCATGGCAAATATAAGCAAAAGACCTTCAAATGTCAAGCTCCTTGTTCCTGGAAAAATTATTTTGAGCAGTCGGAGCACTAATTTTCGCGCAGAAAGCAGCGGAGCTCTGTGCGATTCAAAAATTGATGATAGAATCAGTCGTTTACTAGAGAAGTATGAAGATATTACGCGTCCTTCCTCACTCAAGAAGCGATTGAAAGAAGAATGAGTTGCGTTTAATACGAAAATTAACAATGAAAAATTGCAGCAACCCGGTATATTGCAACGTGTCGACGGGGAACGTAACACGTGATATAGGGATATACTGGAAGATTTAGAAAATATTTTTTGAAAGATTTCACAATTAGAGTCATCCAGAAATAGCACAATAAGGAAGTTAATATGCATCAAATTTATTGCTTACAATGTCAGCAATCTAAGGTAATTCGACGTACTAGCATGTGGGTCGGAAAATATTTGCTGGCATAGCGTTTTGAGCACATGTATGCCAATATAGTCGGGCCAGTACCGCTATCGCAACGGAAACGATTGTTGGTAACTTTGATAGATCGATGCACTTAATGGCCTGAGGCTACCACTACTGGTGTAAGATTTAGGTTAGTATATCATTTATCCTCTGTTAGTTAGTGGCATACCGTGGAATTTAGACGATCAGGCATCTCCTGACTGTCTTCCCTTTAGTTTTTTTGGCCTCTAGGCCATTTCAATTGCTGTCTCCACTCTTTCAGTTCCTTGCGGGTCCCAAGACAGCCGATAGGGTATCCGGGCACAGCCTGTGCGTCATTGCACAGCTGCATTATTCGTTGATTATTCGATTAAAGGACGCCACTGTTGATCCTGGTGAACAGAAGTAGCAGTGGTGGGACAGAGTGGCGGGTGTGCCTCGATTAATGGCCTTAGGCATATCATGTCAAGGAAATAACTGCAAAAATTGTTGCAAAGGTAATTTAAGATGGTTGGATTGCCAGACTTGGATGCCCTGAACGACTCACTACAGACCAAGGATGTCTATTTAAGTCTGAATTGTTCACCTTTCTGTCGAAGTTAATGGGAAGTAAAAAGATAAAACAACCCCTCATCATTTCCAATCTAACGGGATGGTCGAAAGATGGTATTGTTCTCTTAAAAATTGGACTAGAGAGTTGTCAACAGTATCAAGACAACGATCATGTCTTCGTGATGCCACTGGGCACTGTGCTGGTTTATGGATCTATGATAAGATTGCCGGGAGAGTTTTTTGAGCCCGCATCTCAGCAAAATTTCTATGAGGAGTAACAACATTAAAATTTTAACATCAGCGCCGAAGAGAGACAGCACGCGCAGTAAATATTTTCTGCACCCGGACCTAGCACACAGTTCTGACGTGTTTGTAAGATGCGACAGACTTCGCGAGAGCTTAGTTCTACCGTACGAGGGCGCATACAAGATGGAAAAAGGTATAAGAAGCGAGGTGTAAGAAGTGTTTCACTATTCATCGAGGAACGAGGTCAGTTAATATATCCTTGGGTAGATTGATGCCAGGTTTTCTTTTCATTACAGATGACGAAAGTGTCATTAACTCTGAACTATCACGTACAGATAAACAGAGCGTGTTAAGAACAAAGTCTGGACGTGTCGTCCGTCCTACTGTGAGATTTGGACCTGTCAGCATTTTCTCAATATGAATATAGTAAAAATTTAGTTTTTTTTTAAAGGGGGACATTTGTCCTTATATCTAAATCTAAATCAAAAGTCTGGTATAGCCAGCGCGCTTCCCTTACTTAAATCCCATAGAACTTCTGCCCCGGCTAATCTGAAAAAATCTTACAAATGCATTACAAATGAATAACAGAACGAAATTTAAAAAATTGGTGTCATGATATGCCAATACCTTCAAAACAGTTTAAAGAGCAGTATCACCAAATACTGATAATTGCCAAAATTCATTAAATTTACAAAAATTGCAAAAGTACTAATATTTTTTTACTAACTTTCTTTCTTATTTTCCTAATTTCGTCAATTTTAGAATCGTTTTGAATTATTTTAAATTACCGATATAAGCAACAAAAAGATGAATTAAGTTTTTACCACAGTTATCTATAGTAATTTATACTCTAGTTTACTCTGAACCAGTTCATATGTTGAAAATTCAATTACGAATACATAACCGTTCCTATACATTTGTTTATGTTTTAATTTAAACAAAGTAAAAAAATATCTAACTTGGTCAAATTTTAACGAAATTTAACGAACAACAATAAAAAAATTACATTCCTACAAGTTTCTTGACAGTGATTTTTTAATTTTTTTGGTTGCCACTCTACGACAACTGCTCCTCCTGTTAGCCAGGATCAAAAGTGGCATTTGATCCAAGATTAAGAAGTATAGGCTAAGCCCACCCATTAAAGGATAAAGGACTCGCCCAGAGGTAGGTGGTGCATCAGAGGAATTATGAATTCCTCAGCTCATTTCTGCATTACATTCTTCTACAGAAGTGTGACAATCCGCATCTACTGATCTAAGTTTACTATCCAAAGCGGGTAGGACGCGATGGCATCCACGCCGCGACTATTGACTGCCATGAAATTGCTCATCATTATATTGAAATAGGTCAAGTTAAGGTACCTTTAATTTCCCATGAGCCAACTGTTTTAATGCGGATTCCAATGAAGCAGACAGGGCTGGGTTCTGGATCAGACCATGAAATAAAAGGTGTTGGTTCGCCTTCTCGTCCTGCGGAAATGATGCCAGCGTTCCATTGAACCCAAAATCCACGAGTTTTGATGGAACTCAGGGCTTCTGGAGTGTTTATTGCAACTTTATCTTCTTTCGTTCTGTTTTTTCTAATCACACTTCTTGTATTTCTCCAACCTCCAATAATGATCTGAAATGTTAAATATTTCTTTTTAAATAAACATTCAGCGTTGATACTTTTTGACGTGAGTTTTCTTATCGTACTAAAAATATTAAAATACATTTAGTACTTTAACAGCCCAGTTTTTGAGGATTGTGCTACAAAATGAATGTACGCGTACTTTAAAAAAAGTTTAATTTGCACACCTCATACATGGGATCCGATTCCTCGGGACCTTTGGTGAGAGCAATATGAGCGTCAGTGGCAGCACGTACTTTGAAATTCACCTTGAATTGCATCGGATTACTTGATACCTGATAAAACTGGTACCGGTCAGTATCCTCCGTACAAACATCTGGATAAAAGACAAAAAAAGTGTTAAAAACTTTCTTTCAAAATTTGTGTTTTATTAATAATGCCATTTCAGTTTAAATGTGTTTGTTTCATTCCGATGAATTTGCCAGGTCAGCAGGTTGGGGTCCGGTAACTCATGTTCAAATATTTTGTAGACTTTTATATTTATATAGAATAGCATGTAATA
This sequence comes from Choreutis nemorana, assembly GCA_949316135.1. Classification (NCBI taxonomy): domain Eukaryota; kingdom Metazoa; phylum Arthropoda; class Insecta; order Lepidoptera; family Choreutidae; genus Choreutis; species Choreutis nemorana. The sequence goes on from OX438598.1 coordinate 8,644,930, forward strand.
TTGCAGAAAATATATAGTTTTAATTCAATCAGTAGAATACTGGTATTGTTATGTTTTTAATTTTAACTGTGTTTGAATATTGGAAAAATTAAGGACGTTTCGTTTTGACTTGGATTTATAGTCAATAATTCATAAATAATGTAATTTCAAATTCAATTCATTCATAATTACAAATTTTATTTTTGGTACATTCAAATCGTTCGTTATTTCTTTAATGTTTTTGATTACAGAGTTTTAATTAATTTTATGTTTATTTTGCTATTACGTGCATTTAAATAAAGGTTGGTTTTATAAATTATTTCATTATTAAGTAATTATGTCTAAGCTGGTGTTTATTTATCATTGATCTAGGTCCGATAATGATAATGTCGGGGCCATATCAAAGAATTGATCACCTATGAAACAAAATGGTTATATCTTATGAATCGTCTAGCTAAAGCTGGCCATTTTGATTAAAATCAAAGCTTTATGATATTTCAATCAACATTTATTTGACGATTTCATTAATGTAACCAAAGTGACCATGATGGAACGTATAAAAGTGAAATCCTCCTATTTTTTAAATAAGCGCGTAATTGAGGTGAAGAACATGTATCTATTAAAATGGTCCAGTTAAACTAAATCACTCTATAATGTCTGTCTGGCTTAAAATAATAAAACTTATCTTTGGCATTTTAATATATTACACAAAACACTATAGCGGCTGAAAAGAGACTAGTTTAACATATCTCAAAATAATGTTATTATTGTAAGTTTTTAGCGATTATGCAGTTAGCTGTTACTTTCAGTTCTCTGATTTCATAGACCTTCACTTTCATCACTTCTGGTCCGTACTTCCTAGGCAGGCTGTAGTTATAGGCGTGGATGCTAATGCGTCTTCTCGCCTTTGGTTTGGAAAACTTAGATCAGCTGATGCGAATCTTCGTGCCGCAGTATAAGAATTTGTTGCAGAAATGCACTTAGAAATTCATGATACCTCTGATGCATCACCTACTTACAGCAGCCCTATTAATGTCACACAGGGCGACCTTCAATTTCATGTGCGGACATATAAATCTCTAATTGACCTGTCCTTCCAGATGCGTCGTGTTGTGATCACCGTTTGTTCATGTGAGAGTTCAACCCTTAGCTGACACAGAATAACGCGCCGCGTTCTCAAAGCTTTCGTTATAAATCAAATGTGCAGACTGGTGCTTTTTTATTTCACTTTTTGCATCACATGCTGGAGACTTCACTCACCCAGGTTTATCGACAATAGAAAGCGCTGAAATTTTGTCGATTACTTTAAATTACTGTACGGATATAATACTGGGCCGAGCATTTTATCCAGTGTGAAAATATGTGATTGGTGGAATTATTCTCTGATAGGAATTCGTAAGAAATTGAGAAGCGCGTGTTAAGGTTGAGCAACCTCTTCATTTATCATTCGTCAGCACATCTAAATCCGCTGACCAAAAGTAGGACTAACGTCACTACCAATATTATTACTAAGCATTAATTTAACTCATTTTATAGTTATTGTAAATTAGATTTAAGTCAATATTGTCTATTAAAATTCAATGTGGAAACTCTGTCTGTTTAAATAAATTATTTTATTAATCTCTCCGTCGCACCCAACTTAATTCGCGCATCGTAAATTAAATAAAGCTAAACAATCCTCAGGGCAAGATAATTCTTCGGAAAGGTATGATATCGCTTTAATTGCTTTAAGAGTTGCTAGATCTCATTATCGTGGTTGATCGGCTAGACAGATGGTCACCTATATACCACGATATTAAATTAAACAGATCAAGCATTTATTTCTAAAATCAAAATAAATGATGCTCATACTCTTGGTGTGAAGGAGACGGCGGGGGCTCTTCTTAAGCTCTTATTCCAGATGACACAATAGAAAACATACAGATACAGACTATCATCGCGAAGTTAGGCTAGTGGCTGCTGTTGCACCAATATCTCCTTCGTCTAATCTACCGACTTTAAATGAACTTGTCAACAAATAAAAACGTGGCTAGATATTTATCATGGCGCCACCCAATTTCTAGCTGCTAATGGTAGCTTTAAGGGCAAACTTTATTCATTTAACTTGGTGCCGTCACCTCTCTGTGCATGTTCAACATTGGATCAAGAATTAATACAAACTACCCATCACATCTCGTGGGAGTGTAGTATCTGGCATGACGAACGGTCAATCAGGTTAAATTCGATTCAAGTTTCTGCGTGTATTTTTCTTTATAACCTAGATCTTGTGAAAACGAAGGGAAACTTCCGTGCCTTTAAAACTTTTGCCACCAATTTTACGGGTGTAAGATTTAGGTTAGTATTTAATTAATCCCCTGTTAGTCAGTAGCATACCCTGGCGTTTTGACGGTCACTGTCCTGTCGCTTTTGTGTGTGGCTGGTGTGCTCCGATATTCTAAGCTTACTCAAAATCACAAAGCGATCGGTGATAATTTAGAAATACTTTTTGACAAGTGATTTTTTTTCCTGTAATTGACATTTGATAATAAGTTTTTCTAATTTATCTTTGACCGTTAAATTATTATTTATACAACATCACGGACAAACAAGCAGACGGTTCACCGCCTGTTCAAACGTCAATGCCCTTTAAAACACCAAGAGCAGCACAAATGCTTTGCCCATTTAGAGGTAGACATGTTATACCTCTCATTCCGGAAATACCACTGGCTCTTCAATCCTTTCCACAGCGAACTGATTCACGTTATAAATAGGAATGACTATGTCAGAAATCACGGGTCACGAATGGAGAATAACGAATTTCTCAGCCAGCCTAAGCCTGGTAAGCCTAGACGTAAACTATTTGAATATGAAATAACAACAACACTTACCTTTATCAGGTGACGAATCATCTAGCAGAGGACCTGCAAAATCAAAATCACTTTTAGATTGATACAAGTTATAATTTTTGCAAAATTTTAGTTTTTACAGGGGAATATTGAAACGGAAGCATATACCGGTGACATCTTAGTATGAATTAAGATTATGATACAGGTATTTTGTTTTGTTTGAAGTTCATTGATATCGGTCTTATACTGCCATGAAGAATGTCTAGGGGTTGACCACCGGCGTATTGTATGCCGGGGTTAACAAGAAGGGACGCAATGGTATCGCAGTGATGGTAGGTAGATAAACGACTGGCTCTTAAGAACTCCTTGATTCCTTTCTCACAGCTTATAACTATGACTTTTATGCAATTCATCTATTTGCTGATAGTCACGCACATGACGTGCCAATGCATAAGAGTCAACCCAGGGCACTCAAGCGCGCTCTACACATCTCCCATTGACCGCAGCAGATTATGCTTTCACTGCGGTAAGAAAGGGTATAGTCGACAGCATGTGTCCTGGCTTCCACACCTCCTTAGGAGCTAGAAGCCAAAGTATTGATACGGCCTCATAAGGACACGACAAGTTGAAGGCGCTCGCCGTAAAGCATAGAGTGGGATGAGACAGGCAGACCTAACATGAATGTTTCGACCACTCTCTGTGCAGAATCAGAAGGGAGACAGTGAAAAAAATGTCTGGACCCATACGACAAGGTAGAACACACATTGGCTCTGGGTAACCGAACGCCAAGTATTAATTGGCGCTGTTGTGTCTAGGGATCTCTCGCTGCACAGCTTAGTCGTGGCTATGTTGTGCAGCAAAAGGTCTTGGGAGGCAGTATCATCGTTCTGTGAGAATTTCATCTCACAGAAGAAGGCAGCCTAGATAGGAATAGCGGGTGATGACGCAGTTAATTCGACCTTGCATTGGCGCAGACCCAAGGTGCTTCTACCGGCTAGACCTCAGTTTGCGACAATAGGAACCTAACAGTAAAAGGTACCCTAATAAAAACCGGAAGAGGAGCTCCCCGACAGAATTAAGAGTTGGTGGTTTGATTTTCGAGGGAACAAGAGTAAGTGGGTTGACAACAGCTGGTTACCAATGATTTAACGGGGACCTCTAGCTCACCAAAATGGGCCTGGCAAGAAAGCCCATACCTTGGTGTAGGTGTTTAAGGATGTCGCACATATCGAAAAATAACCGCAAACGCTTGTCTAATATTGATACGCGGCTCAGGGTCGTCTCCGCCGGCGGGAACGGTGAAATGGGAAAGCACTGTGTCTAAAAACATGCCAGTCGTTAACATAGGTATTTCAAAATCCAACAAGCCAGCACTGCAGTAGAGTCTGAATTTTTATAATTGGTTTAGAAGTATTATTGGTATTTTATTTGTGTCTCTGGGTGTTTAAATCCAGAATAAGAGCCAAAATCACCAATATAGCTTTACGTGGCTAGGACACATTGCACGGATGACGGACGAAAGGCCGTCCAAAAAGTTCTGGAATGGTGACTCCGTATCGCAGTTGATGAAATAAAAGCAAGGAAAATTTATAACGGATAGCAATTTATTAAAGATGAACATTTATTTCAAGGTACTGACAGTGCAGACAGACCGTAGATAGTGAAGAGAGCTAAAAGCAAATGTGTGCCACACATGTCATGTTTGTTGCTTTTATATTGACGCATGCGTTCATCTTTCTTAGCAGCAGTGAAGAAACAGCAGCAGCAGAAGTAAGGCAAAGTAAGCTGACGATCTGAATCGGGCCGCGGAAAATCACGTTGGGATTTTATTAATTCTCGAAGTAACTTAACTTTTAACGAATAACGAACCTTGAATTTTCCATGCACCAGTTATTCCTCGTCCAATTTCTCTACGTCCAGTTCTGACTCCAACGAAGCAGACGGGAATAGGTTCTGGATCAGAAAATGAAATAAAAGGTGTGGTTTCTCCTTCTCGTCCTGCAGATATTATGTCATTGTTCCATCTAACCCAAAATCCACGAAATTCCTTGCCGCTGAGAATTTGTGGAGTGTTATAATTTTCATTGACAACTTTTTTATTACTTGCGTTTGGATTTTTTAAAATCTGACTTCTTGAGTTGTTAAAGCTTCCGATAGCTATCTGAAATTTATAGTTCAATATTTTAATCAAATAAACATTCAGGGTTTGTATTTTGAGGAAGATATTTGTTTATAAATTTATTATATAAATTCTTTGTCTAAAACATTTTGATATTTTAGGTATAAATACGAGTAGGAAGGTACAGTAAAACATTATACGGTATAGATGATACAAAGAATTGTGTCAGAAAATGTAGGAAAATAGTAAGAGACAAACATACCGTATACCTGGGATCTGACGTCTCGGGGCGCATGGAGAGAGCGATGAAAACGTCACCTAAAGCTCGTACTTTGAACTGCAGCAGCCTACTTGACACCTGATAAAACTGGTATTCTGAATCTTGTGACGTACAAATATCTAGAGAAAACAAGACATTGGTTGGGGATATGTCCATACAAATATACCTCCTCATCTGTTATTTGATAATGAACTTGTTTTATGTTAGTATAGGCATAGTTTAAATATTGATCTCCATCGAATACCAATCATTAATCTATGAATCTACGTGTCTACCTTTCACTAAATAAAACAAATGTGTAATCAATATAAGTGTTAAATCAACTTATTTTAAGCAATTTTGTAAATATAGGCATGTTTTTGAGACTAATTAAATAATTAAAAAATGTATAAAAATAATGATTAACCCCAAATACATAATGAAGTACAAAAACATACAAAAGAATTTGGCTACTATGCTTGTAAATTTTTTATTATTTAAATACTTGTGGAAAAAATTAGAGGATCGCAAAAAAACAGTAAAATTCGAAAAAAAAATGTTTTAATTACTAAAATTGTGAAAATGAGGAAAATAAAAAAAATACAGTGAAGAAACATGCGTATGAACACTTTTTAAATTTTAAATTTAATGTTTAAGAATGGTTTGAACTTTGGCGATTTATAAGTACTAAGTGAAGCCCTTTCTTAGTTTTCGAACTGTTTGTTGTCATAGTCATAGTTAATATTTATTTGTGGAAACGGGTACAGTACATAGATGTGTAGGATAAATTAGATTCTCCGAGTCCTGCTCTATTGAGAGCTTACAAATATGATGGTTATAATTCAACCAATTTAATTTTTTGATTTTCATAGGTACAAAATATATCTAGAATTCAATTGGTCACATTAATTACATATTTTATACAAAATTAAATTACAAATAAATTTTTGGTACATTAATTTGCATTGATGGATCTGTCAGAAAGTCATTTAATTAATAGTATCACTTATCAATAAGCAGTTTCCGAAGCTTAAATTTCAATTGATTTAATGGTAGACTTTTTAGTTCTTTAGGCAATTTATTATAAACTATAGGGGCTGTGTTAACTACTTTTTTCTTTAGTGCGGCATTGCAAGTTGGAGTATTTATGTCAATTCTTATCCCAGCTTTATGCTTTGACTGATATTTTGAGGGACTATACAACGTCGGATTTGTTCTGACAGATTTAGCCACTTCTTAAACATACGTGCCAATCAACGTAAGCAGTCCCAGAGAAGGAAAATGTATTTCACAACTTTCGTCCATTTTATGTCTAGATATGGCTCTAATGCATATTTTTTGTGATCTAAAGACATAAATTATTTTGGATGAATTACCCCAGAATATCAATCCGTATCCAAGAGAAGAGGAAACAAGACCATGATATGCAGTGACCAGGGTTTCCCGACTAGATATTTTTGAAAGTTGATATGAGGCATATGAATAATTATTTAGCTTTTTTATAACTTCCTCAGTATGTTTCTCCCATTTCAATTTATCATCTATGTATAATCCTAAAAATTTGCTAATTTCATTTTTTTAATAATCTATTTGAATTTGAAAACAACAGGAACGACATCGCGCCTGCGGCTGTAAGGCTGTGGCTGTATAGATGCGTTGACAAAATCACAATGGATATAAAATAAAAAAACTTTGTAAGACGAATGGCGGGAAAAAAAAATGTGCACGAATTACACGATTTATACGAAAATTAAAATTATTTTCTTTAAATATCCTGAGCTTCTTATTCTTCAAAAAACTTGTTGAAATCAAATGAATTAATTCGATTAAAAGAAGACAAGTGAGATACGACGGAAAGCGTTTCCCGGCACATATCTACTTATACATCTCACCAGCATTTCCAGAAGGAGAAGCAGGACATTAAGGTTTAGGTCAAAAGGTCGTATCCTTCCTCTTCCTTCCTACTTATTCGAATTCGATTTGGACTAATACTGTCATATTATTGTGTATATTTCAGTTTAAAAACGTCGTAGTATAAGGTTTCTACTACTTCGCTACAGTCGCTGCCCAGTCTGCAGCTTTTCAACGTTCTTCAAGGTGATCTTTAAACGTGTGAGTCCTCTTTTTCTTTCTAATTTCCTCCGAAGATGAGTGAATATGGTGATATATCTGATATAATCGATCTCAAAAGGCAAAGAGGCGTTTTAAAAAGTTGTTAGGAAAAAGTCAGTTAGTCGAACTGAATTTAAGAATATCTCAATTAGAGTCAGTATTTGATGAATTTAATAAAGTACAAAGCAAAATTGAATATGTCTCTGATTAAAATAATCTCTCAACTCAGATGGAGTATAGAGATGATTTCGAAGAAAAATGTTTTAGATCTATTTCTGTTGCAAAATCAATTAGCCAAGATCATTCTCAGACGGAGAAAAATACTGATAGCCGAAGTTTAAACGATAGAATTACAATGTCTAAGGTAAGGATCCGATAGATATATATACCAATTAAACACTATAACGTAAGGCTCAGCGTCGGCGCCATACCTTTGTAACAGGTGCTTACATCAAGTTGCTTAAGAATGCGATGATGATAGTATAGCTCGAGTAATTAAGCAGGACTTTTCCGTTGACGATCTCCTGACGTCACATGACGATCCAAAAACCTTGAAGTAAGGTTCTGTGAGAAGCTATCTGATATGTTAAAACAATACGGATATTCGTTGCGTAAATGGACTTTTAATTGTGACATCACAACTGAATCATCTTCCAAAGATTTAGCAATAGACGAGCATATACAGACTAAAACACTGGGTCTTGGCTGGAATAACAAAAGTGACGAGTTCTATTTCACAACTAAATTATCTGAGATCACCTCACCATTGACTAAACGAAAAATGTTATCAATAATAGCACTGATTTACGACCCCCTTGGGTTTTTAGCTCCTACTGTTATTTTAGCCAAAATACTGCTTCAAAATTTGTGGTTATGTAAGCTTGATTGGGATGACAAAGTTCCTGAAGATGTCACGATAAAGTTTCGTTAATTTATAGATTCGATTAAACAATATTTAAATCAAATAAAAATTCCGAGATTCGTGAGAAGCGTTCACACTGAACGCGCGGAATTACATATTTTTTCCGATGCTTCTCAAGCAGCATACGGTGCTTGTGCATATATTCGTACAATTTAAAATAATTTGATTGGAATGAAACTACTTTGTGCGAAAAGTAAAGTTGCACCTTTAAAATAGATTAGTATTCCAAAGTTAGAGCTCTGCGGGGCATTAGTAGGTGCGCGACTTAATAAAATGAATGCGGATTCAATTACCTTACAATTCGATTCTATACATTTTTGGACTGATTCTACTATTGTAATGGGCTGGCTACGTACGGATCAGCACTTGCTCAAAACATTTGTTCAAAACAGAGTTACGGAAATAAACGAACTAACAGGTGATGCGTCATGGTTTCACATAGAAAGTCATAACAATCCAGCTGATTTAGTGTCCAGAGACCTTTACATTAACCAGCTTAAAAACAATAAGTTGTGGTGGCATGGACCTAGTCAGTTGTATTCTTTGGATTGGACTCCTTGTAATGAAACGATTGTTGATTGCAACGATTTACCGGAATTAAAAATTAAAAAAATAAGCACATTATGTACAAACACAAATACTTTATTCCATTCACGAAAAACCGGAACCTTATCAGTCGTTGAGTTGGACGAATCTCAACGAATATTAGCTCAATTTGCACAAATGCAATCGTTCCCTATATTATATAATAGGTTAATAAAAAAAATGCGTTTACTAAATGATGAAGAATCTAGCAGGGTTTTAGACGGAAGCAATTTAATTGTGGTGTAGGTGGTAGATTGAGTAATATGTCTTTGTTTGATTACAATAAACGGCACCCGATCTTGTTGTGCAGTAAAAATCGATTCACAATTCTCTTATTTCGATATAAACATGTAAAATTGTTACATGCGGACCTTCGCCGGGAAAACTGTGAATCAATGTATAGTGTGTACACGTATGAAAGGTAAGACGTTTATGCCTATCATGGGGAACTTACCTTCTGAACGCTTAGAGGCAGAATTTCCTTTCATGCGTACTGGCGTGGACTACGCGGGGCCAGTCTTCATATTGAGCCGGAAAAGTCGGGGAGCTAAGCTACTAAAAAGCTACATCTGTTTATTTGTTTGCTTTGTTACTGTAATGTATTCACTTAGAACTTGTACGTACTTTGTCTACGGCTGATTATATTTTAGCCTTAAAACGATTTATCTCTAGACGTGGAAAACCGACTGAAATATTTTCCGATAGTGGAAAAAATTTCGTTGGTTCGGAAAAAGAATTTCTACTTTTAATTGAACAAAATGTAAATACAGTAGTCGATTTTGCAGCCGATAATGGCATTAGTTTCAAATTTATACCACCATACACTCCTCACTTCGGGGGACTTTGGGAAGCGGGAGTGAAGTCGTGTAAACATTACCTGAGACGTGTATTAGGAGATGCAAAACTAACATACGAGGAGTTCAACACAGTATTGGTTCAAATCGAGGCCCTCTTGATCTCCCGTCCTTTAACTCATCTATCTTCAGATCCTTCTGACTTTCTTCCCTTAACTCCCGCTCACTTGCTTATTGGCCGTCCTATGACTGCTCCGCCTGCTGCTGACATCTCTGATATGCAGAAGAGTCGCTTGACGCGCTATGAACGAGTCGATCAACTTCGACAACACTTTTGGAAGCGGTGGTCGACGGAGTATATTACGGAACTTCAGGTTCGAACCAAATGGAAGACCAATGTAAACGACATCAAACTCGATACCCTCGTCTTAATTAAAGATAATATGCAACCTCCTCTCAAATGGCGCCTGAGAAGGATTATTTGTACTCTACCAGGAAGAGATGGAGTCTCACGAGTAGCTGAAATTCGTACTTCGACAGGGACAATACAGCGAGCTTTCTCAAAAATCTGCCCGCTGCCGATTCCCTCACACAAAGCAACTCAACCACTAAAGAAACAAATGGTATTTTCCAATCCTTTGATGAAATTGCATTATTGTTGTTTTATTTAAATATACTTTTAAATGATTACTTTCCATCTATACAATTACTAATTCTATAGCCATATTAATATCTTTTTCGTAATTAATTTGTTTTTGTTCTATTCCTTCTGTAAATTGGTACTACAATTTTATCTACGATCTCAGTTATATACTCGTATCTTGCCGCTATAAGTGACTCATTCTCAATCAACGCGAAGTTTCGAACGTGACCCCATAAAAATACCTCCCAATACTAAACTGTATTTTCACTTAATGCTACTGTTGAAAAACAGTTGTTAGACTGAGCAATACTGAGCATAATTATCTGTCTCATGGATATTTCTACTCTTTAATCCAATCATCATCTGGTGTATTTTCGCTGTCCCGGTTGGCCGTTTCTCTGTTGAAGGTGATATCGGCACATCTTAAAATAATGCCCGTAGTGCCCTTTTACCTTTTGCCTAAATAAATCTATCAACGGAGTCACGACCAACGGGGACAATGGGAATCATCTGGCTTCAGACCAATTCTGGACACATCTGTGAATAAAAATTAACTCCGGTGCAGTCACTAAAATTTTCGTGCTAATTATTTAAGTTTTGATTTATTTCTACTAATTTGAGTCTTTTTCTTACTTAAAGTTTCTGGACTTTTTTAACCCTTTAACATCTAGGAGTGTCTCGGTTCCTTCAGAAGAATTATGGTCTGTTTTTTAAGTACGAATTTTCCTTTAATGTAACCGTTTTGCGATATTTAACATGTCAAGTCAAAATGTTTTATTCTAGACTTAAATACTATTCTACTTAACTATACTATACTTAACTATACTTAACTTACTATACTACTTAAATACTAATAATAGACTTAAAATAAGCACTTTCAAACTATAACTTCTGATCTCCCTATTCCTCTTGATAACTTGTGGTACCAAAAATTTTGGATACTTGTGATGCTTGGGCCACATGTTTGGTAGGTTTACTCAATTTCAATAAACATTTAGCTTAAGCAAGTTGGATGGTAATGAAATATGACAATTTCTGTTCATACTATATATAATACAAAAGGCAATAAAGAGAAAACATAAACCCAACAATATTATTGAGATTTTTTCATTTTTATTATGAACGTAATATTAGACAAAGATAACATGAAAATAAATGAAAGAAAAAACTCTCCAAAAATGTTCAAAACAAAACTTTTTTTGGACGGCGTGTCTCTAAAATACTTACGGACTGACTAGGTTTGATTTATTGAGAGTGGCACCCTAGCGGAGCGTCATGTCGATGGTAGCGAGGCCGCCATTTTCAAAAGATCTTTAGTCTATTGCTAGGGAATTTTGAACAGAAAACCCGAGCACCGCGCTTTCAACGAATGGCTTTATATTCAGCATTTACGTTTAATTAAATTATAATAATTATCATTTTAATGACTAGGTTAGCTTTTGACTGATTTAATTGTGACAATTAAAGTGTTGTGTGTGCCAGGCAATACTTACTGGACTACTCTGATGAAGGATCGCTCGTGCCTTTAAATAACACCAGCATCAAAATTTTTAAACTTATAGCGTTCCCCTAATTTTGTCCAAAAGAAGATTGTATTTTTTAATTTTATTTGCCACGTAAAATTTTTGGCTTTTTAATGAAAAAGGTTTAATGGCTTCAATTAACACAACTATTGTTAAACCCTATTGATAATTATCTATGTCCCTTTGGTCACACGTACACACGTATCGTAATCTACTATCACGACACTTACCTATATCAGGTGGTGAAATTTGAAGCTCAGCACCTGTAACTGTGACTAAAATCAAATATAGATTAGTACTCACTAATAATACTCGTAACATTACATAATAGCGGACAAGCGGAAATTTTGCATATAGAATAAAGTATCAATTATCGGTAACCAGAAAAATGGTTGCCCCTAAAATAATGTTAAACAGCTTAAAATACGAATCACCCATAGCCAACACCATAAAATGGGACCTTGACGTTAAAATTACACATAAAGTAAAGAAACAAAATCAATTGTATTAACATGTATAAGCCTACTTAATTTATTAAACTTTCTTTTTAAATCAAAAATACCTACAACGATTGTATCAAGCGACTTTCAAAGTCTCGCTCGACGCATTAGAGAAAAAAAAATCTGGCTCGTGCCTTTTAACAATTTATTTTCTCGTTTTAGTCTTTAATTTACTAAAGTCGTTCTTGAATTATTCAATTAAATTTTATGGTGTAAAGAGTTCTTATAATGTGTATAGAATGTTTAAATTAAGATATTTATTTAAGTGAATATAGATTAGCAATGAAGTTGTCGAAATAGCATTTGCAAATACTACATTAGTTGGCGGCTGTAGTAAACTGTCTCTTAGATACGCAATCAGAACCTTTTTTGTAGACCTTTAACTAGAAACAATCTCTCATCACCATCTCACCATATATTGTTTTGATATATCTCAAATAGATTAGGCAGCGTTCCCGATAAAAGCTCCCAGATGGCTTGATTTTTTTTTCGACATCTTTAACAGTTCTACACAAACAACAAGAAGATTTAAACAAACCTTTAACGCATAATACCTTAAAACCATGAAATCTGTTTTAAGAACCCGGTAGGTAGTTTTTGAAATTATTGTGCTCATACATCCAGATAGACAGACAAAGAGACGCAGCGGGGCACTTTCAATATTTATACATATTTATGATATGTATAGATATAGAAGATACATTGACAAAACTAAAACCCTGCTTTCTAGGGTACCGTACCCTAAGGGTAATAACGGGACCCTAATACTAAGCCTCCGTCTGTCCATCCGTCTGTCAAAATATCTCATGAACAACAATAACAATGATTTTTAAAAGAATATTCATTTTTGTTGTCGCTACAAATACTAAAAACACAATAAAAATGTAAAATCAAATATGCAAGAAACGTAATTTTTTGATTGTTCTTATTTCTTTTACGAAATTTTCTAAAAAGTGCATATTGTTTATCCTTGTCCAATGGTACGGAACCCTTTATGTGCAATTTTGACTCACACTTGACCGGTTTTTGGCTTCACCACAGTCCGGTTTAAAAAGAAGAGGTGATTCACTGATTCAAACGCTAGCCTTAACTTTTGGACCTGAGAAAGCTGATTTTTAAAAAGTTTAGTCATAGAATTTAACATTTGAAAACTTTTATGAGAATCTATTACTTTTTGTCAACCTGTACTTCCCTATTATAACTATGAAGAGAACAATGAAACCTATAAAAAATAAATAGCTAAACAAAGGAATAAAAAAAAGTTGTACAAATAAACGTAGACTATATTTTAAATATATATGATAGCTCAAACAATAGGATAAACCTCAAAAACTATTCTAATTAGAAGAAAGTTCTTGAAAATGTATTTAAAATTCACAAAAACAATCTAATCTAAAATACATAAATTCGTCAAAAAACAAATGCAAAGCCTCATGGCTAATTATTTAAAACGTATCTAATAATAATACAATAAAAATGAAACTAATAAAATAAAAAAGATGACATTAGGATCAGTACCAAATGAAATTGCGGAGACATTTAACAATTATTCATTAATTTGACAATGACTAAAGGAGAAAATAAGAAACATACAAGTTTTTGGATACAATAATCTTTATGCCAAATACCATTTTTCTAGGTCCAGTTATTTATGACGATACATATCAAATAATAATGCATTTAAACAACACGAAGTCAAATGGCTTTGATAAGATCCCAACAAAGATTTTGAAGCTATGTGCCAAAAAGCTATCTATACCTCTTACTCACGTAATTAATTGTTCTTTTACTGAGGGCAAGTTTCCTAAGAAACTAAAATTTACTGAAAAGGTACTCTTATTCCAGTTATCTCCAAAATTTTCGAAAAGGCCATGCACTTAAAACTATGTAACTTTGTTTACCTAAATAACATATTTCATCTGAAAAAATACAGCTTTCACAAAATTGGCTCGACATCTTTAGCCTGCTTTGAACTCAAAAGTAAATTCATGTAATGTCTGAATTCTAGCAAGGTTTAAAATTTTGTCAGTTACAAAATTATGCTTGAAAAATTGTCAAAATATGGAATAAGAGGAAACGCATACAATTGGATAAAAGACTAAGTATTTGTCTTGAGACAACAATGTGTGGAAATATCCGGCATGTACAAATACAATAAAATAGACCACCGATCTGGCTACAAAGTTGTGGTGTTCTACTAGGCAGTATTATAAGACCGATTTTATTTCGTCTTTACATAAACGACTTGCCCAAAATCACTCAGCACGACTGTATAATATTCGCTGATGTTACAACTCTTCTTATGCAAGGTAAAGATAAAATGTTCGAAACAAACCAACAATACTATGTAATAAATAATAAAATGGCTGGACTTGAATAACTTGACTGTTAAAATCAACAAGGCAAAACTATTTAGGTTCCAAACTTTAGTAGATCAACAAATTTGAATATATCATACGCATAAGCCTGTAAAACCGACTTAGCTTCCTTTTTTCGGATAACTAAAGATAAACTATGCAACTGGAAAGATCACGTAGATACACTGTGTGTGGATATATATTTATATGTATGTTATAAAATCTTTGCGACATTATATTTCCGAAGAAGCTATTCTCAGTACTTTTCATGGGTACATCATGTCCCTTATAAGATATGGTATTATTTTCTGGGGCAACTCGGTAGATGCGATAAGAGTGTTCAGGATCCAGAAGTGACCTTATCTGGTTTTCATTATCTCGATAGTTGTAGGCTATTATTCAAACGGAATAACATACTACCCTTGCCGTCCCTGTATATATATGAACAGTAATTTTGTTTTAAAAACAATATAACTTTTTATTATTAAACTTGAAAGTTATTGTGCACAAAGGAAAAAAGAGGATAAGCTACAAAAACTTTTCAACGAATAAGCCTATACACAAACAGTACCCAGTTTCTGAATTCACCAGGCTTTTCATAACAAAACTAAAATTTCTAAATTCATTTTGATTGACATAAATATACTTAATTTTCGTAAAATCATTTTGTGTTTTTGGTTAGATTTAAGTTATTGACGTATCGAAATTGTTTATTATTAACATTATTTTTTACTTAATATTTGCACGTCAAGACAATCTTTGTCCAAACATGTATCGATCAACATTAAATATATACCTAGTCAGGTCATAAATTCTGTCGCATGTTTAATATAAAATCATTGAAACAAATTTATTCATTATTTAACCATTTATATACCATAATGAACTTAACAAAACATAGATTCTTATGACACTAAATTTTAATTAAAATGATCTCCGTGATTTTGAATACAGGCCTTCAATCTGCGCGGCCAGTCGTCTATCGCAGCACGAACGAGGTCCATGTCAATATCGGCGGCTGCCTTAATCAAGGACATCTTGAGTGACTCCAAATCGGGATGAGGCTTTGAGCACGCCTTTTCCTCCAAATGTTGCCATATCTTGTAATCTAACGGATTCAAATCTGGACTGGAGGAGGGCCAGTCTTCGTGCCCGATGAAGTCGATTTCTCGCGCCGCCAGTAAGTCTTGTGTGCTCTTCGCTCTTTGAGCTGGCGCCGAATCTTGTTGGAATTCCAAGTGCCTGTTATTGAACATGGTATGAGAAACAGGTTCCACAAGGTTCGTCAGGACTGTATTTTGATACACGACTGCATTCGCTTTTACACCTTTCTCACAAAAATGTACCTCTGTTAAGCCCCAATAAGAAACTCCCAACCATACCATGAGCGAGGATGGAAAATAACCTAGTTGGACACGCGGAATACGGTTGCTCGCTTCTTCACTACTGTGTGCGTACACCTTATCATTTTGTTTGTTGTAGCTCTCTTCTACGGTAAAAATTTTTTCATCCGAAAAAAGAATTTCCCGATTTTTTTTCCCGCGTACCGCTTCAACAAAGCGCGGCATCTCTTCGGTCTCAGGTCCATTAGACGATCATTCAAACGATGTCGTGTTTTTCTTCGATATGCCCGAAGCCCTATGTCTTCATTTAACACCCTTTTCACCGTAGTTCTCCTTAACCCCATCTGAAGGGCCAACAGTTTCTGCTTACGTTTGGGATTTCTTTGAATTCGCGCCTTCACAGCTTTTAACAGACCAAAGGCGACCACTTTTTGACCTGTCATCTACACTAGGGTCTTTATTGTATCGTTTGATGGAACGATAAACGAATCTTTTGGTAATATTAAAATTTTTCAGTATGTCAATAGTTTGAATTGGTGCGTAACCGCAACGATGCAACGCAATAAGTGCAACACGGTCTTCTTTAAGCGTCCACTCCATATTTAAAAATGAGTAAAATTCTAAAAAGTATACATTTTTATTTTCATAAACAATTCGAAATTGGAATTCAATAAACTTTTTTATGGCCAGCATTCTAAAAGAAAAGTTTTTACTGTGTGACAATACTTATGACCTGACTGTGTAAAACCTAAATTGTACTCATATTTCTGCTACTAAATGATTTATTGTTATTATTATTCTTAAATGTACTTGACCGAGTAAAAATTATGATTTAAGCTTGTTATATAGAACTTGTGTAGAAAGAGCTGATCTCTAAGTACTCGTCGATCTTCGAGTGAAATGATTTAGACTGATTCAAAAATCTAAATCATAACTTTTTCCATAAACCTAAAAGAGTACTTAGAATCGTCAATTTAATTTTTTTTTTCTCTTAAAAACGACTCGACCATCAGTTCGAGAAATTAATGTTGGGGAAGATACCGGCAAGAATTTACAGATTCTGTAATTTAGTATCTGAACATGTTATTTATATGTATTTAGCCACTAATACATTTTACAGTCTAGGGTGAGAGAATCCGATAAATCTCATGTCACAATATACGAATTGAAATGAAATTGTTTATAGTAGTAACAAAACAAAAGTGTACCATACTAGCCTGTAACATACATGCTTCTCACATAGAACAAGTAATTATATGAGCAGCTTGCATGCACCGCCAACAGTTAGGATCTTGCTTTAAACTTATTTATTTATAATAATGTTTTAGTCTGTGTATAAAATAAAAAGTTACTGGCTAGTAGGCAAAGAGCGAAATCACAGCACTCTTTTTCAAGTTGGTTAGTAAAGGAATTAAAACGATTGTATGGATAAATTTTTAATATTCATATCTAGAACAGAATTGTGTGGAGTGAGTTTTAAAGTAGTTTATAAGAGGAATTTAAATTGAGGGTAGTATATTATTGGTCACAACCAAACCTTTTTATCATTAATATAATCTTCAACTTTGTAATACGATTTTTTCATTTGAGTTTCTTGAATACATTTCTTGAATTTTGATGAAGGCAAAATTAGTATTTTATCCGGAATCTTGTTAAACATTACAGTACAGATGAAAGGATGGTTGGATCAGCTTATTTTTTAGTCTAGTGTTAATATTGTGTACATCTGAGCACGTTTTAAACTGTTTACCGTTTTTGATTGCTGGTTACTGGACATTAGCATTGAACCATAAAACTTTGACGAGATAACTAGAAAGCTGTGATTAAAAACATTAAAATCCTCATGCGGTTTTCTATGTGACTGTACTTCTCGTCCAGAAAGTTTCCCGAAAGATACCAATTATACGTGAGAATTAAAAGTTGCATAAACTCCAACTAATTAGGAAAAACCGTTAACTCTAACCATTTGACTTGGATTTACCATTTCTATCGATACCCATACAATCGATCAGGGTGTATCGTGTCAATGATAGTTTGATTATCGAGGGAACAGGGGTGGGTTAGCAACAAACGGTTACCTCCCCAGCAATGATTTTACGGGAATCCTAAGCTCACTTAAGCGGACCTCGGATAGAGGTGCGCAGCAAGTCATGGCTAGCGAACGTTATTAAATTAATCTGCAATTTTGTCATTCTGGACGCCGGATTTTTTTTAGTAGAGCATATTAACTGCAATGATTGACTAGTTTTTAATAAAATTTCGATAAGCACTTAAAAACAAGCAACTTGTATAATTGTGTGCGCAAATTTTATTTAAAATTATCGATTATTGTTGTGAGCATATAACCTAACCTACCCATTTACAATTGAAAAACTTAAGACTTCTACAAAGACCAACATTATCATAGCTAACCAATGAAGAAATCTGGCTAATCATTCATAAAGTATTAATTATATATAATTTTAATTAATAAACTCAACCGATCTGAGACATTTATATTGACGGAGAGATTTCAGTTTCGAGAAAGGTTACAAGGAACAGAACAGAACGTGGATATTTAAGTCGCGGAGCTTAAGAGATTAGAGATTGTAATTTTTATAAAACCTTAGACGAGAATCTTCGGGACCAGTTTGTTTGTGGAATCAATACATTAGTGACATCATCAAACAAAGTTTGTTTGCGGAGGGTGAATCAATCTCTTTTCTTCAAGCCTTAAAACGGCTGTTTCGCTGGAAGCAGTCGGAAAGAGATGATGCGGTGGTGGATCAACGGGTTCCGAAAACCGAAGCGCAGAACGTAAGCAGCGTGTTAATGCTTGCATCTCAAAACAGTTTTAGAACCCTGATAAAAATAAATCAAGTGTACCCTTAGCATCGGTTAATTAATAGTTTTAAAGCCTGTCAAATAAATAAAAAATCTTATTTCTTTGAAATTTGAATTTTAAGATTTTTTATTTTTAATCAGTATACACGTGACGTGGTAGCTCATTTGATATGGCCTTGGATAACCGACCGACCAGACCCGACAGGTTGAGGGTTGGAATCTAGAGTTGCCGTAAGTTGTAGCTGCCATGTTTCTCAATGTGCCCGGATAGTGGCAACAGATTCGCAACCTCTCACACTGGGACTCAATATATAACATGCGAAAAAGCGGTGTGCAGCAAGAACCCTTGCCTACCCCCCTCGAGGGACTAGGCGTGGGTTTATGTTTTAATGTATTTATGTAGTAATACAAGTAGAACCGTAAGTAAGATATTACTAAAATTAGAAAAATGTCCGAACGGGATGGAACATTATTTTCGTTTCTATTTTAGGAAAAAAAAAATAACTGCATCGACATTTTTATGAGATCAATGTCATTACCAAATATAATAAGATCTACCGTATCGTACCGTTTAAACTCCATCTGACATGTGTCCCCTCTTCAAATGAAACTCCTACGAAGCAGATGGGGCTGGGTTCTGGATCAGACCATGATATAAAAGGTTTTGTCTCTCCCCCTCGTCCTGCCGAAATGGTATCATCATCCCAATTGCACCAAAATTTACGGGAATGTTCTAAGCTTTGTGGAGTGAGTTTGGTATTTTTGGCCACATAATTTTTTCTAATAATAGTTGTACTATTTTTGGCCACTCCAAAAATTACCTGAAATCATAGTTAAAAATCTTTATTACCTTAACTTATCATATGTCTATCGAGGTCGAAACTGTAATCTATGCAAATACCTCTAATAACTTTGATTTAAAAGGTTAATTTTTCATACCTCATACTGTTTTGGGTTTTTCAAATGATAAGGCAAAATGCTGAGAGTCACGTGAATGTCCCGGTCAGTTTGTATTAAAAAATTTATGTCATTGATCGTCCCAATATGATAAAATCGGTCCTTGGGTTTATGCTCTGTATAAAACATAGAAAGATGCAGTTTATTAGGTTTTCAGGTGCTTATTTATTCTGGTCATAGAACAAGACCCGAATTCAAAACAGCCTATCTAGACATTTCAATCTCATTGTATCTTAATCTATTGTTATACGAGTACTTATAATTATATTTACTTGAAATCTAACAATGGAACAACTTCTTTCTTTCTTCTTGAAGTTGGTTTGGACAGGGTGCTTTGCACGATACCTATACTTAAGGAATTTAAGCCATATATTGACATAAACAGCTTCCTCTCATTCTCATTCCGGACACAATCCATTAATAAATGATGAACGTCTTCAATTTTTACACATATTTCTGTTGGGTGAATCAACCTTCTTCATCAAATAACCAATTTTTTTGTATGGATTTTAAACAGAAATGATAGAATATTTGAAGTACATTACTGTAAGCTATCGGTACACCTCTGATACCAGAAGCACTTTTACTGAGATTTTTTATATTTATTTTACCCCAATTTTGAGACTAAATTAGCGTAAATTAATGCTTTATAAATTGCAATAAGTTCCAAAGTCATAATCGATACAATATTTCCAATCTTAAAGCAGCCATTTCGGTTTGGATAAGGAACATAAAAAGCGGCACCCCTACTGTCCCCACTTATAGATCCATCCGTGAAAAGCATAGTCCATTCATTATACCTGTTTAGCAATTCATTATTCACGTCTATTTTAAATGAATTAACTTCATATAGTTTTTTGATAGTGTAATCGAATCTAAATTTGTTTGGATTATGTTTTTCATAGATATACGTAAAATCCAAGTTTCGAGACAGTACATTTCAAGTATAAAACTTGAATATAACTCTAAGGGTTTGATATCAGTATACATTTGATCAAGTTGGGGTTTTTTCTTATTTATCCATCTACAGGATCACATGCATGAGCATGCCTTAAGACTTGTAGTATTTGTAAGCCAGATAAAGTCGCCGCACAAATAAATAAAATAAATTATTGACACTTGCCAATATCAGGTGACGCAGCATTAATCAAAGGACCTGCAAAGATAATCAAAATCACCTTTATATCGGTATTTATCTAAATTATTATTATTTTCATATAGTATTCACGAAGGATCATACCGAAGAATATATTATACTATACATGCATGCATTATGTGTAAAATCCCTTACTCGGAGACTCAGAAACTCAATCGAATAATTTAACGATTTCATCTTCTACTAATACTACTGTTTGTTTTCTTGAATAGCTTATGACGCCCTCACAAAATTTCTTGCGAGTTTTAGAAGTGAGTGAAGCGGTTCGCTGTGGTTATATTCTAAGTATCGGAGAGCCAGTGTAATTACTGGCAAGAGACGTAAGGCATCTTTACCTCTACAAGGGTAACGCATTGCCGGTGGTAAAAGGTGAAACGGGGTAAAAAAATGTATCAAAATTTTGCAGATTATTGCTGTTAACAAGTATTAGGTCCTAACATATGAAATTGGCGTTTTGTAAGGGAGTAACTTAAAGTCGGTTTTTTTAAAATATAATACAGTTATTTAATCAAAGAATGTACTATTGCTATTTATGCACTATTGACATCTCATAGGTAGTTCATTGATCTCTTTACTAAAAAACCATATTGACGGGAATCAATCAAATCTTTGAAGGCGCTTTGGACTGCACCATCGGAGTTGAATTTTTTCTCTTGAAAGAAGTTATCCAAGTTTCGAACAAATGGTAATCTGTTGAAGCATGGTCCGGGGAGTGCGATGGATGTCTTAGACATTCCAATGACGTTCTTCTAATTTGATAACTGTCTGTTGTGCAGTGTGTGGTCTAGCGTTGTCCTGAGGCAGTAGTGGCTTACGGTGATTGACCAGCATTGGTTGTTTAGCAGCTAGCTTTTCCATCATGGTTTGCAATTGCTGACAAGTCTGGCCAGATTTAAGAAAGCTGAAGTGAACAACACCGGCATTAGTCCATCAAACGCTCACAGGTAACTTTTTAAAAATAAATTTTCGCTTGGAGCAGGATTTGACTGGTTCGCGAGGGTTCAGCCATTGCGATGAGCATTTCCGATTATCGTACAAGATTCACTTTTCATCACAGGTAATGATTCGATTTAAAATTCCTTCATTATTATGCTGGTTGACTAATGTAACATAGCAGTCTACGCGCGTTTATCGATTTGCTCCACTCAATTTATGAGGAACCCACCATTCAAGCTTTTTCACCTTCCCAACTTGCTTCAAGTGGATTAAAACATTTTTGTCACTAACACCGCAGCCTGCAGCTAACTCGAAAGTGGTTTGCGATGGATCCGCTTCCACAATAGCCTTCAATTCTTCATTATCAACCTTGGACTCCGGCCGCCCACGGGGCTTGTTTTGCAGCTCGAAATTTCCAGAACGAAAACGTTGGAACCAAAAACGCACTGTGTTTTCTTTGCGACACCACCGCTATGCACATCGTTAATCCTTCGAGCCGTTTCTGCAGCACTGGTGACACGGCGGAACTCGTGCTCGTAAAAAACGCGATATTTTAAGTTTTCCATTTCATAAATTGTTTCCGTTTTTAAAAAACATATGGATTATGGTTTACGAAAAACAAAGGCTTGTGTAAATAGCTCTATAAATTTAAAATTATAAATTTAACCAAAGAGGAGATATTTGAGATCAAAGTGGCCAGTACGACAAAACGCCAATTTCATACGTAAGGACCTATTAGATAAATTCTTTTTCAAAAACAACCCCTTCAGGGGTTGAAAAATAGTGAATAAAAAATGTATCAAATTAGGTGCGATTACTAAAGTTGTAGAAATGTTCAACAAGGAATGTTAAATGTTAAAAGTTTTCGATAGAAGTAAGAATTTTTAGAGTAGAAAGGCAAAATAACAAGTCAGTGGCAATATTTAATTATATTTAAAGCACAAATCAATAAACCTAAAAAATAATAAAAAATGTAACCAACGAAAAACTAAAAACTGAAAAATTACGTGTTTTTTTGTCTAATTAAGGTCACATCCAGGTACGTTTGTATGTGAACCGCAAATTTAGTCAGCGCCAAACATAATGCCCTGATACACTTTTTTTGTATCTTAAATGCTCTTATCATATCAACTGAGATTCCCAACAGTATAATACCACAGGAAAGTATTGAAGATACATATCCATGGTAAGCAGTTAGAGCTACTTCCTCAGACACTGTAAATTTTCTTAGAGCTTAAACGATACGGTCTAATTTATCACATATCAATTGACCATAATGTTTTCAATTAAAATGTCTATCGATTTTTTATTTGATGTTACATTTGTTTGGCAGTGATTGATGTGTTCTGAATTATTGTAGAATATTAGTTTTCTTAAAGTTAATTCGCAAAAAAATATTTTGTAGCCATCCAATATGTTATTGATTTTTTGTTCAAATTTAACTTTGTCTTTTGATTTTACTATAATAGTAGTGTCATCTGCGACTAATATAAGCTTATGATGTGTGATGTCGGATAAGTCATCAATACACAGTAAAAAGAGAAAAGGGCCGAGTACGCTTCCTTGAGGTACACCTACTTTATTACATGTGTAACCTGATAAGTAATTGGCTTTAACTTTGTAGGTGTCGATTTTTGTAATTGAAACTCTTTGTTTTCTTTCGTTAGATATACCTTTATCCAATCATTTGCTTAGCCCCTTACACCATAGCTTTCTAATTTGTCTAGTAAAAGTCCGTGGTTGACAAAATCAAAGGTTTTTGTCATATCTAAAAAGGTAGTAGCTACATGTTCTCTATTATTAATGGCCTCTGTTACCTGTTAAATGAAATGAAAACATGCTAGTGTTGTTTAGCTGTTACATCTTAATCCGAACTGTTGTGCCTTCAAAATCTCATTTTTACCAATAAAGTTATTTAAACGTTCCAACATTGCTTTTTCGAAGATTTTTGAAAAATATATATTAGGGTCACGGGTCGATAGATGTTCATGTTTACTTTGTCATATTTGTTTAAATTGGTTCAACTATTGATGGCTTTACCGTTTAAGTTTGGAAATTTTCTCTCTTTAAAAGAAGTGTATCTTATTAGGTGTGACAGTGGTTCTTTCTTTTATAAATTCCGTGCTTATCTCGTCATATGCTACAGAGTTTGTACTAGTATTCTTTAGGCTTTTAATCACTTTTATAATTTCGTATTGATCTGTAGTCTTAAGAAATATTATATTAATTATATTTCTTTAAAGTTCATTTTTTGATTTTCTGTTTTAGGATTATTAGTCATGTCAATAAAATATTTATTAAAAGTTTCAGCAATTGAATATGGTTCCTTATATACTATATTATTGTTATTTTTTTCTTCTATCTCAAGTTGTTGTTTGTTGTTGTGTTGTTGTTAATTGTTATTTATGTCTTAATATGTCAAGTTATCGGATTTCTTTCATTCATGATATTCCTTGCAGCTTTTAGTGTATTAGCATGGTTGTCTATAAATCTCTTGTTTGATATCATTTCGGCCTTACAGATACATTTCTCAAAGAGTTTTGAGTATGTCATATTATTTCTGTACAGGGGATTATTATTTTTTCTTAATCGTTTCAATTTTAAGTAGATAAATCTTTTACTTAAACAAGATTTCTTAACTCCTCTTGTCATTTATTTATAGTCTGGTAATTACTAATTTAAACCTTTATTTTGGGACAGCATAAATTATGCAGAAGGACTTATGTGATGAAAAGTATTAAAACAATGATCCAAATTACTAGTTTGATAAAATTTCAGAAATTTTAATTCCAGAAATACATTCTGTTGACTTTGTAATATTATCTTTAGAGTAATCTTTTTTATCTGGAACCAATAACTTAATAAGCAATTATTTAATGTTGTCGGAATTGATGCTACTCGTATTTGCGCAGTGTCATGATCCGTCAATCCTAGATACTGTATGTGTACTGTTGATTTAACACTATCAATATTGCTTGCAATATGGTCCATACAGGACGAATCTCTAGTTGGGCTGCTAATGTGTAATGAAAAGTTATGTTTTTTTAAATACTTTTGAGATCGCTTTTAAGTCTATGTTCCAATCCCCATTATTTTGTATTCTTCGTAGTTTAACGACCTACCTGTCTCATATTCGTCATAGTTGCAGCAAGATTTTTACGCTGATGACCACCAAATACATATATTTTTTAAACTCCTGTTATCTTTTTTTATTCTTTACATTGGGTATCACAGGGTTAATAGGTGTTTTTGCTTCTTGCTTGTCTTTTTTTAAATTGAATTTTTATATACAAAATATTTGAGTCTGATTTCTTTGTTTTGAAGTATGAAAGGTGGAAAGTCACAAGGGTATGATAGGGTGTCGGCAGACATGCTGAGATGTGGCGAGGGCATTGTGGCAGATCAGTTGTGTCGCCTGTTTAAGCTTTGTTGGCACTATGGACGCTTGCAAGACGACTGGTGCAAAGCCGTTATTGTGCCTTTGTATGTGGGGAAAGGTTCATGGCAAGACTGCAGGAATTACCGCGATATTAGCTTACACAGCATTGTTGGCAAATTGTATGCAAAGATTTTGATTGAAAGAGTAGTAAAAGAGACGGAGGAGAAGATATGGAATGTTCAAGCAGGATTTAAAAAGGGCATGGGCAGTATGGATCAGGTTTTCTCCTTAAGGCAGATAATAGAGAAGTATCTGAGAATTAATCAGGAAGTCTATTGCGCCTTCGTAGATTTGGAGAAAGCATATGATAGAGTAGTGAGGAGGGAGCTGTGGTCGGTGTTGTCCATGTATCGGGTTGAAGCCGACTTGGTACGTGCTCTGGAGTCTGGAGTCGTGGATCTAGAGCATGCGTCAGGTTGGATGGTGCTTATACTGACTGGTTTAAAATCTGTAAGGGAGTCAGGCATGGATGAGTAGCGTCACCTTGGTTTTTCAATCTATTAATGGACAGTTGTTTGGTAGATTTGAGAGAAAGTTAATGGGGTTTGAGATTGGGTGAGTTGCTGGTGCAATGTCTGCTGTACGCTGATGACCAAGTTATTATAGTGTCATCGGAGGGAAAATTGCAGGAGATGGTAACTTGTATTTATGAAAGTTTTAGAGAGAAGCGAATGAGAATAAATGGGGCGAAAACGAAAATGTTGGTATTTGAAAAGCAGGAGAGGATGAAAGAATGTAAGGTGACGATTGTAGGTGAAGTAGTGGAGCAAGTGAGTGAGTTTGTCTACTTGGGAAGTTTGTTTACGAGAGATGGGACGTGTGAGGGTTATATTGAGAGAAGGGTTAAGATAGGTAATCAGGTGAATCGAGCGTTGCACTCCATCAGAAATAGCAAATACGTGTCCAAAGAGGCGCAGATGGCTATTTATAATGGCGTGCTAGTTCCTTCACTTATATATGGCAGTGAGTGTTGGGTGTGGCAAAAGAAGAATGAAAGTAGGATTAATTCAATTCAAATCATTTATTTGCTAAATGTAGGTCCTTACAGATCTTAGTATGCTGTAGAGATGCGTGCGTTGTGGAGTATGTGCGGTGATCCGTTGTGTGATAGAGTTAGGAATAATGTGATTAGGGAGAAGTGTGGAGTGAAAGAAGACGTAGCGAAGAAGATTGAGAAGGGCATGTTGAGGTGGTTTGGGCACGTAGAGAGGATGGATGAGTCAAGATGTACGAAAACTGTTTAGTGTGGTAAAATGTGTGGGAGGGCAGGTAGGGGTAGACTTAGGCGGACGTACCTTGACCAGATTGGTGACGTTCTGGGAAAAGGCCAGGTCAGAAGTATTCGTAACCGTCGTGTGTGTATGGGGAGGTGCATGGATGTGGAGAAAGCGAGAGATGTATGTAAGGATCGTTGCGTATGTCGAACCATTGTCTCTGCCTACCCCTTTGGGATGAAGGCGTTAGTGTGTGTGTGTTGGTCTTTGACGACGTACCTACATGTTTTTCCCTTTTTTCGTTGGGAGGTTAATGATATAGCTTTTTATAAATTATTTTACTCTAAGTTAGTGTTTCGATGGTTTTTCGCAATTCAATATTTTCTAGTTAAATTGTCAACCTCCTTGTGCGCTAATTGTAAGTAAGTCTATTCCCCGTTTCATTCAATTCGTCTATTTTAAGACACTCCTCTTCAGACACGGATATATTAGGTGAGCTATTGGTGGTGCCATCTGGCGTGCTGTTAGTAGTGTAAACTTCATCAATAGACATATTATTATTTTCAGTTAAGGACTGTGCTCGTCTTCCTCGAAAAGTAATATTGATTAAGAAGGACATTGTTGCATATTTGAGGATGTATTAGCTCATTTTGTAGCGTGCCTTGGTTAACCGACCGACCCGACCCGATAGGGCGAAGGTTCGAGTCTCGGGTTGCCGTGTACATTGTAGCTGCCATGTACCTCTTTGTGCCCGGATAGTGGTGACAGATTGTGTTATACTGGGGCTCAACATAAACATGTTAAATGCGGTGTTTAACACTTCTACCTCTATCTACCCCTCTCGAGGGATTTATTACGATGTGAGTTTATGTTTTATGTTATGTTGTTGAAAAAAACTGTCTGCATAGATTCGAACTCCCGTCGCTCGGATCGTTTCAAGCTGTAGACTTAAATTTGCCGCGCTTACATATATTCGTGAAATTGGTTATCACTTGAACCGTTTCAAAGATTTTATAACAAGGTCCATTCTGTTTTTAACTGGTAGATGAGGGTGAATGGTTCACTTTCTTTGTTCACAATCACCAAGCAAATACTGTTTCTCACATTTATGTTTAACTTTAAATCATTTCAAAAATAAAGTCCGTAAATTTTTAATTTAAAATTTTATAGATATAATTTTATTTGCATTTTTAAATTCATGTATTTTTTTCAAATATATAGTTTTTTTGCAAATTTATTATTATATTCACACTTTACAAGTATTTATGTCTTTGTTAGTCAATTCTAATTATTAAAAAAAAAATCTTCGGAACACTCCTTCAATGTTGTTGATTTGACAACAACGGCGCTTTCCCGTTTGTACACTTTCCCATTTTGCAACCCTCATTTAATTTATTTACGTTAATGTAAATGATCTTCGGTGATTTTACATTACTAGCTTTTGCCCGCAACGTCTGCTTAGGAGTCAAAAATGGTTCTAACAGGATTTTTTGTTACTTGACATTTATCGTTATATTTGGAACAATTCACACAATATGTTGATAAATTATATATGTATGTTATTACGATATATAGGCTATAGAATTCTAAAGTTTATCAAAATCAGCATCAGCAGTTTTTGCGTGAAAGAGTAACAATCACCCATATATCCTTACACACTTTCAAGTTTATAATATTAGTAAAGATGTATTTTAGAGCATGAAATAAAAGGCATGAAATAAAATATTTTAGGGGTAATTCCAACAGAATACCTCAGTCATACATAATCTAACCCAACTAATGCTTCTAATGTAGGTAC
The DNA here is from genome assembly GCA_949316135.1 of Choreutis nemorana. Classification (NCBI taxonomy): domain Eukaryota; kingdom Metazoa; phylum Arthropoda; class Insecta; order Lepidoptera; family Choreutidae; genus Choreutis; species Choreutis nemorana. The sequence continues at coordinate 8,673,214 of OX438598.1, forward strand.
TGCAAAGATGCAATTAAATGTTAGAAATGACGCAAAATTGTTCCTATCCTTCAATATCGATCTCATTGCATTGAAAATGATTCTTTAATTTTCGAATACCCTATTCAAAAAAAGCTTATCCTTACATTGCTAAACAATCATTAAATTAGGTTAAAGATCCTTACTCCGGATTCGAAACATGAAAAAGACAATTCCGTTTTATTAAAATTAATGGATCTGTTATAAACCACATACCACACATTGTGGTTATTATTATTATTGGTTATTATATCCAAGATCGGTAAGCGACACAATGCGTCTTGCTCATAACAGAAAGCTCCGGCCCCGCTGGTATTTGAATCTAGAACCTTTAGCGTAGTAGTCGTTAAAAGAGGTCGTTATGGATTTTGTTATATAAAAAATTGTAATACTCACAAAATAAAACAACCATCAAAGTTAGTTTCATGGTCTGAAGAAAAGTGTTCTTTGGACCATGAAACTAACTTTCTTGGTCTCATGTTTTATTGCCTAACGATAACAATATTGCTTATCATACTAACCATTCTTGCGCTACTTATGTTAGCTCGTGACTTTGTCTACATGAAGCTATAATTATTACTGTTGGAGAACGCGATTTGGTTATTTTGATGGAATGAAATTTACAGCTTAAGTAGCGGATTTACCAGTAGGCTAAGTAGGCTAGAGCACAAATATATAGCTTTTCTGAAAAGGTGTCTGAAATCGGTTTCTTACTAGCTCCTATTTCTTCTGATTAAGTTCGTTGCGGGTCCCAAAACAGCCATTAGGATGTCCGGGCACAGCTTGTGCGTCATTGCACAGCTGCATTATTTGTTGATTATTCGATCAACGGACGCCACTGTTGATCCTGGTGAACAGGAGTTGCAATGGTGGGACAGACTGGCGTGTGTGCCCCTATGTAAATCTTTCATTTTCAACAGCTCCCCTCGACATTTGTGATAGGGATGTCAATAATGACATAAGCAAAAATCATGCAACAAAATAAAACTGTTCAGGCGATAAAACTTATATTTTTTATATATTTCGTGTTTATTTGTTGATATTGGTTACTTAAATAACTTTTAGATGATACGGAAAAATACAATTTTAAAACTTTAAGCTCTTCGCACAAAACAGCTGCAAATCTTTCCTTAATACCATATTTAAGTATGAAAGGTACAGCTCCACAAGTGACAAAAAAACATTTTTTTTTGTTTTTGTATGGGAGAGAACACTTTAAGTCAAGTATCTCGCGACTATTAGAAACTAATGGACTGGTACTTATATGAGCTATTGCCTTCCATAAGGCGATGAAGTTGGCATTGAAGCTTTGTTTGTAATAATTTTTTTATTATGGAATTTTTCAAATCGTAATGGCAATCAAGTGGAGTTGCTGTACATTTTCGATGTTTAAATGCTATCGAAACATGTCACTTTCATTCAATTAGAAGTAAAATACTAACTTATAAAATACGAACTTAATAAGTTAGTCCAATCATTGGGTAGTATTGCCTGGAAGGTATTTCGGGAGCAATGAAAATTGTGATTTTATAGATCTTGGTGCGCTGTTTCCGAATTTCTACTCCGCCATCTCGTATCTTCGCCGGTTGCGCCTCCATGTTGGAAAATGGTGTGCAAAACACTTTTTTGACCATAGTTTTTAGTTCATTTACGTTATAAATTGTAAAAAATACAATTTCCTATCATTTATTTTAATACATTTTTTTGTAAAATCAATAGAAACACTTTCTATCATAGATAGACTTCGGAGGCTAGAAACAAAGACTTTAAGAAAACCCGAGCACATCATTCCAAAAGTTTTGTCGTAAAGCGACAAATGAAGACATTTTTAATCGACTCGTAAGATTCTTAGCAGTCCAGCATAAAACAATCAATAAAACAGCTATATCTGAGGGTTTGAAAACTCTTCTCACAAGTGAAGACAAAGAGAATATTGAGTTTGTCGATGCTACGATGATGAATTCGGATGTAGAAGATTTTGATGATAGCGAAGATACTACCTGTAGTTAATTTATAAAGTCTGTTTATGTATTGTTAAGTATTATTTTATTTTTAGTCAACTAAATTTTATTTTTACCTACTGAAAGATAATGTTAAGTATATTTGTAATACCTATTTTTTCAAATCTCTAAAAGGAACACTATGTAACAATAGATCTATAAATAGATTTAGGCACGTCACGACAGCAAAAACTATTTAGTTTTTGAGATTTTTATTAGACATTCGACATATGTATTTCAATCAGTAAGCACTTTCTCTTCTGAGAGCTCTGTATTAAACATGTAGACTCTAGCACGCGTTGGTTACGTTAACTTCCTAAATGTTATTCAAACGGATGTGAATTAATAGCGCTGATAGCACCATACACCTCTCCCCACCGCCTTACTGCTCTATATTCCGTTGCCGAAACTCTATTCGAAACATCGTTCTAAACAAAAATAGCAAAATTGAGTGGTTACAAACACAAGTGTAATACAACTTCTTGGTCGTCAAAAGGTGACATTACTTTTCCCTGATAACTATCAGTGTGTATCCAGTTGCAAAGAGGCAGCGTGCAAATATTACCTATACATTAAAATAATTTTGTTTTTATATAAAATAATTAAGAATAACCAAAAATATAAACAATCTCTGAGATCTTTCTGAGTAATTTAACTATAATTATAAAAAAATACACTCAAAAAACCACAATTATAAATAATTCTAAATACAGAATAAAACGCCTTCATAGACAATCATTTCACCAGAGTCAATTTAAATTGTCTGTAATTCAAATCCTTAATAGGTAATTTGTTACACATATATTATGCATTATTTTATACAAGAAGGCTATGGTTTGGATCCATATAACGAATAACAGTATTGAGATCTAAGCTGCCTATTGAGTTTTGCGGATGTAATTTTACATGTAACAGAAAACATCTCTAGTGTATGTACATACAGGGGAAGGGGAGAATATTTAAATTCCTGAAATGTGGTTTGTAGCTGTCCATATAATCTGCGAGAGTAATGGCACGGATGCTTTTTTTCTATAGCTTACAAAGTCCATAATTGAGCACTGATGATATATGGCCTTGCTAAGTTGCCAGAACTGCCTCACGAGACGCCGTCAGTCGAAGCCGTTTTAATGCGTACTCGAAGCGATCTAGTATTTTACACATTTGGTTAACTTGACTTTTCCAATTAAGATCATATTATAATAAAATATTTAATAATTTTTATATTAATTTTGAAGTCAACAACTATCCGGCTTCATTCCCTTGAATCCCTTTCTTTCATAGGTAAATCGCTCACATTGAGCTAAATCGCTTACTCATTGTCTCGTGCGGTCGCCTCCTCCCTAGTGCGGTCACCTCCTGCCTAGTCCGGACGAAATGTTAATAAAATAAGTTATCGATATATAACCAAGCACCCCTTTGCAAATGTTCAACATTTGCGAATGGAAACTTCCGCACCTTTAAAAGTTTTGTTACCAATGTCACTGACGTAAGATATAGTTTAGGTTATCCCCTGTTAGTTATTTGCATGCCGTAGTTTTAGACGATCAAGCGTCTCCTGACCGCTTTTTAGCTTTTGGTGTATGGGCCGCTTCCGTTACTGTCTCTGCGTTGATGGTAGGGAAGTCTAAAACCGCTTTCTTACTACCTCCTATTTCTTCTGATTAAGTTTGTGCGGTTTCCAAGACAGGCGGTAGGTTGTCGAAGTACAGCCTGTGCGTCATTGCACAGATGCATTATTTATTGATCATTCCATCAGAGGACGCCACTGTTGATCATGGTGAACAGGAGTTGCAATGGCGGGACAGAGTGGCGGGTGTGACCCGATTTCCTTAACTTTTATCCGACCTTACCTAAATATACACCTTATCATTTGATTATGATATTTGAATACCTATTTAATAATGATTAAAAGTCAAATAATTTTCTAAATGCCTGTTTTTGAGTTCTTCAATTTTAATTAATAATTATGGATGACTCATGGCTATTGTACCGGACGCTAGGTTTTTATATAAACTGCTTACCTTTAAACATCAACGTAAATAAGATAAAGCAACGCCTCCAGAAAATGTAAACAACAGAGAGAAAGCCGTCGAGATTGAACAACAAATTATTTCTAATGCAATTTCTTGCTTAGCTATTATCATAACAGACATGCTTGTTTCGGAAAATAAAAAAAACAACTGACTTACTGAAACAAATAATGGTTGCAACCCACGTCTTGTGTGACATCTAATACGCGGACTCCATAATAAGAAGAATCTTTTTCTCAAGTCCCCTAAAAAGAGATGTGAAAGACCAAATTCAACAAATCAAAGTAGATAAAGAATTTTTAGTGATAAAAGCTTTTGTCGCATGTCGCTGAAGAAAGCAAAAACCATATCCATGTCAGGTGCTATAATTCCATCGTGGCCGATTTGAAAACAATACAAGGATCCTCCTCCCAAGACTGGACATTTATACTAGAAGGCTCCGCAACCCACCCCAAGGCAGACCGGGTCACAGAGGAGCAGGGAGCCTACATTCCAGCAGCGGCCGCCAGCTAAATCATCGAAGCTGTCATCAGCGAAACAGAACCAGTGTCAATATGGGCGCTGCTAGGATTATTTTCTGAGAGGTACATACATTTGCATCTACACAAGTAAACGCGCAAGAGTACCATACTAAGCCCGTAAAATTAAAAAACAAAAAAAACTGGCGACCTTTGTTTTAGGTCTCCATCCCAAGGGAGCCCTTAAACTACTCCTGTCGGGTGCCGTCATTCCACCCCCTAGTTACGCCACTGCCTGCTTGTGTCATCGGGTAAAAAAATTGTACTGTACTTTCTTTTCTGATCTCCTCCCGGCCCCCATGATAAGGTACGCAGATAGATCGTAACAGTTTTTCAAACAATCGCTTTGAATAACTGATGAACTATCTTTTCGGAATTAAAGATAACAAGATTTAATTCTCTAACCCTCATATCTCGACCTCAGTGGTGTAAACAGCCAACTGCTACGCTAGAGGTTCTGGGTTCGGCGGGGGCGGGACTTTGTGTTATTTGCAAGACGCATTGTTTCGCTTACCGGTCTTGGATGTTGTATTCTTATCTATTCTTATGTATGTATGTATATACCATATCGTTGCTTAGTTCTTGTGACACAAGTTCTTACGATACTTACTGCAGGGCTGAGACAATGAGTGTGTTGTGATGTGGTTATATACAAAGTTCGTATCCTAGAACTCCTGTATATAGTAGCGCTGAACAAAAATAGTTTCAACTTTCGATCATTATTTTCTATCCATCAGAGATGTATATGTGTCAGCCTTTTCATGGTCAATTTATATCAAGTAGATTCCTTAGGCCGAAACCAAATGGTTAAATGCGCTTGAAACAAAATTTCTAAAACTAAAATAAAATTTATTCAAAGAAGCCATTTTAATTTACAATTGCACTTAAAAGACGCTTGAAAGATTTACTTCGAATAGATTACACATCAAAAGAATGTTTCAGAAACCTTAGTATAACCAAACAATCACAAAGGAGCTCCTATGTACGAGCAGGAACCCACAGGACGTAGCATATGCCCTCAATGAAATATACAGTGGCATTTACTTGGCCAAGACTTGTACCAAGTCTCTGTCGCTGAAGCGGTATACAGGTGCACAAATCTCGAAACATTATACCTAGTCCACACTCAGGCTGAGAAAGCTCTTCTAATCAGCCAGGGACACGGTACTAATTCTGGATCTCGCACCATTACCATACATTAAGCACACGGGCAGACATACATATAATCAGTGGTTATAGTACGTACATCTTCTCGGAATTACCATCTTCTTCAACGCGTTCCTCACGCCGTAGTCGCAATCGCACCAGACTTTTTTCGAACTTCGATTTTTTGATTATATTTTGAAATAATAAAAAAAGATTTAAAAAAATTGTGAGTAATAAGGTTTCCAAACCAAACCGATCAAATGAAAAGAATTTTAGAATGCTTTTTATGAAATCCTATGAAACCTCATCCTCATCCGCGTCGATTCATTCGAATCCTGTGCGAGGCTTCCTTCGAGGACTTCGATTTCGTTATGGGGAAAGGGATGAGCTATTTATTTATTTATTATTATTAAGGCAAGCCAACAGTACATGCATCACAATTATATAAATACACATACACAATTTTCACAGGACATATACACATACCAATTAAAGGCAAGCACAACATTTACAACAATAACATAGACTTATTAAAAATCGAAACACAAATTATTAAGAGAAATAACATATCAAGAATTCAATCAATAATTTCAATAATAATTTAATTTATTTACGGAATTTGATTGTTGGTTTGAATTGGACATACATTTTATTATTCTTAATTTAAATTTTACCAGTGAATAAAAAATATATCAACGTCCGGATCGGAGGCATTGGTTTCATTGTACGCTCTACGGATTCTTTGGAACGGGGAGTGACTAAACATGTTTGTTTTGCAAAGAGCCAGACTAAAAATTCTAGAAACAGGGATTCTAGGTATTCTCATCGGCACAGTCAGGGAGATCTGCTCTGTTACTGACTCACATTTAATAATTCCATTCACACATTTGTGCAGATACGGAAGATCATGCTGAAAACGACGATCTCGCAGCGAGCGCATATTAAAAAATGTAAACGCTCGTTGTACGGACATCTGTGTGAAATGCTATCCGAGACAAATGCTAGATGTCTAGTAAATACTCGCTGGACTGACTCTAAGCGTAGCGAGTGTACTGCATATGTTGGATTCCAAGCAACACAAGCGAACTCTAGCTGACTTCTTACGATTGCGTTGTACAAAGTAATTTTGGTTTGTACAAAAAAACATTTCGTCTTTCTTCTCAGGAATCCCAGCAATTTAAAAGACTTGTCGGCAACTGCATTAATGTGAGTGTCAAGTTTAAGTTTGTTGTCTAAATTTATGCCGAGGTCTCGTACCACTGACTCCTCCTTAAGTTTCTCACCACCCACGCAGTATGATGATTCAACAGGGCATTTTTTGCGAGTAAATCGCTCAAACATGCACTTTGCTGCATTAAGAGTCATATTATTGGTTTGGCACCACTTATTTACATTCTCCAAATCGTCTTGAATTAAATTAACATCATTATATGTTTCTATTGTGCGGTATAGCTTGAGATCATCGGCAAATAGTGAATATTTGCAGTGGCGAATTTCTGCAGAGATATCGTTTATATAAGCCAAGAAAAGAAGAGGTCCCAAATGTGATCCCTGAGGTATACCAGATTTGGCCAGGTAAACACGAGACTCATAACCATTAACGACTACAGTTTGAGGTCTTCGGTCCAGATAACACTTAAACCAGGATAGAAGAGAGCCGTGTACCCCAAACGAATCCAGCTTCCGCAAAAGGCGAGAATGACTTACCTTGTCGAAGGCACTGCTGAAGTCTGTGTAGACAGCATCAATTTGTTTACCCTGGTCGATTTCTTTAGCAAGGTCGGAGATGTAGCACGTCAAATTTGTTTGAATGGAATAACCATTTCTAAAACCGTGCTTGCACGGAGTAAGGTATTTATCCAAGTGCTTAGTAACAGACGGACAGAGGAGTGACTCAAAAATCTTAGCTGGACAGGACAAAATTGCGATTGGCCTATAGTTTTTGACATTAGACTGGTCTCCTTTTTAAAAATGGGTACTATCCTAGTATTTTTCCAAACTAAAGAAAAAGTTCCTTTTGCCAAAGAGTGATTAAAAATGGTTGAGAGTGGAAAAGCCAGTGTTTTTGCGAGTTTCTTATAAAACATTGTGGATATTCGATCTGGACCAGGACTCTTAGAATCATCTGGACTCCTAAGTTTATAGAGAACTTCCTGAGCAGAAAATTTTACATTACCATTAAGAGTATCATGGTGAACTAGAGATATTGGGCCTAGCTGCAAGGTGTCTTCCGTGTATACTGAGGAAAAGTGTTTTGCAAATAAATTGGCTATGTCCAAGCCGTCAGAAGCGGTAACACCATCGAGTGACATATTAGAGGGGATTAAAGAGGAGCTCTCGCGTTTGTCTCGTATGTATCGCCAAAAAGCTTTGCTGTTAGCTATGGCATGTTCAATTTTACTTTTGTACATCTGATGGCAACCTCTAATAAGTCTTTTGCACCTGGCACGTAAAAGTTCAAACTCAATCCGGTCCCTGGGATTTTTGTACCTTCTAAACTTAATCCTTGCCCTTTCTTTTTCGGATAACATTTTTGACAGGTGCTTCGTAAACCACGGTGGATTGTCCCTTCTCCCAACCTTATTCTTAGGCACACGTTGTTCAATAATGAAACCTAAAGTGTCATAGAAAACAGTGACCATCTCGTCGGTACTTTTGCAAGCACTAAACTTTGTCAACCAGTTTATATTTTCTACATCTTTTGATATAGCATCGTAGTCAGCTTTGTAATAGATAACTATTACAAAGCTCTAAGCTGACATCTATGTTAGGGCGCAGAGCGGAACATTTTACGTCGTAAAACTCATATAAAAGGTTAGGATGATGGAAGTCAAGAGGACACAATAAATCCAATGGCTCCGAAACCTTTCCAAGTACATTGCTTAAAATTAGATCCCAAATTCTACCATTGGCGTTAAGGATGTTGTTAAATTGTCGCAAGTGGTTAACGTTCAGAAAATCAACTAAGGCAAACTCGACACTACTTTGGCAATTAAAAGGCCTAACATAATTTTCGCCATCGTTGCGTACCCACTTTATTTTACCAAGGTTGAAGTCACCAAGTATTACAACATTGTCAATGAGATTTAATACATTATTAGCGTTATTAAAAAAGTTACTGGCAACTTCTAGGTTAGCTGGTGAGGGAATATAGACTGTGAAAATAATATTTTTTTTGCATACATTATTTTTTTTTACTTTGATTGTTACCCAGAGATCTTCACAATCGCTTTCCCACTTCGTAATTCGTGATGACTCAAAATTACGCGAAATGGCAATCATTACTCCCTCTCCATCCAACCTTGACCGATTACTCTTATTTAATACATTCGAATGTTTTGTAATGGTTCGATCCCTTCGGTACACCACATATCTAGAGTCAATAAGCTCACCACTGAAAATGTTACAATTCAACCATGTTTCAGTAAATACAATTACATCATATGAACATCCTAGAATATTGTTATAAAGTTCATTGGTTTTGGTCCTTAAACCTCTAACATTTTGGTAATATATGGACATGAATTTTATACACAACAATATTGCAGCATTGACTAACAGAGATAAAGAAAAAGAAAAAGGTCTTATGTTATAAGTTTTAGCCCAGCGATGGTGCGTATTACTATAGCCTGGCTAGTTACACTTTTCCTAACAAATATGCAACCGTTTCGCACCCACACAAATTTGTAGTCTTTAGCTTTTGCCGTTTTTCTAGCTTCTGCATGGATCACTTTATTGAGTGGCGTTAGATGTTCGGCAACAAAAACTGGGTAGTTAACGCCAGCTATGCCTAAGTGATTAGACCCAAGTTTGCTTTGAGCGTTACTCCTGTTAAACTTTTGAACAGCAGCTTACAGAGAGTCACGCTGACGGGAGCTACGAAACTTAGCCACAATGGTACGACGTCGACTGCTAGTTTTGTCAAATTTTGCAACTCTTGAAACATGCAAGATATCGTCAACTTTGATGGGAAAATCGACAGTCTTAGCCAGTTGCATTAGGTAGTTTGAAAGGTTTTCCGAGCGATGTTCAGGTATTCCATTGATTTCGACGTTGCTTTCACGCTGGTGCTGCTCTGCTAAGTTTAATCGAACTGATAGGTCACTGACAGTTGAAGTTAAGTTTAGATTGTCCGTTTCTAACTTCTTAATCAGGGCAATGTCATGATCGTGGGTCTTCTTAATTGACACGCATTGATGGCTGAGAAAGGACAAAGCATCCTGAAACTCAGAGATTTACTGCGTAATATCTTTGAGTTTTTGGGATATGGTTTCGGACACTACTTTTGTAATCGTTTTCAACATATCCTGTTTAAAGTTCTCAAACATTAAACGAATTACATTTTCTGTGACAGGAACATTGGCCTCAGGATCTCTTCGTGGTTTGGATCCATATGCTGATTTGGCTCTTAGTGTAATGTTTCCGGAGTCAGATTTCCCCTCCGCGACCTTTTCACCCTCATCGCTCGAATCATCGCGTAGAATGTTGCGGGCTGGAGTATTAGTGTTACATGTTTTTGGCTGCTTGCTGCGACAAGATTGACATTTCCAAGTATTTCTTTCAGCTGCCGTCATATTAATACATTTATTTTCTCCCAAATTAGCGCATTGAAGATCATAGGGTTGCTTGCAGAGACAGCAACTTAGACACATTTTACTTGGTATTTTGGCGCGACAGCCAGCGCATATATTCGGCATGTTGGAATTTAAAAATAAAAACAGGAGAAAAAAAAGAAAAAAGAAAATAAAACGACGGACTCGAACCCGAAGCGTTATAGCCGCAACCCAACGTATTAACCGTACGGCTACGACACCACTCACCGTCATAGTCAAAATTTTTGATTCGTTCAAGTTCTTGATGACGGTGGTTGTCGGTTGATAAAATATGAGTTTCAACAACACATCCGCGAGGTAGTTGGCATTTAATACACACTTAACAACTTAAATTTACCATCAAACTTAACTTAGTATTTTCGCTTGTTTCAAAGACACTGGTCTTGTATGTACGAATTTGACACCACAGCACTTACGACTTTTGAGATTGTTATTGTTCTTATTAAATATTACTGATTTTATATGTTTGAGAAATATATGCAAAAATTGTCCAAAACTTCTAATAACACTTATGCTCGCGAATTAGGTACAGGCAAATATATTTTTATAAGACTTACGACTTAATACTTATATTTTTAAGGGATCAAAAACACGGAGCTGATTTTTAAGTATTAGTAGGCCCAGTGGCGCCATCTGAATGAAGCTGAATGAGCTATGGAACAAAGGCATCACTAAGTCCCTCAGTTGCCTGCCAGTGTTTGTAGGATTTCTTCTTTTGTTGCATTTTAATGATGATGTTTTGCAGAACTGCTTCCTGGTGTAGAAATGGCCACCATCTATTTTCTTGGATATAACAACACGATGAACCAAATTGTGCGGGATATTGGATGGAATTTAATACACAAATTATTAACAACATGAAATATATAGTAATTAATTTAAAAAGTTTTCAAAATACATATTATCAATAATTAATTTTCTGTAGAAAATCAGAAAAGGTATATATAGCCAGGTCCCAAAAAATCATGTTCAGTCTATAGAATGAACTCCCTGGCATTCCCTAGGAACTACAGCATGGAGTTCTTCTAAAAAGTGTTATAATGTTAAACGGTGATATCTTATGTTCGAACAAGCCGTATACCATAGCAAATAACCTTAAAACATTATGATAACAGCCACACAAATGAAACAATATAAAAATGTAAAATTTATAACATTTATTTTAAATAATTTTATATAAGTATTTGCTACTACTGCGTTTTGCGGTGCGACCTAATAATTATAAATATCCTTGGTATTTTGCATACATAAAGGCACTTAATAAAACTGTTACAATATAATTATACCCAACTTTTAAATCTATTGCAAAATAACCAGCAAAATTGTAAAACTTCAAAAAAAAGTGTCTTATACAAAATCCTTGGATTATTTCATTTCAATTGTCAAGATATTTCGTATTTATTCCCAAATTTATCAACCCAATAAGTGAAAAACCGATTATTTATTTATTCGAGTAATGCTAGAAATTCTCAGTTGCCTGTCTCATTTGGGTAGAAAAATATGTCTTTGTTAAATAGATTAAGTATTAGCTGTTGATTAAGTATGTTGATATTGATTTAAGTCTGCGGGTGTCGTTTTTGTAATTTACCAAATTTCAAACATAAATATCACCATGTTTGCATGAAGGTATGTTAAACATAAATGCTTTAGAGGTTACGACATGTCTGTAAATAAAAAATTGGGTATTTTTAAGACTAGCGACATTTAAAGTTATGCTGTGAGGATCTCGTATTCCTCGAAGCCGAGTTCTTGGCCTGCGAACGGTATGTAGCAGACACCATGTGACTGCTGCACCTTGCCGGTGGTGATGCTACCTTCATGGCGAACCCTGCCGATGAACAAGGGTTCCCCATCCTCAGATTCTCCACCAGGGAAAGCATTCGGTGGGACGTTTGCACCACTTGTCGGCACCCAGTTGCTTGGACCTCCAACTAATACCTAATAATAAAAAAATATATGAACGATTTTAATGCTATTAAAATTAAAATAGAATCAAAATATCCATTAAAAGTATTTTATTTAACTTGATTACATCCATTAATACCGAATTACACTGCGAGAAGTTTAGACTACTCTTTAAATTTCCTGCGATTTCGCACTCTCGCCCTTACGTCACCTATTGCCTAGTTGCCCGTGTGTAGGGATGGGAATATTCCCTTTTTATGCTCGTAGTGGAAAATTATATGGAATCTTTATAAATACTATTTGCAACCACATAGACAATTGGTATTGTTTATCCGAATTGTATTTGTATGAACAAAATATATTTTTTGTGTGAATGTATATTGCTTTCAAATAAATAGGAATATTTCAGACTTCCCATTTTATTTTCTTAATTTGGTTAGTAAATTGGTTAATACGTTTAATTTTTAAATTTAAGTTCCCTTTTGGGAATATTTCCGGGAATAGTAAGCGACCGGTGCGAAAATTGACACAGTGATCTTAATCTTCTCAGCCATTTTTAAACGTAGAAAAAAAGCTTATGCTGCAAATTTTTGTAATTTTGTTTTGGCATTTTTAGAAAGAAAAAAATCGCTTGTCTAATCCATTGTAAAATTATTCGTTGTGTGAATTACATTTTTTTTTCTTGAACAATTATTGAGGTAATGAATGAAGTAATGACTGTAATTTTCTCTATTTTTTGGAATGCTGGTTAGTGGTTTCCTGCATAAACTTTAGATTTTGATACTTTATGGTAACTACATACTAATAAAATAACCGCCAAAAGTGATTTAAAGTAACAAATTTAAACATTGAACATCAAACAATAAACATCTAAAAACGAGTTTTATCGAAACAGTAGTTTTTATTTTTCTTCAGATTTCTTGCATAAGTCAAAAATTTCCGACTTAGGCATCCCTAGCGCAAATGTTGAGCGAGGCTGTCAAAACTGAAATATATATATATATGAGCTTTACTTCTGAACACTCTTTGTTATGCGATTACATGGATATTATTGGATTAATTAGTAACAAAACTAAATGACAGAAATGGCTGTCGGTGACGCGACGGTTACTTTATATTTCCTAGAGAGATGAATGATTACACAAGTAAGATTTTGTCTGTCTCATCATTTATTTATAAACTATTAACACACCTGATACTCTGGTTTTCCATTTTCTAGACCTCCCCATGGGACATACGCACATCCATGTGATGACACAAGTTTGCCGGGCAGCAGTGCCCCCTCGTGCCTTCCTCTGGCAACGTACAGAGGCTCCCCAGAGCAGTCTTGACCCCCTACGACGGCGCCGGGGGGCACTTGACCTCCTGTCCCATCAACCCACACCCCGGCTCCTCCCGCGGGTGTCACCCCAGGGAAGCCAGATGGGATGTTAAATCCAGGTTGGGGGTAGCCAGGTGGAGCGCTGTACGCCATCGGAGCTGACGGTGCCGGTTGTGCTGAACGTCAAATTTTAAATCAGTCCTTGTTATATTTTATTAGAAAACCAAAATGAGAAAAAAAACCATGCTCATATAAGAAAAGGGCAAGGCTTAAAGAAAAACATGAGTACCTAGGGAGTTTCTAAACATTTTAAAAAAGAAAGAAATTCAATTTAGAAGGTAGGTTCTTAGGTCAATATTACAGGTTAACTAGCAGTAATCACAACATAAGCATAAAACGATTACGTAGGTACTACATATTAGTTGTGAATTTTTTATAGTAAATATAACGTAAATATAAAGAAAGAAATATCTTCAAATATGTTTATTAACACAGACATAAATAAAATTAACAACATTAGTGAAAAATGAAATAGTGTGCTACACACAAAATGTACCCAACAACGTACCTACCACAAAATACCATTTGTCAAAATGCAGTCAATTAATAATGTCGTTTGTGTGTGTGTGTGTGTAAAGCTTGAGTTTTTTATTATTACGAGTATTTACCTATAAATTAATAACCCATCATTTTAAAAACATGAAATACCACAGATAAAAAAAATAAGCAATTAACATTCAAAGCCAATTTTGTCAATACGTTGCTCAATTTTGATTTTAGAATAAACGTAAAACGTTAATTTTTGTAGTAATGATGGATTCGCCATTGTCCCCGAGCTCCCCAACCCGTGCGGACCCCGAAGTGAGTGATCGGGGATGGTGCGGGATCACACCATTCCATGATGATATCTCCTGTAGTACCATCACGGGCAAACAGTCTACCACACCTCCACTCAATCAAGAATCTTTTGAACTCGTTGGGATTGATAATGCCAGGCGTGGGGACCGCTACCTACGAAGTTAGATCACGTTAAAAGGTCACATGCAGGTACGAAAACAACAAAATATCGAAGACGCGAAACAGTAAGTACCTTGTCTGGTTTCTGCCTACAGTGCCTGATAACGGATTGGGTGTTTTCCCAACCACCCAGTATGAACTCGTACATGGGATCGACTTCCCCGGGAGCGCTTGTCAGACAAACGTGACAGTTGTGAGGACCGAGGTATTCGAATTCCAACGAACCAGCGCCGACGGGACCGAATTTGTACTCTAGTTGGTCTGGAGTATTGAATTCGTCCCCATCTGCATCGATATTTTTTGATCAGTTCAATGTGCTTTGGGTACATTTTGTGGTTTTATTATTTCTCAAATTACCTTCAATTTTCCACGATCCAGTCGCACCCCATCCAGTGCAGACTCCAACGAAGCCAATAGGGAAGGGTTCTGGATCAGACCATGAAATAAAAGGTATCTGTTCTCCTTCTCGTCCGGCGGAGATGATGCCGCCGTCCCATCGAACCCAAAATCCGCGGAATTCGCCTCCATTCAAGATTTGTGGAGTATCACTTTCAACTTTGTCTGGTTTCGTTCTGTTTCTTCTTATCACACTTTTCGTATTTCCCCAACCTCCAATAAAGATCTATAATCACAATTAAAAGTTTCTTAAAATTTCTATGAATTTAAAGGAACATTCAGGGTTCGTGTTTAACAGTGTCTTAGCTAGTAGAAATATTACAATACAAATATTTCAAGCCAAAACGGACTATTTTGGGAGAATTATGAAAAAGCTATTCCTACATATAGAAATTGTTTCATTTCCATACCTCATACATGGGATCCGATTCCTGGGGGCCCATGGTGAGAGCGACGTGAGCGTCATTAGCAGCTCGCACCTTGAACTGCACTGACCCACTTGATACCGGATAGAACTGGTACTGAAGGTTGTCCTCCGTAGACACATCTGTACAAAACGGAGATAATTATGTCGTTTATATATGTTACAGCACTGTGTGGTACAAACTTATGCCTAAAATTGTTATAATCAAATACACACTTGTTACAAGTTACTTAATTACAATTCTGAAAGTGCGACAGAATCCTACATAGTAGTGACTCCTAATTACGTTACATGCATACATATGCTACAAATTAGTCTTATTCACAGGTCACGCCTCAACCAACCTTACGAGTCGATCGTTCTCTACTAACTTTTCTAAATATAGCACTCAACTTGTTGTCGGTATGCGGTCCACCGATCGAAGCACCTACTGAATTTCGCATTCAATTTATAGAATAACTAGCGGCTCGCCCCAGCTTCTCGCGGGAAATACAGCATATAGCATTAACTTATCACTTATCACTAACCAGATTGTTGCCACTAAAATAAAGTTTAACAGCTTTCAAATATGTATCATACCATATAAAACGGCTACCTTCATGTTAAAAGTACAAAAAGTAAAGAAACAAAATCAATTGTATTAACATAACATCGCCCGTTGCACTGGAGAAAAAAAAATCTTAAAATAATGACCTTTTAACAATTTACTTTCTCGTTTTATTTTACTCATAAGGTATTCATATAAATTGCATGGTGTAAAGAGCTATGTAATACATGCTGCTCATATAATTACTTGTGTGAGAAGCATGTATTTTACGGGCTAGTATGGTACACATTTGTTTTGTCACTACAAGACGTATTTTATAATAAATAATTTCATTTTAATTCGAAAATTGTGAATTGAGCTTTTTCGCATTCTCTCACCCTAGACTGTAAGATGTATTGTAAGTATAAATCACATGTTCATATACTAAATTACAGAATCTGTAGTTTCTTGCGGTATCTTCCCCAACATTAATTTTCCAAACCGGTAGTAGTCATTTTTAAGAAGAAAAAAAAAGATTAATTTGACGATTCAAGTACTTTTTTATGTTAATGGAATAAATTTATATTGATTTTTGATTCATTATAATGTGTATGAGATGCTTAAAGTATTTAATTTGATAAAGATTAACACTAAATCCGTCGAAAGAGCATTTGCAAATATTAATGAAGTTAGAGTGGCTATTGTAAGCTATCTTTTAAAGCTAGGCATATGCCATCGCGGACTTTTTGTTGACCTTAATAAACAAAACAATCTCACCATGCATTGTTTTGATATATCTTAAATGGATTAGGCTGAGAATTCGATAAAAGCTCCCAGACGGCTTGTTTTTTTTTTCCGACATCTTCAACAATCATCGTCATATTTCAACCAATTTACAAAAACACCATCCTCAAGAATCATAAATTGATAGACAGAAACAATTTTAAGGCCGAAAGTTTTTGACGTAAGCGAAACTTTATATGTACTTATAAATGTAAGACTAGCATTTCAAAGCAAATCTGTAAGTCTCCATTTAGCCAATAAAATGTAAATGGGATTGGATTAGTCAGTGAGTCTGCTGAGTCCGCGATCTGACCCGAATGATGTCATTCTGGCATGAAGATTATAATCAATACCTCAGTGACCTAGGGTTGCGGGCAATCAGTACAGGTATGTGCTACGGTTGAATTTCAAATACGTTGGTAAATATTTGGTTATCAAAGTGAATACATATTTTAATATTGTTCATAAATATATAAAGTTGCAAATGAATATACATAAAGTGTTATGGTTACATAAAGTGCTGGCGAAGGTATTTGTTTCCTCAAAATGGTCTTTTGTTGACATACCATGAAGGACAAGCACTGTCTGTTCGACGGAGAACCGAAAAATTAATTATCCATCTCATAATATGTTACTCATAGTTAATAAGCAGAAACAAGAGAAAGAAAGTTGAAGAATCGAAAATGTTTAATGTAAATAGTAGGTAAACATTAATTTATAAAAACTAGATTAGTGGCAAATGGTTGTTTATGTTTTATATTAAAAATATAGAAGATAAAGAAAAGTTATAAACAACAAAAATTTGTTCTCTATTTAAATATCACAGAATACCGACAATACGATAGTTACAGATAGCAATTACCAAGTCTGCTTTGTGTTAATCTAATTTTTAAGATCATATGAAAATATAAAATGATATAATTATAACACAATGACTTAACGATGCGTGAAATCAGGACAGGTATATCCAAGAAAATTTAAGTTTACTAAGACATACTAAAAGACATTTGTGGGTAACAAACTGAAACGGTAAAAAATCCAAAAATTATTATATGGTACTTAACTTACAATGCGCTCTGTCACAAAAGACGCATAATCTTACTATGAAGTTCAAAACAAAAATTATCTCCGGTGTTGGCATTTAAAACGAGACGTTGAACTGAATAGTAAAAATGTAATAAGTAAAATAAAAGATTTTCTCGAAGTACCAATGTAATTTGATTGTAAACATACGTAGCATCTACCTACATAAACATTTATTGATGATCTCATCCATCTAATTTGTCATCCCAGCCAGTCAAGGATTTTTGAGGTATAAAATATCAAAGCACAACAAACAACTCGTAAATCAGATTATTTAAACGAGATTTCACAAAATCATAAATACATTTTTAAATTAAGTATTGATTCAGAGAATTCTGTTTGCTGCATCACCACGCCTGGTTTTGGCCGAGAGCCAATTCAAGCCGGCTTGTAGCGGCTACCCGGTTTTTTAAAAGTGACAAAAATAAGAAACTTTACCTTAATGTACCTTCTTTATTGCATTGTTCTTGTACTATTTCAAGGTTTGGTTAATTTGCGGTCAAATGAGTAGGTAGTAATGTATTTGTGAAGTACTCACCCATGACGTTAGCCATGTTTGTAATAGTTTGGTCACTGTACTCGCTCGCACGTTAGTTCGAATCGCTAGTTGTTGATCGACTGAACTGAGTGCAAACTAGCACAGCGCAGCGCACTTCTCCACAGAGTTGATGTCCTCGATCGAGACACGTAACACCATGATGTCATAGTAGTAGCTATCATAGAACAAAACATATTACTTAGATTTTTACAAACAATTTCATTGTACGATTACGAACTAGTCCGAAGTGGAAAGGCCTTGAATGTATTGTAAAGTTAAACTAAATTAAAGTTTAGCCTACAAAGTTATTCATTTTTAATGATAGTACTCAGAAAACAATGTTTAACCAATTTTAGAACTTTGTCTATGATAAAATGACATGATATAATATCTAGTTTGGATGAAATATTTGACTCATTAAACTCAAATTCACAGATAATAAAATAGCGTTTAGTAAAAAAGTTACTGGTCCAGAACATAGGTATTGCTGACTTCAATAATATGAATAATATCTAATCTTTTCATTATAGTACCTACAAGCTCGGATGTCATCAAGGTCAATTCATCTTTTGTAGTGATGGAGCTATTTATATGTACTTACCTATGCTTAGTGCCTATCTGGATAACAACTAGATTTAGCTTTAAGCTATATGTAACATTAAAAAAATTCAAAATCTTATCGAAAGTACATCTATTTTTTTTTATTCAAGACCAGGCAAGCATTTGACCCCAAAACCGCCTGATGTTAAGCGGAGATGAGGTCTAAGGTGGATCATGCCTGTCTAGGAGAAACCTATTCACTCTTGCCTTAAAGATGCCCAAGTTAAATTGTTCAGGGAACACATCAGCAGGCAAAGAATTTATTTGTGCTTTGATATAAGCAATAGGCGTTCTTGTTAAAAAACTTGAATGAAATTATGATTTTTGTAAGTAAATATGTATTTACATTTTACGTAGTGTGGTGCAGCCAATCTGATAAAAATAATCAATATACTATTGTATTCCTTTTGAGCAGGGCATTTGGCACACCTGATGGTAATTGATACCGATGCCCATAGACACCTGCAGGCTAAGATGTCAGCAGATACGATGCCGACCACTTAAAAACGAGTAAGCACTTTTAATGACCTATAGGTCCGAGAATATCGCTTTCCGCAGCTGATTCTTCAAAGTGGTATGAGAAACATATGGAGAAGTAGGTATCTTAGATGCTAGACTCTATTTTGGAATCGATCCTAACTATTTACCTACTATCTAAATACAAAATCCATACAAAATTTAAAAAAATACATGAGTGTTCTCTTACCCAAAAATCTATTACCAAAAAAAAACATTAATTTTCTATTTTTCTCGCTTAGGGGTTGGTTACAAGCAAAAACATTCATAGCTGGCATCTTCTACCTATGGACTGTCTATCTGCCCAATTTTAACATCTAATGCAAATTTTGCCTTCTAAAAAGAGTGGTATTTCACTTTTAAATATCAATTTTTATTTTGAATCTAGAAATAAATTAATATACCCACACAACATAGTTCAGTTAGGTTTGTAATTTTTGGGGCTGGCAAACATTGATATTTTCGCCCTCTGCGCTGTAAATGTCATAGACATTTGACCTGTAAAACCTTCGCTAAGGCTCTTCAAGGTTATGCCCCAAGATTAACGTTGCCGTTGGTAACTGTAACCACAAACCATTTGAACATTTTTAGCTTTGGTAAACTACTACCTATATAAATAGAGAAACAAAAAAAAATATGTCAATGTTAACTCAGATGTAAATGAATGATAGTGTAACAAAATACCCCAGGGTATCTTTGTGGACATGACAGATCCCCTAGTGAATCTTTCCAGGTGATCTTAGAGGAGATCACTTCACACTTCACAGATTCTTTAGTAATGTGTACAAACAAACAAGTATAACTATTAAAATGCTTTAATAAATGTAAAAAAACCGATGCACTTTTTGAATGCATTTAAATGTCACTAATTACAATTATTTATAATAAGGGTTCTGTTTCTCTAAAGGAAACATGTAATCCTTAATAATGTCACTTCGTTTTCTGTCTGTCAGTCAACACCTTTTCTTTAGGAACGCAGCCACTTGGAGCTGTGAAAGAATCAACCCTTTAACTCTATGCAATCAAAATATATGGCACTTTATGTCACAACCCAAATATTTTCAAACTTCTCGTTGATCTAGAATCTTGTAATTTGACAATAAATAATATCTTATAATATAGAAAGAAATCCGAAAACAGTAAATTTGTTTTTTAGGTATATAGTCACTATAAAAGCATCCATTTCGACCTTTAAAATAATAATAATGTATTAATAGAAATGACCAAATAACAAAAATATGAGATAGGTAGAATTTACGGTGCAGAACAGCTCATCGATTAATATGACCCCATGAGTTAAGTCAGGAACAACGAGCAATTGAGAATTATTTTTGACTCAGACATCTAACGTGACTCAACATTTTATTTATGAGCAAACTTATATACAACGCCATCTCTTGTAAATTATAGGAATCGTTGCCTGCTTCGTGAGATTTCTACTGTGACTGACATGTCTTCGATGCCGCTACGGTTTCGTTGCAGAATATAAATAAATGACAAAGGAACCAAAATTTCCGAGAGATGGCAGTTTTTACAATTAATTGTTGACATTGAAAGTTGAAATAGTAAACAATATTTTATTGATTTGTTTTATATATTTTGGCTTCATCTTATTTGATGTGGATTTACTAATCAAGGGAAAGTGTTCAATGATCCACTGATCTTTAGTTTACAGAGGATATAAATTTAGGTCGATGGTAATTCCACAAGACAAGTTGACAAAAATATCATAAACTAGATGTAGCCCGTGATTTCTGCCGTGTAAATCGAAAATGGTTCTCATAGAATTTTTAATTATTTAACATTTACTGTATTTTTTTACAATACCAACAATATCTTTGACAATTAAAGCCTATTTATTATTCTCATGTATAAGCTATATTTTGGCTAAAAATAATTAAAATGTATTCTGTAGTTTTAAAGTAAAAGAGTAACACATACATTCATTCATAATATTATATTTCTTTTTTTATACGACATATTATGTCCGTGCCGTGACTCAAAAGGTCTGACCAACTGAGATATTATTTTATAATATTGTAAGGATGCAATATTGTAACTATGTCAAAGTAAAGAGTTTTAAAACACTTGGGGACGAGACGACGAGTGATTGGATCAATAAATGCACCCATAGTAGGTAATGGACGCTAAAACTCGGTAGGGTAGATTCACCCCCCGGGGATATAGATACCTACACGGTGCGCGGGAGACTGATCTCTCATACAGCGGGTGAGCAATCGATAAGGATGCTGCGTAAACTACTCATTGATTTACCATGCAAGCATTACTCTAGCCTAGATTGTAGCTAGAAAATTATTAACAACACTTCTCGCAATCATGGTTCAAATCAAACTAAGCTTTATTCAATTTAATAATAAAAAAAGTATAATAACATAGGTAGCAAAAGAATTACTATTCAAAAGAACTTGACACAAGTCTACTTTAAAAATTTAAACAATTTAAAAGTACTTAATTTAAACAATCCGTAATTTGTAATAGATAAGAGTCTCAGTAAGGTTGTTTCATGAATATAATTTTTCACTATCGAAATCATAATGAAATACACATAAGCAGAATAATTAGATGACAACAATTAATAATAGAAAAAAAACAGCGCTTTCAAATCTGCCATCTGCTCCCCAAGCAGCAGCTGGCGCGTGCGCAGCTACAATAGGTGCGATCAATGAACCCGCGACCCTTTGGTTCAAATGGTACACCCTATTCTTACCTTATCAGGTAAGCGAACCATCCGAACGCTGACGAACCTTGAAGCAGCTGAAAGCAAAAAACAATATCAGATAAGACAGAGAAGAAGCTACATAGATATTGTATCTGTTTCTTTTTCGATTGACATTATGCAAGAACAGATTCATTGAAAGAGTTCAGAAAACACAGACAACTTTTTCCTCCTTTTATACTCCTACGGTTCTAATTAGTTTATGGATGACTATTACGGAATAAAATCACAAATTAGCAGAAAAAAATGTTAGGAACGAGAAGGAGATAGATACGAATCAAGTGTATTTAAGTGACAGGACCCCGTTTATATTTTCCGTAGCTAACTACAGTTGCTACGAAACATTCGGTGCTCATTCGTAGTACATATAAATTTGTAGCTCCCAAATCGTCCGTGTCTCGTTTTTATTGCTCATTTATTTATTTTATTTTATTTTATAACAGCATAAAAGATAAAACATTCGTAAAATTAATATGACATCAAATATTTATTCAAAATATCTCTAGTTTTTCAAACAAATTAATAGTCAATTTAAAATGATTATTTTTTGTATTTAGTGGTGCAATGGGTAGAAGAAAATTATCGTCAAAAGTTAAATGGATTATTTTTAGTATTCTAAAATAAAACCAAAATTGTCATAACAGATATTTTTCCTCGGTTGTTTTAGAGATCACCAAGTTGGGTAACAATGGATATAGCAATAACTATAATTGTGTTTAGGTAATTATTGCATCCATTAGGGGTATTTGCTTTTTGTTAACATAGATTTACATCAATCAAGCAACAACAGTGATAATGTAATGCTTTCGATTTATAAACTTAGTACATTAACGAACATGGTTATATAAGTATTAACTTGTACCTTGTAAACAAATGATTCGTGAGTTTACTCAGTACGAAAAATACCATTGTTACCATGTACCATGTTACATAGTAATATTTTCTAAATAATTTAAATTTCAGAATATTGTAATCTACATAAACAAAATAGAGTACTATGAAGAAAAAGAGTTCGTATTATTAATATGATATAAGTACATTGCAAATACAGACAATGTTCATCTACTTAATGGTTTAGACCCCAAAATAAGCCCATATACCTAATTTCATTTTTTTTATTAATATTACAACCAAGGTTTTGGATCTTTAAGGAAAATTCTGGGTGATTGCTTAATTCAGTGACGGTAATTGCTTGGAAACGATTTATAGATAGGGAAATTGTACGTTTCAGGCTTTGATTAGATAGAGATTAACAATCAAAGGCTTTAGAGGATCTGGCGATTCATAACACATATCTTACGTACTATAACTTATTAGCAAAAGAAAAACAGTATAAGCTCGATATAGATAACAACGACGTCTTTCCTCACAGCAGCGTTGTCAACGCTCGAATTTTCAAAAGGTTTTATATCTAACAGAAAGAAACGATGAGCCGTCGCCAACACAAACCATATATGTATCACATTTTATTGTATTACGGAGCTCACGCTCATAGACATATTATTGTTAAACTCTTTCTTATCAAGCAAGCATGCCGTCGTCAGTCATGGAAGACATAATTACAATGCCCGAGTGTGATAACGAGGCATATGATTAGTTGTTGGGTCGAGAGCAGGAGGTGGCGGGAGGGTCCGAGGGTAGCAGACATGGTGCGAGGTAGGGCAAGTCTCGCATGTGGCCATCACCGGGGCCCCGGCCGGCGGCGCATCTGGAGCGCGGGGGGCGCGGCGGGGGCTAAATTTAGTACCGGAGCGCCACGTGCGCTACGACCATCAGTCTGCGCCCAACCACCACGACGCATACCCGCCCCGCAACGGCCCTGTGTTTAACAACCACTACAATCATATCGCAGCGACGCGGCTGCCGGTGACAGTGACCCTTTTCATTTCCGAGTGCAATTGTGGCCGTCGCGACGGAGGCTGTTCAAGGCATGTTGATGGCTGGCGCGTTGCCGGCCGAGTCCGAGGGTCTTCTGGCCCTCGGGGCCCTCCCGGGGCAGAAGGATACCACCTGGACAAAACTCTTCGTCGGGGGCCTTCCCTACCACACCACGGACAAAAGCTTAAGAGAACACTTCGCTGTATACGGAGACATCGAAGAAGCTGTAGTTATAACAGATAGACAGACTAGCAAAAGCAGAGGATACGGATTTGTAAGTATAACTATATATTGACCGGATTATTTAATTTGAGGTTCAGAATTTGGATTACAATAGGGATACTCAGCAACAATAATTGAGAACAGTTTTAGAATTACCTTTTTAGCTTAAAAGGCAAAGGCTGAGACTGAATTTCAGCCGGTGTGTGCAAGCTTTGTAATGACACGTAGGTACTCCTGAATACGTATGTAGGCAACGAAACGGTAGCCATATCGCACAGTTTACCTGTTATCGCAGCTACCTACATCGCACATAAATACGTTACTTTTATGCCAATTGTACGTATACAGTACGGCACAACACACACTCCTATCGCAAAATTACATCAAACACGGAAGTTAAATGTAACGCAGCCATACCTGTCATTCTGTGTCAACTGAATATCCTAACTAATATTTATATTTTTTATGTAGTTAATTGTTGAAAATACTTTACTGAAATTACATTCTTGGTGGCGTTTATAATCATTGAATATTGCTTTCGTTCAAACCGTGAACAATGGATTAGTAGCTGTTTGATTAACCATTTTGCTCTTTTATGTAAAAAGTCTCTTTTGAACCAAAATTAAGACATAAAAAGTTGTGAAGAAGCAGATGTGCGTTCATTTGTTGAGCTGTTTGGGTGGAGTGTAATGAAGTTTGAGGCTTACGTAGGTACGGAGCGGGGTCCGTGGGAAATGAATCACAATCCATTTCCATCGGGTGGGGTGATCGTAGCTGGGGAGAGAACACGTTTCGCTGCACCCTCGGCGACATCCAAATGCCAGTAATAATCGCATTGCATCGTACATCAAATTTATTACGCACAACGCAAACAAGTTTGCTCAGCTTGTATTCATCAAACAGTAGGTATCATATTGAAATTTCTACGTTGAAGTAGGTGATATGCGTTGTTCTCCAGTCCTCTGTTAATATATAATTATTTTGCCGCTAGTCTCTTTTGGCATTCATCCGTCCTTTATTATTAAAAAAATACTTTAAGCGTTTTAAAACAACTACCTTTAAAAATATAGATGCAATTTGAAATACTGCCTTAATTCCCAAGTCTAATTAAATCATTCTGTTATAAAAAATGTTCCAGGAACGTGCTAAAGTATGACATAAAGACAATAGAACGAAACGCGATATGGTGCGGGTCCCGGGGACCAAGTAGGAGGTATTGTGTGCTTGCACAAATTAAGTTTACTCATGAATTATACCATTTTCATCTCACATACCCCTGACATAAAGGTTTCAAGAGGTCCAACTTTATTAAACAATACTATAAAAAGGTTTACACGAGACTGACATGAACTGAAGGAAGTTAAAACTTACCACCTACTGTGTGGAATAGGTAGGAAAATTTGAAAGAAGTAAACCTTCATACCCACAATTCATTTTAAAGAATCCCAAAAAATTCAGTAATTATTACTTTTTAAATAAAAATTTTAAAGGTATCCCTTGATTCTAAAATGACCCAGTAGATATTTAATGTAGTTCCGCAGTTGAAAAATGTGTATTTTTTTATGAAATTCTGACATCAAAAATGTTCAGTCATGTCCGCACTGATTCTCCCTACTATGACTTTAAAAGTAGTCATAAACTTCAGTATATACTCCCACCAGAAGGCACCACACACCCAGAAGTCAGAAGGCTAAAACACCCTGATACAGGCCATTCCAAAGTGACTGGTGGGACATGTTACTGCAGAATGTTGAATGTTTCGACTCGTAACTATAAATATTTGAATCTCATATGACAACGAAAAACTAATATTACAAAAGATTATTACCCAACCTTTAATTCCTATAACCACAACCACAGCGAAATTTTTATTGATTTGGATCAACATGCTGTTCACCTTCCCTTCTGTGCTATCAAAAGAAATTGTAGCAAAAACATACCAACGTGTAATTAAAAAGGCGTGATTCATTATACAATTGAGGACCTAAAAATTAGGATACAGCTTCCTTTGTACAAAAACTGTAGACAATACAAAAAGTGATTGATAAACACCTATTCACACAACTTAAACACCTATTCGTTATTTGGAACTATTTACCTACTGTGCCTTTATATTAAGTTACATTCAGCTTGATATCTGCTTTAAAAATATCAATTCGTTAACCGTATACTTGGTTCTACCAAATGTATAGTTCGGTTAACTATTTCTTTTATTTTGAATATATAAATTCAGACAACAGCACATATTCCTTTTCTCGTGAAATGGCGCAATGGTGATTTTACAAATGAATAAATCACTAAAGTGTAAGAACGTCCGGAGATCTAACATTAGGATTAATATTTACCCTTTGTATTACTTGTCCTTTGTCAACCTTCAGTAACAGTTACCTAAAGTAAACAGATTTAGATACTGAAATTATTAATATTATTACACAAATACGACCTTAGCAGTGCAGTGGCGTAAACAGCCGACTGCTACGCCAGAGGTTACGAGTTCGAATCCCGGCGGAGGCGGAACTTTGTGTTATTTGCAAAACACATTGTTTCGCTTACCGGTCTGGGATGTTATATTCTTATCCATGTAGTTTATATCACATCGTTACCTGCGATACGAGATTATATCTTAGTGCAGGGCTGAGTCAATGTGTGTGTCCTGGTGTGGATATTATTATTATTACAAAACAAAAAAAAATACTAGATGATTTCCACACAGAAATGTTTTAATACGTTAAAAACCTTTATCGGTTCCCACTTAATTTATGATCATACAAATTATGTACATTCTTAACTATTTCAAGTTGTAATTAAGTTGATTAATTGGTAATTAGTTGGGCGTGCTGAAAGCGGTCAAGTAACAATAGCGAATGATATTGTAAGAAGGAACGTTTGGGCGGAACACGATATTTGGCACGCCCCTCTCACTGTAACCACTTGTTTTATATCACGATGAAACAAACTCCAACAGAACTTACAGTTTTGTTATTAAATATGTATGAAGCAGTTACAGGTACGATTTAGGTATGTTTGTTATGTCAAATTGAGACTAAAGCCAGTAAATATAGAGCTTACAATGTATTCCCACAAAAACTTTGAATTTTATGGCAAATAATGTTTTCATAAAGATTCACATATATCTCTACAAAGAATTCGTGTAATCTTCAAGTTAATTTGCGTGTACAAAACTTTATCTCGTTGCTGATGTTATAAATGATAATGTGTCTGTCCGTCTGTTACCTACATACTTATATTAACAATAACATGAAACGGATAACTTGCCGATGAAATGCTACATTAAAATTGTTAGGAGGACTGTTAGCATCTTTCACTTTCCAGCTCGGGTTCGATAATTTTATACTTTCGTGGTAGGATTTCTTTAAGATCATAAAAACATTCAAAGTTTATTGAAAATTCGACTAGCATACACAACAATTACACCACCCTGCTTTGACGATTCCTGCATTTATTATTTCTTGGACCAGCGACATGTTTTGCTTGAATCAGCCTAATAATAAGTTAACAACACAGATTAAACATGAAGATTTTATGAAGAAGCCCAAAACAGTGTTTAGATTTTACTATAAAACGTTTTGAATGTTTTCCTGTTCAGGTAAAAGTCCAATAAAAGGATTTAGGTAGTTTGAACTGTTAGTAAAGGTGCGCATTCATTACAATATTTACAATACAAAATGAGGTCCGGGCGTCATACTTTGACTAACATTTATCATTTAAATCGATACACGTTTCCACCAGAATGTCTTCTAGAAAAAATCAAAGCTTCTGCACCTTCCTTTATTTGTTGTTTGTCAAATTATTTTACTTAACAGACAATGGAGTTTGAATAATAAACATTCAACACTTTTGAACAGATAAAATTAAATGGCATATCTTCAATGTTCAAGATTAGCACTACCATATGCCAAATAAGTTAAACATCTAACCAAATAATATTAATATGTATATCTTCAAAAATAAAGATAGTAGATATCTTGGTTTTTTAACTAGGTGAACCTAAAGAAAAAGTAATTGAAAAGCTTCTCTTGCTTGAGTTTTGTAGACCCCAATATAAATCTCTCAATCAGTCTTTCATTGGATACAGTGTACGAGTGATAAGAGTGACGTTAAGGTGATCTTGAAAAATTTAAAATATTCCGTCTAGTTAAATTAGAATTACCTAAACTGGATTTGTCCTTGCTGGGAGCGTTAAGACCAAAATTTATGAAGAAATGCGATTTTAATGATGCCATGTTAATATTTTCAGGTAATAATGGGTGATAGAGCGGCGGCGGAGAGAGCTTGCAAGGATCCCAACCCCATCATAGATGGAAGGAAAGCGAACGTCAACCTAGCCATACTTGGAGCCAAGCCCAGAGGAAATTTAGCGCCAGGTAAGTTGTACCAAACAAATTTTTAGGGCCATATTTATCTTCAGCGATAGAAGTTGACATGGCGTACCAAAGATCAAAAGTAAAAAGTCACTTTAAAGAAAAACTATCAAATAATCAAATATACATTTGATTTATTGACAGCATTTTCACAATTTACTAGTAGAACCCACCAAAATCCTCTTACAAAATCCTTCTTCGTTCTATCCAAAGAAATACAATTAAAAATAATTTTGAACTTAGGTTTAAAATCAACAATTTTTTTTGTAAATAATCAAATAGCAGTGTTGTGTAAAGACCTAACTCATTAGTTACCTACATCATTTTATAAATTTAAAACGACGAATTCCTTTCTACAACAATAACCTTTTATTTGAATGCACGACCTAAATAAATTTATTACCCATAACTATAGCCCGATAATCTTTATGAAAGCAGTAGTAGAGAAAACAAACATCCGCTACGAAAACAATACCGGTAGATGTAATCTTGTCTAATTTTCATTTGTTCAAAGGGTTAGATCTATAAATTCATATCGTCGAAAGTAAAGTCGCCCAGTCATTCCTTATCGCTCAGCTGTTTGCCGAACAGTTTTTTTAGCCATAATCGTGATATTTTTTGTCGGTTCATTCTAAATATGTTGCTCGGTACCGTCTTGTGTAACTTAACTATTCTTTTGTTGAGGGTTCCGTCGTCACATCCTTTTTTGCTGCATAGAACAAAGAAGGGCTTAATAAAAAAGAACTTTTCAGTAAGGGACTACTGTTCCTACACAAAATAAAAAGTAAAATTAAAACTATAACGGACTAGAGATTTTGCCAGTGACTAAATTCGCATAGTATTTGCAGATTTTTTTACAAAATCTAGCCAGCCACGTATTTTGACGAAATAATTTCTGATTTCGGTAAATGATTTTCGAATTTCTATTTCATACAATCTTTAATTCCAATATCTGTTACATCACTCGTAGGATAGACTAAACTAAGCGATGGCAGTAAGTTAAAAGTTGATGTTATCTATGAAACAATGTCAACGGAACTCTAATATACTTGGGTGTGTAGTGTTGGTACTTTGCGGGGGACAGTACATGTGTTAAACAGAACTTTTAGATATACGAAGCCCTCAAATACCATCTCTAATGAACATGAACTTCAACCAAAAAACAAACAGATTTAAAAAACGTAATGTATTGTTGATTTAAATTATAATTTTAGTATATAATTTAAAAAAGATTGTCAAACTGATAACAGATTCAAATCTTTGATTTGGGTCACTATAGCAAACTAGTGATAAATTAATATTTAATGTTATCTTCAAGTGCAAAACTAAATACAAGGCGCAATGCGATAAAGATAACAGAATACCTATCATTAGATTGGAATATTGTTTATCTGATTATTTATTGCTGAATTTAATTATGTAGGTACTTTATCTTGTTAAGTTGGTTGGTATAACTTATATTAAATACTACAAAATAATACAGAAATTTGTAAAGTGAAGTGTTTTTGCCACCTAATTAAAATTAATTTGCTAATACCTAGCTAGATCTAATAAAGGCAAACTTTGTTTAAAAGTAAAAAAAAAACATGCCAATTGAATAAAAATAATTTCAAATATTCATTTATTCAGTTAAGACCGGTGGCCTGTTACTGAAAATAGTCCATTAACTTAGAATATATGTCTTCAAAAAACTTAAAAGTACAATAGTTACAACCACCAAACTTAAAACAATCCTTTCTGTCCTTCATCCTGATAAAAGGTTATCAGTTCTTCCTTTTTATCATAGATTAATCGACTTTTACAATGTTCTTACTACAACATTCATTTCCCTAGTTCAGGAATAATCAGTTATATGCACTATATTGACTAGTGCAATAAAACAAAGCAGTGAAACAATGACAAGGTGTTTCACAGTGTGATTACGGGACACGGTGCGTTGTAAAGGGCCCGCTCCCTCCGGAACTGGGTAAACGGTCGGAAGTGGACCTTCCGTACTCACTACCTTGCCTCGTCAGCTAATTGATTTGCTACCAACACCGCACGCGACGCGGTTATGATTTATTCAAGTTCATTTCGAAAATGGAATTCTGTTCTGAATTGTTCAAACCTTAGTTATGCTCTTGGAAACACTGACGAATATGAGTTTTCTACATTAAATACCCAACTTCTTCATTTGATTCAGTCTTCTTTGAAATAATTCCAGTGGTCTTTATTTTTTTTTATCAACATTATTTAATAATATTGTAAATGGCGAAACGAACAGCTTAGAATTGTAACAATTTTATTTGATAGTTTCATTCATAAAACTAAAGTTCTTATACATGAAGTAATTATAAATTTGTACTAGCTGAGATCTCTGCTTCAGATTGCACTTGGCAAAGACTCAAACGTGCAATAAACAAAATTGCTTTGACCATCACATTGCATGGTCAACAACGTAACATTACAAGAGTGACTGAACATAATGAAACTTCCGTGGATCACTTGAATAGATCATCAACAATGCCGTGATAACACACTGTTGATGTCTAATTTTATTTGCCACTGTATAATGCTATCATGATAAGCGGTTCTATAAATAATCTACGATTCATTGGATGAGGACGCAAAAAATACTATACAATGTAATAAATAGCAATGCCAAGGTTCCGCTTAAGATCTTTGGTGATAATGACGTAAAAACCGTTTGGGTGCAGTCAGCAACCTAAAAAAAGCGATTCGAACGACTAAAAACAGCTGATCGTCTTTGTAAAATGTCTGGGAAGATCGTCTGAATGGATTCGCATCCTTAGTTTGTAAACTAGCTTGGTAAACTGGAGGTCGGTGTATTGTTCGGGCGGTGCACAGCACACATTGAAAACAGTTGCGAGGGGAGGGGAACACAATGAGTTCAGGCGCGCGTGACGCCACCTGGCCGTGGTATACTGGTCCTGCCATATGCCTCGTTCCCTGCAAGCGACGACGCACGCGCACATTTCACATGCACGTATTGTCCACGCATCCGTGGCAACCCCTTAATGATCCAACTCCCACTATCGACCGGCCGATTTTTTTACTACGAAAAACAAATGTTTGGAACGTTCGACCTAACTGTTTAGTGGTTTCCGGGTACATATTAAAAGTTATAAAATTATAGCCCACATTTCATGACTAATCAATAACAGGAACATTATAGGTGATGTTAATTTCAAAATCCAGAAGCAACATGACGTTAATTACATTAAAACAATGTATTTTTACTGGCTTTGTTTTAAAACAAGCGAATATCTTCAAAGTCGGATAGTTTACTCGGTTTCGGCTGAACGCTCTGTATTATTGTTGTAAACGCATTAAATCTCCAACACCCTGTTTAGTCTACAGCTCGTGTCTTGTATGATTAAGGTTTACGGCTGCGGTACATAATGTTTGTTTACAGGCCCTTCATAAATATCTGGCAGATTTAAACATAATTCTTGAGCTGGCTTCCTGTTCGTTTTTCGCGAAAAAATAATCCTCGCTGAATGAATGAGATGACCGTTGGAAGCACTAAACTAGTCCCGAATCCAGTCCGATTCATAACAGCTTCTAGTTCGTTACCGTTATTTAAGAGGGGTTGTGAATTGTAAAATGCAATAAAGCAAGCACAGCTGGGCTCCATAAGTCCAAAGTCCCACCCAATACGAATACCCCGGAACGTACCTACTTTATTCATATTTTTAACAAACCAATACCGAACAATACATGTGAATAATCTATGTAAGTGTTTACAATTACAAATGAGCTGCATAAATTTAACCCTGGACAGGGATAGCAAAGAATCGATAAGGTAAACTATCAATTTATTTGATACCGATCGATAACCTTTACCTACACTGATTTAAATCTTTGATTTAAATTTTAAATGAATGCTAACAAAGTTTTAAGTTCTATGGCGACTGTATCATGGTTTGGATTCTTTTTTATGGAAATTTATTTGCTGGCATTGATGGAGGAGTAGAGTTGTGTCTGTCTTCAGCGCGCGCGCATCGAAACCCGCGCCAAAATAAATAAGCTTTAATCTCTTCGTTGAATGGTTATGATTCGCTGCGATGATGCTGAAAAAGTATTTTATTACATACTTTTGTATTTGATTAAAACCAGTCAAAAGAAGCTGAAGAGTAACAAAACCAAGCGACCTTGCTTTTTACGGAGATTTTATTCGACTGCCCTACCCTGGCTAAAGCTCGAGTACAGGATTTTTTTTTTCTGGATTAGAACAATTTACGTACGTACAACGCAAATAAAAACCCCAGTGGGGGTGCCTCAGCCCATCATTTATATCGAAAAATCAGGTTCGATGTGTCATTCATACATAAAAGAATGGTTTTTATAGTTCATAGGTATATGTTAATTCTTACTTTAATACCTATCTACCCACGATATACATTTCAAATAAGAGTAAATAACAATGTGTTATTTAGACTGTTTTCCAAAGTAGTTAAGTTTACATAAAGTCGTTGTTGCGCATTTCAGTTGGTGTTTGTTGTAGCGTAGTTTCAGCGCAGTTGTGGTGAGCCGAACTGCCTGCCGTAAGAACGCTGGCGTCGATTATGAAAACATTGTTAAAGTTTTATTATACTTGTGCCAACGAAGGCCGACACAGCACTTGTACAAACAAACATACACGGCGACACTATGTTGAATTATTGAGTGGAGCGAGCAACTCGGTAATCGATTCACACCTATCTACCAACTACTGAAACTTACCGACGAAATAAAAGACCGCGCTCGATAATGAGTTTACATTAATTTAAATCGAATAATGCAAATCGAGTCGTACACATTCAAATTTCCTGCCAGTAAACATTCGAGGGTTAATTGTATGCGACACTTCTGAGTTATTGGACTGTGAATTTCGCTCAAGAGAGATGTAAACGGGCAAGTCATCATTGACTAATGAAGAGTCCGGGTGGTTGATTCTCAGGTTTGCTCGTCGCGAGGGCTTGTGGCGGGCCCTATGTTTGAATCGCGTGCGCCGCTCGCCCTTCGCCGATGCGCATTACTTATGCATGCCCTGAACTTCCACCCTCTGCGCATTCTCTACAAACACTACTTTTATTTTGGCTTCGTGGATTAAGCGTTCATTGCACCACTGCGTATGCACGCATTCATGTACTCGATCAATACTCTAATAGTATGTCTGAATAAATACGTATATAAAATGTTAAGGGAAAATAATTATTGATTCTTCCTCTGGACATTGTTCAAGCGTCGAGACATTATGGTTACTTTGACACAAAGTCACTCGACTGATTATATCAGTCTTGTCTACGATAAACGTGTATTGTCATTTTATTGTCTAGAACGGAAACAAGTAATTACTTCAACAGGCTGCTGCAAGCGTTCCATTCAAAGTATTTTATCAAGCTGTTGGCTTTGCTTGGTCATTGATATGCTTAGGTTTTATTTGAACTAAAGTGAATCTAGTCAGACACAGTCATCTATCTACTCATTATGAGTACGAAGGCATGCAGATAATCTACGACGTCATACGAAAATAACCTCGGGAGTTTTTGAGCGCGATCCAAGTAAATAATAGCATCTTCCGTGTCATGCAAATATGCTGCGCGTGGATCAAGTCTAATTAAAAATGTAGCATAAAGACAAACTAACTGGCGATTTTAATGACCCTTAATTAAATTACGGGGAACTCGATCCTAGATACAGCACCTACAAAGTGTTATAGAGACAGGAACACTCGAGTGTAGTGGATCCGGTCCCTTGTGTCGCATCATCTGTAACTCAATCCCCGGCCGCGACTTCCGCACGAAGCCCTGCGATCTCTCGATAATCCTACATACTTTAAATTACACGACCAGGGAACAATGAACCTTCGACTTATAGGTATTTGATACTTTAAAATGCTCGTAGGTAGTTTTCTTCATGCCTTTATTATTTATGTGGAACAGCTGTCGGGTGTAGAGGATGGTCGGAGCCGCTCGCCGAGTCCGTTCAGCGAACGACACGGTTATTTATAAAACAGAGTTGGTCTCGTTTTGTCTTCGGTGCGCTCTTTATTTTGTCTAAATATACGCAGTTTTGGGATCGTTCGTCGCCGCGGCCGCCTCCACGACATCAATTCTGGCGCGCGGCCAAGAGCTCGTCTCGAAACCATCTTTTGTCGATCATAGATGATGCTTCTCTTGTGCAATGGGCAAAATTAAAGCTCTACTTGAAACATATTCAATTCACTTCTACTCTTTACATTTGAGCACTATCTCGATCTGTTTATTTATATTTTAATATAGACAAGAAGGTGCTTGTACATGCTTGGAACGTCAACGCCTGATGTGTCAACCTATTCCAAACCCTCTAACCATCTTACTCCGAAAAAACTATGCAGGCAAATTTTTAAAGAAATAAGTGAAATTAGTTAGTGGTCGTTTTTTAGAAGTTTGGGCGTACGTATACTCAAACTGCAATAATTCGAACGAGAATACTGGCTAAACTGAGATACTCATTGTCAAAAATATCTTTAAAGTTCGCAAAATCTTCCCCATAATTCGAACTCATTCGGATTGATAGTGACATGAGATAATACCCTGCTGGTGGAGTCCAGATCAAAGAGAAGGCCACCGGACACGTCCGGCTGTCGTGGCCATGAGTCTCACCGGGAGTTTGGACAAACTGGGCCACGAATGGTCCACATTTATTCTTGTAACATTAAACTTGCTCG
Organism: Choreutis nemorana; assembly: GCA_949316135.1. Lineage (NCBI taxonomy): Eukaryota > Metazoa > Arthropoda > Insecta > Lepidoptera > Choreutidae > Choreutis > Choreutis nemorana. Next base: position 8,708,561 of record OX438598.1, read on the forward strand.
ACATGCTGAAACTACAAAGTATTTACAAACGAACTTTGTCTGTAACGACATTCGGTAAATAGTTTATGTAGCCAAGAATGAGTACACATAGAACCGTGCCGTAAAGCCATTAATATAAATCTATCAGGAATCCGTTTTAATGACATTTCTAGCAAGAAACATATAGTACATGGCGTTGTAGTCATGTGTGCGTACTGCGTAGTACTACAACATAGTAATTCGTCCGCGTCGTTGTTCTTCAGAATAATTTTACTTGTAGTCTAAAATCGTATTTCCGCAGAATCCTTACAAGCGACGCAAAGTTCTGCGGCTCTGCAGTTCGTCGACCTGATCTTTGATTCATTTCAATCCTTACCCTGAAATATTGAACATTAAGGCTGAAAAAACATTTCTCTTCATCGTTTCAGGATCCAAAATTATTATCTGCCTGATTAAATCGAAGTTTCAGTTGTAAAATCACTGGATGCGTCGTATTATGTTTGTTATAGATTGTATCAAAATTTAAGCATTGTATATTCGACTGTTGGCTATTGTATAGTATCTGACAATCGATTACGACTAAATTCTATCTGGGTCACACACGGGCAACAAAAGAACAGGCCGCATTTAGGCCGAGCGACAAAAGCAATAAAAAGGTAAAATTAATGAATCAAGATAAGGTTGGTGGTGGACAGTGGTTCGACCTCGGCCGTCAAATGACATGGGATCGATAGACGCTGGCGTCGTCAGTGGCCACATCATGCGGCTTGTGTGGCACGCGACTAACCCTTCGTTACATCGGATTTTGTGCAATTTCTATCCATCAGATTAGTTATGTAACCAGTTTTAATTGCCAACAGTGGAAGTTTTTGAATAATGCATCGAACCAGCTATTAGTGGTGTAACACATAGGATGCCATATTTTGTTATTAATTGGCAGTTAATATTACCATCATGGTCAGTATTGACATCGCGAGAGGCTGGTGGAAGGACAGAATGGTATTAGCGCGATACTCGAACCGCGACACCATCCGGGGCCTCTCCGGATGTCATCCAATGTAATCGCCGATGAAATTTCACCACATACAATAGCAATAACGTTCTGCACCGGGTAAAGGTCACGCTCTTTTAGCCATTAGCCATTAATCAGCGATTTGTGATTTGGACATAAGCACAGATTATTTTTTGATTGCATGTTTTTTGCTTCCTATTTTTTGGGTTCACGCATGTGTGACAAAATGGTTATGGTAAACAGGAGGCATTAATATTTTCAATCAAATAACTTCCAAAACTCCTAACAATGATTTTGAATCCTGCTTTTATCTTACACGTTTATAATAAATGCGTTAAAGAGCAAGGAGATACTTAGGATCGGAGGTATCGAGCGTTGGTGCCAACTACTGTAAGCCATTTATAGCGAGTGTTTGTCGTGTTCTTATGATGAGGCATATATGTAGTTGGTGCCGAAGCCCGGGCAGTGGCGGCGAGCGACCGAAATAGATGCGCCTCGAGCGACTTAACAATGCAATAAAAAGAAATTAACATTTTAACGTCGCCTGCGCTAAGTTGACTCGTGTGTCACTTGGATGTAGTCCAATCTCTTCGTGATATATTTTAGTTCAAAGTCCTCTCTAGCCACTTCCGCTAAGTGAGATCGAAAATAACCGGCATTAAAGTTTTTGAATACATCATGATGAAAGAGTTGTAGATGTATCAGGAATGTATATGCATTGTATGTATGTATATGTTTCAATTTGAATAAAACACAGAAAAAAAATGTTTAAGACAAAACAAAAAAAAATGTATAATCAGAAAACATTCTTGCATCCACCTCCCTAAGTTCCGTAACCTAAAAAGTAGCAAAATTAGAGAGATTTGAATTGCTCTTTAGTTAGGGAAAAGCCAGTTATGGACTGCATTTTATTTGGTGGAATGCAGTCATTCATAAACCTACCTATTTTACCATTGTAGGTTAAAATTCAAAACCTTTATCAAGATGTTGAAATTTGTTTCAGGTTTTGGTCTGGCGGCGGCTGCGGCAGCAGGCGTGCGTGCGGGCTACCCAACAGTGTTACCATCCCCGTACGGGTGAGTGTTTGTCCTTGTCCACGCATATGTGTCAATGTTCAATGGTTCAACACTTCGACATTTGCCAGCACTCGGCCATATGTCGCATTACATATTTACATCTCACGAGACAAAAATCAGCCATCCTACAAATCTACTTGCGGTATAATATTAGGAACGTGAAGAAGACATCAATATCTTCATCTCTTAGGTTGCAGTTTGATAGGATAGTTATATATAAACGTATTTTATTTAGGAGATATGTGCCGATGGAAAAATTAAGTAAATATGAGATAAAACACAGTATACAAAAATATACTAAGGGATTTTACCGAGTAGGGTTTTTTATTTATGATAATGCTAATTTTGAATTGGGTGTCGAATGTGTAAACACATTCCTCGGTTTAATGCAATAAAAGCTGAGCTGACTTTTGTCTCGGTAGATGAGGCGGGAGAAGACTTCGGAAGCTGCCGAGGCGTCGACCTGCGGATCCTCACCTAGACTAAAATTATCAAACATTTTCACATAGGTATCTATGGCAAAGCGTGAGCGTGAGAGTGAATTTTTCGTTTTGGGTGTGAATTAGTCGATTGGGTTTTTAATGTTTACGTTTAATATACAGCTATACTGCGGCGTGGGTGGCGCCCCTGGGGCGAAAGCCCAAGATGAGGGCGTCGCTCACCGCCCTGACACCTTACGCATTGTTCTCGACACTCAAATGTTTTCTTTAATGTTTTATGCCGTGTTCGTGTAAGATTTTGTTGATTTGAATTGAGTTTTGTTGGTGGTGGATTTCGTTTAATACACTTACAATGTTGTTAGTTGTTGTTGCGGTGGTGCGCGGGCGGCGTGTGTTGTTGCGAGGGGTGCAGTGTGTGCGTAGGGCTCCTCGCGCTGCGCACGCGCCGCGCCGCAGCCGCTCCGGCCCGGGCTCCTTCATACAATATGGCGTCATAGCTAGTGCTCCGCCCGCCGCCGCGTCTAACTTATCACTCTGATTGAGCGTTGATCGAACGCACAAGGGCACCATGCACGCCCGCCTAACCACCACATCATTACTTATTCAACGGAATCCCTTCGATGGAACCTCAATTAAGTGAAAGACTCCATCGTATCATTACAGTAATTTTCAGGAAAGTTCATGTACTTTCGTTTATATATTTGATTGCTTTTTATCATTAAAATGTACTTATTTGACCTCGACTATCACAATTAAACGTAATGATGATTGATTAACGATGGACTTCCAGATTTCAATCAATTTTTTTTTTTAGGCAATTTGAGTTACTTTAAAAATGCCTAATAATGATGTATTTTTGTGTTGTGTTTATTCTGGTAGAAATTTAGCTTGTATGTCGCCAGTTTTAATTGCAAGTGTGCTCATGTTTGAATCTAAAATATGTTATCGTTACACTTCTTTTTTCCATGATTCATGCTAGAAATCTACTGCTTTATTAGGTAGATACTAGGTAATTTAATTTAGCATGTTAAAAAATAACACCGCGCTATACGAAAAACTATAATCCAACTTAATTTGTGAGGCTTCCATGACAGTATTGAATTAGAGTACGAAATAATCATATAAACATAGTGGAGTACATAAAGAGTTTATTCGCGAATAGGACAAGTTTATGACAGGTGGGCGTGCAGGACAGGCGGGGTCCTAGAGCGGGCGTGAGACGCGCATGCGGCCTTCAGTCTAAACCCTGTACCATAATAAGCCGTATTCAGAGAAAAAAACGACATAACAGAGGGCAACCGGAACATATTTCAGCCTGAATTTAACACCAGCATTTACGTGGTACCGGGCACGAACCCTCTAAAAATGCTGACGACACTAAACGAGACAACCCTCTCGAATCCTCTTGACCGTCTTGTTACGCTAAAAAGCAATGTCGGGATATCTCCTATCTTTTGCAGTTTTTCAAAAAAAAAAAACTCCTTTTGATTGACATCGTCTTAACTTAGTACAAGTAGCAATTTACGGAGAAATATTTCGTTATTCATTCAGCAGATACATACTATCAAAAACGAGAATATTTTAGCGGTTGTAAATTGAAATATGTTGGCATCTTAATCTTCATTTGCGTGACAGTTGTCCAAACTGAATTACCGGTATCTATGTTACGATAAGCAGCGACGGATGCTTCAAATATTTGTGTCGTGGAGAGTGACCGGTTGCGAAGCTTTTTATATTTTTGATTGAGAATGACGCACGGCGGCGGCGGTGGAGCCAGAGCCTCAGTCAGAACATGCCGGCCGCTACCAGCTCCTACTTACATTATAATTACTATAAATAGCCGTATATCGATGTCTACTAACATAACATGACTAGATCTGCTCATGATGATTGTGTCGAGGCTGCAAATGGGGCTAGGTATTTACTAGAGTGTGATGACAGTTTTTGACGAGTATTAATTTTCATGGTCTCTCACAGAAGAGATATTTCTTCAAAAGCCAATGTTTCTGTGAAAGGCCATCGTGGGTGTTTCAGTCAACGGTTCTTAATTGCTGTTTAGTTGTTAAGGGCCGTTGTCTTGTAGTTTAGAGACGATGTTGTTTTAAGGTTGTGTTTGTATCGTTAGGTTGTCTCCGGGCTACGTGTATGGGACGTACCCTGGGATGGGTGCTGTGAGTGGAGTGGGCAGTGGGGTTGGCGCTGGTGCAGGCGGGTTGGTGCAGTTGCCACAGCTGCAGCATGCCGCCGCGGTGGCCGCTGCCAACCACTTGTACGAGTACCAGGCCGCGGCCGCGCAGGGCGCCGCTGCCTACCAGCAACAGTACGCCGCTGCCGGGTTCGACCCCTACGCTACAGCTGCAGGTTCGTCCCCTTGTTTTTTACCATGAGTAGTATACCCCGTAAAATTCTTTCTGATTGCGACAACAATCTCTAAAAATGGTTTGTACTCGTTCGCATTCCTCAGCAACAAAGGTAAACCATTGTATAGCCTGATAGTAACCATCTTTGGATACACTCAACAACCTAAGTAACCAATATAAGGCAATAAGGGTTTATCACCCTTGTTAGACCTCTTCCGGAATCGACAGGTCTCCTGACTTTTTTTACCAGTACGGATACGACTTTCTTATTCGGTAGGAAAAACATACATGCGAATATTCTTATATTTACAGCGGACCTTTGCAATCGTAGTCCCGTCGCACTTTGGTCGTAGTGAACGAATTTAGGTATAAATTAAACGTTTCTTTGTTCAAATTATTGAAAACGAATTTAGTGTCGACATTGAACACTATTTGATCAGCTTAATAAACAGTGAAGCCATAGATGTGTTTGTCATATATATTTGTCTCGTATTTAGGTACTTGCAGTATTTTCCGTTCGTTTTTTATTGTGTTTATTTTTTCCAGCAGCAGCGGCGGCGGCGGCTGGCGGGGCTGGATATATGTCTCCATACTACACGCTGCAAGGGGCCGGGGTGCAAGCCCCACTGCTTCCTCCCCTTCCTTACCCACCCCCTCTGCAAGAAGCGCGCATGCAGTAACACCCAAAGTAACCAATACGTGACTATCTAAAACGCAAAACAAAATGTTTTTTGCCAAAAATTTTAAGGTGAAAAACGGTGAATGAGATGAGTAAAACATAGATATCAAGATTAAAATTAATACGTATGGCATTAATTTAGCATTGTTACCGAAAAAGCCAAAAAATTTATCTATGTATAATTTCTAAAGCTAGATATGTAACAACCAAAAAATGACCAAAGCTTTGAGCTTTTTACAATGAAAGGGCTCGGCGATTAGGTACTTAACTATATTTTAAAATGTAATGATTAAGAACCTAGATACCGAATTTTTATTAAGAAAACTACTTGCCACATTCATCTTAAACTCTTCCTAATAAGTAATTTAATATTGTTAAACTTCCTACTTATAGATTTGTTTATCTCTAATTTTTATTACAATAATTTTGTAAAATTATTGCTGATGGAAACAAAATATTTTCATTATTTTAGATCCAAATTAAAAAAACAGCTTGAATAACTATTATATCGCAACTTTCTTTAAAAAAGTAAAAACATTTAAAAGTTGCAGATCATCAGATAGATCAATGTTTACGATAAGTTGGAAACTACTGAAAAAACCACCTTAGTTAAGGGATTGTAAGATACGAAAATATGACAATTTTGTATAGCTTCTAACATGGCTATATCAATAATGTATAATTTACGTGTCCATATTGCTCAATGTGTCCTATACTAGTATATCTTATGTTCGGGACAGACGAAAGATAAAAAGAATTTTCTATGATTTTTGAGAGCGTCTGTAGTCGAATTAGATAATCTCGATAGGGCTTGTTAGTAGGTAAAGAAGGGCAATAAAAGGGCTTTTAAATTTATTTAAATGTAAGGTAAATGTACTTATATGTATCGCTGAAAGGTAAGCCCTAATGAAAAATATATTTTTTTCTCCGAAGCGGTACTAAGTACTTAATAGTTAGTATAATTCAATAACTAGTCCAAGTTTTAGACGTTCGTCGGCTGTACTTAGATTTGTCCTCTTTTTTATGTATTTACTACGACAGGATATAGTTTTATAAGCCTCCAATTAATAAAATGTAAATACTTATTCTATCCAACGAAGTATACCTACTATCCAATAACTAAATCATTTTTAGGTACCTAGTTTGCATATATTTAAAGCTTAGAATCCGTAGATTTTTAGGTACTTTAATGAAATAAAATCTTAGGTACCTACTTATTTAATACAAAAAAAAATGTTAAGTATATGTTTTAATAACTATAGTAGGTTAACGAACACTAAAGTTTACAACTTGTTGCCAATACCGAGGAGGTTTTTGAAGGAAATTATTTTCTTATCGCTGTGTACTTCCGCGCCTTAAATGCTAACTTACCTTCCTTGCAGATTTACTGACTTGTTATCGTAGAAAATGCAATAAAAATAATCAAGCATATCGACTTATTGAGGGCTCAGCCGACGACTAGTACAATTTAGCGGCACTAGGTCTTAACAGATCACTGAATAGTATATAAGTTTAACATAAGTTATTGTAATATTATCCTGTTATTCGTAATTTATTTTGTTGATATTTGTAAATCTACATGTTGATAAATATTTATTATGTGGAATATTAAGTGAAATTGTTAATAATTAACTGACCGGATCGAATCTCTGGGGAAGATGCGAAGATTGTAAGCAAGGTTCGGTATAATAATATATTAAATATACATCATATACATTATATAATTAAGTAGAAATATTTTAGAATGAACCAAATGAAAAAAATAATATCATGTTAGCCATATTCGTGGCCATCTTGCCTTAATAAATTTACATACATGACTACTTATTATAACAACATAATATATATTAAGCGATTATAATTATAGTGTAGAAACATAAATACATGTAATATATTATTTTATATAATATAAAACATATCACCGATACATATTTTTATTAAACATGAGATGTCAACGTATTTTCGCTGACAAAGTCCATTTTTAGTGCATTTCATCAAACAGTAATATAAGCACAATTATTTTATTGTCCAATAGCCCAGAATAATTTTATAAAAGCTACATACATTATTGTTAAAAACTATGAATATACTATATTATATTAAATTTAGGATAGTATAAATGAAAAATAAACTTTTAAGGAAATTTATAGTTTTTCAATGAATTGATAGCTAAGCATATATAAGCATCGTACTTAAGCCCTGCAACCGAGACAGCGCGATATCGATTGGTTTACCTACCTATCTTAAATGCAAATTCTTCCAGGGATAGTTTTGCAACTTAAGTTTCTGAATAAAAAAAATAAATTAAAATGTTATTACCGATTTAACCGGTGTTAATGCTGTGTTTCTTCGTGGGTATCCCTCAACGTTATTATTAATTATTTACTTATCAATGCTGTGATAATCGGATTGAGTATCCTCGAGGCCAAACCAAAGAGTAAATTAAATATTATTAAATTTAATGCGATTCTATTCGCTTACATGTCAATGAAGCAGAGCGAAGTAAAGATAAGGAAACTTGTCTACAGTAAAAACCTGAGTGAATACTTTTGGAGCTGAGTTAATAATTTATAACAAACATTAGATAAGTGGCTTGCTCAGACCTAAAAGGATGGCCTATGGGTTTTGAATTTTGGCCTAATGTATTCACATTGCGCTTGGTGGTCACGTAATGTTTTGTCTGCTATAGCTGGGCATAAGAAAATGCTCGTTGTTCAATGCATCAGCCTTTGGTAGGTATATTAAGTTTGTGCCCAAGATGCTGTTAAGTACACGAGTTTGTACCTACTTCGCGATATGGCTTACATTGGCTACGGCTAGCAACGGTTGCGATTGGAATGGTAAAGAATGTGTATCCATTTTTCAAAAAGTATCTAAAACTTAGGCTTACGATTACATTTATGTAGGTATAATGATATGCCTCCACTCTTTCTCTTGTTTGCCATTTTTTTGGGCTGGAAATGTAGGTACCTACAAATTGATTAGTGGGTGATTCTAACATCTTTGAGCCATAGATTATGTTTTTCGTTTGGCAGGTACCAAATCTATTACTAAGCGTTAATTTATTAAAAAAGTAGGTTAAAAGAAAACATGTCAACGACGTTCTGGCCTTTGGCCAAACATCATTAAATCAATGTGGAGGCACATCATTACAGCTGGTCACTATTTCCTTGAAATCTATTTTTGCAACTGTTGATTTTTTTAAAGGTATACGGTTTGGAGAGGGCTACCTGAGTGACTGCGAAAAATAATATTTAATATTTTTTGTATTTTTAAATAATAGGTAAAAGTAGATACAATTTTACCATCACTGATACCATTTTAACCTGTTCCAAATGCCATTAACATCTATCGATTTACACCTCATTAATCAAAATTGATTTATTTGTTAAGCAACTACGGTGGAACACGCAACATTACATACAAATATGTGGTCTCACAGAATCATTTTCCTTCCTTTCGGGTCTACGGGCTGGTAATCGGGAAAAACCTATTTATATTAAAAAAATATTACTCCAAATACAAAGGGTAAGCAAGCTTTGAACTAGAATATGGTATGATATAAAAAGTCAGGCATAAATGGAGATATCCGAAAATTGAAATACGTACCTACCCACATCTAATAACATATATATCTAATAATTCTTTAATCTCATGCAAAAGGACAACGGGTTCTGGATACAGATAGGATAATAGTTTTGTTGGAACTCGTATTTACTTATACGCAACGAAGTAAAAGAAGTCGTTGCAATTTTAACAAAATTGTAAAGTTTCACACAATGTTTTTGATTACTAGCAAAAATAAATAAGTAGTGGTTTCTCGAACTTTCAAAATATTTTATTTTAAAATAAAAACGCACTACTGCCTACTGCTATCTTAAAATTTTCCTTTTTATTTGTAAAAAACCCAAAACTGTTAGAACCTAACCAGTGAAGTTTTGTAGTGCTGTCGGTAAAAGTATGCATAAAAATATCATTTCATTTTTCATATCATACATCCTTAAAACTTGAAATAATTGTTACTTGACACTAGACAACTCTGAAATCAGAAAGTCATTAAAAATCTGAAATTGCCATCCAAGGAGAAAAAATGACAGTGACGTTCATAGATAGAATGTATAATAGGAATGTAACGTTAACTCTCGTCTGTTTGTAACTTATTTCAGCGACATCTGTTAATTATTTTTGTTAACAGTCAAGAAAATGTAAGTGTGTTTTACTAATAATACTACCAAGTAAAAACGGATTATGTTTTTTTTTGTGTCAACATTAATTCTGAAATATGAAGTACAAAACAACAATAATTGTCGATTTGTACCTTGAAAATTAAAGTTGTCTCGAAATGAATAACAGATGTCAGCACTGTCGTTGTAAATGGAAATTGATATCCATATCGGTTCGTGTCTCACATTAGTCTGTGTTCTTTTCTCACTACTCACTCAGTTACTTGGCGGGAACGGGAAGTGTCAGTTAGAATTTTCTTATTTTATTGTCTTTGCTTATATCAGCAGAATTTCATGTGTAAAATGCTAGTGTTCTAACCAGTGAACATCTGTAGTGCCATACAAGTGTGGAGAAAGTGAAATACGACGATTTGGCTGCGCTTTTCGTCATCTCCTAAGTAACTCCTTATAGCCTTTAGTAACCGTACTAGCATGTTATTGTAGGCAGATTCATCATTTCCATTGTTCATCTTATCATCTTAATTTCATTTATCATCTCATCATCTTCAAAAAAAAAAAAAACTTTTGATTAGGCAGTATGGTACTCAAACCAATGCCGTTAAAGAAATATATAAAAAATCACTGCTCAGTCAAGTGTCAACGTCAGTCAAATTGTGTTGTTTGTATGGCGTTCTAACACTAATTTGAACTAAAACAAATGGATTAAACTGAAGGCTTGTAAAAACGTTAGTTACTATCAGTGCTGTGGACATAATTACAATTGATAATAATGGCTGGTCAAGGCCATCAGTTTCCTGGAAATTTCCAAGGCAATGCTGGTGGAATGAGGACCGGCTTCGGCGCCGGGCCTATGGGAGGGCAAATGCAAAACATGCCTAATCAAATGGCAGGTAAGAGTCTAAAATAAAAAAATAATCTGTTCAACATAATAATATGTGTCTGAAACATAATCTGACAGAACTTATATGTAATAAAAACTGCCACAATGTTTTCTTAATTCTTTCTTGATAGTTACATATTTGTTATTACAAATAAAATCAAAATTTTAAAGTATGGTTTACTTTATCCTATAATACTATTAAGAAATGATAAATATTATATTATTTCAGGTGTGATGGGCAACCCTATGGGCAACACAGGTGGGATGGTGGGCATGGGGAATCAAATGGTGCCTCCGTACAGTGCTGCAATGCAGAATCAAATGGGAACTATGGGAATGGGACCACAGGTAAACAGAAAAGTGTTGCAATAAAAAATAAAAGTAATGCTTTTTAAAACATTTTGTCATTCTACGTACACATATAACTTGTGGATGAACTATATTCAAGGAGTGTACAAGGCCCTGCATACCCAATATAATAACGCCTTCGGGAGGTGCTGGGCCTCAACTACAATTAGGATGTGCATAGCATCTCTGATCCACCATGTGCGGAGCAACCCAAACGCCTCCTGCAGTCTCGCTAGATTGGACGTGGGCAGTGCTATTATGCAGCACTGGATGCATATCCATCTAGTCAAGGAAAATTATCCATTTTTTTGGTTACAAACAGTACTAAAATCATGTAAAAGTTATGTATTACTAACAATAGTTTGACGATTTAAAAGTACTTATTTTAAGTCCATTTGAATAAAAAATTATTTCATTTTTTAATTTTTTTTTAATTCATGGATCTAGTCTGAAATCAATTATTTTCTTGCAAGATGTATTGTTTTGGTTACTAGTCTTGGATGTTGTATTCATATCATATTCATAATACAATCTAAGTGCTGGACTGAGTCAATGTGCGAGTCATGATGTGGTTATTATGATTATTTTATTAAAGAATTTCGTATTTCAATAAAATGAAGGAAAGAATGATAAGTCTATAGAGGATGTGGAAGCTCACTTTGTTATGTGCCTTGGTTAACCAACTGACCCAACCCGACAGGTAGAGGGCTGACTGTTGGGTTGCCATCTGTTATAGTTGCTATGTTCTTAACTGTGCCCCGAATGTGGCAACAGATTTGCAACCTGTCACACTCAGTCTCAACATAAATATTTGAAATGTGGTGTGTTATGTGTAACATCTCTGTCTACCCCTCTGGAGGGAATATGGTGTGAGTTTCTTTTTAACCCCAGATGCTAAAAGGGATGTTATATATAATGAATAGAGGAAACGATAGAGAAATCTGTTTACTATGACTTTGGTCATAATGTCCTTAATATTATGAAATCGTAGTCTGTAAAATGGGCTAATATTTTATAATTTCCAGGGTATGGGTGTTGGAGTTGGTGGACCTGGAACTGGCCTAGTGCAGCAGGCAGTCCCCCAACAAGGTTTGGCTAAAAATGTTTTAAAAACTTCATAAAAATCATGTACTGACAATGACAGACATCAACAAAGTCCGAGGCCAGATCAGTCAAGCTGTTCTCAAGAAATGCATCTGTTTCTTCATTATACAGCCATTTAACAAGTACTGTTTATTTTAAATATACTGTGTATGTTTGTAGCTCTTCAGCCAGCCCCGGCGCCGGCACCGCCGGCCGCGCCGCCCGCAGCGCCGCCGCCGCAGAGTAAAGAATTCAACACCGCCTCCCTTTGCAAGTAAGATTTTCCTTGTACACTTTGTTACCCTCTTGGTTAGTTAGATAGTTTAACTGGACCCATCTCGCACTTAGCCGCTTAATTGGGCCATTGTGCCTGTCGTCGGTTTCTTCCCTATTTCAGGCATCCCAAGCATTCCTAAAAGTCCGACAGTCTTTTAGATTCGTCGAATCGTCGAAAGCCTCCGAGAATGATGGTGGTGATTCAAGGATTTGAGCCCTTTGTGCGGCTACACTCCATGATCAGATATGCTGGTGTTTCTTTCTCTTTTTGTACCTTCCTATACCTATACCTTTCATCATCGGGACACAAGACGTTGGCGGAAGTTCCACTTTTTTGTTGTAGATATTCCAATCGACAAATTCGGACGAAACGCTTCGAAATCCCTTTTATTATGCCAACTGCAAAAGTGGAATTTTATAACCTGGGGCTCTTAAGGCAAGAATGAATAGGCATCTGGGCAGGCATGTTCCAGATTAGACTTCATGGCTGCTTAACATTAGGCGGCATTGGGGGTCAAATGCTTAGCTGGCCTTTAAATAAAAAAATAAAAAATCTACATCACGACACACACATTGACTCAGCCCTGCAGTAAGAATCGTAAGAACTTGTGTCGCAACGATATGTTATAAACAACATAGATATGAATACTACATCCAAGACCGGTAAGCGAAACAATGCGTCTTGCAATCCCCGCCCCGGGGATTCTAACCCAGAATCTTTAGCAGTCGAGTGTTTAAACCACTGCGTCACAGAGGTCGTCAAAAATACTATACTATACCAAGTAGATAACTTATATAATGCAACAAAATATATATTTGGTAACTAAACGCAATTTACATGGTAAACTTTTAGCTATCTAATTGTATTGAATATTTTAAAATATTAATAAGTACAAGAAAATGCCTGAAAGATTTTCCATTTACTTTATCTTTATTTTAGATTTGGACAAGAGACTGTACAAGACATTGTAAGCAGGACACAAGAAGTGTTTCAAACATTAAAAGCTATGCAAGTAAGTTACTTAACTACCCTTATCAAATCTCCCTTAAAAACAAAGGTTGCGTTCGTTTTTGTGATTTCTTGTTCTCGAAAGATATACAATTTTGAAACAATGTCATGGGCAAAGAAGCAAACGGTTCAGCTGATGGAAAGTGATATTAGCCTATTGACACGACTATGCCATTGATTTTGCTTAACATCAAGAGCACCACCTATGCGTTGCCCATGTAGGGGTAAAGATGTTACACCTCCCGTGCCGTTAGTTACACTGACTCCAATTCTTCGAACCGAAACACAGCCGAAACTGCTTCATGCCGGAAATAGAAAGGAGGGCGGCACCAACCCATATAATCTCAGACGTAGATCTACCACCTGTATAAAAATTGTACGGGTTATAAATAATAAAGATAAAAGTATACATTATGATTTTTAGCCTCCGAATGGTACTCAACACGGTGAAAACGCGAGCAACGATAAGAAAGCCAAAATGCAGGAACAACTCAGAACTATACGTCTCCTTTTCAAAAGGCTGCGACTTATTTACGAGAAGTGCAATGAAACTTGTCAGGTGAAGACAATTTATATTTCCTTTAAACTTTTTTGTCAATATTTGTAGTACAGATGATTTTTTTTTTTGGTGGGACGTGTATAAAATAAAAGATTGATGGAGCTGTTTCAAAATAATATCAAAAATTATTGATATTATAGACATATTTTATCATTTGTCTTCAGGGAAAAATATATAATATATGAAATATTTTAAATTAAATCCAAATGCACTACAATATAATACATATATAAATAAATCATATACACCCCATTTTTTTCCATAGACTTGTTTAACATACAATTTGACCAGTAATATGCTAAAAGTGCTTTGTTAATTCGGGTTTTTTCCACCAGGGGCGCTAGACTCTTCTTCTTTCTTCACAAGTTTATTTTTTTGCGTCGTTCGTTTCAGGGTATGGAGTATACGCACATGGAAAGCCTGATCCCTATGAAAGACGAGGCCGACAACAAGACGCTCGATGAACGCAGGAACACAGAGTCCTACAGGATCGCACTTGACGAGAACAAGGAACTTACAGACCAGGTGACTTTCATATACAACTTCATGCAAACGGTTCACCTGTTGGTAATTGATACCGCCGCCTATTGACACGACGATATTAGCATTGTTCATTTAGAGGTAAAGATGTTATAGCTCTCGTGCCGATAATTACACCAGCTCTCCAAACCGTCGAGCCGAACTCAGCGAACTGTTTACGGCACTACTGACAACTTTATGCTTGTAATAGATAGACAAGAGTGCCAGTAGCGGATCCAAAGATGTTATTTGAAAGGGCCTTGACAATAATTTATTTTGCTTTACATATATAACAAAGCTCCTAACATAAACATACCTAAACTCACGCCGTAATCCTTCGAGAGGGGTTGGCAGAGGTGTTAAACACGCGCGCCACCGCCACCTGACGGAGCTCCTGATGCCTAAAACTGTCCGCCATTCTTTAACTTATAAATTTTTCGATGTTTCATTATGATACTCTATTGATGTTTGTTATGAGAAAAGTTTTAAGAAAAACTTTGAATCATAATATACATTTAAAAGAAGGCCTTTAGCATATTTTATTGCTATTTAAAATCTCCTAAAGAATTTAAATTAATAAACCATGATTCAAATATATAACTGATTTAATGACCAACAATAACCATCTCCGTTGCCATGTGATTATGACAGTTCTTTTTCTCCAGTGCGCGTTGGAATGCGCAGTTGTCATTTTTCTAGTTTTGGAGATCCGCATGTGAAATGGTTTACGCAACTCGCTTCATTAATAAATAATTTAGTTGAAGATAGAATAGTTAAAAAAATATATAATGTATCTATTTTTACATATATTTATTTAATGTAGTTTATTTGTTCTGTATGTATTTATTGTGATTAGTAGATAAATTATCCTACAGGCCAAACTTTTCGCTTTAATCTTGGGCTGTCCTTGATAGATTCTAACACTGTGTTGTACTCTTAAAAAGCTAGAAAATAACTAACTAACGGTTTTAATTACATTACAGGTGGTGCTCAAGAACAAACAGCTGAAGGAAGTAATAACAAATTTAAGGACAATCATTTGGGAGATCAATGTAATGCTAACTATGCGCAGATCATAAAATAATGTAATTAGTTTAAAACATAGGAACAATGTGTAAATAATAGGGTAGTTTAAGTTAAGATAGTGTATAATAAAATATTTAAAATACTATGCTTATCTTTTAATGTTTTTAAAAGTATATAGGAAATTGTAATATCATTCAGAAATTAAATTGAAGCTATATTGTAATAAATAAGTTCTTTATTTGATAAATCTTTTACATTTAAATACAAAACATTCTATTGTATACATGTTTGTGTATACATAGAAAATATTCGACATAAATATCAACTGATAACTTCAACATAGTTCATTATTATTTTTATATTATATATCATTAAACACCAAAATAAAGTTGTTAAAGCGCTATTAAGTTTGCATTGGAATATAAAAAATATTTTGAATTCTATTTTAATTTTAAAAAGCAATTTGTACTTTAAAAGATACATGTACGAACTAAAAAGTAATTTTACAATGATGATATTATCGCTATAGAAGTGAGAAAATTACAGTTTTAAAAACAATTTAACGTGATTTCAATATCGGAACCGTAACTAAATACCAAAGCAAACGTTTTGTTCATTTTATCACAACTTATATTCCTAGAGCCTTTATCAAATCTAATGTTTGGATTTGAAAACTATACTCTTAAAAGTGAATTTAACAGTGGTCAATTAAATATAAATAATGTGTAAGGCGCTGACCAAACGTGCATCTCACATCGGACACCAGCCAAAATCATTTTGAAAGTTGCTGCGGCGCTGTGTCCGATTCCGCCACCGCAACAACAATTTCCGGTGGGTGGGCGGTGCCGGCAAAAAAAAAAGCTGGTATCTGACACAAGGCCTACGTTTGCGCAACGCCTTAAGATTTTAAGAATCTTCTATCATATCCAGATTTTCCACACATACTTTCACTAAGTAAAATGCGTTTGTAAATTTTAGAGAAAAAACTTAAGCAAAAAAATTCTAAAGTTTAAATACATTTCTAAGCGACCTTAATAAGGTTTGTCGTTAATTCTATCTGCGTTCGACTGGCTTTTCCGGGTATGAGGTGGCTTTCTTTTTCTTTTCGAGCACTTTCTTTTCGTATGGCCGCCGGTCTACTGCTGTATCTGCTGAGGGCTCAGGAATCTCTGGTCTTGGCTGGTCTGCCTGGAATGAAAGGAAGGTAGGGTGTTTTATTAGGTAAATGATATGTACGTTACAAATGAAATTTTCTTTTGAGGACTTTTCAAAACTTCTATGTAATATGTACCTACTAATTAGGTGCAAATTTTGGCCTGATCATTATGAGTAGAATAAGAAATCAGCCAAGTCGGTCGAGTTTAAATGAACACACCGTCGTCAGTAATATAAGGGGCATTTGTTTTAATTTGATTTTTACTAATATGTATACACTACATTGAAAACTAACCAATTCAACATTGTCATTGGAGGCGGCGTCAATGTGTTTGCCTGCGCTCCTGCCAGCCGGTAGCGCGTGGAAAGCCTCTGCCAGTTCTGGGTTGATCTCTTCTAATGGCGTGTCCCCAGACCTGATGTACACTGGCACATAACCAGGGACTGGAGGAAGGAATTGCCATTTCGGTCGTGCTTCTGGAAACGAAAAACAAAACGTGTAGGAAATAAAAAAGTTCGCAAGTGCATTGTTACATCGATACGTAATAACAAAATAAAAGTGTTTACTAATTATTCTCTTATCTAAGATGTTGGTTAAATCATAATCTCTACTTGTCCGTATGTCAATTGATTTGATTTAGAAAAACGTGATAAAACATGAAATTTAATTCATTTGCTTTCCGAATATCAATTGTTCTGATGACCAATAAACACAGCACTGTTCAGACCATAGCTAATCCAACTAGGTATCTAATTTAAATGTGATTCTAGACTAATTCAATTTCTTGATAAAATTTTGCACTTAAGGAAAGCACGTGTTACGTTTTGTAGTCAAATTTGTCCCACCTACACGGTCACCTGGATAAACTAAAAGAAAAAAAAAACCTACATTTTGTTTGAAAAACATGTTAATGCTTGACGACTCTAATCGAAGTCGCTACAGTTTTACGATCGTTGTCAATCATAATACAACATTTATAAAAGTTACGGTGGAACTATTGGAGCACGTGATTGATCAGGTGGGTAATGTTACTTAGGTATGTAGTTACATTGCTTTCACGAGTAGGCGTCCCGGGTTTGACTCGGTTTAAGGAAAAAATTATGTAAGGGTAAGGGTTATGTACCCCCTGGTAAGGGTGCTTTTGGGTTTTGAAGTGTGTTTGTTACCGGCAGTCTGTAAAATCCTGTATTCTATACCAGTGGTTCTCAAACTTTTTTTTCCCCTTTTGAGACGTGATACATTTTGTGGAGCCCAAATTTCCATCGAATTCAATGGTGGATTCGATCATAGGTATATGAAGTGATGATAGCTGGTATCATATAGGTTTTGACATTTGGAGTACACTTCTTGATCTTGCTAGTGACTGTTACTGCTGCGTGTACATTATAATAATTTTAAAACTTTTCTCTCGCCGGAGCCCTAGAAAAAGCTTTCGGAGCCCCAGGGCTCTGTGGAACACAGTTTGATACAATGGCTAAGCAATTTATAAATGACCTGAAACGTGATAGTTATTTGTGAAAAATTCTGTATTTTATGCTTTTCCTCGGTATTGTATACAATAACGAAAGCGCAGCGGGTAATAAGCATACAAACAAACAATTTGAACTCACAACGAATCTAATTTTGTATGTCAATTTATTTAACTAACGTTGTCGATTTTGGCTTGTTGTAGACCCAATACCTAAGCTAGCCATTTATAATTGTCAGACTTCTAAAACTGACCAATATTATACACAGCGACCACTGTAAGCTATGATGTTAATTCAGTATACTGCGAAGCCGTTCCTTAATAGCCAGAATAATGGTTACTATTTAGAACAGAACGCAGTGCAGTACACTGTGAAACTGGGTTTTCGCCGCCCTTTTCAAATGAATTACGTTTACGTTAGATTCTTTAACGTTGCCATTGTTATATTTTTAGCCACAAACTTTTATTTTGTGATAAATAAATCATTGGTTCAAACTATTTTTCCAGTCAAAACTACTGCTAGCATTGATCACGTGATCAAAGCACTGCGAGCACCTTACCTCGAAAGCGATTGCTCGCAGTGGAAATATGCGGGCGATTCTTGTCGTGATATATTTCCTTAGGGCCTATAACGGGGAGAATTTTTCACTGCTGAGACCTGCGGTGCTAGCAGTGCACATCAGAACATACCCATTGTCTCCTTGCTGACAAAACGTGAAATCTTGCTGATAAAGAAGTTTACTAAACAAAGGCTTTTATTACTGTTTTTTTGTGGGTAACCAAATTTTATAACAGCTTAACCATTCAATAACATCTCTTTATTTTTACCTTGCCGATGGACCAGCTGATATTCTATACAATCCCTAAGAATTACCTAGGGATTGTATGTAATAGACAAAACAGTAACATATCATAAATATCATACAAAGATCATTCTTTGTGGTACAAGATGTATCCTGTTGGTGTATCAAGTTAAATAAATAAATACATCTGTCAAGATGGCATGGCATGTTAGTTGGTAGGTAATCCAGTAACAATTAAGAGTAGGTAGAACTGTACCTTTACCAGAAGGTAAAGATATCTAATGAAATCAACAGACTGCGACATTGTTTAATTAAGACTTGTTAGTTTATGGTGTATGGTTTTACATTCGCAGGCATTTAATACTCCAGTTAGCTGAGGCAAATTAGCAAGTTAACCTTAATTGTTCTATCAGTACTGTTATGTCAGTAACCCAGATCGAAACCCAAGCTATAAAAAAGAAGGCATTTGAGGTTCGGTGAGTCTACGATGAGTAGATAAGTAAAATAAACAAGCTTTACCTGGGTAGGTAAGTTACCAATGTATGCTTCCAAATCAATATTACAAATATCTAATTTAAAAAATACAATTCATTGTAGATAGGTTATTTATAATTAAAGGTCGAAAAAACCAATAATTATTAATTTATAATTAATAATTTAGGTTAGTCGAAATTTTTCATTTTTTTACGTTGTTACGTTTTATGAATCGCTTTCTAATATTCTTCAAAGCACGATTTCACGACTACTTTTAAGACCAAAACCATCAAGATACCAAGTCAATTAGCTGACAATATGGACGGTGAGACCGTTAGTTCAAACCGCTTTCCTTATTAGTTCAGCACATTCAATTACTACTCGTGATAGCTAAAGCTGCTAGGGAACTATGCACACTTGCCGTGGACTTCAAGTAGGTACCTACTAATCAGAGACAAAATATAACTTCGTGTGCAAAGTTTTGATGACATTGCTGTTAGTGCATTGGTAATTGAACAAATGATACATAACTAACTACATTTTCCTGATCAAGGTACATAGTTACAATAGCAAAAAATCAATTTGTTTTATACGTTACAAGAATCATTATGAAAATAAAGCTTCACAAGGCTTTTTGTTGTTGCAATAAAGTAAATTCAGTTTTCTATGCAAACACTAACGCTCGATCAATGCATGTACCTATGTTATTCTTTTAGCGGAGCGCCTGCCTCCATATGCAAGTAGGTACTTGGCTTAAGGTACATCTTGACTGTCTCCACATCAAAGCCGGAGATTCTTGAGGTAATGAGTTTCGAGTTTAACGACCTAGTGGACCTCAGGCTCCATTGGACGTCACTAAGATCATTTTGTAGTTATATTTCAGTTCTTACGCGCGTGTGCTTTGGGTCTGTGTGTTTCTGATACTTTCAACTAACGGGTGTACGAAAGAACCAGCGGTGCATGAGCCAAGCCAACTTTTTGCCTCAAATTACTAACTGTACCGTCAATTCTGTAATGATCTATCGAAATTCTTTAGAATTTGACACATATTGCGTAGGGTGGAAGGTTTAAATTTACACAGCTGAATGATCGCTCATCTCCAGAGACGGCTGCTTTTGTCTAGTTTCGACCTCAATTGATTTAGTATCTTGAAATAGTACTTATTCAGCAGTAAATCTTGAACGTTTTGGTATGCAAAAGTACCTAATTTAAGGAAAAGTGTTTCAGTGGTTTTCCGAACATTTTGCGAATTTATCTGATGAAGAGGTTGATTATTCATAATATCTTACTAACATTAATTTAAATTTTTTGTTAATTTTTATTTAGTTCCGAACCTATTTTTTCCTATTTTTAAATTGATAATAACTTCATTACAAAATTTGGATTGCTGAAGTATTGTACTAAGGAAAAGATCACGGGTGCGCATGATAAATTAATACCTAGACACAACATCAAGACTCAAGATAAATAGGTCATTGGGTTATGGCCTAGACTCAGATAGACTTAAATAATACGATCTCACAATTGAAATTGAAAACAATATTTAATAATCTATTCAATAATCTCTGTTTCTTAGTAATACCTATTTAATACTAATGCCAGTATTTATGAAACATTTTATCACACATTAACGCAAGTTGAAAGCTTGATGTAGCTTTTTCTTTTGCCAAGAAAGTGACCTTCCCAACTAAGGAAACAAGGTACGACTTTTCCAAATAAAGCCCTACTCTTGACATACTTTTACTACAAGTTTATGGCAAAACTAAAGCATCTTGGTTTTACTGGTAAATACAAAGTAGATATTTAAAATAAAAAATACCGATATCTATAGAAAATCAAACAAATAATCATACGTAATCGAAAGTATGCTTAGGTCATAGTCAATTAGGACGAATTTACTAACGAATTTTTTCATGGTTAGATAGAAAACTTCGGAAATATACCCAACGAGAATAATAATATACTATACTCATAATCTTCTTTAATAATATCGTTTGAATTATTGCTTCCTCTTTTAAATACTAAATGATAGAACTCGTAAGCTTCATTTTTTGGAACATTAAATAATCTCACGGTAAAACAGACCAGTGTGCAATTTTTATGATTTCTCAGCAAAAAAGGACGTTATAAAGTCATTGTCCTGTGACTCCACTGAAGTGGAACCGCTGGAACAGGTTGATCGTGTTTGTTTAGCATCATTATAAAATTCCATATAAAACACCCTCATAGCAACCCTACATTGTCGCACACCTTACATTGCTCGCTGTTCCTACTTCTACAAGTGCCCTTCCAAAACTACAGGAGAAATGGACTCGAACGAATAACTTTGTTGCTGTTTTCCTCGATATCTGCGTGACCTGAGTCGGCCATTTATACTTTTTTGGCAATTTATTTTATTGTAGTAAGATAGTGACTGGACGAAGTTTCTTGTTGGACTTTTCCCAGAACATTGATGATATCATTTCTATAAATTTTATATGATGAACAAATGAGCATGAGGATGAACAAAAAGTTATTTACGTATTAAGTTAACCACGCCGTATAATTAATTTGAGATAAAACGTAAAAAATTACATTCCTACCACACTTATTAATGAAGATGGAAATCAGAAAACAAAGTAATAAGAATAAACTTTAGGATTAATCCCATTAAATTATAATTCTGAACAATATGCATTGTTAGTAAAATATTTTTGCTGCTTTTAAAAGCTTTTTTATTATGTTTAAAAGTGTTCGTGTTATTTGTTTCACGTGATTCATTTAATGTGTTTCGATGAGCCGTTATAAAACTATTGGCAGTTTTTGTGCTAATAAAATATAAAGTAAGGTTTAATTGATTCCTTATTATTTCGCTGCGAGGATGCGCCGGCGCAGGCACGATCACGGAACAGGGTGGTCACGACTCCATACACCATTCCACTCATGATTCACACAAACATAATAACAACATACTCGTATTATGTTAGAACTAATTAACATGTCAAAAGTTCTCCTTTAAGAGTACAGAAGAGTGCCCTGCGGTCCTCAAATCTGTTCCATACATGAAATTAGTATTTCATTTTAAAATTAAAACGAATCATACATATCAGATCCCATCCCATCGGATTATTTACTTCGATGCATCGTATATTTACAACCCGTAATAAACAAAAAAAAACTTTTAATTCCATTTTTAATATTTTATGGTTAAAGGTAAAGTTTGTAATATTCGATATAAATTCTACGAGTTTTTAAATTATTTCGCCAGTAATATAATTTGTTAGGCTTTTAATTGGGCTAATACTATAAATTGTTGATTTGGGCTACGTTTTGTATCAGAAAATGTACATACCAGTTCAACGCGGACGAAGTCACGGGTAAAATCTAGTTAATATATAAAATACGTAGATCGAATATTTAATTTCCAAAGTATTGATATAATGGTAACGGTACAAAATTAATTTAAAACAAAAAATGTCTTTGCTTATGCACGCAAGTTTAAACTTTTTATTTTATTTTTAAAGAGCTCTGTCCAATTTAAAAATTGTTTAATATTTTTATTCTGTTCCAAAGAGCTTTTCAATAATATGTCTTAAGAAAGCAATTCTTCATTCAAATTACAAAATACATAAAATGTATGAACTACTTTTTAATACTGCTGTTGTTTATAAATTTATTTGCATAGATTAATGATTGGTCTACGGTAATGAGCATCGCGATTACCAATCATTGATCTATGTTTATTAGTGATTGGTCTACGGTAATGAGCATCGCGATTACCAATCATTGATCTATTTTTATTAATGATTGGTCTACGGTAATGAGCATCGCGATTACCAATCATTGATCTATGTTTATTAATGATTGGTCTACGGTAATGAGCATCGCGATTACCAATCATTGATCTATGTTTATTAAGCCTAAAAAACAGCGGACCCTCATATCTTAGGCACATGGATTTTTTCATATATTTTATTTCTACTTTTATTTTTAAATTAAAATTATAAGCTCTTTGATTTATAATCATGATATTTATATACCTACAAACAAATCGATTTTTTATTTTATTTGTGTGTGACCACTGTTTTCTTGAATAAAGATGATGATTATTATTTAATAGATTTAATGTATGAAAATTAGTAATTATGTTTATTGTTTTTCTCACGATTTTATTATTAAACAAAACGTTAACACAGACGATTCATTAAAAGATAAAATCTTAAAGCAGCAACCAAAGCAATATAAGTATTTAAAAAACAAAGTCACGCAGAAATCTTAAACGTACTGTTTCAAATGTTGAGCACCACTGGCCCCTAACGAGATATTTTTTGTGAACTATTTTAAAACAAGAAGATCTTTAATAGGAAACCATTAATAAAATTAATCTTAAGTACATAGCA
Source organism: Choreutis nemorana (assembly GCA_949316135.1). Lineage (NCBI taxonomy): Eukaryota > Metazoa > Arthropoda > Insecta > Lepidoptera > Choreutidae > Choreutis > Choreutis nemorana. The sequence continues at coordinate 8,732,271 of OX438598.1, forward strand.
ATGTTTCGTGTAATGGCAATTGAACAAAAAATGTTTTATTAACAAACACTTTTTGAGTCACGCCTGTCATGATTATTTATACCTTTATATTGTAATAAATTATTCAATAATAAGATGTTCACGGACTATTAATATTGGGATCTTAATTGAGATTCATTGTTTTAAATATTATAAATAATAATTAAAAAAACATTTTTTGTGAATAAAATTTACATGTCAAATAAAACACTATTAGGTATCTGATACAGTAATTTTTGGAATAAATAAATTTCACCTCTACTTACTATTAATTTAATATAAAGGTTAAAATTGAAAAAAAAGATTGAACCGATCAATGTCTACGATAAAATCTTAATTTACATATTTACATTAAAGAAACAATACATACCGACAACGACACACACAACAACACATAACACAGCTAGAGACTTGTAGTACATTTTGTTAAATTATTTAGTAGTTTTATTAGAGTATCTGATTGGGCATGCGCGGGCCACGACAGCGTAAGCTCGAGTGGTGCGCGCGCGCATTGAAACGGGTTAAAAGCGATAAAACCTGCAACCGATCCCATCCCACCGGATATCAAACATCTAACCGCTTATTAAAAGCCCGCAACATTAGTTTCTGAGCCACCGCCGCTTAATTAAGATGTCTAGACGTAGATGTAGATATGATATTAACAAAATAAACCTTTAAATAAAATATATTGGGATATTCAATAGTTTTACAACTTTATCGCGTTTTTTATTGTTTGTTCAAAGTTTAACATATTTTGTTATACAACAGTCGATAATAGCGATGATCTTTTAAAAGATTATGTTTTTAACTCAAAAATACCTAATATCTTGTTGAAAATGTAGATTCAAGCCGACATTGCTAGCGTTACACATAGGTACCTCGATCTAAATGTCCTCTGACATCGCATTAGATAAAAGTACAGCTTGACTATCGTTTTATTATTTAAATACAAATACATACTTAGAGATAACCATTTATTGATATGAAAATGTTGGCATAAAATTTTAGTAGTTAGAAAATTCTGTTCGTAAAAATTAAGCCAAAGTGCGCAAAAAACTATCACAAAAAATATATAAATCACAATTAATTTTGGTATATAATTATGTCGTAGGCCGATCGTTTAAATTGGCCTATCGAGATCTGGCTAGGCACATCGCGCCGCCGCCATTCTAAAATTGCCTGTCAAATAACAGCTTTATTGCTCGTATGCACCTTCCCGGTCATGCTTGAGCAAAGCGATTATTTAGGGTTGATCCAGGCGAAGTGGTAAATTGGCAATACTATGACTGAGACCGGACCCAAATTAAGTAAAAAATTAATGTCTAGATTAACTTCAAATGTAATTTGCACTTCTATGAATCAGAAGGTAAATAGGATATTGCGATTTTGGATGTCACAATATATAATGTAATCAATGTTCACTAAAACAAGCACACCCTCGCTAATAATCAATTAAAAAATCGTGCTAACTCACTACATTACGATGCGGCCGAATGACTAGTAGGGAAAACGTCAAATAGAAACTAATTGATTTATTCAACTTAAGATTGTGTACAAATTGAAATAATCCGCCATCTAAAGAAACGCCAGCACATCATGATCTGCCCAGGCAAATCTCGATCAGCCTAAATATACAATCAGCTCACGACAAAGATAAAACTTTTGTATAAAGTTGTATTTTTAATATTTCCCTGTAATTATTGTTTGTAAATCACTAACAATAATATTAAAATGTTGTTGTCATAATATGCAATTAAAAATTGTTTAATTACTGATTGCTTCTGTTTAGTATTGCGTAGATTAGTTCTGCAGTTGTCGTACTCGTTTAGGTTTCATAGCTTCATTCATATGTAAAAGCTCGTATTGAAAGCTCTGGGAAAGTCAATCGCAAATGTACGCTCAGTAACAAAACACATTCTATGAAATAATTAATTAATATCAAGTGGATAGATATACTGGTTTTGCATTGTGGGAAAGCCCTTCAGATCATTTTCTTAAGACATGTAATTAAAAATTCGGTTCAATCTAGAAAGCTAACTGTTTAAAAAGCAAATTTTTGGTAATTTGAATAATACATCATTAGAAAAGGTTCTTCCAGTTTAATTGTGGGTATTTCACTTTTCAGTGTATTTTCTTCGAATATATTCTTTTTTTTTTTTTTGCTTTTGATTGTACGCTCTGTCTTATGCAACGAAAAGCTATAAATTCAGCACTTTCCACTTTTACAATTTATAAAATATCGTCAGTTTCTTTAACGTCTAACAAGCACCAGAAATAAATCAAAAGGTGTGGTTTTTCATGGGAGTTTCTAAGGAAAAGGCCTATTCATGTGAGATTAACACATTTTAACTTCTGCCCCTATAGTTTTACGAATGGGTTTTCTTTGATTTGGAATTAAACCAAGCTTCCTTTTTGCCCCTTTATTTGATCTTTATCATTCATTTATAAAATAATCCTTTAAAAATTCAAACGAATTTCAAAGCTTTGACTTTTTTGCTTCGCAAAAACATAAACTAAAGATTTATTAAACTATTCTCAGTGACATTGGCAAGTCTTGAAGATCAAATATTGCGAATCTGGGGTCGAATTAATATATTAATAGCGAATGACTGGCCATTGCTTTAAGGAAATGAGTACTTGTTAAATCTTATTTATTAACCATCAAAACTTTGACAAAGAACATTAATAATAAACAAATTATTGTTTGAATGGATAAATGTACAGACGTGAATTGTTTGGCATTGTTTATTACTTCTAATCCGCCTTGACTAAAATGAACCTATTCGATGGTTCATTCGAATGTTGAATTCCTCAAAGAAATTATCTGTTAATAAATTTCGCAAATCTTACATATTTCTACCTTCTCAGAAACGTCTCGCGAATGGAAAACAATATCAGCATTAAACATGACCACACAAGAATTTATTACTCTTGCATTACAGGTAACATGATAAATTTAGACAAGTCAAACAACAAGTCATGGACATTGAATTTTGAAAAAAAATATCCATCCTACCGATCTCAGTGGCGGCAGCGCAACAAAAAATCTCTCTTCATACGTTTTGTAACATTTTTCATTTTAAATCGCAGACAACAATTTATTTTCGTGCGATTTCTGTCAGAACATAACAATGGCTTCTTAAATTAGTGCTAGAAAGTCTAGAGAGCAATCGAAGCAAAACATTCAGTTATAATTAGTGGATTAAAAATATAATATTGGTTAAAAGTTCATCTTCATAATTGTTAAAAAATTAAGTAAATCAATCTGACTACGCGAATCAAATTTAATTTAGAAAATAATAACCACATCACAAAGATGTGAAAGTACTATTTTAATTTGGCTTACCAAATACCTACAGCGATGACAAAGTTTTCCTTTTAATGTTAATTTTAGATTAATGATAGATTAATTAATAAATATTGAAATTAATGTTTTTTCGCAAAGACGATGCTTGTGACTAGACGTCGCGCTGCAAAATGTTGCTTGGCGTCCAGGCATTCATCCCAGGGTTGCATCAGAGGGCCGCTGCAAGGCCGAGGTGGTCGACCCATCGAGCATTGACCGCTGCGTGCAACTGGAACGCAGCTTCTTCCATCTCCATTACTTCATTTGCGAGTCTATTTGTGAATTTAGCGTCTAGCGCTGCATGTACTTTCCACGCCATTGTATTCGGATTTTACGAGCTAGTTTCTAACTACCTTCTACTTCCTTCGTCTCATTGAAGATATCTAGTAAAATTTACGAGTTAAAATTTCCATTCATTAAGTAGGGAACGAGTGTCAAGAAATATCATTTTACAACCATTGATTGAATGAAGTTCACCGTTTAAAATTCATTCCAGTTTTCTCACATATCGTCGACGATGGTGCAATTTCGCGTAACTAACAACGTACAATTACAATAAAACAATACAATAAATTAATAAAATTTTCAGAAGTTACAAAAATAAATTAAAAAATAACCGCTCTAATTATATTATTCGTAATTTCCAAATTAGATTTTTTGTACTTCTGCGGTACACTGTTAGTTACGCGGAATTGCACTATCACCTGGAGACCTTAGTAATAGATAATAATATCTTTTTTTTTTAATTTAATTTTGTCACTTCTGAAAATTTTATTAATTTATTGTATTGTTTTATTGTAATTGTACGTTTGTAAAAGATAATAAAATATCTTTTACCTATTAGTAAGGTCTCCAGGACGAATGTTATATTTACATGTGTGTTGTATTTTCTTTATTCGATTGTTTTATTTTATGTATATTTAATTAAGTATTGTTCGGGTATATTATGTTTATGATATTACGTGGCGTATTGTGTAATATAACTAACGTTCGCACGACATTTGGTATATCTTTGGAGACTTGCCTAAACAAAGTACCTATCGATTTTTATTCGAATGAATTCCAATATCGATGACGGTGTGAATCATCTTCATTGGTTGTTGACAAATACAGGTTTGGCTTTCAAATATATAGAAAGCACTTGAACGTGAGAACGGCAGAGGAAAGGCCTATTTACAATAGGTACTTATGTAAATGTTATACTATTTACGTACTTGAAGAAAATTATACAATCAAATATATAGTTTTGGTGTCATTTGTTAATTGAAATTTAAAGCTTGACAAAGTTGGGCAGGTGGCCATCTTGAAATTTTTAAAACAAGCACTCGAGCCTGACAAATAATACAAAGGCAAAATACTATTCATAAATCAGTTATCACCTTGGTGTTAATACAGCCGCTAGTCAGACTATAATTGTTACCATTCTCCATCTCATTTAGTTCTAACATACAAGTAGGTGGATCAGTTAAACAAGTGAAAGTAATCTCGAATGCAGCGATTAAACTAACGGTAGATCGAAGTGGAATAGTTATGAGTTATTGAACCAACCTTGATATGAAGTAACCGGGTCATGCGTACACGACACGTCATCATTTCAACGTCGTCTTCAGGTCAAGTTCATGAGCAAACACTCACTAAATAAACCAACACTTACACATAACGTATTGGCCGACGAACATGTCTACACTAAGACAAACATGGTTTCGACGTGTCAAAGAGGGGAAACATGGCTTCCACGTGCGATGTGGCCAATATTGCTCATAGAAGAAGTAATTACACATATTAATAATACATTTTAGCTAAATCGGCAACCACCCGTTATCCATCCACCTTTCATCTTGGTCTAACATATTGATTAAGAAAAGGACAGATTTATTAAATACCAATTGATATATTTTTCCTCACTAATAGCAAACATAATATTATCCATTATTTGTGGTCATTATTAGACTTAAATAAGACATGTCCGTAAGATTTAATATTTTAAAACTCCTGTAAGTGCGTGCTAGGTATCTATCTTATCTTCCAGCCTAGAAGAAAATGTTTCCATAAAACATAAACCATAAGGTGTAAAGACTATCTTTGATACTCGTATACGCAGATATTTTATCTTAATTATATGGTCACATATTTCGCACGCGCTTAACTTAGTTTATCACTGAAACTGCGTAGTTCCAAAAATAGTTATCAGTTCTTATCCAGGTTATAAACAATATTAAATACTCCGTATTTTAAAATCGGCAAAGCAAAGTAAATGTAGGTACCTAGGCCATTGACCTGCGATTAGCTTATTTGCCTAATTGTTCGAGCAATAAAATAAATAACATTTGTGAGACCAGCTTTATGAACCACAATAAAATACTAAAAGTTAATTAATAAACATCAAACAGGCTTTATATTAGCTTGATCAGTTTGGTCACATGATGTGATTTATTTTTTCGTCACACAATCTTCATGGAGTTGAGTCCGAGTTGTGGCACCTTCGTGCCTATTCAAGTTTTATGCATTTAAGGCAAACAAATTCTGTAGTTATTTACTTAATAACAATAATAACTACATCACGACACACACATTGACTTAGCCCTGCACTAAGATATAATTTTGTATCGAAGACACTAAGCAAGGATATATAGGACACCAATATCCCAGACCGGTAACCGAAACAATGCGTCTTGCAAATAACACAAAGTCCTGTCCCAGGCGGATTCGAAAGCTCTACCTCGAACCTCTACCGTAGCAGTCGGCTGATTGCTTCACTGCGCCACCGAGGTCGTCTATTTACCTAATATTCAATTAAACATTATAAAAATGTCTGTTTGCAGAAAAAATATTATTCTGGTATCCAGTTAATAAGAATCTCTTCTCTTTTAATAAGATTTTTCGTTACGAGTTTTTAAATTTAAAAAATACATGAAATGGCTAAAGCAGATTGAGAGAAAAAATATTACACCTTCGGGTTTTATGAGTGACTACAGTCACGACTTATTTATTAAGTCGATTGTATCGTGATAGGTGACGGAACTCATCTTAAACGTTACAAGTATGTCAGATCAAAATAAATATTACTGAATTAATATCAGTGTTCATATATTTGATGATATTATAATGAAAATCCTAATGAACTGAAAATTAAAACCTACGCTTCTTAAAATCAAACTAAACTAAATAGAAAATTTTATTATTAAAACTATGTACCGTATATATACTAGTCAAAACAAAATAAGGGCCACGAGGTATTTTTTCATTTTGGTGTAAATTATTAAACATTTACATATTGAAAGTAGTAAAATATTGAGTATACAAACTCTTTGATACCGTAACTTTTTAATATTGTAGTATTCATCTAATGCTGGCAACAATTTTAAATAAAATTTGATTTAAAATTATTTTTGAAAATTTTGATTCCATTTTCTTTGTCGTTTTGCTTTTCTTTAGCTACTTGGTTTATTAGAAATTATCAGACTTCATTGATATCTCGAGTCAGAAACATCTTTTGCAATATGCCACAAGCACGCAGGCGTCATATGGACTCGCTGACAGCAACCAGAGCCGTTACAATGATTGAAGAAGGTCATTCGCAGCGATCTGTGGGTTTGCAATTGGGATTTTCTCGAAGAGCTATTCAAAATCTATGGAATCGTTTCCAAGAGACCTGCAGTGTTAGAAGAAGACCTGGTTCGGGCAGAGTTCGCATTACAACAGCTCAAGAGGATCGTTACATTCGATTAAGTGCGCGCCGAGATCGCACAACGACGGCTCGCAAGCTGCACAATCGTTTACGGCTCACAACGGGTACTCGTGTCAAAGACCAAACTATTCGTAATCGATTGCATGAAGACCAGCAGGCATCAAGAAGGCGAGTTGTCCGTGTTCCATTAACCAGAAATCATCGTGCAAATCGTTTAAGATTTACCCGTCAACATTTGGACTGGGACATAAACCAATGGGGCATGGTGCTCTTCACAGACGAATGCAAAGTTAAATTTTTGAACGACGATCGGCGTATTAGAGTATGGAGAAGACGCGGCGAGAGATTTTCAGAAGCCTGCATCCATGAAGTCGATCGTTTTGGTGGTCCAAATGTAATGATTTGGGGCGGGATAAGCTTACACGGCGAAACTGAGCTCGCTATTTTAAATGAGGGTACTGTTACTGCTCAGCGGTATATTGAGGAAGTTGTCAGACCACATGTGATCCCATTTGCCCAGCGAGCGGGTCCTGGATTCATCTTGATGCAAGACAATGCTCGTGCACACACGGCTCAAGCGACTCGGTTTGTACTGGAAGCGTCTCAAATTCAAGTCTTGCCGTAGCCGGCGAACAGTCCGGACTTAAATCCAATAGAGCACATGTGGGATCAGTTGAAACGAAGAGTTAGAGACGGTGATCAGGAAATCCACAACCAACAGCAAATCATCAACGCTGTTAAAAGGGACTGGGAAGAGATTCCAATGGAAAATGTCAGACATTTGATTGAGAGCATGCACTCCAGGCTTCAGGAGTGCGTAGCGAAACGAGGAGGGCATACTCGATACTAAAAGATGAGCATGGAGTATTTTCTTTTGTTTTCAGTAACTTTACATTGTTTTTATTTTTAACCTAAAATGTGATTTTTTCTTTCAAAAGCAAATAAACTTTTTAATGATTATTATTGGAATAAGTTTATTGGTTTACACGGTAAAAACAACATTAGTTTTCGTTATGGAGACAAAAAAAATGATATTGGCTTTATTATTTTCATGGTACAGACAAAATACCTCGTGGCCCTTATTTTGTTTTGAGTAGTATATATAGTTGTGATGGTTATTGAAATAAAATTAATTGAAAATTATAGTGCAAATGTTTCCATGTGTTTAAAATGGTTTATACATATTTCGCTTTATAAAACATGCAAAATTTTGATCAAACATACACAAACAGGACTATTAAAGTTCTAATCATATATAGCCTGATATTTTGTTAACAGCAAATATTCATTAAGTAAGAATTATTATGAACTTAAAGCGGGGCGCATCAGTTTGTGAACTGAATTGTTTCTTAAACGTATTTTGCATCTATTCTTAATTTTGATAGCTAACATGTATTGCTTTTAAAGTAAGTTTTTAAAGTACATAACCCAAAGGGCAAAGGAACCTTATAACAAGTTGAAGCGAGATATATTGCGTCTTCGTTATTTCTAGGTTTTTGCGAAGATTCCAGAACTTCACTATCTGATATAATAATCGAATTTATTTGATGACGTCTGAAAACAACTTTTTACAAAATTTTATGGAGATTGAACTTGTTCAACAAAATCCGAAGTCGCATTTCTCAATACATCTGCCTAACCGTCAGTCAGTGCGTTGATAGCTCAGAAACCGTAAATTTTTTTGCACCAAATTGACGTCTAATCTCGGGTTAGTAAAAAATATATTCCATTGGATCATTTTTACAAAAGTTAAACTTTCGTTTTAAAGCAACAATAAATTCATTTTCGGCCGGTTACGGTTCAAGTTTATGATCAATTTTGTATTTTATATTTTAGTAAAACTTTTTACGAATCGTTTTAATTAACTTTAATTAAGTAGCGCTCCGATTTACTATAATAAGTTGACAGTTGATATTATCACATATATTTTAATTAATTTGTTAAAATTTGTTACACCTACGTTTTTGTTTAAGAGGTGTATGAGTCTGAGAAAAAATATATAGATAGTACTACATATAAGGAAATAGGTGGGTTAAATAAGGAATTGTTGTCATATAAATAACAAATGACGTCATCAAGAAAAAATGGTTCACTTAAATATTTATTTAAGAAATAATGGTAGGTATACTATTTACAAATATTGTTCGAGGCATTTATGAAATAACCATTGTATTTGCACCAAGTTCAATGTTATTTAAAACACCTAATCACAGCTGGTTTAAGGAAGGCAGGGTGGTTGCAGCCGAACTATCGCTTTCTGTAAAAAAAAGAAAAAACATTAACACCAGTGTCTATTAAAATAGTCAAGTAAATCGGCGGAAAACTACTAATAAAATACGTCTTTAATCTTTGAAGAATCTAATTAACAATTACGTCATGAATCACCTTTTTACATGCACATTTGCACTCAACGTTTATTGCCTTGTAATTAATATTATAAGTTAATCTTATATCGCGACCGCCAGGATCTGAAGGTCGATTTTTCTCAGAAGTGATTCAAAATTACACAAAACAAGTAATTGCGGTTTTTTCTTACAAGTAAATTAATTAATTGTTGGGGTAATACCTACTGGAGTTCCAGTTATATGGGTTTAACTAGTAAAGTACAAGGGAAATTAAGTGGATTCTGTGACGAATTTAATATTTTGAGAGTCTTACCCATAAGAACCTGAGTGCGCTGTAGCCGTAGCCGTGGCCGTGGCGGTGGCCGTAGCTGAGGAACCGCCGTAACTGCCCCCGCCCCCTCCACAACCTCCCGTGCAACCACTGGGAACTATCACAGGTTGTTGACCACAAGGACCACCGCCGCATCCTCCACCGCCTTGATGTCCGCCTCCGAAGTTGTTACCGCCATTTCCTCCGTAACCGCCGCCGCTACCGTAACCGCCGCCGTATCCGCCGCCGCCGCCGCCGCCGCCGCCGCCGCCACCGCCGCCGCCGCCACCGCCTCCATATCCACCACCGTAACCGCTTCCGCCACCGTAACCGCCATTTCCGTAGCCACCTTGACCGCCGCAAGTGGTACAGCCACCGTAGTTACCACTACCGCCGTGATGGTGTCCTGATCAAAAAATATTAGAATTAATGGAAATATTTTTTGTCTGAAAAACGCTGACATTTAAAAACACCTCTTGATTTTTGTCTGATTTGAAAAACGTATGAAGCAGCATGCCAAATTGATTAATTATGCAGAACAAACTTGTTTACTAAGAAAATTTAATACAAGAACAAGTTCATCTCATCCATAATTGATTATAAAACCTTAAATAAATGTCTCGTTATTTTAACCAACCTCCTCTTGATTGTTCCTTTACGATGACAATAGTCTTAGTGGGCTCTTGGTAACCGCCACCGTGGCCGCCGTAACCGCCTCCGTAGCCACCCCCGTGACCACCATGTCCGCCGTAGCTTCCGTAGTCCTCGTAGCCACCGTAGCCCCCACCGTAGTTAATATTGAACCCTCCCCCTCCTTTAAGGAGCTTTTTCAACAAATGTCGCTTCTGCCGGTTGGCCCGACCGGTTTCTGGTTTGGCCGGTTCTTCTAGTTTCTGTGGATCGTCGCAAAAGTATTATGCTATAAAGTTCGAAGGACAATAATCTAGCTAGCTCATTGGATCATTTGGGATTAGCCACAAAAGTAAGTTTTTATCCCTGAGACATTAAATCAAATGTCTTTACGAAAATTTGAATAAAACTCTATGAGAAACAATCGCAGGGTTTTGAAAAATGTATTATGTGATGCAAAGCAGTTTTGGAATTTTAGACGCACGAATTGAATTTTTATTGAAACACATTTTAAATAACAATAATATGATTGATTTGATAATGAAAATAAGTTTTTGTCATAAAAAATAATAAAATGTACAAATTAAGTGTGCCGTATAATTCATTACTTTACAAAAACAGGCAATTGCGTTTCCATAACTAATAATTCTAGGTCTCTCGGTATTGTTTTCATTTCTTGATTACAGACTAGATGGATAATAAGGTACTATTATTCTTCGATGCATCACTCAAAGTCACGTTTACGAAAACAGAAATTAAATTATATCCGTATGTATCAGAAGCAATAAGGAAAAAACCTGACCTGCCGAAATTGAAAAAAAAGGTAGGTCTGCCAAAATTAAAAAATAAAATCCATACCTTAACATAGATAGGTTGTTGTGATCTTCCGAGAGATTTAGGCTCTGGTTCCTTGGCTTGCTTGGGTGGGTTCTGCTGGGCTAAGAGAACCAGTATTGGGAACTGTCTTGCACGGTCTGTTACATGGGTTCGTGCATCTCTTGGGGGTGCGAGAACTGGTGCAACGAGCACCACGCGCTCCCCGGGTGTTCCGGCATCCAGGGTGTTGTCGCCTATAGAAGCACAGGCGACTGCTGCCAGCGCTAGCACGCTCACTACCACTCTGTGTCCCGTCATGTTACTGGCGCGGGAGACACACACCCAACCTATTTATACGACGCAAAGTTTTTCGACGTCAACTGACACATTACGCCTCAAACCAGTCCGCTGGACGTATCGTCACGTATTGTGGAAGGCTTCTCTGAAAAATATTATGACATAATGTTTATTAGTTTTGTAATTTTAATCCGTGTAGGATTCCTTAAATACCCAAGAGAAGAAAGTATATGGAATGTATATGGAGTGTATGAAATTAAGAAAAGAAAATTTTCAACCAATTATGTTTTGCACCAGTACCGATAGATGCCTACTAATATGTAATTACATATTTTAATTATTACCTATATCCCAATATCCAATAGAATACCTAATTCCGGTTTCGTTTACATTAAAACATGACGTATACTCATCAAAATCAAGTTTGAAAAAAATTGATAGTGTTTGGGTCTGGCCAGTTTAATTCACACGTAGTTTAGCATAAAGTTGGAGGTTAAAAGTTTGGAGGATTCAGAAACAATAAGATGTTCTATACATTCATATTTCGTGCTAAATTATTTATAACTACTAGGTACGTGTATTGAGATATCATCACCAAAATAAAATCTAAGTTTGGCAAAAAGTTCAATGTTTGGGTCTGTCCAGATTTGGTAGTTCGCATGAATAGCATAAAAATTTGGAGGAATTAAACAATAGGATGTATTTTGTATGTAATTTTGTATGAGTAGTACGATCGTGATGGTCTCCGCCCGGCAATTTGCAGTCTATTCACGTTTACATCTGGTTATTCCCTTAAACCAAACCGGACGCGCGGAATGTTTCCACCTATATTTATACATTGTTGCAAACTCTCTGTCTTTTGTTTGTTTTTCTTCACTTCACGTGGCGTCGAGCTGGCCCTGCAAGTTTTACCTTATAGTTAATTCCATACATTAAATACTTACCCTCACTACCTTATAGAGTTAGTTTTAGTAAATGAGGGTAATTATGTAGTTGAAGTGCTCCCAAGTAGTACTTTTGTATCTTAAAAATTATTTTGTTCATATTTTCTAGACGAGAAAGGAAACTAAATTATAAGGCTTAATTAAGATAATCTTAAATATAATTTAGACACGACCTGTCCTTATAACGTTAAGTAATTTACTATATTTAGCAAGTCAAGCATCGCTGCCGTGGACTCGGGGAAATGTAAATCAAGTTTTATTTATTTAATCTTGTTGCTAAGTTAAAGTTTGTTACTCTCAAATAAATCGTCGCGTCGATCCACTGGCTTGTCGTTTTTTTTTTTCAAAACTACAAAAATAACTATCTCTGTTACAGGTGAGTTACTTTATTGCTATGGAATCGACATGAACACAGTAATTTTGTGAAACTGTACAAAACAGTGTGTCAACCTGAGTGTAACGAACTTAATCTTGATATTAAAATGTGTTTCCGTATCTTGTTAAATGACTTGAATTAATAATTTTTCAAAGTATATTTTGGTAAATATGAAGTTAATTTTTATTGCTTTTTTTTTCACTTTACAATTAGTAACGCTACTGTTGCCACTACTTCAACGTTCTATTCAAGTAAATTGTGTCGCTCAGCGGTCTCCCGCCTAGTTGCCTCTGTTTTTGGTCACCGTAGATCGAGGCAGGCAGTTGAAAGTGCGTATAGGCTTTTAAAATCTATTTGCTTTTGACTTTCCTTAAAAATCATTCATATCTCAGCTCGTTTTTATGTTCAAGGAGTAACTTAAGATCACTTTAATAGAACTACTTTATCAAATAAAAAATACCAAGAAACAATCGGAATCACGCACAGATGATATTATTTTAAAGTTTAATACTACAGTTCCTTTAAAATCTTATAATATAGTTACTTACTCTAACTTAATTCCTGCCTTCATGTTAGGTACTTACTTTTCGTTAGTTACTTTTAGAATACAAAAGACTTTAACGATGGATTCAAGTTTAATTCGGAAGGTCTTGTTAAATTACGTATTTGCATAGTAAATATTAATGTAAAGCTACGAACATCCCATAAAAATGGGAAAATATGTGGGAAATTACCATAGGTTTACAAGTCATTTAAACAGCGGTAGAATACAATCCCATTACTACCCATGACATTAAGCGTGTTCACTGTCCAGTTATAAAAGCAATAATTCTATTTTAAACCATAATTAATATGAGTTTATTGGAATTCATAGTTAACTATGTAGACTAATCTAGAAGGAATAATTATTTTAGCAAACGCAATGAAAAAATAGGGTAAAGAGATTTAGAATAACAAATTCTCAATTAAAGGGCCAAGGATAAATTCTTCCTCTAAGTACATGAATAGGATCCGCTAGACCGATGTCCGTGAACCAGCTCATCGATCATTCATAACAGCATAAGACAAAAAACGAATATATTATTCGCTATGATATCAGCTGCTTTGCATGCTACCTACAAACACATCCGTGTATTTACCCAATGAGTTCAATATTACTTAATATAAAAGGATTCATAACAATAGACCATTTTTCATACCATGGGAAAAGGGATTCTGTTTTGATGGTAACTAAGAGGAAAATCATGATTTTCAACTTTTTATATTACTTGGAACTGTATCAATTTATATTTCCGATTGTTATGATGACTGGACGGTATAACAATTTTGCAAATTAATTATTCATTTAAGCCTACAAACGATGTTCTAGTAATATATATTTACAGTGGTACTTAATGTCAATTATATGACCAATGTCTAAACCTCTAATTCTTTTGACTCCATCAAAATCCCTAGATTTAAGAGGGGACAGTTTGAAGGAATGGTGCCTTCGTAGAAAAAAACAACACATGTTTATTATCCATAGGTTTTATTGATTTTTTGAATTCAAGAAATGTCTTAATCGTTGTGATGTTTATTTAAGATTCCGCATACCAAAGAAACCGAGTTACATAGGTATACCAAGGAAAAACTAGTCACTATTATTAATTTTTATCACCTCTATAAACATCGGGAACTGTCACTTTCTTAGAATTATATGGAATGTTAATTACTGCTTTATATATGCGATGGTTTTTATAACTACGTAAATGTTTACTAATGACTAGTTTAAAAAAAATCATCCAACCGCAACTTTGTTGATAAAAACTTCATAATTTTACAGCTCTTTATTAAGTCTTTCAATATCTTTTCAGATTCGTTGGTGATTTTTGCTGGTCTTCTAGTTTCTGTGAAATAATAAAATAATATACTTACTTAATGAGCTACACTTCGGTACCGTACTTTGAAAATCCTAGAAATTACAAAATTTTGTTTGGCTAGTATTCTTACTCGTAAAATAGGGCTTATTCGACATAAAACTTCTTAACAAAGGTAAGGTTTTATTTATGCTCAACTTAAGTTTGCTGTTCGGACCTCGATGGACATGTAATCAATAAAATAATGAAATATTTAATTAGACCCCTTAGATAAAATTTCAAAAATATTATTTTATTGATCTTTTTAAGCCTTAATTAGAATACTTGCTATTCTTTAAGCATTACTTACAATCACGTATACTGGTTTTACATCTTCATCCAACCTGCGTTGAGGCAATTCATCAAAGTTATTGTCCTTTGCTAACAGCATGACAACTGGAAATTCTTTTGCTATCTCTGTCACTCTTGCCCTGTTCCCTTTGTGTGCGGCCAGGACAGGGGACACAAGTACCACATGCCCATTTAAATCATCTATATTCTCATTGGCAAAACTTAACGCAAAAGTAGTTAACACAACTAATAAGCTAAGTAATCTTGATCCTTTCATATTGAAGAATGCAGTTACGTCGATCGGCAAACAGTATTTATAGAGGCAATCAGTATTTTTTTCAATAACATCACGATTCATGTTTTACATAGTCGAGTCGGAATTCATGAGTGCTTTGTTTTGAAATTATGTCTATGTTGTTGCTTTATTAATCACAAATAAGTGAGGAAGTTGATTGGATAGGTATGAGGGTAATCTATAATCACGAACCATGTTTCTTTAGGGCTTCGTACCCAAAGGGTAAAGCACGGAAACCTATTACAAAGCTTCCACTGTCCGTCGGGCCATCTGTCTCATCTCATGAACCATAAAAGCTAGACTCTTAAAATTTTCAGAGAATGTCGATTTCTACTTCCGCTTTAACAACAAATTCTAAAAACATAAAGAAATTAAACATTAAGGGGGTTCCCATACAAGAAATATGATTTTTACAAACTTTGCTTGTTCTTGTTTAAACTTGTATAATGGTAAGGAACCCTGCATGAGCGAGTCTGACTCATACACATACTTGGCCGACACTGAGTTTGTAATTTTAATTGGAAGTAACACATATAGAAAATGGTTTTAAGTATCATCGGTAATAAAGCTATCGGAATAATTCTATTATTTCTTTCCATACATTTTCCTTATGTAGGTAACTAAATATTATTTAAAAGCAATACTAAAAGGTAGGAGTTGAGAACCGGTTTGCATCTTTATTTTGACCTCTCGTTATAAGTCGCTCACGAATCGTGTATAAATATTTATTGTGTTAAGACTATGATTTGTATTAATTAATTACTTAAATATCTTGTTTCTGTCTGTTGTTTTTGATGCCATCCTTTGCTTTTAAATTATCCTGAAAAAGAAAATGTTGAAACTGTAATTTAAAACTTTAGCATTGTCATAGTTATGGATACAGAGGAACAGTCACCTGTTGTGACAACATAATATAAACAATGAACTAACTGTTATATATATTAATTTATTTCTTTTGTTATGGCAATAGGGGATATACATTTTTATCTTTGACGGTTAGAACCAATCATATTAAAAATATATATGTGTACCAAACACATTTCTTTACTCATATACTCGTATCATTCATTTTTTGTATTCTTCAGCAAGTAGGGATATGTACATCTTATCTGTAAGAGCTGTAATTTCCTAGTGTATTTTAATATTAGTTATCCGTAATTAAGCAATTTCTTATTTAAAAGTTACGGTTTAATAATTAACAAAAATAACGATATCTTACATTCAGGTACAAAGCCTTATTTTCTTCGAGAACTTCGTCTTCGTGCGGTTCATAATAAATCCCATCAGGTAGATTCTCCCGGCCGGTGTTTTCCACTTTCTTCAGTTTCAAAGCACCTTCTCTTGGTGGGATTCCACGTAACAGATCTATTAGTTCAGCTCCAGAAACCTGGTACAGCGCAGTTTCCTTCCCGATGGCAATTTGCGCCAGAAAAATAAGCGGTATCAATCGAAGACTCAACATGATTGTATCAGAAGTTACCTTTGCAATGATTGAACAGCTCAACGACTCTAGTATTTATAAGCTTTAGTGTTTGTGTTGTATTATATTTCTGTACCATATGGAGATGTTATTATAAAAACGATATTGCTGTTTTAGTTTGTATTTGTTACAATACTCCTTATTGGTAATTTACTAAAAAGTTGTCAACTTATATACACAATATCGTCTACTCGTTTAAAATACTGTTCGATAACTAAATATTAAACACATTACATTACATTACACCTAAATTGACTGTGGTTTTCATAATCAATTAGTAGTTCAAATTATATCTAACATTCTTTCTCAAAACTGCTTAGCTTACAAGTCTAAATTAAAATAGAAACTATCTGGCTGATGGACTGATCAATCAACACAGCTAAAACCAATAGGTGCAGCACAGAAGCATAAAATTTAGCACACACGCACAAGAAGGGACTTTTCGAAATTCATCTCCTTAGGGGTTAAAATGGGGGTTAATTGTATAAAACTTGGTAAATTTTGAAGTTCAATTTGAGTTTGAAAAATCATGACATATTTTTAGATTTTAAAATGTTAGATGTCGAAACCGGTTTTTGAAAAGGTTCTTAAAAATTTGTTATTTCCCTGCTTATAGTTTTTAGATTTTAACATATTTTTGAGGTGAATAGTGTTGCGAAGTTTTGTATCGGAATACAGGGTTATTATATGAGTAAATAATTTGAATTTGATTTTTTCTTCTAATAGGACTACATTCAGTGTCATACTCAGATTTTCGGAGATTGAACAGGGGCTTGAAATTAGAATTTTCAAGATTCGAATTTTATCCACTCATTATAAAATATATATTTTATATCTCATGATATTTGGATTTTAGAGGGCGAAACGGGGTAAAATTTCGTATGTGAGCATCGGTTTAAATGTAGAAGTTTCAAAATTAGAATTTTATACGATCATCATGAAGACGTATATACCTAGAATCAGTATATATGGATTTTAACATTCTATGGAGTTTGAATTGAGGTTGAAATTTTGTATAAATCTAAGTGTATATGTTTTTTAAACTTACGATTTTCAAAATAAAAGCGCGTGCAGAATTGCTAGTAGAATTCATTAAGTCAAATTACATGAGACCTTTTCATTTTTCTTTCTGAGTGAATCCAGGGACTAAATGATTTTTTTAATAATTGACTATTTCATCAATAAAATTAAATACTTGCATAGCATGGCAAAACAAATGCGTTGAACATGCTATGCAAGTATGTATCATAAAAAAAAATCATTTTACAATAAAGGTCATTTTATTTTGCACTATATTTTAGATTAAGAGAACGCAATATTTTAAATAAGAGATCGATGAGGAGTTTTCATAATTACGTACAGAACTTGACTACGGGAAATAACCTATCGTAACAAAGAATCTATTCAGTTGGCTCTGTGGTTCCAACCGTTTTGTAATAAATATCAATTAGTCACCAATCAATTACTGTCGCAGGAATTGCATAATTGAAAGGAAAATGCAGTGTAATTGGCATGTTACTAATCAGTTTGAATTTTGCATTAAGTTTATAAGTAAGAAAATTTCTTTTTATAGACTACATACATAAACTCACGCCGTAATTAAAACCCTCGAGAGGGCGAGACGAACACCTCTGGTGTTAAACACTACATTTTGCTTGTTTTTGTTGAGTCAGAGTGTGACAGGTTGCTAATCTGCCGCTAATATCCGGACACAATGAGAAATATGACATCTACAACGTACGTCAACCCGAGACTCGAACCCTCGACTTGTCTATACTAAATACAATACCACATATCTCAGAATATAGAACAAAAAACTGCCCCGAGCTGCAAAGACCGTCAAATATGTAACAGTCTCGTTATTTAAAAAAATGTGTTCAACAGATAATATCGGGACAAGCTTTGTCATATAAATTGTTTTATATGACGATGGGTTTGATTAAATTTATAATTTATTTTATTCTTTTCGCAGCATTAAATAAAGCCTTGTTTTAAAAATGTTTTTTACTATTACTTAATGTTTCTCTCTATGTTTAATAAGACACGTTTTTAAGTCGAAAGATTTTACCTTGCAACTGACTTGAATTTTAATCAATTTTGTACGTAAGAGCAAATACATAATACAGAAAAAAAAATTGAACTTATATCACTACCCTGGCAACTGTATACGCACACTAAGGCCAAAGTTCCTACGATGCTGTTACGCAAATATAGCTGATTCCATCAACACACACCTGACACGCATCTTTTTCCGCGCGTACTATCTGCCTTTAGTTCTATTATCTGAGAATACAGTATACTTGGTTCTAATTTGTTAATCTCTGGATATTTTATATAGTAGTAGCTAAGCAAAGAAAATTTAGTCTTCGGTCTTATTATTCGGGCACACCCACCACCCACTCTGTCCCACCACTGCAACTCCTGTTCACCAGGATCAACAGTGCAGAGCAACAGGCTTTTTATTATATTTGTACTCTTAATTACGCCAAAGGAGAAGACAACAAGAACTCACTCCTACAAAAATAGAAAAAATACATGCCTGATTATTAAAACGATTACCCCTGTTCACCTCGAACAGGGAAAGAACCAAAAACTACGAATCATAAAATCACTTAGAAGAAAATACTGTTATTAGTTTTGCTTAGATTTTTCATAAAGCTCCAATCAGACAAAGGCGTATCCGCGCCAACATCTACATACATACAAACAGTAGTTCCTGTAATCAGCAATCATACCGTATTTAAAGTGTATTTAAGAGTTCTAGCTTTATGTTTTATTGACAAAGTGATTGCTCTTCGGTGAGCTGATCAGATTAGGGCGACACAACTTGCAGAACCCTTTTTCCTTAGCTCTAGATTATCTCCAGATTCTCCAGATTGGTATGAATATGTGTATGTTAAAGACGGGTCATACGCGTTGATGTAGTATAGCCCTAAACTGTAATTGAGTGACTATCAAAAACTAACCTGTAAACCTATAGTTATTCCATCTCACAAAGAACGTTCGATTAAGGTTGTGTTAGTTTTATCAGCACTTAAATGCTTATTGTTTCAGTATCCTTGAGTTCGCTCAGTAAAGAGCACTCACTACTACTAGAGGAACTATTATATTAGGGTTCACATAGTGGTAAAGAGTTTATGCAAGAATGATGTCCATGTACAGTGTGCCTACCATGAGTTTTACCTTCGTTTGTCGCTTGCGACAGCAGTTGCAAATTTGTATGAATCTTTTTAAAGCGCCCCTAACGGATAGTTGAGGAATTAAGATTTTTCATACAAAATCTCTAGCTGATTTGTAGTAAAACAATGCGAACTCATGGTAGACACACAGATCAAATAACAACTATAGACGAATATTCTTTGTGAAATCGAATGTTAGTACACTAATCAACAACAAAAACATATCATTAGGACGATCCGAATAAGATAAATGGTGGAGTGGATAACTTGTTATTAATCATGAGTTCATGGTTGTTTAATTCTCATAAGTACGGATTTCCCAGACTACAGTCAACCAATTTATTATAATGACGATCATGGTCTTTATGTGTTATGCACTTAAGTTGAATATACCGTAAACTTTTCAGAGACGAAGTCACAATAACTTTTTTACGGTTAATGAAGACTATTTATTCGTAAAACAAGATACGCAGTTTCCTTGCGGTTGATAGATTATAATATTAATGAGACTTATTATATTATTTATTCCTTCTCCGTTTAAATTTGCTTTTGGATTATTGTCTACTACAACATATCGTATTTAAAGTTGGAAGTTAACTTCTCTATTTGAACTTTTTTGGTCCAATGGTCATCTGAAAAGTTTTAACCTGTATGTTACTGTACGTAAACTTAAATTAAAAATTATTATTACTATTCAGTGATTGATGCTCGATTTTTATTATGTAAAAGACACACATCTATGTATTACTTCTTAAGGATAAGACTGACTTTAAACAATCTCTGAATGCGTATTTAAAGAAATAATATTAATAAAATGCTGTACGTTATAATGGAAATAGAGATGAATAGATTTTATAGAACAAGAACTTAAAGCTGATCCGAACGCCAACACAAAAGTCATTATTATTATTTTAAGCCGCTAAATGTCATTAATAACGATCGAACAATAAAACGTTATAATTATTTTTGTATCTGCTTGTACACCGTAGTTAAAAACCGTATTTAATATTTCCAAAGCAGGGATAGTTTGAGTCTGAGGGTGTCTGTTAAATAATATACAACAATTCCAAACAACAATTGGAATCAAATATGTAATAATTGAAATACAAGAGTTTTACTTGAAATTTATTTATTTGTACGTTTTAGTGAAATAAGATACTTTAGGTGGTAGTAATACTACAGACAATTTTTCAATTTTTCCGTTTTGAGATGTTGTTTTGACGTTGATAACGTGAGCCGGAATCACTTCGAGGGTAACAATGTCCTTTGAGTCCTGTACAGAAGAAAAATAATATCAATTAATTAAAAAACAAAAATAATATCCGGATACATGGCCGATATTGATAGTTTTAAACCAGAGTTACTCTCGATTCTTACTAAATTATAGGAAATTATTATTTTTCTAATAATTTATAGTTTGAGAAGTGAACAATTTGAAAGTTTTGACAGGCGTAATATTTTTCTCTTTCTCACTTATAAACGCGTATGATCAAAAAAGAAATTAAAAAATCAAGAGGAATGTTTACCTTTGGAGGAGCAAGATCCAGTATAAGTTCCGAAACCTCCCTCACATCTGATGTTTGTGATGGTTCCATTTTTATATTGGATACCTTCACGCCAGTTGATCCAACTGAAGTATGATAACTAGAAGCATTGTTCTGGTACGGATTAATTTTCGTATCCTGAAGTGGAAGAATATCAATAGCAGGTATACTTAAAGTAAATGGACCATAAGATACTACTCGAGAAGAGTCATTAGGAGTTTCTATATCAGTTGGAGTCTTAATTTTCTTAGAGTTAGCCTCAACGGAGGCAGACGGTGTCGGCGTAGGATATGCAGGAACGCTTGATTCTTCTAGTGGAAGCTGGTCAATGCCCGGGATGTCTATATCACTACCCCCGTAACTTACTTGGTTCACCGCACCAACCGATGGTGTATCCAACTGTTCTCTATCATCTGATTCAGTTACTACTTTAGATGAATAGTTAGTGCTTATATTTGTATTAGTGTTGTTCTGAAAAAGTCGAAACGATTAATTTGGAAAAGGATGTTTGTTGATTTATAAAAATTACCGAGACCTTTTTAGAAACTTACAGGAGTCGAATGTGATGAGACATGTTGTATTATATTAATGAAATGTGTTGTTTTATATCCTTTTGGCGGTAAAAATGTCAAGTTATTATTGAACTGTTGCGGATTCGGTATATTCCCAATATTAATTACGTTTGGTTTCGAAGTCATAAACTGAGATGAACCTATATTCTCGACGCCACCAACATTTTTTGATGCGTTCGTAGATGAATCAAAAAGTATTGTTCTGTTTTGTAATATACTTACAGATGCTGGGTTTCTATCAACCTATAACAAGTTATGAAAATTGTAACAAGATTCATAGATTTTTTTTAAATACATGCACGAAATGTAACGATTTTTGTTAAATATTTGTAAAATTACCTACCATGGTTTTGTTAAGACCCTGTGGTACTGTTTCAGGTATTATTTTTGTAGTATTTGAAGGTTCTTCATCAGCAAATAAGTCTCCATCGAGGGAAATGGTTCCGATTCCGTCAAAATTGACTTCATCGTCATCGAGTATTGGAGGAACTGGTAATACTGATGCGTTATTGACCAATGTGGCTTCAGTTGCTACGCTTGGAGTTTGTTTTGTAACCTGAAATTTAGTTTAGTATTGGCATTGTAGAGAAGCTGAATTCATATAAACAATTTCTAGAATTATTAGATACGATGTTTGTATGGTTTTTACAAAAATTGTCAGTAGCAGATTCATATTAAGGCTGCCAGAGCTAATTGAGGTTTTGAGATTACTGGTTCAAAACATGTGTAGACGAAGCCTCATAAAAACCACGTGTCACTGTTCCTACATCGTAATCTCCGTTGGTTATTCGTCTTAATAAAATTACAATTATTAATTAGAATCCCTCCTTTATTCTTGAAATACGAGAGCGGGCAGGTTGTTGAATTTACCTCTCTAGGAAACTCTTTTTCGTCAAACAATAATCCAATGAGAGACTCAACGTCAGGTGCATTTAAGACTTTATCTTCTTCTAATATTTGTTCTGGTGATTTTGGTAGTTTCGTAGTTGTCGTTTGATCCTGAAACAAAAAATATTCTAAAAACTTACTTTTTTTCATAACATTATATCTTATTTTGATTTTGCATTAGTATCACTGAGTTGATTTCCCGCTGAATGGGGTTAAAATCTCAGCTAAATTTGTGAGGTTTCATTTTTAAGAAGCTTATAAGTAATAATATTTTAACTTTGACAAACCACTATGATTGGACCAGATGTAAATGAAGTAGTAGTTTCCAAATCCATTTTCTCATTTCTTGTAGTCTGGAAAATGTATTGAATTAACACACAAATATTTTTTTATTGTACCGCGAAATAATAACAGAAATAGATGAAAATTTTACCTCATTAAATAAAATAGATATAAAGGAATTTAAGTCTGTGGCATTCATCAGGTTTTCTTGCAAAATTCCATGTGATTGTGTAGGAGATGGAACAGATGGCGCCACCTCCAAATGGAATCAAAATTTTATAAAACTAAATAACTTATACTTTAATTTGTCGTTTTGTACTAATTGTGTAAATACAATAATGTAACGTACTTTTATATGTAAACTTTTAGGTTTAATAATAATAAAAATAACCATATCACGACACACACATTGATTTTCAGCCCTGCAGTAAGTATCGTAAGAACTTGTGTGAGAAAAACTAAGAAACGATATGGTATAAACTACATAGATAAGAATACACCATCCAAGACCGGAGAGCGAAACAATGCGTCTTGCAAATAACATAAAGTGTCCCGCCGGGATTCGAACCCGGAACCTCTAGCGTAGCAGTCGGCTGTTTATACCACTGCGCCACCTAGGTCGATGCGTTTGCTTTTGTATATTAGTGTATACGTTTATGACTTTAAGTTTAACAAATCCAAAACAATAAGTGCTTGTTTCTAGCTTCGAATCCAGTTTTACCAGTGGAACTATCGAAATTACTCAAACATAGACTTTAGTGCGTAAATTTTTTACTGGCAAACTATTACTTACCATTTCTCCATTGCCACCAGTTGGTAGATCTGGGATATCACCTTTATCAATTGGTGGAGTAACAGTCGTTGGACTCTACAAAAAAGATAATGAAGTGCTAAGTAAATTTAATTAGTGAGAGCTGCAGTATTTAAAGAAGACAATATCTTTGGAGTTTTTTGTGAGACTTATCAAGATGCCTACAGTCATCTGTCCTCGCGGACTCAGTTTTTTTTGGAGCAGAATTACGAGTACTTCTTGAGTTTCTAAAGTCGTCAAACTTTAAGAGGCTTGGGGATTACTGTTATATTGCTGTTGTAAATCGGGAATTTTAATCAACAGAAGGAAGTGGACATGATGGTAAGCGATGATGAGGCCAAAGGTATAGCATGCTTGCCTAGGAAAATCCAGTTCATTTCACTTATAAAATTAATGTTTCCCGATCGAGATATTGTATAATATTCAGGAAATACCCTTGCCAGTAAAATAAGGGTCAGTATAGATAATATTTATTTTTGATTAAAACATTAAACCGCTCTAATATCGGGCGTGTTTGCGCGCCCTGATTTACAAACCAAATAATTAACACATCACCATGTAACAACTCTATCCAGTGTTGTTGCAACTAAAAGTTACCCTCAATGGAATAAAATCTCGTATCATATCTGACCTCAGACTAACAAACGAGATAATTTGTTGATTTACCTGAGCTGGTTTCTTTCCTTGAAATAAAAGATCTATGAAAGAATCGACGTCTTTAGCATCATTGAGTGTTTCTTCCTTCATCCCTGGCATCACATTTGTTGCAGGATTTGTGGGTATTAATGCAGGTTGTTCCTATAAAACAAGATAAATGACGTATAGATATATAATTATTTCAAAACATGAAACATGTACATTAAAAGTAGATTTAGTAGAAATCCATCAACATAACTTGTGGGACTTTTTATCCTTTAACTCCGAGTGAGTTGCACCGAAAATTGATAATGTTATTGTTAAAGTTAACCTAAAATGATTTCTAAAATGGTCCAAACGGAGCCATTGGTTTATGGTTAAAGTAATAAGGTGCAACTCACCGTTGGTATTATTGTTATTTTGTGTCGTCACTTTAACTATTAAAACAGCTCAACGCATTTTATTCTAACCAGAGATTTGACGTTGGTCTGGTTTGACATTGATAATCTTAAAGTTGGCTTCAATCTTGGCGCAACTAACTGTTAGATAATAAAAGGGAGGAATCATATAAACTACAATGTATACTTATATTCATCAATAAAATAATGAATTAGTACTCACTACAGGACCAGGAATAGCTTGTGGACTCTCATCACCGACCGGTTCAACTGCTGCGCCGAACGTGGGCTCATCTTTTGTACCGGTCTGAAAAAATATATACCGACGTTTAAATACATAAGCACTACAAATTACTTACATTGCAAAATAGATCTATGTAAAGGAAAGCATTAAATCAGAGTTGAAAGGTGTATAAAATATATCGGAAGCACTCATAACTATTGCATACAAATTAATAGAGTGAACTTTGATTCTAAATTTATGATGTTGTTGCTACCTTAAATTAAAGATAAAATACAAGCGTTACGAGTGATTAGCAATTAATGGTAAAAGTTATAGTCTCCAAATTGTGTTGAACAAAATCATTGATTACTTCGAAAAGAAAAAAATAACCTAGTATTAGGTAATACTATACCCGTACTGTTTCATAGTCTAAAGAACATTGCGATACCAAGGCACCAAAATTTATTAAGAGTTAACAAGAAAAGTAGACAATAATACAAAACAGTAAAATAACGAATAACTAATTGTACCATGTGTTCTGACAAATTAATAAATGATTATGATTAATATAAAGTACCTCATCTGACGACTGAGTTGTATTGAATAACAGAGATAAGAAAGAATTCACATCCTTGGCATCCATCAAATTGGTTGCCTGAGTAGAAGTAACAGTTGATATTAATGGCTGTTCCTAGAAAACAAAAACATATTAAAACTTCTTATTTATTGAAGAAAGACTAAACTTTACTAAACTGCTAATGTTTAGTTAAAATTGTTGGTTATATTGAATAATTAAATAACAATTGTCAAGCATATCAATAAAAGAATAATTAAAAGTGTATGTTGTCTTCTATTTTAAGATTTGATTTAAAAAATCAATAGTAAAATAAATCCTAAGAACATAATACTTTTGTTTATGTCCTCAAAACGCAATGTGATAAAACAAAATTTGTTATTAATTCAAGTACCTTATTGATAGAATAATGCACATGGACATGTCAATTCAATAACCCTATAGACACACATTATTATATTAATTACCATAACTCTGGAATCCGTGAAAGAGTCAGGATCGAAATACTCAAATTTTCCGTCGTCATCGTCGTTATCTTCATTGACTGGACTATTTGGATTTTGTTTTTTCTGTGAATAATAAAATAGGTATGTTACATAGTTCAGTTTTAAGCGATAATCTTCGGGAACAAATACATTATTTATGCAATTTTCTTGTACATTAAATCTATGGGCAAAGCTATATAGTATTCTCAATTACTTAAAGTTAAATCCTCAAGTACATACAAAACATCATAGTCCATTTTTTTCTCTCGACTTATTTTCAGTATCATTCTAGAATATAAACAGAACTTTGGGATTACCGATTAATGTTTATTTTTGTAAAACATAATAAATCTGAACTAACCTGTGTAATTATAGCTAAATTATTTGAGGCCTACTCTGAACGGATAAGTCAACTAATTATAAACTATACCTTTTCCTCTTCAGCAACCTGTGCAAATAGTTGCTCAAAGAAAGAATCATCGTCCTCTGTTTGAGCAGGATCTTCTTCAGCTGCAAGTGGCAGTGGTGGAGAAAACTTTGGGGGTTTCTTCTGAGGAATTAAAAATTCAGTAACTTACTAAACATTGCTAAGTTCTATCAACGAAACATTTAGTACCTATCTTACAAATGTTGTATATTTTCTGCTAATGTTTGCTAATAAACCAAACGTAAAAAAATTCAAGAAATTTGGTAGGTTCAGGTATTTTGTATTGAAGATTAGGACGTAGTCTACAATGGTATCAGCTCATATTAAACAACCTAAACATGAAGCAAATGTGAGTTTTCAGTATCAATTTATCTTCTTTGAAATATTTCAATCAATGAGTGCAATGATATCTGAATGATCTAGGGGTTAGGAAATAATGGAAAATGTGAGTCAAAAGTTCCTATTATTTTTAATGCAATACGGTAGTTGACTTCATTAGTTTTTTTTTACAAATATGAGTTATTAGTAATCGATCTGTGAAAAAATAATAATAATCTTTAAAGGAGTTTCAATTTTGTTTGAATTTTTGGGTTAGACAAAGGGGCAAATAATGATTTGTGACGTCACATCCCGGTAGTATCATAGATATTGCTCAGTGAAAAACGTTTGAGAGATACAGATACCTTAAAATCAAATATAAATATTTTCTTTCCCGATTTTAATTTTTCTTTCACAATAAGGTTTGTGTATTTTAATGAAACTTCCCTATTGAATTTAATTAATTAATTTAACTTACCTCTGTTTTAGGCAGTTCGTTATCACGTTTCCCACCAGTTTTAGTTGTAACGATTTTACTACTGTTTTGCCCTGAACTCTCCTCTAATCCGATGCTGATAGTGGTATTAATTGCTTCTTCTGTTATACTTAAATCCTTAAACGAAAGCAAATGTCTTTTTTGTTAACATTGATTGACACGATTAATTAGCCAATTTTTTTTTCATTCAAGTTTGATTTCAAGTCGTGCACGAATGTTCTGTACTCAAAAACTTTATTTCTACACAATAAATTAAACAATTATATGAAACCCTGTGGTACAGTCAGTTTTCCACGGATTAGCCTTTTCAATACAAGTTCCAGTACGTCCTACAAATAACCGTCGATACATAACATCCCATAAAAATGCCTTAACACAACTAGATGATAGAACATATGATCTATATTGGATTTTATATAGAACACTAGAATTTAAGATTCTTTCAAAAAATCCAGGACATTCTTCTTCTAGAGATGAGGTAAATAGAAATATTTAAGCAAAGCATGTACTAATGTAAGCTTTATTAAAAAGTAGGTTTGAAACAGGATATCAGTATTTATTTATACTTTTTGGAGTATTTAAATCAAGAGGAAGTTGTTAGTTTTACTTTTGGTATGTTAATACAAATGAAACAAGTACGTTTTAAGTAGATATCGCTTTAATGAAAGAAACAAGGGTAATATTTGAGAGCTACATGGTAACAGAATAATGATGGTACCTAACGCAAATGAATGAGATAAAATTCTAATTAATAAACTACTGTACTAAACATGTACAAACGAATTAACTTGTTCATTTGAATTATCAACTTTTAATTATATTAATAAAAGCATTTATGTTATACAGTCTTATGCTATGTATATCATTAACAATATAAAAGCAGGACCTTTATTCGATGAAATTTTCAAGTGACTGTATATCACGCTTTATGTTTTTAAAACAACCCTAATACAAAGAACAAAAGGAAAACTACCACTAAATCATTTGAAACGAAAGAACAAGAACTACTAAAATATTAAAAGGAAAAATAATGTATTATAAAATTAATTTACAATTATCAATAGAACACTATTTTACCTGTGGTGACTGTATGTTTAACGTTGGTGTTTCTTTTCCTGAGGTGGTATCGCAGTCGAGGTTCTGCGATGGTGTTGGCTGTCCAGGGACTCCTGGTATCGTAGTAAAGCATCCTGGACGGAGAACAGCAGTTGGAGATATACCGGGCACCACTGTCACACCTTTGAAGTTATTCTGGAATGATCGAAAAAACGGTTCAACATTTACAAATTCCAATTCCTCTGCACTCATTTCCTGTGTTACTGTTTTTCCTAAATTGATGATCCACTCATATAAAACTATTATTTAATTTTTAATGAGAACAATCAATTAATTTGGATTTGATTTATTAGGGGCTAGCTTTGTGTTGACGCCCATAATAATAATAATAAAGTTTAATTAAAATTGGTACTAAAATTTCAACTTAAACTAAAGGTCTTGAACTTCTGATTTCTAAAATAGAAAGTGCTTGTAATAATATGTAGTGATTGTAAATATGTTGTATGATATTTACTCATAACTGAATGAATGAGGTAAGACTTTAACATTTGAATAATTATGTAAGCACATAGGTTCTTTGTGCCTAAAATGTAGAAATCTAAATCTGTGTTAATTTTTATTTTTTTATCTACAAGATTTTTTATTTTTTTATCTACATGTCGTACAATTATCTACAAGATTTACCAATAGAATAACAATGAAAATTCAATATTTTAACTTACTCTAAAGTTTTGTTTAAACTTACCCTAGAGACAATTGTTGGCGTCAAGTGAAATGGTTTAGGCGTTATGTTTACTTTAGATTTCGGAGTCGTTGTCACATCTTCCTGAAAAAATTATAAGTAGTAACTTTTGACTATAAGGTTTTCATAGGATTCAATTCTGTGTTATTTCAAAAGTAACATTAGGTATGATATCGCTTTTGTGATTTTTTGTCAAGCCCTAAAATTGCAAGATTTTCATAAAATTTTCGAGTAAATCTAAGGAAATTCATAATTGTCAACCATATTTTTGGAGACGTTCGATGGAAACCTGTGAACGAATATGCGTAATTATAATTACACATTGGGTCATTAGTTACTACACAATTTTCAAACAGAATAAGGTCAATGATTTATCAATTAACTATTTATATTATGTTTTATACATACTAGAATAAGTTAACAATTGACATTGATTCTGGCCAATTATACACTAATTGAGATGCGTTTTTTAAATATTTTTCCTTATCTTGCAAACGTATGTTAGCTACACACATGTTATTCGTTTTATTTAATTCCTAAAATTAAAAAAACCAAAACTCAAACTTGTCTCACCTTCGGGGGAAGAAGATCTTTCGAAGGTACGGGAATTCTTCCAGAGACAGTCGGCTTAACATTATTGCCATACGAGCCTGATACTAAATCATAAGCTGTCGGTGTTTGCGTTGGATCTTTGGTAGTAACTACTGTTTGCTTGAAACTTGGAGCTGGCTTCGTAACAACTTGATCCTTCAACGGAAATATCCTCCAACTCGACACGGAACACAACACCACAATCAAAACAGTCAAACCCAACAAATACTTCATATTGCAATCCACTGTAAACACCGGATCCGTGGTACCCTCGCCGTCAGTTCTCAACGAATGATAAAATCGATTTGAGGATGCCGAGATATTAATGAAACAGGTACGAAATTTGCATTTCAAAACGAGTCTAGTTTACCCTGAGTCAAAATTCGTGACTTTTATCAAATAACCCAGCCACCGAAAGCCCACACATGATATGCGTCACTGGTCAATACGCTCTGATGTTAAACTTATGGATTTATTTACTTATATGGAGAGCTTGTTGTAGTAAAAGCAGCGACTGTATTATACCTACATCAGTTTGGTGTTAATTTGAAACAGGCTTTGCAGGCAGATTTTGACGATGACACTGATCGATCTCAAACTTTGAACGAACACGTAACTTCTATAAAAACTGCTAAGCTCACTTTGAAAGATGTTTTAATATTTATGTTAATGTTAGTAACCGGCGGCGGTTTGTTATGACCCCGTCCGCAGTGCAATATTGCAAACTGCAACTGAGAACTCTACGAGTAGAACAGCTGTTATCACGACGCAAAGAGCATCGTCTTAATTACCTTGTAGACCTTGCATTCAGTGAAGCTGCAGAAAAAGGTTTATTATGAGTCGATGACATTAATAATAATGCAAATATAAAAATAAGACAACCCTGACGAGGCCACGGTCCTACGAATCACACCCAAGCCATTGCTCTATAATTTTATAAACCAGAATACTTAATGGAAATGTATTCTAGACAACCCGTCTCAGGTTTCCTTGAGCATTCTCCTTACGAATTTTCAACCCCTTTTTATATTAAGTAGAACACTATTAATTATCTTTAGCATAATTTCTATGAAATTCTTATTCGTAAATGGCTAATGTTTTGTAAAATTTGTCTCATTTAAAAATGTTTTGTAATGTGCAGTGAATAGGATAAATAAACTATTATAGTTATGTATAATCCTTATTAATTTCAAGTAAATGTAGTGTGATGCGAAAAAGTTTTTAATAACCTTGAATTTTTATCAGATTGTATCTTGAATCAATTTTTGCTCATTTAATTTTAGGTAAAAATTTACGCGTCTTTGTATTTTCATATCATCCAATTACTATAAAGTTAAGTTTAGTGAGTTTTTGGATGCACACCTATGAAAAGACAAAGAAAAACTATGCAAACTGCAACGATCGCCGGATAGAGTTAATTTAATATGAACCAATACAAAGATTTTCAAGTTTTACTGTTGGATGTATGACTGATGGGCTGCCAAAAACTTTGCTATCTGATAATACCTAGTGACTGAGGTTACCAGTGCTTTTAAGCCCTGTCCAAAGACTAGAGTTACCACTTACCATCGGGCGGACCTTAGCTCGTTCTCCACCTTTACTTTTATAAAAATGTCGCGTTGGAAAAAAACAGAACTGGTTTAACATAATTGGAGACCATGCGGTCAGTAATATTATTTATACAATCAGTGATTCGCAAAGGATTCCAATCTGTATCAAGCCTGATGAGATTCATTTTCTAAATTTTTTTTGGATGTCAATCAATATGATTGGACGGAAAATTGTTTTTGAGTATTGGGTATTCGACTGGGGTTTTCCGAAAATTTCGGGGTTCGGGATACGCATATAAAAACTGCATGCTCGTTCCCACATAGAATTACTAACAACTCATTCAAAATTATTTTTCTTTTTTCTCTTCACTTTCATAAACATGACTTAATAAGAGGAAAGTTGTGGGGTTTTTGATACATTTAAAGATGAGTTTCTGGTATATCGTAAAGTAAATCATTTTGTTGTAAAACCAGTTTTTTTATTATTCAAGCAGTATGAGCCTACGGACCTTAATAGATATTAATTCAAAATCATTTATAAGAACAGAAAAAAAATAACCTTGACAGATGACAAGTGATTTTAAATAGTTATAAAATAGAATTAAATTTTAAAGTACCTACCCTAAACAACAACAAAAAATTAGTAAACATCTAAAACTCTTAAGCATTACGTTTTCAAAGTTTTTAAGCAGCTTGTTGCTCACCTTGTTTCGTTCTCAAAATTTAAAATAAATTAAATATGTAATTCGTGTCCATAACAATAAAATTAAGCCATTTGTAAACTACGCATCTTGTCTAGTACAGTTTTTATTAGTCACGCTTCTGCTGACTATAGTAAAATTGGTAGTTTGTTTGACGCGTTTCCTTTTACTAAAATTTTAATTCTGTTTTTTTTTGTTAATTTTACAATACTAATGATTACAATAATAATTATTGGTTTTCGCTGCGCTCCAACGCACCGTACCAATCATTAATCTATGCTTATTTATTATTTATTTTCGTCGATGTCACTACCCACATAAACCTTTAATTACATTTATTTTAATATGTTCAATTTGTTTCTGGGTTTCGGTTTTGGTATCTAGTAAGACAAATAAATTCTGTAAACCGTTCTTGCTTAGCCAACCAGTTTACAAATGCCAGTGTTTTATTTGTGTCTTCATAAAATAATAAAACGTGATTATTTCACAAAAATACCTTGGCCTTTAAGCTTGCACTTTAAAAAACGATGTAAAATGGTTAAAGTTTAATCATTGCTATTGAAACCTAAGAAAGATAAAAATAACGACTCGAAGGTATATAAAGATAAGTTTAATACTAAAAGAAGGTATGCCCTACGTTCTTACTCACAAATTATTTAAATAAACGAGTAGATACCTAATTATTTGGTATTTTATAATCAAATCAAAATTATAATATTAACTTAATCCTATCTTAGCTCTAACATTATTTGACCAAGATTTGAATATGAAATTTAAACGTCCATAAAAATAAACATTTTTTTTACAGTTTGTATATAAATGTTTGTCTTACTATAATACTTTAAACGCCTGCTAAAAACGTATAGTGATATTTACTTAAGTATTCATTACATTTTATATTTATAAGGCTCTTTTAACTGATGAGATTAATAAAATAAAAAACAAGAATAAGAACGTGGCTCGTAATTGTTTTCGTAACTAAGGTTTCTAAAGAACAGATGACCACAATTTTTTTGTACATCCAATATCAATCGTTGTGCTATACAACATACGAACGGTACAAATTCCTAACAGTTTAGGTCGATCCATGGCCGTGTGAATCTAGACGCTACAGATTGATCCTAGTGATTTCCTACTGGGCTTTTTTGTTTTTCATATTAATATACATGCATGCGAATTACACGTAACTCATCTGAGTAGTATGACCTTAAGATTTTTTGAAATGGTTTAAAAAACTCTTAATTGAATGATACTGATGATGCAAATTAACCATCTGTAGGTTATAATAGGTATCTAAAGCATGTATGTGAGTTATAAAAAGTTATGTTTGAAACGATTCATCCGATTAAAAAAACTTTCATTCATATTTAGAGCTTTCAGGTAAGTATACATTTTATCACAGGAAATACAAAAATACTAGTTCTACCTGAGAGAAGTCATGGGCAAAAATTTATAATAAATTAATCGTAAAAAGATAAAAAGCAGAGCCAATAGAAAACAACTCTCAAAAATTGGAGTGAATTAAAATAACCGCTTAAAGCAATTCTCCTGAAAGCTTTAATTTTTAGGATTTGTTGATTTATAAATTTTATAGACAGACAATTTCTCTAATTAATAAAATAATCGGTCATTAATATGAATCACAAATTTTTACAAAAACAAATACAATATAGCAAAAGCGGCCTTTTTATGTATTTATATTTAAACCAGGAAAGCATTCACACCAACACCCGATTCCGCCTGATGTGAAGTAGCGAATGGTGTCTAAGGTACAACATGCCTACCCAGGAAAAGCTTATTCACTCTCGCCTTACAGAACCGCAGCCCTACTGTTTCGTTAAAAAAACGTAGCTTCCTATCTAAACTTATGCTATGACGCTAGTGATCGTTGATTGGCAATGCAATAAGAAAATTAATGAAATTATATTATTAAATAAATTTATTAAAATAATACATTAGAAATCTGTACTAAATATTACTTACATAAATTACTTCGTAAACAAAGATTCGTGTGTGATTAACATAAGATTTCAATTAACGATAATCTTACAAAAGCATTGAGCATGTTCATTAACTGATATTTTAAAACATATATGTATAGTAATTAAACCCTTCCTATATCTTTACATGTCAATAAAATGAAGTGCTTAGTTTTTTTCAAGACGTACACAATTTTTGTAATGATACAATTAAGTATTTTAATTTTATCCTTGTTTCATTACATGCTCATTAGTCTAATCATTCATAAATATGTAAAAATACGACATTAGTTCATAGTTCTGTATGCTTTTGTTGTACATAAATGTTATACCTAGTCAGGTCATAAATTCTGTCACATTTTTAATGTAAAATAATTGAAACAAGTTTTTTCAGTATGTAACCATTTATATACCAAAATGAACTTAACAAAACATAGATTATTCTTATGACACTAAAGTTTATTCAAAATGACCTCCGTGATTTTGAATACAGGCCTTCAATCTGCGCGGCCAGTCGTCTATCGCAGCACGAACGAGATCCATGTCAATATCGGCGACTGCCTTAATCAAGGATGTCTTGAGTGACTCCAAATTGGGATGAAGCTTTGAGCACGCCTTTTCCTCCAAGTGTTGCCATATATTGTAATCTAACGGATTCAAATCCGGACTGGATGAGGGCCAGTCTTCGTGCCAGATGAAGTCGATTTCACCCGCCGCCAGCCAGTCTTGTGTGCTCTTCGCCGCTTTATGAGCTGGCGCCGAATCTTGTTGGAATACCCAGTGCCTGTTATTGAACATAGTATGAGAAACAGGATCTACAAGGTTTGTCAGGACTGTATTTTGATATACAACTGCATTCGCTTTTACACCTTTCTCACAAAAATGTACCTCTGTGAAGCCCCAATAAGAAACTCCCAACCATACCATGAGCGAGGATTGAAAATGACCTCGTTGGACACTCGGAATACGGTTGCTCGGTTCTTCACTACTGTGTGCCTTATCATTTTGTTTGTTGTAGCTCTCTTCCACGGTAAAAATTTTTCATCCGAAAAAAGAATTTCCCGATAATTTTTTCCCGTGTACCGCTTCAACAAAGCGCGGCATCTCTTCAGTCTCAGGTCCATTAGACGAGCATTCAAACGATGTCCTGTTTTTCTTCGATATGCCCGAAGCCCTAAGTCTTCATTCAACATCCTTTTCACCGTGGTTCAGTTTAACCCCATCTGAAGGGCCAACAGTTTCTGCTTACGTTTGGGATTTCTTTGAATTCGCGCCTTCACAGCTTTTATCTCTGCTGGAGTCCTAACAGACCGAGGGCGACCACTTCTTGACCTGTCATCTACACTAGAGTCTTCATTGTATCGTTTGATGGTACGATAAACGAATCTTTTGGTAGTATTAAATTTTTTCAGAATGTCAAAAATTTGAATTGGCGCGTAACCGCAACGATGCAACGCAATAACTGCAACACGGTCTTCTTTAAGCGTCCACTCCATATTTAAAAATGAGTAAAATTCTAAAAAGTATACATTTTTATTTTCATGAACAATCCGAAATTCGAATTCAATAAACTTTTTTGTGGCCAGCATTCTAAAAGAAAAGTTTTTACTGTGTGACAATACTTATGACCTGACTGTGTAAATATTTAGTCACATATTCAGTTTTTTCGTAGTTTTTGGAATTTTCGTTCAAACTACATATAATATAGTTTTGGTTAATTATACAAATGCACCTAAATAATAGATCAAATTATTTGCAAGTGGTCAAAGAAAAAAAAAATACAACTTACAGCGTTTAGCTTTATTTCCACCAAACACTGGCCTTATAAATAGTAACAATTCGTTTGACATAGGTTTTACGTATTGTGTAATATTACTGGATTTTTTAAATATAAATCCAAAAATTTACATTATATCAATTTAATTAAAATATTTTTTTACATTTTACTGTACGACTAAATGATTTTAATCTCGTATTGAAATAAACACTACATAACATCAATACTAAACTGACTAAATCCTTTGTATTCATAAAAAGTCACTCCTATTAATTATCCTCGTCTAGCACAACATTAAATCATTATTGTGATTAAATGCAATTAAACACACGAATAAAATAACAATTATAAGTTGTAAAGTTTATATGATAACAGTTATAGCCTTTTCACATGCATCCGTACTCCGGAGACGATGTTCGTGTCGTGTGAAGCAGCAGTTGTGAGTTAGGTCACGGTGAAGTTTTCCA
The DNA here is from genome assembly GCA_949316135.1 of Choreutis nemorana. Lineage (NCBI taxonomy): Eukaryota > Metazoa > Arthropoda > Insecta > Lepidoptera > Choreutidae > Choreutis > Choreutis nemorana. The sequence continues at coordinate 8,768,698 of OX438598.1, forward strand.
TGTGAAAACTGTCTAAATAGCTCACACAGTACTACCATACACAGCTTAGTGATCGTGTCGTGACCGGACGCATGTGAAAAGGTCTAGTTGGTTAGGTTGTACATTGTTTGTGTGACACAACTCTGTATATAGGGTACATTTATACATTAATGATTAGGAGCGCAACGGAGACCAATCATTAATCTGTTGTTATATTAAACCTAATAAATATTTATAAATCGGACTAGCTAGAGACGAGAACAGCTAGGAAATCCTTATCTCTAGGGTTTAGCCTTGATTTAGATCTGAAAGCTGTCGCTCCAACCCCTTTGCTTCGTCCCACAAGGCCAGGGAAGGGAAAGTTTGGGACGCCTCGATGTCGGACGTCCAAAATACCATCTCCGAAGGTAACCTGAAAATAGCAATAATATCTTAAGACAATACATAGAAAATCCTTTGACAAATAAGACAAATTTTAGTACCACTCCTATACTCGACACCAGTTTAAATATTACCAATTGACTTTTCTGCGACCAAAATTAATTTTATATATTGTCTATTTAACCCGAAGGGGCTGCGTAAATGTTTGTCTTGTGTGAGACACCAGCTACCAGCCAACACCATATTATCGTACTAATCAGTTGCCAGACACTAAAAGTCGAGGCAACTGTGTCCATTTGCCGCCACCGGACACCGCAACTATAGTCTTATAGTTGGTGTGCAGTTTTGGCAACAAAAAGATACTGGTGTCTGACACAAGGTATACGTTTGCGCAGCGCCGAAAACCAAAAAGTTTTAATGTACGAGTATTTGGCGTTTTTATGTTTGAGTAAACAGTCATATGAAAAACAAACGTAAAAATAAACATTGTAATAGTTGCTGGTGTAAAATTGGTTTATCAAGTTTCATCACATCATAGAATGATTTAATCACTAAAGTGCAAGCTTAACGAGATTTTACTCTGTTTTCGATTCCGTATTAGAGTTCCTAGAAAGTAAAGATCCAGATTTAAAAGAACTTGATCAAATTCAAAGCAGACATTGCGTATTTGACAGATTTGTTTAAAAACGATATTAAAATTTTTAAAAGGGGACAGCCTGAATTTAATAAAAACAAAGGGGATAAAATTTCGGCTTTTCTCGGGAAATTGAAATTTATGAAGCAATAATTAGTCGGCGCAAATTCTCTCAATTTCCAAACTTGTCGCAAGTAGAATGTATTGATGAGGATATCCATACCTACAGTCAACATTTAAGTGCCCTGCATGATGACTTCAAAACCAGGTTTGAAGATATGCTGACTATCGATATACCACCATGGATCATAAATCCATCTGATGAAACGGAAGTGGCCTATTTTATATTACAAGAGGAGCTGCTCGAGCTAAGCACCAATGAGGAGCTGAAGGTGAAATTTAGAAAAGGCTTCCAAACATTTTGGCTTCAAGCAGAAATACCCGAAAAATATCCTGGACTTTGGGAAATCGCAAGGAAATTGTTAATAGCTTTTCCCTCGTCGTACCTTGTCGAAAGGAGTTTTAGTGCCGTTACAAACCTCTTAACAAAAAAGGAGCAAATTAAACATCACAGAGCGGGGGGATTTGTGATTTTTGCTCACAAAAATAAAACCGACATTGATCGTTTAATTAAAATTATGACCTGAACCTATATTACCTTATTATTTTATTCTTGTAATTCTATTCTTTTAATAAAAGAGTGATAAAAAATTTACCATTTTTCGTTTTTATTTTACCTATCGGAATATAGGGACAGAACTCAGAAGCGGCACAATTTTTATTTTTTTGGCGACTTTAAGAATGTGGTAGAAATGTAGCAGCAGGGGGTCCACCGAAACCAGTAAAATTTTGAAAGTGGTCCACGAGAAAAATTAGTTTGGGAACTGATTAGTGCATACGCTTAAGTTGAGGTTTACAATCAGCAATTTATTTAGATTAATTGTCATTAAGTATTAACGTCGAGTTATAAAACAAAGGACTTTTAATTTTCACCCGACAACGACTTTGCGATTCCATTAAAAAGGTTTTCTTTGAAAATTATATTTAATCAACTGAATAAACAGACAGTCATGATTTTATCGGCACAGTTCGTATTGCATCATGTATTCAGTCATAAAAATATACGCATGACTTCTGATATAAAGCAAATCTAGTTTCTATTTACTTATAGTTTTTGTATAATTAAATTTTCATAAATTTTAACCTAACGCTATTCTATAAAAGAAAATATTTTTATTGTATAAAATGTAAAAGTAACATAAAATTAACAAATGAATTAAATTTTCCTTTTTGTCTGAACGAAGGAACGAGTAAGGCATAATCACCAAACAGTCGGAAAAGTAAACCAACAAAATGTACATCTTTAGTATCATGCAAATTACTAAACAAACATAATACGACAAATATTTCAAAATAGCAGTATTTGCCTTAAATATTTATTTATGTACCTTCATATAGGTTTGTAGTAATAAACATTACTTGTGCCTCGTGATTTTTTTGACCTCACTAACTTGTTACAGTTTGACATATAAGTTTAATTTCTGCTAAGCCCTATTTGACCACGTCTTATATTAAAGTCTGTAGCACTAACCATAAACTTAATCTTTAGTATCCAAGCAAAGTCTCTAAATTCTCAAAATAAAGCAGTCTACTTTAATACTACAGCAGTCTGTAAATGTCCAATAATAATAAGCTTTATATAGGTAGTTATATGAATTCTCGTCTCAGCTATGCACTAACAAACTCGAAAGGCATAGGAGATTAAAATTCGTATAGGGATAGTTTAGGCGAGTTGGACACAAAAAAATCTAAATTTCTAGGCCGGGTTTACGACAGCAAAATTTCTATCCAAACTAAATCAAAATTAAGTTTTACTGACTTCAGGTTGATTGAATCCGTTGAATCCATTGAGCGAATTGAATCCGAATGCCGAGGAAGCGCTCTGGCTTCCCGAGTTCCCGCCGAAGCCGCCGCCGAAGGCCGAAGCTGAAGAAGCGGAGCCCGAACCCGAACCTCCAGACCCAAACGATGCAGCCTGGCTGCTAGCTTGGCTGCCGCTAAAACCACTGAAATACACAGAAATAAAATTGTTTATAAGTGCTGTACATGGCCCCAACAACAAGAAACACAAGAAAATCGTGTTAAAGTGTTTATAGGCTGGTTAAGGAATGGTTCTAGGATGGCGACCACGAGCCGGAAGACGTAGTGTTGTACAGTCCACTACGAAGTGGACAGACGATCATTCATGGGCTGCAGAGAGCCACTGAATGCCACATAAAATGCGGCCGTCTTTTACAATGACGTAACTCGAGCGGGAGAAAATGTCATTTCAATACATTTAATTATCTGTTGGCTTTAACGCTTGTGAAAAAAAAATTATTCGTCTAACTAAGGGCAAAGGATCGCTAGGTTGGAAATATTTGGGGTCGGCTTATGTTAAGCGCACGTTTAGGAAAAACATGGCAATAAACAAAAGGTCTCAGTTTTAGCATCGAACAGTTTCGAGTACTTTGCGTAAACACACCTACACTTCAACAAGGGAATCGCATTAGCTTGTTACAAACAACTCTCGCACTTTGTTGTGTAAGATTTCCTATGACTAATTGGATAGCAGGGTTTGTGCAAAATATTGAACGTAATCCTAGCATAAATAAGATGGCCTGTGAAAAAAACGTTTTTAATTATAAAGCAGCTTTATTAAAGCTGCCTCATTAATATTAATAAATGGCGATAACAGTGATTTCCATTGTTAGTTCATTAAATAAATTACATACAAAAAAGTTAAATATTATTTTCTAAATAATTATGATTTACAAAAAGTTATTTTTTTAATTGCGCGCAATAGAAAATTCCATACAAAAATATTTCTTGGTGATAATAGAATTTTGTTGCTAATTATACTTTTTGGCAATAACATTATTAAGTGCTCATATTACTCAATTAGCACCACTGTTTTAAAATATGCACGAATATATTTATTTGTACTCAATTTATTATGGCTACATCAAATGCAACTGCATGCATTTTTCAGCTCACGTAAGTACACACGGCCACGGATCAACCTAACCTTTTTGGACTTCCGTTCTTAGTTAAAACTAAGTGGTATTCATTGTTGGTAATAGATCGGAATAATCTTCTTAAGTTGTACGTAGAGCATAAGGATTGATGTTGCAGTTGATATGTCAAGGTATATATGTGGCCGTCTGTAATATGCTGCACGCATTGACCAATCGTCACTTCAGTTTAAAAAGATAGAAGCCACCTCGTAGCAGTATCTACAAAGTACAAAGTTTTAAGTATATAAGAAAAAAAATATAGATTTCAAATACAACTATTCCACTGATCTTCGAAACCCAACAATTTAAATAAAAAATTATAAATATGTATGGTTAGTTAATTTAAAAGATATAAAAGTTAGTTCCTGGCAAGTGGTCGTTACATCTAAAAAGTTACTGTATTTATATACTCTATATATGTTATGAATTCAAATATAGTAAATATCTCATTATCGAATGTAACAAAAAAGTGATTCCTGAACGAAATGTACATTAACCAAGGTGCGAACGCTTTTAACCTACAAATGAGTACTTACTTAAACTATTAATTTCACAAAACAAACAAGTCAGACGTGTTAGAGATTTGGACATCATCGCTAAAACGTTTCGTAAACATTATTGAGTTTTATTTTTATAAATAGTTTAAGGCTTAAAATGTGTACATTATATCATATTAAAGTTATATAATCGCAAATCATCCTCGTTTTTTCAGATTGGTTGTCTACAGATTTTGGTACTTTTATATTAATTTGTGCAACGTGGATTATTTCTATTAATTCACAATATGTAGGTACAGAATTGAACTTAGTCTTTAGTACATACTTTAAGCTATAAGTTTTATATAGGCAAACGTGCTTACTATGATGGTCGTGGCGCTTAAACTAGGTAATGATTGCCTTTTTAGATAAATTGGACTAGATAAGGGTAAGATCCGCATTGCATCCTCTTTTCCTACTTTAATGGACTCGAATAAAATGCTTGTCCGCATCTCTATGTTAAACTAGCTTTTGCCCGGGACTTCGTACGCGTAGAAGTCAAAAATGTTTCTAATAGGATTTTTAATTACTTGACATTAATCGTTATAATTTAGACACTATCTTTATAAATATATCCTAAGTGTTATTCTGATGTAAAACCGATATTATTGTTGAGTTTCATTAAAACCCATTCGGTAGTTTTTGCATTAAAGGGTAACAAACATCCATTCATCCATACATCCATTCATCCTTACAAACTTTCACGTTGATAATATTAATAAGGATATTTATATAAAAGCGAGGATGTAGACTTCACATTGACCTTAGCACAAATACGAAAACTTTTTATCTTATTTTAATAAATTTTCGTAATTCTGATAAAGTGCCCAAAATTTCATAATGTTCTGCCTACACTGAAGTAGTCCGAAGATCCGTTCACAATCATCGGTTGCATAACAAGTGCACGTGTCGCCAGCTCAAACTCTTGCGCATGCAAATTACAGAATTACCAAATTAGGTTTCTCACAGATTTATACCCAAATACCAAACACTGTCGACAAGTGTGGTTTGAACTTTGATGATTATATTTCAACACAAATATCTTTTTTAGGCAAAAAATAAAAATATCAAAGATATGCATGATTATCTAAATTTAAAAAAGCGGTTGACTTTTATAAAGTTGCTTACCTTCCGAAACCGTTGAATGAGGAGGCTTGGCTCGCTGAGTGAGATGCACTGAAGCCTTCATTGAAACCAAAGGAGAAGGATTGCGAGGCAGAGTGACTGGACCCAGCCCCGGACGCACTGCTGCTGACACTTGCAGTCAGACCACCGTTGCCTGTAGGTTCCACGTTGAACCCACTTCCAAACCCAAACCTTGGCTTCACATTTCCTTTCGACCCTCGAGTTTCGTTCGGCAGTAACGTAGACGGATCCCTCTCTAAATGCTCTATGTAAGGTAGAACCGGAGGAGTGATCACAGGTTCCAATTTCTTATCCCGCCGCTTATCATCAGGGAAAACGAAACCGTCAGGAGTTGGGGCCGGGAGCACTACAGTGAGTAGAGTCGCGAGACAGACACTGGATACTATGGTCTTCATGACTTATGCTGTTGTCACTAGGACCGGCCTGAGATTCTCGTTTTAAAAGGGTCGTGCGAGGTCAGGACATGTGTTGGCATGCGGCACGCGCCACAGCCTTCAGAAAACCCACTGCACTGCGCCTGCGCTGCCATCCTGCTACTACTTATCCCCCCCTAAAGAAACAGTTAATCATTCGCATCCATAAACTGGTGAGGCTCTCCATATAAATTTTATGATGCCATTGTGGGGACTTAGGGAAATAGAATAAGGTGTTGGGAAATCCTAATAGTTTAACACTTTGATCGGCAACTATTTATAAACCTTCGCACGTCTGTTGCTGTTATGTTGCTGCTATGTTATGTTACTTTGCATAACAATAGTTTCATAATACTATTTTTTCTTAAACTTTAAAATAATTTCAATGCTCCATTGACCAGTTTTGCCTTTAAAAAATTGTTTGTATATTTTCAGTCTATTTCCTTCTAGCTATTTAGTCTCCCTCAGATTATATATGAATGACGCATTTCACTGGGCCGTTATTACTTTCAGATCAGGGGTTCCGTGCCCAGAAATAAAATAAATTTGAAAAGTAGAGAAATAGTTTAAAGTATAATGTTTTTAATGCTACACAACAAACAAAGACACGCAATTTTTACTTTTTTTGTTTGATATTTATTCTTATATTACTAGTTCATATTTTTTGGAGTAAATAAATTGATTTCAAGAGACCTTTTCTTTGTTGAAATAGTCAATTTTTATACAACTCCTTGTAAGTAGAACAGCTATTTTATTTAAAATGAAATAAAGATTAACAATAATATTTCATGGTATATCTGTCAAACAACTTAACTGTAATTTAATTTTAAGTGACCAATCTGTCATTAAATTTTTATCCGATGGCACTTACACCATCCGTTACTAGGGTCATCAACTGTTTTTATTAATAGAGTGTATACAGTGCCAATTGTGTGCATTAAGTATCATAAAATTTTACAGTATTTAAAACAAAAGTTTTCCAATAGAAAACTAGTCACATCTAAAAATGTTATTCACAAAAATACAAAATAATAAAATTGTTTGTAACCATATTAATACATATATTTCTACTAATATAAAAGTAAAAAAGTAAATCTTAAAATTATTCAACAGAATTTCGCTATGAAATAAATTGCATCATGACAAAAGAAATAAAAAAAAATTCAGGAAAAAAAAACTACTAATTTAGTACTAATTTTAGGACTATTAACTCTACGCAGTTGACTTCGCTTGTGACAGCTGTTACAGTATAGTATGTATTTTCCAAATAAAAATATATTTTTACTTCTTTGCGAACCCTAAACATATTTAATCCGATTGATTCTATAATTAGAAACTGATGACCATCCTTAACATTGTAAGAATAAGCTACATTTTAGTTCGCACTAGGTAACTTGTTACAATGCCCAAGGTATTGGCGATCGCCTCCGGGGCCACACGTCCTCCGACGCGTCACACACGGTGTCACGGTCAACTCAATGTTGACAACGCATATTAGTATTTTTATCAATGGCCATATAATATCTCTTTAGTATTACATCTATTAAAGAAAGATATTGAATAATTTAGCTTTGTACAACTCTAGTGCGGATATTGACTGCAAAATCATTGGATTACTACTATTTTATTTAATATCGGGTCATACCCACCAGTCCTGTTTACCAGGATCTGTAGTAGCATCTATTGAAACGAATAATACAGCTTTGAAGAATGAAGCACAGGCTTTGTGGCCGATAATTTTTGGGATCTACAGCTAACTTAATCTGAAGAATTTGAAGGGAGTAACAAACATAAAATAATATGTTGTGAAAATACATATTGCTTCCTCGACACTGGAATTGGCCATCTCACATACATTACAAATGACAAGGTAAAAACATCCTTAAAATATTTAGGTTAGCTATGGTTTTTTATAGTCTTAGTTTTCCGTAAAGCAGCGGGCACCAAAAACATGAAGGATCTAAAATAAAATTCAAAGAACACGTGACCACAACATGTCATGTGACCACACCATACCTCGGCAGTGGCAATGAACGGATTGCCTAATGTCCCAACGAATGAATACTAATCTAACATTAAAACTTCCAGCAGAAAAGGAAAAAGTATTTTAAGCATAATTTAAATTTAAATAGAAATTCGTTTCTTAGTTTTGTCAATAGTAAAGATACAAATAATGATTGAAACAAGTATGAACTTCAATGTATGAAAAAGGTAATTTTAGAAGATTCGATCTAGAATTGAAGGATGATAGAACAAAATACTGCAGTTACATGAAGAAAAAAAAATCTGAATTGATCAGAATGAATCTTAAGAAATAACTTTTTTGCTTGGATATTTTTACAACATTAACATTGTGGTGTTAGGTTAGCTTGGAAGTAAGAGCATCTTAAAAACAATGCCGTTAAGTGAAAAAAAAAAGTTTTATTCATAAAATCTCTAAATATTATTTGCTGGGAATGAAAACTTTATTGGCTGACGGTACATCCCAAAATATTTTTTCTGTTATCATTATATACGTATTTAAATTCTTTAATAAGGATTAAATAAATTAACACTTGGTTATCTTTAAACACAAGGTTTGCGTTATTTATGCGAGTATAAAGTTCTCACGTCGGATAATATTCTTTGTCTTTAAATTTATCGGTCTGTGGTCTTGTTAATTAAACAGAGAGATTACCTCGCAGTTGATCTTCAATAACCTTAATATCATTATATTATAATTTTAACAAAGTCCATTCACCTTAAAGTTTTACGCTACACCTTGGTCAAACTGAAAACTTGTTTTGTAAATATATATTTTCCTTGTTATTTTTTTATTTATCATATGATCATTCTTAGAACTTGGAATTCATACCATTCATTAGTGATCACTAAAGATGGTGAATGCTTTTTGTTTTTAAATACCTGAACTTCCAAAGCACAAGTAAATCTTTTTTGATTATCAAATGGAATTGTGACCCTGTTAGTGTAAATAGCCGGCTGCTACGCTAGAGGTTCCGGGTTCGAATCCCGGCGGGGGCGGATCTATGTGTTATTTGCAAGACGCGAATGTTCACATACCGGTCTTGGATGTAGTATTCTTCTCTATGTAGTTTATACCATATCGCAGCTTAGCACCTGAAACACAAGATTCTTCAAACTTAGTGTAGGGCTGAGTTAATGTGTGTGACGTGATGTGGTTACTATTATTAAGATAAACACAAACCTTTATACATGTACAATACAAATAGGTACTAAAATTAAAATAATCCAAACAATTTCAAATGACAATGGGTGAGAACAAATAAAAAACTGAGTGATCTTTGACGTCAAAAATTTTTGAGTGACTAATACGGACCTACACAAAAGATCTGACCTTTCCACCCAATGATATAGACTTGGAAATTCCGGTTCTGAGTACAGAGATCCCTGGAGGCTGTCAGACTGAAACTAGGGCATTCACTTAGTCATGCCTCGCTATTTAGTCATTGAAAACCGACTCGTTGCTAGAGCCTCCATTGTGTAGGTAGGCTCCTCAAAAAAGTTCAGTTAATATTAAAATTTAAGTTCCATAAAACTGGATTTCATATGAAAAAATCTGATCAGTGAATTCTATAAACCAAACCATGTTTATTAGAACCTTTGTAAGTATACATTCAAAGGGTTTATTAATATTGAAATAATGATTTTTCTAATTAAATTAAGTTTGTTTCATGGCCGTTTGAATTGTGCTTATTTATTTGCTTTTTTGTTTCAATAACAAGCTACAATACGTAACAGTTTTTATTAACCGTTATTAACACTAACTCGCACTTATCGTAACTATTAGATTATCGAAGATAATTCCCATTTAAATACTTAATATACACTGAACTTCAACTATCTAAGGATTCCTATCCTCAAAGACTGATGCAGCCTTAAAGGGTTGTAATAATACTTTTCGGCTCACTAATTATATTTTATCTATTCTCCTAAGTGAGTAAAATATACTTTTCGAATGAATACACGACTAAAGTGTATTTTGTATTTCATTTAAATCCACAACTACCACCCCTTTACCACACCATAGAGATTATGGCTTTCTATTAATAAGTAAACTAGGGAACAATCCTTAATCTGTGATGGTTATTGAAAAGTACCGTTACCCCATCTATTGTAAGAAGTCTCAATGCCTAAGGTATGGTTGGACAACAGACAGCTTATTAATGATTAGCTGACAAGCGATAAACGTCGTACAATTTGTAAGGACCTTTGAGATGTTAAGCGAAGATACAAGGTGGAAGAAAAGGTTACAATAATAGGGTTCATAGAGTGAACAGGTTTCATATAAAACTTCAACATTATTTGTTTGTCGTTTACCAGGTATTCTTAGTCAATGCATACATTGATAAAATGCACGCTATATACGAGACACATTGTAATAATGTTTTGTTACCGAGTATTATATTCACTTGTTTTCTTCAAAAATAACTCTTTTGTTCTACAAGTGTGAATATTTTAACATCGCGTCAGGCTAATAATTTCACCATCATCTTTTTAACTTGCGAGTAATTGGTATTTAACAAACAACAACTCATGAAAACATGGCTGTTTTATTGTATTATTTTTAGTTTATTTGTAAAAGGCAATTTTATGTACCAAGCTTAAACAATAGGTATGTTGAGCGCTTAATTTAACTTGGTAACTTTCTTTGTTTAGCATTGTCTTAAATACATACAGAAACCTTCTAGAAATTCCTGGAAATATGTAATTATTATCGCAATTAAAAATAATGTTCGACCATGCTCTGAATACCTTTTTGTTTTCCAAAACTACGGTTCTGTCTCCAATTAGGCCCGACATACACTAAACTACAGTTTATCATAAAACCACCACCATCGTTTCATGTCAAATGAATCTTTACTTTTCTTTTCGATTTTTACCTTATCGGTTATGGTGCTTAGAAACGAAAATGTTGTAGTTTTGTATGTTTTCGGTAATTCTTAAGTTTGATAGGGTCAAAAACTGATGAACTGAGCTTTTTCATTTGTTTCAAGACAACTACGTAGGTTTACTACTGTTTTATTTTGCATATGCAATAAAATCTTGCATCAGTTTCAATTACTTTTAATTTTCATTACATTTTGTGCTACCTTTTAAAATGGAAGGCTGTCGGTCTACTTGTGTTCGACTTCTTGTAGCCTCGTATACGCAAAGCTTATAAAATACAGCCCTGTTCACATGTCACCTCTCCCAACAAGTACCATTCGTTTCAGTGTTTGTTCAGGTGATGTTTTCAACAACATAACACCGTTTAAAATTTACTTAAAAGAGTTCTGTCCTACTTCGTACTTCAGTTTGTTCTAAGCAGTGATTAAGTCAGGAGTATTTTTTCATTATAAAAGTTTTTCAAGTATCAATTCTCGCCTGAAAATGGCGTTCAGAATTGCGTTTGTGGTCTGCTCAGTGATCGCCGTGGCGCGTGGTATGTTACTATTTTGATTTTAACTGGCTCTTCCTGTAGTTTTGTCTGCAACGTCATAGGTAGAAATATCTAGCAACAGCTGGAGATAAAAATATTTGTTATACTTTCTGATCTTATGGGACTAAGGGAAATGAAACTTGAATTGTTATAGCTTTAATATGTTTTATGCAAATTTTTACTAAAGAAGTGTTGAGACAATAAAAAACAAAAGTGGAATAATGACTACAGATATAGAGGTCAGTGGCCTTGTTGATGGGAAATAGATTAATTTAAAACTTCTATCAAAGAAACTGAAAAAAAATGCAAATACTAAACTAACTAACAAACAAATTTAAAAACTGAACTACAAAAAATTCAAATAATAGTACTAACATAGATTTTTAAATCTACTTTATTTCCTTTTTGTAATCTGCAACGAAATATAAGGCTTTATTTTATTTTAATATTCATTTCATTTTATCAAAGAAAATAAATAAATCCTTCGAACTGGCCTCAACGATTTAAACATCGATTTTTTTTTCTGCAACAATAAAGCAATCTATGTATTCCTGTGCCAGCTTCAACTGGAGTGATTTTTCAAAACCCGTATTCGTATATACTATTGTTTTACTATTTTATTGTATAATTACACTGTATGTACTATTTGTCATCAAAACTCACACTTGTACAAACAATCAGCTAACATAATGTTATTGAATTCATTTTAATACGTAGCCTGAATTTGTTCAGTTAGTGAAAATCAATTTCAGTTTAAAATGAATTGAATCGGTAAGAATAATTCTAAATCAATAGAAACTTAATCAATGTAGTTAACTACGACTAAATTCAAACATGGTTTGAACAATTTGCTGTAATGCGTTTAATTAAAACGTACGTTTGAGATTCCTTAGAAAAGAAAAAAAAAATACGTTTATTTTCTTTTTCAAATATAAGTTAATGACGCATTTTTGACTAAGTATTTGAAAATACTAGTATTTTGCTTGTTTCATTAAAAATATTCAAAATAAGGAACTCGTCCTGTATTTGTTTGTTTGATCTATTTTAACTACAATTTCAAAAAATCTTTTTTTTTTCTTATACATTTTTCAACCACAAAGATGGTTGAATTATAATTTCTGAGAGAAACATGAAACGAATGATGTTAAACAAATGCTAAATAATTTGAAGGACAGTAATTTGTACATTTTTAATAAACTCAAAAATAACGCCATTTGAATGGATTTAACTGTCATTATTTTATAATATGTCCTATTTTCTGCTTATCTTTTATCTGTCTTATATCTTTGTTGCTTTAAGTGAAAATTATTCATTGCAGCTGGTATGACTTGGGCTGGATTTGACGAAAATGGCAGAGCCGTTTCAGGAATGTAAGTATACTAACTGGAAATACAAAGTGCAAATAAAAATTAATTTTTATTTTAACATCGGAGCTTTGAATTGGACTCATTTTAATACGGTTTTTGTGTTGGCGAGTTATTTTGCCTTACTATATATGTATTTTCTTACTCAATACATACAAAGCGTTTTGTCGAAATCCACGCACATATTGACTCATCTGTTTTATAACTTTTACAGTCTCCCTTACGGATTCGGGTAAATATAGATTCATATATTTTTATTTCTAAAAGTAAAGTGACTAAGGTAGTTTCTACCTTACCTATTTGTGGGGGTTTATGGGGGAGGGTGATGCAATTTAGGCAACGCATGGTTTAAAAAAAGTTTTTAAAACAACAGCCATAACTGTCTTACCATAAAAGTGGTATCTTAAAATAAGATACAAATCCTTGTCTATTTTTTTTTTGTGCTTTCTTATCGTTTTCTCCTATGTTTTCAGATATCCTGGGGTTAGCACTAATAATCAGGTAAATGTTTCTCCATTTAATCAAAAAATTAATAATAGTAAAGGTAGTAAATAAAATTATAAAGTTAAAAAAAACATACACACTCTTTCTTACAAAAGTCTATTTTCCCACCAGCCCCCGAGGATGCCGCAAATGCCCGCCTTTCCCCAGTTCCTTCCACTACCTGGTTTCCAAAACTTCCCTAACTTCCCACAAATTCACATGCCCGTGTTCCATTTCCCGGAAATCCACATCCCGTCCCCGGATGAGATCGTAAACTTGAAACCTGAGCCTGGACAGACATTCCACGGGATCTCTGTAACGTCAGACGACAGGGGCACTCGAGTCATCACCAACAAGGATGGCAAAGTTCATGAGTTTGAAGGTATGACCTAGTGCTATTACAGTTAGGACTAAGATAAATATAACTGCAAAGGTTGTAGATCTTTTTTCGAAGTTTCGGTTCGAAGGATTAAAAGTCAGTGTAAAATGGCCGTCACGAGAGGTATAACGTCTTTAGCTCTAAATGGGTAACGCATTGGCAGAGCTCTCGACGTTTTCAGACATCAAGGGCATTGTTCAGTATTAGGCGAACAAATAAAAGAAGATTTAGGATTGTGAAGTGGATTTACTTCAAATTAGGTAAAAATATACCAAAATGATGGCGATCAATTCGTAGTCTATATGTGGTCTGTCTATGAACTCAAGTTATTGGCTAAGCGAGGTGTTACGTATATGACTGTGATTGGTAGTTACATACATTAAATAAAAATAACACTAATTAACATTTGCATTAGGTGCTAAGTAGCATATCTTAATTACTGTGGACAGGCATTGTCGTGTAAATAAGCGGCGTGATCACTTTCCATCGGACGTACCGTCTGCTTGTTTATTCATAATGTATAAAAAGGTATACAAAGTAAGTATACTTAGCACCAATTTAAATAGCACTCAGCCCCTCGAGGAACAGATTATGAAAAAGCTACCCTCTTTCTGTGTCAGTCGAACAGACAGGTATAACAGGATGTATTTATAGTATACTAACTTTTTAAATTTAAAACTTTAAACTCTACTGTTTCTTTCATTTGTGTAGGAACATTAAAGTTCAAAAGTTTTTAAAAAGCTTTCCGAACTGCCACGTTTTAAGAAAATGTTGTTTATAAAATGTAACAAATAAATTATGGGGTTGTATATAAATATACATGTAAAACAAAATAATAATTTCATCAATAAATTTATATATCAAATTTTATGTTTATTTTTGTTGACAGTTGGAGCATCCGGTGAAAAAGAAGAAAAAAAAAACAACGAGTGAGTTTAACTGTTTAGTTTGAAAATTAAATTCATTACAATTATACATACACTCACAATTAATTTTAAACATATATGTTTGAGTCGGCATCCAATAAAATCAGATTTGATTTGATTGTTTGTAAAACAGTGGTGTAACAGCTGTCTGCTCCCCAAGAGGTTCCGGGTTAAATCCTGGCGCGGTGGAACTTTGAGTTATTTGCAAGACGCATTGTTTCACATAGTGGTCATGTATGAAGTATTCTTATCCAAGTAGTTTATTTATACCATATCGTTGATTAATACCTGCGATTCAAGATTACCTATATCTTACTGCAGGGGTAAGTCAACGTGTGTGTCGTGATGTGTTCATCATAGCATAGGCATAGGTGTATAAAAGTTAGGTGATACATATTATGACATTCGTTTAAGACCCAAAGCACCTAGACAACTTATTTTTTCTCCACGATGGTTAAAGTGAGCAGAGATCGAACTGGCTATCTAATTGTATCAATAGCTGTATTCATAATATGCTTTAGTTGTCCTGTTCAATACAAATGTCTATATTTACAGTAAAGGTTATATATCTTGAATATCCCGCTAGCTAGGGGTTACGGGAACGGCAACACACATGTGTTTGCTTTGGTGTTGCAAGCGTAGGTAGATGCGTAGATTTTTCTCGTAAACTTTGTAGTTCAACAACATATTTTTTTTAATTATCTATAGTTTCTGACGTAGCAGTGACTATACTCGTAATTACGGTGGACATTTAAATATATTTTGTTCTTCATTTTAAAACAATTTTAACAAATGTATTAAATTACATTTTCAGAAGAAAATGGATTTTTATTTTAATGCTAATTTTGTTTATTTTTTCAGAGCTCCCCCGGTAAGACGAAACTAGTATCAAACACAACATAAATAATCATATTTCTCTACAAAAACTAATTTAAAATATTAATATTGTATCTGTATAATATTATATGCATGCATTGATATTTATAAAAGGGATTAATTTTAAAAGGTTGGTTCAATAACATTTTATTATACATTTAGTTTATTTTTAAAGACTTTATGATAACTATATTTTTTTTGTTTGTATTCTTTCAGTAAAACACTAACTTGCCTAACCCAATGTAGTTTGTCCGGTCCCAATTCTTAAAACTTAAATTGAATATTCATTTCTTTGTTTCAGAAACAAAAATTCACCGGAAAACATCTTCACAAGGTAAAAATGCTTTGAATAATACATTTTAGGTTTTATTTGCAATAAATTTGTTCGAGTTTTTTTATTCCTAATTCTTTTTTTCAGACGCCTAAAATGTATAAGCACGAATTCCATAAGTTTGAGGTATGTCCAACATTTAATCAATTCTATTAGTAATATCCCATGTATATTTATTTTAAAATTTATGCAACGTTTTTTGGCCACGATTCAAAAATTAACTACAAAACAGATATTCTTCCAATTATAAATGATCTTATAAATTTTGACATTTATTTGTTTTTCTTTAAACATTATTCCAAATAGCTAATAAAAGTTTATTTTGAACACCGCAGATGCCGAAGATGAAGCCCATTAAGGTGCCCACCCCTGAAGAGATCAAGAACCGCAAGCCTGGTGATGATGAGCACTTCGTAGGGTACGCAAAGTCTAGCTTCACCAGTTCCAGCACAATCAACGGGAAGACCACCAGCGCTGGTGGTTCAGAGTCCGTGGTCAACGACAACGGAAAAGTCAAAGAGGAATCCGTGAGAGTTGCACAAGAGGACAAAGAATAAACACAGCGGGTAGCATTTTCAGACACAATACAACATAGACCTTATAGTATGAGAGGCATTATATAGGAAAGCATGCTACAGTTTTCGTGAAATAGTCGCTATTTGGTGAGATTGCGGCCAAAAACACTTATACAAGAAAATACTCTAAAAAACCTAATTATTTAAAAGTACTTTCGTAAAGTAGTGTACATGAAAATGCAAATACCCTATCAAATTCTCTATTTCATAAGTTTATTAAGTATTCAATAAGTTTATTCTTCCTTTTTAAACATCTACTAACGTAGGACAATTTAAAGTGCGATAATTTTTCTCCCAAGTACATTTTTTTATTTATTGTCATTGTCTTTATGTCGAAGTACAATTGTATTGTAACAAATATCTTTACTTTATCTACGAAGTGTCTTTTTTAAATTTAAAAACATTGTAATTAAGTTTAAAGCAAGATTTTATTCACCCTTGTTAACATGCATATAAATATACGATGTATTTGTTTGATATAAAAAATTAACAGTTTGTGACGTTTGAATTACCTTTATTGTATAAAATAAATGTATCCAACTCCAATGGTTTTCATATTTAAAATTTTCTGCTGCGGCTCTTTTTAATTACAACGTCATTTGCAAAAAAGCTGACGGTTCATCTTATGGAAAGTGATAAAATGAGTTAAATTTAAATATTAAGAATAATATTTGAGATATAAAGTAAAAATTGCACTTAAAAACAAAGCAGATTTGTTTTATTGGACTAGAAATAGATAACGTGCGAAAGCTAAATATTACTTTTTAGCCGACGAAAAAACAAAAACGGAGGAGCAGGAGCCGTTTTTGTTCTCAAGTTGACCCGTATTATTTTTTGAAATAGGCGATGATTGACAAATGACCAGTGGCGTAACTAGGGGGTGTCATGGCGGCAAAATGCCAGGTGCCCCGAGCGTAAAGGGCCCTCGTCGCAAACAGTATAAAAGCCCCCTTGGAATGGAGACCTAAAAAAACGGTCCCCAGGTTGCACGGTGCCTTGGGCATAGTATGAAAAAGGTTTCAAATTTTTACGGGCATTCTATTTATTAGCCAAGGGCCCTTACAGTCTAGTTTTGCCACTGTGAATACCTATAGAAGAACCGATATTGGTTGAAAATTGGCATGCACATTAAACAGATTGAATTGCAAGTAATTTAATTTTTAAATTAAACTTTAGTATGGAAAATTGGTTTAATCATACCGCGATTCTGATATTTTGAATAAATGCCGAACGCCATCTATCGACTGTCGTTGTAAACTTTTTTTTTTCCCCTTAAGAGGATTCAAATTCAAATAAAATCGGGTCGTGCAAAAAATTATTTCGTTGGTTTTGTACAAAGTTTTCCAGTAGGCACAAGGCCTCCATCATTTCTGAACTGACCAAGTTACCTAAGCCGTTTTAGTTTTCCTTCGAAGTTCATCACATTATGATTTTTTCAGGTATTTCGAGCCAGACGCTTTCAGAGCTGCAGAGAAATGCGCAAAGTTGAATATCTCGCAAATGGATACCTAAATTTAAAAAATCGTCTCAGCATCCTTTCAATGTTATTAAAAAATCTATCTAATGATACCGAACACAATGGGACGCGAGAAAAAAAATCATCCCCATTTAAGTTTAGGGAGGCAACCCAAAATTAATTTTCTTTTAGCACTATGTCGACGTGGTTATACATATTCATGCATAGTTTCATCTTTCTAGCATTAACTGTTTGGAAGGTAAGCCAAGGGCGGACGGACGGACAGTCATGAGGAAATTTTAAGGGTTCAGGACTACGGAACTCTAAAAACACTGAGTTTAACAAGAATGACAAAGGAAAAAATTACAGTGAAGATGAAGAAGAAGATAATTGTTATTGAATATATTGTCTTGAACCCTTTTTTTTAAGGAAAACGTATTAAATTTTTGGAATACAAAAGGTGGGCATAAGCTTGGTGGGCTTAAAAATACAACTTTGCAGACTGGTTGTTTTGCTTCTAAACGATTGAAAGTTGACCTCAAGAGATTAAGAAAAGGAGTATTTCTTATTGGAGCCTTATTTTGCATATTTGTTAATGATGGTCTGCAATTTATGGTTATCATTTTAAAAATACATTACTGCTTTAAAATTTAGATTATAAGTAAAGAAATTTTCAGTTCAGTATACAAAATTATTAAAATTAATTTTCTGTTTTTGATGTTTTTGACAACTCACCACAACCCATGTTTCCTCTCAAAACTCACAAACATCTCATGCTGGGGTAAGCCCCAAAAACAAAATGACTTATTTTTCAAAAGTCATCTAGTTTGGGAGCGCGTGCAGACATAATGGTGATCGATGCAGGAAACTTAACTGCAGATCTCCTTTATTTTGGAAAAAAAATGTGGTTTCGTTTACTTCTTTGTCGGCAACGCCTTCATGTTGATGCAGGAAAATGCTCGGCCGCATACCGATCCACTCGAACGCACGTTAACGAGTTTTATTAAATTTCGAGGACTGCAAGGATACGTGTGCAAAAAAATGTTAACAAATAGAATAGACACTGATCCCTTAACCCTTTGTTTACTTACAAAAAAGATGATAGCATGCTGGTGAAATTTCCCATTTAAAATTTCTTAAGTTGCTCAGTCCAATATTTCACATTTCTTTTTACACCTATCCTTACTGTCCGCGAAAACGACTGGAAACGAAACTTATCACAAAAACAATAACTAATTGAGCCCGAATTTTGAAGTAGTCCTTTAAAAAACCTCTACCACAATGAACAAACAAAACTGCATTGTGAATGTTAAAACCGGTCACCTAGAGGTTGACATGTCAGTAATGATAGAAAAGAATTATCACAACTCATTAAAATCGTTTGTCTCTAACAATTCTTAACATATTGGTCGTCAAATTATCAATTTCTACTAATTAGCCATGGTGGGATTTTTGACTGATTGAAGTTTTAAAAAAGTATATAAATTGGGTAGTTTTTTGGATGTCCATCAATCGAATTTCCACTGTTCAAGCAACAAGTGTATTCAGCTTTAACTAAATCAAAATGAAGGTCTTTATCACGTTCATTGTAGTTATTGGTTGTATTTACTTCATTAACTGTAAGTACATGAAAATAATCTACTTTTTAATTTTGAACTCTATCCAAGCTTTATAAATTTTGAACTTCCGTCTGTGATTTCTTATGAATAAAACAAAATATAATTCTACTAATATAAATATCAGAATGAAAAGAGATTTAATAAGCTATGACAAAACTATAAATTATTCGATGAAAACAAATCCTTGTAAAAATACTTCTAAAAAGGTCAAGGGATAATTGTACTATAATAAATAAAATTCCACTGCGCTTCATTGCATTTTTCATTCATTGCTATTGATAAGAAAATTTCTGATACGTTTGGAAAGGTTTATTAAAACATATATTAACTTATGCGAAATTGTCATTTTCTGCAGGTGACAAAGATGGTAAAGATTCAACACCAGCAACATCTTCGAAACCTGTTGAAGGAGACCAGCAATCACCGAAGCCATCATCCGTACTGCCTGCAAATTTACCGACAGTAAGCATTTTCCACCCAACCCACATGTCAAAGTAGTATTTTTTAGAAGAAAAGTAATCAAAACCCAATAAAATACAATGCACTTGAGTGCATTGAGTAATTGGCCTACTCATTATTAAATCGCAAAATATATGGCCAAAAACCTAGGGAAATAAGCCGAGCAACTATGTGTAAATTGACATACATTCATGCAGAATGGACGACGAAGAAGTTGCAACAGTAGCGTTACCATCTTAATTTTGGAAAATATTAAAAGAAACATAGAAGATATGAGTAGAAAGAAAATAGAATATAAGAGAAAGAACTTTTGCCTTTAGAAATTATATTTCCACTAAAAGAATATGTTTCGAAAGCCTGAGCCGTTGTTAAGTTTACTTTGTGTTAAAGCTTTAACTTTAAACAGAGAAAAAGATCGGAGACAAAACCTAAAACTTACAGATCGTAGATACTAAAAACCGTATCTAATCTGAAATAAACTAACCTAATATTAGCTTAGTTTTTTTAATTTAACTTCTTATAACTGTCTAAAGGATAGATGTTCCATCAATATCTATACAACGTGATCTAAGTAAATAAATTAAAGATCTACATATAAGAAGATCAAATATTATATTATCCTATAAAACAACCAAACGCAAATATAAATAGCCGATATAATTAAACCAATACTTATTTCATGATAACCAGAAGCCTGATGACTTGGAGAACAAGGTACCTGTTAAACAGGATTCAGATAAAGATGAAACCGGAGAGATGAACTCAGAATCTAACAGCGAAGAAGAAGTAGACGGAAAAGTAATTAAGAACATCACTGAATTGGTTCATGCCACCGATATTAACGGAAAAATCAAGAAAGTTGTAAGCATCTTCAAACTGTAACTGTTAAATTGAACCCTTAGAATGGAATAAAATGAGTAGTGTTTTGTATGTTGTTGTTTTTCTTACATTGGATTCTAAATGAGCCGATTAATTTTTGTAACCACTAGTTATATGCTTATTGCTTTAACTGAAATTTTCTTTAAAAAATAATATTTTTCTTATTTCAGGCGCTTTCATTTTTGTCCTCTCATACAATAACTGAAGTTTATTATTTTTACATACTTTCTCCTAATCGCTTATTGAAAAGACCTGAAACTTGGAGGGCCTATTCCTTGTATGACGTAGGCATCCGACAAGAAAGAGTATTCCGAAATTCTACCTCTTAAGAGGTGAAAAAGGGAAAGTTTCTATGGGACTACATGTTTCCTTGGTCCAATATACTTAAAATTTTGCATAAACTGTACGGTTTATACGAAATGTTATGCCTCGTGTTACCACTTTGTGGATTCAGCTGCCGAAACATAGGTGCCTTCAAAAAAGGGCTCCTTTTTAAAAGAATATACGTTGCAAATCTGCTGACATATTTTGCCTGCAGGTGTCCATGGGCGTCGGTATCACTAATCATCAAATGAGCCGCCTGCCCCTTTGCCCTCTTTTGAAATAAATACAAAAAAAAACCTTAACAGAATTTATTAGACACTTTTTTCTATTTTATTGAAATTCATCCCCTAACGGGATAAAAAGGTACTTTTGAGTTTATTCGCTATGTAACAAAAACACAAAGGTTTCCTCTTTATTATAGATATTTAATACAATTGTTTTATTGAACAGTATGACTTTTGTTCTATTTTCAACCACAATTAATTTTCCGAAAATTTCAGAATCGCAATAACCCACCAAACAACAACCAACAGATTTGAAGTTTCAAAACTTTAAGTTTCACGTATGACGAATACACTTTCCGGTAAAAAATAAAAAAACTAAACACAAATACTTGTCATATTCAATCAATCACGATGTTCGGTGCATTGAAATGGTGTTTACAATACTTTCTTTAAAGTTTTTCTTTGTAAGCAATTCGAGCTGTAACAAGTGTTGGCATATAAATAAGTGCCCTTTGATTAAACCACAGACTTGTTCAGGCAGTCGAAGCAATAAGTATAGTGATATTTGTTAACTAATGATTAAATAACGAAGAAAGTATCTAAATTATGTCGAAACTTACTTTGTTTGTCATTATACTTGTCTGCGTACAAAACATCCATGGTATGTATAATATATTGCTATATTTATTTTTTGCTAAAAAGTACTTTCATTTTATGTTATTACTTAAAACTACGATTTCTGTTGGGTTTTTTAACTGTCTGTTTAAAATAAAATATATAAATATTTTTATTGATTTTCTAGGTGGTGTTGTTCCTGAACAAGACTCAGATAGTAATGAAAGCTGTGATAATGATGTGACTAATGAGCCAATTACGATGCCGCCTATGCCCACGATGGAGCCGTTTTCAATGCCAACTATGAAGCCGTTTTCAATGCCCACTATGAAGCCGTTTTCAATGCCCACTATGAAGCCGTTTTCAATGCCCACTATGAAGCCGTTTTCAATGCCCACTATGAAGCCGTTTACAATGCCCACTATGAAACCATTTTCAATGCCCACAATGAAACCAATTGTAAGTATACATTATAAACCCGTATTGAATGTTTTCTCTTGCAATTATATTTTATATTATCAGACCTGTATATATTTATCTAAATCAATTTACCCTTTATGACTTTCGCATCATGTATGTCCCCAAAAAATTTTCACAAAACTTTTAACTTTTTTCCTTTGTCTCGGGAAGCTAAAATTATATTTAAATTAGTTAAAATAGATTTTAGAATTGTAGTGTAATGGAGCTTTATAGAGTGACTTGGTCATATGGTGAATAAGCTCTTTAAACAAAGATGTAAAAATACTTTTTCACTTAATTAAGAAGCTATTTTTTATTATTTTTTTGCAGAAGCCCATATCAATAAAAGACATAAAAAATTTGAAGCCAGATAAAGGCGGCACTGTGCACGGTGAAAGCCACTCCGAGTCCCACAGTATGAAGATGGTCAACGGGAAGATAGTCGAAGACGTCAGCGCAGCCTTAGACGTGGTCAATGATGATGGAGTGGTCAAAGAGTCACAAGAACAAAGTGGTTCATAATTAATAATGTTTAAGAAATATATTGTATTCGTTTTATATCACCTTCTTTTACTTCACTCCTTTATGAACTGTTAGATCAGCTGTATTCCACCTTTTTAAGTCCAAATAATTCTTAATATTTTAAATTAACAAAAACTACTAAATTCAAACAATTTTATCATGACAAAACTTGTGGGCAATATTTTAACTATACAGTTTCTCTTTCCATTAAATTTAAAACGTTGACAGTAAATTTAAAACTCCGGCTGTAGATTATAGATGGCTGTTGGATGCCTACTTAGCTATTGTTTATTTTTAATAAGGATATTGAAATTTCAGTTTTTTAAACGTAAATTTCAAAATTTGCAATAATTTGTTTGATAATCAGGGCCGCCCAGCTTTATTAAAGCAATTAAATAAACAAATCATTTCAAAGCCTAGATTTTTATAAAATTCAATAAATTTCTGGTGTATTTGCATCAAAATTCTTTCATAAAAATCTCGTCCTGACCATTACAACCAGAACAGAAATCACCCAAATCGGTCGAGCCGTGTCATGTCATATCATGTACATACCTACATGAGGTAGCAATTGGTTCAAATATTAATTTAACCATACAAATTAGTAGGTTTAAGACGTATTATAATAGTGTATGTGTGTTTGAAAATGTTGTTGTTCCAATTTGGACCAAGATAAATGTATGTACTTAGAACCTTTAAAATTATATTTTCGTTTTGATGTGCGTCCTATGGACTTAACAATAAATACATGAGATAAAATTTAATAAAAAAAAAAGAATTAGATTTGATTTTGTAAAAGAATCTTAAGAGTTGTCTTTGATTGTAGGTATCTCTAGTATCTCTATATCTTCATGCTTATAAATACAGTCGCAGCGAAAGATGATAAGTGTTTAAAATTTATTAAAATTAAGTCTTTTTACTACTAGATTTTTAAAAGTATTCTTTAAAGAGAACGTTCTTGCAATTCTGTACTAGGCATGACATAAAGTATAAAAGAATTCCACGCTATAAATGTAGGATGTTTTTGTGAATTGGTGATTTATTTGGATATACAAATGATAAGAGACCAGAATATTTAAGTGTCAATTTTTTTTAAGTCATGATAACATAAAACTGTGCAAGTGCATAATAGTTTTAAAAAAATAATTAAATCACCTTTACGTGTTATTTGCAAAGCTGCGATCTAAAATTCCATTTTCAAAATGAACAAAGGATAGATTTACTGTTATTTATTAGTAATAAAAAAATTAATATAGAAATATGTTTTATTGTGGTATGTTTTATTTAATTTTATGTAAACAACTATGTCACATAGTCACGTTGCCTCGCACATGGCAAGTTACATGACTTATGTTTTGTTTTTGTATGTTAACTAGTCATATAACAAAAAAAAGGTAAATTTTATCAATAAGAAAGTAT
Source organism: Choreutis nemorana (assembly GCA_949316135.1). Taxonomy (NCBI): domain Eukaryota; kingdom Metazoa; phylum Arthropoda; class Insecta; order Lepidoptera; family Choreutidae; genus Choreutis; species Choreutis nemorana. Next base: position 8,793,193 of record OX438598.1, read on the forward strand.
AATAACTATGTGAAGTAGGCATGATACAAAGAAAGTGAAAAAGGACTATAAAATTGACGTATAAACAGCAATTTTCACGCATGCGTGACTAGCAAAAATGCTGAACACCCAAGTTGTCGCATTGTTGAACCTTTAGTAAAAGTTCAAACCAACATTGAGACTTAATTCATGTTAACCTACAACGGGATAATTTCTAGCATCTATTGAATGAAAATCGAGATTAACATGCGATACCTAAAGACACATTTTATACTAATAATTAATATACAAATTGAAACATACTGAGCCCTGCACTAAGATTTTTTTGTATCGCAGGTACCAAGCACACAGATGATTTTAAATAATAGAATTTAATTATTTATTCAGAACACACTGTTACAGTTTTCTTGATCACTGCATTCGAATGGAAATTAATGCATAGAGAAACTTCTTTGTAGGTATTTTACGAGTCGAGCACAGTGGGACTAGAGCATAGGGGGACCAACCGGTTTTTCCTACCACAGCGATCATGATACTTGAGATCCAATTCTAACATTCCAAATGCATTTACGTATCCGCGTTGATAAGGAAGTAGGAATACCACAATCTCTTTGACGAGATTTGTATGCAAAGCTCATTTGTTTAGTCTCTACCAAAAAGAAGTCGCGACAAAAATCAACTAATTATACCTTTTTTTTACAAATAGTTGCTTGTATTTAAATGTTTCTATAATATTAAATTATTAAATATACGAAAAACACGTTCAAACCACTTAATAACAAATGCAGTAGGCAAATTAAATTGTTACTCATCTTATTTATAACACAATATTTAATATAAATTCAAGGAAATTTTATGTAAGCAATTTTCACAATACCCATTATTATTCTAATTATTCCAAACTCTTAGAACTATCTTGTATTTGATTTGTCATCGGTTTGGTTGAATTTGTTTGTTGAACTACCATTGAATTGCGATTTTGGTTGAAAAATTTGGTACTTCGAAACCCATATTATTTATTTGGAGTAATTATCTATATTGCCTTATCCCATTTAGCGAAAATTTACTACGTAAGTTATTCAAATGTCGAAGTACTTTGTATTAAACTAGGTTCGGATATATCAATATGTTGACGGTAATTGTCCTACTTCGCCGAAATATAGTATCGTTTTTCCAACTTACGAAGAATGTGTGAGTTTTGCCAGGCGTACATGCACAATATTCTAGTGTGCGTAATATATCAACGAAAGTAAACGAAACGTTATACATGTACAAGTCAAATCACAACAATAGCCGAACTTTCATCTTGAAATGGAATATCTTTAACGTTACTACGCCGTAGTCCAAAATGTATTGTATTAAACAACAATGAGACCGCACTTGATAAATTATCTTTGAATTTTTTAAACGGAACCCATGCCAATTTAACTATTTTTCGACAAAAACAAACACAATTTTAAGACTTTCTGGAAAATTACAATTTTGTCAACAAAACTATTATAATATGAATAATTAAGTCATAAGTTAGGTATACTGGACAATGGCTAAATGGAGTGCTTGTCGTATGTCTGTGTTTGGTATTGTCCACATGAATTGGTAAATTGACATGCGTAGCCAATGGCCTTCTAAGTAACCAAGAGGATATTCTGAAATTTTTCTTAACAAAACACGGGTTTCATATAATATTTCTTAAGACAGAAATTTATTTACTATCAGTTCATACCACCTTCCTTTCTATTTTTGCCGTGTTCGCTGTTTTCTGTTCCAATGATTGTAAAGCCAGTGTAATTGCCAACACGAGGGGTAACATCTTTGTAAATAACACATTTACAGAGCCTATATAGAGGATAGGCAACGCAATGGCGATGCTTTTGGCGTTCAGAATGCTATTTCTAAGGGGAAAAATCCGGCCAGAAACCTCTGTAATTGCAATTTTTAGTAGTTACAATAATTTTCTACTACAGCTTACAAATATATAATTCTAGCTTTCTAATGATGGAATATAAAACAATAAGCTATATTAAGAAATAATAATATAATATAATTATTATTTTACAAAGAATTGTAATTTGAAGTCTCTCGCTTTAAAGTTGTGTGAAATAAAAAGGACGCAATGAATGCAATGTACGGGAAATGTGATCGAAAAGGATTCACTGATAGAAATAGTGTAACCAAATGAGCCAATTCACACAAACAGCACTCGATCGAATACTGGAAAGAATGTTAAATCAAGTATTTTCATTTTAAAAATTGTCTGCTTTCTAATCAATGTTTCGTAGCATCTGAAAAGTATGTATATTGATATGTAAAGTCTGAGACAACACATTTCGAAATATTTGTACATACGTATTTGACTACTTATGAAAATTAACATAATTTCAGAATAGGCCGCTTTTTCTGTAAACAACATTTACCAAGGGGTATAAGTTTCGAGCGTGATTGGAAAAATTCGTATTACTATTTTGGAAGTCTTCAACAGTTTCTCATATCAGTGATTTAAAGATTAATTCTAAAAGTTTAAAGATGGGTAAGATCAGTTTATTACTGATTGCAGTGGCTGCAGTTGCAGTACAAGGTAAGAACAATTCAGGATAAGAAATTTTATAAATATTCAATTAATTCCACATAGTTATGCCTCGCCTAGTTTGCACCAAAAAACATAAAATTTTATAAGTTTCAAGATTTGTCACATGAAATATGTCTCAAGTATAGATTAATGATTGGAAGTCGCGGCAGAGCGGGGACCAATCATTAATGTAGGGTCTCATCATTTGTTCTATTGATTGCGTTCGCACTCAATAAAAACAACATTCTTAAATGAATCCCTAGATTTGTTGTTCGTTCGCACCGATCAAAAACACTTGCAATCTTCATGTTTGTCGACGTATATTATTTGTAATTAATTTCTTGGTAGTGATTACAAATAAATTGAGGAAAGGATATGTTTAAATATTACAAGTAGGTAGTTTAAAATTATAATTACAATCCTTTGTTACAACGTAACAATGTACGCACAAGAAACCTAAGTGGCTTACCATAGGTATTGTCGCGTTACAATTAGAACAAAGTAAATCATTACAATGACTATGTAGCAAGACTAATTGGTCAGACCAAGTGTTGTTTTAACTTGCAGCTAACAATGCTTTCCGTCCGAAAACTTATTCACTTGACTTTGTGCATATTTGTCTGTACCTGTGATTGCTTTTTGTTAATCAGATACGTATATCTACATATTATTGTGTAGGTTTAAATGTACTTTAATAGTCCATCGATCTGTAACAGAACAAAATATATCTGTGTTTTTATATATGTATCTACATAATGTTTTTCAAGTTTTTCAAACAAATGCCGTCTCATTATAAGACATGTACTTATGTTTTACTACAAAACTTACCGCAAAAAATAACGCATTTTTGTGGTACTAACCAAAACAGGCCTTGACTTAAAACCTATCTTAGTCCTAATTATAAGACGGCATTAGTTTAATTATTGTTGTAAGTATTAGCTATTGTTTTAGACAATTAAGAACATTTAGCATGACTCAATATCGCTGCAAAAACCGCCGACGAATTCCAATGAAATTCATTCTGTGGAAGATCATTTATTTGGTAGAAAGGAACATTACTGCTGACAAAAGCCATACAAATCTCCATGTAAATAGGTTCTAAACGTCTATCTGTAAGAAGTTATAATAATATGTTATATGTTAATTTTATTTAAAAAATCTGTTTTATTTCACAGCTAACCCGGTACCATACGATCTTTCAGCGATTAACAATGCCGCATTAAACCACAACTGGAATGAAATTAGCCGCATGTAAGATTACCAATAGATTTCGATTTAGAATTTATTTTGAGTATTATAATAAACAATTTTCGCTTTTCTAATTTATATTCAATTTCATATTTTACAGAGTCAATAATGATGTTAGGAGGAGGTTCGATTTTGTACAAGTAAGTCAACACTTCACACCTGAATAGATCAAAACATAAAAAAAAATCCTACACTATAAATATAATAATAGATTATAAATCTTGCATTTGATAATGTAGAAGTTATATCCTATAGGTATCCAAAATTTTACTCATTTAATATATTAACTGCATTGCTGAAATGTCGATATTCTACCTAAATTTCATTCAAGTTCAATGTCATCTAGTAAGCCCAATTGTTTTACAGCCTAATCAAAATCAACCACGAACTCCGGAATACCGTCCTTACGTGAACCAGCAGCAGACCGCTAACTACCAAAACGAACCACAACCAGCCCAGGCTCCAGGAACCATCAACGAGCCAGGAGTATACGTGTCTACAGGTGGCACCGGAGGAGCGGTTTACTCATCTTCTTCCAGCTCTTCCAACAACGGCCACACTTACGGTGTTAGGACAAACATAGTCAAGACGGTTTCATACGAAAACGGACGCCCAGTGGAACACAGCTACGGGCATGAAGATATTTACAATGATGGAAAGGTCCAATCTTTCGATTTCACTCCACAGTAAAATTAGCACGAAAGTGTTTGTGGGATTTCACGAGTTTTGACAAAGAATTTTTTGCTAATGAATTTCTTTTTTTACCTTCAGTTGTACTAATAGTAGATTTACTTATGAAGGAATAACATAGTTATTCAATGTTATTGAGGTTCCGTAGCCAAAGAGTGGATTTCTTTTACTGATTATTGTTATGTCAAAACTCGCAATTTTGTGAAACAAATTTAAGGTGAACTTATAACAATTAAAAATGTTGTAGTTTATAGTTATTTTCAAAGGTAAATAGTAAAGTTTGACCAAGGTATTGGAGGCCTAAAAATCTTGATTTTGCTTTAAAAATAAAAGATATGAACATAATGAAACAACAAAAATTATTTGGATTACATTCATCCATCCATTTGAATAAGAAATATTTTCGTTGGTAGGTATAAATATACAACCAACACCTACATATTAGAATCATAATTCAATAAATGCTACAAAGCCTATAAATTAGCGAAACTAATAAATATATTTAAGATGACTATAGAGTTTTATTGCCTAATTTATTAACTTTCAATTCAAAAGGTTTGTGAAGGAACGCCTTAAAAATATGTAAAAGCAATAAATTTCCATGTAATAATAGTTTCAGTTGTTACACCAGGCGACTGATTGATGAATAGATGTGGTTATTACGGAATCAATATTATTTTACTAGTAGTTATTTTTATTACCATTATACTATGACGGGAGGTATTCTTTAGGTTGTCACTTGTACTACTTTTTTCTTGTATCATATTAATAGTTGATAAATAATAATACTAAATGAAATTGCTTAAAAGTTTGTAGGTATTTTTAGGGAACCCCAGGCACAAGTGTAAATCGCAAGTCTTCAAAAAAATATTTTTATTACTGGATCCTTTACTCCTAATTAGATTTGTAATTACTTTATACTCATTATAAAATTAAAAGGAAACAATCAAATAGTGATTTAATCGCTCATATAAAAGGGGAGAAACGTTAAATATTGTTAAAAATTTCGATTCAAAAGAAAAACAATTATAAAGTTTAGTAATCTTTTGAAAATTAGGCATAACTACTGTTTATTTTGTTTTCTTATATTGCTAATGCCAAAAATACTCATTCACAAATGCATAATGATATTTCAGCTTAGTATACCTACAAAGATAGCAATCAAATTAACTTGTTCAACTACAAGATGATGGTTATCCGTCAATCTCATCCGGCATCAAGCATAGCCTATGACTAATAAACATAATAAGATTCAATTAAGTATGCTCTTGAATACTACGAACGGGTTCTTTAATTTTTCTTCTTTATTCCTAAAAATTTAATGAAAATCTGTTAGTTACTCTTGCAAATATTCGATAACGGCTGGACTGATTTCAATTTTTCTCTTTTTATTTTAAACAGGGAAAGTTTTAGTATTAAAAAATGAGAAATTTTCCCAAGAGAATGGTCAGGTAAAGAACAACCGGTTTTATAGCGTTCAAAGGGTAAAAACGGGACCCTATTATTTAACCTCCACTGTCAGTCTGTCTGTCAGCGGGTTGTATCTCATAAACCATAGTAGCTAGACGGTTGAAATGTTTAGAGAATGTCTATGTCACTTGCCGCTATAACAACAAATTCTAAACACATAAAGAAATTAACATTAAAGGGGGCTCCCATACAAAAAGCCTGATTTCATAGTTAATTTTCGATAGCTCTTGTATCTTAGGTATACGAAATTATCTAAAAGTATGTAATGTTTAACCTTATAACATGGTACGGAACCCATCATGTGCGAGTCCAACTCACACTTAACCGGTTTTTTATATTCACCACCTGATTTTTATATATCTACCACCTGATAGATTAAGACAGCCGCTCTACGGCAGACAGTTAGAAATTGTTTAATTGTAAATGACCTAATCTAGATTACCCTGGGGTTTAGTTTTACCATTACTCGTAAGGTCATCTTCTTGTCTTTACTCGTTGTGTAGTTACAGGAATTTATGTGTGATTCATAACACAACATAATGGTGCATTGCGTGTCATCATCGTCATAAGCTGGAAGATATCCATTGCTGGGCATAGGCCTCTCCCAAATATTTTCAACTTGAACGATCCTGGGCCGCTTGTTCCCTGTAGCCCTATAGGGTCGTTCGTCCACTTCGTGGGGACCGTCCAACATTACGTATTGTTGTATAAAAAGATAATTCACACTTTTAAGGCCTACGCAGACATTCTGATCTGTATCTTACATTGCGTCACTATTATATGAATATACTCGTGAGTAACACGTGACTCTAATGCACGATCTCATTAACATGAACATTCAACATTTTTGTAACATGTGATTTGTTAAGTTTTAGTTTTTTTCTTTTTATTAGTATTTCTAACAGGCGGTTTTTTGAACTGAGAATTTCAGAGATGATCAGTTGATTATGTATCAAATATTTGATTACTACTTAAGTATTCTAAGTTTCATAAGATTTTTTTTTTTCTAATCTAAATCAACTAAGTATTTGTCAAATTCTGATTAAGTATTTTGGAGTATTATATTAAGTATGAGTTTAAATAAAATTATTAAAAATTAGAAGTCACTACAGCCTTCAAAATCTTAAATCATGTTGCAATAGTGCAATTCAATAACCCACCTCTAGTAAACGTACTCTCCTCAACTTCATATGTATAAGTAATTTAAATTTTATCTTTAAAAAGCTCTTCTTCGAGTTACCAGTTCAAACCGCTAGTAATTATTTGGAAAATAATTTTATGACTGCGCGAGTCACGTGTCCGTTACCCGTTGTCATCCTTCTGATGCCTGGTACCCGGGAAGGACCGCCCCTCCGCCCGCCCCCCATTTACGCCGCTACTGCCTAGTGCTTTGCTTCTTTGAACTGAACATGAAAATTTTTGTTTAATCGCCTGTCACCAGACTATGCATCGAACCTCAAAGTTCCACCCGCATTGTCTCCACATCCACAACTGTACGGTTTTCGTGAAATTTCCTCCCTCATTTTTCCAATTTGTGAAATAAGCTTTCAAAAGCAATATTCCCGAATATATACAACATGAGGCCTTCAAAAAAAAGGCTTTGTCCTCTTTAAAAGGTCGGCAACGCATCTGCTGACCTTTGCCTGCAGGTGTCCATGGGCATCGGTATCACTTACCATTAGGTAAGCCGCCATCCCGTTTGCCCTGTTTTGAAATTAAAAAAATCATGAACATTTCAATTTTGAGTGTGTATTTTAAACTTTTTTTTAGCATCGTTTCCAACCTTCACCTCTCACCTCCACCTTGATCTGATATCTGAGAATTTGCTTTGTTTACTAACAACCGGTTCATATTTAAATTTAGTATCGATAGCAGTTATCAGCGAATGATCTTTACATAAATCAGGTTATGCCAAGGAATCATTTCGTTCAGAAACTTTAATTATACCGTACCTAGGTAGTTCGGTTGAGAGCTGGATTTTTTGTAGCCTTCTCGTATGAGATTCGAACCGTAAAATTATCAGAACTTTTAGAACAGGTTTATCCTGAGTCGTTGGACAAGATGCAAAGTATTTTGAATAAGGATTAACGGTAATACATCATTAAAAATGCTACTTAACTACACTTCTTTAACACTAATGCCTGAGAACTAACTAACAAACGTTATGTACTTCTGTCTGATATTATTAGTTTCTACCGACTTAAAATTTTAACAGAATTGAAAAAGGTCCTTAAAAATGTGTTAATTCATTTCTAAGCGTCAATTAAAGTTATCATTCAATTACTTAAAATAGGTAACATTTTCGGAATTAATTTTTCCAAGCTGAGAAAAACCGCTCTTGCAAGATTTAATTAAAGTAATTAAAAAGATTTAACTATGCATTTCTTAGTAGCTAAATTAAATCACAGGTGAAGTTAAGTAGTAATCGAATTAAATTTGATAAGCGGCCGCATGCATAGTTTTATTTATCCGCTTCGATTCGCTCGATATTTGTTATTATGAGTCGAGCATCGGCCGGACCTACTTGTGCGACCAATTACTAGTTGCTAACAAATTGTTATCGATTTAAACTATTGAACAAGTGATAAGTACCATCGATTTGCAATGAAGTATTGCATACTATTCAGTGTCCTCTACCTTCAATTTTCTTGTAGTTACGGTAAGAAATTTACTTTTATTAAAGCTGATAATAAACATGCATGAGATTTTGTTATTAAGTGTATAGTAAAGTTTTCTATTCATAGTTTACTTAGTGATAGTAAAGTTATCTATTAATGAGAGAAAAGTAAGCCATCATAAACTGATTTTAAAATTTAATTCCTGGAATTTTGAAAATAAATTTAACGTAAATCATATCATCACTGATTCATAAATAAAATTTAATGAAAAGCAGAGCATGATTGTATTAGCATGTGAACCGTATCCAATAAGTATTATTCTTCGCCATGGCTTATTAAAAATGATCATTAAATATTTCTTATCGAGCAAGTTATGGGTAAATATTCTAAATTAAATTTTAAATACATGGCTTAAAGGCTTCCTCCGCGAAGTTGAAGTTGTGTTTTTTTGTTGTTGGTAATTTCTATGGTTGTACTTTCTCAACTCGACTTTCTTTATACTTTAGTTTAAAAAGGGTGCCTATTGCACAGTGTCGTAACTAGAAGGGTGGTAGCAAAATGCCACGGGCCCCCGACGCACAGTGGGCTGAGAATCGGCACTGTGCTACGAGGGTTGCGAGCAATATGGAGTAGTTTGCATCAACAATAACGGGATTAGGGGCCCTCAAAAAAATCACAAAGTTTTTGTAGTAAGAACCCCATCCGATTAATTTGCCACAGGCTCCGGGCGTCCTAGTTACGCCACTTCTTTTACAAGTAAATATATCCTTCTCGATTTGTTTATGAGGAAATTTAAATTTATATTCGATGGCTACGTAATCCTTTTTGAAAAACCCCGAAAATAAAAATGCTATAGACACATGCCGTAGTTTTATGTTGAATTACTTATTAAACTGGTTTAAATTTCAACAAAGAAATAATTTTAATTTTACATATCTAACAACGCTTTATCTCAGCTCCTATTAAGATGAGTTATAGAAATAAAAAGAATTGAAAAATGGTTTTCTACTTTAAAAACAGTTGTATTTAAAAATAAAAGTCCCAGTTTCCCCCAGACATTTAACGTCTTCACTAACTAAACTTATTTTTACAGTTACAAAGATAAGCTTAGAATTTTATCCTACTAAATAGCGTTTAAAAAAAGCAATAAAAGTCCAGCTTAATTTACCATGACTAATAAATACATGTAATAAAACGTATTCGGGTGTGTCAGGTAATCTGCGAAAATTAAAAACGCCAAATTACTGCGTAGGTGTTTTACTCGTCATGAAATGTTGGAATAAATCAAAGAAATAATATTTTGTCGATGATAACATTTGTATGCGTGTATCAATTAAGGTTCCGAAACCAAAAGCCATAACCACAGTACCTCCCAATGGGTCGTTGTTGTATTTCAGTCAGTCCGTCAACAGTTCTCGTGAACCGAAATAGTTATACAGTTGAGGTTTTCAGAGCCTGTGTTAGTTTATATTGCCGCTATTACTGACAAAAAGAAACGTTTTGCTCATTCTTATTGAAAAGTGTTGAATGTTATGCGATTATACGAATCCCTTTTTGTGTTCGGGCTAATCTTGGCTGGTTTCTTTAGATAACAATCCTAAATGAAATGTTTAAGGGTGGTATTAATTTTGGGGCACCGTATTATGCATTGCTGACTCTGTAAACCTTTTATCGGCCTTCTTGGGTTCTTCAACTAGAGGAAATCATGCCAGGAACTTTATTTCACCGCTTGAGCTTTCGCGGGAGGAAGCTTCTTTGAAAGCTAACGGTCTACGACCAACTCAGCTCTAATATCCTGTTTACACTCAGCCCTTGTGGGTAGGGAAATGAGCAGCACGAGAATATGAACACGTCTCTTACTGTCACTTCTCCTGTCGCTGCCTCTGCTCGGCACTCCCTCAATTGTCGGTTTTTCGTGTGGAAGTCAAAGGGCTGGGTGACCGAGCGCGAATGAGTGTTTACATTGAGCCCTCTCACCCGCCGGGCGTTTTAATGAGAATTGTTATCTAATTTACGCTATTACTACTCTAGGGTTACTTATTTTTACACCCCGTAAAATATAAACTCGTATAGATTATATACATTGAGCACAGACACTGATGTCGCCGCAACAACCTCAACTTCAGCGACTGCTGCGACTCTTTCGGTTATAAAGTATGAACTGACTGTTGGCTGCTGACTCAGTGAAAGTATTAGGGTATTTTTTCTAGCAGAGGCAGGACCAGTGGAAGGAGTTGAGTGTAGACGGGTGTAAAGTGTGAGGATGATTTCCCTGACGATGATAAAAATTAGCCGTGGGAATCATGCAACATTTAAGAAAGATCGTATAAGACACACCGAGAAAGATCTTTGAATACTAACTATGCTTTACATGCGATCGGGTCAGGGCAGAATTCGTATATTTACTTTTTAAACATATTCATCCTAAACTACGTTATAAATTGTCAAGTCAAAAAAATAATAACTTCTAATATATAAGGAAGGTCAGGGAAAACATTTCTAATTTTTTAGAAAAATTATGAACTCATTAAAAATAGGGTAATTTTGATGTCCTACGATTTTCGATCATAACCGAGTATTGAAAAAAAGAAGCTCTCTTATTTTTAAAACGTGTGTTATCAGCTAAATCGGTTATCACTTTCATAAAAATTGTTCAATTTTTTCACGTGAGGTTAATGCGAACATTTTTTTTTGCCTTTTTTTCGGCCACTAAAACAAATAAATAAAAACCATATTTCGAACTTTTTGCAACATATCTTGCTAGTATACTTATTTGCGATATATTTGCACGAAGTTTAACCACCTTAGAATTGAAAAACTTGGAATACAAAAAAAAATGTATAATAAGTTATCGAATACATAAAGATTTTTTCTCACCACCTATTACAAACTTATAAAATCTACTTAGATCATATTATAATGTTAATATCTATTTATTTATCTTTTAATTTACCCCTTTTAGAACAAGGACAACCAACAAAGAACACAGATATATTAAAACTTTGTTTCATATTAATTTTATAACCGAAACAAATCAATCATTTTTATTTACTTTATCAAAGAAAATAATAAATTGGAATACCAATTTAATCGAGCAAACTGTGTTTTTATTTCTTTTCGATTACGTCATCTATTATATTTTTATTATTTCATCTGAAGTGTGGCAGATTAAAATAAAAAATATGAAATATAGAATTACAATTATTTCTATCTTTGTTACGATTTTTAACAAGATGAGATACATTGCAAACGGTTATCTTAAAAAAAACTAATTCCTCGCAAAACAAAGGTTGTTAGGTATCTTAAAAGAATCATGGAATCAAAAATGATTAAAACTAGTGATTCGCTCCGAACTGTGAAATCGCGAATATCTCGGGAATCATTTAACCAATTGGGCTCATGTTTGAACTTACTAGTTATTTTTGTTCTTTTATTCTGCCTACCAAAGTTCACGACGATCCGACCAACGATGTTCAAGTTATAGTCAAACAAACATTTATACATACATGTGTACATAGAAACGCCGGATTGTTCCAGACGACTCTATACTTCTCTGTCTGACTTTGAGAACTTCTCCCGCAAAATACGTTTCTGCTAGATTTACCCTATTTGGTGTTTTTCTACAAAGTAATTGATGATACTGGCCTTAATTCAACACAGACACAACAGCCCCACTTGATTTGGATTAGTAGGGAAACAAAGTGCCGCAAAAAAATATTGTTTTACTAAAAACTATGGCGTACCAAAATATGTATTAAGAAACCCTACTAGTTTGACTAAAATTTTGTTACTTTGGTGCCTATTAAATTAAATCGTATTTTTCCTCCTCTAACAAGGTGCTAACGATATTTACTCACATTGATGACATGATGACTCATAAAAATAGTTTCATCTCAAATATGGCAATCTGGTAGATCGATATGAATTGTTTAAGGAAATTAGGTATATTGAGGATTTTCCAAAAAAAATATATATATATTAACAAAAATCCTGGCTGCTTAAAAGTAATAATCTAAACAATATAAAACCAGACCTACAAAGCAATGTACCTATATTAAAACAGAAATTAAATAAGTATTATACCGTGCTGCACGCGGTGACAAACGAGCAACGTACGACACGGTAGTTATTTTTATAATTTTCCATTGTCCCCGCCTGCTGCATGTTATAATATTTAATTTAAAAATTAAAATATTTTACTTTATAGAACTTGTTTTATCTTTTTCAATCTAACATTTTTAAGTTGTCGTGTTATTGTTCTAGTATAATAATTAATTTGATTTGACGCTTTTGGAGGTTTATTTAAAACTTAAATGTGTTTCATAATTATTTAAAAGCTTTATTTACACAACAGAAAAGAAATAAAGCTTTTATTTGATACTGTTTTTTCTTTTTTCGAAAACATACATTTAGGCCCAAAAAATTAAGTTTTTTTTAAATTTTAAAGTACCCATTCATTTATCAAAATCCTTTCTACCGTTTAGGCTCATATTAGGATCACAATGGAACAGACATACATAAGAAATAAAATATATATATGCGCCCTAAAAACATTACCCGCCTTCTGGGTCAGTTGGGTAAAAGACGAATATTTATTCGTTATTAGTTATCGTAGCAAATACAACACAGAGAGAAGCAATGTGTTTTGGTATCCTGGAATGCACCAACACGTAAAGGAATACTTTTTCGCACACAATAATTTTTCTTTAGTACCTAGAATTTTTAAAAATCTCATTCCTTCAAGCAATTAAGCTCGTTGCACCATATATCCATAACATTAACGCTGGTTCTACAAGCATAATGATTATGATGTCATCAAATAAGTACCTACATAGATAAGGATCTGATGAAAATCAAATAATGTTATAAATATGAGATGCTCTACAACTTGTATTGTACGCTATCTGAATGTGTAACTTCCACATTAACTATTTATGTTTGTTGGAGCACAAATTATTGTATATAGTTAACGTGTGATTTTAACTGCATTAAAACAGTTTGCTCAATGGGTTTTTCCTTATAATTAAACATGATGTCATGCGCAGTAAATATTTTTCTATCGAAATAATGTACAAATCTGGCGCAGTAGTTTGCCCTTTGTGCTTATAAACATACAAACACTATGACTAGACAACTTTTTAATCACTTGCTTTTAAATATATTGGATTAGATTGATAGTTTTTGTATGATACAAACTGCACCCGCATGTCTTGTAAACAAAATACTATTGAAATGCTTCAGTACGGTGTGTTATATTCTGAATCCCTAATTTCATATTTAATCCTAATACACATGATGTCTCATCCCTCTCTATTCATTTCAGGATATCCTAATGGCCAAGATGGAGTAGGAGCTTACGCGTACCAAGACTCCACTGGGAATAGGTATGGTGGGACTTACGATATAAAGGACGGGAAGCCAATAAAAACCAGTGGTGACCTTCCACCGTTTGTCGAAAACCAACAGGGCAGTGGTAACTTCTTCCCTGGGTTCGGTTTCCCACCATTCTTCGGCGGCGACTTCCCCTTCGCCGATATGTTTGAACCAGAACAATTCTTTCCAGCATTCTTTTCGAATTTAGAGAATTGCCTGCAAGAGTAAGGTCTTTATTTTTGCTAGGCCGAGCTTCCGGTGATGGGATTTTATCATCTTTGTAACGTTTTCGATATTTGAACTTTTTAAGCATGCATAGACTACAGATACTCTAACAAAAAAACCAAAACAGAATTTCCTATCATTCAACTATTCATCTTAACATTAGGCTAGGTGCCAACACGTAAAACAAACCAATTATAATTCAGTATTTTGTAAGGTGTAGGTAACGTGCTACGTGCTACGTGCTTCGTCAAGCTGTTTAAAATTAAATTTGATAGACGCCTCTATACAAAAATTAATTATCAATTTTAATTCCATAGCGGACGGCTTGTGAGGAATCGCAGAGGATTTATATTCCCTAGGTAAAAAAGAATAAAAATATTCCTATCTTGTCAAGAAGGTTAATTAATTGTTTTGAGTGGCGACTAAACTATCGGGTCCTATAAAACTTGCATTCTTTTCTATGCTTATCTATGTTTCACTTCATTTTACAACTCTATCGCTTGTGTGCGCTTGTCTTCTTTATTGCTAACTTTTGAGTTTTTTGTGACTTTCTTTATGGTTGCAGGGTTTTTAATTCGAATGTTGAAAATCAAAAGGCAGCGCTAAATGCTGCTCAGAAGGCTTTTGATTTGACTTCAAATCAGGCTGGTCAAGATAATGATTACATGTCCAGGTTTAGGCCAATGAGCTTCCCAAGGTTTAATAGCGCCAACAGCGCCATCGCGTCGGCTGCTGCTGGTCCTGGATTCTCTAACCAGATGGGTTTAATTAATCCTGCCAATCCCGTAAGTATCGATGCAATCTTTCAAACTTTTAATGAGTAATTTTTTTGCTAAACTGTCTAAATGAAATGCCTTGAATGAAAGTTTTAGGTACAAAACGTGCATCGCATATTGTTTTGAAATAAAAGTTATTTTAAGGGAAAACAATTTTGTTCGAAACGTAAATTCAATCATTGTATTTTGCACCTTAACTTACACAAGGCATAGATCGACTTTTAGTCGAATTTAATTATAATTGTTTTTGATATAACGAAAACATTTTTCAACCAGATTAAAGTAGCAGGAAATAAAGAATATGAACCAGATCACACGTTCGAACCAAATAATGACGTAAGAGTTGTATCAACTTTTTCCAAATACGGTGGTGGTTTTGTTTAATTGTTTAAAAGTGTAATTATAGTTTTGCGGTGTCATGTAAAGTGCCTAGACAATTAAAGCATACATTATTTATAGAATGGCGTGGGCTATAAATGGTAAAGGATACATATCTTAAGGGATCTATTGTTTTAATGTCCTTTGTATTTTAAGTTACTGTGAATAGAACAAAAGGTGGTGCAAATATCATTTGTATCCTAACAAAAAAAAATCCAGGACTATTAAATTGCTAATACCAGAGACAACGTCTCGTATTTTTAATAACGGGAATAATGTCACTTAATCTGAGAATATCAGCATATCATATTTCAAGAACATCATATTTCAGCACATGCAGAACTACAACATACAAGAAAAATTCGGTGTTGATGACCGCTTCCCCAAAACCAATCGCTACAGTGTCTCCAGTACATCGTATTCAACATCATCAAACGTCAACGGCCAACAGATTTCAAACCGTGGAGCCGAGACCCTCGTTGACAACAATGGAAAAGTCTCCCATTACGCCGTCCACAGCTAAACTTAGAAATAAATGCTACTGGAAGCAAAATGGCTTGTTAGATTTCTGGTTTCCATTTCATTAAGTCCTTCTAGTTTGCCAACTAGTCAATGGATAACTGTTATTGAATCTGTTTCTTGAAATTGGAGTCTTTTTGGAAATTTAACAAGTGATTTTATCGTGTGATTTGATTCCTTCATAATGTTTCTATTTATTTTTCTTGAATGCACAAATTGTTAAAGCAATTATAGATTTCATTACTTATAAAAATTTTATTGGATTTCATTCGGATAGAAAAATAAAAGACTAAATTAATTACTGTCTTTGTTTTTAATCGTGATGTACGATAATATCTTTTCATAACTCCTTTACCTCTTAGTTCCAAGGTTACAGAGATACCATCATCGTTTTTTCCACCCGCCATTACCGTCACGGTTTTAACAAAAACAACGACAAAAGCATTTTGTACAATTAGTTTAATTTCGCCAATTTGCCGTCCAGTTTCAATTTGGGTGTAGTAGTTGGTATCCAGTTATTTCTT
The DNA here is from genome assembly GCA_949316135.1 of Choreutis nemorana. Lineage (NCBI taxonomy): Eukaryota > Metazoa > Arthropoda > Insecta > Lepidoptera > Choreutidae > Choreutis > Choreutis nemorana. The sequence goes on from OX438598.1 coordinate 8,809,559, forward strand.
TGCTGTGAACATCCATTAAATACTTGACCGTTTGACATTGTTCTGCATCTATTGCAGTAGAAATCTCTCATGCCTTCATCGGTTATCTTCCTATTAAAATTTCTTGGGGCTTGGAATATAGATTTGGGATAATTTCGGGGAGTGCTAGCTAAACCTAGACTGTCCGTATTCCAAAAGTTTATGTTTTTAAAGAAGGACGATGGTTTCCATTGATTTGGTGTTAAAGCAACCTCCGGAAATACGTCGTTCTCATCCCTTATGTTTCTGTTAACGAAGAAAGCGTCTGGATAAATTTTATGTTTATTTCTGGTATCTTCAGCATTTATTCTTGTAGAATCTAATGCTTTGTACCCACCTACTATCTGAACTTCGCCACTGCTTTCCTTTTTGGGTTTCTCAGTTCTACCTTTAAAGAAGTTAATCGGTTCTCGATCACCTAAATTAATGATAAATACCATTTACTAATGTCCCTTAATTATCACAATAGACTTACATATTTTTATGACTATATCACATACCATTACTGTGGAATCCTTTATGATTATTGTTTTTCAATTTCGTTGTAACTGTGATAGTGTGTTTTACTTCAACATCTTCATCGTTGGTGTTACTTGAATTAGTATTTACTACAGTTTCGGAAGCTTCCTCGCCAAAATCCATTTTACTTGACACAGCATTATTTGGATCCAGAAATAAACTAGCTGAAACGGTAATGCGGAAATTTCTTTACAAATTAAATGTCAAGGTTATAGAAAAATCAATGTAGCTTTTATTGTTGCTACGGTGTAAAGAGCTGACATGACTTGACAAAAATATTATCGTCAAATTAAAATCAATTTAATTTTACTGCATTAAATATACATAAACCTGAATGCTTAGTAACAAAAAAAAAGAAAAAAATAACTGAAATCGATTAGGTACACAACAAATGTAATATTGTTAGTTGCTGAATGCGGTTATAGTAGTACAAACGTAGTTATAGTAGTCTCTCCTACAATATTTACAGCACAAGAAGGCATGAGGTTTTAGATTAAAATTAAAAATCAAACAAATAAAGCACATTTTTTTGTCTTTTATATTACAAGAAGATAACTCTACGCTTCTTGAAAGAGGCTTATTCTCTATTTATTTAACAGTACAGAAAGATCTTCCAAAGATTTATTATAAAATTGGCAAAATCGATAACATAAGTAAATATAAAATTACTTACCAATTAAAAGTAAAAGTATTGCGATCCTCGTCATGTTGGTATCGAGATGGAGATGTCACAAAGGTTTCGTTTGCGTGTTCGTCTGTTTTTATATAAATCACACAAATTACACTAAACTATGTCTCGGAGGATGTGACGGTCATTACGTGAGACATCAGTAAGTCATCAACTATTAAGTTTATTTGACGAACAGTCCTTAACCTCGTATCGTTATGATTTGTCGAAATAATCTTCATTACTTACGATTTGTAAGGAGTTTATGCTTTTCTTAAATTTGCTCTTGATTATCTACACTGTCTTGTTCTAATGTCACAGTTTTTTTTACCACTGAGGTGGCAAACAAGTATACGGCCTGCCTGATGGTAACCAGTCACCGTAGCCTCTGGACGTTGCAATACCTGCACCAGTGTATCCACCCTGAGTTCGTATAGTTTTCCCACACGTCAGGTAACATAGATGAATACAGTGATTTTGTATGAGCAATCTTAATTCCTCATCAATCCGATAAAGACGCTTTAAAAAGATTCATACAAATTTATAACCACAGTCGCAAGCAGCAATTGAAGGTAAAACTCATGGTAAACACACAGGTGTATCACGCACGACAATTACGACGATGTTACCGAATGTCGAACGTCCAAGAACCTATAATATAACTCCCAGCTTTTTAAGATAAGTGGCATAGATAAAACTTAAGTTTGGGCCAAAGTTAAGTATTGTCTATGTGTATGTGGCGTAGCTATAATAGGGCCAGGTGGCCATATTTTTTATTCAAATCAACATAACCAATGATAAAACTACTTATTTAACTTTTTCAACACATGCGCCAAGCGTCCTCGATAAGCATGTGCTGTTTGTTTGTCTGTTATCGTTATTTCAGTTATATGGTAGTTTGAATGAGTACGCCCGTAGCACATTGGATCAGCTCACGTGCTTGACGGTCGTGAGATCAATTCGCCAATTCCGCCCATCAACTTTTTAATGAAGTTTTCATTCGCTCTCGCCTTGCATCAGTTCTTATTTATGATTTATGAAATTACTTTGAAAAAGTTGAATCCAACAAGATGGTCCGTCAAGGTTAATTCGATAACTGCAGTCAAACTTCGTTTTTTCGATATCATTAAGCATTGCCCAAAATAAAGCTGAAGAGTTCCAGTAAAGACAAACGCAGTGAAGCAGAGATTATAAAATGAAAAATGCTGAATTTTGATTTGTATTTCTTTGTGAATTCATGCACAACGTATTGAACGTTCAATTACGTTTCCAAAGTTATGCAAAAACGTGATATCGTTTTGGACGAAGCGAGTAAGGCTTTGGACGAAACAACGGATAAATTGAAAAAATGTAGAAATGACTTTGAGTCCTTCAAGTCCAAGGCCACCGAAACCGCGAGAAAATACGACATCGATCTTACCTTCCCAGAAAAGCGACGAAGAAAAACTAAACAGCATTTCGATGAATTGGCTTCTGATCACCGATTTGAAAACCAGGAAGAAGTCTTTGGAGTAACTATTTTTAACAGTGTACTCGACATAAAAATCAATTAATTAGATGCGCGTTTTATTGGTATGAGTACAATTTGTAAATCGTTCGACTTCCTGATTCCAAAAAAGTTGCTCGGCTGGAATGAAACGATTTTACTCCAGAAATGTGATCAGTTTCAGATGAAATATTTCGAAATAATTGGACCCACTTTTTCGCTCCAATTTGTTAATTTATATCATCTGATCCCCCCTCAATTGATGGAGACGTGGTCTATTCGCCAGCTTTGTAAAGTAATTATAACGAAATTTGGCATGCTCGAATGTGACCTTACGGAAGTTTATACAGCGATGCTACTGTTTCACACAATCCTGTTACTTCCGCGGCAGCAGGAAGATCTTTCAGTAAACTAAAGATTATAAAAAAATATTTAAGAAACAGCATTCGACAAGATCGCCTCACACATTTATCGTTAATTGCGATAGAAAATGAGGCGGCATGAAACTTGGATTTGAGTGAAATTATAGACGAATTCGCAAAAATTAAAGCGCGCAAGAGATTGTGAATCGGACGGGGAATTCTCTTAAAAATCGTTTTTTCTCCTAATTAATAAATATTCCATATTGTCATGTGCGTCGTTGTTTATTTACTCCCTCTTTCTTCCATTGAACATATGAATATTTTGATAGAGACGACGTATGGATTTAGCCTACTAGGGTGATTCAACTCACTGTTTCCTATTCTTATTCCCTATCAATAATTTTATCAATATAAGTTCAAACTACGCGGAAAGAGGGGAGGAGGGCCCGATTCTCTTCCTATGCACCAGGGCCCTTGTCCTCCTAGCTACGCCACAGACTTTGGCACCTTTATATTCAAGGCAAGTAATACCTCGCCTTATTGTAATGCCCTGACAAATGTGATTAAAAAGTTTTGATCTTCATCCAACATTCGAGAAACATAAAGTAACGAGACTACTACAAGTAAGAAAGTTAGTAACTAGGTACAAAAATCTCGTAACTAACTCACAGTAACTTGTACGTTGCATATCGGTGCAATAAATTTATAACATTTAAATAATAAATAAATAAATAAATATTGAAAAAAATAAAGTCAAAAGCTGACGTGAACGATTTTGTTGGTGGAAGTATGTAGTTTATAATGCTTTAAGTAAAGTAATTACCTTCCTAGCTTTTTGTCTGGTTCTACAAATCAGAATGTTTTTTGGTTTATTTATTTACTCGTAGGTACTTACATAGGTACGTACATACATAATTACTCAAATACTTAAGTATTTTTTTATTTACAATACGAGATAGAAATTGCATTTGAAGAGATATTTATTTAAGGCTTAAACTTCACAAAAATCATTTAAGATGATCTATGGCACTGGCTCCATTTCCAAGCTATTTATCGATGCTCAACCTTTGAGCCTCATGCAGACTAGCGCTGTGGTTAAGATTCTCTTTCCTTCATTTAATACTGAAACAAAAATATTCATAAAATTAGTCACAAAACCAAAAAAAACTAATAAAGATGTTTTGTCATTATTGTTATTTCTTGGTCTGCGTTTTAATTGATTTTAAGAGACATCTTTCGATTTTCTTTTTCTTAATTACTTCAGGATAAATCTAGGTACTAAATATTTAGATATTTTACATATTATATGTCAGTTCAGTTTTCCTACCGATTCAGTGTTATAATCAACAAATTTTCACAGGTCCAACAAATTTTTCAGTGTTATTAGATACAAATGTCAGTCATAATCGTTGTGATGGTAAAAAGGAAAAAAATAGTAAAAATACGACGCCGAAAGGTTTATTTTTGATTTCGTACTATACTGCCCTCTATCTCGGATACAATAAATTACTCACACCTAATAATTAAACTACTGCTTTAAATTTTTTGCACACATGCAATTTGCTTTAGTTAAAGGATCCAACAAAAGATGGCTCTGTAAGTGTTAATTTCAAAAAGCTGACGGCCCAAAAGGGCACACAAGGACAATCTTTTCATAAATAACTTACAAACAAAAAAATACATAAAATTAAATCATTCAAAAAACTTATTTAGAACTCATAACCGTGTATTGAAATGTCATAAAAATTGTTTATAGGAAGCGTTTTTAATCTAGAATTAAATTATATATTTTTTGGAACCTTGATTAATAGAAATCAAAAAGATGACAAAGTCGATAAAAGTATTCGCCCAACGTGGGGCTCGAACCCACGACCCTGAGATTAAGAGTCTCATGCTCTACCGACTGAGCTAGCCGGGCCGTTGCTAACGTTGTTGAAATAGTTTATTACATAAAAGTACTTCATTAACATAAACCATTTTGTTCCACCCAAATTCAAAGTCTTGAACATAGAACAAGGAACATAGATTAATTATTGGTCTCCGTAAGAGTACCGCGACTACCAATTATTAATCTATGATTGGAGGAGATTGTAACGTATACGAAGCAAATAAAAAAAACACGGTTTATCAAAGAAACCTAGCAATGCGAGTTCTCAAAGTAAAAATGTTATCTCCAATTCTGTCTGTTCACTACTTAAGTATTCCCGTGCCTCTGAAGAAATAGGTCTGTTTGCGTGTGCTTATTGCGCGGCTGGCTCAAAGGAGGAGTTCTATTGCGAGATGAAAACGGATCTTTGTAATTGGACTTTTGTGACTTAGAATGGTTTAGGAAACTGGAAGTTGGAACTGAGCGGTTTGAGTTTTACGTCTTTAAAGACAACGAAGTCTAGATATTTATTGAATTTGATAAGATATAACTATAAAAGAGCATTCCTGCATCTTTGTCAACCTACCAATAGTTTTATGAACTAGGCAATGCTTAAATTCAAGTAGAGCTTAAAATCATGTGACTTGTTTGATTTAATCAAATAGTGTCCTAAATAAATACTGTTGTTCTCAAAACTGTATCTCATCGAGTCCCAAAAATAACCTTCAAATTAGGTATATGGTAAGAGTGATGTGTATTTAAAAAGCATACACAATCGGGGCGATGTTTTCCGTTGGGAGTATCTCGGCAGCGAAGGAGCACTTTCAAATTACCAAGACGCGAGATGCACCAGTTCTCGGATCGCTTTCCACCTTCTACGCTCATACACACAATACCATAACATTAATTTTTAAACCAAAATTATATTTTTGTCCCTTTCCTTACCTACTGATAAAGATTTTTTATTGCATATCTGTTACAGGTTTAAGATTATAAAATAAAATTCACAGTTTATCCAATCAGGGGTACGATTTGTCACATAAATATATGATATAATTTGACTTTTATGAAATAAATTGAAATTTTAATTAGGGAGAGTAGTGATATTTTTCTCATTTGCTCGATCGTAAAATAAAACAAAAGGTTAGTTGTAGGTTGCATTGATAGCTTCTGCTATCCTTTGAATAGGTTAAGAAGACCTAGCATTTTTTAAATTGGATGTACGGACGTTTCTTTCCTTAAAAACTTCGGAAAATTGACTTTATGGGGGAGTAATGTCAATTTACCAACTAGCAGTTACGTCCAAAATATTAAAGACTTATTTACGTCATTGAAAAATACTGAACTATCTACTTCTTTTATTTACGCTCTTCAGGACAAAAATATTCACCCACTGCTAAACTAAACATTAATCATAAGCCAACAATAAGTAGAACCTGAATCCTAACCTAACCGAAAAAGTTTTTTTGTTTTTGTTTTATATAGTTTTCTTCTCGTCTGTACTAACAATATTGCTCTGATGCAAATGGGTAGGCTTGCAATCAGTTGAGTGAGGGCAAAGCATCAGTGCCTGGGTAACGTGCATTATCGCAATATTTCTTAGGTATAGGAACAATGTAACCACTGCATATCGTCAATATCTGTTACAGTTTTCTTTTTAAAAGCAATTGAGTATTAAAGTAGGTAAGAATTTTGTTTATTTCTAGTAAGTAGTGCGACAACAAATCCACTCACCTTCTCGTACCTACATCAAACTTTTCTATTGATGTTGAATGTTCATCCATATTCGTCGCTACTTTTATGTATGTTGGTATGAATACATTATGTATAAGCTAAACATTCCTATATATATGAATAATAATGTTGATTACTATATTTCTACTTAGTTTTTTTGTCTTCCAGTTAACAAGCTTGAACAAAAACACAATCGGAACTAAACAAAGATTAAAAACAAAAAAGACTGCCTTCTAATCTATCAACAGCTAGCTTGAGTTCAGTCATATCATACTACGTTCCAGTCACGATGCGAACAAAAAATATGCAAATCCAAAATGAAATTATGACTTCAAAGGATACCGCATAATTTAAGGTAAGAAGGAAAAAGCTATCGGGAAAATAAATTAATGGGATCTTTTTAATGTTAACAAGGCGGCAATGGGATTGACCTCGTGGCAAGCAGTGACCACAGTTAAAAACACTTTCAACGCTAAGCATCTAGCATAGGGTGTATTGGCAAAACGTGGACCATTCCGATCGCAATCTTGCAGCAAATGATCAAGCATTCTGTAAGCTGGTCAATCTTTCATGTGGTGTGTGTCTACACAGTGTGTGGCATTATGTACATAATGCGAGACTTGCATATATTAATATTAAAATGTATTTAAGTTATAAGTAATTATACAGTTTACAAAGCAGTCCGCATTAAGTACTACTTAAGTACAGTAGCCTCCCTACCAAAGTAAATGCATAATATGTACCTGACAACATGTGTATTATTCAGCACTGAACAGTCCCTATAGTCATTCCTACACAGGTAACATGGATTACTACAGTGATTTTGCATGGCCAATCTTAATTCCTCATCAATCCGTTAGAGGAGCTTTACAAAGGTTTATACAAATTTGTAACTGGAGACGAAAAACCTATGGTAAGTACACTGTAGAGTGTCTATGAAGTTCATTTATAAATTGACGAAATCCAGACAGGAAACACGAAATATTCTACTTGAAAGTATCGTTGAGACTTGACTAGGTTAAAAATAATGAAAATAGACTATAATCCGACGACTAGTATTCTAAAACATTTCAATGTGACCTTCAACGAGACAATCCATCTTAAACTCTTCAAATCTCTTAAGTGGGCAATCCGACAAAGCAGTAATAAGAAAAAAGAAATCACTCATAAGTCGAACCGACAGACGGAGCACTTCTCGATAATCACGATCGTGTATAGATAAAAAAAATAAAAACAGGAAAAAATAATAATCACAAAACAAACACGAACTGTAATCATTTTTAGTCAGCCGAATGAAAAAATTACAGTGACCACACTTTACTTAATTTGAGGAGCTGTCTTTTTCAATAAAATATTATGTACTTTTCTGAACACAACCATGGGTGTTAAAGCTTTTGAAGTGACAATTCCGCTACTTATATTTTTATGCAAATGTCATGTTAAATTGGAGAATAACATGTTATTACAAAGTAACAAAATATTTTATCTAGCATGTGAAAACTAAGAACTTAAAACGTGGAAAGTAAAGTGAATTATTAAAACCTTCAAAAACCCATGCCGAAAAGACTTAAAATCAGGGTAACGGAACGAAACAAGCCATATGTTTGCATTATAAAACTGGTTTCATTTGCGGACTGTAATATTTAACGCATGGTCACCCGGGCCCACTTTAAATTCAAGTTTTGACATGGACAGGGAGGTGGAACGTGACGTCAAAATAAACTTAATAAATTATCGTTCATAACGTCCAACAAGAGCTTTTGACGACCGACGCCTTTTAATTTAATATTTAAACTGCGTAATTGGTTAACAATGAAGCGTTTAATTTTATTGACTTCGAAAGTGTAAATGTTAGCAACCAAAAAGCTTTTATTTATGTTTTTAATTGTCGCTATAAATGCTTTATAAACTCCGATTCAACTTTTCTGTGTCTATTTTCATGATAGCGAAAATAATGCTTAAACTGTTTGTCTTTATCCTTGTGGAAAAATAGATTTATAAGCTATGTTATGATAAATTTATTTTCATGAAAGCAACTTATCTTCCTTTGAAATTTCAAATACATTACAATCGCTATGAAATGGCGAAATTTTTCCTGACATTAAAGTTATTGGAAATGTTATAAAACAACATACGTTCCTATGTTACTATACAAAAATACACGCCTAAGTCAATTCTTTGATTATTTTAAGAACGATTTTTTAGATACGATAGAACGAAGTTTAGATGTCATAGTTTCCGAATGCCATGAAAATTACAAATCAAGTATAACAACAGCAAATCGCACAGCAACCACTATCAGTAGATACCAAAACCAAAATTTGTGAATAATTAAGCACTGCAAGAAGATCCATTAGTTATGGAAGTGAGTTAATACCGAGGGGAACGCCACCTGCTTCGAGTTGGACCACTTGGAATACATTATCAAAATCTTATTACAAGCCCCCCACTCCCACGGTAAACAACTTGATTTCTTTACAAACTCTTAAGATTAACATCAATCATGGTACTGAAGGAAAGAACTTCATGGAAGGTACATTTTAAAAGAAATTGCCACAATGTTTAAGGAACGTGAGTGAGGGTTTTCTAATCCTTTTACCGTAAAATATATGGAAATTGGACAGGAAAATTAATTGTAATTTATTATTAAATTATTGTTTTATATTGCGATCCAATGTAAGCTACTTTTTCTTTTCCACATTTGAGAGACGCTTTAGACATTTGAGAGACACATTTCCACATACAGAGTATAAGTTATTTTTAGAACAACATTCCCAAAAAAAAAAATCCAAATTGAAAATAAAACTATAATAAGATTCCCATTTTTTGCCGCATAGATATGATAAAATTTAAAAACATTGTTAAACAAATATTAGTTTGTCCAAAATTCTTTAACAAAAACCAAAAATTTTGCCTACCTACCGACAGATCATTTATCTTTTTGTGAGAAATCAGATTTGACAAATGAAATGTCACCAGAAAAACAGAAAAAAAGTTGGTAGTCTCTTAGTATTTTGGTAGCATCTGGTATTTTCTGGTAACATTTCGCTGACGATACCCGATTACTTAAAAGCAGCCTCGTGTTCCGCAGTTATCATAAATTTTAATCACAATTCAAGGAGGCGAAAGGAAATTCTGGGTAATGAGAAGTAATGGGGGACTCACCTACAAAAGGCCACAATGTCGAAAAATTCAAACCATTTATAAGAGTTAGAACAAAAATAGATAAACACACATACCTCAGTACACATTTTGACGAAAGGTTAACAAAAAAAGTCTGACTAAGAATTGTTACCATGAGTATAGTTGCGGATTCCTTGATCGACAATTTTCATACAATTATGTTAAAATAAATGCCCATAATAATAATTTAATATAATCCCTATTTTGTAGGGTCTTCAAAACTTGATTCCATTAATTGTAAAAGATTGAATAGGAAAAAAGTGTCTTAATTTTTGGTTCATATCTAAACAATTAAAATGTTAACAACCAAACAAATATAGGAATCTTAACTCTTAAATCCTAATGTAAACTCAGTTAATTCATACATACATACATCTTTTAAACTAAACATTTACAGGTTTAGAATGGTTTCTATGTTTTAAGTTTTTGACAGGACACAGATAAAAAAAAGTAGCTGGAAATGAAATAGTTAATATCTGAAACCTTTATAAACCCGCTGAAATAACTTTCAGAGTTCCACAATGTAATATTGTGTTTATTCCTTTGAAAAGAGATTCCTTTCAACGATATCTTTTATCTGGCTAGTGGAACGTAACAGATATTGAATTGCAGTTTTTAGAATGAGAATCCTACTATAATAAGTATTTTCACAACATTTTCGCGTTGCGTTTCGATACATAGAATGTATTTTAAACAAAACCAATATTAATGTAATGAACATTTACAAATTAATGATCATGCAAATACCAAACTAATTTCTAAATCACACTAACAAAAATATAATAAAAGAAATGGTACGAGTATATTGAACTTAAACAATTTTAAAGCTGACTTAATGTGGAATGATCATTGGTTTGTTCCTATTTTTATTTTATTAGTTTATAAACATTATTCATGGAGTTTAGTTTATTTCCAAAGCTAAATCTGTACTGAGTAGGTACGTTGTAGACTGCACAGCAATTTCAGTTCCCAAATTGATTTCCCAGCACGTGTCATTATCGAGTTACCGGGATCAGTCAGTATGTTTGTTTTAACCTACCAACGGGGGTATATTTAAAGAAATTACCCTGTGTTTTTTTGTTTATTGATTACCCGTCAGCGAGATTCCGGTGTACGGATGAAATTACCGTAATTTTACCTTAACAAAGCAATTTCGTTTCGTCTTTTTAAAGATAGGTAATATCGCGGAGGTAGTTCGATGCATGCGGTAGGTTTTTTAAGGATAGCCGGCATGGAATCCCGGCCCAAGCAAATATCTAAATGATAACCGAGTGTTCTGATGAGTCATGAATATTTGTTTTTTCCCTTATCTGTATAACGGTAACGTACTTTGAAGACCTCGTAAATGCATTTTTTATGCAATGCCTGTAATAGGTTTTTTGATAGAACTGAGATAATGCTCAACAGAAATTTGCAGTTCGGACCTCGATGGGCATATGATTAATAAAACAATCAAGTATTTCATTAGTCTCCATAAGTAAAGAAATACGTATTTTTTTGCTTCCACTGCAAAATTTTATTGAACTTGCATAGGTTGTCGATAGTAGATGGTCCAGATAGATTTATAATAGGTAAATATTTCAACAGCTTATTTTTCGACTAAGGATAAAAATTACAAGAGCTATTTTGATGTAGGTATTTTGTTAATACCCCAATAAATTAATTTAAAACTTTCTAGTATTGGTTATCGAGATGAATCGTAAAAATAATAATGACTCATTTAGCTGTCGCGTGCCACCCCTGAGGCTTGTCGCAAAAGTTTGGACACCCCTGCCTAATAAATAAAATAAATATCGGTGTAGGTTCGTATAAAAAGTTCCCTTTGTATTGAGGTGGGAAGCACGTGAGTGACAGAGGTAGGGTGTAAGAATTTGACCAATGTTTATAAAAGTAAGAAATTATACCTTAATACTTTGTGATAAGAGTCGTTTACAAACTGCGTTGCAGTCGTACCTAGTTCATGTCATTGCAATGAAAGGATGAACCGTTTTGAACATGACGTTTACTAATTATACCAGTCAGACTTCAATTCTGATTTAAGTATGACATAATGCTCTAGCAGTAGACTGAAAGCTTGTTCCAACAGTCGTGTAAACCATTAGTGCTTACTAATATTACAAACACTATTATAGCTTATATGTCAGAATAACACATAGGTTATAATTTGTAAAGATATTATTTATTAACAATAAATGTCAATTAATAAAAATTCTATTACAAACATTTTTGACTTTTACGCGGACGAAATCACAGGCAAAAGGGCTAAAATCAAGTGGCAAGTGGCGAGCACCATAAAAGTGACTGTTTACTCGCCACTGTCCGATGGGTTAACACCACTGTACTACACTACTTTGCTAAACACAAGACAAATGCAAATCAGCCATACGATTGTAGAATCTTGTGTCGCAGGTGCTAAGCAACGATATAAGGATAAACTAAAACTACAAATATAAGGATACGACATCCAAGATCAGAAATAAAACAGGCTAACACGTTACTGACTTCTTCAGCTTCAAATCTATTGACTCGTATAGAGATATTAAAAGTTAGTCTATGCTTTATAAGAGCCATACATCGCGGGTTTCCTCTAACTCTTTGCCAAGATTCTAGTTTCGTAAATTGTTAAAGTTACGTTCTCATCTCGGTCACGAAAAAAAGTTCTACCTTAAAGTTTTCTGAATAGAACATAATATTTACTGTAATGACTAGATATATAACTTAAATAAAGATAATAATAATAGCGAAGAGATACCAAACTAAACCCCAATGAGAAGCTTAAACAGCGATATTCGAACCATGTACTCTAGCATGGGAGCGTTTGTCACGACACAGTCTAGTCACTTAGGTTGTTTGTTTTTTTTTTACATTAATTAATCAGCTAATAGTTACACATTTTTTATTACTACAAAATGACTTTCATAAAGGCGGATATTAATTTTGCATGTTAAGTAGATTCGAACGTGACTTGCGTTATGTCATTATTTACGTTTATGGTACAGCCCGCTATTAAAAGAACATGCTATGTATACTGTTTTTGTAATATTTTGACCTAAGTAGAAGTATTTCAAACACATTATTATTTCCCTTCCTTAAACTTCAAAGTTAACAGGATATAGGGGCATGAAAACCTTTTGCTGAAATAATACATATTATAAACAAAATATAACACAGAAATTAATGAACGTTGTTTCGTACAAGCGAGTACTTTGTTAATAGATTGGAGAAATTAATTAAATGAAATACCTAATTATTATAATTTGTTTTTTTACTAGTTAGTAATATAGTATACCTTTATTAAGGTCACGTACCGACCAAACTTTACTGACTTACTTCACTTTTAGCTTTCGTTACTTTTTTTTGCCTTTTTACTGTTTTTTTTTATTTATTAAAATAAATAAATACTAAGTACTATTAACTAGTAGGGCAATAGATGATGACATGGCAATGACTTGCAGGAAAACAGGAATACTGTGTTACTACATTCGTTAGGGATGATTTATTAAAAGAACTATGACTAAACGACTTCCCTAAGTAGTTACCACAAAATTTTGCAAGTTATAAAAATGTTTATTAAGATTAACTACAATTTTGTAATCATTTTGTAGGATACATGGTTAATCGATATAACCCTAACCGTCATATCTTTGTCATATGAAATTCAGAAATGAAAAGTGTACGCCACCTTATTTTAATGAAATTTTGTGAATTTATAAGGTTAATTCCAACTTGAAAGATGACTAAAGCTTCAGGTCACCACCTGATTTTCCAGATGAAAAACTATTTAAACAAAGCTGAGGCACGGTAACAATACCCGTAGGAACATAAATAAAATACACAAAACACATTTAAATAGAAGAACATAGATAGCGAGATGAGATAGCGATTTTTAATACAATAATTTTTTGTTCATTTGTCACCTTCACACCGTGTCACAGGAACTTGACAAAAAATGTTTGATCTAAGAACCAGCCCCTTAGCAAGATCCTTAAAAAGCAAACACGTCATCCCTCATACGGAGAAATCATGTCTTGAACGATGACATGGCTGAAGGTCGTGCAACTGTACAAACAAAACCCAAGCCAAAAAATAAACACACACAAAATACTCCACATTTTATACACACTTTTACACAGAACAAACGATGAATTAATTAACTTTTCTATACATATTTGATACCCTTACAATGATAACTTTCACCTATAAAATTAACCCCATTAAATCAAGATAATGAAATAAAGGTGTCAATTTTAAAACTAATCAATTACTTCGGGTAGTACGCTCGTAAACAAAGTTATAGAGGCACAAACATTGAGAGTCAACGCCTGCATAGGCCGATAACACGCAAACAAACACCGGATTATGATTATAATACTCTACTGGTCATATTATCGACTCTATCAATCATAAACAAGCCGTTCGAAATGTTAATCGAATAGATAGAGCTTTCGACGCGGGTGTGTTGATGAAAAACTAAAATTGTAGAGACGTTTGCGATGCAATTGGAATATATTAACCTCTTTATTACATTAACAACTTAATTATAGGTTTTTCAAGTACTATAAAGTAGGTATTAATAAGAGGTTAGTGAACTAAAAGCGGAGGACGCATCTAATATTAAAATGAAGTGTAATTTGTGGAGCGATCAATCTTTAGGTTGACCACCCCTGCCGTCCATGAGTGGACTTACTCGTACAACTTCTTTGTGATACAAGTTTCTTTTTGCAGTATTTATTTTGTGTACACAAGAAATTACAATACCGCTTACACGCCAATAAAAATTACTCCCCTATAAATATTATTTTTGATGCTAAATTCCCAACTACGTTGTAGGTGATTGCACATTTAATGTTTAGGTTTAGCGTAGATACAAGTAACGATCGACAAGGATTTAATTTTAAGAATGATTATGGGCCTAAAACCCTAGAACTGTAGGTACTATCTGTATTCAAAGGTAATCAATATTCTCGTGTGTCTTCTTGTAGGAAGCGTAAAATCTCCCTCCCTTCCTTCCACGTCCACCTTCCTTGATGCCTTAGTATGACTATATCAACATTTTCTAGTACCTAAAACTGTGTTTGGACAGCTTTCGTATAATTAAAGCTATAATTTAATATATGTATATTTAAGAGTTTTCTTTGTGTTTATTTTGTCTCGAATTGAAGTAGACAAAGAGTTTAAGGCATTTAATCGATGAAGGAAAAAAATTAAACACATAAAATATTGCGACTCCATGATTTTTCCGAAGTCTTATTCAAATAGGAAACGTTCAGTATCGAGGAGAAGGCTTGATGGATTGCTTCCAACCGTTTTTAATCATCCTGTGTATCACCAACACTTTTATAATCACCCCTTACATCCACAATTCTAAAATGACACTTACCGCCTTCAACTTACGAACTAATTTTATACTACCATCTCTTAAAGCTCACTTTAGGGATTGATGTACAAATTTGTAATTGATAATGTTGAGAGACAAGTAAACAAACCGTGTAGATTTGTTTGGGGAAGTTACTTATCAGAAATTTTAAATAAAGTTCTAAACTACAATGAATGTAAGTTATTGTGTATGGAGACAGCGGGATTGTCTGATGAATTGAAACAATGCATTCGATGCTATTGTCGTGTATGAAGCCACCAGAACGAGATTCGCGGCAAAACCAGGCCTCATTCGTCAAGCATTGTTCTGTGCTCAATGCATGATTAATGGTCCCAGTCTTCAAAACATATTTATCTGTGGAAACCACCCTCGACTGTGACAATAGATGTAACGCAAACGATGTTTCCGCGCAAAGAGAAAAATGCGATATTTACGCGCGCTCGATTAAGCTCAGAGGATGGTATTGAAAAATCATCGATTACTCCTCATACTAAAGAATCTTGTCGCGTGTCGAACATTTCTACTGTATTTTAATCTAAACTGTTGCTAAGTGACAACAAGGTTTATTTTCGCGTGTCGGTTTAATGGCCCACAAACTGTTTTATTGGAATCGGATAATTTATTTTAAGTATTTGTTTAGCGGCGGCATGCGCTTGGCTTAACAACGTGGGAGCGAACAAATCATCCAGAAACTTAGGGTTATTTCTTGAATTTCTTAGCAATTTTTCTATGAAAACATTCCTACATTTTTAATCCATATTCGCAAAAGGATGTTATTATTTAAAGAAATATGGACTCACCGAGGCAGACAAGTATTGCAATCGCTTAGTGAATTGAGAATACGTACTGCATAATATAGAAAAACAGTTAACAGTTAATTATTAACAAAATTATTACTCTATTATTTTTATTACTTACTATTAAGCCACTGAATTGTTATGATTCCGGCAAAAGAATTATAAAGACTGCACTTGTGACAGGACTTAATTTTTATTCCATCAGTCCTGTACTCACAGCAGAAAAGTCTGGTGGATTAGATTTGGGAGGAATTATCATGATAAATTAATAATATTTTAGAGCATTAGATGGGCCGATCCCGGCGGCACTGCAATGCCGGGCTGACCCGTGGCAGGAGTGGAGCAAGCGCCGATCATCCCACCGAGTTTCAAAAATCAGTTTAATATACTGGTCCCAAAATGTGGGAACTTTCAGATATTAAGCTGAAAAGAACAGATACTACACTTTGATCTTAGCCAAAAGGCCGAGAAGCGATAACTGAATGTAGCAGTACGAGGGAAGTCATCAAAATACAGAAAATATTTATAGCGCGATGTAGGAATGCAAAGTGCCATCTATCGTATTTCATTAATACTATGTTTCAGTTTCAACTTAAAGCTATAAATTATAGGACATCAGCAAATAAATAAATCGTATGATCGTAATGAATGGCACAGACTACTTTAACGGGGTTAAGTTGTCTTTTTATTTTCGTACCTTCTAATTTTTTTAAATTAAACTTATGGGAAAATGAAGGTAGGTACATGCCTATAATAGCACAAAAATAGTACTTGTAACAGTAGTAAGGACAAGCCGTTTCATCCAGCCGCCGAGTAACCTGACATTAACTACTAACTGCCTGCGACCTCGCTCGGCTAATTCGTGGGGTTCAAAGAAAACAAGTATAATTTATACCTTGGAATCGGTACCCACTAATACTAATCCCAAATTTCCTTGCAATGAAAATGATCTTTAATTCAAAAGCTATAAAGATATGTTTTGTTTGCCTTGGATTAAAGCAATTGTTATTTCCTTAACAATTCTAGTACTGTCCCTTAACGGTCCGGTGGGTTTTGCGTTCAGGTACTTAATTACGTGATGGCGGTCTAACCTTAAAGTACCACTTACTCCTGGGAGGGATCCGACGCCACAGCTAAATGAAACTTACGTTGCAAAGTTGCGGTATCAATTAGGTTTACTGCGTTAAAATTCCAGTCTGTGGAGTCTTCATAGAAAATGACAAAAACAAGTGTGTCACTAATGACGATGGGATTCAATAGAATTTAGGGCTAAAGGGTGCAAGGGTTGAGCTTCACATTGAGAAAGGGTCATCCTTCATTGATTAATTTCCATCCATGGAATTTGTAATTATAAAGTTTTGCAATTTACCCTATATCGAGGATTGTTCCAGCTTGTGTTAATTATTATTATTTTCTTTTCACTTCTCACAAAATGTTCTTTGGCAGATATGTGACTATACCTAACCTCAAAACGCCAAAAAAAAATATTGAAATAGCCAGAAAAACCCCAGGTTTTTAATAACATTGCTCACATTTGATACACGACTGAAGTAGACCCGGGGCAAGGATCTAGCTTGAAACAAGATAAATCTTTACGAGAACAAACGATTGTAGTGGATTTGAAAACGGAATGGGTCACAATCCTTCGTGATTGCGTCCCGGACCATTTCTATCACATATCTCTTTACTTTGACCAGTGCGAGGGATATAAGCAGTATTCGGTATCCTCCTCTGACGCCTGTTTTTGTAGAAAGCGAGGGGGGCAGGGTAGGTTTATTTATGTGGTTTTCGAGGTGGTAAGGGGTCGCGTGAATGACATTTGGCTAAGCTCCTGAGATTAGCTCCCCGACGATTCCAAACGATTGAAGAATGGTACACAGTTGAATGTGGTGTACGTATGGGAGCTAAAGTTTCATGAAAAGAAAATACTCTTGTGTATTGCCGATATTAATGTTATTTATAATAATGTTTGAAATCAAATGTGTTTTCTAAGTATAAATATTATTCATACTCATAAATTATACGAAGTTATAGTTTAAATTAATTTTCACTAGTTAATTTATATTAAATTTTAATAAAAGATAAATATGTATTTGTTTTCCTATCTGTAAGAGCTACATACTACGGTATACGAGTACTACGTCGTAGTCAAGCGTAGCAATTACTCCATTCTACTTTTTAAGAAATTATTTTCTCTAAATAATACAATTCTGTAAAAACAAGACAAACGATGCAATAAATCTGGGGATTAATAAAAGATTAATAACACAAGATTGATTGCATTATAATTCTTTTAAATCGTTTCCGCATTTAAATAGAGTTTTGTGTTTCAGGAATATATTCTTAAAGAGCCAATCCAGTGCAATAACCATTTAAGGCAATTAAAGATTAACGTTTTCGAGCGCAATTGCCAAACTTTTGAGTCAGTTCGGTTTGCTCGGTTAATTGAATCCCGTGGCTTTACGTGGTGCTGATTCAGTCTATTTTTTTATAAAAATGAAACTGTAATGCTGCCGTTTTAATGCATAGATTTACCATTGTCAATATTGGAAATAAGAAGTTACATTGCAACGACAAAGACCGAAAAACGATTCATGGAAGAAGATCAAATCCATCAAAATAATTAAGAGTTATGTGTTCTTGACTTGATAATTACGGAAATCGCATCAGTCGTTTTTGCATAATCGAAAAATAACCGACATCAAAAATACAGGTTGTATAAGTATGTTGAAAGTCAGTTATTTTGGACAATAAACCTACAGACAAATCCAGTTAAATGTACGTCGTATGGTTGAGTTTGTTAATTTGTTATAGAACCCTCAGAAAGGTTTTAGCCGCAATTTGTCTGGTATTTTCGTTAACTACACTTCGTGAAGGATCCTATCATAATTATAAAGTTTTATCGTTAAGCCTTCGTTCGCAGACTTCTAAATCTAGGCAAATTTATTTAAGCCCAAACCCACCATTATAGTTAATTGAGATACGTTCTTGCTTTATATTCTATAACATGTGATTGGAGCGTGCACATCAACTTGTAATGATGGATTTTGCTAGTTAGAACGTGGACGATATATAACCTATAAATTGTTTGTCCGAGATACAGGCCATTTTTGTTATTAAATAAGAATAATATATTTTGTCTACATAAACATTACACTGTATATAAAATACAAGCTACAAATTAGTATTCTGGTACCTAATCAAAATCTTTAAAAATACTTTTCTTTTCTACTTATTTTTATGATTTATTTTAACATACGCTTAAATTTCCACTAAAGTAGACTTAAAACAAGTACCAAGTGTAGAAATACACTGGTTGGTCAAACATGTTTTTAGTTGTAGGGTTTAGGTAATTTCCGTCAAGCCCCGCAGCCATGGGTTTCCAGATGTACTTTATCCCGTCACCGGAATTTATTCCGATCCCCTAAAGTAAGACAACTTTAGGAAACTTGGTGTACACAAACTTCGCAGTCCAAAGTCCGGAAGGTCCGAAACTCCCGAATTGTTTCAAGAAACGTAAGCTCAGCTGGCAACTTTTAAAATTAATTTTCCAGAAATAAGAACGGAAATAACTTTTGTGCTTAATCAAATATATTCTTAAATTTGGTAATTTAATGGAATCTGTAAGAAATAAGTTGCTTGTTTGATTTTCCGCTGTGTTTTAACATTTAATCATTAACAAGCTAATCCTATTAAATATTGTTTTTCAACAAGTTTTCTTTGATGATATGAATTAATCATAATTTTTCTATATGTATTCATAATTTTTAAATTCATAACTTAGTTCCTTTAAAATACAATAGATGTCACTTTGCATTCCTACATCGCGCTATGAACATTTTCTGTATTTTAATGACTTCCTTCGTACTACTACATGCATGTCGGCTAAAATCAGAGTGTAGTATCTGTGCCTACCTTGTGGGACCAGTATATTAAACTGATTTTTGTATCTCAGTGGGATGTTCAGAGCTCGCTCCACTCCTGCCACTGGTTGGCCTAAATCTCGTGTCCTAAAACACTATATAACTAACAGGGTTGCCAACACAGCGATTTTGTAGCTATATCTGGAGATTTTCAATCCTGCGCAGAGATTTTTTTGCTCGATTTGAGACCTCTCTCAACCCTAGCGATTTTTGACAGGCATTTGGATAATACTAGAGATTTCTTCGCTCGAACGGTGATTTCTGGCGACATGTGATTGTGACATATATTTTTTCGAAAACCGTTATTTTTACTGTAATTTTGTTTCACGGCGAATTTTTTTCTATCAAAAATAACAAAGGTAGGTGATGATGCCGAAATTAAACGTAAACTTTGACTATCGAATTAAATGTTTTGGAATTGTTGAAAACACCTCAGGGAATAAAAACTTAATCTTGTCATCAAGGTGGCATGTTCACGACCTAAAAAGCAGCGAATCCTGGCGATTTTTGGTCCATGCCTGGATTGGCGATTTCTAGAGAATTTAGAAGACTGATACTGAGACATTTGTTGCGCTGCAGTTGGCAACACTGATAATTAATGTTCCACGAAGTTGATGGAGCGCTCCATCAATCTCTCCTTACTACAATAAGAATTAGTGGAACTAAATGTTTAATATCTACCTCATATTTGCAGTCTTATGTACACCTCAAGGAAACATTGCAAACCTGAATGAAAGCTCCAAAGCTAGGGATCCCTCGAAATCGGGAAACGCCGTAGTTGTTATCTTATCACATGTACAATGGCTTATTTGACTAACAAACAGTATCGAAGCCGATTAAGCCGAGGTCTTGCAAGGGAGTTTCTTTACATAATGCATGAGACACATCCGTCTGTACCACCCTTCACATGTCATGTCTTATGAGTGAAGATTGAAGCGACAACCATTGTATTGGACTTTATATTTCTGTTTCTAATAAATACAATACAATACGACTTGTTTTATTTCATGTTGTCAAGGTGGAAAAGAAAGAGTGACTGAATTTATTTAGATCTTCAGTTCTTAAATTGATCAAGGAAACTAAACATAAAAGAAAATAATACATAGGTTCATTCATTATAAAAAAAAAAATTTTGAAAGTACTTGTAATAGTTTCCCTGAGAAAAAATAGTTTAGAACTGGTTTGAGTCTTAAGTAAGTAAGTAAATTAGCAGGCATTTTCCGACTGGATTTGGACTTGAGAGTAAAGAAAATAGGCTAATAGTTCAAACGAGTATGTATAAATAACAATTTCCCCCATATATTTTACGTGTCAACTGTTGCAAGTGCTTTATTCCTTTCAAACATATTGGATTATATTATGCTAGTATTGGACTGGTTTCCCGTGAACCCATCACCAAATGGCATGCGTCTTAGACCCAAGAGCAGCTGCAAATTGTCTCCGACGGATTGCAGCTTAAAGTTGGAAATACGTCACACACACGCTACTACAATGCACCGCATACCGACCGCATTTGGTTTGATTCATTTAATTTAATTTATTTTACAACTCCTAAACGCAAGCACATGCATCGCAAACAGATTTTGTGTTCTCTATACACCAGTTTTCTGCTTGTATCAAAAATCGTTTTAGACCTCTAAGACATAAAAATCTTACTATTTATTTTTCTATGAAAATACCCTATAACGGGCATATATTTTGTTATTATTTTTTCAGAAAAAAAAGCAAAAATCACGTCAGAGGTTTATCTAAAAACAAAATGTTATTACAGTTTCATTGTAGATTAATCTATAATGAGACAAATTGGTCTATAAAGGCTTTTAAAGATCACATCAGGGTACAATGAGGCGGTTAAGTTATTATCGAATATGACAGACAGACGGTGACGAGGCCATTACTGTCTTGCACAAACGAAGACGTCTGAAAACAAAACTGTGGAGCTTTTTTCATTCAATTAGTTTAAAAATCAGTTTAAAACAATCAAATTAACAACCGCTGACATGAGGATGAGAATCCTGTAAAAATAATTCTTTTCGAGATTTAATTGTGAAAACAATCATAGGTAGTCAAAAACCTTTGTATCATTAACAGCGCCATAGCTTTTTATGAACTTGTACAATCGAAAAAAGGTAACTCGAATGTAAGTGACACCTCTAATCACCGATTCATATCAATAGGTATCCGATATTCCGATGTCAATACAAAACATATAAAATATCTAACTATGACACACTGTTTACGTCTAGCCACTCCATGCCTTGCGTTGTTCTAATGTATACCAAGTATCTTGCATGACGAAGCATGGTTTGGTTGTTTGTTTACTGCGGACGCCTTGTTCTTGTTGCCTGCGCTTGCGCCGGTCCACGATGCACTGCTATCTCTCTATAGTCCATGTCCTACGCCCACACCCAAACAGATCTAAATGTTAAATTACATGCTGTATTATAAATACCAAGATGCGATTGAATTTTAAGTATATTTGACTTTACATAACAATAGATGTTTCTTGAAATCCAATCGCGTTGCTTTAAAAAAATATCATTTGGCTACAACCTCATCAAATGTATTTTCGATAGGACCAAAGATAAACTTCCATCAGACTAAAAATATGAAAAAAGAGTCAACCATCTTTGATTTTATGAAGCAAATGCGAATTGTAATAACTTCTCTCAAAAGGCAACATGACATTTTAGGAACTAAATTCATATATCTACCTTAATGTAGCTCACCTGGAGAAATAGGTAATTTTATATTACAACTAACCTCCTTCTCCAAACCATTAATCATAGTCCCGATCACCCCTCATCAGTCAAACGAGCCAACCACGAGTAACGCGATACCAATACGCGATAAAAGAACAAATTTATGTCATTCCCGTTCTCCATACAAGAGTTATAAGCGACCTCCATATTCTTATCTCTACATCGCCCCGCACGTGGTCCTTGTATGATCTATGACTTTTAGGTGGCTACCTTATTGTTAAGCTTAGCGATATAAACTTTTGTGGCATTTTTAAAACCTTTCTTATTCTTACTTATGCCTTGGTGTATAAAGTAGCTGCAGTTATGAAATTGTGAGAAACAATTTTTTTATATTTATTAAAATAAAATAAAATAAATAACCACATCACGACACACACATTGACTCAGCCCTGCACTAAGTATCGTAAGAACTTGTAAAAACTTTATTTTATTAATGCAATCGCCAAGATATTCCGCAGGTGCAATGACTTTTTGTTCAGAAAAATAGTATATTTATGGCTACGCTGCACCAAAACGTTTTAATGATCAAATATTCTTAGCTTTTTCTGAACTATTAATCAGTTTATTAATCTAAAGTGAGAAGTAAATCCAAATACATCAAGTTTTCCTTCTTCCTACATCCCGCACCGTTTATCACTAACAACACCCGCTTATTTCAATACTAAACGTAACCCGAGTCTGAAAAATCACCTAACAAATGGGATGTCTCGTTTGCTTACAACATTTTTATCCGCTTAAAAATACTTATTAAACCAAACAACTGACTTATCACATATTTACGTGAAAAAATGCAACAAGAAACTTGACTTCGCGCCAAAAAGTTTAACAAGAACAATGGGGAACGAGTTTTTGAATTCTCCAAACGATCATTTGTCGTAAATCTTTAGTTGATTGGTTATATCCAACGACCACGATATCGCCTCGCTGAATACTAATACTAAATTTCAAAAGAAAACAATAATTCTAAGTCGACCATAAAGGCTGAGTTAAAAATATTTTCCACGCGGACAATAAAGTCATTTGAGATTTATCGCGTTGTAAAAGTCGGGATTCATTCTCGTTTCTTTTAATAGTACCAGTAGGTGTCCGAGTGGATGTTTGAAATCTTTGATAAATGTTCTCGGTCCGTCTGTGAGCCTGTAGAATGCTATTAAATGTCGTGTGCTGTGATTGTTCCTGTCCCGGGTTCGGTTTTGAATTATTTGCAACATGTGACTCGGGGATGCAAGCTCTGTAATTAGAACACACGAAAGCAACGACTCCAACTGACAGCCGACCGACACGGCCGAAATCATCCAGACACACATACATACCTACTAACATTACACATACATACGATAATGTCTATGTGCGTCAATTAGTTTTTACCCCCGAACTGCTAAACCATCATAAATATAATTATACAAGAGTTAATCAATTCCTGAAAAAAAAGTCTTACGCAAACTATACAGGAAAAATAATCCACTACAAATTCATAAACTTTAATCGAATAGAAAATAATACCTGGCGAGAGAAGTACCTTTGTGAGAAACCAGCGCCGCATTTATCTAAACTCGACTAGACCAGCAGAAAAAGTTATGAAAACATCATCTCCATACTTCATCGGGTTCTTATTAAAATTCTGCTGTGGACTTTGAAAAGCTCATTGCAAACAAAGTTGATTCCACAAGTTCCGGCTTTTATCGGGAAATCTTACAACTTAGTTTAGCCATTAACGTTATAATCTAGCTTCAAGTTTCTTGAGGCTCTGTAAATTAGGAATGGATTTGCTTTTACACAGGGCAAATTTAAGATTTAAAAAAATTATTACTGGGTAAACAAACGAAAACAAAACTAGACAAACTATTTTGTCTTTTTCTGAACAAAGGTTTAGATTTATATGACCACGCCAATAGACTAAACTAGAACAAACCTGGTACATACATTGGGACAATCGAGTGTTTCGTTTCAGAGTGCTGTAAATAAGAATGTGACATTTTGTATTGCGGCGCCCGCGAGTCGCTAACGAGATTCGAACGCACGCGCATTACACCCGCGCACGCACTCATATACAGGGTGCCTTTTCTCAAAAGATAGGTGACAAAATACTATCAACTACGTAATTAGTACTGAAGTTTCTAGTTAGATCTTACTAATAAAGTCTACAAATGCAAGTCTCTGTCTGGCCCTTTGTCCTTCAGGAATGTTAAACGTTACATTCATTATGTAGCTCACTTACCGGTTACACAGTAATAGAAAACTTAATGTTGTTAGTGATAAAATTCAGTTTATAGTTAATGAAATATTTTAACTTTGATGAGGTGAATTACAATGGATTTTAGGTAAATGGAATGGTATTTTTAACGAATATCCAAGGTGATCGTTGCTAATTAATTAAAAGAATCCTGTACTTAAAATAAGCATTGTCGATCCTCATCCTGCGCCAGCGGCGGAGCAGCTCAGTGAATGCAAATAGTTGATTTATCCACTCCATTCTACGGGCTGCATTGTACACTTTAATATGGCGCCTCTGCTATTTTTAACTTCAACCCTAGCTTTATTTATATAAAGGCTATTATCATTTTGGCATTTGGTCTCATTGCATTTAAGTGTCGGTTGTTTGGTTAGGAATAAATTATGAAGTCGCGAACAAGACGCATGCGTCTGCGACTGGATCGAGAAGGCGAGGTAATGAAATGAGTAATTGAGATCAAGAATAATTGATATCTCATTGCATTTTAAATTGGGGCCATTATAATATAAACGAATTCTTATTCATTGAGAATATGCCCAAGGGTTTACTTTTAATAAGTTACGAATTAAATAAATATTTTACTTTAACCGTTAACAGTAAAATAGCAGGTTTTGTACGCATTTACAGAAAGTAATTAACATACGATTTAATATTGTTTTTAACTTTTGAAATTGACGGTACTGAAATTTGTTTTTGTCTTTTAGATATAAAACAAGAAATATAATTTAAAAAAATTGTAAATTGCAAAACAGTCACGCACATTAGAATTTTGAAGCAAGCAACCCTTCTTTAGGGCTCGAATTAACACTTAGCACATAATTAAGTAGTTTGTCGACAAAATAGTTTGTTTATACTTACTTAAAATAGAGTTGCGTGCTCGAGTAACTTGTGTAGTTTATGATAACTTATAAATCTAGACGTCATGACTAATGTTCAGCTATTTCAGTAATGATTTAAACTGTTTGGTGAATATCTTTTCTCTGCAAAAGATAAATATTTTAATGCTTGAAACATGAGAAACGATGTCTCTTATTCAAATATATTTTAGCATATACTATATGTTCCAGTAGCTTTTTTCTTATCACAAATTTAAAAAAAAAAACATTTTAACTAAAATTAATATGGAATAGAGCAAATATTAAATCGATTAATAAAACCAACAATTATTAGGTCCGTTTTGAAAGACTTGTGAATCATCGCATTCGCAGACAATAATGATCATATGTTGGCGGGAGTGGACAAATATTTGCGATTCGACGCGACGAAAGCAATAATGGAGAAGTGATTATTGCCAAATGTTTGGTAATAATCGCAACATGGCATCACGTGCTCTAAATGACTGGACGCTGAACCCTCATTAATTAAAACGAACTCTGACTTGACTAGTGTACGGTGGCATGGTTGTTGAGAATTTACCTTCGTAGGTTAGTATTGTTATTGTAAAACTAGGTTTCTTTAATTGACAATAGTTATATAACACTACACAACACAGCATGGTAGTTGCGAATACCAGCACCAGGGTCAATGAGAATCCGCTGATATTCATTTGAAAAAATCAGCAGCCGCTGAAACATTAAAAACCTGGATGCTCCATAAAGCTTCAGTCAATTTAAAAATAAAGAACCACTAAGGTGCAAAGAAAATACTACAAAAAAAACCTAAAAGAAAACAATCATTGTTTGGACCAGAGAAACAGGGTCGTCATTTGTTTCCCTTATTAGAGGAATACACCCCAAAAATAAATTGTTACAACGACACTTATTATCCACTGTCGATATGGGGGCAGTTACTTCCCTTACTTTTGTATCAGTACACCAAAAACAATCTAAACCCTCCTTTATTTTGTAAAACATAAAGTTAATGTAACGGTTCACAGTAGGTGATGTGGGGTGCAGTAAATTGAGATGTTCTGAGTCACCAGGTCACGGGCAAGCGCCGCCAGTAATCCGCCCCTGGAATTATCACAAGACCCTTGTATTAGAGGAACGAAGCCACGTGGAAGCTGTAAGTTTTTAAACTAACATTGATTTACTACGGCGACGGGATTTAACTGAGTTAGTAGCGAACAGTTCTATGTTTTACTAACTAAATATTACTTATTATTATCAGTGGTGTATATTTGACCTAAAACTTCTATTTAGTTCCATTACGCATATTTACTTGGACACCGTATAGTCAGGTATATACATAAGAGATTATTATATACCTGCCCAGGTGAAATCGGACTTAGTTCTGTCTTCTTATTTTATACAATTTTGTACCTGTCTTCAATTATTTATTTTGATATTTTAGATTTTTGTACACGAATCAAGTCTTCAATATACCTACAAGTTACGACTATGAATCGTCATTTTCATCTAAGGAACGTGCCCTTGCATACGTAATGCATGTTTTGCCCCACTTCCTAATAATAATACGTGATATTTTCGCCCTGTTTCGTGTTAATATGCGATATTTTGCCCCCGTTCGAGTCTGGGTCTGTATTCTAGTTAAAGGGGAAGTGTGTACGCAGGGCGAGTGTTAAATCTATCGAAATTCACGGATTACGTGAAGTAGTATATTTGTGTATTTGTTCTGGGTGTTGTGATAATTTACCGAATAGCTATTTTGTTTAATCTGTTGCAACATTTCCAAACTACTCATTTAATGTGTTAAACCTCTAAAACATTACATCCATATAACTAGAACATCAGTAGATAATTACGTCAAACTTCAATCATTTTTTATTATTTACAAGCGGCACATCCTATCGGAACGGAACCATAACTTTCTGATCAAAACAAACAAGATCAAAGAAAAATATAACGGCCTAGAAATATGGTTATTGGTAGCGGAGAGACTGTACGTAGAGCCGCGCAACCGTACCGTTGAGCTTGAGAAAAGATGTAATTCAAGTTTGCCCGCAAAGTTGTAGAGATCATTTCCCTCGAGCCCCTCCCTGGCTCTTGTTTTATACAGTTTTATAAACGAAAACAGTCGAATTTTTTTACGACCCTCCAAATTGTCACTTTGTAACTTGGTAGAGTTTACAAAGTCAAGTTTGGACATTGCAGTTTCGGGCGAACTTAGGGACATAAAAGTTGCATGAATTTTTAAAGGTAACATGAAAGTTACTGTTTTAGAGCTAAAATCATAACTCAGTATAAATAGATTACGTTATATTTTAGTAGTAGTAAAGTATAACACAATGCAATGTTGCTATAAAATGTTGATTAATTTAAATTTGAACAAGAGTGTACGTACAATTAACAACTGCTTGCTGCACATTTTGATCAAAACTATTTTATAATTAAGATCAATAAATATCAGCTATGATCCTTAATTCCTGCTTACTACAAATCGTAAACTACAGTTCCCACTTTTGTCGAAGCTTTAAACATTTTGTGTAGAAATGCGAACGTTTATGAAAAAACTTTAATAAACATCTGTACCTGAACATTACGGGTATCAATTGTGCGCATTGATTGCGGGAGGCAATTTTTCATTTCCTTCTCGAATGGAAGCTGAGCGGGGATACTTCGGCGGCTGATTGTCCACAGAACTGCCACAATTCAATAACGGCTCTCAATATGGACGCGACTTTGCCCTGTGGGGCTTAAGCCATGAACTTTGCAAATCTCTAATTACAGATGACTTCAATGCAAGGCCAGGTTGAAAATATTTTGGGAAGAGTCGGTCTGCTAAACGATTTCCGACTGATGATGACCACATGACATGACATAGGAAAAGGATTGGGGAAGCTCGATGAGAGACAATACAAATATACATTATATTGAGTAGATACCTACAACATTTCTTTCTAATTTGTGTTTACTCCTACGCTAGAAGAGACTACCCTAGGATATTGTTTTGTTTATCAAATAAATAGTTTTTTTCTTAAATGGAGTTCAGTTAGGAAAGCTTGTCACTTCTCCCGCTTCCGCCTGCCAAGTGCAATATACTTCCTTTGTGGCGCGGCATCGGTTCAGAACTTCATTGATTAAAGCCGAGTGTAAATGCCTCGGTCCAGCGCATAGCAGCTCTCCTCCACTTCTCCGTTTATCACCTAAACAGTAAGACGCCGGTGACCACTGCTATAGTGACTTACTTGTGACAGTCACCCAGCTTGAGTTGAGTAATTCCCGAAATTCACATGGTGACGTGGACCTGCGGATCAAGTTTGTGCGACATGAAGACTCAGTCTATTGAGATGCAAAGATTATGCAGTTGTATTAAGTTTATCATATAAACAGACAAAAAAACTTGCAGAAAGAGCAGCAAAAAACATATTAAAAAAACTACACAATGATTAAAAATCCACCGCTCGTTTTAGAGATAAATATAAATAAATTTTCGGAAAACTAATTTATATAATATATATAAGTAAGCCTATTTAAAAAATAATTGTTTTAATTGGGGGTAAAGATTTCATCTAGACAAAGGTCGAAAATAAGCTGCCTTTAACGTATCTTTCAGTACTCAATAAATATGCAAAGCATTGAATTAAATAATTAAAAAGTGATACTACTGTTCTGTTACTAACACACTACACTCCACTCCACTCCTTTGTTCTTTGCCTAACTTTTTCTTGGAGTTGCAGCCGCAATTTAGATTCAAACAATGGATGTAAAGTATTACCTTAGAATCGAAGTTCCAAAGGATTTTTCGATGGAGCGATAATTTTCTTTTATACGAAGGAAATTTCTTAAACTTTCATATTAAAAGTTGGAGTACCGAAAAGTTTTTTTAAGGATTTGGAAATGGCAAAGTAGCTGCATGTAACGTACAGTAATTTCAAATTCACTTTACAATTTAATATAGCAAATAGCCCACAGAAGAGCTATTAAGTGGAAAATTTAGACAGATAGTTGAACTAAAATTATATCTCAGACTGTGTAGCGAATGCACGAGACGTAGGAAATAAATGTAGCTAATCCGTTCCTGAATGGGATTTTGGGAAGATTCCAAGTCACGGGGCTTCTAAGTTACAGCATTAAATAACAGTATTTAATGATACATGGTCTTATTACTTTCTTTCTCTAAATATAACTTGAATGGCAGGCCATGTGTAGATGTTTGGAAATTAACGATCACATCGTAATGGGTAAAGCGATTTTGAGGAAACTTTTATTTATTTAGTGCTTCATCTTAAAAATAAGATTTAATTATCGTGCGTAGATAAGATTTAGTTAAAATACTAGAGAATTTACTTTTTTTTGTAAGACTTTTTAATAATTTAAAAAATAAAGCTATTTAGATATCACACCCCGTACAGTCGTTTTGGTAAAGTTAGCTCGTTCGACAAAAAAATGTGGAAATGAGGAAAAACCTTCGAAAGAAGAGATGTTTTACCAAAAAGTTACACTTCTTTGAATGATTTTTACATTGACCTAAATAATATATTTATTAAACTTAACTAAGGTTAAAAAAACTCACAAATCATGAGGAATACCTATGAATACCTAATATATCATTACTGAAGGAGTTCATGTAAATATTTTTTTACATGGCGATAGTCAGAGAAAGTTTTATGGAAAAAAATCCCAATAAAACAATAAATTTGAGTTCGAGCTTGTTACAAATAAACCTGAACCCCACCCTGCTCCAAGAATACCCCCGCTGGGTACCCAAACTTGGAACCCTGCAATTGAATAGAACCCTTTTACCCGACTCCGAAGCCCGGGTAATGTTTTTTATCCCAAAACTACAACAGGCATGCCAGTGATAGGGCATTCATCATTCTAGCCGACAATTGTTCGCTCAATAAAAGGAATTTAAACTTTTAACTGTGAATAAGACAGCCATACATTATTCACTATTTGCTCATGTCCCCTCACAAACGTAATGCAATTCACTCGACGTGTTGGCTTTTTCGTTACAGTTTCAAAGCTAAAAGCAGCTTTATGGAAACTGTTATACAGTTGAAATTGCAATGTCCGTGTTTTGTGTACCTTTTCCGAGTTTGCAAGGGAAAGATGCAGTATTGCTGCACCCTAGAATTTCTTGATAACTTCATTTCGAATGCGCTCCGAACGCCACTACATTTGAATGGCATTATGCGAAACTGAATTCTAAGATCCTCTTTATTATTTCTCTAACCCCCGGTGCTGTCAACGTTGAATTCATCTTATGCAAACTGTGCACATTTAACATTGGATTGAAAATCATAAAACTTAAGAAAATTGTTAAATTTTTATTTAAATTTTGTCTGCATTTTATGTTTCAATCACTTAATAATGTAAAAATTAGTTTCCCTTTTACCATGAGATGGAGATTTTCTTTTATGTCTAAGCTTCTCTAACAATTATTATATAATTAAAAGAACGAAAGCAACAAGTATTTTTAACCTGAAATAATGTAACCTGAAACTAAGCAGTTTCTTGATTTATTTATGGTATTTTTAATGTATTATAGCCACCATATGTTAAAGTGGAGCTTGCTTGTCTCAAAAATTCCTATTCTGACTTGAAGACGTCTTGAAGTTATTCAAAAATAAATCGGCTGGGACTAACTTCAAATCCATTTTTTTTGCAAAGAGATCTTTACGAATTATATCCTCACTAATAACAAAAAAGATACAACAAGAGAACATTTAGATTCTTTTGCATTAATACAATCTAACATAAAATTAATATTTTTTCGTAAAACGTTCGCTATCGAACCGTTGATCCAATTGCGATATACCTTTGCAAACTTAGTAGGTACCTGTAAAGTATAATTTATTTATAGATTGAACTCAGTAGCGGGTTAAATACAAGTTTGTAAAACTGAGACGAGTCAGCCAGTATAAAATAAAAACTTATTGTTTACTGCATAGTGTCATCCTGAAATGCATATGCAGGTTCACCGGTGACTCCCCGGGGTCTAATTTTTGTAACCCCGCCCTTAGGGACTTATGGCCTTGTCGCCATTTTTGATAAAGACTAATGCAAAGCTGTTAAACGGCTCCCATTAAAATTTTACATATTTATGTGTTTACAATTAAGATTAAATCCATTTCCAATCTTTTACACACAACGCCATTAAAAGTAATACTTTTTGGATTTTTTTTGTATTTTTAAATAATTACACGTTTGCAAACTTAAAAATATGTTCTCTGAATACTATATATTCCTATAATGAAAAATACCTATGATTTGATTGACCACTTATATATGATTAATTTAGGTATGAAAAAAACAACTCTATAGGTGTCCTTACTTAAATTTAATCCGAGATAAAAAGCGTAAGGTACCGGTGTTAATCTTGAACGGGATGTTGTTCAGTGAATTGGACAATATTCCCCCCGGACGGGATTCGAATGGCGACCCCAACACATTACACTGACAGATTAAAGTATCTCCGTAAATTGCTATAAACATAATCAGAAAAAAGTGTCTGCACTTGAAAGACTGTGCACACGTTATTTTCACAAGGTGCCTGTTAAAAAAGATTTGATGTAATTAATTATTATAAATATAAGTACAAGTAAATAAATGCCTATATTTTACAACAAAAAAACAAGTCAATAATTTGATAGCAGTACTGTTTTATTTACAGAATAAAAAGTTAAATACAAATGTTCACACTTTAAAAATATTTTATAGTCGAACCGCTCGACGCTCCGGCCTTTATACAAGAAAGAAAGAAAATTAAACGAACAACACACGGAGACATTTATTAATCATCAATCATAAGTTTAATCGAGAACACGAAGAAATTATTCCCAGTTTTTGATTCAGAATTTGCAACTAGCCAATATCTTTTCATTTAAACGATGCAATTGTAGAATAGGCATTGAGTGTCTGCGCATAGGGTTGCAACGACCATCCAAATTTTATTTTTAAAATGGAGGGCTCCGTAAACTGCACTACCCTTGCCTGCCAGCGCCCTTAGCGGATGATTGCTTTAATCTCCAGCCTTTAAATTTTGAAGCTATTAAAATAGGAATCGGCTCAGTTAAGTTTGTAGATTTTGACTGAGTGTACTTGCAACTAGTAAAATTAATAGAATGGTAAAAAATACCACAATTCAACATTAGTGATAGTATAACTCAAAGAACTAGCAGGTGCAGTCTTAAATACTTAAACGACAGAATCAATACATCTTTAATTTGAGATCTTTCCCACAAATCGCCCGAGCAATGAATGGGCCACCCTTATGATGTTAAATTGTGTGTAATTGGTGTTAACTACATATTAACTTGTCATAATTTCCACACACACTAAACTCGCATGGCAAGATACGGCCTAAACAAAGCATTATTAAAAACTGTTTTGTAAAATCGTGTGTGAGAAGAGAAATAATGGAACCGCTAACATATGAATTGTTTTACTTACGCCCAACGATTCGTTCAGTGAAGGATTTCATGTTAATTCATTATGATTTCACTTTAAGATATCAAGGTTATATTTAAAATAGTATAAGTAGTTCTCCTTAGAGCAGTGAAAACTATTTTCATAAACTTTCTTTTTAAGTATGTATTTATTAAACATTTATAATTCTACTTGTGAGTATAAGTCATTTAATGTATTAAATATATAATTACGTAGTAAAACTGCTTTAGGTATATAATATATCTAACTCATATATAAAGTTACATAGATCTAACTGTCTAGACTACAGCAACAAAATACACCAAGACAGCTGAAGTTTAGTTAATCAAAACAAGACAAATGCAGGCAATTCAAATTCAACTATCGAAAATCAATAATCCGGGCACTACGAGTATCTACTACTCGATTATTAAAGGACCCACCAAGCCATCGCTAAAGGAATAAATAACAGCATAACTACTAAAAAAACAAGTTGAAAGCTGAATTAATGATGACTTATTGTCTCCATTTATTAACCTTTAATCATGTTAGTTGTTCACTTTTATTATTGTTTGATTAGCTTTGGACTAAGGAAGGACTTTAAATGATGAAATTATATTATAAATACAAGAATATCTAGCTTTCCGCTCTGTCAGTAAACGTTTTTATTTTTCGCGCATTAATACATTAATTAATTAATACATTATACCACGACCTTTTTGGTAAGATATCAGCCAATTAAATGCAAAAAGCCTATGATAATGTGGTATGGCAAGTAAGTGAATGATTAAAAATTATTGAA
Source organism: Choreutis nemorana (assembly GCA_949316135.1). Classification (NCBI taxonomy): domain Eukaryota; kingdom Metazoa; phylum Arthropoda; class Insecta; order Lepidoptera; family Choreutidae; genus Choreutis; species Choreutis nemorana. Next base: position 8,843,562 of record OX438598.1, read on the forward strand.
GCTTTTTTAGTACAAATTTTGTAAACATTCCAAAGAGGATATCCAATTTCATAACTCGACATCAGATGTAATCTCACATCTATTACAATAGCGACAAAATGATTTCCTTCCTGCTAACGTAATTTACTAGGCATTCATGTCCAAGGGGAAATGGACACTTCTATCACACAACACAATTTACGCATACAGTTATTTTTTATGATTATTATTTATGAAGGATACGAATTAACATTGAAGGCAAAATGTGAACATTCTTTGCTCTCAAAGTTCTATCGTTAACAAGGCCAAATATACTCATAATAACAGATAAGGTTCGTTTCGTAAGTTCGTTGCAAATTACATAAAATAAAAATTTGATCCAATTGCGCTATGCCTTTGCTATATAAATTACTAGGTAAAATTTACTCATAATAATAGCAAAGGCATCACACGTAGGTAAGTTCGTTGCAAATTCTTTTTTGTATGTGAAAATTCGAAAGATGTTCTTCAAATGTTAATTGCCATGATTAAACAATTAGTTTTACTATGAAGGAATACCAAAAAAACTATCGTAAGTAAAGAACAAAGTTGTAAGCAGAAGATATAACACTTCTGCACACAATGGTTCCAGTGGCGTTTCCGAACGGGCGGTTTGAGCAAACTGCTAGATTATGCAAAGCTTATTGTTATGTGCTATAAGATGTTTAGGAAAAGCACATTCCGTTCTAAACGAAAAGTTAAACGGTTTATGAAAATGTAAAACTCGTACAAAGTAGGATAAAGTTTGGAGGATCTTTTTCAATGCAACAATATTTATCATAGCTTAGAAGTTTATATATGTAGGTACGTAGCTACATATAACATTTGAAATTGGATTACTCTACGAAGATTTTCTCGTTGGTTTTAGGTACAAATACTACAATTACGTAGATACCAAAAAGGTAAAGATATCTTAAATGGGTTAAAGTAAACAAAGTAAGGTTTTCCAATAACATGGCACGCGCTTAACGAAAAAACCTCACGCAGCTGAAAACTGTTTGGGAATAAACAAACAAACATTGGATTACGTGAAATCAGCATTACAACATTATGTTGTACAAAACTGTAACAATCTTGTAAGACGAACAACGAAATAACATTTCACGCCACACCGAGTTCGTTAGATAAAACAACACGAAGATTAGGTCGAAATATTATCTTCATACAAACATTAAATTATTTTGATGATTCATGAGTAATGTTCCTTCAATAATCCTTAAACTTAAATTAATTTGTAGTTTTTGTTCTAGAACTTTAATTAACAAAAACTAATATTTTATTCGATATATTTCGATAACAGGCAATGAATGAGTAACATGCGTGTATGTGTGATAATCATGATTCTTAATTAGAGAAGATGGCGCTGCTACATTTGGATTGAAAACCTTCAGTGTGGTTACCCCAAATGTGCCTGGATCGAACAGTTCCCGATTAGGTCTGTAGTTAGGCAGGCCCAATGGAGAGGACAGATATCGCTTGTACCAATGTTCTCTGTCTTCGAATTGTCTTTATCGATATAATTGTTGATTAAAAATGTAATAAAAGTAAAGGGTCGTTTAATTATTATAATTAAATCTATCTATTTACAAAGACGATCAAACTCGATTGACTGCATAGAAATCGATAGCCGTTATTTAAAGAGAAAGCAAATCTGCTATAAACAACGCGTCGTTTTAAAAAATCGCATTTAAGTTAAATTCAAGAGTTTTAAGAAAGCTTTTATAAAAATTAGAGCTCCATATTAAAATTTACGATAAAATAAACCTCAAACAACACAAATTTTACTATTCAATCCGAGAACTACGAATTGTCATACATTTTGAATGGTAGTGCCATAAACCGCCGCAACTTGTTAGGTGGCGCTGCCATCCTGGCGCCTCCGTAACCCAATTTGGATTGAACCCTACTGAGTAATAATGGAATAGTGGCCATCAGCCAAATAGTCCTTAGCTCATAAAAGGTTATATTGTTTTATCACTCTTGTCTATTTTTCAGCAGTAGGACAGGGTAATAGTGACATAGTTTCTTTATGCCGCAAATTTTATACAAATAATTATGTTATATCAACTTTTTCAAACTTAATGTATGACAAATCAAAGTAATAATAAATGAATGTTGTTGACTTTATCTGTAGATATACACTGGTGATGATGTAAAGTTATTGAATAGGTGTATCAATAGGACACTGAGAGATGCTGTAAGGTAATCGAATCTTTGCTATTTGGCTTCCTTTGTTACGAAGTTACACTCTCTGTAGCGCACTGTCTTTCTCTCACAATATTTGAGTAATTCTGAACAGATTCTTGTTTACAGAAGAAAAGCTTCTAAATTAATTCTATTACTTTCGTCGTTTATTAAATTGTGTTCAAGTCAATTCACAGTTAAATATTAACTTGAAACATAAGTCGCCAATGAAAATTTAAAAAGATTTGTAGCAGGAAAGTAGCTTAAAGATATTAAATTAACACAGGTAAAAACCATAACTTTTGTGAGATTTAACATGACTTTATATAACAATATAATAATAAGGAAATTTCAACAGAAATTCTGTCAAAACCGATCTTCAATAAGCTTTCTGTTATTAACTACCAGGATCATTCCCGTTACCATAATCCTTAAAGTAAACAAACCCCATAACTGAGAAACCCATTAAATAGAATAATAAAGTATTTCCTCAATAACATGTGTAGTTAAGGTAAAGTTACTAGAATCGAGGAAACGGTAACAATTTGAAAATAGAATCGGATACTGTAACGTTTGCGCGGACATATTTACAGGTTGGAGAGCTGCGCGTGCGCACGCGGTGACAGATAGATCGGCTGACGACAACGGCGGAGCATGTGCGACTGGCTGAAAGACTACACCACTATTAACACCGCACTTAAATAACTGAAAATGTTCACTTACATCTTCTTAAGTTACTATAGACTGAAAATATGTATAATAATAATAAAAACCACATCACGACACACACATTGACTCCGCCTTGTAGTTAGTATCGTAATAAATTTTGTCACAGGAACTACATGGACAAGAATACAACATCCAAGACCGGTAAGCGAAATAAAGCGTCTTGCAAATAACAAAAAGTCCCGCCCCGCCGGGATTCGAGCCCGGAACGTCTAGCCTCGCAGTCGGCTGTTTACACCACTGCGCCACCGAGGTCTTCGTATACTTACATTTAGTTAATATAGATGAAAACTTTTTCTTATATACCTACTCGTTCTTTAGCTTTTTAATATGGCCTCGTTATATAGTTATGCTATATGTATACTTATCTACTTGTACTCGAAATATGGATAGACTTTATATTTTTTAGCCCTTTGTAAACAGTTATCACGCAGGCGATGAAATTTGAAATTGATCTAAGAATTTGTCTATGTATCAAAAATTGTATCTCTTAAAAATGTTATTTCCATATGTAGTAAACCTAACGAAAATGGTTGTAATAGATGGAATGATTAAACATAATAATAGACTTCCGAAAAAGAAAAATGCAGATATCGATCAAATAATAAATATATTCAAAACGCAAGCGTAGTGCACTTTGTCAGAACCTTTTACATAAGTTAATGCTTTCAAAGTGAACTGCATACAAAATGGAGGCAAGAGTATGAGTTGATAGATCGTCTAATAAATTATCTATTGGGACAGAAACGGAAAACCGCAGCCAAGCCGTAACCGCAGCGCATGAAACAGCGCATAACTTGTGCGCATAATATGAATATATTGGAAACTGCTTTCAACATAACAATGCGCTTAGATCTAACTTACTCACCTACTACTTGTTTAATAAACGTACGGTGAGTGTACTGTCTTAACTCGGCTTAAGATTCTAGAAAAACACTTTTCAGAGGTGTATTGTATTACAATCAAAAAACTGGTCAAGTGTGACTCGAACTCACACATAAAGGGTTCCATACCAAGATTAAACAATTTATTTTAGATAATTATATGATAACAAACAAGAACAAGCAAAAATAACCATTCTTCATTTTATTTAATTTTATAGTTTTTTTTGTTATTGCGGCAACAGTAATAGACATTCTATGAAAATTTCAAGATGGTTCATGAAATACAGCCCGCTGACATACGGACTGACGGACGAACGAACAGCGGAAGCTTAGTAATAGGCTCTCATTTTTTCACCCCTTGGATACGGAACTCTATAAAACAATATCCAGAATGTGTCCAGATTAATGATTGAAAACAAATGTCCGCGTTGGCTTTTCCTTTCACACACAGAAGTAAACGATTTGACTTGGTTTCATGCATAGAGCTGAGCAGGGATAGAGATAGTATCTTGAGAGGAGTATTTACATAAATTAGTTATGAAAAGCTTGATATTTACTTACAAGGTATTTTCTCTAGATTTCAAGGAGTAACTGCGCGGTTGAATTTTTTAAAGGCAGGAACAAAAATTTTGTCTGACAGTATTTTCCCTAGAAAAATCCAATATCAAAGAGAACCCTTGAAGGGTTTTTAAATATTAATATAAAACCATTATCTAATATCAGCAATAAATTTCACTAAGTTCCAAATATATAGCCATGTTTGTCCAAAATAATGTACGCAGAGCACTCGGTTGAGCTGAGTTCACACATAAATAATGTGATAAAATTCAGCTTACCCCAATGTTTCGGTGTGGCCAAGGCCTGTTAAAAAGTGGATATTTACACTCCACGCCTGCTAATGGATCTTCCCTATCATTTTAATTTGACATTACAGTAAAAGATCTTTCTGGAAGCAACCGATTTGTTGGGAAGAGTTGGTGACCTTGCAAAAAGACTACATGTTTTGAACAACTCGATTCTTTTGAGGAAAAAGGCCATCTTTAACAGCATTAGGTACCTATATTATGATATCCTTGAAATTTCAATTTTTCCGGAAGAAGCCTGATTAAAAGTAAGAATAAATGGCAGGAATGTACAGGGAAATTATTTGAATCACTAAGCAAATAAATAATAAGCATGTTAAATACATATTTCTGACGACATAAGCAAATATTTGCGCAAAGAACATCTAAGGTTTCGATCCACATCTAAATATAGAACGGATTCAAATAAAATTAATTCAAGCATAAATTTCTTATAACAAGCAGTATCGATGGCTGCAACACGTCTTATTTGATTTGTAATCAAAATAAAACAAAATAAGTGTATGCAAATAAGAATTACCACCCGGTGGGATTGGCACCGCGCTGCGACCACAACTTATGTGGCATATCTCATCCAAGAAAATGAAACTTTAAATTAATAGATACAGGTCTTAAAACAGAATGAAGGGACAAGCTTTAACTCAAGCTTGGTCCATGTAACGAGTCGAGTATTTATGATGGAGTCCGGACAACACTTGCCTCGGAACATACATCATTTTCTTGTTTTAGAGCCAATGATAAATTAGTTGAGATATTATGCGCCTTAGTCTGAGTAAACGATAAGACAAACAAGGGAACCTGCACCATTAATAATAAAATAAACAAGATAAACAGAAGATTTTTCGTTGGCGTATTGTTGTAAGACTATTTATTAATGGTCACAATACCCACCCAGTATTTTATTTTATATGCGTAAGTTCGGATTTGGTTTCGTCACAATTGTTGCTATGGAACGCCATTTGTCGAATTTTCGGAGTAATCACGCTGGTTTCCAATCAAAAGCTGCTGGGATTATTTCCCAGTGGAGTTTGATATTTAACTAAAGTCTGAACTTGGATAGCTATACTAAGATGGATTGTTTATGTAATACGCTGTACAGCACATCATTGCTTAATGCTTTGCTGACACGATTTGAGCTACAAGATTTTATGTTGTGTACTTATTTCGTTGGAGGAAATCCCGGAAAGTTATGTTTTAATTTTAGTACTAAAACTTTCTTAAATCTAGGTTACATGGTCCGAGTAATAGCTTTTGACTCAAAACATCACGAACGGAAGGAAACTTGCTAATGACGAGATTTTTCCAGGCACCGACCTACTTAAAATGCACGTAGCCGCATTAAATCATTAATGATATTAACGTGTAATTATAAAAATAAACAACTCTCAGCTATGATTTATTTTATGAAACCCTCGCGAAGACTTTCAGTCGCTCCTTGTAAGTAATAAATTAAAAATTAAGTAGTAGGAAGCGGAAAGGGACTATATTAATTTTATGTTACCTAAAAAGGAGTATATTCTTTCATAGAAATTTAATACCAAATTGCATAGTTCCTAATACTATATTATTTTATTACCACTATTGCCCATAAGTTATTTTAATTATTCACTGTTTATATTATTATAATATAACATTACTCATTATAATATAACACTATTTGGCAGTTTTTTGCTTTAATTCAATTATAACTTCACATATAAAGATATAATATAGTTCAGCTATGTAACTATTACAAATATTATATATATATATATTCATGGTTGTATCTTGTTTTGTATCAATACTGAATTACTTAACAGAATTTTGATGTTATGCCTATTGTGACTTCTTTCGTAACTCTACAATATCAGCACAGATTAATGATTGGTCTTTGCGGAGGAGCAACGCGGCTACCAATCAATTAAGATTTGAATATCATATCTGTAAAGCAAAAACTTAATCCCGATCACTTAAAGATTCTTTACCCTAACAAATGATAAGAAACATACCTTTTTCTTACTATTTGGTAATTCTAATATTAGATGCCGCCATTATGCTCTGCAGCATCAGGCGCGTGCTCTTCAGGCCAGTAAATCATGCGTAAGTTATAAGCCGGACTGGCTACGTGACGGAATACGCGACACGAACAACATAAACAACTGTCACTTTCGGTCGCGTATTACGTGCTTTTTTCAGGCAAGGGGCGTCGCTTAGTGCAGCCAGAACAGGGGGGCTTTTTGTAACGAATAACGATGCTGGTGTTGGCGGGATCTGGCAAAAACATTGCACTTGAAATGTCATGGAAAAAGTGTAAAACTTATCAATCAAAGTCAAACCATTGACTTAGCTGTAAACATTTTCAGTGATTTAACAATGAAAATTTTCAGGATACTACTATTCAAGTAAAATCTAGTATCAAAAAAAATGTATCATTCGATTTCACTATGTTAACGAAAATAGATTAAGGTCCTTCTTATCTCCAGTAATCGGAGTTTTATGAGAGGAGCCAGAAAATATTGTGAAGAAAGTATGCGAATGGCAGAGAGGTATGCAATACGTATGCTAAACAGAGCGAGGGTCCAACGGATGGATGGAGGCTTCCAAATTTGCGCCCGTCACTCATAAACTACCATTATACGAAAAACGACGAAGGGGTATTCAATTACTCCCTAACATCGTCATGACATTTTCAACCTCGGTTTCCTTCATTTTTCATGGTTCATCACCAACAATATCAACATCCTACGTTAATTCCTTGCCACTAAATCCCACCTGATGGAATTGATAGAATACTATAAATATACAAACATACACATAATATATACTACCTTTAAGATCACCACTTTGCATAATTTATGATAGAATTCTGTAATTGCCATAGCAGTATTTAATTGAGGCTAGCAATTGGTTTTTCTAAGTTTTCCTTCACTGTTACTACGCTAAAAAGCATAATTTCTTTGAAGAATTCAAACATGTGATCCATAGAAACTTCCATTCTTATGTCATTGCTAAATGCACTACGCACAATAACTTAATACACACTTGCACCTTAACAAAAACAGGCACACCTAGTCCCGGGAAAATCGTAAAATTATTACAAACTTCCATCTCTTTTTGTACTTGTACGAAACTTATTACAGGAACCTATAACATTTATCCTTAATGTTACTTCAAAATTATACGAGAACTTCCAACCGGAACCGTAAAAGTTCTGGAATGGGAACCGTTATCGGAATACCCTGGCTCCGGAAGAAGGATGCTCACTACGCAAATTCTCTGACGTATTTCCGGCAATATACGCAACTAACTGGCGGCTGTATGTGCCATGAGCCTAAGCCTTATTTTATTACCCCCCGTAGATTTAGATGCCTGATCAAACTTCCCATAAAGCGCCTCAGTTTCCCGTGATAGTTCAAAATAAGAACTTGCTTTATAACATGAGATGAGGCACACATGAGAAAACTTTAAAAGTAAATCATTGCATGAACATTGCTATAGTACTATTGCACTATACAATATACTAAATCCCAAATCGATATATCGATAGCTTACGAACTGAAGCTAACAAACAAAAAATCTAGTGAAAAGTGTGAGGTTATACAATGAACCATTTGATAAATTAATATTTTTTCTGTTATCATCCTTTCTCTGCAATTAAACTTATAAATCCCCGTCCAATTGCCAACCAGACAGATTAGGAAACTGCCATTTATTATTTAAGCAAGAAATGTAAACTAACGCCATTTCCGTTTTTGAACTTATCGAGGTTCAGCAAAATCTCCACAAATTTTTGATGGGTTCCGTTGTTAAAGTGATTTATTCGGACGAAGGTTCCTTCCGTGTCCTCGCCCTGCTAGGGGCAGCGCTAAGGGTCAAATAAATTTAAAAATTAGGCAAAGGGACGCAGTGTTAGTGAAAGATAGCCGCACGTAAGTAGGGCAAGTGAAATATACGACAGCCAGGATTGGGAAACCAGAAACGCTTTTAGAGTTAGGACAGATAGTATTGGACAAAATAATATATTGTTTAGTTGTACATTTTTAGTTTTGGACAATGCAAAAACGTAAGCTCCTCCTCCTCCTTAGTCAATTTATTTTATTTAATGTTAGCACTATTGTTACACAATAATTTATCCTAAGAACACCTGAGCAGAAAACTTAATAACGTTTGAATTTGTAAAACGCAATTTGAAATTTAAGTTTTCTTTTAACAAAATTTAAAAGTATGAATTAACATTTTAGCTTTTTACTTACTTAGCAACCCAAGTAACTTTGGTTACGTTTGCGTCTTTCGTAATATTAATGATATTTAAATTTCGTATAACTTTATCAAGCTCGCACAAATGAAGTCGGCGAGAGCGCCCCCTTGCTTTGATTTGCACAACAATAGTTGAATTCTAATTTACTTTTCCGTACTGTGGAGTTGTAGATATTAAGAAACGAGGTGCTTACAATGTATTTATTAAAACTCCTTATTATTATTATTTTTTCCTGTTTTGTTATTGTTACCTATAAATTGTAAAACTGTTATTGGCCTAAGTGTTAGTTATAAGTTATTTATTTGTATACTTGTTTTTGCCGTTGGTTTTGTTATAATAAATAAAAATAAAAAATTGAACAATTTGCAGTTTTGGTAGAAGCAAATCAATTATTATTAACATAAACAAAACAAATATGTATGATAGATTTAACATTACAGTCAAGTTTCATTATTTTTCATTAAACCTAATTGGAGCCTCAAAGCTGCTTTTATCAAAATGTATGTCGTGCTTTGAATTGGTTTGTTACCAATCATACAGACAATCAACTTATCTATGGCATCTTCAAATTACACTGAAAAAGAAGTATTCTAAATTAAGTAACGTGAGCTTAAAATGTTTAAAAAAGTCAGACAGTTCAATAAAAATATGTAAAACATATCCACACAATGCAACGGCGCATTTGTTCTTTTACACTTCACTACGTATTACTGAGACGAAATCAATTCCATCAAAATAATACCATTCATCTCAATTCACATGGAAGGACTCAGATTTCTCGCCTTTTATAATAAAACGCAGTATAATAGCCGTATCCAATACAATAAGGATTAACACAGCACCTATTAATATAAGCTAAAGATTTTTTTTCCTCGTAACTTTACACCGGGAGCCGCTGGTGTGAACTTTGATAACTCCCCGTGAAATTGCAAATGTCATCTAATGTGACTTAAATACGCTATTGTTAAGAAATATTCTGCCATATTATATTTTGCTAGTGTAGGAATCTAAACGGTAAACTGACAGAATTGGTTTTAGAAATCAGATTTTTTCATAGAATACTTTAGTACCTAGTATGATGTTGGTTTGTAAATACAACTAACCGTTCTTGTGAGAATTGAAAATGAAAACCAACAACTGAAGCTAAAGAAATCAGTTATTAAACATGTACTACTATGACCTACGGTTTAAAATCTCTCATTCCATTTCATACAAGTGATAGGAGACCTAGGTATTTCTGTTAATGATGATGAAAAAGTTCAATGTGAAGTTACCAAACTCAAAGGTATATTATAAGTTTTATTTCTCCAAAATCACAAGTTCATGGCAACACTAGCAATGTCAATACGAGTATGTTCTTACTGTACAACGCTACAGTGCATTAACAAAACTTTCCTTTGTCGGTCAGACCCGCCATATGGCAACACACGAACGGTTCTACCATTTCACAACCCGCCATGACAAAGCAGTACCGAATCTACTGATGTACGATTAATCCTGCGATTGAATTTGACGTGGGACAAGTCGGGCCAGATGCGAGATTATGCCTGTTGAACACCAGTAGCTATTGTCTGGCCTTATCCAGCGAATGCTTAAAACAATCGGAGTGACAAAGACATCCGAGGCGTGAAGATTACCTAATGTTAGTGTTGTCATGGATTGAGTGTGAAACGGCAGAATGCAAAGGGTAGGCATACGCCACCTAATGCAAAATGCATTTGTACCAAATTGAAATTACAATCGCATCTGACGTTTTGTATATGGCAAGTGGCAACCCTAGCTCATATCCAAATAATCATCGGGATTTCGCGATTGAATCTCAGTCCTATAATTACAGTGCCCATTCAGATATTCCGATTGAGCTAACATTGCATAGATTGTTTTGGTTGACCTGGAATGCCAACAACCCTGGCCAAAATAGAAGGTATAGTAATCAAAGCCAAGGTAATTTAAAGTTATTTGTGTTTAAATTTTGATCCTAGTTTAGGCAGAAGTAGGTAATTGTCATCCCAATTACGAAGTATTATGTGTTCTTTAAATTTTACATATAAGTAGTCCCTATCTAAAACCATAGCTGGATTAAAAACATAGCGTTTTATAAACAGAGGTACTACCTTAGTTTAGGATTTAGATTTGTTTTACTGAATAACCATAACTTATAGAAAAAAAATCCTTTCATTACGATTACTTCCAAGTTTATTGCAATTTGTTGTGCTTACCCAACAATAGCAAATCATTAAAATGTTCCCTGTAGAGAGTTATAAATAACATTGCAATTATTATAATTTAGTGGGATACAGCGTTCTAGTTTCGAGGACATTTGGGGGAGTGTAGGTAAACAATACAATGCGTGTCACAAAGGAATTACTTGTACGTTAAAATGATTACAAATCGCCGGCGGATAGGCGCGAATCACATTAATGTAGGAAAGATTAAGCCTGGGTTCAACTCTCAGAAGCGAACTGAACTATGCAAGTTTGGTATTTAGGCTTAGGGGCTTAAATACCAAAGGCGCTTAGGAGTTTCTTTCATAGACTTTATCAGTTGCACCAATTCTAGGAAAACCTAGCGAATCCTTCATCCAAAGAAAATAAACATGGTGAAAGAAAATTAATATATTTTTTTTTACATTATACACATCGTTTAAGTACATTATACTTGATACTAAATATTTGAAATGTGCAGAATCTACACAGTCTCTCAATAGAAACGCATTTATTTAAATTCAAATTCAAACTGTTTTTTAATCTAAATAGACTAAAATAAGTGCTAATAGTTTATTTTTTTTATAAAATCTAATCCAACCCTATATATAAAATTAATTAATCCAATTACATTATACTTATTTTATTTATAAAACGAATAATTTCAAGATTATCTGCTAAGCAAGGATTAGTAGTTATAAAAACATAGAACATTTAAAAAATTTACATTTAAAATTCTGGTAAAAAAAAGTTAATTTTCCATACAGCACTCAAATCAAAATAAATCACATATCTACAATCTCTAATCTATGGTTATACAGCTCTCAAAAAGCGATAGCATAGAGAGGAAGGAGGTCAAAATAATTATTTTCCACGAAATTAAGTTACAATGGACTTATTGAGTTAAAACTAAATAAAGTTGAGTTACTGCCCGCTCGTCCGGTGTGGGGTGAAACTTGTTCATTATGTCAAAGTATCGTGTGGAGTTACCCATGTATGGAAGTGTGTTATTATAACCCAGTTTTAATGCAAAAATCTAGTTTTTAACATGTTTTTAATACATATTTAATCTTATCCTAAGGCTGAACATGTTCGAGATCATGTCTTAGATGTTTATAGAACCCCAGTTCAATTCCGATCGATTAATTCTAAGATCTCAACAAAAGTCGATATCTGTCGATTCCAAAAAAATCTTTAAAAAAAAAATCATTAAAGTCAGTTTTTTGGCTTCAGAGACTATATGTATATAATAGCGTGTCTCTCTCACATGTCATCTGGACTTAATACGATTTTATATAATGATGTTAAATTGTTAATGTTCTAGTTACTCTGGATCACAAAATATTTCAGTGCTTTGATTTACCTTATGAAGCTTAAATGATTTTATATATTTTCGTATCGTAAACTTCGTATATAATTAAAGCGTATCCAATACTGGCTGAACCATGGCAAAAAGCTTAAAGGTCTGTATCGGATATTGTTTACAGCTTAATGATGAAAAAAAACACTTTTCCAAGCCGCCGTAGTTATGTTGGAATTGCTTTGGAGACAGACATAAACCACAGATTGAACTGTATTTCAACATCCGCCATATCTTCTGTCAAATTACATGTCTTAAGTTAAAAAACGTAACTGTAAAAACTCTTCTTAGAATTTAGTACCAAAGATTCAGGACTTTTTATAATGCACAATGTGATGACAAGCGATAAAATTTAGTTAAAAGTCAATTGAAAAAAATTATGATCTCGCCGCTCACGCTCGGAAAACGCATCCGCTGGAAAAGATTCTTAATTTTTAGAAATGAAATTCCCATCATCCTACTAGTATATTTGGAATTTCATCATGCATTATGATTTTTTATTTAGTTTATTTATATGGACATCAAACAGCAGAAATACATTTCTTAATAATACTATAGAATTAATAAAACCAAACCCATAACAGAATGTCACGTTATGAATAGTGTATGTTAATAGGCCTGATAATGGAATTTATTTATTTGATTTAGAATTTTAATTGTATTAGTAATATTTGTCAGGGACAATGGAAAAGTTTTGCAAACAAAAGTTTTATTAAAGAGTTTTATGATTAACATCGACAAAATGAACGCCTTTTACTTTAATCACATTTGAATTTTATTGCCTAGCTAACTAAAAACATGTAGAAAACATTTCAGAATTGTTAAATGTTTATTATTATAAATTGTAGTAAATCTCAAACCACTCCACTATGACATCACTAAATATAAAAACATATACAGTGTTCAAAAAATAGCAACACATTTACAATAAAAAATCATAATTTGTCAAGTGATATGAAAGGATTTAAACAATATAAGAGAAAAAGTGTCTAACTTCAGCCCAAAAGTAAACAAACTGAAGAAAGAATTCCCAACTGGGAATTATTATTTCTTCCCAACTTGGAATTATTTCTTCACTTAACTCGGGCTTACGAGTATAACATATCTGCCTCTGTTTATATCATTGACAACTTTGTTTATGGATCATATACCTACTTCATTTAATTAAGTAGGTATATGATATTGATGCCTGTTATTCCATATAATTATTATTCAAAGAGACTTACGCAATATTACCTATTTATGTAGAGCTAGAATAGTAATGTATATATGTTCCCGTTGCAAATTAATCAAATTCGAGTCGTCTGCCTTCCAATTTGAATATAAATGAGGGGAAGCCGATACCGATGCACTTTAATTAAATATAATCACGTTCGATTGGTGGCGGGGGAAGCGAACTGAAATATATCTGATTGTTTTTGCTATAAGACCAAGGTGGCAACATTCAGGCTCTCTGGACGTAATCTTATCGGCTTGCATTGCTAAGGCATAACGCGCGTTTTGTTTTTTTCATAAGCCTTATTTCTTATAAAACTAGAAATGACAAACCAGTGACGGGCACAAACACAGCACTTAGGTGCTACTGACTTTTGTGACATGATTAGATTAGATTAGATTAAGATTTATTTGCTAAAATAAGGTAATAGAGGTTGGTAATGGTTTCACTGGTACTGGACGATAGGTCATTAGGTGAATTTCAGTTATTAAAAAACTCCCATTTCAACGAGAAAACTTGAGAAGGCTTAGCTTTCAAATTTTTAAAGCTTTAAAATTCAAGAGAATTACAAAAAAAAATCATGCCTAAAGTTTTCTGCTCCACAACATAATATAACATGTTTTTTAAAAGCCTGCCGAAATCCACTCATTTAATTATTTTCTCCCAAAGTAGATACCCTTGCTGACTTGCAATGGCAACATTAGTTAAGTTTTCAGAGCACGTGCGGTGTATCGAGCGACCCACTGACTCTGTAGATAAGCCCGCCTTCCGACTGCGAGATAAAACTGTTTACAACTTACAAGTATCGGCCTAATAGTTAGATTATTGGATCGTGAGTTCGATTTCCCTTATTGATAAATCTAAGACTGTAAGGTTAAAGAGATATGCACAAAGGTACACACGGCCATAGATCAACCTATCTTGTTTGGACTTTGTACCGTTATTAAGTTTTACAGCTTAAGGATTGATATTGCACTTGTCCTTAAGTTAAGCTTCATGTGTGGCTGTCTCTACAATAGTATATAAAAGCTGACTATAGGGTAATGAATTTTACAGTTTGTAATAAAATAACAGACAATGGCTCAAAATACATATATATGAGAATAAATTGTACAAAGAACATTTATTGGCAAAGGTACATTAAGTAGGTACCAATCCCGCAACCTCCTTAGGTTTTCCTTACTTTTATGTTATGTACAAAAGAATTGATGAAAAACAGAAACTCTTAGATAGAAGTGTATTGATTATAAAACAAAAACAAACTAAGCTACTCCTGTTAATTGAAAACAAACCCCCGTCAAACATCTATTTTAGTAATATTTCACAAAGTTTTCGTTAATTTACTAAACCGCCCTAATTACTACCATCCATTTTAAAACGTACGTTCAGACTGTTCTAGAATCGTTTTACAATGCTGCTCGCATTGAAGTCTACTGCAGCTACGTCAATGATCCGCGAGCAAGGGATAATGCTTTGATGGAATTTAACATCAGACTGAGCGTCGAATAGAGGTATTTTGGGAGGTATTCCCTCCAAGTGCTCTCTCCGTAGAAAGAAAGGTAATTGAGCGGAGTTTGTAAATTTCGCCGATCTAAACAACATCGTGGTAATATTATTTTCAGACAGTGATTAATTATATCATATTAACGATTCGTTAGAGTAAGTAGGTTACTAGATTGGTAAATAGATTTTTGAAATTTACCTTTCACAAATTGCGAAGTTTCGTAAACAGTGCTCGTGATTTTATAACTTTGCTGTGATCGTAGGGACTATGCGTTTTAATGTAGATTGGGACTCAGTTATTGTCAACTCGACTTTCATCCGAGCGTTTAAGTTCGTATACAGAAAATAAACAAAATATTTATTCCGAATTAGCCCAAAATAGTTACCTTTCTCGAAAGTTCCACGGGTAAACATGCAGCTTTCTTAAAAAAACGCATTTTGATCTATCCCACCCAAGTCATAAAAACTACCATCACTAATTAGCACAAACACACGGAGCCGCAAAGGTATGAAGTGCTGACAGAATACGTCGCATTTCATAGTGAAAGCCACGAAAGAACACATCACAAAACGAAGGTGGTGACAGACGGCTACATCCGACACTCTAAGATATTACAAACGCAAGGAGAGAAAAAAAATGCCCCAGAAAAATACTAAGCTGCAACGAAACTGCCCAGAGTTTTCTTAGAAAGCAGGTCGTGAAGACTTTATCAATATGAAATGGATCTTTGCAATGAACTTAGATGAACCACACTTAATTTTTACACTACAGCTAATTAAAAAATGGACTAGACTACTTTATCGCAAATGGAGCGCATTTACCTTACGTCAACTCAACAAACATGACTACAAGTAAAAGTTGCGTTACATCTTGCAAATATATATTTTTTTCTCATCTTCACTGAAATGGATTGTTTCTCATTTGATTCGGAAAGTTTCTTATTTGAATAGCAAAATTCTCTAACCTACACTATTAATTAGATTTAATCAAATCATAAGACTATTCTTGGACATAAAACATGAAAAACAGTTTGACAGTTATTTATTTGTTTTGTTCAAATATGTTTGAAATAGGAAGGTATAATAATTGGTAACTATCTAGTTCTAGTACAATTTTAATTTGCTCGATATATTTATAAAATTCCACCCACTGCATGAAAATCAAAGATCATCCTCAAAGGCTTTTTCCAAGTGTGTCAATCTATGTGCCACGGCCCCCTATCAAAAACCCATTCAGATTGTGCACAATATATCCCCGGACCCTTTCTGTAAAATACTGAATATGCAAAGCTTTCGGTGTTATTATGCAAAGTTAGAAGGGATGATTCGTGCAGACTTTTGAAAAGGAAATTATGTGTCACCTCAACCGTTCGGGTAAACAAGGTCCTCTATGTATGAGATTAAAGGTAAAGTCTAGTATATCTAGTAAATTAAGTGCAATAGAATTTTACCATGAAAAAGCGCAGAGTATAAGCGAGATATTGTGTATTTTGTAGAAATCCACAAGTATCAATCCTGCTGCAAAGTCGTTACAATTTTGTTATAAAACATTCTTTGTTTACATTTCTACCTACATCTCAAATTAACAAACGATCAGACACGATAAAATTTTAAAAAGAATAGCAATAACAAGTGTAGTCGGATTAGATTTCATATGGCAATCGTTAGAAATTAATTAAGCACTAACAAATTATTGAAATTTATAGAATGCAATGCGGATAAATAAAAAGTGGCAATGATTGATTAATGTTGTTCCTGCTCCCACCTGATAGCGGTGAGCTATCCATCATTTGACGACAAATCGGTAAAGACCTTTTGTTTCAAATATGAGCCTGAACTTAAGGTAATTCTTAGCTTATAAAAATATCCTGTATAACCACAAGATTTAGATAACAAACCCAACTAATGGCTACAAAACATTACCTAGAAAACCTTTCATAACATTTTGTTTTAGATTTTATAACTAATTATGATATCTTTTATCTACATTGATTGAAAAGATCTAAATAAAAAAATACATAATTTTATAAAACACATGCTAGTAGTAGCTCATCAAAGCGACGGCACATCTGAAAGACATTACGTTTTTCCTAAATGTTTTCCCGTGTTGCGTTAATGATCTACACTTAATTTTAATTGCCAAAGTCTCAAATAAAGAACACGCATCAATCACTCCTGTCGACAGATTAAATATTACACCCTCGTCTTTACTTTCCCATTTTTCCTTTTTTAAATTTTGTTCTTCCTCTTATTGTTTCCCCGGACTTCAGTTCGTTTAATTTTACGAGTTCCTACATAATTTGATTTACTTTATGACTAGCGACAACATTGACTTAAATTTTGTTACGGAATTTTTTCTTTAATTAATGGTTTAAGGTTTGTTTACGGCTCGCAATTTGAGGAAGTTTTTTTTTTGTATAATTAGAAAAAGACACTTTTTCCCCTGGCGTCGTCGCCTAATGAAAAATTCCTCGACTCGGCCGCCAGGTGAGTGAAGGTAATTTTGCCTCCGTTCCACAGGGACCTCAGGAACAAAGGTTTCCTTACATTGTTTAAGACAATAGAAACGATATGAATGAGAAAACATTTTATATCTAAAAAGGACCCTTTTGGAAAATTAAGTCTTGTTAGTTTAGTTACAAGTGGTCAAGCCGAAGCCCCCTCGAAAAGCCCTTTTTTCAATATTGTTTTTTCAGGGAAGTCCCTAAACTGTTTTGTCTTGAACGCATGGTGGAAAATTATAAACTTGCTTAGTTAATATCCTACAAAAATAAGTTACAGTTTACGAATCTCCTAAACACTGCTTTATCTACAATTTACTTACTTTTACTTCGAATAACGAATAAAACTAAACAATACAATCGTGGTTGGCAATCGAAAAGGTATTACAATACTATCTATACAAAGCCGGGCTTAAACCACTGGTTATCTCATTGTTGTCCCCCTAGCCTGTCCTATCTTGCACCGAGAGGCCCATCAGTAATTATAGCCCATAGCCCACCCCTCCCTCTCCCCGACACTACAAAACTAAAACTTCATTACCAATACAACCCCATTCGAGTTCGAGAGTCATCAAACTATATCAAGATCACGAGATGAGATTCATTGGAATTGTCAAAACGTCTCCTCTATGACAGTTTGCTGTTTCAGGTCAAGAACTGATGATTATTAGATCACATATAATAACTTAATTATCACTTAAATTGAGAGGATAATAATAAAATTAAACGATGATAAAATTTATCCTTAATGCAAGAAGTTATCGGTATTGTTATGTGTTATATAAAACAAAAAACGTACTTCTTATAGGTTGATTACAATGGTCAAAGAGTTTAATCAATCAACCTTTGGTTCTGTAAATCATACTTAATTTCATATTTAGGTAATAGTCTATTGTATTACGAGTACGTAGGTAAAGTAGGAACATTGATCATATCAGTAAGTATTTATTCATTTCTCGCTTAAAATGAGTCATAGTTGATCAGAGAAACTAATAAAAGCACAATTCCATACTCACCGGAATATTCCTTTCCCTGTTACTCAATTAGATTAACTTAAATTAAGTAGGCATCCACTAAAAATGTTCCAGGAAATAGGTGCAAACAATTAAAACGATACGACGGTAGATAAACAATGAAGTGACCCCACGTTATTAATGTTTTCGTGGTTTATTTAATTATTTTCAGCTACCAGCAGCCCTTACTTCGTCTTTTTTCACATCATTAGGAAGGATCAGTCATTAATCTAAAATTTATTTGCAGGGGAGAAATGCTACAACAGTTTATTTTATATAAATGTGTTTAATTACAATAAACGGTGCTTTGGTCTCAATACATAATGAAAAAGAAATAATTTAAACTGTACAACAAACTGAACTGAATGAACTGTGAACTGTATTGAAAAAGGTAAAACGTTTCGCAGTCGGTAGGATTCGAACCTACGCTCCCAGAGGGAATCTGATTTCTAGTCAGACGCCTTAACCGCTCGGCCACGACTGCCACATATGATGAGTTGAAATTATCTTTCTTGTTCGTAAGCCAAGATTTTACACAAGTATAATTTTCAAACTGCCTTCAAAAAAGGAGGAGTTTCTAAATGTTCGATTGTATCTATGTTTTTTTGCCAGAAAGTTACAAAATCTTGTGAAACTTCTAAAATAAAACCTGCTAAAATCTGGAAAAAAAGATTTGCAATATTGCATGTAGGTATTATGTAGGTAGTCAAATTGTATCAAAATTTTGTTCAAAATATGAAACTGCGATTCAAAATACTCAATCAATTTCAAGACTTCTTGAGGTTGATATTTTCTTCTTTGATAAATTGTGCTTGTACACATACACATACTTGTGACACACGTATGCATGTGATGGAGAACAAATTAAAGACACTTTATTTTTAACTGCATACAACATTTAGTAAAAATATCTAGCAAATAAATATTAATTCCACATAAATTGTTATTAATTTATACTCTTAAGTCAGCATATTTACTGATGACAATAAACACTTGTTTATAGAAATTGTTCAGATCTTTTTAATGTTTTAAATGAATTAGTTTTTTATAATACTTCAGGCTGGCTATTAAATTAAATAAAGTTTTATGTTCAGATTAAAAACGTCGATTTATATATAAAACATAACTTTTTGTGTTACTATGTTGCTAGAGATTTATAAGAAACGCGTTTGAAGCCGAAATAAGCTTATATTTCTCTTAAAATTAATATTTTTTCAACGAGCATAACAAGATTCGATTCTTCTACCAGGAAAGTCGTCAAGATTAGAAAAAATCATGAATTTCAATGAATTTTTAATTGTCATTATGGACGATTACAAATAACCTGCGATGCTCTCAAGATGTTATCATAAATGCTATCAATCATTTCAAGAATTTTATACAACCTAAAGCAAATTTGTAACTGACTTTTAGAAAAACTCCACGAAAGTACAAACAGTAATATTCAGAAGTATTAAATTATTGGAATTCAAAGAGATTCCAATTACTTACTATTCAAGCAAAAATTTTGCATTCCGTACAAAATGTCTCATTTTTTGTCCACTATTGTATTTTACCCTGAAACTCAATTTTTTTCATTCTACTTCTCCCTAATTAGTTTTCGGCATTTTTCTTTCGATGGGGTTAACTGTAAATTACAATGAAATATTAACCCATTGTTACCCATTTAGTCCATATCAATTCTGAATTTTTGATTGATATATTCATATTTATGAATACTAATCAATTCTTGAAATTTTTGTAGTATAGAAAGGTATAATCTATTTAAATTTATAGGTAAGCATGGTTTTGCTAACACCCAGTTTCTAATAGGTGACATAGGTGTACTTAAAAAAAACATAGGATAAAAAATTAACATTTTGTGATCCGTTTGGACATCATATGCAAGTAATCGAAACTAAGTGATATTTTCAAACCTCGCTGGCATGGCGCCGTGGCTTAGTTGGTTAAAGCGCCTGTCTAGTAAACAGGAGATCGCGAGTTCGAATCTCGCCGGGGCCTAGTAGCTTAATACCTACTTAATGTTTTTTTCAAGCGTTTAATCTGGGGTACCAAGGGTTTTTAGGCTTTTTCTTTAGAACTTTTGAAATAAATGACTAGAAATAGTATTTTTTACTCTATGAATACCTTACCTACCTTTTTATTTAAGATTAAAAGGGAATAAATGAAAAAATAAATTATTTTTATATTCTTATATTCAAATTTCGTCATTTAACTCTATTTACACATATGTACAAATTATTTTATCGTTTCACAAACTATTTCTGTACAAACAATAAACATTAAGAGCTGATGGAAAACAAAACATTGTTCGAATGTTTCTTATTAAGTCATGAACTAGTTTGTTTAATATTTTACACAGTTCTGTTTAATAGTTTACCTTGAAAACCAGGTATATACATTTTTATGTTTTAAGCGCGCCAAAGATAGAAAGTCATATCGTATATATATATTATAGTGCGTAGTAGTATGTAGTATATAACAAATAATTTTTAAATCATAAATGAGAAAAAAACGCTCGAATTTCGCTTTGCTTAGAAGAAAACGCTTTACATCGAAAAGCCCAAAATGACTCCTTTCGTATCAAAACGTGGGTATGAAAAAGGAATAGTTGAAATGATCATACAAGTATTAGGTTTTTCTTTCTAGGAACAATCGAAGGGCCAAAACGACAGGTGTATTGATATGCAGATACAGTATAATGGCAACCTTAGTCTAATGACATTAAAAATCCTAACATACTAGGATTAAAGTTAATATTAATTGAGTCAAAAGACAGATTGACTTTGAAGAGGCAAGATTACAGAGCTAATTACATTAGTTTGATCATTTATATACCAGTCTTAAGAATTTAATTACAAATTTATTTATATTATAAACACATCATAAACATTTTAATCTTTCATAAAATCTGAGGCACATTTAATATAAGTTTTATACGTATTATAAATAATGCTATATTTACACTACATAAGTCTAATATGGCAGTTTTGAGAGATCGAGCAGACAACTTTGCGAAGGTTTATTCAAACGTTATTAGTACACAAGTTTAGTAGTTCTTGAAGAATCGAAAATAAAGCATAGGTCCAACTTGCGTCTCATTGTGGATTGTTTTTTGTTATTGAAAGTTTATATTGAAGTACAGACGACAACGCAAGCTTAACGCTCATAATATGGTCTTAGAAATTAAAATACAGCTTTTACAAATGCATCAGTATACTGATTGAGTTTGAATAAAACTGAAGTCTGTTCGTCTTAGTTTAATCATACACTTCGTCTTTTTGCCTGTTTAAGAAACAAAACATTGTTTTGAAGTACTGTTCTCTACTATCTTTATTTTTTTTGTCCAATTAAGTGACAAAAAATATCTAATAAATGCTCAGGCATGAACTTAAACCCTCATTGCGTAAGGAAACGACATTTCTGCAAGAATTGTTAAGTATTTAGTGTAATAATGTCGAGATTACTCACGAAATAAGAGATTTAAGGCGCTACAAGGGCATAAATAGTTATACCTTTTTGACTTACATAGTTTGAACGATGCTTTAAGCAAGATGAGACTCAATTACGAAAATATTGTAGTAGATAAAGAAAAATACTGAACCAAAAACAACATCTGAAATACAGTACTAGAGACAAAACGAACGAACGAAGTATTTGACCACAATCTTTCCATAACGAAGAAATTTATCTATAATACGTTCTATAAAACACTATACAAATATCAGTCTCTTTAAACACTTCACTGCAACTGTCTATGTAACGTGAGGTAACTTTGTGCTAAAGGCATTACTAATCGTCCGTGAATCTCACTGATTTTTTTAAAAAGTCAAATTATACCTAAATTATTGTCGTCTTTGGGTTGTCTTTTAATTGTCGGAATGCTTCAGACGAATCGCGTGAGCTGCGTGTGGAAATCTCGAAGGAATATTTGCAGCTGCGGCAGTGTTGGGCGATCGTCTGGTGACATTGCCCAGCAATACGCCATCACTGCGAACCTGGGAAAAACGCGATGGTTAGACATACGTTCAACATTCCTGGTAAAATTACAAGACGCAGACAAATTACAGGAATAATTATGAAATTGTTTACCATAGAAGTGGATACTTACAACTCATCTGGACAGTTGGCTGGCTGCTGTAACCGGTACCCATCCCTCAAATACGCGCCCACTTCGAAAGGATCTACTTCAGCATAGGGTTGATGGGCGAGTGTGGTCAACTCCCACAGCAATACGCCCAGAGCCCAGACATCTGCCGCGGGGCTAAACAGTCTCTTAGTGAGCGTTTCCAGGGCCAGCCACTTGATAGGCCGGTTTTCGTTGTCCCCTAAGCAGTGATAGTCCGCTGGAAACAGATCTCGGGAGAGCGCGTTGTCAGCAATCATCACTCGCAGATTTTCGTCCACACTGTCAACAAATATATTTATCAATAAGAGTCAGCATCTATGAGGTAGGTAGCACTTCCTTATATGAGCAAGCATACTAACTCTTTCTGTTAAAAACATAATGTAAACAAAAAAAAAACAGAAATTAGTGATACTTACATGCAGTTTCTAGCAGCAATGTCTTTGTGCAGGACGTGCTGTGAGTGAAGGTATGCTAATCCGTCTAGTGCATGAAGTGCCATCCTGACCACATGCTGCGTGGTCAATGGAGGTGGAGGGGGTGCTCCCACCGCAGCCCCACCTGCTGTCACCCCCCGACACGCCAAAAGAAACTGTTTTAGGTTCCTACAGCCAGCTCCCCACGGGTACAGCAAGAAAGGCGCCGTTTGGTCTTCGATGCTGACACCCAACACAGAAAGAACTCGCTCGTGACGCAATCCGTAAAGCATGCAGCCCTCTTGCAACAACAAGGACACCTAGGAATAAAACATTTTTAAGTATTGCTTTCTATGCCATAAAATCTTACAATCACATGAGAAAGATAATTATTTTACCTGCACTTGGGATGCATGTTCAGCTACTGTTTTGACGAGTACTTCTTGTTCTCTCGCCTCCTCGTCAGCGTAGGTTCCCTTGTAAACGCGACCGAAAGTCCCTTCCATCGCGACCGAACGTAGACGAACTCGACATCTCTGGATCGTTAACTCCGCTATTCTCTGCTGTAAATCTCTTGCCCTTTCCTCCGCGACTGCAGCGGGTATGGAAGTTGGACGGCGGTAGCTGGTGTAACTGGCGGCAGATTTACATGAGGAATCGGGAAGGAATGCATGGGCGTCCTGCTCGTCGCTCCTAGCTCTCCTCAGTTTCCTTGCTCGAGCTCTACAAGCTGCAGCGGCTACTGCTGCGATTAAAAGAACTCCACCAGCGCAACCAGCTCCCGCGTAGAAAATGTCCGCTGACGTGGGAGCGTGAGGGACGGTGTCAACTCTAACCGCAGGACGTGGGGCATCCTTCAAACATATTTTCCGCCTCCGGAAATGGAGAGTAGTCGATGAAGATCCAGTCGAAACGTTTAAGGATATCGTGATGTCTACTTCTGCTGCAACCGTGTGCGTGCACGGTAAGTCTACCCGCCATGTTTGCGGTTCAGTTGGCACGAAACCTTCACTTGATATGTTGAAAGTAGGAGGATGCATCGCCTCAGGGTGGGATGCCACTTCCACGTGCAGTGTGTACGGTAACTGTAACAAAAGTTTTTATTAAGCTACGTAACCTTAGTACGTGACTCATTGAATTTGTAAGTGGAGACATTCCTAACGGTACAACAATATCATCACGGTGTACGTAACTGTATCATCGCAGGCTACATTGATGGACATGCGACACGCGAGCTGACCTGCGGTCGTGTCTCACAGGATCAAAAGTCACGCGGAACTTGCAATACTGCACGAACAGCGCTCCTTACACGGACTGATGTTTGCTTTAGGTAATCTGTGATTGATGGCTGTCTGATGCACTTTATAATCGATCCGCAACATCAAAAACTTAAAAACTGTTAACTACATTTATAACAAGATGTTCACCGTGAGCCTATACCAGTTGACATTGCGGGCAATCACAATGTTTCTTTACCCTCTTTACAGCTTTGGTTATAACAAACATAAAACGTTGTGAATTATTAAATCAGCGGCCACATGAATATTTGAACAAACATGAGCTGCGGCAGCTTTTGATTAGAACGCGGTGTGGGTGAGAGTGCGACATTCGGACCGCTAATTAAATATTATCACTGCAGTCGGTGAGCACAGACAATAGTGTGATCGCTCATCGGCGCTAGTTAACTGTGTACCAAATATTTGTTCTGCTAGTCAAAGGCGCCGCCGGGCAAATACGGGAGCGGCGAGGGAAGACGGAGTGCGCGAGGATCTGATAGCGCCGCGCGGCACAAAGCGCTCAGATGTTGATAACAGCCAGGGCGACTGACCGCAGCCGCTGCCACTTCACCTTTGTTTTTATTTAACTGCTCCCGACCTAGCCTTTGAAAGGACTCGAGCCGTTATAAAAACCAGTCGACAAAAGTTTAAAAAAAAGAAAAGTCGACATGAACCAAAAAGTTCAAAAATTAAAACCCGACTACTGAAAAGTAGCACTCTAAAAAGTTTGAAACAAGAAAAATAAAGCCGTGGTCCTGTGCCATCTTCAGTACTAAGCGATCATCTTATTCGTTTGTATTATTTTGTTACATCCATCCGCCGCATTCTTTTTACCATGAAATGTACCCACTGTCACACTGGCCATAAATATGAATCAATAGACTCATGAAGTTTTACCCTTCTTTTCGGCTCTGCGACCGTAGTCGGGTAAAAACTGAAGTCATCATAATTCTTACTTAGCTTAGTACAGCCAGCTGTCTTGTTTAACAAAATGGTAGTTATTTACAACTCATTTAGCATAGGATTGCCATTACCGATAGATCGTTATTGGTCCCATTACCAGCGTCCTAAATACATTCGAATCGAGGAATAACAAATCTTATTTGTATGACGATGTTCTTGTGACTTGCAAATGTACTCCTAAATAAGCAGACGTTGACGGGTTCGCTGAACCTGTTCAAAAGTTGATGTTACTTTTGTTGTACGTTGAATATGTAAAGTGGACCGCTGTATCAAACAAAGTTCGATGCGGGAAAACACGACGACGATGCTTATTTCTTTTCGAGCAAGTTAGTTGTGTATTCAGACGTGCGTATAACTAAATAAATGCACATATTTACTGTTAGTTGATGCAGGATGTGCGGAATTGCGTCGAGCCCGTTGGAGTGATCCGAAGTATTTGCATAGCAGGCGGGAGAAGCCGCCGTACTTAGAAAATAACGAATCGGACAACATAGAAAACTGAACTTTTAAGGGCTTATAGCCAGTTTTTTTTGCGAGGCACCTTCAATCACAAATAAGATTCGTCCTTTTGGACTTACATGTGACTTTTAAGTTTGTCCGGAGATTTGAATGTAAAAATCGACATACAAAATCGAAAAACCTAGATGATAAAACGAGGAATCCGAACGATAATATTACTCTGCCAAATTGGCAAAGGAGATAAAATAGTCTCAATTATTATTATCGAGAGTACTTTACTGGTTATCTGTTCCGAGATAACAAAGCATTATTGTCATAAGAATGGTTTGATTTCACAAGTTTTGGATAATAAAGAATTAATTATTTCCGTGAAGAGTTTTAGGAAACCTAAAGTGATTTAATTTTTTAAGACAAAACTATTATCTCATGCCGGTCTCGCATCTAATCCAACTTTTTCATACTAGGTTTAATTAAAACGTGCTCTTTTCTTTTTCATCCTTTGAGAGAAGCATGAGAAAGCACCTTACCAACATAACAATACTAGTGGTTCTTTTGAATTTAGTCATCAGCTCTCTTTGACTTCATTTTACTGACTACCCGATTAGATATAGGTACCTAATGTTTCTTAGCTTTTCTATGAGACCAAACATGATGTTCATTCTCAGGATGCAATTATCTTTTAACCAAATTTTGTCGACATCTCTTTAGCGGCAGAGAAACATCAAACCGAGATAGGTTCTTTTACATATTTTGGTTTTAGTATGGATTTTACTTTACATATGAATAAAAACCATGCTCAACTTACAGGTCTTTTGTAAAGGCTCTGCCACGTGAAATGAAGCTCTCCAATCGTCGCTGGCACAGGCACCACAAAATTCAGCGCGTAGAAGTTGATCTGACCATCTCTCACGTAAAACAGTTCTGCTGTTAACCCTGAGGACAAATATATTACATTATTAGATTTTGTGACGATAAAATCAAAGTAAATATGTATAGTATTAAGTTGATGAGCCTTGCCTATGGGCTAGCTTCAATATATTCGTTTGTAAACTCTATCCCATAACATTTCTGAACAAGCATAAATTTAAACCCTTCGACTACCATCCTTCAAATTGATACACCTTGCTTTATAATGTAATCAATACCAAAACTTCTCGGTGGTTCTATTAATGTTGTATTTTCAGGGCAAGTACCTAGGGGTTTCGTTTTTTAATGCGATGTTATTGGATGAGCTAATGTTAGTTTTGACGT
This sequence comes from Choreutis nemorana, assembly GCA_949316135.1. Classification (NCBI taxonomy): domain Eukaryota; kingdom Metazoa; phylum Arthropoda; class Insecta; order Lepidoptera; family Choreutidae; genus Choreutis; species Choreutis nemorana. Next base: position 8,870,763 of record OX438598.1, read on the forward strand.
CGAAATAGGACGCCGCGCAGTCTGCCTGCATTATACAACGTATAAACCTGTGCGAAATACAACTAAATCTATTGAAAACAACCGGCATTCACAAATCAATCTGCAAGCATCAATAACATACAATGCAGTGAGAAAAAAATTAATGCGCACGCGCACAATGTCGGCGAGATCAAACGTTCACGTTAAAAGAAGCCGCAAAACGCCGCCACCTGCCCCAAAACTCATGGGAAAGACTAGGCACTGGAGGAAACTGATCTTGTTTTTATATTAGATTAAACCATATTTAAATAAATAAAACAGTTTAATAGCTGTGACATCGAGATGAAATTATTATGACCTGTCGCAACAGGGGTCCGAAAAAATATCGGAAGAGAAATTAAATTTATACTGACGTAAAATGTTAGGAACAAGAAAAAACAAAAATAGAAACCATCCGCATTCAATATAATCATGGGAATAAGAATTCTTAAACCAAGCTGCCTTCTAAATGATATCTATTAGAATAAATAGCGTAGTAGGCTATCATTTTAATCCTTTTCACATTAAATTTTATGGTACTTATCATAACATGACGGACCTACAACTCGTACAAGTAATATTTAACGCATATTACGAAGTAATAACATCTCTTATGTAAATTAAAGGATTCCTGATTTCTAATAGCGAAACGTGTTTGCGACCGTTACCTTCGAAACGATCATAGGATCCATGACATTAACTGGCTTAACGCTGCTATTGGCACCATAATCGTAAATTTTGAACATCCTATCTAAATATATTAAGAGTTTCTAAACGGGGAATGCAAATTAGGTGAGGCAAACAGTCGTGGATATGATTAAATTAATAATTTTAACGCTGATAATGGTTATTTGTTTGGTTTGAAGCGACAAGGCCGATTAAGCGCTAACGAGGTTCATATCATTTGCATACACGACCGTGGCAGTCCCAACCAACCAGCACAACCTGACAAACGCGAAGGCGCACACCTTTAACACACAAATCAAACTGACGCTACCAATCATTAGTAACCATCACATCTAATCACAATATTTAAAATAGCTCAAAAATATTTACAGTTATAATGTATTTACTTCTTAGTAGAAAGATGTTATCAATTCTTAGACGACAACTAATTATTTTGTAAAATTAAGCTAACTTAACTGATAACATTTTATGTTAAACATACAGTTTGATGTATCTGATAGATGGCTTCCTCGAAATTTAAATCCGGGTCGGATCAAGATTTAACGACCACCTAGCTACAACGAATAGTTATGTCTAGTAGCCACGAATCTTGATGAGGTACTTAAATTGTCAAGTATTTAATTTCGTTGCATTCTCACATGAGTAATAAATAAACTGTCCCAGGACTCTGCTACCGTGCGCGGTACCTTTCATGCGGCGGAGCGAAAATAAAAAAAAACACTTGATACGACAAATAACCTGAGATAACTAGCACCGGTCTCCATTTGCGGCGCCGATTTTTTGTGCATTCTAAGTTACTTTGAAAATTAAGATTCACTTAACGACAAGTATCTTAAAAACCATATCTCTTATCGAACATATGAAAATGTTGTGTTTTTTAGGTCCGGTAGTTGGTATCCACTACCACTTAATAATTCTCTCAAATGAGGCAGCAATTTCAATGAAATATTTTATAAATCGAACCCATTGTATGGGGCAGGATATCGCGAGAAAATCGCGTGTTTTATGTTATTGACGCATCCAACGTATTCGCACCTCCGAATAAAGCGTTCATTATATTCATACAAAAACCCCATTTGTAAGAAAGGAATAAAATAGAGAATCTCACAATGGCGGCTGATATTTCGTATAGAAAGTTCCCCTTCAGCGAGGCGTCGGATAAGGATTTTAGGGCACAACAGAGGTATTATTGTGGAATTATGCGGACCGCGAGGCGTGCAAGAAAATAAAATAAAAGTGCAGAGGTGACGTCGGAAATAAAGGTGTGCGGAGTTATGCTCTTCAGTCGAGGGTTCATTGCCGGGATGAAAATGTCGTTTATTATTTTCCAGACACCTGCATTATGCATATATAAGGCCGCGTAGTTATGTCTTATACGGCCAGAGCAGACTTCTACCAAACAACCCACCGGAAAACCTCTAAGTAAACAACTGTTTTACATTTTACAACTCTACCACATCCCATAACTATGCGTGATAATGGTAATCATAAAATGGTTATTGATACAATATGCTGAGAATAGATTGGATGTTCGTGCCGTAAAAATGCTTGGGGAATGCATAAAATGTATATTTTAAGCGGTGCATGGTGTGGATTGCGACAGTTTTATTGCTACTGGCTGTGAACACTCCCGATACCCGATAACGTTATAAACCAACCGCTCACCGTGCTTTCCAATTCAACCAAAACCATGTATGTCACTTGATACATGATAAAACGTATTTGAATGCAACTGTGGTGTCTCCCAAACAGACATTATCGAAAATAAACGTTTACACTACGCAGACGCAGCGGCAAGCTATAAACCGAATTACCTTCAAATAAACATCGGCTTACGAAATATTAATGCCCATGTTTTTTTTTAATTGCCGTAATGGCATTTACAAATTATCTCATTGGGCATAATAAATGTAGGAAGAAAGGGACCGGCTTGCAAGCCGAATTAGAATGCGATCAGACTGTAAACATTGTGCGGAATCAGGAAAAAAATCCTTTACGGGAGTAGTCAGGTGTAAAGCTTTGAGGTTTTCGGAGTTAACGTCCCGGAAGTGAGGCCGTAACGAGATCTGTTGTCCGTCTGTCTGTCCGTGCCCCACGCAAGGGCTTTGAAGCGCTTTGTTCGTGTATAACAAGATTTGCCCTTGGCACGCCGAACCTTCATAATGCCCCGTGATATAAACTCTCAAAAGACATCTCCGAGGTGTGAAAATGCTCGCCTCATTGTTTTCAACTTTAATTGAAAAGTTCTCAATTTAAAGCGATTTCTTTATTTGGGTAATAAGTGAAGAAAAACTTTAACAGAAATCTTGAGAAGTCGATATCTTTAAACTAACAATAAAGATGTTAGTCCTCGACTAATGGGGTTATTTATCTGAGCCGGTCAAGTGGCGCCATCTTTACAGTCTCCAGCAAAGACAGATGAAAAACAGCAATAAAATCCACAACCCTGCTTGGCTAGATAAAGTCATCAACACAACTATGTTCTTCATGAATAATATTTTCAGTATTAACATTAGTCAAAGTTTTAGAGAAGTTCTCGCAAGATTTTTCTCAACAGTATTCAATCGTGGGCTTTTACTGTAAGCATTAAACATTTATCTATTACGTTTCAGACAGGAAATTGATATGCGAATGGGAGTAACTTGAAGCCTTCTGGCAGGTTCATTTACGAGGTTTCTTTAAAAATAATGGAGAAAGGGGCGTAGATCAGACGGAAAATAAAGGCCACTCAGAAAAAAAGGTACAATATAGCTATCTCGATTGCTTCAATTGTTAAAGACATAGCCACGAATGAAACATGTGGAGTGAGTAAACATTTGCCGGTTGGTGTTACGAAGTAGGTCCTCAGAAGTAGGGTGTGAACCGGGGCATCTTCAGAAGGATAATGTGTGTAATAATCGCCTCCATCCCTCACCGACGGGCTGTTACACATCCCATTTACCCCACCTTACCCTTATACTCCCCATTTAATTACAACGTGATGCAATTGTTCAAGTTAAATAAAACCCATAAATCAGACTTCTTTAATCAAAACAAGCAACTTGCATTATAGATAAACCTACTCGGAAATGAATCATTGATTAATTTATTACTTTGTAACAATGAGTTATTGATTCAAATAAATCTAAAAACTTTGAATGTTTTGAATTGTATCAATTTAAGTAGTGTATCAAATAAAATTAATTGCATTTATGACTCGCTATCAAATACCGAGACAAATGGAATCATCGTAATTTATCTTATCGGCAATAAGATATGTTAATAATTTACAAATGAAGCAATTTCAATGGAAACGACCAATTATAAAAGGCATAACAGTCTCTTGGTGTGATATGCATATCATTTTTATTCGTTGAAATTAGTCAAGGATGTTATACAACATTTTCGTTTAGGATTCGAGGTGTTTCTAAGAATGTGTGTAATATTGCCAAATTTAAATACTATCAAAATCTCAGCCTCGAAGTCCGGTTGAGATCGTATTTTCGTCCTTGTTTTGTGGTGAAATCGAGATTCATTTCAATTTGCAATATTCTTCGGTTAGCAATGACAAACATGTGCCTGAGATATCCGAAGAAGGCACTCGGGTCCGCGATGCTCATTCCCCGGTTGATTGATGTGACTTTTTGCCCGCGTGCCATCTCCCAATCCAGGCTAATCCAGAGCCATCACTTTGACAGTCGGGATCTCTTTCCCTGATTTTTTGCGTCCTAAAACCCACATGTTTATTACGTTTCCCTTCCCTAATTATGTGCGGCGACACGGAAACGTCTATTCGTGTTAGCTTCATTTAATTTACTGTCAACTTTCACATCTTCGTACTAAATTACGTTCGTATAGAGATTCTTAACTACATAATGATTCACTCGATGAGTATCGATGCATACAGTTCGTGTTAATAAGAGGCGATGTTATGAAACAAAACAAACACGACCTCATTATTGTCTGTATATCTATTTAATAAACGTAACCAAGTACGTCGACGATGGATTTATGGTTCAAGTGTTACGAGCTACAAAATAAACATTCTCCACCTGTCGCTAAATTAAGTTATAATATAAACTACTGTACAGCAGATACGTAAACATTATTGTTACAATAACGAACAACATTTTATGGAGCGCGGGGCTTATGAAAACAAACTGAAAACATTAATTTGTCGAGTTTATGCCAGAGGGAGCATACTTGCGAATCTCGCGTCTTACTAGAAATTTATACCGTCGCGCGAGGGTGTCGAAGGAAATTAACTTACACGAAGTTATGTGTGTCTGAGACAAACAAGTGTTGTAGCTTCACAGCTTGCTCTATACAATTATTATTGTGATTTGAAATTACTTACTTCCAGTCTTTCTATTATTATAATGAAGTTTTCGAGATTGCATTGGGGATTTTTTAAAATAATACCAAACATGGTTCTCAGATTGTCCGTACTCAAACTAGTATTGTAAAATAACTCTAAGATTAATTTAATAACACCTCTTTTGGAGCAAAATGAAATATTTTTATTCCAGTTAGTAGAAGTAAATCGTGATAGAAGCAGCAACTGTAAGTGTGCGGAGTCGTGTTCGCTCGGGGTCACAAACGCTAAACCTAGAGCGACGAACCGCTACCACGCTGCAGGCCAAGAAATTACCTGACCCCCATCAAATAAGGAAACTGGCATGTCTCAAAATCCACCCGTTTCACTCGTCAACATGAAAGCTGTAAAGGAAAAAACGTCGTGGCATGAACAGGGCCGTGACGTGTTTGTAAAAAATATCCCCACACAAACCCTCGAGCTTACAAGAAGTTTGTTTGTATCGTTCAATCCAATTACCAAGTCAGTACACGTGCACGAATATTACACGACAGCGGACGTTTCTCCGGCTTATCTGGGAGATTAGGACAATCCTTCCGAGGAGGTTATCGCACGGTAGCTGCGACCACGAAAAAATCGAACCCTTATCAACGACATGTTGTATTACGATACGAGATTTATTTGAGTTAGTTCGATAAAATTACACGCACGTTCGGAATTCCTCCGTCCGGCCTGTGACAGAATGACTGCCTGTAAATTCAGATGTGCAAACAGAGGTGTCGTTTGAAGGAAGCCTTTTCCGAAAACTCGCGAGGTTCGTGTACCATTCCAAACAGAAACTTTTGTAAGAGGAGTGGAGGTGTCCAGTAACAAAACACACGAACTCGCTTTTCAAACAACGCTCGACAAATATTGTGTGACTTCCACAGTTAATACAACCTAGTTTTGTTCCGACATTTCATGATTTGCTTTAGGTGCTTTAAGTTTGGTTTGGCTTTACAAAATTAAGAAAAATAACATTTTTCTTTTCTACACTTGAATTACAGAGTCATTATGATGGATGTTTGATTGTTTGCTTTTTGAGAACACGTAGGTTTAAGTTGCATTTCGTAGTATAATCGCGTAGCTGAGGCTGCAAGAGAGCAGTTTGTGGAGTTTGTGAGCTATCGTGGAGGGTCCTCAGTACGAGCGTCGACGCCAGCCCGCGATGTTTACACCTACCTATCATAATATCTCAACTCTGCTCATAAACTTAACGAGCCCAGGCAATGTCTCGTGCCTGCAACGAGGAAAGAGTAAAATCCGCAATCGTGCGCTCTTCTCGCATAAATATTTAAACGCCCAAGTTTGCGTTGGACACTCGTACTCCGAGGATTCCGTAGCATATTCAACAACACTATAATATCAAATAATAAATTTAAAATTAGTCAAAAATGGACACTCTAATAGTTTTAAAGACTTTATCTGTTTATAACCTGAGCTTTTCAAGAAATATTTTGAAATACTTTAAACTATGCCAAATAAAACTTTTGAATTTTTATACTTAACAGCGTCTGCAGTGGAACCAGGCAACCCTAAAAAACCAGTTTGCGTACACGACTGGTAATCAAGGTGGACGCTCGAAAAATGATTTGCGAACCCTCAGAGCGTTATGATGAAAGTCATAATAATTTCAACATGATCTGTTAAGTAAACAATGGGCAAAAGGAGTAAAGATTCAATAACGACTTGCGTGCCCCGCGGTGTTAGCTCTTTATGTGTGTTTTGCAGAAGTGTGTAATGGTGTATTGCGTTCTTGCACCGTAGGCACCCTTTAATTGTTATGAACAGATTTTGTTCAGTATTAAAATACTAGAAGTAGTAGTTGAAATTTCCACTGGTTTACACATTCGAAAGCTTGATTTTTTTACGCTAACCAGAATCAATTAAATAAGTCTGTATCACGCTGACACCGCAGTCGCTGACGTGCGTTGTAAAGCAATGTCACGGTATTCCCGGAGCTTCCGTGACCGATTCCCGGTCAATTTCCCTCTAACTAATAGTTACGGTCTACGGAACACAATGAATGCTAGTGTACCTACATAAAGGACCATCTCAGACACTTTAATGTAACACATATCCCATTTTACAAATGACGCTTTTAAACAATATAATACCTAATAGACTTCAATTTCATACGTACGTGAATGTCATTTCAAATGCACCAATAAATTGTTCATGTGAACGTAGCACTTTAATATGAGCGTGTCATTCGATACGAATAACAAACAAAACATATTCAATTAATTTCCCTCCCATAGCTACACACGATAACATCTGCTTTGAATATAAAAACCCGTACACGTCCCGGAGTCCCATGTTCAATTTTAAAACCCAATAAAAATGATACCCACACTGACTTTTAACAAAAAACTAAACTTATAAAAACTACAACGAAATCTTGAATTTTGATCTAACGACCCTGAAGGATCCATAATAAATAATAACCGATGTCTAAATAAAACATAGGTGACATAAATTTTAGTTGGACGTTTTTTATTCTGATACTGAGGCATTTATTAACACTGGAGCTGTGGATCGAGATAAACAAACATGGCGTCCAGCGCGCGCGCATATAAACATGGAGTTAATCGTGGGAGGCTGTCACAACACGCGCCCATCGGCCATCTCAAGACTGACGCACCGGTGAAAGCTCTCGCACACCCTATATTGCCTTATGAATTTTACTTATTCATGATCTTATCTCACTCCCAACATTCGAAGCCTACGCATTCCTTATCGTCTCTAATATTAATCTTCGAAATCCAGAATATTTAACTACATTACCACACCCAGATAAGAATCAATGCTTTTAAAATCATCTGATGTAACATATTGCTGCATCTACGGAAACTAAATGCTTGCCATATATTGCTGACTTAAATATAAACCTTATGTTGTTAAACCATTAAACCTAATCAAAATGTATTTTAAACAGAGCAGTGATAGAAGAAACTGGAAAAAAACGCTTTGCAATATTTAAATGTAAATAAACAAAGGATGATCACTTCCATCACCATCTATCAGAGAAAACGCGTTCAAGGCAGAGATTGATTGCTTCTATTATTCCAACAAGCATTTCTAAACATCTCAGCCTAGTCGAAATTACTCTCATCTAACTTGTAGAAACAGAAATCACGTTCCGACATCCCTCACATGTTTCCTTCCTCGAGCTTCGACAAAGACTTCCAATCTGTCTAGTTTTCGTTTACTTTACTAAAGGAGAGCCAAGTTATAATTTATTGCATATCACTGGATGAATCTCGCTATACAAGCAGGTGATTTACCTTGGGTGGAGGTAGTTATGTACGAGAGTAAGATGGCAGATATGGTTAACAATGCCTCGTTAAGTGCTCCACCACATTTTCTGCGAGATTTCGTGCATTTGTTAAAAAAAACATTAAGAAACCCCAACACTTCAGAAGGCGAATAAATAAACAGAATTAATTAAATTTTAACCAAGAAAAATGTATGAGTTAATTGATATTATGGGCTGGGAAAGTTGGATGAGGGGATCATTCAGTCGCGGCGGCGGTAAAGCCACAACTTCATAATAACAGCATGCGGTGTCTATAAATCAGAATTAAACATGTTCACCGATGAGCTCAGAGCTTCGGTTTCATCCAAAGCTTAGTTAAAAACAAACAGGACTCGGAGAGCCACGCCCCTCGAGCTCCCTTGCCAAGCCCTAAGGCGAGACAACCGCGGTCTATCTGACCAAGGCAAACAATAATCTAAAGTATCGTTTTTGTAAGTAGCTACTGGTTTGGAGAAAAAAACAAGGAGCACGACGATGTAGCAATTTTATTCCCTTTGCAATTCCGATAAAGTTCCCTAAGTCACGACAATCACGAACTGTATGCAAAAAATACACATTTGCACCACGCGACGATGCAAAACTGCGATCAGTTAGAGGTCCGATCCAAATAAAAGAAAATCACAGTAGCGACTTAAAGCTAAAAGAGCAAATAACATATTAGTCCAGTTGAAAATGTTAAATAATTCACAGCGTTAAAGAAAACAAGACAAGTGGAACCATGACACCGCTTTGGTTAGTTAGTTAATGAGGTAGCATGTTAGCCAGGCAGGCCCCAAGTGAATTATCTGATGATCTTAACTAACAGGATTTGTAAGGAGAAAATGCACCCAATTCTAAACAAAGCTATTATTTTACAATATGACAAAATATTTGAAACCTTCAAAATAACTCTTGGTTTTTCTTCACATTTATTATATTGCTTTTTCATAAAACCCCACCTACTTGAAAAAATACGAGTAAAATAAACGCAATAAATAGTAAGAGAAACATTTCCATTCAACGTGTTCTCGTAAATATTTCTGAGGGAATTGAATTTGCATATACGCTGAAGAAAAAGAAGTCTTCCAACGTCAGAGCACCCACGCTTTTCACGAGAACTTGAATATTACTTTATTACCTACCTACTAAAAAGACATGGATTTATTTTTAAGAACCTAGACGCTGCACACACCATCTCCACGCCCTTGCAACAGGATGAAATAATCTGTACGTTTAAATCTATTGTGAATGCAGCACACCATTAAGCCATTGTCTCAATTGGGCAGTATTTGCATTGATTTCCATCTTTTTTTTCTGTTTGGTTACATTTTGTGGTTGAAAACGTGACTGTGCACTGCATAGTCGAGTTTCCCTGATCACGACTGTCGTGCGATGCGATCTTGGCTCAAGACACTCATACATGGTAATGTGAGCCCACAATCTAGATCCAGCGATACGGACAGAAATATACCTACACAATTACCCTAACCAACAACCCTGTCATCTTTTTCCGACTTTCTAAAAATAAAGACAAAAACAGAAATAACAAAGGTAAAAGTTAGGTAAAAGGCATATCCAGTGCGTTCATATTATCATATGACTGACAAAATTGATGAATGTTCAGTTTACATGCGTATAATGAGGCGCGGTGGTGAGATTTCGTTTCGAGTTAAAAATTCAAGCGCAGTCGTAACGGAGACGAGTTACGATCGGTTAAATAAACTTTCCCGTCCATTAAATTCTATCGGTTGTTTTCCGACAAATAATCACACACCAGATACACCAATGAGGATTAAATAGTGGACATTTATTTTAGATTAACCGATAAATTGAATTCAGTGTTTCTGTTTTTACTATGTGAGGTAATGACCACTTCTGTAAGTAATAACGACCTGTGTGAGACTCAGTGAAGTGTCCAAATATTTATACGCGTGCACCTCCGAACGGATTCAACTAATATTTGTTCTGTACAACTGCTTCCCAAAAGTGTATTTTCTGATTCAACAACTTCTACCGTTCGTACAACGCCTGCGAGGGTGTCACGATGTTTGTATATACTCGTATGTATAAAGATAGGTGTAACTATAGGTTTTCGGACAAGAACATTTTAAATGACGACTTCCAATTCGTTATTATGTGTAAAAGTGAGAAGCGTTAAGCTTTTATTTAAACCATTAAATCTTGTGTTAGTATTATAATATATATGTTTTGTTTATACTTAGAAAGCAAGATAAAAATCTACACAAAATACCATTATTTAAAAATGTCTAACCGTTTGATGTTTCAAATAAAGTTTTGACGAACAACAATCACAATAACCCTTGTAAGGATTCAAAAATGTAAATCTAAGGGCATATGGACCTTCACTGCGAGCGGACTCTGTGGGGGGCCTGGGACCATGACTCGACCCATCTCAACTCCATGCTGCGAAACATACTAACGCACTTCCAGTCATGTTTAACTTTAGAACCACATCAATACAAGTCAGCCGTAAATATTTTAGACGTTTCAGTTAAAAACAAACAATATTGCCCAATACCCAACGGAGCCCACACAAAATGTCCACATTGAGAGATTTTAGCTGCAAAAGACAACATTATAGCAGAGTATTGGCCGAGCCCTGCTGAGTCAATGTCTAGCACGGTGGTCTCGCTCAATTTATCAGAGCATTTAGTTTCATAAAAACGCAACCAGTTTCCTCATCTGTGAGCAAACTGTAAAGCATTTGAGTGTGTCATCTGATTTATTACGTATTTCTTGACAGTTTCTTACTTCAAATCAAATCCTTTGCATATTGAATCAGCAGTAAACTTCACGGGAAAACATAAATCTCGAGACAAGTCGCATCTTCATTGACAGTAAAACGCAAGAAGGCATTCGTCAATCCCACAGCGGCGACGAGGACCAATAAAATGTTATTATTTAAGAGCTAATAACTGGCGAGATTTATTCCTCATAAAGTAAGGACACTTGACCGCATATTACAACGAGATTAGATTTAAACAACAAAAAGACGAGCTGCTGAGCTGACTTCAGTTCTGTGGAAAGTTGAGTAAGCTCATTGACTACGTTTCACTTGGTAAGACACATGATGGATATGTTCGAGTGGCAGCCATATCCGGTGCAAAGCAAATTTAACTTGGAATAGTGTTTATTCAGGGGTGCAGTGAACCATTAAAACGCAGTCGTTACAGCGTCGACCGCGTTAAATTCTTCAATACTATCATGCATAATGCTCAACTTTAATTGCTTTCTTACGAAGCCATAAAAAGCAAAAGTGGTTGCAGTTCAATATTTACGACTCCAGTTTAGGTTCGAACCGTGACGTATTCAAATTTCCAATAAAACCAATCAAGCTAGCTTGATAACTAACTCAACCATAGGATTTAGAAATGGTATTTATATGTTTCGTTCCCCTTCATCAACTAAATGTCAAAACACAAGACGACCTATGCAGTACTCACTATAGATGACTGATAACAATGGACCTTTAAAAAAAGTTAAGTATTGTCGCGACCCTATTGATTAATTTGTTTCGCTATTAAAATTCTCTTCACGGGCACCAAAACGTCCCAGTGGAGGGCATCACAGTCGAATTTCGGAACATTATTTATGGCATGCCATTCTTTTCAAAGGACTGTATGATTTACAACCAGCGGAACAAAAGCCACTACCTTATTATGACGAGTTGGCCCGTGCATTGTGCCACCATATTTATTTATTCGTCCGATTTTGAGAGATGTTTGTTTATTTTTGGACCTTCCAGTAAATACAGTATTGTCACAAAGCTAACAGGACTATTGAATGGGACCATATTTCACGGTTCCAAATTATGCTTACTTACACCCCAATTCAAATACTATTTTCTAAGTGCTCTCTCATTATGGAGTTTTAAAACTTGATTGTTTCGAAACAGCTTCGTATTGAATGATCAAACAAAACTTTTATCTGAGAAAATACTTAGCGATATCGAACCGCTAACCAGGCAAAGAATGGAATTTCATGTAGTGGTATCGTGGTTAGAGCTGATTAACAGAAGGTAGGAGCTAAGTAGAATTGTACACAAGGCGGAGTAGCCAAAAACTAATACGATACGATCGTCGACACAGGCTATGTTTGCTTAGGGATAGCTACTGGGGTATGCGTGTGGTCTCACTTCTGCCCACTAATGCTTTTGTTATTTAAAGTTTCGATCGTCGCATTAAGGATACTGAAACGAATAAATCGCAAGTAAACTACAAATATAACTTAAACATATTAATTAATTCATTGAAGCATTTTCGTTAAATTCACGTTTTAAGATTTGTTTCATTCTTATTTTAAACTATATTAAATGTTTAAATTAAATAAAACTGATTTGATTTTCCCATCAGAGCTAGTTCACAGTAATATCATAAAATAATGCGAAAAGAGTAATCCAAGTACTAGCTTTTTATAAATCTTCTTTTAGTTCTGCCTTGTAGAACGTAGTCTTAGATAGATCACCCAAAGTGCTACTATCATGCAAGACATAAACCTCTTCAGCGATAAACCAACAATACGCGAAAATAGCGAGTCGTGCGAGTTTTCAGTATGGCACTTTCACAGTCTAAGTGCATTCAACAATTAAGATAATGTGCCAGAAGTGCGAAGCATTACGCACACTTGAAACATTACCAGGCTTTTAGCAATAAGTGTCTCCTCCGCTCAAGAATGACGCTTTGATTTATTTAATAACTGCCGTGGAATAGGACAATAGTTTATTGTACACGTTTATCTGCGCATTTTCTCTTTTAATGCCGCGGGGTCGCGTGCCTGCACCATCCGTTTGTTCAATTATATCGCGCACTAAACTAAATTGTCGCAGCACCATCCCACCCTAATGGGACATCTTTGTGTTTTGAGTAAACAAACCCGAAATAAAATACTAGTCGTGTGGCATCACAACGGGAGTTCTAATATTGTTACTTGTTTGGTTTTGGTATCACGCAGCGAGCTCTTCATTGAATATTAAAACTGACATTATTTAAACCGTGAGACTTCCTTACCTTCGATATCGCCTAGCCAAATGTTTAGATACACAGTAAGCTGTAAGTATTTTGAACATATGAAAAAGAATAAACTAATGATCCTCGAGTAATTAATAACAGTTGTGACTTAGCACCACAAACATTGGACGTTGCTATTTTTGTAAACCACATTCCATGTGCTCGTTTATCATTGTTGAGTTGCTGTCAAGGTTTAAACGGAGTTTCTCTGGGTTTGAAGCGACTGGTCGGCAGCGGCGGCTGATGGATAAGACATGACAGGCGTCAGTTGCAGCCTCGCCTCTAGACATAGGCCCTGTCTGACCACTGGCACCCTGCACAAGGGTCAAACGAATTTCGGCGTCTCTAACACGAACAAAACAAATGCAATTGGATTACCAATCAAATTACACGTTTCTAGTTATTTCCATCCCGTTAAACGTAAAAAGAGATTACTTATTAAGTATCATATCTGATGAAATATTTTTTCTGAAATTATGTGTTTCTTGGTTTTAAACAATAACGGTAATCATGTTCAAAACCAAAACTTTTCAATAAATATACTCGTACCTTATATATTCCTGTACCTGTACCTGTAGGTACAGAAGTCATTTTAATACACAACCATACTAATGTAAAACTAATACATTCCATAGTCAAAACCATTTTTAGATATTTCAAAAACCTTTCCTATTGTATCGCTAGCTTAGGCTTAAATTGTATCTAGTCTTAATTTTAAAGTTGGGGAATCTTTAATGAGTGGCAAATGCGCGTGCGCAGCGAGCTATGATCGATCGAAGCTTTTTGTCGCGGTGACATCTCCATCAATTCAACAGCAAATTGCCACAAAACCGAGCCAACAAAGCCTGCCTGGGAGTGTGATTGAACACCGGCCCTTTCTTGGCGGCCATTATTTTGGATATTTTAACCAATCGATCACACTATGAAAAGTAATTTTTATATTTCTTCCTCGACTCTTCTATACCTTGATAAATCTCTTACATACTCCGTGTACTTTTCTAAAGCAATACATCAAAATATTTCAATGTCAGTAGTATGCAGGTATATTTAGAATATCAAGAGAGAAATCTCTACAAACGAAGCAAACGAGTTTAACAAAAAAAAAACACGTAAAAGGTTCGGTTGGATTTGTTAATCTGACTGTCTAAAAGAGTTCACAGCTAATTAACAATACGTCACAGGCGTTTTGTAAACAAATTAGCCATGTCTTGCCGCGCGTGTGTTGGTGTATCCGTAAAGCTCGTCAGTCGCTGGGCGTTATTTATAAACTTCTATTTATTCAAGTGGACCTGGCTGACCTGGATCCACTGCCAACTAAGATACGTTTACCCATGATTTTGTTTATCAATGAATTTTGTACGAAGGCTAATTCATTTCGTCCTATGTAAAAGTACCCTAAACAGAACATGGTGGTTTTGAAGAAAATTGGTAATTATGAAGAAATTAGGTATCAAAGTAAAAAGTATATTATATTAAAACATTTACAAGAATGTAATAGAAATTCAACTCGTATAAAATGTAGCACCCGACTTGATGTAAAAATCTGCATAGTAATGAAGTTGCACCTGTACTTGTCAACGCCATGATAGCCTATGAAGTAATAAATATGGGCAGCAAACAAAAAGTAACCACTAACAAGTATGGAAACGTAGGCAGTGCTTGGAAACGAGCTGTAATCTATGCCTTATCCGACCGAACTGTGGTTAACTCATTACCATTACCGCTGTTACATAGTCAACAATAACTGGTAAAACATCGGGGCTTAAGCCATCATTATAACTGATTCCTGTAGGTGAGATAAAAAGGGCTGGAACAGCTTACGTTTATTACAGAATTAAAAAACAAAAGAAAGAAACCATTAAATTCTCGGTTTGCTTTCGAATGAAAAATGCAACATTTATTACTATTCCGATCCTTTGACGAGATACTTTTTTTCTTAGTTTCATATTATGGTTAAGCAAGTATCGATGAAACCTGATCAGAAACGATCACATCAAAGAGAACTTTTTTTTAAATTCTCAACTATTCCTTCACAATGGGCTTTTTTCTTCGATTTCATATGTCCCATACATATTCATCAGGGAATATCTCATGAACATCATTACGTTCCCGCTTGCTAGAAAACAATTTTATGACAAAAAGCTAGTTTATGGCGCGCTGATGAATTAATGAACAACAGCCCTTAAGTCAATAATGCAATGAGGATGACGCATTTAAATTGAGTTAGTGGGAGTACACAATGGGTTGCAAAGCTTTAGTTAGAGGCTTGCGTCTAAAGTCTGAACCCAACGCTAGCAGTAATTGAAAATAACGAGTTGGATGCATATTCATGTACTCTGAATAATATGCACTGTACCAGCACCACCTAACTTAACCCTAATTAAACTCCCTTCTAAATGTTCAAAAAACAATAATATTCTTATACATTATGTATCGTATGAATAATTTTGCAACTATATCATTAATTTTACCAGGTTTATCCACGTCACTAAAGAGATCATAGTTAAGCCTCACCTGTACCCTGTCCTGTGGAGACAAACCCCCGTCAGATTAAAAACTGCCTTGTCATCCATCGCAGCATGAAATTAAATTTATTTAGGCACCATTCTCATCATCCGTCTGCATCTATATTTACATAAATAATATTTTTTTAAACGCGAGCCCTTGTTTGTATAGAGCCGTCGTCGCATCGTCGCTGGCTTTTATTGGAATATTTCATTGTTAATTCCTCCAACGCTTTAGAGAAAGGGAGGACCAAATGGGACACTATGAATGCTGCATTAATAGTATTTATTAAAATAACAATAATAATCTATTCCGAGACGCCTTTATTATTCCACTCGTTACTATAAGACGCAGCTCTACCTGAAGCAAAAAATATGGTTTACGATCCGGATGCTAGGATAAGCCAGGGTCCAGGGCTATTTACACGTAGGCGAGTGAAGTGCTCGGTGCTGATAAATGTTGGCATGGGTCGAAGAAAAAATAACCCTCGGAAAAAGATAACGAGAGCCGGAAATCAGACGTGACAAATACACTAGACATTTGTAAACAAAAGAAAAGGCCAGATTAATGCTCGACAAATTGTAGACCAACGAAAGGTGAGGAATTAGGAGAACATTTACCGTGTGAAGAGGTTACGGTGTCTAGACGAAACCTTACACGGCATCGAAATATCACGTTTCGAACAAGTATTTTTAAATTTTTTATTCACCCACCGCATCTGGTTGGCGAGGTACATACGAAACCCAAAACGTAAGTAAAATATCTTCTTACCAACGGATGCTGTGATGGTACAATAGTCAGCAATCACTTTTTGTGTAATCTCCAGCGTTCAATAATAGACACTTTACTTGATTGAATCTAGTAAATCAAATTACTTTTTGATTGTTATAATGATGTAAGGCGTGTTACCGCAACGCGGCTAGAGTTTGTTCACTCGTCGACATTATTTATTTGGCATCCGTTGCCACATTTAAATTGCTTTTACATTTAATAAACTAGTCTTTGTTATCTAGGGATGGAATCAAGGAGACTGCGCCTACGCATCTTGTATTCCAAAGATTTCTCGGAACAATGCGTTAGTTGACTTGCACGCTATGCTAAGAGTCTGTTACAAGAACATTTATTTTTTGTGCTGTTTAATGTTTTATTATTTCACAGAGGGGATAGTTATTATCAGCACACTCAATACGATACTGATTTCGATCTGCGTTTGATTCAGACAAATTGTTTCCAACAAAAAATAATCGTAATTCCGATTCCACGTCGTTTTCTTTTGTCTAATATAAGTTTTGATTCGCAGTTCCAGCTTGCAGTAGTTAACTTGGGCGCAAGACAATCGCAAGTATTCAGATGTACGATAAGGGCTGACCATAAAGCATGCTGTCGTCCGATACCGCCCAGCCTCGGCTCGGCGCGAGCGCTCGGAGCCAACTCGTTACCAGCCCTGAGATAAGCGAAGGCATAATAAAGGAAGGTCCGCACCTTGAGCCCGCTCAGAAATTATATTTGAACAGCTCAGCGCAGCAGGCAACAACTAACGCTTGTTTAGCGTTAGATTTATTGTTCCCACTCGCGATTGCATCACCTACGGAACCGCCTGCTGTTGTCTCATTGAATTGCGCTCCCGCAAAATTAGAATTCATAAAGTAAACATAAACCGAGACGTTTTTATATTGATATTGCCCGAATTTGTTAAACGAGAATTTATATCGGTCGGTCCGCGTTGAGAAACACGTTTACGGCGTCAATTTTATTGGTTTAGCTCTGAGGAATATACATAAATGTCATTTGAAATAAATTACACGTAAACTTCGGAAAGGAATCCTTTGAATCGGATTGTCTGATCGGAGATGAAGTTAATTTTTTTACGATCATAGGTAGATTAAATTTAAGGAACACGATCTTTAATTTGTATTTTCTGTTTACCAACATATAATACAAGAGGATAGTTGATAGGTAGTTGATCAACCTCATTAATATATTTATGATAATGGTTCTAGCGTTAAAATGCCTTAAAAATTTACTTTGGCAACTAACATTCTTGCCTTTCTTTACATAGATACGGTCCCAAGTTATGACCAATGTGATTGTATGTATGAAACTTTATTATCATGACAAAGACAAAAACGTTAAAACGAGCTGAAATTATGAGCGAGAGGGAGGACTGAAATTGGTCAAGGAAACGTATCGAATACTACGCAACTTTAAAAACATCTTTTACGGTATAAACATTTAAGTTTTAATAAAATCATTAAAGTCGCTCCCATTTATTATCAGAACAAATTGCCCTGTTTTATGCACGACTGTAAAGAGATGTAATTCAAATTGTGTAAGTTGAATAAATAATTCAAAAACGGATCTTTGTTAATTTTCTAAGAGATATTACCAGCGTCATTGTAACTACATTTGATTTATCACCACCATTCCTTACTTCCATTCGTAATTGTCACCAGATTTAAATTAGTGTTAAGTGGCGAGGCAATTTAAATGTCCCGTTCGTTGCTATTCAGTTTATTGTAATTCCTGAGCTTTGGCCAAGAACAAAGGGCAGATGGTACAGTGGTCCAACGGAGATGGAGAGCGGGCCATATTGTTGGTGGCGCACAAAAGGTTGAGGACAAAAAGAGTGGTTATTGTGAGGCACGTCACATCTTTGTAAGCCTATTACCTGAGCGCCCGCGCACCGACTGCTTGTAAATCTGTCACTTTGACTCACGGTAACGAGTCGCTGAGAGATCGACCCGGTGATAATCAATGAAACACAGCTTAACCCGCAAGCTTAGACTACATAGATAACAATATTAGTGTAGATTCGTCAGTAATTAATAAACTTCACATGTAAGTAGTGAAGAAAAGTCTCTCATTGGACTAGTATAAACAAAATGTAAGCCTCTGTACGGCTGTTTATCCGATCTAGGTATGAAGTATGTAGCTACTATTCTATTAGTTGCTTAGGTTCACCACACACTGCGATTAATCGTAAGCTGAAAACGCAAAACCGCATCCAAACACTCACTATGGTTGACGTTTTGCTTAATTTTATTTAAGCCCCGTCAGTGTTGAGGCTTTGGTTCTAAAAGTGCGTGCGCCTCCCATGCTACATATTACTATGGGACACAAAAACCGTGATCAAAATGTATTAAGTTGTAATGCAAGTTGTAAATAATGCGTTCGTTTGTAAAGAAAGCTATGTGTTTGTACATGTTTTGCGGTTTAATACCTGCGATTAAACGCGTCCGATAAATCGCAATGCGTGGTAAGCCTTGTATCTAAGATTTTGGTTGATTTTGAAATCGTCTAATACCTACCTTCTTATTAGATATGACAAACATACGAGTAGGAATCTATAATAAGTATTAGATAAATTTAAATAATAACATTCCTGCATGTGCTTTCTGACACAATGACAGATTAAATTAGGTATATGAAGTAAGGAGAAGAGAAAACCTAAGTAAGAAGGTAATTATTTAATTTTAAAAAGAAAGCTTTAAGAGAAATTAAGGTTCCGAATTAGCTTAATGCTTTGTCCGTTAGTCATTGCCTATTTTTTAAGTAAAATATGCAAAAACCATTTGAATTAGTATAAACAATTAACTACCCAGGAAGCTTAATGTCGTCATATAATGAACATCCAATTGTAAATATTACATTATTGTAGGTGCGTTTGTACAATAACAAGACCTAGGTAGAAAATGAAAAAACTTTTATTTACATAGTCGTGAAAAAAGAGCACTTCTAAAGTCACTAAAGTTACCTATTAAATTAGGACAGCCTCTTATCTCTATTGCAAGCAATCAATCAACATTGACATTCTTATCACCAACAGATAAAGTTCAAATCCGAAGTACAGGGACAAGTCGATCTTTGAGGGCTTCTCGGAAGATTGCTCCGCGGGATACATTTTTGAAAGAACTTTTGTCGTTTCGAACGTAAAGATCCATGAATAACTCAGTTTTTAGATTTGTGACAATGACAATGCAGTTTAAAGATTATTTTGGCATGTGGAATCACTGTGAAATGAGATTAAATGGCGATATTTGAGACATTTAACTATATCAGATCTGTTTCTTTACCTGAACTTTGGTTAGTTACTACACTTTATTCTGACTTTTTCTTAGCTTTCCAGGTGCCCCGGGGCAAAAAAAAATTATAGCCTATTTTGTAAAAATACTTTTAGTCTATTCACTAACTGCATAGCATTAGTATATCTGAAGTACCTATATTAAATACAAATAAAAATGACAAATTTATCTTGCCTTTCCGATAACAGTATTTAAGACTATAATAACCTAATAAGTATTGCGAAAAGTTCTATTGTAATTAACAAGTTCAATGATCTTTGAATAGGAATTAATAGGAAACGTTCGTTGATAACTTCCAAGTAATTGTAGGTACCGTAACCGATTACAAGTAAATTGTAAACCTAATTGGGTTAAATTTATAACTATAACATACCTAATAATCTCCATACTTCGGCGCTACTCAGGTAAACATTGAGATGTCCCAGGCACATCGGCAGTATGAGAAGAAACCAAAGGACCTTCATTCTTTTCACTTTTGTCTGCTCCTTGATTGAAAATTATCCCCAACTCAGTCCAAACGTCCACAATCAACACATTTGAATCACATTTTCTACCACCGACCGTCTACAAAATCGAAGATCCACAGTTCTTTGGTTTCACCGATACGAGATTATTACACTTTTAAAATGAACAAAATCACAACTAAACTCAATTAAACCTTTAAGTAAAGCAGTAGACAAATAAAATCCCTTATTTACTCGCTTACAAACATTTATCTATCGATTTATTTACGAAATGTGTTTATAAACATTGGTTATTTCAATGTTACTTTGAAAAGATGCACGACACAACCTCTCCCCAACACGGTTTTCGTCAAACTGGTTTGGTTTCGTTTCGTTCGTTCGTTCATTCTGTTTGTTAGTTCGAACTTTGTTCGCTTTCAACGATGCGATTCATAAGCGGCGCTAGATGTCTTGGATTATCGTTCTTCATTTAAATAAAAGATGGCGCGACTTTATCTATTTATTCAGATTAAAAATACCATACACCTACCTACCTAAGTTTAAAACTAAATCCCGACTGCTGAAAATTACGCTCTCAAAGTATAAAACAAGAAAATATTCTCATCTGAAATATTTATTCTTTCTTTAGTAGGTATTTTGGGGTAATGTGCAATGAAATATTTTTTTGTTTACATGTAAATTTGTGTTTGGGTAAGTTTAAAGAGAAAAAACGTTGAATACACATCTTCGATGATTTTAGAAATTATTTTAAATTATCGGTTGCATGCAAGCAAAGCTGCAAGTAAAGGTTTTACTATATTTGAAATGTGCTTATTAAGACCTTTAAATTAATACAAAACACTGTGACATTACTCAAAAAAATGTTTGTTCATGACTTCATGTCCTGAAGAGGGCGCCCAACTCAATTTTATATGACGTGTGTTGTGTGTTATTCATATGGCCCGGTGACCAGCGGACAATCATGACATATCAGAATTAACTCAACGGTCCCTCATTTGTCAATTTACGATAAGTAGTAAATTTATGAGGGATCAGATGAACATTCATACAAACATGCATCCAATTCCACTGTGTATCTATATTCATCCCATTTAAGTTTTAATTTTGGCAACAAAAGCTACCTACCCTACTGCTATCATCCAAGGATTCATCTTTATCATCACCTCCAAAACTGAGAGAATGGATTTCATGAGATAAAATAAAAATGTTATCGAATATGCATATTCAAATCCAATTAGTCCTGCTGTGCTCTTGTTCATATCACTCCAATCCAAAACATTACCTATATTGCCATAGGAGAGAAACTTGTAAAAATTAAAAAAAATGGTTGATCCGCCTCAAATTCGCACATGCAACTTTGAATTAATATAAAATAACGTTTTACCGTCAGAGCGAACACAGTAATAAAATTATTCAAATCTGTCAAGTTTTTAAATTTACGAGACCCACGAAAAGGAATTCTGTTTTGAAGATGTCTGACTTCATGACTGCATCACGAAAATTCAAGACACGAATGGCAAGCTCCTTTATAATCATAGCAGTAAATATTGACGATCTCTGTGTCGCTGTGGTGTAAACAGCCGACTGTTACGCTAAAGGATCTGGGTTCGAACCCGGCGGGGCGAAACTTTGTGTTATTCACTTAACGGTCTTGAATGGAGTACTCTTTTCCATACTCACACAGTACTCTTTTTTACCATATTCATTGCTTAGTCTGACACCTGTGACAAAAGTTCTTACGATAGTTACTGCAGGTCTGAGTCAATATGTGTCGTGATGTGGTTAAAAAACATATATTCAATGTCACACGAAACAAGAGAAAATATGATTTGGTATCCAGGTATATGTCATTGGGCGGATTAGAAAAAGAAATCCAGGGTGGTCTCGCAGCATAACTTGTATTTATAAAAAAGTATTTTTCCATGAAAATCCTATGTTTGTTCAATCAGTTTTTGCTAAAGAAAATAATTTATTTGTCTAGGTAAGATGGAATTCCTATCGTGGCTTGTAAAGTGGGGTGGGCGGAGCGAGATTGTTTGTCTGTACGTAATCATGGTTAGATTACAGGCTGCGTTTACTTCGCTTCGTAACCAATCATGGGCATGACCGCTGGAGATATTACCAACAATCAGCTTGCTTTATCCACAGAATTTAAATTCATGATCTTACCTCAATCCTTTTATAACCTCGCATCCATGAAACTGGATCTGTTTTAAAGATAATCGCATAATATCGGATTGCCCATCCGTCGAACTTTCACTAAGAAACAAAGTGATCCTCTTGTATTATTGCTAATGGTAACGAAGCAGATAAGTGTCTTTAAATAAGATTTTATATTCAGAAAAAGTAACTTTTAGATTTATTTATAGCATCTTATTTCAAGTATTAGTCAGGGTAAAAACTAAAGGTGCGAGCTATTGCGTTTTTGCCATAAGGTTACGGGCCCAGGGCCTCCAACATTAGAGGGGCCACCAAAAGTGTAGGTTCCAAAAAAAGCTCATCGCTTTGTATAAACACCTACAAAAAAAGTCTCCAGTTAGTGAAGTTCCCCCGATTCGGGCTGGTGTCCTTGGGCCTCGGCTTAAGAGGGTTTTGGGTGAGAAGTTGCTCAGTTACAGTAGGGGGATGCGACATGTAATGTAGTCTATCTTCGTTAAGTGTCTTTAAAGCTTTTGGCGCTTATCCTACGGTATGGGGTAGGTATTAAAAAAGTTAGTCATGCAGGTGAAGAGATACTTGTTTGCACTCAATAAAAATATAAACATATCAACTTACGAATCCCAAAAGGAGAATAATATTCAAAATTTTGATGTATGTTTTATGAATGTGTTAGCACTTCTTAACTTTAAAACGATTTAGTACCAATAGTACCACCTTGTACCAACATTTAAAAATCCATTAAATTTTATTGCATTTTAATAATTTTGATGTACTATGTTAATTAAAGAATGTAAATTAAAGCTTTATTTCTTAAAACTTTTAGTACCATCTAGTGGCAGAGTAGCGAAACTTGAATAGGTATGTGATATAAGTGATCAGAAGATGGCGTTTGAAAGTACACCTAGGCGTTGAAAGCGACTTATCAATATTTTAGTTTGTATAAAATGAGTGTGAACGAACTACTTTTCTACTCTACACCTCACCGTCAGTGTACATACCATGAGTTTTACCTTCGATTGTTACAAATTTGTATGAATCTTTGTAAAGCGCCCCTAACGGATAGTTGAAGAATTAAGATTGCTCATACAAAATCACTATAGTATTCTATGAAGAAATACTACGCGAACTCATGGTCGACACACAACTACAATGACATAAACTAGCGAACTAAATTCCTCATCTATCGGATAGATAAGAGGTAACAAGCGGCTAAGCTACAGACGCTAGCGGCTATAGACTTATAATAGGACTAACTTCATGGTAGACACGTAAGTAAATTCGTTATCCAAAAAATTGAGTTCCTTGAGTTGAGTCTTACGACGTCGCAGATTATATAAATTCTAAAATCTAGGGCGTTTCTTAATGTTAGGGGGTTTCTTAAGACGTTCAATTTGAATCGGAATCTTCGCGAAAAATAACGAAATAATGAAGTAGCTCTATTTCTCAATAGATATATTTGTAGGTCTATATCAGCGATGGTATATGAAGTAAATAGTTTAAAACATAAAATAAAACAATAGTTAAAAATAGACTTTTTAATGCAAAAATTACTTTAAATCCTTTAATAAAACGTCACGTATAAAATCCTTTGGTAAATTTATAATTTAAATGTATATTCGTATAGTATGCCTAAACAACTAACAGATTTTAAGAAACAAGAAATAAAATAACATGGCCATAAACTTTGTTAAAGTATTTATGTACGTTTTAATAAATACGATATCTACCAATAAGTTATTGAACATGACAATACAGACTAGAAAATACATTAAAATGGACGTGTGATAGCCGACGATGGCAATTAGGTTTATAACATAGTTAAACATTTATGGGTTACGCGACACATAAAAGCATAATTAAAATAAAATAGGCTTAAAACAAATTAATATGAAAGTATTTATCTTACTAATAAATTATATGGCACGAGATGGTACTGTTAAAGGAAACATGCTTTTATTTATCTTTTGGTTTCTTTTCCTTCTTGCGTGGCGGCGGCACCGGTGCATCCCCTTCCTTCTTCGCCGCTTTCTTCGTGACCTTCTTTTTTGGTGCATCTGTAGGAGTGCTGGGTTCCGAGGTCGATGTAGGTTTCGCAGGTTCCTGCTCCGTTAAAGAGGAAGCTATTTGTTCTGCGCAGGATACCTTGGAGGGTTTCACACCAATTTGTGCCAGAGATACCGTGGCGCCGACAGGAGGGGTCGGTACTTCGGGGTCTGCCGGAGCGAGCTGAGTGGGCTGACGCGGCTGGGCGGGCGGTGACTGGGCCACGGGCGAGGAGCTGGAGACAGTGGGTGTAGCCAGCTCACTCGCGATGATGGACTGCGCGAGCGTGGCTGCATCCTCGAACTCGGAGTCAGGCGTAGGCAGCGCGTCCCCAGCCCCCGCGGTAGGCAGCAGCAGCTTGCTCGCCGGCTTACGCCTCTCCTCCGCTACACAACAAGTCTCGCCTTATTCTCTCTCATTCGGTTATGCGGCGTTAGTATGGCGGTCACATAATAGAGCAAGCTCGGTTAGGGCCTGGAACAAAGTCGGGGAAAACAGAGCTCCGTTGTTAATAGAAAAGATGCAAGCGGAAAGTTAATTATTTATTGTCAATATTCAAGAGAATTGAAGCTTAAATATAATACATTTCAAGGATTATTCGTCATGCCCTTGCTTTCAGCTGTGGGTACTCATACTTTCAGAATGTTTAAGGGTGGTTTGCACAAACTTTTATCATTTATAACTTTGCACGTAGGTACTACATGCAACCCACACTTAGATTTCCAAATGTATTGAACAGCCATCGCGTGTCATTTGTAGTTGTAGCAGTGAAAGTATGAATGGTGAGCATTGGTCGTGGGCATTCGTTATAAGATTCCTTGCAATGCATTCGAAAATGTAAAAAAGCATGAAAAATAAAAAAATTCTTGCAAATTTCGAGTCGCGTGTAAAAAACAGCTCAAAAGTAAAAAAAATACATAATCAAATTTTCCCTACGATACAATCATTTGGACACAACACATTTTAATTGAAAACATATTTTTCTGTTGGCTATGTTCGATTTAAGTATATGATTAAAGCATAATGAAATATGAAAAGTTTGTATCAAATGTTTGTTTTAAACGTTCAGTCTACTAAGATGTCAGGGAAAAGGATTGTGATGTTATTTTCCTTTCACCGCAAGCCATGTTAAGGTAGCGTTGGGTCCAAATGTAATCATAATTATTACCTGTTCTATCAAAGTCTCGTCTCTTGCTCTGCCTCCTCGATAGCTGGGTGAAATAATAACGAATTTTGAAACTTATGCTCAGTAAATCAACATGACAACCAAAACATCACAAAACACCACAAAAAAAAGTATACGAAAACCGAAAGTATTGTTACTCTCGTTCGGCTTTCGTAAAAGGTGTAGGTACTAGGATTTTAACTTTGAACATTAGTACAAAATCTAAGAGAAAACTGCAAATTAACTCAGTAACAGTGCAAAGCCATTAGTCGGCGCACTTGAATGATATCTACTCACATTTAGCTGCAGGTACTGCTGGTGACTCAGTTGATGGTGTGTTAGCTAAAGGTGGGCTGTCAGATGACGTTAAATCTGCAGATTTGACTGGAGTTGTTTCTGTAGTTAGACTAATTGCTGCTTCAGTGCCAACAGGCGAAGATGGGATTCCTGCAAGTTCTGGCTTAATATTTTGAGTTGAAGCAACAACACTCGGTACAGTTTCAGTTACAGGAGTCGAGGGTTCTGGGGTCGACTTCGGCGTTGCCGGTGGTGTAGGAGGCACATCTTCTTTTTCTTTTTCTAAACATTCTTTCACAAGAGCTGATACTTCAGCAGCTTCTTTTAATACCTCAGCAAAAGCTTCAGCAACTGGTGAAGGTATTAAAGGTTCTTTTTCAACTGCTGAATCAAGTGCTTGCTGTAGTACTTCTTGATTTGGCTCTTCAGACAGGGTTGCCTGATCCAAAATTTCTATTAGTTCTTTTGGAGGAGGTGTCGGTTCTTTAACCGGTGGTGTTGGTTCTTTAGGTGCTGGTGCTGGTTCCGAAACAGTTAGTGTAGATTCTTCCACTACTGGAACTGATTCTTTAGTTGGTGTTGCCTCTTTAGGAGGTGGGGTCGGCTCTTTAGGGATTGGTGTCTGCTCTTTAGGAGGCGGTGTCGGTTCTTTAGGAGGCGGTGTCGGTTCTTTAGGAGGTGGTGTCGGTTCCTTCGGGGGCGGGGTCGGTTCTTTTAGTGGCGGTGTTGGTTCTTTAGGCGGCGGTGTCGGTTCCTTAGGTGGCGGTGTCGGTTCTTTAGGTGGTCCACTTAAAGTTTGAGATATTTTTGACCAAATGTTATCAAATGAATCTGCACCCATATAATCAATATTTCCTGCTTCCCATCCCTGTCTGCGACTTAATTCATCTAAAGCGTCTCTCTGAATACCACTAGCTCCAGGCTTCACTTTTGCCAAATTTCCAGCAACCCCTGTCTGAAATAATGAAAAATAAATAAAAATATAGTTCCACAAACAACACTATAATACTATTTGCAAAACATAACTTATGCTAAATATGTTATTTACAATTAATGTTAAGAACTATTCGTGCACAAAAAAAAACCATGCAAAGCTAAATACTTTTCATTCTACATTCTCACCTACATCTAACAAAAGACATAATTCAGACCTATAAAATTAAGTTCCTAATTTAAGACTTTAAAATATACCTCTTATTCATGTCTAGTCATTGGAAAAAATAGGTTTCGACTTACATGATCATCATCAATAATAGTGTCACTTAACACTCCATTTTCCAATTCCTCGGGATCAGTAAATAAAGGGGAATCAATCGGAGTTGGTGAAGGTGCAATAGGTACTTCATGTGTACAAACTTTGTGTCCACGAGGATCTATGGTTGTTCTGTGTCTTAAATAGAAACCATCGTATGGATGCCTAGGTATAAAGTCATCATATCCTTCACTTTCCGTATCTGATATGTCACCATTATTAGTTCTGGCAATAGACCTTCGACTATAACGCTTTCGAATTCTCTGATGATCCATGTGAACGTGGTAGACTTTAACTACTTTAATTGATGACTTGTGTGGTATTGTATGATAATGATTTGTGTTAATGTGTGTAAAATCATGAAATTTATCTTGATTTGTAAGATCAGTGTGTCGCGAGCTTTGCGAGAAATTTTGATTTTGAGTGCTGTCGAAAAAGTGCTTGTTATCTCTAAAATGTTCCTGTTCGTTTTTTGAGGGTTGTTCGGATATTACCTTTTGGATATGATGATTATAAGATGGTTGTTGGTGTGAATGATGATGACTATTATTTTGGTGCTGTTCTTGCCAGTTGTGATGATGACTATGATTATAATGGTATTCGGTGTTGTTCCTTTGTCTATTATCGTTATCCTGATATTGTTCTGAATTCCAATTATTTTCATTAGACCAAATGAAATTTGAAATTTGAGG
Organism: Choreutis nemorana; assembly: GCA_949316135.1. NCBI lineage: Eukaryota > Metazoa > Arthropoda > Insecta > Lepidoptera > Choreutidae > Choreutis > Choreutis nemorana. The sequence continues at coordinate 8,898,786 of OX438598.1, forward strand.
CTCTTCATAAACCGGTCTATTTTGCTTTTGTATATTTTCATTGTCTTGATAATTAAACGCATCAACATGGCCCGGAATATTTCCTCGGTGGTGTTCCCATGGATCGTAAAATTGAGTTAAGTCTAACTGTTGATCATTTGATGTTTCTTCATCTGTTTCACCAGGATGATGCCATGGGAATTCAGAGTCAGGATTGACCTCTGGAGCATAATGAACAGTGTTTAAATGTTCCGATTCTGGATCATCTTCTACCTTGGTTCCGGATTCGTCGTCAACCTAATATACGAAAGGGACAAATAGCATGTAAAATAGAAAGAAAGCATGCAAAACTTCACTTGAACTAAGCTTTACGCACACACATGACGACAGTGGCCATAGCTTCGTCCAAGCGATTATTAGTATTAAATAGAATGGCAGGCCTAAATAAACATAACTATTGAATACAAATTTAACCATTTATTATTTCTTCATAAAAGAGTACGAGTATGAACTGGGTACGTTTGTTTAGACACTGCTGTGGACTATTTCGCCAAAATACCAACACCATCTGCATACCACCAAATATTTAAAAACAAATCTAACTACTCATTAACTATAGATAATGTTAGTATTTTGTGAAAAATCTCGGAAAACAAATCAAAAGTGCAAACTAGCGGAGAGTGCCGTGTTTTAAGGAAAAGCGGAATAAGTGGTGCATATTAAATAATTATACATCTTTTTACAATCGTCTTTCACTATTTGTAACAGTACCATTATTCTCACCTCTGAATTATTTAAATCCTCTGAATGCTTGGGAAACATGTTGGAATAGTATTAAAGACGGATTGATAATAAATTATTTTCCTCACTGTCGATCTTTATCAAGTCATCTGAGCGCTGAGCGAAACCACAAACTCTATCAAGTTTCAGGGACATCGTATCATTTGATACGAAAATCAATGAAATGAACAGTATCACACTACAAATTTATGATACAAGTAAATAATTGATATTTCGTTCAGGCTAAAATCTACTGTATTTTTTTGGTATAAGCGAATTAATTAAATGTTGCTTGGCACACACACATAAAAGAATTTTGTGAAAATAACTCACCATGGAAATTTCTAGGATGGAGTGGACTTGACCAACGAAAATGTCCCACCATAGCTGAAGGAACTCTCTCAAATGATCAGGAGCGTTTACGGAGTGAGATTCCCAGTTGTACTGCTGTAGCCAGGGTTTAGCAGCACCAATGAAGTGAATGATCTTGAGATTCTGCCCATAGCTGGAAATGCATATTATCTTTTTAACCAAAACTAATAAACAAAATAAAGTTGGTCGTCTACTAACAAATTTTGTATAAATTTTGTTAATACAAATTTAGCCCAAGAAGTTTTTATTGTAAAATCTGTTTGCCCTAATCCTCTTCCTATCTGTCTTATTTAGAAACATTTTTTTAAGATAAAATATATAAATTATTATTTCATTTACAGTATGATCTATCAAATAGTCACAATTGTGCGTGCCTATTTTAAAACAGGTATTATTTTTCAATTAGATACCACAAAATACTCACTGTTTAAGTGCAGGCAGATAGGAGTAAAAAGCAGCAGATGTGACGTTGTAGAGGAAAGGCAAGTGCTTGCTGATGTCTCCATGTGCCCAGTCAGAGAAGAACGAGTTTAGAAGACCTTGATCACCACCTAAGTAAACAGGAAGACGTAGTCAAAATATTTATTTATGAACAACCTCTATTAAATATTCATAAAATTGTCTGAACAATTTTGCAACAGCTAATATTTGATTCGGTGATTTGACGCAGTATTTATATGGAAAAAATCCATAAACCAAAAGAAAATACACGTGTTCATCTCACAAATGTCTTTGTTTTCTGGTCTTTACCTGGATTCGAACCTACCTAAGCTCTTATCATATCGTAGAACGTCATCGTGGATAATATTTTAAAAGAAAAAAATATATAAAAGAAAATATCTATTATAATAATCTCTTTGTATTACCGTATTAAATAAAGTAGAAATTCTTACCATCAAAACTGCCGCGTTCCTGCGCAAACTTGATGAGTTTTCCGAATGTGTCCTTTGATGGCTTGAAGACGAAGACACCAGAGTTGAAGCAGTCGGGCCAGCCCACGTCTGGGGCGGCTGAGAACTCCTCGCGTTCAAACAACTCGTCACAGTTTTGGACAATCTGAACATTTAAGATTTTGATCAATGCAATCCTTGAAACAGCAAAACAGGTGATGTTGAATCTAATTTGTGTAATTTCCAAGATGCATTGTTTCGCTCACTGATTTTAGAAATAGGTAATTATCTTATCTACGGCAGTAATACCATATCTTTGTTCGGAACCAGCATAACAGATTCAGGACATTCAGGAATCTTAATGCAGGCGTGAGTTTATGTGCGTAATTGTTATAAAAATTGAACTAAAACAAAAGTAGTTTTCGAATGTGGAGGTCTTATCTATGGAGGGCCAGCTGCTCAGATACAATTTAAATTTAACCTTGTGGTACGTATTAATTTATGAATCATATACCGAACTTAAGAACGATATGATTGTGATAACAAAACATCTATTTTGATCCAAATCTTTTTCACAGTAAGTTTCTTCTTAGTACTCCAATCTATGGATTTCAAGTTCAATAAAAGTGGAAACAGAATCAGCATTATCGGACATATTATCGGAATAAATTATCTTAATGTGGATAAAAAGCCTCAGTTGACTTAATAACCTGCGATAAAAACTTGGCAAGTCAATGAATTGTATCAAAAAAGAACTGGCGATATCACATTGTTTTGAACTATTTACCTACATATTAAAATTAAATTAAGATTTAGTATTTTCACTTATTATGTAATAACGTGACAACAAACGCATGTGATAATGTCGTGAAAGATTCTTTAATCATAAGGATTGTTTCTGTGTATCTGCAAGTATGATTGTAACTGAGCTCTAAAGCATTGCTTGAAATTTACCAATTTACTAGATTTGTGAATGTTTTCAAAACATTTAATATTTACCATAACTCACGTAGATTGATCAGACATGACCGCCCGTCCTGTCCAGTACACACCTTTGAACTTTTATCTCTTCATTCATCTTTATCAGGGAAAAATGTTCGAATTGATAGTACTCGTAAAACAGTCGGAAATACTTTTGCTTTCAGTGGCAATAAAAATGCAACATGTGTTAAAAGTTTGGGGAAAAAAAAAAAACATAGTGAAATCGTATGTTTGGAGGGCGTCCAAAATGACAGAAGAAATATCTGGGCCACGGCTAGCCTAGTCCAGCATCTTATGTTACTGCGCTAACGATCACATCCGGTAACATTGACTTTCTTATCTTATAAACATTTGATAAAATTAGATTTTACGGTTTCCACGATCGTTAATAGGAAATTTAATGGGGTTGCGGTCATACCTACAAGCTCTGCAAATATTTTTTTCTCATTGCAACACATAAATACCTTATCTATTAATTTACTTAGCTATCTGCATATCTATATGTCGATTTCGCAATCATCTTGTTTTAAATCATATAACAAATTCATGCATCAATGCTCTCTTCTCAGATTTACTTATGAAAGAACTTACACAGCATGCTTGTCAATAACAACCCTGGTACTCCAAACGTCCGTAGGGTTTGGAGACTGCTTACCATCGGGCGGGCCGTATGCTTGTTTGCCATCTTAGAGGTATAAAAAGACTTACCAAAGTGTCAGCGTCTAAGAACACGCACTTCTCGTACTGTGTAAGATTCCAGCAGTGGATCTTTGTAAAAGTGATGCCCAGTTCTGGTCTCTGAAGGAGCGCGAGATGGGCCTCGTCTTTGGAGTCCAACACATCTACTGAAATCACCTCTGCGAATACAGCACTTAGCCGGTTTCTAGATAAACATTAAAATTTAGTTTTAATATCATTTCCAGATATACATACGGTGATAGTAAGTTAGTAAGTTATTGAACACCAAGGAGCAGTTTCATCCCAAAATTATATTAGTCTTCTGCAAATTGAACGTATTTTCCCATTCGGGTCGGTCTGCTTTGATTTTAAGAAAGAAACCTCTCTGAGTCTTGATCTTAATCTAATCTATCCGTTAAGTCGTTTGACTTTAATAAGTTTCATGCTTACAACACCTACACTTGCTGTCCAAATGTTGCGTCTACATGGGTATCCAAATATTGCTTTTATATGTAAATGGACCTGTAATACGTAGATAGTAGATGCAAAGTCAAAATGCTGTCTCACCGCATAGCTTCAGTGACGGATGGTGTTATGAGGATAACAGCTGGGTTGACAGAGCCGACCTTCCTGAGGGAGTGTGCTAGCACCAGGGCCCCGAGACCGTAGGAATCGTTTGTGGCCAACGTCACCCATGCTCGATCTGAAGATTATGTAAAACATTTGATTATAAATAATAACCACATCACGACACATACATTGACTCAGCCTTATAGTAAGATTGAAGAATCTTGTGTCGCAAGTGCTAATTAATTAAATCATCTATGGTTATTCAATTTTAATAGAAGTTTATATGCTGATTATATACTCACGTTAATATACAGGTTTCATATATATCTAAGATGTTAGGTTTTTGAAAATTATTAAAAAATAAGCTCAGAAAAGAAGCAGAAAGAAAATCAAATCAAAACATTTATTCGCCAAATGTAGCTGTTGATTTAAAAAAAAGCTATTGATTATTTAAGAAGATTAATTAAGTTCGTATGTTAATAATTAGTCCGGTGGTATTGTATAATATAGTCCGGATATATTTAAGGGAAATAGCTTTTGCCCACGACTTTGTCGGAAAAATGTTTCTAATAGGTTTTTTAATTACTTGACATTTATCATTACATTTTGGACAATTCGCGCAATTATTTTATAAATAATTGCTTATGTGTTATTCTGATGTATAAGCTATATAATTGTAAAGTTTCATTAAAATCCATTCAGGAGTTTTTGAAAAAAGTCGTCCTTACATACTTACAAACTTTCGCGGTTATAACATTAGTAAGGATAATTGATTTTAAAAGTTTATTTAAACTGATAATGTTATTGACAGACATGATCATTTATTAAACCGTTAACAATAATCTAATCGAAACAATTAAATTATTGGCCGGTCGTATGCGCACCGAAATTATTTATAAAACAAGCAGTCACCGTGTCTGTTTTGACTTGGTGATGTTTAAACAAATATTTGCAATCAACCGCCCGTTGCTTATTTATTTTTAAAACAGGAATCTTCTATATTAATGAGTTATAACATGCAAATCACTGGACTTAGGTGCCAAAGACGCAAATATCAAAAATATCTGGACTATTTTATGGAGGATTGCGTAAATAAGTATTTTGGTCTACGTGAACATGTATGAGGAATTTACTTTGAATTTTAGTAATGACCAAATTTCTTAGTAAGTTATTACTAGACAAGGTGGATGTAAAACTCGTAAAATGTACCAATGTAAGTACGTAGATGTTTTTACGTCTTGGACTGCACGTGGCCAAGACTTGGCGCATTAATGCGTACCTACGCGTGTTTCTTGCGCATTCGCTTCCTTCAAAACAAAGGTATTGACATCTTCGATTGCAGTAATACAATTGATTTACTGTAATTACTCGTATTTACATGTGTTATTGCTATAGGATATACCTACTTGATTACGTAGATTAATTTAAAAACTTTAAGTAATAGATACCAAAGATCGAAATATATCAAAACTTTAAAGGATATAGATTGCTTCTCAAACGCGTATTTATTTCCATAATTAATTTATGTATAAATAGTAGAGTAGAGACAGCGAGCGATAAATTGTCGAACAGCGACAGAGTAAGATCGCAGCATGATGGAGATTCTTTAATTTAACTTTTAAATATTCACGTGAAACAGACGGCATTCCGCACGCGTGGGCCATCTTCACATAGCTGGGCTATGTAGTAGACAAGTGCTCGATCTGCCTAAAATAGCGCGACACAAATAAAATTCAAAATAAAACTTCTGGAGAGACGTCAGATATTTAACTGCTTTCTTTCTACACGATAAAGGCAACGATTGATTGCATACAATACAAGCACACGACAGATAATGCAATGAATAGACTTTAAATAATTGCATAGGTGCACTGCGGTTTATGTCTGCATACCTAAATACTGATGTTCATCATGGTTGTTTTAAACCTTAAATTTGTTAAGAACATGCAACTAATAAAGACAAATGATAAAACAGACATAAAACTTATTAACATTTCAAAATAATCTGTTCCATTCATGGAACACTTTTTTTTTTTGCTTTGGAAATCGGGAAGTCAAGATTTTTTGTAATTGAATCACAGAAACATCATCATAAAACACATTTATGTTTCCATCAGCGTCAGACACAAATATTATAAGACATCACTACCTACTGGAGTCTGGAATTTGGAGTTCTAAATGAGAGCATGGAGTGGTTCCACAAGTATAGCGTCCCGGGTGCAATGTCCCTGTATACTTAGCATGGTTTCTATTTAGGTGCGGCCGGTTCCACGACTTGGAGCTACATAGGCAGTCGACCGTTAAAAGGAGCAACAGAATTACAGACAGACAGCCAGAATATGAGAGTATCCCAGTTGCTGCCAGCCAGCTCGAAGCTGATTACTCGTTATCATTCAACTAGGTATTTCTTGTCTAGATAAAATGATACTTTTAATGTCTTCAAAAAAGGAGTTTCTTGTTCGGGAATCATTTCTTTGCCATAAAACAATTTATGTTGGTGTATTTATTGGTAAAGGTAAGCCTTGACGGGAAGGGGCATTTTTTAAATCATTGGACCTACGACTAAAAATCTATTTAAAACATTATGAAACCTTGTACTATTTGCTCATGCATTTTCTTTTTCGATAAACAAGCATTTATTTCATACTCCAGTCATTAGTAAAACTGGTACGGTTGACTGTTAAGGTTTTTAATCAACATTGGGCAAGCCATCTTATTCTAAGATAAAGTATTATTTTCAGGCAGGCCCATACATCCAATTAGAATTAACATCAGTTTTATCCCAAATTACATTTTAATTAAAAAGATAATTAAACAAAAATGCAACTTCTTATCTACTTGGTTATTTATTTAAACTTTATTTAATACTATAGATAGGTGTGAAATTGAGTATGCGTAATATGGCGAATGATTATCTGATCTGTGACAATATCTGCATATTTTGCAATAGCCTAAAATTAGCAGATATTGTTTAGTTAAGGTCAATACGCCGTCAGTCGCTTAAAGTTTGTGCAGTTATCTCAATTTTGCATGGTAACAAATATTCAATAAAATACGGCAATTATTTCCACAATCATGCCATTGTGGCAAGAATTGAATTTCTTGAAAACCACAAACACTGTAGGTGAACGAATTTCTCAATATCGATAGTCTGAGATCCGAATGAAGTCTGATTATTAGAAAATATTACTTGATGGAAATAACAAGTCAATTAGTAGATGGCATTTAATAAAAAATCAAGACAGATAAGAGAGTTGTTTGTAAAAATACAAACATATTTGCTATTAACAATTATTACAAGCATGATATTAAAATTACGTAAGTATGTACAAGATTAAGATTATTCTGTTTATAGTTTTTGATGTAAATACTTATAAATAAGTCGTTTCTTTGTTTTATTTATGTGTGAGAAGTAGAGGCCAGGTGGATACATTTCTTTAAATTTAATTACTTACATAAAATGTTTATTCTTTAGTTAGGAACCTAATTTTATAAATTGTAAATGTCAGTACATTTTTTATTTATAATTTAATGAAGGTAGTTTTATTAGAAACGGGTTCTTCCCAAAAATACCCGCTACCAACTTTTCTATTACTTAATTTTAATTGATCGAAAACTGTATCCACTGCTCATGACCTTCACAGCTGATCATCTTAATTTAGGATCCGAAGATGTACTTTTAGGATCTTTCTCTGTCAGTATTCGTAGAATTAATGGATTATTAGATATAGAATGCGGTAATATGGTGTTATCTTTATAAATGTGTAGAATATGAAAGTGGAATTAGTTTACTCACTTGACATTTTGAGGCCGGCTTATAGTTCGCGTGTGACGGTTCCAGTCACGATCGAGACCGCGGACTACAGTCGCTCCTCGCGCCACACTATTAAATGCGGAGCAGTGTGTGTGACAAACATAAACCAAGACTTGCCCCCTCGCGTCTCCGCGCCTGTTCACTTCATACCCACATACAAGCGTGATGATAAAACGTCACGAATACGTACACTCCACAAATACACGGTCGGTAGCTAACGCCTGCGTAGTAGATCAATTTTCTCAACATGAATATGATTGTTAAGTTATAGAAGATTTAGATAAAACTAAAAAAAATGCATTTATCTATTCAACATTATTATCCTATTAAGTTTTGTCAAGTTATTACTTGTTAAAGTTTTTTAAAGAACCACCCTTTAGTGTTGCATCTGGCAACACAAGAGGGAACAGCTGTTCGTAGAGATCGATAGATGTCGGTGGGTGTTGCTTTATTTTCGATACCGTATATAGAATAACGGTATCCGTAGTAAAATAATTTTGCTGCCCAATGCGCTTGTTTCTTTCATGGTCCGCGGTCTTCTTTGATGTCATCGTTCGTAAATTCGGGTCGATGAACGAATTCGGCGTGAGAATGACGGATAATTATGCAATGAATAAGACTTCTGGATACCTGTAGCAATTTTATAAGCGATTTAATTTAGTAATACGTAAAATGCCGTGAGCTGAGATTGTTGTGCTGTGTTTGTTTTTGGTGGAACGATGGCTAACTCGCCGACTAGTATTGAGACGCAAATAGACAGTTTCTTGGAGCAATTCAAAAGAAGTGCTTCAAAAGCTATGGAAGAAAGGATGGAGTGGCCTGATGGTTCATCGCCAGGTGCTGTGGTCAAGTCTCGCAGCAGTTGTTTTGCTTTGGATATCGCAGCAGGTCAGTTTGCTTACTTCCTTATTACTTTGGGATATACAGAGTAATTTCGAGACAAAAGATTTTAATATCTTCTCTAAATTTCTCTAAAATGCTTTGAAAGTATTTGAAATTACGTATACATAAAGAATTCGTGATGATGAGTATTATATGAGCAATAGTCTAATAAATAACAAACAGTTTCGCAATTACAAATCATGTTATCATAATTAAGTGTTGAGTTAGTTAGAATTCGTGAACACAATAAGTTACAGAATCAACTAAATAAACAAAACCAAACAGTAAATCTAAATATATTCATATTGCAAATATGTCCTGTATTTTACAAAATTTTAAATATTTTTTATTGAGTAAATTACATCATAACAAAAAAAGAGGTTTAAACAAACAAAACTGGTTAAATTTTACGGTTTTCAAAATTATTTTGTTAAAAAGTCTATAAAAATCATACGGGAAATATCTAAGGCACTTGGCCCTACGTTCTATCGTATCTATGGCAACGACTGGCCCACATGGATTCTGTCCACACCCGGCCCATGCTATGCTATGGGTATACACTGGAAATAATTTTGATAAAAATATAGCTATTTAAATCTTAAAAAATAATCATTTTAATGAAGACGAAGACTACATGACCTCAATTTTTACCCGACTACGGCCGGCAGCGCCTTCAGGAAGGGTAATGATTTTACTTTTATTTTTTTCTTCTTTATGTCTAGATAATATTTTATAAGATCTCCTGACACATGGTGCACGTGCACAATTCGGTGCTATATATAGTTTTAGTAGTGCTAGTTTTTTATCCGGCCCTTTAATGCCTTTTATCGCCTTTAAAAAATTATGTTTGTTAGTTTTTTTTTTTTTTTCATATTAAAATTTGTTACTTCGGCAAGTAGAACTTATGTGAAGTAGATTGAACACGTTCTTAAAAAATCTGCGAAAATATGCAAGGTGAGCTCATTAAACAAGGGCGCTTACTTATTATAAAAGGGGCAAAAATTAAAGTGCGAGAAGTTTTCGTACTACGAGCAATGAGCTTTTATTACCCGGGCTAACCGTCAGTCAGTTTTTTTTATTTATTATAAATCATTCAAAAGTCGGCATACTTAAAAACTGCCTGGGAATAGTAATCGTTTTTCAAAGGTTATAGCAAGCCCCAAGGTATTGTTTTTACTCACACTTCACCCAATTATCTTCTTCCACAAAATCTTGGATCGGTTAGATAAAATATCAGTGTTGAATTGAGCATTACACAAAATTTATTAAGTGGAACTGCTTCACCAAAAATGACGTGAACAAAAAAAAATCACCAAAGCATGTAAAGAAACAGTAATTCCTAAATTAAGATTTAAAATAAAGTAAATTTGCCGTTGACATGTACTCCACGTAGATACCTACTGCTCATGTTTTAGACATAGGAACAGACGCTTCCTCATTTAAAATCATAAATTTGTTACTATTTTTACTGTTATAATCTCATCCTGAAAAAAGTTTTAACTCAATATATCTTCATGTGTCTTGAATGAGACAGCCCTTTTGTTGCATCCCTTCACCAGTATGCCCCATGATTAATGTAATCCAGAAACGAGATACTGCAGTACCACATTCAAGACATGACATGACAGCACGACGCTGATGGTAGGTCTACTTTTGCCCTGTAGATCACCGTCGTGCATTGAAGTGACTAATCACATTCGAGACACATTTAAAATCTTCGTAAAACAATTGACAAGTACGAACTAGAGCAGAGCTTAAGCGAGTTACTAGAAAAATATAACAATTATTACAGTTGGAGACATGTTCTTGAACTAAAACTAATCTTAATGTAGTATAATATTGAAAATCGAAATGCTTTAGTCACACCAACCAACCCACCAACCAACTCGCATAAACATTTACCTTTGTAAAAAGGTTGATGAGAGTATTCAGTGCGTACTTGTTTACATGTAAGTTGTGTTGGTACTAGGTACCTATGATGTGTTCCGTAGTTCCACGCCAATGCGGACCCCCTTATTAGTTCCTTCCTGTTTTATGTTCCAGATGCCTTTGTTACACAACAAATTCGTTGGTACATTACAACCCTAATTTAATTGCGTTCGTTACATTTTGATGAAAACAATTTTATTAATTTTAGATCAGTGCCGTACTTCAAGTGACTTTTACGTAATACTAATATTTAGAACAAACATAGAGTGAGTAAACTGAACAATGTGCTTAAAAATTTACTAGGTAGGTAGGTATGAATAACCAAAATTTTAACCTATAGATTAATGATTGGCCTCCGCTGCGTTCTACCGCGACTTACAATCACTAATCTATGACATAAACCATTTTGGAACCAAACATTTATCGCTGGCTGTCGTCATTTATTTATTATCATTGTAATATTTTCCAAACAGTTACTCACATAAAATAACAGTACCAAATAATAAATAGGTACATAAACAATTTTGAATTTTCCGACAGATTAATGACTCATACGTGTATGATATAAAACGCTTACACTAATAAGATCTTGGCGCGAAAACCTTTCCATTATGTAAAATTGGACTGGACCCAAATTTTTCAATTCTCGTGCATATGAATAAAACTTTAAGTACTTTATCGCATAAATCATGTGAACCTTCTTTTCAAAGCTAAAATAATATTAACAGTTTATGTTTGCCCTCAACTCTTTTTCAAAAGTTTTGAATCAATTGTTTTTTATGAGTTACTTTTTATATTATTTAATATATCATAGAAGAAAATATAAAATTTAATTACTACATTTAAAAACCTAATAAAAATCATCTGTACAATGGAGTGTGCCCTTAGCACTGGCTGCATTTCCACGCTGTATAGTGATGTTCAACCTCTGAGCGAAATGCAGACCAGCGTTACGATCACGACTCTCTTTTTTTAGTTTTACATTTAAAATTTTGAATAATCTTTTGAAATTCGCACCCCACGAACCCAGTCTCGAAACCAAACGGCTCAAATAATAATATTGTTTCTTAGTTATAGTCTAAAACATTTCATTATTTTCAGTATTTAACTGAATATTCAATTAATATTCCTAAATAAATTTTGTGGTAAATAATTCATGACAATTTTTATATACCTACTTATCTAAAATGCACAATACAAACTTCCCGCTCGACCTACATTACATACAACCAACCTTTTAGAAAGCTATCCCTTACCTATTTTTTATGATATCCAAAATATGATTTATGCAATCCAATGTTGTGAAAAAAAGGATATTTTTTTTAGATCCGAGCACATAGTTAAATACTAATATGATATAAGTAACATTTTAGTTTAGAAGTGGTTTTTTCCTTTCCCATTACTATCCTTACAAAATTAAGGTGTTTCATCAAATATTTAGGTTACTTTGTGAAATTTTTGTTTTTTGCCTCCCTAAATGAAGAAGATATTTTATAATCTCCAGAAAAGACGACCCCATCTGTTATTCGATCCGAATGCATATTGAATACCTACCTACCAATCAACCATGAAACTATGAAATAGACTCTACGTTGAGAATCCATAAAAATGTAGTGTAAAAGTGATTGTAAAATATGTTTTCCTTTTCTGTCTGCGGACTTCTATGTTGTAATTTTTTTATGTTTTTAAAACTTTGTATCGGGCATATTAAGTTTTGTAATTCGGTACCGATTGGTTGTCTTTTAGGTATGTAAAATATCAAATGATATTTAGATTTGTTAGATTTATATAAATAGAATACAGTTATAGAACCGAGTAGGATGCGAAGGGGCTACAGAATTATTACATTTGTACTTATTTTATACTTTTGCGACTAATTATTTTTTTTCTATTTTAGTTTATGTAGCCTGTACCTAAACCTAAAAAAAATTATCAAAGGAAAAGTGTTTTCTTTATACAAACATTGTGTATAACATTTACAATAATTTTGTCTTCCTTTAAATTACAATTACAACTATCTTCTAAGTTTCCTATCAAAAATATTTATTTTAAACGACATGAAGGCGTGCTTTTGTTGTTTGAAATTTGGCGCGTCTACAAGTCGGAGAGCGTCAATACGGAAATGCGACAACAGCGCGACCCGTGGCAGCGCACTGTACTAGCGACTTGTTCTTTGCGGCGTCCTCCGATTTTATTCACGGAAAGTGTATCGCCATATTGCTTCCGTGAATTCAGTGAAATATTTGTGCATTTCTCTTCAATTATGACTATAATATAGAAATGGAGTGATTAAAAACAATCCACAATTGATTATTAACACGTGGGAGTGAGTTAGGTGAGACTCAGCTGCTGGCATAACACGAAAAGGGTGAGTTTTATTCTTTCTTTGCTATGACTATATGGCCCAATATTCCACGGGAGTTCGATCCGCTATGCGATAATGAAACTTAAAAAATGCGATTAAGGTTAATAATTGCGCGGTTTTTGTTATGTTTATTTACATGAATTTGAAAAGTTTAACGCGGTTTTCTTAATTTTATCTGTCGGATGTAGTAGGGTTCGGGGCGGGTTTGTCGTGCTCATGTTCGCGTAGCAGTCGATACACATACACGTATGTAGGTACATGTGGTTAATGTGAACGATCGTTTGTACTCGTAGGCACGGCATGTCGTTCGAGAAGATGGAAGTTGTTAATCCAGCTGAGAAGGAGGCGAGCGAGGTGCTGCACTCGCTACTATCTGTGGAACGTCGGAGTGTGGACAGCAAGGAGGCCATCATAGTGTCCTTGCCGCAGGACCAGAACGGCAGCGGCGAGTACGGCGAGGGGGCTCAATGGCACACTCCAGTCATGGGACAGCACTCCGTATTTGAAATGGGGGGAGCACAAAACATGCAACAGCATAACTTCAATGGCCATCAGGAGCAAGTATGTAACTGTACTACATTATTCACAAGCTAATTTATAACTTTCTAATGTAACATGAATCTATTCACAATTCATACATGTCCATTCTATTGATGTGCTGTATCAATTTACAATCACAATTTATGACTTTGCTCACTGGAGTGTTTACCGTGGCAAATACTGATTAGATGATTTATTATTACAGGTTCTCTGGCAAGGGCATACAATACAAGTGGAAAATGGTGACAATAACATGCAGAATATGCAGAATGCTTACATTGAGTTCAATGTCAATGAGGCGGGTGAAATGGATGTGGATACTAAGGTCAAAGTTGAAAAGAAAGCCGGAAAAGGAAGGAAAAAGAAGGCAGAGTCGGACAGTGATGATGATGTCTTTGACAACAAGTTGGAAGACAACCCTTCACAGGTTATATCATTTTACATGTTTATTGAAATTCTGAATTACATTTTTCAAAGAGTTTCAAATTCCAAATACATGAACTGCAATCATGATCACTTTGGTGTGCTTTATGCTTGTGTAAGCTAGTACAGGTTTTAGGTGATAGTCTGAATCGTCTTTGGCATCATAGGTCTAGATAGAGAAAAGATGGGCTAGTCTAGTATTTGCCTACAATAAATAGCCTAGTAGTTACCTAGCAGGTACAACAGGTTGTATACCAATACTGAAGCCCATACAGATTAAACCTTAAAATATCAGCAGTGAATAGATTTTACAGCGCTGCAGCATCAAGCCTTGGAATTATCTAACAAGTTACATAGGATAGAAGGGGTTTCTTCTCTACCTCAAGCTTCTTGTACCAATTATTAGGACTATGTTTTAACCCTGGTCATCAAGTCTTGCAATAAAATTTACATAATATGCAATGAGCTTGCATGTGGTATTAGTTTAATTAATAATAACTATGTAGATATTTGAAGGTAGCTTGATATTTGGTAGTTTTTGTTATTGTCAAAGGAATTCGCCTCTGTTCAGCATACTGCTATTTAACTACATTATATCAGTTAACTATAATGGATAGAAGATACCAGATGGACAGAGCTAGTTATTAATCAATGTAGACACTATTAAAAAAGTTGGCTGTTTCTACATAAATTTGTGGAAATGGTTTTTCTTATATTTCTTGGTAAATTATGTGACATATACACAACAGTATTTTATTTAAATTATCTTAAATTAAAGTGATTTATTGAATAATGGAATTACATTAATACCTAAAAAATATTAAAATTATTAGATTTAATGTCACCAACAATTAAAAATAACTTATATATTTTAATAGTATAAATAAACTAATTTCAGGTGAAAGAGAGATTGAAAAGAGGGTGTGACTGTAAAGACAACTGCTATAGAGGACTGAACCCAGAGGCTGTGTACCGTCACCGTCTTAACATAGCAGAACTGACCAAGAGTGAACATGACATGTACTTGATGGGCATCACAATGGCCAGCTTGGCTAATCCCGCCGAAACTTCTAGACACAAGGTCAGGAGGAGACTCCGAGCCTGCTATGTATATCAAGGTAGAAAAGTCTGCCTTGAAGCTTTTCTTTATCTCGAAAATGTTACCCACTACCAGCTGAAGCGTATCAGACAACATGTCATGACCCATGGTGTCGCACCTCGGATACATGGGAACGTTGGTAAAAAGCCTTACAATACTTTTACTTTGGATATATACAAACATGCTACAAATTTTTTGAAAGAGTATTTAAAACAGCATGCAAGTTCACCTAAAGATGTTCTGCCTTCTGGGGATGGTAAACGCGTCAGTAAGGCCGTCATCATTCAAGGTGACTCACGGAAGCACTTATTTGAGGCTTATAAGGAATATGGGGAGATATTGGAACCAGGAGTAAAACTGATGGGATACTCAACGTTCCGTGCCTTTATGAAGGACCAATTCCCACATGTTAAGTTTGCAACAAAGAAACAGGAAATTCCAAAGGACATGGTGCCTTTCCGCAGCGGAAAATGTATGTCGTACGACAAGAACAAGGACCCAGTGAGGATACAACAGGAGAAGGAGAAGGCGGACGCGAAGAAAGCCGCGCTCGAGGCCAAGAAGAAGGAAGAACACGAGCGCGAGCAACAGGTACAGCAACAAGTACAACAGCAGCAGCAGCAGCAACAACAGCAACAACAACAGCAGCAGCAGCAGCAACAACAGCAAGTGCAGCAAGTACAGGTGCAGCAGATGCAGTCAGGTGGACATGTGGTGCTGCATCAGCAACAGCAGCAGCAAGGTGGCATGGGCCAGCAGATGCTGGTGCCGCAGGTGTCGCAGCACCAGTCGGTGATGCCGCAGCAGCACTGCGTGCAGCCGCTGGGCGTGGGCGAGGACGGCGCGCAGCCGGTGGAGATGGCGCAGCAGGTGATCCCGCTGGCCGTGGTGCAGCAGCAGCAGCAGGCGTACATCGTGACGCCGGTGTCGCACTTCCAGACGCGCGTGCAGGGCGCCTGGTACAGACATTGACGCGCCGACGTCGCGTGCCTGTAGTCGCCTCGCACGGAACCGGTGGCGCAGTTAATGGCAATAAGTTGCAAGAGTACGTAGTGAGTCACGCCTGTTCAGTATTGGTAGGAGCCGATGTGTACGGACTATTTATAAGGTATAAACAATATTTACACCAAGTAGCATTAGCTATAGTTTATTTTTTAATTTAGTCGTTTTGAAGGGGATGACTTAGGTAGGTATTTTACATATTGTGTGTCATCAGTTTATGTAGATACGAATGCTACTTTTGATTGGCGTTCGAAGCAATTTTAGTTTCCATTATGAATTTATCGGCGATTGAAAAACAATCAAGAAAACAGTTTGGTTAGGAATGAACTCCAGTTGTCAAAAAGCAGTGCCTTTAAAATGTGTGGAATTAAGTCATAGGTACTAGCAGTTTTATCTTTTCAGTAACAAATATTAGAAGTAAAGCATAAGATCTTTGTTTATAAATTTAATCAACTTTCATTAAATCAAGTTAAATTATGTATATTTGCACACATATCAGAATGGTATTTATAATTGGTATTTATGAATTATTTTGCGTCATGGCATTCTTTAAATACTTAGGGAGTAAGTTTCATTTTTAATTACTATAAAATGGGATCGCAATATGTACAAATAAATAAAATACTAATGATAAAAACATGATCCACCACCACTTATTTATCTGAGACATGGATTTTTCTAATTTTTATAAGTTGAAAAAAAACTAATTCTGGAAAAAAATACGGAATATCAAAAAATAACATAATTAGTTTAAAAAAAGTAACATTTAGTAAATTACTCTGCAATAATTTGCTAATTAGTTAAAAATCATTTTACTTCCAGTATTGCGATTCCTTATGTTTGTGAATTTTAAGTACACTTGTTTCTGTAATTTTATGAGATATTGCATTCCATTGTTTAATGAAATTGTAAATTGAATAAAGTTTTTGATTTCGCGATATCAAATAAAATTACCGAAATTCAGAACAAAAGACATTCTAGTTAGGGTATATCATTATTGTGAGTTTTTATTTATTGATTATCGCCAATTTTAAAGCGTTTTTATAACCATAAAATAAATATAATGGCGTTATTTTATTTGGATAAATAATCGTTTTTGTGTAGCCAACATTGAATGAGGCGAAATTGAAAATCTCAATAGTTTTTTTTGGTTTCCTAAGGTAAAAATATTTAAGTAGTGAATAAATAACAATAATGTAATTGATAGAGTGTGTAATCAATTTAAATATAGACAGTACAGAGATGTGCCTAGAAATTATGCTTACTTACGTATTTTTATAGTGCAATAATCCGCCAGGTTCGAAGCAATCCATCGTGAATGAATATCATACGGCTTTAAAAGACAAGAGATAGCCTGACATTGCATTTAAATCCAATTAATATTACAAAAAAAAAGCTAAACATAAAAGACGTGTTTGCATTACAAATGTAAGGTGATAACAACTCTTAAAACACATGGGTCTCAAATGTTAAATAATTCTAGCTTCTAAGTGCCTGTCATCCACAACACTTAATGGATTGTGTCTACATACCATCATACCTATTTTAAGCTTTATTATTGGGAGTGAGTTAAAATTTACTTGTGAGCTAGAAACAATTTCGATCTGCTCTCCACATATTTTTTTCATACTGTTTTAACAAACTAAAAAAAAAAATATGTGTATAATAGGTATTTAAAAATATGTAGGTACCTGGTTACATAGGTGCTGTCTAGGTTTTGACTATCCAGTGATGAATATATATTAACAAAATATTAGGTTTTATTTAAGAAGTGCAATGTCGACTGACTCGAATGACGCCTCTCACTAAATATTAATGTTAATACTTTTTGAATAACATAAGATTTTAAAAATATATATTTTTGTACTGTTTTAATTTGAAAATTGAGAGAGGTGAAACAGTAAAAGTAATATTTGCTTCGAATCAAGGTAATTTGCCCCTAGCATGGTATCTGGCATCTATGTTCCAAAATTGATATTGTAGGAAAACATAATGTGATAGAAATAAAACTTTTTTACGCTATTTCTTTTTTAATTCGTTGCCATCTAATTCTATTACCCGACTACCGTGATTTACAGACCGAGCGAGCAAATCGAAAGAAGTTCTCAGAGTCTACTGGAACAATCCGGAATTTGTATGTTGGTACGACTATAACTCGAGTATTGTTGATCGGAGTCTTGACGCAAAATATGCACTCTACTCAAAATGTGAAATTGGCGGGTTAATCAGGAAAGTTTGGATATAAGGCTCAATCCCTCAACAGGTGCACGAGATATTCTCGAGCTTACAGTTCAGAGCAGAGCGAACTACTTTCTAATAATTTTTCGTTCAAATCTTCTCGTGACCCTTCAGCTCAAATGACAGGTTTGAATATTGGGTAAAAAAAGGACAGGAAGCACGTGCTTTTAACCACGTGATTTTTTTATAAAGTAATCCATTTGGCCATGACACTGATTTGATTAATGACTTGATTTACACCGAAGAACTTGATTGATTAATTATTATTGCAAAGGACTCAAAATAATTCAATACTGTAGATTTCGCGAATAAATAACAAACATTATATACCGATTCGATCACAAAAAGCTGCACAGGACTTATTGGTCACCTACGCCTTCCTTCAATCAGCTCGTTGCACCAATTTCCGAAGAGTACCGAGGGTGTACGTTCATCGCACTCGTGTCTGCTTTATTGGCTGCGGCTTGTCGAGTCCGTTCATTTGATTAAATCCGCACGGGCCATTTCGTAAACACTCATTGTTTTGGACCTAACTGCCAGTCCACCAGTTGCCGCCAAGTCCGCGCGGTGTCATCTAAAAACCCATTGATCTGATTTTCTGAGAATGAAATTTTGGAAGTGTAGCACGAAAAGAGAACGCCGCCGATCCCTTGGTAAGAATTCAATTTCTTTATCACGAATATACTTTTCTGCTAAATTTTAGTAATTAAACTTAAGCTTAACACTTTAACATATTTAAGTTAATACTAACACGATCAGTAGGTACTATAAACGCCGTTTGATTTGTTTAGTTTCAGTCAATAATTCTTGCGCATTGGTGTTTAAACATGAAGAAATAAATTACGAACTGTAGTAACCCACTTTCGAGCTGTTATTTTTGCAATTTGTCTTCATTAGGGAGTCCGCGGATGTGATGAATCCTTTATTTAACCGAAGAGTCGGTGAACCATGATGCTTTACATTTGTTTTTATGTCTTAACCGTTTTTCACGAACCAACACCCTTTTCCACAAAAACAGTTCCATTCCTCATTTATTTCCTAAGACAATTTTAGACATTGTAACATGTGGAAACGATTCTACTTATTTTAACAGAACAACTTCAATTCGAAATTTTACAGGGCATGTAAACAAGTTGTCGAGAAATTAATAAGAAAATGTAAACGGATATCTGACCTATCAATTTTGCAAATTTACCTACTACTTTAAAAGTTTTTAAAAATAGAGTCGAACCAATTTAGTCGTTTGTGATAGTTCCCATCAAATACCAATGGCTATGTCTTTGTTAATTAAATAACTTTTAACACAACGGACTCAAACAAAGAAAACTCTTTTAATAAAAGTTAGCTGGAATGGTGCGTGACCTGCGTTTATATTGTGTTTGCAGTTTCAGTTAATACAAAGCTTATTGTTGTGTCCGGTCCCACGGAGGGACATAAATT
The DNA here is from genome assembly GCA_949316135.1 of Choreutis nemorana. Lineage (NCBI taxonomy): Eukaryota > Metazoa > Arthropoda > Insecta > Lepidoptera > Choreutidae > Choreutis > Choreutis nemorana. Next base: position 8,918,768 of record OX438598.1, read on the forward strand.
TGCAGTGGCAAATAAATGATTTAACCAATAAAACTGCTGTTAATATTAACACTGCTTATCAAACTAAATTAGAATTGACCAGTCTTTGTTTCATTCAAAGAGAATAATGAAACGAAAATTGTACTGCGTCCAAATTATATTTATCGCCAGATTATGGAGAGTGTTTTTCATTAAATCATTTAATGTAATATTTTTCTTCCGGTTCTTGAATTTTAAAAATCATGAAAATTCCTCATTTTATAAACACACAGCTTCATCTAACGTACTACCTATAAGAACAAACATGTTCAAAAGCCAATCTCTAAAAGTAAATTTAGTTGAGTAAACCACCTTACCTTAGCAGGTAAGTTTGCATAGTTATTTGTTTTGGAACTTGGCACTGACGAGGCTTGGCATTAAGTTCTCTCCCACTTAACATGTAGGCAATGCATATACATACATAGAAAGGCGAGATAGAATACCTATGTGTATAATGATTGCAAACGTATCTTGTGTCGGAGACCAGCCACCATCATATTTTTCTATAAATCAGTTGCCAGACGCCCACAGTTGCAGCGGAGACTGTCCGCTTGCCGCTAACGCACACCAAAACTATCTAGTTTCCTATGGTAGGTGTGCTTTGTCGGCAACACACAAGAACGACTACCTGCCAATTAATTTTTTCAAATACTTTTGCACGTCTAATACATACACCAAAAATGTTTTACACGGAGTAATTTAAACAGAGGCAAAGCATGTGAAGGCTAGCAAACTATCATGGCCATGAGTTCATGTCATCAAAATAATCTTTTAGTTTATAATATTCTACTCATTACACTTCTTAATAAGTGGCTTAAATTTTTGTATAGGCGAGGCAACAATGTTTAGTGGTAGTGGTACCTTGTGTATAATGTTATCCTAGATACAAATTTTAAGCTTAACCCCGCCCCGAACGTTTATTGGCATTTAGGTAACTAGCATGACATAAATGGTTCAAAGCAATCGATTTCAATCAGTCCAATAAAATTAATCCACTTATATGTGTTTAACTATTTAAACCCCAGACAGCAATCAGTTCCTAAAATATTAAGCGTGTGATTCCAAATATATTAAATTAATTGAATTTTACGTCCAGTAGGTATTGAATGACGAGTGCCATTAATAAGTTGCTTTAATATCGGTTCTATCTAATTTAAAACCAATAATATCGCCTGACGAAAATTGTCTAGAAAGCGACCTTAGTCATGACGTGTTTCTTGAAGTTGCAAGTGTACATTGAATTTTCATCCAACCAAGCATTGATAGCAACAAGTCCTCCTGTGTCCTTTATATTGGCAATGACACCGCCTTATTATTATGCTATAGGCGACTGTCCGGCACCGGTCTTTGTTACCTTCTCTATTGTCCTTTTCATGCTTTGGCTGCATGTAGTCTCTGCCTTTGCATTGAAATTTTTTATCTCGCCCATGTATGTATTCTCATTTCCTGCAATTAGAACGATGGCACGAGGCATTATACAGCTACGCGTTTTCTAGGGTATTTTTCATTCGTAGGGTTTTGTAAAAAACTTGTCTGTTTCTGTCTGTATTGTATTCTGTAAATATATATCTGTAATTCAAAAATGTAACCTCTAACTTGTATATTGTCCAGTTTATTAGAAACCTCCTAAAAACCGTTTTTTTAACAATAAATATATTTAAAGAGAAATACAATGTTTAGATATGTACTAGATCTTTCTAAAAAATAGAACCACTGTTAATAAATTGATTGAAAACAAAATAAAAATTATTTCTACTAAACCAATACTACAAAAACATACTAACGCACACCTAAGGTTCGTTACATAATATAACCCACTGCAGTAATCCAATCAAGGCTATACCGGCAACCCTAGGCCCTATCTTATCTTGTTCAATTGAAATTGATATTGAACTATTCATAATTTAATTACTTCTTCATGAGAAAAGCCAAATGCATCGTATTTCTTCCAACAATCAACCGAAATAGAACTAACTAAATTTAGCTATTACACAAACTGTTTAAACGCATTCCGCATTAACACCTAAAAAAACGTTGTTTGTTTTGCTTTAAAATATCTCGCCTTAAGTTTAATATATTATATACTGTCATTAGAAATAATTTGTTGAAGAAAAATCCTCTAGAGTAGTTTTTCCTAACCATAATCCTTGCGGAGATGATAAATTAAATGTCTTACAGGAGGCGAAGGTGAGGTTGTGTTTATCAATGATTCGTTCGTTATCATTTCGTCACATGCAGATTACATCACAGAAATAATGTTTGATGTAGGGCGGCGCGTGGCGGGAGCCGTTTTAGTTCCACTGCGGAAGAACGCTGTCGCTCCGGACGCGCCGCGACGCCAGTCGGACGCTCGCCACACAACCGATCTGTAACAAGGCGCGATTCCATATTTAAATATTCAAACAACTCTAACCAAGTGACGTTTATTTATTTTTTAATTCACGACCGCTTAGCGAATATTCAGCCGTGATATGAAAATACGTTTTGAAGTGCCCAACAAGTTGGAAATAACATTCGGAACAGGTAGTCAGAGTGTTTTTAGTATTTATTTTAATGTGGCTTATCAAAAGTGTTATTCGTCCTCTGGTTAGAGGTAGGTATTGTTCATTAAAGATAAAAAAGTATAGTTGTAGAATTGCTTTCAAAAATGAATGCTTTTCATAAGGTTACTCCCTAAAGAAGTAGTTAGTTTCATTTTGGATAAGTTTACTAATAGAAATGTACTGAAAACAGGAAGTAATTTTTCTTTAGAACTGTCGATTGGTTTAAGGTGGGTTCTTAATCTAATTTGGCATTTTAAGGAAAAATATTACTCGCCCATTTAAGTTTTAACTAAATTATTCAAGAAATTTGTATGTCTTCTTGTACTTTCATGCGGTTTCAAATTTACTTCAGGGAGTATTTAACGAATCTTAAATTTTACGTAGGAAAACATAATAGGAGGTATCTATTAGAAAATTTGGTTCCCTAAAAAGTGAACAACCTGAACGCAAAAACAAAATGGTGATATCGGAAATTTTAAAGTTTTCAAAGTCAAAGTCAATATGTTTTTTTTTTCGAATAGACTTAAAATAAGCACGTTCAAATCAGATTTTGAATCAGAATCTGAATTCCGAAACATTCTACGTTCATAAAATAACAATAATCGTATCACTATAACCTAATAATACCTTTACAATAACAACCTACATAAAGTACGTTGCTATGTGCAAAACCTTTTAGCTTGCCAATAATGCCCTCAAAGAAGGTTGTCGTCAAAAGAGCCTGTCCCGCCTGTCAATGTTACTCCGATCGGTTGTCAGGCGAATCAGATTGTTACTACTTGTACATAAGGTCTATTAGCGTAAACGAACGGTGTCGAGCACGTGACTAAGACTTCAGGAGCCTGAATGTTATCTGTCCATTGTTCCCTGAAGCGCCTAGATAAGTTAAAGTAGTTTGTTGACATCCTTTCCCTAAACCTCACTGCGTAACAACAATCTACCTAGTGAAAAGCTTTCAATGACTGAGGTGAGTGACCGGACAATTGGTTCAATCGTAATTAGTAAAGGCGTCAGGGACTTTTCCAATACAATTGACACATGATTTTTAGAAGGGTTCATTTTTTAAGACATGACATTTAATTATAATAAACATGTTTTGTCCTCATTTTTTACCAAAATTTTACATTTCCTCGCAATTGACGTCGATCAACGTCATTGTGGTCAGTCTTAACCAAATTTTTTCTAACAAAGTAAATTTTATATATTAAATTACTTCTATTAATGTTAATTCCGGGAATATTTTGTCGTTAATATCGTTATTAGGTAGGGTGTTCGGCATAACAAGAGCTACGAGTAATTACTCCTCCCTCCCGAGTTGGTAACTTACTATGATATATCAGTATTACATATTGATATTGATAGCATGTTCTTGCCATCGGTCAATTTTTTGCAAAATTACTAGATTTTATTTTTACAATTTTACAGAAAATCTTTATAATCAAGTTTAGTCTAAACCTACCTAATTAAGGAGCTGTCCTTGAAAATGTCCTATTCATAAACCTGGTTGGCAAACTTTTGTAGCTGAACAAATTGCATGAAGTATGCGCTATTTATCTTATGTATGTTAAGTTGGCAAGGTCACCACACAATGGATCAGAAATTGCACCAACTTCCCTGGTAAAACGGCCCACTAAAATATTAGGATAGTATATTTTTATCATCTTTTTCAATAGAAATATATTCATTCAAATCGTAAATTTCGAAACCAATCGTGTCTAATGAAACAATTCAATAGAAATTAAATTATTCTGAGTTGACCCAAATTTATTCCGGACCTCAACTTGACGTTCTTCATCTGGGATTTGGGTCTTATACCTCTATGTATTTAATATTAAATCTTTTATTTCATTATTATGTCTACGATCCGTTTTACACACCAAATTCAGATTTTTTTATTTTGTACTTTTTCCCCTATCATTCTTGATCCCCTTAACGACTTTTTTGAAACACCTATTAGAACGGTGACCTATTAAGAAATGTATTTATTTATTGTTATTATTATTACACGGCAGATTCCAATTGCAGTACTAAAAATAATTAAATTACACACTATTCAATTTAAAAATGATGTAAAAAAGAATTAATAAATAATTAGGAAAAAAAAAAAATTATGTAAGAAGAATATCACTATATAGTATAAAAGTCGCTTCCCGCTGTCTATCCATATTTATGCTTAGATCTTTAAAACTAATTTGATGCGTTTTTTAATAGGTTGAGTGATTCAAGAGAAAGGTTTTAAACGTGTAATACATGCATAATATCCGTGCGAAGCCGGGGCGGGTATACACATGTATTATTGAAATGCATATATATAATAACATAATATATGTGTCTTGAGACTGAGTTACTAAAGAACGTAAAACATTCAGGTCGAATGGGTGTGAATTTGCACATAATAACAAATGTTGCCACTTTGAAACATTTGTCAAAAAGTATGTAATGATATATAATATAGTATAATAGAATGAAATATTTAATCTAGAAGTTAACTTTATTTACTAAACGTGTTTAATTTGTGCGCATTGTGCCATACCGTGTCGTGACTCTTTTTTTTACAAAAAAAAAAAACATTACTGTATGTAGTAAAAATATTGTTTGATTGTGAGATGTTAATTTATTCCACTAGATCAGAATAATGTATGAAAACGTAAATACCAGAAAACCGTTAGGTAATAAAACTATTAAACTGTAATAATTTTATTATTTAATGCTTACTTAACTCTGAATTATAGCTTTGCAATAAGAATTTTATTTCTGTTAAAAAAAAAAAACAAATGAGTTAGCCAATCCGCTTTTTAGATATGGCTGCATAAAACTTTTTACTGTGCTCCATGCAGTAAGTTTACATGTCTATACCTCTATGGAAGTATCTACATGTCTTTGCAATTTTGCACCGTCACTGCAGAGCTCGTAAAATGATTTGCTCGAATTATCAGCAATTAACGGTGGATAGAGCGAAGCGCAACTTTTCTCGTCCAGCGCATGAGCCATTTCACTTTGACCAATCTGTATCAACTGCGCATATTTTTTCTTTGTGTTTACTCTACAATCGCCTCGTCAAAGAAGAAGTGAATGTTTAGCAATTCTATTGAATATTCATTCACTTTCGATTTAATCATACATTGAGAATCGATTGTTTTATTCCGGTCTTATTAGCGGTCGTAAATCTTCACAGCCTTTGTTTAGGAATATTTGATTTCTTACATATATAAATTAATTACTTACACTGGAGGGTATTTGCATTAATATCCCATTAGAGGAATTGAACGCAGATTATTTCCAATTAAGATGTATCAACTGTCATTTTTATCTGCAGTAATAGATAGAGCTGGTTTCGGTCTGTTTGCATTGTAGGCCTAAATAACTTTACACCACGGAATCTCGGAACTAAACACCTCGGATATCTTGTCCGAATTCCAGCATTTAGCTATTCTTGATAATAAATGGCTGAATGTAGAATTGTGGCTAAATGTAGAATTGTTTGCGGCCGCGTTGCTGGAAAATTGGAATACCAACCAACCTATGTACAACACTTAGGTTTTATGCCGTAGTTTTTATACACATAAGGTATGTAAATTATTAGTTGGAAACATGTTTTTGTTCTTGCATTGAGTTACACTATTTTGTCCCACCTAACTTGCATTAATGGGCAATTGTTTGTACACCTTAGGTACACCTACGCTTTCATTTATTATTCATCGGTCGTTCGTTCCTCTTTCAACTTTTTTGTTTCGCTTTAAACCGTTTCAATTCTCCCACTTAAGTTTAACTCGATAATCGAAGACAGATAACAAATCATCTCGTTTTATCTCCGATTGTCCGAGAGCAAACAGATATCAGATATCTAACGCTTTCCAATACCCAGCAATCAGGGACCAGTTGTGGTTCGGTGAACACTTTGTTACTGTATTCTATGATACAATTTTGTAAAAATACTATTTTAAACCGTATATCTGACGAGTAAAGTTAGTTTTGTGTCGTTTTTGAGGAAGGTCATGTCAAAGGGTAATGTCGGAAGTGGACAACGTCAGTGTGAGTGTAGTGGCAGTCGGCGCTTGCTGTCGCGTGCGCAGAAGGATGCAGTGTTTTGGATTTCGTGGTGAATATTTAACTCCATCAAAAGTTAGAGTCTCCAGAATTTGGAGGCACGATAGTTTAAAATGACACTATTCAATCTGAATTTATCGATCCGTGAAATCGATTTCTTGCCTACGAGAATTCTCGATGCCAAGCATTAACAGTTTACATAGCTTGTTGTACGAAGATAGCGTGATGAAGATATTCATATTTTGATTGGTAGCAAGTAGGTAGTAGTAATCAAGCGCTTGAGCGGCGCGCGCGTATGTATGTGCCGTATCAAGTATCGCATCTCAATCGCACAGATGAAGTTCGCCTTCTTCGTTACCAAAACCCAGAGGCTGGGCAAGTATTTATCCAGTTTTATAAGTTTTTTGTGCGACGTTTTTTACTATCGGTGAACAAAGGTTGCGATAAGTTGGCTGTTAGATTTTTTTTTCAGTTAAGTCATTATCTCGTTTGAAATAAAAATATATTAACCTGTGTTCGTAGACATCGATAGGTATAATCATTTTTATTTTGTTATTGGTTTGAGTATAGTTTACTTGTATGCAGGATCTAGTAATGTAGATAAGAACCAGTGTTATTGTACTTCTGTTCTTATTTTTTGACGAAAAAATAATTGAATTTTCATATTAGTTCGAATTGTATCCGAAATGGAATATTTAACGTAAAATATTCCTGACTCAAACATTTAAAATTTTAAGGGATTTTTCGTGTCGGTTTTCGCTAAACAAATTACGCTGACGATGTTATCTCTGTAATTTTTTACGTTGAAAAGCTGGTGCGAAAATGTAACTGGATTTAGCATAGGGCTGAGATTTTTCCGATGAAATTATATTACTAGTTTTATTTGTACTTGTATTTGAAAAGGATAAAAATTATTATATTTATTTCGTTGGCAAACCTATTTTGTTTAAACTAATTCAGTCTGACGACATTGGATCATATGTTATAAAAAAAAATTGGCCCTAACTTTTTTTTGGTGCTACAGGTGAGAAAGGGTCATAAATACGATCTTATTAAATCATTATTTACCTTTATTAAGCGTTGCGAGGTAACTACTGCAGTTAGTTATGCTTGGAAAATTTAACATTTCATTTATATAAGAAGGCTAGGTTATGGCTATATCATTTCGGTGGTAAATTAATATAGCGTAACAGCAGAATGTATAATTAGCTTTCCTAGAGCACGTGGGAACCCGGAGATCGTAACACAAAGGAAATTCCAGAAGGGGATCCTGTTAAAATGAGCTACATTTTCAAGTACAGGTTTCCTTATATGAACCTGACAAAGCAACTTAAGTTGGGAGAATGCCCGTGGAAACTTTAACATTATGTTATTATGATAACAAGTTTAGTTCTCGAGCTTGTGTGTCGTTCAAAGTTAGTTTGAAGCCTGTTTTGTTTACACATCTATACACATCTATCTATCCTTTTCTATCTAACTTAACTCCTATCTAAAAAATTAAACGGCAATACTTTTTTTCCTATAAATCTGCCAGGTTAGCAAGATAGCTTAGCAAAATAGTGGCGAAAACTGACTTTATAGTTAAGGATTCAGCAAAGTGATGTGATACTCGAAGTACCCATCTCCAAGTGCATTGATATATTGGCCAAGTAAGGATAAGACTACGATGGGTTCCTTAAGCGTGATTAAAATCATGATATGAAAATAAATAAAACACTGTAAAAAAAAAATCTGCGACCTCTACTATCTTTAGGGACGAACAAACAAAATAATAAGCATTTCGTATTTATGCCACTTGACTACAGAACCCTAAGAAGCAATAAGTTTTATAACAGTCCTCGGGTTGTGTCCAACTGCCATAACAGCTGGAAATAGAAGCAACGCGGAAATTGCAATAGAGTTGCATTAGTAGGATGATGTGCTGTTGATGAGTTCCAGAAACTACTTGCGTTATAGATTTGTTTTTTCTTGAAATGACCATCTTTGTTAAAGATGATTATCGGAAGTGGACTGGGTTAACCTATTTCAGTTTCTTGGCTCAATGTCTTGTTTTTAGTCACAATTACAGGTACTCGGCTTTTGAATAGGATAAATAGGGAAATAAGGTCATGAATGTTGGCCTACTCTTTCTGAAGATGATCGGTAGACCAATAGCTAACACTATAATGTTTCATGCTTTTCCGTTTTTGGAAAAAAGTGTGCAAAAAAAAAACCTCTTGATCTTTTAATTTCTTTATTTGAAAAGGAATGTTTATAAAATAAACAAACCTTCTTCTAAGACGGATGAATCGAATTAGTTGTCGTAACAATTGACAGCCAAACAGAATTGTTTGTTATTTTACATTACGCACGACGCGACATGTCCATCTGTATTGGAAATGAACGATGAAAGACCGCTCAAATGTAGGAAACGTTCGAAAATTTTCTTTTCAGCTTTACCTTTGCCGAAGGTCAGTGAACTGGCGTTGAAATGTCAAATCTATTTCTTACTTTCGGGTCGTCTTGGTAGTTTCATGTCCAGCTAAAACTGATTGGCATCTAGCGTGTTACCTTAAAGGTCACATAACAATGGAATCACAAGCTTTATTGTACCGGTTAAATATAATGTAGAGCTTTTCCTTAAATTCAAGGTCATTTGTATTAGTTTTCGTGTAAAGATGTGTAGATTTGGTGTAGATAGACTAACTAGGAAACATATTTTAACTATCATCTTATACCTTCCCCTTGGAGGACGAATTTCGAAAAAGCGTTTCTTAGATACTGTGATTTCGAATTAAGTGTGAATTTTAGCTTCAAAGTTAGTTTTTGAAATTGTTTAGCTTTATTTCTATGAATGTTTGTTAGGTAATCTCAAAGTCCGAAAACGCTAATTGAGCGGAAAAATCTAGTGATTTATACTTGTTACAAAACATCAACATCGCGATTTTTTTTAATGGCAAACAGAGAAAGACCACATCGGAAAATTCTTATTGGCACTTTCAGATCAGCTCTCAAAATACGTGTAAATAAATTGCATAATTTCGTTAACACTGTATTTTCAAAAGTATTTATTAAGTACATTAGTTATATATTGCGACAAAGGGCTACCAAGGTTGCTGTAACGATATCACATAGTATTGTTTACCTACTTTTATGTTAAACTATTATGTACTTTGCACCTGTTGCCTTAAGGTTAAAAGTGTCAATTCATTAAACACTAAGAGGTATTTTGTACTTTAAGCAAATAATATTATTATCTGTCTATTAGAGAACTGTACGTGACTCTATCCGCTTGTTTAATTCCTTTCAACGTTTATTTAAGTGCACAACTCACTAACATCCCGAAACTACTTCTATTTTATACTAATTGTCAAATTTAAGATAGAAAAAGAACACAGTATGAGTTTGGCGAATAAAATGCAAAGATATGAAACTGAAGAACCTTCAATGGAAATTTAAAATGTTTATACTTTCAATCAACGAAATATACAACTTATTAACCGTAGTGTAGGGGTTCTGATCGATATAAGAATCGTGCTTCAATTTCCTCTTTCCCAGCAAGTAATAAATGCTAATTAGTCACGCGAAACAAAGTTTCCTTTGCCTTCTTTTATGGTATCTCTAAATCATGACTATGACACAGCACATTGTCCCAATCGAACTTTATTGTTACTATTCTTTAGGCCACAAACTTCCTGCTTTTGCTTTATTAAAAATGTAATAAACAATATTCTACTCGTATCTTTACTGAATAACCTATCCGTTCCTCCCCCTTACCCCTACCTGGAGCTTTCAAATTTATTAATTCTTAAGGGTTTATTCTGTCAATGTTTCTTTTTTTGCTCGCTATGACGATAAGGCAACAAATAGATACACTTTCGAATTTACGGAAATAATGGTTGCTAAACAAAGATTTAATCAATCAACGTTTGCTAATTGATAATTAAGTATGTTTACTCTATATACGTGGTGTGGCTCCGTTTTATACAGATGCGCTTGATTAGAAATATAAATAGCCCACATACTAGATTTTTTTGTAGGAAAAACTTTTTTCTACACCATACCTGTCATCAAATCTGTACCATCTTTAAAAATTAAGAGAAAAAGGAAAAAAGAAGAAAAACATTAAGTTTCTTAAATTTTAAACATTAATTCATTACGTATAACACATGGTTATAATGGCGGTAATACAAAAAAAAAATCTTAATCTTTAAATTATATATTTTTAATTAATTTAGTAATTTAATAAATATTTATTTGTGCGGCGATGGCTAAAGTTATGTACACCGGTATAGTCAAACATATCAGACATTCTGGTTATATATTATTTCTTTTTTCCCACGTTTTTATACACTCACTTTTCTTGTTTGTTTGTTTGATTGTCGTTCCGGTTGGATTTTTGCAACTCAATTTTGATGCACTTCCCGATAAGCTAACAGGCTGAAATTTTCACGGTAGCTTCAAACCCGATAACAATGCAATTTACAACTACAAAAACGGCTGGACCGATTTTGATCAAATTTGTATGATGTGACTTTTGAGGTAGTTCCCGATAAGTTAGCAGGCTGAAATTATCGGCAAACTGACAAACAACAAAGATAATAAAATAATTAATAGATTAAAAAAATCTAAAAACCCACGTTTTTAAATGTCCTAAAAATAAGAAAATAATCCTACGGGGTTGAAAGAGGGGCCACTCAAAACGTGGGGGCATATCTTTGCAAGTTACACCCACGATCTATACACGTCATGTAAATACATCCCATTAATAATCCCTTAAATAATATACGCCCTTAAGTAATTTTTGTTTTTTTACTATTCAGTTTTAACTGCCAAACTTGTCAATAAAAATGCATTTTGTCATTTTTAACCTATCAAAATTACTGTATATAACTGCATCTTTAAATAAGTGTGTTTTAGTAGGTACTGAAGTTCTTTAATAATGGAATTTCCTAAACAACAATATCTAATATAAAATATTCCAGTTCGACTTTCCTTTTCCCCCATTATTAGGCTGATTTGCGTCATGCAGCCTTACTCTTTGTAGAACAAAAAGTATTCGCAAAAAATAACCCTGCTCCAAAATACCTGACTAAAAATATGTTTCAGATATTTTCAGAATGTACGAAGTTATGTCCATTCTCTGAGAGTAAATTTACGTAGCATATTATCCAATTAACGTCATCCAATACGAAGTTACAACCATTGTTATGCAGGTATAATAATATAGTTAATAAACAACGTGTATGTTTGAAAACACTTGTTATTATGACTGCGATCATAATGATGGTTGAACTATGTACTTTACTTACGTGTTTCAGATTCTTATTATGAACTAAACGATCAACATTTGTTAGCTTTAATAGTGGCAAAACCTATTAAACACCTTTAAAAAAAGGTACCTCGTTTCACTATAGCACAAATCATACATCTGTAAACAAATATTTTATAAGTGTGAAACAGTGACATTTAAAGCTATCATGGGCAAACTGGAATCTAGATCATTGAGCTTATGGAGTTTAGTATTACAACTAGAGAAAGAGTTTGGTTAAAATTGAAACAAAAAGTATGAACGCGATAGAACATTAAAAAATCAATTACTAGCGGAAGGTTAAATCAAATCAAAACAACACTTAACATCAAGCGAGATTGTGGCCATTACACATGCATGCCTTCATAATAATCGGAGAAGAATAACATTTTCATTTTTATTTCCAGAAGCAGAATGCGACGGCTGCAACAGCGATGCCGACGAGGGCCGAAACGTAGGCGAGCTGCTGTTGCCTCAGTACGCGCTCGCTACGGGGGGACTCGCAAAGGACCACAGGCCCCTGATCACCTTCCCAGACAACAACAACTTCCACGCTCTCTCCGTTGCCGAATACCGCAGGCTACTGCTTTACCTCACCTCTGTGCCATCGTGAGTTAATTTCATACTAATATTATAACCTGCCTTGATTTCACGCCATTCCACATTTGGCAATGAGATAAATTTTAAGGAAGCATAGAATACATTCTGTCCAAAAAGAAAATTTAACTTCGACGAAATCATTGGCCATCATCATAAAAGCTAGTCTCTACATGCTCACAATCTTTATTGGGATGGAAAAACCCAAAAAATGTCAGAAGACAAATTGCAGCTACATTTTGTGGTCCTTAGATGGATATGATGTACCATATGATCACAATTTACCATCGCATTTCCAACATAGTTTTGCATTTTAAAGAGGATGTAACATGACCATTTGCCATCCATTAATAAGTATCCATGCATTCAATTAAATCATCTAATTTGTTCCCAACATATCAGAGGCGGTTAATGAGAGCAGTATCTATCAAATCTATGGAACAAACTAGTCGCGTTCCTTACCATATTCGTATAACTAAATAGGGATCGGCTGTATGGACTGGTTTTGGTATTTAGAATTAATTGCCCTTAAATAAGCTCATTAGACAGTTAAATACCCCTTAAAAGCACTCGCAGTGATGAAAGGCATCTGGTTAACTGGGAGCGAGATTTTTGAGCGTTATATTTACAGATGTTGATGTTGTTGCAGGTTATTAGAAGCGGATATGGGCTTCCATATAATAATAGATCGAAGAAAAGACAGGTGGAACTCAGTGAAAACAGTGTTACTTAGGATATCTGTGAGTATATAGATGATTCAACACTAAAAATTAAATTTACATTCGATAAAACTTGTCTAACGCATACATGCATAGTAGACTTAGACTAGATCAAAAGCATTATATCAAGTAGTACATTTCAAAATAGGAAAACATTTACCTATTTTTATGTATCTTCCTCAATTGGATCTTGATTTTTCGTTTCCAGGAGTTCTTCCCTGGCATCATCCACGTGGTGTACGTTCTCCGACCAGCCAGCTTCCTCCAGAAAGCTCTCTCGGAAGTCAGCAGTAAACTGTTCAAAGAGGAGTTCAGGTTTCGTGTGCTGGTCTGCTCGTGTATTGAGGAACTGTATGAATACTTCGACAGGTCGCAGCTGACTCCCGACCTCGGAGGCGAGCTGCAGTATTCTCATGCTGAATGGATTCAGCAACGGATAGTAAGATTCTTTGATATTACGAACTTTTCTTCTTTAGGCTCATGTAATGGGAGAAATGCTTATATGCCTTTTCATTCTTTACCCTTAATCTAAGCTTAAGACCTATACGCCGATAACATGAAAACACCGAACATTAGAGGGAATTTATAATATATTTTACGAAACATTAGTTACAACCTACAGAAAATATAATCAAATTCAATAATCAATCAGTACGATATTTAGAGATTGAATACATCATAAAAGTTACCTTAATAATTATGTAGATCATAACATCGGTTTTGCGTCTCTATAATATTTTAAACTTAACCGTTTTTGCCATAACTTTAATCAGTTAGCAATCACAGTAAAGTCCAATGACCCAAAGAAGCGATGATTTTAGAAGCCTATAATTTATGTTACTTAAAATGTCGATTGGCGCGTCTGGCTTCACAAGTAAATGTCTTGATGAAATGTAAAAAGTTATCTTGTGTTATAAATATATAGGTCAAACAAAATGAAATGAGAAAAGTTTATGAAAAGCGAGGTCTGAGTCGGTATCATTATCATAAAAGTTCCAGCGCTTTGCGACGTTGTTGTTTGCTTTTTCAATGTTTTTTTCAGCCGTGAAACTTGAATTCATTTCGAATAATATAACATACTTTTACCTCATAATGCATGATGAATTCCCATAGATTTATGTTATAAGTTATTATACTCTACATATATCTTAAAGTATGAAGAAAAATCTGTTGAAGCAGATTCTTACACACAGTTATCACTGCGTGATGAAAAACTTTTAAAGTAAGTATTTTTCTATTCAAACATTTGAAAAGTCAACAGGAACACAAAAAGTATTAAAAAAATGCATACTTATATACAATAGAATTGTTAGCATTTTGAAATTGAATACTATCTTCACTCATTTATTTTTGTCAGCTCCTTGCTTTGTGTAGATCTATTATGTGTAATTAAAAACCATATATTTATGACTAAATTTTTTATAATTTCAGGCTTTAGAAAAATTTTCGACCCTGATGAAGGACATCTCTAGTAAACTGGATGCCTTCATGCACGGCATTGAAGATTGCGATATGGGCAACGACCCGACACAAACCAAAGAATTATTAGACTGTCAAGAAACTAGGTAAATTACCACCTTACTTATAAAAATAATTTGAATCTATGTTTGTAATAGCTTGTGCCTGTGTGTGTCTGTCATATTTTTGTGACTTACCCACTGAACTAAGATTAATGTAATTTGTGATTCTTATTTATCCTTGTTTATATCAGCTGGAAATTTAGAAAAAGGAGAGACTTAATAGATAACTGACTCTGTAAATATTATTTATTAAATTTTGAATTCCAGGAATTTTTGTTTAAAATTTAATTGATATTTATTTAATTTCAGGTATAAAGCTTTAAAAACAGAATTATCGACGGCAACCTCACAAGGTGAAGAGCTGTTGACACAAATGCGGAAACCAAATCTTAATTATAATATTATTAGTCACGTCGCTGCCGTAGAAAGGTCTTTATTTTATACTTACTCATTGATAACTATTATTTACCTACTTTTGTTTTCATTAGTTATATAGGCCTACCTACCTATAAAAGTAAATATGAATTAACAGTATTAATGAATAATTAATTGAATTATAATATTTGACTATTTAAAAAATCGTCATAATTTAATGTATTTTTACATTTCCAGGTTGCTAGTGCAACTGGAAGAGACGGAAAAACAATTTGATAACTTTTGGGTGAAACATTCTACAAAACTGAATCACTGGTTAAAATTTAGGACGTTCTTATTGAATTTCAAACAAATGCAGGTAAGAGTTTATTCTTTATTTAGTATTCTTATATACATGCAAAACAAATACTCAATTATTATTCTTACTCAATTAAATTCTATGACTATGTAATGATTTTATTAGGCATACTTACTATGACATGGGTCTAAATTGAAAGTGTGAGTGCACCTTTTTCTTAGTCCTAAAGTCGAACATGGGTGTTTTTGGTGAGCATATCCTATGGGACATTTCTGTGTTTTTAGCTGGCCTAAACACAAACGCTTCTGATGTTGCTTTATGGTTAATGAGCTCTGAAATATCCGACATGTTCTCCTCTTCTCTATGACTAATCTCCGGTTTTTTGATTCGAATATCTTTTCGTTTCTGAGCATCCAATTGAAACGTCAACTTTTGAACCTTCCTTGTCTTCTCCTCTAAATTCGCTGCAAGTTCCTCGGCTTGCTTTCTCTTAGTATTAAAGTCAGTTTGCAATGTAACTATTTTACGTTTACATGTCTCCAACTCTGCTTTAAGTTTCTTGAAGTTCAACACGTTGATTTCCTCCAAGCATTGAAGCTTTTCTTTAGCGTGCTTCGCCATATTTTCCTGGTACAATGTCTCTTGTTCAACTTGGTACGACCAAAACGACATTGCCCTCATAGCTATATCCATTATCGTGTCGGGCCTCATGCCTGCTAAAACTATTGATTTAAAAGTATCGGAAGGCTTCAGGTCCGCTTGGATAACGTCGAATTTGTCCCGTAGTTCAGTTCCACAAGCTGGGCATGTCAATGCGTTATCAGTGTTTCTTTTGAACTCTCTTTTGCCATGTTCTATACAAAATGCGTGTGAACAAGTAGTGACCCACGCGTGGCTGTTAAGTGATTTTCTGCATTTGCGAAAATTGCAAATTATATCCATCGTCATTTTTAATTTTATAGACTAATAAAATTTGATTTATTTTGTTGGTTTTGTATAAATGAATAATTTTGAGGTTATATTTTTTATAAAATGACAATTAAAATCACCAAAAAGTTTGTAAACTCTTTAACCTTTTGTTGTTAGGTCCGGGTTACCTAAGGGTGAAGGAAAGAGAGTTCGCTAATTCAATTAAATGTATTCTTATTTTATTGTAGGCGGCTTTAGACGGTCATTTGAAGGTAGCATGCGACATGACCGAAGTCGGTGAGACGGCAAGTAGAGTCGAAAGTTTAATACAAGAGACTAACGACTTTGAAAAGCTATGCAATTGTGATCTCGATACAGCTTCAGCAGTAGTCGAAGATGGTAAGTTTTTCAAAATTTAAATTCCTAATACTTACCGTTCAAACGTTTTTGATGGTTTATAGTTTACTTTATGGGTTCTTTCTAAGACACAAATGACTATGGTCTGATTAGAAAGCAGAATGTTTTTTTTTACAGTCTGTAAGGTTAGGTATTAAAAGATATTTCTTGATTTTTTCTTAACTTTTTTTACGGGATTGCTTTTACGGGACTATTTTTCTTAACTTATATTTTTTTGTACAGGTGAATGTTTAATGAAGGACCCATTAAGTTCGGTTGACCACATCGAGTCAAAATGCGAGGAGTTGAGAAGAACGAGTGCTCTACTCATAGACAAGATACAGAAAAGAAATCTATTACTTACCAAAGCTAGAGAATTAATGGATAGAATAGACAAGGTAAAATACTTAACTATTATTAAGATTATGGTCTTATTATGGATTTTTTTTGTGAATTATCCCTTAAATTACGAATGAATAGATTATATTAGGTATTATTAAAGTAAATTAAATGAATTTAAGTTTGTGATCATTTTAATTTAATTGAGAAGATGTCTAACTATCGAGTAGGTAGGTCATCTATCCTTTGACAGTTTTTCGGTGATTGAAACCGTATTCTATAGTCTCAACTCTTTAATATTAAATTCTTTCCTACAAGTATAAATCTATACCTTACATTAAATACGTCTGTTTTGATAAATGAGATCACAAAGTCACCGTTGGTGTTGCTAGGCAAATGAATGGTGCACGACCGGTGTGGAGATCCTGGCGGGCGAAGGTGGATTGCTGGCCGTGGATAAGCTGCTGGAAGACGCTGCTACCTTCGGGCTGACGGCGCCAGAGCAGTTTCGAGATATGCTGATGCAGTCAGCTACTCAAGAAACCAGAGCACTGGTTACGCAAGTATGTAGCGATTCTTAAATCACAAAATTAGATTAGTTGTTTTCTTTTCTAGTTCTTATCAAATTTTTTATTAAACACGAGTAACTCATTGCAGCATATATATAAGTACTATGCTGAACTAAAAAAAACTGCTTGATTGCTATGGTTTGCTGACCAATTTTCAATTTCTGCCGATCAATTTCATTTCTCTGCTAATAAAAACTTGAATACTATGCGAACTCTTTAAACTTAAACACCCGTAATTTTTGTACACCTAATGTGTGTGTCCTTCCTATACTCTTTCGTAATTTTTTGGTGTGTACTTATGAATGCGTAGTGATGTATGTCCCCGGGTGTAGGTGTCGCAGCGCGTGGAGGACGTGTGGCTGATGGCGTCGGTGAAGCGCGCGAGCCTGCAGCGCGCCGCCGCCCGGCCCGCGCGCCCCGTGCACGCCGTCACGCCGCAGGCCGTGCCCGCCGCCATCACCATCGCCGCCAGGACCGTGAGTAGCTTATACATAGTCACCCACTCTTGATATTACTACAACACCTGCTGGTTAGCAAGTTTGACAGTGGCGTCACAGTGGTTTCACCAGTTTCACTAAGCACTCAGTCCTACCACTGCAACTCCCGTTAACCAGGGTCAACAGTGGCGTTTTAAGAAACGCTCGATTTATACTTAGGTGACAGTTTCTGTTTCACCACTGTTACTGCTGATAACCTGGATCAACATTGGCGTCGTTTAAAACGCCATGAGCACGCGCACTGTGAAACCCTTTATTAAGGAATATACTGTCATACCACTGCAACTCCTGTACAGCAGGATCAACCGGTGTTCTATGTTATTTCATGTCATTCGTCAGCATGTCGCCATTACCATCGCCGCTTAGTCTGTAAGTCACTTTTTTATTTATCTTTTTGAATAAGCAGACGGTTCACTGGATGGATAGTGAGTGATCGCTGCTGTCTATTAGCTGTGTCCATATCGGATGGACCCGCGATAGGTGATTATGGGTCGTGTAGCGTGGATCATTGATCGTCCGGTGTAAGCCCAGCTGTGGAATATCCAACGAACGGATCGCGCCCGATCGTTCGCGATTGTTTAACGGAGAAAAATAGAAAACAGGTACTAACCCAGACGGTAATAGTTTATCGGGGCTCTCCTGTTAACCAAGATCAACTGTCGCGTATTTTGACACGAAAAATGCAACTGTGCAATAAATCACAGGCTACTTGCCCGGATGCTTCCGGCTGTCTTCCCACAATGAATTAATTAAGATGAAATATGAGTAATTAATCAAGAGAAAAATCTAAATTATTCAATTAATGAACTCTTTTCCTACCTTTTTAACATAGCACCGTGAAATCTGAGACGCTTTTTATGCAACAAATAAGCCAAAATGTTTAATTATACATGTATATAGATTTCGATCATATTGATTTTAATTGATCAAAATCACCAATTTCAAATCTCTCCGATTCCTTACAGTCAACGAAATAGATAAACGTTTATAGGGCTGAACCTATGTAAATCTGCCGTCAAAATCTATTCAGCATTAAAAACCGCAAGTTCGTTTGTTTAACTATAGTCGTCTAATAAAATAAAGGATATATAAATCCTAAAGTAAGTTTAAAAAAAATCGAAATATCACTTCTCATCTCCTTTTCACATCGACAAAACAATAGAGTCACATAAAAACCTACTCATACCATAAACCACTACTTAACCAGACTATTTAACTTTCAAAGAAACTTAGGCATGAAACCCATACTATTGAAGAAATAGATAATCATTTACCAAGCATGGTAATTGACTACTTGTTACACCAAGAAAATCGAAATTTTACTGATTTGCGATAGTAATCTTGTCTTCTTAAACGCATACTGGTAAGACCACTTTCTTGTGCACATTTGTATGCGGGTCGAATGCGCCTGCGCACACGTGAGGAAAATCCTAAGGATTTACGGCTGGTACCTAACTAATGCAAGTGAAATAAGTAGATTCCTACGTTTGGGAATGTCTGTTATTGTTTGAAAAGCTTTGGAAGCCATGATTAGTTTTAACTACTAATTTTGATAATTAAAATATCCATTATTAGAAAAATACAACCCCTATTACAGCAGATTTGTTTGAGTGTAGAACAAATATAAACATAGTATTTGGATTTAATTAAATCTGAAAATGTCATTATAAGCAACCCTGTGAATGAACCCTTTATGGCGTAAGATGACACTTGAGTTTTAAAATTTAATAAAGGAAGAAAGGGTAGAAAGAGGATGTGGGGCGGAAACACGTGCAACTAATTATAAAACAGTCTCACAAATGTGAGAAATTTAGGAAACTTTTATTTTAAACTGTAAAGCAATTAAGGAAACGTTAAAATAGGTTCGAAGTGGATTCAAAAAAAGCTTTAGTCGTAGTTTATATTAGGTACGTTAGGGTGTGTTAAAGAAAGAGAGATCATAGAAAAAATGTTGGGTTTATAATTATAATATGGATTAATAACATTTGTAAAAGAAAACTTCATTTTCGTATTTAATCGAAGGCAAATAGTATAGTATTACATCGCGATTGCAAAAAGTGCATTATATCTAGAAAGTGCGCCAACGTAAAGGTCGTGTAATGCGATGTGTCAAAGCGCAGCTTTCATACATTTAGATGATAGTATCTTACAACTACAAGAGAATATCACCCTTAAAGTAAAAGGATTAGAATGTGTATTTGTAATATTTCAAATCAAATTATCTGTACTGCTAGGCCTACATATTCTCCGTAATTAGAACAAATCCTCAGTCCTTTCAACCAAAAGGTTATATTCGAGTAGCAGGTTTGAGATTTTCAAAATTTCACTCCGAATATCTTCCCATTTTAGCTCTTATGTACGTGGTATCTAATTTCAGTATGCTTTCTCTACATATTTAAGGGCTCTGCCCTTTATATGTGACAGTAATACTAATAGGACTTACATATAAATCATTTGATACCTTCAATCAACATACTTAAAAACATGTTCTTTCTTCAACAATAATGACACAGATATAGTTTTCATGTTCTTGTTCTTTTCAATTTATTCTCGAATAGTTTTATAGTATGATGGAAAAGATTTAGTAAACTTAAATATAAAAATACGTAGAAAATGGAAAAAATACTCGTACCTACTTCCCTGTTCTTCTTCTAGCTATGTATAAGCTAAAATCTGTTCATATTTTGTTATTTTGTATCAGTAAATATAATATTCTTTGACATTGTATGTACCTAGATTTCAAAGTTATGCAAAATAAGCGTAGATTCGAGTCTCCTTACATGATTGTATTTTACAGCAAACAACACCGTATGAAATTCCAAACTATTTACCACAAAAGTCAAATTACACGATCAAACAAAGTATTAAGGCCAATCTATTGAATCTCCAATTCTAGTTTAACTCGAGTTCAAACGAAAGTGACCTTTATATCCTAGGAAGCAAAGTCATTAAAAGACTAATTAAAACAGTGTAGTATCATATTACAGTTTCAATATTTATATTAATTTTGCAGGTTTTGATTACGTAAAGGACGCCACTTCTGGTTGTAACGGTAAAATTCCTTGTAGGTGTGTTAAGAAACGGTAGATTTATTTATATTTCTTTACTTTCCCTTGCCAAAGAAGGTTTTGGGTTAAGTTATATTAACATTTTGGCAAACTTAAAACAACTTCATACTTTTTAGCACTTTTGATTCATATGAAAGATATAACCCCGCGTTTTATTTCTTTGTGAAGTGACTCTAAATGTTGTAATTCATTTATTTATTTGTTAATTCATTGAGCGATACCTTTATCAACTATTACATATAACAGCTTTCCACGTACCTCTGTTTTGAATTTCAATGACATTAACAATCATAACTCGCGTATGAGTTGTTATTATTTCGTTTGGACGTGACATATTAATGGTGTGCATCAAGTGAAAGTGAACGCCCATGGAGTCCATAAAGATACCACATCTACAACGTTGCTTCTGAATATGTCTACATGAGATTACCCTATGATGTGGTGGTAGTGTGGTATGTAGTGTCTTAATAGCGTAAGATGACACTTGAGTTTTAAAATATAATACTTACTAAGAAAGGGTAGAACACAAAATAGTATTGCCCGATGAGCATCATCACAGTTATGACGTAATGATCATTAATTTATATTAATATATGCATTTAAAACTTGTGTTACCTACATATCTGTATATCCTAACTGTAAAGGTTAATTCGAAGTCAAAATTTTGTTACAGAGAGTGTAGAATGCTTTAAGCTACTTTACTTTAGATTGATGTCTTAAAGGTGACACAAGCGAACTGGGAAGGAACGTAATATATACCATGTAAAATGGTTATTATGTATTAATGTACAAAAATCTCATGTCACTCTACACACACGAACACACACACTCTATTGTCTAGAGCTAAAAATTGCACGAGCAAAGCTGAGGCAGGTTACTTATCATACTCGTACTATAGTATTAAAGTTTCTGCGTGATGGACTGTAACCAAGTTTCCCTATGGCGAAATTAAAGTCATAGGTCAAGCAAAATTATATGTTAGAGCCTTGTTTGAAACAACTCTCCATCTGTATGCTGTCATTATTTTAATTAATGAATGACGGCAGAAAAAAATTGAAACTACTAACCAAAAGGTATTGGTCCTAACTAAGCCCAACAGGTCAAAAGTATTGGGATGGAAGTCTGAAACCGCTTTCTTATTACCTCCTATTTCTTCTGATTAAGTTCGTTTGTGGGTCCCAAGACAGCCGGTATGGTGTCCGGGCACAGCCTGTGCGTCATTGCACAGCTGCATTATTCGTTGATTATTCGATCAAAGGATGCCACAGTTGATCCTGATAAATAGGAGGTGCAGTGGTGAAACAGAGTGGCGGGTGAGCTAAACAAAACAGGTCAAAAGTATGAGTTACAAGACAAGAAACAATCTGTGAGAAACATAGACATCGAGTATTATTACTTAAGCTTGGGATTGTATGGAACATTAAAACAACGGACCTGCACAAGCGTAAACAGAACACAAAGAACATAGCGGCGATCACAAACCAAGCCACATAAATAGTCAGAGTCAACTATTTCATAAGACTGGAGGCAATCAGTGTCAATTGAACCAGCTGCCGTGGACTGTCCAATTTTATTACAACGCTGACAGTTCGCGACCTCCCGAACTTCATCAATTTACGCCTATGCCATTGCCTAACTGTTTGACAATGTTTGCATGAAACTTCTGTGCAGTGTCCGCGCCATATGGTATTATTAGATTTCTAAAACCTGACTACCTGACCGTGTTATGAAATAGTTTAAATAAGAATATGAACGAAGACATAGAAATATAAAAATGTAAAGCAAATTAGTTCTTAGAGTGTACTCTTCTGATAGATGAGGCTATTAAACGATGAACTATTGCAAAACATATAAGGTACTTAGGGGAACACTTCTAGTATTGATGATGCAGATAAACGATTTAATCCCGGTAACTTGAGTTCTCTTGAAAAGAAATTAACGGAAGGTATTAATAACAAAAATAAAGCAAATAGCAAAGTCGATTGTCTTCCTGCTTAACGGAATGCAAGGCGAGTGAGAGGTCCGGCCACTTGAACATTGCGATTGGCAATTCATAACTATAGAATACTCCTATGTAAGTCATGTTTGTACTTCGTTCCAATATGAATTCATTTGCCTCAGTAAGATCGCATAAACCGCGAAATATTTATGTGGAATGCAAATTAAGCATTAAATTATAAAAAAAAACAGTTGCTGCCCGTAAAACCGTACCAAATGATGAACCTTTACAGCTGTGAGTCGGTTAAATTCTCAAGGAAAATAATAAAAGGTGCAATGATGAAAACGTTGTTTTAAAAAATAATAACACATCATTAAGTTTATCAAAGTAAGTTTTATTATTTCGGAAACCATTAATTTGGAAGCACATTTTTGCTCAACCCTTCTAAGGCAGTTGGCGCAACTTCCAGCGTAATTATAAAACTGACATTTCATGCTCTATGATTAACCGTAATGGCGGGCAAAGTCGCGATAAATACTTGTCTTTACATTCATATTGTGGTGGGCGTTACTTTGAGTAATATCCCTGTTTAGTCCGTGTTTAGACTATCAAATCAATGTCAAATTCAGTAATATCGCGTGGGATGGAGTATTCACATTAAAGATACTCAAAAGCTATCGGACAAACTTGATTTAGCTAGCGAAGTTTATAGTCAAAGTACACACGTAATGGTTAAAGTTATTACTAAAATTACATACTGGCATAAGAATTTTTTACTGTTAGAAGTTACATACCTAAGTTATCAAAAACTTAATTCAAACCTGTTTTAGAGACCTCATAAAAACCTCGTAGATAAAAATTGAATCGAAGTTTAGATCGAATTGATTTGTTTTTCTTAACATTCTTCAAATCTTTTCATCGCTTGGTTTGTCATGATTACAATTTGATCAGAACTGATAGTTTAGTAAGTTAATTAGTACAAATTACTACTGTTCTTATTTACGAATAACTATGATTCTATTTGTTTTGTAAAATCTAAACTACTATTCCATAAATCGTATGGTTTGCTTACAAAGAAATAAAAACAGATAGAAATCTTAATAGGTAAGCGAACTGGCGCTTTTGCTGTTTTTTACTAAAGAAGGAAACCTCAAATGCCCTGTAAGCCCTAAGATTTCCAGGACGAGGTTTCTTGTAGCTTTTTGTATGGCTTTACTTACAGGATGAATTCAGGGCATGTTCCTATATCCACTCAGAGTATTAATAATTCAAGTTCTTATGTGTACACTGTGTCATATTTAACTCTTAACCGGAATTTTTACGTACATCTTTCCCTCATGATAAAACTGCTTTGTTTTATTGCCTATTTTCTTGGAGCTATGTTCGCTACCTTGCTAGAATTAATAATTTGTTATATCAGAGGGACTTATATCAGAAGGTCTTCTAATAGACTTTACCCACATAATTTAGTCAGCATTTAAATCCACCCTTTCCATGTCTTGATTACTATTTATTTTCCTCTAGTAATGGTATTCAAATTTGTATGCAGATAACTTGTGAGAATATTTCTTCGATATTGATTAAGTACCTTACATTCCAATCCCAAGGTGAGCAGACTATTATGTGCTATGACGCCTGTCCTCTTGATGTTATCAGAAGGAACAAAAACTCGATTATATCATACCCTAGCTAGAACAATGTATCATGACAGGGCATGTTTAAATTTTACATAAAAATGTACCAGATTTTGAATCAATCAAAATATTTAACGGCTTATTATTTAACCGAATTGATTAAAGTGACAAATGTGTGAAACAATAACTGACTGACCTTAAAACTGATTGAATTGATTCCCTGAGGAACACCCCATCACTCAATTGATCCAGTTACAGTCCAGTGAACCGAGCATTCCTGAAATCTGAGCCCATAATAACGGCGCAAAATAACTTCTTCGTGTCTATGTACACAAAGATGAAGTTGTCAGAATCCCTCTGAGTTCAGGGTTGGACCTTATTGTCTGGATGTTAAGTTATTTTTCTCCTTGGTGGTTTTATTAATCGACTGTAGTTGAACACCATCACAATGTAACGTAACATCCTGTCACTCACGCATTTTCCACACCATTTCATGTGAAATCTTCGGATGCTATGGGAACTTTTCCAATGACGTTACCGTTATTTACTATTCTAAGTTCCACTTCACCAGTTAACTTGGATCTACGATATATCTGCGTCTATATGAAAATAAACAATGGGAAAAAATTGTATGATGTAATTTTGTAGGTCTACTTGCAATGGTCTGAAAGTAGAGCGCTGCAACTAAACACAAAGAAATGACGTTGCATCTACACTGCGTCATTGCTTAAATTTTAACATTGAAGTCAGTAAGAATCTCAGCAATGTACGAAGAAATGTTTTTCTCTTGAGTTTTCTTACGTTAGTTGAAGCGTGTCTTTATTGTTACTGTTTTTGTTTTTATTCCGTTGTTCTCTGTGTTCTTAGGTGGTCCGTATGTGTTGATCGATGTTGTATTCCCAGTTGTTAACTGCACAATAAACTAACCTTCAGAAAAACTTTACTGTTATGGGAATTCTTGGTGCTTTCAATAATGTCATTATAAATTAATTACTATTAACTTTCAATAGGTTTTTATTTGCTTAAGAGGTCAGTTTCGTTAGCAAATTTTCTAGTACATTGACATTTTGCAACTTGAATGCTATTCGCCCACTACTAGCCTTATTTGGGAGAGAGATATAGCTTTGACAAACCAAAAAAGCTCTTTTATGATAATTTTTTTACACTTAATGAATTTAATGATAAGTGTCATCAGTTAATTTCATCCTTTAAGTGATCTGCCAATTATTCGTTGGTCTAATGCTTATGCTTAATGTCTATCACCTTTGTTTTAAGTTCAACTTAGCTTGGCATTGTTTCATATTTAAACTCCGTCATTAGTATTCAGACCGCATTCTGGCCGTAATTTTTTAACATAGGTTTTAAGTATTATTCCAATTTATTCGATTTCTTAAACTTCCTGTCTGTAATTGGTTAAAATTGAAATCTGAAAGTTACTATTCCATCAATCAATGATCTGAAATCATCGCCAGTCAAGTTCAATGTCTCACACAATAAGTGGTAAAGCATAAACGATGACTCGACATAACTGTGCCTTACAATACCTACGTATACTTATTTATATTATACTACGAGTTTAATGTTACAACTGACCTACAAAGTGCTAATATCGTATTGCTTTTGTCGTTCATTTAATTTATGACTTGCAACAAATCTAGTGTTCGTTTGAAACCTAAAATTTAATTGAATTCAGAAAAAACTTTCGTAAATATGGAGTAGTTTTTTCAGCTTACGTTGCAATTACAAAAGTGATATTGCTAAAGTATAATTTTCTGCAGCGAAAGTCATTATCAACCTAAGACTAATAAATATAGACATTATTGAAACGACTACGCAACAGTCAAGGTACCTGCGCAGACGCAACTAGCAGTTTGCATTGCAAGGGTCTCTGATCACACTGCTATATTTAGAACCGGTATACTGACTATTCACTAATCCCTAGCATTCAGTACTGTTTTCTATCAGGATATTGAAGAGAAAGCTCCAGTACTAAAATCATAAAATGCGTCTTTGACCTTCTTCACCGAAAAAGCATTTATTGTTAAATATATCCTTACAATACTTGAATATCTCACCTTGTAATAGTAAGAAAATGAATGGAATATATCGTTATCCTATCGGTCTGAAAAAGTTGTATTTTGTAAGCTTTAGATCCAAAGCTTACAAAATACAGCTTGTGGTCTAGTTTCCAAAATCTACTCTGCAACTGCAATGAACACAAATTCGGTCAAAATATTCGCACGCACGTCGGCTTCGCGGTTAATCTTCATTGTATAGTTTACACCAGTTCACGGAATTGTCCCACTCTGTCTGTAGGTACAGAATTTCTCTTGTTTAAGTCAAAGAACGACTCGTTCGGAATTCTGATTTAAGATTCGAATGTTTACCAAAGTTTACCAAAGTTTGAAATTAGTTTTAAATTGAATTAAATGATCGGATACGTTTGTTTAAATATTAGGAGTTCCAACATTATTCCTCACGTCATAAAAATTACTATGGCAAAAAAGCAGTCGGAAAAGATTATATGAAGCGCGTTTGTAGTGATTCGATTTGCAAATATTAAGTAAGTATATCTCATTCTATTGGCATTGTAACCTAAATTCATATTCGAATTCCGCATAGCAAGTCCTATTATTGTAACAACCAGATCGTGAAAGAAGAGAATTGGATTTGGATTTGTAATTCATGATACTTTTTTCTTCTTAAAAGAATATTTTTCATGAAAGGGGATTTTTTCCTTATTTCCTATTAACTTTTTTTGTAATGTCATTCCGCAAAGGTTATTTTAGGCCAATTAGAGCATGAGTTCTTTCCGTTGCTTGATTTTAAACGAGCTTCCAACCTTGTTTTAATAATTCCACTGACTTATTAGATTAGATAATCAAGATGCATTGTTATAACTTATACAGTCGCGTAATTTACTCAACACTTTTGTTAATTTCGTACATATTATTACATGGACATGATTCTTTGTTAGATACAATTGGATTTCAAGTGTGAGAACATATAGTTGAAATCCAGTGCATGACCTCTTAATGTTTCCAATAAAATTGTTTCATTTAGTCTGTTCAAAATTTTGATTTGTTTTTATTCATTGTAAGTCGGTTTTGCCAAAGTTCCCAGGCATGCATAAAAATATTAAAGCAAGTAAACTGAAAGTTTTACTGGGTGACCGCAGGGCAATAATTTCAATTTATATTATTTTCTAAAGTATGCAAGATTGGTAACTCTTTGGCCTTTTTGCATACACCAGAGGCTCTTTACTGTTAAACTGTAGTTTCAGTAGCATAAAACATCGTAAATCACTGGATGAGAGGTTTGAATTTTTCAGCAAAGGAGTCACAGAAATAGTAGCAGAACAAAACTAGGTGAAATACGTATGAAGAATGCAAATTGTTTATGTTTATGAATAAAAATAACATTATCCATATTCATGAGAGTTGTATTGTTTACTACATGAGTGCAATGATGTGCAGTGGTGATGCATGCCTGGGGATTATGTTTGACTGATTCAGTTCTCTATTGTTTTTTGTTACAAGTTGTACAGACACATGGATTATATGTGAATTTACAGTCATTCATTTCCATTTCGTAAATTTTAGAATTAAAAATGTTTTAATATTTTTTTCTTTTTTCCGATATTTTTTAAATAAATCAAAAATATCATTTAACTTTCATGTAACTGTGTTTATGACATCCATACAAATATTATAGACATGCAACAAATTATCTGTGATTATTAGTATCAATCAATGATGTTGTCTGCTCAAAAGCTCTAATGATAAGTTGGATTGAATGCGTGTACTGAAACCTGCAGGCTGATTGAGGACTTGCGAGGTTGTGGCAAGCCAAGCGCGTGGCGGCGAACAGTCGATCCGATGGTCCGTAGCGCGGCGGTCCTGCCGCTGCCGCACCTTATATCTCCTCGCTTATCATAACAGCCTGGTACTTTCGCCGCCGACTCACATGCTTTTATAATTCTCATCTTTTTTGTGTGTGCTTGCTTTAGTGACTTTGGTGCAGAATTTAAACTATCAGTGAACTGAATTGTTTGTGATGTTTATTGCGGTATAAACGAACAGCCAGTGACATTTTTGGCGCAGTAGTGATTAGATAAAGTAGCAGGAGGCGATCCTGATGAAGCGATCTACGTGGGTGGACGTGGAGTCCGGCGGCCGGTTGGGCTGCAACGGCGAAATATTCTGGAGCGAATGCGCCGAGTGCGACTGTTCATATTGCAACCCTAACTACGTTTGTGTCTGTAGTGACAAGGTACATAGCAATTACTGAAAAAAAACACAAGTCTTATTAGCTTCTGTACATATAAGGGCTCTTTTGTTGAATTTTCTTAATTCCTATTTCCTTTCATTTCGTAAAACTACATAGTCTTTACTTTTTACGATGTCTCTTATTTGGTAAAATTGTCATCCATAACATTGGAGTCTAACGTTTGTGCAAATAAAACTGAAAACTGGTATGTCTTGTTTGGCGATTGCATTTGAAACGATGTAAGACAATTAAATGCAAACATTTTTAGTGGTTTCTGGTTTTAGACGTTTAACTACCAGAGAAAGTAGTAATGTAATCTACGGCCTGATAAGATAAAAAGGCTGGAGCTGTGGAAATTTATGAAGAGTTATTATTATTCCGACAGACTTTGGAATCAAACGCAAGGCTAAAATTCGTAAGCGGAGATTTCGTCTCCACAATAGGTACTAAAACGAATACCATTATTGGTGGGTTGCTCTTGACATTTGCAACAAACTATAAAATATAACATCTTTTGTTTTTTGTTGGCTATGTACGTTCAACTATCAGAAGTATGATGATTACATGTGTTAAAACTTTTATAGCAATGGTGGTTTTCTTATTCAGGGTGGCTTAAAAGTAAACTAATAGTTTAAACTATGGACCCTTATTGTTATACCAGGACAATAACCCCATATGGAGATATGAAGATCTTACATTCTTAACTTGAATTAACCCTAATATTGGCTTTTAATGATTTTCCTGCACAAAAACCCTGGACTTTCTTTCCGTAGTGAATCTAGGAAATAGATTGAGGCAAATCACTTTAGAATATGCCAGCCTGATGACTTCTCGTGTTTGCATTAGCAGTAAATGCAATCAAAACGTTACTCAGGTGGATTCAACACTTCACAAAAACACATTCTACTTTCTAACATATCTAGTAATTTAATAATTTTGCTGAGTTTTTGCTGCTGTACCTAGTTATTGAGGTGTTCTGATCGGTGTTTTTTTTTTGTTACTTTCATCACCTAATTTATTACCATCATCTTGTGTATCACCTGTCTATTAATCTAGATGCTGATCTGTGTACTATTAATCTAGGTATGATAATAGATCCTCATTATAAATGCTGTTTCTAGATATATTTACCTACATCGAACGAAGCAGTTTATGATAAAATCTTTGCATTTCAGCTAATAAAAACTTTTTATATGGATAACCTGTTTTGCAAATATAAAGTTCATCATTTTCATACTAAATGCCAAAAAAAAAAACGATAAATAATTCCGAGTAAATCGTTTTGCTTTTGAATATGTAACATCCAATTAATTAGCACTCTTTGATTGTATCACCAACACCACCATCTATTCCAATAATCCATGTTATGTTATTTAATTTTAGTACAAGACAAAGAAACATGACATGCTAGGTATAAATTTTGTCTTACATTTTGCATCGAGTTCTGTTTTATTTTTGTTAGCAAAGTATTAACATCGATTTCAGACAAATATGCTAGCCAAAAGCGTTTTATTTTTTTTCGATGTGTGCTTAAATATTTATGTCGTAAGTTCAACGGTTTGCCTTGGCTCCAACGAGATTGCTAAGCTCTGAGAGGAGAGCGATGTGGTATTGCCATATACGACTGTTTTTATAGTCTTCGTGGCAGGTCAGACTCCAGTATTATGTCGTTTTAAAACTTTTAAATTTAATTTGACTCATCTTTTATTTAACTCTTATAGATAGCATTTTTTAAATAAGCCAACTGTTCGGCGTGATCTCCCTGTAGTAAAGCTAGTTTAAAGGAATCGAAGCAATAAACAGTGATAGTAGCTTATAGTGCTTTATTCGAATTACTTACTTAGAAATACACATATCGTTTTACGTAGGTACCTTAAGGAGTAAAATATCGCAAAGGCAGCAATAAGTACCAACTGTCAAATGTCTATGAGTGGAATTCAATTACCACTTATCTATCTATTGTTCTAAATGTTAACTGTACTTAGATATCAAAAACTTGAATGAATACTTACTTTTACAAGTATCATGTTTTATGCCCAGTCTCTACTTCTTTATGGGCTCTCGCTATTGCAAAACATTTATGGAGAATCTTGAAAACCCAGTATTTTCCGAGACATTCGTTTCGCGAAGCTTTCTAGTAGGTTCTAATTTTCTAGCACGCATTGTTAAGAAAGCTTTTAGAAGGAGTGATATTCAGCTCAAAGGGAACAAAGGTCTTGAAAAGCCTGTCCTAAACAAAGAAGGTGCTACAACGCATGTACCAGTAAGGTACACACCTCATGTAGAGATACAAAACGTTTAATTAAAAACTAACCTGAAAACTCAGTTCGTGTTAACAAAGGATGCATTTTTATTGAACTAGTATAGCGTATTACGTGCGTCAAATATGTTTGACTCCTTTTTATCAGTTTAATTTAGTAAAACTTTGGTATTTTATTACTTAAGACTAAATTTTGATTAAAATAAATAGGGTGTTATTTTTTCTTATTATTTCAACAATGCAAAAAAAATGCATTAGGAACAGTATTGTACCATCTATTTCATGATTTGCTTATGTTTGTCTTCTATTCTCAACGATTTTTAACGCTATGCGTTACTCTCTTCTAATTACCATTACTTATTATGGCTTTATGTCTAGTAGGAAAAAAGGAATATTTTGAAATGCACTTGACTTGTATAATGTACTTTAGTAATATTTGATTAGTGGCTACTTACTGAACTTAGATTGAAGTTGGGTCCTTACTCAAGTTAAATCAAATCTTCAAGTTATTGTCGAAGCAACTAAGCATTGATGTGCATCAAATAAGTGTATGTTTTATAGACATCGTTGTCGTTAAAATCTGAATGTAAAATGTGAATCTGAATGAGTAATGTGGTACGGTAGTAGATTTAGCCAAAACTTAAAGAAAAATTGGCAGAATTGGCTGCTCACCATCATTTACTACTAAACCACTTTTCTTGTAACAGCCCCTGCGCGAACGTAATATTCTTATTTGCTTTGATTTTCAATTTAAAAGTGAAACCATTCAAAGTTTCGTGTTCCCTTTCCATCTCATTCTAACAAATGCGAAAGATACGTTCCAGTCGAGTTTCTTGTGAAAAAGCTAGGAGCATTGTTTATTGATTGACAGAGCATTATTGTTACTGTGGGAACGCAGTTTGCTTTTCCAATTACAAAGATTTGTAATGCGTTCATTTTTACAAAAGATTCAGATTAAAGTAGATCTTTAACATAAGTCAGTTTGAATCAAACATTTCTAAATAACTTTTGGAAACAAAAGTCTCGGTCTCACGCCTTTTTGCTTAAGTCTTGGCGAACCAGCTACTCGTAAGTTAAGGTATCCATTACAATGATGAAGTATAGAAGGTAGTGAAACTTCTTACTTCTTCTTTCTCATATGGAGTTCCTATTCATATATAGGTGTCGTAGTTGATTGTGTTGTTGTATAGTCCCTCTACGATGTAAATCTCGCCTCAGGCTCACATATTTGTATAAATACGAGCATATTTTTGAAGGCCTTTTATAAATTCTACCTTTTTAAGAATATACTTATCAGTTACCTATAGGTAGAGTCAGTGGCGTAAATACAATTAAATGGAAAATCCGAAAATTATTCTGTAACTAAAGAGACTACGAGCATACAATCGGTACAAGAAAAACTATAACAAATTAACCAACATGTAAGTAATTTGAATAAACTTTTGTTATTTTTCTTTGACGCAGATATAGATCTATTACCTTACCGATACTTAAATATTTGCATTCATGACTTTCATAAATTGTTTACCTACCAGACTACAAGAAAAAATATTTCTGATCAAATTTTTTTTTCTCTTTGTTTATTAAACTAAAAGCCGAAAGAAACATTAGCAACAATTATATTAATTTAAAAATCTGGATAAAAGGAAATTTTAATATACATATATTTAAAGCAAAATGATTAAATCGAGTAATTTATATAGGAGGAGAGTTTTAGTACTTCCTCTAATTATATTGCTTCTGAGATTATGCATGGACTACCAAAATAATAACTCCTAATTATCGTCCGCATTGTTTATCGTTCAAGATGGTCGTATAGGATTCTGATCTTGTGTCTTGTTTTACGAGACAGTGTCGGTCAAACGCTTACGATTTCTAATGGCCACATTACCATATCACGGGCGGCCTTTCACATATGCGCCCGATTGGATAACGCACGCAAATACGTATTTTCTTTGGAATTTTGAGCAAATTTTCTGTTATGAGTATTCAGTGGCGTGCCTAGAGTTTTAGAATAGGGCAAGCCGAGAGATACGTTATTGTAGTTTTATAATTCATTTCGATAAATGTCTTATTGCCTTATTACTCTTTAATCTACACTTCATAATTTTGAACCATGCTATGCAAAGCATATTGTTATTTGATTTGAAAAGTAATGAATGAACGAGAGCGCGAACTTTCCTTGGTTTTATAGGGCAAGCCGGTCTTTTGGGCTTGTATGACAGTACCCCCCTGCGAGTATTATATCTATGCCCCGCACAGACCGGACGTTGTAGTTCAAGAATAAACTACAGTTGATACAAAACAAAAGTAATCTGTCTAACTCAAAAATATAAATTTATCGAGTTTGAAAGGGTTAATTTTTTGAACAACTAGCTTTTGCCCCGTGGCTTTGCACGCTTTGATTTTTTTTGTGAACTTTTCCGATGTGCTGATAACAGCATAACTATTAAAACATGACTAAGACAAATCCAACAAGTTAAAAATATTGAAATTTGCTCACCCGTTTTCGAATTATAAATGTAGTAACTAATCCCATTTGTTTTAAATATTTATAGACTATTTATAGACTATGTTTAAGCTCCATTCCCATAAGCCACAGAAACAAAATATGGTTTGGAAAAGTACCACAACTTGCCCCGTGATTTGATCCTGCGTTGCAACGTTCTGAATTCATCGAAATGGAATAAGTAAATTCCTCGTCAATCGATAAAGTTTTAATCTATACTTACATTTATTTACATTAATCATAATAATAATTAATGACAGAAATAACTTTCAGTTTTCCTTGAACCGGCATCGAAATCGTGTGTTTTGTGAAGTGTCGCGATGGAACTGTAATGTTACACACTCAGATTATAGTTAGTTGTATAATCTAAAGTTGTATATTTAAAAGTGTAGTGACTTTAAATGTGATTTGTTTATTCGGAAAAATCTTTCTCTGAGCGACGTGACGTTTGGTTTTCTAAAATCCTTCGCAAATAGAACGTTGTTTTTAACCTGAAACATGGTTGAGTTATAGGAAGGAAAAACAAGCACTTCTCATCTCACTACGTTAATTCACTAATTAACACCTAATTCAAAAGTAATTATCACATGGAAGTGTTGAAAATTTCCACGTTACCGGTGTAGACGTAATCAAAACAAATTGCATACACTTTTTTATACCTAACACTTCTCACTAAAACGTACAGTTCCGTGTCGTAGGCATTCGATACTATCAAATCCTAGTTTTCAAAAAATTTTGAAATTATTTTATGAAAATTGGTTTATATTATTGTTGTGAAGTCAACATAGGATCATTCTCATTAAATAATAATTTTAGTAACCGGGTTCAA
The DNA here is from genome assembly GCA_949316135.1 of Choreutis nemorana. Taxonomy (NCBI): domain Eukaryota; kingdom Metazoa; phylum Arthropoda; class Insecta; order Lepidoptera; family Choreutidae; genus Choreutis; species Choreutis nemorana. The sequence continues at coordinate 8,953,393 of OX438598.1, forward strand.
TTGAGTCTCTTATTTTGTAGTTTTGCAACTGTCTATAGTTGTTATTTAGTCCACTAGTCGTATTATAAATTACCGACGGTCAAATTTTCCTTGTGCGAACAATATGTAATGTGCTTATAGTATTGTCCACATATATTCCAATTAAATAAGGACCATTGTAAAATCCATACTATAGACTAGTTTGTTTACCAATGTATATGTTTTTTAGCGATATTGTGGCAGGCCTCTAGTGTATTTATTCAAGTAAAATTACATAACGTTTAATAGCAATATAATATGGTAATACAACTAAGCAGATACTTACATTTGTGCCCATTATTGGCTTATCTCGAATTATATAATGTATTGGTTCTCTTAACATTTAATTACTATGAGGAGATGTTAAAAGTTAAGTAATTTTATCGAACTATATAATTATAAATTGACATACAATTTAGCAGATTTTACAATCTGGGGTACTGTTGTGTAATGATGATTAAATTCATGGCGCATTGTAAACTTCGCGCGTATTTTCTTTTCAACATTATATGCTTCTCAATCTTATGGAGATGAATATGAAATTTAGATAAATCTTTATTATTTTCAGGTTACAAGTTATAATGCGTACACTAGCTGTAAACTTCATGACCATGGCTATTTAGTGGTTGGTCATTCCGAGACGTGTGGTTAGGCTCGTTTGTGAAATAGTTTTGTTCTACATGTTTTCTGGATGTGGTCTGCGGTGTACACGATTTCAGAACACCTTTTATAGTCTATTACATAAATGTACAATAACTGGGTGCAAATCTACTACAGTTTTCTGAATCAGCGCCTGTTTCTTCGAACTATCTGCGTTTGTTGTGACTTTATTCACATTTTGACGATCTCTGTGGCGCAATGGAGTAAACAGCCCACTGCTAGGCCAGAGGTTCCGGGTTCGAATCCCAGTGGGGGCGGGACTTTGTGTTATTTGCAAGACGCATTGTTTCGTTTACCGGTATTGGATGTTGTATTCTTATCTATGTAGTATATACCTTATAGTTGTTTAGTTCTTACGATACCAGGGCTGAGTCAATGTGTGTGTCGTGATGTGGTTATTTTGATTATTATTATTTTCTTGGTTATTTCTAAAAGAAATGAAGACGTCGCAAGCAAACATTTCGTTTTAGAGATGCGTGCCAGACATGCTCCTTGCGTTATTCTGATCTTGCTTCTTTTCGACTCCCAAAGGAGATAAGTTAATAAAACCCGTATTAGGTGATGGCAATTGATGGCCAATGTATAACAGTCGACCCTAAATAGCAAAATATTTTTAGTATTTTTAAAGACATTCTGCATCTTTTTGTGTTGTATAAATGCCTATCACCTTCACAAAATGAAAAGTGAGTGTATAAAATATTTATACACTATATATATATGTGTGTGTGTGTGGTGGTTTGCTCAATTTGGCACTTACAATTTGCCATTAATTTTGCTTGCATACATATATATGCCAATTTGAACAGAAAACACGTTATTAAAAAGCTTGTATTTAAACTACATGGTGTGGATAGTGAAATGTAGCTAACTTAATTTTTCTACGTTTAAATCGATTCCTAGAAAAAGTGCAATAATTTTCCACATCCGTTGATTAGTTCTAATCTCACTCAGTTATTAAACCTGTTGATTACACAAATTACATATCATTAAATTGCTCTAATCGCCATATTGGATTTCTTATATTGTAAATGCTATGTTATGGTCTTACGGTTAACATACCTCTCGCTATAGAAAGTGATTTGTTTGACTTATATGGTCATGTAGGACCACATGTTCCTGTAAAACTTGAAAGGACAGGAAAAGTTGCAGGAAGTATTTTAGTAGTTATGTATGAGGTGAAGTTATTAATTTGGAATTTTCCGCCCTTTACGAAAAGCTTTTTACTTTCACTTTCCGATGAGAAAATTTTTAATTAAGTGCAGATAATTATTAGGTATATAGTTATTTTTTAACCTTTTATTTTGCTTTGTGTAGGTACTTGTAGAAAAGGTAGCCAGATTACGCATTAAGAAATATTTAAAATAAAAGGAAATTTTTCTATAAGCAAATTCCCGTAGTATTTACGTTTTTAATCTAAAGTTAATTGTTATGTCGTTGCCGTTTACAAAGAAACCGGAAAATGTTAGGAGCTACATAGTCATGGACATTTTTCTCCTTTGTCCAACTTTTTACTAAGACTTCTTTGTAGAAGTACAAAAACTTGTTGCACTAAGTGATTTGTTGTGTTACAAATATGAACTTCAGTGAAAGTTGTAGGAAATGTAGAAAGTTTGTCACTTTGATTTGGTAACTTATTAATTGACAGGACGTGTATCACAAAGGTTAATGACATCATTGACAACTGAAAATTGATAGGCATTAACCCTTTTTGAATCCTAATAAGAATATCAATGCGACGTTGAGTCGAAAATGAGTATATAAATCTTGGCAAATCCGACGACTTCAGAAGTTGAATATAGAAAATCTTTTAAAATTTTATAAAACGGTAAACTTGTTTACTATGAAGGATTACTCCAGTTTTCCAAATACATACCATGCATACCCTAGTGAGTTCCTTAGGATAGGTTTAATTTTCGATATATAATATAAACCTTATATTATATATCTAAAAATGAGGTATGGAATGATGTGTCGAGAAATTAATTGAAAAGTGTTTTTTTCTAACTTTCATGTCATAGTTTGGCGTGATTCAATTAAAATATTCGTGATAGTTCTTACTCTCAAGTGTTACAATCTACATAAACGTCTAAATAAATAGACGTTCGTTACGTAAGCATTTCGAAAAGTAAACAAATCGTGTAAATCGACAAATCATGTCTTTAAAGATGAAACATTCGATTTTTAAACGTCACTTTTACTCTATACTAATTAGTAGTTATTGATTACAAAAAAAAACCTTTAAAGGAAGAGAAAGTGTGTTACAGATGTGCGAGACGAGATCTAAACATTGGAGGTCACAGTTCGTTCGAACATCTTGTTACGTTTAGCATATCCACTCCACCCATACTCAACTGTGATGTAACTTTTTAATATATGCTTGCATGATCAACCACTTCCTCTACTATAAAACAATACTTGAACAATGACTGGAGTGGCATGTGAGCACTGTCATATGTTCAATAGACGAGATTGGGATCACTAATCAGATCTCTTTTCCTGACGATCGTCGTTTGCTGTTCAGGCTTATGACGTTTCTATAATAGCTTTAAAGTATTTGTTAGTTAATTAACGTTCACAGTTAACGTTCTTCCTGATTTAGCAAAGTAAAATTTAGTAGGATAAGTGAGTTTTTTCAACTATTCTGACTAGTAAGCCTCAACCGGGCTGAACACCGACAAAAAACTATTTGAATTTGTATTTTGATCAAGTTTGCTATTGCTCTTTAAAGTTTAAGGGATTAGCTTGATGTTTAGTAACACACCTTTAGTGTTACTATACTTAGTCGTCATACGTATTGTAAACTGCATCATTATTTATATTTCACTTTCAACGACTCATGTATCATTATCATTATTGATGACTCAAAAACTCTCTTTTTCTTCTCCATCATTTATAATCGATTTTGTGAAGGTCGTTCGGATGTTCAACCGATACGTGAGGATTAAAGTTTCTACTGTTGCGTTCCACTTCCTGTCTGGTTTCCATGAGAACCAGTTATTTTGATATGTGTGATGTGCGTGATCGCGGACGAGAGTTTAGTTCCAAAACGGTACGGTATCTCATTACCCATAATCACATATCGGGGTCATTCCAATTCATTTATCTCGTTTGACTATATTTGTACCCGCTCCATTGACTCTCCATCGACTGTATTGCGGTTTTAACTTATTTTTAATCCTTCTTTAGTGATGGTTTTAGTTTTTTTTTCATGTTTTGATGTTTTGTAATCAACATATTTATATAATGCATTTATTTATGGAATTTCTCTCTGTGTGAAGTTAAGGATAAGTTTCTTATCTTAACAGTTCCCGGAATACTGTACTTCGACCTCGTTACTAAACCTCAGTACAAAAATAAACACATACTTAATGATTAGTAATCTATACTAATAAACAAACAGACAAATTGTCCTGACAGACTGAACGGTAATAGTTTATTATGCAATAAACTTCTATCAATTAATTGATAGTAATATTTACAATTTAATGTGATGATTGAAAATGTGTAGTGCTATTAAACGAATTTATGGTCATGGATAAACTAATGAGAATCAAATTTGTAAAAAGCTTTGACTTGGCCTCCTGTGATCGCGGTGTGATGAAAGAGCGGACGGTAACATTGGCGAAAACAAGAGGTTTTGTTAAAAGTAAGAATGACTCAAAACCTAACGTTTCAAGTGTACAGCATGACTGGGCCAAAGTCATTCAGGACCTATCATGGAGACTAACTACTGTGAGTTTGAAGAAATGCTTTTCGCTGTACCTACCTGTTGACTAACACTACACGCTGCTGCCACTCTAGCATTAGTACGACTTTTAGCTTTGATATAATATGCTACGTTCTGTTAACTCGTTTCCAATATGACATATGACAATATGCGTTTGACAAAGGCTTAAATACAGTACGTGTATGTTTCTAATCAATGCTTTAAAGCATCTATTGTACAGGTTTAATTAATTTCTAGATGCTAGTTTCTCTTCCTAATTACTGTAAGTAAAGAGATCTATAATTAATATTGTTATCCATTTCTCACTTTATAAAAAATAATCTCTACTAAAATCTTTTTAAGTGTTAGTTTAGGCGAGCGATCTTAATTGAGTAATTATGAAGTGCCAGCAAATCTCGCAATCACAAACTGTTCCAGTTTTACACTCTTTAAACTTAAACAGATGATGATAGTAATTGATGATGTGATTAATAGTCTTATCTTCAAAATGATTGTTGACTTCTGATTAGGTGTTAATTAGTAACAATTAACATTGCAATTGCTTATAGGCTAGATTTTTCAGTACCTGTGATATTTTCCATAATAAAAGTTTTATGTAAATTTTTGCATTAGCAAAATAACTGTGAAGATTTCTGTTTGGAGTATCCTTTGAGGTTATAGTTAATCTGGCTTAATATGGATCCCATAAACCTATGATTACAGTAACGGTTTTGTCTAACGGGAGAGCGGCCCGCTAGCAAGAACATCAGTTACGCAACTGTTCAAGTGTTAGTTCCCGTTTTCGTGTTTACCTTCAATATTTCTAACGCAGTAAGATATCCTTTTAACCTAATAGGAACGGCAGATCAGGCCAAACTAGACCAAAGATATGTTAAAGTTCTAGTGTTACCTGAACAGCAATTGTCATCAAAACTACATCCTGTAAATCTAGCGTCGAATGAGATTATTTGAAGTTATTCTCTTCTATTCCAGAATGTTGATAAAATATGTATCTAAAGAGCAAAAACTAGTCACAAAAACTACTGAGGGACTGAGTTCATTTAAGATATTATAATTTTACTGAAAAGAAGAAAATAACTTAGATTGAACCCTTATAATAAAAAATATTACCTAAATTTATTAGAAAATAATTGGATTTTGTTAGTGAATATGACTAACTCGCCATTTTAACATTTGTTCTAAAAGACAAATTGGGACTTTTCAAATGGTTAATTTACATAACAATATAAACATTCTGTTGCTACTGCTGATTCAACATGAGTTTGTTAAACTCGCTGTTACACTTCGAACTAATATTTGACGATTAGAGCACACACACGAATGACATTGTTTGTTGTTTTATATCAATATTAACCTTCATTCACTATCAGCGTATTCCGGCTCATCTCCTGATGCCAATGAGTCATCTTTGAGCTGTTTTATGGTTTAAAAGACTTTATATTAAGCGTTGTAGAGGCAATTATCCCTTGATTTAGTTCTGGCTAAGTTGATCGCAATGAATCACGACTGCGTTGCGCGGGCGCACCCGCTCTGCAGCAAGCAATTGGATACATAAATGGTCAATCAGTTCAAGTGCACATACTGAGGGTCATGGATTAATGTTATATATGTACAATAGCTTTTGTAGCTTAAATTAAACCGACAAAGGTGTGGTGTGCCTTTAAATTAAATTGATCGCTTATCCAGGATCTTTAATACCTACACTACATGTCACAAACATAACTAGATATGGCTATTCCAATTAACAAGCACGTGCTCTAACCAAAGTTGGACTTGTAGACGAAGAAAAAAAAAAGAATCCCACAGATGTTTCGTCGAAAAGAGATAAAAGAACAATAAAGCTCGACTGGCTGGCCGGACGGCTCCTTGAGATCAATAGCTGAGAATATAAAACGTAGGGTCCCTCGAAACTACGGAACTCGGCAGGTGTGCTCCACTAACACTTGTGCACACAGCCTGTACGACACGCACACAACTATAGTGTTTTGATGTTGATGCCCGCCGCGGCACATACTCACTTCTGGCTGGCCCTTTTATTACTTAATACAATGCTGCTCTACTTCCTAATAAAATTTTCATTTTTGAATAGTTTAAAAATAAAATGTTTATAGCCGTACTTAAATTGATGTAACCGTTTTAATAATGATAGGTATGAGATAAATCTCATGGTAAATAACATGTTATCACATTATTAACTACACATTAATGGACTTTCATTGATACGCTGATCGAACAACTTAATTAAAGAAATCTATGCCATTACTTCCAGCGATGTAATGGCATAGATTACTTCCAGCGATTGCCATAACGTCGAACTCAAGTAGAGCATCTTGCGTGCCAGTTCAACCGTACAAAAGTGGAGGCAACCGCTTTTTTACGTCCCCAACGTATTCCCGCGCCCCTGCATCCTGACACCGAGACCAGAGTTCCTTATTCTTACGCGCTTTTGGAACCGAACAACATGTGCTTCTGTTGTTTTCTTAACGACAATAAATAAATCAACTTATACGTACTAAACCTAGCTTTCGTAACATTTTATTAGGTTACTATATTGTGATTTGTGTTCAAATGTGTTAAATGATAACAAATTGTGTCAAAGAGGCATGGATACGATAAATGTTGTGCTAAAAACTGGATACAAAATTGTCAAGGATTTTTCGGAACAGCATAAATCTGTAAGTTGAAATAAAAGTTCAAGACTTAGCTATGTTATATTTATTTTGACTTAGTGTATTCCAAGAATTGAGGACAAACCATATGTTCCTATAAGGTAAATGAACCTTAACTTAAATGCCTTGTTCAGCTCATACAATATGCAAGAATGTCAAAACTTTGGAAGACCTCAGAACAATTTACTATGCCCTGTTATGTCCTTAGTTAAACGTTGTGCGATAGCTTAGTGAATTGCTTAATGCCTTGTTTTGGGTTATTCTCTCTGCTGGGAGTTAATGGTCCTAAAATAGGTCGCATTATGTAAACAAAGCTACAGATTTATTTTGAATGCGTCTTTAGATTAGTGTGTTGACATGCCAAGTCATTGCTCTCTAATCTTATTAGTTTTAGTTAACAGAAAAACGGCGACAAAAAAAAATACAAATTAAAATTGTTACAAATAAACTTTCTGGAGCAAGCATTTAAAAATTAAACATATAAAAAGAAAATAAGCTTCGTTTAATAAGTATTTCATATCCAGACTTTCAATTATTGTACAAATAAAAAAGATCAATAAATAATTTGAAAGCCTTACATGATTAGTTTTAATGGTAAATAGAGAAAACTAAAATTATTACTGCATATGTCCTATTATTATTAACAACAAGCAAAGTAAATTAACAGATAGTTGTAACCGCAATACATTATACTATCAGTGCTGTGCGTATCAACTTATGTGTCATTTTTGTTGCATAGATGGAAACGTCTGGTGGTTCGGAGAGTTCTGGCGGTGAGGACTCGGAGGCGCGTCGGTCCCGTCGCGGCCACGTGCTGGCCGAGCTGCTGCAGACCGAGCGGGTCTACGTACAGGAGCTCGGCTCCATACTTAAGGTAACTGACGCTTTCCATTCCATTATCGCCGTGAATATTCAAATTCGAAACAACAATCGAACCCAATGAGCCGCGATATCTCCTTACCATCGCGCGCTCTAAATATCAAACGAGGCATTAGTATGTAAGTAGCGCTCGGTCTACATGTGTAGCTGGTCCCGACGAACAGTCACGGACGCGCCGACTCGGTGCTTGCATGCATCTGATGCAGCCAGCCGCCGCCCTCGAAGCGGAACGCAACGCCTGCAACCAACCAACCAGCTGCGCCTCGCTGCAGTCTCTCAGTCGCGTGTTGCACTTCGCCGCTCTCTGCACCATGAAATATGGAAAATATGACCTGCATAAGTCTTCCGCGAACCTCAGCGTCGGAACTTCGTACTCCTGGTATTACAAGAAGAACGAAAACCCAACTACTCGAAAGAAAAAACGACTCACTAGATCCGCTTCTGATTCAACTCTTTTTAGTGACTATGCCAACCAAATAGCTCTATTTGAAAAAGAAATCAATATGAAAAATAAAAAGTGCAAGAAAACAGTGAGCGATGTCGGTCGAAACACGCGCGTTAAGATTAATCCACGGAATATCAAGTCTGTTTGTATGGAACCATTCACTGGAAACTTCTATTACGGCAAACCGCTACCAGGTTATGAACATTCTGAAAAAACGGAAGAGAAAATAATCTATCTACCAGATTCCGATTGTATCACTGCTTCAGAAGATATGACGACTGAGTCACTAACCACAGCTCCTACAGTGGTCGATGCTCCAAATGATTATGTTAAAAATCCACTTTACGGATGTGATGAAGCGGAAGTGCAGATACCCACACCTGAATATTTCGATTCCTCAGTTTCCAAAGATTCTCAACTAAAATCGTCAAGTTGCACAGAACTGAGAAACACGATGTGTACTAATAAACCACCAGAGGAAGTGATCTCCAAAATTTTAAATGATTACAAAAAAATTATGAAAGAATGGAATAGCACAATAGAGGATCATCGTTCTTCGTCTCGTCTCAAAAATAACAAAAAAGCCTCTACAATGTGTAGAAGAAGTAATACGGACAGTTATGTTCGCAGTTTGCACTCGACGCTCTCGTGTAGAAAACCAAGCCGATGCAATAAATCAATGAACAAGAGCTATGATTACGCATACACGTCACGAACGTATTGCAAAAAGTATAAATACCAAATGACCGATCAAAGAAAAAGCCAAAGCTTGGATAGAAATCACACGTTCGGTAACTGGACATCGACATTCCAGAATCTGACGAAAAAAACGAAGTTTTGGAAAACCAATGAAAAGTTATCGCCGTCTGAAGTGGAGTGCTTAGAGGCAATATATGAGGATTATGATAAGAGATTGCAAAATTGGTGTGATACGATAAGTCAGTGTTCTACCCTTCTCAGTTCGGTATATAAGTTTTTATAGTTTTACCCAACATGACAACACGAGACGAAAGTGAAATAAACCTTTGTTTCAGGGTTACAAAGAAGAAATAGAGAAACCAGAGAACCAGCATCTTCTGCCGACTGCATTGGCTGGACAAGCAGATGTACTGTTTGGAAACCTCCACGAGCTGTTCACATTCCACCAGGATGTCTTCCTTAAAGACCTGGAGCGATCGATCTCAGCAACGGAACTCGTTGCGCTTTGTTTCGTTGAAAAGGTAAAAACAAAGCATTTTAGTATTTTTTATTAACAAATAACAATTATTTTATAACTGCACTAGTTACCTAATCCTTGTTAATAAGAATGATTTATGTATTTAAGCTATAAAGTTATATAAAAGATAAATCTGATAGCAACTGAAGCATGTCGATGTCAAAAATGTAAACAACGCAAAAGAGCCGAGATGTTAAATCAATCTTAAATTCTCAATTTATTTTGGTAAAAGAAATCTGTTTATGAAATAGTTCCCAAATTTAAATTAAATTTAAGAGTGATAAGTTCACAAATACATGTATATACATATACATATGCCTTTCGTTAATAACATCAGAGCTCAAATCAAAGACATCAACTAAAGACAAAACTAAAAACCCCATAGAGGGAGACCTTCTTCCGGCTGTACAGCTACTACTGCCAGAACATCCCGCGGTCAGAGCGGCTCAGGGAGACGCTGGTGGACACGCACCTGTTCCTGCAGGCGTGTCAGCTCAGGCTGGGTCACAAGCTGCCTCTCGCCGCGTACCTCCTCAAACCCGTGCAGAGGATCACCAAATACCATCTCTTACTTAAGGTCCGTTTATTACTCGCACATTTTATAGGTATTACGTGTATAAATTACTATTAATAATGTTTGGTTGTTCTGAGTGAAAAAAACTTCCATAGGATGTAATTGTCTTTAACGATTCAGGCGAAATAGGTAACAGAATTGTTTTCGCATTTATAATATTATTAAAAATCATGAAAATTAAATTGTATTCCACGTAATAGTCATATGATATTTATATCTAACTACTAAATATCAAGAAAATAGAAAACATAGAACACGAGTACATTAAGTTGCCAGAGCTCCTTATATCTTTGTATTACATCCTTCATTTCAAGCGTCCTTCGACAATTGTATCTTCAGATGGAAAATTTCTATTTTTCCACTTCAGTCTTCTAAACGCACGACATTTTCTAATAAAATAGTAATGTTATGAATTATATTACAGGATCTCCTCCGCAACAGTGAATGCGGGTCGATGAGCTCAGGTCTCCAACAAGCACTGGACTGCATGCTGGTCGTGCTGAAGTGCGTCAACGACTCCATGCACCAAATAGCCATCACCGGAGTGCCTGTGAGTACCCTCATTAATCAACCACTATAGTGAAGTTACTTACTAATTAACGACCTTAGCAAAGTTATGGGATACAAAAAAATGCCCCTCATAAAAAACAATTTGCTTAAGCGACACGGTAAAAACATTAAAGTTACTTGATTCTAATTGTTATGAGACGATTTACAGGAACTTTGTAAAACTTATAGTGACAAAGTAGTTCACAATGCGAGACATTCAATTACATAATATAAATTGACTAACTACTTACTAACTTAATTAAAGTTATTATTTAGTTTTACCGGCAGTCCGCGTTAGGTACTACATAAGTACAGGAGTCTCCCTACAGTACAAGTGTTGTATGTATATCTACTGGTTGGCGAAATACATAAATAAACCTAACTACCTGATTATTATCCAGCTCTGAACCCCCATAGTCATCTCTACATTGGTGACTCCGACTCGATCCCTACAAACGTAATGCCTTATTTATTTGACGCTCATGCTTAAAGTCTTACTCATCTTTTCCATAACCAATTCATAGAAATTAGGAAAGAACTTTCAGTTAAATAAGTAGCTTTAAATAGTATATGTGGAAACTAAACTTGTTGTTGACATTGAACTATGTACGGACATGACGTCATCCCCTAGTCTAATTTGTATTATAATACTTTCTGAGAGATAAAGAATCATTTTTATTTTCGACAATGCTTTCACTTTTTGTCAGACACATAAAGTAGTTTTGGTTGTCGTTGTTATTAAAATTTATTACACCTACCGTAATAAACAAACTAATACTTCTATGTTTCTTTTTTAGTAGAGACCAAATTTTTTGACGGATTGGTAGAGAATTTAATGTGATTTATAGTTTGACGACTGACCGATATAATGTAAACAAATCACTAAATACGCTGTAAACTTACATAAAAGGCTTAAGAAGAATAATAAAAAAATCACATCCATTAGTATGACAGATTATAACTTGCAAGAAAACTATTTCATGAACACATTTTAAATGTATTATACACAATAGAAAAGTAGACTTTGTAACAGCTGGCTGCTATGCAAGATGATCTATGTTTGAAACTAGGCAGGGTCTGGACTTGTTTTATTTGCAAGATGCATTACTTTGCTCTTAAATGTATATGTAAGTATGTAGCATACCAATATACCTACAATTCAAGATTCAATCAATCAGGGCTGTCAATATGTGTATTAATATGGATAAAAACATTTTTTTTTTGCAGGTGGATCTCAGTCAGCAAGGAGAGCTGCTCCTCCAGGGTTCGTTCCTGGTATCATCAGAGAACAAACGTGACCTTCGGTTAAGGATCAGACCGCGACGGCGGCATATCTTTCTCTATGAGAAGGCCATGCTCTTCTGCAAGCCAGCGACCAAGAACAGCCATAACAAAGCTACCTATCATTTCAAACACGATCTCCAAGTAAGTTTTTTTTCTTCTGATCATAAGTTGTTATTGGATTAGATACGAGATAATTAATTATATAGGTACGTAAGATTTAAACCAAAAGAAAACTATGTCAAATTTTTTTTTAACATTTAGAGAAAGTACTTAGTACTTCACTAGCTTAGAATAGATACTTGTCATATTCGACTATATATATCCAATTTATTTGTCGCAATGTACTTTACCCATATACTCAAGTAACACGCTACATGGACGTTACATCCCTGTCATCTTTGACATAAAACTAAATTTATATTTTCTGCGTGTACAGATGTCTCAGATAGGGCTTACGGAGTCAGTGAAGCATGATCCTCGTAAGTTCGAGGTGTGGCGGCAGGGCAGGGCCGAGGTGCACACCATCACGGCACCGACGGTTGAGGTCAAGCGGCTGTGGGTGGAGAGGATCAAGCGGGTGCTGCTCGACCAGCTCAAGGAGCTGAAGGGCGAGAGGGTCAAGCAGTACGGTGCCCATAGGTACGTTTTACTGTATACCAATAGAATCTCGGTTTTATCTGACAAAAATATCGTTTCGTACAAATCGTTGTTAAACGCCCCGAAGATTATTTCAATCAGTTATTACATGCTACAGTTTATTAAATAAGTTTTTTTTTGGAAGGATGATGATCCTTTAACTCAATATTTACTCTACTTCTACCTATTTTTAACCAATGACCGCAAAAGATGGGTTCTATCTGGTGCTATTGAATTAACGTGTAATTAAATCTGACGTTTAAACAACGGTCTGGCGGAAACGTTTTAATGTCTGCCTGTCTATGGCAGTATAGCTCCTAAATTTTGATATATTTTTTGTAGAACGTTAGTGCAAGCGGCGTCGTGGGACGTGGGTCCACCCGCGGCGTTACCGACGCAGCGCTCGGTGTCGGCCGTGACGTCACAGCGCGGCGGCTCCGTGGACGCACACGACGAGCCTTGCTGGTCCACCGACCCCTCGGACGAGGAGGACGAGGAACACGACCAGGCGCCGGTGAGTTAACAACAATAAAACAACTATAAAAACTATAGGACGAAACAACCGTAAATAACAGCATAGTATGTATTCTGAGCGATGGAATCCGTGGCGTTCAATCCGTTCAATTGTACACAATTGAATTTCATTGTTGGATGAATTTGTGCGTGTTCATACTTACCCGATGCGTCGCGGATTCCAATTGCGAAATACGAGTCGCAAGATGCTTGTAAAGGCAACATAATTTAAAACAAATGTCATCTAGCTACTAAAGTTTTTATAAGATTAACGTGTCTGTTCAATTTAAAGTACTACTTACTACTGTATTTAAAGGTACATTAAAATAATTTGTGTTTCGTTAACGTCTTAATTGTGTTATTAAAGTTTGTTTAAGGAGCGGCATTATTGTGAATATTGTATGTAAATAAAATGGTCGGTTTATTATGCTTTTTGGGTAAACAGCTGTGCTTATAATAATGGGACATATGATTAATGGCCACTAATTTTGGGTTTGCAGTGTTGAGTGAAGTGAGTCCCTCTTTCTATGTAAGTTAAATGTAATCTATATGGAATGCGGGCTATAGGCACGGGTAGCGCATGTACTAAGCTCGTAACCCAAAGCACTTAACGCTTCCCAAATAACATTAAATTGTAAAATAAACTCAGAGAAGCTGCTAAATTGTATAAGAAGCCCAACCCTACAGGGAATGTAGTATCTCCTTTTAGAAATAGGATTAGGCTATAGAAAAGATACTACATTTTCTCTTTGTGATAAAAAATTAAAATAAATCAAGTCCTATCCGCAATAGCTCCGAATCCCAATAGACATCACGCCGCTACAATATTGATTTATTTAACCATATCATTGCTTTGGTTATTTTATGTGAAACCTATTTAGGAGACACCAGCACTTTGATGATCTAAGAAATGCACGGTCACAAGAATCACTAGTTTAATTTAATGCAACAGCTAACCCTGTAACTAATAAAAAAGCTCGAATGAAAGCCGCCTATGTGAAGACGCCATTTTGTTGTGCGCAGTTTATCAAGATGGCGGCGCTGTAAGTTGTGTTGTTCAACAGGTGACGGAGGCAGTCGGTCTCAACGGTACCATACACAGAGTGGTACAGTTCTTTTCCGTCTCCGGCTCAACCCAAGCCACCTCCACCTTTTATGTGTCACAGTACTGAAAGTAACACCAAGTGGACTAATAAGTCTTTGTAAATAAAATTAACGAGACTGAGATCGTAACCAAATTATAAACCAAAGAGTTCGACGATTAACAGTCTATTAGCTGAAATTGTAAGATCGTGTAAGTCACTGTTTTGTTTGTTTTTGTTAATCATTGTCAGTGTGCTTGTTTGTTATGTTACTTATACGCTTGCTTTGTTTCGATGTTGCCTACACATACTGATTTTATATTCCTTATCCAGTTGCATATTCAAAAAAGTCATTGATGACCAGTGGTGGCAAATTTTAAAGAATGTCACAAGGTATCACTCGTGGCTTGCTTTTGGCGCAAATTTTATTCTTCACCTAAGCAACGAACCTTAAAATACGCCACCTTTTCTATCTATATCCATAAATTAATTTCAATTGTATTTAATAAATGATGTTTCGGTGTATTTTAACTGTATTAATATTGTAAAAGAGAATTTGGGTTAGCTAAGAACTACTTTTCCGTGAGCCTATCAATCAATAAATCATTCCGACACAGCCGAGCACAGCACTAGCTTGAATCATATCACTAACACAGCTTGCTTACTTTTAATTGGTCTTGGTGTGATTGTTGTGGAGTTTGTTTTGATATAAAAGGGACTATACACTACATTGCTACACCATATCTATATACTAGTACATATTTATTTAAAATAAATATTTACCTACAAACTAATATAACGGTTTACATACTATTTTTACTACATAATGCAGACTTCAAGATGCTACAAACTATATACCTATTTATTACCCACTTTATATTTAAGCATTGAATACAAACTTTATCTAATTATTTAGTTATAAAATGTGTATTGTTTGTCGATCTGACATATTTGGATATTGATTGGGATTCATTTTTTTTTTCGATCAGCACAAAAGATGATGTGGGACGTTTGTTAATGACGTGGGTTAATATTCTAAATTTTAAAAAACTCTTTTTTCCTAAGAGTGAGTAAGATTTCCATTGGCATTATGAAGGTTGATTGTTGCGTGTTTACAAGAATTGACAGCGTTGAAAACTTCTTAGCGCTATCATCAAGCGCACCATATATTTATTTTGTTGACAACTTAGTTGTGAATTAAAAATAAAGTAAGCATTGGCCATTTTAGGTTTATCGTCTATTTATAAATTATTTATTTATAAAGTACTTATAATTTACACGGTTACTTACTGAACACATACATGTATAAAAGTTATTTTATATATATTAAACTAATGTTAGTTAGTTGAGGTATGTATTAGTTAAAGGAGTCGGCGCTTTCACTAAAATGCATGAATTGCCATAACAAAAAATCTTGTACCTCGTTATAATACTGACACTTAAGGTGAATTCGTTTTTGATACTGATAATCGATAAATGTATTCTAAACTTACATTTGAGCTTTAACTTTTGTAACATGACGACCAGAGAAATGGATTTGAATGTTGACTTGGGAGGCATAACATTTTGTATTGATGTTCTAACTAAGACAATATTAAAATACTAAGTGTACCATGATGGACCAATAATATTACTGCTCCATGAGTATACTTCATCCAAGATTCAGTAAAAAACAACTTTCATAATTAGAATTTAATTACAAAACTCAATTACAACACAAGAAAACATGTTATTAAAAAACAAGAGAGAGGAACCTTCCTATTTAAAAATTCGGGCAAAAAATGTCCGTGCCTACTTTTTTAAGTTTTATATAAACCCTGGTTACGAGTTATTTTTGTCCGGTCGCAGGCAGTGGGTTGTTCGTTGATGGCTCTATCTGACTACACGGGGGTGGGGGCCAGCGAGGTGTCCCTCAGGGAGGGGCAGAGCGCTGAACTGCTAAAAGTCGGATGCGCAGGCTGGTGGTACGTAAGACTTTCAGGTATGTGGCGATTTATTAATAAGGTTTTTTTAATCAACTTTTCCTGGCCTTAATTAAATTATTTTGAACTCCTCGTTCAAACCATGTCGTTTCAGGATGTCAAGTTTTACTCAACAATACAACATAATCCAAACAAAATGATCAATTTCTTATCATGTATACACAACAAAGAAGTAACAATAGTTTTAAAAATATTTGTACTAACAAGGCCCCGGCGAGATTCGAACTCACGATCTCCTGTTTACTAGACAGGCGCTTTAACCAACTAAGCCACGGCGCCACATGTTCTTTAGAGTAAATATAGGTGCGACATAATTAGCTACCAATATAATGTCACCCATTTTAACATAGCTTGATAAGATAGATTGCTGAAATTTGAACCTAATTAAATATGATGCGGAATTTACACAAAAATAAAATACGTTTTATATTAACATTTAAAAATTTGGTCTACTGCCAAAATGTGAACAATCCAAGAATACAAATATTACGACATACCTGCTTATTCATGTTATGAGATGGCTTTAACAAAGGTGTAGAAAATATAGGCCGAAAACAAAATCACTGTTCTATTATAAGTATTCCTTCTAATTTGACATCAATATTTCAAGTTTGATATTCTAACCAGAAAAATGTCTTAATTGCGTTTGCGTTGCAGACGAAATAATTTACGAGAATATTTTAAGACGCAAACGTTATCGAGGCGTTTCTGTGACTTCACTCACAAACTCTATTATGTGACTCACAGTGGAGGCACTGTTTTAAATCTATGTGTGTGTGTTGTTTCAGGTGGGCAGGGTGAAGGATGGGCCCCGGCTGCATATTTGGAGCAACGCAAAACCTCCCGTTCATCGAGTCGCTCCCACGATCGACTGCACGATCATTAACTGTATAAACAATTAAATATAAGTGTTTAATTCGCTCGTCAATCATCACGTAGGCAATCGTTGCAAGTCGATGATAAACTCAGAGTCAAAATGAACTCAAAGTGAAAATTATCCATTTTAATTAGCTGCAATTTACCTTAAAGTATTTGAAACTTTTATACATTTACTGTTCTGATTAACTATGTATATTTTTAACTGCTAAAACGTTAGATGCCTAGGTGAGTCCACTGCTTTTGATGTATGAATTGACGTGCCCCACCAAATTAACCGTAACTGTCGGACGAACAATAAAATAACTGTTTTCAATGTATAATAATGTTGTTCTTAAAAGCTTTATTGTATATTAGTTCTAGCTTTAGCCGCTACCCTTGTGCATAAGCATTGACAATCAGTATGTACATTTATTGTTTATGATCTTCATAAACTTTGTTAAGAAATTTCATAAAATTATATCCATGGAGGTTTATGGAATTATGTAAAGAATCCACACCATTGCGTAGGTATCTATTACTTACCTTACCTTTTACGGGTTGGGACTTGGGAGAATAATAATTTGACTGAATGCCATCTTTTTCCATTGACTTTGCCATCTTTATGTATTGCTGTCCATCAATGAATATG
This sequence comes from Choreutis nemorana, assembly GCA_949316135.1. Classification (NCBI taxonomy): domain Eukaryota; kingdom Metazoa; phylum Arthropoda; class Insecta; order Lepidoptera; family Choreutidae; genus Choreutis; species Choreutis nemorana. The sequence continues at coordinate 8,971,134 of OX438598.1, forward strand.
CAGAAGAGTAGGTTTATCGTTAAATTTTATCCAAAGCTATGTTATAGAAGCGTAGGAAGACTTAGCATCGTGATTGTGTTTTTAATGTTTTTTGTAAATATATACCTATCGTAATGTTAGTTAATTAGTTATTTATTGATTTCCATACTGGAACGAGCTTTCGGTGTTTTATTGTGTGAAATGTCTCGAGTCTCCATGACATTATATAGGGATAGCCTCATGTGCGCATAATACTTATTAATTTTGTATATCTACTGTAAACATACGAATCTACATTATAAGAATATCAAACAAAAATACCTACCAATACTATTTGATTCGATCAAAATTCAACATTTGCATATCATTCAAATTCTTATTTATTAAAATTAAAAAAGGTTCTTTGATAATAAAATAAAATTCTATATTTTATTTATTGGTGAAAGTTTAAAATCTGTTTTAATTAAATAACGTTTTCTGGATTAACAGATAACAAGACCAAAATCTGTAGTCTTATCTCATCAAGATATAATTTAATTCTAAAGAATTGTGTTTGTACTAGTCGATAACTAAATGAAGTACCCACGTATTTTATTATCATTTTAAAATCATGTAATTCTTACTCATTTTCATCATTAATTACCTGCATCATCTTTTTATACAGTAACAAATGTTGCGCAAAGCAATGTATAAAGTGTAAGTAAAATAATTTTACCAACAGCAGCAAATACCTAAATAGGGTCATATTGTTTATATTAAGTTCATCATCTTCATGCTGGCCACAAATACACGATTAAGTCCATATTATTTTAGTTTTATTTTCAAATTCCTTCACTCATTCGCTTTTTCTCACCTTTTTTATTGCAGACGTACCATATACTTAAATTAAGTATTTACCTATAGCTTATGTATCACGTAAAAATATATTAATCTTGGTGTTCGTACCTTTAAATTATGTAATAAATATTACAATTGATATTTAGATGATAGTCTTGATAGCTTTATGTAGAGGTTGGTAGCTCAGTATTTGGACCTTAACTTCAAAGCTAGACGTCATACGTTTGGACCCCTACTCCATCAAACTATTATTTTCTAGAGACACAATCCTATGTAAAACTTAACTTAAAAAGTGGTATCACTTTTGGATAGAGACGGAGAGATAGACAATTATATTATAAATAAACACAGTAGAGAAAGGTGTATTAATCGATCTTACTAAAAAACATAAATAAAATTGTCATACTATACAAAAAGTCCATCCAAAAATTCGATTGGACATCGGGTGAAGAACTTTTGTCACTTGATTGTGTATCCTTAGTGTATCCAGGGCCAGATTTAGAGGTCCGGAGGCCCCGGGACAACAAAGGAGCGGAGGCCCCTTGTGTTCCAAATTATTTTGTAAATTAAATGAAAAATGTTTTAGAGTGAACAAGTATAGACCAATTAAAAGAAATAATATCAAAGAAAAAGATTTCAAAATTCCATAAAATGATTCCAACTAGTAAACAACTATTGTTTACTAGTTGGAATTTGTTTTTTTTTCAAAATCTCCATTGTGGGGGCCCCCCGTTTGTGGAGGCCCCGGGCTTTCGCCCCGGGTGCCCTCCCCTAAATCCGCCCCTGAGTTTATCTATAGAATATTAGATTAATACTCTACTCGGACAAATATCGAAACTAGGAATATTTTACGGGGATTGCTATGTATTTTTCTTGTTTCAGCTAATCTACGTATTAACAGAAAAACGCATGCATATTAAGTCTATTGTACCTACCTACCAAGTCTTGGGGCGAAGTACCCACCTATTTGTTATGTGTAAATTATCTTACTATAGCTATATAGAACCTATTAGGTATACTTAGGTACAAATAAATCATTGAGTTCAAATATTCGTAAATTAAGTGGCTGTGACATTTCTAGTGATGAATTTTGTATTTTACTGATTAGAGTTCTTACCTACCTTAAACATTTTCCTACCAGTTGTAGGTTCGTACACATACTATTAACACGTACCTAGGTATAGGTATATATTGGGCTTTTCTTCCCTATTCGATAATAGTTATTCCTAACCTTCTAATTACCTATAAAGTACACATTTTGAAGAAATGAATTTTGTATGAAGTAGGTTTCTATAAATTATTACCTAACTTTTTCTTACGTGTACACATTTTCAGTGACATATGTAACTACTATCTGACATTAGAATGTATTTTACCTACCTTCTTATGCCCGTGTGCCCCATGAAATTATTATCTTCCTATTTATATCAGGCGCAGGTACACTAATACAAGCCGAAGTGGATCTAAAATGCGCCGAATCTGACTGTACTATACCTTCCTACCTACACTAAAAATCAAATTTTCTAGACTTTTCCAAACGTAATTAATCGCACTTCCAAATCTGATTAAAATTGTTCGCTTAGACGCCCCACGTCTACCATAAGCACAGTCAAAAAACCTAATAACGCACAAAAAATAGTACGAATAAGATTCAAAACTGCTGAACTGATTTTAAAACTTTTCACTAAAAACCTAACTTTCCTTTCCTTTTTACTTCCTTCCTTTCCTCTCATCCCTTTCTTTCAAAGAGTAGGTGCGTAGAGCATAGTGTTTTAATTTTCTGGAATATGGGCGTATTACTAAGTCAACTACATAACTACCTATAAAATTGGTACCTACGTATTTCCTTGACTTATTACATTTTAGCATTATAATCTTTTAGAAAAACATAAACTAAGTAGCTGTATCCAATAAAACTAAATTAAAGCGAATAATTTAAAGACAATGTGGATTACTATTTGCTACTAGCCTTAATTTGAGCTTAATAACTTAATCAAGAAGCTTCTGTTACCCTGTACCTGGTGAAATAAAATTGTACAATGTTAGCAAATAAATAGAAGAAATATACATTGGACTTTCATTTACTGCAATGTAGTTTGCATTGTGGAGTAGTGAACGTCCGCCACTTAGCTATGCCGAGATTCGATTTACGGTTTGAATACCTATATAGGGTATCCCAAAATTAACCGAAGACTTAAATAGGTAGTTAAATGGGAAATACACCTTTAGTCTTGACACTGTTTTTTTTTTAATGGATCATAAACTACATAAGATAGGGTTATTTATGGCTTAACACATCGGATAAATGGCCTTAGCGGCTTTGCTGGCATTTACCAGTACGCACAAAGTCGAAGTTTTTCATATATATATTTTTTGCATATGTGGCATCATTTCGTTGATAAGTTTTAATTTTCTTCTGTAATGCACGAGTGATTGTGGGCAGGAGGCCAATTCTGATAAAAAACCCTATCAATTCAATAAAATAAGAATAAAAATACAAAAAAAACCTGTTTAATTTTTTGACACCCTATATTAAGTATGACCCCAGTAATGCAGCTGTCCCAAAATATAGGAAGTATAACATAATTTTACACATTATGCAATTGTGTTGGAGATTTTTTTTAAATACTACTATATAAGTATATTTGTTTACATTTTTAGAAGACAAATCATTGATATAGGTAGGTTGCAAAAGGAATATACAATGTTTAACAAACATTATCTTGATATTTGAGGCATATTATTGTGTTTATTTAAGGACAGTCAAATAATGTCAACTTATGATTCAAGCATTAATTAATTGGTAGCTATTTAAATTCAAAGTCAGATTACCATGATCAAAATTCACTGTATTTGTCCACAAAAATACTATCAACTATATAGATCCACTGTACATACAGATAGTTTTAAAAAAGATAGCAAACAAACAACAGTCATTAACCCAATCACATTTGATTATCAAAAAAATATATTTTGTACAAAACATTTTTGCTTAATATTAGCTGATATGTTTTAGAGTGCAGAACGAGCTCTACTGAAAATTCTCGATTTGAAAATGTTGTCTATTTTGCTGAACACCTCTTCAGCAGGTTTAGAGGCATCCACATGATGGTGGAGACCCCTACGCATGTAATAGTCAACTAGTGGGACAGTCTGGGCGTGATACGTCGCCAACCGTTTCTTCAGAGCATCTACATTGTCATCAGACCTTCGGATCAAAGGCTCTCCAGTCACATCATCAGTCATAGGTTTCCTTGGAGGGTGAAATTCTTCATGGTAGCTGCGTCCACTGGATGTATGGATCAGTCTACCGGTAATTCTGCGTACCAGCAAGCTGTCTTGAATACCAAATTCAATGACGGCATCAAGCTCTGTTTTTCTCTTGGCCAGCAAATCATCCAACTAAAAAACATGATAAATTATGAAATTTATTGATAAGTTACACAGTTGTGTAAACACAGATTAAATGGCATTGATAAGGCAAAGATAATGACAATTACATAAATGCAAACTAACCTTCTCAGCTTGTGGGACGGTCCTAGGGAAACCATCCAATAGAAAACCATTCTTACATTCAGGCTGGTCAAGGTTCTTGTCGATCATGTCGACGACCATCTCGTCCGACACCAGCTTGCCCTCGTCCATGACCTTCTTTAGCCGCCGACCCAGTTCCGACCCTGACGATACTTCAGCTCGAAGCATGTCCCCAGTCGATAAATGGCATACACAGTATTTCTCCTTCAACTTAGGAGCCTGCAAAACAAAAATTCGATGTTGTTTTGTCATTTAAATTAACTAACAATTAACGTCAAACCCAAAGGTCAAAACATTCAATTAGATAACGTACCTGTGTACCTTTGCCGGAACCTGGAGGGCCAAGTAAGACTGCCCTGATGCCGATAGGGTCATCATCAGGTCTGGGCTTCACTGCAGTAGCTGCTGGTGCCATTTTACAGGTATCCTCAGTTCAGATCCTAAGCAAATTAAATTTCTTTATAAAAGTTCACTGTCGGACACTTAATGACTCTAGTCGACAAAGTCGTCACGTGAAATGTCAGCTATTATCTTTATTAAAATGTTTGGTACTTACTGAATTAAGTTGATTAAAATTGCAAAAGATTGAGCCGACCGACCAAATTACACGTGATGACGTCGGACGGACGGGGCCGGGGACGAGTGAAGGAAGGAAGAGCAAGACGTCAAAGTCGTTGAACGTCAAACAAATATCAAAACTTTCTAAATCCAAAGGTGGTCAAACACAACGCATGTCTTCCATATCTTTAGGCAAATCAAAACTCCAATAATTAAACGCTTTTGACAATTATGACAGTTGGTTGTGTTAGAAATACGATATAACCTCAAACAAATCAAACTAAGAAAATAAAAGACCAAAAGAATCGCGGCAAAACTGTTAAAAACCAACATATGATTGAAACAAACTAGAAAAACAGCATTATGAGTTCCAGTGGAGTGAAGTGAGTAAATCAACACCTTTTGTAACTATAATTTGAATAAATATTCAATTCAATAATCTGTTGCTTGTTTTGTAGTTACTGGAAACGTTTGTGGCGTTGGACTACTTCAAAAAATCTTAGTAACAAAGATATAGCTGATATATTCGAAGCGAAAGAAGTATTAGATGGATTAAAGCTAGGTCTAGCAAGTTACAAACCTTTTAAATCTGAAGGATATGCTCAGCTACAAACCAAATATCCAGACCAAACCAAACTTTTGAGTGTTGTACAGACTCTTCAGAATTATTTAGTAAGTACCCTTTTTCTGTATTTATTAGTTATTTACATATATATATCAGGACTGGTATTGTCAATAACATGTAAATTTACAAACAAATAATTCATTCCAGGATGTAGACTGCTTTCAAATTTGGGACATAATAAAGAACTATCTCTGCGAACTCTCCTACGGTACACCAGCAAACGCATTAAAAAATGTAGCATTTGTTGACACAAGGCCCTCATTTCTGTCACCGAATGTATGGAGGTTTTATTACAGTGAGAGAATATTCCTACTGAAGCTGCTACAGTATATTATTCAGTTCAAAGATGACAGCAGTCATAAGTATCATCAGGAGTTTGCAAAGGTTGTCAAGAACATTGGCCTTCATGAGATCAAATCTTCCTTGGTCAATCAGTTTGATAAGCTCCTATCAACAGGCCCACCTCCAAGAAAGATCCAGAATGACTTCTCCAGTGACAGCATTAGGCAAGAATGGGCCATTTGCAACATGAGGGAACAACAAGCTATATTACAAATGTTACTCCTAATAGCTAGCTCAGAAGCTACAAGTGACAGTCACTTTAACACAATGCTCAAACTGTTCAGAAAGCATGGCTTTGGCAAAAACCAAGGGTACAACAACTTACTGGAGGACAGACACAAGGATCTGTGTCTGAGCGTCATGTATTTAGAAATCAGTATTTTTATGATCATGTTGGATGGAAGCAAAATGTAAGATTTTTACTTTCTTTATTTCAAGTTTTGATGTCATTGTACATTTTGGTACAAGGTAACTGGTTATCATTATGGCTCTTGCTGTTGTAATATCATTGTATAAATTACATACTTCAATTAAATTACTGAAGTGTATCTGAATATAACCATATATACAGAACTAAATACCTCAATACCTGACCTCATGACCTCAATTTGCATAGAGGAAAAAACTACTTTTATTTAGATGTTTCCATGTTTTAGTCAAAATTTAACATGTTGGATAAACAACACAAAAGAAACGATAGAGTATGAGCTAACCAAACTGCACATGACACAAGAACACAGTGCACTACTCATCACATGGATGATGCTCACTCTACAAGTAAGTATCATTATTAATCCTAATTGGAACATTATGACATGAGCTGTACAACACCCTTACCCTAGACTGTAACATGTATAAGTGCCTATCTGTTAAAAAAAAGCATTTAAAAATAGAAATACAAATGATAGAATCTGGGGTTTCTTACTGGTGTCTTCCCCAACTTGAATTTTCCAAACTGGTGGTTGAGTAATTTTTATGATTAATTTTCACTAGCTTTTTAAATAATTTCTTCACGAGTTAACTGAATAAAGTATTTTTGATGTTCATCTAAACATAAAATCAATAATATTACCTTAATTTTTTACTTTTATTTAAGAAGCCGAGTTTTGAGTACCAACTTATTTTTTTCAAATGTAACATCTTCTGGATTCCAATGTGGCCATGTTCTATTTATATGAATTAACTAACCACAGAATTCAGTTTTTTTTTTTAGTCAGATTCAATAAACTATACCTAAGTATTTTAAGCCACCTTTGCAAAATGATTTTGCCATTTGTCCAGCAAACTGTAGCACCATGTAGTTACATCAGTTTTTTTTACAGTGTGATCAACACTCAAAGTTATTTGAAAGCCAGTATCAACATTATGGTGCCACAGCATTGAGACTACAAGTTTTTGAGTTCTTAAAACAGATGATTAATTGCCCTGTATTTTCAGTAAGTTTTTTAAACTATTTATTTAACTTTTTCATATAAATATACAAATAAAATTAAAAAAATGTCATTACAAGTACACAGACAATTATGTAATTTATCTCTATACATATATTTAAATTGAGATAATTTAAACTTATTTTATAATTTATATAATAGCACTTAAACACCATTTAACATTATTAATATAAATCACATACAATAGTTTTTATTTAAGCCTCAAAATAAGAACACACCCTTTTTTTTGTGGATTTAGTTAAATTTAACAATATACAGTGCAACTTTAATATAACGTACCTCAATATAACGACTTCCTCGATTAAACAAATTCTTCATAATCCCCTTGAATTGTCCATAACAGTCAATGTAAAATATACCTCTACATTGTGAAGATTTTTTGCGAACAACCTCTTTACAACGAATTAAGTAATATAAAATTCCATTGATTTCTCCATAATACAATAATAATCTATTATTACAGGACAAGTCCAAATGTTCGTCGGTAGTCAGACAGCGAGTGTTTACTCTATTGAATGACATTTGCGACAAGTTTGACGGCGACGGGAACATGAGCACCCAGCCTGGGGTGATGGATCTCTGCTCCAACCTTCTATCAACACCTCAAATAGCAAACCAGTTCTGGAAACTACACCAGAGAGAAGAAAACTGTGGTGTTGTTTCTCTATGGAATACAGCTTTAGAATACTTTCCATACAATTTTAGTAATCTGTCAATTTTAGCATCTGGTCTCGCTGAAGCGGGCAGAGATAGTGTTAGAAATGTAAGTTGAAATATTTATTGTATGGTAGTAAAGCATTGAATATAAAAAAGCCACAGTGTTTGTTTATGGGGCTAGTAATAAATTAAATTTGTTTGTAATTGTAATAGATTAAATCATACAAATATATTTATTTGTGAACATAAATATTTACATGCAGATATTGTTAAATAAGATAGTCCACATGTTCAGGCAGTCACTAGGCAAATAAATATTATTTAGATAATTTCAAAAGATAAGCAATTCATTTAGTCAAGTCAGATGTCATTTCACACTCCCTTTTAATTGATGAAAAGTCTAAATCTCAACAAAATGTTACAAATTTTTTCAGTTAATAGGAGAACTTAAAAATCTACCTGTGTATACGGAAATATACAACCCGAATTACGTGCCAATTGTATCTTTGGAATCTGACGACGCAATAATCGGTCGAGAGTACTACCCTTTAGGTAAACCTGCATACCGTATCGAAGCAATGTCTAGAGCTGCAATAGTTGAGAGGAAAGAAGGGACTTTCATACACTTTCGGACCCCCTATTGCTATTGGACGATACTGAATAACGAAATCGAAAAAGCTCTAGACAGAAAAGAACACCATAAGAATAATGTCGAAGAAACATTGCAAAGGGTTTTCGAAGGGACTAAGGTGTTAAAAGGAGTGCTGGGTTGTTTGGCTGGAGATAGAGAGATTCCTAAAAGCTTGGTGGGCCCAAGTGAAGGTGTATTTGATATTTTAGTTCGGTTCATGAGAGCGGAAACGCCGCCGTTGCCACTTTTGGTGGACTGTTTGAAAATATGTACCTCTCTGATCCCGATATTCCCAAAAGAAATTCATATGAGGTACGTGATTATTAATTTTTAATTATATTTTGACTAAATATCTATATATTTGCTATTGATCTTCTTATGTTGAAGAATAATTAATAACTATTAGAGACATTTTTCACCCTTTTCAAATTTAATTATCCATCAAACATTCAACTGATAACACAACCTGCGATTAAATTAAACAGATACTGTCAATTTTAAATTCAGAATTGGGTTTAATCCAGAAGTTGAGTTTGTTTTCAATTTGTGTTTCTTATCCCAAGATTGTATTTTATCCATTACAACAACGCGTTTCAATACTGGACTTATAATTTCAGCAAATATTTTATTTAAATTTCAGGTTGTTAAACACAGGTCTACTACCTCGCATAATAAACCAACAGCTGTCGCATACAGACTACGCGAACGGGGCCTCATTTGATTCCGCCGCCGTTGGCTCGTATTTAGTCACTTTTGAACAACCTAGCGGCAACTACGCCTTCCTCGGAGCTTACGTGGACATGCTCTGTGCTTTTCATGAGGTAAAACCAAATATAAGGCAACGTTATGATTCTGTGGCTTAAAGAATAACTTCCTTTCACCACCGAATGCTTAGGATCATTCCTAATGGGAAGTAATACTGCAATGTTCAAAAAGTGCAGGTCGTAGGTTCGAGTCTCGGGTTGCCGTAAGTTGTAGCTGCCATGTTTCGCAATGTGCTCGGATAGTGGCGACAGATTCGCAACCTGTCACACTGGGACTCAACATAAACATGCGAAAAGCAGTGCGTAGCAAGCACAATCTGCCAATCCCTCTCGAGGGACTACGGCGTGAGTTTATGTTACTGCAATGTTCTAGCATCAGAGGGCAGCACTAGCGTAAATATTAATTGTAACAATAAAATAACAAAATGAATATTTGACATTCTACATCTTTGCGGTTTCTCAACTTTATGTCACGTTATGTGCTAGTGCGCCCTCTACTTTTAGCTTTGCCTAATGTTCCCTGTTACAATTTGAATATATCCTTACATATAAGTTTTATAATCGTTAAAAAGTAAACATTGCAGATTTTTTTTTATATTTTCTAGCAAAAGAAAAGCCAGATAGTTTACAAAAATCAGATAGGTACGTCACGTATGTACTTGGCAAACCCTTCAATACAAAACAAACATGACAGATACATTTTTTGTTTGGACCTACATACAATTATATATTCCCTTAAAATTTAAAAGAAAACATATTTCCAGTCCACAACCGAAGAACGTATAACCGCCGACATAATTCTCCCCGGCATGGTTCTTATACTGCGCGAGGTGTTCCCCAACGTGTCCAGTTGGCGGTACAGTTCATCTGACTCCAGGCGAGTGCTCATACGAAAATGCGCGTACTTCCTCACCCTCGTACTCCAACAGACCACGGACCTTAATAAGAATAGCTTGGCAGTGAGGAAGACGTGCATCTATAGTTTGCTGCACACGGAGAACGCTCTAGAACTGCTCAAGATTATTTCTATGGGTAAATCTTTTTGTTTTACAATTGTACACTTATAATATTTTTAGGTATAAAATAAAATGATATACATTTTAAAAAAAGGTCAATGGATCCAGGTTTAAATAACAATGGTTTGTTTCAGTAGCGTATGTTTAAAAAACCTTTGTATCCAATACTCATACAGAATTTCCTATCTTTTTAAAGGGAACGAATATCTAGAACGCCTAGTGCAAGACGAAAGCAACTGGGTCACCGGCAACAGTGCCCAATTCACATCGAGCATACAAAGGTGCATGGCGATACTTATGCTAGCGCTACGTTCAAAGAAACTTGTTTGTGACGCGCAAGATGTCACTCCCTTGGAACATTTAATATTCGCCCAGAACAAACAGAACGACTCCCTTAGAGTTGTGCCGAGGGTTACGAGCTATATTAACCATTCTTTTAACAAAGCCTTGCCGATTCTAGCCTGCAGACTTCTAAAGAGGTTCGCCAATGTAAGTTTTCATTGTTTATCTATATTTATATGAAGGAGTTTGACATTTGAGATTCTATAGATTGTTTTTTTCCTGACTCTGTGCGTATTACAGAAAAAAATACTAAGTGCCATTTTCTTAGCGTTATTTATTATTTACTAGATTTTGTAAGTGGAGAATAAGTTTTAAAATATACAAAAAAGAAAAAGAAAGTGTGCCCTATTTTAATAGTGAATTTAATGACTACATGTTTTAACAACTTAAGAATAAACAATTTCCATTGCTTAAGGGTGCTTGTCATAACATAACATGTTCATACATATATACACAGACATAGACATGTGTATTATTTCAGGGTTTTCAAATGTCGTTGTTCGCGACATTAGACATGACAGCTTACCAAGTCCGAGTCATGTTTCTGGATCGTTTGAGAGATGTTTACGAGACAACTGAACTGAAAGTCGCCATATTGGATTTCGTAACCACATGCGTTGGCACACAACCAGGGCTTACCGAGGCTTTCTTCATGATTAACCATGAAAAAACTAGACAAGATGAACAAAGTACTGCTAAAGCAATTGTAGATAAACCCTCGGAAGACAGCTTCGAAGGAATCTTAGGATACATGGCTGATTATCTTGGAACTGTCAAAACGGTGTGTAGAATTTATATCTTACATTATATTGTATTGTTTTGTTAGTCCATGCTGAATGTAATTTTAAGGAAAAATGAGAATAGGTAGTGTTTGAATGTTTACGTACACGCACTATTGCTTATTTGATATCTGTATATCTTGTCCCTATCCAATTATTAATATGTATTCAATTAAAAAAGAAACACCACTTGGTAAAAAGAATGTAATGTATAATTTACTAGCAAAGTACTAAAATAAAACCGTGTTTCTACATTTCAGGATTCCAAGTTACTTCACAGCCCATTGCTTGGCTGTATAATGGGGCTCTTCCACGCACTATGGAAAAATAACATGCAGATTCTAGTATCAAAACTACGCGTCAATCCCAAGTTCTGGGAACATCTGACCAGCCCTCTCTTCAGTGAGATCCAAACCGGGCTCAAAACCTACTCACAGATCTTCAATGTCCTCGGTATAGAATTATTTGTCACTAGAGGGAAAGTCGAGCCAAATTTAAATGAAATGCTCGAACAGTTTTTCGATATAAACAAGAAGCATCTCGATAATTGGATCGATTTCATCTACTCCTTCGAAGGAAAGGGAACCAACATGGAAGGTACAGACGAAGTACCAGTTTGGTTGGGATTGTTGACCTCATGGAAAGACTTTACCACTATATTCTGCAAGTGCCTTCCTATCAGCCTAAACATCGCCCACAAAGCCAAACTTGTTGCCCCATGCGTTACCGCGTTACTGAGTGAGTTAGACGACTTAAAAGATGGCAGACTGGTTGTAATATTAGCAGAGCTGTTCGTCATAATGCTAGCCAACTGGAAGGACGATTGCTTTGAGAATAGGAAAACTAGCGCCAAACAAATAGACGCTCTGCTAACAAACACTGCGATATTTTACGAAAGTCTTCACCCTAGAGCTCTCCGTGCCATCCTTTCTATCGGAACTGTGGCCATCAGTTCCTTGGATTATGAGATCAAGGCCAATAGTGTCACAGCGCAGAGCATAGTCAGATCCGTCACCAATATCAACAGCTTAGAATTGGAAAAGTTGTCCGATAACATCCGAGATGAACCGAAGACGGAGATAAGGGCGAATGGAAGTGAAGAAATCCCACCGGTTGTGATGTCCTTAGCTATGTTAGAACAGTGCTTAGATTTATACGATGACACGTTCTCAGGGTTGTCGCAATGGCTCGAATCCACCCGGTTTATAAACAAGCTTTTATGTTGTTTACAAACTTGTTTGCAGAACCGACGCCACTACCACACAAGTCTTGCCGCGTTAAGATGCTTGACGTCTTACGCCAGGGGTCCTTTCTCGAAAGACTTGCTAAACAGTGATCTAGACCAATTTCTATGGTTGCAACTTTTGCCGCCCAAGTTTGATAGTAATGGCGGCGACAACTCGTGGAAGCCGCAAGAGTGGTGGCGGGTTTATGGCTACAGCTTGGACTTTATATCGACCATGGTGATGAAGCATGGGCAGTTTTTCGCGGGAGACGCTATAACTTTTGTTGGGGTGCACTTAGACCAGTTGATAGAGGCCGTGTTACTGCCAAGGCAGCTCGCTAATCTAGATACGATGAACCTATGCGCTTCGACCTTAAACTTAGTCGTGCAGCTGGTGAAATTCGAGAGCAGATGGCGTATTGAAAATATTTACTCTTTATACGGAATCATGGTATGTTTCCCATTGTTCTTTTTTCAAGTTCATAGCTTTTATTAATAAATACTTTTAAATTTTTCTTCACTAGTTCACATTCATTTTTCAAATTAAAATGAAAAAAATCTTGCTAGTTAATGCATAAAATCTATGAAAATGTAATACTTATTCATATTATTTTTGTTTTCTTCAGCGGAGTATTAGTACGTGTTTATACCAATGCGTAATGTTGATGTTGCGCACGCGCCGCTCGTCCGATGTGGCGCTGCAATCATCTGAGGAAAGTGCATATCCTCCTGCTTCTGTTATACAACGGTAATGTTTTTTACTAAGTATAAAAAGCGTTTATCAATGACACAATCGTATAATAATTTCTGTGTGATTAGAGTGCTGGAAGTAACGATTTTGGTTGTAATGACAAAGGTTAACATTTTGAAAAAGTTATAAAGTGATGTGAGTTTTTGCTCAAACTAACAAAACCTTGTGTATTACAGTAAATTATAAAGGTATATTTTAAAGGTATAGCATACAGCTTAGCTTAGCTTAGTGTGAAGGCTAAAACAATAGAAAAATTAACCGTTTATTCTCGTGTTTATTGGATGTAACCTCGTTGTTAGGGTCTACTCAATAAAAATATTTTATAGGAACCTTGAAGTACTGCACATGGCAACACTATGCCTGTCATCGTTTAGCCCGGATCTCCTATCTTTACTAGCCGAGCCTTGCTTGGATTTGGAGCGCTGGCAACCCTTGGTGGAACTGCATTTTGGTGCACCCAAGATCACTTACGAGCCATTCCCTCAGTTGACCTTTGGGACATTGCTGTCAGCGATTTGTTTCCTTACAAGATCACTTAACCATGTAAGAACATTAAAATATAACTAATTCCAACCTATCTCCTCTTGAGGCTTAACAATTTAAGATATTATAAGAATAAATTATTGTAAAAAAATTAACAAATCTTAAGCTAATCGCAGTCCTACCCACCGTGGCATCATCTCCACTGGAAAAATTAAAAAAAAGGCTGCTAGTGGTGACAAATGAGACTAAAAATCTATACAAATAGTTATAATAGATAGAGGTTTATTTGTGTTGGATCAGTTGTCACCATTAAATAAAATAAATCCCTCTATTAAAAAGCAATAGTTAAAATAGGCATTGGTTCCTCACTAGGCATACCACCTGGAGGACGGCAGCGGGTCGCGGTCGCGGCGGCGCGCGTGCTCGTGCAGCAGCCCGGGCGGCGCGCGCGGCCGCAGCGACTCGCTCACCAGCGTGTGCTCCGCCACCAGCGCCGCGTCCGCGCTGCCCGAGCGACAGCTGGCTACTGCCCTCGAGGCCACCACCACGCTGCTCGCTGAACAGGTACAAAAACACATTACACACTATAAAAAGCTTGTTCTAGAAGAAAGTTTTCTAGCCTACCCCTATATCTTAAGTGCCTTAGGCTGATCTATTATTTTCTCTGAAATATTTTACATCTATTTTATTTTAGACTAAATGTTGCCCCGCTACTCTGCGCGCGTTTTATCTTGTGACCCTCTAGGTTTTACTCCCTTATTATCTGGAAATCCAAAAGCTATTATTTCGATATTACAAACACACACTCCAATTTAATTTATTTGTATCGATAAAATACCCATATCGAAAAATAATGTTTTTAAATTTATGTTGATACGTCATGCATTCTATTTAAGTTGGTAAACCAAATTTTTATGATGAAAAACGAAGAACAGATTTAACATCTCATTTGAGTGTACCGTGATAATTGAAAGTAAAATGAAATACTAATTGTATTAGTTAACATATTGGTTTGTGTTTTTGCAGGCACTTCTAGCAGTTCGTGATCCCAGTGTGCCGTCGCGACATAAGCAAATGGTACGTCGAGAGCTGAGTTCTGAACTAACATCATTCCACGACTTCGTTCGGAAACGGATTCTCTGCGCTGCTCATGCGCATCCTCATCTAGTGCGCAACAAACTCGGAGCTTGGCCGCTTGCTTCTAACGAAGAAGAGTTGAAGAGAATAGAAGAAGCCCGAAAAGAGAAAAATGCCGAAATCGATGACGATAAAGAACTTCCTCCTCCACCACCACCAAAACGAGTCTCACACGATTCCATGCGCGAATATGTACTACGGAAACATTACCTGGATAAATGTGCTGCTAGTCCGACAAAGGATCCTCCATTACCAGTGTCCCATTCCACCCCAACTTCTGATAAGAAGAAGGACTCTGCTCGGAGCTCGAAGCGCGTGTCCTGGGCGGAGACTACAAGGGAAAGCGAGGAGAGCTTGGAAAGCACGTTACAGGAAATCGAACCAGTATATTCTAATTTGACAGATGTGCAAATCAATAACGACGAAGATTATTTCCATTTCATGTCCGTAGTATTTCTTTACATCTGTCAAACTGAATTGTAGTTTTAAGTATTTATTTGTAATTTAGCTTTTAAGTTTTATGAATAAACTATTTTTCTATTCAACAATTATTGTTTCATAAAATGTTAATTGAGTACAGTAGGACGGCGATTATTGGAACGAATAGATAGATGTTCGGAAAACCAGTTTTTGGCATATATCACCTGCACGTCAAGCTAAACAAAGCGAAAAAACAAATATTCTGATGATTTTGTCTTTGAATATTCACCTGTCTAGATAGTGTCAAGCAAGAATCGCAACATAAAACTGTTCATTTTTTGAGGGCTTGTGTGCGTAACACAAGTAGACGTGGTGTCTTCTTTATTTTTATGGCAATAACTTTGAGTATTTTTCTAGAGTCAAGTAATATTTATAATCAAGTTTTGATGAGGAGATGAATTATGAAAAGATGAAAATGATTGATGAAATAAAGAATCTGCCCATAGAACATGCTAGTACTGTTACTGTAGTCTCTAAAGTGTTATTTAAAAGACGACTAAAAGACTAAGATACTGATTAAAAAAACTTAACACATTAAATTCTGCTGAAATACAATAAAATAAGAAAATTTTAACCGACAGTTCTCATTCCCGCCAAGTTACCTCGACGTGGTATCTTCTGTCTGTCAACCATGCCGAGTGATACCAGATTTCGAAAATTGCCCATTATGTATGCGAAAAGTGTATTAATTAATATTAAAATAAAATTTTCATCATTATTTTTCAAATATTGAGTTTGTGTGCAAATATATTTATATTAAACAAAAACAGGATAATAGGATTATGTAATCAAAATTCAAGTAATAAACCAAGGGAAATCTCATTTATCGATTTACAAATTCCGACCTTTTAATCGATATTGACAAAAAGTGTTATTTTTAAAATTTATCTCGTTTTTATAAAGTAATATGTAGTGATACCTATAACAATGCTCAACAGTTTTTAATTTGCTAACCCTTAAGTGGGGTTTTGATTTCACGGGAGGGCAAAACATGACGGTAAAATTTTACTGATTTTAAGACAAAATTGCACTTCGTATAACTCTGCAACATTGTCATGAAAAGTGTCCTTACGATATATTATGTATTTTTTTCAGTCGTGTTCTATAATATTATACGTACCACAAATAATTGTTTACACTTCCATGTCGGTTTTGCTATTAATCAGGTGAAAATAACATGCACTGTAAGTGCTACATTACATTCGAACTCGATCAAGACATAATTTTGTAGGGTTTTTATTGGTAAATCTACAGCAATGTATTAACATAATGAGTACGTTTTTGTCGGTTGAAGCATTTTGACCTTTTGAATGGCAGGCACTTTTTTCAGGGGGGAGTCGGGTGTTCGGTTAAGCGGTCGTTCGTGTGATCGATGTACGGATTATTGGCGTTCTACTGCATATGATACTGGAGCAAATAGCAAATAAAATAGGAATATAATTGTAGTGATGGCGCTTATGAGCATTGGTTTCGTGCGACTTTATCGCGAAGCACATCCACTTCAAATCAAATCAAGTCTTTTGTACTCCATATTTGTATAGTTTTCAATGGTTACTTAAACAGAGTATGGAATTTTATTTAAAATAAGCCTTTTGTTATAATCTGAGAAAATCAGTTTTAGATATGGCGGTAGAAAAAGTTTTCACAGTTTTAATAACTTCAATAACAATAAATAAATCAGTAACGAGAACTTAAAAAAAAATATGATTTTAAAAGATTATTACTGCCAGATCAGCCATAAAAAAAGTCCGGCAAAAAGAATATATCGTTATATAAGTTTTTTATTTACAGGAAATTATATTAAAATCAAAGTTGGTACATAGAAATTTTAAAATGAATATTTCTACTATGGAGATTGAAAATTCTGAACTGTGACACTTCGTAGGTAGTTTTTTAAAATAGCAATATTTTTAACATGGCCGCATGTTGAACTAAACGAAACGATTTTCTTTACTGTTCGCCAAATTAAATAGTGAAATTGGCGCAAATTCAATGCGGATTTATGGTTGTCGCATAGAAAAAACTTTATTGTTTTTGTGAAATCAAACACCGGTAAGAATAAGGCTGTGAAACTCATGAAATTCGAAATAAATCCGCGATATTGTTCGGCGTTGACCGCGATATTTATAGTTGTTGTTTTCGGACAGTGAGCCGCTAAAATGATGCATCACCCTAGCATGCATCACCAGCCGATGTCTGGGCACCCGCCGCAGCATGTACCAGGCCACCAAGGAATGCCTGGACATCATCAGATGCCTCCTCACCAAATGCATAGAGAAAACAGGCACGTTACTCTGACTAGGTAACTTTCTGCTTTTTGTTCTTATTTGCTGTTTATAGGTTTACGATGTAGTTATTTTTGGTTTTATAGACTGTAGAGTAACGAGTGATGATTACAAATATTGTGTCCATCACAAATGATGACGTTAATAAACGCTTTGTTGCTGCGCGTCGTTGTTTGATGATGTTGCAAATGTGAGTAGTAAATTACCTTTAGATTAGAAACCAATTTCTCCTGTTACTGAGTTTAATTAAATAATCTTTTTCATTATTTATTTGTAAATAATTTACTAGAAACTTGTACAAGGGTACTACTGATGATTTAAAGATTTTAGTCCTTATGTTACTTTCTATTAACTTCCAAAACAACAGTCTTTTTTTACCTAATAATTATTTTAAGAAAACCATTAAAATGAGTTTTAATAATACATAAATGAAAAGTTCCATACTTCAATAGAATCTGATTGATTTATTTGATTCTACTATTTTGTCAGATTGGTTGAATTCACTGGTTTAGTCAAAATATATGTCTGGTTATTGAAGTTATTCACAATATAATTACTTATCATACTGAATTGGTAAGTAACTTTCCCTCCATAAATGTTTTTTTGCTTGTTATGCTATAATTGGCTGAATGAAAATGTTCTTTTACCAAAATAATGTTTCACTTATTTTTTAATGTTGTGTTTTATTTTTAGTAAAAGTAGTTGAATAAAGGAATGAAATCCTATTAAAAACTGAAATGTTTTGACAGTTTCTCAAACAAATTGGTAAATTTTTAAAGAACACTCCAACATCAATACAACTAAATAAAATTTATTAGTGAAATTTTGTTCCCTCATTGACTGCTAGTACACTGCCACAGAATGTAAAAATTACATGAAACACCAACACCATACTCACTGTACCAATTTTTATCTATCAATAATATATTTTAACATCAAATATTACTTTTGGCTTTTCAGTTCACAAATTCGACCTAACTACCTATTAATTAATTTGATTTGTACCTTGTAGTGTTTGCAGTATATATATTAGTGCAAGGAAGAGTCAATGTGTATGGTGATGTGAATATACCTGGTCAGGTCATAAATTCTGTCACATGTTTAATATAAAATAATTGAAAGTTTTTCAAAATGACCTCCGTGATTTTGAATACAGGCCTTCAATCTGTGCGACCAGTCATCTATCGCAGCACGAACGAGGTCCATGTCAATATCGGCGGCTGCCTTAATCAAGGCCTTGATGTCTTGAGTAACTCGATCTTTTCCTCTAAGTGTTGCCATATCGTTTGATGGTATGAAATTTTTCAGTATGTCAAAAATATGAATTGGTGCGTGACCGCAACGATGCAACGCAATAACTGCAACACGGTCTTCTTTAAGCGTCCACTCCATATTTAAAAATGAGTAAAATTCTAAAGTATACATTTTTATTTTCATGAACAATTCGAAATTCGAATTCAATAAACTTTTTTATGGCCAGCATTCTAAAAGAAAAGTTTTGACTGTGTGACAATACTTATAACCTGACTGTGTAATTATGTATGTAAAAATATTATATATATTTTTGTAATAAAAACCAACCAAAATCTATGTTAAAATTGAAAAATTAGGCAGAGCTTTTAAGTAAAATGCATATATTACAGGAATCAGGAAATAATCAAATCAGGGTTTCTTTGGATTTTTTTTTAAATATTAATATACTCACAAGAATACAATCGAAATATATTTTACTATTGATGACCAAATTGCAGTGTGTCATAAGATTAACCATTAATGTTAACATCCACCAAGATTGTAGTAAATGTCCAAAATTTATCCTTTTCATGCTGATTTCAGACATCCTCCGGAGATTGTTAACATTACCCATGACAATTTGGTTAATGTTCATTATGAGCATCAATATAGGTATATGTGTGCCACTGTAAGTCAATTATTATGAGCAAAATGATAATGCCTGATTGATATAAAAAAATAATGATGTGTACAAACAGAAGAAATTGTTACAAAAAAAAAAAAAAGCCACATCATAAACACATCAAATCATAAATAGTTTCAATTCCAAAAGTAATATGAAACTTAAGATATCTATTTATTAATGATATTGTACCATAATTTGTTATAAAATTAAATGTTATTATTACTTATTTGTAACAAAATAAACTTACCTAATAATATTTACCTATCATTCATATTAATTGTAAATTTCTGAGTCTAAGATTAACTATCTCCTTGGATTATGTTAACATTATCAGCTAAATGTCCAATTCAAGTACAATTTCAGACATTAGCTGGTGGTTCTTAAGATTCACTAAAATTGAAAACAGTAACATATACATCATTTGAAATGAATTTTGAAATTGAAATGAAATGAAATTTGAAATTCTCTATGTGTACAGTATTCAATCTGCATTCAGCTATCCACAGAAATAAAAAATATGAGGTGTGTAAATTAAGTTGAGAGAGGCATATAAAATCAACTAGTCATGTGCAATCAAATCAAGAAAACAAGTTTTTGAAAATACTGAAAAAACTTTCTTCACAGAAAATTTAAACAAATCTATTGTGTTCTAACTTTTACCAGACACTTATCAGATGGCTAGCTGCTTGATCTCCAATGCCGCATCTTCAGTTCTGCCAGATCAAAAACTGGAAGAGAGTCAGTGTGCTTTATTTACACACCTTGTATTCTAATATATTTTGAATATCTTAATGTAAATAAAATAATAATAAATTACCATATAACGACACACACAGTGATTTAGCCCTACAGTAAGTTTGAAGAATCTTGTGTCTCATGTGCTAATCAATGACTACATAGATAAGATTACTACATCCAAGACTGGTAAGCAAAATAATGCATCTTGCAAATAACATAAAGTTCCACCCCTGCCCCTGGATTCGAACCCTGAACCTCTAGCTTAGCAGTCAGCTGTTTGCACCACCACTGTTTGCAACATGTCAATTTTAATAAAATTTGTTGATAATTACACTTTTGAACAATTAATAGTAATATTTAATTCTTTTACTTTAAAAATCATGTACAAATAAGAGTAGATGAATGAAGATAACTTTTTATGATTATTCAGATTTCGCTAATAAACTCTTTTATTTGGATTTTAATAAAATTTATTTATCTTCATAAACACCAACAAGGGGCAAAGCAAGTTTTGTTTATTTCCTGTGACATCTTCATTTTCAATCTACTGTGGTAGCTATAGGATCTGCAAAATATCTTCATGTTTGAAAAGTATATTTAAAGAAGTTTAGTTAAAATGGCTTTATTTCAAATTAAAGAGAACTTGTTATTATGAGTATGACAACTTTTCACAATTTATTCATTATTTGTTGACAGAATTTGTAATGATATTTTAATTGACTTATATTTTGTACACAGTAGTACTAGTCATAGCCTGCAGGTATGCTTGTCTAGGTAAAAGTTTGTTTTTCACTTTTTTCAAATAGTCTTGTATTTTTAATTGTTTCTAACATAAATGCTTACAGCTGGTCAACCTGTAAAACCTCTATCCTAAGTAGAAAGGGTTAAGTATTAAATTTCATTGGACAATCCCTTTAAATATAATTTTAAATATTGGTCACACAAACATTGACACTTTAAATAAAATGCATACCTACTTAATTTCACCAGGGTATAGAGCTGACAGCGGAGACTGCATTCATATGCAAATATTGTGTAATTTGTTGATATGTAGAGGGTCACTTGCGGCAGTCTTTGTTGCAAACTGGTCATAAACGGTAGTGACAAAGGAACATATGACGACGGCTCTATTGATTCGCGGAGATCGTATAATGAATGTAAGGTTTCCAGCTTTCTTCTCTCAGACCAATATATCATGTTCATTGAATAGGTCGGCAGTTGGAATAACAGTCTCCCGAGGAGAGGGTCGTCCGCAACCCCTAGAAAGTGCATGAAAGTTTTGAGATATTTAGTGCGATATAGCGCATAGTATAACTTGCTACTATGCAAGTTTTAGGAACGTTAGTTTTGGATAATTTGGGTGTAGTAGTGATTGTGGGTGTTTGTTAAGGGTGCCTTTGGGTCCGTCGCAGCCGGGGGGAGGTATGGGCGGACACGGGCAGGCGCTGGGGGGCATGGGTGCGATGGGAGTCCCGCCGCCGCACCACGCTCCCACGCAGCGACCGCCACATCCCATCAGAGCTATGCAACATCATCCACCGAATCATCAACAACATCATTCTGTGCCACCGGTAAGTACGAAAAATATATATCAGCTTTCAAGCATACTTCTTCCCTGATTGTCTTGTCATCTAACCATGTGGAAAATGTTATCTGTGTTAGCAACAAATGAAGCCAATGCGTCGTCCGTACGCGATGGGCGGCGCGTACGCAGGCGCGGGAGTAATGCCGTACGCACCGCCGCCTCCAATGCAGCCGCCGCCTAAAACACAACCCACACATACAGGTAAATAGGTAAATTACCATTTCAGAATGTAGGTTATTGATGCGTAAATATTTCAAAACTGTGTATAAAATAACCTTACCATTTTAATATTGCTACCATAGTGGTATCAAGTCCACCTATGAAAGCCACACAAGGTAGTACGGGCACGGACAAGTGCGAGGAGGGTCCGGAGGCACAGGAGGTAGCGGACGCGGAGGCGGGAGCGGGCGACAGAGAGGCGAGCCGCCCGGCACCCGCCACACAGGCCAACAGTAAAGAGAAGACACCCATGTGCCTGGTCAATGAACTGGCCAGGTACAATAAGGTACTGGCTCAAACTTAAATATTTTTAACAAAATATAAAGTTGAATTAAGTGTTAAAAAAATATCGAGTATGACTGAAATATATTATAATAAATAAATATAAATATATTGATTAGTAAAAACGATTTTAAAGGAACATGTCAGATTTCTACGGGCCTACAATACTCATTTGGTTCTTGTGTTTATCTTTTTCTCAGCTTGTTCGTTTTTTCTAATTTATACCAATGATGTTTTTAAGATGAATTCTAATGATATAATCAATAAAATGATGTAAATTTCAGATTAAGCATCAATATCGCCTCACATCAGAAACTGGACCCCCTCACAAGAAAGTATTCACAGTTACACTCCGACTGGGTGATTCTGAAGAATATACAGCTGAGGTAAGTGACACAGCTTTAATAAATTTATATATTTAGTATGTTTGTCTTATATTTATTATGGTCATCCAAATCATTACTGTCTTAACATATTTAACTTTTCTTAAATTTTATATAACATTAGGCGAGTATGCTAGTGTAATTCAAAACATTAGTAAACCTGGTTCAATATTAAAAATAACTATTCAGGAACGATCCAGATGGATCACATCTCCACCGAGCGCGTTGGATCGTTTGTTGTGGATACGGCAATTGGCAATTTTGGCAATCAGCTTGCAATAAAGCCAGGTTTCATAGTCTTCTGTTTGGTCTGTATAAGGGTTCGTCCATAAAGCGCGCGCAGCACGCGGCGGCCGCAGCGGCGCTCGGAGGCACGCGCTACCCGCCTCCACCGCCGCGCGCGCCGCCGCACCACCAGCCCGCGCCGCCGCACCACCGACACGCAGGTAACGCCACGCTACGCCCTGTACACCTGTACACGCATACAGCACGCGGCGGCACGCGCTACCCGCCTCCACCGCCGCGCGCGCCGCCGCACCACCAGCCCGCGCCGCCGCACCACCGACACGCAGGTAACGCCACGCTACGCCCTGTACACCTGTACACGCATACAGCACGCGGCGGCACGCGCTACCCGCCTCCACCGCCGCGCGCGCCGCCGCACCACCAGCCCGCGCCGCCGCACCACCGACACGCAGGTAACGCCACGCTACGCCCTGTACACCTGTACACGCATACAGCACGCGGCGGCACGCGCTACCCGCCTCCACCGCCGCGCGCGCCGCCGCACCACCAGCCCGCGCCGCCGCACCACCGACACGCAGGTAACGCCACGCTACGCCCTGTACACCTGTACACGCATACAGCACGCGGCGGCACGCGCTACCCGCCTCCACCGCCGCGCGCGCCGCCGCACCACCAGCCCGCGCCGCCGCACCACCGACACGCAGGTAACGCCACGCTACGCCCTGTACACCTGTACACGCATACAGCACGCGGCGGCACGCGCTACCCGCCTCCACCGCCGCGCGCGCCGCCGCACCACCAGCCCGCGCCGCCGCACCACCGACACGCAGGTAACGCCACGCTACGCCCTGTACACCTGTACACGCATACAGCACGCGGCGGCACGCGCTACCCGCCTCCACCGCCGCGCGCGCCGCCGCACCACCAGCCCGCGCCGCCGCACCACCGACACGCAGGTAACGCCACGCTACGCCCTGTACACCTGTACACGCATACAGCACGCGGCGGCACGCGCTACCCGCCTCCACCGCCGCGCGCGCCGCCGCACCACCAGCCCGCGCCGCCGCACCACCGACACGCAGGTAACGCCACGCTACGCCCTGTACACCTGTACACGCATA
This sequence comes from Choreutis nemorana, assembly GCA_949316135.1. Lineage (NCBI taxonomy): Eukaryota > Metazoa > Arthropoda > Insecta > Lepidoptera > Choreutidae > Choreutis > Choreutis nemorana. The sequence goes on from OX438598.1 coordinate 8,995,502, forward strand.
CAGCACGCGGCGGCACGCGCTACCCGCCTCCACCGCCGCGCGCGCCGCCGCACCACCAGCCCGCGCCGCCGCACCACCGACACGCAGGTAACGCCACGCTACGCCCTGTACACCTGTACACGCATACAGCACGCGGCGGCACGCGCTACCCGCCTCCACCGCCGCGCGCGCCGCCGCACCACCAGCCCGCGCCGCCGCACCACCGACACGCAGGTAACGCCACGCTACGCCCTGTACACCTGTACACGCATACAGCACGCGGCGGCACGCGCTACCCGCCTCCACCGCCGCGCGCGCCGCCGCACCACCAGCCCGCGCCGCCGCACCACCGACACGCAGGTAACGCCACGCTACGCCCTGTACACCTGTACACGCATACAGCACGCGGCGGCACGCGCTACCCGCCTCCACCGCCGCGCGCGCCGCCGCACCACCAGCCCGCGCCGCCGCACCACCGACACGCAGGTAACGCCACGCTACGCCCTGTACACCTGTACACGCATACAGCACGCGGCGGCACGCGCTACCCGCCTCCACCGCCGCGCGCGCCGCCGCACCACCAGCCCGCGTCGCCGCACCACCGACACGCAGGTAACGCCACGCTACGCCCTGTACACCTGTACACGCATACAGCACGCGGCGGCACGCGCTACCCGCCTCCACCGCCGCGCGCGCCGCCGCACCACCAGCCCGCGCCGCCGCACCACCGACACGCAGGTAACGCCACGCTACGCCCTGTACACCTGTACACGCATACAGCACGCGGCGGCACGCGCTACCCGCCTCCACCGCCGCGCGCGCCGCCGCACCACCAGCCCGCGCCGCCGCACCACCGACACGCAGGTAACGCCACGCTACGCCCTGTACACCTGTACACGCATACAGCACGCGGCGGCACGCGCTACCCGCCTCCACCGCCGCGCGCGCCGCCGCACCACCAGCCCGCGCCGCCGCACCACCGACACGCAGGTAACGCCACGCTACGCCCTGTACACCTGTACACGCATACAGCACGCGGCGGCACGCGCTACCCGCCTCCACCGCCGCGCGCGCCGCCGCACCACCAGCCCGCGCCGCCGCACCACCGACACGCAGGTAACGCCACGCTACGCCCTGTACACCTGTACACGCATACAGCACGCGGCGGCACGCGCTACCCGCCTCCACCGCCGCGCGCGCCGCCGCACCACCAGCCCGCGCCGCCGCACCACCGACACGCAGGTAACGCCACGCTACGCCCTGTACACCTGTACACGCATACAGCACGCGGCGGCACGCGCTACCCGCCTCCACCGCCGCGCGCGCCGCCGCACCACCAGCCCGCGCCGCCGCACCACCGACACGCAGGTAACGCCACGCTACGCCCTGTACACCTGTACACGCATACAGCACGCGGCGGCACGCGCTACCCGCCTCCACCGCCGCGCGCGCCGCCGCACCACCAGCCCGCGCCGCCGCACCACCGACACGCAGGTAACGCCACGCTACGCCCTGTACACCTGTACACGCATACAGCACGCGGCGGCACGCGCTACCCGCCTCCACCGCCGCGCGCGCCGCCGCACCACCAGCCCGCGCCGCCGCACCACCGACACGCAGGTAACGCCACGCTACGCCCTGTACACCTGTACACGCATACAGCACGCGGCGGCACGCGCTACCCGCCTCCACCGCCGCGCGCGCCGCCGCACCACCAGCCCGCGCCGCCGCACCACCGACACGCAGGTAACGCCACGCTACGCCCTGTACACCTGTACACGCATACAGCACGCGGCGGCACGCGCTACCCTCCCCCTCCTCTTAAGTTTAAAGGCTAAACATCTAAACCTTTTACTGTACTTTTTTTGTTTTGACTTTAACCTTTTGTTTCTATTTGGAATGACAAGGTGTTGTTGCTAGGTGCAGTGATGCCGACGGTGGAGTTGAACGCGCTGGCCATGAAGTTGTGCCAGCCGGCCGAGTACAGCATGATCCCGCCCACGCCGGCGCCGCGCCCCGCTCGCCCTCGCCCGCCGCCGCCCTACTGCCTGCCGCCCCCGCCCTACGTGCCCAATGCGTTAGTACTTCATTCATAGTATTTTGAACTAAAATAATAACTAACAATTGATAAACCATAAAAATACATTTTATTCTAAACGTAATTTATCAGGTTATTTGGTGCAGGTTTGGGCGATTGGGTGGGGGCGGACTGGTGTACCGCGTGCGCGTTAGTGTGGGTGGACGCGCCTGGCTCGGCTCCGGCGCCACACCCCAGGGCGCGCGCCACGACGCCGCCGCACGCGCGCTGCACGACCTGCGCCACGCGCCCACACCGCCCGCGCCGCCCGCTAGAGAACACGTCGGTGAGTCACTAGTACACTACTGGCCGCGACACTAGTACACTATACTGGCGCGCGCCACGACGCCGCCGCACGCGCGCTGCACGACCTGCGCCACGCGCCCACACCGCCCGCGCCGCCCGCTAGAGAACACGTCGGTGAGTCACTAGTACACTACTGGCCGCGACACTAGTACACTATACTGGCGCGCGCCACGACGCCGCCGCACGCGCGCTGCACGACCTGCGCCACGCGCCCACACCGCCCGCGCCGCCCGCTAGAGAACACGTCGGTGAGTCACTAGTACACTACTGGCCGCGACACTAGTACACTATACTGGCGCGCGCCACGACGCCGCCGCACGCGCGCTGCACGACCTGCGCCACGCGCCCACACCGCCCGCGCCGCCCGCTAGAGAACACGTCGGTGAGTCACTAGTACACTACTGGCCGCGACACTAGTACACTATACTGGCCGCGACACTAGTACACTATACTGGCGCGCGCCACGACGCCGCCGCACGCGCGCTGCACGACCTGCGCCACGCGCCCACACCGCCCGCGCCGCCCGCTAGAGAACACGTCGGTGAGTCACTAGTACACTACTGGCCGCGACACTAGTACACTATACTGGCGCGCGCCACGACGCCGCCGCACGCGCGCTGCACGACCTGCGCCACGCGCCCACACCGCCCGCGCCGCCCGCTAGAGAACACGTCGGTGAGTCACTAGTACACTACTGGCCGCGACACTAGTACACTATACTGGCGCGCGCCACGACGCCGCCGCACGCGCGCTGCACGACCTGCGCCACGCGCCCACACCGCCCGCGCCGCCCGCTAGAGAACACGTCGGTGAGTCACTAGTACACTACTGGCCGCGACACTAGTACACTATACTGGCGCGCGCCACGACGCCGCCGCACGCGCGCTGCACGACCTGCGCCACGCGCCCACACCGCCCGCGCCGCCCGCTAGAGAACACGTCGGTGAGTCACTAGTACACTACTGGCCGCGACACTAGTACACTATACTGGCGCGCGCCACGACGCCGCCGCACGCGCGCTGCACGACCTGCGCCACGCGCCCACACCGCCCGCGCCGCCCGCTAGAGAACACGTCGGTGAGTCACTAGTACACTACTGGCCGCGACACTAGTACACTATACTGGCGCGCGCCACGACGCCGCCGCACGCGCGCTGCACGACCTGCGCCACGCGCCCACACCGCCCGCGCCGCCCGCTAGAGAACACGTCGGTGAGTCACTAGTACACTACTGGCCGCGACACTAGTACACTATACTGGCGCGCGCCACGACGCCGCCGCACGCGCGCTGCACGACCTGCGCCACGCGCCCACACCGCCCGCGCCGCCCGCTAGAGAACACGTCGGTGAGTCACTAGTACACTACTGGCCGCGACACTAGTACACTATACTGGCGCGCGCCACGACGCCGCCGCACGCGCGCTGCACGACCTGCGCCACGCGCCCACACCGCCCGCGCCGCCCGCTAGAGAACACGTCGGTGAGTCACTAGTACACTACTGGCCGCGACACTAGTACACTATACTGGCGCGCGCCACGACGCCGCCGCACGCGCGCTGCACGACCTGCGCCACGCGCCCACACCGCCCGCGCCGCCCGCTAGAGAACACGTCGGTGAGTCACTAGTACACTACTGGCCGCGACACTAGTACACTATACTGGCGCGCGCCACGACGCCGCCGCACGCGCGCTGCACGACCTGCGCCACGCGCCCACACCGCCCGCGCCGCCCGCTAGAGAACACGTCGGTGAGTCACTAGTACACTACTGGCCGCGACACTAGTACACTATACTGGCGCGCGCCACGACGCCGCCGCACGCGCGCTGCACGACCTGCGCCACGCGCCCACACCGCCCGCGCCGCCCGCTAGAGAACACGTCGGTGAGTCACTAGTACACTACTGGCCGCGACACTAGTACACTATACTGGCGCGCGCCACGACGCCGCCGCACGCGCGCTGCACGACCTGCGCCACGCGCCCACACCGCCCGCGCCGCCCGCTAGAGAACACGTCGGTGAGTCACTAGTACACTACTGGCCGCGACACTAGTACACTATACTGGCGCGCGCCACGACGCCGCCGCACGCGCGCTGCACGACCTGCGCCACGCGCCCACACCGCCCGCGCCGCCCGCTAGAGAACACGTCGGTGAGTCACTAGTACACTACTGGCCGCGACACTAGTACACTATACTGGCGCGCGCCACGACGCCGCCGCACGCGCGCTGCACGACCTGCGCCACGCGCCCACACCGCCCGCGCCGCCCGCTAGAGAACACGTCGGTGAGTCACTAGTACACTACTGGCCGCGACACTAGTACACTATACTGGCCGCGACACTAGTACACTATACTATGCGAGTGCAATTTTTAAATTAAAATCATGAAAATTTAATCACTTTTTAATTGCAGCAGAAGAAAGTACTGACATAATAAGCTCCGAAGTGAAATCGCCTGTATCGTTGGTTCACGAGTTGGCGTTGAAGAGGAATTTGTCAGTACAGTTTACAGTTAAATCCGAAAGAGGTCCGCCACATATGAGGGTAAGCATTAATTATATTTAAATATGGTTTTATTTAATTACTATAATTGGTAAATCGGTACATGGATGACGAGAACTAGATTTTACGAATGCATTTAATATTGCAGGTATTTGTGACAACCTGCACAGTGGGTGACATGGAAACAGAGGGTGAAGGCAATGGAAAGAAAGTGTCGAAGAGACGCGCAGCTGAGGCCATGCTTGAAGACATGAAGACTCGTTGGCCGCCCGGCCTACTTAAAGCCAAACCAATACAGGACAAGCGAAGGCAACAACCCACTAAGAAAAAACCAAGGAATCTTATCAAGGTATGTTGTGACTGGTAGCTTAAAGTTTCTAGTCTCAAACATAATTAGTACTGGCAAGAATATGTCGTTACCGTGTTAGTAATAATTCACTACATCACCACCCACTAACCGCGATTGCTCAGAGTCTACACCCCATAATAATGATATCAACGCCATTCGGTGCGGACACGCTGGCACATACCGAGCGCAAGCTGAACACACTCGCCAATATGATTGAAGGCATTAGTGTTTTGTAGTGATGCTAGTCCGAGGTGTTGATTTGTTTGGCTGGGTGCAGGAGGCAGGCGCGGAGAGCGAAGCAGGCGCCGACAACCCCATCTCGCGGCTGGCCGTGGCGCGCCAGGCGGCCCGTGCGCGCTCGCCGCAGTACCGCGTGCTGGAGGAGCGCGGCGCCGCCCGCCGCCGGGAGTTCCTCGTGCACTGCGACGCGCCGCCCTACGCCGCCACCGGCCACGGGCCCAGCAAGAAGCAGGCCAAGCGCCGCGCCGCCGTCAGTACGTATACTGTACACTGTCATTGCTAGCAGTAGCGCTCGCCGCAGTACCGCGTGCTGGAGGAGCGCGGCGCCGCCCGCCGCCGGGAGTTCCTCGTGCACTGCGACGCGCCGCCCTACGCCGCCACCGGCCACGGGCCCAGCAAGAAGCAGGCCAAGCGCCGCGCCGCCGTCAGTACGTATACTGTACACTGTCATTGCTAGCAGTAGCGCTCGCCGCAGTACCGCGTGCTGGAGGAGCGCGGCGCCGCCCGCCGCCGGGAGTTCCTCGTGCACTGCGACGCGCCGCCCTACGCCGCCACCGGCCACGGGCCCAGCAAGAAGCAGGCCAAGCGCCGCGCCGCCGTCAGTACGTATACTGTACACTGTCATTGCTAGCAGTAGCGCTCGCCGCAGTACCGCGTGCTGGAGGAGCGCGGCGCCGCCCGCCGCCGGGAGTTCCTCGTGCACTGCGACGCGCCGCCCTACGCCGCCACCGGCCACGGGCCCAGCAAGAAGCAGGCCAAGCGCCGCGCCGCCGTCAGTACGTATACTGTACACTGTCATTGCTAGCAGTAGCGCTCGCCGCAGTACCGCGTGCTGGAGGAGCGCGGCGCCGCCCGCCGCCGGGAGTTCCTCGTGCACTGCGACGCGCCGCCCTACGCCGCCACCGGCCACGGGCCCAGCAAGAAGCAGGCCAAGCGCCGCGCCGCCGTCAGTACGTATACTGTACACTGTCATTGCTAGCAGTAGCGCTCGCCGCAGTACCGCGTGCTGGAGGAGCGCGGCGCCGCCCGCCGCCGGGAGTTCCTCGTGCACTGCGACGCGCCGCCCTACGCCGCCACCGGCCACGGGCCCAGCAAGAAGCAGGCCAAGCGCCGCGCCGCCGTCAGTACGTATACTGTACACTGTCATTGCTAGCAGTAGCGCTCGCCGCAGTACCGCGTGCTGGAGGAGCGCGGCGCCGCCCGCCGCCGGGAGTTCCTCGTGCACTGCGACGCGCCGCCCTACGCCGCCACCGGCCACGGGCCCAGCAAGAAGCAGGCCAAGCGCCGCGCCGCCGTCAGTACGTATACTGTACACTGTCATTGCTAGCAGTAGCGCTCGCCGCAGTACCGCGTGCTGGAGGAGCGCGGCGCCGCCCGCCGCCGGGAGTTCCTCGTGCACTGCGACGCGCCGCCCTACGCCGCCACCGGCCACGGGCCCAGCAAGAAGCAGGCCAAGCGCCGCGCCGCCGTCAGTACGTATACTGTACACTGTCATTGCTAGCAGTAGCGCTCGCCGCAGTACCGCGTGCTGGAGGAGCGCGGCGCCGCCCGCCGCCGGGAGTTCCTCGTGCACTGCGACGCGCCGCCCTACGCCGCCACCGGCCACGGGCCCAGCAAGAAGCAGGCCAAGCGCCGCGCCGCCGTCAGTACGTATACTGTACACTGTCATTGCTAGCAGTAGCGCTCGCCGCAGTACCGCGTGCTGGAGGAGCGCGGCGCCGCCCGCCGCCGGGAGTTCCTCGTGCACTGCGACGCGCCGCCCTACGCCGCCACCGGCCACGGGCCCAGCAAGAAGCAGGCCAAGCGCCGCGCCGCCGTCAGTACGTATACTGTACACTGTCATTGCTAGCAGTAGCGCTCGCCGCAGTACCGCGTGCTGGAGGAGCGCGGCGCCGCCCGCCGCCGGGAGTTCCTCGTGCACTGCGACGCGCCGCCCTACGCCGCCACCGGCCACGGGCCCAGCAAGAAGCAGGCCAAGCGCCGCGCCGCCGTCAGTACGTATACTGTACACTGTCATTGCTAGCAGTAGCGCTCGCCGCAGTACCGCGTGCTGGAGGAGCGCGGCGCCGCCCGCCGCCGGGAGTTCCTCGTGCACTGCGACGCGCCGCCCTACGCCGCCACCGGCCACGGGCCCAGCAAGAAGCAGGCCAAGCGCCGCGCCGCCGTCAGTACGTATACTGTACACTGTCATTGCTAGCAGTAGCGCTCGCCGCAGTACCGCGTGCTGGAGGAGCGCGGCGCCGCCCGCCGCCGGGAGTTCCTCGTGCACTGCGACGCGCCGCCCTACGCCGCCACCGGCCACGGGCCCAGCAAGAAGCAGGCCAAGCGCCGCGCCGCCGTCAGTACGTATACTGTACACTGTCATTGCTAGCAGTAGCGCTCGCCGCAGTACCGCGTGCTGGAGGAGCGCGGCGCCGCCCGCCGCCGGGAGTTCCTCGTGCACTTTATTGCAATTTAGTTTGTAGATGTTTATTGGTTTAGTGATTGAAATGGTATAAGGACATGTTTCTTTGCAGACGTACTCTTAGCGATGGAACAAAACAGCACAGGTGAAGTGAATCGAGTCCCGACGGCGAATAGCGAACTCATCACTAACGGAAGCAGCGATAGCGGGAAGAGCATTACAGGCGACGCTAAACGAAAAGTAAGTACACATTTTATGTAACAGCTTTTGCAGTTGTGTGAAGTAAAATTAAACCTTAGTTTATGTCAAATTATTTATTTATCTTTCTTAGGTGGTTTGGCGGTTTAGTACAAATTACTTATGAATGGGCCATCTTTGTTACTTACTTGACAGTAGTCGCCGGTAGAGTAACATAAGCCTTCATTTCACAGGATGGTGACACGACCCCAGTCGGGACAGACGTCCGGCAGCCGGTCCCGGGTGTGTTACTGATGGACTACAACAACAGGACACCACAAAACAGCCATAATAACGGTAAGCGGACTGATTTTTTTGTGAAACTAATTGTGAAGTGAAAGGACTAAAAAGTTGCGAGCGAATCCATGGCAAAACTAGTTCAAGTTTCCGCACATGTTGTGTTCTCGGCCCGCTTTGAACTCGCTCGTTAACAGTCACCTAGCGTGATTGGGAGATAAGCTTTTATATAGTGTGATAGGCCCTCAAATAAATACAAACTTATATCGAAGGGGACCTGTAGTTTTTCAACGTTGCTATAATTGCATAGGAGTGAGTGAGTCTCCAGCGGCGGCGAGCGGTGTGACGGGCGGCAGCCCCGGCGCGGGCCCGGGCGCCAAGGACAAGCTCATGTACCTCGCCGACCTGCTGGGCTTCACCGTGCAGTTCTCTGACTTCCCCAAGGTGAGCTCTAACCTAACTCTGAATACATTGTAGTTCGCGTGAAAAGTTATGGTGATGGAGATGTTTTTTTGGCTCTGTGATTTTGACCGCAGTTTAATTTTATTGTTTTGTTTGGAGAGAGTTATTAATTGAGATGTGTATTGTAGCGTAACCACGGCGAGTACCTGTCACTGGTATCGCTGTCAACATCTCCACCCGTGATGTGTCACGGCGGCGGCGCCTCCACACAGCTGTCACACGAGCACTGCTCCCGCGCCGCGCTACGGGCCATCGCACTCATGGGACTCGACCAGTCAGTACAACGCACACCGACACACATACATACACACAGTACACTGTCACACGAGCACTGCTCCCGCGCCGCGCTACGGGCCATCGCACTCATGGGACTCGACCAGTCAGTACAACGCACACCGACACACATACATACACACAGTACACTGTCACACGAGCACTGCTCCCGCGCCGCGCTACGGGCCATCGCACTCATGGGACTCGACCAGTCAGTACAACGCACACCGACACACATACATACACACAGTACACTGTCACACGAGCACTGCTCCCGCGCCGCGCTACGGGCCATCGCACTCATGGGACTCGACCAGTCAGTACAACGCACACCGACACACATACATACACACAGTACACTGTCACACGAGCACTGCTCCCGCGCCGCGCTACGGGCCATCGCACTCATGGGACTCGACCAGTCAGTACAACGCACACCGACACACATACATACACACAGTACACTGTCACACGAGCACTGCTCCCGCGCCGCGCTACGGGCCATCGCACTCATGGGACTCGACCAGTCAGTACAACGCACACCGACACACATACATACACACAGTACACTGTCACACGAGCACTGCTCCCGCGCCGCGCTACGGGCCATCGCACTCATGGGACTCGACCAGTCAGTACAACGCACACCGACACACATACATACACACAGTACACTGTCACACGAGCACTGCTCCCGCGCCGCGCTACGGGCCATCGCACTCATGGGACTCGACCAGTCAGTACAACGCACACCGACACACATACATACACACAGTACACTGTCACACGAGCACTGCTCCCGCGCCGCGCTACGGGCCATCGCACTCATGGGACTCGACCAGTCAGTACAACGCACACCGACACACATACATACACACAGTACACTGTCACACGAGCACTGCTCCCGCGCCGCGCTACGGGCCATCGCACTCATGGGACTCGACCAGTCAGTACAACGCACACCGACACACATACATACACACAGTACACTGTCACACGAGCACTGCTCCCGCGCCGCGCTACGGGCCATCGCACTCATGGGACTCGACCAGTCAGTACAACGCACACCGACACACATACATACACACAGTACACTGTCACACGAGCACTGCTCCCGCGCCGCGCTACGGGCCATCGCACTCATGGGACTCGACCAGTCAGTACAACGCACACCGACACACATACATACACACAGTACACTGTCACACGAGCACTGCTCCCGCGCCGCGCTACGGGCCATCGCACTCATGGGACTCGACCAGTCAGTACAACGCACACCGACACACATACATACACACAGTACACTGTCACACGAGCACTGCTCCCGCGCCGCGCTACGGGCCATCGCACTCATGGGACTCGACCAGTCAGTACAACGCACACCGACACACATACATACACACAGTACACTGTCACACGAGCACTGCTCCCGCGCCGCGCTACGGGCCATCGCACTCATGGGACTCGACCAGTCAGTACAACGCACACCGACACACATACATACACACAGTACACTGTCACACGAGCACTGCTCCCGCGCCGCGCTACGGGCCATCGCACTCATGGGACTCGACCAGTCAGTACAACGCACACCGACACACATACATACACACAGTACACTGTCACACGAGCACTGCTCCCGCGCCGCGCTACGGGCCATCGCACTCATGGGACTCGACCAGTCAGTACAACGCACACCGACACACATACATACACACAGTACACGAAATACGTATAAACGATGAAACTTTTGTTTAATTAAATAATTTATTTTCCAGGGTGCAATCAGTACCGAACTCTGGTTCCAAGAGCGGAAGCATCAGCAATGGCATCACGGAATAGGATAGCGACGTCGCAACTGAGTAAGGACAACATCATAGCTTTATTATTTATTAACACTTTGTTTTCAATCGTTTGCAATAAATACGTTCGTAGTGGCGTGAATATTTCACAGCGCGAAATATGAAAGTTCGGGACGACTTCATTGGGATATTTACTACGTTTATACTATTTGTAATTATTTCAAGCTCTGACATATTCACACTGACATTATATTTGATCTCGGGTCCTGCAACAAAACTATTAATTATTGTTCTTAACTTTGTTTTAGTTTGTTTAAGATTAACATCTAGGTATATTTTTGTTATATATTAAGATCTGCAAAATGCTATTTTAGTTATGTTAAATATCCAAAATAGTCGCTCACAAACTTGTTATTTTTATGTTTTTTTACATTATTTTGTATTATTGTGGGTTTTGTAAAACAAGATGTTTTGACGCGATGTATAAAATTAACTCGAAATATTAAAATAATATTCAAGTTTTATATAGGTATCTAAATATTTTAACAGCCTGAAAAGATAATTCTTTACATTTTTTTGTTAATGTAGCCAACTATTTATATATTAGGATAATTATTTGTCATGAGTATGTAAACAATTTTAAATATATAAAAACGAATATTATAACGAAAAATGAGGCTGTGAGGCCAGACCAAAATGGTTTGTTCGGGACGAGCCGGGTTATCCACCATGTATTATTTAAATCAAGACAAGACGCACATCAAACTTAAATAAGTTAGATTAATAGATTTATTATTTATGTATATCGGTTATTTGCGTATTATGTTGTTTCATAAGTAAAGGTGGATCGGCGTCCCGGCAAACACTAAAGTTACATCATGCGGCCATGGTGTCACCTTAGATTATCAAATACACTAGTAATCGCCGTGATCATCGATCATTAGCTATGTAATACACATTAGATGCTTCCTGCACACGTATTGATGTATCAAGTATTCCCGGTGCGCCTATAATCATCGTAAATTAAGTACATAATATAGTACATCGGAGACTACGGCGATTAGTTAACGTGTGGCCTCGATTTTTAAATAAACACCATAGTGAGTGAGCTTCGAACACTTCTCCAGACCCTAAACTATGAAATGTGTAATTTAGATTTAAGATAGCCTCGAGTAACGACATCAACTAGAGATTTTCAACTTTTTCTTGTTAGATTTAAGGTTGCTTGTTACTTCAGGCTCTGTATATCCCGCGTCTAATGCATGTACTCATAATAACCTAGTATATAGCGTTTGGCTAATCACATTCATAGATTGTCGTAGATGGTATAATATAAGTGTGTATTTGTAATACTTACAATTGATCGGTGTTAACTTATGTTGTTTTAATTATTAAATAATGTACACGTTACGTAGTAAACCCTGGTGGGACCCAACCGATCAGTTGTGTGTACGTTTTAATTGTACATTTCATTGTACATGGGTCCGATGTCGATATATCTGTCATACTTAAATTAATTAATCCATTTTTGTAGCAGCTAACATAAACTGCGATGTGTGAAATTAAATGTCGAGTCTAACCAATGCAATCAGAGTAACAATGATCTCATTTACCTATCAAATAATTAAGTCATTGAGTTTGATTCTTATTTTATTTAATAATCATTTATTCTTTTAAATCGATAGGCCTTTTACTGGGGCTTAATTTGAAAGTCTAAAACTAAAAAAAAAATGCCGCAAGCAACTCATTCTAAACATTATTTTTTACATGTTCAATAGAACTTAAAAGTCGTAGGTGAGAATAGAATTTACTTAGAAAGGTTATTGTAGTTGTGGTGATGATAATTTGTTTGTTGTTGTTTCTTTATCATTGAATTTAACAAAAGATGAAAGAAAAAATAATGATAACTGAAATAACATTATTACACTATAATGAAACTTTTGACTAATGAATAGATAGTATTCAAAGGACTTGGAAAAGAATAATGGATGAAATGTTTTGCATTTGTCGTTTAATGCAATTATATAAAGATCAACTATATTGTCTAAGCTGAGTAATTTAATTGAATGCTCATAAAAGTCGTGTTAAATATTAAAAGTCAGTAAAAAACCTGACATGTTATGAGAAGTAAAATCTTGTCATATCCGAAAATATGTTTTTGTTTGACATAATTTATATTTGTACCTATTTTAGTGATACTTCTCTCTCTTAAAAGAGTGTGCTAAATTGCATTTTACCTCATTATATTATTTGTGGTGTGGCCTTTCTATGTTGATAAAAATGATGGAAACTAAAGCTAGTCTAAACAAAATCCTTTGTAAAAAGGTATCTTTAGACAATAATAAATCCTATTTTTATTGGTAGGTATTCGTTTGAAAAATTCGGTTATTTAAATTAATAAAACTACGTCTCCTCTGATAACATTGGTGCGACACATTTTTAATAATTACATCCTTATCTATATTTGTATTAATTAAAATAATTTTAAATCGAGGCCATTAAAAATAATTTCTTAATGTTGGAAGTTGCACAAGTGACTAAGCATAAAGAAATTGATTATTATTTTTCATAAAAAAGCCAAAAGGGCATTAAGAAGTGTTTATTTATTTTGTTGTAAGTAACCAATATTTTATAACTACGTGGATGAAGCAAGTCCCAACTGAACTTCGTGCTGTTAGGATCATACTATAAGGATACAATAAACGTTAATATATAAAACAATATTTCAATGACTACCTTTCCCTATTAAATTAATAATTGGTTTTCGCTGCGCTCTTACTACATATAGCTTTACTTTATAACAATAACAAATTTAATACACGTATTGAGTATGCTTGTGTACGTGAAAAGATAATGCTCTCAAGTTTTAGTTTAGGCGGTTAATGCTGAACTCGTAGTCATAAATTCCCACTTTTCATTCATAAAATTGTATTCTCCTTTTTCATTTAACATCCCACTCGATATTTAAAGCAAAAAAAAATAAACAATCATTATGCTAATAATGCAGGGTTATGAATGTGCTATGCCATGACGTCTATCATCATCATTGCCTCTTTTATACAACTTTATTTCTTTGAGAATTCAGTAAATCATTACATAATACGGTAAAAGGAGGGGAAAAAATTACTTCAGTAAATGAATACTGCATAAAATAAAAAACAAACTTTTATTCAATAAAAACAGCAGCAGCGTGTAACAAATGACCAGTCTTGTAGCCGACGTGAGGTAATCATCGCAAGGTGGTTTTCGTTATATTTACATAATACTTTTCATCTGGCACCAAAGATTCCGTGCTCAGTCCAGGGTTACTTAACAAACTTCAAACCCAGCGCTTGAGTCATGAAGCATAGGATATCTGTATGTTCTTCGATCTGGAAGTAAGTTTTCGATTGTTAAGATTTTTTAAATATTATAATTAAATTATATATGATTCATGACGTTTGCATTGGAAAAAAAACCAAAAAAATTGTGGCAAAAAATGTAGAGGTTCCTTGTGTGGACTTCAAGGTTGACAATGAATAACTTTTCGCACTGAAGCACTCGGTACGCTGATTGCTTATTTTAAGGGGTGCCGTATTATTGCAGCTAATGTATTAAAAAAGTTTTGTTCGCAGTAGCGTCGCTATGCCTTGCGGCGAACCGGAGTACCAATCTAGAATAAAGTTGTCTAAAAAACATCGTACTCACAATCTTAGCGGTGGGTTTCCCGCCGCCGTGGCCGGCCTTGGTATCGACCCGCGCCAGCAGCGGGCGCGCGGCGTGCGTGGCGTGCACGTGCGTGGCGTGCGTGGCGTGCGCGCCGTGCACGTGCGTGGCGTGCGCGTGTTGCAGCGCGGCGATGTATTTAAGCGAATGCAGCGGCACCACGCGGTCGTCGTGGTCCGCCGTCAGTACTAACGTCGCTGGGTAGTCCGAGCCTGCATCACATGTACTCATTTAAAACTTATTTTAATAATAGTGACATTTAAAACACAAACGACAGAACGCTTCATACAAACGGAAGCATAATTTAATTCGAAACATTTATTTTGAACCCACTGTTAAATAGTATTTATCAAAATCAGAGGCGTCAACACTTAATTATCAATTTGATGATAGTCTAGATTGTTAAACAGTATGCATTTTAATTATCCAAACTATTCTATTCTTCTAAGTTTGAGCAGCTGAAATTAATTGATTACCATTTTTCGGCGTGCGTATGTTGTGCAGCGGTGAATATTTGATGAGGTTACGGAAATGCGTCTCGTCGTCGGAGGAGCCGTAGTCTGACACCCACGCATGCCCGATCGTGAACTTTTGGAATCGAAGCATGTCTAGTACTCTGAAATAAAAACAAATAAAAGTTATTTCATCGTAATTGTGTAGGGTTTTGATTGATTGGAGTCGCTCTGCATGTACAGTATGCACTGACCCGACTTGTATGATGGCGGCGCCGTAGAGGTCGGGGCGTTGGTTGGCGCAGGCGGCCACCAGCAGGCCGCCGTTGGAGCCGCCCTGTATGGTGGCGAGCGCTGGGCTGGTGTATCGTTCCCGCACGAGGTACTCGGCCGCACATTGGAAGTCGTCGAACACGTTCTGCTTGTTGAGCAGGCGCCCGGCATTGTGCCACCGCTCGCCGTATTCACTGCAATAAACAATTTAAGCATTTAATCACAATTCATTAGGTCTTCGAAGAACTAGCCGTGGCCGAGCCCTGCTGTCGGTTTTTCGTTTTGTTAAAAGGCGCCTCGGTCGTGTGCCACGCACCTCACTCTGACGCATCCTGACGCAAGCCTATTTTACAAGGCTCAAGCAGAAAAACAGATTATCGGACGCGTCCATCGAACGTATTCGATGGGACGCGGCTAATTCGTATCTGGACAGTGTAAAGACACCTAGCTGTGCTCACTATCAGTCGTCGCAGACTTGACCTTGAGCATTCGGACTTCCGATGCCGATTTGGCCGGCTGGATATTTCAAAACAACCGCAGATGCCACATAAGGGGAATCTTCACGTGAACGACTGACTTGACCTTAGTGTGTACGCAACACGATAAACGACAGACTTAGTCGGACCCGTTAATGAATTCCCCGCTATTGATTGAGTTTTAAAGATAGTGCAATATGTTATTTCACGCATTTATCCGTTTGGATTTTTTTATGTTGTCAACACTATACGACAGAAATCCGAAAATTCCGTGCTCTTTGAATATATATGCTTTCGATAATATTTTCCTAGCTTCAGTCATTTGATGTTTCGGCTCTCAACTGAAAAGACGAAATAGCTAATAGCCGTTTACTGACAAAACAGGTGAGATAAAATTAGGAAATACCTACCCGCCTCCTCTGATGTTAGGTATAGCTACGATCCCGTTGAAATGTTGCATGAACACGAGCCGCGTCACGCTGAACGATGGCTGGATGTTAATGTTGAAGCCGCCGTAGCCGTATATCAGTGCCGGGTTGGACCCGTCTTGCGGGAGATTCTAAAAAGATAAAACATTATAATTAATTCTAACAGAAGATATTACTTTAGGTGAAAGGATAGTTAAGATAGGTAAAAAAAAGATAAAATCAATATGCTTACTTGGTGACAAAATTTTTGTTACATTTTTGATACATACAAACTATGTAAAGTCAAACAGTTTTATCAAGAGATTAAAAAAGTAAAACAAAACCAAAACCTAGGAAATTGGAATCTTGTTTCTAAAAAAAAATCTTTATGAACTGACTTCAAAAATGGAGAAGGTTCTCAATTCGGTTGCTTGTTTTTTTTTCTCTTACAATCCTCTTCTTTCTATTAGCTGGATATAAACGTAATGTATGTAATAAATTATTGAGTAAGTTTAATAAAATTACCTTTTTAGAGACTATAAACATAGGTATTTTAGTGCCGTCCTTGCTATCGTAGAACACTTGTTTCGCTTCGTACTGTGACGCGTCGAATCCTTTTACTTTAACTTCTCTGAATACCTATAAATATTGAAAATAACCACCTTTTTACAAAGATAAACTTGTCTCCAAGTCCATCTTCTTTCTCTTAATTAAGTATTTCAAAGAGTGACATAAAGTCAACTTTATATAGTTTTAAATAACTTCTAGGCTACTATGTATATAGTCGAACACAAACTATTTTTATTCACAGGAAAAAATTGTTATAACTCACATTTGGCGTATACGGCTGTTTTTTGAAGTCAACATGGTATATAACTCCAGGCGTGAGGAATGACATGAAGTGATAGAAGATTTCCGACTGGTTCTTCTTGCCAGAGAACCCTACTACTGAACCCACGTCTAGGTCGAAGGTCTGCAGCAGCTCACCAGACTGCAGGCTGTGCAGTTGAAGAACACTCTGGAAATAAGGATTTTATCATATTTATTGTAATATGGAGCAGAATGATCAGGATTATAAAAAATGTATCCCCTTAAATCGTTTAAATCAACATTTTTTCTCAAGGCACAATATACGGGATTTGGTTTAATGAATGAGACAGGTTACGCATTTTTGCTAAAATAATCTATTATCTCTTTAATTCAATGTTGCAATCAACAAGTAGAGGATTAACAAATACCTTGACATCTCTGACGTAGTGGATGACTAACTTGTCGCCGTCCACCGCCGACGCCCAGTCCAAAACATCACTGGAATGCTCCTATAACAACAAATCATTATATATCTTGAAACAATCGAAATCAAACTGCAAACTAAGTCAGTTATATAGTCTGAAATGAATGTGTGTGCGTGTCTACATAGGTTTAACCTGTAGTAGTCCGTTAGATTACTAACTCTTTAACCGCCAAGGTACAAATATTTTCGTGCTCATTTTCAAATACCACTACTCGATTAATCTGCCTTTTTGTTCGATAGCGCTATATTTTATGAAAATAATGTTGATATTTGGTAAATAGTTGATGAAGTAATTCAATACATAACGATTTACGAATGATTACACTTTAGTTTCATATTAGAAGACTTAAAAATAATGTGTCTAAAGTGAGATATATGTTGTAGGTATTTATTTTTCGTTTCACTGTGCTTGGCGCTGAGGGCACGACAACTGATATTGCGTTTGGTTTGGTTGATTAAAAATGTGTATCTGTGTTAAAGGAAATTATTGTTTAGATCTGACAAAACAAATAAATCACAAAAAAATCTGTGCCTTTTATTAAAATGTGATGGTATGCTTTTTTGTTGTAAACCATTGATGGTACAATGTTTCTTTTTATGTTATGTTGTTATGTATCGTGTATTTTGAAATTAAAATGAAATATGTGAGTGTGTGTACGTACAGGTATGAGCGTGTCCCACTTCTCCTCGGCAGGGTCTTGCAGATCAATCTTGATAAGTCTATAGTTGGGGGCATTCTTGTTTGTACGGAATATGCACACGGAACCCTCGTTCGTTACGTACTGAAACAAACGAACAGACCCTATTAATGTTAGTTTTTAAAAAAATGTACAGATTTGTAATATATAAAATATTTCAACTAATAGAATTTGTAGTAAAAGTAAAATGATTGTTTATTTAGACAATTTATTTAAAGTTATAGGCCTTTAACGTAAGGCATCCGTAAAATAAATTAACAACAAAATTATCTCCATCGAATTCTGTAAATGATATTTTTTTTATAGTTTAATACCTCATAATCAGCCTCGAACTTGTGTACAATCTGTGTGAGCGCTAGTTTCCCTGCGATGTCCGGATGTTTGGTTAAATCGGCAAAGAACAACAAGTTGTCGCGGCAATCCTTCACCGGAGACACGATCAGATACCTACCACAATCAGTTACTTCTGCGCCACTACAAAAAAAAAAAACGATTTTTGTAATGAAAAATGTTAACATAATCTTGTCTTTGTCTGTCACTCATTCACTGCTAAAGCGCTGACCGCATATTGATAATATTTTCCAAGGAGGATAAAATCCACCCTAAGGAAAGACAGCAAGATTTTGTACAAAAAAAATCTTCGCGGACAAAGTGGCGGGCAGAAGCTACTTATATTACATTCTTAATTAAAGGAAAATAGATGAGTAAATAACGAGTATTTAAACTCTACGTAAAACTACTTTAAGTACCTAACAAATAACAAAATTTGATGGCATGTACATGTGAATAACTAGGCATACAATTCGATGAAATCTGCGTTGTTTCTTTCACTACAAAAAAAAACATAATAATGAAACGCACGCTTTTTCCCCTTCAGTTTTCGAGTGCGTGAGAGTTTCACTGTTAAATAAAACAAAAAATTGCATTAACTAACAAATTATACGCTTCGACCTACAACATACCGATAAATCACAAAGTTTCACGTACTAATTATACGTATTGTAGTAATAACAAACAACTTATACATTATCGTTTTACAAACCCGTCTTACTAATTAGCAACCGCTTTCAAATATTACCTACGTAGATAAATAATAAGCGGATAATGGTCTACATAAACGTAAACACTGCCTCATTTGTAGTATTAGGGAATATTCAAGACATACATTCTCCACAGTGGTTCGTCTGGGAACTCGACGGTGATGACGTCATCCGACTGCGGCGTGTTCAGCCTGTGGTAGCAGAGCTTCTGGTCTCTGTTCACTTCTGTCTCGGAGCCGTCCGTCTTACCGGCCTGGTCTGGGTAACGCTGGGAATAACAAAGGAAATTAGTCTACAACATAAAACCTTAAAAAAAAAAAATGGTTAACTGATAAATATTTTTCCATAAAATCGGCCCTTAAAATAGTTTCCCAAGAAAAAATTACTTTTATTTGCGATGATCATTTTTAAAAACTCACTGAATAGAATAATCCTTTGTTGTCCTTCGTCCATGACATTGACGCGAATTTGACTTTTTCTAAAACCTCCGGGTAGTCCTTTCCTATAGAAAAACATTTAAATAATTAAATATATAAATTAAAAACTACCATTCATCTAAAAAAACTACAATGTACATTCACGTCTGTTAATAATCATTACGAAATATTTATATGATATCGTTATTTATATAGTATAGTATTTCATAAGGATCATTTAGGTGATATCATTTGTGAATGGGTTTGTATTGTTGCGTAAAACAGTACCAGACATACAAAAGGGGGCGGTTTGTAATGTTTTATAAGAGATAATTCAACTGACTAAAACTCTTTATTTAGAATAACATATACGTTACTAGAAATACTATTTATTAGAAAAGTCTATAGATTATGGAACTTTTATTTGAATATATTTTTAACATAAATTATTTCTACGAGGTGGACGTGGTAGTTCAGTTTGTTACGTGCCTTGGTTAACCGACCGACCCGACTCGACAGGTCGAGGGTTCGAGTCACGGGGTGCCGTAAGTTACTGCCTACCCCTCTTGAGGGATCAATTACAGTGTGAGTTTTATGAGTGAGTTGATGTGTTGTTTTTATGCTAAATTCTTTATATCAAATTCAGTTTTATTTTTCAGATTTATCGTCACACAAACAAGTTAAAAACACAGAAAAATGTACCTTCAAGGAGTACAATTTTTTTATAGAGATCAATCTTATTATGTTATATACATTTAAAACAGGAACATATATAGATGTATAAATATACTATATAGATAATTTTAAATCCAACACACCAGTGGCAACGTCCTTGAAATGTATTGTAATCCAGTCGGAACCGCTGGCGGACAGTCCGTAAGCGAAAGTGGCGCCATCTTCAGTGAACCGACTGCCGGACAGCGCTACCGTACCGTCCTCGGACAGGGTGTTGGGGTCGAGGAACACTCGCGGCTCGCCCTCCAAACTGTCTTGCACGTATAGGACACTGGAATATAAACATTATATTACTTGAATGAGGCTTGATTTTTTTAGTTTGGCTTAGTTAAGACTAGACATACATTAAAATTTACAAATAATTAACTAAAATTTAATGAACTTGCAATCCCTGTTTTCACTCAATGAAAGTTTAAAAATCTCCTGTAACTGTTAAAATTGAGTCAATAAAGAAAACTTTAAGAACATCCTAATAAGGGAATTACCGTCTTCTTTACCAACTTTTACAAAGTACATTACATTTAAAAATAACACGACTCACTTCTGGTTCTGCAGACCAGTATTTTTGAAGAAGAAGTACTTGTCCCCCCTTCTGAAGGGGCAGGAGTATTTAGGATAGTTCCACAGCTCTGTCAGTCTGGCGTTGATGTCCGCTTTGACCGGACACGCGTTCAGGTAAGGTCTGGTAATATTGTTCTCAGCTTCTATAAACTGCTTTGTCTCCTCAGAATCTGGATCTTCCAGCCATCTGTAGGGGTCGTGGATCTATGACAATAAAATAATATATATTGATAAAGCACCGAAATGTGTTAGATGAATATAAATGTGGATTTAAAAATCTAGGATGTATTAGTTCTACTCTTTGCACATTTTTTACGTAAAATAATAGTTTTAGTTAGTATATAGTTTGTAACAATAAATAAGTAACTTTTTATATATATATATTATAATATAAAGGTGGATTATTTATTTCATTCCTAGTTGTTTTGGTGAGCAGTTTACTAATACTTTGAAATATACTTTAATAAGATTTTAATACATACTTAAATGAAGTAGGTAATTATTTTTATTACATAATAAGACACGTGGAAATTATTATGTAAAAAGTTGGAATATTTATATTAATTAATGTTAATCCCAAGTGTCTATGTATTCATTAATACTTATTATACCACAAAAATCAATACTAAAGGAAGCTATACTCATCAAGCAGATCAAATCAACACGTCGAATCATTGCTTTTGTAGGATTCGTTAATGAGTTAAATTATAATAGAAATGGATACTCCAAATAGCTTGTTTTTAAGTGTTTCAAGAAAGACGTAACGATCTATTGATTATGCCCTAAAAGTAATTTGGGAATGTTCAGTCTCTCAGTTTTCCAATAAAGTGCATCAAACGTTGCTTCGTTCGCGATATATATTAAAAATTGAAAGAGCTTCGTTTTTTACCTGAGTTCCAAACATAAATTTAAAAGTACTATTTATCTTGTCTTAAACAACCCGTTGATCGTTTCTGCTATTCAAAACATCTTAGTTCTTTTTTATGTGACAAATTCAATAGACTATAACTCTAAATATGTAATGTCATCTACAAAGAAGCAATGGCATATACTTCAAAGTTATGCCTTTTTGTTTAGGTTTGCACTCTTTGTTGTTCTAAATATTCCTCAATTAGCTATCTAAAAACATTTCTACCCACTTAATTAGCAAAAATCTCAAAAAACTATTTACGTGCAAGTATTATTTGAGTATATTTAATGTCTGTTACATTATTAAGATTTTAAGATATTGATAAGGTATATTAGCACAGATGTCGTTATTGTTGCAGGCAATTGCATTTCATTCTATTGCAGAAATAAATATGTCTAAAAAGTATTTATTATATAAGTCTTTACACAAGTAAATGACATTGGTATTTATTGGTTGAACATAATGGGATTGCTTCAAGGTTTCATAAAAAATAATTAATAGAGCTTACTTCGTACAGGTCATTGGACATTACGTCCATGGACATAATCAAATGACTATGTTATAGAAGTTCGAGCCCGAACATTCTTGCGACTTGGGTATCGTATATCGAAAGATTTTGATTGACGGCCTCTGTGGCGCAGCGGCTTATACCGTTGGCTGT
This sequence comes from Choreutis nemorana, assembly GCA_949316135.1. NCBI lineage: Eukaryota > Metazoa > Arthropoda > Insecta > Lepidoptera > Choreutidae > Choreutis > Choreutis nemorana. Next base: position 9,017,996 of record OX438598.1, read on the forward strand.
GACCCGTAAATTCTCGGGTTCGATTACCGGATCGGGCAGATATTTGTGCGGTGAACACGAATATTTGCTCTGAGGTGTTGGTTGTTTACTATCTAGTATTTAATATGTACGTATATCGTTGTTTAGTACCCATTGTACAAAACAAGGGACTTAGTTTGGGACTAAGACAATTTGTGTTATTCCGAGATATTGATTGATTTTTACGCAAAACAAAGTTTTAGGGCTACTGCCAAGCTTACATTAAACTTGTGGTCGATTTGTACACCCCCTCAAAATAAATTATACTCAAGTTTGAAATATGTTTTTAAGTCATCATTTTTAAAGTTTGTTTGAAATCGCATCAGGACCCGCAATGCCACATAGTCCTTGTTGACATGAAAGAACAGATACATTGAGAATACAAATGAGATATCCAAAAGCGAATAGAATACTAAACACTAATGATTCCGGTCGCTTGTTATTTTGCGTTCAGGCGTTGCCCTTTCATTGTTTTTATAAACGTTTTCTGACGCACGAGCTTTTTTGCAAAGATAACAGGTTTTTTTAAAAGTTTTTTTACAATGCTCACATGCAAAAATTGATGACGATAATTAGTTTTTTGCCAAGAGAGAGGGAGAAGGGACTAAGTTTTAATTTAGTTTTGTGATACAAAATCCCATTGGATAAGTATATAATTAATAACAATTTTAGTAATTGAATCGCCAAACGGATTTTAAACTAACTCTTGAAAAAATCTTACATCATGCAAAAAAAAAAGTTTAAGAAATACTTGAATTTCACTTATGCACAGCCTCAAGGTATCATAATTTAGAATTAAGATGCCCTTAAAAAGCAATATCTCATTGTGTGCTCATGTGTGTATTATTAGGATTTCTATTTCGTAAACACTTTACGATATATACTCTGATGCAATATAACAAAATGAATAGCGATTCATTTTCCTGTTTGCGATTTAAGATCATGCCCCTAAGTCATAGATTAAAAACAGGGGTTACAGAACTAAGTGTTGACCACAGCTTAATTAAATTCAATATGCTCAACAGGTTTGTTAGAGCAGTTCCTAATTATATTATGAAAATATTTTTTATCGCATGTGATCTTTATCTTCACTGGCAGTGATCCAATTAGGATTTCCAACAGCCGATTGACCAAAAAAAAGATCATTCATTATCTTAATTTTATATTTTAATTAATACAATAACCGATCAGAAATAGATATTCAATTAGAAGCCTTTATTCATTTAATCGAAAGAAAAATTTATTAATGAAGTGTTCCTAAGGTACAAAAATAATCAACTTTTAAAGATTAAAAACTTAAGGAATTTTTGGTTTTCGATCAGAGTTGATCGATCAGTTTTTGTTCAAAACTACTGTTCAGTAGTTTAATAAATTATCCAATTACATTGGAAACCTACATTACTTGCAAATTTCTTAGCTAAGACACAAATTACATACCAAAGATATTAATTTAGATCTTTCCCTACACCATTACTAAATCTTATCTCTAATTGAACTAGGTCGATATTAGCATGAATACGATCGAACCACATCTAATTTACATTCGTAACGGTTTGCCTAGAACTTCGACATATTTATCTGTAAAATTAAACTTTTATCACTGTTTTCATCTGATGACACTATTGATCATATTTAATGGTATAAAGCAGATATTTAACAAATTACTTATCTTGCATAGAAGTACATAGCGTAGATTATATTTTATTTAATACTACTTAGCCTAGCTATAACTTTTTATTTATTATTTCATTTAATTTAACTTATAGACTAATACTGTGACATACCTTTGTTCCATAATAGTCATCGACCACGGTGTCGTCCCGCCTGGCGAGTGGGTAATCGAAAGTCATATTTCCAGTCCAGGAGGATGCGTGCGCGCACTGCAACAACGCACACAATAAAACACACGCACACAAACAGAAAGACATGGCGACACCGACGCGGTCAGGACGCCAATACCAACTGAATCGATTTCCGATCGCCATAGCTCTTATATCGACGCAACTTCTACTACCGACAAAAGTCCAACAAATTAATTAATGCTATAGAAATATAATGTTTATTCGTTGTACGGCTTTATATAAAAGCTTTATTCAATTGAGTCATCTGTCAAGCTTTTGTCTAATTTAGAAGTTTTTGTGACAGAGTTTTTAAAAAGAGGGTTTTCTCAAAGTAATTAATATTTTTTAATAAAGAAGAGGTAGTAAATCGAAATTCAGTTTGAATGCTATTATGTAATTACATATATGTCATACAAATTGCAGTGCTGACCTATTTTACATTATGTACCTAGTAGCATTGTACCAAAACCATTTTAATCATCAAGATACATTCCACAACCATTAGACTTAAAAAACTCACTATTAATATGTTATTGTTATTTTAAACAACTGATGGATTTATTATGTATTTATATACCCAATGTTTTATATAATTAAATATTATTTTATAGATTTATGATCTCTCAATTATGAATTAAAACTTTGTGTATAACATACACAACATGTATACTATGCTATTTTTTGTACAAATCCAAAAATATTTATTCTATAAATTGGATGTTTGGATGCATAGATTAATTATTAATATTTGTGGAGCCCAATTTTCAACTTTGTTTGGATGTTTGTTACTCAATCACCTAAAAATGGCTAAATGAATTTCAATTAAATTTGCCACATAGAATTACAATACCAGAATTTGATTACCAGAAACAGTACTCTTTTCCAAAAAACTGTTAAGTTTCCTGAGGGATAAAAGTCCACACAGACATAGTCATGGACAAAAGGTAGTCATTGATATAACTTGAACATTTTATGACTGGAAAATACTCAGTTAAAATTATTGCTTCTAAAAAGATGAAATGTTGCTCAAGTGTGGAATATACTCAGTTAAAATTATTGCTTCTAAAAAGATGAAATGTTGCTCAAGTGTGGAATATACTCAGTTAAAATTATTGCTTCTAAAAAGATGAAATGTTGCTTAAGTGTTTCAATGGTTACTGTAGGGGACCATTACGAGTATGGGTTTTAAGTTTAAACTCTCTGAATTGTTGCTGAAAGTATTTGGGAACTAATAATTAAAATTACTGCTATTTCTTCTGTTAAAATCTACATAACATTTATTAAATCAAAAGAGTTATTGCCATCTGATTATATGATCATCAGCATTCAAAAATCGCGATTATTTGCACTTCAAACTTGTTTTTCCTTAAAAAGAGTTGCAATGGATCAGATGCCATGGATAACAAAATCTACCTATTTTCTATATTTTTGTTTAGGTTACTTGTAACTATGTATGATTTAATAATAATGGCAATTTACAACACTGATAAGATTGCTGATAAAATATTGCAATTGTAAAGTATTTCATAAGTCATTTGTATGTTTGTTATCTACTTGAAATAAAATAGGCATAAAACATATGAATTTAAAACATTAGTAAATAAAGAATTTAAGTACCTCAGTACTTTTAATCTCCAGTTATTAAATTTAAGATCAAGATATTACATTTGATCATGTTATAATATATAATTTAAAAATATTCTATAAAGCTAATAGAAAATAAGTCTTCCAACAAATCTTATTATTACACCTTTGATCAATGCATTTACATAAATGAACAGGAGAATTATTTACTTGGCATTTGTTTTTTAATTGTAACAACCAGTACCCACAAGTGTAAATAAAGTTTTGTTTACTTTTATGTACCTATCTCCTATCTTAGAACAAGTAAGATAAGGGTATGTATCATATGTAAATATAAATGTTTGTCTGTTTAATAAGTTAAGTTAATAAGTTCGGTAAAAGTTTTCCATATTGTCCCTACTTTTGATTTCAATGTGTTTCAATATGTGGGTACCAACTGTTAGGTTGTTCAGATGATTTTAAAAAAATTTAAACTTTTAATTTTAAGTACATAGTTAATAAAAAGCGTAGTGTACGTGACATCAATCAGTGAGTACATTCACAATAATGTTATTTAGAACTATTTTAGAACCATTATAAATCATTACCACTTATTAAAAGTTGCAATTTATTTTTCTCATGAAAATCAATGACGAAAAAAACTTACCAACTTAAGTTTACTATCGCTCTGTTTATTATAGGGTAACAAGTGAGGTAATCTTTTTGTACAGTTGTTAAATAACTTTGATTTTACAAAATTCCGGCAATGATTCGCGAAAACGCGATGCACCGCCACGCAAGAAAGTGACATTTCTATATTTTACTAATTGAAAGGCAAAGAGCGTAGGCTTATACAGCTAAATCACCTTCAACATGAGTTAATATTTGATCAATGTTATCAAAAATCAATTTGATCAATGATATAAAATGGATGGAAATAGGTGATTGAATTGATTAAATAAACACAGTTTATTAACTAAAACCCGACTGCTGAAAACTGCGCTCTAAAAATTATGAAATCAGAAAATATTTTTATCTGAAAAGTATTAGGTAAACTTACTCACTTGTATCATTTTGTTATGTTAGGTTAGGTTTAGTATAAGCGTATGATCACGGCTAAATTCAATGGTGTACTAAACAATATCAGATGAGAATATTTCATTTTTATACTTTTTAGAGTGCGGATTTCAGTAGTGTCATGTCCTTTAGAGGGCGCCCTACTCAATTTGATGTAACGTTCTCTAGTCAATTACCAGCGGATGATCGAGACACATACAAGGATATCTTATTAGTCAGTTTATGATAAGTAGTTTAGAATTTATGAGGGAACAGATGAACAAACATACATACATTAACATCGATAAAATCATAACCCTAAGAAATAGGAATTCAGGAATTTAGCTGCATTAACTTGTGGATGAACCATCCAAACGTTACTGCAGGCTCTTCTATCGATTCTCATACCTCATACCTCATATTCTCATACCTTTGGATGTATACAAATTTAATTCTTTAATATAAGTTTGTAATTTTATTTTAACCAATAAGAAAAAGGTTTATTTTGTAATACATAATGGACAAATCATCAATTGACAATTTTATGATCCTCTATACGGAACACAAGACTTAAATATAAAACGTAAAGAAGGAGGTATCTGAATTTCGTAGTTCGTAGTAGGGCTTAATAACTAGCTAGCCAATTACGGCTTTATAAATAAAAACATATATTTTTTGTCTAGACGGTTTATTAGTCACCAATGTTCACAAGTCCTACACGAGCAACGTAACCCGCTATCCGTTGTAAGGCACTAGTCGAGATACGGACGCATTGGACACTAAACAAATATCTAATACTACAATTATTTAAATTTAAAGAAACCTTACAAAAATAGAATCTTATACAATACAGCGTCAAAGGCTAAACAACTTGTTATTGGTATAAGTCGACCTAAATTGTAAATAAAATCAGCCTTTATTATTATTATGCAAAAGAGATTTATTGCAACATAATTCGGAAATAGTATAATTTTTTTGTAAAATATGTAAATTTTCAGGGGGAATTGATGACTTTTTGTATTGTATTAAACTAAAATTCATTTCATTTACAATAGTTGAAAAGGCGCCACTGTCAATGTTGCTTTTACAAAGGAATTCATTGTTTTCATAGACAAGATAATTGTAGCAAGTAAAATGTAGTTATCACGATGATTCGATTGTTATTGCACATGCAAAGAAATGATATCAAAATTAAAATTATTTAGGTATTAACTGAGAATGTTAAATGTTACCAATAACAACTTGCGAGGTTCTAACATCACGTTTATGACTTGACTAGTATGGTAAAAAGATATTTTATCAATTGATTTAGTTACCCATAAGATCCACATTTGTTTAAATTGGCAATTCATATTTGGATCTCTGCATTTTAAAGAAGTTATATAAAAAAAAGAATTGTATAATAAAAGTCCTTATTTTATAAGACATAGTTTAGTTAAATTTAACTTTCAAAAAGATTTTATAGTGTTTATGTGATGAGAATTTATTTTTGTAAATTTTGAAGATACTGTAAGAGAAATCTAGTACGTATGTTTTATACCTACAACGTCAGAATACTGATAAAAGAGATCATAAGATAAAATGTATTTTTACAAGCGGCTCGGATAAAGAATAACATTACTCACATTAATATAAAAATAATGTGAACAGGACAAAATCTACATTTATAAGCCTAGAGTGGACAATTAGGGTATTTGACTACTTTAATATTTCTTATATTTATTAAAATATACGTTTTTACAAATCGTTCTGCAAAAGAAAAATTAAAATCGGGGAAGAAATTTACATAATCTTTTTAAATTTCTGTATCTCTATCTCTTTCTAAAATATATTTCTTATGCAATATCTAAAACACTACATTCAAGCGACTTCACACTTTGTTATTGCCCTCTTTGTCTTACCCAGGTATTTTTGACAGTCACTCAAAGATTCTAGTTTTTATTTCACAGACCATTAACATATAATTATTCCAAAAAAATAGGATGTAGTCAAATACCGTATTAAGATTTTAATTCACCTTTTTACTAGTTCTCGTGCGCACAACTTTTACGCTTTTGACACATCGACGCCAACGAACCGCGGTACACTAACTGTGGGGAATCTGTTATACACTAGGAGCTTTGTGATTGCAACATACAGTAACTGCTGGATCTCGGTCTATTTGCCTGTGATTAACAATATATGCTTTTCTGTGCGATATCGCAAATCGATCCAAATTTCAAAAGTTCGTTTCGCAACTGGAAGTGAACTTACGAGAATGAAAATAGTGGAAAATAAATGATTTGCTACAGTTTAACTATTACGGTTCGCAAATTACTATACTTTTATAAAACAAATAAGTATTTATAGGGTTTCTATAAATGGTAAGAACAACATAACATTCATATTTTATCTATCTGATGTGCTTAGTTAAAACAAGTGTTGTTATAAAGGTACTAGATAGTCTTTTGTGCCATATTATTTTTGGAATGTGGTGACAAAAAGTATGTTAACATTTTTAGCTAATTCTTTTAATTATTTATATAAAAAGGATTTGGTTGCCTACCTAGAAGGGGATCTAAAACTACTTGGTCGAGGTTTTACAGGTTTAAGAATAAAAAATGGATGCATATCTAGTGAGATGGTAACTTGACAACGGCTGTCATGTTGAAAACTGGGTAGAACTTAAGATTAGAAAATTTATGGTTTTGACGACATATCTTATGACATTCACTTTAGATAGCAAAGCCATTTTTAATACTGCACATACATTTTAATTAACGATGCTTACTAATTCTTCTACAAAGATCTAAAAAGCGATCTTTAATATTGGTCTGAATTAGACGTTTTAAAATTAACTATATGTTTTTGAGATCTCCCGAATTTTAGGTTGTTTTCTGTTTACTCGCAACTCTGTTTACGTCTAGGAAAAGCTGTCTTGTTCGCATTCGTCCCAGCTGTCACAATCGTAGTGTTCAATGTCATAGTCGATATCGCACGCCGCGTGTCCGGTCGCGTCCGAGCTTATATCAGTCAACGCCGCCTCCGATACCGGCTTGGACGATATATCCAGAATCTACCAAATAGTAAATAGCATTTAATCCAACATACAATAGCAGACAATTTTTATACTAAGGTCGTAATTAATATTAAAGATAACAGTGATAACAATTAAAACATTCAGCTATGACATCTTTGTTCATGTTGTTTAAATATAAAAGAAGTTAATTGTGATGTGAGTTAAAACATTTAACGGGAAACTTGACTTTCTGATATTTAAGTACACTACAAATAATAAATCTATCCCACTAAATATCAAGCGCGAGTCATGACTAGATGGACGGTAGGAAGAGAATCTATTAATAGGTGACATTCTCAATCAAATTAAACTTACATCAGCCGAAGATCTAAGGCTATAGTTATCTGAGTGGGCGTCTTTATCGAGATTGGACAGCGCGTGCAAAGCCATCGAGTTACGTTTCGGTTCCCTCTTGTCGTTATCCGAACGGAACGCCGCTTCTGAAGGATTCGAGCGTTCTACAAAAAATAATAACATTTCATTGTTAATTCAATTTTATTGTCACAGAAACAAGTTACAATTTAGTATATTTGCAAGAATATGTGTAGACGAAAAAATTTGAGTGATGGAATCAATGTATGTATTCATCTTCATAAGATTTATGAAAATAAATTATTTAATACCAAATGAGATAATATTTTGTAGATGATTAACGAGATGGTATAGAGCATAAGACAATCATAACATTGCTCATTGAATTAATTTTAACCAGTTTGCAACCTCACCTTTCATTAGGAAATGGCAAAAATGCCTATCAGGATACCATGTCAAGTGATTAGGTATTTACCTTTAGCGAGTGGTTCGGCTAGTGATACGGGCGATCCACTTCTTGGAGACGCCAAGCTGCCACTGTAATATAGCTCAGGATTGGCTTCGTGACGATCTAAATTAAAAAATACATATTTCTTATAACTGTAGACACATAATGACACACATTTACATACATAATGTGAATGCAATCAGGATCAGGATTTTTCATATAAAAATACAAAACCAAAAAAAAAAAAATCACTGAAAGCTCCTCTAATTTATAATTATAAAAATGATATTATATTACTGACCGCAGTCGACGATCTCGTGGAAGACGTAGGCGCTGACGTTGACATGTTGCTTGATCCAGGCGTGCGCCATCAGCTGTGACACCGTGCAGCGCTGCGATGGATCCTTGCACAGCATCCAGCGGAGCAACTGTTCTAGATCTACATACAACGGATACAGGTGGTAGATGTATGTGCGAGATTGGGTTACCACTGTTCCCTGAGTTTCAGTCCGAACGATTAAAGAGCCAGTGTAATTACCGGTATCATTACCTCTAAATGGGTAATTGCTCTTGACGTTTCAGACAACAAGGGCATCGTCGTGTCAATAGACGGCGGTATCACTTTCCATCAGGTGAACCATCTGCTTGTTTGACCACGATGTTGAATCAAAAATTCAACGACTCATCTTAGAATTCGGGGTTTTATTTTGATACGGTCGGAAGACTCAACCCGTCGTAAGTGTAAATTTTGGGTATGTTCTGAAAAGATTAAAGATATCGAGTGTTTCTTTCGTGCGCCGTACATTGCTTCGTTACTAAGAACAAACAAATTATCATGGTCTGATAACATAAGTATTCTAACTACTCCTTAATGAGTTCAACGGAATCGAAGTTGTGGGTAAAAGCCACTGGTAAATTGAGAAGTACGAAAATAATGTGTTAGGTGCTGACCGTTCGTACGTTTTTATACTTGTAATTAAGTTGATTTCTAAAACTGACCTTCTGAAACCGGTTGTGGTAGAACAAGAGGTCCTTGTATTGTGTCTTCTATATCGGAGAAGGGATTCAAGAAGAATGTTAGCACGTAGAGAGTAATACCCATCGACCACATCTCCAGTTCAGGCCCCGCATATCTAATATTTAAAGAAGAAACCAGTATTGAATATGTCAAACGTTATAATAGTTCAATAAAAAACTCAAAATAGCTCAAAATAGAAGGTTGTCTGGTGTTGCAGGCGTCTATAGTCTACGGTGACTGTTTACAAAAATGGATGGGGGGGGGGGGGAGAATATCACTCCAAATGTCTTTTGACGTACTGTCAAACGAAATGTAGAAATGTTTTGTTGTGTAGATGGTGTCTACACAGCGACAGTAGCATTTTAACTGATGCGAGATCGATTGAACATAATTCAAAACTAAATATAAACCCTTTTTTCGATATAAAAGGATACTAACTTGTTTCCAGCCAAAACTTCAGGACTGCAATACTCTGTGGTCCCGTAGAATGTTGAAAACAAAGTGTCTTTACTCATAAAGGTGGCTGAACCAAAATCTATAAGTTTCACTTGAAATTTGTTGTCTATTATAACGTTTTCATCCTTTATGTCTCGATGAAGAATGTTCAAGGAATGTAAATACTCTACTGCTTGGCCAATCTGCAATAAAAAATATATACATATAATAAATTATTAAGTTTTATTTTTAACTCTATTTTTATTTTTACATAATTTCGATACAGTTAATATACCTGTCTAAATATATAAGAGAGCAGTGGTTCACAGAGTCTCGGCCGTCTTTCAATAAATTCGAATAAGTCCATACCAGCACCATGCTTTTCCATCACCATTTGAAAGTACTTCTCATTTTCAAATACATCTATAACGCTCACCTAGAAAAAAATATTAATCAAATATTTAGGAGAAAATAATTGATTTTAAAATCTTTCTCAACTATAACAACTTCTATTTATTTTAATATGTACTACTTGCGTATAATCTTCAATATATTATGTGGTTACTTCATATTAAAATCATAAACAATTTGGACTACAATTTTACCAAAAAAGTCACATTGAAATCTGACTTCCATACACATACACTACGATATATTTCTTTGATGATGGAGACCCATAGATAAAACGAAAAACCAATTAAGAATTCATGTACAAATAAAGTTGCAAACTCACAATATTAGGATGTTTCAAAGTCATGAGCAGGCTGAGTTCCAGCGGTAACCGTCGTCCGTCGGCAGCGTCCACCCAGAACTGCGCGCCGACTTTTTCCTTCAGTATAAACTTGGCCACCGCCAGCAAACGGTCAGAGCGACGGTAGGCCATTTTCACACAGCCGTAAGCACCTTTACCTGTAAGTGAATATTTATTTGTTTTATTTTTTGACAATACTAGTCAAGTATGAAAATTGTTTGATTGACTACTACTAGTAATTATATTTGTATTACTAGTAATTTAATTGTATTCTCTCAACAAGGTATGTTTAAAGTTAACATGAATTAGGTTGATTATTTATTACCTATTTGTTTAAGTGTGACATAGTGTTTGTTGTATTCGCCTGCCACTTGTTCCTCGCCGCATTGACTCATGAGGGACATCGAGTGCGGTCTGCTACTTATTGATTTGTTACCCTGAAATTAAAGAAGAATCATTGAATGTATTAACTCAATACACTTAGTCTCCTGTATCCTTATTAATATTGATACACACTAGCGAGTTGAGAGCAAGTCTAAAGCTTGCTCGCAGTGAACACGCTGTGTATATTGTATGGCATCAACGGTTGACGTTATTATTCGCGGCGAGCGCAGCCTATTTATTTATCGTGCACACTACGTACTCGCCATACTTTGGACTCGGTCGCAATCCGCTAGTGATTTAAAAAAATAAGAAGATACAAATTCATTGCACTGTTAATATCAAGTAAGCTAGTGTTATATCCATTTTCTTGACTATAAAATAATGCTAAGTTTAGGTTGGTTAGATGGAGTACTTACAGCGGCGAGTGAGTTGTCCGCGGTGGAGGCGAGGCTAGAGGCGAGAGTAGTATGGCGTACACCATCCTCTTGTCGGACGCCGAGCCATACACAGCGAACACGCGCTCCTGTCACTAGTTGCATTGACGATACCACATATACCACATCTATAGACATACAATTTATTAAATAAAATATACACTATAAATATATACACACTAGAGTAAACACTAGCGGTCTTATTATAAGACACAGACTAAACAAGTACTCTGATTAAACCAGATATAAGCTATGCTTAAATGTCATAAGACTCGGATTATCGTTAAAACTATTCATTTTTTTCTGGTACTAACTTTTAAAGTAAAATAGTCCTGGACTTGTAACCAAAATAGTTCTAGTTTAGGCCTAATAGGCCTAGTAGGGTGTCTTATTCGACTAAGATTTTAAGCAACACAAGACATAAAATAATGGCTTGTAGTCGCTGTAAGTGCAGGTGTACGTACTGAGCGTGGTGCCGTCCCGGTGCGTGACGTAGCCGGTGTAGGCGCCGTGGGCGTCCAGCGCGCACGCGCACGCCGCGCGGCGCACGTGCGGCGTCGACGTCAGCGCCGGCACTGGCGCCGCGTCTGCACGCCCAACATAATGTATAGTGCAGGTGTACGTACTGAGCGTGGTGCCGTCCCGGTGCGTGACGTAGCCGGTGTAGGCGCCGTGGGCGTCCAGCGCGCACGCGCACGCCGCGCGGCGCACGTGCGGCGTCGACGTCAGCGCCGGCACTGGCGCCGCGTCTGCACGCCCAACATAATGTATAGATACTCATTAAACGTGTCCTGTGACGGTTACGTTTAACTTGATCTTAGTGCAAACAAGCCTGCGCTTATACTTGAGTATGCCAAGGATACATTTTCACTTAAGATCGATTGTAAGAGTAAAATTCAATATCTGTATAACGTAATTTTTGAAATGATATGAGAACAGTAAATACCACTACAGGATGGATGAAGGTTTATTTTTCATAATAAACAGTAGTTGGAAATCATAAAAACAGGTGAAATACTTTTGATTTGAACCTTGATAAGGCTAAAATTAAATTTTACGATTAAAATTCATCTGTCTGATACGCAATCAAGTATTTATTCATTTAAATTTCAAGTTTTAACTTACATATCTTAGGGTATAAAATCAAATGTTTACAAACCTTCGCACACCTTCCTCGGTGCGGATTCAGTCTGCGTCTCAACATCGATGTCGTTGCTTAAACTTTCTATGCTTTCAGTGCCGTTCTGCCGGGGCAAGTCTTCTATTTCACAACCAGGTGGAGGCATTTCGTTTATGGGTGTTAAAAAATCCGCACTAGTCTCATTCGAGTCACAGTAATCTAATGACAAACTACTCCTGTCATCTTTCACTTGACCGGGCAAGTTTACTTTCAAACCTCTGTATTTACTTGAATCGAATGAAAGTCTTAACGAAGGATCTTTCCGGATTCTCGGCGCGTTCCCATTTCCAGTGGGTGTCACTTCTTCAGAGGGTTGCGACGTGAAATAAATGGAATCTGACTTTTCATTCCCCTTAGGTTTCTGAACGTTACTGTGTTCGGATTTCAAAATATTCTCCGATCTAGATTTGCTGATGCTGCTATTGCAGTATTGATCTTCGTCTATGGATATTCCGGACATGCCTGAAGTTATATCTGGTAGAGCTGAGACATCGTTTCTTTGCTCAGTGCTGATGCTGGAGACGCAATCCTGGGTCGGAGTAGGAGTATGGGTTACTAAACTGCAAGACTTGTCCAAGCAAAGGGCGCTAGAAGACTTCTCTCTAGTCGTGGAAAGTAAGGACTGTTGCACGTTAGATGACATACAAGCGGACTTCTGGCTGCCGTTGAAAGCATCGCAGGAATCATCGTCAGTGTCCGATGCTGGAATGGAATTTAATGGTTAATATAATGAACGAAAACAATAAAAAACAAAACTTTTATTAGATCAAGAGTCTAAATTAAGTGAAACCTACTAATAAACGGCGTATGATATAAGGTAAAGAATCTATATATGATATAAAGTAGACACTTGTAAGATACTTGGGCGCTTATATCTTGAGGGTAAAACCCTTTAAAAAGCATCTCATTCCCAGGCAGCTCTAGGTCGTGAGCTGGCTTTTTAATTATTTTAAAGCATACTACAAGCGCCTAAAACAGGAATGACATGTTTAATGGAAGAGTAAGACAAAGATAAACAAAATTCTTCGTGAATGGTTATTGACGTTATCGTGAAACTGAATGATCGCGAATCCGGCTAATAAAGGCTCATGGTACGAATAGATCAAGCGGTTCCATTTTTGTCTATAATAAGATCCATCATAAGAGGTTTTGGTAAGCATATGGTCCCTGGCGTATGAGACAAAACCATTTTTCGCATTTCGATACGTCTCCAGAAAGTCAAAATTGTAAACAGTATTATTATATGACTTTGAAAATATTTCTCGTATTATTATCTCGTAAAGGGGCTTTTGTTGTATCTCACCTGACGCGTTATCATCATTGTTGACAGGTGATAGCGTCATATTTCGCTCCTGTTCATTGACGCGTATCCTGTCAGATTCCCTGCAGAAGTTCTGTATCACCTCCTCAATGTGCTGGCCGACCACCTCCGACTGGGGCTTTCCGAACGTTAACAAAGCGAAGTGCTGGTTACAAGCCGTTATAATGCCAGTGTCATCCACTACTAAAAGACCGCTCACGTTGTATGTCACCTGGAAATATTTAGTTATTGAAAATATCATTAATTCAGTGTACACTTACACATCGCGAATTTTTCATGATTCGTTTTTTTATTTGAATAAGTTTAATATAACCTCTTTGATATTTTGATCAAGATCAGATTATGAGATTCTAGGAAATCAAAATTAAGAGTAAAATATTTGATAGTCTATGTTGGTTACAATTTTGAACAATTTTTAACGAATACATAAAAAAATATTTATAGAAACGACTCAACATATTTCTTTATTTTTTTACTCTTGTGTTATACTTACCCTAACAGTGACCTCAAAAACCTTTTCCCTTGGAGTTTTTTTTCCGGACCAGAGTGAGCTGTCGGATGCGTCAGGCTTCGATATCCAAAGACATAAAGGGAAGCAAGCGCCGTCGAGACTCCTCCCTACGAATGCCAGTAGAAAACGACGTCACAGCTTATCCCAAAAATATGGTAAACGTAAAATTCAAATGTTTAGATGTTTGTTACTAAACCACGCTAAAACGGCTGAAGCGATTTGGATAACATTTGTCTCTCATCATCTTGATTAACAAATAGGAGATTTTTTAAACCGAAAAATTTTTGGGGAACTATGCTTAGTTTGGTATTTTACATAGAATTATACTACATAGGTATACATGGCATGAATATGTACACATGTTTACTCGTGAGTTTTAATGTTTCCGTTTATTTATATGTCGAATCTGTATTTATTTGCATAGTATATTGGTAAGAAGTACCAATGATAGGCGAATATATAATACATATTTATGAATATTACTTCCAATACCAGTGAACAAAACAATGCATCATACAGCACAAAGCAGGGCATGGTTTCGCCCATCAGTTTCTTAATCATATGGTAACGTACCAGTTGCCTTCTGTTTAGCTATATTTCTTGGTAACGGCGTGTCATATGCTGGTAGTTGTATTGAAGGTATAAGAGACGCGATGGGCAGCCCCACAAGTTTATCAGGAGGATCAGATTGGAACAGCAAGTTGGCGTCCTCACCATCGCATGACAATATCACACCGGTTTCCGCGTCTACTGTTAGCTGTCAAAATAAATTTGCTACTTAGTGGTAAATTATGAAGCAATTTAAAATAAAACAAAGTAGGAATTTACATGAAAGAGTAATGAATTAATTATGACACCAATGAACATTAAGTTATTGTAGTTTCGTCGTATTTGTTTATTAATAGATGAAAAGAGACACTAGTCAGAACTGGAACATAAGAGACACAAAGGCTACATTGCCAGTTTCAAAACCAAACAGATCTTAATCTTAATAAGCAGTTACCCAAGAGAGAGTATTAGAGCAGTGGACATCTTTTCACATTTATAATGTTCTAACCAAGTTTTTTACATGAACAAGTACCTACTGATTTATATTACACTCCAGATCTATGTGCGAGATCGTCTGGGTTAGAACAGTGAAGCAGTTCAATGTGTTTCGGTTCTAAGGACTGGATAGCCAGTGTTATTACCGGTACGAGAGGAATAACATGGTTATCTTTACATGGGAAACGCATTGGCGGTGCTCTTGACGTTCCGGACATTAAGGGCATTGTCGTGTCAATAAACGGCGGTATCACTTGGTGAGATGAAAAAAAAAACAAAAATCCACTTACCACCACATTTTTACAGTTGACAGGCTCAGCAACCACCAAACAAGGTCCATCGCTGTCAAGTTGTCTAATCCACAATGACACTTGGACTGAACCACCATGCTTTGAAAGTAATTCAACAACCTGTAAACAAATAATATGAATTTATTCTTGTATTGTTAATACAATAATTTAAGATCAACCACAAACAAATTTATATTAAAATAAATTTATTTGTGGTTTATCAAAAAAAAACATAGAAAATTACAGGAAATATAACTGAATAATGCTAAGAGTAAGCAGAGTTATTTAGGGTTGATTACAACCAATGAATCAGCCTTCTAGGACATTGTTAGTTGCCTTTAAAAATCAATGTTCACATTAACATTTTATATCATTTTATTTTTGTTTAAAAGGAATCTATGCATAGTAAGTATAAACAAAATGCACAAACCTTTCCGCTAAGCAAAACTATAGTTCCATCATCGAAGGTGTCTCCTTCTTCAGGCTCTTGAAGGTTGAAGGTCTTGCAGCTTCGTTTGTGAAGGAGATCCGAAAATCTGAGTCCACAGAGCTCCCCTGAAGAATATCCCAGTAGAGAACAGGCCTTGTTGTTTACTATGAGAATCTAAAAATATTTTGCGTACCATTATATTAGTACATAATTAGTAATAATAATAACCATAATCCACATCACGACACACACATTGACTCAGCCTTGCAGTAAGTATCGTAAGAACTTGTGTCACAGGAACTAAGCATCAATATGGTATAAACTACATATATAAGAATACTACATCTAAGACCGGAAAGCGAAACAATGCATCTTGCAAATAACACAAAGTTCCACTTCACCAAGATTCAAACCCAGAATCTCTAGCATAGCAGTCGGCTGTTTACGCCATTGCGCCAAATCTTTATAGATAAAATAGATGACAGATCACAATAAGTTTACCTGCAAGACAGGCTATGGCCAAGTGTAGTATTCATAGCAACACTCTTTGAAACAACATTTTCATTTATACTATTAAATCAATATTTTTTGTAACATAATCTTAAATCAAAATCTTGAGTGACATCATGAGTTCATGACAAATATTTACCTTAGATGAGTTAGGTTCCACAGTGAATACAGCTTTGCTAGGGTTAATGGTTTGTTGAATCCTTTCAGATTGGGACTGGGCTGGTGATGCGCCTACATCTCCAGATGCAAGGGATGTGTTAAAACGTAACCCATTGGGGCCGTCAACTGTAAAATAGTTTTTAATTGGATTATCATGTCTTCAAAGAAATCACAGAGTTATTATTGTTTTAGTTAATTCATGGATCATGTTCATCATGTTTTGTTTTGTACAGTTTATATTGAACAGATTAGGAAGAATTGAGAAATAAAATTGACAAAGATACAATAAGGCCTTTTGGAGTTAGAAGTTATTACTATTTTAATAATAAAATTAGGTTTCATTGATCAAATCGTTTTTTTTTCATATAAAATAACAACCACATTACAACAGACATATTCACTTAGCAATTAGCAATATGGTAAAAACTACATCCATAAGAATAAAACATCCAAGACTAGAAAGCAAAACAATGCATCTTGAAAATATCACAAATTTCTGCCCTGCCAGGATTCGAATCTGAAACCTCTTGTGATCTATATATATATATTTTCTTGCTGACATAAAATAAAATATAAAACATACCTCTGACAAGATCTACAGTTGTCTTGACTTTACAAGGTGTTTCCAGCTCCATTTTGATTGGTTTAATCTTCCGATTTATCCTTGGAAAACTTTGATTGGCTTCAAATGAACAGTTGAGGGACTCATGGCGGACTTTGAGCCTTGGTTTGACAGTCCTAAAACAATTTAGTTTATAAATAACAAGAAGGATTAATATTTTTTACAAAAATAGGAAGTTCAACCAAAATTTTTCCTTTTGTTACTGAGATTCATTTCATTTTATTACTTTTATCCTTTACTACTTCTATTATTTTACTGTGGTATTCTTGATTCATTTACAATGTTTACTGCACTAGATTAAAGATCCAAACCTACCTGCATTTAAAATCAACCTCAGGAAACTTTTTTGGAGTGAACAGGTCCTGTTCATTATTTTTCAGTCCATTTTCACTAAACTTTATTTTCTGAAATTAGTTAGTAGTTATTATTTATGACATACTAATTAAATCACTCAAGATCTTAAGTTTATTTGAATCTAGATGTCAACTTACTGGTTTAGGAGTCAAGTTCAAGTGTTCAGGTGAATAGGAATCAACAAATCTACCCAGTCTAGGCTTCACAGGTGTCAAACTGGACGTATCTCCCACGGAATCTCTAAACACACAGCAGAAATATCCAATGTTATACTTCATGCACAACCTTTTAATGGACCCAACATTAAATACTGCAATTTTCTTTCCTTAATACTAATAAGTTTTAGTATTGACAGAATAACAACACAACAAAATATCAGCTTGGTTTATGATTTATTTACATCTTGATATTTATTTTTAGGAGAAAATCAATACTTTCTAGCGGTAAGTTCGAAAATTTGATCCATTTCATAACATAGTTGAACCCACCTTTTCCATTGGATAAATTCTGCACACTCCATGGAAGGTTTTTTGTACAGTTATTCTGCTACTTCATAAGACAAAAGTATTTTTATAGTAAATTCTGAAGGATCTTTCAATATTACCGTTGAATTGAACGGCACATGAACGGTAGTTCAAACAAAATTGCTAACAAAAGAAAAAAGCTGTCAAAATAAATATAAGAAAAAAAACATTTAAAAGCTTTGAATAAATCAATCTAAGATATATACAAATTTAACACAAACTCAAAAATTTAAAAATAGAGGTATTAAATTGTGTATATTTTTTCTTGTTTTTGCGATCACATCTATACTTTTAGCGCCACCTATAAATAATTCTGACAACAGACAGTGATTTGTTCAGAAGGAAAGTATGGAAAAGATACAAACAACATAATAAAGGGGGCGCTATTTCTGAAATTATTAAAAATCTAATGTGACCTTTATTGTAATCTAAACAAAAAATCTTGTAGAAATGAAAATTATCTTTTGTTAAATTTCATAGTAATATAATAATATAAAAATATAGGAAGTCCTAAGATTCGAACCTAGGTCTTAAGTTTAATGTTATAATAAATTTGGCATTATTTTCCGACTGGGAGCGTGGCGTCTCCTGTAATCCGGCTTCTCGGAGGTCGGAACCGGAGGATGGTTTGAAGTCGGGAGTCCTGGTGCTGAGTGGCCCATGTAGACTGGACGTCCGCACTAAGCCTGGTATTAATATGGACCCCCCGGAGGAGTCTGGGGGGTGCAGGTTAACTAATGAGGGGCGAACCGGGCCAGGGGGGAAACCCAGCAGCCAAAAGTCCCCGTATCGGGCAGTAGTGGGATAGCGGCCGGGAGTGGGCGCTTAGTAACAGCCTGACCAACACAACCAGACCCGTTTCTTTTTGGTTTTATTTTCATGACATTTCCCTCGTGAGAAGTACACATTGTAGGTTTAATATCTAATTAGGTACAATTACAATGTTTTATACTAATTTATGAACAAATATAGTACGAAAGGATAGCCTTAGCGGTTTGTCCTATAATTATTTTTTTTGGAACGAATCATAGATAGGTAAGCAAGATTTACAATAAAAGCAAATACTTTATACATACATTTACTTTTAAGTATGTAATTTTATTTTAACTCCCAGAATAACTTACTTATTGAGGCATTTTAATTTATTTTTTATTTTATTAAGGCAAGCCAACATTGAATTATTGAAACACATTATTGAATAAATAAAAATATATATTAAGAAAAAAAACAGTACATGCATCACAATTATATAAATACATTTACTTTTAACAGGACATATACACTTACCAATTTAAGGCAAGCACAACATTTACAACAAAAATCAACAATAACATAAACTAATCAAAAAACGAAACATAAATTATTAAGAGAAATAACATATCCATAATAACAGCAAAAACACAAAAACAGATATTAGTATCACTTAGATAAATTTAATTTATTTACGGAATTTGAATGTTGGTTTGAATTGGATATAAATTTTATTATTCTTAATTTAAATTTCACCAGTGAATAAAAAATATATATCAACGTCTGGATCGGAGGCATTGGTTTCATTGTATTGGCATTGGCATATCATACTATCAATACCATGGCATGATACTTTTTATTAAAACGTTCAAATAGTATGGACACCGTCAGTACTATTTATATTTACATGATAGGAACCTATTATACCATCATATACTAGGATTACGATACAGTATTAATAGTGTCACCGCCCATTATGTATTTATCCGATTTAGATCATTCTTACATAACATACCTAATGTATATAGCTTTGCTTTTTTATTAAACCTGATTTTTTATTGCGTATATTTCATAAAAGTATCGCAGACTGTAGTACAATCGATCTAGATTTTTCCTAGAACGTAACCATACCAATAACGTTCCACACCACGTTCCGGTTGCTGTCGGCACTTTCAAAAACCAAGGTCTTTTCAATCTCCGTACAAAGTACTCCACCCTGGCTCAGAACCGATCTACATGCGTCAAATATAAATTGCGATAATGGGCATTATTCCATTGAAATAAAGTTTATATTAGGAAGAACGCATAATAGTAAATTAATTAAACACACGTGGTAGCCTAGTAATGAGCTATGGCCAGAACCTGAGGCTGATGAAACTAATTTGAAGATTGTGAAGCCTGTTGTTATAAACATAAGATAAAATTTAGCTTGCTCTATCCAATATCTATTAGATTAGATTTGCAAAGAATTTACGGTTGACTTTAAATCATTTGTGGAGGACAGAAGTCGGTTTCGATTGTAACCATTGTTTACGGATATATTCAGGAACCTACCCACGTATCTTGCCATATTAAGCTTTTAAAGAGTTGAATATGACTCGACCTTTAAGGTTATTCCATAGCCCCATTTTATTTATTATGAATTCCTTTATTTTTCTATGATATCAAAAGACTAACATTTATAACCACATTAGTATTAGGGTAGCACCTTTTTATACATGCACTACACACCAAAATAAAACTTAATATTAACTTAGTACTATCCTTAGGACGCACGGGAAGAAAATTTGAATAAATCGATTATGCCGACCCTTCGAATAAAACTTTTCCCAAAAGCAACTTAACGGAAAGTTAGATCAAATAAACTGAACTGAAAGGCAGATAAAAACTAGGGAAAATATGAGTTTTATATACGCATAGTAAATCTAGTGGCATTAGCGCAAACCCTTGAAACAATTTAACAGCTATTGACAAGCAAGTTGTAAATCTTATATTAAAATAAATATGTAGTAGAGGTCAAATAAATTATACTCCTTTTTTCGCTTCGCAGGAGTCGGGTAAAACTTAGGTAAATCTTAGTTTTAAGGATTTTCAATTTCAGTCGTCGCAGAAATCAACCCAACACATTTATGTATTCATAAAGTATGGCATGATATATTTGAGGTTAAGGTTCTTTTCAACAGTTATCAACGGTAGTATAATTTATTATTCAGACCCATTTAGGGCTCAATCCTAGCTTTGATATCAATTTTAGGTGAAGGTTGGTTAAAGCACGCCAACTCCATGTGTTAAAAGCACTTTAAAATACATGACTTAGAGCTTAGGATTTGTTAGACTAAATACATTTATTATTACGATTGTACAGTAACGAGCACTCCTTTCATGTTTATTAATTGAATAACGTTATTTATTTGAATTGGGACTACTCATTGAATATTTTCGTAAAATAATAAAATTGAGTCTAGAGGTAGCCCTCTTCAAATCGTAAGATATTTTAAGATTCCAGAAAATTTCAGCGGATCTGTAAGATTAATTTTCTCACTTGAATATTATGGCAACCATTTAAAAGCTCGGTATAATTTTTTTCATATGAAACGTAGAATACTTAAGTAGTAATCAAATACTTAATAGATAATCAACTGATTATTTCTGAAATTCTCAATTCAGAAACCGGCTGTTAGTATGGTTAAAAAAGACAAGTTAAATTGAAGAAAATTAAATCATCAAGTGACGGAAATTAGGTCATAGTCTGAGCATGAAATAACTATAGAAAGTGCTCTAATTATGTTACGTAGGTACCGGCGAGATCTTATTATGCAAATTGCATTAACTTGTATATCACTCGCGTTTCGAAATAATGTTATATTAATTTATCTCTAATTCCTAAATGATTGAAAGGCTGCTACTGACTGCCAGCCATGTGATTCATAAAGATTTATCTATTTTATTTTCATATATTCACAGGGTGCTTTGTAAAGTTGTAGCATCCGAAGCTAATAGTGTTTTAGGACAATTCACACTAATTGTTTAGTCCTTAATTAAGCCACAGGCTTGTATTTTGGGTACTTAATAACGATATCCTTTCATAAATACATACTTAAATTGATAGAAAACTACCATGACATTAGAGCAAGTATTCATTTCGCATACAAATACCTGCCCGAGCTGGGACTCGAACCCGAGACCTCACGATTCACAGCTAACGGTTTAAGCCGCTGCACCACGGAGGCTGTCGGGTATTTACGGAGGTTAATGGATTTTACTCTATCATGAATTTCGAAATAATGTAAATACTATAACTACTAATGTCTACTAAGGAAAGGTAGCCTATCTACCTATCATCGGCTTGTCTGACTAGTTAATAAGTCAGTGATTTTATCTTATTAACCATTATCATAAGTAAGTAGGCCAATAAAAATCAGTTTCTTATAGTTAAAAGGCTTTTAATTTTTATATAAAAATGTTGTAGGTACTACATGCTAATTTGTTTTAAAATGTTGTCATCTGAAACACCCTGTATTTTTTGTAAATATACTTGACAAGTTTTATTATTTATTTTGATTGTAAGTAGTCATTGTTATCACAAAATTAATATTATATTATACATAATAGATTACTCAATCTTGTTTTTGAATGACATAATTCTTCTTTACCTTATCATTAACAGACAAATACAATTATCTAACTATCGAATGCTTTGTAAATTAAAACTTTTCATGTCGAAAAAGCCTTTAGGTACTACTTATTTTACGATTGTAAAATAAGTACGTATCGGACGACTAAGATTTATTACGCGTAAATGAAAAAGCTAATTAAATTTTCACCAGTTTTTAGAATTCCGGCTGGCTTAATTTAAAAAAAAGTGGTTTTGATATTTTTTCATTTTTGTTATATTCACGAATCGTTTATTTGTCTTATTATTGTGTTAGTTAGTTTCCCGCCATACAGCTGAACTGTCAAGCTTGAAGTAAAAGTTATGATTTAAAGTGAATTTTAGACTGGACATTCTTAGGAGTTCAGCGAAGGGTCTAGAGTTGCCATAGCCTAAAATCTAGGTTTTAACCTTTGCTGTGGCATTACGTTCACTTTATTGGTTTAAATGAATACAATACATTTATACGTAATAACGGCTAACCTCGAAGTATTGTAAACATTTACAATTCAAGTGGATCTTTTTTATAATGATGACCATTTAGTAACCTTCAAAGTATTGAATTCTGAATGATATGTTCATTTTTGAAATGCGAATTGTTATATATTAAAAGGATATTTTTGTTGTTAGAAAAATATACCATCATAATACCTTCAACTTGTCTTGGTTCATGTTGCAGCGGCAATCTGTATTAAGTTTTAGGAAATAAAACAATTGTTTCTGTTATTACGTTACTAAAATACGTTTTGTACTTTCTAGTCCTTGTCTTTCTAAGTTGTATGTATTCTAGGGTATAATGTCGTATTTCCCATGTACATGCTTACTTCTCTACTCTGATAAACTGTATTAGGTCACCTAAAACATGAGTTTTACCTTAAATTAAGTACAATAACTATTTTAGTTAAGTTTGGTAGGTTTTGAGTTGATACAACCATTTCATTAGCTTCATAAACCAGTCTAGACTTCAATTTTGCACATCATAAAAAGAAAGAGCCTATTGTATGTTTACTGGCATATTTGCAAGTCGTGTAGGTGAGGTAGGTGTTATGATACTATTATGTAATTGTTAAGTTCCTAGTTAAGATTGTACATTGTGGGTGTCTATTTAACTTGTTCGTTTTGTAATAATAAAGGAAATGAAGCGGAAAATTGCAGATAACAGGTGTTATAGCAAAATGTAGTATTGTATTGTAGTTGAGACGAAAATATTGACGGGCCGACAGTCAGACAACGAAGTGATCTTAGGGTTTCTTTTTTTTCTGTACTTAACCCTTTAAAACGGATAAAAAATGCCACCAGAAAACTCCCAGCTTTAAAATTTGTAGGTATTTTAATATGAAATATGTTTACAGCAAAAACCTAAGGAATCGGGCTCATATTGCCGACCTAAGACTTTGTTGAACCTCAGGAACAACGTAAATTATATCATTATGTGTTGAGTGATACTTACTTTCTTTGTCAGACTTTATGTATTTAGCGAAAAATTGTTAAGCTAGGGCTTAGTCCTTTTTACAAGGTCGGCAACGCATCTGCCGACATCTTTTGCCTCCAAGTGTCCAAGGGCGTCTTTATCACTCAGGCGAGCCGCGTGCCCGTTTGCTCTCTTTTGAAAAGTTATAAACCTAGAAAACTTGATTAGTTATAAATCTCTCAATTTTATCTTAATAATGTACAGCAGGTATTTTTATAATATTGTTTAAAAATGGAAATAATTGACATTTCATAGCCAAGAAAGAAGTCATACAAACGTTCACTTAAATCTTAGGTACGCAACATAATTATTAATCTTATTAGTGATGCGGTTATAGCGGTGTAAGATATTAGTATAATTTTGTTGTGCAATTTAGATGAGTCACAAAACATAGCATATATCTAGGTTTTATTATAATGTATTATTATCTTAACATTCGACGAATTTACAAGTAAATCGAGGTAGAATAAATTGTATATGAATTCGTAAAAATATGTTGCAAGATTTAATAAGATCTTTTTGAAGACCTAGATAATTAAGTAAATTGTGAATTCTTTGTTCTAAAAACGCTATTGAAATTGCATTTTGCGTTATTATCGTCCAATGTCATCGGAATAGAGTTTTTAGCACTTATAAAATAATTGCACATAACAACTTTACGAAATACATGAGTTGTTTTCTGCATTCCCGCACGAGAGCACAGTTTTAATTTGTGCAGACTTACGCATAGCTGTGACTGGCAATACTGATTTTGCTGTAAAAACTAAAAAAAGAATTTGCTACCAAATAATAAGGTTGCATTACTTAAGTTGCCAGTAGCGTAAACAGCGTAGCTGGTCCGTAGGTACCATTTGGAAGTTTTTAACCATAGGGTACAAACACACAAACATTCCAAGATGCAATCGATATTTTAAATAAAAATAAAAATTCCCTTCGCCCCTGGCCTTCCTGATTGACACGGTAATAAAAACCAGCTCAAAGGTCTACAATTTAAACTGACATTTCCAAAGTACTGCAAACCAATATATTATCAGAATTTTTTGTTTAATTATCATATTACTTGTTACTCGTATCAGCTTCCCTCGAACAATTTAATAAAAACAACAACACCGCCATCTATCGGGTTCCTATCTCTTAAGTTTTTTAATTGGTAGGGTTCTTTCGAAGGGAAAAAAGATGAGTATTTTCAGATGCAGCAACAGTATAGAGTAAGTTACAAATGATTTGCGATGTATAAGGAGGGCTCATGAACATTTTTATATTATGGCTATACGGCAAACTTTCTTCGGATATTGCCTTTTTCCTTAGCTTGACAGTCTAATAGGGCTTTGGTTCATTAAATAAAAAACGAATGAGAGTATTAGGCATTTTGCCTAGGATGCTCTAGCTTCTAGAAGTTTTTAGTAGCTTTTCATATTTTTCATTATTATTTTTAACACCTTCGGCCACGTATAAACAGAAGTCAATCAATACAAAATTAAGCATACAAAGGCGTTAACTCTATATCTTTATCATTATGTCAAGGTTGTTCGGTGGTTTTCTTTTATCAGATCAAATCTGTATCATTAAATTAACCTATAATCTAAGCTAATTCAAATCGTGCAAGGTCAGACATAAATATCTGGCTTACAATGGATGTATGTGAGTAAATTAAGTGAAATCGAACCTATGACCTTTGACACGTTGTTATAGATTTAATTATAATATCCTTCTCTAAGTAGTAACGAGATACTATTTATTTTACTATGAAGGTGACTGCTTTTTTACGTACTTCCTAAAAGTACAAGGTTCTTTTGAGGCATTGGTAACTGGGTAGGTATTATGAATTTTAATGAATTTCCACAAATTATGTTATATGGTGCTCCTCATTTAGCAATTTCCCTTATAAAATAAATTAAGGGATGAAAATATTTTTAAATGTTTTTTCCTGTAATGGGACAGATGAAACCGAAAAAGAGTGATCAGTTCGAACTGCCTCCTCGTCGCTAACAGGGTGACGATATTTTTTTTCTTCTTTATCCCTCTAGGGGTGACAGGTCGGAATAAACCCATGATGAAGGGATTATTTTTTGTTGCAACGTATTTTATTGAGCATTCATCAAATAGTTCCAATCACAGCCATCCTGGGCCGCTGCCATCCGGCGGCTTTTAGCAAGTGAAGTTATATAATATCTTGACTACAAGGCATTTGTTGCTACAATTGGTTGTTATTTGCTTTATCAATATAGTTTTATCAGACGTAATAGAGCAAGGTGAACTAGATTTCATTGACATAGTAAATGTTTAAGCCTTAGAAATATTGGCAATACCTTACCTTAAAGTACGTATGTTTTAATGTTTATTTGTATCTGTACTGCGTTATGTGCTGTGCGTTTTATATAGGTACTTGATATCATTATTGTTTGTTCCTTTAAGTGCCCGGATAGTGGCGATAGATTCGCAACCTGTCACACTGGGACTCAACATAAAAATGCGAAAAGCGGTATGTAGCTAGCACCTCTGCCAGCCCCTCTCGAGGGACTTTTTATGTTGTTCCTTTATTTGACAACCTCGATGGCGCAGTGGTGTAATTAGCCGACTACTACGCTAGAGGTTCAAAGTTCGAATCCAGGCGGGGGCAGAACTTTGTGTTTGTAATTTGTAAGAAGCATTGTTTTGTTTGGCACCTGCGACACAAGATTCTTTAATCGTACTGTCGGGCTCAGTGAATGTGTTTGTCGCGTTGTGGTAATTATTATTACTATTCCTAATAATTTCTATACAAACTTTTAACTAAAGATTTATTATATTATAAAGTAGTAAAACCAATTCGAAGGTCGTTAATAACATTTCATTGTAAGTTATAATTTAAAGAATTTATTGTTTACTATTACATCTACGTAGCATTGTGTTAACATTAGCCCAGCACATACTAACGATTACCTTTCCTATTGTTTTAATCGTTCATGCGTTTTTAATTATCGCACTAAATAAAACTCAGCCGGCCTTTGGCAATAATCGTGCCGAAAAATCGATTCAGTATCTATCAGAAACAATACAAAATCGCTATTTCGATAGCTATCGATAGTAAATATGAAGTACATGATCGTGATGCAAATGACATTGGGGTATTGTTCAGTTCCGAACGCGTGGCCCGGATTCGGGTGATTTCGGTTCAAGAACGCAAGGAGTCGGACGAAATTGCAAGTTTTTGCAGTAGGCGTCACCAGTCAACTAGTAAGGTCATAGAAATCATAACTAACTATATCTGATGAATTTTTGTTAGATACCTATTGTGGTGAAGAAGTCATGCACTCTTTGACATGTTAGACTATATTAATGATAATTTATCGTATTCATTCAAGTGCAAGTTGCGCTAGTATTTATTTTAATATACATCAGTAGACTGCCTCAGCCCTGCATTAGGATCAGTTACAGGTGGTAGATCTACGTGCGAGATGGTCTGGGTTGGTACCACCCTCCTTTCTATTTCTGCCGTGAAGCAGTTCGCTTTGTTTCGGTTCGAAGGATTGGAGAGCCAATGTAATTACAGCCAAGAGATGTATAACATCTTTTACCTCTACATGGGCAACGCATTGGTGGTTCTCTTGGGGTTCTAAGACATTAAGGGCATCGTCGTATTAATAGGCGCTATCACTTTCCATCAGGTTGTCTGCTTGTTTGCCCATGAAGTTGAATTTAAAAAATAGAATTCCATTTCGCAGGGTCCGTGCAAAGATATGAACGATTATGAACAACCAACTGAATTTTTTCGTGTCCATTTCTGATCTTATTAAAACATTATAATGTAGACAAATGAAACAAAAAACTACACAAGCCGTTAAGCACATAATATATTTAAATATAAAGTTAAACACAGTAATTATTTAACGAAACACACCATTAAAAATAAATCAGGCGCGACTTGAGCTTTGTTTGATAAATATGTGACGCCCAGCAATTTTACCAATGAACTTGCGTGACTGAAGAAAAGTTGCGAAACAATTTCATTGTCATATGAAAAAGGTCAAGAGCGATGTGCTATGGAAATTAGATGTGCTGTGACAAAATTCAAGATCTAAGGGGTGTCAATGGGGTGATGAAATTCGACCTTAGGTGCTCTGCGTAGTTGCGAAATTGTATTGAATAATTTAGTTAGCGCATGTTACTGGTTACGTGTATTGTCTAAGTATATGTAATGCAGTTTTCACAGTCCCGATAATTGGGCGCGTTCTTTGTTTACAATGTCATGCATTGTTTCTATTTATTTCACCTTCACGTAAGTCAGTACTTGCGTTTACCAATACTAACTAAGGCTATCAATTTTTTTTTCGTTTAGTTTTGTAATGTTACAAACATATCCCTAATAATGTCACACACTAACCTACAGATCAGATGCAGGTGGTAGATCTACGTGCAAGTTCGTCTCGGTTAGTACCACCCTTCTTTCTGTTTCTGCCGTGAAGTTCGCTTTTTCGTTTCGAAAGATTGGAGAGCCAGTGTTATTACCAGCACGAAAACTATTACATCTTTACCTCTTCACGGGTAACGCATTGGCGGTGCTCTTGGCGTTCTCAAACAACAAGGGCATTGTCTTGACAATATGTGGTGGTATCAGTTTATTCGCTGAACCGTGAGTTTATTTGCCCATGGTGTTAAATGTAGGTTTTCGTAGTGCAGCGGTTTAAACTGTTACTCAGGCATGTGAGGTTGTCGTACTATAACTACACCTAACTATTAGCTAACTATAGCTCGTGTCTATGTATGTAATAAATTATTATTTACATAGACACGATATATAGTGAAAATTTTATATACACATAATATATCATTACGCGTTATTATGTTTGACGAAACTTTTTATCGCACATACAAATGTTTTCAATTACATTACAGTCAAATTAGTTGATTTGATTAAACAATAGACCATACAGCGTGAGATGAGACTACAGTATTATGCTCATATTATGAAGTATCCATTATATCACGATACTTGCGTCATTAGGTGAAGCCAAGTAACTTTTTTATCGGACATTGTCAAAATAATGTTTGGGTTACAAAGATTTTCCCCTCGTAAAAAAATATTTCTGCTTTCACAACAAACAGATTTTTTTTTTTAAATAATCAAATAAACTTTATATTTTTCCTGTTGCAAAGAAGAAGGTTATTATTAATACAACTAGGATAATAAACTATCAAACCATCACCAAACCACTATCTCTATAGTCACACAGTAAAAACTTCTTCTTTTAGAATGCTGGCCACAAAAAAGTTTATTGAATTCGAATTTCGAATTATTCATAAAAATAAAAATGTATACTTTTTAGAATTTTACTCATTTTTAAATATGGAGTGGACGCTTAAAGAAGACCGTGTTGCAGTTATTGCGTTGCATCGTTGCGGTTACGCGCCAATTCAAGTTTTTGACATACTGAAAAATTTGAATAAAACCAAAAGATTCGTTTATCGTACCATCAAACGATACAATGAAGACTCTAGTGTAGATGACAGGTCAAGAAGTGGTTTTTTACCGTGGAAGAGAGCTACAACAAACAAAATGATAAGGTATACGCACACAGTAGTGAAGAAGCGAGCAACCGTATTCCGCGTGTCCAACGAGGTCATTTTCCATCCTCGCTCATGGTATGGTTGGGTTTTTCTTATTGGGGCTTAACAGAGGTACATTTTTGTGAGAAAGGTGTAAAAACGAATGCAGTTGTGTATCAAAATACAGTCCTGACGAACCTTGTGGAACCTATTTCTCATACCATGTTCAATAACAGGCACTGGGTATTCCAACAAGATTCGGCGCCAGCTCATAGTGCGAAAAGCACACAAGACTGGCTGGCGGCGCATGAAATCAACTTCATCCGGCACGAAGACTGGCCCTCCTCCAGTCCAGATTTGAATCCGTTAGATTACAAGATATGGCAATACTTGGAGGAAAAGGCGTGCTCAAAGCTTCATCCCAATATAGAGTCACTCAAGACATCCTTGATTAAGGCAGTCGCCGATATTGACATGAACCTCGTTCCTGCTGCGATAGACGACTGGCCGCGCAGATTGAAGGCCTGTATTCAAAATCACGGAGGTCATTTTGAATAACCTTGAGTGTCATAAGAATCTATGTTTTGTTAAGTTCATTTTGGTATATAAATGAATAAATATAATGAATAATATATAATAATATATATATATATATAATGAATAAACTTGTTTCAATTATTTTATATTAAACATATGATAGAATTTATGACCTGACTAGGTATGTTGTGGCTATTTAACAATATTAATAAATTTGCAATATCATTTAAGATTTTTCAACATTTTTTCCTCAAAAATAAACAAACAAAATGTATTTGTAATATTAATGGAAATAGATTAGTTTATGAAAAAGTCATTCAAATTATGATTAGCTTATTGCATTGCAGTTATGAGAAAAATAAATTGATATAGTTGGAGGTTGCATTAGATTGTTTGTTCAGGATTTTAGCAGCTTGTCAATATCTAAAAATGTTTGGCAATGCAATAATATTATGATAAATAACTGGCTGAACATATGGACTGCCTTTTGTAACAACATCGGCATAAAAATATTTGATAATATTCTTGACCATTAATATTATATCTTTTAAGCCAACTTCTCTTATTTTTTATCTGTTTCGTGTGGAATAAATTTAATAAAGTTTATGGCTTGTAAAACTAAATTTTGGTTATGAATCAACTGTAGTTTTATCTGGATAAGTTGGTTTAAAAATTTACATATATTATTAAACTTGTAAAGAGAAATATTCACGCTGTACATATATATGTGAACGTCATGGACAAACAAGCAAATGGTTTACCTGATGGAAAGTGATGCCGCCGCTTATTGCTACGAAGATATCCCTGATTTCGTGGAATGCCATGCCTATCCATTGCCCATGCAGCATTAAAGATGTCATGCCTTTTCTCGGTAATTACACTGGCTGTCCAATCTTTGACCCGAAATAGAAAGGAGGGTGGTACCATAAGTAAGGACCTTATTAATCGTACCTTTGGATTCTTGTAAATTGCTGCTTCACAGCATCATGCACTCAGGAACAGTGGCAATCTTATATGTCTTTGATGTTTTCTCGTAGTACCTCGAAAATTGAAAATCTTGCTATAAAATTCGAAGGCAAAGACGAAAAGCTAAATTATAGGCATGAATGTATTACAATGCAAACAGTGTCAGTGCCGGGCAGTACTAAAGCCACGGATAAACCATTGTTGCGCAGTCAATAAAACGTTGTTCACATTATTTCTAGTTTCCCATAATGTGTAGTTCTTATATGAAGTAATAATGAAGAATAGACATTTACCAAACCCTTGCTTATCCGAAGTTTTTGTACAAGGAAGTATCTATTATGATTTACGAAATTCCTTCTTTTTGAAATGTGTGTCACCTGCACATTGTTTCATTATAACATTAAGCAGTATTGAGTCTCTAGATCGTGATTTAAGGCTAAAATTAAACATTTGGCAACCAAGGAAGCATGTTGCCAACGCCAAATTGATCTATGTTCAACTAATTAAAGTATAGTTTTAATAATTAAAATTAACATACAAATAACACTGTATCTATTAAAAATCAATTTTGATTAAGCAAATTTGTTTTGAACTTTAACTTAAAAATATTATAACCCGATTAAACAATTAAAGCGTTACCAAAAAAGCAATTTCTATTTGATTGAGGAAACAATTATAACAGCAAAAACACGTTTAGTTATTGAGAATAATAGTGCTGTGCCTAATAAAGAATTATGTTTCAATCATAACAAAACAATATTGCACTATTTGTTAACCTTCTGTTGGAAACTAAAAAGGTATTACATTTTTTCTACCGTTACTTAACCCTAAACTGAGGTTAATCATGCTAACAGACAAAAAGACAGAAACAACAAACGCTATTGAGAACGATTATGCAAATTTTTATGCGGAACAAATTTGATATTTTATACCTTTCATTTTTTACTAACGCAGACCTTAGTGAAATCTTAGCATTATTTATATAAATGTGATTGTGGATGTGTTTAAAAATGTTGTAGTATAAGGTTTTTGGATTAAAAAATAAATGAATAAATAATACTGTTATAATCAAGTCAAAATTGACAGAGTTCACTCGTTTCGCCACCATAATTAAAGACAGCAACACTCGTAAAATGCACTAATATAGCATTTGACTCAGAAATACTAAAACCAACCGCGATATTAACAGATCGAATTAATTGTAATGAAAAAATCGTGCGGTGCGCATAAAATATAATATAACTAAACAATTAGTCGCTCTGTATGTATCACGCAAGGCGTTATTTGGTCTTACGACACGGACTATTACAGGACTGTAGGTGGTATGGGCTGTATAGAAATATTTCCGTAACTCGCTCGGGGCATATTTCGTACGAGTGATGCAAATCTAGGTGTCTATTCGATTTAGGTAATACACCGGCGCGTATCGGTAACAGACGTTGAGAAATAATTTAGACTTTCTTGTAGGGGACAGCAACACGTGGTGTTCTTTACAGTATTAAACTAATCCTTTAAGAATTTGGGGAACCATAATTTATCATGATCGTGATTTGGGCATAGTTTGAGGTTGCGGTTGGTTGGTATCTCGATAGGTGCTTCTGTTTTTTATACATCATCAAACATCATGGGCAAACAAGCACACGGCTCACCTGATGGAAAGTGATAACGACACGACGTGGCCTTGATGTCTGGAATGCCTATAGCACCGCCAATGCGATACCTCTCACGCTGGTAATTACTCTGGCTTTCCAATCCTTTGAATCGAAACATTGTGAACGCTTCAAAGCAGAAAAAATAAGGAGGGTGGTACCAACTCAGACGATCTCGCACGTAGATCTACACCTGTAAAATGTGGTGCTGTTTACTATTAATAGGTTTATGTAGTTTTTCTGTTTGATGACACTCGCTTCTATTTGCAACCACTGCACTTCTTTAAACTAAGGATTCACCGACGTGTCCTTTGAAAAGAAGATGAAGCTGTACGTTGAAGTACAGGCTACTTACTCAAACATGCTTGCTGTTTTGGTGGCCGCAATGACTTTCCATCAAGTTTGGTATTTTTCTTACCATTCGTTAAATATCACGTGAGGTAGTAACCAAATGGAAATTGTTATGAGTTTCAGCAGCCTTGACTGATTGCGAAGTCAAAAATAAAGTGTTTCTTTCATATTTTATGTGTAAACGATAAAATTTAAGTTGAGTTTACGGCAATTCAAATAACGCTTGATGTGACGAAATCGATCTTTCAGAAAATTAAAAAAATGTGGAATCTCCGATTTAAATTAAATAGCAGATATTTTTTTGTTGAGGGTAGAGCACATTTAATTTGATCAAACGAGTAAGAGGCAGTCCTTGAAAACTTATGGAAAACAATAAAGTATAACCCAGTCGATTTAAAATGATGATAAATACTAACAAATGTTATGAATTATAGAACATTACAGTCAAACTGGTTAATGCCTTGAAAGGAATAATTTGTCCTAACTGTTGATAAGGTTTTAATACAGCTCATGGAAACGTTTGTCCTCTACAGCCTTTATTTCCATTCTCGTTTTAAATCGTTTATTCTAAGTACCTACGTTGTTGCTACGTTGGATCTAGATCAGGTTTTTTGCAGTGTCCATTCGATCTACCTACACTTTAATACTGCTGTCAATCAAACAAGTGTTTGAACTTTATATTGCACTATAAAAAGCTATCTAGACACCGACCGCTGATCCTTTAGTGGCTGTTTTACTTAACCACTCATGTGTTTATCTAATCAATCGCAATAATCAGGTCAAATTACGTGCACAATTAAGTTACGAACTACGAAAACCATATTAATAACTATTCAGCTGTAAGGGTTCTAAATAAAATAAAAAACAAATTTTTACGTACGTTTTTAAAATAGAAACAAAATTCTATAATTGTAACAACGTTAAAGTTTATTTTAGTTTTCATTTTTTGCGGGTGTGTATGGTTAAATCGACCGGACAACGTCCGCGTAGACTTTTGACGTTTAAAACTGAAAAAATACTTCTTTAGTTTTAAATCATTCGACTTCGACTTTTATATTTTATTGAACGTATATCTACGTACGTATCTGGTACGTTAACACTGTGTGAGCTAGCATTGTTGATAAATATTTTGTACTTGAACATTAGCATGAGACACATGTCCAATAAACATTAATTAATTCATTCAAACTGATTTATCATCTATTACAGCATGGCTCTGTCGACAATGTGAACCAATTATACTAAATGCCAAGGCGTTCCAAGCTATTTTAATGGAGCAACTGGACTTTAAACAATGTCTAACTCTAAACTTGTTAACAATGGAAGGTAGCCGTTTATGAGAGGAAGGGCATTATTTGTCTTGCTAATCGACTGGCCTGATTTGGGAGCGTCCAAATCATAGAAGAAATACATTTTGTTGTTTTTCATCGATGGAGTAAGACTGCCACTTAGGCAGTATTTAAAAGTAATGCATATTTACAAAATATTTCTTTCCGGTATTTTATTCCGCTAAAGTAATTTTTGAGTGGTCAATTATTTAAAAAATTAAGAATGTGTTTTTATTATTTGTCAATTTATCTATAAAAAAAAGGATTTTTATTTTTATTTTGATTCGATAAGAGAGTATGACTTGCGGATCGGCAATAATTTTATTTTTTTCCTAATTTTCGGATTGATCAATTATAAAAATAATATCTCTTACGCAATCCGGAATTTAAGCACATTAAATAATAAAACCATTATCGATAATTTAATAACTATTCATAAAGTGATTTGGTTTAGTAATTGTAAATGATAGACAATAGGTCTAAACTAGTTTCATTTCAATTGATGGTCTTCCACGTCAAATATGTTAAGTTTTATTTAGAACGGATCACTTACCCGGAAACTCTCAATTTAACGCGAATTTGTTGTTTTATTTTATTAGCATTGATGGGTTCTATTCATACAATCATCAGTCATGCACGACCTGTGATGTGATATAACTTTTTTGATCTTTATATAAGCTAAACTAAACATTCGGATGTTCCGAATTCCGGAACTACAAGTATCAAATTCGTAAATAATTACTCATGTTACATATTTCTATTGATTCTGAAACATACAATATATTGAAAGAAGTTTATAATTAATAATTTTTAAATGATCAACCAGTCAAGAGTAAATACGTTTCAATTTTTTTGAGATTTCATCAGTTTCATAAGTTATTTACAAACACGGCAAAAACAAAGAAACGGCACGCCCCTGGTATCATCTCTTAGGTCCATGCAGTCACCGAAGCGGAGAGATGAATGGATTCTAGTCACACCAAGATATTACGCACGCCTTGCCAACTTCTCTACCCTAAAACCCTCAACAAATCTAAAGTAACCTTTATCCTATGGTAGCGTTGTTCATAATTATGTGCATTTTTTCACAGAAATTAATTAAGATACTCGATTTCAAAGACATTTGCTTATGCAAAATTTTCCTATACGATCAAAATTGGGTGTGGCTGAGTATCTACACAATGATAGATTACACCTGCTTGTAATCGTGGGCTAAGATAATAAGTATTTATGGTATAAGCCGACTATTTAGTAGAACACAAACCTTTAGTTCCCACAGTCCCTTTTAAATAGATTGTCCTAAAAGGTCATACAATTTAATACTAGAATTTTGATGTAGACAGAAGTATAATTGTTACTGAATGCTATAATAACATTTTGACCACCATGTTTGTCTTTTAATTATGTTGCTTAGGTTTCTGTTGTTGATCAATAGTTTTTAACTAAAAACTTTTTTTTGTAAAGAAATGTTATGGGACAAAAAAATTAAGAGGTATTTAGCCGTTTATTCTTTTTTAAGGTTTTAACTTTGTTTTAAAATGTTTTCAGTAGCGATTTCCCTTGGGAATAAGAAATGGAAAAAGTATTCGCATTTTGGAGAAAAAAATCTAAATTAAGTAGATACCAATAGGTTAGTGTCTTTGAGCGCTCAGTATAAAATAATAAAATTTGGTATTATAAATACAAAGCTAATTTTAATCTTCTTTAATTATCCATTTTTAATTTACAACACATGATCGAGCAATATTCATAAGCGCGTTAAAAGTAATCAATTTGCATGTTTTGTAAATCAATTCTTCCTGAATTTCTTTAATTAAATCAAACTGCCTATAAATATATTAAAGCGTGGGAACATTAACACCGATATTAATCAATATTAACATGTCAGGACAATTTGCTGTTGATTACAAGTAGTCGGTAAAGGTTGCCTTGGTTATTATATTCATGCACTACGCAGTTTTAACCATTGTCAAAGAGAAAGTACTCTTATGTACTGATAGATAAGGAATAGTATAGTTTATCAGTGAGCTTACTGTTTGTTCTAATATGGTCAGTTTGAATACCAGGTTAACGCAAAATTAAGTAGCTAAGGAAAATATTCCAACACGATAGAAACTACCTTGAATCACTGATGAAAGGCAACAGTCATCAAAAGACAATAGATTTATGTAGCGATGGGCTTCCTACATAAATTTCAACAACGTCCTGTCTTGTACTTTAAGCATGCTGTGGCTTACTCTAAAAATGTTATAGAAAAACCTTCACTTTGGTTTCACTAACATATCTGCATATAACATCACGTGGTAGCTCAGTTCGTTACGTGCCTTGGTTAACCAACCGACCCGACAGGTAGAGGGTTAAAGTCTCGAGTTACCGCACATTTTAGCTGCCATGTTCCTCATACTGCCCGGATAGTGGCGACAGATTCGTAACCTGTCACACTGGAACTCAACATAAACATGCGAAATGGTGTTTAACACGTCTGCCTAACCCTCTCGAGGGATTAATTACGGCGTGAGTTTATGTATGAATGTAAGTAACATTACTAAATCGCCATTCAAAAATGGTAAAGTAAAATGTATAAATAAATAAAATAGTTAGGTAAAATGTTGCAGTGCAATGGTGAGGTTTTCAGAAATCGGCGAAAAAGATTTCTGCTCTAAAATACCTAAAGCTGTTTTAAAATGTGACACGAGTAACTCAGACTGATTCAATGACCTTTTCAATATCTTTTAGATATAGCAGCCGGTATATACTGGAAAAAATTAAAATGTGCGCACAAAAAGTTCATCTGCGATCAACAAAAAAGTTTGTAATTATAGAAGAGTGACATTTGCAAAATCTAATACGACTTTTTTTCTGATCGCTTAAGTTGGTTTTTCATATACTTTACCTTGTCATACAAACCAATTTTTTTTTTTTTTGTAAGTGTTTTTACGGCTCTGGACACGAGTCCTTTTGAGCCTTATCGTTATAAATTATCATTGACCTTGAAAATGATAAATGAGATAAAGATGATAAGGTGAACAATGAAAATAATGAATTTGCCTACAGTAACATGCTAGTACAGTTACTGTAGGCTCTAAAGAAGTTACTTGGGAGAAGACGAAAAGCGCAGCCAAATCGTCGTATTTCACTTTCTCCACACTTGTACAGCACTACAGTTATTTACTGGTTAAAACACTAGCATTTTACACATTAAATTCTGCTGATATAAAAGAAGAGCTGAAAAAATTCTAACTGACACTTCCCGTACCCGCCAAGTAACTCCTACAAATCACAAATAGTAACAGTGTTACAATTAAAACCTTACGAATGTTTAATAAAAAAATAATTGCATTATTTCAGATTCACTTTAATATGTCAAAAGCGACGTAAAATTTAAGGAAGTAAGGATTCTCCATTACATCGGGTTTCTATAAATGGTACAGAAGATAGCATAAATGTGCAATGTGCATCACAATCCACATGAATAACCTGACAACGACACAATGATACAATAAAGTCATCCATTCATCTCAGTCTTGTAAGCTTGTACCACACTTGTACTTTGTTATGCCTGGCTCCGTATACAAATCCGCATCCACTTTTGCAATCTGTTGCAAAGAAAATATATTACCTATGCATACCATTTTTATGAGGAGATACAGTTTGAATGTATAAGGTTGTCTTGAAAACCACTCATCCAATTGAAAAAAATCTTAGTCATTCTTATAAAGGACTTTCAAAATGAACATTCCGAATCGGTACAAAAAAATTTAAAGTGCTCAGTGCTAAGTGAAGTGTTTAAGTCTATTTGAATAAAAACATTTTGACTTTGTCTTTCGAAAAAGGCTACTTTATACTTACAAATGATGTAGGAGATAATCTCTTAGAATACTCACACGATTTCAGAAATTTATTCATTTTTAGAGTGGACTTTCAGAGTGACGATTTGTACATTTTGTTAAAATTTAAAAATGAATACTATTCGGGCGAAGTTGCGTTCAAAAGCTAGTTTGTTCATATAACCTTCAAGTATGATATTTGTTATGGTTTTCAACGAGTCAAGTATTATTTGGCAATATTCAAACTAGGCAATTTTTTGTTCTGAAGTTATTAAGATTGTGGTTGTAACTATTGACAATGTATGGTGAAATTCAAACAGAAAATGTTATAGGATGTAGAAAGCTATTTTGTAGTTTGATATGGCGTAATTAGGTATATGTTTTGCTATTCATTATATATTTGTTCAAAATTTAGATACGGCGTGTGTATTGAATTGTAATAACCATAATAGGAAAAATGGTACACATGTAAAACTAACAAAAACATTAGAGAATTCCAGTTTTGCTGTCCACAAGTGTATCAGATTGCGAGCAAATACATATGGTGTTTAAATGTCGGCATACAGTTCTAGCAATGTTACTGAAAAGGTGGAGAAACACTTAACTAACTTGACTTAACTGCAACTAAGTATTTTACATACATATATTACATTGCGATTTTTTATAACATAGAGATCCCCCGAGAAAGTGGAACTTGAAGACAGCCAATTAGATTTTATATTCCTGTAAACAATCTCCAGTGATCATAAACAGTTGGAAAATGACGAGGGTTCTTAGTGCACATTGTTTTTGCAAGCTTTTAATATGATAACTAAATTTCATTTGTAATGTTCGGAATAAAAAGTTTCTTACTCATGGCTAGGACTACTAGCTACTTGTAAAACATATACCTTTACCTTTTAAATTACAGTTTTCGAATTAATATTGATATGATGTAACTAGTCTTCTTAAATAGTTTTGAATTAAATAAATGTTGGTTGCAACTAGCGCCATTTAGCAATGTGTAGTTAAATTTGTGAAACTATACCTTTACAATGGATGCCGAGCGCCGAAGTATCAAGAAATTCGCCATGCTTGCCCAATCATGGTATCACTGCTATTATGTGTGGCCGTTGAAAAGTGAACTATTTTGCAATGAGTTCAGCTAACAATTGTACTGGATATATCCAGAGCTATACTTATCTGTGTCTTGTTAATACTGTCGTATGGTATAATTCTGACAGCTAACGACTTACGCATAAACGGACAGATTCTTATTAGGGTTTAGCTATTATTCTCCTTGAAATATTTGGAATTTATCACTCCACAAGTGCCCATTAAAAATCCTCTCAGTTAGGGTGAGGATGATCCGAATACGTTAATTTTCTATTTGATAGCTTCACAGTCTTGCATTTTTACAAAATTACAATTACATTATGTGTGAAAATTTTGTATGCCTTTTTGTATTTTGTGTTTTGCTTGTTTTGTATGGCTTTACATGCTTACAATCTATGTAACAACATCTGCATTTAAATGTTAAATATCGATACCGTACTGTGAAAACCTCGTATGAGCGATCAATAAAATTTTACGAAAAAATTGCCTGATATTTCATTTTTTATGTAGACTAATGAAATGAATGAAGTATCATCAGTTAAAACAGGTCTTGGATAAAACTTTTATGGGGTTTTCAAAGTAAGGTATCATTATGTATACTTGCAAATACATATATTTGATTTCATTCCGTTTCAAGCAGCAATCGGTGGATGATCTTATCGTTAAAGATGTGAAAAATTATTAAGCTTAATGCCAGTTTAGACTTTTTAATGATTCAAACAAAAGAAAATATATTAACCTGACAATTTTATTTGATATTGATGAACAAGCTTAAATTTTTTAAAGATTTTTTTTTTCATGTATTTCTTTGTAGTATATCTTTTATTTTCGTATCTTTTATCGTTTACCTTTTATCTTTTTGGCAACTACGAGTACTATATGTTGAATTAAAACATTGCAGGAATTTTCAAATATATCTTCTGATTAGTCTAACGTTCGGTTTGGCGCCTTATTTGCAGACATTGTTATGTGTTGTACTTGCAATTTTGCATTATAGCCCTGTATTATCATATTCTATGATAAAATTATTTTTATTTGTAAAAAAGTAATTTTGTAATGTTTTTGTAAAGCGCTGTCCCTTTCTTTAGTAAGGACCTTACACTTGTGTTCGTTTAACGATTTTCTTATGAGAACTTAATCAAATTTGCGGTCGGACTTGGTTCCGTGGCCTTCTTGGTTCCTTACAAGGTGTTGTGGTTTCCAAGCCTCGGCTGGGGCTAATCTTGAACACATTTTCTTTGTTGGGATCTAATTCCAGTACCAATATGGTCTAGCATGTGCAAATTACTCGTCTTGGTTATTTAAAATTAACCATTAAATTATAAAACATCAATAAATTACCTTACGTTTAGTCAGACTATCAGTTATCTTCCTTAGAATCATGAACAATTTTAACAATGCCAAAAATGTTATACAATAGATACTAGATAATTTCGCCTTTTGTAATCGCGTCGAATGTATATTATCAAAATGCGAGGTCAAATCAAGTTATAAAATTGTCA
The DNA here is from genome assembly GCA_949316135.1 of Choreutis nemorana. NCBI lineage: Eukaryota > Metazoa > Arthropoda > Insecta > Lepidoptera > Choreutidae > Choreutis > Choreutis nemorana. The sequence continues at coordinate 9,058,913 of OX438598.1, forward strand.
TAGGCCATAACAATAGAGGTTTTAATCGCGTGGCTTTGAATTAAAATATTTGCAAGTATAGTTCAACCAACGTGACATCTGATTGAGTTTGATAAAACTCAATGTCACGACGAAATAGTTAAATAGTTTTCGAATAACTTGCTAAAACATATCCGCATTTTTCGAGAGCGGAAACCGTCACTGTAACATTTAAAATATATTGTGTCAAGTTTCTCATAATTACATCGAAAATAATTGTCTTTGTTTAAAAAGAAACTTGGTCAAGATGTTCTCAAGACGCTCTCGAAAATTCGAAAAAAAGTTAATTTCGAATCTTCGCTGAATTGTTCTGACAATCAAACATTTGGGAATTATAATTTATTTTCGTTAATGAAAACATTTTGGTTTTTGGAAATTTTCTTTAAAATACAGATTGAAAGCAGGTGGGGTGGGTTTCTTGTTTTTGCTATGTTTTGGGGGAAAATTCATACCTACATGTTACATTCATCTTTAATGTATGTGGAAGATTTACTAGCAACTTTGTTTATTGCCTGTAGATAAATAAATAAAATCTTAAATACAAGTTATATATATTTTATTAGAAATGCCAAGTAAAAATTAGAGTTTTGAGAATTTTATAGATTTCCAATAAAATGTCGAAAACTTGCAAAATAAAATTACATGAAACTGATCTACATACAGATAAATTAATCAAAAATTGATAGTTCCAATTACAGAAACGCATTCAGACAAAACGATTGAAGTAAGTGTAACATATCTATTGTTAAAATACAATTAGTTGAATATTATCATTTGGCCTCATCAAGCAAACTTAAGACAGCCAATAAACATGACCTAACTGAAAACTATATCAATTCTATTTTACAGCTCCAGTTATATTGGTTTAACTATTAATTCATACACGCATACAACCTTCGGAATATCAAACGATGTAATTTATTCTTATTACAAAGCCTCAAGTTTGATTTTGGAATAACTGTACGCTTATTATAATTTGTATTGTAAGGCACCTAATATTTTGCAAGTTTTAATTAATCATTTAAATTTGGTCTCGTGTTACTAATACTTTGCTCTTGTATGTGAAATGATTTAACTTGTAATTACCTTCATGTCGGTAACAATGACTTTTAAATGATTGCTAAACCGAAAATGTTAAGTAAAGTAATAAAGCAACATGTTTTAGACTATAGACAAATAGTCATTCTTAGGTGTTAATCGATTTGACAAAGTAATTGCAAGAATTTAATATGTTCGGATTGTATTAATTGCAGATTAATTTGTTTAGTTCGATTGATAAATAGATGGTTTCTGTCGATTATCCGTAATAAGTTTTGTTTGTTTGTTTGATTTTTTATTGAGTTTTTGATACAACATCATTGGTAATCAAGGAGACGGTTCACCTGATGGAAAGTACAAGTCACTTATTGACCTTGATTTCTGAAACGCCAAGAGCACCGCCAATGCGTTGCCCATGTAGAGGAAAAGATATTACACCTTTCATGCCGGTAATTACACTGGCTCTCTAATCTTTCGAACCGAAAAACAGCGAACTGCTTCACGGCAGAAATAGAATGGAGGGTGGTACAAACCCACACGATTTCGCATATTATTTATCTACCACCTGTAATTGTATTATAAGTATACTCTTGTGATACTTGTAGGGCTTGTTTGCATTCCTCCCCTCCGCTATGTACATCCTGCGTTTGTGATGTATAGCTTACAGAACTATACTAAAGGGTAGACTTTACACTTTGGTTATAATTTTGCAAAGGCAGGCAGGTAAAGGTTCGACCTAACAATAGCACTATATTAAATTATTGAAATAAACATGACATGGCAATATAATATATAATATACAAGGAATAGCAATATAGAATATCTAAAAAAAAAATTGTTCTAGTACTAACTGCACTTATAACCAAAAATTATTCAACTTCTAATCAATTTTCAATTATGTTTTTATGAAATAAAACAAGTTCAGTTTTCTTTTACAAAATAAACTATTATACAAAAAGTCGTTCAGAAGGTAGTAGTTAAGAGTTTAAAAAGTATTAAAAACCATATTATGCAAAAGCAATTTATGAACAATAGAGTTACAAATTAATTGTTATGTTTTTATTTTGAGATTAATATCATAAATATTAAAAACATAACAAAGACCTTCGTAGGTATATGTATGTAACATATATTTTATATGTAAGGTTGTGAACTGTGCCGAATTAATTGTTTTATGAACTTTATCTTTTAATTGCCTTACCAAAGTTATTGTTCGTAAACTGTTATTTGAAGTGAAAGGACATGTTTCATAAAACATGTTTTCTGTTCCAGTAAAAAATTCAAAATTTTCTGACGTTTTTAAAATGAGATGGCATAATAATATGCCTCGGATAATTTACTCTGAACTAAAATAAATATTATAAGAATTAAGATCACGAAGACGTGGTAGCTCAGTTTTTACGTGCCTTCGTCAACCGACCAACCCGACCCGACAGGTCGAGGGTTGTATCTGCCATGTTTCTCATAGAGCACGGATAGTGGCGACAGGTTCGTAACCTGTAGACTCAACATAAACATGCGAAAAAGCGGTGTTGAAGACCTCCGCCTACCCCAGTCGAGGGATTAGGCGTGAGTTTATGTTTTATGAAAGTCAAGCTTCCTAGCTTAGGGCAGCCATTGACGAATACTGCGCGTTAATATGTTGATCTATTTTTTTAGGAAGAACCGCAAAAAAAAGTTCTCTAAGAAACTTGCCTGGTAACATAAATATTGTGCTTAGTAATGGTCATAATATCTTTGTTTTAATGACCCAAGTGTAGCTTATAATAATGGTAATAGATCATGGGTCAGCCCATTAACGAGATATTGGGCAGGTCAAATTAGCTGGTATCATCATCATCAGCCAAAAGACATCCACTGGACAAAGGCCGCTCCCAAGGTTCTCCACACTGTTTGGTCTTGTTTTGCTCGCATCGCTCTTGAGCTAGTGGTGGCTGGTGGAGTTCCAACGTATTCTTACTCACTTATTTGTCAGCCGTCCTAGATTCAAATCCCGCTGAACGTAAAAATAAACAAACATTTTTTTTTTTTTTTTTAATTTATTTATTTAGTTAGTTTTATCCTAAAACTTTCATGACCATAAAACCTTACGACAATTAAACTAAAAGAGGCGACCTTGAATTATTTTGAGGTTATAAAAACCATTACATAACCTGGAGGCAATTGTGTCAGTGAGTCGGCCGGCGCAGTCGCCGCGCAATGGAAAGCGAACTGCGACCTACTTCGCACATTTTTCGATACTTATGCAACTGATGCATCGGTGCATTGATTGTCTAGCAGCTGAGTCGATTGCCTAATTGAAAAGAAAGCCACTTATTAGTAATCGTAATCGTTTACGGTGATTATTCAATTGTTTCTGTGTTTGTCAATAAATCTTATTGTAATAGTACTTGGTTATAATTACAAATTGATTAATATGTCTGAATTGGAATGAGTAGTTAAGTATTAAGTTAGATACTAATTCTAAAGAACAATTATAAATAAAGCACTATACATCGCATTACTTTAAAACATATAGATAAAATATACAAATACATATAAATGCTTTCGGTTGAAAAACGAAATAAGCCCCGCACCGCAAATACTTGAAAAAGACATCAACGCGAGAGTTGAACTTGATTTTCAATTAATATTTTATCTTTTTATTTTTCTTGAATAATACATCATTACTTTATTATTTATTTATTTTTATTTCATTATTAAATAAATATATAGGTCGATAGATGTTAAAAAATCCATAAGTCGCGGTATTTGCAGACCCTACAGCCTTCAAATTCATCAAGGAATTAAAAAAGCAAAACAAAATCAATTATTAATCGAAATCAAAACCAGTTTCTGTTAATATGATTTTGCAGCTGCAAAGTTACTATTAACATTTATTCGGAGAACAATTTTTAAATCCTAATTAAATAAATACTTAATCGAATCAATTAAATAAAGATTAAAAATAGCTAAATGTACGAAATTGGAAAAGTATCGGTTACATTTACAGTTACTAGAAAACCCTAATGTTTTAAGTAACGTAATGTTAATAATAACTCCGATGATGATATGTTGCTTTGCAATTTTAATTATTTCACGAAATTGCGATTAGAATCGGAATAGCTTTAAACAACGAAACAAGATTTTTTTAGGAAAAGTAATCTCATTTTGAACTAGAAATATAAGATTAGCGTAGAGTCAAGTTTATTATACTACGAAAATTTGTGAAATAAGTTAGGTTAGCGATTTTTGGAGGATTGTAATGTTGAACATTATCCAAATACATGAATCATAAACAAATTAATTAAAAAATTGACCACCGAATTGCAAAAACATGTTAGATACTCTTTATTTTTAATGTATTCTCTTATAAGAAAAAATAAGAAGTGGTCATGTACTCGTGAGTGCTGGTCAACTTTATAATTAATGTAATTTTTTCCCGCGGCTACTTGTGCCCTTTGTATAGGTCCGGGCCTAGAAAATGCCTTTACCCGGACATTGTATCAAATCCGCTTCACTGTTGACAATAATTGTCTCTTTAATCCTTCAACAATCCAAAGAGTCAAGGTTGAGGACTTATCTATACTAATATAATAAAGAGGAAATGTGTGTTAATTTGAATTTGAGAAGATAATCTTTGAAATTGCTTATTTGATTTTAAAATACGGGGTAACTCAATTCGTTGCGTGCCTTGGTTAAACGACCCGACCGGACAGGTCGAGGGTTCGAGTCTCGGTTCGAGGGTGCCATGTTCCTCATTGTGCCAGAATAGTGGCGACTGATTCGCAACCTGTATCACTGGGACTCAACAAAAACATCAGAAAAGCGGTGTTTAACACCTCAGCCTATCCCTCTCGAGGGATTCATTAGGGCGTGATTTCATGTTCTAGTTACGTTATTTAAAAAATATTTCACCAACAGAATGCTTCTTGATTACTGAGTGACATAGGCTATATTTGATTAACATTGAAAAATTATTAATTGCATCCATGCGAATCGGTAGTAATAATATAAACATAAACTTGAGACTACATTATGTTCTCACTGCCGCATCAAAGTCAAAGTATTTTTATACAAATGCACTTAAAATAAGTACTCTTACATTCTTGTTTAAAGTCAATATAATTTTAAATCCGTAGTTTTTAAATGTATGTTCGCACTTGGAAATGAATCGCAGTTGAAATGTATGGCATCGATGTTCGGAGATGTCATTTATGTTGTTTTAAGTTACGTAATGAAAGATCCCAATAAATAAAATAAAAAGGTTTATAAAAGAGGATTATTTGATTTCATTTTAAATTTCTGAATTAAGTCTAAATTAGCCAATAACGTCAATCAATTAGTTTAGAAGCATCAAAAGTATGCAATTATAATTGTGATGTAGGGAAAATTTTAATAAAAAATCAAAAATGTTCTTCTGATTGATATTTGAACTGTTCTGTGGTCAAAACCTCAGTACTTCAGCATTCATTGTTCGGACATTCGGTATCCCTGACATTTCGTTCACTTCCTGAACCCTCGTCTCCCCACCACGCGCACCTGGTAGCGGCGAGCGTACCACGGCTCACTCTCGCGCGGGCCAGCCGAGCTTTCGCGCGTCAAAGATATGCGAGTCGGTGGTGAAAAGTGTTAGTGCTGTGTCATACAAACGTAACGTGCATAGTGCATACCAAAATGAAGTCCTCCGGCGCAACTGCGCTCCTTCTACTCGCCATAACTACAGGTACTTAAAAATTTAAAAAAAGTTCTTCCACACATTTTCCATCGCGTTATCTTTTTTTACTACTCTGACTGATTGCGATCACTATTTGTGAATATTTTAAAGTAAAACGTATAGGAAAGTAACTTTCTTCGTCACTTACATAATTTTAGTGACAACAAAATATAAACTGTATCGAACGGAATATTCAAATTCTGTGACTTTTATATTTTAATCAATTATTTATTAGACCTAAATAGAGGGTTTTCTAAGTTTACTTTACAAAACTAATATCTCGTTGACTTTATTATTGACATTTGAACTAATAGTTGCTAATCACTTTCGTTCTCGAGCGCAACTTGTTTCTCCAGTGCGCACGCGCAGCGACAGTGCGCTACGGGTTTTTCATGGCGCGACCATGGGAAAAACGACGGGAGAAACAAACCTTTAATTCACACAGTTTTCGCAATTAAAACTTATGCTCGTTCAAAATGAAATAGTTTAGCAACCGGCCAGTAATTAGTGTACGGTTTTTTTTTTTGCGCAATATCATCGCCTTTTTCATTGTTTCGCGTATGTTTTTTATTGCCGTGATGGTAAATCGCGCGTAACTGCCGGTCGTCGGTGAAAATTAATCATTCGTTTTCCTCCTTGCGTGTGATACGTTTATAATGCCGGCGAATTCTTTAATAAAACGTTTATTTTATGGACGACGCTTGTCGACCGTTATTAATTTTTACAAAGGAAAATGCATCATTTTCGCAGACGTAAATATCTATGTAATTTATACAAGTATTTTCTTTTATATATATTATGGAATTTGGAAAGCGTATTTCTTTATTTTGCTAGTACGTGTTTATAAATAAACAATTAATTAATAAAAAAACAGAATGGCAATTTTAGATGCCTACGTATTAGATTTAATTTGAGTCTAAAAAGAATTAAATTGAGTAAAAATTGTATGTCTTTGTATAGTGTAATTCATTTAATTTGATTTCACATTTCAATCTTATTTTTACGTAATACCATGTGCAAAGGTTCCACCAAAGGGTAAAAGATCATAACACAGTGCTTCAAATGAATAGCCAAATGTCTTTAGGTCAATATGTCATTTGATAAAGAAAAGGTTTTCGGATAGTCACTTGTATTAAGAAATTATTTTCATCTATTTGATCATGATCACTATCCTTATCTCATTTATTGATGGAATAGTACAAAAAGTGACACTTTAGCATTTTAGGATGGCATACAGGATAGGCATATTTGTGGCTTTGATTTGAATGGAATTTTAGAATCCCTCTAAAAATTTGTGCAATAACACAATTTCGTTTTACCAAAACACAACAGCAGTCAGGTTTCATTGCATTACAATATCGAGTTTATAGTATAAGTTTCAAATTGGAATCCTGAAGTTCCTTTCCTCTCGTTTTGACAAGAACTCAAAAATATCAACTCAACTATTACGTAGTAAATTGTAACAAATAAACATAGCATTTGATGTAGGTACTTTGTCAACATTCAGGTCAAACGTTTAATGAGATCCACACGCAATAGTTTAGACAATGCTTTACTGCAATTTGTACCGCGAAGGTTTCGGTCACGCGTATTCTATGAGTATGTGGTTCGAAAAGGTACAGTTACCTACTTTGCCATGTCATTTGGAAAAACACACGTTCCTTACCATGTCATAAGGTTCTATAGATGTCAAAATGAGGGGAAAAAGAAAAAAAAAACAGTTTATTTTAGATTGCAGAAAATACCTATCGATTTAAAAAATTGAATCGGCAAATTTTTTAAGGAATTTAAAACTATTCCGCCTGAAAGAAAGCACTTATCTAGCATAATGTTTATGTGCGTTTAAACACTTTCAAAACAAGAGTTTATACAACACACAAAACAACTACGACACTTTTAAAGTTTTGCCTTACTTTTTATCCAGTAATAAACACAGTTACATTGTTAAATATTTCAAATAAAATTTTGAAGGATCGAATAGTACAAACATAAACATCAATCAAAATATCGGCCTTATCGGCCCTGAAGCGGATTCTCCCAGAAAACTTTAACTAATGCTCTCGTTAAACTTTCCTCTAACAAAAAGCGTGATATTTTTTCTTTATCCGTCCGAAATGGTATATTTCGTGCTTGAAGTCAGTCAATATGAGACTATACGACTTTCCTTAAACCAGTCGGATTGCGTTACCACTTTCATATGGAGTCGATGGACTCTTTAAACCAGACTTAGATGTCGGTTTCATTTGTTATTTTTTATATATACCGGTATCATTTGACTAAATTTGTAAATGAACTCCTTGTAAACGATTGCTAGTGATGTGATGGTATGCCGGACACATGTGTTAAAATGTTGCTGTCAAATCTGTTCGATACATTTTATGCTATATGAAACATTATAAATATTTCTGAAGAATAATCGTAAAACATAAATATTCACGATACAAAAATAGTTATGCTTGGAACTTAATAGAAAAGACTAGATTAATTTGATGTGAAAGGGTTTATTGTAGGCGTTTTACTCTTCTATTTGTATTACCCTTATTATGGTTATATAATTCAATACTATCCTACACGTGTGCTATAAAATAATACTACCATAAAAATACATAAGTATAAGTTGTTCAAAAATAAATAATTAACATCGTAACGAACAAATTAATATTTCAAATTGTATATTATCTAGTCTCATTAGCAGAATCATAACTCATAACGGTGACAAGCTTTATTTTAACTGTTTGATTTTAACATATTCATTAATTTGGTAGAGTAATTAATCTCGTGCATGACCTTCGTCTTCTACTGTACAACACAGGCACCGTAGAAAGGCCCTTATTTTTTCACGCTTGCGATATTTCGAAGGACATTGCTAAAACCGGATCACCACAAGAATCCAAGGAATCGCTGAACCAAGAAAGATCGTTAGCAAAATAAGTCAGCCTGGTTGATTTTTTAAGCGAATAATTATTTGGTTCTGCTAGATATAGATTAGGCTTGACTTCGTATTGTTGTTGGAGATCTTCCATTATTTCGCAAAAACCCTATGATTATCGATAATCCAGCCCTCGCAATGATTCTGCGACAAACAAATACGGTTTATGTTTGTATAAAGGCAACTGTAGAGGTGTCGTTTGCATCTCCTAATCTGTGCCAAGGCTTCAGTTTCTCAAACATTAGGTATTAGTGATTCAGCGCGCGTTCGTCTACTAGACTACACCTCATAAAGGATTCTGTTTTTGTTGACGAAATACTCGGTTTTTCCGTAATAAGAGCAGACTAAAAAAAATGACATAAACTCTACGTAATACTTTACAATGTAAATATTAACTTAAAACTTTGTCTAACGAAATCCAAAGCAGTTTTATTAAAGTTATCAATAATTCAATACAAATGTCAAAAAACAGCTAAACGTTAATTCTACAAGACCAAAACAACTTTACTACTATTATACACACATACTTGAGCACGTGAGGGCTTGTTTTACAACTATACATTTTCTATGTCAAGGTTCATAACAAGAAAATTATCGATTCGTTAGAAACGATTAAACCAATGTTGAGTCTAATCAGAGAGACAAATATATTTATTAATAAGAACTCAGAAAATTCTGTTCGTCCTTTGCCGACGCATACTTTAAGTTCAAAGTGCGAGCGAGCAAAAATTTTCTCTATAACTGTGTTTATTTTGACTTCATTATGTAATCTATCCAAAAAAGTAAAGGTTGTATTAAATGTCAAACGTTGCAGTATTCTATACTTCGGTTGATGGTATGACATATCATTTTACGGACATAGTTGATTTATTAATTTATTTATTCGATGTGTTGTAATCAATAACATTTAAGATGACTTCGTAAGGAAATTGATGAGCAAGAAGTATTTTGGGGGTAAAGTCAGTTGTCTCTGTAATTATGTAATTTTTTCAGTTGTCTACGTAAGTGACATTTAGCTATGTTCTTTTAAATTTCATCTTTATTTAAACTGGCTTATGTTAGTGCAGTTACAGATTTCGCAATTTGAGTTTTTTTTTTGTGTTTCCTTCACAACTTTTTAATTTTGATCTTACAAGAGCTAGTGTAAGTGTCTTAATGTTAATGATGTGATGAGTTTAAAACCAGCAAAATCGACACTTTTATTGTTTTTTTTTTAATGAATTTTAACTATTGGATTGATAAAAGTTATCCTTATAGTCGCATAGTTAGTGAACACGAATGAGCTAACAAATTGAATTATCTGTTGCCATCCGAGGTTCAAGGTTTGCGGTTTCTTAACATTGTGCACGTATGATGTCAATATTTCGTTATTTTATACCGTTTTAGTAATTTATTGCTGGAAATATCAATTCGTATTACGAAACAAGCAGATGAACTGTGCATATGTATTTACCTAACAACAGCTTTAGTCTTTCAATACAATTCTCGACTGGTTTTGATACAAAAATTGTCTAGAAAAATGTCGAGGATAGAACACCACTTTAGGTTAATTAACTTCATTGTATTTAAAAAGTTCTGAAATATCTCACTTAACATATACCCTTTCTCTAGTGCTATGAGTAATCGGTAAAAACCAAATATCCATACTTCTAAGCTGTATCCTCTTTTACCAGACATCATAATTAACAAATAATTAACAAAACCACGTGCTAGTTCAAGTAACAAGTGCTCACATTTTTCACGGGGGCCTACTCATTTGAAACTGCCTAAAACTGGGGCAGCATCGATTTAATTACATGTTAAAATTAAAATTGCCTCACGTTATGTATTCTATAGTGTATTTGTATGTGGTTGCGTAATATGGCTTACGTTGGTAAACGCAGTCACGGAATTGCATTTGATCCGATGTGCGGCACTTTCACGGTCATGAATCGCGCGACTTTCTTTCTCGCGCGCGCATCACAGCCGTGTCGGCGGTGCCGTCCGCGTCGTCCCGCTGCCACGCTACGGAAAGAAAACGGGGAAAAATGTGCTCTATGTAATAAATATCGACATTTTAGAAATTTTAAAAAAGATACCATTTGTAGTTATGCAGTCATGCAGTATTATCATTACAAGTTACAATATTTTTAAGTAAATCGCTATAGTATTTCCTACAAATATATGAGATTTTCTTTTGCTTTTGCCAGAGTTTTTATATCAGTCAGTCGACTTGCCACTATTTAAATAAAAGATATCAAAACGAGTAATATTAATTTTCTAAGTAGAAGGGAATATCCTTAATAGTCTTTATCTAGAACGCCTTCGCTAGAATGCCTTTATTTTAATTGTGAATTAATGTCTATACCTGCATGTATAAGTGTGTGTTCTTGGTGGTTGAATGATCGGAGATCGCTGTCAAACTGAACAGCATTGTGTGTGTATGTGTCTTGTCTTGTCTTATTGTTGTGTAACTCAACATGGACACAATGTCACGCTTTAATTTGTTTTCTTATTACTAGTACCGCTCAGTAGAAAGGATGCCATAAAATTTTTTCTTTATTAGAAAAGTGTATATTTTAAATTATACAACAAATATATTGACTAAAGATACTTAAATTAAGTTATCTACGGCCTAAGATGTGCATACTTGTAATTCGCAGACAAAAAATAAACTAACCCATTTTCATAATACGTAGACTTAAATAACAAAAAAATAATGAGACTTACCTTGAAATGAATCATGAATCTGAACCTATTATAAAAGATTTTAGAAAATCATACTAAAAATAGCTAATAATAATATAAAAGTATAGAAAATTTGAAAGTTTGTCGGTATAATGTATGTTACAGAAATGAGATGACTGATGATGGCAATCGTTTACTTTTGAGATGAATAACTTTTCTTAATTGACTATTTGTATTAAACAATGAAATAATCGGTTCTACTAATAGTTTGCTGAATTTGTACGTGAGAACAGTTTAAATTGATGACGGAATGCAAGCTTCTAAATACTCGTATAAATTGTTGTGGTGAAAATTACATTTTAGTAAGTTACAATGTTAAAAGATACCTAACATTTTAGTTTAATTTACCACATGCTCAAAACTATTCGTCGGAATATAAACAGAAAGGATTTATTACAGGAGATTTTTATAAAACTGGCAAGACTGAATTTAAAACAATTATTCATTAAAAAGTTACATAATCCTCTTTTTAATCCCAACACTTGGGTGAAAATTTGATAATATTTAAGAATTTTTGCGACATGCTTAAGTGTTTTTATATAATATTTAAATCCGTCTCGTTTAACGCTTATTCAATTTATCTATAACACAAAAAGATTCGGTCTCTTTGGTTTAAATCAAATATCGTTGTTTATTTTCGTCTAGAACTGGTTCCTAAATGTGGAATTTGGCAAAGTTCGTTTTATTGCTTTAAAATGAGCAGCGGTGACCTTAAATTAAATCATTAGGAAATACTCTGATTTAAATCTACTTTATATATTTTTTTGAGTATCCAAAATCTAAGTTAGCGACGATATAACCTTAAAATGATTTTATACAGTCTCTATGTGATACAATGCACTCTGTCATTGCTACGTTTCGTAGAGTTTTCTCAGGAGTTTAAGATAATTTATTTTTACTTCACATCAAATTGTATACAACTAACTAACGGTTCTTGTACATCTTTTTCCATTCTATTAATCGTTATCTCGAATCCGCATTTATTTAATTCTTATATTGACACAAGAGATGCCCGATCAGGCTTAACACCAGAAATTACGTTAAGTCACTCGTGTTTATCACGTCATTAAGCACGTGAGTGATTTGTTTGTCTTAGCTGGTGTCCATGGTGAGGAATTCTCACCAAAATATATTTAAATTAATGTTGTATGAAAAATTGTAAAAATATGTAATGCTAATGTTGGTGTGTCATAAATAAAAATTGGAGTAAAACCAAAATAAAAAAATGGAAAACAGTGAATTAAATGAATTTTATCAACCTATTTTATATTTATTCCTAATGCAGTTCTTAATCTTACACATTTTGAGACGTTGTACAATTGATTCGCGGCAACGCATAATGTTTTGACGTATTTTTTAGTTATTTAAGTTTTACACACCCTTAATTAATCAATCAAAAGCAATAAGCTCTACCTTCGAAAAGGTTTCATATAAGCTAAGATTGTTTTAGAGCAAAAACAACTGGCAATGAAGTTCTTATCAGAACGGACACAAGTTGAAAATTACAACGACCTTGTAAGGTAAAAGGCATTGTTGGTGTAACCAGGTGCGAAACGGTGTTAATATCGGTATAATTATATATAATGGATTATGTTCCCTTTTAAATTATGTTTACTTTGATATAGAATATATATGAATAGAATAAATAGGCGATAAATGATAATTGGGAGGTATCAAGCGGGATATAAACAATGTTGTCGATATTTTTTTGAATAAATTGTAAATCAATTTGTTTCAAAACAATCGGTCACATTAAATAAATAATAATAAATAAAGCAAGAAACAGCAACCTGACGTGGATGAGTAAAAACTAGAAAAATTGTCGTCAAACATGATATATTTATAATGGATTTAGCAATCTGACAAAGATAGCTGCAGCGTCGAGGTTTAAGAGAGGAGAGGCTCCTGGACAAGTCAAACAATAAACAGTTGGTAGATCTATGTGCGAGTTCGTCTGGGTTGGTGCCTCCTTGCTTTCCATTTCTTCCGTGAAGCAATTCGCTGTGTTTCGGTTTGAACGGTTGGAGAGTCAGTATATTTGGCGGCAAGAGAGGTATAACATCTTTGCCTGTACATGTGCAACGCATTGATTCTTGACATCAAAGGGATTGTCGTGACAATAGGCGGCGGTATCACTTTCCATCAGGTGAGCCGCCTGCTTATTTGCACGTGATGTTGTAAAAATTAAACACCAGCTCATCTGCTTATAGTCTAAGGACTGATTACAAGTCATAAGGATGAAAAAAAAATGAAAATGTATGTGAACGCGTCTTTACTGTTTGTTTGCACAGTCAGATAGAAATCACTATGGGCCGTTCGCTTGCATTTCGTATGTATCGGTGAAATGAAAACTTTCGCATTTCTCTGACATCACCTTACATAACCGCTTGACTTCTAATTACTAAATATTGGATTCTGACAAAATTACTCTGACCTCCCACTCGAACAATTCAAGAGGTTCCAATAGGTCTATGCTTATTGGTATGAAGACAAACTCGTTTAATGCCGGTATTGATTAAATAATTTTCGTTAGAAAGATATTGATTTATGAGTAAATTATTAATATTAATGAAATGATGTGATCGCCCGTTTGATAGAATGAATAGAAAAGGAAAATGGTCTAGTATAGCCTAACTATTTTTGATAATTAACCTGCAATCAAGTCAAAAATCAAATTCTTGTGAAGAACGAAACGTGAATAGATTTCAGGAACATTTTAAATATGTTCTAATTAAACTATAAGAAAGATTATGTTAACAGAAATATTTTAAAATATCACATTCTTAATCATAAACATTGTACTTAAAAAAGAAACACAGAAAAAGTATATCCAAGAAAACAGTTAAAAACGAAATCAAAAGTTAGACGCCACAGTCTAAAGAACAGGATAAGTACACACCAATCAAAACTATTCGATATTCAAATCCAGTCACGCACACATCTGTAAAGTTACAACTAACTGAGGCACGTGCCTCTATTGAAAGAAAAAAGCCAGACAAAATTGTGGCTTCTTTACTCAGATTTAAAGTTGTTAATTGGAATAATGGAAATCAAAAATGGTTTCACGTTAAAACGTTTTATTATGTAAGTAATTTCAAAGCCCTTGTGTTTTTGATTAGGTGCATACAATTAAGTATGTGTAATACATTTTTAATAAGTATATTTTAAAACATTTAAATACTATAGCTAAATGTATTTTATATGCTTTGTTACCAAGCAAATATAAATAGCTTGATGTTTGTGTACACATTTATACAAGTATCTTTGTTAGTGTGAGTGTCTACGCCCGCGCCACCTGTAGTATTTTCACTTACTGGTTAACAAGTAACACTTTGCGGTCAATGTACACGATCGCTATACAATATCTATGAATGGGTGTTCTTTTTTGATCAAGTGATAGTTATCCATAAATAATACACTTTCAATTTTAAATCGCTTTCATACATCTTTCATAACATAGCTGTTAATATATTTATTTTATTAATCTGTTTTATAATGACGAGAGATGATTTGATTCGTTTTCTAGATTAGTTTTATGGTTTTATAATTTGATTATCTATTTATTGATTTGATTTTATTGACAGGAATAATAAAAATAGGCTATATTGAATTTAACAGAGGTTAACTCTGTGATTTTTTAGGTTACAATACCAAATTATCTACTAAATCATTATTTTATTTTATAAAATACATTATTAGTATGCAATTATAGTGACTGCGTACTTTTAGTTTCTTTGCTTGAAGTATTGTTCTAATGACATTTATATATTATGATTGATTGACACTTGAGATATAACTATCTGACAACTTTCCTTCATAACACAACAAATGCGAATGTCTGTTTGAGTATTTTATGAGTAAACCACTGGACCGATTTCAATAGAGTTTTACTATGGAAAATGAAAAAGCAGTAATCCTTTTTGAGTCACACTTTTGTAACAAGGCTTTGTGTAATTTTTGAAGTATCTTTATCAATAATTCATAATAATAAGTAAGGTGCGTATCATGCGCATATATTTAAAGGTATGCGAGTATGTTTTTTTTTCAATACTAAATTAAGTTCGTGTTAGATGGGCACAAAATACTGTCTCAATTAGATATACTTTGGATCGCGCAATACAAATATTCCGTTGTAGACAAAAATGTTATAACAGCCTTAAGCCTTAAAGAACACTTCGCTAATGAATACAGTTGATTGCATAAAAAGTGGGTAAACAAGACTTTTGAATATGAGTCTTCAATTAGATTCGTGTTGCAGTGAGTGTGTTAATTTAGTCATTGTTCGACATTCCCACGAACTGTTGAGAATCTTTAACAAGAGGTAACTTCTCACATGAAACTCTGCTTCTTCGTGCTGTAACATGTGTTTATTAAAAATGTGTCATGAATTTGCAATACAATACAAACTGTAGACAATCCGAGCTCACATGATGATATGTATATCTATCTTATATACATGACTGTATTATGTAACAAAAAATGTAAAAGAAAATGTACTGCGTTACACAATTGACAAAATCAAGTCATCCCTTTTCATAATAAATTTAAACTAAAAGAATAAAAAAAATTATATCCTACTAGTTTTTTTTGGTGTCACTGACACCGAAGTGTTGCATGTTTAGAAATTTTTTGCAGTGGATTGATAACATAGTTCCTATAGTATTAGCTCACTTAATTTTTGGTGCATGTATTAAATTTAATGTTTTGTGTTTTTTCAGGTACGTAATCGACCTATTCATCTTCAAATTGAGGTCATCGGATAAGTAAGCTGATTATTAATAAATATGGTTTAAACACGAGTACAGTTCTCACGACCGCACTATGGGCTAAAGTTTTGAAACCCAGCGGTAATCTATCATAGAAATGCAATTTTCCCATCACTATACATCTTTATCATTTAATAACATAGTATAAATATGCTATTAAAGTGGCATCGCTTGCAGCGCAATGCTTCGGTTCGGTGTTGCAATAATAATTAATAATTTTTAAACATTTTAATCTTAATGGTTTTACTTGAAACAGTAAAAAGTCTCAAATTTAAGTTAACTTCGTACTTGTTTCTAACATTGTTTTTTTTTTTTATCTTTAACATTTGAATTACTTTAACACGAAATCAAATAGTAAATTTTTCAAAAGCCGAATGAAAACTATTAACTGCTTCCATTTTCCTCCATCATTTACAGCTGAGTGCTGTACTTATCTAATTCTCATGTAAGAGCCCTTAGCAATTTTTAAAAGCGAAAGCGGACTTTATGCTTTGATACATAATGTTCATTTTTACCTTTAAATATTTAGTTAGCATTCGCATTAAAAGTGAGCGGTCATCTGCATCATCAATGACTGTTTATATTTGCATGAATCTTCGTCTTTTAGGTTTAAATATATGTACGAAAGTATATATCCTAAGCGGATCGATCAAGATTTGCCTGGGCACATCGCGATACGCCGGCATTTCTTGATTTCCATGACGGTTTTATCGTTCAAAGACGTTTGACAATCTGCCCTGTCATGCTTGGGCAAGTCGATTCATTATGGTGACCAAACTAAAACTAAATATAATTATAGGAAAAGGCTTTCTTTATTTACAGACTATTTGCCACATTTTATCTTAGATCCAGTATTAAACGTAGGTCGTTACAAAGGTCCATTGCGTGCAGATTTGAAAGGATATAAATTTTAAAAGACGTTCTCTGCATAAATGAGCTTTAATTCTATAATTTTGAAATTCACCCACATCTTATTTTTAATGGAATATTTACATATGTTAACATACATTTTGAATTTAAGTAAGATGAACTGTGGTCCAATAACTCATAGAACATTGGCTGGAGCTGTTGGCTAAAACAAGGTCGGCATTGATATTATAATTTTAAATTAACCAAACCTAATGCGAAGATAAAACAAAACCTAGATTTGAATAGATAGCAATTAATCAAAGACCAAAAGACCAGTATTCAAAAGAGTTACTGTAGCAACCAGAATAAAAAATATATAAAATAATTCCAAATATATTTTTTTAATTATATATTATCAAGTGGTAATTAATCTTTTTGGTTCAGTTAAATTATAATTTGTTTTGAATTGAATTTACTATTAAAATATATAATTGGTTTTACAATTGTAAAAAAAACCAAATTATTAAATGTACTCTTATTAAAATAATTATTCTTTCTATTACTAACATTTCATCGAACACAAACGAATAATGAGGCGTAATTAAAAATGCCATTTGTTACATTAAACTTTGTAATTTAGTATTGGCAACACTGTCCGGTTAAGGATTGCAACACCAACAAGTGAGTTTATAAATTACTTTGTCAAGGTGACAAGGACGTCGCTATGTTAAGCAGTATTGACGTCTCGCTCGCACTCACTAGAGTTGAAGACTTGAATATTTTTCCTGTAACATAGTAAAAGTGGCATTTAAATGTGGAAACGTGTTTAGATTTTACTAAAACTATAATCATGACGTATTTCGAAATTAAATGTTTATAAAGTATGGAGTTTCGAGCCAAAATACATTTCTATAAAAACCTTACATATTATCCTAAAGGTAATTATATCTTGTTATTATCAAAAAGGAAGCGAAAAACAATGCAATTAAAATTAAAATTATTATTAAATTCATTTCCTTAATAACAGTGCGTTTTGCATATAAATGTGACGTTTCCGAGATCCACAAAGAGTTGCCATAACCCAATGCATCACATTTTCACAGGCACAGTGCATTGTTTTCCTTCCGACTGCAGCTCTGTATATATAACATAAGTGTATAGAATTAAGAGGCTTGTACAAATTGTCGGTAGGAGCAAAAACATAGCCTGTGAGATAATTCATGCTTCCTTGTGCCGTGAAAGCGGATTAGTGGAGCTTATTGATAAGCGATAGCGGAAATTGATAGCTTTAAATATTCTTGCCGCACGCAATGGAATTTTTGTTAGGTGTCAATAAATAAAACAATAATTTTTATTATTTTATATTGAGGTGTGTTTATGTAGCCGAGGCTTCGTAAATCATGAGTAGTATATAGCTTGATATTGTTTAATATTGAGTTTATTAAATTATATATGTTTGGTAAATTATAACAGTAAAGTATCTAACGCCACGAAAATAGTTGAGTGAAATATTCTTAGTTTTCTTTCAGCTTTTCTACAAAGGAAAACTCCTTAAGGTCTGAAGCTGATTCAAGTCGATAATAGATGGATAATTAATAATCTAGATTTTTTTTTAATCGCTTTATCTCTCCAAAGGAAACGCTATAATAATGCTTTATTATCACGACTCATTTAATACAATAACACAATTTACCATGGCCCACTTATGTAACGTCTTAGAAATTGTAACTCTACGCGTACGTACAGTCACTCACAGTAGCTTCAGCTGCTTAACCTCAAACCCAAGGGGATAAAGCCTATAATCATTTACTTAATTTTTTCTATAACAACTGTACTAAAATTGCGATTGTCATTTAAAAATGTACCGTGAAACAAAGACGGTTTGTCAGATATTACGTTTCATTTGAAAGGAGTATTTTAAGAAATAATACATATAATATTTAGAGATCCGTATAAAAATACAAAGTCATTCTTAGTCTGAATCTGGTAAACGGTATATTTCTTGCACTATATAATACAATGAAGAATAATGGACGAAGGTTTCTCAAATCAAATATTTAATACAATTTTAAAATTTATCTTAATTCATCAAAATAAAGTTTAAAAGTATATGTTAAATTAAAACAAAATGCAAATTAAAAAAAAAAAAATAATAAAAGAGATGAATAAAGTAAGTGTAGCCTACAATTATTGATATACGCATTTAAAACCAAGCGAAAGCAAAAATAAATAATAACTAATCACACGACTATAATTTAAGCATAAATATTAATGAGGAGATAGTTTATTGATGAGGAAACTACATTCTTTTACATTATGAGCTAAGTGTACATAACTACATTGAAAAATACTTATATCACGAAAGTTTGTATAAAACAACCTTTACGTTAGGAATACTGACGAACGAAGCGTCTTGTACCAAAAAAATCTAATAACAAAACCCTTTGTATAAAAAAAAAATACAAAATAAATAAACCGGTCAAGTGCGAGTTGAACTCGCTCAATCATTCGCTAACAGATAAACGGACGGACAGCAAAAGGCTCAAAAATATTGCCTCGTTTCCCTTAGAGCATCTAACTCAAAAACAAGTAGATTGCGTCCTAAAATTATGAATTCATTTTTCAATTGCATGCACTTCTTTGCCAAATGTCTCTAAGATACAACGAAAGGTTCCGTAGACTTTTGATTGTTGCAAAAAGTTCACAAATATTTTTCCTACACTAATATTTTTCCTGTTCTACCCTCTAAAAAAACATGGACTAATTTTTGCTGTTCTACCCGAAACCAATGCCAAAATGAGCTAGTTTCAAACACATAGTACGTATTATTATAATTAGGGAATCTTGATATACTAGTATGTCCTTATATAAAAGGTTAGTTGGAATTTTAATGTTCGAAATTAAAACTCATTAATGTTAAGAAACGAGATTTAGGTAAACGAAACGTTGGCATTTAATGACATTAATTAATAACAGCAATGAAATAGAAGCTGTATATAAGTATAATGTATATACGCAATCATCTTTAAAGCAGGTATTTCATTATGTATTTTATGTCTCAGCAATAAATAAGGTTTAATCAATTTTAATGCTGATTTAAAATTACCTAAAGATTTTTTATTTTGGATCTGACAGAAGATTTCCGTTTGCAGTCTTTTCAATTAGTTCATTGTTAATCAATATTATGAAGCTAGATCGATCCCCGTTAAAAATATTACACTTACTCTATCAGAATGACTAAGGTGATTTTCTTTTTTCTTATTATAAAATTAATGTAGACTGTAATGTAATGTAACGAAAGCTCATAAGCAATTTTTACCCTTGTTCACTTTAAAGTAATAATAATCTCTGTCACTCTTTTCTTTTTCATAGTTATTTAAATTTAATTATCTATGTAACACTTGAGGCCTTTAAGTGTAGTGCTTAATTATAATGTTTTTTACGTTTTCGTGTCAAGCCCATTTAATTGTAGCTCGCGGTAGACAGTACGTACGTACTTGACATAATCTACTTCCATGTTGCAATGTTTCTTGTAAAATCTTATTTTGATTGGAGTTACATAAGTTAAGGGCCGGTTACAAGTACAATAACGATATACCCTAGTGTTTATTGTTATGTTATATGTTTATTGTTTCCTTCAATTAGTTAGCAAGATAAATCTTTCTTTGACATGGTTTTACGAGACAAACGAACGTAGAAATGATATAAAGATTGTGTTTTTTTATTTTTTTATTAAGAGTATTGCGGTTAACAGTTATTGGAGAATTTTTGTCGTTTTTAAAAGCTGCTCGCAAAAAGCAGTTATAATTTATGTATTGTCAAATTTTCAACATACCGATGCATTTTGTCATGAACAAGTTCCAATAAACTCTGATTCGGACCGGTCCTGCAAGTATACCACTGCACTTGAAGAAGAATTAAAATATTTTGTCAACATATACATTTCAACGTTCCGTTGTGAAACAAATGACGACTCTAATGTTATGGTCGCACGCCATTTTCGAATACATTACGAAAGAAGTTTAATACAAAATAAATAATTGTAGTCAAATATCTCTGTGTTCTTTTTGTTTAGTTGTTTCTCTCGATTTTTAAAAAATGTATGCATAAAAAGTTTCTCTTATATGCTCAAAAAGTTTTAGATAACTGGTTAGAATTTTTTGGAACACAGAAGTTTTGCGTTAAAGTAAATGTTTTAAAGGTACATTTATCTGCTCCCTTTTTAATCAGAAAATACGTTTGGTTTTACTTATTAATTTACTTTCAAACAATACATAAAATTTTATTAGCGTAAGCTATAGATTTACCAACATTTATGCAAATACATTTGATTTGATTTCCCAAATACTAAATTTTATAAGCAAGTACAAATTCCTTGTTTACTTAGTCATAGGACAACTACAATCAATCAAACATTAGCAGGACGTACTTGTTGTTAAATATTAAAATATTCATAATAGTTGAGCCTAGACCTCCTTTACAGCCTTACTGGTGACTAAGTCAGTGGTTTGTGGGTGCCTGGTGCTTGTTGGTTTCCTATATTTCAACTGCAAGGATAACTTGTAGAATTATAGAAAATGAGGCCAGTTCGAACTGGATAGATTTGCGACCGTTCAATATTTGAAAAATGACATAGGACATTAAACAAATTTGAAGGATTCAGTTCAATCATTATTATTAAGAAGCCAATACGCCCTTTTGACCTGTCGCTTGACGTCTGTTAGTTTCTATGTGTTTTGATGAAGATGTATATAATATACAAACATGTTGGTCGGACAGTCGCCTGTGGGACCGACTGTTTGCCGGCAACTGGTTGACATTGCGTACAGTCTGAAACCACTTTCTTACTATCTCCTATTTTTCTGATTAGGTTCGTTGCGGGTTCCAAGACAGTCGGTAGAGTGTCCGAGCACAACTGCATTATTCGTTGATTATTCGATCAAAGGACGCCACTATTGATCCTGGTGAGCAGGAGTTGCAGTGGTGGTTCAGAGTAGCGGGTGAGCCCCGAAGAAAAAAAAATCGTACAGGCGTCAGTATCAAAGGAAAATCATTTTTGTTTCTATCTACCTACCTCTTCGCGTGACCAATTTTACCTTCATTCATCCTATTAATAACATTTTTCTAAAGACTACAAGTTTAAATATTTTTTCTATAAACCTTCTAATAAAATATATACTCTAAATAAAAATACATTAAAAGGAGGTCAATATCCCACGTAGGTTATTATCACATTCATATTTCATTAGATCATCATCTTTTAATTATAACCTTTAAAAATTAACCTATAATTATATCTCAATATCATCTTATCTCCTATATTAAGTGTAGCAATAATATATTGTTACGATATTTAATGTACTTACGTACGGAAAGGTTAATATTTAGATAGCTAGCTGTGGCCGCGCGTCTTTGCTTGCGTCGATTTATTTGTTGACTTTTTAATTGTTAATAGTTATTCGGGACAAAGACAAAATTAACCGATCATAGATAAAAGAAATCGTCCAGCCGTTCTCAAGCCCAACTTTGTTTAATATACCTACCTATAGCTTGTTTTAGGTTATTTTGTAGTTGCTACCTTCGTATGATACAAGTGTGGTTTTCCTTATAATGTGTAATAAATTCATTACGCTTAAGTTGTTTTTTTAATATTAAACTTGCCGATGTGCTAATTCATTATACCTTATAATTTATAGAACTACAAAATAATTTGTAATGAATTTACAAATTCATATGACATAAAACTTTATTTTGGTTTTAGCTTGCACAGACATACATGTATATTCTATAAGTAAATACATTAAAATGACAATAAAAATAATATTGCGAGCGTAAAAACGTTTGTACAAAAAAGCATTTGTAAATTCCTGTTAATATCACGATTCCTATTAGGTTGTATCAAAGATTCGTGATTGGAGCGCAGCTGAGACAGTTCATTTATCTAAGGGTTGAAACTTCCTTGACGAATTTTCATACATAAATCGATATTTTTTTCATTATATAAGCCAAGTCAAGTTTAATGTTTTGATTAGAGGTAATAATCAAAGTTTTAATTACGAAGTACAATTATTTGTGTTGCAATTGACTGTAAGCTTGTGTCTAATCTAAAGACGCATCGCTACTTAATAACCGAGGTTTGTAATTAAATAGAAACTTACACATTTATCGGTTCAAGTCATAAGCGATCGCAGCTGGTCTTAAGGTGACTTATTGTACCTGCAGAATATAAAAATATAAAAATCCAAATACAATTTGACTGGTAGTCAAATTTATCTTGCATTGCCATTTAACAAAATTATCTTGCAATTTATAAAATATACTATATGTAGTTAAATGTTCAGATCGTTTTATTACACTTTTGATATTAATGTTATTACAGATTTTTTTTGGGTACTATATTTTACCAATATTTTAGTTTTCACCAAAAAATAATAACGCTTTGTTATATGCTCGTTTTAAGCATGTTATTGTATTGTCATCAAAAAAATTCTGAAATAAACAAATGAACCGGCAAACAAAAAACTTTAACTCGTTCCACTCTCGTAAAATAAAGTACAATGTAGTTCAATTTCCTCCGGTCAATCTATTAGAAATCGCAGGATACGCGCGAGGTTTTATTTTTTAACTCTCGCACTGAGACCTTCACGCTTTTCGCACAGTGCTGTTAAACACACACATACATCGAGTAGCCCTGACACAGGCATTATCACACAGGCAACACATTATCGTTTGTTTTGACTCAACTTATCAGTCACGCACGCGTACATGCATGTTAACAATAAAATCAAGAGTAATTAGTTCCACGTCTTTTTTTCTACAAATAGTACTTTTCGTAAAAAAATATGTGGAGAAGAAAAATAATTTATTGATTTTTTATACGTCATGGGAAAGCAAGCAATCGGTTCACCTGATGGAATGTGACACCGCCGCCTATTAACACGACAATGCCCTGATGTCGTGAAACACCAAAAGCTCCCTCTAAGTGTGGCCCACGTAGAGTTAAAGATGTTTGACCTTTCGTGCCAGTAATAAAACTCTCCAATGCTTCGGATCAAAACAGAGCGAATGGCTTCGCGGCAGAAATAGAAAGGAGGGTGGTACCAACCCAGACGATCTACCACCTGTAAAAATAAAAATATAAATATATTGTTCATTTAATACGAGTTTGGTTCAATAACTGATTGTCCACCTTCATGAGAAACTGTTGCTATGACAACTGTTACTCCCTTACGTACCTACTTATTGAAAACTTTTATCCATATATAAATGATTGGCCTCCGCGACTTCGAATCATTAATCTATTTTTAATCTTTAGTTTTATATTGATGCCGTAAACTTACATGTCATTTTACATTGAGTCATGATTGTCAAAAAGCGTGTTTGTTCAATACAATCTTTCGTCTTGAAGGTATTATTTAAATGTACCTTTCAGACATACCGGTACTGCACTTAATTTGTACCTTTTGTCTTTAATTCGAGAAAGCCTGTCGGTATTGTCTAATAGTAACGTTACACAATTTTAAATTGTCCAGCGTTAATTAGTGATTAGTTTAATTGGAACATTATGAGGCGACTTATTGTCAAGGCCTGATTTAGCTATTAGGAAATGAGAAAGTAATTTTGATTTATATTTATGCGCTTTCTATTTGGATAATACATATTTTTTTAACGATAGCTACTGTTTTTAATTATGGTTAAATTTTTCAAATCATATGTGTCTTTGAAAAACGTTTTTTTTTAAACAAGATGATTACGTACATTTATAAATGCATTTATAAAACTTGTATTTTTTCTTGATTAAAAACAACCGTAGATGTAGATTTTTAGTATTCAATCATACAAATGTAGTCGTGAAAGGATTATTTAAACAACATCCGCTCATGTAATAATTCAACATGATTAATCCTATTTATTACCTAGATCTTGTGAAAACGAAGGGAAACTTCCGTGCCTTTAAAAAGTTTTGTCACCAATATTACTGGTGTAAGATTTAGGTTAGTATCTAATTTATCCCCTGTTAGTTAGTGGCATACCGTGGTGTTTAGACGGTCAGGCGTCTCCTGACTGTCTCCCCTTTAGATTTTTGGGCCTCTGGGCCATTTCAATTGCTGTCTCCGCTTTGCTGGGAGGGAAGTCTGAAACCGCTTTCTTACTACCTCCTATTTCTTCTGATTAAGTTCGTTGCGGGTCCCAAGACAGCCGGTAGGGTGTCCGGGCACAGCCTGTGCATCACTGCACAGCTGCATTATTCGTTGATTATTCGATCAAAGGACGCCACTGTTGATCCTGATAAACAGGAGTTGCAGTGGTGGGACAGAGTGGCGGGTGTGCCCCGAAAAAAAAAAATGATTAATTATGTACAAAAACTGTAATAATAATTTTACGCTACCACCCATTGTTTGTGTGGCGGCCATCTTGGAGACTGCAGTTGTCATGCACATACGCTGAGAATTATTACATAATGCCAGATTAAGGTTTTAGCCTGATTTCAGACAAGCTTATAACAAAGCAAGCGTCAAATTTTATATTATTTAAGCTTCCGTGACTGACTTCAAACAACCACAGATAGACATACACACACACATAGAGAGAGAGAAAGAAACCCTGACTACAAAGCTAAAAATATAGGGCCGAGACATTTGATATTCAAAGGTAGTAAGAAATAAGTAGCTGTCAAAAGGGTACCTTTAAACCCTAAGGGTGTACCTAGTAAGAAAAAGAAAAGATATAAAGTAAAAGGGCATTTGCAATTGAAGGAGACCATTTGAGGTTACTTTACCAAACAGATATACTAACCAGCATACAGCTAAATAGGTAGGTAACAAACTAAATAATGTAGGAAATCTTTTTAGCAGCATTTCAACAAATATCGTTATATGTTTATGTAAATATAGTAATTTTTCTCTTCACAACTACACTAAATTAATGCGAAATAAACCATTCAATAGTAAAGATAGTAAATAGAATTTATGTTGCCCGAGCATTACTTAATGATTGCATCAAAATACCTTTAAATGTACATTTCAGTATTATTAACCATATATAGAACAAATTAACTTTGATCTGTTATTTTATAACGGAAAACTTTCAATAAATAAAATAAATATACCTTCTTTGGGAGCATGTTTTTCCATTACACTAATAGAATTATATATTATGTTCATTAGTTAAATAAATGCATACCTACATGTTTTATGTGCTTAGCTTAATATAAATTAAGTTCCACGTTGCGCTTTCTAATAGGAATATATAAAGTTTAAATTGATTGATTATTTACAAATGAAGTCACGATATGCAAATTTAATTTGTTTTAATTACACCACATTTTGATTAATTAAATTAAAATGAATCTATGACTACACTTTCACGTATAATGCGACACTTTTTACGAATGAAATCTAAATATATCGAAAAATGGTTCCTCTTTTTAAAATCGGCTGATTAAATAAAATTATGGCACTAATTATTATCTGTTAATTTTTTTAAATTATATTTAACATAGAAACATTGAATTTATAAATTTTACAAAATCTATTAAAACGCATCATTCCACATAAGTCAAACGTAGACATTTTTTATTATTTTAATTGTTAAGTACGTATTTAGTTAGACATTTGTCATAGTTAGGAGATTTTACACTTCTTATATTATTGTAATACTATTATGTAATTTATACTGCTAAGATAGAGATTCAATGTATCCATCATATAACTAGTATCGATATATCCTTGTTTATTACCTTTCAAGAGATTCAGACCGCCCGCTGTGTTGCCATCAGTGATTGCCGAGATGCAATAAAATTATTTTCTTAACTGAAAACTGACGTTTATTAATCATTCAATTAAATAACGCGACAATCGGCGTGAGATAAAACCTTAAAGATTCTTTAAACTTTTGTAATGAAGTCCTTACACAAAATGAGATTTTGGGATGTCTAATGAATATAAATGAAAAAATTCTAAAAAGCATTTTAAGAATTGGGACCCAAATTTAAAAAGCCTCTATATGGATTGTTTTTAGATTGATTTTTAAACTTTTTAATCAACATTGATTTTATAGGAAAAGTTACGAGCGATAGAAACAAAACGAAAACTCTCTCGAAAAGTTATTTGACTCCTAATATATTCTGATCTTATTTTAGTTCAGCTGAAAACTTTAACA
This sequence comes from Choreutis nemorana, assembly GCA_949316135.1. NCBI lineage: Eukaryota > Metazoa > Arthropoda > Insecta > Lepidoptera > Choreutidae > Choreutis > Choreutis nemorana. The sequence goes on from OX438598.1 coordinate 9,086,097, forward strand.
AACTTTCGTACACACTGGTTGAAAATTTATAACTAATTAAAAGTAGTATATTAAAGCTGTCGCGTGTATTGTGAAGGCATCAATCGATTTAAGTTTTTGCGAAATTAAGGCCAGTACTTGCTGGACAGTGTAAAAAGTGGTTCACTGACCATCTTACATAACTGAAGGCCATTCAGAACTGATTTATTGTTAAACCGATTGTTACAACTCACTCGATGGTATAATCGAGAGGAACGAATCGATAGTTGGACAGATTAGGATGTAATCGATTCACTCCGCGAATTAGGTCAGATGTGCGCTTGTGTGGACAATCTGTAAACGTTATCAATGATGGCGATCTATCAAGGTTTTGTCCCATTGCAGGGCCTAACAAGTTAATTTGTAATAGTTCTGTTGAATTGGATTTTGCTGCTTTGAACTGGCTATCTCGAGTAAACACAGAATTAAAGGCCTATTTCTACCTGCTTAGCAACGCAAAATTGCTTCCATAAAAAGCGGATGTTCTATATTTTTTCTCCCTAAAAAGTATTAAAGTTTACTCAATCTATCAGGACTAAATATGTACATACTTCTATTCTATTCCTTTAGTAAGTATTAAGATTAATGAACATACCAAATGTGGTACGATAGTTTGAAATTTATCATCTCAAACATGTATTTAAATTGGTAGCAGCAGATTTAAATACTTAAGCGAATTTATCACATAAATTTTAAACAAATGCGAAATCACCAAAAAGGCCCTTGACCTGCATGACAGAACGCAAAAAGCACCCAAACTTGTTTAGTTTCTGTCACTTTCATTAAAGCTTAACCACTCGAAACTTTAGTTAATACTTGAAAAATTACGGAACTAATGAATTCTTAAGCATTCTTATAACTTATGTTGACAACTAGCGCTACGTTAATGTTGTATAATATCTCGCTTGCATAATTTCTTTATGCTAATTTTGTTGTGATTTGTTTCAGGTAATACTTGTTTTTGCTTCTATTTGTCTTGCAGCTGTTAGATGTGAACTGGTACGTTTAAACACCTCGTATTTGTATTTTGTAATTGAATTACACATGACACCTAATTAATCGTAAAAGTAATTAAATCTACATGAATGTCCAATAGGCTAAGTGTAACATTTTTTAAATAATTATGAATATTTTAACGATACTGGTTTAAAGCCCAATAAGTAAACATTGTAAGAAAAATTTGTGTATTTTGAGAATGCTTTATTTTATAATATTAGGTGTGGCAACTTTTATTGTCCAATATTCTCGAAGGAATCCTTGCACACTTTCCTTTATCATGAAATTAATCTGGTAACAAACACCCGCATTTAGGTATATTTGAAAGGTAAAAAGCAACTCAAAAGTTTATTTTGTGTCTTTTAAACTATAAAATATATTAAAATTATTTAATCTTAACAATGTTAAGGTAAAATATTAAAATATAGAGATGGATTTTTGAAGATAAAATCTAGTGGTTATATCTTATAATATTACACAAATCAAATATCTACACTACTTATTAATTGATAATTTGATTTAGATTGAATATTATGATTTTTGTGCATTTGGTACGCATTCATTTATAAGGCGACCAAATTAAATGAACGCAAGGTCGTCCAAAGCGGTCCGAATTGGAACTCACATTTTTTACTTACCCAACCGAGCTTTATTAAAAAACAAAACAAGTATTTCGACTTGCTCATTTAAAACAAGTAAACTGTATACGTACCTATTGCACTTGCCCTCGTTTTATAGAACTGGTTATAAAAAAACAAAATTCTTTGACTTTGACAGTTGTTTGCCGCCATTTTTGATTCTTGTTGTTAGATATTTTTGTTTTAAATTGTCATTTCAAGATTAATTTTGAATCCTTTATGAAGGTTAATTAGATTTATAGACATTTTAATTAGCGTTTATATCACATTATAGTGCTCAGAACATCCTGTACGTGTTTTTCCTATAAAAATAAGATTTAAATGTCAATTGCTATTTTGTACATCTCTGTCAATGTCAAACAATGATGTAAACATTTTATTTAAGTGATAATTGCCTTTGTTCATTATAATGACTGCGTGAAGTTCATTGTAATAATATCTTTAACTATGTTTAATCGATTAAATAGGTGTTAAATGTCTAAATTACTTATTTTTATTAAGTTATTGTTAAATTCACCTTAACCTTATGTAAAATGACTTTGAGAGCATTGTTTGCATTGTGAGCAATTTTTTTGTAGAATTCTTAATATTTTTTCTTTTTTGGAGAAAGGCAAAGTCTGAGCTTATACAGGCACAAGTCTTATTTCATTTTATAAAGTGCTCCCCCTGTCTTGCATTTTTTTTTCGGGCTTCTACTAGAATTAATTTGTATGCAGCCCAGTATTGTATACCTACACTTTAAATTAAAACGTTTTAATAGTGTTGAAAATTTGCCTAGCTAACTTGAGTAGGGTGAGAGACCCAATTGCCGGCAGGTTGTTTTCAGTGCTGCAATTGCTCTAGTTTCGCTGTTATGTAACATGCCTTATCCGATGACAGCTCGACATACGATCACTTGCCCACAGGTATTGCACCAATATTCAGTAAAATATATCTGCCTACAACATAATTATTACAAACAAGTTGACCCAATCGACTTCGATTGGTAAAATTACAAAAATTAGTACAGCTATACTACATAAACGGTACTAGATAACTGATTGAATTAAAACCCATATGTTGTATGGATTAGAATAAATCTACTTCATAGATCTTTTATTTCTCATGAATGTCTGAATAGGTTTATGACAGGAAATGATCCTAATAAATTTATTAAAATCATAAATTAACCTAACATTTTAAATTTCCAGTTTTATATAATTAGTAGAAGTTTTATTTGTCGTTTTTAAACCTTCGTAATTAGTTTTATTGGCATTTATCACGGATAGGATTATTATCGTGAATTAGGAAAATATTTGTTTAAAACTCGTTTTATTTTTTTAGTACGATCGTTTAAAGTTTTAACAATTCCTGTGATGAATGATGAATTTTTCTGTTGGTATACCAGAACGGAGCATAAAACGATTTTTAGTTTTGCCCTCTGCTACAAAAATTTGGTTACTTGCCACAATATTTTAACTTCTGACCCGGAATGAGCTTGCTCGAGAAAAAATATAATTGATCATATTGAATGTAACACAGTTAAGCTTGTGTTAATATTATCAAAGTGTGCTATTCTCTGGTGTTTTAAAGTGACTGTTAAATCGATTGCTGGGCAAAATATCAATTAAAATAAATGTAGAGTACTCCTAATCTATACGTAATAAATTCCGAATATTGCGTGTAAAAGCGAAAGGCATTTTATGCAACTTACAGGAAAGCCTAGGTGGACTGGGGACATTGTAAATTCGTAGACAGCGCATACTTACTCCAGACCGATCCGATCTCAAAGCTTTGCTTACGCAATTCTTTGTTATGCAAAACTGTATCAGTATTACCGCACTTTGTTATTCGATTTAACGTTACCCAAGATGTTATTTCGTTTATCGCTTTATTCAGACCGTCGATTGTTTTGATTGTGACCAGAACTACTTTTACTCGCTTCATAAATTGTCAGACTATTTTGTTGTAAATAGCTCATTAATTTTTGTTTCATTTTTTTGTGGTTTATTATAACTTTTGTTGTGGTATCAACAAGCGTGCCCACCTGATGTCCGATCACGCATATTCAAATTCAAAATATATGTAAATTCGAATTTGGATTTGTTGTTTCTATTAAATTGTATTGATTCATACATTATTACAAACGACTTTACGAGCTAAATTTATGATATGGAGCTGTCCCAGCTACCTTATGAAAAAGACACCTTCTGAAAATTACTTACGTATAATAAATTATACAGTAATTGAAAGTGGTTTAATTCTGTCACTATAAATAAGTTCACGTTTTAATACATTTTCGTAACGAGCTGTTGCTAATAGATTAATGCAAGTCGAGCCTACTCCCTGTACATATGGCTGACGAAATTCAAACTAAATGACAGTAATGATATTCAAAACTGTTACTATGAGGTATGCGATCGAGCTATTGCTAAAACCTTAAAGATCTTATCAATTCTATACCGCTGTTGGTGGATTGTGGGCTTATCATTGTATAATTTTGCACTCACTGATTGATTTCAGTGGCACAATACTTTGCCTAAACTGTTTATACTTTATAATATTTTATAATGATCTTATCAATTGAATTTTGAAACATTTTTGCATAGATCGTGAGATAGTATATGATATATGAACGAACATGTTATAGAGTTATGGGTATCATATTTATAACTTGCCAGACAAGTAAATAGACCATTGACTTTACAAGTCCTATCCTATATGGAAACCTTACCATCAACGTCACCTTCGCCACATACTTTTACTTTTTACCCTTGATTTCCATAATATTAGATATAATTTAAGTTGGAAAAAATTGTTTTATATAAAGTAGTGCTGCTGTGTTTTATTTTTAATAGTTTGCGAATTCGCCTGATCAGAAGCAGTTTACGTAGTCTTAAGCACGTTTATCTACAAATTGTCTACCAGTATATTGTATGAGATGATAACCTAGTAACTACATTGAGCCTGCAAAATACACTACAATTGATTTATTGGTCTGTAAAGTTATAAATAACTACCCGACATTGCGTAAAAACAACTTTCTTATAGCAATGTCATAATTAAAAACCTGTCCTTTCGTTTTAAACGCCATTTCTATACAACTATGCACTTGTTGGTGCATCTCTCCGCTTTCCGCATCGTACCTATCCGAGAATCAAGAATGCATTTTCACTGGTTGTGCATATCTCCTGTCATTGTAATATAAGGTTTATGGATAAGGTAATAAGGTAGGAGGGGTGGTTTGAGATTGACAATCGGATGTATCTTAGATATTACTGTTCCGTGTCGATTCGGACACGGTTGTTGGTCCTATCTCGAATGTCGTGTTCCGCTTAGTAATATAATACAAGGAAATAAGAAAACGGTTTTAGTTTTATGCTGATGTCAATAATGATGTGAGATTTCGTATTAAATATACGTAGCCAAAAAACAACGCGAATTTTGAAATAGTGCGAATCCTATGAATGACTATGAATTTTAATGATCTTTCTTTACATTGATTTTGAGAGGATTTCGTTTATATTATTTATTTTATTAAATACCGTGGCTAATTTTTCTCTATGAGTCATAATAATCTCGATTTTGAAAACATAAAAAGTAAATTTATTTTTAAGGTAATTTGTTATGGACATTTATATTTTAAATATTTGTACGTGGGTATAGGTTAAGTGACATAAAGCTCGACATTTAATTACGAAAGTTTTTTCTTTATTGTGGGCGAGACTTGGTAGATAAATCAGCATACCACGCATTACTATCACTGTGTATTGTAAATGCCTTTCATGAAAATTATTACGCATGCTTCTAATGTTAGTACTATTGTATATAGATATTGAATCTATAAAGAACCTTAAGACTTAACAAACTTAAGTGAAAAAATCAGCTGTTTCTTCAAGAAGTTCTTTTTAGCAAAAAGTGAACTTAAAGAGAATGCATATCCTTAATATTCAACATTTGATTAAAAGTTAATTTTTAACTTGTAAATTAAGAAATACCTTATTGGAATTGGTTAGTCAGTAATAAAAATATTTCAAAGAAAGATATATCAAGATTCAACTTTTTTTTCATACTTCATATTTACGATGATTTGTAACTTAATCTTGATTTTGAATGTAATCTTCACGATCGCATGGCTCGTCGGTATCAGCTTAATCGATGATAAATGGGTCAAAAAATATTGTAAAAAAGCTTGCCTTTTAACGATTTTGCTTTGAAGCAAACAGCAGGAAGTAAAAACTGCATTAAATTCAGCTGTCAAAACTGTAAGGCCAAAGTTTACCAATGCCATTACAAGAATTAGTACTAAAAGGAGCCAGAAAAATCTTACAAAAATGATTAATAAAAGGTATTTGCTTTCAGACTTGTGTTCTAATAAATGTAAATACCTACACACACACAAATGTATTTATATACACTTATGATTATGACATTGTGAGACTGTAAGTACCTAAGCAATGAATCAAAATTATCCACGCGGAAGACAATTTTATAGTCCAAATGTAGTGGCATTTGAAGACAAAAACAACAACCCACGAGCAGTTGCTCTAATAACTTGCTGCAATTCCAGTTAAGATAAAAGACTAGGTAGATCTAAAAAACTGTCAATAAACCTTAGATTTTTTAAGGTTTTATTTGTAGAGTTTCAAGATTTGTTATAGCGTTTATTAGGTCTCGTATTCCTTTTGTAACATTTTCTATTAACTGAATTGATATATTTATTAATCAATGGGTCTTATAAAAGGTGTTTAATAGTTATTCCGTAAAATGAAAATTAGTGAACTTATTTTTTGGGTATGCTTAAATTAATTGAAACAAAAAACTTTCGAATTTCGAAAAGAGTACCGGACGACACCCAATTCTTTAATCTTTTATGCTATGAACATTGCAAAAGGTTCACGATGATTAAATTTTATTTTTCATTTAATTATAATTATAATGGCTTTTAATTGAGGTACTCGAAGCTGTGACGACATTTAACCGCTGGCATTCTTTACTCCAATATTCAAATAACAAAACAAGGTCAAGCGATGACCAAAGATTACAATTATATGGTAATTAATTTTTAGAATGTACTTTATAAGTTCCGCCGGAAGCTAAACCGTGCGCGGTGACCTTGCAACAACGTCTTTGTTTATCAGAAATGAAAAGCTCGTAACTTACGATGCTATCTCCATAGCCAATACGGATGACAGATCGCGACCGCCTACCATTCGCAAGGTCACAGCGACCGGTTCGAAAAGTAGGCTTTTGAAAATTCAGATCATGTTATGTAAAGGTTTGTAGGTTATGTATGATAGTACTGAAGATTGTAATTGATGGCTGTACTGATGTGTTCCGACATTTAATGTCACGACTATGTTACGTTCATTTCGTGAGGGCTGAAAAACTTAAGAATCCTCTCACTGTCATAGTAGGTCTTGACATTATTTTCATTAAAATATAAGTGCGTTTTAAATAAAAAAAGGAAAAAGATACATGATCATGATCTAAACTTTCTTTTCCATTATAACAAAACTAGAAACTTTACGCGGATCGTGCATCATTACTAGTTTATTATGCAGATCTGATAAATTGAAAACATCAGTATTTGAAGTCTGAACATGATGACATTTACCTACTCTTTCGTTTCAAAACCTCTTGACTGATATTATATAAATGATTAAATTTACAATTTCACAGGATTCCAAGGTCTCTTTTAAAACTGGGGTAATTAAAGATCATGTCGTGATTTTACTTAATGCCTGTTGGTATCTGCATCTGATATATCAAGGAGAATAAGGTCGATGTCACTTACGTTAAAGGGTAAAGGGACATACAACGAATCTTGATCTAAGAGAACTGGACAGTGTATCAATCAAACAACTTTTGAATTATTTATATAAAAAACATTATACTTACAATCTTAAAGACTGCATCCGCGAAGAAGTCATAAACCTAACTAAATTTCTTCTTACTTTATAGTCTTATGATGTAACATCACGTACTTAAATAGAATTCATACATCATAAAACATCTTTACCTCTGCATGGGCAACTCATATGTAGGTATGCCGTTTCACGGCATCAGGGGCATCGTCGTGTCAATAGTTGGCGGCATCACTTTCCATCAGGAGAACCGGTTGCTTGTTTGCCCATGAAGTAGTATAACAACGACCGCTATTTAAGGTAACATTAGTCAATCTCTTGACTCATAATAATTTAAGCTTTGTATTGCCGTTGAAACAAAGTCACGTCAAACGACCCGTACCATTGCCGCAAGGACGCGTGATCTGAATACAACTAACCAATCAACCCTTTTAGCCAAGTGGCAGAATTCAGAACCAATTTTCTTTGCTCCTTGTCACACACAAACTAGCGCTACCTTTGCAAGTGGTACAACTTGCTTCACTTGATCACTGTGTAACTACAAAACTACGTCAGCACAGTGAGTGAAATGTCAACACACTTGCGTCACGAAATGTTAATTGTTATGTATTTTGTTTCAGGTAATTATGGCTGCCCTTTGGTTCAATAATATTAGTGAAAACTCAAATTAAAATATAGAACGTAGCAAAGTAAACGTTTGATTTACAAGTAAGTACACTGTAATTCTTTGGTTTTATAGACGAGCCTTTAATTCGTCACTAAAAACGCATTTTAAAATAAAATGAAGAGGACAATTAAATATATTTTCTTTATTAATTCAATAAATTGGATCATAGATAAAACAAAAACTGCGTTGTGAAGGATTTGTTCATTCTTAGCCAGTTAATTCTGGGATTTGCAAACATATACTGATTCATCTTTTTAAATGTTCCTTTTGCTTTAAAAAAAAGAGTCTTTATTTCCCAGACAACATAAATACAACTAACCTAAATGTGAAAGTTGAAAACCAAATAATACTGGAAACCCCAGAAGCCGTTGAACTTGAAAAAAACTAAAATGGCGAGGACAATAACCCACAGTTTAATCCTTTTATCGACCTTAAATGTAAGTGACATTTCTTCCTACACTTCTAGTACCATATTTGAATTGATAACTAGTTTCGGTAATAATATGCAATGCTTATTTTTGCCTCCACTAGCTCTTCCTTCTCTCTCAACTATATGCTACTGCAATATAACTTGGCACTTAAGTAGGTACTAGTTTGTTCGATTTTACATAGTACATGCTCAGGTAAAATAGTACGAAGTAAATGCTTGGTTAAGAAATGTTTTCGTTCGACTAAAAAATGTTTCATGATTTTGTGTATTTGAGTAACTACTTCCCTTGGGTTGGTTGTTTCCATTCGGTAAGTCATAGCAAAAAATTGGTAACCAATAAAAAAAAACAAATTTAAATTGTTTAATGCTGATCACATAATAATAGTTACAAAAGATGTTAATATAAATAAGGTATACATGTGACACCCTGTAAAGGCATAGAAAAATATGTAGTAAATGTTTTAATAAAACTATAATAACAAAACTACAATGTAAAAGATATAAAATGTGTTCCTTTTAATATCACTTTACATTAAAAGGAAATACAGATACAGCAAAAAATAAGAATTGAAGCTTAATATATTTCTTTTTTTAGTTATTCATTAGTATTATCATTTAAATTCTTCTAAATAAAAATATAACACAGCAATGTTTTCAGTCTTTTGTTAAATTGCAAAGGAGTTTCTGAGTTTTAGATGTCGTTTGGAATATGGTTTTAAATTTTTATTGACATGAGTACTAGACGTAACTAATATGATTTTGGATTTTATTTAGCTCATGAGAAACCTAAGAAAATTGATACATAATGTCTCTCTCACCTACGAAATCGAATATCAAGTAGGTACAGCAGTAGTCTGTAGATACGCGGAAGTAAAAAATGTCGTTTTTTCTTTAGTTACCAGTACATATTTCGACCTTCAGTCAGGAAGGTCGGACCAGTTTCAATCACCCCTACCTTTCACTACCTCGTACCGGATACATTGTGGTCCAATATAAGTTTCGTTCAAGTCGACAGAGCACTATCAGGTGTGTTTGACAGTGTGAAATGATCAAATTTACATATCGTTTTGGATAGAAGAATTTACTTCAATAGTAAATGTATTTTATTATCAAGTTGGATATAATGCGGATGGTTGATAAAATTAATTTGATCAGAATAACGCTATAATCCGAACTTGTAATTCATGTGTTATTTTACAATTTGAATATAACAAAATGGTAGCCGTAGTGAATAAACCAGCCACAGTCACAATTCAATATATATTGGAAACAACTAATCCCATTGCACTGCAATGTCATATGCTTCGGTTGAACATATCAAATTAAGGATCTCGAGTGTATCACTGTCCTGTTATTGCGGGACATTTTTCCCACAGCCACCTAGCCGTGTCAAATATCAAAGCTTAGCAGCGGGCCCTACAAGGCGTGGCCTGCCGAGGCCGTCCGCCACTCACTCACGAACCACTCTATCTGCAACTAGATTAAAACCTAAACCGTCTATTAAGACAACCAAATATAACCTTAAATGAGTTTTCTGTACTGGGCAAAAAACCAAGCTACGCTTTTCATTTTGGGCACGGTTTTTGTCTCGGTTAGTATATTATCATCTCGGTAAAAATAACATTATCTACGCATAAAACTTTTTATAATTGTTAGAGCCGGCCTGCGAAACGTGATGCAAAAAAAGAAAATAAACAAAAAATGTTTATTTGACGAAAGCAAGTAAAATTTGGGAATTTTAACTGAGAACTTGAAAAGAAAGCTTCATTTCTTTTTCGTATTTAAAAAAAAGTTGCAATTTCAAATTTCGACCATTGTAAGTGTTATGATTAAAGGCAAACAACATTGAACATTGAAAGCATGAAACCCGGATCCAACGCTATAATGGAATTAAACCATAGCATTGGCAACACCTGCAGTTTGTGGTACCGCATATCTCAATTCACCCCAAAAAAAAAACTGGTATGACGGGAACAAAGTATCGTGGTATTATATACCAATTACTTGATATTGGTAAATTACTTATTAAGTATTCATGAGAACGGGTATACCCTGCAGTACTCTGAACCCGGAAAGCTTGTAATTACTTGAGGAACGCGTAAAATGCAGTCTTTATTCATCTTTATTTATTTATTGCTACTGCAGGTTGCTGTTTCAATATTGATGGAACATAAACCTTTTTTTATTTATCCAACATATATAGATAGATAGATCATTAATTTAATGGACATTGTTTAATCGAAAGTAGTCACGTAAGACATAATACAACAATAAATCGTATAGAATTTTAAAAATTTAAGAATTATGTTTTCATGAGTGTATTACATAAAATCCGCATTGAATTTGGCAATCTTTTGCTGACAGCGATCTGTCAATAGCAAGTTAGAATGAAGTTATCTCCCGGTAATTCTCCTCCATTTGGCGTCCGTCATTAAGGGCAATTGTTCCGTTGGCCAAATATTGCGCAAACGCAGATTGCCAGTTGCTGTACAAGCTGGTGTTTACTGGTTTTGCTGTGTGTTTTAACAAAAAAGACATTTGTGCTTCTCAGACTTTGAAGGCCGGACTTTAATTTGTTAACAAGGTAACATTACAGTTGTACATTAGTAGTAATCATCTTGACGACGTTCCATTGGCTGTTGGTCAATAGGGAGGTAGATCCATAGACGGAGCATCCGTTTCATCACTTGTTACAGAACCTAAAGAATCTCAACTAGAGCAAAAACAACGCCATACACATACTCAATTTAAATCAAACTATACATTGTCCAAAGTAATGGAACTACTTCATTTATCTATAATATCTTGTCCATCAATCTAAAGGAATGACAGATGGATGACAGCTCTTGTTAATGCTACCAAATTACGACACACATTGACCTCATCTAGTTCAAGCTAGCACTCCTTTTGTCGTGGGTATCAGACAACAATAGGATCCATACAAACTAATGATATACTAATAACGACATCAACAACACCTACAAATTATGTCATCTGAATAAATTAGAATACTAGAGATTGATCACAACTCACATCTGATAAACTTGAAGTAAAACCGACATAACCTGTAAATGCATGTTACATTTCACCTTGCAACATACGTTACCATGTTTACGAAGATCGTCTGGCTAGATTAATGAAAACAATGCGTCTAAATAGGAAAGCTCCGACTGTTTATACAGCGACTGAGCGCATCTGTCTCCTCAAACTAGTCGTATATTAGTGACGTAATGTTGGCCATACACTTTCACCTTCGGCGACATTCGCCCAGCGGCATTGAACTTGAGATTGTATAACTTGTGGTAAGGTTAGATTAAGACATGTTTACGCGTTTTTAACGTTAAAAGTTCAACTTTTATTGGTGCTTACAGCGAATTTTGAACTGATTGAATAGTCATTTGCTCCGAAAGAAATAATCTCGTGGAATAGATTTATCATGGATGTGAACTTTATTCCATGTATTATTCAATTGATTTAAATACAGTTCATGTAGCTAAGTTCTCAACTATAAGAAACATTACTCATCATCACCTCTTTCATTCATTCTAGTGCCGATCCTTGACATCAAATCCTCTTTTATTATAGGTCTTGTATGAAATAAATGGTAATACAATTTGAGTTACAATTTATTAAGGTTTTTGTTATTAGGTTCCGGCATGACTTAATAAATGACTATTTTATTCGTTTATTTATTCCTGGAGGCAGTCTAAAATTGAAAAATAAAAATATGTTTCAGATATCGCGTTAATACCTTCCTAACTATCTACACCTTACTGAACTTCCTTCTATTGAAACTGATTACGAGAACCTTTTGCTTGAGTTGCCTCCGGCAACTGTTTATACGCCACTCGCTCTATATGTTATTATTGCAACCTTAGTTAACTCGTGCACCGAACATTTCAGATTTTCTTTGTCATCACTGTGCCCTTTGATTTCTTTTTTCCACTTATAATTTGCATCGAATTTAATTTCTATCTAGTTATTTTAATTTGTTACACAAACCAAATCAAATAAGAAGTAAACGAGTAAAATGTCAGCTAATTATTGTATAATTAAGATTCCAAACGGAAGTAAAACAAAGCAGATCATAAAGTTATCTAATGCTATGTTTATAACGCGTTAAATTGAAACACTAATTATTGCTGGTGGCTGATAACCGAAGACTTCTTCTAGAAGAGTTGCATAACAGATGTTCTGCGCTAACGACCCATTGTCTTAAAACGGAAATTATTATTTGGTTTCCGCTGGTGATGTTCCAGCCTATTTGCTTCCTAACAATATCATTTATACGGGTCCTGGCTATTGTTAGCTGATCGATCTCGTGTCCACGAGTTGTCTGCTAGTCACTATTCACCCGCCCAAGGTTTGAAGCCCTCGATGCATGGTCGCAGCTTCCTTTAGTATTCTTCAACTGGACAGCACAATGCCTGCTTCGGGTACCATTGTTAGCGGCGTCCGCGTTAGCAACAATCGTTTTTTTATCTCAATGACATCTGTTTCAGTTGATCCATCTAACGTGTCGTGTGTTTCCACATTCAAGGTTCTCTCAATGTTAATTGTACTAATGACTTCAGTTGATTATCACTCTAGTGGGGCCATTAAATCTCTTTAAGATTTAAGAAATAAATAGTTAGTTTGGATAAGCAAATCTAAGCATTCTTGTGAGTCATAAGGATTTCCTTTTAGGAATCCACTTCTAAAGCTTTCTTGGTCAATTGTTCTTTTAAAAGGCTACAATAACAGTTCTTTTACTGTTTTGTCCTTTTTTTGTGCTCATTGCCATTGATCTCACGATTAACGTTACATTATCATGATCCAAATCTAAAGTTCATATAACGTGTATTTTCAGAATCTGAATTATTCATGTACATACTTTTATAAGTTTATACGTTCCCAGTTGTTTACCGTTGAAAGTCCGCTTTTTCGCTAATGTTGAGTAGGCATCCGAAACTCACCGTATGTCTTATTACTTATTATTAATATGGCTTTGTACGGCTATGTCATTTAATTGTTCAGTTACACCTTAATACTTGTCACTACTTAAACTAGATATACAGGTATTCCAATTAAAAACATCATCTTTGTTCTTCTGTTGCAGTAATATGCGGTACTTTAGTTCAACTTACTTTTAAGGTAAACAATAAAATAATCTTTAATTTAATTGCTATTTTTCCTTTCCAGGTAATGAACCTTCACATTTCATAGTGGCGAGACTGTTGTAAGTGAAAATGGAATGACTAGACATATTTATATTGTTTTCCATCATCGGTGAAGTGGAAAGCAAACTGTTGTGAGGTAACTGGTTATACAAAGAATAAATCAGTGTTATTAATACTGCCCAAGTACCCACCACGATTTTCTCATATCACTCACAAAATAGCTCAAACTATAGTATTAATATATTAGTATTTGTATACAAATACAGTACAGTACTCAAACAAAGTATTTAAATCGCAAACAAAGTCAAAAATATTTTTGCATTTTATCTCTTACTTACAGTTCTTTATTTGCAAGATTATCCAGCAGATAAAGTATAATGGTTTGTAAATAAAAAAAAAGGTCAATGTCACTTCATAAGTACCTTTACTGTAAAAATTTGCGTGGCGTCACCGCTGTCGCAAGCTTCTAAAGACTGCTTTCCATCAAGCGGCGCCATGTTTCTTTGAAAAATCTACATAGAAGTATCCACTACGTAAAATTTCCTTCAGCATACATTTCTTGTTATGCTGGTACGTTCCGGTAAATCAGATTTCTATTATTAAGCACCTGGTACTTTTTACAGTTGTCGATTTTTAATTCCGCGCGCAATCAATCTCCGCTAATTTGGCGATTAGTTTTTTTTCCAGCGTAAAGGAACTTTAATTAACGCCAGAATACCTGCACCATCATTAATTATCGGTAAACAGGTATTGACACATAACAATCGAGTTTTTATCGGTAAAAAGTGCAAGAATCATTACATCAGGGCTACCTAATCACTCGGTTGCTGTAATGGCTACTTTCACTCAAATCGGTGCATCGGCGGCTCATTGAAACGATGACCAACACAATCCCCGACATTATCAAGATAAGAATATGAATGGAGCCGAGTTCATTATCATTTGTTGCAGTAAAGTATGGGTGTGCACGTAAAACAATGATATGCACCTACAGAAAGGTTACTTCTTACTGACTTTGAGTTTATACGAAAACTTCTACATTACTCGATTATTTTAAGATATGCCAAATAGTTTACTTGTCTCCAACCAAAGATTTCACCAAGAAGGGTCTAATTTCCTTGAGAAGACGTCAACGCAAGACCTTATGTTTGAAGTATAGAAGCTGAAATTTTATGTGCACACGCCAATACAAATATGTTGTCAGTATTGACTACTTCCTAAATAGAGTTCATAAATTATGTAGCAAATAACAAAACTTTGGACTCACTAACATCAGATTCCTTTACCAATGTCTTCATTTTTCAACGCGTTGAATAGAAGCGTTTACAAAAATTCATACAAGTAACATCAATCGGTAGCGGCAATAGACTGTTAAAGCGTGCCTGCACACTTGCAATCAGCTTGCAATTTACAATCGGCCGACTCTATCGGCTAACTACATACGTTGTATAGGTTTGCGATATTGCATAAGGCACCCGTGCTTATAATTTAGTTGGACTTTTTAGTTTGTTTACAACAACGTAGCATGGGTTTAGTTTTAGGGACCTTCGAAAAAAGGGTTTACTCCTTTTTCAAAGGTTGACGACGCGTCTTTTGACAACTTTTGCCTGCAGGTGTCTATGGGCGTCGGGTTCACTAACCATCAGGTAAGCTAATTGCCCGTTTACCCCCTATCGAAATAAAAAAGTTGGATGCAATTTGCCGGCTCTTCAATTAAGTCACTAATTTTAATCTTACTAAGTTTAATCTTACGCTCTGCGATTACTTAAAGCTGGACTACTTAAAATTGGAAGTCTGGGGCCTCTGTAACCCATAGTAGACACATTATAGGAAAATATTTTCAAAGCCTAGGTAACGTCGGAAGCTGACCTTCTGTATCTTTGTGTTAGGATAAACACGTGCATGCATTAAACTTTACTCTAATGGCGCTTACATTGTTCAGTCACGACTTGGAAGTGAATTTTGTAATCAATCCCGCATGAGAGTTGTTTCTGATCCGATTTATGTGGTCCGTGTACTTTAGAGGAAATTAGATTTGGTTGGAAGGGAAATATTACAATTGGTTGTATATGTCATCAAAATTCATAAGTTATTTTAAATCTCAATGGTTTGATTGAAATTCAGTATCTTTTGTTTTTGTAAGTGTACCTTAGGAGCTCCGTGACTTGCCTGTGCCTTTGTTTTTGTATTTTTATTGATGCTCTAAATAATTTTTATTAACTATTTATCTATCCATACCAGACACATTTTATGTTGTATATAATGTACTTAAAATACACATCCGATAAAAGTGAAAAAACTAAAAAATATCTTACTTTCTTAATTATATCCGCTGTAGTACGGACCAACGAATCGTTGACAAGTAAGGTTATTGATTAAAACTTAATGCTAATTAGTCTTATACAGGTTAATATAAATTAAAGCAAGGTCAAGGGCGAATCGTGCTCTCTACCATTTGACCTTTGTGACCTCCGATGCAGAAACTTTCTGTTCTTTATTAACTAAATCAACAGTCGTTCGCCTACTGATCTATTGATTGATGTTGGTTTTTGTTTTATAATTAACACGTGATTATTAAGATATCTCGATACGGTTTAGCTGTTTAAAATGTTTTACCCTTTTGGCAGGTATCGATTGTTTTTTTAATGAGTCATTTTATGTTTTTTCGGTAAGCTTAGCTATCTATTCTATCGTAAAGAGTTTTTATTTAAGTAAGAGTATCTTTTTGTGCCTGTTTTCCTAGTACCTTCTGACACTTAAACTGCATTTTTTTAATTTGATTTAAAAGGATTTACGTTAATTCTATTATATTAAATCTAAAGTTAGGTTATAAAATGAATTATTTGTTATCATAAATTTCGGTTTTCATAGCATTTTAAATAAATTATCGCTAAAACCATAGAAAAGGGTAATGACATGAATATTTCGAATATCAAAGTCGTGAATCTTTATATGGCCTTGTTTGCTATTCTTTATGACATCTCGCCTACAACGGTATCGTTTTATTATGCTTTGATTTTATTTAAATTTATATTTATTTCGCCGTCAATAAACAACGGTATTAAAATTTTAAAACGATCACAAAACGTAATATTTGTATGTTGATTTAAAAGGAGGGAGGAAAAAAAAATTGCCAGTGTTTATTTGATTTGATACTACTTTTCATTCTTGAATTTGTTTTACATATTTTATTATAATTAAATATATAGCATTATGCGAAATTGTTTTACCTTTTTTATTGAAAAAAAGTTATTTCGTACAATATCAACAAAATTCTATGATATTATGATTTAATAAAAAAATCGGGACTTTTTGAGTGACCTATTCGATTGGTTATTCAGCCTTAGGCGTTATTTATGTAATTTAAATATCATCATTGTTTCGAAACTATCCGACCGCAAACATCGGTATATCGAGGTGCGATGAACTTAAAATCGATTTTAACATGATCGATTATTTATTATCGATGTCGACAAATCGATTTCACATGTGAAGAGTAAGCTAATATATAATTAGCTGGTTGAGTTTTAACAATTCACTTGCCTAACATAGTAAAGATTCTTTGCGGTTGTGAGCATGTAGGTAATATTTTACCAAGTGTTTTATAGAAGTGAAAATGTACTGTAACTTTTTGAACTTCACACATTTTACTTACAAAACACCCGGATTTTATGTTTTTAAAAATTAATTTTGAAGTACCAAATTTAGGAAGTAACGGCGTTAGTCCATTAGCTCCAAAATAAGATACGTTAATGTGTTTTATTGTAAGGAAAATGCCTATAAAGTGGAGTTCATTAACCCCCGAAGCTTTGTGGTGAGTAGTTGCATCAAAATAGGTGTAATAAGATGGGGACCGACGCGGGCGCAGCTTTGCGGTACAAAATGTAAGCTGAAGCGATTAACTCTCTCTTTATAATTATCAGAAAGTCATTTTATATTGTTTTAAAATCGATTGCTGATAGTGACTTAATTGATTTTTTTGTCTGTAACACAGTTATTAAGAAAGAGGCAACGGTTTAGACTCGGCGTGTATTGTTCAGTTAGTTAGTAAGATTTTACTTTTGTCTAAAAATAAAGATACAGATATCTATTTGTCTGATTTTCGTGTTAGTAACAAGTTAGTAATTTACAATAAGTCAACAAAAATCTGCCCTGCAGGCGTACAAAACAAAGTAAAGACAATAAAGGAAAGATATTGCTTGTTAAGATCACATCTCAATTTCACTCATTGATCAAAGAGCCTATAAAATTTAACTTACTACTAAATAACTTGTGATTGTTGACGACCTCGGTGGCACAGTGGTGTAAACAGCCGATCGCTACGTTACAGGTTTCGGGTTCGAATCCCGGCGTGGGCGGAATTTTGTGTAATTTGGAAGAAACATTGTTACGCTTTCTGGTCTTGGATGTAGTATTCTTATCTATGCAGTATATACTATATAGTTGCTTAGTGCTTGCGATATAAGATTATATCTTAGTGCAGAATTGAGTCTATGTGTGTGTCGTGATGAGGTTATTATTATTAATTCCCTAATTCGGAAAGCAAATCACTTTTATCTTAAACTTTGTGACGACACATTTCACTGCATGTGGTAACGAACGCATCGTGCTTAATGAATAATGTCGTAAGTGAACCGAGCTTCTCGCGGGAGGCAAATTATGAGAACGACCTTATTAAACAGATCGTAGATGCAGACAGTAACATTGTTCATTTAGAAGAAGAAAAGTAGGAGCTACCTAATAAAACATGTGAGAATTGAAAATTTGTTGCATCCTACAAAAACGAGTTAATATTTATTTAGTGCCACTGAAATCCATCTTTGGCGACTTTGGTAGCAAGCAAGCCATATATAGGTCGTTATATTGCTAATATAGCTATTGCTATCGCAAGTAATCTAAAGATAAACAAAAGCGGTCCTAACAGTAAATATGTAAACTTTATTTAACAGATTTGCCTTTAGTAAACTAAATTATGTAAACTGAAGACTAATTTGGTTATAAAAATTAAAGTATGAGAAAGTTTTCGTGGTAGCACAAAACTTGCAAGTTTGTTTTACATTTTTTTCAAGTTCAATAGATATGAAATAAATGTTAAAAATATGTCGGTGTGTCTACTGTTCATTTGTAAGCTGTAAGTACTGCCCGTGAGATTCGAAACAGTAATCATGTCTTCTAATTTTAATAACTAATTTAACAAATTTTATGTCTGTATTGTTCGGGTTTCAAAAGATTAAGCCTTATCTTGAGGTTACTGAACAATTACTTCTTGTTGTAATTAAATATGTGTAGGTAATTAAGTTTATTTCGTCTACGAAATCGACGAAGTTTTATAGAGGCTTGTCTTTTTCATTAAACGTAGACCAAAGCCAGAACTTATTCACAATGCTTCCAAAAGTTTTCTCTCGGAAGCGAGAATGTTCCGATCCTCAACTACTGAATTCTCTTCTCGTTTAGGATTCGACTCGGATAGTATATAAATAAAACCCTTCCCTCACCCTTCTTCCAAATAAACACGTCCTATAAGCAATTGCAATTAACTTGTTATACCTATCTTATACTTAAAAAAGCATCAGACCAGCCTCAGAGCTCTTTGAAAATTTCCGATGCGACTATCAAACTCAAAAATGATCGGAACGGTGAATATGAATATAATAGCGTTCCCTTCGAGAAGTTGTCGAATCCGAGTCGATTCCATATCCGATTCCGATTTGACATTTCAGCATGGTTTAGATCGTAGTTGTTATTTAGTCCACGTCTTATAATAAGGCAGATAAGGTTCAGAACTACTGCTATTAGTGCGTAAATTTGCAAAAAAATACGTTTCACAGAGTGGCAACATTGTACGCAAGGCGGATGTCTTTATCTATTTGTTACTGGAAACGACTAAAATGTGTCGAAATGGTCGCAGCCAAGTTGCATTGATGGTGGACGCGATTGGGCCAGTTTGAGCAACTTCCCTCTTTTTAGGGCTGGTGTGGATTTCGGTTTCTCATACTGCATTCACTATTGCGACACTGAATATATCCAGTGCATTCGAGTGGAAATGTTTGGTAAGAGCGCGCGCCGGCTGTCCACTCATTTACATTTCGTTCACTCACTCCCCATGTAATTATTTCGAAAAACCTTGGTATTTTAAAACAGTTAAGCAACTCTTTCGATGAAGTACCAGATAAACCTAAATAGGTACCTAGTATGTCAGATCTTATATCAACGAATTCAAACACGTTTTACAGATTTGAAAGGCAGCTGAAATGTCGACTAAAGATTCGTATCTCAAATATCTCGGTGATTATTATGAGAGACTGTGAAATACAAAACAATAACTTTGCTAAAAGGCGTGTCGGCAGCCACCCACGCACGTGCTTAGTCGTAAATCCGTAAGCAGCGTGCAAACGCCGCCAGCGTCGCTCTGAAAAGGTCCCTATTAAAGTAAATCGTGCGTTTTGATTACATTTCAAGTGTCTCAATCGACCTGTGAAAGCAACAGTGGCCTCGAGCACCACTTTTCCACTGGCCGGGTTCTATCGAAGGTGAAAATGGCTGCCGACTACTATTAACTTTGGTCTTTCAATAACGCGAATGGTCTGTAATCACACAGAATAGATACTGCGCTATTAATTTATAACACATTAAACAAAAATTATGCAAACATAATTTTTTTAATTAGACTTAGATTTTAATCAATTTGCACTTGTATTAATAACAAAAACCAGACGTTTGAATGAGTTGTTTATACCGGTATTACAATAGAATTTGACTTGGTAATTTTTAATACGCATTTTCCGTTGAACTGAACTTAAGCGGTATTGAAAGCGGTTCCTCGTAGTTCTTGTGAAGTCCGCTAGTGGTGCCGCGGCAAGGTCGTCTGCGTTCGCCGACAAACCGCGTTAATTCACGAATACAATTACGAAAGTACCTGATTACAGAATAGGGGTGTGGATGGTGGATAATTGCTAGCGATTGTGTTCTGTTTTTGACTACGATGCGGTTTCTTACGTTGATTGATGCTTATCTCTAGCAGGTTTTTACACAATAGTTAGAGGGCGTTACGTGAAATTCGCTCGGTCTGATACCTATAGTTAGCGGTTTTATAAAAACTTTATACCGAATACTTTATACTTTATCTTAACCGAAAATATATTATTTCGATGACGCGTTAATAAAGATATGATATCATTATTTATTGTTTTAGCTGATCAAATCTTTTAACACATTAATTCCTGTCGGAAGCGCGGAGAAAGAATGTGTACACGCGTTGACATTATCTATTCTATTTATCTGTGATTACGCAAATATCGGTCCGTGTTATTGTTATTAATTTAAGCTGTCGTTTTCGAGTACCTATTTAAAACTTGGGTACAATAAAACCTAATTTTGGAAAACAAATATAAATTTCAATTCACATAGAAAATAATAAAATCTTGACTTCTTACATGAAATTTAACACGTAATTGATTGACACATTGAATATTGTAGGTCTCTTGGACATTACAAATGAATTCATATTAATTAATTTAACATTACCTTCATTAACGTTAATTCATCTAATCTTACTTTACTTTTAGTTACGAGGTGTTTCCCACCGGTGCTTTTCTTCCTGCTGTGGTCAATGCCATGTCGTTGGAACCTGGTTTTTCCTGAAATCTAGACGCATTCTAGTCAAGCTATCCAGCTTGGTAACAGCTTGAGGTCTAGACTAAACCGCAAGCTACTAGCACCGGTTCCCGCCATTCAAACCGTATTAGACGTACGTTTCTTAATCAGGAAAAGTCTTGCGCATGCGTGACTTTATTACTCTACAGATGAAGTTTTCTATGATAGGTTTAATTGGATTGTTTGTTTGATTAGGAAATTAAAATTAAAGATAAGTTGGTCTCTCTATAATTATTTGTTGGACTACTTCCAATAAATTACCTCCAATACACTTTCGGCTCCGAAAAAAACTGGTGCTACTAAAATAAGCTTAATTGTTTTCACTCGATCCCTTAACAAAAATCTTTCTGGAACATCTTCCTTCATCATTTCGAAATTCCTCAATCCCTCCTCGTGAATCATGATTCCTTAACTCATGGTAAGGGATGTCAATATGACACTGCTGTTGTGAACATTGTATTTTTTTTTTTAACTTTTTATACAACACAGTTTTAAATATCGAAAACAGTCGATCTATAAATCGTAACAACTATTGCATACAAGCTAAAGCTAGATTAAGTAAAAAGAAAGTACACCTACGTTGAGTTTTCAACAACATACAATTTGACGTGATTACAACTATATACTATCTATACTAAGCTCTTTTCATAGTATTAGTTACACAATCTATAAACGATCTGACTGAAGGCATCGGCGTATCACGCTGGATACGCGTAACGAAATCAATATTCAGTACACGTGCGCGGGCGCAGCTTTCTCCAATACTCATTGTTACATTTATTTTTATGGCTATAATACACGAAGCATTGGGAAGTCTAGATTAAAGTTGCCAAGAGTATGTCTGAAAGTCTAACCCTAGCTTCATAGCACTTAATCCCAAAGGACGCCTTGACGAACTGTTGATCCTTGAGTTGTAGTGGTGAGATGGATTGTTGTATGTTAACTCAAGGACAGCAAACGTTTTTGAATGATTTCAAAATTATACCAAGTATAAGTAAGTAGTATCAACGAGTAGTATAGGTCCTTATTTTAAATACATGATGGTGAGATTATGATTTTTTTTTCATCAAACAACTTAGGTCGAGATAATCCAACTAAAGTCAGTACTACGATCAAAATACAGTTTTGACTTTTTGTTCAATGTCTAGTTGTTACTGAGAAACATTACGTTTGGTCATGTGTTTTTTTTGGCTGATGGATTAATGAGATTATACAATACTGTCTTGTAAAAGCTACTTAATAATTGTGATTAAGAAAACTAAAACAAATCAATTCTTAAAGCTTTGAATTATACTTGTTAAAATAAATATCGTGACATTTTGTAGTTTTAATCACATTCTAATGTCTGTAAGTGAAAGAAGCTTGTCTTTATAACGTTGTAA
Source organism: Choreutis nemorana (assembly GCA_949316135.1). NCBI lineage: Eukaryota > Metazoa > Arthropoda > Insecta > Lepidoptera > Choreutidae > Choreutis > Choreutis nemorana. The sequence continues at coordinate 9,108,886 of OX438598.1, forward strand.
AATATTATTGCAGATTATATATTACAGATACACAATAGATCATTCGCGTTATAAATTTGATAAACGTTTTCCTATTAAATAACAATGAAATTTAATTATGTTCAGCTAAAGACTCATTTCAAATCGAAATATTAATCGAAACTGACATCGTAACCATCACCATCAAATCATGACACACACATTGACTCGGCCCTGGACTATGATCTTATGATTTTGTATTGCAGGTATATGGTTTAAACTACATAGATAAGAATATTACATACAAGACCATAGTGTTTAACAATAACATCTTGCGACAAATTCAAATAGTTAATTCGTTCAAGCTTCTTCTTACTTTTTCGATATGAACTCTTTCTTCACGATGGCGGCTTTTAAACGAAAAAAGTTTTATCTTTTAAAATGGAAAATATGATGCAATTTGGTAATGAATATATATACGATAAACGCTTAATATTAAAGGAAACCAAAGTTTATGTTTTGTTTACATAACATTTAAGTACGCATTGCTTTCAATACTCCTTAGGATAATAGCTGTGGACTACATAACGACTTCTCATCGAAATATTGATTCTTGAAACAACATTATTTGCTTTCCAACCATTGCATTATCAATATTAACTCCAAACAAATACAGTCGATTTTCGTTTGTTCAAAAACATTACGCAAAACAGGACTTGTAGCAAATTATCTCAAAGCACGTATTACACCGATAGATCAGTGGTCTGTCCTTCCGATTGTCGCAACTGCTTTCCCTACGTGTATGCAATGTAAAGCAATGTTTGCGTTGTAATTGTTGCGTTTCGTAATGTGCCCTTACGTGTGATCGGGCTATGTGTGTCAACGTTTTAATTGGACGCGAAGGGCGCGGATTAGTCGCAGGTGTAAGATTTTTAATTATCATTACTTAGAATGATACGGATCCGGATTGAACAATTAACAGGAATGCTTGGCGTACTTTAAAATGGTATGCGTTATGTCACATACATTATTCTTAGCATAAATAATGTTATTATCTTTAACTACACTAACCAATGCCTGTAAGCTCGCATATGTTCTCTACAAGCGTTAAGATTCAGGGGTTCGTTAATCGAGTTTTCGTTAATTTTCAAATGGCCAATAGCTTTCTGTCTGACTTTTTAAATACTTATTCAAAACCTGACTGACAAATTAAAATTTAATCTTTCTCTTTTCTTTTCATATTTTGGTTGAGTGTTTACTTTATAAATTTGCAACAATGAATAAGTATGTGTTTAAAGTATATCAGGATTGTTTAAGCAACCTCATTTGACCTCAAACTTATTACTTTTATAATGTAGCATAATTCGAACCTTTCATAACACTGGGTCACCTACCACTACAACGTACAAGCATAGAGTCGTGTTTTCATATTAACATGAGCACAAATTGGCGAGCGATCGAACAAACAACCGTCAGTGCTTACCACTTCGTAACATTACAATTTGAATCGTATAAACAAAACAATACAATTCAATTTTAAACAAAGAATTTTCAGCACAAAATAAGCAATTTAGTGCCCAGGAAACAATTTCCCCGTTACAGTTTTATTACACAACACTTTTGTATATTTACTTATTTCAATTTGTTTTATATTTCAGTAAGAAATAAGATCAGATCGTTACCCAATTTGTTTAAGCAATTGATTTTAAACAACTCCCCTTATAAGGGCGTAACTCTTTTAACGATTGATTAAATTATAGCAAAAATGCTAAGTAAGATTTATGTATTACACGTTATTCACAGTTGAACAGATGTTAGAAAAGTTGCGAAAATTACAATTAAATACCATGAAATAAGACATGAAATTTTATGACCGCATGTTTTAATTTTTTTTCGAAAACACTAACTAGCCGAACAAGTTAGTTAAATGTTAGTTCTCTAGTCAGTTAAGTACACGATAAATATAGATTCCTTAATTATATACTTAATGTGGTTTTCCTTGCAAATACTGACATTAATTTGAAAAACATACCTTTGCTTTACTGTGAGGTTAACTTTTCCATCATTTGAATCTTGGATAAATGTTTAATTAGTTCAGTTTAAGGATATTTTTTTCACGTATTGTACTTGTAATTTGTAGCAGAAATATCGTTTCTAGTTAAGCTAGAATACTTAGAAAAAGTTACGTAAAATATTCCATACAGATTTCATAAAAAAACGTGGTAGTGGCTGGGGGAATATATCTAATATGCTTTGGCCTCTCTGAACTTGGCTGTACTCAAGGTTTGTTCATAACCTATATCTCTTAATCAAAAAGAACGGGTATCATTCATCAATAGTATAACGTTAACGTTACGGAATGTGCCAAGAAGGGTGTATCTTTCCATACGCGCTATAACAAGCATAGCTTCAAAAGTTATTTAAAATTTGTTTTTATTTTGTGTTAAAATTATATAACTAAATCGCTCAAAAGATACGTAAACTGACACTTCTCAGCATTCATCTCTTACGAGTTATGACTTACGAATTCACATAATCCGATTATGAGTCGAATGTTGTCATAATGTTGCGCTGTTGCAAGCGCTGCCAGAAACGCGAGCATTACCCACTAAAGCACTGCTATCGCTGAGCTACATCTGTCGCGATATTTTCACGGTAAGTCACGGGGGGCGTGCACTGCACAGGTTGAGAAACTTTGGCCGGTATTCCACTAAAGGACAGGTATCATTAGATTTATGCCCCATTGTACAATGATAATAAATTAAGCTATGCTATAAGATAATTAAGCAGTAATAGTTTCCGCCCTTTAATTATTTAATTTACAACTTCATGTAATTTTGAAAGTTACGAGTCGGTAATTACAATCAAAGCTCTTTTAAGTTGTTAGTAATGGTTCATTTTAATAATTCGATTTTGAATATTGTGTAAATAATGCTACTCGTTTTATTGAAGAAAAGAAGCAAATAATCATAATGTACAATATAAAATTAAATTTATATTAAAAAAGAGGATTTCTCACTAACATCTTTGTAATAAACTGTAGTTTCGTGAAGTAATAGCGTAACTTTTGGAATTAGTTTTGATAAATCATCAATCATTTTCGTATAAGTTGTTACCTTCTAACTCGATTTGCCTTAATTGAGTTAGTTCTTGGCTTTAATTTGATTCTAATACGTGCATTCAGAGTTATTTCATGGGTCAATATTCCCATCATTCATTCTATTAAAGGTTTGCTCAATCAAATGTACCTATTTGATGTAGTAAGTTTACAATTTATATTAGTAACTGCAATTTTAAACTTGATCTATCCGGTAGATATTTGTCTTCTAACAAACAGTAAAATTTTGTGAGTTAAATTAAATCATGAGTAAATTATATATTATAAAAGATAAAAAGAACATTCTTATGTTTAAAATCACTGACCTAAAAACTAACCTTATCGCTAAAATATCTTTTAGAAAATTTCAATCAAATTATTTGGTAATTACAATGTGAATTGCAAACAATTATACAATTTTTAGGTTTCACTTGTCACAATTTAAGAAGGCGGGATCGTGTCGCAACGTTCTGAAATGCAAAATGTAATTTATTGAGTAGGAATGATAAATCGGCTGTACTCCATGAAAGCTAGGCTGCTGTAAATCTAGACTTTACGCAAGAAATAACGGAGACACGTAACTCGCTCGATCTAGTTAATAGTAATAGGTTAATAGTTAGAAAATGTTCCAACATAATATCAGTAAAGGTGGCAGGGAACAACAGACTTACAGAGAAAGGTTCAAGATAAAAGCGGCTATTTATTCTATTACATATTATGTATCTGAAACTATTTATTCTGGAGTTAATACTTGTCTATGATACTGAAGGAATTCCTTGTCGTAAGTGGAAAAGGAAGTTTATAAGTTGTAGGAAAAGTTTTCACTTTAGATTATTCTAAAATAGTTAAGAAAAGGATTAATTCACTCATTAATTTTTAATTACTCGACAATCATTGCTCAGTGCCCAGTCAATTTGAAGAACGACAAGATTAAAATTTGAGGCAGTTTAGGTAAAATTTGAGTATAGATTTTTAATATTGATAAAACAGCAAAATCGCCATGTTCTTTTGAATTGTTGCCTGTTAGAGGCGCGTGCGCAGGGGCAGGTTACAAAGGTTTTATCAGCTGATCGCATAACAGTACTGTACCTGAGCTTTAATGGCTTGTGATATGTCCGTGTGATGTGAAACATTAGTGCAGGCTATGTTACAAAATACCAGTCTTAAACTCAGTTTAATGTTGGTGTTTATTTTTACCTTTAAAACTGTTCCGTATCGCAGATTTTAATTTTAACGCATTAGTAACTAGGTGACCGATCTTTGTTCATTACGCATCGTTAAGTAGGACACTAATTCAACAGAAACATTAAGTAAATCTGTATCGCAAGTAAGTGTTTTGTATCAAAAATAGTAATTATTTGATTATATTACTTTAATTCTGAAATAGTTGCAATAAAACGACGCAAATTGAATTCCAGTATAAATTTAAATTAAGCAATAATTAAGTTACGATCAGACATTGTAAGAACAAGTGTTCAATAAATTGTTAGTTACATAATCGTCAAGTCCCTTCATTTTACGAGTAGTAAATACTCACCGTAATCTTGTTAGGTTTATAGAGATTTTGTTTAAGTAAAATGTTGTAAAATGCACTATTTTAGGGTTTTATGGGTTACGGTTTTCATATAGTTTCGCTACCTGATCGTTACTCAACGAATCTTAGTACTTGTAAAGTTATCATTAATTAGCTAAGTTATACATTTTAACACACTGACACATGATACTTTAGGACAGATGAGAGTTCTGGAATGGCTTCTAATCCCGGCATTGCGTGATATTGTCACGGTAAAAGTTGTTGGACATCTGTAACTAGTTAACAGAACTGTCAAAAACCTAGGAAAATTTTTTACACTTAAAATTATAATACCTGTAAGGCGTTGACGCGTTGACTCTTTCGGGACTGCAGATCTATCAAAATCGTCAAAATTTAATATTATTCTTCATTACTCATCTTGAGCTGAATCAATTAAGGACCTAAATATAAATCTCATACTGCGCATTGCCCGATACGCTCTGGTAAAGTTTTTTTTATTTCTCTCATAGTACGCAAAATACAAACTACATAGTTCTCATGTTTGTCAAATCGTTGAGGCTTATCTGAATGTAACAAAATCTTACATAATGTCAGCATAATGGACGCACAGGGCATCACGTATGTATTGTTACTTTATGTACTTATTATAATTTCTTTAACATGTCGTTTAACTAACTGAAAAATTTAAGATGTTCCAGGTGGAAAGGTTCGGCAAAACTAATGGTAAATGGTAAAGTCAAAAGCAATGGTAAATACTAAACGAAGTACCCGTAATTAACTTCAAAATGTTAATTAAGAATCATCGCGACAAAACTTTTAAAAAGAAAACAATATAAATAAAATTTTGTTTTTTTTATCAAATTCTCTTTTCGAAATCCTAGTTAAACAGATATTTCTTTAAAAAAAGGTAAAACGAATTAACGTGCGTGAGTTTTTAAAACTTATTTTTATATTTACAATTCTATATACAGCATAGTTTTTTTTCATTGTTCACCACGTATTATTAATAAATTACCACATGCTTAAATACAAAAAACGACATACAATTGTTCCACATACCACTTCAGATAAAACAAAACAAACAGTATGAAAGAAGAAAGTTGCTCGCATTACGTTATCGCTATTAGCATAGCATTTGCTTACTTCGTTACATCAATTATAATAACAGTCGAGGGGCTTCTGTTGCGGAACATTATTACTATTATGTCATATTTTCATGACTATTTGAATAAAGCATGATTAATACTAGGCTGGAATGCAAAGAATTACGATTTACTTTGCCCTATGAAGGAAGTCAAAGTCAGCTTCGTGGAGAAGGGTCTCACAACTTAACAGTTTGGTTTTTTAGTATCGGGAATCGAAGCGGTAAATTAAGCTGTCGAACTACATAGATAACGGAGAGCTATAATCCCGGGTGAGTTAACAAATCGCGGGAATTCTTTTAGAAGTCAGATGGACGTGGGCTGGTAAGTTACACCGTGCCTCGTCTAGGACCTGTTTCGTTGTAGTGTAAATCCTTATTTTTCCTATGACACGGAACAGGATGGATTCAGTTAGAAACGCACCAACGCTTCCAATTACGCGACTTGCCGTGTCTGAATGTTTCATTTGAATATTGAATCTGTAATGTGACGTATTTTCACTATTCCATCAGCCATGATTTACAATACATTAGAAATAATTAAGTGTTAGTTTGATATAGATACAATATATATATATAAGCCCTATCGAGTTAAAGATAACTTTTTCTTATTTTGTCATAGATATTTTGGCGTTGGTTACACTGAAAATCCTTTTTTTTTTAGCAAAAGCTTACTAAGAAGAATAAGTTGCATAACGTTATTAAATCACATACCTGGTTACGGTTGGTTAGCAACAGAGAGAGCTATCTTAAAATAATATGTCACGTGAAATAATTTAGGAAAGTGCGTGCCTAAACCGTAGAATCTCTTCAAAGGAAATCACTAAGCGGAATAACAGCCTCATGTGCGCACAAATGATTATATCACGAACTATGATTGTAAATTACAGTCTTTGGACAACGCCAAACCCGGCGCAAATAACTGTAATAAATGATTAATCATTGAGAATTTGCACGAAAACGGTGTTAAAGTGACTATGCAATCATAGTATGTTCTATTTGTTTACGACTCTTATATAACTCCACGTATTTATCTACTTCTACAACACAGAAACATCCGATGATAACTACCGCTGCAGAGAAAATATTCTACTATATAGATAGTATTCATATGACTAGAATACTTATACTTTGTCCCCTGATTGTTGTATGAAGAAAGATACATTTTCTGGGTATTAGTTTAGATTGAAGGAAAACTCATTGATTGGTTTTGTGATTCTGTGTGCCTTGTCAGGATAAATACTTTCTCGCGATGATCTTGAGTAGTTGTTATTAGTGTTAAATTACACGTAACTATGTAGTTAAGCGAATTGTATTACATTAGAAGATTTTAAAAATGTGTTTATGATGGGGTCTTGTTTGTTTTGTTGTTTGTTTAATTATCATGCCTGTTGCAATATCTAATTAAAATGAAACGCGGGTGGAGTTGCAGTTAAGAAAAATAAAATTAAAAACCAAAAGTCAAAGTCGGTGATAAATTGTGAAAATAAAAGAGTTAACTGCAGTAACGTAACAAAACAATGGGCAATTTATTTTTACATCAATCATTGAAATTAAGAAAGCAGTCCATCTTCGGATCTCACCTGCACAGTGACGTAACGCTCCACTTGTTTCAGACACGAGTATCAAGTGATTAGGCGGCTGCTTTTGTTATATGTATCATGGCTGAGTTTACTAAAGTATTGTTATTAAAGCATATGATGTTACTTTCGACTTTATTCACAAACAGTCCACGGAAGTGATTTGTTAGACGGATTTATAGATTTTTTACACAATAAAACATATCACTAATTTAAGTTTGGAAAAGTAGCAATTTTAGTTTAAGTAATTTATAAATTGTGTTTCTTATTAATTCCCAGTTCATAAAGTTTGTAGCATCCTAAGATTTATGGAATAGTTGATTTTTTTAAGTAATCTAGTTAATAATAGAACGCAATGTATCATACAAAATTGTTGATCTGTGATATAACTTAAGAGATGGAGTAATTAGTTTCAAATCTTATTGTTATTATTTACTTCAAGTTTAATAGAGCGTATTTTGAGTGAGTTGTTTCATAAAATTACTCTCGTTTCTGCTTTGATACAATGAATTGAGGTTTTTAATGTTTCTGGTCACGTTCTCTTGTTAAATCCAAAATTCAATTATTATTGTGTACTGTTGCTTATTGAGGCAATCTTTGCTCAGGTTTTAAAATGAAATCGTTTTAGATTCTTCCAGTTTAACATATACTTTGTCTACGAAAAAATATATCGCTATGGCCATATTATGACTTATTTTCCCAGGTTTAAAGCCCCTTAAGTTTACAAAAGTTTTTTTTTTCAGGTAATTTTAAAGCAAACGAGCAGAATTTTAAAACCTCTACAGTGAAAATGCAAATGGTAACGAAGTATTTGGAATTGTTTTAATAGATATAAGACGTAAACTTTTCGTTCGAAACAAGATTCCGTTAATTCAGATTTGTCGGGTTTTAAAGTTCAAATCAGAAATTATTTGTAATTAAATTACATGCTAAACACAAACTATGAATTTTTTTTTTTTAAATATCACATTACATTACAAAAAAAAAAGATTGACGTCCGTTGTACAGTTTGATTAAAGTAAAACAAAAAAATAATCCATCAAAATTACCAAATTCAATTAATTTTAATTATTCAATCTACATACTGACTCTTTGTCGGTGATAATGTTGTTGCTATTAAATTAATTATTCCTCGTGTCAGTTTAAACCCCAATAATTATCTGGACCTTGATTTAATTACATACTCTATCTATCCATTCATGAAGTCCATTTGACTAAGGCTGTGTTAGTTTCGCCAGGTGTGTACATGCACAATGTTTTAGAGTGCGTAAACTCGAGTTCGCTCAGTACATAGGTTACACACACTCGAGTTACATGCATGAACTCTTCTACACACAACCGTGGCCGAACGGACTTCGTGACATGAAATTACTACATTACATTCACAAGTATTTGAAATGTATTAAGATTAATCCGTACTAGACATTAATCAAGTTTTATGTTCAAAGGGAACATTTATACACAAAACCAGTTACATACGTTTTTGCGGCTTTTATTGGATAATGTAGACAGAAAACCATAACATTTATTGATATAGCTTAATAATAACATTTTAAGATGTGAACCTGTCTGCTAGGTTTTTTTTTAACTTTTATACCACTAAGGTACCGCCTGACGGTAATCAGTCATCCTATGGACGTTTGCAATACCAGGGGTACTACGCACGCTTCGTCAACCCTGCAAGAACCTTTTAAACAACCAATGCTGTAGTTACTAGGGAAAACCATACCAGGATGTTCATTCCACAACCTGAGCGTTCCAAGGAAGCTTCTTTGAAAGCGAACAGTTCGCGACCAATTCAGCTTCATATGAGAACATTCATTCAATCGTTCGAAAGAGTTAAGAGTCAACAACTACGTACGTATATCTATACGTTTACATTTGGACTCTTTTATAGTCAAAATGCTTTTCAAATTTTTTAATAATCATAAAATAAATAAATAATAAACCACAGCACGACAAACACATTGACTGAGCCCTGCGGTAAGTATCGTAAGAACTTGTGTCATAGGAACTAAGCAACGATATGGTATAAACTACATAGATAATAATACTACATCCTAGACTGGTTAGCGAAACAATGCGTCTTACAAATAACACAAAATTCCGCCCCCGCCGCGATTCTAACTCGGAACCTCTAGCGTAGTAGTTGGCTGTTTACACCAATGCGCCACTGAGGTCGTCAATCATTCCAAAAAAGCACCCGTAAAGTAAATTATATACAAAAGTATTGTACGAGACAAGATGAATATGTAATTTTAAATAACTTCATGATACTGCGCTAGTAACATAATAAAAATAAAGTGACTATTTTAACTGTAATGTTGCAATTAACTTGCCTAATTAGCTATTCATTTGACACTTATTTACTCAAAGTGACGTTAGATTGATCTCAAGGCTCTGGTTTGATAAATTATCCATTTAACATTGAAATTTAACTTTGATTTAACAATATTATATTTTTTTCCACGGAGATTACATTTTAAATATACAGATTAGCCTATGTTTTGTCGGTTTGAAATTTGAATACCAACAAAACGTATATAATATTATAATTTTGATATTATTTACTACCAGCTATTGAATCTAATCTTGAGTACTGAGTTTGATTTAAATATATTTTTACAGTTTACTCAGGTCAGGTGTATAGTTTTAATAATAATAAGAATAATAATAACCACATCACGACACAAACATTGACTCAGCCCTGCGATAATTACACGTAAGAACTTGTGTCACAGGAACTATGGAACGATATGGTATTAACTACATAGATAAGAATACAACATCCAAGACCGGTAAGCGAAACAATGCGTCTTGCAAATAACACAGAGCCCCGCCCCCGCCGGGATTCGAACCCGGAACCTCGAGCGTAGCAGTCGGCTGTTTACACTACTGCGCTACCGAGGTCGTTTTAAACTTCTAACTAAAACTTAAAGCTTTAAAAAAAGACGTCAATTTTACTATACAGAATGTGAAATCAGTTATAGGAGGTGATTTCAGTAAAAGTAGATTTTTTATTGTTGCTAAACCTAGACTTGTTCTTCGAAATCGGTTTAATTTTTTTCATATAAATTCTATCAATGACAACCGATAACCAAATAAGTACCTACAAATTATATAATCTCTAGAATAGGCAATAAGGTACAAAGTTTAAAATGTTTGTCTATAAATGTTAAAATTAATTAATGAAAAAAAATTAGAAGCGCATCCTGCGCAGGAAATGGAAATATGTAGCCAAGTTAGGTTAGAGGTACAGTCAGAGATAATAGTTGTTTTAAAATATTATTATGTTCAATAAACATTTGTCGTTCTAATTTAAAAAAAAAAACAACTACGGAGGTACATATGTTGCTGGATTACGCAGCAGAAACGGACTATGTTTATATCGGTTTCATATTAATACAGCTGTACACTTCTTTGTTAAAAAGAGTAAAGTTTTTTACTTATTTACTTTAATTTTTATAATTCTGCAACAAAATCTACAAAGCATATCTCAAAAAAAAAATCTATACCCTTATTGCATTTTATAGAATTAAATGATTTTGGTATGGTATGGTTTTTGTTTTAAGGAAATGATGTCTGATTTAATTCTGTAATAAATAATAAACCACATCACGACACACACATTAGCTCAGCCCTGCAGTAAGTATCGTAAGAACTTGTGTCGCAGGTGCTAAGCAACGATATGGTATTAACTACATAGATAAGAATACTACATCCAAGACCGGTAAGCAGTCGGCTGTTTACACCACTGCGCCACAGAGGTGGTCGTAGTAACTTTAGTATTGAAATGTACACGTTTGCGTATGACGGATGACCTTCCTTCACTTTTTGTATTGAATTAATTTATTGCATTAGTTAAGATTGTACATTTGTATTTAATTAATCATATTTACGCCGAGTTTTACAAAAACAATTCAATATTCTGACTTAACATTTGATAAAATTTAGAAGTTACAAGTTTTATTACTTTGAACTTAAGACAACTGTTGCTGAAGCAGTATTTATTGTGATACACCTATTTTAATTAAAGGTTTAATACCTATACATTTTATAACTTAAAGAACAAGGTAACTTGTATGTAGCTCTAGCAAAATACCACACAGGCTAGTCCAAGCCATTTGAATAATGTCCAGAGAGCCATGTCGTCGGGAGAGATATGTCTCTTTATATTTAATACTACGCTTAGTATCTTGATAATCCATAAATCTCATAATACTGGTTAGGCATGTACCTGCAATTTATTGCGGACGTTCCTTTCGTACGCGTTGCGTATTAGAATCTCTTTCCAATGTTGAGTTTTAATTATAAAGTTTTTGATGATGATGATATAATCAATTGATTAAAATCTACCAAAACTGTTCTCATTAGCCAGTGGCTTACGCCAGCAAGAGACCTTTGTAGTTGCTAATTTCAAATATGATGTTACAGTCACGTCTATCTGGAGGTCAATCTACTCTAGAATTCTGATAGCATATAATTATGACAGTTCTGTTACTGTCTTGTCTACCTGGAATTTTCTACATTGTCGACCTTGTCATAAAAGTATTTTAATATCAACCAGTTTACATCTACCATCACAGACATGTCCAATACGATACTGTATTAAATTAAAGCTTATAAGAGATTACATTAAGAGATACTTTAGTAAATACCCAGAGTATTCATCTTATAGATTATCTTCATGACAATATGAGTAAGGCTTTTATGCAAGGTGCTTTATTAAAAGTTAAAAGAATGGATTTGTAACCTCAGCTGTCGCTTTACTACAGCAACTGATTACGGGAAGATCCTAATAAAAATGAACCATTATAAATAGGTTCAGTGGAAACACACCCAACTTTAAATAATGTTTTACTGCCGGATATGCGCCCAGGCATTTGAATCTTGCACAATTTGATGTTGAATTGGATTTTGTTAACAAATATTGCTTAGGGTTTAGTCAATTTAGAATTTTCATGGGTAATTGTGAATTTTATTTTTTATTTGAATTTCCGATGTTTTCTTTGAAATTATTTCGTTTGTTACAAATATTAGGATATTTATAGTATAAGTAAGATTGTTTTACATGCGATTATTGGGACGAGTTTCATTATTTTCGCTGGTATGAAAAACAGCGACACAACTTCCTCGTTTCATCTTTAAATATCTCTTTAGGTCTGAGTTTGACTTGAGCCAAATAGTCGTTTACTGTCAAGATGGATTTGGAACAAATGAACGATTATCTTATGGTAACAGAAAAGATTCTTCGTGTTTATGTTTTGCGATTAAAATTATATCTCATAACGATTGGCACGATGCCTTAACTTCACGCATTATTGCAAAATCGTGTCGATTTTTGCTACGATCTGTTATCTTTTGTAACAATTTGATTAGTTGTCAGAAACATCGTTTGATAGATGCTAACATTTAATACTATTATGCAAACTTACAGATGACATTTAGCTAAATTGTATTATGTATTTGGCATTATACTTTATCGAGGATATTTTATTAACTTTTAAATTACATTATATAACAAAAAAAGATAGGTTTAAATATCCTTAATTTTTGTTCTATTTTTAGATATTTTCAATATGATTATTTTCGAAATCACACTATTAATGAAGGCCTGGTAGAAAGCCAGCTACTTTGTTAAGAAATCTCAATTGGAACAAATTTTAAATTACTTAATGTAAGTTACTTTACTAGATTGCCAGACCTGATTAAGATTTGGAAGTTATCAGATCTAGGAACAAACATATTTGTTGCTGCCACTTAGCAATGATAAACTAATTGTTCCTTTGCCACCGTATTATACCAACAAAAAACACACACATATATATCTGTTTAGCAACTAACCGGTTCTGTCGATCAGTCAATCATAAGTTCACAGGTTCATACGGAATACCGAGTGTGGTAATCATTGTTGATGGACATGACATTACAAGGATTGATCACTGCAAATTAACACCTATTGGGTTTTTGATACAACTGGACTGGCTTTTTCATCAATATTACTGGTGTTAGATTAAGGTTAGTATTTAATTTATCCCCTGTTAATAACAAAGCGGGCTTGCCGTGGTGTTTTGATGTTCAGGCGTCTCCTGACAGTAGATCCCTTGTGCTTTTAGCCTCTGGGCCGTTTCCATTGTTGTTTCCGCTTTGCTGGGAGGGAATTCTAACACCGCTTTCTTACTACCTCCTATTTCTTCTGATTAAGTTCGTTGCGAGTCCCAAGACAGCCGTCAGCAGCCAGTGCGTCATTGCACAGCTGCATTATTCAATCAAAGGACGCTACTGTTGATCCTGGTGAACAGGAGTTGTAGTGGTGGGACAGAGTGGCGGGTGTGCACCGAAAAAAAAACTGAACTGGTTACCTGCTTACGATCCGCGCAATGGTAACAGTTAGAAACGACTAGGTAGGTATATAAAATTTTCCACCTTCAGAAGACTAGAGATTGGTTAGCTCGATTATAATTAAATAGTCTGGGAGAAGATCCCGTAAGGCTTTTTTTTTATTATCGGCTGCCAGGTTACCGGCCAGGTTCAGGGGGAAATGGATTTCATGGAGTTTTATTTTTTCACTGCACATGAGCGAAGGCGTGATAACTGATATAATAAAACATTTGTCAGAAATGTAGATAATAAAAGATTGAGTTCAAATAATAATCTCCAAAAACCATTTGTCTTCTATTTATTGTAGTTTCTTTATGTAATTCGAATTTAAGCACTTTCCATCGGTAAATGAAGTCACGATTTGGATGATAATTCTTTTATTGTTTGACTAGCCTTAGCCTAAGGCTTCATTTAGTTTTATGCCTCTTTGTAGAGGTATACATGACTACTTATAGGGATATACATTATAGGTGGTCGATCTATGTGCTAGATCGTTTGGGTTGGTACCACACTCCTTTCTGTTTCTGCCGTGAAGCAGTTCGTTGTGTTTCGGTTTAAAGGAATGGAGGGCCAGTGTAATGACTGGCACGAGAACTTTACTTCCACATGGGAAACACAACCCTTTAAAAGTAAAAAAATAATTGCATTCAAAATTGTTTTCAAATTCAATAACAAATTGATTTAAAAATCATCAATAATTATGTTTCGTAACAGACAGATGTAAAATAAAAGAGTTAGGTTTAAAAAAAAGTTATGCAATTCAATACTAAACAACGGAGAACTTTATTGAAATTCTAAGTTTTATTTCGTTTTTAACAAAAGATATAAATAAGATCGGATCGCTTAACTAACAGACTTTGTTTTGTCTAACTGCAGGTGAACTGTATTTAACTATTTACTGTTCCTGCCGGCTTTTTGGTACAAATAATAAGATAAAGCGATCGTCTATAAAAATAAAACTAATAAGATTGATTGTCACAAGTTTAAGCTTAGTATACCTTCACCTATAGTCGCATGTTAAGTGCTTCTATGCATATATCTTTATTTTATGATATATGAGTAAGAGACGAGCTTTTATCTACAACTTCAATTAAAGAATAGGATATTAAATACATAATGTTTTATTCAGAATGTGAATGTTGTTTACACCTGTAAAGGCCCCTGATATGTGACTGTGTTTGTCCTGTAATAATTTTAACCCGATTTCGTAAGTTTTGGATTGACCATAAAATATTTATTGACATTAATTTTGTGTTTCTATAAAATTGTTTCGCTTAAATAAACAAATAGTTTAACTATTAAACCTAACACCTTTCTCTCATAACTTGTACTACATAATGCAGTTTATTCCGAATCTATTGTTTAGATATTGCGATAGTCACGATCACGACCGTGTCCATTCACGAGTGTCACTGTCTGTCGCCGGGAACCGAACCTGCGCCGCGTCAGGTTGCGCCCAAGAGGAAATTACGAAATAAGTACAAACATACCAAGTAATAATACTCTTTTGGTATGTATGCTTGTGTACTAAGGAAATTCGAATACGAGAGCATTTAAATATTCACAGAATAGGCGATTCGAACAATGCATCCATATTGATAGTATTTATTACTCAGAAATGTAATAATTATTTAAATAATCAAAATTTAAAATGAAATTCACCAATTTAGCAACGTTTTTGTTACGAAGCATTTTATTTATACATGACATTTATTTCTATTTTTTTTTATTTGTATTTGTTTATTTCGATAGTAGATAACATTGCCTTCGAGTTTTGTGGTACAAGTAGGTATATAGGTATTCAGCAATTTAAAACTAGAAAAGTTATTACGTATGTTACAATTGATTTATCATTCTGCTGTGCGGTTTAAATATTGCAGTGAATTACGGGACTACAAGTATTGTGTCACATTGTTCATAGTTCGCCTTTGGTGACTGCCCTGTTGCCCACAATAACGCAATACCACAGTGTCAACACAAGTAAAACGCAATCAATAATAGCAAATGACGGGAAGGCTCGAATTAAGCATTTAGCTCAATTAAATAATGTTACAAGAACAATAACCAATTTGAATGAAGCACGAAACCATTGGCGAGAGAATATACTCCAATTGTTTAGCCAAAAGGCCATGCATGCGAAATCACGTTTCTAATAAAACGTTCCATTTTCAAAACAAGCACTGATTATTTTTCATCGATCAGTTTGGCAATAGAATAATATTATGCAGCCAGATTAATGAATAGCTTTTGTAACTTGGCTCTTATTGTCTAAGGTATAGCGGCAAAGGTTGAAGATTGTTGGTTTTGCGATGGGAAATTTATGTTCGGATGTTGTAAGATAGGTTGGTCATTTGCCAGCCAAACGCACGCGCATCTTCGATTTGAATGGGCTTCTAACATGAAGAAACACAAATGATTTCAATGCTCAATTTTGAGGTTAAGTTCAAGCACCTAATAAACATTTATTTATAAAGAAATTATGTAAACGAGCTGTGATTACTTGTTTATGAATATCAATGATTTGGATGTTTAATTTTTGGATTGACGAATTTTCCCGAGAGAAGAATAATGTCGAGTTAATAACTTTTTATTCATAATGTTTTGTCATTAAATTGTTTTAATTAAGATCATAAAAGTGAAACTGTTTGTTTCCCTCAATAAATAAACAATAATAATAATATGTGTTAACTTAAACACTGGAAGTTGATGTTAACTTTGTTAAAGGGGTGCACTTGCACTCCCCAGTCAGAAAAGAAAGTACATTAAAAATACATATTCTTTACCCGACGACACCAACAGGAGGGTAATGTAATTTTATATTAGTTAGTAACATGTGTAGATGCAAAAGAACTTTCCTGAAACTAATTATAAAATAAACAACGATCTTAATCTTTCATACTGGCATTCAAAATAAATTTCTCGATTTTCAATTTTATCTCGCAAACATGTTTTGAACAAACCCCGAATTAGAACGAGGATCTAAACACAGCCACAACACTTGAGCTATATGTATAAGCTATAAATTTCGTTTTACCTCTCAATCAATTGAACAATCCGAGATAATACCAAGCTCATGATCTCACACCCACGTGCAACAATCTTGCCATTTTGAGGAATTCTATTTACTTCCCATCTTATGTACTAACAAGGTCTTGTTTATACAGCTTCGTTGAACATGTTGCGTTTGATTGAGATCGTTGTTAATGTATGTAGAATAACATTATATTGGCAACTTTTGTACGCAGAAGGTCGTAATCTTCGTAAGTACTCCCTTGATTTAAATAATTCTTTAACGTTTATTTAGAATTGACCTCCAAGATGAAGTCGCGAGCAAAAGCTAGTTAATATTGTTCTTTTTAACTATGTTAAGGTAACTCTTTAACTGTTGTTTGAATATTGTTTGGTTTTCTTAGTAAAATAAGGCAATCTTTTTTACCTGGCTACGACGAAGCCAAAAGGATAGGTTATGTTTTTGGCAGCCTATGTATCTATGTTTTTCCGTAGCGCTGCCGGACCGATTTTAATGAATGAGGTATTAATAGATTCATAAAAATGACCCGAATGGCATAGGCTATATACATTTTATCAAAGTTTTATACAATGGAAGTAAAACCTCAGATTCTAACCTAGAAAAAAAAATTACTGAGATAATCATCACGTGCTTGGAAAAGAAAGGTCTTGGCGAGCACATTACATATATATATACATGTCATATTGTTTAAGTCATATTAAAGTTTAATAATCGGGAATCTTGCAACAGAAAATAATTAACTGAAAAAAGTTTAAAACCCGACTGTCAAAAATGGGGTCTAAATAGGACGAAACAAGATAATAATTCAGATAGAAATGCATAGGTACAAAAATGGTCAAGGTAGATCCGTGGTCGCACCTACTACCTACTATGATTATTTGCGTGCCAGGTTAAAATATACTTTTTTTATTATTTTAAACAAATAAGAAGTAAAAAATAGGTATATCATAAGTTTTGAGTTGCAAAAAACCATTCGAATGTCCTTCAAAATCTATAGAAAGTCATTGATTTGGGAAACCCAAATAAATCGAGACAGTTCAACGTACGAAACTAAAATGTCAACAGTTAATTAACACGGCCATTGGTAATCTATTTTATAATAGATAGTAGCTTATTTTCGACAATTTATTACGTTTTATGGTCTCCAAATAATAAAATAATCTAAACTCCTGTATAGTCGTCACAGATTAATTGTCAAACATGGCTGCCAAAAAACAATTATAGAGAGGAAGTCGTAACTATGTTGTTTTACAAAAAAATCTTCCATAAAAATTAAATGTCAAGGTTGTTTCAAGTGCTCTAAATTATAGTTAACATATTACAGCAATCGCATTCCTTTTTTTGTATTAAATTTCTTTTAGACTTTATTGGAATATGGCTATAGGTTTATTTTTAAACATTATTATTCATTGCGAATTTCAAAAGATTATTTAAAATTTTAAATGTTAAATTAAAAAAAGAGAGTTGTGACCGTAACGCTTGTCTTCATTTCGCTCAGAGGTTGAGCTTCGCTATTCAGCGTGGAAATGGAGCCAGTGCTATGGGCACACTCCATTGTACACATGATTTTTTTTTAGGTTTTTAAATGTATTAATTAAGTACCGACATAGTTTTATGTCTTTAGATTTGCCTGATTGTTAGATCCTATTATTAAAATAAATAATTCTAAAAAAAATGTTTTACTTCAAGTATTAATATTTACTATTTTATATGACTGGACAGATGAATTTATGATTCTCACTGTTCAATTTAAGGATTTAATTTTTTATACATTAGTGTATAAATAATACAATTTACGTCAACATATCGTATTGTAATTTTCTTGTACACATACATCCTCGAACATACTTTTAATGTTTTCCGTATCATAAATTTTATAGATATTGATACGAAATGAATTACTTCTTGAATTTTAATGTAGTCTTGATCGTTTAATGACGAAGTTTAATTAATGTTTTATATTAATTATGTCTTTATTTTGTTTCAGGTATAAAACTGACGGAAAAAACAGAAGTTGCTACGAAATGAGAATTTTTGGTCTACAGAATATTTACAAAAAAAATGTCCTAATTATACATGTATTAAATTATTAAAAAACTAGTAGATAGTTTAATGAATGTATTATCATCTTAAATATTTAGAATAAACTTCACGTAGGATAAAGTTCTACATTTTCGTTAAATAACCTGCCTTTTGGCTTCACCGCAGTCGAATAAAAATGCTAATTCTAAGTGAACCAAGTCACGGGCAAACGCAAGTTCTATTATAAAATCATTTAATTTCAAGTCTACACTTTATCAATAGTAAGTACTCAATTGCATATAAATTAATTTGATATTTATAGAAGGTGTGGACCTGCCTTTAGGCGATGTTGCCCCATCAAAGTGGCGAATATAGCCAATCTTCATGTTATCATGATGCAACACCGCCTTACTATTATGCATTTCTTATGATCTAGTAATTGGCCATAAACTAAACCATTGGCTTCAATTTTATAGATTTACCTAATCTACAACAGCTATTTTACAAGGCATAGCAGATGACACAATACTATTTTTTCATGATCATTTAACCTTATAAACTAAATATCCGCCTTTAAAAAAGAACATTTTTGAGATGAAAAAACGAAAAATATACGCATATATATAAGATTAAGCTAGAGTAAATTTATTATATTATTACGAGTTTGATAAAAGCTAGTTTCACGAGTACATTATACAAATTTCCACATTTGTTTACAAAAAGGTTACCGGGCAAGACGGGCACATTGAGTTTTATACTAACGCCTACATGTCGGACAACGAAGTTATTGTTAGTGAGAGGACCAAGGTTGTACTCCAATGTAATAATCCATATTATCGAGAGCAGCCACGAATGGGCAGTTTGCTGAAGTGATATGGCTCGCAGATAGGACAAAAGCCAAAAGGTCGAAATCGTAAAGGGCGCGCCCGCACGATCTCAGTATTGTGGCTTTGCTTCGATATAAACTTTAGAATTGCTTAATTGAAAGATAATTACGAAATGTATGAGTGATGTTGAAAAAATTTGATTGGGTGATAATCTTTTCTACTTTGTAACAAATGATAATTATGGTAAATATTTTATATCTCAACCTGTTAATCGTCCGCCATGGAAGATGACGACCAGTAAACCAGGGAATAGACTATCGTAACCACAGCAGTATCATGTACGTGTTGCTAAAATTACCGGGTAAAATATGTTTGTGCTCTTTTAAGGCAGAGGTATACCCAAATACTTTGGTCAGGTTTGAGTGAAAAAGTTCGTTATGCTTTGCTTTTGATAAATGATTATATCTATGATACGTTCAGTAAGCCTAAAACAGACCAAATTAAAGCTATTTAGTCAGTTTTAGTTTTCAAAATTTGTTGGCAAAAATTTTAGTTATAATTTTTTTTGCATGAATCATGCCGAAATCTGATAGTTTAATTCACAAGTAATAAGGGGCTATTTTGCGGTTTGACATATGTATCATATTTCATTCAGATATACCTTGTATTACGGCCTTTTTTACCCCGCTGTTGATGTAAAAGAAAAAAATATATTTAATATTAAAAGCTATCGCACAAGAATTTAATCGCACTTAGGGCGTCGAAGGCAAAGCAATGCACTTAAGTATTTATTGCAACACAGTCGTAGAGATTTAAGATATCATAAATCATTCAATGCAATCATGTCTCCATAGTCGCCTACTCTTGATATCCAAGAGATTGTCCTCCCACTTTGCGTATCCTTTTGCCACCCACGGCTGTGTCCTGGCCGCAGACTTGTCCTAGGGCCATCTCTGATAACAATCTCCCGCTTGGCTTCACCTCTCCGCCACATGTAAGCAAGGGCAGTTAGCTGGAATGCCTATGCAATCCCACATTACTCATTCTGATCTATGTACCCGGCATATGCACGTATAATTCAAATGTGCATGCGATTGTTCGCATACCTTGATGTCGCTGTATCATTACAAGTGTGATTAATATCTCTGCTACATCACACGTTCTTTTTTAAGATCTACGATACGCCTTAAATTCCATTTGCATTTCTGTTTGCCCCTTTTTAAAGAGAATATTCAAATAAGGATCGCGTCTTATACAGATTTTGTAACACCATTTTGTACTTTGTCCAATTAAAGAGAAGACCTTTATTTTTATTTGTTTATCTCACCTTTAAAAAGGATTAATCGAAGTATTTGCAGCCCTTGTGGGTGTGAGTGCGTTCCCGATCGGCCTCTAATGCAAATAACATGGTTGAATGGTTAGTAATACTCAGCAGTAATCGCCCACGATAGTCCTGTTACCATCGCAAATAGATAAAAGAGTCCTTTCGAACAATTTACTGCAGCTGAAGATGGTAATGGAACGCAAAAGAGTTCAGGGTCAATGTTCTTGCATAAATATGAAACAAACGCCCGGCTGTGGATAGCTATGAGCATTTACCAAAAATGGGTGTTGTAAACAATCACGCATATTTCGTAAGATAATGTTGCAGATGTAGAATCGTTAGTGGTTCCAGCGATTCCCACACTGCATTATTATGGATTTGTTGTTTCGGTTGGTCCGCGATGAGTAATTGTGGGCATATTAGGTGCCCTTGCAACACCCGCAGCCACGACCAAGGAATCAGTTGATTGATTAATGAGGTATCGACCGGTCGTTGCTGAAACTAGGTCGATTTCTTTGCTCGATAATAAAAGGTTCTTAGCTGTTGATCGGTGAAGTATTGGGCGTTTCATATCCGATCGCGATGGGAGGAAATCCTTACAACTGTCGTGGATACAGACGATTTAGCAATGTTTTAATTGTCTACTTGTAAAAAGCAACTCTTTGTGATATTTTTCCTTACAATAGCGTACTGTATAGGGTATGATGATTTTCGATTCATTTAAAGATCAGTGCCAGTTTTACTAACACTATTAATAGTGTGTTTTTAATTATTTTGTTAAGCTTTTCACAATTTTTTTCTGATTGAGTTCAATACGGTTGAGCCAAACTAGGTCAAAGGAGATTTATTGTTCTTGTATGTAGTCATATATCTATTAAGCTGTCGTGAACCGATTCACTTCAAGTTGTTGTTGATAAATTAGCACGAGTTTGGTACAAAGCGCGCGCCTGAGGCAAAACCCTTGTTCGACTTGAAGGCCGATCAGTTTCTTAATATCGCATTACCTTTTAATATCACCTACTTAATAGATTTTTATTGAAAACAACGATTCTAAAGAACTAATTAATTATTGTTTTATATAATTGTAATTAATCATATCTTTCGTAATGACGTAGGTAAGTGTTTTTTTTTAGATTACCCTTCATGTAGGTCGTTTACAACATAATTTATTTTCAGTAATCCAGTTTAATAAAACCCTTAGCCAAAGTATGACAAGAAACAAGTTTGAAAGCTCTTTGAAATAAATAATACCTACATAAAACTGGTGCTTTTTTATGATTTTCGCTTATGCAAACTGTTATTTATAAAAAAAAATTGTATTTGTTGACAGTGCTTTACCTAATCTTACTGCAGGGCTGACTCAATATGTGTGTCGTGATGTTATTTATTTTTTGTGATATGTTTTTGTTTCTCTTAATTGTTAGTATCTTTATGTAGTTTTACATCTATTTATCTTTTTTTTTCTCTGGCTCTCCAGTTTTATTTAATAAGGTTCTTAACCTAGGTTTTTCACTAAGTTCTAGAGTATCGACAACGCAATACCAAAGATTCTATTTGATTAGTGACTTGTGGGAAAACGTATGAGGCCTTTGTTGTAAATAATAATAGTATTGTTCAATGTTATACATGATTGTTCTTTGTATTTCAAGACAAGGTTTTCATTGCTTCACGATTATTACGAACAATTACAGCTTTAAAGTTTTGACATTTTTTAAGTGTTTCTTTAGATCTCTAGAGATTTCTTACTTTTAAATATTTATACAGGAATTAGTTAAAATAGAGACCTGCTCCTTCGATGACGACAAATATCTTAACCAGGTTAATCTTCGTCTTCCAACCTCTGAAACTGGGGTTCGATTCTTGGACTTCGAATCGATCGGAAGTTTTAAGAGCAGTTAGCGCTTTGTATTTTTTTTTTTTTACTGATCACGATAGATACTCGTACATTGGTTCAGCCCTTCAGTAGGATTGTCAAATCTTGTGTCTCAGTTGATAAGCAACGATATAAAATAAACTACATAAATAAGAATACAACATCCAAGATCGGTAAGCAAAACAAATAACACAAATTTCTGCCTCGCTGGGATTCGAACCCAGGATCTGTTGCAGTCAGCTGTTACACAACTGCGCTACAGAGGCCGCCATATACCATCGTTCGTTTTCATTGATCATATACATATTATGTATGTTGATAGGAGATACGTCTTCACTTTAGACTAGACAAGGTAATTCGCAAATTTTCTTGTTAAAATTGACGGCAAAAGTGACTTACATATTTAAGGATAAACAGTAATTGTTTCAGTCAATAACATTATATTAATTACTTTCTATTCGTGACTTGTTGTTTATAAAATTTCTTCCCCGTAAGAGATTTTGATTTTTATAAAAATACCTTTTGAGACGGTCTTAATTATTAATTTTGTTTCATTTGTTTTTATAATTTTGGGAAATCGATTCAGTTTATTCTGATGATTTGATATTTCCATTCAGAATAGCAACCATTAATCATGTTTTAGGAACACTAAACAATTAAGTGAAAAGAAAGTGAATATTTTGTAACAGATTAACTTTAACATTTCTCACGTCGTATAATATTTTTAATAAGTTCTCGAATTTTCACTTTGGATTTCGATTACGTATTTCTTGCGCGTGACTGGACCGTTGCTTTATTACAGTCTATAACTGAAACAGTAACTAGATTATGAGCTGACCATTTAAGGCCGCTCGCTTATGTTTTCTTAGTTCATATTGAAAACTGATGATTTGAATTGATTGCATGCGGTATTAGCTTGTATGTAATTACACTGAAAATGTTCTTAAAATGTTAAAACTATATTGTATCGTGTTTTTAATCGTTGGTTAACCAAAAAAAAAAAAACAATTTGTTCTGTTTTTTGAATAAATTATTTATAACGGAAGCAAAGGAGTCGTTCTTGTTTTTTGTCAAAAGATTATTCTTCGACAAAATAGTAATTTTTACTTTACAAATTTTTGATTTTAAGTGATACCCGTCTCTTTTTACTGTTAAATTATTCGTCGGGACGTTTCTGTAGCTCCATAATAAGATCAATATGAAATTAATATTTAATTTATTATTCACAGCATGCACTCAAACACAATATTATTAATACAGATAATAAAACCGAACTAATGTGACCTAGTCTTCTATATAGCTAATGAGGGACCTTTTAACTAGGATAAAGTTATCTACTGTTTTTTATTAACTGTGCCTTTGTTCTGGATCCCACACTGGTCGTGAACACAATAGTACTTCGTGATATAATATTATATACGTGACAAATTTTCTTAGCCAAATATTTTAAAGCGAGATAAGGCTTTAATGTGAGTTTCTATTCACACAGCGATTTTTGCGCGATAAACAGGTCCCACTGCGCATTAAAATAGCCAAATAAATAGTAAATGTGTGATGAGAACCATGTATTGTGTTTTAGTTTTTTTGCTTAGTGTAATCTAAAGAACTATGAAGACACCTAAATAAATTAACAGTTGATACCTACATAAATTCAATAATTTTGTATACACTTTTGCCATGCGGCATGGCATATATTTTTTTAATTAAGCAAAAAACAATAAAGGTCATTTTTACAATGTTGATATTTTTCTATACATATCACTAGTTAAGTGTAATACAATCCTGCTTACTTAGAACTAAGGCAATTTGTATGAAGAATTATACAACTTATGCCTATAATTTATATTCCCTAAACTACACAACAACAAAAAAAGTCGTATAAAAACAAATTGGTTGCAGCTTTTTCATCGTCAAGCAACCGGAATATATTACGTAGAGTCGTTTATCAATGTATAATTAGGAATCAAAAAGCAATAACTTAAAGGGAGGCCAGCTCGTAAAGCCTGATTTTAATTAGAGATAAAGAAACCAGTAACGATTTATAATCCAACTAAAATGTTTGTCACTTAAAGATCTGCTACCTAAATGTTTAATGGTCGTTACACTTAATTTGCGAAATACTTATTGCAAGGAGTTGTTGCTAAACTGATATTATTCGCGTGCCTTTGGCGTTGTTTGAAATGTAGACAAATTGCTCGACACAGATATGTTGTTTTTGAGCTTTATTGGGCCAGCGACAATGCACGGTGACCAGTGTCTTGCAAGGACGGTATTGCCAAACAACACATACTTTGCATTCGACACAAGTGCCTACCGCATTTGTGGTTTCAGAACTTATTGTATCGGTTCATTAAAATTTATTGCCTTAATATAGACCATTATTGTACAATGCTTGCTAAAGGAAAGGTAGATTTCTGTACGCTGATGCAAACATTTATTTCTTATACTATGAACGGGAAATAAAATAAATTATCATTAAAAGGTTCATCGTTTGAATTTTGTATCAAATGATAACTAACCTTCTTTGCTTTTGTTTGCTAATTAGAGTGAAATACAGTCAGCTTACTTAGCATAATCTTCTTCTTTACATATAGGCATCACAAGTTACTGTATCTATTGTTAATTACTAATCTCGAACTCCAAAACCAAAACGACTTAAAAATGGTGTACGGTATGATTAGTTCCATACCAAAAGCAAGAATTTGAAAGAATTTGGGTCTATAACTTGCCCTATTGTCGAGATCTAAAAATTCTGAAGCGAAATACTCGTAATAATACTTTTGTCTTTACTAATGGATGTATGGATAAATAACGCAAAAACTACTGAATAAATTTTAATGAAACTTCACAATAATAAAGCTAATAAATCAGAATAACACAGAACTGTCCAAAATACACTAGAACCATTTTTGACTTCTACGCGGACGAAGTCGCGGCCAAAAGCTAGTCTAATATAAAACACAGGATAAATTTTGAACAACAATTTTGCATATATTTCAGGATGTTTCGCTGCCCAGTCAGAGAGGTCGCGACAGCGCTCCGGGCCAATCAGGAGCGTCCCAGTAGCGGCAGATATCAAACGGGATAACGACTTCGACTGCCCTGAAGAGTTCGGCTACTACCCCCACCCCACCGACTGCACATTGTACTACGTCTGCGTATTTGGCGGCGCCCTGCTCGAATCATGTACTGGTGGCCTTATGTACAGGTGCGAATCTTCATTATTTTTAAACTTTATAACTTACTTTACTACTTTATGTTATGCCTTTACCATTTAACATTAAAACTTATCTCGCGTATTGTCAAAACTATTCTTCTTAAGGATAACCTTTTTATGAACAAACTGTGACGATATACCAATAAGGTATAATTTAATATGTTGTTATTAAAATCGCCTTAATTAACTAATCATTCCATTCAATGCCGTTTTCAGTCACGAGCTCCAGACATGTGATTGGCCGCGTAACGTAGGCTGCGACGCCACCGGCGCTATCGACAACGACGACTTAGAGCGGCTGAACGAACGGGACCAACGTCCTCCGCCCCCGCCACCACCACCGCGTCGCACACCACCACCACCACCGCAGCGACCGCAACCACAGCCCAACCCGATCGTCACATCCAGAGGACAGCCTAAGTTTAACCGAGATGAATACGAAAAGGTAGATTCTACTGGTAGTCAAATAGTATTGTAATTAATGCGCCGCGAGGTCTACATGATAGATGATAAAACATTAGATTTTCCAGCAAATTATTCTAGATAAAATATCCATTTCTTATTTTTCACAACTGAATACTTCTTTATTACAGCAACAACAACTGTATGCTGAAGTTGATGACCTGCCACCTGTTGAAGAAATCGAATCTGATAGGCAACAGCGTGTTTACAGAGGACAGCCATCAACAATTGGACAAGTTCAGAAAGATAGAGACGGCTACATCAACCAGGTTGTAAGCTCAGGAAGAACACTTAATAGCAACATTATTCCTGCATCAATCCCACAAAACAGTGGCAAAATAGGATCATTCTCATTCGGTACACAAGTCGACGATAGAAGAACAGCAACTGTGACTCCAACACCTCATACGTATAGGTAAGTTTAATCATAAAACATTGGAATTTATTGACTGAAAAGCTATTTATCTTTTCTACATACAATTTTTTACAAAAATTTCAGTGACGCCAAAAGTGACGAAATTCTTGACATTGACAGATTATTTCATGTTGAAACTAATCTAATTGACTTAATTGACAGTTCTAATAAATATCATTCGAGATCCAAAAGAAATGTTCCGACTGAATATACAACTGAAACTATTGCAACAGAATCTACGACAGAATCCAACTTTACAGTCACAAGTTCCGACACTGTTGATTTAGACAATTTGTCCAAAAGAAGTGATAGTGATGATGAAATTGAATATTATGAGTTTGAAACTGAGTCAACACCAGATAATGATGAGGAATTGTCAGGTGGTGATGACAGTGAAAGAGGGAAACGGCAAGTTCGATACTTCCTAAAAAATGGTTTTAAAACCCCTGGTAAAACTTGGGCTAGCTCCAAACCAATAAAATTTGTTGACTTAGCGCAGTTAAATTATAACGCCAATGCTAATAGGTTTCAACAAAATTTTAATGTAATCAATACCAATAACAATAATGCTTATGAAGTTACACGGAAACCTTATTCTTCTGATAATGGTTTGTCTACTACAAATCAGTTTTCATCGATACAATATGATGGTTCTCAGTCGCAAAGACCTTTCAAAGCTAGCTTACCGGATCCATTTAGTAGATTTGTACATAATCCAATGAATACGGCAACACATATTATTACTAAAAGTCCACCAATTTCATCGTTGAAGAACAATGAAAATCCATTTTCAGCCTTAGCCGGTGGATTTTATAATAATGTACAAAACAATCAGTTTTCATCTCAAATCGTTCCAAATAAACACCCAAACAATCAAGGATCCCAAGATTCCTCGCATCATCCAAGTACTGTTATTACTGGAAAACCTTTACCAGTTCCAACATCTGCTCAGTTTCATAATAATTTAAGATTCAATTACAATAACGGACAAAACAACAACAATTATACAGTTGCAAATTATCAAAAGCCACACCAGGTAAAAATAGTTCAACAAACTAATAATCGCCCACAAAATACTCACGTGTATGCTGACGAGGACGATGATGATGACGACGATACCTCCGATGAAGAATCTTCTGAAAATAATGAAGGTCAAAATGAGAGTCATGCATTTCCAGATCCGCCGTACGAGTTTTCTCATCCCAGTAATAAATTTGCTAACATTGAAAATCCATTTGCAAACCCAAACTTTGATTTTGATGCATTCTTAGCTAAACTTAGAGATGATCACTACTCTGTGGTTGGAATAACTACACCAAGACCTAAATTGAATGTTAATATCGTAAAACCCACTGGGAATTCTGGAAGCAAATCAACAACCTTAAGCTACAAAGGCATGAGTACACCTCGGCCATTTAGTTCTCCAACAATACCAGCTGTTACGCCATCAATTGTCAATAACGCAGATCAATTTGGTCAACAAGGTCACAGGTTTCCCGTAAATCATCAACAAATAAGTCACCAACATAATTATAGCCCTGCTCAAAAACCACAAGGAAGTGCTGCTACACCGTTGGAAGCGGTTAGACCTAAACTAAAACCTCCAAATTTTAAAGATGAACGTCAACTTCCTATAAATTTTAAGTTTGATAGACCAATAGACTTAAATGCTAAGCCTAGGAGTAATCAAACACAAATAAAAGGAGAAGCTCAGCAAATATTTTCTGTATCCCAAAGACCTTTTGTTTTTTTGACAAGTACTGGTTCTCCAGTAATTTTGTCTACGCCTAAGCAGAAATATATTTATAAACCTGATAAAATTTATTCTTTGCAACCACATTTAGTTTCAACTGGAAGTCCATATCACATAAGTTCTGGTAATCCTCTTAATGGCTTCAATACTGTTAAGGTATCAACACAAAGGCCTTCGCCGGTAAATGAACAATTGTCTATCCTTCAGCAATTTTGGAAAAATTTGTCTACCGAACCAAATAAGTATTCACTTCAGTCTAGCCCTCGACCGAACTCCGTATCAGAACTACCAAAGCTTGAAAACCTTTTCGTTAACACTCTGAGGCCTATTGGACAATTTCCTCCTAAAAATCATAATTTCCAAAATATTGCAAAAGAACCTACGATTACAACTACTACAAAAAGTCCACCAAAACGTAGGCCAATACCTAAACCTTCGCCAGAAATGAGTGACTATTATTATGATGAAGACGAACAATATTACGAACCACCTGTTAAACCAAAATATATGCCGAGCTCAGAAGTCCGACCACAGCGCCCTCCAATGGCTCAAAATGATCAGGAATATGATGACAACTACGAAGAAGAAACGACACCAAAGCGTCCCCATACAAGATATCCTTCCAAATACAACAATTACAAAGTTGAATCAGTTACTAAAAATCACAACGATGTTTCTGCTATTACTAAAGTTCCTCATAAAGAGGCCAATAAAAATGGAAAGGTTCCAGCAAATATAGATCCTACTTCAGCTGTTCTTATGCGACCAGAAATTTCTGACTATAGAATCGTCCATCATACACCTCGTAACAGAACATTTATTCATTTGAGAAAACCTCTTCCGTCAGAAAGTGGCCCGTATACACCTAAGCCTCCAAAATATTTAAATCAGACTACATTAAGACCATATACTGTAAGGCATAGATTAGCTAAACCAACCACGATGAAAATAACTACAATCCAGAATGAAGATGCCAAGCAAACTAGAGGCAGACTTAGGCATCAAAATATTGTTGCACAAATGAAAGTGACAACACCCCGTGACAGTAACAGACAAGAATCCCGCTTGACAAAAAGCAAACATGACGATAAGACTAACAGGTAAATGACCTTAAAACTTTAAAATGACACTGTACATACAATTCGCACTTAGGATTAAATCAACCCATACCTGTGACCCAGCTCCTTCTAATAAACATGTTCCTTGACCTGTTTTTAATCTAGAAACAAAAGTCTACAATACCTGACTCTTTTAACATGACCTATTGGACTTCTGACTTACTCGTACCTAACTACTATCTAAAAACTAACCATAGTTATATTGTTTTGACACGACTGTAAAAATCGCTTTGTAAATAGCTAAGCGATGAATATTCTCATTTTAGTATTGTGTTTCATACTTTACTTTTAGCTTGGAACCAACAGAAAACGTTACACCCAGCTCCTATTCAGCAAGTCCGAGGCCTAAAATGTTGTACAATGGATCACAAAACTATGCGCCTGAGCAGTTCGATCCTTACTATGCAGTTTATGATGAAGATGGTGAATTGTACAAGGATACAGGTATATTTAACATTTTATATTACCTTCCATTTGATTAGGAACAACAATTTATAAAACACTATGTGTAATCATACATTATTTAAATGATCAAAGTATCTACTAATGGGATGTGATCTTATAACTTCTAGGTATAGCAATCTAATCAATACTTAACCCTGTACATTTTAAAATATTACATTAATTTTATAATAAAGGTTTACCGATCAAAATATTTTTGCATCGATTCATGATTATTCTAATGCTGAAACTTTAAGATTTTCACAACTAATTCAGAAAAGTTTAATATAATTTTCCACATTTAACGTTTTCCATTAAGTAAGATCGTCATTTCCCTTCAATAAATGATATATGGGCGGGCATTTAATTTACTAACTGGCGGTTGGTCATGGTGTTGGCAGACTACGTGCAGCAATATAACACAGCCTCGCTCCGACCTGCAGTGCAGCAGACATACCGCGGGACCCCACCCCCGGCACGCCGCCCCATTGACTCCTACACTCCAAGCCCATCGCCTGATGACTACGACGACGCCCTCATCCAAGGACAGGTATTATCATAGAAAAAAATGCCGACTCCCGTAATAAACTTCTTGACATTACCTCAACTCCCAAATTTTTCAGATCAACAACCAGAATCAGTACCAGTCTCCCATTCGCCATTCAACAAGGTAAGTTTTATTTTATTACCCCATGAAGATTACAAAATTATGTTTGGATTTTAATTAAAATAATCTGGTTTCTATTCTAAATAAAAAATGCCAATAATCCAGGGGCGAAGGTAACGAATTGGGTTACGATCATATTCCGAGCAGCGTGAGGACGACTTTATTCGAAGCTACTTCTATCAGCACAACCCCTTCTACTACGACTAGCACAAGCACAACCACACAACGTCCAACCATCGCACCCTTCACTGAAGCAATCGCCCCGTCTAGATACTCTCCAAGGTACTACAAAAGAAAACAAAAACTTAAAACTTAACTCATCAAAGCTTCAAAACATTCATCTTTATATTGACGCTATCATTATTTATGTAACGTTCGTATTCATATAAAATTTCACGACAACCTTTGAACTGGTCATTGCTATCCTTTTTGTTCTATTAATACTAATATTTTCAGATTCTTAGTTTGAAGGTTGTATATCTATTGATGTATATAAAAATTGTTTTTGTTCGCTTTTTGAGCTGTAAAATTATGTAGCAAATGTGATTAGGCAGCTTTTGTGGTATCTTTTTCCTCTCCTCAAGCTATCTTTTAACTCTATTAACTATTATATTTTATGTTAAATATATTAATACTAAACCGAATAATCCAAAAAGAAAACATCACTATTTTCAAACAAACCATCAATGTGTATCTTTAAGTGTTGGATCTGAAGATCTTAAAAAGAACGTTTTCTTTTGGTTTGTATTCAACAGATCATCCACGGATAAAAGTTCTAAACTTAATCCAGAAGATTCCTTAAACCAAAACTCTACTGACGAGTCCTTATCTGATATCCCGTCTACTCCTAAAACTGTGACTATTAACTTTTCATCCCTTGCAAAACCTTTTGAGAAGACTGACAATTTATATCGATTGAAAGAAACTTTGTCTTCGACTGAAACTTCATTTACAACCCATAAAAGTTCTGTTCGTGGAACTAACAATAACCAAAACTCAGTTGAAGTGGTAAGATCAACTTCTAACGATAAACATAATAACAAGGTTGTGTCACTAACATCTGGATTTTCTATTAGGAGAAACCCAAACAATACGTTTAACCCTTACACATTAACAGTTCTCACACGACCGTTTGAAGATTATGACAGGTCAAAACAATCTCATGTCTCAAAAACTAATGAAAAAGATAGATCAACATTGGAAAGGTACTATTATAATCATGAAAAACTAAATAATAGTACTCCTGAAAAAACAAAGGACAATTCAGGAACAAACGAGAATATTTCTTCAGACATTTCAATGCGTAGAAAGGATGCTGATCCTGAAATATCAAGTGAAGTAGATGATGATATTCCAATTTATACTCGTCCAACAAAGAGAGTAAAAAACACTTTTCCTACAGAATATAAAACAACCCCAAAACCAACAGTAGGTACTACAAAATACTTTTTAAAAACTGTTATAAAGAGACCAGCACCTTTCTCATTGAACAATGAATCAAACGATCTATCTACAGAAAATAATTTGGATACAAATGCATTGATAGAATCAGCATATCAAAATACTCGTGAAAATAGTTTTAATTTACAAAGAACCAATTTAAATCAAGAATCTAGTAACTCAAAACGAACATTTGTAGAACCATATAAAACATTAGATAATCTAAGAAATAATAACTATAAAAAAAATACCGACAGATTTGTTCCTACTCTACCACCTAGGACAACAACTCATAAAGTAAAACAACATATACGAACTGAAAAATCAACAACTAAACCATTGTACTATAGTTATAAAATAGAAGATGAGATACCTGATCAAACGACAGAAGTCTTTGGAGGAGCAGTAAAAAATGTTATCAAAGCCTTTTTCCAAAATTTTGCAAGTACAACAAAGCCAATCACAACTTCTCCAGTTCCTAAAATAAAAGAAACTAAAGAAGTTGTTAATATTGGGTTTCAAAATAAACCTTATAAATACGTTAATGCTGATCCCATACGTAACAATATAAAACATTTACAAATTGTAACAGAGCCCCCTTTAGTCAAATTTACGGATCCAAGTGCAGAGAACTTAAATTTTGATAAACGAAATCATGAACCAAATGAATATTTTTCTTCTACAACATCATCAACTGTCAGTACAAGTCCATATTTTACAGTGCCACAAACTGTTACCACTCCATTCGTACCAGAACGATCAACTCTTGTTGAAAGTTTCAAAGTAGAACCAACACCAAGCCTCTTTGAGTCT
Source organism: Choreutis nemorana (assembly GCA_949316135.1). Taxonomy (NCBI): domain Eukaryota; kingdom Metazoa; phylum Arthropoda; class Insecta; order Lepidoptera; family Choreutidae; genus Choreutis; species Choreutis nemorana. Next base: position 9,141,980 of record OX438598.1, read on the forward strand.
AAGTTTAGTTCCCTATTGTCTACTACTCCAGAAAGTGAAAACTCTCATAAATTTAAAAATATAATCGCCGAAGAACGAACCGTACCTCAAAATAATAAAGATACGCAAGATTCAAACAATGTTATTATTAATACTCCGACCCGACAGACTGACATTGAAGTAACAAAGGTGACTGAATTTGAACGACAAAAACCGAAACTTGTGAATGAATTTGCGACAACGACGAGTACTACGAAATCGACTACTGAAAAATTTGAACCGACTTTGCCGACTAAAAGCGTTTCCTTCCCCACTCGAGCTTCGCGAGTCAATCCCGCCATAAAGTTAGCTGCGACAGTCCCTGGAGGTGGGCGCAGGAGTTACCAATCAACGTCCAAATGCGCATCAGACAACAGTCTGCAAGCGAATCCAAAATGCAACGAAATCAAATACCAGAGGTACTAAGTTCACCGGCCAGTAGACTACAAGCCTGATGGCTGTCTCACATACGTACGGAGGGTGGAGGATTCGTGATCTAAAATTTGTCCTATCTTTCCGCCTGGCGAAGTAACTAGCATGATGACGTTTTAATACAAGTTTTCTATAATGGCACTTACAGCTATGTTCTGTCGCTTAACATTTCTTCGCATTGGGGGACTTCAAAACGGTTGAGTTAATCTTGTGTTTATTGTTAACTCCTGACGCAACCTTTCCCTTCTCCATGGTTTCATTTTATTACATATTTCTGTTAGATAAATAGTTTATAAAAGTTCCTCAATGTAGTTAGTTGTATCTGATAGCACCACATTGCGTATCATTTTTAGAAATAAGGAGCACCAATTCACCAAGAAGCATATCACAACTAATGAGTTATGATGTGCTAATTCCACGAAATGCATGATTAACTTACATTAAAAGCAAGAGGAAAAGGTATAACAGGATTGATGTTTATTGGTTAAGTTAATTCCATTAATTTCAAATGATAGTGATCGACTTTTATTCATCCGATCAGTTTCGAGCTTCGATTCTAAAGTCACGCATACTAACTGACGAATGTGAACAGAGCGGCTGCTTAGGCATTTTTGTTTTCAGGCCGAGCAGTACACGAGGTCGAGGGTCCGCTCATTACTCTACCAGCGGATCAGAAGCTCCCCAACAGCAGCAAACTCTCAACAGAGGAACCCCACCAACGTTAGAATTGAATATATACCCATTTATCAGTTTATTTATTGCGTTTTGTTCGTTTTTTACTATTGCTTCTAAACTGTTTCAAAATTATATTCAGTATGGTGATATTTAAAAGATAATATGAAGGTTTAGTGTTAGGCTGTGTACAAAGCCGTTGTATTTTTTTTTGTGATGGATGAATAACTTCATTCATCATAAAGGATTGAATGGAGGAAGTAAAATTTAATTTATTATAAAGTATTTCGATGTTATCGGATTACATTTGTTGCTTAGTTGACTGTCAGACTACATCTTATTTTTTCCCGCACATCATTAAAATTAAGTAACCGACAATTTTGAGATGATTAAATTAACTCGTTCATATATTTTGTTAGTCGCAGTCGTCCGACCCTCAAGCCTTCGACCTCTATCGTATCCAAGAGTACAGAGTTCGTTGACATCTACACGAACCCTCCAAGGAGACCAGCTCCGGTATACCCTCAGCCCACTCCTGATAAAACCGCTGCTAAATGCAGAAAGGACGTGTGTCTTTTACCCGATTGCTACTGTGGTGGCAAAGACATTCCCGGTACGTGTATTTAATTTAATTTAATTTAATTAAATATTACTAAGGGCTCGTTCCGATTTCACCGGGAGGTTTTTTAAATGTAATCAGTCTCAATATTCAGTTTTTTCCAGATATGCATGTATAGTTGTGTTTTATGTTATGAAAATAATGTCACATTCTATCAGTACAATAATTCTCAGGTAGTATCGATACAATAGCTCCACAAATTACTTATGTGATTCAAACAAGCAAATAAAATATTGCAGATCATAAAAATAAAGATTTCAAAACTTGCGCATAATTATTAAATTAAATATTTATTTATGACATAGGAAATCTACCTGTAAATGAAGTTCCTCAAATAGTGCTAGTTACATTCGATGATGCTGTTAATGATTTGAATAAAATGTATTATGAAGAATTATTTGAACGAGGACGTGTTAACCCAAACGGATGCCCCATAACTGCAACTTTCTACGTTTCTCACGAATGGACTGATTATAGCCAAGTTCAAAATCTATATGCAGATGGTCACGAATTTGCCTCCCATACCATATCGTAAGTTGGACAACAGATAGGGAGCATTGTGTAGTGGATTTTCTGTCATAACAACTTTAACTAAATTGGTTTCGAGGACCGCATAGCATAAATATGTATCGATATCTATGTATTTTGTTTTATACTGGGATAACATGTTGTTTTATTAATATTAATTATTTCTGTTTTCTCTTTTTTACCTTTTTACCTGGCTTCATTATCTTCCTTTCTTCCTGTCACATCACACACACCCGTAACCGAATTCACCCATGCCATTCCAAAACAATAGGCGAGTTACCCATGGAAAGCGTGCCCCAGATCGTGCTTCTGACTTTTGATGACTCTGTAAACGATCTGAACAAGGGTCTTTACACTGACCTGTTCGAGAAAGGCCGTGTTAATCCCAATGGCTGTCCTATCTCTGCTACGTTTTACGTGTCCCATGAGTGGACCGACTACAGTCAAGTGCAGAACCTTTACGCTGCAGGACATGAGATGGCATCTCACACCGTGTCGTAAGTTCATAGATTTAATACTGTCAGTTGGCTACGTTATTAATGTTCTCCAAAATTACAGACTTCTTTTACATTCTTTCCTGTAATTTCGTTTGGTTATAGATACTACATATTAGATTAAGACCCTTCTCGTGTTTCTCTCATTCTGGTTTTGGAACTACTAACTATGGTTGTGTTCATTTGTCTGATTTAAGTGAGAGTTTTTCAAAGATTTATTTGTATTTCAGTCACAGTTTCGGAGAGCAATTTTCACAAAAGAAATGGAACAGAGAAGTGGGTGGTCAGAGAGAGATATTGTCAGCTTATGGTGGAGTGAAATTAGAGGACGTCAGAGGAATGAGGGCTCCTTTCCTTTCCGTGGGAGGAAACAAAATGTTTAAGATGTTGTACGATTCTAACTTCACCTACGATTCTTCCTTACCAGTATATGAAAATAGACCACCTAGCTGGCCTTACACTTTGGACTATAAACTGTTCCATGACTGCATGATCCCGCCTTGCCCTACTAAGTCTTACCCAGGTAAATGATCGTTTGATGAATTAAAAGATATGAAATTTGAATAAATCATAGTTACCCGGATCGAAATTTTTACCATATAAAAGAAAAAGACATATTTCATAGCACATTTTCTTGTACAAGGTTTGCCAGAGCATGTTAAGCGTCAAACAGTTTGGATATTGTGTTACGAGTGTGTTGAGGCTGCTGCAATTGGCTATTTGTCCTTAGTTTTAAAAAATTGAATTAATTTTATAGGTGTTTGGGAGGTGCCTATGGTAATGTGGCAAGACTTGAACGGCGGCCGATGCTCCATGGGAGACGCTTGTGCGAACCCATCTGATGCTGAAGGCGTATACAAAATGATCTTGAAGAACTTTGACCGGCACTACACAACCAACAGGTGATATTTTTTCTGCCAGTTCTGGTTTTTTAATCAGTGGAGTGTACCATAAGTTATTTGTCCTGTTCCGGCTATCGACTGCAGTTACAAAATTGTTTGAATATTTATAAAACGCGAACGGAGTGAGAAAGAAAGATCGCTAGAACTGTAAATCACTGAAGGTACTTATTGTATCTGACGAATAGAAAAGTAATCGAAACTCAAGTTCAAAAGTATCAAACACGGTACTTACGAGAGGCGGCTGATAAGTTCGCGGGCTAAGGTACTTAATGAAAGAAATATTTAATGCAATATTTTTTTTTCTTCAGTATAATCCCCCTCAAGTGAAATGCACTTTACATATTGGGAATACAGTGCTTTTTAGCCATTAAAAAAATATTCTTAGCTTTCTCCTCGAAATGGGTTTCTACGACCGCCTTCATCTCATTGTTGTCCGAAAATCTTCGTCCCCTTAACTCCTTTTTTAAATTTGAAAAAAGGAAAAAGTCACTGGGCGCCACGTCCGAACTGTAGGGTGAATGATCAATCTCCTTGAATTTTGTAGCTGTCAGGGCATCCCTCGCAACCCGCACCGTTGAACGGGTGCGTTGTCTTGCAGAAACAGCACTCCACGCGCCAACTTGCCACGTCTCTTCTTTACGACTGCTTCACGTGGCTGGCTTATTAAATTTGCATAATACTGGCCATTCATAGTCGTCCCCTTAGGCAAGTTATCAATGAGCAAAACTCCCTTGCCGTCCCAGAAGATGGTAGCTAAAATCTTCGATAACTACTTTTCCACTTTAAACTTCTTTGGATTCGGGATCATATTGACGAATCCATGTTTCGTCAACGGTCACAATGCGATTACAAATGTCGTCCAAATCGCCCTGATACAGCTCTAAAAAATCTTTACTACTCTCCAAGCGTCGCTGCTTGTCGAGCGGTGTGAGCATTCGCGGTACCCAACGCGCACAATTTTTTTTATGTGCAAATGTTCATACAAAATGTCATCAACTCGCTTTTTGCTTATCTGAAGTTCTCTGATATCTGCTACAATTTAACCCTATGGTCATCCAGTACAATTTTTTCAACGTTTTTAACATTTTCTTCAGTGAGGACCGTCAGAGGGCGGCCCGGGCGGGGTCGTCTTCACAGCTTTCCCTTCCTTGTTGAAATAGTCCTTCCTTGTTGTGTATGAAGGTGTAGAATCCTTAAGAACCGATAACATCTCTTCAAAAATGTATTTCGACGTATTTCCTTTTTTTACTAGGAATTTTATCAGAGAGAGCGCGGTGCTCTAAATTGCAAAAGAATTTTCAGTTTTCGATGACATGTTGTTGTTTCTCGTTCCAGGAATAGAGTTTTAATAAATCAAATAAAACAAAAATGTGGTATATATGCTAAAGATGAACCTTACAACTAGTAATATCAGTAACGAGGTGATTAGTCCTCGCTTTGTACCTTAGGCCGCGAACTTATCAGACGCCCCTCCGCGCGCTAGCTGGTTGGTACTCATGTGTTTTTTTTTGGTTTCCAGAGCTCCATTTGGTCTTTACTACCACGCTGCGTACTTCACACAACCTCATCACAAGGAAGGGTTCATTATGTTCTTGGACTTCATCAACAGAATGAAGGACGTTTGGATAGTCACAAACTGGCAAGCCCTGCAGTGGGTGCGAGACCCAACTCCCATTTCCAGGCTAAATAACTTCCAGCCCTTCCAATGCGATTACCAGGTGCGTATCCATGTTATTATTGTTATACTTTTATCATCAGTAAAAAGGGAAGGTTAAGCGCCTCTACTAAGCGGCTGAAAAAAATTAAAACTGTTTTTACTTTTGCTAAATTTTTAAACGTAAATGTTTCTCTAGAAAATGTTTAGACTGTAGGTTGAACTGATTGAATGATTGAAAAATTTATCATAGATTACAAAAAAATAGATAGAGCGTAAATTATTTTATTCATGGTCGTTGCGTAACCGCAAACATTGCTTTTAACGCAAGTAAACCAAAATTAATGAACAGATTGACTTTGGTCAAAAATATAAATTTCACTGCTATCAATTTGATTTTTAATTTAAAATACCGTAATAGATAGGTTTATTTTATTAAAATATTTCAATAAGATCAATAACTAATACACAAACTAATAATTCGTAATTAATACAATTAATAGTAATTAGTAGTTAATTCGTCATTCGTTTAGTTTTAAGGTCGTTCGTCTAATTAAGATTTTTAACTAGAAATGTGTTAATTATATTAGACGATGCTACTACATTGCATTTACCTGCATTTACTTTCAGGACCGTCCTAAGAAGTGCAACAACCCGAAGGTGTGCAACCTCTGGCACAAGTCAGGTGTACGGTACATGAGAACGTGCCAACCCTGCCCTGAAGTCTACCCCTGGACCGGAAAAACTGGAATCAGATCATCACGCATTGACAACGAAATCGACGAATAAACATCTCAAGAAGCATGCAATAGTTGGTTAAAATTAAAACAATATGATATATTTATCTGAAATTATCAGATATTAATAAAAAATAAGTCTTTTGAGACAGGGATTATTTAATAGAGAACATTGAATTGCAAATACAAATTGTTTTGTCACCAATTAATGAGTGCCATTTAGTTATTGATGGTCACAAAGCAACCTATATTGAGATGTAAAAAAATTCGTATTCTATAAAAGTCAACTTTGTAGCTAAATATATTTTATTATTATTATTTTGTATTGGAAACTGTGATACGTTTAAATGTTTTCAATCATTGTAGGCGAATGGTTTTAAAAATTTAAATTTTTCAAGAATTTTAATGATCATAAGATAATTTCCTATTTTGTGTTCGCAAATAAAATATTAGTTAGATGTGTATTTTAGTTTAATGTAACGAAAAACAATATATTTTTGTCAGTGTGATGAGATTTCAGTATTTTTAAGATTTTTTACTGAACGTGTGTTAATTTCTTTTCCACAATTACCATTTTCGAGACAATAACGAAAGCCATATTTAAATTTAGAAAATATTTTTTTTGAATGTATTTTCTGATCTTGCCAGCTTTGAGGTTGACACTGCCTTTAGGAGTTATTGTAAATATTAATTTTAAGTTGTAGTTAATAATTTTGAATAAGAAACATCGTTCTTGTGCTGAGCAAAAACTACCATCTTTTAAACAATCTTGGAAGTAAAATTATCACTTCAAATTACGCTATTAATGTAATAATAATGATTGGTATCTTTACCCATCAGAAAAAGAGATAAATATGAAAATTACTTTAATCGGCCTAATCTATTAATGTTCTAAATGAACCAAATCTAAAATGTGATAGTTTGTGCTTTCAAGCGTGTGGGAATCTGATAGCTTGATTGGTTTGATTTGTCAAGCAGAAAAACAGGAGCGTTGTATAGACGTCTGCCTACATCGCCGCTGTGATGCAGCACATGTCTCTACGACAGCTCGTATTATGAAACAAGAACGAAACACTATCCCAATATCTTCCCAATCGAGATTACAGCTTCATTTCAATAATGAAGCGAACAAATTTACGTACCTTTTTATAAACTCTAGGTTATCTTGCACCGAATTGCGGTCAGATCAAACGACCGCATCGAAAAAGTGCTTTATATTTAAATAATAAATATGCAATAATATTTATAGGTTTCGTCTTATATATTGTAAATACCATAGTTGTAGTGTATTTAAACTTTTTAGACTACTTTTTTACATTTTAAAAATTGAAACTGATTTAATTTCCTAATTATTTAAATTTGATTTTACCCTTTGCTTGTGTTAATTGTAATCGATTTGATTCTGAGATTAATTTTGATAACAATAAGATCCCATTCTGCGTTTTTAAGGTCGTTCCTCTATCTGTAAGGCTTACCCTATTTATGCTAAAAGCTGTACGTCTGTAACGACCAGTGCGATCAATAAAATGCTATAAATAAACAAAATCCTCTTTTATTTCTAAAACAAACTACATATTTTTTAATTTTAATGATGGTCATAATAGTTTATTAGTTTTGTTTTTAATTTTGAATTGTCCGTTTTAAAAATTTGGAAAAAAAACAATTTGGTTCTATTAAAAATTTGAAAATGTTACTTTTTTGAAGTAAAAATGTTGTAAAAATAACTTGAATTACCTTGAAACATGTGCTCTTGACCAAGCCTGGCCGCCATATGAAAAAATAATTTTCAATCATAACACCTGCCTTACCATTGACATTTGGAAAAATTCAAGGTCCCTTAAAACATATAAAGCAGTGACGTCTTTGTCATACCTGCATTATCTGTGATACTATTCAGCAGTTTACTCGAGGAAATATACTAAAGATAAATAACATGATACGATATAAGAAGATTGTATTACAATTATCGATTCTTCTATCTTGTCAGACATTTTGCCATGAAGTCGAATTCTATCCTTCGCAATCTTTGATAAACCAGCAAAATGATAAAACTGATTCCATGAGAAGCAAAAAACCTAACAATGCACTTAAGATGACTAAAGAAACAAAGAGAGATCTCCAAGAAGATATCAAATGGAGGACCTTCTCACACGAAAATGAATCTGAAAATTTTAAAAAGAAAACTGCTAAAAGGGCTGCAGATCCGGTTTTCTACGGTCATCCAAAAACCCGTGAAGAGATGTGGAATGAAAGATTTCTTAACAAAAGTACAATATTTGACCAAACCCCGTCACTAATCAAGCTGATCCATAATATAACACTCACTTACCTACACGACTGCACACCAGTAATTCTATACGACAGTCAAATAAAGTCTAAAGAGAGTTATTTATTTCAAAATTTGCTAAAAGACTTTCCAGTCTCGTTCGTACACGGTTTTATAAATAACCATAGTAAATTAGAAGAACCTAAGCTTTTGCTTGAGGTGAGAGAATGTCTGCATTTCATTGTATTTTTGTCGGACGTGGAACTTAGTGCGGAAGTTTTGGGGAAGCAATCTGAAAGTAAAGTGGTGATAATTGCAAGATCATCGCAATGGGCTGTGCAAGAGTTTCTTGTAAGTGCGATGTCGAGGATATTTGTGAACTTGCTGGTAGTCAGCCAGAGCTTACAAGACGATGAATCTAAATCTATGGTAAGTAACTTTAAATACAGTGAGTTAGGAAGTTGCATAATTTTAAGTCAGAGGTACTGGTAAAAGTAGTATAGCCTTATTTAATGAGCTTATAGATTATAGCTTTTCATTTCAGGAAGCTCCATTCATTCTTTATACTCACAAATTGTATACAGATGGATTAGGCGCTAGCCTTCCAGTTGTTCTGAATTCCTGGTCTCATGGCAAGTTCTCAAGGGAACTAAACTTATTCCCACAAAAAATGGTGCATGGGTACGCCGGCCATAGGTTTTTAGTTGCCGCTGCTCATAAACCACCGTTTGTTATAAAAAGGTACATTATTTCAGACTATTTGGGAGAGATATAGCTTTACATTGTCATTAGGTGGTTCTCTGAGATTTTTCCATGTCTGACCCTTTCACCGCCTGTTTAATTTATAAGACTTTGGCGTTGAAAACATTTTACAATTTGAACAATTTAGCAGGTTTTCTTTTGTCATACCTAATTCACATGATAATTTTATGTTTTTCAGAATCAAGGCGGACTCTGATGGGGGAAACTCTAAAGTAGTTTGGGATGGCATCGAAATTAGGTTGCTGAAGCTGCTAGCGGAACGTAACAACTTTTCTATAGAAATCTTCGAACCTAGTGAACCAAGTTTGGGGTATATATCACTAAGCAGATTATCTAATAAATACCTACCCATGATAGTATAACATCTATTGAAAAATATATTTTAAAAGTAGATTTCACTGAGGTAGTTCCTTGTTTAAATTAACTTGCAGACCAGGTGATGCGGTATCCAAGGAAGTTATCTTAGGCAAAGCTGATATAGGTATTGCTGGTATGTACGTGACCAAAGAAAGGATCTTGCAAATGGACCTGACCTTTGCTCACTCACAGGATTGCGCTACCTTTCTTACGCTCATGTCAACAGCTTTGCCACGGTTGGTACCTACAATTTATTATTACAATTATCTACTTCGAATGAATGTTATTACAAAAGTTTTGCACTCTCATAAAAACCTCTTTTGAAAGGACAAAGTCCGTCTATCATTGAAAACTACACCAATAGAAATAAGATCTAGTTTTAAACTAATTTATTGTTTATTATGTTTTATTCTGAGTATAAAATTAAAATATAAAAAATTACTGGCTAGTATTCAAAGAGCGAAATCACTGCACTCTCTTTCAAGTTGGTTAGTCAAGAACATTTAAGAAAGTCCAAAAGATTGAATGAACATTTTTTTTTGTTATTTTAAATTTAAAAATTATTATTGAGAATGATTGGTAGTTGCGAGCGCAGGGGAGACCAATCATTAATCCATGGAATTTGCATTTAAAAGAAAAACATTCCGTATTTCAAATTATATAAAGTATCCTCGTAACTGGTAATAAATAAACTGATATCCAGCCGACGGTAACAACGAGAATGCACGGGGTAGTGATTGAAATAGTAACATTGAGTTGCATTCATGATTTAGTGAATGTTTAATAATTAAAAACCTTAAGTATTTACTACTTAGTGATGTTTCAGATCATTAATGTCAGTAGGTACCTTACGAGGTACCTTCTCAGAACAGAATAGACTGGCAAACTATCATGTGTGTAAGAAAAACATGGCAGTAATATTATATCCTATGTACCATTTTACATAAGTTGACCAAAAATTAATTTAACAATATCATTTTCCAGATACCGAGCAATTCTTGGACCGTTCCATTGGACAGTTTGGGTTGCTTTAACATTTACCTATCTCTTTGGTATATTTCCTTTGGCATTCTCAGACAAGCACACTCTTCGTCATTTACTCGACAACAGTGGGGAAGTAGAAAACATGTTTTGGTACGTCTTTGGGACATTCACAAATTGTTTCACTTTCGTTGGAAAGAACTCTTGGAGCAAGACTACGAAAATTACAACTAGGCTGCTCATTGGTTAGTTTTCGTTCCTAACTCCGTTCTAACTTTTACTACATTGTAATTGTCTTTATTTGTGTTCTGTACATGATTTAAAGTTTTTTATGCATTTTAAGGTTGGTACTGGCTTTTCACAATAATAATCACCAGCTGTTACACTGGTTCCATAATTGCATTTGTGACGTTACCAGTTTTTCCTGAAACTGTCGATACCATCAAACAACTTCTACTTGGATTTTATCGGGTCGGGACATTGGGTAATTGGTGAAATTTACTTATTTTCGAGTATTTAAATCAAAGGGCCTTTTTAATTAGAAAAACAGAATCGATAGGTAAATCAAAAATCTCTAATTACGTGTTTGTAATTAGGCCCTATATATACTACTCAAAACAAATAAGAGCCACGAGGTATTTTGTCTGTACCATGAAAATAATAAAACCAAAATATATTTTTTTTGTCTCCATAGCGAAAACTAATGTTGTTTTTACCGTGTAGACCAATAAACTTATTCCAATAATAATGATTAAAAAGTTTATTTGCTTTTGAAAGAAAAAAACAACAAGGTTAAAAATAAAAACAATGTAAAGTTACTGAAAACAAAAGAAAATACTCCATGCTCATCTTTTAGTAACGAGTATGCCCTCCTCGTTTCGCTAAGCACTCCTGAAGCCTGGAGTGCATGCTCTCAATCAAATGTCTGACATTTTCCATTGGAATCTCTTCCCAGGCCCTTTTAACAGCGTTGATGAGTTGCTGTTGGTTGTGGATTTCCTGATCACCGTCTCTAACTCTTCGTTTCAACTGATCCCACATGTGCTCTATTGGATTTAAGTCCGGACTGTTAGCCGGCCACGGCAAGACTTGAATTTGAGACGCTTCCAGTACAAACCGAGTCGCTTGAGCCGTGTGAGCACGAGCATTGTCTTGCATCAAGATGAATCCAGGACCCGCTCGCTGGGCAAATGGGATCACATGTGGTCTGACAACTTCCTCAAAATACCGCTGAGCAGTAACAGTACCCTCATTTAAAATAGCGAGCTCAGTTTTGCCGTGTAAGCTTATCCCGCCCCAAATCATTACATTTGGATCACCAAAACGATCGACTTCATGGATGCAGGCTTCTGAAAATCTCTCGCCGCGTCTTATCCATACTTTGATACGCCGATCGTCGTTAAAAATTTAACTTTGCATTCGTCTGTGAGGAGCACCATGCCCCATTGGTTTATGTCCCAGTCCAAATGTTGACGGGTAAATCTTAAACGATTTGCACGATGATTTCTGGTTAATGGAACACGGACAACTCGCCTTCTTGATGCCTGCTGGTCTTCATGCAATCGATTACGAATAGTTTGGTCACTGACACGAGTACCCGTTGTGAGCCGTAAACGATTTTGCTGCTTGCGGGCCGTCGTTGTGCGATCTCGGCGCGCACTTAATCGAATGTAACGATCCTCTTGAGCTGTTGTAATGCGAACTCTGCCCGAACCAGGTCTTCTTCTAACACTGCCGGTCTCTTGGAAACGATTCCATAGATTTTGAATAGCTCTTCGAGAAAATCCCAATTGCAAACCCACAGATCGCTGCGAATGACCTTCTTCAATCATTGTAACGGCTCTGGTTGCTGTCAGCGAGTCCATATGACGCCTGCGTGCTTGTGGCATATTGCAAAAGATGTTTCTGACTCGAGATATCAATGAACTCTGATAATTTCTAATAAACCAAGAAGCTAAGAAAAGCAAAACGACAAAGGAAATGGAATCAAAATTTTCAAAAATAATTTTAAATCAAATTTTATTTAAAATTGTTGCCAGCATTAGATGAATACTACAATATTAAAAAGTTTAGGTATCAAAGAGTTTTCATACTCAATATTTCACTACTTTCAATATGTAAATGTTTAATCATTTACACCAAAATGAAAAAATACCTCGTGGCCCTTATTTTGTAGTTTGTAGGTATCAAACTACAATATTTTTTTAAATTCGATTTCCTATTTAAAACGGCCGTAAATCTACTTAAGGCTGTAAGTTAAGTATTACATTGTCTTTTTTTGTATTAACTACCATGACTTAGATTTAACAATGAATAACTTACTCGCACTTAAATATGATTTGTAATGAATGTTTATGTTATAGATAAAGGAGGTTGGGAGAAATGGTTCTTTAACTCGTCAGATCCTCCAACGAATAAGCTTTTGCATAAGCTGGAACTGGTCCCGAACGTCGAAGCCGGCATACGAAACGTTACCAAAGCTTTTTTCTGGCCTTACGCGTTTTTGGGATCTCAAGCTGAGTTGGAATACATCAAGCAATCTAATTTTACTACAACTAAGTTTGTATTGTTGATCTAATGTAGAATGAAATATACTTTGATTAGTTCTTAGCCATCTGTCGGAACGTAAGTTTCTTGAGATATGGATAGTTGATTTGGGTTACCATTAGGCGGGCTATGTCAACTCCTGCAGTAACTGCGATTCAAACTTCAATGTAGGAAACCAAGACACATTAGTAACATTAGTAAGTAGTAGTAGTATTAGTAATTTAGTATTGTCATAATTCATATTGTTCTAGGTCCAAAAGAGCAGTTCTACATATTTCCGATAACTGTTTTGTTCCTTTTGGCGTATCACTTGCTTTTCCAAATAGCTCTCTGTATTCGGCTAAGCTGAATAGTGATATTATGAGGATATTCCAGACTGGAATTTTAAACAAAATCGTCGATGAGACTCGCTGGGTCATACAAAGAAGTACTGCTGGAAAACTATTGGCGGTAAGAATCCCTACGTTTAAACTTTTCTTATATAATATGGTCATAACACAAATATTATCACAGGTTAAAACTGTTAAAGAAAATGCTGTAAAAGTTGTGTCAGTAGAAGAAAAAGGGCTGACGTTAGAAGATACACAGGGCATGTTTCTGCTGTTAGGAGCTGGCTTCGTCATTGCCGGAGCAGCCCTTTTATCTGAATGGATGGGCGGTTGCACCAGAAAATGTAGATCTCTGGCGAAGAAAGCTCAACCATCTAGCTCAGGTTCCCGTCAACAGCTTCTTCCTTCAAAAAGATCTAGTTCTTCCACAGAAGTAAAGGTCATATCTGACGATGATAGCAAGTTGAATTTTGATACGCGCTCAACATCTGTTGAATCCAAGAAAACTTTAGACGGTCAACTTATTCATGTCACGCAAGATAATATAACAGTCCACGACAATCTGGACTCGCACGATTGGGAGACGAGGTCTAGTTCTGCGGATCTGGATCGCGAAGTTAGAGAGATCTTTGAAAAAGATCGCCAAAGGAGACTTATACATTCGTCGGATGGTATGCCAGATTCAGCAGGGAACAGAGAGCCAACAGCTTCAAAAGGAAATTTCGGGGATCACCTTCACAACTCTACTTAGATAAAAATCGCCCTGGACATAAAGTTTATTGTACTAAAATTAAGTCACAAAATGTAGATAATAGAAAAGGGTAAATAAAATTTCACAAATGACATCCAACTCTTTATTATCTTTCGAACAGTCATCAAAATAATTTATAACAATTTCCTAACACTGTCGATTAACATTAATTTTCAATCAGCCACTGAGATGTTTGTCATCCTATATTTATACACAGGGCAGAGGGCTGCCTTAACACAGAAAAAGTGCCAAATGACCTTATAATGCAATATTTGGCCCGGCCTTATCTTAAAAAATAATTATACAACTATGACTTAATCATCGAAAGACATCTTTGAAAAATAATCATACATGCCTTCCACATCAGTAAAAACATCCGTAAAATACAACAGTTTTTTTTTGCATTCTTAATCAAAATCAAACAAAAGTATATCTAATCCTACCTAAGCATTTTGATACATTTGTATTGCACAACTGATGTTATTAGAAACGATACTGTGAAAATCGATTTGAGTATTCAAGGATATGTATATAATTGTATATTCCTATATTCTATCAGGGTTGTTCGTATAACTGTGAAGCAATAGCAAAAAGACTGACTATCATTCAATAAAGACTGTAATAAAGTAAAGACTACTCCCTAAACGATACAACAAACTGATGAATACTTAAACTTAAACCTATACTCGGTAAATGCAGTGTACTAACATTTCTATTTTAGAAAATAAATTAATCGGATATATCCTTTGCTATTGGCACACAGCAAGACACAAAGGTAAAACATACACAAAAATAGATACATCTAAGAAACAAACCAAGCAAACTATACACAAACACACAACACAGTTGTGCGTTCGTATACGTTAATAATAAAGTATCATTATATATTTTAATTATAAATAATTTAACTTGCACACATTCCCGATAGCAAGACTCACAACCTCGGAAATAATGCTCCCATTACCAGCTTACCTTCAATACTATTTATACAGATATAATAATAATTGGCCGCAAATATGTACTGATGATGATCAGAAACATTTTGGGCGCACAGATTTACCAAAAACAGATTTCTGGTATGTAACATACACTCAGATTTTGTGCAATTACCTACATATTACAGATAAATTATTTATCCAGTGCCTAAGGTGTTGAGGGAGGTAAAAAATATGTCAAAGATGATGAACAATGAACATCAAATGTAATACTCGTAACATGCTATGACGAAATTTTGAACTAACGACTTCTATGAAGTCGAGGAAGTACTGAGAAACAATCCCCACCCAAGCTTTTGAAGGCTTAACTAAAGGTTTGGTGAAGGATTTATATGCACCCATTTTCTTTTGCTTTGACTCCAAATAATTACAATTGAGCAATTTTTTATTGAACAAAGCATATCAACTTTCAGAGAGGAACGCTTAGGAACAAACGACCGAAAACCACTCTAAATAACGCACTTTAGAATCTCAAAATACAAAGGATTGCAACAGTGTAGTGTAATTATCATATCACATCAACAACTTGACACTAACATTAAAAAGTGTACATGTTTTATAATATACGTATATACTTCCCTAAACACGGGTCAACATTTATTATGCTTCAGTATTAAAATATTATTTCGTTTTTAATACTAATCGTGTATATTAATTTACAATGCGAAAATACATTTTTCCTTATGCGTTCAGACTTAGAACTTTCGAACTGGTTACATCCCTGTACCAATTCAACAATATTTTACAATTTTGTTATTGTGATTTGAAGATAGTATACCGAATAAACACCTACCTTATTAAATTACACACATTAATACGTCCTATGTTACATTTTCATTATCTTAGCGTTTGATGTTTAAATACATACCCGTTCAAATACCGTCGCAATGGTACAGTCATATTAAAATGTAATCATATCTTAGGCGACCCATACTATGATTATATATTATATATCTACCTATTTGAGTCCGATTACATGATGTATTATCTTGTGAGAGCTAATATTGTGTACCATTGAAAAACTAAGTACTTTTTAAATTGTATGCTTTTAAGTTACAATGATTAACCGAGATTAATCACTGCTAAAGTTGGCGGGGGAAATATATGTTTACATACACATGGCCTAAAACCTTTTAAACTAAAGGCCCCGGGCAATATGCCACAGTTTATGTCAATAACATTTCTTATTCTAGGACAAAAGGACTGTAATTCAGTGTTTAAAATAACGTTATTCGCCTTAACAAACGTTCACCATAATATTTACAGGTTTGATAGAAAAAAAAAAAAAGATCACGAATATTCAAGAGATAGATGATAAATTTTGTCTAGAAGCTTTGTATTATACAAAAATGGTAAAAATGTTAAAAATGTGGTACAAATAGGCACTGTGAGTAAGGCATCTACAGTGAGACAAGATAAAGGGCAAAGGGCGAAAACACCGATAGCCTATTTAAAAAATACACCATTTTTAATATGAATCAAGGCGTAAAATAAATTTGAGTTTTACAAGTACGGATTCTAGGATACAATTACGTCTAAACACAGGGCGGATTGTGATTTTCGTTTTTAGAAAAATACATCTTTAGTGAAAAATAATTTGTGATAACTACAATTTAGATACATAGCTGTGATAATTGGTTGTACACTTCAGATCACAGTAACAAAATAAGTAATGTACAACGAATTTTTTTTTTTCTAGTAACCTAATACAGTGACTAAAATACAAAATTACGACTAATACAGTATGTAAAATGACAGGACCGCGCCACTTTTCTCCATAATGGTAAATAATAGTTTAGACGGATAAAATCGTTACTTCGTAATATGGAAAAAAGTGAGTATATCTTGTACAATAACAAACTGTATACTTAACAAGTAACGCCATCGTGTAATGATGATACTCGAAATTGACTTTATATTTGGTCTTGATTCGCACACGCTTATATATGAGTTTTTGGAAAATCAACTAAGTTTCACGGATGGAAAATAACATTTAGTCTCGGGGAAAAATCTATGACAATTTCCGGATTTTTTTTAATATATTAAAAGGACTGTAGTGATCAAATGTTGAAAAAAAAAAGATTTAAACAAGCACTCTGTTTTGTAAAGAACATTTCTAGCTGTAATTTGTGTAATGTCTTATATAAACTGTGTTTACATACAAGTGCTTACAGTGCAAGTATTATCATAAGATTTTTAAAGCTTCGTGTAGTTAAATTTATACTCATCCCTAGCTAATAATATACGGCTACTTACGTTACATTCGTTCCTAACGGGACGTGTATACATAATTATATGTAAATATTATATTTCCATGTATAAATATGTCAATAGATACTGTATATTTTACAATATATAATTTAATATCTTCTGTGATGACACTACGATTACTTATATTACAAAGATTCAAAGTTCGGATGTCACACTATTATTATTTTTAAATGGCACAAAAAACTTTTAAAACACTAACACAAAAGTCAACAGTCGTTTTAAGTGTTACACGCACTTTACACTTTAAAATAGTCTTGTGTTGGCGCACTACTTGACTCCACCTGGCGGCCGCTACTGTAATACAACAACGTGCAACTTATCTCCCTATTCTAACCTCAATGTACTCTATTGATCAAATTGACTAACTTTAAGCTAAACAATGGCACGGATTGCACATTATAACGATGCTTATTTACAAAGGAATTAAAACACGTCAGATGCAGAAGTATAACATTAAAGGACGTTTGCAACTAACCGCGGGAAACATTGACCTCTACATTCACGTAGAACCCTTAATTTTAAACACTTACTATTTACTTCAAGTGTATTCGCATGTGCAATAATATCTATAATTACGTATCATATAAGGATAAAGTGATATTGAACATTTAATTTTGTAATAACATCGATTTCTATAGAAATCATCACAACAAGGGTCATTATGCTAACTTACTGCTCTTCAAAAGGGCTTATAAAATTTTGTTGAAACATGTGTCTGAGTTACGGATAGTTAGTTCGACCGCGCCATCAGAATTGGGAGCACCCTTACAATGATGCACTTTTAGATTTGTAGAATAGAAGACCGTAGCACTGACTGAGCACCAGTCCATCGATCCTAGGACGGCGAAGGCCTGACATCGCCAGGGAGGGATTTAGCAGTGCGGGTGTAGTGGCCTCGGGTAGGTCCCGAAGGCCTCGTAGCCTAGCTATGTGGCCCAGCCCTCGATCCGCGGCCGCTTCGTATGGGGCTGCTCGTAGTCCAGGGGGACAGCGTTTGAATGCCGCATGTCCTGCCCAGCTGGGGACCCTAGGTTGCTAGAAGATACTGATCCTGAAATATACAGATATTAAATTGAACTTAATATATTATATTAGATATATATTATATAGATATTATATATAGATAGATATATGTTATATAGATATTATATTATATTGGTTACAAAGAGACTGTAACTGGTTACTGAAAGAAGGTGCTTTACTAGTCTCTAGTTGGTTGATTAGAAATCAATCGTGGCTAAAATTGATTAATAAATCATTGCTAACTAATGTGTAAATGATCATACCATCGATGACAGACAGTTGGTGTGCGGGCTGTGGCGCGGGCGCTGGCGGTGGGCGATGCATGAGGTCGGGCGCGCGGGGCGGCGACACTGGCTCTGCCTTGATCTTCACGTTGCTGGGCGACGCGGCCGGCGGCGGAGTCCCCGCTCCACCCAACACCGGCAGGCTACTGCTGCTTGACAATACAAACTACATGTTAATATCACAGCCACAGACGAAAATTGACAAAAACTCAATAGCCAGTGAAGCAATTTTTATTAGCAAAAAAAGGTTGTTATACGTTGATCTTTAAAATATTTGTGAGGGCATTGCATGATTTAACTCGGGTATACTTTATGATTACTATTATGATTTAAATACTAAGACGAATGGAACTTGATCAAATTATCGGATTGTTTTGGTCGATCACTGTCTTGCCTCGAGTTTCGGATATTTGATGGAGTAATTAAAACAGATTGTAAATCGAAGCGTTACAATCTCATTGTCAATAGATAACACCGTCGGTATGAGCGTGTAATTACTCCGCTTTTGCGCAGCCGTGCGTATCGATTGATCGTGAAAGTGATTTATATTTTATTGGCCTTGCTGTCAACAAAGAGGCCCCCTTTGTCGCCGTGCTTTGGTTCTTTCGCAGGGGGCAGGGTAGTTAATACAAATTGGCTGATATCAAGGTTATACGGAATGAAAGAGGTAGTTTTGTGACTAAACGTATCAGCTCCGGTAGCCGTGATCGTCTAGTGGTTAGGACCCTACGTTGTGGCCGTAGTAACCCAGGTTCGAATCCTGGTCACGGCAGTGATAAACTGTCGCGGCGGAGCTTTAGTTTTGATTTAAAAACATTTTTTATTTAACAGACCTCTTTGTATTCAGTACTCAGCTATCCCCATTTTTATCGCTGTAGCTATAAACCTAAGGTACAGAAACAAAATTAAAGGTCATGTATTTTTTTTCTTCCGCTTTCAATCTGAGCAAGAATTAAAAGTGAAAGTGAACCAGTTTTAGAATGTCACTGCTTTATTTACAAGTGTTATCACCAGCTCCGGTAGCCGTGATCGTCTAGTGGTTAGGACCCTACGTTGTGGCCGTAGTAAACCAGGTTCGAATCCTGGTCACGGCAGTGATGAGCTTTAATTTTACGAGTGTGTTAAAACCTTTTTGCTATAGGAGTATGCTACTATTCTAGCGCGTATTAACTTAGCATTTATCTTCAATACTATTCCAATCGTAAGAACAAATAATTTTTGTCTTTCAGCATGACCCAAAAAAAAATATACAAATCACTAGCCGTAAATTAAGAAGCGTACATTCAAAGCGAACACAGATAGTATCGAAGTGATCACAGACATGTACCTGTTGTGCTGTAGCGTCTGAAGCTGGTGAGCGCCCCAAGTCAGTCCTATGCCCATGTCCGGGTTCATGCTGAAGTCCTGTGGTCCGAAGTTGCCGAGTCCCGAGTAGCTTAGCGGTGTCTGAAACATTAGAATAGAATCTTCAAAGTCTGGCTTTTTGGTTTAAGTATAGAGAACCACCTAAGCTTTAAAGTAATCCCCATACGGATTTTTACCCTGATTGTGGATGAATTAAAAAATAGTTTTGAGCAGATTTCTTTAAACGTAGTTCAAGAGGTTTCTTGACACATACTCATATATAGATATATAGACTTTTCTTTGATAATAAAATAAACAAAGAGGTTACGGAATTAAGCAAACGTATGTTACGGTAAACTATTCAGGCAGATCGTATTCTTGCTTTTAGCCTTCGTTGTATAAATAAAATATTATGATTGAAACCTCGTCAAATTTCGTTCTGTACTATTATTTCATTATGAAAACATTACCTCTCCAGCGTAAGAAATGTCATCTTGTGGTGGCGGCATGGAAGATGGTATGACGACGCGTAAGTTGTTGTGTCGCGGCGAGTGATGCGGCGGCGGCGCGTGTCCGTGCGACTTGTGACCGTGTCGGTGCGGGGACGGCGCCGGGCCAGGAGATGGAGATGGCGTGCATCCGCCTCCCAGTGGAGATCCTGACCCTGGGTAACCGTTTGACATCTCTAACATTCCGCCGCTTGGGTACACTGAAACATTCAAACACGGTATAGATCTCGTTGTAATTGCTTATAAATTGATAAATTCGATTGGGATTGTACAAGGATTACCTGAATCGGTTTCCGAAGACGATGGCCGAGGACTGATTGAGGTATGCATTTGTGGACTAGCTTGCAGTAACGATTGATCATAGCTTCCAACTGGGACGCTCACGGGTAGGTTGTAGTTGCTGCCCGTCACACCCACTCCAACTCGGTTTCCGTTCAACTGGTTCCTTTGCATCATTATCTGGAATTCTTCGTCAATCTTGGAATACTTGGCTTCGGTGCGTGGGGTCAGATTGTATTCGGGCTCGGCTTCAGGACTGTCCGGTGACATCACTCCGTTCTTATGCTCTTTCTTCGTTAGTGCCTGAAAGTGTCAGCGAAACGAGCTCAGGTGGCTTGACGAGCCAAAATTTTGAATCTTGACGATATTAATTTTGGCATGCATTATTAGATTTCACCCTCTATACACACCATTAGTTTTATTAATATTCTAAAATGCGAAAAAAAAAAATCTAAAAGGTATGTAGTGGAGGGTTTAAATAAAAAGTGCTTAATAATTAAATAGTGACTACAAAAGTACGTGAAACTTTTTAGCGTACATTTGTGTGTAGTGTCGAATGCAATGACGCAACTCTGACCGTACCACTGTATCACATCCCGTAGTCAGGTAGGCGCGGTTAATCTAACATAAACACAAAAATATTTACAAAACCCATGCTGTACAAGGAAAAAATAACATAAATATTTAAGGTGTCTAGTCATAAACTGTTAAAACAAGGTGTCTGGTGTTTGGAGCTCATCTTACTTTAACAGGAAATAAACGGGGCATGCTGGTTTTTACTGGGAAGATCGTGTTTATCTACAGGGTTACAGGCATCGCCCTCAATTTCATCATCGACTTCGTAGTTGAATTTATTAATCAGTCTGCTACCGTAAACTTGTTAAGAGTATATCGACATATACCGGTCACAGGAAAACTATTGCTAGTTAGGATATTGTTATTTTAGTAGTACAAAAATGCATTAGGTTTGTGTTGTGAGTAATAAGCACGAAGTTAGGCTAGATCAAGATTGCATGGACATTGCATTGCGATCACGGACACACAGATGACGCCGTACTTAATGTACCTCGATGATATTCCGGTTCGTCAGTGACTCGTGCGGCTCGTTGTATTCAGTATACTTCAGGAGAACCTTGAAAGTAATTCATTAGGTTAGTAAAACAAACAATTTTTCAAGAATTAGTTTAACATCATAATATTAAAAAGTGAAGCTAAATCTTTGTCATGATTTCATTCGTGTAATTTTCGTAAAAATTTACACTTGTTTTGAAAATGACGCGGACAAAAGAAATTTGGTACACTTACAGATAATACGGAGAAGGAGTGCATAGAACTATTTTTTATACATTCGATGATTAAATAAATACAAAAACACGTTTCCCACACCACCATGCGTTGATATACAAAATTATACAACCACACCTACGACACATGACATGTGTGACTTTTGGCATGATATGGCTTTGTTGGTAGTCAAAAGGAGTTTTTAATATACTCTTTTGTCGAATTCCGACTACTCGGCGACTACTTGCTTTAGTTAAATAGAATGGTTCAACATACCTTGTCCATGTCAGTGCTTGCGTATTGGTAGAGCTTGTTATTTGAGCTGAAGATGATAAGAGCAATTTCACAGTCACATAGCACGCTCAGCTCATATGCCTTTTTCATCACGCCGAACTTACGTTTGTTGAACGTCACCTGAAAACAAAAACATCCTTTACTTTCTTTTGTCACTTTACCTTTTAAAAGTATAAGGTTTTTATATAAACTAAACACTAACTTCTATATAAATTAAAAAGAAACAACGTTTGATAAAGAGAACTTTTATAACACTACCCTACAAAGCCTACTTAAAACTTTTCCATACAGTATGCAAGTTTACGGTATTGTAACAAAGAGAGACACAGTTCAAATGCTAGCTAAAGTTTAAGCCCTTTTTGTGGTATTGTGAAGACGACACATTCAGTGATACAAAGCATTACAAATAATATTTCATATATCTTTTATAAAAAAAGGCTTTTCCATTACTTAAATAATACAAGTATGTTAATTTGTAAATTAAACTTCATTTATGTTTTTTAAACTATAACATTTGGTTTTCTGTTTGATAGAAACGAACACCATTTTAGGTATACTACAGTATTAGCCAGTTTGGATTTAAGTATCAGGAGTTTGGCGCCTGTTTATTTACGAGTTTCTTAATATATTTTGCTAGTGGCCGGTTTTTTTATAAATAATTAAATTAGAGCCAAAGAGAAGACGGGTATTTTTGTCAAAGTCCTTTGTGCTCGGTTTCCAAAGTTTTAAACGGTCGGAACTCTCTTTTATCTTTGGGAATTAATGAAGTTTGGTTTCAATTTCCAACAGCCTGTATTTGAGATTTTGATTTTAGGTAAATCTTTACGTATTAAAGAAGGTATTCTTTTTAATCTAAGGATCTGATTTGAAATAACGACCCGACCAATTCGGTTGCATTATCTACAAAAGTTTGAAATAAATTAATGTACATACAAACACCGCAGTTTTGTGAAAGAATGAAATCAATAATCATATTTGTAAGTAGAACCAGGTTCAGTGAAAACCGAATTTGTTCCTTATTTTAATTATGACTCGCTGTCATCCAATTAAAGCAATTACAAATTAATTATTTCACCGCCAGTGGGACGATTGTACGCACACCTATAATTTACTGTTCAATATCCTTGATTGAATAGAAGCTTTTAACTTTTCTATCTAATCTTATAACATTTTTACATTACCGCAATGACACTAGAAAGGTTGGAAAAGCTTTTGGAATCTAGAAGGGAAAAATATACGAAACAAGTCGAGCCGGTATTAATTTGTGGGGTTCAAAAGCTGTAAATGATCAAGTAATTAATAAATTACAAGTGCGAGGTCATTGTCCCGACGATAATGTTTTGCAGTCCGGGACTGATACGCCGCATCTGTTGGGTCAGACGTTGTAAGGTCGATTCACTCTTGGCAAACACATTTTAACAACAACATTTATTTACTGCTGGTTTTTGCATTAGCTTTTTCATCCTCAACGACAGTTTTGAGGATTTTGAAATGTTTGTTTAGATAGATTGTTCAGTAAAATATAGTTTGTTTATGACTTTCCCTCTTTGTTTATGTTGCTCTAATGATTTGGTATGTAACTGTATTATCCAGGAAACCGCAATGTAACATACGCGGGCACCTTGCTATCGCTGACCAGAAGGATTTTCCTGAACACCAGTTTACCTCATCCGCGTAAATTATGGATTCGAAGCACTTGCTCGTGTGTTTTTCCTCATTTAAAATAATTTCAGAATAATATTCAGCCGTTTAAAAAAAAATCTTTACTACCTCTCTTCTTTACTCATTCTTTTCTCTTTCAAACTTGAACTTGATAACTACTGAGTCTACTGTGTTAACGCTTTTCTAAAGGCAACATTTGTTGTTATTTCGTAATAATTTGTGATAGTAAAAAAATGAATATTATTATTATAATTGAGGGACGAATCTAATTTTTGTTTTCCTGTTTTGTAAATTTTGCTTGTGTTTTAAAAATTAACGTACTCGCGCTTATTTTAATCCTACGCTCGTAAAACGATCCATTTGACTAGAGGGCAGTGCATATTTTAATTAATCTTCAATTAAATCCCTATTCCTGGATGGCGAAAGTCGTGTTTGACGACTAGTAATACTAGCCAATCCACGTGATGCATATAATCATAAGTTTGAGAGATCGTATGAGGCTTAAGGGGGATCTCGAACACAAAAAGCTGATTCGTGCCCGTTTTTAAAATTTGGGCGTAGGATGTTCAGGTTAATTTTATTTTTCATTGAAGTTTAGTTCTTTCAAAATACCATGTAATCGATGACCTACCTGCCGATTCCGTTCATCTGTAATCCTTGATATTTGTATTTTTTTCCGTCCCATGGTGGCAGCAATCTTGGAGGGGGTTTGAGGAGCGGGGGGCGGAAGTATCGCTGCCGACTGGCTGGCTGGCACTGGCGACGTCAACAGCTATCTGCGGACAAAATAGAAAAAACAAATTTAAAAACTATACTGATAAAAAAATATGACACTTTTGGTATACAGGTCATAACAAAACTTGTACCTCATGTGCCTTTGTTATTATGATGTCCAAAATCAGTAGATAAATAATGCTTGCACATTTTATACAAACGGGTTCATAAAAAGAAAGAACGAAAAGAACAGAAAATGTATGACTTTTGTATCACCTCATTTTATTTTTCATAACGTCTTATTTCAAATATATTATATGAAGTCTAGCTCACTTAAATAAAATTAAAAATTACTCGAAAACTTATCATGAAATGAATCAAATACTTGAATCGAAAAACAACACGTAGACATGCTTAAAGCTCTACTTACATTTTTTATAAGAAGGTTTCGCGAATGCTTGACTAAGTGATGTAAGTAAAATGATTCGCAACGATTTTTCACAAGCGTGATGTGATTCATGAAATAATTACAAGGAAATTGCCATTACAACATTTTCTATCCACATTAAAGTTTAATTTCAGAACAGAAGCTTTCAGCTATGCCATAACTATTCTATATTCTAAATATGAGAATGTTACAAACATTAAATAATACTTTGTATTTTTCAATTAGAAATGTACATAATGGAGAATTTACGTTTTTTGTAATCAAAAATTTACAAAAATCAGCACTAAGTAGGTCATAACTAGTCGAACTCTGGAATGTATAAAAATTCCATGTAAATAGAAAAGAAGAGTTAGAAGCTTATCGCGTGTTTATCTTTGACATTGCTCGGTAAACGAATGCTGGTAGGCTTGGTAGGTGTTCAGCTGAAACGGGGTCATGTGGGTTGATAGTCGGGTCATTATGCAAATCTTCGCGGGCTAACTCTGCAAAAACTGTGACTAGTAAGCCATACCGTGCGGCAACTCTGTGCGGCCGACTTAAAAGCGATTTTTGATTGAATAACTAAGCGATATTGTGAAGAGTTATATGAAATTCGTAGTTGCGTCTGAAAACGGAATCCTCCTAAATCCTCAATAAGCGAATCTAGTCGACTTTATTTACTCGTTGTAAAACAATTCATGCCGTAGGATGGTTATTTTCCGTAACGACTGACGCAACTTCACCATGAAACAAATAAAACGAAATAATTTAATTACTGGGTAAATATCATGAAAAAGGTTTGAAAGCATTCACTATTTTTACCTAACTATTTCCATAAAACAAGTGGTCTACAATCTACTAAAAATAGATCGAGCTTGAAAGGTCATAAAATGCGTGGGTAGAAAACTCAGGGTAGACTGGAAAACTGAAATCAACCTTATCCTATCGGAGAAAAGTTTTAATATTTCAACTCGAAATCATTACTGTCTTAATAATCGGCTTTAAAATGCTTTGACGCCTGATTTGACATTAAATTAAATCAAATTTCAACTGAAAAGTACAAAAAGAAATTTTAAACCAAAAGGCGAGAAATAAAATAATTACTCTGCATCAAGGGTAAAACGAAGATTCATTGTAAAGACATTTGCTTGTTCCTCCTCCTCTTTATTCTCTGTAAATCCTTTCCTGCTAATCTACATGAGCTAGTGTGCATGCCTTCTTCAATGTGTTAGTGACCATGTTGTGTATGTAGATTAGCATAATTGAGCTAGAACTCTTCTCTTTTTCAAGTAAATCCTTACAGTCGAGATGTATGCAATATGAAAAATTAGGTTAGTCGTATCGCTAACTGGCGCTGACAGTTTCCGTTTTAATCAACTTTAATAAAGAGTTAACATTTAACATGATCACACACTTCAGTTGACACATGGGATTTTTTCTTGAGGTACGCGTGTAAGGGTGGCCGGGCAAAAGGGGTAACGGGGTGCCAGGTGTCGGGTCACTGTGTTTGTAGGTGGCTTGTTACGCAGCGATTACCCTAACGCCCCATCGGGTACAGTCATGGGCCGTGTTCAGAAGCTCGGCACAGCTAATAGCTTCATTAGGGACAAGGTCAGAACGCGCTAATAAATGCATTGCTTTGTAGATTACTTGCTGTAGTATTTTATAACACTAAGGTGGCTCAAAACCGCCGATGGGAAAACACAGTAGCTAATGGAAGCTTGCAATACCAGGGGCATCACTAACTATTTGCTATTTTAATTGCTAACTAAAATATCGTTTAAAGCCTTGAGCAGAACAGGTTTTCAGGTGCTACGGTTATGTGTTTTTTAAAGGTTTTCCATTTAAAAATGATTGAACGAACGAGCGAAGCAAGTAAAGTTTTCAAAGCTAATAGCTACTAGCTTTCTACTGGAGCAATCTGGCATACATGTATGTATAAATGTTAATCCGACGATAAGTCGTGTAGCGTTGCTCGGATCGTCGTGAAATTTGGTAGGCAGCTTAATATGACAAAAATAATGTTTATGTTTGAATAGGAGTCAAATCAGTAAACGAGTTCCCAAGATATAGGGGTCGCGAGTTTCAAGTTCATAGCGAACCACTAGCCACTTTTTATTGAATAAACTCGTTAAATAAAAAGAAAGGAGCAATTATACAGTAATTTAATAGAAATAAGCGTAAGTTAAGTTTGTGTAAATCAAAAAGTATCAAAGTAATTGGCGGTCTATACATATGTAACCATTATAACCTAACTTATTTAAGTGTGAAAATTTAGAAGTACATAGTTTGTACAATTGCGTTACGAGTAAATTAGCTGTAGGAAACAATAAGCAGATCCTACATCAAGGAAATTGTTGAGCGTTTGTCATTAAACGAGAGGGAGAAATCACAGAACAAGCGACCGTTAATCTGGAAAACAAGAATTTCTAGAAAGTTTATAAATTCGCAGTAAAACCTTTTTGATCCGGAAACAAAACTAAGTGCTTTGTTTTTAATACGAACCGTATGAAATTCTTACTACAGTGAATAGTTTGAAATTTATGCATTAGGTACGTAAATTATATGTACAGGAAACGTGAATACATTTCAATTTTATATCGCTTTGAAATTAAATGAATTTTCCATGTAATCCTCATATGCTAATGGTTGTTGAGCGTTTTTTAAACACGAGGCGTGAGAAAAATATACAAATACCGCTTTGGTTTCTAATGTTTTAAGATGGAGAAGATGTTAATTGAACTACTTATGGGTTTTCCCGCACGTAAGTTTTCAATAAGTTATCTTATTTTATTACAATCATTGTCTTCTTTAATTTCAGTAATACGAAATTAATGAGATTGCGTTATTAGAAATATTAATATGTGTACTGATTACATAGTATATTTCATGAGTATTTGAACTAACCAAGCTTTTAAGAAAACCAGTATACAAATATTTTCAAGGAACACAAAGAAGACAGGTGGTAGATCTACGTGTGAGTTTATCTAGGTTAGTACTACCCTCTTTTTTATTTCTGACTTGAAGTATTTCGCTGTGTTTCGGTTCGAGGGATTGGAGAGCCAGTGTAATCACTGGCACGAGAGGTGTCTTTAACTATACATGGGTGACATATTTTAGGTGCTCTTGGCGTTGTTATACATTAAGGTTGCGTCAATAGGCAGCAGGATCAATTTCCATCAGGTAAGCCATCTGCTTGTTTGCTTGTGATGAAGCATTTTTATACAAAGCGAATGCTGACCATTCATTGATATATGAGGGGTTGACATAGATGTTCAAATATATACAATTAATTTAACAGGTCGACCAATTTCTGTGTAGAATTCTCAAAAAACTCACGTTGGTTCGTAAAAGGTGATTTACCAGAAACATTTTGTATTGGATGTGCAAGGGTTAAAAATACAATCATTTTGTTACTGGAAAACATTTCAGTCAATATTTAACACTAAAAGCTCGTGGGCGTATATCCCAAACGCCTACGTTTATCGGACGTCACAAACAACCTATTTACTTATATAAAGTACAAACTCCTACTAACAATGCTCTATATGTTTACATTATCTGAACACATCGGCAAAGTGCAATGTTATCGCTAAACCCTTTGTGCTATAAAGCTTTGTGGTCGTGTTTTAATATTATACAATTTTCAGTTTATTTACTTCCAAAGTTGCATAACATCCATTTCCGTGTCAAAATACACCTATCGACATTTATTTAGCGAATCAGGCGTTAAAAGGCATCGCTTACACACAGTAAGTTTTTATTAAATTACTACTTTGTTAGATAATATGATATAAAAAATATGGATGGATAAATCCATGAAAACCGATTTAGAAATAAAAGGTTCGAGAAGTAAGTACATGAAAAAACCCCTTTTAAAACAGGGAAGTACTTTTGTTCTTTGTAAATTGATTTAAAAAAGAATCCTTCAATTTTGCATTCTAAAATAGGTCATTTCCTTTATACTACAGCCCGACAGTGAATTGATTCATTAAATTATGATGCTATGGGACAGTATGACAGCGTTCACACGATTAAAATTTAAACACTGTCTTGTAGTAAACAGTTCAAACAATTAATATAACTGTTTCATCATGCATAATAAAAAGCTAAGTCCACGAAAAGCTAAAACAAAAGATTTTCTTACATTATACTCGTACAACGATCGTTAAGTCATAGATCAGGGTTCTTAGATAAGACTATCGACTTAGATATTTCTAACATATGAAGGTTATATTAAGAGCTGGATACTACATTCATGAGTGGGATAGGTCAATTTCATTTTCCATTTACACACACAAATGTAAAACATGTTTGATGGAGTTCTTGAGACTTAAGATAAACTTACGTAAACAAAACATCAAAACTCTAGGTAGGAAAAAATATTTTGAAATCAGTAGCGGAAACATTTATTTAATTAGGAGATTTGTAAATAGATTTAAGTGTAACCTTTTTTGTTATAGAAATTTTTCCCTGTAAGTGACTTTTATCTTTAACAAAAATACATTAAATATAAATAAGAAATTCCCTTCAAATTTCCTCGAAGTCAACAGCTTGCATGGACACCTGTTTAAGACAAACCTTTATATCGATCAACTAATTGGACAACCTGTCTACAAACTAGTCTACGAACTGACCTCAGCCTAGGCAATAACCTTTGATTTATCACTTTACAGGCATTTAGTAGAAACAGCTACACACCATATAGCGAATGTATTAGTGGAAAATGCTGAAAGAATGTTGTTGAAAAAGCTTTGAAAGCTTTTGCAAATACTTTATTTCTGCCAGTTATCGCTTTTAAATATCTCTTAGTTCGTATTAATTTAAAGAATGGATTTCCTAGTAGTAGGCCTAAATATCTTTGGCTAGTAAGAAATGCGTAGTAGTAAATACTAGTAATAAAATTACAGCTTGGTCTACTTAGATTTTTTTACTGTGGATCAGTTCAAAATATCAAGTAAAATTGTGCTGGACCAGAAATTTTGACCTCTATTCTACATCATATTCTTATACTAGAATGAGACTTGATGAGGTCACTTTGGCGATAGCAGCCGAGCTGCGTAGAATCGGTTCCACACAATCACCTAAAAGTGGTCACTAAGAGATGGTTTAAAAGAAATGGGTACGATCACACGAATTTCTTTCCGGATTCATCCCCGATGATGATTGTTCGATAAAATGCAGATTAGGAGATATGCGTATTATACAAAATTTTCAGTAGAACGGTCAAGATACTAGTTACTACACTGAAAAAAATTGATTGCATGAGAATTGTACCCCCGTATTGCGAATCGCATATTTCGATTCGATTAGCATTCCTAGGATTAGGGGAACCGCTTCGAACGCTACAAGAGAACTGGTAGTTGTTCCACAAACTATATAAAATTAAGTAGCAATTACTATATTCATCGTGACTGCTTGCAAGAGGAGGATATAGATACTAGTAATGTTCAATACAGGCATAACATACAAGTTGACCTTGGTACTGAGGGAGCCGCATTCACGCACACAATCGCATCACTAACATTGTTTGCAATTAACAACTTTATCCTAGGGCGGTAGGGTAGAAATTCAATTAAAATGTTAAAGGAAAACATTGTTATGCATAAGATGCAGCAGGGAAAGTGCTGACTGAAACTGAAAATTCTACAACGTATTCTTGTAAAGGTATCTAATAAGCGGTATATATGTTATATATTTTATAGGAAACTTATATTGTTGTCGTTCCTAGATATTGGTTTTATATCTACAAGAGTTAAAAGCTGTTGGACTCCCTAGCTATCTTTCTAGTAATTCAGGCAGCCTAAATCACTCGTAGGAACACAACGCAAGCTTTTTCTTTAGTTTTTTAAATCTCACACGGAACGTTCATAAGTTGTAAGTTTGCGTGAGTTATTGCAGTATTGCATATCTGGTGACCTACTCATTCATGGCCACTCTTCGTAACGTATTAAAAATATAACTTTACACTATAGTAATTATTCATATTTATTTTATTTCAAAGTTTTTTCGTGTGAGTTGAGTAAAACCTGCCTATACATTTTTGGATTGAATGACAATATTCGGAAAAAGAAAATGAATTTCCCAATAGAATAAATCCCATACATAGATAGGATTATACATGCGCGGGTAAATAAAGGATACTCGTGGGCGTTACCGAGGCGTGTGTGCGTCACTAACACAGCGTTCCTAAAATTGCAGGACCTCTGTGTGTGTTGCACGTGGAAATTTGCGGAGAGCTTAATTAATATCCCGTTTCACTTAGCGGAGTGTTGGACTGGCTTATGGTATTTGTTATAAAATTTAATAAACATCAGATCGTCTCATTTCAATGAGCTCCCTGAAGGAAAAGTCTCGGAATGAAATTTACCTCGGATTAAAGGGAAGTTCTGTTAACAGTTAAAAGCTCACGACGCATTTAAGCTTTCTTAGAATTGAAAGTTAAAATTGTTTAAGTGAAATATTACGTCGAGTCATACTAGTATTAGTAAAACTACCTATTAAAGTTCATTATTTGAGCACTTTTCTGTTTTCAGTAAATTTTTTACCACATATTTATTTATTTATTTGATTATTTGACTCTCATGTTGGTAAAAATTAAAGAGGAAAAAAGTTGATCGAATGAGCAGCCTCGTAATTTATAGAACTTTATCGTCGTAAATCTAACTGAACTGAAGCTGAAGTAGTTTTTTGATGAATTGCCATTTGAGATCAACAAAACAGCCCGTCTTTGTACTGCGTCGCATGAGGTTGCTAAGCAACGCGTCATGGCGCAAGATGGCGCTGGTGACGTCAGCTGAGCTCGGGAGGGGGCGAGAGGGGGCAGGGGGGGCAAGGTCTCACGGCCGCCGACCGACACCGACGACGGCCGTGTCACTTCCCAATGAAAAAGAGATTCAAGACCCGAATTAAGGGCTGTCCTTGAGCCTCAAGCAAAGGTAACAGCGACAAACAAATGTCATGTTAGAATATCACGAAACAAGTCGGAATCGAGCGTGAAGTGCGACCCATTCGAATGACGTCAGAACGGACGAGTCGCCGAGTATCGTTCAACTTGAATTGACGGTACCAAACGTGCGGTAGGTGTGTTGATCAACATAGCATAACACATGTCAATAAATTTTACAGCCAAATTATTGAAAAAAATAGTTTTGAAATCACTCTCAAGCTGTACATACCGAGCCAGTGTCAATTTAGCTGTCGAATTTGCGTGGGGATACTGTTTATATGTAGCTATGGTGGTGTTTATGGTATTACAAATCATTGTTGCAAAGCGAGCGATCTGCGACCGACTGCCATGCATTACAGACATTACAGTAGCACGACTAGTTAGCCGTGAGTCGTGAGGTTTGGTGACAATTGTGAATGACGTCACCCGCATTGATAGCGGGGGCAACATATGTACCTACACTACCTACATACGTAACATACGACTATTTGGATTGGTAGTCTACATTGTTGTAGCAGCAAACACTTAAACTTCTATTGTCAAAGACAGATAAGATTTGGTCTTGATTGTAGGAAGTAAATGCAATTTCTGTGAGCTATCGATTCGTGTTAATTATTAAACAATATTATAATTAATTATGAGTATTAAGTAAATATAAATAAAGTCCATTGCTATTTGGTGTAGCGTTTTACAGAAGATTTTTATTGAATATTCATGATATATTATTATTAAAGATTGTATTAGTTTTATCCATTTGCATATTTTAATATCTAAATATTATAATGGGCACTTAAATGGTTTTTTTTTTATTTTTAAAACTAAAAGCTTTTTTCCCATATAATCTTATTACGAAAAGATCGTTTTTTTTTAAACCAAGGCTTAGGCTATTTTCTATAATGCAGAAACTAATTACTTCGTTACTGAGATTTTATATTTATCGTATATATCCTAGCTGAATATCAAAGTAAAATTTAATAATAAATGTAATATGTCAAACCAAATATAAATAAAAGCATAATTTTAGGTAAACCGAAAAAGTACTACAGGAAATTAAGGAAACCCCTTGAAACGATTAGCAAATTAGTTACTTTAAAAAAAAAAAAAAAATTAATTGTGGGTATATTTTTAAAACCATTCAAGCGAACCAAAAAATATTTTTTAACCCTTGGAACTATACGCTGTTATTTTAGTTTTTTCTATAAGTACACAAGTACACAACTAAAAAGTTGGACATGGATCGGCCGATTACTTCTAGGACCGGGTACCTTATACTACGCCTATCCAACTTAGTTGGCCGGTCAGGCCGATTGAAAGATATTATTTATTATATAATTGTTAATTTTGTATACTTTATGTATAATTAAACATAATTTTGGATAATAAAAAAATGGAAGTGGATTTTTTTATCTGCTGAAGTACCCTGATCTACATGACCTGGGGATCTTTAAGGCAAGAGTGAATGAGCTTCTCCTGGGTAGGCATGTTCCCCCTTAGAGTTCACTGCCGCTTTACATCAGGCGGGATTGCGTTCTAAAGCTTGCCTGAATTTATATAAAAATGTATCTAGCAATTTTGTACCTTAAAGAAAGTATACTTAAGTATAATATTTGTAAGTACCTAAATAAATAAAGGTTACTACTAAAGAGCTTGCTTCATCCTTCAAGATGTCATCTCGCTCGTTTTAAATAACGATAATATCGAACATTACAGATAATGCATACATAATGTATTTGATTTGTTCTCATGCTAATCGGTTCAGTAAGATGGCGCCCGATATGGTGTGTCGGCGAACGTTACGTTTTACGCTTTCAGAAAATTTATTTATCTGTAGAGTTTACAACTACCTCAAATTTGTTTCTCAAATAATAAACTATATGCTAGCATTAAGGTATTTTTATTTTCTACAAGACTCTTAGGACTTGAACGCATTGCATTTATGAAACGATGGAAGAAAATCGATTCTAACCGTTTATTTAGGTGTCTGTTTGTTCGTCAGTAGGTCTAGTAGTAGTATTACTACTAGGTAGTAGATATTAAATATATATGTAATAACACATAGTCACGGCACTCATGATAATGTTTACCTGTATAATTTTATGTTCAATTCTGCTATGTTATCATTACTTTATCATTTCTCAATAAATGACTTGTAACTGTAGATATTGTAAAAGGTATTTTTCTTTCAAACCTGTGATAATTACGTTTTGCTTGACAACAAAAAGGTCAGAAGACGAGAATTTTTAACTAATAAAGAAAGCCTCTTAAGTCAAAGGTTTATTCTATAGGTACTAATTGCTGTCCCACCTTGGTTTAGTTGTCATAGTAACTGATGTTGAGTAAACAACAGACCAAGATGAAATTCTTTCTCGAGATTCGATCAACATTTCGTAACAGGCGTGTGTTTGTGGGCACGGACTCAATGGAACAGCGGTTGTATGTACCTCACTAGTTTCATACAAATAAATAATAAACTTTTCAGGTAGAGCATTTTTTCCCAGGTAAAACAAAAATCTGTCTACTACATATCAGATTATGACCGAGAAAAATCTGATTAGAAATCTTGGAAAAATTTTTTTTGGAACAGCTTAAAGTTTAAAAGGAAATCTAAATATCAATACAAACGATTAACCTTCACAGCGTTCAAACGTTCAAAATATATTTTCTATGAGATTTTATATTATAGTATAAAAATCGAAACAGCTTGCCTACCAAAGCTTGGAGTAATTTTTCTACTCAAACGAAACTAAAGCGTGCACGCGAGCTTTGGTATAATTATGTTGTACACTCGGCGTCAAAAATACCGCCCCTTTGCAAAAAATGTTTTCAACCAACTTTATTTCACTTTAATCTTGGGTCAAGTATTGACTTAAAGGTATCATTTGAAAGGTAATTTAATGGTTTTTATGGTTATAAAGAAAAAAATAAAGATTTCCTCATTTGTCAAAAAATATTGAAAAGACATTGTAAACAGTAAAAAAAAACATTTATTTCATCATACAAAACAATTACAAAAAAAAAAATTACAAAATAAAACAAAACTAATTTAAAACCTTGTGTTCCCCCCCCCCCTTGCCCTTATTACCGCCTCTAAACGGTCTTTCATCGATCGCACCAACTTTACAACCGATTCCTGCGGAATTCTGTCCCATTCCTCGATGACGGCATCTTCAAGTTCCTGCAGGGTGGTAGGGGCGACATCTCGTGACCGAACTTGTCTTTTTACCTCGTGCCAAAGATGCTCTATGGGGTTTAAGTCAGGACTTCTGGCTGGCCACGAGAAAATAGGGATCCCAACCTCCTCCAGATATTCTCGCACAATTAAAGCTGTGTGGGATCGCGCGTTGTCATGCATTAATTTGAAGCCAGAGCCGACAAAACCCACATATGGGACCACATGCTGCTCCAGTATTTCATTAATGTAGCGACCGGCAGTCAGAGACCCCTGGCCGCGAGTCCCTCTGGTCGATGAAACGCAGACAAGGTCGGTCTTGCCATCTATAGAGATGCCTCCCCAGAACATGCACGAGCCACCTCCGTAACCCACTGTTTCTTCAATGCAGGCCTGAGCGAATCGTTCGCCCGACCTCCTATACACCCTTGCACGCCTGTCGTTGCAATAAAGGCAGACTCTTGTCTCGTCGGTGAAGAGAACCTGCCTCCATTGCTCAAACGTCCAATCGACGTGATCTCGGGCAAATTGTAAGCGGTCTCTACGATGTGCTGCAGTCAACTTAGGGCCAGTAGCAGCCCTGTGAGCCCTAATTTCTTTCTCCCGCAGTCTCCTTCTAATCGTAGAGACGCTAACTGAAGTCCTGCGAGCTTCTCGAAGACGTTGTTGCACCTCGACAGCGCTAGAGAAGCGACTGCGCAGGGACGACGTCACAATGAAGCGGTCATCCCGCTCAGATGTGCAGCGTCCCCGACCAGCTCCACGTCTTCTAACGAAGGCTCCAGTCTCCTGGAACCGCTGGAACACTCGTCGGACAGCATGGCGGCTCAAATTCAATTGTCGAGCGACATCACACTGTCGAACTCCTGCTTGCAGTAAAGCAACAACTTGAGCAGATTCAGCCGCTGTGGTCTCCATGTTTGAGGGTTGATTTCTTGCTTGAGCTCCTGAGGTGTGTAGTCTTCAAAGTCTGGATAGCGAATGACTGACATTTTACCCTGTCCAGGCATTTTATAGCTCTGGAACTGAGCTCAAGTCGCAACCCTTGAAACGAGTGTTTTGGTACATTTTCTTACAACTTCTTCGACATGGAAATTATGACGTTTAATTAAAAAAAAACATGTTAATTGAAGGGATATTAAACAAGCTTTAATTTGACACCATGATCTATTAGCTAGAGTTCTTATTATTAAAGTTAGATGAGCTTGATGCTGAATTTCAGCGAGGGGCGATATTTTAGACGCCGAGTGTATTATAAATTGTATGATGAGCCCAGTGTTGGCAAAATGTTCTCGCGTCGAACTGCCTCGGCTCGGCTGTCTGACCCGAAACGCGAATCTGTGTCAAGCAGTTTATTCAATCTGTAAGACTCTTCCTACTATTCTAGCGAAAGTGGCACCCACGAGCTCGCACTTAAGGTCCATTTTTCCACTAATTGAGTTTTATGGTGAACCCGGCTACGCCCTTGTTGTATCGTTTCTGTCCTTGAATGTGTTGCTAACGATGTACTTCGACTGAAAGTGAGTTTGCTGGATAATAGAAAATCTTGGGAGAAATGAAATGTGTCATGGGTTATTCGATGTGGGTCTACTCTGCGTTTTTCACGATGGTTGACATCTGACACCTCTACTTGTGTTAACTTATAAACAACGCACGATTATTTTGCATATAATATGTATATAATGTAGTATTAAATTAATCGTTTCTTATACATATATACTTCGTCAACAGAATGGGCTGCATGTTTGTGCACAAATATAATTGTTAAATTGGATTTAAAAATATGCCATATATTTAAAAAAATCAAAGCATCGCATTATACTATATTATGAGGAAATTACTTAGGTACTTAATATTGAAAGTATCAATGCTGAAATAAGAATGGTGTTTGTCAATTTTTAAAATATCTACCAGTCTAACGTCCTTGTCATCAAAGGACCAGTGCTATTAACAAAAAGCGGTCAAGTATGAGTCAGGCTCGCACATGATGGGTTCCTTAGAGTAAATATTATGTACTTTTTAGTTAATTTTGTAAAAGATACGAGAGCAATAAAAAAATATAAAATCATATTTTATGTATGGGAGCCCTATTGTTTTGTAAGATAAAGGTGATGTTTCATTTCTATAGGTTTTTAGTATTTGAACCCTAATACTTTCTCAACATACAATTATAAACATTGAAATCTAGAAGGATTTTGATGGGAAACCAAATTACTAGTAACATACTATAACACCGTTAGCACTGAAATTAATGCTCGATGTAAAATCGAACTAACTTGAAACACACTCGAATGATCAAGTAATCACTAGGATTTGCTTATTTGAATTAAGGTTAATCTTGCCTATGCAGCTGAAAAAGCCTGCAAAATTGAACCTTATCACAAGAGTGCTAAGTTCATTGAAGCGTACTCGGTTAGTTCTGTGAAGCATCAGATTAGATGTGGGTTAGACGGTTGAACCGTAGCACCTGATAACCGAATATATTCAATTATGATTAAAGTATATCTATCAGGTTCATATGAAAATTAATTTTATTAAAGAAAAATTACTCAATAACTCAATCCTAGCAATTAATTTAATTTTGTTTTGTATACGAAAACTGCTAAAAAAAAAGACTTTTTTATAATTATTTTTTCTTTAGATCGCGGTGACTGAATGTGAGATTGATTATGAAAATTAAAATCTGTAGCACAGATCAAATTGATGATTGGTAACTACTTAATAACCATCATTATTGGAGTTAGACTAATATTTTTTGTTAATGAGGATTAAATCTGAATTAACTGGTAGATTCAAATATGAAATTGGGTAATTGGGATTTTTTATGTAATTGGGTCTAGGCCCGTTTCATTATAAATAAATAAATGAATATAAAAAGAAAATCAAGTAAAAGTAAATATTTTTGTGTGGAATTCGTGATTGCGTTTAGTTTGATGAAAATTGTGACATTTAGATTTAAAAAAAAGAGAAAAGTTTTGTTACTTAATTTTTATGCTACCAAAAAACGTTCAGTCCGTGTAATGAAACGTGATAATATTATAGCATTAAAAATCAGTTTTCATATCAATTATGATAATTGCACTACGTATTTTATATTTACCTAGATACCATTGACAGCACACTTTGGTTTGTATTTTTAAAAGTATTAAGTAACAAAAAGATAACAATTTGATAAAAGATACTGGGTTCGTTATGACAAAAATTAAATATAATAAATTTTATCGGTTATCTTTAATTGTATTTATCAATAGGATAGATAATATAGGCATTTTATCTTTACTTTTTAATTTGGCTGTGGTAGAGTTACATCGTAAGATCGCATGCGCAGGCGCATTCTGCACCGCAATGTTGGTAACATTGAACTCGCGAAAAAAAGAAAATGGCCGCTGCGTCAAGGTCACTAGAAGCTGTCCTAGTCACGACGGGCGTTTACATTTTTTATAGTTGCTCCAGGCTTCTGCGGTACGAGCTGGTTTTCAGGGTACCTCAGATAAAAATGAACATTCCATATCTTTTTCGATACAAGTTTCTATGAAAATAACCAAAACAAAAATTCGATTGCGTTTATTGATAAATAAAGTAGGTATAATTCAGTTTCTTAGAAAAACCTCTACTTATGTTGTTTACAAGCCCTACGGAACCTTACGCAAGAAGGGTCCAACACACTCTACTAGTTAAGAGTTGTACGCATCACCGATCGTTGAAGATTCATTATACGCTGTACACTTCTAGTTTATTACACCTCTGCATCGCCATAAGTTTATGAAAGAGTAATTGAACGTTAAAATCGATAATTTCGATATGTTAACGTTATGGTTCTCGGAATGTTGGTAAAACTGGACTTACTGGTTGTGATGCTCTCCATAATGGTCTCCTACAAGAAATTTAATTCCCTACCATAATAAACATACAAAATAAAACGCTAAAATGATCTCCATGAATAATTTATTGATAATATTTTTTAATTACGGTAATTTAGTTCCGTTCAGTAGGACAGGATGCCACTTTTTTAATTGTTTGTTGTGCGAATAAATAGTTCAATTATCCAAAATTTTTGGTAATTTAACCCTTCCAAAAAAAACGTACCGTCTTGAAAAAAAATCAAAGATCAAGTTTTTTATTCAATAATTTAAAAGATTTTGGATTTGTTTCTTCGTTTTCCATCATTGTGATGCCTTAGACAGCCAGGTACAAAAATTAGGCTCCAATAAGATGATAAAATTTTAAAAATTATAACCAGTTGATTGCATCTCCTTTTTGCATCGACACTGCAAGATGCCTTGCAAAACCAGAATCTGCCATTGTAGACTTGTCTTGGGACAAAAATAAGCAGAAAAAATCGCCTGAGAACAGTACGGGCGTGGTTTTTGCCGGCATTTTTCACCTTTGTTCGTTGGTCATAAGGGTTTTTTTCGTGTGACATTTAAAACTGAAACTTAAACGGTCTAACTGCACCTGCCGCTAAGCCTAGACGAAGCTTAATAAAATATATCACAATTACAGTTGCCTATAATTTGTTAATGTCTTAAGATATTTCACACAAATGGTTTTAGTCACAAACTGAGACATTGTTCTATGGTTACTATAGGCATATACAGATATCAAGAATTGAAAACTCACGTGTTAATAAAACTTGATTACAAACAAGATTTAAACGAACAAAGCCATAATTTTCTTGAAGCAATGAAAATTTCGTCTTGTCGTCTTCGTCGTATTAATATTGTGATTAAAAAATTATTCAAAATTTTATCGAAGGATTCTTTTAATGGAATAAAAATAATGAGAAAAATCTAACAAAATTTGTTGACTCAGATTGGTTGTCAAAGAAAAATAAAAAAAATCATATAACTAATTATTAAAGTTTGAAAGAAATTTTAAGCTCGAAGTTAAACTTTTATTAAGATATTAGAATTATATTTTACAACTTCTAGTTTTCAATTTAACTTCGGTAGCTTAGAAGTTGAACAGGAAAAAAGTTATTAAAGAAATAACTTCTATAAAATCCCACCATACTGAAATGTAAGTTGTTCTATATTTTTATCTAATTCGAATTCAAATACGAAAGAATTCCTTGTTCTTAGGACTTGGAAAATAGATCTCTCTTAAATATCTTTTATAAACAAGTGAATAAGTATTTAAAATACTTTTACTGTCACTTAATTACTAGACCGGTCAGTCGGCAGGACAGTAGCAATGACATTAAATTGCTAACTGCGATGTGCGCCGGCGCCGATAAGCTACCACGCACAGTTTTCTCTTATAACATTGCATTTTTAACCTTCTACCTCCGTAATAAGGATCATCAAGCGAAATTCTGCCAATTGTATGATTAATGTCAGGTTTATTGAGAGTTTGAGTGGTATCTAATGGCTAAAGAAAGTCTAGTTTGAAACTAAAGGTTTTGAGCTCATATTTAGTCTAAGACTACTATAAAATCATATTTTTGTTTTCTTTTTTAGAAAATACACTCCGTATTTTTTTTAAACTGTTTCCTGTACATTGTGTCATCTCAAATCTGTTTCTATTATCAAAAAATAGTAATTTATTTTCAAATTCATAAAATGAACGATAAATAAATTAACATTTTAAATTTAATTAAAAGGAATCAGTAACTCAGTATTATATGAGTAGGCATGTATGTATTTATTCAACTGCTAATTAATAAATGAAATTGAAATCGACTTAAGTCTTCCATATCTATGAACTAAACTTTCATCCTCTTTTGTTTATATCAGAATTTATAAATTCAAAGTACAAAATACATCGTTGGATATCAATTATGTTTATTTGACATCATCATGACATCAACCATCCTTCGAAGGCAACCTCCGATATGAGGATCGTCGATCATTTTTGCATATGACATTTAATGACTTTATTCTAACAAGTATGATGTCTTAACATGATAAATTAATCTTTGACATTACACATGGCGATCGAGTTACAAATGTATTTGTTGAAACTTTGAAAATTAAACTACTTTTCTATGCTCGCCATGCCAAATTATATTTTTGTTTTTTTATCATATTTCGCAACGAACATTGGTAACTTGTTTTCTACTTCTCGAACTTTAAAAGACATACTTAAATCTCTAAGAACAAATGTCAAAGCAAATGGACGAACATATAATATCATCAAAGTAAACGAATACTATTTACGGAAACGGTAATTTCAATTTTCATTATCTCCATTTTTTTAGCTTCTTTAGTAAAATCCATTTCGAAAATCTGAAAAGGTATAACCTTAGGGTAAAACTTGACAGTAACAAACATAAAAGATACTGTAAACAATGTAAACAAATCCTACTTTATGATTATCTAACATCAACCTTGAACTTACTAAAGACCTTCATGAACCTTACTTAGGAATATGCCTTTATAAGCGTTCAACAATATTCTAGTATGTTATGAATATGGTACTACGATGAATTGAAACGCTATTTTCATTGGCCAGTCAATACTATGGTCACGAGGTAAATAATAAGGGCTCTGTTCCAAATACTTACAGAGAAACTGACGGCATCAGGCACCTCTGCCAAAATCAAGCAACGCTTCTTATTTCAGAAGGTACTTTGGGCATAGGGTATGATCTCGGTTCTGGGATTTTTAATTTAGTCGGGTGTTCGCTTCGTTGTCAGAACGTACCTGCAATGAGTGAAAAACAATTAGTAAACGTGTAAATTGTTTTTATCGTACAATCCTATGTTTTATTTGTCTATGTAATCAGCTGTTACGTGAACTGTCGGTATAGGTAATGAAATTAAACTGAGTTGATGTAGATTAAAGCGCATTCTTATACATATAGTTTATAGAAAATTTAATAGTTAACCATTTAAGTTTGGTTTTTCTTAGGCCATTACCACCTGTTTTGTAGCATTTTGGACATGCCTTATGCGGACTAGAATAAATACAATCCTAAGAATTTTCTAAATTCAGTCGATATGAAAGCTTATTTGCATGTCTGTCTGGATTAAAAAGATATGATGAGTGTAATGCAGTGAAGACAAGGAATCGAATGCACATACGCAGTGGCAAAGATGGCGCTCACACTTCAAAGGTCAGAGGGGTCGAGCAGAAGCGATTACACTCATATAAGCAAGATAAAATTGAAGGAGAAAATTGAATTAGTGTATTAATTATGTACCTAGATAGCAAAAAAATATTTCCTGCGTTTTAGAAACTTTGTTTTTGTAAATATAAATATTTTGGTACAATTATGACATACTATACATTTGTTTATTACATAGAGTATCTAGTACGTATCTCAAAAAGTGAAAAGTCTGAATGTGTTAAAAATATTGTATACGTTATTTTGCAATAAGACAGGTAAATTAACTAATATTAGTCAATAAAGAAAAAAAGGATAATTATTTCTAATTAGGTTGTAAGGAGGAGCGATCATAAAAAAATCGATACCCGTTGAAGGAAAACAAACGATTCCAATATGGCGTCGAAACGTCACATTACTATCGTCGCGGGCCGTTATCACCGGAGCGTAGACATTCCATTTTTAGAAATATTAATTCAGTTATAACGCTGTGTACTATTTTTAGTACGGCCTAGGCTAAAAATAATGGCAGTCGACGCGACCAATGACGCTATACAACACTTGATAATACTCATGTAACTGGTTGTATACAATTTGAGTCATTGACTCGTTGCAATTATTCATAATATGTAAGAAAAACAAGTGTTTAACATCAAAAAATGTGTTTTACTGAGTTCACTTAACCGTGTTATATTTCTTCTTTTTAATACGTTGTTGTTCATGAAATATTTCACAGCTTATTGAAACCTTATGCCTTAGATACCTAGCCTTTTCAGTTTATAAAATAACAAACTGCAATTGCTCTACGGGAAAAAAATTACAACGTAAAATATTATGCCACTATAGCTAACTAATTAAAAAGACGTTGTTCGCATCTGAATCGATCGATTAACAGCACTATAATCGATAGTTTTGTTATGTAAGTATCGGCAAATGTTCGGCCGATGAACGTGATCCGCGCTCGAGCAACAAGGCCGGCTTCTGACATTGACCATCAAGTGACGACATCGTCAATAAAAAATATTTCCGCAAAAAAACTTTTCAACGACCAAATTTTTGTTTAAATAAAATCGTATCACTGAAAATGTAAACAAAATAACATTTTGCCAATTTTTTTTATTCACAGTTTTTTGTTTTCGTCGATAGGGTCACTGATTTTATAATAAAAAAATATGTTGCTTTTTTTTTGTGTTCTGGGTTGAATTTAATTTAGTGCTTTCATAATTTGGAGTTTGATCTCGTGCATAATTATTTATTTTAAATAATCCTAATTTAATACACAGCAATTTTAATTATTTTTACATAGTAGTTTTAAGTTTTCAACCAGTCCATCACCAAGGTTACTTATTATTAAATGAGAAATATTTGAATTAGATACATTAAGAACTAATTAACATAGTTTTTACTTTGAATTACCAAAAGTCCGGCTTGTACTGGATTTATATAATTTTAACAATAAGACCAAAATGAGTCGCCGCATCATTTAATTTACCTATGCCTATTTTATGACCTCAATTTGACTGTTGATAACTTGTGGCTTTGCCTATCCCAATAGGGATTAATGAATCCATTGATCTTTAGTAGAAAAAAAATGAGGCATAAGTTTTCCTTGAAAACTGAATTCTGAAATGTTATTATTTACTAGTATTTAAAGTAGCATTCCGGCTCCTGACATTTATTTAAGTTGTCTATTTAAATTCAATGC
Source organism: Choreutis nemorana (assembly GCA_949316135.1). NCBI lineage: Eukaryota > Metazoa > Arthropoda > Insecta > Lepidoptera > Choreutidae > Choreutis > Choreutis nemorana. The sequence continues at coordinate 9,185,985 of OX438598.1, forward strand.
ACATGCCCTAAAGAGTATCATTACAACGAGCCTCCTACTATTACAGCTTGTTGTTTTTAAATTTATTATCTTAAATATGACGACTAAGAAATAACTCGAACTCTTCGGACGAGAGACTGAGCATTTCAAGACGATTTAATTTGCCCGGTTATTAGTGTTTAGTGACTTTGTATTACCGTGGTAGCGGTCATCTGACCTTGTCAGTTGTGGCCAAAACAATTTTAATTATTCATTATTTTGCATTAATTCATAAGACTCGTTGGCTTTTTTGTTAAGATAACTATAGTTCGCTACCTTGTTTTTGTTTTAATTTGTTTTGTTGTTCTTCCGAGATGTTTTGCTAAAATTTAAGATTAATAACTTTAGGTATTCAAAATTTCTATCAATAATAATTTCTTCGTAAAATATTCTAAAACAATATAATAACTATTTAATAAAAATCCTTGTAAAATTATTTTCTACCATTATTTATTTTCTTGTCCTACATTTTTATTTAAATGTCCTTCTGATTGACAAATAATTTCAAATCAGCTCATTAGAGATTAGATAAAAAATGACGAAGATAAATTGCCATAACTTGATTCTATCAGGAAATGGTGATCCTAAACATGATAGCGGCATTGATGTATTCTTACTATAATATTGCTTACTGACAGTGAATGAATAACTTACATACCTATAATTTACGTATAGCAACACTTGTGCGATGTACCTTTGTATATGTATCTAGACTAGCTGCAAAAAACGGTACTACCGCATTATTCATTAATAAATAGAGACATTCTACCGAAATTGGATTAGTTCCAAAGGAAACCATCTCAATAATGATTATTAAATATATTTTTGTTTATCACCTAAGAAAATTAATTAAAAACATGTTTACAAGGTTTGATTCAATCAGTCTGATCAGTCTTCAATCAACGAGCACTTTTGAACAGTCAAAATGGTACATATAAGTCATCGCGTTGTAGGGATTCAAACTCGTAACCTGTCTAGGTAGAGTCATTACTAAAGCTATCTTGTGGTCAAATGACACTTAATATTATGAGAAATAACACGCCCAACATACATGGGTAGCGCTTTTGGTATATCGTTTTCTTAATATTTTATGCTATGGTGTTTGTAACTATACAGATATTTGAATTTATTCCGCATGAGGTCACGACCCTTAAACTTTCATATCCATTTAAAGAGCTCTGGCGAAATGAGTATATACTTTTATTGTAATAAAAGAACAGAATCAATTAGGCTAGTGGACTTTCAGAAAAAAATCCTTTCGGTGACACATTTATAAAAAAAGAACTGTCTCACTAAAATATGTTAAATTTTCTGCCCAGTGTCGAATCAAAGGCCTGATGATAAGATGTTGAAGAAAGCTTTGACCTTGAAATGTATGTGACGGCACTTGAGCAATACGTAACTCAATCAAGGTTGCAAGGAAGTGCCCGCTAGACAATGCGCGAGAGCAACTATTTCGTAACAAATGCGCTACAAGACCGAATGAGGAAATGTACGCTTACCAACATGTTCTTCTAACAAGACTAGGATATTGAATTTTTCATTCAGTCCATTATTCCACTGATAAGCTTCATCAGATAAGGATGAGTTAGGACTTAGTGTATTGGTTGTGTAATAAAGTCATAATTGCAATATTGATCTATGGAATCAAAAAAAATATTGGCGAGTAAAAAGACAATTTGAAACATTTTAGTCTGCAATTAAGGGTTATTACGAAAAAGCCACTAGTGCCACAAAAGTCATTCCTGTTAAAATGTTTAAAAATTCCGATCAGTTAAATGTTCTGGTGTTACAAAGACTGCCTAAGTCACGCCAAAAATTGCCTACATCACCTGGTCTGACTTGGAAAGTGAATCACTTGACATTGAAATTTACACGGTACACGGACAACAGCCGTAACGACTGAATTCAGGCATGTTTTGGTGTTCTAGGGCGCACCCATCGATCCTTCAGAAACGAGGTCGCCCTCGCGCTCTGACCTTGGAGCCGAATACGCACGAGCTCCCAGCGAAAACACCCGAAGCCTTTCATTCATCGGCTCATACAACCCAGAAATTCGTAGACAAATTCAAATTAGAAATTCCCAGTTTTCCTACCCCTTTTCTCGTGTACGTTATCAATTGCCTTCCTGAGACCCAGACATGTGAAATTGATATTTGGAATATCGCAACGAAGTTATGTTTATTGAAAAATGTGAGGATTTCCAGGCATTTGGTTATATCCTTCGTATTCGCGTGTTTCGTTTTATATATGTTTTTACTCCTACCAACCTACAACTAAGACATGTTACGTAAAAATTATCTTTCATTTTATGTCCGGAGATAAATAGTATAAGAACAACAAAAAGTGTAAATACAAGATAACGGTGTTTAATTATGCGTTTGTTATAAAGGTTAACAAATCCTAGAAGAAACAGCAAACACATGGCAAGCAAACCGAATGTAAATACAAAATGCATGCACTAATCATATAAAATCGAAAGACCCTTGAAAGAGGGAAACACAATGCAGGGTCGCTCTATCTGTTTAATAAATATTTGATATAAATAACCTTTGGGATTTTCTTATTTACAGAAATTATCAGTTTGCATAATTAGGTATATTCCATACACATCATTCACGTAGGTAAATAACTTATAAAATAATAGCAAAATTACAAATTTTATTAAAATAGACAGAAATGATTTTGAAAAGAGACAAAAAAATAGAGAAAATGATTGTCAATGAAAAACAAACAGCTAGAGATATTCATCTGTATCTTATGTGAAGAGTTGAAGCCATATCATGAGTTTAAGATGACGTAATCCAAAACAGTCAATATTTGATATGCAGATATACCCACGTGGAATGATATGATAACTCTTAAACTAATCAATTGGAAAAATTATATTTTATTAAACTTAGATGGTTACAAGATGCTGTGAACTTTTTAATTAGAAAATTGTAGTAATTTTTTCCAAATTCATTCTACGACTTCTGTGTCGTGAGAAAAATGTGTCGCCAGAAAAAATACTATGGAAGGTCAAATCAAGGCCGATAGAAAGTTATTTTTCCAGTCAAATGGATAAAATATTGTATCTTTATTACTTTCTATGGAGGTTGAATTTAAAGTTTGGAAATGGTCATATGACTTGTAATCTAAACTTATCTTTAAGTAGTATGCGATAAAAGTCAATTTATTACATGAGAAATGTTGCGAATAAATTATGGCTGTGATGTAACATGATACAAATACTGTAAATTCAAATTTTAGAGAAGTTAAATAAATGAATAGAGATATGTAATGGATGAGTTGAAGTAAATACATAATGATGAAGGGAATGTGGTGGGAGAAGGGGGACGCGTCAGAAGGTTATCGACTATGATAAGAGCTAATCCATCACCGCGTACGAATGCTATCACTATTCTCCAGGGCATATCACATTCTACGAGTAAGAAATGTTTATAAAGGATACATTTACTATTCTGATTAAGCATGAAAAATCAAGAATGATGGAATTAAAGAAATTATTAAGAGCGTGATTTAAATAAAAAAAATTTAGTACAGCGAAATCTAATAAATTGGAAATGGTACGAGTTGTTATGAACCTCTAATTGAAATTAGAGATCCAGTAACTCGACATCTCAAATATTCCCTGAGAAGACATTAAACTCATTTGGTATTATGTTGCAACATAACTAATTTAATTATACAACGAATTATACTTCATGCTACTTAATTACTCTATCCGTGTTAAATTTTGCACATCGCCATTGTTGAAGTAGTATAGTAGTTTAAAATACTCGAATTCATTATGAAGAAAGTAACAAGCTAAGTTTTATTACATTTTTGCTTCAAAATCAGCATAAAAATAATAGTATAATTTCGTCTTCAAGCCAATGTTGATGGCTTAGTACTTATATTACGTAACAACTCGTGACTCTTATTATGAGCTGCTCAATTGATAAACAACATAACTTTTATCACACTTCCCAATCCAATTTGATACTTCTCACAACATTAATACGGTTGCATTTTAAAGGGCTATTAACCTTAAACGTTTCTTTATATGAATTGAATACTAACGCTCTTTTTCCTGTACGTACTAGAATTATCACTTAGCCACTACTTGTCAATGTTTTATTGTTCAAAGCCTAATAAATTTACACATACGTGTATATTTGTTTGTATTGAACGAGTATCTTATTGAAGCTAATCTTATCAGGTAATATAGGAAGAAAAACATTTATTTTTCAGATATTTGATTTTGCCTTTTTATGTAGGTAGATACCAATATTTTTTTAATTGAATTAGTCATGTTCATGTTTACAGATTCATTTAAATTTTGAGAAAAACTCTAGGTACTCTGTTTTCTCAATTCTTTATTTTTCTAGACGTCATTTAATTACTTTATTTTTATATTGCTTTTTTTTCTTCAAATATTCTCCTCATTTTCATCAGATTGGATTGGAAGTTTGTAAAAAAATTATAAAATACGTTAAAATAATAAGTTGTTTACTAGCTCAAGACGAAGGCAAAAACCGACCCAGCACTGTTAAGAAACAAAAAAACAACCTGCAAACCGAACCACTGGCACACACTTGTAAAAAAAGCAGTAATAATACAGAAAAGCAAAAAGTTCACAGATGTGCTCACACGCATCGTTCAGAACAACTTATGCTTTGCTCATGCGAACAAAACTGATAGTATTCCATTTAACGAAAACATAACGTAAAATGATGTTTTGAATATTCACTCCAATATCGATGCAATTTGTTTCGCTCACAACCTATTCAAAATTCCATCTTTTGTACAGGACTTTTACATAAATAAATTTGTTTTTAACCTGGCGTTTCGTTGTTTTTAAAGGTTACTTTTGTTCCTAGGTTTCATATTTACTGAAGGAGTTTGATTATTTTTTCTTTTTCTCAAATAAGATTATATCTCATAACTCTCTGAAGAACCCGTACCATTAAACCTTTATAACCCGACCAGCAGTAACATGTTTTTAATTACATTTTAAGTGCATGCCTACTTGTGTATCATACTGGGAGATAATATTCACAAATGTCAGTTATCTTCTTAACGTGTCGTCATAACAATAAATATAATGATAATGATTGCTACTAGCAAATAACAAAGACTGAATTCACCACAAATGCGTGAAGATGTCACTAATTACTTCATTTTTATTTACAAAATAATTTTATAATAGAAATAATTATATATGCTAATAACAGTAATGGATTTGAAATATTTATTTAATGAACTGCAAATTAAATCTTCAAGTCAATTGTCTTCAGAAGTTCATTGCGTCCCTAACCACATTTAATTTCTAACTATTTGCATTAAAATCCTGGCGAAAAGAAAACATTTGTAAACTTTCCAATTGCAAATAAAACTCAGAACAATACTGCATATAATTGAAGGCAGTTGTTACTAACATTTTCAGATGTTAGAGTTTGGTTGTTAAAATTTTATCAGTTGAGGTTCTTCTATTGAAATTGTGTAAGGGAATATTGATCGGCAAGACTAAGTTAGTTTGAGCATTGGTTTGTAGGTACCAGGAGAACAGCGGATCACGACGGTGTCGTGTTACGCAGTGGCTGTTGACACCAGCGCCTGATTAATATTTATGATACGGCTGAGCATCTCGCATGGCCGGTTTGCTCACTTGATGCGAATTAACGTCGTCCTGCTCACACCCACATAATGTCTTAAGACACGAGAGAGACCTCGCCACCAGCACATATGGGGTCCTTCATTCGACGGCGTATGTGCAAATGAGAATCCCAAATCTCTCATTTTGTTATCTTACAAGCTTGTTGTTGTTCTTTTTCTTGGATTCGGAATAAACTAACGAAAATGCTGTATTTTAAGTAGTTTCGTTAAAGTATACCATTATTTTTCTCGGTAAAAAGGATTCCCTTGTTGAAAGCATGTTTTGATCGGTCGGTATCATTCGGCCCACTGACCAGACAAGTTGTGCGAATAATTGCGAGAAGTGAGTTTGTAGAGCAAGTCTCGAAGCAATGCAGGTTCTATCTATACCTGACCGTATCGAGATATTTCAACCGGACAGACTTCACTGACATAAATTCACATATACTCAATACAATTTTTCATTGATGTAGGTTATACTATCAAATTATTAACTATTGCAAACCGGTAACTTTTTAAATATTCAAAAGTTCTAATTTAATTGACAGTTTCCTCAAAGGGCAGAACAGAGGGTATTTGCCAGAAGCAATGTCGTTTATGTTCATTTGAATTACTCATTGAATCGTTTCATTAGTCATTTTAACAGTCTCACTTGCTGTTAATTGAAACGCATCCAAAACTGCTAGTTGCCTTTACTTTAGAGACCACAGATTTCATTATTTAAATAAATCATTGTGGTCGTCAACACTTTTGACAAATGATTTTTGAATATTAACATATTGAAAATTTCCTTTTACGTATATTTGCCCTTTACGATGTTCATTATATTTTCTGCGCGAGTATCTTTCATTATCATTGTTATTGTGTGACAGCATTATCGTTGTTTGTCTGGATATTTTCCGTGAGCTCTCGCTTGCAGCGAGCGCCGGCCGGCGTTCGCGAGACTACAATCCAAGGTCACGTTATCGTGCTATCGCCAGCCCTGAACCAAATCCAAGGTCACCTCATACATTCATTTGTTCCTTAACAACATAATTTAATCTTCAATTCCTTCCTACAGGGAGGCAATCCCAAAACTTGATCTCTTTTCTGCTTCCTTAGAACAACCGTGTTTGAGGGCCGTCGGTCAAGACATTTGCTAATTTGCAGGCGAGAGTGGGGCACAGACCGGACGCGGCCGCTCGCAGTAGCTATACTCCAATATCGTCTCAAATTAAATTAGCTCTATGTTTACATTTTATTAATAGAGCGTGTTCACGTGGCGCCGTCCAGAGATAAGCGTCCAACGACTTGTGGACCGACATCACTCACCGTGCGCTGTGAACATCCTCCGCGGCCGCGGCTGTTGGGTTTGAAGCACAGACACTTGCGCGGGAACCAAAGCACACACAAACGGCGCACTAAGTTGAGCGACACACGCGAGGACTGCACGGCGCGACAACCACAACTAGAATGCGAGACGGACGTCGCGGGGTGCGGGGGGCAGAGCGCGAGCGACACACGGCTTGTACGGAGGCGCAGCGAGTAGGACTGTGCGGCCGGGCGCGAACTGCCTCCCCTCCATTGGTGGGTTGCGGCGTGACGTCAAACTCGCCGGCCAATGGCCGCTCGGTGCGTAGTTCCCGGCCCAGCTACCGCAAGGCGCTGCCGGCGCGGAAGTCGCCCGCCCTAGCGAGCTTCCTTTCAGCTAGGGCGTCTTACACGGGCGGCGAGCTCTTATGGAAATCATTTAAATTGTTTAATTAAGTTTTAACACTTTTTTCGCTTACATTTTTAATAGTTCCTTTAGCTGTATATAATTACTTAAGTTTTAAATGTAAATAGTAAAGTTTAGTCGTACATTTAATTTTGAATAACTTAGTTAACGAAAGTTTTGTTAGTATTATGCAGGCTCTCTACCGTTTACAAATTGAAAATGTAGCAGTGTAAAGAATGGCTCAAAATGAAATGAAATTAAATTAAATCTTTTAATTTTTTAATATAGAATCATTTCTATAAACAAACATTCTAAATTTCAAAAGCTGTCTCCAACCTCCAGCAATAATAAAGTACTCATTCCATGCCTTTTAGGTATGTGTTCCTAAAACTTTGGGTCTTGATTAGACAAAATATCAACTTTCATTATTCTAATCAAATCATGTTTAAAATTTCTGAGCAAAAAAATACGTCGTTTCTACATAAAATAATGATAAATATGTTTTTCTTCAATATCCTACTATTATTATTTAATATCAGCGTACATGCAAAATATATTCCCATAATATGTGTGCATGCAACCTTACTTGCTAGAGACGTATAAGGGTTTATTACACTGTCAATATTATCACACGATACGCGATCCAGTGTCAAGTAAATATTTATAGTATTGACGGTATCGTGATACTATTACAATATGACTGCTAGGATCACTATAAAGCACGTTACTGTAAATACCCCAAAGATTAACTGGGTCTGCAACTTTGTTTCAGTATATTAATATCGCTAATAAAAGATTTTTTCGTCAGTTGTAAACTTGTTTTCTTGTCGTCTGTTAAAATTAACCAAAAATTAATTAAGTTGACGAAGTCTGAGAATGCAAATTTAATTTATTGTACAAATTTTTACTCAGTAGAATTGTAACTTCTGTTTGAAAAAAAGATATTATTATTTAAGGTATGTTTCTATATAATTTATGTCCAGCTATCTAAAGGGAACGTGTTTCATCGTAGAACGATCTATTTTTAAATATTCCCCTAAGGTGATGCGCGCACGCTCCATGTTGAATGATACAATCGTCTCTTGAGATTTGGATATAGTGTGGGCAGCTTCATTAAATAAATACACACAAAAATCTATTTATAAGTACGTCTTAATAATCTTAAAACCTTAATAGGTTTTAATGTCAGGAAAGTAGAATATTTGAATTAATGAAATATTCCTTGTGATAGCTATTGAATTTGTTGAATTAGGCAGGACTTCTTGATATAGGTAATTTTTGCGCCCATACAAAAAATGATCCGAAGTTCCATCAAAACTGGCTTTTTCATAAATTTTCCCTAAGCTTATTTAAGTACGTGGTAATCCATCCACCTTTAACCACCATTTTAATTTTAATCATAATAATTTATTCGTCAGAACACATGGAACAATGTTTAGGTGTTACTTTTAAGAGTATAGGTTTTCAACATGTTTAGCAATTTTAGTCTACAGCAGTACAATTCTATATTTAAAACGATAAAAAATTTCAATGATATAGGGGTTTACGGGTAGGTGTATTTGCAGTTAGGATACATAAGCAATGAAAACAATCTGGCTCCTTACAAAGCAATAAACCAAGTGAACGTGACCACAGCGCCGTCTAGCGGTCTTCTAATAAAACTGAAAACTAATTAGTTCGCTCTCACGCGACACGGGAAGGAAATGACCGCAGTATATTATGTACTAGTTGACGCATGTGGACCTGAATGCATTTCATTTTCAAACTTAATACTAAATACTTAAGGAATATAAGTATTTCAGTCCGCTTTCTCTCATTGGTCTTAAATAAGGTCGCAAATTTATATGTAATCCTAAAAATTTAAGAAAATTTATACTAACTATTTTAACTTAATTAATTTTTAAATTAAGTAGAGACGAACAATTTATTTCAATTATTTCAATTTAATTAAATTGATATTAACTAGACTGGTAATTAAATAAAGTTATACTGGAAGTAAGTTTATAAAGAAACAAGTGTATTATTTTGATGGTCCGTTATCATTTTCATTCATGAAAACATCTCAGTAAACTCTCTCTTTCACGAAGAAACAATATGATTTTAAATTAAAAAGCACAAAGCAACTTCAAATTCATTTTACTCTAAACTTCACGGCAATTTCTTAGAAAGCCGAGGAGATGTTTCGAGAAAAATATTAGTTGCTAAGTTTCATTCATTGGTAATTTTATTTGTTTTGTTAAAGTTTGCGCTTATTGAACTTGTGGTAACTGTTGGTCAATAAACAATCTGTTTACTTTGACTTCCAAGCGAAGTTCTGCTAAAGGGATATTATTTGATAAACTCTTCAATGAAGTCCTTTCATATGAAACTTACTAAATACAAACCATTTTAGCTATTAATGAAGTTCTATTGATTACGTTGTTGAGCTTCATCAGTAGGTACATCTTGCTTTTAAACACAATAGCTTATTTGGTATTTTTGCTAAGCTGAACTATCATAAGACCAATGGCAAACAAATCAAAGCCAAATTTAAAAAAAAGTTTTCTCAAATCTTCAATCTGGTCAAAATGGGATTTGCAATAGGCATAGGTTATTGCTAGAGTTGTTGAATGTAACCAAGGTATCACACAAGTCGCATATTATAACCTTAAAATCATAGTTGTGAACATAAAAAGAAATAAAAGTCAAAGATTTTTCGCAATGTATTGGAATGCCATGTATTCCAAAAAACAAACTATAAAAACTAATTATTTTGTCAAAAGATACAGTATCTTGGTTAAAACATTTTTCTTGAACAAATCTTTTTTATTGCCATCATGAAGCTGTTTTACCAAAACGGGGTTGTGTTCTGTTGTCTTTGTACTAGGGTTCATTTTGGTGTGATTTTAAAATGTATCTTGTAATACGGTTTTTTTTTCAGTGAGCTTGCATGGACCCACGTGGTGCGACATATGTTAAGACCATCGCAACGATCCCATAGAATCTGGGAGATTTTAGATAAAAACAAGCTTTCCAAATAAAAAAAGTTTCTAACTGTTTTGTTGGATTAGTTTTTGCATAAAATACTTCAATTTTTAAAATGTTATAATAAAAATATATTGTCAATTTTATTTTCATACTATTCAAAATCTAGACGTACTTGCAAGTTGGAAATACTTTTCCATGTGACTACGATTTTTTTAAACCATTAACATTGTTTGAATTTATTAATAATGATATAAGTACATAATACAAAATTAATATGCAAGGGCAATTTTAATATTCTCATGGCTCTAAGACCATGTATGAGACAAGACACATATGGCCAACGTTTTTTGTCCCTTCCCATCCCATCTCCAGTCCCTTGGGCTAGCCCCCGTAAAAGGATATTATAAAAAAACACCCACACTTGTGTAAACTTTATGTAAAAAATAAAATCTATGCGTTTATAGTTAATTTTCCTTTTTGCTTATCACAAATTCAGTGATTTACTTTTTTGCCCGAATAATAACTTTGAAGGTCAACAACCTCTTTAAATTGCCAGAGTATCACAATAAGTTGGGTTATTCAGAAAAGTTGGCTGGGTAGCAAAAGAAATCGTGTTTTCTAACGTTTCTTAGAAAGATAAACAGTCGAGATGAATCGATATCATATTGTATCTTATCAAGGGCGTAAAATGATCTACTTTTGGGTCTTTTTATTACTAGATTAAATTGTATTATCGACTGTCTCGGACGTATTTGCAGTCATGCGTTATTTGGCTTGGGTTTTTTCTGTTCTTGTAGTGAATGTTTATTGTCAAATCGAAGATTTGTCTCCAAGAGAAACATTTTATGCGACAATATCTCAAGGGATCGTGATAGGATCTTTAGCTGAAAGTTCAAACTACCTTGAATTTCATGGAATACCATATGCGGACTCTACCTCTGGTGTTTACCGGTTTAAGGTTAGTTTTACTACACTTATCATCATTTGCAACAGCTTACTAGTGAGGCGTTGTTAGATTTTTTATTCATAAGTAAACATTTTCAATTCATTTATGTTTATATTTTTAATATAAAAATATTTTCAGGCTCCACGACCAGCGCCATCTTTTGTCGATGTTTTCTATGCGAATCGCAAGGATGTAAAATGCGTTCATCCTCTAGGTGTTGGATATGAAGGAACCGAAGATTGTTTAGTTGCTGACGTATTCACACCAACTCTCGATACTACCAGACGGCTTCCCGTCATGGTCTGGGTAAAGGGAAAGGAGTTTGATCAAACAAAGGCGCCCGAACTGTCTTTCAGAAACATAGTTGAAAAAGATGTTGTGGTAGTAACTCTTAACTATCGTGAGTCCATTTTAGGTTACCTTTGCCTTGGAACTGAAGAAGCTCCTGGAAACGCTGGTCTTAAAGATATCATAGCTGGCTTACGTTGGGTTAAAGAAAATATTGAACAATTTGGTGGAGATCCTGAAAGTATTACATTATTTGGACATGGAAGTGGGGCAGCTGCTGTTGACTTAGTAACATTATCTCCCTTATCTAACAATTTAGTACACAAGGCTATTTCACAAAGTGGCACTGCAATAGCACCATGGGCTGTTACCAGAGACAATTTAGAATACGCAGTGATTGTAGCAGAAGCTCTTGGACATGTTGTTTCAGATGTTGGAACACTGTCTGAAATTTTCAGCAGAACAAGCGTAGCAGCTTTGATGGCAGTTATTAATGAATTAGATCTTACTGATAATTCATTAGCATTCTCTCCTTGTATTGAGAAAGCTAATTTAGAAGGCGTCGAACCATTTCTAATCAAGTCACCTTTTAAAATTTTGACTGAAGGAGATTTTGTATCTATTCCATTTATGACTGGTTTTGTTGATCGAGAAGGAACAATAAGAGCCGCAGAAGCCGTTGAAGATTCTTGGTTAGAAAGAATGCAGACATCATTTTTAGATTTCATACAACCTGACTTACAATTCGCCAATCAAACTCAAAAAGGTCAAGTAGCAACTGAAATCAGGAACTTTTATTTTGCTGATCGTGCAATTGACTTAAACAATTTTGAAGACTATATTTCATATCATGGAGATACGATGGTTTTAGTCTCTGCTTTGAGGGAAGCTCAAATCCGAGCTGCCGTATCTAATGGTTCGGTTTACCTATATCAATTTTCTTACAAAGGTACTCTTGGAGAGTCATACGTAGGTTCATTGGAAGTTGATGGAGCAGCTCATAGTGAAGATTTGGCTTATTTGTTTAATGACTTAACTTCAACCCTTGTGCCTAATGTTGATTTAGCCATCAGCGATATTTTAATAGAACGCTGGACCAATTTTGCTAAAACCGGGTAAGTTTATATAAAATATTATATGCACAGTTTGAAACTGACACATGTTTTAATAATTTACAATTAATATTATGTGTATCAGTTTCAAACGGTGTATTTCTTTCATTCATTTCAGAGAACCAACTAGCACAACATCACAAACAGTTTGGAGACCATACACTGAAACAAATTCAAATTACATTCGTATTCTGAATGACGATGAAACAAATGCGTTAAATGGAACTTCTTTAGAAATTGACCTGGAAAATCCTCATCCTACTACTGTATTATTTTGGACAGAAATATATAATGAATATTTCAAAGATGCCGCAGGGAGGTGGGATTTGAATTCAAGAGATGAAGATGTTGATGACGACGTAGATCCGAATCCAGTTGATCCAGATCCTGTAGATCCTGAAGATGGAGATGATGATGACGATGATGATGACTCAAACTCTGCATCCGCTACGGTTGGCTTTACATTTTTGATACTTTCATTTGCGTTAGTTAATATGTTTTGTCTGTCGTAACGTTTGGTAATAACTTTATAAATTTAAGTAAATATGTTTACTTTTTTATGAAAAGAAAAATTCATATTTATGTCATTACTAAAAAATATTCTTACACTGGTTTCAAAAGAAATCTATTGTAAAGAAGATTATTTTACTTTAAAATTTCGTACGACTATGTTTTTTAAATATAATCAATAAAACTATTCATTATGAATTTGAAATTTGTTTAAATTTATGCGGACATTACCTGTATCAAACAACTATCAGAAGATTTTGACATTATCTTGATGGAAGTTTACGTCCATGAACAGAAAATGATCATTGTTCTGATAAATATGACAAGTTATTGTATTTTTCTCGTCGGATAGCGCTATCATTGAGATCAAATTCGCACTCAAAAGTTCGCCATCGTTCCAAAATACAAAACTACTGCGTCATCTACATTTATGTATTAAATACCGCGATTGTCTCAAAATTTACCAACCAACAAAATCCGCATAACAAGCCCTTTTTGCTGTTTTAATTAAAAATTCTCAGGCATGCAATTTCCACGTATAAAGTTTCATGTTGACAGATGATGCATGAAAGCTGAGAAAGGTCACGACGGCCATGTCAGTTGGAAGGTTGGAAGGTCATGCCTATGCGTTTATTATGCAGGCCCGTGTAACAACTTAAATGTCACTAAGGCTATATTTAGAATATTGCGACGTAAATACCCTACTGTTACATATATGCTGAAACATAGATGAATCGTCTATTGAATTTTATATATTATCGGAGTATTAGCAACTGAGGTGTTCAGGGAAAAATGCTGAGATCTGTGATAATCCAACGGTTAATACAATAAATGTTAAATCTCATTAGAGTAGAGAGTAAGAGTACATTTTTATTCAGACGGTATTACTAAGGTTCAAAGTTAAATCGTAAATAAAAAGTTATAAATGGGCTTAAGTCATGGTACTTTAGTAGTTCCATGTTTGCGTTAATAAAGTACCTACGTCGTAAAAATGTTTATAAAACAAACAAGGCGGCCCTTACCAGATGTATATTTGCGAAGGCAATAAAAGTGCAGTATTGCGGAGCATACGTGTCGCGAACGGAACCTACAGCTGTGTATTTGTGCAATATCGTCCCTGTTAATTATAAACGTGATACAAAAACCCATGTTTTAACTTCGAAATCATACTCTAAAACTAATTTGAATGAAATCCAATCCTCAGAATCCCAGGTAGGTAAAATAAAATAGTAGTAAAATTTCAAGTCATTTTTGTCATGATATACTTTTTTATATCGTTCCTACGTATTTACGTGGACATGAAAATAAATAAGACTGAAGATAGAGTGTGTTTAACGGCTGACACGATATTTCACCTGAACACTAAATATTACCTAGTGGAGTAGGTACATTTATAATCACTGTGCACACGTGATACCACGATTTTTAATGTAACCCATATCGGGTCGCGAGTCGCACACCATTATCAAAAATATGGACATTCCCCTAATAAGTGGGTATGATTAAAAGATTTAAGAGAGAGATTTAAAGATAATTGTTTTGTGTTATTTATACATTCTGCATCAGTATTAATATTATAAAAATCTTGTAGCCGTTTAAATGTCACAACTTTTTCTTTCTATCCTGTAATTTTGTAGGACTGTGGCAAAGGCGACTCGCATTGATCACGAATAACACTTCCAAAACGCGACTGTAATAAGAACAAATTACTTCTGCATCAAGCACGATACCATGTCAACTCATTTTCTGTTACAGTTCGATCATGCAATAATTTGTTGCGTCGTGATTTATTGAACTATAAAGAGTATTGAATTGGGTTTGTCATCAACTGTACCTGTGGTTGCGGTATTGACTTCCATTGATAATGAGGACTCCGATACAGAATAAATGATTTTCTATTAAATTATGTCATGGCCAAACCTTAAAATAGGGAACTTTAGAATAGTATTTGAATAAGTTAGAGTAAGCATTGAGAGCATGGCCACACTATGTTCTCTTGTTTAAAGTCGTCACAGCGCCGCCCGTGCCGCAGCCGGCGGTGGCCATGTGGCTCCACATCCTGCCCACACCTCGATCTGAACCCACCATACTACTGTTCGACACCATAATATATACACACTGAAAATCTTACTCCGTGCATTTGTTATTCGCTCGATTACAAAAATTTAAGATTTCAAAGTTACGAAAACGAATTTCAAGCATTTGATCGTAGTAGGTATACTGAATAACTCAGAAATTTATAAAGTTTCTATATAGGTAATAATGAATTATCTTGAATAATATAAAAATATGTAATCATCATCATTATTGTAGACCACCTTTGATTTGGGTTTTTAAATTAAGCAGTTTCCTCATTTAAAAGTAAATCACATCATTTTAGTAAATGACAAACGACTATTCATCTAATCTATAAAACTACAATAACAATATTTTTATTTCTGTTTCTAAAATTTTACTGTTTTTCTATGAACTGTTAATGACAGTAAAGTGAAATTTTACGATTTGACACTCGCCTATTTTATGAGAGTATAAAACTTTGAGAAACAATATTTTCAAGCTCAAAGTTTGGTTGTGTTGACAGCCATTACAAATGTTTTGACATAGGGTTTTTTAAATTCAGTTTTGTGTGCGTCAGATAGTTGCCTTTACGTGGGATAAACGCTGAGCTCATCGTAATTTGTCGACCTCGGTGGCGCAGTGGTGTAAACAGCCGACTGCTACGCTAGAGGTTTCGGGTTCGAATCTCGGCGGGGGCCGGACTTTGTGTTATTTGCAAGACGCATTGTTTCGCTTACCGGTCTTGGACGTAGTATTCTTATTTATTTAGTATATACCAGATCGTTGCTTAGTTCCTGCAATACAAGTTCTTACGATACTTGCTGCAGGACTGAGTCAATGTGTGTGTCGTGATGTGGTTTATTATTATTATTTTTATTGATTCACTGTCGGTTTAAATTAGGACGAATGAAAAAGTGGCCGAGATCGACCTGTTACTCTTTATCAATAAAGTAAGTAATCCATTAGAATGGTCGAGCCTTGCTAAAGTGGTTTATAAGTTACAAATGAAAAGGTAATGGAAATGTTTACTTGCTTTCTTTCCGAGAAGCTTCCTCCCGGAAACGGCTTAGGCTTTAGTTTAAACTCCTTGGCGTGGTTTTCCTTTGTGACTCCAGCTCATCAAAAAAGGTGCTTAAAGATTCTTATAAGGTTAGCAACGCATGTTTGATGTCACTGATACTGCACAGATCAAAGTTTGTATTTGTTTATTGCACATTGTTTTATATTCAATCATTAGATATCTAGAATTATCATCTTTTACAAATTGTAAGTTGTAAGAGAAAATTATTGTGTTTTGATTACTGAAAAAAGCAACAACGGTTTCTTGCCGGATTCTTCCCCGTAGAAATAGCATTACGAACCGGTGGTAGTAAAAACATGACGATTTGACAGTGCTTATTTTAAGTCTATTCGAATAAAAACATTTACAAACAGTACATCATTACAACAGTACAGTAATTTTGACTTTGAATAGGCTACGTTGAGTGGTTACCATCACGCAGCCGTATTCTTTGCTAAGTTATTAGTATTAAAAAACCGTAAAATATGTGTTATGGATCGAGTCTGATCTCCCCTAAAGCCTTTAACCAATAACCATACAGTTCAGCTTACGAATAGCAATTAAACGGGCCCAACACACAATTTCCCCGAAATTACTAACATGCAGTACCTCGAAGAAGCGATTTTAAACTATATTTTATAATCAAAAAAGGTTTAACAAATACTTTGAATGCCTTATAAAAAGCTCAAGGTTCACATTTCAATTTGATTTATTTTCACAATTTTTTTATTTCTTCTTACATATTTTAGATAGCTGATTTTATACATATGCCATATATTCTAATGCATTTACTAATTGAATTAAAGTTATCGCAAGGTAAGTTTGATAGAGCTTCTTAAATAGTCGATACGGTGTGGTAAGCCTTTTGCTCGCTTAAAGCATAATGATTTTGAGACGTTACAATGTGCGCATCGATAAAGCTTCTTATTCACTAAGCAACATTTGATGCGAAACATGTTGTAATGTCGCAATGCAATTGCCTAACGAAACGATTGCTTAACGAAGCGTGCGTCATATTGGCAATGCGACGCTTTACTGTGCAACGTGGCGATCTTGTTGAGCATCACGTGTTGCGCGTCAATTGTTGCTTAGAGAATACGAGGCTTAAGGCCTGATGTGCTGGTCATTATAGTTGTAGCAGTAGTAATAACTGGATAGATATTGATGAGTGGATGTTCACTATAAAAAGTTTAGGTCCCATTTCCCCATTGTATCTCTAGAGGTATGATTGACTATTACTTTGTAAACAAATTTACATGCATATAGAGTAAAATCCTGAGAGACTTCTGTTCAGTATTTTTCATGGTCTTTTCAAAATAGATTTATGAAGATTATGATGGAAAACATTGCTTAGCATGATTAATACAATTTACCTGTACGAAGTGATCGAGGCTTATTTGTTTATTTAAAGGTCAAATTTATTTTTTACTCCTCCTCCTTTATTACGGGGGATTATGATTATCCAACATCTTAGATAGAATAAAATTCTATTGCCCAATATTTGTGGATTATTTTGTATTTTTTTGTGGATTGTAGGCAGATTATTCTATTTGTTCCGCATCATTTGATTTGGATAAAAACTGTCAAGTTAAATTTAGATCACGCGTAACTTTTGAGATTTAGGGTGACTTGCGTGTCCTCTTACGACTCATATTGAAAGAACAGAAAATAATCTGCCTCTCTTTAAGTGAGTCAGAAGGACCTGCAACCCTTATGTGACTAACTAATTCTACCTACTGACGTCGTCATAACCCTCAGTGAGTTAGCGATATCCTTAACTTGACCAACTTTTACATTTAAAATAAACTACGCTTCGTTTTCACTCGGGCTCAAAACCATTTTTTTCTAGTGATGTGATTTGTGATTTTGTTTTCAAAATCAAAATCAATGATTTCAACTATCGATGATTGTTGTGTTGATGATTGGTCTTGGATGTAGTATCTGTATCTATGTAGTTATACCATATCGTTGCTTAATGCCTACGATACAAGATTATATCGTAATGTGGTAATTATTATTTATTGTTAATATTGTTTATTTTATTTTTTTCTTAGTACATCTCATTTACCTTAAAATCTGACATAATCTCAAAAAATAATCACAAATCCTGCTTCGACTTTCTTGTTTACGCTTCAGCATTTTCATTTAATGTTACAAACGATGCCTTTTTCCGGTGGAATCAATATTGCAACGGAAAATAGCTTTCTTGGTCGTGATACTGAATTATGAAGCTCGAGAGTGTCAGCTATGCTCTCAGAGAAATGAACATTGCAGCATTTGTTTTAAACTGCCTGCCGTAGCCGAGGGTGAGTAATTGCTGGTATTGATCCTATATGTGGTTCTGCTATATTGGGCACCTGATATGATATGGCACACGCCTACCTGGGTTTATCTTCGATCGCGTTCCACTGGTATGTGGTATCAACATATTTTTACACACATCTATGGAAAGGAAATATTATGATTCTACGTAGTTTGAAACTTGTATCGCAGTATCCAAAGGAAAAATTATGTTCCTGATTTACCATTACAATTTTTTTCGAGGACTAAATGAGGGATGAAATGCTAGTTAATACTAATACTAGTTAATATCTACGTGTAACTTTATTGAGACTGGATTGCTAAACATGTGCAGTATGTATTCTGTTAATGTCACTATTGGGATTCGGGGAGTTTTGTGGGACCGATAATTGAGGCGATTTTGTTACAGACTTTTTGTAGGATGTGGGCATTTCACAATTTTTTTACCTACCAAAACTATTCGTCGTGGGCTACAATCCTACGTTACACCGCCACCTATGTAAATCGCTACTTTTTAGTTTGAATGACAGTAAGTAAGTTGACGTCTACTAATTTGAAGGAAGTTGTTAAAGTAGATGGAAGGTAGGTTGATAGAAAAACCTTTGTAATAAACCATTCAGCTAATAACGGGTTATTTCAGTGGTACAAGAAATAAGGGCTTGTATGCAAAGTGCTATAAATAATATTACCCGATTTTAGCGAGAATCATGTGTATCTTTAATTAATGATGAGTTTGTGACTAAACGTTATATTCTTTGTGACCACTTCTAAATACCCACTACATTTGAGATATCTTAGATTGTTTGTTCTCTATTTTTTAATTTTCATTTGCAAATTTAAGCACTCCCCAACTTAAAACTATTGTTTGTGATGAACCTTATGTTTGGATATCTGTAATACTTACTAAATATCAGGTCAGGTTGGTAAAAATATAATAATCGTCTAAAATCATTATAATTGTTCTGGTTGCAAACGTATAAAGTTAAAAAAATCACCAGTAAAGGCATGTTTTCAGCAACATTTTTTCACAATAAAGCTGGATTGGAAAAATGGACATATATAACGTGATACGTAGAAATCGTAACGGATGTCACAAACATCTATACGGTATATTATTTTGTTTTGGTAAAACATACAACGTGACGCCATTTGAAAACGTGATTTATATGATTATATGAATATAAAACTAAATTTTTTCAATTTTTTATATATCCCTAGGTTGTCAAAATGAACTTTTTTTTGTTTTGTTTTGGTAACCATCAAAAAGTATTAAAACTCGATAAATTTATGAAGTGTTTTCTGTCATTAGTTACCAACAGCTGTACCTCAAGGGGAAATAGGAGTTTCTGTATCAGCATAATCGCTGGCATCTCATGGCAAGTACGCTGGTTAACAAATCACGTATTCTCATTATACTGTACTTTTGCTTACACAGTCATTTTACCGTTTGTAAAGGCTGCTATTTCACAAGGAACTAAATGATGCACCGTGTCGTATAGATTTGTACGTTTATGTGATTTATTGATTAGTAACATGTAGTCGGTATTTAGGAATGATAATCAAAAATATGAATCTAGTCTCTAGTTAAACAAGTTTGATTGTCAATTCCACTGTTTTTTATTATTATATAAATTTTCTTTCTCCTTCATAGCCAGAATGGCGAATTAGCGTATGGCCAACTTGGTGTAAGACAATCAGAATGTGCACTGCGATTGCTTGTTAAAGGTTAGGCTTAATTGTTCGAGGCCGTTGACTATACCAGTATTTTAGTTTCAGGGGTACAGCTAGGTTTCGACCCAAAAATAAAATACTTTTTTTGCAATTAGATGGGTACCGTTGCTTTGTATTTTTTTTTTCTTATAATTATAAGAAACTTATTAGTTAAATAAGGTATACGTTATGGATGTTGTAGATCTCCCGAAACTACGATGCGATTATATTTGAACGGTTACGAATTTCGGTGTCATTTCAGTTAGACCTCTTAGACTAATCAGAAGCAAAGAGTCCGGACCACACCGAAAATATCTGTCCTAGATAATTTCTTTGAATAGGTATTCTAAAACGAGCCTGACTTTACACTGGATGTCGCTCAATTTTCATTAATATAGGCCCAGGTTAAGCGGTTTTCTGTGTTCCGAGCGTCCGAAAATAATCCCGTTTGCAATGCGCTGCATTTTCAATGTAACTTTGGCTTAATTAAAAGGTTTATAAAGTAATATTAATGGATTTCATGCACTGATGTGATACATTCGAATTATAGCCGGATTTATTTAAAATAATTAAGGGTAAAAATTACACTTATTGATTTAATTCAAATAGTTTGTATTTAATGTATATATATCTATCGTTAAGCAAACAATAAAGGTCACTGCCACATTTATTGCAATTATTTTTAACAAATGATCGAAAAAACTTTTTCTTGCCTTCACTGCACTGCTTTCAGGAAATTTCGGAACCACTGTCCACAAAACATCCCTAATAAACAATTAACCTTAAAACGTCAACCTATTTTTACGCGTTAGAAAAAGGATCAGGAAAACAGAAAAAGGGTTAGAACAGCTGATCGTACCTAATTACCAGAACCCTAACCCAGAGCCCACAAAACACTAAAATAACAGGCCAATAGGTTTAAGGGTCATTCTATATACAAAGTGCCGTTGACGTTTCGCTGTGTGCATAATTGGGATCGGAACTGACGTGACTCCCCATCGGGCAGTGGGGGGAGGGGAGGGGCGCCGACGTGTCAAGTCAGAGCCTGAATAATATATGGGCAGAGGAAGCGGATGGCACTGCCACTTAGCGGCCCCTGAATTATGTATGCAATAGTAGCTAGCTGCGGACTGTTAGTTGTGTTGTCAACCACTGCATTGTTGATACTTGATTTTTCTCGTGGGTCGCAGTGGTATTTTAATTATAATGAAATTTTTAAAAACACATATCGATATCTGTTATAACACTTGAAATAACACTTATTAAAGCATTACAAAGCATAAAACAAATATCTATTTTTTTTACGATTATACTCATTTATTTTGGGTTGTTTCAAATTTAGATTATGCTGATTGGGGTTTTGCTACATACCAAACCCTTTATAAATCTTTTCAGTCCCGTTCTACGGTTACGTTTGTTTCTTGCAACGACTTTTTGGATAAAAAATGAACTTCAAGGACTTTAATGAATATAAATTACCCATTCACTAAATTAACTCTTAAGATTATTATTTAGTTAACTATAAACCTGAACAGGTATAATCTTAACATCTTTTTGAAAACGTGGTTATCGATGTCTTCAAAAAGCCCTTCCATTCCATCTTTAAGCCGTGACGTTTATTGAAAATGTTAATTGACAAACGTCGATGAAATAATAATATTCCATCACTAACCCCAGTCTATTAAATAATAATTTCTCATAGCTTTCAACGCTGTGTACTAAAAAGTCCATTACTTCGTTCCGTAAAGGAGAGCATTAAAACCATATAACTCAGGGCGCATGCGTGACGGATCGCGCGGCGCGAGCGCAGGTGTCACGCCGGATGTTACTCTGAAAAAGGGGGATTGAGAGGGGCGTGGGAGAGGAAAGGGGCGAGGAGGAGGGATAAGAAGAGGCAAGAGGGTTTGTTTTGTAGGGCTTAAGTTTATGTCGCTCGCTCGGGTTATGCTCAGAAGGAACCATTTTGATAATAAAATGTGAAACATTTCTTTAAGCGGAGGGTGTTATTTTATAAATTCTTTTATGTTTCTCATTAGAGTTTAATTTTTTAAACATATTTATATATTAAATAACGTAGATTCCTAGAAGCGGTATACTTAAAAAAATTGTTTTTGTATTCAAAATAAATGTATGGCGTGTTTTTGTTTTGAATTGCTGTTAAAACTTCATGTAAATCAAAAAATTACAGTTAATTTTTAAAATGAACCCGAACCCGAAACGAACCCGAAGTAAAATCGTTTTTAAAACATGACAACGATGATAGAAAACATTTCTCTCTAACTGCAACTTTGTAAACGATTCTCGCAGTATAATTGCTGTGAATTACCGTATTATTGTTATGAAAGCCGCTTGTTAGACGCAAAGTGCAGAGAGTTATAACGAATTATTTAATACCGAGTTGTTATGTAGTAAATAGTGTTTATCGATTATTACAGTTGCTTTCCTTCCTTCTAATGATGGTTTACGTCAAAATATTATTTCTTCAGACTGTAGCTGTGCAGGGGTTGTGCTGTTGTTTTAAACGTGAAGCATGAATAGTCTTGAAAAATGTTTTAATTTTTATTTAAATTATACAAAAACTAATAACATTGAAATTGAATTGATTGAAAAGAAGTGTTAAATATATACAACATTAAATTTCTTGTTATAATATGTAAAAGAATTAGCAGAAAAATCAGTTAATGATGTGCGATTAATTCAGTGAGGTAGTGATTGAAAAAGTCCCCTCTGGTAATTGTAAACCAATATGTCTGTCTCCCACGTGCGCCGGCGCCGATGCCTGTTCCGGAGAGGGATCCTCAGCTTCTGGGTCATTCTGTTCTGGTTTGCTAAATTTTTTATGAATTAATTAATTAATAAATGGGTTTCCCTGCCCGAAATTAATAATTTTTTATGTACCTAAATGATAATAGCAAGGACTAACAAACGCCGACTACGCAATTAGTATTTTAATTTTTGTAGACATAAATCAGGAAAATCGTTTTATTTTGATTTTGGTAATGTTTTATTTGAAAAAATACGCGAATTTTCAAATTTTTCTTTAGCTGTTAACAAATTTGGGGACTGTGGAATGACCCATCGGCGAGCCCTATGACAATTGATTTCACATGTGTTTAAGTTTTGTCATCGACTTCAGGAGGTAAATGAAAGTTATGAAAGCAGTAATTTTTCAATAAAGATTTAATTTTAATTCAATAGCTCTTATTCTATTGAAGTATCTTTCCTTACAAGGTATGACCGAGACAATAATTGAATTTATAAGATTAGAACCCAAGACTTTTAATCAATATTATATAAAAGCAACGCAGTACTACATACAGCAGTACTACGTACATTATAATGTAACCATCTCAAAATAAAACAAGTTAAAAATTAAACCGGGCCCATTAGGTGAAATGGAACGAAATTGACCCACGGAACTCGAAACATTGTTTCAGCGGATGCTTTAAGGGTAACACATTAACGTTGGGGGCAATGACCGACCATTTTTTCTATACCGGCTGGGCCCACTTCCCGTCACAATTTGTCTTTTTTTTTCAGAAACACCGTTACAGGGATACCGTTTTTGTGTTCTGCGGCCCGTAAAATTAAAATGAATTTTCTGTACAGCAAATTTACACTTTTCAGTTTAACTCGCAAATAAGACAGATAGTGTGTTTGCTGTTATTTAATGCTTAATGTAGGTAATTATTAATTTATTTATCTACGCATCTTTTATCAAATGATATATCAGTGAAACTGAATGAAAAAAAATAACGCGTAAAGAATAATAAATACAATTATTTGTCTTTTATTGAGACCTGTATCAAATAAAATTAGTGATCTAATAAAATATCTATTTGACCTAACGGCCCTTGATCTCTTTGTATAAGAAAAAAATTAAACTGACCTACCGAATCCGAGAGTGGTAATTAAACACCATTGTCACATTCCCTACCAGATTAACAATTCTACTGCATTCGCTAATTCAAATTGGCAGATCAGGCCAGACGAAAATACCCCGCGACAGACTGTGGAGTCGAATGGGGTAAAGCTGAGTAAAGTCGGGGTAGGAGGTGGGCGTGACCCCCCTACTCTCCCCAGATCTCAGTTTATACCCGTAAATGCAGTTCGCTGTTGTCATAATGATTTTTGACAGTGCATATCGCTTTATGAACAAATGAATTTTTAAATTCTCTCTTTTGATTTTCAGATGATATCTATTATTTTCAAGGGAATTTAATACATTTTTGTAACTTGCGATTTTTTTAATTACATTTCCTGGTGAAATTATTAAAATATCAAAAGAAAACAATAAATGATGTTATAGGCGTTATAGGGGTGCTTGAGATGATTGTATCTAGGCGCTGCGGCCGCGCATTACAAAGCAGCGGCTTTAGCGTGCGGAGAAAACTCCGCGATCGATGTATAAATAATCGTTTACCGATGTGTCCTAAAACACGCGAACGTACCGTAGTACGATATTTCAGGAAGGTATTCCCCCGTCCGTCAGACGCAACTTCAGCACATCCTATTTATAAGCGTCTATGTATAAATTCACTAAAAGTTAACACCACAACACACGTAACGAATATAAACTCGGAAAAGCCTCTATTAATAATCGACCGACTGACTTTGCTACCAAAAATAATAGTCTAATTGTGAAAAGTTTATGCGCGATGGGTCGTGGACCGGGGCTATCTTGGGGCGGCTAAACTTAGTGGTGCGTGTGAGCCAGATGGTAAAATTAGTGCTGTATTGCAGACGGCGTCTGCGCTGCTCCTCATCACTACGTCCATTCACTCACCTCTCACGCGCGCCAGCAGTGACGAACTTGTAGTAAGTAACTGCCAAACTTACAACATTCCATTTTTGCATTACCCGCCATTTTGTCAACAAGGCACAGCGGCCATATTGTCGCCAGGCCGATATACTCGTAACCAGAGATTCGCACCGCGCCCGCGGGTTTGTAGGCTCTGTTCTTTTGGTGTTGGGCTTGTATGGAATTTTTACATCACTATCATACTAATATTTCATATTAACAATTACTCTAAAGGTTCTACATCAGATTACATCCAGATTACTGAGATTTTCCGAGTATATTGATTTTTCGTTATAAAATCTGATATTTTTTACCTTTGTTTACCTCGATAACGTTATATAAATATTCCTGTGAGTAAATATTTGGACATACGCCATATTTCAAAGCAGAAAATAAGGGCTTTTAAATTTTAAGGCCTATTGACTTTGGAGGCTTGAAGTGAAGCGAAATCTACTCGAGCGGCAAATCAAAGGGTTTTTATGGTCCAGATCTTTTCGGTTAAAATGAATAATGAAGGATTTTGTCAAATGGATGATCCACCCTTTTCTAGCAAACTGGAGCAGTATTGCTTGTGCATCACGGAGTTTTTAGGTTATATAACAATTTGCATGTAACCAACGCGTCTAGGAAAAATCAACCGTAATACGACATTTTTTTCTCATGAATTTATATTTAAATAATTCGTGAATTGTGTACTGTTGATTGTTATACGTTTAGATTAACTAACATTCCTTGTTTGGGATTTAATTCTCAAAACCTCTTTACCTCAGTCAAATTTTGCGTAAAATATGATATTCTTGTAAAGTGTTATTATTTTTATTTTGTTGTGCATATTGTTACAAGTCCTAAACTAATCGTATAGCGTCAACTTTTATTTATATAGCGTAGCGTTCGTCAATGCATTATAATAATATGCTTTTAACTCTTATATTTAATTTTTTCAATGTTTTATTAAATAGTAAGCTCCAATGTGGTTAGATCAGATCCGATTGATTTATAAGATCGCAAAAGTTTTTGATAACTATTCAAGGTCTTTTTGTGCTAAGTAGGTAAAATATATAAATATTTAAAATTTTAGGAAACAGATCACGCAATACCTACGCGGAAAATTGCGAAAGTTTTTCGAATATTCCAATTCCAATTTTATGCATCTGGCAGCGGTTATAAGCTATGATTTTGTATTTATTATTTTACATAAAAACAAGTTACGTTCATTTAAAATAATCATGTTTAACTTGTTAATCTCCCAAAAAAAAATCATATATCAGATATAACTTTACGAACAATCAAACATACATTTGTCCAAACTGACATTTTAAAAGAGGGAGAAAATTCTAGCATCTTCTTTTTCCAAAGAAATCTTAGGATACCTCTATACATTTCAACTTGTCAATTTTTCCTATATCTCGAACTGTGAGCGGATGGAAGTAACGTGTATTAGTAATTCATAGGTTCACGAGTGCTTGGTTCGGAACAAATGTCTGAATTGTTCGTTCGTTTGAAAACGTCAGACCAAGGTTGTAGCATGCAGTTTGTACAGATTCCACGAACTGAGACTTGAGAATTCTTATGAATTAGTTAGTCTATTGGATGAACTTTACTTGATAGTTTTGTTTCGAGCATCGTGTTTGTTTGCGTTTGATGTTGTTTATCGAAATATATAGGTACTTTACTTGCTTAAATAAAGTATTTCATAAAAAATCCGTAGTCTATTCCATCAATTCTATTGTATTGCAAGAAGCCGACGGGATGTAGCTGTTAAGGTAAAATTGTCTCAAAGATGACCTAATTGTATTGTATCGAGAGTGCCCCGACTAGGCATCTTGCTATTATAATAAAAATGTATATAATTATTACAACCTCTTGACAATTTTATGATTGAATAACCATTTCTTTACGACAATACAAAGTAATTTTAAAAGCGAAACCCTGTACGTTATGAAATCAACGCCTCAGTAAAATTAACTGTCAAAAAACGTAGAGTTTATGAGTTAAGAGCGGCTGTGTTTAATCTGCCGTCATAGTTAACGGATCATTAAAATCCAACATCAAAATAGGAAACGAAGCGTCAGATCTCTAAAGGTGACTCACGCGCTGTTGGCTTACGAACTACTTAGAAACAGGAGCTTAGATATCAATAATAATACATAAGTAATTAATGTATAATTGTTTTAGATGCATTATAAAATGGTATAAAATGAAGAACGCTTCAATTATAACTTTTAACAAACTTATTTATTGAGATTTTTTATTTACCCTCGGGTGTAAGTTTTTCATCTAAAGAGCTTGTGGCTCCGTTGATGGTAAGTTCGAGTTGTACCACTACCGGCAGGTAGAGTTGCACTATCGATAGTATATATATCACTACTACGTTATTAGTTTTCTTCTAGTTTTCGAGGTCAACTATACATTACAGGCCAAGGAAAAGTAACTCTAGAGCCGCAAGACTTTTATATACGCCTGTACAAAGTTTATATTACAACCAGAGCGAATACAATAGCAATTTTTAAAAAAGTACGTAATTTGATAATTGAATTATATTTAACTATAAAGCCTTGATGATCTGACTCAGGTCTTTTGTACGTAAGATGAAGATTTTGGAAACACTTTTATGTTTTAAGTAACTCTATTGAATTAACTGCTTTCATTTAAATAGCAATAATGACAGGTACTCGTACCTTAGACAAGTGCTATTCATGTTAAAATAATGTATTAAAACCAGATTTGAATGTAAGTTTCTAAAAATCCAACAAACATTATAAATAACTTTTTCATTCTTATTAAATTAACAAAACCTGATTCTATACTTTTTATTGCATACAATAACTCTGTGAACTATAAAAAAGGTAAATGTATGCTTTGATTAATTAATAAGTTACAACATCTATTGACCTATTTTTTGGCTCAGAACAGACGCGAAATCTCTGTAATTGCAAATAAAAATTAGAGCGAACTAACTAAGCGTAAAATGAATCTACGCAACTGAAGCACCATAGGCGGGCGGCGGCGCAGGGTGCGCGGCGCCCAAAATAGATCGCACGTGCCGGTCGCCGGCTGCCCACGCGCATACAAAATGGCCGCCAACTACGCGTGTGTGCGTGCGATGCAACTACACCCTCCCTGACTCTTATATCCATACTACTAAAGACAAATTTAGCTCGTGTTCGGATTCATGTTGATTTTATTGTACATAGTGCGCGGTAGATTATGAGCCGTGATTTGTTAGGTATAGCACGAGCTTTATGTACGTATTTATTGAAGTGGATTGTGTTTTATGTACCTACGTGCCACATAACAAGCGAATCTTGCGAATAATCGGACTATTTTTTTGTTCAAATTATTAACCTATTTAATTTGCTTTTAATGAGTACTTAGCTAAAAAGGTCAGGTAAGTTTTCTAAAAGTAAATTAATTTTCTACTAAACAGAATTATTTTTACTTTTTTAGCTGAAATAGATTCCTGCTAGTAGAATTTGATGTAGTTGTCTATTTAAACCTGATCATGAACCACATAATTAACATCAGAGCACAGCTCTAGAAAAAAATTAACAATTGTGCATAATAAAGCAAAAACTACGCATTCTTAGCGTATTGACAAGATGATGAATCATTGAAATCATGTCAGGAATTACTTGTAAAAGCTTTCAGGATGATACATTATGATTCAAGTTATGATCACATCCTGTAGGCACTGGAGTGTACTCATCATTCTTTATTTGATTATTCATCTTAAGCACATGTCCCTTAAGATGACTGTCAACGAAGTATGTATTCTTAATTTATTTTTAATTAAAAGTGATAGGTATTTTTAAAATGGTTAGGTTTAAAATGGGATAATTCAAGTATGTAGTATTGAATGAATATTAAAAAAAAGTCAAAAATTGTATATCCTATTACAAATTAGTTGTTAACTTGGTCTTTGTGGACTGTGTTATGGAATTCTCTTAATCATCAGCATATGTCTCCGATCTCCACGACATGTGGTGATGGGAGGAATGATTCATTTGAGAACACCTCATGCAACTAAATGAATACCTACTGGTGTACCAAGTAAATACTTTGAGCAGAATTAAACATGTGGCCAAAGTATGATCGATCACATTATTGAGTATTCTCTGAACATTACATATGATAATAAAAACTGCTATAAGCTCGATTTATAACCAAAGTGTGTAAAGTGTGAAATCATTGCTTAGTTATTGTAATCGCAGTCCTTGGGATAATTCTTGAGAAAATCAATAAATAATCTGATATAAAAATCTTAATGAAATAATGTAGTTCTGTAACCATGAAAGTTTCTATTTGTACAATAATGTTTATGGTAACTGAATAGACTTTTGTTTAATAACCACACTTAGCTGTTGTGTTTTGGTGGTGGTTACTTTCAAGTTTTTCAATATCAAGTAAAACAAGTCATTTAGTCATTTTTGAATAAGATTTTTAAACGAAACCTTCATCAAAATCTATGAAATATTAATAATTAAATAAAACTATCCATTCCTCTATCCAAGGTGATATTATCGCAATCACTTGCATAGAGATTTCAGTGAAATCATGGTCTAAGTTCAGTGACTTGAAGTTTTCAGGTACGCTCTGAAACAAAGCACCAGGCGGGCAGGCGGTGTGTGGAGCTCACACACACAGCTCTGCAGGTGATCGCGCCGGCGTATAGCATAGACGTATGCTTACAGACTGTACAGTGTCTACCATGAAAATTAGCTAGGCTAACACTTGATTTAGAATTTGCTTTGCATAAGTCGGTTTAACGATAAAATGTTCCAAGTATCTACCATGAGTTCAGATGACTTTCCTAGTTATCTTCAATGTAAATTACTACAGTGCGATGTTTACTGTCAATTTCAATTTTTCATATATCGGCATCACGATAGACTCACTATTCGTTCATAGCCACTGGATAAGACGGTCTAAGAGATGCAGAGAACTTCTGGATCAGAGCAGCCCATGATCGCTATGGTTCGAAGAAGACAATTTTTGAACCTCATTTTTTCTGATGAATATACACAATATTTAATCATATTTAATACAAGTACAGAGAAAGTTTAACCATTGAACTCTCTAGATATTCTCTTAAGTTGGTTTGGTGTTCGGAGCACGCGTAGCAGCGCGCGCGCTTCTAAATATAGCCGCGCCTCCCGTCGAGCCGGCCCATGACTGGCTCACTGGATATTTCCTGCGGCTTATTTTTCAAGTGGCCACCTTTACTTTACAATTTTTTATCATTTCAATTTTCAGCTCTGCTCCCATTTCTTTTGTTTTCTTTCTAACGAAACGCAGACCGTTATTAATTAAGCCATAACACCCCGGGTGCTCAACTACCGATGGTACCATAAGAATATTTTTTTCGAAATATTAGAGAAATCTGTCAGTAAATACCATATAATAAATGACCCATCAAAATGTTCTGGAAAAAAGCAATAATCAAAACAAACCAGGAATCTTTAAACTTTCATTCTTTTTTAAAGGGAAAACGTTAGTTAACATATGGTTTTAAGTACCTATAACTTTTAGAAAAATAAGACACGAAAGTTTATACAAAGCTGGTTCGAGCGAGGCTGTAGTTAGGAAGAGTAAGTTAAAATCTTAGCAACTCAACTCTGTTTAAGGTAGATTACAATTATTAAGAGCAGCTGTGAGAGGTAGGGGGGCTGATGCAGCTGCTGCAAGCAAAGAACTCGTAAATAAGCTCTCCTCTTACACCTCAGGTACTTGTGACAATCTCAGTAATACTGAGACTGAATATTCTACTAATAATCGTCGCACATTAAGGATTCTTTACCAGCGTAAAAAACAAGAACATGGATTTTTTTTGAAAAAATCACGTTTTTATTAGTCTCCTTTAATTATTATTTATTTATGTTTTAGTATATGTTGCTGTAGAACCAATAGAGATACACATTCCCAGAAAATTTCAAGTTTACCTATTAAGGTTCATGAGATACAGCTCTTTAACAGACGAAGGGACGTGCGGACGGATGGACAGCGAAGTCTTAGTAATAGGGTCCCGTTTTTCACCTTTTTGGTTTTGAACCCTAAAAAAGAGCGACTTAACTTACTTACTTTTATAATATATATTACTTTGATCGAGGTCAAATTCATGTGTTAAAAATGTTGTATCTGTACTGTACTTAATTTATTGAATTTGATTTCTTCTATTAAGTAACAAACTGACTGTTCATTAACTGTAGCATTACTTAAGCAAATTTTTCATCAATACATAAACAGAAACCCTAAATCATACCACCTATTTAAATGTTTAATAAAAAATTGATTAAAGTCAAAGTCGAAGTCAAAATGTTTTTTATTCGATTAGATTTAAAATAAGCACTTTCAAATCGTCATTTTTTTTTACAACCACCGGTTCGGAATGCTATTTCTACGGGGAAGCATCCGGCAAGAAACCTCCGAAGTTACTTTTTTCAATATTCAATTACAATATTTTCTACTACAAATTACAATTTTTCAACATAATAAATCTAGCTAAAATGTCAATAAGATAAACCTGTGCAATTACTTCCATATATCTTTATCCTCTACATAATTTTGAATTTTATAGTATGCCTTCTTAATTAAAATTTGTTTAACATATTGCTTAAATTTCATATCTGACATTTCTGTTACATTTCTTGGAATTTTATTATAAAAGCGAACACAATTTCCAATAAATGACTTACTAGTTTTTGCTAATCTAACTGTAGAGATACGTAATTTATCACTATTTCTGGTATTTATACCGTGACCTAGTCTATCAAACTCATTTAGATGTTTCCTTACATACATAATATTGTCAAAAATATATTGGGACGGTAAGGTGAGTATATCAATTTCCTTAAATAATTGTCGTAATGAATGTCGCGGCTTTAAGATATACAGAGCTCTTATAGCTCTTTTGTAAAATAAATATCATATCTGTTTCGGCCGCACTACCCCATAGTAGTAACCCATAGGACATAATACTATGAAAATATGCAAAATATACCAGTCTAGCTGTCGGGAGATCCGTTAAATTTCTAATTTTCCCTACTGCCTATGCCGCCGAGCTTAATTTACTACAAATTAATTCTAAATGTGCGTTCCACTTAAGTTTTGAATCGATATTAATGCCTAAGAATTTAGTCGATCCTACGATATCGAGCCCATCATTATTTATTTTCACATCTGTCGATAATGTCCGCACGTTTGGCAAAGAAAATTTGAGACATTTGAGATTAAATACTGATCATATAAAACTAAGCAAAAACCGCTTTAGAACTAAAATTCCTATTTAAATATTAAACTTAAAACCGTTCAAATAAAAAATAATCTGAAACTCACAGACCAAAACACTGCCGGGTGCGATGCAAATCCTTAGAGAAATTAAAACCTCCCAATGGTGTTTTCATGTGATAACTGATTTTACTGTTTGCGACTTTAGGTTGGTTATTGATTGGCTTCAATTTGATTTGCTTGAACACGTGCGTAAACTGAACTCCTTTGGCACTTTTGGCAGCTGTGAGGCGGCGTTGCGATTTCAACTGTAGGTACATACTGACTGACTCATGTATTTTTTTTGTGTTGTTTTCTCCCGGATTAATTACTACAGTTAGGAGCGCTGAGGAAACTGGTAGGTTTACATCTACATTAATTTCGTTTGAGATTTTATTTATCGATACTAAAAAAACCTTTGCGAATTGGACTTGTTTGATTGATTGATTGTACAAATTACTTATCACGGTTCAAATGATAAGGTCGAGGAAAAATCGCTTCTTTATTTTATATTTTAACATAAATTATTCGTTATCTTAGCGGCAATAAAATACATATTCTGTGAAAATTTCAAATGTTTGCCTATTAAGTATGGCGCAAGAAATTTAGCCCGCTGACAAGCAATCAGATGAACAGATAGGTCCCTAAGACTTACAAATTTAATACTAATCGAAAAGAAATGAATGGCTGATATAACAATTTATTTTAATCTAAGCCACACACTGATAAATTAATTTCATTTGTGTCTGAATTGAATTATTGTTTTAAAGAATGCGATCAAATGACGAGATTATGATTATTTACGAGCCTGTGCTAGATCTTTCTTTGGTCGATTACGATAGTAATCTTCTCTCCGATGAGCTAGGAATGTGTTTCAGCTATGCCCTTAGTTCGATGATCGAGAACTGGCGATACTTAGAAATTCAATTTTCAAAAGGGCGGAGGAATATTATTTTGAACCACAGTATAACATGTTATTGTAAAAAGTGACTGTAGAAAAGCTTATTTTATAAACAAAAATAAGTTTGGTAAAAAATACAAAAGAATAAACATCCTACGTAAAAAAAACCTAGAATGACGCGTGCGAGAATAAAGTTTGAAATCTTTTCAGGATTGTGTTGGTATTGTGTCGATCCGAGATCGGCAGCGTTTCCTATGGCAGCTTCAAGAGGGGTGATTTGCTAAGTTGGCGCGGTGCCAAGCGGCGTCTTTGGCGCGGCGCCAAATCGGAGCGAACAGTGGAAAAAATGGCCGTCGCGCATCTTTGATATGCGTCAGAGGCGCGCGCGCATACGTCGCCTCGGCCATCTTGGTTTTTTTTTCGTTATGTAAAGTCGTAGATTAACGAAAATCCTTTCTAAGCCTTTTTGTAATTAATCAAAAGGTGAATTGTTTCAAATTGTTGGATTAAATTAATGTAATTTGCTTGACTACGACTTTTATTTCGTAGTCTTGTAACATGAATGGTATTTTTATCTAATACCGGTAGGTACGAGTATAAGATAACAATGTCTTTCAGTTTCAAATAATAGAGAAAATTATTTATACATAACATCTTACAAAGCCAGTATGACGCATTTTAGTTTGAAGTTTGCAAAATAATTATGTCAATCTCGGTTGAGAGTTGAGAGTCTTGAGCCATTAACAAGCAGTCAATAATTGTTGAGACCACGCCGCGGCGGCACACAGGGGAACCTGGCACCGGTCCAGCAGCAACAGGCGGATCGCCCTCGAGTATTTTACGATGTCAAATGAAAAATATGGTAAAATAAATGTTGTTGGTTAACAGAAACAACGGAACGTCACGAGCGAAGTGAAGTTGTAGAAAATTCGAAAGAAATGCTCAAACGAGTTCAACGTATGACAGGATCAGCTGACCAGCCCAAGCGCTCGGACCACGCCTACACTCGAAGAATAACCGCCTTGATTTGCTGAGCCAAATCAAAGCCATTCGCCGGTAGCGGAGAGACTCGTCATCCCTAAGCTTCCTGGTTTGTGTAGCCGGCCCTCGACGAGTTACTGAACCCGGTCTTCCACCAGCGGAAAGCCCCGGGCTAGGTACTCGGCCGACTGGCCACACGGCTGCATGACCATCTGGTCGCGCAGGGCCCGTATCCCCCCGCTACTCCATGGACCCAGTCCATGGCAAAGGCCCTTCTAAGGGCCAAACCAACAGTCCTTCTCAGGGCTACACCGCCGCCGCCGAAGAAAGCTCCTCGCAGGG
This sequence comes from Choreutis nemorana, assembly GCA_949316135.1. Classification (NCBI taxonomy): domain Eukaryota; kingdom Metazoa; phylum Arthropoda; class Insecta; order Lepidoptera; family Choreutidae; genus Choreutis; species Choreutis nemorana. The sequence continues at coordinate 9,220,579 of OX438598.1, forward strand.
CTTAAATTCGGCCCCAACTACAAGCAGCCAGACCCACGACGAGGCAACGTATCGCGTCTCGTTACCCATTCATGGAGGGTGGGCGCCGACCGCGATACCAAACCAGCCGCCGAGGGAAGCCGTCCTGGACACGTCAACCGACGTGATGTCGTGGATGGAAGGCTTCCTCAAGCACATGAGGGCTAAGGGGGTGGAGCTCACCCTCACAGGAAGCCAGGAGACGTCTGAGGAGGAACGCAGTTTCGCCGAAGACAGTTTCCTGAAGTCATACGGCGACGTCTTCGCCTCGTCCTTCGCCACGGAGGCGGGGGTACGAAGACAGCGAAGCCCAGAGACCCAGCCACCAAAAGAAACCAAGAGAGTCTGCAGGGAGACCCTCGCACAAAGGGACCCCAGGATGCGCTCACGCTCAAGCGGCGCAGAGCACTCGACGCCGGCCCCCCCCACCCCAGGCCCCTCCCCGCAACCGACGCAAGCGCCGACGGCAGCGCCACCGAGTTTTGCGGCGGCCGTGCGAACTGCGCCCAACGCAACCGCGACAGGCAACGCGGCGCCCGGGACATCCGCCGCCCCCAACACCACCGCCGCCACCCCCGCAACCGCAACCACCGCAGCCACAGCCACTACAACCGCCACCACCGCGAAGAAGCCGCGCTACCCGCCGCTAGTAGTGGAAACGCTGCCGAACTGGGCCACCCATTTCCGGGCCCTCCGGGAAAGGCTCGGACACCCGCCGAACGCGCGCCCCTTCGGAAAGGGGTTTAGATTCACCCCTGCGAGCGGCGAAGAGTACAGGCTGATCCAACGATACCTGTCAGAAATCGAAAAAACTGACAAGGTGTCCTGGTTCAGCTACAGTCTGCCAGCTGAGCGCAGCCTGAAGGTGGCCATAAGGGGGCTGCCCGCCGACACCAACACCGACGCCATCGCCGAGGAGCTCCGCAGGAAGGGCTTCGGGGCAGAATACGTCCGCCACATCAAGGCGAGATGGGGCAAACCGGGCTGTATTTTCTACGCCCAAATCACAAAGACGCCGGACACAACCCCGGCGATCTATGATGTCGACGAGCTCCTCAACATGCCGGGGGTGAAGATTGAGGCATGGAGAGGGAAGAAGGGGCCGGCGCAGTGCCACAGGTGCCAGAAATTCAGGCACTCCTCCCACTGCTGCCACAGGGAGATGGCCTGCGTCATCTGCGGCGAGTCCCACGCCGCCAAGGAATGCCCGCGCCCCAAAGAGGAGAAGCCGACGTGTGCGAACTGCGGGGGCGAGCACACGGCCAACAACCCCCGCTGCCCAGTGTTCCAGCGGGAGACGAGGAACAAGAAGGCGGGGACAGTAGCCACCACCGTCCCGAACAAACAGGCGCCGGCAACCGTGATCCCAAACACGGTCGAGGAGCACGCCGGGGCCACCCTCATGGCACCCGCCAACCCACCATCGAGCCGCCAAGCGAAGCCAGCCAAGCTGAGGGCCAAAAAGAAGAGGACAAAGAAGGCAGCGCCCCCCACCACCGCTGCCCCCACCAACACCGCAGCCCCCACTACCGCTACCCCCACCACGGCAGCCGCCGCCACTCAACAAGCTCGAGCGGCCCCCCCCACCTCAGCCCCGCGCGCCGCGGTCCCCCGCCCCGCCACCGGTCAAACGACAGCAGCGACACAAGCGGCCGGCGCAGCTAACGATCGCCTTACAATCATCACCAAGGCGATCAACGTACTGCAAGAGGTCCTGCTGGCCTTACAAACCGGCGCCGACCCGGTGCCGGTAATCTTCAAGGGGATCGCCAACCTTCTCACGTAGAATTCAACTGGAAGCACTTAAAAATTCTACACTGGAACGCCTGCAGCCTGCGATCAAAGGTTACGCTTCTAAAAGCGCTTCTCAAGGAGAGAGACATCGACGTGGCGCTACTGTCGGAAACTCTGCTGGCCCCGACCGACACCATCAAGTTCCCGGGTTACCACATATACCGGAAGGACGAGAGATCTCCGGAAGGCCGCAGATACCGCGGATTGGCAGTACTTGTGAAACGACGTGTCGTTCACCAGCCGATCCCGGTCAGCGAGTTAGAGTCCATGCAAGCGCTCGGCGTGGAGATACTAGCCGCCGGCGCCCAGCTTCGCATCTTTGCCGCTTACCGCCCGCCGCACGACACCCTCCAGCTGGCCGATGTCCGCACTCTCCTGGACTCGGCCCTGCCAACGGTCATAGCGGGCGACTGGAATTGCAAGCATACTGCTTGGAACTCAACTCGCATCTGCGCAAATGGACGACGACTTTTCGATGACGCCGAGAACAACGGTTACAGCGTCGACGGCCCTGAGATGCCAACCATCTACCACTACCAGGGAGACGGGGTCCCCGACGTTATCGACCTTGTCGTCCACCAACGCCTTCCCAGCTCGCCGCAGCAGGAAGTCATAACAGACGAGCTCCAGTCGGACCACCAACCTGTCCTACTACTGCTGCCGCTCGAGCCGACGAGAACTCTCGTCCCAGCGCCACGTCCGAAGATCGACTGGGACTGCTTCTCCCGGTCCCTTCAAGCGTCCTGTCCGTCGATCGCTCTCTCCACGCCGGATGACGTCGAACGACTCGCCGAAGACATCTCCACCTGCATCCAGAACGCTCTACACGCCGCGTCAACACCGAAGCCAGGGCGGAGGGCACCGCCCCGCCTCCCGCCCTCTATCGCCGACCGAATCGCCGAGAAGAGGCGACTACGGATGCAGTGGCAATCGACGAGATGTCCCACGCTGAAGTCGAAGCTAAACGAGCTCGCGGAGTTAGTGAAGTCTGAGCTAAACGACTACGCCTCGGAGAGCTGGCTAAGCCGCATCGAAGACGCGGCAGACGATTGGACCTCTATCCATAAGCTCTGCCGTCAAGTATCGAACTCTCCGGCCCCAGTGAGACCGCTCCTTCACTCAGATGGAACTCCGCGCTACCGAGCCGAAGATCGAGCTGAAATCTTCGCAGAGTGCCTAGAACGCCAATTCCAGCCGAACCCGAACATCGACACGACGCATACCGAAGAAGTCGAGCAACACCTTGAACGCTATCTTGCAGCGCCGATAGCCCCAGAAGAGGACCCTATCGTGTTCTCTCCGGGACAAGTGCAGCATGTATTACGTCACCTGAAGCCCAGGAAAGCGCCGGGCGCCGACGGTGTCACCAACGCGGCCCTGCGACACCTACCACCCCGCGCAGTCGCCGCGTTGACCCGTCTCTACAACGGCGTCATGCGCACCTGCCACTTCCCCGCTACGTGGAAACTGGGCCACGTAATCATGCTGCCGAAGCCGCTCAAGGACACGAAGAAGCCGGAGAGCTATCGGCCCATCACCCTGCTGCCTACCATCTCCAAGGTGTTCGAAAAACTCCTTCTTCGGTACCTACAACCACACGTCGTCCCTCGCAATGAACAGTTCGGGTTCAGAGCGGAGCACAGCACAACGCTCCAACTGTCCAGAGTACTGCACCACATGGCGGGAGCCATAAACAAGAAGAGCTACTCGGCTGCAGTATTCCTGGACATGGAAAAGGCGTTCGATCGCGTTTGGCACTCAGGCTTGGTGTACAAGCTCGCGACGTCACCGGCACCTCGGCGCATCGTGAAAACGATCGCGTCGTTTCTACGGGACAGATCGTTCCAGGTCAAGGTGGAGGGGACTCTATCATCGACCCGTCTCATCGCAGCCGGAGTACCACAAGGCAGCTGCCTATCCCCGTGCTGCTACAGCGTCTTCACGGATGACATCCCGACCCCCCCGAATGTCCAGTTGGCGTTGTACGCGGATGACACCGCGTACATATCAACCTCCATCAACTACAAGCACGCCGCCAAGAAGCTGCAGTCGGCCCTAGACGCGCTTCCCGCCTGGCTGGCTAAATGGAGGTTGAACGTCAACGTAACGAAGACGCAGGCGATGCTGACGGGACACACCCCCCTCCCCCCGCCCCTGAGACTCAGGAACGAAGAGATCCCGTGGAAAAGAGAAGCCAAATACCTAGGCGTAACCTTTGATCGCAGGCTGACGATGCGCGCGCACGTCGCTCAAGTCATTAGCTCGACCAGAGTCGCAAGGAACCTGCTCCGTCCAGTGCTCACCTCCAATCTCCCGCTGCGAGTGAAGATCGGGGTCTACAAGACCTACATCAGACCTCGCCTCACGTATGCTGCCCCGGCCTGGTTCGCCCTCGTCAGCGAACCCAGCCGCCGACGACTCCGTGCGCAACAGAACCTTGTGTTGCGCACCATTACCGGGGCGCCTAGATACGTGAGGAATGCCACGATCCAGCGGGACCTTAACATGGAATCACTGGACGTCTTCGTCGGGCGGCTCGCAAACAAGATGTTTGAGCGCACTGATGCATCCAGGATGGACCACATCAAAGACTTGGCCCCCTACCATGCGCGCCCGCCCGACAGGAGAGCTTATCCAAGAGACCTGGTCGTTGAAGACGAGAGCGACTAAATCTACGTGCCGCCATCAGTTCCGGAAGTGCTTCCGGTTGAATCACCGACCCCCACCCACGACGACCTGCACTGCCCTCTCCTCGCTGATGGTTCGCTGGGCCTCCCCGAATGGGGTCTCACCCGGCAGGGCTAATCGCGGAGAGGGTAAAGAAACGTAAAAAAGGACTAGATCGCGCCGAAAGGCGAACCAAGGAGCCCCGCTAGCTAGTAGGCTAGCGGCGAGTGAAACTCCGAGAGAGAGGCGTAGCCTCGGAATCGGCTCCCCGCACCCCCCCTTCGGGGGGCGCGAGAAGATATCCACACGTATGACAGTTTCGTGCGTTTTTGTTTTTGCAACATTTTTGTATTGATGCCAAAGAAAGGGCAAATTACTTTGTAACTAATTAATCAGTAATTTACGTATACAATGTTTTTATTGATTAATGAATCCTTCCCAAATACTAAAACATCCACCATAAAGAGAGAGAAGGCTTGTTCTATTTACAAAAAGTTTTACAAATTTTTAGATTAAACGAAAAATGGAGCAAGGGTATTTCCGTTATTAAGTGTCCAAGCCATAATAATAATTTAATGATTATAATAACTTTCATTAGCGATGGTGAGTTATTGGAGAGTTGGCTCGAAGCCAAGACCTGAAGATGTAGTGGCGAAAAGTCATCAGTGCGCGTGCTGTACTCAAACCCGGTACAATTCGACTCAATCTGATTCGATCGAGATGTTTCTGAACCAAAATAATTATCCAATTTATCGACAACTACTTTCAACATGATTTGAAAGCTTATAATGCTAATAAGAATTCCTTCTTGCTAGCATTCATGGTTTTGGTACAGGAAAGATCTATGTATGAGTTAATGTAATTGAATTGCAATGAAGGTTTAATTATGTAACAAAGAAACAAAATTGTCACTTGACTGTTCACATTAAACATTTGTGTTGAATTAGGTAAAATACAATGAATATATGTTTTATCATAAAATTAATTAAACAAATTTGATTTTTCAAGCTATTTTTTTTCTTTTCAGGAGTTACAATACTATTTCTTTCAATCTTTATGGTTTATTAATTTTAATAAGCTTTATATTTGGATGAAATCGACAAAGGAGAAGGCAGATATTAGACTAATCCTACTCAATTCCAATTCTAGATTTAACATGTTTGGATTGTGTACTGTTAGTTTAAAGATAATTTCGATGCACTGCGATCGAGACTAAATTCCTGGTTTATATGAGATAGGACTATTCTATTTGCATACGGTTCCTTTAATTCTCTCTGCGATTGTACCTATACAGTTAAACGTTAAGACGATGACCTCGGTTGGACGTCTAGCCAAATGTCGGCATACCAATCTCTACGACTCTTCAAAGTAAGTACCATCGCGCCACTATTTTCTTCATATACCTTGATCTACCACTACATACATTACTTCAAGGTATGATATCCTATTTCTCAGTAAAACCTTTTTGAATTGATAATTTATTTCGAAGAATCTTAATTAGATCTCCTGATACGAGAATAATAATTTAGTGTGGGAAGTGGGCAAAGAAAAAAAAAGACAAGTCAAAACAATAAGAAAATCTTTAGTTTATGTTTTAAAGGAACGCGTTAGTTTCAGAACTTTCAGTTTCGATATATTATATTTACATTATATAAAATATTACGAATTCTACCCGGTCGAAGTCCATCCGTGGTCTTTAACAGTTATTGGAAATGGATGTAAATATCACTGCTCAAAACCTGATTTTCCCTTCAACCTATAAAATTCCAGGAATATTTAAAAGCACTGTTATACATTGATATTTGTTGATACTTGAGCACGAATGCATGAAAACATGCAGCTCTATCGAACATTTTCCTGTACCAAAATTTTGTATATTGTGGGATGTTTTTTAGGTTCTAGAATTTCTATCGAAATAGGATTATCGGTTACGACGAAGCGTAGTGATCTAATAAAACGTCGCTGGAAATGTTTAGCTTTCCTGACGTAGGTTTTTTAAATATTTTAGTTGGAGTAAATTTGTAGCTTAAAGTTGGTGACCTGAAAAATATTACGTGTAAAAAGGAGTAAGAGATTTGGTTAAAGAGGTTGGAGGTTGGTTTGGTTTGGTTTTGGATGTCTTGTATTTGATTATTGTGAAGAAAATAATAATGTTTTTATTTATTTGGAGATAAAATACTGAACAGATTAGAAATGATAGTTTAAAACAAACAAACATAAATCTGACAATCATGAACATATCTCACTAAAACACAATACACAAACACTCAAAATAACGATACTTATACAGTGGAAAAAAACAGACGTAATAAATAGGACATAATAAAACACAATGATAAAAAACACAAAAAAGAGAAAAGAATATATAATAAATATTAGAGCAAATCGTTATTGCCATTCTTCTCATCTTAATGCAAAAAAATGAGGTAAATAAAAAACACTAACACAAAAAAACACACGAAAAAAAGGCTTTGACACCTTTGATAGTTGAGACAAAACTTCTTTCGGGAAATGAGACATGGAAATGAAAATGATATCAAGATTAGAGAAATGGGTGTTATAGCTGTCGCACATCCGTCTTAATGGCCTGGATGCTGGATATTTAAGTAGTTCCAGTCTTTTAGAAGTTTTTTTTTTTAGTCTTTTGATAGCCAATTTATAAGGAGTGTATAAAATTAGTAAAGTTAAATAATATAGAGCAAGTGTTAAAATATTTACTTCAGTTTTGACTATTTACGTCATGAACACATTAAAATGTTTTTCTATTTTATGTAGGGTAGCAATACGTTCTTATGTTTATTTTGCTTTTTACTAAACTGGCTTAAGGTAGTCTGAAGCGTATATTTTATAACCTTTATTTTATTACTTTGTAATGTAAAAGTTGAGTAGATAGACCTATATAAACCTTTATATTTGTATAAAATATTAGAATTCACCTGTAGGTATCTACAAACACTATGTGTAATCCATTTGTGTAGATTGTAGGAGGACCTAAAGACACTTTACTTAATAAACATGAATTTCAACAGAATTTTCAAAAAATCTTGACAGAAATCCTCTTTTCTTCTTATTTGATTTTGATCAATTATAAAAGATAAAATCTACCTGAAAACCCACACAGATATCATGATGAAAATTTAATATTATCACAAAGAATCAAATTAAACTGTCAGAATATCCCCGGAGATGACATCGTGTGGTTCTAATAACGCCCACAAAGTTTACTCTTGGCAGAGCGAACATCAATATCAGAAAAAAGCCATAGGTGTGTCATGTTGTATGATATTTTATACAATTATTTTTTCTTTATTCATTCAACATTTCCATTTAAATATGTTCAGTGCTTACATATTAAATACCTACTATTTAGTAAATAAATAAAAAATATGTCTTATAAATAACGTCACACATTTGTCTACTTTATGTTGTACCTATTAAAACATTTTGGTTCGATTGTAAGATTTTTTTATATTCTGCTAATTTAATGTTGCTGTTGAGATGATTAATTTAATAATACTTGTGTGGTTATAAAAAATAATTGCATGAGGAAAAACGGACATAAACAGCATTAATAAACCATATTATCTACTCAAATATATATAAATAAATTAAAAATACAAGTTTTTATTTTAAATAATATTTCAAATTAGACGCTTTTATTTATTAACAATATTCTGTTAGATGATAATCTCCTTGATATCACCAAACCAGTGTCTGTCTAGATATAATGCACTGTTTATCGATGCATAATTCTGAACTAATACAGTTTATTACTCATTTCTTGATATTACTAAATCAATGGCAGGTTAGGTAGGGACTTGTGGACTTTTCGATTCCATGAAAATCATCTCGGTCTGTGGGTAACGTTGTAAAAAGTTACCTAACAACACAAACAAACGAAACCTAAAACACTTGTTTATCCCTGCGCGAGATTCTAACCTTTAACACATTCTGGCGGGTGAGTAACCTGGCAAGTTGCCAGTAAAACGACCTATTTACTGGCTGTCTTCCTAGTGGTCGAGTCAACTCGCCTGTCAAGCGAATTAGGTTATGATTGTAACGCACGATTCCATACCTAACGAGTTATCCGATAGTTTGCGTAGTCAGCGTATCTACAATCTCAGTTTTAGGTATATGTCCCTTGTCATGACTTGAAATTTTAAAGTTACCAAAAATGTAAAAGCATATTTAAACAAAAATTGCAAATCTAACACGATAACGTCACGAATATACTTTAAATCACAATAAAATTCAATCTTTCAATAGAGATGTCGATACAGGTGGAATTTTTTCAGGCAACCTTCGTTTTGAATTAATAAGGAATGAAGCCATGAGTTATACGAGTGTGAAAGACTAGATGGCGTCACGTCACACGCAAATGTGTACGACGAGTCAATAGGTTATTGTAATATAGTTCTTATTACTATTGCGTTAGGAAGTAATAGATATACCTATATGGAAAGGTGTACGGGTAGGCGTGGCGTCGCGTGCGCAACTGAACGACGGCCGGCGCCTCTACAATGTACAGTCGTGATTAAACTAAAGGAAAATGTTTTCCTACAATTTAATAGTATAGGAAATCATTTTCTTATAAAATCACTGCTTTTAATTTATTATTCAAAACGTTTTTGATGAGTCATTGAAAGGTATTTAAAAGTTGAATCATATTAAATTTTTTGAGCTGCATCGTTTGAAATTCAACGAATCCCCTAAATTATATACAAATTTTACTATTGAAGTTGTATCAGTAGGTGTCATTTATAGGAGTGTATGTTAAAATATATCTGTTTATAAAACGAAAAATGTTGATAAGTCGCTAATATTTAAAAGTAATCGGTGAAAATTTTTCAGAAAGTTTGTAGGTTGAAGATATTAATGCTAAAAAGTTTCATTTACTTAATACGCCTCTATATTTCTAATTCAAAGTCAAAATATTTTTCTTAGACTTCAAATACGAGTAAGTACTTTTAAATCGTAATCTTTTTCATACCACCACCCGGTTAGGAACGCTTTTCTACGGGGAAGAATCCGTCAAGAAACCTACGTAGTTGCTTTTTTCAAAATAATTACAGTAAATACATTTATTACACATGCCTAAAAGATACTAAGGGGTAATATACCAACTATGTGGTTTTAAATAAAGAACGTGCTTCAGGGGAAATATGTTTCTTTGGATTTTCTAGCACAGATTGTGTGTATCAGTTGTCCGCGACTGTATAATATCTGCGCCTCCAAATACGGTGTGCGCAGTCCGCCCTCAACTATGCTATAGCTCACGTTTCGAGTCATTTGTACATGTTATTTTATACATATGATACTTTAAAATGTACAGAATGAATTACAAAAATGAATAGATTTTGTTCGTATTGACAAAATCAATAATTTAAGACGTAATTTGTACACGTTGTAGATATTTCGTAATAAAATTTAAGAAATTTGATGGAAATCCACAAAATTAGGCGAAAGTAGGTGATAACCTACGTCACGACTTTGGAAACTACCAAGTCCAGTAGCGAGTTCCATGCCCATTGACAAGTTACCTTGAGCGAATGTTTTGTGAAAAAACAAAGATTTTGTTGTTGTTATGTGTCTCTTCTTACGGTCTGATTCACTCATCACTATTGGGTCATCTTTTCAGACGAAAGAAGTCCATTGCTGTACAAAGGCCTCTCCCATATAGCCTTGTGCCTTTACAATATCGTCTGACCACCTCGTGGGGGACCGTCCAACCCTACGCCTTAAGGTAGCCACTTAAGAATATCTCTATTTCAAATATTATAAGTTCTTCGAGCTATTTGAACGGCCCTATGACAATATACTTTCTTATTCTGTTCGCTACGGGCACTTTAGGGAAGAGGTTCGATATTATTATTTTAATATTTTGATTATTAATATATTCCCTTAAACATACCTAGAGAAGTCATTCGTGTACCTGTTGTTGATGTAAATAATCTAAGCGTACTCGTTCACTAGCTATGTTTTTTTTCAATAACATTTACTGAAAGATCTTTATAATTACATTTATCACCGCTTCCCAAAACTGATCTACGGGAGAACATTGTTTGTACTTACCTTGAGGCGTTGTTTTGTTGGGAAACAGGAAAGAGATCTTTTGTTTCTGGATATTATTGTTTAAGCTTTTAAAATTAATATTATGTATTAACATTTCGGTTTTATCTGGTACTAGCTCATGCCCGAAACTAGCCAACATAGAATTCATGTTTCTGTATTTTCTACCAGCTCTGAGAGTGCATTCGAAATGAGTGAAATATTTTTAAATTGAATAAACAGTTTTAGAGAGTAACTATTTATTTTATTGGAAGAAAATATGTATAGAATCCAGCAAAATAACTCATGACTCATTTTTAAAGTTATCTGATAGTAATAAAGATATAAAGAAATTCCTAATCTGATCTACAACTGTGCTGGCTACTGTAGCTATGACTGATCTAGAAATTAAAGTCCAAATTCCATTGCGCGAGCGCACGCTGTTATGAAACCTGATATGCACACGTTTTCCATATACGGTCCTAATGGGCAAGCACTGACCAATCGCAAACCAGCGTTTGCTACTCCAATCACGTTCTGTCTTAAGTAATTAGATTGCCTTTATAATTCAACCCAATGATATTCAATGTGTTATAATAATCTTGATCGAGTGAGATAAATTAGAGTGAGGATTTCAAAAAAAATAATAGGTAATCGAGCATTAGTAAAATGTACTCCCAATTCTGGTGAAATCATCTATAAATGTTTTAAATGTTGTTTATGCTTTTTAATGAACTATATAGTTTAATAAAACTATTGCAAATAAAATATAAAAAGCCATTATTTGAACAGAGGCTGGGTGGACATAATTTATTTTAATTTTACGAACGACTAAAAATATTACAGGCTCAATATAAAATATGTAAGAGGTTGTGACAGCAGTACTGAAATAATTGGACCGATAGCATGAAGCATCAAATAAAAACTTATATTCAATCCTACTTATCTCTTTTTCGGTAAAAATCGAATATTGTCTAGCTCTTAACGAAAACAAATTACCTCTACCCGTTTTGTAGCAAAAGTACGAGCTTTGCCCCCACCCCCTCCCAGTCTACCCCCATCACCCCACATCCCTGGGGATTCCCGGGAAAAGCCACCTGTGGAGCTGAGGAAATTGTCGGCATAAGTTTTGGAAGTGAAATATAATCATCATATTCTTAAAATATTCAACTACCTCAACTGTATTTAGTCGTTTTTAAAATTTTGGCCGTTTTTCATAGAAAATGTAATCCATGTCCCTAATAACTGTTTTTAAGTTTCGTGAATAGTTGTTGGTTAGTTCAACAAAGACGTCTACTGCCTGTCATGGCGCGCAGTACCACACTTATCGTGCATCAAAAGTTTTGTACTTAAATATTTTAAGTAATTTTCGCAGTGGTGTAAACAGCTGACTGCTACGCTAGAGGTTTCTGGCGAATCCCGGCGGGGGCGGAACTTTGTGTTATTTGTAAGACGCATTATTTCGCTTACCGGTCTTAGATGTGGACATATCTATGTAGTTTATACCATAGCACCCGTTGCTCAGCACCTGCAATACAAGATTACATCTTAGTGCAGGGTTGAGTAATGTGTGTGTCGTGATGTGGTTATTATTATTATCATCTTTTCAAAAAGTTACAGAAATTTGTCTCCTTATTTGTTAATTCGGTAATTTTATACACTCAAAACGGATTACAGTATAATTTTACATCAAATATTAAGTTTATTAATTAAAAATATGAGATAAATCATTCAGATGTTTATGAAGACCTCAAAGAGCGTTTTCAAGACCACTCTCACCTCCGAACTCAGAACGTCATGATTTTGAAATGTAATGAAAAATACTTATACAAATGGATTTTATGAAATCACGGATGATACTTTAAATAAAGTTACGTAAGATATTTGTATTTTTATCTTTGTATTGAATATGAGGTCAAATCAAAAGCACTTAGTTTAAAATGTTTTCTAACATGAATAACTCGTGAAATCGTTAATAAAACTACTACATAGGAGTATATCAAATAGAATATGATGGATAGGGGGAATTTAAAGCAAATTTTTTGCGATATTTCACACATAACATAAACTCACACCTTAATCTTTCGAGAAATGTTTGCAGAAGAGTGACACACCGAATTTCACATGTTTGTGTTGAGTCCCAGAGTAACAGGTTTCGAATCTGTCGCCACTATCCGGGCACGATGAGTACGACTACAGCAACCCGAGACTCGAACCCTCAACTTGTCTGATCGGGTCGGTCAGTTATCCAATGTATGTAACAAATTGAGCTACCACGTCCTTCTCAAATTTTGTCTGCATGTAAATAACCTGTCGACACTCATATTAAAGATGTAAAGTTTCATCTCGGTGGTATTCTTCGAATCTACATATCAAATTACAAAAAAAAACACAACATTTTGATAGGACTTTTAAGATAAACAAAGGTTTAAAAAAAATCTAATCGAGACCTTACCTCATTTTAAAATTACCTAATACAGTGTAGGTAATGCATTCCACAACCTAGATTCTAGGCTATGCTTCAGAGTTGTGTTCATCGATTCCAGTGTAAGTACGGTGTTGAAAAAATTCAAGTGGATCTGTTTTGTTAGCTTAGTGTTCCGCATAGTTATTTTTAGTTTACACCAAAAACTATTAGACCCTACAGCTAGTTATAATACTGCGATTCAGTGTAAGGACAGCGTAAGTTCAAAAAAAAAAACTGGAAACGTCACTGTTCATGAGATTACAATACTTGATTAATAGATTAATCTATGCCAACAACCATTAATCTATGGCTTAATTTTATGGTTATATTTCGTCTGCATAAAATGTAGATTCAGATTTTTTGCGTCATTTTTAGATATTATATAAAAATTATAACTTTTTATAGTACAACTAAGATTGTAATGAAAGATTATTATGATATTGAAGGGCATTCCGAACCGGTATGAGTACTTTTTAAAGTCGATTTGAATAAATATATATATTTCTGAATTATTAGTTCGTTGCACCTTTTGAAAAATATAATTGCATTGATTCTGTGATTTTTAACTGATACCGACCAAGAAACGACTTCATAATGATCAAAGACAGGTCAAATTCTTTAATTATTGGGATTCAATTCAAACTCAAACACACTAATAGCTGCAGAACCCTGAAATTACTGAATTATAAACAGTAGCTATCACGATAAGCTTACTAGGAAGCGATACGTATACTATATTATGAATCTTTAAACTCCTGTTTTAAACTAAAGTAACATTTATTTTAAAGAAGCTAAGGTCTTTTTTTAACTGCATCGATTCACCGTACAATAGTTCAAAGTAGTTTGATCAAGTAATACCACATCGTTTTCATTTTAAACTAGACAGAGAAATGATAGAGTGACGTGTCATTCTGTGTTATTTTCTTTTACAATATTAATGTAGTTTTAGGATAAATCAAAAGTGAATTTTAAAACATACTGAACTACATTTTGTACTTTACAATAATTATTATATATTAATTACTGGCAATTTTTAATAATAATAATAATGATAATACAAATGTTGTTATTTATATCTATCTTAATCGTTTTTGAAACAAGGGGATGGTGTGTCCTTTATTAACTAGTCATGCGATTCTTGTATTTAAAATTGTTAAAAAGACTAAAAATCACACATCAGTTACAGTTTAGCTACCTAAATTAAAAGCTTTAAGGGTCTAAGTTTATCATACTCATAAAATCCAAGCGCTTTGAAATTGGACTCGGCACTCTTCGGTAATCTTCGGGAGCATCAACCAACAAAGGGACCGCGGCGTTCGGTGGCCGGCGCCGGCGCACCTGATCCTCTTGAATTCACTTAATGGCTCATACAAGTACCCTCATTGAAATGTGAATGCTTCTGAACAGCCATAAAGCTATTAAAACAACTTTGTATTCCTACTTCATAATCATATATAATTTCCCCTAACAAGATTTACAGACGGTATCTGAACCGAGAACTGGAAGTAAAGAATGTTGTAATTAATTTTTTCTTGTCTTTAATCTAATTTTAGTACAAGTCGATAAGTTATCCATTCAAATTCTCAGTTCATAAACCTGCAGATAAATTTTTAAACCTTCAAATCATCGTAAGCGAAATTTCGTAGTCTGCACCTACTACGGTTACTACGAACGAAGGCAGAAGGCTGCTACGCTTTTTCATTCAGAAATGGCGAGTATTTTAAGTTGAATTACTAAACAAAGGTTGTTCTACGGTATATTATACTTTGACCGTTTGTTTTGTGATGAAAAAGTATCCCATATTTTGATCAAGGTATGAGACTATTTATCCACCAAACGTCATATAAATCCGCTCCATCGTTTTTCCGTAATTTAGTAATACACATTTAAACATACGAACATTTTTTCACATTCATAATATTAAAATTCGTATACGCGTACTGCAACTAGTGTTATATGACTATGACTTTTAAAGCTAGTGACACAGTTTCTTGTAGAGTGGAGTGCGCTCAGGCTGTGTTAGTGAGCTACATGGGTCGACGCGTAACCACTCATGGCAACAAATCGCTTGCATTTACATACTAGCCTACTACTGCAATGCACTGCCTACTACTGATCTCGGAATAACTATGCTAATGCTGATGTTTTTATTATCTGTTTGCATTTAGTTGATCGTTTGCATTAAATGTCAAAAAGGTATTTAGAACACTCAAAATGAGCAATTAATATTTACTTTTCCATTACAATCTTTATGTAGGGAACTTTTTCTTGAAATTGTTTGATATTATAATTTTTCCCAGAAGGATTTTATAGTTGCTGTATCTGTACACTACTCAATTGCAGTGAGGTCATTCAACTGAGAAATATGACATCAAATTCAATTGATCGGCCAATAACGAGCACTAATCTTATTTTAAACTTCATCTTCATCCAAATTCAGTTTTAAAGCCATAAAGTTAAAGTTTAAAATTATTTCAGGATGTTCGTTCCTTCGTACCTGAGCCTGAGCGTAGGCGGCGTCGGCTCGTTGCCATGGAGACGCCCACGCTGAGCCCCCTGCCTACTCCCCAGGCACCCCTGCACCCCCCGGTTTCACCCCTCGCATTGACCCGGCAGACCTTGACCTCTACAGCTGATCAAACGCGTGCCATCTTATTCGCGGCGCGTCTGCAATGTATGTATCGAATTTCTCCATATAAAGTGGATATGTAATTTAAGAGACCTTATTACCGTTTACGGTTATGCTAATAACTACCAAAATAAAACAGATAGGTATATTAAATATATGTTTTTCTAAAAATTGTATTGTTTATTAAGCATTGTTGTATGTTATAAATTTTAATCGTTTGTGATGAAAATATGTTTCTGAGGGTGTGTACTTTTCATCTCACTCTCCCTTTCTTTTTTTAGATACTGATTAGATTCCGAACAAGACTACATAATACATGTAGGATGTATCTTTGTATGCGGAATGCTTGTGAGACAGCGTTTTCCCTTGTATCGACCAAATAACATGGAATTATAGTAAAAGAGGTGTCGATGCGCGTGTCTCCTGGCAAAGTTATTTAAATAACATGATTTTCAAAGAAATTCAATAATAATAATAATGTTTACCGGTCCCTTTCCTGTAACTAGTACACCTTTTAGGGGTAAATACGGAAAATTGTTTTTAAAACAGTTTTCCTTAGGAACGAAACGAACGTACCTATGTCAAAATGCTTTTGTCGAATCCTCCTTGTTACAGGCTTAATTCCAAACCCTTTAATTACCTCGAACTTCCCTCCTGACGATATTTTAAAGTATACACTTCGGGGAGTCTGCGACGGAATTTCAAGAACTATTTCCGCTATCCACCTTTATCTTCGTGGAACTAAACGCAGGCTTAGACCAACATTAAGTGGTTAACGCAACTAAACGCACAGGGCGTTAATTAATTTTATGCATTATGTGGTTAACATACAAGTGTATTGAAAAATGTTGTATTTTGTCCGCTAAATTCGTTTTCCATAAAATTTTGTATTAAATTGTCATAAGATTATTTTTATATCGGATGGTAGAGTTCGGGAATCATCGGGAAAACCGAGGAATAACGAAGTCGCATATTTATCCCTATATCTGAACTCTGCTTGCAAACATTTCCTGAGACTAACAAGACCTGTTTTAGTCTATAGTAGGAGGCATTATTTAAGAAGCAACAGCGATATCTTACCTTCGATCAGTAACATATATTTAAGCTAGCATCTGCTTTTACAAATTGTTATAATGAAGTGAAGTAATTAAGTAAAACCCAGTGCAGGTGATTAAAGCGGTTGACGTCACGGGGGTCATGCGTCGTGACACGGGTTTTGCTGAAGTTCCCGTGACGCAGCCGAGCGTCAATTGCGTCACGACACCCTTTGATGGGGTGACAAGCACAGTGAAATAGAACTGAATGTGACCAGTAAAGGTATGGCTTCACAGGGACACCTTTTTAGGGCAGGCTATTGTTGATAAAGTCATTCTCAAAATCTACAATCTATCTTATCCTCTGGTGTTGCAAATGTCTATTCACTTTTCATCAGGTGATCTGTCAGCTCGTTTGCACCCTATACGATAAAAAAACTATTGTTTGACTAAAGTTGTTTATTTCATCAGGCGTCTGTATTCACGCAAATTGTTTCAGCGTGCGTAACCTCAAGTTCGCTCAGTAAAGCTGATACGCACACTTAAACAATGTACAGGTACATACAGTACACATCTAATCACAACTAAAGCCAAACGTAGTTCTTGAGATGGAATTACTGTATCATATCTCATAAAAAAAAACATACTGATAAATCTGTCGAAGTGATTATTTTGATTATTATGAGTATCATTTAATTTATTGTTTTCTTATCATTCAAAAACATATGAACATAAGCCATTTAAATATCCTATACATATACTTGTTTGGTAATAGCTTTTTCTGTCAGCACAATTTTCGTTCCAGTATGATGTAGATAATATCAACTCACTTATATGCGTTCTACATAGGAGTGGAATTCTTTGTTTGCTGAAGTATTCCCTGATCAATATAACTTTGGGCTCTTTAAGGCAAAAGTGAATGGGCTTCATCGCCGCTTAACATCAGGCGGGATAGAGGTCCAACGCTTGCTTGGTAAAAAATATACTGATATGCAAGAAAAAGAAGAATAGAGAGAAAAATACTTCTGTGACTGACACAAATAACTTTTTCTTTAAAAAATTTGCAACATCTTGATTACGGAAACAGTCGAGTTCGAGTTCATTGACATCAAAAAACTTCTGTACGTACGTACGGCAACTTTTGTTTTCTACTTCTCTTACAAATTCATTTAAGTTTTCGAAAGAACCGCCATTGTGCTAAAAAAGGTTTCAAATTTTTTACCAACCGTTTTGAAATACTTTTACAAACTGAAAACTTACAAAAGTTAAAAGAGGAAAAAATATTTCTTGAAATCTTTTTCCACTTAACAAAAAAAATCCTCGAAGGATTTCATTTGAATGAACTCATATTAGGTGGTGAATGTAGATCATATGTGATATTTTCGACAAACAAATTAGAATAATCTGTGGCATTTGTATTATTTTCCTGTGATAGAATCGATGTTCGAAGTAATTGCATCTAAATCTATATATGTAACATAAAATTCCTTAACACTAGTTCATATTCTCATTTCCCCTAAACCCAAAAATTCCATCGATATTCCTTTTTTACCTGTAGGAGGTATCTATAATGTGGACAGCTTTTGTGGTACTTATTGATAATTATGTCAAAACTTATTAAATAATCTAGAAATCCATCCGAGGATTTTTCGTATATTTTCGATGGGTCGTCTATTATTTCGAATCATCAGGAAATTTTCGAAACAAGTTGACCCCGCAAACGTTTTACTGCGTGACCGTTTGTTTGGGGTTTACACATTTTTAACCATAATATCTATAATAATAACCACATCACGACACACACACATTGACTCAGTCCTGCACCAAGACCGGTAAGTGAAACAATGCGTTTTGTTAATAACACAAAGTCCCGCCTCCGCCGGGATTCGAATCCGGAACCTCTAGCAATCGGCTGTTTACACCACTGTGTCAAAGAAGACAGAATAACAATCTACGTAAAGAATAATTCAAATTGATCAAGTTAATTTCGAGTTTTAGCAAGACTCACGAACAGCAACTCATTACTATATAATAAGTTGCAGCAATCGTGACCATATAGTTATGTTGCACAGAAACCGTCTGAATACATTATTTCCTTAGTTACAATGTTGTTAAGCGAGATACAACATTGGAAGCCAATTAATAGGTGTTACGGTACGTAACAGGCTTACTGTATTTCCTACTAAGATATAATTGTATTTACAATAATACTTATTATTGTTATATCAAACGCTGCTTCCTTTCTGAGTTTTTATACAGCTACGGGTATGTCTACATCTTAGAAAAGAGCCATTAAATTCATTGTAGATTGTTGTATTTGAAATATGAATGGAAGAAAATTTAAGTGGGTTGGCGTAACAATGGAGTGCCAATTTTCATTAAAAGGGAAGCAGGTTGTTAACGAAATGTAACTTTAAATGTTTCAAAATTTTATGACAAGATTCATTGGTTGACCTTTTTACGTAGCACTGAATCCACGTGATCTCCTACATACGTACCGATAAACTAGTTATACGGGCTAGAGTGAAATTGGCATGGTTCCTAGGATATATCAAATAAATCCAATCCATGCCATATAGCCACTATGAAATATATTTTTCATAGAAAACACTCATTGCAATGATTTATTTATTTCCTATATTGGAGACATAACACATAACAAAATATATATAAAAAGTAAAACATGCAACATATACAATAAACAAGTTTGAAATCTATGAACATATCTCGCTAGGCACATAGTTTACAGTAACAAACAAATACAATAAACAGAGAGAAAAAACATAATAAAGTGCCTAGATATTAGTACATGGCCACTTAATTATCAATTATATCAATAAAGATATAAAGGAGTTCACTGTCATGACCATGTTATAGCTTTAATACTTAAAGCTATAACATGAAGCTATATTTAGAGTCCGATAGCAATTTATTTAATGCATTTCTATTAATAGAACGATGCTACCGCCTTCGCTTGCATATTTGATGATTTTATTAGAATCTTTCTTTTACTAACGGTTATTACCAAGAAGATTGATTTATTTTGTGACTCTTTTTCTATACTCTCTAAATTCTTCAATCGAAAAAATGCGTAAAATGTTCCTTGGTTAAGGGACTCAATAAAAAAGGTCGGGTTAGTATGTAGGTTCCGTATTTTTTCTTGTTTTATATGTATAATCAGAAAACATTGTGATACGTTAGTTTAACGTCGCTCGCTCACGTTACCTCGCTACCTGACAACTGACGTCAGCACTCCCGATCAAGTTGTGGTCCAAGGTATAGGAAACAAACAGAAAACTACCACAATGCTTCTATATTTATACATAAATCTTTTAAATTCATTACCTAAACGCCAAATGAGGGGCTAAAGATAATAAACTGCTAACTTATTTTACCACTATGCTTACAAATGATTATATTTCATAATCTAGGGTGAGGGTATAAAAGCTACCACCGTAATAGAATTTCGTTTGACTTTTACTAACTGTTTGCTATTATAATAATATCCATACATTAATTATTGGTTGTTGCGGTGTCGGAGCTAGCTGAGACCAATCATTATTCTAAGATAAAATCGCTATTTAGAGAGGTGTGAGGTGTTCTACAAAAAATAATTTTGGACGTCTTGCAATTTAAAAAGGCGGTTATACCATAACGTATAATGACGAATCATAATATGGCGACTTACTCCTTGTGAATTGAATTGTTATTGAAAAGGTCGATAATATGACAAATCATCAAAAAAATCAAATCAAAAATCATCTTTTAGGTCCTAAAAACTTTGATCCGAAGTGAAGTTTCTGTTTGAAATTCCAAATATTCTTTTTTTATATGAATGTTGAAATATTCTAGGCTTATCACTCACTTCGTCGTGGTTGTAAAAAAATATATGACTATGGTGGTACCATATTTTAGTAAGCAAGTATTTATTTTAGTTAGTTCAAAGCTTCAGACTTGTGCTACGATCTGATATTTTTTTCTTAAATAACGTGAACTCTTGCAACTTGTAATGCACAGGTAGCGTGTAATTAAGCTGTAACTTGTAGAAAAGATCAGAATAATTTAAAACACTCGGACTTTACTACGCAAGAATGTATAATCGAAATCGATATTGTAAGGTTTCACGTGAAGTCAAATGCACATGCACTGAAGCTATAATTTACATGCTTCGGGGGGTTCTTCATACAAAGTCATTGATTTGATCGTAAGGTTTTCATTATGTCCTTCGAGGCTTTAATAATTAATTGCGTTAATACAGTGTACAAAAGCAGCTGTTAATGTTATGATTTCTACATAAGTTATTTGAGAAAGGTCTTGAATAGTGATGTAAGAAAACCGTTTTTGACTTGAACTTGAAAAAAAAAAACATTAATAAAACCTAGTGTTTTTTTTCCTAGAACGTGTCGATTCAATTTTGTTATTAAGGATAATTATGAAGGAGTTTATTTTAATAGTAATTAAAAAACAAAACAATTATTATTGGTATTGTGTGGTAATGCTAAGATTAATGATCACGTTGTTTTAAAAAGTAGTGAAGTAGTTTCAATTTACATCACTAGTCTTAAATCTTTATTCAATATACTTTAAAATTTACCAATAAATCAAATACAATGATTAAGTTAACAATTCAGTGTTTCGATTTATCCAATAAGATTGAGAAACAAAATCCGAATTGGCAAGCCTAAAGCTTGCAATAAGATCACATTTAGAAGTCATGCGCCCATTTAACTTGCTTTACTTACAGGGACAATATTGGTGGCTAGTTTGGTGTGTTATTTGGTGGCCTATCTCTAGGAAAGTTGCTTCATACCTAGAAGTAAATTTGATCGAATTGGAAAAAGGAGATCGTTGCATAAAAAAGACGTTTGTGACTCAAAGGAGAAGTGTTGGACGGCCGTACGCGAGGTGAATGAACGATCTTTTTTGCCTAAGGGCTGCAGGAAGCAGCTGGATGCAAGCAACCTAAGATCGCCCTGACTGGAAATATTTATTTGAGGTCTTTGTCCAGCATTAGATGTCTTCCAGCTGATAATTATGGTGATGTTCATAACATATTCGATTTAAAATATTTTTTTCAACAGATAAGTCCTACTAAGGTGACAATCTAACGGGTCATCTGATGGTAAACAGTTTCAGTAGTCGATGGAAGCTCACGACGATGGCGGCATCAATTCCAAAACTTTTCAATGTCCCATTGCGACCTGAATCCCTTCAGGAGTACAAAGTGTTGTTAACAAGAAATTTGTTTTCAATTATTTCTCCATTGATTACAATAAATCCTATTGGCTCAGGCTGAGTGAGGGCTACTGTATTTCATGTCAATACAGGGTCAACCTTACAGGTTCCAGCTAACATGGATAAGTAAGTATGGAGTGCATTTTAATTATTTTATGAGGTAAAAGAAGTTGAATTTTTTTGAAATACCTTGTTCCAGGTTTTTTATTAGAATATTTTATTTTTATTATCAGACCTGATATTTACCTGGGATATGGAATGGAGGTACCTGTAAGCGAAATTAAGCGAGATTAGTTCCGGTTGACATTTATACATAAACATGTCGACTAATACTAATACTAAGACTAATAGTTTTCAAAAAGCAAATATTTATTTTGTTTAAAGTATGACAAATCTAAGTATTATTTCTGCTTTCCAAACCTTGCTGTCTCTAGTGTTACGACTTTAAATCGGTAACATCATTTATTTTCTTTGTTAGGACATACTTATAACAAATTAATTAAAAACACATCTCGAATAAGAATTATGAATGAAAAATCGGTTTCCACGATAACCTTCCACTCGTACCCACGCATGGGCGTAGCGGGTGGGATTCACAGCTGGAGAGAAAACGTGTTACACTCCCCTCCCCCTCCTACCTCACCTGGTCCCCCCTACCTTTGACAAGGTATCGATAGTACTTGAAGATAATAGCACGGAAAATGCGTGGGCATAGCACATATTTAATTTTGCATTTATAGTACCGTGTCTGACGAATGTCAGTTTTATTAAATTGTTCGGATTGTTATGTCTTCGCCATCCAACAGGAGTGCTGAGATAAAAGCCTTGAGGATTTTTGTTATCTTACTTTTTTAAGCAACTTACTTAACTAATTGAAATCGAAGGTATTAGAAAAAGATGGCATTACCTACAAAAAAGAACAGTATTGAACAATAGGATAGATAGATAAAGCAAGGTACAGTATGCGAACAACTGCAGTGTCTGCAATCTGTAATATTTTTATATTTGATTATTTGAGAACAAATTACTTAAAAGTACTAACACAAGTTTCTGGCGTTTGATAAACAGGCAAACCAACTTCTGAAGCAGCCATAGCTATGTGTCAGCTTCTATTACGTTGTTAGTTTTTAAGTCAATATATGAGTATAATAATAGATAAGATACAATGAGATTGACATATCTATATAGCGATAAAAATCTCAAAAAGAAAACAGAAAAAAACAGGCAAACCAATGCACTGTACCTACTTTAATTTCACCTATTTTTACACCCACCTTCCACCTAAAATATTTTGTCACAGTAACATTTCTAAAAATGATAATATGTTTTGTATTAAAGTTATATTTAAACGTGAAAAACAATTTGATGTTTTGCCGTTAATTTATATGTAGGTGCCTAGAGTGATACCTAGACCCCTTTTCATTAATTATATAATCAGGTATTACGAGGTGGACTGACGAAGGTCCTATTATGGAAACACAGATTGTCAATTTGTGTCTAAATTGTATCTGCCTAATGTCGTACCTAATTACCCAAGAATTACCTATTGTTATATACTTAGATACCTAGTTTGGTTTGCATGTATAGACTGGTTCTAAGTGACGTGGATTAAATGATAAAATAATACTTCGTACATCATATTGCGTAGATAATTTGTAGAACTATCGAATTGGTGCACAAATAGTATTTTTTTGTGAAAGAAAAAGTAATCTAATTGAAGCGCGATTAAATATTTCCCATGATGATTAATTTAGCTAAGATTATCACTACTAAATAATTGCACTTAAATATTCGTTTTTTTTAGGATAAAGACAAATGTATATCTTGTTTCTGAACATTGTCGTTTAAATATTTTAAGACAAACATCATAAATATTTCTTTAAATGATACGTACTAGTGCTTGCCTGTGTCACTCACCGAAAAGAATTTGTATTTTCTGTTGTCTATTAAAGTCAATTTATTTTATATTTATTAGCGTTTAAAAAATCATTCTGACAATTAAGTCCAAATATTAGTATCTAAAGATACCGTAATGAAAATACGTTACTCTCTGAGAGACGTATTAAATGATAAAATAATAATTCTTTTCTTCTCATTTATTTCTATCGTACCTATAGGTAGGCTTCGCTGCTTTTGTTTGAAGCAAAAACTTTTCGATGCCGTCTTTAGAATCTGGCGTCCTTTTTTGGAGCCCCTGAGCCCGTGACTCTTTTGGCAAAGACGGAATAGACAATATACCTATTTACTTACGTAGGAACTTTCAAAATGTAAGAGATTCATTTTGAAGATTAGCTACTACTTACAAACAATTTGTTTTAATACAAGTGAAATCAAAATTTACAGATCGTTGATATTCCTTTTGGGAGACATGAATAGATAGACATGTCATGCATGATCCGTCAAATATTATATACAAAAGGCAGATATGTGTGTGCCGTATGTTTGAACACCTTTTCGATTGATTTGTGAACAAATAACATATTTCATGTGGTGTAATGTAAATGGAATTTAATAGGGGGTATTACACTATCAATACTATATTATGATCATAGTACTTTAAGATAATAGTCAGTTTGTTGTGCCTTGTTTAACCGACCCGATAGGGCGAGGGTTCGAGTCTCGGGTGGCCGTAAGTTGTAGCTACCAATGCCTTTATTGTGCCCGGATAGTGGCGAATGATTCGCAACCTGTCACACTGGGACACAACATAAACATGCGAAATGCGGTGTGTAACGACTCTGCTTACCCCTCTCCAGGGATTAATTACGGTGTGAGTTAATGTGTTCATGTGAGTATTTTAATGTTACCGCGACACGATAAATACCATCAATATTTACGTGATACTAGATCGCGATACCTACTGCATATCGCGTGATAATATTGACACTGTAACCCCAATTAAGTGTAGTACGTACCTATATAATGTATGCAAAACTTTGATGACGATATAAATACAAAGATCAAAGGAAATGTCTTATTTTAGTCCATTGATTTTCATGATCTCAGTAAATGTGATGTTCTATAAATTTCAATGGATTCGGAGCATTCAGGTAGGTTAGGTACAAGCCTGTTTTTTATATGAAAATATACGATATAAATAATGGGAACAAAATAAAAGACATTATTCGTAAAATATAGACATATATATATAATCAGTTTGAACTTGTCAATAAGTATTACATACTTATAAATATAAATATGATTAAGAATACATATGGATACAGGTAAGTCAGAACAAAATAGTCTTACTGTAGTCAAACTTTCTCCACACAACTTTTATTGTAAATTATACCCCTTTACATAAATAAATATCCAATTTGAGATACATTCTTATGTTATATCCGAATAAAAACGTCGATAAGCCCTTAAGAGCTACACAATAAGCCCTTCATGTTTGGAATAAATGATATATAATGATGTAGAAACTTTAAAATACAAACATTTATATTTGCTTATGTGAAGGGGCGTTTTTAGATTTAATCTTCCATTTTTCAGTAAGCATTAGTTCCAAGCTCACTTCAACATGTACCTTTCCATACAAAGTCAGTTATACGAAAATATAGAGTCAAAATAACTTAGTACAGAATTTTCAGTATACATAGACAATTATTTTTTATAACACCGATATGCATAAACATTAACTATGATAAAAATTATTATGATAACAGATTATTTTTCATAAACATCTACTTAATTAATCTTCTCTTTTTTAGGATAACATAAAACTTATTGCATTTTTATTCTATATTCCGTGCCATCACTGCCGTACATACCATAGCGTCACATTAACATCAAAATGTTTTTCTTGTGTTTATTTGCAATAAGTCTTGAGTTATCGTTCTAAAGATTTCACTAATAAATTACAGTGTCATACACTTCTTTTTTTATTTTATAAATTCGTCTAAACATTTACATATGTTTGTGCACATTTATTTAATTTGAGCCAATGTAAGTGTAAGTCAAAAAAATCAATTATTTAATTTAAAAAAAAAAAACAATTTCGTATGATAAATTTACATACGAAAATTATGCTTTAACGCGTATGTATATCTGTAAAAAAAAATCAACTGATCTTAAAATTTCAAAAAGTACAATTTAATTTAAAATAACGGATTTTGATATAAAATTGAACCGTTTTTGGATAGGCATGTCAATGCGGATTACGGATTAGTTAAATAATGATTTATAGTGCTTATATTTACAATAATCGGAATCCAAATATCAAGCCATAGTCATCGATTAGAGAATTTATATTTACGTTGGCAAGGAAATTCATTTTGCAACTAAATATTTACTTTTAATTGTCAATTAGACAAGGTTAATCTACTAAAAGGTTGAACAAAGTTAGTAAGTGTGCCACTAATTGTGTGACAGTGACGAAATAAATAATTCGTTTTTTTTTTTGTTTCATTCGTTGCTGACATCGGGAAAGGCAAAGCGAATTAACTAAATTAACCCATACCATGCAAATCTTATGTAATTTTATATATATTTGTTGGTAATGGGTGGGTCTAATGAGTTAAATACTTTTAAGATCACGTAAAAAGCAGGCAAATCGTCTTATTTCACTTTCCCAACATTTGTAAACCACTACTTTGTATTTTACCTCAATACACAAAATGGATAACCGGTGAAGCGGTCGCCCCAAGCATTGGGTACCTTCACTTGGTAACCATTCTTAGAAATAACACACAAATTTGTGTGAATATTTTGTAAAATACGTAAAAGGTTTGTTTGTTGTCGTGTTAGTATACGCCAAAATTAAATTTAGATAAGTACAACATTAAGTTCTCATGTGTAAATTATTAGGTAAACAAAGAAATTGTTTTAAGATTTTGTCACGTATATCAGTCAGATTATACTTCCAATTTAAACAATACATTTTTGGTGGCAGCTATTTTGTTTCGCCATTTATTTTTAAAATTACAGACCCGAATGATGTATTAAAATAAGAAAAAAATCAGATCTACTCCATTGTCAATGCATAAAGAATGAGAATAGTATTCGAGTCTCAAAATTTGACTAGAAAATATGTATGTTTAAAATTCCAGACAATGTTTGCTTAATACAAAATATTATATTTAAAATAAATCTCAGTTTTAAAACATACGAATAATAAGAAATATTTTTAAAGCAATGTGGAATGCGTCGTTAACATTATTCTATAAAATAATACTTAAAATAATCAAATAAATGGCAGATCTAAAAATTTCAATTCATTTTGGCTTAAAATAGAGTATAATATAAGTAGCAGTATTCAACGTGTAGGTAGCTTCTATTATATATTTATCCAATTCGGTTATCAATCCTATTGGATTTTTTTTTGCACATTTTTTTAAGTTCGCTTAAGACTGAGCGTTCTTTGTGAACAAAGTCTATAAACATGTACGGAGTATTCATGTTAGATTTGACTTTGACGTTTTAATTTAATAAACTTGGTCATTCAAGTGAACCTTCAACTGTTAAACGTCACTGTTATTTATTAAATGAACGCCAAGCCTTAAACATACTTTTACGATTGATATAGTATATTTTAAAGACGTGCTTTCAAGAAGGGTTAAACGCAGTAAAATCTAGAACTATAATGCGATATATTATCATATGAACATAGTATTTTTGTCCTTGATTTTTTTGAAATAAAGGGTAATTATAGTAGTGCCAGATCATTCCTATATGTTAGTATATCGCATAAGCAAAGGCATTATACAAGTATTTACAGAATGCTAGCTTCTATGTCCGGTATCCGGTTGAAGTTCTGCTCTGCTCTGGCCCAGGAATAGTATGGAGGTCCTGATGAGAAGCAGTACTTCTGAGATAAAGGAATGTCGTTCTCCACCCAATACATCAGGTAGAAGTTGCACATCTCATCGTTGTTGGTTTGTCTACAAATTTAATGTGTGTGTAAGTTATATATTGTTTTCTTTAAGCATATGTTTTTATCTAAACGTTAGATGTGTTTTGAATATTTGACAAATTGATTTATTTTGAAACTTTTTAATGTAATAGGAGATACGCATTTACTTACTTACTTTAAAACTAACGAATATTAGTTAAGTTTAAATGAAATCAAAATGTTTTTATTTCAATAGTTTAAATATGTACTTTTAAGTATTTATACGTATATTTTTTTTTACTGAAATTCCTTTATATGTAATTAGAATCTTTATCAATACTTTTTATGATATAGTTCTCACCCGACAACGACAGGCCAATCATGCGTATTGTTCATAGTGCACCGTGCTGCAAGGATATCTCCCTTACGTATCGGAGTTTCGTCTTCCACCGGGTAAAACATTTCCGGCAACAGGGGGTCCTTCTTGCCGATCAGTTGCCAATCATCGCCTTTTTCGTTTTGACGGACAACAAAACCCGATACTACTTTACCTGAAAAGTACGTAATTATTCACCGTTATTGTATAATACTAAAAAGCGCCATCTTTTGGCAAAAGGATGGACTATTATGAATCTTGGTGCTATTATACTCTAATAGACATGGCTATTAAAATATCAAGTTACTAATTCAGTAGTAGACTTCTTGGAGTAACTTATTAAATAGCACAATATTTTATGTATTCTAAAAACTACATGTGAATAATTATATGGCGGGATTTTTGTCAAATATGAGCCTCCTCTTTTTTATTCTAATTCTTATTTAACACTCCCGAATGAGTCAGATCGCTGAATTTCTGAAGGGCTTTTGTTTTTTTTTAAGTATAAAGAAGTTCTTATGCTTCAAAAGCCAGTTTTTTACTAATAATTAGAATAGACTTTCATGGTACATGCAGGTGACATAGGCAATATCTTGTCTCAGAAAATACAAAAACACTAGCTCTAGGTCTACGGCTGAAGCAAGTAATTTCATGATCTTACCAAGTGAATGCGTGTGGGTTCTGAAGGCGAAGGGATGTATGACTTTGTCCTCTTCAATAGTGCAGGCTGTCTCCATGTGCGTTACTCTGTGCGGCGGGAGTGATCCTCCGGTGCCAAGCAGGTATATGCTGGCTTGACGGGGCATACTGAAACAAAAGCATATTGAAGACTTCACCATTGACATAGACGTCGCTTGGCTTTGGCCCAGCAAACCTAAAAAGGCAGAACTAAAGTAATTCTGAAAGCTTTTATTTTTTTAATCCCATTCACAAACAGACAATTTCTCTTATTTTAAAGGGACTAAATGTCTGCTCATTAGAATGGATTTCTGTGTAACTTGCGATTTTACGATTTGACATTATGTACCTTTAATATTTAGATTCAAATACAAATAAATAAAAATAAGACTTCCTTTTTCACCTCGCCGAATCAAAATTTGTTAGGGGGTTCAAATGAGCTTATTTCATAACACCCCTAGCTATGACGTCATCACTAACTATCAGATGTGATTGTAGCCACATGTTTGCCAGTCATATGTTTCAAACAATAACATACTTTGCAGCTTGACATTGAGCAACTATTGATTTCTTCTGTTTTTAATTATTCATTTGTGTATTTCGAGAAACTTGCACAATCATTAAAAATATATACATGCTAATATTTCTTGTATAGTACGGTTAGAACGGTACTCACTTTTCTGTAGTGTATTTCAAGAATACGCCTGAATCGTCCGTAGTGCCCTCTGAAATACAAAGAATTGTATTTTAAAATTATCACAGAAACTGAAACTCGTTCGCAGCTGTCACTTTAAAAATATATACAGGATCAGTTGAAAAATAGTAAGTGTAATGGATTTAAAGGGATTTTATAACAAACTGAGCTGTAGGTTTGATATGGGTACTAAACAATGAAATATGGGTACTAAATACACGGTCATAAAGATTGAAAAAATTAAGACCCAACCAAAGCAAAGACTCGTTCAGTGCTAAATACAAATTGCCCATTTCTGCTCTTCACGAGATTCGAACCTGGGACGTCTCGCCTTACAGGCGGGGTGACTATCAACCGATATGTTAATAAAACATTAAAACAAGACAGCAAATTCCAATAAAAGGGGAAGTCCCTAATACAATTCGTGACCTCAGTACATAAACATTATTCAAGTAAAAAGTTTGTTTATAATTAAAATATAATATATCCACTCGCAATTAATAAACAATATTCTCGATATGTTTGAATGATTATCTTAATTAATTTCTCTATCAGTAACATACTATAAACAATTTACAATACAAAGCTTATTTATTTGTTATCAAAATAAATAACCTATTGTTCAATTGGAATTCTTACTATAAAGTTCAAAATAATGCGAATTCCTAAAAGGCAATAAAAAAGTAACAAATTACGTAAAAAAGTAAATGTATAAAACGTTAAACTCAAAGTCGCTAACGAAAAAACTTCATAATAATTTTAGCGATACACAAAAATATTAATCAACTTGGAAAAAACTATGAAATATCAAATCAGGAGAAGGTTATGAAATAAAAAGGAAATATTAAATAGCCATAAATAATCGATTGTTGAAGGTTTAGATAAGCTTTGGTATACACCTACATGGACAGTTAGTAACACTTATATTGCAGAGAAGTAAAGTTTGTATATCCAAACACACTACATATACTATGCATATAATGAGAATAACCTTGGAATTATTATGATGATTGTAATTGGAATTGTACAATCTTCAAAATGTTAACCAACTGAAAGAAATCTTACATCAATATGCCTTTATCTATAGGCAAAATGTTCGACTCACCTGGAAATTTGTGCATATAATGTACTTGGAGAACAAGGTATTTTATTGAAGAATCCTTGCCGATAAGGAATCCGACATTTTCTGGGAGACGAAGAGATTTAGCGTTGCGTGCCCAAGCGTATACTACCTGTAATACATGTGTATAAAACTAGATCAAAATCGTGACATTTGTTTTAAGTTACTAGCTACCCGCCCCGGCTTCGCCCCGTTAGTTTAGCATATACGATAAAGTACTCAACATCGCAAAGCAGAAACATTGTTGCAACTGAAATAGCTGAACAGCTTTCAAATAGGTAAAGAGAATAAATCCTCGTTGTTACTGGTTCGACACAGGATCTGGTTGAAAATCGTAAAAAAAAGTCTTAAAGTCACCATTTTGTTTTTAATTATTCTAATTCAGTTTCATTTTATTATGTAAACTACAGATACACTAACCTATCGAACAAAGCATCAATCCTTTTTATGTACATAATGTACCAAATTTTTTTCTTTGGATAGGTACTAATCAGAAAATTAAAAAAAAAAAAAATTGTGGTTTAGCATTTCTGGCACCACCAGAATTATCATGTTTTTTATTAAAAATAAAAATCATGTGGTACCTGAGATCCAGAACGGCAAGGACTTGCTGTATTGTAGAGATCGTCCGCAACATTGTTTGCCATTTCACTGCAACTCCTGAAAATAATATACAAAATAATTTATATACATTTTCAAAGTTTATAAAAGATTTACACTAAATATTTATAACATTTTAAATGTTAAGTTAAAAATGTTTACCTTAATCCACAAGAAAGATATGTGTTTATGCATTTATTAAATATGCATACAAATTTACAATACAAATATGAGCCATTTATTGTTGATGCAACTAAAAGCTCAAGGTTGAATTTGATGCAAAGCCATTACTTGTTTTGTCTGTCTGTTTAGAAATATAATGTAGTTTATCTTTTTTTCCCCAAAGAACCTTACTTACTTTTTATATAAAACATAACATATTTAAAAATCTTACGCAAATCTTTAATTTTTAATTAAGCAACGCCATATAAAACGGTCTTATTAAGAATTAGAAAACGAACATTTTTATGCATGATGTAACTTAAGGGGACATTTATGTAAAATTTGAATAAATAATCTGAGTATATTAAATACATGTGCGGTCTGCATGTATTTAATATTTTTTTAGTTGAGGAAGAGTCTTGTTTTTCATTGGTGAAATAATTTATGAAATCGAATGATTTGTTTCAAAGATTGCTCCTATAACATGCAAAACAAAACTTACTTTGTTATAATATTAGTATATTAAAGACTCTATGGACTAAGAAGTTCACATGATTGAAGTAAATATAATTAATTATTACCAAACTGGATCATTCAATCCCGGCTCTGTGCATCCAAATATGAGCATGTGGTGCGCACTGTTCATTGTTGCGTTTGGCACAAATTCCACTGTGAACAGAAATAATGTTTTAACATGCTCATATAATTTTAATGAAATTATAAATATTTTAATTGTTATTTCTCTCTAAATACAAAAAATATTCAATTACAAAAAATATAAATGATGATACTTTACTCGAAATAAAATGTTTTGTTTCATACAAACCAATATTATAGTTGATGTTTGGGGATATCCTGATTGGTGTACAGAGGTATGCCTCATCCTGAAAAAAAAAAACAATACTAAAGTTCAGGTCATACTAAGACTGAACTCCAATAAAGCTAAAAAAAAATCCTTTCATATTCCTTTAGGTCATTATCTTTTCACAATGCTTACTAAAGTGAAATATGAAGTGGTATGAATAATGCGAAGGCTTAGCTTAGATTTGCTTGCTCCAAGTGTACTTACTACTTAATAAAATAGTACTAGACATTAAATTAAATAAAACATACCATTTTTATGACATCAAGGACATTAACGGTACTTCAGTATTAAATATTAGATAGATTTTCGTAAATCTCTTCATTAAGTTTCTGATTGTTAATGTTTTATCAAATCATACTTTATCATACCTAGTGTTTGCTTTTATATCTGTTTTTATTAGAAATCAATAGCACACCCACTCAGAGTAGTTTGAAATTGCTGACACCTACACAATGCCTACTCCACCTGATTATGTGAATAAGTACTTAGGTTTATAGTAATAAAACATATCTACTTCTGTGAAAAAATAATTTATGTATCTTAATACTTGAATGTGGCTAGGGACTATTTAATATGGAACATTATTTTTAGATACCTCTATATTTATAAGAATTTGTTACTCAAATAAATATATATTTACTTAAACCGAGTATTATAATAAAATGATATAGAAATAAACTCACCCTGTGAGGCCAAACTTTTGGCATCAATAAATCGTATGACTGGATTACATATCCCGAAATAAAAATACAGCTTAAACTAAGTAGGTAGAATATACCAAAACTGAATTTATTCATAATTTTTTTGTCATAAAATATTTTTAAAAGTTGATAAAATAACTTAAGGAAAATCTATAAATAATATTATTCACTTTGAGTTCTTTCGAAACGTGACTTCTTGAAGCGAACGCAGAGATGTTAATTTTTATTAGCACTTGTCAGCTAATTTGAAAAATAATATCTGAATAATAGTCACACAAACCACATCGACACTGTTTGTATATTTTGCGTACGCACGAGAAACCGAACTACAACAAAATCAATGAAGTTTACTAACGTCATAGGCTGGGATTTCAGTGAAGTAAAACTGCTTATTTGTAGGGTTAATTTAGGAAAACAAATTTCTTGACATTCTTCAAATTTAACAATATTTTTCCATTAAGAACTAAGAATTATCTTGAATAGGTGATTTTTTGTATAATTTCCTTCGTTTTCTTTTAAATCAAGGAGTTTATAAGCTTTTTCGTAATTTTAGTTTTAGTAGTGGCAATACCAAAGATGCTTCAGTTCGGAAATTTGAAATGAAGAAAATATTTTTGTAGACTTTTCATCTTCTTGAACGATCTATAATTTTGTGCTCATAGATGGCGCTTCTGCTACCGAATCAACATAGAGACTTGGTTTTACCTGCACTGAACTAGATTGCGCTACGTGTAACATGTTTATATTTTACTAAAAATATTTTGTGACGGTGATAACTTGAACAAGTATATATTATTATCACACTTAATAAATATTTGGGATCAATCACAAATATTGTCACGCCACGGAGGCCGTTATGAAGGTGGCGGAGAGGTACCTTCCTACATAACTGAGCTACTTAGCAGGAACGGGGAGTGTTTGTTAAAATGTTCCTATTTTATTGCCAAGAAATTGTATATCTGCAGAATTTAATGTGTAAAACTGCTAGTATTTTTGTTGTTGTAAGTGTGGGGAAAGTGAAATACGACGATAATGAAATACGAAATACGACCTTTTGGTCATCGCCCAAGTAACTCGTTAGAGTCTACCGTAATCGTACCAGCATATTACCTACTATTCTTGAATTTGTATCATTTCATTATTCATCTCATCCTCATTTCCTTTCTCATCAAAACATGAAATAATTTTACTTGACACTGGCAAAAATTCAAAGTTATTGCCATCAGACAAAAAAGTTCAACACATACACAAGTACAGGCCAAAATATTATGAAGGCCTAAACTCTCCTAATACGTAGTCTATAATTTTAGAGTTGCGAAATTTCTTTAAATTATTTTATTTTACTTAAAACTTCGGTCTATAATATGGTCAAAATACATTCTACCCGGTTTTTCCTAACTTTGCTTAGCTTTTTTAAATAAAAGCTACTGAGTCTTCCTCCTTTCAAGGCCTTGGTAATGGAAGTATCCTGTAGTAATAACGATGTCTGTCAAGTATCAAAACTACTTACACCGTTCCCCTCTTTGAAAAATGCTATCCGTTTAGCAAAATAAATTGACGACGAGGAAGACCGCTTTAAATTGAGTTTAAGATGGCGTATTTCTGTTGGCTTTAGAATCATCAGTCAGAAAGTCAACATTTAAAAACATTTATGTTTTTTAAATAGCTTTTAGCCGATTAACCTAATATTGAAATTTAGTGAATCACTCTATCTCTTTACCTATCAAAAATATATTTACAGATGAAACCAAAAAGCTTGTTAGAAAAATGATGTACATGTTTTTACAATTATACTGAGGGGACCTATTTTTTAAGTGCTTACTATTTATTTAGCTGTCATAAACTCATACATGATTTAATTCCCCTTATTGCTTCGTTGTAATAACTTATTGCAGTTATGCAGTAGAACATAGTACCTAACGATATTTAGAACATAATATAAATCATAAAATCGATTAAAGTGTAGATAAGTTTGTTCATTTGTTTTAGCAGTATTTCTCTATCAATGTGTGATTAGTTTATGTTATTGTTAATTTTTGTTGTAAATGTTGTGCTTGCCTATAATTGGTATGTGTATATTTCCTATGAAAAATAAATGTATTCGTATGATTGTGATGCATGTACTTTTGGATTGCCTTAATGAATTAAAATAATAAAAATAAACCTTGCATTGAAGCGGAAATGTGAGTAGTTAAAAACATTAGAATAATGGAGCATCACATGGAAACGACATGATCGATTTAGCTACATTTTTTATTGTTCTATTGCTAATTGTCAGGACAAGGTCTGTATGTTTTTTTGTATATCCACAAAAAAGTCGGTTAGTTGAATATTGAATACGCAATTTCTATTAGTCATGCGGACAAAAAAAAACAAAACCTAAAAATAGCGTAGTAAAAATTATATGAGTTATATAAATTCCGCGTGACCTTAACACTACACACTCCATTTTGCTCTCTCCCTTCTCTCCGTTCATTAGCTCTAGCTCCACTCCGGTCAGTGGTCAAACAGCTCATTGTGTTAGGGACGCATGGCAAATTGTCATTTTATTGACAGTTCGCTTATCAATATTATATTAGTGTGGATTGGGACTTGTAAGTTATGTCTGTAGTTATGTGTGAAATACAAGCAAAGAATCTGTACTGTAAAAGATACAAACAAACTATTTTTTTTTATTTAAGCAAGTAATCTTACATAGCTATCTATATTCATATATCTTTGGTCTTGCTTAAAAGTCTAGATATTAGATACAGAGTATACTAGATATTAGAGGGTTTTAAAATAATTTAGGTAATCTTTCCACTATAAACCGAATAAAAAGATAGAAGTCATTTTGTAGGTTATAAAAATGATAGGTCCTGAGTATTAGGTATCTTAGTTGACTATCAATAACTGTAACTGTCTTCTAGAAACTTCTAAAGTAAGTATTTGATCACTACTGTGAAAATTTTGATAGAAAAGATGGATATCTCTGGTTGTTTGTTAGGTAATAATAGTAATAATAACCCCATCACGAACCACACATTGACTTAGCCATGCAGTAAGTATCGTAAGAACTTGTTTTACAGAAACTAAGCAACGATATGGTATAGACTACATACATAAGAATAGAACAGCCAAGAGCGGTAATCGAAACAATGCGTCTTGCAAATAACATAAAGTCCCGCTCCCGCCGGGATTTGAACCTGGAACTATAGCAGTCGGCTGTTTACACCACTGCACCACCGAGGTCGTCGGTGAGGTATATAAATTTTTACTCGAACCTAAAACACGTGACTGTCTCTTGGGGAAAATCTCACTTAATTAGCTTTAACGCAATATTTTAAACACAAATCACGTCTTCAATGTATCGAACTGTGGCAGGACGGGATAATTGGCACGTTCGACCTTGTCATAGGTTTACGTGGCTCCCTTTACCTCATTTGTTACTTTTCAACAAAAAAAAATCCGTCCTTGTCCCGCAAGACCAAAAAGGGATAAATAGAGCGAGATGGTGTTATAGGCATAAAATATTTGAGCATTGATTGAAAATGTGATACCTACATGATGCAGTAAAGTTGGTGGTGTAGTGTTTACATATGAATTTGAAGCTAGAGCCTTTACCATAAGAAGATATCTTGCAGAGATATCTACCTAATTTTAAGTTAACTTAAGTTAGCTTATGTTTTTGATACCCATTCTAATACTATTATCTATTAATCGTAAAGTAGTTCACTGTGTTTCGGTTCGAAGTTTACTATAAATACAAAAAAAAATCGCTTTAATAGGAACGCCTACTTTATGGGGGCTATGGGGCTATGGGATACCAATATTGATATTGATACTCGCCGGTATTCCAAGTAACGTGACATGGTTATCACGTTACACACATGTATCATGTGAGAGATTTGTCCTTGTTCGTTTCTTCCCGAATTTTTCTTAGTATGAAAAAAAAAACATGAATGAGATTAAATAAAAATAAGTTGAGTTAATATTCTGAAAGGTTTTTAGTCTTGTTCACAAGTCCGGACAGATACGACATGCAGATCTTCAAGGAAGGAGCGTACTCTGTCAGCTCTGTCATGAAAAATAGTTTTTTAATTTTTAGTCAGGATGATATCTGGGAAAGCCTATTTATGAGCCGTTCGAAAAAAGTTATTCGCGTTCGAAGAAATACTATGACTTGTCGAAAATAAAAGGAGAGTATACTCTAATCTGAATTAGAGTATACTTTCAGGCATTTTTTTTTTATAGACGTAGGCATCTCAGTAGCGGTACTTTCATACAAGCCCAAAAGCCCGGCTTCCCTATCGAACCAAGGTAAGTTCGCACTCTCGTTCATCCATTACTTTTCAAATCAAATAACAATATGCTTTTCGTAGCATGGTTTAAAATTCGCGCTAATTCGAACGCGTAAGTATGAAGTGTAGATTTAAGAGTAATGAGGCAATAAGACATTTATCGAAATGAATTATCTCTCGGCTTGCCCTATTCTAAAACTCTAGGCACGCGAGGTATCTTATTAAAATATTTTTATTAGCAATTTGTTGCTACAAACATAGTAAAAAATAAGGTTTAATACTATAAACTGATCACGTCAAAAGGAGGTCTAAAAAGGACGAAGCAAAAAAATAATTTAAATAGAAATCCAGAAATGCATGGGTACAAAAATGGTCAAAGTAAAGACGTGGTCGCACCTAGTGTTTCCCTACTATATCTGTTTAATCCTGGCACCCACAGCAAG
Source organism: Choreutis nemorana (assembly GCA_949316135.1). NCBI lineage: Eukaryota > Metazoa > Arthropoda > Insecta > Lepidoptera > Choreutidae > Choreutis > Choreutis nemorana. The sequence continues at coordinate 9,258,223 of OX438598.1, forward strand.
GTACAGTCGGTGTGACCACGACACTACCTTGACCATTTTAGTACTTATGCCTTTCTGGATTTCTATCTGAACAATTGTCTTGTTTCGTCCATTTTAAACCCCTTTTTTAACGTAGTTGGGTTTTAATTTTTCACATATTTTTATTTTATTTTTTCCTCTGAGGGCGCTAGTAGTACCTTACCTTACCTTCCTACAGAGGCCCTTGAAATATAGCAATATGACATATGTACATATTTAAAATAAGCTTGCGAAGACCTTTCTTTTGATACCAAACTCCTTGACGACCTCGGTGGCGCAGTGGTGTAAACAGCCGACTGCTACGCTAGAGGTTCTGGGTTCGCATCCCGGCGAGGGCGGAACTTTGTGTTATTTGCAAGACGCATAGCTTACCGGTCTTGGATGTTGTATTCTTATTTATTTAGTATATACCATATCGTTGCTTAGCACCTGCGATACAAGTTCTTGCGATACTTAATGCAGGGCTGAGTCAATGTGTGTGTCGTGATGTGGTTATTTTTTTTTTTTTTTTTTTTAACTCGTGACGATTATTTCTGTAAGAGTTAGAAAAGTTAAAAAGTTAGAGTTTCATTATTTAGCATTTCGATAAAATTCATATAGCCCATGTCATACATACTGTCAAAATTATTACCCTTCCTTTTGGCTTCGCCGTACTCGGGTAAAAAACCAGTTTAATTTAGGGCCTTTGCATCTAAATGAGATGTTCGCTGTTTTATTATTTATTTAAAAAAAAAACAAATATCCTAAAAACAGGAAAGTGATAAGGTCCGATGGGCAATTGAAATTTTCCACAAAATATCCCAGTTCGCCGATAAACATGAATAGGGGACGGAATCTAACAAGGTATTTATTGGACATCGAATAGAACATAAAATTTTTGCTTTTCCCTTAGGCTGTGGAAAAGCCACCCCTGCTTGACGCAAATGCAAGATTTTAGCGATTCATTGTGATACTTTGAATAATCTGTTCAGATGATACTACAAGGTTAAAGTAAGTATTAATTTAATTTGATAAGATTGTATATTTCTGCCGGACACTTTTTAATTCAAACTTAATCTCGTATTTATGAATACATTTAATGTAATCTGGCAGAGGGTAATAAAGCTCGCTTAATATATTGTTAAGTGAGTTGATTTCAGAATAAATAATAATTTTTAGTGTAATTTATTAAGATTAAATATGATTAAACATTGATACTCTTCTGTGGATTTCAAGTGTAAAAAAGCGACGTAGAGAAACTCTAAAATCCTACGACTTAAACCTACCCAATTGTTCACCCCTTCGCGAATTGAAGTGGAAAAAATCAAAATACCAACCGACAACATTGTATCAGTAAGTTGCAATCGCGTTGCAACGCCCTCCTCGATGCTTCGATAAGCATTCCTTTTTATACCCGGACGGAAATAGCTTAAAATTTTATTTTTAGGGGAGAATTTTAGACATGTGGTTGGTATCACAGGATTTACAAGCCTCCGTAGTCGTAGCGTGAAGATATTTCCAAGTCTCAAGGTTTGGTTCATGTAAAAAAAATCTATTCTTAATTCAAATAAGGAACTTAAATAAATTACAGTAGAAGAAAACTATTTTCATTTCCTTTATTTATAAGCTGTAAATCACAACGAAAAAGTGGTTAATTTTTCTCTGCACGTCATTTGTTATTTTGTGCAGAACTAAAAGTAAGCATTATTTAATAATCAACCCTTCTAATTGAGTTATTTCAATACATAATTTTTCCCTCACGCAAGGTCAGTTAAAAAATACACGTAGCTAAAGAAGGTCTTCAGTAAAAGCTTTGTTTTGTGAGCTTTTAACAAATTGTTTTCATGGCTATTTTCTACTCTATGGTAGAAAACTTTGGAACTGAGGTAGGTAGTAATTATCGCATTATTGCGTGTTCGAATGTAATTTATGCTGTGAAAACATCTGTCATTGTAAAGGCTTTACAAATAGAGAGGTCAGTGGGCTAAAAACGTTTAAATATTTGGGACATTTTTTAGCTCTTTTTAACGCAGCAGGCGGTCCTAACAAGGTCAGTTAGAAATGCGTACAAGGAACTAGCATGTCTACTGAAAATTCCTCTAAATAAATGTATGCACATATTTAAGTGCAGTATTTTTTGTCAGGAAAAGACCGAACCTGTTATCTCTAAGTCGGGTTTAGAACGTTAGAAATGAAAAGATACTTAATGTTAAAACTCCTTGGGAGGACAATAAATTGCTTATAAATTTAAAAAAGAAAAAACACAGACACAGCTGAATGATCGTCAATAAGAGAGGTTTATTTTGTAAATCCAAAGAATAAGTTACATAGCCGAGGCAATTTACCAGAACAACAAAAGTTGATGAACTGGTAAAACAAACAAATTTCAAATTAGAAACGCAATCGGTTTCCGCAAGAGGGAGCCGCATGTAAAATTTAGCCGTCCGGAAGGGACCGTCTCGGTAAACGAATGCTTGTATGCTATATTATATATGTACCTATTATGTATCGCTTCCTTGCTAGATGATTTCGGGTTATTTGTTCGGTATAAACGTTTCCTAGAATATGAATATATTTTTGGAGAAAAAATACTTTTATACGTAAGATAATAATAAAAATTTTAGGCACATTCTCAACTGATGACGAGAGAAGTAATCATAGGCGGAGTTTAGCTAAAAAGATATGACTATAATATTTAAGTTTTTCAAGATATTATTTTTACCTGATGTACTAAGGGCTGTATGAAAGAAAGCTGTACTTAAGGGCTGGATGCAAGCGGTCCCGGATAAATAATTGGCAATATTTTACAGAGGTTTATGTCCATCATCTTGCTATAGAATCATCATTCTTCTCTCATCTTGATAAAAGACGTTCCCGTTAAAATACCGCTAAGAGTTAATATTTTAATGGAATATCCAATGGTTAATAAGGAAGGTAACATTTTAAAAGCCTAGTCTTAAATTGAATATCGTATTTTATTTCATTAAGTGTAGGCATAAACGTTGTTAGTGAGCTAGTAGCAAGGGTAGCCGTGCATATCCGCTTGTTTTAATGCAATTACCTACTCCACCGTCCAGCCAAGGGAGGACTCTAGCACATGACATTTGATTTGATTAACCCGAGATTATTAGGCAACTTTGATATGCTTACTAATTGACGTATTCGTATCAATTTTAATTAAGGAAACGTTCAATATTTCAAATTATGGAAGTTAAACATTTTAAATCAAAATTGTAATGTAGAAGAGTGAGGAACAAAATAAAAAGATGTTTCCGCCCGGGATCGAACCGGGGGCCTTCTGCGTGTTAGGCAGATGTGATAACCGCTACACCACGGAAACTATGCGTCAAAGAGTTTTTAATTTGAGTAGGTTGGATTAGATTGGAAGTAAATAAAAATTATTCAGTATTTTACTAAATCAATATTGGATATTCTTATTATAATGTTAAAACTAAAACTGCGATACCTCCTTTTTTTAACTCGAAAAATTCCTTGTTAACATTCTATAATTTAATGAGAGAGTAAAACTGCTCGCCTAGTTTATTTTAGGAAATGAAATGAAACTAGTAAAGTTTTTAGCGTTGAAAATCTAGACGGGCACATTTCATTGTTCTTGAATACAAGAGAAGTTAAACCTCAAAAATAGTAATATCTTCTATTAAAGCCATTTCAAAATAGGTAGGCTCCTATTATTGTCTTCACATATAAACTTAAGGAATTAAAGCTAAGAAAAAAATTGAAAATTGAAAAAAAAAACTGTTTAATGTAATGTATTTTTAAGATGTGATAGAAACATACTTATCAAACAAGAAATGCTAATATAAAAACCATTTTACAACTCGATTGCCGCTTTAAATTATCAATAGCCATCATTACCTGAAATATCAAGCCATTATTTATCAGATAAATGCGATTTATTACCTCGAATCATAAATAAGCTGATTTAGTCCCCAAAATATCATAATAAATAAAATGTCCTTAATTGAATAATGAATCGAGGAATTAATTAGCAATTCCAAATTTGACATTTTAAAACGAAATTTCAGATTTGATTAGTTAATCTAAGGATTTAGTTATATAAATCATGATTAAGTTTTTGATTAATTTTGTATAAAACTAATCGATATTTAAAATTTTGTCGAGTATATAAAATATTTTATCACGGGACTTACTCAAAAACCGGTTGTGCATTGACAGGGTCAGTAACCAGACTGAGTCAGTATCCGGTACTAATTACTATTAAGTTATTAACAGCAAGTATGTAAGACAGTGCTCATTGGTGAAACAATAGAGTAACATTTAGAGTTAGGAATAAATAAATTTATGCATGTGGTAATCTTTGAAACTGTATTTTTAACTTTGCCATCAATTAGAATGAATTTTCAGGGTGGACTTATGTTGTCTAGTGTTTTGTTATGATATGATGAATGATGAAGTATGATGCATATACTACATTTTCTCTCTGAATTTACAAAAATACGAATAACACATGTACGAAGTCGCGGGTCAGAGCGATGTATAATGCCAAAAAATTATGAGCAGTTTTGTAAATTTTAATGAATTTTATGCGAACAATAGGCATAGGCATTTTTTATGCGAACAATAGGCATAGGCATTTTTTAAGCGAACAATAGGCATAGGCATTTTTGTTAAATTCATTTATAAAGATGTATCAAAACATTGCAATAAATTATTAAACGATAATTTTAATATAAAAATTCATTGTAGTTATTTGTCACTGAATAACGATTGGACCATATCTCTTCAAAGTGATCTTCATCACACCTATAGTGGTTGGTTAAATTTCTGCTCCGGCAATCAAAGGATGGCTGAGGTTGAATGCTTTCCACCTTCAAGATTACTAGCAAGACTATACCTCAAATTTAGACTGTCGATATTATTGATTACCTCTTTTGCACAGTGGTGTTCTAGTGTAAACAGCTACGCTAGAGGTTCCGGGTTCCAATCCCGGCGGGACGGAACTTTTTGTAATTTGCAAGACGCTTTGGTTCACTTTCTGGTCTTGGGTGTAGTATTGGTTCACTTTCTGGGCTTCGATGTAGTACTCTTATCTATGTAGTATCAAAACTATATTTTAGTATAGGGTTGAGTCAATGTATGTATTTGTCGTGATGTGGATAATATTATAGAAGTATCCTACTCGATTTTATTATCAACAAAGCACCTATACTTTACTAATCTAAACTCTACTAAACTAACCTAACTCTACTAAACCCTCAACTTTACTAATCCACATTGGTACGAAACAATTGTGTTTACTTTGATACCTTGAAATAACAAAATTTCAAAAACTTTGGTATTTTTATGTATTTAAAGCTTTTAGCCAAGTCAATAAAACATGAACACTTGACTTTCATATAATATTTACTGATACCATATAAACATTACACAAACATATATATTCAAACTAAAAATAGTAAATTGAGACGTTTATGTTCTCGACCTTTGCCATCTAAAACGTACAACAAAATAAATTCAAATATTTCGTTGGCCAGACAACCTTTGAAACTCAATACTATTATGTTACTCCAGCCGGGAACTACGCAAAACAGCCTGTAATAAATTGGTTTAGGTGGAGTCGAAAACGAAAGTAACGTCATTATACGAGCTTTTAGCAGAGAGACCCCCGTACTAATTACATTAAATCCGTGCAGCGATCGCGCTTGGCCTTTTACAGACAGGTATGCTTTTCCTAGGTTTTTTAAACAATTTAAATTCGTCGAATTAGCTGTTTGAGCAATAGTTTTTAGGGTTTTAACTATGAAGGTTTCATGCGTTATTGATTTTTGCAAGATTAATGTAATTACGAGTATTTATTAGTAAATCATAGGAATATAATGTTTCGCATTGTTTAGGCCATTTATGAGCAGGTGGTTTCCTAAAATGCTCATTAAAATTAGAGCGGGTAAATTTTTCAGATTATCGCGACGTTAGTTTTATATTTATTTTAAAATAAAGGTATGGTACAGATTAAAAAAAAATGTTTTTTTTCTAACAGCCTCATTATAATTAAACATGCCTTCATCGATAACTCTGTCTTTTCAGTGATTTAATTGTATGAAACCTTAAAATTTGAGGGCCTCTAGGAGTTCCAATTGAATTTGCGCTGATGTATTTAATTCCCCGATAAAGTACGACATATAAAAGCCTGTCATCCTTCATGATGCCTTGATATTTAAGCCCGGGTGTAAATGAATTTTAGTTCAACTTATTTTTGATTATTCTTAACTATCTTTTTATTTAAACCTGGACGAATATTGTTTCTTTTGTTGGTTATAAGATGTTAAAAAGGCGTTATAAGATAATTATTGGCATGTAGATTATAACCATGTTATTGAGACACTATTGGGATGCAGAGACAATATTAAATTTTTATTTTATTTTACTTTTGTACTTCAAATTAATAAATTCGTCAAACGGTTTTAGCAGTGTTTTAAGATTTTGTTTGTAATTAATTCTTAGAACTTGAGTTTTTTTTTAATTAAAAAGACAGCGCAGCAAGAGATAATTTGTTTTAAATTATTCGTGTAAATTCTTTGATTCATAGAAAAATGTCAACCCTGAATTACCTCGAACTCTAGAGTCTGGTAATTAGCATCTGGCTGCTAAAATATTTGTTTAAATGTGGGGTTAATAATAAACCCGCGATCATAATAAATGAAGTTATAACACAGGATAACTTACATTTATTTTCAACTAATTAATATTTTTAGTTTGTTTTATAATGGTAGCCGCGATGAAAAATTGCTTTAGATTTCTTTTATTAAGATTTACAATATTTTAATTTCTACATTTTTGGAAATACTGACTATTACGAAAGTTGTTAGTAGAGTTCAATTGGAAAGCTTTTTTTGTATAATTTTTGTATTTCTAAAATAAATTATGAAGGAAGAAAAACCAGAGTTAGTAATCTGTTAATTGTTTTAATGAGGCCGCGTACGTACAGCCACGTCTTGTATGTGAGTTAGTATCTATGTCCTGTCGGCATAGTTTTAGATTTAAAAAAAAAACTGTTGTTCGACTGTAACAAGACCTTTCTTTTTCGTTCGAATGAATCAAAATGACTTTAAGAAATTTATTCAACATTAGTATAAAGAACCAGTATGTTTATTCCCTTATAAAGGGGCGCGTGTAGGGAGGCGCGTTAACGCTCTTCTGGACACGTTAATTGAAAGTGGATTGGAGGTGACAGTGTAGAACGAGACTTTTGTTTTTTGTTCAGTGTTAAAGGCTTGTACGTACACAGGAGGCATGTGTACGTGTGTGTCCGCGCGCACACAGCTGTGATGCCGGCTTTATTTTGAGTTTTAATGAAAATCCGGCGGCTTTGGAATTGGTTTCTTCATTTATAAAAATGATTGGAAACCGCACCTGTAGAGTCAACATGAAAATTTGCAATGTGACTATGTAGCAGAAATCAAGAGAAGACTTTCAATTGATTCGAATGATTTTATTCCTGTTCGCTTGATGCTGTGTTTTCTACTTTGTTTGTACAGTAAATTTTAGTTTATATTGTATTTGATACTTATTTCTGTTTTTATATTGACTTTTTGATAGACAGTATTCTCGATGAAGATAATAAAAGTAATAACTATGCATATCAAAACATACGTTACATATTTTTTTTATCAGTATTAATTTTTTTATGACCGTGTAAAATTTTACGTGAAACTTAAAAATATCTATACCTTAAACCTATTTACGAGTATAAGAAGTACCGCATGGCTCACACGTAGAAAGCTGTATTCATCAGCTATGTTCGCGTAAAAGGTCATCTTGTGTTTCTTTGGAAATGTTCAATAAGTAATATTTTGTCAAAATGTGTCTCGGGACAAGATTCAATGTTCAGCGTAGAATGGCCGCAGCCTCTGGCGAGATCACGATGGGTTGTGTAGATCATAAACTTATAGCGTTTCATTTTAAGACATGATTAAAAAAATTGGATTAATCCATGCTCAATTTTTAATTTTTTTCCATGAGTTTTACCTTCGAGCTTGGGACTGCAATTACAAATTTGTATGAATCCTTGTTAAGCGCCTCTAATAGATAAAAAATAAATAATATAAATTTATAATTATCAAAGGGGTAATACACATCACATAGAATAACAATATTGTTGCAATGACTACTTGCTGAGTCGCCATGTGTCCTGCACTAGGCAAAGCCTGTCTCGCACATACACACTTTTGAGATTGATGAGAAATTATAATTGCTGTAGTTATCTACATTACGTGACGTGCAAAAAACTATATGAACTCAAGGCACAAAACCGAAACAGTCTAGTATTTATTAGTTCTGGTTTAAATGAACTTTATCAATCTCTTATAGTAAGACGGATAAAGTTGTTTGAACCCAAACATGGGCACAACCAGAACTACTTTCAGAGAGATACATCAGCATCAGCACTTGTGAGAAATATGTCTCGGCCCGATGAGTTTGTATGGTAATGGCTTATTTTTTTAGATAGAAAATATTGCTAGTGACCAACTATTATAATGTATCTGAATCAGTTCTATGTATTTTCTTCCCCGCAGGTGCACGCTGATGCCGGGGCCTACGAATCTTAACAAAGTACATACATATACAAAAACTTGAGTATTTCTTATGTTCTAATTATTTTAATTTAAATCTCTATAGAAACTTAAGTTGAAATTTTGTGCCACACACCAAGACTCTCAGCTTCGCTATCCATTCTCTAGCTATCTATTCGCGCGGCAAAATGAGATATCAGTGTATATTGAATGACAGTTCCCCATTTTCCTTTTGATTCTCCCCTTTTTTCGCCACAAAAGGGATTTGAGTGTTGCAATTGCTATACGGAGGTTTCGCGATAATAAACGGTATGCTTGATCGAGTTTTCCAGCTATTGTGTCATAGGTTGGGGAATTTAATAAAACATACATTTTCGCACATGTTTTTTTTCTTTTGGTTCCAATCTCCTAAAGTGTTAATACAAAGTAGGATGTCGCAAACTCACCACTATTAACTTGTATCTTAATACCAAGCTATTGGATATTTAATGCAAGAGGATTGATTCTAAGTTTTAATAGGTTTAAAAAATATATATCTTTCTTTGACATCTCTTTGAAACTTTCTTAACTAATATGTGGAATGTTCTATCAAAGTCAAATTCAAAGTCAATTGCATGTTATAAATTGTCTAAAGAACAATTTTATTGCGATTTGTATAAAAATAAACCAGACTGTGTAACACAGTCCTTGTACAATACCTTCGCAGCCAAGTAGGAGTAAAATTAACAAATTGATATCCATGGAGGTGTATTACTAGGTCTGCAGTTCATGTCAGATCAGTTGTCGAAGTCAACAACAGGCTTTACTGACGAGGGTCGATATGCCTGAGGTATATTTTGAAAGGGTTTCATTCAACAATATTTACTAATAGTGATGCTGAATACAGTTAATGGTCTTGTTTAGTAATTTGATTAATTAATTTATTTGTCATAATTTTTGGGAATGATTTTGTTTTGATGTCAGTAGAAACATTCAAAAGTTATACCTATCTAAAATTACAAAGTTAAGTTATTGTAAGTTGCTTAGCTTACGACCAATAAAGTTATTACGGGATTGACGTCGGTATTTCAGAATCCGGTAAACATACATATATACATTTAATTTTATATAACACACACACACACGTACCTTTAATATATATACTACGTTGTTTTAACTACATCAAAGTAAACTGGTAACTTTAAGGCAACCCACAATATTTTCAATTTAAGAAATATCATTTTCAGAACGAACGTGGCGTCACGTCTTTTAAAGTTAATACACCTGAACGTTTCTGATGTACTATTAAATACCAATGTCTTCATCTACCTATCATCCTTACACTTATGCACTAAGTTCTATGTGAAAGAGAGAGGTATAAATGCAACTAGGTGTATTAAAGTTAGTTGTACGTCAATAAGCGTTGTCGGACATTGAATCCAATTTCGCCACCTATGACAACACTGTCATCGCAAAATGAATCTTTTTCACTTTATTTAAAATTATTATTTTGTATAAAATAAAATGCTGGAGGATATCTTCTTTATAAATAAATATTATTTTATAAAATAGCATATAGCTATTGATTGAACAGTATATTTACTTTAAATCATTATTAATGGTTATTTTTCACTCGGTGACAAGTAACATGGTGGATTTTGAAGGAACTTGGCATATAGATAGACGACTAGGAATTTGTTGATGTTAATGTGACGACACATAGGTTACTTTTATCCTCATAAATCTTCTAGGTCACATGGATAAAGAGACTGACTTAAAGTTAGTATTCTATTTTTTGCTTTGCATTCTAAAATTACAGTTTTTCACTGAAAATAAAACAGCTGTCCAGGTAGAAATATATTAATAATTATATTTTGGTAAATCTTGAAAGGCCATTTTAGGTTCCATCCTCAAGGATTGAAGTTCAGCAATGCATAAAGAAAGCTATAATAGTTCATCACGAGCTAGAGGATGTTCACTGCGGCCTAAAGGCCCCAAATATTTCTAAGGAGAGCAATCCTGGGGCGCTTCCATCAAGCAGCTCCTGAGCCTCTACAAGATTGTCACACCCCTCTAAATGAGTCATGGTCGTTATATCAAAATGATTATGGTCTATGAACTATTAATTAAGCAAAGTAAATATGTAATGGTAGATAATTTTCTAGAAATTTTCAATTTTGTTTGATTCATCAGACCTGAAACGGAAACATTGCCAGCATAATTAAACTACTTTAGAATGCAAAAAGGCGTTTCGAATTTCGAAAGTTGGCGGAAGTTTAAACCGGAAGCAGCAGTCTGGTGCAGAGGGCGCTGGCGTCGCGTCTAGATATTCAGCACTTCCGGTCTGCAGAGCGAGCCCCGTATGGAGGAAATGAATACGTTTACCTATTGAAAGATTCTTATACTTCTGTATTTTACCCACTAAAGCTATGAATAGGTACAAATTGCTCTCTAAGATTTTTCTCGCGCAAAGCCGAGAAGAATGACCTTACAAAAGATAGCCAAACTATTCTTACAGTATCTATGTTTGATTGGTTATGATTGAAGATTTTTCTCAAGCAAAGTTGGTCAAAAAGTCAGCCTTTTTAGTCCACGTATTGTTTTAAATGGCAAAGTTCCTAAGGAATTGGGAGGGTTTCTGCTTCAAGAGTGTCCAGGCGATTGTAGTTGCTTTACTTAAGGTTCATCACCTTCATTATTTCAACCAAAAGTATGGCTATTGTTGTTAAACACTACTTAATTATCAATTAAAAACATATACATTTAGAGCATGCATAAAAATAGACATAAACAGCCGCTTAATTTTACTAGTAAAACAGTTTTAAAATGTATTAACTATTGTCATTTATCTCAGTAATTGTTAAATGTGACTACATTTTCATTTAGGTGTGAAATATCTTAATTAATAATTAACTAAATCATTCGATCTAAATATCACTACTAACATGATAGCTATTTTGTTTAATTATTTAAACAATAGTATAATTACCTTTTGAAATGAGTGTTGATAAATAAAATCATTGCTAATATAAACATAATTAATATCCAAATGCAATTTACCTCCAACCATTTGTTTGTTTAAATAGCTTATGTGCAATGTAAGTAGCAATATTTAATGTCATTTGATTTATCTGAAAACGTTATTGGAACAGGTATGCTGAATAATGATTAATGGAATTAAGTTTTCAGTGTTCGTGTATGAATTATTATGATTTTATTGACTTTCTTTGTCTTTACATTTCAAGCTATCATGATCATTGCCTGTCAATCGATTTAAATTATTATACAAATGTTGATTTACAATTATAACGAAAAAAACACCTAACAATATTTAAGGCAATCTGCTTAATAGAATAGTATTGACTTAAAATTATAATAACGATGATTACCTTTGTGAGGTTTTATCCAGAGGTTCGAAAATGCTATCCGGTATAGGTAAATAAGAATACAATCCAGTACAGGTATAAGAGGACGTGATAGCTAAGTTTGTGACGACGTGGTAGCTAAGTTTGTTACGTGCCTTGGTTAACCGACCGACCCGACAGGTTCGAGTCTCACGTTGCCGTACGTTGTACCTGCCATGTTCCTCATTGTGCCCGGATAGTGGCTACAGATTCGCAATCTGTCACACTGGGACTTAACATAAATATGCGAAATGCGATGTTTAACACCTCTGCCAACCCCCTCGAGGGATAACGGCGTGAGTTTATGTATGTATGGTAAATAAGAATAAAAATAAAACATCTAATATTTGTACACTTCCTACAAGTTACCGTTCTTGAAATATAACATTTATCAATAAATAAATATTCAAAAGCATTTTTTCACATTTCCATTATCAAAGGAAAATAATTTTATTTATTGGTAAAATACATTCCATTGTATCTAAATTCCCGGCAGTGAGTTGGAATGCTCAGTAATCATGTTACGAGCGATTGAATTACAGTTTCGATTTCTGCTTGATGTAATCTCGAAGAAAGGAAGTGGAAGATGAGGTTTTATGAAGTATTTTTTGTTTTGATTAATTTCAATGTTTAGTAAATATGAAATTGAAAAGTACCAATTTAATGTTGTTCGCTAGATAATGAATATTCATTTTTCGTACATATCTCTATAGTTTGCGGTTTCTGGATAAAAGTCTAGACAATATTAACACAAAAGGGTACATAAAAAATCAAACTGAGTGGCGTGCCTTGGAAGAGGCTTGCGCCTAGCACTGGACGGAAACGGAGTTATAATGATGGTAATGATTCTAAATAGGGCATATTTGGGTAATGAAAAATGTCTGTATTTTAGATTTAGCTACGTACTTGTCAGGTACGACAGCGAAAAGAAAGACAACTGCTAATGTAATTTCGATTTATAAATTGACTCCTAATACTAATTTCCTAAACAAATGATGAAATGTTAGCGTAAGGTAGAATTAAGAATATGAATGTTCGATCCGTGGCCGCTAAGCTGTGATCACGTTTATCCCACTGTAGCCCCACACGGGCTTGTCACTTGCAAGGTCCAAGTAACGAGGGTTCCTCGATTGTATCCCACACAATACAACACTGCACAGCTAACTATTTTCATACTAATCGTTAAATTATACTCTGTAGCTAACTAAAGGGACAAGTTACAATAATAATGGAAATATTTTCGTTATTTATTTGTCAAATCCACATTGTCATTTTGTCCGCTAAATTATTTTCACCGTTTTTTGCTTCGTGATTGTTTTCCAGAAAAGTTGAATGTAGAAGTAGAAACGGCCATTATGACAAAACAAGTTTTACATCCGACCGACTATTAAATAACTGAGTGCCAAAAGCATATTAAAAATTATAATATATACAAATATATGTTGACTATGTTAGTAAATTTGATTTAATTTTCTTCGTATTTGGGTATTAGTCTAGATGTGTCGATCGCTGATCTAATTTGAAGATTTCCATGTTCAAGTCGGACGCCTCGAAACTTGACAAATCCTCTTAAATTTCTATAATATTAGGGATGGAAGTGTGAGGCCGCCGTAATTCAGAAATAATCCTATTATGTAATATTGTAATAAGCAACTGCGTACAAGCAATATTTACGGCCATCAATAGCTCCGCTTGAATCAGTATCTTTTTGAACCTTTGATAGGTTAACTGAATTCAAATTATTTTTACTAATATACGTTTTATTTGCTCTTAGTAGTACAATATTAAAGGTTTTTTTTTATATATAAATATGATTACTTTGTATAGCTAGCTATTAAAAGATTTTTTTGAGTAGGTACTTTAACATTAACTTAAAATACTCTTGTTACTTAGAACGAAGAGTATGTAAAAGTCATTAGTCGAAATGAAGGTATAAAACCGCAGGTAGGCAAATATTGTGTGAGGCCAACAACGTCAGTAACTTTAATTAGGCAGTCTACGACAGAAACACGTGCGTTAAGGCGAATACACGTAGCATTTTAATATGAATAAATCAGCAATTAAAATTTTTGTGAATGAAGGTTTAAATAGAAAAATCTTTTGAAGCCTTATGAACACTCGAATAAATCAAATATTAAAGTTTTCGTGAATGAAGGTTAAAATAGAAAAATCATTTAAAGACTTATTGGATACTCGTAACACTTATAAAAATACGAAGAAACAAACTGAGAATAGAGAATAGAATCAAGGTATGAAAACTAGGTAGGTAGGTATTGTGATTAAAATTTTAAGCCATCCAAAATAAAATACGAGATTGACTGCACAAATCCCCTTGAACGATATTTGAATATACTTAAAATTTACGCGTGCGTGATGCCCCTGGCAAGCGATCATAGGCTACGTTGACTGTTAAACAAAATGCAGGCCGTATGCTAATATGCCATCTTCGTGGTTTAAAAAAAAATCAGTAATGGGGTCCGTGCCTTAACACCGGCGAGGGCGTCGAACACTCAGTGACGAACTTTCATTATTTGCCGCTCTCAGTCTAGGGAGTTACTCAATTTGTTTGTCTGTATTTGCATACATGCATATCTTCACGCCATGCCCCCTTTCACCAGGAACAGATGCAGGGAGCAGAAAGCCAGATGTGATGGCGCTGCGTTGACATTGTGTCGCTCTAAAAAGTAAAACAGGATAAGTGTCTATTTGTTTTTTGATTTTAGGACAAAAAAGAGAAACTAAGAGGAATATGGTTGCTTTCGACCGGATTCTTATCTTGCAAAATAATACGTGAGATGTTACGGCAAAATATGACCTTTTCATGTTAAGGGGTAGACGATTTGGTATATCTACTTGTTCTTAAGTTTCCAGTATTTAATTATTAAGGTCATCGCTAACATTTAATATCGCTTACTTGTATGATTAGGCTCTTTAGTAGTCTGTAATATTTTTTTGGCAACTTTATTCGTATCAATTGTTTTTATTTTTATGTAAGACAAGCATTAGACTTCAACTAGCCTGATACTTTATAACAAAATGGACAAAAGTAGACATGCCTATTTACTATTAAGGTGAAATAGTCAATGTTATATTCCTATAGATAAATTCGCTGAAAGAGAATTCCAACCCTTCAAATTCTTTTGTATCTCATAAATTAAACGTGTGTGAAACTACAATACTATTAATTACTATGAAAATCATATGCCGTTGCATGTTTTGTTTTGTATCTGAACCGACTCGATGGTTTCCTGAAAACCAATACACTTCAAAGAAAATTTGCGTAACAATCCCCGTTCATTTCAAACGCACAGCTAGCAACTGGAAAAATCAGGTTCCGTTTGAAACAGCAATTCAGAGAGCGTTTGTGTTTTTGAGGTTCCATTCGAAATGAAAACCCAATCAAGAGGCTTATATAAGCTCTATTTCAGTTATAGCATGGTTTTGTTTCGGTTATGTTATTATTAACAATACATGATTACCCATCAATAGTGTTAAGAGTAAATAGCTTTTTTAAACTGCAGAAACTGCTTACCCGTACCATCAAGCGATTTTATACTTAATTGATAACTTATTTACACAAAAAGATGGGTCAGATTTGTTGGTAGTTGTTGTATGTGTTTTATTCATCGATATTTTGGTGCGTCTTATAGAAAGAAGTGATGAGAGTGCATAAAATATTAATATTCGTAATTGTAATTTGTTTTCTGATGGAACCCCTCGATTTTTGTGAAATAAAGGCGAACATTCCGTTTTCGAACACGCGTTGTCCATGCAACGTGAAAAGAAAAAGAGAAACAAACACAAATGTAGCGCAACATTGTACGAAGAAAATAAATAATCAAATGCATTCTGGAAAAGCTTTCAAACTGGTATATCTCCTTTCGTTAATTTAAAATGCATGACTTTTTTAATTAATCTATTGTAATTCAATACCATATAAATATACACTAATCCGATAGATTTTTTCAAATAATAGACTAATTCATTAAGATATAAAGCTTCAAAGTCGTTGGTTAGCCAGAAAGATCCAATATACAACTTCAAAAGAAAAGTTAGTTTTGATGGGCGAGATATTAATATGTTATATTTACTTTTAATGATTATATCTCTTTCTAAATATGTTTTCACTGTAAATATACCATTTCTACATACTTTACAATAAATTGATTAAATGATCTAATAAAATTTCATGCATATTCCCTGTTATTAAATTAACAATTTTTTTATAGTGAATAAAATAACAACACAAGATATCTCTCTTATCCATTTATGTATTTGTTTATGTTTTTTTGAATGAGTTTCAGTTTCGAAGGTCGCTTTTTTATGCATTTCATTTCGTGTCATAGGTGTTGCATTAACAGCAAAAATATCTAATACAATATATTGAATAATGTATTGATCATAAGATATTTTTCTTTTATAACTACAAAATGGTTTATGATACCATGTTTTGTGACATTAAGAACGTTAAGCCTGTTAACGGTTATTTTTATGTTATGCCATAAACATGTTATGGTTTTATCGGTTTAGTGGCTTGATTAAATGGTTAGTTTGTACTGGTCATTTTGTGTTATGAATCATTAAATTCATTTTATGTTTTTGTTCCCTCTTCTGTAATAGCAAGCAATGGTCCAATTTTGTAGACATTGTTTTCGAATAAAAATTTAATGACAAATATGTTTTGTTGACAAAAAAATTGAAATTACATAAAATATATATTAGATTTAAAACAACGTGATATTGCAGTGAGATAGATAGAGATGCAGTGATTTGAGAGAGAAGGAATTAATTAATTCAGGAGTTGAGTTTCAGAATTATTTATTAAAAATCCATTGATAAGGGGAATATAAATAAGTAGCAGACAATTCACAAGTTCAGACAAAAAGTCGTATATACTAATGCTAATTGACATAATTTTATTGTAATTAGCAATCAAGCATGGATTTTTTCAGTATTAAATAGGTATGAATCAATTCGTTAAAAATTACAGCAACAATATTTATTCAGATGTTCATGATAACTTTAGAAGTAATTACCGCAAAAGAATTCGCGTCATAAAATAAAGTAAATAGGTGAAAGATAACCAGTCTCAAATATTTACTTTGTAATGTTACCATAAACACGTTTACGTTACGGGGTTTGCCGCTTAGAGTGTCTCTCTCATAACACGCCATTAGAAACATAGCCATAACAAAGCTTCAGTTATTCAGTAACAGCTAAGATGTGATTTTTGGCTCGTGAAGTCCAATGCAATATTTTAGACTTCTCAAAGATTTTCATCGTTTCATTAACGGCCACTTGGTGGTGGTTGGTTGGTGTTGGATCTGATAATTTTTTCAAGCCAACTTTTGCAATTCAAGTATTTAACAGTTTTCTATGAAGATTCGTAAAATGGTCCCTAAAATCGAATTTACGTCAAATACCGGAAGCATACGTTGAATTTAAAAAAATAAAGATTTCAAGAATTGTTTAAACGGCCTTTTTAACCCCACAGTAATATTTGTGTTATTCCTTAAATATTTGACTTTATATTGATTAAATTCGAATAATCTTTGAACAATATATTACGAAACGAATGTATTACAAAATTGAAGATTTGTAATTACTGAATTCTAAATGTGAACCAAAAACAAGATTGGAATGTCTCTGTAACACGACTCGACGATATTAATAACGTTCCTAATACAGTCTGGAGAATTCGAGTCGCTTACAATTCATTCTTAAAATCAAGGTCTTAAGATAAATTTTTCCGTATCAACGATTCGTGAAGACTTTTCTAATCAAACTAACTCTAACAGGCTAGAAGTGCTTGACAAGTCTCCTTTAATAATGTTTTTGGTGAGTTCGTATAATTTATCGCTCCAAGAGCAATAGATCATGTACAGTGACGTTAGTTGGTTTCGTGTTTATCGATATCTATTTTTATTAACACATTAAAGACATATAACATGATGACGTACCAAGTATCCGCGCAGCTGCAACATCGACTGGGTGTTTGAATTCTTTGACCAAAGGGTGCCATCCGAGCCTAAATTGCATTAATTGAAAAAAAATTGGGCAAAGCGAAATCGGCATCTAGGTATAACAAAGCATATTACCGAAACCTAAGATATTAAAAAGCATGTTTTATTTAATCCAAATATATAGTATTGTATTTAAGCTATTTCTGATTCAACAAATAAAAACATTCACAATAAATACATCTCCTCAAACTTTCTTCATTCGCAATCTGTAAACTACAAAAACAGAAAAAGCTCAAAAGAATCTCCTAAACTCCTTGTCGTTTGGGGGGTTGTAACAGCTCTCAAGTGTCCTTGAACGTCTGCTGACGGGGTGCGAAGATCACTCTACAGAAATCCGGGGGTTCGGAGAGGATAAATAAAATAAACGATTTTGTACGTTTGACAGTATTAGATATCAAAAGCTTTAGATTTTAATAAACATTTATTCTTGAGTTTATTTTGAGAAAAAGAATGATAAGTAAAACGCTTTTATATATGTTGTTAGATCCATTTTCAGAATTTTTTGCTAAAGACCTTTTTATACTTGAATTTTATCGGTATCACCTATTTGAATTCTTCTTCGATAAAAGTTTTAGAGATTTCAATGTCTTAAAATATTTTTTTAATTGCAGAACTAATTAAGTTAAATTAAGTTTCACGGTATGTTGAATTTTGTTTTTGCTCATGAGTACGATGAGTCCTAGCTTGCCAAGCTAAGACTAAAGTATCTTGCTTTTCCTCTTTTTAACAAAGTGACCTTTACTGACAAAGAAACTACATCGTCTTGCTGGCAGTGTTTACTTAGCCTCTTAAGCTGTTTATGGGACTATTGACTAAGGGGTTGGGAAGTCAAAAACTCGTCGTTTGCAATGGATGACCATTTTTATGCATAATAGCTTAGCACTTATCAGCAATATGACCTAACGATAAGTGACAACATGGCCAATAATAATCGAGAATAAACATATATATCTATAATATCGACTTGCCTTTCAATAGTTAGCTTGCAAATTTGGCTATATAAAGATTTCTTTTCTAAATGGTGACGTAGTTCATGAAATGTTCCAATCGTAATATACAGTTGAAGGAGGTAGGTCTTTGCTTCTGAAACACAAGAGAAAGTTAAATTGGAACGTTGAATGGACGTCATAAACTTACGTACACAGTTTCAAAAGCGATCAAAATTTCAGTTTATATCGAGAAACCTGTTCTCAACACACATTGGTTTTAAATGTTTCGTTCAACAATAAAAAATTAAAACGACATTTTAATGAAGCTTACCAACCAAAAAGTAGTTATATGTTTAAACATAATGAGATTAGAAAAACAGCTTAGTTCTTAGTTATTAAGTAAAGTATAAATAGGATAAAGTTGGTTAAACTTGAGCGAAATCACGTCAACTTCAAGTTACGTAAACAACTTTGTTAAATATCGCAACACGAACTTGTACTGGCGTATTACTTGTGTGTCATTCATATAAGAAACTAATTACTCTAAAGGCAATGCGGTATTTGTAAGGATTTAATTAATTCCGCTATCGGAAATGATTTCTGACAAGAACGATTCTAAGAAAGGTTGATATCGGAGACCTTAGAAAAATCGTATTTGTGAGGTAACTTGGTTTTCTGCTAAATGAGGAAACTGATCTAGATGAAATGTACTTGGGTGTTTGTCGATGAGTTGAGACACTAATTACTACTAACTTTTATTGTTTTATATCCTTCATGTGGATTTAGCAATAAATAAATAATAAAACAGTGTAAGTTCGCCACACTTATCTCCGAAACTAATAACATGTTCAATGAAACTTTTTGAATGGTTGGCCTAGATTGAAAGAATGATAAATAGACTATTTTAGTATTAATTGGGTTAATAAGTTTACTATAACATGTACGGTATAAAACACACGTACTATTGTAAAGTATAGTTTTACAAGCTAAATTTTCGTCAAACGAAGCAAAGGCCAATCGAGTAAACTCATGTGGTTAAACATTTGTCTAACAGAGCGTGTTTTTTTAAATAGAAAGTGCATAAGAACAATTAAAACTATAGCATTTGCCGCATCCAAATAGATGAGTGTACATTAAAATTTCATAGTTCCGCTTTCAGTATAGTGTGGGAAAAGCGACACCTGAAGCCGTGAAGTTTCAGCATGCCGTTATATGACCGAACTTCCACTGAAAATTGAATTTTATGAATAGATCACATATTTTAATAACTCCGGATCAACTGCGCAAATTATTTAGTTGTTTATTTATGATGTTAGTTAATAACTATGGCGACCGTTGTTATTTCGCTAACTATTTTCAATTAAAAAGTTTGTTTAGCGCTGAGCTAACAAGCTGAAAAACAATGCTGGCTGTTTAATTAACACTTCTGTTGCGAGTTCAAAACCCAGCGACAACGCAACATGACATTGTTTTGAATACAGCTTGGTAACATGACATTCTCGTTGAAATATTTTGTATTTTCTGTTATTTCAAACAATAGATTCGCTTGATCATTTAATTTACTAGTGTTTATAAGCACAATTTAAAGTTTTAATAATAGGCAAGCTGGTCATCCGATCTTTAAATTCTGTAGACTTTAGCAAACCATTTGCCATGTTAGCAAATGTCCTTTTTAAATTAACTATGGTTGTTTATTTTTAAAGATTGCTTTGTAGGTACAAACCCTTTACTAGTTTTTTTTTATTCAATTGAATTACAAGCGTGCTATGCAGCATTTAGCCTAGGTTAGTGCCAATTTGTAGTAAACAAGCTAAATTTTCGTAAAACGAAGCAAAGGCCAATCGAGTAAACTCATGTGGCTAAACATTTGTCTAACAGAGCGTGTTTGCTAACTATGTGGATTGGTACAATTTATAGAAAACTGTCATGGTTTAACTTACTTCAATTTTCGTTAATAACGAAAAATTCATTGGTAAATAGTACGAGAGAGTGAGGTAGTTCTTCTATGAATGCTAAGGTGGCCAGTGGCTAATTTTTAAACATTTTTGAGTCCTTTATCAAAAATATGAACCTTAATTGTTTGTTTTCCTATACCTTAATTTGTGTTGTTAGAGACGTTTTATCGAAAGAAAAAAATGACGATTAGTATAATATAATATGGATCAGTTAAATAGCATTACTATTAGCAGATTAATGATTGGTAGTCACGCAGCGGAGACTAAAAATAGATCTATGGGCAATTGGGCATTACTACGAGTATCTTTTTGTTTAGGGACGTTAGGGACCGTCAATCAGAGGACAATGTTAATGACCTTAAGGCCCCTGTTCCACCTGGCTGTTAAAGAGTGGCGGCGTTTCTTCGACGGCGGCCCAGCGGTTGCGCAACAATAGTCGACCATAACTTTAACTTTGCGCAACCGCTGAGCTAGGTGGGATAGATACCTAGAACTCACACTTGATAAACTTCGCTCGTATCTTGGGCCGGTAATTTACAATTCGACGTTGCGAATTGACGTAACAAATTCCCTGACAAAACACCTAGGACAGGAGCCGTCATCACGTCCCGGTACAATTGATACGGTACACAGTTACAATACCGGTATTGCGATGCTCATCACTATTTGCTTACCCGCACTAGTGTTGTTTACATTATGTTAACTGTTGTTTTACTTGATACTGCCACTTTAGTAGATGGTGGTAGGTATTCAGAGCTTGGTGTGGATTTTTCTTGATTTATATTTAAATAATCTTGGCCTCAATGTTCAAATTATTTTTTTGTAAGGTCCTTGTAGGTACAAAAAGTCTTAATCTCATTAACTAATAGTTCTAAAAAACCTGCCTCTGAGGGCGTACAAAATTATTTTTAATACAATTTTAATCTATTTGTGGAAGTGATAGTCATTATGCCTAAGATGCCATTGCTTATTTATTACATACATATTATTAGATAAGAATTTTGATTATTTACCTTTAACAATCAAATGATAGATAGCTCTTTCCTGACTATTTTAATTTTTGTGTTTTATGGCTTTCGCCGTGTAAAATTTGGTATTTTTATTTGTAGCATAATAGATACAAACATACGCAAATTGATTTAAGGAAATCCACCAAATCCCTGCTAAAGCTTTATTTTGAGCAAATCTAGAGCAACTGTCAAATCTTGGTAGGAAGAAATCAATTTTGTTTCGTTTTGAAATGCTCCTGTCAAACTAAATCCTTCTGTACCCTACCACGGAACCCCACTAGAAAAAAACCTTCTCTAAACCATTTTTTAGTGCTTGATACAAGGGTTTTTTGAAGTTGTTCATAGTTAAAAAAGTATATTTCCTAAACGTGGAATAAGAAGTGTCTTTGTTGAATTTTTGCTATATTTTCAATATTTCGTAGTAAGGGTCCGGAATAAGCACTCGAAGATTCAGTGTGTAGAAAATTGTGTTTCCAAATCCGTCGCATTTATTCCCTTTTACATAATATTTTACTTGAATTGGAGTGATTTATAGCAAATTTTATGGGACACTGATCAAGTATTACCCTTGTACTGTCGTATACAGCGCCTCAATTGCGAATTAAATCAAATATTGACATTCAAATATAGGTCAAATGAAACACATTGAAGGATTCTGTAAGTTATTTTAACTCGGCAATAGTGGTTCAAGTAAGAAGCATTTTGTGTAGGGAATGCATTTTGTAATTTGTTACCAACATTTTGGACTATCTAGGGTTATTATTAATTTTTAACACTCAATGGAAACTTTTTTTCAACTAGCTTTTGTTTGCAATTTTCTCACTTAAAAGATGTATTTTTTTATTTTCTGATACAAACAAAATGCAGCTATGTTTGTTAAAGTCCATTATAAAAGTTAATGAAATAAATCTAATTAGGGGTTTCTTTTTGTTCAAAACTTTATACTTTCGTCAAGCTGCACAACATACAACAACACAAAACTTGTGTCTAGAGTTAATTACATGTTTCGAGAATATACTATTTTCAAAGATTTACAAGCCCTTCACAAAGGTTCTCGTCACCATGACAACAGCGTCAGTACCGAAGGCCCCCGTAGTCAAGGGACCTTAAAGGGCCTCCGAAATTGAATGAAATTTCCCTCACAAGCCCCCAGGCCCCAGTCAAAATATTTATTCCGAGTATCTGACCGAGGGTGCTTACTTTTTAATATTTTAAAGAAAAGTAGGCACTTATTGTAAAAGCTCTCGTGTTTGTTCCGGAAAAAAATGTTTAGATTCGGTAAATTGTAATTTGTTTGAGGTAGGTTGAGTCAATGATTTTATTTATATAATGTAAGAGATGGTAATAAATTTATAGAATCATTGAATGCTTAAACATTTATGTAGGTATGTGTTTTTGATTTTTAAAATAACGTTTACATACAGTTTGTTAAAATTGACAGCACCAAATTTTTTTATTAGTTTACGATTGCAGAAAAAAAACTCACATCAACGGCCAAAAAAGTTCAATTTTAACACAGCACATAAATTCGACTATACCTTTATTAAGCAAAACATGTTTAAACCACCACGTCTCGAAAACTGCTAAACAGAAATTATCGTCTCCTATACCTACATATTAAGTAAACTCCACAAACCCACCACATATTAAGCTATAATATGTTAAACCAACAATTTTGTTAATCGGACACCTATACATCAGTCATTGCAGGCAACGGTCAACGACCCGACGACAAATTCTGATCAATATTTCGGTTTGACACTTGTAGATGGAATGCAAAGCATATTTTATACGTACGAGTAGGTTTGTAAATGTAAAACATGTTGTCTTAACTAATATTCATAAAAAGAAATAACATTTGCCTATTTTTATTAATTTGCATACACATAAATATAAATTTTGTTTGTTGAAGATGAATTTCGAGACTATCTGTTACCTACTTAGATATCCATTTTCAATAAATATTTTACCAATATTAAAACGTTATTTCGGAGTAGACACAATCTGAATTTTGCTCTAAAAATCTAAGCGGATGAAGGTGTGGGCCAAAACTATTAGTATTAAGAAAGTTAGAAAGTATTCGAAAAATAAATACCTTTTAATGATTCTACGAATCTATGATTACAATTGATTGTCTAATGACTGAAATTATAACTTTTGGTTTTAACGAAATACCAGTACCGTTTGTTTAACTTGAAAATTACGTAGCTTTAATTGTCATCAGATAATTTGACCTACATCTGTATAATAGGTGATTTAATTGTTTGATTGATGAGGGGAAAAAATGAATAGACATCTATGAATATATTTTAATTGCTAAAGAAGTCGTGGACAATTTTCATCTATGAATACATTTTTACAATAGTAGTAATTGAAATTGTCACGGTGTAGGCAGGTATATTTTACTTTTTATGAGTTTATTTTTGTTGATCTAGACTATGGGCTTTGCTATTGTAGGACAAAATAAGTTCACTTAGACTTAATTTTTGGTTACTTAAGTCGAAGGCAAAAGCCCTTAATTAATTACATTGAAACAAATTTTAACCAAAATAAGCCTTAAATAAACAAAGTTTTTAAACCTAAATTACTGGCAGTAGAAGTTTTAGTTCTAAGTCATGGTTTAATTAAGTAGTTTCAAAACGTTGATCAAGTTTTAAACTATATACTAAATTGCTAGTAGTAATTTACAAGTAAACTATTCCTTACAAGTTCTGTGGTAACAGAAATTAAAGTAATTGAATATAAATTGGTTCCATACCTGAATGAAAATTTTATTGTATAATAGTGAATTCCTGGATAATATATTGAAAAGGTTGCTAGTCATTATTACCAT
This sequence comes from Choreutis nemorana, assembly GCA_949316135.1. Classification (NCBI taxonomy): domain Eukaryota; kingdom Metazoa; phylum Arthropoda; class Insecta; order Lepidoptera; family Choreutidae; genus Choreutis; species Choreutis nemorana. Next base: position 9,282,905 of record OX438598.1, read on the forward strand.
AGACTATATTTTTTTAAATTCTCACACATGTTAAAAACGTAGAAAACTGTTTGGTAGTCTGAAAAACTTTTAACGTTTTATTTCCTAAACGACGGATCATTTTAATGGTGTTTAATCTGGACTTTAAACATTTTGAGTGGCTTGACATGGTTTGGTATCGCTATTTAATTAATTTGTAACTACCGATTGTAAATTCTGATTTTGACATTCTACTTTGTAACTGTTCTTAAAAATATGACTTTATTGTAAGCAAATATTTGCACACCTTTTTAGAGGTAAATGTACGGGTCTTCTTTAACTTGTAACAATGTTGTAACCTACATTTTGGCAAATAAAGTTATTATTATTATTATTATTATTCTATAAAGTATTTACCAATGAGTTACAATATTTTTCTTTGCAGGTGTTGATATAAAATATTGCACCGATACGCACTGGAGTGCACTTTATTTGCAGTGTGGCTCGCGTAGATAGAGGGCACACATGACAGATGCTTTGTTCAGGGGATATACTATTTTAATGCTCAATTGTATCAAATTGGAACAGTGCATTCAATTATGATGCCTTTGATAACAGTACGTGTAGATATATAGGTATAAAGGCAAATTAGAAATTCAAAAGGTACCGTATGTATTTCTAATTTCATTAGCAAAATTATTAGGTTATTGCAGATAGGTTGGAAATTCAAATTCGTGAGCTGAAATTTTACTACGTCGTAGCGTTATTTACTTAGATAAGGCTCTGTTACCATATTTCTAAACGGTAACATAGTCAAATGCAGATCTTTATCACAGTACAGTACGAAACTCAAAATATATAAGATTCTTTCCCCAACATTTTCTAAGGTTCTCATCTAGAAAGTTCCAACAGTAAACACCTTCTACAGAGTAAGAGCGTCCGCAAACATTACATCGCCACTCAATTTTCTTCAATATCAAACAAATCGTGTTTTTGCTAACCGTAACATTGTATTAAAACACGCAAAAATCAACCTTATTTCTAAACATTCAAGGATGACGTCGGAGACATGGGAAAATGTTAGAGCAGAGTGGATAAGGGTGCATCCAGATTAACATGGAAGTCTACAAAGAAATGCAATTAAATGTAAAATAGGGGCTATTTCACACGATTTGTTGACATGCGAATGAAATGGAGGGATGGGACGCCGGTGAATGTTTAAAATATTTAAGGACTTTTGGGGCTTTTTTAATTCTATTTGCAGTGATTTCTGCTAACGAATCCCTTTGCTCCTTGATGTATGGTTGTTATAAATAGGTATGAATTTTTATTTATATATTGCAAATTTATAAACACTGAAATGTTTTTTTTCTAATTCTCACTTATTTGACTGAGTTGTTCAACCGTTGAAGATGAGATGAAAATGTAACATAAAAATAATACTATAGTGATTTCTACTAACAATCTTTATTCCTCATGTAAGGTATAGCTTCCTTTGAAAAAAAAAACTTTGTAATTTATAGTCTGCAGGCGGCAATAGATGATATAAATCACCATAAAGAAAATGTTGTAATAACCTAACTTAGTCGTTTTCGTAGTCAATATTGCGTAGCTCGTAGTCAGCCTACGCGTTCGTCTGGCTCCTACGAAAATCGTAGGCTGACTACGGCCTACGAACAATTGTTAACTGAACATAAATCATTTAGGTACTCGTATAATAAAATTATTATAATAATTTAGGTATATTATTAATGATTTATATTTATAATTTATTTTCATTTTCACAGACCGACCTCAAAAAGTATTCCGATTTTAACGCAAACTAGCAATACTCAAATCAGGTGATAATTTTTATTTAAATAAATTTAAATCAATACCTTTAAAATTGTAAACTTTAACCACAAAACTTAAACTACATAGTTCAAAAGACGCAACGCAAGTGTAATTATCAGAACCTCTTAATTATTATGTGACAACTGAAATTTGTTATTTAATTTCATAGAAAAATTAATAAACAAAACATAAGTTTAGTTATGAAAACATCAATTAACTCTGGTCCTGATACTTAATGGATTTTGAACTAGCAACATTATTATGTATTCATAAAAGGAAAAGTTTGAGCCCTGAGGATTCCCTACTCACGGACGGACCGAACTTGAGAAATTTATGCATTTTAAATTACTTCTAGAATGTATAGAACAAAGTTGGCCGGATATGATTGGTTGTTGGCCAAGCAATCTGTGAGTATTTGCAGAACTTTGCTGTAGACGTCGATTTTGCTTATACTCAATACTCACGCCAAAGATATCTTTTGGAATAATCGGTTTAGTAACATAACCATTTTTGGTATGATAATAATTAAATAAATTAAAATGTAAATTTTATTTTATTTCAAATATGAGTGATAGATAACCTAAAGATGTGGGACTTACTATAACAACGTAAAATTTGCTAGAACATATTGTTATATGCATGTTATTTATTTATACAATTAAACCATCACCTAGGTTTATAAAGGTAAAATGAAAATAATAAAATAGATTGATAAACAATATGACGAACATTACAACAACTTTTGAATTTATATCAACCATATATTAACGATTGGTAGTTGCGGTGCTCCAATCATTACTCTATGATAGCAACACAAATCTCAGTATAATTAAATTATAAATTTCGATTTCCAATTCTCTATTCTTATCCTACTTCTAATATATATAGTACAGTAGGAACTCAAGTCAGGTCGGTTAGTGTTTGGGTTCGGTTAGTGGCTGGTGATTGATGAGCTGTCTCCTCGGAAGACGGATGCACTGGAATCGACTGACCTTCGACCAGCAGCGTCTTCCATCAGCCCTTGCATTACGATATTACTTGCGCTAACCAACTGTTTGCTTAGCTATACATACTCAAAATATATTTTTTATTATTTTTTATTATTATAACTAAAAATTTACGTTACTCATGTAAGGAATTTATATGAACATTTGTTTAGTTAAATGTTTTGTCATAGGGCTGCTTTGCAAGTTTCCAGTAATTATATCACAATATGCGGAAACTATATTTATTTATTATTCTTTAAGACTAATAAACTGATTAAATACATAAAAGCCCATATACACGTTCAGTATAATGTAAAAATGCAATTAGAATTGATAAAAAAAGCTGAGACAGTGTTTTCACAGGGAAAGTGATTTTGCTTGCGCAAAGAGGGTGTAGGGAAGGTGCACCCTAGTTTGTCTGCAGGGGATGATATTGAACAAAACGTTGACATCCTTACCTTGCTAGAATATTGTGGATATACCAAAAAGAGATTACTTTATTTATTAAATTAAAATATTTCGTCGGAAATTTTTGCATAACTACTAGGTCTATGCCATGTGATAGGTACTGTGATAATTTAACTAAGAAAATCTATTTTATAGGAATAACACTTGTTTAACTTATTTCTTAATTAGAACGTTAAATAGCTTTTTAATTCAATGTTTTTTTTATGTATAAAAGTTCCCACTCATAAAACTTGTCAATTTTTTATTGGCTTATCCACACAGACCTTTCGTTTCAAGCACTTCCAATACGTAATGCATCGAGAATGACAGTTTGATTCACTTAGCTCGCCTTACACTGTATAAATGCGCTATCAAGGAAGGGTGCAGGCTATGGCTTACAATACCTTGTTTTCAACGGGGTTGTAGTAGATAAAGAATGGTGAATAAATTTAATAAAATCAGCTTTAAAATAGTAACCATTCTTACACTTTTCAAATATTAGTTACTAACGACTTGCCCCGGCTTCGCTCGGATATTATGCATATATTATATTCATATAAACATTACTCTTGAATTACTCTATCTAATTAAGAAACGCATCAATATCCGTTGCGTAGTTTAAACCTTTGATTTGTCTAACAAAATCTATGCTAGGATGCCAGTAGATTTTAGATTAATTACTAGAAGTGGCCGGGCCGGAGCGACATGCCTTTGGCACCGATATTAGCAGTGCGGGGCGCGTTGGACGACCACCCCGTGCGGTTTTGCAATTTCCACCAATCGCCGCACACTGCCCGCAGGCGACGAATGCTACTATTGCATACAGTTAAAGCCACCGTAGTGGTGATTACTGCTAACAAAAGCTGTTTTTATGTAAATTAAATATCGTCTAATCGAATTAATGTAAATTGTTTAAATATTTAAAGGTGGTTGCAAAAGAAACCCGCCATCGTCGTGATCATATTGGAAAATAAACATTTTAGTTTGTGGTGAGCGTCGAAAGTTCTTCTCTTTATTGCAATTTTTTCAACATACATGTTTATTAAAAATAATTTATTTATTAAGGTACCTATAAGACGAACTGAATTTAGGCGACATATCAGAAAAATAAGCTGTTCGCAATCCAAAATGTATTAATATGTTTTTAATAGTTTTTATAAAATATCTGGCTGACACTAACTTAACATTCAAGACCATTTTAATTTTTAATTAAAGTGCCTATAAAGTCACGGAATACCCGTTTCAGTGCTGTCCACAAACGTGGGCTGAAATCTGTCGGCTGTAAAATCCTTTAGCTTAAATCGCTTTAACGCTTAGCGCCGCCTCATCACGCGTTTCGGTCGACTGGGCGGTAAGCTTTTATTGGTTTGCTTTCTGTGTTATACGATAAACTACTTTTGTACGCCGCGGTTATATGTCGAAATTTCATAGTTGCGTATTTGTGTTATGAATAATTCAATTTTATCACATCTGTTCATATACGTAAATAGTTTATAAGGGTATTCGTCATTTTGTAATCACGTACGCTCGCTTGAATTACAAAGAAAATTTTCTTGCTGTTTTACATTTTACGTTCTACATTTTTTTTGATGTCGAAAGCGAACACGCATACGACAACTTAATTTTTTTTTGTGTTATTGAAGGTAAACTATGTTTTTTTGAAAACCTACCGAAGTATATAATTTAATTTTCGCAAAATGTTGATACTTTTAATTAATAAAACGTTTATCGAGAAAAGTAATTAATCACGACCCAGTCATCTACTTTTACCGAGTTAAAATTAAGTTTGAATACATCTTACGGAAAACTCGCATTAGTGCATCTTTGTAAACAGAATGCAGTTTGAAAATTCATAACTGCTTCCAACTTTTAAGACTTACTTAAATTTCTAAGATAAATTCACTAAGTGCCTGTAATGTTTCCACTATAACTTCGCTTCGGAGTCTAGAATTTCTTAACTCCATGTAATTAGTTAATACGAAGAAACTTCCAAGAGTCTTCAAGCTCACATGATACAACCGTCAAATTTGTAATCTACATACAACATTTTCAACCTGAAATCGAATCAATTGCGTCGACTTAAGATTGAAATTTGATTGAATAAGTTAATGCTGAAAAAGGATAAGGGTTGTACTTACGTGTTTGAAGTTCAGATACTTTGACAAGGGTTTTGATGGTGTTTTAAAATGGTTTTAATTATTCTAGTTTGAGTCAAACAGTAAAATCTTAATGTTCAAGTTACCTGGGTATTTCCTCGTAAGATTTAATAGTAACTATGTGTTACAATTCAATAGGGACATAGGCATGACTTTTATTTTAGCATAATTCGATACCACGTACATATATAAACAAATCCGTTAGATTTTCTCTAATATCTCACTTATTAAGTAAGTTATAAAGTTGTTGGTTAGACAAAGAGATCCAATTTGTACAATGACGTCAAAGTACACGGGCACCGTACAACTTGCATAGAAAAGGTTGTTTTGATGAGCGAGATAGATAGATTTACTTATCATGGTAAGAACCCTCTGGTCTATCGCACAATTTTTAATTCTATTTTCACATACTTTATGATAGATTGATTGAATAATCAAATTCAATTTCATGCATATTTACTATTCAGTGTCGGATCCAGAACTATCATTTGGGAGGCTTGAGCCCCCTATCCCCGCTAGATCCGCTACTGGTTCAATTATTGTGTTTGTAAAGAAGCTAATAATATTATGCATATGGTCAATTACCTTATTTGCAAACTAAAATTTCAGAGTTATAAAGGATTTCATCTTTTCGTAATGAATAACTTCATAGCCAAAGCTCTATTTTTAATTTTAAGTCACGTTGAAACTCAACATTTGCTTTCAATATTTGAAATTAATTTCAATGCATTGGACTGGAAACAATAAGTAAAGTGTTAGCAGTAATTAACTGTAAAGCTGTGAGCACACCGAGGCTTCGTTCTGATGCGAAACATTATTGCGTTCGGATATCATACCAAAACAATTAAACTAATGCCTAACTTTAAAATCCTATTCATGCGTTAGCAAGTTCTACATAAAATTTCATTTAACTATGGTAGATAAAATAAAAATAGTATATTTTTATTTTTTTTCAATTTGGAAAATTGACAAACCATTAAGAATGTCAATTGTAATCCTAAACTACATGAGCTCACTGACAGAGACTCACTGACATTCTTTAAATTACACCTCTCCTATAGCGCGCTGAATTTTTTTTTTTCATCCGTTCGATGTAACTATGCCTTGGAATAAGTATCAATTACCTATGATTGAGTATCCAAAAACATCCTATCGCTTCCTTCATGTTGCGTATCCGATCTCAGTTGAGTCAACATCACAGCCTCCCGATTAACAATAAGATATTAAATTGCAACCCACCCCAATACAAACAGAAATCAATCATCCCCGGCAGGGGGTTAACTCTATTCAAATAACTTGGAAATCGCCAAATTATACGCTCGGCTAGTTAAATATTATGAGGAAGGAGAAATTGGACTTGTGTTTAATGATAAATTTGTATACATGACTGGCCACGTTCGGCTGATAAAATACTTGATAGTGGATTACTCGTCTCCAAGGCAACCATAAATGAGAAGAGCTAGTGGTATCATAAATTTAAATCAGCATACACCCACCACTCTGTCCCACCACTTCAACTCCTGTTCACCAAGATCAGCAGTGGCGTCCTTTTGGTCCAAGAATCAACGTATAATGCAACTAAACGATGACGATCCGTCTGTGCCCGGACCTACTAGCTGTCTTGAGACCCGCAACTAATTTAATCACAAGAAATAGGAGGAAGTAAGAAACCTGAAATCGATATCATAATCTCAGAAACATGTATTTATATAACTATAAAACAGTTGCTAGTCGCAATACAAGATGTGGACTTTTCTATGATTTAGCCTTCGTATATACATACATAAACTCACGCTCCCTCGAGAGCGGTAGGCTGAGGTGTTCCACACCGCATTTCGCAGTTTTATGTTTAGTCCTAGTGTGACAGGTTGGGAGTCTGTCGCCCACTGTCCAAGCACAACGAGGAACATGGAAGCTACTACTTACGGCAACCCGAGACTCGAACCCTCGACCTTTCGCGTTGGGCCGGTCGGCTAACCAAGGCACGTAACAAACCGAGCTACCACGTCCTGGCTTCGTAAGTGTATTTAAATAGTTTTTAAATGTTTTATACAATTCTAAGACTGGACTGTACAGTTAGTAAGACGAACTGATAAACGGCAAAGAAAGTATCAAGAGAAAATCTTATGCTTAGTCAACACTACTCGACACGTGATTTTTGACAATGCTGGCTAAAAAATCTGTCCCAGCTAAATTTCTATTGCATTTTATATAACTACGAATTGTCATAAAATTCTAATGTATCGTTAAACGTCTCATAATTTATTGTTTTCAAAACATCGATTTCCCATTAAACATGGTAAAAGTAAGTAAATAAACAGCACTACACCATTGACGTAACGCAATTTTAATCGCATTCATCTTAATTTAAGTTAGCAAATTTGAAAATAAGTTTCGTGGTTTGCGTTTGAATGATGGGAATAACTTTTCCATTTAGTCGAGTAGTGTTACGTGAAATCGAGTTTAAACTCATACTACAACTTTTTAATACGACACACTGGCTCTGCGGATGGCAAACTAGTGTTTCCTCAGTTTTAAACAATCGATTTTAACATATTAAAAGTAGGTAAACATTTATTCACTAACCCATTTGTTCGACAAAATAACTCAGTTAATTAATTTTGCATTTTTAAAGACCCAAATAAGTTTAACGCGATAACGTCAAATTAAGAAGAGTCGTGAACATTACGCTGGTAATCATTTTGCTCAAATTTTTCTAAAAATTTGCTCAAAAAAATCATAATTATTGTTTTATATTGATTGGAACGTATATTGGTTGCGTTTATGTGCGTTCTATTCAGTTAGAATTATTTATTTACAGTTTAATGATATTTATAGAGCAGAGAGTTAAATAAGATTAAATCTTTAGCTTCGCTGCGCTCCAACGACTACCAATAATGAATCTATAATTAAATCTTATACAAACAAATTTATAGAAAATTCTGTGTGTTTTTTAAATATTTATTTTAGATTGACCAGCAAATTAGTTGGTCATTTCAGAGATCCGTGTGTGGTTTGAATAAAGAACGTGGTAATCACATTAATGTAATTGCAAAGCATGATAGTAACATCCATTAGTGACGTTATTGAAGGGGCTCAAATTGCATATTATAGTCCTTAGGGATCATAACCAATACGGAAAATCACGTGCATTTCCAAAAGAAAAGTCGTCTCGCCTAGTTTAACTGATTGCTTTTTGAATAGTTTTTAATATAACATGTAATTATTTTAAAGGGCAACATTAAGCATACAAAATATTTTTGGTAGCGTTTGCGTTTCGAACTTAAATTTACATTAACTATACGAAGAAGAAAGGCCCTCTGACGACAGTTAAATGAAATTAATAACTTTGGTTTTAAACCCTATTATAAGCCTTTTTGTAAGTAAACACATTGGTCTGCTGTTGCATTCTTTGGAATAAAAATCTTATAAAGTGAGAAGAAAAATTACGACTCACAGAAAAGAGAAACTTTGAACCCTCGACAAAGGAATAAGTAATGCTGGAACTGGACTTGACTACGGGCTAGTTAGCCAAGTTCAAGAAGTTAGCTCTTTTAACCCCTAATACTTAAATTATTACAGCAACGTCAAAACAGCCACCTCTCTTTCTTACCAAACGCTGTAGGTATTGATAGAAAGAGTTGACTATAGCTACCAAGTTTCATGAAAATTTGAGGTTAGGTCAAGCATTTAGGAATGACCTAGCCTTGCTATAATTTTCACGCTTCCCTCTAAAATTAAACCCGCAATCAAAGTTGGAAAATTTCCTTGGATTGTATTTAAAACGAGTTGACTCTCTGCCAACAAGTCTGTTTTAACTTAAGTCGCCCCATATACAAGTTTTAGATTTCGTACCTTATGTGTTTACATTATTTTGAACCTTGTACAACCCAAATAAAGTTTTCATTGGCTTGAGTTTGATTCTGATTGGCCGCCATGAACACCCGAATTTTGCATAAAATCTTTGATTTTACAGTTCCATGGTAATTGGTCCATGAATGCAATTGTGTCCCTAGGGCTGAAACTAGTGTTTAAGTGAGTCCTTTATTTTATTTGAGTGAGTATGCAATTACATATCCAATGCTTAAACATAATATTTCTAAAGATGAAGATTTTTTGACACTGATCTAAGTATTTTTATAATAAAAGTGATAGGATGTAAAATTATGCTAAGTAAATTACTTTTGATACAGATATGAAGCACCACAGGTAAGATCTGCATGCAACACTAGACTTGTCATTGTTTGAGCTTGAGCGGTGCTGCCATCTCAATTTTCTTAACCCACTAATTTCTAAAGAAGTTTACTCAGACAAATAAAAGTTAAATATGATGAAAGTTATAATATAGGACAAAAAGCACCGATCGCTTTAAAAACAAGCTTTTAAAAGTCTAACAGTTTTATTTATTTAAAAAATAGAATCACTGAACCGTGTATTGAAAAAGTTTTTTTGTTATCCTATCCAAAACCACGAGTCCCAAAAAAGCTAAAACAAGTTACGCGAATTTTCGGGGAAAACTTTCATGTGGTTTTAAAAGTGAGCCTATTTTCGGAATAAATTTCAGTTTCAGCGTATCGCTCTGGCTTGAATCGTTGCCAGATATCATACTGTTTAATGTCCAAGGAAATAACTATGTGATGTTACAAAGGAGATAGCGATATCAGCAGCTACGTTCCATCTCTCTCTTACTTTCTTACGGTTCAGGGTTTCTGGAGTTTTGGTTCGGGGTCAGACGTGTAATCACATCTGGATGTAGGACAAGAGGCTGCGGCTGCGGCTCTCAGGTATTTCTGAATTAGGCTCGACGATACACCGAATGTCTTGCGAAGTTCCAGTCAAGTCTCTTTGAATTCTAGAAAAGATCTGAATAACTTAAACTGCGGTATGTGAATTTAAAATTTAGTGAAACCTAAAGGCGGATTGTTATTAATTTCTTTCAAGTTGCAAGTGTCGAACTTGTCTGTTTTAAATAGGTCATTATCGTAAAAAATACAGAATTCACAGAAACTTAATTTTATTTTTCTCTTCATCAAAATCTCCTGCTCTGTTTATTTCCTTTCGTATTTAAGAATCTTTCCATTTCCCGATTTTCTCAAATACTGGCAACTAATGTCATGTTTCTGCGTCGACACCCCCCTCCCTTCGGATGTTTGTCGGTAAACTTGTACCCGATCAAACAACGTATCCGATAGAATATTTGCTCGGAACTACGACGTTTTTCTTGCGATATAATGTTCAGGGTTTAGCTGGTGACATGAACGAAAAAAATTATGTCCTTGTTAAATAAACATGTCTTCGAATTTTAGTACCAAAATGGACAGTTGTGACTAAAATTTTCGATAGAAATACAACATCTGTTATTATTAGAGAAATAAGTACATACATTCATAAAACAGAACTTTCCTTTACTAATAATATTATTTCAAAATGAAAATAGTTCAACTGTAACAATCGGTAATAAGTCATCTGTAGCATATAAAATAAATTTGTAGAAACAATTTCAATTCTGCATTACTGCATTACATGCTAGTGTGGGTATAGTTACGTATAGTTGGAGTTGAGAATCGCTCCTTACAATCAAATATACGTACCTAATTATTTTATACGCTGTTACAATCTTTAAATACACCCCAACAATTTCACCTTATACAATACATGTATTTTTTTTTAATTTTCATTACTGAAAATACTAAACTTTTTGGTAAATATAAATACATATTTTTCTTCATATTCTCAATTTAAATAATCCGGTCAATGACCTGTGCTTTCTGCGAACTCCGACTTTGAAAACGGAACCTTTATTTTGAATGTGTCGCGCGAATACGTTTCTGCGAAGCATCTGTCGAGATCAAAGGAAACGCCGAAGGTATTGGGGATGACATCCGAACGTTCCGAGGTATTTGGATACCGAACCCGTGATACGAGGAGCATGTGTACAAATGTTCCATTTTATACTGTTAGTGTACTGAGAACGGTTGGTTAGGTGTGGTGGGATTTTTATTTTGTCGTTATTAATTGTTCCAACCATGGGTATAAACGAAGCGTACCAAATTTTTGTTAATTTCGAATTCCGAGACGGTCTCTACTCTTAAAACTTTTAATCAAATGTTTGCATTCCGTGTAAAAAATCGTGAAGATCATACCTTATGTTACATAAGTCATATTTTTTCTCGTATTTAGAACTAGCAAAAATTACCGAAATTGTTTTTCAAGTAAACAATTAAATATGGTCTCTACTCTTAAAACTTTTAATCAAATGTTTGCATTCCGTGTAAAAAATCGTGAAGATCATACCTTATGTTACATAAGTCATATTTTTTCTCGTATTTAGAACTCGCAAAAATTACCGAAATTGTTTTTCAAGTAAACAATTAAATACAATCATGAATACTGAACAAACAATATACTATTTTTTTTTAAATTGTAATGAATTAAGCGATATTAAAAACCGTCGGAACCAAGCACCACTTCAAAGGTGAAAGACAGTATCGTCCCTTACGGGCGAATTGTCGCGCTTTCCAATTAGACTTTCAAAAGGGGGAATCGGACCACTTTGCACATAACAAAGGGTAGTTGCTCTCTATTCCGGCCACTTAGTCCCTCTCCGTGTCTCTTTGTACCGCATTTTAAAATTCCCAACTAAAGAGGTTGTGTCACACCGGAATGTTTTACGAGTTTACGAAAATGTATCGATGAAATAATCACTTGAACTAAATGATGTAAACAAGCAACATGTTCATAAAATAGAAACATCACATCTTCATTATTTTTACCATCTGTATTGACTTGAAATTACCTGATCTATCTGTCATCAAAAAAACATTTTAGAAGATAATATTGAATTTTTGTATCAAAGAAAGCATCTAGAAGCTTCTTCCACCAAACGCACAGGTTTTGGAATGAAGACTTCATTAGTTCATAAAAAACTAACAGGATTGCCAAAGCGTGTTATGCTCCTTATATTAAAAACGTCTATAGGCTACAGAGATTGGTTACCAGGCTTACTTATCAGGGAGGACATATGCTTGTTTGCCACCTTAATGGTTTATGTAAAAAAAGTATTTGAATATCGGCTTTCAAGTAAAGCGGAAACAATATTGCGCAGATGTAACTTGAAGAGCATTCGCTTATATCGTCTGCTGATTAATGGAGCAACCCTCAATGGGTCGTTGAGGGCGTCTGAAATTTAACTCCAAAGCCATATTGAAATTCAAAATTTTAGTTATATACGCGAATTTAAAATACACATATGACAAAAACGAAATCCCGATAATTTCTTCATTTTTTAAATCACTTATTCGATTTAAAAAAACCTTCACTTACATAAAAAGTTATTTCAGGATGAACGTAGGATTAAATTATTATTTGAATTAATTATTAAATTTATTTAAAATAGGATTAAATATTACAAACATAGAGATCTATAAACACCCGGACAAAAGCTTTTAATTAATTAAACTAAACTAATTGTAAATATTTAAAGAGTTAATATTACAGTGCTTAACCTTTTCTGACCTTTTCTTTTACTAATTAATGTACATAGAAAATAGTATTAAAATTAATTTATTTCGGTGTAATTAATATTTTGATAAAACAAAGTGTGCATCGGACCGTTCCGTTCTGACTTAGCAATTATTTTAGTTTTGAGCTCATTGAGTAGAAAACTTTTACACTGACAAAGTTTTCTTTTGCTTCATTTTCGAAATTTAAATAAAGTACTTTTGTTTTAGATTCACTTTTGTTTTTTTCGACTCCGTTCATAGGACACGAATAATGATTATACATAGGTAACCTTTACCTACCTGTGACGAACTACAAATACTTTTTAATGCATGTGACGAATTAACTTTTTATGTATGGAGTTTACAAAAACGTGACGCATTTACTTTGTGGCAAATGTACGACAACCCTGTTCAGTATATAGAACTTGGGTTTTCGATTATTCTTAACATAGTCAAATTAAACTCGAATCACTGAATCTAAAATCATGAAACCAAAAATAATAATATTACTATACATTTATTTTCATTTTATCGTAGGTAGAAAAACTATGTCCAAACAAAAAGGAAATAAAAAGGGAATTAGTATAACAATGTCACTGTAGCTTAAATAATCCTTTTTACTTAATAGTTGAAGATAGATTTAAAACCACTTCTCTAAGCACCAATACCAATATTTATGAGTTAATCGGATTCTGAACGCACGCTTACGCTTTGCGCAACAAGTGGTGCAGAGTTGCAAAAACACAATGTAAGAATGATTCTATTAATGTGTAAAGTAAGATTAAATGTATAATCTTATAGTATCAGGACTTATATTTATAATAGGTTTAAAATAGAAACTAGGGATTGATACTCTTGATGCTTAATCCATCGAGTTAAGTCATTTTAGCTTACGAAAATCTCAGTAGAAAAACATCAAGGAGTTACTCAGTTGACATTTCTGGAGTTGCAAGCAGTGTGCTTGTTTATCACATTATGCCGTTTTTTTCTGGCCTAATCTAAAGCGGTTCACATTTGGGCGCTATAATATATAGCGAGGTATCGTAAGCTCTCACTCACACAGCTTATAAAGTGGTTCACAGTCGGCTTTTTCAGCTGTCTGTATGATATCTTAGGGTACCGTGCTATATATTATAGTTCACATCTGTGAACCGCTTTATAATTTCTACTGTAAGTAAAATCAACAGTACAACATCTTCTTCGAAAGAAAAGTTTATGTAAATGGTCATGTATTGTATTTGTTGTAATATACACAGTAAAAATGTTTATACACAATAAATATAAAAGTACCACATTACATTTTCACCGGTTATTTTATAGGGAATGTTTTATAAACTCTTCACTGTGCAGCGTATGGCGTGAAAACAGCCAATGAAGTATTTATTTTAGGGCAGCATGCCACACTAAGGACGGTGGCCTATGGCATGACTGTCACCCGTTCCGTTCCCGGGAGGATCAATTTATAGGTGTTGGAATATTACTGTCGGTACTACGTACTTATTTTTACCATCGATGCTTTCCAAATGGGAAGTCTCGGTCTAAAATAGAATATAAATTGTATGGGATCGTAAATTTGTTTTCCTTGAAAATTGTGTGAGATTTTATTTATTTAATTGAAATAATATATATACCTACACGAATAGGTAGGTTAAATGGGTCAAATGAATCACAAGTTAACTAATATTTATATTTTACGCTAAGAAAATTCATTAGTTATGAATATTTTCCCGTTGTATCTTAAATATTGGCTCACCATCATGGCGAATAAACCTATATAAATAGTAATGTGCAAAACTAGAATACCTGACAGTCATACATGGAATAAAAAGGTTTTAAGATGCATAAGACAAAAAACCATTGCGTGATATGTTACCAAATCAACATGCATAAAAATTTCATAGGTATATTTGAAAAAAACTTCGATTTTAATGTTAACGCTATTTTCTATAGAATTGCACCGCATAGTATAATCCAGCACTTCAACGATTATAGGTTTCTAGGTTTACGACTTCATAACGACGCGTTAAACTCTGAATTATGAACTCGAATGTCACATAACATTACAATATCCAACTTTTTACTGCACAGTTAGTGACGTACCTCATGTTTTTGATAGCTAACTTGTTAGAACGCTGACCGGTCATTAAAATATGGTTAATGAATGAGTCTGGGAGCAACTTCATTATTTAGCTTACGAATTCATTTTCAAGGTATTTCTTTGTAGTTTATATTTTGAATTCATAAATGTTTAATATATAAAGTGTATTGCGAGGAAATTAAGGCTTGTGACTATAGTTTAGGTAGTCATGAGTTACTCTTAGTAATAGTAATAATAATCACATCATGACACACAAATTGACTCAGTCCAACAGTAAGGTAAAATAATCTAACTACTACTGTCTTGCAGTTGAACTTTGTAACTAAGGGCCGTAAACCTGTATAAGCAAAACACGTTCACTCAGCTATTCACATTAGATATTTACCTTATCTTTACACATAGCAGTTTGCGATACAAAGTTTCATCTATTAGCTGTTCAGCACGGCCACCGCTTGAGCCAGATTAATCAAAGTTCGGGAAACTTCGGCAAACTTCGATCAACTACGGAGACTTGCGAAGGACGGTTGCGACCAGTTAAGAAACAACAATGCAACATGTTGTTTATGTTGCAGGAGAAAATTGAATTTGATTATTGACTTCTCCAACCTCGCTTACTTATAATGCTACTGGTTTGTGTACTGCTTTACTTTGCCGTTCAAAATTGAGTGTGATCTGACGTAAAGTGAATATTTTTATTTTTCAATTGTTGTCTGATTTTCAATATGTTTTTTTAATCGAATATGAATTTGCTAAACGACGCAATAGATATTTTTTTAACAGAAATCCTCCAAAATTGCTATAATATTTGTGTTTTTACGAGTTCAACATGTTATTTAGTAAAAATCAAACTAATCATGCAAAACAATGCAGTAAACAACGGACTAAAAACTATAGCGGACCAGCATTAATTAATTTTCCGTCCGTTCTAACTGCGGTCCGTGTCCGCAGAGCAGACGCGCGTCCGCGGCAGCGTACGTCAACCGCAGGCGTGGCGGTTTGCTGTACCTAAACATCACAGAACATTTACATATGGACCTTAGCTACAAGAACATAAAAATGTGTGTATACCACTTAGGTGGCGAATAGTTACGGCCTTTCTGATAGTAAGCAGGTTCTAACATTTTTGTATAGAATAAAACAATTTTGTATCAGAGAATCGTTTTATGTGGATCCATCAAAACTAAATGTCTCAATTAAATCGAGCAAGGATATTTTGAATTATCTAAAAATCTAAAATGGGGTTTGGCCAGGTGGATACGGCACAAAGGGTTTAATACCCTTATGTGCTATTTTTAACTGGAAACATGATAAATATGCACAGCTCACAAGACAAAGGCACTTAAAAAAATGACGTTTCGTGTCAGACCGCTACCGTACTTTTACTATGCCACTAGTTCCAGGACTTGCCCGCACCAAGACGGCAACGGCCCAGCGGCACCGGCGCCGCACTGTTACCACATCATGCAATTTGTATGAAAAATAAAAGATGTCCGTGCTTAGGACGTCTACTGCATTGCTCCTGCACCGCAACAGGCCGGAAACAAACGCCAAAACTGAAAGAACCCCTAAACCCCGTATTATTAAGATGTACGTATATGCGTCACATATGATGCTACTGAAAGTATTGTATAAAGAACCTGGTCGAATGGCTACATACCTATGTTAGAAGGGAACGTAGGTTATAACAGGTCCATTGCTAAATGGTCTAAGCATACGCGGTTTCCAATACCTAAATAAGGACAGCATTTAACTACCGTCCTATTACCTACCGAATCGGATGCCCAGTCCGGAAAACATGAATTTGTTGCTCTAATTAAGTTTGCAACAGTTGAAATTACAGTTAAATAAACCAATTTGTCCCCTTGAGCTTACATTCTAAAAGATTTTTTGAATAAAGAACGGCATATAAACATACATATTACACATATACATTATAGGTATCTCGAAAGCGTTATCTAGTTAACACAGATTATGTATTTCCCCAGTTAGGCTGAACTCATTTCTCTGGACAATTCACACAAATTGTCTTAGTCCCAAACTTAGCTATTTGCTTTTATAGGTAGTAAAAACGATACATAAATAGATAAATAGAAGACAACCCATGAAAGTTTTGAGTGTTCATCAAACCTGCCCAAGCCGGGACTCGAACCCGAAGCGGTTTAAGAAAAACGTTTTATATAACTTTTTTTTTTCGGTTGAACATGATAAGTAGGTATATCAAATACGAAATCAATCAAAAAGATTTCATCAAACTTCTTGGTTCATGTTACGCCGGAACCCACAAAAGCGTTTTCCCTGGGTCGGTTTTCATAGAAAACACATCGGAAAAACGATCATAAACAAATTAAGCCAAACTTTTATACAGGCAGACGTCAAATTTGAGATCTGTGCAAACGATACGGGGCAAGTATCCGAACAACCGGAGATTTAAGGCTTCATCGACCGATGTTTACTTGGGTTTTCCCAGAAATATGAGATAATGTATTTGGTTTGCAATTCCGTTAGATCCGTTTACTCGTAATGTTTACGCGCCCATCCGCCATTTTGTGAACTTCATGAAACTTGAAATGGCTGCCCGAATTTGGTTTAGCAAGTTTGTTTAAGAGTTAAAGCCTTACGTGCGCGTAATAATTTTGACTTTAGTTAGTAAAGTATTTTCCAGTTAATCCGTTTCCTCCTTAATTTATTACTAAACTATGAGTATATGAAATATGAAACAATATTGTGAAAAAATTTCAGAATTAAATATTACTTTAAGATATTGATACTAATTTCACTATTTATTCATATCTAATGTACAAAACGAAAATCTTATAGTTGTGTAAATATCTGAGGTTTTTTTATGTAAGATAAATCAGATTTTTCGCTATATCATATACCTATTAATATCATACATCTGAAGTAAACAGTCGTGCAATATTGTAAGAGTCTAACTAAATGTTTGTGTTCCCAGTACAAATATACATTTTACGTTACATTCGGATATATAAGGTAAACAATTCGACGTTAAGATAACAAGAAATTGTTTGGCGATACGATGACAGCTTGTACTAAATTATACTTGTTAGGTCAAAAACCGGCATGCTTTGGACGAACTATACCACTCAAAACAAAGCCTAACATATCAGCGAACTCCTTATAAGTTTTTTACTGGTAAAATGTTGCGTTATAGATCCATACTTCATATTATATACTGAAATATTTTATTAACATTCTAATATTAAGCATTTGGTACAAACAATGTTCAGTGGTTTTGTCGTGTTACGTTTTTGTAACAGCAACAACTTAAAAATTATAACAGTGTGTTATATTTTTTCATAAAATTTTTGACACTTGATATTGTTAAAAATGTACACTGTTTGTTTAACTGATGGTAACTTGTTCATTGTCGTCGTTATTTTGTTTTACTTTTCGATTATAATAGAATTGTTTAAACATTTTGTTTGTCCATTTCATCAATCACACTCAACTGTTGTCAGCCAATTTCGTTTTGTTTTTACCCCTTTAAAAAGTTTTATACTCTTAAATTTAAATAAAAGTTAGCTATTTGAATTGCGAAAAATATATTTTTTTGATTCTTTTTAAAATGTGAAAATAAAAACTAAAACTTTAAAATTGAAACGCAATATTGCAGCTGGGGACGACGTGTGAAAACTGAAATTTAAAGTTTCCATTCAAATATGAAACTTCATTTCATTATTATACGTTTTAAATTCTGTCTGGTTTTATATTTGGTAAGGGTTCTGTATATTCCATTAAAAAGAGAAAATTATGGTTTTATTTTATACAGTTAATAAATAACATTTTCGCGATTGAGAATAGATTGCATTTTTACGTATGGAATTTTTTGAGGTTAAACACAACATAAACCGTAATCTCTCGAGAGGAATTAACAGAGAATTTCGCATGTTTATGTTGAGTCCCAGAGTGACAGATTGCGAATCTGTCGCCACTAACCGAGCACAATTAGGAACTTGGCAGCTAGAATTTACGGCAACTCGAAAGTCGAACCTTCGACCTGTCGGGTAGGGTCGGTCGGTTAACCGTGACAACCTGAGCTATCACGTCCTTAATACACCTCACGTCGTTTTTTGATTTTTTGTTTTCATAATGCTTAATAACAACAGAATTGTTTTTAAACAGTTTAATTGTTACGAAAAAAGTAGAAACATATTCAGCCAATCGCCAGTGACTTTTTAAGAATTTATATTTCAGAGCATTTTTAGTTAGAAGTTGTTAGATAACACCAAAATATATCGCATTTATATTTCAAAAATGTAAGATTTAACCCTAAAAGCAACAGAAAAAAGTTCATAAGCTGTATGTTTTGCATCGGGCGTTCATTCTTGCAAACAGTGTGAGTTTCAAGTATTTTCCGCCAGGGCGCGCTCTGCGCTCACATCAGACCTTGTAGTTAGTCGCGAAGAAAATATTCGAACCATCTTTACTCGAACGTATATAAATGTTCTCACCGTGTGATATTCGAGATAGAATGCGTTGAAAATGTACGGATTTTTATGACAGAATTTTCAGCTTCAATAAATAGTTTGCAGGAGTTTTTGTCCAATGATCGAACCGGTGTTAAAATTATTTATATAATGCCAATCGTTTTAAAAAAACTATTCACTTGCTACACTTAGCTATTTTAAGCTAATCTATCTTGTTTATAAGACGCACAAATACGGAGGATCCATACATGTGGACGATCCTGTTTCAGCTTAAAACACAAGTTTCAAAAGAGTTTTTACAAAGTTATGGTCAAATAAGGAGGCGGTTCATCTGATGGAAAGCGATACCACTACATTAAAACCTATTGATTAGGTACATACTACGACTCATCAACTATATACGACTATCGAGTTATACAGGTCCCTCCTCGTAACAGAAGTTATGTAAAACTAGAGATTTATAAAAATATACCTTCAGAGAGAATAGCACTAGAGTTCAAAGACTGAAACTTGATTCTCAGTCAACGGGAAGATTTTATTCCCATGGTCCTAATATACATCTTATAAAAGCTTTTTTTCCTTTTGTGGTTAGGAACCCCAAAAACGCGTGAAAAAAATCACTAATCGGCTTAATGTTGCTGCTAAAATCCCGCCCACAAAAGATAATGGCCGACTTTTGGTTGATAAGTGTAAGAAGAAAGTTACGATTTTCTAAAGTGAAACTCTCTCTCTTACAAAAAGTCAGTCAACAAATGGTCAATAAGACTAGCAGAATAATTCATCCCGATTTCGGTTACAATAAGTCGAACTTCAAAGGGAGAGCCTGATGCTTGGGTTAGAATCAAGCTAGTCATCTACTTGTATATCTTACAAGCAGGTGGGATGCAATGATTAACTGCTATGTACCTTGTGTTTTATAGCTAAATGTAATTAGTTTTCTTCGCAAAGAGTTCCACCATCAATCAGTGCCACAGTGCTGCGGCATTACTTATGCAATCACTACTATTGGCTTATTAAGGCGATGTTTCCTTACAACTTTCCCTTTGATGTATCACCTACTTAAAGAACTCTCATATGA
The DNA here is from genome assembly GCA_949316135.1 of Choreutis nemorana. Lineage (NCBI taxonomy): Eukaryota > Metazoa > Arthropoda > Insecta > Lepidoptera > Choreutidae > Choreutis > Choreutis nemorana. Next base: position 9,303,411 of record OX438598.1, read on the forward strand.
AATGGAAATAAGCTTGTTTTTTATCAAAGAATAACAAAATTAATATTAAATGAATGCTTTAATCAACTTGTACTAGTGTTACTTATGTTTGTTTTTAAAGTATCGTTATTAACTATAATATAAAAAAATATAGCGAACCTAAATGTTTTTATCATCTTTTATTTAACTTGTTATTTATTTGAATTATTTTTGTATATCAAAATATTACTAACTGTTGAATTATGTTTGTTTATATAAGTTATAATAACAATGGAAAAACAGAGCATTAACACTGCTTCTATTGCATTCATGAATACGTAGATAAAACTGCCATTTGTACTTAATAAAGACAGAATAATTTCATTAGTTTCCATCTAAGGTCTTCGTAGAGCGAAAACGGCTCTCCCTCGAGACAAACTCAATTAAATCTCTTTTAAACATCCCCTCAATAAAAGCCTTGAAAATTTAAACACCTTTCAGTTACACTTGCGATCATTTGCTTATACATCACTCAGTTTTACGGGATTCAAATTGAAAATCTGCTTGGAAAAACTTCGATGGATTCCCTCAAAATAATGTTCCTTTTGCTGTGAGTGCGCATGTCAGCCAGTAACTTGTTGGCTCGTGAAAATGTTTTCGGTCGGCAGTGCGGCGCGGTGTCCCAGACGCCTGACGCGTATCCCGCTGGGAAGCAAAGCGCGATTCCGAACGTACAATTTTGAAATAAGAAAAAGTTCCCTTCCGAACACTTTTCAAATTTAAATATGGAACTTTCTATAGCTATTTTATTTGTTTTTGGGTAGCTTTACAAATGTAGGCTGTATCGAATGAAAACTTTTAAATAAAAATGTTATTACTTAAAGTGAAATTTAAGGACGTTTAAGAGTGGAGTGCCTATGATGGAGGCGAAAAGACTGGTAATAGCTTGTGCGGTATGGCTGGCGTTGCCATTGGCAACCGGGCATCTGAACGTGCTCATAAGCAAGGCGGAAGTAATGAAGTTGTTAGGTAAGATTCGATTTGATTTTCATTTGATTAGAAACTGTAATGCAATTATCCTTTATTGGCTTTGGTATTTATTGCTTGGGGAGATCAAGGGCAAAGTTAACGAGATATTTATTGGTATTTGGCTAACTTGTTATGGTTATTGAATTCGGTAGATATACATACAAAATGAATATCTAATAACTAATTGTTGTTATCGGTTTCAGTAGGTATTATTGTTTAAATTTGTTTTATAATCCATATTTATTGTATATTTTACCAGCAGTTTGTATAATACGGTATTCTATATAATACCTAGGAAAGGTATAGATTACTTAAAACCTATGAAATATTATTTAATTTATACTTTGCCTACAGAATACCTAAATTATACAGATTCAGAGAATCTCTATTTCTGTAGCTGCTATAGCAAACAAACTCTACAAATATAAAGAAAAAAAAATTAAGGGGCTCCCATACACGAAACGTGATTTTTTCGAATTTTATTGCTTGTTCTTGTTTCTTTTACGAAATTATCTGAAAAATGTAAATTGTTTAATTTTGTATAAAGGAAGGCGTCCTTTGTGAGTCCGACTCACATTTGACCGTTTTTATAGTATCAGGGCGCTAAGATAAGTCGCTAAATCTTATCATATGAATTGCTGCACAGATCTGAATAAAATTTTCCTGGGTATAGAGATCTCATCCCATACAGGTGGCAGATCTACGAGCAAGATCGTCTGGGCTATTACCACTCTCCTTTGTATTTCTGCTGTGCTGTGTTTTGGTTCAAAGGATTGCATTTAGCAGTTCGCTGTTTTACGGTTCAAAGAATTGCAGAGTTAGTGTAATAACCGGCACGAGAGATATACGAACTTTACGTCTCAACTCTTAGAGGGAGTTCTTGGTGATTCACGACATTAGGGGTATGGTCGTGTTAATAGGTGGCGGTATCACTTTCCATCAGGTGAACCGTTTGCTTGTTTGCTCATGAAGTTGTATAAAAGCCTCTGAGATGCGATGGTGAGTCAACCAGTATAGAATTTATTAATCATTATGTTAATAATATAGATGACTCATAGCATGGAACATCTTTGAATGTACTTACTTTTGCTATTTAAATTATTTTGGCATTTTTATAAGAATTGACCGCATACCTGACACATTTGGTTTTTGAAGCATTATTATTTTTATTTTGTAATACTTGTCTGTACTAATTGTCTTCTGATTCGAAGCAAAAAATGGCGGATTATTTGACTTTTCCATTTTTATACTTCTTTCAAGTTTTTCATTCCAGTTTTGAATCAGGCGGTTGTTGAATAAAATGTATGTATCTATTCCATTGTTTAGTATTGATAGAAGCCTATGGCTTAGTTTAGGGCTAAGGGAATTTGTTTGAATGTCCCAAGATAGTATTCAATCAAACACTATATTTTTATTGCATAGAAAAGTTACATTTTCCTTAATACAGTCTAAAATAGTTGATGAGTATACAATTAAAGACAATTATCAGCTGGTACTGCAATAGGAAGTCCTGTGATATAAGTACCAGATTATTGTGATAGAATATATTATCTGACGTCTACAAGCCTACTTACCTACCATTTACTAGCCCAGACTACCAAATTCAGCGTATACCTTTATTAAACAAGTTTTGACAGATTTCCAATAAAAAATGAAATTGGTAACAAAACAACTCTGTACATTTTTACAAAATCGACCCAGATTAATTTATTTTGATCATGATTTTGAAACTAGTGACAGTATATTCTCAGTTTTACTAATAATAAATAGATTCATTACGATCTAATACCAAAAACGAGTACCAATTGTATTCGTAAATAAACTAAGGGTTATTGGGTTTTGAAAAGTCAAACATTTTTACATACTTTTAGGTTAAAGAAGTTATTTCGATTTTCAGTAACAAAATATCCATTAAAAGTAAAATCTTTCTATACGATACTAATCCAAAGAGAAATTAGATTTTTTGAGTACAAAAGAACGTCAAGATTAGATAAAATCTTTAACACGTATGGACATTGTTTAGTATAACAGGGTGTTCCATTAGTTTTCCCTGATTTTCATCGACCGACACCTCAAACAAAAGCTTTCATCGTGTGACTGACACATGCGGTTTGACATTATCAATAGACGAATAACACGGGAAATAACTGACGAAATAACTCAGTAAGTCGGAATGCTTACAATAACCTAACCACGTGTTGTAATGACGATTATTGAGTGAAAATTTATTAAAGAATACTTATATTTAAACAAAACCAATTTTGGCCAAAAATCCAGGGTCACGCTGGTATAAAATAGCCAGACTTAAAGGAAGTTCTTACCAGCATGTAGTATGCCTTAAAAGTCAGCTTAAATTATTAGTAAATGAAAAAAATATAGATTGAGAACCTAACAGTATTTGCACTGGCTTATAAGAGCAAAGTAGACAACAAGATATAAGTTTAATACTTAATTTGTATTGTATTTTTATTATTGAGGCATAAAATTAGTGTTCATTATGGGAACACATAGGAAACGATAATTTTATTGTATGCCGAAGTAAAATATTTGAGATATAACTACAATTCTATAGCCTTATAAGCCAAAGCATCGTTTGAGATGCTCGATCGATTTGGCTGGGCTGTGTTGTTTTCTTAAATGTCAGGATATTTGCTTTCTCAATTTAGCAGTTTATAGTTGAGCGTACTAACGTTCGATTTTGTTTCATAAATACTGTCCCGTCCCTATATTAGAGAAAAGTTACGGATGCGCAAGACCGGGTCGTTGGATTTTTTTTTGTGGGTTTGTGTAAGACGGTATATAATCTAAAAACGAACATAGCCACTGTCAAAGTATTGACGCCTCAATACAATACAAGTCATCCCCATTTCCCGAAGATCAAAAAATGTAATTATCTACCCCTGATCTACCCTCAACCATTTATATTTGTTCTACAAATTCGACGTATTTCCAGTACGCAATTGCGGGCGTTTCCACTGTATCATTTTAAGATAAAAATATATTTTTTGGTCTATGAATTCATAAAAATTACCAGTAAAAAATCTTGATAGAACATAACATAGAACATTTTTTACACAAACATTTGATTTGAATTGTTTAGTTCAATCACGCAAACCCTTAAATCGCAATACTAAATACGGAAAGTCATTTTCATCCCACTTAAAGAAAACTTAAAATGGGTGGGTGTTGTTTACTTACCTAGAAAAACTTCAAGCTATTTTAATCACTTGCTATAGTAGTATTCCACGATGTCAAAATAATTTGCCACTTTAGATACAATGGAAACTTTGACGACACCAAGTAGCAACACTACTTTATTACTTTAGGGAGCCGCGACATCCACGAGTACTATCAGAATTGGGATCTTATTAGAGATAAAAGAAACTTGCCTCCGTGCAATGCATACGAACGACACCAGCTAGATTGAGCCATAAACTCATATGTCATAAGATAAATGTAAATAAAAATAATGCTCACGGCGCAATGGAATGCGAGGGAGCTGTGCATTTAAATGTTGGTATTATCCTAGGGTTTGCGACAGTCTTAACTTATTCTATGGACTCAGACTATACCTGTGTAGTTTATTTTTGTTATAAATGATTCCAATGTTTAATTTTTGAACGTTAATGATTAGTACAAACTTTAAAACTGCAAAAATATTTTGTAGGTAACTTTTTTGTCTAGTTTTAACTTTTAAAAGTTCCTTTAATTTAAAATTGTAACGACTTCTGTAGCTTCCTCTTCCATGACTCCTTTTGAGAAAGCTAGAGGTTTAAAGAGTGACATTTGAAGTCAAAACATTTATAAACAAGATATTATTTATTTGTTTACAGACGTCTACGCTAATTACATAACACAAAGAAAATCATTTAAAAGGATTTTACGAATTAAAGAATTTTGCGTCCGAAACATGACAACAATAAATATGTAACAATGTCTAAGTATTTATATAACTCTTCTAAACTTTAATGCATTTTTTCTGGAACAAAACTAACATTATTTTACACAAATAAATTTTGATACTTATAAATCATTTAAAACTTATTACCTGGATCGAAAAAACTACATTTAAAGCATATTGAAGCAGAGAAATAATTATGGTAACCTCAATAACACTCTTTTTTAAATGTATTTATTTAATTTATTATAATATCTTCATTCTTGAAAATGATAAGGTGAATGGAAATGATGAATCTGCCTACAGTAACATGCTAGTACGGTTACTGAAGGCTCTAAAAAGTTACTTGGGAGATGACGAAAAGCGCAGCCAAATCGTCGTATTTCACTATCTCTACACTTGTACAGCACTACAGATATTTACTAGTTAAAACACTAGCATTTTACACATTAAATTTTGCTGATATATAAGAAAAGACAATAAAATAAGAAAATTCTAACTGACACTTCCCGTTCCCGCCAAGTAACTCCTCAATAACGCTCAGTAAACATAAGATTACTTATTTCTTTACAAAGAAAAAATAGCTGAGCATCATTATGTAGAAGACCAATACGAGAAAGTAACATTTATTGACCATTATAACGGATTAAAGATCATCGAGATAGTTCATTCGTTTACTGCGGCGCATTTATAAATCATTCTAAAGACAAATGACAGACGTGTGTGTCAAAAATAATAGCCTCAAGCGACATCTGTCGGAAAGGGGGATTAATGACTGTTCAAACATCAATTTGGTAGCCCGTCTTATCGCTGGAAACCAGCGTGGGGTGCGACCTAACTACTCGTTTACCTCTATGCACTTTAAAAATCCCTGTAAACTATTGCATTTTGATCTCTAATGTAGCGCTGTAAAGCCCAAAGCTAGTTGTTTAAAAAGAAATCAGTACACGAAGGAGTCCCTTGCATACGGTCCGCGAGATAATTGAGTTCTTTTGCTTATATTACGCTGTGTTAATAGTTAAAGCTGTGAGCTTACTTAGTAGTTTGGATTATGTAACGAATGAATTAATGTTCTAAACCTATTAAAATAAGCATTAATAGCATAATACATATATAATAACTAAAACTTAAAATAAATACCTATGCAATTGGAAAAAGTCTGAAAGACCCGCTCTTTGGATTTGACTAAGTTGCTGGTTTTTAACTAAGCACCTTTTACACCCATAAAGCTTATTTTTTTAAAACAAAACAAACGTAGATACACTTTGTTATCATTAGTATGTAAAAAATTACGTAAAATACAAGTAAATTTGTTTTTCGGAGTCATTCATTAGGTTATATCCCAAAGGTACTATTATTGACACATACATACTGTATCTTTTTATTCACTTCCTCGTCAATACCATCACTATCAGTGTATACGAAATCCGAACGTTTGCGTAAGGGAGGAACAAGGAAAACTTTCCACTTGTTGCGGCAGTTCTACTGTAATGATGCGTGAACCAAACTTATTTCCACATCCCCTACAAGGATAATATCAATAGAATCAACTAACGCCTTGATAAACCTTTACTTGGGATGTTTTAATATTGATAGAATTACGGAGAAGGCGCCTCCCTCGAGGCAATATTTCTTGTCTAGAGTCTTGGGAAAAATAACGCCCTTGGACTCAATGGTGATAATCTATTTCCGAAGGAAATCAAATGAAATTTCCTTCGATATTTAATTATGTTCTCTTTCATACAAAAAAAGAATCAATTTAAGATTTTGCCAGCAATAAAAACAATGAAGTGAAATTACAACTTTGATTTTTGTTTTGATTTCTTTAATGAAAAAAAACCTTTCAGAAAAACTAAACCACTGGCGGTAGATGAATGCAAAATAAGTGATGAGTGTTTTAAAACTCTTAGTAGGTAATTAATTTATTATCCTGTTGTATTGCGTGCTATATAGGCTTATTTTTGAAATTAATATTCTTAAGTTTTCAATTAAATTTTTTAAGACAAGTACGTCTCGCTGTGAATCTAAATATATACATTTTGATCTAAAATTAGGTGTTCAAAAATCTTCTTTACCAGGATAAACTCCATAATAAAGTTAATTTTAAAACGAGAGCCCGTAATGTTTATGTTTACCCATTTTTGTGGTAAATTAATTGTAATTTTCCTCAAAATTAATTACAATTCCAGCCGAGATACTGGCAGCATTAACAACATTTTGCCCAACCTAATCCTTTACTGGCAATTACGGAGCTCATTCCGCAGACCAGCAGACTTCATTAAATTTTTATACAACTGTGAGAAACAGGTTTTTGTTTTTTCGGGGACTGTACTTGATGCATGTGTGATGTGTTAACTCTACTGTAGGAAGTCAATTTTGTATTTCAGTCAAGTGAACATGAGTACATGTATTTTTTAACTTAGAACGTCTAAGCCACTAAACTGAATTAAAGCATTGTCATTTGGTAGGAAGATAGCAAAATCAAATCAACTACCACCATGTTTTTTTTTCTTAATAAATCCTATAAATAAGATCACAGAAACACTAATAAATTTGAATGCATGAGCATAATCAAGTCTGCACGAGCAATAAGGGATAGACTAAAATCTTTCGATACAGAAACATTGTAGCAATACAATTTCTAGCAAAACGTCGTGTAACAAAGTGTAAATTAATGGTCTGGACATAAAATACTATATTTAATTTACAGAGCACCGCTGTAATTGTCCTGGCCTAGTAATTGTTTGGTTGACAAACGGTCTTCTCCTGGGTACACCAGTAAATGTTTCCTAGAATTCATTTTAAAAATCTTTGTAGAAAATTTTGCAAGGACTATATTTATTAAGTGAGCGTGGATACAATATTTTTAAGAAGAATAAACACTTTAAGGTTAGTACGTTTGTGAAACCTGTACCATTACAAAAAAAAATCGAAAGATAATCTTAAAGAAAACATGTATTTCTTATAAATAAAAAGCAATGTGTAAAATACATCTCAAAATAAGCAAAAATATTTTTCACTAACATCTTTTCTCTGAGCCATGTTAACTTTATTGGCCGGAAAACTATGTCTTACATTTAATACTTATTTTTTATGTGTTAAACAGAAAAACACCATTGAAATTGTGAATGGGATACGACCAGACAAACAGCTCCCAGCGGACGAAAAATGTTAACAACGCCAAAACTGATAACCATGGCTTATTCGAGCACCGTAGCTTATAAATCAAAGGGCCTTTGGGGAAAATTTAACTACTGCACATAAAAACAGTCGGACCCATTTAATTTGTGAGGCCTTTGTTACATGTTGCATAGGAATGAAATGTTTCTATTGTTATTTCCAACTATCAGATAATGTGCTTTTCTAATACAGTCTCTGCATTGTTTAATAATGTATAAATTATTTCTTATTAGCTACAGCTTTACAGTGTCATTTTCACAGAATTTACAGCAGTTAAAAGCAGACGATTTTACAGAGAAGAGCGCTTGTGTTTTCTAATTATATTGACTGTTTTATAAAAATTAAAGAACATAAAAATGTCTTCACGCTCAAAAATCCTTCTTTTGGGTTTGAGGTACTATTACGTTCTTTTGAATAGATGGTGGATCCTCCACGAGTTTGTTTTATGTGACAATATCGTGGGCAAACAAGCAGACATTTCACCTGATGGAAAGTGATTCCGCCACCAAGTGACACGTCATTGGCCTCGTTGTCTGTAAAAGCAAGATCACCGTCAATGTCTTGCCCGTATAGAGGTAAAGATGTTACACCTCTTGAGCCCGTAATTACATTGGCTCTCCAATCCTATGAACCACAGCGAACTGTTTCACTGAAAAAGAAAGGAGGGTGGTACCAACGCGGACGTACTCGCACGTAGATCTACCACCTGTAAACAATGAAGACAATTTATTCCAAAAACTAGTATTACGAATATTATACTTTGTAACACTTCTTAATGTTTTCACATAGGAATCTATAAAGGAAGCTGGTTAAAAGGCGATTTAAATTGACGCGTTGTTAATAATAAATAATGTGACACTCTGTTTATATTCTTATGTTTATCATTACGTGACAACTTAATTATTAACCCCATGTCTAACAAATTTATATTGACTACACACCCACTAGATCATAATACCCCTTGATATGTGTCCATTACAGCCAAACCTTTATAAACAAATGCAAACAAAAGTTAACCTTAGTCTGTTCCAATACAGTCCTTTGCAGTTAAAAGCGGCAGTCTGCGGTGATGTATGGCCAACGGTCCTCAAAATGTCGCTTGAAATATGACAGGAGCAAATTTGTCCAATTAAAAAGTAAGCAGAGACGAGTTAAATGTTAGGATATAAGTAACTTTGTCGTGTGGTCGGATTATACCGCTGTGAGTTTTTGTCGGGTGAAGGGTTTTTTTGATTTACGGGGGTTCAGAATGTTTATTTTTTATCGTTGAAAGTTGTTTATGGCGATCTCCATGACGAATAAAATTAACAGATTTTTAAATAAGTGCACACATGATAAAGCCAATGCCACATTATACTCGTAATACCAAGTTGTTTTATACAAAGTCATAATTAAGTATAGTATTCAACATCAAATTAATAGAGCATTAAATGACTTATGACAATAGCACTCCTATAACCACTTAAATTTGACTGGGAAACCAGTCCAAGTATACTTAAATCCATTTTCATTCGACCTACAAAAGAAGGACAACAAAACGTTATGTGCGCAATTTATTGGTTAAGTAAAACCCTTTGTGAGGAATTTAAATGAAATATCTTTGCACTAGATAAATAAAAGCATGAGTCACCATGGTGATTATACAAAGATGACCTACATAGTGGACAACGGACTTGAACAGAATGTAAAGTATCCGTCTACTTGTCCACCGGACACTTTTATCCTAACTATCTACAAAAGGATTTACCGCGGATATCCTGTGCTTTTTATTGTAAAAACTTGGGAATAAAGTTGTTGAATTTAGTGAAGTGATAAAACAAGAAAATAATGAAAGCACTTTCAATGAAGTACGTTTAACAAATTATTTTTAAGAACCTATTGAATTGCAGGGAGATTGTAAAAGTCTTTTGCTAACAGGCTGATCGAACCAAGAGGCATTTGAGTTCTTAGTTTCGTATTGTTTACAGTCAAAATCGCAAGTTTTAGCACATGAAAGGTTCCATACTATTGTAGTAGATTTATTACTTTTTTCTTAGCTATTGTTGGTTGTCGAGCAAAAAAACAAATGCACATGTTTTGTATTCCCAATAATTGTTTTAAAGATCAAATTATTCTTTTTTGTGACTTTGACTCTACTTTGGAGTCTAAGATTCATTGTTTGTTATAAACACCATAATTTATTTCACAGTGTTGGACGTATACAATGTAGGTATTTTAGTGTGCATCTTTGAGTAAGCTTATCGTTGTTTAGTGCGCATAGCACAAGCCTAAACACCTTAAATTTGGACTAAGGTGTTTAGGCTGGTTGTGTTTGTGTTGTGCTATATATCTTATACCTAAAACTGAATACCGCTTACCGAAATCCTTGGATAAACCCTCTCATGTATAGACATATAGGTACTTATGTTCCTGATAAAAGGATTATTATAATTATATAGGTATGCTGGTGGGCTTATACTAGCTCTATTACGCTAACCAACTTTAGCAAAAGCAATAAATATTTCTTATCTCCCATAACTCCTTCGTCACGTAAATAAAAACTTCATGAACTTTTTATAACTGTTTTCATCACTACTCTCGACTACCGCTGTTAACCTCTTAACGTGTCCTCCCATTACCTCCTAACTAAACAATCTCAGTCAGTTACTTAGGCAAAAAGTAAACCGATCGAGTGTTTACCCCTGCGTTTATAGCACGTGAGGACTTCCCTCTTTACCCTCTTTTGTACCTACCTGTATCTCCTCTGAGAGGGCTATCTATTACACTAACAATCTTACAAGCTAATTGAGATTTTAGTTGCTGAGAAAATATACATCTGTGTGGTTTAAAAGTCTGTAGTCAGAAAACACTTAGTTCTTTAGATTTTTATTATAAAATTTGGGGAGTCTGTAGTTAGGTTTTGCATGGAATTTTGACTGTGGTAGTTTTGGGAAATTTTTGCTTTAAATTTGAATAAAGATCTCATTGTTGTTAAGCTAAATTCACAGCTACTACACAATACCCGACGGAAAAAAAGTCGCTTAAAATTTTTCCTTAATTGAACTCTTTTTGAAAACTGCTTGGTCACAAGATTTGAGTAATGGTGCGGTACTAGTTGTCTACAGCAGAACAAGGTTCCCACGAAGTCTTTGAAAACCCGACAAAGGAAGCAATTTAATGCGACCATGTCGGTATTCCATGTAATGCGGCATGACTTTTGAATTTTATATTTTATTCCTATTATTTTACAAGTATTGGACGGTTTTGTAATACCTATTCTTTTAATTATATAAAATATATAATTAACCTAACTTACTTTGAAGTAAGCTTGAAATGTAACAGTTTTTATTAATTTAAAATTAAATTAGTATTGAGCTGTGCCAAATATAAAAGTCTGCATAACTTAAGATTATATGCGATACACTATTTTGAAGCACTATTTCTACACTAAGTAAATAGAAACCGAAATAATCATAATAAATGCCTAGTAAATATTTTGAACACTCATATACTCCAACAAAAATCAATGAAAAAACATAAATGAGGACTAAAAAAGTAAAATCCGTAATTGTTTCAACCTAACCTTCAAAATTTGATACTACAAGCTCATACTTGAAAATAATTTGAGGCAAATTTTTATATAAAACCTTTAATAAAATAAAACTCCTTATCGCTGATAGCTGCCGAGGTTTTTAACAGGCGGTTCCTCTTCACGTTTCCCTGACAGCTCACGAAAGCTCTGGAACCATTTGGAAAACTTTGTTCATAAAATTTATGGTTTCAAGTCATACAAATATCTTGACGCTAACAAGATTATACTGAATAGACGCTGACGATGAAACTTATTGAGAAATTCTGAAGAATTTTATGAAATAAAACAACATAAAAGTTAAATTAAAAAAAATAAAGTAAATTAAAAGATAAGTTCTTGTGCTTATTTTGTCTTCTAAATTAAATTTTAAATTACGCGTCTATGTAACTTATTACCTTTTACTTGGTTATTTTTTCGGGGCACACCCGCCACTCTGTCCCACCACTGCAACTCCTGTTTATCAGGATCAACAGTGGCGTCCTTTGATCGAATAATCAACGAATAATGCAGCTGTGCAGTGATGCACAGGCTGTGCCCGGACACCCTACCGGCTGTCTTGGGACCCGCAACGAACTTAATCAGAAGAAATAGGAGGTAGTAAGAAAGCGGTTTCAGACTTCCCTCCCAGCAAAGCGGAGACAGCAATTGAAATGGCCCAGAGGCCCAAAAATCTAAAGGGGAGACAGTCAGGAGACGCCTGACCGTCTAAACACCACGGTATGCCACTAACTAACAGGGGATAAATTAGATACTAACCTAAATCTTACACCAGTAATATTGGTGACAAAACTTTTTAAAGGCACGGAAGTTTCCCTTCGTTTTCACAAGATCTAGGTAATAAATAGGACTACACGCAGATACTTGAATCGAATTCAACATGATTAACCGTTCGTCATGCCAGAGACTACACTCCCACAAGATATGATGGGCAGTTTGCACAAATTCTTGATCCGACGTTGAACATTCGCAAAAAGGTGACGGCACCAAGTTAAATGAATAAAGTTTGCCCTTAAAGTTACCATGCCCGGTTAGAAATTGGGCTACGCAATGATCGATATCAAGCCACGTTTTATTTAACCGTTCGCGCACTATAGGGAAAAATTTAAATAAATGCCGCCCCTTAGTCGAAGTATCCCATCTAGTTTGCCATTCGTCGATTAGTTTTTTATGAACGTTGTCGTTGCTATCAAATAATCTACTGATTTTAGCCCTATCCTTCGGTTTTAGAAAATCTGAACTCATACCATTCCGCGAGTTGTAATACATTGCCGCACGCCGTTGTATTTCCAAATCTACCGGTAAAACGCCCGCAAGAATCGGCAGGGCCTCAGTGCTGACGGTTCTATACGCTTTACAAAGAAAAATTAACGCTAATCTCTGACTCTGAAGCAATTTACGTCGCGCAGCGCCAATTGTGGCTCTATCCGCCCACACGGGGGCTCCGTAACAAATGCAACCCAAGAAAGTAGCAGTATAAATTATTTTTAATGACTTAAACGACAATCCCCAGGTCGAAGTTGATATTCTATTTAACGCATAAAAATTTCGTTTTGATTTTTCGCAAACTTGCTTAATGTGCTCAATAAAATGGAATTTCTTTTCAAGTATCAAACCGAGATAACAAACTGTCCTTTTACTTGGTTAATACAAATAGGAGCTAATTATGCAGTTGGCGTGAAACCAAAAAGTGTCTGGACTAATCCAAATATTTGTCCCTAGCGTGTTCACAACGAAGCCGGCAGACGATAAATAAACGTTATCGCAATTTTAATAAATGTGCAAGGAACTTTCTAGAATAAATAAAGCCCTAAAGGTAATAAAACCTTTATCTTCCTTTAGGAAATGCTTTGGACTCGCCTGTAAAGACAACGAGACTTGCTTTGAATGTTTATTGTTTACTTCATGTAGAATTGATGAAAAAGTTTTTTAAATTGCCTAAATGTAACTTTTTAATCTATTTAAATGTCGATTGCCATTTTATTTTATTAAACTTGTTTTAGTTAAAGTACAGTTTATATAGCAAAATATACTTTTATTTATTTACCTTAATTTATGTAATCAAATAAATAAATGGGTGAGGCGTTGACGGCTCTAATGTGGACATGTTTTTATTTTATTTTTTACATAGCTAACCAGACATTAATTTACCACTAAATTCGAAAATATCCACGATTATTTGACTTTTAACTTTTAGTTTTTGCTTTCTAAGTACTTCTACGTTAACAAAATCGTACATAGAATTTTACATTAATAGTACATGTAGCATTAATGAAATAGTACAGCTCTTTCATCATGGTTAAGAAAATAGTGTCACCCGCTTACCACTCCCAAAAGCGATCGCTGACGTCAGGGGCGTATTTTTCTAGGTCAAGCTGGTGATTGTCGAGTCCGCATACCAACGGAAAGTAATTTTAATTCCTATATCTACTAACTTAGCATAAACCTAATACATATATTTGTCGCGTATTTTTGTTTGGTAATTAATTAACGAACTGTTTGTTACGATTTCTTTTTACCAAAAAAAAACATTTTTTAACTTTTTTTATACATACCTATTGGTCTGTATACGAGTACATACCTATTGGTCTGTATACGAGTACATAATTCCTAAAACAAGCAATGAATAAAGAAACTGTTTTTAAACAATTTCAGTTAAAAATGATTAATTTCTATCTTAAATAAAACGGCGATTTAAAAAACAAACTAGTTCTATTAAAAAGCTAACGTCACACTTTTAATAGTCAATGCTTCTATCGCACTATTTTCGGACATATTCTAGTACACATTTTGGCCTTACATAGGTTAACTTACTATACTAGGCCTGAACTACTAAATAAGTACAGGTAGGTATTCTGCCACGCTCCAACCGATTCAATCAAAATTTCGGCCTCCGGGCCCGAGTCGTGGAGCGCGATGGTCGGGACAAGTGCTTAGTTTGGCGTCTCTTGCGGACATTCCAGTGAATTCCACTTTATTTTTAAATCCCTCCCTGAAAAAGAATAGCGCCAATCTTTTTACATTAAGTATACAAAAGCACTTTCAAATCTCAGAAAACAGTTAAATCTTATGCAAAATGATTTATCTACAAGTCTACTAGAAACACATTTTACACCTCTACTGCATTCTGTTATTATAGTTTTATTGAAACATTTAATATATACTTTTGTCATGACCTTATAGGGTGTCCTTGTAGGGTGGATACGTTATTTATCTTATCATCTTATGTACCTAATGTAATGTGACAAGCAATAAACAATTTTAATTTGAATACTTCAAAATTAATAAGTGTCAATAGTGGTTTACATCTAACAAATCCACCGCGTTTTGAGAGTATATAGAAAACTTTTTGAAAAATCTAGTCATTTTATTAACTTTTAATGTGACTAAAAGAAAAAATTTACAGCCACTTTCTAATGGTATGATTAGGTTTGCCCGAAGACTTGTAATTTGCTTAGGTACATATACACGCCAGAGATGGAATAATAACATTCAAATGCTATGAAGACAATTCATTTCAAAAACTGCTATTAATATACTTTGTAACGGTTCTAACTTTGGTATAAGATCGGTTTGTAGGCTAAGACATCAAATAAACCTTGAAAACCAACGGCTGAAAACGGCCTGGATTCGGCCGTTAGAAGTGAAATGGCTCATTAAACCGTAAACGGGAGTGCAGACCGATGTTACATTATTTCCTTATTTATGGCAACATTACACCAACTTCAATAGTAGTTAGCAAGTCAGTTAGATAGCAACTATTGGTACCATTAATAAAAATTTTAACCCTAATTAAAAGCTCTACCTTAATTAAAATTGAAACTTCTTTGCTTTAAAAAGCATCAATATTTGTTGGGAAACTTGAAAGCCCTTAATAATTTACCTATATCCTTTAGATTTCCTTTCTTGTAATAACACCTTTATGGAACACAACACCTTCTCATTATGCCTGAGTGACGAAGACAGATATAGAGTTTGCAGGTAGTTAGAGGGATATCGCATTAGCGCCTTTGAGTCATTAATTTACAAGCAACGCCGGGGGCGACCGCACGTATTGTCATTAGAACATTTCATAATTATAAGCGGAGGTTGTCGCCGGATAATGAGGTGGTATGATTTCATTACGTGGTCTCATTTGAAAGGTACCTATGGAGTGTGGCTTCATGTCAAGGCGTATAAAATATTTCGTCTGTGTACAGTTCTATCATATAACATTGCATACAGTGAATTCAGATTCAAAGCCTTTTTATTTGATTAACAATGAGTGATGAAAATGAGTTTTTTAATCTACCACCGACAAAGGCGTTGCTTATGCCTATCCTATGTCCTAAGTGGGGCAGCCTATAGTCTGGGGGGCAGTTGACATATGGAGAATGAAATAGTATGAATTGTAGGTACAGTAAGAAACTGATGAAGATTAAAAGTCTTTGTTGGAAAATTTCAATATGTATAGAGAATCTTAAGTCTAATGTTTAAAGCTGCAATATCACTAGACTATACCAGATTTTATAAATATAGGTGGGGTGGGGCAGTTGAGTACTTTGCCCCCCTTGGCGACGCCTTTAACTACCGGTTCGGAATGCTTAAGAAAAAACCTCCATATTTATCGTAACGTGTTATTTTGTCTTCATTTGCCCTGGCTGATGTTTAAGAGTAACTTTAGTCTAAAACACAAATGCTATCGAGTACGTGTTGGCAACCCTGGAACCTCTCAAGAATTTTAATCTGGCTTTATTCTTCCATTTCTAGTATTATTTTAGCGTTGAAGTGATAGAAAGGTAATTAAATTAAAAGTTAGGTAATTTTCGGTAGGTCGGGTGGAAAATGAGATGGAAAGCAGTCATGATATAAAATGCAATCTCATTCACTGAAGAATTTAATTACGATCAGACAAGGTTTTATTTCAAAAGATTTTACATACAGCGAAAACTTTATATTAAAGCCAATATAAGAATCCAGGCACGTTTTCAGGGGTTAATGCAACGAAAATCCATCACTCAGTTGTATAATGACTTGTTTATTAAATACAAGACTATTTACTTAACTTTCCCTGAGGGGTGAAGCTTCTAACTCAGTCCTATTTGAAGCTCTAGGTATACTTTGAGTGTCCATTAATAGGTGGAACAATTTGCTATCTACTAAAACCATAAAATTAATAGGTTTAACTAAGATTTAATTTTTTAGGACATCAAACAAAGATAATAATATTTTAATAACAAAATATGCTTGTCCCAATTATGGACTTACACGACATTTTCAGACGATACATATAAGGTAAATATAAAATGAAAATTAGATGGTTCTTAAAATACTGTTAACATTAAAATCAACGTTAATGATTTTCTTTAAATCGTCGTTAAGAAAGAAGGGCTACAAACAATACGTATACAGTACATTTTTTGAACTTTCGAATTATTAAAAAAAAATTGCCTTTTTAACAGAGCGAACGGAATACAGGGAGATCAAAACAAGGGCAACGTTCGACAATTGCGAAGTACCACTTCACGTTTCACAGTACCCGCTTTACCGCCTCTGATACAGGCTGATTTAATTACACACCCTTTTTATGTTTTCACTATGCAAAATTTTATTTTACAATTTTTGTTTTAAGTTATTGTTTATCTTTGGAAAAATAATCTAAACTAGTTTTAATCCCAATTAACGCTTAGACTCAGACACAATACTTCTTATCGATGGATGATTTATGGATATCGAACCGGGGATGTCTATAGATAAGCATTAATATTGTAGTCTTTGAAAAAAGTGGTCTTATTATAATATCGAACTTGTCTTGACACATAAAAAACAGACAGCGTCAAATACATAACACCCTACTTTTTGTGTCGGGGGGTTAAAAATATAAGAGCGATTGCACGATTCGCCCCCTCACTAAAAGCACTCCTTTTCGGCTAAGCAAATAGAGTTAGTTGGATAATTTGACGCTAACCCTCCGGGGATTCGAACCCGCATCTGCAGGGAGTGCATCAATTCACTCGTTTAGTCATTCGAAGTAAAGAAATTAGAATAATAATGCATTTTTTGCGCACTCTCCAGACGCATTTGAAATATTTATGAGCTTCCATAGCTTTCCATGCATTTTTATTCCACAGGTTTTTTTGTGTATATAACTAAATAATTTTCATAGAACGCTGTCATTTCCCAATGATAGGATTTTGGGTTAGTCACCGTTAGGGACACACATTGCGTATACTCGTAGCTACGAACTAAATATTCCAGTTTTTTTTATTGTAACAGATCGATGCTTTGGTACTTTAAGAATGATGTCAACCTATTTGGAATTAGATACTTTTGAATTAAGAATATTCAATTATTAAAAAAGACAATGGTGATTCCTGTGCCTTTGAAATTTAAACCCCCACTTAAAGTCTATGAATAAATTGATGAATATATATTTACAATTTTGTATCAGTTATATAGCTCTATGGATTTTGCATACGATTTTATTTAATCAGTTGATAAGTAGCATAAAGCGCCCAATAAACTATCTGCAGTTCAGTCTCTTTCAGTTTTCCTTCGCCGTCCTAATAAAATCTACATCTAGTTGCTATCAAGTTAAGTAAAGCGATGGAAGTCAGGAAGATTTATTAGTGTAGGTGTTAGTTACAATCAATCTTGTTCCGTTGTCTCCTTTCCTACATTTTGTACGGACAAACCAACTTCTTTACCTTCAATGCTGTAAATTGTACTAAACTTTATTGAAAAGTGAAATTAAATTTATTTAAGTACTCTGTATTTAAGAACCCTTATCCACATTCGTGTTGATAACTTTAACTTCGTCGTTATTATTTTCATGACCACGTATTAAACAAGTTTTAACTTCAGTAAAAACTTTAAGATTTGCTCAATCTACATTATTAATTAACATAGTAACTATTATGTTCAAACAAAAACTTCCACTAAAAATGACTCCATTTAATAATCCAGTTATCATTCCAGAAACATTACCTAACCATTTACTATCAGATGGGCTTTATTAATTTACCACCTTACCTATCTATTAATAAACATGTTTTTCCTTTGTTACAGGTTTAGATGCAGAACTGTACTACGTAAGGGAGGGGGTGGTCAACTCATACGCAACCAGTTTTATTGTCCCAGTACCAGCCCATATAGCAGACCTGGAGTTTATGTGGCAGTCCCTAGGGAAGAAACCGGTAAGTTTAATCTAACATTCATGTCTCATTATACATTACTATATTATTGACTGTATAGTCAAATTAAGTTATCGCATTAGCATACTATAATTAAATACATAATATAATTAAAGGATATGATTAAAGAAAATTCTGTCGCAGGTGCTAAGCAACGATATGGTATAAACTAGACCGGTTACCAAAACAATGCGTCGAAGTCGAACCCGGAACCTCAAGTGTAGCAGTAGGCTTATTACACCACTGCGTCGTATTGGTCGTAAATAAACAAACAAAAAAATTATTATAAACATGCTAATAACTCGTGTTATAGCAGTAAGTAAAAGGTCCTTATTCTATGAATGATATTTCGTTTAACCAACTTAAATTAAATGTCAATTACTGAAACCTTCAATAATTAATCAAAACAGTTTATACAGGAACATCGTTAATTCAGAATCTTGTAACATTTATTACGCAAATAAATAATGAATATTAAATGACGAACATTAGCGATTACATCTAACGACTTCCAATTCATCGGAATACGATTCAAAACAAACAAATATCTCGCTATTAAATTCCTAATTATTTCTCTCGGGAATTAATGGGGAAAGCGTTGTTTTAAATTGTGTTAAATAATTTATCTACAACATTTGTTTACATTGAATGGAACACTCTATTCAATTGTACAGGCTTTGTACAAGTAATTTCTAGGCGTTCGCTTCAGAGTTTCCAATTTCTCTAAGAGAGATTTAATTTTAGAAAACAAAGACCTTCGGATTACAAGAACGCTGTAAAGCTCGCTGCAGATGGAGGTAGTAATTTAAAATTTAAGTTGTTCAGTGAAATTAAACGCTTGCGAAATACGCAAACAATTTTCTCCTTATACTCGTAAATTTAATATGTGGTATTTTATCAACATCAGCTCAATCTTCACAAAAAAAGTCTAAATTTTCAGTTCTAAAGTTAAAATTCGACGCACTGTGGCTAAAAACCGCGCCGTAAAATCTTATTCATTTTTAAAGTTCCGTACGCAAAGGGTAAAAAAGGGACCATATTACTATGCCTCCGTAGTACGACTGTCTGTCTGTCTGTCAGTGGGATGTATCTCAGGAACCATTATAATTAGACTCATATTTTTTACACAATATTTATGTTTGTGGCCGCCATAAAAACAAATACTCAAAAAATAAATAAATTATTAATCAAAGATGGCTTTAGTATTTTTTTTTTTTACGAAACTATCTAAAAGAATATAACGTTTTACGCTTTTTTATTTATATAAAATCTGCATTCTACTAAATTTGCAGCGCCGCAACCGCTGCGGTTGAGTTTTAACCGCGCCGTGAGGTAACCTTAACATTTTCTATCCTCGGGATTGAAAAGAATTGAGGACTTTAGTGTTGACTACGCTTAACGTAGCGGGCTTTATTGTAAGCAGTATCGTATCTCGTATTCGCCTGCGACACTGAAGTTATTGTTATATTCCGTACTAACTCTTCAAGCAGGAATTTTACAAACTAGGCTAATAGTTTTACTAGAGACAGTACTGGAAATCGTATGAATTGACCTATAAGTTCTCGCGTATAAATTAATTGCTTATCCCAACCGCATTGTTCTATCAATAGGAAAATTTTAAATTACCGAAAGTTTCACTCGTGCATTTTCTGTTTGTGTTTAATATTAATTAAACTTCCGTGGTTAATCCCGTGTTTTGAATAGATGGAAATTAAATGTCATATCTGAATGACGTAGGTAGTTGAATGTTTAAATAGCTTTTGACTATGAACATATCTACTAATGTCCCATTTGCTTAGCTTTATTTTTAAAATAGGTACTGTTAAAGTTATTTTAATATTTTATTACGATCAAGTAAACGATCCTTTAAAATACCTTTAAAATTAATAATTTAAAAATCCTCTTGATATTTTCATTAGAACAAATTAATTACTTTTAACTACAAAACAAAATGTCAAATGCAAAACAATAAACAAATTGCAAAATCCAGCCAAAAAACAAGAAATCTAATCATGTGGTTCACTATAGGATATAAAGTAAAAATTGATTTATTTGTGTAAATTCTATATTCAAAATAGGATGTTTCGTACAAATTTAAGTTATTATTATAATATTAATTAGTTTCAATGTTTTAAATTTTAAACGAAAAGCCCTAAATCACTTGGCTGTTTCCAACCCAAATTTGAAAGAAGAAAATCAGTTTCCTATCCATAAATCGGAGGGTTTCTTAATAGTTTTAGTTTTAAACGTAGACGCGATCGTGACGTATTCGTGAAAACACAGTCAAGGTAATGTTTGTGTACAGTTGGCGTACAGCATGGGCATAGAGTATGAGAGCCGAGGTGCGATGCTCCCGCCGCAGGTCAACATATCCGAAAAGGGCCTCGTGCCTACCACACTGCAGACTTTCAGGTATGAAAACAAGCTTATTTCTCCCTAGCTTACACATAGAAGACCCAGTTGCAATAACACAAACTGATCTTATGAATTAATAACTATAAATCACAGCTCATTCAAATTCAATAAGCATTTTGTTTTCACTTTTTTTGTTGGAATATACATAATATAAATAGAAATGATTTTGATTGGCCCGCTAGAAAACACATAGTTGTAATCACTTTCTACTATTTAAAATGTGTGTGTGTTAAAAATATTATCTAAAATCATCGCCTCCAATTTTGAAATTGGTTATAACTGTATAATGTTCTTCAAATAAAGATTCAATTTCCTTTAATCGTTATTGAAAATACATGAAGACATGATGAATATAAATAACAAGTGTGATTTTAGGTAATATAATGTGTTAACCAACGAGAAACCAAAAGATGTTAACAAATCTTTAAAAAAAGTTTGTTTGGCGACTATCCTAATCTATTGAGGTACATATTTACATAAGCAGATATAAGCTTTTGATTTCTTAAGTGTTTCTCTAATAAATTTTATTTAAAAGTTTTCTCATCAACTACTTCTTGTTTACCAGGGTAAGGTTACCATGTACTGGTACCAGAAGTGCTGAGATCCTGGTGTCCATTCAGCTGAACATATCCTCACCGGAGCGAGCTCACAAGGACGTCAGATTACAGTTCAAGAGGAACAAAATATGCTGGAAAGGTATGTAGAAACCACAAAAAAAAATCGTTCAATTTTTCGTAGGTTACTTTCTGGGGGTCTGAACTGAACGGGTTCTTATCACCAAGTCTTCGCTGTACGTTCGTACCTCCATGTGTTAGCGGACTGTATTCCATAATAGGTAGACAGTTGAAATCAAGTAGCTAGCTGCATTATTCGTTGATCTTGAGATCAAAGGACGCCACTGTTAATCATGGTAAACAGAGTTGTAGTATTGGGATAGAGTAGCGGGTATACTTCGATTTTTTACAGAAATTGTATCAGCAGCCAACATCACCACACCAAAAAATCCTTTTTTTTTTCGACGATTTTGCTTAGTCTTAATTATCGCTATTTTTCCCTAATAGGTAGATGGTATAGAAATCGTGCATTGTATGCAGAAAAACATAAAAACCAACGAATAAAAAATATTGATAAAAAGAAGTTGCAAAAAAGTAATAAAAACACTTGAAGACCGCAATAACACCCTAAAATATTTGAATAATGGTGAAACTTACACAGTTTTTCACCCCAACGACAAATCATTTTACTGCGTCCAATAAGTGCAGTAAAAATTGAATAAAGCCATATAAAACCCGAGTTTGCAGTATGAAGCATTTCGTATAAAATAAAACTGTGGGTTAATTCAAGATTAAATCGTTATCGTGTCGTTTTAACGCAACCGTTATTAAATTAAATATTTTAATATAAAAATGAGAACACCAATAAATAGTATTTTAAATTGCAACAGTTTAATCTAAGCAGGTTATGTCAGTTTGTATAAATAATTGAAAGAATAATGTAAAAAGTAATCGTATTAATGAAAATTCCTTCCCAGCAATCAAACAGTTGGCAGACTAACATAATTTATTACAATAGTCTTCGTTTTCGTCACGATAGCGACTGAGAAGTGTTTTTATGAGGACAGTTGTAATATTCTGTGTCTAGAGCAATAATAATAACAGTAAATTTTGGCAGTTTGCCGATTGTAGGTGATGCAGAGGGGGAGATATTACTCACTATGAATCTGAAAAGGCTTACAAATTACACTGGATTGCTTTATGTATACTGCGAGCTTGAATATAGGCTTTTTATGACTGCATTATTAATGTTTTTTTTCGTCAATTCTTATTAACCGACTTCAAAAAAAGGTGGAGGTGACTGTTTTTTTTTGCTATTACGATCGGGATTTTTTTCTAGGATTTGTATTTTTTTTTTTTGGATTCACAAATACGTCAATATTTTTTTCTGTTTCAAATAGATAGCATGGCTGAACTGTGTAAAACCTTAAACCTGAATATGTTTATGAAACCGATTGATTTTGATGATTTATCAAAAATTATTTTTTTCTTAACAAAATAACAATATCGACATTGAAATACTTACACACATTGACTCAGCCTCGCTCTTGGTGCAAAACAGCGAAATTCAGTATTTAAAAATCCACAGATTTTACACAAATTCCATAAATTATTATTTATCTATTCAATGACCGTCAATAATTTAACAGGAAACCCCGATAATTGAATTATTTCAAACATAACAAAAACATAAAAATTAAAAATAAATACAAATTCCAAATATAGATAAATAAAATCATAATATTATGCTCAAATATGTCTAAAAATTACTGTAACTAGCAGATTTAATAAAAATATCAGTGTGAACTTTGCTTTAAACTCGACGAATGTAACCTTTACTTGAAAAGGAAAGCTGAATTTACAACTCAAATAAAAGTACAATAGAACAATCGATACTTCCTTGTAAACACATTAAAAGAGGGGAGACCTCTAGCCCTTACACATCTTTATCCTCTAAAGCGAGATTCACACCATGACCAGTACTGTGTACAGTACTGCTACTGCTTAGTTCGTCTATTAATACCAAACAAATCATAACACAGAAATTATTTCACTGTTATTTTGAATCATTTATTTACATTTAATGAATAAGTTGTCATAAATTTATAACGGAAGTAACTAATTTTGTATTATCTTCAATGACTGTGGTTTAAAAAAAATCATTTTTAAACACCCAACAAAAATATATTTTGTGCAAACTTTTTTGCTGTGCAGCTTACCATTAACCAAGACAGATACGGTCTTAAATTACTTACTTCGTGTAAACTTTTCTTTTACTTTATCCCTTGCAAATATCCTGTTGCGTCTACGGAACTGTACATGCTAATAAAGCAGTGATTTGTGTGCGTAAACCTCGATAAGTGGGGTTGAGTCTGTGTGAACTTCCGAAGGTGTCCATATTATTCAGCTTTCTATTGTAAAGATAGACAATAAAAGATAGACATTGTTAAATTTTTCGTTCTAACTACATTAAGATGCGTCCAGCCATATCACGATGAACCAAATGAGTATTAGGAATAATCTTCAAATAGAAACTCGCATCGATTTGCCCAACTTAGGGCATTGGGCACATTACGAAACAATCGACTGTACCACGAATTACCGGCACCTCGCGCTCTGCCCAGGCATATCTCGACAGCCTAAACCATAAATAAATAACATAAGAAACTGTGAATGTAAAGGCAGTTATTAACGATAGCGTTCATTTAACAAGCGCCTAGGTATGCCAACAAAACGTTGTTGACATAGCTAACGTATGATTAAAAGCTCATCAAAAGGAAAACGGCGTGAACTTTGTATTATAGACCAATAACCTATAATAAATATAGATCTAATGAATTCTTTACCCAAAGCGTGAGGTAAACAAATAGGTTTTGCTATTAAGTCTTAATAAGCAACGAATAATATTGCCCAGACTATATTTATTTTATACTAACACAATTTCGAGAACAATAACAGTATCAAATAAGTCAAATTTGAAGAAATGGTGAAGACAACATGCAAAAACAATTAAAACTTTAGAAACGTTAATAATCGAGTAAACATTTAGGCTAATAATGAATGCCCAAACATGTCATAACTTAATTTATATATTTCAGGACTTACTAGTTCATCCTAACTTGAGCAGAAATATATTTTGTGCTTACATTTGATTTTGCTACAAAATTCTATATTTTTTTTTTTTTTTTTTGTATTTACATTGTCTTAGAGTCAAAGTGGTTTTAGGAAGTAATTTAAATGAAATCGCTTTTATAATTTCCGCTTTTTTTTTCAATAAAAACGTTTCCGTTTCATTAATATTCAGTTTCCTTGAGTTGATAATGGAATTCTTAGCATCTTTGACACCTCATTGCGTATTTCGATTAGCATTTTTTACTTTCCCCGGGTTTTTGAGTCCGAAATCCTGATGGCTGTTTATTAATTGAAATAAAATGTGTCAGAATCAGAAACGTTCGCATTTTAAAATTTAAATCCATCCCTCGGAACCCTTTACTTCCGTCGATGTCCGTTACAAATTAAATTTGGACGAAATTAAATTTTGACCTTTTGAATCAAACAAGCCAGATTAATTAGAGGATTAATTTATTTTTATGAAATTTCCCGAGCAAGGATTCAGAGATCAGGAGTTTTATTAAATACACTTTGATGAAAAGTACTTTTAAGAGCCTGTTTAAATATTAATTTGTAACGATGACAGATTTAAATTCGCTAACTTTGTTTTTACTTTAGAATTTACGTGAAAATGTTCTATTTACAAACAATAGAACTGTCTGATATTGAATAACTTTATTAAATAACTCGATGTTTCATACAATACTAGGCATGCCTTTTAAGTTCTATCGTTTCCATACTTCCCAGCAATTTCGAATTTGGAACTTTTCTATATTCGTGTGTTTTAATTTTGTATCTCAAAACAGTTGAAAGTATTAGGATTAATGCTATCGTTTAGTCACAGCGTCGATTGGAATCTGTCAGGTTATGGACAAAAATGAATCTTTCGAATTAAAATGTTCGTGCAATAATTTTCTACAACTTTACACTTTAGCTTGAGTGTTTTGCACGGCTTCAGTGTTTTGAAGAGCTAACGTCTGTGTTCAGCGATGAAGCCCCATGCCTGCGGACTGTCGAACGCTGGTATTTAGAATTTCAGCGTAGACACTAGTGTTAGTGACAAATCTCGCAAAGGACGCCCAAAATCCGCCTTCACTGAAGATAACATTATTGCTGTGAGACCTATAATTTTCGAAGATCATCATGTGACATATCGATAGATAGAAGCTATATTGGTATCTCAGGAACAACCATTCAGAAGATCTTGCATGAAGCGCTTGGTGTGAGAAAGCTAGTTTGCCGTTGGGTACCGCATCTGCTTTCCGACGATCACAAGGCGGCCCGCGTGGTGTAGGAAAACTCTGCAAAGGTTCAACCGAGGAGAGTCACATCACGTCTACGACATTATCATTAGTGACGAATCTTGGATCTATGCCTACGATCCTGATTCCAAACAACAATCTACAATCTGGGTCTTTCAAGACGAGCCAAAGCCGAAGTTGTTCGTTCTCGAAGCATTTCAAAGGTCACGTTCGTTGGAAAAACCGACCATGTTGCGACTATTGCACTTGAAGATCGTAGAAAGGTTAACGCAGAGTGGTATACCACAGTTTATTTACCACAAGTCATCGCCGAACTTCGAAAATCTATCTCAAAGCGACGCATTATCCTGCGCCACGACAACACAAGCTCACATAGCGCTCGTAAAACGATTGAGTATTTGAAGCAGGAAAAAGTAGAAAATCTTGACCATCCTCCATACAGTCCTGACCTAAGCCCTAACGATTTCTTTTTATTTCCTAAAATTAAGAAAAATCTTCGTGGTCTTCAAAGGTTCCAGTCCGGTGAAGAAGCAATCGACGCTTTCAAGTAAGCCATCTTGAACACCTCCACTTTAGAGTGGAAAAAATGTTATAATAACTTTGAAAAACAATAAAAATACGATAAGGTTCAAGTTGTGCTTTTCTACACTTAAAAGGCATGCCTCGTAATATAGTTTCTGAGAGCCTAAATAATGTGTTAGGTGTGGCAACTTTGTTTGTAAAATAAGATATTCTAAGATTTTATTGTATTAGTTAAAGGACAAACGGTACAACTTATTCAAATTAATAAGTGTAATTTTTGCAGCTCTTCAACGGACTAGATCGCTATTTTTTTGGTCGGTCTCTTTGTTACTAGATAAACTTTTTATCTATAAGATACTTATAACGGACCAAATTCATATTGATAGCAAAAAATCCCTGTTTCGAATAAGAAGTATAGCTTTTTAGGGATCCCTAACCAAAGGGTAAAAAACGGGACCCTATTACTGAGCCTCCGCTATCAGTCCGTCCGTCTTCCATCAGTCAGCGGGCTGTATCTCATAAACCATAACAGCTAAACTCATGAAATTTTGCTATAACAACAAAAAATAATAAAGAAATTATAAAAATAAAGGGGGCTCCCATATATTTAACTTAATTTTCACAAAAAATTTTGCTTGTCCTGGTTTCTATTACAATACTATCTAAAAATTACATGATGTTTAAATGTATAATACAGACGGAATCCATCATGCGCGAGCCCAACTCACACTTAACGACTATTGGTCGTTAGCGTTGATGTGTGTGTTGAGCACAAATAACTAAAATTTGCTTACCTACTCTCGATTCTTTTATCTAGCCTGTCTTCTAACATGATCTTTTCATCAGGTCTATCAACGATAGTAGCGCACAATGAGACCGCAAGGCTAGCAGGGGACGCATCAGGAGGGTCGGGAGGTGTTTTATTTGCTGCTGGTGGGTGTGCTGCAGCAGCACTGGCTTTACTGGGAGCAGCGGCCGCAGCCGGTACCTTGTACCGACGCGGAAACAAGGCTAGGCATCATGACTCTATACAGTAAGTTTAGCTTAAACGTGACTATGGAGTTTGTTGAATAATTTTGACGAATAAAAGTGATCTTTATGTGATTTCGATACATGACTAATACATGTTCAATTCCTGATGCTATTATATATTGTATGGGTTACCAGTGTAATGATCCAAAATCAATATGAAAGAAAAGTAGTGCTGAGATTGAGTGTACTTGGTTGGCAACACGGGGTTGAGGTCTATGTGCTGAGATAACCGCCTACTTTCAAATAAATTGTATTCATGTTTCCACCATAAAAATTTTGCGTGTTAATTTTAAAAATATATCGAAATATTTAAAGAATTAGTTCCCATTTCAAAATCAGGTTAAGTCTCCAAAGAGTTTTAAAAGAAATTATCTCGCTTTTGAACTTCATTTCAGTTAATTGTGTAGAAAGTTCCCGGAAAATTGTTTTTGAATTTTCGTTGTCGAACAAAAATGGAGTCGAAATCGTGTTTTCAATATGAAAAGTTACTTTTTGTATAAAATTTACTTAAATGGGCTTTGAATGAGTTTACTTAAGGCGTGGACTTAAGATTGTCGAGTACCTTTGCTAAAGCAAAAGTAATTATGATTAAATTGTGTCGACGAAATTTGTTTTAAACAAATACTTGATGCCTAAAATGAATTTATGTTTATTGTCTATTACATTAAATATCTGACTCAGGCTATTTCTCTGAAACATTACTTAGTAGAGAATTTAGGGAAATCGAATTTGTACCTAAAATTTCAATTGAACCTTCTCTCATAAACTTGTACTCTTATGAATGCTTAATGGTTTTGTATGCTTTATGAGAAATGGTTTTAAAATCCGTCATTAAAATGATGAAACCTAGAAAAGCCATCGTGTGTTTGTTGCCGAACTATATAGGTACGAGTGTATACCTTATGCAAATCAATATTACACCGAAATTATAGTTCAAGTCATGAGATTTGTCGAAATTTAAAAGCTAACGACCGAATCTCGTATAACTAGCAATTTTTAACTAAAATATGGGATTGTAACATCATAAACAACAAGGCCAAAGTCGTTTTGGTATATGTGCTCATTTGTTCCAGTACATCATACACGACTGCTGCGTATGGAAGCCATCAGAACGTGCTTCTCCGTCTTGACACTTTGGGTAGACCGCCAAGCTCAACTGGATCCTATGCCACCATAGCCAGTCTTCATAAGTTCCCTTTTGGTAAGTACTTTTTAAAAGCATAAACAGAAAAACAAAAACAAAAGTGACACTTAAAGCAAAAGGCATACCATTGTTACAGTCAGATTGAAAATTTGTTTTTTATTCTTTTAAACTAAATCCCACAGCTTTTGAGACGTATTTTGCTTTTGATATGTAAATTATTTAAAATATCATCATTTAAAATTGACCAGTGCCTCTATTCTACAGAATAGCAAAAGTCAAAATGTTTTTATTCGAATAGACTTAAAATAAGCTCTTTCAAATCGTCATTTTTTACTACCACCGGTTCGGAATGGTATTTCTAATGCTATTTAATTCCATATATCTTTATCCTCTTCATAATTTTGAATTTGATAGTAAGCCTTTTTAATTAAAATTAGTTTTACATAATGCTTAAATTTAATATCTAAAATTTCTGTTACATTTCTTGGTATTTTATTATAAAACGCACGCAATTTTAAACGCAGTTTAAAATTAATCGATTTAAAATACTTTTTTCACATTTGGTCTAAATGTAGCTTTAATTTCTTACAGTTTTTTTCTCTCTACAACCTTCATCTCTACTGAAGTTGATTTTCATATCTCTTCTGATATATATTGGCTTCAATAACAACTAGTTGTGTACTGCTTTTTTACTATTAAAGTGTTAACTAAGAATTTGGTTTTATTCCACAGGTAGCAGAAGGTCACCGTCTCCGTACGCGACGACGCATATAAGCGAGCATGTGTACGCCAAACCGGAGTCTAGAGTTTCATACTATGCAGCCTCTAACCTCACACACGTGTCTCAGGTAAGAAGCTACATTTGTTTATTCTTAATTGATTTTTGAAAAATCCTATAGGCATGATCAAATGTTTATCTGTTGAATCGCTTTTACTTACATTTATTAATCCTATAAAAGTTGTAGAATTTATATACGTAGTATTCAAAAATACATTTTGATCAAAAGAATAAAAGGTTTCATTGCGTATACCATATGTGACTAAAATCTAAATCTTGTAGCCAAGCATAACAAAGGATAGCTAACAAAAACAGATATTACATCCAATAACCAAATTCCTTCAAACGCCAGAAGAAACAAAGATTAATGTTCTTGATTTAACTCAGACCACATTCTATTCGAATCTTTACACAACATTAACCAATGGGTGATGACCCTAAAACATTTGGCACCAAGCATTGGATTCTGCTACGGAATTTGCCCTATAAATTTACCACTGTCGTAGTAGATTTAGGGTTACACATTACCCAGTTAATGCATTTAGAGCTTTCAAGTAAAAAACAACGTAAACAGATTTTATATCTACTTTTTTAATGCGGTTAATAAATTCACTTTTTACTACGTACTACGGAACGCTACGGTCGTATGTAGTAATTTACTACGGGGATAGGAATGCTACGCACGCATTATACATTCAAAAGAGATCAAGCGTTGAGTATGAAGTGCTGGTTGACTGTAAATAGAAAATATATTCAAACAACGGGTTTTATTATTTCAAATATACATTTCTACATGTTTTAGAAGACTTTCGTATCTACATACAAAAGTGTTGCGCCGCACTTATGACTTAATTAAAAGGTTATATTAAACCTGTTTTTGAACTAAAACATGTAGAAGTTTTAAGGATACTATAACTAGGACGTATTGTCAAACAATGAGTGCACAGATAACACTGATATCACGTTAGACAAAGGCCGATGGTTGGTGGTTCTGATATGGGCTTATCCGTCTACCACAAACCGCAGTATCTGGCAACCCACGCATCCTGAATCAGGGATGGCCGCAAATAAATAGCCAACATTACGCGGCTCGATCTTTGCCTTGCCCTCACCAAGAAACCACACAATCGCACATAATGTATACTTACAACGTATGTTGGTGAATTTCTGTGTACAACTGTAAACTTGTTTCTTTGAAAGAATTATGCTTTGGTTGTTCCATTATAAATGATTTAAAAATATTCATTTTACTTTATTCTTTTTTCAAATTACTTTGTATAATTTTTTATTTGGTAAAAAAATGTTTTTTATGTCCTTACAGTTCCTTGTTTCATTCTCAAATTTATAATTTTAATGTACATTTTGTGTGGATTTTAGTAATCCAATTTGCTTTTGGTATCTTAATATTTTTTTAATTACCTGACAAAATTTATTAAAGAAACGTTAACTACAATTAAATAGCGAATGCCAGATCTAAACTTTAATAAATTCCCCTTTATTGAAACATACCCTTATTGCACTGCGCCCTTTTGTACATTCCTTCAAAATTGTGCATAATGTAGGTGCTTTACCTCATTAAAGATCCAATTTGAGTGAAGTTACCCTAACCTTGAGGCGAGGGGGTGGAAGGGGATGCAGGTGATACAAACGAAACGCAATTAGCGATCTTCTTCGTCTCAGACATTCGTTCAGACGGGATCTAGAGAGAATGGATACATCTCAGCCCAGACCATTCAAGTCTTAGTGAGGTTTGAATGTCCATTACCAAAGCTCAAACCTTATTCTTTATTTTAGAGTAAATGTGTGTGTGTGTGTAGAATATAGTCCAATTCGGGGAAGACGTGTTTCTGGAACTTCTATATGTTTCATTTATGAACATATTTGTACTCTTAGTTGAATTCTATATTGTTTGTTTTCTGACTACATACTGACCGTCATTGTTGTATACAATAGGTTTTATTTTTATTTAAGGAGTAAATAAATTTATTTTAGGCAAATTCCGCACATCAGTTTATTATGAAAATTTTAAATCAGAATTAATTAATTTCATATTGGTAAATCGTATCTAGAGATATAAATCATTATTATTGGTCTTGGCACGGGGCTGCGTTTTTAATTTGCACCCCCTTTTGTCTGCAAATTTATCGCGTCGCTGCAAGTCTTATGAAAATATAAATTAGTGCTCGGAAAGGAGCGACTAATAAACCCTTATCAATTTATATGATTTAAAAATGAAGTTTTAAGAAATATCCGACTCCACCTTCTAAGTGATAATTTAAATTATTTTATAGGATCAAATTAAAAAAATTAACTCGAAGGATAAGTTTATTTACGTTTACTAGTTAAGGATGGATGAGTAAAATTTTGAAAATTGGTAAAAAAATTGTATTAAATAAAAAAGGTGTCATAGAAAGCTTCTAATCATTTGTATAAAAAACTATACAGGTTAATCAAAGGGGCTACTAGAGTATCTACTTAAAACCAATGATTTTACAAGATTTTGAGAACCATTTTACCTCTGCTTCATGACTCAATGTTTTTATTGTTATGTTTGAGGTGTAATGATTAAGGATAAATTTTAATTTTTAGAATAACACAATTACTTACCCAATCAATATTTAAAATCTTATAAATAAACTTATTCCAATATTTACTTCCTGCCTCCCTTTCAAATCAAACAAACAAAGGTTTATTTAGATTGCTTGCAGTTGTAATTATTTTGTTTTCAAGTATCGCACCAAAACAGAAATTTAATCCATTCTCTTGCTAAAGTCATCTTTAATTGTATGTAACAAAGCTTTAACTTTTCAACTTAGTTGCGCTCTTCCTTCTGAAGTTCAGCTAATGAAAGAAAGTTACACCTACTGTTCCAAGTTTTAACTTACACAAAATATTGTAAATTTTCGTCTTGAACTTGACTTATTCCTTTTTTAATTTGAACGTCTAAAGAGCAGGTTTAGGTTTAAAGGCATATATTTTCATCAAGACTCACATGTGCCACTTACATGAGAACTTAAATGTCGGTAAATTATTATTTTTAAAGTAAATTTTTAAATTATTTTTAATATTTTGTTATGAATTAAATTAAAATGCTTGATAATTATGGTTAAAATTAAGTTAATTTTTTGATATTCATATATGATAAACAGAAATGTGACATTATTGTTGATTTGGGCTAACTTTTTTAAAAGTTACTGAGACCAATATGAATCGATTCATCGTTTTACTATATATCAGTGTACAAAAATATGACAGTAATAAATTTCTTAAGTTGCTTACAAACTAAGTAAAATGCTATCCATCTTTATAAAACTCGATTAGGATATCATTTCGTGCCGGTCGGTACACCCAATGCAATTACTAAGATAGCACCTGCAACTTCATATTTTATCCAATGATTACTCATCTCCACGAAACTGGAATAAGGAACTTAATGCAATGTTTTTACAGGTCAAAATAGATCGGTCAGTGAGTCTCTGAAACAACGTTAAGTAGATGGATGGAGTTTGCAAACAGATAATGACTTTGGGTGATAATAAATGTTTGTAGAAACCGTGTCAAGTTATATTTGTTACACATTGTTCTCGGCCTTTTGCCGAAATAGGATTTTACTATATTTCTACTTATGGTTACATATTTTGAATTTTATATCTGACATACACACACAGACTCACGCCTTAGTCCAATAAAAGGAAGAGACGATATTTACATACTCCTTTCACTTCCTCCACATCCATGCATCTCTTCATACACAGACGATGGCTACGGGTACTCTTGACCTGCCTTTCGTCAGAACGTTTATGGTTTTTATTTGAAAGCAGAACTAAAAACTATCAATTTTTTTTACAAATTTTGTTGTGGTTCGTTTTGTATATTTGAACCTACCTTTAACTTAATTTTAGAGGTTCTATATTCGACTTTATGTATATTTTTTGTCAGCAAACCTTAACCAAGGACAGGATAACGGACCCTGCAGAACAGTTGCGAATGCTGACGACGCCTCGGTCTAACATCAGACTCGAGATACTTGTACACGAGGGCACATTCGGCAAGGTCTACAAGGGAGTGTACAAGAAAGGAGACAACTATGAAGAAGTCATCGTGAAAACTGTTTCAGGTACTTACGTCATAAATTATGAAAATTTTGGTAGTCTACCAATCAAAAGAGTTTTTCTAACTCAGCATTGATTAAAAATAATATTCATACGTAAATTCACACTTAGCCTGACGCCTTGTTTAAAGGTTGTTATTAAAAATCTAACACGTGTTTAATGCCATCTTTTTTATTAAACCCTAGTCAATTTATTTTTCAGAGTTAAAATAAAAGTACCTCGTCTAAATTAGAAACCTTTTATCTGTACCTACATACTATAGGCAAATCATTTTTACTCAAACAAAATCACCTCATCGGGTATAATTTATTTCACCATACTTCGAATTCTAATTGTATTTTTTTCGTTTCGTTATTTGATTGAACTCTTCTGATTTTTGAAATTAATTTAGGTTAGACACTAGAATACCTTGTACGAGTAAGAGCGAGATGGATTCTCTCACGAAGGGTTTTGTTCCAATTACCTATTACCATTCAAACGATACACCGATTGTTAAGGTCAAACAAGGTCGAGGTTTACTGACGCAGAACCCTTATAACTTAATTTATTGTAACGGACATACAGATATTAATTTAGTTGCACGCTTAATTCTATTTTTTCTTTACTCTGATCTTTTTTAGGGTTCCGTACCCACAGTGTGAAATAGAATATTATTTATAAGTCTCCTTCCGCCCATCTATGAGCGGGCTGTTTCACATGGTCCATTACTTTCTGAGAACGTCTTTTTTTGTTCCCATTATAGCACCCAATACTGAAAACAAAAAATCGAAAAAACACGTTTCTTTTAAGGATTTCCTTAAATCAGTGTTTCAATGTTTTATTTCTTTTACAAATATGTAAGTAAATTGTTTAATCTTGTACGGTGGTACGGGCCCTTCATGTGCGAGCCCGACACACACATGACGGGTTTTTCATGTAGCTGAAGATACACGTTTTCCATATCATCCGGAGTAGCAACTAATAATAAAGTTTCAAGGCCAACAAGTCAAAATTTTGTTACTGTAAAATAAAACAGAGTTAAATAAAGAAACTTCAGAAGTAACATCATTTTTCAATTAATTACTACGAAATTTTCCTATCATAAATCATTTTGAAGTTCTAATTTTCTGTTTCTAAAATCAACCCCTTAAATCACGTTTTATGCCCAGTTATTTACCGTAAATTGAACTTTAGATGAAGCTTTTGTGAGAAATTTGAAGTACCCATTGGGTTCACTTATCGTATCTGCAGAGTTAGTTACAATAAATAATGCAGATTTATTATTAATGTAAACTTTTTCCATAACAAAAAAAAACAATTTGTAAGAT
This sequence comes from Choreutis nemorana, assembly GCA_949316135.1. Taxonomy (NCBI): domain Eukaryota; kingdom Metazoa; phylum Arthropoda; class Insecta; order Lepidoptera; family Choreutidae; genus Choreutis; species Choreutis nemorana. The sequence continues at coordinate 9,338,453 of OX438598.1, forward strand.
TTGTAAGAACATTGGTAGTTTTAGACATTTTGTAAAATAAATCCTCCATAAAAAATCTATAATAAATACAATAAAAATAGTGTAAGACTTTCACCGGAAATTGAACCCTAGACTGTCATGCTATAGCATGCATATTAAAAACCTCGGATTTTTTTTTTTATATTCAGCAATACCAAAAACTACTGCATCGAGTATTGCAGACTTTTCTATGCGGTAACGAAAACACCGTGACGTTACTAACTGCAATATTGATTGCCAAAGAATATTGGTTGGTAAAAATGAGGTCGTTCGCTATCCATGCATGCAATTTAATTTCATATCAACGTGATTTATCAAAAAACTTTGAAAACTTCTACCCTTTTTCATCGATAGTTTGTAAATTTTTCGATTTTATTTTATAAACATTGTTAAATTGGCTGAGTCTGAAATTGAATTTTAATATTCTATGCTTTAAAAGCGCTACAGTAAAATGCAGCTTGAATAAAAATATAATTAGCATATTGTAAGGACATATATTTTTAATGTTACATAAAATACAGTACAATTTTAAAGTTAATCAGGTTAGTTAATTTTTAATTTTCTGCCTTTTTTATGAAATAAAATCAATGCTTCGAAATAAATTTTATCAATAAGCAGCAATTTTTTTTCAAATCCTAATTCGGTCTATTTTTACCTGGCATACTCGTAGATGCAGCATCAGCCATGCAAGCAGCTTTGCTGGTGGCTGAAGGCCTCCGGCTGTGTGGTCTGATCCACGCCAACGTCTTGGCTCCAATGGCAGCTTGCGCTGAAGAAGCCAGGAAACCATTGCTAGTCTACTGCTGTCCTTCACACTCTTCAAACTTGAAAAGGTATTGTGAAAAGTTGTACTTGAATTTCTAAAGATCTATTGATTATTTTCAGGATCCTTGTTTTATTTGTTTCTCTAGCCTAACATTACCGCCTGGACTACAAAACAATATTAAATGCTGTATAACTAAATACCTGCGTCTTAGGAAAAAAATATTTCGGGTAAACCTGCCTTACATTCTATTAAATGTTGCATAAAAGTTCTTGATAGATTGGTTTTGGCTCTTCCAAGAAGTATCTTATAGTTTTAAAACTGATGCATGCAATATAGAAATATATTTGTCTCGTTCATCACAAATTGTAAATGCCGAATACATGATTTAAAAAAAGAATCCCACATAACTAACTATCCTACAGTTTTAATAAGGTAAGCCTTTGTATAGGTTCCTGACATCATGTCGTCTTGGTCAGCAAGCGGCGCCGGCGACCCGCGAGCTTGTAGAGCTCGGCGCGCAAGTGGCGTGCGGGCTCTCGTACTTGCACGTACAGCGGTTCGTACACGCTGATGTCGCTGCTAGGAACTGCGTGTAAGTAGCATGAAAATTATTTATTAGAAGATGAAGAATTACTTGTTGGATACTAAGTAAAGTTACTGTACAATTCATGGTAGATTGTCTTGGTTCAAAAGTTTATATACAAACACAGACACACACATGGATAGTTAAAACAACTACACCACGACTTCTTATTTGATGAAATTGTAGAATATATTGTAAAAGTGACCCAATACAAGGTGAAGGATTATTTTTATATCCTATCGTATTTCTGGCTCTTGTTCTACTTTGGAACCGTTTTGTCTTAGGGTGGATGAGAAGTTAAGACTGAAGGTGACTGACAACGGCTTATCACGAGACTTGTTCCCTGACGATTACCACTGTCTCGGAGACAACGAGAATCGACCTGTCAAGTGGATGGCACCGGAAACCCTTCTACACAATCAGTACACCACCTCTTCTGATGTTGTGAGTTCGTCGCAAGTATTTAGTTTCTATTTTAGGTCTTGTTTTTAATTAAATTCGAAGATTAAGGTTTCTTGATGGAAAACGAATTTTCCTTTCCTTCTCAATTTTTTCTCAACTCTTTAAAATACCATCAAAGTACCATACTATACCATTCTCCAGAGAAGTCCAGTGAAAGCTGTTACTTTTGACCGTACATGTACCTCGAATAATTGTCAATAATTTTCATGAAAAAAATTATTCTTAAAGATTACATAGTTAAGAGACATATTCCACATTTAAGTGGTGCCCACTTTTTGAATAACTTGACCAGCTGCTTATCAATTTACTAGTGGTCGTTGGGCATCACTCTTTGGGAGCTGTCGACATTGGGCGCTTCTCCATTGGCAGAGCTGGACGCAGCTGATGTAGGCGCCTTCCTCAGCGGAGGGTACAGACCTTCACAGTCGCATAACTGTCCAGATGAACTGTAAGTTAATACCCTACAAACACATACATTGGTCAGTCAGAAAAATCTTGTCCTAGCAACATCATCCAAATTTTTATTCTAGTAATATCCATTATATGTCACATTATTAGTTACTAAGGGGATTAATTATTAAAAAATTGTAGCTAAGCATTTTGATTTTAGGTTTAGGGTTTAGGACACATTCATACATGCTTTTTTTGTCATTCCTAAAGTCTCCTTAAAGTGTTACCTCATGTAATTTGTCCAAAGGTACGGTCTGATGTCCTGGTGCTGGACCCTGTCTCCATCATCACGACCGACGGCACCACAACTCTTAGCAGCATTACACGACTTTAGGCAAGCCCTTAGTACTTATATCTAAATGCTCTAGAGAAATAACTTCTGGATCTTCAAGTTTCTACTATCAGGCTATCTGGAGAAAGGGATTGTTTAGAGGGAAGTAGAGTAATAAAAGATTTTGTACTTATAAAAACTCTTTCGCGATGTCTGAGTATTGTTTCCTCAGTTTAAAGAACAGTGTACCTATCTGCTTGTTATCTATACAATATAATACATACAAAATATTAAATAACAACCATCGATCGATCTAAAAATAGAAGATCGCTGATAACATGATATTGGTATGGATATAGTATTGAAATATTAATAGTACCTTCAAATAAGAGATCGATGTAGTGATTACATTTAAATAACTTTACAAAAAACTGCAAACAAAACAAGACATTCGAATGTTTGAAAATTGTATTAATGAGTACGAGTTAGAACTCGCGTTAAGTATTCTATTGTATTTTTTGCAGCACTAAATTTTGTTGACTTCATTTACTAAATTACCTAGTCTCGTTTCTTTTTAAGCATAGTCCATATTTATTTATCTGCAAATTTCTTGGCACTCCACATAGTGATCTTTTCAGCGGATACCGATGTGCCTGGGGTGATAATTTACAGATTTTTGTAAATTTTGATTACAAATTACCAAAAAAATAATTTTATTTAAACCAAAGGTAAAGTAAGAATAGTCGCTAGAACGAGTTTAACGTACTTTGTACTTAAAAAGTGATATTTTATTAAAACAATAGTAAAATATAGAAAATAAGAGACAATGTCTCCCACATAGGAAGTAAGACACCAAAAATTTTGTAGGAAATAAAAATTCAAACGCCCATTTGTTTAGAAAGTTAAAAATTTTGCACTCCCCTGGAATTGGCGTGATCATAAAATAACATAGAATGTAAATAGACCAATAAATTATAATAAGTAATTTTGATACTCATAAGAAAATGATGTATATATAAAAAATTCAATGCAAAGGAATTTTAATTTAACATACTATAGCAAAAGGTCGTTCGGACGACGAAATTAGATGTTATTGTAATATTAGGATATTTAATATAATGTTCCTGAGGACATGAAAGTCCGTCCAGGCAAGAAAAAGGATAAACACCAAAACAGTAGCTAGTCACGTAACTAAGCGATGGTCAAGCTTCAAGAGAAAAAAAAAACAAATTATCTATTTAAAAAACGAAAACAGTTTTTCAAAAACTACCGACATTTCATTTCACAATTTTTAAGAATAAGAATTTATCTTTCTTAAAGCTTACCATCCAGTTACATGAATAATAAATGTCTATAACCACAGTATATAAAATAAAAAGTAGATATTCAGATCAAATTACATGTAAGATAAGATAAAACAGACACCATTTCCTTTTGAATTTGAAAAAATTACTTGCTATCATTTCCAACGTTCTTCCTTCATAATTATTGTGGTTATTTTAATACCTCATGTTTATTGTTATACTACGCTTTTAATCACTCACATTCAATGTATTATATTGTTTTTTATTTAACACATGCAATTTTTCCTTAAACCTTCCCATACAAGTACCTAACCTCTCCGTCGTAACCTCGTGACTATATTATGGTAACCCTGTCTTAATTTCTTTCACGGTCTTTGTAACTCTAGTTAATGCTACGTCTTATTATAATCTTGTAATTATTTAAAACGCGTTATGGATTAAACAGGGTGGTTATTTATTAGACTGGGAGGCGTTGTTGGGGTTGAGTTGACGAGAAGCAATATACCAGAAAGTTATCAATCAACTCTTTTTAGATATACTGTACGTACACGATTTTAATTTGTTACCCATAAAAGTGGTTTTGTTGCAGTAGATTTCATAAATATGTATATTAATAGAAAAGTCTTTTTCGTTTTACTGTAACTACTAAGATATAAGAACTTATAATACTGCTTTTAGAAATCCTAAACATGATAAGGAATCTTTTAGAAATCCTACAACAAATTAGAACCTGAAATTTCTAAATTTATAGTTTTTTAAATAGAAATTTAATAAAATACAATTGAAAGGCGTAACATAATTAACTTTTTTCTAAAGTACTTCTCGTTAACTTGACTGTGAAATACATTATTTAGGGTATATTTTTTGCGCTTTCTCTCTATAAATATTTATAAGCTTTTGATGTTGAACTATCTATATAACTACTTAATATTGTGAAATCGATGTTATTGGTAAATTATTCTGTAGCGCCATTTCTTATACAATCATAGATGAATGATTTGCAAGATTTTTTATAGTAAGTCATTGTAAACCGATAAAATAACAGTCAGTAATATAATGTTTAGATACAAGTAGCATAAAAAATTGCAAGAAAATACACGAGAATTTCATTTCGACTGACATTAGGTACTTAAGTACTAACTAATATACTCTTTCTATCGTTTGTTTTACAATAACTTATAATAGATGAATAATTCCATAATTACAGATAAATAAATGTAAAATTAAATATAAAGTATGGACAGCAGAGTCAAAATGTTGACATAGAGTGCCAGTTGATTGTGATTGTATGTTATTAATGTTATATATAAATTGTTATATTAAAACTAGATAATAAGTAAACGTATGTAATCGATACGGCTTAAATAATGTAAGGAAAAAAATAAAAACCGTTATTTTACAATAAATGTAGTTTCATTTTAATACAAAAATCATCCAATTTTTTATGAAAAGACAGTAAAGTGGACCATAACCTCCAATCTATACTAATAATAATATTATAAAGAGGAAAGGTTTGATTTTTTGTTTGAATTGAATGGGCTCCGAAACTACTCAACAGATTTGAATAATTCTTTCACTGTTGGAAAGTTACATTTTTCCTGAGTGACATAGGCTATATTTCATTTTAAAAAAAAATGGGGATCCTTACTTAAATTACGATAAAGAGTAAAAATATCAAAAATCTTCCTTACATCGCGTACGCTGCGAAAACTATTGATGATAGAACAAAATGAAGTAATTTTTTTTTTAGAACACACCATTATCTACAAAAAAATCAGCGACAGCATGTCTCTGACTATTATAGTCATGTCACAATAAGCGTTTTTTATAAAAAAAGAAATTAAAATACCACCGCTACTAAAAGCTCTTTGTTTGTACCTTATCAAAATAAATGATTTATTATTTAAGACTGCTTCAATACCTTTATATTACTTTTTGAATTATTCAATTCTAACATTCCATTCAAAAGATATCACGAGTTTAAAACTTTGAAAAAATAAAGTCCATTCGGCTACTTATGCGTTGTAGGGCGTCAAAATATATATAGAATATAATAAATAAATTACTGGAATATTTTTGATGATATTCAATTTAATTTTAATAAATAGTAGTTGTTTACGTTGTCATTAATAGTAGGTAGCTTACAGTTATGCTAATTTATTTCAAAGGCTTTTTTTGTTTTGTCATTTTGAAATGCCTAAAAGATCAAGATCTCAAATTTTATTATTATGAATGTGTTAAAATTAACTAATCTAAATGTAATGTTTAATGCCCGTGCGAAGCCGGGACGGGCCGGCTGTCATAAATAAGAGACAAAGCGTGGGCATAAAATATAAAAAAGAGAGAAATAAAACGAAACTATCACGCTACCTTAAAACAGGGTAAAAGTTAGTTAATAAATCAGTAGCAGTAAATGTACATCCGACTTTGTAAGAGATTTTATGTTTATTTATAAGTATTCACTGTTGCAACGGTTCCGGCATCTTAGTTTTGCTACACGATTTTAATGGCTCAAGTACATACTTTTTTCATAATTTAAGATTGTTTAGGTCATAGTTCCCATCTATTAAGTTGTAGATTTTTTTCGTTTTTATTTTACGAACTTATTTGGTCTGTGTAGCTCTGCGTCAGTAAAAACTTCGTTAATTTAATAAAACAGATTGGTACTTTAGATAATCTTTTGCAGTACAGTTTGATGTGTTGAAAGATTATCCTTATCAAGTTTCACTTTTACCAAAAATAAATTTTATGTAATTAGATATCGAATAATGTATATTACTTATTGAATAAGTTTAATAATAATATAATAACTTTTTTTATTGAATAAGTCTAGATGATGTAGACTATATATGGAAATACAAATAACATTTTTCTCCGAGAAATATGTATCTACCAACTTAAAGCTCATTAAAATCAAATTATTTTTGTGAAGTAGGTATGATTTCACAAACAAATACACATCAATCGGCAAAAGCGGCACAGAACGTAATTTCAAAAGACAAAGTTTTCTTTTTAAGTTTCTCAATTTTAATACTTTTCTTGTTCAACGGATGAAAATATTACAATTTTCTGTGTACAAACCGCCGGCGGGAGACGGCGCGACAAAGTGGCAATATCCCGGCTCTACGGGGCTTCTCAAACAAGGGGAGTGGAATGAGACAGCATTATGGTAAAATACATAGGAACGAAAGAGAAACAACCAAGTTATTAATTGGAAAGAATTGACAGAAGTGCACGTGGAGCCGTGTTTTTGACAAATTTCTCTTTGATACGGTGATTATTTTCACCTCGACGCTTTGAGGGTGGACCTCCGAAGTAACTCAAGAAATTAAATCCCTCTGAAAAATGAAGACGTTTAAAAGCAAATTGGGCGCGGATTGTTTACACAAACATTATTTTTTTCAGTTCATTAGGACATGATTTAGGGAGGAAATAGGGTGTTCTTAATTTTTTAGGTTTTATGTTTTCGTCAGATCCGATCTGACAAAATATTTCTAAATTAGATTTTTGAAAAAAGCGTTAGGTATCTACAATTACATATATACTATTCATGAAATTTACCATTCCAATGTAGCTCAGTTTGTTACGTGCCTTGGTTAACCGACCGACCTGACCCGACAAGTCGAAGGTTCGAGTCTCGTACAATGTAGCTGCTAAGTTCCTCTTGTGCCCGGATAGTTCACAACCTGACACACCGGAACTCAACATAAACATACAAAATGTGGTGTTTAACACTTGTGCCTACCCCTCTCGAGGGATTAATTACGGCGTGAGTTTATGTTTTATGTTTGAATCTGATGCTTTATAACTCAACAACGCACGCACATAACCGCATTACACCGACTACATTTGGGTGTCTTTCATAAAGTTCCATTCTTCACAATTTCCAAACAAATGCAACCGTACCGCAACCTGACCGCAGTCGGATTTTGTGTGATCCGGCCTTTATATTTACAATCGGTATTCCTTTATTGTATTATCTACGAAATAAAAAACTTGTTTTCATCTCAGTTGTATTGTTTACAACTTTAACTGCATATGACTCTTCGTAGCAACAGAATGTATTAAATTATTGTTTCATCAGCTCAAAAAGCAATTAAAATTGATGACAAACATAACATCGTCACCCTCCGTTTCAATTTAATTAAATCATTTTCATCTGTGTTGTTTTTATTTTGACATCACTCAACCAATAACATAATGCGATTATTTTGATTCGGTTTCGTTACGTCGATGCGTAAATTCTACCAATTATCCGACTATGTTTAATCGATTTGTAAAATTGGATTTATTTTATAGGGTTCTTCATTTGACTCGTTCTCATGTTTATTTACTTCATAAAGTTTTTGTGGTGTCACTTGATTATCGCAATTGGATAGCAACTATATCGAACTTTAGTTGTTTAGTTGTTAATGGACGCTAATAATTAAGGGAGGAACACTTGTCATCATCAATCAGGTATTTATGTTTAGAAATTTTCTATTTAGTATCATATAAATATGTGTACTAATACGTGTTCTATCGTATAGGTCCTGGGTTCGAATCCCGGTTCGAGCAAGTATTCCCGGTCCCGGTTAAGCATTTTACATCGTGTAGGTATTAGAATTGTCAACTCCGTTGCCAAATGCCTTTATTAGGTGATATTTAAATAAAAATAGTTTAATAAAAAAGGGTTTTAAGACATTATCATAAATGATTAAGTTTTCTAACAATATTCTATGAAAATCTTCTCTTTATTCTATTTTATGAAATTTTTAAGTCAACTTTTCTTTTATTAAGTTAAAATTTTATACGCCATTTACACTTAAGTAAGGGAAGTCCATAACGCGGTTTAGGTCAGTGAAGTAACCGTAAAGTGGACAAACGAAGTAATATAACAGCGACAAAACTGTCCGTATTGAAGCTGTAAAACTATCTTTATGGCCGCTGCAACAGTGGCCTTTTATGAGGCATGGAGTTTCTCTTGAAATATGTGTTTCAATATGTATACTACCCTGACTCCCTGAAACCAACATGCAGTGCAGAAGTGCAGAAGAAAAATACATCTAATGGTCGACCAATCTAATAATCTAATAGTATATTTCTAACCAGGGCTCAGCTCGGGAAGAAAAGCCTGATTCAAATGATCTTCCTGGATAAAAATCTCAGTTTAGACAATTTTCATCAGATAAAAAGATCAATTAATGTAGCTAGTACCAACCAGACTGACAAACTCACAGTGTTGAACGTTAACACCTATTAATAAGTAAGAAAAGAACATGTTTGTAGAACAGGATTAAACATTTCAATCTCACCGTAAAAATGTTTGTTCTGTTTTATTTATATATGCCATTCTTAATGTATAGATTTAATTCCTACATTAGCGCAGGATTTGGCACGATGTTTTCAATTTTCTTTATTATAAATATCAGTCAAATAATCACAAGTAGAAGACACGTACACGTTTTACCTACTCGTAAGTTTTCACATTCAATCATAGCACCCTGACTGGACCTTTACAAAGTTAGCTTGGTTTATGTTACTGCGACTTAGATAGATCACCTTACTCATACTTCATACTCATCGATTACTTTGACAAGTTTATAACGAGTAAGGTTGTGGAATAGACCTAGGTCCAACTTCGAGAAAGAGGTCAATCGTCGTATCCAACTCGGCTGAGCAGCGTTTGGGAAGCTACGAAACCTCTTTTTGTCCCAAATACCAGTTTCACAAGAAGAAAGACTTTGATCATTGTGTATTGAAAGTAGTGGTCTTTTACAATGGATCTTATAAGAAGGCTCAAAGTCACTCAAAGATCATTGGAGAAGGCTATGCTCGGAGTGCGTAATCAAACCCGGAATTACGAGATCCGCAGAAAAGTAAGGTCACTGATATAGCTTCTAGAATTGTGAATCTTAAGTGGCAATAGTCAGGGCACATTGCACATAAAACGGACGACAAGTTCTGGATTGGCAACCGCCTACCAGAAGCTGCAACGTAGACTCCCGCAAGGCGGACCGACGATCTGGTAAGGGTGTGAGGAAGCCGCCGGATGCGGGCAGCAAAGACCAATCAGTGTATGGAACCTAGGGGCCTTTGTCTGGCAGTAGATGTCTTTTGGCTGATGATGATGATGATCATCATTTCTATACTGTTCCAGCCGGTTTGTAGTTTCTATAGCTACTCGTACTAACATCAAGTAAACTCATTCTTCAACTTCCTTTAAAATATACATCAATGATACAAGTTAAGAAACAATTCACCAAACGCCCAAAGAAAATTACAATTTGAGGCGAATCTTCATTGGCCCATTTGATTGTTATCGTAGGCCAGCCTAGCATTGAATGGGTAACTAATGGAAAACAATAAAGGGAACTACACAAGAGGAAAGTTACCGGTTCGATGTTATTGCATCACATACATCAGCCGACTCTGACTTGACGATTTATCGCGTTTCATTACTGACCGGCTAGGGCTCAAGTAGCAAGATCTTGCAACCTTAGCATGGTTGTATGGGTATTCTCGATCTTGCTTTTTGTATGGTAGCTTGCCAAGTTTATTAAACTTGCGTTGTTTTGACTAAAGCCAGAATTTATACATATACTAGTTGACCCTACGGGCATCGTTCTACGTGACCATTCCCTTAAGAGCATATACATTTTAAACTTTCCCTGTTTTAGGGCGAGCAAAGTAAATAAAACATTGAAATTCTTCGAGTTCTAGCAAGACTAACGAACAGCTTTTAATGTTCATATTTTTGAAACATGTATATATATCTGTCGTTTACTTGGGAAGCGTGATTGCAACTACCTAGCTTGTGTCATTTCCTCATAATATCCTGTTCCTTTTAATATCAAAGTTCTTGACTTACTGCATCATTATTAGCTTTTAATAGCTACAAAGTTATGCTATTTTTAGGTTTTATTAACACATTTCAAATGTAGTGGAGAAAATGTTAGACATTTTTTTATTGTTGCTACATAAACAATTTCATAGTTCATTTTGTTTGACGTTTTTGTGGAAAGACTTTCGCTTTAAAAAGAAAGTCAAGTTATACGGAAACACAGAGATAAAGTATTTTTTTTTTAATTCGCGTTCTATTTGGAATTTTACAGAGGCCGTGCTAGAATGCTAGCTTATCTTGAAAAAGATCTTGAAATACTTACTTTCACCTTAAGGACACGTGTTGTTAACATCCTGCGATTATTGTATTCCTGTATAAGAGCCACTCTGTAACCGGCCTTTAAGGTGTGTTTTTCAACTTAACGTTTTTTGCCGACACAGTGAAGTGGTATGTCAGACATTGCTTTTATTGCAGCTTTAGATTTTCTGCGGCGGTTGACATAGGTACGACGAGATTTGATGAAGGTGCTTTTTAGTGAATAGAAAAAGCGGGTTAAAACTCTTTGTCAAGGTTTTAAGACCATGTTTTCGGTAGATTTTTTTGCATTACAAAGTAATGAAAATACTAAAGACTTCAGACTTCGTAAAAAAGGAGTCTAAGGGGGACGAAACATGAAAATAATTCAGATAGAAATCAAGAAATGCATAAGTACAATGGTCAATGAAGAGCCGTGGTCGCACCCATATTGACGACCTCGGTGGCGCAGTGGTGTAAACAGCCGACGGCTACGCTAGAGGTACCGGGTTCGAATCCCGGCGGGGGCGGAAATTTGTGTTATTTGCAAGATGCATTGTTTCGCTTTCCGGTCTAACTGTAATTTATATCATATCGTTGTTTAGTTCCTGCGATACAAAATTATCTTAGTGCAGGACTGAATCAATGTGTGTATCGTAATGTGGTTATTATTATAATTACTGTATACCTAGTATGGTTATGTAATTTCCAGGATTATAAAATGTTTTCAAAAGATCGCAAAAAAGTAAATATGCCTATTTTTTTAAATTTCGTACTCAAAATTGTACACACATACAAAAATAGCTGGAAAATGTATCCTAAAGTGATTGTGCATAGTGTAATTTATGAATATTTGTTGGGTCACAGCCATCAATCCAAGTTATCCTGTAATGGAGGACCCTTGCTGCATTTATCAACATCTACCATTATTAACGCTTCTTAGAAGAATTGCTGCGATATGTTACGAACCAACGAAAATAAATTGAGATCCAAACGAAAATATAAAATCATTGAAGAAAAAAAACTTTAAAATAAAACCGGTCAAGCGTGAGTCGGACACGTACATGATGGGTTCCGTACCATGATATTATATAAAACGTACTCTTTAGATAATTTTGTGAAAGATACAAGTGCGAGCAAAAAAATTCTATAAATCGCGTTTTTTGTATGGGAGCCCCCTTCAATTTTTAATTTATTTATGTTTTTAGTATAGCGGCAACAAAAATAAACATTCTCTGAAAAGAGACACTTGGACGGACAGTGGAGGCATAGTTATTACTAAGGGTCCCGTTTTACCATTTTGGAACGGAACCCTAAAAATAAAATGTTGTAAGTCTTCGGTTAAAGAAATTCTACAAAAAATAAAACAAGTAAAAAAATTAAATATAACATACACAAGAAATATAAAATAATGAAATGACATACACAACGCTTTTATTAGGTCGACCTGTATGTAACTAACTATGTAATAGAATCTAAGGTGACTAATTTAACCATCTTCCAAGGGTACCGTAAAGAAAATTGGCAGCTGTATGTAGTTCTGGTGACATTACAATTATATGGTTACTGTCGAACGGATCTGATGATGGAGCCGGAAGATGTGAACTCCAACTTCATGATGGCAAATCGTATCATAGCTGTTTTGGTTTCTTAGAAAAGTCTTGTAATGAACTTTGACCACGAAGTTAGTTTTCAAGGTCTGATGATGAAGCCGGAAGCGTGTTTTTTAAACTATTAATTTTTTCATATCAATGTTATAAATTAAGCAGACAAGAAATACCACAGTAGGTATTACCAGTGTTTCCCATTTAAAGAACGCAAGTTGTAAATTTAAATACAAACAAAACGTGCAACGCTCAGTTTACGAGTCAGGTGTGCTGTTTGTTTGCGTAGAGTAAACAAAAATAGAATGGACAATTATACTATGTATCAATTTATTTATAAGATATATCTATACCTATAGAAAAGTGTAAAGGACATTAGACTTTTTTTAATTAATCGTACTTCTAACAAAAACTCTGCCAAAAACCAATAAAGTTTATTTTTGTGGTAAAACATAAAAGGTAGAATCGAGACGAACAATTGATAAAAATTATAAATAATAATTGAGCTATTGGTTTGAGAACTGTTTTGCTTGTAATTAGTAGATAACCGATGCTCATATATTTAATTACGTTTACACAAAATATATACAATTATAGACCTAAATAACTGCATAATACACCCAGATAAACGCACCTGCTCATAACTAGAATAGTCGAAGGTGTACATTGACCAATAAAAAAAATGTTGTGTGAATGCGTTGTGTATGCTTCATGCTTAAGAAAACCTCTCAATTTCTATCTGTATGTAACTTTGTCTGTGCCAATAGCCAATAGCGAAATTTACGATATGATCCAGCTACTGAAAAAAAACGAGTTTACAGCATAGTAAAACACTGGTTTTCCAGTCAGTTGAGTTTAATATTGGCTGTTGACTCTGCTTGGCTTTTGGATATTTTTTGTTATTCTTTATTCTTAATAAGCTAATTGAATCCTGAGCAAACATACATACATACACTTTCAATAAAAAATAATCTAACCCCGTAGGTTTAGGGAGATAAATTCTCCTCATAAGGATAGAATATGTATTTGTTCTTCGACTATCAAGTAAATAAACGAAAATAATTACTATTTCGTAATATGAAACTGTTGTGGTTCCACTCTACATGTAATAAGAAACATTTAACTTTTGACGTGTAATTTTGACAAATTATCAGAGAGTCAATATGAACATAATACGAACATCCAATACAAACTCAAACTATTATTACAGCTCATCAAAACAAACCAATTACCAACAAATAATTACGGTGACAGATTTGTAATTTGACTCTTATATTCAGGGAACTTGGAAGAGTTTTGCTTGGCGCTCTCTAAGGGTGTTGTTTACGCCAACTTTGGGAGAAGTTTAATTGAAACGATGGATCTTAAGGGGCCAACATCCGAGTACAAGTGTCATTGAGGAAATTTTCAAAAGGGCAATAACATGATCATCTTAACTTAGATTGCGGCGAGTTTAAAACGAGTTCGGGAGTGTGATGAAAAAGAAAAACAATTTACACCGAAAATGTTATTCATAAGTTCTTCCCGACTAAACAAATTTAATTTACTTTTATAAATATCGAGGAAGCAAATCAACTTTGTATTTCTTATGTACCACGTTTTCCTTTCCTACGTAGTATTTTATTTAAATACAAGTATTAAAAAAAAGCTTAACTAGCTATTCACTGTAGGTAGGCATATCAATTATAACAATATAATATGAACGCACAAACAGAATGTTGCGGCGTTTAATTTATTTTCCAAGGAAAAAACAACGTAAACAATTTCACCAAAACGCCTTTAATCTCATATGAATCTACATCTTATTAAAGCTCCTTACCAAAACGGAAATGTTAATTTACCACCTAAGGCGAGAAAGCTAAATGAGAAAATCTCCGTCTTTGTAGGCATTATGCTAAAGGCAACATTACCAAATTACTAAGCCTAGCCACTATTCACGTTGTAGCACAAAATAACATGCAAATTGTATCCCGATCGAAAATCAAGTCGCTCTCAATGATGGATAAAAGCGGTTTCAAACAGGTTTAAACTGCTTTAAACAGGATTACACCGCTCCGAGGCGGAGGCGTTCATTTATTATGCAAATGTGCGACAAATTAAATCCAATAGGAATTTCGTTTGGCACGGTTTAGGTACATCACGCATTTCGTTAGTTACGTTCAAAAGGTACCAAATGGTTTACCTATAGCAAACCTAATAACATTTATATTTGTATTAATTTCTTACTCAATAACATTAACCATTTTAGCAACATAATGGACGGGTTATCGGGCGAGGGCTTCAGGGAGCTACTGGATGCAGGCAGCTGTATTGCTCTGTTTAGAAATATCACTTTAAATTGTATCTTTACAAAATCACGTTCATCGTCAATATGGTTTAAACTTTAGTTAATAGAGTCTCCAAGAGATATACAGCTCTCAGCAGTAACATTTGCTCAAATGATACTTATTGCTGCGGTGATAAGGTTTAATTTTCCCATGGTTTAGTTGTTTATTGTACCAGGATGTCAGTGCGATTAAGCGGTCTTCTTGCTGATGGAACACAGTAACTAGTTTTACTCAATTTGCCAGAATGATTGCAACTGACAGGAGTTGAACTTAACTTAGGACTTCCTTAAATTGTCCCTGACTTGAGTCGACAGGTTAACAATTTTGATTCAAAATAACCCACCTACACCTACATTTGTACAGTTCGTAAAACAACTATATACTGCAAATCAAGCGACAAGACATTAAAGAAATATGCTAGAAAAACCTACAAATCTCAAAAAAGGTTATTTTTAGTTGAACTTCTAGGAAAACAGTTTATAGTTATGTTTACTTTATAGTATAAAATGAAAAAAAAACAGCTGTTTATCAACATGGCGTTATACAGATGAGCATTAAGATGGCGACAGCAATATCATGAACGTCACAATAAAACACCGACAGTTGTCACAAAGCCAGAGACTATTAGATACTCGAATAACAGAAGTAAATGCTTCTGTATACAACATTATTAAACAAACACACGGAGTACATGAACGTCGGTATTTCAATTACGTGTGTGGACTCCCGCTTGCCTCTCGGGTCCTTTCTATCCAATTAGGATTAAAGGTACAGTACCAATTACAGCGGGTTATGATAAGAATTACACTACTAGACGACACGTGTCAGTTTCATCACTAAGAACTACAATTTTGTTTGTTAAAAGTTCTGTAAAACTTTTCTTAGCAGGCGGTTTTTTGCTTTATCTTCGACGTACCAAAACTTTAGCTTTTTAACTTTTAGTTTTGGCTACGCGTTGATACCAAAACTGGCACTGGAGGCCACAAGCCTTTCCAGAATACCTACTTATTTGGTTTTTTAATAGTTAATGATGATGCTACCCTATATTTTAAGTACAAGCATGAGAGATGAGTGAGATCAATATCAAAGTAGTTAACTTCCTGCGTTAACGCTCATAGGTAAATAAATCCAATATTATAAATATCATGTCGCTGTAACAGAAGCCGCTCCCGTAATGGGATCTGATCAAGGGAATAATACCTCGTATTAGTGGCTAGCTTTTTGAAAGGTGTCCGTGATTGGTTTTTAATTATTTATTGGATGAGCCCCTATATAAGGTTGTATCTGATGAACATACAAACTATTAATTAACTTTGTTATTTAGTTTGGATATTTATAAGGAATGTTTCATTTTTTCTACCTTATATTTGCCACGAAACTTACTTTTGATTTCATATTATTATTACTTACTGATTCCAGAGGCCAAAAACTTAATATTACTTAATGTTGACACTTAGTATTTAAAATAAAACAGTATTACAAGTTTTAAATATTAGATCTAATTGTAGGCATTTCAGTTTATTAACCGTTTAAATTTTCGACTGTCTACAATTCAAACGCCAAAAACAGGATTTAGGAATCTTGAGTTGGTATATTTATAAACAGATCGTCCTTCGCGACAGATGACTGATCCTGAGTCAATCTAACGCCATTGAGACGTGAAAAGTCTTCATCCGAGTCTTCCCTTTGATCTATCAAGAGAAATCAAGCAACGAGTTAATTAAACATCAATTTGACAACGTTTCCCTCTGGCTACGCACTTTGAACATGCCTTTTAAATGTGCAAGGAAAATTAGCTTCTATAGTTCCAATAATAAAGCTTATAACAAAGTCTGCGAGTCGAGGTGTGATGATTAAGATATCTGTGTATGTGAAACAAGTTATGTTATGATGTTTGTTGGAGTCGAACCTATTGGAAAATATTTGCATAATGTAACTTGATAAAATAAATTTGTTGTTAGTTCAAGAAGATAGCAACAAGAAATAACTCAATTGAATAGATAACCCAATTTTAATAGTTACGTTATTTATGAATATCCAGAGAAGAAGAAGATTTATTTGAAGATATTAGTTTAAATTGTATGATGTTGCTTTTCTCCGATATCGTTTCGTAAACTACCAAAACAACGTTATTATCTCCTTTCGTTTTTAATTCTGGGACGGTAATTAAAAAAAAAACATAAAATTAACACTTAAGAGTCGTAAGACTTTAAGTCGATGTAAAAATACTTGCGTGGAAAAACAATGTGATTAATAAACAAAAAGAAAATCCTGTTAACATTTACCTGCAAGGGTGTGTTTAATTTTTATTTTGTACCACCCTATCGGGAGTAAATAAAGGTGAAGCATACCAGACGGAGTCATTATTTTACCAACAGATGGCAGCACAATCGATTACTACCGGAGCCAGCAGCGAGCGGCGCAATTTGCGATGCTCTCATCTGTAAAATCTACTGAAATGAATAAAACTATCTGAGAATCGAACACTTGAATAGTTCGATTTTTGTCTCGATTGTCAGACGAGCTACAATGATTGATTTTACGCCTGAAATATCGAGTGTTTCCGTCTCGATTGTGGAAAGCTTTCAGTAGAACTAATTTCGTCATGGTGTTGTGGTTTTATTCACAATTTACTTCAATCAATGGTTCATAAACTATATTGGTCTAATATGCCATTAAG
The DNA here is from genome assembly GCA_949316135.1 of Choreutis nemorana. Taxonomy (NCBI): domain Eukaryota; kingdom Metazoa; phylum Arthropoda; class Insecta; order Lepidoptera; family Choreutidae; genus Choreutis; species Choreutis nemorana. Next base: position 9,356,035 of record OX438598.1, read on the forward strand.
CAAATACTATTATTTGTTTATAATAACTACCAGATTATGCCATGATGGTTAAATTTACAAAAAAAAAACAGTACCATTACAGAGTATCCAAAAATACAAATTTCTAAAACCGTAAGAGTGGTTAAAACTAGTCGTTCAGGTACAAAAACCTGAAATCCGAATAAAGCTCCGTTTTTTCTAGGAGTATTTAAGTGTGCTTAGTAAATAAAGGCAATATATCTCAATTTCCGTAAATCCTTAAGCCGCGGTGGGAACTAATTAAGTAATTCCTAGAGTGCCGTCGACGGAACCGAGCCTAATGACAATTTAATGCAATGGATACGACCCTTTATACTGTTAGTTTCGTTTTGCTGTTATAGTTTTTTTTTTCGGAATTCCACCACTTAAATTCCCACCGCAGAATGACAATTTTGAACCCAAAGTTTGATAACATGGTGTACTTATGTTTTTGTCCAAATAACAACCTACTTACAATCTATACATATAAGTAAGTAAGTGAGTAATATAATTAAGTAAAATATCAGACTGATCATTGTTTACTTTACAATTTATATTCTTTAAACGTAAGAAATATTTTGTGCCATTAAAACTAAAAATGCGCTATTAAAGTATGATTTAATAAAATGCGTATAAAATATATTTTTACTCGTTTCAGTTCCTAATTCATCGTATCATGTGGTAGATCTACGTGCGAGATCGTCTCGTCCATTCTATTTCTGCCGTGAAGCAGTTAGCTGTGTTCGGTGCAGGACTGGAGAGCTAGTGTAACTACCGGCAAGAGAGGTATACCATCTTCACCTCTACAGGGGCAATGCATAGGCGGTGATTATAGCATTCCACGACATTAACGGCGGGTCGTGTTATTAATAGGCGTCGGTATCACTTTCTATCATGTAAACCGTTTGCTTGTTTGTCCATAACGTTGTATAAATAAAATATTTGCGAGAATTTGAATACGGTACCTCAGTGCAAAGGTATGAGCAATGTTAATTAAATTTCAGTTATGTGTGAACTTTCGACAAAACATACACACAGATGAACTAATAAAAAATCTTAATGAAAATCAATAGATCTCATCTTTAAAGTACGCTTCAAATTTTTCCAATAGTTTCCTTTGACGAATGTTTTTAGTTTTTCAAACGCGGCCTTTGTGTCTTATTGAACAAAACCTTTTTAATTATAATTAAAAGCGCCCCAATTCGTTATTAACGCCCTAACCTCAAAAGAAAAGAAAAACTGGAAAACGAATTTTCACAACTTTATCTCGTTAAAAATTGAAATGAAGCTGTAAATTCTTTGATTATTCTGTAATTACAAGAGAGATTGTCGTTTGTGAAATTACAAGCGTTGGGGGTGATAATGACAAAGTTCAATGACCTTAAATATATTGACGCTGAATGACTGGGTAGTCGCTTTTTTGTTCAGCTTTTATAGCCTTGTTTTTCTAGGTTTCGACATTTTGTCGACAGGTATATTTAAAACTGATGTATGTTTTATTTATCTATCAAGATCTATTGTTTTTTGTTTTTTTTTTTTAAATCTACAAGGTAATTTGTACACTTTTAGTAAATTTTCTTTAGTTAGATGACAACAAATATTTTAATTATCTTTTATCTATCTACACTTTTTGATTTCCTATAAAAAACAACTACTTGGCTTCGACCCACCTTGAAATTTCATTCTACAAATGTGAAAGAACTTTTAAATCGGATGTTTGATTTTAAATACCTCCTACTACTACATAAGCCACGACTATATTATATTATATACATTATATTGAATTCTTGTATTGGAACTCGTTTCGAAATAGAGCTGGAATCATTAGTTCTGGCTTAAGTCTACGTTAATAAAAAGTCGGTATGAAAACATAAACATTGAGTGGCAAAAACGGAGCGCAGAATATTAAGTGCATAATATTCCAATACAAATATTGACAATCAACATTGGATATGATGAATCACAGGCACACCCGTTTGTCCCCTACATTAATGGTTTTGTAGTAATCTAATATCAACACACACTACTAATGCGGTTTTGTATGTCTAACTAGAAAAGAAAGAGCTAAGTAATAATATTATCTTGGTATAATTCACACAAAGTCTGAAACTAAACAATAGACTTGTACTTTGCTTACACACTCATTAACAATTATAATATTTTTATACATAAATAAACATAAAACCTCCATAAACATACAATAAAGTACTCTTGCACTGCACAGAAATTCCTGGCCAAGCTGAGATTCGAAACCGGAACCTCGCAAGGCACGAATCCTTGGAGATTTAGATGACTAATGATTAAAGAAATGGACCAGTTTTAGTATATTCGTTATTAACTAGTTCAAAATCCAAGTTTATATTGTTTAAACATCGATTAAGTTATGACAATGTTTATGTCAATTCTCGTAATTTTGTTTAAAAATTAATTGTTAATCCAAAACGAAATGATGCATTTAAATAAAAACTCTCTTAGTTTACTGAATTGCACTTTTTTTTACAATAAAAAGGAACCGTTTTGAAGGTTGTAAATAGACGGAAATTTAAGAACAAACAATATTTCATTTTCCTTCACCCATTTAATTACAATTTAGAAGAATGCGAATTTACATTCTACCGCGGTGAAGCAGTTTAAAAAAAGCATTCCGTGATTTTATGAAAGGCAGCAATTTCAGGCTTATGTTGGCGTTTAATTCACTTAGCGTGAGGTATACCAATTGTTCTCATGAAGAACAAAATACAATTACAATAAAATTTAAAACATAATCTTTAAAACTAAGTTCTTAATCTTCAATTAAAGATTTAATTTTAATTGTGTGTATCTTTTACTAAACTACATTAAAATCTAAATATTTAGTTACCTATTTTATACCTACATTATATGTTACTGTAAAAATTATATTATACACTCTGGGTAACTATGACTCTAGAAAACGATTATAATTAATGATTTCATTCTACTTTTAATAACAAAAAAATTGCGATAAGATTAATTTTTTGGTAAATTTATGTTTTTAAAAAAAGTAATATAATAAGAAACCTTACATAAACCTTTCATTTATTTTTCTTTTCAAACTGTTTTAAAGAACTACAAGTATTAGTTTTCGTAATAAACTTCAAGATGTATTTTATTTGAAATAAAATACAATTTAAATAACATGTATGATTACCGTAGTTCACCTCCGTGAAACTGCTTCGGGCAAATGGATCACTATAAAATTGCATATGGATTATGCAATATGAAAACCGCAAGATTAAAACCGCTTAGACATTGCAATATTGTTTAAAACGTTCATCTCATTACTCTACAAGTTGCCTGTTATTAAAATTGTTACTTTAACGTTTAATGAAAATTATGAGTAACAATTGTAACGACGAAAACAGAATAATGTTAATAACATGAATTAAAATATGATTAAATAAAAATTGGGCCAGATGCAAGTCGGATTCGCAGGCGAATGGCTTTGTACGTACCCGATGGGGATAGGGTTTTGGTTCTTTATTTTGATAAAAATGCAAAAAAAAAGCATATGTTTATTTTAAAAAACCGTTCTTTAAATTTAGTATTTGTAATATTTGTTTTAAGTACCACTGTTACTAGAAATACAGTTTTTGCGACAATTTTAATTATCTACATAGTACAGTTCATGAGATACCGTATTTTTATAACTAGGCTAGCATTTGACACTGCCTGATGTTAAGCGGCAGTGAAGTCTGAGGTGTAGCAATCTTATAGACATATGGACAAACAGGTAGACAGCGGATATTTCGAGATAACGTCTCTTTGGCACTATAGATAAATTTCAATTGTACGGAACCCTAAACACATAAAAATTCTTTCTTAAAGCAAACGTTCCCAGTATTGTCACTTAATATTGACTTGGCTTCAAAGTCAATAGAATCCTTATATAAACCTCAAGTACAAATTTATCTGGGAGATATACCTATTTAATACGAAGTGGCTAGCTAAAACCACAGACGAAGTGCTGTAGTGGACTCACAGTAATGATATTTACTCAGACTTTACTTGTTTTATACTAAAAAACATTAAATCAAATGCAGCTACGAACAAATATACCCCTTAACACAGAAGCCTTAAGTTGGTTTTTGTGTAATGATACAATGTACAGTATAGGTCATAAAACGATCGCTGGTACTTGAAAGATTTCTTGAAAGAAGACTCTACAATTTAGTTGTTTGGAATCCATTCTAAAAGTTAAAGTTGAGAGTGAGTACATAGGAGTTTGACAACGAAGGTACGTCGGTGGAATGTTGTCGTGTTGTCTAGCTCGTCTTGATCAACTTACAAAGAGCATGGATTTAAAAATTCTTCCCTTAAAGTTAAGCTTTTAGAATAAGCAGTACAAAATTGTTTGAATTTATGATAGAAAATGATGTCAATATTTGATGTTTAAATTTTCTCACTGGCGAATCGTTCAATTTAATCAGACTCACTTTACACAAATAAAAATAGTTTTATTTCTTTTTCCACTCGATCAAAGTCAAAATAAGTCAATCGTTGTTGTTGTTTATCACTAATAAATAAATCTTACTAACCGTTTTTCTTCTCAACCAATAAAAATACCTGGGAATTATTAATATATTTTGTATGAAGGCAAACCCAAAAGAACATTCACTAATACAAAAATACGAGTACATTTTTCAAAAAGAAATAAGTGGAATCGTTTTTGTAAATCATTAAATTTACACCTATAATACCAAAACCAAAGTAGGAGCTTGAAAATTAAAAATACATACTTGGACAAAAGAAAAACTCGACGCTTCACCCCTTAACACCATTCATTATTTATTAAAAACCAACAGTCGTAAGGCCTTCACTATTATGCTGTCGAGGACCGGTGTCAGTTGGAACACTAATGACTTCCCCTGACATGCAATGACATTTACAATAACCTGTTACAAGTTGTGACTGTGAAAGTTCGTGGAGGAATTATGCTAACGAAATTACTTACTGATAACTTCACACTAAAGATTGAATTGTAAAAATAAAAAAATCACTTACAAAGTTTTCAGAGAATTCTTTTAAAAATCCAGTTTTTGTACATGAATAATAATAATTTTGTACAATCAAAAAAAATCTAAGGAAACAAATGAAGTAGCAAGTTGTTTTTGTAATTTTATTATGCTATTAATAATGTAGCAAATGTAATAAAGTAAAAAAAAAAATAAAGCTTGGTTGAATTTTAAGATTATACTCGCACACGAAATTGAATAGTTCTGTTAAATATCTCTTGATACCTAATCGATTCAAATCAAATCCGACTTTATGAAAATGTTACTTCTCTTCAGATCGCAAAGCCTAGCCAACAAACCAATATATGTAAGGTCGATAGTTAGTTGATATATCTCTTTAGCAGACGGTGAAAAATATTTAAAGCCTTTCATGTCTTCAATAAAACGGTATTTCTAAAAGAAAATATTCATTTCAAGCTTCTCTGTCTTATGTTTCAGTATGTTTACATAAGCTACGACAATATTGACGTTCTATATCCTTGAAGATAGAGAAAGGATGGATTGCAGAAAGAAAACTAAATTTTGTTTTTCGATATTTTAAAAACCGAATCTAGTTATGTGAAAATAAAAAAAGTACCCAGTTTTATACACATCTACCTACTTGAAATTTAACAGAACACACAAATAATAACAACATAGCATTCTACCGGAAAAGCTATGTGTGGGCGGTGGATTAAAGCTCATATTTAAAAATTATTTTAGCTAATCTTGTAAAAAAAGTTTTAAAATTCTTTAGCTAATTCGTAGAAGCAAATAAATATAGCAAATCTTATCAGCTTTAGATATGCTTATGCATTTCAGCTACAGATATAATTGTCAGATAATAATTAATTTAATTATTCATGCATTAACCATATTTCCGTTACATTTATTAGTAAGTAACGTTACCCGTTTCCATTGCTGTCTTCACTTTGCTGGGAGGGAAGTCTGAAACCGCTTTCATATTACCCCCTATTTCTTGTAATTAAGTTTGTTGCAGGTCCCAAAACAGCTAGAAGGATGTTCGGGCACAGCCTATGCGTCATTGCAACGTTGCATTATTTGTTGATTATTCGATCAAAGGACGCCACTGTTGATCCTGGAGAACAGGAGTTGCAGTGGTGGGACAGCCGGTAAATTTTAAATAAGTTCTTGAAGACTCGTCTCATCTTTAAGAATCGTTAAGGAAACATTGATGAGGGTTATAATAACCTTTTATAACTACATAAAAAGTCACTTGTAATGTAAATTGAAATCGATCGCCCTCCCTTTTTCAATTAGCTACAAATGCACCTTTAATGCTCAATCTCGGGGAAAAATCCCGAGTTACCTTAAACGGTTTAGGGGAATCCCAACTAAATGGGACGCTTGAGCCTAGACGGGGTGGGGGGAGTAATGATACTTTAATAAATAGGACGCGATGGGAATAAATAATATCGAACTTTTTTTTTACTTGTAGGAAAAGATCTTCTACGATAAAAATATTGAGTACTCGTACATGTATTGCGTTGATCCAGCTCCTTTGCAACCTCTTTTAAATTCGATTCAGTGTTACTGGATTTCAATTGAAACCTTTTTTCGAAAAATCGCTACCTACATTCAGTGGTAAGTAATACTAAATTTGTATTTAGCAAAGTTTAATATATATTATTCGTTTTATAAACAAAACTTTTAAAAATGTTCATTGTTTAACAAAATTATGACAGTACCAATGGTATTGTTCACTATTTTCAGTTAGGAAATTAATATATATTTTAATTAAGAATAACCTTTTCAGACGGATATAAACAGAATAGAATTTAAGCGACACTTTTAATTAGTTAATGGTTAATCGGCGGGCAAAGTGTAAACTGCGTAACAACGAGATTTTGCATAGAAATTTCTGCATGTGATTTGAGTGACGTGATCATAAGCGGATTTGCGCTGAACCAAATTGAATTTGACTGCTAATCTACGACCAGACGAGGGTCCAGCATATAGGTAAAAAGTATTATCAATGCGTACTTTTAAAGCATCATAATAAACTGTTATATTGAATTAATCACTTAAAGTTTCTAGAGAAGTCGTTGTTTGAATATTTTTGGGAAGTGACGTTAATGACTTGATTAGAGGCACCCAATGTCTAGTCAAATAGTAAACAATTTAAAAAATCTTCCATCCATGTTAAAAAAATCCCCCACTAATTTTAGACTAACTATTTAAACACCATGTTGATACATAAGATATTCTCTTAAATGTCTACTTTAAACCATTTCTCACAGCTAAAGTTTGGTTTTAGATAAGTTGGACTAAATTGAAAAATCTATCGCGGGAAAAAGCTAGTAAGTCATATTTGTTAAGACAAAAAAGACTTCGTCATTCGTCGATTTTAATAACTTGACATTTATCTTTATATTTTGAACAATTTACACAGTATCTTGTAGGCTATGAATTATTCTGATGTATAAGCTATATTATTGTAAAATCATTAAAAATCGATTCCGTAGGTTTTCCGTGAAAGAGTAACAAACATCCATTCATCTTTACAAACTTTCTTGTTTATAATATAAGTCAGGATTTTATTATATAATATTTAATAACTCAAGGTGGTAAAATGGCTGGACTAAATAAGAAGAGCCTTCATCTACCCTAATATTGTTTCAGGCAGAATAAGTACTTACCTAGTATTCACTTATAAACAGTTATATGTAAGCAGGCCAAAGTTATACAGTCTTACCTTTACATTCTGTGAGATTTGAAAGCTCAGAATCAAACAATGTTTTGTGTTGATGGACGCAAGGCTAATTCCCAAACAACAGTACAATAAAACAGTAAGAGCATCACGTGTACTACTAAAACATATTCTGAAATCTAAGTATCAATTACGTAAATGTTTGTCATTGGAGGTAAAATAGAGGTTTAGAATTAACATTTCGACAATTACAGTGGTATGATTATTACAAAAATCTTTTCTAATAACTTAATATGAAAAGCTAAAAAATTCGATGACTTTATATTGGATGAATATTTTACAAAATTTTCAATGATAAACTATCGTTATTGTTTAAAACGAACATTGCCCAAGTATAGTTCGTTCACAGCGGCGTGGCGCACACAAGCCGTCATAATCGGATTACTCGGAAACCTTGCCTTTCCAATTTGCCTGGTGAATCTCTTCACACCTCACACAATGAGTACCTTTGAACCCCGAAATTACTACCCGGATACACGGGTATCCGACAAGATTAACTTTTCCCGACAAAATTGCTAGATTCTGTAAGCTGAAAGGACCAACGTTTTTATAGCAGTGCCATGTGCTTGAAACAAAAAATATATATATAGGCTATACATGAGGTCTTGAATGGTAACATTTGCTTTTAGTGCAATGTTATATTTCAAATATATACTTTTTCTTGTTAGAGTAATTATTATATTGTGGAGGTTAATTCATACTTGAAAAAAAAGTGAGGCTAAAAAAACTGAATTATTATGTTTTGATTTCGATGTAAATAAAATTAAAATTTTACAAAGAAATTAACATATCAGAGGGCGTGTAGTGATAACTTTCTATCGCCTTAAAATAGAAGCATGTGGTCGCACGACCCTTTACAAATCAGTTTGGCTTTGCACACGATTGAATATTTAATTAAACTATTGAACAAACATTCCTGTTCCCTTGATCGGCCATTAGGTATATTACAGGTCATTACGCGCGTCTCCAAAGGGCTCACTTTCCTGTAATAGCGATCAGCTATATCATTGTAAGCTTTCTTAAGTTTTATATAATAAATATGTTTTTTAAGTTTGGTCTGTTTTGTTTGACTCTTTTCATAAGGGCTGCTGGAGGCTGGGAGCCATTGGATGTAAGTGCCTAACATGGCTCCAATCGAGAACATTATTAATGATGAAAAAATAATAATGACATGTAGGTTTAAAAAATGTATAACCTTTCTTTAAAACTTCTAAAAATTCTAAAACTTAACATTTGATTTCTGTATAAATATTTCATGCAAGAGCTATTTCTAATAAGCAGTAAGCTATCGGTAGTCAACGGCCCTATAAAGTTCTTTCATTTTGCAGTAATCCTCCCTCAAAGCCAATTAGAACGGTTAAACCCATTTACCTTCACTTTTTAAGTCCAAAGATTGCTTTTATGAGACTTTGATATCTGTTACTGAACTTTTAATGACAGACTCTCACTTAATGGAGATCACTTTGTTTAATACCATTAAAATTTAAGGTGATATCTAATTCAATTAATGCGATAAAATTAAACAATTGTAGTTTTAAAAAAGTCACAATTTTTTTAAGTTAAATCTAAAATAATATTGTAAATAAATAATTCAGTAAACCATATCACATTGCTCAGCCTTGCAGTATGTAACAGGAATAATTTTAAATAGTTACAATATTGCATGTTTGCCAAAGATAACATAGATTTTATATTAAGTTTATCCTTTTTCCCGTTTTACGTTAATTAACAAAGTATACTGAGGTTCTTTCCGTCCTGAAATGTATATGAGGTCATTAATTCGTCGAATGTATAAACACGATCTACTATACTAAGCGTACACAACAATCTATCTCGCGACGTCCTTTTTCTTACAGTAGTAGTTAAGTGTGTACATGCATACTGTTGTAGTGTGCGTTACCTCTTTACTGGGCGAACCCGAAGCTGCATACACTGAAACGCTGTGTACGTACGCGCCTAACAGAGCTCACAACAATCATAGGTAAAGTGACTTCGTGAGATGGATAATGTGTACATAAATATTCATCACTCACCTGCCCCCTAGCGGCCGCTCGACGGACTAAAGTCAACAATCTGACCCTCAGGTCAGACAGGTTAGGAAATTACAATATTTTCTTACATACCATAGATTTGGAAGTAAATATAGTATAGACTGTTTACTTTACTAACATGTTGTATGTTGAGAGTGTTTTTTTCTGTTGGTTAATTATTATCGTATCTACATACTTCCAAAAAAATCTATAAATTTGATAATTATGTCAGAAAATAAAAGAAGTAAAGTCTCGAAGACGAGATAACGTGAGTCACTAAAAGTTAGAATATATTTTTCGTACACGGAAGCAATGAAAAACAAACATCTTGTTATCTTTGAAAAGAAAATTGATAGCACTTGTGAAGTTGTTGCTTGGTTACCGACCTCGGAAGCAAAAACCCTTCATCGAGTTTCAGATGTCAAATAATAGTATTGTTTCTATTCAAACAACTTTTTAACTGTATTATTTTAGTTAAGTATATTATGCTACACATAACTTAGCTTAGCAAGCTTGTATATTCGTAGCTCGTAGAATGGTTTCGTAGTTCGTAGCAGAATCGTAGTCACAAAGTTTAGCTACGAATTTACAACCAAAATTCGAACTTTTAACTACAATATTACATTACATTTTTCCTCTCTTTAGATCTCTAAAAATTCTATAAATATTTCCGGTCAAAAATAGAAATTTATTTGCACATATATTAATTATTAATATATTTTAAATGAGATAAAGACCTTTTTTGCATAGAACATGCCAGTACTAGTACATATCGATTTTCTCATAATTGTCGCGTGTATTTTATCTTTACAGAAATATAATTAAGAGTCTCTTACAAAAATGAATAGCAAAATATTACACATACCTACCTCCATATATAAGAAACATTTGTTTTTAAATAAATTTCGAAAAATAATTTTGACTGAGAATGTCATACATTAATTAGATATATAAACATTCACCCGGCACATTTCTAAACAAGTAACAAAAGGAATATTTCTGGCTTTTATGATGAACGGTATTGTAAGTGTAATGTTCTTTGAAGTCAATCGTTTCCGATTCAAGCTAACAAATGTCGTTTTCTCACCGTAAATGAACGTAACTGTCAATCAAAATTAAACCGTAACCCTACAGAATAAAGATCACTTGTTTATTAGTAAATTAAAAGACAAGAAAGCTTGCTATTTTTAATGAATTGTTGACGAGTTTGCAGTTTGTAGTCTTTGTCTGCTGTAATTTGTCGGTTTGTAAAATTGATTCGACTATTTTTGGAATGAAGTTCCGTAACGTATAATCAAACACCAAAGAACATCACAATTTGCATTTTCATAAACTTCCCCACAGGCAAGTTATATTTGTTATCTACTACAAAGATCCAACTTGTACTGGAAATAGTTTTTTTCTAAATTGCTTAAAAATACTTTAGTTTAAATATAAACTCGGTTGATTGAAATTTAATCATGCATCTTATTTTTCTCAATCATCAATCTCCATAATTACTCATTTAGTAATTAATTTTATTACAAAACATGATTAATCAATCAATCAATCAGCTTAGATTTTTTCTACTTTCCATCCATTAATTATTATTTTGTTTTAGGCTTATCGGCTTAAATTGGGAATATGTCAAATTTTTGTGATTGGCCTCTGATAGTGTTTCATAATTTTTTAATAATAATCAAAAATAATTCTAAAGATTAATGTTAACTTAGGCCGTATTCAATTATTTAACGATATGATAATCAAAGACTACAAAAACAACCGGATATACGTAATCTTGCATATTTCAGACAGTACGGTGTTCGGTAGAGCTTTCAGTATGGTATTACAGTTTGGCAAATACACAGGTCTACGTTGCAGGTTAGGGGCTTGCTATATCAAGCACCATACCAGTAGTTTTATTAAGAACAGAACTTTATCTTTATGCTAATAAATTCAAAAAGTAGATTTTTTTTTTTCAAAACAAAAACTTGAATGATATAAATAGTGACAATCTTAACGCTAATGAATTATTCAATCGGTTGACTTGACACTCGATGATTTGATTAACTTTATTTTTTACAATAACTTCTTTTTGCATAACGTTTAAGATGACCTGTGGAACGATAGAGCGACGATATACGCCAGGCATCAGTTGAATGAGGGTGCCAAACGGACTGAGTGGTGTGCCGCGGAAGGTTAAAGGTATACCTTTACCATACAGATTTGGTTTTAAGAAAGTATTAAACAGCTTTCTATTTATTTGTTTCCTAAGTACCTATAATATGTAAAAGAAATATCTTTGTATTTTGCAATAGAAACTTTTCATTTTCTAGTCTTACTACTCAAATGCTATCAAATTGAGTCAAATAATAGATTATTTGTATTGGTGGATAGGTGAACGTCAACACAAGCAAGCTAAACTTCTAGTTCTAAACACAAAGTAAGCTTTCACCGGAGTTAGAAACCTGACCTCAAGAAATTGGTGAAGCGATGTCATAAGCAGTGCCAATTCAATAGTCAAATTCAAGCTAAACTTTTGCTTTGTCTTAGTATTTGTACACTAAGTGGCTTTTACTAGGAAAATTGTCACAAGAAAACATAATAAATATGCGATTATATGTTGATTACTTTTGTTCATATGATTTAGATTTGGTTTGCTCATCATTTAATCCTTTCGCGATAAAATCTTCGAAATCTCGAACTCAAGATTTTATTGCAATGCTACAAGCATGTCTGGTTTTGTAAAATTTTATTGGGTACTTTATTTGTGTGGTTCGAGGCCGCTGCTCTAACCAACTAATATTCAGTACGATGTCCGAACGCGTGTGTTTCCGCCGTGTTATTTAGCTAATTTCTGGCTAATGGTTCATTAAAGCTCTAATTTACGAGGCACAATACAACACCCGTTTGTCTCTAACTGAATTTATTAGGGTATCGTGGCCGCTGAACTTAGCTTGAAGTTTAGCATGCAAAGAAAATTAATCCAGTTCGAAATTCATAATTATATCTCATACTTAAACAACTATAGTATAGTAAAGTAACTATATTATATTCAAATACTTTGTTTTAATTAGTTAATTAAGTTCACTCATACTCAAAGATTAATTACCTATAGTCTACATTGAGAAGTCTTTAATTTTTTAGTTAGTATAATTTTCAGAAATAGGTTTAGGCGCATGGGTTCCTACTTATAACAATATATTTGTGAAACGAATCTCAAATATCTGATAATAACTGTATATCTTTCATTTTCAGAATGACATTATCTTTCGGTTGTAATGTATTTCGGATTTATACAGACATAATTTATGTTGTAAATTCCCCTTGTATTAAAAATTATCAACTGATCTTTTTTTTATAAAATAAATTTAAGTTTTTTATTATCGAAAAAAAAACATTGCTTCAATCGTTATCAAAGCTATAAAATAGTATTTCGTGATAATTATAAGTTTTAATAGAGGTTACAATTAAAACTTAGGGATACCTTTACCAAAAATGTTTGTCAACAGGCCCTTACAGCTTTCCAGACGTCAAGATTTAGGTAGATAGGTTAAATTGGATAAATCATATCCACTCATTACAGTGAACTAGATCCTGTATCGATGCGTGTGCCACTTGATTTGGGAGCAGCGTACGAAATTGTCCTCTTATATACTCGTACCTGCCTGATTAATATAAATCAATATACCTATTTAGTAAGTATCTTTCATTTAATTAATATATTTGTAAGAGGTATAAATAGTGCTGGGAATTTTCTTGATAGGTATCATTTACATGTTATTTTGGCTTGTTAAATAACGAAATATCATTATTAGTTTTTCGTATTTACTAATTTGTTTTTTTTATCTTTCTAATGAATAGAGAAGTTTGCGTATGATACTTAAGGTATTTCTAATTATCGCAACAAGATTATTGAATACGAATACATGATGACTGATGACGTAACACATTGTACAAAGTACATGTTTTTAATTCTCCATAAAATGCATTGCATGGTTAGCATTTTCTACAAAAAAAATGTTTTCGTTTATGAGTTGACCCTAGGCTTGAATGTAGTTAACCGAATCCATTTTTCAGATCATAGGACTACCTGTTACCTGTTACACAGGGACTCAACATAAATATAAAAATAATTAATACCTCTGTCTACCCCTCTTGAGGGGATTAATTACGGCGTGAGTTCATGATTTTTTTAATATTCACACCAATATGATTTCACACTAAAACAGTTCAGTCTAAGGCCCCCGTAAACTCAATAAAAGCTTGCGAAAGCGGGAACGTTGAGTCGCGGTGAAATCCAATAAAGGCTACTTCACCTCGCTGTGTCTTCGCACCTCGGAACTTAAGGAATGTCGTTCATTACTTCTCCAACTCGCTACCTATCCGTTTTATCCGGTTTTAGGACAGTTATATTGAATGGACTCGGTATATATGAAATTTCTTCGCAACTCCCAGATTGAGTGGCCGATAATTGGTTTTAGATTAGTTTTTTATTAGATTTTTATCTATATATCTACTGAATTATGCAGAAATCATGAAAATCGGGAAGAAAAGTTATTTTTCAAGTTTTTGTTTTAATCCATAAACATAATCCTAATAAAATAACTATAAAATAGTTGTCACAAGACGCATTGTTTATAATTAATGTTTTTTTATGTCAACGTTCCAATACTTGTATTCAAAAATTAAATTTACAGTGATAAAAACAACAACGAAAGAAATGTTAGTGTTTTTTTATTTTTCCACAACTCTCCGACTTGTTAATTTAATAGAATTTGTTTCAGATTCAATATTTTATTAGTGATCAGGGGTTGTTTTATTTTCATTTGCGATTAATTACAAAATTGATAGATGTTTTAATTACATTGAGATAAAGTAACGCCGCTGCATTGAAAAGATTCAAGAGGCTGAAAGAGCAATAAAGAGAGAGAGAGAAAGCAATAATATAATAAACATATACAAAGCTGATTAGTAATCGCGCAGCGCAGCGGAGACCAATCATTCTATGATAATAACATTGATAGATGTCTCGACAAAAAAAGGAAATAAATTGAATTCATACAAGCCTAATTCAAAGCAAAAGTTGTGAAAGAAGGGAAAATTGCGAAACAGCAAATAATACGTCTCAAACCGTTCGGTAATAAAGATTTATTGCTCGTATTTTTATGAACTTCAGGTGTAAGTCAGGTGTTGTGAGCGTTTGCTTGCTTTTAATGGTGTGTTATGTCAAACCACACAGAATAATGTAGTTATATCACTTTTAAAAAATCAAGGAGGTATTCACCTTTAATTGGCACAAATTGGAACTAAAATAGTAAATAAACATCAATTACTATTTTAAAACTAGCAGACGGTTCATTTGATGGAAAGTGATACCGCTGCCTATTCACACCACGATGCACTTTTTGTCTGGGAACGTCATGAGCGCATATGTTACCCATTAAGAGGTAAAGATGTTTTACTCTTCGTACATAAAAAAGTGTCTAAATTCTTGAATTTTCATAAAAAGCTAAACCTTGTTGTTGATCTTACTTGCTTTCTGTTTGTGAAAACCATGAGACTACTACTACGAGGGCGGGTCAATAAGTCCGTGACTTTTTGAATTTCTCACCTCTTTACTGAAAAAGCAACACTACTCCTGTCAACAGGCATCTGTCAGTTGACTCCTATCAAAATTTGAACTTGCTACGTCAGTCAGTTTGTGTTTGACAGCTATTTTTATCAGACTACCCAGTAATTTGAGAAAAAAATGGAAAAAAGTGAATTTCGTGTGCTTATTAAACATTTTTTTTTGCGAAAAAAAAACCATTACCGAGACCAAGGCTAAGCTTGATAAATACTATGGTGACTCTGCACCATCGATTTCAATGATAAAAAGTGGTTTACTGAATTTCGTTATGTCCGTACAAGCACTGAAGATGCCTAACGTCCTGGACGCCCAGTTCAGGTCTCTACCCCCAAAACAATCGAAAAAATTCACGATATGGTGTTAGCCGACCGAAGATTGAAAGTGCAAGAGATTGTGGAAGCCGTAGGGATCTCTCATGGCTCGGTGGTTTCAATTTTGAATGATCACTTGGGCATGATGGGTGACGTGTTTGCTCACAGTCGACCACAAACGCAATAGTGCAACAACTTCACAGGAAGGTTTGGCGTTGTTTAATCGCAATATGGAGGAGTTTTTGCGCTGTTTTGTATCCGTGGACGAAACATGAATCCATCACAACACACCAGAGATCAAACAACAGTCAAAACAGTGGGTTTCTAAGTGTGAATCGGCGCCAAAGAAGGCCAAGGTGGCTTTGTCAGCCAATAAAGTTATGGCGACTGTTTTTTGGGATGCACGTAGGATAATCCACATTGACTACCTTTAAAAGGGAAGAACAATCAAAGGGGAATATTATGCCAACTTATTGGACCGCTTCAATGACGATTTGAAAAAAAACCGACCTTATTTGGCCAATAAAAAAGTTCTTTTCCACCAAGACAATGCAAGGGTGCAGTTGCCATGGCAAAATCCATGAATTGGGCTATGAATTGCCCTATTCTCCAGAGATTCCGAGTGACTACTACTTGTTCCCAAACCTGAAGAAATGGCTTGGTGGAAAAAGATTTGACTCCAATGATGAAGTCATCTCGCAAACTAAGGCCTATTTTGAGGACCTCGACAAATAATATTTTTTGGAAGGGATTAAAAAATTGGAAAAGCGTTTGACAAAGTGTATAGAGCTCAAGGGAGACTACGTTGAAAATTAAAATGATTTATTTATTAAAAATTCCAAAAGTCACGGACTTATTGACCCGCCCTCGTATAATGTGTGGGAATAAAATAAATGATTAATTCCAGTACTACCAGGTTATCATAATTAATGTAAAATAGCCTTTCAGTGTGGGTTGTAAATAGGTTATAGCTTTGTTGATACGTCGTTAACCTGTCAAAACCACTTAAGTAGCTCTCATCACAACATACAATTACGTTTCTGGGAATATTGCTGAAAGAGACTCTGTGAACAGCTTGCTTTTGTTACTACTGCCTAGTTTTATATTAGTTCGATTTAATCATTTCCACTATGGGTATCTTATAAGATTTAGTTTGTGTTTTAAACAAATTTTGGATGATGTTGTTTTCGAAAAAAGACTTTCGTCTTTAAAATTCATTCATTTTCAAAATGGACAAATGAATGAATGGATAGATGAATGAAGTGTGGCTTTATTTTTTCGGAGAAAATACGTCTCTCACGCCGACAAAAACTACTTTTGAACCGACCTTTAATATACTTCCCAGGTACCTACACATACAAAATTGAAATGTATTGTTTTTTTTCGAAATTTTTAAATCAATGGTAATAAATGTTCAAGGCAAAATATTCTTCTGGTATAACGCACAAAACGTATATTCCAGTTCAAGACTCGTATTGAACTTCCTCTAAATTGGTCCAAATTCTTCACCGGGAAAGTTAATAAATTGCCAGAAACGGCGCAGGCGTCGCCATGGAGATGACTCGACAAGGGGACCACGGCGACGTCTGAATAGCTGACGTCAGCTTTTAAAACAAGAACAAATTCGAAAATAATCCAACCAATTATTTACCAGAGCCACACGGTACTTTCGTTCTATGAAAAATGTGTTAGACTCAGTTTCAAGTGTCAGAAGGAATTCGAGTTACCTTTAAAATGGTCAATAATTGTTATAATACGTTGATGTAATAAATTCTGCTAACAAAAGTTTTGCCTGAAATATTGTTAAATTGCTATTTTATACAGAAAAAAATCATCCCTTCCCATCCCTCCAATTCTTTAAGTTTATTTCATTAGTTTTAGACCCATTTCATATGACAAGACAATTTTTGCTAATGTCTTAAACTGCTATGATTAAATCAATCACTCATAGAGAGTCTACTGAAATTAATTTCATGGCAGTAAATGAAATTATAGCCCCGTCGAGTCCACAGAAGTCAGTAATAAATGACAATTACTGGCTACCGGATGTATTTCAGACTGAACTGAATGTAGTGCATTCTAGACGTTGCAGGTCTCGCAAATCCATTACATTCAATAGATTTATACGCCACGCGTGTATGCACTGAGTCAATTTGTAAGCACAACCCTAACTCAATCTGTTACTCCATTATTATCAGTTAATAGGAATAATTATTGCCAATGTCATTTGTATTATCCAATTAATTATAGATTTGAAAGTTGTTTGGTAATCTACGATCTTATATTTTTTTGTTTTATCATATAAACCAAAGATACTTTTTAAGTGAAGTTGTAAATGAATAAGATTTAATAAAAACAGGTTTGTTTCAAAAACGTTGTTTGTTGTTTTTTATAGTCAAAACTAAACTTTGGAGTATCTAAATAACTGGAACTTAAAATTTCTAGCTGCTATAAGAAAACTTAATGTTGTATGGTTTGAAATAGTACGTGTCCAGATGAATTTTACTAAAGTTGTTTTTCTTCTCTGAGTAATGTTTGTAAACTAATCCTTCATGTATAACAATAAAATTGCTTGGATATGCGATTTGCATACGACACATGACCGGCTTACTTTGAAAACTCGAATCAAAATGTTCTCGTTCATAGTCAGCAATACACTGAATATTTATAACACACTCTTCAATAATCAATTTTGTTTTCATTTTGTTTTTCTGGCTTGCATATATCAAAATGTGAAAATACCTGGAATGAAGGTTTTCAAAGGAATAATTTAATAACGTTTTCTTTTTAAGTAACCGTACAAATAGGTATAGGCACTATGTACTTTTTTAAATCGTCTTATGTAAAACGTTTTCAAGGCGTTCGAGTTTTTATAGTAACAGTACAAATATCGCAGTCATTTCTTACAATGTACGTGACATAATCTATATAAATTTCCGGTATGCGTTGCTGAGCTGGGTGTGATGCTTTCTTTGCTGAAAAAACAAATATATTTTCTTTAAAAATTAACATTTCTTAAAAGTTTTGTGGTTATCTACAAAATGTTATTTATATCAAATAAGTAGTGCATAACTTGTTATCCTCTAGTTTGAAATATTTATTTTTAACGGTCTATTTTTATGTTTAAAGGTTAAAAACAATAACTCTCATAAATCATACCCAAAAATCTCAACAAGCCTGAAAAGCAAATTTTATTTATAAAACGATTACAGGAAGTGTTAAAGCTATGAGTAGTCAATAGTCCGGTGGAGCAAGTCTGCCAAATCACATATGACTTTGCCTTAAGTGCCAAAACAAGCAGCCTAGCTGCCAAAACAACAGAAGAATGAACAGCGGTTTCCATGAGTTTGTTTCACGTAGTCTGATTAAAGTATCGGGTAACGGATTTACAAATTTATAAACCGCCATGTAAAACTTCCGGTTAAAATTGTTTGCGTTTCACAAACGTTTAACCATTAAGTTCATGTTTCTGTTTATTACTTTCAAGTTATAGTTGGCGGCATCGCATTTTGACGTTTCGATTAACGGAACAAGTGAGAGCACAAAATAAGAAATCGAATATTTTTATTTGAGACGAAACGTTAGACAGAGAGTTAGACAGAGAGTTAGACAGAGAGTTAGAAAAAGAGTCGTTTTATTTATAGTTTTTTCATGTTTATGATTCAAAAACGTGAGAGAAGTGTTAATTACATAAATAAATCCATATTTTATCACAAAAAAAAATGTATTGTTACTCTGACAAAATTTCTTCGTATCAACTAATTAGACAATTTGTCAAGTAGCACCCACCAAGTAACGGCTTTCAATGGCAGATGATGAAAACTATGTGAAACTTAGTACTTTATTTACTATTTAAGCTTATTTGAGGATTGTTAATCGCCACTGACAATTTTTACCCACATTTCTAATAGCGAATAATCATCTAAAGGTACATAAAGGTGGTAGATCTACGTGCGAGATCGTCTGGGTTGGTATTATCCCCCCTTCTATTTCTGCCATGAACAGTTCGCTGTGTTTGGGTTCGAAGGATTGGAGAGACAGTTTAAATACCGGCACAAGAGGTATAACATCTTTACCTCTATATGAGCAACGCTTAGGGGGTGCTCTTGGTGTTTTACGACATCAGCGAAATGGCATGGTGATCTGTTTGCTTGTTTGCCCATGAAGTTGTTATGTAAAACAAATGTAAAGGTAATATGCATCTTATCAACCAATTTAACAAAACAGTCATAGTGGAAAGCATTTTGTATATGTGACTACAATAAATAGATTTTGTTTAGTTATTTGTGATGCCGCTGTTCTTACATAGCGTCGCAAGCACGTCGAGTGCCAAATATGCATGTGTTTGTAAACTAATGAGCCGATTGAGGGTTCAAATTTCGTAATATTAAGTAGAAGCTTTCCGGTTTTGCTCCTTACCTAACTTGTGTTGCGGAGAACAACACCATTTATTTTTTTCAATAAAATGTTAGTTTACATATTCCAAAACGAAGTAACAAATCAGCTTTGTAACTTTCAATATTCATAACATTATATTTGAAATAGGAACTTTACTAAAATCAAAGCCTTTATCAACATCCGGCGGACGATTATTCCGCTACAATAAGAATCTATGTAAATTAACAATCGCTTTGAAATATTATGTACATATTTCCCACAGTACGGGTGGAAAATTAAGCTAACATTTATTCACCCCTAGTGAATTGGTGCTAATAACCGCACCGGGGTCCACAGGGGTCCGTTTTGGGGCGACATGTGACGGGGACGTATTGAAAAATATACCTTTTTCAGGAGATTCCTATGCAACGCGCGTGATGAGCTTTTAATATTTTTTTAACGCAGACGAATATCAATCATTTTATCCGACGAATGTCCTAAAGATTTTGTCTTTTAAAAGTTTACAGACTTTTATATCGTCTGGTAAAATAAAAAGCTCAATTTTAATCAATGCTTTTAAAATTGAAACTAAAACGGGTTGAAATTAATTGCTTGCAAATAGTTTGCTTTAACATAAAATTGTTATTTTGGTTTTCTTGACATTTCATTTGCAGAATATTGTTCAATAATGTTTGAGAAAATCCACTATTTAAAGCAAATATACTTTAAATAATGTATTTTCTCATTTTCAATCATTATCCTGAGAATGTTTGTCAAAGTAAATATTAGTCTAAAGATTCCCAATCAGCTTCCCATTGAACCTGTCTGTGCTCTCATTTATTTAATCTCTTACAAAGGTCTGAGTGGAAACACAAGTACTTATTATCTAAACATTCCAACTCAAAGCTTAAGCTCAATCTTATTGCTTTGGAGGGACAAAAAATAAAGCATTTGTCCCTTGTTGCCTGCGGCGATAATAATTCCGCAATAGCAATAAAAAAATCAAGAACAAATCTCAAAATCCCTCCGACGACCAACTAGGCACGCCTTCGAAATTATTAAACCTTTAGAAAATTTACCTTCATCGTTATTCAAAATTGAGTTCTATACAAGACCGTGTAACGTTGAATTTAGTTTATATTTATTTCAGTGAGTTATGGCGTACTTTTTGCAAAATGTATGTAGTATGTTGTGGAATGCCGTTGTAGGGTTAATAGTCGTCCAGTTTTCTATCTCTTTCTCTCAATAGTTGTTACTCTGTCTGTCACCAGGCTTATTCAATCTGACTTCCGTATAATCCAATACCAGACTGGACTGAAGGGATTTGTAAGGCACTTTGGGAGCTTTTCTGCTTGGATATATCTGTATGTTCTCAAAAGAAATTGCTAAAAGAAAAGACAGGTTTTAATTTAGTCTCCTTCATTACTTTGTTATACAGTTTTCAATCGTATTTATGTTCAACGTTTAAAAAGTTTCCGTTTCTATCATTTTTAATCTTAATTTAAAATAACTTTTCACGTTTTAAATATCGCAAGGTATCACTTTTTTTATTAGCACAAGCAAATTAGGGCGTACGCAGCCTAAATTATGTGTACCAGGTGGATACAAAAACCAGCCAGTCTATTGTTAAACTGATGTATTTAATGCTACACTAAAATCAAAATAGTTCATTATCTAGCTAGCTATATTTGTGATTAAATTGTATTAGTTTGTGGTTTTGCATCTATTAGCTTATTTTTATTTTTATTCGACTTCAAAGATGAGTTTAATTTTACATCTGCCATTACAGCTCCGAGGCCGCATCCTGCTAAAAATATATCAATTCCTTTGTTTGGGTTGTTATCTACCAAAAATAATTTAAGTTTGTATCTTTATTAAAAGTCTTAATATAAAGAAATAACTTTTGTTTGATGATAGAAAGTTTTATTAACACCATATAAAAAACTACCTTGTATCAATAAGCCTGTATTTGCATCTAAAACCTGATAAATATATTTTTAAAGGTCTGTTTCATATACCACATATCTTTTACAAATACTTTTAAGTTTCACAATAATACTTTAACAAATAACAAAACAGCGTCACATGAAAGTCTGCTCATTAAAACGTCACTTCTGACAATCCAAACTCGCAACCCCATAAACGCGTAGAAAAGGAAAGAAATTTCTGTAACCTTATCGATTTTTTTTTGCAACAAAAGTATTTATTTAATGCGTACCTATTGCGTGTCTAGTTATAAGTAAACCGTAGAACACACAGAGGTGTGTAGTGTTTGCGTGTCATAATGACTGTTATATTTGCGAGTACATGAATGGGTGCAGTGTATTCTAATCCCATCGACGGCTGTCTCATCACAACGGGATTACGTTTGCGTCACAACTACTATACGAGGCATAGGAGATAGCGATTTAGTTTGACATGCAAATGAGTTGTAGTTATGCATCTACCGCACAACTACCAATCATTAAAATATATCGTGGATATTCTTTTGTACTGTGTTATTGTAGTTTAGCTCCTTTCTTTAATAGATTTCTTTAAAAGCTACTTTGTTTTCCTGCTATTCTCATACTATATCTATATTTTGTATTGAAATACAAGCTAAATATGAAGCTAGCCAAAAGAAAACATTTTGATTTGAAACCTAAGCAAATAAACAAACACCCCTGTTGGTATGAAGTTACCTTATGTGGTTTAACACTAAAAGTATCTCCTTCACGAGTCAACTATCATAACATATACTTTATACATATATTACAATACTATTTTTGTGCTTAATAAGAATATTATCAAGACCAATAACATCTTAGACCACAGACGAATGGTCTTTGTGAATTTGATTGATTTATTACTGTGTTATTCGCAAATACTGTCACAGGCAAATCTATCGAGAACGTGATGGAGCAATCAATAATTATCAAACCTTATCTAAACATCAATCTTAAGGTATTGCAAGGTATTTTGATTGCTATTTCTAATTGATAAATTTTTTTTATTACCCATTAACGTTAGAATTAAAAGAAGACTACCGTATATCTATTTCTGTCAGTTCTTCTATACTTCAGTTTTGGAAACCTGTGTGGCGCAGCGGTGTAAACATTTAACTGCTACGATATAGGTTCTGGGTTCGAATCCTGGCGGGGGCGGAACTTTGTGGTATTGGCAAGACGCATTGTTTTGCTTACCGGTCTTGTTCTTTTTTATAAAGGCTTTGTCGCTAAGCGACAATATCGTTCTGTAAAGGCAAGGAATACCAAAACAGCAACAAAAAGCAGCACTAATACAAACAATTAACAATTTTTAAAGCCTAAATCAGCCACCTTGATTAAAAATGGATTACTTATCTTATCGATGCTTAGTTCCTGAGACATAAATTCTTACGATGCTTACTGCAGGATGGAGTGAATGTGTGTGTCGTGATGTGGTAATTTATTTAGTATTCAGTTTTTTGGATAACCTAAAAGCAATCACTTCCAACTTACAAGTTCGCCTTGATAATCAACATAACAGGTTTTTCATTTATTTCTCATGCGTTTTTGTGTAAAATCAAACTGGTTATTTATTTATTTAATGTAATAGATGTTCTTATGTAAATACCATAAACATTTCCACATTACACCTTTTATAATCCTTCATGAGAAGGGTGTCATTATTTATAGGATCCCATAACTTTATGAGGCACTTAATAATAATCCCTTTGGGACCACTAACTACAACTGTACGAGTTATAGTGAAAATTACTTTTGCTGACATACTTTGGTATGTGATAAAAAATTGTGTAGTTCTATGGTTATTTTTATGCGGATAGGATATAATTATTAACAATCAGAGATTTGAGTCAAAACTTCATCTTAATTAAATAATAATTAATGCATTTAAAAAATCTAAAAACCCCACGGTTTTAAATGTCCTAAAATAAGAAAATAACCCTACGGGGCTGATGGGATGGGATGAATGGGATATATATACATGACCTATGTAGATCGTGGGTGTAACTTGCAATTTATATAATTATTTTATAAATTTTTTTGCCTCAAAAGTCACTCCGTACAAATTTTACCAAAATCGGTTCAGCCGTTTTATAGTTGTAAATTGCATTGTCATCGGGTTTGAAGCTACCCTGAAAATTTCAGCCTGCTAGCTTATCGGGAATTGCCTCAAAATTGAGTTACAAAAATCCAACCGAAACGACAAACAAACAAACAAGAAAGTGAGAAACGTGGGAAAAAAATTAAAACAATTCCGAAGAGTCCAAATTAGATGCGTTAATTTACCTAAAGAGGCGTTCTGAGGAGAACTTTTAACGTGAATATTTTTATTTTTAATGTTTTATTTCTGTTTGTTTTCAAAGTTCTTAATCACAAACTTGGAAGTAACGTCTCGATATTTTATTATAATCAGTAACAAAATTAAAACACATGTTACAATATAACTCTTACGCTCTGTACCGGTACTAAAAGTATAAGATTATTAATTACTATTAAAATGGATTTGGTTTGTTGATTATATTTTAAAAACATGTTTTGATCTCTGGAAAAAAATGCGATTTAAACTTTCACAACTATTTACTATGTCAAAAACATTGTATTACCGGAACTTAGTTTAAGCTCTATATCGCTAAGCTTAAGGTTTAGTTTAACTTGAAATTGTTTTGACTATAAAACGACTTTCATTAAAGTGGTCTATCAAAAGCGTTTAAAGTTAAATTGAGTTGTGGATTCAGGAACTAACGAGTATCGGAAACTAACAAAGTGGATTAAGAATTCCTGTTTTCGTTCAAAAACAAAATAACGACGGCAATTTAAAAATATCAAATCGAAAAGTTGTCATGCCGGAATTTTCGCAGAATCATAACAATTTTTTTTTTTACAATAGTAAGTAAGGACTTGGTTCATATAATAACACAGTATCCGATATTAAAGTACATTTTAGTACCAAAAATAAATGTTAACTAAGATGATTACGCTAGGGTAAAAGATGCCGTGATAAAACATGAAAGGGTATGC
This sequence comes from Choreutis nemorana, assembly GCA_949316135.1. Taxonomy (NCBI): domain Eukaryota; kingdom Metazoa; phylum Arthropoda; class Insecta; order Lepidoptera; family Choreutidae; genus Choreutis; species Choreutis nemorana. Next base: position 9,381,107 of record OX438598.1, read on the forward strand.
ATCTATACAAACTAGTTTGTATAGATAGTTTGTAATTAAGTATTCAAAATGACTCCTAAATTGCTGAATCTTAATTACTTTGCCTATGAGTGAGACATTTAATTGTTTTACAATGAAACCGGACCCCTGTCAATGGACCTCACACACGATTAGTTGAATAGATTTGCATTTGATTACAATTTACATTTCTAATGTTAAACTCAGCAGCTGTATTGACATTTCCTTGATATCTTATGAATATTTATGCAAACCATGTTCTACTGTTTACTTGTAAGATAATGAACAGTTGAGAATAATATTGAAATATTTTTGACTACGACTGGACACGTAGCCAGTAGTAGCTTCTACTACGAAAATTACTATGGCGCGGTGAAAGTAGCAAATGTGATAGGTACCTATTATAGGTATAATTATTTGTCCCCAGTTAGAAATTGTAACTAACTAGCTGCAAAGACATTTAGGTGTATAATTTTAGTCACATTTGAAATTAAACGTGACATCATTTCAAAATTTATGTTACAAGTTGATTGAAACATCTAATTAATATCGATCCAGTGTCGACTTTTAATAAAACTAAATGGTTTCATTTTATTCATCGTCACTATGAAACTCTCTACAATAATATTTATTACGAGAATTCTGTGGACATACACTTTGTAACTGTTGTATTAAACTTACTTTGAAACCTATTATTAACAAAAGAAAGCTGAAATATAATTTAAGAACAAAAAGTTCTGTTTCCACCTGCAAGCGGGTAGGCCGGGAACTAATAAAAGTCAGACGTGACCAACTTTGGCCTCACTTTTACACATAATTTACATTCCTGAAAGTTTTATTCCTCCGCCGGGATTTGAACCTTTGGTCTTTCACTCGAGCTTAGGTCAAGCCGTGTCCTTTTAGTTTTATACGAAATTAATTTTCTGTTTCGAAAACCTGTTGTTTTGTGCATTTTGTTGAAACAATTTTCAGATTCAATTGTGTAAAACTTTACGTACGAAAAAATTAACGTATATTTTCAGTATTTGATAAAATGTTCACATTACAGATGAAAATTTCTTCAATCTGACTAACTCTGAATAAAATTTAGTAGGGAATGTTTCTTCAAAAAAAAAATACAGGAAAAGGGGTCAATTTCAGTAAAAGTTGTTTTAAAATTTTAAGTAAGTTTTTTAGTTCTCCTATGGTCCGCATACCCAAATCAAGTTAAAAATGCATGTAGAAAACAAAACATGCACTCAGAAACAGGTAAGAGAATTCTGTCGCTTAAGAAAAAAAAGCCCGCATTTTAATGGAGTGAAACTTTAAAAACCTAGTGCAAGCAAGAAGTATTTTAATAAAAACCAGCGGAACCTCACCGCTCGAGCTATCCGCTTTAGACAAACAAAACTGAATTTATTACCTCTACTAGATAAAATGCATTTTAATTATTCAAAATGAAGTTTACTGGATTATTGCATTCGCTGAGTAACTTTTGAATGTTCTGTATGCTGAAATTGGATGATGAAAATATATCCGAATCACATGACTATTGGGGAAAGGGTTACATGTGAATCTCCTATATGTCTCTTATTTGTACAAAAACGATTATTACTATTATGTTAAAGTTCAACACAAAAAGGATGTCAAACCAATCAACGGTGTTAAAAACATCAAGTACAAATAATGCTCTTCCATTTCATACGAGTATTAAAATCGGAGCGGTTTATCCCAAAATCGTCATTTAACTCGAAGCTAAAAATTATTCATGAAAATTACACGAACTCTTCATTGTTCTATAAAACAGTGCGCTGCGAGTAATGTATGTAAATGAAGCTAGTTTTTATTCTGGTTAAGTTGATTCAAGTCACTTTTTATGACTTTAGCTGCTGCATTATTTTACACTAAACTGAACTAACGAGATCCTTTGTGAAATGAAAATGACATTATTTTTATTTAATGTTAAGAAAAAACTAAGCTTTTCAGGATTCCGTTGGACGACTTTCGATTTTTAAAGTATATCAAAAGACCTCAATAAAATTATGAAATACCTAACTACGTGCAAAAATTGAACGCTATCTAAAAGTTGCGTCTCTAAAAGATATTTTTTTACTTGAAAGCTATAATCATCCCAAACATCAGAAGGTTCTGGAGAAGTCTTAGTTATAAAGCACGGAGAACACACACTGTGATTTTCGCGAAGGTTTTTCACATATCTTTCGCCAAGACACGACCTTTACACTTGCTTTCAGTATATTTTTAACCATTCCAAGTACCTTTAGACAATCGCAGCGTCTGTGAGAAACAGAATTCAAAAGTAGACTTCGTTTCGTTAGCTCCCTAACCTAGATTCCAGTCATTCCGAAATAAAACCTGGAGTGGTCCCCATTCAAATTGTATGATACTTGAATATGGGCCAAGTGCCTTCTGCCATTCAAGTACAACATACAACAGAACTAAGAAATACAACAAGTTTTATTGTGACAGTTGGAAGGTTGTTTTCTTTTTTCAATCTATAAGTGGATAAAATTAGGCCATGAAAGTTTTCGCTACTAAATTGAAAATATTTCCTACATTCGTTAATTTCATATGTTTCATACACTTGTAAATTTGTACAAACAGCTTTTTCTTGATACTTGTGTGTTTTACGAATGACAAAGTACATTTCCTGGAAGAATATTTGCTACGGCACATTGGTCTTTATGTAGGCAAAAATATTCTAAGCTAAGGCAGAAGACTCATTTACAAAAATAATTTATGTATTGTCAATTGACAGGAATTACTTGTATTGACTTATTTCACAAATATTTTGTAAAAATGTGAAACCAAACCAACGAGTGACAGGAAAAATTGGAATCCCTGTAATTTAGAAATATTTAGCTCATCGAGTACCTACTAATTTCAAAGTCTATCATTTTTCAACTTGTATTTAATATTTTGAAATATCTGCTCAGTTAAAACCTCAGTCCTTTGATTTTAGATAATTTCATTCGTATTTTCGTCACCAATTTTCGGGATGCTTCTATGTGAACATGAGTAGCTCCCAGCATTTTATACGTCTATATATCAAGATTGGTCCGTGTAAACGTAACTTTGAGAGTACAGAGCATCCCCTAGTCTGTACAAACATATCACGGTGATGGAAATTTTAATTCCATTCGTCTTCAAACTGTTTGTACAAAGAATCCGCTGAACCGCTGCGGAGGGCTTCCTCCAGTTTTTGCTTAAATTAAAAATGAAACGATAGCGGTTCTGAATCGATATCGGAAAACCAATTGGATGAGTGATTCGCTAAAGTAACGTTTCTCAGAACTTGATCAGTTTCGTTCATCATGAAAGTACCTATGAAATGTTTGCTTCGGATATTTTATATCGATTTCCAATTTACCTGTACCTTGTTCACATTTTATTAGATTAGACTCGACAGGGTATCGGTGTTTTTTACTAAAGATTCACAATGAAGTAGTAGTTTGCAATTTAGGTACCTACTCTAAGAATTTAAACAGATCTAGTCTTGTGACTAATTCAAATCTAAAAAAACTTTTAGCGTTAACTTTTAATAAATAATATTTTCGGTGAAAATGCCCCAAGCCTTTAGACCGGTGCTTCCCGTGCCATTTTCATAAGCCCCCGATTTGCTAGATAACTATAACACAATTGCGAGGAAAAAAGCTTTTATCTTTCTAAAAGCATTTTAATTTATGCTGCTAATGAAGACCTCCATCGCGTCGTCTAGGCATTGTGAAGACAACGCGACGCAATTTCCGGTTTTTAGTTTCAAAGAGCCGCGGTAGAGGGAGCCTTGTGAGGTAACTAAGTTTTGAGGGATGAGAGTGTAACTCGAATTCAGAATAGATACTGCTGAGAGACTTAGAAGGCAACTAGACTTTAAAAAGGTCGATCTCTAAAGGGGGTTCGGAAACTTAAATCTACAGTCTAGCTGTTATAATCTCATTATTGTTACTTTATTATTTAAAACTAGGCGAGCATTTGACCCCAGTCACGCCTGATTTTAAGCGGCGATGGAGTCTAAGGTGAAACATGCCTACCCAGGAGAAGCCTATTAACTCTAGCCTTAAGGAGCCCCAGGTTATATCTAGTAAGGAACATATCGGCAGACAAAAATTCGGCTCCTTTGCAGTACACACCTTTGCAGCATTGTGAGCCACATCACTTAACTGTTTATTGAGTTTCATTCAAAAAGGTTAGATAATTTCCTTAAATTATACTGAAAAGGCATCTCGCTCGATAATAACTGAACTTTTGACCGAATACCTAGACCTACCTACCTAGAGGCATGCTTGCCTAATACCTAGAATCTGCCTATTCACTCTCGACTTGCAAAAGTCTAAGTCGTAAAGCTAAAAGACAAATCTTCGTATTTCCCTTCTTATTTCATTAAATAAACAAGACTGCAATTTTCAGCAGGAACCATTAGTAGAACCCTAAGGAAGTCGTCTGACAAACAAGGATGAGCTTCGAATGGTTCCGCTGCTTAGTCTCCTTGCTTCCATTTCAACCATCTTGTTTAGGGAAACTTAATTAACTTTAATACCCGATAGTACGCAGTAATTGTGTTAGCATACAATTTAGTGGCAGTGACTAATTGAATTTTAACTAGGTATGAGTCCCTTGTTCCTGAGTTTGGAGTTAGGAACAGAGTTAGGATTCAAGTATCAATGTGAAGTTGTATGGTTTTAGAATCAGCTTTGTGATAGTTAGATCTAAAGTAGGATAAACTAGGATAGAAAACTGGGTCTTGTCTATTTTTTTTTCTTATAAGCGATAAATGCAGCCGTAATAAACCTACCACGAAAACAAAGGTGTTGATTATGAAGCAAATATGGTTGACAAAAATTTATTATTTTTACAACAAAAAAACAGGCCGACCATTAGGAATAAAAAACAACAAAGAATAAAATTTTCGCCAAAAAGATATTTGATTTTCCACTGAATTTGACGCAGTATTTAATTAAATTGGAAATGAATAAAAATTTAAAAGCTTCTACTTTCGTATTAAATTAAATATAAAAAGGGATATTGCATAGCGGAATTGTATTTATTGCAGGATACAACGCTTAAAGTGCGGACGACGAGATTTTAAACTGTTTCATTAAAACCTGAGAAAGGAAAATGAATTTTAAATACGGATAGTAATAAATTTCCTATAAACGTCGTCTAATTAACAAAACATTCATTATCTGTGAGTTATCATAATTAAAATGTTGCGTTTCAATCAATCTATCTCATTTAGTCATTTTTAGTTTTATTAGTAGATCTACGTGCAATGTCGTCTGGGTTGGTATTACCCTCCTTTCTATTTCTGCCGTGAAGCAGTTCGCTGTGTTTGGGTTTGAGGAATTGAGGAGCCAGTGTAATTACCTGCACGAGAGACATAACATCTTTACCTCTATGTGGGTATCGCTTAGGGGGTGCTCTTGGTGTTTCACGACATCAGGGGCATGCCATAGTGAACTGTTAGCACATGGCAACTCTACATGGGCAACGCATTGGCAATGCTTTTAACGTTCCAGATATCAAAAGCATCGTTGTGTCAATAGGTAGTGGTATCACTTTCCATCAGGAGAGCAGTCTGCTTGTTTGCCCATGATGTATTAAAATGAAGACCAAGGTTCTTCAACAGTTGTGTTTGGATATGAACATGCACATTGTTCTATCGTCTTTATTGCGCCAACTCGATCGCACACTGAAACAATGTGCGTGTACACGCCTAATGAAAAAACAACTTTAGTAAAGCGCTTTTCATGAGATGGTATAATTAAATAATACATGTGACAAAACAGTAATGAAAATGTTTTTTGAAAATACAACTACAATTATTAAACCTACATTGTACGGTAAAACTTCATTTTCTACTAGAAAGAAGTACAATTACAATTTTATAAACTTAATGAAAATCAATACTCTGACAAACACTTTTTAATTGTATAACAGCGACAGAAGTTTTACACTTTTATAATTTTAAACGTAAAATTCCTTGGTAACGAGTTAAAACAGTTCGAGCGTTAAGGATTCAATTTGTTTTATGAAAAATAAGTTGGCTGGCAATTTTATACCATAAAAGGTAAATATATTGAATTTATTACAGATCGTAGTTTTTAATTTCGATGTTAAAAATTATTAATTTACTACACGCTTCTTTTTATAAAATCAAATATTTCTTTGAATTATCTGTATGAATTTTTGAAAGTTTGAAAAAGCACACACGGGTTTACTTTAATTCTAACATGACGACGAAATAAATGTACAACTAACGAGCTCGATGGCGCAGCGGTGTAATCAGCCGACTGCTTTGCTAGAGATTCCGGGTTCGAAACCCGCCGGGGGCGGGAATTTGTGCTACTTGGAAGGCTCATTGTTTGCCTACCGGTCTTGGTTGTATTCTTATCTATATAAGTAGTTTATACCATATCGTTGCTTAGTACCTGCTATACAAGATTATATCTTAGTGCACGGCTGAGGCTGAGTCAATGTGTGTGTCGTAATGTGGTTTTTATTGCTATTACATTCTTATGCATTATGCCAGTGATATATAGCTTGGTTTTTCCAACCGTAAAACAACTAAAAAAGTCGCAGACAAACTTGTAAGTGGAACGAAGAAAACTGTTTATCCCGACATTAGCATTCGTGAAGTGAATAGTTATTCGTTGAAAAGAAATGCCGTATAAATAACGCGGTGTCATTTTTTCAGTATAATTTGAATGGTAGTTTTTCTCAGCTGTAGAGTTATTTCAATGAAAGTTCCTTGAAAAGTTTTCTGTTCTGAACTATTAAAGAAGCGAGCTGAGCCGGTCTCTTACGCGAAGGGTTCCGTCTATCTGCCTATTCGGGTTCAAGAGACAATGACCAAAGGACAACGAGGGCTTAATAATAAGGTCCCATTGGCACCCTTATTGGAATCCTACCCATTCGATACGGAACTCTAAAAACATAGAATGTTGTTCCTTATCATCTCGGGCTGTAATAAAAATGGGCTCTGGGATTACAGTTCGTTACAAATTCCATCATATCTATCTTGGACTTTTCCTGAAGTTGTCTTCTGACGAATTGAGGGTCTGCTTATCACAATAGTTTATAAGAGTTGTAGGTAGTATTTTTATACTACTAACGTACCATACAAGCCTGCCTGATGGTGAGCAGTCGCCGTAGCCTATGGACGTTTGCAATACGATTGGTATCACGCACGCGTTACCGACCCTGCATAAACCTTTTAACGCCCTTTCACTTGGGAAAACCACGTTTTATTATTTTTAAAACTGATTGAAAAATTCAAATTTATTTTGTCAATGAGTTACTTATATTTAGTTGATATAGCACATAAAGTTCATGATAGCACATAAAGTGAAACAAGGAACACTAGTAATTTACTCACTCTAGAGTTAAAAAGTCAATAGTATGATATATAGATATAAACAAACTTTTTCAATTGAATTATTTTTAATTTATAGGTGAGAATAGACAAGATTGTAACATGTAACGAAATCAGAAACGTTTGTAGGAACAAGTAATGAAAAACTGAGCTAAGCACAAGTTGAGACGTTCCTAAATTCAAAATTATTTCATAGTGTATACTTACCTTAATCTGATTGAAATAAACTTCTTACTCAGCAATAACAATAAAATGTAAAGTCTCAGTCTCAGAGGAGATACCATGAATTATTTATTTATTTAACGAACGTTCCCTGAAATTAATTCTGGAGTTTAATTGATAAATGCTTAATTTTGTATTATGCAAATCAGATTTTATAACTAAGAGATGATGATTTGAATGTTTGCGGTCTGTTATCATATCTCGTAATAATTGTTTTAAAGTAAATTTGTGAAAAGCTTCTTGATTTTTCTTGAACCTTTGTTGATGGTTTACCAGCAAAAGAAAACCTAAAACTATTATTTACAAACGTCACTCTTGTAATGTCTTTGTTCAAATTTTCATTACAGTTTTATATAATAACATAGTTAATTGTTTTGTATATATGTGTTATATTATACTGAGAAGTAATGACTTCGTTGGTTCAATCATTTAGAACGTATCCATTTCAAATTCATTTGGAACAATAAAATTACAGATACATTTTACTCTCACAAATTGTATTATTTTAAATGTAGACAACAATAGGTACATCAGATATTATAGTTAAAAATTTTAGTTTCCGCTCGGAATACTCAATGAAAACAAAAATTAATTTATTCATAATCACGGCTCTATCCAGTATCTGAGCTTTTATAGAACCGCTTCCCGGAAAGTTTATAACATTTTGTATTAATTTTTTCTCATTTAATAGAAATTGTTATTTTTCACGGGGCCAACGATGAAGGTTGAACGTTTTTCGAGCGTATTTATTACTGTAGGTATGCCTATTGCTTTACTACGATCTGTAGCCATTTTTTAAAATTCAAATTGTTTGAATATATAATTACTATCAAAATTAAGCAAGCGTTAGGTACATTAGCCATTCGATTTTTGTACATAGGTACTTCGTACTTATTCTGAATCCCGTAAACATTGGCGCTAAATCGTCGTTCGTCATTTCACAACACGGTATGAAACCACCCTTCAATGTGCAATGTTGCATCAATGTGGCGTCGCAATTATCTCGATTCACCTACGTACTTTCACCAACACCGGGTCGTTTAATACGAAACAAATGGAAATGTTGCCAGGATGACATGCAAATTTATTCAATTAATCCGCCAGCCAGCCTGTATTGGGTGTCGCCTTGCTGTGATTGCCGTTAAGTCGCTCACCCGTATGAACGCGGTAACCCGCCTGGATACGCGTGGCAATTCAAAAGCACAAGCAAGACTTATAAATTATTAGACATTGGAATTATTATCCTAACAAAAGTATGGATGAAAACAACATTTCTACCTATCTTTTTTAGCTTACAGCTCTTACAGTAGTCTCACCTACTGCACTCGTAATATATGAAATAAGTCATTGTTTTGTGTATTATAATTTGATTCTTTTTCTTCATATGTTTCTATTTAATAAAATATTATTTTTAAATACAGATATCGGCAAAATTTTATCTAGTGTTCTTAGATAAAGGCGATTTAAACTAGTTCGCAAAGTTTGACTTCGCTTATAGAATAAGGACGCGGCACTGTGATGTGGCGGGTGCATCCGAAATTATGTTTGTTTATTAGTTCAGCGCCCTCTTGTGGAAGCTAATAAAAGCTTTACGAGATAATCACCTTTTAATTAAGTAGAAACGCCAAAGAGGTAGGAAAGAGGTTTAATAGATAAAATTTAGATTAATAAAAATATACCTAACAAAGATTTTCAATTTTTTTTGTTCACATTTCAAATGGATGGAGAAAAGAAGAATTAAATAAATTATTAAGATTTTATGTTTTGCTATTCATTCAGTATATTTCTACCTACTCACTTTGGATGCGAATTAGTTTTTACTATTCAAAGAAACTAGAATACTTTCTAGCATTTTGGATTGACGATTTAAAAGTTTACAAAACAAAATAACTGGGAATTTAACTTTTTAAAGTATTTTCTATTAAATCCGCTTTATTGTGTTATTTTGTACCGCTACATTAGGCAGTCGCTTGTGCATTTTATGACGTCTCTTGCGAGATGGACGTGTGCTCTGAACATAACTGTATATGTACATATATATATATACATATAATATCTCCGTACTACGCTCTCAGATAAATAAAGTCTAGGAATTTTACATATTTACACCTTGTCGCGGCGTCTTTGTATTTTACTTTATACACTGAATATGTTAGACGGTAAGAATAGTTACATGATATATATTTTCTTATAATATGTAAAATGCAAGCGTCTTTAGGCTTACATGTGAAAGATGGTTGTTACAATAAATGCACATAAAAATCCTATGGAACTTATTCTAACGTAACTCTAGTAACTATACCAATCAAGTATTATAAATAGTTTTATTTGTTTATATTCAATCATCAGAAAGCTAGAATTATTATGTTATACAAATTGTAAGTTGTAGTAGAAAATATTGTAATTGAATATTGAAAAAAGGAACTACGGAAGTTTCTTGCCGGATTCTTCCCCGTAGAAATAGCATTCCGAACCGGTGGTAGTAAAAAATACAATTTGAAAGTGTTTTTTTTTAATATATTCAAATAAAAACATTTTGACTTTATATCAAAGTTATTTCTTTCGAAACTGCATTTCATTTTTACATACCATTGTATGTGGAATGTTTGATTTTGGTCCAAAAAGTATAAAAGAATACAATAACTCCTTCTATTAAACTAGAATTTCGTCGATTACGAAACTCTTTCTGTTTAAAACCGCAAAATGACAAGTTCTATTGACAACCAGTTCGGTTATCTCTTTGTACTTATAATGATAGGTATGTATGCAGTCCGTTTGTGTGTCTGTATGCAAATTTGGAATGCATTGAACGTCGCTGAAGCGTCAATGGGACTAAGGGTAGTTCGCAAACATAGAATTAGTAAAGCAGAAAAAAACTAAATCCTATACCATCAATCAATAAATAAGTTGATTCATATACAGCTAATTCTATTTTGTTCAATGAAAAGTTATCATCAGACTCTTAAGTAGATAGTAATAAGCTCTTAATCTTATTAAAGTAGGTACATTAATAACAAGCTTTTCATGTAAATTCTACGTAAACAAGACACAGCTTTTCGCGCAGTAAACGAAGCTATAACAAGAAATGTGAGCTTTATTTGGCTTACTTTAATACGAATTACATTTGACAGCATAGACACGCCAGATGACGGTTCTGAAACAATTGTAACTCTATGTTGGCAAACAATTGCGTAGATTCGGAAGTCAAATGGGTGTTGCTTTTATGTACACACGTATAATGTAGTAACAATAAAGTTGTCTAGACTCAAATACTATGTAATCGAGTTTTGTGCAACAAAAACGTTTAGTTAAGTTTCACGTTACATCTATGGTCTAACTAGTAGACTTTAGACTACAGGTAAGACAACGAACAAGGCGCTGATATAAGCTTTAATGAAATCTACACGCTGTTGGTTGATAATATTTGTTTTTACGAAATAAATTTCTTTGGTTCAAGCAAACAATTTACAACTACTTAAACCTACAGCATTTGCCAATAAAATGGTGCAGTTAAACTGGCAACTAAAATTGCGCAATTTCTAGCATTTTAACATCATGACACTCATGCCAAACATTATAGCAACGGGTATTGGAATTGCTCCAGATTGCTCCACTAAATAGGGGATCGGACTAATATACGATTTTTTGTACTTATATTAATGAAAATATAAGTAACATTTATAAATCGATCTTATTAATTGGTATTGCCCTCTCTGTCTAACGCAAAACATTTCAAACCCGTGTGTTTTTGGCAAAAATTTAACGATTTTAAGTTTTCTTTCACAGATTGATTTGTAAAAACGTATATTTTAAGTGATATTAGTATAGTATTCGGAATATGGGAAAGTAGTCAAACTAAATAACAAACACGAATACGACAACGAATATAACATTGCTTCAGATTGATTCACTACAACTGTTGCCTGGAAATGATTTCGGGCTCAAAACGTGGCCGTGCAAATGTACCGCAATGAAACCTCTGTTCAATTGATTTATTTTTTGATTAAATGATGTCATTCCTCTAATTCTGAATCGCACTATCAAAGTTTTTCTTATATTACAAATATTATGTCCGTAAAGAATATCTTCCTACTCGCAACAGTAATTGTCACAGCAGTAATTCGCCCATCAGTACAGTAATAGTGGAAGAATAATTTGTCCAACTTCATTATTTCACAATTAATAAGGTCCTTGTTATTTGAAGTAATAATTTCTGCTAACAACAAATCATTAATTCCTGCGCATATTTATTATAATCCGACAAAATAATAAATGAGCAAAGTAAAAGGATTTCGCCTTCAGACGAACATCAAATTATCCGAGCTATAACGAACTGGATTACCCCGGAATGTAAGGAAAAAGTGATTTTTTTGCTCTTTATCCTTCGCGTAATTTGAATATATTGGGGTCTGATTTCAGCAATATATTTTTTGTAATTTGGTGTAAGTTCCTAACACAAAACCTTATATGCGCGTGTTAAAATTGAATTAAAGGTGTGTGTTCTATTTTTATTTCACTTTTTATTATATTGTTTTGGTTAACCAACAATTAAAAACACAAAACAATATATTTTTACATTTTAAGAACATTTTCAGTGTCTTAATCACTTACAGGCTAACACAGCATACACTATTATATAATACGGTTTATTCACTTACAGGCTAACACAGCATGCACTATTATATAATACGGTTTAATCACTTACAGGCTAACACAGCATGCACTATTATATAATACGGTTTATTCACTTACAGGCTAACACAGCATGCACTATTATATAATACGGTTTAATCACTTACAGGCTAACACAGCATGCACTATTATATAATACGGTTTATTCACTTACAGGCTAACACAGCATGCACTATTATATAATACAGTTTAGCAGTTTTATCAACTTAACTAAGTTATTAAAATTACAAAAAGGTATTCTCATTAATGTTTAACCTAATTAATTAAGGAGCAAATTTTCAGAAAAAATACGTATTTTTCTAACCTTAAAATTCAAATGCTTCCATTATGCATTATGGCTTCTGTGTGGGTGCTTGTTTACCGTAATAGTAGTGAAAATAACAGTTTTTATCAACACAACAGACTGCATAGGTGTGTCTAGGTGCAAATGTCATCGACGAGGTGAACCGAGCAACACTCCGGGGGGTAACACAATACTTGCTGTGTTCTACTTGTAATCTGTGTATTTAGCTTGGAGAACTAAAATGGCCGCTTATGTAGGATCAAATATACTTGTCAATAAGCTTGAAAGTTGAATTCTCAGTGACTTTTGTTAATGAGCGGTCGTGTGACAATTAATAAACTAATAGCCTAATTAGAAAAATTATTAATTTAATCATTATTTTAAGGAATATTTAAATAAGATACGATTAGTTGATGGTAAGCTGATACGAAGACATTTTTCAAAATTTCAAATTCAGGCACTTTTCGAACTTTATAAAACGACTTTCAAGGTGGGCAGTTGTGCATAGATATATTTTATTTTAAAAAATTAAGCATAAGAACGAATTTTACACGTTCAATGTCGCGGCAAAAGCATTAATTTATAAACAACTTAAATAATTATAAGCAAATTAAAATTTAAGCCACCTGTTTAAATTTCGAGGGCTAAGTGGAATCCAGTTAAAGCTCGCAATCTAAAAGATTACACTATGATTAAATGTGGGTTTAGACAAAATTGTTTTTGTAAACTAACCCTGCTTTGTTTAAAATACTCCCTGCTTTTTAAAAAGAAGATAATCAACATTGTGTTAAAAGATTGCTAACGTGCGAACGAGAAAATGTTTCAAAGCATAATAACCGCTATTTTACGAGGAAAATTGCATGTAAAAGAAATGAAAATAAGTTTTATTATAAACTCCTTACGAATGGGAACTTAGCATGGTTAAACAATGTAAAGTTATTACATTTTTGTTCACAATGAAAAACAAATTTATTTGAAATTAAAACTGTTAAAACAAAGCAAATTAGCTCAAACCGTAATTTAGCTTTACAGAGATTGCACCAGACAAGTAACATTCATTAATTATGTTATTTTGGTTTGCGTTATATTATTATTATCATAGTTTTTGCTGCCTAATTCTCTTTTTCTCAAGAAACAATTAAAAAAACAAATAATTTAAACATTTTACTTTCGAGAAAAAAAATCTTTATAATCCTAGCCTCGTAGACGTACATATTTTTTAACAACAAAAATAGTCTGATTTACTATTTCTTGTTAGAAATTCGATTTAAATCACCGTTTTAACTGCAAATAAGATAAACCCTAAGCTAGTTTAGTGGTTTATATCTTAAGCTCGCTGCGAACCGACCTCAGCAAGCCATAAACACGGAGATAATGCCCGCATTAATAATTTAAAATAGCCTCATTTGCTCCTTTTAAAAACAATAATAAACAATAAAACGTACTTACTACACTCCACTGTCGCAATGCAAGCACAAAGGAAGCAATAATCGTAAAGTGCGCATATTTCCTGAAACGCGGGCGATTCCCGACCAAGAAACGGACTCCTTTCATGAACAGCTTTGTGAGGATTTGAATTTCTTCCAACTGCTGTTTTATAGTTGTATTGAACGTAATAACCAGCTCAAAATGATTTTGTAGAAGCCTTGAACATTATATATTTAGCAAAGCCGATTTGCGACAGCTTTAACTAAAATGATATTAAAACAATTACAGTTTTATAGTATTTTGTTTTATACTAAATAGAAGTATTACCAAGAAATGTAACAGAAATGTCAAGCTCAGCTTCACTATGTTGCCATTTATTTTAACCAAATATATCGTAGATACTTAAAACGATATAGTAAAAGACAAGATCTAGGTTAAGGGAGACATCTTCCTTTAAGACCATGTACGTACGCTCGGCTCGGGTTTATCAGAGAGTAATCAGTCGGTACTTAGGGAGGTGAGGCGGAGGGTTGCCACAAACAAGTCAATCTTAAACCCGGTTTGCATAGATTAGCACAGCTCAGGCACTCCTAGCAGAACACATTGTGGCTTGCTGCAAGTAAAAGGATTAAACCTGCTTACAAAAATTTTAGAAGATCGAGAAAAAATTCTGTCGGGTATTTATTTTTTATTTTTTTTTTTGTCTAAAAAAGAAGAAATATTTTTATGGATTTTTTGGGACCATACCAAAAGATGAAAATATTTATTAAACTTATTTTTCAATAAGAATTGTATTCCAGGGACGTATTACTATGTACTAATTGATATCAAGACAAAAAAAAAGTGGGTACAACGGAAAATCCGCACGCCGCTCCTGACACACCTAACATCTCAGTTTCTCGTTGTTTCTGAGCACCAATCTGCATAATACGTACACACCGCTATAAAAATGGTAATGCACACCCCCCTCCAAACAAGCAGGGGTAATAGGTCCCACGTACTTTAGGCTAGTTTGCACTTTACACTTTACATCTTAACGATTCGCCAGAGTTCGCCGAGCGTAACAATATCCAATGGCGGTGTCATCGCAATTCCAACTTTTTCATCGAGTTTTGTTATTTGTAGTTACCGTCATTGTGGCTTTTGTGTAAACATCAAACAACGCCTATGCCTACGCTATGTGTGTGTCATGAAATCAACTGTACTTAATATGGTTTTAATTTCAAAGTTCTTAATTTTAATAGTATACTGTAGACTGTAAACAGAAAAGTTAAATATTAAAAAGTAAGTCAGAAGATAAATACTGTGGGTTACTCTAGAGACAGGTAAGTTTGTTGGAAATTTCTAGTACGTTGTTTCGTCTCAAATTCTTAAGTCGTCGTAAATTGTTTCATATCGTAGAAAGTACAATAATTAATTTACAAAGAAAATCTAAACATAAGTGTTGCTGAGTTCTTTGACTTCGACTTTCTTATTTATCTACCTATCAGGTGCTATGTATCTTGTATCTCTTATTTCTTATTAATTAGGGTCCCAGGTAATTGTGTGTACCGTCATAAATTATCCCTAAATCCTTAAAATTTGTTACGTAAACGGACCCTTGTCTCATGTTGTGAGGTGTCATGTTACAGTAAACAATAAACATTTCTCAACGAAAACAATTATACCTATGGGATATATAAGCCTGTGAATTTGTCTGCGTGCACATAAATTTTAAATAAAACTGCACATCTTACCTTGCCTTTGAAGATTTCCAAAATATTTATTTACAGCGTTTAAGAATATGATACTCGTATCTATTTGTTCTTATAACTACATAGTATAAAACAAACTCGTTTCCCCCTGTCTGTTCCTATGTATGCTTAGATCTTTAAAACTACACAACAGATTTTGATGCGGTTTTTTAATAGATAAAGTGATTCAAAAGGAATGCATACCATATATGTAGTAGATAAACACCAATAATTTTAAAGGTTTCTAATGTGATTCAAATGAACATTTTTTTGCGTTTACATTGCAAACGTTGGCTAAACCCTATGAGATAGATCAAAATAATATGCTATTTTATTGTACAACTTAAAAAGGTCTACTAAAAAGTCGGCAATGGTATATCTCTTAGGGATAAACCACTGTAACCATTTCTTATCCTTCACTTTTTCGAGAAATAATGGCTTATTTACAAAGCAATTTTAAGCAATACAGCAGTAATACTTATCCAATTAAGTACCTTGAATGCCTTGTGCATTTAATATAGATCAATGTGGCCCTTCACAGCATTTAATTTCAATTAATGTTTTCGATGATATTACAGATTTAAAATGCAGGGACATAGCGGTAGCGATACCGGCCGTGGGGTAGATTTAAGTGTTAAGTGTTTTTCACATGCCCAATTATTATACGCCTCTTTCAAGAGTAACCTCTAAAGAAAACATGTTTGTATTGTCGAATGTCAAAAAAGCTGTGGACGTTGTATATAAAGACATTCTGTAGTATGTTTAGTATCAGCATAGCACCCGCGCGAAGTCGCTTATGTATTAATAAAATACATAAATACCTGCTCATATAAGAATACCAAAGCATATTTTCAAACAGAAATATCAAGTTTCCGTGGTGTAGCGGTTATCACATCTGCCTAACACGCAGAAGGCCCCCGGTTCGATCCCGGGCGGAAACATAGTTTTGTGCTTTGTCATTGTCCTGTTTTTATGACACAGTCAAATGTTACATTTATTTAACAAATACAGTTAAATCTCCACTTTTGTATTGAATGAAATCAACTCAACATGTTTTATTTCAAAAAATATTTAGTTGAAAATTGTTTTCCGCCTTTAAACCGGTTCAAACTTTTAACTAGTATTTGGAAACAAATAAACAAGCAGACCTTTACAAAAACGAGTTAAACCTAACAACGCGTGTGTGCATACGTTATAATCGTTAACTCTCTTGTTCCAAACAACGCTGAAGGGTTATTTTGATTATTGCACCTACTTTTTAAATAAAGGACACAATTTAATTCAAACATATTGCATGCAGTCATTTTGCAGGCGTTTGTCTTATTGTTAAAAAGCCGAAGGAAAATTACAAAGATAACGGTGTCATACTAAAGTACTGGCCCCGGTTTGACCTTGGTAGAAAAGAATATTAATATTAAGACATCATATCACAGTGAAATCGTGGTGGCTAACGGCAGTACTTAAAACATGACATACAGAAGTAACAATATGGACAGTCAGTTACAATTTTCTGTAATTAATATTACTTACAGAATTGTTATGATAGTATTTCGCAAAACGCTTCAAAGAGACCGAAAGATTATGTGTACCTAATAATTATTAGATATACATTCTACACTTTTTATTAAAAAGTTTATTTGTTGCTCTAAATTTAAATAATGTAACTGACTGCTTTATTTTTTGTTGTAGTTGAAAAAATATTCAGAATAAGCCCTCGACAAAGTCGATTGCACGAATTTTGCGTTTCCCTTTTCGTTTTACTTTACGCCTTCAATTCAATATTGATTCTCTACTTGCAGCTTTCAATTTGAAAGTTCCTGCAGGTAGGTACCGAAAAAACTTTAATAGTAATGTATTATCATACAATTTACTTGCATATTAGGTACTATTTGTACCATACCAAGAGAGTAAATTTCATGAAAAAAAAACTTTTTGTAATACCTACTTACATAGTATGTAAACTTGAGGTTTCAATAAATATGTGTTTCATTTTCCCTACATAATATATTTAGACTTCAATTTCCAATATTTTTATCATACAAAAATATTTTGTTAAAGTTACTAACATAGCCTACGTTACGAAGAGAAGGTATTTTATTACATATTACATTATAATACATGGTGTCCTCGTTTATAGTGAGACGAGCACTAACGAAGGCTTCAAGGCTAAAGTTGTTGGTTCTCGGTAAACAAACGCGTACCCTTTTTACCCGACTGCGGATAAGCAAAAAGGAGGGATATGATATAAGATAAGCGGGTATTAAGATTTCTTTCAATGGAAAACTAGTTTTTTTCCTCAAAAGATCCTTAAAGTAGAATTTTTCTTTCCTACCATAACAGTCAAAAACTCATAGCTGACTGATTTTTTACCAGTAACGAAAACAATAAACTTTTTTCGTTAGATCGAAACAAATGCATCCTCCGTCTATGAAAAACACTGATTAAATCTCTTATGTTGATTCTATTTGTAGACAATAACAGTTTTAATTGGCAAAGACCCGAGTTTAGACAAACGCTTCGATAGGCAATATGGCTGCAGATGCTCTATATGGATATCTGTGGTAACTGACTAGGCATACGCCCTGCACTTTACAAACATATCCTGAGAAATCATCAATCGATTCTGAACCTTAAGCAAATGACGATAAAGTGGAGAAATAGAGTGGGCAGAGACTGCAGGTGCATAGTTGAGTTGGTTTTTCAGTAAAGGGAGAGAGGCGTCGCAGCGTGCGTCTACGTTCACTGAGTGAAGCTAATATGCATGAAGCTTACTACTGTATATAATTGAGATAAGGATAGCTGGATCATAATAACGCTGGAAACGGAAAACTGTTTCAATTAAATAAGTTTTCTAAAGCGATACGAATGCATGTCCTTTGTGTTAAACTGAATCGCAGTAATACAAAGCAAATGCAATAAAAACCACATCTATTAATATTTTGTATTTCTTTTGAAAATGTATCATTATCATTTTTCGAAAGTCGATCGCGCCTTCAATCGTTTTTCACTTTAAACTTACGTGTTTCCCCTCGTAAAGACATCACCTCGGGCGAAAAATACTTGAGGGAAAACAATTTTATATTTAGTTAAAGGATGCAACGGCGAGCGTTAACCGAAATCGAAAACCTCCAGGCATAGGATACCCTTGTCATGGGGCAGTCGTCATTTCACGGATATCTTCCTTCTGAAGCCAATTACAATCTGATTGACCTTCCACCACTAGACTTGGACCTTTTCCTGGAGGAATTAACACGGTAAGACAGGTCAGGTCGCACTGGCTGGGCAGATACCACCGTCTGGTCGAATGCTCCGATTGATTGGGCTGCCTTAACACGAACTGTTTCAATAATGAAGAGCTGTTTTTGGGTATCCAATCAAGGACTGATAAAGGGATTACCTAAATTACTTACGACATCATTATAGCAGTTTGTTTGGGTTTGAATGGTCTATCGAAGTTACTTTTTATTAAAAAGAAACCTAAATGGTTTTACCTAAATCACAAAGTGATCTTGAATTGTTTTAAATCTTTTGCTACTGTAACTTACAAGTTCTTACTCGTACCTGCTTATTACTGGCTGTATGGCTTATCATATGGACTTGACAGCTATTATAAGACGTGAATTTTCATATTTAAATTGTCTTAAAGCTTATATAAGGCTTATATATATAATATTATCTTTTGTTGTCTCAATAAAAATGTATACATTTCTATTCCATATCGGTTAGCATTTAAATTACGTATCACGTTCTTTCACAGTCACCTAAAAGGCTATTCGCTATGGTTTCCTTCAGTCAATTGTTGCGTACATATCCTTTGTGCACTAGAAAAGCGTTTGAATTTGTTTCCCCATCCAACCAGACAATAGCGCAATAAACCTAGATAACAGCTGAAAACTAACAGTGGTCTAGTAGATTTTTCGTTTACAATAAGCAACGAATCTTATTTTTAAGTGAAACTTTTTACTGTACTGTGTTGTATAATAACTCTATTTAAATCAATATAAAAAATAACTTTTTTAATCTGGTGTGAAGCGAATCGCATGTGCGTTTCGATTAAATTGGCTGGCCTATAAAATAGTTTAGTAAATTATATTCTTATATTCAAACTTGTTTTAGACTTGAGCGCCAAGACAAAAATTTAGACCTCACGCTAGGTGAAAACTGTTGTTAAATACAATAATCTAGTTCTTTTCGCCCAAAAATGTTTCAAATTAGTCTGCTTGACTCATGAAATAATAAGTAACCCCTATTTTTTTCAACTATGTCTAAGAAAACTTATGAAATCTTTCAAAGGATATCCTTCCAGTGCTCTTGCATTGAACTTTATATTTTGTGAGAAAGTATCGGTTTCTTACTTTGCCATTTATGATTTCTGGTTCAGCAAATCACATAGATTTTAGGCATTTGGTACAAAATAAAGAATCATAATTCTGTATCTCCTTTTCTCTCCTGAATAAAAAACAATGTGTTAGCGATTTGGTCTGTATGTATTATTGGCCAATTGATTTTGAAACTCTTCCATTAAATATCCTGTTATTTTGTTCCTACCTTTTATTGTTACTAGTTAGGTTACTGTTAGATTTACTAAAGTTTTTCTAAAAACTTAAGTAACAGTAACATTAAGTACACTATTAAAAAGTATATGGGTCACAATATCATTCTATCATGTTTTTGTCTTACGTTGTTACCATTAGCTACAAATACTAACGACTCGAGGAAAAATGTTTGAGATAATTAAAGTAAAAAGTGAATTCGTCGGCAATAAAATTAGGACGTGTCCTTGGTTTATTGTTGCTATTAATCACTCCCTTAGGAGCCATGTCGTTGGAACTTTTTTTTTTTTTGCTCTTGGCAAAGGAGATTAAACCAAGGCAAAATCCTTTTTTTTACCGAGGTTAAAAACAAAAACATGGCCTGATGTGTTCATAGTTAATAATTTAGGTAGCTCGTTAGTTCTGTTTTCAGCAGAATAAATCGTAATAAGATATAAAATTTACGTGAATATAAAAAGAAACATCCCTCGAAATTACTCGCAACAAGGCACTAGCAATTTCGAAGCTCTTTTAAACACAGACCGGGGTCGGGATGTTTGCCGTGGCCCTAAGGAAGCGCCTCTCAATATCGCTGTTCAAACATTACATAATAGAAAACATCTTGCGTTACAGAGGGAGCCACTGCACCGGAAAACAGGATGTAGGGGGCTGCGAGCTCTGAGCGACGTGAAACTTGTCTAATAGTTTTAGGAAATTAAAAAGCTCTGAAAGGGGTTTTAATTCCGAGATTCTCTTTCGCAAACAGTATATAATGGTAAAGGGTGTTTTGTTTTTGTTAGATCACTCAATCAAAGGGTTTAGGATATTGAAATATTTTTAGTAATGTTATAAGAAAAAATTTGTAGCAATTTTCATAGTTCATGCATCTGTTCCATTCGGATGTTACCCGACATAATAAAAAAATAAATACAAACAGAACGATAAATGACAGATCAGTACCACTTAAGTTAAACATTAAGAGACTGGCAATCGTAGTTTGTAGTAGCTTGAAGGATTTAAATTTTGTAGGAGTCAGGAAATACCGCGTTTGAAAATGGTTCTCATGTTTTCCAATCCTGAACCTCAGTAAGTCAAGTTAACGCACCTTTATGTTTTTTCTTCGCAAATTCATGTGTACATAATTCTCTCGCCTTCCACGTACGAACGTAATAAGTTTACTCCAAACAGTGTTACTCCATTCGGCGCGCTCGCGGTTTCAGAACTTAAATTTTACCTTCGACATACAAGTTCACTTCACTTTCATCCGATTTGGTAACCGCATTAAATAGGAATAGTGGGTGAATCTTGTTACACGCTGAGTTTCTCTCAGTTTTTAGAATTATACACTTGCCTACTTTCTCATCGTGTTTGTTCGATAAGAAAAAAAGACTAAACCAGAATTATTAAAATGTTTTAAAAATTTAAAGCAGATGTACCATGTCAATTAGCCATAGAATAAGATAAGATTTAAACTTATCTACTCATTTATGTTTATGTACTATTAACCCTAACGGTATAAACTTTTCAGAATAGACTCATTCCAGATAATAGATTATTTAGTAAAGCATTCACAAATAGTCCGCCTAATTCCAATAATTTGCAATACCAATGTATATTCAGATATTCTAAATGCAATCAAAACCAGATCTCATCCCAATTGTTATAATTCTCTGAACGTAACATGAGAATAGCATGAGAATGAATAGGCAATCAAAATATAATCATTCTGGTTGCAGATTTCAGAGTTTGCCTACATACAAAACAAGGAAAAAAAAAATGAATTTAAAAGGAACATTTAAGTACTATGAATACGCTTTCGTTGATTTAATGCTATTGTAGTACCTACAAATATTTCAGATAACATTGAAATCCTAATATCGTCGAACCGAATGCCCGTGTTAATACTTGCGATATTTACAGTAAATCGTAATGTCAATAAATCTACTGAGCACAAAGTTTACCGACAAATAAAACAGCTAACAATGACGAGGAGTTGTTTTTTTCGCCATCACTCACATCTTTCTACGATCCGAAAAGAAGTCGTGTTTACTATTGTAAACAAACTTTCCTTCGAACTTTGGGAAATGGATCAAGTTATCAGAAACAAGCGGCAATGCAAGATCCCGGCGTTATTCTTCTATGTATATACATCACACATTTAATATCAATACAATCCTCACGAATACACAGAAAATTTCAAAATATTTCAAAATCTACATACTAGCAATACAAAAGTATGAACTCGCAACACTGACCAAAAACTAAACTGTAGTGGTTTTAATATCATAGATAGATTTCAACTTTTTTTTAATGTACGCAAAAGCTCAAACAAAATATTCGTCAAATCTTAAATTGCCTATTCACTTTTTACTTGTGTATTTGCTAATAAAATTATTTAAATATACCTAATTATAGTATCTAAATCCATCGGATCATCACTTGTCCCACCAACTGTTAGCTCCCTACCTCGCAGTTTCCACAAAAGACGGCATTCACCAACCACGTCTGGGTACTTGGTAAGACTAATATTTTCTTCTAAAAGAGGGGCTATACGACGATAAATTCCATCCCCATTGATACTTACTATCGCATTAGTTCTTCTTTGTACTTAAAGCTATTCAGTTGAAAAAGTGGCTTGTGATATGTCGTCGGATTTTATTTATGTTAACAGCCTACCATTTCTGAAAGCAGCTTACAAAGACACATGTTTATTCCAAAACGAAGTGTCCTGTTCATATGCAATAGTACAGACAGAATAAAATCAATTGGATCGAACAGATAATTAGCCTCCATGGGAAAAAGTTCATAAAATGACTCCACATTTGGATTGAGTATCGAACCCGCAACCTAAAACGCACCTGACCCATGGCAATAGTTTACAAAGACCCGCAACAGCGAATTGCTTCCCCTACATATTTGTTCTACCATACTTAAACGAGGAAAAATAAAAAATATTGGTAAAACGATTAATGAAAAACAGATAGGAAAGTTCAGAAAACCCTTTTTTGTAAAATGTAGCCATAAGTCTCGTATTAAGAGTGTCATTTGGGACGATTTGCCCCTTATGATTGATTTGCTTCGACCACGCGATCTATCAGTACACCACCCTACTGTAGACGTGTAGTTAAGTGTCTGTATCATGAAGACGAACAGGCTTTGTCATGCCTACTACTAAGCTCGAGTCTTCTCTACCAGGAGGGTTTTATGTTGCAACTTTAGTCGTAAGTATTAAAAAAATCTTTTTCCTTTTTTAATTACTCCGTCAGCAAAAAACTGATGTTTTGGTTTTCTCTGAGTCTGAGAAGTATAGTCTTGAAACTCCAAATGACATCAACTTAAATATTCGAGAAATAATTAAAATCAAAAAAGAATTTTAAATATTAAAAAAATCATAAAGGATAAAAATAATACCAGGAACGAAATTCATGATACTGATAGTGGTTCGGGCTGTAGAGACCTTGCACAGAAAGTAGGCATCATGTTTACGAGATTTTTTTCAACTCACCCATCCACTCCTGGCAGATAGTAATATTATTACGGTACAATTTTCTGTTTATGCATTTCAAACTCACCCTCGTGTAATAGAACTAATCTAATTGCGTCCCTCACCCCTACCTCCCCACTTGTTTTACATTTCGAGGGTAATTAGTAACGTATTAATCAACAGTACATTTGTGCTTACAACTGTATTGGTCGTAAACTCTGTTAGTGCTATTGGTAAAGTGAATAACAAAGTTTTCGCGATGCTACTAATATATATTTATTATTCATACATCAAATCATGTCATTTATACATAATTGAATAAAATTTTAATTTAACAATAAATGAAGATAATAAATTGATAGAATCATATCCTCTTTAAAATGAAGGGCTGATAATTAAATATGCAGTTTCTCATTCAAATACTATCAGTGAACGGGAACTGTAAATTCTTCGACTCTTCTTTGAGAAACAGGGATTTTGTTAAGAGGGAATATGCATGACTTTTTTATTCATTTATTATAATTCTATACCACATCCGTAACAAACCCACATCCGTACAAATCCGTTAGATTTACTCAAATATCTGACTTATTAAGTAAGTTATAAAGCATCAAAGTCGTTGGTTGGACAGAGAGATCCGATATTTGCAATGACGTCAAAGTACACGGGCGCCATACAACTACCATAAAAAAGATCGTTCTGATGAGCGAGTTAGATGTATTTACTTTTAATGGTTATCTCCCTGGTTTATCGTTCAATTCTAATTCGGTTTTCACTGTAGAAATACTATTTCTACATACTTAACGATAATTAATTGGATAATCATTAAATTTTAAGGATGCTCCCTATTTTCTAAGGTAAAGTTGAAGAGATATGGTTGTTTATCATTTACAAAGCATAAAATGCTTATAAAATGTTAATATTTTAGAAGAATCTTTTGTGTTTTAGAAGTAGGTATAATTCAGTTTAATTTAATTATAAAATGCAAATTAAATATAGAATGCAAATTCTATACATATTTTTTCTGTTCTGTGTTTCTGTTCCTACTACATATTTTATGACAAGATAAACTGGCAACTGGTTTTTTCTTCTTACCTATCGTGTATGTGAGAGCACAGTCAGGGCACTTAGTTAGATCAAAGGGCCTACATTTTTAATTGCCGCGCCATCCATCACAAAAAACGAAACTGTCTGCAAGCCTTTTAAAAATTAGCTCACTTTACATTTTTCGAGACATACTACATAATTAGAAAAGTAATGCCTTATTTTCATAAACATATATGAGACCATTTCAATTAAATGTTATGACTGTATTCTTTTATCTAGCTCAATATTACGGATGTTTAATTTTTTTTTTTTTTTGTATAAAATTTTCATTAACTTACCTCACTTCATTTTCTGGAACTCGATATTTATTAAAAAAATAGCGGTCAGGAGTAAATATTTGGAAAAAAGGAAGAACCAAAGGAGTCCTGTCACTTTGTTAGAACCTTCTGTCATTCTTTTGTCTTTTAAACATCAACAGTAACGATTATTAATACAGATTTTTTAAGTAACGTAGTTTTTTAGGCCCATTCTTTAGGCCCGTCTGTTTGAGATCCCAATCGATGAGAAAAAATGATGTTCACCGACAATTCACTGTTATACTTCATAGTTCGCAGTAATTCTCACCGAAAATTTTCCAGTCCAGTCCAGTCCATACTATCCAATAATTTTATCCGTTCTCATTCCATACGCTTGCGCCAGATGCAAATTATTATTTGTTCTCACAGAGCGTGGAGTCCGCAAAAATGTTTGCGAATAGCATTCCCACTGCTATATACAAGGATCGGGCTTTTGTATTAATGCAAAAAAGGTTTGAACAAGGGATACGAGGTTTTTCCAAATTTACTGCAAGTTTGCCGAGTTGAACGCTTTAGCAAACATTATTTTTTTAGGTGAATCTTCTTTTATATCAGAGTGAAATACAATGTTAAAATATTCCTACAGAATTCTCTAGGTTTATAAAAATAGATTTATTGTTTGACGATGTTAATAGCTGTAATAACTTATTGATTATGATCCTGATTTTAATAATTGAGACATCCAGACTTTCTACTAAGAGATTTTAATACTGAGTACAAGACAGAAGTTCAAGGAAACCCCCTTAATTTTTTACTAAATATATTTTTTTTGCTTTCATTTTTTCAGTCAAAAGTGTTACAGTGTAAACTCGAAATAAGTAACCGACATTAAGATCAAAGTCTTTCCTTACACAGGTTATAATATGAATGAGCCCTTGATAGGTGGTTTAATGTTGCCGCTTAAACCTTCCCATATTCCATTACTGACTTAAAACTCGAGTGACGCTTTTAACTTATCTGAAATAAGGTTGCTTTTAGCTTAACACGTTATCCTGCACCGCATTTTGGTTCTGGTGATAATTGAGAGGCTTTTAAAGTTTAAGCGTTTTGCAAATTGAATTGTTTTGCTGATGTTTTGCTTGGTTTTGGTGAGCGCGGTTTGCGGTCGGAGGTGTGCGAGTGACTTTGGAAATTGCGTTGGTTTGGACGCGAGAACATGGGAGGGTAGGGAGGATACAAAGTATATTTATAGAGGTAACGCCACGTCTGTTAGTGAAGCAGACATATGTGTAGGTAGAACTATATAGTTGGTAGTAACTAAGGCAAGAGTTAGTTTAGGTCTTCTTTGTTTGAAGCTAATGGAAAAAATAGTCAAGCTTAAATTGTAATAAAGTTTAGTTAAAATATCACCAAATTTTTGAAAAATAGCTACCGTGATCTTGAATTGAATAATCTTACCTATAAATCACTGTTTTAATCCTGATTGTGTATTTTGATTGGAGTCTCAACATTACGAAAATTTATTTTAACATTTAACAAATGCATCAAATAGCAATAGCAGTAGGTCCTTTTATATTAAACGTTCAGGATGATTTGGCGCTAAATGAATGATAGCAAACATTTTTTCACTCAGACTTACATCAAAGAGTTCTTAAACGGTTTACGGGGTCTTTGAATTTTTTTCCATGTTACCATAAGTCGTTTAAAATGAAAAAAAGATGTTTATTTACAAGGCCAAAGTAATTTGTTTTGATAACGTCTTCAAAGAAAGGTTATTGCGGTGAAAATCGTGATGTCAAAGAAATGGTTCTTACTTCTACCACCGGAACTCTCTTTACATTATCTGTCGTATTTTTCTTTTGATAAATAGCTGAAATATTATTTGGTAAAACCAAAAGCAGATTAAAAACTATTGTGAAAAAAAATATAAAATGAGATTAAGATTTCCAAAAAAGTTTGCAATAAAAGACGAAATCTAATTTTTAAAATAATAAGCCTGGAAAATACACTTTTTCATGTAAAACATCAATAGCAAAAGCGTTGCGGTTTAACTTTATGCCCCACATTTACCGATATAAAGCATAAAATGCAGAGACCGTGCAGCGACATTGCCAGCCACTAGCGAGGGTTTTATAAAGAAATTATAATGTATTAATCTTTCTTTGTAAGCGCTATTTTCAAAGGCTTTTAGTTTATAATTCCAGGTTATGAAACCTACGTATCTGGCTACTAAGTGAAAAGCTACCCGCAATGTACCTATGAGTCTTATTACCTGTATCTTCAGCACATGAATTTTATCTCGACTTCTCAAGAAACTTTATTTTCATTTTAAAAAATTGATTTCTGGCTTAGCTTCTCTTAATCAGGTCTAAAAATGGTTTTTTAAGTTTTTTAAAGATTAATAAATTTTTATTGAATGCCCATGGGCATAAGCCACATTAAGAGAAAGTAGTAATTAAAACTCGGAATATGGACATAAAAGCGGAAAATAAACTACTGAGTACTTGGGACCTATCCGAGAAGTGGAAGATAGGAAAAACATTAACCTCTACTATCTATAGTAAAATAAAGTGTAAAATTAAACAAAAATCTAAAAAGTTTAAATACCTGTTTATTTCCCCATTACAGAGCTGTTACAATGGAATTCATGATTTGTATTGCAACTAATAAAAATATATTTTTTACATTAATTTAGAGAATTATGTCAGAATATGTATAATGCTTATTTATGATGTTACAATAATAAAATACAGTAGCTAGTAGGATGACATAGAAACAAACGGGCCCTATTTGGTGATTTAAACTGCCATCTAGCGATGTTGAGCCCAACTAAGATGATAAATGAAGCTGGTGTCGAAACAACCTGAAAAGAAAAGTCCGACTATCAGATTTCCTTTTACAGCGATAGAATGCGGTTTTTATAGTCTTAAAAAATTACTACTTTTCGTTCTAGAACTTATAAAATGTATTGATCTACACTGACAGAATCAAGCGCAAATAAATGGCAATTTCAGTAATTTTTATTTTCTACTGGCGTTATCGCTTGTGAAAATGGTTTTTGTCCAAGCAGCTAGTGTGTCTACCATGAGTTAGTATAGTTCTCCTACACGTCAGGTAGAGATTTTGTATGAGCAATGTTAATTCCTCAACTGTCCGTTAGAGGCACTTTACAAAGATTCATACAAATTTGTAATTGCAGTCGAAAGCGACAATCGAACGAAGCTCATGGTATGCAACACAGAACTGAGAAAAGGGTTTTACGGAATAAAAAGGCAAAGAGAATTTCGTTGTCTAATACCTGAATAAATATATCCAAAAAACAAAATGGATAAATCCTTTAAAAAGATTTGTTTACAAACTGTAAGTTGTAAAAGAAAATTATTGTATGTTGAAAACTGAAAAAAGCAAAATTGAACGAAGGTTTCTTGCGAGATACTTCTCCGTACAAATAGCATTCTAAACCGGTGGTAGTAAAAAATTACGATAAGAAAGTGCTTATTTTAAGTCTATTCGAAAAAAACATTTTGTCATTGACTTTATAATGTGTACTGGTTACAAGAAATAACAATATACAAATTTACTAAATCGTAGAATCATTGTATTTTTAAAATCAATAAAAGCAACTACGGATGTTTTTGCCAAAGTCTTTCCATTAGCAATAGCATTTCGAACGTGTGGCAGTAAAAACATGACAATTTGAATGTGCTTATTTTTAGTCTATTCGAATAAAACATTCTGACTTTGACTTTATAATGTGTACTGGCTACAAGAAATGACATCTACAAATTTACTGAACACTAGAATTATGATATTTTACAAACTGTAAGTTGTAATAAAAATAGTTGTGTTTTGATAATTGAAAAAACCAAAAACGGAGGTTTCTTGCCATATTCTTCCACTTAGAAATAGCATTCCGAACCGGAAGTGAAGAAAAAAGTTTGAATGTGCTCATTTATGTCTATTCGAATAAAATATTTTGACTTTGACTTTATAGTACAGTATATGTACTAGCTACAAAAAATTACAAGCTACAAATTTACTAAGAGCAATTCATCAACATTGCATAATAAAATAATCGCCTCCAGGTAACTCAATC
Organism: Choreutis nemorana; assembly: GCA_949316135.1. Taxonomy (NCBI): domain Eukaryota; kingdom Metazoa; phylum Arthropoda; class Insecta; order Lepidoptera; family Choreutidae; genus Choreutis; species Choreutis nemorana. Next base: position 9,410,286 of record OX438598.1, read on the forward strand.
AGATACCAGACAATACGTTGTAAAATCTAATCGACATATTTCCGGGCCTTCAAACAAATTGCAGGTTTCCAGCACAAACTTTTTATTGACGCGACCAAATAAGAAAATAGCTAAAACATTTATATTTCGACCTTAGCGTGACTTAGAGAAGTACCTAACATATGACATTGCCAAAAAAACTTGAAGTAAAAACTGTTAAACAAGCATCCTTTGTGTTGGTACCTCCTCACTGACCAACCTATTTCAACAACTGCGGCAGAGAACTGAACTAAAAGTTTTGTATACATTTTCTTTTTAGACTAAGCCACTAGCGCTAAACTTACCTGTAGTCAGCCTTGTCGGACTACACGTCCGTCTAGCCGACAACCTTCAAAATGATATACGACTTTTTAGTAAGGAAAAAAAAACGTGTGGTGAATTTACCTAACTTTTTGCGGGCGGTTCTAAGAATGAGAGACCTAAAACCCTAGGCATCTGTAGGTAACGCATTCCTCCAAAGAATTATAGCCTCGATATAAATGTTTAAATGGCTGGGATGCCATCATTTTCTAAGATCTGATGCCTACTTTGTATGTTTTTGATATGCAAGGCTCGTGTTATAGTTCTGGCTACCGATTCTCGAAAACTGATCTGATTTGCCTAATTAGTAAGCAATTCGCGGAAACAACACCCGTTTAAATTGCAAGCAACATTTTTCGTTACAAGTTTTTATAGAGAAGGTAGGTACCTCGTCGACGTATTTTTCGGTATTTAAATAAGTTTATATGTAATTATTTAACATTAACTAAGTAGCTTAAGTAGCTTTTATTTAAATCTAAGCTGTAGCTGTAAGCGCGGGGCGCATTATGTTACTTCATTAAACTTTCCTTAATATGTTTTTAACATTTTAAGGGTTAATATTTGAGAGTTAGGTTAGTTTGTTTTCTGTTGAAATCTGGCAATTACACATTCCCCCCCCCCTTGTGCCTAGAGAACTCTAAATTATTGTCAAAGTTAATCTACATAACTAAGATGTTATCTATCTTCAACAAACAAAGCTACATGTTTTTTACATTCACCACTTGTCAATACTTATTAAGACCAATGGAGTATATAAATACAACAAGGTTTATTACAAATTTATTAATCTCTATATACAACTTATATCGGGTCAAGATGTCTGTATAATAATAAAAAACATAAATAAACATAATAATAATAACGTTAAACAACATATACCTAACTAGCCCATGATTTTATGATTAACATTTTTCTCTGTATGTCAACATTAATTTCTTTGTGACTGACATTATTTTAGTAAGAATATTATGAAACCGACCACAACTAAACTAGTGACATTACTATAAACAAGATTGGAAAAGAAAAGCAATACTTGAAAAAAAATAAAGGAAATTAACAATCTTACACAAAAACACTACAAAGTGGAATTGTTAAAATAATTTAACGATAAATAGACGAACAGTTAAAGCTATAACTAAAAACATAGATCGCTAACGTAAGAAGCCACCGGCAGCCACTAGTTTGAAAGTCAAATGTAAAACAGGGGTATAAATAACAATTGTATAGACAGGCTAGGACAAAATAGTACATTGTTTCACTTTTCAGTACATAATTACATGAATATTAATATATTACAATGAAGCAGCAAATTATATGTGTCAATCGAATGGTTAATTGAATTTATTAATTTTGTATTATTGACCTATTTTAATTAAATGATTTATAGAGAAATGCTATGAATTCTAACGTTAATACGAACATAAATCTTGGACAAAGGTGTTTTAATGCCCATTTACCAACCTTAGATAAATTAATTACCCTACAGGCACAACAATTTGATTTATTTCTACATAATAAGCAACCATATAAGTTCCGATTACAGACAATAAAAAACATCATGTACTTATTTAAAAAGTTCTGAATTAATTTAACCCCATTATCTTATACTATTGTAGTAATTGACAAAAAAAAGAAAACAAAAAAAAAAATCCAATCCGCAAAGAGATTACAATTTTTGTAGTAAAAATGTTAAACATCAATTATTTAGTCGCAATATTTATTTATATATTTATTAAAACTATATCACAGTTACATTGCATTGCAAACATATTAAGTAATTCCAATTTTGTTTCAAAGAAACGATTAACTCTTTGATTATATTATATTACACATTAAAAATAATTAAACCTTCAAGGTTTACCAAGCTCACTGGCATTTAACAATTATGATATAGGCAAAAGCTCATTATCAAAATTCCTAAGCGATCAGGCATGAGATAATGTATAGTATAGATAATAATTAACATATTCTTTAAGGTTTAAAAGCTTATTATACGCCTAGCATCGTCGTGACAGATTAACCCATAATACGTCTACCAAGGTATAATACTGACAATAGTTGTGGTAATGTGATACCATTAGCTAGCTAGAATACTATTAGATACTAGTACAGACTCCCACCAGAAGAAGCAGTTAATAGGGTTACCTACACAGGGTTTTAATTAACAAAACTAACCTCTCACCTGAAGTTAAGGTCTCTGAAATGGCAACCGAATGTGTTACTTTGGTAATTTAAACTTTAATTGTTATTTCAGTCTGGCTGGTATGGAACGTTATATTAATGATGAATAGCGTCGAAAATGAAACTTGTAGTCCTGAAGTACTCAAAAACATATTTCAGTATCTATAGTCTCAATACTATCAATAGACCAAAAGCAGAATAGTTGACTAGACTTTTTTGTTCGCGACTTTGACAAGGAAAAATCTATCAACTTTACTTTGACATGGAAAAATCTATCAACTATTTCAATTGGAGTAATAAAATTGGTATCATTAAGGGTCTAACGCTATTAACAATTGAATCATAAACGAACCACTGGCAACCCTGGATGAGTTCTAGGTGTGAAAATGACAAGTCGCCGGCGCAGTAACGTTTACAAAACGTTCGCAATTAATCGGATCCTCAGAACAAGGTTCATCATACATAATTCAGTTAATGTTTTCTGTCAATCAGGCTCATTGTTCCCAGACGCAAATTACTTGGCGTAGGCTCTGTAAGGCAAATTAAGACGATTACGTCTTCTGCCATAGACTTTGAAAGATCAGGTAACAATGAACAGATTAGACGATGAAACAAAGCTATTTTCTTTCAGTGTGTGAATGAAATCATGTAGGTGTAAGAATTAAATGCCAGTTCATAAATTTATTAATTTAGTATCATAGCAGTTTTCCTCCTATCAATAAATTGCAAAGATTCGGGTTGGATTCAATTGAAAATCCATTGTGGTTTCATTTCCAGTCGGGGTTTATGTGTTGTGCGTTTATACCTTATTTTAAAGGTTTGTATGTTTGTTTCTTTGTCGTAAACGTCGTTATTGAAATGCGAGAAACGCATAAGGCTTTACGTAAAAAAATAAACTACTTTTACGGAAAGTTTTAGTTTGCGTATTTCAACGCAATGCATCTGAAAAGCTAAAACTTTCCCATACCCGATTATAGTACTTAAGTACATAGATAAAGGAATTACAACTTCTTCAACATTAAAATTTCAATTAACCTTTTCTCAGTTGTCATACGCATGCCAAGATTTTTTTTTCTCCCGTTTGCAATCTTGCATGCAATCTAACTTTTGTTACACGTCCGCACAAAACAAACAAGTCATTAAATCTCGAATAAGCAATAGGTTTTATCGTTATCTATTTATATTCCTATTTTTTTAATCTCACGATCTAATCTGTACCCGGTAGCATGTCTTTACAGCTCTGTGGCACGAACAGTAAAATGTAAAATCCATAAACAAGGTTGTGTGTGGTTACTTTATTGTATAGATGTAATTTAGTTCATGGAGAACTTTATTGCATAGAACTAAGTACGACCTACTTACCTACCCACGATTGAGGTTGGTCCATTCGAGAGGAATCCATAAAAAACCGCTGATATTTCAATGACAAAAACTTATATACTTGCAGTCGTTTGATTACACTTGAAATTGGTCATAATGGTGTTTTTTACACTGCTCAGCTCACATGTTTACGGATCGCTTGATACTCAGCTGTTTTCGTGTGTTATAATCGCTAGCAAAGTTAGGAGCATCGTGTGCTCGTTGCTATTGACCTGCTTTCATAAAGTTTTGTGTGAATAACTCGCAGCTCACAGACGGTCAGGCTTATAAGGGTGAAGGTGCTAGTAATAAACAATACCCAATATAAAAGCAATTAATGTGAAATTTATTTAAAATCACTAGATTTATTAGTTTCTAAGGTAACTTCTTAATTAACTTGTTAGCATGAATTAAATTTACAAACATTATCATAAAGCCAAACAACAAAGATTTAACAAAGTCGTTTTTGTATCAGCTTATTCGTAATTTTCTCAGCGATTTTTCAAAATAAACACCAAGGACTGTATGTTTTTTTCGATTATTATTTAAGGAGGAGGGTCCTTCTTCAAGGAGGTTGAGGTTATTTAGGTACGCGTGGTAAGTGGCTTTGAAAATTACCAAGCGATACCGCTGCGGTAGATAATAGAAACTTATTTTTTCTTCTTCCTTCCTTCTTCTTCTGAATCAATTCGCAGCGTGTCCCAAGCCAGTCCGCTGTACGTCCGGGCGCCTGTCTTTTTTAAAGGTAGCCAATGTTGATCCTGGTTAACAGGAGTTGCAGTGACGGGACAGAGTGCGGGGTTTTACCAAAAGCTACGATAACTGCTAGGATGTGTTTACAGCAGTGTTCAGTACAAACGGACGCATTCTTTATGGACACGTGAATGAAAAAATATTTTTTGGCATTGTGCCTTTAGAGTCCCAAGAAAATGAATTTTGTTTAATTTTTCAATCGGACCATGTAAAATTAATTTATACAACATGTCATAAAAAATCTCTTAAATCACTTTAAATTGCATTGTTTAATTGAAAGTCAAATACCATTACTTAATTAACCATTCAATTAAATCTAAGCGATTGTTAAAAACGAAGCAGTTGCAATGTTTTTAAAACAATAAACGAGATAATGTAAATAAATTAGTTACGTTTCTCACGGAGAAACCTTCACGATGCCATTTTGAAATTATATGAGAATTTTCGGGGTTATTCTTCAATGTATGTTTTTATTTTTTGTGTGTCTAGTTTATCATTCATTTTAAACGAACCATTCATAGTCTATAAATAGTTTTTAATCCGAGGTGTCATTAAACATTTTTAATCAGAAACATTCAAACATGCAAGTTGCATAGTTTATTGCTAAATTATTGAATAATAAACATACAACATAAAATTAATGAAAATAAACGCATGAGCATATTAATTTGTCTTGTTAATAATTTGTTAACAAGGAAAGATGTTGAGTAGGTATCTAGAGTTGAGAGTAAGGCCATCACAGGCGGAAGGCTTTTGTCGGCATTTGTAAAAGATGTTCTCGTATCTCGATATAGATCTACCATTAAAACGATTTCCCTGGCCGTTCGCTTGTTTTCGACTAAAAATAACGACTTGAAAGGAAGTCAGAATGATTGCACTATAAACATAAAGCTGTATAGAATACATACAGCTATGTGTATAATAAGTAAATTTAAGTAGTAAAGTAAGTTTAGGTTGTAGACAAAGAAAATCTTAATGTTTGGATTTTCGTAGTTTACTATTTTTGATTTCAACTGTTAAGTGATAACACAAAAAATTTACACAGTCAAGTTGTTATAAAGTGATTAAGAAAAAAACAGCAACAAATAAGATTTTTCAGAAAATTTTCGACTTTACATTCAATATTCCATCAAATGATTGACTTATCTTATTCCTTGTATAGACAAACATGACATAAAATGCAGTGGTGGAGATTAAGAAAATATGAACTACACACAATAATTCCATAAAGCCCTAGACTTCTGGTTAAGATTTAGCATCTACCTGAAACTATTAAGAACAACACTCATCTAGCTATTAAAAATAATTAATCAAAACGAATGTAATCACGAACAAATCACTCAGATGTGTTGAGAAGATAGACATCCGCTTACCTTCAAAATAATAATTATATACAATATTATTTGATGAGAGATTGTAAGCCTAGGTTTTCCGCAAACTTATATACAACCTGTTCCAAAATACTAAACCGCTTACATCTCGAAACACGCACACATGCATAGGTTTTAGTACGGTATATACCTGGGGTTAAGATCACCGTTCACTTCTGCACGATTGCTGTTACAAAACCGCGATGGAAGATAAAATTTTCGCAGTCAAGAAAAGCTTAAAACTATATAACAATCATTAGAATATTATTTAGTTTTTATTCAATTCAATTTTTTTAAATTTTAAAAGCATATTAAGTCAATAATAATAAACAATTGCCAATAATAATCACTCTGTCACCCCCGTTGGACACTCTGCCACTACAGCCACTACTACATCGACTGTGGTCCCTTTGGCTTTTATTATGGTTATCTTTTCTGTTGTCCTCCAGTATTTCTCAAACGCGCGTCTTAACCGCTTGTCTTTGAGCGTTTTCCAGTGACTGGTGCACGGACAGCTGTTATCGAAGGTGTTGGTAGGTGATGTGAAAACTACTCCACTCCAAGGTCCCACGTCCAACTGGTAACCTTCTCAGGCACTTGTGATTAGAGCCGCCAATCAGAGTCTCCTTGCAGCGACCACAATTTAATAATTCTCTTACATTGTTGGTGAGACGATATTCCGACGCAGCGGCTTAGATTAGCTTATTGTTTAGCGAAACGTAGCACGTAGTTATGATATGTTATATTCAATTTTATTTTGATATGTTAAGTTAAAATTGGTTTTTATTTTTTTCTGAATCCTTTCTTTCTTATTTACAAGTCGAACTCAATTTTGAGTGTTAACTTGAGATTTATTAGATTGAATCAAAAATTGAGATCCATTTGGTTAACTTAGCAAATTGTCATATTCTTAAATCATTTAAAATCGCAAGGTATTGGATTTTTTTGAAAGGCACCCTTTGTATTTCAATAGCAAATTTGTTTTCCACAGGTGCTCTTATTTATAAATTATGTTGTATGCATAACACATGATTGCAGGTTCTGTTTGCAATAATAAAGGCTCAAGCTTATACCTTTATTGGTGTGGTAATATTAAAACATTCGTTTCGTCGTTTATACTCTTAAATAGTTTAACAAACATTGCATCAAAATCTGACTTGTGAACTTAAGTTGAGATAAAAGAAATACCTCCATTCTTGCGTTCTTTTTTCTATCTTTCTTTACCCTATAGTTAAAACTATTAACAATTAGCCTTCTTATACTTGAATCTAACAATGTAGGCACTTATTACATCAACTATTCTTTTCTTAATTGCCTAATAACGACCACTTTCAATGGCGAGGAAGTAAATTTAACTATCGTGCTATAGACCACTGAATTCATTATATATAGAACTGGAGGTAACGATTATTACGTACTAAATAAGCGTAATATTAATTGTAACTCAAGTAAAAGGTAAAATCATTTTCCGAAAATATAGCTTGATTACATTGTGAAAAATTTTTATTTATCGTACCTGAAAACCAAATTTTTTTCACACATAACTAATTCTTTTAATGACTGAAAAAATCACCACATACAATAATTAGATCATGTACTTATTTATGAAAGGGGCAGACTGACATGGAAAGTATCTCCATCATTAAAGCTAAAAAATTTGCATTGCATTTGAATGAATAAAGCAGGCATGCTCTGCAGATTTGAGAAATACAGGATTGGCTACTGACTCGTCATTTCTGATTTCCAAGTTTCTCTTCAATATCAAATAACTGGCTTTTTTGCCAACTAAGTAAAAGAAAAATGAAATAGTGTGATCGTCCTTATTAACCCCTAGCTTTAAGGCGTATTGTTAGATGGCCATCCACAAGGTGGACGGACGATCTTGTAAGAGTTGCAGGGAGCCGCTGGTTGCAAGTGGCCTGGGATCGCTTCAGTTGGAAATATTTAACCGGCAGTAAATTTTTTCGGACGATTAATAAATAAATCAAGTTGTAGTTCACTTTCAAAGATGCATTTTATTATTTATATCTTTATTATGTATTTTTTGGTTTATCAAAAGAAATAAATGTTTTCTCCCTTACTCTCACACTTCTAAAACATCTAAGCTCTACCCATTGTGCCATCATTTGCATGTTATTAATGCAACTCTTTGTTTTTTCTATACTTTGTGATAGAAATCGAGCGCCAAGGTCAAGATTGTAATAACATTAATTGCTAATTGCTATAGTATTTAATAGTCAGGATGCATGATTTATAATCGATTTTATTTATTATATATAAATATGGCAATATAATAACCCGTTATAAAAGTTTCATAAATATATCTATAAAATATAATCGCAATCCCACCGCTTCCTACAAAAATTCTAAATAATTTTATGGTGTTTTCGTAGTTTTTAATACAAATTTCAGGTTGATCTGAATTTCGCTCAAACGTTGAGCATCGCTATACAGAGTGGAAATGCAGCCAGTGCTACGGTCACATTCCCTTTATTTTGAATTGGATATTTATTTGAAATATTTTAATTATTTTCATCAAAGCATTATGCAGATTTAATATGAATCTTTACTTTCAAATCTTTTAGCGTACTTTTACTGCCATTTTTTTTAAACAAAGACAATATTCGTGATAAATGTTTGATGTTAAATGTATCTACTCAGGACTTAAACTAATTTGAGTAAAAATTTCATAAGTTTTATTTTATTACGAAACTATTTATTTGTGTAGGTGCTTATCTAACATCTTGATTTCTTTAGATGCTAATTATTACCTACATAACATCAATATATTTAATAATACGTTACCTACCTCTATTTTGATTGATATCTGATATAAATGACTTATTTAAAACCGCACACGCAGTTGGGTCATGAAACTGTTCAAATATTTAACAAAATACATTTTATTCTAACACGAGCGGCCCGCCCCGTCTACACACGGGTGGAATTTAACGTTTGTATAAAAATTGCCATGTTTTTGAATCGGTCCAGTACCTTTTTTTTCGGGGCACACCCGCCACTCTGTCCCACCACTGCAACTCCTGTTTATCAGGATCAACAGTGGCGTCCTTTGATCGAATAATCAACGAATAATGCAGCTGTGCAGTGATGCACAGGCTGTGCCCGGACACCCTACCGGCTGTCTTGGGACCCGCAACGAACTTAATCAGAAGAAATAGGAGGTAGTAAAAAAGCGGTTTCAGACTTCCCTCCCAGCAAAGCGGAGACAGCAATTGGAATGGCCCAGAAGCCCAAAAATCTAAAGGGGAGACAGTCAGGTCCAGTACCTTATAGTATATTCGTTACAAACATACAAAAATACCGAGGTTTCCTCTTTAATATATTAGTATAGATTGAAACTGATTAAATATTATTCAAACCAAAACAGTGAACGTTACGTTTTTCTGTTTTCAGAATTAAAGAAAAATAAATAAATTTTCACCACCACTGTTGTAACGCGGTGGTCACCATTCAGGAACCTATCTTCCATAACATAAACTCATAAAACTATAGTCGGTTTTTTTCACTATATGACCAGCCCATTGCCGCTTTAACTTTCCTCATCATGTAAGCAACGCTGTGTAACGCTTGTTCGGCAGGATTGGAATGAAACATTGTTTGAAATTTAATCTGAACATCGTTGAGACATCAGATAGATTAACATTTTACGTTCTTCCTATTGGGAATTGAAACTAAGACCTATCATTATACACGATGTTCAATTTACAACAGCCATGAAAAAACAGAATGTGTACTTTGCACAAGCACACAAAAGTATTAGGATATTTATCTAACACTTTTCCGACCAGCTGACCGTGAAGTTTATGTTCACAATGCGATGTTGAATACACATTTGAGAATATTTGTGACATTGTGCTTAAAGTGTTCATTGTCAAAACTATCTTGACATGATATTATAAAGCGTGCTGTACACTAGACTCAGCGCAATAAAACGCTTTGTAACAGCGACAATTTAAAAAAACATGACACATGACAAATAGTGGCGGTCAGTAGTCGGTATTCGCTCTTTGTATTGAATGTTATTAGAACAAAATAGTTATAGATTTTGTATAGCGGAAAAAACCTCATAAATGGTGTATAGAGTCGCCGACGTTGCTTCAGTTCGACCATCGTTTTTGGAGTGTAAATTCTAATCTCTACCGTAGTTTGACATACAGTGAACGCCGAACTCAGTACTCTGACCGCTGATGGCTTAAGCCTAACTAATGTCCTCCGTAAAATTTCTCGTTCGTTCTTTTTGATGCTGAAAAACTAACGGTTGTTTTATTCAGTAAATAAGCTTGAAGTAATCTATATTACTTATTATACTTCTCTGCTATTTACGCTATGTAAAGTAAATTAGCAAACTGTTTATTTTAAATCGATAGGATCCACCAATTTGGTGCGAGATGAGCTTTGGTTATGAAATATGCGCTAGAATCGCATTTATTAACACCAAAGCAAAGAGTATCCAGTATAAATGAATGTCACGTGGTTGTTAAAAACAAGCATACGAGTAACCTTGTATAATCAAAGTGTTGGTTGACACAATTTAGTTGGCGATTGACAACAGGCTGTCAACAATTACATATTTATTTCCTCGGCAACTTAATTACGAACGTAGATTGCGTTTAGCATAAATTAGCATTTCATTTCACTATAATTATTTTTTTCTTATTGTTTCTAGAACGATTTGAATCCTGATCATTGTTTTCTAGTTTATTCTTAATTAATTTAACCACAAACAAACACAGCAACACTTTAATTATTCAAAACAACGATTGTGAACATTTTTAGTTTCTGAAATTTTTGTTATCTATATAAATGTTGAAAACTGAATATTGGCAATCTTAAAACTTCATTCATACGTAACCGAGAAATAAAGACGTTCCTATAAATAAAACCTTTTTGTTTAACGATGCGAAAGCAAAAAACATATCAGAGCTGCAACTGCGGCTTATAATCAAGAAAGTATTTACGCATTACAGGTTCCGCCTCGAAACTAATTAAAACAATATTTTTTCTTGTTGATAAAGCCACGGACACATCGATTAAGGCACTTAACCAGAAAATTCCGATCTATCCACATCCTTACCAGAGATAGAATCGCTTATTACTGAAATTATCAGCGGATAGCAAAAGGAGAAATGAGCCTCCCAATTAAAAGCAAGTAGTGCGATCACATCCGCTGAAAAGCAAAAACCTTTAAATAATTGCGTGCGTGACAAAATCTTGTTTTTATAAAAGCTTTACATGCAGTTCAAGGCATAACAGAAAGGCAACAACTTAAAGGAGATTTATTTATTTATTGGTAAAGGTACACCGACAGAACACATATTATACATGCATTAATAAACAAAAATAAAAAGGTGCTCTCCTGATATGTGTGCCACTTATGGATGTATACAACATTCATATGAGAGCAAAAGAATGTTAAAAATAAAAAAATACCATAATGTAAAAAATATAAAAATAGAAAATAAAAAATGAAACGAAGATCTCGAATTCCAATAAATATCATTTAATTCTACTCTCAATCTAATAGTTCCAACAAAAATTTCAGGTCAGTCAAAAATATCATTTTGTTGTTTGAGTGCTTCTTACTACATTATCATTTGAGTGGCAAATTACTAACCTACAGGCAGAACCAGTTAACGGAAAGCTTAGTTACAAATATATTGTAAATTATTTGTTAATTATGTTTTGACTTCACATACATTGTAGCTGCCATGTTCCTAATTGTGCCCGGATAGTGGCGACAGGTTCGCAACCTGTCACACTGGGAGTCAAAATAAACATGACGAAATGCGGTGTTTAACACCTCTGCCTACCCCTCTCGAGGGATCAATTACTGCGTGAGTTTATGTTTTGTGTTTATTTTGATTTTAATAGACCTTTTTGCTGATGTCTGCTAAATAAATGTGTGTTGCTTGAAGCTTGTAACTTGTTCCGCTTGTACAAGTTTCCGCTGCTCGTCCCCGAGTCCCGTTATTGGAAGGTTTCAACTCTTACTGCTCTTGTAATTGCAGTAAATTCTGCGGTATCAGATACACAGCCTATTGCTTATACAGCCCAAACGACGAGCAAATGGGCAACCAAATTTAATAGTCATAAATTAGTTTATTTTCTGATTCAAATTGAGACAGTTAACACAAATTGGATGACATAATAAGCCTTAGAATTTAGATAAGGAATTATTTCGCTATTTTAAAAGATCTTTATCTAAACAAGGATTTCATGGTAAATTAAGATAGTATTCCCAAAATGAAATGTCAGTCGAATTAATATAGTATATAAACAAAAATACCAATTAATATAAAAATCATAGTCATTTTTTTGTTATATGAACTAAAACCATATAAAACTATTTTATAGGTGAAAATTAAAATACCTTTATTTTTCATACAACTATTTTAGTTTATTAAAACAGTGCACATTGTTTCAGCGTGTATTCACGTAACTAGGATCGTCTTGGGCCAGGTGTTCACCGGCGTGGGAGTCTGCCTTGATCTTGAGCTACGATTCATCACTTTTTGTTCATCCATCCATTACCCCTACTTTTATGGGAGGGTCTTTGGTGAACATTCTATATAAAACTACCATAAATTTTTATATAAGCTGGTCGCTGTCAAACTGTCAGATATTTTTTATAATTTAAATTTACTACTGTTCTACTCGGTGCAGTATGGTTTTGTTTTATATAAAATTCTTTAAAACTACGCCACCTTTCAAGTCCAAAAATAAATAATTTTCTTATAGCTGGAATCAAACCTACTCTATAATTACTATGAAAATTACATTTATCACAAATCAAAATTACAATGAAAGAGGTTAGGTGGTTTTGATGGTTTGCGTTGATAAACAAAGCGACACGAGGATTCAATATTCATGAAATTTGTATCTTTTTTTTTAGATTTCTTTAACACATCTTATAACATACAGATCTACTTCTAACCAGTATATTTTTCCCCAAGCAAGAAACTTTAAATAAAAGGACATTTAAATTGGACGTTTACTCATATTCATTTTTATTGTTTTATGAAATTTAATAGTTCGTATAGTATTTATTGCCTAACAGAAGCCTGTGTTAATGTTTGAAGCCGGGGGCACGGCATTGCCCCCGTCAAGCACGAAAGGCGCTGCCTTAACCTTTTCTCAAAGCAATTCAGCGAAATAACAGATAAAATAATCAGTAATGGAACTTTAATTTGAAAATTATTTAAAATAATAATATTGATTAACGTATTTATGAATTAACATTAAAATGAGGAGAGCATCAGCATATTTTGCTTGTTAACTTAACGTGTTCTCCTATAATTTAACTTGAGATTTTTTTTTGAAATATTAAAACAGATATCAAAATCACTTAGTCTATTTTAATAAAATAAAACTATTTTTGTTTTCGTGTTAGTTCCAATTCAATGGAGTTTCAATTAATTTTGAATACTTGCTGATGTTCTACCTGTAAATAAGTTGCAATGCTATAAATAATAATGATAAACAGTTCTTCTACTTTTATCAGTTAAATAAAAAAAATGCATTTTATTAATTATTTAATTAATTTATCATTCAAATGTCAACATTTACAATTCACGTAATTGACACTTTTCTATGGGGATTCTTAAAATGGTCCCTAAAACGCGAATAGCTTTTACGTCAAATTTCAAAAATAAAAGCATTCAAGAATGCTTTAAACTCCATTTTTAATTCTACACCTGCAAAGTCCTACCTGGTATCCTGTACATGGATATTTTGAATAATGAACTAAAATCATAAATAAAAATTAAAACTTCAATTAAAAAAACTTCATCATAAACTGGTACACAATTAAGATCTCATAATATAACACCATGACATGCAATAAAAGTTATATACATAGCAAATATTTAAATTGTTTCCAAAGAAGGAGAACAACTAAATAACCAACTGGTTGTGATCTACAGTTATTACATAAAAAGGAAATAATATTGGTTATCTTTATTAAACATTTTTATTATTTGTTTAATGAATTTGTTATTTTTCTTGGCAAAACGAATGAACGATCTGATATACATAAAATACTTTGGACCTCAAAATATTGAAATTATTAGTAAATGTATTTTATTATTATGATATATTGAAAAATAAACTCTGATTACAGGATAATTATTCTTTTCATCCTTCATCTTATTGCCTTCACGCGATTTTAGAGTATCAAAAAATTTTAGAATATCTGTATCTCAAGACTGACTCAGTCTTGAGATACAGATATGCTAATGAAATTAAATCATTTACGATCATCATCATGATCAACTGACGACGTCTACTGCTGGACAAGCCACCTGCCGAAATGTTTTCAACCGTGCTGTTCTGGGCTGCTTGGATCCACCAATTGCATTGTGCAATCGAAACAAAAAACTACAAACATTACCAAAATAATAACTAAAAAAGAGAATCAGGAATAATAAATAAAAGCATAAATAAAAGCATTTCAGCGCCTGATCTATCTCGGTATAGGTAATTACATATAACTAGTTCGACAGCCTGGCTCTACCTGGCTATCTCCAGTTCGTGGGAAAAGCAGGTAACACCTGCTACTTTACTTATGGGCCTATTAGCAACTCTAGATAATTAAGTGGTGTTCGGAGGCTGCGTCTCACTTATTAATCAATGATAAGATTCTTTATTAATGTTAATTAAATTTTATTTAGAAAAAAATGTTGTTTTATTTGTTGATGTGTCGTTTGAGATAAAATGTTGTTCCAGTTTCGAAAATATATTATATTTGAAAATCTTCTAACTATTAAAACTGTTTTCACTAAACGCTTCCTTTAAATGAAATTCTTAATTGGTAAATACAAAGTTGTAGCATTCACTGTTTTGGCTCTTGAATTCAAACAAAGATACATTGCATATGAAGGGATGTAACCTGCCTGTATTTTGTGACTTTTGCACACTACTTATCGTTCGGCCTAAAACAATCATCGAAAAGTTCAATGTTCATGAGTAAGAAAAAAAAACAATTTTTTAAAAATAATATTAAATATATATGCAGCATACAGTAATAGTAAAACAATTACTAAAACCATTATCATTCAAAAAACGCAAGCATTTCCTTTGGTCTGCTACATCCATAATGAAAAGGTGGCTTACGCACCGGTGTTAATCCATATTTTAATTGTGAACATTGCGTACTCTTTTATTTGGCGCGGTCGGCTGAACGGAACTGCAGATGGTAGTTGTGCATCCGGTGACATCGATGCCTCGATTGACAGCCTTCATTGATGAAACAGGGTTTTACACAGAGACAAACGCAGCGGGAAAAGCCTTTGTAAGCTATAATTAAAGATTGCTTTACTTATAGCTTTTAAAACTGCGACCAATCTAAAGATCTTCTAAGGGTTGTATGCAAGTATCCCAGATTCGTACCCATTGAAAATATTTTGAGGCCTATGTTCCTTAGTGGACATTTTCCTGATGATTATGATGTATACAACGCAACTTTGAAAGGTGCAGGTATAGTAAAAAGATTCCATTCTGGATAATAAATATTGTGCTCGATCAAACTCACAATACTTTTATCAAGAAAAGTAAAATTTTAAAAACCATAACTTAAAACGTTAATTATGTTCTGTGTCACTGTTGCTTTGAACAAAACCTATTAGATAAATTTGTTTGAGGTAATATGCGTTTAAGGGTGAGTTAAAGTATCTTCACGCATTGTTTAGTTCCAAATGCGAACGCTATCGAGACTTTATCCTGGTTAACTTGAAGCACAGCTTCGTAAAACGCTTGCGCCAATCAACAAAGCTGAACCGTGAATATCTAGTTTAACCATGTGTTCAAGTATTAACTGTATCAAAAAGGAGCATGAAGAGATAATTACTAAGCAACGGTGTCCAGCGGACATCGCTAATATGGGCAGTGACCGCATCTGTCGGATGTAGCTACTCCTAACTAACCTGTGATCTTCACTTTCTTACTTGCAATGTAAGAAAACGCCTATATCATTTTAAACTGTATTTTTTATGATTCTTTTCATTAAACTTTAGTAAGCCTGAACAAATTGGCTGGCTTGATTTTGATGGGAACTATTTTATTTGAGGACACATGGATTCCAATCAATGTAAATTATTAACACCCCTTTTGGTGCGAGAGGAGGATTAAAATATTATTATTTTTCGTTACTTTCAGTTCTTAGTTGTAGTTAGACATGTATGCCTCCATCGAATCAATACTACTAGATATAGAATGTATTCTCGTCAGGTTGACTAATTTTGAAAATGTCTGACCTTAACATATTCTAATATATTTAAGTGAACAATAGAACATTTCACAAAGACACTGCTCGCCTGTTTATCTACCGTAAGCTATTTCTAAACAAATAACCTTTACTGGAATACCTAAGAGGGAATGAAGTGCTGATCCGATTTAAATATACTCGTTCCGCTAAGGTATCGGTCACACTACGTATAAGGCTAGAAGCGATTACAGAGCTCCTTATATGACGAACTAAAGACTTTATAAATGATCTCAAAGATTGCTACGTTGTTCTGGTTTTAGGCACCGCTGGTTTATCCGTGGTTCTATCTTTTCTTGGTTCTGTCGTACTATTTAAAATGAAAAATGTATATAGTCTACTCATACTTAAACCCCTTTTTTGGCATAAAGCACAAATCAGTACTTTAGTATATCTATTTAGTCATTATTTATATATTGGTTGTTTCCAATTGGTCTGATCTGGTCAGTCGGACCTTTACCTGTGTATGTGCAAATGGCATTTTATGACAACCTTATTTTTTTGACGATCTCGGTGGCGCAGTGGTGTAAACAGCCGACTGCTACGTTAGAGGTTCCGGGTTCGAATCCCGACGGGGGCGGGACTTTGTGTTATTTGCAAGACGCATTGTTTCGTTTACCGGTCTTGGATGCTGTATTCTTATCTATGTAGTTTAAACCATATCGTTCCTTAGTTCCTGGACACAAGTTCTTACGATACTTACTACAGGGCTGAGTCAATGTATGTCGTGATGTGGTTATTATTATTTTATCAAATCAAAAAGCAATATACATACTATATAGTATTACTTATTCACATAGAAAGTTCTTTTTAAAGTCCAAATTGAAATATCCAAAATGTAGAAACCCACACAAGATATTCTTCATCCCGAGCGAAATTCGAGTTGAAAAGCAACTGTACATTCAATTTAATTTAACGAACGTCCGTTGCACTTAAAACTTGAATCCTGCGTTTGTTGCGATTCATAAAAAGCTGTACCCGCCGGCGAGAGCGGTCGACCTTGCAAGGCTGAACAGCATTTCTACAGTCAGAGGAAACCAGGATCATTTCTCCGGCAAAAAAAACCCATCGCAAATGTCAAGCGCCGTGGCAAATGGGATCCAGAGAGGCTAAATTAATGAGAATAATAACTTAAATGCATTACCTATGTGAGAATAATTACTTTGCTTATTTCATTCGTCCGATTATCTCTCTTGACAGATGGTAAGATATTTTTATTAACTGTAACTGGAGAATAAACGTTTTTGTTATAGATAGGCTATTTAATTTTGAAAGCAAAAAAATATTCCAGGTGAATTTTTTTTGAGTTTGTTCAGTAAAATAATTGTATCAAATTGCAATCGTATTTTTATTTGACAGTGATCTTCTTTCAGTACTTAAAGCTAAA
This sequence comes from Choreutis nemorana, assembly GCA_949316135.1. Taxonomy (NCBI): domain Eukaryota; kingdom Metazoa; phylum Arthropoda; class Insecta; order Lepidoptera; family Choreutidae; genus Choreutis; species Choreutis nemorana. Next base: position 9,427,954 of record OX438598.1, read on the forward strand.
CTATAGTTTCGAAGCATTACAAAGAACTTGTAAGTTGTTATTTGCGAATATATTCAAAGTTTTTAAAATTAAAATAAAACGAAAATAAATATTGTATTTATTGTCAAAGTAAAAATGTTTTATTCGGGTAGATTTAAAATAAGCACTTTCAAATCGCCATTTTTTTACTACCACCGGCTTGAAATGCTATTTCTACAGGGAAGAATCCGGCAAGAAACCTCCTTAGTTGCTTTTTTCAATATACAAATACAATATTTTCTACTACAATTTTTTACAAATTGTCATTCCTATAGTTGTATTCTGATCTATCGATTTAAAAGCTAAAGTTAAAAACCATCTCTAATCAATACGTTTATTTGTATTTATTTTAAGTTTCAATTTATTTATGGCTGAAAACATACGGTAAACAATTTTAAATGTCACGTCATGCTAACGCTAAACGACAAACGAAGAAAATGCCTTTTCACATTTCATGGGATCTTACTAACGACTTACCTTTATAGTTTTAAAGATCAGTTTGATTTACCTTACGAAAAATCAAAATGTAACGACCTTTGTTTTTCTTTTTGAGCTTTACGTCTTTTATCATAAAGTACCTTTTTGAACGGCTTTAAGTAGTGAAATGGTAAAGCACCAGGTGTTCTAGCCATAGCACTGGCGTCTAATGCAAGTTTAGAACTAAAATTAAATAAATAAATAAGCAGATGCAACTCTAAAGGTTAACATGCACGTTTATTTTGTAAATTAGGCGCATAAAATATTGGTTTTAAATTTTAATTGATAGCTCTATGGAATTTTAATAGCCGATTATTAGAAATTTTTCTAAAATATTTTTAAAACATTGAGTATGTACTCCTTATATAGTTATTTGTGATTCTCTTAAAATCTTTAAATTTATGTATTGTTATTGTATTTTAGCATTTTTATCAACTTCGCATGCTCTGATTAGTAGCAGGTTTAGTGTAGATAAATCCGCCTATAGCAACTGTACCACCTGTAGCCTATATCTAGTCTAATAAGTCTTCCATACGATGGCATGTGATGGGTCATCTCACGCCATGGTTATACGGTGGTTGTAACGCAAACTACAGGAACGCGATGTTCATTTTCAAAATGGTTGTGCCGCTTTTTTAGTAATTTTTATTGGAAAAAAATGCAATAGTAACCTAACCTAACTACATACTTACCGCTATTTATTATGTTTAGATAAAACATTGTATATTTATTCCTTTTTATTTCTTAAATCTTACTTACGGCTGATGTTCATAAACCACTCTTACTCTTAAAAATGGCTTAACAGCCGTGCGACATTTTTAGGGTAAGAGTTTTCGACATTTTTAAGAGGAGCCATCGTGTAGTAGCGTACTGCCATCGAAAGCCAACTGATGTGCGGAAAAAAAAAGACACTGTAGCCATCTTTCACTATCCCATGACACTATTACCCATCCGAAGTTCCTTCCCCTTCTACACGATCGACCATCCTGGGATGGGCCCGATTACCGCTGGGGCCGAGTTGGACGCCCCCACACGAGGTGGACGATCGATCTTGTAAGGGCTTATTCAGCAGTGGACATTTTCCGGCTACGATGACGACGATAAATCAACTCCACCTGATAACCTTAAAAAAAGACATCTACAAGTTTAATGTATTGACATAAACCAATAAACGTTTGTATAGGCTTAAATAACTAAAGTACTTGTAAAACAGCCTACATTTACATAGCATTATCGTAACATCACATTGTACCTAAATTTAGGTCCCATATCAATGTCAGGCTAAACAATAGGAACTAGAAAATGTAAGTACTAGATTGTAGAACAATAGACCAAGCCTATATTGTACTTGTACAGCAGATCTTGTTCGTGGATTTAGGGCTGATACATAGGAAATAAATAATACGAGGTACGGACTCTTTTTATTGCTTAATTTTTTGTTATTTGTAACTATAATTGCGAGCAATCTGTCAATTTATATCGAATGTTTAAAGTAGTTGAAAATTGTAACATGGACGTGATGAAAATGTTATTTTAATGGAATAGTCAAAAGGCAATGAAATAAACTTTAAGTACAAACATTTGATCGCCATCCCTAAAGTATTTCCAAATCTAAGATCAATCAACGCTAATGCCGCACAATGTATCTCACTTAATTAAAAACATCATAGGCAAAATAAGGATTTATTGGAACATATCCAATGATTTTAATAGCTTACCATTCGATAGTCAAATATTAGTGTATCATAATGTAATCTTTAGGTATAAAAGAAGGAAAAACTCACGTTATATTTAAATTACTTTAAATTTGAACTTAAAATATATTTATTCGTATGAGTTTAAGTGCTTTCTTAGATTATAGTCCAGCTTAATCAGACTACTTACCTATTTTAATTCCTTGACAAATATAATAAACAAGGTAAAGTTAAATACATATAGTATTCACTTAGTGTAAAATTTGATGAATCACTAGGCGAACGTGTGTCAAATCTAAAACAATCAATAAAATTACTAGTAAGTAAGTATTAATGCTAGAATAGGTATTATTTGTATCTGCATCCATGCTGTATAGGTTGAATAAAGGTGATATCATACAGATCATATAACTGTGTTTTATTCCCATAGAAAAATGTCGTATTGCGAGACTCTGTACAAAAACGAAACAATATGCCGATTTAATTCACTAAGTAGTGAACCGATCTATGAATTTTGGATATGTTCATACGACGTCTTTCACTCCCGCCTTGAAAGTACTAAAAATTTACGCCTAATTGAAAAAAATCTATGAGTGGATGTTAATTTTATGTCTTTCCAGCATCGAGAGATCGATGCTCCACAGCTAATCTCTGTGAACAGAGAAATTTCATCGGAATTGCATAACGTACTTAAACTTTACATGTTAAGTAAAAAAAAATCACTTGAGATAACATTCATCCGATTGAATCGTCTGATATCACCTTAACAGCGACTTAAACAGCTCGAAGTTCAGGAGGCAGTGCCAATCACGACGTTACGCTGATGTTTATTCTTACCGTGATATATCGTCACTTGATCTATCAATGCTAAGTATCTGTTTACACGAACCTTTACCAGTTGTTCTATGTGCTGATTGTAATCTATTTAGGTATCAAAACCTAAACAGGTTCAGTATTCCATTGTAGCCTATCGGTTTAAAATGATACCGAGGTAAAATCAAAAGCTTGACGAACAGGTACATTTGTTACTGGAATTAGGAATTATTGAAACTAAAGGCTCAGACTCTAATAAACAACTACTAGAGATAAATTATTTGTTTATTTTTATTTCTTTAACATATCATGCAACATTAAAAACAGAAAAATAAATGTTTTGCTTAAAAATTATTGGTTAAGGTACTAACAAGGTCAGAAGAGACTTAAATTCTAGAAATCAATAAGACCTACAGGAAAGCAACATTGAATAAAATTACCATAAGTTTTAGCGGTTTTTTTTACTTAATTTTTTTAGTTTTAAGAGAGTGTCTTCAATTATAAAATAAAACCTATTTCATGAACTCGGAAATACATTTATGTTGTTTTTAATTATTTACTGATTCAGTATAGAATAGCTTTGTTTGTAATATAAGCAATCGTTAAATATTTATTCAACTAAGTAAGACCACAACGATAACTTCTGCATTACAATTTTATCACTGTTTTAATTTTAATAATATACGTAAATGCGTTAATTGTTGTAGGTATATCTAGTTTTTATTACCAGCTTTTTTTCGCTTGCAATGTATATAAGTTGTGAGCTTCAAAATTTGCAAACCATTTGATTACCTCTAGCGTGTGTTATTTAGATTAAAGCTGGAGCATATTAAAGACCAAATCTGGTTGCAGTACTGTTACAGTACGTTGCAGTGCGTTTTTTGTTTTTGTCGAGTATGAAACTGTATGATAGAACCTAGTGCGGTCCGTTTGCGGTGCGGTGCGTGCGAGGTTGGTGTGATGTCTGTCATAGAGTTATATACAGTACAACTTCCAAACGCATGTTTTCGAGAAGCAATTGTACCGTAACCGGGTTAAGTATGCTCTAGCCATAAATCTGTAGATGCGTGTGTGTTTGTTGCGCATATAAATTATTATAGCCTATAAATAGACAACGCCGCTTGCACCGCACCGAAGACGGATCGCATTTGAAGTGCATCTTTCATGAAGTTAAGTGATGCTTTACAACCGCTGAAACAATGCACACGCACCGCAACCGTACCGCAAACCAGATTTCGTGTACCTTAATTCTGTTGATATAAAGTTGGTGATCAATGATTTTCTATGTTTAGGTAACCGAGTCAATCTCTTATATCCTTACTCAAGGAAGTATATTTCAAACGCATTCCCGTGTTTTATGTAACAGCTGAACAGATGTTTTAAATTTGATACCAAATGATTGGTCACCATCCCGGATTATCGTTCTAAATAAATCATCAGTTCCTAACTATTAGTTAGTATAGTACCCACTTTCCTGAAATTAAAAAAACATTCATATTGTTGTCAATTTATCTATAAATTCAAACAATTTTTTATTTTTCCCCAGTTTATATAATCACAAAATAAGTGATAGATTTATTATGTATTTATAATTCAAACAAAATTTTGTTTCTCAACTTCATTTGCCATTCCAAATTCATGTATACTTTTAGGGTGCTGTTCCTCAATAATAAAAAGGAGGACTTGATTGTCTAAGTTTTATGTTCTAATACTACAAGAAACCGAATAAAACATAACAAAATACCATACACATCTTCCCACTCGAAATTTACCTAATATAATGTTACCATATTTGCCTACAGTCGGTCATACGACCTTTCTGTGACCCACTGCTTAATTAATATAGGTCCTTGCCCGGCGCAAGCCGACTGACTTTCAAACGCTCTTTCTCAATTTAAGAAATATATCTTATTACTTTTTTTTTTGCACGTCTTTGTCTGTTTTTAAAAAGAATAGGTGCTAATCGGTCACCTTCAATTGAAAAGTGCTGCTTGTATAGTATGACAATTTCTTTTATTGGTTAGATCGTTAAACTTTGTTTTTAATAGATTTCATAAAAGAGGCCCTAAAAAGGTCGTAACAATAAAAAATATTTCGATAAAGGCAGAGCGGGAAGGCGAATTTTTTAAAGACCTGGACTGTAATAAAAAATTTGCATGTGTAATGAGAAAGGCAAAAACATGAGCACAATGTATTTATATTTATAAAGAACTTATATACCATGTTTTGAGCAAATGATTGATTGATTGATTGAGATGGTATTTGTTTTACGTTGTAAAAATATTTTATTTTTCGATTTTCTAAAAAAATGATAAGGTAGTGGCTAAGCTTTTCTTTAGCAATAAACTGCACATTTTTTTTCATACATACACAGTCGTACATACCTACATACGAATATGACCCTCTCTCTTCTTTAATTACGATCTACTACTCTCCTAATCAAACCTAAAAACTTCCATACACATTTCAATTCACATTATTTCTGAATACTTGAGATGATTTTTAAGAATATTAATATTTGAAAAAAACCATTACATTGTTATTTACAATTCTTATGAGACTATAATAAGATTACTATTGCACCCGCAAGTAGTTTCCGTTTTGTAATTTCCATAAACTTCGACTAGATGGCAGTACTTGCACTAGAAAGATCTTCTTTCCTCTTTCTTCCTAGGGTTGAAAAATCGTTCACAATCGAAAATTTTGAGTTTATTCTTGACAATTATTAAACAGATTTCTTTAAACTGATGTTTGTATGATGTGAATGTTAGTATGTTGTCTAATGATACAATATATTTAAAACATATATATCTCAGTCCATATTATCCAGAACTTACATAGTAGGTACCTAGTCATTTCATTATTCTTTGTCTTAAAATCAATTCATAATTGGTTTTACATTCTTGTTATGAAGCACATCTTGTATAGACAGTCAGTACAGTTGTTGCAGTGTCTTGTCTTGTGACAGGCAGGTAGATACTGGAAGCAAGCGGCCCAGGATCGTATGACCAGTAGTTCCCTATGTCTAGTAGTGGTCACCTTCCGGCTGATGCTGATGAATTAGTATTATTAACAACATCAATTTGTCCTAAGTACCAACGACTGTCCTATTTACAAGGCAAGGGGAACCGACTGACCTATATCATGTAGCTACAATCATTCACACATGATATCACACAAAGACCCTCTTGTTGTAACACGTGTTCCTCATACATAAATACACACGCACACATCAGTACAGGTCTAAACTTCTAAACATTAGAATTATGTACTAACAATTAGGTATTGGCCTAATAAGTTCCCCTTATCAAGTTTCTTCTTTCATTTTTTAGATTCTAACAAGGTCTTAATAATATTTATCAATATTAAACTTTTTATTTGAATTTAATAGTTGTAATGGATTCTTATTGGGCATTTGTTAAAATATGTTCCTATAAGATTTCCTATTTTCCTTTAGTGTGTTTTTGTAATAAAATTATATTTGTTATGTAACGAGAATACGCATATGCAATACATAAACTAAATCAAGATATTTAATTTAAGAGAAAAATATCTTTTAGGATTAAAAAATTATGACTACGATTACAATTTTGTAATAGATACAAGATATTAAATTAAGAAAAATTAAATAAGTGTTGTTAGTTCCGATACTAACAGTTATAGGTAGTTCTTATTGTTAATATTATATCCATAACATAACATTGGCAGTAAAATGCAATTCAATGCATTAGCATTCAAATAAAATTAAATCCACAAAGGAAACAGTAAATAACCCAAGCGTGTTCTAAATATGCATAATGAAGGATAATTACTATAATCTATAGTCAAAGAAATACAAAATATATAGATACTATATACTTATTAGAAACGGATTTGTTTGTACCTCTGTCCTTTATCTTTACTCGTAGTATTGACAAACAAATAATGTACACAAATAAAACAATAAATCCTCGTACAAAAAACGATTAAGGCAGGTTTTTGGTTTACAACTAAAGTTTTAGTAAATTTTTACCTAAAAAAAGATTTCTTCGAGTATATTAGAGTTATTATAAAACAGTAAAATCTCTGAATTGAAAAAAAATACAAAATCTTAAATACAAACTTCGTATCGAATTAAAATACATGTGAGGTTGAATAAAGATCTCGATCCCAATAAATTAACAAAAAGCAACTTTTTTTCTCGACCTGCACGTGTAAAGGGACTTTTATACGATGCTTTGTTATTTATTTCAACAAAAGCATATTTTTTTTTTTTGCAAAAACTACGCCAAACAAGGGGAATGATTTTACTTTCTTTTCAGATGTTTTTGCTGTGCGAAATTGTGCAATGCGGTATGTGGATTTTATACTTTTGTGATATGTATTTTAATTTGAGGTTTCCATAGTTTTTTTTTAGGTTTGAGAAGTTTAGCCCTACAAATATGAAAGTAAAAATTCAATTTCCAAAGAAATTTACAAAGAAAAGAATACATACATATATGTACACATGCGCATGTGAATTTTATTCGTATGACTTCGAAATCATGAAAGTAGTTCATTTTCGTTCCAAAAGCGATTGTCCAATCATTCCTTTAAACAAATATGTGTTTAAAATAGAAAAAAGAAAGCCCATTGCATGCTACCTGGACACATTCCCACACTTATCTCGTTATTCCATGTTAAGTATCGTATGTCTCTTTCACTCGTATGACAAGTTGATGTTGTATCCCTTTCCAACACGATAGAATCCAGTCCTGACGTCATCTTTCACTCTCACTATCTACACTAGACCATGTAAAATCAACAGATCAAATATGTTGTCAACTTTTTATATGGCCTTTTTTTCTTAATCAATTTGGTATTTGTACATGTAATAAACAAAACATTTTATAAGCAATGTGAGGTAAATATATTTTTGAAACAAACTATAATGAACTCTTTACGTTTCCTTCATATTAGTCGAATACCTAATCTTAAATCGAATTAAACGTGATAATAATCTGCCAATAAACATTAAAAGCATACTTAGAACTGTTTAATAAAAAAATTACACAATCGAATATAGAAATTCCTTTATTGAAGTCGGTTAAAAAGATTAGGTGGTCCTGATTAAGTTTTCACTATTTATAATGAGTCAAGTTTTAATTAAATATTTTTAAACACCTCTAAACACAACCCTCAGACCTAAAAGCTTCTGATGTTTTTAAATATACTATAGAGCATTATGACGTATAATAACCCGAAGATGCATGCAATCACTTTCTTTAGAAAGAGAGAGGCGATTTTTTTTTCTCTACTTAAGACAGAGATAGTCGTACAAAACAATGAAGGTTTATTTTTTATTGGATCTCTGGCGTAACACTACTTTCTTTCGTTTTTTGTTGAACAACGTGCATGAAGCGATGACTTGGTGCAGTTACTGTATTCACAACAGTAAGGGTTTTCGTATTTAAAATATTAAACAACATGTTTAGCAAAAGTCTTATTTTTTTTTAGATCATGCCTCTTTTACTACTTTATTTGTTATTTATAATAAGCTCGGATGAGTGAGTATCCATAACTAATTACAAGTTAGTACTTGTAATCAGATATGGATGTGTATATGGAAACTTATAAACAGTTTAAAATAAATTAAAAGATATTGATAGAAACTTTACATTTATATTGAAATATAGGTATTCATCTCATCTCGAGCCACTCTCAGGTAGTTATGCTCTACTGTAGTTTTGTATAGTTTACATCAATTAATCGGTGAAAGAGGTGAGAGTGATGTCACTGCGCCGCTCACGTTTTCACCAATTAAAAATCCAAGTAACGACGGCGCTAGCTGCAAATAATTTACATGACAATAAATATAATATTTTAGTTCCAATTTTCGCCGCTTTAGTATTTTTAAACTGGTCATGTTTTACTTTCGATGGACTGAAGATTGACAGTTTTTCTTCAGTTAACTGTTCTGCTTGAAGAGTTTGAAGTGAAAAGCGCTTTGTTTGGTCTTTGTCAAGTTTTGTATGACAATGAATTGATGATGGACATACTTTCACTGTTGGTCATTTATTTTACATACGAAGAATAAAGGAAAACTGCTTCACAGTCGATCGATTTTGTTAAAAATACAAAAATTTTTGAAGCTCGTTAAAACAGTTCAGCACCGAATTACTTTATACTTTACGATAAGAGGAGTCAGAATTATTGAAGCTCAAAACCTTCTGATTGGAACTTATAGGTTTTGTTAACTTTTGATAGGGTGTACAAAAGACAACTCTGTTTTAAGACTTCGCCATCCATTGGGTAGCACGTGTCTGGTCATAGGTGTTTATAACATTACAATACCATGGCAAGCAAGCATAAGTGTTGTTATCATGCTGCCTGATCGTATTGTATCCTTTAATTTCCCAGATTTATTCATGTTTAGGAAGAGTTACGGGCGCGCTTCTAACCAAAAGTTCTGGCACCCTCACTTGAATATCTCGACTGTCTCTGTAAATAGCAACTACAACCATCCAAACAAACTCCAAATCCATACAAAACCATAACTGTAGTTTCAAAATTTGTTACATAAATTTTATAGCGACACACTTAACCACTTGCAAGGAAGCGATTTTGTCCCGACCCGTTTATAAAAGTAAAAAAAGTATCCGCTGATCCAAATCGGAATTCGAAAAATAGAGGGAGAAATCACTATTGTCCTTCTTTCACATAACTTTCCCTAAGGTACAATAGGGCCAGGTAGGTGGGTTCATAAAAACACGTGTGCTCTCAGAAAGCGACATTTCTTCCTCGAGGTCATAATACATGTTGATTTAAAGAAGCGGAGTGAGGTTTTACTCTCACATTACAAAGTCAAAAAAAAGTATGAAATAAATAACAACATAACCCTGAAAAACATAATTTTTAAGTTTTGATATGTGATGCCTAGTAGCATCGATCGTAATCAGATAGAATTTAACAGGTATATATACCTTTGATAAGCAAATGCTATCCGAAGTCTCAAGTAATATCATATAAATTGACCATACATATTTCATAAATCAAGCATTTAAGTAGGTTAATATTCTTCTTGAAATATTTTAGATATCTTCCATAGAAATCAGTCTAGACTTTGTCCGGTTTCAATATAGTTTCAGTTTTTTTTTTGTGTCAATAGAGTAGATACATTAGTCAAAAAGTTAGGTATATAGAAAAGTTATATAGGTCCTTTTCATTTATCAAAACCAAGTCACAAGTAATGCGCTTATAGATTAACAGAACCAAATACTAATTCGGAACAAGGAATGCTGTTAACACCTACTAACGAAATGATAAATGGTCCAACCAGTGAAGGGATAACACATTCAGAGATATCCAGTGATACCCTTGAAGAGAACAAGGGAATCAAACTAAATGGTTTCACAATATTTAAATACCCAAATGACACAAACATAAAAGTGACTCTATTGGAATCGGTGGAAGAATCACTTTTGTTAAAATCTGAATGGAGTGTGAAAAATCTATTGTCATGTTTTGAGGCCCTTTAAAGCTGCCCTTTTATTATTCGAGTAACCTTAAAGTTCAAGAAATTGTGAACAATAATTGTATAATAGGTTTTGTTTACTTGTTTGAACCAGTATAGTTTACGATGGAGAATTCTGGTGAAATCTATTTAAACTTTCTCGTGTTGACAGGTTCTGATTGGCATCTGAATTAATAATTGAATCTGATGCAATTTAGTTAATTCAATTTTATCCAAACAAAAAAGAATCTTAATTAAAAACAACGAAGATTGACGAAAGGTAGAAAACATTTTATGCGCTACAATATTAAATTCTTCCTTCTAAAAATCAAATATCTCCATAGAAAAGTTAAACTGGACTCAGTTATTTTTGTAAATTAATTGAGGTTATGAAAATGGGCAAGTGGAAATGAAAGTAGCAAAGATCAACGTAATGATGAAACGGTGAGCTTGCGCCAGCGCTGCTCGCAGCGGTGTGAAAGGGGATCTCGTGATCTATATTATTAACTAGTTTCATCATCACTTTCAGTATCGACTGAACACTTTTTTCTTTTTTTATACCATCTCTTTTCTTAGTTGTTTCAGTTCGCTTCATCAAGTCTTGGTTAAAATTTAAACGTAGAAGGTTCTCTTCGTTAAGTCAGCAAATTTCAAAAATTCTTTTACCCTTTCTTAAATTGACTTTAAGGTAGTCATATAATATGCTACATTTTGTTTTAGACAATACTAATATATGGACGATATCTTGGCTGATTTAATGAAGCAATTATTTTGCCAAACGTACTAAAATCAAAACGTTATTTTTATTGTGTAATTCATCTGAATGTGATGATGTAAAAACAATCACAAGACACTCCGGAGGCAATCACTGTAATATATCTATTAGGTACCTGTGTTCGCACAGCTCGAACGTGTGAATTTTTTGCTTAGTTAAAAATTATTTTGATATTATATAAGCCAACGCTAACGTATAGCACAATATAAATCCAAATGGTTTTGACCTTTGCAAAGCTCCGATATATTTTATTTAGTTTTTAATAACCTTGTCAAATTGCTTTTGAAAACTTCCTTTAAAATCTCACATAACAATAACAACGTTTACACGAAACATTTTGCAAAAAGATAGTTATTCAGATGTGCGTCAGAATTTAATGGATTTTTTTTTTTTTGCATCAGAGAATATTATAACACAGGAATAATATTATATAAGGAATAAATTTAATTATTTACCATTTAAAATTACATCAAAACGCAACTCTACATAACTAATGAGATAATTGTGTAGAGTTATACGAGTAAATTTATACGTCAGTGATAAAAACAAGGTATCATACAAAATACCTATGAATTATGTTAAAACTTATTATTTCTAGTGAATAAAAGTCGCCATAGTCGTTATTAAAACATGAGAGACACTACCAAAAGACTAGGGCTGCAGAAGATGTACGGTGATTCACACGAACTCCGTAATCTTAATAATCAAAGTTGGGCCTGTGACCTAAATCCGCGCAACCGCGAGTACTTTCATTGTGAACGCCAAACTACACTCACACTAACAAAACTTCACCACAAACACAAAACTACATAAACACAGACACAATTTTCTACACCAACACAAATCAACACACACACACTGACAAACACGTGAATGTCGAATGTACACAAACGCAGAACGTTCACAGCCATCTTAGTTATTTATTTAAACAATTGTTAAATTAATTTTATTGGAAATTCTTAAGAAAAATTACGGAAACGTTTTATTAAATTAAAATACAGCTAACAAACTTATCGCTTGTTATAATTTTAAAGAAAATACACACATGCACAAAGTGAATGTTTACAATTTGCTTACGACGGAGGAACACTAATGTAACAACTGAATGTATAAAGGACTGTCTGTATTCAATATGCATGTGCGAGTAACAGCATAGTATTGTAGTTCAGCATTAGAGCGAGAAGAGATGCGAGTAGGTATATCACTTAAGAACTAGGACACTATTCCCGACTGCTGTTAATTAAATTTAACAGTTTGACCATATGAGAACGGAAATTCCTCCAAAAGTACATTTAAAAGCAGTGGACATTTTATTTGTAATATGTAGTTTTAAAGTTCATTTGTTATGAGTTGAAAACAAATTTGTGTTTAAATATAAAAGTAACTTATCATTGTCAATTAGTAACGTAGATGTATTGTAAATTTTAATATCAGAATTTAATTGAAAAACTTATAAAAATAAACAAAAACTTGACAGGATGCTTAAAAACACAATTGTTGTGTACATAAGTATCACTTATATAAAACTCGAGATGATACTGCAAACAAAATACCGTGACATAGTAGAAATTTTATAACATGAAAACACAATGACCAGGACCTATCAAAAGACGATTAGACAAAAGCAAAATGTGAACAACTGAGAGAACTGTCGTAAGAATTTTGTAATCGCATTTAGCAATGTTTTGCTATCCCAATATTCTAGTTCCTATCTTAATGTTTGTTTTGAAGGTTTCAACCGTTTTAATGGCATAAAAATCTTTAAAATAGAACTCATTTAGGTACACGGTCAAGTTGCGACATAATTATGTATTTAATTTGCAAAACCAACATCATAGGAATAAAACCAAGCGAAAATTCCCTGTCTATTAGTTCGTAGCAAATAACTGTAAAATAAGTGATAAGAGTACATGTATCTCCCAATTTACTCCGGAAGCATTTCCTTAATTAAAAAATGATTCCATCATTCAGATCAGTGTCATACAAACTGTCATAATGACTTCACAGGCATTGCATAACCTTCGCTATCGTGCTATGACGCAACCGTAACGAGCTCAGCGAAAGTTTCCACGCCAATTTCACTCTCAGCCATGTCTTTCTCTTAGGCTTCTATCTCTTTCAACTCGAATGATTTCGTATCATCACCTCTCACTCCTTCTTAAACGGGTTCACCTTCTTTTTCCTTTACAATACAATTAAGCATAATGTCATCTCTTTCGATAGCTTCTTCACGGTTGGAATGGACCATTTTTTCGGTTTCGCCCGAATTGGAGGCGTTTCCACTACGTAATCAACTGTGTTCCGGTGTTAAGTCCTCTAACTTGCCTCTAAACCTGTTTTAATACAATCACAACACAAAACAATAATTGCATCCATCAAAAATACACTAAATGAGTTTGAATTTGTTTTTGTGACAGTTTAATTGTTGATTATTGCGAACGATTGATAGTTATGTTTGCTGATACAACAAAGTTGTTATTACCAATTCAATGACGTGTGATTAAAGAGGTTGTGAAGATAGATTATAGGATGTCTTATTAAAAAATACGACTTTCACTTTCTCTGTTTTGAATCAATTGGATATGCCACACAAGTATTTTTGCTTGATGAAGATCGTACCTACAACATGGATAGATGATTATATATTTAGTCAATTCATGTCATTGTGATATTTTACAATCCTCAAATCCATTGATCAATCTTGATGACCCTTTAGGTATACATTTTAAAGTCACCTTCAAAGGACATCTAGTGACTCACGTGCATCCTTGCAATCTTTTATATTTATTTTCAGTCTATCTACCTAAACATCTTCGCCGGAAGTATTTATTAAGATGTAGTACGAAATTGAACTCTACGGCCTTACAATAAAGTTTATAGAGTATAAAATACGACGAATTCCCTTACTATGGTTAAGAATTATCTTTCCTGGTCACATCCTGTTAGGTTTAAATGTTGTATCTGAAATAATGTTAATTTATAAAAGCGTTTTACTCACTTTTATAATCATAAAATCATCATTTTAAAAATTAAATCTAATCTTTGACTTTTTCTTTGACACTTATGGTGGGTTATATTTTCAAATAATTTTGTTGTGTTTTAATTTATTTAAATTAAATTCGCCATTAAGATTGTTCAAGAGGGACAAATGAATTTTACTTATCGAGTAAATTAAGATAGATTAAATAGTTCATTTAAAAAAAAAAAAACAGCAAAATTATTTGAAAATATTCTCTTTAAATAATCACAAGATGATTGTCAGCAAGTTGCTATACAATTAGTGTATATAAAGGATCTATGTGTTGCGACAGCTCGTGCACTATCCACCAATACTGAAACCTAGACAGCTAATTAAGACTTAATTGCTAGGGTAATAAGACCCAAAATTGTTAAAACGGTGTCTCACAGGATGGTTTAGTAAATGTATGCGCACTGGCATCCTTTATACGTAGAGTCAAAGTTCACACTTCAACCTTCAACAAGGAACCCTATCAACTATCTAATGAAGTGGCAGACAAAATAAATTACTTTGCAGACATTAATATTGTTGTGAATAACTTGCGATTCAGCGGCCATCAGTTGGATGCAAAATCAAAATGCAATTATTGTTTTATTCATCTCTCAAGTAAGTAAGGTGAGAATGATAATTACAATTAAAAATCTTATCTAACATCATATGACGTTTGCATACATTTTCAATTCGTAAGTACAGTTTGTAAAGTTGATTTTTATAAGAAACCAAAAATTTGGGAAGTCAAGTCTGATTGGGGCTAGAGGAAAAAATAAAGGTAATTCTGCATGAATGTTCAAACAAAAGAAAAATATTTTACAGGTCAGTTTAGTTGGTCATTGTTATTGTATTTAATAAAATTAGGTACCGAAATAAATAGTTAACTCTTTCAGCTAAATTTTTATTTAGTCAATCGTTTTAATTGTAAAAGGCTTAAAAATAAAAATCCATAAAAAAATATATGCAATCAACAAAGAACGCTCTTTTGTTTTGAAATAAAACAAAAAAGAAACAATGGCGAAACAAATATTCAGAAACGGTGATCGTTTACTATAACATTTTCGATAACCATCACAAATTACCGGTTCCCCATCCAGATAGTTATAATACAAAGGAAAAATCAAATTCCGAAGGCCTCTTTGACCTCTGTAGGTATAGCTTCATAGGCAAATTTCGCAAAATCATTGCCCATGCGCATCATGGGCTCCTACTGTGGTGTAAGCAAATTTCGACATCAAGAATGCTGTGTCGCCGTTTTGAGATTTATTTATTTTTACTTAGATTGTACCTTACTTTGGCAAGTTTTATCGAATTTATGTGACTTTGGATGCTATTGGCGGTCATAAGACAGGTAAGCTTAAGTTGTTGATTTCAAACAAATTGCTTTTACATAAAAAATATACCTTAACATTTTTCCAAAAACCTGTAAATTATTATACTTTGATCGTAAACCATTATGATGTATTAGTATCATCTTTTATTCCACTGTTCAAATTTTCTAATCAATTCACGGTGCTGGTGACCGATGACCGCAAACCATAAAACTTCATATGTAATACATAAAACATCAAAAACTATCAAATGTGAAATTTTAAGAATCCAAGTTTCATTGTAAGAGATCTTATATAGAATTAAATACCAAGCCATCACACGCTTACCATCAGTCAGTAGTATGCTTATTTGCCAAATCGCATCTGACTTAAAATTAAAATGTAAGTATTGAAGTAAAGCATCAACTGTCTTAGAATCAAAGACTTAACAAAACAATTTATCAAAATAATCGCAACGCTCGGCCAACTTGGAAAGTCGTTCACCTCCATACTTTTCCATTCTCCGTCGGAAAACAAAAGAAAAAGATAATCGACTCATTTTCCCTATTACACGGAACGACGGAATCAATCAAAATGTCATTAATGATCACCGAAATAGACTAATTACAACCGCTTCACTTTCAACCTTCTACGCCTAACGATTTTGTATTAGATTACTTAATAGTAGCTAGTAGCTTCTGAGTAAGAGACTGCATCAAATAAATAAGCAAAATTTAGCCGGATAGTGACACGAACTTAACACGTTTTTTTTCGTATAGATGTATTTTAAATAAAAACGGTTAGAGAGCCAAATACAAGAAAACTAAGTATCAAAATAAAAATTTTACAATAAAACCTTTCCCACCACATCCAAAGAGTACGATCTCGACTACGGTTTCTTGTATAAACAAAAGAATATCAAAATATATTAAAAAAATTTAACCCTGAAAAGTCCATCACTATTAGGAACAAGGAAGACAGGGCTTGTGCTAAAAATTCACGGCGCAAAAACGTATGGCAGTAATTTTAGAAGAGAAACGTGCCGATGCCTTCCTTGTAAACCCTGTGGTGCACTTAAGCAAAGTATTTTTACTCTAATGGGCTTTCTTTGTTAATAGATATTGTATTTGACAGCATTATCGATCAATCTGACCGTGGTCGATTCGCAACTAAGGATTTTATTAAGTTAATTCAATGTCAGATGAATCAATTCAATTTGCATGCGCGTAAGACCGATATTTTAGTTATAAATTTATAAATATATTTCAGTATACCGTTGTCCAATAAAAACTCTGCAAATCTAACAATTACAGTCAAAATGTAAATATAATTGTTTCATTATATCTTAAATTAAAAATAAAAATATTTAAAGCGTTTTACAAGAAACGTTTTTAAATTTTACTTTAATCTTGAAGTAAGATATAATTAACTTTTTCTTGTATTTATTATATTAAACTACAAATTAATATCTCAATTGTCTCCGTGAGCTAAGTGTGGCACGGAAGAAAATCACCGACGGTATCTTCGAAGACCATTGTAGTTGCGCGTGACGTCTGCGCATTCGAGCTGAATGACAAATTTCATTGAACCTTGAACATGCCACACTTAAGGCAAACTTTAAATACGAACCTGCATACAAAATGGTAGAAATATTCGGAAAAGAGTGCTAAACGTACTTCAAACATGGTTTTAGCAAGGAAGGTAAAAACGTTCATCGTTCATTCAGGCATGTGGTATAGCAAATGTCCAAAAGTCACGTTGACTGCTTACTATCAGGCTGGTTGTATGCTTGTTTGCTATTTTAGTCGAATAAAAATGTATAAACCTTCCAATATATCACCTGTCGAATTTCCATTAAACAAATCTGCTAAAGAATTAGCTGATTGATTTCCTAAAGTATAAGAAAAACGTCTAACTAGCGTCTACCACGAGTTTTACCTACGATTGCCGCTTGCGACTGCAGTAATAAATTTGTATGAAACTTTGCAAAGCGCCTCTTACGGATTAACGAGGAAGATTGCTAATTTAAAATCACTGTAGTAATCTTTACCTGACGTTTAGTAACTATGCAGACTCATGGTAGACACAAAGAACAGCAAATTACTGAAATTTCCTTTAAAAAATAAAACATTTCCATTCAGTACGTAAACAAACCACAAAATAATTTAAGAGATACTAAAGATAACAAAGTGCAGGATGTTAATAAAAATACTGCGTAAATAAATGATTATATAATAACAAGCGACATGTTCTAGGCTATAAAAGTAAATAGTGAAGCCGTCTTCCATCACATACGTGACCTTAGCACCGCATGATTTATGATGATTCTTTCAATTTCCACTGACTACTTTACGCATCTATTAAAAAGTAACAGATAAGTGTCCCATTGTGTTTACAAGTAAGAAACTAAACATCTAATTAAGCGACTATAGGCTAAAGACAATATCGATTAATCATTTACAAGCCCACGTTTAATCAGCAAAGCTTTATTCTGCCAGTAAGTGTCCATGTGTGGTGACCATATTTTCTCAAGATAATAGACTGTACAGTTCATCTGATATCGGTACAGCTAAATTCCATTCTTAGTAACAACTATATGATATGATTTGTTGCTTAGTTCCTATGACACAAGTTCTTACGATACTTACTGAAGGGCTGAGTGGGGTGGGGTGTGTGTCGTGATGTGGCTTATTAATATTATATGGTAAAGTAAATCCAAGTGATGAAAAAAATTGTAAAACGAAATTTTTCACATCCCGTGCGCATGTTTTTTGCATTTTTGCTAATCGGTTTAATGCGGTCCGAAGAAAATAAAAATAAAATTATAAAATGATGAATATTTTATTTATTTTACTTTACATTAGTCAGGATGAACTAAATTCGCAGTGGATTTTTTTTATATTGCCTTAATTTTTTGTTCCCTTTTTTATTTTTTCCATACCTACTCATTTCTTTTAAAACGCTGTCCTGTTCCCCTTAAAGCCATGGTCACAGTTCTAAGGACAAGTCCTCACGTGCAGTGTAGTACATTGTTTTTGCAGCAACAATCATTAATTACTGCCGCGGTAGGTATTCAAGTGGGCTAAGATGTTTGCACACTCTGTAATCGTCCACCCACTCCGCCATTGATCCAGCGACTGCCTGAGGTTCTCTTTGATGATACCCAGAACTACTTTTATAAGAAATATCGCTTTAAAGGTTATCGTTTAATATTGTAAAGCCTCTTTATTGAAAAACGGGAGGAGGAGAGTTATTTTTTCTTGAAAATAAAAACATAAAATAAAACTTAAATGATAAATAAAAATATAAAACGTACCTACATAAAACATGCATCAACAGTCTCATGGAAAATCTTTACGCAACTCTATAATAACTAACTTTATTCGATGTGAAACCTTGAAAAAGAAATAAAATAACAGTAACTTAGTAGTTTTATTTAATGGTTCATAATTTGGAAAAACAATGGCGGCTGTCATACTGTAAGCATCGTAATTGTGTAGCTCCGTAATATTGAGTGCTAAAAAAATAATTTCGTACACTGTTCTTGAGACTGCGACGTCACAAAACACAAATTGAAGTGTCGTCCGTGTAGTGGAACTACCGATTTCACACAATATCACGTAAGTTCTTGAATTTCAACAAAAGTATCTCCAAAAAGTGATAATTAGAGGTTAGAAATTCACCAATCATATTGAGCATAGACAAAAGATCAATGACATTGACACTTGTCACAGTAACAGCTAACTAGTGTTGCCAGAGCAAGTAAATAAAAACTACCACTAATTACGTTCCATAACACGCAGATTTAGTTTACAAGAATGGAGGATCAGTTTCAACTATTGTTTGATAAAATGAAGAATGAAATCTTGAACCAAACAATAGAATTGAAAGATTCGATAACAAATAATATAATGGAGAGATTAGACGAAAAACTTCAACCTATTATAACAGAAAATAGAAACTTAAAAATAAAAGTAGAAAATCTCGAAAAGGAAGTAGAAAGTTTAAAAAGAGGAAAGAAGCAAAACAATTTGATAATGTTTGGAGTAAATGAAGGCGAAAGGTCTACACAAGAATTAATACAAAATACAATACATATTTTCAAAACTGACCTTGACATACAATTACAAGAACATGAGATAAACAAAATATATCGTCTAGGAAAGGGAAAGTCTTCTGGAAAACCAAGACCAATTCTGATTTCCTTTACGAGCGAATGGAAGAAGAATGAAGTTATGGGAAAGAAGAAAAACTTCAAAAATGTATATGTTACAGAAGACTACACAAAGGAAGTAATAGAGAAAAGGAAAACGTTGCAGGCGCAGCTAAAAGAGGAGAGAGAAAAGGGAAATATCGCGTACCTGAAATTTGACAAACTAGTAGTAAAAGGAAAAAATACTAACATAAATAAGGAAAAGCGCAAAAGAGAAACATCATCATCCCCACAAAACAATGCTCAACCAAGGAAACAACAAACTCTAATGCCGCCGATTAACAATAGACCAAATGCTTTCGATGTAATGAGGATTAGAGCTAATTCTCTTTCGTCTTTTCCCGCTAAGACAACAACTAACAAAGAATAACAATTAACTGTCGGTAAACGGAAAAATAAACAGCTCAACATGAACCAACATAAAATAACAAAACAAAATACTTCCCCAAGCCGACTGGTCATCGTGGGGAAAAATGACCACGACCCTCTAAAGGAAAAAAATAACACTAACATGAAAAATAACACTAACATGAAAAACAAAGTAAATGACATCCACATAGCAACTATTAACTGTCGATCTCTTAGAACACCTGAAAAACTCCAAGAACTAGAGCTGGCAATAGAAGAGTTAAAGTGGGATATTATAGGTATTAGCGAAATGCGCAGATTTGGAGAAGGTATAGAAAACCATGGCAAATACGTACTACATTATAAAGGGGAGACGCCCGGGCTGTATGGAGTTGGATTCATGGTGAAAGTAAATCTAGTCAACAACATAGAAGAACTTAGTGGATTCTCGGAACGTATTGCAATCCTTAATATAAAACTGCCCGTGAACGGAGATAAAGAAGAGAGATGGTCTATTATACAGGCATATTCACCAACTGAATCTGATAAAAAAGAGGACGTAAAAACAATTGAGGAATTCTATGAAAATCTCCAAAACGCTATTGATAACGCACACAAAAACGTCATCGTGATGGGAGACTTTAATGGACAAATTGGGATTCAAAATAGTGGGGAAGAAAATACCATAGGAAACTATGGGTATGGAAATAGAAGCAAAAACGGAACAAGACTAGTAAACTTTGCACTGGAAAACAGAGTAAGTATTCTAAACAGTTTTTATAAAAGGAAACCATCAAAAAAATGGACATGGATCTCACCCAATGGACAATATAAGAATGAAATCGATTTTATTATGTCTAATAATAGAAAAGCCTTCAAGAACATTTCGATCATAAACAATTTAAACTTCCACACAGACCATAGGATGGTTCGAGTTGCGATGTCAGGAATGTTCAAGAAAACAAGACGATTTCAAAATAAACAATTAGCGGTACAATACTCAGGTGACCCTAAACTATTACTTAATAATCTTCAAACATCTCTAGATGCCGCGGAATTAGAGAAGAAAGAATATCCATCGATACAAGAAAAGTACAACCTATTACTAAATCAACTAAAAACAGTAACCAGAAAAACAAACAAAAGTATCAAGAAAGAAGTCTCACTTACAATCAAACAATTACTACAAGAACGAAAAGAACTTTTACGACAAAAGGAAATTAAAGGAAACCGCCAAAGAGTAACAGAAGTAAGCAAAAAGATCAGTGAACAACTTAGGAAAGAAAGAAAAACTAAAAGATCTAATACAATGAAAAGTTACATAGAAAAGACAGGAGGAATAAAAAAGGCATTGAAGGAGTTAAACTACAAAAAGGACTGGATACCAAGTATGAGAAAGAAAGATGGCAATAATACAGGTAAAAGACTCGAAATATTAAAAATCGCTACAGAATTCTACCGAAACTTATACCGAAGTCAAAAAGAGAAAGACACTATAAAAGAAAACGACGAAATAACTAATGAAGAATATATACCGGAAATAATGAAGGAAGAAACCATAAAAGCAATAAATACACAAAAACTCGATAAAGCCCCTGGATCTGATCTTGTTACAAACGAACTTCTAAAAGCAACGTTACCAGTAATCGCTCCAAGACTTACAGATATATTTAATGAAATTATCAATACGGAAAACATTCCAGAGGATTGGACAAAATCTACAATTATACTACTACATAAAAAAGGTGACAAAGGAGATATAGCAAATTACAGACCAATCAGTTTAATGTCCAATATTTACAAAGTGTTTTCAAAAATAATATTATCTAGAATCACAAACACACTTGAAGAAAATCAACCCAAAGAACAAGCTGGATTCCGTAGACATTTTTCAACAATAGACCACATACACGCCCTTAGACAAATACTCCAGAAATTTAAAGAATATAACAAAATTTACTACATAGGGTTCGTGGATTTCAACAAAGCATTCGACACACTTGAACATAGATTTATCTGGGACGCACTAAAAGATCAAGGCGTACATGCAAAATACATACGGATACTGAAAAACGTATACACAAAAAGCACCGCACAAGTAAAACTAGAATCTATAGGCGAAGAATTTCCGGTTGAGAGAGGTGTACGCCAGGGAGACCCAATTTCACCAAAAATATTTGCAGCAGTTCTGGAAATGATATTCAGAAATCTGGATTGGACGAATAAAGGACTAAATATAAATGGCGAAAATCTGAGTCACCTACGCTTTGCAGACGACCTAATCTTATTTTCGGAAAACCCGAAAACCCTAAAGGAAATGTTGCAACAGTTAGCGGAAGAAAGTAAGAAGGCAGGCCTGTCAATGAACTTAACGAAAACAAAAGTAATGTCTAACTCCTCACAAACAGAGTCCATAACAGTAAATGATGAAGAAATAGAGTATGTAAAGGAGTATGTGTATTTGGGACAGTTAATATCTAC
This sequence comes from Choreutis nemorana, assembly GCA_949316135.1. Classification (NCBI taxonomy): domain Eukaryota; kingdom Metazoa; phylum Arthropoda; class Insecta; order Lepidoptera; family Choreutidae; genus Choreutis; species Choreutis nemorana. The sequence goes on from OX438598.1 coordinate 9,450,564, forward strand.
TGAGGAATGTATGCAAAAAGAAATAGAAAGAAGAATAACTAATACTTGGAAGAGATATTGGTCACTCAGTGAAGTCATGAAGAACCAGGATATGTCTATGAGGAACAAGAGGAGAATATACAATATGTGTATCTTACCATGCTTACTATATGGGTGCCAAACATGGGCATTGACAGAAGAACAAGCAAGGAAAATAAAAGTTTGTCAGAATGGAATGGAGAGAAGCACAATAGGAATTAAAAGAAAAGACCGAGTTAAACTAAAATGTATCAAAAACAAAACAAAATTTAAGAATGCATACACAACATACAGGTGCTTAAAGTGGAGGTGGGCTGGACATATGATAAGAGAGAAGAAGGAGAAATGGACGAGAATAATAACTGAATGGCAACCACGAGATAGTAAAAGAAACAGAGGCAGACAGACTAGAAGATGGGAGGACGACATCAAAAAAGTGGCGGGCCCAATATGGACGCGCATAGCGAAAAATAGAACAGAGTGGAAATCTTTAGAGGAGGCCTATGTCGAAAGACAAGCTGAAATATAGAAACGACCGTTTACCGATACCTGATTTATGAAAAGAAAAGAAACTGTTAAAAGTTATAAACGTATTTGTAAGAAAAATTACTGTAAAAAATAAGTTCAGCAATAAAGGCTATTTTATTTTTTATTTTTTATTTTATTTATTTTATTAATTTGTTGTTTGAACCTACTCGGATGTCACACGAAACTGCAATAACGCTTTCTGCTCCTGACTCCTGCTAATTATCCATCGGTTGAGATCTTATCAGGAACAAGTTGCAATTCACACCGTAGTGTCCATTCCCGTCTCGCAGTGACATTCAATTAAACTAATAGCCGGCTACGATTGCACTCGGTGCAAGATACGAGCGAAACGACATTTAGATGCAGTTCTTCATAAAATATACTTGTATTTATTATATGCAAACGAGCGGGAACCTGCTGTATACAAGCAGCACAAGCTCGCTCAGATTGGATCCATTTTCCAAAAGTGGATGTCATCCGTCTGTGAAAATAAATAATGAATTTGATTTCTAACGAGCTTTCCACAATCAAATAAAGTAATTTATTACTTACTCAAAGTCTTAAAAGATAGGTGGTTATAAAAAACAATTTTAGAAAACATAATTAGAGATTATGAATGAAGTTGACTCTATATAAAAATAGAAGAATATGAAATATCTTATTTCAGTATAAAAATAAAACTGACATTTCGTCGTTCGTTGTCGGAAAATTGAAACCCGCTTCATCCTATGTTTTATTCTATAGTATTATGAAAGCGTTTATGTTTTCCGCGTCTCTTGTTAGCGGCAATTGAACAAATTGTCTGAATGCTAATAGTATAGCACTATCGTCTCTTATCGTTTGCCAGCTATTAAAAAGTTAAATGCGTAAATTAATATAGGTTTTCTTTAAGTAAATAAACATATTGTTTCTTTACCTAATGTAAGCAAAACCATTGAACATAAAATGAATGTTATAGTAGACCACGTTTAGAATTGCTTTTGTAAGATTATAGAAGGTTTTTAAACCTTTTTACACGGACGTTTTTGGTTACAAAGATAAGGTAAACGATATTTGAAACAAGCAAATAATTGGTCAAACTATTTGTTTAAACATCTAAGGTACATAAAAACCCAATTAATTATTGGAAAAAGATTTAGTACTTTACGTATCAATGCAAAAGTGTATAAATTTATTATTTTAAAAAGGGTTCCGTCCTAATTACTATTCTATAGCGATCGTAATGTAAAGTAGTTCGATTATGCAGACGTCACTTAATGATGTCAAACAAAAGAATCCTTGTGATGTTGCGACTGCTTCACTTAAATTAGGCGCAGTTTATTGAAATCACCCGTATTAAATATTCACTCAGACAAATATACGAAATAGGCTTTGTTTATATGTATATTTAAAAAGGAACGCAATATTGTATATTTATCTATTCACTGGTCGAGCCGGATTAATTAAAATAAACAAATATTTTAAGAAAAATTTCCGGTCCCTTTCGTTAAATAAGAAGGCATATTTAGGAAGGTAGGCCTTTTAATGGATGCAATTAAGTTGAAGATATCCAACAAGAGCTTGTTAGGTACATACTTAGTCAAATTTGGTCCAAATTGATGGAAATACGGAAAATGCAAGGAGGATGATAAACTAGATCGAATAGTACTGTATACCAGATTCGTTCCCCGAACATGGGCCGATCCCAGTCTAGGATAGGAATTTTTATAATTTGCTATGCTCCATCTTTGACAACATCGCTTACTAAGAGGTCGAACCGGTAGAGGCACCCTTGGGTGACTTATAGTTTTAGTCTCTTATGCTTTCGTAAGGGTTGGAACGCCAACTGCGTGGAAATCCCAAATGTCCCTCTATAGTCCGACTCCCGACCGGCTCTATACTAGGTCAGGTTCGATGGGGAGGAGGACAGATGTGGCGGTCGCGCCTATGCTTTTCGTCCTGTTGTTATGTCTTTATTAAGACGATACAGTCTGATCGATTGTATAGGGAACGATAGCCACGGAAAATGTAAGTGACGGTAAAGCTGCTAAGGCCTCCGGGCCGCAGCCTCTTCTTTTAGGAAATAAAAATAAACTAAGAGCTATAAAAATATAAGAGTACATCACTCACTTACCATCAGATTAGAATAAGATCGAATGCTTCCATCTACATCTTTCATGTTAAGCTTTGTATCTCTGTTTTGAGACTAGTAGGTAACTTGACTGTTTTAGTTGGTGACAGGTAACGTTCCTATCAGTATGTGAAGCAAGTTACCGGCTGTTGAATCTAATTAGTCGATCAAGGTCGACACTCTGTCTCTTGTCTCTATAACAACTGTGGTGCAAGTCATAAGACCTCTTTAGGAAGGATGTCAATTATGAAGATAACGATCACAATCTACTCATTAAATTTATTTTATTAATTGAATTTCGAAGATACAAAATAGCGTATAGTGATCTACGTATTAGAGGCAATTTCCAAAAATTTGTAGATGAAGCTTTGATAACGTTTAATATGAAAATATTTTTGTTGGTTAAAGTAATAACAGTAAAGTTCGATGCAAAAGTAATGAACCTATTTCAATTTAAATAATAATTTTGACTTAGACTTTAACTTTCGTCAAAATATATTTGTATACTCATATCGCATAACCTTATTCTATAAAGTTGAGTGCATCTTAAAGAAAGAATTTGGATACGAGCAAGGAAGATATTTTGATCTACTTTGATTAAAATTTAAATGGATAAAATACCTATTTAGTATTTACGAGTTAAAATTTACATTCATACAATTTTTTAATTTAACAGCTTTCAAGCTGTGTTTGTAGGTAACTCATGAGAAGATCAACAAACGCTGTACTGAAGACGAACACAATCTGAAAGGTAACCACTTCGCTATGGCATTGAAGAAGCACTGGCAAAAAACAACATCCTTTCTCTTAGACCAGAAGCAATTTATAGGCAATTGTTCAGAACAAATCACATAGGCATTGTTCAAATACTGAGCAATTAACCTTACACGTTTTGAGATTAAACGATTTATAACCAAGATAAAACGGGCGGTAACAAATCAAAGTAAAATCTCCATATAATCGGTTTCTATCAATCACACTAAACTATGAGAGCTATTAAATGTGTTAATAGCACTTAAAGGCTACCGTCTCGATATTAACTTGTCCCACGCAAATTTTACAATCCTAAGTACTGAGATTTAAATATCAAAACTTATTCGCTTTGAAAGACCCTTTTGCGAAATCATTCGATTACTATTCGAAACGCCACATTAGTCTTGTATGGCTAGTCAGTAAGGCTTTTTATTGGCCTTCAGATTCCATAAAAACCTCAAATTCACCTTTTTCACTTTCCTATCATGCTTAAAATTATATTCAGACAATATTGTTTCTTATCTGCCAATCAAATTATCTATCTGACTAAACCTACTTACAACCAAACAAGCATAGTTTTATCGTTAAAATATATCTACTTTAACTTACAAATTAATATTTACTAACACAAAGGCGTATGTTCCTGAGTACTGTAGTTTTGTTTTAAAAAGGCTCAGCAGTTTCAAAGAAAATCCATTTCCACTAAACCAACAGGATTTAACATTTTGTTTACACACCTACATGCAAGCAGATAATTTGTTGACTTGGGACACCAACACATATAAAACATAATTAAATTTGTAGTCTTGTGGTATTTTAATTACGGTCTTCCATCCAAGCAATGTCACTTACTATTTGCTATTACGTTAAATAATATAATTTTAGTTATCTAAGTTTCTTACAAGTCAATTGCGATGAGTTGACTTGCCTATAATAATAGGTTTTGAAATGACCTGTTCAATATAATATTTATTGGTATATTATTCACAATAAATGTTCTGAAATGATGCCTCTGGGTGAACTGATTATTAACCAAACTCATAAAGTAACAACTACATTAATTTGCGTTGGATTTATTCTCGGTTTAGAAATATTAGAACTGAGTGGATAATTTTAAATATCCTTTTATGGATAGAAACATCTCTATGTTTATTAAATGCATTTGACTACAACTGTCTTTTCGTACTTAGAAAGTTAGTACAAAAATAAAGACGATATACGATAAGTATGACATGACATGGCATTCAAGAGTGAGTGACATTAGTTGAAAATCCACTATTTTATAGTTAGTAAAAGTGCCGGTTTGTTTGTTGCTTACACACATTTATTACCCATAGATTAGGTGCCCTATATTGATATGTCAAAGCTACAAGACCAGAGTTCTTATTCAACAAACAAAGACTAGGCTTCCATTCGACAAGTATTAATTTGTTAATAAAATATGAATTTTATAAAGTAAAGGTTGAGAGAATTAAAACAAAAAAAACCTTTTAAAATTAACTACATGACGTAGGTAAGGTAATCTAGCAAACCGACTATCAACTACGGTCACTCTAAACCTTGAGCCTCGATGCACAGATAACCAATCGTATGCAATCACTGCTTGAAGATGAAACCAGCAAGGTGGAAGAAAGGGCGAGGAATGTCAGCCAGATGAAGGCCACCTACTATAACCCAGCAAACTTTGAGCACACACATCAAGTACAGACCTCCACAAAACATGAACAGCAGCTAACAAAAGATCACAATCTAAAACGCACCGTGTGTCTTATGGACAAGAGTAAATTTTGCAATTGAAAAGCATAGAGTACAAGCGGTTTCTGTTGACGTCTGTACAAGGAAATAACTGCACGATGTACAACCACATTTCTCAGGGTATCGTTGCTAATTGATCTGCAAATACGGATGTCTTTTCTATGTACTAACATTATTTCTAGGCAGGAACGATGCTGTGATGCTAACTTACTAAATGTCAAGGTTCTCGTGAAATCGTTTGTTATAGCAGTTAACGGACAGGCGAGATTAAAAAATCAGGTAGATTGTTTTTTTTTCATGAAGGATTTCCTAGTACGTGTTATTAATGGAAGAAGGTTTTTTTAATGGTACGTATTAATAATAGTAGCTTTTAGTGGAAGAATGGCAACTTCTTAACATTCTTCCCCTGATGTAAAAATACAGTAAATTAATACTTGATTCAATTACAAAAAAACCTCTCCATGACTGTTGGTCAAAGCTCATCACTACATAGCTAAACCAAAGCTGAAATTGAAATTAAAGACATCAAAATTTTAATGATATCGATTCATCAGCCTGTCGTATATAGGAAATCAGGAAAGGAGAGAAGGAAATTAAGCTATTTCCATACAAAGTCACGGGCAAAAGCTAGATCAATAATCCTTGAAGTCGGTCCATCAAGAGAATCCAATTGCTGCATTCCATCGATGTACAATTACAGGTGATTATGTTAGCCCATATACTAGCTGGCTTCATACTTCATTTAACTTGACTATGCGGTATGTACTAGTAGTACGTACCAGTATGCGCAAGGTCGTAGCGTGTGAAGCTACGAGATGTTTACAAACAAAACGTTTTCATAAGAACAATATTAAACAAAAGGTATCTAGACGCTGAAACAAATGTAGTCTGAGCTCTGAGTTTAAAAAGTTTGGGTAAGACAGATTTACGAATGTCAAAAAATTCGACTGAGCATAGAAAAAGTATTATATCAGCATTGAGAAAACAAAGACAGGGTTTGAGAATAACAATTATGAAAATATTTGACTTTTGAAAAGAACATTGCGCTAAAAGAAAATATAAAATAAGTCAATTTAAAACATTAATTTTCATTAAGGCTTTATTTATTTTAGTACGGACAATAAACTACAGTGAATACACGTAAAGAAAATCTCTAAATTGACACATATCTGTGTATTGTTTGCATATCTCTTTGCTTGTAAATTTAATCAAGTGTGAAAGAAATTACACGAGTTTTCAGTTTAAACAAAAAAGCGATTGTAACGAACCGCACACTTTATAATTTTCTCAATTAATTCTTGCCAAATCTCCGACATATTTAATTCTTAAGAATATTTTAAATAAAGGCTTTTCCAAAGAATTTTGTAAACAAACGTAAGGGTCAAAAATCACACTAAAAAGACAATGCAAGCGCAACCTTGGTCTGTAAGTCAAATTCTTTGATGTGCCCGCGTGGGCGATGGCAAAAACTATCCTTTGACATTGCAACGCTCAGTGCTACAAGGTACTAAACCCAACTGATACTTAAGTTCCATGGAACCTTGTCGTTTTCTCCAATAGCAAAAGGACAATTGCTCGTGCCCACGCCTCTAATGCCTGATGTTTGGCCCCAATGACAGCGGTTTCCCTTTTAATTTAAAACTAAACAAATAAAAATATTTGTAGGATTACAATCTTGATTTAACATTTATCTAAAGGTATCTCTTTCAATTCCAAAACCTTGGAATCAAATTCAAATAAAGAAGGAAAACATTTTTACTAGCTATGTTTAAAGAAAAGTTTGAGTGTCTATTGATTCAGTTACAGATTTTTAAGTCTCCTCATACAACTGAATTAGATTAAACTAAATGCTAGTAATGATAAACTCAAAGACCCGCTATCAAAAACGCTGTACCAAGTTTTAATAACAGCGTGGGTGAGGAAATTTCGGCAAAATATTCCTAATGAGTATTATAAAGGATCTGATTACACTTAGTTTATTTAGTGTCCAGTGCATTTAGGTCCCGGCCTTTCAAATTAGGCACTTTGAATTTGCACTAATTCCAGCGAAAATTGCACTTTTATTGGTTTTTGTTAAACTTGATTACCTGTTAACGGATGTTTTATTTAAATCATTAGTAAAGTTAGCCTTGAGATAAAAAATCTGATGAATGAAAAAATCAACGTCCTCTGTGGCGCATTGGTATAAACAGCCGACTGCTACGTTAAAGGTTCTGGGATCGCATCCCGGCGGAGGTGGAACTTTGTGTGATTTGCAAGTTGCATTGTTTCGCTAACCGGTCTTGGATGTAGTATTATTATCTATGTAGTTTATACCATATCGTTGCTTAGTGCCTGCGATATAAGATTATATCATAGTGCAGGACTAAATCAATGTGTTTGTCGTGAAAAAATATATATTTGAGAACTGTATTTTTAAGTCGCATTAAATCCTGCATGAATTATCACTTTATATTATGAAATATAGGGCGTTTCCGCTCAAACGATAAAACAGGAATAAAAGGATCCCTTTACCTATAAACAGACCATTCGCATGCTTGCCAATTGAGTTTAAATTAAAAACCTATAACTTTTATAGTTCAGCCTTGGTTTATACTATTTAAGTTAACTTTCTAGGCTTTTTTCAACAATTTGTTAAATGCACCTAAAAAGTTGAATATAAAAATAAATTACAATAAAAACACAACCTTGTAGTTTTAAATTTTCGCTGTGTTTTTTGCAGATCGGAAAGGTTGTAAGGCGGTTAATTTTTTGTCCGAAAATATGATTTCTCTTTGTGTATTCTAACACCGTATTAAGTAAATGAGATCAATGACAACCGTCTCTTTCGAACAACTTACATTAGCTTAAGTGAGAAAAGAAAAGCTATAGTGACCAGTCGTGTGTTACAGAAAACAATAACAATGGATATAGAAGATAAATCCTTGGAGCAAAGATTAGATGAGTCATACACGCCAACTTACTAAGCTGCATCAGAATAGTTCAGCAAATTTGTTAGTCACTTCCTCATACATTTACCACTTCACTTACCAATTAGAATTAGTCATGTTATGACATTTAATATATTTCATAAAATTTATTCATATTTTGTAACACAAAAAATTAACACATTATTCAGTTGTGTTCTTTTAAAAAATTATGTGTACTATTTTCTAAAAACCTATTTTTGTAACGTAATCAATTTACGTCAAACTTTTACTATTTCTTAAGAGCTGCATGAATGTAACTAACAATGAAAGTTTCAGCTTTTCAAATGGTCACTACGTCAAAATCATTAATCTTTCTTCTGCGTATGACTCTCAAAATAGTTATATATCATAAATAAAAGAAAACTAATCATTATCACAAAATAAGATATACTTGGCAATAAAAATTATAAACTTTACATCTCTATTGAAGTACGTCATTGGGGGATCTTTTCCTTTGTCTATAATCTTAGAAATATATTTACTTTACTGTTATTTATTAACAATAAATAATTAAATAAACTGCCTTCACGAATATTTGTTTTATTGACACTTTAGTAGATTGTAAAATTTATTGTTAATTAGAAATAACTGCTATGAAGTCCATTATTGTTTTATTGAATTACAACCGTATACGAATGTTTTGATTTTGTATCTATCCTAATAAAGAGTTGTATATTTTTCGAAATAAACGGGTTAATAATTTTTTGCCTCCGACGCCAAAAGAGGGGTTAATAAGTTTGTCGTGTCGTCACAACTCTCGAACAAATGGAGCGATTTTGCTGTAGTTTTTCTTGTTTGAAAGGTGACTTAATCGAGCGTGTTCTCAGCTATGTTTGGTAAAAGTTATAGGGGATGAAAGTGGGAATGGACCATCAAATGTACGCCATTTTATCCAATCGGGGGTTTGTTGTGTTTTATTAATACATTATGTCTTTTAATTATATGGAATCACTTTTTAGCTATATCGGGACATCGATTTGTATAATATCTGCCAAGTGTAAGTCAGGCATATGACATGGCTCGTGACACTCGTGCGGTAGAACATGATCCATCAGAGAAGGTCAAGCCTCAATCTAAGCAAGCTAACATTGTAATCATCGGATCATAATGTAAATCAGTGAGAAATAACGCAGAGTAACCTAGTCGTAATTATTCTATTTGCCCTCATGCTCTTTAGGAAAATACAACAAGTAAACTAAGTGTGGTTTCCACCAAAGCAGAGAGAAGAAAAGAAAATAATACTTTTTTTAAAGACTCACCATCTGGAGACAACTTGTCTGCTTTAGATGTGATTTGATTAAAGGTAAAGTCATACCGTTTTTTATCCAAATGCAATAAAAGTAAGCTATTTTATGCACCACCATTTCTGAATGCGTATTTACGGGGAATAATTCGGGTAAAAGGAGACCTCTCCCCAGTAGAGGTTTTTCAATAGCAATAATTTATTACAAATGTAAAATCAAAGAGAAACTTTGATTCTTACAATAAATATAGCACAACTTCGAATGTCAAAAAATAAGAAATTTACGGCGAGTATTTTTCTAAACACCATCTTGCACCTTAGACTTCCAGTTCAAGACTTAGTGGATCAAGATAAAAAAACAATACCCTCCTTATGAGGAAATCGCGTCAAAGCAATTCACTTGAACCTCTTTAAATGTTCCCGGGACGGTATGATACCGTAATACTAACATAACATCAACACCATAGCATGACATGTAAGTGTTATTATTAATTTATACTTTTCAAGATTTACTTGTAATCAAGTATTATACAAACTTCAGGAGCGAATGGTTAATTGTCTACGTTGTAAGTAATGATCGTCGTACGTTGGTATGTATATTGGTAATTATTAGTTATTTAGTAGTCACGTTGAAGGACATCAGGGATATTTCCATACTAGTATTCCTAGCAACATTATCCTTTATGTATCTAACAAAGTATTTCTTATTTGTTAACATCCCTTGTCAACTGACCCATTTGAATTTTAAATAAGAAATAATTACAAAGAAATATAAATAATATTGTTTGGTCTATTGTAGTTCTTGTTAATTAATTTTAAATGATAAGTTGTAAAATTTATCTATCACCAGTTGTAGTCTAGCGCGCTTTGTTAATCCCATTGCCTACTTCCACTGCTTAAAGGACCTCCGGCAAACTTATTCACTAGCAAAAACAAATTTAACGTTGATTTTTTTTTTAGCACGGCACTTTCCCGGACTGCTCAGATTTAAATGAAAATATAATTGAGACTCCCTGAAAATGTAAAATTAGCAAGTAATTGTATAAAGCACTGTATTAATTTTACGTATAAGGATTTGTTTTAATGTCTTACCGAAAATTAGGTTTTAAAAGCAAGTTTTTAAGTAAAAACCTGAATTTTAGATAAATTACATACAGGCCGCTACAATCAGTATTGTTTCTCAAAGTGCAAACTTCAAAAGCTTTATATGTAATACATAATTATGTTATGACATGATTTAATACCTACTAACTAGTAAAATTACTTAGTAACTCGTTAATGGCTTTATTAAATACCTATATAAATTAATTGGATGTATCCTCATTCAAATGTCGCTGTAAAATTATTTACAGTCGATTTAATAACATACCAAAAGATTCATTTAATTTTTAGACATCTATTGGAAATAATAGATTTATGTTGAAAAATGTACATACAATACTATTGATATAATTATATTACCTATTAATTATGATTAGTGACTGAAGGTGCATATTATATAGTATTAAAAACTTTTTAAAACCTATAATTTTCATAGTGTTTCCACCAACTGTGATATTTAGCATCCCATGCATTACGCCATAAAGCACCTTCTGTTCTGCACTTAGGCCCTGTGTAGTAATAGAGTAACGTCCCACTTCAGTCAAGGTTCTAACTTCGAACAACAATCACAAATCCATAACGTCATAAGTAAATCAACCAGCACAATACATTTTCAATCAAACCCAGTCGTAATTGAGTCTTTATATAGAAAAACCTTCTTAACTGATGATACTTTTCCACGTTCCTACCAAGGTCCTACCGTGAGGTAGTGCACGCATTTTAACTCGCTTCAAGAACGTTGCAACCGCTGTAATTTTTCAAAACCAATTGGAACTTTACCGCTTTCGGATTAGAATGGAAAACATATATTCTTTTAAATTAAAGATAAAGCTTTGTGAGACTTGATTGTTACACAAAGAACTAGTGATAGTACGAAGTATTACGCTTCTGTACGTGTGTATGCGAATGTCACGTAGATTTGAACGTATCTATTCTTAATTTTTTATTGACATTTACTTTAATGCACTTGAAAAAAATCCTTCACAACTGAAGGTTAAAGTTTGTTTTGGCTTGCAAGCAGACTTCAAATAGAGGGTAAAACTTTGTTTGCCTTCGTTCAGGTCCGCGGGCATAAACATGTTCATATTGATAACGTATGATTAAGATGAATGGTAGCTATGTGGGTTGTACTAAATAAATGCAAATCTTTCGCTTTTCCTTGAGAAAGATTAGCTGTCAGTGAAAGTTTTGCTAAAACTGACGTTCTAATTGTATCTTTGTCAAATTGATTGGCATGTTAATACAATGAAGCGATTTAAACTATTTTATGAATGTGAAAGTGTGTTGGTAGTAAATTTTTCATGGTTAACAAATAAAATTAACCATTCTTCACCACTATTGTGAATTATAAATAAATCATTTAATTTATTAACGATATCCAGGAAAACATCCAAACATTCATTGTTCAAAAACAACCAAATCATAATTATGCCATCACAGTACGAGGAAATTAACCACAAAATTAAAACACAATAACAACCTTATCTCATAAAACCTACATATTTTGTGTTTTAACAACGAAATGAATTTTTGAAATGAAATTGAGTTACTCACTTATAAAACAACATACAATAATTAGATTTTTGTTTCACATTTCAAGTTTAAAACCCTACAAAAGCTACATTATTAGCCAGAAAAATTAAAACGATGTACAACACCATCCGCTTTATTATAAGACGTGAGCTAAAAATTATCTCGCGTTTAAACGTCAAATGTCATTACAATTAGCAGTTTCCCGTCATTTTTTTTTGTTCTTGATATATAGCTTCAAAAAACGAACTAAATTCGATATAGTTCTGCCCCCTTAGACAAATGCCATTATACCGCAATCGTTTTATATACACAGTCAGGTCATAAGTATTGTCACACAGTAAAAACTTTTCTTTTAGAATGCTGGCCACAAAAAAGTTTATTGAATTCGAATTTCGAATTGTTCATGAAAATAAAAAAGCTATACTTTTTAGAATTTTACTCATTTTTAAATATGGAGTGGACTTTTAAAGAAGACTGTGTTGCAGTTATTGCGTTGCATCGTTGCGGAAAAATTTGAATATAAGCAAAAGATTCGTTTATCGTACCATCAAACGATACAATGAAGACTCTAGTGTAGATGTCAGGTCAAGAAGTGGTCGCCCTTGGTGTTAGGACTCCAGCAGTGATAAAAGCTTGATTCGCCTTCAAGCAAATTCAAAGAAATCCCAAACGTAAGCAGAAACTCTTGGCCCTTCAGATGGGGTTAAGCAGAACCACGGTGAAAAGGGTGTTAAATGAAGACTTAGGGCTTCGGGCATATCGAAGAAAAACAGGACATCGTTTGAAAGCTCGTCTAATGGACCTGAGACTGAAGTGATTCCGCGCTTTGATGAAGCGGTACGCGGGAAAAAATATCGGGAAATTCTTTTTTCGGATAAAACATTTTTACCGTAGAAGAGAGCTACAACAAACAAAATGATAAGGTGTACACATAGTAGTGAAGAAGCGAGCAACCGTATTCCGCGTGTCCAACGAGGTAATTTTCCATCCTCGCTCATGGTATGGTGTGGAGTTTCTTATTGGGGCTTAACAGAGGTACATTTTTGTGAGAAAGGTGTAAAAACGAATGCAGTTGTGTATAAATATATAAATACAGTCCTGACAAACCTTGTGGAACCGGTATCTCATACCATGTTCAATCACAGGCACTGGGTATTCCAACAAGATTCGGCGCCAGCTCATAGAGCGAGGAGCACACAAGACTGGCTGGAGGCGCGTGAAATCGACTTCATCCGGTACGAAGACTGGCCCTCCTCCAGTCCAGATTTGAATCCGTTAGATTACAAGATATGGCAACACTTGGAGGAAAAGGCGTGCTCAAAGCCTCATCCCAATTTGGAGTCACTCAAGACATCCTTGATTAAGGCAGCCGCCATATTGACATGGACCTCGTTCGTGCTGCGATAGACGACTGGCAGATTGAAGGCCTGTATTCAAAATCACGGAGGTCATTTTGAATAAACTTTAAACTTTAGTGTCATAAGAATCTATGTTTTGTTAAGTTCATTTTGGTATATAAATGGTTACTTATTTATTTTATTAAAAAGATCACCAACATAGTGTACCCTCATTCATACAATAGAAGAACAATCACAGTATAAAACAAGTCAAATGTCACTATAAAAAGGTGAAGACTGCATGCAACAAAAAAAAAAGTCAAACATTTAAAACATCAAAAACCGAGTTAAAATTTTGCCTAAAACTTAATGTCCAAACATACAAATACATAGTTACATAATGAATAAACTCGTTTCAATTATTTTATATTAAACATGTGACAGAATTTATGACCTGACTAGGTATAACTATGTTTTCTTCTGTTCTGTTGCGGAATAATAGCATTTGTCTAAAGGTGCTAGACTTATTCGTTCTGGCTTTTGTCTACGTCTCATAACAAGGTGACACATGCGTATAAATATGTACAACTTTTACTCTAAACATAATTTATCGGGCAGAAATCTACGAAATACACAAAAATATATGTATTTTGTAAATTTTCGCCCGATGCTGTGAAAACACATATGACAACAGATTTGTAAAATATTTTTTTTTATTTTTTTTTACTGTGCAGACGAACAAATCAGCGAACTAGTAGAGAAGTAACAACATATTTGCTAGTTTGTATTTAGTAAGGCTAAATATTTTGTTACGACAAAGTTCGGAAGTTGTTTCGAACATAAACCTGTAATTTCAGCGTAGCACTCAAGATACACCTCTGCAGTTTCTAATTTATTGATCTGTGTGCCTACCATGAGTTCGTATAGTTTTTCTATACGTAAGGTAGCATAGATTATTACAGTGGTTTTGTATGAACATTTTTAATTACTCATAAATCCGTAAGAGCTTCTAAAGGTCCATACAAATTTGTGACTGCAGTCGCAAGCGGCAATCGAAGGTAATACTTATGGTAGGCACACTGATGTACTGTCAGTGTACAAAATACTTGCATAATAGAGGTGATACTTATTTTTGTAAACTATACTTAACTCCTAATAGCAATTACCTATTTTTTACAGTCAAAACGTCCTCGTCAGTATCCGCCTATAGATAACACATCGATCGTGTACGTCCGTATACGTTTTCTTAATGTTTTTAATAAGTTCCTTCCCGCTTCATTACATAACTTGGAATAGATTTCTTCACATTTACGTTTGTATGAAAAATCGTTAGATACTCATAAGTAGGCTGGCCGGTTTAAGATAAAATATAAATATGAGTGTAGTTTGCTTGCATGGATTTGTGTCAGCCTTGGCTGAAACATTATTAAACATGTGCTTATAATCTGGTGAGATTTGTTAAAAACACAATAAATTATGCCTACCAACTAGATGATCATCGAAAGATAACAGAATACAGTCAAAGATAATAGTATATATTCTCTAACATACTTGAACACAATGTAAAAATAATATTTTAAATGTTTTTGCATATAATAAACACTATTTTTTATGTATAATATGAATGGTTTCATATAGTTATTTCACTACACTGACAAAAGCGAAGCATTTCAATTTTAATGTACAAATAATTCTTTCAGTATTCTCAGAAATAACTTAAATTAGCAATAAACCATGCAATAGAAACGAAAAACAAGCAAAACCAATTTGACAGGACAAAAGTGCAAGTGTTTTGACAATCGACTGCAATTCTTAGAAGAAAAAACATAATAAAGCACAAAACAGTGATAATTATCGTTTCTAATGTGTCAAGCAAAACAAACTATTGTCCGACTTGCACAAATCATTTACATCCACACAATGACAAAAAAATCAAACACCGAAAGTGAACGATTTTAAAATGTTCACTCAAACCTTACGGGTTCCGACAAAAAATAATAAATTTGAAGTATTTTTAATGACAGAGTGTAAAAATTTTTACCTATTTAATAAAAAATCTAATAAATCAAAAGTTCTCTGACTAATAACCATAATAAATGTAGGTAAAAATATGAGTTTTTTTCACATTCATCTATAGGTTTCTCAAATCAGTTTTGAATCACAGAACCTATTATAAATATTTTTATTTTTTGATTTTCTTTATTTGAGACACCAACAGATTATAATTTTGTAATACAAGTATGCCTTATAATTAGGTTTTTTCCAGAAATAGGTTTCTACGTTACATAATACAATACAAAAGGCTATAATCGAAATAAATTAAGAATAAGAAGCATCTAACGCTCAACCATCAAATAAATAATAAGTGACCGAGAAAATAACTAATAGAAGTAAACAAATAATAACAGAAAAAAGATACATACACAAAGATACACATTTGTTGTATGTCTTAAAAAATATAACTTTAACCTGTTCATGTGGAATAAAACTATACCTTGAAATGTCGGGTGAATAATACGACATTGTCACTTAATCCATATTGAATAATAATAAATAATATAATAATTATAATTATAAATAACATAATGGATTAAACCTTTTATTTATAATTACTGACTAATATTATTTAAAATTACGGTACCCTAAAAATCTAATTTCGCGTTGCCATTTAAAGCAGATGCCGTAGGACTTTTCGGGCATGAGTTCATTGTAACTCATTAACATACCAAAAGACGAAAAGATCACTTTGGCCTCGACGATATTTGTCTTCACTTTCGTCTAAAAAGACAAAAACAATCGCTCGTAAACGTCACTATTTCTCTACCCAGAATCAGGATTCACCTTTTAATGACAGCTGTGTTACCCAAAATTCAACTTTAAGCCCTTGCATTCAAAGTTACAACACAGACAAAGACCTACAACAAAAACTTCTTGCACCAATAAACATGCAATTAAGTCAGTTATCTGAAGATCCATTTTTTTATTTTGTCAAAAATAAATAACAATGGTTGAATTTTTGTCTTCCTTTATTTTATTATGCAAACAGGATGTCTAAAGGGTGCCGCAAAGAAAAATAAACACCAGCAATAAATATATTTCAAACATGAATTTTGGACCTTTTAACGATACGAACAATATCACATGGTATATGTAGTTAGTTATAGACAATTATACAAAATATTAATAATCTAAAAGGACTCGTAGATATATCGCTCTGCCATACTAAATTTATATGTAAAAAAACTTCAAACACCAATTTTATAAAATCATCTAATTAAATAAATAAATTAATTAATAAATAACCACATCACGACACACACATTGACTCAGCCCTGCACTAAGTATCGTAAGAACTTGTATCGCAGGTGTTAAACAACGATATGGTATAAACTAAATAAATAAGAATACAACATCCAAGACCGGTAAGCGAAACAATGCGTCTTGCAAATAACACAAAGTCCCGCCCCCGCCGGGATTCGAACCCAGAACCTCTAGCGTAGCAGTCGGCTGTTTACACCACTGCGCCACCGAGGTCGTCTAATTAAACAAAAATACACATTTTTCGTAGTAAAATCCTGCGCAAATAATTTGTATAAAGTTGCTAGGCACTTGGTACTAAGCCTTTTGTTCGTTTCTCACTTTATTTTATCAAAGCTAACTTTATTTTATTTAGAATTTGAGTAGCAAAAGGGAAACAATGAAGCTTTGTCCCTCAATTCCTTTCAGTTTCTTCAAGAGCGCCGACCTTTTGTTTTATTGCATAATTACGGCAATAGTCAATTCCAATGCATAATATTTCAAAGAAATGTGAAAGTGAAAAAATCTGGGATGCCTCCACCAATAATGTTTTACAGCCTAGCTACTTGGCTTTCGGAACTTTTTGCTTCGACAATTACACTTTCGTTTTCATTATTTTAAGACACAGTTTTTAAATATTTTTAACTTTCGCTACAAATATTTATTCTTAATAAAAGGTTTAAGGAAGAAAAAAAAATACTTAGTGATTAAATAATGCGAATAAATTAATACTTTGTGATTAAATACTGCAAATTATATAACAAAAATAATAAAAGTCATTTTAATTATTAGTTTTGCTAAACATACACGACTAAAACCGAAAGTTTAAAAATCTAACTAAACTCTTGTCATGAGCTCATCGTATAAAACTAAAAGAACAAAAAAAAAGTAAAATTATAATCACACATACTTACAAGTAAACATCATCACACTTGAGAGGATATAAGGTATTAGGTCAAGAGGAAGCTGCGGCTTTATGTGCCCTTTATGGTATAAATTGAGGAATTAATATTAAATTTGGTTCTTGGAATAAAAACGTTTTAGTAACGATTATAATAATGGTGCCCAATATGCATTTGATGAAAGGGTATCAGTAAAATGAGTACGTAGGTAGTTAGTGACAAAGGTCCAAAGACAGTCACAGCGTCAAGCTCCGAATAGACTAGTAGAAGTACCTAAACCCGTAGAAACTTAACTTTTTAAAACCAAGAGGAATGTAAAGGAATTATATTTTTAAATTATGGATTCATCGACAGATTTTGAATTACAAACTCTGATTAAAATTATTTACGTTTTTAGCCTTCGTAGTATTCAATAAAATGCAGGAAGCCATTACAGTTTACAAGAAATCATCACAAACACAAACACATTTTTTCTTGAACCGTATTTGGAGAGCATATCTCGTAGGTAAGCCTGATTCGGCGCTACGATGTGAGCTTCGCAAACAATGGCGTGGATGTAACACTAACATTTCTCATGCTAAGCCATGCTTCCTGGTGAGATGACTTAATGATGGAGTCACCGGTGCGTCATGATCTGATGGACCTGAGATGATATTAAGTGATAAGTCAATCGCGGTTGTTAATGCAGTTCTTGTGTACCTGTACAGTCAACAACACTTCGAGCTAAACAGAACCGTTCTATGGTCGTTAAAAGTGACTGTTATTTTTTTTGTTTATGGATGGTTTGATGTGCGATCTTGCGAACGCATCTTGTGACAATAACAATCAAATTATTTAGATCATTTTTGGTATACGAAAATGAAAATAGGAAAGACGAATTTAAAATATCATACGGTAACAAGATAGCCTTGCTTAGTTTGTAAAATCAATACGATTTGACCGTGTTTTTATTTAAATTTCTTTACATTGCATCATTGATAACAGATACTGGAAAATCTGTAGGTTTAAAAACTTAACATCTGTGATTAACATAGAGCAATTCCATAAAACGATTTTAAAATAAAAAGTTAAAAATAAAATAAAGACGTGAGTGACGCCAAAATATCTTATTCATATTTTAGGGTTCCGTACCCAAAGGGTAAAAACGGGACCCTATTACAAAGCCTCCGCTGTCTGTCTGTCTGTCAGCGGGATGTATCTCATGGCCCATAATACTCTTAAAATTTTCAGAAAATGTCTATTTCTATTGCCGCTTTATCAACAAATACTAAAAACATAAATAAATTAAAATTAAAGGGGGCTTCCATCCAAGAAACATGATTTTCTACACATTTTATGCTTGCTCTTTACATTAACGAACTAATCTTTTAGGGAATTAACTAATAAGTGTATAATATTTAATCTTATGAGATGGTATGGAACCCATAAAGTTACCGACTAACTGCAAGTCCGACTGATTTAATTTGGTAATATTTAACGATATAATACGAGAACGAGATAAAGACTAAATCAATTTGCAAAAACTGTCTTGAAAAATCTATAATTTCAACTTTACTGGTGATTCAAGATACCGTTGGATTTTAATCTTGATAGTAAACTAGTATTTCCAATTTTTCAATTCTCACCCTCGTCAGTTAAGTAACTTGCACCATCTATCCTAAGGTAGAGCTTTCAAAATAAATCATTAACTAGATGTCACGATTGACGTGGGACGCCATGACACTGTAGTTACACTTAATGATAGTCTTAAGCACTCTACATGTTCACGGCCATACTCTTAATAAATTCATTTCGTTAATTAATAACATTAATTCACTGTACACGTTCTAACGTTTCCTGTGTCATAATTTGTTTTTTTTGTCGATTACAAACTAACATGTAATTTTATTTTTATATATCTTTGGGATAGTATACTTCTATTAAGTTTTATATATTCTATAATGTAATATGGTAAAATTCATACAAATGATCATAATTATATTTTAAAGGGGTAAAGTTTGCATGTCGGAGGTTATGTTAAAGACTAGTCATTCGACTTTTTCAATCATTGACCTATGTTGTCTCATAAAGTACAATTTAAGTTAGTGAATCAAGTCGCGAACAAAAACTAGTATTCTTGTAAATTGTTATTTAATAAGCGTATAACAAACTGTATCCAATACTTTCAAGGCAATAAATTAATTTAAAACTGCCAATAACTTTCTAATTCACAATCTTTCAACGAAAGTGGAATCGTTTACATTAATTGAGATGTAAATAATGATAATTAAAAACGAGATCCTACTTTATTAATATATAACCTGATCTATCTTGATTTTGTATCATCATTTATTAAAAACTTATTGCATCTTGTCTTTTGTCTATTTAAAAACTAATGTTTTTTTCATACATACATAAATTACGTAACTGTGGAAAACAAGACTACTACATGGAGTAGTCTTGTTTTTTATTAATAAAGTAAAATAGTAATTAATAAACAAATTTTTTATCATATTCGGTAAAAGATGAAAAATCAAACTTAAAATTTCAAACAAAACCTTACTCAAGCTTCCCCTCTCATACAAAAGATTTAAACGCACGGTATAAGTGAAAAAATAAATGTGCTTTAGGTAAGTTCAATGAACTTAATTTTTTAATAATTTTTATTTTAACACGTTATATTGAAATTGACTTATGTCTATTAGTTATTTTGACCATTGAATGTTTTGAAATCAAAATATGATTTAAGAAGCTTGTGACACTTTGTGTTTAAATCTTCTATGTAGGTCTACTTAAATTTTTCGTGTCCTGAGAATTAAATTTTAGGTTTATAGCAAGGTTATTAGTGTGCTAAAATATCTAACTTAGGTAGGCTGTACGCTTGCCACTTTAGTTTTAAAACTAATGTGGAAAATGAACTAAAAAAGCTCATAAAAATTACCCACCTTGTGCACTGAATGCAAGTGTTGATTTACTGTCTGACTGAGCTGTCCCTTGATTGATTGTAAATCAAATCAATCAAAGGCAAAACCGTCAATCGCAGATAAAATTTATAGCCTGTATCACATCAGCTGGATAATTTACAAATTATTAAATTCAACTTTTGAATTATCCGCTGCATAAATGGAATAACGTACCAGTATTTCCACTTAGTTTTTTTCATTCTCAGACTCCGAAGGTTTTCAATATGGATTGTTTTATAATCTTTACATATGAAAAATGTATGAGGCCTAAAGTTAATACATATTTGCAAGTAAAAAATATATGAGGCCTAAAGTTAATACATATTTGCAAGTAAAAAATGTATGATGCCTAAAGTTAATACATATTTGCAAGTAGAAAATGTGTGAGGCCTAAAGTTAATACATATTTGCAAGTAAAAAATGTATGAGGCCTAAAGTTAATACATATTTGCAAGTAAAAAATGTATGAGGCCTAAAGTTAATACATATTTGCAAGTAAAAATGTATGAGGCCTAAAGTTAATACATATTTGCAAGTAAAAATGTATGAGGCCTAAAGTTAATACATATTTGCAAGTAAAAAATGTATGAGGCCTAAAGTTAATACATATTTGCAAGTAAAAAAGGTGAAAACAAAGATATTTAGCTTTATACTGTTTTCCCTACAGGACGAGGGTTCGAGTATCGGGTTGCCGTAAGTTGTATTTGCCATGTTTCTCAATGTGCCCGGGTAGTGACGTCAGATTCGCAACCTGTGACACTGGAACTCAACAGAAACATGCGAAAAGCGGTGTATAGCAAGCACCTCGAGAGGGGTTGGGAGCCCTCTCGAGGGATTACGGCGTGAGTTTAAGTTTGTTTTATGTTTTACAATAATGTACGTACAAATAATACTCTTATTATTAGTGGAAAATTCACTATGATATGTACATACCAAAAGTAACAAAAAAAAAAAAAGTTTTATCTTCTCAAAGTTACACATCCAATCGATTCTCCTAGTCCACTACAGGAATTGAACCCACTGCAACACAATCAGAAAGCATCATAATAACCTTGTAACAAACTGGTCGTAAAATAAAGTAAAAGACATGATAATTGTTAATACAATAGACTATGTAAAGGGACCTTTGCCCTATAGGTATTATATGACTAAATCGACGTACGTATGCAATCATCTCGTAAATTATAGCAATTTCTTGTGTTCTCAGTAACTTACTATATACCTGTAACCTTACTATATGACTAAGTTTAGTTCCACCTACATTACTTATATGTTATTTAATTTTCCTACCTCGTAGGTACATTACGATGATTATAATTTCTAATGATGCCTTTTGCTAACTCTGAACTAGTTACAATGTTTGCGTTTCAGATACCGGGTCTTATATTTCTTTGTATGAACATATGTTGGCATTTTTTTCAGTAACTACAGCGCAAATGTTTGAAAATACTTTCTTGGTTGTATGTGACAAACAAATACTCTTTTATTCTGATCACAATTACAATAAATTATTGTTGAGGATAATTTTCCCGAATCAATTAATTTAATTAATATCTGAAAATCTGTTTAGTGTTATTAAAGTTTGAATGAAAGTAAAATTAAATAAATATGCATTTTCATTCCATAAACAGGATATTAATACTAACATCCCAAAATAAATGTACCTGCATATTATATATATATACCCAAGTAGGTACAGTATATGTTTAATGATACCTACAGAAACTAAATAAAAAATATTAATGTTATTTATTGGAAATAATAGAATTAAATATTTATTCAAAACTGTGTCAAGTGACTGTTATTCAATTTTTTTTTACCTTTAAAACCTTCCCAGCATATTAGCAAACAAAGTAAATAATAATCATTCAAATCGGTTAAGCCGTCTACGAGTTTTAGCGAGACCAACGAACAGCTCTTCTTATTTATTATTGAGACAGATATGGATAAACATGTTATTCCTAAACATACAATTAAATAATGATTTTAATAAATTCATGGGAATTTGCAAAGACTTTTTTTCTTCGTTGCACAATAATATGTAATAAATAACTTATCGGGTCGTTATTACATTATGTGCTCGCTATACTTATGTACATAATAATTCTCACGAGTTTTATATCTCTGTAACTAATTCTATATACCTAGTTTATGTTTATCTTCAATTCAGAAAAACATGTTGACTCTCAGTATTATTAGTAATAAATAGTCACTTTACATGTTAGTCCTTTAATGTACTATTTTGTACATACATTTTTTATTTTAACAAAGAAATAAATTAAGTATGTACTTTTTACTTACAAAAAAATTTGCGAAACTAGTTCACAATGTTAAAAATTAAGGTTTGAATAAAAGAAATGCTAAATATACATTAAAATTGTATAGAATCATATATATTTTTTTGTTAATGAACTTGTTATTTAAAAATTATCATGAAAATTTCTAGATAAATTATACCAATACTAAACGTATAGGAAGGAATAATTAAACCACTTTTAGATATTTTAATAAAATTTAACAAAAAACATCACTTTATGGAAGCCGTATACAAAACACATGCAGTAACTATATTCGAATACCTACAGTAAAACGAGTTTTCAAAAAGCATATGAAGTCATAGCAATAAGTATTTAATCTGGATGTTACCACGCAAAGATTGACTTACCTTACTTTACTAATATCAAGATTTATTTTTTTCCTATAACAAGTAGAACAACAACATTCGAACACATACGTATGTCCCGTTTTCTCAGAGGATATCTCATCACTAAGAACTGTATATATAAATAATACATAGCGTACAAATCATTAAACGTAGGAAACGTTTATTTATAAATAATGTAATGGATATGCAAATAGTGGATAACTAGAGGCGCTTTAGTCACGTTATGAACTTTAATCTGTCTGATCTTGATACTGATTTCAAGTCAGGTAAACGTGTTAACGTATTGGAAATTTACTAAAGCCTTAATGAATAGGTCCATTAATGGTTTTAGTTCAAATTGGATAACCGTTGTAAGTCTGGAGCAACCAGCGTATTAATTCTAAAAAAACTTGATAAATTTTATTTTAGGAAGTCTTGTCGGTATGAACCTGTTACTGATATAACAAAACTGTTTAGGTATTTCTTTTTTTTATTTTAAATTACTAATACTTTTTTGACTTACCCTTAACTTTTTTCTGATCGTGGACTAAATAATGAGAAGCAACACTTCATGTCAGAATATTCCGCTCCAACGGTACCCCCAATCTGCGGTTACCTGGACTCTTGTACTTCTGAAGCATATGGTAAACACGTCTCTAATGTAGTTGTATCAATGAAGACTAATTACCAATTTATACTAATTACATCATTTTACACTTTTATCAAATATTATTTAGATAAAATAAGGTTTAAGTCAAATAATTAATAAATAGTTTATATAGAATAACCAATCGGGAACTATCATATAATACAACAACTACCTACACTTATTTATTACACGGGTAATAAATAAATAACTTATAAGTAAGTTATAATAAATGTTATCATTGGATTCATTAAAATTAATTAACTACCTCATAAATAAAATGCGTTTATTTTTCAGCAAATACTTCGTTATATTACGCTAAAGTATTTATTTAAATCTTTAATTTTCTTTGACATTAAGTTTGTGTGCTATATTGCCAGATTAGCTCTCAAATTTGTCGGTGATATAAAATTTAATTTAAATTGAAACAAGCTTTACCTATTTGCCACAGTTGTTTTGTAACAAAAGATCTTTTATAGCTCTGGTTAGTCCTACAGGTGTTGATTGGGACAGATGGTGTCAGCTAGCTTGGTAGACTCGCTCTAGAGAAGAAAGAAATAACATTTTACGTTATTTATCAGTTCAAATTCCTTTATTCATAATATAAAATCAACATATCGTAAATTGTAGAAGAACATAAGACGTCAAAAATACTTTTACACCTGAAAATATTGAGACCGCATGAAACTCTTCCTATTCAAACAAATATATATGTATAATGTATATATAAAACACAATAGCGTTTTTAAACAATTACAAGGTTGAACTAAAAAAATAAAAAAAATACCTATTGTGTGTCTTTTTAAAACTAAAAAAACTAGATTTTAATTAGATAGATAGATTGAGAAACTAGATTTTTTTATCAAAGAAATAATGAAAAGTATATAAAATAACCAGTATCTTCTATGAATGTATACAACACAATTGTACAGTTAAATTATTGTAAAAGAATAAAAAGCAAATAGTTACTTCTAAGTGTAACTACAAGAGCCTCTCGCCTCAACAACCTTTTCTATTCAAGTTCAGTAGTTTAAGGAAAGCTTACACGAAGAAAGCATGGGAAGACACGTAGAAGTAGAAAGGAGGAACTAGGTGAGGTGATGGACACTAAGGGTTCCCGTACAAAGTGGGCATGTGGCTTGGAAATACACACAGTACAATAGACTAGGACATTGGAAAGCATAGCAAGCACATCAAAGGCAAAAGCTACAATAAATAAACGTAACACTGTTACAGTTTTAAAGCTCAACACTGTCAAATGTTATCTGTATTAACTATGTTGCGGAATGATTAAACATGCAACATATTTTGATGCAATGTTCCCGGAACGATACATTCTAAAGATTGTGTTTTAATAATAATAATAATTAATTTATTAGTAAAAAAAATTTTTGGTCATAAATCTGTCGTATTTTTGAAGATCAAAAGTAACAGTTTTAGAGTTCGGTTACAATGAGCAATTGTTTAAAATTAAATAAAACAGCATTATTTTTGTTTTTAGTCGATTTTATGGGACGATGTGGTCGCTCAGCGGCAAAGCCCTATAACCCAATAAAAAATATAGGTATAAACTTTGTCAAAATTCGTTGCAACATATCATCAATAATTATAACAAATGATAAACAGGTAGGTAGGATTCAGGCAGGTAGTCAGGTTTTAGGACAGTCAATAAATCCTTACACTGAACCAGTTCATTGGGATCAACTCGAAGAATTTGAACAATCTTTTATGAAGCAATACCTTTCGTAACTATGGAAACTGCACCGTTGTAAAGTTGCGCTTGTATCCGTCAGTTATTTCAATTTTATACACACTTTTATGTATTATTATCTCCCTACTCATTTGTTACAAAGAGAATACATTTAAATGTATACAAAAATTTCGAATCTCACCTACCTATAGTTTTCAAATAACTGTCATTAATATGTTCAAAATTGGTAAAAATCGATCGTATTTATCAAAATCGTTTGAATTAAAAATATGCCTGTTAATTTAGGTTTGATTTATGATCTGTGGTCTCACGGAATGTAACATTGACATACATTTTGGATCAAATTAATTAAGATGATTAACACTTTTGAAACCATAAAGGTTCGTTAGTCTTATAAGCTTAATAAGTCATCTTAATGAATTACCCTCTTAATTACAAAACATGTAATTTCAAACAAAAGGAATAAAGCATTTGTTTAATTTCAAATAAAATGTGTTGAATTGCGCCGCGTTTAGAGTTTCAAATCTGGGGTCAAATTATTATTGAATTTTTATAATTTTATTTTTAATCTTAAAATTGAATGCTATTTCTGCGTTATGAATAGCCCACAAACATCTTAGCCAAATCAAAGTTCCAACTAAACCGACGTTGCTCCACAACATTTATCATAGACAAAACAATTCTAAAATAGGAAATTTCACGAAAATTTCAAACAGTCGGCTCTGTCTCTACGGGAGGTTCGACCCACACAGAACTCGAGGCATAGTGTCGCAACTATCACCCAACTTTAGATGAACCTAGGAATCTTCTAAAATAGACTCTATGGTATAGAGTTACAGATTGTGATGATAGTCACGTTAGAAGCCGAGGACCTCACCGACAATTTCGTTGCATTGGGAAATATTACCTCACTTTACGTAGATTGTAGAGGCAGCCGATGCGTTGGTTCGCTTGCATTCGGAAAAGGGCGTTTCGGAACTCACTTTCAAGGATTTTCAACTAGTAGAGCAACTTTCATTACGAACTTTTCCTAAAACCCAAATAGTTGAATGGATGCTCAACTCTTTGAATAACAAAAAGTAATTATAATTGTTGTAATATATTATGTATTTAACAAAACATTTTACATGAGCTCAAGTTATGAAAAGCAATAAAACAAAAATGTGTTTGTAATCTAAAATTTAATGTAATTAATATCCCTTGATTTTTTATAACATTTTTTTGAATCAAGTATTTGTGTATATGTCAGATCACTTGAAGTAAGTACAAAATTAAAAAACCATATCTACAATTGTCGCGTCACCGTCGTCGTGTGAACAAGGATTAACAAGAATACGTAATTTAAAAAAAATGCGTAAATTACTAATAAATACACCACCACAAGTTTTTCCTTCTAAATTACTCTTACAAACTATTAGACATGTAAATGACATCCCTACAATTTTGTAATAATAAGATTTCTTCATAATAAAGACGAGGAAAATACAATTATTAATAATTACGTGGTCATAAATAGAATGAATACATTTTCCTGATCGAGTATCTCACAAAAGCTCATTTGAATTTATTATTTTGTTTTAACAATGTCGATAAAATTATACTGGTATGGAATAGAAGAATTCAACGAGTTGATTCTACACAACATTCGTTTTGATCTCGCTTTTATTGCACTTATTTCTTGTAAAATATACTAACAATTGAAACTATGTCTTACTTTGAAAATAAAAATCTCTTTTTTCACTAACATTAAGAAGCCAAACACTGTTAGTTTTTAAGTTTATTGTCGAATTAAAATGATACAAAAAATCTTAAACTTACGCCCCAAACAAGTAAGTAACTAAAAACCTTATTAATTAAAAATGTAATAAAATATTCCTTAAACTAAATAATTACATAAATAAAACAATAGGTATTAATTTTAAGACATGACACTAAAATATTATGCTACATCCATGAAAAGCTATGCAACTCAGCATTATGTCAGTACCTGCAAGGAGGACTGACGCTGGTCTCCCGTTACACCCCATACAAACATGTAGGTACATTTTAAACAGTTGAACGAAATCTAAAAATAATAAGTGAAAGGACAAAAGACAAAAAGTGATAATAATTATCTCAAGTAATATCAAGACGAAACAAAATAATAATAATAAATACGAATATTATAAATATTTTAAATAACAAAATAATAATTAAAAGCACCAAAAACAAGGAGTAAATAAATAATGTAAATATAACTAAATGAATAGGCACAATACACATGCACAAATACAAAAACACATAGCTGCAGTTTTGGCTGTTCTCGTCATCGTGAACATAACTGTTTACTGACTGAATCCTCTTATATGTTTTTTAATGTATATATGTAGATATCGGCTTTTACATAAACTAAACTATAAGTTTAAACGTATTATAGGATTTGTGATACGTAGAATAGATGGATCCTTTACATATATCTAAAGGACTAAGAAGATAGAGTACCGAAGAACTTATACCGAGAAAATTTCGTCACATTTTTCGAAGCGAGTTGAATTTCAACAAATAGTAAGTACATATGTAACAACAAAATAGGGTAATTGTCATTACATAATCGGCAGTTTCGCGGCCTTCACTTAATTTACGACTTCCTAAACTTCAAGAAAAGCAAAGTTCCCACATTTTGGACAATGTCGCGTGAAAAAATTAAGCTATTTAAGCTGTTTCGGCAACATGTGGCCACCATACAAGGTTAGCTAATTGTACAATTCAATGTCACTTTGAAATTTACACATAGGTTCGAAGTGATTAGGTAAACGAAGTTTAAAAAACTGAAAGGTACTACTTTTCTGTTTTTTTACAATTTAGCGATATTTCTCGCTGCGACCTCAGCTTTGTTTACAAAGAACACTTTTAATTTGTTTTTCTGTGTATTTTTATAAAGTTACAATTAACTTCTATTTTTTTACTATGAAATATTGTAAGTATTGTTGAAGTTCCAGAAAAAAATCAATAAATTAATAAACTGCAATCAAATAATATGAGGCAATTTGAACTATAAACGATTTTCATTAAAATGAAAAGATGCTGTGATTAAAAATCAAATCATTTAACAACAATTGTTATTTTTTATTCCTCTATTAATTATTTTGTATATATGTTGTTAATATGTGTTATGAAAGTATTGTTTCATTTAGTGTTTACATCCTACCACGGTGCTGTGACGGTGGCGCTCGCGTTCCCACGGGCAGAGCCGCGGGATGGTAGTGTTAACAAAATAAATATATCACAGTTTGTTACTGTAAACAATCAGCGCACTTGTTGTTCAAAAACGAAGGTAACGTCAGAACAACAGGTAATAATATTTTAATTAAATAAAAACTGTAAGGTACCGATGATTTTCGATTAGATATCTTTTGCTTTAGATTATATTTGCACATGTAAGTTACTGTAATTAGTCATATTAGAAGTGCTGAATAAAGTCTAAATGGATAATGTTTGTGCTTATCTTAAACTTTTAGTGCAACCATTCGATGACTTGACAAAACTAGATGAAAGAGAAGGAGCAAGAGATAAATAGCTCATCTGAATCGACTTTGAAGTTGACTATTCACATTGCTTTTGATAATACTAATTCAATAAACATTTGTCGTTGAATTCCAAAAATAAATTAATTACCTACTGCATAGTTTAGGTATGTAACATGTTTTTTTCCTTTAATGAATAAGACACGATGTCAAACTAATTATAGGAATTACTGGTTTAGTAAGGGATTTTAATTAAATTTTTCACTTAATTATCACTTATACCAGTGAAAACTAGTGCTCTTTTTTATTTTAAAATGCCTTTACAACATACTATTTAAATTTCAACTTCAATTTTTCAATCGTGAGAATATTTTAAACAACCAGCCAAATTCGGGGCACACCCGCCACTGCAACTCTGAAACTGTTCACCAGCATCAACAATGGCGTCCTTTGAACGAATAATGCAGCTGTGCAATGATGCACAGGCTGTGCCCGGACACCCTAACGGCTGTCTTGGGACCTGCAACGAAATTAATTAGAAGAAATTGGAGGTATTAAGAAAGCGGTTTCAGATTTCCCTCCCAGCAAAGCGGAGACAGCAATAGAAACGGCTCAAAGGCCAAAAGCTAAAGGGATCAACCAGCCAAATATCTAAACAAAAACTTCATAACAATCATTAGAATCGTGGAAAAGTAACGAAGCTCAGATTTACGTCGTACTGTGTTACAGTAGGTACATGTATATTTCATATTAATTACTTGTTGTTCAGCTTTATTATCATTTCCCTGATGTTTGTTACGAGTAAATATATAAGTATAGCTTTATTAATATGTTCCTTTTTGTAACAAATTGATAAACTGAATCTGCTCTTACAAACATGAAATTAAAAGGATTTTTATAATGTACTTAGTGGAGGATAAATGTCATTAACTAAACCAACAAAGGTTATAAATAAATAATAAATTGTAAGTATATTTGTTCATATCACATGTATGCAAGTATTGAATTTACGCAATTTTCTATGAAATAATTAAATTAGGTCAGAGTGAAAAGCAAAAAGAAAAAAAATAGGTCATGTCTGTTCTTATATCATGATGAAATTAAGTAATTATAATTGAAAACCGGTAAAAGGAAGAATCAAATAAATAACTAATTCCTAATTCCAAGTGAAATTGAGTAAAATGCTGATATTTGCGGTTTATATCGTTTAAATCATGTCAATAAAATAAACCGCACCCGTAAATTAGGCACTTTACTAAATATTCATATTCGCCATTAATAAATAAGAATATTAAATATTTACTTTTGAATTATTGTCTGTTCTCTTACTTGTATTTTAAAGGCTTCACGAATTCAGATGATGATCAGACCAGTGGTTCTAAAACTATTTTTAACGGATCAATTTTCAAACATAAATAAATTTACGGAACCCCAATTTTAACTTTTTAATTTTAATTTTTCATTGGAGGATAAGATAATAAATTAGGTGATGGTGAGTGCTATCATGTAATAGTTATTGGGATGGCTGATCTAGGTTGTTCTAGACACGAGTTCTGAAATAAAAACGTACATTTACTACAAGATTCTTGACTTACTCGTAACTTGCTCTGCGACTTTGTCCACATAGAAATATTTATTTTTACAGAGTGTAGCCTTTTCTGACCCTAAAAAATTTAGTCTAAATATTTATGAATTAATGTACTTTAAAAATTTCATTTTAGTAAATATTTTAAACGCTATTCACATTAAATGTTCAAAGCAATACAAAGGGACTGTAGCAGTGTGATCTTTTTGCCTAAAAACAAAAAGACGTAACTACGTTAATCTATTTTCATCACAAAATCATTTTAACATTTCAATTAATCGTTATATTTAAAACATGGTAACTAGATATATTTTTTTCTGACCGTACATATAGATGTACGTTGCTATAGATACGCGGACATAACGCGTCCGTGGGTCGTACGGAGGCTGAGAGTGTAGCATTAATTATTTTTACAACTCACTTCCCACAATGGTATTACATCAACAACTTATGTATTGATGGACAGTCATACACTTTTTCATGTTCCGTGGTTACTCTGTGGTTAACTTCAATCGCAAACTTTATTTAACTACGTTTAGAATAAGTATCTTTTCTTTTATTACTCGTTCAAAATTTGCCTACTACAAACCGTAATAGTAAATCTATAATAATTTCTTTCGTTTAACTATTTGGTAAAGACGTGAAATAAAAATTTAAAATATTATTCCCAAGCTTTCCAATAAAAAGCTAATTTCAAATCACATTTCGCAGGATGGATATTGGAATGTAAAAACCTTCTGAAGATGCTAAATCTATTGCGTCTTATTATTTCTCGTTGGATATTTTAAAAGTTAAAAACTAAAACACCGTCTACTTAAAAACTTTAAATAAAAAATATCCAATGTCACACGGGCGGTTGAGACCTGTCTAATGATATCTCATTTGTCGAAATCGGACTTGTAATTTGGACGCTACGAGGGAACATTGCTACACATACATACGGACCTGCCGTAGTAGGAGTAAAAACTAATATATTTAGTATCATCATCATCATCAGCCAGAAGACGTCCATTGGTGGACTTAGTCTACCCTAAAATATTGGCAACCTTAGCGCTTCTGGAGCGCCTGCATCCAACAGCTACCTGCAGTCCTTGAACCTGCAGATCGATCTGCTAGTAAATATTGTGAAACCTACTAATAAGAATAATAATTAATCCAAAACCTCAACCAACTGAAAGTATCTTCATCCTTAAGTACTGTAAACGTGATTATTATAAACACAAATGATTTATTATTCATTTTTCAACAGATCAAGTTGACCTGATTCTGAAACTTTTAACTCTTGATTGATATTGTGATGACATATCAGAGTTCGCATGACGAATATGTTGTTAATGAAGTACAAACAATCATTAATTACATTAAAAGGTTTTGTCATCTAATAGAAACACACAATTCAAGTGTAGTTTAGAAAATATTAAATTGCATTTAAATTTTATAAGCGTAAAATCAATACAACGATTCTGTTTACAGTAATAAACTATTAATTAAACATTAATTTAAAAGAATTTACTACGTTGTTTACTATAGTATTGCCGTATCGCTAGTGATAAGATAAAACTAACAACTTATTGTGAAAGTGTAAAGTTTAATAAATACAAACATCCAGTGATAATGATAACATAGCCTATTATTATCAGCTAGAAGAGATCAATCATACTTGTTTTTTTATCTCACTTCAATTAGATATTCACTACACCTACTAGTCTAGTGCGTGGTAATAGATTTTTAAATTAACTATCTATAATTGTATTATCTAATGTTATATATCGACTATGTATAAGCGCTTTACCGAGATTCTAGACTAAAGAAACCCAGATAGCTTGGATTAGACCGAAAAAATAATAAATTATTTTAAACGTAAGCCTTACTCTTTAAACATAAGGCAAATAAGTTAATATTTATATTTAGATCTCCTCTTTGAAACATTTGAAAGATACTTCTATAGACTAAACTCGAAAAACAAGCTTGCAGCAGTCAATGAAAAATGGCGCCAGCGAGTGTAGCGCTAACAAAAAAAAAAACGAAAATATAAACAAAAACTATTTGGACAGCATAAAATATTCAGACGGTTTACGTACTCGATGCTCGAAGCGTGCGAATGACATTAGCCGTCGGAATTAAAGAGGGTTCACTTTTACTGTGTCACTTTGAAGTCTTCATACAACTTCAAACCGGACGCGTTACATGGGTAACTAGAAAAAACATAGTCGGTGAGATCACCAAATGACCTTGTAACGTACCGCCTACTACACACATCAAGAATTGGCTACAACTTTTTGTTTTCTTTTTCCTAATCTAGAAAATTCAATGACAGGCGTCTAAGTCTCCCCTTTGTTGTCAAGCTTTATTATGCTAATTTTTAATCTTAAACGTGGTAACGATTTTGTTGATATGGTAGATTTTTGTTAAATAGTATGGTAAAGTAGTCCCGTTTCCTAAAATGATTCGAGATTTTAAGGTCTTTTAGAACTTGTTTGGTTCTGGTTATATCAGGAGAGTCCATTTAATGGAATAAAACCTATAAGATGTAGACCCAAAATAATTCAAATAATTCTATGTATCATTGTTTTACTTACCAACAAAGCAGGTAAGCTTTAAGGTGATACTATCCCAACAAGTAAATTAATAAAATGTTGCGTACTACTTTTTCACAACATTTTGAAGTTTATATTTAAAACTGTTTTTTAGAATATAATAAATTTTTGCCAACTATCATCGCACGGAGTATAGGAGAACATAATTCGCGATAGGCGAGCCTGTAAGTACCTATATACCTACCAGACGAAGCACAGCTCTTCCTGCTTGAACAAAACATGTGGCTGAACAAAAAAAAACAATTATTACACTGCTAATTAATGGCGACTAGTTTGAGAAACAGTTAATAATTTAATATTTCCTGTTAGTTCTCAAATTAAGAGAAGCTTTTTAAATAAACAATCTTTTCGTTTTTTTTTCGCATCTTCGTTGTAGCGAAAACTAATTAGCATTTAGAATTCTAGTGTTCTTTACAAACTATGTTCAATCTATTTCTATTTTAACTAAAACTCAACGCTGTTTTAATACTAAATTTGTTCCGGTTGCACAAGCATTGGATCGCGTTTTGATCATAGTCGTGGGGTTATCTACGAGTATATTTTTATATATTAGAGACATCGAAGGCTGTGACATAGTTTTCTACAATTTCTGTTTATCTTTAAGAGCTACTTCGGCTAGGTGATATGATTATTGGTTAATTTTTGATAGTAAAAGATTTCGTATACGTTTCTTTATCAATCATACAATTTTAACAAATCGAAATCAGTAAAGTTTGATTTTTGGTTCATTCTTTTCTTTTATAGCAACAATTTTTTTTAAAGTCGTGTATAGCTAACTCAAATATTTTCCCGTAATCAGGGTTAAATTTCGTCTTTTTCCTTTTTAAAGGAATAATTTTTTCATTAGCTTTTATTTGCAAAAGTATGCTTATGTATTCAAACTTCTTAAATAAGCTCTTAATAAAAATTAGGTCAGTAAGAGAGAGTAAATATTGATTAGTTTATATAATAGATAAGAATACTCCGGGGTTATCAAGTACCGTTTCGGATAAACGCAGTGCGTATTAGTTCAATTAATTTGACACACTTTCAGAAATGTATTCAAAATAAAAAATACACTTTCACTACTACCGAGTAATTTATTTTATTTATTAAAATGATCACACCACGGCACATCCTTGAATTTTGTAGTCTCATTTTTACGTATTGATATTAAGGAACATGGAGCATATAGTATGTGGTAGTTATTAACGGAAACAAGTAGGTACTTCTCACTCCTGCTTATAAGAAAATCTCTTCGGCAATCCTAATTCTATGTTATACTCGTAGTAGGAATGATCATTACGACCTTTGCCATCAAAAAGGTGTTGGATATGCCAAACCTCAAAACCTCTTTGGAGATCAAGATATCCAGCACCGTCACACAATACAAGTTACCTATATATACCTTATGCGAATATTTTTGTTGATCAAAGTAGGTACATACTCGTATATCAATAATAATCTTCTGTTCCCTCCAAGTATAATAATGTTCTAGTTTTGTTCCAGCAATTATTACCCATTCATAACTTTCAATTATCTTACTACGAGTACCTATTTAAAACAAACGCATTCATACTAAAAATACACTTATGCACTTTGAATGATCTTCGTTTTTTTGACCTTTGTTACCATTTTGTCATTTATTTATTATATCCTGATCTACGTTTTTAAAACGTAAACACCCGGTTCTTGGGTCATATAATTATAGCTAAGTCCACGTGTTGCGTGCAGTGTGTGACATTCGACACTCACTGTCGACAACTATTGAGTTACGTAATGCAATTCTTTCAATGTCGACTATCAGTGTGACTCGCCCCTTACGCCACTATACTATTATATACTACTTTTGCTTATGCCTATACTGGCCCAGTTGCTAATAAACATATGAAAGATGAGTTAAAAGCTAATTTTATAACAACAAAAACAGTCCAAATTTTTTATACGGTTTACGTTAAGAAAAAAAATAGTTTTTACCTACCTACGTTGAGAAAATTCCGTAATGGTAAAGTAACAACA
This sequence comes from Choreutis nemorana, assembly GCA_949316135.1. NCBI lineage: Eukaryota > Metazoa > Arthropoda > Insecta > Lepidoptera > Choreutidae > Choreutis > Choreutis nemorana. Next base: position 9,485,736 of record OX438598.1, read on the forward strand.
GGGATGTAGAAGTGAGAGTACCTATATCATTAAGGTTTCGTTGAAGGAAATGTCAACCGTGAGTCAAATTTTGAACTCATGATGCCCAAGTCTTTTACGACACCAGTTTGTTAGAATCAACAGTCAGAGATTTTTATGATATCTCTATATATATTATTCGCAACGACTGATGACAAAAATCTGGCTTCCTTCGCATCAAATTTTAGAGGAAGTATAAAAGTGCTAGAGCTGCAGGGAGCCATTGGATGCAGCGGCCTAGGATCGCTCCAGTGCAAAAATTGAGGTTGGACTATGTCCAGGAGTAAAAGTCCTTCGGATGTTTAGAATGATGATGATGGTGGATCTGCCATGCAATTTCATTGGCCCAGCCCAATGTGTCAGAGAAACTGTCTCCTCGTCATTGAAAATCGTTATCATATCATTGATATTGCGTTGCAATTGACTAGGTGGTCTCATTCAAGTTCGCTCCAATTATTTCGTCACTATAACCTAAGAGTGGCATTTTGCCCCTAACCATCGCCTTAAGTTTAGGCAAAAGTGTTGGTGCCAGAGAGGAACGAGGCTTGCGTACTCGAATGTCTTTATCTATAAGTTATGGTTAAGTTGTTACACCACCTATTTCAACCAATAACCTTACAAATAAATGATTTTGAATTTTGATTTTGGCGTTGTTTTGCTCCTTAATCGAAGACTACAATATAAGCTGACATTATAAAAAATGAGGCCTAGATAGATTTGCGTTGTGTTGATAAGTAAATTCATTCATGGTCGATTATTTAAACCTTAACTTGTTAGTATCGCATTATTGGGATCTTTTTTATACAAACTTCAAGCCAAAGTCAGAGAAAAGTTAAAGGAGTCATTTAGAAGCTGTGCCTCAAAGTTTTGCAGCAAGAACCTCTGCTACCACTCCAAATTTTCCTACACCTATATTTCAATTTAAAGGAAGCTTGTAATTCAAACAAAGAGCTATTCAGCATGATAATGCTCTGCATTTGTATGTATCAGGGTATATACCAGCCATAAAATTCAGTAAGTAAACTAGGCCTTATCACTAGGAACTTAAGAGCGAAATTAACAACATTTACTCCTTTTGTACAATAGTATATAACAGTCGCATATTATGTGTTAGGTATTCATACATATCGTCACGTATTTGCTTCGTATTATTGTCTGGTCCTTAGGCGTTAGAACTTAATCATTACATTAATAATCTACTTTTCCTTAATATTTGATAAAAATATAGAAACTAAAACTATTCACGAAACGTTAATTTTTATAGCATTTAAACCCAAATATTCAGTCGATAAATCTTATAAAATGTTTAACTTTGTTCATCTTGCTTCCGCAGAGTGCTAAGAATTTGGAGTTTTATTACTTTTTTGGGTTTTGCAAATTCCTAATTGTAAATGACTCCAACGCAAAGTTCCGCCGAAACTACTTTTAATCTAAAAAGAAATACCTGGAATCTACTGTTGATTTGCAAGTGCACGAGTAGGCATATAACCATTTCTGCGGTCAGACAACAACTGTGACTAATTCAACCTACTGTCACAATGACCAAGCAATTGAATGAAGGCCTTATCTATTTTCAGTGAAATTGGTAACATTGACAAATTACAGAATGGATGAGAGATCACAATGAAAAGGACAGTTAAATTAAATCAAAGTACTATCATGAAATAGTCACGTGAACGTTGGTTAGCATGTTTGTGTCGGATGCGGGCAGCGAGCACATGCGCGGTGGCGTGACGTAGGCCGGGATGCACCGGGGTGCGCGGGAGTAGCGGGAGCGACCTTGGCGCTTCATGGAATGAATCACGCGTCGGCGAAAGTGGGAGAAATGTGGCGCCGCGCCCCGCGCCCGCCGTTCACTTTTACTTTCCAGTGTGGCGCAACCGACAGCGGCCCGGCGCAGCGCGCGCCACTCGCCCGGCGCCCGCGGCCCGCAGCGCCGCCGTCGCGCCCACAACCGAGCTCCGAGCCCTCCCGCGCCCGTGACTGTGCCCGGATTACAGTGCTTACGCAGTGCTTAACCCCAGGATTGAGTTAACAAAACAGTGATTGCGCGGCGAAAGTCGAAACCGGGTCGCCGATACGCATTGTGCAACACCGCGCGGAACTCACGCGCGGCCTCGCACTCTCCCGCAGGAAACGTTTCGCAAGTGGGAAGTGGCGCAAGCGCCAGGAAGCTGAAGCGCGCTTCTACCTACTACCAAACCCTGGATTGCTCTGTCAGGATTGACGGAATTTTACAACACACTGACTTTTGGTAAGCACAACGCGATCTGTTGGTTTATTCTATTCTACGATATGATTTGATTTCTTCCATTGATAGAAGGACCAAACTTTTTCTACACAGTTTTGATTCAGAAGAAACCTTGCACTACGGATGTCAGTGAAAGGGACTCGTAAATAACAGCAATACACGCTACATGAACAATTGGCGTCACCCGCGACTGAACTTCGACTCTAGTGTCGGAAACGCTAACAAAATGCAGAAGTGAAATATCCAAGGACAATACAACTTTCAAGTGATTTCGCGCGCGGCCGACAGTAAAAACTTCGTAACGCGCCTGCGCAACCTCTCCGTCTCACTTTCGACTTGTACAAGTACATTGAGCCTCGCTCGACGAGCTACGCTTTCAATAGCTGTTACAAAACCGCATGTCGAATTTTCTTTCTAAACTTCATAATTGCACATTCATTCCTTGGCAGTTATTATAATGTTAGAAATAATGGAAATGTCAAACGTCGTGTAGCTACCGCAGTATGGCACGGCGAAATAGTCGCTGAGCTAGTACAATGTTAGTACACGCAGCATGTTTCAAGAAACTGTCATCATTAAGTAGAACTGAAAGGAACGTAGCCCAAGGCCAGTTGGATAACGAATTTTCGTTAAATATTAATAAATGATTGCTACGGCTGATCGTGACAGATCCAGTGGTTATGGTACAGAATACGCGACGATTAAGCGGATGCATTCACTGCTCAATTGCCGAACTCGAAAAAACTTTCACACAGTTAATAGTCCCTACTTAAGTTACTTACCTATACCCGATACCTAGGATATCGTTGGGTAGAGCAACGAAAAATAACTCGAAGGTTAAAATCAAGCCATAAGACTAAAGATGTCTGATGGTCTCCAAAACTCAATGTGCTAGGAAGCATTAGAGGACGTTCCCACTTTTGTTATTGAAATTTCTAATCTTGGTTCGATCTCTTAAGGACAAGACACCACAAGGTCCATTTTAATATTCGACTTGATCAGTTAAATAGAACTTATCGCTAAGCTGCAAGTTAATGTAAGATGGTAATACGTTATTGCGCAACTAGAAACAGGCACAATTACTTTCATTTAACATTTTGAGCGTCGAGAGGTGGGTGTGCTCGAGACCTAAGATATACGATAAGCTCATGATTTGGCAGTGACAAAAGGTAACAATGCATATACTTACACTTTCACCCGGTGAAATGGTCGCGAAAGTTTGACTGAAGTCGGAACTCGGTTTCTCGGATGATTTCATCCTGATTTCACTCTCCATTGCACATTGTAGTTATCTTTTTTACTTTTTTGTTTTCCGAAATATCGTGCCAAAAACCGTCATCCTCTTCGGTTTTCATTATTTAATAGTATAATGATTTACTGTTTTGACAAGATTTAAATATTTTTCGTAAGATCTCTTTGAAAATCGAATGAAAATTTCATTAATTTTGATTTTCCCTATTTTCTTTATCATTTAACTTTTTTAAATTTTTAATATGATATTACCTGTATTTAGCTAATGATATGTTTAGACGTTTTGCGAAACTGTGAATAGTCTATTGTTCTGCAATGCGCATGGAAAGGTCTTATACTAGATCTAATAAATGAGTATGGCTCACTTAAGTATCGGAATATGTGACTGTAATTTTGGTGGGAATATTGTGTCTAAGTGAAAAATTACAAACATTTTATTTTAAACCAAAAATGTTGCTTTGCCTGTAAAATCCCAAAATCACGATAAAATACAAAATTGCTTAAAAATGTTAATTTACATATTGTGATCTTACATTTCAAAAACACTCTCAGAAGCATTACAACAATAAAGAATACACATCATCAAATCTTTAAATCAATGTGGGAGCCTCTTACTTTGTTACAAAAAACAGTTTCAATAATGCTTGAAATGAAATTATTTACAAAACAAATGTTAATTAAGGTTGTTCTCACAAAACTAAAAGATTTATGTAAGTGGAATCATCGGAAGAAATTTACTATTATCCAATCTGAACATTCATTAGACAATGAGAGTGTGAAAGAGAAAGTGATTACGAAAACGGAAAGAGATGAGTGCAAAATTAGCACTTCAGAGTAGTTTTTGTTGATTTTGTAGTTCAAATTTTGCTTTTTATTCTCCAAAATTTCGAACAAACTCTTAATCTATTTTTATTATTATTGATTCTTAGGCATAGTTCTTTGTCTAACGGTTGACCTAATTTCCTTAACTACTTTACCAGTAACTTTGTGACACGATTCCCATTTTCATTACTGTGCCACCCACGCTATGTTCTGTGTAAGTGTCAAATTGCTTATCCCATTATCAGCTTTCATTGCATCATCGTCAACATTTGTGAGCATTTTATTTTTTAGATTGCAATGACGGTAGATTTCAGATTTACCATTTTTTTCTATAATTTTTATAAGTATGTAGATGTGTAAATGTATTTAAAAAGACATTGGGAAGACTTAGTTTAAATGTTGGAAGCATCAAATTGAAGTAGGTAAGAGTGGCGTAGGCGATGGCGGTACACATTGCAACGTGCCGATTCAAATCCAAGGTCTTTCCTAGTGGAAGAGAACGGAGTTTCCTGCGACCGCCTATCTCTGCGCTCACTAACACTTGCACGTGCACGCACACGATACCACGTGTTCATATTCTTTGTGTTGAATCTCCTAGCTACCGTTGCATTGGGGCATCTTCTTTTTGTGCCGTCCACTAACGTTTGAAGTTCGTGCCTTCAAGCGGCTTCATTATATAGGCGAACCGACGATGCGCGCGCCGCATTTAGTGTGTCACTGGAGCCCGTACGAGAGGTGGCCTGCAAGGACTGTGCCGCGCCGACAACCTTTTTTTGTGCGTGCGATGTTTTCACTTTCGTCATTTTGACCGGGCCAGTTTGATTTGACGTCGCTCGCGCACGGACGTGCCTAGGATTGGGCGTTGTGATAATCCTGTGATCGCTGGTGCTGCGGATTGTTTTTGTTTTTTATTTGTGGAGATGTCTGTGATATAAGTGTTAATATGTTTGACAGTACTTTACTTTTGAATTTCTACAATGAACTTGCGACTAGAAGTGCGCTACAGTTGGCAAGGTATTTATTTTGTTTGTTTACATTTAATTGGAGATGATTTCTCACATGTAGGTGGTGTGTCCGGTGGGTCGGCGGGTTCAACCTTGTGTCTAATGAGCGCAGTATTTGCCGCTTCATCCGCCTCTCGCCTTCGCCTCTGAGCCTCGACGAAGAGGTTAATAGGTTCACATTAGATGCTGGTGGCGAAATCAACACAACTAGGCGTATGAGGTTGCGCTTGCGTCGCGCATTTCCAAGCTTAATTTCGCGTATTTTGTATTGTAATTACGGACCATTATATGGAATTCATTTTCAAGCTGTTAAATGTTACTTGTTTACAACTTTGACAAAACAAAAAGTCTAATATTGTCATCAATAATATTTTCATAAGGTGAATGAATCTTTTCGTATCATGAAATATTCGTGTCTTCTAATAAATAAGCATATTTATGTGATTGATTCTGAATATTTAGGTAAAATATAAGTCTTGATTCATTCACACTTCCTTCAATAAAAACAAGTTTTATTGAAGCCATCGCAGAATGCGCAGTAGACAATTAACATTGTACTGAAATAGGTATGGTTTTTGAGTTATCTATCTACTACTTATTATCTAGTATGGTTCAGATTTGGGTAAAACAAAATAGTTTTTCCCGTTTCTTTTTTGGTGCCATATTTGAAACTTTTTCTCCTCATTTCTTTTGATAGTCATCAAAATTTCCATCTTTACTGGAATACTCTATTTTTACATTTAAAACAGTAATTATATAATTAAATAATAAGGTACTTGTTTTTATTTAATTACTTAACTTTTTGTAAAAAAGATAATCGTTTAACAAGCGAAATCGACGGCATTTATCTTGATTACAATCACATATCTATCAAGTAATAGTTACGCAATATCAATGAATGATAGAACAGTACGGATAAAAAGAAAATGTATGTCATTGACAGACCCAAGTGTATCTGTGTGATAACAACTAATTTCTAAATATGCCAGTATGCTTGCCTTTTCCATTTACGATTTTTTTTAATAGCAGCGATGAAAAAAAAATCGAATTGGTCAAATTAATTTTTACAATTACTTATCAGAAAGCAGCGGTTCGCTAATTTGAAACACTGGAAGAAATTGATGAAAAATAGTTGCGTTGAAAACTCGTGATCGATGATTAAACCAAAAGGTTCAAATAAAACATTTCTTTAGAAAAAAAGGTGTTTTTCGTTATTTTGTTACAATTTTCCCTTGAATTGTATAGCAGGTACAATTTCGTTTCTTTTGCTATTTGAAACAGAACAAACTTTTCTAATGTTTCATCGATTCGTAGTGCTGAAAAGTCCGCTTTGTCCCGAATCTGATTATTTTCTGCTCATGTCAAATGGTTCCAAAATCAAACCAACATTTGCAAACCAACAATTCGGGTGTTTGACATTTTTCTACGGAGATTCGTAAATTGATCTATAAAAGGGGATTGCTTTTACATCCAACGTTAAAAATAATGACTTTATATTGAATCTAAGAAAAAGAATGAAATTAAGAAATTTATTTATTATAATTTGTTTTTTTTGGAAGACTTTAAACATGCAAAAGATAAAGTTCCAGAAGAAACCCACAACAATGGGCGTACGAATATCTTTGATAGAAGTCTGAACCAAGTATCTTCGTAAAAAACATTAAGAGCTGTTCGTTAATCCAAGCCAAAACGGCTGGACTGATTCGAATGATAATTTTTTCCCAAATGAACGGTCATAAATGTTAAAGCTGGTCTATTTGGTAGTAAATAAGTAAATAAAATCCTATTTACAAGTATTATTCATTTAGGGAAATTAACTGATCCTACTGATGATTTGTTTTACTCATAACATACCAACTTGTGGTTTTTTGTTGGTAATGTCGAGTCACTTTTTACTTTACAATAATATTATTGTTAGTTTTTATATCGCCATGAGCAATTAGGAACATTTATTTTGTATTGTTTTTAGGTTTGTTTATTGATTTACGGAATAACATACATCGTATGAAGCTTTGATATGATTAAATAATAATCACAGGCTTGTATTATGGGTACTAAACGACGATATACTTACATATATAGATAAATAAATAATTAAACAGATAGAAAACAACGACAACCTCAGAGCAAGAATTTGTGTTCATCACACAAATACCGGCCCAAGCCGGGACTCGAACCCGAGATCCGGCTAGGACGGCTCGAACGTACAAAAGATCATCACTTTAATCAACACATTTTAGAATCTTATTGGACACCACGTCTGATTGTCAATTTTAATATTATAATTAAAATATTAAATAATAGCCACATTTGTTTAACCATACAATTGCTTATTTTACAATTTTGTTAATAAAAAAGAAAATTGCAATTGTTAACTTTCAGTGAAATTACGTCGAACATGCATAGTTCATACAAAACATGCTTGCATAGCAATTCATGATATGAAAACGGTATAAGTATATTGTTTCGACAAATAACCAAATTTATCATCTACACGTGGTGCTGTACTAGTTATTTTCCTACAGTAGTTTGCGTAAACTAATTTAAAGGGTATATTTAAAATAATCTATTTGTTACAAATAAGTGTGCCGAGTCATATTTACCTACAATACCTATTGATATACCTAACTATTGTAATTAGAGCAGGCAATGATTCAGTTCTTAGTTTCCTGGTAATACGCTGTTGCTACTATGAATTTATCTCGACAATTAAGCGGTGTTGCATATCTCAGGAAAAAAAGACTTTAATGCAATTAAAATATTACCATAGGCGATTGCCGAGAACAACCGAGCTATCCTGACATGAAACAGCGGTTAGAATAGAATTGCGACATTCATCACACACGTATTCTAAAGCTTTGTTAGCATAGTCAACATTCTATGAAACTAGGTTTACAACGTTCAAACACAAACATTTCTAAAATCTGAAATGCTCGAACAGAGTGGCTCGAGAGTGGTGTCGCAACAGCTACAACCACCTCTTACTCTTCGCAGAATGGACATTACTAATTTCTCGGAACTACGAATTCGTACAGCGAAGCACGAGTCGACAATTACGTTAATTTCTCAATTGTATTTATCGCTTCAAGAATTTCTTAATAGTTTCATTTGTCATTGAACTAAATTGAACAAAAAAGTAGCTATTATCAAAGGGCTCGGTGCGGTCGCGCAGTTGTTGTGAAATATACAAAATTCAATTCAGACTAACGAATAGATTAACTGTATCCTTTTTCTTTTGCCTTAATTGTTATTAAATTGATTTTTAATGCTTCTGTTTTCTGTTAAGAAAATTAACACATATTTGAAATAGATAGTTGGAGTATACCTACTTTTAGTATGTATGCAACTTAACCAATGTGTTTAGTATGTATGCAACTTAACCAATGTGTTTAGTATGTATGCAACTTAACCAATGTGTATCAATAACTTTACAGTTTTCTGTATCTTATTTATTTTTTTAACGTAACCATTTTAATAAGTGTGTGTAGAGAAATGATAGTTAGTCAGGCTTGTCTATATTTTTGTCATCATTTAAATGTCAACAATAGCTCATGGATGCCGTCTTTCCTTTTTTAAACGTCCAGAGCCTTCTATGTACTTCTAGGCTTAATTTTTCGTGGGATTATTGTAAGCGTCCGTTGGAGATTTTATGTTTACTATTCGCGGTATATATTATATTAAGAAGTTTGAAAATAAAAGTGAGGAAGTAAAATGTGATCCAAACGTGCCCCTTTACAATGAACTCTATCCAACCAAGGTCGTTGAAACCTTGTTTTAACATCACTGTAAAGTAGGACAACAAAAAATGGCAGTTAGCTCATCAGTTCAAAGCATCCATTGTTATGACAGGATCAGTAAAAAATGAAACATTTGGACTCCGCAATATTAGCTCCCAGCCCTTTCTTGTTCCCGTTCACGGCACAAATTACCGAAGGACGTTCAAACTGGGTCACTTCGGAAATAGTTTATTGTTATCGGCTAGTCTGCGCTCACGCAGTTCGCACACGCACGCTTCACGTTTGATTTTCAAACGGTTACGCACACACCCAAAGGAACCTTTACTTCAATTAGGGTCCTTACATCCTCAATAGCTATTTAAATCCTTGTACTAGTTCACCTTCTAACTTTGAATGTTACCATCTTTACCAGTAGAACTATGTACCCGTAACTTCCGGTTGAGATCTAAAACTCAAATTTCAATTCCACTTTCGTGAGGTCAACTTGACTATAAAATTGAAATGTCGTCGAATATATCGTTTCATAATATTAACATTAATGTCCTTACTAGATTCAAAGGCCAAGTGTATTGACTATTCGCTTTATAACGCAGTTACCCTTGCGTTCGAAATTTAACAAATTACAATCAATAACGCTTTCGACAGGCCCTTCCTTATTTCAATCTCTAAAAGCCTATAAGTAGTTTCTACCGCAGAATATCTAAACTCAAGGACTTTTTGTTATTCCTCGTTTCTATTTCGCAAACATTCGCCTTGAAAATATTCACACATTAAGGCGAATTTATACCGATCATCAAACAGGACTACAATTGCCTACTATTTTTAGAGCTATCCTTGACCAGTTCAATAAATTAATTATTGTCAGCATAGTGGGTCATAAAAATTCTTCAGTTCACGCATAAACTGTTATTGTTCACAAGTTTATAGACAACTTGATTGGTGGTTAAGTTTTCAAGGATTCTATACAATTAGGTACACAAGATCGTTGTTATGTTGAGTGGTAACACAATGAATAATAGAGTATCGCAGATAACGCATCGTGCTATCAATTTGGTCTAGCTAGCACATTCACAGTCGGACAAATCTGCGCCTACATCCGGACTAGGGCGCGAGTGCTTCACAAACATTTCGCATTCAATAACCTCTATTCAAATACACTATAAAGTCGAAATTCGTGAAGCACTGAAAGAGTTGAACATTTATTTGTGTACACACACTACTTTAGGGTTTCCCACAAACTCTGGTTTAGTATTCGGCTCACGCGCACGTGTGTTCACTTCATATACACATACACATTGTTGTAGAGTACCTAGACGTTAATACGAAAACACTCGTTTTACTCAGAGTTGTATTTTTAGCGAAATAGCCGAGTATGGATAGGTCAGGTATGTGAGATTAACAGTTTCAATAATATGAGCTCATTGTTCATGAGAAATAAAAGAAATTAGATTTTTTTCTACTTGATACCTGCCCACTGACCATCATTCTAATTCCATAAAAAGTCATTGATTCTTTGTAGATAGATATTTCTTTTCATTGTTTACGGAAAACAATACCTACGATCCAGTAAAGAAATCAACTTCACAGAAGTACAAGGAAAAGTAAAAACTTTTTTCATGTTTCAAGAATTTCTATCCTCTTATTTATTGCACTATAACATGCAATCTGAGGCAATTAGATTGATTTCCTTTGTTTTTAACAAATTTATCAATAAAATTCGCTTAAATGGACTTAAATCAGTGCATAAACTTCGTCCCAAAATACGGGCGAGATCCAATAAGATCCACTGGAAAGATCCCCTAGGGGTATGTACTCTTAGGAATCATATGTATGATGTCTTTGATAATGTCATCATAGGTAGGTTCAGAATCTGCTTCGGTTACCATCAGGAGGATTATGCTATTTCACGACTTCCTATGTATAAAATATTATTTTTTAATTATTTGCACACTTATCTCTAACAACCACGCACATTTCATGTTGTGAAAGAAAACTTATCTTGATAGAATTACAGAACGCCTCTTACTTCATCAAGCTTCCACGTTACACTTAATTGGCGAAGATAACAAAACAATTGCCTGCAACATAAATTCTTAAAACTCAAGTGAAAGGAAGAAGCATCGGTGTTTCGGTATGAACTGACATTTGCTCTGAGTATTTGTAAACAATAATAACATTATGTCTATCGGGAGAAATGGTGACGTGAGCGAGCCAGGAAGAATCCAGAAGGAATGATATTTTAAAAGAAAAGAAAACAATTTGATCTGTTTCTGTCCCCTGTGCAGCCCAAAAGATCCCGACTTAACTTTACCAAGTAAAGTGTTTAGACTGATATCCGCTTACCAAACACTGCTTATCATTTGCACCCGCACATTTGGCTGGCTTGCTATTTAACTTAGCTGATAACTGAAAAATTAGGACAGAGATTGCATTATGTATGACCGACGGCAAATTGTCGCTGAGCCCTTTACCTAATCTTTTAACACTGTTTCCCTTTATCGTTGAGATTTCAAAGTGTTCCAAATAAATATTTTGAAAACTCTTACCTGTTTTTAAATGTAAGCGAACTCTTTGTGAATGCAACCTTCTTACATAATCGCTGCTAGCAGCTATTATACTCGGAAACATTTTTGATGGATTTGCATTGCGGAGAAAGTTCGTGGCCCATATTCATACAAAACCCTTTGTTGGCTTGCAAAAGCTTACAACAACTAACATTTTTTATAACTTCAACTAAAATATATGAGTTCCCATATTTTAACTTTTACTTTTAAAAATTCCTATGGTCGCTGTCTCAATCTTGGGATATAGAAAAAATATGCCATTTATGTTATTCATTAATAAACGCTTATCTTTTGTGAATCCGTGTTCATATTTTATCGAATTTCCTGTCTATTCTTGTATTATTTAAACTTACCTACTTATATGATTTAAGTACCTACTTATTTTGTAGGTAGTATAAATGTCATAATCGAATAACTTTGAACTACCTAACTCCATATTAAATAGCAGCGAACTATCAGATCTTCAAAATTACCCCAAAAATGACGCAATGGTGATGAACGTATAAGCAAGGAAATCAAAACTGAGTTGCTACAGAAGTTACGTGGTATCTTACGTAAAAGCCTTTCGTATACTTTCTCTGTCAGCAAAATTTAGCGTGGAGATGTTATGCAACTCCACGAAATGGCAGCCGACGAAATTTCATCATTTCGGCTACAAGAGAAGAACACGACACCGCGCTCGTATATGGAAGGGAACGAGAATGATGATATGAGAAATGTAAAGACGATTTCACAATCCTTGCAAAATGTCGGTCCATTTTCTAGTAAATCGGAAGGCCTTTTGCGAGCTCATGATTTGTGTATTATGTCGATTCAAATCTACAAAATGACTGTCATTAGGTAAATATACATATACCAGGTTTTTTAAAGTAGAAATTGAAACCTCTTTCCATTTTAACAATAAAAGAAAATTAATTGTAGCCACCTAAAAATAACGAATATCGAAATATGGAACCAAAAGAAATTTCAGAAAAAATCACCTTCCGAAGAACAAGACAACCTGTAGCTTGAAAATGTTTCATGTTGTGCTAGCAAAAGAAATGCTAATAACTTAAGATTGTAACAGAGTTTATTAAGGTAACTTTCTAAAACCGCTCGAGTGACCTTGAAGTAAAACGCTGCTGTTACAAAACTGCGACCACTCGCCTCCCCTCCCCCCATGCAACGTGCCCGCGGATCTACGCACGCTTCACTACTACCAGCATGTGCACATGTGTGCGCCTAATGCACACACCTTAAACAAGAAACACACAGACGTCGAGCTAGGCGCTTGTTTAGATGTGGGCTTACTACCAACTAGTCGAATGTGTAGAAAGGAGTGGTGAAAATGTAGTCCAGGCAACTGCCAGTTCAGTAAAATTACAAGCGCAACATAAATTCTTACCTAAATAAAATATAAGTATTGCCATAAAACATGAGTAAAGAATTGAATAAGTTAATAGTACCAGGTATTGTGACTCACGACTTACGAATAAGTATTTTTCTCCTCATAAATTCTCACTTGCGTCACTATTGTGGGAAAATCCGGAGAAAATTGACTACTTGCGCAATAAACGAAGAAGCTTTTGATATTACCTTTTCAGAACGATCAAGGCAAAATGTAAACTAAGCAAACCTTAATATTTTGAACGTTTTGAAATCGTCGCCTTCCAAATATGTGAAATCCTTGAACGCAGCTATGTGGGTCATTGTCAGGCGCAATATATGTCTCGTGGTGGGTTATTAGCATAGATCAGTGGCGTTCGCGTCGTCGTTTTGTTGCGCAACTCTGTTGACTTTCATCCTGAAGGTCAAGTGCCATCCTATTTCAACACGAACCTTCAAACCGTCTCGCTCACCTCGGAGTGTTTGTCGAGAACAACCGAGTGAACGGAAGCTATCGGTGTTAATTGATTGACATCAACTAGATTGGAAGTTCACAAACATAGTTTGTATTTACTTGCTTTTGCCTCGCCACATTACTATGATTTACCAAGACGCTTTTAGACTATCGAAAACATTTGATCAAACATTTTCTGCCAGAAATAACAACCAATTTTTAATACCTATTTAAGAATAAGCGGTGAGGCAAAAAACTACCTACCGACCAAGGTCGAATAATTTCGCGGCGTGAGAACAACCTCTATGTAGACGACTTAATTCATCATAATTTGCTATAATAACCACAAGAGATATTCAAATGACTGTCGACAATCAAATCCGACCTTTTCTTAGACACGTTATTTATAAAATGTCATCTAACTGCTGTGATCGCAAAATGTCGAACACGAATGAAGTCAATTGGTTTCCTAAAGCGAGTCCTTGCAGAAATGTACAAGTGAGTTCGAGGAATCGTAAGCAAAATATTATTCTATGACAGAGATTGACGATGAAAGAGAAATACACCAACAGTCGATACTAATAGACCGTAGTAAACAACAATAAACAATGCTTGCGCGATATAAAAAAACGATTCAATCTAATGAAATTCATACAGCTGACATTATATTTTGTAATTTGGTTAGTAGCTGTTTGCTGTAATAGTTAACAGGTATCTGGCACAAGGGATCGATCGTCAATCAAACGCAAGGTAAGAGTAACTGTTGGAGCTATTTTAGCATCTTCGAAGGTAAAATTCATTCGCGCTTTCGGCTCAAGACTCTCCCGAGCAAAAGTACGATGCCATTTATAAATAAATGCCGGCCACTAGCTGCCAAAGAAATGAATGAATACTTACCTACAGTTCAGTTGTGACAATGAAGCAAGTTTGATTAAGTTTACGACTTTGCATGGTAACTTGAATTTTCAAGTTACCTAGTTACTTTGTGTGTCAACTTTTTAAAAGTATATAAACAATTAATCTTCGAAAATATATTTAATCATAGAATAAACATATCAACTTATCATTATGAAGATAATTTTATGAATTGTTTTCATAAAATAAGTTTATTTCCGCATACATAACAACGCAAAATTCACTATCACTTACCCACGACGTCGTTATCAATAGCCGAAAACAAATTCTCACAAAGCTTACAGTACCTACTTTAAGTAAACAAGAAGAACAAGTTTCGCTTATTTTGCGCACCAAGCCACCTAGAAATCAACGAACAAATTGAGGATATTAGATTTAATTGTTACCGACAATCCGCAGATGGTTGGATTGGCGAGGTAGGTTGTGAATGAGCTGGAATTGTTGGAGAGCTTGTATTACATAATGCGGTATGTATGTAGGTATGAACGATAGAACACAGTACAAGCACTAAACATTTCGTCCGAAGGCCACATCACAAAGCGAGTGCGGCGTATCGCTCGCCACGCGCGCCCCGCGGTTTCCTGCTTGACAACTATCGACTTACATCACTATCGCTTTCTGTCATACTCTGCACGGCTGTTAGATGTTTGTAAAGGGGTCTGTCTGTTGCTAACTACATCAGAACAAACGCTCGACATTGAAGGCGGGTACCACCGTCACGTCCACTCCCTAATCCCGCGACACAAGTCTTCCTTATTAATAAAATATTCTAATCATACAAAGTTTTTGTTATGAAATTATAAAATCATCAGGCGTTGCTAATTGTCACATTAGCATTTTGTAATTAACGACCGTGAATTATATTATCTGTGCTGTCTTTTATTTTAAATAGCGTTGAATGAGTTTAAAATAGAACTCTGTATTTGATCAATCATTTCAGTTGTGTAAATAGAGCAGAAACGCGTTTAATAGCATGTAGACGGGATTGGTGCGATTGTGAGCAACCATGCTGAATACTTCAGTCTAGTGTCAATCGAAACGCATCGGACCATACTGAGATCTAGCCTGGATACATAGACAATATAATTGTTCCACACATTCTTACCACAGATTTATTGCTTTGTGTGCTAATGCATTATGTCAACTTGTTTAACAATATTCCAAATTCATATTCACATCGTTGTAAATTAATCTTCAATTATGTTCAGGATTCTATTAACTTGACATTTTGATTACCATATGAATAGACTACTCAATGCACTTGTAATGCAACTTTGGCTTATAAACTTATTCAAGTAGGTAAGCTTGTTTGTAACTTTGAAAACCAGTATTGTTTCGCTTGCTGGAACGAAATGGTGGAAGTGTAGTTTTCGCACATTATTTAAGATCCGTAGAATAAACCGCTGTTATGATGTTATGACTTGTAATAAGTCAAATATATCTGATAGTGACTTCTAAAAATATAACAAATTCTGGCCGCGGTCAAGTCATATTAAAATAGCTGACCTAATATCATTAGAATAAAATTGACATTGAAGTCAGGTGATATTTTGTGTACGTAATAAACTACCAAATTGTATATTAGAAGTAAGAACGGTTGTCCATTAATGCGATGAATCAATTTAACGGTAATTGTGAATTCCAAAACAGATATTTCAAGCGATTTGTCATTGAACATCGTTAGCTAAAGCTGTGTCTAATTTTGATTGTATATTTTGAAACTGTTATTTATTTTTGCAATAGTAAGTGAAAGTTTTAACTTTTTTTTCCTAATCTTACGCTCCAGTAGTCTAGAAGCGGTTGGCATTTCTACGCTTGCGACACCAGCACAAAGTTGTGTTTCGTAAAAATTATAATGAAATAATAAACTTTGGCGAATTTGGTTGTTCAGGATTGGTTTTGTATTATATATTTATATTTAGATGAATATCAAAACTTAAAGCTGACAGCACGACTGTCGACGGCGATAACGATTAGTGCTATTCAAATTGTCGGTAGCAATTAACAGTTTGTAACAAATCACTAGGACTTCTCCTTATAAAGTGACACTCTGTCATAAAATCCATTAACGGCATTCGTTTAGGATCAGGTGAACGATTGTAATGCTGTTTCTCAGCTGGTTGTCATTCTAGGTCAATTCGACCACACTCGAGAGTTTTATCATATTGAAATAGAGCCAATCGATTCTGTTTTAAGGTCCAAAATAGCATGTTTTATTTTTAATTGGAAGCATTGTTGACAATTCATAATACGTGCATAATTAAAGTAGGCAGTTATATAACATAGAAGCATATTTCTGTTTAGCCTTGAATCTTGCACTTGATTCCTGCACTTATTTAGATGTTTTCGTCACATTAAGAATAAATTAATTAAATCAGAATGTAACCGAATATCTTTACCTTTTATTATGCGGATTATTTACAGTAAGGCTTTGAATATATTATTGGAAAAAATTGAGAAGATTAAATGTATCGGACAAAGAAATCAAAGAAACTCAGTAAACGCCTTAAAGAATTTTGTTTACAAACATCTGAATGGTTTCAACCCCAATATATAATTAATAAAAGAAAAAACGCATATTAAATGCTTTTTTAAATTCTGATCTATACAAGATACAGATATCCCTTAATCCATTAAATAAATATTTTATAGTACCTATACTTAACAAGTTAAATTACACGGTTTATTATTTAAGACTAATTACTCGTTCAATTAATTTGTCATTACCTTCGGCCCTTTCCAAATAACTCGGTGAAAGGGAAAGAGACTGTACGTTTAATGATTTCCGGTATTTTGTTTCCAAAAGGGCCAGGTTAGAGTGAAATGGTTAATCCAATAGTTTAAGATCGAAGGTCAGTTGTTTGGTAATGGGAGCGAATGGCAAAACATGCTGGAAAATTATTTATATTATTTATAAACTTTGTATGTTTTTTAATTATATAGTTTCGAAAAGTCGAACACGTAGCGCCATCTATGCATGAAAGAGTCCATCATTTGCTATTGTAAACTTATAATGATTTCACTAACGCCATCTCTACTTTACAAAGAGCAATTTTTCTAGGATTAATTCGAAGCTTTCTTAGCAGAATATCAAAACGTTGTAAGATTCACAGATGACGTCTAAACAGAATTTCGGATTGATTCATTGTCAAAATCATATTGGGTAAAAATATTGCTTTTACCACGCCCTTGTAATTTACTAGTAGATGGACTTCACAACAACTTTATAAATCATTCTGGTTTTTTATCAATTCACCTTGGTTTCAGTACAATGATAAATCGGATCACTTTAATGGTGTAACAGTCTGAGAATTTTTTATTATCATCAAAAGTATGTGTGGGTTATATTTACTACACATATCTGAGCCAGAAAATTAAGGACTTTTTGATGCTACTGTAGGTAATGTTTCCTTCGCGAATCTCAGTTAGTTAAAGCAACCTATAGGGTAGGTGTAGTTAGCCATTGCTTCAATTAATTTGAGTTTTTAACATAAAACGAGGTAGTCCAACAGCACAAGTGGCAATTTGATGCAAAACACAGTAGGCTGCAACGTTTCGTACGGTTTCACACGAACAAAAGCAGGCGAGCCTGTCCCGCCTCGTTGCGCACGCGCTACCCTGAATTACAGACCTAGCAAATAAACCGCTAAATGCAGATATGTTTTTTCTTAAACACTTCCAATAAAAGAACAGATGAAGGTGTTTGTTCTGACCACCTAATTTGTAACACAAAAAATAATGTTAATATACATGAATAAATCTTTTCATGATTCAACTTTGTCTAATAGTAGATCCAAACGGCAACCTTCAATTCGAGCCTTATTAAGTCGATTCGGCCCACATTCATCGCCCAAGGAAAATTCAACGTCACGTTCACAGATAATATCTCTCAAATTTATACTTTGGTGCATTATAAATTTCTTATGGTCGTTGAATACGTTAATTAAATGGATTCTCTTTTCCCGCGCTCAAGGAAATGTTGTCTCCTTTGTTGTTTTATTATACCTACAGTTGAGTCGAATAATTAAATATTTTATTTGATACCCATAGACTTTACCATTTTTCGTGATGCAGCCTAATATTCCATCAGATCTCAAACACAAGACGAAAAAGATTAAGAGCCAGGGTTAATTATCGTTTATCAAAACGAAATCCAAGATTGTCTTGTGGGAAAAGAACGGATGGAGTCATATTTTATGAAATGTTGCCATTTTTATAACGAGATTAAAACCAAGTATGACTGAAATCATTACAAAATCGTGACCGAGCACACGATTATTATCATCAGAGTACGCGAAAGCATTTACAAGTACGCCAAATTCACGAGCCTTTAATGTCTCGCGCCTAGAGTGCAACTTTAACACAATTAAATATGACTTTTAGACGAAATAATGGTACAATAGTGGAACAGTTGTCGACAACAATGTGACCCTAGAGTTGCTTAACACGAGCACAATGCAAAAGTTGATCGTTTTTTAAATGATCTTGCGCATCCGTAGACAGCAATAGACATTGCCTTATTAAGCCAAGGTTCCTTATTGCAAAATGCTTTCTTACACTTGCATTTATTCTGAGTTTCTTCGAAAATTCTGCAAATTTTCTTCTGGTACTTGTTAACCAATAGAATAATAAGATTCTGGTGACATTGTATTCGCCGTAGGCGCTGAACAGTGGATCTAATTTTAAAAGTCATAAGTATTCTCTGTAAACGATAATAGCAGCAATTGTAACAGTCGATTGGTTTCAACCTTGTCTTTCTTTACACCGACGATTTTCAGTTCGATATCGTTTCAATCTGCAATCGATGAACCGAAAACGTTATGACGGGCTTCAATTTCAGAATGATTTCACTTATTCGCAGCATCGATTATCGTGTGTTACACAAGAGTCCGATCACGAAACTATAATTTAATTCCTCTTTCAATTAGATAAGTGTTCAGCCGATACGAAGGAACAAGATGGTAGATTTTAGTTACTTATGTGGCCACGATTTCGGTTTAATGATCATATGTGAACTACTTGAAGATATATAATGATCAAAATAATTTAATACTACAGAAAGTGAGATATATTATATATTAGGATATTTATTACCTACTTAATACTTTTAAATTAGATCAATGCCTCAGGATATAAAACTTACTCATTCCATCCAATTTTCAATCATCGTACCAGAAAGTAAAAGTCATCTAATTTTCAAAGGAAGACTAATTTTAGCAACATTTACAATCGATGTTGCTTGGCTCAATTAATCCAATTAACGTTTTCTTCCAGTGCTGGAATGATGGGCGAGGGGCTGCTGACCCTGACGTACGGCAAGCACCACGCCTGCATCCTGAACGAGGTGGGCGCGGCGTGGCGCGGCGCCAGGTACTCTGACCTGGTGCTAGTCTGCGACGACGCGGTGCCGCTGGCTGCCCACCGAATTGTTATGGCTGCCGCCAGCCCACTCATCAGGTAGCTCATTCGCTTATTCTCCTTTTCTAACAAGCAATCAACCCACTAGTAATTCTAATCCCCAAACTAGTTCTAATCCCCAAACTCAATCGACTATCGACGTATCGACTCAATAACTGTCCTTTTCACACTTGGGTATAAAAGCAAAAGATCATTCGATATTTGAAAAAGATGTTCAAGTTCTCGAAACTTAGAAAACACATTAATTTTTTCTCGGATCTGAAAATATTTGGTTTGACTAAGTGGTATCTTGTGAATTTCCAGAAAAATTCTAGATGACACACCGTCTATGGAGAGCCCCGTTACCATCCACATGTCAGGCATCAGTAGCACTCTCATGCGGCATCTACTTGTCTTCCTGTACAGCGGCCAAGCATACATTGAGGTGGGTATATTGTACAAAAATATAAAATATATTAAAAGTTTGTTAATAACATATGTGTTTTTAAAAATTGTTATAAGAATGTTTTGAAAAATAAATCATTTGGGTTTCATTTAGACTAACAAAACAATGATATGGATAAGGCAATTCATTTCTTTCACATCGTTTTGTTTTAACATTTAATGGAACACTTCGGTTTTTTATTTCAGTCTGGGGAAATCGATGACATGCAAGAACTTTTCGAACTATTAGAAATCAAATCAGACGTATGGAAATCAACAAAAGAACGGCAACAGGCAGAAGAAAGAAACAGATCTTGCGAACGTCTTAAAGCTAAAAACCTTAAAACAGATATTAACAGCAATGAAAGCAGTAAAATTGATGCGCCTTCAGGATCTTCACACTCGGAAAGCGAAAGAGTTACTCCTAGCGCTGGATTTAGTAAAGAGAAAGACAGAGGCGACTCAGAATCCTTAAATATTAAAAAAGAAAACATGTCAACCAGTAGTAATGATGAAAGAGATGATGACGATCAAGATGGAGAAAACAGAGAGTGTGGAAGGTTGTCAAGTCGACGAAGAAGCTCCTCAATACCTGTAAATTTGTCTGTAGCAAGAAATTCTGAAAATACAGGCAGTGAACACGACGATTCACAAGATGTAGATGTAGAAACAGTCGCCGCAAAGGTAATTAAATATTATTTATAATATAAACCGAAAATAATATCATTTTTATTATTTTATTTCAAAAGAACATTTATTTACATTTTCAGAACATTGAAAGGAGACGGTCGACATCTTCAAGTCAAGAGGATCCACCAACAGAAACAGTTTACAGACGGCAACTTTTAAATGATCGGCTAGGAAGAGGTATTGAAAGAACCAAAAGGAAATCACATTATTTGGAACCACCTGAACTAGATTTACGAACAGTAAAGTTAGAAGATTACGCACATTTAAAACCACCTGATCAAGATCTTATGTCACTGGTCCAGACATCCCCAGAGAATTACGTTGTTACACCACATCGAAAGAGACGACCCGGATTTCATAACTCACCTTCACAAAACCCTCCATTTGTATCATTTCCTCCTAGCTATTTAGAAGAGATGGCACATTTGCGATATGCTCAAGGACAGAGTGCTGCGAGTGTTGCAAATGCACGTCTCTCAGTTTTACATCCCCTCAGTACGTCAGCGCCACCGTTCTTGCCCGAAAGAAGTGTGACTCCACCGGTAGCAAGACCCCCAAGCGCTGGTTCCTGGGGCCCATGGCTTTGCCAACCTCAGATGGGAGGTGATGAGGCACCCAGCACGGAACATGAACAAGGTTCAAGCAAACAAGCGCCAGTTCGAGAATATCGTTGCGAATATTGTGGTAAACAGTTTGGAATGTCGTGGAATCTCAAAACTCACCTGCGAGTCCACACCGGTGAGAAACCATTTGCTTGTCGACTCTGCGTGGCCATGTTCAAGCAAAAAGCCCACTTGTTAAAACATTTATGTTCAGTGCATCGCAACGTTATTTCATCCAGCGAAAACGATGGCCGGACCAATACACCTGGACGATTTAACTGTTGCTTTTGTCAACTTACTTTTGAGGCATTACCAGAACTTATCAGGCATCTATCGGGACCACACAATAGTTTGTTGCTGAGCAAGAACCTACACGAATGACACAAGCGTAGGTGACGCGGACTCTCGCGTAACGTTGGACTATGAAACTTCTCTCGTAAGAGAGCTCAATTGTGATATGTGTTTAAGATGGAATAGATTTAAGAGTTAAGTTTTAAGTTTCGTGTTGTCGCAGAGCGATACTCATAGTGAAACATTCGCAGATACGTCAAGCGGATGCAATACTGATAACTAATTAACCACTTGCTTGTCGAAAGGGTCCAACAATTTATAATTTGTTTAAAAATTATGAGCCGGGACCAATACCTTCCAAAATAGTATTTATTTGAAGATTAATAACATTAGGGTAAATAATATGTAAAAGCCACCGACATTTTAATTCCTTAAGCATAGAAAATATACCAAGTCAGAAGAAAGTTGCGAAATACAGTAGGTACTTTAAATTTCAAAGGTAGCATTGATGTCTGTTTAGTTCTAGTAGTCTGGTTAAATCAAGCACAATAAGTAGCTAGTAGATCTAGTCAGAAAAAAATATATAGTTTTTGAAAACAACAAATGTGACACTCTAAGTAAATTCAGACCAAAAATTACAATCGCAATTTTCTTAAGACTTAAAAATCTCAACATTAGGTTTTACGGTTTATCGTTGTACTTTCCTAAACGTGAAATTCAGAATAAAACAGAAATTCAACAGAAAGTGCTTATTGCTTACAGTTTCTACATAGCAATACTGTGTTAATACCTATTTCTGTAATGTTCTGAATTTCATGTAACTAGTAAGAAAAAAGAATGTGTTCGTTCTTTACTGTGCTTAATCCTCTATTAACTTGTGTCGAAGCATGCGAATAGCACCAAAGATTTAAAGCATTGATGACTTCTTGGTGTTTAAGAAAAAAACAAGGGACCTGAAATATTTTTGACTTATAAAGTTTAAAGTACAGAAAAAATCTCATAATTAGAAATACTAACCTAAAATGTCCACAATGATTTTTAAAATTCACAACTCTTTCGTTTATTTTTCGATATTTTTACTATTCTAATCTAGGTAAGTTTTGATGGCAATAATTTGGATAATTTTCAATATTTTGACTTCCTGCTCCTTATTTGTTTTTTTTTTACTTACGTTAAAATTATATGTATCGAACACAACTGTGGCCAGTTTCATTACTATGTTTTACTATTAATAATTTAAGCTCTTTAAATTCTATGCAAGTGAAGTAATTTAAATAATAGCATTAAACATTCTTGAACAATTTTCATAGACATTATAGAAAACTACAAAATCTTTTTAACTAAATAAATACTCATTGTTAAACTTTATTTTCCAATTTTTAACTCCTTTTTTTGCAGCGTATAAAAAATACTGTATTTGTAAATTTGGGCATAAACAAAAGTTACCAAGATGTTGTTCAAAACGAATTAATAAATAAGTTTTAATTGCTTTAATGTTATTTCGAACGTTACCTATTGTTTTACCTGATTTTGTGTTTTTGTTTACCGTCATTTAAAGACGATTTTTTTGTAATTGGGGAACAATTTACTATAAGAATTGTGATCGAGGTATTGTTAGATTAATCTATGTGATAAATGTTCTATGTAAATCTATGTAGGTACTTCGGGGACGCTGTCTTCCATTGCGTTTTCCATAAAATATTAGATATAAGTTGCGACAATGCATGACAAGAAAAATGCGAAATATTAAAATACGTAAAATTCGAACAAAGATATTAGTGTTCAAAAGTATTGTTTTTTTTAGAATTCAAACTAGTTTCCATTGTGTTTAAGAGAAATGTGATAATTTTGAAAATTACATGGTCAAAATTGAAGTAATATAACTTGTAAATACGCAATGCAAATAAGTTCTTCCAGTATAGGTAACGAATGATATTATGAGCGGTTTGTAGCCCAAAATAAATAAATAGGTAAATCTTCAAAATTCTACGTCACTGTTGTGATAAAGAAATAAAATCACTACATACTACCAAAACACTTGTTTAAATGCAAATTTATTTAATAAAATGGAATTCAAAACCTTTTTCCATCAAAGTTTATTCTGCTTGTGATAATTGGACTGTCTCTAATGTTTTTAGGACACCGCAAAATATTAAAAAAATCTTATAAGTGACATGACTTTGTAAATAAAGCGAATAATGTAAATAATAATTTCGTCGTAAGTTAGAATTAATAATTAAAAACTTAACTTAATGTTGTTGAAGTTGAATAATTTTCTGTTAATTGTAAATTAAATTTTATTTTTAAGATTTCACATAGTGTACAATATTGTAGATATTGTTAGAACATTAACATTCTGTAAAATTGTGTTCTTACATTAGTAAATTAAATAACGAGAATATTTTAGTTATGTTTGTCATTTTCTTATTTCCATAACCCAATAGTGGCTTCATTAAAAAGCAGATGACCCATATCAGTTTCGCTCAAGAGGTCATGACATGAGCTATCCATGATCGTAAAAAGTTTATAAAAATGTCTAGGATACGATTGCCCTTGTTCTTTCAAAAAAATAAAACAATTTTTTTTATCTGTCAAACCATCCTTAAATTATATTTAGTTACAAATACACAGTCAGGTCATAAGTATTGTCACACAGTAAAAACTTTTCTTTTAGAATGCTGGCCACAAAAAAGTTTATTGAATTCGAATTGTTCATGAAAATAAAAATGTATACTTTTTAGAATTTTACTCATTTTTAAATATGGAGTGGACGCTTAAAGAAGACCGCGTTGCAGTTATTGCGTTGCATCGTTGCGGTTACGCGCCAATTCAAATTTTTGACATACTGAAAAATTTGAATAAAACCAAAAGATTCGTTTATCGTACCATCAACCGATACAATGAAGACTCTAGTGTAGATGTCAGGTCAAGAAGTGGTCGCCCTCGGTCTGTTAAGACTCCAGCAGTGATAAAAGCTGTGAAGGCGCGAATTCAAAGAAATCCCAAATGTAAGCAGAAACTGTTGGCCCTTCAGATGGGGTTAAGCAGAACCGCGATGAAAAGGGTGTTAAATGAAGACTTAGGGCTTCGGGCATATCGAAGAAAAACCGGATATCGTTTGAATGCTCGTCTAATGGACCTGAGACTGAAGAGATGCCGCGCTTTGTTGAAGCGGTACGCGAGAAAAAATATCGGGAAATTCTTTTTTCGGATGAAAAAATTTTTACCGTAGAAGAGAGCTACAACAAACAAAATGATAAGGTGTACGTACGCACACAGTAGTGAAGAAGCGAGCAACCGTATTCCGCGTGTCCAACGAGGTCATTTTCCATCCTCGCTCATGGTATGGTTGGTAGTTTCTTATTGGGGCTTAACAGAGGTACATTTTTGTGAGAAAGGTGTAAAAACGAATGCAGTTGTGTATAAATATATGTATATATATATAAATACAGTCCTGACAAA
Organism: Choreutis nemorana; assembly: GCA_949316135.1. Lineage (NCBI taxonomy): Eukaryota > Metazoa > Arthropoda > Insecta > Lepidoptera > Choreutidae > Choreutis > Choreutis nemorana. The sequence continues at coordinate 9,511,003 of OX438598.1, forward strand.
CCTTGTGGAACCTGTTTCTCATACCATGTTCAATCACAGGCACTGGGTATTCCAACAAGATTCGGCGCCAGCTCATAGAGCGAAGAGCACACAAGACTGGCTGGAGGCGCGTGAAATCGACTTCATCCGGTACGAAGACTGGCCCTCCTCCAATCCAGATTTGAATCCGTTAGATTACAAGATATGGCAACACTTGGAGGAAAAGGCGTGCTTAAAGCCTCATCCCAATTTGGAGTAACTCAAGACATTCTTGATTAAGGCAGCCGCCGATATTGACCTGGACCTCGTTCGTGCTGCTATAGACGACTGGCCGCGCAGATTGAAGGCCTGTATTCAAAATCATGGAGGTCATTTTGAATAAACTTTAGTGTCATAAGAATCTATATAATCTATTTTGTTAAGTTCATTTTGGTATATAAATGGTTACATAATGAATAAACTTGTTTCAATTATTTTATATTAAACATGTGACAGAATTTATGACCTGACTAGGTATAGTTAGATATATCAAACCTAAGACAGATGTAGTTAGATATATCAAACCTTACCTACCAATAAATATCCATTATTACTGGTACACATTGTGCTGAATACCAGCATGGTGAACTCCCAGGCTTTTGCCTTACAGAAAACTCTAGGCATATCATTGAGCTAGTGTAATCAATAAGTACAGTGAAACGTTTTTGCAGAAATTTGTTGGCCCAACACTGAAAGACTGATGAAACTAGAAAATCACTACAAAGTATAAAACAATGTCGCTTCCCGCTGTCTATCCCCATGTATGCTTAGATCTTTAAAACTACGCAAGGAATTTTGATGGGGTTTTTAAATACATAAAATGATTCAAGAGGAAGATTTATATGTATATAACATATAATATCCATGTGAAGCCGGGGCAGATCGAGTCAGCGCTAAATATGATTATTTATTCACCCAAAGTTTGCTAATAGCACAGTTTTATACAGAAGACTTTCATTCAATTTAATTTAATTTTATATTAAGAATCCTTAGAAGTAGATTTCAAATTATCTGTTCTGTTGAAATAAAACGTGTTCAAACTAGTGATCATTTACAGAGTTTATGTAATGCCTAAAACAGCTAGTATCCACAACAAAAGGTTGATACAATTTTAAATTCTAGATCAAATAAGCGTTTGGTACGTGAATTCATTTCAAAGTCGATGAAATTTAAAAATTAATTTTGTAATTACAAAAACATGCGTTTATAAAATTTCAGGCATTTTGTTACTACACAGTTTAAAGTCAGGCTACTATGGATTAGGGGTTTTGAATGTAATGCCATACAGGGTTTTAATGGCCCTTGTAAATTTCATCTACACACGTTTTTATAACTTGAGAAAGGTTGTGACAGTAAGACAGCGAGGTTTCTTCGATCTTTAAAAAGAACGCCAGAGCCATATGAAATGCGTACCTGAAGTTAACACAAAATTGTTGACTGAAGAGTTTCAAATTCGCTTACCTGGGCGCAACAATCATCTGCGTCATATCACCGTTGTCACTTAATAATTAAACTTTGTCCTTTCGTGGGTATATTTAATTTGTTGTCTACTTTTATGAGTCATTCTAGAAATAAATTCTACGAAGATAAAGGTTTGATCTTGAAATAGAAATTCAGTCCATAGTTCTTAATTGCATTATCCATGTCACCTACTTTACTGAAACCTTATTGAATTGCAGCAGTATCTTCTGATTTTTACAGTGGTTGAGTCTTAGGTGAGTATTTATTTGTAAAAAATCATGCCGACTCTTTATTATTGAACGTTAATGTATTTTTACCAGCGCTTAAAAAAACAATATTTATCGATTAAATAATTTTTTTCTAAAATTGATGGCTGGCAAAAAAAAGCAGTTACCTTCTTTGCAATCGATTTTTGCTTATATTGGACCAAAACTTTAAGAAATAAACTAGACTTTAATAAATTACGAATAGCATGAGCTGCAAAATAAGGATGTAAAATAGTAAGCAATTTTCGCAGTTGGTGTTCGAAGCCGTTTTAAAGTAGAACTGGACATGTAAAGTGCAAAGTGTTCATTACAATAAATACAATACCTACTCAAAGTTATCACATAGTCTGTCGAGTATCGGAATAACTATTCATGAATTGTACTTAACATCTCCTAATACATATCTTACTTGTATTTTTAATCACATAGGCAGGTAAATAAAATATTTTCCTAATCACATGCCGTCATCTTGCCTACAATTATAAAGTCTATCTCGTTTTATAACAAAACAGGGATGGTAACTTTTTCTAACAAAGCAGGAGCAGGATAACTAGTAAATAATAAATATATGTTAATGTAGATAGCTACCAAACGTACAGACATACGTGTCCATAATTAGAAATGTTCGTACAAAGTAAATTGCAAAAACGAGCCTTGCAGCAAATACAATGTCGACTCACACGGTGCACGACACTCACGAATTCATTTCTTTATCTAAAATAAAATATTAGATTAAAATATTGTGTAATTAAAGACTACATGAACTAAATCTCTTCTCTAGTGTTCTCTTCTAAATGGAATTGTATTTATTTTTCAAATTATCAAGATGTTTCCGAGCAACGTTTCTATTAATGAGATTCTTAATAAATGTGACAGTCAGACATTGGCGGTGCTCTTAGTATTCCAGACATTAAGGGCATCATTGTGTCTATAGGCGGTATCACTTCCGGTATCCATCAGGTGAGCCCTAAGCTTGTTTGCCGGCGATGATACAAATCAAAATCAAATCAAAGCTACGAGGACATGAGAAATTTTGTAACCGATTTATCATAATTTAAGACATGTTTCGATTTTATCATTTTAAATTCAGTAGAAGTAGCCGGTGTGAGTTGACCGCCTCTTCTCGGGTCTCACGGATAAAAATAGGATGAAAAATAGAAAATAAAAAGACAACTTAAACCGTGGTGCAGAACCGGTAGGCAGATGGGGCTAGCTTTTTGCCTTACTATTTGCTATTATGGAACTTGGACAAACATTCCAGCCTTATGAACACCATTAGCTTATACTTTGTGTTGTCCATGTACATTTATTTAAAACTCAAATATGAACTTTAATATAAATAAAAAAAATCAATATGTATTGTTGTATGTGCGAAAAAATCAACACTTGCGTTCAATTTAAAACTGATTAGTCTAAATTATTAAAGTACTTTTCCAATTTTCATTGAAAAAATCCTTACTAAAGAAAAATATGTATTATATGCATTTAACTCATTGTTCAAGAGTATCTGACTGCAATTGCATCTGGGTTTGGTTTTACGATACTATTTATGATTATTAAGAATGTAAGTCAGTTTAACAAAGACAGGGGCTATTTATTTTTCAGTAAGATCGGGCCATGAGAAAGCAAAAGCGAGTTGTCTTGCTGAAATGGAAGCAAGGCTAAAGAAATATATAAATATCTACCTTAGAGGAGACCACATCCAAATATTTACCTAAAAATACAAAGTCGCCTAGCTTAAATGGAAACAGCCAGGCTAAATAATTTTTTGTGTCCAACTTACAGGAGAAATTTGGCTAAAAAGAGAAAGTGACTATCCTCTCTGTCTGTTTTTAGCCAAATGTCTCCTGTAAGTAAAGGCTCCTGTGAAGTCTGCTTAGTTAAGCATTTAGGTATAATGTAACAACAGCATTCTTATGTTGCATCTTGCAATGCATGCGTTCATAGTTCTACCTATTAAAATCAATCACCATAGAAAATACTTTTACTTTTTTTTTACCTTTACAAGATAATCTAAACGTATATCACACTTGCTTTAATAAGAAGCTTAATAATACGATAGAAACTAGTTATTAGAAATAACTACATCTAATTAAATGTATTGAACCGCTTCGATAGAGCAATAATGCATTAAACCCTACCACGATATCCAGATCCAATAGGAAGAAAATACATTGCACACAAATTTATGCGAACACATTTATTGTAGCAAAATTAGATTATGTTCGAAAACTAATTTTATGAAATTTCGTCTAATGACTACGACCAGATTAGGCACCCTAAAATCCGTAGCAAAATCGTAGTAGAACCGTAGTCGCCGCAGTTTTGATATCCCAAAATTCCAATTTTACACACTACATTTGACTTTGCGAATTAAATAGTTTAAATAATCGTTTCTCATAGTAAGGCCGTACACAGCAAACAGCAATTTTTTCCCATGAAAAAACAAACCCATTAACTCACACACGCATCCCCGGGCACACATCGCCTAACAAGGATAGTTGCAAAATTCATTACAAGTGCGTTCGCGTAATAAATCAACCTAGACTAGATAAGGGCTTCTAAGATGTACCGGACCGGTTCCAGGCGGGCCTGCGAGGGTTTAAAAGCAGTTCGCGCGAGTCCAGGCCTCATTCCCTTGGCATCTCTCCCTGTGTCCTGACTAAGATCTACAATGTGGAGATTCTCGTTCTTCGCTCTGCTGGCCACCGCAGCGGCCCAGATACCCTCTCTCGGATGGTGCCCTGACTATCAGGTATTATTACTTTTACTTTCTTTTATCCTGTTTTATTGCGCTTTGTTTTAATTTCAAAAGTTTTAGGGGTCTGAAATTATTTCTTAGCAATTATATTACAGAATATTCTCAATTTCAATTTAACCATTGTTTTAAAAAAATTTGTTAACACGATTCCAACAGATATTTCTAGTAAAAGAATTTTTAAAGAAAGCTATATTAGAGTTTAAACCGAACCCTCCGAAGGCAGCCTTGACCCCAGTGTTACGGGTTCTTATATAAGCGGTGTACGCACACGCGGAGCACTGACCACCGACAACAAGGACCGGTCGCCGGTCACTGACTCGTCTTCATGCCAACACTTTCCATTTCGATACTCTATGGTACATTTGTAACTGAATCCAATAACTGTTTATAGAACAACGCCAATAAATTTGGTTGGTTAAATTATTATATGGGATGTTCTAATTTAAATACTCAGAACCAAAAGGTTCTTGATGTATTTTTAAATTGGTTAGAAAATTAAGAAGTTTGTAATGCTTGGCGATGCAAGCTTCGTTATGGCAAGCATCTATTATAGGCTACGATAGGTATTTGATCACCATGATCAGGCGGATTTGGCTTAGAAAAAGAGGTCAAGAAAAAAAGAGTTAATATCAAATTAGAAACAAATCATCAGTTTTTTAATGTACCAAAACCTTTCATCAATTATAGAAAGTAATTTAATGATTCTTATACTTGTAATACGCTCAATACAATAGGTACTTCTTCAAAAAAAAAAATATATATTCCAAAATGTTTTATCCTACCTCTAGCCCATGGCCAACTTTAACATGAACCGTTTCCTGGGCACATGGTATGAAGCGGAGAGGTACTTCACGGTGACTGAGCTGGGCAGCCGCTGCGTCACTACCAAGTATGAACAGACTCCCGAAGGAAGGATCTTGGTTTCCAACGAAATTACTAACTCCTTGTAAGTAGCTTTTAAAATTACTAATTTCAACAGGTTTTGGTAACTTGGATTCGTTTATGATACGAATCGAAAGAAACGAAAATCTAGACCCTTGAAAAAAGTGTCCATAAAAACAAACATGTCGGCAATATCCTAAATTAAAAAATATCCCCGAAAGTTAATTTTGCAGCACTACCACAAGTCCGGATCATGTAAAAATTATATTGTCTATTTGTCCAGGACCGGCATGAAACGCGTATTGGACGGCCACCTCCAAGTGATTGGACCAGAGGGTGAGGGCCGCATCATGGTGAAGTTCTCCTCTCTGCCTGTGCCTTACGACAATGAGTTCAGCATCCTCGACACCGACTACGATAACTACGCCGTTATGTGGTCCTGCAGCGGCATCGGACCGGTTCACACACGTCAGTATTTAACACAAATGAGTACATATGGCTACATCAATGCAGTTTGGGCCTCAGTTCTTAAGCTGTCAACATAAGGATTGATTTTGTAATTATGTACTCGTAGCGTATGTGTGGGCGTGTCTTTAAGGATATCTATGGCGTGATAGTTCCGAATGTATAGACAAAGATTTTTATATTTGAAGGATGGTGATAGTATTTGTTCTTTATTTAAAAGTACACAACCACCCTATTTTTGATTTGTTCATTTGGACTGTCGCTGTAGATTGTTTCTCTTTTAATAGAACGGACGCTACGTGGGTTTTTGAAGAGAGGAAAAAGTGAGTGTAGCTCAAAGTTTCACTAGATTTTTGTTAATAAGAACTTATGGTCAATGTCGTACCTCCGAGCTTAAGTATGGTTTGCTTATATAATTACTTGATTTATGAACACAAACGTGTTTAAATGACTTTTAGATTATATTGAAACACAGGTGTGTTAAATAGTTAATTTGATTTAAATTGTTTACCTTGTAGATATTTCCAACATAGGTGTACCTACCAACAAAAAATCTGAAATTCATTCTATTCAATTAATTATTTTAGAGAACGCATGGGTTTTGACTCGCGAGCGGCTCCCCATAACCGCTGTGATGCAGGCCGCATACGGAGTTCTTGACAAGTATAAGATCTCCAGGGCGTTCTTCGTAAAGACCAACCAAGCTGACTGCACTGTGCTGCCCCACCCTGCTGCCGATCCTTTGGCGTACAAGAACTCAGCTAACGTGGAAGCCGTAGCTAAGAATGCTGAGCCAGCTCTACCTGAAGCCGTTGAAAAAGTTCCTGACCATCCTGTAGAGGTATGTTCTGGTTATTTTTAGCAAACGGCATTGCTTTTGTTTGATTTTAATACTTGAAATTGATTGCAAATACTTAATTGCGTTAGTCTCAACGTTGGTATTCAAAAAAAATTATTGCCTGATTTTTATTTAAGAAATAAGTCGGACATCACTCGAAATTAGAAGTAGAAATTTTAATTAGGTATGGGTGCGTTGGTTGACAATTTCAGGCGATTCTATTTTTATAAAACTACAGTTAAGATTATGTAATGAATATATTGCCGTTAAATATTTCAATATGTTATAAATAATAAGCATGAAACCTATAATCTTATTATACTTTTTGACAGAAAAAGGCTGACCCGGAAATGGCTAAAGAGGAACCAATCGAACTCGCAAACAAACCACTTCAAGTTCCTGAACTTATCCTTTCTGAATCCTCAGAGAAGATAGAAGAGAAGATGGAGAAACTCGATGAACCATCCAAAGAGGAGAAACCAGAGCTCAAAGAAGCCAGCGAGTCGAAGGAATCCGAAGAAAAGCCAACTCAATAGTATAATCTAGATATAGAAACTGACTGTGAGTCATAGAAAGTCTAAGTGAACGATAATGGGCTACTGTACCAAATTTTAATAAGTCACACAACGAATTGAACATTGATACTCAGTTTGGGTTTAGTTTAGTTTGTAATGCGAAAGTCATTAAAATTGTAATGAATGTCTTGAGTCGCTAAAAATAAATAAACAAAATAATCTTTGTGTTTTTAATCTTAATGCATGGCCATCAAAACGAGGAATGTGTTGATAATGTGTGTGTAATCAGATACACATTTTTAGACGGTGTCTGAAAACGGAACTAAAAACTTTCACACACAAGTTACCTTTATTCTATAAACTAGCGCTCGAAACGACTTTTATTAAACCATACACAAAATTTGCAAAAGAAACGGGTCTGATTGTGTTGGTCAGGCTGTTACTAAGCGCCCACTCCCGGCCGCTATCCCACTACTGCCCGATACGGGGACTTTTGGCTGCTGGGTTTCCCCCCTGGCCCGGTTCGCCCCTCATTAGTTAACCTGCACCCCCCAGACTCCTCCGGGGGGTCCATATTAATACCAGGCTTAGTGCGGACGTCCAGTCAACATGGGCCACTCAGCACCAGGACTCCCGACCTCAAACCATCCTCCGGTTCCGACCTCCGAGTAGCCGGATTACAGGAGACGCCACGCTCCCAGTCGAAATATAAATTCAATTCTTCAATCACATTCAGTTTTAATCACGGATTCAAACCTCACCTTCAAAATAATTTCATTAATCAAGAAAATACAATGCGGAACCCTATTTAAATTTTTCTAATTTTCTTTTAATCATTTTTAATCCAAAATTAGTTGATTAAAATTAAAATAAACATGAAAAACGGCAAAATATATATATTCTGGGGCGCCCTCTCGCGTGGTTAATAAAAACATTCATCACAGTCATGCTCACTCAGTTGAACGTAAGTTACACGCTTCACTATCAAAGTGTCCACCATGTTGTTTGTGTGTTACACAGAGGGCGCTGGCGTAGCACACATACAACATGTAAGAATATAACATGTACCAATATCTAAGATAAAAATATATGTATTCTCTTAAGTTATCTTGTGAGTAGCTTATATCGCTATATCCTAGTTGATCCATACTATGACATGGAATATTTTCCACTGACTTAAAAAATTGAGGAGATTCCCTACTCTTATTTTTATCTTAATTTCTTAATGTTGACATTTCATTTTATTATATTATTTTTTTCTGACTATCTGTCATATTTGTAAATTGTATTGAAATCGGTGAAACCGCAGACGTTTTAAAACCAATATGTTAATGTTTTTTCACAACAATTTTCAAACAGATAGCATTGAATAAACAATGGAATTACAGTAACATTTCTGGAATATTTAACAAGTAGGTCAGGTTGACGAAACCTGCGACATCATTCTTAAAATATATAAAACATCTTTATAATGTATTTCTTTAAAAAATATAGGAACATATCAGGGACAAAATTCTCCATATATTTACCTCCCCATGCATGTATTTATCTTTGAATACATCAATAATAAACCGAATAATCTTAACATAAGCAATTAACTAAGTACCCAGATTTTAAATTTCAAGTAATACTTTAAAAACATAAACAAACGACAGAAACCAAATATATTGTATGAAAGTTCCTTATATGTAGGTGCATGCGTTATATTATCATAACAGTACTTTTGCTGAGGTCAGGTTGAAAGGCATTAAAGTAACCAGCACCTAAGTACATAAGGTAACTAGAAAATCTAGATTTACTTAAAGAGATCTTCAACGTAACTTAACACCTAAGCACCGGCATCTCAGTGAATAACCAGAGCTACATACGGGCAGTCGACGAAACCGTTCAATATTATATATCCTCGATAAAAAAGATACAAATATACAAAAAGTTTAAAATCACACAGTTCTTTTTGAGACCAATTTTCTTTGACAGATTCGATCCAGTGTTGTAATTAACGTGAGTTTTTAATGTTTTATTTTTACCAGTCATAATTTTTAATGAAAATAGTTATTATTACAGCTTGATTTAGGGTTTCAGACCGACAGTAGATGGGATTCATTTCATAATTAACATCATCATATTTTTAAGAATAACGCTCATGATTTACTTATATTTGAATTTGTTACAAGAGTCCATTAATATTTAGATAAGATCAAACAAATTGTATTTTTCGTTTTCTTACTTCTCATTTTTAAAGCTGTACACTACTGTTATGTACATTTATTTTAAAAAAAAGGTACCTACTTACAAAATTTATCACCATGTTACATACAAACTATTTGCTAAACCCTTAAATAGTATAGGCCTGCTTGTATCTAATGGCTATATTCTACCATCATAGTAATAACCCAACTAATTATAATAATAGATATTTCAATAGCACATATATTAAACTAGTGCCGTCACTAGACAATATTAAACTAGTGCCGTCACTAGACAATATTTATTCAGCAATTGTTGACTCTCATATTAACACATTTTTTACATTCGAAAAACTAGAATCACTTCCTCTCAATGTCAACAACTAACACTGATTTAGCAGGAAGTTTAAACTACACTCCAAAACGTCAAAATGTACATATATATACATATTTAAAAATCACAAATGTAGGCATATAAAACAAGTATATGTATATCTGACCTCGAGACTTTGATATAAGGAAACTTTATGTAATCATCTAATTATCATCTTTGCATTTTAATAATAGCACAATACTGTTGTAAAGCCTCAAAATTTGAATTTACATCATTTTAAATAAAGAATGATAAAAATTTATAGTCGACTACGGTAAAGCCGAAAAAGATTGTTATGTATTTGACCTTCATATGTTTGTCCCCATGTTTCCTCTTAACAACGAAACAGCTGAACCTGATTTAATAGTTGTATATTTTGTTTTAGTTTATCAAAACTATATGTGTATCCAATAACAGGTTGTAAATAGACCATTCCAGTACTAAACACTCGTAAATGAATTACACTGTGTACTACATGACACTTATGTGTTAGATACCATTTTGAAATTAACTCCAAAATAATAGTTCGATGATTAACTCCCAAAAAGCGTCATGTAACACATTTATATAAACCAAAAACTAGTATACTCGTACTTTTTTAATACTGTTTTTTATTTACCTATTGAAAAGGTAAAAACAGGTACCTACCTACTTTACAATTTTAATTAATATGCTTCAGGCGGTAACAAACTTTTTAGTCGATTGCCAACTAGAAGTGGGCGGGCACGCCGGATTAATAAAATAATTGAAAATTATTTTAAAAGCCTTGCAAGAAAATAAAAGAAAACAGCAAACAAATTGTCAAGACACAAATCGGAGCATTCCAATACAATTTTACAAATAGGCTTGCCAAATTTATCTCAGAGAAACGCGAAAACCCTTTTTAATGCTTTTTCATTTGCTTTTAATTTTTTTATGTTTACAAGCTAGTCTTACAGGTAAACGTCATCGATTTTTTTATTTCGCTATCTATGTTGATATGAACTAAGTATATGAAATAAAACAAGATTGTGTTTTGTTTTCCACTAAGTTATAGTAGTTAACTTGGTAATTGAAAATAACCTATCAATTAACATTTGCACCGCTTGTGCCCCGCTTGTGTATTAAATTTATTATAAAATACTAAAAAAGATGTACAAACTATTTTCCACATACATTAACGCCGACAAAAATGCTTAACAATGTACCTATGCAAAAGAAAACTTTTTGAAACTATACCTCTATGATTATAAGATAACATGATAAAGTACAAAATACAGTAACTAAAAAAAAAATCAGTGAAACTATTTTATCCTAAAGCGAAACAAACCAACGACGAAAAAACATTTCTTTGCCTTTGGGATGAGGAACTAAACCTGAAAAAAATAATCCTTGCAATCAGCAGGACATGAAGGTATTTTTCTTTCTATAAAATCCTCAGTGAAAATCATATGTTAATTTTCTTCCCTACATCGAAATATTCATTGAAAGTTAGATTTTAGTCATTGTTTTTTTTCTATAAAGGTATGAACTTTATTTAATTTTACGCTAGCATTTGATAAAAATGAGCGCCAAAAATAATTCAGTCAATAACCATTTTATCGTACTTCGTTTGAGTAACCAAGTGACGTAAATAGAAAGCTTTCATATTTGTTTCTCTTTACCAAGCGGTCATTGAATATATTGAATACAAAGGACGTCTAACTGGACCCTTTCTTTTAGAAGACGTGACAAGTGCTATGTAAAGCGGTCATTTTCAATAGGCTACCTATGTTATTGATGCCACGTTTGGTGCATGTTAAAAGAAGTAAGTGGTGGAACAAGCCAAGTACTTATTCTTCAAGATTCGACTTAACTCGATTCTGTTAAAGAAAACGCTTTTCTTCGTCTGAATCGTGAACTAAATGGCGACGTTATATCAAATGGAAATTCTTAAACAGTGTAAATAGTGTCTCAGATTTATCTACATTCAGAGTGCAATGGTGATCAAAACAAATTTTTATGAAAAAATCAAGCTAAGAAGATAAGTTGGAACAAAAAGAATTAGCCTCTACTCTAATTTTGATGCAGCCCATATTATTTTGTTCAGAGAAGAAAACAGCGATAAATAATACTCATTATCAAGTTACTGCAATTTCTATTGGTCTCGTCTATAAACTTTTAAGTGCGCAATTTTCTTTGCACCTGTAAGTACCTCGAGTGCTATTCACGAGCACCAAACCCCGACCTGTTTGACGCTGTACCGTTGCTTTTACCGTAATCCACTGCAGCCGGACGTGGCATCATTCAGAGAATATTAACCCAGATGTAACAGCACGAGAGCATTCCCGTTGGACAAGCAACTAGAATATGTATGGCGGAAAACTATATTGACATAAAACGCTAAAGATATAGTTGACATTAGAAGACAAACTATCCGCATGCGTTAACGCTAAAATAAATTAAAAACTATTGAAACGACATTTACTTGCTTTCAAGTAATATAATTGTTAATGTACAAAACATTTTACATTTCTGGGAAAATGGTTTTTGTCTCAAGGATAAAATGATCACGTGTTGTTTTAATGAAGTTGGTTATTGTCATGTCCATTGAATTACACATTGGTTGGTTTGCTACATATATAAGCACTCCTACACCAATCATTCTGATGATTCATAAGGGAACTTATCGTCCCATCGAAAACTTTAAACTAATATTGCACGCACAGTTATAGCAATATGACTGTACAATATGAATATACATTATTTTATAAAGTTAGGCTTTCATTTAGAAAGGAATGGACAAAATACTACTAAAAAGTTACTAAGGTTAGTATGATTGAAAAATAAATAGTGTTATTTGATAGTTAGTTGATGATATATAACCACAAATTAATGATTGTTCTCCGCTGGCGACTCCTAATCATTCATCTATTTACATAACATTATCAAAACTAATTGATTGACAAATGAACATACATTTACATTTTATTTTGGTACATTTTTAATAAAGCTTTTATTTTAATAACCAATAATACTACATGCAATGAGTGTTCATATAAAACCTACCATAGGAGAACATGAGCTAATCAGAATCCAACGTTAGAATGAAGCAACATAATAATTAGTAACATAATCCGTATGGATTATCATGGTAGCATTACCATATAGCCGATATCACATAGTGACTGATGTTGAAAATAATTGTAATCTTTTACATTTTGCGGTGTGTAGCAAGCACCTCTGCCAACCATTCTCGAGGGACGACGGCGTGAGTTTATGTGTATGTATGAATATGTGTTTTACATTTTCAGATGTCGGTTCTGAGGGCGATAGCGGTGTTCCTGTGTGGTTTCCTAACCCTGAGGATCTGCAGAGCTCAGGTGCCCTTCCTAGGAATATGTCCCGATGTTGGAGTCATGAAGGATTTCAACCCAAATCGGGTAAGACACACGACAAGAATTAGTTTAAATTCCTTAAACAATATGGGTAATTATTTTTATAATTTAAATGACCTTAGTAACAATAGGTTTTGAATTATACAGCTTCTTTCTTTTAACCTTACAAAATCTAAAAACTATAGGTTCTGAGTGCTTAAAACTTGAGAAGGTCAAATCGCTTCCATTCCTAGTCATGGTAAATGCATCGATTTCATTGCCAATACCTAGATTTTGTCTATACAACTCTTTATACACAGCCACAAATTGGAAAGATACAATTCCAAGCTAACTTTCAGAATGCTATTTCAACTGCTCCATACTCTGAACATCAATGAGCTAAGCACTTTTTGCAGCCCAGTCAATGACTAGATGAAGGTCAAAACATAAACATTGTCACGCCGTAATCTATCGCGGGGTTTTCATTGTGTTACACAACGCATTTCGCACGTTTATGTTGAGTCCCAGGTTGCCAGTCTGTCGCCACTATCCGGGCACAATGAGGAACATGGCAACTACAATATACGGCAACTCGAGACTCGAACCCTCGACCTGTCGGGTCAGGTCGGTGGGTTAAGCAAAGAACGTATCAAACTGAGCTACCACGTCTTCAATCAATCAAGGTCAAGGTCAATGTTTGTTTTTCAGTATCTAGGCAAGTGGTATGAAGCTGAAAGGTACTTCGCATTTTTCGAACTCGGCGGCAAGTGTGTCACAGCGGATTACAATGAGCTGGACAACGGAGTCATCAGCGTATTGAACAAACAAATCAGCAGCTTGTAAGTTTTGAAAAAACATAAATGAAAATCCGAATATTAAAACTGTTTAAGTAAAAAACAAAAACGAAAATTCTCGCGCTGCCTACATATATTTTAAATTGTTTTTGAAAAGAAAATACAATTTTATTCTAAAAACTCTTGCACTGTCGTTAAAAATCCTAAACTAATAGAGCGTCTAACAAGTATGTTATTTTAATGGATGTAACTAACTAAAAAGTATGAAAGACAACAACACACAACATGAAACGCTAATTACAATTAGGAAACCACTTTTCCATAGGAATAAAGTTCAATTTTAAATTATTATTCCAGGACTGGTATCACGTCGGAAATACAAGGCGAGGCCAACCAGGTGAGCCGATCAGATGAAGGAAAGTTAGCTGTGAGGTTCCCGTCCTTGCCGTTCAGTTTCGCCGCCCCGTATTGGGTTGTAGATACAGACTATGACAACTACAGCGTCGTATGGGGCTGCAATGACTTCGGAGTCTTTCATACACGTAAGATCATCAGTATTATTAGTGCTTAAGTTCAGGGTTTCTGGATCTCGGATGCTAGCTGAGCCCCACAACCTTGGAGAAAAAACGATTGTTTGTTTTGATTAATGTCCTGTTTTATGCGATGGAAGTCTACAGATGCTCATTACTCCAGAATTGTCTGCTTTGCACTAGTATCATTGCGTTTTAGCTTCGCTTTTGGAAAACAGTCCAAGATATCAGTTACATTTGAGACAGTTTTCAATAAAGTCGAATGAAAGCAGTGACAAAGCTACACAAAATGCTTCTTACTCCTCATAGACAGGAAAAATAGCCTGCCCTCTCTCACTCGTGTAAATAATCTATGAATTTAGGATTTTCTTCATTAATTTCAGGAAACGCCTGGATTTTGACAAGAGAAAGGAACCCTCCTCTGGAAACTCTGAAGAAGGCTAACAATGCATTGATCAACAACAACATCAATAGGGACTATTTTATAAGAACCGATCAGAAGAACTGCCCTGAAAACGAGTAAATCGACCAAAGTACGACTTCAAGACCACAAATAATATAAGTTTGCTGGATTTTAACTGAATTACCCTCTCCCAGGATCTAACTCTTCTTATAATTGAAAACAGAATCCATGCAATTTTTCTGATTGAAATAAAAGGAAAAATAGGGCGAAAACATTTTTTTTATTTACAAGTATACGAGTACCGAGTAGTTTTTTTGTAGGTAAATATTTTAGGTATACATTCACAAAAAAATCATTAAAGACATTTCGAAAGTTCTTAACGTTACATTGTAATTAACATATTTAATATCGCATTTATTAATTTTAAGTTACTAAGCCTAACCGATTAAAGTATTCCTTTATAGAAAAGTGTCCAATTCCATGACCGCCTTTTTGTATAATTACTATGATGCTTGTGGAAATGGATACAATATAAACGAATCAAAATAGAATTAATTAATCTATTTTGTTATTATAATAAACAAATAATAAAATTTATTTACTTGTATGTTTTTCTTTTGTTACCTTTACATACCATCAACCTTAAATTAACTTTGAGAAGAAATCGTGACCTGTGTGACATAAAACCCAGTAACAACTAGGTAACAAACCCCTAAAACAATCGCTTTAATTACAGGTACAAATATATTATTTTGAGCATAGGAAAACAATTATAAATTTTTCTAAGATTTGTCTCTTATTATTTTAATCATTTAAAGTACAAAAAAGGTACAAAAAAAAATAAAGACATGACTATTCTCGTATCTAGAAACTCCTTCTTAAACGATTTTTAATATCAGTATTTTATACTAACCAGTTATATCGTTTTTACACACTACGGTGAATATACTAACAACGCAAAAAGTTGCGCAAAAACGAAAAAATAATAAAAACTGACAGCTAAAAAAGTTGACCTCGTCTTTTGATATAATCATCACATATTAAATTAAAAGGTGACTTAACCCCATCGCAACTGCGATCAAAATCAAACAAAATGAAGCAAATTTTGTATTCGTACTTTTCCAAAAAAAAAAAGTTTTCCGAGTCGGCGACTATAATAATATTGTACAACTGTAAAAAGCTCATTTATGTATTATAGTAGTAAAACATTATAGTAGTAAGTATAGTAAGGATAAATTTATTAGAAGAATAATCATAAGTTGAACCAATAAACACCAATAGAAATCAGACGCAAAGATTTATATATCCTGTTACCCAAATTAAATTAACAAACATGCAATAAGTTTCACCCAAGTGATAGCGGTCGAAAGAAAGCTAGCCGGCGCACGCGCAGCATTCGTAGAAACCTGCAGTTTGTAAGAGGTCGGTAAAAGAACAGAACGTCAAGAAAGCTCTAAGAAAGCATTTTTGTAAAGTGATTTAGCAGATCTAGAATCAAATCTGAAAGGTAAGCGTCCAAGTTTTTTTAATAACATAAAACTTAAAGTTTTCTTTAAAAAACAACTAAATTGTTATTATACATTTTCACACAAAAATATTGACAGAATTTGAATGATTGTGGAATTTACACGGTTTCATATTCGAACAAAAAGCCTAAATTTAGCCGATTTTAACAAATTTATAACAAAGTTATGATAGCACAGACTTTTACCACTTATAGTTAAAATTCTAACAACGACGAACGAGTTTTTAAAACAAAAATATGTAGTAGTATTTTTTTTTTTAAATTTCATTAAAAAGTTCCTAAATAGAACCCATGTTTTATTAATTATAAAGAAAAAAATAATGTCCTAAAATATGTCGAGCTATTTAAACTGTAGATTTTTACACGAGAACTTTTAGATAAAGAACAATAATGTGAAACTACTTTTAACATGCCTTTTTACTAATTTTAAAGGAAATTTCAGATGTCGCTATTTAAAAACTCGGTCATACTTTTCTTCAGTTTATTATCCATCAAGACATGTTGTGCTCAATGGCCCGTTATGGGACCGTGCCCAAACATTGATGTCATGGAGAATTTTAATCTCACCAGGGTAAGTTCCTTCCAGAATATAATTTATTATTCCCGTGAAAACAGTATTTGCCTTTTTTTGATCTAAGTTTATACAAAACAACTTATTCTTAGTTTCTTACGGCAGGACATCACTTTGCATAGCTTAATGCTATTGCATTAAAATGGTGGTATAAAAACTTAGTTTAAAGAAACATTTTAGCAGTAATACTTTGTCCAATGTTAATGTTGTGGATTGTGGATGCGCATGGACAACATTCTATTATACTAAAATCTAATAATAATAGTATTGTTTGTATTTCGAACTTAGTTAATCATACTAAAACACTTTATTTGTTATGAATATGCTTTGGCTCGCGCAAAGAAACCGAGTTTTATATAAGTGTATCTAAAAAGTATGCCAGGTTTATCGCGCCAAATTTTATTGTAATCTGCAGAACGTATGATACACTATAACTTAAATCCAAACTTCGACATTTGCAAAATCAAAAAGGATAGCTTGTAAAGCAAAGCTCTTTGAGCTCAACTTCACCGCAATTTTTTTTCATTCAGTATATGGGCCGCTGGTTTGAAGCTGAGAGATATTTCTCCAGATTCCATGTCGGTGGCTATTGTATTTCCATGGACTTCAAGGACAAGGGGAACGGAACTTTCGACGTAACCGATAGACAACTCAACAGAATGTAAGTTTTTACTAACTCGCATAAGTTGAAAAAAGTCTATCGATTAAATAACTTTTGCTAACTCTCAGGTATCAAATTGGAAATTTTAATTAATATACAGGGAATCTCGTCCAAAACTAACTAAATAACAAGACAGCTAACTTGACTAACTGGTGTGCTGATAAAATTATCTAAATTCAAATGTAAAACAAAAAAAATGGTTCTACCTGTATTAATTAACCTTAAACTGAAAAAAATTACCACTTGAACCATTTAGAGTTAACAGTAAATGGGTAGTTTACAGACTCTAAATGTGTTTTACCTGACTACATGGTACCTTATCATCAGATAAGATTATTATGAAACTCTTGCCTGTCATCCATAATAAATAAACCCCCACTTCGTTCCAGTACTGGCTTCATCACAGAGTTGGCAGGAGAAGGCGAGATGCCAAACAATGAACGCAACCAGGCCAAGATTCTCATTGTCTACCCCACCCTGCCGTTCGGAAGGGTGCTGTCCATGAGCCCTCATGGAGTATTGGACACAGACTACGAAACATACGCAGTCGTGTGGGGATGCTACGAACTCTTCAATATGAGCGCTCGTAAGTTTTGCCAATACAAGTTTTTAGAACTTTCAATAATAAACCATACCAATCAAACCAAATCACGACACAAACATTGACTCAGCCTTCCAGTAAGCATCCAAAGAACTAGTGTCGCATGTTCTAAGCAACGATATGGTATAAACTACATAAACATGAATATTACATCCAAGACAGGTAAGCGAAACAATCCGTACAGAAAGTTCTGTCCCGCCGGGATTCAAACCCAAATCCTCCAGCGTAGCAGTCAGCCTGCTTACATTACTGCGTCATAGAGGTCGTCAATATGTAATAGTACATAGAAATGTTGACTTGTCCCCTGGACTTCCGATATTGTAGTTACAAGCTTGTTTTTTTTTTAGCCGAAACAAATTTTATACGCCATGTGTTTTTAAGTTATTTCTATTCCTTTACTAATCTGACATGGTCAAGTTGGTCAACAGACATATTGCGATCTGCACTACCTGCACTTATTGTATATATTATATATTTTACTTTTAAGTTCCAGCAGTTGAGACGAAGATTTAATAAACTTTTTAAATATCATCCAGGGAACTTAAATTTTGACATTCAGTTAAAGTTTCATTTTCATAAAATAAAAAATTGTAATTGTACATGGAATGTTGCTCAAACATGTTAAGAGGGAATTATCACTCCTACCAAAAAATCTTTTCCTGTCCAATTGTTATAAATTTATTGCGAGTATCTATAGAGCAATTTCCCCGTAAATTTTATTTGACGCCTTTATTACTCTGGTTTCAGAAAACGCCTGGATTTTGACACGTGAAAGGAACCCTTCAAATGAGGTTCTTCAAAAAGCGTATGCCGTCGTGAACAAGAACAATATAGACCCAGGTTACTTCACAAGAACTGACCAAAGAAACTGTCCAGAATTAGGTGCCATTTAATCTTATAGTCCAAACATTAGAAGAATACCATCAGTCAATCATCACACCAAGATGTAATCAAATCATCATTTTAGTACAACATTTAAAAATGTGATCAACTTGCAGATAAATAAATGAAACCGATCACTAAAATGGAGATAGGCCATGTCCCCATGATAGTAATGAAACCGTGAAAGATTGAAAACAGTTCGAACCCCCCTATTGGTGAAAGATCGGAATAAATCTTTAAAAGACTGTCCTAGCATGTATTTATAATATAGAAAATGTTGAATTACTTTAATTTATAATTTCTTATACATCAGTGAGAGCCCAAACCATTTGAAGATGAAAGTCAAAATAAGAACTCTCTAATTCTTAATAACAGGATTCGCTTGACTTTTTATGCTGCTTGCAACAAAACTTGGTGTGAACTGACGCTTAACTTATTAACTAGGGTAAGATGTAGGTAGTCAAAATATTTATTTAAAATAGACAAAGAAGAACTGAAAACCAATCTTTTTTTTTCTCACAAAGGAGTTCCTACAAAAAAACTAGAATCGATATAAACTAAATGGGTAAATTGTGATGCAAAATTTACTCCACCGAGCTATTGGTTAAACAAGTATGAAAAAATCTTTGCTGGAAAAAAAGGTGGTTTTTAAAAGTTATATACTAGGTACATATTTTAATCGTGATCATAAAATAAAAATTACATATAAACCATAAAAATTACAAGAATACAATTGTATTCATTAATATCAATTATTAAGTATTATTTTCTCTCTGTCCATTTAAAAAAAAACACGAAAAATATTTGTTTTTTTGTAAGTTATTGTTTTTTTCCTATTTTGTCAGCCTGTAGCTCATTTATCATAGTTTTTGGCATTATGCATTTGGTGGGATAGTACATTACAATTAACCTATAAGTAACTAGTTAATCCATATCGATTCTGGGTTTATGGTCCACACAATTTGGACCGTCTCCTATACATCAAGTTTAAATAAGTAATAGATTAGTAAATTTTCATACCGATCTAGGCTTCTGTTAGGATTTTATCGGGTATTTTGCCTACAGGTGAAACAACAGATCTGTTTGAAGAGATCTTACATTAGGTAGGGGTCCATAGTGTATATTTTTGATACAGAGCAAAAACAAATAGAACTTCGAAAGATTGTAAAGTAATTGCTTGGTCCCCGGTAGGAGCGCAGCGAACACCAAACTAAAGGATTAACGCTAAAAATTCATAAAAACCAAAATACAAACAAATGCTTCCAAATTTTATTAACTAAAACATAAACAAACCAAAGAACTGTAAAATTTAAATAAATTAAAGCCTTTACAATCTACGTTCGCTTACAGATTCCTTCAGAATAAAGTACTTTGTACAAAACATTTATTTAAGATTAGCTACAAAATGTTAACGCTAATTATTATTAGTTAAATAAAGTTATTAATACTGCAAATGGAACTAGCAAAGATACATTTTCAGTTGAATCAACTAAGTACTAAAATGTCATGAAGTATATGAATCTAATCCTTAGGGCTGACGAATATTAATAATTGATTACATTTAAAACCAGCGAAAAACTATTTGACTAACAAAATCTAAAATTAATACTCATGAATACCTTTTGAGTAACCAAAATTTAAAAAATACCTACTCGTAGATCAACTGTATTAAATGAATATTCAAATTTAAATGACTTATAAATCACATGACAAACCTATTTGATGAATTTACATTTTAAAAAGAGAATTCATTGATGCTAGTACCTTTACAGGTTTGTCCAATGTTTTGATTAGAAAATTCAAGTAAATATGATTATGTATTACGAAACACTTACTAAATTTAATTAACATGATGTTAAAACTACAAACTAAGAACTAAATGACTCATATCGCACGTTTAAGCACTCCCATTATTTTAGGGTTATTGGAAAACAAGGGTCTGGCAAAACAGTAAAATGACTTTTAAGAGCTTTTTATATAATGCATTCTAATAACGAGATTTACGTATTAAAATGTATTATTATTGTAACAGCAAGTTTTTTTTCCATAGCAGTCTGACACATCAAGACCAGAACCCAGAACACGCAGGTTTTGGAGAAGGTTGGCAAACCGTAAGAAATTGTTTTACCAAGAGTTTCAAAATGTTAAGTCTTTCAGATTTTTAAACTTCTTTAAACTTGACTTGATAGACTTATTACGGAAAAGAGTAGCTCACAGCTGTTTTTTCCAAGTAATTTATAAATGGATAAAGTATCCACTTCGTTTCTTGGAAACCACTTTACAAGTTTAGCAACACACCCCTTGGGATCCAAAAGTAACCCAAACTAATAGATGATGTAAAACCGAGGCATAATATCTCTGGAACTAAGTGGGTGCGCTGTCGTCAGAGTGCCAACTTTTTCTGTGTTCACTGGTCGCTTCGTCATACGTTGGTGGTGAAGGAAGGTTGCTCCCTTTCTTAGCTGTCCTGCAATTTGCTAGTTTGTCTTCCTCAGCTTCCTCTGGAATCGAATCCCGGCGACGGAGGTCAAATTCCGACAGAATCGGCTGCGATATGTTATTCCGCTGAGTCAGTTTTGGAGCGCTGTTTGCAAACTGGAAAAGAAAATGTTGTTCTTAAAAAAAGGGAAAGGCAAATATAGAAATAAAAAGAAAACAGACCAAATAAATTTTAGTCCGGTCTGAAAAATGAACATGAGCTACTTAAATGTATTTAAAATAAAATAAAACATAACATTTTAAGTAGCTGTATTAAATTATGTACATAAATATTAAAATCAATACGTCATAATTTGATAAGTAACGCAATCTGAAGAAACTAATTCTCGTATTTAATTTAGATTTTAGGAGACTTGGTGTGCAAATAAATCTATCTACAATCTTTAAGAGTAACGTTCTACTATTTCAAGTGTAAAGAAATATCTATTCATAAATCATTGTTTAAGGAAGACAAAGGTACTCTTTGTAATGTGAAGGCGTTTCCCGCACATCCTCCTTCTCCTTCCAAAGTTTTTACGACTTTGGTTATAAACCTTCTTAAGATTTAGGTACTTTATTAGTCTCGGTTCCCTTGGGACCTTCAATTTGAGAAAAAAGTAACAGTTTGCAAGACTTATTCACTAAGGTACCTTATAATGATTAGTTGGTCTATTTTGACTAGACAGGACTGGATTCGAGATGTGACTTTTTCCTTGCTGATGGCTGATTTCTAGAGCTGACCTCAGAAGAACCTTTGACGAGGAGGATCCTTGGGGAGTTTTTGGAGAAATCTCGATGTTGCTGGACCTCCTCTGACTGTTGCTTCCACTTCGGCTGCGGTAGAGTTCGTTTATGTCGCCTTGGGATAGCTAAAAACAAAACAATCATCATGTTACCAAATAGTAGCAACCAGCTTCCTAGAAATAACTGTACTTCAGATATCACGTGCTAATTTTGAATCTTCTATCTATTATCTAATATTACCCTTACATAAGAATAACCTTTCTTGCTCATAAAACAATACTTTTGTTTGACTACTTCTCTCTACTCTTCTTTTAGCTTTAACCTTTCCAAACCATCTTCTGATAAAGGAATTTCTCATATAAAAATGAGGCTTTGTTATAAAATGTATTTTAGACATACCCTAGCACGAGAACTCCTCGGCAAAGAATGTAGTGAACCCAGGGGATTGAACCTGGTTATAATATGCAACCTCTCCAATGATATCATAGTCTCGGCATCTTTGCGTAATGGCTCCCCATTCAGTTTGTCACCTTCGCCACTTTCTGTGAAAAAGAACAATTTAAAATTTGTAATTACAACTATTCTCTTGTCTCCAAGGTTGATAGAATTCCTTGATACAAGTAAAGGAACTATGTCTAGTCCTTCCGATGTCATGTCAATGGGTTAAAATAAACACCACAACATACTTATTTAAATCTGTTATATAAAATCACACAAATCTTTTTAATTCATGTACTTACAAATATTGTCGTACAAAACAGTAGATTATAATTGCTTGAACTTTTAATCAGAATAGAACATATAATTTATTTAAACATTTACCCGTATCCTGGTCGCAGTTATCCTCCACTCCATGAATATTGATCTTCCTCAACCAGAAATAATGTAGCAAGCCGTACAAAACTCCACCAAGGAAAGCTATCAGACCCATATATCTGAAAGCCTCCCTCGTTCCAAGCGAAGCTATCAGAAGACCTCCTCCAAAGCTGCCACTGCCTCTTCCTATTAGAAAAAAAAGTATGCGCGCTCGAGTTACATAGAAGAGACATTCGCCAGGAAACGACTTGGCGCAGACAGATTTTCAAAAAAACTTAAAGTAAACCAGAAAAACTAGCGAGCAACCTGATGGCGGTAGCAGGGTGGCAAAAGGACCTGTACCTACTTAGGTTTTATGTTTTTTTACTATCCGTCCGCGTCACGTCTACTACTAAGTGTTTAAAAGAACTTCATATCCATACCAAGACTAAAATGGGCCATTCCAAGCACTCCAATGAGTGTAGCAAGTAAATTCTTCGGCGCTAACATGGCACAGTAAGTAGCGGCAGCCACCCACATTAGATGAACTGAAAGCGATTCCATAGCTTCAAACGGGAAACACCACCAGGAGTCTCTAATCAAAACATAAGATATTTTCACATAAATCGTAAACGAAATGAGAGGTAGCGCATCTCAGCAACCAGTACTCGGCCAAAATTATTTTTAGAATTTGTGGTATAAACAGATATTTGAAATATCCAAGGATTTAGTATAGTTAGTATTCTTGCCTGATACGATACAAACTTCAAGTTTAACCTAGTTTTAAAACTTAATTTATATGAAGGAAGATTTCTCAATAGACTGAATAAACAAGAGTGTTTGAAACCCACACGCGTCTGCTGTTAACCTTGACAATGCTTATTATCCTGGGGACATTAATGTAGCAAATGGTGTTTTAATAAGAAAAATGCTGTTACTAATCTGGAATTAAGAGCATGAATATTCTTCCTTATGAAGAATGTCCATGTTTATATCAAAAACCTAAAAACAAATACCTGCCTTATTATTTTAGAGTAGGCGGTGAGAGCCATTGCTTCAGATGTGAATTAATGAAACTTGAATTAGTAACTCTTCTTGGTATTTACGATTTTATTAGTTTGTTTGTATAACGATGTAGGCATAAATGCCAGCTAATGCACTATTTCCAGCAGCAAATATCTACATAGTTAAAAGATAAGTCAATCAAATAAAATTATCTAAGTTGCAAATTTAATATTTTAGGGTTATTTCAATGCTAGATATTAAATGCATTTTTATTAATGAGACCAATAGAAAGAAATAGTTAAAATCCCTAAGATTAATAATTTGACCGGTTTATGTGCATTATTATTAAAACACACTATCTAAACAAACATCTTATTTTAATACTGATGAAAATTCTACACAGTAAAAATTTACCTTCATCGTCGTCATGTATGCGGTCAAACCTGTAAGATATATATGGAAAAGTTGACAAAAGTTTGCTGATTTGGTACACTTACTCGATCATAGAATATCCGACAAGCCTCGCAGCGTGGGAGAAGAATGCAACGATTATGACGTTGACGTGGCCAATCTTCGCCGTGATCGCATCGGCTCCATACAGAAATGGGATGCTGCTTAGTGTCCCCACGGTCACGGTTATTCCTGGATAAATATTTGTAGTTGCTATAATTGCAGTAATACGTGGGAGAACTTACGAGGATATGAGTAAATAATGATTCGTAAACAAATGGCAGAGGCCTTAATCAGCTAAAACACGTTACGCCTACAAACAAAGTTAATGTCTTACCCAATAAAAAGTTTGGTGCTCCTAACTCTTTCAAGTATAGAAAGAGATATGACTCAATGAACCCCCAAAAGTTACCAAGGGCGAACAGGAAGAAAATGAAAATAATAATGTGCGGCATCTTAATGATATTCACTAAATCATGGAGTAAATTGTCAGCAGGTAACTTCGCACCAAGCGGCATGACAGCCACCGTGACAGCTGATATGAGCAACAAAACATCGTACGTGTAAAATGCAGCCGAGTAATCAGTATAACCTGAAATCAACGTACCTGTTAATAGAAACCAATGTATATTGACAAACAGATAAGAGCTTCAAGATGTGCTTACCAACTTGTTTACTTCTCATATCAATCAACATGCCCGTGATAGGCGAAAATATAGCCATACCAATGCTTGAAAACAATCTTTCCCGACCGAAATCTCCACCATATTTTTGGATCATGGTCAAAGCTATTGGATCCATGATTGTGACGCCAGCAGATAACATAATAGTGCCCATAAAGCGCAGGAAAAAGTATATGTAAAATGTTTTATCATCACTTTCTTTGTAATCTGGAGGGCAGATATCAGGGCCACCTTTCCTGTAATATTCCAACAAATTATTTACCTAGCGTCGAGTACAACAGATTACGCACGTAGCTACCGGTTTAGTAAACACAAGAAGTTTCCAAGCTTTACTTGTGTGAGTCTTTTTACCTGAAATCGCATTTTTGTACCATACAATCGGCGGCTAGAGTTTCAAGTCTCAACTGAGACAGTTTTGTCATATTATGCAATGTCACTAAACCACCACATCTTAGGTCTTCCTTATCTAAAGCTGTGATGTTGACTCCTTGGGCTATTAGAACCTTCTCCCCAAACCTTGACCTAAAATCTGTTACTGTGTCATTGTCGTCCTAAAACAATAATTTAGCTTTTAGATTTAAGCTTATTATTATGTACAGATTTAGTGTTACCCCACGATAAAACTTACTCGTTCCATTTCTATTCCAAGTTGTTCTTTTGGTTCTCCTAAATCATCGTGGACTTCAATCAAGAAAAATGCAGCATCATTATAATCTTCATCATGATCAGTGGCATTAGTAAAACTTGAAACAAACACAGTTTGATGATTTATTTTCCTTTTATACGTTTAGAGTCGGATTTAAACATCATAATAAAACTAAAGCTTTGTTTACTTTTGTAGCTGTTTTATGTTTTCATTAGATAATAACCTCAACATTTGGTTTTGGTTAAGTATTTGTAATGTTTTTGGCGAAATTGACTGAAATTTGATTTTAGAAAGTGTTGTCTTATGCTGTGCTATAATATTAGTTTGAAAGTTTTGAAGTGGGAAAGTTGGTTTTAGGTTTCAAGTGATAAAATTTGAGTCAATTTAAAACGAAATATTTTTACCTGCCATTAGAAAGATTCGGTGGTATAACTTTATGGCTGATGTGAAAATCAATATCGTCTTCATCATCGGCTGCATTAGTAACGGGGCTCTCCGTTGGTCTAGACATGCAATGGTCAACGCAGCGATCCAAAACAAAGTCAACCTTTTCATCTTCATCAGGACATTCTCGACTTGGGCACGGACTCCACCAAATCTAAAAGAGCATTTTGTGACTGTTGCATGTTTTCGTTCTATTTTGTTTTTTTGCTGAATACAATAGAAATTTATGAGGCAAGGCGAAATAACCCTACTGTATACGAAAACGTAGGATCTATCTTCTTATCTCTAAATTCTAATACCTCCTACGATAAATGCTCACCTGTTTATTATGGGGCCCTTTATTGCTACCTTAGTGGTAAGTAAATTAAATGTCTTTGTATTTCAAATAAACGTGTAATTCTGATGAAAATTTAATCTGGTAAGGAAACGTTTTTCGAAAACCGACTATTTTCATTATTTTAGAGATTAAATTCTTGCGAAGAAATCTTAGATTAACAAAGCCTTGCATATGTATTTTGAGATTAAAACACTAATTTAATTGACAAATACAAGGAGCTCGCGTTATGAGCTGTATAATTCGTTGGGGCCGGATGATGTCGATTTGCTCAAATTCTTAGAAGAGTGTACTAGGTTAGGTCGTAACGACGTAACAAGGACCAATTCCTCTAGGGTCTGTTTCGAAACAAAGCTATAAATATTCCGAGTACCTCAACGCTCTTAGTGATCGGATGTCGCATGACATACGCCGACGGCATCACGCCCGGCGTCTCCTGGTGGGGTATCAACAGCAGTGAGTGGTGAAACGCTGCATTCAGTATCAACGCTGTAATTACCACCGGCTTGTACTCCCCAAAACGGTCAACTAGAAACCCTATTATTATAGGAATATTAATATTAAAGGAATTTGTCCTCCTGTTCAATAAGTAGCCTTAACAACATTTGTAGTACTTACCAGTAATAGGTGGACTTAAAAAAGTAGTAAAAGGCAACGCTAAGTACACAAATGATATCTCAGGCACGGTAAGGCCAATACTTTGCATGTGTATAGTCAGGTAAGGAAGAAGAGAGGCCGTGGCACCGTACATCACAAACAGAGTCACTTTCAACATGATCAAGTTAGGGTTGATCCTGAGAGTTTTCATGAGTCTCTTGGCACAGCCCTGGGGCTCATCGCTTTCGTCGTCCATGGTGGTCTCCTCCTCACTGTACTTCTTTGAAATATCTTCTAACGACTTAGCCATGTAGAGCTGCTAGCACAATATCATTGCAAGCATGGAGTGTTTACGTTGGCTGTATCTTATCGACTGGCGCTCGTATCGGTAAGTAAGGTTTTTGTCGGAGTGACGACTGTTTGCGTTGGGATAAGAGGACTGGTGCGAGAGCCTGGGTCCCGGCAGACTGCGCACGCGCAAATCGAAATCCCGCTCCGGTCTCGGGACACCAATTTACGAATAATAGCAAATTGCCGTTGTTTAAGAAATGTGACGGCGATTGGTGGGGATGGTGCGGGATCGAGAGGAGACCTTGCGGGTAATAGCCAGGGCGCTGACGGACATTAGCTTCCGAGGTGGAGTGGGCAGAAGCTAACGGGCCACTTACTCATCTTCCACGACTTCAGTAAGTATTTTTTGTTTTTTGACTTTTTAATCCCTACCAAAAGCTACTCACTTTGCGATATAAGTAAAATGAAAACACTTTTGTTATCTTATTTGTGTAACAATTTATAAAGTATTTTTGTGATTGAACTTAATTAAATAAATAGGTACCTATACAAATACATGCAGGGTATAAAGATAAAAAACTCTTTATCACAATCTTGTAACCAAGATATTTAGTCAATTATGAAACCAAGAATTCGTAACATCCTGAATACCCAAGCAAACCCATTACCTACTATTGTTGAGGTGACGAGGTGCCTGGTTGTTGGTCATGATACAGCAACCACGCAGGTTTTATTCAAGATTTTTCCTTACATTAATACATTTAGTGAGGTTACCCTTGATTTTGGCTATTTAATAGATAGGTAGTGAGTGCTTGTAGACCCTGATGAGTATTCAGTGAATTGGTAGAGCGAGCAGGCACTTAAAAGAGCGGATAGCATTTGTCTACTTCGCGAAGCATTTAAGAACCAGTGGATGATACAACACAGCAAAAAAATAATGCTACCAAAACTAAGTACATAGGAAAGCTATTGATAGAGTATGATCAGTGATGGTGTATTTATGACCTTACCTCGTTACCAAACAACCCACCACAAAAATATACCCCTCGTCTGATTCTTGATACCTAATTAAAGCGTTTTTATGTTACATAAAACATATTAAAATACGTCGTAAATGAGTTGCCGTTTATTCTGGAGCCTCATCAAAATGCTTAAATTTAATTAAAAGAAACCTTTTTTTTCTGTTTTCTTCTCTCTTTTTCATGAAAATCAAGCAAAACTCGAAAGAGTATTCTATAAATTTTTTTTTTTGGTTCCGTTCTACCAATTAACTAAATATCTGGTTAATAGGTAGCAACAGATATTGAAAATATACCCTCATCTGGTTAGGTAATTATTGTTTTATGAAAGGTTACCTATTCAAAAGTGTGTCCAAGTCTCAGTAGGCAAAACTTTAAATTATAGTTTTATTAACCTAACTAAATAGTTAGATTTTTTAATCTTCAAAATGCAATGTTTTAGTCATTTTGTACCTAGTTAACAAAACATTTTCTGCTATGCAAGCCACCATTTTAATTTAAAAAAAACAAGTATGGAATTCATAGAATTACTTTCATAAACTAAAATTAACTCCTATTCTCATTTTTTTATTATAAATTCGTTTGATATTTTTATGATTATGTGTGCAATTCTTTCAACATAAATAAACAAGATGCATTCACAAGTGACATCTAGTGGCAAAACACTTTTGTGAATTGGTAGCGACCTCTGTTGCAGAATAGCCAAAGCCAATCAGCTGAGTGAAAAACCATAGACAAGTAAATTTTTTCATGGTTTTTCGTTTTTGTATATTCCAAAGACATAATCATTTTTTAAAAGTTAACAACCTAGCCCTAAAAATATAAATCTATTGAACCCTTTTTAATATTAAAAAAACTTATTGAGGCAAGCGTTAATATGGAAAACACGATTCGTTACAGTTGCTTTCAATATTCGGGAAAAAAGTATTTAAGTTGAAAAATAATTTTGATTGAACAATATATAATTTTAAGTAGTTATTGTTATCTTTAACTAAGGATTTTGATTGTTTTAATTTTAATTATTAGTGCCATCTATCAACCATAGATGTTAATTAATTTGTAAATAGGTCCAAAAGTCTACAGTCTCTATTGCAAATTGTCAACCAATGCATTGCGCATAAATGGCCGCCATGTTGCTGCCGTCTGAAAGATGTTCGCAACTGTGTGTGTTTACTAATGAATTTTAAGACCTCCAATAGTTAAATTACAGTGTTTGTGAAATTGTGAGTGTACAATGGTTTATACTTTATAAGTTTATGTGTTAGAAAAATCTATCAAATGTCTCTGAAGCCAGTAAATAGTGAAATTTTCTTTAGATAGTCATTCGATCCGGACGGCATAATGGCTGACAATCTGATTCAAAAGTCACATAAAACTAGTGAAAAAAACAAATATAACAACGTCGTTCACCGCACTACAAGTGAATCTCTTCGACTAAACGAGTCAGAAAAGGGAGTGACTCATCCAACAAGTCTCCAAGCCGGCCATAACCCAAGGAAAATATCTTCATTTCAGATCACCAGTGTTACGGTCGGCTCTCGGGTGAGCACGGATGCAGGTGAAGACTCCGCTGATGATCTTGACGAATCTCACACGGACGACATCTCAAGGGTGACCGACATAGAGAATGAAACACCGAGTTATTCCGAAGACACCTTCTCGAAAGATGATGTATTCTATAACGCGTCGAGTGCATCGTTAGGTTGTGCTCCTGTCATACCGACGAGCTCGCAGTACGGGCTAGCCATCGTCGGCCAGGACAACACTAACAATCCTATAGGAGGAGCAGTGCCAAATAGTAATAATACTGAAGTTAATGACATGCATGTCAGTGTTACAAACGCTGGAGCGGGTAGCATTATCAATCTAATAGGTAATGTTAAACCTCAAGAAGGTATGAAAGAAATACAAGAACATGTTAGAAATGAACGATTTAAAGTGGTTAAAATTGAAAGTACTGAACCCTTCCGTAGGGGCCGGTGGATGTGTATGGATTATTTGGATCATACCACAACCCAGCCAAATACAATAACATTGAACAATAACCTGGATGTGTCTGAGAATGCACTTCAGGCTCCAGATAGTGGTGTTGTAATAAATGATAGCCAGCATGATGACATGCCTAATGATCTGACTAACAAAGGGCCTAAAGAACTACAAGTTAATCCTCCAATTGTGCAGCAGTTAGAACAAAATGTACAGAAACAGTTTCCAATGGCTTCCCCTGGGCAATCTTTGACCCAGCCAGTAGTTATGCAACAGCAGTTGCCTGTTGCTCAATCTGTGTCAGTGCAATCTCCACCTCTTGAAATGCCACAGCAAATACCAAACCAAAACATGCCAACGCAGCAAGTTGGTCCACAACATCCACAGAGCATGACTCACATAACCATGCAGAATCCGGCTCAAAGTCACCCTCAACAAACACAGCCGCAACAAGTTCAACAGATACCACAAAGTTTTCCCCAGCATCAACTACAGCAGGTTATTGCCCAGTCACAGGGCATGGCAATGCAACAAATACCTATGCATCAGCAAATTCCACAACAAATGCAACAAATACCAAATCAGCAAATTCAACAGATTAATCAACATATTCCTCAGGCCCAAATTACTAGCATGCAGCAGATACAGCAGCAGTTACCCCAAATGCAAGGAATCCCAAATCAAGGGCAGATTACTCAAGTTGCCGGTCAACAACCCCAAATGACACAACCCATGCCCATGCAGCCCATGCAACAAATGCAGACTCAAGCAAATGCTCAGCAATTGCATCAAATGCAGCAGCAAATCCCTAATATGGGTCAACCACATCATATGCAGGGACAGCAGCCAATGGCAACTCAACAACCCCAGCTACAACACTTGCAAAGTCAAGCTCAAATTCAAGCATTGCAAAATCAGCAAATTCCTAATCATATACAGCAAATGCAGATTTCAACTCAACTTGCTGGTACAAACCAACAATTACCACAAATGCAAGCACAGGTGCACCAACTTCCACCACAACAACAGCAATCTGTTGTACCAGGAATGCACCCTCAATTGCAGCAGCAAGGTATGTCTAATGTTCAGCCCCAGTATAACCAACAAGTTAATCAACAACCTACGCAGGCTATGATCAATCAGACTATTCCATCATCTCAACAAGCTATGGTACAACCACAACATAGTGTACCACAATACCATACAACACAGCAGTCTCAAATGAGTCAACAAGGGCAGACATTGCCTCAAGAGGTGCTCTCAAGTATTACTACTTCACAGCAAGGTGCAACATTACCATCAAATCTTCAAGGAATGGCATCCCAACCACAGGGATCTACTTTGCCAACCAATCTTCAAAGTCTAGCAGGGCAGCAACAGCCCAATGCAGTTCACAATATGCCAACTCAACAAACAAGTGTACCTCAAGGGAATATACAAATGATGACGACAGCACCACAGAATTTGCAGATGACATTAGATGGGAATCAACCAAGTATGCAAATGCCAGGTTCAGAACCTATGTATATGCAACCCCCAAATGTTGGCCAACAAATGCCAGTGGGTCAACATCTGGCACAAGCCCAGAATATGATACCCCAGCAAGTGAGCGGACAGGGGCAAATGGGTGGAGTGCAATATGTTCCTAACCAGCCGGTGTCAATGGCGCACCCTAACATTCCTATGTCTATGCAACAGAGCATGCCAGTGGGCCTGGCTGGCGGTGTCCACGCCAATGTGGTGCAGTCTCAGACCAGTATGAGCCTGGGATACGGGGGCGTAGTTCCAGTTATGTCCCAGAGCAGCGTGGCGCCCGTGGAGTCGACCGTATCTGGGACTAACTCTCCGGTGGTGGCTTTGCCGGTCAGTTCGGCCGGGTATGCCGCTAACACGGCGCCCGCCGGCCATGACAGTCAGGGCTTCGGCAGCCCAGTGAGTGCGGTAGTGTCTCATGCGGTTAACAGCGTAGTGGTGAGCAATGTGAATGTGAATGCTTGTGATAGTGGGATCCCGGATGTGCCTGTTGACAACCTGCAGGCTGGCGATGTTAGCGACGGGAAAGACGAACCCCAATCAGCACCACAAACAGAGGATGAAAGGTAAGATTTAGTTTACATAATTAATTACAATTAAGGTAACAAAGTACTATAAAATATCTATACAAATTAACTAATTTAATTATCAATATATACGAGTGTAGGTGTACAAGTCATGTAAATGTTCATTTTAAATCCTTAAATTAATTAAGGACTAAGTTTCTTCGCGAAATCAGCTCCTTAAATAATTGAAATAGTTACAAAAAGAACACATCCATAGACAATGGTAGCTGTTTTCGCCGCGTGCGGAATCTGACGTTCCTTTGATGCTGTTTATTTGCAATCGTCCTGTGCTGCGACATAAATAGGTGGTTGACACGTACGGTGCATGGTGCGCGGTGGTATGCGCTGGTGACTCACGCACCGCTCGCAACGATCTACGGATCGACTAAAAAGCGTCAGGCATGCGTTCTTTTTCGTCTGTCTGTCCGCCTATAGCGGAATCGATTCGGTTTTATTTTCGATCGAACGCATCACAGTCTGCAACTTCAACCGGTGAAGGGGTGTTGAAAGGGATTTATTTCAGAGCAGCAAAATGCTGTGACTGAACCTCAATTTAGTAAGCACCAGATAAAAAATACAACATGAAGTAACACTTTATTTTTAACATGAAAGCCTTACTTTAAGCATACCTAATATTTTCTAGCAAGGTT
The DNA here is from genome assembly GCA_949316135.1 of Choreutis nemorana. Lineage (NCBI taxonomy): Eukaryota > Metazoa > Arthropoda > Insecta > Lepidoptera > Choreutidae > Choreutis > Choreutis nemorana. Next base: position 9,544,291 of record OX438598.1, read on the forward strand.
AGACACGGGAAAGGGATACTATGATCTGATTATTTTTGAACAGTTACCTATGGTCCTACAAAGTAAGTACGCATACTAAAAACTTCCTATTTGTAAATAAATGTTTTAAATAAATAGTATATAAGAAAGTAAGGAATCGTTACAATGTATTCTTTGACATATAATTAAATAGTCGCAGAACTGCTAGGAGCCCTTGTTCAATTATTTGCAAATGTAACGACTTCCTTGATTATGCATGAAACGAAGCCACAAAGGAGACGGAGGCGGCGCCGGCGCACGTCACTGGCGTCACTGGTAATCGAATCGAAAAGCGAAGGCCACGAAACTTGAGCCATGCACTCGTTTATGATTGACTTGCATTCATCACAATACTACACCTAAGTCCCGGTGACTAGTTTTTAGTTAGCTAACCAGAACGAAAATCTTTGCCTTCCGGCTGAATAGGTGACTATTCTAAGATTTACACACAAAACAAATTCACGCCGTAATCCCTCGAGAGGGGTTGGCAGGGGTGTGAAACACCGCATTTCACATGTTTATGTACAGTCCCCGTGTGACAGGTTGCGAATCTGTCGCCACTATCCAGGCACATTGAGAAACATGGCAGCTACAACTTACGGCAACCCAAGACTCAAACCCTCGACCTGTCGGGTCGGATCGGTCGGTTAACCAAGGCACGTAAAAAACTGAGCTACCACGTCCTCCACGTCGTATTCTAAGATTGAAAGCAAATTATTATAAAATATAAATATTGAAAGCAATGCATCATTTACTGCAAAATCTGTTGTAATTCCATCTTAAAACATTATTTTTTTAATTATTTTATTTAAGTCCTCGTATGGAATGTTTTTTTAATGGTAATTTAGTTTTAAACATCTTCGCCATTTGTAAAACTTCAGACATTTCAGAGATTTTATTAATGACTTCTAGTGAATTGGAAATTCCGAAAATTAAAAATGTCTCTAACTTTAATAATGGATGTGTTGAATAGAACTGTGATTGATAGGTATTATTTACCTATTTCATCAACCCATTATTTAGCTTGTTTTAGACGTCATCAGTTGATTAATCAGATTAATCTATTGGTGTCATTCTTTCGGAGTCGTTTATCGAGTCTTGTGTGTCAAATTGTATTTTTATTCCATTAAATCACCTAATTGCTTAGGTACGTAACATCAGAGGCGTAATACTGCTACTTAATTGGTGTAGATAATACGGTGAAAGTTAATGCAGAGGGAATAAATATATTTTGCCTACTTTTTAAAAATACCTTTAAATGTACTTTTTATGTTTTAAGGTATTTACAATTTTTATTTTTTCCCACGTTTTTATACTCACTTTTCTTGTTTGTTCCGGTTGGATTTTTGCAACTCAATTTTAAGGCACTTCCCGATAAGCTAACAGGCTGAAATTTACAGGGTAGCTTTAAACCCGATGACAATGCAATTTACAACTATAAATACGGCTGAACCGATTTTGATAAAATTTGTATGGAGTGACTTTTGAGGCAGTTCCCGATAAGATAGCAGGCTGAAATTATCAGCAAACAGACAAACAACAAAGATAAAAATACTAAAATAATTAATAGATTTAAAAATCTAAAAACCCACGTTTTTAAATGTCCTAAAATTAGGAAAATAACCCTACGGGGCTGAAAGAGGGACCTCTCAAAGCGTGGGGGCGTATCTTTGCAAGTTACACCCACGATCTATACACGTCATGTAAATGTATCCCATTAATAATCCCTTAAATAATATAAGCCCCCACTTTTGAGTGGCCCCTCTTTCAGCACCGTAGGGTTATTTTCTCCTGTTTATGACATTTAAAAACATGGGTTTTTAGATTTTTTCAATCTATTAATTTTAAATTTACTAACACTTAGATATCGAAGGTTGTGGGTTCGATTGCGTCCATAGACGCTGTATTTTGGGAGGTGTCCCAGAGTAATATAAAATTTGTGTGCAGGCTGACAGATTAACTAAAAGAGTTTACTTTAGTTATTTATTTACTGTTACAAATGGTTTAAATACCTTGAAATTATGCTTTTGGTCTCCTAACTATAAATTTATCATCAAGCAATAAGTCTCGTTACAAACACGGTTTTAGCAAAGACCTCTTTGTTTTATGCGTTGTTTAATTTATTTTTTTCGGTGTGGTATATTTGGTATCCCTCACACCTGAAACACTATCGAAGCGTGGGGTGTCTGACGTCATTTGCATTTAATTTATCAAAGAATTTTTATTTGATAATAAAGGCCGCTGCACTTTGAGTGTGAAATTCTACGTATTTACTGATTAGCAACTTACTATTGATTTTACCTTAAAATATTAATTACCTAATGCAGTAGGAATTTATTATGTGCAAGGTGATAAAATATAAACGATATAGCTTATTTTAAAAAGGTAATTTGGTAGCCAGAATAAGGTGTCCCATGAAAAATGTACCAACCTAGGTCTGTCTAGAATAGATAGACTTGAAAAAATAAGAATATTGTACATATTGAATTATTTAACCATATCTCTGAGAAGCTTAGCTACTTACAAACACTACGTGATAGCAAATACCTAACAAACTATTTAACTAAGTCGATTTTAGTACCAATGAATATCGAATATTGTTTCGAATTCAACTCAGAAAGGGCTTACTTACAAAATGAAAGACGCTCGTGCGATCAAATAACCACAAAAAATTCCTCATCTTGAGTGGTGCCCTATCAAAGTTTTTATTGTCAAAACTGTAGGTATATAAATTAGTTAGATGATGCGTGTCGGCCGGCGGCGCCTTGCAAGGACATGATCTTGTAAAAACTGCCACAGTTGGCGATTAGTGTAGCTCTTAGCAATCAGCAGAGTAAAAATTTATTTCACGCAAACAAAACTAGACTTTCATTAGGTATTAATGAATAATTTCAACTCTAACCGATCTTGAACATGTTTCTACACAATGCATGATGAATCAAATGAATCATGGGCAATAACAGTTTGAAAAATTTATAAAAATAAAAAAACAGACGAGGCACTGAAAATTGCCGTGACGCAACTTTCTTTTTATTTTATTTGTAGGTAGGTAAATTTTTAATGGCTTTTTGGTACTAACCAATTAACTACGATTTATTTAAGCAGCAATAAAATTCGCGTGCAAGGCTATATTGCCTGTAAGATGGTAACCTTATTAGGATCGTCTTTTTTTCTTTATTCAAACATTAAAAGCACGCAGAAACAAAATATACAAAAAAAGTAATCACGGAACTCAATGTTTAAGACAAATACACAAACTTCACAAGTTTTTTAGCTTGTTTTGTTTAACTACTTACTGATCACGTTCAATATCGAAAATCGAATTTTAAGACGCAATAACTGCGTCTAAATTATATTGGCCTAAATTAACCAAACCAAACGAAAATTATCTCTCTACAAATTACTCCAGTCTATTGCTCTCGCTTTTGGGAAACTAATCTAGGTTAGGTCGCATATTTGGTTTAGGTATACTGCTAAATTCAATACTTTCTAAAAGTAAGAATAAAATATTTTTTATTCTAAAACTTGCTGAGGCTTTAAGCATTTAAATATTATTGATATTTTAAATTAAATTGATTTAGAAAAAAAGTGCAAACTTTTTTCTTAGACTTTTATGCGATCGATGTCACGGAGCACAATCCAGTTATTATGTTATTTAAAGTTTAACGTCATAAGATTTTTTACCTTATTTCCCCAACATTATTATACGTTTATATAGAACAAGGTAAATGCTAAAATTAATATTAGATACCTATTTCCTCAAACTTTCTCGACTACGTACCTACCGAACATTTCATTTCTGTTATAAAACCTTACAAAAACATTACAATTTTATCCATTTCAATTTGAATCTGGATAAAATTTTAGTGATTTAAGTTATGATATCAGATTTTCAGTAGTTTCGTGCTTATAATTAAGTTAATTAAGTAGTCGATGAGCTAGACTGGATCTCACGTACATTCCTAGAATATTTCCACGCTACCTAATTAGTTTTGCGACCTTCACTCACTAGGATTAATTTCAAGTAACAAGGTATCTTATTTTCACTGGTGATATCTAAATTTAAGTCTCTGGTTCCATTTCAGCAATGTTAGAGTAAAATCCAAGTAAAACAAATCAAATTGAATTAAACGCAAAAAACACTTAATTGCACATAAGGTTGAGATGTGTTAACAGTTTTGTATTGCATCACATTAGATATAAATTAAAATTAGATCATAATGATATTTGAGCGAAATATAGATATTAACGATGCAATGCGTAATGACCTCTGTACTCTTGCGATATTTATATATCTTTATCGTTCTTTGTCTTCCAACAGAAAATATATGGGCTATTGACAATAAATAACAAATTTGTCATTATTACTCATTCAAGGATTAAACTTGTATATTTTTTTCACTCAACTCAACTCAATTTTATTTTTAAGGAGAATGCGCAAAAATGTATCAGCTCCGGCGCAAAAGGTAGCTATCCCAAATTTCTGTATTTATTATGTATGTAAAAATATATTGATCTCTGCGGGAAGTGGCTAAAGTTAAAAAGTATTGCACTTAATTTGCAAAAACTATGAATTTGGTAAAACTTAAAAAAACTTCTTTATTTTTTCTCAGAATAGTCCTGTCGTAAATGTAAACATTGGTGAGTGTTGCCAACTATTTAGAAATGCAATGTATTCAATAAAAACGGAAGTTTCAATTTTAAACAAAAAATAGTGAGTAATATTAACTGATTGTTAAAAGAACTTATCATGTTTTACTATTTAAAAATTTTCTTGGATATTCTTGACAATATTGATTCCCAAAAAGAGGCCCTAATCAATGACCAACTCCGATTTAAATATATTTATTTTCTCTTTCCATTTACGACGCGTTTTAGGCTCGGTTCCATCAAAATCGTCTTAACCGGGTTCTACTGAAATAGGACGTGAAGTATGATGTATCAAATTTTCTGAAGACCTTTATGTTATACTCTGATAGAATATAATTAAGTAAGTTTGAAAAAATACATGTACCTATTCAAAGAAAGAAAATAAATTGAAACGCAATCACGTTCTTTATCAAATCAGAAAAGCGATTACCTATATCGCATTACTACGTTTGTTGACCCCTGAAGTACAAATACGCGATTAAATATAAAGTACAAATAACATAACAAATACTTGACCTAAGTTTAAGAAAGAAGAAATCAGTAGGTCGTTTTAATTCGATCGATTGAATATTTTTAATTAGATATTTAAAATAAATTAACAAATATTGATGTAAAAACACTTTAAAGATTTGAAAAATAACCAAATTGTAAGCGTCACCTTTACCTTGGAATATTATATTGATTGAAAAGATTTTTGGTCTGTAGTAAATTAAACTATAGAGTTTCCATGACGCACGCTGCAACCACGACCGAAACGCCATCTAATTGCAATTGTAATTCAACCGTCGCGTCGCCAGAACGAATCGGTGGCTGCCGGCGCTTGCCGGAAACCTCGGAATGGCACATCGCCAGTCCTAATGAATGTATCATCATTACTACACTTGTAAAGATAAAATTGCTTTCAAACACTGCCCCAACAAAATGCCTTGAGAGCTTAATTAATAGGCACAATATTCCCTAACAACTATTACTTCGAGACGGTCGCGGGCGATAGCCTCCTATACTGTCTGCTAGAACCAATAGACGTGGGAAAATAACTACTAAATTCAGTAATTGTAGACGAATTTGCAATTCAAACGCAACATTTTATTGGTTGTTGCATGTAAGTACTCGGCAGTTAATGCGAGTTCGAGCCATAAATTTTCGATAACGCGGCTAAATTACGATGTGGAGCGCCTGTACGAAGCTCGCATAGATTTATGGTGAATGTGGAGGCGGCCGACTAGCCGTTCCATACCTCTGTGACCTAGTGGCGCGAGGCTGGGCTTGCTTTCCCGGCAGCGCCGAGCCAAGTTCATTGGCACTGAACAACCTACCCCCTCCACTCCTCCCCTCGAGCCGGTCAAGCCTAAAATACTGACATGCAAGATATTGTCTATAAATAGAAAGTAGCTAGATTTGCTATTTTTAGCTCACGAACCGCTAATGGTAGTAAACCATGAAGATGCTATTACGATAATCACAACCAATAGATTAGCAGACGTTCTGTAGAAAAACAATTCACTAAAACGGAACGGACACAAGATAGTTCACTTTCATGAGCTTGATATAAACATTTTAATTGAAAAGTTGCACTGACTGTTCACAGTTTGAATACTCAAATGTCCCATTTCGAAAAATTGTACAATATTCGTTAAACTAATGAACTCTGCTAAACAACCAGTCACCTCTTTTATTTGCTGACGAAATGTAATAAGTGCCAACTTTCTCGATAAATTTTCGTCGTTGTGGTGAATCTTTCGATTTTGAAGCGCTTTTATTACGTTTATCGTCAGTTAACTTTTCAACAGCAATTTACATATATTTTACTAAACTATACCTATATATTTTATGAATGCCTAATGATATATTGGGAAAAATAATAAGTATGTTCAATGAGTGTATTGTGTGAGACTGTCTTACACATACATTGTACTGTATAGTTTTCCTGTCATAAAATCATAGTCAAGGCTGCTCCTTAACACTATACCTTTGATGTAAAATTTATAGAAATTAAATTTGGAAAAACAAATACCAAAGCACGCTTATAGCATGTGTTAGTATTCCATTTGACAGTTTGGGTGATGCGAAATAAAGAAAATCGCATTTTATTCGACGATTGTTTCATTTTGTTGCACGCTATTCCAAATGGCAATCATCGATAGACTCTCTGTTGGACAAGTTAATGAAATCTGTCTTCTAATCTTTGACGATATTATCTCTATTAAAAAATATAAATTTTCAAAATTTCCATAGTAATTGCTTTTAATGAAAATTGCGGTTGAAAATACTTGAAAATCTTGTCAGTGCTTACAATGAGATTGCTGATTTTATGCGACGTCCACATCTATGTACCTACCCGCTCGGCCATGGTTGGATGACATGGCGCACCTTATTATCTGGTCGAACATTATCCAGTATTTACAATCAATGAGGATTAACATAAACTACATCGACTGATAACCAGACCAGGTCGCCATCTATTCATGCAAACCTCAATTTGAATTATCTAAACAGTCTTGCATTACCTAAGTTTATATCAAATAACTACAATGCATTTTATGGTGACAGTCTTGGGGAAAAACTAGTGTTTTATAAATATACCTACGAGAAGTAATAACAAAAAAAAATTGTTTTCGAAAAAGGGGATCAAAGAAAATTTAATAGGTATGAAGTTTTACCCCTTATTCTTCGAATTACTTGTGCAGTATGAGTAAATAAAAAACTATAATGTTTGTTACCATACCATGTAAATACTAGGACAGAATCGATTGGCTCAGGTTTATGGAAATCTGTGGAGAAGTAAGCAGGCAAGGTCATGGCACCGCACCAGTCGGTACCAAGCGATTTTTTTTTCGCTTTTACAGCTTGTTGTCTCTACTAATGTTATCTACAATCACATAAAGATAACTAATTGAAAAATACATTTCTTTAGACCAAAAAAGATTCCGAGTTTTAAATTCTATTTCAAATGTTAATGCATTTTGCATTGCGAGAATTCATTTAATTGTTGATTTACAAGAAAATATCTTAATGTGGGTAAAAGATGGACATTCTTTGAAGAGATGCTCTCTCTGAAATTGAACTCGTAGAGGAGCCTCATTAAAACAATAAAAACGCAAAAACTCACGGGGTTGTAAGAAAATCCAATGAAACAGGCAGTTAATATGCATGGATATTAAAATATCGGAGGTTATTTCGTTGAGCTCCCATACCAGTAGACTGATGTGAAAAAACCATCCACTCCGCCAATTAAAAGGTGCATAATTGTATACAATTTAATATTGCATCGTGCCTAGATAATTCGCTGCAGTAGCTGCTTTAAGTTAATTTGATAGCTTTTACTCACGTTAGCTTTATTTAATAGGCGATCGAACTAAAAATATCGATGTCTGGAATTTTCATCGCCCCGCCAAAGAATGCGAAACGGACATAAGACCTGTGTGATGCACCTATAATAAAAGCTTGCAGCTCAAAAAACATTACCAGTTTAATGGTATGTGCTTTCTTTGGCATCTTTTAGTTTCTTTCTTTCGTTACCAAACTCTCATTAAGCACAAGGTGAGAAATTATTTTTGTGTTCCGTTGCAAATGTTTCATTCGGAATACGCTATTATCTCAAGGCAGATACTTGACCCATATCGACCGTGAATTCAAATTTTATTTCATTCATAAATATATTTAGTAGTTGTTTTCAAGTAAATAGAGTACAGTTGTTCTTGATTTACAGTCATGATTTATCAATCAATATTGTGAATTCCGTTAAACCGCAACTAATAATGACTAGTTAATAGCATCATGGAATTACTTACCGATGAATGTGAATGAAACCGACAACGGTATTAATTATAATACCTACCTTTGCGTACAAAATAACTAACGCTTGTATATTAACACATTCTAATACATACATAATTATAAATATTTGGTTGCCACGATAATGAATGCGACCGACCATGAAATCGTAATGGAGTTGTAAAAAATTGTTTGCTAATGAACTGTCTAACAGGACAGGACCAAATTAACATTTACTCAGATTTTTTTACTTTCTTGTTCTAGTAAATACATGAACTTTCAAATACTGCAATAGCAAAAATAATTTCCAAGAAATCAACAAACGCTGGCTACATTGACCAAAGAGGCCATAAAATTCATAGCCCAAGTTAATGCATACGCAGAAAGCGATTGCAACTTTGTTAGCAATTCGTAAACATCTTTACGATACACAACGTTGGTAATTTGTGATTCTTGGTCCCTGACTCTTTACAATCCAAAGCTACTTGTGTTTGAAGGTAAGTAAGTACTATAAAAACCATCGACTGTTAATTAAGAGAGGTTACAATCACAACGAATGTATTTTCGGTCCCAAAACGTAAGGCTGAAAGTATCGTTTAAGAATAACGCGCTGCTGGCAGTGTGACAGTTTTCGTTTCAGTTTTCACCGCTGAAATGACAGTGCACAAGCATTCGGATACCTAGGCGGAGCAGGTGCTAATAGAAATGATTGCAATACCACTTCGCGTGATCCATCCTCGAGTCGTCTCGAGCATGCTCTTTTTTCTCCTATTGGCATTTCTTATCGGTTAATTTTAACGAACAATAGTGTTGGTTATAAAGAGGAAAGCTTGTTGTGTCGACCCGTCCTTAATATTATTGGGTAAAGAAGTTTTACTTCGAAAAATATAAACATTATTATTGTAAAGGCAGTATTAACTTGTAGAAAAACTTATTTATTCTTGCATTTTTGATGTCGCGTTAAAGATGTTGCTGATGAATAGTGTATCTTTGATTGGAGGCGTAGGGTAAGGCGTGTGTCATGCATCAAAGCAGAAACCATGTTGGTCATCGGTCGATGCCCCCTGCCAAATCAGAGTACGACTTTCTAATGAGATTGAAGTGTATTGCTTTATTATTAGCCACACCTACCTCACTCACGTCGAGTGTTTATTCATAGAGTTGGGTACTGTACCTGCTGTGCTACATGTAAGCTTTTTTATAGTAAATCAGTGATTACTTTAATGCCTATCGATGCTTTAAACGGTTTCACTCATCACACATCTTACCCTTCAAGGGACATAAAACCATTCTGTAGGAGCACAATGGCTGCGTTGTTAATGTATAGAACAAAAAAAACGCTCTTATTGTCAGGGCTTAATCATTTATAAAAAATACGAAATTAGTAACGTGAAATACTGAGGCTTAAGGTACGTAAAAGATCTAGCTATCCACCATAATGTCACTGTTTCATTGAAACGTTTAACGGAACGTGTGCAATTATTATCTTTTAGACCTAGAGATCGCAAGGGCAGACAGGCTTTCACCATCTCGTCTAGCTATACTGTTAAGGTATTCGAACTCTTAAATTACCGCAGTTAGAGTTTATTCTCCTTCAGCAAATATTGGCTTCCTAACTTTCAGACGATGTCGTGGAGTAGATATTGATTTGGTTCTCGATATGACATGTCTTTGTATATTTATGCTTGAGTTCTTATATCATATTAAGCTTCCATCTGTTGTCAAATCCATCAGTTTTATTAAATTCCGTTTGTTCTTCTCCATAGAAAGTTTTATATCGTTTTTCTATAAATTCAATTTCCGGTAATCTTTTTACTTTAATGCCAGTAATACCTTGAGAATGTGCATAATTTGTTTTTATTTTTATTTTATGCCTGAAATTTCGAAAAGATGTAAATTTTAGCTATTATTTATGTTACTAAATAAAATTAATAGTAGTTATGGTACAGAATTTTTCAAACCATTGGTCGTTACATAAACGACTATACACTAGTAAAATAAACTAATAAACTACTGGTTAAATCTCAACATAAAATGGGAGGTTGAACTGTAGGATTATAATTGTAGTTAAATAAATCAGGATTAATTCATGATTCCCTTAATTGAAAAAAAAAACCTACACGATGAACAAATTTTGAGCTGTAACCGGTTTTTAAATTAATGACGCAATCAAATGTGTGACGTCGATATTTGTAGTACAGTGTTTAGTAAAACACGCACGTGTAAAATAACACGAGCTATGGCGATGATGATGTGATTGTAAGAAAATGCGACGGAAAACAAAAATCACACTTTATACGATATTTACTCCGTTGTGGAAATGCAGATTTACTATGATTCATATGTTCCTTTGTTTACGTCTTCGTGTGTTTGCTTCAATATATATATTGCACTGAAATAAAACGAAACTATGGGTGTTTGTGTGTGTTTTTGTTATTGCACGATATTAATATCAAATTGTAATTTAACGGAAGTTTGTCAAGAAACGGACTGGTCTAGATCAAATGCTTCCGGCGCCTCCAATGCCATATTTATCAGTTAAATATTCGACGTATTTTACATTATCTGTGTTGCTTTAAATAGCCTTTATCTCGTCCGCACTGAGGTCAGTGGGCTCTGCGCTCACACACATAACATAGTTAAAAATCCTGATTAAAACTATACCATTACGCGTTATAATACAGCACTTTATAGTATTGGATTTCCATTATCTACCCCTTTTACATAGTCGTTTCGTTTTGAATCGTCGAGAACATAAATGGGTGACGTAAATTCATTCAAGATTAGCCGTTTTGTGTACTACTTCACACTGCATGTGTTTATGTTTATAATTTACCTCAACGCACTCCGTAATGCATCCTAATAAAATTTCCATTGGCATCGTCTTGACGTATTTTTTTGTCCTCATTGGAAACTCGTATCCACGGCTTTATTGTTTTTGTAAAAGCATTTGATCACGACGATTTGAATGCGCTTGTCTGTACACATATATGTGCGTGCAGGCAAATGCAATAAATAACTGACTGCACCTAAATGATTTACTACTGGGCGGACGTACTGAAAACTTATTTAGGATTCAACTTCTAAAATAGTATCCGGCGACCACTTTAAACTATTTCTAGTCTAAGGATTATGATGATAACATTTATTAACTAAAAGTATATTTTAAATTTGTGCATCAAATTCGCAATTTGGCCTCTTTTTTTGCTTATTAGGAGGGGTTGATTTACAGTTGTAATAACTTATTTGTTATTCATTCATACAGAAAACGACAAAATTTAAATATTACTTGCCACTTATGAAAAATAAAACATATCTAATTAATAAGTTATTTTATATAGTTTAATTTTAATTTGAAATAAATAATTAAATTTCGAAATACGTATGTAGGTTAGTACATTTTAATACTTACCAAAACAGAATAGTTGGTATTTTGAAAAAGTAACGATCACATACTATTGTTTTTTACTTAAGTGCAGGTAGGTAATTTATATATATAATAAATTATGTAGAAAAAAGTTTTTATCTATAGAAATAAAACATTCGTAAAGAATTTGCAAAGATTTCTTTATCTAATCGTCGGCCAGCGTCACGTTCAACGGGGAAAGATAAAATTAATCACGACAACTCAAATGTCGAAACATCCTCAGATCGAAACCTAGTTCTCTAAAATATGATTAATAGCTAAAAAACCGACAATCATTCGTCATACTTTCGATTTTATAGCTCGAAATAATTATTCTTCCGTCTAGAACTTTCTCTTTTTAAACACTTTTCTACCGGGTATCTGAAAGATTGGAGGATAATGTTAATGTACAAAATAACACAAGATGATTTTTGTTTTCAAACCATTATAATATAATTTGAGCGAAAACAAGATTTTGCAAGTCATGCTTCGAGTTAAACCAGACATTTTAGGACAAGTTTGTTTTTTGTTTGAATTTATTTGAAAGATTCATGAATAAGTTCTGAGTCTTAAAGAAGTAAAATGGTTAACAATATTAGTTAAGAATATTTTCATGATAAGAATTGCACATTTCGACCCAACCATTCCTATTCTTTACACTCACTTCTCCTTTCTACATCAATTCCTCTCCAAACTCGTTTCAATTATAACTTTTGCTAACCAGAAGGATTCTAGGTCATTAACGGTGTTCTTCGCTGCGCAGTTTTGTCCAAGGCTTTTAAAGCCTCAACGTGATCTGGCAGTCTGATTATGTTATAAATAGCATGTCTGCCGCTGCGTAAATGATCATACATGTTCAGGTCAGCCTCTAAAGGAAGCATTTCGTCGCTTGCGAGACACGCTGACAATTTATCAACCTTCCATTGCCCCCAAAAATAGTTGTGACCTCCACAAGGTCGCGGTTGTCTTTACCGCTCGTTCAGCAATAAAACAGTATCTCAATGAATCAAACCAAATAAAAAGCACCATTGGACTGTTGCCAGTCCGCTTCCGTATAAACATTGCGAATTTAAAAATGTCGTTACGTAAGCTGCTCAAGATTGTTTCAAAGAAAAGTTTCTGTGGAAATTATCCGTCCAACTGCATTTAACATCGGCAATAATTTAAATTAGCCAAACTACCTAGTGAACGGCGTTTTCTTTTGAAAGATATATTTAGGAATAAAAGATTACTAAATGTCATTTTAATGACTCCTATTGAATTATATGGCAAATATAAAGCAGCCTTTCTTTTAATTTATTACTAACAAAATATTTAATCTTTTAAGCGTTAATTTAGGGCTAAATGTTTTAGGATTAACGCGTTAATTATTTCTTCTCAATAATTCCAAAATTTGGATATCTGGCTTTTAAAATCCGGTTTCACATAGCTAAAAGAATTTGTTTCGATAACATCTTTATTATACAGACAATTGAAAACTCGCTTAGCATTAGCATAGATATATTTTCTCATGAGGAGGAGCCGTGTGTGTCTTTGTCGTCATAATTATCGTTATTTATATTGGCGGATGAGACAGGTGGTGTCTTGTCCTGTACATTGACACCACGACCTTGACTACCACTTGTTTTAAAGGCTTGTGGAGGTTTAACGTGAGCGATAGCTTTTTTACTATCTTCGAACTTCGCAATTTAAATTAATTTAATCTTTCTTTCCATCATCTTAATGTTTTTTTTTAATTTAAGTATTTATAAATTACTTCATTTATCTCTTTGCCTTATTTATTTCATCTTTCACTTTTTGGAAGATGATTCGATTCGTAATTCTCATCACTTATTGACTGTCAGTGGGTGTTATTTTGTTAATTTATATGTAACATACGCATTTTATGTGGTGTAATAATAAAGAGATAAGCTACTTCGGTGACACAGGGATAAAAATACTATTTTCCATATTAAATATTTATACAATTACGTATCAATAACTTAACATTACAAATGAATGTATGTAAGCATGACTGCTGCTATTAAGTATATTTATTTCAAAAATTTACTATTTCTTGCCTGTACTTCTAGCAGCTGCGTAAACATTTTATTTTCTTTGTTGAAATGTAAGTTTGCATTGTAAATGAGCGTTGTTGCGTCAGAATTGACGAGAGTATAATTGACCGAAAAAAGGTTTAAAAGAATGAAACGAGCGTGACAGACCCGCTGTCCCAATTGGCGGATCAAGTTGTGACGTCATCGGCGTCTGCGCTTCGTCTGCCACCGCTTCCCGGAACGGTTGGCCGCTGTGCCTTCCTGTTCTTCACGCCTCCACAAAACATAGCTATGAATGGACAATAATAGATAAACGAATGTAAAAGCGACTGCTGCCTCAAATATGACAAGTAAATAGGACATCACGTTCTAATTGGCCCGTAGCTTCATGACTTGATCACTGTATTGTTTCCTAGTTCCACTACTGACACACAATACTCTGCTCTACCTACATTATATCTGATGAATAGATTTCACTTTATGTCATTGAACTTCGCTCTAGTTTAGTTTAATGTGGGATTTAAAAGTTTTAGTTTCGTTGGTCTCGTTACATATTTCTATTAATTCGAATTACTTGTCTTGATTGTCTTTTATTTAAAAAAAAACTTAATATCTTCCACCTTTGCTGTGTTATACATAAATATTTTCCCCTTGTCAATATGAATTAAACAGTTTGTTTGTCCGTTTTTTCCTAGATTCCTGTTTAATTTATGAAACCCAAGCGTAAGTAACTAACCAATCCAACAAACCCAAACTATCGAAACCCTTACTAAACTCCTATAATTTAGAAATTCCACTTGAATTGTGAAATGATACTATGAAAATTGTCACAACTTTTTTTAAAGTCTAATTTTACAAAGGATTCTAACGCAGTTTTGTCCGGGTCATGCCGATTCACTCTCTCTAGATACTGGTAAAAGAAAGATCTACTGTCCCAGTGAACTCCTTTCTATAGATAATTTTAGTTTAGGAATTTAGGCAGTGGTTTTTCAAGTAATTTCTGATTCATACAGTCAAAACCTATGTTACTTTATATAAATAAATGCATTTTGGAAAATAATCATACCTACATCAACTAATAATATAAAATATATCATACGAGATGACACCACTAACTTCATGTCTATGTAATGAGAATTCCTTTGGGATTTTGCTGTAGTTTTTTTTTCAGTCCCCGGCTGTTGCATTATGATATAAATTAACTTTCTGTTTTAAAATAGTTCAATTTAATACGTAGGTGCTGGTTTTGACCTTTTCTATAAAGGTTTTAAGCAGACGGTTTTTTAAACACAGATTTTCAGTATTTAACAATATTATTATTATTAAAACATTAAACAAATTATTTCCAATTGTATTATTTTATTTTCCATAAATTTAAACATTTTCACATCCCTTTCTATTAATTCTCAAAGTTTCAGATAATTTTTAACTATTTAAGTTACCGTAAGCTAAAGAAGAAATAACCCGAGTAAAGAAAGTAAGTAGAAATCGACAGTCAAAAATGGTGCCATTGCATTGCTGATATGCAAACATATTTAAAACTATATATTTTTGAAACGACAAGATGAGGTTGTCCCAAATAAATCCGTCTTAATATTATTAACCATTGTCTTCACCAGAAAACATTAATTTGTAAGACGTCTTGTAACTTTCTCTTTAAACAAAAACTCTCTTAATGCAAATAGGAACACTACCAACACGGAGATTATCTTATTTTTGCCTGTTCTTTACCATTTGGAAGTCATAAAATTGATTACCCAACAACATTTAAGTATATATTCTCCGTAAAGATAAAAGTCGATATTGAAAGGCGATTCAATGAACGGTTATCGTTTTGCTCGAGTAGATTCAAGCCTTAGTTATGTCTGCCACCAGCAATACAGCAATTTTAGTATAAAGGCGTGGCGAGATCGTTGCCGTCGGCGGTGGATGCTGTTGTCTTCAATTAACCCACTTTTGCCTGTAACGTGTTCTCTGTCTGCAGGCTGTCTGCTTTCTTAGTATAGCCTAATATAATAAAAGAACATGGATGCTTATGAGAAATGCAGAGTACATTTCGATCCTATATACCTACATATATCAATGCGATCGAAAGTTAATAATGAAAGTTCAAGCGTCAGACAACTTTCGCTGCCGGCGAAATAGGTTACCGTTACAGTCGGATAAAAAAATGAGCTGTAACATATCTATTTCGTATTACATGAGTGAGTTTAGTAGGTCCCTCTGACTCGCCGACATCAGACACTGACCCAGTTGGCGCACTTATTATATTTAAATTGGTATCCTTCTTCTTCTAGCGAGTAATTACGCAAGTTATCTCACGTTTTTCATGAAAATCTCCAAATCTTGTAGGTATGTTATGTCGGTGAACAGATTCAGTTTTAAAATATTTTATTTAAATACTAGATCTGTAGAGGATGCTGTAGATATATCTATGATTGCATTCGTATCTATAGCTAAAAACTTTGGCACCTGAAAACTAATAAAATTATCACAGTTTGGAGGAGCTTTTATTTGTATTCCTTAAATAATTATTGCATTTGTTTATGTTGACTAAATTATACGTACTGAAAAAAAATAGAATTGATATCAAGGTAAATATAAAATAAATTTTATCTTTGTTTTAACGCACATTAACATTGTCTAATTGGCCACACTTTTACAATGATGATTTCGTTTTACTGTTCTATAATACCACTTGCGTGCCGGTCCGATGAAAAAACTTGGCATCGGTTACGTTCTTTTCATCTTATGGCGCTCTGTATGTCAGAGGCGTCAGTTGGGCGGCGCCTGCGCACCGTCACGGGTACAGACGAGATAGATAGCGTGGATTACAATGTTTAGTTTTTATATGGTTGCGTTCAAAAGTTTTTTCAAAATTAGACTTGTTATTTTCTTTTAATATGCTCTTATTGTATTTTCTTATGGATCTCGTTTTAGCTAAGCAAAATATTTTTTCAGTGTAGTTTATAATACTATTTTAATAATCCTGTTATGAAATAGTTTGATACAACCTGTAAAAGCAGTGAAACGTATCTTCTTTATCTTTATAAACGTACCTTATTTATAAACGTGGGATCACCAAAAGCTTTAGATTCTTCTACATTTATTCTGATGGGTGTTTTCCATCTATTGGTATTTGTGTTGAATTGAGCCTGTTATTTTAATTTAACCAGGGTATATGTAATAAATTAAAAACCTTTCCTAGTCCTTATAATTGAACAGTTTACGTCACTTAAAATGCATAAATATAGATCGTCCTAGTAAAATAAATCGATAAACATATTGCCGAAACTTTCGATTTGAACTCGCATGACAATGCACGTTCCGAACACTTTGCAACTGCTTCCTGCATTTAAAATCTAACTTTTTGTTGGTTTGCCAATAGAAAATTGTGTTTTATGAACTGTTAAATCACGATTTCTAAATAAACGAACATGCCAAATAGGTTCAATTTATTCCTATGTTTTATTATTAGTTACCTACAAAACAATTCACTTGAACTTTAATAATTTACTGTTTTTTGTTTTGTAATTAATGTAAAATACTACTCGTTAACTTGCGGTTAGTTCAAATACCTATCTTACTTTTATGGTTTCTCTCAACAGTAACTCAACTAAATTAATCACTTCATCATCACTATACTAATTCTTTATCCTGAAAACTTATAAAATATATAAAGTGAGTGCCGAAGTCACTTCTAGTGATATAGTGTTTTATCTTCTACATTGTCCCATTAGTTCTTCCTTTAAGGATAGTTTTGGTAGTAAGTTGTTACATACGAAGCACTAGGTTTAATTAAGCTTTGTCCCTAAAGAAGTGTCAGTGTAGTAACAAAAGTAGATCATTGACCAAATAAATTTATAGTCATTGTTTATTCAGGTAAAATGGTAACGTACGCGTGGAAATTCCCTTTAGGTTAATTTCACCTAATATAAAGTAGGTATACGCAGTAGGTACACAGTTCTATGTAGTAACTACATTCGATGCTATAACCTCCATTGTAGTTTTTAATATGTTGGTTGCGTTGAGTTCCAGTTAAATCGGTAGAAAATTAAATTTTTCGATTTTAAACTGAAATCAAATCTGTCATTACGTAGTTAATCAAAATCTTATTTTAATTCTCTCGGTATCAACTTATCGTGGATGATTAAATATAGTAGGAACAGTCTAATACAGGTTACTATTAAAGATTTTCAAAATTTAAACTATGTACCTAATTACTTTTATCGCTTTTCATCAGTACACCTAAAACAAATGAATATTTAAAAATGCATACATTCAGTTGTCATTTTTAACTGTTTAAAACTTTTAATGATTATGATTCGTTATCTAAAACGCTTCACTCATTAGGTACTTAATGAAATTAAATCGTTTCCCATGAAGTAAGTACTTAGTGTGATAATCTTTATCCGGAATTCAACTGAGTAATGAGAATTTCAAATAATTTATGGCAAAGTAACCAGTTATTATTTATTACTATCTGTGAATGATCCACATCGTTCAATATGATTAAGATCTTATAATTTATTTTTAAGTACTTATAAATCTAACACTGCACGTTAATGTCTCACCTTCATTTAGGTAACAAAATATTTGAAGAAGGAATATTTAAAGATGTTTTTTAATGGTAATAGTCTAACCTGGTTTAGCGAGAATTCAAGGGACCCGAATGCGATTCTTAATCAAGGAGGTTTCTCACTTAAACGGTTTCTCACCTTCAGATTTAAAGGAGCAAACACTCTCAGTTATAGAGTACAAAAAATCACAAAAAAAAATCAGTTTGATATTATATAGAAAGAATCTGTACGTACCCATTTTATTCTAACGACTGTAACCAAATAACATAAGATGAGCACGTAGGACTACACAATTATAAAGCTATGACTTTTTGGCTTTTTAAAATAAAATTAGGACATTATTTTTTTTAAAGTCTCTCTTACATAGGAAGAAACTAGATATGAACAATTCTCTCAAATTGGGCATAAAAAGGACGGAACCTGACTCGTCGCTTATAGAATTTTCTCACTTATCCAGTTTCGACTGTATGCAAACTCTTTGTTTTGATATTAATTTGTGTTATAATATATGTTTTAATTTTGTTTGCAATAACGCTGTTTTTCGTAGGTAATGTAATTCGCGAAATGGTGTGAGATTTTTTAGCCCAAGACGTAACAATTGTAACAAAACCTACATACAATTCAAAATCCTGTGAAGGATGAATTTAAAATTAAATTGGAAAACAATAGGTAGTGGACTAAACTGATGATTTGATGGTCTCTCTAATGTTTGGGGTGTGACGGGCAAAGGTGAACAATATTTAGATGACTGCTATTACTACTTCATGTATTTTTTAACATAACAGGAACTTATCCTGAATAAGATTCCCAATAAAAGCAGATGATCATTCGGATGATTCCAGCGACCTTCAGAGCCATTAACCTCGGCCCTAGTGACCTACTTGGTCACCGATTATGATGGACAAATGTGGTAACTGCAATATCAATTGAATCTATGCACATCCTGTGCTGGAATCAATTTTGTCTATTTGAGGGCACCTGTAAGTATTGGATTCGCTGTCTTCTTTTTTCTATATTTTTATATGGTCCAGATCCCTCTTAATCCTATAAACAGTAATTGACTTTCAAGCTGAGGTCGCAGTCTGCTCCCCAGTAATGATTTGGTTGGGGATTTAAAGATTTGCGGAAGTATTTTTCAAGAATTTAAGAGTTGTGTAATATGGTGCCAGATTGTGTAACCTTTTTTGATATTTATTTTAAACTAAGTTATCCAACTAAATTGTAGGTGAAAAATTGATTCTAACTCATATCTAAGCCTTTAAAAATACACAATAAGAGTAGTATATAGGTTTATTTGTCATCATGATAATAAAATGTCTTTAAGTACTTATTTAAATAACGCATTAAAAACTTATATAATTACGAAGAAGGTCAACATATTTTCCCAAGGCCGATTGTGGGCGATACCAAACCAGTTCAAGTGGCTTGTTTGCTATGTGGAAATTCTGTAGGCAATTTCAGTTCCCTTAGTTGGTTGGTAACCCCACTATTATTCAGTTTAAGAATAATAGGAAGCTCCTAAAAGTTTCCTCTCCGTAGTGCCCTAAAAATTGCGCCAAATGAACTTATTTGATACGGCTTGACAGCGTCCCATTATGTGTCACTGTGTTATGGCGAAATGGTGGTGTCACAAAGTCAATTATTTTTGATGTACGTAGAATCCATTCATCATTCTTGCCTCTTTCCATTATCTTATGGGGGTCAGCATCCAATTAAACTAGACTTGACTAGATATCGCTCCCACCGTTCACTGTGCCATCCAAAGCTCCTAGACAACGACAATACACATAGCTATGTATGGGCGAGTCTGTACGTAGACTTGAATACATATGTAGATGATTCTAGATCAACCGAGTTAACGATTTGAAGCACATTTTTTAAGCTTGTTTGCCTGTTCAAATGTAGGTTGTCTGTATTTTAATAAAAATTTTACTACAAATCGTCAAATAGTTTGCCTAAATTAGGATTTAAGAAATGAAATGATACTCTTTTTGTACCTGCTATGCTCTCAGACAAAATAATACAAATATAAAGTTGCACCTAGAATCCTATTTGCAGATCACAATTTTCATAAGCATTATTTAGCCCAAAACGTAGCTTCAACAGGGATAAAGCCTCAAAACTTAATTAAGCGTTCTCGGCTGAAGTCTATTGCCATTTTTTTCAGTCTCCTTCAATGTGACTTTGTTGGAAAAGAACCGAAATACTTTTCACGCAAGTACGCTGTGTCAGTATTGATTAGTCTTGCCTGACTTATGGACATTTTTGACTTAACTGCCTGGGAAATGGTCTGCGAATCTCGCTTTTAGTCTAGGTGCGACTTTAGTACCTATTGCTTTCTACAGCTAGGGCGTTGTCAAATTTACGTTGGCACCTATTGCCTGTTTGTTTAGTACTATTAATTAATTAATTAAGGTTTGACCTATTGTACTATTTGTTTTTGTAAAGAACTAGCTTTTGCCTATTTCCCTGTAACTTTTCTCTTGAAAGTAAATTCTAAGAAGAAATTTATTCTAAATTTATTTTTTATTTTTTTATCATGATGACAGATAACAGGTTCGAAAATTACTTAAAAACTTCACCTGTTTAATAGGTATTAGTATAGATTTTCCTGGTTGAAATACTAAGTTGAAACTTAATTTGTCTTTTTCCTTGGATTTTTACCACGTGATAAAAGCTCAGTTTTTTATTAATATTGTTCCTGTGTTTAAAAACAACGTTTATACAGGTTTAAATTCCGGGTTTCCTGTTTTGCAGAAACAAAGGGAATAACCGATTTTTCAGTTGCCAGTGTTACAAATGCTTTGCTAATTGAATTATCAGAGGAACTAAGTAAATATACGATTTTACCGCCCCTGTGTAAAGACTAGCATTGTATTGTGTGTGTTGTTTGTAGAGACGATGTTTGCTGAAAGAGAGTGTTGACCAAGATTGATTGATGCAAAACATGCATATCCCATTATTGAAAAATTTCCATAGATAAATTTTACCGAAACTTTGTCTTATACAGAGGTAAAGTTGGTAGTTGATGTAGGAAGTAATATAAAAAATACTCATCCAATTTTAGGTATAGTAGTACAATACTACTTTAACCAGTACAATACTACTTTATCACTCAGTGACATTGGCTATATTTTAACACACCCGTGCGAAGTCAGGGCGAATCGCTAGTCTTACATGAAATGAATCTAAATGTAGGGTTTCACTAAAATGATAAAATGTGTATGACGTCAGTTTTTCATACTTCTTTATAAATAATACTGATTACGATCGCCTGTAATCTTAAACTCTTAACAAATGTAACAGCATTTTCATGTCACTTAGAGCCAAGAGATAACTCGAACTCGACTTTTACAAAGTTTATTTACATCTTTTGTTAATGGTCACTATTAAAAAGTTATGATCAATTATAAATTAACCGTCCATGTTTTTTTTTTTTTAGCTTTTTTGTATTGAAATTGTGTGCATTTCATATAATATGCCGTTTCTTTATCAAACAGTCCGTCGATGCGTCTTTTTTAACCGACTTCAAAATAGGTGGTTCACAATTCAGTAGCATTTTTTTTTTGTACTTTGAGATAATTTTAGCAGAAATGTTTCACTTCATTGCTGTCACTCCAGATGGGTATTTAGTAGAGCAATACTGTTATGATATTATTTACATTATTATAACTATAAGTAACCAACTGTTTTCCATTACCGCACATACAAGTTGGCAGACAAACTGTTTAATGTAATAAATGCCTTTGTTTATAGAATATTGAATTTATCACAGCATTATTGTCTATAGAAATATAGCTCGTTTAAAAAAAAAATTATGTGGGCATATGTAAATGTAATGTAATTTAAAAAAAGAAATGGAGAAAATAAGTCAAAACTTAAAGATGACGCTTGTTCTCTTTGGCTGCTATTGAGTAAGCAGAAATAAATATAATAACATCTCCTGTAATCCAATCTCTCCACTGCTATGATCGGTTTAACAGTTTAGCCGTAAAAAGGTAAGGCAAAGAGTAACTTACACTTTTTCAGATTTAGACACATAAAAGTATCGTAGATCGATCTATCTACTACAGGATAGGGGTAGGGATTTTTTTAAATATTTTCTTTGGTCGGTCCTTCTTATTCAAGACATTCTTGTTTACAAGTAATAAACGAACTAAGGCATAATCATAATATTAAATGTACCGCAGACAAGATCTACATTGGTCTGATTCACATTATCACAGTCAGGGTGTGGCAGATCGTTGACTATTCATAGCAGCTTCAATTATGACCAGTTTAGTGGGACAACTTTGTAACGTTTTTTCTACATTTTACTACTTTTATTTGTCATCGTTAAATCAATTCAAATGTATTTTTTTGTAAAATAAATTTTATTGAAATTATACATTGTAATTGATAATAATTTATTGGTCCCTTTTAAGTATTGGCGTTGTTTTTTAGTATTAACTGCACATAACAGTAAACAAATATATACTGTAGGTACTAAATAATATTTATACATACTTTAGCAATGCAAATCAGCGGCTTTGCGTCAAACAAATCGACTATCCGATACTAGTTTTACTATAACTAATTATTTCCCTTCCAACTAAGTGCGTGTGTCGGCAAACTATAAAAATATAAACCTACGTTTAAATAGGCTGTCAAGATTAAAATAAGCTTTAAATATAGCGTTGAAATTATATGTAATTTAGTACCGGCTGGACGCCCGTTGAGCTTCACAAAGGTCGTCTCTTCAAGACTACAAGTGTACGCGTAAAAAGTAAAAGTATTGCCGTTCAAGCTGTTTATTATTCGAGTGATATATAAATATACGTATACATATGTTAATGTCTTGTTGTGTAAGTTTATATTATTATGATTTTTGTTACGGTATGACATTTTTTTGCGATACACAAAAAGAGTTTCATCTTTTATATTCTTACATTCAGAATGGTGCATTCTTAGAAATAATAACTGGCTATATACAGAAAGGAAAATGTTTGTAAATAATAGTCTAGACAAGTAATTCTAGTGCATGTGTACTTACGATGCGCACGCAGGTGTAGTAGGTAATGTGTCAATTGTTACTAAACACACTAAGTGACCAACTTTCCGTTTTGTTTCAGGTAAAAATCTGCTTAGTTGGACATCTTTGGAGACATTTCCAGTGAGTCATGCCCCGGGTAAAATGACGCTTTTTAAATGAATTCCCAAAGAAAATCCCTTTTTCAGATAAAGTGTTGATGGATTCCGATAGCAAATCAAGATAGTAAGCCGGAAAGTTATGATTCTTTATATTGAATTTTTAATGAAGATTGAACGTCAAAAAAAAGGCTAGTGATCAATTGAAATTTCACTAATGTTACTTTCGATTTCAATGGTGTCAAAATACACTAGAGTTGTAATAAAAGTGAAACAAGATTTCTAAGCTTTTTACAATCGCGACTGGTCAGTTTTTTTTTTTACTTGAGTGAAAAATCAACAACAAGTCTGTCGTCCTGTGCTCAGACATGATAAATATTTATTTAATTGGCTCGGTGAGGCCGGCTATACGCTATCATCATTATTTAATGCCAAATCGCAAATTACGCAATGTATGTTTGTTTCCTCGCTAAGAGACGATTGTGTAATATGCAATTTGCCTATGTGTGTGCACGCTTTAGTCAATTCGTTAAAAAGCGTCATTTTAGTGTAAATCTTTATTGAGATATTAATTATCTTAAATTAAAAGCATGAAATTGAGTAGATCTTTGATAAAGTGATATATTCTAGGATTTAAATAGAGAAGACACTCTAGAGTAGCTATATATTTTTAGATTGAACTCTTATTTATTGAATTATTTTATTTTGTCAAATAGATACTAAGATAAAGGTTACCTAAATAATCGTTTTTCTAGGAAGTTTAAGTATTGTTAATAACTTCAGTTTTGACAAAGACATTAAAAAAAAAAACTGTATGACTGACAGACAATAACGCACAGAGCATTCCTTTAAAATCCTTAAATAGATAATCATTAGAAAAGTCTCTCCCACCACCCGTCTCTATACAAAAATTATATTTATAAATACGGTTATGTGATTTAATTTAAAAAAAAAAAAAAATTGTATACCAATAAACTTTTTGCCCGCAACATCGTGTGAGTAGAACATGATGACATGATGTCGTGTCATTTCAAGTCAGTCGAAATCCCTCTAGTTTCAAAGCTGTTTTCTGTCTGCTCCTTCTAAAAGCTCACAGACAAATCGTCTTTCGAATTAAAATGAGTAAGTATTGACTGTTTAGTTAACAGTTAATTAATTTAACGATCTCGTTTATTTATTTTAATTTTCCTCCAAACATTATGATTGCAATTCCTACATATTTAAATCTAACCACAGCCGGCAAATAGTTGCCAATTTGCTGAAAAAACTGTTTACGTGTATTTTTATTAGTTTGTTTATAAAATTATCGAGGTTCATTATTTATATAAATCGTTTATTTTTATTTATTGAGTTGAACATAAAATTATTATGTATCGAGGAAAAATTAAAAATCCCACTTTTAAAATATATATTCACTCAATTCTTATGCTTCAATAGGATATCATGAGATATATTTACCTATTTCCTTACCATTATAACTTGTATGCAAGTAAAAACACTACAATAATATACTTGCATCTCACAACACCATGTTTAATTTTGATTTGACAATAGCCTATCTTTGGAGGTAAATACATCAAAAATATCTGTGTAACATGAAATTTCGAAACAAAATCCCTAGAGTTCTAAAATATTTAAAGCTTTGCTGAAAGAAATGTGAAAACTAGTTTATTAGAACGGCGGAATATATACTATACTCTTGCTCATAAATAAGCTCGAAGTAGCAAATTAATATCCCTTGAGAATTCCTTATAAGTTAGTCTACCATTATTTACGTCTATTTTAGATCCAGATTACTCACCACATTCTAAAAAAACTTTTTATTATATTCCAATTTTTCTTTAAATAATTATGATTCATAAAATTAAGTTACGAAAACGAAACGAAATCAATCATATAATAATGGTTATGCAAAGTAATAACAATGACTTCTTCTTCGATTCTAAAATATAAAGAAAAAAAATGGCAGAAAATTTATTTGAACTACATAAGAAGACTCCAACCTAGATCACATAAAAGCAGCATGTTAGCAGTGAAAATTATCTTTACAAATGCAGAGAGATACACTTACGCCATCTAGCGTTGAGTAGTGAAACCTTAAGTTCTGGAATACCCCGCTTGTAATAGTATGATTTATCCGTGATTCGTGTTTTCATGTAGTCATTCTGTCTTTTATTATTTAAACCTCATGCAGTTTTGTTATCCTTCAGTACGTTAATGGTTAGCCGATGATTTACATTGTCATAGTCGAATAAATTTGGACTTCTGGAATCAATTGATCATTTATAGCCGGCCTTGCATGAGCCCGGATAGCTCAGTCGGTAGAGCATTGGACTTTTAATCCAAGGGTCCAGGGTTCAAGTCCCTGTTCGGGCGGCTCTTTTTGTTTTCATATATGTTATTTTTTATTATTTATAGATACGTATTACTTTTACTTTAATCTTTTAAATCATTTTAAAACTTGTTTTATACAATTTATTAAGGATTGAACATTGTATGACGCGGTATTTATACAATAAGAATCAAAAGAATCGAAAGAAACCGATTTTGTTTCTTTATGTTTATTGTTGTGTTACATAAAAACAATAATTTTAAATATTAGTGAAATGTTAAAATGCGCAAATAATAAAATAAAATCAGCGCCATCTACGAAATCTGTATGAAATATAAGCTTAGCACTATTCCCCGCTAATGTTAGGAACATAGTAGTTATTTAATGTACTAATAGATGGCACTGCTTAAAAGAGTGTAAGTTCTATCTATAATGTTAGATGGCAGTAGTAATCTATATAATATTTTTAATTATTATCTGAACAAAAAATATCGATCGAAAACCAGCTTTCTAGAATATCTCCAATTCTTGTGATAAACAACCCTAATAAATGGATATTCCTTTTTTTCGGATAAGTTTCATGTACTGTACTGTATCGATTGGTTCATATACTAATGAAGTATATTTATAGAATACAAACTAAATATTATGAAGAAAAAAAAAAACAGATCATGAAATAATCAAATAAAATATACTTTACCACACTAGCCATTTTTAAAGCGCATATTCCGTATTCGCATATAAAAAATTTTTAAACAGTTGCCGGATTCTGTTTATTAAACCTCGGTCAAGGTAACAGTTATACAACGGTTTCTAATACTTCGCTTTACTATTAAAATGTTCATAAAAAAAGTGTTAGTAAAATAAAGTGTCATCTCTAAAAATAGCACTTCTGATCGCATGTTTCAGTCCAAGAGAAGCAAAGTGGCAAGCCATTTTAAACTTTATTTTGAAGGCAACAAGCGTAAGTTTTTTTTTGTGACAAGTAAAGTTTAACAATGATTAATAGTTATTATTTTCATAGGTAAATAAAGTCTCAAACATTATCCATTCGATATGTCCAGCCTGTGGGTAGAAAGCTTTTGTTTCTTAATATTATGCATATTGCAACTCCAATATGCAACTTTTCCTATTTCATTCTAAAGACACCATTTCTTTTTGAGAAGTAGGTATTTCTATATATTTAAACCAAAAATATATATATATTATAAAGTGTAATCCCATTGCTGAGCATCGTTAAAAATTGAATTTAGTTTCGATCGAATTCAACATGTTTTTTAAAATAAGACACTACTATAAGATTGTATACATTTTATTGTAAACAAACATAACCTCCCACTCGGACTGTGTGTCTATAACACATGTTATGTATAATTTTTTATTCCCTAAGCTTTCGGCAGCCATGCCATACTAGCCAGAAACATGTTTTGAACATAAATTACCTCATAATGGCATTAGTATGATAATGAATAAAAACCGGTTAGTACCTAAGTTCTTATTATTTCAGTCTCTAAATATAAACAAGCATATTAACGAAGATCGTTTGAGCTGTTTTTGTCAAATAAACCATCTTTGAAGGCGTCTGATTAATAAATTAAATTGGTTGATTTTCTCTAGCCTAATTAACTAATAAACTATTTCCGAAGCACAGAAATGTTGATCCTCTTACTTTTTATATATATCTATCTTTATATACCAAGGTTTGTGGCTAGATTCTTACCCATTTATCATAATATTCCAGCATTGCAAACTGGGTGTAGGAACATTGGATATTTAGAAGACATAGGAATAAAACAAATATGTACTTAAATCTACTTTTGAGTCGCCTATAAAGTGAGAAGTTATGTACCACTGAAGCCCATCAAAATCTAAAAGTGTTTTTGGTTTATCCTGTACCTATACACATGTTTGTATTATATATCGCAAATGATACTTTTTATTGAAGTTTACATCATCCTTCATACCTAAAAAATTAAAAACTTTATTGATTTTATTTTGAATGAAAGATTACAATTTTATCACGGCTGACTGCCGAAACAAAGTACCACGTCTTTAAGATAGGGTCGTATTCTTGTTTGTTCATCTTGGTGAATTAATAAAATTATAGTTAATAGAGAGAAAAATAATCACAAACGCACGATTATTACAATTATTACTTGATTATTGCGCCTTTGTAGGTTAAGTAAAATTATATTTATTGTTCATAGTATATTCTAGGAAGCAAAACTGCAATGCGGTAAAAACTACACAGTGCAGACATTAAAAATGTTTTTTTTTGTTTACTACAACAATAAACAGATGGTGATACAAGCAGCACTAATATAAAAACTGCAAACATTGTTCATTTTATTTGTTTTGAAAATGTGTATAGACTCTGGTAGACAGGTTACAATAAGTTTTATTTTTTCTTTTGGAAAATCCAAGTTTTGTTTGTTAATTTTTTAATGACATAGCTGCATATTTTTAAATAATTGATTCGCTAGGTATACACATTTTCATGTATTGTGTCCAATAACTTTGGCGACATTATTTTTGCAAACGATTTTTCTCGTAATTGTCAATTTTTCTAAGGGCGAGTGATGGTTCTTCGTCGTCAAAAACAAAAACTTCATGTCATGAATGACCGCCTTTCAAGAAAAAAAAAAATGTTATTTAAAAATTAACCTTATTTTTATAGTCAAATTATATGACTATTTCATTAATGTTTATTCGATACTTACAGTAAATCGATTACCACCCACATTATCATGTTCGATTTGAGGTCGTGAAATTATTACCCGACGAAAGCGTTTTGTATTGTAACAATAAAAAAGGTTGTATAAGCTAGAGATATCCCTCTGTACAAATTCAAGTCTTCGGCAAAATTATAAACCAATCAATTACTAGAACCTTCCAGTCACGATTCCTACATAATTTTCAATAAAAAAATCAATTTAATACTATAATTTTAAGCGAAAAGTACATATCGAGTAACAAAAGGTTAATGTTATTAATTAGTTTCTAGGTACCAGTGGCGTATCCAGAAATTAAGTTTGGGGGGAGGGCAAGACAGTTCAGCCCTTTACAAATGTTAAGAATTCTTTTGAGATTGGGCTTGACCTTGCTAATTTTGGCTGTTACTATGTAAGGGTTAGAAATCCAAAGAACTCAGGTAGTTTTTTTTGGGGGGGGGGGGGGGCTTGAGCCCCCTATCCCCGCCCCTAGATCCGGTAGTCATAGGTACCATGTTACAAAACTGTTACATAACAAAATGACCTACCGATACGGAAAATGTTTTCCTTTTTAATAGGACATGATTGAAGAATGAGACATGTGTCTAATTAATTTGAATAATAGACAGTTATGTAGGTAAGTATGCGATTTAAATCGACGCGTATGGCATGGATACATTTATACATGAGCGGGCAACGAAATGTTTCACTCCTTGTTACTCATGAGAACTGGTGGTCAAACAACCGTTGGGAGGTATCCTCATGTGCGCTACAAAATTATTTTTATTTATTTCATATCATCATTAAATTTGACATTTTATAATAACCAAGAATCGTCGTTTTGATACACGCTAATCTACGAAACGAATTCTAATGATGTATTTATGCTTAGTTCAGCTTGAAAGATAGGTGAAATAGTATTGGGCACGATAAGTGGCGTAGTCTAGATCTAAATATATCGGTAACGAGTGAAGCTGAGGTGGGAAACTTGTATAAAATAATATGTATTACTCACCACCGCTGTATCTCATGTAATTACAAAAAAAGATTGATTCAATTATTTACGCCGTGTACAAAAAAAAACACATTTTTTTTTTTCCTTACGGTAACAAAAAGCTTTATTTTTTTTTTCACACTGTACCCACCGTATTTTAGGTTACATGAATCGATGCAACACATAATATGAAATGTACTTATGTGGTATCATGATTTGTGTAACTGTAACATCTCCGTTACGGTCGTTGTACTCGTCAATTGCGTTACGTTATGGTCTTGTAAACCTCTATTTTATATTTAATGCATGAAATAATCGCAAATGCTATTGTAACATATTGTTATTAATAAATCTTTTCATTTCAATTATCCGGCTGATTTGACACTGTATAGATTATTTTAAGCGTGTGATTAACCGTACTTCAAAGTAAATAATGTTGTATTGAGCTCTCTGCGGCTTTGTAAGCCGACGCTATTGTACCAATAAATGCCATGGCAAGTGCCAATAAATAAATTAAAATCTCAGATCAGCTAACGAAACTATAGTTAGGATCTGTAGTATGATATATTTATACATAATTATGAGGGCTCGCAACGCACTCATTATCCCTTAGCTGTTGCAAGCGTTTAAAGACTAAAAATAACTTCTTGCCATAAACATGCTACTCTTGTCCTAACTTACGTTTGAAGTAGACAGCCTAAAGTAGACTCAACGCCGCTTTTTACCATGTGTGTGTATCACGCAATACTTTGCATGTTGCGTTGCATCTACGCATCACACGTCCCGTACATAGTCGAACGCATAAACGGCCGTCAAATGTAAATAAATGACCGAGTTTTAATGTAAAACACATCGGTGCGCAGTTTAATAAAATCACTTGCAAGTGGGGCACGACATTTCTTTGTCCCGCTTGAAAAAGAATCCTTTTAAATATACATATGACAACGAGAGACATTATGGCATAGGATTGACATTTTGCGCAGTTCATATTGTAAGCGGTATGTAATATGTCTTTGTGATTGAATTCTTTTCTTTTGCGCGCATTCGGAACGTATTTGGATGTTTCGCTTCGATAAGACTATAACTTATTTGACCTGAATCCGGTATTGTTATCCCTAAAGTTTAATAGGGTAAGGTACTAACGTTATGTCCCTATTTTTAAGAAACACGACGGCAAATCATTAATACCAAAACGTAACAAAAATAAAGTTAAAATCAAAATTAATATGAAGTTTTTTATTAAATAGGAATATCTTTCGTCGAGAAATTCCTTAGTCTCAAGATTTGTAATGAAATGTTAACGACAGCTTATAAATAAACTTAATCTGAATGTTATTTGTAATTTACAGTGTCAAGAATCTCGAGAGGGAAAGAGATTAACAGCGGAAACTGTTTATACTTTTAGAATATCATCAAAAGCGTTCTCGACTTTATATAAAGGAGTCGTATTATGTTTGAGTATTATGGGATAAATGAGTTTTTTTTCTATCAGGATGCAAGAATAATAGTAACGGAAACAGTTTATATATGTAATTGGATAATTAAATAGTGATCTCACACTTTTCCGAAGCATTGATTTCCTTACAAGATTGGGCTTTCGAATTATAAATAGCTAACTCTTAGTTATTAAGAAATAAAGCTGTAAAACGATCAAATTGAATAATTGAAACAATAGCCATTAATGGAAAGCGAAAGGAAAACATTTAAAATTGTTGGAAATATACAATTTGTATAGTTTAGAAATATAATTTTCACAAAAGTGAAAGTCCAATTTGCTTTCATCCTTTTCTTGATCTCTCTTTGGCTTTGGTTATCAGTTCCATTTGTGGAGTGGTTCATTTATATTAAATTGTTTACTTTCGATGAATTGATTTCACTGATATCTTTATAGTTGGTCAATTTAGATTCTATTAGAAACAGCATAAAAAAGTTACTGTTTCTGTTACTAGAACAAATATTACTATTTCTCATCTGATTGTGGGGTAGTGCAGTCCAATGATGGCTACTCCAACATGATCAGTTCCAGTCATCATCATTATGCTAGCGTATTCAAGTGCATCTTCACGCTTTTCTTGCCTGATATTATATATGTATAAAACACCAGTAACAAATCCTTTTGAATTATTAAAAAAAGTCTTACGTAACACAGGTAGAGATGAAATTGACGTGATATCGCAATCCCGTAATTAAAACTGTATGCAAATATTGTAATCCAGAAACGGTAATTTGTGTTGTTAGTTTCGACTTTCTGCGTTACATAAGTATGTCGGTCGTTGTAAAGGATGGAGCACACCGAATCCGGTTGCGGTACGTTTGCGTGCGATAAGGAGACTATTAAAGTCGTCACACCAACGCTGCTTGCACGCGATATCGCAGATGAACCGCATTTTTTCTGACGTCTTTCATACAGTTTCATACTTCACAATTCCTAAACGCACGCACCGCAACCGTACTGCAGCCGGATTTGATGCGCTCCGGCCGTAGCAGAGGTGTGTATAGCTAGCTACTCTACTGACAACCGCGTGCGCACACTATGAATATCATTGTCGCACTATGAATGCAGAATGGCCGCCCTGTTATCACAGATAGGCATTATTACGTGACATGCAAATCGCAACCATTGAAAGGAAAATCATAGCGCGGCAGCTATCTAATAAATAACAAATATGCTTTTGTGCATTTTGTTCGTCGTCGTCGTCAGTATTGAGTACCTAGTTCTTGTTCTTCTTGAGTTATTCATGAATCGTTATCGTCTAAGGAACATCTGGGTTTTTTCTGTTTCCATGGTGCATATGGGTACTCGTATGTATGAAATGAACACGAGAGTAAGATCTGTCGCCACCAATAATGACAATTATTTGATTTAAATTTTGACTAACTTTGATATTAGTTTTGCTTGTTTCTTCAAAGTTACATGCAAGTACCTACTTATGCATAATTTTATGCATTTTTTGGTTTTACGGTTTTGGCAGTAGTTTGGTATTGTATCTGAATGAAGGTAATATATCGACTTGTAGATAATTTTCTGTGATCTAAAGTTGTTGCCCTTCTCTGAAATCGTTTGACTTGTGCAACCTTAACTACAGGGTAAAGTTGTTGGCCTCAATAGGAAATGACTGCAGCCGTTCCGAAAGTAATATCTTACTCGAATTTAATTGAATTCTCAACAGGACCTAATAACTTTTAGTTAAAGTGTAGTTAACTTGAAAGGAGATCTAAATTATGTAAACGCAAACGCGTGCATAAGTTATTATTACATGCGTTAAAATTTTTAGCTTCTACCTCTACCCAATTTACAAACTATACCTTTACGAGCTAAACAAAATTCGTTTTTCAGTAATGATATCATAAAATCCTATTTGTACCTCACTTGTACACTTCACCTATTTATTATTATTAGATACAACAACAGGAGAAACAGATAAAATCTTATTGCTACTGAACTGATATTAACTACTGCTCTTTTTCTTACCTTCGTATTTTTATCATTTATTTTCATTTTAAGATCTGGGAGTTTTATCAGTGTCCTTGCGTTTTTAGAGCAAGATAAAGAAAGTTATTTACAAGATGGATTACATACCTGTGGTGCACTGCCCCACATAGTATAACCTGAAAAAACATCCGCCTCTGATGATTCATCAATTTATACAATGGGATAATTGTTATGGCATAATGAGTTGCGTAAATCCAATTTACCATTTGTGCATTGTTGGCTTTCATATGTGATGTAAGTCCAACAATTTGATATTGTACATACGTACGATGTATTAAATAGAAATAGATGGTTTATTAAAGGTACGATACACAAAGTGAGTGGTGGTCATGGTGTGTCATGATAAAACATTTCAGGCATCAGCCCTTTAGATAATTAAGCAGTTAACGAAGCCTTGAAAACTCTAATGCCTGGTTGATGAGGAGTCACTGACAGGTTTCTCGTTGTCTTTAATTGAACTAAACATTTTGAAGCATAAATCAGTCAAAACCTGTCTTGGTCAAGTTTGGTGAAAGAGGCGCTCTAAGACCAATTAACTCATTCTCATCGAGCTATAATATTGGTCAATTAAGACCTACAACTAATTAGAGATCTTCAAGGCACAGAAGTCTCATATTTGCATGCTTGGGAATCCCTCAAGAAGATGGATTCAGTTGGAAAATCAGAAAGTTATATATTTACTCTCTCTCTTTATATTTACAACACATCAATATATTGGTTACATTTTACAGACAATGGTTGTTGTGGTTGAATCTACAAACCATAAATTGTAAAATGTTACCTTAACATAGATATCCAATAACTGTTATACCGAGTGACAGCATCCTTGGCATGTGGACTTTGGTCGTAAATTCAGCAAAATTGTCACCGCGAAACTTACCACAACATTGTGTTATCTATGCTCGAAGGACCATCGCAGTCAAAGGTGGCGTTAATTTTTGCTAACTGCATTAGTTTGCTGTAAAACAACATAACTGTTGACTAGCGTTGACGTTTTGCGAACACACTCTAAACGAGACATATTCTAAACGGTCCATAGCTTTGTAAGCAGTACCATAAACTTTACTGAGACAATATTCTTAGATTAAGACAAGTTTATACCCACGCAAAACCTCACTGATAACACGTGGCCCCTTTTCCGTCCAAATCTGAGGAAAGGCCTGAGCTCAAGTGAAAATAGGAGAGTTTTTAGAAAGGATTGTTAAATCATTGATTACTTCGACTTTAATTATTTCCGTAGTATTTTACTACCTATCAGTAACTTAGTAGAGGTTTTAATTGGCAAAACTAAGTTCGCTAAGCCTATTTCGCGAGTGATTAACACTAAAGTAAGGCTTCCTCTTTACAAGACCATTTGCGTCATAAGCCATAGTGCTTACATACAGTACTTCAATGTAGGGTTTCCAAAGTTCAACAACCTGATCCGCCTTGTTACGAGCTGCTTCGATGATATTAAACAAATTGTCAGTCATCCATGGTGCAAGCCAAATATTGACATTGCTGCACGTTCGTAGGCACCTTCAATGGCAACACCGGATACTTTCTGATATTTTTTCTCTTATTTTTTAAATACTAAAGGAATCTAACAACCTTACTTAACATTTACTCGAATCATATCTCCTATTGGTAAAACAGTCTGAGTAAAGTCCGTGCTTTCAGTTCTCCGATTATATTTGTCGATCCCTTGGGAAAGTCCTACAGGAACTCGATATCAAAAACTCAGAGTTGACTTAGCAAGGAAAATGTTATTGAAAATGTGTTTAGAAAACACTTAATCCACAAAAACTAAACTTATAATTATGGCGGTCATCGACCCAAAAAAGTAATGGTGTGGCACATCGCCATGATGTCAGCCCATCAATCATCGTGTTCGCATACGGAAGCAAAACTAGAAAGTTCGACGGACGAGCCCAGCCCCATAAGCTATGACCTTCAAATAGATATTAAGGGTTGGCTCGTAACCCTTCATCCGAAGTCCGAATCTTCATTAGAGGGATTGAAATCTCTAAAAATCGCAAGATCTTAAAATGTTTACATGTGGAATAAGTCGTCAAAAAATTAATGTAGAAAAGAAGGGGTAATATAAACCCACAAAATTTATGTATTTCGTCTTTTACGAAGACAAAATCAACAAACATACAAACAGTCTCTATGCAATGTTGATAAAAAGTGGTTAAAAATATAGAAACTCTTTAAGTGGGCGAAATAGTCATTCTAAGACTCCCTTAACATTTTTGTGATGGGGTCGGTCGTTGCTCCAAATCAGTCATTTCCACCCCACTTCCTGGTTCCAGGTTCAATGCACGACCTTCACCGTCCATCAGGGTGTCAACTTACTAATGATATTAGTATTTTGTTACATTGTAAGCATTCAACTAATCAGATTCCGTGTTTAACTACGCTTGTTTGCTTACGGAAGAGATTAAATTTGACTTGTCTTTTCTTTTACAAATTTAGGAAAAGTTTTGGGGAGGGTATTTTATAATGGTTTATAACGCATTTGATCAAATGTGTGTTTCACTATTTATAAAATTATGATATTCAATTTATTACAAATAAATATTTCCAATTATCCGGGTTACTGACATTTCTGTTACAATGAAATCAACATTGTTTATATCTCGTGCGATAGTTGCTCTAGTTTCAGACGCTCGCATTCGGGAATCACTAATTCGTGTTATATAAATTTACTCGGATGGACCGGACCAGTTGTTTTCGTTCGATCATTCGATAACATATATCAAAGTGGTATCTCTCGAGATTCGTCACATTCTAATTCAGTTCTACGTGGGTGGCGGCTGCTGCAACACTCGGCGCCTTTAAATTCAACGATCCGGAATCGTCCCTTCTGCATATCTGGGAATAATATACGTTTCATGAAGATTTTGTTAGATAATTAGTCATGATTTTAAGTTGTACGCGTTTGAAGTTTGGGTTGCCAACGTGCCGGCGCATAGTGATCCAAGGTTGCTTACTTTTGTACTTACATACGTTAAAACTGTCATCGAAATGAAGCCTCGGTTGAAGGGGAAATTAGGGATTCAAAATAGCTTTTTTATTACTAGGAAGAGATTTAATACGACACTTGTAAACTATGTTTTGTTTTCGAAAATATAGAATTTATTCGTATCGCCACCACTTGACATATTTAATTGCAGACTGTTTAATACAATTTGACATATCGCATTTATTATATCAGCGAACTACTATTTCGGATCACATGTACGACATAATACATATAACGTTTAGCAAATCAAGCTATTTTCGAATGGAAATTTACAAGTGTCTTCCACAAAATGTATTCTGAACTCGTGCTTCGGTAAATAATAAATATTTTACGCGGGTTAGATTCAAGGTTGCGATTAGATTAGCGTTAAAACTTTGATGTGTGTGGGCGGTTGTTTGTATTTTTACCAATTTTGTAGTGGTTTTTACGTACAAATTGTAGCAGCATGCTTACCCTGGAACCATCTTCAAGTGGTCCAACTTGTGCTTGTGTAAGTGATCTGCCGGGAGTGTCAAATTTCGTAGTAGTCTCAATTTATAGTTTTTTAAAAGTTATTTTCTTATCATGAAATTTGCTACTTTACTACAAAAACTTTAATTTACAAGTAGTCAATTGTTCTCGCCTGCTTCACATATGGCTGGTGTTCAGGGTTGAGGGTGATCGAGCTGGTGCCCTTAACGTTAGCCCCTTACCTCGCTTTATTTATTTATCAACGCAATAGTCATGACCTTTTCAGAACGTTCACCTCTTTGCAGACTGAAAAGTATCTCAGATCTCGATAATTTGATTGAGTCTGAATAAATTATATTTTATCGAGAAATTGGTTTATATCAAAAAAATCATTTTTTTATTTAATCAAATATTTAATTTTATTTGATCAAATATTTAAAAAAGGAAAAGTCTACATACTTTTCCTAGCTAGCTAGCTCTTAATTATTGTTTGTTATTCTTTTTCTTAAATAGGTTTTTTCGAAAAAATTACAAAGGTTTATAGTTATTGCCTTATTTATTGATGCTTTAAAAAAAGTATCCAATCTGTTACAGCTAAATTAGTTTTATGGCACCAACAAATCTTACTTAAGCCCTCGATAGAAATAGATTGTACAATTTGCTTGAAAGATGTGAAGGAAAAGAGTAATTGTTGTGGAATTAATAAGATGATTCTGACCTAGTTTTTAGATGAGTGAGCTTTATCATAGCCATCTAGATTTTTATAAATAATATAGCTCATATCCAAGGTTAGTGCTGTAAAAAAGAGCGAATTGAAATAATAAAAAACAAAGATTTAGCAGTGATATATTGCGGATGTCGAGTGTAAACGGCAATCTTATTATTCAAGTGCCATTTCATTCTGGGAGACCTTCAGCTCAAGATATCAATTCCTCTGTTGCTTTGAATATGAATTTGTATGGTGAGAGGGTATGAGATCAAGAAGGTCAGCTTTCGTTTGAATCGATCGGTCAAAGTTGCCTTCTTGAAGTCGAAATTAACGTTCACAATATTTGAGTTTTTGAATTCAAATTTTAAACACCATTCCTCAGAACGGTTGATGAGGTGACATAAAAATTCCGAAAAAATCGTTTATATTAGGGAAGGGAATATATTTTTTTAAACTATGTCTCACATTTGGAATGGTTTCAACTATCCAGTAATTTAATTAGCTGCATGTCACAGACTCGGGTTAGATTAGACACCTCTGGATCGTTTAAAATAATTTATTCTGTCTTGGTAATTTTCGTCCAGGAATATAAAATGTACTGATGTCTTGTAACGTTCTGAATTATTTCTGTTTTCAATTTAACGTTTCACGTGCATTCCGACCACTCATATTGGATAGATCTGTTGATTCTAAAGAGCATAGAAAAACTCGAATCGTATATGAAATAATATTGAATTTCGTTTGTGACCATGACTGAATCACTCACATCATCTCATGATAAGGCAGTCTTAATAATAATGTACATGAGTGAAAAAATTATCTTACCTGAGAAACAAAATAGTTTTTTTTTTGCTTTATGAACTCATCTGTTGCGGTTAATGCGTAATATGCGAGTATATGTGATATTTAATGTTTTTGTGGACTAATTAATCATTCTTATGTATGTAAATTAGCATTATGTTAGTCATAATGGTTACGTTATTTATACCTACAGATATAGAGCTAGCGGTAGGTAACAAGAAATTTGTTTTTATGTTGTGTTAGATTACAGTGGGTCAGAATGAACGTGACCACTGAATAAAGGACGATTATTCTCGTGAGCACGGTCTAGTGCCTCTATTAATATAATTTTACGAATAACGAATACCGTCTCTGTTACTTGGTTTGTAAAGGTAAATTTCCTGTGTTATAGAATTCCCTTGGTCCTCCGCGAGTGGTTCTGTAGATATTATCGCTGCGCACGCGCCACAAACGACCGCTTGTATGATTTACATCGTTTCACCATAAAGGGTACTATTGTTGATCTCGTGCGGCATTATCCAAGCTGTCAGGATTACACAATCGAACTATTTGTCGCTCTTCTAGAAGGTTATCGCTTCATTGAGTTGTTAAACACTAAGATGCGCTATGTTCTTGTTAAAGAATTTGCCATTGTTTTAAAGATTAATTCATTATTATTATTGTAATCTCTTACTTAAACTTTTAAACAATTGAAAATTAAAAATGCTATATCTTTTTTGTGGAGGACAAAGATAAACAAATTAAATGCTTTATTTCTTGTATGTATCACAAACCTTTTGTTATTGATGCATTTTTGTTCATATGGCTTGAGGTTGAGATTAATTGTAACGATATAATTTTAATTCCATTAGGCAAATGGTTCCTAAGTTCCATATGATGAGGCCAGAGGATAAAGTGCATAATGTGTTTTTAATTATTCCAGCCAGCAGTTCACTGCATGAAAATGCAAGTTTAACAGTGCCGGCATTAGTTGGCGTGTTGACATGAAAAGCTGTCATTTTCTCTGATGAGTCAGAGCTGACCGCAATGCGCTTTATGCAAGTAATAATGACTTTGATTTTTATTGTCATCATAAAATACATAGTAGGTACTAAAATCTGAAATGGTGTTCTCTTGTTAATATGGTTGAGTTAAAGTATGTTAACAATGATGTCGTGAAGGTGACCGTGCAGGTTAGGTTACACATAGTGAAACCTTTAAGAGTGCAAACTGACAGTAAAACAGCAAGTTGCAATAGAACAAAAGCGACGACCCTAAGCTAAGCTTCGCATAGAAATTTCCCTACAAACTATCATCCCCATTTTTTCTCGCTTAAGCATTGAATTAAAAAAAAGACTTTCTGAGCAGACACAAAAATCAATATTTTTCTATATCAATATTCTGATAGATTTAACGACGCTTTACTAGGTCCTAGGTTTTAATAAGTTTTTACCATGGGTCTAGGAATTCTTCGTTATCTCTCAGTATCTTTTTACAAGCAACCTTAAAAACTACTTTATTAAAATACATACTTAAATATTAAAAAAATATCAGTTTTAGGATTATTGATTAACTACCATAGCAAGACTTGTTTTAATTTTATTAGTGAAATGTAAAACAATTTGGCACAGGCACATTCTTAATAAACATAGAATATTGCTGAACCAATAGTAAATAAAGTTAAAGAGATAAAGTAAAAAGTTGGAATAATGAATGTTTATGTATCGCAAATACTTCGTCAGTTGAAGTACTTTTCTTCTTGAGTTTAAAAAAGGTTAAATAAAAGTAAAGTTTTATATTTTAAATGCGAAAACAACAAAGGAGAAAATGTTTGGTCGCGCAACAATTTAAAAAAGTTGAAATGTCTTAAGAGACCTTTTAAAAGTATTTTCGGTATGGCAATTGATGCAATTTTACCGAAACTGACTGACGTAAACAGGTCAAAGGACTTTTAAGCCTCTGTTTTACGTATTTTAGCAATTAATAAACGTTATAGTTTCCTCACCGCTGATTTTTTTGTTTAATACTTTGCAGTAATGATGCCAAAAAACGTCGAAATCGTATGCCATGATTGTATTTCTTTGCATTTCGATCAATCTAAAAGTAGCCTACTGCAAATTTTTGTAATATACTCTATGGCCAAATGGCCATCCATTTACATCCATTGTCATACATTTGTTAATACTTGAAAGCTAATTTGAGTAATAGACAGAGAGATCCTAGTGATAAGATTGTTTTTGTTGCAAAGTCTTCCGTACGACCTCCAGGTGCATAATGCAGTCAACCTCCTCAATTATCCGTATTTATGGTACAGTAAACATATAGAATCACGGAAATTAATATTCTCGACGCGGATGTGGCCCACGCAATTGTAAAATAATCCACTTTTATATTTAAAAAAAAACATTTGCACCACGGAAATGATTATTTGACCTCTAAAGGCAAAAGTCGTAAGGTTTTATGCAAATCACTTAAATGCTAACAATTTCATATTAAAACTTAAACAATTTAAAAGATAAATTACGCGTACTTTACAACTTCTACGAAAACAGTGAATAATTAATGATATTATTTTGTTTAGTTTTATAAAATCTCTTTTCAAACCGCGACTTAAAAACCAAGAATAAACGAGATCGATAATGTTTTTCACTGGTTTTTTTCTGTCTTAGGATGGCTTTTATTTTATCTTACAAAGTATACAAAAAGAAATGTAGTTACCGCGATATCAACACCAACAATGAAATTCACTTTGTTGTCAATCTTCGCTAGTTAGACTTTGTGTTAACATATAGGAACATGTATTATTAACACTAATTTCATCCTATACTTCCTTGTAAAATACGTCATAAGTACATGTCTGTTGCCAATCTAGAATATTCTGGTAACTAATACTTTATCTACATAGATGGTACTAGACCGTATTTTACTGTTCAATATACCTGTAGGTTTCAATTGTCAGTCACATTAACTTATTTTTGGTTTGAGGCAAGGTATTCTTATTTGCCTTACCATATTTTGTGCTATTATTATAGCAAAGCATATTTGTGATTCTTTGACGTGGTTCACTCTGCTAATTGCTCGGTTGTCGCCCACTTCAAACTAACTAGCGACTTTGCCATTGGTTTCTTCTTAGCAATACACTCCATGATTGGCATTTGAATCGCTCAAATCATTATTTACTTAGTTGGTTGTAAACCCGACTGATTTATATCGTCGTTAGATCTCAAACGCTGTCTTGATTACTCTTTGTTGCATTGCCGTTTTAATTAACTCTTATTACATCAGATGGACTTCGGCCAACTGTTAATCACAAATGACAACTTTATCCTCAACTATTTATACATTGGCGGTGCTTATGTTAACTATGAAGCGAACAATAAAATGATCTTAATGGGGAATGCTTGCTTGTCGTTATCCCCCTTTGATACATACTGGTCCCTATATATTGCCACTAACTACTTACTGCTTATGTAAATCTTCACCCTGCTGTGAATGCTCTGCTTCGAACAGTTATGTTTACTATGGTTTATCATAACTGAAGGTGTCCTAAGGCGGAAACTAAATGAACCCAGTAGCCTAACATTAAAATAATACAAAAATTAGACTAGCCTATTAATAGCATTATCAATTCTTGTTCCATTGTACTATGTCTACTTATCTGCTCCATTTCTTGTGTGTTTTGCTTTAGTTTTTTTACAATGTTTTGGTTAATTAATAATGGAGCAGGTATGTAAACATGGTTGTCGATTGGAGTGAATGGCTAGGGCTGTGGTGACGTGCTGGTGTGTCGGCAGCATCAGCGGGCTGGCGCTGGCGCTGGGTGGCAGCGGAGCCGGCAGTCCTGCAACGGAGACCAGGGAGCAGACTGCGACCTCGTCAAGAGCACCATCTCCACCGCCGATCGACAGGCAGCCACATTCCAGGTAGCGCTCCACGCTCGGAACGTTTTTGGCTTCTTTGGATGTGGTTGTTGTTTTTTTTTATTTATTTATTTTGTTGTCAGTCAAGAAACGTTAGCTCTCCTTTATGCATTCAAAACAAACTGGCGAATGGGTTTATGTAGTAGTATATACTTTATCAGTATAAAATAAAAAGTGCACAATTATTAAAGAAGTCAAAAGAGAGCTCGTGTTTCGTTCTACGAGGGAATTGTTCAGGTGTTGGTACTGTTTCCGTTTACACTCATTTAATGTGGGTCACGGTTTCACAATACCCGTGCTGTATTTTGAACGTTCCTAGCATGTTTACCGTACTCGTTGGTTGGTTGGTATTTATATTTGGTGGTGATGGTAGAGTTTTTGTTTTTCGTTGTTTTCTCTTTTGTTCCTGTACATTTGATTTGTTGTGTGCTGTATATTGTAATCTTGTGTCTTATCTCTTCATTGTTGTATGTTGTTCTTTTTTTTATAAATTCACTTATCTGTCTGACTTTGGAATTGGTATAAAATATTATTTAATTTGACGGTTAAGTACGCAATGTTGAATTTGAGGGCAAATCGTTAACAATGATTATCGTAACAACATTTACTTAGCGACAATCATCTTGTAACTTGTGAGATCAAAAATAATAAGAGATTTTGCATGTTTACAGAAAAAGTTAATGTCATGTCGTTGAGCGTCCATTTTGAACCGGCCACAAAATGTGCTGATCATCACTTAAACACACGATCCATAATTCGATGGTTCGCTGCAGAGGCTTGCGTCATGGCCTAAGTATAGAATTTACTGCTGTCAATAGCGTGGTACTGTAAGAATTTTTTGTTACCAGGTTATTGACTTGCGCTCAAATGTCACGGCAAGGGTAAAGCCTCTCGGCTGGTGGGATTGACGTTTTAGTTAGACTCGCGAGATGCAAATGTTTTTTAATTAATTTGCTAATCTACATATATCTGGTGAATGAATATTTGAGAAAATAAACTATGATCTTTCAGGTTGAGTTTGGAGTATGTTAATAAGTACATATTTGAATTTAAAAAACATTTGAATTTGAAATAAAATACATACTTTTCTTGCACCCTTTAACTTTTTACACGGTCCACTTACAACCCTAACAGGGGTGAAATTCTAATGGTGGTTAGACAGTGCTACGTTTACGAGAAACAGTTGAAAAAGAGCATTTCAAATACAGGGAAATAGTCATAAAAGTGAAACAAAGATTTAAGGGGGGAGCCTGATTTAGAAGCTTCGAAAAATCGATTTTTTGAAGGATTTTTTTGGGAAGGAAAAAAATATACGATTGGAATGAAACTTTCAGGTTTTATTGTTGTATATTTCAACAGTCTTCTCAAATTTTTTCATGAAGATTTAAGCAATATTATGCCCGGGACAAGAATTTCGCCGAGGCGTCTCGCGAGCGCTTTTGTTGTGCGGCGGGAATGATGCAGGTCGCAATTTTCATCTGAAACAAAAAACCCAAAAATATTTTTATTCCTGAATAGTATAGCTTCTAGTTAAACCAAGAAAATTGATGAAAACGTTCAAATTTCAATAATTTTTAGTGAATTGAAAAAAAAGTTCATTAAAAAAAAAAAAAAATTGACTTTAGATTGTTTAAAAAATATGTTAATCTTAACTTTTTCAAGGTTTTTTAGGTTCAACTAGAAGAGAATTTCATCCCGAATAAAATGCATTTTGTTTTATTTCGATAGGACGTTTAGTTTTTTCCCTATCTTTCCCGCCAATTAGGAAAAATCGTAAAAATGAAAACTCGAGAAAACGTGCGTCAAAGTTTTCGTATATGAAAAATCGTAATTTTCTTAAACTTACCGCGTTATTATGCTAATCAGCGATTCCTGGTCCATAAAGTAAACCTTCACACTCTTCAAAAACCTGGTTTGTGCCCTGTTGTTCGAGTCTGCGGGCTGTTCTGGCCTCTTTACTACACAATGAATCGCGCCTGTTTTGTCGGGTGACGCGCTCCTCGTCGGCTCTCTTGGCGAAATTGTTACATTGCTGTCCAATTTTTAAATCCATCAACTGCATGGTTTTCAATGCTGCACTGTAGCCTTCGTTGAACATTCCTCCAGCGATGTAAGCAGCAATTTCGATGATTTTAATGCCTGAGTGAAGGTGTTTAGGTGTCATGCACCACACAGTGGAATTGAACGACTCGTTCGCATTTTGTGTGTGTCCACCCAAACACCTCGTAAGCAGCTCGTCCTTGGATAAGTCCTCGTACACAGGACGAATGTGCTGCTCGACATGTTCGTCAATTAGACGTGGTGGATGTTTAAAAGCCGCCATTATGAAACTGATTGCCGTGGAATTTACGTTTCCGTGGCTTTCCACTGCGTTCACTTGAAGATTTGCTCACTTTTGGATAGCTCTGCATGATTTGAAGACGTTCACGTGCCGAAAGACAAATCGAAACTGAACCCAAATGCTAAATGTAGCTTTGCTCGAACCGACGCTGCCAGGTCACATATACCGTTATAATACATACTTTTATCCCTACATAGCTCTACAATGACCTTCTGCGAACAGTCAACAGTCCCTCGAAGGACCGTTATTCTGTTTGGATCATAACACGAACAATAGATCGAGGGGCGGAGCGCGCGCGCTCCGAGCGATCCGGCCGCTCGTATATACCTGCTCGACGCTTGCCGACTCTTTCTTCTATAACTCCGAAAATATTGCGAATTTCCGTCTGAAATTTTGAGGACACATTCT
Organism: Choreutis nemorana; assembly: GCA_949316135.1. Classification (NCBI taxonomy): domain Eukaryota; kingdom Metazoa; phylum Arthropoda; class Insecta; order Lepidoptera; family Choreutidae; genus Choreutis; species Choreutis nemorana. Next base: position 9,589,027 of record OX438598.1, read on the forward strand.
TAGATAGTTTAGGAAGACATTTATGCAAAAAAAAAAAAATCGATTTTTTGAAGCTTCTAAATCAGGCTCCCCCCTTAAGTGGCAGGTAGTTTGTATGAACTAATAGCATATCCGATCAGAAATCTAGATGCAGCTGTACCTAGCTTACCTTACCCAAGAAAAGGAAGGTAGTGTCGAACAGTAATTACTATTATATATCAATAAAGCTTGCTGTAATGGCTAGTAATAAAGTTCTAAACTTTCATATATAAATTGTTTAATTATGGTTTTGTACCTTATTATGGGTAAATCCATACAAATGTTATGAAGTGATCCTCCGAATATTGGTTATTTCAATGAGCTGCAGCAATCTAATTAAAAAAGACAATATTAGAAGGACAATGCCATGTTTTTTTTTGCTTGTGTAAAAATTTGGGATCACTAGCTTGTTCAAAGCTAAGCAGGTAAATCAGTGATTTAGAATAAACCTTCATAATTACCCGTTATAATCACCTAGCAACATCTAAGTATCTCAAGGTCCGAGACATGGCGAAAGCTCTGATCTCAATACCGCATAGATTTACAATTCGCTATTCTTCATTTTGAATGTACCTACCTTATGCTGTCAATCAGAGGTTAGCGGTTTAGTTGAAGTCGGAAGATTGGAATCATCTGTTTTAACTCATAACCTACTTGTTAACCTCTCAGGTTTGAATTATCGAACATCTTTACTTTTTTTATTCGAATGGGAAACATCGTTTTGTCAGTACGATCCGTGATGTATCGACCGAATAAATCAACTTTAAGAATCCAAAATGAACACGAAGCTGGTTTCATGTCGGATTCTTTCCAGACGTGATAAAAGCATTTCGAACCCGATGGTAGATTTAAAATAAGTTTGAAGTATTCTGAGAACTTATTTAAGTCCACTAGTTTTTAGGCTACGATGGTTTTTTACCATCAGACGAGCCATATGCTTATTCGCCACCTATGTGAAGTATTAAAAAAACGATTTGAAGAAAAACTTCGGGAGAGCCTCAAGTCGAAAGGTTCTCATTCTCCTTGACAACAAACCTTCAAAACTGGTATCCGCGCTTCATCCTTGGCAACGCTCCGCTTACGTCACTCATACGCCTGACACTGAAACCTATCCCGAGTGGTTGTAACCGCAGGCCGGGATGCGCGCGCGCACCGGACCGTGCAAGGACTCTGACGTCACCCACCGTGACCGTCCGACAAACCCAAACGAAATTACACCCTAAAACATATAGTGAAGGTATAGTTTAAATTGATAGCCTAGGACACAAATTCTCGAAAGTTTTGCGGTTATTGTATGTTCATGTATGTATAAGAGTAATATTGTGTTGCAAGCCGCTTAACTATAAGACTCTGGTGTAAATTTAAAGAAAACCAGAAAATATATGGAAACTAAGTTGTTACTGTTGAGCTTTAACTTAGTGTTGATTTATTGGACTAGAACCCACACGCTTACGAATTGAAAATTAATTAAACTGGTAGGCAATTTGCATGTTAGTGTGAAATGATTGAGCAAATTGTATTCGTATTCTATTGTTAAGTAAGCAAACGGTTTTTATGATTTTTTGCTCGTTTTGTAATTACAAAATCATTGTTATTATTTTGAAAAAAAAAACAATAAACATAAAAAAACTTCTTGTATCTGATAATTAAAACAGAAATTTAATTCCCATTCGTTAAACTTAATGCCAAAATATAAAATAACTGATTAAATATGCGAACTTGACCTAAATCTTTCAGACATTTCCTGATTTGTTTCTATTGCCCTTGAGCGTTCAGATATTATAATAGAAAATTCAAGCACTTGATAGAATCTAGAATATTCTATCGCACAGTTATTACTGACAGGGTCAATTAATAAATAAATATAGTTTAATAATAAGTTGTCATTAACTCCAATAAATCCTAGGTTTTGAACGCAGCTTTGCAATTTTTTTTTTTATTTATGTCAACTCTGAAGGTTAAGGATAAATATTGTAAAGATTTTTTAAATCGAATGACAAGTCACGTAGATTACCTCCTGCCTCCTTCATACACCCGCCACTCTGTCCCAACACTGCAACTCCTTTTCACCAGATCCATCCAAGAATCAACTAATAATGCAGCTGTGCAACGAAGCAAGCCGGACAGCCCACCGTCTTGGTACCCGCAACGAATTTAATCAAAAGCCTTCCTGTATAAACATTTACATACAGTAACATTAGAGTAGGTAAGAAAAACATTGAAAATGCAATATATCGAACAACCCGACCTTGTGCTGTATCCTATTCAAATGACAATATTATAGTAGGTGTTTCGTTATTGACAATATTGATGGATGCATTCTCTCATTTTCAATGGCCAACACAGCTTGCTGTCATGATAACTAGCCAAGTCGTAATTCTATTTGAAATCGCAAGTAATTTGTATGTATTTGATTACGACTACTTGTTCAAGCTTACCTTGTCCTGTTGCACTAGCAACTCATTTGCACTTTGCAATAATTAACTTTAGCACATATAAGTAGGCAGTACCTATCTCTATGATTGATATTGTTAATTATTAACATTGGATTATTTAAATGTTAAATAATTGTTTAGATAAGTATATTTTAGTTTCTCGTCTCTCGTATTAAAACTTAATATTAATTTGTTGCCTTACTTATTAATGAAGTACCCACTGCTTTTTAGTTTTTAGTTCCCCAATTTGTTTCTTATATAACTTACCATCTCCATTATGATAAGTACCTATTCATTATCTTATCAATAGTAGATACTTTTCCTTATAAACTCAGAATTAAACAGTTGATGACCTTCAATATAAGTAAAATCTGTCCAAATACGATACGATATATAAAGGGCACGGCCATAAACAGGAAAACAATGGAGATTATAGAGTGTGAAATAAGATGTATAGCTAGAGCAGCATCCCGTTGGAGAGAAACGAGGGCAAAACATAAGAACCGTGCCAGAAGAGCCTGTACGATCTGCCAAGTGCTAGCTACAATGTCACCACTATATTCTATTCCACGAAACGAACTTGCAAATAAAATCGTCCGTATGCACCCATTGGCTGATGCCCGTGACCTTGTGAATGCCACTATAAACCTTTCCCTTTAAACTGTTTGAGTTTATATTATATTCTTCTATCTTTTTTATTTATTTTAATACTTTAACATTGTATTTAGATGTTTGAAAAAAAATTTATATAGAGCATTACATTCAAAGCTTACGAGGATTTTGTTCTCTGGGTGGTCGATTCGTGGAATGTAGTACCTATAGCCGAAGCAATACAATAAACATTTATTATTATTATTGCATTATTTAGATTAACTTAGTATTCTATAAGAAAAGAGAGATTAAAAATGAGCACCTATAAAACCCACAACTCATTGCCAAAAGTACCCATGAAGGATCAGAACATTTGTTGAAAATGGTATAAATTTACAATAGTATAAATACTTTGTAAAAAATTGGCAAATCAATGTAACTCTTAATTTGCTTTCTACTCTATTCATTTATCTGAAATCAATTTTTAATTTCAGTTAGACATTGTGTTTTAGTGTTGATAATTTAATTTTTTATTGGTTCTAGCAATTGCTTTCATTTCTCCATTTGGTAACAAGATCAAGATAGGAATCATGGTAAAGTTTAATAAGTGAATGTAATAAATGCATTAAGGTATTTTGACGTTTCGAGGGATAAAGTAAAGATGTTTACTGACTACAAAAAGTAGAACAAAATGGAAGAGATCACTTCATAAAATAAATTTGTCAAGTATATTGTTTTAGACTCCAAATCCTTTGTAATCCTTTATTCTCTAAGATTTTGCGATTCGACCTTTTAAATGGTTTAAGTAATAGTTTTTATTATTAATCTCCTTGCATTTTTCCATTTCTATAAAGGGTCAACGTAGAAATTGTTAATATTTTACTGGAAATCTGCATATCACACTATTTAAATCTGCCTTTCCGACCTTCGAACCAGGCGAGAAAAAAAACCAATAAATATGAAAATACTGCTTGATTGTTCATTCACGTAGAATTTATATTAGAGGATGACATCAGAACACGTGCGATGTAAAGTTGAGTGCATTTTAGTTAAACATCACGGGCATGGCGAAGGTCCCACGAACGAACTTTCTTCATGATGCAAAGAGGTTTTGCACGAAAATTTTCAAGGAGACTAATCACATGTCTCGGATTTATTGCCCCGAGACATGCAAGCGATGGTGATACAGCAGGAAACTTGGACTTTGAAATTCAGTATTACTTTACATGAGTAATGTATGCAATTTGGAAAAGTACGGGCGTTTAATTGCGGACACTTTGCCGTCGTGAATTAAGATTGACAGCATCACTCGAGCCATTTATTACTGTTTTAATTATCTAGTGGACCCGGCCTGACCTTAAACTGTAAATAGAAAAATAAAACATTCATATTAAATCCTAATTATATCGCAAGTCCAGTCTCTTACGGTAAATTTAATTAAGTTAAAAAATCTGCACATACGGTGTTGGATAATTATGATGATTAAAAATCAAGCTCACGAGTCGTGAGAAAGATTTACATTGAACGTAATAAATCTGACATTGATGAAAAAACGAGTTGATAAAAAAGTCTGAGATGATCTAAAAATAGTTATTTGACAGCCTTGTCCTTTTACGAAAGAGACAATAATGCATAAAATGCAATTCTTTAAATCTTGAGATATATTTAATCACCTCACAACTAACTTAAGTAGATACCTATAATAGAAGAAAAATATAGTCAAAGTTTAATCATTTCAGTTTGTTGCGGCATCTTCTATAAAACTTAAGCGTAGAAAATACATATTTATGAAATGTGGACATGTTTCCATGTATATGTGTATTTAAAAGTAGCCCAGGAGAAAACTAATCAAGTCTTGGAAGTTATGCAAGAAACGGTACTTAACCTTATTTATAAGTTTTTGTAGAAATCTTCTGAACATTCGAGTAATCAGCTTCTCTGATCATTACAAAAATCCTATTAAATTAGTTGTCCAGCATTTAAGATATAGTGGGTCTGTAGGCTAACACTGAGGCATAAGAAATGATGTATAGAACCGTTACTATCCATCAGATCAGTAGGCTTCGGGTCTGCCTTCAGACTGTAACGGTAAGTCTGCGCACAATGGCAAAATCACTATGACTATCCAAGACATAATGATGGTCTGTTAATCTGTCGTGAAGTATTATCTTATTAAGTATTATTTTTTATTAAGAAATAACGGGACGAGAAATCAAGATTTAAACGTATGATTAATTGAACAAACGTAAATCTTATCTAATTTTTAAAAATTAAACTGTTCGTTCGTGTGCATCGAAGTTGTTGTTATTGATGGCGACCTTGCATATTAGAAAAACATCAAAACTAATTATAGAGCGTTGGTATGAATTAATTTTAGTAGAAATAAAAAAATATTGAAAGGTTCAACTGAAATATGTCTAGTGAACTGTCTTACGGCTTGGGGTTGCGAGTCAGGTGCTCTTATATAATAAAAGAGCACAGTTTTGTCCATGATCCAAGGATGTATGCCTGACCGATGTTAATCTATGATATACGGTAATAGTAATTCTCATTAATAGTTGTAAAGCATGTCTTAGACTACAATACTGAGACTTGTCTAGCCCAAGGGTGATACAGTTACTACTAGACCGCCATCTGTATTGTGTATAGACACAAAACGAGGTTTGGTCAAACACAATAGTTATTAAGATCTATCTGATCTGATGTATTGCCTAATTTTAATACTAAATATCTTGCCCTCAAAACAAACCAATTAAATTAATGTCATTTTTAAGGAATTTGATTACTTTGCCAATACTGACAAAGTATGCAGTATAATCATTTCTGCAGTCAACGTGATTTAACTGATCACGCGTTAGTCATTGTATATTTTGCATGTCGACAGTAAAAGTATGTAATTTACTAGAATAATAGAAAGACTTTTTACGTTATACTTTTATTAGTAGGTATCTCAAGTTGTGAGTAATATTGTAGCTTTGTAGTTAGTTCAATATCACACACACACACATACAACTAACTACATGAAAGAAAATATTGTCGGGTAAGAATTGCAAAAATGTTAAACATCTACGTTTAGCATACATATGGAGGCTTGCGACAGCAAAGTTATTAAAAGTCACTTGGCAACCTCACTAAAATATTTTAAATTTTTGATTAACGTCTAACACAAGAAAATGTTATTTCTTAGTTGCTGTAATGAACCCAGATTCATAGTAATGCAAAGAAAAGGGTGGATCGAAATAAATGTGCAAATGTTGGCAGATCGCCGATGTTCTATGGAAGTTTTCCGTATCACTCGGAGCTAATTAACTAAAAGAGTAATCACGTGTTCCAATATTCTTTCGTATATTTACTGAGTTGGGCGCTTTGTAGAACAGCTGGGAATATGTTTGTAAGCAACAATATAAATACATCGAATGCGACCTTCGTAAATATCTCGTGTATGGGTCAGCGGAAAATTTTGAATTGTTGGCTTGTTTTTGTAGTCGTAAATTTCATGTTCTTTATGTTAATGTATGTCAAAGTTGCGCTCATTATATATGTTTTCTTAATTACCTTTTATTTCTGTTTCAGGTAAGGCAATGTCTTCTAAACGGGTGACACATTTCTCAAAGAGAAGGTATGTCGGTTTTAAAAGTCATCGATCAAAATTTATCTCAAAGATCGCTGGGAAGATTCTCACTTTGTCCTAGTTATTTGAGGAGAAAGACGTCAATGAAAATCGTTTAGCCTGTCTATTTCGTTAATTCTTGTCTATTACAAATACTTAAAAATAAACATCTACATTTCCTTGAACAAACAGAATCGGTCGTCAACCCTGATGATGGTTTAGTTACTTAATGTCCAACAAATTAGTCATGAGCCAAAATCAATATTTGCGTACTTGTTCACGTCCTATAAGAGCTGGTAAGTTTTCGCCAAACTGATAATGTTAATTTTTTTCATCAGCACGTCAAAATCTGTTGACATTATTGCATCATTTCTCATTATTTTGCGGTTTTTTGTAACATCATAATTCGCCTAGAATGAATAATTTTCAAGTTAGTATGTAAGTATGAGATTATTTTAAAACATACGTGTCATTGTTTGCAAATTATTTAAAATAGGCTTACATCAAATTTCCAACACTATAAGTGACTAAGATGCAAAATGATAACAATAGGTAAGAATTGGTAGCTTACTAATGCAGCTACTCCATCATAACTAAAAACGTAAGTGTTAAAATGTTAACGTATGCTTGCCATCTAGTTTCGAGGAAGTAATAGATGACCGCTAGTCGGATCGAATCGATTTAAAGATCCGAAATAGATTATATTTACCTGCAAGATCGGGCTCAATGCCAACGACCACCTGAAGCCCGAAACGTACCTTGGCAGCTCCGACAAACAACGTTTCATCTCCCACTTTGGTGTTTTAATTTTATTTATACATATCTTAACATTGCATCCAGATTCCGTCGAACGTAAAATAATAATTTATTGTTCCGTTTCATATATGCTTCATGCCTTCTTCATTTGAAGTAAGAAAAAAGTATCGAAACAACAGCTAATTTTAAATCATTCCATTCCTTTCGTTTGACCACAGATCTCTATAATAAACTGAGAAATGGTAAAAACATGTATTCACTTAACCAGTATTCTTATTAGCTACAATTCAAATGAAACTAAAAATATTTTGCAATATTAAAAAACGTTTTTCTTTGACTACCTCCGACTAACGGTTGATACCTTTTGTTCGTGTCGTTGATTCTATTGAACTGCGCTACAACTTGTAATGTATCATGCACTAGGTATATAGATAGGATAATGCTATAAAACATTTAAGGTAAATAAACACCTCTTCAACTACTTCAGAAATTACAATTAGATCTTAATATTGCATGCAAATGAAAAAAATAACCTATAATCAAGATAATTTTCATGAAAAACAGGAAATCAATATTTTTATAGTTTTTAGTTATTTTAAATTGTGGATGTAACATTATATTAAAATGTTAAAGGAAAACATTAATTAGATCAATTGTACAATACTACTACGAATTTGTAAGAATAATAAATAAAAACGTATTTTATCAATCCCGGTTCGCTGCAAGAAGTAACGAAGCATTTGATAACATAAGTTCACGGCAGCCGGGCAGCCATCTTGGAACCGGTTTATCAATACTTATCAGTTGAGTCTGTGTTAACTTTACCACGATAGCTTCCCTCGTGACAGAGCCTGTTATCGTTTATTAAAATCTGTACATATTCCCGACATCTGGACTGGATTCATTAATATCGTATTTCATTTAAAAATAAATGGCACAATTAGATCAAAGATTTTTGTTTTTGTTTTGGTTGCTAAGTAACTTTGCATCAATCTTCAATTAGCAGCCTTAAAAATATTTTTTTCTTTAGAAATAATTATTGTAGAAAATGTCATTGCTATGTTATTTGTGTTAATTAGAATCTCGATTATTTCTGTTTCTAAGATGCAGGTCGGGTTATCTGAGACACGTGTATTATTGACGTCAATACTTTGGACTTTATGGGTACATTTTTTTCTACACTGACTTTGTTAATCGCTAACGTCATTTCAATATTCTAACATGCTTCAACAACGATTGGCATATCATTAAAAACCCTACAATTATCATTAAACACGTGTTTATTTAATGTTACCGCGATGTTTATGTTCCCATCAAAATATTTGCGTTCGATCGTACTAATTACCCCGTCCTAATAAGACATAATGAAAAAAACAACAGAACTGATAACCTACATCGAACTTTGAATTATTTACATAAGAACCTAATTGCCTAAATAAGATTATGTAAACTCGTCTCTCCAGTTTTCTGCCCACATTGTCCAAAACGACCAAATGCAACTGTCATTGTTGCCTAATAAATTGTTATTTTGCAAGCTGTTTAGCTGCGATCAGTTCTACAGCCAAGGACGCTGAAAACTGTCCTCAATTTTATGTGTCTATTTCAATTTTATTTTTTATTACACATTCTGACTTACATTTTTAGTAGCAGTGACATAACGATGTCAATTTGTTAGACTTAAATTTGTTTCTTCAAATTCGTTTCTGGCATTAACAGAAACGTAGTTTAAGTTTTCATCATTTTATAAAAAATGAAATGATTAAAATACAAAAATTATAATGAAACTAAACTAATTAAATAATTACATAACACATTTGTTCTCGATTATTTGATCTTTTATTTTTTCTCTATATAAAGCTAGCCATGTAATGACCTGGGTGGCACTTGTTGAATTGAATGAGTAGATCCATCTATGGATACATGGAGCTTCCTGAAAATATAGAACTAATGTGTAGATAGGATTCTCTACCGCATTGCGTAACATATGAATGTCGTCAACTAGTGATTTATGCACTCGTAAGATAGCAATACGACGACGCGTTGAAAATGTTGTAACCACCTACAGTCTCTCGACCCTAATTCTCAGCGAAATGTTTCCAACACATTTATTACACTGTTTTCGCTTTATAAATTAATGCACCTATAAATCTCACCGTTTTTTTTTCTTATTACGCGCTACCTACAATGATTCTTAATTTTATGCGAGTTTAAAAAAGTCATCACCGTTTCTTTTGAACTGGTTCTTGTGTTTTTATAGCTCCAGTTCTAAATGTAGCAAATAGGTTACGAGTTTGATTTTGTTTGTAAGAACATGCTAGAGATTGAGTTAGCTTGGATTTGTGATCAACAATAAGATCAGTAATTACATTACCTAAGGTACCGTTAGGTATCTATTACGTTTCGAATTGGGAATTTAAACGCATATAACCTACTTTAAACCTACCTGTACCCGTTTTATGGCGTCCATACCTGTTCATTTTACCCACTTACAAGCCATACCTTACTCAATCACTGTGAGAATTACTCATGTTTTATATACATTTTACAGCGTGGGCCTAACATCACTGTTTTAATATTATTTACATAAAATACTTGAATTTACAAATGCAGTGCTGTTCACGTGAACAGAAACAATATGTTTCGGCTTTTTCATTCTTATGTTTCTTTCACAATTTTACAAAGCCACATTTCTCTTTCTGCATTTACTATATATTAATATAAATTATATGCACATAAAACATGGAAACAACCCACAAATATTAATCTGCGGTTTTCAATTTAAAATCATATGGCATTGGTTTCAGGAAACATTTTAAACACATATGAAATCATGTGGTCTTCAGGTGATGTCACATTTAGGATTGTCATCACGTCACTGGCTATTTTTAATTTGTTTTGAATGCCACGGGCACACCTTGAGGGCACTCGATGATTGATTGATACATCCTTAACTATGAACTGAACGTTCATTAGTATGGACTCCATTGAAATATGGTCATATTATGCATTTCTAACGAGCAAGTGTTTTCTTTATGTTTTCTTGGCGAAAATAATAACCAGTCTGCGAACGTCACAAGTGTGGCGTGATGTGGAAGAGGCGAGATCTTGAACCTGAAAATAACCTGTTCCCATGAATTGTAAATTGGAAACACAAAAGCGGTCCGGCTCGAGTCAGGCGATCAAAATTGAATTGCACCACCAATGTGCGTTGAGATGGCGAACGACCAGTTATACGGAATGATGTCATCGGTGTCGTCATATCAGCCATTGTCAGTTGTATGCCAAGAATATTGAAAAGTCACAAAGCTTTGATGGTCTCATTAATGATGTTATTAAAGAAAAGCTCTCTTAAAGAGCAACTATTTTTATAACGCGATAGCAGAAATTTGTCGGCAGACAGCTTAATGATACACATGAACTCTTATCAATCAATCGAAGGTAACTTGAACTGTAATGAGGTTTACGAAACCTTCTGTGTATAATTAATTTCAACAACAACTTTATCAATTATCATACATTGACTTGCGTAAATTATTTTCAAATCGAATTTATTGCACACAACGTCAATAACAATTATAATTAAGATTATAATGCTCTATCCGCTTACTCGCGGACCTTTCGATAACTTTGATAAAACACTAACTTCACAGTTTTAATGATAAAAAATTATACATACAAACAGAGCTGCTTATCATTTCCATCCTGTTTTTATGAACGACATTAAAACGATTAAATTGTTGACTGCTGAAATTAATTAGGTATCTGAACTCTTTTTAAACAGCTTAATTGTTGTTGTGCTAGGTATAACAATATGGTGTATTCTCACTGCTTACGTCACCCACCAGTCACGCTCAGTTTTTACAACGCGCCATGGCTACTGCTATCGTTCTCTTTTTTTTTTCAACTCATCGCCCATATTCCTTCTCGCTCTGTTTTTGTTGGCGGCAGGCAGTCTGGTGTCTTCTAATGGCAATCGCATAGAAAATTGAACCTTTTTATTATTGTTGTTGAATGTATTATTCCTCAACACATCTTGTTTTGTTAAGCATACTAATTAGATTTTAACATTTTTACATCCGCCACTCTGCGCAGGTAACTTAAGTGAATCGTGGCAAGAGAAAAGTAATGTTCTTATGTGATGTTGATCATCATCAAAAAGTAGTTGCTGTTGTTGTAGTAGTAAAAGTTCGAGATTGTTATGACGCCTCAAGGTTACATCTTGATGTCCCTTAACATGATTGTGAACGGCTTGGTGCTTGTCTAAATCAGGTACACGCTTTGACTTTATGTCCCTCTACGCAAATAAGGGGCCCGTGAAAAAACCGGCAACACAATGGGTGTTTGTCCGTGCTTATTCACCGCTAATAATATAGAAATCTGATAGGCTGAGCTCGGACCAGCAAGCGTGCCAAGTAATACATTAGCATCTCATTGGGTGATAGCATCAAGCCAAGACATGCGGAATGACAGACAGACGGACTCCGCTGTTGAAGAATCGCGAAGTTAGAATGACAAGTTGGCATTACGACGTGGGCAGATAGTTGATGCTATCCAAACTTTCGCACACAAAAACTAAATGAATATTTTGAATGGTGCTATCTTGTTTAGGCACTAGGAGTTCATTGCTCCAACGTGGAACGATTTATCATAAAAATTATAATTTAAATTAATATTGCTATTCTACCTACAGACATTGAATTGAATAATGCTATTGCCGTGCTTTAGATATGTTGTCGAAAGTATAAATTATTGTTTTATATAAATTACAAATAGCTACCGTAGAGTTAGTTTGAACTACATAAAGTAAAAGCGAAGAAACAATAAATCAATTGATATTCTGGTTTTGTTTACTGTTGGCTATCATCGTGATTTAGCTAATGCTATTTCTTACGCGTTCGCAATATACTCCATCTTTCTATTCACTACTTAATATTGAATAGGTGACTGTTTGTTTTGGAAGGTAAAATATCTTGCTGCAGACTCTACGATTATCCTGTCAGCTTGTTTTTTTATTACCAGAGCATCCGCCTTAAAGGTATTTCTGGTTTCGGGACAACGCGTTGATTTTGACTGCTTTTTCAATGCGGTGGTCTTTTGTATTTGTTTGTGTTTGTCGATTCCCTTAAATAACATTAAACTCACACGGGATGTTCTGTAGTTGAATTTATAGTTTCATTTTATCACCGGTTACTACCTTTACGGACCTTTGATCACATTCGGTATGACAATTGGATCGTTTGATATTCCAATATATTTTTTCCAATTTATATCTTTTTTTGTCATCCACCATGTGTGTTTGTTAAGAAATCGAATTACTTTCATTTAAATTAGTCTGATTTAGGTATTAAATTGACATTGCCCCATTCTCAGACTCAACTGGCTTGATAAGACTGTTGAGTGGCAGATCTTATGTTGCCAAATAGCGCTACTGAATGTTGCGCTTCTTCACCTCTAATGGCATAGAATTGCGAAACCTATCTGTTGACTAACGTGTGTAAGTATTATGTATTTGTTAATAAAACTAAAAATCTGGCAAATCCAAAATAAGAGGTAAACAAAAAAATAATATATGATTTGTTGTAATAGCAGTCTCTCTGTAATTTCGATTTTCAATTATAGAAAAATCCATATGACTCGAATGGTGTTCTTTTTTTCATAACTGTGTAGGCTACTTTATGTATCCAATAAGAGACACCTGAACAAATAACAGAGACTGTACATAACGGTTTGGCATTTTTAAACAGGCGTTGGAGCATAAGTATCAACTGTCAGTTGGGAACAAAACGCTGTTTCTAAACGGCTTTAAAGTTCAAAGTATTAGTACAATCGGCTGGTACAACAATTGGCTGACTTCAGCCAAAAAAAAATTTCAAGTAATATTAAGTAAGCTATAGAGAAAAGTATTACCATCAAAGTGATCAAAGTCTCGCCCACTAGCGCGTGTATTTTGATGTAACTTTTTTGCTAAGTCTTTTTACGCACAACTTTGTATTGGAACAGAACAAACAGGTCGTTTTTTGCGAGTACATGTTTTTTAACAATGGAGATTTTTTTTCTGTTCGTATAACGACATGCTTTGATGAAGACGTTTCAAATTACTGCGCACAGTTACATTTGACCGTACTTTTGTAAAGAAAAGCCTGTTTTTAGTCATGACAACACTCATAACAAATTAGACATCAGCAGTACCCTATACTTAGTACAATTTGGAATAATAGGAACAGTCACGCAATAACAGAACTACAACGTATTGAATAAACAATGTAGAATTCGAAGTCTATTATTTTTCTATTGACGTCATTGATTAACCCCATAGAATCATTGAATCGAAATATTATTCAATCCTTTTATCACTCCGCACAAGATGGAAAAATCCGATCGCCTCATCATTTTGTTAATTGCAGTTTAAAGCATCGTCGTTTTTTTTAACATCCTCTTTAAGATGAAAACCGGTTGATGGAAGCTTAAATGATTGATGTACGAGGAATCGCAAGTTAATCGATCGATCCGAGACAGAGGTAAAATCAATTTTAATAAATCTCCGGATACCGCTACCGAAGAATTTTATTATACCGAAAAATGTTATGTTTGAGTCGATTTTACGATTCTTCGTTCCGGTGTTTATTCATGGCGAGCTAATTGTGAATTGTAAATATTATTCACGGTTGAAAATATAGAAGTTTAAATTTAGATTCGTAACATTTAAATAAAACGAAAATAGAGTTCCAATTTCGTTATCATTTCAATTGGCGAATTGACTTTTTATGTTTAAATCATTTAGGATATTTGGATACGCAGTTAACACTTTAAATCTAGTAGGTAGGTAAAGCCATTTTGTAATGATTAGGTAATTCGATAGAACTGTATACCAAGAATAAACTGTAAAATTTGCAGTTGTTGTAGTTTTAAAGAATTACAAATAGTACCTATTATTTTTAAATGATCGTCTGAAAACAAAAATGTGTAATTGAATCGCTTATATGAGCATGAAAATGGATCATTTAACACAATGCTTGCAAAATTATCAGCAATAAAAACCAATGAACCGGCCTATTTATTTGATACCTATTGTAATAATACGCCTGTGACATTGCTACTTTGTAACAACAAATTACGCGTTATTAGAACAAAAGTATGTACAATTTCTAAGAATTTACAATTTGTATCTTGTTTATGTATATTACGAACATTCTCATTTTACTTAACTCTAAAGTTGAAAAAAATATTGTTTCTTTAAAAACGTTAGGTACCTACATTTTAAATATACACAGTCAGGTCATAAATTCTTTCATATGTTTAATATAAAATAATCGAAAAAAGTTTATTAATTATGTAACCATTTATATACCAAAATGAAGTTAACAAAACATAGATTCTTATGACACTAAAGTTTATTCAAAATGACCTCCGTGATTTTGAATACAGGCCTTCAATCTGCGCGGCCAGTCGTCTATCGCAGCACGAACGAGGTCCAGGTCAATATCGGCGGCTGCCTTAATCAAGGATGTCTTGAGTGACTCCAAGACACCTTTCTCACAAAAATGTACCTCTGTTAAGCCCCAATAAGAAACTCCCAACCATACCATGAGCGAGGATGGAAAATGACCTCGTTGGACACGCGGAATACGGTTGCTCGCTTCTTCACTACTGTGTGCGTACACCTTATCATTTTGTTTGTTGTAGCTCTCTTCTACGGTAAAAATTTTGTCATCCGAAAAAATAATTTCCCGATATTTTTTTCCCGCGTACCGCTTCAACAAAGCGCGGCATCTCTTCAGTCTCAGGTCCATTAGACGAGCATTTAAACGATGTCGTGTTTTTCTTCGATATGCCCGAAGCTATAAGTCTTCATTTAACACCCTTTTCACCGTAGTTCTGCTTAACCCCATCTGAAGGGCCAACAGTTTCTGCTTACGTTTGGGATTTCTTTGAATTCGCGCCTTCACAGCTTTTATCACTGCTGGAGTCCTAACAGACCGAGGGCGACCACTTCTTGACCTGTCATCTACACTAGAGTCTTCATTGTATGGTTTGGTGGTACGATAAACGAATCTTTTGGTTTTATTCAAATTTTTCAGTATGTCAAAAATTTGAATTGGCGCGTAACCGCAACGATGCAACGCAATAACTGCAACACGGTCTTCTTTAAGCGTCCACTCCATATTTTAAAATGACTAAAATTCTAAAAAGTATACATTTTTATTTTCATGAACAATTCGAAATTCGAATTGGCCAGCATTCCAAAAGAAGAGTTTTTACTTTGTGACAATACTTATGACCTGACTAAGTATATAGGTATAATATTCAACTGTTGTAATGGACTTTAGTGTCAGTCAAAAAACGCCCAAAAAGTCATTCCATAGAGGTTTATAGTAAGCCTCAACAAAACATAATACAAAGGAGTGTTACAAAAACAATGAAATAATACCTACAACATACTGTACAAGTTATACAATCTAATACACAGGGGCTTAGGACCGGTTGGTTTACAATTTGGCACGCATGCCTGTTTTTGCTTTAACTTTCTCACTATTGTTATTAAAATATTCCCCAAAACTATTATTATCGAGAGTTCATCTTTGAGATTGTAGAATTGAATAATTTGTTTTACTGTCTATCTAATGAAAAGTTAAATTACAGTTTTATCTTTGACAATAATCCATTCTTGAATTTATTACCACTGAAACTGATTTCCGTAAGTCATCATACTTTCCCCTTATAATCAAAACTTATGATTTTATAAATAATTCTACTCTATTTCAGAGATAATAATCAAACGAGACAAATATCTCTAAACATACAAAAAAACAACAGCTTTGAGGGAATAATAATCCAATTCTCCTCAAATTCCGAATTCATACATTGCTGCCAATTTAACGTTGTATTTTACAGTTCCTAATTGAAAAATTGTCTAATAACATGGTTGTTTGTCCCTTGTTAGAAACGAAATTCATGTATGCCGTATAGGTATAGCTGAGGTTGAAAATTACTGGTTGAGTGAAGTCTGCAACATGATGGGCCTCGGGATATGCCTTTGGACACCTTAATTTGTGTAATTTTGTCCATGGCGTTTGGATGGTTGTACTTCCCAAGACGCCTCGCGTTATTTCAATACATCTCAGACCTTTATTTCATTTACCAGAATAAATATAGGTAGATTTTTGTTTTAACTTTATTCAATACAACAAATCAAATATTTGTTTTTAGCTTTCGTAAACAAATAACAGGAAATATAATTATTGATTGCATGTTTAAACGTAAACAATTGTTAATTAACTCACATTAATTAAAAAAATTGAATGATAAATTTTATAAACCATAACAGTTTGACCTAGACTTTAAATAAACGGTGAATACAACAATAACAAACAATCTTAATCATTTAATAACTTGGGTCATATTAAAGTCAAATTTACAAAGCTGAAGGTTACATGACTAATTTTGACGAATGAATTGCATATTCTGAGAGTGATTTGAAAATAATTATAGTGATCAATAAAGTGCAGTATGTTTTAAAAGTGATTTACTATAATATATATAATAGGTGACCAAGAGATGAGTATCAGAATGATGTTAAAAAATACTTTGAGGGTCATAAACAAATGTCATAGCAATACAAACTGGAAACATTTGTCCTTGTTAGTTGAAATTGTATGCAAGATTGACAACCACATTGAACTGCGCTTTAAGAAAGCTCGTATCCGAACTGTACCGATTTCCTTATTGCTGTTTTATTCATGGTCACGTTATGACCTCTTTCGTCGAACGACACAAATGTGAACCATTTTGCATCTTTGTTGCCATACCGAGATGTGGAACTTAGTTACTTTCAAATAGAATCTCTTATTCTTCTCTACTTCAATATTTACAATGACAAAAACACCGCAAATCATTTAAATAAATTTTGATTTTGAAAATTTGTAGCTTTGTCATATAAACAGTCAAATAATAGCAATGGAATCTTAGCAAAACATTAATCTTCCTATTGATTACTTCTACTACTAAGTTTGCATTGTTAGAAAACAAAAGAAACTTCCGTTTTGATAAGCAAATTCTGAGAACGAATGTGTTTTCAGATCACAACAAAAGTAACGTCGCGGACAAGTTTAATTGCAGCTTCCTGTCGGCTTACGTTTTATTTAAATAACTACTCCAATAGGCGTCGACACAGATTTCCACAGCGATGTATTCCGAGAAATAACACGTGTCACATTTTGTTGGTGCTGTTCACCTTTTTAGCAACGGAGACGAACAACGCCGTCTTATTATAGAGACGAAAATGGTGGTCATTTTGCATGTCTTGGGTTGATCAAAGAATCTGGTCCGAGGGTGATTTTCAAAGTGACGCATATACTAATTGGTGACATTACTGAATGCCGGCCGAGACAAGAGTCTCGCATCGTCTAGCATAGCGTAACGGACACGGGATCCGCCAAGCTTCGCGGAAAACTTTTAGATCTCATGTAATTTTGGAATCACTACATTGTTGCTAACTAGTTGAAGATATCAATTTGTCAACGGGTCCTTCAATGCTAAGTTTTATCTTTAATTATTGGCAATTGATCCATTATTTAATCACAAAATAGGATAGTGTTGAAATTTTCTGGTATACCTGTAACAAGTTTAAAAAATGCTTGATTTTAAAATAAAATTGTCTTGAACTACGGATATTCTTTTTGCATCTAGTTTCAATATTAATGAGAGTAATTGTTGTCAGTCCGTGGGAAGAACATCTATTTGATTGTATATTGGCCAAGGCCACACATTATTTTATTTGTGTGCTGTGACTTACCTACCGAAAATTCTTCGTAAATAATTAAGACAATCGTTCTGGGCTTCCCATCGCATAAATGCAGGCACAGTTTTGATACTAATTTCCTTTTGGCTCCGCCGCCGCAATAATACATCAATACAAATATTACGTTTCCATTTGGTACCGTTTATTACAATATCCATAATTAGAATTGATGTGCGGATCTTTAATGCCACAATGTTTAGAAACAAAGCACACTGTTCTTCAATTCATTAATCTACGACATGGGTCAAACGCTTGGGCATTTGCTTGAAATAACCAAGCAACTGCTTGAAATTTGACTAATGACAGTACTGTCTGGTGGAGATTGCAAGGCTCCTGCACCAAGATAAATCGACGCTCCGGTTAATCGTTCGGTCGTGACGTATCAATATGTCATACTTAAAAGCTAAATGCTCTGCGAAATTTTGACATATAAATGATTGTGGGATGCATCTTTCACGAGCCCCTCTCCTAATGAGAATTTTTGAACAATTTCAATGCAACCCTAATTATGCTCATCATACATTGTATGAAGCCGACAGCATTAGCATCTCTTACTTATCTCTCTTTCGCACAGTTCACGGTCATATCGAATTGTTATCTGTGAATCTACTACATAGTTTAAAAATCATATGTAGGTATTTCTCAGCGTCATTTCAAACGCAATACGTGTAAGATTGCGAATTCAGTGCATTCTTTTTAATTATTGTGCTTGCCAGTGTTCTATAGATAAACGTAAGCGTGAGAATCTCTCCTACGCACTTTTAGATTACATTCCCGTAGGTATCTTCACACGAATATTTTGTTTCTGAGATATCAAAAAAAAAAAAAAAAGTTTAATTTCATCGATTATTTAATATAGAAATATTTTTTAATGCTGATATAAAAGTTTTTTATAAATATCTTTTGACCTCAGTATCATCCTTCTTTATCGTTTATTTATATTGTTTTGTCATTAACGAAAGAAATCTACAGTGAAAATTGTATCTGAATTGTAGTAACACAAACCTTTTGTATTGATAATGTTAGTACCTACCGTATTGTACAGTAGTATAAAGTTTTACTCGTGTGAAAATTTACTTAACCTTGGGAAGTATAAGAATTTGAAATGAGATCCACTGATGGCTTGTCGGTGTGTACTATTACATACATTAGGTATGTACTAAGACTACAAACTACTCAGATTATACTTACGTACATATCTGAAATGCTGAGCTAGTGCATACCAAAGTGCCTTACAGTTGAAAGCAGTGTTAATTCTAATAACGATTACTTCTGCAATTATACAAAATGTATTTTTCTATTACTGCACGAGGTGAATAACAAAAGAGTTAACGACAAAGACCCTAACAGAATCAAAAGATGAGGAGGATATATGTTTGTAATTTGAATAGTTTTCTTTTACCAATTTGCTATAATGATATCAAAATTATTTTCTTCTTATTTTCAAGGTGTTTTTTGTATTTAGAGTACCAGTTTCTAGTATTTTTCTTGTGTAAAGCAGAATAACCAAGCACCAATCTGCTATTGCAAATTTTATCAAGCAATTTCTAGAATTTCTTTGAGGTTAATTACTAAGTATAATGTAGTAAAGAAATGTACAACTTATGACGGTCCATTTTATCATGATGTTGTCGTTTTGTATATGACGGGTGTGCCACTATTGCGGACACAAGCGGTATCGTAATGAGAATAATGATGGAAGCTTGCGACATGCTGATTGTCTACCGAGGTACATGCTTTAGCCAAGCTAAACTCGCTTTTAATCCGTAAGTGAGAAAGATAACAGCAGTGATCAAAATTGATAGATTAAACATAAATCTGAGCGCGTGCGCCGCCTGCCGATAGCGAGAAATCTCTGACACTTGCGTAAATACAGAAGTCGCTTCTGGTATTGAGATTGTTACAGAAGAGGGAATGCATTGGTTCATTACTATTTGTTTTATACAATTTAGTTTTTATCTTAAAAATGTAAAACTGAGTTCAAAAAGAGATAACAGGTATTATCTCGTTGGCGTCGCAATCCAAAATTTAGACTATCAACCTGCGAACAGCTACTTTATGTATCTAAGTTTTTAATTTCCTATCGATATGTACAAGCATTTCAGAAATATTGCAGATACAAAAAAAGCAAGGAAAACTACTGTAGAGTAGATTCTGAAGAAACTGCAATTGGGTCACATTGCGTCAATAGAGCGATGCACGCGAACGCTAAAGACACCATAGCACTGATTGCAATCGCGACTGGGTAATTTTCTATCGTCACGAATGCAACTGATACAAGCATTTGTAAGTAAAACATTCGTCGGAACATGCGTTGCCTTGTTACATTCAGAACCTGTTCTATTCGTTAACCAACTACCAACCATTAGTTTATTTCATTGCAAACATTAAATTAATGCAAATAGTAATTATTAACCATTTCCTTGTATGCATTGTTAGTTTTAACAAAAAAAATATTATAGTAATGGAGCATCCATCAAAGTTGATTTGTTTTTGTAATGTAATGGAAGGAAGAAAAATCAACACTTTATGAGTTTATTGCATAATGTTTCCCATTTACTTGGAATTGTCTACCATTATTAACAAGAATTTTTTCATATACATAATTTTATCTTAGTATCCATCGATAATTTCATAATTAAAGGATATTACCTGAATATGCATTAAGAAAGCGTCGAAATGCATCTTGCATTTAATTAGCATATTTAGTACTCTTTTGCATTGCTATCGGTATTGTAATTTTTTTTAAATTCGATTTGATCTTACTTCCTGACGGATTGAAAAACGAAAGTTATACATTATTAAAATTACCTACATCTGTTCTGTACATCAATTTACCTACATTTGAAAATACAATGTTTTAAAATTAATACACCTTGCTACCTTATTGATTACACAAAGCGGAGTCGTCTAAGGATAAAGGAAACTGCTCGTTTGAGTAAATTTTGTAATATTTGCTTTAGTTCCTCATAAATTTAACAAGCTGTTCAAATAAATTTTTCATTTTAAGACATCAGTTAAATTTATATGTGATGCGTAATATAACTCTATATTATCCTCTTTGAATTGTGCACTAGCTGGGCAATTAATCGGCGTGACTTACATACGGGGAGTATTAGCTTTATTTGTATCTGTCTCCGTTTCTTAGAAATGTTGTCAGGAAACCGCTAGGGATTCTGTCGGGAAGCTGGGACTCTTCTAGGAACCTGCCATCTTGTCGCCATCCTTCACTTTGACAGAACGTTATCGTTGACAGCTAATGATGTGTCATGCCGTTGTTATCGATTCCGAAAAAGGTATATGCTTAGATGTGTTTGGGAAAATAATAAAAATGACAGGTGGTATTGATGTTGGGAAAGCGAAAGACAACACTGAAGTCACTGAATTTGTTAATATGGCCAATTCTTTTATGGTGGTTGGTATAGTTTATGGGGGAAAATAGATTGGATTTTTAATGTTGTGTTTCGTTAGTAAATTGAATTATGTAATAAAATCAATGAAAATAAAACGAATTTTCATTTGGTTTACACTGCAATGTTGTGAGAAAATTTAAATCTCTGCTTCTATTGTAGTTTTCAATGAAGAGGTTCAGGGAATGTGTTTTTTCTTCAAAAGAAAACATTATTGAGTCGGTAGCGCAAGATGAGATTTTATATGAGATAAGAATAACAGTTTTATTAAATTCTATGTTTATTTTATATCCAAATGTCTTTATTGACACATCTGTTTTTAATTGTAACATTGAGCTTAACTTGTCATATCCACGGTCACACAAATTTGAGTCGCTTCAATTTGCGGAGCGCTTTCATCCTTTGAAGTGCCGAATTTAATAGCTAAAATACATGATTAATTAGTCTAACAGTCATTGCCTTCATCTAAATTAAAGACATTGACCTGCTCCATTGCCATCCGTTGCTGAACATGGAACGGATTATGCTTTCAGATACTTGATCCATCTAGGCATTTGGTGTTCAAAAAATTACATTTATTGCAGACACCTTCAGGATGGGAGATAGTATTCAAATACACGATACCTTCCTATATTTTTTGCTTCATGTCAGAAAGTTGTATCTGAAATTGCGCCATGAGGACATCGACCTCAATTCTTACATGGGAGCACAGAGTTAGAGTTTTTATAACCAACAAAACTAGGTCTACCTTTATGTCTGTCCAGTGAATTTGTAATCTGTATTGCAATCATATATACTTATTTTTACTTTCCTGATTACGGATACTTCAAGGTATTATACGCATAATTGTGGTACACCATGAGGCACATCTTTTGGTGTTAATTGTTTAGGTGGTATGTAAATCAAGGTGTACGTATTGGATTATGCGTACAGTGTGAGTATGTACGGATAATACGGTGAGTGGATACCGGGCGGGCGGCAAGCACGCGGCAGCGCGAGCGCGCCCAGTCAGAGTGCCGCCGCGCCACTAGACGCACGCGCGATCTGCACGTGCTTTTAACATACCTCATCCACGGTTTCATCACTGAACAGTTCCAGGAACTTCCATGGACATTTCCTAACAAGATAGACAAGATGTCCATATGCATGTATCTGTTCTGCCCGTGGTTCTTTCTCGTGATCTACTTAGCGTTCTTGATGCTGGACGTGTGAGCCGGCATAGTCTTTCTCGTAAACGGAGTCGGTAGTTAGGTGTGAGAGCGCTTGCGCGGTTGTTGCTGTCGCGATCGATACCGTGTTGAAGCGGTGGCTGTAGTTAGGCGTAGGTGAGACGGGCGGGTGGTGAGCGCCGGGAGCGCCGGTGGTGTAATGCGGGGCGGGAGCTGCCGCCGCCGGGCCGAGTGAGCCCCGAGCCCTGACGCCGTCACGATCGCTCCGCACGCGTCCAGCACGCGGCCGCGCGGCGCGCCCGCCATGAGCGCGGCCACGCCGGAGGTGCGCGCTCCGCCGGACGCTGCATCCCCTCATGTTGCCTTGCCTGCCATCAAGCCAGACTTAGGCCTCAATGATGCCACACTCTTTGCTGTATATTGCTTCATAAAAAATTTCATTGGGTAAGTCAACTCAAATTCTTTTCGTTTTCGGTTCCCTGATTCGGTATACGAGACAAGAGCATTTTTTATATTATACCTACTCATTATATCGATTTACTTAAGATAATGAAAACTGTAAATTTTTATTAACCATCCATTTTATAATGGAACGGTGGAAACATTTCCATACTATTCGTTCTAAAATTTACTAATATGCCCATCCGATTTCGCACCCGTTTCAAATAATACTAGCATGATTTTGAAAAAATTGCCATAGCTTATTTATATTCGATTGATTTCCTGATGAAAAGGAACCTCTCATACAATTTGTACATTGTAATTTAGTCCACGAACAGGGTTTTAATCCGCTTCGATAAATATATCAACGTTTGTGATAGATAAGGATCCTTTGGTACATCAAAGGTGACCTTGGTATCGACACAGCCAAGCTCGATACCCACGCCTGTGTTTGTGTTTACCTCTTTATCGTACTCTTGCCAGTTAATACCTACCAACTGTCTATCTACTTACAATATACACAAACATATGTATGTACATACCTATTTATCGAAAGGTCTCGTCTTTAATTTTTTTTCTTAACTCTGCTTCACCGAATCTGTGAAAGAATGGAACAGTATTCTATTAAATTGATGATTTCTCGTTTTAAAATAAATTTTGGCAGGGAAATAGTTATTTGTTCTATGAATACCGTTCTGCTGTCATCCTCAACATTAGTTAAAATTTGGATGTAGAATTGGAGTCAATAACTATTATAAATCTTTGTGTGGATAATCTGACGGACAATAACCTAAAATAAATTGCATAATTAAGTAATCGATGATCTGAATTCGTTTTTGAACAAAGCAACTGAATAAATAATAATTTAAAAAATAACGACATTATAAAACCATTGTCCAGGTAATTTGTATTCATCGTATCGGTTTACATTATATTTAAACTGATTAAAAATCATTTTATATAATTAATTTCTCAATTTAACATCGTCGTCCATATTTCAAATTGGTCTCATTGAAATTATTCTTTTGAAATGGCGTCGGCGGATTTAATCGATTATTCTAGTCGTTGGTTAATAGAGAAATTTGGTTAATACAGGTACTCAGATGTAGTTTTACAAGCATTGTGTTGAGTGTAAAATAAATGCAAGATATTCACAGCTAATTGTTTGCAATAAAGGGCAGACATTAGCCGTGCCGAACTTCGTTAGGAGAAAGTCTTCGATTAGAAAGTACGCTTTGTTTTGTTTTGTTTATACCTTGGTCCTTGCTACTTACGAGATAAACACCCGGGCGTAACCGACCAGCCCTATGAATATTTTATTTAACTTGACACACTCTTTCTCAATACTTCTAGAAAGAACAGATTTCAATGACCGACTTGGCAATCAACGGCAACAGTTCGACCCTTTAAATGCATTCGCAATTAACATTGTGAGTTTTCATTTCTCTTGTCATACCGTATGACTTTCTATACATGCTCCATTAAAGCGATGCCATTAAAATTGTAAAGATGAATATTTCTATGTCTTCACAAAAAATATATCTTGATTGAATATCAATTTATCGTAAGATCTTTATTTTAAATATATATAATACAGCAAAGTATAAAACAAAACCTTAATCAATTCTACAAACATAATCAGCGTCGTTGTTAGTAGTATTGTGGAGGCTGTTTGTAAATCGAAATGATGGTTGTTTAGCTTTAGTAGGGTCTGAATTTAGAACTCTCTTACTAATATAGAATTATTTTTTTTGTTACCTATATGTGCGGATCTGAAGCAAATGTATTAGTGATAAATAAAACGACTCTATTCAATAGTTGAACTATTGCAATGGGTATCATCACTTTCTCGTGAAAGGGAAAGCGTAATGTTGGCCATTCCCTTGCGGTCAGATTAGCCCCGGCTATCGGCATAGGCTAATTCCTAGCCTTTACATTTCATTTCAGACTATTGACTCGGAACTAATCTTAACGTATTTCAATAACCGCACCACTGTAATGGAATATTTATAAGTTTTACACTGCACTTACATTTATTGTCTTATTCAGTACTTGGTGTTCATAAAAACTTGTAAATAGATTTTAAAACACCATCATATTTTCTTTAAATGATATTTGTGTTAAATTTATTTAGTCAAGTTTTTTTTTTTTCTCTCCTTTATTTAAACACTCTCACAGCAAGACGATGTTTTCCTGTTTCGACTATTTTTGGTTTATTATTTTACTTCAAATTATCATTTGAACAACCGGTCAAACGGTTTTCACAGTTCATTAGGCTCTTTTATGTCTTCTTTCGGTTTGTTTCTCTTCGAATTGTCTTTGAGTCTATAATTAAATATTTTTAAAAGTTTAAATTTGTAATGTTATTGACAGCGATAATATGCTTCCGTGAAATCAACCTGTTGCTTACGAGTTTGATAAAACCTTTAAAAAAATAACATCTAATGACCAGTATGTTTATAGTAAGTGTAAATCATGATGTTATTGCACGACAGTTTGGCTATTAGTTGGGGACTCATCTCGCATATTGATTGACGCGCGTTGCCTTGACGTGCTACTATACCACCCTACTCAACAGCCCCTACTACGCAAGGACGTCAGGAATAGGGACGCGCGCATACTCAGTCAGTTTGTAAACGCTCATCGCGGGGCAAGCACGCATCTCAACCCCCTTTACTGTATCAAAAAAACCGCGAAAGTTTATTATCTTTTCAATCCTATTGGAAATCACCGAAAGACAACCTGGAATATTCACCAAATTCTCCACTGCAAGCCTTTGCTGAATCAGGTGACGTAGCACCAGAAAATTATTTAACTGGGTCAATCTGTAGCGTTTGTAAGTCCAAATTGTTTCTTATTTATGAATGGGTGTGTTATTCTGAATGTTCCGTTTCACTGTTGTGTTGGTTATTGCGGAAAACGTAAAGTTAGAGTTGAAACGTTTGAAACCTGTATTATTGTTGTTAACCCTCCACAACTAAGTAGTGACTCGTGGAGTAAGCTTACGTCATAGTTGTTTGTTATCTAGGCTTGTTTTCGCATTGACCTAATTACCAGTCATGTAATAGATCTTATAGAAGTTGTAAGGCTTCAGTGCTTTGAGTCTCTCAATGCCGATTTACAAAGTTTTAAAATTTACTAAAGGATGTTATGTTTACGGTGCCCTATTCCATCGCCACCGGGGCATAGCTGCGTATTTTATAGCCCATAAAACGCCGAAAACGAGAAGGGCTCGCCTGAAGCGTTCAATGAACCCTAATCAAGTAACATAATACGCATCGTGCGCACGCAATTCGTATTTTGTTTTGTTTTTAAATATGCAATCGCATCTTAATTTAATATCAATTGTTAATCACACTAGACTCCGTTTTGAATAATGGGGTATTACTTGGTTTGCGAACTCTTGTAGGTATATTGTGAATGTTATGCTATTGAATCCATGCCGAGTAATAGCGCTATTTTTTTCTACTCTTTGTGTTTTGTTTTGTTACTTCATGCTCTTTGTTGCGTTCTGTTTTTCAGAAAATGTTTTGTCCTTTAATATATTTTTTTTTCGCAATTATGCAACTTTGAGCAGCCACGAGGGATTACGTAAGTTTCACTGCTCCACCATTATAACGGTTGTGGCTCGTTTAAACCTGAAGACGTTTTGTCTGTTGCTTCCACTAGGAAATGATTCTTAACTTCCTCAGTTCTCAACTACAAGGAAGTGGAACCAATCTGTGTGGACGTTGATCGGTAAAAGATAAAGATTAAGTTGTCTAATTTGTTGCGTTATTTGAGAAAGTTTAAAGAGGTTGGTAAGCGAACAGTCTAGCAGCTTCATTTTGTTTTCTTTTTCAAATAACTCGCTAAAGCATAGGTGTAGATTGACCCTTTAAAGTTCTTTATCGATCGGAAACAGAAACAAAACGGATACCGTAAATAATTAATGCATCGAGTTTACCCTACCAATAATACTGCACGCTAGCCAATTCTAACTCAGTTATTTTTACATTATGTTGCTATGCAATACTTTTATAATTGTGCATTCAATTATTTCACATTTCTGCAATTGGCTGGTGCAAATTTATTGTAACAATTACAAAATCAAGTTATGTATTATTATGTAACACATCAAATATATTTTTTTATTTTCGGCCGAAATATTCGCCTCTGGCCAACAGCTTTAGCATTCCGAAAGTAAAGTTTGTAAATTGCTGACTATAAAGCAATTTTCGTAACGAAAATGCATGAGAAGGATAAAGTTTACTACCAAAAAACCTGATCTCTATTTAAACAACTGATGAAGAAAGTATATATAACTTTTATGGGTTTTATCAAAATGCAGTCTCATATTATTTTTATTATATAAGTTTACGACTATTTTATTATAAGTTATACGATACGACATATTGAAAGTATAATTTAATTTATAAGACTTACTTCAGGTCACTGATATTATTGGCAATATACAGATAAATTGATACAACTTTTAAGATAAATCTTCTCTTGGCTAAAAACAGCGCTTTAGTGAATACAATCATAAAAAGTGTTCAATATAAAATATTGTTTTACGATACTTTATTTACCATTATGTGACATGTTTTATGTTGGAGTTAAAGAAAATGTTTTGCATATCAGCATATATACGTGGTGTTCTTTAAGTAGGTTTCTAAAAAGAAGGGCTTAGGAGACGTTCTTTTTTCATCAACTGAGTACCCACTCTGTTATAAGAAGAGCGCTTCTAAAGTCAAAAAAGATTATAATGTTTCTCTCTAAAATGCAAGTAGAAAACTTTAAATGAGTTTGTTTAACGACACATCTTACAATTTTAACTTTAGACGTACGTTCGTCCCGACTAAGGAAGTTACGGAACTTTTCAATGTGTTTGGGGTAAAGTCAACCACTCGTTTGACCTTTTTTGGAAACACTAGGAACATAACTAAGTAAAGTAACCTACATAAACATATTTAAAAAGACGATGTCGCATTTGAACTTGACAATGTGACGTCGAGAATTTCAGGATTGTGTCCGTTTTGTCTGAAAATTTCACGGTGCTGAATCATTCGCACGTTTCATGCGTGTCCAACGAAGGCCTAAATATAAACGCAAAATTTGATGCGGTGTCTCTCATACGGCGCTGCTAGTCGCTCTCATCGGGCATTTATTAAAAGAGGCGAGGTCACAAGCCGCGTCTGCCCGTAGGCCGGCAACATCAGTGCGGGCTCCGCACGCGGCTCGACGCCACGCCTGTTACGATACCGATGCTTTTATTTATTAGCACGTGCATCACACAGTGACATCACACGCATCGATGCAACAACCGAGCCAATGGCACTTGGCAAGTCGTCGACGATTGATTGAGGGTTCCTTTTCATAAGTGTGCGTGCCATAGTGGCGTGAAGTCGTGTCCGTATGGTGCAGACTTTGATGGCAGAGTTGAAGGTGCTGATCGGGAAGCGGGCTCCGGCCGGGGCTATGCCCCCCGCGCCCGCAGCACCGCCCCCCGCGCCTCACCAACAACAACAATACACTAGGCGAGACCTGAAGGCGAACCTTCATAGGCATATGAGTATAGTGCTGGACAGGTCAGTGTTGATTGACTCTCCTTTCAAAATACCCTTTCGAATTCAAGTAGAATTTGTAAAAAAATATTTTTGTATGATAAGGCAAAGCAGCATCCTTAATGTGGGAAAAAATAATATGAAGATCATTTAAATAATATTCGTTACAATACAAAAAAAAATGAATGATAAATATGAGTAATGATTGTCATACTTTTCGCCATTTAAAAGTAGAACAAAACAAAGCGAAATTTAAAATGGTAATGTTATATGTTTTCTTACCACTCGTAGTGTTATTGATGACAACAATATGGAACGTAATGATAAATGGGCGTTAGGTTTGTATTAAAAACAAGTTATAAATTTAACCTTTTATTCAAAAAGCTACAAGGTTGCCAGAATGTTAGAAAAATCATTTGTAGGATGTTGTTTACAAAACATTTTAACACACTCTTATAACGTACTGTACAAGGCACAAGGTGAAAATGTTAAGTCTGCGTTTTTGACAGAGACCATCACTTTGCCTTTATGTTTTATCTTGTTTATCATAATAATATTTTCAGTGTCATTAGTTGGATTTAATATGTCCTTCTACTTGTACGTACGTACGTAACTTCACGTAAATTACCTTTTATGTCTTCTTCTATCCGAGCATCATATATTGTTTAAAGTAGGTACAATCGTGATAATATTGTGTCATTTAATAATTAAGTTGTGACTCTAATAAATTATACTTACTTGGTTTATCATTATTATAGTAAGCGTAAGGGCCCTTGCGAAACGCATTAGCTCAACACCTGACACTGGATTTTGCAATATTCTGGTTAGTACCCACCTAGCGAACGGTATTACTCCATTCTTTCCTATTAAAGCAAATACACGTAACGAATTCGTTTTTGAAATATATGATGTGCAGTGTTTATTATTATTTAATTTATTCAAAGCTTTTACCTCGTTGGCGTTGACTATATTTATAGATATAGTGGATGCGTATGCTTGAACTGACACATTCCTTATAGTTAAATAAGTATCGTACATAAGTCTTGTCTACTCTTTTACGTATCTCAGTAGAGGTTATATGTTTTACTTCTTATAAAAAAAACATACACATTTGATTCTAAGCTCAAGGAGCCTACATCTGACTATGATCTGACATTGGCTTAGCCCATACAGTACTTGTCTAAGTGCTCTAAGAACTGATGTTGTATATTATGATAGCATCTAATAGATATTAGCCGTTGCTTATAGTGTACATGGATTCGAAGCCAATATATTGGAAGTTATTTACAGTCGATCCATATGTCAAAATGTGTCGAACATCAATTTTGGCAGACACGGTTGTTTGTTTGTTAATTTGTTTTATCTATATAAAATGATCAGTTGAAGAGTTTTGCCGATAGGACAAATCTTCATGAAGAGGACAATCAGTTCAAAAACTGATAAAGGAGATTAGTTGATCAGATTTCATACGTGATAAAATCCGATAACTTCAAGTCCAAGGAAAGGATTGCATAAACAACTTCAGTTGACTTTGATGTTACTGGTAGCATGTTATTCATTTATTCGGAAAATCGAGCCAAATTTATGCGCGAATAGCGTAATTTTTAAATCGGCACCCGTATAACTTCAAGACGAATTATACGAAAATTATCTACGACATTCTTACCTAGTGATAAATTAGTTGACAGTGTATTTACAACTCGGTCGGATTCTTCGTGGCCAAAAATAACAACTATTCCAGTGTGGCTTAACCGGCGGCCTTGTGCTGAATTAGTAAGTGCAAAATTCGAAAAACTTACATCGGCCCGGTCCATAGACATTGAACAAGCAAGCAGGCACGCACTTGCGCAAGATGACATTAACGCTTGGTTTCCGCGCTTGTGGCTCCGCAATCAAATAACTTTATATTTAATGTGTAATAACATCAACGCTCGCATTAGTTTAAACTTTTATCATAACGTTACATCTTACGCGAAAAAAATCTTCTATGGCCTCGATTATTTATAATGATCACCTGGATCGTTTCCAGCGGAATGCCGGAATGAAACATCGCATTGCTACATCGTCGAGATGATGCTTAGACGCCAAAGATACTCTGCATTAAACGCTTATGTATTCACCACAAACATCGATACCTTAGTGTCTGTTCGGATTACGAGTGCCGGCGGCGGCGGCGGGGGTGCGTAGTCAGTGGTGCCGCAGTCGCCAGCGCCAAGTCGCCCGCGCACGCTCCGTCCGAGGCCATTAAGAAGCCGTGTGAGACCTAGTCTAGGTCATTACACTTGTTCGTGTTCCAACCTTATCACGTTCCTATCGCACTAAGCCTATTTCGGTAAAAATTGGATCGATATGGCGAAAACGGTAGCGATTATTTCTACTTTTTCATATAGTGTAGCGACATAATCGGACGCGTTGCCTGCTCATCGGATGACATCAGTTAATACACTACGTCCGTTGGAAACAACGCGCTCAGTGTCTGCGTCGTGGCCGGCTCAAACGCACGAGGACACAAATGGAAGACGAACGGTGTGCAACGTGCGAAGCCCTCGGCCGGCGCCCTCTCACCAGCAAACTCCTCCAGGTGGCCACTGCGCAGGCGCACATACGGACATGCCCGCGGGCCATCTCCCCGCCGGAGCAGGTGCAAGTGTCAGACCTGGCCAGTCGTGCTCTTGCCGCCAAACGACGGAAATCCATAGCCAGTTTTAAATTGAGTCTACCACCCGAGTCGCAACCCAAAGCAGTAATACCAACCTCCGAACCTCCTCGCCAGACGTTCGTTCGCAGAAACACTTGGTGCTCGTAAGTTTCTTACTTTCTATACGGTATAATAACCCTAACCAACATTCGCACTTGTCATGTTATTTCTAAATAACCGCTGAACAGCAAACGTTGTTTTGTTATCTTTACTGTTAATGACATGCTATATCAGTATTATGAATACCTATCTGTTGTTATCGAACGTTTAAAAAGATAAAAAAGTTATTGTTAAAGACATTTCAGTGCAGGTTGAGCAATATATCACATTGGCCGTTTGATAGATTTACCCCTAATTTTGTTACTTGTAGCTATTGATTGATTGATTTATTCATACACTTCAACATTGACGTTTTGATAGGCATTTAGATGCGACGGGTGGTGAGACCTTGAATATGTCGTCTTTATTACGCGAGTCAATTGATGTTAGTTAAGTTTATTGTATAATTGGTTGTAGAATCGTCTAATTTCTTGATGATACGTTTAATTTATAGTTTCATCAGGTAGGTATCATCAGTGTGTATCTAGACACTATGTATACGACATCCATGCATTATGCATTTCTGTATGATCCTTTTTAACAGTAACGGAAATACCAATTCAAGTTCCTATTAAAGCAATAAACGAAATAAGGAACGAAATTTTCTCTCGTAGGTTCTCGTAGGTATTTGTCATGTCGACGTTGTTTGCTTCATCGCAGGTCGTATACCTACTCTACAAGTAGTTGTCTACAGTTTTTTTTCTTCATTCTTCATGTAATTACATTCCTTTTTCGAATAATGATGATAATTATTTTAGTATATGCAATTACGTTTATGTAGTGTACAAAAAGTCTATTGTTGTTTGTTGCGAACTTTTTGCTTCAGTAGGTAGAGGTAGCTTACGTAGATGATAGAAACAGTGATTATGTAGTTAGGTTAGTAACACAATATTTAATGTTAAAATCAATTTGGACATCAAGTAGTTTTCTTAAAATTATCAATCCCATTTAAAACAGGTTTCGCTGATAAATTATAAATTATTTAATTACTAATAACCAAAAAAAACATAAATAAAAATAAAATAACAGTTAATACTTCTTTTGGCATTAGAAACAAAATCAATGTATTCTTCCATCTTCTCGCACTGTTAATGTTTTACACGAATGACGTTTAATATTTCATCTCGCATGAAACCCATAAAAACCTTGTGTAAGTATCGATAAAGATGATACTTAGGTAGGTATAGACAGTAAATTGATTGAAAAAAAATAGTTTTTTTTTTCTCAAACTTACTAGATAATCAAATCAAAAACTTTCAATCGTAAGATTAGTTAAAAACAAATAAGATCAAGAATCCTCCGATTAAAAAGTTTGCTATGAACGACGTTAAGACTAAGAGAAAAATAATCCGCATGAGTTTAAGGTTTCAATCAAAATGTCCTTCTCGTCTTTCCGAACCAATGTTTCAATGAACACGAATATCGCTAACGTACCGTTTTTAACATATTCGATGTCAAAGTTCCCGATTTCCATTTAATTTCGGTAGGTCCTCTATCATAAACAGTCGCATAATCTACGCGCAAAACGATGCATGGAATCATTATTTTAATTAGCAACATCAAGGTTAATGGCTAATGGACGTTTCTCTCAACGAGCATTGTTTTATATACAATTTTTTTATTTGTGTTACGTCACATGTCTATACATTTCTAAAGAGATTGCTGTTTGACCTTCACTGTGATGAGCATTTAATTTTTATATCAAAATAATTTATCTTGCTGAGTCTTTAGGTAATGAAATAGTCATTTAAAATTCCGAATCATTTAATTTGATGTTGTATTCCGATGTAGATGTAATAGATCCATGTTGCATATTTGACCATGAGATCATGCAAATTATAATGTAACATAGACACTTCCTTCTAGAATTCGAGTTGCAATTATCGTTTGTATGACCAGTTTCTGTGTTATTATAATAACAGACATGACATTCTACACCTACATGGACTGGGTAGATCTTTGCAGTTAGCTTTATTAGGTTTATGTTTGGTGTAGTCTTTTGTTTTCTTTTTTCTATAATTATGTTTAAAAGAAGTTTTGATTGAACTAGGTTATTGTGATTATAATACTTAATTCGTAAAACAAATTAAAAATGACTGACCATAATATGTGCATATCGGAGAGCACCTTGAAGATGTTAAATAAAATTTATTATTCAAATCCAACAACACCGCTGACAATAAGCGACTTCCATGAGTTCCAAGGCTAGAGTTTTTAGGAGAGCCGGCGAGATTCATTCTTGTTTTATGGTCCGGTGCGGGTGTGTCGCAAAAGCTTAGGTGTTGTGAGGCGCCATCGCATCGTACGTAGCTCGTAGTAGGCAGCAGCGTGCGCGCGCCACTTGCTTGGTACCCCGGCCCCCTGCCGCGGCGCGACCAGCCCAGCCAGTCCGACGCAACGCGCCGCTCCGTTCACCCGCGCCTCGCCACACAAACTAATTAATAAATAAATCCCAAAGTTCCCCGGCTACGTGAACACGAACAACCAAAACGGCTCCGCTAAGCCCCAAATCCGGGACCCGAAAGTCCCGTTCGTTCCATTCTCTCAGAGAAGAGACAATGCAAAGCAAACTTTTAAGTTCAAGTTACTCGACCATCATGAACAAGCAGGATCTCCTCAGAGAAGTAGTCGTCAAGTACATTGACTACTTCTATCCTGTGTAAGTACATACCTATTTTTGTAGTTCTATAAGGGTGAGTCCAGTCTCCGTCCGTCGGATTTCTACTTAAAATTGTTCATGGGAGTTGATTTCGTCCTCCATGACGATAGTATTAGTGAAGTTGAATGCCGGTAAGTCGGTGAAGGTTCGCCGGCAACGTGGCTTGCTGCAGCACATGAACGGCTGTGATTGGCCGACGTCACCGCCCGCTTATTGAACCTAGCCGTCTGTATCGTCAGACCGCTTCATCGATCCATTGCAGCTTGCATTAAAACAATATGCTTCTCACATTTACTAAAATCAAACCAACCAACAACCAAACGAACCCACTTTAAAACTTAAAGCTAAAACAAAATGGCGCACAGTCGGACAAATAGTTGGCCACTCGAATTAACTCTATTTTTTACAATCCCCTTGGAAACCTGTTTTGACCTTAAGATTTAATAAGTGTGCAGCCGTTTATTGACTATGGCATTGATGAATTGATAAATTCGGCTGGCTGAAACCTTCAAGTTAAATTTTACTTAGAATATTGTGACTAACAAGATCCGTTGATGACTAAATGTGCGTTAACCATCTCAGAAAACGTTTCAAAATAACCAAAGTAGACGTTTATTTCTCTTCTATTTCACAGTTACTACTTAAATTAAGTCATCGATATCAGAATCTGAAGCGTTTAAATGCAGGAACGGTCGCGTGCGTGACTGACTCGCGTCGCGTGATCAAACACCAACTGTCTCTAGTTATTCCCCTGTTGTCGAACAAATGTCCTCCGGGATTACTTCCTCAGTCAGTACTTCACTCACGAGTTTATGTGAAAATTATACACCGAATGTACCTTGCGGTAATCACGAAATGTCTTGTTACCGAAATATTATTTCCAAATGTTCTCCGAATACAGAGATGAAACCTGAGTGCACCTGAGTTATGAAAGGTAACGTTAGATGTACTTCATGATAGAAATAAAGCCACCAGCGGCGCCAGAGATGTCGACACTGTTCTGGTGTACTATAGTGCACATACACGATTTCCCTTCGATGGCCTTGCGCCTGCGCCACTCGCTCACGATAACAATAGCATGCGGCAGGTCCACGATGCGATAACTCCTAATCTGTTACTATGCTCTATAACTACGACTCTCAGAACGATAATTGAAATGTTGCAGCGACGATGATAGCTCAATAAACGCCCGCAAGCGATTCGTTGCACTGGATCTGGAATGTTCTACGCTTATATTAACTTCTAATATTAACTTTAACAGTTTGAGTGTTTCTTTTAATGGAATATAGCAAAATGGGAGTTTTTTTTTTCTCTTGAAGTTTGTTACTCATTTAAATTTTCTGGACAAGCAACAAAAAGTTTAATTAGGCATTGAAATTTGCATTTCTTACAACGATGACTAATACATTAAACTATCAAGTGACACTATACCTTTTCACCTTTGTGTGTCGCATTGTCGCAGGTACAACAACACAATTACAACAAGATACCGACTTATATTTGTACAATAAAAACATTTTCTTTAGGATTCATATGTTAAATTAAATAAGTAGTTTAATCAATGTTCATTAAACAATTTATATTATAACTAAGTATATAACTTAAACTATATAATGATATGATCACCATAATACTCTTATTATGTAACAAACTCAACGCTACAACAAAACATCCTTCGCAAAGTCCAATCAATCCTATACTTAGTTCCTGTTTAGTAAACAATCCTTGCCAACTTCGTACAGTAGGTATAAGCAACCCGTTGTTTAAATTTAATATCAAATTTAAATTCCATCGTGGTGTTTCTTCAACACTGTAACAAATATATCAGAATGTAGTATTGGTAGGTAATATGGAAACAAAACGAAGATGTACAAAATATTTCGCCTTTTTACCATCCCAAACACACAAACCTCGTGCTTCCTAACAAAAGATTCCATTAAAACTGGTTTGGTAATTTACCAAAAGCCACTCTACCACAGATGTATTTGGCAGATGCTATTTTCGTGTTCGATGATGACAGCAGCGCTTGGAACAAAAAACTCGGTTTGAAGTACCTCCAAGTTTTTGTTCTTTTTGTTGTGAAAGGCTTGTAAAGAAGCTTTTTTATGCTGTGAGAAGCTTAAAAGAGCTTAAGCTTTATGTAGGTATATTGTTTGCTGATGTATACTAGTTTTTTTCGATGGTGTATATAAAGCCTAAAGCCTAAGAATCACATTTTAATTACCTTCTGTTAAAATTCTATTGACATGAAATTTATGGTAAAAATATTAACATAAAGAACTAAATACAGTATTTGCCTCTTCCGCGTTTTACTACTGAATATAGATTTTTACTTGTAATTTAGATTATAGCAGATCGTAAATTATGTGTACTATTACCTCTTCAAACATAATACCTACTTTCTCTACTCTTTAAAACTTCTCATTATGTTTCAACCTATCATGTGACTTGTCACAGCTTGCAATTTTGTCACCAGCCAACCAAGCTTACGCAATCGTTCACAGAAAACAAAACTTGTTTTCACCAAGTTTCGGTTAGAGAAAGCAATTTTTATTTGTTTTATTTTATTTCAGCCCATGATCGTAGTCTAGCTTTCGAAGATAAAGCAATGGTTACGAAACTCTGCAGGATTTGAGATCACATCGGCAGTCAGTTACGTCCCACTTTAGTAAGAGCGTGTTGCACAAAGCTCGCAAGCGAAACATTTCTACCGAAAGACAATGTTGCGGTCATGAGCTGTGCGATAGTTATCAAATGCCCCCAAGTTTTGCCGTGGACCGGTTGAAATCAATCCACGGCCGTCGCGCTCATTTTCAACGCTCCAATGGGTTCAAGTTTAGCTTTGTGTTGTTCACCTCATTGACGCGACACGGAATCTGAAGCCGGGAGAAAGTCAAGTACGTTGCGTTCGCGTACCACATACATATATCGGCTTCTGTCTATTACGACTAAAATTGTATCATCATGGGTAACATGAAATACTGCGTATCAGAAAATTCTGATCAGATCGGGAGATCTGTTCGAAAAATACTTTTCTTTTATTATAATACGTTTGTCACGTTTAGTAAATATTGATTTGGCTTCAGCTCTTTATATATGCAATCATCAGGCGTCGCGACTGTCTAAACTTAAACGATCAATAGAGGTTTGTAGGTCAAGTGTCCACATCTACGACTAGCTGTAGAAAATACATCAAAAAAACCTTCCAATACATTTTCTCAACTTCTTTTAACTGAGTACAAATCGGAAATGCAATACGTTTAAAAAATGCATATCTTTATTTTAAATGATCTTATTACAAACAATAATAATTAGATTAATAGGTAGTGTAATAATAATTTAACCAAAATAGAAGCATGTTTTCGCCGTTTTAGTGTTTGTTCAAAGGAAATAACCAAAAACCGTCCCAAAAACCGGTTCTACTGATTTATTTGTAGATATAATTACACATTCATGGATATAACTTTGAAATTGTAAACAAATTACATGCGTTAGTAAAACCTGAAATAAGTGTTTCGATATTTCTTGCTATTCATTACCGATTTCAGTTACCTCAATTGCAACATGAGTAATTATAAAAAAATGTATTTAGAGTAGTGGAAGTCTATTCGTGTTATCAAATAGGCTAGTAGGTTATGTACTTTTATCTTTAACAAAATGGTACATTTGCTAATTAGTGTGCAATACTAACAAAATTATTCATATGCTTCGGTTTCAAATGAATTCGAAATGCAAAATGTTTTTTAACAACTTTTAAGTGTTCTATAATATAAATGTTTTATCTTTTATCACTTGTATATTAAACTATTTAATCCTTTTAAATTTCGTGCGTCATAAAAATGAATAAAGTTTTGCCCGTTTACGTCAAAACGCATGTTGTATGTCATAGTTTGTGTTTACATTTCGATATCCGTGAAATTTTGATATCATGCTTTCAGCTCGATATATTTTTTGCGTATAACAAAATTTTATTGTTGAACGGATCGTATCAGAAATTATGCAACGCAGAATGATTACGGAAACTTTTTAACGTATATATATAGATAGTCTTACTTATTTTTGTCTTTTTGTTACAGCGCATCAGGCACCAGTGCGGTGGCCATCGACAACAAGATCGAACAAGCCATGGTAAGTAAATAGTCTAAAACACTTCCATTGTCATTGTGATAGGTAGGTTCTAAACTTATTAAGCCGTAACGATCAATTAGAAATCTTATAGAATATTATTATACTGTGGCTCCGGATGAAGCTTCATGTAAATGCATAAAATCCTTGTCGTTAATATAACTTGGCAATATAACTACTTCTTTTCTATTAATTGTATCGACAAATACCAACTGCATTACCTCATCAAACTCTTTATAAGGTAATAGAATCTCATACGTAGAAGCGATAAAATTGTCAATTCAATAAATGTTTCAAATGCATCATAATATAATTTCATCTTGCCTACGTGACTTGTTAGCCTTAGTTTACGTTTGAAGTCACCGCTGACTATTATCATAATTGACCATAAGTAAAGGAAATAGCCACACAGTAAATGCTAGCAAGAAACATAGACAAAGACGAATGGAATCAATTAGATATGTTGCTATCCGGGCTAGTGTGTTAGTCCTAGATGCGAAGCGAATTTATGTGGCATTTTGAAGCACAAAGATTTCTCATCGGTTTTAAAAAGTAATGAACAGCGTAAACGACTTGCCTCATTATGAGATTCAAAAGATATTTTCCTCCTCGGTTTCGTATATCGTACGTTGATGTTCTCTCGGAAAGTCTCTTGATGTGGAGAATTCAACTCGACCGTGGAGAATGCTATGTCAATCTTGGTCGAAAGCTGATATGTAGTTAGTCCCGGTGTCGTTCGTCTTTTGATGGCATATCCGCCGCGTGTCAGTCGGTCGTCGAGAGTTCCGTCTGCGCCACATCCAAGGGTTTCGAGGAACAAACAACCGGCTCTGAAAGCGGCATCATATCGTCCCAATTGCAGGAAATTGTCATGTTTAGATGTCGCATTTCTGTCGGCGCATTTGATTGATGCTTATGATGATATCGCTTTATGGATAGAAGACATGCAAGGTCTCATGTTAAATATACTAATGTAATTTATTTTAAAAATATCCTATATAAAATGCGGGCGATAAAATCATAAATGAAAAAAAAGAGAACGCTATATTAATCCACGCTCCAGCCGCATGAAGACAGATGCAATCTCCTATGAGTATCTTTACGTTCTTATAATAGCTATGGTGGGACTACATAACACCGTTATTAGATCAGAGGCACTGTTTTGCATCTCTAATGACTTCCTTCATTAAAACGCCAGGAAACACTGTCCCACAGCCCCGAGTAAATTAGTTTATTTCTTGTGTATTTGAGTTACATTTAAATTAAAGTAGAAATCATGATCTCTCTGTTTTTGTACTGCACTTTGTTGAGTTCTTCCTTAATTTATATTTATACTAGGCACTATTAAGTTTGATTTGAGAACATAATGATTGCAATTTATATTTATTTAAAAAAAAGTGATATTTAAAAATATATAAACAATGTGGTAATGACTGAATTATCATCTTTTTCATTGATACTTTTTTGTGTTAGTTATATTTTTACTCTAGCACTAGTAGTCGTTCATAGTACAACAAGTCCCTATTACAATTATCAGTGCGAATCCAATGCACTATTCACTTTTTTTTAAAGGCAAGCGTTAACCGTCCGTGATGTAGGTATAGATGTTTTGCATTGATTTCACTTAACCATCGAATAGATTCGTGATCGTAATTGAGATCCATCGTAGTGCGGTTGCGCACGCTCTATAATTAGCATCCGCAGATGGCCTCTAGCGATTGACCCCAATTCAGCCCTAATGCCCAACCATCGCCCGGTCGTATTTTTACATCACTCCTTAGTCCCGCTCGCGTTTACCGGGGTTAGCGAAACTAACAAAGACATGGGTAAGGTAACTCACGTTTAGGTCCATAAAGTGATTTAAACTATATACCGTGTTTTAAACTGCGGTGGACTAAAGAGGACCTTAAAATAGTAACTAACATACTGTTAACACTTTTCTGAGCGTGACTTTTTAACGTATCTCATATCTTCGGTTTTGAATTTGAAATTATAATATTAATTATAACATTTTAAATTGCACAAAAAATTAATATAAAATATCTTTCCAATTACAAAACCCTTTCACAACACAAACGCTCGCTGTAGCTAAAAGTGATTTTGTCCTTAGGGCTTCTATTTATAAATCAATATCAAATAGATTACACAGACTTATATCTGTTTGTTACCTATTTTTTATCTATGTATTATCGTGTTACAAAATTTCCACTCTGTTTGAGTTTATCGGTTAGATCGTTTATCGATTTCCATTCTGTTTATTGACAGAACAAAGCAATAAGTATATTTTTTTAAATATCAAGATTATCCACCAAACAATACAGAAAAACAAGTCTATCGCAAAATGAAACATAACGTCGGCATCATATTTCAAAAGGAAATACATATAGGTATTTCTAAATCATGTCAACATATTTTTGGTATTCAAACAAGGTTTGCCAAAGCAGATATTGTGATGATAATACTTAAACAGCTGCCTATTTTTAAAAATGTTGTCCACCTTGAAAAACTAATTAAGAATGCGAGGCGCTACCAAAAAAAAAGCAATCCCAAAAGATGAGTTTTTTTTTCCAAAGCGTCTCGATGATATAAGCACACGTTAAATAAATCCGAAACGTTTGGCATTGCATCATCTAGAAAAGCTTAGCCTGTTTATTTACTTATCTGCAATCCATTTGATGTTTCCAACCATCTTACTGACCCGGTTTTCTTTTCAATTACCAAAATACATTACGTTGCTTTATTTCTGTACGCTTAATAATTTTACCAGTTTCTTTTAAGATTGCTCGGTGTGATAACCCATGTCAAAATGTTTATTCTCGTTGTTATTATGCCTTCCATTATTATAAAAATCCATTAGCAAGTATTATGAAGCCGGCGTTTGTAAGAGAGGTGCTCGTGGAAACTTTTATACGTTTGGTACGACACAGCATGCTAATTCTTTCATTGTGTACGTGATTTGCATGAGTCAAGCGTGACCCGGTAGGGCTCACCCGACCAAGAATAGACACGGAAGGAAAGCTGGCACCGATGTGACGCTGGAGCCAGGGACACGTCCTCTTCTGATTACACGACTGATTGCAGTCAGCCCACCGCTGCTGGTTAAATAGTCGAAGACGTCAGGAGGTCGCACGATCCGGTCGTGTGCCACCAATATCGAGATCGAGAGAATAATTTGCAACTGAGAATAGTTGCAACAGCGCACGCGTCTGATCGGTATCAAAGCACGAATCCGTTCCCAGTCAGGAAATGCTGTGGAACTTTTCTCGGGGAACCGGCTTGTTGACCTGAACTGTAATGAAATCGTCACGTTTCATGAATGCCCCTTTCTATACATCCTGCCCATTGATTGATACAAATTAAAAGCGACAGAAATATTCATGCTTTATTGAAAAGTTTCCTTATCTGACTGATCGATACACAACCTGAAAAATTGAATTCATCAATAGATCATGGAGAATCTATTAAATTAAAACTTTAAAACATCTTAATAGTTCAGCACTCTGGTACTTAATCCAATATGCTTATCCTTACTATCAAAATTATCTTATTTACTTCCAATGTTGTTTACGAATAGCCTATATAAGTTCCGTATGGAAAAAAACGATTCACGTTTTTTTTTTCGAACAAAAAAAAATATCGAACTACAAATAAACATTTATCAAAGGATTAATTTTATCGTTATATTAAGATACTGGAGCGTAGTGTAACAGAAACCAGATTCACAACTGTAAACACGTTTGCGAAAACAGCCTGACCTCGACATTGAAATAAATAGCTTAAATTTTGCATCAAAATAAAAAAAAATAGAAAATTGGGCATGTTTTAATATTTTATCAATCTTTTTTCATAAACTATAGAAACCCAAGTTAATAGAGTTTTCAAATAGTATAGGATTAATGAATTCAATTAATGGCGATGACCGAATAAATAGTATTGAAATAGTGACATCAGAAACGATATCAAATCTGTTACTAAGGTTAATAAAAACATTCGAGTCTAGCTTGATTACTGCAAGTAATACATACTCGTACATACATAGATGCTTTGTTTTGTTGAACTATTGCCTTTGCGATAAATACTACTGCGTCAACAACGTTATCATTTTATTTTACTCTGAATTATTTACAGTTTTTTTATTTATTCAAAAAAGGTACACGGTCTGCAAACC
Source organism: Choreutis nemorana (assembly GCA_949316135.1). Classification (NCBI taxonomy): domain Eukaryota; kingdom Metazoa; phylum Arthropoda; class Insecta; order Lepidoptera; family Choreutidae; genus Choreutis; species Choreutis nemorana. The sequence continues at coordinate 9,631,550 of OX438598.1, forward strand.
ATTCAACCAAGATTAAACCAATATTATCGAAAGTTAGCACCAAATATTTTAATAGAATTCTGTTTTAAGTCGAATATAGTATATTTAAAATCTTGTAGTTATATCAATGTAGTGTCTTTAGCGAATATTATTTTCGGTAATCATTGTTATTTTTCATCATCGATAATGTCATGGATATAAATATTCTTGTGTAATTGCAACAATATTTATACCAAAAATGTATGTGCCATTTGTTAAAACAATATTATCTTGATGCGCAATTTTTACTTAAACCAATACAGATGTTAATATTTGTTTACAAACTAAATAGTTCACATTGTCTTTTTATTTGTTCGCCAAAGAACCAAGGCCGGATTATTAATTTGTTTGTTCCAACTTAGATCTCTTGTTATAATTCATTGTGGTTTGCAGTAGTTGTCACAAGTCTTGCATACTTTTTTTTATTCCATAGGTTACAGAACAGATTTTTTCATTGTTTGCATTCTTAGAAAAGGAAACTTCTAAATTATATCGTGGAATGAAGTTGATATACTGTAGCATCAATTTATAGTTTTTCAAATATTTTTATTGAAAAAAAAATCGTAGAACCACACATGGTGTTGTTTTGGTACCGCTCAAATATTTCAACAACAACAGTATCTGCTACTTTATATGGAGATGATGTCATTTAAACTTGAAACATAATGCTCTGCCCGTGTTTATTATTGCTTTGTTATTTTCAACCTGTTTTGGAAGCCTTTTTTAGAGTAGCCTGTTTTACATTTACTAACGAGTTTTAATGGTCTATTATTTTGCTATTTTTTGCTCATAAAGTTCACACACATTTTCGGGTTGTGCAAATGTTTTTTGTCAGATCTATTTAATAAAGACGTTTTTGTTCAGTGTTGGTTGTGATACCCTCGGTTCCTAAATTGTTTGATTTACCAAAATGGTCAGGTAATAAATCACCAGTTACTTTAGCCTTTAGCCCCAGTACACTGTACCCTTATCCGTACACTGTATCCTTTACCCAACTGCCGAAGAAAGGTTATGTGTGAATAATTGCAATTTCGAGTCTGGGTTCTCTGATCTTTAGAATATTTAGACTTTAAAATCATTCAGTCAAATGTTTTATCTTGAGTATCAGACATGTTTTCACGTTTACTATCATTATCTGGCTTACCTACTAACACAAAACTGTTTGCATATGAAAAGATATGATAAGCTCTATTATTTACAACGTCGAAGAGAGGCATTGTCAGTATAAATTGCGCATTGGTTTTTGTGTAGAAAATACTAGAGATATATAAAAAGAAATTCGTTTTACTAGAATCTTGGTATTATCCAAATTAACTTCGATACTATCGATTGAAGTCTTGTCAATAAGCAAAATGACGCAGGCAGCCGTATTCCGTCCATTCCACAGCCGGAGCAAACCAGTGGAAACACTGCCTTGATTAAGGTGGTTGTGCCCACGCATGACATTCAAAGCATTCTCAAATGAACCCATCAAGATATATTTAGCCACATTTAATAACACAGTAAAGATCTTCTTGTATATTTACAGACCCGATGGTTTTATTTAAAATTCAAACAGGTATCTCTCATCTCTTTTCCAAAGTTCATCACACGTGCTCCTTGATCTCTAAAAAATACCAACATGACAGCTGTCTGTATACATACATCCGTACCATTCTCAAAACAATCTTAACGTACTGGAAATTAAATATATATTTCATTTCTTTACCAGTTTTTACTTGGAAAAACCATCAATTATTTTTTAATGCATTTAAGTTTCAGCACAACAGGCATTGATTTGTATTTTTTTTAATATTCTCTCTGCGTCTAAACATTTCTGCATTCAGTCAGATGTAATTACTCACGTGCCGGTTTTTTATTGTTGTCCGCATTCTCGATGATGATTATCATAGCAATCTTTAGGTATTCGATTTTATAAAGAAAATACTACCTACCGTTTGATGTTACTCCATAGGTACAATTTACGGAGACCATAGAACTCATATCAATGAGTCTTATATGTTATGTAACCTACTTAACTATGTGTTTATTATTTTAAGCGGCCAGTAGTCTCGCTTCATTGGGTGCAAAAATAGATTCTAATGAAGTTTAATTGTAGCTAACAAACGGTCAGTCGTAAACATCACACAATAGCTGTATAAGCTCACAAACACATCCAACTATTATAATGTTAGCTGATTTGGACACAGCAACATCACGTTTATATAATTATTATTTATAGTTTATTACAAATATTTCCACTAAACTAACTTTAAATATATTTGCTGTCGTTTAGGAACTCTACTCTAATACAACATTCACGCAATAACAAAATGTTTCAGTGGAAAACTTTGCCTTAGGTCAATTTGTTTAAATGTATATTCAATTGTGGATCCTACGTTAATCTACTAAAATAAACAAATTTGTTTTGTAATATATTTTTATTCATTTTTAATAGTACCAGTGATGTAGTATACTCTACTGGATATTGTTTACTCTGAGTCATTTGTACGAAAGGTAACAGTTTCCGTATCTCTCGACCGTCTAGCCGAATTAAAAACACTTTGTTGTGATTGTAAGAGAACAACAGCTTTGTTGTTGATATCAACGTAGGTATGGTTAAAGGGTGCTCACGGGCGATCCGCGTGGCGGTGACGTGTGCTCCGTCAGCCGCCATTTTATATGGGACGAGCGCGCGCTGAGACCATCAGTCGCCTGCCAGGACGCGCTCGAGCAGCAACTACGCACGCGCTCACTACCTATACATTATCAGCAACAGACCAACGCCGGTCACTTGCAACTCACCCGATATCCGAGCTTTTTTTTTCTTCTGTAAATCGTTCGACATGATCGGAGTCGCGCAACAACCCAGAGATGGCTGCCTTTACGAGATCAGACAAAAAGGACACAGAGACACCTGTTACGTGGTCGTGCCTAATCCAAAAGTACGTTTTCATACATTTTCACACTCCGTCGGGTATTTCGCGTTTTTTTCTCACTTCTGCACCGCGGTCGGTCATGCGTCTTAAATTGATTTCGGCCGTTGTAAATCTTGTTTTTACGCATTCCTTCATTTTATTTTTAATTCTAAGTGCGCTAAAGATTATATAGTTACAAAACGTTGTTTTAATTTACATTCGTTACACAACACTACGCGTTATCAAATTTCTTATTTAATATTTATTCAGCAATTACGAACAAAATAGTAAAACAAGTCACCGTTTTGGAAGAGTACGCTTGTGTAAATGTCGAATGACCTAAATTCCGCGATGGAGTTAAGACAGTGTTGTATAAATGTTGTCTCTTTGTTTCAGGATCTGGTTAAGAGCCACTTGATGTTTGCGGTGCGCGAGGAAGTGGAAGTGTTGAAAGAGCGCATCGCAGAGTTGATGGAGAGGATCAACCAGTTGGAGGTGGAGAACACGTACCTGCGCGCGCACGCGAGCCAGGATACGCTGGCGCAGCTGCCGGGCGCAGGCGCCAAGCCGCCGACGCAAGCGCAGGGCCCTCCGCCGCCGGTGTCGTAGGCGCCGCTCGCACCAGCCCGGCCACCCACAATGGCTGTGCTATGTTAATCCCTAGGTTACACCGGTCGAGCGCCGAGGGCTGCGCACGCTTGTCCCGCGGAGACGAGTGACTAGTCGCACGCGCCCCGCCCGCCCGCTATATGTTCAGGGCGAGGACGGGACGCGACTAAAAGCCTTCAAACAATTACTATGCTTCAGTATCATAGAACTATATTTTTCTGTTATGTAATCGTTAGAGTGCAGAATCTTGTGCTAACTGCCACGCTTTGCTAGTATGCTATGCATCTCAGCAACGAGTCTTAGTGTTATCTATTGTATCAGTGTAACGTCGTCAGTTATAATTTCTAATCAGTTTTAATGTTTAGGTATCGCTTTCCACATAATACGACTATATTCCATTTTAAGGTATCTGTAAGACGTGTGTTTATAATAATTGTAATGAAATAGCTTAATATTCCTGTGCATTGAACAATGGGTATGTGTTAATTTATTATCTATTTTGTCTAAGTTATTTATCAAGTTTTAATGTGTTAAATTATCATATGTTTGTTCATCCGAAGTAATGAAAGGATCAGTCGGTAGTTGTAACGTTGTGTTGTGTGGAGATTTCATTTAGTTACGGTAAATAATATAAACAACTGTTATTTTGTATACTGTATGTGATAGATGTGTGTATGTTCTATGTAATGGCATAGTTAGATCGTTGCGAGAGAGTGACTTGTGCGAACGCCTGGCTTTAGTCAATTTTGCACGCTGAAACTGAAAAAAAAAAAACGCTATTTTTATTCCAACCCTGTATCTATAATAGAGATTATAGCAATTTAACATTGTATTTTTTTAATGAATAAATTGTTTGTAAATAGTACAAGTTGTAATAGAATTGTGAGTCGATCGGATTGGTGTAAATAGTTAGATAGAATGTGATGAAACCGCAGCTAGCCTTGAAAAGGAAGCTGGCCGGTAGTTCTCGTGAGAGCTATATCTAAAACATATTAAATAAAATGCTGTATTTAAATTCGCTTCATTGTTTAACTTTAAACAATCGAACAAAGTAGCTGGAGACTGAGTGTTAGGTTTGTTATTGTCTGGATGGGGTTGGTTGTGAGATGGCATTCATGTGATGTTATATAGGTGGCCAAAGTAAGCGAGGTTGTCCCAGCGAATGGAGTGACTAAACATATAAACAAGTAGTGTTTTGTACATCTCTACTACGATTTTGTATAGATGATTTTAGGTCTTGATTGAATTTATTGTAAAAATACAGTAACTTACTCGTAAAACGCATTACCCCTAGCTAGAATTAGATATGAATTATATTATATAATACAAATGAAATTGTAAATATACTGTTAACAAATGTCCATTGTAGCTTATGTTGACCAGAAGGTTCCTCATATCCAATAAATGCAAAACTACTCAAATATCGTTTCTGTTTTATTTTTCAATGCCCTATCTTGATTTAGACCTGATTACATTTCAAAAATTTAATTAATAAATAAATAAAAAAATTGTATTTAAAAAGTGGATAGAGACCGAACAGTAAAATGAAAATTTATTCCGGCAGAAGCAAGCTTTTGAGATTGGATCCCAGAGAACTGAAATCAATAAAATCACGCTACGGTACAGTAGTTGGAGGCTTTATAAATTGTAATGTTTGCAATAAAACTTTGCAATCAAGCATTCGGCCATACTAAAGAAAAAAAGTAAAATAATAATTTGATATCGCCTAAAAGCAAACTACCGAGTTACAGACTTACACAGTTTAAAGACTTTGTCCACATAGTAAAAAATGTGTGATGTAGGATAACGATACGGTAAAATTAGGCAGAGGTTGACGGGCTTTCAGACTTTTAACCGTTTTTATTTCTACATCTATTATGTGCCAAAACCATGCAACCATGTTCAATAAAACTTTTAATTCTATATATTTGTAGAAAAGTGACCAATTTGTCAACTTTTTCTAAAAGTGCTGTTAAATAAAACTTACAGATGTGTCAGAAATCTACAGGTAAATATCTTACAAATACACTCGGCGTCAAAAATATCGCCCCTTTGCAAAAAATGTTTTCAACCAACTTTATTTCACTTTAATCTTGGGTCAAGTATTGACTTAAAGGTATCATTTGAAAGGTAATTTAATGGTTTTTATGGTTATAAAGAAAAAAATAAAGATTTCCTCATTTGTCAAAAAATATTGAAAAGACATTGTAAACAGTAAAAAAAAACATTTATTTCATCATACAAAACAATAACAAAAAAAATACAAAAAATTACAAAATAAAACAAAACTAATTTAAAACCTAGTGTTCCCCCCCCCTTGCCCTTATTACCGCCTCTAAACGGTCTTTCATCGATCGCACCAACTTTACAACCGATTCCTGCGGAATTCTGTCCCATTCCTCGATGACGGCATCTTCAAGTTCCTGCAGGGTGGTAGGGGCGACATCTCGTGACCGAACTTGTCTTTTTACCTCGTCCCAAAGATGCTCTATGGGGTTTAAGTCAGGACTTCTGGCTGGCCACGAGAAAATAGGGATCCCAACCTCCTCCAGATATTCTCGCACAATTAAAGCTGTGTGGGATCGCGCGTTGTCATGCATTAATTTGAAGCCAGAGCCGACAAAACCCACATATGGGACCACATGCTGCTCCAGTATTTCATTAATGTAGCGACCAGCAGTCAGAGACCCCTGGCCGCGAGTCCCTCTGGTCGATGAAACGCAGACAAGGTCGGTCTTGCCATCTATAGAGATGCCTCCCCAGAACATGCACGAGCCACCTCCGTAACCCACTGTTTCTTCAATGCAGGCCGAATCGTTCGCCCGACCTCCTATACACCCTTGCACGCCTGTCGTTGCAATAACGGCAGACTCGTCGGTGAAGAGAACCTGCCTCCATTGCTCAAACGTCCAATCGACGTGATCTCGGGCAAATTGTAAGCGGTCTCTACGATGTGCTGCAGTCAACTAGGGCCAGTAGCAGCCCTGTGAGCCCTAATTTCTTTCTCCCGCAGTCTCCTAATCGAAGAGACGCTAACTGAAGTCCTGCGAGCTTCTCGAAGACGTTGTTGCACCTCGACAGCGCTAGAGAAGCGACTGCGCAGGGACGAGGTCACAATGAAGCGGTCATCCCGCTCAGATGTGCAGCGTCCCCGACCAGCTCCACGTCTTCTAACGAAGGCTCCAGTCTCCTGGAACCGCTGGAACACTCGTCGGACAGCATGGCGGCTCAAATTCAATTGTCTAGCGACATCACACTGTCGAACTCCTGCTTGCAGTAAAGCAACAACTTGAGCAGATTCAGCCGCGGTGGTCTCCATGTTTGAGGGTTGATTTCTTGCTTGAGCTCCTGAGGTGTGTAGTCTTCAAAGTCTGGATAGCGAATGACTGACATTTTACCCTGTCCAGGCATTTTATAGCTCTGGAACTGAGCTCAAGTCGCGACCCTTGAAACGAGTGTTTTGGTACATTTTCTTACAACTTCTTCGACATGGAAATTATGACGTTTAATTTAAAAAAAAAACATGTTAATTGAAGGGATATTAAACAAGCTTTAATTTGACACCATGATCTATTAGCCAGAGTTCTTATTATAAAAGTTAGATGAGCTTGATGCTGAATTTCAGCGAGGGGCGATATTTTTGACGCCGAGTGTATGTCACATGTAAATTCTGTTCAATAAAACTTTACAATTGCAGAAAATCCCGACAGATTTGAACGACATATGATGTCTACAAATTTGTAGTAGTAATTTACAATTAACAAGTGTGAGTTTTACGTCATTTCTTTGACACGGGGTGAGACTACCTATAGAATTATTCTAGTAGAAATTTACTGCAGTTTTACAAATTTGTAACCTTTTCTACCATGGGAAACTTATAATTAAATAGAAACTTGTAGATATTTTTACAAATTGTATTTCGTAAGTTGTATCGAACAGGGGTCTGAAAGCTTGTTTATAAGAGTTAGATAGAAAAATGCTAAAAAAAACTGAAATACCCGACACCTAAATTTCTATTTCATTATTATAGTAAAAGTCGACCTTTTTTAACTCCGTATTTTTATCAAAATGCAGCAAATGCAAAACAAAATCAAAACGCAATGTTATATTTCATAATATAAAATTGCGTTTTGATTTTAATGAGGAACTTAATTTTGATGTAGGTATTGAATTAAAAATATTTTTTTCTTTTTGGGATGATGTAAGAAACCAGACGGAATGACCATTGTGCCTTTGTCTGTGGGTTGTCCTTTAGTTTCGACGACACTTGTGTTGACACCTTAGCTCATTCCCATCTACCAAGAACATGTCTTCAAGCTTTTTGGAAATTTTAGTCTAAGATTTCTAGAATCTTTCTTTTCCTCAGATGTTACAAAGAAAACCTTTTTGAGTTTGAGAACACACATAAATTTTATATACAAAAGAAATACTTGCTGGGACACTATTTTATATTTAATCTGGGATTGAAATCCCTATCATGTAATATTTAAAAATTCATGGAAGAAAAATTTGCATTTATCGTAAAATTATTAAAGTGCCATCTACATTATTCATTTGAAACATTCCATACTATTTGAACAATACTAGATGTTACTTAAAATCTCTTTTTTTTAATTAGTTCTGCTATCTACCACAAGGTTGCGCTTATTAGCTACTTTTAATTTTTAAACGAAATAAGAATTGTCAAAACAAATGTTTTTGGTTGACGTCAGCTTTGGAAAAATAATGTTAATATAATGGAGAGTATAAGTTTAAAAGAAATTCAAAATAGATTGTTACAATGGGAAGCGGCGGATAATCCTTTGGCCCCACTAAGCTCTTCACAAAGGGAGGCTATACTTGACTTGGAATCGATAATTCTCGGCGTTTCTGATGAAAATGACGAGGTACATTCTTATTTGTCTGTAGAAATTTTATATTAAAATAGTACCAGAACATGCTATTTTTCTTACCGTATTCCCAGTTCTGTTAGAAGTGTAATTTTCTGTCCCGCAAGAAGAAACAAAATATCTGTTATTTTTATGATAACAGTTTTGTACTGCACTATTACAAATCTGATTATCGCAGCAGTATGTGCCATCACCCAACAAAAACTTCTTTTTATATCAACACTTATAAGCCCTACCTAACCTAAAGATTGCCTCTTGATTTTTTTTGTTATGTGAAACTTACCTATTTCTTTTAAATAATCTTTTCAATTTCAATGTTTTATGTCTGTATTTTATAGTTATAATAGCGTGGAGAATTCACACTTTAAGATAGGAAAATATTTAAATTACAGAATAAAGCTGAATCAACTAATGACTCTAATAAATGTGACATGCCTAATGTGGACACAACTTATGATTTCTTGAATTGGTATGAGAATTTGTGTGAAAACAGCATTAAGACCGAAGATGCACCATATGAAGCATACTATCAACAATTAGAGGAAAGAAGAAATGAATGTGTTACATTGACTGAACAGGTTAGAAATATTTATAAAAAAAACTTGGAAAGGAAATATGTCATGTAATGGACTTGTAAGGGATTACTGATTGAAGTTAATCAAATATCTTTCAAGATTGGCCCAAATACATTATTTCACAGCATTATAAATAGGGATTAGACATTTTTAATTAATTCAACTTTGACCATAAAACTACAACTAATTTTGTTTAGGGAGCTATTTGTTTAGGTTACAATCAATAGATTTTGTTAATGGCATAAATCATGGTTTTAAATCAATGAAATGGTGCAATGAATTTTTTTTTCCAGTATTAAACAATGTAAAGTACCTTCAATCAAACCTAAAAGCATTCATACCATGACTTACATTATAATTAAGTGTTAATTTCAACAATGACCTAGACAAATACTAAAAGTTTACTCCATATGTTTTCAGATAACTTCAACAATGACCGATTTAAAAAAGTTGTCACAGGAATACAACTCTGTGTCAGATAAAACAAATGAGCTTCACATGATGAGTGAGCAGTTGCTTGCTGATCAGAATAAACTATCCAGTATAGGTAACATACTCTTTAAACTACAATTAGTATCAAAATTGTTGAACACATATATTTTTTTTTTGCAATGGTTTTGTTTTCACAAGCCTTGTTTAGTTTCAGCAGTAAGCACAGATAATAATGTAATATTTATTTTATAACATCCTCAAAATATTTTTTACTTTTTCAGGTGGAGATATAAAGCAAAAGTTACACTACTTTAACCAAGTAGAGCATCTTTCACAACGACTGAGCAGTCCTACTATGTCAGTAAACAGTGACACATTCTTCAACTTGCTTGCTAGTATTGATCAGTGTCTGGACTACATGAATACTAATGTGAGACAAATGTTTAATCCTAACAGAATAATCCATACCTTAACTTAAACAAGCGAGTCACTGTATATGTTCTGAAAATGCATATCTTAAACTTTAAAGACCAAAGATATTTCTGTAAATTGATCATTTGGGAACTTGTGATTAACCTTAATAATAATTAATATTATTGAATATTTTTTCTATGTTACAAATAAATTTGAAATAGATTCACTTGTATTAACTTCAAATTTCTCTAAATTTCCAATAAAACTATTTTAACCAAAACATCTTTTACAGAATAACTTCAAAGAAGCCCATACCTACTTGGTAAAGTACCGCCACCTTCAAAGCCGAGCCATTTCCCTCATCAGATCCTATGTGACTTACGTATTAAATCACGCCACAGAGCAAGTCCTGGCTCCAAAAGACGAGGACACCACTGAACAAGAGAGTGTGGACACAGCTTATGCTGTGTACTTTGGAAAGTTCCAAGCGGCTGCACCTAAATTAAGAATGGTCATTATGCAAATTGAACAACGAGCAGAGAAGAGTCCTGAGTAAGTTACTTAGTATCAGCATACACTGCTTCATGAGGTAAACTGTTAATGTTCTTTGCACTAAAGCTAAAAAAAAAAATTCTGTATGCAAACACTTTCTTTTGATTGACCGCTTGGCTTTCTTTAAAACCTATAAAGAAAAATATTCATGTTTATACAAATAGCAAAATAACTGATTCATTTATCAACATAAATCTTTTCAGGTACGCATCCTTACTATCAGATATAGAGCGTGAGTACGTATCCCGTAGACGTGAAGTGTCAGGCGGTTGGCGCGGGCAGGAAGCGGGGGCTACACGTGACCACTGCGCCTTGTTGCGGTCTTCGTGTTCTATGCTGGCACATGCTTCAAGGGACGAGTGCTCGCTATACCAACACTTTTTCACTAACTACTCGCAGGCTTTAGAGTGAGTTTATATCCATACCAGTTAAGTGTTATGGAACTATAATTTTTTCAGCCATATAAGTCCTGGAGTTTTGATTTATAAGCTACCCCTTCAAATGGGAATATGCATGACTTTTTATTTATTTATCTGTTAGATTTTCTCAAATATCTGACTTATTTATTAAATTAGAAAGCTTCAAAGTCGTTGGTTAAACAGAGAGATCCAATATGTACAAATGACGTCAAAGTACACTTGTCGCTATACAACTTCCATAAAAAGTTGTTCTAATGAGCGAGATAGATATATTTAGTTTATAATGGTTATATGTCCCTGGTTTAACATACAATTCTTATTCTGTTTTCACAAAAAATATAATATTTCCACATACTTTACCATAAATTGATTGAATACTCAAATTCAATTTCATGCATATTCCCTGTTACTATTTAAATTCGGGGTCTTCATACAAAGACAAATTATTTTTATTTTCTTTGTAATTGTTTAGGGAATACCTCCAGTCATTGTGTAATGGCGTGTACGAGACACTCCGTCCTCTTATAATCCACATCAACCACTTGGAGACGCTGGCTGAATTCTGCATCATACTGCGGGTGGAAGTGATTGAGGAACAAGTCAACAATGACCGTGAGAACAGATTTGTATATATAATACTAAAGATTTAATTGTATTAAAAAAGAGCTGACCCAGACCCACTTCAGCTTAGCTATTATTAAATCATTAGCTAAAACACATGCAAATGCAATCTCTAGATAAAGTTTCACTTCTTATTTTTCTCATAATGAATTAAATTTGATTCATTATCGGTAATTCTCTTATCTATACTTTATTTTTGTAATAAAAAGGAAACCTTTGTATGTTTGTAACAAACTCAAAAAATCCTGGACCAACTAAAAACATTACTTCACCGTAATATCAGTCTATACAAAATAAAATAAACACCGCCGCGCCGCTGCCGGTATTGCCGCACGCGGGCACAACGGGCTACCTATGTCCTGCATAAAGATACTGTATGTTTGTCTCAAAAATAAAATCGGTGGGCGCAGCGCTGCGGCTGCGAGCGCTGGGGGCGGCGGCGCGCGCGCTGGCGTGCGACGCGGCGGAGCGCCTCGTGTTCCGCGCCGGCGTGCTGCTGCGAGCCGACGTGCTGCACTACAGGCCCGCGCCCGGAGACCTGGCCTACCCGGACAAACTGCTCATGATGGAGGTATTGTAATAATACACCAAAAAAATGGGCTAGTTTAACTATGAAAATAAAAGGCAAAAGTATTAACTCAATCCCTGGAGTCTTAAGTAGATGAGATTTAAGTTTTTTTTTATGATGTGATTGAGCAACATAAATAATTGGCGGTACTCTTGGAAATAAGTTTTTAAGGACATTGACATGTCTAAGGTATTTCTTTCAATGAATTGAAAAGTTTGCTATCTTATTCATGAGAAAGAAACAAATTCTTTTCGAAATTTCTTTTTGTCGTATTTTCTAATATATATTTTTTATCTATCTAAAATCCTTTCAACTGTTAAACGTAACAGCAAATAGCGGAATCGATCCAAGAGCAGCAGACGTTGCGTCGAAGTGACTCGCGTGGCTCGCTCGGTTCTGAAGCCTCGCTGGAGAACGCGAGCGGCTCCGATATATCGAGACGCACACACGCTTCGCCCGCTGACTTGCACGGAATGTGGTATCCCGGTAAGAATATACTTCTATATTTCAAAATCAATCAAATAAAACTAAGAAAATCTTTATCCAATAAGTTAAAAACTATTCTATCTTTTCAAAATATGATTAACGTCTTTTATTTAGGACATGACCTTAATTGAGTAAAGGTCAATCAACGAATATTTCAAAACTTTTTACATTTAAATAAGTTCAGATGGAGTCGCCACGCGCGTGAAGAAATTGTCTGTAGGTATATTAACTGTCAAAATTCAAGCGTTTTAATTTGACATTTCTATAGAAAATTTAAAATTTGCTAAAATTTATATTTAAATGGCATGTTCATGTAATATAAGACTTTTACCCAATAAAAAAATATTTTGTCCAGGTGTCAGAAGAACTTTAGCAGCGTTATCAAGACTATACAGATGTTTGGAGAAGAAAGTATTCCAAGGTTTGGCGCAAGAGGCAATATCACTTTGCATACAGAGCGTCGACAACGCGGCAAGACAGATATCATCCAACAAAACCGTTATAGACGGAGAACTGTTCCAGATCAAGCATTTGCTCATACTACGGGAGCAAATAGCACCTTTCCAAGTCGATTTCATAGTCAGGGAGACTTCTTTAGACTTTAGTAACGTAAAGTCCGCGGCTTATGGCCTTTTCCAGAGACCGAGGCAGATATTTTCGTTGAATAGCAACAATGCTATACTGGAGTTTCTACTTGAAGGTACGCCGATGGTGAAGGAACACTTGTTAGACTCGAGAAAGGAGGTGGATAGACAGCTAAAGAGTTGCTGCGAGACGTTCATTAAAGATGCCACTGAAGTGTTGGTCGGGCCGATGATACCTTTTATGGAAAAGGTAATTTTTTAGTTATTTATTTATTTATTTATTAAATAGTACTACCACATGATACATATTCAAATTTACACAACAAATCATATTTAACTATTTGGTCTGATATGTATGACTATACCGGTATACACAACATTAGCCATCACCGCACAAATTAAAACTAGTTAAATTATTAAATCAAATAAAATTAAAAGAAAATGATTAAAACAAATAAAACCAAAATTAAAATAACATTAATCAAATAAGTACAAAAATAAAGACAAAAGAACAAAATTTGTTATAAAAGTATCTAAAAAAAATAATAATAATAATGGATTAAGCTTTGAGGAGATGGTCACGTATCATTGTATTGAAACTAGTCAGCGAGTCATGAAATATATCTATTTGTGGTATGTTCTTAGCCAAATCATTATATAAATGGCATATGCGAAACATGGGTGACTGGGAGCCAAGGTTGGTCCTCACAGCGGGCACAGAAAAGACGTTCGAGATAGGATGACGAGGTGGACGGTAGGGTATCGAGATGGATATACAACCCAACAGATCACAAGATCGGACTTTGTTAGAAAACACTTTATGAAGAAGACATACATCCAAAAGTTTTCGTCTATCTCGAAGAGATAATATTTTAAAATGTGCTAATCTATCACAATAAGCATGTCTGTGCGATAAACCCGAAGCTGCGAAAGCCAGATGTCTGGTGAGGGCACGTTGAATGCCTTCAATACGTTGGGAATGTTTGGTATAGAAAGGATTCCACACTGAACTGGCATACTCCAAGTGACTACGTACCGAGGCATTAAAAAGGAGAATTTTGGTATTTGGATTTTGGAATTCCTTCCAGTTTCGCTTCAAAAATCCTAGCATTTGGGCAGCTTTAGTTACAATTTTTTCTACGTGAGGCACGAAATTGAGCCTATCGTCAATAAGCACGCCTAGATCACGAATTTCCTTAACTTCTTGTAATTGCGAGGTACCCAACTGGTATTGCGTGGCAAGAACCTTTCTTTTTCTAGCATATCGAATATGAAAGCATTTGTTAACGTTTAGGCTCATACCATTGTCTTCGCACCAACTCTTCACACCATTTAAGTCTTTCTGTAGCAACTTCATGTCACCAAGGGATTTTATAGCTCTATACAACTTGACATCGTCAGCATAAAGTAGAATTTGGCTATGATTTACATATTGTACAATATCATTGATGAAAATTAAGAACAGTATTGGCACCAAATGGGAACCTTGGGGTACGCCGGATGATGCATTGGATTCATGACTGCCAACGGATACAAATTAAGGCCTAGTTTCTAGGTAGGACTTGAACCAGCTTAAAAGTGGTCCACCGACACCGTATGCTTCTAACTTTTGGTTAATAAAATACTATGGCTAACCTTATCAAAAGCAGAACTGACTGAGCGCCCTTGTCGACACTTAGTGATATATCACTGACGAATGACACCAAGTTACTCTGAGCAGACCGACCACTTCGGAATCCATGTTGGAATTCAGTTTAAAAACTTTCCGCGTGCAACGCTATTGTAGGATATATAAGCGACTCAAACAACTTTGCAAAGCATGAAAGGATGGAGATAGGGCGATAATTTTTGACAACTTTCTCGTCACCTTTTTTAAAGATGGGTATAATCCTAGCCTTCTTCCATTCTGACGGAAAAACAGCCTGCCTAAGTGAGCGATTGAATATTAAGCTCAAAGGTAGAGCAAGAGCAGGGCCACATCGTTTAACAAATAAGGATGAAAAACCATCTGGACCGGCTCCCTTCGAAACATCCAATGTTTTGATTTTTCGAGAAATTTCAGACACAGTTAACTTAAAAAAGTTATACATAGATAGGTGTACTATTTGAGGCTATTACCTTAGGGAGGGCACATAACAAAGAAAATAATTTATTCGTAGATATGATTTGTAAGAATTGTAAAAAGCAGAAAAAAAAGCTGTGATAATAATAAAATGTGAACTATAGTTAGACAACTACAGCACAGCAAATACAGCTAGAGTGATTACAGCATGGGGTGATTCAACAATTTTTTTAGAGGGAATTGAAATTGGAAACATCAATAAGCTAAGGTGACTGCTAACCATCAGGCAGAACTTATGTTTGTTAACTTTATAACCTGATAGACTCATTAAAAGCTCATTTGCAGTCAAATCTTCCACCAGTGTATATGTATATTGTAAATATTATACCGGTACTAGTAGGTACCTATAGTTACACAAACTGTCTCATGTCAATTTCTCATACATACTTTCTGTTACAGTGAAATTGATGTCACATATGTAATGACATAATGAAGCAGCTTTGTTAGGAAGGTTGGTTTATTGTATTTAATTTCAATCGTGTGTTTCAGGTGCAACAGTTTTCTCCAGTAGAACAGGTCAAATCTCAACCGTGGGCCACGCCAGAAGAGGTAGCGCTAGTTGTCAAGGAAGCACAAAGGAGAGTGAAGCAACACCTTGCTCCGTTGCAGCGTTCTATGCAACTTTACTTGGCCAATAAGGAGACTGAATTCATCTTGTTTAGGCCTATCAGGGTAAAGTTTGCGTCGTACAATTTGCTATGGTATAGCAAAAATATATTTCATTTATACAGTACAGTGTAATTACCGGCATAACATATTCACCTCTACATGTGCAACGCATTGGAAGAGCTCTTAGCATTTTAGACATCAAGGTCATTGTTGTATCAATAGGCCGCGGTATGACTTTCCATTAAAAGAATATCCATTTGAAGATTATCTAAATCCGGGCACCAGACTTCGGGGGTTTTCAATTACTAGTGGTTTGATCTGCTAACTCGCGACCTCAGATATCTCGTGAATCTTTGACCAATTTGATGTTATTCTGGAGGGGGGGTGCATAATAAAAATGAAAAACGCCCCGGTTGGTAACCTATGCTACGCCGCCACTGATTTGACCGGTCTTAGGCAGTTCACAAACGTGCGTTATAATATATAACCGCTTTTCCCGCCGTATATTTGACATCTTACGACACCGCAATATATTTTATATTTTAGCGCCTGTCTTTGAATGGCATTACACTTGCTTTAATTTTTTATTTGTATTTTAATTGTATTATTTTATTCCAGAACAATGTCGTCGGATACTTTATCCAATTAGAACAGTTACTCACAAGCGCCGGGTTTACAGAAGAGGATCGGTTAATCGTCGCCTGTCCTACGCCAGAGCAAGTTTCAGTATTCATATCGTCAGCTAGTCTCATAAGCCATTCCGAACCTATTCTGCCGTACGGTCAGAAACGAAGGACCAGTACTATAATTAAACCATCTATACCAAGTGTTGATGAAAATAAAGAGATAAGCTCAAAACCACGTGGATCTATCGACGTTTAGATATCTTAATACGTTTAGAACTAATTTTATTGTACATTTTAATTCATGTATTAGTATAAAACAAATTTAAATTATAAGTTTTAAATATGTGGAATAATTTGAATTTCATTTTAATTTATTTAAAAAAAATTATTCCTTTTTTTCTTTCAAAAGAAATGTAATAAAGCTTTTTATTAAAATTGTATTTGCTTTTTATTCTAGGCAGAAGCCAGTAGACTTGGTTATAGAGTGGTGCCTTTATTGATTTGCATAATATATTCATTATTTTTACTGGGTTGATTGGTAGTGTTTCCAAAATAAATATCCATAAAAATTTTTTGGTCCCAACAACTATAGAAACCAGAAAATAAAACTAGTGGCTTGGATTATTTACATGTTTTTATTGACTTATTTATTACTATAAATAAATACACATTCCACCAAAGACACTTGTTTTACAGCAATAAAACAACATGTTTGGGCGAGTAAGGTTTAATGCGTTTTCGTTCTCTGACTTACTGATTGTTGTATGATCTAAATTATCTATAAATTATTTAACATTATTTAAACTCGGAGCCAGAACATAGAGGAGCGGATCCTTGTGTATTCTGGCAGACCTTCCACTGGTCCTACTGCTGCAACAGCAGGGCACTTGTCATAAATGTATTTGTAGCAGACATCCCTGATGTTTTGTACATTGACTGCATCAATACGTGCATCCAACTCATGGAGGGGTATACGGCGGTTGTAGCACAGCATCTGGCGACCAATGTCTTCGCAGACAGGGGTGGTTCCATCCAGTTGGAGCAGCATGTTTGTCTTCAACAAGTTCTTTGCCCTTTCAACCTCTCCCTCAGTCACTGATGTACAGAGCTTCATCCACTCTTGCTGGATCTGGAACAGCATGTCTTCAACTTGCATGGGCTCAGCAACAAAGTAGACTCCCCAAAGACCAGTGTCCTTGTAGCAGGTGTTGAAGGACTGGAAGCTGTGGCAGAGACCTTCAATGGAAGCAACACGGGCCAGATAGGAGGCATTGTTAACACCACCACCCTGAGAACGGTCCCAGGCTCCCAAGAGAGTGTTGGCAACCATTAGGGGAATGTTGTCAGCATCAGTCCAGCCTGCACCTTCTACAGCAATAGCAATGTGAGCAAGAGGCATTGAGTCATCACGAACTCTGATCTCAGATCCTGTGTAGCGGCAGGTGTCCAGCATTGGTATTTCACCAGATGTGTTCTTCAATCCACTGAAGTTCTTGTTTGCAAGGTCAACCAGTTTCTGGTGGTCGACACCACCAGCTCCTGCAAGAACAATGCGGCTGGGCTGATAGTGAGTCTTGATGTATTGTTGGAGGTCAGCCTTGGAGATTTTCTTGATGTTCTTGGTGGGTCCAAGGATAGTCTGGCCCAATGGTGTTCCCTGGAAAGCGGTAGAATGGAGGTGGTCAAACACTACCTCTTGGAGGTTGCTCTCGACATCTTGCATCTCACGAAGGATGACGCCTCGTTCGCGTTCGATTTCGGGCTCGGCAAGTGATGAGTTTTGGATGATATCAGCTAGGATTTCAACGGCGGCTGGGACATCGTTGGCGAGGCACTTAGCGTAGAACACGGTCTGTTCCCGAGACGTGTACGCGTTCAAATGCGCTCCCATGTTCTCAACGAGCAACTCTAGATCAGTTTGTGACCTTTTGCTAGTTCCTTTGAAAGCCATATGCTCAAGGAAATGTGCCACCCCATTGTTTTTTGAGTTTTCGTACCTTGATCCGGCGTCGATCCAAAGGCCAACCGTAGCTGTTGCACAGCCTGAGTCTTCTGTGGCAACGCGGATCCCATTGTCGAGAACTGTCAGCTTTGTCGGTGGAACGTTAACAAGGGACTGCTTGTAACCGACGGCTGTGGCGAAGGGGCGAGCAGGATTGCCCTGCTTGGACAGTAACCTCACGGTGGTGGCGACTTTCAGCATCTTTATTTAGTCCTTGCACTTATTGGTTAAACTAAAATCCTGCTGATTTACGTAATAAATGGGCAATAGTCAGGCAGTCAATCGGTCAGTAGATCTGTCAAAAGAAAAGTCAATTTAGGGTTGCAATGTATAAAAAATCAATCGATTTACTTTACATTGCAAATGAGGGAAATAATACTTTGTTTCAAAAGCACCTAAATATATTTTCAAACCCGATTTGTAAAACTATAACCGGTTTTTCTAGTATTTTAAAAATAGCTTTAGCCTATGAAAATGGTTTACTATACCTTTAAAAATACCCTTCTGGTTCCTAGGCATTTCTTAAGTCAGCCAACTTTCGAAAGGATTAAAAGCATGCTACCAGCGCCTAAAAGGTTAATGACATGATTAATGTTCAAGGATTTTATCTCTTCCCAATTAATGACGTTCGGAAAGCTGACGATATATTTTTATTTGAAATGTTCTTTTTGGAGCAAAATTTTATATTACTACGTCGAACGCACGAAAAATAAATGTTTTGGGATTAGACAAAAAGCGTTATCCTATATAGCTAGTATGGATTAATCGATTCATACCAATTCGATTTGGATCGATTATGGTTCATTCGATTAAAAAATAACTATGGGTTAAAAAGATGTTTGCTTGTTTAATGTTCTTTCGAGGAATTTAAAAATACCACTCAAATCACACAAGGATTGATAGTTGTTTGTAGAGAAACTGAGTTGCTTAGCGGATACGGGAAGTTAAAATTTTCCTATTTTATTGCATAAATGTGTAAAATACTAGTGCTTTAACCATTGATCTCTGTAATGCTGTAAAGTGTAAGTGGCACCGGTAAAGGACAGTACAGGCTTGACATCTTTAAAAAGGAGATAAAACACGTAATTGGACGGTTGATATCGTCGAGTATAACATCAAAATACTTTGAAAGTCACTTGTTTTTTGTCATAGACTTTGACGTCACGCCAAGTGCCCCAAAATGGTGGGCATTGCAGTCGTTACAATCATTGCCCTATTTTGATTCTTTCAAAGTTTAATTTGAATAAACCTTCGTTTTCTGGTGCTGAAATTATTTTCACAAGTACATAATGATCGATGTACCACTTTAATTTTCCCAAAAATTTAAAAAATGTTATGTCAACGTCAACCAAAAAAATGATTCTTTTTGCACAAAAACTATGAAATTATGTTCTACGTTTATTGTCTTAAAAATATATATTTAATGCTTTGTACTTTGTATTAAACAGTTTTCTAGAAATTATTCAAATTTACGTTAGACTGATTTGTAAACCCTGGAAGACTTTTGGTATGGAAATTGGAATAACGAAACGTTAAAATAAATTGACGGAAAGGAAATCGTCAAATCGTTCATTTCGCTACGTAATTTCGTGGTACTATTACGAAAGGCATAATGTTTAGTGAAAAGCCTTTATTATTTAATTTAGCTAAAGATTTCTGGGAAAGTGTTTCCCGGTAAACATATCAGTGCAGTTGATAAAAAATGTTTTGTCTGTGATCTAGTTTTAATTCGTCATGACTACAATGAAGAATCCTAATTCACCATCGTCTAAGCTCGCTCTTCTCAGTCACATTAAATACGAACACCTGGTAGCTGGAATATCAGGTGGTGTGACTTCTACTCTTATTCTCCACCCGTTAGACCTCATTAAGATAAGATTCGCTGGTAAGTTCTTCTGTTAATTATCTTATCATTTCACTGGTTATGTATTCGTTTTGTCGCCATGTGACTTTTCGAAATTTTCAGATGTAATTATAGTTTTCTGTGATTCATGTGACTCAATTAATGCCATTCTAGAAATATAAGGCGCTCACAAAGAAACAAAGAAATTTTGTAGTTACCTACTTATTGATTATGTCTAGCCTTGAACTTGAAATTCAGTGAAAGTGACTGTTTAACAGAGAATGTTTACTTTGTTTGACGAGGATTGCAATAAATGAAATAGTTTTAATTTATAAAAGTTACTAATCTTTTAGAGTTAGATAGTTTTTTTTTTTTTTAAGTTGCTAAGAGACAAACATTAAACTGATACTTTCAAAATGGTCTTCACAACATGAGTATTATAGATTCAACAAACTTAAACCTTTGAACAACTATAGCTTTTACAGCTAGAATCATGTCTGCCACACAACAATAAACAAATATTAGTAATTATATGTTACTGTAGATGGCATCATAGATCAAAGAGATGGTTTGAATAAATGCCAAATCATAGTACACTAAGTAGAGTTTAAAATGTGAAGTAAAAACCATTAACATTCATATTTAAACATTTATAAGTATGAAAAAATAAAAATGTTTTTGATTTTCATTTAAATTTAGGTTTGTATAGTTTAATAATTATATTGTACTATATGGAATGATAAATATTTAATTTATCACTGTAATGGGATTGTTCTTTATTATATTTAATCTTTAACATTTAAACTACTTTCATGGCATGTTTTTATGAATTAAAATGTTCCCGTATGACCAATATGTAAATAAAAACCTGATGAATAAAAAAATAATTCTTAAATTGTGTTGAACTGTATAAGCATAGCTAGTTGGATGGAACATAGAATTAACTACATAAACTTACATATTACATAAAATTCACACAATACAATCTACTTAGATACATTCTGATTGAATACAAGTGTCAGTAAGCATCACACCAACATTTTATATGTTTCACATTCCACACACATACAAACTTACACCTTTAACTCCCTATAGTCAATCTCTATATACTTCTTTTGTTTTTTGCCATTTATTTTACTTTAATATTTATTTCTTATGTTTATTCATAGAGTTTTGATTAAAAACTTGACATAAAAGTGTTTCTGAGTAGTAAATGTTGGATTTTCTATATTTGTATTGGAATAACAAACCTGAAATTGTAAAAATTGTTAGTTAATAAAAATAAATTACAACTATTATAGTATTAAGAATTAATTGCAATTGGTTTTTAGTTTTATTTTGCCTGAAAAACACAACATTTCAAATGGTATTATAATTCAGGTTAGTGATCATTGATACATGTACATAATGAAAAATGTATATTCCATTTTAGTAAATGATGGCAGAACAGCTACAGTGCCTAGGTATGATGGCCTTGGGAGTGCATTTGTGACTATAGTAAAGAAGGAAGGCTTCAAAGGGCTGTACAAAGGTGTCACTCCAAATGTATGGGGCTCTGGCTCTGCATGGGGCTTCTATTTCTTGTTGTAAGTATTTTTAGTTTAAAATCAACAAATTCACTTATTTTAAATAGGGTTTATTTTATTCAGGTTAAACTGGTTTATTATTATTAATAGCTTCAATTTGTTTTTCCAAATTGTTGGGTTGTCATTTCTTCTTTCTAACATTGTTTAGGTAATAATGATTTAATATGGGATAATTTACATAAATTGTCTAAGGCTGGTCTCACATTGAATCCGAATTTGCATGGCAAAATGAAAATGTTTTAAACTGTTCATACAAATTGAGTGCTCACATTGAATATGGCTAATTGCATGCAGGTGTGAGTGCAACCATAGTGAACCATACTTGGTACACCGGGATAGTTAGTGTCATGTCTCTGTACTAATCAAATTCAGATCAAGGTGAGGCCAGACTTGTCTCCATTTAAGTCAACTTGTGTTTTGATTGAATTTGACAATTCTTTGTATTTTTCTGATTAGCTACAATGCTATCAAGACTTGGATACAGGGTGGTAATGCCCGAACTCCAATCGGCCCTGGACTCCATATGCTGGCGGCAGCAGAGGCTGGAGTTCTATCCTTAGTTATGACCAACCCCATCTGGGTGGTGAAGACCCGACTCTGTCTTCAGTACAGTGATGATCATTTAGCAGACAACAAGCGGTACAAGGGAATGGTGGATGGCCTAACAAAGATCTACAGGACTGAAGGCATTAGAGGACTTTACAGAGTAAGTTGAGCATTTCTTTCTATAAAATATGATAATATCTTTAGTTAGAATAAAACATTTTATATTACATTAAAATATCTTAAATTAGTAGACTCCGCATAAGGCAAACCTGTTGCGGGCGTCGAATTAACTAATGATAAAAATTAAACTACATACATATTTTATTTACCAACACCAAGATATAAAAAGATGATTTGGGATTATTTCGTAAAAATGTGCAATCTACATGTGGTGAATGTATTTTGTATGAAACGATAAACATAAAATAAATGAACTCACGCCGTAATTTATCCCTCGAGAGGGGTAGGCAGATGTGTTAAACACCGCTTTCCCATCGTTTGTGTTGAGTCCCAGTGTATGAATACAATAAAAAACGTGGTTGCTACAATGTACGCCAATCCGAGACTAGAACCCTCGAACCGTAGGGTCAAGTCTGTTAATCAAGGCATGTAACAAACTGAGCTACCAACAAAAAAAATGATGTTAAAATGATGAAAAAGAATTAAAATAAAAAATCTTACAACAATAGTTGTTGTTACCACATTTATTGAAGAAGAACAATGTAATTCTTGTTTATTTATTTGCATGTGTTTGCAATGACAGTATTTTGCTTCAGGAACCAACAATTATTATGTACCTATGTAGAGTCATGTGAATGAGTTTTATATATTATTTATGTATTTACGTACATTAGACTTGTTCCAATAATCCATTGAGTACTACGCAGATTACATCATTGAGATATGCCAACATTGATAGATTTGATTAAATTGTTAATATATATTTGTATCTTTTATGAGTAGGAAATGAGATGAAAATATTGCCATGGTTATTTAATACCAGCTGTTGCCCAGAGCTTGGTTAGGCGTTTTCATTTTACTTCCAAAGGTTTTAATCATACCAATATATCATAATAGGTAGGTGTTTTCAAATTGTACACATTTCTGCTTGACAGCATTGTTTAGGATAAAGGCTATCTGTCATATTTATTGTTTCTGAAAATCAAATTGTCCAATCCTTATACTATCTTACACTGTTAGGAATAATATTTTTTTGTATTTCTGATGATGTCACTGTCTAGTAAGTCAGGTATGTCTCTTGGTGTTTTGCCAATTTCAATGATCATTCATCAAAATCCGGAGATCCGTTTCCGCTCTCGTATGGAAAAATATAGTGTTTTCGTATGCACGGTAATAAAAAACCAGTTTAAGACATATTGAAAATTCCATACTTACACCCTATGTATTGCTATGCATTTGTGATTTTTAATCTCAAATGATTATTCAACAAACATTTGTGTTATGTAAATTATTACTCATATTTAGGAATATGATGAATTTTTACAATCTAGAAAATTATGGTTTAAAACAAATTTACTTCCAAATGAAAAAAGTAATTAGAAAAATATATTGATTGTGACAAGAATTTTAATTGTCCTGGGCTAAAAGTTGGCTAAAAGTTGATCTAGGCATAATTTCTTTTACACTGCATTTTCTCTTACCAGAAAATAGAAAGTAGTAAATTGCCTAGATATTATTGACATAAAAGGGCTAAATGGCTCTTGATAGCGAGATACTTAAATATGTTGTCAATAGATTTGTACGATGGAACTTACGACAGTCATTATGCCGCTTTCTCGACCAATTTGCGTCACAGCATTATACGTCATTACATTTTCTTTATTAATTAATGTTTTTATAATACAACATAAGCTTCAAGCATAATGTAGGTTGTGTGGCAACACAAGTAATGTAAATATTTCATGATATAATTACAATGACAAATCAGGTTTTGTTCTATAATTGTAATTATTTTAGCATGATGTTTGCGTTTGCTATAATTTGGTCAGCAAATGTGGATAGCACTGATAGTGTTGAAATAATATTTACATTACCATTGTACTCTGATAAGGAATCTAGTATTAACGCGCTAAACATGTTTCTTACATAGTAACAAATTTATAAAATCTTGCTACACAAATCATATTGTGCTTTTTAAATAAAATATTATTTATTGATTTTCTATTTTGTATTTTTTGGTATCGTTCTGAATTACACAAAATTAACAGCATAAAGTTTATTTTAGTATGTAGCTACTTTTAAATTGTTACAACAGATAAAACAAAGAAATTTAAACAAAATATTGTATTTTTCTATCACTTAATGTTCTACTAGTTCAATATATGTCTAGAATTATTTGTAAAAAAATTGTATGTTTTGTTTCTATATTTTGTAAACTTGATGACCATTTACAATGCCATACTCGAAACAAACGGTGTCGTGTTCTATCATTGACCTTGAGTCTCCACTCTACCCATTAGATTATGTCAATATCAACATAATGCATTGTCATTTCAATTGAACAAGACACGTGCATAAATAGCATTCACACATTTTGTATACATTTCCACTAGAATGTTTCGGTCTTGTATCTAATCCATTTTTTACGCGCTTTATATCTAAGCTCTAGCTAAGAAGTCTGATTCCTAAATTCCTAAAGAATCTTGCTGTATGTGAGTTTATACTTGATGACGAATTAAGATTCTACAAATCACATCAGTAATCTATATATGTGTATATGTGACAAATTGTGGAGCAATTATGAACTGTTGCTAGTGACGCTAATACTAGGCTAGATTTGAATATGTATCTCGTTTAGATAAATAATTGTTAGGGGATCTGTTTATGTCTGTTGTTTTATGTATGTAAGTTTATGATTACCTATAGTTAAGTTAGTTTGGTTAGCGATTGATGCTATTTGTCTGTATTTTCCCAAAATATTTTATAACTATTATAGTTACGTATTTCCTTTGTGATTTCAGGGTTTCGTTCCCGGCATGTTTGGAGTGTCCCACGGTGCGTTGCAGTTCATGACGTACGAGGAAATGAAGAACAGATACAACCAGTACAGGAATCTTCCTATCGACATCAAACTGGTATGTTTTATTTACAAGCTACATTAGTTATTAGTACATAAGGTGACCTTATGCACCTTACATAAATTTCCAAAGGATAGTTTAGGATGTTGGTTAAAGTATAATCTTTTGCCTTTTAACGAATATCTCGCTATTCTGGTATTTTCGAAAATAATATTGAGTTTTTCAAAACAAATATATTTGAATGTAAAAAAAATTAAATAAACGATAATTCAGATGTATTTACAAGTCGAACACATAATGTAGAATAACAGTATAATGTTAAATAATGTAATAAATTGATCAAAGTTCATTTAGTGTTAGTCGAAATAACTTCAAATGTTATCACAGTCGATCCCGGCTTCTGAACTAGATACATTTGTGATTACATATATGTTAATTGCAACAAATCAATTAGGTGACTATTCAACGAGATGTTACGTTCTCCTCACTTTTAGTTCAAACAATGGACAAATAATGTCGTTTCGTAAAATATATATTTTGAATCATGAAACACTTATTCCAAATAGTTTTATTGTTCTTTGTTACGTTCATCGGTTTTAATTATTACGAAAAATAAGCCATCAATTAATTATGACACATGTCAAGGGGGAAGGATGGGATCAATGAAATGTCGAAATATGACATTGACATTGTGACAAGTTGAAGGGGTGGTGTCTAAAGCGTTGTGACGTCACAGGTTAAAATCTTTTTTTTTTCCAAATTACGGCAAATCCCTGGTACAAATTTAAATGAGAATATTTTTGTTTCGACTGTTTACTTTGTATAAATATTTTCCGGTTATGTTATAAGTAAGGGAATTGAATAAAAACTGAAACATAACAAGACTCATGAGACTTAGCATGGTTATATTGCGTTTTGTACTCTTAATCTTGAGATATCTTTTTCTTTCTCTTTCTTTCACTTTGTATGTGATAATTTGTGATTATTTTTCTTTCTTTGTTTGTACCATTAATGGACGTAAGTAAGTCTGCGTGTATTTGGCATATCCACCAAAACAGCCACGTGTTTGCCAGTGACGTCACAAAAATAAAACTTGGCCTCATAATTGGTCATCAATATACATGTATTTTATGTGCACACATGACATCAGCTGTTTTAGAGTGAAGCCCCTGAAATGATTAATTATGATAGCCTTACAATGGGTGATTATGGGTGTCATTGATACTAAGTACCTTGAATCACAAATCACTTAAATAAGTATACGTACTAATGTCTAGACAATATATCTTGTTTTATATGTATGTATTTTTTATTTAGACTTTTTAAATATATTACCGCCATAATATTTATCCAAAGATTGTCAATTAATCCTTTTGCTAAGTTGAAGCTTATAAAAATTTACTTCAACTTACAGGAATATCTTCTGTCCAAAAAATAATTAATAGGCATCTAAAAGTTGCGTTCAAAACTAATTTATTACTTACTATGTTTACAGACATCATTAGAATACCTATCATTCGCGGCGGTTTCGAAGCTGATAGCAGCGGGTGCCACCTACCCTTATCAGGTGGTGCGAGCTCGTCTCCAAGACCAGCACCGGCAGTACCGCGGCGCGTGGCACTGCATCGAGGAGACATGGAGGTACGAACGCATCCGCGGCTTCTACAAAGGCCTAACGCCATACCTCCTACATGTAACGCCCAACATATGCCTAGTTATGCTCATATGGGAAAAGTTCACGAACAACGATTGATCGAATGATATCTGATGGGAAATTCGTACAAAACTATTTTCTCTGTTAAGTAATGGATTCTGCCCTTGTTTGTTTTTAATTTGACAGCTATTTAGGTGATACGCGTCGGGGAGATTTGATGAGGTAAGCGTTTAGTCTTAAGCGTGGATTTCAGTTAAAACTCTTATTGTTTTTATTGCATTTTGCTCTTTTTTGTAAAATTTGATTTTGTATAACTTTTGAGGATTGAAACAGTGTTTGTAATGATATTCCGTGATAAGTTTTAAGTAATTTGTGTATAAATAGTATTATGACACGTTTTGGCATGCTCCTGGGACGTTAGCTATTTGGCAACATGACAAAAATGCGATCATAAGTATTGAGACAAAAACGTTTGTATCATCAATATTTTGACTTCACTTGTGTGATTTGTAACATGTAAAATAATTAATATAGATTGTAATTAGGTGGAAGTGTTTTGCATATTCATTTTTATTGACATAATGTGATACCACTGTAAACAGTCTCACGACATATGTTGTGTCAGATATTTTTGTTTGTCATTGTTAAAATAGTGTTAGTACTCTTTCCCATCAGATCGTGACTGACTTAATTTTTATTTTAAATGTCGCTGGCAATACTTTTTAAAAGAGACGTTGCCAAGCATAGCACAATTTAGTTTTAATTTTGAGAATTTATGTGATAATAGGTACCTTCTTAGAATTTTCGTTGCATTAGAACATTCTAGAGATCATTGTTTTATTGAAAAATGAATCAAAGACATTATTCTGAAGTAACGTTACATGTGTGGTGAGACGTTAGGTTATTTCAAGATGGATTTGTTTCAAACTTTTTAAAATAAGTTTCGTTTTGTTATTTTTGCTTAAAAAATAAACGGTAAATTTTTACTCTGGTAAAGTTTGAAACTTTTCTGTCTTAGAGGCTTAATAATTATGTATAATGCCCACCATATCCATAACAGTAAGGTTGTCAAAAGATATAACAAAAATAACTATCCTATATAAAAATTCATTAACTTTGTTAGCTTAAACTATTAAGTATTACAATTTTTCGTAGAAATAAAAGGAAAAAATGACATAAATAACTAGTTTTGTTTTAATAAACATGATATATTGTGTAGATTAAATCAATAAAAGAAAAGATCTTTATTAAAATTTATCGCTTGTAAAAAATGTTCAGCTGATTCAGCAAGATTTTTTGCAAATATAAATAAATATGTTACTTAAAATTAGAAATACTAATATAGCAATGAATTTAGTGTATGACAATATTTATTTGTAAAATTATTTTTCCTCAACATATGTTTGAAATCTATATATCTCATATCAAATCAATAGCACAAATAATAGAGTAATAGGCAAATTTAATTAAGTATGGCGTCTAAATTATACAAAATAAAGATGTCGACCAATCCACTCAACACCAAATAATTATAATGTGATAGTATAATCTGAAATTTCACTCATTTTCTTTGATAATTTTATTTATTTATTTCTTCGGTGGC
Organism: Choreutis nemorana; assembly: GCA_949316135.1. Classification (NCBI taxonomy): domain Eukaryota; kingdom Metazoa; phylum Arthropoda; class Insecta; order Lepidoptera; family Choreutidae; genus Choreutis; species Choreutis nemorana. Next base: position 9,660,243 of record OX438598.1, read on the forward strand.
TGGCCACTATATTGACTTAAGAATTATATATTTTTGTAATTGTAATTAGTAATAATCACGTAAATCACTGTTCAGAATCACATCTTCAATTTGTGTAATCAATAAAATGATAGCAAATTGAATATTGTTGATTTTTTTGTTCTCTTTTGCACCCAAGTTCAAACGATGTTGTTTTTTTTTTTTAATTTGCCTGTAATGTCCATCTTAAGCTTATTTATTATTAGTTTTATGTATAAAAATAATTAGAAAAAGAACAAATTGAACATTCGTTTTTTTAACGTTGGTAACACTTTACTGGCAACCTAAAATAAACCACTGTCCCAAAAATACAAGAATAAAAGTCATAGATAACACTTTTTCAGACGGTAAGTAAGCTAAAATTAAAATTCAAGCTCGAAGGGCCAATAAAAATGTGTATCACATTTTTTTTTCAGCCACGAAGGATGGAGGGGTTTCTACAAGGGTCTGAAACCGAATTTAATAAGGGTGATCCCCGCTACCATGATCACGTTCTTGACATACGAGAACGTTTCACATTACATGCTGCAGAGGAATAAGGGGCTGCAACTGCCGTCCTAGGATAAGAGAAAATAGGACCTCAGCACTTGGGTAAATTGAAAGCAAAGGGCTTTAGGCTATGAAGAGATTTGATAGTTTCGTAAACATTATGGTTATTTATTCGTTTTGCTTTAATACATCATTCTCCAACGCAGCGCCCCTAGCGGAATGCAAGAGGAACTTTAATTATGTATGCTTAGTTTAATTTAGTCTAATTGTATGAGCGAATTGCGCTTTATGAAATATTTACTACGATTTGCCGACCATCAGGGCGGACTAGTTTAACCACAGGACGCATCGATCGCGTTTTCGTTATAATGTATTTAGAAAATTAGTTCGTTTAATAGACGCCTGATGATTCTATCCTATTTTTTTATATTTTAAAAATGCAAATTGAAAGTTAAGCTTTAGGCACAGTAGGGTCAAAACCTCGGTGGCGCAGTGTAAACAGCCGACTGCTACGCTAGAGGTTCTGGGTTCGAATCCCGGGGGGGATCTTTGTGTTATTTGCAAGACGCATTGTTTCGCTTACCGGTCTTGGATGTAGTATTCTTATTTATTTAGTTTTTTACCATATCGTTGCTTAGATCCTGTGACATAAGTTCTTACGATACTTACTGAAGGGCTGAGTCAATGTGTGTGTCATGATGTGGTTAATTTATTTTATAACGTGCGTGCCTGATAAGTAGTGTCAATGGATAATAATACTTTTTTATGTTACATTTCCAATATTTATCAAAAAGCATGCAATGTGATGTTTGTAGTAATTATTTAAACGAATTATTTAGGCACAAAATAAAGAACTTATTCGTGTCATTTTCTTTTAATAGAAAGTAGCGATAAATAAAAATAAAAATCAAACGAAATGCCAATTTATCTTTGTTTCTTTATATCCAAGTTTTTTTTAATGAAACTGATTTGGATTCTGAGGTCTTATTTACAAAAAAATGTTCATTTGTTCACTTGATAAGTACTTTGTGAATGTAGTAAATGTAACTAGTTAATTAATGTCTATCACCAATATCGACCAATTGGAGTTATATTATACGATAGTAAGTCTTTTTTTTATGTTATTCCATTAATCTGCTAAATTATGCTCGATAAAAGGGAATCATATACTTAAATAAATTTCAATGTTTGTTCCTGTTATGTGTATGTTGAATAATGTTATTCCAATTTCTTAGTATTTAAGAATCTTGTAGGAAAGTAGGTTTTAACATAAAATGCACCTACTTCGAACATTTTTCTTATAATTTTAATTGTTCTTCCTGCCAAGTTTTTCGACAGCCTTATTTATTTTCAAGTTGAGGGATACCAAACATTGTGAAGTCCGCTGAGCAACAAATTACTCGATAAATCCCAATTTATAGTTTTTAATTTTGTAAAAAACTCATCACATTCTAGTATTACATTTTTTTCGCGCGGGTTCGATTCAAGAAAGATTAATAATGGTTTCTAGGGTTAAAAGTTAGACAGTAGTGCAGTAGTTAATATAGACTTCAGTTACAAATTTGTATGAATTTTGGCAAAACGCCTCTACTGGGTAGATGAGGAATACGATTGCTACGAAAAAAAAATATTATTGTATTTGATTTGACGAAAAGCTTAGATTAATGATTGGTAGTCGCTCCTTAGCGCAGCGAAGACCAATAATATTAATCTAAGTCGAAAAGTAACTCATCATATTAGAAAGAACAGACAGAAGTTTAAGAAAACTACAAAAGCGTCTCGATGTTTATTGAACAAATAGTTGTATAGAAAACATTAAATCTTCAACTCTTCTCCAGAGGTTGTTTTCTACATACAATTATTTTTTAAAAACGCAAACGCTGTTGAGAGATTTATTTTGGAAAAAATCACACTTGAAGCACAGTTAAAGATACTGTGCTTAAGTTAAATTTAATTAAAGGACAATGGCCTAAATTGGCCCACCTCCAATTAGAAAGACATTTGTGCTTTATTTATTAGTTTCTTTAACATTACATCACGGACATAAGTGAGATGGATTTTATGTAGGTGCACTTTAAAATCATTGTAATTTAAGTTAACTTAAGCGTCACAAATGCCTGTGATTTAAGGCCCTGTTTTGTTATACCAGCATGTCGCGTTCTTAAACATAAAACTAGATGGCAGTCAAAAAGCAAGACCTGGGCGATTTGTTTGTTTTTTGTTGATTAAATATTATAAACATGAGTATTTTTTTTTTCTTTATGTTTCTAGTCAATACTGGCACTTAATATTTCATATGTATGCTTTCCTGTTAAATTGTATCTTGTCAGTTTAGTAAAGTGCGTTAAGTGGTATGTAATCAGTAGAAGTCCTATTGAAGTGGATGTTACAAGATAATTATAAAGTATAAAGATGTTGCCAATTAAATGGCCGCGTTGTGTATTGTTGGTGTAGGTCGTATTGCCTTTTGTTGCTTGTAAATAAGCTTAGAAACCAAGAAATATATTTTTTAATAATTATTTTAATGGTGAATTCAATAACACCGTATAAAATGTGTACGGTTGCTCAGATTGTATCGTTACGTCAACCACGTGAGAACGGAAAAATGTGCTTGTGGCGAAATTATCCTAATTCAGTATCAAAGAGATATCCGAACCGCAACGAGAGAAATTCAGATTTAAGAAAGAAATATGGATATTTGAAGGTAAGTTTTATCTTGAAATAAATAGATGGCGTTAGTAGTATCTCTCGTCGTCAGTATGGTTTAAGTTTTTCGTGATGTTTTCTGTAGTAAATAACAATTTTACTAAAGGCTTACAAAGATACCAACTGCCTGAGAACATACATATTCATGCGCTATTATAGTTTTATTTATACATAAATTCTACCTACGCTTTAAGACATTCCTATAAATAATAATTACCATAATAATTTCTTATCCATTAAAAGAAAACAATAAATCTCCTTCTTGATTTGGTAATTTAAGTCCTAGAAGTGAAAAACAGCGTTGTTATAAATAATATTTTATCAGTTTGATACGTATGGAATATCACAATACCTATTTATATGTAGACAAGGATTATTTGATAAATTACTGCTAAAGGGCTCTTCATCTTTCGAAGTAATGTAAGTACCTATCTACATATTTGTAAAGTAAATAATATTTTGTCTTAATTCAACCCATGTATCAAATTATTTTGTTCAATTCTGTTCTCTTACAATAAATGTGGCTATTAATAACTGGCGTGTCTAAATACCAAGCTTTAAGAATTCATCCAAAAAGTTAAGATTCATTTTTTTTAACTTCGAAGTTAAAAAAATTGAGAGTAAATTAATTTAATTGAAGTGGCAACAAATAAAGCTTTACCTAAATTACAACACGTTCAAAATAACTAAAAAATCCGTCCCTTTTGGGATTCGAAGCCAGCAGCAGCAGCAGTTTCACCGCTGGGCCGTGGAGGCTGCTTTATGAATTTTAACACATGGTTCAATACTTACTCGTAGATTATAGAACTAAAAGTTATATTATAATACTGTAATGGATAGTATTAAAGATACCCACATAATATCTCTTAGTAGTTTGTTGATAACAAATACAAAGTATTCGAGACAATTGAGTGATTATAGTCCAAGAGCGTGTGCCTATTGTTGCATGGTTACGCGCTTGGTGGTATGTTGCTAGCTTAATGCATAGCATATGGCCAAAAGAATGGGTATTTGATATTATATTATGATTATTTTTCTTAATTCGCCCTTTCATACACTTATAATATCTTATATAAGTCTGTAAATATCAAATCTGTCAGAAGCTAGTAACAAAGTAGATAATAACAAATTTTCATTTATCGCTTTATCAAGAAAACCTTGTTATTGTTAAAGAGCGATGAACCACATCTTACTGGGTAATGATCGTAAATTAAAAAATAATGTAAGTAAGTATATTATTTGTATACATTTATGTTTTACATTATCTTTGCATGAGGGCAAATATTTACGTCTGTATTAACTTACTTGACTGTGTAAAGTTGATAAGGAAACTTGTATTATTGCAGAAGTTAAATGTAGATATTAAAATTAAGAACAAATTATTTCGTGCAATTTTTAATTTTTGGTGCTAAAATTCAAGGAGAAAGTTTCTGGGAATTATGTGATTATTGTTTAGCTATGACAGTATTTTAAATCTCTGTACATTTCTATTATGCAAATAGAACAGTTAAGTAAAAAGACAGTGCACGAACATTTATTGCTGAAGGAAAAGCTGTTGTTGGAGAGTAAGGTTGACAAAAAGATTAAAATAATGCCTGCGAATAATGGGAAATGGGCGTCACAATCATCTCAGGTAAGTTACAGACATTTCTTAAAAAATACCTTTTAACGTGAATAAAGTGTAAAAACCAATCGTGATATTTCAATTCTAAATGATAAAATAGACACGTACCTATCATATGAATAGACAATGTGCCTACTTACATACCTGTCTTATATAGTTACAAGCATGCGATCATACGTGCATAAATAAGTCTGCTAGACCTGTAAAGTAGTTTGTATAATAGGTAGACACTTTTATCATTTACCTACATTTTACTTTTTACTTCACTCTTCACATTACAAAGGATAGTGCGTACATTGATGCATAGGTACTTGCATACCTACAAAGAAACTTCCTAAATTTCCATGACATTTCACAAGACTGTGTTGATATGTTATTATCTAATCTAACTGAGTTCTGACCTACCCTTGTGTTGGAAGATCCTACCATTAATCGTCTTGTGGGGAATTTCGAAGAGGTACCCAATAGATATATTTATATAGGTACCTATATTTCGAATGCTTAAAAAACTATTAGGTACTACTGTAGAGTTGTATTAACTTTCTAATTGTTCATAGATAAGTATCTGGTAGTAAATATAATAGTTAAAAACTTGTCTAATGTGGTCAGAATGCTACTAAAGCTATTTATATACCTACCTAATTACGTATTTGTGTATCGGTGACTTTCGCAATCTTGCTCACTGTCCGTGAAAAAGTGGAGTGAAAGTAGCTACCAAATGGATTTTTTGGCAAATTATTCACCAGCTTCGGTAGCCGTGATCGTCTAGTGGTTAGGACCCTACGTTGTGGCCGTAGTAACCCAGGTTCGAATCCTGGTCACGGCAGTGATGAACTGTCGCGGCGGAGCTTTAATTTTGGAAAAAAAAACTTAAAATGGAAACAAGTACCTACTGTTTATTCATCTGTTCAAAGATAAATAATTTATTCAATCATGTTTCCGACAAAACTACTAAGCTAATAGTGGCTAGGAAGATAGGTTTATAAATTATATTACGGTTATTTCGATACTACTGATGCTTATTAATTTTTAATACTACATTTAGCAAAAAAATAAATTAGTAACTTTATTTCGTCAAAATATAATGATAAGTTTTTACGTCGTGCCTTGTTTCAATCACTAATTAATTACGATTCAACATTTCGTTCATACGTAGAAGTTGGCAAAGAATAAATAGTGCGTACTAATTAATGTAGGTACAATAACGTGAGTATAACCTATAGTAGATAAATTTTAATATGATGTCGTTGAAAAAATAATTCAAAATATGATTGCACTTTTAAATTTTCTGTACTTACACAAATTTTGCTAATGCACGTTTATTTACTTTATATATTTGTTAATTATGGCTGTGCAAAATAACAATTTATGTTTTATTAGGGATGGTAAAGAACAAACGTCAGATACAACATGTAACATACAAAATTAATTAATTAATGTAACATTTATACAATAATTTTCTTACTGTTACATTCAATTTCAAATCTATTTCTTTCGTTTATATGTCTAGCTGCTGAACGAATATCATAAGGCTCACATGCACCGCTCTATAGGTTTAGGGTTTTACTGTATATACTTAGGTTTCGGCGCACTTCATTTTGAATTTTGGGCGCCCCTTATCCTTACGCGCCTAAGGATAAGGGGCGCTCAACCCTTGGACTAGCCCTGTCACAAATTATTATTAAACACTAAAACTTTAAGTAATCCGGAGATTGTTAACCGTGAACTGTAAACTCCAATACGTGCAAAACTCTTATCATTAATTGATAAGGGGCGATATCTCGATGAGTCCACGTTGATACCACTATCCTATACTTTTAGTATATTTTATACTTCAACCGAACATACCCCGTTTATATTATTAGGGATTTTATTTAAAAACTGCCAACTTTAGGGATATTTTTATAGTTACTTATACAGTGATCGTAAAAAGTTTTTATTAAAAAAATTGACAACAAAAAAATATCAACTTCCTAGTTAGATAGATTAAACCATTGTTAACGTAGTCGTAAAATTTGTTAAAAGATTATTTTGGAATACCTTAACAAATGATGCTGATTAGTTCCTGGAATCTGATGCCATGTTTTTGTAAAGGAGTGATAACATAGTGACGATTTATTGAAAAGTGGTCTATGGATTTTAAACTATGATGGCTGAAGAAGCATTGGAAATTGAATTAAATTCTCACCTCTATGTAAGTCATAACTATTTACTTCATCTTATGTACGTAATTTGTTTATTTTGAACAATTTGAATACTTTTGTAAAGCTGTGGTTGTATGTAAATAAATTACGCTTTAACAGTAAGCTAATCATTTAAACTTCTATTCTAGTAGGTATAAATTTCATTCTTCGGTATATTCAGATTTCTTCTGCCTAGTAATACTATTTATACTTTCCTTGGATACGTCTTCTTACTACATATCAGGTAGGTACTTTGTATAATCGGCATTGTAATGATTTATTAGTATTAATTATGCTAAATTACTGATAGTTCCTCTTAACGTTTAGGTACCAAATTTTAACCAGCATTTTGGCTACTTTCCTATAGTAATTATATTGTTATCCCAAATCTAACGAACGCACCAATACGGAAACCACTTGATAATGTTAAAGGTTTTGAATTTGAAAACTCCCATCCAAAAGTATCGTGTTCATTCAATGATCTTTAAAACTCTCAAAGTATCTAATGGACAGACGTTATTGGCTTTTCCTGTATAGATCTATGAATACCATCTAGTACGACAGTACCATGTACCAGTTACTATTACTAGCGATACCAAGTATGGGACCTTGTAATACAACTGACAATTACTTGATTGATCCCAATTTCGATCGCTCGCATGAAGTTTGGACTCGAGATCTTGAATAGGCTTTTAAAATGAAGAACCATAGAAGTGAAAATTTATTTTACAATGCGTCCGCTTTGATTTAAGCTTTTGTTATTATTTATTAACTAGCGAAAATGTTTTGAGTGGGTAATAATAATATAATCTTGAAAAATTTCACGTCAATAGTTGTGGTTTTAATACAAGCCTTCGAAGTTTTCAAAGTCTTGTGTTCATCACAGAAATAGCGAGCTTAGGTATCGAGCTAGCATTCGAACTTATTTGGTAGTTTAGACACCTGCGCCATGGAGACCGAAAAAAATAATTATATAGAATGCTTTTCGGGCTTGAAAGGCCAAATTTAATTTAATACATACATACATATTTGTATAACGAATTCTTGATAGCCTTAAAATAAAACGGTGATTTTATAAGTAGGTTAAAGTCGTTATCCTTGAATTCAAAAAATGAGAGGAAGATTTGGAGTCTAAAATATGTGGTTTAGAGATTTAATTTTAGTAAGTATCTAAAAAACTGGTTTGGCTTTAAGACAGAACGAAATTTAAATAATCCATACTGATATTTTTTGTTACAATTAGTAAACGTACATACATACTTATAAAGTATCATACATATTATTATGTGGGAAAAAATGTTAGGGGAATGGGTATTGACATTTGAATTATTTTCACTGAAAATATTAACTTGTCTTTTATATCCATAAATGGCGTTCTTAACTTAGTGTAAGGCTGTTATGCCTTTCTTAGCCACTGGGCTAGATGGCATATTACCACTTCAATAAAGTCAAATGAAGTGGTAAATTGCTTTGAAGTTATTTTTGGTAGGTTGATAGTTTTTAAGTAAGTTAAAGCCTGTTTCAGAATTGAAATTTCGAGTTACAACTTCTAAACACAAGCTTAAATCATGCTTAAAATAGATTAAAGCAACAAAAAACTGAGTTGAGTAAAAGTTGACGTTCTCAATTCTAAATTCCTGATTCCAAAACCGGCTGTGACATTTGAAGACTAGCTCAAATGTCACAAACGGGATCATCCTATAGAATAGAATAGAATAGAATATTTGTATGCATAAAACATGCTTATAACAATATAAACTTTAACAATAAAAATATATTTCCACATGTTTTATCACTTAAAGTGATATGCAAAAATAAATTCAACCTAAATTGGTAAAATATAAAAAATCTTTTTTTTTTCTATTATTACATTCATTGTTTTCGTCCAATAATTTTTTATTCAATTAATAATTTATTTATTTCTGTATTTAAATTTAATTTCACATAAAACAGTGCATTTCATTACTGGTTTTGTTTACGTATAGGTAATGTATTTACGACATTTAACGCTTACGAGTAAAGTATTCGTTTTTATGTTTAAATTATACCGAATATTCTAAAACATTGCGAAATAGTAAATGAAAGCCAATCATATTTTTATGCGAAATCCGTATTAGACTACAAAAACAAGAAGCTTTTAAACCGTGAAGACATATAAAATATTGTTTATGAAAAAATTCTCCCTATTAGTCATTCGGCCATTGCAGATTAAGGATACGAACTATTGCGTCACCGACTCTTCCTCAACATAAATGCGTTTAAATGCACTCTTTTTCCAATGCGTAGTTACACCCTTATTTCTTTAACAATAAAGGCGTCAGTACTTCGACCGTTGCATTTCTATAATTGTGCCTGCGACGACGGTCGATATCAAAAGTAACAAGTCGTAGTTTTGAAAGGCTTCTTTTTCCGTTTACACATAGGATTCCTTAGAAATGCTTTGTCTTTGGCCAGTCGGTGCGGTTCACCAGTTCTTATCGCAGGGTGACTGAGCAATGTTGGGCGGATGTACTAGCTCAATAACACAGCCAGCGATCCCAAGGCTCAGTTACCTTCCAATTTAAAATTGCCTAATTGAGCGAATTATTTAACGGTTCAATATTTGAAACGGTCAATCCAGGGACTGAAGTCGTTGATGTGGAAGGGTTTATGGGTACTGATGTTATTCAAATTTTTATAAAATTACATTTTTATAGTTGGGTGCCGGGGAAGAGTAAACAAATTACACCTATTAATCTAGTCAAATAGGATCTAATTATTAGGACACTATTGCAAAGTTATGTTAGTTTTCTATATCAATCACTTAGCTACCAAAGTAGGTCGGGCATTGGCTGTAAGTAGGTTTTTATTGTGCAATAAACAGATACCTATGTCCGTTCCACGTAATAGGTTAACGTCGAAGGGCCTTGTCGAAACTTTATCCGAGATTTAGCTAGTTAAGTAGTAATGATGAGGAGCAAGGCCGGCGCGCACCCTTCGGCCGTCGGGTGCAGAACGAGCTCAGTCTGCCGTCGATCGTGCCGCCATGAAGGAGCAGGACGAGCCCTCACCCTCCCTCTCCCCATGCTCCCCCTCCTCCCCCGCACCCGAGCCAGCCCAGCGCCGCCGGCCCTCGCGGCTCCACCGCACGCTCAACTCGCTGCGATCTCCGTTTCGCTCCCCGTTCCGCTCCGGTTCGCCCTTCCACATCGGCTCTATCAAGCGCTCTGGCTCGACTAAATCATCCGCCTCAGACGGTGAGATCACCCGCGACGAGCGCACGATGCGTAAGAAAAATAAGAAACCGCGCGCCGAGAGCAGCGCACCGGGCGCGAACCGCGGCGCCGAGAGCGCGCCTGCCGCCGCCGGTGAAAAAGTAAAGAAGGAGGGCGGGAGCCTCCTGCGCAGGATGGGCAGCATCGGCAAGAAGCGAGGGGAGGGGTCGACAGCGCCGCTCGTGGTTACTACCCCCGAACCCGAGCCGGAACCACAGTCACGTAGTATTAGCGAGCGACAACTACAGCAATCTGAACCGCAACTGTATCAGCCACAACCGTTACCTCAGCAAACTCAACCGCAGCAACCTGACCCACAACCGCAAACAGATCAAGCTCAACCGCAACAACCTGACCCTGAGCCTCTCAATACTCAATTAGAAGAACTTTCTGCTCCCGAAAACAAAACTAAAAGTGCCACAACAAATGTTATGGAAGCCCCGGTATCACCGGAGCCACCTGTTAGCCCAATAGCCGTAGATCATCCTGTTGCGACTTGGCCGTTTACAAAAGCCGCTTGGAAACGGAACAAAGAACCTGAAATGCAAAAACCTATAGAGGAGGCTTCCAGGCCGGAGAGTGCGTTACGTCGTAGAATCGCTTTCGTGACGCAAGCGTCGGCGTGCTTCTCGGAGGACCATGACGAAGAGGAGGAAGAGGAGGGGGAAGAGGGTGAGGTGGGGTCGCTGCAGCAGGCGGTGGCTCTGGCGCGAGTACGGTTAGCGCCGCCCGCGCAGTCAGGCTCGCCCTCTCTGCACTCACGCGACAGTCGCGACGCGATCGACACCGAGGAGGAGGGGTGCGCTGACGATATGCCGCCAACGCCAACACCGACCCCGTACGGAGACCTCATGGAGCCCGGGGCGCCGTCGTCGTCGTCCACGGAGGACGCGCCGGAGCCGGTGAGTAAGCGCGGCGCGTGCGCGATGGAGTGTTGCACGTCAGTGAGCGCGGAAGTGCCGTGCCATGCGCGCGCGCCATGACCTTCGAGGAGACGGCTGACGAGTGTTACCTCTCTGTGTGTGAGTGCTGCGGCTTCAGCACCGAGACGTCCGTCTTGTACCCAGTACGTTTAATTTCACGCTAGTTTGTTCCGGAGCCCGTCGCAATGTCTTTCGTGAGTACAAGCCGCCTGGCTTGCTTGCTCGTGTGTGCTTGCCTCTAGACAATATTTTTGTAACACTTTGCAACTAACTATCTGTTTCATAACTGAAACGTTCTGTTTATATGTGCACGGTTTCATATTCTTGTTTTTGAGTTACACAATCCTGAACACACGCAATGCATCGATTCGTATTTTCAGTTTAACATTTTGAAAAGTATTTTAGATACTAATTCGTGTAACAAAGTTTTTATTATCTGGTCAGTGTATAAATATTTTTTGATAATTGATTTCAAGTTGTATATTAATTGGTGATTGATTTTATAATTGCTTAATACTTGCAATTTATAACACCGTAGATTAGCATATTTTGCACAAGTTGGAGGTTCTACTTTATTCAGGAAATATTATATTATTAAATATTAAATTTTAAAATGAAATCAAATCAACATTTAAATAAGTCTATTTGTAATTTATTTTCCTAATATCAAAGAACTGGTTCTATTATAATAAATTGAATGATTTCTGATACATAATCGTTCGTATGAATACATAAAATATTTAAACATTAAAAATTCAAGTCAGTTAACCTACCGACAAATCTTTGTAATTAATTCGTGTTTTAGAAAGTTACTTTGTCTAACCTAAAAGCTCTTTTTTGGAAACCGGTTCTAAAATAAAATGAATCTTTAGCAGAAACCGCTCAACATAAAAATCTACTAAATTATTTGTAGATTTTGTTTTAAAATAGTACCAATTCATAATAAATTACAATTTCCTTTTTCTGTTTGTACTTAAATACAATAACAAAATATCGGAAAGTCATTATTTCTATTTAAAACTTATAATTTCAAAAAAGATCGAGATGGAACCGAAAACTATTATCAATGTACAATTTTGAGTTTTCAACTTCTTTCAAAATGAAATATTTGTTTTCGAGCTGTTTTCGACCTGAGATTTAGTTGAGAATTGGTCGACAAAACCTCAAAGTAATCATGAAAATATCGCTTTTCATAAAAATGCGCTTCTGTTTTTCTAACCTGTTTCTCGGCCTGTAAAACTTAATTTACCCAAATATGGAATGTATTCTATTAGTTGATGATAGGCAATAATGTAGCCGTCACAGCCTGTGATCGGAGGTCGGTTCGCTGGTGCGTACAGTAACCTGATACCCTGGCTTCACTTACCACAGGCGCGGTTTTATTTACCTTGCGCAACAATCATGCCAATCATCTTTTACAACACACGATTGCCATCTAACTTGCAGATTTTTAAATATATTAGCGACTACAGCGAAAAAAACAAAGTTTAATTTAAAAAAAAAAACATAATAATTAAATTCCTAGATTGGCGAAAATTTTGGGCTAACAGTTTCACACCATTTCTAAAATTATTAAAAAAGAACCCCCAGCAAATATTTTTATAAAACAATAATAACTAAAAACCTATTCATCGGTAAATAATGTCATTAAGGATATTAAAATTTAATTTACTGATGCAAGAAATTTGCCTACAGTTCAAGTTTTTTTATTATGAATCATTTCTAATGAATTGTGAAATAACGTGATTAGAAAAAGTCATCGTAAATACTTACTCTAACCTAATTTAATTACATTAAGCTATGCATTAGTCTTGAAACATTTCTTTTAATTCCTTATCAATTACTACTAAATTAACAAAATTTTGATTAACGAAAAAATATCTAGTGTGGTTCTATAGCGCTTTATTTTAAATTAAATTTATTGTTTAACAAATACAAACGTGTTAAAAAATATGAGTAATGAGGATGGTCAAGGGTCGTGCCCTTAAAACTTAATGACTAAAAAAGCAACAAGTAATCCTATTGAGAACCTTTTCTTTTTTTGAAGTCGGTTTTACTCCAACTCGTAGGTATAGGTAATGAACTTGAAGTACAATCTATTAACAACATCCTTGTCTATATTGAAAGGATTCTTTACTTTTATTCCATTCCATTAATCCTGTTTGCTTAATCCCTAGTACAGTACATCAGCGAAACCAGCGATGAAGTGGGCTGTTAAATTTAGATCGCAGGGTTTTTTTCCGGAAAGATACTATTCCGTTACGTTAATAGATAAAATTGCGAACATCTATTTGTCCGAAGGAAAATTGTACATACTAAATTTGTAAACTTAAAATTGTAAAACAAAACCTACCTTAATTAGTATTAGTACCTACAACTTACAACTACAAACGAAAACACAAAACCAATACATTTTGTTAAAATTAATTCGTGATTGTTTGATGAGTTAAAAATAAAATCTCAAGCTGAGAATGGAGAGGTGAATGATAAACTGCTTGTAGCTTATCTTATGTCCGATAAGGATTTGTCCCACTCCAACAAGTTAATATAATAAATAGCCGGACATATTGGTTTGACCTGATAGTTCGAACACGTAGGCTGTATAACTCGTTTCCCTAACCCTAAAAGAAAAATAAAAACAAAAATTGGCGCGCTTTCGTATTCCTTTGCACCAAAAAGTTCTTAATTAGAAAAAACAACTTATTTGTGTTGCAATACATTAATTTAATGATGCTTAATCGAGTGTTATTTCATTAATTTATTGTGCGATGTGGGACATTTGCATTGAGAACATTCTCGATAACTTACGTGACATATTCCATTGGACTTATTTTTGTGTTTCTTGACGAAAAAGGGATTTTTATTTTATTGGAAATGGCACCTAAGCCGAAGCCTGGTACCAGTGGAGTAAGTTAAATCTTTTTCAGTTAATACATCTATTTTATAGAAATCGGGATTAATCTATGTCTTAAGATAATTCGAGACATCAATGTATTTTTATTAACTAAAATTTACTATAATGTTTTCAATATAGGTTAGGGTTACATACTGTCCCATCGTTGAGTCATACTTTATCATAGTGTTTACATTTTGGTGAGTATTGAGTGGATAAGATAATAATTTATTTTCCATTACCGATGTATGTGGATAAGAATACCTATTTAAATGTGGTATCTATCCGATAATTCATTCACTATTTTATATTTTAACTCCATTTTAAGTTTCTTATGATGAGTGATTTTATGATCGACTTGAATTTTTAAATTAATAAATACTTTGATTGTTTTGTTACACAACTGTTTTTACTTTAAGAATATTAGTAAAAAAAAAAGAGTTTAACATGCTTAATTGAGGATAATATCCGTAAACTAGCTACAATAAGCGATTTCAATGCTCATCAATTAATTGATAACTAATTGCATTTCTGCGTCATTTATAGGTTGTAGGTAGGTAGGCAGGCGATGCGTTTGAAATAATCCTACTTCTAAAATATATAATTTTAGTTCTTAGGTCGTATAGGCAAATATACAAAAAGACAATCTAATATAATTTGTACGTTTTATTTTAGTCCGACGTTCGATTTCGCCTTTTTTACAAAAAGGCAAATTATGTACATTTTATATGTTGCTGTTATTGCTTAGATACCTACTTAAAGTTCATAGATCAAGATATAAACAAATAATGCATAAATTTTCCTTCATTTTAACAGCAATGGATATACTATGAGTATCTAAACGATAGCCTTCAATGTTTTATTAAAAAAACGCTATTAAATATATAATACTGTATTGTTTTAACTCCGTATGTGACGGAGTTACGAACTGGTAGTCAAGTTAATTAGATATTCTTTCTTTACTACGAAAGGTTCATTAATGGAGTTCCCTGCTAGCTTAAACAAATTCTTAAATAAAATAACCTGAAAGATTTAGAGGCTAAAGCTAGAATGGTCTTAGGTCCAGCATAACACATCAGCAAGTGTAAGTTTATAGAAAAATTATCACAAACTCAATGTTCTAAAGAGTTATTTTCTTTCACAGTCACATTCTTCTCCGAGCGCCGAACGTCGGGAGCATCTGTACAAGATCCTGGTGATAGGGGAACTCGGCACCGGGAAGACGTCCATCATCAAGAGATACGTGCACCAGTTCTTCAGTCAGCATTACCGCGCCACCATCGGAGTGGACTTCGCATTGAAAGTCCTCAACTGGGACGCCAACACTATTATAAGGCTGCAGTTATGGGATATTGCAGGTGAGATGACTTTTGATCTGGACTGAAGGTCTTCGGACATCACACCGACTCAACGCCGACTTCAACTAAACTGACATAGCTTGGCATTAAAAAGTGACACGAGTGACATACATTGGCAAAGCGTAGACCGCGTCGTCAACGTCTTTCACTTGAATGTCCAAACTTGTAGTCTAAAATTACACAAAGCTATTTTTCATTGGCATACTGTGAGTTGAGTTGAAGTTGAGTCGGAGTTGAGTAGATTTTATGTGCGAAATCATTAAATCTGGTTTATAAAAAGGCAAAAAGGTTAATAGATATGTTTTTGACATATCCATGTAAACTTTTCCAAATGCAGTTTCTTGATGACACTTTAACGGAGACATTTGACGTCAAAATACTAATCATACAGAATAAACTCACCTATTAAATAACATTTAGCAAACATATTGATTAAAAAGTGAAAATGTGGCGAATGGATGACATAGAGTCAGATTTTTTGTTGTTTTTTACTATTTTGATCATGATATGTTTTTCCCTTCCTTTGCTCATAGTGTTGATGTTGTAAGGTTCTTAGCGTAAAGGTAAAATAAATGTTTTTCTCCTGTAATGACTATTTTTTGGGGATGTTTTCTACTGTCTGGGAAACACTTACTAATCTAGTTAAATGTCTACTTTACATCTGAGTATCAAATTCATCTAGAAAGAATGTTTTTCGCAACATAAAAAATTTGTAAGTATAAAATTAAGGTAAATCTGTTTCTGTAATACAATAAAATTAAAATTATTGATAACGTAATGAACGTATATGTTATTTGGTCGTCCGTGACACTAACCAGTGCCAGACTCCAATTCCAATTAAATTAAATTAAAGTTATTTTATAGGTACTATTAACATCACATAGACTTCAGACAAAAAAGCACTATGTCTAATGACATCTCCAATTGCAGGACAGGAGCGTTTTGGCAACATGACCAGGGTTTATTACAAAGAAGCCGTGGGTGCTTTCATAGTGTTCGACGTGTCCAGGGTGGCGACTTTCGACGCGGTGGTCAAGTGGAAGAACGACCTTGACTCCAAAGTACAGCTGCCTGATGGCTCCCCTATACCTTGCATCTTGCTCGCTAATAAGGTAAGAAAAACAAATAAAGTTAATTAATGAATAAGTTAAAATTGGACGAGGATAATGTATTTATTAAACGCTTACATATTCATTATTTATTACTTGATGGATGAAATTCAATTTTTACTTCTATAATACTTGTAAACTCGTTGTACCTTAACGATTAAGACTTTAAACAAAGTCGTAATGTTTTAAATTAAAATTTCATTTTGGTACCTTTAAAAATTTTGGTATAATTATAAAATTTTTGGGGTATATATGGCCGTACCCCTACTCCCGTACCTAGAACTTCCGTGACCTGGACAAGGAATTATATACTTTTTACCGACCATACTGAGGCTTTTTCTTCTACGTAGTTGGATCTTATAGAACTATCATCATCTCTAGAGATAAAAATGTTGACGTAAAAAGATTTTGAAAGGTTTTTCAACTGATAGTGTCATTCATTCATAATCATAAGTTTGAATACTAAACAAATCAAAATAAAGAAGTAATTCGGTGTAGGCATACCTAAAGTAAAAAAAAACATTACAAAAGACAACAATGCATTAAGTTGACAAATGTACGAGTATATAAGAATCTTTTCTAGAAAATTAAACTATCAAGCGACCACAAAAAAAACTGCAGCTATTTTAAAATATTTGCCTATACGAATAATCCTATCGTTCCATTACCTGTCATTTATTACCTGCCTCTGATATCATTGGATATACAAGATTCTATTTTAGTGCAGGGTTGAGTCCGAGTCTGAATTGTAACATCGGTATTCATTATTATTATTTGTCAATAATAATATGATAGGTGTAATAATTTGTGTAATAATGTGAGGGCTTTAGAGCCGCTTAAGGAAAATATACAAGGCGCATAGTAATATATTAGAAATATTTGGGGGAGGCCTTTGTCCAGCAGTTTACGTTTTTTGATGATATGTTTCTATTCCAATGTTCTTTGTTGTAGTGCGATCAGCAAAAGGAAGGAATAGTGAATTCTCCAGCTAAGATGGAGGAGTACTGCAGGGAGAAAGGCTTCGCTGGTTGGTTCGAGACGTCGGCCAAAGAAAATATCAACATCGAGGAGGCTGCGCGTTCATTAGTCAATAAGGTATGACCTTTAGTTTGAGCTATGAACATTTTGCAGGTACTGGTTGACCATATTCAGCTTTAATCCAGAGTCCATAAGAATTTCCTCCCTTAATTTGAATTCGGGGACCAAAAAAACGTAGATTAGGTATCAATTCATTCATTCATTTTATTTGGAATGTGTTTTATTAATTCTATCAAAGAATATAAAAACGAAACGACTTTTGTAAATTTGGATATCTTTTGGTAAGATATATCTACTAAAATAGGACTTATATGGTATATTCATCCATTAAAATCTGTATCTGACCACAAGCTGTATCTGATTAATTATAAATCACCTAAAAATAAACCTTATGAAATCATTTGTCATCATTCACATCAACGTCAAGGATTAATTTTATTTTAAAATGAAATCCAGTTTTTTATTTAAAATAAATTTAAATTTTTCTACATCGTGAAGGTAGAAGTCTTTGAAATGTTCATGGAAACAATTTGGTCATCGACAAAGTGTTTATAAGCAGGTCGTTAGACTAGACCTATGGCCAAAATACCCTTGTTCCTTGAAACGTCGGTAAAATCCACTAAAACGTTTTGATCTGACTTAAAACTATGATTACCCACTAATAAAACTGAGCGGCGATATGAAAAAACGTGAAACGTGATTGGACCTATTCCTATTATTATCATATTTTAAATTATCATTTACTAAGAAACAAGGAGGGCCTTCAGTTTGATTCCATCGAGAACTAATTTCAAGGTTCAGAAACATCGAAAATGATAGAACTTTGAAGGTACAGAAATGAAATCGTTCCTAAATCCCAAATCATAGTATTTAAATTAAAAACTGGAATGCATAACACACACCATTTGTGTTTTAATCTTGACATCGATAGAAAATTTGTGTAAAAACTATAGCTCGGTCGATCGTCTATTTAATTCGATGGGTGCAAATTTTACACAAGATCCACTTTAATAAAATAAGTCCTTAGACTTTATTCCAAATTAAGTTTAACAACATAAAACAAAACTATATCAATGACCTTTAAGACATGACATGACTAAGCCCACACATACCATCAAGTCAAAAACATTAGCCATTAAGTTGAGACAGCCTCAAAGCCTCAAGGCTATGTTACACAATGTTGCATAACAGTTAAAAGCTATACAAAAATAGGCCTTGTGGTAAAAAAAAAAGAGAAAAAAAAACACAAGAACCACATTCCATCGTTATCGCGTCGTCAGTCTAATTTATAGAATGGGCACCTCGTTAGCAGGCCGGTTACCTTAATATCAAATTTAAGCTAATATTTAGAAAAGCTTTGCTATAGCATGTAGGTAATGGGTGGTGGTTGTGTTCAAACCAGTTTATTTTGTTACTCTGTCGAAGTTTTTCTATAAAGGTCGATGGTCTACCCAGTTTTTATAGGAAGTCGTTGCTTACCTACGTAAAATAACACACATAGCATTTGAAAGCAATTTATTTTGTTTTGAGTTCACTTAAAAACTTGAAACAAAGATATCATCATCATTTTCTAAATTTCTAAGTGTCCCGAGAGATCCATGTTTTGGGCATAAAATTAGCTATTTTTCCAATGACTAAGTGCAAGAAATTTAATGCTAATATTTCGTTTCAGATTCTCCTCAATGACAAACTGCTTCAGAGTAGCGACAGCAAGGATGGCGACAAGTTCGCATTGGACCACAAGATTGCTAACGGTGAGAACAACAGAGACGGAGGCGGCAGTAAGTCGTGCGCGTGCTGACCAATCAGACTCTGACCAATTGACCAATCGCGGACGTCTATCCTTACCACCCTACTTAGTGTTGCCAGCTATTCTTTAAAAAACCCTTACAAACAACAGATGACCTTTTAGATCCTCTTTCTTAGTAATAAACTAAGGACTATTCAGAATAAAAGTACCCTAAAAACCTAAACAGACAAGTTTTTTCGCCCTAAGTTTGGGGAGAAAACCCCTTAGTTGGCAACCTTGACCACACTGACTGAAGTGTTTCACTTAACGACCAATCACAACCACTTATTGTAAATTTAAACTCTCTAATATTTCATATTACCTAAGTTAGTATCGAAGTTATTGCAATGAACAAATTTTATATTATTATTATTTACCAATGTTATTGGTAGAGTATAATTTATTGAATGTTAAATAATCGTGCCTACAGTAAAAGTGCCTATTGGTGATGTAGATATCGTGTTTGCATTGTAACTCGCTTTTGTTTTCTTTATGTTTCCAATTTGATTAGGTAAATCATGCCATTGTCCAATGGCCTAAGTCATACATACATAAGTGTGAATTATGGAAAAAAAACAATAGTCATAAGTATTACTTTACTTTACACCTATGTAGATGAATTATGAGTGTGCGAGATGTTATAAATAAATTTTATGGATAAATACGAAAAAGCTGATCTTTTATTTTTAAATCCTTGAAAACCTTAGAAAAAATATATTTTTGAGCCAAATGTTCGAAAAATGTAAAAATCATTTATCAAATTCCTTTTCTGAAGGGAGAAAACAATAAATCTCCATTCATGTCATAACCTTAATTCAAATAGAAAATTAAAAAACTAGAACAGTCATAAACATGTTTCCCAACATTACTAGAATTATAAAGCCTTTAGCAAACGACTAGTACATTACTGAGTGGTTTATTTTTGAAGCAAGACTTCATTTACATAATGATAAATTAGACAAATAATTTGTACTAACAATGAAGAAGATTCTTAATGTTGTCATTCTTAATTATTTAATGCAAGCGCAGGTTGTGGCAGGGCAAGCAAGTGATAAAGTGATACAATAAAGTGCATACCTACACCATGCAAATCAATAATGTACGTAATTGGAATTCAATGTAGCTACATTTTATGTATGTTTGTTTTTATCGTGTTTTTAAATAAAATTTTAGAAAGTGAGTGCACCGAAATGTGAGAGTGAGCCTGAAATAGTTGTTAATGTTGACAAACTAAGAGTATGGGTTCCCGCCAAAAAATCAAGGTGGCGACGGAAAATCATAAAACCTAAAACATTTATTTTGGATGATGGTAAATAAGTATCCTCTATTAAACTTAAAGAACAAAAGCTTTATCAAGGCTAACTCAAACATGATGTATAAATTAGTTACAGGATGCATAAAGCAACGTGAATTTGTAGCCATTATTGGACCGAGGTAGGTTTTTATTAACGTTTACTTTTTTTAACAATCAATTCATATTTATTGACGTGGTTAGTAGACTGGAGGGATAATTTAAAGTTTGAGCAATTACACTGAGGTTTTACAATAACGTGTTTGATATTTGTTGTTAAAAATACTTTCGAAAATTTTACCGTCAAATAGTACCTTAATTAACTAGTTCAAATTTTTAAGTTCTACTTTTATCCTCTGGTGTTGCAAATGAGCATGGGCGGCAGTATTCACTTTCCATCAGGTGATCTGTCAGCTCTTTGCCACTTATCATATAATAATAATAATATCTGACTATGGTTAAGCTAATATTATAAATTTTACGACGCCTTTATTTTTTACATAAATTTCCTCGACTTTTAGCGGTGCTGGTAAAACGACATTTTTAGTGTCTTTGGCTGGTAAAGGCACACTTCCTTCCGAGGGTGTGGTGACAGTTAATGGACAAAATGTCACGAGCTTGCAACGAGGGCGGGTGGAGATGGTGCCGCAGTTTGATGTCTTCATGGATGGGTTGAGCGTAATGGAGCACTTGGTTTTCATGGTTAGTCAGGTTTCTGAGTGGCGTTAAAACATTCGTTTTAGGCGGGCGTGTACGATTCTCCTTACAACATGGAGTCTACAAATATGCTAGTCTGAAATTACAGTTAGTGATGGTTAGCATAGAATTTGTTATGTATTTTTTATCTCCGTTTTATTTTGGATGCGCGCCCTTAGAAAGCACTAAAACTATGATGATGGTGATGTTGTATAAAAACTACTGAATTGAAGAAAATTTGTGCTTCTTCTTTCGTAAAATTGATTTCATATGCCTTTAAAAACGTTGCATTGTTTTTGAAAAAAATATTTAATAGAATTTAAAAATGTCGAAGCTGCAGGTTCTTAATTGAATTTCTTACAGACAGAAATGAAACTTGGAAGTTGTCGGAACTATACAAATCGAGTAATACTGGATTCGATGATAGATCTACTGAAATTGAAACCTCATGCCTCAACCACCGTTAGATCATTATCCGGAGGAGAGAGACGTCTGCTGTCTTTAGCCAGTGCGGTAATATCATTAATATACTAGTTAGCTTTTGCTCGCGAGTTCGTATACTTTTTGTTTGTACCACTAAGATAACAAACAAGCTTACGGCCAGGCTGATGGTAAGCAGTCACCGTAGCCTATGGGCGTTTGATGCCCCTGGTTATCAAGCACGCGTTGCCCATCCTAAAAAAAAACCTTTTACATTTGTTTGTTTTGTTTTAGAAATATTACATAATATGCAAATATTAAAATAAAGACATAACAACATGTAACAAGTGTTAATATTAAGCATTGTTGTTAATCCCATGAAATAGATCTTGAATAAGTCACATTGTTATTACCTAAGTGTATAATAAAAGCAATATTCCAGCTTCTATCCAACCCTAAGATACTAATATGTGATGAGCCCACAACTGGCCTAGACAGTTACAACGCGGCTCTTGTAGTAGGAGCATTGAAGAAAGTTGCAGAATCAGGGAAGATAGTCATATGCTCAGTACACCAACCCTCATCAGACCTGTTCAAGGAGTTCTCGTCCTTAATGCTCATGTCAGAAGGGAAGCTCCTGTTTCATGGTTCACAGGATGACTGTAGAACGTTGTTTGAAAGGTAGGTTATGTTATGATTTTAAAGATGTATTCCAAAGACCAAATCTCAATAATGGTTAGTTATGTGATTTGCAAAATCGCAGATACTAAGCAATGAAAACTTTTTAGACTAACATAGCTAAGTATTCTTACACATAACAGTAAGTTTCGCCCTGCGCCGCGGCGCCAGGATTTGAATCTGGACCAGTAACTTTTGAGTAGTTATCAGCTGTTACTACAACGCTGAGCTACATACGCTATGAAATGATATATTTGTCAAAGAAAAGTGTTCGTTAAATATTTTTCTTGAATCTAATTTCGCAAATCGCTAAAGCTTTTGGCTTAAGCGAAGCCGAAGCAGCTTAATAGGTCCTATTAGTGCGGCCCACATGCTGTTTCGGCCCCGGGCTGAATGAGATACATAAGCTTTTCCCGACTTTAAAAAATAGGTTGATTACATATTATTTATTTACATGAGTTCAGTGTATGTTACATCATTAACCTATTGTAATTATAAAATCTTAACGTATTGCATCCTAATAGGTATAGGATATATGCATAATTAAGTCTAAGCGTATGTTGTTTATACTTAACATGTAACTTGACATATTAATTGATAGCTAATCTAGCCTTCTCAGGTCTTCAAGATTCTCAGATATAAGCGTATTGCACAATGTTGGCTAAGGTTGGAAGTCCAACTTACCTTGAACTTATGCTAAGCTAGTTGCTGCCCGACCTGGCTTCACTTGATAGGAAATAAAGATGGGCATGACTTAGCCACGCCAACATCTCCTTGCTATTTCTCTCCAAAAGTGGATAAAAGATGTTGATTGGTTGATGTTGGACAAAAAACCAGAAAAAGGGGAAAAATACCTGGGCTGGATGTTTTGATGTATATTATAACTTGTTATATCTACATGTTACCTTTCTTAGCATAAATCTGAGGTGTCCAAAAAACTACAATCCAGCCGAGTTCTACATCCGAGCGATCTCATCCAACCCGAATAAAGCCGAAAACCATTCGAAGATTATCTCCAAGATCTATAAAGACAGGTTTGAAACGTGTGAATCTCCACGTGCGCCCGCGCATAGCAATATAACAATGTAAGTTATACAAATTTATACCTTATATCCAAGGAAAGAAGTTCATTTGGTCGTAATTTAGTGTTTGTAACTTTAAAAATTATTTCTCAATGCTTTTATTGAATTCATTCAATAGGGACGACCAATTTTATGTATGAAATAAATTAAAAATATGCCTTAGCTAAATATATACCAGAAAACATCAAAACAATTACAATTACCAATTTGTTTGTAAAATAGTATGACTTTAAGGATAGAAGATTTTGATTATGGGCGTAAATTTTATGAGACCATTTCATTACCTCGTTTTATTTAATGCTCAAAACTAGTGATAGACATCTCAGCATATAAATGTCCTATTAGCATTAAGTTAACTGATTTAACTACATAATAATTTAATGAATAGCATATAAGAAACGATGTGGGTGTTACCAATTGATGGTATGGGATCAAATGTCGACAAATTCACGCACCATTTGATTTGTGATTTGAACTGATTTGTCCCCTTCTGTAAATTGATTGTCAGAGGGCGAGACCCCATGGTGATGTACTAACGTTTACTATTGTGTGTAAAACAAACTTGTTTCTCGACCCCATGTGGTGTTGGAAGCTGACTTACTAATTTCGAAAATTCGATTCGGAAAACAGCTGTCATAGTATCTTGTCATAAAATTCTTTCAATTATTTACGGGCTTGATTTTAAATTTATAAAATATGCTTTTAATTTAAATATGGAATAAGGATATTTACGATATTGCACACTTAAAATTATTACGTTGTGATCTATAGTGATCCGGTTTTGGTAAAAATTAAATGAAAATTTTGATATGGATTTAATCAAATAGAAACAATACTTTTTTGGGCTTTAGTAAAAAAGTCATAAAAGAGGCCGCGACGAAAGTCACTATTAATTTACTAAGGCTAAGTTTTTTGGGTGTATTGCTTGAGTACTCAAACATACTGCAGTCAGTCAAGCGAGAGTGGGAACAAGCGCTTCAGGGACGCTTTTAAGCTTTGTAATCATCTTTAAAAATCCTAGTTTGTAAATTTTAACTTTTCATTGCGGCCTCTCAGACAAAAGGTAGTAAAAATTTCAATACAAGTTTGTATATATGCGTTTTTAGGAAATGAAATTTTTTTTTAGATCCCATCGAAATTGGTTCAAACAAGTTTATCTATTGTTATGGAGATCATCGCTAACATTGAAGAAGGAGTTGAAGAATCATCTCATTCAGCTTCTTATAACAGTCGTGAGTTGATTTGAGTTATTACGTTTGTTTTGTAATTGATTAAAATAACATGAGCCTATGGTAAATTACTTGCTACCTTCCATGAGCATGCAAAAGCCGTGAGCTGTTATGCTAATTAAAAACTAATACGAATGGTCATTATCAATATTAATATTTTTTATATTTTATTAGAGGTTCGCCTACCACATAGTTTCTTATAAAAATTCAATTAGTTGATGGCACTCGCGGCTACATACATTTCTAGCTACGCCTGTTCATACTTTGTATCGTTTTTAAGTCATACAGCATGAGGTGTAGTACAGAACATATAGCACTAGTTATATGTGGCCGTGTGTACAGTACAAGAACGTAAGTATTCCTATTACCAAGCTCCAGTACATAATAACACTGTTTCCCAGGTAACATCCTCAATAGTGATCGGCACTTGCTACGTTGGCATATCTGGTACGACGCAAAGAGGCATCCAGGACTTGCGTGGTTTTCTCTGGCTTCTCTGCAGCGAGGTGTCTTTCAGTTTATCTTACAATGCCCTATACGTCTTCGAAAGCCAACTAACACTGTTCCGGCGTGAGGTCGGCATGTATAGTGTGTCGGCTTACTTCGTGTCGTGGTTCTTGAGCTTTGTAAGTAGTAGACATAAGAGCAAATTTCGACTGTATTTTAAAATTAGATTCAATAAAAGAATCATTCAAATAAAGTTAAACTGACTGTCTCTAAAACCAGTTTCCTATTTCTCCTGATTAATTTCGTTGCGAGTCCCAAGACAGCAGGTAGGGTGTCCGGGCACAGCCTATGCGTCATTGCGCAGCTGAATTAGTCGTTGATTATTCGATTAAAGTACACCATTGTTGATCCTGGTGAACAGGAGTTGCAGTGGTTGAACATAGTGATGGGAGCGCCCCGAAAAATAATATTAAATTGAAGTTTTAAACATGATAGAAGCATGACAGATCTATGACGAAAGGCTTTAGAAATCTGTTTTCTCTTCTTTATTTTAGATTTTTGAAATGTTTAGTTATTTAATACTGTATTGATACGTAAAGTTTACTTTTCTTCTAGTCCATATAAGCTTAAGTATAATATGAGACGAGCTATTTGTGTTAAATCGCTCTAACATTTCATAATATCTCAAACTAATGGTGTAATTCTATTATAACTTATTTATTTTCCCGTTAGTTCCCTCGATGTATAATTTGGCCGGTGATATTCATTTCCCTGGCAACCCTGGTGGTGGAGTTGCCAGACCACGTAGTCACAGCCGTAGAATTCGTAGTAGCACTCGTAGTCACCGCCGTAGCCGCAACTGCTTATGGTAAGTACATGCAATTATTGTTGACACCAAAATTTAGAACTGTAGTTAGGTAATTATGTATGCGACTAGTGGGTCCCACAGACGTTCTGTTACGGCTTTGGCTATTCACGATTCAGGCTCAAGGAGCATGGATTTGGATCCTGCCAATGATATTCGTCGCGGGTGTTAAGTTTCCATAGTGTTGGTTTCAAAAGTAATACAAATAATTCAATGTTTTTTTAAAGCATTACAATTATTATATATGTCGATAATAATGAAGAAGGATTCTCATTTATTTGTTGTGATTGTAAACTTATTATTTAATAACCATGTTTATATAAATAACATTTTAATGGTAATCGTTTAATGGCTGTGTGGTTGAAAGACTTCTACGAAATCAATTACCTACCAATGAACCACGTCATGTTTGTTTAAGAAAATTATAATGTCATTTTAATCATTACTTACGGATTATTGGATAAAATATATTTTAAAATTAATCTTCATTTAAATCAATGTTTAATATACGGAATATTACGTATAAGAGAATTAATTGTGATATTTTAATTGTTCTGTTGTAATTTTATTACTATTTTAACTTCAGTTAAAATGAATTAAGTACGAAATATTTTATGATAAACTTTAACAAAAAACATCCTTGTGCGGGTTTTCTTCGTTTTCGGGATTTTTTTTTTATTATCTGTATTCTATACCTACTTTGGAATGAACAAACGAAACCTATGTACTTATAAAAATCAAATTTATTTAAAGTCACATTCACTTTTCATCTTACCGGAGCATGGCCGCCAGAGCTAAAAGAATAATAAGGGTAATGATGTATGGTTGTATTATGTGTGGTGTGATCCACCATAGCTCCAACACTAATGAACCGATCTTTTTTTTTTCTTTACATAGGCCTCGGTATGGCTGCCCTATTCACGTCTACAGGTATAATGGGAGACGTGATGCCCTGCGCTGACCTGCCACTGTTCCTCATGTCGGGAGCATTCCTCAGGATATCCTCCTTGCCCTCGTGGTTGTACCCTGTGAAGTACATCTCTCATTTCTACTACGGCATGGACGCGATCAGCAATATCTATTGGAGGAAGATTAGCAATATTGGTAAGTTTGCAGTTTTTGATGGGCCTGCAAGAATGTATACGCGTTTTGGACGAAAGGATGTGTTTATAAGTTAATGTTTTTAAAATTAATGAAATTTTTTTAGGTAACGTGTTCCAAAAATATAAGGTAATTCATACTATATGTTTGAGATTTATGTTTCACCATGTTAAAAAGGTTTATTTTTTAATTTTGTAATCTTACTAAATACCTAATTACAGACGTGAGTTACAAAAATACGAACATGTCAATTTGACCTCTTCCGTTACTAGGTTCAAAGTTAATATTGAAATTCCACTTCCAAAAAACGGATATCAAGATAAATAAATATATCCATATAATATCGAAACTAGTTACTTAAATATGACAGTAAAAACGCTCTGTTTAAATCCATTGAATGGGTTTTGAGTGATGTTTAATCAAATTGAATTAAGTATAGGTTTACTGTACCTAACGGTTTTAGTGACCAACGTGGATATAAATAGATTCAATAGAGGTGACCATTTTAGAAATCAAATGGTTTGTCGCTCAGTGTGTTTACCTTTTTGGGATTGTCGTCACGGAAACATAAAACTTTTGATCTACTTTCTCTAATTGTATGGGTGTTTGTAATATTACAATTAAATCCAAAGGAACTTAAAAGAAATGGTGTCTTTACTTTTATTTAAGTAGTAGTTATTATTTTGATGCTGTACTCATAATATTAGGTACCTATATTATGGTCAAAGTTATTCTGTGGGAAAAACTTTATCCATACTAACTTTAACAACTTTTCTAAGAATAAAAGTTTGAGCTAGTGCGATGCCCTCTAGACTTATTTTGAAGGATGACAAAATAAATAAATAAAATCAACCATTTCAAACTGGTTTATACCATTCCTGGTACACGGAATCTAAACATAAAATTTTTATCTTCCGCTATTTTCTCCTTTCCAAATCAAATTTAATTCATCCGTAAGTGGGGTCCGATGTCGGCTGTCACTAAGCCGAGAGTAGGTGTTTTATCTAAGATAAATTGATTCCTCCTTCATCTAGTGTGGGAGCAGAACATTCTTAAACCGGTTGTCCATAGCTCTGTTGAAGCGATAAATTGAAGGTATAATTCGACACTGTTGCTATGGTTACCTGTTACACTGACAACTGGAATGATGAATCGATTTATTAATCAATTTAAAAAGACAAATAGTGATGGATTATGATTAACGTTGTTGTTCTATTAATTTATTGTACTGTAGGATTATGATGATGAGTTTTCAATAACTAATGTCGATGATTTAATTTGTTGATTTTTTTTTCAGATTGCCCATCAAATTCAACGGGAGGCTGCGTCAAAGATGGATTGTCAGTGTTAATGGAAAATGGATATTCAAGCAATTACCTAGTACAAGACGGTCTCGGGCTACTGTTCGTCACTTTAGTGTGGTCATCCCTCGGATACGTTGGACTAAAACGGGAAGAAAAGAAAGGGTTCGCGTACTGAAAAAATCTTTATTTGAAGAAATTGTAAAATGTATACAAATATAAAACGATACAAAACATAGTTTTCTATTTTATTTTACTTCATGAACCTTCAATTAATTATTCACTTAAATCTATATTTAACATTTTTGGACGAAACAGTTTATAGACAGAAGCATCAGATCCTTATTCCTAAAGGTAATTGTAGTAAAAAAATAATACAAAACACTCACATAAATTATTACAAATCATTCTATAAAATTACTACAAAAATCCAAAAAAAAAAAAACATTTTTTTGCGTATAATGTAATCGTGGAGTCTACTTTGAACAAATTACCGTAGGTATCCATCTGAATCAAGTCAAGAAGTCAATTACATAAAATACTTCCTTATATAAAATTTTTTTTGGAAAAACGTCGAAAGATCCGTATCTGAACATCATTTATCAAACCCACATTACATTTAACTTTTCAGTAATATGACAAAATTATTTTATCATTCATTTAAAATCAATATTTCTCATCTAGCAAGAATTGGTAAACCCGGAAACTAATATACAGGTGTACCACGACTTCTTTTGATGACCATGATATACGCGATCGAATGAGCTATACAGTACATAATAAATAAACAAGTGCAGTTTCTCCAAAAATGGTCTTCATCGTAGCCGAAACGTTTGAGAACTTCTGGCCCGGTTTTAATGCACGGCACCCCTGGAATATTGACGCAGTTGATGGTCTCGATGGAGTCCCATTGGAGGATGGATATGGATTCGACGCCATAGTAGAATCCTGAGACATATCTGAGCCAGGATAGGTACGGGGATGCCGATGCTAAGTTGAGGTAGATCCCAGAGAACATGGTCCCAATCAGGTCAAATGGCACAGATACCAAAGCAGCCGTTTCCATACTTTGGAAGACCGCTGATAGGAATGATCCTGTAATGCAATAAGAAACAGATGAGACACGTGACTAAGTTAAAACCTCATTTTATAAAGTTCAACATGTTAATCTAAAAAGAAACGTACCAGCCAAGTGACAAAACATTATTCTTGACCATGTTGTGTGATTGCTAAAGCTACATCAATACATATTTAGCTATTGTAAGCTGTGCATTACTAAACAGTTTTTGGGTCACTTACCGTAAGCATTGGCATAGTTGGCGCACAGTATGCAGACAAAGCTCATCCCGAGCCAGCCCGCAAAGCCGCCGTGTAGTCCGGCTACAGTGAATATCAGCGTCGCGAACAACATAGGCTCTATCACGGCACGAGGGATCTAAAGCAAAGAACGAAGTTCAGTGAATTGTGGTAGAATTAAAGTCAATAACATATGAGTATTACTTGCAACTAATCGAATTAAAATGCTTTAATTTCTGAATTGAAAAGCACACGTCTGTGGATAGGCGGTTACCATAGCCAAAAGAGAAAAGTTTAGGAAAGCAAATTCGTTATGTTTTCTTAAATCAAAACGCCTTCTTGAAGTCTTGACTTCACTTGCTCCTAACAAAATCACTTACTGTTTGATGTTTTATTTGAAATGCTCTTATTAAAATACACTCAAGTGTAGCTAAAAGCAAACATAATTTTTGTCATACCCAAAATATCATCTTCGAGACATAGTAAGGTGTCGGCGAATATAACCCGCTGGCGACCTCACGCAGCAGAACAGGCACTTCGCTGGGGAAGGTGATGAAGACAGCATACACGAAGAGGAATATGGTCTCCGTAATGGTGAGGTACAACAGACCCTCCACGTTTTGGATGTCGCGCTGGTCCAGCTCATTGAAGTGGCCCATGTACGGGATCGAAATCACTAGACCTACGAACTGGAGATTAAGATCTTTAATTAGAATCAGTAGATATTGTAGCTTTTATGTACAAGTCCTGTCATTTTTTATATTTGAACAGGTGCTTAAAAATACAATGCAAAATAATGCGATAGTCAATAAGAGGAAATTTTATTAAGCCATATGTGATTTAAAAATTGTTAATTAAGACACAGAGGTATACTTTTCAAGAATTGTCAATGAATTCTAGTTTGTCTTCATATTTTCGAAGATAACAATATCCTTACCATTAACAATACGAACTCGGCTATCCATATAGAACTGTTGTGCTTTATTGACTGTATGTTCCTCCACATCAACCAGTAGAACTGGACGAAGTAATTAACTTTCACTCTGGAAATAAAGCAAATAATTGAATCAAAGAACTCTTATTACTGTTAACTAGGTATAAAGTACAGTTTAATTACATATAACAAGTTTATTCAAAGATATAAGTAGTTGTTAATTGTGTAATAAATAAAACCATACTTACAGCGTTAAGTATCTTTCAAAATAGTCGTTCTGTAACAAAAAATATGGGTTAATAACACTTAATAATATTTAACACATAAAATATGTTAATCCGTATAGTTGTTACGCATAACTACAATGGTGTTTATTTACACACACAGACATACGTGTAACAGTATATAATTAGTTTGTTTTAAATACAATGAAAGTAAGATAACAAGAATTCTCAGGATTGTAAATGTATAAGTAATATAAAATTCATATAAATTATACGAAGAAACGTAAAATAAAACCAAACTGTAAACGGCACACCTGTCGCTCAAATATTCAAATCCCGGTTGAGTACCGGTTTATCTCCATTTCATGGGATTCAAAGGAAGTAAGTTTAAGATTCAAGACATAGGGATAAACACGTAACTACTATTAAATATTAGATTAGTTGAGTATAACGTATTCGTTTCAGCTTTTGCTTATTTCCATTATGTATAGTTTAAAAATAATTCTGAGCGCTTATAAAATTGAGTTTTGGTCTGGAAAAATAAACAGTAACATTACGGGAAGTTATTCTCTATGGCCTATTTATACTCGGGTTTGAGCACAATAGTACAGTGACTATACTCTTTTGATGTTTGCTATAGAGAAATATAATTATATTTTATATGAGCAGGTAGGGTCGTTGTCAAGGTTGGTCAGATGCATCTTTGTAATATTATAATGATCTGACTAATTTGCATATCATTTAGGTAGTAATAAAGCAGGTAGGCTTATTTTATGATTAATTGTCGATCAAAGTATATTTTGTAAACGAAATACATTGTATTAGTTTTTGGAATCTTTGTTTACGAAGAATATGCAATGCATTCATACACATGGAATTTATTAGATCTTGAAATTTGCAGCATGACATTGAACGAGATTTCATGATTTTGATCAGCTAAAACTGGCTAAAATTTACTTAACTTGATTCATTGGCTTTGTCGTAATAAACATGGTGGGTGGCTCTACAACCTACGCTATACTTTTTACCGTTCTAAAGGAGTACAGCATGAGAATTATTTGCTGCAAATTTATAGATGCATATGAGGCCGTTTGTACCTTCTGAAAAGAGTTACTTTTACATTTGGCAAATTACCTTTTCATCGATGTCTCCATTGAAGTAGTCGAGTTCGTCCTTGACGTCAGCGACTTGGGACTCGATCTCCGCCGCCAGGTCCGACCTTCGGAACTCGTCGCAGATCTTCCTGATCCTCTCCCTGCTCTCCATCTCCTTGTCCACCTGCACTCCTAGTATGGATACGTAGTATTCCGCTGCGTTGAACCCGACCGGACATTTGTAGTTTAGCCTGGGTACAAGTTAGTTTAGTTAGTAAGTAGTTTTTTACTTTTTCATTTCAACAATAAAGCATTAAGGAATATATAATTTTATTACTTAATAGCATTTTCTAACACATAAATGCTCTAACAATCTTATAACAAATAAAAGATGAGGGGCGTTCACTGTATGGACTTATCCTGGACTTAGTGACATAGCATAACATACAGTAACTTTAATATCTCTATTGGTAGTTTCATAGTATGAAAGAAACATTTTTCTTGTGAATGGGATGACAACATAGAAAATGTTATTGTCGATGTCTTTATGTCTATGGATATCTTTGTCATGGTCAATTGAGCTGTTAAACTCCATGCGTACAGTACACGTCCAATCAAGTGCCAGTATTTATTTAAAAGGTAATTATTCCGTCACTCACATTATGCACGATCATTATATTAACTTTTGTTTTTGTTGCATGTCGGTTTTGTGGAGCTTTGAACTTGTGAGAAGAAAAACAAGTTTGTACAGATAGCACGAAACATCTGTTTAAAAGTTTCTAAATGTTTTTTTTTGTTGATGCTATAATTCATCAAAATAAAATAATTCAAAATAAAATAATTTAAAATAAAATTCTTTAAATAATTCTTTAAAATAAAATAATTCAAGTTTGCCTTTATTCAAAATTTTATTTATTGACTTTTAGGAATGCATATTTATTCATTAAGATATCCTAAGTTTGTACGAAAATTCCACAGAAAAAGCTCTTACAGTACTTTTGAAACTATACATTTTTTCCTATATTGAATCATAAACTGATTTTTTTTATTTATTCAGATGGAATTATTCAGGTATTCATTTGACAACACTTATTACTTTTTATACACATTAACATTTTTTTTGTTGACCCTATATTCTATCATACCTACACATACATACACGAGAATTTGTAATTCATTTTTAACGAAGTACACCTACCTCTTTTTTTACAATTTAGATTAGAACCTATCATTAGCGAGTCGTTACATAATTTCATGGGTTAAAATGTTGCCAGAATCAATTTACCTATCGAACATTCCGGTGTTTTGTCTGTTTTTATCTGTTGTATTATTAATTGACGATATAGACTTCGGCTGAGAAAATTTTAAACACGTAGTTACATCTCCTGCCTCAGATTGCAATACATCTCTGGCAAATTCGAAATAAATGAATTTATCGAAATACCGCTTTTAAAATAAATACGAATGGTTTCGAAGTAAATAGGCATCGGACACAGTAACTTTCGTACTTATATCGTATAATAGGTAAAGAATACTTTCTTTTTTTTTGTTTGTAAACTACTACCTCTATAGCTATGGTGCCTAATGATCTCCATTAGTACTTGCTTTGGCAGTACATTTACAATAATTGCAATGATACAGAGAAGATTATCATAGCCCTATGCAATAATCTCCACAATGACATCGCCGTAAGATATTACTTTAAGTTATT
This sequence comes from Choreutis nemorana, assembly GCA_949316135.1. Taxonomy (NCBI): domain Eukaryota; kingdom Metazoa; phylum Arthropoda; class Insecta; order Lepidoptera; family Choreutidae; genus Choreutis; species Choreutis nemorana. Next base: position 9,693,996 of record OX438598.1, read on the forward strand.
TTAATACACATTTAAAAACATACTTAGTTATGCTGACGTGACATCTAAAAGTATAGTTTCAAGACGCAAGCGCAGTCATAAATATTTAAAATACATAAATATGTAAATCCTTTATAAAGAAGTCCAAACGTCATATTATAATATGTGACAGAAGGATTAGTAAGTTTTATTGGTAGTATAAAATTAATGTCTTTACAATTTCTTGTTTATCCCTTATATTTATTTATTATTTTTTTATATGTGTAATAGCTTTTTAATACTTGTTAGACCCTTTTAATTGTATCTTGTGACTAACAATACAACTGAACATGATTTAAAAGAAGTCTAGAATCAACAAAATCTTATTTTGGAAGGTAAAAGACAATTTGCATACAACACATATATGTAAAAGACAATTTTATATTATATATGTGATGCTTGCGTCCTGTATGTTAGGAACAATAGTTCTAGACTAAAAAGTTTAGTTCTAGTTATTGACATAGATTATAGATAACAAATATTAAAATTTTAAAATGATGGAATCCTTGACCTTTACCGTGGTTTGAAACGCAACTGAATGATCATTAACTTTTTGAGAAAATTATAACAAATTACAGTAAAGAACTGCGCAAAAAGCAAAGATAAATCTTAAAGTCATCAAAATTAAAATGCTTTACAATTTGTATTATTTTTTCCCTCCATTCAGTCGGTTAAATGATGACTGCGTTCTGGAACGTGGGTGGAAACTTGATTGACAGTAAATTAAACGACATTTAAAAAATTATGAATGAGTAGTAACCATGTTTTCTAGCTTAGTATAGTAGAAATAGACTAAAACCGACACTGTACTTGCCTTAAGTGCTGTGTCGGCTTTACGTATATCATGACCAAGTTTAAAATATCATGAAACTGACTTCAACAGCATCGTAAAAAAGGTATCTACACTATTACTCTTCATTACGGAGTGCCATCATCGAGTGAAGCACTTATCAAAATCGGTTTCTCTATCTTCTTTTATAAAATTATGAAGCCCGGACAGACACTGAGATTTAAATTTCTAAATAAGTGCATTGCTATATGTATGTATGACGGCGCACTTGAGAACAGGTCGATTGATTTGGTAGATTTATGTTTTTATCATAATTGCCAGCAATCGCAACCTCTCAGAAATCAACCCAGGAGAATTGGATATTTGTTGCAACGTGCGTCCAAAGAGGCTGCGCTAGTTTAAACTAAAATAAGGAGAAAAAACTCACGAAGCAAAGAAATGATCAGCCTGTTCAATAGTTCCACTAAAGGCTACTCTCCCGGCTGACAGCAGCACCACTTGGTGGAATAGTTCGAAGACGCCTGAGGCTGGCTGGTGAACGGAGCAGATGACCATCTTGCCACCCACCGCTAGCCTCCGCAGCCTGGACACCACGGCTGCCGCTGCCCACGAGTCCAGACCGGTGGTTGGTTCATCGCAGAATAGGATGGGTGGGTCGTTTAGAAGCTAAAACAAGGAAATTATAATTTATAACATTCTTTAGACTTAAATATATATTTATAAATCGTCAATCCTGACTGAATAACAACAACCGTAGTAGATTGATTACCTAGGTGTAGGAGACGTCCAATAAAGGGTTTTTTTAAAACTCAACGTCTCGGGAAAAATATGGGAAATTACTCGAGCGTAGCTGAGGCAGGTTGTGTAAAGTATGTAGTAAAAGAACAGCATGGATGAATGAGTGTAAGCTCCTTCTTAAAATTAAGGTTTAGCTGAAATGTCTCCTACTTAGAATGTACTCTTTGAACTATAAACTTTTGATTTTCGTCTTGAAAATATATCACAAAAGTATGGGTTTCAGTCAAGCAACGGAGTTGTATGCGAGGGAAAAACATATAATCAAATAATATGAAAACGATACTAAGTAAATTATTACATATCAATTGGCTAAACGTAAATATACAATAACTAAACATTAACAATAATGTTAGTACCGAGGACGAAATGTGGTTTGAATGTAGTTTGGTGTACAATATCATTTTATTCAGGCTGCTCATAGATTAAGTTTCCATCTATATTCATATAAAAAATTAATAAAGTCACTATAATTAAAACCAGTTTTTAGACATTAACTGAGTGAATTGCAAAATTTTAAGTTTAAAACCATAATTTAATTAAACCCACTGTAAATAGGCAGAATTTGGGATATGAACTAAAGTTAAACTAAATTGAACCCAAGACAAATTAAGTTCAGATTTTTTAACTTCTCAATTCAGAAGTCGGCTTAAACAAAGTCCCATGCTGAAACATTTTACTGGTCACTATAAGTATAAAGCTTTAGTTATTATTTGTGTGTGGTGTGTTTCTGTTACCTGCACAGCCAACGCCACTCTCTTCCTTTCTCCACCCGACAGTGCTTTCAGCTTGGTCCTGGTGCACGCTGATACTCCCAGTTCCCCCAGCAACTGCTGGATCCGCCTGGTGCGAGCGTTCGCTGTGGATCTCTTGTCCATCATCAGACGAGCCTAGTAAGGGAAAGAATGGTTAAGGACTAAAGATTTGTAAATGTTCCTATAATCACCTCTAGATCTTTAAAGTACAATGTATGACTATTCTTAATTTAGACATGTACAAACAATAAAATTAAGTATGTCTGTAGTATATGTATGTTTACATACAAAAATATTGTACAGGATATAAAAATATAGATACCTACATATATGGCAAAATTTATGTAAGAATACAGAATATATTTATATGTTTGATTTTAATAGTAGGTGTAATGGATTTTTTTAATCTATAATAAACTATACAAATAAAGAAACAGCTATCGTTGAATTAAATTCCTTTTTTTATTTTTTGAATTTCCATTTGCTCTTACCATAAACTCCATATGCTCAGATACAGAGAGGTAGTCTATAGACAGGTCTTCTTGCGGCACGAACCCTGAGATCCTGGCGATCAGGTCAGCTCCGGCCAGTCTGCCGTTGAGCATCAGGTATCCGGTCAGAGCGCTTTTGTCCCTTCTGCTAATGGCTGCTAACAACGTTGTTTTACCGGCACCACTACGAGGAGAAAATTTTATTGAAGCTAATAAATAATAGCATATTTTAATTGCAGTGAAGGGGCAGTTCAGTTAAGTTGGCCATACAGAGTGGCGGAGATGCCTCGAATTGAAGTATAAAGGAAACTGACTTACGTTCGTTTTCAATGCTCAAGCTTTACTATTTTTTCAATAACATATACCTTTGGAAATTATATCTATCAACAGTGAGAAAATGATGATCCAACCTTAATCTGTTAAGTTAATAGAAAACTTACTCACGCTTGTTTCAAACTAGATTTTAGGTAAAAAAAAATCCGAACGGTTTAATTTCATGCATCTTGGCCTTCACCTTTAGTGTCTACTATTTATCATGGAATAGGAATTTAAATATTATTTAGGTATAAAAATCCTCTTTGCTGTGCTTGGTGAACACATTTTGTAAATTAATATTTATATCATAGTAATAAAAAATTACATGAATAATAATGGCGATGAATTTTTTGTATTACCATATGTCCTGACATAGAAGTTGTTACACGAGACGTTATGTAACGCCAAAATTATCGCTCGTTGCTTAGAAACTCCTCAAGGATGGAAGATTTAATAATAAAAGCAACATTTAAAACTTTTATTTACCTTGATCCCATTAAAGCCACTAGATTGCCGGACTGTACCACACCGCTCACTGTAAAAAATAATAAGAATTAGGGTCTGTAGCCAATCTCTTTGATAAACTTAATACAAATCTGAAAACTATAAATAATAATATATCCTAGCTTAAAAGCATTAGTGGTTTTCGTCTTCGTTAAGTGCTTCTCTTAAATCTATTTTATAATACGTTGCCTTTTAGATCTAGTCTAGTCTAGGATATTAATATTCAACAAATGCAAATATTTCTTTAGTAGCTAAGTATGTCTCCGCATGCGATTTACAGGATTCTCTCAGTCAGAATTCAATTAGCCATACATAAATCTTAACTTTTTAATTTTAATTTAAATGTCATCGTATTCTAATATAATGTATTTTATGAAACTAAAAGAAAATGTAATTATAAAGCTATGCCGTAAACCAGTTAGAAACTCGTCACATAGGTAAAGTATCTGCATACCACCTAATTTTGTAATACCGGTTTATTATTCCGAGGTCTGCTGTTACCAAAACTATGCGAGATCGGATGGAATTGATTTCTTTGAATTGAATTCGTTTTGACATTTGTTAGAAAAAATAACTCGTAATTATAGATGATAATATCGAGTATATGTAGAATGTTAATGTGTGTTGAGCTTACTCATATTCAATAGGGCACAAGAGACTAATCTAAGTAGGTAATGCTAAATCTCAGAATTGTGTGCAGTGTCGTTCTTTAAAACAAAACATGCGTATGCGCAATTAAGAACCATTATCGTGTCATTAAGTAATATTATCGACTGTATTAGTTGAGACTTATCAAATAAGGAAACAGAAGAAAAGCAAACATATTACACCAGCAAAAATGTTACCTAATGGCGGCTGAATTGTGTAGTTATATCCTAGATTAAAAACAAATCTCACTTACTCTACAACGTACGCGTTGTGGAAAATGTCGGATTTTTGGCGTCTAGGGATAAGAAGTTAAACGTTGAGCAACGGTTTTAGGGATTATAATGCTTTGGAATTGTACCGACAAAACTGTTCACACTAAATTATTCAAATGATATAGCATTATGTCTAAACACGGCCTTATTTAAGGTTGTTCTGAATTACCTACCTACTCGTATTTGTTCAATAATTTCAATTTTTTGTAAAACCACACCATGTCATAAAAGCTTGAGTGAAACTTGATCGTCAATGCTTTGCATAGCCTAGACCATAATCTCAGACTATCTTTGGGCTGAAATCGATATGAGCGCAAGAAAACGAAGTAAAGTGTCCACATAAACCTATGACGAACGTGACTCATTAGAGTTTTGTCCTATCTATGCAGAAGTTTGCTGCAACACGCTATCTTTTGCAAGATGCATTGTTTCGCTCGTCAGTTCTTGCTGTAATATTCTTATCAAAACCAACATTGCTATTATTTACCATAGTGTGCCACAATATTCGTAGTGCATCATTCGTAGTGCAGAGTTGAAGTTCATCGTGTGTATTATGATATTGATACTGATTAGGTACGAGTACTGAAAATTCACTTACCACCATGTAACACTTTAATTTCTTCATACGTCGCGGAGCTCCATATGCTTTTCTGGGTTTTCTTCCTTCTATAGACTGACAGGTCCTTCCAGGACAGTGTGAGGTTTTGAGGACTATCCCCAAGGTCTGTCAGCTCACCGTCCCCATCCTCCCAGTTCACCACAGCTCCCGTGAGCACGTTCCTCGTCGGAAGCTTCAGGGCTATCTCCGACATCGTAGTCTGTTTGTCACTTCATTTGGCACTGTTGGGAATAGGGAAATGATTAAGATTAGCGAACTAGGTAAAGGATGTAGCTGTTAGAGTAAGAGAAGACAATTTTAAAAGGATTCTCTGTTTAAATCCTTAGTTTTTTTAGTCAATTGGAACAGTTTTTACTGTATTTTTTAATGATAATGTACAATTGGAAAGGAAACTCCTAAGTGTACAATGAGGATTTTTATTGATATTATATTTAATGCTATGTTATGTGGCTCTGTGAGTCAGTGACTAAGATTGCTTAAAATGGTTATAAAGTGTTTCATAATTATTTAATTGCATTGAAATTCACGTTTCTAAATAATCTCCATGCTTGTGTTATCCAAAAAATATGCATTGTGATGTTTTTTTTTTAATTTGCTTATCATTAAATACTTGCCAACCATCTTAACTCATACTTTAAGTTACTTTAAAACTTTTGCTGTATGTAATGGAACATTATATGACAAGACTATCAGTACTGTGATTTCCTTGACTATTTCTCGCCTCTCTTTCTATGAGCCGTAAGTAAGAGGTTTCATCCGGTAGGTATATTATATAGGCCAGGATCGTCGTAAGCCAATGGTATCAATTGATTTGATGCTAAATTTGGTTACATGACATCCTGTTAACATCTAAAGATAATATTAAGACCTTTTTTTTGAAATATAGAAATTTATATTAAATTAATTTTCTTAATAAAAATGGTTACATGTATTGAATCTATAATGTAGATTTTATTTCTTTATTAGGTAGATATAACGCTTATTTCGAGTAAAAAGTTATAATGCGAGCCATTCTTACGAGCAATGTAACTTTATCTAATGTATTTGTTTCGAATGTTTGTATGTGTTCTGTAGGTGTGTCTATTGAGTAAATAAATAAACAAATTATTTATGCGAAAAGCCTATTGTAGTTAGGGTAAACAATTAGTACGAGAATTTCAGATAAGAAAAAAATCTTAAGAATTCTTGATGAAATTGCACTCTACAAACCATAGTATTTATTATCTTTATTTATGACGAAGGCTGTCTGCTCTGAAGCAAGACAACGTTTTACCCGTTTGTGTACAAATAAGTATATGTTAATATACAAAGTAATCTTTTAGGCATTTAGGGCTTATTGTTGATAAACATAGGATGCGTTTGCAATGATGAATTTTAAAAATTACATTATTATACATATGGCCATGGATCAACCTAACCTGATTGGACTTTGTACAGCTCTAAGTTATACAGCATAAGGATATCGTACTAGTTATATGATATATTCTTAATTTGAGATCTAGGAAAGTAGTTACGGTGATGTGAATCTATGTTTACTATTCACGTATTCTACTCTACTTCCTACTACGTAATATTAAAATGAAAGTCTGTGTCGATGTCTGGATGTTTGATACGCATCATGCGAAAACCGTTGAGCAGGTTTAGATAAATCTAGTGCCTACATAATTTTTTTCAGAAGACTGCATATTTCTTTTATTTTAGAAAAACAAAATCTCGTGGAGCCGCTGGTAAGTTAGTGTTTTTCTAATTGCTATTACAAAATTACAGTATTTTTAATGTATTATATACCCTATTTTCAGCAATGTTTTTTTTTGCCATGTTAAATTGTAAACACTTTATAATGATTTGTAAAAACCAAGAGTAAAGCATAAACTAATAACTTATAATTGCCTTTCAGAGAGGTTTAGGGTGGAATCCACATGTCAGCATCGATCAACAATATCAGCATGTTATGTATGGGAAAGCGCTTTTTATTATGAAGATCCATTACTTCAACTTTTAATTCATCTTCATAATAGCTGGCGATTTTTCATCTATATAAAATGCTGATCAATGCCGACAAGTGTTATCCCATCCTTATTTATATTCAAAAATCTAAATGGTTTGCATAATTAAGTTATGAATTTTATCTCCATACTACTAACTTCTTATATATTTAATAACTTATATTATACTAGTCAATAATCCATTAGAACTAAAACAGTTTTTGTAAAGTGTTTGCGTTATAGGGGACAAGGTTTCCCCGAGTAACATTACCGCTGGGGTCCGGTTACAGAATGCATTGGAACCATCTAAGGCCGAATCGATATCTATCAACTAAGCTCACTTTTTTTTTAAATAAAAGTACTTATTTTGAGTCAAAAGCCTTTAACTTTAACAGATTACTATTAATCCATCGGCTTTCGACTTTGCTTGTGAGAAAAATAAATGGTAATAGCTGTTCAGGTCAAATAAGTATAGTTTAGGTCATTGTATAAAATGAGAAGAGTTCAAGTCGCTATATAAAATGGTTGGAGTTGTGTTTTTGGACAATAAATGTCTAATTCTAATTGCTAAGTAGGATTTTTCTAAAAGGACATCCATAAGTGTTATCGTGTGACATAGTTAAGTCGCGTGACAACAAGGGATTTGTTCCGGAGCGATGAATTTTTGACGAACCTTATTCTCTTTTAGACTATTCTACGAATCTTCAGGGATCTAACTGCCTGCTTTATCTGAATAGGTGAAAAAGTACCTAAAATGTGAAACCAATGAAAATGTTCTAAAAAGCATTTCATATCGGATACAGTCCTCTCATCACCGACAACTTTATATTGTACTTTAAGTTTCAAAAAATAATCATAACATTTTGATATTTGACAAAGCCTTTTCATTACCCGACTACTTTATATTGCACTCAAAGTTTCAAAAAATAATCATAACATTTTGAGAATGCTTTTTCTGCTTAAAGGCACATGTTTGTTTATTTGAAGAAAAACTACACATGTAATGTAATTTATAAATTGTCTCTTAGTTTTTTAATACTTATTGTATTAATTAGCCTGATAAATAACAAATGGTACATAATTACGAAATTTCAATTATGTAGACGCTTAAATACCAGACTTTTAATTGAACCAGTTTTGTAATTAAAAACTAAAATGCTAATCAAGTGTAAGTAATTTTGGTGTAAAAGGTTAATTTAACAATCCATTTTGAGTATTAGATTTACTAGGTGAAAACTCAAAATGGATGAAAACATAGAAATAAACGGATAGATTGAAATACAGGAGGTTATGTTCTGCATAATGGATAATGGTGTGCCTAAAATGGTGGGGATGAGATACCCAAGCAAGGAGATCACTGAAAATACTGAAATATTTGTTAGCGAACAGTTCAATTCGTTCGTTGTTGCAATAAAAGTTTTAATTAAAACTGGCGTTACTTGATAGTTTCCTCAAGATTCCTCAAGAATCACATTCCCTTTTATTCCCCATATAAGTATGTACTTATATTAAAATAACTCATCTTAGAAAATCACTAAATGTAGAATAGGTATTTAATTGAAAATTTCCGTAGTCTATATTTTTTGAGGCAAGCCACCTCGCCCATGTGGTAGGTAAGGTCACGTGGGCTTGAGTTATTCAATGCTGGTAACGAAGCCTTCTGACTGAACGTCTCCTAACCTGTAATGTCCTTTGGCTAAATTGTCAAAGTTTGGTCTGAAACCTGAGAATTTAACATTCTATTTGAAAATCGATAGTACGTAATTGATTCGACTGCTAAAAAACTGTGGTTACTCTGTAGTTGCTAAAGGTAGGCTTAACTAGATTTCTGGCACATATCAAAGTTGTCTGACTTTAGAACCTCGGAAAACAAGACTCATATATTAATTTACTGTGGTTTTTGCGAGTGAGTAAAATTCATATCGCTACATCGCCTCTTCTTTGATGGATGGCGCTGCAACATGAGCGTTGTAGTTCTGGTGTCGCAAGCTTTATCCTACACGGTGTGACACAGCCAAGCTTGCCGCTATCTGTTTACTACTACAATCTTAAAGCAGTATAAAATGCATTGAACCTCTATTTATAATTTAAGTTGATTAATTCATCCCAGACTAATCCTAAAACAAAGGCAGGTAGGTAAATGCGCTTTGGTAAATATAGTTTTGATAAGAGTTAAAGGAAGGCAGAGTATTCAAATGACTAAAGTTTTGGTTTAATTAAAAATGTACTTATTTCGAAATACTATTGTGCAATCTCTAACTCTATAAACGGAAACCTGTTTTAGTTGGATGGTTTGTCGTTATGGTACAGTTTTTAAAAAATAATGAGACATCCATTTTATCTCTTAAACTGAAAGTTAGAGGATTATACATGGGTTCATACTAAAATTTCTAAACCACTAGACTTACCGAAAAAAGCCGGCAAAAATGGTTTTCCTGTGTGAAAATCCGGTTTGAAAGCTCAGCAACAAATCACATAGGAGGCCTATTTTAATTAGTCACAAAACTTTTTCTAGATCTATTAAATATAGCTACAATTATAACACAGAGTAGAGTTTTTTTAATTTTGTCCCTAAAAAAGTTGTTTGTTAATGGCGTGCGGCTTGTTCGGGCCGCTATGATGGACTGGTGACTGATTGAAGAGTTTGCAGGGCTTCGCTAGAGGCACGAGCACATTGACATGATGCACTATTAAAAAACTATCGTTTATTACTTTTTCCATAGCAGTAAGTCTGTTTAACAAAGGTAAAATGGCAACAATGCAGTAAACCTTACAGACAATAAATAATTAATCCAGGTTTAGGTAAAATGGTTCATTGATACAACAGCTTCTCCTTCTCCTTAAAACCTTCATATACCTACTTTCAATACTATCACTGAGCTTCACTCTCTAAGGAAGTGAAGCTTTCAATACGTACTTTAACATTTATAATAAAATAAATAAAAAACATGAATATACCTACCTGACAACCTACATCAATAGACCTATTAACCAAACCAAAATAGTATACAAGTGCTGATATAATTCTCGTTATGAATGAACTCTTACAAACTAGACCAGGAAGTATGTTTGATGCTTTGCTTGGTCACGTTTGGATGCCTAGAGCGGCAACAATTTGTGTGAAAGAAGCTTCACATCAAATAGTATTCATGTTTTATACAGGCGTACAGCTTTTTGACCAGATAGTTTTTCTCCCTTTTAATTAAAATCTATAAAACTCATTATTTATTTCGTGCACATGTAATATGGATACATAATGCAGATGTCATGGCATACTGCTTCCATAATAATACTACTACACTACTAGCTTCACTACCTACTACACTACTACAAAATATATGTACTAGCTACTGTAACAGCTCTAGTTGCAACGAAGGTGGCGTGAACTTCAATTTAAACTAAAAATAAATCTTATGCTGCTGTTTTAGTAGTAACTTTGTAGTTCGACTAATGCTTTGCCATATTTTTACGATTGAGACTAGTGTCTGTTGCATGAACCATGGGGTTTTAAAAAAGGTTTCTTCAGGGTCGGCAAAACGTGCGTGATGCCCTTGGTATTGCAGACGGTTACGATTTCTGCTTACAATTAGGCAGGCAGCAAATAATTGGTTAAATACAAAAAAACGATACGCAGAGCACAAGTATACATAGTTCATTGACAAGTTTCTGTTAATTAAGCAAAGGTAAAACTTTACATAAAAACTTTTTGTTAGTGCTCAAAGCATTATATTATGTTTACCACCTACTCCTACTTGACCATTTTAAAAAATCCTTTAAAACTAAAAGAATGGATTTAAAATCATTGCCATACAGATTTTTAGTTATTTAGCAATTATTTTTGATTCATTGGAATAGTTTAAGCTTAAATGTTAAAATAGGTTTTACCAGTATGCAGTTAGGAGAGCAACTGTCTGTTTTGATGTCAAAATTAAATATTCATTTTTAACAACGTCGCTTTTCATTTGTTATTCAATGGGGGATTCTATAATTTTAGACGTCGAGTGCATTGTTTGCAACAAATCGTTGCATTTAATTAATCACAAGCCACACGGGCCTGTGCGGAAAATGGGGAAAATTTGCAATAATCGTAGATCGCGAACACCTAACTGGTCGTTGGATGAAAAGCAATATCTATTGCAACTGATTAAAGAAAGAAAAGATGCGATAGTGCCGAAAAACAACAACGGGCCAAATTATTCTGAAGAGAAAGATGTGGCTTGGAACGAAATATTGCATTTGTTAGCTACTAAGTTTGGTAACAAGTTTCAGGGCAGTTCAATCAAGAAGGTCAAGACTCAGTGGCAGAACATGAGACGTATAGCTCGGGATGAAGTCACGCAAAACGGTGCAAATATACAAACGTTAACCAAGCAATCACTCGAAGTCTACACCATCCTAGATTTAATACAAAACGGAGTGTTAAAAAGGGAAAGCGTGAACATTACCAACGAAAATATTAATCCTAATGACACAACAATTACAACTAATGTCGAAATTAAGACAGAATGCATTGATGAGTAAGTTTATTAATGAACTAAATAATTTGGCTATTAAGTATTTTGTATTTTATTACTAATTCGTGTTCGAATAGGTACTTACATTAAAATGATCAATTCCTCTAAGCCATATAGTAAAATCTGCCACCTACCTCTTTAAGTCGATACTAACTACTTTTAGCATGTATTGATTAAAATTTACTACTAGTTATACTTTATATTTATAATAATATATTATAATATTATATCCACACTTTATTAATTTATAATAAAAATCTAGGCCCAAGTTTAGTTATCCTCGTTTAGTCTATCTTTTTTTTTCAGTGACATGAACCAACCAAGTTTCAGTGGTGATAATGGCACAGCAAGCAGCACTGAGTCACAGCCACCTCATATAACAAGTATTGACACTACAAGGCTTTCTTCGACTTCTACTATCTCAGAAGAAAATTCTGAAGTATTAGAACATGAATCTCAAAATGTTCAACAGACTGAAAATAACAGGAAAAGTGATACAGTTTCTGAACCGACAGACGCTGAGTTGCTGGCCAGCAGCAATCAATTCAAAAAAGATTTCCAAGACTTTTTTAGGTTAGCTTCTTCACCCTTTTCATTTAAGCATCTCTAACTTTAGATGTAGGTATGTATATCCGGAACCTTAAATGACATGACGCTCAAGTGGGTATGTAATGATAATAACCATAAGTGCCTAAACTAAAAATGTCGTTAAAATAGGTGTTAATGTTTTTAAATATAACTGTTTTTAATATAGATCAAAACAGTTCTATTTAAAAACGCTTATTTCCTTCTTGCAAAATCTTAGCTATTACCTAGTAACTATTTATTATATTTCTTTTAGATATTCAACAAATGAAAAGCAAATAAGGATTGAATCTCTAAAAGAAGAAAGACAAGTTATTAGAGCAATGAGGGAGACTGCAGAATTAAATAAAATTATAGCAGAACAGAAGCTCAAGCATATCTTGTGGATTAAAAAACGAGAAATTTCGTAAGTATAAGTGCCGTAAAATGGTAAAATACCTGACACCTATGTTGGTGCCTTCAAATTGACGTCATCAGATACGCGACAAGATATGTTCACGCGACAAAAAACTAACACATAATTAAATTTATTGATATTTATTTTGGGTTAAAAGTTTCAATAAGTATATAATCAACACAATTTACGCTGCGCTGCGATTTTACAGATGCGCTGTCATTAAAAAATCAGTCATCAAACTTTTATCATTATTATTTTGTATATCTACTAGAATCTCATGGCAAACGGGGAAATCAAAGTTTGTAAATCACGGGAATCATCACTTTTACAATCTTGATACTTTTTATTTTATTTTATATGAGAATGAAATTTTAAAAGTTTCTTAAAACAGGGTTATACACATCTACATAAATATTAATTTATCAAGCATATTATTTAAATCAAACAATTGATGTGAAGAGACGATGTAAAGATTTAGAGGTATTTAATCGTTTTTTCAACATTACAATGAGTCTCGTCATCGTGCACGATGGAATCGGTTTTGATTTTCTTTCCATATTGACAATATCTCTGCCTTTCTTCTGAATGAATTTATCCAAAAGTTTTGCTACATAATTAGTATTTTTTCACTACACATTCTCCTTTCCAAGGATAAAAATACGGCATCGTACCATGTAGGTTCCATTAATGCAATATATTAATATATAAAACATTCATTTATAATATAACAAAAAACTTAACAAAAATTAAAAAAACTGTTCCAATTTAAAATCAAAGATTGAGAATGATTTCCACAATTTTCTTTACAAATTTTGATAAAACATTTCTCGCTTCAAAATAAAGATATTTCGACATTTCAACCAATTAACAAGACGAAATCACAAAATGTCAGCAAAAGTTGATAATTTTCGTAATTTCATGTGGCAGGTGACCGGTACCTATATAAAAATTTATTGTTTTTAATTTCGTGACATCAGATTCTTGATTTCACGAGCACTACTCATTATTTTTCTACTCATTTTAACGACAAAATAAAAAAGCGACTAGTGTTGCTGCTAGCGGTACTATAAGTTCAATAGTAGGGAGTGACGTCTGTCATGCTATACCTGTTATCTCGTGATTTGTTTGTAAAATCCACCAATACCAATGTACCTACCACATGTTACCTAGAGTTTGTGAGAAATATAAGAAATGATATAAACAATTTAAAACCCAACAAAATTAAGCAGTTCCATGTGCGTTCTCCGTTCTCTTAAGCGATTTCCGAAAAAATATGGAACAAGTCTACCTTTGACAGTTTACTGACAGTGACAAAGCAACGTTACTGCAATTTAATTGATAATTATAGGTTTTTTCAATAACTATTAACTATTTGTGATTACAAATTTAACAAAATTTTTGATAATTTGGATACATTTTGGGCAAAAAATCTATAACAGGTAAATTCTGCTGGCTAAATGATGCATGGCCTAGAGCTCATTGTCATTTTTCTAATGAAGGATTTTCTAACTAAACTAAAAAAAAAAACAATCCATTATCTAAAACATTTTTATTCGTAATAGAAGCTTTAAACACATTAAATATAATCTTTACAAATTTTGATAATGAGTTTCATCGCAAGAACTAGATCATCATTAGTCCGTGCTGCTGTTAATGTCAGGTTCGTTACAATATTGTTTGTTATTACCGGCATGGATTACGCAATTTATTTATTTTTACCCTTTCGCTTTCATAAGTAGATCGATAAGTATTTTTAAATATTAGCTATTGTTGGATAAACTTGGTTTATACCAAAAAAATCCTTTGAATCAGCAAAATTTAATATAAAATATGGTAAATTATCTTAAAAAATTATTGTGATCACCCGATCACAATAAAAATTCTTGTGATCGGGTGGTCGTCATTTTCGGATTTAAGTGTGGGAAGATACCGGCAAGAAAACCCAGACTTTGTAATTTGAATAAAAATATATTTTTAAAGAAAGACTAAGGCACTAATATATCTTTCAGTCTAAAGTGAGAGAATGTTGTACCACTCATGTCATAATGTTCCAATTAGGATAAATACCAAATGTAAACCAATTCTTTTATTGAACTACATACTAGCACGTAACATACATGCTAGTCTCTTGTAACAAGTATGCATGTCAGCAACATGAGTCAACGGCTGGGATTTTGTTTTAATGAAAAAACTAATATTTTTCTTGAATTTCTATAAAGGCAAACCCAATACTTTTTCAGAAACATTGCTATGCCTTTGCTAAAAAATGATGCATGAGCCCATACAGATGAAAGGATTGTAGAATTAGCTTATTTTGAAATCTAGTTTTAGTATAATGTACATTTGAATATTTTTCGATGTGGACTTGTATGTGGTAGCTCAGTTTGTTACGTGGTTAACCGAAAAACCTGACCGGACAGTCAGGTTTTGAGACTTGGGTTGCCATACATTGTAGCTACCATGTTCCTCAATGTGCCCAGATAGTGGCGACAGATGTGAAATCTGTCACACTGGGACTCAACATAAACATATGAAATGCGGTGTTTAACACCTCTGCCTACCCCTCTCGAGGGTTTAATTACAGTGTGAGTTAATGTTTATATGTCTGAACATTTTACATCCATCACTTTTGGTATTGGTTATCTTAGTTCAGTTTTAATCCTAGCTTAAATAAATGACATAATTGTTAACTTGCATGACTTACTTCTTGGTTTTGTGACAAACATTTCCAATTATAATTTGTGATTCCTATATCCGAATACAATGTTTTAGCATCCCAATGTGTATTCTGTTTTCTTTTCTGCAGTTTTTATTGTTATATTATTACAAAAGACCTGAAACAGATTTACCAACTACCTTCAAATGACAGAATAATTTGATGGACCTAAGTATGTTTAGAGTAAATTTGTACCTTTGCTGAAAAACGCTTCAGATAGATACCAATTCTGTTGATAACCTTGCAGATTTATCAACCATATTTCAGAGACTTTGTTTTCACCATAACTAAATAAATTGAATCACCTTATTTTGTCATGTTGGCAACAAGCCATTTATTTTTTTGCACATGATGTTGCAATTGATCTTTGTCTAAATGATAGTTCACAGCAGTTCTGTGTTGTCTTTGTTTTCTTTGTGCGAAAGAGAGTTTATCTTGTGGTAATTGATAAAGTGAGTACTTGTGATAATGTTAAAAAAAAAAACAAAAATAATCCACAATATCAGAATTTAGGGTTCATATTGCTTGACTGTTAATCTTTTTTAATTATAAAAATGATAATAAATGGATTTCAACATAATGATGAGCATGATTGGATCAACCTAAGAGAAAATATTTATTTTACTGTTTATAAGAAGTTGATACACCATTGATCATTAACATTTTCTCCCTCCCTAGTATATTTCTTTGTTCTGTTTCTCTGATCTTACCAATCTATTGATAAAATCAGTTTTTCTTAACCTTTTTCCACAATAGACCCCTAGGAAATGAAGCACAACTTTCAAGGACCCCCATTAAAAATACTTTAATAAACATGGGTATTGCTTTTGTGAAACTAAAGGATTGATATTTTCAGGTAGGTGTTACTACAAAGTCAACAAATTCAAATGAAATTCCATTTGCTTTCTGATCAAAAGCAGTTAATAAAATTATTATAAACCCCATTACATATACTCGCAAACCTCCAGGGTTTTGTAGAACAAAGCCTAAGAAACACTGCATTCAAAAATGATAGTTTACTGCTATTTCATATTGGTTGCTTGTTAATGCTTGCAGTTTCTTCCCGACTGAGTTGATTCAATTCAATTTCTTTAATAACAATTTACATGGTGTCTGAAATTAACACCTTATAAAAAAAATGCAAATTATCAATATATCTGTAGATTTATGCATCTGCATTTTTTATTAGTTTCAAGTTCCATGTAATATTTACTAAACAAATGTTATCGCTTCATATATTGTTTCACTGTCTTTGTATTTCAGAATGTATGGAGGTGAACCTGGATCAGGGGCCGGCCGTGGTGGCGGCGCTGGCGGCTCCATCCGTGAAGCTGGTGGATCCTTTGGGAAGATGGAGGCAGCCAGAGAAGATGAATACTTTTACAAGAAGGTTTGTTCAGTTTTAAATCTAAGAATATTGCCTGCAATATGCTAGGGATAGAGTATGAAATGATTGGTTTTTTATTTTACTTAAATTTCCAACCTCATCTTCACATAGATTCACTTACCAGATCACAACAAATCGTATGAACTTGTGTCTCAGGAACTAAGCAACAATATTGTATAAACTTATGTTAAAGGTAAGTGAAACAATAGACCTTCTCTTGTCTAAGTACTGTCTGTCTGCATATTATATAACATACAGGTAATTGTATCAAGGTTAATAATATTATACCCTTGCCGAAACTGATGGGCTATCCTTGGAAAGAAAAGAAAAACTTCGACTTTGCTAGTTAGCACTATTTAGCATACTTGTTCAATGTTAATGTGCAAAAAGTTTTCACTTAGCATTTTCCTGCAAGTGAGTAAGGTTTTGAATGAATTGTTGCAGCAAAAGGAGCAGCTGGCCAACATGAAGACCCACTTGGACAAGGAGATCGCGTTCCACCAGGATCAGATCAAACGCCACGAGGATGCCATCCGCCGTCAGAAGGAACAGCTTAGTGAAATCAACCAGAAATCACAATCTTAATTCAACCACATGATGAAGATATGTCGGTAGACACAAATAATGCTTTGTTTGTTTCAAAGTCATCATGTGCAAATAAATTTTATCGTCAGCGTGTCTTTATTTTTATAATAAAGAGTGTGGTTGGTTTCTTTTGTTTTAAGAATATTTTGCTTTTATTTTGATTAGTTGAGTCTCAAGATTAAATCTTGTTTTACCTTTTTTTTTCTTTAGATTAGTGGCTTATATTACGCGGATTAGTCTTATGAAAATTTAATGTTACTTAGTGACTTACAATTTCGAAAATAAAGTATAATCAATGTTACGAGTGTTTGCTTTGTCATTTTTGCGAGTGGATTAGAAGTTTGAAGTAACAAGAATTATGTTAAAGGTCGGCAGGATAATCTATAACCTAATTGTTGTTGGTTTGTTTTAGATTTAATTTAGTAAACATTAAAGCTGGTAAATAAAATATAAATAGCGCCATCTTGCTTCAATACCGCAAGTTAAGCTGCACGCATAACTAAGATGCATTCTTGATAGTAGTACATCCACATTCCATTGCAGCCCAGAAGCTGGCGTTGATTGACATTTTAAGTTTATACAATACAAAAGGAAATAAATAAACCTTATTCTTAGTACCTAGTAATTGGAAAATAATATTTTGTTGAATGTAAGCTTTGTACTTATTTCCTCTTGAGTCAATAAAAATATTTGTATGTCGTTTGATTCAATATGGTAATGGACGAATGGAGTAGGCATGGTTGTATATTATTTGGGTGATTTGTAAAGTTTTTTCCTGTTTTTAATTTTGCTAAAAAATGTATAAATGTAGTCGTTATGTTAATATTTTACTTATGTTCAAATCTCAATTTAATTTTCATCATGATACAACTTCTTATTTTTGAATGTCTTTATTGTCATGATGAGAGGTTCATTAAATGCTTTCGAATTTGAACTTCCATTGGAAGAATTACCTTTACAAGTATGTTAGATAAAAGTTAACTTTGATTAAATGGTTATTTAGTTAATTATGCTAATAGGAACTAAACATCACCGCCATTAAACTTTTATCTTTCTTCTTACACTAGGTAAAATAAAACAACAGTAGCAATAAGCTATTTTGAAAAATTTCTTATTTTGTAAAACTTCTTTAGTTTCTATTTTTTAGTTTACGCCAGAATTTAGTTTTTGCTAAATCGCATTTTCAACTACCCAAATTAACATCAATAAAATAAACGATTTGATGGCTGTGCTATTTAGCTCCTGTCTGACCTATGTACCTATATATACAATAGTTCCTCAATTAATTGCGAAGATTTTTTTGGGTGATCACACCTTTTCGTGATATTATAATTTTGTTTTAGAAACAAAGAAAAAAATGAGTGATAAATGATATTGATATGTTTAAGTTAATCTTAGATCATACAGATAATATTTGTTATTTTTTAGTTGAGTTGTATGTTTTAGACATGATAAAGTTATCTTTATAGAAAATCTGATTCGGTCGTCGCCCTGGCTAGCAATATTATTTCCGTCCGGCCGTGCTCGCTTCCAATTTTAGAACTAGTTCGTTTCTTTGTAGGATTGAATGTACAACAGTATAGGGCGCACTAAATGATTGTGTATAGGACAGACAAGCTCATTTTGTACACGGAGCAACGGAGCCCGGGTAATAAATCGGAGTGCGTGACGTCGATATAGGCAAGGCAGGCATAGATCGGGCGAACGACCGCGGCGGCGTCCCCTTGCAATGAAGTACGCCGCGTGTTCGGAGCCCCTCTAGTACGTGAAGTGAGCTGCCAGCCGTTCTCCAGCCAACCAACCAAACGAGCTTCAGTACAATATTTCTGTAACTCGAAACTACACGTCGTCCGCGCGTTGATGTGTCCGAGTGTTTGGTGCTAGTGAAATAACACAACAGCTCAATTATTGTGCCCTGTGATTGTTGTTTGTTGGTGTGGTTCTGCTGGCGCGAGCGGTCCAGTTCACATTGTTGTGATGTATTTAAGGATATACCTATGGCTGTCTTGTATAGTCCTCGCAGGATACGTTCGAGCGACAGAGGTAAGGGGACCGTCTTTCGCCGGGCTTTTTGTTATGTTGGAAGGAGACGGGGATTCGTGAGCTGTGAGCGAATGCAGCACACACCGGTGTTTTAACACTGGAACGAGTCGTCTCGGTTGTATGAAAGTTGAGCACATGACTTGCGTAACTTCCAATGTCAACACTGAGTAATGGTCAAGTTTTGTTCCGAGTTCTTATATTTTTAAAAAGTAGCACAATGGCCTACTCTATAAACGTGCGGTTGTAACGTGAACAGAATCATTTAATTCATAACATACCGCCTCGTTCACCTTGATAGTGTAGGTAATCTGCAGGTAAACAATCGTTATCGATGTAGCGGTTCCCATCGATTGGTGTCACGTTGGTTCCGTATCGCTCGTTGGTTATCGTTCGGAAAGTGTTCCTCAGTAGTAAACACGAACGAAGGGCTTGCTGTGGCAGTTTGAGAGCGCGCGGCACAATCGCCCCGATCGCCCACATTTGGGAGAAAGCTAACATATCGGTGTAATGAAAATCAACGGCTCCATTTAACCGTGAACTGAACTCGAGAACTGTACGCTCATACGAAAAATAGGTTATGTCAATAATTGTTGTGTTCTAAAATGTTTCTAATTACATTTTTAATTA
The DNA here is from genome assembly GCA_949316135.1 of Choreutis nemorana. NCBI lineage: Eukaryota > Metazoa > Arthropoda > Insecta > Lepidoptera > Choreutidae > Choreutis > Choreutis nemorana. The sequence goes on from OX438598.1 coordinate 9,714,042, forward strand.
AGCGCAACAATGAAATACTTTTTTTAAGTCTTATGAAATTGAAAGTATTCAAACGTTACATACTAACAAAAATGCTTGGAGCTAGAAATGTCTCTTAGGAACACTTGAAGGCTAATGTTGAGAACGTTAGAACTTCATCTGCCCACTCAGTAACACAGCACACAGCGGTTCTAATGGCTAAAAAATAATTTCTGCATAATGTTACCTTCACACATATCAAGTACCTTCTTCCTATGCAGGTCAAACCAAAGCTTATAGGTATTCGAATCAAACGTTAATATCGTTACTAGTTATATATCTTGAGACGAAACGGTTTCTACCTACTACAAATACCAACCAAGCTAGTAGGTAATTTTGTATTAAATTTGGAGCCCTAATTGTTATTTTGGGACTATTTGGGATACACCCATAGGTACTAGAACCGCCAAAACATTGTATATAATTTAGGTTACTAAAACCCGACCACTGAAAACCGCGCTCTTAAAAATATGAAACAAGAAAATAGTCTCATCTGAAATTGTTAAGTAAATAAACTATTCAATTTAGCCATGGTCATTCGATTAAATATATATTTTTTAATTTTATATAAAAAGATGATGGCACGTGTAACGATAGACATCATCAATATCCCTGAAACAGGTAGCTTATATTTAGAACTCCGATACCTCTGGGACACTAAAAAGAAGAATTATGCACTAGATTTCAAATAACTATAAATATATATTATAAACGACCAGGTTTCTTAAGCAAAGTTCAGATATGCTTGTTAGAAACAATCTGTAGTAATAAGACAATTTGTCAAAGCTAGTCGCGTAGTACAAAAGGGATGCTCTGGCAATAGAAATAAAAGAGAGTGCACGTCGTTGTGCCTTGCAGCGGGAGTCGGGCCACACCGGCGTGAGACGTGCTGGGGTAGGTAGCTGGCTCAATGTACCTTGATCCTTAAGATAAACAATTGTTTTATTATGGTGCTTAATATTTGTGTATAACGTATATTAATTTATATTATGGACGTTCTGGGTTAAGGGTTGCTTTATGGTCCCTGTAGGGCTATTCACAATCGTCTCGGAATACGACGACTCGAAGGGAACTCTATTTACATTCACCGTTCGGATAAATTTGACATTTGTTTTCGGAAAAGTGTCAGTTCGTATCGGAAACTTTCCGAGTTTTCTGAGGCTGGCGAGATCTTGAAAAGTGATAATTATAAGAGAAAAATAAGCTTTTTTTAGGTATAAGATAGGTGACACAAGTTAATTGCAATTGCTCAAAAGAAATATTCAAAAGCTGTTTTTTGCGAATATTTGGAAGGGTGCGTTTTATTAAGATATTTTCCGAGTGGAGATGTCATTTCAGTCTGTAACATTTGGATCGAATACTTGACGATCGGAACATTCCCGCTTCCGAGAGAAAACTTTCGGGGGCAATGTGAATAGCCCTGCTGGTCCTGATATTTTTTTAAAGTTTATTTAAACAACCTAGGTACAGCTACTGCGTGTTGCTATTACAATTTATTCCACTACAAAACTTGATTAATCTTACTTTTAAACCATAATATGCATGTACCTATAAATACCTAGAGTTAATTTAGTAAATTCACACAAAACACATATCACATAACTCTACCACTTGTTGGAAATCGACCACGCTAATAATCCGCATGACAGCAAATTGGAAAGCCTTTCACACGTCCGTCTCACATTTTATTGATTAGGACTACCTTATCAATTATGTAAAGTTTAACTTCCTCAGTTGCATCGAGCGAAAACACGCAAGTCACTGTGGAAAAAACACGCTCACACGCAAGGCTCGTGGGATTGTTCTGTCTGTCACTTCTTAATAAAATGTATTCCTTGATATTGTGACTTTTTTATAATCAAATAGAGCTGAACAAAGGGAACAAAATTTTTCCACTGGTTAGGCTCGTGCATCAATCTAAAGAGTATAAGAATTGTTAAACAGTAAATGTTATGGTAGTAGTGGCAAAGTGTGGTATCTCCCAGTTACCTACCTCAAAGCGGCAACAGGGCGAGATGTGTGAAAATAGGCCGAGCGACCCAATCCATTGTCTAGTTTTTGTCCATACCGGGTTTCAAACAGACTAATGCGCGTGTAGCTATGCATCTTTACCCGTGACCATAACCCATCTCTTTCTATCCTTACCATTAACTCTTGGAACAAATGGGATAGCCATTTTAAAATTTTAGGGAATTCAAGATACTTCGATGCAATAACAGTAGGTACAAGATATTAATACGAACAAAAAACCCACGAGCAGGTTAGGCGCCTGCCTGCCTCAAATTGGATGTTTCAATGTATAATTGAATTGTTAACCTAGATTTTAGTTCCACATATTAAATCTTAGATTAAATACTCACCTGACGTTTGCATCGTAATTATAAATCTAATTTATTTCCGTGTAATCTACATGGATTAAGAAGAAAACTTTCATTTCAACAACACAAGTTCAGTACGACTATGAACCTATACGAAAAGATTAAATTAACCTTTATCAAATTTACCTAAGAATTTCAATTAGTTCCGTTCATCCAAAAATTTTGCTAGGCTAATACATATAATTCAATACATTTTCGGGATATGGTTACAAAGGAAATGAGGCAATAACCTCTAAAATAGCTTTTAGTATCTCCACGTCAAAGCCAAACTTTACAGTCGCGTACCTAATTAAAGTAAGCAAGTATTCTTATACTTGTGGTTACCTACCTATTAATTGGAACTAAACTAGAAAGCTCAAGGGAAGTTTTTAACCAATATCTGAAATTACTGGTGGAAAATAAACAAGATTCAAAGAAAGTTAGAAGTTGTAGAGTTTGGAAAGAAAAAAGTTTTTGATCTCGAAAACTATTATTTAATCCGAGAGGTTTGTACCAGCACAGCTTCTTGGAAAATATGTAAGTAAACGGCTTATTCTTAGATTGTATTTCATTTAAGCTTCAAAATTGTAAATATTTGGGGATGTACTGTTAAAGTTTATTTTTAAACAGTACCTAAACTAACTTTTCTATTTACTTTTCAGTTTTACTTGCTATACTCTCTACAGTATTTTAAGTTATTTGTGCAAACTTGACAACGTCTTTTGATATGATTATGGTCAATTTTATTGCATTATTCGAACAAAGGGTAAGTAAGGTGTTTATGTCAGTAGTTACGGATTTCCCTACTTGTTCCTTTTATAAGTGTATCTCTCATTCTCCTTGTAGATAAACATTACTTTTCTACACGTCAGATACAATAGATTACTACTGTGGTTTTGTATAGCGATCTTCATTACTCATCTGTCCAGTAGAACGCTTTACAAATATTCAAACACATTTGTAACTGCACTAGCATTTATAAATTCACGAAAAAGACACTCGTTGACGTAATATAAAACTATTTAAAAAAACACCAATGAATTTGTCACAATTTTTAAGACATTTACTTACTTATCATGTAACAAATGCTGTTTATTTAACAAATTTTAACTAATTATTTTCGAAATACGTCCCTTTAGATTTAATAGTTGAGAACAAATAGCTAAGTAGACTACGAGTATTGTTTCAAACCAGTTTATTTATACGGGATGCATGAACATTTGCAGTTTATTAAAATTCCCAATTGAATTTAGTTTAAGTTCTATTATTAGGTAGGTAACCTAATAGCATAAGGCGGAATTTCGTGCCTTATATTTGAACGTACGGTACGTTTTAAATATACTAAACTCTAAGTCAAAGTCAAACTCATTTATTGCGCATATAGTGTACATAGAAAATATTGCAGTGTTACTCTATTTAATTATAATTAGTAATTACAAATAAAAATAATATCCACTAACAATTACTTATATAATGTTTCAGTATAATAATTATGTATTCTGTAACACTTGTTGGTTACCTTCGCTCAAATTATTTCAGCGTTCGTTACCTTTTTAAATTTCATTCGTTATCGACGAGAAGCTGTAAACAAAATATTCTGTGTAAAAGATTTTAACATTTCTAATTAAAGCGCGACGAAGGCTTCAATAGCAAATGACATCAGTTTCGCAGTATTGTAAGAGATTGTATGTATTATCATTAATTGTAAACATTGTAATACGATTCATCTGTTAAACACATGCATGCTGCAAGAGGTATTAGCGGTGTGAGTCATCGCCCATTCATTTAGTAATAACAACACGACCTTTGTTTTAAATGATTTTAACTAATTCCGTCTTGTTGCCAACTTGACATTAGTAATTCTAAAGTATTAACAAATGTGTAGAAAATAGGTACACAATAATAATTGATTTGCCACTGGCTACGCTTAAATGTTAAAAGTTTTCTTGTAAATCTCAAACGTAATTTTTAGTATTAATTTTAGTGTTTTCTCAAACACGTTTTACATCTTTTACTACAATACTGTGTTACTATAGTTTTATTGAAACATTAAGTATATACTTTTGTCATGCCCTTACAAGTCACATGTTTACTTTATTTATCCTAACATCTTTTGTACTTAATGTAATGTGACAAGCAATAAACAATTAGAATTTTGAAGATGTGATATACGTTCAAGTTGACGAATAATATAACATAGTAATTTGTGTGTGACTCTTTATGCATAGTAAAGGGAAAGTGTAGCAGCAAATTAATAAAACATATCTACCAGCTGTTTTAATTGGACACCTGATACATATGGTAAAGTGAACCAAATGTTTTAATCACTTGATATGAGCCAATGTGTTTTGCATTCATGCTTTAATATTAATAAAACTATGACCTAATTGCAGTCTCTCTCTATAGATACTTTACTATGAGGTTTTTGAGTAAATATTTTTAGTAAATAAAGAATCTTTTCTTTTTATTATTGTGTTCTACATTTTACGACGAGAGTATGTGGTAGCTCAGTTTGTTACGTGCCTTGGTTAACCGATCGACCTGACCCGATAGTGCGAGGGTTCGAGTCTCGGGTTGCCGTGGATTGTAGCTGCCATGTTCCTCACTGTGCCCGGATAGTGGCGACAGATTCGCAACCTGTCACACTGGGACTCCACTCATGCGAAATGCGGTGTGTAACACCTCTGCATCTCGAGGGATTAATTACGGCTTGAGTTTGTATATGCTTTGTTATGTCTACATTTTAAGCCAGAGTACACATTTATATTCTAATTCGAAAAACACATTTTAAACTAGTTAATAAACAGTAAGGTATTTGGTAATTCCTGTAAACATTATGGGCTCTTCTAGAACAATGTATTCATATTTAAATTAAAAGCTTACCTTCAGTTCAGGGTGGTCTGACAAATTATTTGGTTAAAATGAGATGGGGTTAGTTATAGTTGATTGTTTCTGGATGTGTAGGGTTCTGGGTTATTGGAATTAGAACCCGCTCCAGTGAGGTCGATAAAAATTATCAAAACTTAGATTTCACTGAAGCCGAAACACATTTTTGTTTAAAAGATTTATCATGTCAAATGAAATCAAATGATGGAGATTGATTGAAAGCAGAAGTTGAAGGCTGATTGGCAAATAATATGATTATGCATTCACTATTAACTATCTAACTGAAGCCTTAACTATTATAACTGGATTGCTCGATTTCGTTGTTTAGCTTTTGTAGCAATGATTGTGTTGTTTTCATACATGTATTTTAACTTATTATAAAATTATTTTCAAAGCATTTCAAAACGTTTGTTTGCCAAATTTAGGTTTTTCATAATGTTATTTTCTAGTGTTATAAAACATGTTAGGTGTTGTTGCGTATTAAATAACCACTTTATCCAACCACAAACGAACCAGGTTGGGAACCCCGCGGTAAAATATATACACTTGTTGAGTGCGATTTTTTTTGGTTCCACAACAAATAACAGGTCACAATTTATAGTGCAAGCACAAATATCAAGTATTAAAATTTGCTAAAAAAATGGATTGAATTGAAAAATTCTATGTAAATTGAATTCAAATAAAAAAATCTCGGTAGTTTCACCACATGAGTAAAGAAACGGATTCACTGCGGGTAAACAGACGTATGTGTGAGTTGTTGAATACAATATTCACTTATAAACTTACCACATTAAACAGAGATCAAATGGAATGGAATCAAATGGGTGCGTGTTGTTTATTTCGCGGAATACATTTCTATTAAAACTTGTCATTTAGTTTCGTCTTACAAATTCGTCAATAAAACACATTATATTATTAATAAAGAAAAATAACTCACATAACATGAAGTATTTAAATCACAGATCTACTTTATTATTTAATTCATATTTCATATGAACTCTACAATTGGATTAGATACACAAATTGTGTTATCCAATTGTAGAGATGTAATTCAAGTATTTTTAATGTAGGAACTCAAAACTCAAAATGTTAAGTTTGTTAGGTATTTGATTAAAATACAGACACAAAAACAAACGCGCCAGACTGCATTTTATTATATTAGTAGGTATTTTTTTTGGCGTTTTTGTTGCTATTAATTATTGTATTGAATAAATACAGTGGTGGCGCAATGGTGTAAACAGCCGACTGCAACGCTGGACGCTGGATCGAATCCCGGCGGAGGCGGTACTTTGTGTCATTTGCAAGACGCATTGTTTCGCTTACCGGTCTTGGATGTTACATTCTTATCTATGTAGTTTATAATATGTCCTTGCTTAGTGCCTACTAATACAAGATTATATCTTATTGCAGGGTTGAGTCAATGTGCGTGTCGTTATGTGGTTATTGTTATTAATACACAATTTTTCACATGAAAGTCATAAATTATAAAACTTATTTTGTAAATAATAATTGCAATCGCTAGGCCAATAGAATGTGAGAAATAAGTACTCATAAATTACTCATGTTAGACATAAAAGGCATGGTAGACCTCTAAGTCCTTATAATAATGAATAGATATCCTTGTGTTGGCTCTGACCATGGACTTACGACCCACGGTAGCTATGTTCCTACATTTAAAGGATTACAGTACAACAGATATGAATGCAGATTGAATCTACCTTTTAATTTAGTCCGTACCTCTGCCCTAACTCGACGCATCCGTCTTACTATCATCACTGCAGGGCCGGAGCTCGGATTGCTTAGGAAGCTTAGGGGGATTCCGAAAAGCGGGGCTCCCTAACACAGGCCCTCAAAGCATGGAACGGGGCCCCCAGACATATGTTGACTTTGTGTTTGAAAAGAAGAAATAATTATTTATGCAATTCCTATAAAAATACGAAAAAATCATAAATATTTTCTATTTTTCTATTAGATTGTAAAAATTTTAACTAACCGTCATTCAAACAGACTTTAAAGTTAATATTTACGTACATTTCTTCAAAATCTGAAGCAATAGAGATGAAAGTATGCGCCTGCAATAGCCAATAACATTATTGCGTATGTGCAGATTTATATATTTTGTCGCATAATAATAACATGAATAACACAGGTGTTATTTAGTAAAATACTTCTTTTGTGCACGAAAAGCCCTAAGTCACTTTCTTAGAAAGAAATGCCTACGCTCCAAGGAAAATAAAACAAGGCGTGTGACTAATTAGTAAAATTAGTTTCGAGGGGGTCTAGGTGCTCCCCCCGTCTGATTACTCTTGACCGTAGAATAATTTATCACATTGTACTCGTTTCCAAGGATAATAAGAAGTGTGGTGCGTAGTTAGGTAATCTGCGGCAATGCCTTCAATCTATTTGACCGTGCGCGACCTTTGAGGTCATTAGGGAAGAAGTCTTGGATTTTATTGTATCATCTACCAAAAATATTTACCAACTAGAGTCAAATGTAAATAATAATCATGCCCAATATGTATCTTTCAGGTAATATTATGGCCGAATAGTTTTTTATTTATTTATGAACAAATGTTCCGATAGACATTTTGAAATACAACAACTAAGTAGATGAACTTGTTAGGTACTTTTTAAGAGTTTAGTTTTTTTCTTACGTTTTAAGAAAAATACAACTACCTTGTCTAAATCTTTAAACGGGTTATCGTGGCTAGACCTTAAGCTGTTATAATGCTATGCTATGCTGTGAAGTAAATATTCGTAAAGCCTTTAATTAAGGCCATACTTATTTTTAAATTTTATCGCATGTGAACTTTAAGAGCGCTAACAAGCGCTTTTTGTATCGTCGTCAACTTTGTATAACAATATGTTACATGGCGTGTTAAAAAGTGCCTCGTTTGAACAAAGCCGGGGAAAGGAAGCTCGTTTGTAAGGACGCGGTGATGTGGTGAGAGAGCCGCGGACATTACGCTTTTCATAGGATAAACAACAAAGAAGTTAAAATAGTTTTATTTTACTATCAACTTATTTTGTAGCTATCAAAATAATTCACACATGTGATAATCGAGTTATGATTATGTAACAATGAAGCAATATCAGAGACTCTAAGATCAAATCACTGATAGAAATTATGAAGTTTAATTTAATTTTAAAAATAGAAAAAATCAGCCACTTCAAAATTGGTCATTATTTGTGTTATTTATTTTCGGTTGGAAAATTACAGATCGTTGATTTATTCCTTACCTTACAAACTTATTTTCGAAAAAAAAATTTATGTCTTATAAGATTAAATAACGTTATGATAATGTTTTATTAAAGTGGTCTAGAATTTGTAGCAATACGATGCTGGCTCTGTACATACACACGGACTGGATACGAACACGTGCATACATATGTTACATACAAAGTTCAGTGAGTAACTCCAGTGATTCGCAGCTAGCTGCCAGTGAGATCGCGGTGTTAGCTTCGAATTAAGAGTTTAATCACTGCATATATTATGAAGCCCCTCCAGAAGCCTTAGCTCAGCGTAAAATCTATTACCAAGCTAAGCGCAAATCCTCTGCTACGGATGATCTCCATTAAAATGCAAGTTTTTGCCTCCAAGCTTCCAAGTATTGAGCTTGATTTGTCACAAAAGTTTCAATAAATCGATGTTCAATGGAAACAAAAAACCTTCCTGAAGTCGGAATAAGTTTTTCATTCTTATCTTCGGATTTTGTATGTAAATATGTTTAGAAAAGATGAAGATTAAATACTACTAATCCACGGCTAAACTCAGCCTTTTAAAAATGTGTGAAAAAGGATATAGCTGACAGATTACTTACCTACCTATTTATCTTTAAAAGACTAGCTATTGAGACCAATTGAATTGAAAGCGTGTGAAGTTCTCATGAAATACTGTGGCAGTTATGTTAGATAGAGGATAGTTACGGATATAAATTGCTGAGGGAAGCTTAGGCAGATTTTATTTATTTTGCAGAAAGTTTAAAAATGTTTCCACAACGTTATTCTCGCGTCTATCTATGCGGAGAACAGGTTTTGTAGCCAAAGCCTTTTGCAATGGATTTTAAAATAACGTGTCTACAGTCTTTTGTTACTTGCAATATGATGTCACACATTTTTAAGGTACCGTACCCAAAGGGTGCTATCGGGACCCCATTACTAAGCCTCCGCTGTCAATCCGTCTACCCGCGGGATGTATCTCACGAACCATAACACACAAATTTTAATTTTATATTTTCACGTAATCTGTTGCTGTTTGCAAGCAATAGTAAAATAAAAACACAAATAAATCATAATCAATCTTAACAAGAAAAATTTGAAATTTTGTCTTGTTTATTTTACAAAAAGTTTCTAAAAAGAACACACTTAAACGATGCTACGGAATCCTTCATTTGCGAGTACAAGTCACAATTGGCCGGTTTATTTAAGTTTATATGCGCTTACTTCCTCCATGAAATTTTTATATAGTGATGGTAGAGCAAGTGGCACAATAAAGTGTTTTATGAAGCACCTACACGAGGTACGATGTTCGTTATTAATTATTCATGCTAACGTAGGTTTTGTGTTCGCGTCCTGTGATGGTGTTCGCAGTATTGAAACAAAGCGAACCATTATTTATGTGGTAATTTTAAATACACCATGGCGGCATTAGCATAACGAACATTTTTGCATAATGCACTCGGTTCCGTTCTATTATATCGCTTTATGATCTACATGTAGTGATTTGTTTGAAAGCTCTCAGTGATAAGGTTGGATTGCAAGTTATTGAGTTTTATTTTGCAAGGGTATCCAACATTTCTTTTTCTAGGTAACCGCCACCCGTACAACCATCGATCGATATACCATCGATTAATTATTTCCAGATTTTTATGAAAATGACCAGAATCTGTTTATAGAGGGGTTTTCTAAAATTATTAACCTATTCAGAATTTTATTATTTTGCTATTTTTACAAGAATTGTTTCTTAAAACGATTTATTTTTGTAATCGATTTAAGCAGTCGATAAGTAGACAGAAAAAAACTTGAGTCCTTTTAATGGCTTGAATACGTTATAATAACTTTCTTTATATTGTAGACGTATGAAATAAAATGGTTCCAACACAAACCAATTTGTATCCAATAATAAAATGGAACAGTCTGGTATTGTCATGTTTACGATTATCTTTCCATATCCAAACACAATCACATCTCAAGTTGAATCACAAGGTTTCCTCATCTAAATATGGAAAAAACTTGCTAAAATAGTTAAAAATGATATTCCCCGAAATTCCATCCAATTGTAAACCATTGTAAGTTTTTAATGTATTCTAGATGGTATAGAGAATTCGTTTTGTAAATTACAAAGCCTGTAAATAGATCAAATAATAGTTGTAGGCTTGACTTTAATTCCACCTATTATATTATTCATTGATATTGATCGTGAATAGACAATTTGTATTATTAGTTTATGCCAGTTTAATTGTACTGGCTTACAATAAATAGCGTGTTAGCAAAATAGTTATTCACAAAGGGCAGACATGCTTTTGAACATGTTAAGCTCTCCTAATGAAATATTTGTAAAACTAAATGAGAACTTATTGATCATTTAAAATTTTGTTCATAAACTACAGCAACGATTAATTTATATTGTAGATAATTTGCTTCACGATAGAACAATTATTTAAACTAACCCGCGACTAGTTTTTTCTATATTTAAGTGAATATAATAGGCGTTTGCCTTGTTTTTGGTTTGATTTTTATAACTTCCATCTAAGTTGCTTTAAAATGTAACGTATGTGAAAAAAGTTATCGCTAAAGACAAACTTACGGTGTCGTTGTCGACTGTACAGAAAAACCCATGCTTTTAGCCATTTACCTAGATGTCGTGTTCAAGTTATTGATTGACTGCCGGTCGTAAAATATTCATCAGTCCACAGCCCGCCTCGAGAATTACAACTACCACTACTTACGTAATAGATACGACCTTGAGGTACCTGGCAAGAGTCAAAATCAATGTCATCAGTTTTTTTTTTGCCCTTTAACATTGAAATCGATATCTCAACTGTCTTGTGATGACACCTGCTTACACAATATTGAACAAAATACTATGTCATCTAATATAAAATAATAATAAAAAATGTTATAAGTTAAAATAAGTTTGTGTAAGTGTGCTTTGTGTTCGCTTTTGTAGTAAATGAACTCTTCAACGACGAAAGACGAAAGGATATAAAGAAAATATTATTTGAAATGACACTGTAAAGGCAAAATACAGAAATATATATAAATTTTTTAGCAAGTAAATAAACAAAAGCAATACAAAAACCAGGCTTAAATGATGGACTTACCTGTCCAACTTTAATGCATTGTCTTTTATATATACATACAGGTTTTTTACTAAGCAGGCTTTAAATACATTTTGAAGGTCTATTAAACGCTTGGTCTATTCTATAATTCTCGAAACCCTATATAAGAGTTGCTTGGCGGGAACGTGGTGTAACAGTAAAATTTCAATATTTTTCTCTGCTTGTTTATCAGCATAATTTAGTCTATATACATATCCGTGGCATACAAGAGTGGTGGAAAGTTAAAATCGAATTTGGGTACTCTTTCGAGTATCGTTATTACATGCAGTAGTCTTTACTAGCATTTTGTTGCTTGTTTGCAGACAATTAAATAATTTGTCATTTTCATCCATATTTTTTATATTATTTATATTTCATTCTTCACTTATCATCAAGATAAAAGAAATTAAAATTTAACTTAATACTGGCAAAATTATTACAAAATTCATAAATTTAAGACCAGACATAAAGTTAAATCACTAGTGATCATAACTTTTTAAAATAGTCAGATGCAACGCCGTTAACTGCTCTCTTTTTAGAGTTCAGTACCGAAATGGTAAAAACGTGACCCTATTACTAAGCCTCCGCTGTCCGTCTGTTTGTCTGTCTGTCAGCGAATTGTATCTCATAAACCATAATATCTAGACTGTTGAAATTCCCAGAGAATGTTTATTTCAGTTACAACAAATACTAAAAACATCAAGAAAAAAATTAACGGTGGCTCCCATAAAAGAGACGTGATCTTACAGACATTTTTGGCTTTCCCTTGTAATACATTATTTAACTAAAAAGTACATCTAATCTTAGAAGGTGATACGGAACCCATTCAGTGCGTATACGTATATTAGCACACTAGCTTTTGCCCGCGACTTCGTTCGCGTGGACTTCAGGTTCGTCCCGTCTAGTCTAGTAATAAGTAAGAAATACGGTAACTAAGCACTGCAGAGCCCTAATCATAGGGACTGTTCGGGTGTATCCGCAGCCCGTTGAAATGCTAGATACTCAGCATGCTGTCGACGTCGATCCTGGGACTGTTCGGGTATCTCAGAAGCCCGTTGAGATGCCAGATATTCAGCGTTCTGTTGACGTCGAGCTTGAGACTGTTCGGGTGTCTCTGCAGCCCGTTGAGATGCTAAATACTCAGCATGCTGTCGACGTCTATCTTGGGACTGCTCTGGTGTCTCAGCAGCTCTTTGAGCTGCCTCACGCTCTGCTTGTTTAAGCCTTCGCAGTTCGGCTTGTGGAAACGTCTCGTTAAGTCTAGCTACTTTCATAGTTCGAGCTTTATTAGAGCTTTGGGAAAGATTAGACTTACGCTTTCGCGGCATAATTCTTAAGTACGTGTTGTTTCTATACTTCCAAAAAATACAGTACGGTAGTTATTGTTATGATTGTACTTTAATGCAATCCTTGCCTATTTAATTAACCTATCTATATAGTAATTGAATTACCAATGAAGTAATTCGTTATAATTAACCTATTTATATAATTTGTTATAATTAACTGTAAGTAACCTATCTATATAGTAATTGAATTATCAATGAAGGAATTCGTAAAAATGAAGTATCTTTTTGTACGTGTAACTCCTAACCAAAAAGAAACCTGGCAATAACTAACCTTAGGCCTATATTACTTAAAGTAGGCGACCATACGTTTTTATCAAATCGCTAGTGCCTTGAAAATTCGCAAAACGGACACAACCGTCAATGACGTCACCGCACCTACCCCGCTCCCCCCAAGCCCCGTTCGCCTGGCACCGCTGCCGGTATTTATCACCGAAACGGTATTTATGGCCGAAATTGCTATGACTGCATTTTAAATCTGTGATATCTTCGAAAATATTTATTTAATTTACATGCTGTAAAAAGCCATATTGATCTTTATTAAATGCACAATGTATTTAAGATACTTAATTGGATAAGGATTAATACTGTATTGCTTAAAATCGCTTCGTAAATAAGCCATTATTTCTCGTACAAAGTAAAGGATAAAAAATGGTTATTGTGGGTTATTCCTAAGAGATAAACATATACCATCACTGACTTTTTTGGAGACCTTTTTAAGTTGTACAATACTGTAGTACATTGTTTTGATCAGGATTTCTTGCAGGATTCAGTCAGCGTCTGCAATGTAAGCGCAAAAATTGTGTTTTTTTACGACCTCACATTAGAAACCTCAAAAATTGTAGCCTATAGCTATATTGTGGTAAAGTTTCATTCAAATCCATTCAGTAGTTTTTACGTGAAAGAGTAACAAACATCCATACATCCATACATCCATACTTACAAACTTTCGCCTTTATAATAGTAGTAGGATTTCACTGTAAGGGTCGACGTATAATCCAGTTTTGTCCATTCAAATTACAGACAAAACAGTGCCGTGATAAGATAAATTATGCAGGTATCACTTAAGGGGTTTCTAAGCAGGCGTTATTTAAATAAACATTTGACTAGCTATCTCATTGCTGAGTTAACACTATGCGAATAAATTTCTTATAGTCAGTAAGTAGTGACGAAAAGGCAATCTAGTCGAACCCTGATTAATATTGCAGACTATCGTTTCCGATGGGTTCTACAAGTTAGATTGCCCGGACCGAGGGAGTAGCCAGTGGGGCAAGGGGGCCAGGGGGGCCAAAACCTAATTTAATCACTAAACGTTGAATTTTCAGACAGCTTTTACTCCATTTATCTACCCAGGATATTCTATTTTAATGTATTTCTTCTAGTTTTCCATTTATCCTTCCCTTTGATGTATTTATCGACGTCTATCCGGGTTTCGGGTCGATTGCGTAGTGTCGGAAATAGAGAACAATTATTTTTTGTCCCTCGCTTGTTTTTGGATTGCTATCCAAAGATTTTCGAAAATTCTCTTTTAATTAAAACACACAGTAAAAAAGACAAAAGAGTTATTTTTCCTCTCTATCTTGTTAAGTTCATGTTTACGTGTGTGTTTAAAATTTATCATAAATTTTGTTTGAATATTCCCCTTTGAAAATGTTCTGATTACGTCTTAGATGGATTAGAATTAATAACCGGGGATGTTTCATTGAAACTGAAATGTATGAAAAGTGAGATGGGTAAGGGCTTTTATTAGAGAATCTGAGGAGATTACTGCAAAGCCTCCGTATGGAAACTACTTACGTTAAGTTCCAGGAGGTTAGGGGAATTGGTTCATTTAGTACTAGTTAATCTTCCTTCATACTAGCTGTTACGCCAGGCTTTGTTTACTTTGTCCTACGATAAAAGCGCCTTGTCCCAAAACTGATATGTAAAAAATCATCCTTACACTAAATATTATATTTGAAACAAAACGATGATAAAATTATTTTACTTCCTCAAAATAATATTTGTAAACCTTAAAGTTAAATTAAATACTTTCTTATAACTATTGAAAAAGATACCTAAGTTCAATATGGTATCGTACCCATCATGTTAACAAGTACTGCTATTTTCATGACTACCACTAATCCTGCGTAACCCCAGCTACGTATATCTACTACGGTTATCCGTAGTAACCTTTGCCGTGACGACATTATTTTGGAATCTCGTAGTATTGTGTAGTAAGAAAACAAAAATTAATAGTCTTTCCGCCAAATCCCTAGTAAATCACTAGAGAAATGTTTTAGGAGGAAAACAGTTGGTAATTTTGGGCGTGACTCGCCTAATTTCATACTAACCATGCCATGTCGAGGTTTAATTGCCTTTTACCCGAGATTATTAATTATCGCCATCAAAATTTTGTGACGCTAGCTCGATTTAATTTATGCCCTAAAATAAAACTGTAAATAACACTGGATTTTATGTCAAGACGGAATTTGTTGAAAATTGAAATTACAAATTTGTTGAGGCGATTGAGGCAAGCCGAAATTCATTTGGAATTAATTAAATGTCATGAAACAAGTAATTTTAATAAGTAACAAAATTTAAGCTTGGTAAACCATCCGATTTATTAGTTTTACATATAACAAAACACATTTCATCTTTAAATCTCGCTACTAAACAATATATTAAAATGTGTTGTGTTTTCTTTTTCAAAACATTCCTTTCCAGCGCCGCAAACGTAAAATATTTCACACTTGTCTAAATTTGAGATTTTTTTGGCTCCACTTCACCGACGTTTAACTTACTAGCGTTGATATTCTTCCTTTATATTACTTTTTTATTTTGAGTATTTCTATTTTAAAATACGAAAGAATTGCGGCTTTTTTTTAAAGGTGACAAAGTTGTGGTGAACCAGGATTGGCCATGTGTATCTTTTCATTTTAAAATGTTGATACTTTATCAACGAAAAACACTTCTACACAAATATTAATACACTGTCGAGTTAATGTAGTTTAACTATAAAATTATGTCGGAAATAAAGTCGAGAATATTAATTCGTGGTTGTGAATGTTAATTTTGTGAATGGTAATTGTTCTCATAGCATGTAACCTGATAGCGTGATGCAATATTTTGTTAAATGGTTGTCGAGTGCAGTTTTATACAGTTTATGTGTGGATTACTCTGTGTAAATCTTCGGTGGTACATTAATGTTTCTCATATGTCAAAAAATTCTGAAATCGGTTCGGTTTCTTCTGATTAAGTTCGTTGCGGATCCCAAGACATACGGTAAGGTGTCCGGGCATAACCTTTCATCGGACGGCTGCATTATTCGCGGATTATTTGATCAAAGGACGCAACTGTTGAACCTGATAAACAGGAGTTGCAGTGGTGAGTGACAAGTGTGCCCAAAAAAAAAAAAATGTAAAGAAAAAAAAGATTTTTCTAGTATGTGTTTCGTAAGTTTTTCGATAACATAGACTAAATACTATTGCAGCTGACCTCTATTAAATTATTAGTTTGGGCCTGTTGTATGTAATTTAAAAATAACTGTAAATCTCGCAATAGGAATTTACTCTTTCGGGAGTCAGTTTTTTCTTTTATTTCTTGACATTCTTCCTTATAGTCCGTTACGTTACGGTTTATAAGTTGATGTATGTTTTTACAATAGCTATTTATTAGTTTTATATTACTTTAACAAAATAAAAAAATGTTTTCTTTACATAAAAATGATATTGTTTCCTACCTATCTTCAAATTGATAAAACAGTCAACTCGTTTCTTACGATTAAATAGAAAGCAAATATTTTTGTTCCTCGTAATATAAACTAAAATTTCGTAACATTTATCGCATGCAAAAAATATCTTAAAAAGTCGTTGCGCTCGCGTGTTCGAGTAGTAAGCTGGAATCCAATGCTTCAAAACAATTTATTACGATTGACGATCAGACAACTGTTTTTATCAGAAACGATCATTCATAATCATCGAGTAATAAAAGTCCTAGTAGTGGAGACGGCTAGACTGAAGGAAAAATTAGGTAGGAAACTGAATTAGCACTGAGGTTAATTACTTCCTTATACAGGTGTGAGCACCAGCCACTGAGTACATGTTATGCTCGTAAATTACACGTAAGGGTAGAGCCGATTGCCAGCGAATAGACCTCACTATTAAAATTACTAGTGGAAACATTTTAGTTGTATAAATATCTCTCCATGTTTAAAAATAGATGAAAACAAGAGATTGAACACGCACACATACATTTTTCACCAGTCGAGGCCTCTGTTCCGACGAATCAATTTTAAAAACATACACGCTTAATGCATTACGCATACACATAACACAAATATGCACTTATAATATGCATCTTTCTTTTCACAACAAATAACGAGTAGACAATCTTTTGTTTTTCATATTTTTTAATAAAAATTGTAAACCCGTAAATGGCCTATGTCATCGAATGCTCTGACTATCCATGTTATTTGTAATGTGCTGGGGGTTAGTAATAATAAATGAAAAAGTGTCAAAAATCTCGTCAAATTTTTACGGTCAGACGCATGGTTTAGCTCACCGGTCTTGGATGTTGTATTCTTATCTATGTAATTAGTTAGTAAGTAATACCATATCGTTGCTTAGTGCCTGCGATATAAGATTATATCTTAGTACGCGGCTTAGACAATTTGTTTGTCGTGATGTTATTATTGTTTACTTAAATTTGTTAAAAAAACTGGTTTGATAGTTTTTTTCCTTCCCATGCAATATGTGTGAGTGGGTAAATAGTTTGAAGAAGTTGGAAAAAAAAAATCGCTTTCGCTGTTATACAACCCACAGCTTATGTTACGGATTATTGACTATGCGCGTACGCATTCATGTATGTGACTATTTCATGCGTTCATAAACATCTGCTAGCAATTGAAGTGAAGTGAATTTTATACTGTCTCACCTTGTGCAATACCAGACGAAAAGGTACAGTGTGAAGCACTTTGTATCTCTTTGATATGTATGGAGTATTTTTAGTTCTGCCAAGTATCAGCTAGCAATAGGTTCAATCGAAAAGCGAGCTTGAAGACTCATCGAACTTGATGTCGGTAAAGCTAATTTTCAAGTCCTCAGCCTTCGCCGCAAGGTTGCATGTTTATCGGTATTTTATAAGATGTATTTCGGAGAGTGTGCGCAGGGATTGCACAATTTATTTCCACCGGCCCCATTTCATCATCAGGACTGTACGTAGACGGAAATTCCATCCTTTCCTAGTGGATATTCCAACCATCCTAGACTAGATACTTCGAGAATTCTTTTTATAATGCGTACTGCGAAGGAGTGGAATTCTTTGCCTGCCGATGTGTTCCCTGATTTATATTCATATAACCTGCATCTAAGGCAAGAGTGAATAGGCTTCCTGGGGAGTGATGTTTCACCTTACTATCGCCGCTTCACATCAGGCGGGTTGGGTAAATACTTGTCTAGGTAAAAAAAGTTTAATGTTATCTAATTCAAATAAAATAGGTAGTTACAAGAAAGAAAATTGGATAAAAGTTTCGAACGAAGCCATAATAAAAATAACATAATTTTATTCTATGTTTGGTCATTTGAACATGCTTAATGGGTGTTATTTAACGGGTTAGCAAATGTTTATGTTCTTGTGACCAGATAAGTGTAATCGATCAGCAGAAATTGATAAATGGTCAACAAACATGATTAAATCAATCGGCAATTTTTGTAATTCTGGATGGCTGAAAATTGTTTAGTACATCATATTAATTATATAAGCTGCAATGAGTGACTCATGATTAGTAAAATTATGATACGCACATAGAAGAAAATAATCTAATCTAATTTCGTGCGAAAATATATTTAAAATTGACGATTTTGTTCTGGACACAATACCTAACGTAACCATTTGTAATTGACAAAATAAAGACTCCTACAACTACTAATATTATCTTTGCTGACCAATCATGAAATCTTGATGACCAATCATGAAATCTTGCTGATCTATCAAATCTTGCTGATCTAATCATTATTTTGCGGATTGACTGTTTATTAAATTACTAAACATTATCAATTTATTTGCGAAACATGGATTGTTAAATGTTTTTTTTTGCATAAAAAACATTTGTTTGTTAGACAAATGATTTAAATGCTGCTTTTTTCTGTTTTAAATTCTGCTTTATTATTTTATTTCTGCGTATCATTTAATTACTTCTCATTCCTAATTGCCTTCTCTTAAAATAGCGCCTGGAAAAAGAGCCAGAAGGTTAAAACTAGTAAAGTTTGTAAAGTTATGAGGTTTGACTTATTCAATTTAAAATTCAGCCTCCTTGTTGTTTCTTCTATAAAATTGTTTTCCTTTCTACTCTTGTAAGGGAAATAATTAACTATGAAACATTGCTGCAATTTTCTTGAAACTTCATCTTTTGTAATATCAATTATAATATTTTTTCAGTTTAGCTCTGTACCAGTAATATTATAAACTCATCAAATGTTTAAGCTGTGATTTGTTTAGTTGAACTTTTGACTTGGAAGCATGAGTCTTTTCGTCGTTGATGGTAGTTTATAAAGCTAGATATTTAAGCCGTATACGTCTAGACTAGTCTATTCATATGTATTTATGTATTCATTCCTACTACACCAAGCGCACTGACTTCTAACGCTAAGTAAATTCAGATGCAAGATAACGCGGCTCCAGAGCAAAGATATATGTAGATTACAACTGTGTTGATATATATTAAATGAAAATATTGACGGAACTAAATTGTTGGCAAACAAACTTATTTTAATCAGGCGAAGTACAAACGAAGCTTATTTAAATGTTAAAATAAACATAGCTTAATGAAGCTCTTATTAAGACATGACCTTAATAAATGATTGGCTTTAGGCTAGAATGTTAAAGAAGCAGTAAAGATAAAAATATCTCATGATATTTAAATAAGCTGGCACGTGAAACAGTCATTTGTTGAAAGCATGCAATCGGAAATTAAACCAATTTTTGAAAGAAAATTTAAATAGGGCTTGACACTTAAGATCAGTATTTTTTTACTAATTCATGATTATCACCGAATTCAATTCAAATAATTGGTATGTCATGAATTTTGAACATTTCTTGTTTCAGGTTTGTAAGAATTTGTCGCAGTATAATAACGAGTATAGTACATTAAATCCATTTCTCGAGTAATCTCAGATAGTGTTGACGTCGTAGATCATAAGAGGGTAAGCTCCTATTCTTATCTTAATAGCCTTACAGATACCATTTTCTCTACACTCACTAATATTTTCTATATGTTTATACCTTTTTTACCCTGACAAAGCCGAATGAAGGCCGACAAAGTGTCAATTAATCACTTTTCTTTTACTAAAACTCGACGCGTCTGTTAAAACCCCACCAAACAATACAGTTAAGGGTTTCCACATACAATGAACAATGGATAATCGTGACAATCCAATCTGATCCCTATATCTTTGGTGATAAAGACGTGTTGTGTAAAGCCTTTAGGCATATTGTAACACTAATCGATGGTGGATGTCAAGAGCGAGCTATCCCTTTCTCACTCATGTGAAGTGTGCATTGATGTTTTTAGATCTAGTTCTGTGCTTCAAATATGGGTTTCATTGTAACTTTCATACTAATTTCTTTATGTGATTATTTCATACACTAGTGTTTGAAATATTATATACAATCTACCAATTACACACAATACTATGATGTACCTAGATAGAGGTAGGTTAGAAAAGGGCTTTATTGCTTAATTGCCGCATTGAGGTAGCGGGTTCGATGCTCACTGGCTGTAGCTTTGTGAATAAAATACAAATGTTTGTTTTAAATCCAGACAACATAGGAGGAACATTATGAAATGAATTTTCAAACATTATCAACGTAGCTAAAATACAACAAAGCGGCATTAACGCAAAAAATATTTCACTCAGGTTGCCTAAGACATGAAATTAAACACCAACAAATTGCGTCAAGTCAACAAAGTACCTAAAAAGTTTTAAAGAAATAGACAAGACAGCAAAATTCGTGTTCAAAGTGCATGAGGTACAATAAATACTACTTATTTCCCGCAAAGTTGGCCGTCGTCATGGACATTAGTTTTCATTGTTGAAGATTTGGTCAGCAATTTCAGCAACTTAGCAAAACTTGAACTACAGGTCAAATTCTAGCAATTGTTACCAACATTGTACGTATTATCAGGTACTAACTATGTGGTTGCTTGTGTTTATTTTTAATTATTTTAGTTCGCAATGATTTTATTATATGTTCGCAAAGGGTAACACGAGTGCGTCTTTAGTTTTTATAAATGAAATTAATTTAGTTTACATCTTTTAAACAACCAATTTCTGACGATTTTATTTTTCCAACTTGTATTTTCCGTTTCACGATAGTTATTTATTTAATTTGACATGAAAACTGTATGATGAATATTATGAAACAGATTTTCGCATCGCATCTTTGATTCATGTTCAAGGCCAATTTCGTAATATCGATTATTTCGAAGTGAATCGAGTACATGTCACAGATTACCTCGTTCTAAGCCATGACTTTCCTCTAAACTCGGCAGTGTACGTCGTAACGATTGTATGGTATAGGTCAAAGGATTTAGAGGTGAAGTATGTGTAGGTAGTTAGGTATTCGTGCTCGAATGTAAAGGGGCAGGCCTGTGCCAGCCCTCTCCATTACGTCCCGTCACGTGTGTCTGATGTTAAACTTTTTGCCTGAGCCCCCTTTGTGTCCCTGAACATTGGTCAAGTGGTGATTCGCTTGATTTCAGCCTCATACGGGAGCCTAAAGGATTTATTTACAGGGATTTATCGCAAGGTCTGGTTTTGTTCGTCAAGCGTTCTCCAAAACCATTTTCTGCAGGATTTGCAGTGACACCTCGTTTTTATATCCTGATCATATTCTTAAATAGTATTTGGAAATCTGTAACAGATATAAAATATTGCTGCGTTAATATACAATTAACTATAATGTGTGAACAAGTGGGAGTGACCCTACAAATCAACTCTGCATCAAATCTGCGTTTTTCAAGCATTTTATTAGTAATGCGGTTCTTTTTTTGACGACCTTGGTGGCGCAGTTGTGTAATCAACCGAGTGCTAAAGTTAAAGGGTCCAGGTTCTAATCCCGGCGAGCGTGGAACTTTGTTTTGTTTGCAAGACGCATTGTTTCGCTTACCGGTCTTAGGCGTTGTATTTTTATTATAGTTAATACCATATCGTTGCTTAGTGCCTTCGATACAAGATTAGTGCGGGCTGAAATACTGTGTGTGTCCTGATGTGGTTTTTATTAATATTTTTCTAATTAGTCTAGAATATAAATAAATTTGATCTAAATCTATTGTTAGCTGTGTGGAATAACTTTAAAACATTCTCCCTTTGTCCGTGTACCATGAAATTCCCCTTTTCTTTGTAATGAGAGAAATTAAGAATAATTATTACAGTCTGCTGGGGTGATTTCACAGGCCCACCTTATTGGAAAACCTTTGAAAGAAAACTTGAGAGAAACTTAAATTGAGGGTGGGCCCGGCGTTGGCTTTAAAGGAAAATTTTGTTTAGATGTTTGTGGAATAAATTGGATCCTACGCAATCTTTGTAAAGGATTTTCATTTAACGCTTTTATGAGATTTATTGGCGTCTACAACTTTTTAAATTCTTGACAGCTTTAACCACTAATCCTTTACTATTAACAATTATAATCGATTGTTTTTTCTTCCATTTTGTTCTAATTTATCAATTTATTGATTAAGTATGAAACTTGAGTTGTTTTAGCCGTTTGAGAAGGAAAGATAACATATTCATATAATCGGACTCTCTGTTTTAATTAAAAAAGGCTTTATAATACTGCTTCCTCAACAAAACTTTCCATCCCAATTCGTATTGCTGCGATACTTTTTTTAACATTTGGATGACTTTACTGAATACGTTTCCTCACTTTCCTCAAATTTCAACGAAGAAAACAGGAGTCCCTAAATGAAAAGAGATAAAAAAACACTCAAAATAAATGTTTGTTCCCAATCTTGGAAATGGGTCCATTTTTCTTTTTAATTATAACAAGGTTCATTTAAATGGGCCCATCGCTGTGATAATTTTTTTTTATTTATCTCATCTTACATTGAACTTTTCACAATACATTACCATTTATCAGTTTATTTTAGTCACTTATTAGTTCTAGTAAAATAAAGTAGTCCGATTAAATCTTCTGTTTATAAAACAAAAACAAAATTTTGGGAAAAACAGTTTGTTTTGTTTAAAAACTGTCAATCAGATGAATGAAGTTAATTAATCTTAATTGGTAAGTTTAATAATGGCATTGAAACCATAGATTATGGATTGGTGACTAAAAATCATTAATCTATGCTTTGAATAACATTGTGTAAGTTGATACAACCAACATGCGGTTTTAACATAAATTAAACCAGCGGCTATTTTATATATTTAATACAAGCCATTTTTTACAGCAACCGTATATACCGATCTGATAAATTTTAAACTATTAGTAGAAAAAAAAGCCAACAGTGATATGATGGAAGATTGTCACTACTGGATGCCGACCACGTGCGTCCTGCGATCAAATCTCAAAGGATGCTTTATATTGAAACGTGCAAGGAATTATAAATGCGATAGATTTTTAATTATCTCATAAATAGCGTTCACAGAAACCATATAGAGAGATAAGTGCTGATAAAATTTATTGATAAATAAAAATAATGATGTATTGGGGTTGCTTTTATAAGTTCATACCATTCCTTAGATACTGACTTTATTTTTAGGGATTACCGTCATTTGGATATCCTAAAGATGATTTTGTTAGTTGTATTTTCATGATTATGTGTGCATAGTATAACGAGGAAAGACTTGTTAAAATTCACCAAGTGCGCATTTATTGCCCAGCAAAATATTTTACTATGTTGAAACGAAACTAGTTCAACAGATTATCGGATATTATACATGTTACTGAAATCGTGCCATTTCTATACTGTACAGTTATCACTGCATAAATCCGTTTCTATGTTTGAAAAGGTAAAACAAACGCTAGTTTTCAAAAACCAATAGTTTTGCAGCGACAATTCAAGCAATACTTAAAAGGTGAAAAGTTCCGTATCGCAGCTTTTATTCGGTACAGTATCGGAGTGGCTCAAGACACGATCCTCAATTACTTTCTGATGCTCGCAGGCAATAAAGACTCGGGAACTGTTTTACGAGAAAAAAATATAATAAAGTTCGCTACTTTGCTGGAGTGCCCCAACTCTGGAGTGTGAAAGTAGTCGCCATAATAAAGTGCCAAATTAATGAAAGGATCTTAAGCTCCTTCAGGGTTATAAACCTTGGAGAGTTCTTACAAACTTGAGGGTTAAAAAGTAAGGCAAGTGGAGCGTGAAATAAGGTTTATTGGTTTAGAGCTTTATTTCGATTTTGATAGCGTTTTATTGAGTTTATGTGCTTATTCGGCTTGTGTACTTGCATAATAATAACGCATAGATAAATTATCGGTCTTGAAAATGTATCTATCAATCATTAATCTATGTGACAACGCTTGCAACAAGGCATCATGCGTGCACTGTCACAACGCTTGCAACAAGGCATCATGCGTGCACTGTCACAACGCTTGCAACAAGGCATCATGCGTGCACTGTCACAACGCTTGCAACAAGGCATCATGCGTGCACTGTCACAACGCTTGCAACAAGGCATCATGCGTGCACTGTGACAACGCTTGCAACAAGGCATCATGCGTGCACTGTCACATCGCTCGCAACAAGGCATCATGCGTGCACTGTCACATCTCAGGTAGCGAACTTACTTTACCGCAAAAACAAAACTTAAAGTTGTGTGACGAGCTCTTCTTAAAGATTTTCCGTTGTCCTGATTTAAACTAAACTTATCTACAGGCACAACAACTGAAATATTATATGGGTAATGTAAAAAATTATCCGATTATTATTAAAGATTAGTAAAAGACTTCAAGCTATTTTTATGTATTAAACAAATGATATGTAATACTGTATTAGAACATCGTTAAAGTCAGTCTTTGGTAAATCGAGAAGCATTGTGATGTTGAAGTATGTACTCGTATTTTTAATTCACCGAGTGTTGCATGTCGAAGCCTCATAAAATGTCTAATTATTTTACCCCCTCCCCCCCTCTTCCTCCTTCTCTTCGAGACGTTCCTTCTGATTAGGTAACATCATCCCTCTGTAATTGAATTAGAAAGTCTTCATTTTTTGCATAAACTTTTTTTCTTTGAGAATCTTTTCGTGAATTTAAATAAATTAAGAAGGTTGAGTATCATTCGAGTCGGGACACGTTTAATTATTATGATTCGGTGATTTTTAATTTCAATGCCTTAAGGTGGAGAGACGAGATGAGCGTTTTAGTGTGGAATGTAAATGTTGTTTAATGTCTTGAAAGCTTTTCTCCTCTCTTAACACTAAAAAATAAAAGGCTAAATAGAACTATTTTTTTATTATTTTATTATTTGTCTTGGTTATGCTAGTTGCCAAAATTGTCCAATCCAGTTTATCTTTTTGTCGTAAAATGTTCGATATTTTCATATTTTATTAACATAAAACAGTAATGTTAACATTTAATTTTTGACTTTGATATTATCATACGCTCAACTCCAACGCATTCAAATGTCTAAAGTAGTAAATCCTTTTAATAAAGACAATACTTGTGTACAGTCCATAACAAAAACAATATTATTTACCTGACTCTACAACATTAAAAAATGCCTATATTTCTACCTATTTACTATCATATACAAAATAATATAATTGGTTCAAGTACGTAGCGTTATTCGTCGTGCACTCCAATGAACAGTTCTCTATTCACAGAGCAATGTACATCTAATTGGATTCAATTAATTGGGACGTGATATTAGTAGAACATTTGTAGTATAGGTTGTTGGTGAATTCATGACCCTAATAACGGTAGACCTCGCCTCAAAAATATGGGTAGGACTAATTTGTTCATTTCGTTACGTTTGTTTAATGTGCTTCAAGATTTTATTTTCATTAGAATTTCCATCGTCTGAAGTTTTGAGTTTGGCTGATATTTTAAACAGAAATTCCAAATGTATACAATTGGTACACTTGATCTGCTGTTGAAAAATAGCTCAAGGCTTCGCTCGTTTAATATTTAATGTAGATACTCGGAGTGTAAAACTAACAAACGATCATATTGCCCAATGAGGAAGCAATCAATCAATTATTTTTCACTTCATGACTGATACTTTTGGTCTTTTTAATACCTTGACATCCTCACCAAACTCACAAGACCCTCACTATATTCCTCTTCTTTGTCTCTTGAATGAATTACTTTCATCTACATTAAAAGAAAAACGAAAATCTTACATAAAAGTTGTCTTCACGTAATTTATGTGTCCTATGTTACAACATTTTTCAGTAACTATTCATTCTTCATATAAACGTATAACATTAAAACTAGATGCACTGAGAGAGTGAGAGATTTGGGGATGTTTCGAGATTTAATTGAATTTTGTTGTTGAAATTGCACTCTGCTTCTGTTAAATTAGATTTTCGATCACTATTTTCCGAATAGCACTCCTGCAGGCTGTTTTCAATAGACGTCGGGTGAACAGTTAAATGTGATAATTTTTCAGAAAATGCAATGATCCTTCAGATTATATGGAAGAACTTTATTAGGTGTTTGGATAATAAAAAAATAGTATATGGCAAAAATCAAACCCCAAAAATTGATAAGGCAATGCACAACCACCCAATTTCGGGAAAGAACGTCAGAGATCAGTCGAAAGGATATGTAGATACGCTTAAGAAACTGAAGGGATCATGATCATCACACGAGATTAATTACAGGTTACAAAATGCCCATAAACCACTTCAGTATTTGCACTCACTGAACGGAATGTGTTTCAACGTAAACTGGAATGATACTTGTGATAAAATACTTCATTTTCTCGGACATTCGATCGTCATTCCTCGTCATTAATTATACATGTATCCCCGCAGTTCCAGAACTTCCTCGAACTTTAATTAACGCTATTCAATATTCAGATTCCAGTTGTACATATTTTACTGATAAATGAATATATTACATCATAAGACTACTCTGTACTGAAGTCTGTTACCAGCAGACGGCACATCTGATAGAAAGCGATACCGTCGCCAATTGATGCGACTATGCCCTTGATGCCTGGAATGCCAAGAGTACCGCCAATGCGTTTAAGATGACATATCTCTCGTGCAGGTCTAAGGTCTCCAATCCTTCGAAACAAAACACAGCGAACTGCTTAATGGCAGAAATAGAAAGGAGGGTAGTACCAACCTAGACGATCAGTCAGTCAGTTGTTAATGATGTTACACCAATGGTACCAACGCGTTGCCAACCCCACAGACGTAGTCTATTTTTATTTCAAAAACTTTATGCTGTAGTTGCGAATGATTCTTTAAAATACACGGTCTATACTTAAGATTCATTATAGTGTAAAATTTCGTGATTGACATACCTTCAACCAAACCTGCAAAAATATTGAATATTTTTGTGAAGAACATTCGTGATCATTCGTAGGTTTTTTTTCTGGAGTCTGTGATGTACTGTGTCTTTATTTATTAATATGTTTACTATTTATATATCTACCAAGTTCGTATGAGAGTCCTTGCCCTAGTTTCCTACTGAAGCAATTTGTCCCTATACTTTTTAGGTTATGAGCCTAACCGTTGATACGTAATATCCAATGGAAATGAGTGGAAGCAATCGAGACCTGTCATTGCATCGGAAGATCGATGCGACCATTCGATTAATCGAATTGTTCTCGAGATGATTCGATTAATGGCAATTCATTCGTTTAATTACATTCCCTGCAGACAGGCTCGATGGATTACTTATTGAGAGCGTTCAGGACTTTATTTCGGCTCTTACTAATTTTATTAACAATTCAACCTCAATGAGAATAGAATGCATTGTTTTCTGATGAATAATGAGATCAATATTAAATAATCTGTAAGGGAAAGCTCGTTGATTTAAGGTTTATGAAGGCTTTATTTACGAGCCCATGTAATTGAAAACCGACCTTTGTGTTTTCTAGAATTAATTATTTTCAATAGAAATTTTAATATGGGTTACTATAAGAAGTCGGTGAGTTTCAGCGTTCGTACTCCATTTGCCAAAATTACCAAACCCACTTTTTTAAAGGAAAAACGTTAAAGAAATGACCAATTCGAAGAAAAAAAGGTCTGCATTTCAAGAATGCGTCCGTCGCACATTTGATAAGAGGACGAAATGCAAAATGCGAAAAATAAAGTTGCTGGCGTAGACGAGGTCGGGCGAAATTAACGATTAAGTTTGAGGTTTCTGAATGTGGACTTTATTGCTTTCGTAATAAGGTCACGGATGATGGGAGAAACATTGGCGCCTTATATTGTAGCATTGGGCTTGGAGCCAGAATGTGGAAACGCAGGTTTTTACTGTATTTTTTCATAAGCGGCATGTTTGAATGGCCCTTGATTTCTCCATTTTTGTTTTCGTGCAATATAAAAGCTTCGTGACTGAAAGGGAGTAGTTTATGTTGTTTAATTATGGGTAACTTAATGGGAAAACTGGTAACCTCACTCTAATAGGGTTCAGAAAGAAGCGTCATCCTCTTCAACACTTCCCATTATTTAAAATAAATGTAAAAAGTTGTATTTTAAAATAATATTTATGTCTAATTTGAAACCTTATTAGAGTATTCGGCCCTTTGGTAAGCTGGTCCCAGCTAAAACTGAATCCGTTGGCTCGAATTAAATCGATCCTCTTGAGTCTTGTTTGCGTCTACTGACACGCTTTCATATTAACAAACAAAAATAAAGAAATAACAAGCAACAAAAAGCTGTTTATTAATATGACTTGTTACTGTGAGGGTTCATGTATGTTGCAAAGCTGTGAAAGAAGCACACAAATACAACTGAAATTGTGTATTTCCCCAAACATTTTATTTGTTCAAAATGAATATTACCTACTGCATAATTTTATTTAAACTCCAGAGGCAACCTTAGTTTTCTTTAAAAAACACTTCAATAGGAACTTGTAGTCCTTTTAACGCTTACAATAAATTTGTTCCTCACCGTTTGTTGGGAAACTTTAGCATTCCAACTTTGTTGTACGTAACGAGTAGGACTTTTAAAATAAATTTAACTATAATGGAGATAAAATATGTTTTATGGTTTACTGTAATCTTTACTAGTAATATAAACGTGAAAATATGTACTAATATTATAAACGCGAAAGATGTATGGATGAATGGATGTCTACTCTGTTACTCTTTCACGCAAAAACTGAATGGATTTAAATGAAACTTGACAATAATATATCATATACATCAGAATAACACATAGACTATAATTTATGTAATTTTATAAATATATATATATTTTATAAAATATTGTGTGAATTGTCCAAAACATAACGATAAATGTCAAGCAATTAAATATCCTATTAGAACTATTATATACTTCTATGGTGACAAAGTCGCGAGCAAAAGCTCAGGGCTCAAAAAAGTGTTTTCTAGTTTAGTTACTTTGCTTTATCTTTATATACGTAAGAATATTACATCACACGATTTGCATATTAAAATTAGGCCATTTTTTAGGTTTTTACAGGAATACAAAGAATCGGATGTTCTTAAAAGCATTATCTAACTACCTTAAATTAATTTAGACAGACACATCATTAATTTAGACAGACACATCATTCATTCATGCTAATCCATCGATGTGAATTATTTGCCCTAAAAATTATTCGACTCGAACAATTTATATAATAATAACACCGAAAAATCAATATTATTTTCTAAAGCTTAAAAACTTACTTGAACAGTGTTCTTCATTATTGTTGGCTACTAATATTCTAATCCTATGTACAAATATTTTCGAATAACGTAACGATGTTCTACAGTGCGATAATCGAGAGAAAAACATTTTGTCGACAATCTTAAACTTAAGTTTTGTATCTTACAATATCATCAATAGATTGAACTGAATATAAAAAGAAACGACAGATAGATAAAACGTATGTCTGTATATGAAATATGATGTTTCGGTCTAGACAGACAAAAAGACAGGTCAAAGTTCTCTGAAAGTTGCTGGTGACATAAAGTTTAAGTAAAAACGAGAGAAAACATTCATTGGAGACGAAATAAATGCATTTAAGGTACTTTGTTTTTAATACAAGCCTTCACCCACGCCTCTGCCCGCGTATTATTTGGAATTTTATAAATAAATTTAAGCTTAGTGCACCCGAAAGCCTATTCTATGTATTGATAAAGAGATCAAAGAGCAGTGTTTCTGAAGAACTCTCTAGAAAACAATATCACAAAACAGAAAACTACCAAGTGATAGTATAGAAACATCTAAACCAAATAGTTGTTTATTGGCACCGTTTTTATTCGCGACTTCTTGACTGTAGATTCCCTTAATTATTCGTCGGGAACCTAACATTTTTTAAGGTTGGAAAATACCATTTGTTTTTAATCGAGGTGAATATATTTCTGTGCCAAAAATCCAAATTCCTTGAGCCGTTTTTGTGTGATTTAGTAACAAACTTTAAAATTTATGATGTTCAAAGGATTGTAGGTAAATTACAAATGCGTAGATAAATGTTAGAATACA
The DNA here is from genome assembly GCA_949316135.1 of Choreutis nemorana. Classification (NCBI taxonomy): domain Eukaryota; kingdom Metazoa; phylum Arthropoda; class Insecta; order Lepidoptera; family Choreutidae; genus Choreutis; species Choreutis nemorana. Next base: position 9,744,562 of record OX438598.1, read on the forward strand.
ACGAACAGTGGAACAATGGCGTATAAACGGTCACGCGCGCACTGTTGTCGCGCGGACGTGACTGGTAGCGGGCACTGGATTCGATTCCCGAACAGTAATCAAATCAATCGATCCTACCCTTGTACTTGTCATGTACTGAAGGCCTGACCTGACAATTCTGTTCTGTTCTTAACCTAGAAAACAGTATGAAACACAGCGATAAAACAGATTCCAGTAAAGAAATCTGTCAGAAGTCGTATTCAATTTCAATTGGCAATTAACTTTTATTCAATGTCATGTGTTGAAAAACTGAAAAAATGAAAAAATATTTATTTTCACCAAAACATGTTACATAAACATTAGTATGTCTTTTGGTCCCCTCACTAGGCAAGCCTGTATCGAGGGAACCTGTTACTAGGTTTAACAATATTATTCAAACATTCCTTTCGGCAAACATTAATACTTTACATGATAGTAGTTTTGCAAAAAATAAATACCAATAATAAATATAATTAATTCCATGCTTCAGGCAAAACCATAAATAAAATAAAATTCATCAGGTCGATTCTAATTAGGTACTGTACATAGTTCTATGAGTAGATAGTTAAGAGATTCTCGGTTTCCATATAGGTTAAGGTAACTAGCCATTTGTAAATAATGGTTTTTACTTCGTGAAGGAGTTTATTTCTTATATTGCAGTGTTTTGCTACTCTGTTGTAAATGTATAATTTTATATATGGTCCAATCCGCATAGCAAATTTTGTATTGACTTGGGGTGTTGGAAGATGGTATACTCTACGTTTACTAATCTGGTCATAGTTAGTTATATTATTATGGTTATCTTGGTAAACTGTTGCTAATTTAATTAAAAACACATAGTAAAGTTAAAACTGGTGGAGCTAGTAAATAAACTTAGAATTCTGAGCTTTAGAGCAAAGTAATTACTTAAATATATTTACAAAACTTTTGGATGAATTTAGTAATTCCATCCTCTTTCAAGCCGTTAGTTTAATATTATAAATAGGTACACATTTTGAAAATGTATTTATGTATGTTAATTGCGGTTAAAACAATCTATAAAAATCGAAAAATCGATCGGTTTGCATTAGGTATCGACTTATGATACAAATACTTTTATACTATTTTTAAAACGATAAAAATGGCATGACGACACAGTTAAATCAGAACGGAAATGGAAATAAAATTGAAACATCTTCGTCTTCGCTGAGTTAAGTTCTCAGTTCTATTTTAAAACGTAATCATCTTTCAACAGTTAGATATTGTTTCCTTACATTGAAACGTGTTTACGAATAAATGCCAAATACCTGATACAAAAAAACATGTTTTGTTAAAGTCTTATATGTTAAAGTATTCAGTAAAATTAATTGTCTGTTAATGAGGTTATATTAATTGTTTTGTTTGAAATGAAATAAGGGATATGTAATCTTACATCACATCTGATTTTCATGTAAGTAATTGAATACCCTCAAAAAAGCTACATTTATTGGCACTAACAGGGGAATTTTGTAATATATGATTATAAATATGATTTTTTTTATTTTTTTCTCACATTACATGACGGACATACAACTAAAATTACTATTACCTATTTAGACTTAACACGTCATGAAAATGAGAGACTGGCGTCCTTACTAAGGTAGCTAAACCCCGAGTTACAAATCACCAGGCCCTCACAAATGAGTAAAATTTGTATGCAAATAAAAGGTATGCACACCATTGGCCCGTAAGACAAACACTCGTAAAATCTCATCTAACTTTTGTCTAACTAATTGTAATGAATACAAAATAGATACAAACATAACAAAGAAAAGGATATTAAACCGTCGTGAAATTAAGATGTAGAACTATAAATATTATTTAGATATCACAAATACCTCAGTTTTACGATTTTCCAAAGAGATACAAGGCTACTGTGAAAGCACAGTAAAAAGACAGTTCGTAGAACATGTCCTGTATTTAATTAAAGTAATACGAGGAGCGTCATGATTATGATATTTAGTAAATAAGCCGAATTTAACCCACGCGACGACTCTACGTTTCCGTGAAAATATGTTCATGTCATTCGTGGTTTTTCCGACAACATTTTGTTTTCATATTTTCACTGCTTCCCTATACCTCCGAGACCTCTCTACGAGTCAGATTTTAAGTTTGCAGTTTACCAAAATCGCTGAAACGTGATTTTTAGATTAATACCTGCCTCTCGTACACTGAATTTCTAGCTGCGGTAATACTCAAAGGATTTTTAAAGAATTTATAGTTAGTAGAAAAGGATTTTGGTAAAAACATAAATAATATTTTTAATTGGGAATTTCAATTGGAATAAAAATCTCTAGTCAAGAAATAACTTGCAGAGGCTCCCTTGAAACAAATCGGAGCGTTGTTTACATTTAATAAAATTCCAGGAACGCGAACGGTCAATTAGTCAGGACGCACCCCTGACCTGAAAGGGCTTGACAACCGGCTGTCTGTTGAGAAACAGAACGGCAGACAAGTGACGGGCTACAAGCAGGGAGATAATTAAAAGCTGTGCCCTCAACGATTTACGAAAACTAAACGGAATTAGAAAGATATTGGTCGTTTTCAACATTTTAAACCTATTGTTTTATCCTCTTTTTTCTACAATGCTCATGGTGGACTGTTATTTTTGTAAAAGATATGCATATGAAAGGTATTTCTATTCTTCTTTCTCTTCTGTTCGCTAGATGGACTAATATTTTTGCAGTAAACTAAATAGTTTTCTTCGCTTTTTAGTAATGCGACATTTTGTTCATATGTGTAGATTGACATTTTAGTAATGTTTGGCAAATATTAAATACAAGGTACGAGAGAAAATAATTCATTTTATTAACAATGATTTTGGTGTTTTGTTTCAGGTAAGCTTGAAATTACATTCGTAGAACGTTATTGCATGTAATGTAACAAGGTAAGCAAGCACGAATATGATGAAATCTTATATGTTGAACCAGTGTTTTATGTATAATAACGACCGCTACAAACGTGTTCCAAATAGAGTCCATAATAAGACGGTATTTAAGAAAATCGACCCTGGAAGAACCTATTAACTGTACCATGTTATAGGTTATTACGTATTGTTTAAGTACAATATGACCAGTGTCAGATCAGTAGGTAAGTAGATGGGCTTGGCCAGTCAAGTATAAATCATTCAATAAAACACAGTGGATGCGTTTGTAGGAATGGCCGGCCGTGATAGCATTTATTAACAATTTCCGTCTTATATAACCACCTCGTAGTCGGACCTTAGACGGAAACTTATTGTGTCGTGTTGCTTTGGGTTGCATCAGAAGAAAATTTCCATACATTTCATGCTTTTTGATTCAGAAAACCAAGGTAGGTAAGGGGCATATGTGGGTATGTCGTTTTGAAATGTGTCTCTTACCATTCTATAGTATGGTAGTATTTTTTAACTGCATGTTTGTATAAAGGAGGTAATCTGCGATACAAATGTTTTTGATTTTAATCAATATTTAGAATGATTCAAGGTGGGCGTAAACTACATGTTTAAAAAACGAACTAAAGAAGTCTCAAGCAAAAGTAAACTTGTTCCGTTTGGCGGTTTTAATTTATGTGACTGATGAATTCTGAGATTCAATAAGCTCTGCAATATTAATTTGGACATTGGACTGGATTCCACTGCTAAATAACTATCCCATGATCAATTCACCATCGAGCGAACATTTCCTAGCCACATTAATCGAATAGCTCAATGGTATCGAAAACATTTAAATAATTTATAATCGGTCTGCTTATTGTGTACCGGTCAATTTGTATCATTGATTGCATTATAGTTGAGTGGAACTTCTTTTAGTGTTCATTTAAATGAATTAAATTAAAAATTAATAAATGGTTTTCAGTTGTATTGAAAGGGAACATATTAATTTACATACATTTATTTATAATTCATCAAAGCATAGTTGGAATGCACACGTAATATTTACTTTATGTGCTTGAATATCTATGTTGTCTAAATTAAAATATAAATGCATATGGAATTTCAATTACAGCGTATTTCGAAGGCATCCGTAACTATTCCTTGAAATAATTAATACTTCTTTTAAGTTTTGCAAACCAGATTTCGTTTAATTAATAAAAGTAAAAGTACCTTCTCAAATCTAGCTAAAAGGTTTAAATTCAAGAAACTTATATATCTGTTGGGTTGTCGATTTTAGAATCAGCTCGCTAATTCATTGGGAAGTCGATCTCACGGATTATCGGCGTTTTGACAAGTCGTAGGAAGTAGTCGCCTGAAATGGTAAGGCGGAAGTTAATGCTGGGACGCCATCACACAGAACCGTAACACGTAATTGGTAAAAAAATTTTTGGCACAATGCAATTTTCGCACTGGAATCGAGATTTCAGTGCGAACAAAAGTGTATGAAAAAAATGTTAATGATGAAGAGGTAAAAGAAACTATTTGATATCATTTCCCGTTAATGTTTTTGGATAGCACCGTACGTACGTACATAAATAACTTTTATATGGTAAAAAAATAACACTTTCTTTCGTGTGTAATCGAATCTGCAATAAAATTCTATGACAAGAGCAAAGCGTGCACTTTGTAATTCAAGTATTTACACTTTTGTTATGGTCCCTGGTTGTGGTTCAAAGAAAACAGTAGCTCGTCGCTGTAAAGCAAGGTCGCGGTATAGCTGTTTTGTTCTTTTGTTTTCTATAATAAACTGTTTTTTTCATGTATTAATTTCACTCGCCTTCGCACATAACCTGGTAGAGTTAAGGTTAATTCTTTCAACTGTTTGCAGCTAAAACATCAGTCATAAATTCTTAATTATGAAGAAGTGTCTAGAAATTCTGTATTTTTTTTTGATCGTAGCACTAATATGGTTTACATTCGTCACAGTGTAATAAAATCCTCTTGTTCGATTTATTTCGTGAAATAGTTGGCTGCTCCAGTTACAGAATATGAAACGAGCTGAATTTCAGTAGCTACGCGATATTTCAGTTAAATTATGTTACATTTCATTTTATCAGAAGGAACAACATCAGCGGAGTTTCAGTGGAAACACTTTGTAAGTGAGGTTAAATTTTCTCTTTCTATAAGTATTCTGCTTTTGAAGTGCTGTGTAAAAATTACGTTGTTAAGGAAATCTTGATTGCTTTCGTATGCTAATTTTGTGGTTTGAATTGAATTTTCTTTTCTATGCAAACAGTTTATTTAAGAGTTTCGGAGAGAAATACTCTAGTACTGTAAAAAACCTGCGGTTTTGTTATTTCACTTCGTCTGTTTACCTTGTCTGCCCCTTTTTGGTAATTAAAGATTTTAATAGTTATTTTATGATTTAATATCAAAATTAAAAATCTCTATGTTTTGGATGACGTAATAATTTATAGGTAATGTCTGTCTTAAAAAATGAGTCACATGATTGAGAGAAATTTAATGTTAAACAGTACCTGTTAATGAGATAGTTAAATGCTGGTAGTTATTAATATTTATAGTTATAGTATCGGTATTTCAAAGCGCATGGAACAGCGTGGAAGTGTTGTCAAGTCCTGGTCGATATTGGAATGCAATATCGATGGCACGTATTCAAATTATGGTCCCCGGCATGCGACACCGACCGAATACTGGACGCATCTTGACGTATATAATATTATATAGCCTTTATTGATGCCGTGTCTTTGAGATACAGACAAAAAATTTACTACTGTAATTTTAATTGTAAATTTTTGTTTCTGTCCTCTTTATCTCTATCCAGTGTCTAGCCCTCTTTTGACCTGGACCTCCTCATTTTACTAGGTACTTGTTTTGTTTATCTTCCATCTGACATGAGTGCAATATTGCTCTTTTTTATTTAAGCCTACTTGATATTTTTTTTATACATCATAAGCAAACAAGCAGTCGGTTCACCTGTCGCCTATTGATATGACAATGTCCTTGATGTCTGGAACGCTTAGAACACCACGAAAGCCTTCCCTATGTAGGGATAAAGATGAAATATGTCTCGTGCTGGTAATTGCAATGGCTCTCCAATCCCACAAATCGAAACACAGCGGACTGCTTCACGACGGTAAAAATAGAAATTGAGGTGGTACCAACCCAGACGATCTCGTACTTAGATCTACCACCTGTCTTATGTGTGTGTGTGTGTGATCTACTATAATAATAATCAATATAAATTCGTGATGTAAAAATTTAGTACCCCTTTTAACGAAAATTACGAAAACGGGGGAGTATGGAGGCACAATTAGTTCTGGCACACCCACCACTGCAGCTCTTGTTCACCAGGATGCTTGGGGGCCAGGAACAGGGATCTTTGATGCAAGAATCAACAAATAATGCATCTGTGCAATGACGCACAGATGTCTCCAAATTTTTTTACCGTAACTACAGATTGTAACATTTCTTTCATCTTTCTCACCGCATTTCTTCCGTGAGCATTACAACTGTTTTGACAATTAAATTGTATTGATACGTAAAAGTATTAAGTTATCATTCTATCCTCACCCTTTTACGGCTGAGCGACTGACTCGATTGTGATGAAATTGAAAGCTACATTTCCTATAACTCAAACCGGGCAAACACAAGTGACCTCCTATAAACAAGTTATGACTTAATTTTATCTTTTTCTTTGACTGTGCTTCATAATACGTTAGACAGGGACATCATTGCGTACGTTGTTTCTATTCTGTATGTTACAAAGCCAATAATCTGTCAAGGCTACTTTCGACTGAAAAAATTAAAAGGTTATTTTAACAAAGTTCTAAAACATCACTTTTTGTTAAAGTCTAAAACTAAAGTAGCCTTTTCAGTACATTTATTATTATATGTTCAGTAAATTGGCTTTTAAGACGTAGGTTTCATCTTCCTCAGGAAAGTCGTTGTCATCAGTCTGATTTTATAATGCGAATTTATTTCACCTCAACAGGCATTTATGGTGATGTATGTAGATTTAAAGAGGATCTCTCTAACGAAGAGATTTTATGTTACGTAAGGATTTTTAGAAATGTAAATTAGGGTGCTGCGTCGGGATGTGTATTTGTTCGTTTGTAAATTGGAGTGCCGATTCGAGATAATGGCAAAAAAGCCGAGTGAGAGATTTCGCAAATTCTTATATAGGTACTTATTTATATTCTCTTGTCCTTTTCACGATTAAGGCCAAACGAGAACGAGGGTTATAATTTTAACAGGCGTGTATGTACCAATAAATGTATGTTCTTGCTACTATTTTAATGTACTTACAAACTAGTTATTTAATATATCTGTAGTAACTAGGTAGATTAGTTGGAATGCATTATACATATATATACATAAATAGTAGAACAAGCAATTTTTAGTACAGAATTATCTGAGGCACTACAGAATCGAGCCCTTAAACTATTGGACATAACAAAAGTAATTCCAAAGAACTCCCAGTCACGACTACTTAAACATCTTTACGACCATCTTACGGTGTCATTGTTTTGCTATTTTGATATTTTCGCTCACATGAAACTGGATCGTGCCATCGTTTCAGCTGAACTTCGAAAGATATAACTCTCCTTATCACACCTTCGAGTAAGTTGCCTTGAAAAACGGAGACAACTGTATATTTGTAAGTTAGTGTGAGGTGGTTCATTCTTAATTGAACGAAATTGCGGGTTAGTAGTTGCTAAGACTAAATATATCGGTGCTTGGACCTTCGCAAATGGCGTACTTGTCTAGCACTTTATAAATGTATCCATTATTTCTGAGACACTTTGTCACTCTACCTTTCTCGTTGGGCTATATTCGTTATGGGCTTAGTCGCGTAAGCATTTGTCCCTTTCGAGTCCTTGACAATTAATTCGGGATTGTATTGACGGAAATCTGAGAAGATATTAAACATTTGATTTAGGTTTTGGTACCATTACGATCAGTAAAGTAAACAGACAAGTAATTACCCGGACGTATTTTAAACAATATAATACATAATTACATATATAAGTAGCTGTAGAAGAGTTGTACAAAGCTGAAAATGTTAACAGGAAATCGGTACCTTGCTATATATATAAGGATTTAGTTTTTTTTTCCAAGATTCGAGTTTTTCATTTACAGTTAATGGTTAATGGAGTGCATCAATCCAGCTGCTTACGATTAAGGAAACGTAATAAATCATGCACATAATAGTGATTGACGCATCAAAATAGGAAACTGGTTGAGTAGGTTATGTTATATGTAGTTAGGCGAAAAAAAAATACGGCCAAGTGCGTGTCAGGCCAGGCATAGAATAGGGTTCCGTAGTTTAATTGTTATGTTTTTTTTATTTTATATTTTGCATGTTTACTTATTGTTCCGTTATTTTTGTACGAAGTATTTTTGTACCAAGTAAGTGAACTTTACAAGATAGGCCTCTATAACTCCTGAATTCACGAATTTATCAAAGCTGCTATAGTTTTCCGTTAAAGTTTATCACATGGACTACCATCGTGAGTTTTTTCAGATTTTTCGAGCTAGCCGTTTAGCTTTTAGAGTGTGGGGGAAACCCCCTATTAAAACAAAAAAATGCGCTTTAAAGTTCTCCCAAACGGATACCTAAATAAAAAAATTGTCATAGCAACCTCGCAATTTTATAAAAGACCTCTCTCACGATACTTCACAACACGGGGTAGACGCGAGAAAAAAAATCTTTCTCCCTTGAATTGTAGCGGAAGTGCCTCAAAAAATTCAATTTTTCATGATTTTATTTTAGCACTTTTCGACGCGGTAAATACACAGATCCATGCCAAGTTTAATCCTTCTAATACTAACCCCTTGGAAGGTAAGCCGAGGACGGACGGACGGACATGACGAAACTATTAGGGTTCCGGCCGTGAACGACGGAACCCTAAAAACTGGCTAAATGCATTTCGGAATTGTACACGGAGTACAATGTGACTAAAAAGGTTCCAAAGTTGAGGCGATTTAACTTCGAGCAATTAATGAAATCAAAAAGCCTTATATTTCATACTCCTTAAAATCTCTTTAAAAGAAAGTAAAGGCCAGTGATGTCCAGCGCTGTCTATTATCTGCTACACGCCTCCAGCAAACGCCTGCTATTTTAGTTTTGCCGCCTGACCATCTTGTCTTAGGTTTTCCACTTTTTCTTTGCCCTGATGTCCCTGGGCATGACGTTGTCCATGTGGTCCAGCGGTTATCGTTGAGTTTTGCTACATGTCACCGCCATTTTAACTGTGAGAAGTTAAGAGCTAAAAATGATTAGGTATACGATTTTTTTAAACTAAGTAGAGATCCGTTGTAAAATCCATGAAGCAGTTTAAGTGTTTGTACAGGTGGCCAAAAATAAAGCTCCACATTACAAGAGCAATATCAATCCTTATCCTGTACAACTGAAGAACGGTAAAAAGCAAAAACAGTTGGGTTGATCCATGGCCGTGTACTCTTGCTTGTGTTTCTGTTTAACTTTTAACATTTTAGAGGTGGTAGTGATTCCAATATCTTGATATCTTGTTAGTTATTTATTCAACAAATAATGTATTGTTTATTTTTTAAGCTAATTTACGAATTAGTATGCATAAAGAATGATTTACAGTTTCTCAGAAATTAGTGAAAAAGTATCAAAAAATCATCTCATAGTTAACAAAAACAATCAATATTACTCTATTACAATTTACTTACTTTCTCTATTACAATTTTACCAAATCGACAGCGTAATTACAATGGTATTAATTTAGTAATTAGTTTCCAACCCGACACAGCTAGCCCGCCATTATAATAATTTTGAAACATAACCTTACTTTATTGGTTGATAAAATATTATATGATAGCATTGCCAAACCAAATCCATAACGCACAATAATATAGGTTAATTTGCCTTGTTTACTCCTGGCGGCAATTAAGTATGAATGACAGAGACGCAGGCACTGGCCACTGGTTTGAATTTAAGTATGTAATGTTGAATGCAGGATCCTAATAGAGTTTGTGAATATTAAGCCAATATTAGGTTGATTTGAATGGGCACTTACTTTATTTTATGTTCCTCCCCTTTTAGTAATATTATCAAATGGTATTGCTGTCGAGGGAGACGCGTTCTCATTTTCTAGTAAATTCTTTGAAAACTTCAGACAGGTACACTGTTCAAGAGGATAACTTTCTTCAGCAAATAAATTATTCGAAATTTTTAATTCGAAAAAGTCTGCAAAGGCTGCAATTTTCTATACTATTGAAAGAAAGAACTCCGGAATAAAATAAAATAAAACACGAACATACTTATTGGTTAATGTAATTTTATGGTTAGGAAGAAGCGAACATTAAAAGAAAAAACACTAAAATATTAATTTGCTACATTTATAACTACATCAAAATATTTTTCATAAACGAGCATAGAAAAAGGAGACGTAATCGTCGTTCAGTTTTAACTACATCACCGTAAGGATGGAGAGCATAATTAAAACATAAGGCCTTTTTTTGCTGTTTAAAAAAGATCCCTAAAACTGGAACTTGTTTAGGGCCTTTGTTTGACAAAAATTACGCCACCTCTCCCGAACTTTTGTTTAAATGTTAAACACAATCCTCAAAAGGGATTTTTTCAGAATTCCCTTCAAAATATTCCGATGTTCCGTGAACATTATTTACAATTCATTTTGGTAGTTATTATACGGCTATAACCGTGTTACGGTGACTTTTTACGTTTAGGAATGTCTCAGGGAGGTATTTTTATTTATTCATGACCTAGAAGGGTCGGTTCACGCTTCGCATGATGCGATTTATTCGTCAGCTTTATAAATCTTTGATGAAAATTACCAACTGTGCCGTGAGGGGGCGCCGCACATGCTACCCTTCCTTCCAGTCAAAGAAAATACCTTTTCTTTAACATAAGTCTCGATGACGTCATGTACAATATTATACCATTAGGCTCTGCGCCCACGAAAGATTTTTTGTAGGACCGATAATCAGGCCGATTTTTTCTGTTATGACCAAATTTGTGACTGATTTTTATAGGAATTGGGTTTTTCTCTATTGCAAAGAGTATATTCTATATTTCACTTGCAAAAAATCGGACACAGACTTTTTGGTCGTGGGCGACGAGTCTAAAATTGTGATAGATACTACTTTTTTATATCTTCCTGAAATTAATGAATGGATTGCGTTGTACGGTTTTATAAGTTTGCACTTCGCTTCGCAGTTTAAATTTCATAACCTGGGCTCTTAAAAAAAAACTGAAGCAATTAATTGGGAGCGAATATAGGCGGCACTTAAATTTTCGGTTCACGCTCCATTTTTGTCAAAGAATTAAAAACTTTTTATTACAAGAGAGCAATATTAAAATGATTTTTTACACCAACATTTTTTTGTGAAAATGGTTAGAATTTGAGGTGGAGGTAAACTTCACAGTTTTTTGTTGGAATTGTTCTTGTTGTTACGTTTTCGCATCACTTATTCCATTATTCGATGCAGAAAGAAAGGACATTATTTGATTAAGGAAAGGAAGAGAACTTTTTTGTGCTAACAACGTATAAAGAAACGTACACTTGTGTTGTCAAGGGACTCTAAGACATTTGTTTACTTTGGTATTAAATAAGCAAGAAATGTAGCAAAGTTTTAAAATTCTTTTTTTCTGCTCTTAAATATTTCAAGTGTTACTCCTGTAACATTTTTAAACTTAACGCGGTAGAGAACTCGTTATGTTAAGAAGGTACGAGTATATGTCTGTTTATGAATTTAATTCTTCATATAATGTCTTGGGAAAACTCACACAATTTGCCTTAGTTCCAAATTATGTTACACCCAGTACTGTGGGGGAATGATATAGTTTTTTTTACTGAACACTACGAACAAAAAAGCAGAAGGGACATCTAATAGAAAGCTGTCTATTGTCATGTCGATTCCCTTGATTTCTTAGAATGCAAATACGAGTAGCACCGCCAATACGTTACCCGTGTAGAGGTACAAGATGTTACAACTCATGCCGGTAATTACACTGGCTCTCCAATACTTCAAATCGGAACACATCAGGCTGCTTCACGGCAGACATAAAAAGCGAGCTGCGAACTGATGTGTATTAAATACATATACATATATACATATTATACTTTAATCGATAATAAGAAAAGGAAAAAGATTTCTCATAGGTTTATTCTGCCCATTACGAATAAGATTCTCGCAATTCGCGACGACCGACATCGCAGGCATCATCGAATTATATTGTTTGGTAGAACAAAATACAATGAAAATAACCATCAATATCATCTAATTCTACAGGCGCCGATTGACAAAACATCTGTTATACCGAGAATAACTACCGTACCAGGCAACCAGCAGCCAGGCAGGACAGGGCAATATTGCAGTCAACAAACTAAAAGCTTAATCCACAGCAAGAGTTATACATAACCAGTCAGACTTTATACATACCTTATATTAGGATTGACTGCATTATTCCTGGTTAAGCTTTTATAAGGCCAATTGAACACAATTCTTTAAGCTGTACCCGAAACAAAATGTTTAAAAAGATAAATTGTTAGATAGACAGACAAGCAATTAAGAAAAAGGGTAGCGAAATAAGATAAATTAAAGCAACCTCCCAAGTGAAGTCGACTAATGTATTTTTTTAATTACTTAGTTCCAAAAAGCTTAGTTTAATACAGTTGTGACGAAGACTCTGTACATATTTCACACTTTAGTACACTTTTGGGATTAAGACTGGCCAAGGAATTATTTGGAATAAAATGTTAGAAGTATATTTATAAATACAGCCCGGTTGTAAGATAAACAGTCGACGCAGCCTATTAACGCTTGCAACATTAAGTGACACACAAGCAACTTGCTTTGTCGACTTAATCACCTTTGATTTCATACAAAAATAATAAATCTATCCTCAGACTCTACCTATTGAATCTACTTATGATCTGTTTGTTATGTTTATAACGAATCTATTTTATCTATTAAAACAGTTTCGTTGTGTTATATAGATCTGACAGTTGTTTTAGTTTAATGAAATTGCTTTATTGATTTTGCTTTTATGATATTTGTATTTCCCTACCATTTTAATACAAAGTCAATATCATCTGTCACCGGATTTTATACCTTCAGTTGAAATACAGGAACGTTATTATAAATCCGAACAAATGATAATCTTATGGCCTTTATTTTAGATCACGTTTTACAATACGACTCACTCAACGTGTGTCAAACAAAGATTTAATCATAATTAATTTATCAAAGTTTTCAGAGATTTTAGGGAGATTGTTTTAATAAAACTATGCATAAATTAAACTTTGAAAGTATTCGGTAAAGCAGGAGTTGAGACTGCAGTGTTTAAAATGAAGTTAATTTAAAAATCTTCAGAAAAACTGTAGCGACTGGTATTCTTGGAGAAACATTGGGATTTATGTAGAAGGAGAACTGCGACGTTCCACCGCGGATTTGTTTGCCTTATGAATATTAAAGTTGGTCCAAAATTGAAGGAGCTCTCTAAAATCTCTTAGTACTTTGTTATTCCCAACTGAGAATGACGTCACAGAAGATAATGAACTCCCCCAAAGTGTTGTTTCTAAGGAATTATTAATATTTCCTTTCCGTTTCAGAATTGTACGTGTCTCGCTTTAATGAAATGCTTGGCAATTGGGCTTATTAACGGTTTTTACACTGGTAGGGCAATCGAATTAGGAAGCTAAAGGTACTCGAGGGTTGGAACTTTTGTTACTTATACCTTTTCAAGTTAAGTTAAGCTAAGGTAATCTGCTCCATTTTTGACCACAAGGTCATTAATCGTTTGGAGAGATTTGGCTTAATGCTTGACAAAAGACTTTTGATGACTACCAAAATACTATCCGTACCTTTATTTATTTTAATCCTAACCCATAAAGGTATCGTTGACAGGGCCTACAAATAAATCGTTCAAAAAGTCCCTTGTAAAACTGATGCCAAGATAAATGCTATATTTCGATACCGACCCTAACATAACATGTTAAGGAAAAATTGATGATAACATGGTTACATTCAGCTTGTTTTTCTAGTAACCCAAATAATGTTCATTACGCGCCCCGATAACAAACATTCTTGAGATAACACGTAATTAGCTTTCATAAACTCGTTAGTGGGGTATTGTAACAACTGAACTACATCCTCCACTTGTAACTAATAAAAATATGTCACTGCAATGTTTTTGTGACAAACAAATTCGGCTTAAAACTACTAATCAAAAATTTTGATGCTTATAGGTAGATACATATTTAATTAAACTGTCCACAACCACGGAGCAAAAACTTGTGTTTGTCCCAAAATTACTTGCTATTTAATAGTCGGGATTCGATCCCGGAACGAACTAAGGTAGGGTTACCAACATAGTTTTCAATTCATCCTGGTAAATGAAAAATAATGAAGCAAAGTCTGTCTGAATGTATGGTCACGATAATATCAAAAACTGCCGACGGGGTTCATAAAACGGATTTTACCAATCAACATTATATTCTTGGGGATGGTTTTAATGTATAATTCGTTAAGGTTTTGTGTAAATTGATTGAAATATGACGATGTTTGTTGGAAGATATCGGAAAAAATCAAGCCATCTGCGAGGTTTTATCGAAAACGCTGCCTAATTGAGATTTATCAAAACAATGTATGGTGAGATTGTTTTTATTTAAAGGTATATAAAAAACATAATAAGGTAAGGTAAGGTATAATTGGTAAGCGATAATTGGTTCTTCATTCTAAATGCTAAATTTTCTGCGCAAAGCTTAGGCGCTAGACAACAATAAATTGTTCACATTTTTTTGTTGTTGTGGGAAGTCCAATCGTTGGATTTCACATTTTACAAAACCTACATTTTTATCATTATATGTACTATAATATAATTTTGTTCTACGTAAAGTTTAGGTATTTAAGTTCTTGATAACCTTTGGCTCTTTAATGTTCTAAATACAATATCTTTCACATGTCAAAGTCAACCCCTGACATTCAATAGATAAAAATAATACTGCAGAAAAACATCGTTTGTTTCGTGATTTGGTAAAAACCCAAAGTTTAAAAGGTTAAATGGATCATAAATAATTCTCTCTAAAGAAATCTCCAATATGAAGAAGTAAAGTTTGTATGTTCGTCTGTAAGAGGTCTGAAGAAGATTTGATATTTGAAACTATTCATTCGATTAAGTAAAAAAAAAACAATATTTACAATTTTATTCATAAGCTACGCTTTGTAAGAAAATAAAAAATAATACTTTTATACAGATAAGTAAGTCAAAGGCAATAAAACCTATTCTAACTTTTTTTACAAATTGGATTAAATTGAATCATAATTGTTATTTTAGCACTCGATATGGATTTAAAATTAAAAAAGAAAAGTATCAATACCTTAATTATCATAGTATCATATTTTTATTAAATATATCGCTGACTTACGAGACCTTAACATCAAACATCTGTAAAAAGGAATTACCAAAAAATATTTCAAAAGAAACATTGTCTGGCAGATAATATTACCTACTTCCTGACAAAATTGAATATTTCTCCAAACAAAGTAAGCCCAAGTTATGGAGTATCGATGTTATTTCAGAAATATATTGTTCTAACACTGCCCTCCTAAATTCTCTCTTTAAATTAGCATAGCGTTCCCTGCTCCATTTTTTGCCACGCTGTAAAATTACTGTCTGAATCAAATGTAAGGAGCAAGCGTGGGCGTTTTAATTTATTAAAAGGTTTCTCTTTTCTGACATTTGTAATTGAACTTAACTGAAAACGAAATGTTGTTTGTTATTTTTCTATATTTAATCTTCTTCACGTAAAAAAAGGTATTTTGCGGATTTCAAAAAACATAACATTGTTTTGATAGTGCTGCAGTATTTTAAGTCAACGATTGGGTTTTTAGATAACTAAGTTGTGCAGTTTCTAACTGTTGGTCAACGATTGTGCTATAGTTGTTTTTTTGTATTAGTTACAATAACGTTAGTGGAACTGCTGTTTAATTAAACTTTTTGTGTTAATTACCTAGAGGCGTTTGTTTTTGATAAACTTTCAAAACGTATACAATTTATTACTAGAAACTTTGTGTCGAGTAGATGGTATATTTTTAAAGTTATATGTTATCTGAATAAAAATAGTCAAACATATATCCTCCTGTTTTCTAGTCGGTTAATAAGGTTCGATATCTCGTTACTTAAACTCTGGCTATAAACAAGGGTTAGCAGATTTATGCGGACTCTCGCCCACCAGATGGCGTGCCCTGAGCAGAAACTTACAAGATACACACTTTATTCAAGAATACGTTTATTTACTTATTAGAAAGAGGGAAAACCTCTTAATATTGCTTTTACAATATTATTTTTACCAAAATATCCTAAAACAAAATCCTCTTGAATTGACTGGTTGCGTAGTTTATCCAGTATGTCTGTCCACTACTGCAACTCCTGATAACCAGGATCAACATTGGCATTCTTAAGAATAATTAATGCTGCCAAAGGAGGTGATAAGTAAGAAACGATTTGATAACATCCTAAGAATGGTAAATAAGAGATCAGTTTGCTGATCTTGAATGATGAAATCTTGAATGAGAAAAAAAGTTTTACACTCATAAAACTTCAAATCAACGAAAACCCAGTAAATTGTGATCGAATGTCATAATTTCAGTATACATTTCTTCTAACTTCTTATAACAATATATTTAGCTACGCGGCCTTATTTCATGTCCTGTGAGCCGGCTATAAATAAGAGGCGCAGGTTATTGCTTCGCCGTATAAGTTATTCGTAAACATAAAATCCATAGGACGCAAGTTATATACGAAACACTGATAAAGTCGGCTTCAAAGACGAGCGTAAAACGAAATGTTCGTCACGTCATTTTCTTAGCGGGAAAAGGGAAATGAAATCCTTCTAGAACGACGACACTTCAGAGGAGAAATCGCATTTCTTAACACCAACCTAGCAAGAAGGTGTAATAAAGAAAAAAATCGTTAAAACATGGTTGAAATCAGGTGAATCTGTATCAAACTCCATACCTTTGTAACATATGGTTGTTGAGATAGAGTTACAGGAGTATTTGGGAGAATCCGAAAATTCCGCTCTTTTCAAAATGCTTTACAATAATTTGTAACGCGGGATTATCCAGTTCTATCGCGCTGATAAATACATTTATTAGTAACTTTACAATAGCCAAAAATATTTTTTTTTTTTGTCGTGACCTGTTGAAAGTGCGGTAAATAGTCGATGTAGTAGAAAAGTATGGACTCCTGTTCATTAAAATTCTCAATCGACTTTTGACAGTAACTTTGGTTCTCAAGTGTCAAGGTTGTGGTATCTTAGTCGAAGACGGACTAACTTCCAGTTGCTTTTGTTAACTTCTTAATTCAATCACTTCGGTACCTACTTCATGGTAACAATAGCCGATGCTAGAATAGAATGGAGTGAAATGTCAAGATTTTTTTTTTACTCTCTATCTTATATGATCAGACTCTATAATTTTAGCTAACATAAAAGGTCCATTACATTCTAACAAAAACAAACAAATCGGCCAATCATTTCCCTACAACTTTGCCAAAAAGAATACAAAATCGACGCTTGGTTCTCTCTCTCCTTTTTGCAATCCCTTAAGGAGAGCTTAGGGTGAGTTAAAACTAAACATTACTTAATTGTGGATGACACGTCATCTTCAGATGTCGGTACGGTAGGGGGCGCTCGTGTGCCAGCATTAATCATGCATTCACACGCGCGGGCCAACGTCAAGTTAAAGCCCTCCCCACACGCCCGCACTAACTGGCTCGAACGCATAGTGACAAAGCCATCGGCATTGCAAATCCTTATTTGAATGGATGCTTTATTTATTTTTGTATGTAAACGAGTGAGTGACCAAACACTGTTGATGATGGGTTTGGGACCGATGCGATGGAACTGTAATAAAGATGTAATGATTGTTTTAAACATAATATTATTTTAACTTTCTTCAGGGATTTTCCAACTGATTTCGTTTTCCTCAGAAATTATTATGATTTATTCTAAAATTCAATGATGCACAGCTCTCCTAATCTCACAGAAAACATAAGCTTGGGTATCAAAAAATTACTAACTAGTTAAATATTGCTTGTAAGTTTTTGAACATTCTACGGCAGTATGGTTGATATAACAACCCATGTACAATATTGATTTTAGTAAAACCTTCTTCTAAGGTAAGACACCATTATTTTGTAAAGTGAATATAAATAACTTTGCGCGTTGTTATCGAGATCTTGTAAAGTTTTAATCCGGTGGATCCGAATATTCTGGAATAATTTTCTTTATACAACGTATTCTCGAGTCCAAGTCTATACATAACTTATCTTTGTTTGAAACCCCTGTGGATTACAAACTGTTTCTTTTAATGTACATTCAAACATGTTTTCCTCTGAAGGAAGAGCTGATAACATCTTGAAAAATGTTTACTAGATTAAAGATCTTAATAAAAAGCTGTTTTCAATCCTGTGAGTTTAATATTTGCGATTTTAAAGTAAGTTTTTATGCATCTCGAGGATTTCCAACCAAGTCCTCCTTTCTATTTCTACTGTGAAGCATTTCGCTGTATTTCGGTTCGAAGGATTGGACAACCAGAGTAGTTACCGGCACGAGAGTTATAACATCTTAATTCTTCATGGGCAACGCGTAGGTGGTGCACTTGACGTTCCACGACATCGAGGGCATCGTCGCTCATTCACCAGTCACACTTGTTTGCCCATGGCGCTGTACAAAAAACTTGGTACTGTACTAGTTATCACATTGGATTAATAACGAACAACCGTACCCGATAGAGAGCAGTACCTATAGACGTCAGATTTTAAACTAACAACAATTCTGAGTAAACACTGACTTGCAAACTAGTTACGAAACTTCATTAAACTGTGGCCAGCCTTACATTAAATAAATATGTTTATTGAAATAGCATTAGTTGTATACATGCGTCGCCGTGTAAACGTGCCTTGTCCAAAGGCAAACTGCAACTTCCCAGTTTGCAATTCCAATGTTTGTCTTCTCGAATGTTATATGTGAAAGATACTCATTGCGCCCGAGCAGTGCCACTCACAATTGGCCCTTGTCTCTTGTGCCATTGGAATAATTGTTATTTTCCTCTGATTGTCTGCGTCGATCGCTGTGCAAGAATAATTCTATCAAAACTAAAAGTTATTGTGCACTTTGAGAGATGTGTACGTTGTTGATTTATAGATCATTTGGCTACCGTTTTCAATGGCCGAATTGAAATCATGTATTTTATATCACTCCTAGTTGGCAATACCGTACTTTTATTTATTGCCGATATGTATTCGTAGCTTTACAATACTATTCTTTATTTTCCACTCAGGTAATGTACCTTAGAATTCTGTTTCGAGTTTTATTCAGATTGAGAAAGTAGCCCGGCGCTGAGCACACAAGAATGGAAGAGGCTTTTCCGTTGGGAATCAAACCATGGGTTTCATGCAAAACCGGCTTACAGGTTTAGCGCTACGCTTGCCTATTCTGATGCAAAAGTTTTATATTGTTCTGTATCTTCAATTCTTGCTTCTTTTCTAAAACATATCTTCAAGTGAATTTATATATGGGTATTATAAATATAAGATATACTTAGGTGTACAAACTATTGGTCTTGACATTCGAATATATCCTTACATCTCAAGGGTCTCACGTAAAAGGCAGTGCTTTTCAAACTTTCCTCTATGAAAGCCGCCGTAAAGAGATATCTTTAGTAAAATAATAGAACATTTATTTTTATTGAAAGAATACATTCTCTACAAAAAAGGGAAAAATATTTTATTGTAAGAAAGTATCTTAATCTAATGCTATTTATACTGACATGAGTATTTGTTTTGCAAAATTGAGTATTGATATAGTTGACTATTGAAGACAGAAGTAGGATTCCTTACACTCGAAAACAGTAATCTTCCTAATATTTACATTATGGGCTTAATTCTTAGAAGGGATGTCTTGAAGTTTCGTTGCCTTATGTATACTTCGTGGAAACCAGAGTTCTAATATGTATTTGGAAGTACAATACAACGTTGTAAAGTTTCCTCGATACAATCTCAAAACCTATGAATCTTCATCAAAGTGTTTTTTGTGGGGTGGTCCACAGATTATAAAGTTTAGGAACCTCTGGCCGTGTGTATGTAAACTTAGTCTATTGTGAACATGTCTTACATTTCACTACAGTATTTCCCAGTGGTACGAGTATCTGTTGCTAGAGTTTTTAGTTCGAAGCAATTTATAACCTTTTCGACTTTCGTCAAGATTCTCGCAAAAAAAAACAGTAATAGGGTTCCGTTTTTCTCCCTTTGGGTACGTAACCCTAAAAAGAGTAAATGAGTAAATACTGTATATTTTTACTTGAAATAGCGTGAGAATAGTTTTAAATACAAGGGAAGCTTTTTCATTATGTTTTTTAATTAAAATTTTAGTTTTTTAAATATAAAACAAATAAAATTATTTAAATTCTTTATTGAAATGTATATTTTTTGTTTCAGGTAATATAAAAAGATCCGGCCAAGTCAAGTCGAACTTCATTGATTCCAGGTTTCATTGGCACCCTTTGTTAATGGGACCTAAAAGCACTGTTTTTAAGACCAAAAAAGTTCTAGCAGTTTGTATGTAACTTATTCATCGTAGTTTAGCGAGAAATATTACTAATCATAGCCTGATTTATATTTTCTTCCAGCTTCTTCAACTTCAAAAGTAATTTAATGCTAAAATAACGACGACAAAGCATTTTTAACAAATCAATTAATTACTGGTTAATTGTTTAAATTAACAAACACGTTGACGCCTGTTTCGATTTATGCATTTTAAAACTTACCAATCTTTCTTAAAATAGATTAAAATATGAAAAGCACTATCTTATAATATTAAATATTCTATCCTTTTTACATGATTTTGTGTAAGATTCTATAAAATCACGTTTGTATGGTAGCCCCCTTAAATATTTAATTTCTTTATGTTTTTAGTATGTGTTGTCATAGCAGCTTGACCATAAAAGTACCATAAAAAAGTAAGACCATAAAGAAAATGTAACCAACAACCTTTACAATTAAATAGCCAAAGCCATTAAGAAACAAAAACATGTATACATTTTTCTAGGTGTAATTGTAAACGGCCCCTAAATACATAAACCGTTGAAGTTAGTGGAGAATAAAGCCGCGCCCAGAGAGACGAACGCTGACTTGAAAACTATTGTGTCGAGCAGAGATAATCGAATTTGCCTCACACATACATAATCCTCTGACACGCGGGAGTTTCACCAATGATATGGAGCAAAAACTTTCTTTTCCGTAATTACAATTTGGTTTCACTCTACTATTAAATTTAAGGTTTTAATTGTTAAAACTTGTCGATTTCTTTTCTTTATTACGTGCATTGAATCACATTAAAGGCATTCATTAAAATACTTTATAGTATTTATTATAATTACTTTTAACTTTTAGAATTTATGAGAACTTAAATTTAAAATTTAGAAGCGAAATTTGTTTTTCAATTGGTTTAAAAAAAATATTTTTAGAAACGGATATCGAAAATTTTGTTGATATCATGAGAACTTTCAATTAAGTAAAGATATTGTCGTGATAATGTTTAAACGGAGTATTTGAAGAAGAAATTAGAGCTGGAAGCCAAACAAACTCGGGCAAGGTGAAAGAAGCCGCAACTATTCATTTACAGAGTCTTAATTAAAAATAATTTCCGCTAAATACCTAATACCATTTAACATCAACGAAATATCTTTGACCTCTATGATAAAAGTAATACTTTTTACTGAAAGAAATGACTGAAAATGTATTTGGTAGCTTGTTACTAGAAAAAAATAGATTAACTGCAGCAATTATTCTTAAAGTACTTTTGACAAATTTAATTAAGATCAGTTTAGCGGCTAACATTTAACGATTTGAAAAACCAAAATCTTAGAATCACCATGTGGCAATAGACGATTATGCTAATTAGTATCAGCAAATATTGTTAGAACACTTAATTGATGTCATTAATGTTAAACATCAAATGCTGCTTCATCGTTTTAAAAGTGGGAAGGGTTGGAAACGTGATGAACGAGGCTTCAGGGGGATTATCGATATTTACTCCATTACTTATTACATCGCTGCAATCAAATTGATAATTAATCAAATGAATAAGTGAACAATGTTGACGCTGTTTCATTTATTTTCTAGAGGAACGCCGACCGATTGCCGAAACTACGCGTTGATTCGTTATTGTTAACAACATGTAAATATTGCATTATTTTTCGCCTCTTACTTGCCCCTATGCTTAAGCTTGTCTTAACTCATTTCATATATTTGTTTAGTAAATTTTATCATTTAAGTGACTAGTCATAAGATTCCTGACTTATTGTTTGACAAAAATGCTGTGTTTCCTAATAGTTTTTCGAAAAGATTAGTGTTTGATTTATATAACTATACTATTTTGTTCTTCTAAAAACGTTAAAAGAAATTATCTTGGCTTTCTCTCGCGTATTTATATAAAAGAAGTTTAAAAATACGTCTACAACCCTCGTGTAGGGTAGGTTGCATCATTTCTGTGCCTTTTGAGACGTCTGTCCCCTTCCAGGGCCGCATCAGTACTCTGCTCAGGTGCCCTTGTCCTTTGTTTGCCGCCGCCTTGATCCCACACTGTCGTGGAAACTTCTTTAATTGTTTTGCGACGAGTTGCTTTCGTGGCAACATTTATTCTTTGTTTAGTTTTTGTAGAGCGTTATCTTGGAAGGAAAATCTTTTTCTAAGTCTTATTTGTTCAGTACTGAAAGGGCTGTATTGAAAAGGATCTCTCTGTAAGTTAATGTTTTTGTATGGTTTTGGTATAAATCGTAAGCTAGGTATCATAACTTGAAAGATTACAAAGTAAAATAAATCGTCTTGAAAGCTTTTGCTTTTAGGGATAATCCAATTATATGTTTATTTTATTTTATCTCAAAATGTTTATAAATAAATAAACCACATCACGACACACACATTGACTCAGCCCTGCATTAAGTATCGTAAGAACTTGTATCGCAGGTGCTAAGCATTGATATGGTATATACTAAATAAATAAGAATACAACATCAAGACCGGTAAGCGAAACAAAGCGTCTTGCAAATAACACAAAGTCCCGCCCCCACCGGGATTCGAACCCGGAACCTCTAATGTAGCAGTCGGCTGTTTACACCACTGCGCCACCGAGGTCGTTATTTCAGTTAAAACTAATCTTTTTCACATATAGTGTAAGTTTCAAAGCCGTAAGATTTTGAATGAGGCGACACTATACCGTGATAATTATACTCCTTATGAAAGTGTCTTTAAGTTTGCGTTCAGTCAAGCACAAGATTTTCACCAGAAACATTCTGTGCGCTTTGCCCGTACATTAGTTGAGGGCCTGCGCTGGTTGCCTTGCGTTTCAAGTGCAGACCACAATAAGGCCACTCGACTGTGACTCCCAAGGGGACACTCGGCCCCGAGCTAAATTTACACGACCAAATTCAACCATAAAGTAACAAATTATTCCCCAGGTTGAAGGGCAAAGCAAAAATACACTGACGAGCTCTAGCAATGGTTGCTGACATTTTGCACACTTAAAAAAAATCCATAGTTTCTCCCAATTTTTGTGAGTTTTGTCGTAAAAATTATGGATAAAATCTGTTTTTTTGGTAACTAAAAATGATCGGTTTTATTACCCGTCAGTATATTTTACTGAAAGCCTTTATTGAATGGTAAGTTGAAATCCAGCATATGCGGTCGCACAAATGAGTGGGTCGGTCCATTCCGAGCGGCTGATACATCTGGTGAAATGAATTTTTCCATCATATATCAATCACTGGACGTCCGGTCACTGCGACAGCTGACGACCTTTTGAACGAGATTCAATGGCTGACCTCCGCATCCCCACTGTAACCCGGGTCCCTTTCGTTCCCTACTTATGACAGCAATCCCCTATTCTACCTATTGTAACTTGATATGCTATGAAATTAGGCTGAAAATGTTGTATTGAAATATATCGCAGTTGATATCATAAAACCTTATATGTATACCCTCTAGAAATTAATTCCTTTTGAATTGTTGCTTTTGATAAAACATGACGAATAAAGCTTTTCGTAAATTGATTGGCATTCGTACGTAAGTCTATTTGCCTTCCGTTCAGGAGTAATCTGCTCCAAGGATTTTGCGAGTCTCAATTATTGAAGTATTTTGAAGAACCATGAATTCGACTGAAATATTACTCGATCAAAAGGAAATTCAAAGGAATTATAAAAATGGACTGCGTACTACGTGTTCAAACATAATTAACTTTAATGGAAATATAACCTAAATAATTTTGAAAGGTCAAACAAGTAATAGGGAAAACAAATAGAATTGAAACAATCAGGCGTGTGTGTGTGGGTTTCTTCTGGGCACTGTGCCGATCTTTCTCAATATTGTGATCGACAAATATTGAACTCGTGGATATATTGCCTGCCACTCGTACACATCTTTCGACATTCAACAATATCAAAATTTCATCTCTTGATGCAATCTCTTTCTCTATTGGTTTAAAATTGTTTTATGCTGAGAGCTTTCCGAACAGAACTGCTAAACAAAACTATTTCGTAAGAGTTCTAGTAATAAAATTACAAACTTTGTTGGAATTTCTTAGCTTAATCTTGATTTTCTTATTTAAGGCGCTGACAAGCCGCGAGCTTTTCCAAACATGTATAAAGATTTTTTTATGGTAGCGCTGGTTAACTTTTGTGTGTTGTTAAATTTATACAAAAGTATAATTAAAGCAATCAACAAATTGAACGAACACAAATATTTTATTTCTCCTAATACCAACAACATTTTGTCAAATTCAGAAACGTTCATAAAATTCTTGCAAACAATTTTTTTTCTGAGGACTATGTTGTATTATTGGGTTTTGACAAACATTAATATTGCTTTATGTACACTAATATTGAAGTTATTTTCAAACTACACAATCAAAGAATAACAGAAGCGTTGAATATTCGTCAAAATTATCTATTCATGTAGCGTATATTTGAATTTTTTTGGAGTTATTTAGTCGTGAAGAAATAATGACTACACCCCTATTTAAATGGTGCATTTAACTTTTACAACCTGTTTTGTCCCTTTATATTGTGTTCTAATCTAAACACAGCATGCAAAAATCTTTCTTTTAACCATGGTAGTTACGATTATCAGAAACAAAATTCTAAAGTTGTACCTACATAGTATCTTCATATCGTTATTATATCTGCTAATTATATAATAATAAGCTACTTTTCCTGCTCATTTGCGTTTTAATTTTACTCCTTCGTACATTACTTCGAATGTTGTTTTAGTAAACCGCAAAAAAGAGGTAAATCATCGTAGTATGTATGTAAATGTATGAATCATACATGTAGTAAATACAAACCCTAATTCGTTTTAAATTTGAGGAAAAACATTACAGAAAATTAAATAAACTTAGGGATTTATTTTATTGGCAATTAAAACATCACATTATCGTAATTAATTAACATGGACCGCAATAAATTGTATTTTTATATTGTTTTGTGCTATTGAAAAGTGTAAAATAAGTTTTACCTCCATGACTGAGATTGCTAAAGGTCCTTTTAGTATGGGATTTAGAATAAACTGTAGTGCATATTAAAGGTATAAAAAGTAGAAAATGATAATGGAAAAATAAAATAAATAAACCTAACCAAGGTATAACGTAGAATTAGTTTCAAGTGAGAAAATAAATAAACAGAAGGATTAAGATTGGATAATACGCAGTAAATGAACTTATTTTTAGGGAAGGTTTATTCTTGCAGTATCAGCACATAATATTCGGATATAATGTACGTACTTATCTCGGATTTATCATATAAGCTCCACTTTGTACACGAAAAGATCCTTGCGTAGAAGCTATCGCACTTTGTAGGCTTAAGTACTGAACAAATCTTTTATCAGACGATATAAGGCTTTTAGTATACATTTATCTCGTGTCGTTATTACCAATAAATACATGAGCACGCTTGTGTTATTATAATAGTAACACACACAGCTTGAATTCTTCTTAAGATGATTGATGACTCGTTCGATAAAAACGTAAGAAGTAGCAACTACAAATACCGTATTATAAGTTGAGGTAATGCTTACATTTTGATATTGAGACTGAAATGTAGTTGGCTTTGAAATTTATTTAAAAATAAAAATTTCCAAAGCTATTCAATACATAAAATTATTGCATTCTGGACCCACTGTTTGCTATTTAAAATTATATTTAAAACATTTTAATACTAACAAGGAATTTTGAGTTCACGAAAATGTTTTAATTAATTTACTTTTCAATGAATACATTCTCATAGAATAGCTGTAGATCGCCCTTTTAAGGTCTGCAGGACCAACAATATTGTGAGAATAAGATAAGATTTACAAGCGTTCGATAGTTGAACACGCCTAAAATTAATTATAAGATAATAAGAAAAAGTTGAATTATAATACATGGACGATAAGAAAATACCATATCATTTCGAGATGTGGGGGACATGCAGCGCCATCTGTTGGTTTACTTGTTATCAAAAAGTTTGAATTTTATTTTACCTGATGTTTTGAAAATGGATTTTAAATATATATGCATGAAGGTACGTATATAGTCATCTGCCTCAGCTTCGTTTGAATTTTAGATGTTGACATCAACTCTGCCTATCGAGGATAAAATTGTCATATTTTAAGCTGAATGGAACATACACATTTTTTGTTTGTTTGGGCGTTTACAGAAATTTGCGCTTATGGAAACCAGGATATTTGTTTCTTATTTATATAAAGAAATGTCACCTTAACACCTTCTTAATAACAATAAATGGTAGATCATGAACAAAAAAATACACGCTACACTGGGAAGGTCGAAAATAGAGCAAAAGCAATAAACTGCGAAACGTTATCTCTTCTATAAAAAAAATCGTCCTGTCATATCCATTCTGAAAAACGAAACCGAGTGATACGCAAGCCTCTGTTCACACCACACTCACTTATATAACTTGTTTCTTTTAACTCCGCACCCTCGTAGTATTGACATAATTTGCATACAAATTTACTAAGTTACGAATAATTATCATTGTTTGTAATAAAGTATAATTATCTGATAAACTACCTAAACGGATGGTCGGTGAATGGTAATGATGGTCAAAACGAAAGATGCTACGTGGCGGTTGTAAGTTATGGTCGAGATGTCGTCATTACGGTGCATCGTTTTAAATTAATATATTTTATTTTGTAATCACATCTCGAATTCAGTAATTTTTCATGTTGTATCTTTTAAGTGTTTTTTTTTGTCCTCAACGAAAATTTCATTCAAGATAATGTACAGACCAACAATTTCCAAGCAATATATGCTTTATTCAGGACCCTACAACTAAAGACTATAATAAAACTAATAATTAAGTTGCAAGGTGGCACACGCCCTAACAACCGCATGGTATTCAGTCTGCGATGTGCAGAGTATGCGCGGTCGCCGCAGGTATGTCATGCAATATGCAGTTATGCCATGACGGCACATGGCCACTCCATCTAAATATCAGGCCGCTATATTGACTGCTGCTCTGAATCGTCCCCCAGCGAGTTGAACTCCTCTTGAAATTTCGCTTGTGGAATGAAACTTTGTAATTCAATTTAAATTTACAGTTACTCATAGGGGACATTTATTATTTTTTTAAAAATCTTCTTTTATTGTACCCACATTAAGCGAATCTTTTATCATTTTAAGGAAGGCTTTACGTATAAAAATCCAGCAAATCCAAATATAAAAGCAACAACAGCTATTATTAATAAGTATTACAGGTTTCTATACATTGTGACTGACACGGGATGCAGTACTTTGTTATCTGTCATACAAAAGGTAATACGCTTTATTTGGCAACCTCACCATCCTTTCCATTAGTTTCCTTTCGAAGAGTCTTAATCTTGTGTGGCAGCAAAACGGTGATGGTATCTATGAGTTGTGTTTTTATCGGTATTCAAATTAAATTAAATTATCATTTCTTATTAGCATCTAATGTGGTATTTATATATTTAATCACATTCAAATATATCTTACGTATTCTTGTTTTTGTAAAAAAAATGTGTGGATTTGTCTTTGACCTCACATATTCTAAATGAATTAACCTTATCCAAAGGAAACTTATTTATTTAAGCTACGGTCCTGTTTCAGATTCTCTGAGCTCTTTAAAGGATGTTAATGAAATTTGAACGATTCGTTACACCGCACGTCATTAAACTGCAATTAATGGCAGTGGTATTGAAGAGCTGTTCCAAATCAATTGGACAAACCCCTCAGTTATCGATTAACCGACCGCTGGCTCGTGTTCAGATATTTGTTTCATCGTTACTGCGAATCACTTTATTATTTCAATCAGGTGTTTCCCTTTTTGAAAATACATTGCATTTAGTTAAAACGATGTAATGTAATATGCTTGCTTCCGTTCATAATTTTCGTAATAACGTCGGTTATTGACAAGGTATCTAAGAGCTTATAAAGTTTGATTCCGAGTTTTTACTTGTAGGTATTCTAATCTAAAAAGTTGAAGCTTTTGAGTGAAGGCCCAGTTGATTGGTTTTATCACTCAAATTATTCTGGATTGCGGTTTGGCATATTCCAAATTTTACCTTGATTTCTTTCAAACGTATCTCAGGTCCATACAATATAATTTCAATCGAACAATTAAGTTAATTCGTAACGTTAATTCAAGATCGTTATACTTTACTAAATATTGTAGAACCATCTATTGTAATTTTTACAAGAGATGATTCCAAGAGTTATACGTCTACCCATCCTTGACTACTCCGCAATATACCGCTTATTACACGCTGGGGGATTGTTAGCTACGCTTCTGCTTATTCGTTAATGCTCAGGAATATTCGAGAATAGGTTTCAAGAAAAAAATGTTTTATTATAGATACTCTTATTTTATTTCATGATACAGGTACATATCGCCGGAAATAATGCATAATGCAATAATAATAACCGCGCAACTATAAAAAAATATTTTTTTAGTTCCGCGGTATCTCTTCCACTGTTACGCAGAATTACTATCATCACAAACAATATGAAACCTTTATAAATTTAAAATCAAAACGTTTCCCCTAGGGAAATACGGTACCAGATTTAAAACGTAAAGTTAAAAAAAAAGGGATTCCCTTAATTTAGTTTTGATCCATTTCTTTTTTTTAAACGTTATGCGATAATAACTTTAAGGTTAATATTAATCCTGAGGATTGTATCTATAACTTGCTGTATCCAAACCTAAAGATTACAGCTGTGTTTTAAACCGAAACAGCTTAATTAAAAGCTTTTGCGGCATTTTTGTGATAATTTTTTGTTTAAATAAACATTTGAAGGAAGAAAGTAAACACATTGGCTTAATACGACGGTCTAGTTGTTGACTCTCATTTATATCGCAAACATTTTTAATGAAAACAATGACGTTTTTCATCTTTTTTCATCTCATTGTAGTGGAATGTAACAGTATTAATTTTAGTATTATCTAAAACGGGACACTGTCGTTTATTAATCCAATGTTCCAATCCAATTAAGAAATTATTTTAATTAGTAGATACACTACCTATAAAAAAAAACAACAACAAGCGGGATCTTAAAACAGTTAAAATGTACTCGTAAACTAGGTAAGTACGAGTCTCTTGATCGAACAGTTCATAATTTATTTTACAAAAAACCTAAAACGATCCCATATAATGAAACAGATAATTTACTGTATATCTTAAAATGTTACAAATATCAATTATATGTAAGTTTCAAATAATACGCTGAGCCGCAACTA
Organism: Choreutis nemorana; assembly: GCA_949316135.1. Lineage (NCBI taxonomy): Eukaryota > Metazoa > Arthropoda > Insecta > Lepidoptera > Choreutidae > Choreutis > Choreutis nemorana. The sequence goes on from OX438598.1 coordinate 9,774,272, forward strand.
AAAACGCTTTCTGTTGGAAAATATAAACTTTTTCAGTTGAATGATTAAAGCATCATCGTCGGTTGCCGCTTAATAAACCGTTTATTTTGTTATTCGAACGCAGCGTAATTGGAGTGTTTGCAAAGCAGTTGCTGTTTTCGCAATATTCCATATTTTATTTTGTTAAATGGCAAAATTTCGCTTTTGTAAATTCAATCAGTAAAACCGTACCTAATTTTAATAATTTTACTTTTCGTGACGAATATCGGATAACCTTTGCACGTTTGATGAAGGCGTATTATTTCACTGAATAGACCGTTAACAAGGTAATGCTACTTGTTTGTATAGTGATCACTAAACTACTCTAATTCGGAATTTGGCCCAACCTATTCTGCCCGTGAAATAACTCTAGTTGTCCAATCCAACTGTATCTGCCCGGACCCATCAATGCACCGTCACAAATTAACGTAATACGGAACCACGTCACGCCATCCTCCTCACCACTAAACGCCAGCCCAATACTTATCCGATGCTCGCAATGTTTACACTACTCGCTATCAAAGCGAGGATCGTTCCGACCGTGTAACTCAGCGAGCAATGCAAACGTGCTCCGGCGATAAGCTTACAGTTTTGTTAGTTTTGCATTAGGGTTGGCACTGAGTGAAATATCACAACCGCTCGTTCGGATATTTAGAGTTCGTTAGTGGAGGGAACCCCTCGGGGGCTGGGAACCCTGGCGAGGGCCCCGACGTGATCAGAATGAACAAGTCTTATCAGGCGAGTGATGGAACGCGGCCCGAGTCAATCCCGAAGGCTCATGTGTTAGCCCTGGTTAAATGTATCGGAAATACCCGACTATATTTTACTTATTTACGGTAAAATGTTTTAGGTATTTTCCATCAAAGTAGAATAAGCTCAAATTAAAATTCTCATTTACGTAGAATCATCGTTTTTGACATGTAAATTTAATTCGTGAAAATTTTCCACATTACAGTAATTGATTTTATTGTATTCATAATACGAAACCAAGTACACAATTGTATCAAATTCAATTCAAAATGAAATAAGTATCAAGAGGTCTATTCATCCATCTTTGTACAAAGCAAAGTTATTGATTTCTGTGAGGTGGCTCAGGTTAGATTTATATCAGGCGCTTAAGAAATAAATGGAAGAAGAATTGAACTTTTTCTATAAAAATCTTTCCCAGCACCTGAGATGAGGAGATGCGCGATAATGATGCAAATCAGTATTCCTTATAAATATACTTTGTGTAGTTTTTTAAGAAACATTGTCATTTTCTGTAAAGCACTACCTAATATACATTTGATTTGACTGTAACTAAAGAAATACTGTTAACATAGAAAACTAGTGAAGGAATTCATACATAAATAAAGCCTTTTTAAAAATAAAGCCAATCGAGTCAAAATGTAAAAAGTTCATTTTTATCATAAAAAGTGAAACGATTTTCGCACTAGTCGTCTATTTAAAACTTCCATGTATCTCTGAATCAGGTTATGGCATACCAATACTTTAAAAATAAACCCCTATAGAATTTAACGAAAAACAGTTATGAATGAAAAGATCGCGATATGAATAGAAATTTCAGAAAATTTGTATGGAAGCGGGAAGGACGTAGTCAATCCGACAGAGCGTAGTCATCCCGTAGTAATTACGTAGTAATTCCGTAGTCAAGCCCGTAGCTTGACAACGCTCATTGAAACTTCAAAGACCCATTTAATTTTTTACCGTACATTACATTATAATTCTCTTAGGCCGCTTTAACCTAAGAGACAGTAGACTTTATAAATAGTTATACAATATTACATATTATATACAAATAGTTAACTTATAATTGAGCAACGAATCAGGTATGCAGAACACTTTATATGGTGATTGGGAAACTTAAAATGTCATACTCGTACTATAAGCTAGATGTCATTAGTTATCTAACCAGATACGGAGACCTGTATTCCTTCTTCGAAAATGGCGAAAACACCTTAGAATTTATTGTAAAATTATGCTTTGAAGGCCAAGTTACATTGGTCGTGAATTATCGCTCTGTTACTGTTTATAGCGGTGTTACAGCCGGGGTGGGCTTAATAACCGTTTTCCTAACATTTATTGTTAAATTTCATTCTCAGAAAGATACTTAAAGATAATAACAATAACATTTAAGACGACCTGATTACAGATACTGCAGGTTGTATTCGAAATATTCTCGTGACTATTTTAAAATCAACATGAAACTTATAAAAACGTGATTGTATATGTTATACTACTCGGCCAGCCTCAGATTCATTAGAGCTGTATTTAAGTTCATAGTAAAAGTCAATTCATAGAAATTCAACTGTTTATTTCAACAACATTAGACGTTTACTAACATTTTGAAACAAAATAAATAGGTGATTTGGTTAACATCGTAATTTTAATTAATTCTTGTTTTTTAAATCCTTTATATTTGAATTTCGTAGCCTCGAGTAAAATAGAACGCAGTCATTCAACGTGCTGTGAGAGAAGTTTTGTTTATTGAAAATATTTCCAATGTCCAGAAAAACCTTCATTCATTTTCATACAAAAAAGGTTACATCCTACAGTAAAAATACTTTTACATTACTGCGGAATATATGTCTTTTTATTTTCAATATACTTTCAGGCGGATGTAAATGTTATTGAAATTTACGCCTTTAGTAAATAAAATCAGCCGAATGGAAAATTAAGTAAATGTAACTTTATCAAAGGACAGGCACCTTTGTTTCAGGTAAATGACTTGTTTTCAACAATTTTATAATTTTGAAACTGATTGTAGATCTTGGAAAAGTTTATTTAGCTTTTCTAGCTTTTAAACGAAGTAAATAAGCTTTTGAGGAAGGATCAAATGAAGTCTATTGTGAGTACAATAAGAATTAATTTGATTTAAAACTATCGATGTATCCAAAAATTATATGAAACTAGTATTTTTTTGTTATTCCTGGTATTTCTGATACAAATGAAGACAAAGGGTAAAGGGTTTCGGGAACAGAAACTGATCTGTCAGTGTCGTATTTAGGAAAACTGACGTAAAGCTTGTATTCCAAGAAATACGAACCTTTAAATAAAACACTATCTACATACAGCTACTGAGTCACTGCTTAGTAAAGATTTAAAATATCACATGGTTACTATTATATTACTTTTGTTTCACATTTTTTCGTAAAATTCACATACTTCGACTTATTTTAACAAATTGAACTGCAACGTAGTATTTATTAACTAAAGGCTCATAAAACAATTATTTTACAATCGAATTCGATTTTTTAGTAACAGAAACTTGTTCAAAGAAATGAATTAGTGTTTTAATGGGATTCTCTATTTTAAGAACTCAAAAATATAAGGATCCTTTAAATTTTTTTTTTTTAAGTATTCAAATAGAACTATTAAACTGGCAATGCAAAAACATTTCATATGAATTAAACTTACAATGAAGACTTGTTCATTCTTCGTTCAAGTACATATTCTAAAGGATCCTGATTTCCAACACTCAATAGTTCACGATCTGAACGAACCAAAAAAACATTCTTTTCCTCCCTAACCTTGCTTCTTTAAGTTTTCACGGCACCGAACTGATCCCCACTCTACAAAGGACTTCTTAAATTCACTCCCTTTTATCCTGTAACAAAGTTATTTGCGCCAAACATAACCCGTAGCTTCTATTTCTATAAAAATAAGGTCCTATTTCCCTGAACCAGAATACTGAAATTTCCATTTGAACGAAGCTCCTTTCGGTCTTGCAAAAGATATTATATGGCTTTGAGAAAGCGCGAATTGACACAATATTGTCCTTAGAGAAAGGAACGGAGCGACGGCCGAAATATATTTTAAAGTCTTTGAGATATTTCTGAGGTTGAATGCATTACATATTGCAGGTGTATTGTTAATATTTGTGAAGGCTTTGGCTTAGAAATATCGCTACACTGATAGTTGATACTCAAAAATGTATCAATATTCAATCGCCATATTTCGAATACGCCAAGATTTTAGATACACATTTGGATGTTGTTGCTCAATCAGTGTCTAAACGGAGTTGATATAGCTTGGAAGGATAAGATGCCACAAAGTATGGTCGAAAAACATTAATTGTTTAAAATCTTGCGTTACAAATGTAAGTTGACGTATGTATGCAAGAGACAGTCTGTAACATCGCTCTATGCATATTACAGTACAACCTGGAAAAAGTAACGAGTACAAGCTGGCATGTTAAAAAAGTAACTCTATTTCAGATTTTTAACGCCTATGACACATCAATCAAAGCGTTTGAAACTCCACGTCAATAGATAATGGCGGGCATGGCTCGGGATTGTTGGGATATCGGTTTTATGGTTTTATTCCAACATTCCGTGGTTAAGTACAGAGACGAATTTCGGGCAGAAATAAATCACAGGCCAGCCATTTAATGGACCCCTGTCAGGTTGAATTAATGATTGTGGACCTGAACCTACGACCTGCGCTCAAATTTCATTCATTCCGCCTCGCCGAGGACAACATGACATGATTTGCAAGTTTGCTCCAGGTCTAGACTGATAGTCATCATTTATTCATAACTTTTCATAACATACGAGAGACGTCGACGAATTTTTTGAACTAAACCAAGCCTGGCTACGCTTGAGCAAGCTTGATATACTTGTTTATTCGTTTAGGTCAATAATTAGAATAAACATTATTTAGCGGACATACTCGTATATCTTCTTCTTTCTCATATAAAAATTAAGAGCTGTTCGTTAGTCTCGCTAAAGCCCAAACACGGCTGGACCGATTTGAATTTAAAAAGTCTAGTGGACAAAATAAAACACGTAGTCTTGCTCTGTAGCTATTACAAAATAAACAATAAAACTAACGTATAAAATGATACGAGTGGTATTATTTATAATAAAACACATGACTGTTCATCTCCTTTATTTAGAACGGGCAATTTTTCATTATGAAAGGCTTTAAAACCGTCGCTCCTAAGTATAATTAACGGGTATATGTTAAAAACCCATTTCGGGCTCCCTAAGTAAACGAGTTGACCAGAAAGTACACTGCACGTTAGGTTTTTTACAGCACTACATAAGGGTCGTAAAGGGATCACGGACATTCTCTTATTGTCGCATCAAACAAAAGCAGTTATAACCGAAATGCGATATTAATTCGGTAACAACAGACAACAACGCCATAACCGTTCGCTCTCTAATTCAGAATCTGAGGAGGGAAAGAGACGTCAAAAGGTTTCTCGATTATTCTTAAGAAGTACAAGTTAATCGTTCTGTGACTGTAACGCGATAGTGTTTATTTGTAGTTTTATGTTTTCCGATAAGGAATCGTTGGTCGTTGTAAATAGGTCGACGTCTCTACTACGATGAACAATTCAGGTCAAAGTCGTTATCAAGATTGGCTAAAGGCTCTAACACTAATTACAGTATATATACAAAAAAGCAATAGTACAAAGACATTTGCTTTATTTACTTAAATTATTAATTTTCTTTGCTTATAAATGATGGATTTAATTGTATTTTATACCTACATAAAACTTTATACATACTAGAGTAAATGCTCAGTTAAGTACACAAACAAATTTACGTCGACGAATATAACGTGTCGCATTAAAACGGTGTTCAAGATAAAGTCAAAAATACGCGAGTTGTTCAAAAACAATTAAAAGTTCCCGTCGCGCTCGGAACAGAATCAAACTTGTCCGTGTAAGTATCCAAGTTGAAACTACAGGTAAAGGTGTCCCACTGACCCTGATCCAACTTATCTCATTTCTCATCATTTTCAAAGAAAACAACTATGCCGTAATAACATAGTTGGACATGGAATCAATAAACAAACAACACTAAATAAATATTTACAATTTTAAGTGTTGTAACGATTTTAAGACATTTTAAATATTGTATATTAAAAACAAAGATGGAGATAAATATAATTTTATTTTCATTTTATTCAATAAAATGGATAAACCAGTAGACGGTTTACCTAATGGAAAATTGCCTAATTGCTGCCTATTAATACGATGATGTCCTTGATGTCTGGAACGCCGAGAGCAGCGCCTATGCGTTGTAATGGTAAAGATGTTATCCATCTGGTACTGTACACTGGCTCTCTAATCCTTCGAACCGAAACACAACTGCTTCATGGCAGAAATAGAAAGAAGTGAGGTACCAACACTGATGATCTCGCTTATAGATCTACCACCTTTCAAACTTGTACTATAGCAATTGTTGTTTAACATGTTCCCATTTTTGGCGCTCAAAAATGTTTTCAAAAATATTTAGATAGCAGAATAAAAAAAAAATATAATAGGACGCCCTCGCGGACGAAAAGATATATATTATAAATTTCTGGCAAGTTTGTATAATATTCCTATCATAAAGTTATCAACTCACTTGGGTAATTGGTGACACCGTGTGCCCTGACCTTGAACGTTCCTTCAAACTTGCATCTGGATCAGTGCCTCAACGCCCAAACTACCAAGTTATTTGTTTATTCCACACTATAAGTCATCCTAACAGCTTCCATTAAAACTTTTAATTAACTTAGAATAACAATACCGCTGGTCACGGGAGTTTAAGTTGAATTATCTTGCACCTTTTGGGATGGATTTGTCATCTAAAGAAGATTTATTTAGGCAATTTGGTAACTGCTTAGTGTTTAGGTACATTGAGTTCAGTATATAATGGCTTTGATTTATATCACACATGGTCCTGGATCACTCTGGTTAGAACCATTGGGGGAGGCTTTATCCAACAGTGGATTTTCAACTGATGATTATTTATTTTTATTTATTTATTTATTTAAATCAAATACACTATCATAACAGTTATACACCAATTCGATAGTGCAGTGAACAATAATAGATACAATTAAATTAAACAATAGATAATAAAATCACATTATAAACATCACAATTAACATACTCAACTTAAGTTTAATTGTTCCACCACAACTTTAAAACACAAAATAAATGATGATCACATACTTGTAAAAGAGAACGTTATTTAAAACAATGAATGAGAATGAATGAATGGATTTATCAGCCAAAACATAATCAATTTTACTGTTCATAATATAAGCTTATTGTCTGTTATAGGCCAAATGTTACCTAAACCTTTTTGAAACAATGTTGCCCAGAGACTAAACATGATATGTTACATTCCATAGCTTTGGATTTCCTTATAAATTATTAACCGCTTATAATGGATTCGGTTTGTGCTCACGACAATTTCGTGAAATACAATAATTATACCTGCTTTTGAATGTACAATATCGATTAACTTAGAAACAAGCCTGCCTGCCGTATCCCTGACTTAAATGACTCTTACGCCCCACTGGGAGTTGAGTTATGACACTTTTCCCCACATTTCATCGACCGAGGAAAAACTTCATATATGCCTTATGACAAACGTTGCCAACTTCTGAAGTTACTTTTATTACAACGGAATTCCGTGTGTCTTTAAAAGTAAGTACTCCGCTATTCTCTTTTGGTAATTCCATTCGATTTATAGCTTCTCCCTATTTGGGCGACGATAAAATATAAAAGCGATATATTTCTTAGACCTTAAGTTCTTTGCGAACAACTGTATGTTTGATGTCGAGTTTTTGTATTTTGAAACATACACTGAAAGTACTTTGTCTAATAAACAAGCTAAAATTGATGAATTGTTTTGAAAATAAGATTGTTTTGTCTCAGTGATTGTATTCAAGCAGAAATTATTGGGACCATTAGTAGTAAAATAGTCTTGCCTTGATTCTGCTTGAGAGCTAAATAATAAAGACCCTAGTCCTATCACAATATGCTACTCAATCATTCGATACCTAATTTATATAAATATGTATACTGTGTTGCTGACAAATTATAGCTTGTACGCGGATATTTTGTACACAAGTTCGTCACAAAACAACAACTTCGTACATTACAAAAGATTTAATTTAGTTCGGCTCTTATATATCTAGTCTAGTGATCTTGTATTATATTAGAACCTATCATTAATGTCTATTAATTAATTGCCTCCGGCTATTTAGTCATTAGTACGTTGCCATCGTTGATTGGTAAATAATTTAATCTAATCAATTAAATTAATCATTTCATAATTTAACCCTCAATATACGATTTTGAAATAGCTTTCATGTTTAAAAAATACACATGCCTAATGATTTTTTTTTTTTACTACATATTAATACTAAGAATTAATTAAGTTTGCCAGGGTGAAAAAAAGCATGAATTTTTCAAAATAGTTGCCCAATAATTTAGTTTTCAATGAAATTGGGATATAATATGAATTTAAGAACTAATAATTTTAATGTTTTGTGACTAATCTACTGCTCTGCTATCGAAACATATTACAAGTCAATAAGGAAGTCATAATTCTTGATGCTAAAAGCTTGTCCACATTTCCCATCTTGAGTATCGATCAAAAGAGACTTAAAAGACATATAACATAATAAACATCCTTTGACTACAATAATAACAAAACTCAACTCTAGAAACACATGAATGGAATGGCGAGTAAGAAAAATATAACAGTGAATAAAAAATATTAGCCATAAAATGATATCAAAAATCAAAGATGAATTTATCGCTTTCCATAAGTCAATCGTAAAGCTGCGTTTATAAAGACATAACTCGGGGTCGATTTCGATAAACGCGGCCTCATGACTACATATCTCATTTTTTCTACCAACGAACTCATAAAACACCAAATGTCCCGCTGATGCTTCTAAATGAGTTACTTATCTAGATTCACTCTATATTTTATCTTTGTTCGCTACATTCTAAAGAAGCTGAAAAAGTGTCAAAAGTATCATCTGGAGTTTTTTTTTTTTGGAAATGTAGTATTACTCATCTTACTTTTTCATCAGTTAGCTTTCGCTGGCAGATTATAGTTTAGTACAACGGCTAGTGTTTGAAGCTTAAAACAATTGTTTCTGTAAAAATGCAGTAGATATGGCATCTTTAAAAATATTTTTAAATTAATTCGTTTTCCAACCTACAAGAAGCTACTTTGTACAAAAAAAAGACCCTCTTAAAATTTGATTTAAATCATACTGAATTATAGTTTGATGTTGTAATAGTCAGTACCGTAATGCACTTAGGGTGGCATGTGGAAGCAGATGTGCAGACGTTAGCAAATTGATGAACCAGCCGAGTTGCCATGATGAATGCTCTGTCGGCGACCGGGTAATGTATGCGCTTGATAGATCTCCTGCAGCGAACTAAGCAAGCTACACACGACACGACTTACTGTCTGTCAACTGTCTATTCAAGAGCTGGAACGTACGTTGAATTAGAGTACAAATTTGCTAACAATTCTTCTAATAAACTAACGTACCTAGTCATAAACTGATTTTAGAGTCCACTTATGTCATATTATGTACTTAAAAGAAGCATCTAATAAAGAATGATGCATTGTCTCGTAAATTTCAACTAAGTAATAATTTAAAATATCGAGATGCAAAACAATTTACTATTCCGTTTCTAATTTCCTTAGCCAACCCCATTAAACAGATTCAGAAAAAATAACTTTTTAATCATTTAGAACACCTAAGCCTAGGCAATGAGTCCCCGTAAAAATAAAGAAAACGTTAAATATCATCCTATACTTGGTAACCCCTCTTTGATGTTATCCTGCGTAATATTAGTGAGTGGTAAGATTTAGGTCACGTTTGACGGATCCCCTATTATTGTCCGACATGAACTTAATCGGTGTGAGCGATTACCGGATCGTGTGTGGGCGGCTTTACACCTCAACATCAGCTTGAGATGCAAACTGTCAACATACCTTGACTATCTAAAGACTTTATAAAGGATTCCTATAAAATAATACTTACCTACCGCTTTTGTTATTCACGTTGGACGTGATTATGATAATAGGCACGGCATTAATTCTGAAGAAATCACTTTTCAATCTCTCGGCTTTATCCGAGATCACAAAGAACTAAATTGAACTTAAATCTTTCTAAAACGGACCGGACTCCTTAGAAACCTTCTTTCATTTATCAAACCGCTAATTACTCTGGCAACTGTCATCTGCCTAAATCTGACTGAAACGTTATGCTATTGACGAAAAAATATGCGACTGAATATTTTTTCGTCTTTATATTGGTCTATTAGCTTTTAGTGAATAAGAACAGTGCACAAATGCCTATCATCGAAGACTCTTCAGAACTAGAGCCGTGCTTACAGTGCGTCCAACTTAGAAGGATATTCATAACCGTCGCCGCCTCAGCCATCACTCCTATGATCGTCTTCATTGCGCTCTTTCTTCTACTATCTTCTCTTAAAACAGAATGGGAGTCATTAACGCTCTTGATAGTAGAACTCACATTTGCGTTAATATACTTGCAACTGTTGCGGCGGCGACTTTAGTAGTATGTTACGTTAAGCGTCGCCGACCACTGTTACAGTTCCCTATGTGGTATTTCACGTTTCATGTTGTACGGTGGCGTTCTTCTGTTTCTGTATTTTGATAGTCAGCGGTACTGGTATTCTATCTGGAGCTGTGAGCTGGTGTGGATGTTTGTACATCTATACGTTATACAAGTTTGTGATCGCGAATCGGACTACTTGGTTTCATGCGAAGTTTTAAATGAAAATTAATTGTATGTAGTTTCTTATGTGTATGAATAAAAAAGTATACATTGTTTTAATAAGGTCGTGTCTATACAAAACAAACGTTAAATTAATTGATAAGTAACTTAGGGCTAACACAACGTTGTCATCAAACCAAACACGGCATATAGTTAGATACTCGTACAGTGATGGACAATAATAATAAAGACTTTTATTTCAACTACATACAACATAATACTTCAGGCTGGCAATTTTACTAACGAAAGTTAATTGTTCAGGTTAAAAAAAATCGATTTAAATATGAAAACACCTCCTTGATCGTGACTATGTAGAATTTTTTGAAGCAACTACCTTTTTTTTATCTTAAATTGATATTATTTTATCAACGAGCAAAACAAGTTTCGATTCTTCTACCATGAACCATGATTGGTCATTACGGACTATTGAGAATCACCTGCGATGCTCTTAAAATGCAATCATGAATGCTATCAAAAATTTCAAGAAGTTTCATACAACCTAATTCATACCTACGTAACTGAGATTTTGTAAAACAACTCCACGAAAATACAAGTCCATTTCAGAAACTCCTTTTCTTTAAATATGTAAAATAATATAAATTTACAAAGAGATTCCAATAAAAGGGTAAAAATCTAAACATAGTAGGGAAAAGTTAATTGGTCTAACATCAAAAATGTTGTATAGAAAGTATCTTAACATTTTTGTCTATCACTGTATTAAGAAAAAGTATAAAACATAAATAATGATTCAATGAAACTGACAACGGTCATAAGGTAAGGTAGATAAAAGAGTATTAAGAACATTTTGTCTCTAATGCTTTAGGTAAATACAAATTCAAACCTTTGTGCGGTCATTTCCCAAACTAATCTGTGACACATCTTATTTTCATATTCCATTATAATTTTATTAAAATAACGTTATTTTAGAATGTACGAGTAATCGCTACAAGCCCTCGAAAATAATTTAATTAATCCTAGCGTTCCCGGGGCGTCCTAAATTTTGTAGCCAATGTGCTTATAAAAGGCTCTGATATCATTCTACCTAACAAAGCAATTTAAACCCAAATTGATCGTTACTAAGTCATCAATTTGATGCCATATACATAACAATCTTGTTTCAATTATGGACTCAAACGTAAAAAAAATATTAACAAATTTTCTTTGCTTGTCAAAAAAAAAACAAATACAATAGGGAAAGTAGAAAATTTTCGAGTAAAATTAATAACAAATAAACAAGTTGATGAAAAACTGAAAAATAATTATTAATTTCCAGCAATTGCAAATTTAATTTGTATGCAATGTTGTGTCCCTGTTAGCGTAAACTTGATGATTTTGATTGTCAAAGTTTCAAACGTTTTCTGTTGGACACAAAGGTATGTAAAATTACGTTAACACTAACAGAACCATGTAAATATACAAACACATTTTTTTGTAACTCAGGTACTTAAGTCGATATTTTACATATGTGCACTGTGCAGGATAAAAACATAAAAAAACTCAGGAAAGATACCTTTTATATCATCTTCAGAGTTGCCACCAAGTTGTTTTTCATCAGATGGTTTGCTTTTTTTGCTTTCCATCAGACGGTACATGTACTTGTTTGTAACTTTGCTTGTATGATATAAAAGAAATATTCAGGAAAAAGTATTATAAGGAATAGATAATTTCGGTCAACCTTCTTGCTCGTTTACTTGTGTTTTAAAAAGTGCTGAAGCAATTTAATCTTGACGGCATTTCCAGCTCAATCATGCCTACTATACTTGTGTCGCGTCGTGCTCAAGTACCGTCTTATCAAAAAATCCTTATAAGCATTTTACGAACATCGATAAGGCTTGTGGCTCACTGGATGTATTTGAATTACTTTGTATAACTTTAAATTTAAGCGAATTTAAGGTAATTATTCTTCTATAAAATAATTGGGGATCAACATGTGGTGTTTTTGCCATAATTCATTACTGCGTTGTTTATATTAGTTTTCTCAAAGTAATATGACGCATTGAATAACAAAAGACACCATTGTTGATCCTGGTTAAAGGTTGCAGAGGTTGGTGGGATCACGAACGTTTTAATTAACTACTCTACCAGGGCAAAAGTTGAATCAACTGTCTTATAATTGAATTGCTGTTCGTTAGTCTAGCTTAAACTACAAATCGGATGGAACGATTAAAACTATTGTTTTTAGTTTTGCTCATTAAGTTGGCTTATTAATACGCCGTAAGTATTCCATCGAGAGACCCCTCTCGATGGAACCCTACCCTGGCAGAGGTGCACCGCATTTCGCATGTTTATGTTGAGACGCAGTGGGACAGGTTGCGAATCAGCCGCCACTATCCGGGCACAACGAGGAACACGACGGCTACAATGTACGGCAACTCAAGACTTGAACTCTCGACCTGTAGGGTAAGGCACGTAACAAACTGAGCTATCACGTCCTCCAAAAATACAAAATACAAAATAGGAAAAAACCCCATAGAAACAGTCAAGGTGTGCAAAGTTGTCGGGGTCAGATGGATAATTAGTTCGATAAAAAAATGGGAAAGGGATTTCCCAGTATATGCTCTGCCGATTCCTTACGTCAGTTCATACTCCATACATCAAGCGTGTAAGTGATTACAATGACGTGAGACATCACATGTCACGCCGGAGAGCATCTATCAGCGGTTGCCGGTAATGGCGTCTAATGGCCTTGGATTATTGCCACTTTCACACATTTATCTCCCGCTTAAACTGATTTCGAAAGGTTCTAGCAAAGTATTAGAATTTATGTTTTTTCAAAAGATACAAAAGTCTGGTTGATTGTCCCGAGTACTTTGTTGCTGTAATAACATGAAATTGTAAGCTCTCTCTTTAGATGTATGTATTATTTACACACATATAAACACACAAACACACTTTTATTACATATACTGGTACCACGTGTTATTGATTTCATAGATACAAAAACTATGCTAAACATCGTCACCACCCAACATATTTCACTATAATTTTATTAGTTTCAGACTAAAACTTAATTTTGTACTCAATAGATGGCGGTGTTTTCAAAATCTAAAAATTTCTTAAGTAAAGCTTAGACGGGCTACTAGTTTTTACGTAAGGATATTTAGGATATCAGGAATAATGCTCATTTCTCACTTCCTTGAGATATCCACCGCACTCCCAGAAACATTATAAAAACGTAGCCTACGTTTCAGCACAGTAAACGCACCTTTACTGGGCTAGTATTACTAAAAATACTCCTAAAACCCTATTCCTCCCTAAGGCAGTATTACCGACAAGAACAATATGATGACAGATCCCCAAAAAATCCTTTATTCAGATTAGGCCAAACATTTCCACCGGCAAATACATTGTTACGAAATAAAAGGATTTTTTTCGTCAACCAAAAATCGCGTGTTTTGAATATTCATGCTACACTCCGATATAGACTGGAGGCTGTAATTGTATTAACGAACTATAGTTGCTTTGTTCTACTTCACTAAGGTAAACTAAAAACAATATTTAAAAAATCCCTTTAACCATTTGCATTTTGTGCATTTGAATAAATGCACATAAAAACTCCATATAAATATAAATAAGATCGTGAAAGTAATATTCTATAAGCAGAAATAACGGTAACTACCAGTACAGGTCTAAATCAATCATCTTTATGAGATAATACGGCGCTATAACGTTGTTAAAGCGTTGGACCGGCCTCGGCAACTGACAGTCAACGCACCTGCAATTTTCATTGGCGCGGAATCGGAAAATTATTGCACGCTTTTTAAAATAAAATCCAACAACGCTGCGATGCGTTTCACAGTCGCCTTCATTTTCGCAATTACATAATTTCACTCAACTTTGATTTCATTTTCAACTAGACAGTTTTAAATTAAATTTTAAATTTCTGTATTATAAAATACAAAGAGTAAATACTGGTCTCTGCTGCGCTCCATACTGCTGCCTATTACTACTACTTATGCTGGCTATTCCTTGTAATATTTCGATTTATATTGTAACATGCAATCAAATTCTCTTCAAATAACTGTACATATACAACAAACTTCCGTAGCAGCTACGAAGTTCCGAGTCGTAGTAATTACTACGCCTCTACGTTTTCCGCAGTCATAGCAAATCAAATCAAGTGTCGTAGGTGAATTCCTTTTACATTGAAGAAACCACGTTTCTATGGATACTTGCTTCAATGTTTCGAATATTGTTCTAGGAATGCAGTTGGTTGGGGAAATACTTCGTATTGGAAATGATTGTATGTGGTTATTGTTGGTAACCTCAACTTATGCTGGCTCTTCAATACAATTGCCCTTCATAACTCGATTTGATAACAACATGCTATGTATGTATGTACTTAGTTTATAATCGGATTAACATATCAAAGTGTTTCAGAGAAAATTTCAGTAAACCATTATTTTCTATATTTTGCATTTAAATCAAAATTACTTTTTGAAAGTCTTATAAACTTAATTGTAGTATGAATTATATCCATTATTATTTTTCTTTATTCAACTATTTCAATGGCTTGTCCTTCAAAGTTGAATGGTTAATAATTAACTAGATAGAAAAGAAAATCCAATATAGACAAAGTTATCAAATATTAAAGTTTTAAAAACTAGTTAACGTATTCAAACAGATTCTAAAGGATATTTGACCACAGTGTGTTTGATTACGATATTTACAATGTTTCGTATTGTAACAAACTTTAAGCCTTTGTTCTACTTGTTTTTGAATAATTTGGTTTCAAATTAGTTTTCAGTTTACATCCATTTTTAACCGACGACGAAACAAAACCGGAGGAGGTTCTCAAGTCGACCCGTACATATATTTTTTATTTTATCTGTTACTTACATATAACTTTTTACGATTTTTCGATTTCGTTTATTATTTTTCATTGCATAGAATATAAATCAATACAATACAATCCTAATGGAGGGATAATTGAAGAATTACATACCGAATTTAAACCAAGGAAACGATGTTTGTTGAAATTTGACTCATATTGTTCTAATTAAATTTAACCATGAAGGAGACAGACTTTTGAAAATTCGACCCCGTAATTTTGTTTAAAGTTTTAGACGCCCATAATAATTTATCTGCAATATGCTAACATTATTTCTGTATATAACATTATATATAAAGTTTACGTGTGCGTTATTTAGTATTCACCTCTCGTTTTGGAATGACCACGACGGCCAAATCCCCCGTGCATGGTTAGACTGCTGAAATCTAAAAAAATAAACGCACATTGCTTCACCTAGTAAGACTTCGAGAATAAGATTCTGGATTAGAAATATTAAAAGTATGACATACAGTTATTACTGTGTGTGTGGTTTGTCGAAGTATTCCTTGGCTTACGCAACCCCGACTTACGCGGTTATGAAATTATGTCGATTCGTTTTGTTTCGAGCACAAATTAAAAACCTTTTATTGAATAATAGTATTTTATTTTTACCCTAATTTCAATAAAATTTAACTTGCGTGGTTTTTACATTTAGCATTTAAAACAATCAAGATCTACAGCAAAACTTTTTGGAGATAATTGAAAATGTTTAAAAGTTGATTTTATTTTTACAAGACGAATCGTAGTAAAGATGTTTGATCTAACAATATTGGCTGAAACCATCTTTTTATGAAACTGTAGAAAGAAAATAACAAATATTTTTAGTTTAAAAATAACTAAATCTAACTTTTATTTGTTCTCCGTAATTAAGTGGCTCCTATGAAGACGTGTGTTGGCTTCTTAATCCGAATTAAGTAGAATATAATAGCGCGTTTGCTAACGTTTCTAATATTCTTTATACAATTTTCTTTGAAAATGTTATTATTTCGTTGGATTCTATCGTCGAGCTTTCCTTTTTAACTTTTTAGTCTACTACTTCATTTTTATGAACAATGTTTAGACCTAAGATACCATAATAAAAACCCCATGACATAATACAATTACATTCATTTTCGTGCAAATATGTAAATCCATATTGCAGTAGGAATATATTTTTAAACTTCATTGTGTATTTACGTACAATATACACGTGTTGTACTGTACATGTACTGGATTAAACAGAAGTCAAAGGCAAAACCAAGTATGAGTGCATTTTTTGATCTATACATAAAAAACATCAAAATCTGATCAGTCGTTCAGGCGAAGTTTCGTGATAAATACACTTACAAAGGAAACATACTAGTGTGAGGTTTTTCCAAACTGGTATGCAACCTGTACGATTCACCCATCATAGATGTGATGTTTGACAATATACCTCAATATGTAAATAGCTAACCCGTGTTTCAGTTGTGTTGTGTGTCCATATAAATGTGACAACTGCAACCCCCTGCCTCTTGCCCCTCATACACCAATGACAGTCTATCGTGTGACAGTAACATTCTCATTGGAGAGGATGACAACTGGGTCGCCTCAAGAATGCTCCGAGCTCTATTTTCGACTTGCAACACTCCACAACGAAATGATTCAGCTCGACAAGTGCCACTCTGTTTTCAATTAAGCTGTTCAAATGCTCTTGTCGTTTTAAAGTTTTGACTCAAATAAAAAAAAATACTTGTTTGCAAATTGAGCTCGTATCGTATAAACGATATTATTGGCTATTACCGAAGCTTAACCTGTATAAAAACTATCGACTATAAAAAGAGTCGTAAACGCCTTTTCCCCATATATTTCGATAGATTTTTTGTCCAATTCATGGTTTCCTAGTACGAGATCCTGTTCCATCTCCGTCACGGTAGATCGCGATTGGGCGATCGAAATCAATTCACTTACCACCGCCGCCGCTTGGGGGCGCGGCACCCGTCTGCCAATTTAACTTCGATTAAGCCTCAGGCCGAGCAAAAAAACTTAATGGCACTCAGGAGCACTTCGCAAACTAAAATAAAAAAATGTGTACTTTTGCCATCTTTATTAAAACTGGAACGTTGAGTTTTATTTTTGTAAAGCAGCTGGGTTATAAAATTCCCGCTGTAAAAATACAGAGCGCGATGCTGTTGTTCTTACTTTAATAACTTTTTTATCTAATGGCAAGATTAAAGCTTTCGAATGAATTAAGCAAGTTGGTTTGTTTCAATTACATCAAAACTTCTTTGGGAAACCCCGATTGGTATTCCGTGTTCGTGTTTAACTAGAAACGGAATGATGTTCTCTGTTCCCCGATTCTAAGCAAACCCACGACATAACTCTTCGTTGAAATCTATCGAGATTCATATCTGTGACATACATTACATTCGTGCCTGCCTCATATATTACGATTGTAATAGTATTTCACGTTATTGGTATAGAGCGTCACGAATCTTGTAGAGTAATTGATATCAAATAGATTCGAAAACGATCAGCAAAAGTGGTATTAAACTTCATTTTTCAGCAGTTATTTTAATCACTTTTTAGTTATTTTTTAAATATGAAGACTGTCCTTATCTTATAATAAGCTTCGTTACAGCATATGTAGATCTAATAAATTTCTTCTTTGTTTCAGGTAAACCAAAATAAAATAAACAAACTTTTTAAAAATAATCTCATCCAGTGATTCAAGTATTCGCGAATCTGAAATTTATTGAATCAGTTCAACGGCTGGTGATGTAAGTTATTATTAAAACATAAAACCTATTCAAACATTAGAGACGACAAATAAAATTAAAGTACATTATGTTGTAAAACCCTTCAGCTATCGAACTGAAACGTTTTCAATCTCCAACTTAATTATTTACGTAACTTACTACGAAAGTAGTAAATTTGTATGATAAATTATAACAGAGAAGCTTTACGACATTATCTTAATACAACTCGGAATATTCCGTTGTTTGAAATGCTTGTATTAAAACAATTAATATTCCGTCGCTGCCTCCATCAAGATCACTCAACCCGCGCCGTGAGTAGCGATTCACAACAATTCACTACAAAGCAATTTGCGTAATCTGTCTACAGTTCATGCGACCACACGGGAAGACCCTTAAATATGACCGTATTTCATGCCCTAACCTTAAACGTAAAGGCCTTGTGGGGCTGGCCGTTAAACACTACGATAACCAGAGAGTGAGACCCCTCGTCGATAGAGATTGACTCCGCGTCTGTCACCCCCGCCAGGTCACTGCAACTGGTTTTTAACATCATGCGGACCGCAAAAATCTAATTTCAAACAAAAAGATTTGTTTCGCAATGAAAGCTGTGTTTGTTTTCCAATTATATTTAATTAAAAGTTGTTTCTTTTTGTGACCATAAATGTTTTCTGCGGAAATTGCTTCTAAAGCCACGATCAAACGAATGTTCTTCGGATAATTTTTTACAAATTTCATTTTTAGATACACTCTCTCCAGAGCTTAATCAACATTTTGTATTTCCTTTCCAGGTATTTACTTAATTTTGGTTATTCATTGTTTCTTATTTAATATTTTATAGTGTTTAGTTAAGATTTCTGTAGCAATATAATTAAATTTTCTTTGCGAACGCGAAATGTAAACAAAGGATAACTTCACCATTAAGTTTAATAAAAGCGAGCGTATTCCTTAGTTTAAATTAAAACTTTGACTTCGAAATGCGTTCACTGCTTATAAATATGAAACGTCACTTACAAATTCAAAATTCTTAACAAATCTTTTCATTTAACCTAAGATCAGATTCGTGGTTTTTCTTAATTTGCTACAAGTATTTATAAACCGTTATCTAAGGTTGCAGGCTGCAAACTAAAGTTACTTCTAATTCTAACTTATTCCCAGTACCTACTGTCGGCGAACAACTTATAAATCTAAGCTGGGAGAGTTTAATTTAGATGTTTATCCGGGCTAATGAAACTCAAACACTCATGCTTACTTAATTTCTTGTTTTAACTCGTCCCACTCCTCAACGATATGTGAACAAGCCTAATTAAACTCCAACCTAATTAATCAATTGTAACAGTTAATTGAATTCGAATATTTTACGTGGTTTAGCGATGCCCTGCCCTTACCAATGGCAAATTTTTGAATGTGTATCGGAATGTGACTATTTCAGTAAATAAGGATCATGTGCTTCGCTAGCTAGCGACTCAAAAGCTTTTAAATAAATTAATCGGGAATTTCTAAAAAATAAGCACGCTTTTCAGGAACTGTTTTTTTCAATTCAAGAACATAATGGTATAAATCACTTACTTACACATTCTAAACAGTATTATAAAAACCACAAGCGGTTGCAATGTTACAGAACAGATGGGGACATACCATTGTTCATAGCAAAGCATTTGTTCTGCGTGTAACGAAATAAAAGTGTGATATTCGTCGCTGGATCCAATTTTCGTTGCTTTGTACGCGTAAATTACAACCGCGATCCCTGCTTTGCATCCGTTCCGATCCACGCTGTATTATCTCTACAATACTCTAAATATTTCGTATAACAACATTACACGTGATACCTGATTCTTTTCATGAAAAATATAACATATATTTTAGTATTTGCAGCCAGTGTTGTGGATTTAACGTGAAATGAAATGAAAACAAAATTGTATTTTAATCGTGAATCCCAAGAAAAATATGTAGTTTATAACTTTTATATAGATTAAATATCTAACAATGTTCTTGTCTTATATTTATATCATTTTTAAACATTATTTTACATTATTCAATTGAAGCAATGAGGGTTTTTGCAAAATGGTGGATGTACAAGCCAAGTAAACTGCTTTTATTTGAGACAAAGAAGACAGAAGCCTCTAAACCTTTAGGAATAGCTTAGACAACCATTCACATGAACACAAAAGTTGTAAGTCGCGAGCACCTGTAAAGATAAAAGTACTGAATCACCTAGTTGATCTATATGACATCGCAGAATACATCAGAAAATTTATAAAACTTTTTTTGAAAGCAGCTGTCGGAAAACCGATAACAATTGTAAATCCGTATATTGCCACGGGGTGTCCGGGCCATAAGAGTCAGATGAAAAAGTTCATCGTGAAAATAAAACCGACCAAGAGTGTATTAGGCTATTGGGGTTCCGCAGGTCTTGGGTTATTTATTTAAGAAATGATTTTCATTGTTTAAAAAAATGGTTTTTCTCTTCATACCCGCTTTTCTGTTTCTGTCTTTGAAACCTCAAATCTTTAATATTAAAAAGTAACTCTACAACCTGTAAACTATCCCTAGAGAATGTTAATTAAAGGATTATAATACAAATTTTAAAAATCTCTCACTCTTTCCTAATTGTATTCGAAATTTTATTCATAAAAATTATTTTCAAAATTTAAACACGGATCTCGAACATATCTCGAAACCGTGATACACTGCGGGATTTCCCAGGCAAGTTCTGAGACTAGGATTCTAAAACAATGCAATAGAGATTAAATTTGATTGTTTTCCGGAAATTCTGAGGTTGGTTGTTGAAAATGGAATTTCACCACATAGAAAGCAAATTCAAAAATCTCGTAGCAAACGTAACTTCATTGAACACGTCCGTGAAACAAAACCACAAAATTTAGTTCTAAATTAGTTTTCAAATTTCGCGTTAAATATATTACTGACTTAAATATGTAAACATTTTATGTAAGGAATTAAATATTTTAAAACTATGTAGTTTGGTTAAGGAAATATTATTTTATCGTAACGATCATTTAATTGCTAATTGTTTTAATTTTATATTTTGGTTGTATTTATATTTTTATGAAATGACTTTCGTATGCCAATTGGCTGCACATATACCTGTCTTACCTTGCCTCAACATCTGCTGTATGTACCTTTTATATTGTGCACGAATAAAATGAATTTGAATTTTGAAATAAATAGAACAGAATTTAAATACAAATGAAAGCATAAAATAACATTAAATATGAAAAGTGCTTTTCTCAGATTTATCTCGATTCAATTTTAACTAAGTACACAAGTTTGTAAGTGGTTTGGTCTGATGTAGCCAAAACTTTATACAACTTAAAAATGTTCAGTTCTGCAAAACGCATTTTTTTTCTTTGTAACTGGAATCCCTCTTCAGAGTCTACTTTACATGTTTTTGCGCTTCTTAACTCTCAAACGCTTATAAACATTTAATTATATTGTATTCCTTTTTTACCTACATACAAAAAAGTAAGACTTACTCAATTAAAAGTCTGAGTACTTCAGTTGTCAAAGACAACTGCGTAACTTATTTATTTCTTAAATTAAATGGTCTGTTAAAGCTGCTGATTCCAATTAAAATAACAACCTTTAAAAGCTGAAGTAATTTAATGAGGGGTGACGTCGTTGTTCGGTGACGATGGGAAAATTTGGCAGAGCGTAGGCAATGTCAGCCGGGCAGGACAAGTTCTCGGCACTGTTAGTCGGGCGAGTCGACTGCAATTAAACTTTAAGTGCTGCCCTCTTTACTGTTGCTGAAATCACTAGACATTCTTATCTGTTTTTCAGCAGATCAAATATCTAAGGTTAGAATTTACATACGACTTTATTAACGACTTCTCAAGACACATAGAATGTACTTAACTATCGACCTGCCACATAAAACGGAATCCTAAAAGTTTAAACCACTTAAGTTTTAACGAAGTTCTAAACAACCCACAACAAAGGGACAAAAATCAACAAAGATCACGGAACACCAATTGTATTGATCTTCTTCCAAACTCCAACTTTTGCCATTGAAGTTGTCGCACGTGCAAATTATTTGCCCTCGCAGCTTACTCTGCAAACTGTATTGGAATCGTTTTGGCCGTCCTTTTCTTCGACAGCCATTTCTTTGAGAGTGAAAGAGATAAAGGTATGTTGCCAGTGACATAAGTGAATTCGAACGTTTAAGGAATAGGTGTGGAACTTGGCAAAGTGTTCAAGGCGTGGGTCTTCACAACTTATGACTTGTAGGATTAATTCCAACGGCTTTGCTGTGAGCTTGATAATTGCTAAGTTTGTGTAAGTTTTCTGACTATAATTATGGCAGGAAAGAATAGTCAAGTGGTCAAAAATCATTGACAATACAGGCGCGAGCTTTAAAAAATTGAGCGTTCATTGTAGCTGTCCCGGCAATTCCAACACAAAGATAACTTGAATCATAGCAGCGTCGCCCGAGGACTACAACTCAAAGGATCAAGGTCCTTTGTAAGATCCCATTTACAGATTTGTCTCCCAAGCTGAACTATTCAACTGAGATCCTAGTATTTAAACGCAACAACAGGCTAAGCAAACAAAAGATATATTAGTAAGTTTTTGGTAGTTACGTAATACTACTTCTATTCTTTTGTGATTTAGTCAATTGTATCCCCCCATTTAACTTTAGAAGCCGGGCTAAACTGCTTACTTGACGGCAACTTTTTTGAAAGGCCGACTTTTGATTCAACGGCTGTACCTTCCCGGCCCTAGCAATTAGTACTGTGGCCACAGTTGGGAAGTTTTAATGGGTTGGTAACAGCATGATAAGAGGCCAAGCCAAGTTCTAAGTAATTTAATTAGCTAAGTTTTGAGTAGACATCAAACTGAACTAACCCAAGCAATCTAGACTTGTAGGATGACTGGAGACTTTTGAACACGAACATTATTTAGTTTCAGTGACGAATTTTAAACTCAACATGACACTTTCCTTTCACAGTGTTACAGATTTGGATTCGATGGCGGGCTTTTATTGAACAATATTTTGAGTTGCGATGGATATCGTATTAATATGATAATATGTCGTTAACCGATACATTGAAAAAAATAAAAAGTTTACTTAAACAATTACTTTTTCCCAACTCTCATTGAGATCTATTCGACTGCTGGGGAAAGAAATTTTAATTTATATAAATGAAGAAAGAAAGTTAAATTTAAATCATGTTTGAATATTTAAAATAAACACGTCTTTCATGAAACTTGACCTCAGTTTCGCAAACTGCGACTACCACACAACAAAACCCTTGGATAAATAATAAATTGTACAAGATAACAAGGTTCGTTTTCCTTTTGTGTTTAGAAAGTTTCCTGTTAACACACTGGTATGCCATACATTTTAATGTCCATGGACCCGTACAAATTGGCTTCTATTACTTTTGAAACTTGTCTTATAAATTTTTCATGCTATATTTACGGCATATGTACCCTATATTTACTCTGACTTTTGATAAATTTCCAATGAAAAAACGCCTAAAATGTCAAGGCTACCGGCAAACCCTATATCTCTGAAAAAATACTACTGGTCTTATAAAAAGCGCTGACGCAAGACACACGTTTGCCTTGTCTTTTGATATTAATATCATATTTTCATATAAATCATCACCATTCACCAAAAGAAGCAACCGCCTCCAGTTGCCGGTACCAGACACAGCAACTTATGGTAAGTTGCAACTTATGGTGGTATGCCATGACGTCAGGAAAAAAGTGGCTTGTTTTCCGACAGAAGACACACCTTTTCATAGCGCCATAAGCACACGTTAAGTTTCATGGTCCAATTTGAGCAAAAATACGAAATCTAAGATTAGTAAAATGCATTAGGAAACCACGAATTCGTAGCAAAGCCGTGATCACAATACTAAACAATAAGTAACTCATATCAGGGCATATTGCAAAAGCCAAACACATCAACTGATATTCCATTAAACAGCTTAGCTTGGAATCCTACTCGATATCTGTAGATGGATTTAGACGTACAAAGTATAGTCGAAAAATATACGTCGGTTTTATTTCGTCTACCATTTTAATTTACGTTAGCTTTTGATTGGTGTACTGGTGATGAAGTCAGTTTAATTAAACTTCGTATTATAATTACTTACATAATTTCCATTTAAATGTTAAATCATTTCTTATACGAACATTTCGGTATTTTCACACACACTTGAATTTGCCGAAATAGAAATCAAGCGAACACACAAAAAATAGAGCTATCCAAACAATGCTATTAACTTTTCATAAATATTAAAAGGGTGAACGGTGAAATCGAACGACAATGTCATGTAAAAATTGTGCTCGGATGTCCACCGCTCGCTTATCGCAGCGACAACAAAAACATACAAAATTCAAATGAGAACTATTTTTGTTTCAGTCCACCATTCCTGAATTTTCAAAAATTCGAAAATTAATATTCATAGATTCGGCATAAATCTCATGTGTGTGTTGATTCATATAAAAATCGTAACTGATAAAAAATTGGAATATTTTCAATTAGGTCAGAATCTAATAGCGCAGAACGAAGCCAACTAAAAACTAATATATTAAATAAATATAAAAAATGAAAACTATAAATTTACTAGTCTTCTTGAGCAATCTTCATAAGAACATTAATTCATTCTTTAAGTTTGACAAAAGCAAAAAATAAGTTGAAAAACTTAAACCCGACTAAGACAAATTGCGCTCTAAAAAGTGTGAAAGAAGAAAACATATAATCTTCAATTCTTTTAATAATATAGCCGTGGTTTTATGGCATCTTCAGTAATAGGCGATTTAAACTTATGGAGTCTTTTATTTTAATATTTTATTCAATAGGACTAATTAAGTAGGTAATTGTTTACTGTTATATTTCGTCTGTATACAATTTTGAATTAGATTTTTAGCGACATTGGAATTTACATTAGAAGAATATTTTTTTGTAACATTTTATACTATAACTAATTGTGATTGTAATGAAAGATTATTGTGATATTAAAAAAAAGTAACTACGGAGGTTTCTTGCCGGATTCTTTCCCGTAGATAGGCATTCCGAACCGGTGGTAGATTAAAATAAATTTTATGATTTAACAATGAATTTAAATTAAATTTAGCTCCTTTAAGTCCATTTTAATAAAAAATATTTCATTTTGATTTGCAGTTTCATAAAAACTCACAAAGCGCGTAATAAAAAAACCTACCTAGATAGTTAATATCACAAAAGTCTTGATTCACAGTTCTACCGACGTTTCAACAGGTGATACAAACTTTTGAAAAGATTTTATAACCACTCAAAGTTTTATGGTAGCTCCTAACTATCTTATCATGAGTTCTGTCACTGACAAGTGAAGCTAGTGGATTATACAGTCATACAATCTGGCGCAGACCGTTTCGCTATGGCTATGATTGAACACGTAGTACATGCAAATTGTTCTAGTGTGCAGTACCAGTACTGTACTGAGCCAAATCAAAGCTATGCACACTAAAATGATGTACGTATACGTCTGACCAAACCAACAGCCTTAAGTAAACCGACTTCATGAAATGGAAATACTGTACCTCACAATAACCCTAAGTCTAAGAACGTAATAGGATAGCTTTGAATCCGCTCAGCGGTTCTTGAGATGAGCCTAAACTAACAGACAAACAAGACTGAAATAACTTACGTTTCCATAGCCACCGCTTAAATTATAAGCTTAGGGAACTGTAATAGTAAGCACCCTTAACTTTACGTCACACACTTTATACTGCATAGACCTGGTTCCCAAGACTTTGCTTCTGCAGGATGAGAAAAAGTTGGGTAGTAGGTAACGAATGAATTAGATCTTTTTCACCCCCTTGAAAAAATCGCGATGAGAAATATCCCAAGTCCTTCTCGAATTATCTCTTTACTAGCTAAAAACACCAACAGACCGACATACATAGCATAGCGACATATATAGCATTTACATCCGAATATTATATTAGTATTAGTGGACTAGGCAACGCTATTGCGAACTTACCGTGTTTAATAAAACTATCGGAAATATCGAATTGGCTAGTTCTTGCACAATGTTGACTGAACCATTATAAATGAGATCATGCACCTGAAGGATGTGGTAACTCAGTTTGTTACGTGCATTGGTTAACCGATCGACCCAACCCGACAAGTCGAGGGTTCGAGTCTCAGGTTACCGAACATTGTTACTGCCATGTTCTCGTTGTGTCCGAACAGTGGTGACAGATTCGCAACCTGTCACACTGGGACTCAACATAAACATGCGAAACGCGGTGTTTAACACATCTGCCCCTCTCGAGGGATAAATTACGGCGTGAGTTTATGTGTCTGTGTCCCTAATTTTTGTTGATTATTGTGACTTTACTACGAAACTACCACTCACCGCGAGTGTGTGCTATCTCACAGCAAAATTATGTATTCCGCAGCAAAAAAAAAACAATAAATCAAACGTTAACATGGATAGACAAAAATCAAAATGATGGAAGTATTGTCGGATTTCGAATACCAACACAAACGGAAATGCACTTCCTACAAAATTCCATCGTTAATTGTCATACAAACATGAACAAATAAAAACATCTTGCGGAATATATATATGGAATCCAAGTGAAAGAAATTTAAATTTAGTAGTATGTAGATTCATGAACAAAGGTACGGGTTCATATGCAAGAATTTTTATTTTTACAACAGCACAGTAGAGTTTCCTTTCCACCTTCTGCGTTAGAAAAAATATGAAGCTTTCTTTTCACTCGAGTCTAATTTATACATCTGAATTGTTTCATTACCACATTCATAACAAAAATATGACTATGTATATTTTACCGGAAGCTTATTTTGTTTTAATGCAGAATAACAAAAACTGCTCAATAAACTACTCAATGCTCTAAAAGTGTCCAGGTACAGGTTTGAATTTTTAAAATTAAATAAACCGATAAAATGCACACCATAAAGTTTCTATGAACGGTCGTTTGCTGGTAATCCTTTGTCGTTTTAACGCTAGTAAAATTCCATAATGTTAATAAAAGAATCGTTTTCACGTATCATTTATAGCACCTACTATAATGACTTTCCAAGGTCATATTCGTGTTAATAGGCGTCGGTGTCACTTTCCATCAGGTGAACCGTATGCTTATCCGTCTATGATGTGTATCAAATAAAATAAAAGTACAAATACAACCTTTGATACAACTTTTTGATTTCGCTTTTCATTTTAATCTTTTTTTATGTGTCACTCGCTTTTATTTATAGTGTAAATTTGAAACATGTTGTTCTTTTTTATTCATTTATTCATATTGATGTGACTTGCTTTAGTAAAAAATGTACTTCAATTTAAACTACAAAGTATTCAATCGAAAGAATGTATCTTTTTAAGTACGGTCATGTTGTAATACTTCCAGAAACCATCAACATTTTTTGCGTTTTACATCGAATTGAATAATTTGTTATTGTTTGGTTTTTTTATGTTTTTACAAAGTAATTAATTAATAAAGATAGATACTTTGAAGTGATAGAAATGTTAGGAAACAAACAGTATATTATTAGTTAATTTAAGGACATAAATCCAAATCTAACCATGTTGTTAGACTGATACATAGCTAATCGACGCGGATTTCCGCTTAATTGGTACATAACGTCGGACAAGCAGACCGGACGGACATAAATTATGTTGATATTGATTTCGAGTAGCAGTTGTATCGTGATAATGACTCTTGTAATTACGTGATTGACGAGAAACCGATGCTGGATCATGACAAACGACGAGATATTCTGATCCTGACCGTTGAGCATACACCATATACTACTGAATCTGGCATTCGCTTGCGACTTACTTTATCCGCTTAGTATTCTTATATTTATATTTTCTGAGAAAAGTAAAAATAATAGCCACATTGACTCACCCCTGTAGTTAAGTTGTAGAATTTTGTGTCGCAAGTTCTACGCCATATGCTTTGCTTTTTTTCTATAAAATTTGAAAATTACCCACAATTGCTCAGTCTAACCACGGACCATGTAGGCTAAGCTACTTCAAACTCAAATTTTCTCTTTGTAAAATGTCTCTGGTACATTGATCGATGCACGTAAAACGAACCACCTTTCAAACTATCTCTAAACTATCTGAGGAATGAGAAGAAAAGAGTTTTAAAAATCTTAAAATGTTTGAACAAAATTGAAAGCCAGCAAGTGGGCAGGTATTCAATTTACATTTGAAAGTTGAAATCCTTTTGAATGGTTCGTGAAATAGTTCATGAAGCTGAAATCCAACGTACTTGCATCTTAGTGCTGAAATTCAGTTCGTTAGTGGAGTGCAACTGGTATCTGCTGAACCGGTCCTTCAAATTTAGACTCTATTCGTAGGAGGATAGATACTTGATTGCGGTATTTGTTGGTTTTCAGTGGAAAATCAGACGGCAAAGAAAAATATGTAGCGCCAGGTACGGCCAGAAGGTCGCTTGATATAGGCTGTCAGTTTTATATGGGGAGAGTGATAACCTAAAAGCATGTTAATTTGTTAACGTGACCACATATTCGTAAATACACAGGAATGATACAGAAAGACATTGCAGAAACATATGTATAACATTGTGCGTAGTACTTCTGACAATGCATAAATGAGCTACGAAAAGTTCTTACGATGATCAGAACTTAACAGCACTTTCATTGTATAAAATCAGTTTCATTCTTTACAGTCTTATATTCTCAATTTAGATTGACGACCTCTATGGCGCATTGGTGTTAACAGCGGAGTGCCACGCTAGAGGTTCTAGGTTCGAATCCAAGCGGGGGCGAAACTTTCTGCTATTTGCTTAAGGACGCATTCTTTCGCTTACCGGTCATGGTTGTTGTATTCTTATCAATGTAGTTTAAACCATATCGTTGGTTAGTGACACAAGTTTTACGTAACTTTCCGAAGGGCTAAATCAATGTGCGTGTCGTGATGTGGTTTATTTATTATTTATTTAGATACAATGCCCTATGATTCAAACAAATTGTATCTGTAATATTTTTAGCTGCTTCTTCTAAGCCGGGTAAACAATACTAAGACCCAAAAGCAAATACTACTTCTGTTCATTACAATTGTAAAGAGCGAGCCTGGATTCGAAGTTAGAAGCCTAACCTCCCTTAGTCACGTCACGGCATATTCCTTTAAATCCAAAGAAACAGAATCTAATGAAATATGTTGAAAAATCGGATGAAAAAGTTCACTTTTAAAACTAAAACTACATTTGTAACTTAATTGAACGTACAAATAGAAGTTGGTCCGGATGAAGCTCCTTGCGCTCAACTTTCCAACTTAGTTTTAGAAAATAATTCCGAATTCCGCTTCGAGTATGGCGAGAACCCTCCAAGATCTGGGCACCCGGGCTTTTGCATGCGACTCCTGACAAGGTTTTATTAGAAGAATATTAAACCCGTAAAACTTTATCCTATTAGGGTATAAGAATGCCTGAAGCGTAAGCCTGTGACGCCGTAATGGCGGTCGCGTGACCAATAGGCTAAAATATATATATCTTTTTCATCGTCTCTATTATTCCTACTTACTTATTAATACACTGAATACAACTAAATCGGGACATATGTAGGTACCGATACATAAGTTAATTACGAATAAACTTTAAACTGAAAGGATTCTGACCAACGTTAGCCCACACATAGAATATCCAGGATTTTTGATGTAACGGTAACAAATTCAATGATTTAAACTTGTTTTGTGATTTTAAGCTCATAAAATAATATAACCGACCTTATACTATATATCCTCTAGCAAGGCATTACGAATTTTATCAACTAAAGTATGCCGGACATGAGCTATCGAATGTCTAGCTTAAAATATATTTTAACTTCAACCCGCTAATCGCTCCTGTTATCAGCCTAAGCTCTACCTCTTTATCGATGCTTGCCTTTAATTAAAAATACCTACGGAGGAGGTGCCAACTCCATTTACTGCAGCCGATTAATTGAACCGGAATAAAGCCCCACCTCTGATGGTCGCAGGTCTTTGTGATGAAACAAAATGGCGGACATGGTCGTAAAGAACCTTCCACTTTGTGTTTTAAAGTTCTAGCTTTCCACTGACACCTTCAGGTTTAAGTTGTCTCTATAAAAACTTTATACAGTCACATCTTTTTGTTATAATAAAAATTCCATCAAGGTAAGTACTTAGTTTAGTGTCATAAAAGCTGAATTCGCTAATCTTGAGACAATGAAATGACAATGAAAACTTTTCAAAATAAAGTTTAATGATTTCATTCGTAAATGATTTTGATTAAAAAACAATTTCTTGTACAATTAATCCCTATTTTGTGGCTTTTTATAAAATTAAAATAAAAAATACTGTTAAAACTCTTAGGATTTATTCTGCAATACAACTTGCCTTTTACATCGAGAATGCACCGGAATTTTCTAAGTAAACTCTCTTCTTGCCATCAAGAGCAATTTGTGATGGAAAGCTCGTGTATAGAACGTTTTAAAATAAGGTAAGCAGTAATCAAATACTGCAATTTAATCATATTGTGAAGCCTGGGAGGTACATGAGCTCGGTTATGAAATAAGATTAGTAACAATTAGTGAATTTTCAACATGGATGCCGTTGGGAAGTTTCTTAGGAGTTGTCTGCATGAAAGCCGCTTTAATTAAATTTCCCGTTGTAACTGCTCGCAGTTTATGATAATACAATACAGCTTGTGTTGGATTCCTAACTTACTTATATTGTTATAATTTACAATAGCAGCTGTCAACTGTTTTGTTGACGTATCCGCTTATAACAGGTCACTGTTGGAATATGCAGTTAGTCCCCCTATGCTTGTGCTCATGTAGGTATATATTTTTTAGAAATCTGGTGGCAAACATACATCATGTTCTCCTAATAGGTAAGCAATAAAATCACTTATGGTAACAAAAAACAATGAACATGTACAAATATTCAAAGCCCCGTGCAACTCTATAGGAAGTTTAGCTACCTTACCCTCTTTGGAACACGACCTACTAGTCAAAGGGTAAATTAGGTTAGTACGTGTTTAAATGAAGGTTCATTACTTCTAAATTAAATCACAGTGTTGTTCTATCAATGGGAATATGATGTGATATTATACGTCGAACTAATTAATGTTTTTGATGACAAACATTACACTTAAATGACTGCCTTTTGTAATGTAATACATATTTGTTGTAGCTTTAAGTCCTTTTTATTGAATTAAAAAATATGTATTTTCGTAACTCTTAAAATTAAAAAGTATGTTTTCGCCCGGGATCGAACCGGGGGCCTTCTGCGTGTTAGGCAGATGTGATAACCGCTACACCACGGAAACTATGTCATTAGCTCCGAAAATAAAGATTAGTAGCGTACCAGATATTTAATCCAATCATTCACTTGCTATAGGTACTTGTACAACTTCATTCGGATTTAAATAGACCACAAAATTGTTGAGGGTATATTTAGTAACCCACTAAAGAACTTTTGAGTCATATCGAACATACTTGTCTGTCGGTGTTTCTGTGTAGTAGATCTAGTTCTTAAACCGCAAGGCCGTTTTGAGTGGTTCTAAGCTTTTGCAGTCCAACATAAAAGGCCGCAGGATAATTTAGTTCTGGAAGGTTTATTTTTTCAATGTGAAGTTATTAGGTTTATCTTTATACGCAAAACTTCTTTTATATTAAGAATCAAGAATCCAAAACAAATGATAAAGACAAAGATACAAGCCACAATTAAAACTACACAAAGCTTCTTTCACTTTCTGTTGTATTTAAAAGATTAAATAAAACAAGATTTCTGAGCTAAAACTCGAAGAAATTTGCTTTCAATTGTAATTAAATTCCTTGAAACATCGCATTTGTTAGTAAATCACGGTGAAAAATATCTATAGATTTTCTTTCTTTGTGAGTCGTTTAAAATGCCAAAAAAAATTGATAGAAAAACATTATGATCAAATATTTTTTTGGCATACCATTGCATTGTTTTCATTCACATAAATACCTAAATCATAAATCATTTTTATGACCTTCACCATAACACACTATCTACTAATTTAAAAACTTAACTTAACAGACAAATTAAGAATAAATCAACACGCGACTAACGTTCCAAAGTCTACAATAAACTGCAAAATCCGAACTAAAGCTGAATTAAAGTTTAACTTTTGGAAGCAAATGCGAAATCAGTTTACATTTTTAAGCGGAATCCTCGAGCTAAGCTGCATAAACAGCTCAGTGGGACCGCGGAGGATTAAATTTAAGCAGAAATTAAATTACTAGAGAACAACGCGTGTGTTTTAACACTACAGCGCGGCGTGCTCCCGGGAATCGAGATATACTCCTACAGAACTATGGCGCTGAAAGAGCTCCCAATTCTGAACGTTCGTATGCAGCTGTTCGTGGTAGAATTTGCAGTTTAGAAACGTATTTTAAATTATAAATTAGTTTTTAATTCCCCAGATTTCTTAAAAGCTTAGAAAAATAACGAAGTTGAGATTTCGTGCGATGTTGAAATTGTCAGTGACATTACAAAATTGGTAGTATTCCGTGTTTTTAAACTATTGTTGTTTTGGTTAATGCCGTGTTGCAGGAGTTTGCTTTTTACTGGACTATCAAAAGCCGCAAGCCGCGTGTGTTGTTGAATTTCATGCAAATTGAAATCAAGGATTTTGTTCTGATTTTGTATTTTAGTCTTTTCTAATTGTTTTATATACTATTAAAATTATCCACACCGCAAAATTGACATATAAATAATTACTTATCTAGATACATGTACAATTCATGCACAAACATACCTAACTAAATATTTTAAGTTTACTTAAATACCTGCTGCGCCTTAATTACACAAACACCAATTAGTACGAAAATCAAAAAAGAGAAATACTTTTTCACGCCGACACTTTTGAAGCCCCCGCTTGTTCTGAAGACGGAAGTTTCCGGAAGTTCACAGTGAAAGACCTGAAGTTTCTGGAAGCAACAATTAACTGACAACTAAGTTGCACTGGCCGTTGAAGCACCGGGCTCCAAACTACCCATGTTTGGAAACACCTTCGCTTTTTGCACGGATTACTGGGTTTTAAGTTCCATTAATTTAAGGATTTTTTCCTCCGCTAAGGCGAAATTCCGCCAAATTATAAAGGAGTTGAATTTAAAGAAATTATCGAATGATAAAGTAAATCAATTTTCATTTCAAATTTTCAGCTTTCTAAACTTGTAACATCGGCTGTGCGTTGATTGTTACAAACGAAGATTACAAACACATCATTACTGACTAAAGTCCAGTATCATCGCAATCAGCTACCGCGAGGGCAAACTGTTGTAGTACAGTTTACATGGGTAGGGATACGGGGAGGGTTTAAGCCGATTAGCCTCGTCCCGCCATCGATCCCGGGCCAATAGCCCGTGAAATCCAACCGCTTTGCTCGCTGGACACAGACTAGCCAACACACGACTGGCCGCATCGCTTCCGACGTTTACAACTGTTATTGCACTGAACCAGTTCCTTTGGGAATTAATTTAATCGTAGTATGCTTCAAGCTCACAAGTTTCCATGTAGGATTTCTTTTTTTCGTAGATCACAGACATCTTTCGTTGATTTAGCGTAATAATTAGTTAAAAAGGCCAGTCCAAGAGTGTAACTTTAGGTTACATTTTTCGTTGTAAAGGTTTCGTGTGTATGACATATAAAGTTTTATAAGCCTCCAAAGGCAACGATAACTGTTTATTATCAGGCGAATTGTACGAAATAAGTGGATTGAATATCATAGTGTGAAAATGCCGACCGTTACATGTTCTTTGCTCAACTGTGCAACTGCAGATAGAGTTTAACAATGATTCGAATCGAATGACGCGCTCGCTCGTAGCATTTCACTTAAATTTCGCTGCAATCCCCTTGTAGCGAATATGTAGTCGTTTATTTATATACATTTTAACCCCTTTTGCGCTGCCCCGAAACGATACACAAATGAATTGGTTTTCACATGGGATGACACGACGTTTATTAATTACGAGACGGCAAATACGCAACACAAGCCGCGGTGCAAATTATCACGGGAGCGCAAAAGCAACGAGATTTTATTAATTTAGTATGTAACAAACTTACAACTTCACAATCTAACTGCTGAGACCGCAGCGGAGGTGGAAATTCACACTCACTTAGCATTCACGTGAAATCCTGCTGGAGAGGAACTATTTATTGGTGTTGTACGTGACCATTGTAACTTGAACTGCAAGGAATTAAAGTCACGTGGAACTCCCATAACTTGTATAGGTAGATATCTTAATTTTTCGGGCCATTCTCAAATATTTGAAATCGATTTGACTTGCTTATTCAAAACGTGTAGTGATTGTATAGTGAGATGAAGCAAATTCATTTTATGAGACGGTATTAAGAGGTCAGCATAGCCTGGTCATAGCTGTATATAATTTGTCAGTAGAACACCATCCGAGCTGCAAAATAATTAATTGCTAGCACGTTATCGTATACCAGTATTAAGCACTCGACAACACAGTTACACCAGTCCACGAGTTTTACATGGGACGTGCTCATTCTGCTGTTTAGGATTTACTGTGTTTTGCTATTTGTATCGATCGAGAAATTAAATTATATAATGAAAATACATTACAATTTTTCTATTACAAACGACACTTGAATAACATGTTCTTTGTTATATTTTTTATGAATGTTAGTATCTCAATAGCCTGAAGTTTATTGACCCAATATTTGATCAATATAGTTTTGCAGATAGTTATTTATTCACATACATACACATACACATACATTAATGCACGCCGTAATCCCTTGAGAGGGGTAGGCAGAGGTGTTAAACACCGCATTTCGCATCTTTATGTTAAGTCCATGTGTGACAGGTTGCGAATCTGTAACATGGCAGCTTTTATCTTACGGCAATCCGAGACTTGAACCCTCGACCTGTCGGGTCGGGTCGGTCGGTTAGCCAAGGCACGTAATAAACTGAGCTACCAGGTCCTCGCTGAGTCAGTGAGTCACTGTCGTCGCTGAGTTATTTATTCAGTCCCAGCTGAAACAAAAGCTTGGCATATCATGTAATAACAATGCCCTTTTCTACTTTTATTATTAAGCAACATATATAATTTATCTGCCATCACCACCCGAGCACAATTCGAATTGGATGCTGAAGCGAAACGTGACTGTATTAAAACAAAACAGAACAGATGCAGTGGAATCGTTTTGTAATTAATGTTGGAAAGTACGT
Source organism: Choreutis nemorana (assembly GCA_949316135.1). Taxonomy (NCBI): domain Eukaryota; kingdom Metazoa; phylum Arthropoda; class Insecta; order Lepidoptera; family Choreutidae; genus Choreutis; species Choreutis nemorana. Next base: position 9,809,591 of record OX438598.1, read on the forward strand.
GTCGTTTCTGTACACACCACCGCCTGAATTTCAGGATGCAACTCCCTATTATTCGCAGCTGAAAGTTACCTGCTTTCGGACCTGAATTACTCATCACTGCAGCCGAAACTTTTCAATACAACCCCAGCCTTTGTTACTGAAAGTTAAGAAAAACAAAGCCTATAGTTATTACACGTTGTATAAGCTGATATGTAAACTCATTAATTTTGCTACTCTACCTAAAAGATTCTAATAAATGTTACTTCTACATTCTGAGTTAAAATATTGAAAACAAAATTTTCATTGTGATGACAACGAAAACTTAATTGGATATTAAAAAAGGGATTTTTGTAATAATTTTAAATAGTCAAGCTGAACAAAACTTAAATTTTCAAAGCGTTTCGTAGCGTAACGTTATTTTAATTATTAGCGTAACGTTCAAATGGACAAATTAAAATCATTATGTCAAATGGTTTGAAAGTACCGCAGTACAATTTAAGTTTAGGCCATTTTGCAAAAAGTCAAATCAAATGCTCTGCATGCACCGTCCCAATTCTAGCGAGCGCAGGCGTCCCGAATTCCAGAATATCGGAGACAATTCCAGCATTTGCACAACAGCACTGGGATTATTGTTTTACTGCGAAATATAAAAATAGAGCTTTTCACTAAATTGAAACTCTTTTCGACTTTTTACTACTAGTTTTAGGTAAAATTCTGTCCTTTCTTTTTTTACCATTTACCTATTCTTCCTACCTTTCTATAAATATACCTTTACCTATACTACTTAGAACTTATATAAGCCATGTTTTAAGCAAATAAACTATCTTTATTATATGTGTGCTTACAAGGATTTTTCTTGTATTTTTGTTTCATTATTTTTTCTTTGTTTCAGGTAATACTAAGTCAAGGCAGCAGAGTTTCAAAGAAACAGTGCTTTTAAGAGGTGATGTATTTTACACAAAAAAGTACGGTTGACCAATGCGCCTACGATGAGGCCTACCTTCGATTGCCGCTTGCGACTGCAGTTACAAATTTGAATGAATCTTTGTAAAGAGTCTAACGGATTGATGAGGAATTAAGAATGCTCATACAAAATCACTGTAGTAATCTGAAGTGTAGAAAAACTAGATTGTAAGTAAGCTTCCAACATTTAAGATAACACGCGTTTTCAAAACTGTAATAATATTAAAACAGCCCTTTCAACTGTTTTTAATAGAGGCGTATAATTCAACAAACTCAGAAATTCGCTTTACAATTTAATGCGATTTTATGATAAAATTGAACTATAATACAAACTTACGCAACCATTAATGCTTTTATTTACCTATATTGGTTTTAATTTCCATTGGGTTTTTTGAAATTTAAAACCCGTAATAAATAAAATACAGGTAGTAAAATGTTAAAGGAAAAATAGAGATTGTTTTAATAATTTTCCGCTTTAATATAATCCGTTTAAGCGTACATAAATTACCTGAATTACAACAACGCGAAATGTTGCCCGCAAAGCCTATTTTCATAACAACAATATCTGTATAATGTTGTATATCGTCAGTAATTCCTCTTAATTACACCAGCCTGCTCCGAGCGAACTCTTTTAGACTCTAACCACTTTGTAAAAAGGTCTAGAGTCAATTGTGTTAAGCTCGGTAGACCACTTGAATATTAATGTGTTTCCTCGGCTGCATTTTACGCTTTTAGGGAGTTTGTATGGGCCGTATCGAAAAAGGGCTACTATTATTTATGTTTACATTTAACTTGCCCTGATATAAATTAGCCTTTTACACTACATTTTGAACTTTTGCTTGGATTTTCCATCTCAAATTCTTTCTACACTTTTAATTGGCATTGCTTATCAACACTTTTGAAAAGCGTACCGTTAACCACAATTCCAATTCACGTGATGTACCTACGGTAGACATGGAAAACTATTATATGGGGAAAGCATAGTTGCTTGTCTGATAAGGCTATAAACTACACTTAAAATAATTATTTCATTACATTGGGTATTTAGTCAACTGATCTCACACAACAAGAGCCGCAGGTCGAAATAACCTAATATATTGTTACTAGTAGTCAATTAGACGTTGTCCATTTTTTATTGGTTTGGAAAGCAACACAAACATACATACTTGTGGAAAACTTGAACTCAAGGCCTTACTTCTAGGTGGCGATATTTTTTAAATTTAGACTGAGTTTCTTCAAAAAGCTTCTCTTATGTTGTCAGCATATTTTATTAAATCACCCTCTCCCTCCATCTGTCACAAAAAATACAACATTCTAAATTTACTAATTTAGTATATGAAGCCCTTAGAAACTAGATTTTCAAATACGGAGACTCATGTTTTATGTATGAGTATATTTAAAAGTGTTTGCATACTGATAAAGTCCCATGAATATTTTAAACTATAAATTCGTACTTATCTACATTTAGTTCCGTAAAATGTAAAATGACAATTCGCTATAACTTGAAGTGAACGCTTCTATTTTACAATAAAAAATCATACATCGTTTATGATTTTCGAAGAAGAGAAGTTGCTTTTCTTTCATAACCTTCACAACACATTTTAAATCGTACCAAAAAAACAAGACACTAAAAGAAAAATCGAGATACGTTCGTCTAGATTTTGGTGCTGTGAAGAATTAATATAAATATCTAATTTCGTCGCCATTTGGATGTGCGAGTACGAGAATTTCAACTTTGAAGCTGATTTGAGTAGAGCTCGGGGCAAGAACAGACGAGGCTTTGTAAAGCACAACCTTCAGTTAATAACTAAGTTGCTACTTATGCCGAAATATCACAATTTAAAATGAACCCTCCTCGTCTTTATTAAGGTCTGTTTTTATCGGTCAATTCTCAGTAATATTTAGGCGATGTTGGGTGTAAAATACTAGATAGTTTTCAACTCTGTATGTATCTTGAAACGTTGTTTCCTTTGAGACCGTTTTCTAAGTTTCTTGTTCAGATGGGTACTTGAAATTGACCGGAAGCGTTTGTAAACTAAAAAGGACCTTTATTTCGGTGTTCGATTAGTCCTCTCCTGAACTTACACCATCGGGTTCTTCAAAAAGGCTGTTAAAAGGTTCTTGCAGGGTCGGCGACGCCTGCTTGATACAACGGGTATATCAAACGTTTATAGGCTCAGTGACTGCTTACCATTAGGCATACGATTTTTCGCCACCTTAATGGTATAAAAACTTTTACTTCACCAAAAAGCAATGTCATTAATAAACATAAAAGTTTTTGATATGAGTACTTTACTGTTTTTTATCTATTCTTGCTTTTCTAAAACAAATAGACGTGAGAACATTGCACATAAAAACACAGATGCAAAACAAAAGCATAGTAATAGCTTCTTTCGCCAGTTTTAATCATCTTTCTCTACATGAATATAGGTATAAGACGACACATTTTAAAAGTACGACATTTTACTTCGACTAAGCTTTAATCTTTTTAGAATTGCAGTCATAATTATACAAATAAAATAATGCTATACGTGTGTTCCTTTGTAAATTAATGATCTCGTAGCTGGAGTATATAGTTAAATGAACAAATACAGTCCCTAATATGCGTGGGTTGGGTTTGAGTAAAGTTACACAAGCACATATGTAAGCAACCTGCAATCTAGGCTCCAATTAATCTAGCTAGACTCAACTTGGAACAGAGTCACAAGTCCCCACTAGTTGGCTCCTTACCAGAATTATAAGGATTTCCTTTTAAACTAGCTCGTTTGTTGTTCATGTATACAAATTGAACTAATACTTTTAACTCGTACGATTTTATTTTGCATATATATATACTGTCATTTTCAGTAAAGGTTGCCTTTAAAAATTAGGATTTAATTCAATAATTTGTTTCTGGCACAAAAATGTGTTTCATAAACGAGAATGAATATTGATGATAGCGAATTTGGTGATGGTTCATAAATTTTAAAAACATTTATCACGAATCCACCGACCTCAGTGTAAACTAACAAATTACAAACAGACACATGTACATTGTACATTTCCAGTACATTTGCATTACGGGCAGTACATTTTGCTTTCACATTTTATACACATTTATTGTAACATAACACACCATCAATGAAACGCATTTAGAACTAGGTACAATATATTTTTTAATCCTCAATCACACATTAGTTTCGTTTAAGAAGGTCTTAAATGCAAAGAACGATTTTTAAATATTTTTCTCGTCGTTAGAAATAAAAATAACAATTTTGGCGGTTAACCCTTTTTTCTTTTCCACTGCTCAATATATTTCAACTCATATAGGCTCAATGTATATCGGTGTGATGACGTTTTATCCGTTCGATGCACAAAGTTGGCTACGTGGCGTGTGTCGTGAGATGTTTACCGCCCGCATCGCCAGTCGCCCGTGTGAACAAACCCCGCCTCGTAGGTGTTAGAGAAACTCCAATTAGCTCAGCAAAGACCAAACAGCCTCCCCTCATATACAACACTGAAAAGAAAAAAAATATAGCAATTCGTCGAATTAAATCTAAAATGTTGACTTTGCTAAAAATACGCTTCTACTAAATACCTGTTCATTCTCAATTGATCATTTTAGTTATTTTTAATCAAATAAACAATACAAATTTATCTTTTTTATGTCTAGCAATTTTAACCCGTTCATTCAGCAAAATGTAATCGTAGTCGCCGTAGTCACACGTAGTACGCGTAGTATAAACTACGAATGTAATAAAATCCAGGCAAGTTTCATAAACTTACCAACTTACCAGAGACGACGTCTTAAATGAGTTTGTACCCACTTTGAAAATTTTTATCTTTGAGCAAATTTTATATTAAATATAAGCTGTAATCGATATACATTATATTTAAACGAATAACTAAAACATAAAAGGGAAACTGTTTTTCAGGTCCATTACGTCTTTTCTCGTTGACCTAAATGTAACATTGTTTGAATGCAAATTGTGGTATATTTGCTGTGTAAATATAAAATAATGGTTCGTCCACATCGCGCCGGCGGCTGCAGGGGGGGGGGGTCTATTGATACCGGTACAATGCGGACGCGCCCTATTCTCGGACAAGATTGTTTTCTTTGCTTTTGTTTGAACTGTGACCCGCTTCTATAATAAAATATGAATTTCTTTTAACAGCCAAACAAGAATACGACAGCCTGGTTAACAGTACGTTTAAACATTTGTAATTAAATAACCATTTCTTAGAAATTAATAAACATGAACACCCTCAAAAGGAGTGAGGAGGGCCGCGGCATTAAAAACATATTGAGTCCCAGTTTGACAGGTTGCGAATCTGTCGCCGAGACTGGAACCCTTGACCTGTCGGATCAGGTCGGCCGATTGGTTAACTGAGGCATGTAACAAACTGAGCTACGACGTCCTCAATACAAAAACATATTCTATTAATAAACAAAAAACTCCTGAATCAAAAAGTACGAAAATAAACCAAGAACATTATAGTTTGGTAATTATAACATTTAAATACACTTACAGTAAGTTCTCGTGAATGAGGAGGAACAGGGAAATAAAAACTTGTAACAAAACTCCTGACAAGAAAACATATTTCTTGCCGATTCTATCAAAGGCACGCCGCCATTCAATAGCTTAAGGAGAATGTACAATGGAATACTTCATACTGTAAAGGTTACCTATTAATTTTATTGCAGAAATAAAGAAAGGGCCCGTCACGGTGTTATTATTCGAAAACTTCCAGTCTCCGCCCCCTCCCCGACAGAGCGCCCGGAAAATATTTTATTCACAGAGCATTCTCTAATTTATTCCTAAAAATTCTTTGTTGAAGAAATTTCTTCCACATCCATCGCTACACGATACCTTTTTTTTTATTCAATTTCTCTTTTGTTATTTTGATTTCTTAGGACTTTGAAAAGAACTGCCCTCGTTAAGGTCGCATTCCAACTTTCCGAGAGTAAATAAAAAGAGGGAAAAGTTCAACCAGTTAAAAACGAATCTTTCATCAATTGAAGCGATTTTTACGAGGAAGTTTTACGATAAAATTGTGGGAAATATCAGTGCATGTAAATATATGCAATTTAACATATAATATTAATGTAACACATGATGCAAAGATTCTATATATTTCTTTAATTCAAATAAAACAACAAAAAATTGCCATGGCTGTCAAACGAACCAAAGATCTCAAAATTCGGTGGCGACGGATTTGCGGATATGAACAAGAATCAAAGATCGTTACCAAGTCTAAGTAAAATCTTTTGGTAATATTAACTTGCATTCACTAATATCGTGTAGATTGATAAATAATCTTTTAATCGTACTTTTTAAAGAAGTAACCATTATATTTGATCAACATTTAAAAATATAACAATAACTTATTTTCAATCATTAATTTTCCAATGTGATTATAATTTACATGCTGATTTAATTAATTTCGCTAGACAGCATTTGGTGAATTGTTCGTTTTCAATCAGTTCATTCACTGCTTCCTACTACTACTTAGGTGATACAGTATACAGCAACAGTATATGTGCGGTTCAGTAAGCAGCAGTTGGCTACAAGCGATGCACCGGAACGATGATCGATGGTGCTTACACACTGTCATGTTGCCACAGCTATCAAAACCAGAGTGGTGGCTTCCTAACCCGGCTTACTACACCAACAGCCATAGCAAATATTACCGTTATACTCGCCACATTGTTTAAGAACAGTGAAGTCACATATTTATTAGAAAAATACAACGAAAGATGCTTTTTCGTCTTTATATTTAAACTCTACCACTATCCCTTGGATAAAAATGAATACATAATAAATCAACGATTCAAATTAAATAGAGAGTAATTTTTAATAAGCTTTAATGCTTTCAAAAAGTTTTCATTACCACTACACCTACATTATTTCCTATTAATTTGTTTACTTTATTTTCCTTTGAGCAAGTATATTGAATCCCGACTCATCTTCATCAAACACATTTTAACTTATATCCGTTCGGTTACAGAGTTATTTGCTTCGCTAAGTCACCACTCGAAGGTAGGGAAATACAGGAGACAAGCAATACGTAGACAAATACATAGGAAATGCTAACATACGGACGCACGTACAAACTGTTGGCAAACACTTACCCGCGTCTTGTGATACAACAGCGCGCTGTTGACATATGAAAAATGACATGGAAATATTGCTGGATCTGAAAGCGTTTGATTTATCGCAAAATGTATTCCATTTGTTTTTGTAACTAGCTGACCCGCTTGCTTTGCTCTGACAGATTCTATAGTATTCATCTTCTATTAGAGATTAGATTCTCCTTCTTGGAGATACTCGTTAAAGAGAAATTGTAGCAGAAAAAAAACTGCCAAATATCTAATATTATAATTAGACGACCTCGGTGGCGCAGTGATGTAAACAGCTTACTACAACGCTAAAGGTTCCAAGTTCGAATCCCAGCGAGCGAAACATGAAACTTTGTGTTATTTGACAGACGCATTGTTTCTCTTACCAGTCTTGGATGTTGTATTCTTATAAATGTTGTTTATACCAAATCATTGCTTAGTGCCTGTGATAAAAGAATATATATCTTATCTTAGTGCAGGGCTGAGTCAATGTGTGTTTTGTGATGTGTTTAAAAAAAATCTTTTATACATTTCAATTTTGTACTTTTTATCGTCAGTAACAACAAAGATCTACGAGCAAGAAAACTTGTCGAGGTTTTATTAACTTTATACTACATCTTGATTGTTCTCTCTACATATTTTTATTTTTATCGAAAAAGATTTGAAAAAGCCTATTCTGTTCGCAGACGTGTAGCTAAACGCAGGTAAATTATGCATCTTCCCACCTGAGTTGTAGTTAAGACCTCCAGTTTTGGTAAAATATACGACCTGGACCGCATCTTAATATTTCCTCCGCTCTTGTGGTCAGACCCCTGCTTAAGATGTTCTCCGCCATAGAATTAAAAACACAAATTAAGACATTGCAAATGTGTGAGAGCTTGTAACATAATAACGTAATTGTATTCGAAATTGAAAATAAAAACTTAATTCAAGTTACATTGAGGTACCTTTTTATTGTTTGAATAAACGTTAATATTGAAAACACTAAACAGCAAAAGAACCGCGTCATATTTAATGTAAGAAAAAACAAATATCTTTCGTTAAGTACGATATCTTTCAGTATATCCATAAATGTATCAATCCAAATCAAATAAAGTTTTACATAAAGCAGATACTTATACACGGCATAATTACAATACGTTAAGCAAATACTCCCTAAAAGCAAATAACCTTTAAATATCTGTTATAACAACCACACAACATTTTATGCAAAATTTTAATATTTTTCCCCTTACAATGCCGTATCTGGCATATCATAGGATGCTTGGTCCTTTGGTATAAACCATAAATAAACGGTGGCAATGAGCCTGGAAGAGATTACTCCCCTATTCTGAACCCGCAGGCCTATCGTACAGCATAAAGATAAGACGCCGTGCACAGATGTGTGCTTAGATTGTATCGCCCAGGAAACGTGTGCGGACTCTCCGCTGTGAACCCAGTCTAATCCCTGAGCCCTAATTTTTGCTCAGTATCTTGTGACTATTAGGCTCCACCTCCAGTAGCCGGAAGCCTTTCGAACTTATCTCGAAATACTTGGATGAAATAATTCAAAAAATATTATTAAATGCTTTGTATGTTTTCTGAGTGCTTAGAGCTTAAGTGTTGGGCATAAGCGATAAGTTAGTCGGCGCCCGACGTAGGAGAGGCGGGTCGTGCGACCTAAATGCACCTTCTCATCAGCCATTTATGACTCAAACCTCGTAAACTTGCCAAGTTATGGTTACTGCTCCTTATTTTAAAATGTTTTAGGGCTTACACTTTCAAAGAGCAAATTTGCCTGAAAATTTGTTTTTGAAGAGTACAACTGCGACTTTTGCTTGATCCGCATATCCCGTAATGACTTAGTTAATTAACCTCATTTTTCTTTATCTAATTAATACTTTTTAATTTGCAGAGTATGGGTAACAGGATTAGCAATAAGCCATGTATAACTAAGTCGGTCCATAATGTCAGTCCTTCAATATTAGACAACCCTGGTGTTTGATCGTTTACGGGAAAACTTGGAACTTACGCGTCCATCACGTTTCAGCCCTTTGTAACTAGCGCTGTTTGCTACTGTATAATTGTGACGTGAGCGACGTAATCCACAGTCGCCATTTTGCTCTCTGTCCCTTAATAGGGTCATGTCATTGTGCAAAGATAAAGGGATGTAAAAAGATTATCCCTTTTCTTTTTTCCATTAGTACAAAATAGATAAAAAGAGAATTATTTGAGGAAACATTGTTTATGTCTCTGGAGGGTTTAACACTGTCCTACGACGGGAAATACTTTATTTTATGTACTCAGTTATTGAGTTTAACTTACCATGTTACTTTCAAATTTCTTCTTTGTGTATTATACCATCTTCTTTGAAATTTTCGTAAAAGTAGTTATAAAATTACTTTTCTTAAAAATAAAACATCACCTCGCAGCCTACCGACACCCTAATAATCTAACTCGAAACCGTCGGTTACCGGTAAAAACTTATAAATGTTAGTTGTCAAATTTGTCATACTATTTTAAAACTGAAATTTAAAATTCGTGACCGTTCGATTTACATAATTAGGCCATGGTGTAAGCGAAACCTAAGTATTATATGTATGTAATAATTAATAGATGTAAAAAATCTAAAAACCCACGTTTTTAAATGTCTTAAAAATAAGAAAATAACCCTACGGGGTTAAAAGACGGGCCACTCAAATCAAATATTTACATGACTATATAGGCCATGATCGTGGGTGTAAGTTGCTAGATACGTCCCCACGTTTTGAGTGGCCCCTCTTTCAGCCCCGTGGGGTTATTTTCCTATTTTTAGGACATTTAAAAACGTGGGTTTTTAGATTTTTTAATATATTTATTATTATTTTATTTTTTTTGCCTCAAAAGTCACTCCATACAAATTTTATCAAAATCGGTCCAGCCGTTTTTGTAGCTGTAAATTGCATTGTCATCGGGTTTGAAGCTACCCTGAAAATTTCAGCCTGCTAGCTTATCGGGAAGTGCCTATTAATTGAGTTGCAAAAATCCAACCGGAACGACAAACAAACAAGAAAGTGAGTGAAAACGTAGGAATAATACAAAATGATTGCATAGTTTACTTCATGCAAAATCAATACTAAAATCTTTTTGTACAATCCAAACAACATGACAGACAACACCAACAAATACTCGAACATGCTTCACAAACACAAGGTAATTAGAGCTTACCTAGTTTAATTCTAAGCGAATGTGTGCCCTTGTGGCTATTGTTTTATTAATAACGTGCTGACAGTACCATTCATCAAATGAATACCTTCATGATCATGTTCTCGCTTGTTATACCTAGATACTCGTGTTAATGTATAGGTGTATTCAACCTCCAAATTGAATTGTGGGATCTTAAGTCTACGTTGCAAATCTAAAATCGCGTAGTTTGATCACAGTTGTGTGAAGTTATAAACAAATTTATGATTAATTTAGGACATTTAAAAACGTGGGTTTTAGATTTTTTATCTATTAATTATTTTATTATTTTTTTCTGCCTCAAAAGTTACTCCATACAAATTTTATCAAAATCGATCCAGCAGTTTTTATGGTTGTAAATTGCATTGTCATCGGGTTTGAAGCTACCCTGAAAATTTCAGCCTGCTAGCTTATCGTGAAATGCCTCAAAATTGAGTTGCAAAAATCCAACCGGAATGACAAACAAACAAACGAACAAGAAAGTGAGTGTATAAAAACGTGGGATTAAATAGAATTTGATACAATTGTCATAATTTAGACATGTCTATGTCTATACATAAGCTATGGCAAAAATTAAACAAAAATATGAAATAGGTTGAGTCAATAGAGCCACAGGTCAATTTTGTGTCTAGAATTCTGATATTTCACTTTTATTAGAAAAAGAGCTCACACGCCGTATTTTAATTTTTATTTCAGTATTTGTAGGAAAAATTGCTTTAAACATTAAATATATATATTTTGACAACTCTGGATTAACATAAATTTACGCCAAGCCGTCATCTTATTTCAAGAAACTTAAATAAAATTAATTCAAAATAAATACTATTCCACTTGGAGTCTAATCGAAAGGCTTTTCGTCTGATCAAATACGATCAAAGAAGACCCCGAGGTCTCACTGAATAACTAGGTACCAGACTTTTAAAGTCACTTTCAACGTAAAGTTACTGAAGACGTGAGCAGATTACTTTATCGAATTCTGTTCCCGAGCGACAATCAATTGAGCTCAATTTGTTATACATCGCGGCGTCTGCTACTAAGGTTTCATCTAAATCAACTTCTGACAAGCAGTGAATAGTGATCAATCAGTTGGGAGAGTTTTAACAAGAGTTATGAAGATACACCGGCACTGTTAGTACACTCCATTTTAGTGCCAATGCTCATTTGATACCTTAAGTGTACAACGGATTAATTAAAGATTTCTCCCTATAGATTGTTACCTAGATTTTTTTTTTCATTCAAATCTCATGAATAAACGATATTAAAATAAAACAACCAATTGGTCGAAACAACTGATGTACTATCATGTGGGAATGGATTTTGTTTGATTCTGTTTGTATTAAGAATACCCCTACGTTCAATATCCATTTGTTTTAAGTTCGTGTAATCGGGACACAGATCAATGACCACAAGAAGTTTTGTCTAAAGTTAGTCGAACCTTAAACTTAGTCTCGAGGGCACCTTGGGAACTTGTACGCTACACGTACGTAAGTTTGTATCTACTTCTTATCTGAAGATAATACTCTCTGTCTTATATCTTTATATAAAACCACGTGTTAGCACATTCTAGTCTCGAAAACCAACCAACCGATTTTTTATATAATTTCTAAATCTTATGTGGTAGCTCAGTTTATTACGGGCCATAGTTAACCGACCGACCCGACCCTACAGGTCGAGGGTTCGAGTCTCGACTTACCATTCATGGCAGCTGTCATATTCGTTATTGTGTCCGGATAGTGGCGACAGATTCACAACCTGTCACACTGAGACTCAACAAAAACATGCGAAATGCGGTGTTTAACACCTCTGCCTACCCCTCTCGAGGGATTAATAACGTCGTGAGTTTATGTTAATGTGTCTCAATCCTCGTAAGTATTGAACCCGATAGCTAGCGTCGCCAAGATAGGCTGCATCTGACAACCTGATTCAATAAAACAGAAAAACCATTAATTTTTCAATTGTTTCATATTTTATAGATAAACTAGCCACGATATAAATGTACAACTAATTTACAAGATTGACAAGAACATACTTGTACATAAAATTAGTTTTGTTTAGGTATAAGCACATGAACACTCGAGGTCTATTTCAGGCTTAAAAAGAAATTCAAAACTGTGAGCAAGGTGAAAAGGTTTCTAAATTTATATGCTCAAGGATCAAGTTTAAAAGGCGAGTGACAAAGTAGAACTGGAGTATGAATGATGGCGATTGCAAATCTGATATCTTATTTTAAATAGGTCCTGTCCCTTTTTCAACAAATCGTCAAGGGAAAACCCTTCTGTACGCCCATGTAAGTTTTATTCATTCGAATTCTCGCACATACAAAATATCTAACTTTTCTGATTTTATTTTTTACCTTATATACTCCTATATCTAATTACACAAAGTGAAACACGACAGACTGAATGAATTTATATGAATGTTATTTAATTTATAATTCTACAGCAAATATTTTATGAACAGGTGTCAGTCGTTTGTTTAAATTTGTAAAATTAACTGTGTCGGGCGTCTCCTAAAGGAAAAGCGAGGGCGGGAAATTAGCAACAAGTAACACCAAGTAGGTATGTTTTCAACAAAAATATCAGCAGCACCACCAGCTTGTTGCCCCATAAAGTTGAATGAAAAAAAATACACAGTATTTGTTTATCTTAAAGAGCCCGGGCATTGGTAAATGCATTGAAATAAACTCAGCTTCTTTTTCAATTTTTTCCTATGAATAAAACTTTAGACACAAACATAAAAATAAAACGAAGACACTACTTCTTATAGGATCTTACTTCAATAGGATGTATTCGAGTTCGAAGTAGACATAGGATGATTAATGAGTTTTTCATCTAACCTATTACCTAAATAGATTGTTCCTCCTTAGTTTACTATGATAATGTTATGCGGGGTAATCAATTAAAATACTAAACAGTTTAGCTAATGATGCATAAAAGTTTTATATTAATTAAAAGTTGCCCTAAAAATTAATACAGGAACCAAATTTATGTCACCTGTGTCATATAAACATATTGTTGTAAATAAGTCGCTAACTTCAATTACACTGAGCAGCTGAATCAAGCGATTTATTTAACGTAATGAGTCAGAAATACACAACTAATTAAGCTGAAGTGCCGCAGATGGAACGACAAGAACACGGGATTACAAAACGAAGACAGATAGGCAATGAAAGCATTAATTTAAGCATATCTTATTACTAAAATAATATCTTGGGACATTTGCCATAGACCCAATTTAAGACGATTGTTTTGAGAACTAAACAGTGGAAATTGTTCTAGTCATACATATTTATTAAAAAGCATCCAAGATCCCGGACATGATACTTCTAACCAATTTAAAATGTCATTATTGTACGCACATTTTATTTATTTAGAGACGTCTACAGCAAGTACATTACACAAACATAAAATAACATATAACAAAAAAATCTGATGTACATGCCTATAACAGACGAACACAACTTTACAACGGTTAAAATTAAAGTTTCATGTTATAGACCAAGGTTCGGAACATCCGTGAGCTACGGCGACTTTTGAATGGAGCCACACACGTCAGCATCGATCAGCAGTTTATGTATAGAAAATCTCAATTTAGTATGAAAATTCGTACGCATCAATTAAGCTTTCCACTGCTTACGCATATTTATGCTAAATAACGATCGAGATTTTTAAATGTTATTCGATTTTGACAACCTCCTCAACCTTACTCAACTTCACAAGTAGAAAGCTACTTATCTGTAAAGATAATCAATTAAATATCAACTAAAAAAAGTTTTAATTTAAATTTCCAAACAAAAACAAAAGCTGAGAAGACGGTGGAAAGATATCGAAATATAAATGCAAATATTATACGTATTTATTCAAAAGATATCACATTACGTTTGCTTTCAAGCTAAAGAGCTGTCACGGGGAATTTATTTCCCAGTGAGAGGTAAATTACCTCCTACCCCCCATAGAGTTGGGGGGGAGAACCGCAAAGATACTGGGAAGTTATCGAGATAAATTATACGTAAATCTGAAAGAAAACATGAGAAAAAGTATGACAACTCTCACAGTGTACCCACGTACATTGATCGATTGACTTATAATATCAGCGATTGAATATCACGAGAGTCTTTCTTCTAAGAGCTTTTTATGCGAACAAAACAAACGTAAAATAATATTAACAATGAAATTAACAATGAAATTATAATTATTTCAACATTTGGTGAAGGTTGGTTAAAAATCTCCCACTTATTTTCTATAACCAACAGATTATAGAACTTTTAACGAGTTAAATATAGGAATTAAGGGCTTCGTTTTGTGTAATCTGTGAGGAAAGTATTGCTTTTCACCCACATGCGGCCTCGCCAGGTAATAAAATATGCTGTTTCATTGAGCACAGCGTAAGATTACGCCGGCAGGAAATTTGCGCACGTAACCGAGAAATAGTTTTTACATGCTCGTGTGGCGTTCCATAAAACCAATTTAATAAATTCTACGTATACAACACATTGAGCTAGACGGTTTCACTTGCCGGTATTAGGCCTTACAGCCAAAGAGTTGATATTGCTCTTATAATGTTCAGCTCGATGTGTGGCCGTGCGACTGTTTAACTGATCGTAGAATCTGACAGCAAATAATGAAGTACACTTTCAAACGGTTTAGATAATGGCCCCATCGACAAATCTCCCCTGTCAATAAGACGAATGCGGTAATGTCTAATCCAGTTTGACAGATGAGTTATTGTGTCACAAATTCGACAGTGCCACTTATTTCCCGTTGTTTATTGCCGTTACAAAATGCACTGGACATTCGAACACGGAAAATCTGTCACAAAAGTTTTTCACATTTGGCCGACGGCCACTTTATCTGGCAACAGCCCATAAACCGGGCGCTTTAGGGAACGTACCCACTTACAATATCACAGATTGGTATAAATAAGTATTAACTATAGCCTAAGTTTAATAATAAAAATGGTGGTAATACATTGTAGACATTCTGTATCGAATGGCTAGGCTATATGCAAGGAGTGAAAAAGACTAAAGATACTGTACTACTACTGAATATAGTTTTACGAATTGATATTAATGACAATATTCTATCCCTGGAACCTTTATTGAATGTAAGCCTTCTTCCTTTCAGCTTGTTTGCTTAACTAGACCACTTACCGGTTTAACCTAAACCCTTCAATATTACTATAGAATATACATATAAAAATATAACATAAACATAAAGATAATTTAAGTTCAAATACGTAAGGAAATATTTGCAAAAATAACGTATATTTTTGTTACGTGCATACGTTCTGAAAATTTAAGTGTCGTTAGTTTAAAAGGCCTCTTAGATTTAAAATGAAACCTCAATTTTGAAAGCACTAAAATGAATACAAGGTTTTTGATGCTGTCGAGGACTTCAGAAGTATCTATTAAAGTTGAATTAGTTCACACATTGTAACTTCACTTTTATCACGCTTCCCGTTATTCGTTCGAAAAGAAGCTTCAAATTTTAACCTCTTCATCAAAGATCTGCTTTCTTCGCGTTGAGTTTCTCGGTTCTTCGTGAAGGTTTACCAAAGATTGAAGTATATTAATCCTCATGCAAAAATAACCATAACGTTGTGATAACAAATAAACGTCAAGTCAAAATCAAGAATAGCACCATTTTTTTGTCACGGCCTCACCATAATTTAACTCAAACATTGACCTCTCTAGGCGATCAAATAAAGTGGAGTTGGATCCGTCGTAAAACCCATTGTACCTCATATCCTCAACTGTCCATGTGGTGGACGATTCTCAAACTATTATTTTATTCAAATTCGCCTTTGTCGAAACCCCTTTTATCCTTTGAAACGTAGGATACGAGAGTACGTATCTTTTCAGAAGCGGTTCGCAATGCCAAATAAAGGATTGGGATGAACACGACTATTATAGTTACTTACTTCTAGTTTTCAATTTTGAGGCCAGAAGAGAATTTGTTTTTAATATCCCGATTTCTATTAACGTAAGTGCAGCTTCCAAACTAACATCTGAATAAAATATGGTTTGTTTACAAATTCATACAAAATTTATAAACGATGATACAGAGTATACGGAATAAAGAGAGGCTTAAGTAGTTTTTTTTACGGATTTCCCCCAAATTCTTTTGACCCGAGAACTGTTTAAGCTAAAAAATACAGTAATTTATTAACAAAAGAATTTGAAATGTCTTCTAAATTCCTTAAATCCGAGGCCCATTATTATTCGCCTTTTGCCCATCACAGGGGAAATTTCCCTAATCCATGAAGATTTTTTTTGCCTTAAAACTGTTACTCCTTGTCTCTTAAATAAATTCAACTTTGAAGAATTTCATTTTATGTTTATTCAAAGCCGTGAGTAATTATTGCCTTGTTCAGGTTTGCTGAATTATGAATTAACGGCCATTACTCGCTACTTTGTCCGTAATAATCCGCATGACATTTTTAAAGACATTGTATACTTTTCGGACTATTTGTTTTCTACGCGTTTTCATCCAGGACATGGTCTATCCGAGCCCAAAGTTTACTCAAATCTGATCAATTAACGCGTGATTGAGTTACAAACATCCAAACTAAGTGAACTTCTAATATTATTAATAAAATTATATTATCTGCAGAATATAACTTGTTCACCCGCCTCCTTTTTTAAAAGTTGATGTTTTAACTGTAAAGCATATTGGTAAATTTAACTCCTATTACAAGAACAAGAATAAAAACATTTCGAAAAATAGTTACCAACTGTGGAAGCTGAAAATTTGTTGGTTTGTAGTTTGATTAATAATTTAATTATACTTAAACTGTCATTTTCAAAATTATTCACACATTCGAACCCTTGAATTAGTTACAAGATAATCTTAATGTGAATTCTAATTTATTCTCTTTACTGCTTTTATGTGCTCAAACTATGATTGGTATGAAACTTTAATGTGTCACATTTTTAACTTCAGATTTAAGAATTTTAAAGTGGAATGGAAACTCGAATGGAAACTGAATAATAAAAAATAGAAAAATGTTTTTTTTTTTTAATTGCCTTTTTTGTGGAAAAGTGATAGATTTTTTAAAATTATGGAAAACAGTCGATATGATATCGTAAATTTTGAGAAAGATCCATTAATAGTACCAGGTATATTACCAATCCACTTTTTACAAGTTCAATTATTATCTTAATCAATATTTATTCTTGTATCTTGAACTCCCGATACAATGTATTTTTTTGCGTTAAATATTTTATTGAAACTCACTTATGTTTTGGCCAAGACGGACAAATTTCTTTCGATCTGACTAAAACATGATTATCTTTATAATACTAAGGATAATGTCTTCAAGTTGCCTACATTACAAATGTAAGAGTGTTTATCAAACTGTCAGTACAAAGTGCGACCGGCGACGGTAAATGAAGTTTCATTACCACGCCACTGGCAATTTAATTTTCCCTGTATGAGATACCTTTATCAACATGACGGCGCGTCCGACTAATATCCTAAGTAATTATTGTTGTCGGACGTAGCTATTTACCTAATTGCCACCAAAATTATCTATACATTCATGTAGGACATTTTTTAATAGGGGGAAAGATACTGATGTTTTTTTTTTTTTTTTGGTTTGCCAACGAATACACTTGCATGCAACAAAACTTCCAGACAAATATCATTCCCCGTGTTTATCCAATTACAGGTAAGCACAGCTTATACAACTTTATGTTAATAACTTTGCACATGAAGCTGCATGTGTTGTTACTGTTTGTGTCCATTTGTTATCCCCAAAGCGATGTAGGAATCAACTAAATTATTTTTCCCAAACTCTGCATAATTCAGGTCGAGAGGCTGTTGGTATAATATATATTCGATTTTCCTAAGCAAACACAGTTGAATCGACCGGCCACGTGAGATCAGATTCGCGATTCCTCTCCCGTTTTACAATCCACCGGCTTAACATAACCTAAACATCTGGCTACTGATGGAGCCTTAACAAATATGTTTGACCTACTGACACGATTCTCTACTAGAGCTAGGAACGCCATCACTCCTAATACTATTCATACGCACACGTGATCCTATGCCAGATATTTAATAAAAATATTTTGTCGTACATCTTACGTCCTTAGACAGACATGACGTCATTTAGTAGGTAGTCGTTTTTATTACCGACCAAGTAAAATCTGAGGTAAAATTTCAAAACAAGCAATTCCAACTCGGAATGAATTCAATTTATTATTTTTAAAACTTTGAAAAGAAAAATGTTGACTTGATAAAATTCTACATTACAAAAGTCATAAAAGTTCCAATATAAATTTGGTGGAAACGCTCGGCGTTTCTTTTATTGTTGGAAAGTTTTGACTGCAGACGCGGCGGGAGGAGGGGGTGCGGGCTGGGTGAGCGGGGAGAGAGGGGTACAGAAAGGGGATGAAGCAGGAAGCTGATGCGAAGATTCAACTTTCGAAAGTGGCGCCCGACATGGGGCGTCAATTGGAACCAGTCATTTCCTTATAAACATTTAACACGTTATGAAAATGTTAAGTTTTAAATTGTAAGTCTAAAGATGCAAAAAAATACCTTAGCGTGGACAGACTGGCTCTCTTGCACACATACCTAAAACTGTACTATAGGCCTGTGTTACCCATCAAATTCATACATAATTTACTAAATATTTCTACAGAATTTTTTTTGACAAGATGACGTCGAAAATCAATTCTTTTTTGTAAAATATTAACAAATTACATAAGTTCAATTATGTCAGTAAGAATCTACAACTGTTCACCATTTTTCTTCAAAATCCTAAAAAATCTGACAAAATAAGCACGACGTCCATTACAGAATCGAAAAATCTCAAGAAAAACAGTGTCCCCCGGTAGTAATTCCGCGTAACGTCCCGAAACACCGTAAGTTTCCTCATGTAATTAGCATTATCAGTAGAAACGCCATCTTTGGGATGACAAGAGGTCTCTCACAAGTCCTGTGTACTACGTTTAACTCCGGCCTTTGTAAAAATTATTCCCATTAAGCGTCAATTCGTTATTTTCGCTCGTACAATCGCTTCAAACCGCCTGACACTTTTATGATTGTATTAATCTTCCTTTCTTTTTTAGGCAGTTTAATGTTGAAGTTTGAAAGGAATGAATTGCTGATTTGGTGTTTTTTTTTTGTTACAGGTAAGAGGACTTGAAAATAATGAAGATTTGGACATCAGCTTGGCAGTTCCGCTATTGTTGAATATCCCTTGACTGCGCATAAAAGTAACTCATATGCTACCAAAAACTTAAGATTAATTAATTTACATGATCTACTTATGAGCAATTTATCTTTTTAACGCAAAGTATGCGTATCTTAAAAAGATACGAAATGTAGTACCTACCTAGTGCTAAACTATAACATTACAATTTCCAATAATCCAAATGTTATTTGAAGTATTAAGAGTAATATTAAGTATATAACTCTTTATAGTAGAAAAAAAAACAAATTTCCGTCGAAATCTCACGAACGCTTCCGCCTTTTATGTGAAAAACAAATTGATTTTATTTTTTTGAATTCGAAAAAGAACATGAAAATCTTCTTGCCTGTAACTTTTTTCCAATCTTAAGATTACGTGATAGAATTGAAGACTTTTTTCGTTTGCTCGTTTTCTCGTAATTCGTTTCACTTGATACCCGTGTTCTTTTGGGAGTATGCTTAACATGTCTCTTAAATGAATAATTTAATTTTGTTTCCTTATGTCAGCTTATCTTTCAATATTGTAAGAATCTAAAACATTTGAACCGAATACGGATGTGAAAATAATTGATCAAATTAAGTCATAAAAACAGTCCGAACAAGCTACAGTTTTAATACAAATTCTTTCCAGTGCTGTTCCAATGCCAAAACAAAAAAATTACAAGCACACATTGTCCATACATAAAGTTAGTATCTGGCTCATATCGACCACAGGCTAATCTCTCCGGGAGGCATTAAACTCAAAACGTAAAGACGAAAAATATGAATTTGAGTGATTGTTTCACAAAGCGCATTTACAGGGTGTGTTGTAAGGACTGAATGATTTACGACTAAAAGATTGCCTCATAAATCAAACTGTATAAACCCGACGCGGCCATGGAAAAATTAGAAAAAATGGTCAAGCACAAGCGGCGACTGGAACGGCTGTTCTGTTTCCAATCTAACAAATGGCTAGTCGCTGTAAACTTGTTGAAATAAACACACACAATACTGTATACCTTTAGCCAATCTTTCTTGTATATGGCCAAATAGTTATGTGAGATGTTTAGAGAGAGAAAAATATAGAACCTAAATAAAAAATACAGTTTTCATGGGATTGAATCGGAATTTGTGACTAGTTTATCGAAATCTTAGCTCCCATTGCAGTTGTTAATAATTATAATCTTTTAACAATAACATTTGACGTCTAAAACAAAAAAGCTTACCTACATACATACATATAAATACCTACGACATTGAACCCTAAAAATACAACGTTAACAAGAGATCAAATTAACGACAAGCTAACCGTCAAGCGCACTATTAATTTGGCTGCGTAATTAAAATTGATGGCATTTATGCCCGACTAATTAATTTCATTTTCAATTCATATTCAATACGCCTATTAAGACTGATCATGCATTCTGTACACCGTGTATGCACATTGCATATGAACATGACGCTATATTGGATTTGAAAATGCAAAGAAGGGTATTTTTTTTTCTAAGCAACCCAACCTACAAACAATACTGTAGTATAGCTATATCATTGTTAAAACTTTTTTGATAAATAAAAAAAAAGTAATATCGATTGGTGAGACAGATAGAAAATGTCCGAATAAGAGATATATTTTTGATTTGCAAATAAAATAAGTAATAAATTTTCTTTTAATTTGTTTATTATCACAATACCGTCAGCGTAATTAATAGTATAGGAAAAAAAGGATCCTTCTGCCGATGAGTTCTCATCTCATCGGAGTTGAGAAACTATTATTTCTATACAATTTTTCGTTCGAAACGCAAACGCAGTCGATACGTTTTTGTGGCTAGAAATTCACACTCAACTGGCCAGGACAAGGCCAGGACTAAAGAAGCGTAAAGGGTGACCAACTTAGAGGCGCAGCATATACTGACTACTGTTACTTTGTAGTAACTTTTTATTTTGATATTACAAGAGAAGTATCTTATCTCGCAGGCTATTTCCCATTTGTTAAGCGTGCCTAGTCTTCAGGTACAGGTGGGACATATTAAGCTAATCTATGAAATGTATGTAATTTTTAGGTAAAATAAAGATGGCGGTGCCATTAGTCGCAAAATTTAGAGCCCACTTTTATTAGTTCTAGTTATTTAAATGGATATAATTTAGTAAAGTACTAAAGAGACCTAATTGTAGTCAAGTTTTCAAAACTGTCGTAAAATAAACGTTATCCCGAAACATAAACCTAATTATCTTGACGATTTCATTGTGTTATGAAGCAAAGCTGGTGACGAATTTAAAACATACTTTAACGATGCTTAATTCCTTTGATTTATTTCCCTTTACGTGATGGATTCTGATTATCTTAGTATTTACTAACCACGCATATGTACGATTTTATTTATTATCACTAATCCTGGTTATTAGAGGTGAAAGGAAGCACACAATTTTAAGGAATCATCGGAAGTAAAGAGCCGTTCAAAAATATCTCAATGCTTTTAATAACTGGAGGCTCCTTCGTTATATCCCGCAGTTTGGCTCCACTCCAAGAAGGTATGAGTCCTGCGTAAAATTTATAATCGCTGACTGGAAACGTGTTTGCCGACATTTGACCTCCTTTGAATGGGAATGAGTAGGAATACAAGAAAACAGCTCCCTTATTTTTTTGTTGGTGCCAAAACGCCATACGAAATATGTTTGTAGAGACGGCCTCACATAAAGCTTCACATAACAGGTGCAATATCAATCCTTATTCTGTATTACTCACGAACAAAAGGTAAGAAAAAAACGTAATTGAGTTGTAAGCCACACATCTACCCAATCTCCAAGAACTTTTAAAAATCTCTGACGTTCTTCGGTTTAATTTGTAAAAAGTAGCTTTTTGAAAGGTTAATCCTAACTTGGACATTTATGGTCTTATTATATGTTTAATCAAAAATAAGTAGACATTACTAGAGTTTTCACGTTGGGGTATCCACAAACTAAGAATACAGTTCATGTATTCAATATTGTCTTACAACTTTTATTAAGCTATGGAAAAATAGTATTTCGGTAAATACCATAAAAAGTACGAGTTTATTTATATCAGAGATCGTTTAGCAGAGCTTTGATCATTGTAATTGAAAAAAACCTCGTCACCACATAAACTTACCTCTGCTCAACCGAAGAGACAAATTCATCATTTAAAACTTTGTAAAGAGCTATCTGCATACATTTGAAACAGATGACATCCTCAGTTTTAATTTATCCTTTTGAAATGAGAATAAATTATTTTTCCCTTCGCCCGTTCCCGCGGGACAGCTTTTCAAATGGACTTTTATCTTTTAACGGCACTCTTAATAATTACATTTTATCTCTCAAACTTGATGTTGGATTAACCAACCAATAATCCCTCGCTACGAGTATTGGCTGGCCGTCCGGAGTTATCTGTGTGCCGTTTTATAATACATAAACGTTTAAGTAAAGTTTTATTAATGAAATTCCATTATTGGAACTTAGTTAATAAACGTTCGACAGATGCAGCCGTTTTATTTAAATAACGTTACAATCCCTTTATGATTTATTCTATAACATAAATTACTACCAGTAATAACGTGAATTAGTAATTCACTTAATAAAACGTTTACAAAACAATTCTTAGGACCAATGAAACCCACACAGCTTACAGGCCCATTTATCCGTTCGTAATCTTTGTTTTACCTGTAATCGTCTCGTTAATCCAATCTCTGGTGCGTGATCGGCAAAAAATCGAAACAAAATCCCGGCTTTCGGGAAACCCGTGCGGCACAGTGCGGCGTGTCGGCCCGGTTGACCCAATTTCCCTGTAGGGGGCGACTCCGGGCCCATTTCCCGGGCGATTGGACCCAAATGCTGCCCTTAACTCGCCCCAGCGCCGCCAAGCTTACGAGCTCTAATTCTGCTGACAAAAAAGGAATTTCTATAACCTTAGCCTTAAATCAAAGATCAAAGGAAAATACGCCGTAAGTCAAACAGCGGATTCTGAAATGTTTTAATAATAGGTAGCTGAAAATAACTTTGAGAAGTAGCGTCGGTTAACCAAACAACGTTTTTTGATCAAATTTAACTGAGAGGATAGGTTTTAACGGAAATGTTGGTATATTTACATCCTATTGCTTTTTAGAGTTCGGTTTACAAATGGTAAAAAACGGAACCTTTAATTAAATTTTCAGAGAATGTCTATTTCTGTGGCCGCTAGAACAATAAATACTAAACACAAAAAGAAATAAAAATTTAAAGTTTTGCTAATTCTTGTTTCTATTACAAAACTACATAAAAATGTATAATGTTTAATCTTATAAAATGGTACGGAACCCATCATTTGCGATTCCGGCTCACACTTCTTTTCTTTCTTTACATCTATAATAAAAAACTGAGAACATCAACTCAAAGGAAAAGGTGTCAACAGCAAATAAAGTAGACACACGTCGACAGACATCAAGTCGTTATATAAATGCATTGTCGTCATAGACTATAATATTATAACAAAAACAATATCTTTTTAATCAACACCATCCTTTTTATTTTAACAAAAAATTTTTATTTGTTATTCTAAAGTTCGAAGTTTCTAACCTACTTCGTCTTCGTCTTCGGTCTTTGTTTTATCGCTTTTTGTCTCCTAAACGGTACAGTATTTAAACGCGGTTTGTATATTTGACAGCTGATTACTTAAAAAGTTGTTAGTAGAAATGAAACGTATAGTCGTTTGTCTACCGGATACCGGATATTTTGTTGCATATCTTTGTATTTTATGCGTTTCTAAGTTCACTATTAGTATCCGGCTATTATAGTCTAGTATGGTAATCGAATTATAGTAAAATTAAGGCCGGATAGGCCAGATAACGGATAGATGCCGGAAATCTGTTTCTTCCCTAGTTTTTAGTCCAATTACCAGACTATAAAACTGACTAAGGTAATATAATTACAATAAATAAAGGAGTTTAGGTTTTAATCGAAATATATTTCTAATTTACCGGTCATTAATGTTAATAATAAAGATTCGGCGAAGCGATTTGTCCTTATGAAATGTTCTTCACAGATATCCTGTATTATTGTTCTCGTCAAGACCTCCACCTGCCTTGGACGTAACAATCACTTCACAGGCGTTATCATCTTTTGTCCTGTAATCCCATTTACGAACTGAATCACTCCACCGTGATATATTTCCGAGCATTCATTAAAACTAATTGTAATAATTACAACCACATCACGACACACACATTGACTCAGCCCTGCACTAAGATAATCTTGTATCGCAGGCACTAAGTAACTATATGGTATATACTACATAGATATGAATGCAACATCCCAGACCGGTCAGCGAAGCAATGCGTCTTGCTAATAATACAAAGTTCCGGCCCCCCCGGGTTTCAAACCCGGAACTGTGCCACCGAGGTCGTCAATAGAAAACAAATTTCATTTCGTACAATAACGCACACATAGTACACATAGTATTTTGAACGAAACTTTATTTTTTTAATGAATTCAATAATTTTATTGTAATACTTTACTATACAAAACAATGAGTTATTTTTAAAGTAAAAATTTATCGCCTTTTGTATTTGTGATTATTGTTAGATAAAAATAAACATTAAAATAATTGTTCACTATAATAGCCGTACGAACGTGTTCCTTCTGCCTCGTAGCTAATCTATGGAGGAGTCCTTAAACAATTTCATTTATCGTGAATCTTATGTCCGTCTCATTCTAATGTCAGACGCGCCGTGACAGCGACTTGAGATAGCTGAAAAGAATTTGTTTTCTCTAACTTTTCGTCTGTCTTTCAAGAAGTAAGCGACCCATGAACATTTGTAACAAAACTTTGCGAGGAAACAGTATTAGCTTCACTGCAGTTCTTTTAGAAACGCATTGTACCGAATGTGAAGCTTTGAATATATATTCTGAATTCTAACTATTTTCGGTTACGTAGACAACAAAATGGTTGCTTCCATGCAATGCTGGATCGAAAAAACTTTAATGTATGCCCCATTTTTTCACACAAAATAAAAACAGTACAGCTTATTTTGGTGTTAAGTAGGGGTGGGTAGTAATGTAACAGGTTAAAATCAGGTACAATTCAATGTTCTAAGTTCACGTAAGTATCTCTTTAGTTAAAATGTAACATTTGTAAGTTTTACTTTTTAAACCAATGTTCATTCACTTGCGCGTTAAAATTTGCATCAATTTTAGATGAACTTTATGAAAAGCTCAGGCCAACCATCACAATCGCTTCGACATACGACATGTTCTCTATTAAATTCGTTCGTATAAATACATGTAGAAAGAATATATAAAACAGAAGGGTTTCAGAGTGTAGATTTATTTTCTTGCCAACGTAAGCCTATAGGATACGAAACAGTTTTTTTATCGTATAAATTTAGGTACAGCTGTTTATAAACTTGGATATTGTCACTGACATTTTTTTAAAGACAATTTTTTTAACCTTTCCTTGATTTTAAGTGAATATAAATACCTATAAGGTGAAGCAAGCTATTTATACTACTACTATTTATATTACAATTCTATTTATACTGATATATACTCTTGCATATAACTTTTTAAAGTTAGGTATCGTTCAGGGCAGCGAATTGGATGGATCATAGATTCTCAACAGATATAAATGGCATAAATAAACAGTTTAAATCAAGGTGCCAGTGGAATTAATTCGAATAATTCCACTGGCACAAATTGTATGTACAAATGACTGGCGATGTACAAATTGACTGATCGATGTAACTTGGTGCCTTGAGAAAACTCTTGAAGAACTTACATAAAACGTAATTGATGGTGTTATTCTTTTGCTGCTATAAACCTAACTACAATAGCTTTTAGATCTTCTGCTGTTTTATCAAAAACTCCTTTCATAACCTTAGAGCTACATAATATCAAGAGACCTGTCAAAATATTACGTCAGTTATTCATCGTGGTAACCACTTTGTGTAAAATTTTAATAGAAAGTAACATCTTTTCGCCTCGCGCGTGTTATAACGTGCAGATGTGAGTCTACTTTATTAAGACAGCACCTTCTGCTATTTATTTTGTTATATAGGTATGATGTAGGCCAGCGGAGTTAACGAGGAGCTATATATTAAATGGACGGCAAATATGTCCCGAACAAGCTATTCACTTGCAGCGAATGTGTTTAACATCCAACGAAATATGTTGACGAATTTCATGTAATTGCCAAACGTTTGAGTTGAAATGTTTAGGTTATTGCCATTTATATTTTTTGTGTATTTTCGTCCTTTTTAAGCACAGGATTTAATACAAATTTACACATTTGAAATTACAATTATTTTAAATACTTTACTTGTTGGATTAAACCCAATTTCGATGTAAATCACTTAAATATTTCAATATCATAAAGTAAACATTATATTTATTAATTTGTTGAAAACGAATGGACAATTTCCACAAAGTAAAATAAATTTAACTTTTGAATAGTAATTATTTCGGCAAGCTATCTTTGATTTTACTACCCGTATAAGCAGCAACGAACAATTTTCCATCATTCTCGGTTTTTCTTTTAAAGTTAAAAACACCAGAAGAGCAAGGTTGTAGGTACTTTTAATTTTCTTAAGCACTTAAAACTTTAAAGCGTTACAAACAAACTTGCTAATTTCTTTGTTAAAGTTTCCCCCACTTGTCACTTGCTCCACTCTGCAGTTTACAGGCGCACAACAGACCCCGACCCAATACCCGCGCGGCCATTTTAACCTGACCCCCCGATGCAACACCACCATTCTCATTACACTCAGATTGATTGACAGCGACAGGTCAACCGTCACTGGCCATTGCGGCTTTCGTGTCCCAACCTAAACGATATGTTTTCTATGAAATATTTTCAACAAAACAGGCGACAGGAAATTAAAAATCCACCAATGCTTCTACGAAATATTTGGTAGTGAAAACAGTCAAATTAACGCTTAGACAATTATTCTTTCGGTGATCCGAAAAAGTGAATTAGACACGAATTGAGTGGAGTCCTGAAAATTAAGTTAGTTGTCCTGAAGAAAGTTACTGTAGCGGATATGACCTTGGCCTCGACGGGAGAACATGTGCAAATAATACTGACTTCTACTGCTACGACCGTAAGATTCTTTTTTCTAAACAGTTTTATCACACTTTTTTCTGGAAAAGGGAAAAAGGCAAAAAGAATGATGACTTTGACTATAACTTTTCTCGTTCGAGTTGTGTATTTTGCAAATCTTGTGTATATTAATCATTATGTTCTTATGAAATACCTATTTTACATACTTATATTAGTTAAACATAGAACTGTATGTTTATTTTGGTTAAACTCGTTTCAAAGGGCGTGACTGTTGATCCTAGTTAACACGAAATGTCACTGCAGTGGCCACAGTAGCGGGTGAATCCTGACATGAAAACTGTCAATCAATTTTCACAGAAGCATTTTCAATCAATGAGATGAAATTCCAATAAATATTCGTTGCTTCGTTATTTATTTAAATCATAAATATCTGCCTCAATTAAATATGGTTAAAACCTTAACGAATTACTTTTGGACATTCTATATGTCCTACCTATTCGAGCGTGTTGTTAAAATTTGCAATTTGTTGTCAAGTCCCATAGTCCACCCCAGCGCACATTCAAGTCAATTGCCTGAATGGCTGTAGTTTACATTCAGGGTTGTCACGCTCCTTGTTACGAGTACCGTATACGAGGTTATTGTTAAATACGTACAAAGTGTGTTCGGGTAGATTATTATGGCGGCAAGTATACATTGTATACGGCGCAAACGACTTATCTAGGTGTTTAGAAGGCGTGAGATGTCACATGTGCCATTATCCTCTTAATATTCCCTTAGCTCGTTGAATTTCCATTTAACTTTGTACATTTTAAACAGTCGCCTTTTGCGCTCACTTCAAAATTCATCGCATATTTAAAGGTTCACGAAAAGGCTTTGTTTAACTTTTTGAGCCGTTTTAAGGGACGCTGGTCGCATCGCTAATTGTGTTTAACTTTAAAGTAATGAAAGCAAAACTTGGCGTTTCAACCAGCCCTGGAGTCTGGAGTAGGGTGCGATCGGTATCGATGCCATCAGATTTACGTTTTATTAGTTTAATCAGTCACGCCACGACAAAGCTGGGAGGTTTCTGAACTTGATACTTTTAAGCAAAGGTTTGAATCGGAGCAAATGGCGCCAAATCATATAATTAATTACATCATAAGAGTTAACTCTGAAACTTTGAAAAGTAGACGCTATTTAAAAGAAATAATTCTTATTTTATAGCGTGCCTCCCTTCCTACTTGAACAAAAACTGCTGAACAGATTTAAATTGAATATAAATGCTGGGGAAGGCACTTTACCGAGTTTTTATTGGAAGCCAATCACAACACAGAAGAATAGAATAATGATTGCGACAAAGAATAAGATTGTAAATCCTTTTGTACTATTTTATTGAAATTAAGATTAGCAGGAAGAAAAATTTGAAAAGAGAACAATTTAAAAAGCTTTTTAAATTGACCACTCGAGAATTTTTCGAGGTTGTGATTTGTCTGCAGGAATTTCTTTCATCTTTCCTCCTTTATCGTTATTTTGATCGGTACCTATCTACCTCCATAGGATAAAGTGAAAAAGTATAGGAGTGAAAGAGACATAAAAACTGCCATAACACTAATTACAGTGCCTTAGGAAGTTGGAAAACGGCCAAGATAGCAGTGCAGGAACTAAAACACCTTACATTATACTATCATTAGCGCCTTAATACTACAAAAAGATAAATTTTATAAGCTATATATCTAAAGTTAAAATTCGTAATTCGGCATGTATATATTACATTTGTATTTGATTTTCTATAAAATCTTTGGTATCTTGTAGGGTCTTTGTACTTTTCGTGTCCGTACCCTATAACGAAGCTTTTTGGACGCCTGTACGATTCCTGTAGAAACTAGATACAAACTATAAAAACGGAACAATATTTTTATTTCGGTTCAGCTGCCAGTATCTACTCTTGGTACATAGCGTTAAAAAGTTCTAACCGATTCTTGCCTTTCATTTTAAAACTTATTATGTTTTCATACTTTGTCAGAAAACCTCTTAACGATTTAGAGGACAAATTAAAACAAAGATGATAAAATTAACACTAAAAATAATGCAAAGCTCTGTCTTTGATGTACTCGTAGCTAACCGTTTTAAATGTATAAAGTATATGGATGTAAGCTCTTTGAACCGCTTTTGAGACTTTAAAATAAAATCTAGTGAAACGAGGTAATGGAAGGCGAGCCGGTTGTTTTACTTTTAACCCTTTGTGTGAAGAACATTACTACATTGTAGACATTCGCGCAAGCCTTTACGATTGCTTTTACATCTCTTACAAAAGAACCCATTAGGACTTCCAGTAAACACAAGTATTTTCAAAGTAAAGTCCCATACCCATTATAACAGGTAAAAAACACATTATGGCCCGTGCGCACTGTAATAAACCCTCGCGAAACAGGTCAGGCCGATGTAGTCCCGGAATAAACCGTCGTAATCCCGGGACAATAAATAATATTTCTCATTACGGCCACCCGCTCCGGGATACCTCGATAGGAATCACAGGAAACATGCACTATTATGTCAGGAACTTAATACCAATGTTCTTCGTTATACATTCATGTTTCGCAAATTATACTCGACTCTTGCTTTGTTTTTATTATTAATGGAATTGTTGCTACTGGATTTCACAGTAATTCTACTGTACCTATAGATTTTGCCGGCGGTTTCGTTCTCGTGGAAATAAACATGTTTTTATGTTTGTAAGTATAGTCCTGCGTAATGTCGTCAAAATATGTAATGCAGTCGTTTTCACAAATAAGCAAGTTTGCCTTTATAAACACGAATACGAATATTTAAAAAGGAATAAAAAAAAACACACAAAACGCACAAATAAAAACCAATAATTATGATTTGAATTTTAATTACGCCAGTATATTAAAGAAATATAAATGTTTTACAACACAAATGTGAGGTATTTAATACACAATTTCACGTCTTTTCATGAAAAAAACTAACACAGCATTTTTCTTAAAGCTCTTAGTAGCGCACTCTAGCGGCTGCCCACCGTTACTTTTACCACGAAAGCCTCCACATCCCTGAATCCCGGCCTCTGTTAGCGCTTTTCGGGAACTCATCGAACATTCCCTGCGAGCCTCCTTCCCCCCACAGACTCCCACTGCCTATCGATCGCCCTCAGTGCACTACACAACTTGCGCTAACCAGCAAAAGAACTGCCGCTGAACCTGGTCTAAAAACAAATTAAAATAACATCTGGCCTAAATTTTATATTGAATCGAACGTGAGTTTCTTGTAAATTTTCTTGGAGCAAAGGTGAGTTAGTGTGTTAGAGTGAAAAATCTGTTTTGTCAGTGAAAATTTTCCATTCATCCGTCGCTCCTGACCTATTCTAAGTGACGTAGTCAACGCAATATTCGTAAATTGCTGTTTTTGTATTTGAAACCTCACGTGATGACTAAGCAAATTTCTGTTTCGGCCTAAGTTTCTTGCTCTGGATTGATCTCCTTACATAAAACTTCGTTATTTGTGTCAATATGGTGAACTTTGGAAATTAGGTCGCAGTCTCATTATCGTCCTATCGCGTCTGACCTGCTATTAAAAGATTAAACGTATGGCACAATGTGCATTTTGGGTCAATTAAATCTATTAGTTTGCTTGGATCACTGTTTAATTTAAAAAGTTAGACTGTCTATTAAACTGGTAAATTGATAAAGTAAATACAATTTTGTTGCCAATTTTTCCAAATGCATCTGCATATTGTTAATTAGGTCTAATTGGAATCCTGTAACGTTCCAGGAGGGTTTGAGCGCCGGGGCCCCGGCAGCGGACTCGTCAGCCCTGCCTCTGAGCGAGGGGGGCCCGCTGCAATCGGACCTTGACCTGTTCATAGACGACGATGGCTCAGGGCTAGAGATCCACGAGAGCTCGGGCTCGGGCTGGGGCGCCGGCCCTGGGCCAGACGACGAGGACCACCGCGGCTCAGGTGACGCCCTCTACCCGCCGGAGGATGACGAGGACTTCGCCCGCTCCTACCAGCCTGACACCACCACGGCTGCCCCCACGCCACCACCCGTCCCGGACACTGAACCTCCGATCCTACCACCAATCATTCAGAGCCCAGACCTAGGCATTCGTGAGTAGAGGCTGCAGCATGCCCTTTATTTTGCATTTATTTTTAGTTTTATTTTGAAAAATATATGTATGTATCATACTATTTGAACACGCTAAATCAGAAGTAACCAACTGTGATACTTTAAAAAGGTTATCAATTGCTGTTTTGGAGAAATTTATCAATGAAACGTGAACTTCTGATTACAATATTAAAATGTTATTATGAAGAGTAAGCAGATTCATAATTATGAAAATAAATACAGCTAGTTGGTCGGTTATAATAGATTGTCGTGCCAATTAAAACGAGCCTTGAATATAAATTCAGTTAATGAAATAACAATAGAGTAGGCATAACGAATTATCTGTTGTTTCAATAACACAGTTTCCTCTTGACCGTCATAATGATGAGGTGTCCCTTTTAACTATAACTATATTAATAGTTTTTTAGTATAATGCCAAAGAATTTAGTCATAGGGCAGAATCAACTTTGTCCGCTTAGTTCAAAAATAAGTACTATATTGTCCTAATGAATGTTGACTACCTGTTAATTTAGTCAAATTGAAGTAAAAGGATTTGGTAAGTGATTTGTACTAATTTGTTTTTGTTACTGGATATGTTTTTTAATATCAGCATGACAACATCATCTATCGTGCAAAGATGTTCTTTCATTTTCCAAATTAGTTGTTTCTTTCTTTCTCAGCATGTAAAGGTTGTATAGCCCTGTCTGTGATTTCATCTCATCTTTTTTGTCAGTAGGAAATTTTTAAGGAGCTTTTCAAACTAAGGCGTGTCTCGCTCGGGAGAACGACATTGAGTTAATCAACGTTTTTCTTGTACGTAAATTAATATAGACAAAATATTAATAATAGCAAGGGGCCACTTTTATCTGTTTATTCCCTTTGTAAGCCATTCACTTGTTCACTTGTGGTGTCCACGAAAATGGTATACAATAGCTTTTTTCATTATAACACATCTAATTAAAATGAAGGAAAATAAAAACTTTGAGTTAAAAGATCCTGCCTTTTTTACAGAGCCAAAATAAAAAATACATTTTGATCTAAACAAGATCTTCCTATCTTTCATTACCTGCAGTGGCAAAAAGTGTAATTTACTTGTTACACAGATATGGGTTAAAAATCGAGTTTGATCTGCTGGTAAGTACTGTGTCGTTGCGTGCCTAAGCCTGTGTTTGAAATGTCCTTAAAATATACCTGTCGTAAAGTATTAGATGTTTTCTTTACTTAGTTGGAAGCATTCATTAGAAACTCATTAAATCCTCATCTGAATTCCGATCCAAAGTCTTCGTCATAACAAACAGTTATTTTTATTATCCTTCTACGTTAAGAAACAGTTGAATTTGATATTTAGGAACATAGGCTTAAAATCATTTATAAAATAGGATTAAATTTTATAAAGATATAACTTAACTGCAAATATTAATATAAATGGAAGTTTCCTTACAGAAAGAAACTTAAAATAAAATTTCCATCTAAATAATGTAATGTTAGGTCAAAATGCACAACATTCTTAAGACCGAGAGCGTGACCAATGTCATTTTAATTACAGTGCGCTTAATTACGTACATTCAAAGATTGCCTTTACAATGAATAGCAACGAAAAATTACATCTAACTTCTCTTCATTCTATGTGACTGCATCACGTCACTTAAAACCACAATAAAGGACCTAATCAAAACAAAAGTTTAAGTATGGTTAAAATAGGATATATTGAATTGAACCTTCAATTTATTATATTCGTAAATTGAACCATAATAATATGAAACACGATTCTAATGAGTATTTGAAAGGTGATTGTTGTGGTTTCCAGCGCGCATCCTCACAGACAAGCCGGCTGGTGAAACGGAATCGCGCGGCACGGGCCAGGAGCGCACGCGACCTGACCAAACTGACATCACCATCTCCGGAGAAGACCTAAACCCGCAGGGAACGGTAAGGATATACCTCACATACACATCTTTCCAGTTCCCTTCGAATATGACGTGATTTATGCCATCAATTTGATGGAATTTATCGCATAAGGGTGAAATCTCACTCGTCAGCATCGATCAGCATTTTATATATGGAAAATAGCTATTAGAAGACCTTACCGCTGCTTGCGCATCATGATCTGATCAATGCTAACAAGTGTGATTCCACCGTAAGCGTCTAATATCAGGTAAGCTGTGTCATTAACCCCTTAAGCTACAGAAAATACAAAATTATTTTTACTCTGTACATAAGGGCATTTTTAAAATGTCCTAAGAAATGCCAATTACAAGAATGGTGAAACCGAAAAAAATATAGATAGTCAAGGTTATTTGCCACTTGCAGTACTTATACCTATCTTACCTATGGCTACAGTGAACCTAATATAAATAAAAGTGATTTTAGAAGGTCGTCAACATATAGCAATATCGCAATTCCACATTCTGCGATGCATCAAAGTTTTTCGGTGACATCAACCTTTCCTATTCATGATACAATTTTTAAATGCAATATTTCCCTACTTGACAATGAATTAGGACAATACAGAGTTCATGATAAGTTTGAATGACCCAATAGACTTCGATAGAGATCCGTGGTGTTTCATCAAAAATGAAGATATGAACTGTCGATAGATGCTTGAGAAAATTTGCCAGCGCTATCTGCTATAAATAGTTTGATTTTCATGGCAGCGCAGCGGGGGATGGTCGTTTAATTAAGACGTACATAGTATAACTTTCTCATTCATTCACCGTTCATCAGTGTGACTTGCACAGACAGCTCTAATTGCCGTTAACTTGTATATATTTTTGAAGGTGTACACAGTTCTCACATATCTATAGGTACGAAACCTTTTAAAAACATTTAGCATTCGAAGCATCCTTAAAGATATGTTTCCATCACTTTTTATTATTCTAAACGCTAAAGTATGTTCTTGCAATGTTTCAGGATCTGGATTCCAATATAGGTGCAGAGTCACGTCCAGTAGACAACGTGGTCTTCATCATGAACGCCAAGCCCGAAGACCGCGCCACAAGCTTCTTCGCGCAGCCAGGCATTCTTGCCGGTCAGTATTTCACTTTTGCTAATTACATCCAATTTATTTACCAGAAATTTACGCAAAACAGATTATAAGCTTGATTTAATTTAACATTTTGATCTAGTGAACGGAAAAAGATTCCTTGACCAATTAAATTAAGCTTCGGATCTTAATTAAAAGTAATAGTCTGTTTTTTCGTTTCCTTACATATTAAATTTATTTAGGAATCAGGGTTTTGTCTTTCATGTAATGACCACATTCAGTTACGAAAAAAGATTTCCAAAATACTTAACGTATAAGTTATTTGAGAACGATTTATTTAACTGGTTAACTTAACCATACTTCTGGATCTTTTTCCTATGAACTCAATGTTAGCTGAGAAGAATGTAAAGGAGATTCTTACTTCTACCCAATTCCTCTGATCTGAATATAGCTCATAGTATATCAGGTCACGCAGCCTGCGCTACATTGCACTTACATTGCACTGATGCATTATGCCTTTCAAACCACACATTTCCAACTTCACTTTCTTGTCAACAAATTGAATTAGGGTGGTGGGAAAGATTGGCAAGCAGCTGAAGAGCAAACTTCATTTAATAACTAACTCATAAAACGCAATCTATATCAAATCTCTATCTCTGCTAACAAAGGCGTCAATTATTCGTTTTTGTATTGATAACTGAAATCGTTTTTAATGCTTACATCTCATCTTGTACTTAATTTCTCTCAGGTATCTGTTTTGACCAATGTTTTTTTCGTATACTGTGTTAACGTATGTAATTGTAATATTTCAGCTGTGATCGGGGGCGCGGTAGTGGGTCTGCTGTGCGCAATCCTGGTGGTGATGTTCATAGTGTACCGCATGCGCAAGAAGGACGAGGGCTCGTACGCGCTGGACGAGCCGAAGCGCAGCCCCGCCGCCGCCTCCTACGGCAAGGGGCACAACAACCGCGAGTTCTACGCGTGAGACGACGCCGAACAAACGCTGCCACGTGTTTACTAGTCGCCGACCCGACCGAGACTGACAGCTTCCCCACCACTCGGCCGGATCGAACCTCTTTCGAACCGTTTCGCGCGTACGCGTGTTCTTATTTAAACGTGGCTAAATTTGTTCTAATTCTAAAATGTAACGTATATAAAACGAAAACGACTATTTAGTTTGCAACTGCAGTAGTGAATGTACGGACTGTACAGTGATGTACACGCCAGATACAGATCAGTCTAGAGATACGCCGGAGGGGATTACTGTAGGTACCTTACCTGTTTTAGGTGTATCGATGTGTGATTTATTCAATCAGAGTTTAGTGCGTGATGGTGAGCGAGCCGTCAAAGCTTCGAGACCAATGTGCTTGGTATGTTATATCATTGTTCAGTAGTTGGAGTGTGGGAGATCTTGTATAATGTTTTCGTCTGTATAAATTAATGTGCCATCCGTTATCCCTTGTGTATATTTCCAGGTTCAAGCTGTAGATTTACTCTCTCGCTGAATGTATTTATAATAGTTACTACATTATATGCTATAGTATGGATGCGTCCATCGATATTTTTTTGTTAAACGTCATAATAGTGTGAGTATATGATTAAGTATCTATTATTTAGGTATTTTATATCACGCTTTTTATTGTCTACTTAAGAAAAATACTAGATTTTGTGTATTTTTTCAATAAAATTTGATCATCGATTTACTCCAACTTGGCGATAATTTACAATTATTAGACTGAAAAAATATGTTCTTATAATATGTATGAACAAGCTTTTCTGTTTCATTTTTAATACGTAGTCAAAAATATTACATGTATTACTTTATGATTATAAGATTTAGGTAAACCTATAAATTTTTGTGATTTATAGACAATATTGTCAACTACTGGCTATGAATCTGAGGACTTTGTGTCTTTTTGTTTTATTTTAATTTTTAAATTTAGATATTTTATACATTTTTTTATTTTTTGGTAATTTAGGTTGTGCAACGAAATTTTATTGTAATCTGTGAACGTCTAATTCTTTGTGTCTGTTAAAGCAAAAAAAAACTATTTTAATGTCATTTTCATGTTTGACCAGTTTATTTATACTCTACATATACAGCACCGAAATAAATTATTTCACAATAAGTTAATTAATTTGAATCCATTTGTCAGTTTAAAAATATTGTAAAATATTAATATTGCTTTCCACATAAAATATAATAAAATTTAAATTATAAAATAAACGTGTTAAAAATTCGAAATGTACGTAATAGGCAGTTATCACATGGGTGTTAGTAGATTTTTTAAAATTAAAACCATGTAGGATTATATAAAGAGGCTCTAAGTAAATAATTGGTATATGTGTAGGTAAGTGTTTACATTAGAAAAATCAAGTTGACACCTACTTATAATAGTATGGAGTAATCAGATAGAAATAGCCAAAGGTAAAATTAATTTCCTACATGGTTTTACTCCAAGCGACTTCAAAAATTCATTAGTACTGTTTTGAAACTAGAATTTGTACAATGTTGTTTACATTTTAATCAAATGTAAGTTGTTAACATACTCAGACATAAACCATTAGAATCGTATATAAAAATGTACACTTTTGCAATCACACAATAGTCTTTGTAAGGTACTTACTTACATAATTTCGTTTGGGTGATTTGGCTTTGGTGATGTCTTAAAAATATGAAGTCATGGCTTCAAGCCAATCGATTCACAATACGAGGCTTACTATAATCCATTCGACGAGTTGAAGTCCAAGGGAACAAAATACACGCAGTTCATTGGTAAACACGGAGGTGTACGTTAGCATTGACTTTAGGCGTTAGGTCAGCCGTATTAACCAATGGGCTGTTAAGTTATGACCTAACTATTTCCTTTCGGAGCTCGTTTCGTAGAGTGGACTATAGTTTGATTTCCTACGTGTTGCAGATTATGGTACTTTCCAGTCTAATATTAAGGAATATCAAAGTATCACTGCAAGTAAATACATGTCAAAACAAAATCATGTAAACAAAGCATCAAAATCAAGCACCGGAGACCATAGACGGGGTTCATTAAGTTTTTGTTTATTATGTCTATTTATTATCTCTTGATTAATCCCTCTTTCCAGAAAAGAGTATCAAATATTCAGATTTGATGTCGTTTTAGTTTACACCAACGAAACTGTACTACTACATTACCCAGTATAAGCTTTATCACGCGGATAGTTGTGTTCGTGTGAAAGGGCTTTAATAACATTAATATTGCCAGCTATTGAAAACTATGGCGTCAAAAAAATTAAAACTGAAGTCGCTTGGATTGTACTAAAACATTCCTTTTCTATTTAAAATTATTCGAACAATAGAGTTATCACTCGGCATAGCTATAAGATATTGTAATATAGAATAAATGTAAATTCTACTATTAAATGTAATTTTAATATTATTGACATTCGCAGTACATTTTGTTGGAATTTTTTCATAGGAAAGTTTATCTTCGTAAATTACAGTTTTTAAGAAAATTATCTGTCTAAAACGTGTTCATTATATAAAATAAATAGCTAATCTTGTACCAACATATAAGCTAAGGTTAAATATATAGAGTCCCTTAACCTAAATGGTTGCTTTAAAAGGTAATAATGAAACATGTATATGAAATATTTAAAAATTCTTTGGCGAATCCTTACGCGATCAGTCTTTTTAGCGTAAAATATAAATTTTGACGTGTTAAGTAAGGTACTCTAAATAATGAGCCATAGATAGATATATAAGGATAATGCTTTACTCAATGATGACCTGACATTGTCAACGTTAGAGAAGAAATGCATTATAAGCATCGATATTATAAGCCACAATCTATTAAAAGCTGTCTTGACATAGCAGATTGTTAGAATTAAACATTTTGCTGTATTAAGAAAGCTACAACTATGTCCGGCCTGTGCTTCATAGCACACCTGCATTATTCTTTTCAAGCGAAACTGTTCTGATCCTGGTTAACAGGAGTAGTAATGGTGGGACAAGAGCAAAAGAGACAACATGTTGCTTTTCTCAAATTTCTTAAAATGCGTTCTTTCTCTAATTTTATATTGCTTTATCTATTCTTTCTACGAATAGCAAACTCATTTTGAATGATAAATGTATTAACCGTTGTTGGCAACTAAATAAGTTTATTGATCACCAATGAAATGACTTCCGATGTTTTTGCCTGTAATTATTGTGAACATATCCGCATTTTTTGGTAGTTTAGAATCGTATTACGTAATGGTTTTTAAAATATTATTATGAAGTAAATTATTGTTTGATATAATTTGTCACAGTAAGTTTTAGACAGACATGATATGTTAAATGAAATGTCGACCATGTAAATAAATACTGCTCCTTTACACTTAAATATACAGGTAACTACGAATACTTGTTTTGTTTTATTTCTTATCTTGAACATTAGAATGCGAAGCCTAATGCCGTTTGCCGTTTGTACATACCTACTTCGAATAAATCCTAGCAACGTATATTGATAATCCTGTTAGTATCACACATCTCCAATCCTTTATAGGCTTTGGTAAAACTTTTTAATAGGTCCCAAAATAAGTAACTAAGCTTAAAATCTCACATCAATGTATTTACTTTAATACTCTAAATACTAGTTTTTATAGTAAATACGTATTTCTATGGAATGGAAGGCTTGCTATCTATAATGCTTTGTCTATAATACATTACACAAAAAGAAAAGTGCCGAAATTAGTTATTTAAAATGTTCTCTACGTTATAAAGACGATAAAATTACGTTACATTATCGCCAGGCCAGTAGATACATGTCGGCGCGTAGCCAGAAATCTCCTCAGGATTCGTTATTAAAAATGCACGAAGACAATTAAATAATTTATTTTAAATTAAAATAAATAGAATTAAACAAAATAATAGGTAAACAATTCCCTTACTTAATTTTAGTTACTATTTCTAACTTAAGGGATATTAATGCAGATTGAAAGAAATAGATGGCGCTTTAAAAAAATATTTTACAAACTAAATTAAACGCCCATATACTATTGTTTCAGTGTGTATAACCTCGAGATCGCTTAAAGACACGACAGCACTAGGCTTACACGTCAAAGCACAACTAGCCGTATGACCTTCGTGAGATGGAACTACTTCATCTAAAGGTATAAACTTTAAATGGAATGACATGAAACATGTAAAGCTTCATGTTACAAGTGCAATATAATCCTTATGCTGTACAATTTATGAACGGTTAGGTTAGGTTAGTGTGCATATGTGTGTACTTAAGTTTTGGTATCTTAATCCTGGTTTATACTTAGGGCATGTGACAGAATTATATCGGTATGTATAGGCTTAAGCATCTTACAAAGAAAAGCTGAAGAATAAGTAATAAGGTAGGTAACAAAGATAAAAGTAAGATATGGAGAAAAACTAAAACATAGTTTAGTTAAATCAAAATATAAGCCAACTTTAAGACAAAAATGTAATTAAAATTTGTAAAATTTGTGATCATGTGGAGTTATCCTTAGGTATGTATGTACAAAACATATAATAGATGTCTACTTGCATTCAAAATACCTGACTCACTTGAGTTAATGTTTCGAAGCAAGAATCCTGTATTGGGTGCATCTTTATTATTTTACAAATGCAGTTAACTGACCAGAGCATTCTGTATCATTGAACCGAAATAAACCGTGACGTTGTTCAAATATGCACATAAACCGCAACATGACAATTATACATTAATTTCACTGTATCACTCAACAGGCAGCGTGGCCGAGTGGTCTAAGGCGCTGGTTTTAGGCACCAGTCCGAAAGGGCGTGGGTTCGAATCCCACCGCTGTCATAATCTTTTGTTTTTTTCAATGAAAATTTTATTATTGACAAAGTAAGACTTACTGTACGAAATTTTTGTTCCATAATTTTTCTTATACATATTTTATTGAGTTAAAAATCAGTTCTTAAAAAGTATTTTAAGGCGGATGTAATAAATGATTAACGAACAAATTTATATTTAATGGTAAGATTAAACATGCTATCAACCTCCTAACAACTAATTGAATAATTTCCTCTTTGCTGTTATAAAATTTATGAGCATTTAAATTGGTTCAAAATTGCTTATGAGCTGAATATCACTATATTTTATTTTATTTGCATACATTATACTGAGCTGAGGTAAATAACCTCCAGATAAAAAGATTGCAAATTTACAATACTCAGAACTTTGAATATATATTTTTTATTTATTCTTAAGACGTCTAAGGCCGGAATCACATTGATAAGTATTTTATTAATGGAAAATCACTATTTGGTATGTAGATGCGTAAGCAGTGGAAAGCTGGATTGATGCGGTCGCATCTTCATACTAAATAGCGATTGATGCGGTCGCATCTTCATACTAAATAGCGATTGATGCGGTCGCATCTTCATACTAAATAGCGATTTTCCAGATATCACATAACTAAAAAAAAAACACAAGTCCCATTATACCGTACCATTTGTCTACCATGAGTTCGGATTAGTTTTTAATAGGTCAGATACAATAAATTACTTCATTGTTTTGCATTGTTTCGCATACCAGTCTGGGATGTTATATTCTTATCTAAGTAGTTTACACCATATCGTTGGTTAGTGCCTGCGATACAAGATTATATCTTAGTGCAGGGCTGAGTTAATGTGTGTGTCGTGGCGCGTATTATTATTCTTATTGTAGAGACTTGTAATGACGATCTTAATTCCTCTTCTATCAGATATAAAGTTGATACGAAGATCCAACTACAGTCACTAGTGTAAATAGAAGGTCAACTCATGTAAGGCACAGACTATCTTAGTATTGCTTACAGTAAAAACAAAAGCAGATAATACTTTCTCCTCCCAAAATGATCGATTACACAAATCAAGTTCAGTTGACAACCGCTTGATATTTTAACTATCTCCTACTTTCTTTGCTATTAAAGGAGTCAAAAAATCAATTATGTGCATAAATCAGACTCGTAAGTAGTTCATCAGTCGGACGTTAATATACAAGTAGGTATTTAATGGCCTTCATCCGAAATTATAATTAATTGATCTTTGCAAAAACAACATTACTGCCATATGTACTCCTAGCAACCAACAAGTAATAATACCTACATTTTAACTGAGAGTCAGTAAATAAATATGAATTGACAGAATTGAATTGAATTAATCACGAAGGCTATTGAAGTATACCTATATACAATTAACAGACAATACAAATTGCCAGTATAACATAAATACATCGATACTCAAAGAGGTAGATGGGGACTGCCTAACCACGGAAATGGTTCTTGAATTAAACAAAAAACACAACCAACCACACAGAAAAATAAGTTCATAAATTATACTTGACCCGAAGTTTTAAGTCAATGTCTTCAGAAGCAGTGCAACATTTTACTGTTCTGAATCCTTTGGAGGCAGGGACGGGCCTTGAGTTTATGAGGGCGTCAGCTAGTCCCACTTGGAAGTCCGGCTAGTAACCAACTTGCATGTTCTTATAAAATCTATGATAATGATCCGTGTTATAGGAAAAACCGGGCGATTGAGAGAATTACATGAAATTTTGAGCAATTTTTTGTAGACTCGAGATAGGGCTTCGTGTTTTACATAAATAACAGTCCAATTAAATAGATATACCTCCACTTTAAATAAAGTTTAGTTGAAAAACATTGGTTGTTTCCGCTGGTTACTAACTTAACTCGGATGAAATAGTAACATATACCATCTATCCTGTTACTTGGTTATTATTGTTTTATTAAAGCTCCCTTTAATAGTGTTAGCATGATAGACCAAACTTAAGTTCAGTTTCAGAAGTGTAAGGCTTACATTAGAAATTATAACTAAAACGTAAAAGACACGTCAAGTTTTACATAAAAAAGTTCACATCGCAGCCAAACCTCCATTGAATAGGTAGATTTGTACATAAATTCTGTCAGTTTGTTTTTGTCTAATTCAAAGTGAGATGAAGATAAGTTACAACTTGTGACATATTTTTTGCAAACAACTTTGTATGCTCGGTATAGAAAGAAAAAGTTGATAGATTAATGCGACAAAGTTGACAGTGAAAGTTTTATTGTAACGAATAAATAGCTGGGGAATTAATTAGCAACTTTTTATTCTTAATTCTTTCTTATACCTTTTATAATCATTAACGAATCAACCTATCCATCACAATCGTATGGATTGGATTAAGAATTTTATTCGCTAGTGCCACATAAAGCTTTGTTTTAGATTTCAGAATTAGGATTTTTAAATAAACTATAATTTATTGATATATTATTTATTTACTTGGAATATATCTTAGTGAAATGACAAAAGGAGATTCAAAGAAGCCGTATCAAGCGTGGACTGTGACGGATATCAATAACTACATTAAGTAGTATTTTAAGTATATTTAAATTGTAGGTTAAACAGCTGGAAGTAGAGTCCAGGTCAATCTTTTGGAACATTTATCTGGAAATACCTTTTAAAACGGGACAACTGGTTGTTGAATGACTTGGTCTCGAGTTACATCTCGACCTCACCATATACGATACTTCCAAATAGAGGACCCCTTTTTGATCATGCTTTAAACATCCTACTTTATTTGTTTGAAATTAATTCACTGCCTCTGATTCCTTCATATCCTAAACTACGTTTTTCCCGAATAGAATTCGCATTTTTTATTATTCTGTAATAAAATGTAGACCTAGTATGTCCACCTTGAAAGTCCATTCATAATAAGGTAAAAAAACGGGCAAGAGGTTTTGAAGAAGTATAATGAACAATGAAAATGAAAAATTTATATCAAAATTAAACTTTCATATAAAACAATATGTCTTTTAGTCCCCTCAAGGTAACATAACTTAATTATTCCCATCGGCAAATGTTTATTTTTATAGTTTTGCATAAAATAAAATAATGAAAATAATTAATTCCATGCTTCAGGTAAAAATTAAAATAAAGTTCTAAAAATTATTTAAGTCAATTCAAATTTAGTACAGTAAAAGTTGAAATATAGTTCTGTGAGTAGATAGTAAAGAGATCCTTTGTTTCCATGTAGGTTAAGGTAAAAAGCCATTTGTAAATAATGGTTCTTACTTCACGAAGGGGTTTTATTTTAATATTGCAGTTTTTGGCTACTCTGTTGTAAACAGATAATTTCATTTAGGGACCAACCCAGAGGAATTTTTGTAGTGACCGAAGGTGTTGGAAGATGATGCACTCTACGTTTACAGTCTGAAATAGAGAATTATGAATAGAGATAGACGTTTTTAAAATAAACAGCTTCCGCAGTCTAAATATATTTAAAGTCAAAAGAAATTTCAGTTAAATAATATTGAGATACTTCTTTCTTTCGGTTTAATACCTATTTAGTGTAAAAATTATTCTACATAAAATGCACAATAATAAAATACTTATTTAACGTGTCCGTTATCTTAAAACCAATTAAGTCTTTTTCCTTTAACAGAGTGAACATATGAACACACAAAATTAAACTGCTATTATTTATTACATGAATGATAAAACAGCGCAAACTAATCTAAAATTTTAAACATAGTGATGCACAACTAATGTAAACATAAATATGGACATCTAAACACGATCAAACACAACAGGGTCTCATAATTTCTTTATGATGTTAAAAGCTGGGTATATCTCATTAAATTTAATTGGTTTCCAAAACCTTGTGTACAATATTCCATGCTGAAATAATTAATGGTTAGTCAGTCAAAGCAAACAATGATTTCTAATTTACAATAAGACCTGCCCATACTAAGGTCGGTGAACCCAAATCAATTATAACTATTGGGATTCGCTTCCATATTTCGTCGTTCTTTTATCTCTCATCACTGTCAACAATCATAATAAAACTTTTAGTGAACCAAACGTCGCATTAT
The DNA here is from genome assembly GCA_949316135.1 of Choreutis nemorana. Taxonomy (NCBI): domain Eukaryota; kingdom Metazoa; phylum Arthropoda; class Insecta; order Lepidoptera; family Choreutidae; genus Choreutis; species Choreutis nemorana. The sequence continues at coordinate 9,854,004 of OX438598.1, forward strand.
TAATCTACCGTAAGCCATCAGTTAAATTTACGACTGTCGATCAATCCGGCGACTTTTCTAGGTGAAGTTCAGTGTTTTTGGGGCGGCGGCGTGCTCGGAGCGGGAGTAGTGGTGGCAGCTTGCTCGCTATATATACTCGGAGAAATGCTCTCTCTGCATCCAATCAACCGCATCCTCTTGTATGATATCAAATTAAACCAGTCAATATGGCAGCCAAGTTAGTTGTAGCTGTGGCGTTATTCGCCATGTGCCAATCCAGTCCTGTCCTTATAAACGGTAAGTTACATCCATTAATCCGGTTCATTGTTTTTGTCAGTGCAAACTATTATAGAGATTTTTTTTTTCCGCTTCCAGGTGTTTGGTACCGTGCTGGACGAGACTACGCTATAGGTCAAGGTTACAGCAGTAACTTGGCTGGCCAGGCTTCGAGCATCGCTTCCCTTAACAACGGCGCCCAACCGCTTCGCAATAACTTTGGTTCAACCTATCCTGAACAAGCTCTTGCCCAAGCTGAAGTATACGAACTCCCATCAAGCTCGGGCTACGGTGTAGCAGAAGCCACTGCTGAAGTTCAAGATAATGGTGCTTATTATGCGGTGCCAGAGCCCCAAACAATTATCGCATATCAACCAAACTTTGAAGTGCCAGTAGCGAATACCTACGACAATATTGGCTATGGCTCTGCCACATCATCTGTTCATCAGGGTGCTGTGGGATCTGCAATTTCCTCTGCCAAAACTCAAGGATCGAGTGCAAACTATGGATCAGCTATCTCCAATGCCAATGTTAACAGTGAATACGGCAATGTTATCTCTTCAGCTAAAACTTCAAACCTTCCCCAAAAAACAATCAGTTGGCGATTTGGTACAGTTTATAACAAACCAATAGCTGCACAAACACAAGGTCATACTCAAACAACGTCTTACACATATGGCAACTCCCTTAGTTCTAGCAAGTCGAACTTAAATACTCAAGGCTACGGATCTGCAAACGCTAATGCTAACATAAATGGCATAGGATACAACGCAGCTAAATCTTCTGCTAACTCCAACGGAATCGGACATGGCTCAGCCAATGCTGACGCTAATATTAACACCGCTGGTTTTAGTTCGGTCAAGTCTACTGCCAGTAATCATGGAAATGGATACGGATCTGCTAACGCTGATGCCAACATCAATAGTGCTGGTTATGGTGCTGCAAAATCTACGGCTAACACTCAGGGAGCAGGTTACGGTTCAGCAGACGCAAACGTTAACTCTGCTGGATATGGATTAGCTAAGTCTACTGCCAATACCAATGGTTTTGGATCTGCTAAAGCTGACGCAAACATCAACGGTAATGGTTTAGTCAAGTCCACAGCTAACACAAACGGCGCTGGTTACGGGAGTGCAAATGCCGACGCAAACATCAATGGTGCTGGATATGGTTCAGCTAAATCTAACGCTAATGCCAACGGAATTGGCTACGGTTTGGCCAAGTCTACTGCCAAAAGTGACGGATCTACTTATGGATCGGCCAACGCTGACGCAAATATCAATGGTGGATACGGTGTTGTGAAGTCTACTGCAAATCTAAATGGAGCAGAATACGGATCTGCCAATGCAGATGCTAAAATTGGTGGAGCTGGTTACGGCCTTGCCAAATCCACCGCTAACACACACGGGGCTGGATATGGATCTGTTGAAGCTGATGCTAATGTCAACGGTGCCGGATATGGTAATGCAAAGTCTACCGCCAACTCAAATGGATACGGATCAGCAAATGCTGATGCTAACATCAATGGTGGTAGCTATGGGCTAGCTAAATCTACAGCTAATACACATGGAGCAGGTTATGGATCAGCAATTTCCGATGCAAGCATCAATGGCGCTGGATTTGGTCTAGCTAAGTCAAATGCCAACGTGAATGGATACGGATCTGCTAATGCTGATGCTAACGTTAACGGAGCTGAATATGGTTTGGCTAAATCTACAGCTAACGCGAATGATGCCGGATACGGATTCGCAAATGCTGATGCCAACATCAGCGGTACCGGACATGGTCTTGCTAAATCTAATGCCAACGTAAATGGATTTGGATTTGCTAATGCTGATGCTAATGTCAATGAAGTTGGCCATGGTCTAGCCAAATCTACTGCTAACGTGAATGGTGCGGGGTACGGATCTGCTAACGCTGATGCCAACATTAACGGTGCTGGATATAGTGCAGCAAAATCTACTGCCAACTCTCACGGAGCAGGATTTGGATCAGCCAACGCAGACGCCAATATCAACGCAGGATATGGGTTAGCCAAATCCACCGCCAACACCAACGGTTACGGTACCGCTAACGCTGATGCTAATGTTAATGGGTCTGGATTTGCCAAGTCCACAGCTAACATTCAAGGTCACGGATTTGGCTCCGCAAAGTCAAATGCCAACATTCATAGTACGCTCTACGGAGGAGCAAGGACAAGCGCTGATGCTCAAACTGGATATAACTCTGCTTCCTCATCAGCTAAAACACAAGGTTTGTCAGCGGCATACAGAGTCGCTGAATCTCCAAGGTTTGCTTCGGCCCAAGCAAATGTACACGCATAACATATATACATATATATCGCAACCACGTCAAGATGACTTCGAAATCCTAGTAGAACCTTATCTTCACGTAATTGCCAATTAATTGCATTTATATAATTTATTTCTTAGCTGTAAGTTTACTTGTAAAAGACTGGAAAAATAAACAAGTTTTATTCTTACTTCAACATTTTTTATTAACTAAAAACCACACCTTGCTACAAAAGTCTTCTAATATAAAAATGAAACAAAAAATCTACTAAAAATCACAACACTTGAAACCAATCACTGATTCAATCAGTTATAATAATAATAATTTTATTTCCCACTATTAAAAACATATAATGTATAAATTAGAACAGTGTAGGGTGGACTGAAACCTTAACTAGGGTAGCCCTGTATTTCTGGCCTCCTGGGCTCTTCCCGCGGAGTAAATGAATATAATTTATACTCTAATTAAATACAATTTTAGATAAGACGCTTGCAATTCTTTTACATGGTAAAATTACAAATAGGTACAAGTATCTCTGTTTATTTACCATCTCATCACAGTTTCCCCTGCATGAATGGCTTGAGGTATTTGTGGAAGCTCTGGTTGACAGGTTCGTGGTTGAGTGGACTCTTCATTGCTTCTGCCATTAGACGCTCGTAGACGCGACCGTCGTATGCACCCAGGGCCGAGTTCAACACCTTTACACAAATTTAAAAATACCCAATGTTTATTCGCTTTTTCAATAAAGAGAGTTTTTTTGCAACCTGATGCATGTAAATTTAACAACATTTCCTTTATCTGAACTTTTAAACTTCTTCATCAAGTACATAAGCTTGGTTAACATGTATTCTATTCACTATTCAACTAGCAATTACACTAATAGTATAACTACACTGAATTGATGGTAAGCGGTCGCCGTTTTTACACCAAAGCTTAATAAGTTTCCCTAATACTTTATATCCTCAATCACTGACAGTACTAGCTACCACATCATGGCATCCTTTGTAAGGTCGCTCTCATGATAAGTCATGTGCCAAGTGCATAAACTTTAAGTGCACGACTTACCTCATCGCTGAAATCGAAGCCATCGACTAGTCCAACTGCATTACGACGCAGGTCCAACAACTGCTGCTCGTATGAATGCTGCAACTCCTGGATGTCCTTCTCCGATATCGATGCATACTGTTGATTAAAAAACCAATGTTATTTTTCTTCGTGACCTGTTTTTGTTTTAGTATACTGTATGTGTAACCTTTGTAAATGTTGTGTTAGTCTGTTATAGGCATGTACATCAGTTTTTAAAAATATTAGACGTCCCTAAATAAATAAAATTAATTAATTAAATAATAAATACATGAAATATTTATTTTCACTGTAAACTGTGAACTAATTAGAGATTTGCCATAAAAAAATTGAACAACTGTATTTCGTTATAATTACAATTATATTTCATTACACGCAAAGTCGAATCAATTCGATAATTTTCTTTAATGAAATGAAGGGCGCCCGGACGAAACGTCCCGTATAGCGACAAATAAAAAATAAAAATAATATTAACAACAACAAACTATTCTTGGAAAATTGAGTACGAGTATATAGAAAAGGCTCAAGGGAACTTTGAAAATCCATGAGTTAAATATTATTTAAGGTCTAGTTTTACATTGCTAAGTAAAACTTTTTCAATAACAATTTTAACGTGAAAATTTTGCTGGTGATCTATATTTCCTAATGTGAAACCCACAATCTAATAAACTCAAAGTACAGGTCATGTCATATTTAAAACTAAATTACAAATACATACGTAACATCAACGTGATTCGGTATATTTCTGATAGTTCTAGACTGACAAATTTTATGTTTTCAAATTACAGGTTTGTGCTTAATCCATACTACTATTATAAATTCGAAATGTATGCTATATTTTTCAGCCTGAAAATTAACAGATATCTATAAAATTGTATCGTACTCGTATGGAAGGACATATTAGCTACATTTTCTCTTAAAAAATAAACATACGAGAAAACTTCTTATCTTTATTTAAAAAATACATAAAAATATAAACCGTTAATGCAATATTGATTCATCCGGAATCATAACATAACTATCACCTCGTAAATTTCACCAAATGAGATCAAGTTCTAATGAACTGCCAGTTCACACATAAATAATTATAATAAACCAAACACATGCGTTATTTATAGCTTTATTTAATTTAACGGAAGAAACAGGCTTTCTAAATTAAAAAAGACTACCGAAATTGAATGAATAATTGAAGGACTAAGATTATTTTGGTTGGCCTGGCCAATTAAAATACATGGCATTAATAAATATTTAGATAAAAAACCATTAATCATCGAAGACATCATGCTTTAGTGTCACACATACAATGTATATGTTTAAAGAAAGTTAAGCTTATTTAATTACAAACAAAAATGCTCGGAACTAAGTGTTTATTCTTAAATAGTTACGAACAAAGAAAAAAATTCCACGTTCGTAACCAGTTACGAAACTTTAGTTACGAACGTGAACGAAGGGATGTCGACTGTAGGTTTTAGAAATTTCTGGAACTGTTTTAACATAAAAATATTGTTTAATATATAGGTAAAGCTTAAAATTCAATCGACCACGTATTTAATGTTGATGAGTTCCCTCGATATTACACAGCAAAATTTCATTCCAAATCATAATCATTGTATGACTCATGCAAAGAAAATGAGAGACAAATACATAGATCATTTATATTGATTGCTATCGGCTATCGATCGCCGACAAACAATCCATACCTACCTCTCCGAGATACTAACCTACTGAAATAGAAACAACCAGAACAACTACCTATTATTATTGTACGTGACCATTACTTATTTTTTTGCTTGTCTCAGGTTTATGACCCTACATCTTTGTTCGCGTTAAGGTCGGTTTAAAATTTTGAGGACAAAATGTATCCTTAATCTTTCTGAAGATGCAATTTATATCTCCTAATCTGTTTGGCGATTTTGACTTGAAAATTTAACATGGGTATAAACAATGACTTTCGAAATAATATCAATATGAATGATTTGCACAATTAACTACCGATTTGTATTATGGTACAATTTGAGTTATGAATGGATCGGGGCTACTCATGTATATATATTTCTGTCAAAACACGCCTACGTTTTTTAGTGTTGGATGTTTTCTGTCACCTCTGTTTATCGTGATATATAATCAAATCGCAAAATAAAAGGCTCGATTTTACACTTACAATTTATAGCAACCTAACATACGACTGCAGGGAGCCGCTGGATGCATGTGATCTCCCGGTTGACATTTTTCATGTGAAGATGATGGTAATGTTTCAAAACATTAAAAGGTATATATATCTTACCAGTAACAACTCTCCAACCCTCTCCAGGGACCAGTAAGTCGCATAAAGCTTGACCAATTGCTGCAGAACTTTCCTCAGACTAGGCGACAAGGATCCGGTTGTATTGTCTATTTCTGACTTGTACACCGACAGGATCACCGCTCGACAATGAGCCTTATAAAACGATACAAAGTAATCTTACAACGTGCCGTATTGCTGTACACACCTCAATAAAATATTTATTTTAAGGAAACTCGATAAAGATTTTATCAAATTATTTCAGTTTTGATCAAATTAATTCGTTTAATATTCATTAAACTAAGTGAAAAACATAGATAACAAACTCGTCTTGAAGTAATCATATTCTCAAAATCAAAAAGTGATCATTATTTTTATAAAACGCATTCATTTTTAAAATATCACACCTTATAAAGTCGTCAATTTATTTCACAAAGCAACCTACTGAATGTACCGTTAACATCCTGTTTGGAAATATAACTCATAAAATGAATAAAAGATTCTGTGACTATCGACAAAAACTCCTGTCCGATAGAATATGCTAATTAATAAAATACGACTATTGAATTCACCTTGCTCATTAGAGGTGTCAAGAAGATAAATGAGTTTGAGACTCAATAATGCTTAAAAAAGCTAAACTGTGCTACGTATTCCAAGCTTTTTTTTTGAAAGATATGTAATACTTATATGACTATTACCTCTGAAGCTGCCACCAGTTGCACTGACGTCATGTTCCAAGCATCTTCTTTAGATAAACCAGATTTGGAATACTTGTTTAAATTTGTAACAGCTGATTTAATTTTACTAAAAACAAAATAAGATATTCCGAAACAAAAACAAATAAAACAAAGGTCAGTGTTATTCAGTTGCAATAATTTGGATAAAGTTAAAGTGAACTTTCATCTCACCCAGCAGCGATCCTTTGGAAGCTCTTGACGATCCCATCAACAGAACCGTCCCATGGCTTCAGAGGACTTTTATCAGAAAGATACGCTGTGGTAACAGTCAATGGCTTACCACTCGACGCCTTGAGGTAAGCTTTTACCAATGATCTGCAAAATACGAGTATAAAGTATCAAATTCCAAATGAAATCTCATGAATGGTAATTTTAGGTCATTGAAGTCTAAATTTGTAGGTTTAGGTACAAAAGCATGGTTGTTTTAACTATTATGTACTCATACAATAATTTCATGGTTTTAAAACTGAGGGTTAGATCTAGTATTAGGAGTTACAGATCGTATAAACTTCTCTACTAATATCATTTTTTTTTATGTATTCAGAACCTGGCAGTCTGGAGGTGAAGTACAGTGTTCTCTCCCTCATAGGTGCAAGCAGCAGTGGCTAGACCGTACTGTTGCGGAAGGTTAGAAGACAGCATGTAACCGTGACCACCACATGACAACCGACATTTTTCTATCAACGACGACGCTTCGGAAGAAGAAACCGCCTTCAAACAGCATGCTAGAGCATGCAGCTAAAAAAATGATCATGAAAATTAGAAACCCAAATACGAAATAGAATCTCAAAATACATAGGTAAGTGTACAAACTTCAGGCAAATCTTCAGTGTCCCCAGACGCGAGATCCTTGATGACTTTCGAGTACATTTTCCAAAGCCATTCAGCTGCTATACTAAACGCGTGACTGGTTGCTATGCATATGAACAACTTGTGTTGCTGAGTCAAATAATCCAAGATTTGCGGCTCAGGCTCTCTGTAAAAATGTAATCGTACGAATTATCTTCTATGTTATGCTTGTATTTATCTAAAAATCTAACTCTCACCCAGGCTTCGGTTGGGACTGTCTTCTTACTGCAGCATACCGTATAGCAATAGTGACAGCTTTGGCCAGATGACTCGCCATAGAGTTAACAATGACAACACGTACAAAAACCATCGTGCCGTATGTTAATTTGCTATTACGACTAGGAATAAATGTACCATCCTAAAAATAAGAAGCTGGTTTACAATTTTGACTAAATAAATACCGCTACCATCTTATTTTAAACTTACTTTCAGTACTTGAGCGTTTTTCATTAACATCCTTTCTCTTTTGATCCTATGATGGTCAAAACCCAAAAAACCATTATTAACGGTGTTGAAACCGAGTTTAGCTCCAATCTCACCAAGCTTGATACCTGGCAGAGGGAGGTGCGACTCTTCATCTCGAAGCTGAACCATGAACGGTTGAATGCCATATTTTTTGCCTTTGATTGATAACTGCGCCATAACTACACAGTGATTGGCCGTATGTGCCACTAAAAATTAAAACAACGTATATCACTACGACATCAGTTAAACATTTAAATAAATAGAGTATATTGGCGGTACTCACAGCTTCCAGGCCACCACTTGTATGAGCTAAGGGTTGGACTGTTAAGAATAAACTCTTCTGTTTTTTCATCATACGTTGCGGTTGTCTCCAAACCACGTATGAAGGTACCGTGCCCCAGCTCAGTCTAAAATACTTACATTTAAAATAACCATACCTATACTAAATGAATTAATTGAAAGCTGGATAAAAACTTATTGAACAATATTAAACAAGCAATTATTTGTGGACTTTTTCACAAAAGTTCGATTACAATTACCTGGGCATATGTGCCAATGAGGTCCATTTTTTGTGCTCTTCTGAGCCAATATTTCTGCTGCTCCTCATTAGCCTGTCCAAGTATGGCAGGGATGAACATCGAAAAGTGCAAAGAGAAAGGATGATTATCTTTGAAAACTGCTGATGATATACGACTACTCAACCTGCATCCATAATTTTATTTGTAATTTTACCACACAAAAAGATGAAACGCACTTTAATTTCGTTATATTTTCTCTATCAAGTTTTCGTTACTTAACCTACCTTAATTTTTCCGGTTCGCTTCTTCCCGATTGGATTTCATTCATTTTCTTAAAGTAAAGTACGCTCTTCCTGATCGCATTCTCATACTTTTCTTTATGACTGAGATATTCTTCTGGCACTTCATCAATGATACCTTTAACACTAAGTACTTCCTTTTCTGCGAAACACATGCAAATATCTAATACCACATTTCATACATCTGATGGATCAGTGTGATTTATTCTGTTCAGGGAAAAATAATTTGGAAAATTTATTTTGGTTCATAAAGAGTTTATGGCAGCTAATTAGGAAAAGTGGGTCTGAAAAGTGGGCAGTAAAATTTGTAGTAATTTTTTTTTTAAGTTATCTCCGAATATAAATTAAACATTTTCAGTTTCAATAACTAAGCTTACTATTACAAACATCCTAAGTGCGCGATATCAGCTTATAACTAGATTTTAAAAAAGGGTGTTTGAATTGTCTGTAGGTATTCAGGCATTGAGCCAAATCATAAGATACAACCATTGTTTTTAAAACTATAAATAATCTAAAGTAAATAGTGCTAATCAAAATCCTAAGTCATGTCAGAGATATTATTATGCAGCTCCATATTAATAAACTAGCGATACATGTATTATATACATAAACCTTCCTCTTGAATCACTCTTATGTACTCGACTACGGTGCAGTGAAGCAAATAAGCAACGGTTTATAAAGCGCCTAAACAAATTACTGCTGTAATGTGAACGATAGCGTTTTGATCTAACAAATAATCTAGGCGACATGTTTCGTCAATCAAAATGTCGTCATTTTGTTATCAATATCATGTTTGTCAAGTCATTTTCAACAATGAAGACGTCCAAAGTACTGCAAAAAGAGTCATAAAAACAAAAATGTTAGTCAAAAATGTTATTCTTGCAGGCCGTTGTGAAAGTACCACAAATATGTCAAGCAACATTTTAGGTATAGTTTTTAAAACCTTCGTATGTTTTTGTATTTTCTCACCAGCTTTTCTTCTATCATCAGTGAACTTCGACCCTCCGTCTAAGAAGTGAGTCAATTCTTCAACATTAAATTCACATGTTTCTCTTTCTTTCTGTAAATCATCATTTACTTTCACTTTTGTTACTTCCGTCATTTTAAGAATTTCTTCACGTAAGTCTACCGTTCGTGAACTCCGAGAATATATTTAGCTTCAAACAACAAGCGTTTTTTCGATAAGGGCTATCTTATAAGATAAAACAATAAAGTTTACAATTCACTTTGAAAGATATAGACTATTATGTTGACGTTAATGTACCGGTCGTATCTTTCACGAACTATATTCCATCTCACAGAGAACGTTCGGTTATGCTTGTGGAATGGCCTGTACATGCACAATGCTCTAGTGTGCGTAATCTCTTTACTCAGCAAACTCGATATTACGCACACTGAAACAATGTTCATATACACGCCTGCTAAAACTAACACAACCCTAGTCGAACGTTCTTCATCAGATGGAATAACTGTACCTCCTTAAATTACTTCATAGGTACGGAAAACGATAATCGCTAGAGGGCAAAGATTATGATAATATTTATGGATCATGTAACACGCTTTGATAGACTTTTACCCATGATTATGTAAAAGACTATTAAATCCACACTTTAAGAACTATAATATTCTGAACATATATACTTGGTGATGTACTCAATGAACAGACAAAAAAACAAATGTTATATTTTCTTAACAATTCAAAGCTTAATAAGGACAGGACCTAGTGGTTTTTATTTTTCTGATGACAATCATAATTTTGGTTTCCTCCAAATCATCACAGATTATTATAATGAGGATAAATTTTAAAAATCAATAAATGTATTATGTATCAATAATGTAGTATGTCTAGTTTAGAGTAAATGTATGTATGTTTTTATGTATAATAGGATGCCACCTCTGTTAGCTAACTTCTCATTGTTCATTAGTATTCGGTTGTCTGTACAATCCACTAAACCTGCTTAGGAAATAAAGTGTTGTGTAATATTGAAGCCAGTTTGCATTAGTAAAGGTTGGTTATGTAAATATGATTGAAACCATAATAAATATGATATATTCTATATAATTTATTGTTTTTTTTGGGTTTATAAAGCTACAGTTAAACATTAGAAATTGGGATCATAAATAAACTATTTTTTCATAATTTTACAGTTTCCCCTGCATGAATGGCTTGAGGTATTTGTGGAAGCTCTGGTTGACAGGTTCCTGGTTGAGTGGACTCTTCATTGCTTCCTCCATTAGACGCTCGTATACGCGACCATCGTATGCACCCAGAGTCGAGTTCAACACCTTAAAAGTAATATTATAAGTACATATTATTGACAGGAAATAAAGGAAAGTCGAATTCCTTCATTCATACATACTTCATCCCTGAAATCAAAAGCGTCTACTAAGCCTACAGCGTTAGGCCGGAGCAGCGTCAAAAGTTCTTCGTACTCCTGCTGAAGTTTTACAATATCATCTTCAGTTAACGATGAGAACTGGAACACATAAATAAAATTAGATATCGTGTTGCACTTTTGGAGATATGTAAGAGTTTATTCTTGATAAATGGCAATGCAACCAAAAGCCTAAAGCGGTATACCAAAATCAATAAACTTACTTTTACTAATAAATTTACTCTTATACAAATCAATTGCTTACCCGCAACAGGTCCCCTGTCTTTTCTAATGCCCAGTATTTTAAGTACAAAGCAGACAGCTGTTCCATCACAATTTTGACGTTTGTGCTTGATTGTTTGGTAAGATTCTGTATCTCATTCCAGTAGGTGTCGCAGATTACCGCCCGGCAGTGAGCCTATAGAACAAGGTAGTATTTAGAAGATTAAAGTTTTAATGAACATCATAACGACATATATAATTGCATATTCACCTCAGCAGCAGCCACTAGTTGTACTGTAGTCAATTGCCAGGCATCTTCATAAGACATTCCAGTCTTTTCACGTTTCTGTATACTTTCGTAACAGGCGGATACTTTTCTAAATAAAATAAAAATATTTGTGTAAATAAATGTCGTGAGAGTGTGTTTCCTATCATTTATTTTAATTACATTTTATAAATTTAAAGTTTTACCTTGCAGCTACTCGTTGGAAAGCGCTTATGATGCCTTCAGGGCTTTTCTCCCAAACGGCTGCACTATTAGAAATGTCCATGAAATACGAGGCAGCAGCAGAAACATCTCTTCCAGATTCAGCTTGTTCCCAAGATTTAACAAGAAATCTACAAAAGTTAATCAACAAAAAAACATTAGAAGATGGATGAACGTTAGGGGAGGTAAGAACAGTAGCGCAAACTAAACTTTAAGGATAAAAATGTAGTTGTGACAAATGACAAATAAATAAAGTATTGCAATTGTTAGCAACCTTGCAGTCTGCAAAAGCAAGACGGTGTAGTCCCCTTCATAAGTTCTTGTAGCGGTAACGAAGGAGTAGAGGCAAGGAAGATTTGAAGACATCATGTACCCATGGCCACCACACGCTAGGCGGCACTGCTCTATGAGAGCCGCCGCATCTGATGTACTGATGGCCTTTAAACAACTTGAAAGAGCGTGCAGCTGTAAACATACCAGAGAAGGTTTAACTTTAGTGCTTGGGAAAAGTTACTTTAGCTTTGGTTGGTATTGAATGAAGTGCTATTTGAAGTCGTTTCTTCATCTAACAAATTTGTAGTCAAATGATATTCAGTTCATTATTTCAATCAGAATTTTTTTCTAGTTTGGAGGGAATTAATTGCATTGAATCGATATGCCATAAATGTAAAACAAATAATTCAATTAAGAAGTAACTAAAACTAAAATAATTACTTCTATATCACATACCTCAGGTAGACTATCAGTATTTCCAATGCTCATGTCTTTAAGGACTGAAGTGAATGACTTCCACAGCCAGCTGCCAGTAAGTTGCAGAGCATGTGCAGTTGCTATGGCGATGAATAATTTATGTTGTTGTGTAACGTAGTCCAATATTTGTGGTTCTGGAGAGCTAAAATTTAAGCGATAATTTAACTTTAAATTTAAATCATAAGCATTGAAAACTAGGATATAAGAGACCAGGAAAGGCGTTCATTTGTAAGAATCGGATTTCTATAGGAATTGTACAGGTAAGTTTTAGTCTTTTATTTTTATCAACTGATAAAAGTTGGAAAAGCTGGTTAAAAACACTTACTCAGGCTTCGGCTGGGACTGCCTTCTAACAGCAGAATACCTTACCGCTATTGTCGCTGCTTTCGCTAGATTGAAAGCTGCCTCGTTCACGAGGGACACTCTCACAAATACCATAGTCCCATATGTCAATTTCCCATGTTTCGCAACTTTTACGTAGGTTCCGTCCTATAAAACTCAATGCTTTAGTTGTGAGAGCACCAGTTACTATATATCTAAAACATTCTTAAGCAAACGTTATTTAGAGTCTACATTAGACTCATAAACTCATAGCAAAAACTGATTTTAAATTATTTTTAAGCTCCTGAAATCTGGAGTGTTTAATAAACCTTAGTATCTTCTTGTGTTACAATAACTAATGTTTTTCTTAAAATACCTTGAGAACTTGTGCGTTTTTCATCAACATATTTTCTCTTGGAATTCTAAATTTATCAAATCCTAGGAACCCGTTATCAGCTGTATTAAAGCCCATTTTCGGTCCAATTTCCCCAACTTTAATTCCTGGTAATGGAATATGTGTTTCCTCATCTCTAATTGGAACCATAAATAAATGGGTTCCGTGGCATACGCCTTTAATATACAGTTGTGCTACGACGATGCAATAGTTCACAGTTTTGCCCACTAAAACGCAATATTTTTATTTTTTTAGTTAACTACTCCCGGTTTCGTTTCTGTCATCATAATTTAAATTTCCATACTTACATCCTCCGGCCCACCATTTGTAAGAGCTAAGAGTAGGGCTATGTAGAACAAATTCTTCCGTTTCGACATCGTAAGTAGCAGTTGTTTCTAAACCTCTTATAAACGTACCGTGACCGAGTTCAGTCTAAAATAACACATTTCATTACAGGAGTCATTATTTTCTGATGTTTGAATCTTGTAAATCTTTAGGTACCTACTTGAGCATAAGTTCCCAGGATCTTCATATCCAAAGCTCTTGGTAGCCAATAAGCTTGCTGTTCTGATGTGCATTGTCCGATGATTGTAGGGACAAACATCCCAAGATGAAGGAGTAATGGCGAAATCTCTTTAAAGAACGCGTCTGAAGTTTGACGAATTATTGGTGTCCTAAAAATTTTACCGATAAAATTTACTGTTCTCGATTCGAACATCAAACATTTATGTTATATGTTTTGGATCAAAATCTTGTCATTACCCATAAGTTTCGAGTCCAGTAAGGTCGAGAACTTTATGCCTAACAATTTTTGCATACAGGCAGGATTTTCTAACAGCATTTTCGTATCTTTCTTTTGGCCCTAGACATTCTTCAGGAACTGGATCTATAGAGGCACCTTCGTTCAAAGCGATATCCTCTGTTTTGCAAACAGGAATAATATAATGATGTAAACTGAATACAATAGGTAATTTACATATTCAAATTAGTTACATCCCTTCTTCCACTAATACAATAATTTTAATTCAAAACCAAAACCAAAGTTGATTTAAAATTTATGCCATTAAACATAATTCCGAAAAAAGTGAGAAAAAAGAAGAAATTGAAATTCTATCTAAAGGAAAGTTTGGATGGCTGTGGTTTAAATAAATCGATGACATGTCATATATTAAAGAATCTGATTTAATGTATTAACATATTTAACACAAACTTAAAGGTTTTTTGGTCTTCAGTAAATGTGCTGCAATCATGACGCGTCATGGGACTTCTGCAATACCACATCGCGTCGTGGCCGTTGTGACTATGGTGACCCCTTTTTTAGACTCTTTACAGGTAATCATTATTGTAACTACTTTACTAACAGGGTACTCACCAACTTTTTTTCTCTGAATCGTGTTTTCTTTACCGCCGTCGATTATATATGTCACTTCTCTAATATTAAAACTACATTTTGATCTCTCGTTCGCTAAATCTGAGTTAACTTCACATGATTTTTTAACTACATCCATTTTGTTATTAAGTTTTGCAATATCGGTCCGATAAATTGTCAACAGTATAATGGCAAATCCGACACTACAGTGATGGCAACTAAGTAAATTTAAATTTCATTATTCAATGTTTAATAAAGGTGCTCCCACACATACCTACATAGATTCCTAATGTTTTATATTATAAGAAGACGAAAAAGATTTTATTATAAAATTTATAGTAATAGAAAGGTTGCAACCTATACTTAATTTAATAAAGAGTTTCCTCTTTTAATTTCTTTGTATTTTTGTACATTTGTAACGAATAAACTCAAAAAGTACTGGACCGACTTCAAAACATAGACTATTTTTATTTAAACGTTAAATTCCACCCGTGTGAAGCCGGGGCGGGCCGCTAGTTGTTCAAATTCTCTGGAATGTTATTTTTCTAATATAACTAAGAGTGTATTTTTTGTGGGACTAGAATATTAGAAAAGGTTTAATATGCAACCGGTTAGTGTGGCGACATCTTAATGTAAATTAGATTTTAAATAGTAATTAAGAACTAAAGGTACCTAATACTCCAAGCTGGTACGTCAAGTACTGTCGGTCATTCGGGTCAGCTTAACATTTTACGTACGTTTTGTCATTTTTTCTGACAAACTAAATTCATACTGAGAAATGTAGGAAAAAGTTATTTAAGACACTAAAATTGTATGACCTAAGTAATTGAATTTTTGGATTTTTATTAGGTTTTTTCTTCATGCTATAAAGATATCTATCATGAGCAAATAGTCAACCACTGTTTCTCTTTAACATCCTAGTTGTAGAATTTAAAGAATTGTTTTATCCATTGAATTTTATGACACTGAAATACTTTTGTAAGGGACAAAAGTACATAAGACAAAATAAACCCATTTATGTAAAAATAGGAATATATTTGATAGCAGACTTTTTATTTTACCGTATAACCATTATGATACAATATAAAACGTTCAATAAAAAAACCTATAAACGTTGGTAAGAATATCACAGTTTCCCTTGCATTAATGGCTTGAGGTATTTGTGGAAGCTCTGGTTGACAGGTTCCTGGTTTAGTGGACTCTTCATTGCTTCTGCCATTAGACGCTCGTAGACGCGACCGTCGTATGCACCCAGAGTAGAGTTTAAGATCTACACAAATATTAAGAAACAATAATTAAGCATTTTAAATACATCAGCAAGGTCATTTTAAGACTTCCATCTACTTAGGAGTAAGTAATACTCATACGCATATTTTAGTTAAGTCTCACATCAATAATCCCCTTACAACAATACTTGGTTAACAATCCTTCATTGCCAATAATAGAAATTAATATCAAAAATATAAAACCTCACCTCATCTCTGACTCCGAAGCCGTCGACTAGACCCACAGCGTTGGGCCTGACGAGACCGAGCAGTTGTTCATACCTCTGCTGCAATGCAGTCAAGTCTGCCTTCGACACTGATGAGTACTGAAAGAGAATATCGAAAGACATGCATTGATCGTGAACATTTTGTTAAGAAGAAAAGCTTTAGCTAAAAAAGATATTTGAGCCTATCCCAAAACTTTTCATCCCTATAGTCATTCTTCCAGCTTGTGCTACTCTACGAATTCAGATTAGGCAATAAAACACAAATTCTCTTCATCGCTTGTTAATAGAGGGACTTCTTGTGAACCTTTTATGTTTGGGCAAATATTTGACCACAATATCCCGATGGTAAATCGCAATGTGGCAAAAGATGGACAATGCTTGACAGAGTTGTTTTCGCAAAATAGAAATAATGCGAACAACACACACTGCTATATACTCGTACATGTATCACATGCGCACTAGCAGAAATAATTAATAGATCGTAGGAAATCTATAAAGACTAACCATAAGTAAGTTTCCAGTCTTCTGGAGTGCCCAGTAGATGATGTAGAGTTCAGCCAGTTGTGTAAGCACCGTAGCCAGGGCAGGGGAGAGAGTTGTGTTTGTACGTTTGGTTTCTGACCAGTACACTTCGCAAATTATCGTACGGCAATGGGCCTGTAAAAAAAGTGTCATTTACTATCCATAAACAATATTTTATTTTTTCAAACAAACGAAACAAAAACTACATATTTAAATTAATATATTGTCGAGTAAATTACTGTCATTTACCTCACTAGCTTCGACCAGTTGTACTGAGGCCTGGTTCCATGCGTCTTCGTAATCCAAACCAGCTTTCATGTGTTTCTGGATTGTGTCGTAAGCAGCACATGTCTTACTGAAATCGTCACAAAATATAATTTTACATAGACTTTTCGTATACATAAAGCAACCACTTAAGAACAAACTCGGTAAATAATTTGTAAACAATGATCTTGAAGTATATGATGATACCAAGAACTCACCCTGCTGCAACCTGTTTGAATCCCTGTATAATTCCTTCTGGTGTGTTCGACCACTTAACTTTGCTGTTTTTGTGGAAGTCAACCATGTAGGCCACTGTTGGGGTCATCACCTTGCCTTCAGTAGCTTGTTTCCAAGCCTTCACAAGGTATCTGGAAATATACAAAAAGTTATATTTAGTTAAATTTATTAAAGGGGCAATGAGTATCTGACGGTGACAAGCTGACCAACGAAAAAAGATATTGTAAAGATCGCCTGGAGATTTTTTAACTGTCAGACGATGCAAAGAATTCCTTGATTTAAAAAGTCACAAACTGAAATTATGTAGATATGTGGATCTACGAGAAGGTGGTGTTATACAATACAGTATTTAACCTAGCGGTCTGCAGCATCATGACGGTGTACTCGCCCTCGTAGGTGACGGTGGCGGTGAGCAGGCCGTAGATGAGCGGCAGCGACGACGAGATCATGTATCCGTGCCCCCCGCACGCCATGCGGCACACCTCCGTGTGCGCCGTCGCGTCCAGGCTGCTCACCGCCTTCAGGCAGCACGCCACCGCGTGCAGCTGGACACAAACAAATACATCTTACTTATAATTCACGTAACGGATGATACGCTTGACAAATTACAATAAAATGTACAATTCAAATAAGTACATTGCTACTTTATTAAGGGGCTATAGTGTGTGTCTTATATAACGATAACTACTAACCATTACTCCCACTTGACCCCCAATCGATTTAAAATAATATCCAAAATAGAAATGATAGAAAAATCTATTAAATGTACCTGAATTCAATCGCATGCAACATCTTAAGCACTTCCTAACAATTGTAGGCGTAGAAAGATATTTCGGTCAAATTTATAACAATCTAAAGTAAAGAGATATTATTACCTCGGGCAATTCCTCAAGGTTTCCTGATTTCATATCTTTGATGAGCTTGCTGTAGCTGTCCCAGAGCCACTGTCCGGTGAGCCTGAAGGCATGGCTAGTGGCGATCGCGATGAACAGCTTGTGCTGCTGTGTCACGTAATCTATGATCTGGGGCTCCGGCTCACTTTAAAAAATAAGATAAAACCTTAATCATTTGAGCTGTGATGAATTTAATTCTAAGCTGCTTTCTAAGCTTTTAAACAAGGCGACATAACATATAAGGAAACTATGATCTCTATATTCTTCACAACTTTATATCTTGATTTGTGTAATAACTAAACATTATATTTGTTATGAATTAAAATATATAAATCATTAACAAGCATCACTTACTTAGGTTTAGGTTTGCTCTGGTGTCTGACTGCTGAATATCTTACTGCTATGGTGGCGGCGCGCGCCAGCTCGAAGGCAACGTCAGCGACAATCATGACGCGGATGAACACCATGGTGCCGTATGTCAACTTCTCGTTCTTACTCTTCACGTATGTTCCATCCTAAATATGTTTGCATTTTATTAAAGTGGTAAATGCACATATCGACGCAAAGTTTCATCTTTCTAGCACTAACCATTTGGAAGGTAAGCCGATGACGAACTGACGGACATGACGGTGTATAAGGGTTTCGGACATGAACTACGGAACCCTACAAGGGCAGATATTCTCTGAAGTAACTGTTATGAGTGCAAATAAGAATAACAGTTTTAACCGTCTGCAATTTAAATTACTAAAAGGGAAAAAATGGCGCGCCTCGCAAAGCCTTACGCAATTAGCGCAACTAAGGAGTCACAAGGAATGGTATGTCCTCGGTGAGAATTCTTTATAGATAATAAGGGTTACGGTCCGGTTCAAACAAACTTCTAAACCGATTATATAAGACGAAGAATTGCTACTTAAAACCTGGTTACATACATATATCGGTCAGTAGGTTGTTTTTCCTACGTTTTTATACACTCACTTTCTTGTTTGTCTGTTTGTTTGTCGTTCCGGTTGGATTTTTGCAACTCAATTTTGAGGCACTTCCCGATAAGCTAGCAGGCTGAAATTTTCAGGGTAGCTTCAAACCCAATGACAATGCAATTTACAACTATAAAACGGCTTGACCGATTTTGATAAATTTGGTAAACAGACAAACAACAAAGATAAAAAATAATAATAATGAAACGACCGAACGAAACCTGTTATTTATTCCTGCACTAACCTTCAACACCTGAGAATTCTTCATGAGCATAGCCCTTCTGGGGATTCTGTAGTTTTCGAAGCCGAGGAAACCGTTGTTGGCGGTGCTGAAGCCGAGCTTGGGTCCGATCTCGCCAACCTTGACTCCTGGCATCGGCATGTGGGTTTCACTGTCTCTGATCTGGATGAGGAATGAGTGAACTCCGTGGCAAACGCCTTGAGTGTACATCTGAGCAACAACCACACAGTGGTTTGCAGTTTGACCAACTGAAATATAAAAAACATGTTTAACCTAAGAGATTGAGAATTTGACATTTAACATCCCCAAAAAACATTTATGTGTCTCAAAAAACTATTGAGTTTTAAAAGCCCGGGTCTTAAAACAGTTATCAAAGTTTAACAAACTTGCTACAATTATTGATACATGCAATGTTTATGACATACCTACCTACATATAAACCATAATATTAAGCTGGTTTATATAAGACTGTATCTACCTCGAATCATAGTTCAAATAGGTATTGATCGGTTCCGTGAAGTTGTATTAGAACCATCTAAATACAATATACCAAAGCATTACTGTTTTGTCATGTTACAGGTTACTTACGGCTGCCGGGCCACCACTTAAAGGCGGTCAAAGTAGGGCTGTTAAGCACGAACTCCTCAGTGCTGGAGTCATATGTGGCTGTGGTCTCCAACCCACGGAGGAAGGTGCCGTGCCCGAGCTCAGTCTGTAAACATATAAGGAACGATATTGTTTCATTTTCAACATGACATCATTTTTTACTAGAAAATTATGACTATGGTGATCATTTTAACAGTCCTACGTTATCGAGGTATCAATTTTATTAAATGGGAATTTGCGGAATCCTATCTCTATATTATCTTTATCTCTAAGCTGATAAACCTTCCCACTCAGACTTTAGTGTTTTATAAATGTGTCTGTCTGTATTATAATTATATAAGTGTCCATAAGCACCTGTGCATATGTTCCGATAATTTCTAAGTTGAGGGCTTTTGGTAGCCACTCTGAGAGCTGGTCGTCGTCGCACTGGCCGATGATGGTGGGCACGAACATGCCCATGTGGAGCAGCAAGGGATGCATGTCCTTGATAATGCCCCCAACAATGCGGTACATGTTATTGCTGGTCGGGCTGTAACAATACTTCATAATGTAGATAGGTAATATTCTAATGTGTACTAACAAAACCGTTGTCCCGACGTAAATAGGGAATGAATCAAAGCGTATGGAATGGGGATCGATCAGGAGAAACTCAGGCGGGTGAGATAGTAAACATAGCTATAAAGGCCAAATTAGAGCAATTCAGCTAATTCTCATTTCTAAAATCATTGTCGTAGCTTAGACAATTTCGTCTTATTTATTATGCATTAGCATAGATTAATGATTGGTCTCCGCTGCGCCCATCCGCTACTACCAATCATTAATCTATTAGTATTGTCGTGTATTAGTATGGATATCCGGCATTTCAATTCAGAAGCTATTTTACGATTTGACATATGTTTCATATTCGATTCAGGTTTATCATATTTTGTTTCTTTTTTTTATATATGCAAAAGTAGGTTAAGGAATGCTAAGCTTAATAAAATTTTCATTAAATTTATTTTTATTTAAACATAACTTATTTCTTAGAGAAGGTGTAACGTGAAATTAAATACCGAAGTGACGTCACGAAACAATCATGATGCGTTTCCGGTGCTGGGTTTAAAAATCAAAAAATTAAAAATAGTTTTGAATGAAATATGCGATCTTTAAATTTTTACAAAAAATAATACATTGAATATTAATTACAGAAGTATCAAATTAAGTAAGTTTTGTTCTATCACTTATTTCATAAACTTAAAAAAATAGGCACAGACTTCGGATCTCATCTGACATGCAAATACGTTTTGTAAATTCCAAAAGTCAATGTCAATTGAAAAACAAAATAGTTTTTAGTTAAATATACGATGTTTTAAAAGAAAATCATTTAAATACATAATTACATATTAACTGGCTTCAAGTATCACTTTAACTAACTATTGTTTTCACATTTAAAAAATAGGCGCAGACTTCGAATCTCATCCGGCATGTAAATACGTTTCGTAAATTTCAAATGTCGTTACTAAGACGCATTATCTTACGAAAAACTATTATATTATCCAGCCTTGTCAGGAGAAACATCGTAAGCGACAATTTGCTTTTTACACGTTTTTATCAATGAAATTATTTCTTGTCATTTACGATAATACTTTCTTACCATAATACAGATATTATAAAGATATTATAAAGCTTAAAAGTATTCAAAGTAAAATGGTAAACTGCCTGGTTACAAAAAAAAAATCAATTTAAGACTTTGGTCGCTTACGATCTTCGTTCTGAAAAGGCTCGTTATGGTAATTACCCATACATGTCATTAAAGTTCATGTCGTGAATGTGTCTTTAGAAACAAGTTGTGTAACTTTTTATCTTAATATTTAAAAACAAGGCTCTAGCAAGGCATTATACAGAAACCAAGAACCGATCCTTCTGCAGTTTTTAAACTGCAATATAAAAGTGTCACTGTAAGTGTGGCTTAGTTGCAGTGACACGACAATTTCTCAAGCGCATAATTAACCATTTCGCAAATTTGCGAATAATGAGGTCAATACACTGAGTTCACATACCCTTGAGTTTATCACAATTTGTACAAGAATGCAGTAAGTTTTAATGATGAACACAACCTAATTGTATTGCCAAAAGTGAGTAAGGATACCGGAGAACTTCAGTGTTGCTACTTGCTTTCATGATAATTAGGGTTTCTGTCTGCACAAGCTATCAAACGTACTACGAAAAAAATTGCTGACAACATATAGTTTCTTACACTTTTTGCAATCCGTGCGTGTATAATGTACAAGTACATCATATTGTTAGCACAATGCGTTCAAGCATATCGTCTTTCACTTTCATTGCTCAAGTATTTTTCACAAAGTTTAGTTTTTCATAAAATGTAAAATCAATCATTGTTTACAAAACTGTTATCAGGAAGTGTCGCATTTCTTCACTTTGTTATCGTAATCCCTACACAATTATCTTAAGCTAATATGATGGAATTGGTTGTTTTAAATACAAAATTAAAATTGTAAGTAAAAATAATAGATTACAAATGGTAACCTTTAACTAAATGGTAATAGTAAAATGATTACCAAGTAGTATCTTCGTACTATGAACCATTTGTTTTTTGGGAGGTATCCCAAAAACATTATAAACTTTATAAACAGTAATTAATTTTACGTACAGACAATATAATTTTTTTACTGTTTAACTTTCTGCGTAACAAAATTTTATGTCCGAAGGAATTGAGAGAAAACATTATTTAGTAAGTGATTATAAGGTTGCATGGGCTGATTTAGGGATTTATAGAAAAATGTATAAGCCAAATTTTAGGTATTTAATACCTGAAAGAGTCCACGGAGGTTCTGGCCAAGACATGGTCACGTAGTTCGTTGGTAAGGATGCAGGCCTTCTTCAGAGCATTCTCATACTTCTCCTTGTGGCTCATATATTCTTCTGGAAGCTTGTCTTGAAGACCATCGATCTTGAGCACCATCTCCTCTGTAATGTTAGGGAAATTTTTAACATTCTTTGGTTTGTAAACGTCGGATTTCACGAACTAAGCAATATTAAAAGCAACGAAACACTTATCGATCTCGCTTCCCCAAATTTCTACCTAAACCTTTTTTGTTGTTAGTTGGAGTTACACATTAATTGGAGAGACATTATATAAAAAGTGCACACGATTAAATAATTGCGGAACAACTATATTAAGTTCCGCAATTATTTAATCGTTTGCAATAATATGTTTTTGAAGTCAACTCAGTATCCATTTTAGAGCTGACATTATCTACGTACTCTATAAAAGTAGTTGTGACTATTTGAACTTTCTTTAACAAAACTTTTTCCAATATTTTGTATCAAAACACCTAATAACATTCTAGGATTTCATATATCCTTATTGAGATGCATGAGTACTTACCGACTTCTCTCCTATCGATGGTATTTTGTTTCCCTCCATCAACGAAATTTGTCAATTCCTCCACATCAAATGTACACTTGGACCGCTCTCGCACCAAGTCCGCATTCACTACACCCGTCGATACGGCAGGCATATTTATTTATTTACAAATGTATATTTATTTATTTAATATTTCAACCACTATATAATTATAGTGCGTCAGGAGCGTGCGATCACTTGGAAAACTGATTCAAAAATAATAATGATTAAGCATTGCTTTTTTATAAATTCAACCTTTGAGTCGGTAACACCGAATTATATCAAATCAGGCATTTATCTTGATAACAATTAATTTTTAATTGTATCATTTTATCTGTTGTGAGTTTTGCAGGTAGGTATTATTAGTTAAGTAGTTTAGTATTAATTATTCAAACGATAATGAAGAATTATTAAAAACATGTAAAAATGGAGTGAGCAAAGAGGTCAGAATAGTTGATCTAACATTATTATAACATGCAGGCCTAATTAATAAATATAATTGTATACTATAGTGTTTTGAAAAACCGGCCAAAGGTGAGTCAGACTAATATACCTAAATACAAAATTACGGTTTTAAGATTTTCTTTTAATGCTTATGCTTTATAAAAATTGCTACTTGCCATATTTCATTATTCATATTACTTTTGCTATTCTATATTGATCACAGCTTGATACCCCCATGTAATGTACCCCCTGAGAAAGAAAGATCTTGACGATCGGACGACAATGTGATTTTCCGGGTTTTCCGTTTTCGTATTCTCGGACGTACGGACCCCTAAAAATTAAGTAAAGTTTAAAAATCTAAATCAACTTAACGTTTATAGATAGTCGCAAATTAGTTTCTGCAAACTTATAAATGTATTTTGTTTTGTTAACATTTTAATTGTTGTTATTAAGAAAAGTAAAAAAATAAGCTGTTGTGTATGTATGTGTAAGTGGTACCATTTCTTTAATTACTTTTTATTACCTTTTTGAAAATTCTAGTCATGTACTTGTATGTTCTAAATCTTTCTTAATCTACTTTATCTAAAAAAGACGATAAAATTAATACGTATCGAATTATCGGTAGGTTAAATTACGTATCTTTTAATTACTGTTTATTCGTTAAAAATCGTACCCCACCTAACTTTATTTTTAATGTTATCTTTTGTTTTTATATAAGAACATATAATGGTCATGTTGCAATATGTGCTCTCACGAGTACACAAGTATTTATTTTTATTTCCTACGTATAAAAAGTAAGTTTAAAAACCAAAACCCGACTACTGAAAAATCACGTAGAAAATTAATTCATGAACTATTTTGTTTTGTTGGTTTTTAATGATATTTGGTGAAGAGTTCACCACCACCATTCCTCTATATAAATTACTGATTTACGATTTTTTTGAGCTTGGCATTTTCATTTACCACATAAAGCAGTACAACAAAAATATTTTTCACTTAACTATTTTTATATAACATCCGCCATACTGTTAAATACGAATTGATTGACACCTTATTAATCAAAATCGGTTCATAAGATTAGGATGGTGGAACGCACGATATACAAACATACCTACATAGACTGATGCAATTATTTCCTTCCTTTTGGCTCTGCCGCCGGCGGCACTTAGGTACAAAAGAGACCAGTCATTTGTAGTAAAAACACGTTAAATTTATTGAGAGGATATTTTAATAATTTAATTTAAACAAGTTTTTACATAACATTGTTGGTATCTTTTAGATTCTTGTTTATGGTATAACTGGATAGAAAGTTTTCCTATCCTTTGATTCGCTTCCTAGTTGAATGCGCCTTATATAATTGGGTATATAATATCCAGCGGTAAACCGAGCTTAGGTAAGGTTTTATAAACATAATTTCTAGTATTCCGTATGATTCGGAATATATTACATAAAAATGTAAAATCCGAAATCTCATTGAGTACATTGACTATTTTTAGTTCATACTATCAAAACAGGTTATCCTATTTATTGTTTGTATTTTGAAATAGTGAATCGTCATCATAAATATCCGCATCGACTGGTTTTTTAATAAGAATGTAGTCAATATATATATTTTTTTTTTTTCGTGTTAGCAGTGAAAAACTTAAAATTTAAGTATCTGTTCTTACAATTTTTTTGCTAGCAAATTCTTTTAAGACTATGAATAGATATTAATATTAGTCTTGAAAGAACTTGCTCAATCTCAGTAGATATTGAGATTGGCTTTTCCGTTTTTTTTGGACTAATAGATATACTTTTTTCACTGTTGGATAGTATTAAATATGGCATATTTTAGTATTTTATTAATCGCTTTTTCAAAATTATTGAATGTTTCACTCTATCTCTATACCTCATTTAAAATAAAGACTATTGTAAAATGTACAATGGTTCATCTTTATGATTGTACAAACAAAATATTCAAGTGCCATGCGAGTCACTGATAAAAGTTTATCTGCAACTAACCTCTCTTCAACTGAGGCCTGTGACCAAGGCGAAGGAGAGTCACTATTCTAACCAAAATATCTTAATAGTAAAGTTATCCAAAGAACCTCGACCTAAAAGTTTTCCTTACTAAATCCTTGAAATTAAATAATAAAACACCTCCTGACCATGAACAACAACAGCACTAAATCGAATTAAACTCAACAATTAAAATCCCATTGTTTAAACTTCTCACAGACTCAATAACAGACCAGCATCACGCGCGCGATTTATTTTAGTTCTGTTTTGTTTATTTTTACAAAACAACACGGTAAAAGTTATTCGCAGATAATACTCTGCGTGCTTTTCAACTGACTAGCGATTCGCAACTGAGTTACTAGTCTAACTACACTATAACTATCCATCAGAGTATTTGTCATCAGTCATCTCTCCTATGACCTACTATACTATACTATACATCACAGATCTGCCATTATGAACGACGTGGTGATAAAAATAATGGATGGTCTTTATAACTTTTAAATTAAACAGTAGTAGGTATGTCTTATTCATCCTTCAAAACTTTAGAATTAGTAAGAATACAGTATTACCTCATCTCCCATTGTAACTAGTTAATCAATATACGAGGTTGTCAATGAGCTACTCAGGTAACAATAACGGATACAAGAGAAACAACAAACCAATGATTGTATTTCACTTAATAATATGTTGACTTTTATACATATTTAATCATTTATATGAAAGGTAACAAAAATAAAAATGTTTTAAAAAGAGAACCTTTAATACCCAAGATGAAATTAACAGTTCAATTAATAAAATAATTATTTAGTTAAATTACTTTCAAACTATGGTTACAGTTTCCCCTGCATGAACGGTTTGAGGTATTTGTGGAAGCTCTGGTTGACAGGTTCCTGGTTGAGTGGACTCTTCATTGCTTCTGCCATTAGACGCTCGTAGACGCGACCGTCGTATGCACCCAGGGTCGATTGGAGGAACTATAAAACATTCATAAAAAATGTAAAGTGTTGATAAAAGAAAATTCTAGTGACATTGTGTAAAGAAGGTTTTTACCAACAGTGTTTATTATGCAAAACAAATTAATGTAAAGAAACTAACTGTGAAGATTCAAATTCGAAAGGTGAGTATAAGTATATAATGTGACTTTCAAAAAATTTGCAATTTTTATTAAACATGTTTAATAATTTAATTAAGCAAAAGGTCACGTCAAAGTCCTGCCCTGAAAGTGTGATTCGACCCTGACTTTTCTGAACCATCAGATTGTACTTACATCATCCTTAATATCGAAGGCGTCAACCAACCCCACGGCATTAGGACGTATCTTAATCAACAGATTTTCATACCAATCCTGAAGTAAGTCCACATCTTGCTTGGATATCGTAGTGTACTGAAACAACAAAAAAATTGGCAGAGTTGTATTAATTTTGTTATACCAAGTTATTCAAAAATAAACAAAATGGCGTGTATATTTGAAATTAATTCAAAGTTACACGAAGCGTTAACAAAATAAGGTTTCGAAAATCCACAAAATAACACAAAAATTAATAAGTTTCTTTTTAGAATTTGAGCTAAATGTTGTACACGACAAAATAAAATGTTATTAAGGTTATTCCCAACTAATCATGATCCGTTGACACTGTTTGAATTCTGAATACACGTATGTACTTAATGTAGTCATTTTGACATTCATATATTACATTAATCTTAAAGTTATTTAGCATGCAACCGTTTTAATTGATTGAAATTATTGCAACGCATCCATGTTCGAATGAACACATTTGTTGATTTACGAAACAAGCGCCAACGGTTGCCATATGCTTAGTGCCACAAGCTTAGTTTGAAATAAACAAAAATAATAAGTACGTACTCTACGGAATAAATATGCTTTCTACAAGTAGACATATTCGATGAGTAATGTTTTTTTTTGTTACTAAGCATCCGCAAGTTGTCCATGAAGATTTTGAACTTTGAACGGGGAGAATGTTATCTACTGGATTTGCGATTTTTATCAATATAATATTATTAAATTCTGCAAGTGTTTTCGAAATGTTACGACTTTGAAACTTTGAACACTCTTATTATACATAATTTCAAAGATAAGATATAATCTATATTTTGATGATATTGTTTTACAACTTCTATATTATCTCACTAATGAAAGCTACACTTCAGAAATGAAAAATATAGAAATACATACATATACCAAAAGGTTTCGTTTCCAACACACAATAGACAGAGTAACAAGACAGACTGTAAATTTGTCGCTTATCACTTTGCCATGGAAATTTTAATCTATAAGAAATGAATATGTTTGTACTCTTAGCAAATCCTGGAGTTTCTCAATCGCCCAGTAGACAGAATATAGTTCTACCAAGTCCTGTAGGACAGTCCTTAGAGCCGGGGAAACTGTGGCCGCCATTTTTGCAACCTCCTCATGGAACACCGAAGTGATTATCACCCGACAATGTGCCTGAAAGAAAATCCCGAATTAAACTTTAATTGCACTATATCTATATATCTATAAAAATAAATAAAAATTGAAGTGTCTGTTTGTAATTTCTAAATAACAGCTTTTCAGTCAATGCATATGAATATATACGCTAACAATGACAAAAGGCAATTTTTAAAATTTTGACTGTTTTTGATGTTTTGTTCCGGGTCATTTCCAAAACGTTTGAATAAAATTTTAATCAAATCCATTACAAATGTTAGATATGAAAAGCGTTTCTCTAAAGTAATAATGACGGGTATCAAGTTATTAGATTTTCGAATTATGAGGGGGCAAAATGGCGGTTTACAGTCTCTATGGGAATGTCGAATTTTTGTAAAAGATCTTCAAAGCTGAATTTCATTTACTTATCATCATGAATTCGTGTGTTTTTCAATATTTTAGGGGGTCAAATGGCGGTTGATATTTTTTATTAGAATATAGTTTTTATGGGATCTTTAAAATTGGATATACGTACTTACAATTACTATTTAAATGCTAATAAGCTTAAGTTTTTGAATTTCCCCATCCCATCCTAACAGCTAAAAAGCTGTTAATAATTTTCTTCTATTCTAATTACCTGACATAATTTACTGCGAAGTGTTAGCTTTATAAATATGTGCTAAATAAGAGCCCACAAGTAATTTGAAATAAGTACTTATTAATAGTAATTTGTTTTTTTCCCTACCCCTTATCATTTAATGAAATTAAAAGGGGACAGCGCGTACGCAGTCCCCACTACCAAAAATTACGCGCCCGAGTTATCCACATTAGGGATAATCGCAGAGGTCAACCCAACCGCAGTGCAATGGGAGGGCCTCGCTCTGGGGGAACCGCCTTGTTGATCACGGTGTCCCCTACGCCAGGTAAGTATGATTAGTTGATAATGCTCTAGGGTAGTGATTCAGAAGCGAAAAACATTGATAGCGCAATGTAGGATTCTGCCTACACAACAAAGCGCCATCTAGCTTTTTTTTGTTAAACTAATATGAACCCCGTTTCACATCACAAATCAAACCTTCTGGCTCATGCTACAATGCATTCCAAAACTAACCTTTACCTACAGTTCACAGAGTGCAAAACTCAGTGCAAACGTAACAGACAGACAGCCCTTGAACCAGACTTTGAACATTCATGGGAACCTACACAACTGTATTTTATGTATCAAAATGTTTGACTGCCTGTAAATAAACAATGTAACATTGACTGTCACGTATGTTATTATGTTGACATTGATACAATTTTTTGAGTATACTATTACCATTTCACATTTAGTAATGGCATTAAATCGATATCTTAAAGACTACCGGTCCAACGATATCTATGTTATTGTACCTCAGCAGCTGCAACCAACTGAACTGACGTCATGTTCCAAGCGTCTTCATAGGTCGATCCAGAATTTAATCTTTTTGTTATATTGTTAACACATCCCAATATTTTTCTAAAAGAAAAGACACATCATGAATCTTGTTTGCGAATGAGAAGACATACAATGCATTTAATTTTGATCATTCAGACCTTGTCGCAACTATTTCAAATCCTCTTATAATCCCCTCAACAGTGTTACTCCATTTGTTGACGACACCAGTATCCGTATACGATGTTTTCAGATAGGCCACTGTCGGCGTCAATGGTACTGTGTCCATTTGTTGCCAAGTTTTCACTAAAAATCTGAAATTAAATCAGATAAAAAACCGTTATTATATCACTCTGAAATATCACTATGCAATAAGAATAAAGCGAAGGAATCAGAGCAGAATAACAACAAATTAATTGGATGGGGCATTACTCATGATTCTTTTGGGAGGCCTCTTATTTTTGTTTTATAGAGCACAACACAAAACATGGAACGTAAACACGGAATAAGGGCCTTTGGCATTATTCCGACATGCCACCCTTTAGTTATACCACTAACAACGTATTAATATCTAGTTAAATATTATAAGCAAGTACAAAGCTTGTTGTAATTTAAACATCTAACATAGTTTGATCTAGCTAATTTTCAAAAAATATTTTTGACCATGAACCTGGCAGTTTGCAGCAGAAGGACCGTGTTTTCTCCTTCGTATGTGCAGGCGGCTGTGACGAGGCCGTAAGTGAGAGGGAGATTAGAGGAGTGCATGTATCCGTGGCCCCCACACGCCAGACGACACCGTTCCACGTATGATGCCGTATCAGATGTACTCACTGCTTTCAAACAACAGGCGAGAGCGTGGAGCTATAAGAATAAGATGATTACAGAAACCAGGAACAATGGGATATTACCAAAGAATTATTTCAATTAGTTGGTAAAACCGAACATAAAACAATACTGATATAGTACTGCATAAATCTGAGATCCAATAAGAACATTTTAATTGATAAAAAATGGTTCAACTAACGATCTGTTAAATAAAATTATTTGTGATTGGAAGCGCCAACTGATCGTAGGGAATAACCCGATATTTTTTTTATAATTCCGAAGACAATTTCATTTTAAAACAGTAGATAGTAAGGGAAAAAAATCAAATATGAAATAACCTCCGGCAAACGGTTCAGGTTGCCTCCTCCGAGTTCTTCCTGAATGTCGTGAAAAGTATCCCAAAGTTTACTACCAGTTATCCTTAAAGCATGACAAGCAGCTATACTTATGAAAATCTTATGCTGCTGTGTTAAGTAATCAATAATTTGAACTTCGGGTCCGCTGAAATAATATTTCTTATTCATAAACTTAAAAAATTAATAATAAATGAAATTAACTAAAAAAACACACGTTAAATTTAATTATTTAATAATCTGAGTATATTATAAACTTACTCATTCTTAATTTTGCATTGTCGTCTGACAGCTGAATATCTTGTAGCTATTGTACACGCTTTAGATAAGTAATTGACCATGTCAAAAACTATTACAACTCTAACAAAAACCATTGCTCCATAATTTAATTTACTGTGACGAGATTTCACGTAAGTACCGTCCTAGAAATACAAATGAATTTTATAAAGTTTAAAACGATTTTGGAAGTAGTAAAACAATGTATAAAATTTTCAAAAAATTACACTTACCTCTAATACTTTAGCATGCTTCATAAGCATTTGTTCTCTAGGAATTCGAACATGTTCAAACCCAAGGAATCCATTATTAACAGCATTTAATCCCAATTTTGCCCCGATGTCCCCAACCTTGATACCAGGCAAAGGTATGTGGGTATCTTCGTCTCTTACTTGCACAATGAACGAATGGATCCCATAACATTGTCCTTTAGTATAAAGTTGAGCTACCACGATACAATAGTTTGTTGATTGACCCACTGAAAAAAAATGTACGTTGATTTTTAGTTCTGAACTTCGATCACGTAATTTCTATGAATTTTTGAGAAGTGGACATTTTGCGTTAGCGTTAGTTAGTTAATAAAGTCCTTATAAAGTCTTTACTATTGGATACTAAAAACATTTTAGAACTCAAAAGGGGACAGCACGTACGCAGTCCCCACTACCATAAATTACGCGCCCGAGTTATCCACATTAGGGATAATCGCAGAGGTCAACCCAGCCGCAGTGCAATGGAAAGGCCTCGCTCTGTGGGAACCGCCTTGTTGATCACGGTGTCCCCTAATTGTTCTGGCGGAATACGCCAGGTAAGTATGATTAGTTGATGATGCTTTAGGGTAGTCGTTCAGGGGCGAAAAACATTGATAGCGCGACGTAGGAAAACAAAATGCCATCTAGTAATACTACTATGGAACTACAGCAAAAATAGAACTGGGCAATTATTTTGGATTTAACCCGGCCGGCCATTGTCGTCGACGGTAAGTGTAGGTCACAGACAAAGTTTGTGAAAATATGTTTTGTGTTCCTTATATCTTGATTAAGGCTGGAATATTTGTATTCTAAAGGAAAATATGGGTTATATATTGTAACTGCGACTAAACTGTGTAGAAAACAGATTATCTCATCATTTATGTGCTCTTACTATTAAATTTTACTACGTAAAAAGTATAATACAATACTTACATCCGCCCGGCCACCACTTGTATGAGGAGAGTGTTGGGCTGTGCAGTACAAACTCCTTGGTAGCGGGATCATACGTGGCGGTCGTCTCAAGACCACGGATGAATGTACCGTGGCCCAGCTCTGTCTGGAAAATAATGAGATTTCGTGTATAAGATTCAGTAATAATGGATATGCTATACAGTTTATTCTTCATACATAATATATTTTATAGTATGAAAGATTACCATTGCTAGTATGGTGCAATCTACAAACAAAATATATGACTGTGTCATATGTGTGTGTGAATACCGTTAAACTTTGTATTGTCAGTATTTCAAAGTCAAAGTCACAATGTTTTTTATTCGAATAGACTTAAAATAAACACTTTCAAATCGTCATTTTTTTTTACAACCACCGGTTCGGAATGCTATTTCTACGGGGAAGAATTCGGCAAGAAACCTCCGTAGTTGCTTTTTTCTATATTCAATTACAATATTTTCTACTACAAATTACAATTTTTCAACATAATAATTAGCTACACTCTAACTGTCAATAAGATAAACCTGTGCAGCTAATTAAATTACTTCCATATATCTTGATCCTCTACACAATTTTGAATTTTATAGTAAGCCTTCTTAATTAAAATTTCTTTAACATATTGCTTAAATTTCATATCTGACATTTCTATTACATTTCTTGGAATTTTATTAAAAAAGCGAACACAATTTCAAATATGTGACTTACTAGTTTTTGCTAATCTAACTGTAGAGATACGTAATTTATCATTATTTCTGGTATTTATACCGTGACCTAGTCTATCAAACTCATTTAGATGTTTCCTTACATACATAATATTGTCAAAAATATATTGGGACGGTAAGGTGAGTATATCAATTTCCTTAAATAATTGTCGTAATGAATGTCGCGGCTTTAAGTTATACAGAGCTCTTATAGCTCTTTTCTGTAAAATAAATATCGTATCTGTTTCAGCCGCACTACCCCATAGTAGTAACCCATAAGACATAATACTACGAAAATATGCAAAATATACCAGTCTAACTGTCGGGAGATCCGTTAAATTTCTAATTTTCCCTACTGCATATGCCGCCGAGCTTAATTTACTACTAATTAATTCTAAATGTGCGTTCCACTGAAGTTTTGAATCGATATTAATGCCTAAGAATTTAGTCGATCCTACGATATCGAGCACATCATTATTTATTTTAACATCTGTCGATAATGTCCGCACGTTTGGCAAAGAAAATTTGAGACATTTAGTCTTGGTACTATTAAGAAGCAAATTGTTAGAGTTAAACCAATCTGTTACTTGTTTTAAAGTTGAATTTATTTCATTTTCTTCCTTATATTTTCTGTTGGTTTGAAAAATAAAAGATGTGTCATCAGCAAATAAAATTGCTTCACCATAAATTTCATCTAGCATAAACGGAAGATCATTGAAATAGACTAAACACAAAAATGGTCCCAGAATTGACCCTTGAGGCACACCCATTTTTACAATAGACCCAGATGATGTAGTGCTACCGATCTGAATTTTTTGAACACGCTCGTCTAAATAGGATCTCACATAGCCAAGTGAAAGATTATCAAAGCCATAATATGATAATTTCCTGAGGAGAATGGTGTGATCTACGCAATCAAAAGCCTTAGAAAGATCACAGAACACCCCAATAGCGTCTTGTGATCCCTCCCAGGCTGCAAATATTTTACGTAACAGATCTACTCCCGCATCTGTTGTTGACCGTCCTTTGGTAAACCCGAATTGTTGGTGATGTAGGATCCCATTCAGATTGAAGAAACACGATAGTTGAGTAAGCATAAGTTTTTCAAAAATTTTACTAATAGCAGGTAAAACTGATACTGGCCTGTAATTCGATGGATCTTCGTGACTACCTGCTTTAAATACTGGAACAACTTTACTAGGTTTTAGCGACTCGGGAAATTTACCTTTTTCAAGATTAAAGTATTAAACACTTTTGAGAGGATGGGAGCAATTACGTGCACTATTGAACCGAGTGCTTTAACCGAAAATCTCCATAAGTCCTCAGCCGATTTTATATTTAAAAAATTTAAATGCTTTGATTATGTCGTCCTCTGACACGTTGTTAAATTTAAAAACGGCCGGTGTAATTATTACATGTTTTTTGAGGTAATTCACAGCTGTAACACAAGACGATGAAAGATTTTTTGTGATATCTACTGGTATCCGAGTGAAATATTTTTCGAAAACGTTAGCTACTAGTGAATTATCCGAAATCAGTTCGTAATTTATATTTAAAGCTATATTTTATCGTTTTTGTCTATTTTCCCTGTTTCGGTATTAATTACATTCCATGTCGTTGTAATTTTATTGTATGATGTTTTATTTTATTACTCAGATACATAGCTTTCGCTTCCTGACAAACTTTTTAAACAATTTTGAATATCGCCTAACATAATTATGAAATTCTACATTATTATTTATTGATTTTTGTCCGTACAATTCATATAAATTGTTCCTACATCTCCTTATGCCTCGAGTGGCCCAATCACAAAAAGTATATAATATTATCCCTAAACCTGCATAAGTACCTGAGCGTAACTTCCAATAATACTGCAGTTCCATGCCCTGGGAAGCCACTGCGCCTGCTGGTCCTCATTACCTTGATTGAGGATTGCAGGCATAAACATAATGTAATGAAGCCCGAGTGGGGACCCGTCCCGTGTTGTAGCTGATCCTAAAAGACCTCCTAAAACATCCCTGAAAGAACAATTGAAATCTAATTTCTTAAGGTAAAACCGTAAGAAAAAACAAAGGAAATAATTCATACAACTATTTAATGAATCAAATGTGATCTATGTTTTTTTTTCAAAAACAACGAGTGCTGCTGTTCTTACTTTCATGCCACTCGCAAGGAATTTCGCAGGTTGTATCAATTAAATATCGAAGAGTGTTGTAAGGGGTGATAAATGCTCTTCTTCAATGAGTTTGAAAACATTTGCTGGTAGCTCGTTCGGCCGTAGCGCTTTTTCATCTTTTGCTAAGTGTATTGAGTTTCTAACTTCATCGCTCACCACTGATTACTATACCTGGTTGATCAAGATATAGTCAATTCAGTTTGGTCTGGTATTTTGGGGTGATTTCCACGCGTATCCTTCTTGGTTTTCCGTTGCCAGTACTGTATCCTGTATGCCGTTGGCTGTGCAAAACAGTTCCTCCACCTTTTGTGTGATTCCTCAACCCAGGGATAAATAATGTAATCTCCCCGTGACACAACCGGAGTTTTGCCAGGGAGTTGATCGCTTACATTTACACTTTATATACATTTACATTTAATATAAAATACCTGTAGTTCGTAATTGAAGTTCTGCCTTCTTCTTGCATTTTTCGAACGAGAGAAAAAGTCTTGACTGATCTTTTGATTGCATACTCATATTTTTCTTTGTGGCTCAAATATTCTTCTGGTATGTCTTCAAATATGTCTCTTTGACTTAACATTACTTTCTCTATAATTTCAAATTATGTATTACAGTTTATTGTTGAAAATTCCGTCGATATATATACCTAGTCAGGTCATAAATTCTGTCACATGTTTAATTTAAAATAATTGAAACAAGTTTATTCATTATGTAACCATTTATATACCAAAATGAACTTAACAAAACATAGATTCTTATGACACTAAAGTTTATTCAAAATGACCTCCGTGATTTTGAATACAGGCCTTCAATCTGCGCGGCCAGTCGTCTATCGCAGCACGAACGAGGTCCATGTCAATATCGGCGGCTGCCTTAATCAAGGATGTCTTGAGTGACTCCAAATTGGGATGAGGCTTTGAGCACGCCTTTTCCTCCAAGTGTTGCCATATCTTGTTATCTAACGGATTCAAATCTGGACTGGAGGAGGGCCAGTCTTCGTGCCGGATGAAGTCGATTTTACGCGCCGCCAGCCAGTCTTGTGTGCTCTTCGCTCTATGAGCTGGCGCCGAATCTTGTTGGAATACCCAGTGCCTGTTATTGAACATGGTATGAGAAACAGGTTCCACAAGGTTCGTCAGGACTGTATTTTGATACACAACTGCATTCGTTTTTACACCTTTCTCACAAAAATGTACCTCTGTTAAGCCCCAATAAGAAACTCCCAACCATACCATGAGCGAGGATGGAAAATGACTTCGTTGGACACGCGGAATACGGTTGCTCTCTTCTTCACTACTGTGTGCGTACACCTTATCATTTTGTTTGTTGTAGCTCTCTTATACGGTAAAAAAAAATTCATCCGAAAAAAGAATTTCCCGATTTTTTTTTCCCGCGTACCGCTTCAACAAAGCGCGGCATCTCTTCAGTCTCAGGTCCATTAGACGAGCATTCAAACGATGTCCTGTTTTTCTTCGATATGCCCGAAGCCCTAGTTCTTCATTTAACACCCTTTTCACCGTGGTTCTGCTTAACCCCATCTGAAGGGCCAACAGTTTCTACTTACGTTTGGGATTTCTTTGAATTCGCGCCTTCACAGCTTTTATCACTGCTGGAGTCCTAACAGACCGAGGACGACCACTTCTTGACCTGTCATCTACACTAGAGTCTTAATTGTATCGTTTGATGGTACGATAATCGCATCTTTTGGTGATATTCAAATTTTTCAGTATGTCAAAAATTTGAATTGGCGCGTAACCGCAACGATGCAAAGCAATAACTGCAACACGGTCTTCTTTAAGCGTCCACTCCATATTTAAAAATGAGTAAAATTCTATAAAGTATACATTTTTATTTTCATGAACAATTCGAAATTTGAATTCAATAAACTTTTTTGTGGCCAGCATTCTTAAAGAAAAGTTTTTACCGTGTGACAATACTTATGACCTGACTGTGTATAAATAGCCTGTATAAAGGCCTTGAATGTAACAAGTTGCAGTTATATTTAATGATGGTTGGAAATAAATCCATAACGATATAATTAATCATTAGATATAGTTAGGTATATATATCACTTATTTAATTTTAAATGTGATGGCAATCGTATATTTTCCTGAATATTTTTGGATAAACATAAAATCCTAAAAAAAATTTCAAACTCTCATAATACTTAGTACCAAAAGTTAACTAATAAAGTCGTAATTAAATTCAATTAAGATTTTACCTCTTTCTTTACGTTCCTGAGTTTTCTCTTCGCCACCATCTATTAATGTAGTAAGCTCTTGTATTTGAAATGTACATTTTGTTCGTTCTCGATATAAATCTCCGTTTATTACACTCATTTTGCACTTAAATATTAGCGCAATGTTACGAACGATCCGACCTGTTCCAACTCCGACCGATTCTTGTCACTTATCATGCATACTCATGCAACCAGCTACCAATGGAGCCCATTCACTTTTAACTTTTGATGAATCAGTCTATTTTAGTCTTTAATGCTTAAAACTTAAAGGTGTCCTTTGAACTTGTTACTATATATTGAGGTTAAAAGGTGGATACCCAGAATTGATTGTAATACATTAATTGCTTTTAAGTAGGTGTGATTAAAAGTCGACTCGTCTAATCCCTAATCATAATTGAAGTTTTCAAATCAGATTCGTTTTGAGAAATTTAAGTCAATAACAGATCACACAGTTTGAACTTATTGAAATACATAGTAATGCAAGTATAAAACACTTTTAAGAAGTGATTTTCACAATTCGTCCTAAATCTTCCGTGATTACGAGTAATCCGTACGTTCTTCGAGATAGTGCGAATTTTTCAATGATCCTGGAATTAATGACATAGGTATACTGTGATGTCCTCTAAGCGCCAGTCTGACTAGCGCCTTAGCCGACTAAGGCCTTGTTCACAGGTAGGAAAAATTCGTTGATAAACCACTTCGATCGTGTCGCCTCTAGTTTACAAAGGTACAATTTGCGCATTCATGTGGATGTCTACCATGAGCAGCGCTGTTAGGGGTCGTCCATTAATCACGTGAGGTCTGCAAGGGGGAGAGGAGTTTAAGAAAAAGTCACCAAAAATCACATGGGGGAAGGGGGGGTTGTAATGGGATATCACGTGTATTTATTTTCTTGGTTAACACTCGATTTTAAAACACCGAAACACTTTTATAATTTATTCGTTTTGTGAAACCACATCAAATTGAACGCTTAATGCAACTGAATATCTATTTTTACAAGAACATAGTTCTGCGTGGAGCACTGCGTGATCCACAATGTACAATGTACAATGCCAACTGCTCACGAGCGCCAACAAGGTGCTTAACTTATTACCGTGGAAGACAAGTTTTTCACACCAGCAGACTTTTCTTAATTACTCTGGTCAGAAATATCCTTCTTGCCCTACTTTAATCCTCACTATCTTCTATGCCTTCTGTGTTCTTCTATGAGCGGTTGCTTAATTTTCCATATAAAATTATACCCGTATTTAAAGATTTTAAAATATAAATAATTAGTAAAATACACGTAATCTTAGGTGGAGGAGAGGGGGTGGAACAAAACCTCACCACGTATCACCAAAACATCACGTAATTATTGGACGACCCTTACGAGGATAGAGCGTGTGAACCGACCGATCGAGGCGCCTAATGATGACGGCCCAAAAAACATATTACAGGGCGCTGAGAACTAAAACTCGCTTGAAATTGTAACATTCCTCGTTTAGTTTTAAAAAACAAGATCTCGCTCAACCCTGGTCAAAAGCTGACCATCAGCTATACTATACCTTCGTTCAATTGCCGCTATTTCATTTGTGCGAATCTTTGAAAAGCTCGTAGTACGGCACAAACTTTGATTATTAACCTGTCTAGATAAACAATCGTAAACTAGACAACCGACAATTTTTTGAAATAGACTTGTCATCCCACGCAAGTGGACTTGTCATCCTATTTCTTACAAGCATGCAGAGTGATACCAGCTTTTGAAAATTTCCCATTATGTATGCGAAACATTGATTAAAATTAAAGTTCCTTCAAATATTGTGTTGTGTTCAGTAAGGACCTCCAAGGTCCTGAAGAAAAGTACAGAACGATTTTTGTCAAAAAAATGTTTTCTTTTTATCACATTTTGGTACAATTTTTAAAAAATGACACCCTGGCAAACGTTTGGTCATATGGATATGATAAGACGCTTTGGTGCCGCAAACAACAAATTACCACTAAGTTTGACGGAAACAATATTTTTCTTCCACACTTATAGAGGAGCAAATTATAAATCTTAATTCCTTACATGTACTTAAGTTATTTTACTTATTGTTTATGTAATATCAAGAATCTGAAAAATAATTATTGGAATAAAACAAGATATAGACCCTGGATGTTTATTGGATCAACTTAAACTAATGTTCACTTCTTTGCGGTGACGGCTGCTTCATCTTCCCTGGCGAAGGTCTGGAGAAGCTCTTCCTTCTTGGCGGCGATCCTCTCTTCACGGCGCTTGCGAGCCTCCTTGACCTTGTTACGGCGGGCTTCAGCCTGGTCACTGTAATAAAGCAACAATTGTATAAGCCAGTGTTAGCAAGAAAAAGGAAAATACCTCTCAGGATTAGTCAGATGGCTTTTAGCACAAAAATTATGGAACAAGGTGGAAAACTTTGGTTAACATGAATAATCTAAAAGTTCTCAAGGTCTGTGAATCCTGACAAACCTTTAAAAACACTGAAGACTTAATTCATTATGTAATCATAAGTTTAAGATTTAAAAAAATAAGTACTTTATTTTGAGTTGCATACTAAAGCCAGAATAAGCCAATGTCTTTTTGTTATACTATTCATTATAACATTCATTTTTTTATAAAAGCTAAGCATGCCACAGTATTAACAATGTTGTTCTAGAAATAAAGTTATGATGACACAAGTTTGGCTAGAGAGCTATTAACATTTTAATATAAACTTTATAATATTTAAATGTTTATACCTAAGCATCTTGGTCCTAGCCTTCTCAGCCTTCTTCCTGTGGATGTACTCCATCAGTACACGCTTGTTCTTGAACACATTACCCTTTGCCTTCATGTACAGGGCATGGTAAAGATGTCTGTCAATCTTCTTTGCTGTTCTGTACTTAAGCAGCAATTTACGAAGTACCCTCTGTCTTTGGACCCAAAGTTCCTGCAGTTGAGAGAAGATAATATTTAAAACTTGTGAAATAGGACCTTTACTTTACAATGTAATACAAAAAACTTTTTTGTTCTGTTTGTCATAAACAAGTACAAGTTTTAAAAGTAAACATGATATGTAAATAAGCACATAAAATTTCGAGATCTTACATAGAAAAACAAGAGGTTAGTAATATCAAAAATGTTGATAAGTTATAATATTTGGACTATATTTTTCTACTATTATTCTACAAGAATTAAGTTAAATAAGTGAAATACTTGCCTTTTGTGGCATACGCGCGTTAGCTGTACCTCTTCTCTTACCGAAACCACAGTGACGACCTTTCCTACGGGCCTCTGTGTTCTTACGGACACGCGCGCGCGAGTGCACCGCTACAGGCTTCTTGATCACCAGACCATCCTTGATCATTTTACGGATGTTCTGTCCTGTAAACGACACACAGTAGCCCCATTATCACTTTGTAGCTCAACTATCAGGTTATGTTTACATTCTGTGCAATGTTTTGGCCACAGGAAAGAGTTAGGGTCACTAGAATTCAATTTACTTCCAAAGAAACCTCGCAACTAGTCTACACGAAACACCAAGTAAAAGTTCAAGCACAAATAATATTTTATCAGTACTTACGGGAGTTGGTGTTTGCGATTTCATTGATCTCATTTGGATCAAGCCACACCTTCTTTTTACCACATCTCATAACAGAGGCTGCAAGCCTCTTCTGCAGTTTGAGGGAACTGTAAAAACGGAAAAAATAATATTTGACCACATGGTTTTACTAGTGCCCGACATCGAAAGCATTTTGTCACAGTTTTGGCCGAACGAAGAGCAAAAAACTAAATATGGTAACAATACATAGAATAATTAAGATATTTAAAATGTGGTCACTGCAGTGAAATCCATATGTAAAAATTAATTTCACTAAAACTAACCTCATCGTGGCACGGTGAGATCCAACGCATACAAGAAAGAAATATGGCGGAGCAATCAATATAGAGCTGCGCTTTCTAAACAAAACCGTTTTTTTCCGTTTTCAATCACAGCTTAAATAATTGAGGTTTTTTTTCTAATTTAAACATAATTGTTGTGTCCAATTTTCTACATCACTAATGTAAAAATTAATTGTTTAGGAGACACTTTTTTAAGGTATGATCAAACTTGTATTTAAAAACTTGATCCCACTTTTAACAGTTGTAGGTAATATTGTGCGGCAAAATATGAAAAAGAGGTCGCTCGCTGATCTTGGTTTTTTTATGTGAAAAAATATTCCACTAAGTATATCCGATTCAACTTTTGTGTTTTTATTTTTAAGATTTTCAAACTATACTTTGGTACTACAAATTGGTTTAAATAAAACTAAAATATATTTTTTCCGGTAATTTTATAAGAATGCTCTACATGAGTTTCGTTGCTTTATTTTTTAATTTTCATAAAACTTCTGACGTCACACATTTCGTTGTAAAATCCAAAAAAAAAATCTTGAAGAGATCCGAGAGAGAAGAGTGATTTAATTTGTCTCTAAAATTAATAATCAATTAAAAATATATATTGACACAGTTGCCACGTATAAAAGCAATCATAACCGTATTTTTGTTACTTTTAACTTTAATCATACTATTTTCCATAAAATAGTTGCAAAAACTTTTCCGATTCCCGAGGGAACATACATAAATAGGTAGATTATGAACTAGATTCTGGAGGAGGTATATTATTGACTGCCTTAATTATTACCACAGTAACAAAAAAATTAATAATTACAAGCAACTTAATTTTCATTTTTAGATTGATTGTCGAAAAGTCGATACAATAGACTTGGTCAGCGGCGAACGTCGCTAAACAAATTAAATACAGTATTCCATTACAACAGTTGTCTAAGATCGTCAATACGGTGTAGACGTGTGATATATAAAAAAGTGTATTTCTTCATTTAATATGAAGGGTGCTGGAGCGAAAATAAATCCTGATTTACAAAGAGAAAGGGAGAAGTGTACTTTTAATGTTCAGGAATTAACACATTTAAATGATGGAGGTGCTGAGAAGACGGAGGAAAGGAAGAAAAGAGGTAAACAAATACTTGATATGCTCATTTCTAGGCCAAAGGACTGGTGCTAATAAGTATTTTGTTACATTAAATAGTTTTGTTGGATTATTAATTTTCATACCCTTATCATAATTATGATAAGTTTTCATTAGATATCATTAGTTTTCAAACTAAAGCTTATTTTAAATAGCTATTTAATCAGTTGTTAAGTTTTGAAAATGAAAAAGCAAAAGTAAACTAAAGGATATTAGGTGTACTTTATCACTGCTCAAGTTGGAAGTCCACAATTTTTACCACTACCACTTTCACTCCACTTTTACTTACAAAATTGGATGCAAAGCTTAAATAAAAACATCATAATATGAAACAATGGATTTCTTAATCTTTATTGTCATTTAATTTGATTTGCAGAAGAGACAGTTCTCAGAGAAGGCATTCATATTGAAGATGTACCATCAGAGTACTTGAGTCACAAAGAGAAGTATGAGCTAGCAGTCAAAAAGGCATGCAAGCTGTTTAAAGTCATCAGAAGGCTGCAGGAAGAAGAAAACACGGGAATGGAAAATTACCAGTAAATATTTGAATATAAAATTAAAATGAAATTCACTAACAAATAAAGTTGGTTAAAATAGAACAGATTCCTCCTATATGAATCTAGACCACTAAACTTGTGCCATGAACAACACTATAACTGTCTTGTGCCATGAACAACACTATAACTGTCTTGTGCCATGAACAACACTATAACTGTCTTGTGCCATGAACAACACTATAACTGTCTTGTGCCATGAACAACACTATAACTGTCTTGTGCCATGAACAACACTATAACTGTCTTGTGCCATGAACAACACTATAACTGTCTTGTGCCATGAACAACACTATAACTGTCTTGCGCCATGAACAACACTATAACTGTCTTGTGCCATGAACAACACTATAACTGTCTTGTGCCATGAACAACACTATAACTGTCTTGTGCCATGAACAACACTATAAGTAACTGTCTTGTGCCATGAACAACACTATAACTGTCTTGTGCCATGAACAACACTATAACTGTCTTGTGCCATGAACAACACTATAACTGTCTTGTGCCATGAACAACACTATAACTGTCTTGCGCCATGAACAACACTATAACTGTCTTGTGCCATGAACAACACTATAACTGTCTTGCGCCATGAACAACACTATAACTGTCTTGCGCCATGAACAACACTATAACTGTCTTGTGCCATGAACAACACTATAACTGTCTTGTGCCATGAACAACACTATAAGTAACTGTCTTGTGCCATGAACAACACTATAACTGTCTTGTGCCATGAACAACACTATAACTGTCTTGCGCCATGAACAACACTATAACTGTCTTGTGCCATGAACAACACTATAACTGTCTTGTGCCATGAACAACACTATAACTGTCTTGCGCCATGAACAACACTATAACTGTCTTGTGCCATGAACAACACTATAACTGTCTTGCGCCATGAACAACACTATAACTGTCTTGTGCCATGAACAACACTATAACTGTCTTGCGCCATGAACAACACTATAACTGTCTTGTGCCATGAACAACACTATAACTGTCTTGTGCCATGAACAACACTATAACTGTCTTGCGCCATGAACAACACTATAACTGTCTTGTGCCATGAACAACACTATAACTGTCTTGCGCCATGAACAACACTATAACTGTCTTGTGCCATGAACAACACTATAACTGTCTTGTGCCATGAACAACACTATAACTGTCTTGTGCCATGAACAACACTATAACTGTCCGTTTTTTCAGCATTAGAAATAACAATGTTGGATTTTTTGCTGTGGAAGTTAATTTTTGCAAGCAAAAAACACTCCTATAAATGTCATAATATTTCATTTATTTCTAAATAGCGATTAATTGACCATTTACTCATATTTTTAATAAAAAATTGTATAACCTCAATTACTACAACAAAAATATTAAAATAATATAAATAAACTCATCAAGTTTAATCAATTAAAGACCTAAATAACCTGTCCAAATCAAATTGC
Organism: Choreutis nemorana; assembly: GCA_949316135.1. Taxonomy (NCBI): domain Eukaryota; kingdom Metazoa; phylum Arthropoda; class Insecta; order Lepidoptera; family Choreutidae; genus Choreutis; species Choreutis nemorana. The sequence continues at coordinate 9,898,409 of OX438598.1, forward strand.
ATATCCATGGCAAAATATGTAATGCAATAGGTGATTTTTCAAGTGGGTCACGTCTTATTTACAAAATTTTATATTGCTAAAAAAACGGACTATAGACTTGCGCCATGAACTAGATGACTAGGTGTCAGGTATGAGGGGCTTGAGAAAGAACTCATAGTTTCATATTTTATGTATGCTAGGTTTATGTATGTATAATGTTTATTTACATGAAGATGTTTTATTGATTGTTAAAGACTACATAACACGTTACTGATATTTTACAACTATATATGATATAACTAATAAATAGTCAACATAATAAAATAACAGTGATTTTCCTTACATTGAATAGTTGACTTTTCTATAAAGATCAAAGGTTTTGTCAGGTATTTTTTTATTAAACAAAAACTTTCAAAAATTATATGAAAATCAGAAAATTATAAGTAGGGTTTTACTTATTTTACGTTTAAAATAAATTTTAACATGCACAAATAGGTATTACATTAGGAGTATGTATCATAAATACAGTCTAGTTAAGAACTTAAGATCAAATAGGAATGACAGTAAAGCTCAAAAAAAAAATATGTAAATTGCAATAGTGACATATGGTTTTACATTTAAATACACAATAAATGTTTACTACTTAGCTGTCTGTCATGTCAATCACTTTTTGATGTTTTTAAAACAAAGATATTAAATGTATCCATAATTTTGCAGAAAAAGATTTTATTTTTCTTTAACAAGGTTTTTTTTACAAATAAGTTTTTTGAAATTACCAAACAAAAGTTATGAAAGTACAAACTCATTATTAAAATAGCACTAAGTGTATTTAAATTACATTTTACTGTCCTATGTTAATGTAGGTACAGAATCTAGATCTTATAAAACCGAGAATTTATTTTTGTGTTCAATGAGATCTGGTTTTTATTATTTAAATATTCATGCTAATATAAATTTACAGAGAAGTCTTGGGTGGTTACTTGGGATCAGCTATTTTACAAGATGGGTCTCCATTGACATTACACTATGTCATGTTCATACCCACTCTAATGGGCCAGGGTACCGTTGAACAACAAGCCTATTGGATCGGGAGGGCATTTGACTGCAGCATCATCGGAACTTATGCACAGGTTGGTGTCTTTCATGGAAGCTTTACTTTTCTTTGAACCAGTCGCAAAGTTTCCAGAGGTCTAGTTTAAACAATAATTTATTTATTTGCAATATTCACTCATTTATTTTAACGGCGTGTATATATAAGCAGTTGCCCAGCGAGTACAAACCAAAATTTAAATACTAACAGAGTGAATTAAAATTTTATTAGGTTTTAACCCTATAAAATTTGAAATGTTTAGACAATATAAATATTGTTGAACGGCCAACTAAACATTTTATTCTTTCACACTATGCTAGTCTTTTGTAGTACAAAAACATTATAAAGATACCATAAACAGTATGGAATATTCTTAAAAGTAAACAGTCAATTTTAAATTAACCTTTATGTACGGTCTTCCAGACAGAGCTGGGCCACGGCACATTCATCCGTGGTCTTGAGACGACCGCCACGTATGATCCCGCTACCAAGGAGTTTGTACTGCACAGCCCAACACTTTCCTCATACAAGTGGTGGCCGGGCGGATGTAAGTACATGTTTGTCTTTATTCCCACTCTGGAAAAAGTTAATACTGAAAAACAAATAATTTTAGGACAATCTGTGATTCCTAAATCCTACACAATGAGATCGCAGGTACACTATAAGACCCGCTGAGTTAAACAGGCCGTCATGCCTTATTGTATCTGAATTTGAAAATGATACGTCATATCATAACATGGCCACTTTCTGCTTGTGAATTAAAGTGAGTTTAATAAAAAATAAAAATAAAACAATTTCAGAACGAGAAATTTATCTGAAATGTTTTTCTTTAGGCTATTTAGGTCCGCTGATGATTAATGCTGACAAAGTGTCTTTTTCTTCTTTTCTTTTCTTCATTTCAGAAAGAAACAGATTATAATTATAATTAGGGTTTTTCCAGTAATAGGTTTCTACGTTACATAATACAATACAAAAGGCTGTCATCGGAATACAGAAAAAATTACGAATAATAGGCATCTAACGCTCACACATCAAATACCGACCGAGAAAATAACTAATACAAGTAAATAAATAATAACAGAAAAAAGATAAAAATGAAATTACTTCTTTATTTGGGTTATCATTAAATAGGAATAGGTATTAAAAAGGTTAAATTGATTTCGAAAGGAAGATATGAATGTATTGTTGACTTGTTAAAGTAAACAAGTAATGTAAATAATTTTTAAATAGATTTTTCTTAGTTTACGACGGGGGAGACATTAGACACAACATTGAACAATAACATGTAATATTCATTTGAAATCAATTTGCGCAATGAGAACAACTTGATGTCATTGAAGTTAAAAATTATGTTATGCCAATCAGTTGGGTGGCTATCACCCACCGAAACACACATGCTGAATCTGATTTCATTTTTGTTATGCATACATACCCTGTCTGAAATCTCTACGCACACCACTGCATTATATACATGCTTTTGTTTTTCTCATGACAGTGGCGCACACAGCTAACTACTGCGTTGTTGTTGCTCAACTCTACACCAAAGGCCAATGTCACGGCATTCACCCCTTCATTGTCCAACTTCGAGATGAAGATACACACATGCCGATGCCCGGCATCAAGATCGGGGAGATCGGAGCCAAGCTTGGCATGAACGGTACAAACAATGGCTTCCTAGGATTCGAGAATGTTAGAATACCAAGGGATAATATGCTGATGAAGAATTCCAAGGTTTTGGAGGTAACTACATTTATCTTAATGTGTCTTTTATTTGTATGTGTTGCAGACTGTTACTGCATGCTAAATATCAACCTAATAAGAAACTTATAAAGGAAATAATTCAATCAAGTCTAAGCGAAAAGGGAGTATGAATGCTTCAAACTCACTTAAAAGTGGGATAGCAGTGATCTCAGATTACTGTAAAAAAACGCCGAACCAAATCAGTCGTTTGAGAGTGCTTTACATGGCTTAGGTACTTGATGTCTACTTTACCAAAAAGATCACTTGCACAAAATGATCATTTTTTCATAATGACTATTAGCTTGAATAGGTTTTTTTTCTTGTTTCCTTTAACAGTATAAAGTTTCTGTATTTTTTATGTACCACAGGACGGGACATACGTAAAGTCACCCAGTTCTAAGCTGACGTACGGCACGATGATGTTCGTGCGAGTCGTTTTGGTCAACGACATGTGCAACTACCTCGCGAAGGCGGTCACCATCGCTACTCGGTACTCTGCCGTGCGGAGGCAGTCCCAGCCGAAACCTAAGTAAGATATAATCCATTGCCGTCGCTTATAAGACAAGATAATCTTATAATCATATTTTATTAAATTTAGTCAAAATATCACCCTATGTCACACAGTTTGGTTACGCAAACCTTCGACAGTTTTCAAATTCATTCCTTTAACAAGACTCTTAGTACCTTTTGGAACTTAAGTACTAAGCATACAACTGCATATAAAATTATACTTAATGGATATGGAAACAGGGATCAATATGGTATATTCGAGATCTACATATGTGTATGTTCTACGTCAAGGCAGGGGTTGTTAAGTTAGCAGAGGTTTAGTTCCATCCTATTGCTTGAGTGAGGAAAGGTACACATAAATATAGTGATCTAATCACATTTATCATTCCAGTGAGCCGGAGCCCCAGATCCTGGACTACGTGACCCAGCAGCACAAGCTAGTGGTCGGTATAGCAGCTGTGTACGCGTACAGGCTCACAGCGGGCTGGCTGTGGAACATGTACAACAACGTCACCGCTGAGCTCGAGGCTGGTGATATGGAGCGGCTGCCGGAGGTATGGGAAATGACAAGACTATTTTAAATTAATAATAAAAAGTATCTTTAAAAACTTAAACCCGCTGACTGCAAAATCACAAAAAATATCGTTTTTGAAAGCAAAACTATCATGAACAAATACAATACATAGACTATGAAATCATAACCTTAGTAGTCAGTTAGATTAAAATTAATTATTAACATTTTATTTTACACTGGCAACACGTGACTTTCTATCAATAAACGAAGCGATGCGTTAATTTCCGTAAATAAAGTAAACCAAAAACTGATTGGGTTTATTTTATTCACAAGCTTCTTCATCTTTATTTAATGTCCCAAAATGTAAATGTAACTTTCCTTCTTTTAGAATGGGGTTTAAATAGGCCAGTACAGAACTTTAAGTAATAAAATACATTTTGTTTCGCATTAAGATTAAAGTCGTGTGTTTTTTTATTAAATAAAACTAATATATATCAGACTGAAAGTATTTCGTATTAAAGATGCGACGTGTACCGCCTACCATGTCTTAACTTTTACTGTAACTCATGGCGATGAACGAGCCGATTTTCATTGTTATAAGATTGACAACGGTTAGTTAATTTTTAATTCAAATGTTAATTTTTTTTCTTGGAAAAAGAGAATTTTTCACGAGGTATAGAAAAATACTTTCTGTTGTTTTTATTTCTTATCGGACAATACACCTCCAATAATAGTAGAGCAGTCATGCCATACGGCCAGTTTTGGAAATAATGGAGTCACGAAAAACGTATTTTTGGTTGTAGAACGCCTGTACCTTTTTAATTTAGAGCGATATTGTTTATCTCAGAGCCCGTTTATACTTGATTCTACAAGAAATGTACTATTTAATTGTCATATTTTCTTTGCTACATTTTATCTAGCATTTTGGCGACTCATACCTTTGCAACCTCTCTCTACCTTAAGACCGTGTCTGGCAGTAAATGTTTTTGTCCGTCAGCTGCACGCGCTGTCGTGCTGCCTGAAGGCGCTGAGCACGGCGGAGGCGGCGGCGGGCGTGGAGCGCTGCCGCCTGGCCTGTGGGGGCCACGGATACATGCAGAGCTCCAGCCTGCCCGCCATGTACGGGCTGGTCACCGCCGCCTGCACCTACGAGGGGGAGAACACCGTACTGCAGCTGCAGACGGCCAGGTAACACGTGTTTACTGTTCTGTACAGCTACGGCCACATGCAATCTCATTCTTGATACTAAACGTATGTCGCGATGGTTATTTGACTTTAGTCTCTTCATCCATAAAATTAATATAAAACTGGTTTTAGGTATCTGGTGAAGGCGTGGCAGCAGGCCCAGTCGGGTGCGACTTTGCCGCCAACGGTGGCGTACTTGCGAGAAGCGCGCTCCAAACCATGGGACAACAGCGTGCAAGGGATACTCAACGGGTTCCAAGCAGTCGCTGCCGGGTATACCTACTTCTTCTATGTAATGGGTATCAGTGGTATGAAAAATATTTCGAGGAGTAAGTGTTGATTTTTATTTGTTAATTTCTTTCAGTAAAATCGAATTATGCGTAGCGAATATAGAGAAGAGACAGAAAACCGGCATGAGTTTCGAAGACGCGTGGAACATGACATCAGTTCAACTTACTGCAGCTTCGGAGGTAAATAATTAAAATGTTTTCAAATAATTTAATCTTAAATATCCAATACTAAAAAATCTTAATCAAGTTTAACAAATTTAGGTGTAAAATCTTAGCCATTAATTTATAAAAAAAAGTATGTAATAAACAAAAATTTAAGTTTTAAGTTTTATCTCCTTAACTCGTGCGGACAAACATTAACACATCACCATCTGTTACAGGCCCACTGCAGAGCGATACTACTATCCTCCTACCAACGGGAGACAGAAGCGCAAGTAAGGCGAGCCTCCCCTGCTTTGAAGGAAGTACTGCTGCAGCTTGTGGAAATATACCTTGTCTACTGGGCCTTGGAGAGAGTTGGAGACTTGTTGAGGGTTTGTAGGCTTTTTTTTATCTCGTCCCAACCCTGCTTTTATCGTGAGAATATTGCATGATTACTTCATTTTAGTAAGTCGCAGAACATAAAGCTAAATAGATAGAATTTGAAGAATGTTGTGTTCCTGTGAGCAATTCCAGCATTCTTTCATTGTTTGGATGGATCCTTTATTATTAAAAAATAAATTTTCATTCGTATTGGTTTTTAAACTGAAGACAAATCAGTTATATAGAGTGTGATACAAGTGGCTGAATGATGTAGTTATTGTGATTGATATGGTTATTTGATATCTGTATAATATATTTTAAAGTTAATTGGCAAAACTTACTGTCATACGTAGAGTTTAAATTGCAAATCGTTTTACAGTTTACAAAGATATGCGAGCGTGACATCGAGCAGTTACAAAGGAGGTATGAAGATTTATTGACAAAACTTAGACCGAACGCTGTCGGACTTGTCGATGCCTTCGATATTAGAGATGAGGTAAGACAATACTTATTTCTGCTCTTTTTGATGTCCCTCCTTGGACTTCATGTAGACCCGACCTTGTTTACTAAGTGTAGTGATTGTAAAACGTTCAATAGTAGACATCTAAATAGACTAGTTATGCCTAAAACGAATACTGCATACTTTTATAGAAACAGTTTTAATTTGTCTATAAAAATATAATAAACTACCAGAATCCCATAAAAATGTATCCATAACAATATTTAAAAAAAATATATAGACTACTAACTGAAAAATGTTATTATAGTGTCAAAGAATATTTTGACGACAAAAACCTCTAATAAGGATCTTTCTTCATTTTAATACAAATGCTCTGACTTGAAACTTTGCATGCTTGATATGTATAACTACCTATTTATAAAACTTAACACCTTCTGTATGGTCATATTTCGTGCAAATAAATTATTCTTATTCTTGTTTGAGGTATGATAATACAATAATTATAACTAAATATAAATACCACAATATATATTAGAATGTGTCACTGTGTTTTTACATGTTAATCTCCGAAACCATCCAACTAATTTAAATGTATTTTTTTGATTTCGTGTGATTAGTTCCAGTTAATTATCTTTAATAATTATTAGAATAGTTTAGGACCTGATAGGTTGCGCTATTATCGATATCTAAAAATTCTTTGACTGAAGAAACTTATTTTGACTACTCTGTTTTTAAGCATGTAGGTATGTAAAAAGATTTTTTCTTTCATTCATTTTAGATCCTCCACTCGACTCTGGGTTCGTACGATGGTCGCGTATACGAGCGTCTAATGGAGGAAGCAATGAAGAGTCCACTCAACCAGGAACCTGTCAACCAGAGCTTCCACAAATACCTCAAGCCATTCATGCAGGGGAAACTGTAAAATAATGTGTAGTGATATATTATATCATTCAAATGGTTGCTTATGCCGACATTAAGACACTTAGCAAGAATAAAAATAAACATTGCTGGTCATAAACTGAACTAATTATCATATTTGATTCGGTCAGAGATCATGCCATTAAACTTCTTAAATGGTCGTCGCTTCGTAAATGGTCAGTAGATTGGTATGAGATATTCTATATTAAAAAAAAACATGACAACTTACACTATTTTAATGTGATATTTACAAATATAAATAAGTGATGGTTTGGTAGCTTTTAGTACTTATTAATGGATTTTTTGAACAATGTTTATATTAATATGTTATTTTTAAGTATACTTAGGTGGTGGATTTTACACATTCCTTGTTAAAATGATGAAACTCTGTAAGAAACTAAGAGATTGTTAAACGAGATTGAGATCAAATTATAATTTATTTTAAATAAATCATATTTACAAGTGTTTAATGTTTGCCTTTTTTGTTTTTCTTATTTTGGTTCTAGGCAGATTTATCAATGAATTCTCCTTTTTTTATCTTTTCATGTAATTTTATCAGGTTTTATAAGGCCTCTTTCTTTTACATCGGAGTGAAGGTTGTAATTAAAATATATTAGTACTGGCCCTGGCTTTAGCCCAGTTATCCAACTGTAATTCCGACGAATTCGGGTAACGTGGCTATTTTTATCGGAATAATGAACTCCTTTAACAACCCGGTTTGAGATTCATCTCCGGGGTAAACGGGTGCAATAACTTAATTAGTATTGATGGGCTAATTCTCTTTGCTTTCACATTTTTTTTTTTTATGGCATTACATCTATGGTTATGGCCAGGGTTGCCAGGTTGGGCGATTTATCGCCATTTGGGCTACCTCACCGACGAAACGATGAGACGGTATAAAAATATGAGATTTCGCTTGTCGCCCAAATGGGCTACATGAGATTTCATTTTGATTTTGGGCTACTCCAGCTTTAAATTTTTATTATTTGTTTCAGTAAATAAATTGAAATTTTTAACAATAGGGTTTTTTTAGTGTTGCTCGAATGCACGGTCGAATGTGAATGCTCAATTGATTACGAGGAATATTTAGGCGTGAACATCTAGCAGGCGGCAACGTTGGGCTATTCCCCACTCGTGTTCTGGCGACTGCCAATCAGGGACCTCTGGCAACCCTGGTTGTGGCGTAAATCTTAGTTAATGACTATGTATTTATTTATTATTATTTAATTTTCTCGTGAATTACATATACCTATTAATTAGATATTGGTAGGTACTTCTTCGCGGATACCAATCATTAATCTATGATGAGAAATAGAAGAACCAATGGGAGTTGACAATAGTGACACTGACTCATCGACTGACTTATTACCGGAGACATTAGGTACCGAAAAAACAAACAACATTTGTGATCAAATGTTTGTATATTACTGATTAGTGTCTCCGACTCCTACAAATGAATTTAAACATTTTAAAATGAATGACAACATTAATAGGTGTAGAGCTTGCTTAAAAGAATATGAACATTTTTCGTATTATCTGTTTGATAATGCGTCCGCCAAGACTTTCTCGTTTTGTACTTCAATCGATGTAAGTAAGATGACATTAATTAAGTAAATGAATTTAAATATAACATATCAATTCTGTACAATGTTTCAGATTTCACCAGAGGAAAAACTTACAAAAGCACTTTGCAATGATTGTTACGATCTTCTAAAAAAGTTCGCAGATTTTAAATATACTTGCCTACAATCTCATGAAACTCTGTTGTCTTTATGTCATATAGAACATGAACATTTCAAATTTGATAAAAAACATCTAAGGTCTACCAAACAAGCTTTAAGTTCTCAAAGGTATTGTGATGAGGAATCGGATTTACTGACAGAAGGTAAAGATTAATTTCCCCATAAATTTGTCCTGAGTCATTAATTAAGGACATATCTGTATCAACGCAATTTATATGCTATTTGTATTTGTGTTATTTATATAACACTAAATTTTTTTAACAAATTAAAATTTTGACAAATTATGTTTTAACTATCCATGGCTGCTAGTTCTAATGACTTTTAACTTTACTTATATAAGGTTTTGCTGTAGAAAGTTCATGCCTATATCTCTTTAGTTGGTCTTTTCATTGTTGTTTCAAAACAAAAAAATATTTTAATGAGGTACTTTTTATTGTTTTTCAGTAAAACTTGAAGACTACAACTTGTGCATTGATGGTAATGGTTTTTAAGTGATTGTTTACTAGTGGTTACTGAATAATAACTTCATACAACTGATTTTGTATAAAAAAAACATTTCAGATGAGCCTCTAGTAAGTGAATATAATTTTGAAGAAATAACAAATGTTGACAAAAGAAAAGCACAAAAAAGGTAATATTTAAGTTAATTATTAATTATGAGTACCTACAATTAGATAAAATGATTTAAAATGTTTCAGACTTAAAAAAGTAAAAAGGCCAAAAATTAAAGGAGCTATTAAAAGACATTTTGCCTTTAAATGCAAGATTTGCAGTAAAAAGTTTAATCACCTTGACAGATTTGAAGCACATAAACTACTCCATGAAGGAATAAATGTATGTTAACTTCATTTTAAAAGTAATGATAAAGTTTGTATCTTCCTGAATGAGTGATATATAGGGTTCACATATATTTAAGAGAATATTAAGAGCTACTTTCATTTTAAAAAGAATTAGGTTTCTGTAGTGATAAAATTTAACTCCCAAATTTTTTTACAAAATTGAATCCATTCAGTAAATATATAGAGTTATTCTACAGTATAAAAATGTGTATCATGTTTTTAATTTTTGAAACTAGTTTTTAAGGGGAATTAGAATTCTACCTATTTTTATTTAATTAGTACTTTCATGGTAGGTTTAAAGGGGACAAACCTAAAGAGTTGATGTATACCTAATTGAATTAAAATTGGTATTCCATTTATGAAAATGTATGCAGAGCTGTGAGGCAACAGCCAGTCATATCATAAAGAAATCTAACTAAGACCAAAATCATGTCATAATGTAGATCAATCCAGATCTTGAAAGATATGCTTAGATACATTAAGGCCAATTCTAGAGTATTAATTATACCTATAAGGGATAGGTATAAATAAATCATTCTTCAATCACTAATATTTGGAACACAAATAATGTAAGATTTCCCTGACTTTCGATGTGTTAACCTGTAATTATTGATTGTTTACTACCTTATGTTTGTTGTGGGTTAACACTGAAATATTACTGTTTTATAATTGGTTATTATTTTACAATGATTTATTCATAACAGCCAAGCACATTTTTCAGAATCATTTTTAAACACAGCTCTTTTATATTAATAATAATAACAATAATAATCGCATCACATTACATACATTGACTCAGCCCTGCACTAAGATAATCTTGTATCGTAGGCACTAAGCAATGAAATGAAATACACTACATAGATTAGAATACTACATCCAAGACCGGTAAGCGAAATGTGCGTCTTTAATCATATTGTTTTGTTACAGACATCCATTAACTGTGTACCATGTAAAAAGACATTTATGACTTGGAGTGGTCTTCGCAGACATAAGGAGAGCTGTCATCTGAAGGTTGACCTCAGTGCTGTCAAATGCAGCATCTGTGGAAAGGTCTGTAAAAGTCGACAGACACTGAGAGTTCATATGAGACTGCATGGAGAACGAAAAACCAGCATTTGCAATGTATGCGGAAAAGATTTTACCAGTGAAGTGGTGCTAAAGGTAAATTGATATTACCTTTGTTATTGTAACTCTAAATATTAGTTTTAACCAGCTCAGCTTTTCTATTTTTGAAAAACAAACTATCCAAAATATGTAACAACAGACATATATATTTTACACCATTTATATGCCATTAACTTTGAGCCTTCTCTAATTTTCTGGTTCTTTGTATTCAAATATTTTCGTTCATAACTTATGATCTTTTGCTAGAATCACCTGGAAACTCACAAAAACAACCGTGAACGTGAGTACACGTGTGAACACTGTGGTAACAAATTTTTCACAAATGCAATACTAAGGGCCCACATATCAAGATGCCACACAGATAAGCGATACATCTGTGACGTATGCAGCTGTCCATTCACAGACAAATACAACTTGTCCAAACATTTACTAATACATGAAGGGAAACATTTGATTTACAATTGCGATACTTGCAAGAAGTCTTATTCTTGTCATTCGTCATTGATTGAACATAAAAGAATACATTCAGGAGAAAGGCCATTTAGTTGCAGGTTCTGTTCTAAAAAGTTTATCACTAAAAGGAGGTTGACAGAACACCATAGAATACATACAGGAGAAAGGCCTCATAGATGTGAAGTATGCACCCAAGCCTTCACTCAGAGGGGTACTCTTAACAGACATATGAAGATACACAATAAGCAAGTCCAATCAACCATTCAAAAAGGTTCAATTGTAATAGGTGGGTAGACATTGCCATTTGGGATATTTATGGACAAATATGTAAGTTGAGGGCTAAGTGTAATTTGTATCCTAAGCAGTGATTCTTACTGGATATGAAAAGAATAAGAAATGGGATTTTTCATTTGACCATCCTATGAGAAAACAACCAAGGACTTGATTCTCTACGAAAGATTTACGACACACTTTCCTTATTCTTTGGGCAGTAAATCTAGGATGAAAGGAAGAAAATGAAAAATCTTGAATCAACATACGATTCAGTAGAGATGTAATAGAAAATTTATAAAATTACGATACCCCTTGAGAAATGTGTCAATAAAGCACTAATTTTAATTTTACCTTTTGTTTTTAATTGTTTATTTTTTAAAATGCATCATTGGAAAATTCACGAAATTCGACAATTTGTCAATAGTAAGAAAACATAATAAATGCATAGGTTATTTATTTGATTGATTACTTTAATTTTCAAAATTAAATCTATTTTTCTTAAAATGTAAAAAATTATAACATTTCAGGAGCAATTGTATTTACAGTTGTGAAGATAAAGCCTTATTTTATATCTATACACAAATTTCAACAATTAACCAGCGTTTCTTACTTATAATAATATTGGCCTCAAAGGACCGACCACAACTGTCCTTTATTCTGACTAAAATGAACCACTAATTTATAAATTAATAGAAGTATTTTTTTTCATGGAATTATACTATATTTACAAGTGTTACATCAAAATAAATAAAAACAGCCAAATTCACCTCCAAAGGCCTAAAAAAAATACAATAGTCTTATCTATCATCAATCATGTTAGGATTTTCCCTTGTCTACTTCATAGATCCATGTCTTTTTAATTTGTAGCCCATTTTCAGCATATTTTTTTGAATTTAAAATCGTGATCTTTATTCTCAACTCAAAACTGATATAACTTCATTCAACTAAGAAAATAAGTAAATAAACTTAAATTAATAAACCAGCAAGATCTGTTGAAATATTGTTTTTTTTTTCGAATGTTGTTCACTGCCTAATTTAAAAGAAATCGAACTTCTGGACTGACTGGCGACATCGCAATTTACCTCCAAATTATCATAATTTCTTAACATAATTTAAAACCTAATTAATTGTATATAATTTGAAGTAGTATATTAATGGACGATATAATATTTTACACAGAATTTTTGGACGTGATTTGACCAGAAAACAATAAGCTGCCATTATTAATTTAGTAGGTATACATGGATTTATATTTTTTACACAATTTTAAATTGTCATTGCGACTAGACTTAAAAAAAATGTACATACACATTTCTTATGAGTAATGGAATCGAACTTTTATTTTTTCTTTGATGAAGTTACACAAGAATTGCATTGGTTCATTTATAACAAATGCAAAGTAAAGTAAACCACTGTCACAACTAAAACTTTATTTTTAACTGTCTTTCAGAATCTACCAAACCTTAGTGCAGCTTGACCTTTAATGATTACCGGACTGCATAACCTGGTAGGGTTCCTGACATCATTTCCCATCCCTCTGTTTTGCTAACATCTCCATCTCTTTGTATAAAGACCCTGAGGACTCATTCCTCCAATCAGGGTACGCCATGGATATAGGCGGAGTTAAATTCTGCATACTTTGTAATTGAGGCCGGTTCTGGAGCGCGTGATGGTCTTCCGTTCCTTTAATATGGCCCTTCATGTGACGGTTTAGAGCGCATTTTTGAATAAACGCCTGGTTGCAGAGCGTGCACTTGTGCGGTTTCTCTCCAGTGTGAATCATCCTATGGTTCCTCAAATCTTTCTTTGCCATAAATTTCTTTGGGCAGAGATCGCAGGCGTATGGTCTTTCACCTTAGAAAAAAAAAAAATGAGATTCTACTCCCGCCATAGTTTTAGTGTCGTTCGTGGAAGATTAATAAAATACAAAAATTTGCAATGACATTAATAATAATAAAAGTGGTAGTAACGGAAAATTTAAAAAGTCGTTTTTATTTCGTTTCGAATATATATTTTTTTTCATTTTAAAGTTGAGAACAAAAAAAAAAAGCAGAAATTGCATGTTGCATTTATGATTATTTACAAATTCAGAATAACATAACAATATATATGTAAGTATGTAGATTTTTCCTAATAGCATCTATTACCTGTATGTGTTCTCATGTGTACAACTTGGAAACTCTTGCATTTGAATGTCTTCTCACAGAAATCACACGAGAATGGTTTATCCGACGAATGGGACCGCATGTGTTTTATGAGATCCCCCTGTAATATTATTCTACACTTAATATCACTGGGATGTGCATAAATAGTTAGGTAGTTGAACTTCAGGCTCATCTCAAATGTTAATCTTTACTGCTAATCCAAATTCATATAAGAGTCAAATGATGCAAATTTTCTTGCTGTCTGAATACTTATTTAAAAATGTTTAAGCACCTTAATGTAAAATTTCATGTCACACATAGTGCAAGCTATGTTCTTGACTCCAGTGTGTCTGATGAGATGTATCTTGAGATTCCCGGGCTGCGCAAACTTCTTCCCACACTGATAGCACCCATAGTTCTTTTCATTGCTGTGAGATTCCAAATGTACCTGTTACCAAAAACACAATCATCCATAAAGATGTGTTAATTCACATTAAAGCAAAAAAGGTTAGTCAGTTAACAAATCAACTGCTGATAACAATTTCTTACTTCTTGTGAATAAAACTCTGATATTAACCATTAATAAGCTAAACAGATAGGAAATATAATCAGCAGGAAATGTGTTAGATCTTAAACATTATTAGTAGTACATATTCTAAAATTAGTCAAATTTACGTAACGGTAACATGTTTTAGTGACGACATGGTAACGATTACAATAAAAAGGCATACATTACCGTGATTAGAGAACTCGCAGGCACCAGACCTCATGGGAAACCTAGACGCAGAATCTTTAAGAGACTCGCAAGTCGCAACCAACCTTTAAGTTGTATGATTGCGTGAACCTTGCATCGCAGACGTGGCACGCGTGGTTTTTAATGCCAGCGTGTATCAGCTCATGGTTCTTGAGGACGTTGAGGTAGGCGAACCTCTTGTCGCAGGTAAGACACTGGTATTTACGCACCCCGGTGTGGATGCGCTCGTGGCTGTTCAGGCTCCGCATCGTCTGGAACGTCTTGTCGCAGTGACGGCATTTGATGTCTGGCTGATGATAGAAAATCATATTATTAATGTTAAAACACTAAGTATTACTTAAATGCTTCTTTATATTTTATAACTTTAAGGGAAGAACAGACAAGCATTTTTTTAGCACTTCATTTTGATAATTAAACTTTTAAAGTTAGAAAAGGTACATCTCAAGAATAAGTGAAATGCTTCTGGGAGCTTGACCTCACTAATGTTGAGTTTTAACAAAGTAAGGACTACAGTCAATTCACACTGAACACAGTATCTATATATTTGAAACTGGAGATTACTATTAATAATTTCAATTGAAACTTATTACAAACTATGAAAAAGTTCCCCACATAGCATGAACAAAATTAAAAAAATACCGTTTTTCCAAAGTGAAGACGCATGTGTGCTTCAAAGTTGTCATATTTCTGGAAATGTTTCCCGCATATTGGACATCTTATTCTCTCTGACTTAGGTCTTGGCCGTGGTGCCACAGCTGGTTTCTTGTATTTTGTTTTCTTTTTTCTGGAATTATCAAATTGTTTATTGTTAATTCATAATCACACTGATGAATTTTATACTACAATCTATTTTAACTTTTATGACTATCACTATGATAAAACTGTAAACTATGTTCAACATATACATCCATTCCAATACAGACATGTTAGTAGCAGGTTGAATAACAATAGTCCAAGTCCTGTGGCTTAATATGCATAGAAAACTTGAGTGAATTGTTATTGATATTGTTTAGCCAGACCTCTTATGATTGTATTGAAAAGAAAGATGCAAACACCTGAATCAAGTAGAAACAAATCATAATTTCATTTCATCTGCTTTTCTGTCTCCTACACTTAGACTTTGAAGTTTGAGTAACATCAATCAAAAAAACATTCTTGAAACAACTTTTTCTAGTTCACTAACTTTGTTTTCTGTGGTTCCTCTTCTTCAATTGGTTGCGTTGTCTCCTGCTGCATGTGCTGTTCCATCTGACAGCTCTGCCCCTGCATAATGTTGGAACCAGTGGCCTGATGGACGTCACTTAGCTCTGTAATGTTCACCTCCAACAGATCCCGTTCATTTTGTAGGTGATCATCCTGCTTTAACTATATTGTAAAGAAACATGGTTTACAAATTCGTAAAAGACTCTTCACATCAAAAAGTAATTTTTCGGGAGTTAATAAAAAGAATTTCCTGTTTTTTTTGTTTTGTCTTTGTTTTTGTGTTTTCAATAACTTATTGACTAAGTAAACTTATGATTTCAGACACTTAGAATTTTGCATTTTTGATTCATAATTCTCAAAGTTACCTAAATATATGAATGGTAACAAATTATTATCTGCGATTATAGATATTGTTTTTCTTTAGTATTGTCATTTAAAACTTTTTTTTACAATACTCATTATTCTTAATTTGATTAATCTAGAAAACTTTTTCGAAACAAGGCCATAAATTACCTTCTAGAATAACATATTCATTGAGCATAATGTTCATCAATTATATAAACAAAATGAAAAATAAACATTGATATTTTATTTAAAAGACCAATGATAATAAAGTGAGATAATACAAACCTTTACACATTGTTGTCTTAAAATTAGATTGGACCTTATAACAACTTGTTTGAAGAAATATATCTTGTTCAGTAACTCTAGACATGTTTGACACACAAGCCTGGGCAGTCTGTCGTTATTGGATATCTAAAAACGAAACAAGTTTGTACATAATCCTGTATTCAATGATTATTTAAAGTAAAGATATTACTAAACTCACTTCTACTGATGTACAATACTTAAACACTTCAGGGGAACATACAGTAAACAGATCTTTTAACGGTTGGGCGTCCGACAAACATGCCCGACATATTTTATTAAAGTCCAAGTTGTTAGCCATTGTTTTAGCAGCACAAAAATTTTGCATTGATTAACTTTTACTTTATGTACATTGGCGAATTCCTTGTTATTTTATCGCAAAATAACGTATATACAAACAAATCATCCTTATCGTAGGGATTGATCACTGAATGAAACTTGATTGACAGTTGATTACTGCCGGTTGACAAGTTTTTTTTTTTCAGGAAAGACAGAATTTATAAAGCTGAAGTCAGAAACATTCTTTTTTGATTCTATGGAAGATATGAAACATTTAACTGTACACTTAAATCATTAATTATATTTATATGTTTACATATTGTATAAAACAAAATCTTTCATCCATCGAAATCAAAAATAGTAATAGAGAACAACCAAAATAAAGTCTAGTAATCTTAATCTACAAGAAGAACAACAATAAGACAATTTAATGTACTTTCAAATGAGTGTTTAATAACTTAGTCTGAAGTATTATCACTTGCTCTTCCTTGGCTTTTGGTGTGCCACTAATTCTCCATATTTATAATTTTAACTTAAAGCTCCTTTTTTAGGACTTAAGTGGTTTTTCATATGTTGTCTCAATGCACAAAGATGTATGAAAGCTTGACCACAGGATTGACATTTATGAGGTTTTTCTCCAGTATGGGTCATCCTATGTACATGAAGGTGACATTTGGCTATAAATGTTTTTGGACAGAATTCACAGGCATGGGGTCGCTCCCCTGTAAAACAATAACAAATATAGGTAAATTTTGTGAAAAAATAGTATTTAAACATAATAATTTAGTAAATATATACCTGTATGAGTTCGCATATGCACAATAAGAAAACCTTTGCTTTTGTAAGTTTTGGTACAAAATTCGCATGGAAATGTTTTTGTTCTTATATAGGGTGATTTTTTTTCTCCATTCTTATGAAGTTTCAAATGAGTTGTAAGTTCACTCTGGAAATAAAGAATAAAATAAATTGAAAAATATAATTATATGTAAGTGGTAAGATGCAAATAAAACAAAAAAATTATGTCTTGCAAATAAAAAATTGAAAAAACAGATTGTAAAATGAACAAACCTTTACATAAAACTTTCTATCACATATTGTGCAAATATGGTTTTTGACACCTGTATGCCTGACTAGGTGTAGCTTGAGATTCCCAGGCTGTGCAAACTTTTTGTGACATTGTGGGCATTCATAGTTTTTCACTTTGTTGTGTGCTAAAAGGTGAGCCTTAAAAAACACAATGTCTACATTGAATAGGGTTAATATCTATCTATATTTTGTAAAGTAGTTTTGAAAAATCAAGGTTTTTATGAGTATTATAGGTAAAGTTATATTTTTATTCAACATACCATGCAGTCAAGATTGTTTCAAATTATATTAATTCAGTTTTTTCACATACCCTCAAATTATGTCCTTGTGTGAATTTAGCCCCACAAACATGGCATACATGTTTCTTTATTCCTTGATGAATGAGCTCATGATTTCTTAGTCCACCAGGGTTATAGAACTTTTTGCCACAAATTTTGCATTCTCTTCTGCCATCATGTATTTGATTATGACTTTTAAGACTGGCTAATGTTTGAAATGTTTTATTACATATTTCACATTTGATATCTGGCTAAAAAAATACTTTAAAATAAAACTCAATACTTATGTTATAAAGGAACCACCACCTTCTTAGTATAATTACCTTTTTGCCAAAATGTTTTCGCATATGAATTTCGAAACTTTCATAACTGTTAAAAACCTTATTGCATTTAGGGCATCTAATTTTTTCTCCCTTTGTTTCAAATTGATCTGAATCATTATTAACTAAATGTCTATTTTCGTTTATAGCAAATTTTCTTTTTCTTTCTTTTTGCTTTGATTTTGCTTGATTAATATTTCTTTTTTTCCTAAAATAAAACTCTTATGTTTATTATTAAGTCTCAATAATTAATCCTAGTTTGTTATACTACAATAATTTACAAGTTTTTTACAAGGATGTTTTCACTTGAGGTGGATCTATTAAGATTATAATAAAGTCATAGGCATGAGCTACTATAATGTTTACCTGTATTTTTGTTTTGCTATTTTCTGATTGATAAGTGGTTCATCATCTTCATCATCAAAAAATGATGGTTGAGGCTCAGGGGATGGTAACTCTTCAAATTCAGGTACATTAATTTCAAAAATATCTGTATTATAACTTTGTTCTTCAATTTTTACCTGAATTGAAAATGTGTTACAATTAATAAATTTAATATATTTAAATGTTATTATTTATTTTGATTACACCACCTATTATCAGCACTGTGCATTTTTTGGACCACTGTCTATTTGGACCAAAGTAATTGCCCTCCTACTACCCAAATTTCAATAAAAATTATTTTTAAATATTTTATACCTATAAATTTAGCATTTTTTTTATATCTTACATATTGAAAAAGTACACATACATACAGTTTAATGAGTATGAGTTTCTCATCCCTACCTCAGATACTTGTTGCTTCAGGACAAACTCTGATCTAATCACTGCTTGTTTGAAGTAGTAAAGTTTTGTTATTAATTCAGCACATAATTCACAAATTTGCTTCGGCAATAAATCACCACCAGATATCTGAAAACAATTAAATGAAAAGTTAGAAATAAAAGATTTAGATAAATACATAAAAATAAGTAACAAGACAGGTTTGTAACAAATATCACCTTAAGTGAAGTACAGTAATTGAACATTTCTGGAGTGCAGATGTCAAATAAATTCTTCATAGTAATTTTGTCTGTTAAACAAGTTCTACAGATATTGTTAAAATCTAACATTTTAATTTAAAGTATTCACTGTTTATCAATAGAAGGGACTTTCAAAGGGGTTTGTTTACTTTAACGAGCATATTCAATTTTAAATATAAATATGTACGAAGTCAGTTTTTATGAATCTTTGGTAGTTTGACTAAAACTCTTAAGTAATTTCTGTACATAATCAAAACAAACCAAAACTTCCAATCCAACACGAAACGTCCATGTCAATCATTAAAATCTTAGATAATTTGTGTTTGTCAGTCGAGTTCCAAAAATTTGTCAATCGCTTCTGTCTGAATAAATCTTCTTTTACCTTTGATAATTTTTTTTTTTTTTTTCTCTTACAAAATCCTTTGAAGTAGTATCTCTCCGTGTTAATTAATTATTTGAAACTAGCTCATTCGAAATCTAATCAGTGCAATGTTTGACTCAGATGTTTCTTTTCACACAGAATTTCATCATTTAATGTTCTTACCTGTCATTTTCATACTTATGTCATTTAATGTCAAGAAACCAGAAACCGCTTGGCGATCAATGTTATTATTTTGTTATAAAAATACTTTTGTAAATAAAGCCTTCAATAAATCATGTCAGTGCCACTTGATTTCAGTAAAATATGTCGAGCCTGTTTATCAGACAGTTCTCCCATGAAAGATTTATTTATAACGTGTACTCCTGAAATGTACAAGTTTTGTACATCAATTGAGGTAAAATAACAATTAAACAAGAGTTCTTACTCAAATATCAATAATAGGAAACTTTTTACTACTTATAGCCAGAGATTACGTATTAATTTGTGCGTTTATAGTATGATTTCTAAATATTGTTTTAGATTTCTGATGGGGATCTTTTGCCTAAACAAATTTGCGTGGCGTGTTTGGATTTAGTTACTAAATTATATTATTTTAAACAAGCGGCGATACGATCTGATGTGGTACTGAAGCAGCAAATATCCGCTCCGGTATGTATGGTGATTTAGTTATATTCAATGGACTTGGTATGTAAAAAAACATTTAGATTTTAAAATTAATTCTAAAAGAAAACTTAAAATATAAATTGAGTACTATGTCAAGTGATGACTTTGTAATTTAATTGGATTGAAACAATGTCATTTCAGGTGAAAGTTGAAGACCAAAGTAATATTGAAATATTTGAAATCAATGTGTCAGAGCTAGAAGAGTTGCACTTTCCTGGACCTCCACCTCCATCATCACCATTTGATGATGAAGACAATAAACCACTTGTCATAATTGAGAAGAAAAGTAAAATTAAAAACAAGTAGGTGTTTTAGTTGCATTTTGTCTATTAGAATTGTAAATATCAAATATTCTTCTTTACTGTAGCTCCATCAATATTTCTGTTCACCATTTTTACTATTCAATTTGAATTCAGGATAACTTTTAGTTAAATGATGATGGAACTATATTTTATTATAAACCTTTTATAAAAATTACAACAAAGTATCTAATTGTTTGTAAAAAATAATAATCTTATAATTACAGAAAAAAGAATTCAATAAAAGAGAGGACAAAAAAGGAGACCAAATCAAAGATGAAGTTAATTAAAAAGGAAAAAGAGAATTTTAAAGCAGAAGAAAATGAATCTGATGAAATAAAATCAAAGAAAGAGGGAATGAGATGTCCAAAATGCAATAGACTGTATCATAACTATGAAAGTTTTGAAGTTCATATGAGGAAACACTTTGGTAAAAAGGTAAGCCCTTACATAGAGTGGGATTACATAGATTATCAGATGAGTTCAGATAGAAAAGTGTATTACTCCTTCTGTGCTATGATCACTCATATGATTACTGCTTCCATCAGGTGAACCATTTGTTTCATTCCAACATTGATGAAACATTTTTTATATTTTATTTTGCAAGATTTATTTATAACAAGATACTTATAGTATTTTAGTCACACTAGATCTTTCTAGTGTCTCCTTTATGTTTCAGCCGGACATCAAATGTGTACAGTGTGAGAAAACTTTCCATACACTAGCAAGTCTCAAAAGCCACATGAGAGTTCACACCGGTGCAGGTAGAAGACAATGCACAGTCTGTGGTAAGAACTTTGCTACAACAAGCGGTTTAAAGACTCATGAACTGATCCACCAAGGCATTAAAAAGCATGTTTGTCATATTTGCGGTGCAAAATTCACACAAGGCCATAATTTAAGGGTAAGTAAATATGCATAATGGTCAACTCACATGAAATTGATTTTGTGTGAACCACCACAGATAAAATAGAAAAGCTACATAAGCTTTTTGCATTGATTAAAAATAAAATTTGTGTTTAAAAATCTTTTTCAATAAATGTTAATGTTAGTTATTAATTGATACTGTGTGTTTTATAGGCACATCTTTTAGCACATAATAATGAGAAAAACTTTGAATGCCCACAATGTCACAAAAAGTTTGCACAGCCAGGAAATCTCAAGCTACATCTAGTCAGGCACACTGGTGTCAAAAACCAAGTATGCACAATATGTGGGAAGAAATTCTTTATTAAGGTTTGTTGTGAATAAAGTATTATTATTTGGTTTGAGGACACTCTGAAAATACTATACAAATAGTGTATGTTTAATATAAATACCTTTGATTTATGGTAAATTCATTTTGAAACCAAAATGAATAGAGTGGTATCAGTTCAGTGGAAATTTTACCTCAGTTAAACCTCCTCAAGTTGAGAGTACATAGGCATTATTTAAGAAAACATGCCCTACCTAGCCACATCGCCACTTACCACTATGTGTGGTTGTAGGTCGCCTAATGCATGCCCATTATTAACAATTACATCACCTTCATACTCCTCTAAGTAATATCACAATTAAAAATTAATAACTTTATTGTTTTTATCTGACATTGTAGAACGAACTAACTACCCATATGAAAACTCACACGCGAGGCGACAAGACCGCCCGCATACCAGGCGACAAGCCCTTTCCGTGTGAATACTGTGATAAAACATTCAAAAGTAAAGGATTTCAAGTTGTCCATTTACGTACGCATACAGGTAAATATTGTTTATGTGCAAGAAAAGTAGCAAACCAAAAAATAGCCTGTAATCAGTTACTACATGACCCAAAGGCCAAGCTATTGGGCAAGAATATCCAACAAATAATATTTAAGAGTATTCTCCTAGAAAACCTTAACACCCATTTAGTTATAATAAAGTAGTTCATAACTCTCATACAAACCATTCCTTGTGGATTTTTAATACCACTCTTGATGTGAAATTGTAAATGGTTTTGAATGTACAAAATTAACTTTTTAAATAATATTTTCGAATCTTTAACAAATTTCCAGGTGAACGACCCCACGTCTGTGACTTCTGTCCGAAGACTTTCATAGCAAAATGCCACCTCCACATGCACCGGATGATACACACGGGGGAGAAACCCCACAAGTGCCAGTACTGTAGTAAAGCGTTCATACATAAGTGCGCTCTCAACCAACACGTTAAAGGACATGTCAAAGGTATTAGACCACAGATTTAATGATCATTGTTCATTCATAACCGAAATCAATTATTGTCATTTTATTGAATTAATGATTTATTTGTCTGATTTTTCGTCAGATAAAGAATCGTCATTATTAATTACGCACTATTATGAAATTCCTACACTACAAAAACAAGAGAAATATATCTAGGTATATAGAACACTTGTGTATAAATTTATCGAGAAAACTTTACATGAACACATTTAAAGCTCTCTAAATATAATCAGACTAAATACATAGAAATCAATTGTTTTTATATGAAATTTATATGTCGTAGGCCGATCGTTTAGTTAGGCTGATCGAGATATGATATGCCGGCATTTCGTGTTACGGCTGATTGTTTCATGATGTGCCCAATCTAATGTTGGGTAAATTGATGCAAATCTCTATTTGTCGATTTTCTCTTCTATAGTTGGTCATATCGTAATATGGCTAGGCACATCGAGATATGATTTGGCGCATTGTAATGTAGTTAAAATGCACAATCATTTTTGATTGGTTGGTAGAAAATGGTGTGCTTAAATTATATAACATTGGTTAGGTGATGTTAAGTTATTTGTTCAGACCACAATGCATGAGCCGAGCGAGAGGTGCCTCAACAGCGGCCGACGAATTTCAGAAACGACATTTATGTCGTCTGATTTTTGCAAGTGACATTATTGATACATTTGAATTAAGTTTACATTTTTCGCAATTAATCACTTTGACTGTAACAACCCCAAAGAATCGATTAGCCCAAGCATGACCGGGCATATCGATACGAACGATAAAGCCGTTATTCGACATGCAAATCCAGAAATGGCGACCTATCGCGATAAGCCCAGGCAAAACTTGTGCGGCCCAGTTAAACGATCGGCTTACCCTGTGTTAACAAATGTTGGTTTCTATCTTGGGATTGTATATGGAATCATAAAAAAGTGTTATACCTTGCACTGTATAGAATATGTATGGATTCATAAATAGTTGTATTAAATATCAAATTGTAAAAACTGAAATCAGTATTAGTGATCTTGTGACTTGTATATTGTGTAAGTAGTACTTTTAATTATAGACTGTCCTATATTTAGATAAATATATCCAGTTTAAATATTATAAAGAGGAATAATTAAGATCAGTAGCAAAATAACAGATTTCTGTTTTGTGTGATGTTGGTTTTGTAAAAATAGCTGCATTAATGTTTCAGCCGAAACAGTGTACAGAAAACAGAAATTTGGCTGATCGAGATATGATACGCCGGAAATTGAATAATGCAATTTCAAATACACTACATATCTATTTGTTTAAATGAGTAGATATTTCGTGTATCTGAATTTTGGTTCCGTAAAAATAACTGCCATTTCTCCAAAGATCATTTGGTCTTTTGGAATCATGCCAACAAATAATCTTCCAAGTTGATAAATTAATAAAGGATGAATCAAATAATTAAGCAGGTAGTGAATCGAGACACCTAGAAGTTGCACTTTTAATCAATAAGCACATTGTATGTGTCGTAGACTGATAGATTTTGTAAAGTTTTATTTATTAAGAAGTTAAGAACTATAGGAAAAAAAATACTGGATTTGTTACGGATTTAGCCCTTATGCGGGAAAACCCCAAAAATTCTAAAATCGGCCATCCAAACACATTCTCCTAATAGATTATCAGTAACTTAGCTTCGTATTTATAATTTGATCTCAACCCGTGAATCTCAAGGTCGATAGGATAGGATCGATTCATATAAACTGATTTATAAACTACTTAAAAATTATAGTTTGATTAAGAATAACGTTGTACAAATTAATTGTCTGAAGGTTTTTATTATTTATTTTTAGCTAAAATACTAGTTTGACACGAATAAGCCCACATCATTCATCTGTGTTCATCAACGTTCATCTGATAACAATATGGAACATGAACCACTACTATTATTCGCCTACTCTTTATTATTGTTAAAAAGACAATAACGTAAATTTACGGAAAGGAAAAGTAGGTGAGTCATCAAGAATGTATTCGTGCGCAATACTTAACTATAAGGAGATTTCTTCTGGAGATTCGCATAATAGTTCTTTAGTCTAGGTTTTTTAAATTAAAATTTATAAAAAGTGATTTTTTTTATATCCCTGTATATTATTTGGCAATGTTTCATTGTGTTTTCTTTATACACTTAGTCTGAGATATATAATGAGTCCACTAACATAGCTCAAGCCTGAATTTGGTGACATAAGTTTAGAATTTAAATTAACTCATTAAATTTCGCTAGTAAGTAAAGTGGAATTGTATATCTCAGACTGGCGGATGTTTTCCCTGAGCATTACGAATTTGACCATCAAGAGAAAATATTTTTTTCGGGACGAGCGTGCATCTCCTTTGCCTACATCGTCACTTATCAAGTCAATTAAATTTAAAAAAAACACAAATTAAAAACAGGATGATTTATTTATCGGTTTAGATATATCGTTCTTCAAAAAAAGACATTTTAAATATTATGATTGTTTATTAAAAATAATATATATTTAAATATTAAATTTTTACTAATATTTATTGATCGACTATTAAATCGCCGAATCATTAGATAGATTTAATATTTGCTGAGTTTGACTGGATTACATGAAGACATAAAGTTTAAACTAGCTATTTATATACATAACTACAAGTTTAATCATAATTTTGTAAAAATGAATGAGGAACGAAAAAACAACCGTTTTTCCTCTTTAACATATGGATATAAAAAGCAAAAGATTGTAAAGGTGTAATAATTTTTTTAAATATTCCAAATAGTTAAAAATCCATGTATGTAATTATGATTAAAATTGACTAAAAATATTGATATTTTAAAACTAGACATGGCATGTTTCTTAAGATCTTAAAAAAATGACTAGGAAGGGAATACATATTTACATTAAATAGGCTTAACGTTATAAATTTGTAAGGCGTACTATGTGAATATTACAAGCCCTAAAACATTTACAAATGTTCAGTAGAAAAGGCGAATTATTGCTATCAAAATCAACTTAAGCAACACAGTCTAAATATCTGTGTCTGTAACATAAATACCTACTTATTATATTTTTATAATAAATACACTTGTAGCTAAAAATATATTTCCCTATACTTAATTCATGATTACTATGGAATACTATCACTTAATTCATTGAATCATAAGCTGTTTTGTAGGTATAGGTTGAACTGAATAATTATTATACTCCAAAGCTACTAGTTTAGTTACAACCATTTCGGCGACTTACATTTGATGCCTTATTGCCTTCACGTGGCCTTTAATATGTTGATTCAACGCACATTTGTGATTGAACGCCTTCGTGCAAAACTGGCATTTATGCGGTTTCTCTCCCGTGTGGACTATTCTATGGATTCTTAGGTGATTTTTTGCAAAGAAAGTTTTCGGACAAAAGTCACACGCATGGGGTCTTTCACCTGAAAAAAAATAAAGCATAAATAACACTCCTTTTCTCCTTCGCCGCAGTACGGTAAAAATGATTTAGGAAGTATTTACTATCCCGGTTACTATATACTTCAGTGGTGCTATGAAATACAAACAATTTTAACTCGCATTTTAAACATCATACAAATCTGCCTATTCATAGAATAATTTTACATAAAATCTTATCTCAATATTAAAACAAACATTTAAGTATATCTATCGTTGCTTAAGATCAAGAATTTGAATTTTTATATTTCTTCAGTACCCACTATATCTATAACTTATATATAACGGTAGACAAATAATATCACATTATGTTTTAATTAAGATGATAGTAACTATCTTATTTTATAGATAAATTTTATCTTTGTTGAAAAAATCATAAGTGACTGGCTTACCTGTGTGAGTCCTCATATGTACTATACTGAAGCCTTTACTCTTGAAAGTTTTATCACAATATTCACAAGGGAAGGATTTGACTGCATTAGAATTGTTGTGTGTTTTGATATGTTTCGTCAGCTCTCCCTGTGCGAAAAAAAAGAAGAAAAAGTTATTATTATAAATGCTAAAGTCACTCGTATCTTAACTGCTAAACATGAACATGTCTAAACTGCTGAAAAGGTTTCAATAAAATTTGGAAGAAAAAAAAATGCATCCTGTATAGGCTGTATAGGCAACGTTTAAAACGTTTGTCGACCTCGGTGGCGCAGTGGTGTAAACAGCCGACTGCTACGCTAGAGGTTCCAGGTTCGAATCCCGGTGGGGGCGGGACTTTGTGTTATTTGCAAGACGCATTGTTTCGCTTACCGGTCTTGGATGTTGTATTCTTGTCTATGTAGTATAATATCGTTGCATAGTTCCTGTGACACAAGTTCTTGCGATACTTACTACAGGGATGAGACAATGTATGTGTCGTGATGTGGTTATTATTATTATAAAAATCGACAATACTAATTATATGCTGATAAAGTATTTCTATTTCTGTATAGGAGTGGAATTCTTGTCTGCCAATGTGTTGCATGATAAATATGACCTGGGGCTCTTTAAGGCAAGAGTTATTAGGCTTCTCCTGCGTACGCATGTTCCACCTTAGACTCCCTCGCCGCTTTTCATCAGGCTGGATTGGATGGAAGTCAAATGCTTGCTAACTTTTATACATAAACTCACGCCATAATAATCTATCAAGAACGGTAGGCAGAGGTGTTAAACACCGCATTTCGCATGTTAATATTGAGTTCCAGTGTAACAGGTTGCGAGTCTGTCGCCACTATCCGGGCACAATGAGGAACATGGTAGCTACAACGTTCGCCAGGCCTACTACTACCTACTTTTATCCCCTTACTACTATCCCCTGTTACTATTTACTTTTTTTATTTATCTACTTGATTTTATTCCTATTTTTAATAAAAAAATCGAAACTGATTTTAAAACTCATTTGCTACTACTTAGAATAGACTTTCTGGGTATTTCTGGACTTTATAGGCGATACAAGGCTATTTTGATAAAACTGCAGTCTATAGTCTAGTTTACCTTAATATAAAATTTCATTCCACATATTGAGCAGACTTGATTTTTGACTCCTGTATGTCGAACTAGATGTAACTTTAGGTTGCCGGGTTGTGCGAATTTCTTATGACACTGAGGGCATTCATAGTTCTTTTCATTGTTATGTGCTTGTAGGTGTGCCTGTAAATTAAACAAAAATAATCATTATGAAGGTATTAAAAAAAGATCGTAGCCTTTGGCCTAGGAAGGGGTAGTTGACAAGCCTATGGCCTGGGGGGGGGAGTTGGCATGTGTAGTATGGGAAAAGTATTAGTTGTAGTTGAAATATTGTAGTTCAAGTCTTTTTGGGTGATAATTATACGTAGGGTACAATCGAATGTTTAAATTAATGGTATAAAAGCTCTAGAAACACTTAACTGTAGCATTTTTTCCAATATCTAGAAGGGCAGCTGCCCCTTCTGCCCCCCTTATTGGCGCTTATGTTCTCAAAGAATAACGAGGATTATGTTAATAACTTTAAAGTCAAACAACAATTGTTTATTTATCTTTGGCTTTGAGTATCATATGAAACTTTTTGAGCAACCACTTATATAAAATTTTCCACCAAGAAACTAATGATTTCAGGATTTTTTTAGGTCATTGGCATTAACTTATAGTATTTCAAAAACTAGTATTAGTACTTTCTATCTATCTTAATCATTTAAACAAAATGTTACCCTCAAGTTATGTGCCTGTGTAAACTTGGCGCCGCATATATGGCAGACGTGTTTTTTTATGCCGGCGTGAGTCAGCTCGTGGATCTTGAGGCCGCTGGTTGTTGAGAAGTTCTTGCCACATGTTGAGCACTGCCTCCTGCCAGCACCAGTGTGGACCCTGGTATGGCTCTTCAAGCTTGCGAGGGTTTGGAATGTCTTCTCACATTGCGTGCATTTTATATCTGGCTGGTAAGAAAGACAAGAAACATTATACACAATAGATATGTGCATCTGTACAATACGCGCCTATTTTTTACATTTCTTCCCCAATATTTAGAAGTAATTTCAGTGTCAGAAGTAATGGGCTACATATAATCTTCAAAAATGCAAAAACACCAATTCTATGTGGACAAACATGCTAGCTTTTATTAAGAGGGATAGTTTGTTATTTTGTATGTTGGAGCCAAACAATAACATATTAGTATTCATAGGTAAAAGCTAATCTCGTAACTATGAATCAATAAAAGAGGATTTTCAGGGTGGGTTTTTATATTTAAATGTAAAATACCTTTTTGCCAAAGTGATTTCTCATGTGTACTTCAAAACTTTCGTAGTTGTGAAATAATCTACTACATTTAGGGCATCTCATCCCCTCCTTTTTAGATTTTAAACTTTCTTCATCAATGACATTATTGTCCTTGCTTGTTAGATTACTTTTTTCTTTTTTTATTTTAACTTTCACTGATTTCTCTTTTGCTACTTTCTTTTTTCTGTAATAATAAAATAAATTTTATTATTGTTTTTTTACTCCATATGTTTTGTTAGAGACAGATGTAACCCATCACTATGTAGTACAGATGTATTCATCAGTTTGTTGGCCTTTTTGATGATGCTTAATTACGCTGCCAATAATCTAAATTAATACTTACATTGTATATTTCTTAAAAGATGATGATCCCATTGTCATTATCAATTAACATTTATAAAAACCCAGAACATTTATTATTTTCTTTGGAAAGAAAAGCATCTGAACTGATTTTTCTTATTGCAATTCACACAGTTTAGTTTAGTTGCAAAAAAGTGCATTGTTTTTTCCAAATTACTTCTATAAAATATTTGACTATCTAAATACTGATACTTTTGATAAATTAATATTTTGATAAAATTAATAATCAAGAATTTGCTACTCTGATACTTTATATATACTTAATGTTGCAAATATGCAACATTACAAAAAAATTGTAGAAAAGTAGCCATTTATCTAATTTGCATCCTTTAAATACATAATAAATTTTATTTATTGATGATGGTAGCAAGTATTGGTTTGTTAGATACCAATTATTAATTACTAAATGCTTACTTTGTTTTAGTTTTTGATTTCATTTCATTCTTTATCACAATCAGTTTTTCATCTTCAGAGGTGTAAGGTTCAGGAGACATGTAAGTTTCATTATAATCTGTATCTGCAAATGTTAACATGTCTGTTTCACTATTTACTTCTTCTATTTTTACCTGTAATATAAGGAAAACATATAAAAAAATAATTTTATAATCTTTAACTGCACCTGCAACATAAAATTTTACTATCTGAACTTAACAGGCCGAGTCAATGTTTGTGTTTTGATGTGATTATTATTAATTGATAGGATATTTAAAATCAATTTGAACTTATAACTTACCTCTACAGTTGTACTATGCTGTTTTAATACAATATCTGATCTTAATACAGCCTGTTTGAAATAATAAAGTTTGTTCAAAAGATCAAGGCATATTTCACATATTAATCGCGGCAGCTTATCCTCATCTGAAATCTAACGAAAACAAATCGTAAATTATTGTTTATAGTTTTTGTAAATAACAACCAACAAACAAATTACCTCTACTGAAGTGCAAAACTTAAATATTTCTGAAGTTGAAACTAAAAATATATCTTTCATTATTAAACCTTCCGATAAACATGCCCGACATATTTTCGAGAAGTCAAAGGTAGTTGACATATTTTTTAATTAAATTACACTAAATAAACAATCTCTTTAAGTTATTAAATATTTATTGTTGATTTTCGAAAGAATATTGTAAACGCGAAGAGGTCATCGACTTTTCAGTTGTCAATGTCAAGTGTCATCAAACGTCATAATTTTTTTATCAAAAGGCAAGGAATTAGTCTCCATGGTGAGAAATAAGATTACAAAAAGAAGTTGTTTTATTAAGACCTTTTGTATGGTTTAACATTGATTGAGAGCTCCTACACTGTCAATATTATCACAAGATAAACGGTATCTCGATCAATGATCGCGTAATATTGACGGTATCTCTATACTATTTCAACGTATTTTTATATCACGATACGATATTGATAGTGTGCCACATGAGTAAAAAATGAAAATACTGACTGGGATGAGAGGAAGCTCTCGTAATCACATTCTTTGACAATTCAAAGAAATCCTGGCAACGACATCTTCATGTTTTAAAGTTACGTTATGAAATGTTTGTTATTTTTCTGTTTGCGAATTCGTAAGGGGCTGTGATGTTTTTTTAACATTTTTTAACCCCACCCTCCCCCATGGTGATACGTGTTGAGGTTTAAGACTTCCCCCCCACTGTCCATACCAAAACTCACGTGTATTTTGTAGCACCTACAAAGAATCTAAAATTTTATATTATTTTTAAGTACCGGTATAAAGTATAATGTAAGCCTATTCTAGAAAATTAAGGGCCATAATAAAAATGTCTAGACAGAAAGGTTGCAGGTTGTTTTTGACTGGCATAAAAATAAAATTAAAGGAATGGTGTAATCATGCGAAAATCATATATTGTATTATTACATGAACATATTTAATGTACATTGTCCTCCGACCACGGATTAGCAAGACTTTCTTCAACACTAACAACTGGTTCACAACATCTTTCGGTTTAGAAATCAAGCATTTGACGAAAATTAAATTATATTTTACTATACCCCCTCCCCCCTGTGATATTTCGTGATTTTTACCGAACCCCTCCCCCCCTTTCGAACCTCACGTGATTAATGGACAGCCCCTAAGCAGTTACAAAAGGATTTAATTTATTGTCAATTTTAGTACAAGGCTTTCGACTACTTAAAAAGTTGAAACGATTGTACGTATGTATGTAAGGAAACATCTAAATGAGTTTGATCAGAAATAATGATAAATTAC
Organism: Choreutis nemorana; assembly: GCA_949316135.1. Classification (NCBI taxonomy): domain Eukaryota; kingdom Metazoa; phylum Arthropoda; class Insecta; order Lepidoptera; family Choreutidae; genus Choreutis; species Choreutis nemorana. The sequence continues at coordinate 9,930,149 of OX438598.1, forward strand.
GTATTCCTACAGTTAAAACTAGTAAGTCATTTATTGGAAATTGTGTCCGTTTTATAAAAAATTCCAAGTAATGTAACAGAAATGTCAGATATTAAATTTAAGCAATATGTTAAACAAATTTTAATTAAGAAGGCTTACTATAAAATTCAAAATTGAGTAGAGAATAAAGATATATGGAAGTAATTTAATTAGCTGCACAGGTTTATCTAATTGACAGTTGGAGTGTAGCTAGAATTATTATGTTGAAAAATTGTAATTTGTAGTAGAAAATATTGTATTCGAATATTGAAAAAAGCAACTACGGAGGTTTCTTGCCGGATTCCTCCCCATAGAAATAGCATTCCGATCCCGTGGTAGTAAAAAAATGACGATTTGAAAGTGCTTGTTTAAATCTATTCGAATAAAAAACATTTTGACTTTGTAGAAGGAATTAAAAAATAATTTTAAATTAAGTTAATTTATTTGTAAGAATAATCTCGCTTTGATTATCTGAACTTAATGAAGGTTTTAAAGTTTTAACATGCCCTTTTATGTGTTGGTTTAAAGCTGCTTTTTGTATGAACGCTTTATTGCAATATTGACATTTATGGGGTTTTTCTCCTGTATGAATCATTCTATGGTTATAAAGGTGACTCCTTGCCACAAAAGTTTTTGGACAATATTCACAAGCATGAGGTCTTTCACCTGAAAAAGAAAAAATATAGCAATTATATCTGAAATGAATGGTCTATGGTGCTAGCTAAGCTACTAAAACTATTTTCGACTTGTGCAAGTTAATCATATTTTTCTTTAAAAATGCTTGGACATAACATTTCATTTATCAGCACGTTCTTAACATTAAAGTTATTTTGTACTTTGATTGAAAAATTAAGACTTTATAATTTAGCAGAGAGCTATAACATCTTCATCTCTTCACGTGCAACGTATTGTCGGTGCTCTTGTCGTTACAGACATCAATAGGCGACGGTATCACTTTCCATCAGGTAAACCGTGTGCTTGTATGCCCATGATGTTATACAACTACATACACAGTCAGGTCCAACTACATATACAGTAAAAACTTTTCTTTTAGAATGCTGGCCACAAAAAAGTTTATTGAATTCGAATTTCGAATTGTTCATGAAAATAAAAATGTATACTTTTTAGAATTTTACTCATTTTTTAATATGGAGTGGACGCTTAAAGAAGACCGTGTTGCAGTTATTGCTTTGCATCGTTGCGGTTACGCGTCAATTCAAATTTTTGACATACTGAAAAATTTGAATAACACCAAAAGATGCGATTATCGTACCATCAAACGATACAATTAAGACTCTAGTGTAGATGACAGGTCAAGAAGTGGTCGCCTTCGGTCTGTTAGGACTCCAGCAGTGATAAAAGCTGTGAAGGCGCGAATTCAAAGAAATCCCAAACGTAAGCAGAAACTGTTGGCCCTGCAGATGGGGTTAAGCAGAACCACGGTGAAAAGGGTGTTAAATGAAGACTTAGGGCTTCGGGCATATCGAAGAAAAATAGGAGATCGTTTGAATGCTCGTCTAATGGACCTGAGACTGAAGAGATGCCGCGCTTTGTTGAAGCGGTAGGCGGGATTCGGTTCCAGATTTGAATCCGTTAGATTACAAGATATGGCAACACTTGGAGGAAAAGGCGTGCTCAAAGCCTCATCCTAATTTAGAGTCACTCAAGACATCCTTGATTAAGGCAGCCGCCGATATTGACATGGACCTCGTTCGTGCTGCGATAGACGACTGGCCATGCAGATTGAAGGCCTGTATTCAAAATCATGGAGGTCATTTTGAATAAACTTTAGTGTCTTAAGAATCTATGTTTTGTTATGTTCATTTTGGTATATAAATGGTTACATAATGAATAAACTTGTTTCAATTATTTTAAATTAAACATGTGACAGAATTTATGACCTGACTAGGTAGTTAAGAATATACTACATAGTTAAGAATACTACATCCATGACGAGAAAGCGAAACAATGCGTCTTGCAAATGACACAAAGTTTCGCCCCCAGCCGGATTCAAACCCGGAACTTGTGTACTTGCGTAGCAACCAGCTGTTACACTAATGTCTCATAAGGTCAGGTAGGGGAGAAATGATTAAAACGTAAGATAACCTTTTCTATTAAAACTTATAGTTAACTAACCGGCTTCGCAAAATTAACATTGTGATAGTCCCGTATTTAAATAGAAACTAAAAATTTAAATTGAAAGAACATTTTTGTTTACAAAACGTACCAGTATGTGTCCTCAGATGAACAATTTGGAATCCTTTATTTTTGAATGACTTATCACAAAATTCGCATGGAAACGATTTGATTGTCGAGTGTGACTTTACATGTTTTGTTAGTTCACCCTGTAATTTATAAAAATAATGTAAGCACAATGGAAAACACAAAATGGGCAAACACTTTAATATACCTGCCATCAAAGTAGAGACTACATAAGTTATTTTTATTTTTATTTCAAGTTAAAACATGCTCTAATACTGAAGAACTGCGAGAAGTTTAGACCAATATTTAAAGATTCTGAGATTTCGCACGCTTGCGTGACGTCACCGGTTGTCTGCCCGAGCTTACGGATGGGAATATTCTCGTTTAATCCTCATAGTGGGAAATTAGATGGAAACTTTATAAAAATATTATAAATACTAGTTGCAATCAAATGAACAAATATCTGTTTGTCTGAAGTGTATTTGTATGAAAACAATTAAGAATGTTGTATGTGTATTGCGTTCATATAAATTTACTGTACCATTCTATTTTTCAATTGGTCCAAAATAGTACGTATATTTTTAATTAAAGTTTCCATGCAATTTCCGTTTTTGGGAATATTACTGGGAATAAAGAGCGACCCATGCAGGCATGGGCGTTACAACAGCCATGTTTAATGTCAGGAAAAAATGAAAACGCTTTAATCGTCGTAATTTTTGTAGTTTTTTTGGCATTTTTAAAAGAAAAAAAAAACGCTTGTCTACTCCATTCATAGCTGACGGAACCACATTACATTGTAAATTATCCTTCTAAACCTCTATAATTCTAACAGATTCATCAGTCCAGTTCATTGACATATTTAATAGTTTCTATATAGGGTAAAAGGAACAGAACAAAAAATCTTACCCTGCTGTAAAACTTCATGCCACAAGTGGAACATACTTGATTCTTGACTCCTGTGTGCCTGACTAAATGCAGCTTCAGATTACCTGGTTGGGCAAACCTCTTGTGACACTGTGGGCATTCATAATTCTTCTCATTATTATGTGCTAGTAGGTGTGCCTGTAAAACACGTGTTTTTTCTAGTTGAAAATAAATTGCTCATGGCCATTACTATTATCTTATCAGCCTTAAAAGTATTCAAACATGAAAATAACATAAATCATAAAGGGTTAACGCATTTTTTAATATGTAAAAATACATTGAATTGATGACATCTTTTTTTTTATTGATTTTTTTTTTTAGTAATTTATAGTATGAAGAATTATAGAAAGTATGTACCTAATAATGCTATATTACCTTCAAATTGTGACTCTGCGTGAACTTGGCTCCGCATATATGACAAATATGTTTCTTGACGCCAGCATGGGTTAGTTCATGTCGTTTCAGTACACTCAGGGTGGCAAAGTCTTTACCGCACAGCTGACACTGCCGCTTCCTAACACCTGTGTGTACCCTCTCATGGCTGCGTAAATTTGCTACTGTATCAAATGTTTTGGTGCAGTGAACACATTTTATATCTGGCTAAAATATTAGAAGTTTTTAGTGTATATCATATTTACAAAGACTCCTACATTACCACAATGTGCCCTGAGCATTCTCATAGGAGCATATATATGGAGCAATGGTCATGGTTTACCACAAGGCATTGAGCAAATTTTTCGTTTCAAGTGCGTTTTTGGTCTTTGAGCTAATATGTATACTTGGAAAATGATTAAATTTTGTTTAAAAATTAAATTTCTAATGAAATTATATTTTTAAATACCATTTCCAATTGTTAGACAATAATAGGCATATTGAAAGATAATATGTATTAGCAATACAGGATGAGATAAAAATGTTATGGGCCAATTCATATCTAATAGCATGGAAGTAATGCCACTAAGTATGTAATGTGGAGTGTTAATAAATAAATCATGCTTGGATGTTTGAACTCAGGAACAAAGTCACAGAAAAACACAAGTATTAAAAAAATCTATGGATCAGTTTTCTACATTGCAGGTAGTTTTCTAAATTATACCTTTTTCCCAAAGTGCAATCTCATGTGTGCTTCAAAACTGTCATACTTGTGAAATAATTTCCCACATTTATGACACCTCATAGCATCCTTTTTAATCTTTAAGATTTTGCTATTCAATTTTGATAGCTTCCTATTTTTCGTTTTTCCTTTTGTCCTTAAATAATAAAATATATTTTTGTATATGTATTAGATATTTATAAACACTGCAGAAACTGTCTGTGTTTATGAATTATGTTATAAATACAGTTGAATTAATAAGAAGCGTAAGTACATCCTTAATTTTTGTATATCAATCTCACTCAAGCCTACCAGAGGTATGTGTTGAATGTTGATCTAGAAAATAACTCTGGTGAAAGCAAATCAAGTAATATCAACTATATAATGTATCATGTATTACAACAGAAGATATAACAAAGTACACATGGTTAACTATCAACATGATCCTCTTTTGCTATTTATGATTCAACTTAGGGATTTAATGTGTTTTTGATGAGGTAACCATGCCTGCATTAAGATAAATTTAAATATCCTAAATAAAGGTATCACATTTGAAGTGTTCTTACTTTTGTTTTTGTTTGCAAAGGTCTGATAGTTGATAATCCTCATTGTTGTGGATTTCAGAGTGTACAAAAGTTATCTCTACTGGGTATATATCATAAGCTCTAATTTCTTCTTTGTGGTTACTGCTATCTTCTTCTTTAATTTTAATATCATCTTTTACCTGTAAAATTGTTTTAATATCTTTTAGTTTTATCTTTTTTCACTGTGCTACATCATATTCCAAACATATTTTGAAATACAAAACAAAGATTGAATAACCAAAAATATTAACACATATTGAATCAAATAATTCACACAATCACAGTCAACTATTTGCCACTATGAAGTCTCTAAGGAATTGATTTCAGTTTCACAAAAACTCCTCTGATACAGTATTGAGTAAGAAATTACCTGTATTGTGCATAGCTCTTTCAAAATATTATTTGACTTTATTACTTGTAGTTTGAAAGACCTAACATGATGAAGTGAATCAAGACAGCTTTGACAAATGTTCTGAGGGAAATCATCTTCCTTGGAAATCTGAAATATAAATAATAATATTAAAAAGTTTACAAAAAATAGTGAAATGAAGCTTCTGCAGCAACTTTTCACATAATTCTATGGAATCCAGAATTTTAGGAATGTTAATGTAAATTAAAATTGTAAAATTGAACTACCTAATTATGATTGTCAACGAAAAAATTACCTCAACAGAAGTGCAATAGAAAAACGTTTCAATAGAACAAGAAGAAAACAGATTTAACAGGGTACTTTTCTCTTGTAAACATGCCCGGCATATTCGATCGAATTTTGGATATCCTTCCATTTTATAGAATTCTTCCAATCCATTCCTCTTTTTACTGCACTACACTTGAAGCATCTTCAATGAGATCATTGGACATTATACAAAAGTTTTATTTATAATTTTCAATCTTGAACAATGTTTTTATTTTGTTACCTGATTTTTCAAACTGAAATGAAAAAAGCAATGTTGATATTTTTATACAGCCCCAAGAAACTTTTATATTTTTTTAATATATCTTTGGCGATTTACAGGTTGAAAGGCAGATTGTTTTTTCTTCATTTAAAGTAAATTAACAATGAAATAAGATAAAATTTTGATTATTTGAAAAAAGTAAAAGAAATAAAATATAGGATTTGAAATTGGACATAAAGTTTCGTATTATATAAATTATTCTTGTAATAGTTATCATTAGGTATTATTGAAAATTACTGAACCAAACAACAATGCATCCATGCAGCAAATGCTGATATGAAATATGATAAGAACTATGCTGCACAATGGTATAACTAAAAGGTAAAAGGTAATGGTAAAGGTAAGTATTTTTCTGTATTATTTTCTATTTAATCAAAAAATCTAAATATTCAAGTATTTAGGCAGAAGCTACATTTGTTACCAAAAAGGTAGTTAGACTTATTTTGTACAGTGTGCAAAAAAATATTTGATTTCAAGACTGACATTTTTGAAGTACAATTATAATTTTTCATAGCACCTACTAGGTATTTAATATATTGACAACATCATTTTATTCGCCAATAATATTTATTTTCGAGTTAGGTAGATTCGTACATGTCTAAGTATGTAAGTATTTAATATAATCGACGAAAATAATTTAGGTACAACTGTTAAGCATTTTTGAGTAGGTAGTTAAACTACATATCACCATTAAATTATGTCAATTGTTTATCTTGGTACATCCAAAGAAATCTATTTAACTGTTCTGATAAATTTGTACTAACAAAGGGACATAGATAAGTGTAAAGGTGTTAAATGCATTTCATTATAAGAAATCTAAACTTGTTTCATTTTATTGTAATTGTTAATTTGGTTGTCTAATGGAATGTATCAGTAATTGGCAAATATCTAAATACATACCAATTTTTTAAAATTTGCATTTTGTCATTTCATAGTAAGTAGTTGTAAAATTTCTGCTTACCTATTTTTTGCTAAAATGTACCACTACTTTAAGTTCGCCTTGTAATTTTAACATTTGTCTACTTTTGCTCATGTTGTGGGTAAAACGATCAGTCAGGTTGGTTTCAATGGCTTGACATTCGTAGTTAAAAGACGACACATCACCAAACATCGGAACCATACCTGGGTAATCAGCTGTGAAAAGTTGTATGCATACCTACATAATATCCGATCCAGTGTTGTTTTTGATCAGTAGAATCAAGGTTAAGCATATTTTTATGTCCGATAAGAAACGTGAAAAAGGTGTATAAAAATAAAATCGTTTAAAAGAATACTTAGTTGCCGTTTAAAGTAAGACAAATTTATTTCTCAAGGTTATATAAAATAGACCACGCATCAAAGAAATGATGTGAATGTGACTCAATAAATAAAAATATAAACGTTCTAGGTAGGGCATCACTTATCATGAAATAAAACATCCTGTAAAACAATAGCTATCGATAATTAAACGTTAAAGTTTCAGTCATAAAACCACAGTGCATTTGCTAACACTTGCTTATCGGCACCTACGCTTTGTAATGTCAATTAAAATGAAAAACCCTTGTGTACCGGTTCAAAATATTCCAAACGACAAACGAATCAATGACCTCGGCTGCCATTTTCAAGAAGAATTTGGAAGTAAGCCTTCATTTTTTACAAGAGTACCAGGCCGAGTAAATTTAATTGGAGAGCACATCGATTATTGTGGATATCCAGTGTTGCCCATGGCACTGGAACAAGATATATTAATTGCAGTGGGAGTTTTTGAAAAATCAGAGCTGGTTTTAAGGAACACTAACAAATCATACGTTAATTTTGATTTGGCCATTACATCTTTTCAAGAAATAACAATAGTTCCAGATGAGAATGGAAAACCATTTTGGTATAATTATGTTTTATGTGGAATAAAAGGAGCTCTGGATTATTTAAAAAACGCACCCGTCAAAGGAGTGAAACTTTTTATTGATGGGAATATCCCACCTGCATCTGGTTTATCTAGTTCTTCAGCGTTAGTGAGTGCATCATTTTTGTCATATTTGTTTGCTAACAATATTAATTTAAGAAAAAATGAAATTGCGTCATTATGCGCATCTAGTGAACGCTATATAGGCACTCAAGGAGGTGGAATGGATCAAGCTATTGCCTTTCTTGCAGAAGAAAATTGTGCTCAATACATAACATGGGATCCATTAAATGCTTCCCCCATTGGTCTTCCCGAAGATGCCGCTTTTGTCGTTGCCCATAGTTTAGCCGAAGCGAACAAAGCAGCTACCAACGATTTTAATAGAAGAGTAATTGAATGTCGGCTAGCAGCTAGAATTTTAGCTGGTTCAAGTAGTGAACACAAAATAATTACCTTGAGCGCTGTTCAGAAAAAATTGGGAAAGAGTTTAGAGGAAATGATTAATTTAGTTTCTGAAAATTTACCGAAAGAAATTTATACAAAGAGCGATGTTTGTCGTCTGTTGGAAATAAGTGAAGAGGAACTGAATGAATACTATTTAACGTCTAATACGTCTCACTTAACTGAATTTAAGTTGAAACAAAGAGCATTGCATGTCTACCAAGAAGCTTTAAGAGTAGAAAATTTTCGAAGAATCTGTTTAGAGTCGACTGGAAAAATTAAGTCCAGTAACGGAACTAATGGTACGAAACGCCAAAATGGTGACATTGAACTCAACGATGACCTTAGTGCTCTCGGTCACTTAATGCGGTCTAGTCATGAAAGCTTAAAGAATCTTTACGAGTGCTCACACAAAAATTTAGATCGTTTAGTAGATCTCTCACAAGAGATAAACGTGTATTCTCGTTTAACTGGAGCAGGCTGGGGTGGGTGTATTGTTGCGCTATGTAACAAAAAAGACGTGGAAAAGTATAAAGATTATTTAAAAACAAACTTTTATGAGAATTTTTGTAGTGTACCTAAAAACAAAAGCGATTTGTATGTTTTCTCTACGAAACCAAATTTTGGTGCCATTATATATCAAAACAATAAGTAACTTTAAACAACCTACATGTATTATGCCTTTTTAACAAATATTTGTAGCAATAAAACATACATTTCTTTAAATTTGTGAAATATAAGTATGAAACAAAGCATTCCTGTAAGAAAATAGAATATAATCATAAATCGAGGGCATTTATTGCATTTATATAGTTGCTTTAAAACAATGCTAAAGTTATTATTTTGTTTAATTTGAAAAATAAAATAGATTTAATTTTGAACGGTTTATTTTATACATTTTAAGACCATCTTTCAGAAACGTGATTTTTTGTTAACTGTACATATCTGTGTGTTAAGAACTAAGCTGCGGTTGTCGTAAATAAAAAATTGGTTTATATTGCAGGAAGTTTTATGTTTTTAAATATAACTACATATAAAAATCTAAACATTCAAATGATTTGAGAAGTATTTCCGATATACATCTTATGTGAACGAAAACGCGGGAAGTGAGTACGATCCCATGTACTTGTTTGATCTACGAGAATCATTTAATGAGAGTACCTAAGTACCGATGTATTTCAATTTTTACTATTCATGTAAAGCTTTGAATGTAAAGGTACTATTTATTAAGGTATGTTTATAAAATTACTGACGTAATTTATAAATCAATTTATTTTCTAATAGTGGGTAGATATAGTAACAATCCACCAAACCAAATGGAACATAATTTTAAATTAACCTATAATTTTACTTGACCTATTTTTTTATTTATTTTATACAACATCATGGGCAAACAAGCACACGGTTCACCTGACGAAAAAGTGATACCGCCGCCTATTGACACCCCTTGATGTCTAGAACGCCAAAAGTACCGCCAAAAGGTTGCCCATGTAGAGGTAAAGATGTTATACCTCTCGTGCGGATAATTTCACTGGCTCTCCAATCCCTCGAACCGAAACACAGCGAACTGTTTCATGGAAGAAATAGAAAGCTGGTTGGTACCGATCCAGACGATCTCGCACGTAGATTTAATACCTGTAAAAAACCTTCGTTCGATAGTAGGTGAGTGGCTTCTTATTATTACACTACAAATTGTAAATATTTTAACTATATAGGTAGGTACCCATAGATTACCTAAATCACTTAATGCATTTATATCAGCAGTAGCAGTGGCGGATCTAGGAATGAAGTTTGAGGGGGGCTAGTGAGTTCACTCTCTAATAAAATGACGGACCTTTTTTTTAGAAACTCTTTTGTGGGGTCTTGAGCCCCTTAGCCCCCCCCTGTATCCGTTAGTGTTTAATAGTTACAAAAAGTTTAGGGGACAAGATCTTGTAGAGCCATCGTATTGGCATATAACAGCTGCGGCATAATTATAAATTGTTATCGCCTTTTGTCATTTCTTCCATAAGCAACAAATTATGGAATAATATGGGAATTACAATAAAATAAAGATAATTTTTTGGAGCGCATAACGCTCTTTGCCTTATCAAAGAGTGAGTAAATCAAAAAAATAATGTCAAAAATTTGAAGTTTAAAATTTGAGGTTATTTTCGTAGTTTTATAACAAGAAATAAAAAATAATCTTAAAAATCTCAGTTGAATCTTCTCCTTTTTTAAGAAACGTGGTAAGTGTACAATCTATATTAAAAAAATAATACTCATTATACCTACTTTCAAAATCTGACATCTCTTGTTTTTCAAAGCCAGCCAATGAACTGAAAGAATGACAGTGTCTCAGGTATTTGCAACCATAAATGTTTTAACAATGATAACATAGAAAATATTCTGTAATTGTTTTTTCCCTGATTTCTGATAACTCCGTTCTTGTTAACTTTATTTTGTAGTTGTTCAAAACAAAGAAAACTTTATTTATGTTTTTAATATTGCATCATTCAAGTATATTCAATACGTTTCCAATTTTAACATATAATAGAGTGCATGAGTTTAAATCTCAGCCTATAAATATATTGCAATAAATAATTTCTTTATTTTTATTAACACTAGCAGTGTCGGAAGGACTCTAGTCCCCAAGACAAACTAGCAGAACTGACAACTGCTCAGAAAAGAAGGATCCGGAGAAAAAGGCTGCAAGCAGCAAGAAACTGTACAGGACCCATTAGATATACTAATAAAGAACACAACATATTAGAAAATCTTTATAATACCTCAGCTGTGCCAGAAACTATATGTCTAGGTTGTACTCCTAATAAGACTGCTAATGTTACAAATAGTATAATAAAAGATAGCAATATGTCTTCAAAGGAAGCTCCATCTCAGTCCAAAACAAGAGATGATGTGATAGCTGCTAGAGAAGCAAAGAAACTAGCTAAACAAAAAGGTAAAGCTAAAAATGATGCACAAAACACTGACAAGCCTGAAGCAACAGCAGTCATTGAAACTAAACCTATCAATGTAAAAGCTAATGAAAGTATATCTAAGGATGAAGTTGATAAAGCCTCAATAAAAGTAGAAACAATTACTGCTGATAAAAAAGCAGTTTTAGAAGCGAGAGCTGCAAAAAAAGCAGCTAAACAAGCTAAAAAAGGTGTAGGTTTGAGTAATGATGGAATCAACAAAGATTTGACTCCAAAAGATGTTGTAGAAACACTTAAAGACATAGTTAATGTTGCAAAAGAAGTTCAACAAGTTACAGCTAAAGTAAATGCTATTCATTTAGAAGAAAAAAAGGTTAGTTTTTAAAACAAGTATTTTTTTAATTTTCTGTTCAATTATAATTTATACCAGAAGGTTATTTAAAAAAATTAAGGTAAATAAACTGAAGACAAAGGTTTGTTATATTATAAATAAGAAGGTGATATTTATATATTTAAGTTAAGTATAACTTATGATGTTGATTGGAATTAAAATTTATAGCCTGAAGAATCTAGTAAAAGTAAGGCAGAACTTAAAGCAGAAAGGAGAGCAAAGCAAGAGGCCCAGAGAGCAGCGAAGCAAGCTTCAATGCAGCAAACAGTGGCAAAACCCAGTGCAGATGCTCCTGCTAAGACTACTGAAACTAAAGTTAAAGAGGTGGGCTTTTGCTAAGATTTTGAAAGCTTCAAGTACAAGAATAAGTAGTTTGAGTGTAGGAAGTTCATAAGAATGATTCAACCTATATACTTGTTTTGTTGTAAGAGTTTGAATTATGATTGTTGTTTACAACATATTGGATTGTATTACAAGATAAAATATTGGCATAGAAGTTAGGCTCAAGTCTATGTGTTATTTTGATGAATAAAAGGTATGTAGACAAACATATACAAAACACACAACATGTAAACATTATTATATGCAAATGATCCAAGTCCAACTGATTTATGTGGAATCTGTTCTTACTATTTAATTTATCAGTATATTTTACATTTTGTACAGTTTTAAATGAAGAAATAGAGATTTTGTTTTGTATACTTATCTGAATCCTTAATAAATCTTGCCTTATAGGAGAAAGTGTCTAAACCTAGAACATTAGAGAAGAGTAGAACTAAACCACAACTCAGTAACAGAGAGAACTGGTTCCAGCATCTATACTCAGAGCAAGAGAAGGTGCCATTGAAAAATATTCCCATTAATTCCAAGTAAGTGGCAGGAATAATTCTTCATTTATTTCTGGAATATTGCTTTTATTTTTATAAAATGGTGCTTACTTATTTTTTTAAATACAATTTCATGGCCAAGCAAGCAAATGATCCACCTGATGGAAAGTGACATACTAGGTATAGAGATGAAAACAATAAAATATTGGTGTACCAAATTAAATTTAAATTAGTACAGCCGTAAGAAACTTCCAAACTTTCGTAATGTAAGTATAATATTATTGTAGTACTAATTAATATGTGTTTTTGTTAGTTTGCACCCTGCCATTGTCAAGCTAGGTGTTCAACTAGCGACCAGAGTGGTAACAGGCTCCAATGCAAGATGTATAGCCCTTTTGGATGCACTAAAAAAGGTATATTTTATGTAAAACAGATATCTGTCACAATAATACATACTGTTAATACAAATCGATTTTTTATAAGTAGTTACAAATGTTATTGACTTTAATTTGTACTAGACATTTATTCCTACTGGGGAAAACTCACTGAACCCAATCTTGTATATTTTGTCTAAAAAACATTGACTTACTTGGAAAATCTATCCAAGTGGCTAGCTCATGATCTACTTCTAGATTATATTTAATTAATGAAAGGTTGAGTGTTAATGAGTAATCTAAAAAGATGCTTAAAAATCAAAATTTGCCTCTAGAGGATTTATATTTATATATATAAATTTTGTTTATTGTACAGATGGTAACAGACTACAGTTTGCCCGCTAAGACGGAGTTCGCGCGAGGGCTCGAGTCCCACCTGGCTTCGAGCCTGGACTTCCTGTGGGCGATGAGGAAGCCGTCAGCCGCACAAACCAACGCCGTCAAATACTTCAGACATCATCTCACGCAGCTGCCGAATAATGTCGACGTCCTTGACGTAAGAAACATACACGAGCCACTTTGACATTTATAAATTTCAGCATGAATAATTATTATTATGATAGGGATTAATGAGAATTATATTAATTTTACAATATGTATTAATCATTTTTATTGATTTATTTTGTTATCAATTTAAAGTATTTCTGTTCAGCAAACGTAAAAATTGAGGGATAGAACTTACGTGGTTTTTATTGACTCGTAAAAAATAAAAATAAATGCATTTATTTCTTGCAAAATTTACAAACCAAAAGCAGACTGTTGATTAAAGATAAGAACTAGTAATAAATTGTTTAATTAAACAAATTGTGTTGTGCACAGGCAAAGAAGAGTTTGCATGAAGAGATTGACCGTTACGTTCGAGAACAAATCGACATGGCGGGCGAGGCGATAAGCATTGCCGTGCGAAACAAGATATCCGATGGAGACAACATACTTACCTATGGATGGTCAGTACTTTTTACATTCTTATTTATCTCACTCATATCGGTATAGCAACATAATCGCATAAAGGATTGGTTATAAAGTAAAATGCTACCTTTTCGGTTTTAAAATGAAATAATCTGTCAGGATTTTGGTTTAATTTAAGTGAGAACCTTTTATTTTTCTCCTTCACATAGTCCATATTTGTGTTTCAAACAAAATATGGCAAAAAAGTATGATGGTTGTCAAAAAGTACCACTTGATTTATGGCGTGCGGCTAAGGCGGACTTAGCTATATTAAAATATATATATATCTTAGTCACGTTCACCATAACCTTTAAGGGTTATTGTTATAGTTAGTGTCATAGTAGGAAGACGGGTAGTTTAATATAATTACCCGACTACGACGAAGCAAAAACGAGGGTTATGATTTTGACCGGTGTGGATGTATGTATGAATGTTCTTCTGTTCCCACATAACTTTTAAACATCTTATCATAAATTGACAATTGAGGTAGCGATAGATGTGAAATGATCGTCCGTTGGTTATAGGCTATTACGTTACATTAAATGGAGTAGGGCGCCCTTTATAGGACATACAGTTATGAACAAAAAACTTTTTTTGTGCAATATGATCGTGATTGATTTGTATTATATGATGTGCAGTTCATCCCTCATCGAGCGCATCCTAGTGGAGGCGTGGTGCAGCGGGCTGCGCTTCCACACTGTGGTGGCGGGACAGCGCCTGGCGCGCGGCGCCGCCACCGACATGCTGCGCCGCCTGCGCGCGCGCGGGCTCGCCGCCACCTATGTGGACATCACCGCGCTCAGCCACGTCATGCAACACGTACGTATTGTGTTTCAGTGGAGGCGTGGTGCAGCGGGCTGCGCTTCCACACTGTGGTGGCGGGACAGCGCCTGGCGCGCGGCGCCGCCACCGACATGCTGCGCCGCCTGCGCGCGCGCGGGCTCGCCGCCACCTATGTGGACATCACCGCGCTCAGCCACGTCATGCAACACGTACGTATTGTGTTTCAGTGGAGGCGTGGTGCAGCGGGCTGCGCTTCCACACTGTGGTGGCGGGACAGCGCCTGGCGCGCGGCGCCGCCACCGACATGCTGCGCCGCCTGCGCGCGCGCGGGCTCGCCGCCACCTATGTGGACATCACCGCGCTCAGCCACGTCATGCAACACGTACGTATTGTGTTTCAGTGGAGGCGTGGTGCAGCGGGCTGCGCTTCCACACTGTGGTGGCGGGACAGCGCCTGGCGCGCGGCGCCGCCACCGACATGCTGCGCCGCCTGCGCGCGCGCGGGCTCGCCGCCACCTATGTGGACATCACCGCGCTCAGCCACGTCATGCAACACGTACGTATTGTGTTTCAGTGGAGGCGTGGTGCAGCGGGCTGCGCTTCCACACTGTGGTGGCGGGACAGCGCCTGGCGCGCGGCGCCGCCACCGACATGCTGCGCCGCCTGCGCGCGCGCGGGCTCGCCGCCACCTATGTGGACATCACCGCGCTCAGCCACGTCATGCAACACGTACGTATTGTGTTTCAGTGGAGGCGTGGTGCAGCGGGCTGCGCTTCCACACTGTGGTGGCGGGACAGCGCCTGGCGCGCGGCGCCGCCACCGACATGCTGCGCCGCCTGCGCGCGCGCGGGCTCGCCGCCACCTATGTGGACATCACCGCGCTCAGCCACGTCATGCAACACGTACGTATTGTGTTTCAGTGGAGGCGTGGTGCAGCGGGCTGCGCTTCCACACTGTGGTGGCGGGACAGCGCCTGGCGCGCGGCGCCGCCACCGACATGCTGCGCCGCCTGCGCGCGCGCGGGCTCGCCGCCACCTATGTGGACATCACCGCGCTCAGCCACGTCATGCAACACGTACGTATTGTGTTTCAGTGGAGGCGTGGTGCAGCGGGCTGCGCTTCCACACTGTGGTGGCGGGACAGCGCCTGGCGCGCGGCGCCGCCACCGACATGCTGCGCCGCCTGCGCGCGCGCGGGCTCGCCGCCACCTATGTGGACATCACCGCGCTCAGCCACGTCATGCAACACGTACGTATTGTGTTTCAGTGGAGGCGTGGTGCAGCGGGCTGCGCTTCCACACTGTGGTGGCGGGACAGCGCCTGGCGCGCGGCGCCGCCACCGACATGCTGCGCCGCCTGCGCGCGCGCGGGCTCGCCGCCACCTATGTGGACATCACCGCGCTCAGCCACGTCATGCAACACGTACGTATTGTGTTTCAGTGGAGGCGTGGTGCAGCGGGCTGCGCTTCCACACTGTGGTGGCGGGACAGCGCCTGGCGCGCGGCGCCGCCACCGACATGCTGCGCCGCCTGCGCGCGCGCGGGCTCGCCGCCACCTATGTGGACATCACCGCGCTCAGCCACGTCATGCAACACGTACGTATTGTGTTTCAGTGGAGGCGTGGTGCAGCGGGCTGCGCTTCCACACTGTGGTGGCGGGACAGCGCCTGGCGCGCGGCGCCGCCACCGACATGCTGCGCCGCCTGCGCGCGCGCGGGCTCGCCGCCACCTATGTGGACATCACCGCGCTCAGCCACGTCATGCAACACGTACGTATTGTGTTTCAGTGGAGGCGTGGTGCAGCGGGCTGCGCTTCCACACTGTGGTGGCGGGACAGCGCCTGGCGCGCGGCGCCGCCACCGACATGCTGCGCCGCCTGCGCGCGCGCGGGCTCGCCGCCACCTATGTGGACATCACCGCGCTCAGCCACGTCATGCAACACGTACGTATTGTGTTTCAGTGGAGGCGTGGTGCAGCGGGCTGCTGAAAAGGTAACCTACCTT
This sequence comes from Choreutis nemorana, assembly GCA_949316135.1. Lineage (NCBI taxonomy): Eukaryota > Metazoa > Arthropoda > Insecta > Lepidoptera > Choreutidae > Choreutis > Choreutis nemorana. Next base: position 9,946,550 of record OX438598.1, read on the forward strand.
AGGGATAGGGTAACTTTTTGGTCTTAAAAGTGGACATGACTGACAAAAAGTACTCTAAGGGATCTTTGTGGACATAACACGGGAGAAAGATCTTCGGAGGATCTTAGTGGACATCGCCCACATTTCATGCATACGAGAGCAAAGCAATGTTTTAATTAGTAAATTTCTTAACAATTTACATAGCACATTTTATACTAGACGAACTCCGTAAGAATAACAAAGTCACTGAGTATATGTATGTATGTGCAGATGCACAAGGTGGTGCTAGGTGCGAGCGCGCTGCTGGTGAACGGCTCAGTGCTGGGAGCGGTGGGCTCGGCGCAGGTGTGCCTGGCGGCCCGAGCACGCAACGTGCCCGTGCTGGTCGCCGCCAGGACGCATCACGTGTCGCACAACGTACACACTGATGCCTTCGTCTATAATGAGATCGGTCAGTTTACTATTATCATCTTATTCAACTTCTCAACAAGTGATAGTTTATATGATAAAAAATATTCAAAGCCAGATACAATGCTCTGGATATGTAAAATTGATGAATCGGACACATTTTTGCGCTTTTAATATTAGTATTGATATAATTATTTTCGTTTTTACATCCTATACAGGTAACACAATTTCTTTATCATGTCTCAGCATCAAAAAACATTTATTTAATAGGTGACCCTGACGAGCTGATAGACAAGTCAGATGAGAACTCCCCGCTAAAGGATTGGCGTTCGAATCCTTTGCTGACCCCGCTCAATTTGATGTATGATGTGACGCCGCCAAGCCTCGTGACCGCACTTGTCACGGAACTTGCCATCCTGCCCTGTACTAGCGCCCCCGTGGTTCTGAGATTCAAATCAGAATACGGCATTTAGAACAAAATATCACTATATTTATTGTATACCATGGAATCGCGCACTGTTGATATCTTTACGCTTTTATCTATAAAAGTGACTTTTTAAGCTATTATATTACAATATATAGTTGTTTTTTTCTATTCATTAATAAATATTTATTTAGTTATTTAATTATTGGTTGTTTTATATACCTAAGCCTAAATGATACTAAATGATGGCTTTGTTTACTTTATCCCTTCTGGTGATGAGTGGGAAGAAAATTCCCAATTGTATCCGTCGACGATGCCGGCGGGTACAACTGTGAATAAAAAATAGTAATTCATGCTATCATAGGGATTTTCCAATTCTTGCGGGCGTTCTACCGGTAGATTTGAAACACCTACAACGGCGTGCGGCAATGGTTATCACTCAAGAATGGTATGAGTTCAGTTTTTCTTAAAGCGAAGGATAGGGCTAAAAACAGTAGTAGATTATTTGTTAGTAAAGAAAACTTTCAGAAAAAACTTATCGACAAATGGCAAACTAGATGGGATACTTCGACTAAAGGGAGACATTTATTTTTATTTTATCTATAGTGCGCGAACGGTTAAATAATACGACTAGATATCGATCATTGCGTCGCCCAGTTTCTAACCAGGCACGGTAACTTTATTCATTGAACTTGGTGTCGTTACCTCTGCGCATAATTAACATCGGATCAAGAATTTATACAAACTGCCCATCATATCTTGTGGGAGTGTAGTCCCTGGAATGATGAACGATCTATCATGTTAAATTGGGATCAAGTCTCTGCTTGCAGTCCTTTTTATTACCCAGATCTTGTGAAAAAGTTTTGCCATCAATATTACTGGTGTAATTTAGGTAAGTATTTAATTAAACCCCTGTTAGTAAGTGGCATACCATGGTGTTTTCTCTTGACTGTCTCCCCTTTAGTTTTTTTATTGCTGTCTCCGCTTTGCTGGGAGGGAATTCTGAAATCTGTTTATTACTGCCTTCTATTTCTAATGATTAGTTCATTGTAGGTCTCAAGACAGCCGGTAGGGTGTCCGTGCACAGCCTGCATTATTCGATCAAAGGACGCCACTGTTGATCCTTATAAAAGGAGTTGTAGGTGTGCCCCGAATCATAGGGATTTACTTATATATTTTCGAGATAACCATCTTATAAGCTTAGAACTATCTTGATAGTACATTTCTTGGTTGTTACTTGTACCGAATGTGAATATTATGTATCGTTTTTTACTTTTACAACTAAGAAAAGGGTGATTATCTCTCTAATGAAAAAAAAGACTGGTATTATTGTTATTAAATGTTTAATCTCCACTCTCACTCAACACAACATAAAATGCATGTGAACTAGATATTGTGCTCTAAAATATTAATAAGTATAAAATTATTCCTTATGGTGCTCAGACTTGTGGATTGAGAAATCTAATCTAACATAAATAATAACACATAAGAACAGCAAGTAGAGGAACCCAACTACAAGCAACGGCTCCTGGAACATAAGGAGACGAGGGAATGTGTATCGAAGCTGGAAGTCTTGGATGTGGTTCTCAACAACATTCTTCTTAGTGAAAGTAATCACGGGACGCCCCTTGGTATCCAAGTATGTGTAGTGCAAACTGTCTGGTAACCTTGTGACTGGATATGGCAGGTTAGCCTTTATGTTAATTGAGCCCTCAGGCAGTATAACTTTTGTGACCAATTCATCAACTTGCATATCATCAAAAACATGATCAATCAACCTCATTTTCAGTAGGTATTCATTACCGGAATGGTACAAGTATTCATAGCTAGGTACATTGTAGCCCAGGGTGTAGTGAGTCCTCCAACCACCAAACAATGGGTATCTAGGTCTTAGGTCCAGTTCCACAGAGTCCTTCTTTACCTTCATGTTGGATGTGGATATGTTTCCATTCGTGTCTCTGTAGTAAACATCTGATGCTGAAGCTGGCAGCAGAGTCTTGTAAGATCTCACACTAGCTGGACCACTGTGGTGGTCTTGTTGGTAGTCATAACGGGAGAATGGCCCCTTCAGCTTGGCCCCACTGTGCACCACCTCTATGACCTCTTCTATCGCAATGTTACCCCAATGAGACACCTCAATAAGCCTTTCAATACGAGTCACAGTGAGGAAAGGAGAGTTGTTTTTGTAATGAACAGTCAACTCTTTCTCATTGAAGGGCCCTATGTTTGTGTATGGACCTAATTGGATTGTCCCATCTAACTGATTGAAAGGTTTTACTTTCGTAAAGGACTCGACATTTTTCGTATTCAAATTTACCGTTGTTTTCTGAGATACAACATAGTATGGTGAAAAGTAATACAAATATCCATTGTATTTCACCAATTGGTCTTCTTGTTGGGTGACGGCTACTGGATACGGCTGAAGAGCTTTAGCGAAAACTGATTCAACTGTAATGACTGCGGATCCACCAGTGCTCACTGCTTCTTTGAGTTCTACTCGCCAGAAGTTAATGTATCCATACCCTTGAACCGTGGTTTCTGTTACTTTAAGTTCTTTGTTGTTGCTGTCTTTAGCAACGAAAAAGGCTAAAGTTTGCTTTGAATTCGGCTCAATGGCTATAATAAACTTCTTCGCCGGTGTGCCATTGTTTTCAAGGGTTATTTTGGTTGAGATTTTTACAAGTTGAGAAGTAATATCTATGGTTCTTTCCACATTTTTAAGTTTAATGTCACTAGATATTAAATCTACATTAGCCGTTTGGCATTTTAGAATAGTATAAAGCAAAAATACCACACAAAATTGTATTTTAGCCATCGCCGGCAACATTTTACTTTTGACAACTCGTAAAAACCGGAAGTACACGCCACCACTTTTGATTTGACGGAAGTTCGTTTTCAACGCTAGTTGTTGCTTAAATTTTATTCAATCTGTTGGTTGGCCAGACTGATTTCTAGATATTATACACTTAAATATTTTCCTATCCTCTCTGTACTCTTGCGTTTATAGTCTATGAAATCAGTGCAAGAAAAATAATAGAAGTGGAGTTGTGCTGTGCATTCATATAATGTACTTTTGAAATAAAAGTTTTTAATGAACTTATAAAATTAGTACAATTTAAAAATTATTGGTTACTTGTCCGAGTTTAGGTTTGTTCAATACTTCAACGGACGTTCAAGTTTTGAATAAAATTATGAGTACACTTATTCGCCTAGCACTTCTCTTACTCGGTAAGTAATAAATTGGTCAGCTATAACTCCCTTCTGACTGTATGAACTATAGACTGTAACTAAATAAGGAATCATTTATTTTTAGTTATCAATCAGTTGTTTTCACCATGTATGGCTTTGCGTGGATTTGGAACTCGAACTGCAAACAAAAATCAGGAAAAAGGATACCAGGATCCCAGTAAACCTAAAACACTAGGAGGAACTACATCTGGGCTTCCTTCCCTGCAAGCCACCAGAAGAGGGCTTGGAATATCTGCCTGGGGAATAGTAACCGTGATTTTAGCTTTAATCGTAGCAGGCATGGGATTTTATTATTTTGCTATGTGTTATCCTATTTTATGCCAGAAACAAAACAGATATTCTAACATCATTGAACTACCTAGTGTCACAGTATAAGTATGTAAATAAAATGGGACCTTTTTAATGAATAATTTTTAGGATTTGTAAGAGACTATCAAACTAGTGCAACTTTTGCTTTAAACATTAGGATTATTATGCGGTTGTGATTCTATTGGGAGGTTTAGTAATGATTTGACTTTGGGACCAATCAGTCTGTTTTAGACTATATATTTAAGTCAATATAAAAGTATTCTTTGTAATAAAATTAGATAACATATCACTACCAAAAATTGTAATAATTTTCAAATGATCTGATACAACAACAAAACTAACTGCCATTTAGCTAAGTCATTCTTGCTTTTTAAACATGATTTACCTCAAAGGATGTGCCATAATTTATTCAAGAATAATTGTTTTTAATTACATGGAAATCAAGATTACAGCAATAAGACAAGACAGTTGATTTTAATATGATATGTTATATAATTTAAAATCTATTTCTATAAACTTCGTCAGTAACTGAAAAACAAGGTTCAACATCATGCAACTTATGCATGTCTTTATCTTATTTCCTACAAGTATAGATAAGCTTGACGAATGCTTAGTAAACATAACCAAAATTGTAAGACTGTAGTATTTATTAGTTTCTAATTTGTTTACAATATTATATTAGTGATAAGTGTGGTAATGCTCAAATAAATTTACTGGAATATACACAATTATTATTCTAATAATTAAATTTGTGAGATATAAAAGCAGTTTTTGATTTTAATTAACATATATTTAAATGTTAATTGTAATTATTATGCAGAAAATTTAAGCAAACAAAATCTACAAACTAATTGGAATTTAAATGTTTTCCTTAAACATTACCAGCAAGTCAAATTTTATCATTAGCATAAATTAAACACTTGAATTGGAAACTTTGGTCTTGAAAAAGTTGCGTCGTCAGTCAGCCATTGTCTGTCTCATGAGTAATTTAAAATTCTTTTCGCAATTACGACCTATTGTTACGTAGCCACCTTAACTTTAAAATGAAAATATCCCTTCACAAAGCACTCGAAAATAATTGAAATGGAGTTAAATAAAACTAGAAACTAGTCTGTAATTTAATGTATTTCTAAGCAGTACAAACTATAATCTAAATTATCCAAATGCAAATGGCAAATCCTTACTTAAGTTTACAGTATGGAAGATTATTTTACAATTTTGTGTTTTAAGTACCATCTAAATGTTATTTAGAAATACTATCTCATTTTATAATGTGTACAAAATGTCTTTCTGATAGGTAACATGAACATTATTATACATCTATATCAGTACATTTAATTTATAATTAAAGAACAACATATAAAATACATAGTAGAAAAGTAACTGGAAAGCTGTGATGTTTAAAATGTTTCTTTTAAATACAATTATTGGAGAGAAATAAGCATAGAAAAATAGATTTTAAAGCTTCAGACATCTAGTTAAGAATTAAATATTAGTATATTATTTAAAATAACTTACATTCCATCAGCAAAACATGAATAAAACAAAAAATAATATGAGTCAAACAAAATAGAGAGGTTATGGTTTTTTTTTTAAATTATAATTTCATAAATTCTAAAATTTTTACTAATTTACCTGGTGCTGAATTGATTAATCAGTCAAGTTGTAGCAATGCTAGACTTTTGCTATGACTAAATCATTTAAGATATGTTATTTTTTGTAATTATTAGTATATTGTTAAGTAAATGACATTTTGCAGACTGTTTTGAATGCGATAAGAACCTTTAACAGGAAAATGGCAACATGCTCAAAACCTTGGTACAAGGGTTTGTATTAAGAAAACAATGACAACACCAACTAGCGATAAAACTAAGTGTATTTTCCTGCTCAAGGCGTTACTCATTATTTGGTCAGTCTTCAATAGTTTTTTTTACGAAATGAGGACATATCCTAAACTTAATCACAATTATTTTCCCTGCCATACAACTACAACTGACCCATTTCCATCATGATTTTACTTATAAGAGTATAATTTTCGATGACATTCATTCAACAAATAATATTAAAAAAAAATCATATTTTACAGAACCACAAGTCAAAACAAATCACATACGGGGCTCTTGTCTGAGAGGGTTTATCCTTTTTCTCGGGGTTCACATATCAAAGAATAATTTGACATATTTGTAAAATAACAATCTAAAACTGTAGTTTCATTTTCAGTTTATATGGAACTGCCACTCAAAACAGTCTAGTCAGGCAGTGCACATGGTGAGAGTTCTTATCTGTGAGTGATTACAGCTCGTCTTTCTCGAGGTCGACGTCAGAGAGGTCAATGTCCTCTTCAGGCGGCAACTGTCCGTCGAGTCCGTCCCAAGGATCGGAGGTCTCCACTGCTGGCATCACAGCACCTCGCACTGGCGCGGTCTGACCGCGACCGAACGATAGATCCCTGTGAAATTAATAATAATAATAACGACATCACGACACACATTTAGATTAAATCAAGCAGTTAAATCTTGTGTCGCAAAAAAAGTGAATTTAATATAATGCATGAAATTTAGTTTCAAGTTTTTTATAATTACAAGTAATCTAGGATGCTAAATAAAAAAACAAAATATACCTAAGGAACTCATTGATGCCAGTCTCTGAGAAGGATCCTCTCAGGGTTGAGAACTTGAGTTTCTTAGCGTTGACAACAGCCATCGCCGGGTAACCGAACCCACCAAGTTCTAGAGCCTCTTCTAACTTGCCTTGAGCACCCGCTTCCGCCCACACCCATCTGAAAACAAAATACAGCCATACAATGCCATAAATTTAAATGCTGTGTAAAATTTATTCAATATTTAATTTGCAATAATAATACCAAAAATATAAACAACTCCTTCAAACTGTAAAATGGATAAACCAAGATAATTCCTTTTCAAGATAAAAAAATGTATTACCATAAGTACTTCATCCAATTACAAAACATCATATAAGTTAATTCACAATATTAATACCGATTTCTTTTCAGCTTAATTGTTTATTACTTTAACTTTTTTTTTTTTCATTTATCTTAATATGGTTATTTCTTTTTACGTACCCCCACATCTTGCTCTTGTATTTCTCGCCGAGTCGCTTCAGTACCGCGAGGTAGTCGTTGCGACATGCCGCGTTGCAGTCAAGAATGTGAGGCAGAATGGAAACAACACATAAAGGCTTCTCACTACAACCATCCATCACATCCTTGCTCACAACCTGTTGAGACATACAAATATAAATGAAATAAAATATCTGTTGTGTCTTTATGCTTCATATTTTTAGATTTTGATTAACTAAAAAAAACAGAATAAATAACTAATGCTATGTACGATATCATTGGTAAAAGTTAGTAATCACAGACATGTGTGAGTGTGTAAGTTCTGTGACAGATTTATAACCAGATCAGATTTTATAGTAACAAGAAAGAACATTGAGCTATAAATTTCGTTTATACACACTTTTTAATAGCCATAAAATGTTTGTTTCTCTTACAAGTCGATTGTGTGCTACAGTTTGTAAGTGTATGTGATAAAAGCAATATTTATGACTTGTAGTGTAGGTAACATACTAACTAAAGTATTTCTTTATGCATTAAGTCAATGTGAGTTTATTGTTAGTTTCAGATGTTTAATTTTACTTAAATATTGTTAATGTACTTAAGTATCCGTTTTGCTCATAAATTTATTTTTAATATCATTAAATTAGTATGTAATTTAAAATATTTCTTGTCTAATGGACATGATAACTAACCTGTAATATTTCAGGAGCTGGTACGTTCTCAGCTAGTTTGTCGAGTGCCCAGGACACGATGTCACTGGCCGTCCTACCACCGTTGTAGTCCTCGACGGAATCACTGGACTTCTTGCCGGCTGCGAACATCTTGATGGTCGGGTACCCTTGCACTTGGTATCTGGAGGCCATCATCTGGTGGACTGTCGCGTCGAGCGCTCCGAGTTTAACCTGGAATTATATATTTTCATTCCTACTATTTTATTTCTTCTGAATTAATATTTTACGGTCGACAAGATCTTTATATGAGCGTGTAACCTGTGCTTCATTTTACAGCTGCATTGATAGTTAAAAAGAACACCAGTATTGATCCTGGTTTACAGCAGTTGCAGGTGTGGTGGGTTCACACAGAAAAATTGTTTTTTTAGTTTATATGATAGCATTCAGTTATAATCTCACTTAATGGTAAGAAAAAATGTGGGATAAGGTGGAGCATGCTTGTTAAGAAAATTCCTATTTATTCACGACTTAAGGAATTCACTGGCTAATACAGGAAAGAAATTTGGAGGGGGGTCTAGACAAAAATTATTACTTTTTTTTACAAACCTAGACCTGGGTAACTATTAAGACCCATAGCCCACCTGGATCCGCTGGTGAAGGATGTTACAATGTTATTACATATACATAAGATATCATTATAAGATAGTTTTTAACCCAATATAGGTAGGACTGCTTTCGATATTAAAAAAATTCTTAATGTGAGATATATATTTGCAGTTTATTTTGGGTCTAACATACAAAGGTCCATGCTGATGTAACTTTTAATTATTTATGTTGAGAAAATTAAATCAAGACAATCTAGTAGTGTTTAGGCAAAATATCAAGTAAGCCATGAAATCACTTAGCACAAGCATAAAACTCAAAATTTGTTCAATCAAATCAACTAACTGTTCATGAAACTAATCAAATTCGTTACATCCGTTTTTAATAATAAAATTGAATACCCTTCTAATCAATAAACACCTATCAGTTACTGGAGTTATTCACTATTTTTATAGGTAATTCTGCAAATAATAAGTTGAGATTTTTATTTTAGCTACCCAAAATAAGATTTGGAAACATCATTTTAAGTTATTATAACTTGATAATAATTAAATTAAATTTAAAATGAATTGCCTCACCTTGCCCTTGAGTTCAGTTGCAGCTTTAGCCCAGTGAGGTTCCAAGTTCTTGCAGTGGCCGCACCAGGGCGCGAAGAATTCCACCAGCCACAGGTCATCACTCTCAAGCACCAACTCCTTGAAGTTGCTGTCAGTCAGCTCAATGACATCGGACTGAAAGAAAAAACATATTTATATTTTAGAAAATACAACAAAATATATACAGCTAGGGAAAACCTTTAACATTTTAATGTAAAGAAATATTTTACACCAAAATCAAAGAGTTTAGAGTTTCTGTCCATGATTTTGTGTATTTGCATATAATAGATGGCATTACTTTATAATACTTTCAGTTTTCTTCAATACAAACTGACAATAGTATGAAAAAAAGGATTGAACTAAGTGATAGCTCAAAAACAGCATTGATAAATGTTTTTTTACCTCCTCGTGTGTCGGTCAGGTAAAAGCAACGAAAAAAATGTGTCTAATTAAGGAAGATTTTTCTAGAAAGGTCAGCAAACTCATGACGTGTTCATACAAAACAAACTGACACACATTTAAAGTGAGAGGTGTTGTGCGTAGGCGCCTCATTGTACGCAACTCGCTATTTTTATATAAATAGTTTTTATGTTTTATCTTCCTCCCACACAATAGGAGATAAATCTTGTCCGAATTTTAAAAAAATTGCATTTTTTTGCTTTTCAACAATAAGTATGGAACGAATAAACTTTTACATTCTAATGTTCTCATGATATTATTAGAAATTAAATAAAAGCCTTCAGTTGAGAAAAAAACCCATGTCTCCTAATGTGCCGAATAGATAGCATGAATATGTCTTTTATAATACCAAACAATTATCTCGTTTAAGCACACAAATATATTTTTCAAAATAAAGACTAAGAAAGAAATAAAGTTTGGTCATTTTAATTTTTTTGTTACCAAAATTACTGTGGATTTATTTCCAAGGTAAATTTGTCTTTTAACAGTTTTAGGGTCAAGATTAAATGCAAAATCGCGAAATATATTCAGTTTTAACCAATCCAGCTTCTGATTGTTGTAAGAATGTGTACTTAGTGCTGGAGGCTGTATTTGCTTCTCATTTTCTTTTTTCTCATCCTTATTTCTTAATATCCAAGGTATTTTGTGTCCATGGACTCCAAATCTTGACCGATTGTGTAATAGCTATTGTCAAAATAAGCTCAGTGAATTTGTTGTTGAACATATTTAAAGTACGTAAAATATAATATTAATATAATTTATTTTATTTGATATTTCAAATTAGGTTTGGCCTTTTCTTGATTGAAACAATAATTCGCTTAAAGGATAAATAGCTTTTTTTCTGAATATATATTTTTTATACATTTGTATGAGTGAAACAGAGGATAAAAGTTTGTATGGAAATCCAATAATTTTTCATTCTAAGCAGATGATGCATGCATCAGCCAGTGTGCATTATACATTGAATTTAATATTAATTAAAAATTATAAATTAAATTTTTTAGCTGCTAAATTGATTTATTGTGGTAATTTAACGAACATGCCAATTAATGTTGATCATAAATTTTGATTTAACCTTTGCACACCTTGCAGAAGTATAATGTTAAAGAACTTGTATGACTATGTACCTATCATCTTTGGTAACCAACATTAATTCAAATGAACTTGATTTAAAATACAGTACCAAAATATTTATATACACATATATGTGTTATCTTAAATGAATTGCTGCTACTAAAATTAGAAATTGGCTTGACTAATTTGTTTTTTAAGGGGCTGGCTTTTAATTAAAAAAAAAAAAAATCAAAGTAACAGATACATCTAGTAAAGTATGTGATATCAACCAGTATTAAATAAAAATATTACTGTACCTGTGAGCTGGATGACTTGGCCTTCTTTCCAAGGTTGCCATAGGCCTTTTCCTTGGCTGCTTTCAGACCCGCCTCTACAAAGTCTTCAGCTGTCCTCTGTCCAGAATATGAACTGGTCTTACCCCCACTGAATATTTTAATAGTTGGGAACCCACTGACTCCATATTTAGAAGAAAGACTTTTGTGCTCATCAGCATCTACTGAACCTACTTTAACTATGCCCTGAGAAGGAAACAAATTACATCTCATTAATTTCAAAATCTTCATACTAAATAGCATTATTTGTATAAGTTTTTTGAGGGTATTCGTTATGAAGTCCATTTTTAGAAATTGAATCTTACCTTAAGTGCGCTCGCAGCTTTCTTGTATTCTGGAACGAGATTCTTACAATGTCCACACCAAGGTGCATAGAACTCGACTATCCACACCTCGTCAGAATTCAATACTAATTTGTCGAAATTACTCGGTGTGAGCTGAATAACATCTGAAGAAGAGTCGTACAAGGCAAAAGCCCCGGCTGTACACAGCAAAACACCTGGAAAATATTAAATAACCACTTAAGTGTAACCGGTTGTTTAATAAAACTTGTGAATACCGTGAAGTGTTTTAGCCACGCTTAATCAAATATTATTTAAACATACCTAAACAATAATTCATTAGCATTTTCACAAATTATATGTAACTTATACTTAAATTAATTAGATAAACTGCTAGGTTTCTGGATCAGCTTTCCATAGAACGAACACGAAAAATAAACACGTCAATTTTCGTCAGCGATGATATGAACCGGCATTTATTTAGTCAATGGGATTCGTGTATTTGTTTGATTGGCTGCTTTAAATATTCCCTCCACTCAAATTTTCTGCTTTTGGTTATTCTCTAGTATAGGGTAAGTCTCTAGTATAGGGTTGTAGCACATTGTATATTTTGACAAATAAATGATTGATTCCACTATCATACGTAAAGCATTTAGAAATCAAATTGAGAATATAGTTATAGCTTTTTTGCAATATATTATATGTTATAGATGATTAAATAACAAAAACAAAATTCTGATAAATATTCCAATAACAAATTATTAAAACCTCCCCGTTCGTTTTCACTGGAATTTTAACATGTGAGAAAATACTCCATAAAAAGTGAACGCAACGTAATCTGTGGCTCACAGAGATACCAACCATCAAAACCTAACTAGGTCAAAGTAAAAAAAGCTTAATTGAAATCTGTATTATTGTAACTATACTGAAAATAAAATGTAAATGGATAAATTCGGAGTCTAGATTTTACGTTATCTCATGGAGTTTGTACTAAATAATGTTAAGAAATCAATTAAAAAGTATTGTTACAAGAGGTGTGTATAGTTATGTTTTGACAGATTTGACAGGTCAAAAAATATGCGTATTGTTATTTTTGGTTCATTTTCGGCGGGAAAGACTTCCTACACGCTTGGCTTGGTGACGATAGTCCCACAACTAACTTTATTGTTTGATTATAGCCGAGAGATTCTTCTCTAAAATGTGTACACCCAATACAAAACCCTTCACAGTCTTTGTTGAAGGCAATATCGGTAGTGGCAAAACGACGTTTTTGGAGCATTTTCGGCAGTTTGATGATATCACCTTGCTAACGGAACCTGTCGAAGAGTGGCGTAATCTTCGAGGATGGAATCTCTTGGTAAGAATATCGACTTTCATTTACTTTACGTAGGATTAAACAATATTGCGCAATTGGATAAAAGAATAACCTCAATTTTTTGTGTAGGATCTTATGTACAAAGACCCAGCACAATGGGCTATGTCGTTCCAAGCCTTCGTGTCCCTGACCATGTTGGAAATGCACAGGCGAACGGCAGTGACCCCTGTGAAGTTAATGGAGCGATCTCTGTACAGTGCAAGGTATTGCTTTGTGGAGCACATGATGAGAAGTGGGACACTGCACCCTGCCCAGTTTGCTGTTCTTGACGAGTGGTTTAGATTCATCCACCAACAAATCCCTATTGATGCTGACCTAATAGGTAAGGGGGCCAACACAAACTTGATTTTGCTGGTCATTCAACTTTAGATGCCTGCCTACTAAAAGTTTATTGAAATACCTTCATAATATGCTGCAGAATTAGTGTCTGAAATTGACAGTGAAGGATTTACTCCACTACAAAATCCTAATGTATTAAAATATCAAAGTGTTTATCTATAAATAAATTTTTATTGCTGTTTAGTGTTCAAATTTTTTAACCAACATTTAGTTTATTTACTTGTTAATGATACTGAATAACTAATTGAAGATTAAATCTGAGAACAAGTTTAGGAGTATTTTCTGTTGTAAACTGTATTATAATATGTATTTCCTATGTGAAAATGTTTATTTTCTTATTTATAGTATACCTAAAGACAACTCCATCTGTTGTGTATGAGAGGATAAAGAAAAGGGCACGATCTGAGGAGCAGTGTGTGCCGTTGTCCTACATTGAACAATTACATACCTTGCATGAAGACTGGCTTGTCAACAGGACACATGGAGAGTGTCCTGCTCCTGTAAGTATACCTTAATTACCTTACCTGTAAGATGCCCAGTTCTTGTCTCTCTACAGCAGTGGTTCTCAAACTTTTTTAATAGATCCCTTTTGAGATATGAATTAATTCACAGATACCCATAATTTCTACTTCTTTCATTCAAATTCAAAATGTTTTTATTTAAATAGACTTAAAATAAGTGCTTTCAAATCATAATTAATGAGGTGATGGACTACTTTCAATGTCATGCTAATTGCCTCTACTGCATCATCAAATGATTAGTTATAAAAGTTATTAATTTGTTGATGGCTTACAGAACCCCAGGGTTCTGCAGAACACAGTTCGATTATGGCTGGTCTAAAGCAACATTTATTTGGGATATGGTATTTTTGGAGTGATCTCACAAGCTACTTACATTGTTGTTAAAGGATAGAAGGAATTTGTAAAAAATAATTCCTACACAGATTAGTTGCTTAAAGTTGTTTGTTAGAGTTTGTTTAAAAAATAATTGATGGTTTAAAAATATTAAATTCAACTCAATTGTACAAGTTTTTACCTGTGTTCAACATTTGCTGACTTTTCCAATTTAGCAAGTCAGTCAGTGCTGGCATATACTTTCTCATTTTGAGCCTGTGTTCAATTGCATTATGTGCAGCATTGCATTATGTGTGACAAAGGACAAACCTGTGTTGATGCCTATAGTCAATATGTGCTGGACCCCCACACCTTGTAGAACTTGCATTGTCATTATGAGGCATAAAAGTAGATTATTATGTTTTCAGGTGTTGGTAATTGATGCTGATCTGGATCTTTCACAAATAACTGAGGAATACAAAAAGAGTGAGCACCAAATATTAAGGAAAGCTGTTGATGTGGTGATGAGATCACCTAACAAACTGAGCCCAAAGAAACCCATTCGTGGGTCCCCTATTAAAATAGTTCCACAAATAAGACTCTAATGTTTAGACTAAGTTACTAAGTAACATGATATATTAAATTTACAGTGTGACTTGATTCTCAAAATATTTTCTTTGATGAGAAACTGTATTTTTCAAACTTTTATTTCCTAGTGTTTAATTTTAAGTTTTTTAGTAATGTAATGATTTGGTAAGAAGTACCTGATGATACCAATTGAAAATGACCAACTAATGAGTATTTCAAAGTATAAACTACTTAATTTTGATTTATGACTTCACTGATCTTATGAATATGACTTTTGATTTGAACCTTGTGTCTAAATATTCCAAGCTTATAGCATTTATTAATTAACTATCCATGGGGTTTGTATTAATATCATGGGTTTTTACATGTATTATGTTTCTATGGTAAGTTGCTACCAAGAGTACATGTAAAGTTTTTCAATAAAAATATTTTCTCCATGAAAATTTAACTATTGAGAGTTTGTAAATTATTTTATCAGAAATAATATAAATTGGTAATTAATATAATCGCATTGTTTTATTTATAGTAAGAGTAACTAAAAATTAAAAGTTATTAGTAGGATATCTTTTTTGCGCATTTATGGTGGCTTAAGATTTACTGGAGTACTCATACACTGTCTATGAATTATTTACTATGACTCCTAATTTTCAAGTAAAATAATTTGATTTATTTCAAATTCTTGAAGGTAAGGATGAAAAAAATGCAATTGGGATTTGTTCAATTAGTTCGATTTTATGTTAAATTTAACAGGGATTTCCCGAACTTAAGTATGCCCATTTGGAAAGGCCGCTTTTTGTAACGGCGGCCACAAAATACTAAAAGTTTTTTAGAATAGTAAGTTAGAATCACACTTAGTAACATGATATATTAAATTCACAGTGTGACTTGATTCTCAAAACTCAAAACTTAAAATTTTATTCAGAGACGTCATCGAAAATTAAACAAATTTTATAATGAATGGAAAAAAATATGATTAACTCCACCATTATAAAAGTTTAATTTCTTTACACATAATGCTAATGGTTTAGCCAATCGTTTATCCATTCAGTTTTGTTTTGTAGCAACAATCGTGTTAAACATAATGGTCTCGGGCTTGTTCTGGTTTTTCTAATTTAAAACTATAAATGTCACTGTCAGAGAGTTACTTGGCGGGAACGGGGAGTGGTGGTTGAAATTTTCTTATTTTCCTATCTTTTCTTGTGTATAAGCAGAGTTGAATGTGTAAAATGCTAGTATTTTAACGAGTAAACATCTGTAGTGTTACAAAAGTGCGGAGAAAGTGAAATACGACAATTTGGCTGCTCTTTTCATCATCTTCCAAGTTACTCAAAACAGTCTACAGTATCACTAATAGCATGTTACAGTAGAAACAAATAAGAAAGAAGAAACATAAAACACGGAAGACTGGTGCTGTATGGGCTTAAGCTCCTGGCCTTTCGCGACAAAAGGGATTAATTAAAACAAGAAGAAGTCACTGTCAGATTGTCATAGCATGTGACAGTTGATTGTCGGGTCGTATTAATTTAGGTCAATTTTATTAATTATACAATAAAACAAAGTAAATATATACTAATTTATTTGAATGAATTTATAATTTTAAAGTTTTAGTACACGTGTGTAAAGTTGTTATGAGTTCTTGTTGTGGAAACGAAGTCGTATTCAATTCGGCATTGAGTAATGTTTTGTCCTGTAATATTAAGCTAATTATTGATATTTTAAATTCTGAAAACGTGAATTTGATATACTGCGTTGCCATAATTGTTGTAGTTTCGATTGGAATAGGGTCTCGTCTAAAAGTTATCTCAATTTTTCAATCAACTGATAAGAAACAGTCAATTGCAAAGGCAGAGTAGGTCTGTGTTGTTTATTACCAAATAATGTTTGCTGATCAACTGTTCCAATAAGAGTTAGGTAAGTACAGACTTATGTGTTTTTTTTAGTTTTTGCTGAACTTTACATGCATTTGATAAATTATGTATTACTTAAAAACTGTTTGTATACTTATTTATTTATTGTATTTATTATTTTCATACAAAGTATGGCTGTAATTCGTATTAATGTTAATCACAACAAAACAAGTAATTTAGGGCTGATTTATTTCTTATTCCCTTTTTTTTCTTATTGGGTTTAAACATTATTATTTATTTTGTGTTTTATTTCACTTTGCAATTTTTTAACTCAAACTCTTTACTTACTAAAAATAAACTTAAACATGGGAATTTATATTATACCCATTAATAATATTGAAGAATATTGTAAACTTCACTTTAATATATACAAGCTCACAAGTAATACATTAAGTTACATTAGATTTTTTGAATAGTTGCATGCAATTAGAAGTATAATGGTGGTGCTAGTTTCAGGTGACTTAATTTAAATCTCATACAGTATCCAGATAACTGCTCAGCCTAACGAAATTCAGCAAGGAGACAGGTTAAATTTTATTATGAGAAGTAGTTTAAGACTACTTAGTTTTATATAAATTTTCTTTACCATGGCTCATCAATAATAACTGAATGACTAGCCATTATTTTATTTGGGAAACATATATTTTTAGTTATTTAACATGTCTGTCTAGTTTCCACAATAGGCCATTTGAAATAAAAAATGGGAATAAATTTAAAATGTATGATTGTGTCATAAAAGGCTCTGTCCATATAAAATTATATTAATTATAAGACCTTTATGCCCTTATCTGTTAACATAACCAAGCCAATTGCACTGTGTTAATAAAGTGAATTGTATGAAATAATCTTTAATATGAACTTGCTTTCAAGTGCAAATGAGACTAGAGCCCCACGTCAACTGGTCCTATACCACAATCTCGTACATGTTCTATCTCACAAAGATGAGTTGCTTAGAGTTGAAAAATGATGCAGAAGTTTTAAGGTTACATTTGTATATTTATGTTCAGATTGTGTTTTGCTTGTGTTTTCGGGTTGTGTGCTATGTTTATCTTATCTTCTGCTGCTTGCTCTGTCTTGCTGTCTGATCTGTGTTTATTAAATCGTCTTGCTAACATTAAGGTTAAATTTAAAATAATAGAACAGAAAAGCCACAGGATGGAATAGAATAAAAATTTTTGAACTCAAATAATCACTATAAATTGAGTAACTGTATATTCTACCGTGTTTCCCTTATCTGTCCAAACAATCATAGATAAGAGTGAAAAAATTGGCTTGTCATCTACTCCCCCCCCCCCTAGCTCAAAAGCTAGCGATGCACTCGCGTGCAAGTTACTCAGTAGGTACATACATCACATGTAGCATGCACGTAGACCGTATCAATAGATGGCGGGTACCACTATCCCTCAGGTGAAGCATCTCTGCTTCTTTTCCCATAAAGTTTAATAAAATAACAAGGACAAAACCATATGATGAACTCACCCGCCTCCGTGAGATGAGACAGTAGTAACGAAAGTGAGTGCGGACGGGTGAGCGGCGCTAGTTCACCTGACATTAATGTTACAGCATTAGACTCGCCTAGTTTTTCACTTTCAAACGGGCAGAAAGCGTAAAGTCGGCCCTTTACATACGACACGTTTACTTTATCTCTCTCCTTTGTTCCGAAAAAAAAGTAACTACATACTTCTTTAACTTGATTCCAATAACATATACATTGTATTGTCTAGGGTATTGATAAAAATATGAAACCATAGGCCAGCATAAGCTTTTGTAGAGAAGAGAACATTAAAAAACACATTTCTTGTTGTTAGGTAGGTATTAAATAAGTTATCGAATGTTATTGATTTGTTATTAAAGGTGAGCCTTATCAATGAAAGATCAATCAATACCAATTATATAGAGACGTGACTAAAATTGTCGAAATTCATATTATATAGGTCTAATCAATTCGTCATTTACAATAAATTTAAAGTCAATTTATATAATGCAAAATGATTGAGGTCGTATCAAAAATATTTTTCATTAAAAATAATTACATATTACAATTCTTTGCGATCGTGTCCGATTTTTTTTACCTTGTCAAGTTTAGTTTAGGTTTGTAACCAGTGAATCGAACGACGACATTTTTCATTTTCCGAAACATCGTAAGTTTCGTAACATTATTCATGCTCGTGGCCTTAAACGAAGCGACACGATTTCAGCCGGCCAGCCGATGCGTCGTTGCCAGCTCGTGACTTTCGTCTCGTTCGTACCAGTACTGGGAGACAAGGACAGGCAGCCGGTCGATATCGCGCTACTAACTTCGCATCGCACCACCGACACGACACACACGATCTTACCGCGTCGCCGACTCGCCGCAGTGTCGATTACGATTAAAACTTAAATCGAAACGAATCAGTTGACAATGTTGTTTGACGACAAGTTAGATTTGCAACTAATAAAGCTAGTGAAAAACATACCTTCCCTCTACGATCCCAGTGATGAGCAGTACATGAACTTCGATGCTAGAGAAGTGGCTTGGCATAAAATAGGAGACGAACTTAAACGTGCCGGTAAGTCGCATATACCTACCTACATTTTGACATACATTCTTCTGTCTCTTATTAGGTCGTATGAGGAGTTAATATTTTCTTAATCTATTGAAGAATTGAAGTATATTGTGATGACTATTGCATTTAAGTGGATAACTAATTTGGCTTGTTTGTTAACAGCCGGCGACTGCAAGGCTAGGTGGATAAACATACGCGATACCAACAGGAGAATATTGAAGAAACGTCTTAAAAATCCGAACATGAGGATAAGGCAGTACAAATACGATAAAGATCTCATTTTCATGCGACAGTTTTATAGGGACATACTGACCCAGGAACCAGAATATAACTTGAACGAGAACAGTAGCCATGGAGACGACGATAATAAGGATCCTATATGCAACAGTGAAGATTCATGTTTCAACGAGCCGGTTATAAAAAAAGAGAAAAAGTCAAGGGTACGAAGGTCATATATACGGAAGAAGAAGATAAGGAAAGTCCAGGAGGAACCTGAACAACCTGAACCAACTCCTAGTTTCAAGGACCTGTCCACAACGTCGGAGTTTGATTCCTCTGACCCCGTGGACGCGTTCTTGTTAAGCATCGGCGCCACATTAAAAACTTTCTCCCCGTACCACTTGAACCTTGCCAAAAGTCAAATATTTACAGTTGTACAAGAACACGATTTACAACAGATAGTCCAAAAGCAAAATTCTGATCACTCCAACTCAAGGCATTCGAACTCCGGATCGGAATCGTAATGTTCTTATTTAATAAATATATATATTTTTTTACTTAATCAGCATTTTTTTCCCTACCAACGTCAATACAAATCTGTACACGTGTATATGTTTTTGTTTATTTTTGCTTGTAAATTCCGCTTAGTTCTTTCTTACATATTATTACGTTGTTTTTCTTTAAGCGAGAAAGCGGTACGGCTCGACCATCTTTTTAGCAATCGATTTCTTGATGTCTTACAATAGTTATGATTTACGCGTATATTAGGTTAAGTATTAATAACAGGCGCATTGCATATGATGTCAACAGTAGTCCTGCAGTGCTGGTAGCTATTATTGTAGCTAAATTGGACGGTTAGATAAGAGGACTTATACATTATTGAAGTCCAATACAAGCAAAGCATAGGGGTAGCTTTATTTAGTACCCATATATATTCAACAAGAAGTGATGTAGATAAATTGTTTTATTTATGTGTTTTATCTGTTCGGTATTCAATATTAATATTAACGACACTTTTGCGTCATAAGAAATTTTACTAACAGAACGAAGTGGTATTTATAGTAGGGATGACTACCGGCAAAAAAGGGCACACCTTGTACTGTTCAACTATTGAATTTTGGGGGAAAAAAAATGTTATCTTAGAAACACATTTTCGGCGAGGGAGGAATTAAAAGTACGCATACTGAAACTCTGTACACATGTTGCTTTTTCGTTATGAAGTGTTTGATAATATTAATGTTTTGTACGATCGATGTATTTCCATCAAGTTTTACCCTCAAATATTATAAAATAGGATTTGAATCCCTAGTAGTTGCTGGTACCAATACCATAGCTAAACATCAATCTGAATCAATAAAAATCAACCGAACAACACAACATATATAGCAAATATCTACCAAGTTTCGTTATTTCGACATCAAATGAAAGGTGGTTCGCCAGCCTCCACAATGAGCGTCTTGACTTTCATTGGTTCGCTCTTAAAATTCGGTTTAAATATTAATAAATGGAAATCACCTCCGTGCGCGTTCGGTATAAATTTTCAGATAAACTGACGATCGTGTATTGACAGGTAAGGTAAATTATTCATTACTTTTTTTAGAATATCCATCGTTTGATATTTTGAGCATAAACAATAATTTACCTATCACTTTTTACTCAGCTGAAAATAGATTTTCCGATCCGTGTCTTGTTTTCTATGTATGTTGAATCTGGACCCATTAAATAATTTATAGGGCTGGTGAGGAATCAGGGTAGGATAGTGGAGGAGTGGTGACGTAAGAGAGTTGAGTGTTTAACCAGGTTTTCGGCGGGGCCCCCACCAGAGCTTTGTTTACAAGAGCGACGTCCGCCGGCGGCACTCGTAGCCGGTCAGCTCGCGAGGCGCGACGCTACTTACTAACTATTCACTGTTCTGTGACGCTATCTCAGTGTTTACACCCTCTCATCTCGGAACCGCAGCCCGGGTCGCTATCCACGCTACCCCTTATTGTATCAAATCTCACACCTCGTACAAAAGGAAAAGTTTTGATTTCATTATAATTGCCCGTTTGTCGGGTGTGTACCAAGGATCAGTCATCTCGCCTATTTGTTGTAAGTCACTTCCTGAAATATTTATCTAAAAGAAATAAATTTAGACTAGTCCTTTAACTAATAAAATGGTCAGTTATATTAGGTGATATTGAATATTTACATTACGGCTTACTTAAAATTCGACGACGCCTTTATAGGCGTATCATCATACCATGTAAAACCAAATGTTCTCTAAAAATACGTGTGTTTATATGTCACTTGCGTTCCTTTTCGACACAAAACCGGTCGTGATCTTTTTTTAAACCTTGTGTAATATAATTACCATATCGTCGTCGGAGATCGGTGCACGTGGAGCTTTACGTTTGAAATTGGGGGAGCCATCCGAACCATCATTGACTTATTTGAAGCTTGAATAGAAGATAAATTGTAAGTCAAAGTAATCAATGATCCGTGATGGGAAAGGTACCACGGTTTTTTACCGTGTGTTTTGATTGTGAAATCTTAACATGATAGGCTAACTATGCGCGGGTCTTAAATTTAATGCTTGTTTGAATATTCATACAGTTTGCATAAATAACTAGTCATTCTTTTACATTTTTTCGAAGTAGCTGGTGTAGTATTTGTTGTAAAGGTATTTGTATTCATTCTAAATGTGATATCATCGCAGTTGCTATCACATGTGCTGATAACAACAGAAGACGTTGTAATGTCAACTGATATATTTCTATAGAATGTAGGTTAGTATGTACATACAATTTGAATTTTATCGAAATCAATGTCTATTGATGTCTTGTTTCTTAATATCTAAAAGGAATTTTGATCATTTACATGTTTATTAGCAAGTATATGAACATTTATACTTAAACATAAACTGTGTTATGTGTTTCGTAGCTTGTAATATGTAATTTGTTATTAATTGAATACGTTAAGATTCTTCTGATTTAGAATTCTTATTAGATTTTATCTTGTTATCGTGTATAGCTTAGAATTGTCGTCATTTGTGTTGATTCTTACAAATTTAACTGCTACTTATACCTTTACGGGGCTCTAACAGTTGTTATTCTGATAGAGCGGATTATTCAATATAAATATTAATGGGTGTCTGTATGCCGGTAGTAGGTATGGATATTGATGTGGTGGCACCCCTGGCTGCCTCCGGGCGACCTCTAGACGCACGACCTTTTCACGTTGCCAGGTTCCTGGAAATCCAGGACCTAATAATAGTCGTGTAATCTACCCTCCTAAACAATAGGCAAATACCCCTAGAGAAATTATATTTACCGCAAAAAATTAAATTCCACTAAGTGCTCCAAAGTAGGGATAGGTAATTTAATGATTCTGTTAAAAGTAGACCATAAATCTACTCGTATGGATAGGTAGTTTATATTTGGTGTGTTTATTTGTGTTAGTGAGACGATTTTGGTGGGCTTCTTTTTGCTTTTGTTTTTTTTTCTTGTCAGTGTTTTTTCCTTATTTAATATTCAAGGGTATTATTTGTTCTACGTATTCGAAAAGGTTATGAAAGATGAAAGTGTTGAAGCCTCGTATTTATAATTTTGCACTTTTGTGTCATTTTTTCCTTTTTACATCGAACTGTCATTGACATTGACAGTGACGAACGTTTACTCAACTGCAAAAAGGAATGAAATGTTTTGATTCTACGAAATGTTTGATAATAATTGGATCGATTATTTGATATAAAAAATATATGTTTGCATTTAAGACGTGCAGGTCCTTTCGATCTGTCTGTAACCTTAACTGCAACTGGTTTTTAACTATTATATCCAATTACGGACTGACTGTAGTTACATGCGTAATGATAAGACAACTAAGCTATATTCAACTTATTATCGGCCATTGACCTGGTACAACTTGACATCTGTTATCACCAGTTGAATTGCTCAACTGTGAGAAAAATATGTTCAAATAACATTTATAGTTACATTGCTTGCTTTCTAATCAACTATCTTATTTAATTTACAGTAATGTAATTGGAGTGCTTTATGGATAGATATATTTTATATAAATAAAATGTTTTCAGTTTTCAGAAAAAAAAAAACATTAAATATAAATAATAACTCTTTTATGAAAACTAACAGCTGAATTTTCGATTATGTGGTAACTCCCATCTAATAGTATCATGTAGTAAAATCAATTTAATATGATTTTTCTTTAAATAAGCAACGACTCCACAAAAAGAAGTAGAACGTTTGAATTGTTTATCCAAATAAAAAAATCTAATTAAAACCTTCATATCGTCAATATGATTAAGGTGGTAAATAACGATAAATAACCATGTTTGTAATTTCACAAACTGATCAGGTTTATTTTGAATCTAAAAATGACGAAAATGCAATAAAATTGAAATCAATATATGTTTACATTCGACTTTGAGCTATCGATTTATCGAAACAATAAAGGTCATAATTTTCGGAGGTAGATTTTTTTTTAAATTATCACAAAAATGTACTTTTTTCTCACGTAGATATTAATCCAAATGATTATATTGTACATTATTATCATGTTATGATTCGATTAAACAGCCGCAGCCCTGTTTAAATTAGGTGTATTTGAGTATAATATAGTGAAAATACTAAATATTCATATATTTATGACACGAGAGATAAAAAATTGCAATAATATTATAAATACTAATTTGGTTGATTATTTGATTTGTGATGTGTCATTAATGTTTTAATTAATTATGGGCGAATATTTTATATAAAATATAAAAAGGGTTATTATTATTAATAATTAAATGACATCATTACAAAATGTTACATAAATCTCTCTATGTAATTGAGGTAAAATATTGTTTCATTTAATGAAGGGGAGGGTGAAATTCTGTTTTCTTGTTATACTTGCTTACCGTGTGGGCAAGTTTTCTGGGTGATTTTCCTTGTTTCTAGTTACATAGTTCAATTTCAACCTCTCCCAGTAAGTACGAAAGTTTTTTAAAGGTAGGTATTATTATATTATTTATCGACCAAAAAGTTACATATGTATTTGTTATTTTCTTCGTTGGATTTTTGGATAATAAGACTTCAAAAGTACCTATACATTGAATGAATTAAACATTTTATTCCGTCAATTTGAAATCTCATTTAGTTTTTAAATTTTTTTTACAACGTTATGAAGGCGACTATTTTATGCATTTATTCATAAATAGTTCTGCCAGTAAGAAAGTAAAAGTTGACTTTCGGCCGATTCTGAATCAATGAAAGTAAACCGTTCGTCTCTACCTACAGATAGAGATAGAGTACTAATTCGTCTCGCTCTCTCTTTTTATTTTTTCTCTCAGTTTTATATTTACAAATACAAACATATTTAAAACAATTAGTTGTATGCAGTTCTGTACTTAGTCAATATTTACGATTATTTATTTTCATTTGACTTGTGTATTTTAAAATTATCATTTTTTTAAGTTACAAATAAATAGGTTATGATAAAGTCTATTTGTGTTAAAACGTCGACTACCGATTTATGTTTTGTTTTATTCAAAACCACTGTAGGTATTATTGTATTGTTTCCTAACATTAATTGAACTGTCTCACAAATTTAACTTTCATTCCTTATTGTTTATTTGCACCAATACCAATGCCAAGACTAATGCGACAAGGCATACTTTATTATTTATATATTTTATTTATTGCTATGTTTAATGTCGGTTGTAATCGTTATAATAATGATCGAGATAATATAATGGTTACTTGTAATATTTTACAGATTTTTCTTACATGTAACTCAGTACGAAATGTTAGAGAAAGTATGTTTGAGAGCGCAGGCGACGGTGATGACGTGTGTTGCGAAAACTAAATGAAAAAAACCGGAAAAATAAATACATAGCTGTTAACTATTTCGGCTGATTCATCGGCTGACGGCAGTGGACGTGATTTTCATTGCCTTTGCCAAGGAGTAGCTTTCGATGGTGTATGTCTTTTGGTCATACCTACACTCCTACAGATCACTGTGTTTTATATTGTGTCTTATCTTGTATTGATATTATATTATTTCTTGTTTGTTTTTATCATGGTTGCAATGACAAAAGATGAGAAAGAGGAATAATTCAGCGATCCCATAATTAATTTAAAAAATAATAATGTTCATAAGATCTGTTTTAAAAGTATGAAAGTTATGAATACCGTTTTTTTTTCAAAACGGTTTAGTAAAAATAACTGAAGTGACCAAGTAGTATCTCAAGTTATTCTTACAACTGTTTTGTGCGGGCAAAAAAAAACGGCGGAAGTAAGAAGGTACCGGTTAAATAGCTCGCCATCACCTACACTGGCAACCGATACCCTGAAATTGAAAGAGAAATTGGTGTCATCAGCGAATTTGCCTGCGATCTGGACCGTGCCGTGGTTGTTGCCGAAGTAAAAGTGTTCCGAAAAAGTGTACATCGCGAAATTACATTGCGTTTTCGACTTAACCAGGTTAGAGATGTGGGACGAGTTACAGCTATCTGCTACAGTTGAAATAAATAAATAAAAAATCTCATGTCTCGTTCGGCATTTGCCTAGGGCAATTGAGTTCACGGCCATTAAAATTTTGAATCCGAATCATTAATTGTTAATGAACTAAATTAGATGACAAGTAAAACTAATCTTTATCCTGTGATTTGATTTAACAATGATGACCTGAATTTTGTATTTCAAGACAGACGGGCTTTAAATAAAACGCCATCTTTTAAAATACTTATTTTGACTTCAAAATAAATAATCAGTTGGGAATTTATCATGTCATACATGTGAAACGAATGATACGATTTGTTTCATTTCAGTGACTTTCGTTGACTTCCTCTTATCTTTCCAAATATGTAGAAAGTCAAAACTTAAAAACATACGATATTGTCATATCAGCGTTAAGAGTATGTATGAGACAATGAACGTTGTAGTTAAAAATACTTGGTGATAAGAGTTAAAACACATGAAAACAATTATGTCTTTTTTCTTATCTTTTGGTTCCAAATGACTTCTATGAGGTACTCTCCTTATTTTCGTCCCCAGTTCAAAGTTCAGTCAAAAATGTGAATGTATAAAAATAGCCATAAACGCCTTCAATGTTTATCACACCTTCGAATTATACTGACATTGGGCTGGCCTAATACATAACATACAGGTTTAGATGCTTTTTCTGTGAATAAAAACCAAGGAATTACCACTAGGTACGATATGCAAAACACATGTTTTCTGTTTTAAAAAATAAAATTCTTTCCTTGATTTACAATTTTAAAAAATATAGTATTTATTGTAAACTAGCGGACCCGACAGACTTCGTCCTGTCATATAGATTTGTAATGTGGCAGTTTTTTGTTCCTACGTATTTTATAGTCGTGGGCGTGGCTAAGAATTCTCCTGAACAAAACCTTTTGTATGGCAATATTTCGAATTTTTGTCGCCGTAAAAACCATCCTTGAACTTCAACGAATATTAAAAAAAAAGAATTGGCCAAATGGTCTAGGCGTTGTTGAGTTATAAGCTTACCAACACATTTTGCGATTCATTTTTATATTATAGAAGATGTAGTGTAGTGTGTTCTTTGTAACTAAATTATGGTTTGAGCTTTATCAAAATATGAAAGAGTGACTTTCTGTGACTTTTCAACGTCTGTTATTTTTATAATACGTAATAATTTTAAGGATTCGGACTGTTTTTGTAGGGCTCTCCTTTCGTTGTCTTTTTTACTGTTCCCAATGGTTTGTTTGTTGTTTGCGGTGAGGCCAGTTTGAAAGCAGCTTTATTTGCTGTTGATTTACCGCATAAGAGTGTCAGGTACCAATATTCCTTTTGAAGTTTGCTCAGGATCTGAGTCTGTTAATGTTTTTCTTCAACTTACACCGGTACCTAAACACGAACAAGTAGTTTTAAAATTGCAATAGAATTAGGTATCTTTTCTTTAATTTGCTATGAGTTCGTAGTGATTCAATATAGTTTCCTGCTTATATGTAATCCGGTTGTATCTAATGTTAGCTTGAGGTCTGATTTGTGGTGAGCAGTGTAAGAGGATTCGCTTTCGATATTACTACGTCGAATTGCGGTTTGTTCTGTAGACTAGTTGTTTCCCATATCTTTCTCATACTTTTACACCTTTTTAGTTTTAGAGGTCATACTTTTAAACCAAATACAACTTTGTTTTAGCAAAACAGGACGTAATATATTTTTTTTACATTTTCCAATAATATGATCAAAATGTGAAAGTTTCCAAAAAGGGGGAAAAAAACTGACAATCAATAGATTAACAAACTTAATAAAGTTGAACGGTTCCAGGGTATACTTTTTTATTATTAATTTCTTCATTCGCACGTTCCAATTGTTCAATAAGCGGAGGTGAATAAAGTCAAATTGAAGTGGAGCTACTAGTGATTTGTTTGTAACGACCTTGATGCTATGGTTGTATTGTAACCGTTGTAACATAGTTTTAATTTACAACCATACTATCGGCCCACCCCGGCTTCGCATAGATATTATGCTTGTATTATAAATATATAAACCTTCCTCTTGAATCACTCTATCTACTAAAAACAACGGCATCAAAATCCGTTGCGTAGTTAACATCTTAGCGTACATACGTTACAGACAGCGGGAAGCGACTTTGTTTTATACTATGTAGTGATTCTGGCATCATGCGTTTTATGGTCACCAAACCATTTAATTGTTCAATGTCAAAGTTAATAATTAAATTTGCCGCAAATCTATTTTCGTTTCAAATAATTTATCTGTGTAGCCATCTAAGGACTTAACTGAGTTAACTAGGTGCGTAACACCGTCGACGCCATATGTTTTTTAATTTTGGTTCAATGCGTTGAATATGAGATCAACAATGTCAAGGTATGGTGAGTTATGTTAATATTACGCAATATTCATAGTTCGTGTCGATTTACTCAGTAACCAAGCTGTTAGCCAACATAACAGTCGGATACGTACAAATTGCCTGGCACACGTGAATTTTAACCTTGTTAAACCTGGCAGTCTCGTGCATTTGACAAATTTAAATGCCCATTTAGAACATTAAGTTTTGTCACGTTGGTAAGGATATTTCGGTTCGTGTGTATTTTAGCAGCATAAAAACAGTTAGTTACCCCTTATTTAGATGATAGCGTGGAGGCAAGTTGGAAGCAGTTTATTTAAATGCGCGAGGGCTCGCTACAGGGCGTCTCCAGCTTAAGGTTTTTGCTCCAGCGCATATTGCAGGTTCGTTTCACACGACTTTTTGTGTGAATTATTGGTTTTAATCAGACTTTTATTAATTTTTTTGCAGCCCTTATCGAGTTTGCTTGCGATCGACGCATTGTATTCGTGTTCTTCAAATTGCTTTAACGGCGCATCTTCATCGTTTATTTTCTTTCTACCATTGTCTGGAGCTTTTTGCTTTTGCTAAATACTTTTAGCTCCGTCAATGTTTCATTCGCTGTTGTTATTTTTTAAATCTACCATTTCAATATAGGTACGCCTGTTCGATTAATTAACAGTTTTACTGTTATCAGTGTAGATACCTAAATAATTTATCAAAGTGTCAGTTTGTTGCGGCTTTAAAATTATACAAAGCCAAATTTGATTTGCAAATAAGTTGTATAAAAGGCAAGGTTTGTGGTCACGCGAGCCTGCGTTACGGACCTTATCATTGGCTGGATCAGCTCTACAAAGAGCATTCAATTAATATTACTGGATCTTGCTCCTAGGAATCTGTAATACCTTCTGAATGGCCATTTTAAAATGCAATCGATTACTCATTAAAATTTTGCATTAATAAACTCTTTATAGCACAAGTTTTATGTTTATCGAAGTATAAAGTGTTAAATATTACTATTGACATAACACACGTCGTAAAGTGAATAAATAATTACCTAGAAGTTGCTTATTTATCGCTCGACGGTAGGATCAGATTTAAATCTTAATTATATTGTTTCCTATTAACTTTTGATCTGTTAATGAGTCTATAGGAAAACGTTAATAGTTTAACTGTCCCAACTTTACATTCCGCGCAACCGACATCAAATGGCTGTTTTAGTTTACCTATCAACTTGGTACTAAGTTATTGATTTCTTAAGTTGGGCTCCAACCAATAAAAGTTGGAGTTGTTAATTTTATATTTTAAATAACCAAATCCCCGCTGATATATTCATGAGCGTTCATGTCAAATGATTATATTTTCATATTACAATCATTTTTGAATATGGTCGTGCAAAATTGGTGTTCTCTTACATTTTATTGGCCATGTGCTGTCTTTCAAGGAAACGTATGATAAGTTAACGTTTTGTTTGCATTTTAGAATGATTGCGATTGTATTTTTTTTTTTACAAAATTTTGATGATTTTTGACTGGTATTATATACACAGTTTAGGGTAATAACTGTTGGGTGTTTAGCATTTCGTGTTTTTTCTAATTGTAAAAGTATTTGAATTGATTATAAAATGAATTATAGATTGACTATAGATTGGGTGTCATCGGCAACTGTGCCAGGCAATTCACCTTGACCGGTTGAATTGTCCTCTCACTCAGGATGTGATTGTCAACAATAAGCTGCGATGGCGTTCCCCATCTTTGAACTACAGATAACTCCGAATCTATGTGTTTACCCCATGCTATACCCCATTACAAGGTTTGGACCTGTCTTCGATAAAGGCTAGAGATACTTACCTACACCCTACGCATTATTATGTAAAACTTAAAAATAATTCACGTTCTAAAATTGTTTTTAAATGTAAGTAATATATTCTTGGAAATAATAAATTTAAATGTCTTCCTTTTTCAATCCTCATGACCGTCGTCAGATTTATAACCAGTTACTTTTTTCTCTTTGAACATTCGTGATTTTTAGTGTTCTGCAAGCAAATTAAAACGATAAGCTTATGGTGGTTATCGCAGGCATCCAAGATTCTTTTTTATAAGTCTGCAGATGCTTGAAATATCGGAATTGACAAGCGAGTGCTACTCATATGTTAAAATTCGGAGTTCGGTTTCTTTTGTCCTGTGTCTATCTCTTTGTTTTATATATAATACCAACAATATTTTTTAAGTTAAAACGAGTATTATTACGGAACACTATCTCTGTGACCACGTCTTGCTGGGTATTTATTATTTTGTTTGCACTTTTTAAATCTCGTCGATCGTGATGTAGTGGTGTATATCATGAATTTCAAAGGGTATAGATTTATGAACGCTTGTTTGTTCCAACTACTGATTTAAGTATCTTATATATATTTTTGAGATGTGTATTATATTAAGCACACAGACTTACCTGTTGATATCTGATAGATAACCTTCGAATTTGGTTTATGTTTTCGTATAAATGTCGTTCATGAATACATACTCTTTTTAATATAAGTATGTAAACCAAATTGAAATAAACTTTGTTTTTAAGGCTGACATATTTGTCGTCTCATTTCAAAATGATTATCCTACTTGGATGTTACTCAATCACGCGTAAACCGTTGAGTGAATGTATGAGAAAATTGATGCATAGAACATATCCTACGAGTTAATATTACATACGTTCTGATACTTTTTATCACGAGAGCTACACAATTCCGATTCGTATTCGTAACCTAAGCTAGCAAAATCCCAGGTCAAAGCATTTTAAATAAATCTTCCTTATATGCATGTAGAATCAACGATACTTATTCTATTAATGCCAATAGGTTGTTCGTTATTCGAGTCAAATGATTCATTGCCACTCAATCGCCTTTGGAGATTAAATAAATAGTGAGTTATTGGCCTCATATTGTTGAAGGGCCAATACGGGCCTGAAGGGTACACTAGCGATATCGCCAATTATGATCATACATTTTAGTATGTCTTGTATTGTTTCGATACCCGTTCCTTCTTTTGCAGTTTTTATTCACTTTTACATGTAATGTTTACAAGTTTATGTCAAAATCGGGATTTTTTTCCACGAATAGCTTGAAATAGAAACAAGGAGAGTCTGTCAGCGGAGTCCCGTTATCTTGGGTGGAGTGATAGCGGCTCTTGCATTCAGTACCTATAGCCGTCCCACAAATTGAGTTTCGGTGTTATCTCTGTAAGCACACGGCCACCTACGAAATATGTTTAAAATAGAGTTTCTTTCTGTAATTGTAAGGTATGCAGTTTCGGGATCAGCATCTACAGCAATTAGTGTATCTGTAATGTTGGATAGTTATGGTATTTGTTTGAACTGGTTTGTTGAGTGCAGTTGTACGTGGTGGTGCGTCGGAGTCGCAGGTGGTCATCGGCCTCTGTGTTGAGTTTCGCAAGTCCAGTTAACCGTATGACTAGTTCACATTAATATTCCGCACTTGCTGCCATTACGAACCTAGCTAACTCTCTTACGATAACAGGAATCAATGAGTATTTTTAAGCTCCTGGTTTCATAGCGCTGCTGTTTACTTATGATATTTTTAGCATTTCGTTTTACTGCGTATTATTTTTAGATTATTCGTTTGGTAAGACATTCTTTCTTAGGAATATAAATGTGATAATGAATAGACCGACGCGATGGGCTGTAAAAGTTCCGTGAGGTGTGCATACCGATGTGTCGCGAGGGAACGGTCCGCATAGGACTGGGGCGCGCAGACGGTATCCATCGTGTGTTAATGCATGCAACAAAAAAGTTGGAGGCGACCAATAAAAACCCTGTGTAGAGATGCAGAGGGGCGGGTAAAACGGGTGTCTAGTGCACCAGCGAGATCTGGCTGCAGTTCGTTTTCGTCGCGCCGGATGCGCGCACGCAGCCTCTCTCATCCCTGTCCAGACCTCGATTGCGATTCCTACTTAAATACTTTTCATAGAATGTATGCGTGAAATTTGCCTCCGGCATACAGATTACGCCACCTTCGTACGCGTTGCACGAAAGATCGTAACGTCGCGTGCGTTTGGTTTCTGCTTGGGTGGTCAATCATAATTGTAAGATAAAGAGGGTTGTAAATAGTTTAGATTCGGTCGTCGATACTGGTAACCATGACGTAAGTTGTAAACATAAATATAGAGTTAGCAGTTAACGATGTCTTAGTCAGTCATAAGTATATTTCGGAATTCTATTTTTGGAATTTTCATGTATTTTTTTTGTTGTAGAGCGAGTGTTGTCACGTCAGTTGTCGCTGATACTAACTCGGGCCCTGTTCCGCCAGAGGAGGGCGTCATGAAGGGCGTGGAGGCTACGCCGGAGGAGCAGGAACGGCTAGCGTCTGGTAACAACAATGGCTCCCTCGACTGCAAGTTGCCCGCGCATCAGAAAAGAAACCGCACCTCGGTGTTCCATTCGACTCGAGTCTTCATGCTCGTTTTCCTCTCCGGATGGGTACTCCAGGGAATGTTCCTCACTTATTTTGTCAGCGTGACGACAACAGTTGAAAAGCTCTATAAGGTAGAGTCGAAAACTACAGGGACTTTACTTGCTGCCACTGAAATCGGGCAAATATGCACAGCACTATTTCTAACGTACCTCGCTGGACGCGGGCACAGACCGCGGTGGATTGCGTGCATGATGCTCGTGCTCGCGGTCGGCGTGATTGGCTGCGTGGTGCCGCACATGCTTTACGGGTCCAAGTTGCTTGACGCGCATCTGGATGTCAACAGAGGTGGCCCGGCGCCTGTGTGCCTCGCTTCCAATTCCACTGTCAACATTTGTGATGAAGCGCAAGTCAAGAGCACGACGACTCGCTCCAATATCGCCGCAGTAGTTATCCCTTGGCTTTTTGTCTGCCTACTGGTGGTCGGCATTGGACAGACTGGAATAGCGACTCTTGGAATACCCTACGTCGATGACAACGTTGGCAGTAGACAATCACCACTTTATATGGGTATGTTTGCTATATTTATTTGATGTTTATCGAAAAAATATTGTTTTATACCATATCATCATGTTGTAAGGCTTTTGCTTATCGATGTTTCAATCAAAAATATTAGATTCGATTGTTAGTATTTTGCGAGCAATAAAATCGGAACATAAAGGTACATAAATCATAGCCGCCCACTTCGCCGCCCACGAGATACTCTGCCGGTCGCGGTCGCCTTCTGATGCTTTGCGTAATTAATAATTAACTGGGACTACACCATTCATATTTTTCTTTGTTTCTCATTTCGATTTCGAAGCCTCAAATTATTCGCGATACGTAGGCATTAGTTATAAAATTAAAAGAACAACTACATAGTGTATCCGGGTCATTCGTGACTTGCCGCTTACAATGGAATGTTTTGTTTCGGCGGTATCAATAAAACCCGCAAAAAGTCTTGTTGAGTCTGCAGTCTCCATTTCATCCTCTGTGACCTTAACATCGGCTCGGTTCAGTTTGATTACGATACACATGTCTTTTTATATATTAGGGTAAAATGCTAGAATGTCAATTATATGATTTATTTTGAAAATAATTTTAATTTCACTGAGCAATAAAATGGTATGTTTTGACATGTTTTCTTCATAATATTTTTCTTAGTAATAAGACATTACACAAAAGAGAGCGTCAACGAAATCAGTATGAATTAAACAGGAAGATGCTGCGATTCCCTTAGCTGGTCAGTGTCCGCATTGATTCCATAAAAGATCGCGAGCGCGTCGGTAGGGAGTCCAGTTATTTCGGTCCCTTGTTGACGCAACTGTGTCACTGGGACAGGACGTCTTCAAACCTATTTCAGCTCATTGGCGCCAATATCATCTGACTAATCATCTCGCAAATATATCCAGGCCTATATTGTAATTGTTCTTTATTACATACTAGTTTTTGTCCGCGACTACGATAGCGTAGATTTCGTATTTTTATTTTTAAAGTCTGCCTTTTCAAATGTCATTACAATATGGAACTAACTTCGAAATTCCAAACAGTTCTAGTTTTAGTCTAAGTCTTATAATAATGCGGAGTAAGTCTACCCTTAAGTATATTCAATATTTAGATTATTGATTGAAAAGATTAGTAAGTAATTTAAAGTTCTCACTTTATCTATATGGGGTTTTTTAATCGATAGTTCATTGTTGTTCCTTTCTAAGGGTATTCATTTTACATTTCTATATTTTACGAAGACGTTTGCCCATTGCTTTAAGGACATCATAATCATTATTTGTTATCGTAATAGCTCAATTGGTAGAAACTCTGTCGAATCGAATTCCTTCAATGATTGAACGAAGTTCAATTTTTGTGCGAGAAAAACGAATATTTGCTTTCTTTTATTTTTTTTATTTTTGTATCCTGAATATTCACTGTTGTTTAGAATTTTTAAACAAAGTGAGATTTTTTTTTTGTGAATTGTCAAGATTTAATAAATAATTAGGTATTGTTGTATGTTAATCCGTTAAGGCGGTAGGTATTGCATTGTTCTGTGCAGTTGCCTTATGCAACAGATTTCTGTGTATCGTGTGACGCTGCTAATCATTAGTGACGATTGTGATAGGTCAGTTTTACTACAGCTCGGTTTCCCTATACTAATAATAACAAAGCTCTTATTCGTCATTCATGTTTCTTACCTTTTATCACTTTTGTTTTTCATCCTATCAAAAGATTATGGATAATGATATCGCTGATGTACTAGTTTCGACGAATTTGTTATAAAATATAATTTGAATTGAAAACATAATAAAATCGTTTAGATATTTAAATTGCGTGGATAACGTCAAATGGATTTTTATGTGGCACATAAGTCTTATAAGATAAATATAAGTTTTTAAATGAACTGCCATCTATTTAATTTAGGCAGTGAATGACGGTAAGTTGGTGAATGAAACATTAGGTACGTTTCCATGACTTGTACATACGTAAGATAAGTACACAGCAGGCATGCTCTTATGACACAAGTTGAATTCTTATAGCGAATTTCAGCGTTGGGTGTTCTTTGGCGAAAAGTTCTGAAGCGTGCCGAGCATACCGAGCGATTCTCAAAACGTAATTCGTCATTTCTGACATTCATTGAGCGTTAATTCGAAGGGGCTGCGTTCGGACGTTGTTAATGATGGCACAGAACCGGTGGTGATCATAAAAACTCGCGCAGAACGAGCCACGAGCCTCGCCCGTTTGCTCTTTACGAAGCCATTATTTATTGCAAAACCGTATGATGATAGGAAGCTTAAGTTTATTTTTCATGTGAGTTGATGCGTGTGAGTCGAGCACACGCTCCATTCGTTTTTTGGCAACCGATGCGGTCGATTTCCGAGAAGATACATACATAATATAGGAGCTAAGTACCTGATTGTTTTTCGGTCAATCACCCTTTAGGCGGTCCTTTTCTCCGTGGGTTTTAATTCATTTTCGGAAACTGGGACAACATATGCGTGATCTGAGTGAATAATGATGTAGTCGTACTTCAAAGTGCTGTTATAAATTGATGAATAATTTACTTTTAGCGACCACTGTTGGTAAGGAATTGGATTATTTCAAAGCCTGGTATGGATGGATGTCGCGCATGTTCCTTTGTCAGTTAAACTCGGCTGGTCCTCAATTAGCCCCCAAGTAGAGCCCTCGGCCGCAGCCGCTTGTGCTCCTATTGAAATAAATTGTTGCGTCCGAGAGTTCAGTCTATTTTGCATAATGATCGTCTCGATGCCGACATTACTCCCATTAATATTTACGACATCATTTTCGTAGCGATAATTATATTTCCTTGAATTTAAAGATGTAAATACATGCTCATACATGGTTGACTGCTTACGAGCGAGACTGTGAAAAAAGTACATCCAGTGTAAAATTAATGGACGTTAAATATCATGGATTTTGATAACATAATCCAAGTTAAGTTAGCGTGAGATCTCGTACCGTGAAATGAGATGTAGTCCGATGTAGCGTGTTCGTATTATTTATCATTTGTAAGCGAATAGCTTGTTCATTTTTTCTTTTTTTGATTGCAGCAATTACAATTGGTATCAGAGTGATCGGTCCCGCGCTGGGTTTTCTTCTCGGAGCCCTCTGCACCAGAGTCTACGTTGATCCGCTGAACAATCCTGGATACGATTCAACTCATCCAAAATGGATCGGGGCTTGGTGGTTAGGTGAGTTCCTATTTTAAATAATTGATGTTAGTAATGCTTTTTCAAAAGGGTTCGAAACTAATTGCCTTCCTGTAATTAACATGATGGTATAGTTTTAAGAATTCCCTTAAGCCAGATTTTTATTCTGGTTCTGTTCTAATTCCTGTTATTAAGTATTATGGTAATAGAAAATAGCCCATGATAATATACGATAAGTAGGGACGTGTTCTATTGGAGCTGTCAGTTTGAGAGCCGTGCATACTCGTACATTCCACGCTGGTTGGTCCTGTCGACAACCGTTAGAACAACGCTAGCGAAGATTTGCGTGCAAAATCTACGAAGAAAGCACGCGCGTGACCCGACTCCCGATCATGCGTATTGACAACCACCATCACATCACTAGGAACAATTACTTAACCCTTACATAGTAAGGAATAAAGAATATATTGTATTGACACGTGTTTTTGGTGGGTACTGTCGCGCTGTGCTGGAAAACTGCTACAACCGTGCCTCGACTGGCAATAAACTGAATCCACCAATACGCATTCAATGCTTTCTGCGCATTTCCTTATTGTTTCTGTCGTCATAAACCATACAACACACCGGAGTCCTGAATATTGATTGCTTTTGGGAAGAGAGTTCTTCTCAGAAAAAAGGGAGTCTTAAACTTCATTATAGAATCGACTGTAATGGAAAATCATTGACATACTGTAATTATTTTGAAAAAAGCAACTATGGAGGTTTCTTCTGGATCTTCCCCTTAGATAGCATTGAACCGATGGAAGTTCAAAAATATGACTATTTAAAAGTACTTATTCTATCTATTTGAATGAAAAATATTTTGTGTTTGAGTTTAATTACAATAATGTTGATGTTATAGGTATTCCATGTTTGATATTTTTTTCTCAAAGATTATGA
Organism: Choreutis nemorana; assembly: GCA_949316135.1. Classification (NCBI taxonomy): domain Eukaryota; kingdom Metazoa; phylum Arthropoda; class Insecta; order Lepidoptera; family Choreutidae; genus Choreutis; species Choreutis nemorana. The sequence goes on from OX438598.1 coordinate 9,983,695, forward strand.
TTTATATCGGTATCTGAAACTTTCTCTTTAATTACCTTGTAGAGTTTTTGAGAAATATCACGTTTTGAATGACACGCATAAATTATGAATTACGTTACGTGTGCCACGTGCTCTGTTATTATGCGATTCAGTTAACTTTTTATTAATTAAAACTACACGAACGTGTAACATAAAGAAAATAAGATAAAATGATGCTCTACGTCACTTTAATTTGAACCAATTGCTAACAAAGAAACACACTGTATCTCAACATTAATTTCGTTGAAATGTGGTATTATTGAAAGTCGTAAGTGAATAACTTTTTAAATACTGTTTTTCAAAATAAATACAACTTTCAGTCGGAAGCTGAACAATGTTAAAATTGGCCATTCGTTTTATTGTCATAATGACTCCTTTTCGACTCGAATAGCTTCCAAATGCGCAGTAATTACTTCTGAGAAGAATTTGCCGGCTGCAAATGGAATTGGCTTGATGATATCGATATGTATATTGTGTAATGTACATTTCTTGTTTGAATCGTTTAATGGTTGTTTAAGAAAATTAAACAGATAATGTTGCGGAATTGTAATAAAATTATTTTTCGTAGAAGTTGCAGGTGGTTATTAAGTAAGTAACTTTCAGGTGTGACTAAATACGATGGGAGGTGCTAGTTCCAAGCGGCTTTCGCTGGTTGTCGCGCTGCGATGCCGGCGGCGTGACGCTGCGTCGGCGCACGCTCGCGTTACATAACACGCGTTACGCCACGCTGCGTCATTACTAAAATAAACGGCTATGAACGCCGGCGGTCACGGCCAAGGCTGGTCGTGTTGTCGCCGACAATTGTGCCGTCCGTCGATGCCCGTAATTAAGAATTAGTGGGTGGGCATGTGACGCCCGTCTTGCCCACTTTTACTTTTAAACCGGTTCCGCGCTGACCTTCGTCTCCTATCGCCGGGTCTATGCGAGTAATGTCAAGAGACACGTTGCCTACTATCACGACGACAGGATCCACCATTTTCGGTGAACTGATCCGTCTTGGAAATGTTACTTAGAAGTATGTAATGCTATCGTATAGTGTAGTAGGTGTGGCGTACGCCCTTGACTGCGCGTCGACCGGGCGACCTTGTACACCACGCAAATGTTTCTGTTTGTATTGAGGCTAGCTATTGGAATTGGAAGTGTTTTGGCTCGTTTTCGAATGGCCCGAGCGTCTCGGTTCGCTGCGCTTTCCGCGTTACCTACCTACTGTCTAAATCATACCTCATAACTTGTGGAAACTTTTGAATCTTTACAGATTTATGTCGGAATTTCATTTGAAGTCATGTACCTACTTTTGGTTGATAATTGATTTTAATTATACATTCCAAATGCGATGGTGATGATAACTTGAATACACAATGAATACTTCGTCCATAAACCGATGTGTTTACTTGTTCTTTATTTTTTGTGGCGCCAGTATATATATTTTTTTTCAATCATATCGCAAAAAATGTAGGCTGTATCAATTAGAGAGTTGTGTTTGTAAAACTTTTTCTCATTCACGTTTGAATGTATCTAAATAAAACGTTAAATGACATGCATACATAAAGTTCTTTATATTGAAACAGTAAATCACTGAAGTAAAAATAAAATCATAGATCACGCAGGGACGTCATGCAGAAACGATTGATCAACATTGAAACTAAATTAATGAAAACATTTGTATTATCCTCTCATACCGAATCCAGAGAAATGTAGGCATTTCAATTATTTACTTAGATAATTCCGTTTATCCGCAGGCATGGTCTTCATTGCCGGGTTCATAGTTCTGCTGTCCTGCTTGATGTTCTTCTTCCCGCGCCAGATAAAGGATGAACCACTACCACCTCCGCCCAGAAAGATCAAGGAGAAAGATGAACCGCTATTCAAAGGTAATTGGCATATTTGATTTTTTTTGAAAAAAAAGTTTGAATATAGAAGAAAGTATTAGTGTCTATGTATTGTAATATAATTTCAATACTGTTACTTCGAAGTCTAAAGTCCAATAACGATTAAATTAAATGTAACTCGGAACACGCCAAATAAATTAAAATATTAAATTTATTATTAACAGCAGACTAGTTTTTGTCAATTTTTGACCATTAACAGATGTGTCGCTTTTTGTGTTCAGAACTTGTGTTCAACTTCAAAAGTTTTTAATTTAAGTACTTTAATTACAAACTCTTATTTATTCTTTCTTTCGTTGTGAAGATTTCTTCGCGGCCATAAAGCGTCAAGTCACCAACGACATCCTGATGTGGCGAACGGCGTCTTCAGTTCTTCACCTGATGCCGATCAGCGGCGTGTACAGTTTCCTGCCCAAGTACCTGGAGAAGCAGTTCCGCCTGCCCACGCACGACGCCAACCTTGTCTCGGGTGAGGTAACGATGACATACCACAAACAACCCTTTTTAACCACTCTTTTGAACCCACTCTTAACAGTTGGTAGGTCTAAGGGAGGTCTTCTGGGTTGGTACCTTTCTCCTATCATATTTTCGCCGAATTTAAAAAGCTGTTTGCTGTGTTTCGTTTAAGGATTGGAGAGCCGTAAGAGGGTACACAGAGAATGTAATTACAGGCTCGAGAGTGTAATTAATGTCCTTTTGGCATTCTAAGACATCAAGGGCCTCGTCGTCTTTCTTTCGAACCGTTTACTTGTTTGTTAATGAGGTTGAATATATAAAAAGATTACTTTTCTTTTTATGTGAATACTGCATTTGTTTCCATAGTATAAGGAATAACGAAACCGGGGAAACAGTTTATAACAGTATATATATTAAATCCAGAATTTTATTACACGGTTTAATAGCTTAAGGATCAAAGAAAAAAGATGACGGGACCGTTCTGACTAAGAAGATACAGAATTAACCGACGATAGGGAAATGTTGCTAAGACAAATAAAACATGGAAATAAGAAGGACTTCCTAGTGTTTACAGTTCATTATTACATATACATATGTATTTGCTGTTCACTTAAAGAAAATATTGACCGTTACGTACGTAAAATACGTGGAGGCGTCCACAGTCAATGGCGTCGTGGCAAAATGGCGTCCAGAAAATGATTAAAAGTTTTCCGGATAAATTTAATAATCGTTATCGATTTTATTATGTTATGAAATTGTATTTACATAGTAGAGTTTAGACTCGTATAATGATTTTCAAGTGACAAGGTGTGTAAGGTATGTTTTGCCGCAGGTCTGGGCGGTATTCTGGTGATGGGCGTGGGCATAATAACGTCTGGGGTAGTGATTGTCAGAACCGTTCCAAGCGCTCGTCGCGTCGCAGCGTGGACCGCCGCCACTGCTGCCATCTACAGTGCAGGTTAGTAAAATAATAGGTGCATTGCGAACTCCCTTTCGGGTAGATATTTGAGAGATGAGCACGTGTACTTGCTCTGATACGTTTCTAATCATACCTTATTTTAACGTCGGGTGACACATGTACACCTTATTTATCTTAACATATTTTGTTCGTAATGTAATGTGACAAGCAATACACCATCTGAATTTGAATTAATGACAGTTATATAAAGTTGTTTAGTGAACGCCTGTTTCTTAGGTTTTGTGTGAATGATTCCACATATTATCACTTTTTAACTAAAAACTTTTGTCCTTTCAAGAAAACAGTTCCTATGGGCCAATCTATTTTTATTTTTTAGAACCCTAACTGCAGCCCTATTGGAATTAGCAGCGTAATCGGACTAACCGGGCGGCGATTGCTCTCTTGCGTTGATGCCCTCAAACCAGGCATTACGTTGGGTCTACAAACCTTAACACTGGGAGGTCTCAAAACTTGTAGCCCCAACGGGCCAACTCCCATCGCTTCCCTTAAAGCAAAATACGAAGCTCAATGTCGATTCCTTTGGTTCTAGGTATGGTGGTGTTAATGTTCGTGAGTTGCCCCGAAGAGAACTTTAGATTCCTAAATCCGACTGACCCGTACAAGGCGTTGGATTGTAGCTCTGACTGCTACTGCGACCAAACCCCCTACAGCCCTATTTGCGGACAGGTACGTTAACATTCACGCATTCCTTGCTAATTATGTACGAGCTTTGTACGGGTGTAAGAAATTTGGATGTTTTCCTTTTTTTTTTCTAAAGTTGTTGATAAAAGTAACCTATGTGTTAATCCAAGACATGGTCTGTTTGTGTCTACAGTTCCGTCCAAATCTGCTTGACGGTTTGCGCGTGATAGAGTAATTTCTATTATTTAATTGTCGGATGTTGTTGTAGGATTCGTTTACATACCTGTCGCCGTGTCAGGCGGGATGCGAGGAGAGCAGACAGCTGGACAACAACACGTGGCTGTACTACAACTGCTCCTGCATCGATAACGAACAGAAAGGAGAAAAAGTCATGAAAGTGTGAGTAAATTTTTATGCTGTTTCGACTTTCATATTTATGTACGTTAATATGACATTTTTGCTGTTAATGTTATAGTTTATTTTATAATTTTTGGATTAAAAACTATCGAATTTATATAGAAATAGTGTTTGTGTTAGAGTGTAGTGTTTATGTTTTAGGCTTTCGTACAGATCTAATAAAGGGGCCGCGAATGCTCAAGAAATGTCTGTTTAGTGCGAGAACGCTGCAATAGTATTATAGAGTATTTACAGATCGCCAGATAGGTGGCTTGTCTAGTATGATGTGAAGTAGGTACTTGTTGCAGGGTGAAGAGTCTGTGTTTTAGGGGGAGGGGCGGGACAGCAAGTTTTGGTACCGGGGTCCTGTTCATAATATAAGTTCGGTCGATTGCATTGCAGGCTGGAGGGGCTGGGTGGTGCGGGTGGCGCGGGTGGCGCGGGTGGCGCGGGGGGCGCGGGTGGCGCGGGGGGCGCGGGGGGCGCGGGCGTGTCGGGCGAGTGCGCGGGCGCGTGCGGCGCGGTGTGGGTGTTCGTGTGCGTGTTCGCCGCGCTCATGTTCGTGCACGCCACGGGCGAGGTCGGCGCCGTGCTGCTCATCATACGCTGCACCGACAAGAGAGGTACTGCTTCATTCACTAATGCTATTTTTAAAATCTATCTGAACTGATAAGAAATTTGTGACTCGACTAGCCAAACTCGTGAAGTTACAACTTTGTCACAAAATAGAGTTAGTACAGAAGTAAAGCTTCATACGATACGCGCTTTAGCAATGCACACATAGACATCATACACGAATCATTCACGGACACGAAAGTTTGGAAGGATTCGGAAGGAATCATGTTCGATTGACACTCACCGCAAACGCTTGATTGGCGCCTTTTTTGTGCAACCCGTGTGACGTTTTATAATTGTAAAAATGTTTGTTTTGATTTTACACAGAATGGTTTTATTATTATATTTATAAAACTCGTGAAATTTTTATTTTACCTACATAAAGATAAATGGCTATGAACTTCAACCACACAGAAATCGTCAAAAGTTACTTTATTAACAATTAAATGACTTTTATCGGAACGGAAATTTTATTTTGTTACATATTTTTCCCTTTACTAAAAATTATACTCTCTATTTTGTGACTTTGTTGTGCCCCATAAAATGTCTGAAGGAATCGTGTTTAGAATGGTATTAAAAATATCCCAATCGACATGACAGTTTTCATCCCGATTAAAATATGAATAGATAAGCTGAAAGAAACGAGTATTTAAAGGTGTATGGTTTAATAACAGACAAGGCGATGGCGATGGGCGTGATCCAGTTCGCGATCGGCGTGTTCGGCAACGTGCCGTGCCCCGTGGTGTTCGGCGCGGCCGTGGACGCCGCGTGCCGCCTGCGCGACTCGCTGTGCCGCGTCACCGGCGCCTGCGCCTCGTACGACAACGACACGCTGCGGTACCTCTTCCTAGGTAACCTTTCTTTTTCAATCTATGCCAATGCTGTAAAAACTAGCCTTGTCGTAGGTAACCGCTGGCTCGGTGCATCAGTGCGCTTGTGTATTTAGCAATAGCATTTTACACGCCATAACTAAATCATGCCCCACGACTTTTTGCCAGTTTTTGCGCCACTTTCCGGTCCTTATTATATTTGCGTCATATTCATTCAGTAATTAACCCCTAATCGTAATCTGTAATTTAATGTAATGTAGTAGTAGTAGTAGGCTGCATGCACGTAAGAACCATACTTATTGACCAAACATATAACTGACAAACTAAGGCAATGTCAAATTTCAAATGTCGTCAATTTTTCTTATCTATGTAATATTTGATTGAGTCAAAATGTGGTTTCCAGGTTTATCTGCGGGTCTGATGTTCCTGGCGTTTATAATGGATATGTTAGTGTGGAGCCGCGCGGGCCGCATCGATATGAACCCGACGGATGCGGACGTGCAAGATGGCGGCGAGGCGCAACATGGCGCTGAAGCATTACGTGGCAACGACGCACTACATGGTGGTGACGTATTACATGGCGTTGACGCTCTACATGGCGGTGACGCACTACATGGCGGTGACGCACTACATGGTAGCGAAGCACTTCATGGCCGACGGGAGCTGACACCTTCAGACACGCAACTATGACACGTCGCGTACGAATCACATTTCTAAAAGATTACCCTTAAGGTAAAACATTTACATTTAAGAAAACATTTCTCAGAGTCAGTATATACAATAATGTCGTAGTAGATTTTAGGAGTTTCTGTCTTCATTATTATTATTTAACACGTAATTTTTATACGTTAACTAACTTTTGTTTTATCAACCTATCTATACATATTTTTAATTCGCGGTATTTATCCATTGTTTTATATACAAATACGTCGAAATATATAGATTCTTTGCAAAAAGCCAAGTGCGTATCGAACAAAATGCTTACAAACTACTTAACAATGTCAACGAACCCAGTGTTCTGCGGGAGTACTCTAACTTGTCAGGCGTTACATCGTTTACGTGGCTACACATATTTCAATTTTACTATGTAATCATTATTCGTAATTTTCTATTGATTTTACTATTTAAAAAGACAATTATAAAGGAAAAGTTACGTGGCTTTACGAAACTCGCAATTAAGTCAGATACTTTTATACATATAAGAGATATAAAGCCGTTTTTCGATTGTATTACGATCTCATCTGACATTAAAACTATTTCGTACTCATATTCTTTTCAACACTAATTTTGACGTTTAGTATGTTAGATATCAATGTGTGCTAAGGGTTATTGAGACCTCGTCACAAAGTGAATTCTTCATATTTTTAAATCGAATTCAAAATGGGAGGTTCTCAATTCTTACCTACGTTTATTAATATCTTCTGTTACGAATGCTCAGGATGTTAAAAGTTAACTTGCCGTATACCAAACGATGTATCGCTTTTGCAAGTGATTGTGAATATCTCACGCCTTGTTTTGACAAGCGCTTCGCGGACTTTTTGTATGTTGTTTTTAAAGCCTCAAATAAGACATCCTGCACCTCGTTGGCGATTTAATGAGCCCTTTTTATAAGTCTATGTTTTATATTAAAGTAAAATGTATAGCACAAGGTATGATTTTTTTTTAGCAAAAATTTAAAACAACGAAGGTTGAAAAGTTAAAAAAGCGTTGTGCAAACGAGGTGTTATTGTTTTTTTTTATAAATGCGACTGATTTGTTTGCATTTTCTTTTAATTAATGCATTTTATACACTAGTTTATATTTAATCAAAATATATTATTATAAGCATACCTGCTCAATTTTATGCATGTCTAATGAGTTATATACAACAAAATACCTAATGTTAGGTAATAATAATCTACTACTTGTCATAATATTTATTGCATAATATTGTATCGTTTTTGGGGATTAACGATTTTTTATTGTATCCTAGCCTTATATGAAAAGGAAATTGTAGGGAATTATTTAGATTGTTTTACAAGTCAATAAAAACATCACTAATGAAGTAGGCCCGGATATATGGAATTTATGAATTTTTATGTAGGTTCTATTCGCCCCTCGCCCGCCATTTGCGTTATTCGGGCCCTTTATAGTAAATAGCATCACAAGTTTTATAAAAATATTTTATATTTTATACTATTTCTAGGCAATATATTTGTTAAACTTTAATCAAATATTTTTACGTTTCTCTTTTAGCGACATTTTTTTTTTTCAATTTTAGCGAAATAATATGTGAATGATTTATCGCGAATTACATGGCTAGTGATTAGACATTTATTTTAATTTAGTTTCTAGATACTTTAACAAAAAAAATTTTTTAATAATAAATTGTAAATATATAATTATAAAATATTGTAATCACAACTACGTGTAACTAGATGTAAGTTACTATTACATGTGTTTTTAAACGAAATAAAGTTATATGTTGTTTTTAAATTAGGTAACTTTTATACAATTTTCTTACTTTTATGTGTAAAATATTTATAGATAAAAAAAAAACAATTTGGATTTACACAATTTTTACTATGCCATGAACGGAGTAATGATCATTTTGCTATTTATATGCCGATTGGTGGCAGTAAAATAAGTGATTTATTTTAAAAATTAAAAGGCTGGGTCACGTGTAAAAGTTTTAGTGTACTAAAATAAAATAGTCGATCTTTAGGTTAAGACTGCGTGTTTACTGAGGATGTAGGTATTTTTCATTTAAACAAAATAGATCTGTGATTGTTTAATGTTAACGTCAAATGTTATTTGTTAATTACAGTTTATGGATCAATACGAAAATAAAAAGTTTTTTTTTTTAATTTCTTTAGTCGGTTTCAAAAGCGTTCAAAAGGGTGCATCAACTTTTAAATTGTTTCGCTGAAAATTAAAACACCAAAACAACAACCAACATCAAGGGCACCGTCGTGTCAATAGGCGGCGGTGTCACTTTCCATCAGGTGAACGGTCTGCTTGTTTGTCTATGATGTTGTATAAAAATAACAAACTACCAAAACACTAGATAAAAGGTATTTTAGTACCTTACTTAAAGTTTTTTTTACTATGTACATTTTTGGACCAGTTTTAGAAATTACGCATCATTCTATATTTTTCTTCATGTTGGGAAAGTACAATATGATTTGTCATAAGATAAATGAGTTTTATATTCATCGATCTAGTTTACGTAACATGAAACATATTTCTACTTTTATATTTTTAATCCATTTGTATTTTGTGTCGTGCATTTAGAAAAGTACAGCGAAGTTATTGTCGATGTAATGAAAATTGGATGTGCAATGTTACCAGTAAATTGTTATAAAACTGGAATTTAATGTGTAATTTACATTTGTTTTTTTGTGTAGATGTTATCTTTTAAAATTATTAAAGATAATAATTAGGTCAATAAATAGAAACAGATAGAAGGCAACGAAGATGTTTTTGAAATGTAAGAAAAAGTTATTCTAGTATTCATGAGGAGCGAATTAGTAAAATACGAAATTGTTGAATGACATGTTTTCGTGAATGCAATCTCTCAGTTCCTCTAGATTTGCGCAAAGGGTGCTATACTTCATTTTACGAGTCATATTCCTAGACTTTGCTTTTACGTCATTGGTCAATACGCGTCAGTCAGTTCTAAGCAAAAGTTTTGATTGGCTTTGACAATGGAAGGTCACGCGCATTAACCAATGAGAGCATACGGAGGATTTCTTTAAAAGTTTGAGTGTTAAAAGACTTTAGCAATAGAAGTACAAAAATATCAAAAACTCTAGCAAGTTATGACTCTTTACCATAATTAACTTAACACTGCCGATCCACGTTACAAATAAAAAACATTGAATTCTTGCATTACATAAACTAGAACACTTTTTAGTACAACCTTTAAGCGAACAATTTGAAAGTAAGTTTAGTGCATTATATCGTGCAATGTTGTAGAAAATTATACTTATATACATTTTGTATTTTTATTTATTTTGTATATGTACCCAATACACATTTATGTTTTCTTTATAAAAGTTAAATCGATATGGCTTTACAACGAAAATGTTAAGGAATTGTCAAGTATCAAGCTGTCAAGTTCAAGTTTTGATTGTTCTTTATACTTTACACTACAATTTTAATACAATTTGGGTTAACTTGGTTCAAAACATTGATTAATGCTCCGACCGCGACTGCCAATAAATTAATCTATGGTTATCATTTTTTGCAATTTAATCTTAAATAAGCACAGGAATAACTTAGTTGAAATAGCTTTATACAGGTTTGTGAATAATACCTACCTATCTAATTCTGGAGTTATACATAATAAAAGTTAAGAAGGACATTTCATACACGTGTTTTTAATAGGCCATTTGTAAAAAGGTTTGCACTTTACAGTTGTTTCTGTCTCTTTCCTTATTTGAGCAGTAGACAAAGACGAACTAAATTGGCTTTTCCCTGAACCTAATACATGATTACCTCATCTTTGACTGCCACAAAAACTTTATTTACATCATGTTTCCTACTTAACTTCTAAGGAAAGACTCGCGTTTTAATCAATTATATCGCTTCTTTAGAATTATAAAGACTTAATTAAAATTCTTAAGATTTAGACTTTAATAAAATATATTTTCGACTAAATAGATATTCAATTGAGTTTGCTACAAAATAAATAAATTAAGTCTCTATAATTGTATTAAGGATTACAAATTAAACGATTTTAACTTAAAGGTGCTTTAGAAAAAGGAAATTAACTAATTTTTACAAGATCGAAAACAGACAGTGAATTTATTATTATCGTTTGATAGTTAAATACGTAATATGTAGAATCCGTTATATGGATGGTACTAAGTGAATTTAAACAACTTGGTTCAGACATCCCGATTTTTGTTTTAATGATCTGGCGTGTCCTAATAATAATGTAACTACAGCATAAATTTGTTAACTGTGACTGAGGTCAAATAAAATAAATATTTGTAAATAAAACTTTTATTGTGAGATCTTTTTTTTTCCTATCCTGACTAAGTAACATAAAGGATTTTCGTCAAACATGTCCAAGCCAAAATAACTTAAGGTCTATAATCATTTCCTTCCGGCTTAGCTTGAATTTGGTACTAACAGGACGGGTCCTGTTGAGTTCGATTGAAGCCAAGAACAGGAACTAAAACTTAAGCCGTAACCCCCGACCTGTCGAGTCGGGTCGTTCGGTAACGAAAGGCATGTGTAACGAACTGAGTTGTGGTAGCTCAGTTCAAACAAGAAAAATATAATTTAAGAGAAAAAACAGAATCTAATAATGGAATGCCTAAAGCATTGTTGTTTTCACGAGTTTTAAAGTTTTGTTTTTATACAAAAAGGCAAAGTCACGAATCCCCTACTCGCTCCATTTACCTGCGTAAATACTGTATATACCTAACTTCGAATTTAGACCATATATCAATGTTGATTAGATGAATAATTCTTTAGCAAACATTTTGATTTGATGCTATTGTTTTGTTAAACCATGTCGGTCAGTAATATGACCTTGTTGCTTTCAGATTTACATACTTAGTTCATATCACATTAATTTTTTATCCCTACTAAAACATTTATTGATCTACGCCGTCAATAAGTTATATCAAGACTTGAAAACAAACCTAGTCTTAAAGTATGTAGGTACCTATACCTTAGGATTGTAGGAAAATGTTAGACAGCCTAGACACGCTAGACTAGACAGCGTCTGGTCGGTAGCTACAGAGGGGCTTTGAAGTTCTTGGATAAATTTTGTCCAATTAGGCGTTGTCCTGTACAATGCTGATAAAATAGCTTTTGCCGTATTCAGGAAAAAAACAGTTAAAGTTGCATAGCAACTATTCCTTTCAGCCCCCATAGACAAATACCATTTTCCGCAAACCTTTATGTTAGCAGAATATAAAAATGTATGGAAAGGACATGACAATTACCTAACTTGAGCGTGAGCAAATGTCATTTCCATAAATTTTTATTTTCTGTTACCGTTAACGCTTGAAATAGAAAATGAGTTTGTCTTAGGGGGCAGACTTTTATAGTGCTTCTGAGCATCTTCCTGCGCCAAATCTACATCTCTCTAGTTCAATCGATTTTATCGTACTGAGAGCGGACCTTCCTAGCACAAGCAAAACCAATTTGTATAAATGGAAATTCCGAACATATTTGTGTATTTTAGACTTAAGTAACTGAAGTAAAATATTTTGAATTCATGAATTTCCAGTTACCTCTTACCTACATACCTTATATTATAGATAGCACGGTATGGATAAATCTCATGACATAAAACATTTCGTTATACTCGTAGAGAGTTAGTGAGGGTTCGATAAAGTTGAATCAAGTGTCTTGAGATCCAATTGGCCATTTTTTTTTGTAGTTTGGTTTTCCTTATTTTTATCTAAGTAACTCCATTGTCATGGGGTCGATAGCATGGTTTTTCCTCCAGTTTTTTCTTCCAACTTTGACAAAAGCCGTTCTACAATTAGGTGCGGGCTTACTACGTGATTTGATAATAGCTGGGTGACTTTCAAAAATGGAATGACAATTCGGGGAAATTGGCGTGAACTGGGATGAATGATCGGTTTATACGGGAATTTATGGTCCTATAAATGGGTGTGTTGGTGTGATTTGGTCACAGTATCTAACAGTTGTTTGTGATAGACATCTCAAACGTAAATTTTAAACATGAAATCTTCAGTTTGCTTGTTTTGTGTGGCTCTTATTGCTGTAGCTCTTGCAGCTCCAAATAGCGGTTAGTTGATGTTTAATTTTTTTATTTAAGTAACAAACATTCTAGCAAGTGTAAAAAAATGTTACGCTAGGAAAAGTTGATTATATGTGTAGGACAAAGGTTTTAGAACAAGTAATTTTCATGTTTTCGTATACCTAGGTGATATTGCAAGCATTTGGCCCTAAACTCACCTGATGTACTCACACGATGAGGCGGATATGTCTATTTTATTTCATTTTTTTATGAAAGTATCATGTGTAAATAAAATCCTATATGATTCAGATCCAGGTCAGATACGTGAACGTAGGAAGGCCTACTACGACGGAGGCCCAGGTGGTTACGGCGGGCACCTTGGTCACGGGGGCCTGAACTACGGGGGTCACGGCGGACACGGCGGTTATGGGGGCCATGGGCACGGGCTCGGTGCTGTGCCTTTAGGCCTTGGAGGGGCACAAAGCTACTCCAAATCATCTTCAAGTTCCAGTTCTGTTTCTAGTTCTGGAGTGTTGCACGGATAACAAGGTAAAATAAAAAGTGGCTTAAATAAACATAAATATATATACATAATTACGACGTAATTAATTCCTTGAGAGGGTCTAGGCAGAGGTATTAAACACCGCATTTCGTATGTTTATGTTTTATTTGGAGGTCCAGTGGGACAGGTTGCGTATCTGTCGCCGCTATCAATGAGATAGATATAAGTGGGTTTCTAACAATTTTAAAATGACAGAAAAATTGTGCAGCCAAAAAATTGAGATTTTTTTATAAATTCATTGTGAAAAATGGAACGACGTTAATTTTCGAAGCATTAAATAAATATTATATTATTTAAATTGTTGTTTAATCTCGGATTTATAATAAATTTATTGAGACAAATTCTTGCCGGAAATTAAATGTTTATTTCGGATGATTACCTAACATAAAACGTCCTCAGAATTTGGAATTAACCAAATGATCTGTATTCAAACCTCATGTTCAATAATATAATAACATATTATTTAATATCCAGCACTCGCAGCGTGATCATTGTATTTTATTATAATATACTTTTTTGACTGTTATTATGTGTATATAAACGATCTATTTATACAAAGAAAAACCCATGAATTTAGTTACCAATTCAATGTATGTTTTACTATAAATGAGGCTATTCTGGAGTTTTACTGGAATTTTAGAAAAAAATAGCATCACAATAAATTAACTTTGATTTTAATTTTGGAAGGCAATGTGAGTTATGTTATTTTTTCTAAATATATCTGTATATTTTTTGTTTCAGCATCTACATAACCATTAAATGCATTTGCACACGATTGAAACTACGCACACACCTGGTATAATTGGATTTCAGAATTCTATAATGAAGCTAGGTATATGGCAAGGTTATTGCAATTAACTATTATAAAATTATTGTAATGAAGTGGATCTTAAGGGGGCAGATTACGGCAACTTTGATAGTTTGCCGTTCTGGTTGTATAAAAATGTAGATATATTTTTTAAATATAATAATATTAATTTCACAAATGTTTTATTTGATCCCCAAATTAAAAACGAGTTGTGGTGCAAATACGTTTTTGAAATGGAACAGAATAGAAAAATGACTTAATTAATTAAACTAGTTTTTGGTTTTTGTTAACAATCACGATCACAAATGTCTTCATGTATATTTTTCATGTTATGTATGAAAGTATGTAGAAAGTAATACTTATACAAAAGTAGTTCTTCTCACTTTCCCGGCGAAATACAAAAATCAGAACTCAGGTTATTTGCAACTTATTGCTTTTATTTCTCAATCGTTATAGTCTTATCGAAAAATCATTCAGTTAATACCATCTCCGTTCATATTGTCTCTCAGTTCCTGCCATAAGCGGTAGCGTCAGCGTTAGATGAAGCAGCAGCGTTTACAGGCGCGCGACCACTGCGATGGTCGTCTAATAATGATCTACTGCCGTATCTGTTGTATTGATTTTGGTCTCGACTGTTTCCATTACTATGACTGAAAAACATAACATAACATTCGTTTGCGTATTGTTTATGGTTTGAGTGATACAGTAAAAATTAAACTCTAATGTTATAAATAGATATAATTAATATTTCTTCTTTCAGTTCAGATCAATAATAGTAGTTAACAAAACAAACTATTTAAAAAAAATCTCATTCAAATCTCAGTTTTTAATAATAATAACGACATCAAAACACACACATTGACTTTGCCCTGCAATAAGATATAATAATCTTTTGTAATGTTTTTAATAAAACAAAAGTTATTTTGAATCTGTTATCTTTAAACCTGACTACAAAACACTAATATTATTAATACCATACCCGTTGTTTCCTCTACACTCGTAACTGGTCTCCTCGGTACTATCGCTCGAGTCCCGCTCATCGTACCCACCGCCATACCCTGAATTGTAACCACGCTTCATTCGCTCCCCTATAAAAGACATCGACGCAGACAAAAGTGTACTTATAACAGAAATAAATACATAGGTAAATTATTTAACTCTTCCTATGTCACCTATCGGGGTACACCAGTTTAGTCCCATCACTGCAACTCCTATTAACGGATCAACAATTGAGTCTTAAAACGATTTATGCAGCTCTTCAATAAAGCAAGCACATTGTGCTGGTAATCTATGTTAAAATTTAACGTTTACTTGTAAATGTATATTTGTTTCATTTAATGGTTAGATAAACTGACAAATCGTATTTAATTACGAACTTACATGTGATGGAATAATCATAAATCGAGAACATTTAATAAATGTATTCCATTCATTATAATAAGAGGTCTGTTCTTTAATATTGGGTAATTCTATTTTTTAGGCGCCTTAAGTCTCATTTTGCAAATAAATTGATAATAATGTGATTGTGGAACTCACCAGGATAGGAAGACACCACGATGGCTACCACTAACAGAACGAGACAACCTGTGATCCTCACCATTGTCAATGACACTGCATCAGTCACCATTGGGATCACCTTTATAATATTTCGGTAATTCCATACTCAAGGTTTGTGTCATGTCATGTCAAATAACTCATGTATAGGGTGACATTCAGTGATGGACACACAAAAGGAATTTGTCGCCTAAACGGGTAATTTGGTTATCTAACTATTGTAACCTTATAGTAATGTTTAATTTAGTGTGGGCAAACAGTATGTTTTAGTTGGAACGTAAGATATTACGTGCAGTTTATTAACCGACTTCAATAAAGGTGGTAATTAAATTGTATTTATTAGTGTCAGTTTAAAAAAAACTTATTTTTAGAAAATTCTTTTTTGTTTTAAAGGATGTATTTTCTTATTGGTCTCATTTTCATCAGGCCAGGATCTGTCTGAAGAAATTGAGGGAACTCTTCGACTATACTACAAATAAAAAAATATGGATTTGGGCGTTATCTACAAACACATGGGCTTTTTTCTCGAAA
Organism: Choreutis nemorana; assembly: GCA_949316135.1. Taxonomy (NCBI): domain Eukaryota; kingdom Metazoa; phylum Arthropoda; class Insecta; order Lepidoptera; family Choreutidae; genus Choreutis; species Choreutis nemorana. The sequence goes on from OX438598.1 coordinate 9,999,660, forward strand.
AGTACCATGTAGTGAAGGACAACTGATTGTGAAGACCATAGGTGGACTCTAAAATTACTTGATTTAAGGAAACTCCTTAACAGTTAACAAAAATGCAGTTAACAAAAGTGTTTGAGTTTTTTGGTAAGGTAAGTATGGTGACTTGATCGAAATGTCATAATAGTCAGTATTTGACTAACCTAATGATGGAGACTGTTTACGGTTGAGGGGAACTCATTAATTATTAGAAATAATTACCTTGGGTTTACGCTTGTACCTTTCCAAGGTACGAAAACTGAATATAATGGAATAAAATAGTCAAGATCGGATTGACCTTAAGATAGAGACTAGGTTGAGATAGGTTGAGGGGAACTCGTTAATTGTTAAGAATAATTGTGTTTGGTATTATTCGAATAGTAACTTGATCAAAAAGTCATAATCATCAGATTCTAATGGAATTAAATGGAATATCTTCAAGGCTCATTAAACCTCTTTAACTGTTAAAACAAGAGTTAACGCGAGAGATATTTTATTTCTGTAATAGAACAAAAATCGACTTCAAAAAAGTGCATTAAAAAGAAATAAATAATGTATTATCTTCAGGAATTATTGCCTGATCGGTAAGACATTAGGTACATACGAATGTTGTAATTTTTGATGTCAGTGCCAGCCAAAGTTTAAACAAACTTATAACAAAGGTTTGTAACTGCTTTCCTATTAAATTATAATAGTTTAATGTAGCTGATAATAAAACACATAAGTACGCGTTCTATAAAATGTTTTTGTACAATTAAAGCAATGTTTACATGTAGGTACCTAATGTCTTACATAATATGCACATACCTAATTTAATTGTCAGCAGACTAAGACAATTCCTAAAGATAATATGTTATTTTCTTCTTTTTGTCCTCTTTTTCGAAGTCGGTTTCAACAGTTTGCATTTTAGAGTAGAAGTCTTACATTTATTAATGGATGTTTTTATTTTATTAGCAAGAACATTTGATGTATTTGGGAACTTCACTTGAAACGATTCGGAGAAGCCATTTAAAAAAAAATAATATACCATTTGGGGCCGATTTTTCCATCCTCAGATAAACAATGACATAGTATTTATTCGAGGAATTTCAAAAAAAATAATTTTATAATCGTCAGGAAACCTTTGTTCGATAAATAAGTGGTGATTCTAATGAACAACTATGTTGGTCTCATTTACCACCGAATAAACTCTTTGACAAACAAGCATATCTACAGCTCGCCTCGCATAAACACACGATTCATTTCCAATTATTTTATACATATATACTGCAGGAATTTATTATGGGCTTAATTTTTTCGAAAATATATACATTGAATCAATTCTTTAATTCTTAACAAATACGTATTTGAATCGTATGTAAACTTCTCAATCATTTTTAATTACTTTTAAAGTATAGTTAAATCTATTGGTTTTAATAATATATCTTTTTTTTATATTTCTGATTTCATCAGGTACCTATGAGAACAGCCCTGATCTCTTTTATTTTAGAAGAGCAATCATATCAGTATTTCTATAATTCTGAACCTTAGTCTATCCCTGACCTATTTAGTTCATGAGTTTAAACCAGCCGATTAATGAACAATATACAATCAGATAATCTAAGCCGAAAAAAAAACAACATGCGAACTGTTTAATATTCTATTTACTTTTAAAAAAATGTTAAAATTAAGGAGAATACAAAATAATATTTGATATTCTGTTGATTGACACATGCAAAGAAAACTAACCATCATAAAGTCATATTGGGTAATTTTTTATTTGCCTTAGCCTTTTTTACCAAATTTACCGAAGCTACCGCCTCGACCGCCACCGCAACCGTTGCCGCCGCTGATTCTGCGTCCGCCACCACTGTACCCACTACCACCTCCACCACCGCCGCCTCCACCACCGCCGCCACCACCACCGCCGCCGCCGCCACCGCTTCCATATCCTTGATTTCCACCTTGGAAACCTAGAAATCAGTCGATGATTTTATATTATAAATTAACCATGACTGCCTAATAGTATAGTTACTCAGTACAGTACAGTAGTAGCGTAGTAGTTTACAAGTGGTAAATCTTTGTGCGCGATCGTCTTGGTTGTTATCACCTTTCTTTCTATTTCTTATTGGAAAGCCAGTGTAATAAAGGGCACGAGAAGTAATATGTTTATGTCTACATGGGCAACGCATTGGTGGTGCTCTTGACGTTCCTGATATTAAGGGCTTTGTCGTGTCCATAGGCAGTGGTGTTACTTTTCATCAGGTGAACTGTCAGCTAGTTTGCCTATGCTTTTATAAAAAAATATATTTGAGAGACATGGTTTTAAAATTGAGGTAAATTGAAATATTGAATTATTTATGCAAAAAAGACGTGTGAGATCAAAAGATCATCATAAAATTGATTATAGCTGCATTGGGAGTAGAGGAATCACAAGTACTTAGTACGGATGATCTCACAAAGTTCTTGAAAACTCTCTGCTATAAGGTATCTTAGAAATCCTCGAGGTACATCATTATACAGAAGATGTTTCGGTTGATAGATTTTTCTATTTGATTAAAGCTTTTTAAGTTTGTTTGTAAAAATCATCATAACTGGCAGGAAACTGCCCACTTTCAAACAACCTTCTGGCCTCAGTCAAATACATAATTAGAACCGGCTGGTGCGATCCTAGATCGTCGTCCAGGGAGATCCCTGCAGCTTTTACAAGATTGTTTCAACCAACCGCTCCCGTGGTGGCGGCAGTCAAACATCACCTTTCAGCCCTTGGTCGACACTCTAGAATCTTCCCACAACTGACATCGGTTCTTCGAGTTAAATATAACCAGTCCATTGACACTTGCACACACATTGCTTGTCCTAATAGCTGTGTTGTTGTTGGACACTTCAGTTCTCTCACGAATCTTCTCATTTCAAACTCGATCGCGTAGAAAAATTCCCAGCATATCCTTTTACATAGCCCGTTGCGTGACTTTGAGGGTATCCAATATTTACACACCACGTCTTCAAAAATGTGTGAACATCAGAAAATTTATGAGTAAGTCACCTGGTGCTGCTATGACGCAGACTAAGAGTGCGCAGGCAAAGACGATCAGTAAGAGTCGCGCCATCTCCGCTGCTTGTGACTTGCCCGCCTGGATCGCAGTCTCGCTTTTATACTAATATTACTTGCTAGTTATGCATCTATACTCACACAGAGATTACTTCAAGTACTCATATCGATTCGGCTTTAATATAGGTTTTGCCCCTACTAGAAACTCGTGATATATTCATTATATAGAATCATAATTATAGTCTTACACTTGGTCAGATATTATTCTTATTTACAAGTAAGTTTTCGTATTGTATTTGTACTATATGAATAAATAAACAATATTTTTCCTGTTAATTTGATAATATTTTAAATAACAAAACTGAATAACGCCATAGAATTAGATAAGGCCCGATATAGCCCTCAGACAATAAGCAAGTTGAAGTGTCAATCGGCTGGCTATAAGAAGCTATAAGAAGTGTTGGATGTTGAAGAAGAAAGCTTTTAAGTGGCTACATGGGCTGGGAGGCGTAGTGTAGCTCCGCCCTCACGACAGACAAACAGCAATTATCCACCTAACAGCACGGGATGACTCAGATTGAAAAGAAATTGGGGGAGGGTCACGGATAGAATTTTTGAAAAGAATTTACTTGATTTGTAGATAAAGTTCCTGACGCTCAGGTTGAAGACCGAAGTGGTTGAAAAGAAGTACAGCGGACCTAAAAAAAGCCAAATTAAAGTAATTCAGACATCTCATAGACAATTTTTAAAGAATTCCACTCATCGTATGAATGTCTTAATGTTCTATTCAGGACCAATAAGAGCTTATCTACACACACTGTCCACTAGTCACCACGAGATTCGATCTACGGCGACCAGAAACTGAAAGAAGAGAGACCAAGCCGAGCGACTCAATTAACAGGCACATTCTTCAAGAACGGATGTCGAATAATGAACCTGCTATATAAACTCTTCGGTAAACATACCGCCTATAACTATTATCGGATATAGCGTTCATGGTCACATCGATATAGTTATATCCGGCTTTAATTCCGACACTACCTTAATCTTAGAACCCACAAACTGATCAAAATGAAATTTTACTTATTTACTTCCTATATCTAACCATAAAATTACCCAAAAATATTAATATTATCTATTATCAAGGAAGCTGAGACGGGTTACTAGATTTTTGTTTTATTAGACATAGTTGCTGCAACTGGCAACTTTTTACAAGTTTCCATAAACGATTGCCAAAAGTAAAAGTTGCTTTGTCTGCAAAGCGCTTAAATGTTATAGTGAGAAAAGTAATTTTATACTCTTCTGTAGGTATACATTAAACATAACTACCTAAGTATTTATTTAGCATTCATTCATTGGTTTTCCTGGTCTGGAAAATAAGTCTTCGATTCTGAAAACAATTTAGTAATTGATATTTTTGCTTGATTTTCCTCACTTCTTTGAAGTAGTTAGCTTAATTAATAGCTGAACTATTAATTTAGAAAACATTATTTTTGAAAGCTTACGCAGCTTAGTGCCTGCGATACAAGATTATGTCTTAGTATTTAAATGAAAGAAAAAACAAATTAATTATTTTAATAAAAAAGACTAACTCAAAAGAGAGGAAGAAGAAAAGGGTTTGTATATTTGAATGAGTATGCGAGTATGTGTTTTGTGATATGTGTGTATGCGGAAGTGTGTGTGTGCGAACCAACATGCAACAAAAAATAAATTAAATTGACTCAATAATATGTCTCAACATTATTCGATTATAATCATGTCGAGCCAGATCATTGAGTAGAAGTTTTGTCACCTGTCTCCTGAAAACTGCACGTGAGAGATGGACAGTGATCACGCACCGTGGGTGGCAAGCACTATGCAATTATGCTGTAAGGATGTAAAAGCTAAACCACAAAACTATGTTAAAGTTTTCTCTGACGCTAAGCTATATAGCGGGGCGAGTAAAATGTGCTATGAAATACGACTACTGTAAGTACTCTGCTCTGCGCATAGTTACACCGCTCGCGGTCGCCATAGACCAAACAGTACGTATCCATACATAAAAAACATAGCTTAGTTGAAACCGTTTCCACCAATGCTAAGCTGTATGAATGGACCAATAAATATGGTTGGTGGGGATATCAAACGCATCCATCCAACGTAGCATAGCACATCTCTGGTGGAAAAGCACCTTTAGGCTGCAGCGTCTGTTAGCGCCATCTACATTCAACGTACACAACTACAGGAGCGACATCGCGCCTGCGGCTGTATGACTGTGGCTGTATAGATGCGGCGACAAAACTAATAATAAATCTTTTAACATATTTTTTGATGGTTTTTAATCACACATATTGTTTTTAATCTGTTATCTTTAACACGACTACAGCCCAGCATGTATAATTGATTAAGAACATTTCACTAACACCATGCCTATGTCCCCAATACACCCGCTGCTAACGCAGGAATCCCGCTCGTTATATCCGCCGCTACTGTAGCCACTCCCCCAAATTGTAGTTACGCTTAATGCGATCTAATACAAAGTAATTCTACAAATGACATTGACGACAATAAGTGTCCTTTTAACAGACTTATATATATATATGAATTCGTTCCACTCTTTATATGTAACATATTTGGCCGCAACCACCGCTATGCCTCATTACTGTAACTCCTGTTAACCAGTATCAAGAGCACGTAGTGCTGGTTTATTAATTAAGAATCAGCAACTTTGCATATAATAGTACATATTTATAGAGAACACACCATGATTTGGTGAAGTCGCAATATTTACAGCCAACCACAGCATGCAATTAGATAAAATTTTTGTTAAGCATGAATTTTACAGTGAAATGGGAAATTAATTGCTAAAAATATAATACAATATAGTTAAATAACTAAAATAAGTACAAACTAAAATATAAAATTCAATTAATACATTAAAAAACCTAATAAAAATCATGTCTATAATGGATTGTGGCCATAGCACTGGCTGCATTTCCACGCTGTATAGCGATGCTCAACCTCTGAGCGAAATGCAGACCAGCGTTACGGTCACGACTCTTTTTCAAATTTAACATTTAAAATTTGGAAATTCGCACCCCAAGAACCCATAGGTTCGAAACCAAACGGCTAATACCAAGGAAAATAAATAAATTATTGTTGCGGTATCTTACCACATTCATTGACGTCCAGTGACGAGAACATTTAGTTTCTTTCCTGCACGAACCAATCTTGGCCAATTCTCTCCAATTACTACAATTTGTACGGTATACAATGACATTTCAAAAAATATATATATTATATAATTATTATTATATTGCCAGTGCCATATCTTTATATATTTGAGATGTGTCTTTTTGTAAAAAAGCATATAAAGCTGTTTGTAAGACAAGGTGACCTGGTAACGTCGAGTACCAGACACAAGCACAGGCTCATTGTGCCACCTCAGAGATTAGCCTTGTACTCTGGAAACGTACATTGTATGGCAATCAAAATTAATAACTACTTACCTGTATATTTTAAAGAATTGACCATTCCACAACTCAAATCGAAATTGCATTTGTTTCTATTAGGTAAATGTTATTATAAAATATCAGAATACTTCAATGAAAAATTGTAATCCAATTTATTATAATTATATTTTTATTATTTGATTGATTAAATTAATTAATTAAATAATTCGTAATATGTAATGATTTTAATTATTTTAGTTTAGTGTTTGTATAGTTCAAATTCAAATTCATTTTATTCGTGCACAATACATTAGGTAAATACAGCAGATGTTGAGGCAAGGTAAGACAGGTATGTGCAGCCAATTGGCATACGAAAGTCATTTCATAAAAATACAATACAATCAAAATATTAAATTAAATAAAAGAAAAACGATTAACAATTAAATTATAGTTACGATAAAATAAGTAAAGTTAAATGTCAAACAATAAAATAATATACAGAAAAATTGTCATTATAAATTAAATTAAATGTGTAAAAAAAATTAAAATTAAAAGACCATGTCAGATGATTTAAATTTTAAATAGGTAAGGGGTGACGCAAGCCTCTGTCATTTAAGAATTCATTAATTGAATAATATGCTTTTTCAATCAATAGATTTCGCAGTCCTGTTTTTAAAATATTAAAATTATTTATGTCATGCAAACATTTAGGGATATAATTATATATTTTAGTGGACATAAATAAAACACTCTTTTGGACTGTTGATGTTTTACACGAAACAGATTGTAACATATGGCGGTTCCGTTCACTCCTAAGGCTGTCGAGAAAAAGATGGCGGTTTTTGCGGACAAACATGTACATTTCATAAATGTACAGTGAAGCTCCCTTACTGTACATGTTAGTATTTTATTTTGAATGAAGTGAGGTTTGCAACTATCAGTGGTTTTTAGATGACAAATGGCACGTACACATTATTTTGGTGCTTTAAATATTAACTCTTTGTCCGTCGAATTACCCCAGAATATAATACCGTATCTTAAAATGGAGGAAACATAGCCATGGTAAGCTGTCAATTTTGTTTTTTGATTAACTTCTTTTGAAAGAAGTTTAAAGAATAGAATTAGTAATTGTAACAAGCATTTGCACGCCAGATAGGTAGAATAAGTGAAACCATTGTAATAAATTACCAACCTGTATTACCTTATTTTAGCAAATAAATCATAATCTAATCTAATCATGGACTCAAAGGTGGACTTTGATATTTTTTTCTTTCATTGGCAAGTTTCAGACAAAAATTTTCAATATTTAATAAGTCGCCAAAATAGTTCTCATTAGGTTCAGGATCTTTCGGATTTCAATTTCTATATATATTTTCTATCTTTTGTGTAATGTTTTAATCTAAACCAATGTTATTATTTTTTATGTGAGCTATTTTAATTTTAGTATACTGTGTGTGTAACTTTTGTTAATGCTGTGTTCGTCTGTATGCATGTATATCAATTTCTGTTTATAATATGTGTTTTTATATGTTTGTGAAATGTACTTGCCGCAGACGTCCCTAAATAAATGATTGAAAAACAAACATAGACAAATCAAACAAGAAGTGAGTATACCAAATACGATACGGGTTAGAAGTGAAACAAAAAGTAAATAAGCGATGTGGGTAATAATACTAATAAAAGAGTCAGGGATAAATAATGTCTTATGAAATAAATGGATTTGGCAAAACTGATGTTTTGCTGCCTTTCTGTAAAGATGAACATGTCTTTCAAAATGTCTATTGATAGGAGAGAAAAGACTTCGATTTGATTTTGCTAGCGTTTCTAAAATAATTTAAATTTACTGACCCTGGGCAACTTGTGCGGGCAATGATTGTTACCATTTAGCAACTTATGTTTGTGTTTTGACCTATTGTGACCTTTTTGTAATTTTAATAACTTGGTTAATAAAAAAAACTGTTAAACCGTATTATATAATAGTGCATGCTGTGTTAGCCTGTAATTATTAAGACACTAAAAATGTTCTTTAAATGTTAAAACTATGTTGAATTGTGTTTTTGATTGTTGATAAACCAATTTAAAAAAACGTATGCAAAGAGGTAAAGTCCAGCAGCTGTCTCCTTTCCGATAGCGATATCATTGAAAAACCCTTAAACATAAATTCTGAGGGTTCACTACGTCAGACCGAACCATATTCGACCTTATTTATGGATATATTGACCATCATGAAAGGTATGCGGAATGACGAGGGAAAAAGATTTTTTGTGGTACTGATAGTACCCAAATAGAGCAACTTCAAGACTACTAGTTCGTTTCGAAATAAATTAAGTATAAAAGCAGTTATATAATCCATTAAGATTATTAATTCCATCACGGAGGGAAACATAAGCGTTTCTTCTATTTTAGAAGCATTGATTCGCTTTGGTCGTATTTTTATTTATGTAGTATATACCGTGTCGTTGCTTGGTGCTTGCTGTGCAATATTATATCTTAGTGCAGAGTTAAGACAGCAGTGGCGGTACTGTCATACAAGCCCAAAAGCCGGCCCAAAAGTTCGCGCTTTCGTTCATTCGTTACTTTTCAAAACAAATAACAATACGCTTTGCATAGCATGGTTCAAAATTCGCGCTTATTCGAACGCGTAAGTAAGAAGTGTAGATTTAATAGTAATGAAGCAATAAGACATTTATCGAAATGAATTATAAAAACTACAATAACGTATATCTCGGCTTGCCCTATTCTAAAACTCTAGGCACGCCACTGTAAGACAGTGTATGTGTCGTTATGTGGTTATTATTGTAGGACGTAGGATACTAACTAGTTTTATTTACTCTTGAATTCTTGAACTTTAGGCTAATCTATTAGTTAGTGCTAGTTTAAACCATCTCATTAATAAATAGGACAAAATCAGTCGATTTATGCAGAAAAAAGGAACAACATGTAAAATATACAATATTTTAATCATTTTATATTTAATTCAGTAAAAGTAATTACAAAATGATAAAAACTAAGAAGAGTCCAAATCAAAATTTAAACATTCACATGAAGATGCTAACAAGTAAAATTAGTGATCGAATTTGAATCATATTGGTCGTTGCTTTATTTGCCGTATCCGCCTCTTTTGCCACCGAGCACGTGGCCGTAGCCACCGCCTCTGCCGCCGCCGCCACCGAAGCCACCACCTCGGCCGCCGCCGCCACCGAAGCCTTTACCACCGCCTCCACCGAATCCGCCACCACCTCCGAAACCGCCACCGCCTCCGAATCCACCGCCACCGCCGTGACCACCGCCGCCTCCACCACCGCCGCCGCCACCACCACCGCCGCCGCCTCCGTACCCTTGATTTCCACCTTTATAACCTGGATAATTGAAGATACAATTAATTTTATGAATTAACCATCATTACTCGATCTATGTGTTTCTTAATCAACTATATAAATATTGAAGTGCTGAGTTGTTTTGATTCAAAATTAAATACTGCTGCTTTAATAATAGATTCTTCACAAATGTAAACGATTACCTGACAGTAATTAACAATAGCTACAGTTTGTGACTACGCATCTCAGAAACCCTCGAGAAACATCAGCCTTAGATGTGTCGGCTAATGTATATTGTATCGTGTAGAGACAGATAAAGCAACACCCTCTTAATACCTCGTTGCGTGAAGTTGAGTGTAGCCATTTTGACAATCATTAGGAACCTACGTATAGGGTCTGAAATTTATGAGTAAGTTACCTGGTGCTGCTATGACGCAGACAATGAGTGCGCAGGCGAAGACGATCAGTGCGAGCCGCGCCATCTCCGCTGCTGGTGCTTGCTGCTTGTGCTTTGTCTGGATCACAGCCTAGCTTTTATACCAACACTACTGCCAGTCATGATATGGCACAAAACACACACATATAAACTTGACTACTTATATCGTTTTTTTTAGGATTCCGTATGTACTAGTACCAGTAACAAAGGAAGTGAACCTCTCATGATTTATGCTGTATTTAAGCAGCAATATTTTGATAGGGGAAATATATCAATATTTTAATTTTTTCGGTGTTTAGTAAGGAATAAAAAATAAGATACACAGTTGTTTCGTAGAAACTCATAATATTATATTATAACTCATAATCGTCTCACACTTGGCCGATTTGTTTTTCTATTTTACGAGTACAAGTAAGTTTTCGTAATGTATTTGTACTACATACTCAAATAAATATAAAATAATTTTCCTGTTAATTTGATTACACTTTTATTAAATAACTAGTTGACTACTCGAACTTTGTAAGATGTGAACGTTCATTTGGTAATATTTCGCCATTGTTTTACCTTTTAAATGTATGAACAAAGAAAAAAAAAACATTCATTTCTGTCCAGTCGTGTGAGTTTTAATGAGACCAACGAAAAGCTCTTTGTTTCTTGTAATTAATTGTTTAAATAAGCTATGAAAATTACAAGCAATATTTTATATCCCAAGTTTTATTGGGTCAGTTAATTAAATATTATATTGAAAGTATGAATTTGTTCGTCCTGACAACAAACGGTCAGCCAAAACTACTAAGTTTAGAAAACTGTAGTTTTATAAAGCAATGTTGTTGGTTGAGTTTTAAAAAGTTACCAAATTATTTAATTATGAAAGTTCGTAGTGGTGTATGCTCAAGCGAAATGTATGGAAATGACATTTCCTCACGCTCATTTTACGAATTTGTAATTTCATTTCCATACATTTTATTTTCTGTTGGCATTAAAGCTTGCGGAATAGTGGCATGTGTGGTAGAGGCCTGGGCCCTGTTCAGTAAAACTTACAAAAGTCTATAAATTTGTAGAAAAGTATACAATAGTAATAGTTACTTTCGGCTTACAATTATGTGAGAAATCTAGAAGTGAGTATCTTACAAATATGTGTACAATTGTAGAAAACGCCTGTAGATTTCATTGACAAATCATATCTACAAATTTATAGTAATAATTTACAATTTACATGACAGTGTAAGTTGTATTTATTACTCTAACAAAAAGCGAGACGTCAGTAGAATTATTCTACAAATTTGTAGAATTATAAGTTTTATTGAACAGGGGCCCGTTTTAGGACACCCGATACGTTATAGTGTTGTTGTGATTTAAAAATTGCTTGAGTGAAGCTGAGGTGGGTTACCAATTTTTTTTTTAAATGTAAATGTAACTAAAGCTTTTATACATGGCAACATTTTCGATTCGATTATTAGTATTTATTTTTTTACCAACACAAAACAATGAGATTTTAATCCATTGGTTTTCATGAACTGACGAATTAAATCTTCGATTCTCAAGAAACGGACTGATCGATCTTTTTGCATGATTTACCTCACTTCGCTGAAGTAGTTAGCTGATAATATGAATTTGAAGCATTATACGAGTACATTACAGGTCAAATTTTATTGAACCAAAAACTCTGACCTCTCCAAGGTATTCCCACTAGCATATATTTTTTGTTTCCATCGTTTTTGTATTTACAATTTGCTTATGATTACTCATTCATTTTCCTGTTTGCATTAACAAAAGTAAAGTTAAATTTTGGTTAAAAATGGACAGCGTAGGCTCGATTCCTATTGTTGACGAATCAAATACATGATGTTTGTTTTACTTACAGATTATTATTATATAATAAAAACAACAAAAGCCCTGATATGAGACAAACAATATTAACAAGTTTTATAAGTTTGTTGGCACATTAAAGTGAGTAAGTTACAGCTGTTTTGTTATGGTATAAAGTACTCTAAAGTAAAAAAAAATTGTAAAAGTAAATTTTTTCTCAGCTTGCAGAAGTAAATCTTTAAGAGCATGTAATTTAAATATTAGCTGTTTAACTTTTGTCTCGTTAATCAAATTATTGACAAATTAAACCGACACTTGGGTCTAACAAATTCACATGTTAGGAAAAGCTAAAGGTATAGGTGTTAGGTAAGCAAGATTTCAGTACACAATTTCGCATTACATTTTTCCACCACGCAGATAACGAAAGTTTGGGTTGGTCCGTACACACAAACAAATAAAATCACACCACAATCGGATAAATGATTTATTTGTTCAGAAAAAACACAATCGTAACTTACACTTCTATGTAAGAATGTTTTATTACAATCAATAATCAAAAGGTCTGATGTCGGTAATTCATTTCAGCCTATTGGTTCCTGTCATAAGCGGTAGCGTCACCTTTGGATCAAGCGTTGCGGTGTAAGTCGAATAATGTTCTACTGCCGTATCTGTTGTACGAGTTGTGGTCTCGACTGTTGCCATGTCTGAAAAACAAAGGTATATTAATACGTTTCACAGAAGCAAACGCTAAAGTTCAGACTTTTTCGAATTTGTGTTTTATTAACACAATTTGTATAAAGAAATATATAGAATACCCGTTGCCTCCTTTACATCTGCTGCTAGTTTCCTCGCTGCTGTCGCTGGAGTCTCGCTCGTCGTACGCGCCGCTACTGTAGCCATACCCTGCCCCGCCTGAGTTGTAGCCGCGCTTCATACGCTCTTCTACAAAAGGCATCGACGACACTTACACTTGAATGCTTTTAATAACTTACGAATAAAACACTAATAAAACAAATGCGTAACATCTACAATATTTTCTATGTACTATATTCACAATGAATGAGTTAGAAATTTAAAAGAATTTAAAAGTGAAAAATAATCTATAATATCTACAATACCTATATACCTAATATTACGAAGTTATTAGTGCTAGTAGTAGTAAGGCAATGGTGCGCTATTTCAGTCTGGAAAAAGCATCCGGATAACTCTCGGTATTTGAGTTTCTGAGGTGATTTGGAAACTTTTTTGTACAAGTAGATACTCTTCTGGAAGTACGTCATAGATCTGAGTTGTCGCCAAACAAACAATTCTTCTTCGTTGATAATTCGACTATTATTTCTATTTTCCTCCTAAGGGGTTGTTTTTGAGAAGGTATTTAAAAGGTGTTTATTTATTTGTTAAACAGCAAACTTTCGAAAAATAGTCAATAATCCATTTTTATAAATTAAGAAATACCTTCTTCATGATTAAGTTCAATTATATATAAATTTTGGGCCACACCCGCCACTCTGTCCCACCACTGCAACTGCTGTTCACCAGGATGCACAGTGGTGTCCTTCGATCGAATAATCAACGAATGATGCGGCTGTGCAATGACTCACAGGCTGTGCCCGGACACCCTACAGGCTTTCCTGGGACCCGCAACGAACTTAATCAGAAGAAATAGTAGGTAGTAAGAAACCGATTTCAGACTTCTCTCCTAGCAAAGTGGAGGCAGCAATTGAGATGGCCCAGAAGCCAAAAATTTATAAGTGCATGCCAAATTTCGACCAAATCGGTTCACGGATTGAAATTAGGTTTGCCTTTTCCCTTAGAAAAACTCTTAAGGTTCAAATTTTAATCGAAACCAAGGTATAAGTATAAGTATATCCAATAAAAAAGGATTGTTGAAAAGTTATGCGTATTACGCCTTAAAAACCTATTCCGTTTTTTTTTCGTAGGTTTATAATAAAACAATTTTACGTATATAAGTATAATGGTATGTGGTGTTCGAACATACGAGTATGTTTCTATTTAGGGGCTGTCCATTAATCATGTGATGTTTTTTTAACATTTTTTAACCCCTCCCTCCCCCATGGAGATACGTGGTGAGGTTTAAGACTATCCCCCCACCGCCCACCAAAAATCACGTGTGTTTTTGAGTACCTACAAAGATTATTTTTCCTAATCTAATCCTATTATAGAAAATTAAGGACCATGATAAAAATGTCTAGACAGAAAAGTTGCAGGTTGTTTTTGACAGTCATAAAAATTATATTAAAGGAATGGTGTACTACAAGACTTTCTTCAACACTAACAACTGGTTCACAACATCTTTCGGTTTATAAATCACGCATTTGACGAAAAAATAAGTACACGTGATATCTTACTATACCCCCTCCCCCTTGTGATATTTCGTGATTTTTGCCGAACCCCTCCCCCCCCCTTTCAAACCTCACGTGATTAATGGACAGCCCCTTATTATATTTACGGCGAAACCGTTGAAATAAGTAGTATTTGAATATTGATTTTCAGTCATTTAGTCATGTTAGGTAGCGACGGGACCGGAGCGCGCACCTGATGTATTTGTTAGGTAGCGACGGGACCGGAGCGCGCACCTGATGTATTTGTTGTTGTAAAATTGTAGACAGTTGTGTAAGCATTCACCAAGCAGGCTGTTACCATAATCATTTGCTAACTGAGTTATACAAAAAAAAACTAAGGTTTAAATTATAATCACCTGGATAGGAAGACACCATGACGGCTACCACTAACAGAACGAGACAACCTGTGATCCTCACCATCGTCACCGACACTGCATCAGTCATCACTGGGATCACCTTTATAATGTTACGGTAATTTCATGGTCAGGGTTTTGGATGGCCCCATGACATATCATGTTTAATAATTTATGTTTTGGGTGACATCGAGTGATGGACACACAAAAGGAATTTGTCCACCAACCGCGTAATTTGATTACCTCGTAGTGTCAAACTAATGGAAGGTGACCTTTGATTTTAACCGGTAGCAATTTATGGTTTTATAAGTGAGGAAGTTGCTACAACTAATTTATACATCTGAGGCTTAAATCACTCTTCTTGAATTTTGGTAGGGCTGGCCTAATCAGAATGAAAACATGGAAAATAAAGACTTAAATGAAAACGTAATGAGTTACGTTAAGTCATAAGTGACTTAAAGCATTATCTGAAGAATTTACCTGCTGATAATAAATATTTGTTAGTTGTTGGCTATTCTTAATGTATTAATTCGCCTTCAAGGGCGTCGTCAGCCTATGGCAGTTGATATATGGAGAATGGGAAAATTATGAATTGTAGGTATTGTAAAAAAATGAAACTATTTGTAGTTTGAGTAATTTGTTTGGTGATTGCAATAAATTGAGTACAATCATATATCCAAGTTTAATGTGTGAAGCTCCAGGATCAATTGACTGTACCATTTTTTGACTCTTAATCTTACTAGCTGCTACGACTGCTAGACGCCCATGGATATCTTGCATCCTAAAAGTCGGATGTAATGTATCAGTAGGTGGTAAAACAGAGGCAGGTGTTGCATTGAAAAATAAATACTTAATAAAAATGTAATGTCCAAAATGTTTTTATGGGGGTTGGACTTCTTTATGGGAGAAAGATCTGTTTAGTTCTCTAAAATAGTTTCGATCTAACGTTATGGTCATCTCTACTCTTTTAAGATAGCTTAATTACCCTTCCAACGAAGTTCGAAGCCAATAATTTGTAAATTAATACAAGCTTCATTCTTTGTGTTAGTCAAATTATGCTTCTATGAGTGAGTAAACATAAACATTAGCTCCTGTGCGTTTTATTACAGCAAGTAAATCGATTTTATTGGGTTTTCATTTAAATTCTTTAGTTCCATTCAATATAACAATCCATAATAAAAAACTGCTAAGTTTAATTTTGATTTCCAACTATCAATAGGAATTAAACAGAAGAACCACTTGGAAATTATTCAGCATTTATTGCGGAACATCGACCTGGAAAACACTTCATCATGTATAATTTTAATCTGTTCAGCTGGGAATGTCAATTTGAACTAGGCATTGTATTCGTCCTATTATAGTGACTACAATTAAGGCATCATCCACATTAGTGTGCCTTCCATGTTTTCGATGATTAATTTTTACGTCCAATCAATAAATAAATAACAATAACCACATCACGACACGCACATTGACTCAGTCCCACAGTAAGATTAAAGAATCATGTGTCGCAAGTTCTAAGCAACGATACAGTAGAAACTAGATAGATAAAATACTACATCCAAGACCCGTCAGCGAAAAAATGCGTCTTGCGTCTGCCCCCACCGGATTTCGAACCTGGAAACTCTAGCGTAGCAGGCTTATTACACTACAGCGCCACCGATTACTCTAGTGATCATATTATTATCTAGTGTGCCATAGCGATCTCAATGCTTCATTTTTCCATTCGATGTGCTTTACAATAAAATCTAAATATGACACTCCAGTCACAAGCGGCAATAAAAATAAAAAATTATGTTGCCCATGATTTATATATTTTCGACAATATCGTATAAGCCAATACAATTGAACATAGCCCTTCCACTTGTACTCTTCAGGGTAAGCCATTATCATCATCAAATATAAAATCAACAATTTATGTTTTATTACGTTATATTTAGGGAATATCATAACACTATCCGTTTCATAATGTTTCTTTGTGGCATATAATAACATATCATTGTTAAATCGGGTCAATTAAGATGTAAACAAACTATAAATAATAGATAGAACACTGGAATTAAATTAACATGTAATGTTTTATTACCGACTGATCACAATTTCTATGACGCTTGTCGACCAGCAATATATTATAACAACGTGGTAATAAGAATAGCTATTCCTGACGTTTTGCTTTAATTATAACTTTATAATATGAGTGGAACTTACCACCTAATACAAAAACTTCCACTGATTCCTACTCATACCTATGCTAAGTAGAATGAAGATTCGATCTTGTCGATTCAAGTCTCTGAGTGTAGTTCTATTTATTATCAAAATCTTGTGAAAACGAAAGGAAACTTCCGTGCCTTTAAAAAGTTTTGCCACCAATATTACTGGTGTAAGAATTAGGTTAGAATTTAATTTATCACCTGTTAGCCAGTAGCATACCGTGGTATTTAGACGTTCAGGCGTCTCCTGACTGTCTCCCTTTTAGTTTTTAGCCTCTGGGCCAATTCAATTGCTGTCTCCGATTTGCTGGGAGGGAAGTCTGAAACCGCTTTCTTGCTACCTCTTATTTCTTCTGATTAAGTTCGTTGCGGGTCACAAGACAGCCGGTAGGGTGTCCGGGCACAGCCTATGCGTCATTGCACAGATGCATTATTTATTATTTTTCAATCAACCGAAATAGAATCAAGAACATTCTTGTTTTGTTTAATAAGAATAAAATTTTATAATATCCTCATTTAGAGAAATCAGTTATAATTAACCATAGCACTTCTCAGAAAATACATAGCTTTTTTACTTTTCTTTTGTTCCGTCTATCTAAAAACATAGGGTCTACAAATAACTATTGAACGAGTTTGGGTAAGGTGAAATATAACAAGAGGTGTATGTCACATTTTAATAAATCTTTTTATGAAACTAATATCACATTCTGATAGATCTCTAGAATACAAGGAATAGATATCTCACAACCATCGCTGACAAATGATTTAAATTCAATTGTTTTTTTGTGTTGATTTGAGTTTGTTTATCTGCCGTAACCGCCTTTGCTACCACCATATCCGCCACCGCCACCGTGACCGCCGCCACCACCGCCGCCAAATCCGCCGCCACCGCCACTTCCCCCTCCAAATCCACCACCGCTGCCGTGGCCGCCGCCTCCACCGCTGTGTCCACCACCGCTGTGACCGCCACCGCTGTGACCGCCACCGCTGCTTCCACCGAATCCACCTTGACCGCTGTCTCCACCGAAGCCACCACCTCCTCCGGATCCTCCGCCAAACCCACCGCCATGTCCTCCTCCACCACCAATGCTGCCACCGTCATGGCTACTACCGCCGCCATGGCTACCACCACCGCCATGGCTACCACCGCCGCCATGGCTACCTCCGCCGCCGTGGCTACCACCACCACCACCACCGTGGCCGCCACCGCCACCTCCTCCACTACCACCTCCTCCGCCACCTCCAAATCCGTCATGTTTTCCTCCACCGCCGCCCCCGTAACCTGGAATTAAATTTATGTTTTAGATTTGTAACAAGAATATGCAAATTTGGAAAGTGGTTATTAAAACTACAGTTTTTAACAACATATTAGGTTTCAGGAGATTAAACTGATATTTATTATTTACAAGTAAATATTTTGCCTAGCTGAAAGAGAGTGATGACTTTCTGAAGTCTGACCAAAGAGTGATTGTCATTATACCGAATTGGTAAGGATTTTCACGCACATTTACCGCAAAGGTTTATCAAGGTTCAAGTAAGTAACAACATTAGAAAAACCTTCCAATAGATTTTGAAACGATATCGTATTACTATACATCTGAGACTGTCGAAGACAAGAAAATCGAAGGTTGAGTTTTGAAGATTTTAACTGCAAATCTTTATAAAGAGCCTTATTCATGTGAAATGAAGGTTGCTCATACAAAATCATTGTAGTGATCTATGTTATCTGACATGTAGAAAAACTACACAAACTCATGGTAGACAAACAGAATGCGAAACAATGCGTCTTGCAAATAACACTAATTTCCGGAAACTGCAACGTAGCAACTATCAAATAAATCATCAAAACCGTCAAATAAATGATTAACGGTATTGCTGATAAAGCAAAAAACATGAATTTACCTGGTGCTGCAAGGGCGCAGGCAATGAGTGCGCAGGCGCAGACGATCAGTGCTAGCCGCGCCATCTCCGCTGCTTGTGACTTGCCTGTCTGGATCACAGCCTAGTTTTATACCAATATTACTTGCTCGTCATGCACCTATACTCACACACACAGATACACTCGTGTCGATCTTAGTTTTTTTGCTCTTCAAGTTTTTGTTTAGCCGATTCCTAGGACTTATTCAATAAACGATGATATATCAGATCATCCATAATCTTAAATCGTGTTCCATGCTTTAGATCAAAACATTTTTTTTTTCATTTTTACATGACGTCGATGACACGAAGAAGTTTTTTTTTTTGCAATAGTATGCGAAATAATAAGAATCCCAATTGTACAGTCTTGATTTTTAGCGTTCCGTAAGTCGAAAGGAAAAAGGAACCCTTATAAATTCACTTTGTAGTAGCTCTGTTCGTCTCAAGGCTAATGGAATGAAAATGTAGAATCATGAAATAAAAAATCAATGTCTTAAATATATAGTAAATGAAAAACTTTGGAATAAATTAAAATATTTTAATTGGTCTCAGGTAACATGAAAACATTTTGTGAGTATAAACTATTTTGTTAAACTGACCACGATTTATTGATTCTGGGAACAACAGTTAATCTTTTCGATGGTTATAATCCAAATGTCACAAGTAAAAGTCCTCACCAAATGTCCATCCCATTAAACGTTTGGTGGGATTTTTTTACGGTACGGCAAGCGGCACTTATTAGTTTTTTTAAAAAGTAATATCGGTTGATACATTTTTATGTAGTGTTTTAAGGTTGAATTTGCTGTAATGTGTGTTTATTTCTAATATAACTATCTATCTCCCTGCCTCTGATCTTAGTTAAGTAGTCGTCTAAATTGAATGTTGCCACAAAATAAAAAATAATTAAATATAAATAATAGATAGATCTCTTTAAAATCATACCTATTCCATAATATTGTTGTTTGAGACTATAAAAGAAAAAAAATGTTTATTGCTTTATGCAAGCAAGTTTTTAAACACAACATTTATGTTCTTGACTTTTGAATTGTTGACTTTCCTGTGTTAGACAAGGACCTTTTTTAATGCATTCGATCTTTGCTACTATTAATTTTTGACAATTTAAATAACGTAAAGACGTCTTTTTCTCACCGATAGGTAGTATTCGTGTAACATTTAAATAAGAGCATAATTTAACTGAAGGAGAAGAAACAACTATAAGCCCGTACGACCATACACAGCATGCTCGAGATGCTCGAATCTTGGATTGTTTCATATCAGGAGAATGCTTCTCCTTCCTTCTGCTTCCACCTTTAAGTGTTAGACAAAGCTTAGGGCTTTCCCAGGTTATGCATGTAAGAAGTTTTAAGCGTTTTAAAAAAGATTTTAAAATTGAAATGGAAATATGCATGTAAATTAATTTGATTATTCAATCAATTTGTCGTGAATTATTTATAATAATTGTACGATAAAGCAGTAACCATTTCTTTTGAAGTTTTATGGCGTTCGTGTACTTTGACGTCATCGTACATGTTGGATTTCTCTGTCGAACCAACGCCTTTGAAGCTTTATGACTTAGTTAATAAGTCAGATAAATGAGAAAATCTCACGGATTTGTGAATAAAAGTGATATCGAATGATAATTAAAAAAAATGCATAACGTGATTGAACAGAAAGATTATTAAAATTAATTTAGGATTTATTTACAAGATAGAAATGGAATAGGTAATACATTAAAAACCGAATAAGATATCGAGATAGAACTTAATTTATCCTTACATGTCCTTGAGCATCGAATATGGAACTTCTTACTTGAGAAGCTGTATAACCACCACTATGCAAACTTTGCCATTTAATAAACAATATAAAATTATATGGTCATTACATTTAATACAGAACATTTGAATCAGGCTGCAACAAAAAATGACTTCTCCATGGGTAATTCCCACCTACGTTTTTGCGTTAGATTTCAAGTGTTTTGTTTTTTTTGCCAATTACGTTAATATTTTCGAGTTTGAATAAATATTTCTACTTTATGTATGGACATTTGCAAGTAAAATCTATATAAATATTATAAAGAAGTAATATTTGTATGAAGGAGGTACCTACTACGAAACTTGGTGCTCATCCAATTTAAAGTTTTTTATTTATTGAAAATTTAATTTATGTAAGGTTTTTTTGAGTTCATTTCACTCATGTCATGCATTGAATTAATATCTTAAATTTCTAAACTCAGTAAAATTACCTGTGGATACGATTTATCTATCATTCAAGTAGTAAGGAAAACCTTTATCATTTGAATAATGTGTATTTACGTAATTATTGATTAAGATTGAGAAATAAAAATACTCTCTTCTTAATTTAGGGGTGCTTTATTATACTTAAACAATAACATCACAAATCAAAATAAATCTATGTTTCTGTATGTCCTACGTTCTTCATTTGCCGTAGCTTCCTGCGGATGCCGAAGCGCTGGCCTTGGCACTTGCTGATGCGTAGGCACCACCCTTGCCTCCTGAGCCGCATGAGCCCCCACAGCCACCTGATCCACCACTATTAGATCCATAGCCTCCAGAGCCACCCCCTCCGTGGCCTAGTCCACCTGATCCTCCGTATCCTCCCGTACCACCACTTCCATAGCCTCCTGTGCCAGAGCCACCACAGTTTCCTGATTGGCAGCCTTGCCCAGATCCGTGGTCACCACCGTGGCCTAGACCAGCGCCACCTCCAAGACCTCCACCGCCTCCGAAGCCACCGCTATTTCCACTTCCAAAGTCACCGTTTGAGCCTCCGTTTCCGCTATGGCCTCCACTCGAACCTCCGTACCCACCATGCCCTCCACCGTTCCCACCTGACCCACCTCCAACTCCTAGTCCACCTCCGAAGCCACCTCCAAAGCCACCTCCGTTACCTCCGTGGCCTCCACCGCCCGAACCACCACAGTTTCCGGTCTGGCACCCTTGTCCTGATCCTCCGTGACCTCCACCGTGTCCGGGTCCGTGACCACCGCCGCCACCACCCCCGAGACCGCCGCCGCCGCCACCACCAAGACCGCCTCCATTGCCACCTCCGTATCCACCTGAAGAACCTCCATCTGAACCGCCGCCATATCCTCCTTTTCCACCGCCGCCTCCGAATCCGCCTCCTAGGCCGCCACCACCGCCATTCCCTCCGTGTCCACCTGATCCACCACCGCCGTTTCCATTGTCCCCTCCACTACCACCGTATCCGCCGCCGCCGCTAAAGCCACCCCCACCACTGAAACCTCCGCCACCGCCATATCCGCCCTTACCCCCTTCAAGGGTTCCGGTAAAAGCGAATCCTTCAGACTTGCCATCGTCCGATTTAGTGAAAACAGACTTCGTTTTCCCGCCTCTGAGTCCACCGATCAGTTCTTTGACTCCGTTCCTGATGGCTTCGAGGCCTCCCCCGAAGCCGAACTCGCCGCCGCCGCTGCCGAATCCTCCTCCACCGCCGAATCCGCCGCCGCCGCCGCCTCCGTAACCACCGCCACCTCCGAAGCCTCCGCCGCCACCACCACCGTATTCACCTCCTCCGTAACCACCGCGACGGATCCTTACTGTTGACAAACAGATTAAGTATTATTATTTTTATAGTGTATTTTTGTATCTTTAAAAATATGATCAAAACTACTTAACAAACCAGTCGGCGAATTATTCACGAAAGAATACTGGCTTTAATTAGTATTTCCATTATGTTTTTATTTACAAACGTAGATCATAAAGGCTATTAAGTGAACAAAAAGTTAATTACCTGCCGCTTGGCTGACGCCCAGGAGTATGCACACTCCGAGACACACTAGCACCGACCGTTTCATCTCTGCACCTCCTCTTGACTAATCACAATTTAATATTAAGATCCTTTTATATCATTATTTTAATCACGATCTTGTTTATCTGTAATCTACGTTTAGTCGTACCAAGAACTTTAAACAGGGAAACCAAAGTTTTTGTAGTCGTACGTTTAACGAACATACATTGTTCGACTAGAATTTCCTTTCATATAGTTTTTTTTTAAATCGAAGTTGATTAGGCACATCAGGTAGTTCGGTTAGGAAACGATCGCTTAGTAATCGGACCGAAATATGTTCGGTTCTTAACCGGTTTCAAATAATAAAGCAAAAAATATATTAGTATGTACTCATCACCATGACTCACATAAGAGCTACTTACGCTTTTTGTTTGATTTTTAAGATCTTGTTTACTTTTTTTTTGCATATTTTTCTAACTACTACTGTAAAGTTTTTGATTTAAATAAATGTTTTTAACATTTACTATAGCAATTCAATAACTAAAATATGGATGATCATATAATAATGCGTAGGTATTAATAAAAATAACATTTAAAATTGACGCCATTACTAAGTAATTGTCATCAATATTGTTTCTTGTAAACGACTGATCCAGTCACGAATATAGTCTTTATTATAACGTACTAAATGCAGCTTATCACATTGGTAAACCACATCCTTGTGAATTATACCTTCTGCTTTACTTGTTTAAACTTTGCTATACAATGGCAGTCTACGATTATGGTAGGTAATTGATGTGACATAACATCTATTTTCACATTAACATCTTTGTAAACATGTTCTGATAATATAAGAATTTTCTATAACTATGTGAGAGCTTTGTTTTGTGCGAATAAAAAACATTATGTAACAAAAATAAACCTCATTTATTATAAGACAATGATTTACGTACATTCATCTATCATACATAGCATGAACTACAAACCCGTCTCTATATAAAGGCATCCTTAAGTGGCTTAATAGAACTTATGTATTTTTACTAATAGTTAAGCTTGGTATTTGAAGTCAGGTCTAGGAGGTCCGTAAGCTGTCGCATGACTCGTGGCGACGCCCCCTCTGCCGGTGCTGTAAGCGTTGGCTACAGCAGTAGCGCCCCCTGGTGCACCGCCTCCTGTCGATCGACCACCCCAGCCAAAGAACATGGGGAAGAAAGTCCCACCGGGCATCTTAGGCAGCGCATCCATTTCTTCACTTCCAGTCTCTTCTTCAACAGGTTTCTTCACTTGCTTCTTCTTCGACACTCGCTTCTTCGGCTTCTCTGGCTCAGGTACTTTTTCGACTTCCTCCGTCAATTCTGGGTCCACAGTCTTCAGCGTAGTTGAGATGATTTCGGTTTTTTCTGTGGGGTCTGCGATTTCTGGTGCTCCGGTTGCGATTGGCCGCTCGGGAGTTTGGGGGAAAACTTCGTTTTGTTGTGGGGGTAGCAAGTTGACCTCTGGCAATGTCTGGCGACGTCTTTCAGGCTGATAGTACTGTTGATGAGGAGATTGGGGTTGCTCTTCTGAAGGTCGGAACATGAAGGCTGCCATGCCGCCTCCCAGGCCGCGTTGGTTATGGTAAGGGTTGTAGTATCTATTCAACGCCATTCCTCCTCGGCCGCTGTCACTGGCACCGAACGACACTGGAAATAATTAATTGTGTAAATGATTGGAAATGATAAATTGTGTAAGGTATTTGATATGGTTGATGATGTAAGTGCAGGGGCTACGTAGCGGTAGTAAAAGCCTGAATAAGTAAGTATATAATGGACAGTTCTTACAAACTAAACCGAAATTGAAACTTAATCTAGTAACAATTATGGAGATTATTGTTTTAGCAACAGTTATTTGGGAACCTGCCCAGCTTCATCTAATAAACAGCATACTACATTACTGCAAGTATTTTTGACTGGATAAATGTTCCATATATTAATTGTTGGTATATTTAATTGTTTTTTGTGAGGAATGCAGGTGGCCAGTTTTTATTGCTGCAAAGTGACTTGAGAAAAAAAGTATTTTTAGCTCAGATTCTAATCTTCATCAGAGAAATCGAATAGAATGGAATATATATTATTAAACCACTAACCTTACCATTTATTTTTAAAATAAAATTTGCCAAAACTTACATGATTCCATATTAGTTCCATAGTAGGGGTAGTAAGGGTATGCCCACACCTGAGACAAGCAGCTCAAAACCACCAGCGAAATCGTCAACTTCATCGTCACTATTTTAACTGGTATTTGAACAGGTGTGTTGTATTGAGGATCTATCCAGCTATTGTTTGGAGTGTCCTGCGCACGCGCTATATACCCCGAGCGGCTGGACTCATTGCGATTCGACGCACGGCCCGCTCTGCCGTCGCGCATCACTCACGCTATTCGGCAAAGCTCAACCGTTATGGCGTCAATCTGCTTACGAATAATTTAAATTACTTAAATTTTAATTAATTTACAATTAAGCTTTTGACATTGCACTCGCGCTGTTCCAAAAAAATAGGCCATATTAACTTTTATTAATTCAGTATGGTAGGACACGCGGTAAAAAGCTTATCTCTTGCGATCTCCATAACACGGTTTCATGTGTCAGGCCACATTACCTTTTTATTTTCATCGGTATAAAACTCCCAGCATGTATATCCGCGAGGCCGAATTTATTGAACTAGCTACCGATCTTTTTCTAATTTTGGACTTTTGTCAAGTATTATCATACTTCTTTGTCTTCATATCCTACTCATCTGAGCTTAGCTTAGGTATTACTAATACTAGCAATATAGCAAGGTAATAATCCCTCAACGATATCCAATATTATACTATCACATAGTACAAGAACTCTATCAAACTGGTAACTAAGTAGTGTATCACTGTAAACAGAGTATTAAGTTTCACGGGATGGCTGCACATTATGCTGCATTTACACGTATGTCCTGCATAAATTGGATCCTACGTGGCATCAGTAATACCTTCATTCATGACAATTTGTAATACTAATATACAACTGTCACTAGATCTTCAGGTATTCTTAGAACTTCAGATAAGAGGAATGAATTTTTCGTTTGCTTGTTCACGCAAAGATTATTTCAAATTTTGTGCTGTTTGGATTTTTGGGCCTGGATGTGTTTAAAACGTAGTCCCCTAATTCTTAAATTTTGACATTTTTGATAAGCTTTTCAAAATAACAAATATGCTGGTTCAATATTACTTTTTCAATTTAGCACATGAAAAATTACCGATGTTTAAATTATTTAATTCAGTTGTGTATCACGAAGACATATTATTACAGAGTTTTCTCTCGTAATTTATACAAAGGATCTATTAAAGTAATAGTAAATTCAGTTTCTATTTATATTTGGATCACATCGCGTGTCTCCTTCTGTTAGATAATGATCTTCAAGTGGTCTTCTTCCGATACCATCTGCACCCACGGCATTAACTTGTTGTAAATGCCCAATAAACGTCACAATAGCAGACTTCACAGCAGGATTGGATTCATGCCGGAAACTTTGACCAGCAAAATTAGTATAACAAGCCGATAACTACCGTCCGTGTCTCAAAGTTTTCCGTTTACACCATTTTGATGATGATGAACGAGTCTTAATTTAAAATACTGTAATTGAAGAAATATTGCAAGCACATAATAGATGAATACATTAAAACATTTAACTGTGATGCCATTTATTGATGAAGCAGGTTTTTTCTGTGTTCAAGTACGTATGTAAAACTGTTATATATTCTTAGGGATAATGTTTTATTTCAATAATTTGACGTCGATTTGAATGTAAAGTTAGATGGGAGTTACAACGGCATCATGCTAATGCACCATTCCGACAAGCAGTCTGGCCGTCAATGATACATCTTTATGGATATATCTCAGAGTGTTTATATAAAGCACACATTTCCAAAAGCGCAGGTGGTCAACGGATTGTTAATCTACTTATTGACAATACGAATGCGTGTCTCGGTCCAGTCATATACCATTAAAGCGATTGGAGACGTTAGCATTCAACTCATTCTCATAGACACGGATTTAAGAAGCTTTTCTTGGAAAATGTTTGATCTAAGCTGTTTTCGGTGAGTTCATCAGTAAAATGAAACCTTAGACAATAGGATTATCGTGCATCCGGTACACATGTAATTCATTACACATATTTCTGGTTTATATTTTATAAAAATTTAAATCTAATTCATAATTTTCATGACGAATAAGTCATTTAGAATCAACTCCAAACCAAAGTGTTGATTTAGAACAAAAATTATTTTCGGTTTAAAGATCTTTATCCTCATAAGATTTTAACAATCACTAATATGATATAGAAATTCCGTTAAATTTGATAAATAAATACGCATAGATTAATGATTGTACGAAGTAACCGTTTGTTACGTGCCTTGGTTAAACGACCGACCTGACCCGATAGGGTGAGGGTTCGAGTCTCGGGTTATAGCTAGATTGTTCCTCATTGTGCTCGAATAGTGGCGACAGATTCGCAACCTGGGACTCAACGTAAACATGCGAAATGCGGTTTTTAACACCTCTGCCTACCCCTCTAGAGGGATTACGGCTTGAGTTTATGTGAGCACTGCAACTATCAAAAATTTAACTATGTAAATAGAATAGGTATACAATCATCACTTTTTATTGAACTAGTCTTTAGGAGAACCATAAATAGTTGGCATGGGAACTGCTACCCAGGATTGAGCACTCTTGAATTGCATTTCTACTAAATGGCTAGGTAGCAACTTACCTATTTGCTATAACAAAAATGCGGTGCTGTATTATTCAGTTCTAAGATTTTGTTTTGCTATAAAAAAGAACCTCAGGTATGTAATATAGATCCAATATCAATTTCGATAACGTACCGGAAAACTTCTTATGGGCGTTCAATAAAACTTTACAGAATAACCTAAAAATTGCCTTATATTTCTTTATTTGGGGAGACTAATGAAATACTTCAATGTTTTTATTGATAGTATGTCTATCGAGATCAAAACTGTTCACGATACACCTTTGGTACAAAGTTTATATCGAAAAACCTATTACAAAATTGCATTTACGTGGTTTACAAAGTACAGTATCGATTTGTGCATACTCCAGTTGCGACTCATACAATGAATATGCAAAAGAAAATGATACAGATATGAAAACACAGACCCATTGTTAGTAAAAGTTAGCGTTGATTGACGTCATTCAACCATTTTAAACTGCAGTGTTTAACACAAGTCCGGCCATTCAATTTCTGTCAATTGCGAATGATCAGACACCCATGCAGCTACCTACATACAATTTTGTCAAACGGGGGTCTACTGTACGTTTTCAGTACTGCAATCTGGATTCCCAGTTTCTTTTTTATTTTTTTATTTTATTAAGACCAGGCAGGCATTAGACCCCAAACCTGATGTTAAGCGGCGATCAGGTCTAAGGTGGATCATGCCTGCCTAGGAGAAACCTATTCACTCTAGCCTTAAAGAGACCCAAGTTATATTAGTCAGGGAACAAATTGGCAGGCAAAGAATTCCACACCCTTGCAGTACGCATTATGAAGGAGCTATCGAAGCGTTTAGTCCGGATGGTCGGAATATCTACCACAAAAGGATGCAACTTCAGGCTACGTCTAGTATTCCGATTATAAAAGGGGGCCGGTGGAATTAATTTGTTCAATTCCTGCGCACACTCTCCGAAATGTATCCTATAAAATACCGATAGACACGCAACTTCGCGGCGGTGGCTGAGGTCATGAAAGTTAGCAATATCATCGTCAATCCCGATGATTCTTCGGACTCAATTTTCAAAAGAGCCATATGTCTTATTGAGTGATGTTTCATATCTAGAATTTAAAAACAATGGAAGTTTTGTTTGAAAATAATTTGATAAAACTACGTCTGGTTACTGGTGATTTCATCATAGGCTTTACCAACAACCCTACGCAACAACAACCCTACCCTTTTTAAACTCGGTTCTTATCTTAGTAGACCCTATGACTAAGTATTTACATTATGTCAATGAGGGACGTGCCTAACTTGACGATTGTTTGTAATTTGATTTGCTGGTCTATATCAGCTACGTGTTCTGTTTTAGCGTATTTTTCCTGTTGCATTTTCATGGGAATAACGAGTCAATACCAAGAACTCTTCATATAGAGATTCTTATGCACTTTTTAGCATAACATTAATAGTTATGGAAGTCTCGTCTAGTGTAAACAACCTTAGCTGCTTTTTTTAGCCTGTTTGTTTTTGATAGTTCATTGCATTTTTTTCTGATGTAGTTTGAATATGCGCTCCAGTTGAAATGATGTTAAATCAGTAAAACATTCAAGGAAACATTAAAATTTTGTGCTTGCTAAGAATTTTAATTTACTACCTCAAAGATAATTTGGTTATTATGCTGAATGCGTACAAGATTTTATTGTTCCCTATTGAAATAAATTTGCTAAGATTCGGTATAAATAACACAATGGCAGAATAAATATGTCAGGTATTTTTTGCTATGAACAATTTAGGTAAGTATTTAATTAAATAAGGCCTTCATTACAATTTTTTTTAAGAATTCTTATGGATGCTTGTAACGAGAAATGTTACAGCCAACCCGTGACCCACCTAAGGATCTCTGGCTGAATCTGGAACACATTGCAGTCATCTTTGTTGTTTTCTGAAAGGTAGACGTAACTCGAACCACTCCTTCCCCACGTTTTTTTCGAGTAAAGTGCGATTTTGTAATTTCGTTAGTTTTATTAGATCTTTTATTCTTAGTTCCCGAGGAATCGCGTGAGAAATTGTATTCCAAAGGCATTTAAAATAAGTACCGGGGACGATGACACGAAATTTGTTTCGACATTCCCGGTGCCGGGGCCACCGGGGACGTTATAACAAATTTTCTTAACGGCCCTGTTACCGAGGCAAGCCACCGGGGACGTTATCACTGACCCCGCAGCAGCACTATGGATCTCACTATACGCTCTCCCGCCCTCTTTTTCCCGGCCCGCAAAACGCTACGCTCAGGTTAGGCCACTGTGGCCCGCCCTCACTGGTACAGCAAGGCCTTATTACTAATTCTAAAGCTTATTCTCAAGCTTATCGTATGGCGCAGTGGTCTAACTAAACCGTTTACTTTTAGGTGAGGTCACTGGTTCTAATCTCGACTTGGGGCATGGGCAGATGTATTTATGATTCTCACAAATTCTTGCTCATAGGTCATGGCTTGACCTTAAATTGTGACTGAGACAATTTGTGTGAATAGTCCCACATATTATTATGGGATTATCTATTCCTTTTTCAGTAAAAAAAGCATAAATAGAATGATATCGTGACATCAGTGAGGTGTTCTTGGAAGCGGTTCAGAGCTGATGTCGGTGATTACAGACTGATGATACTCAAGTAACGGTGGCAAGAGATACGCGATTGGAGCCAATTGTATTCAAATATACCAATTCGACTATTACAGAGAGCATCGTTTTGGTATAAAGATGGACTTAGTTGATCTTTTTTTGTTAACCAACTTTTCTTGCGTTGCTTTTTGATATAACGAGGGTGCAAGGTGCGAGTGTGCCTGCGGGCCTAGCTAAAGAATTACGACATAGCCTGTAAGACGAGATACTGCGTATTGTAGAAAAAAATCCTCCAAATGTCGCGCCTATCGCTGCATATGTGCTACCCTTGCTGAGGCTACTTTAGTCTGGTAGCAAGTGAAACATTATTACCAGCATTTTTGACAATGGAAATGCTTGTGATTATTTTTTGGCCATTCGGTTGTGGCAACGTCTTCCAATCAGATATCACCGAAAGACTCCTCCTTTCTTTTTTCGGACGCAAGTTATTTATGTCAATATATACAGTACAAAAACCAAAACAGTTAATATATGAACAGAATTTCAGTTAATATAATTTCCGAAGCTTTGTTTTAAAGGACGTCTCTTAATATTGTTTATGGCAAATTTGAAAATGATGGCTACCATTTAAGTTGTGTTACGCACAGGGCTAGATAAAGTTATTCTGGTCGGGTGCACATGTCTCATCGGCATGTCTACGCCTGTCTCAAGAATACCATTATCGGTTTAACACTTTTATTAACATTTGTCATCCAACGACACGCATGTACATGGCTGGAGTTTGTAATTGAACATTGAAAGGCGGCATTCTGCTGAAGTATCCCCATTATTGAAGAGGACGTCGACAATTACCCTAGGACTAGTAAGGGAAAAGTAAGACAGTGATAATGATTATATCAATCTCCTTCTGTAATCATGAGTTATTTAAGGCTGGTTAGAAACTTTGTAATAGAAGGCAATCAAACATTTTAATGAACGCCTTTATTTTTCTGCAAAGCCAATGTTAAGAATTGAGTTCGGAATGGAAAGCGTTCCAAAGGCAATCTCAAACAATTTTTTTTGTATGTAGGCAATTTGTTTCCCTGAGACTATTCGTGGTAAACATAGCAATAATTAGCTCGTATTGACAGCATGAAGTGTTGGCTGCATCTGTTAACATTGTTCTCGCAGCTATTAATGTCTGTACCAACTGCCAATAAACAAAATAAACCTGTCAAAATGTCTTTGGTTAGTTTATATACCACGATTCAGAATACCTTATTAGTTTGTGATATTTAAATGAGGTTTATAAAACTGAAATGAAATTGTGCCGTTTTTACATATAACTAAAGGGAACGTTTTCCTCCCCTGTTGTTTTTTCTCGCTAGCCCGATAACGATGTATTTTATAAGCATATAAAAGTGCTTTGACCGACACAGTTAGAACTTAAAGCTTTATTTTAATATTGTTTGTTGCTGGTAAGATCTCAGTAAGATTTCAAAATGTTAATACAAAAGGGACATAGACATTTTTTTGGTAAGATTTGGTTATATATGTCCATTATTTTTAAAAAAGCAAGAAATGTACAAGCAATACAAAATGGATTGCTTTTTGTGAGATCGTTTATTGGTTGGCAGGAAAATAGAACTTATCTAGAGCCGAGATAAAAGGCGATGCTTGTTGTGTTTTAATTTCTTACTTATTAATCATATATTAGTTCTTGTAATACGAGTAAGATACATTTTTTTGTCAATTTATTTATTTGGTTACAAAATTTGTGATCAAAAATAACTATTCTTACCATTTCATATGTTATCAAGTATATTATAAACAAGATAATAGCTAATTAATAATAAAATAAACTGTTCCACTGTACATAATACTGTGTGTTTGTATAAAGGTCAAGGATTCTTAATATAATTCAAGATAAAGAAGAAGCGGACATAAATTAGGACTGATAAGCATCGTTTTTGCTTGGGTATTAATGAAAACATACAAACATTATGTTGTTAATAAAAGTCTGAATTCACCTTTATTAAATACACGTCTTTTTTGGTAATGAAGCCTCTGTCGTTATTTAATGTTGAATTAAGTATATTTTATTTAGTTTTTCCCTGCTTTTTTTATTCAACTTTATTGGCAAACACAAATGTTTTCTCTGATGCAAAGCAATCATTGCACAAGACACATAGACAAATAGATACAATGCCCTCGATGTCTTAGAACATCAAGAGTATCGCAAATTCGTTGCTTAGATGCTACACCCTCGTGCCCGTAAATAATCTGCCTCTCCAATTCTTCTTTGTTCAGCAATAGACGTCTTCCGGCGAATGGTGTTGATGATGATGATGAAGTAATTAATTGTTCATAATCGCTACGCTCGCGCCGGCCGCGTTTGGCTCCGCTTGGGTCCTCGCCTGCCTGCTGCTTGTGTTGGTCGAGGGACGCACGTTCAAGAAGGATTCCACCACAACCTCCTCAATGAACTGCTTGCCTTCATCTGTAATAACATTATTATTTTAATGTCTAATACTTACGGGGTTTAGTACTAAAAGGATGCCAATGAGACCCTGTTACTAATTGTACCATTTTATTTAGGTAATAATTACAACATGATGTGAAGTATGGTAGTGATGCAAAAGTATAAATGTTCTTAATGATCATGACCCATTTTATACAACAATAAATCAGATCTTGATTGATGATGCTGGATAAGTTCCGGCAACTGTTTGGAAAATTAAGCTTAGCTTTTTCTCTCTTATATAATTTGTTCAATTATTCCTAATTACGGGCTAGCAACGACCGGATTAAGAGAAGACTTGGTGGACGTAGTCGTAACAACTGGTTTTTATTAACATCGAGAATAGACACAAGAACTCAATACATATACAATGTTTAACTCCACGTTAAAACCTCTAACGATTTAATTTTCAACAAAGAAAAAGGTAGTACAGCAATAAATTGACCTAGCAAAAGAAGATTTTGTGATGTTCGATTTTATACTTTTGCAAATGTAGCTCATTGAAGTTATTACTAAGTAGAAGGTTACCATTATTTCCAAGCTGTAGCTTCGATTGCGGGGCTGCTGGTGCCAAGGCAGCCAAGGTGAGGGTGATCAGTAACACAAGCAACAAGTAGACTCGCATCTTGCAAGCGCACGGCACTAGACTGCGCAAGAGGCTGTGAGCACAACGCCTATGTCACTCTCTGACGGTTTTGTCACACTTGGTATGCTATTCTAGCATCCGACACATATTTTTTTAATATTTTACTATGTATTTATTGTAAAAGTTTAATCATTATCAGCTGTATTTAGTTACTCATAATTAAACACTAGGGAAACAAGATAAACAAAAAATATTGAAATGCATGGAATCAACTTAAATAGATAACTTAGATCGAGCCTATACAAAGACAACAGCCTTCATGTCAAGCTGCCAAGTACTCGATTAAAAAAGATATAGTAATACAACCAAAATGAAAGAATACTGCAAATATTTTCTAACTATTAAGATATATTTAAATTTTGTTTTAAGAATAGTGGTCCAACAGTCCATTGCATTGCGTAACTGCATCAGAGTGGGTGCGAGGTATCATTTGCTTGCTAAACAAGGGTCGGACACGTTCTGATGTAAATATTATTATTGGACCTATATTTGCACAACCTGTTTGTTTACCCAAAATTCTACTTCACATCTAAAAAAGTGCTTAGCCCTCAGGTTAGGACCATAGAAATAATAGTCTATATACGTCTAACTATACGTTTTTTAGTTACCAACACAAAACATAAAAGAATGCTGCTTTTCCTTATTTACTTTAGCTTAACATCTAGTTTGTAGGTTTTGTATTAAACAGGAATTCTGCATGAACTATGTACCTACATAAATGACTTTTATAAATAAAAACACATTCTTTAATTTTTATTTATTTTCGATAGCTTATCGCCAATAATTGTAGAACGGATCGAAGTGAGGATACATCCAAGAACTTTTTATATTTTCGCGGTTATAGTTATAAGAAGGATTTCCACGGACCATTGATTTTGGAAACCACGGTTTGATATTCTGATACGTGATTGGCTCGAACATTTTTTGAATATTCGGATAAAACATTTTACTAACAGGATGTCCGATACTAGGAAAGGGGAAGCTTGAAGCTAAACTGTTTTGTAGCGATGCTATCGATGACCCCGAGAATCCTGGATTTGGGGCGGAAAAATCTGGGTAAAGACCTAGAACACTTGATGGAAATGTTTCGCCACTGTATGGCATACGAGCAAACTGGTTGGTAGCTTGTCTTGCAATGGCTGAACTGTCAGGCGCTGGAAAGAACCGAACTCCACCTTGAGTCGAAACCCTGCCATTTCTAGATGTAATCCCGGCGACACTCGCCACTCCGTACAGTCCATTTGTTTGAGTGTTACGGTCACTGTCTCGTATTGCACGATGTTCTGCTTTTAATGTCTCTTCATCTGAAAGTATCATTGAAAGTCAGGATCAGGATTTTGAAGGTTTTACCCGAAATGAATAAATAGGGGATACAAGTTTGCCAAACGGTCAAGCGAACTTGAGGTAGATCAGTAAACTAGACAGCATAAATGCTTTACTGCTTCATATTTGTAAATGATTATTTTTATTATTTTTAAAAGAGAATCTTCGGTTACTCCATGATACGATTAATGAAAATTGCTATCTTTGTACTTACCAGCCAAAGCGACTGTCAGATAAATTGCAGTCAACAGTAATTTAACAAATGCGACCGTCATCTTGCAAAAATGACAAACAGAATGGAACCCAACTCCACACGCCTCAGTATATATCCCATCTTCAAAATTACAAGTTTTAGATAATCGTATTCAAAACGGTTCTTCAATCAAGATGGACTGTTATAACAATTTCCTCAACACTTTCAAAACTATAATTTAGTTTCATTACATGTAAAATAATACATACTAAGAATATTATATCAATCTCGGCAATCAACAAATGTAAATAGTGTATAATGGTATACTTAACGTGGAGATGTAGGTGATGATCATTGTTTTGATACAGCCTTTGTACTACATCCATTATAACTGTTATTTTTTGGCAAAGTACTTGCTCATTGTATATCAGATTGTTATTAGATGTTTCCTGCCGATTCGCAAGTTATTTATTTAGTAGGTTTCAAGTTTTCCAAGACACGGTTTCAGAAACGTAACCACTGAGCGTAACTATAGAACTTTTTTAAACATGTGTCCTTCCTAACGTTGCAGGTTGTCTGTCTCATTGTGAAATTTTGTCAAATCCTATTTGGCGGTTTAATAGAAGGTAGCCACAGAGTAAAGAGTTACTTTCATATTTTTTGCAATGGAAAGGACTTTAATGTTCTGCGATCTAAGCCAGGGCCTTCTTAAGCTTAAACTTCTTAAGCTAAAACTTCTTAAGCTCCTCGACGTCGACGTCGTCATCGACTTTTCAATAACATCATTATAAACTGGCTAATTTTACTTTGGAGTTTTGTACGCCCCCCTAATGTTGGAGGTGGCACGTTTCTATTCCGTTTTCTCGATGGTATCTTTAGAAAATGTTAGAGGACCTCGGCCCGAGCCCCTAAGATCAAGACAGATTAGAATATAGCTAATTCTATTTAACGTTATGGGCAAAAAAGCAGGCAGTTCCCTGATGGAAAGTGATCATCAGCACCACCTTTGATTGTTACACCCTTGGAGTGTAAGAACTCCAAAAGCACCATCGCCAATGCGTTGCCCGTGTAGGTATGGTATTTGTTAAACCTTCGTAAATATTATGTAGACATGATTTACTTATATATCTCCAATGACGAACTCCAATCATCATTTATAAGCTTTTGTGTGCTATATCAATTAAATCATTCGTCAGTTTAATGTTTTTGAAGTTAAATAATAAGCATTACTATGTTTATTTATACCATTCACTTTTTTTTGTTATAAATTACGAATATTTAAATTATATGTGAAAATGTTTATACCTTAACAAATACCTAAATAAACTAAAGCGTTTGCATTTGTTCATTGTTCTTTTCATCCCATACAAAATATATGTTGCTTATTTTAAATTGGCAATATTTAACGGTTAATAAATGTAGAACATGATGATTTTATATGATTAATGGTTCTTGCTAACTAAGAGTTCAACAACCAGTCGCTTCACCTTTCGACTATTAAATTATATATTCTTTTTTGTTTGATTGTTTTTATTAAGGATTTTAAAGCAGTTCCCGTCTCTAAGCACAGTACAGACGCAGTTAGAAAGCTTTCGCTTGTAGTCACGGCATGGAGCATGCTGGCCTCGCTCTGATCAAACCTGGGTTGAATGACCAAGCGATTACTATGAATTAAATAAAATTATTATTGTTGGGATTTCGCGAACTACGTATATAAAGCTTAGCAAAAAGAATTTCGGCCTCATTTCACTGTATAAGCCTATTCTTAAAAGAAGTTATCAATATGTACTATCTCGTTGTATTGTTGATTGCCGTTTCTGGGGTTAGTGCAAAGCCTATTGTCATAGAAGGTAAGTCTCATATTAAAGTCATTGTAAAAGTTAACGATGTATTCTCTAGATAATCGAAGACAGGCATTTTCATTTCTTAATACTTTAAAGTGATCCAGTTGTTTTCTTTTAAGAATCATCACCGTCTGGTAGCGCAGTCATCGCGATATCATCATCGGACCCGAATGTTGAGAAGTACTTTAATCAAAATTATCCATCTAACTCTGGAGCAACTTCAAACCCTGAGTTCAAGGTGAACCCAGAGGACCAATCCCAAAGGACGTTCAGTTTCGCGGGTCCTGGATTAGCATCAAGTGGAACCGGAAGAAGTTTTGTCTCGACAGCTGCGTTTAGCCCGTTCTTCTTACCTTTTTTCAATATGCCAATAAGTTTCGAACCATTTGGAATACATAACTTTGGAACCCCAAATAACTGGATGAGAGGCATCGAGAGCTTCTACGAGCCCTCTTACAACGGAAATGGGGAAGTGAAGACTGTGACTGCAGTTAATGATAATGGACATATTTATGGTAAAGTGAATTCCGTATCATTTGATAACAGAGCTAAATCTACATAGACTGAAAGTGATCTTCAATAGGTAGTTTTTAATAAGTAGTACTTAAGAATAAGTTTTTTTTGTAGTTCAATTAATTAGTAAATAGCAAGTATGTTGTAAGTTTAAACTGCAGAATTGAAAATAAAAAGATAATTTATTATTCGTTTTTATATTTTTTGCTAACAATTTAACTTATCTAATATTTAAAATGTTTAATCATTTTAAAGACAAAAAGACAAGTATACATCAGTCGTCTTGATGTCTTCAATCAGTCGAATTTTGATGTTTTAACATTCAGTAGTAGCCAGTGTTGACCGCGTGTGAGTGGGCGGCCTGGATGCCGGGGGCGTTGATGCTGGAGGCGCCGCTGTGCTGCAGGGAGGAGCCTCGTTGCTGCATAGCCTGCGCCGTGCTGGCGCGGTAGCCGCCTGCATTGTGCGCGGACGACACAGCCGAATTAAAGTTGCTCAGACCACCGTGGCTTTGCGCAGACGATAGAGCTGATCCATAATCACCGCCAGCGTTCTCCGCAGCTGATACAGCAGATTGGAATCCTTGGCCACCGTGAGCTGCTGACGCAGCGCTGTCGTAACCGCCGATCCCGCGGAGGTTCTGAGCAGATGATACTGCTGACTGGTAACGTCCATTTCCGCTGTTGTGAGCGGAGGAAACAGCTGAACCAAAGTGAGGGCCATTCTGAGACTCGGCGGAGGACAGAGTCGTGCCGTAGTTGCTGCCGAAGTTTTGAGCGGAGGAGAGAGCGGAGTTTCGTCCGATTCCGTTGTTGAATGCTGAAGCGGCGGCGTGTTGGTATGGGAAGGGTGCCGGGGCTGCAGGAGCTGCACTAGCCATGCCGACACCGCGAGCGAAGGTTCCTCCGTTGTTGGTTCCGGCCGTTCCAGCTCCATAGGCTTGAGCGTCGCCGCTCTGGAAGGAGTGGCCCATGCCGGTGGAGTGGCTGATACCGCCGATATTGCTGCTGAATCCACTACCAAAGCCGAAGGCTACATTGGGCGAACGACCGATCCGCATTACCACTGCTGGGTATTCATTACCTGAGAAAATAGAATAGTATTTTTATAGTCGTCTTTAAACTTGGGGACGAATCCTTAATATTTTTCAATGGTAATTAGTGGTATATCCTTACCTTCCATGAATACGGGTCCAGCACTGCAGGCAGCGAGTGCAGCTACAAGGACAATCAGTTTTGCAGACATGTTTAAGAATGATAAATCTGTGTAGATTATTAGAATGCTTTCACCTTTCGTCAGTAGTGAAGTGGATGAAAGTGAGTAATTTCTCCGAGTTTATATACTAGAAAAACGATTCCCCCTCTCAATCCGCTGAAAGGGTCAGTACGACGCCCGTAGCCTCTTACATTCGTAAATCCAGCTCAAAAGTTACGGTATATTGATTATCTAGACAAATCTCCGGTGTAGTTACAATAAATTTTGATTTATTGATCTAATGCTCCACTTTCCGTTCACGGTCTATTCGAGGCCAGAAACAAACTACCAATTTCATGGAACTACATTTTATTACTCTATCGATTTTATTAATTCGCTAATAGGGTTTCACTTTTTATCTCACCTTAAACTTACAATAAAA
This sequence comes from Choreutis nemorana, assembly GCA_949316135.1. Lineage (NCBI taxonomy): Eukaryota > Metazoa > Arthropoda > Insecta > Lepidoptera > Choreutidae > Choreutis > Choreutis nemorana. The sequence continues at coordinate 10,038,320 of OX438598.1, forward strand.
ATATACATTTTATAGGCAATTTAAATTGTGAAGTTTTACTCCTAGCCTCAATACCAACTTTTCACTCATAAATTACATTATTTTCATTTACTTAAATTTATATTCAGCATTGCTCAGTTTTTGTCCATAAGTAAGTGGCTTTGTTTAAGAAACTGGGAAAAAGGCGGGAAATTAAATTACTTTGGCGGAGAGGTAAAAAAGACAAATATTGTAAATATTTTTTTATTTAAGAATATCAATTGCGAAATAAATTATTTATTTTAAAGTTAATCCGAAGCTACAAAAATTTCATTTAAAAACAATGTACAAAGCTATGTAGTATTCAAGTTGACTAGTGATTGTGCCTGCCCGCGTATGCAAATGACCCCGAGTAAGCAAATTCTCGGTTACCATCAGGTCCGAACGAATCCGGCCTATCCTGATGGTTATATCCAGGTCTATTTAACTCAGGATCATTATATCCTGGGTCATTTGAACCATGCCCATCGTCTTGGCCTTGATTGTAGTTGTGGTGGTCAGGGTGATGATTTTCCGAGTTTTCGTGTTCATTTTCCTCGTTTGGCCCCTGGCTAGGTCCGTTGTTGTTATTTTCATCGAAAAATCCACCATTGAATCCGTAGCCTGGTCTTCCACCGCCAAAATTGGGGTAACCACCAGTCCCAGATCCAGGTCCGTAGTAATTACCGTTATATTGATTATTATAAGCACCATGGCCGTAACCTTGGTAACCTGGTCTATTGAATTCTCCGGGGTATCCCTGGTTGTATTGGAAGTTGTAGGGATTATATCCATTACCATACCCGCCTCCACCGGCATTAGATGAGCTTTGGGACTGGCTTATACCAATGTTAATGGGTGGGTACTGCCCGTACCCTCCTTGCCCTCCTGGATAACCCCCCTGTAACCCTCCCCCGCATATCCCATACTTCCGGCACAGCCTCCGTTTTTTCAGAAATCCACGTGGTTGACGAATGAGACTACTGACCGCCCCACTTTCAGCCAGCGCTTCTGCAATTCGTAAAAAAAAGTGTTACAAAGAGGATTGTATTCGAAGCATTTGTCTAACGGTGTCGAGACTTATCGATGAATGGATTTTATAGTTAGAAATTACAACCTTGCGCCAGGGCTTGGCTCCACCATCCCGTGATTACGGTGACTGCTAGAATTATTGAGGCTATCTTCGCCATGTTTGTGGTGTTGGAGGCACGTTTCTGATTGTTGTTTGTTTAGGATTCAACATATTATATAGGTCGCAGCGAGGTCGTCCCCCACACTCGTACGGTCTCTTTTACGAATAAAGTAATTTCCCACGGAAGTACGGAAGTGTTGCATATGAATATTCAAATCAAAACTCGCAGATTTTGGCAATATAATAAAGTGACGCCCACGCGTGACCACGCACCATCATCTCACACATAGTCGCCTGACCTCTCAATAGGTGTTTAAAATCAATAACTGACAATTAGTAGTTTACACAGTAGTTAGAAATAATACCTAACTAGTTGTTCTACCCTTGTTCTAGGTTTCTGTTTGCTATTTCTTTTACTACTACTTACCTACCATGTTTAAATTTACTTACTTCCTATATTTCGGAGTATTCGTTTTGTGTAAAAATAAAAATAAAACTTCTAAACAAATCAATAACCAAAATCATTAAATGAAAGTATTTCCCCGAATCACAGACAGAGCCATTTTTGGAGTTAGACGGAAGTTTGATGTCACGGTTTTATTGTTTCCTATTTTTGATTATTTTGCAAAATTTAAGACAAATCTAAAACAATAAAAGATGGATGTCCTGTAACAGCGACACGAAGCTCTACAAGTAGTTACTTTATATACGTACATTGTATATGGTTGAAGCCAAAATCTAAAATATGACTAGGAAAATAAAACGAATTAAAATTTTCATAGCGGGGAAGGGAAAGGGGAAAAATATATATACCTTTTTTTAATAAGAATGCGTTTATGCAATCCTTTTACTCAATGCTTTAAATTTGATAAAAATAATTTACGGTCATTACTTTACTTCGCTAAGTTACTGGCAAGTATATACTAAAGCATAAACTTTCTTTATAAGTTTTTATAGCAGTGATTCATGATATAGTTTTCGCTATCTACTCGCCATTAGTGGACTGCTTGAACAACTACCGCCTTCGGGCGTATGAACTTGAACTCGGCGCTGTTATATCAGTCGATCTAAACAGGTTTTATTTGCGAACTGTTTCATAAATTACACTGACCCTCATAACAAACTAGAGACCAGATGACCAGATATATCATCGATCGTGTATATAAAGTAGGCAAATGCGTTTTGGCCAATAAAACTTTTGTCTTTTTTTTTTTGCAACAGGGAAATTATAAATGGGAAGTAGGAGTTTCGAGAGAAATTTTTAATTAAAAAGCAATCTTGTGGTCTTTTGAAGCGTGTTTTATTGCCTTTTAGAATATACATTAGAAACTGTCATGGGTTATTAATTAATTATAAAAATTCAAATGATTTCTATGATATGAGTAGGTATATAGTGATTAGTAAATCAAAAACGATATTCGATAAGCAGGTTTAAGAAATGGGTTGCAGTCAGATTTTTTTTCCAAATTTAAATTGCTTTTTTGTATCCCGTTATATTCTTGCTAGACGGCACAGGCGGCATAGACGGTTTGATACAATCAAATCCTATGACCTCAGAACATATGATGGTAATAAATACATCTTATAGTTACCATAACACACAAGTTGGCGAGTATAATTTCCTATTAAAATATTTCGCTTACCGGTCATGGATATAGTATTCTTATCTATCGTTGCTTAGTGCCTGCGAAACAAGATTATACTGCTACTAATAGTGCAGGGCTGAGTCAGTGAGGCCAGGGGTGTGTGTCGTGATGTGGTAATTATTATTATTATTAATTGTCAACCTCCGGGTATCAAACCTCGAAGAACCTATATAAAGTGATGCCAAAAGCCAAATTGTTTGTTATACTTAATATAGTGATTCTGAAATAATACAACTTTTAATTATTGCATAAGTTTATAAATTAGACTTTTATTTTAAACCGTATTATATCCTGGAGACATGCGTTTAGTTATGAGCTTTAGCGATGGCAATGGCTACCGCTGACCCCGAGTCGCTCTTGGCGTTACTGACGGCGTTACTACCACTCTTGCCTTCATCACATTCTGAGCAAGATTCCGGCTTTGATGATCCTTGATTCTGCCCGTCAATGTAATCCTGTTTTGCCGATCCTGAATCCCAGTATCGCTGTGGCTGTGGCGGCGGCGGTGGAGGCGGTGGTGGCCAATAAGGTGGCGGCAGAGGCGGCGGTGGCGGTGGTGGTGGCCATCGTGGTGGCGGTGGAGGATAGTGACGATACCTCGGCTCACAGTCGTTGTAATAAGAACGCTTCACGCGACTGTCTGGTTCATCTGTGGAAGAGTTAAACATTAAACAAAAAATTCAGGATTCTCTGTAAATATTGGTCAGTTCATCGATCTTAATGGAAAATGGCAGAAATAAATTTAATACCCGGAGGCTAGAAGACATAAATTGAGTAAATATATAAACTTAGTAATTCTAACCTCCCGTTGGGGCGCCCTGCGACTTTGAAGGGTAGATCAAAACCAGGGCAACCACAGCCAGAAGTAATCCTTCTCGCCACCTCGCCATTTTGTAATATGACTACATTTCTAAACTTAGTACATTATATAGCAACCTTAATCAAACATGTAACCACGACGATAAACTTACTACATACATATCGCACCAAATACTTAGAATCGGTTCCTATTTATAACATACATGCTAATTTATTATGTCAGTGGCTCGATTTGATGGTCACTGTGAAATAAGCTAATCAGAAGGGGTTTTGGGTGTTTCCCAAATTGTATTATTGTTTATTTATTTTTGAGGAAAATTTACCAAAACGTGATAATGCGTCCGTGAAAACTATTGAAAACAATTCAGTCAAAATTTTTCAAGTAGGTATTTGGAAGGAGAAACGTAATATTAAAATAGTAAAGAAATGGGGATAGCCACGTTTGTGAAACTCAAGTTGAATTTTATTTATAATTTCTGATATTAGCGTATACGAACAAAGTGATGTATTTCAATCTTTCTATTTTATGAACCGAATATTTTATAAAACATGTATCCTTCGGTACCATTGGTTTGGTACCAAACAAGCATAGGTCCCGTCTGATGGTAAGCAGTCACCGTAACTATAACGTTTACAATATCTATATGCGTTGCTAACCCTGTTAAATTTTTAGGCCAATTTTGAAGAACCTTTTGATGTTTTGAATCTTTTTATTTAACTTGATGCCGTCTCCTCTTTGCGAATGCGAAAAGTCTCTACGTTTTAGTCTTATTTTACCGAGATCTTGTGAAAAAGATGGGAAACTTCCGTACTTTTAAAATAGTTGCCATTAATATTACTGGTGTAAGATTTAGAATAGTATTTAATTTATCCCCTTTTAATAAATGGAATACCGTGGTGTTTTGACAGTCAGGCGTTTCCTGACTGTAGTCCCCTTTACTTTTTTGGACTTTTGGCCACTTCAGTTGCTGTCTCTGCTTAGCTGGGAGGTAAATCTGATATCGGTTTCTTACTACTCATCTCCTGTTAAGTTCGTTGGGGGTGCCAAGACAGCCAGTAGGGTATCCGGGCACAGCCTATGCGTCATTGCGCCTCTGCATTATTCGTTGATTATTCGATCAAAGGAAGCCACCGTTGATCCTGGTGAACAGGAGTTGCACTTATGGGAGAGAGAGGCGGGTGTGCCCCGAATATTTGGATGTTTAGTCACTTGGAAAAACCATGCCAGGTAGTTACTTCTACAGCTCAGAATTTATAGGAAGGAAGCTGCTTAGGAACAGTTACAACCACGAATAGTTGAACAGTCTGCATCCAATTTGGCTCTAAGGTGTGAGTTTGAATTCCCCAACGATGCCCATCGGTGCCATGGCAAATAGACGTCGTGGGTCTTTTCAAACCATTCCTTTGAACATTTCTAATTATAGAGCGGTAACCCAGAGACAAGTGAAGCACACAGAGACAAGTTAAGTACACAAAAAGAGCGTCATCGCTATCATAAGCCGGAAGACGTTCATTGCTGGATAAATATCCAACCAAAATATTTCCAACCCATATTATCATAATTTCAGAGCTCTCCAGATTACTCGGAGAAATACGACGCCAAGTTGTGTAGCTGATGGCTTTTGTAACGTAGACGCATTTTCTGAGTTCTGTTAAGAGAAGAGTTTGTTTCCCGAAAACTCAATTGGCAGCAGCCCTAGACGTTGGTAATAAATGGTGGTAAAAATAGTCGGTTCTTTTGGAATACTAAAACCAAAGCAAATCATGGAAAATTTACTTTTGTACGTAGCTTATAATTTATCCTACGGAAAATTAAAAGGTATGGGGCAAGTCGATATTTTGGTTGATTTCAATATTGGAAAAAACTTTATTATGACCGGTTTATGATATACAGAATTCATAGGAACCTATTTTTCCCATGGACAAAAAATAATAATGACATCACGATTCACACATTGACTCAATCCTTTAAGTTTGAATCTTGTGTCACAAGTGCTAAGCAACGATATTTTATTACCTACATAGATTATAATACTACATCCAAGACAAAACCGGTATACGAAACAATGCGTCTTGCAAATAACACGAAGTTCCGTCCCAGCCGGGATTCGACGCCGGAACCTGCCTGGAACGGCTGTTGAAACCACTGCACCATAGAGGCCGAGAGGTGGTGCGGGAGGAAATGAACTGAATGAATGACACTCGTAAGATACTAAATAACAACAAATATCAAAATAAATTACTTGTATGTGATTAAAGAGTGGATTTATGTTTGTCTGTGGAACCGGAGATCCCTAATCACTGATCGAGAGACTTTCATTTGAGTAGTAATTTAGTTTTTTAAAGTTTAAAACTTCATTCTATTCTCTACTCTACACCAGGAATTAGGAATAACTAAATAAATTAATTACTCGTAAACTGACTAACTAACATGCATTTATATTTGAGAAAGAATAAAGAAAATAACTAGTAACTTCAGAAAATATAAAGAGAATAAATGAAATATAGGATCAACTACATATTTTTAGGATACAAGTTGTAATTGCGATAATTAAATAAAATATATTCAATAAAAATAATTTATTAAATAAAACAAAACCAAAAAAGAACAAAAGGTTTTTATCGTGGTTAAGAGTGCATTGTCAATTTTAAATTAAAGTTAACCGCCGACGGAGATGGCAACAGCTGATCCTGAATGACTTTTGGCGTTGCTGAGTGCATAAGTGCTCTTGCCGCAAGTAGAGCAACCGGATGCTGATTGTGCTGCTTCATTGGCTGTCTTCAGACCCTCTCGAGCCAGGCCCAGAGCTCCAGCAATAGAGCTATCCTGGTTAAACGATCCTCCCTGCTGAAACTGCTGCTGGCCGCTTTCACCACCTAGGTATTGGGAGTTGTATCCACTTCCGCGGCTAGCATAACCACTGGCCTGAGCAGAATGCGTGTTGCCCACAAAGTTTTGTCCACTTCCATAATGTCCGTTTCCTATGCGAGCTCCTACAGGTCCTCCCAAAGACTGTGACTGCTGCTCATAGTTGTTGGATTGAGATGGAGAACCAGTGAGAACCGGTCCGTAGCCTTGAGTTTGATGTTGATTGCTACCGAAGCCATTGCTTTGAGTTTGTTGTAGATTGCTGCTGAAACCATTACTTCCAGAGCCACTATTTGCTATGTGCTCATTGTTAGATTGAGACAACGAGCCACTGACTGCTTGAGTTTGAGATGACAAGCCATTTGTCAAGGCTTCCGAAGAATCGTCTAATGAGGATGATGCTAGAGCAACAGCTTGGCCGGAAGCTTTCTGGGCGCCGCCTGCTGCTGCAGCTGATCCGCTGAAGACTCCAAGCTGTTTGCCGTCAGTGGACCTGGTATAGCCGGTCCATTGTTGAGTTCGGAACAAGGGAGGTGGTGGAGGGAAGCCGGGGGGTGGAGGCGGCGGTGGTGGCGGCCCAGGAGGGGAAGGCGGACCTTCTTGATTGCATAGCGTACATGACGACCTAGCTACTCTTTCATGTATGGCATCTGAAACATACGTATTTTAATGAAGTTTGAAAGTTTTATTACTTTTCAGTAATAATACGTACTGAAAAACAGTTTTTCCATACCTTTGTCTTTTAGAACAGCGCACTGAGCTGTTAAAGCGGTTAGAAGAAAAAACAGTGCTGCGTTCCTGGCCATGTCGTTGGTAGTTCGAAGTCTTAATGACAAGTATTGACACATTTCTTTCTATTTATACATGAACTAGGATGCTTATTACAGAAATCAATAGTTTCTACGAAATAAAATCTAACATTTTGAACAACTCGCTAATTTATCATGTAAATATCATCACATCACACTATCTTACAAGAATTGACACGTTTATGTTGCCAGGATACCTAATCATATCGATACACTTATAATTACTCGAATAATAGTAATATATATCGGGAAGCAAACGATAGTTAAATGGGTACATACTTAATCAACTTCGATCCTTCGCTTTATTCTCGTAGTTCGGTCGGATCGGGAATGATTCAACAGGAAATTAGACATTTGGTCGGGTTTTACTATACAAAATCCCAGGGCTGTTTTATTATATATCCAAAAACAAAGAGTTTACAAGGCATTAATCAAATAGTTATAGAAGTAAACCAACATCCCTTAGGTGGAGTGCATCTTTGCGGAGGAGATTTGCTAGGGCTAGGCAAGATTCGATTAATTAGAATTGGAGTGTAATCTGTCAAAATCGATTACCTACACTAGTAAGCAAGCATAGACCAATCATTGGTACAACGCTGAAGTATGTTGACACTGTTTGTAACCTTCGATGCTCACAAATGCTGATTTACACACATTGCTTTTTTTCTATTTCCTTTTGATCGAATCTCACCCAATCTCACGTTTCCTTTTTCAAATGGAAGAGGTTTTCAACAGTTAAAAATAATGCCATTGTGTTTGGGCTTGTTCGAATGGTATGAATGGTGACATCGTAGAAAGTTGTAATGGTCCGGATCAGTTTGACCTGATGATAGACTATTGTAGGGTGAGAGGAACTCCTCAATAGTTAACGACAATATATTTGGGCTTGTTAGAATGGTACGAATGCTGAGTTGATCAAGAAGTCATAATCGTCAGATTATAATTGACTTGATGATGAAGCCTTTTCAAGGCTCTCTAAAACTCTTATACAGTTAAAAATAACGACATCGTGTTTGATTTCGTTTGAGTTGTTTTGAGCTTAATTTAAAATGCGTATAATTATTATCTTAGTAAATGGTTTACTAAAAAGCGAAAAAAAACCTCAATAAAAATAAAACTGACTCCAAAAAAAAGCTCAAAATAGTTTATTAACTTAATACTTTTGTAGGCTCCTTACAAGGCGATTAGGTATGTATTAATATTTGGACTCCGTGCTATGTTTTACACAAATGTACCATAAATGGCATAATTAACAACTTTCCTATTAAATTATAACAGTAATAGCTAATTGACAATGAAGCACACGAATGGTAGTTCGCGTTCTATAATTAGTTTATTTATATTTACAAGTCTGAAATCAAGACTTGATCTTGTTTGCTCAACGATATAAATGATGTACAGCGTTGATGCAAGTTTGGACTGGAAGTTTCATTGAAACACATTAAACTATATACAATGTGAACATAAAATATAAACTAACTAAACACAATGAACCATAATAATACCTGAATCAACAATATGTACCTGGAATCATTTATAAACAAAATAATATATTTAAAGTATTATAGTGAAAAGGCTCTTGTAAATAACTCTTGCTTGTCACTCCGACATAACAGCTCTGACCAGGGAGCATTAATTTGGTAGTCCAAACTGACATATTGTTTGTACAATTGAGGCAATTTCTACGCTGGCACCAAAACCAAAAATTATAATGTTTACATACACCTAGTGTCATTGTGTTGCCTTTTATAAAATTTCCTTGTGAGCAGCCTATAAATTCCAAAAGATAATAAGTTATTCAATTATTTTTAGAGCTCTTTTTTCTGTCAAGATACAACAAAATGGCGAGAGAACAGTGCATTTTTTTTTTGTTCAATGCAAAATCTTAAAAAGCATCAGGAATTATCATTTGTTCCATCTTGATCAATATTCTCAAGAATATCTAAACATTAAACCAGTAAATCTTGAAACTGATTTTGAATATCATTTGTTTAGTCTCGTTATAAAAATTTATTTCATAAAAAAAACTATTTTTAAAATTACTTATTTAAATTGAGGTTTCAACGAAAAAATTAAAGATGAAAAGAATATTTCGATAAAAAAAATACTTCTTGAAAAAAAAAACTCATAAAATCTTTATTTTCAGTCATTTTAATTGAAATGGAAATATATGCTATAACTCTTTTCGATAGGAAGGGGAGGTTTTAACTTAATAATTTTTTAAAGTCTAAAACGACTTCAGGAACTTCATCCTGGTTTTCTCATTTTTTTTGTTTATCCTATTATAAATTTTGAAATTTTAAGACCAAAGATATTGGATTTTTTTCTTTCGTGCTAAGTCATAGGTATACATTTAAAGTGTATATACATGTTTATTGTCATTTTATACTTAATTTTAGCTATGATAAAGTTTAAAAAGTTAGAAGACCGAAATCAATAAACTAAAAAAAATATGGTTTCTACTCAGGTACATTATTACATAGTATAAATCAACGTGTAAGGTTCGATTCGAGCAGGTTTTATAAAGAACAAGACTATAAGCTCTGCGGTAATACGAATGTTTTGAATTTATTTGTATCTGTGTACCAATACCTACAATTTATTAGCAGCATTCATAGTACAAACGAGCTCGATAAGATAGTGGCTTATTTTATAACTTGTATGAATAATCCCAATAAATTATTGTTTTATCCTTCAAAAGGTATTTTGGGAAAAATATATATCTACCTAACCCTTCCATCACCATAGGAAGGGATGGAAAATATATCCCGTCACATACCAACGTTTTATTACAAATTTAGGTTATAGGCAAATATTAAAACATATTTTTCCTAATAATAAATAGTTTATTTAACCTTAATAAATAATGTTTATGTCAGATAAAAAGCGAAGTCATGTTATCCCATATTTTCAGAATCATTTTCCGGATCTTGAGCTGGCATTGGCACTGGATGCGGCCCCTCCATTACCCCTAGAGATGCTGATACTCTTGGAAATACTGATCGATCCGCCACCATTTCCATTAAACCCTCTGCCACTTCCTGGATAATAACCAGGTCTGTTGAAACCACCAAATCCAGGGTTTCCATAGCCAGATCCCCCGCCGAATGAGTGTCCTCCAGGTCCGAATGGTCTACCAAAGCCAGGACCTGGTGGTGGAATCTGGGGACGTCCAAAGCCACCAGCTTGAGCTTGAGCACTCGCTTGACTGAACTGCGGTGATCGGATTATTCTTGTTGCTGAAAAGAGTGTTACATTCATATATATGTTTTGATTTAGAATCTTATTGAGGTAGTTCACAGAGAAATAGGTAGTAGTTTCCTTAGGGCTATTTTGATTGATTTTAACTGAATGTAGGCCAGTATGATACCGATACAATATAGAGATACCGAACTAACAAAAGTTCGGAAGGTTCTCCGTGCTTTTGAGTTACGGTATTATAGCCAAGGTGTGATTTACAAAGTTTAGTTTTCCAATCTGCGTTCTCCGCAAAACAAAAACACTCATAACTGACTGGATGTTTGAAAAGTTCCATTATTGATGAAGTAACTAAGAAAAATTCGAGAAAAGAAAAGTAGTTTACCAGAAACTCAACAAATCGAGCCTTAATTAAACAAGAAAAAAGTAAAAGATGAAGTCTGATTCAACTTACAAGCATCGACATCATTTATGTTGATTAAAACTAAGATCGCGAAGCCCGCGCAAATTCCACTGATCCAAGCCATGTTACTGCCTAAAATGCTGATCACTTTCTTATGTTGCTGATGGAATGACAGCTGGTATATATAGCTGATACACGACGAGGTGATAAAATTATGGTGTATGTGAGAAACCGCTTGATTTATACATAAGCAAATAAAGTACAATTTTCCTTCTATTTAGGAACTGAAGGTTTGATTTCGTATGATTTAAAAATATTTATTTGTTTATTGTTGGAGCAAAGACACGGTTTTCCTCTTATTCGTGAGTGACACTACCGTTTACCTAAAACACATTATGCAGTTAGTGTGATCTTGAAATCCCAGGTATAAACAAATATTTTGTTTTTATCTATTACTTGTAGTGAGAAATCTGGTAGTTAACACCTCAGCTTTGAAGCCAAAGGATTCGGTTCTTAACCCGGACAATGAAGTTTGTAATTTCCATGGCTTAGGGGCTACAATGAAAGATGTAAATAGGGATGAACATTACATTTAAAATTTTGAGACTTAATTTAAATAGAATGTTAATCAGGATCGCATAAATAAAAAATCAAAGAAAATTACCCATCACATCACAAGGTCCAAGATCAAAAAAGTATTTATTTTAAATCATAGATCAAAATAACGTTAGTGACATTTCACATGCTAAGCAACAAAAATTGTCTGAAAATATTTTTTGTGTTAGTTACATTTATAAGATTTAAAGTACAGTTATTCAATTGAAAGCTCATCATGAGACCATTGCACGCCCCGCGCAAGAAAACACAAAGAAGCAAATTCCAGAGACATATCCGCACTTTATTGTGGAAGAGTTACAATCAAAGAATGTAAGGAAGTTTTATTCCTACGTGAATTATTTATTTTTATACAATTATCTTGGGCAAACAAGCAGACGGTTCACCTGATGGAAAGTGGTACCGCCTTTTGACACGACGATGCAATTGATGTCTGAGAACGCCAAGAGCGCCGCCAATGCGTTGTCCATGCAGAGAGAATTAACATAGTAGTTGTGTTCTAAAATAAACAAAAGACTTCGTCCCAAAGAGGTAGGCAGAGACTACGGTTTGTCATACAATTTGTACAAGAAATACCTACCCGTGATCGATTGTTCTGTATTGTGGACTTACGTACTTAGAAATATTATGCTTATCTGTTAACTTAATTTTTCTCACAGCTACGACTAGTTCGTAGCTAACTAGTGGTACAAAAGCGAAATGATTTAAATGTTACAGGAGACGATGGCGGTCGTTGATAGCATTGGCGTTGTTAGCGTTGATCTGTTTCCTGTTTGCCATACTATCAGCAAAGCCAGTGTTCCTCACACCAGTGCAGGGAGAAGCCCAGCCACCTCTCACATCTGCAGACATCCTCGCAGCCATACCGCGCAGGACAATCGTCGGATACGCACCTAATACCTCCCCGTATAATAGCATTATGAAGAGGGCGGCTGATTTGCTGAACCTTGAAAAAGGTATTGTTATTGCCAGATCTCGCAGTCAAATGTATTTTTATAATATCTTTTTGAAAATCATTTCGTGTAAAAGCCCTTTTTATTTTTTGCATTCATTGTAGTATAGTTTTCTTTCTTTTGTTAAAGCATAGTAAATAAAGTATTTGTCGTTGCAGATTTAATGAACGGGACATCAGAGGACAGTTTAAACGATCAGCTTTTCTTATCGTCCAAAGGCAAGATCATCACCCACCCCATCATTTGGGTCACATGGCAGGACACTGTAAGTTGCTTTTACTGCAGTTAAATTTGATTTAGATAGAGATGGTCCAAAATGTATGGACCAAAAGTCCAGAAACGGTATGGAAGAAATGAGTATCAATAGGTTTATTATAATGCACAATTTATCCTACTAAAACGGCAAGGGTGTAAACACATTGTTGTGGTTGTAGCTGGTTTTCAACTATTTTCAGAAAAGATCCTGACTATCAATGGTATTTATCGATTAGACTTAAAATACTCTATCGATAATAATGACAGGATTAGTGTTGTATCGATTGGTTTGAAATATTTATATGTAATTAAACTTACTACAAAAAAAAAAGATTTTATTATAGATTGCATTATATTTGGAATTTGATGTCTATTCAGGTTGTTTGAAATTATATTATCCATTTACTTTTTAACTACTTGGTAATAGACGAAACATATTTATGTCTTAATTGAAATGAGAAAGTAAGTAACACGTTTGAGTACGCCATTTAAAATGTTCCGGTAATTTAGCAACGATATTACGAAATTTCTGTAACTTTAGATTTAATTGTATTAAAAGCTCCCAAGGTAGATTTGCCTTGGTTTGCTTTATTTTAGTCAACAAATTTAAGTATGAGTGAGGATATAAAATTACTATTATATTGGTTATTCTGTGGCTTATTTTAGGACTAAGTGAATTTGTGTGAATTGTTCCAAGACATTATCCTTTTAGTCTTACGGAGTGTGGGGTTTCACGATCCGTAACACTGAGCTGGCCAAGCTGGAGTCTACCAGCGACGTGGTAGCCAACAGCCACCTCCGCACCGGCTGCCTCAGCGTGCAGCTGGCCGTCAGTCAAGCTGTCATCGAACAAACGGCTGCAGGTCTACCTGATTACATTGTTAGTATAAAGGGGCTTACAATGAGATGATTGAATAAAACCATTATGATTTTCTTTTTGGATATTTTTCCTAATAAATCTGATTGCTTGATTTTTATCTTCAAACGAATAGTGGAAAAACTTTTAACAATGAACTACTATGCTTAAACTAAAAATAATTAATTAAGAATTGCTTTAACATAATGTTATGGTGCTCAAAATTTCAAAATAAAAAAGTCTGCCGAAACCCGGGATTGAACCGGGGACCTTTAGATCTTCAGTCTAACGCTCTCCCAACTGAGCTATTTCGGCTATGTTATAAGTGATGAAATAAAAAATCTGAATACCTTACACAAATCACAGCTATCTTATCAATAACACAGATAAAATTAAACTATAAATAATAGCTATAATATAATATTTGATGGTCACTGCTAATCATAAATGAATATACTTAGTATAGTAAATAAGAAACGAGTCACGAGGTGCTCCAACATTTACAGCAGACAAAACCTTTTATAATTGGAATAGGAATAAGTAGCCATAATGTAAAGAATGAATAATAACTACTTTAAAGAATGAGCCAATACGGTACAAACAATTAAAATATATCAAACCACTTAAATTTAAATTGAATTAAAAGAAAAAGTGAAACAAAAGTGTAAATAATAACAATAAGAGTCAAGGATAAATTATGTCAATGAGATTAAAGGATTTGCTAAAAAAACTGTTTTGCTTTCATTCTGAAAACATAAATGTTGTCGTTGAAATTGTCCATGTCACTTTAGCACAAAGGGTATTCTGCAATTAGTACCTACATAGTCAAACTAAATTATATTTTTTTTCACACTGTGATGTTCAGAGTGCACTTCCTTCTCACTGAATCCCAAAACTCCCGCCAATATTGTCGAAATAACCACGTCGTGACACACACATTGACTGAGATTGTAGAATCTTGTGTCACAGGTACTAAGCAATGATATCGTATTAACTACATATACAATAATACTACATCCAAGACGAAACAACGTGTCTTGCAAATAACACAAGTCCAGCACTCGCCTTGATTCGAACCCAGAATCTCTAGCGTAGCAGTCGGCTGTTTAAAACACTGCACCACAAAGGTCGTTTTTGACATAAGTATATAGATTCTGAGATGAAAAGGTCGATTTGAGTAAAGTATATGTTTAATTTCCAGCTAAGCTTGGCTTCGATGCCGGTCACTCCGATGATGAGGGAATCCCTGGTGAAGGAGAAGATTATGACCATCCTCCTTTATTACACGGCCGTGTTCATCATGCCTATAGTGGACATCGTCCTGCTGGTGCACAAGGAGTCGAAGTCACATTTGAAGGTAATGTTACGTAAACTGTCGGCATGTTGTGCTGAAACTTGTGCATAGTGAAAATTTTATAATCCAAGATTAAACGAGTATTTTGATAAGTTGGTGCTCCTAGTAGTTTATCCAAATTAGGAATTAATATCTAATTGAATAATAATTCTTACTTCTGTGTTATTCTTGTCTAATGATGCTGATTGACTTAGACATACATAAAAAATTAAAATGGTATGAGCAAAACAAAAAATTTGCCGAAACCCGGGATTGAACCGGGGACCTTTAGATCTTCAGTCTAACGCTCTCCCAACTGAGCTATTTCGGCGATTTCTATACATTGCAAAATGTATGTATTGACTGTACCAAAAAGTAAACAACCAGATTTTTATAAATTATGTCCAAATCGCTATAGTTATCGAGTTATCTCAAATTCGTCAGGATCATCAAATCCTGACCTGATGAAAATGAGACCAACTAGAGAGAGCATCCTTTCAAACCCAAAATAATAATTTTCAAATCGGTTTATAAAGTTCTAAGATAAGAAATATTTTAAAACCGAATTGAACTAATAACCTCCTCCTTTTTTTAAGTCGGTCAAAACAGCTTATTGAAGCGAAAAATCGCTCAAATTTAATATTTAAAAAATCGAATCACGAGCTACGAGGGTATATGGAAGCCACCGCTACTTCAGAATTGCTACAACCGGTTGCTATTATTACTTTTGACATTTAATAAGGTACCTTGACTCAGAGAGTTCAGTTTTCTCAAAACATGATAATAAATGTGATAAGCTTAAATTTTATTTTTAGGGATAAGCTTTATGTGCAATATAATTGCAGCCGAAATAGCTCAGTTGGGAGAGCGTTAGACTGAAGATCTAAAGGTCCCCGGTTCAATCCCGGGTTTCGGCAGTATTTTTAAAGAAATACCAGTCAAAGTTCATCGGAAAGATTGTATTCAACTTATAAGAATAAAAATTTGTATGATATTAACAAAAATTTTGTTTTCTAAATGACTTATCTACTTAGTTTAAATTTAGATCATGTTGAAACATCGTCACTGGCATACTAATTTTGAGTTTCGCTTTGTTATTACTACCTAGACAGATAGTATATTTTTAAGGTCGGTTAAAGATTGACGGGTCGGCTTGCTAGATGGCCGCGAACTACGGAATATACACATTGGGGGTTGAAAAAAGATGGCAAAGTTTGTATATTCTTTCTTCTACTCCTAATTTTTACTTACTCCTAAGGTGGTCTCAGAAATTATAGCAAGCATCTGGCAGCCCTACTGACAAGTGATGTTCTGTTTAGTTCCATTGATGGGAAGTGATACCATTTCTTATTAAATTGATGGTATCCTTGATACCTTAGAACGCTAAGTTAAGATAACCGCCATGTGGAGATAAAAGGTGTTATAACTCTCGTGCCGGGAAACATGCTGTCTCTTCAATCCTGCAAATCAAACTACTTCACAGCAGAGGAGATAGGAGGGTGGTACTAACAAATGATCTCGCACCTAGATATATTTTTGACGACCTCTGTGTCGCAATGGTGTTAACAGCCGACTGCTACTCTAGAGGTTCCGGGTTCGAATCCCGGCGGGGGCGGGACTTTGTGTTATTTGCCAGATGTATTATTTCGCTTACCGGTCTTGGATGATGTATTCTTTTCTATGTAGTATATACCATATCGTTGCTTAGTTCCTGTGACACAAGTTCTTACGAGACTTACTGCAGGGCTGTGTCAATGTGTGTATCGTGATGTGGTTATTATTATATCTATCACCAGTAAATGTTACAAACATTTCAACTACTCTTAATTTAACCAGATGGTAAGTAAAAATCTGGCAGTATATCAGACATGCTTTGAATTGTTATAGTTTCAGTTAAAAATTATTGCCGAAACCCGGGATTGAACCGGGGACCTTTAGATCTTCAGTCTAACGCTCTCCCAACTGAGCTATTTCGGCTGCATTTTAATTGCACATAAATCACATCTGTAAAAATTTAGTATATTATCATGTTATTCAGTATGTCACCTTTTAACCTTAATAAAATAAAATAATTTTATCTTAACGCTTACGATGACATACCTTAAAAATTCTTTATTTGAGAAAAAATCTCACACTGAATAGAATGTGTAGTTATACTTCAACAATTTTACTGTTAAAGAGACGCCGGTATATTGTGTTTGTATAAAACTTAAAACATAAAAGGTTTTGTCATGTTGAAATATTTGGAACATGATGGTTTAAATTTAATAATAAATTATTAAGCATAGTGCAATCTGTCAGATACTCTCCCACTGTTTTATATAATTTCGATCAAAAATTATTGCCGAAACCCGGGATTGAACCGGGGACCTTTAGATCTTCAGTCTAACGCTCTCCCAACTGAGCTATTTCGGCTGCAATTATATTGCAAATATTTATCTCTAAAACAAAATTTGAACGTCTTTATCACTTTTTAAGCAAACTATAAGTAGCCTACAAAAATAAATTTTACATACTCTTTCTGTTTTGAATTATTAGTAGTGTACTTAAACAAAACACATAAAAAAAAAAAAAAATAATAAAATGATGTATTTAAATTAAAATATTGTACCGTTTGTGAAACAAAGTACAAAAATATCCAAATAATATTCGCCTTAATTAAAAAAGATTAGTACGTACGTACATGTAAATTAGAGACCTATATATTTATTTTAGTTTCGCTGATATGTATCCTTAATGCCACCGTCTTCCAGTGACTATGTACTGACGTGTTTGTGGATGTACAATCGCCCAATAAACGTCAAAAATTCTAACAAAACAGAAACCACCATCCTCTCCACGGCCTCTTTTTACCATCGCCATAGTCAGGGAAATCACACTTAGAGCCTAAGTGGTCTCAGATCGTTCGCTTTAAAAGAAGCTTCCTCTCCAATTGCATCCATGAACGCTCAGGCTGTGGAAATCTCTGGCATCTAGTGCCTACAGGGGATCTTCTAGAGGGGCGTTAAGACTTTTTCAGGGTTAGCAACGCGTACGCGATTCCCATGGTATTGCTAACGTCTATAGGCTATAGACCATCAGACGGGCCGTAGATTTTTTTGCAACCTTAGTGGTATAAAATAAAACATGGAAAATTGTATGGCTCACAATCTAAACGTTTCTTTTTGATTTGTTGCAGCGCGGTCTATTTGTCCGTGGCGTAAGCAACGTGGAGATGTACATCGGGTGGTTGTTCTATGCGCTGCTGACTGTCCTCCCAGTCTGCTTCCTCGGGGGGTTTACCCTCACCTTCCTATTGAGATGGATCAACCTCCTTCCGACTGTCATCTTCCTTCTATGCTACGCCATGCTCCTCGTCGTTTTGTGCCTTATCATATGCATTTTCAATCATAGAGGTATGCAATTCTATTGTACAAATACTTTTTAGAATTTTGCTTAGTTTTTTTGCGTGATCCAATGTTTCACTGTGTGAATATGTGCGTAGACCATTGTTTTCAAGTTTACTCACAGTTGATTGATGGTTGTGTATATCATAGTGAAGAGGTAAATAGACGCTGAATCTTGTTTGTCAGCATGGGTGGCGTGCCTGTGGAGCGTGATGTTCCTGCTGGTGCAGACGTTGCTGGCTCAACTGCTGGTACTGTTGGAGTACGACAAGAACTTGTTGTCTGTACTCAGCGCGATCCTGTACGTGCTTGTGCCGGCGGTCGGCCTGGTACACGAGTTTTACCAGTTCGCCTTGCTTGAAAGTATAGCATTTATGCTCTAATAAATCTGATAGTGATCGATGGTTCGAAGTCCACTCAACCTTTGTTATTTAGTTTCAGACAGAAAAGTGAGCCTGTTCACAGTGACTCTTGTAACGTGGTCGCTTCTGATTCTCCTTTATTTCTGGCTTCTAATGATACTGCAAAGAACTGTGAAGAGTATAGCTATAGGAGGACCTGTATCGTGGAAATCAATTGTTTTCAAAAAAGCTGAAGTTCGTACCTATTTTTAGTTTCAGTGTTTGTTTTTTATGTTAAGCCAGTTTAGCACCATTTTTCCTTATATCCCTCGCAATCTGGTTTGATAATTTTGCCTATCCTTTATTTTTTTTTATTCTTTAGATAGGTATTTGTCTTCTTAGAAGCTAAAAAAAAGTGTCTTGTAGGTGCATAGAACGCACATGAAATTGTTTCAGAATAATAATTAATAGTAATGGTCGCAGACAATAATGAATAAAATATACCACAAAGTTTAAAGTCCCATATATTGTGATAAAATTCGTTGGATACATTTTCATTGTTTTTAGGACGTGAACGAACTACACTATGTTCGAACACCAACTGGGAATGAGCGAGAAAACATTCAGGAAGTTGATGAACTTGTCGCTAAAGCCGTTACTTTTAGCTATGTATCAAAGGTTTGATTGAATTATGATACTTACCCTACCTTCATGGAGTCTTTTGACTAAGTTAGTTCTGATAAATGATACAGTGCATCTGTATTACCACATTTTACTAGTACCAACTATGGCAAAAAAGTTTTATGTCTATTTATGCCTTCTTCCATTGCTTTTTCTATCAAGTTTGACTATGATTTCAGAGTATAATGGATCATCAATTGCTTAACGAGCTTAACTTTGATATTTATCGAGGGGAGTTTACTATGATGGCTACAGAAAAGATACAAAAGCCAATGCTTGATGTTATTGAAGACTTGTTGATTGGTTGGTTCCATTTAATAAATATTTCATTGTACCTATATAGTTTGTTTTCATGTTTCATTCCTTTATAGGTACTGTATTGCATCCCTTTCGTAACAGGTACATTAATTTAGTAATAAAGCTTGATACTATTCTTAATAAAGCTTGGATTCCTAAATAATCACTTCAACTACAAATCTCCTTTGACGTTTACCTCTTTCTAAATTAATGGTTTCTTTCAACTTGAAATTTAGTGTAGTGTTAAATCTAATCAAGGCAATTAGGTACTAGCATTCTCTTATTAGGTACTACATATGTTCGTTAATATAACAATATTTTTTTCTCTATCAATATCTTCCTAGAAAAATGGTATATTATCTTCAGGAGCAACGTTCGCTGACAGCGGCACCGTCAACGTCCTCGGCACCGATCTGACGGAGACAGGTCCCAACCTGATGACCACGCCGTACATGATCGGCTACTGCCAGCAAATAGACAGCCTCATGGACGACCTCACCGTACTCGAGCACATCGAGTTTTATTGCGAAGTCAGTTGACTCTTCTTTCTTTCTACTTATTACACTTGTAGGTTATGGTCTGTTATTGATAAAATTGACATATATAACAAAAGCTCTAGACTTTGTCAGCGAGACCGACAGGAATTGTGGTTTTTTTTTTCGAGAAGAAATCAATGTTAGATGTTAGCCATGATATGGTTTATCTACATACATATGTGCCAAGTTGTATCAAATTCGGTCAACAGTTTCCAACATACACGTTTGCGAAACACCTAAGAAAAAAAATCACATTACTGTAATGTTAGTATGATAGAATTATAAAAAGTTACTGTGATGATTTGAGTTTTTGAGTGTTCTTCATACAAAATTTGATTTGATCAGACATTACAATCATTATTGTTTTGACGAATGGCATAAAACCGAGAATGGGTACAAATCATATTAAGAAGTGAAGACAAAGAAAGTGGTCCCAGTTCGCTAGTATTGAGTTGAGCTTGGTGCATTTACAGATAAGCTTATGGGCTAGGTCGTCGGCTCGAGCGTCTGAATTCTTCCACATGAGGACTATACATCTGCTAATGGTTTGCGACCTGGAACCAGTCCGTCATCAATACGTACAACACCTACATGACTACTACAAAGCTCAGCTGTGCTGGGCTATAGCCCTGATTATGGAACCGAGGGTACAGAAGCAGTATAAATACCTAATGCTTTTTGTATTAACATAAAATGTAGGTTTTCTATAAAACAAATTGTAGCCTCAGTCCGTTCTGTTCTCACAGTGAAAAAGGCGAAAGAACTTATTGAATCGGATAAGACGTTGCAAGCAAGCAGGCAAGATTACTTTTCCTACTTACATACAAAATGTTCATGTGTGTAGTATTAGTTATAGGCAAGCTCACAATCTTATCTTCTTAATATAATAATAATTGACGATGTTACCGAAAGTGTAACAACAGAAGATGTAGCATTCTATGAACTAAGCGGACGGTTTAAGTTAAAATAATTCATTGTACCTTCTTTGTTCCAGATTATAATCGTTCCACATTTCACGGATACATTAACGTATAAAAACGTGATTAGGGACAAAATTATGGTGAGTATTTAAACAAAAGGGTAAATAACTTAAAAGTTAGTTAGTAGTACCTAACTTCATTTTCAGTTCTTCAGGAAACGTTTGACAGTAGTTAAGATGACTTTGAATACTATCCAGTTGGAGTGTAGCGACCGGTTGTTTTTGTTTGATAACGCAGTTCAAGTGTTTGGCGGGACACCAGCTTACATGTTCTTTAAATACGGTTAGTTAACAATGGTATACGAGTACGTTTCCAATTTATTTTATTTAATATTAAGATGAATTGATTGCCTTTTATTGTTTTATTATTTGGTAATGGTAATGGATATTTTTTTTTTAATGAATTGGATAAGGTTTGATCTCACTTGCAATTTCACTAAAACTTCGAAACCTTAAGAAAAATCTTTATTTTAAAACCATTGAAAAGATCTTACAGAAAATTAAATGTTTAATATTGTTTGTATACGCCACCCTAATCTCGAACCTATTCCTACCCCATCAAGCAAACTTCTGCTATAAACTAATTAATACCTAATAATAAGATAAAACATAATTATTATTTGGGTATTTAGTTAGTTTTTAAAGTAGTCCTTTTTCGGTCGGCGAAAAATAATTGTAATTTTGATCAGGTCGTGAGTACTTTCTACGTGTAACGTTCGGGAACAACATGAGCACCAGAGACCAATCGATGGGAGAAATATTAGAGAAATTGCGTAAAGCTGGTGGTTCGTTAAGAGCGAACCTTGGCTCACACCTCGTACTCCGCGTGCCTGCAACTCCTACTGCAGCTGTTGCGGAACTGATCAAGGATCTTACGGATAATAAGCAGCGATATGGAATCGACACCTTCCATATGAGTGTGCCCGATATCGATGAGGTCTGCCGAAGGTAAAATTTAACTTTCCATTCTTATAAATTGACAACGTATAGGGCAAACAGATTTCCTCCCATTTTGGCTTGCCGCTGTCGGGAAAAAGCGTCTACATGCGATGATGAAGTTTCAGGTCTTTCAACTACTAATAATCAAGACATTGAAAGGGTCTAAAAAAATCTTTATTTTAGAATTATCTTGCTTGACCTGTTTCGCTAAATATAGTTTAATAGATATATTTATGCTATGGTAATTGGTAGCTTCTCCATACCTCACGAAGGAATAACCAACCATGTTTATTTATTTATTTATTCGGGACAAAAAACAGTAGTACATCATATAGATCTATAAAGCAGTTTTGTATGGATTACTAAATGTACAACTATTAGGTTGCAGGTTATAAACATATAAAAACGATAACAACACTTACACAACACAATCACAACAAATGTACACGACACACACACAGCACATGCAACGATTACACTTAGGGAGATAATTTTAATTTAAGGCAGTTTTAAATCTTGCTTCGATGAGCTGAAATATGTCAATTTCATCGAAATGTGTATTATGAGTTTCAATTAGCTGTTGCAGGGGTGCGCGGTTGCCTGCATTGGTTATACAGATATTAGTAGCCATTAATCTGCTTGCACGCACTTTCCTACGATGAAATGTCCTTGAAACTGTATAACATATTTGATTGCTTGTTGCTTTGCAGTCAATTTTTGAATTTACTAGACCATGAAGCATCATCGAACCAAGTATTATTCGCCGATTAAATAATATTTGTGTAGTAAGTCTGAACATGAAAGAGATAAACGGTCACATCGATAGCTTATAGTTCGTAAGAATTTGTATTGTATACGTTCAATTGCGTCAATGTATTTATTGTAGATGGGATTCCAAATAGGACTCGCATATTCTAGATAACATCTAATTAATAAATTGTATAGGTGTAATACGTGGAAGGTTTTTAAAGTTTTTGGTGGCTCGTACAACAAATCCAAACATGCGGTAGGCTGAGTTAGCAATTTTATCTATGTGATGGTTCAGATGTAGTTTATCGTCGAGAATTACATCCAATTATGTTACACATTATCCAGATTTCTTAATATTTTTTCAGAGCTGTATTTGATGCGAGATCATCAAGAAAAGAATTTTCATCGTCATCTCAAGTGTCAAAGGCTGCTCTGGGTCGAATCAGTGGTAAGAATAAATTCAGGTCTTTCATAATTATTCCAGAGTATTATATGTTACCAACTCATTAAAGTAGTAACCTTAAACATTTTTCATATAAGCAGAGCCTAGCGAAGATATTTAACCACCAATTTTGATTTCAGAATTACCACCCTGGAATAGAACAAAATCATTACTGAATGGAATAGCAATTAAACATTTTGGCAGAAAATATTTTTCTTTCTTCGTTCATTACAAGTTTTATTTTTTTGCTGTGGTAAGCACCTAATTGAGAATATTTCATTATATTCTTAGAACACCTACTATATGTTCTTAAATATGATCAAGTTTAAATATGGAACATTATTTTAGGTAACAGCAGCAATAGTAGTTGGAGTATTCATAGGGATAAAGTTGGCGATGATCCTACGAAGGTTGGACCAGAACAAAAAACTAGATAGTGACATCTTGATTATAGAGCGTTCAGAGTACAGGACTAACCTCATCATCAGATCGGACAACTCTACTGATGCTCTTGCCGTTGCAAACGCGTAAGTCAAGCATCAGAATAAATATAACGACCCAACATTCACTCAGAAAATATACTACTCAAAACAAAATAAGGGCCACGAGGTTTTTTTGTCTGTACCATGAAATTTTTTTTGTCTCCATAACGAAAACTAATGTTGTTTTTACCGTGTACACCAATAAACTTATTCCAATAATAATGATTAAAAAGTTTATTTGCTTTTGAAAGAAAAAAATCACATTTAAGGTTAAAAATAAAACAATGTAAAGTTACTGAAAACAAAAGAAAACACTCCATGCTCATCTTTTAGTAACGAGTATGCCCTCCTCGTTTCGCTACGCACTCCTGAAGCCTGGAGTGCATGCTCTCAATCAAATGCCTGACATTTTCCATTGGAATCTCTTCCCAGGACCTTTTAACAGCGTTGATGAGTTGCTGTTGGTTGTGGATTTCCTGATCTCCGTCTCTAACTCTTCGTTTCAACTGATCCCACATGTGCTCTATTGGATTTAAGTCCGGACTGTTCGCCGGCCACGGCAAGACTTGAATTTGAGACGCTTCCAGTACAAACCGAGTCGCTTGAGCCGTGTGTGCACGAGCATTGTCTTGCATCAAGATGAATCCAGGACCCGCTCGCTGGGCAAATGGGATCACATGTGGTCTGACAACTTCCTCAATATACCGCTGAGCAGTAACAGTACCCTCATTTAAAATAGCGAGCTCAGTTTTGCCGTGTAAGCTTATCCCGCCCCAAATCATTACATTTGGACCACCAAAACGATCGACTTCATGGATGCAGGCTTCTGAAAATCTCTCGCCGCATCTTCTCCATACTCTAATACGCCGATCGTCATTAAAAAATTTAACTTTGCATTCGTCTGTGAAGAGCACCATGCCCCATTGGTTTATGGTCCAGTCCAAATGTTGACGGGTAAATCTTAAACGATTTGCACGATGATTTCTGGTTAATGGAGCACGGACAACTCGCCTTCTTGATGCCTGCTGGTCTTCATGCAATCGATTACGAATAGTTTGGTCACTGACACGAGTACCCGCTGTGAGCCGTAAACGATTTTGCAGCTTGCGGGCCGTCGTTGTGCGATCTCGGCGCGCACTTAATCGAATGTAACGATCCTCTTGAGCTGTTGTAATGCGAACTCTGCCCGAACCAGGTCTTCTTCTAACACTGCCGGTCTCTTGGAAACGATTCCATAGATTTTGAATAGCTCTTCGAGAAAATCCCAATTGCAAACCCACAGATCGCTGCGAATGACCTTCTTCAATCATTGTAACGGCTCTGGTTGCTGTCAGCGAGTCCATATGGCGCCTGCGTGCTTGTGGCATATTGCAAAAGATGTTTCTGACTCGAGATATCAATGAACTCTAATAATTTCTAATAAACCAAGAAGCTAAGGAAAGCAAAACGACAAAGAAAATGGAATCAAAATTTTCAAAAATAATTTTAAATCAAATTTTATTTTAAAATTGTTGCCAGCATTAGACGAATACTACAATATTAAAAAGTTAAGGTATCAAAGAGTTTGTATACTCAATATTTTACTACTTTCAATATGTAAATGTTTAATAATTTACACCAAAATGAAAAAATACCTCGTGGCCCTTATTTTGTTTTGAGTAGTATATATTTGTAAATAACAATTGAATTCTATTGCTGGCAAAGAGAACAAGAAGGAAGCTCAACGAAAAACACTTTCTTTATGCCAGAGTTTACATTTTTAAATACTACTTACGTTGCAAACAAGCATACGTCCCGACTGACAACCACCAGCAGCACCGTAAGCAGTCACCGAAACCTATGGATGTTTGCACTAGTTGCCTTTCTTTAAGATCCCTAAGGTGTTTTCAAAAGGTAAAACCATGCCTTGGTGCCCTGAGGAAAAAGGAAAAAATGGCTTTATTGGTTCTTTATATTTCAGCTACGTATTATCTCATACAGGAGTTGAAGAAACTGAAACAGAATCAATTACATACACAGGGCTAATAAAAGGCGAGGTCAGGAAATTGTTTTTCTTTTCATTTTCCATTACATTACATTATTCGATTTGATATTTTTGAATAATTCTTTCTTAAAATAGAGTATCACAGAATATCTGGTGACTAGGGCAATAGACTCCCCGGAACGATACGTCTATTTGTATGCTTACGGAATAGATTTATACACGAATGACAATGAAACATTAGTTGTGAGTATTTCAAGCAAGTTCTATGTAATGCAGCTAGATCAGGTAATATGAAAATTACATATATTATATAGTTACAATATGTAGGTAGACTAAAAAAAAACACACACACAAATTCATGCCAAAAAATATGGAGTAAAGGGGGTTGGGAGGACAAAGAACGTTTCGCCATACACAATAATCCTCACATACATCTCTCAGCTTCTCTATATCCATGCATTCTTGAATCATCCATATTCTCCCCATGTCCAAACCATCTCAACATGCTTTTCTCATTCCTCTTTACTGCGTCATTTTTCACCGAATATTCTCATTGTTTTCTAAAAGTTATTAATAAAAAATGTTTAAGGGTTTAGGTATCTCGTATCGGTAATTTATCTTGTATTTATATGAGTGTATACTAGGAAATGGTGGTTAAAAGTAACATGGCCTCATAGATGGCAACAATAACTACATTTGAATTTAGATACTTAGTGATTTAATTGCATTACAATATCAGGTGAGGGCTCTATACAGTCCTCTCCACCGTGACATAAAGGCTGCGGCGCGGTCGCTGGCGCGGGCACACACGGCACTGCTGCGCCACTACTCCGGAGCGCCTGACGCAGCACTCGAGATCATCGACCACCCACTCTATTTGGACTTGCCTAAGTATTCCGTGAGTTTCACCATTCTACGGATTCACCATCATCAGTCAGAAGAAGTCCACTGGTGTTTATAGGGCTCCATCAAATATGTATTCTACTACCTACTACATGTTATGTAATACGAATTTAAGTTTTTTTTTGTTCTTATTTTTAGATGAACCGACAAAAAAGAGTTGAAACAATAATATATATACAGATTTTGTTAATAATTACAACGGCACACATGACTCTTCTGCCTTCAAAGGAACATGGTCTCATAAGACATACACAGGTAGGTACATGATGTTAATATTTTACAGCAAAGATGAATACTGAAATATTTACTGATTTTATGATATTGAAGGTTCGTAATGATTGCAGGCTAACTCGATGAACTTCTCACCCTTGAAATATTGGTTTTCAATGTTCTTCTGCGACGTGGTCCTTTATGGTATACTAGTGAGTCTCATTGGGCTGGTCATCATGACAGTTTTATTGTTTATGTCGCCAGAAACTCGAATTACGCCATTGGATTTGAGTGAGTTTTGCACTAGATACTTATTACCTGTGCATCCGCATAAAACAAAAGTACCTACTTGTTGTAGTTTTAGTTAAAATAAAAACTAAAAGGGTGTATAAGTTGATTTACCTTTGTCTTACAAAATGGCTAAGATCTAAAAGCATAATTCTTTTGTTTGCCACGCTTTTCGTTACAAAACTTAGTACCTAAACAGAGCCTAATGTAAACATTTTTTTTGCAGCGGTAATCTCGGCGATGCTGCTTATGTACGGCATTGGTTGCGTTCCACAGGCCTATGTATTCAGTCTGGGACCACGACCAACCTTTAATTCCCTTATATTCGTCGGTTTTGGAATTTTTTTCGGTACGATAGA
Source organism: Choreutis nemorana (assembly GCA_949316135.1). Taxonomy (NCBI): domain Eukaryota; kingdom Metazoa; phylum Arthropoda; class Insecta; order Lepidoptera; family Choreutidae; genus Choreutis; species Choreutis nemorana. The sequence goes on from OX438598.1 coordinate 10,065,782, forward strand.
TTTTTAAGTAGTCAATCATCAATTGTCTCGATAAAAACTAAAATATAACAGCACTTTCCTTTTCCCTTTAATTTTGAACTTTTTTTTCCACTTTGTGCCCCTAGGGGAACAGAACTGGGTGAAAGATCGGAACAAACAAACTAAAACTTATTTAAAATATTTTTCAGGTCAGACAACCATTATAGCAAAGATTGTTTATGGGAATACCTTAAAGTACATTCTGCATTTCATGAGTTTGTCTCCGCAGTTTAATATCGTATTTGCTTTAGTCAAAATCTTCGGAATTTTCTCTTACAATAGACAATGCACGTTGTTTCAAGACCAGAATTTGTGTACTAACGTGACTTTTCATTTATGCTGTGGTGAGTAGATTTATAAATCAGTCTTATATTAGTATCGTAGCAAATAAGGTAGGTAATTGGTCTATTTACCTGATGGTTGAAAGCCTACGACCTCTTCACAGGAACCCAATGCAAAATGTGGGTAGGTATAGGCTGCACTGTTAAATAAGGTGACAAACTTTACTAACTCGTGCATTGTCGGCATATTTAACTGTAGCTAAAATAACATCCAAGATTTTCATATATAAGTACTTGAATTTTATACTTTTAAGTATTGTTAATTTTCAGAAAAGTGTGGAATTATGTCTGAGTGTTACAAGTATCGATCATACCTAGAAAAAGATAGTGGTATAATTGTGGAGGCAGGAGGGATACTGCTAGCTTGCTGCATTTACATGTCGATCCTGTTGCTTTGGGAGTACCAACAGTTGAAAAGGATCTTCACGTATATAATCACCAATTGGATCTACCAGGACAAGGAGTTCCTGGACCATTATCAAGACGGAGTGATCGAGGAAAGAAGTCGTGTACTCATAAAGAAACTTGAGATAACCTCGAGCAGTTTGTACCTTCATTAACTTTTGTTAACTGTATTACAAATCTTAGTTAGGTCTACCTGATACCCATTTTCGCATACCGAAACTACTTAGGTATAAAATTCTCTAAAATATATTTTTTTGCGTGGACTTATCATTATAATAAAGCAAGACCAATATTAGCTCGAACCAGTAGTCAGATCTGGGACGGTTTCGCAGGCAAAATGTACTAATGTGAACATACAGACCTACATAACAAGTGGTTTAATTTACAAAAATATTGTTTCTCCAGAAAAACATGATCCTGAAAGCGAAAACGGATTCGGTGGATACTTGCTTGTTGATAACGTATCAAAAAAGGCGGGTGGCGTGTACCTTTGTCGCGACTTAACTTTTGGCCTGAACCGTGGTGAGGTGCTGGGTTTGCTGGAGCCGCACGGACGCGAGCCTATCGTCGAGATCCTCGCTGGGTACACCATGCAGAGCCAGGGGAACCTCTGGTGCATGTCCAAACACAACCTCAGAACTAGACCCCATACTGTACGTTATTTCACATTGCTAACCACGATGCAAACACATATTAGATATCTAATATGCCAGCATATTGAATGATAATGGACATGGAATTTAGGACTGCCATTTTATTTTGAATTAACCATCAATGTTTTAAAATAAATTTGATTGTATCATCTTTAAACCTATAATAGGCAACAGTTAAGCAATAAATGAATCTCTATCTTAAAAATCTCTCAAAAGTTTAGGGAAAGTGAGAGGTTTAAGGAAGTTTGGGGTAAGGTTGGGTATAATTTGTGAGATCAAATTAATCGTAGTCATGCCAAAAGGATAACATGATCTTCAGATACTTAATCTTTTGGTGTACAGTACGCTCGTCACGTGGCATTGGGTTGTAAGAGAGAGACACTGCCGTCGTGGATGACAGTCCGGGAGGCTCTCAAATTAATCGCCTTGCTTCGGGGAGTCCCCGGACACAGAGTCAAGACGGATGTGCAGAACTTTATGGAGGCCTTGGGTCAGAATTAAGAGAATATTTAATATAGTTGTTAAAGTCAAGAGACGATGAGTTAGGTTCCTACTTCCTACGAGCATCAATTTCTACCTAATCCTCCAAATGCTACCTACAGTAGGATCTTTTAACTGTTAATTAATTGGAAGTCATCTGGAAATCCTTATCCAAGTCCTTTTTTTTCTCAATTAGAATATGAAAAAAATGTACTGTATGTGTATATATAAAATATATGTATATATAAGTAATAACGGTTTGTACCCTGGCCCTTTATTTTTTTCAGAATTAAAAAATATGGAAAAGACTTTAGTATATGACTTGAGATCGAAGGATTTGACAAAAGTGCATTTTGTGGCGGCTGTGATTGGCGCCCCACCTATCGTTATAGTAGATGACTGCACGGCGTATCACAAGTTTTCCACCAGACGGGCCATTTACCACATCCTAGACTATCTCAGAATGCGAGGGCATTCAATTATACTAAGCACACCTAAGTAAATAAACAACCATTTTTATTTGGCACAGCAGGAAGACTCGTCACTTGCTTGCCTTATTTACGAGTACCTACATTTGGATTCATACTTTTAAAACACATATAGGTGTATTGTCTATATCAGATATCTATTATAATATTTGAATAAAAATCTTAGGGTTCATTTGTCAGCATCGATCAGCATATTACGTACCTACGGAAAATTGTTATTTACTATGCGATACTATAAAGATGCGTAAAATCAATTCAGGTTTCTGCTGCTTACGCGTTTTATGAAGGCAGTTAGTTAGTTAGGTATAAATCTTGCTATAATTTACCTCTATAGAATCGACTACAAATACTAAGATGATAATAACTAGGATGTGTATAACGGTTGTTTTGTTCATTTCTGTCGATTGAAACTAGATCTAGGCGAGGATAATACCTACGTTAAACTTTAGCCAACTTGTTAATTATTAACTTATTAACTTTTATTTAAACTTTTTATCAATGAGAAAACTGTGCATTTTGCTTTGTAGCGCGGAGAGCGCGATCCCGATAGCCGATAGACTTGCGATCCTACACGAGGGGGAAGTGTACGACATTGGGCGGGCGGACGAGCTAGTGCAACGGAACAGCCGGCAAGGGTTCACCGTGGTGGTGCACCTCAAAGACGAGGTCGATGTCACCAGCCTCTTCAGCAGATACTTCGAACAGTTCTACATAAACGACACATCAGAGGTTTGACCTGCTTTCTTTTTGAAACTATGGAACAATTCCTTTTTCCTTTTTATGTTGGCCAGCTAAAGAAAACGTTCGTTTTGGAATTTCCTAAATCATACCAACTCACCTCACTGACCAAGATAGGTCAAGCATATTAAGAGTTAAAACAAAAAGATTTTACATGCTTAGATTTCAACCATTGGACAAACTCACAGAAACTAAATTCAGTTTTTTAGGTAGATCCCAATGACGTGCTTAATAGAGTTTTCTAACTGAGCTATTCATATTCCAATACCTATACCTAATAGATTGATTTACATTATTTTTCTCTCAAGGTTCTAGCAAACGTCCAAGTATACGACAAGGATTTGAATTACTCGAAAGTGTTTGAAAAGATGGAGACACTGCAAAAGGAAAATGGCAAGGTCTACTCTTACAGGGTGTCTGTGATCGGCGTCGAATCGGTGTACAAGAGTATATCGTCCCATGAAAGTGGGAACAAGCGAACCAAAGGCAACATCATCAAAAAATACCTCAACAAAATATTTCCAAAAAAAACACAAAAGCAACCTTTAGACGAAGACATCCAAAAGCTAGTACCGTTCGTGAAGAAATACAATATAACGAAACTAACCGAGTTGCCTTGGTCCGTTATTTTTAATAGATGATTTTGTTAATACATCGTGCGCAACAGTGCTTTTTGTTTAAGCTAATTAGCTTTAAGACGTGATATGTTAATATTAGTGAGAAGGGTGTTAAGTTTTCAGTTAATAAAGTGCATGATTATATTATTAGTTTTATTAACATATCATACACCATAATATTACACCTAGTTGATAAGTTACTGCAGTATTTGTACTTGATTTACAAATGGTGTAAAAGTACTTGTGAATAAGGAGCTTTAATGTGATAAATTGTTTCATGTCTTTCTGTGTAATTTTCTGAAGACTATAAAAATGTGCTTAATATGAATTCGCACAAGTACTGCAGTGATTTATCATAATTAGTATTTAATTAAATTATTTTGGGCTTGTTACACTAGCATGACAATTAATATAGTAATTATTTTAAATTGTTAGTATTTTTGTGAAATAAGTCCCAAACATAATTTGGGGTTAAAACAACACAAATTAGCATTTCTAAAGAATGACAAATATACTATCATAAAAATTATTTCAAAAAGCTTAATTGAATTAAATTAAAAAAATTACAATGTTAATGATTGTATTATTTGTCAAGCCAAACCTCCCCAAGCTTTACATAAAATATTATTTTCAAATACTAGCAGAATAGTATAAGTAAGATGAATTAACTATAGATTATAATTACAGTTTAGCTGCATATAATGGCAAATATTTTAAAAACCAAGATGTACATTCAAATAACATATCAAGAAAATATAATTTGTGATACTTATACTATTGAAGCAAGCTAGAAGCAAAGTTATTTTCACCTTATGAAAAACTTGAGTAACTCAAATAGAATAGTGAGTGCTCAACCTGCAACGGACCAGATCCTTAATAAATAATAACCCAATGTCCCTCTAAAGGAAATTAAAATGGAAAGCAAACATTTCCAAACAATTTTTTGGAATTATTTCGTTTCCTAAATGTACTTAAAAATAGTAAATCAACAGTATTTAAAAATTTAGATTTTGTCCTTAAGTTTAGTGACTAGTTGATAGTTTGTGAATTGTTATAATAAAATAAATTTTACAAGCCAAGGGTGGAATCAGTGCAATGTGGTGTGAGACCTGTGCAGCTCATTGGAGGATCCCCTGGCCTGAGCCATCATATTTTCAATCCTATTGGTGGTCTCCCTGACCATAGAAAACTCAGAAAGATCAGGTAAGTCTAACACTATGTGAGCAGAGAGACGTTTGTAAACGGAACTTGAATCTTTTTTATTTCTTCTTGTCTCCTCATACTTTAACTGTTGCTTTAAAAATATAGACTGCTTCAACATTTCCTGTATGTTCTTGAAACTGGTTGCCGCACCATCCATTGATTTTACAGCACTGAAATATTAATAAATTATGTTTTAATTTAGGAAATAAGTAATTTTTATGCTCTTACTTTTTCACCCACAAAGTTTTAGTATTTAATTTATTGAGACCTTTAACATATGCAATTTATAATAATAGTAAGACAAGTGAAGTAATATGGTTTTGACCAAGTACATACCTTAGTGCATACTCGACGTCGTAACATCGTCCCTGCAGCTCGTGTTGCAGCTTGGTGACCTCTACTCGGCGGTCCACCATCGGCGGCAGTGCCTTGCGGACGTGTTCTTGGAGTCTGTATAACGCTAAGGAGGGCTCGTTGGCTACTATATGCATGTTTTCAGAAATCCGCTCTGCAGCTGTAACATGAGAACTTATTTACTTATTCAAGCACTGGGCGCCTGTGAGTCATTACATCACACAATAATACTACTTAACAGAATTAGACACTGAAGGGATAATAAGTTACCTTTTTTAGATTTAGCTTCCAAATCGGGATCTCCTTGGTAAACGAAAGTCATTGTAGTTTTTTTCAATTAACTTTTATGTCAAGATGAAAAATTGCATTGTAGTTTAGTAATATATTCAGATTAACATTTTTTTTGTATCAATGTTGTTTGACAGACGAAATTTTTGACATCTTGATTGACACTTTTGTTTAAGTTTAGAAAACATAAAATTTAATTTATGGTAACGCAGAAAAACATTTAATTTAATGGAACAATTTATTATAACCTTTTTAAAAATGTTGTAGTACACATTATCACACACCATCGAAAAAATGGTATTGGGTATGTATCTCTTTAATTTTTAACAGGTTTTTGTTACAAGATCAAACCATACAATATTTATAAACGAATTTTAAAAATATAGAAGAAAATTCTTGTATTTTATTGGTATATTAAAAGTTTTCTTCCATTCCAATCTTTTTTGGTAAAATCGGTCGGTAGCCACTTTAGTATTGATATTATTATGTGTAGATAAGAAATAAACTAACTGTGTCTTTGTTTCTGAATACTACTATAAATAATAATATAAATAAATTAATTAACTTAGGAACTACCTAATAAAAAATTAACTTAAACTGAATTGCCTATATTAAACACTGGAAATAAATAATGAAGATAGGGTAAGTTAACTAATGTTTTAGTAAGTTATCGCTTATCAAACTTCCAAAATATTGTAGGTATAATTAAATGACATTGGATTACCTTTTTGTATCCGAACATAATCAAATGTTATCAGTCTATTTTTATCTTTATGTCAAAATTTATTTAACTTTTGTTCAATGTATTAATGACAATGCTAGAGGGTTTAATTTATTGTTTAAGTGTTGTTAATTTTATGGAAATACTTTAGTAAACTTACCTACCCTTTTTTTAGCTCTAATACTGTAAGCATTCAAGAGATCAACTTGAGGGTATAAAAAGAGTATAAAATGGTAAGTTAATAATATTAATATTTGTGTGTATTTTTTTTGGTTGTATAATGTTCTTGCAGTAGACATTCCTACTTAAATAAATCTTTTAAAATGTTACATTAAAGTTAAAGTATCTTTTTTTTTAGGAAATACAGTCGTTTGATAACTTTGTGGGGTTGTTGATTAATTTCATATTTCCTATCAAGATGCTGTTGAGACTATATTCACTGATAGTATTGACAATTGATATATTCTGGGTTCTTGTAAACACGGTTTATGCTGTATTTCAAGCTTCTTATGAAATTTTAAGACCACCTCCAATGAAACCTGTTAGATTGGAGACTGTTTTGGTAAGTGAGCATTTTTAGTTTATTTAAAGTGGTTGTCTATACTAATAATCATCCAATTTCAGTGTAAAATAGCCTTTCAAAATGTCCCAACAAAGTCGCGTGCTATAGCTAGTTTTAAATTTAATGGTCTTTGCTTTAATGTTTTGTTTTTTAAATGCAGGTCATTGGCTCTGGTAGAGGAGTTGGAAAAGAAATAGCTATTCAAATGGCTGAATTAGGGGCTATTGTTTTATGTGTAGATATCAACAGTACAAATAATGATCAGACAGTTGATACAATTAAGAAAAATGGTGGCTCCGCTGCTGGTTACATCTGTGATATTACAAAGAAGTCTAATGTTATAGAACTAGCTGAAAATGTGAAAAAGGAACTAGGTTTTGTCAGCATGATATTTTACTGTTGTGGGATACCCAGTCCTCGTTCATTATTAACTCAGCCTCCTCAAAATATTCACAGCACCCTAGACTTAACCTTGACATCATACTTTTGGGTAAGTTAAATTGGAATTTTTAAAGTTTTTTGAGCATACATTACATTTTTTTTTTTATGTACCTCTTTGTTTTTTTTTTCAGGTTCTTGATTATTTTTTACCAGAAATGAAATCAAAGAATCATGGTCACATAGTAGCCTTAACATCAGTTGCAGGTCTTAGTTATATAAAGGATCAAATGCCACTCAGTGTAGCACAGTTTGCTGTCCAAGGATTGGCTGAGTCATTGATGGAAGACTTAAGAATAAATAGATCTGATGGTGTGCATGTTAGCCTGTTGCATATTTACCCATTTATTGTTGGAGATGACGGAACAGATTTAAAGTGGAAGTAAGTATCAAATAATACTGCTTAATTGGTGTTCAGTAGTCAGACAGGATTAAGGAATTTGAAAAAACTTTATTTTTGGAGTACACTATTGTATATACATATTAATATGCAAAATATGTATTTGTATTTCAGGATTCCTAGCTATTTTGGTACGATAACTCCTAAAAAAGCGGCATCTTCCATAATAGAGAGTGTTAGACGAAACTATCCAGAAGCTTCAGTCCCTAAACATTTACTGTACCTTGGACATCTTTTACGAATTCTGCCAAGGAAAGCAACAGTGCTCATTAGAGATTTACTTGATACAGGTGTAGATTTTGCATAATTTTAATTTAAAAATAGGGAATGCGGTATTGGTACTGATTGTTTAAATTTTTATTTAATTGATTAAGAAATTATAAAGTATAATAAATGATTTTGTACATTTCATTTTTTTTTACTTTAAATTTCACCAAGGAGTACGTAATTAATACTATAATAGCGTACTTTCATACTATTACGAGATAATTATTGTTATTCATCGTTTAATTCAATTAAAAAGGAAAGAATAATTTTAGGACTTCATATAAAATCTACGAAATACCATTAATATTGTAATATGTCAACACTGACACCAAGTTGTCAATATCTGCACATTAGCGCCCTCTTTAAAATCGCAGTTTTTTTTGTGTCGATGATCTGTCTTGTTTTCAATTTTGCTTGTAATATCAATTTTAAAAAAATAATCTTGAGTAATATTTTTATAGTCGGTTCTGGACATTAACTAAAGATCAAATTAGTGTGGTTCATCGAAAATGAATGTGGAAAACATCAAATTATACTAAATCGCAGGTATGTTGCGCTTATTCTATCGCAGAATTTACTACCCCGCCGATCGATATTAGAAAAACTAATTCTTGCTAATTTAATCAATGTGGTAAACATTTGTTAAATAAAATATTGAAGTGGATTCAATTATTGTTACTTGTTCTCAGAGAGTTGACCTATTTTGGAAGCCATCTGGCCTGTTAGGCAACTTTCTCCAATCATTACAATTCGCAATATATTTTCGCACAGCCTTCTTTTAGCTAGGATTTATTATAGTTGAATAACTTATGAATATTGTTTTTTTAATTGTACCTAATAATAATAAATAATATACCTCTTGGTTATGATGAAGATCAGATCTGATCTGATTGAAGCGAATATTTATAGGATTGGTGCTTCTTCTCATATTATAAGGTAACAACAATCATTTCAATTTCATATTTCTATTCGTTTGAAGTATTCAAACAAATTGATAGGTATTATAAAAAATTGTGTCTACTACAAATGAACAGAAATGAAAAAATCAGTTCCTAAATTATTTATTATTATGAAGCTTTTCATTTTTGAACACTTTGAGCTAAGTACCCACTTGATTATTTGTTTATTATCTATTAAAAATGATGGAAAGTGTTTAATCCAAGTGTAAAAAATATTTGATGAGCAAATTTCAACTTACCTGTATTTTGTATTCAGTATTTTTGATTGAAGGTTGAGATATTATTTTGTAAGAAGATAATCACTAAAGAAATAATCTACAAAGAGATTGTTCATTATCTCATTCTAAAACAAAGAAGCATATTTATATTATTTCAACACAAAATATTTCTTACTTATAGAAAAGTTTTGTAACAATATTATTTGTGTATGATTTAATGTAGTGATTTAATTTTTATATGCAAAATATAGATTTTATGATGTAAAAGTAAGTTTTCAGAATAAAATTGTTTATGACATTTCAAAAATCTATAAATTTTACAAATATTATTTACAATATTATAAATATTAGTTTTGGGTATAATACCACATCACCTTTGAAATTCCTAAAGGTATTTCGTAACTTAAACTTTGTTTCAGTAAAATCACATCCATACTGTATTTAGATTTTTTTTTCAACTTGAGCCCAAGAGAGCACTTACAATTCTTAAAATACATAAGGATACTTTGTACTAAGTTCCACTTAATTAAACTCAAAGTTTTTATTAAACAAAGTAATTATTAAACTCAAAGTTTAAGCCCTGTAATGACACTTAGATTTTTTATCAGATGAATAATAAACTGTCGTCTTTCCATAAGTGCTAATATCAATACCTAAAGTTTAATGGAGTTTCTGATAACCCGTAAATATGTACTTCATTTTTGGGACTTTCATTTCTCGCGTTTTGATTAATTGCTCCTAATGGCGGCGAACATTAGCGAGCCTTCGATTATTATTAATACTATATAGGTATTGTAAAATCTACAGGACATTTATTACTTTACGTCAATGACTGTTGGCAACCAATTGAATAAACATTGAAAGTTCGAAAATAATTCTGTGCCCAATTTCGTATCACGACAAATATCGTTTACGAGAAGCAACCTTTATTCTTTTGTAGCTATTAAATACATTTGCGTAAAATAAATTGTAGCATATAACACAGTTATACCTCAGCTCTGAACGAGTAGGTACAGTCGTGCCGACCTGGTAATGTCATTAAAATTCAAACCACGTATCTTTATATGTACTTGGATGTATGTACCTTTATTTATGGAAGTTCGTAATACGCTCCTTACAAACTCGATGACATTTTTAAATTGGACAACATTTTTCCATATCACTTTGAGAGAACTTACATTTAAACGCTTCCGTGCTTTAACTCGTTGGTAAAATAAGTATAAAGTAATAAGGAAATCAAATAAACGATATTTCATGTAACTGTAAATATGTAAACTCCTAAGAATGATTGCAGATGAAAGCTTAATCTCGTAGACTTATGTAAATACCGACCACAAAGTTTGGTAATGCGAGGTGGAACATCTGACTGTAGGTATATAGGAAGGTATGTAGGCTTAAAAGGTTGGCAGCATTAGGCAGCGCAGGTGGCGTGCTCGGTTCGTTTTCCAAAACTAGGGGTTTCCGACGTTAAATTTGAATAAACCATTATTCGTAGAAAAGCTTTCTTATTTCGCTTCCACTTCGCCGCTTCGCTTGTTCTCAATCTTTACTACACGATTCAGGGGAATCTTTTTTGCATCACAATACGTACGATATCAAAGAATGTCAGACTTCAGTTAATTTTAAAGACAGATATTATGCGTTTGTAAGAACATGTAAGAATGTATGAAAACACAATCTTTGATTAATGATTGGTCTCCGCTGCGATATATTCCGATCTAATACCAACAACTAATCGCTCATTTTCTTTACTGGTTAACCGCATGACTAAGCTTGGGAATACCTTCTTAGGTTTACAGTTTTGTATTTTTTGTTTTCAAAACAAAATCATGCAGATCCATTGGTACTTTTGAGAGTTATTGAGTACATTTTTTCTTTAACGAACTGTATAAAGTTAATTGCTAAATTAAGTAACACATTTTCGAATCGTAGTTTTCCATACATTTTCCGATTTCAAGACAAACGCAAGAACTAATAATACATACTTTTTTAACGTCATATTATATACTGTCGAAATTGTAATTAACTTCACAAGTTTGAATCTCAACTGTGATATGCGGCGAAAAGTATACGTAAAGTTGTAGGTAACCCGGTATTGAAGTAGCCTAGGCTAGGATGGACTGGGTGACCTAAATAGCTACATTGTTTTATCTGAGGGAGGCAGGGCGCTCGGTAATTAAACCGCAGCTTAGCTCACCCAGTTCGCCTTACTTGAGGATCAGCTCTCATTTAACGCACTGACAATCCGCAATACGGCCCTTTTAGCAACGGTTCTGACAAAATTCAGGGCTTCGGTCATCGTTCGCATTCGAATGGTGCATACGTTTTTTTGAGGGAACATCTATTTCCATGAATGATAACTCTCTTGTGCTGTTTATTATTAGCTACTGTTGTTGATGATTTATTGTTACAAAACATTGGTTTTCTGTATCTACTATTTGTTTTGTTTTTTTAAGATAAATATATTTCCTTCGCTGATAGTTTATTTCAGGAGGCATTCTATGTCAGTAGTTTCCCAACTTTAATTACTCTTTCATGACAAGCGAAAATTGCGGAAATGTTGCAGAGAGGCCTAATACATAATTGTATGTAGGCTATGTTCAGGCTCGCTCGGTAGCTAATATGGCGGCCAAGCAAATATTGAACTCTGTGTGTTGGTGATTTCATAGCCAACGTTTTGCCAATCAATACAGGCATTATTTTCTTTGTTACCTGTTACCGTCTGAAAGCTTTGTTGAACGCAAACATTATTCCATCAGAGATCCCTAGAGAAAAAACAAAAGCTCGCCCTGCAAATTCGTCCAACTTCAGAAAATTTAATTGTGGTATAACTCGTAATGTCTACTTTGAGCAAGATTTTTTTGTTATGACAAAGGGTTGCGGAGTGCCTAAAGCAACAGTTTAAAATGCAAATAGAACGGGACGGTTTTTAATTTAGTCGCGAATCGGTTTAGACGTGGCACTTGGAGTTTTTATCAGCTTTTCGGGGATAATCCGTGCCGGCGTCGATCCGGTCCCGTCGTTAATGGGCCGTGCTGTCGTAACCCAAGGTTAAAAACTACGTATTCACCTAAAACTTTGCAACATTTTCGTCTGGGCTACAAACTTGTTCTCCCAAGGGTGGAATAACTCATGACCTTTAATTCTTGAGATATTTGTAACTAGTTGAAAACATAGTTTTGTTTAGGTTCAGCTTAGGCTTTGGGCCTTTTCAAACAAAGGTATGCTTTCATAGGAATTACGTAAGGGAAAATTGTGAGGTGACGGACAGGGGTCGGGTCTACTCATGTGGGTCAGTAACCAGTGACCAGGGATCCTTTTGTAATCGAAACATTACATGCGCCTAGTTTAATATTGAATCGTTAGTGTCCTCAGTAATGACGAAGCTGTAACGGGCTAGTTCTTTAGAGCCCCTGTTAACCCTGCGGTTACCCTTATGTCGCTTATACAAATTGTTATCCCAGGACGACTTCCAAGATTAGTAGTTGGTACTTGGACAGTAACTTTAAGTAACAATTCTTTAACAACGTACCAAATAGGTATCTGTCGTCAAAGAATTTGATTTTTTTTTTGTTTTGATAAAAGTACCAGATTTCTGTTTTAGTTTTCTTAATTTCATAATAGGAGTCTGAGAATTTATTATCATTTCATAATACAGGTGTTAGATCTATGTCCTTATCATCTGGGTTGGTACCACCCTCCTTTCTATTTCTGCAGTGAAACTCGGCACGAGAGGCGTAACATCTTTACCTCTACATGGGCAACGCATTGGCGGTATTCTTGGCGTTCTAGACATCAAGGGCATCGTCGAATTGTCTGCTTGTTTGCCAATGATGTGTTATTAAAGAACAAAAGCATCTACTGTTAAAACATTTATAACTGAGAATAAGTATCGTATAGTATAATCATCTTAGTTAACATATATTTTTTACAAGTTTACTGTTATGTAAGAGTGGTGAGTTATTTTATGAATAAAGTTCTTACTTTCTTGAAGAAACCACGCCTAACTAATTAACTCATTCTACAGCCTAGGCTTGAAATCGATTTTTTTAAACGCAGAAGTGCTTCATATAATATTTACTTTGCAAAAGAGCACGTTATCAACTGCAAGTTTACTACCTCTTTTAATAGTGAATTTGAACTTCCACCGCTGGAGAGGCACGTTCGTTTTAGATTGACCTTTCTCGTTGGTTGACCATCTTACTTCCAACTCGACCAGAGCAATTAATGTGAGTTTGAAGCCAAAAATATACGAGATTTTATATTTATGAACCTTATAGTATCTAGAGAAAGATAAAGGTTGGAGAAATGTAGTTCTTTTACTCGTCACCAGGATATATTTCTCTCCATTTACATTTATTTTATTTTTGAGGCTGAGGGTGGTGATGATGATACCATAACGTTCGGATTCCCAGGCCACAACTATCAATTTAAAAGAGCTGAGATCGTAGAGCCTACCTTCCCAACCTTTAAAACGTATATGAAGCTACATTATTTCCTAATAGCAGTTGTATTCATTTTAAATGTCGTTTAAAGAGCAATAATTACTGCGGGAGCAATGATATGACGTTAAAAGCTTTTATGTTTTCCGGACAACCACCGTTTTTGAACACCACTGCGCATAAATTGTAGCAAAGCTGATGATAAGCGGTAATAAAAATATGAATTTCATCCAGGGCAAACTTTACATTCACTTTTAAAAGCTATTGAGGTGGCCTGTTAATTAATATTTGATACCTTTTAAAATGGAAATTTTAATTGATATATTTTAGACTCGAGCCGATGACTGTGATTGGTTTTGTACGGAAACTTGCTTTAAATATATTTTCGTAAGCAATATGAAATTGCCGGTTTTGTTGAAATTGTAAAGTAAGTTTTGTTTTCGCATGTTACGGATAAGTGTATTGGAATAATAATTTCGGTGATTCTATTTACTTTATAGGCGCCTAAAATTTTCGTGTCTAGTATATTTTAGGAGCTTAACATAAAATTTTCTTTAGTGGGGATCATATTTTCTTGTGATAAAAATATTCTTGGAAGAAAGGTGTAAATATTTTATTCATAGTCCCTTTACTCCGTAATAAAGTTTTGCGTTCTGGGGCAACATGATGGATAGCTTTCGAGGAATGCATTCTAGTCTCGTAAATTACGTTGCCTGAATTATTAGGTATTTCTTTTGAAAGCCATTAATTTTGTTATATTAATCGAGTAAATACTTAATGTAGGTGTACCTGTTGGATGGTTGATAAAAGATTGATCAGTAAATCGCATTTTCTTGTAACACACTACTGAACAACCAAATATAAACCAGTGAAAATTGATTTTCAAAACTTTGTCTGGGTTAATAGTCTTTTTCAGTATACGAATGACACTAAAAACGTATAAATTTATAGTATACACACACCACACTTAACCCATTCTCGGATTTCTTCCCCGGTTATATAGCTCCTACAGTTCACAAATTAATCATACTTTTCTAAAAGCGAATGCATGTCGTATGCTAACGCACCCACTTGTTTCCTCTCTACCACATAAACTGACTAATTATACTGTGTGTAGGTAGGTAAGGGTACTTAGGCAAGATACGGACGATGTGAAATGAAAGGCTTTTGGAGTTCAAAATATACGTAGTTATTATACATTTTTGTCATGTGTATATTTTATAAAAATCAAATGTGATTTGATCTAACAGGGTAATATTAGTTTTATGGAGAACCCCCAAAAGTATTTTGAAATTAATCCCCTAAGTAGGAGAATGAGGAAGTATTTCAAAGGTTGGCGCTAGTAATCGTACATCGACACCTGCAAGAAAAATTGAAACTCTTTTTAGTATCACGAGAGGAAAGCGAGAAAAAAATGAAAAAAGTCTCAACGGTTTCAGTTAAAGATAATTAAGGAAGTCATTCTTGTCAGTTGGATTCAAAATAAAAGAGCTACAATTTTACGTATTTTAATTGTTTTAAATACGTATATGTTGTTGGTGTTTATTTGTGTATTACAATTAAATACCATAAACTTCCAAATAAAAATGACTTATGAATATCTAGTGAACCCGGAAAAACTGACTGTTTGGGTTAACACAATATTTAAAAATATTTCGTTGAATCTTTTTGACTGTGGACTTTATAAAATGAAGGCATCACAGACCTGTTGCGAGAAGTTTATTTGGACAAAGCCACGGATTACTCTTTAATTATTTTTTTTTCCATTTCCCGCGCGCCTGCAAAAAGATTTACGACGCTCCCTGAAGCGGAGTTTAGCTTCTTTTGCTTATGTTATAGGTACAGTCATACCATCTCACGAATACCGTTTGGCTACAGATGTTAGTATGCGTATCGCCCTTACTGAGAATTCGAGTTTACGCACACTGAAACAATGTGCTTGTACGAGTACACACCTGACAAACCTAGTTTAGTTTAGAGAGGCATTCCCACACTTAGCCTCTTGCCCTAATTCAGCCAGCCCAAGCCTTCCCAAAATTCAAAGTCTTTTCAGATTTCCAAACGCTTCTGATAGGGATGGTGGTATTTGAGGATTCGGGCCCGTTGTTCTGCCACGCTTTTGCACTCCATGAGTACATGTGCTGGCGTTTCTTCTTCCTCAATGCAGCATCTGAACAGAGGGCTATCTGTTACACTTAGAACGAATAGAAGCTTCCTACAAAGTGACCCTGACGAACCTAACAACAACCTGTGTCAAACGGTCTTCGTAAGATGGAACGACTGTACCTACTTTTAGTTTATTTTGAAACATCGTCCCTGTTAAAGAGTAAATGTCGCTTACGTTCGTATTGTTGTTGCAGGTAAGCTTGCTCCTGTGTTAATGGATTTCATGAGAGTTTCATTAATTTAATCTATATTAAGGACGAGGTGGTAAGTTTTTTAATACTCTTTGAAAAATAATAGTAAATTATAAACAAATGTGAACTACTATATTTACTTCTTTATTTGCTAGCAAGGGAAATAACTCTAAGTGTGCTATTTACCTCTTTATTTGCATAGTGTTAGCATCGACTGTCAAAAAGTACTATCCTTCCATTTGAACCAACTTTAAAGAAGGAGGAGATGTATTTGATTGTATCTGTTTTTCCGTATAATAGACGAACAGACGAAATTTTTTGGTCAGCAAAAGTGCCTTAATAATTTCTCTCTACGTTAAATTAATGAACCATTCCAAAAGAAGAATCAATAGGATATTACCAACACGTTTCCAAACACGCGAGCTGGCTGTTTATTCATCAATTAGAAGGTATGTAGCCCTCATTGCATCTGACGCGACATCCGAGCGAAAGATTTGTGGAGCACTATTCAAGCCGGCGGCCTTTGTTGTCCTCGAGCGCTTAATCGATTAATATTCTAAGGGATTTATATTCTTTGCGACGGAGAAAATTAGAAAACCCATTTTCTTTTGTACTTCGTTCCATACACGTTTATTTTAACCTATACGAGCTGAGACTCATTAAGATTCGTCTCCTCTCGCGTCTTTTTTTAAAGTACAAAATTTATTTCTTGCCAGTCTTAAGTTCTTTATTATTTTTTATGTTCTCGAAATATATAAAAGTGAAATTTGTCTGATCCAATTTAAAATTGTATTTTAAAGTGCAAACGAGTTTCTGATTCGATTGAAAATTAAGAAGTGGTATTTTCTACAAACTTTGTCCCTAACTAGGCTTTAGTTCTATGTATTTCCTCCTTTCCGAAGTGTGATATGAATGGTAATGAAAGGTCAAGGAATCACGAATCAGTGAATTCTATAGACTTCAGTCACTCCGACAAAACACGATTAATTGACTGATTATGATTAGGTTAACACGCCCTCACATCAAACTATACAATACTAGTGAAATATCAATCCTTACTCTCTACGAATCAAGAACGGAAATTTCAAACAGTGCATATACGTTTTTTTTGTACAATGTTCACAATTTAATTGTAACCGTAAATAACTTGTATCCTGTTCAAATATAATATTGACAGTAAATTTTGATTGAACGGATCCTTTCAACCTTTGAACCTTTTGGTTATTAATATCGATAAATGATTGTTCATTATGACTTGCAACACTAGTTCACGCTCCATTTGCTTGCCGATACAATGGATTCTGTACAATTTGTCAAGTGCTGTGACCTATAGAATAGTGTTGTAGTCTATCTACTATCGAGCATTCCAAGATGTGCTCACTAGATTGAACTTGATTTTAAAACTTTTTGCTCGACTCTGTTTAAAAGTAGAATGCAAAGATATATTTCTACTCCTACTTGTGTTTTGCGTTATACATTTCAGCCTTATATTAAAACATTAAGTTTAAAAAAATGAAATGTAAAGGAAAAATAAGCTAATAAATAAACTATTGGAAACGATAAAGATTGGAGAAAATCGCATGTAATGAACCTATCTAAATACAGAAGGATGGCCTGAATTTTACCCAAAAGGGTAGTAGTAATGCAATAACCATAGTTTGTGAAAAACCTTCCTTTGTACGTATTAAGGCCGTAGCACACCTATCAACTCGAAACCTTTTACTTTTTACCTCGCATTCAAACAGAGACGCTTATCTTTACAATGCTGATGAGTGTGTGTTGCAGTGTGAAATTTCTTACTTTGGTAAGAATACCGAACGACCGCAGTATGCAGTGTTGATCCGTTTACGGGTTGGTAGGTGTGCTACGGCCTTTAGGCCTTTGTTCTACGGCGGTTGTTTACTTCTTGTCGATGGGATTTCGTAGCTCCACCCATCTCGATTCATATTTATATTTTACTGTCGGGATGATGGGCATGAGTACACTATATAGTGAACTGTGCTTACGCTGGAAGGTAGGAACAAAAGAAAATTTAATTAAAGCTTTTAACTTACATATGAGACATTCAAACTTTTACATTGTTTTATTAATTAAATATGTAATACGAGAATTCAATTTTAAACATAAATTAAAAGGCTAATCATAGTCAGTTGAACAAAATTAAGTCCATAGTACCTAAATCTTATATATTTAAGACGTGATAGCTCAGTTACGTGGCTTGGTTAACCGATCGACCCGACCCGACAGGTCGAGGGTTCTGGTTTCGTTTTGCTGTACATTTTAACTGCCATGTTCCTCATTGTGCCCGGATAGTTGATAGATTCGCAATCTGTCACACGGACTCATTATAAACATGCGAAATGCGTTGTTTAACACCTCTGCCTACTCCAACTCGAGAAATTATTTACCGTGTGAGTTTATTTTATTTTATGTTTGTTAGATTTTTAACAAAGAGCAAGGTCATTAATGTGAATTAGTTTTAAGTATAGATTTATTTTGCGCAATATCATAAGATTTTCTGAGAATCCCTTTAATATTCTCAACGGTCTCTGTGAAAATTGTGAAAGAGTTGTCTCTAAAACCTTTTAAATTCAAAGAACTAAATAAAATAATCCGCTCTTTCAGAGGATGAGAGATTGTGGTGTTAGTGCTGCAAGCTCATAAGCGGTGCTCTGTGGTAACAGCTTTCTGCATAAGCTGTAAATTTATCAATTGAGTTTTACATATTAAGAGATTGTGGCCTGTACCTTAGTTTAACTTATAGACCAGGTAACTGGTTACAAACACCTATCACTGTAACATTTTTTTCTTTAACTTTTCAACTTCCAACCTTTAAAGTTACTTCAAGTATAATCATTAACTTTATAATCATACAAGTGAAAGAGACGGGTTTTCAAGGTTGCATAGCGGTATCCCTTTCGACGGAAAGCTGTTAAAGTCATTGCATCTCAAGAATATTAGTATAAATGTACATTGTTTCAGTGTGCGTAACGCCGAATTCCCTCAGTGCGGACACTAGAACAATGAGTAATCACAACTATAATCGAACAGTCCGCGTGGCATGGAATGACTCACTGACTTTCTCTATTCAGTGGATTCCTTGAACACGAACCTTGGTAACGTATTAGCGCAGGTTCTAAGGGAAATTAAGGAAAACATTGTTTACGGAAGCTGCGAGTGTTGTGGAATAGTTCAGGAGTTACTAACCTAGATCCTGAGCCAGGTACCCGAGCTGCACAGCAACCGAACTTAACTTTGTGATATATTAAAAGTTACTCCACTCGTACCTTTGTTGATTTTAGCTGGGAATTTATCTGGTACCGGGTACTGGAACAAACCATAGCATAGTTTTAATATTATACGTAAATACAATTGTATGATACTGATCTGATGCATTTAGTAACTAGCCAAAACCGTACTGATTTTAACGACATGGTTTTCTAAAGGTAAAGTCAAATATAATCTTCATTCGAGTGTGACGATACATTTATAGACAGGAAGTTGAGATTATTATTTCCTGAGTTCAGCAGTTTATAATGATTCGTCTGCCAGACGATACCCTACTATCAATTTGGGGTATTACGGAAAATGCCTTCCCCGGTAATGGAACCTCTTGTATTTTATCATCTTTCATAATAATTTATAACAAGACGCTCGCCACCTTTATCTCGGCAAAATTCAAAGTGCCCAGAGAACTTCCCACTTTTAATGTCAGCGAAATTATTCCACTAATTTATTTTTATTGTTATGACCTGCAATAAAGGGATTTAAAGTAATTTGCTTTGATGATACGAAACAGTTATTACGAAAGAGTAAATCATTTCATATTACGCTTTTTTTTAACCTGGGCGTAATTACCGAAGTTTTTTCGGTCGTTAAGAAGATAAAAATGTTTTTAATTCAACATTTCATTTTCATTTCACCGTTGAAGCCACGAGGCCAGATAGTATTTTACAGGATTTTTCACGATACGACATTACGCGACGAAATCTCTAGACCGAAAAGACAAAAACATATTATGACTTATAATAGAGTGTAGAGATAGAGTAATTTTGATAGGATATTTGCAACGTGCAACCTGCATTCTTACATATCATAATGAAGGTAGTATGCATACATTTGATTCCAAGATAGAGTTGGCTCTATCGAACGACAAGATTAGGTAAGTTTAATAGTTAATAGATTTTTCGCATTTTCACTTATTGTTATTAAACCAAGCCATCGTGTATAACCTATATTCTGCCTAAAGACGCAAAGTAACATGCCAAAACATTTTTGACACGCACGTACTCGTAGATGTATTATAAATTTATACATATATACATACATATAGAAATGAGAATATTATTTAGATTTCAAATGAAAAATTCTCGCTTAAGGTAAACAAACTATTGAAAATAAAAGATCTACGATAGAAAATAGAAGGGAATATCCTTAGAAAAATAGCTTCATTTCCAGTAAACTGCCCGAATAGGCTCCGTAATCAGGCCTTAAAGGTTGTGCTCCACTTAATGCTGTCCTCGGTAAATCGTTCACTACGTACGGTTAGATACGTTGAATGTAGTACGTATACTGGAAAATAAAATACAAAATAGAAGATTATTAAAAACTATTTATTTTAAACAGATCTTTGTGTCTGAAACTGTTCAGACACATGAAATTTATATTTTATGATCAAAAATATGTAATTTTAAGATGTTACTTTAAAATACTTTTTTCAGATTAACCGTATCTAAAGAAACAAATATCCCTTATTGATTTAATTAGCTATCTAACAAATAAAATTTTCTATACACAAATGGTTGGATTTACAAAAACAATTTTGCTTCAAAGTCCTTCGGTCAGTATTATTCAAAAGTAGTTCGGTCAAATAGAGACATAATGTTGTAGTTAACATATAAAATACTCCATTTTGAAGGTTCCGCCGTGGGCTCGCCCTCACTAGCACGCGGTGCAGTAAGTGAGTGAGTAGGTGGGTAGTGTCGAGAGGTTTACGGCACTCCTAACTCACAGCACTCCAGCTCGATGCCGCCGGTCGGTGCCTTTGTGAACCCTCCTTGCTGTAAACACGCTTTAAAACTTCCCCGGGAATTTATTCATAAAGTTGATGAACGTTGTTGACTGTTCGGTTTAAAGAATTTCCAGAGAGATACAACATTCAAAGAGGTTTCAGCTTTCACGTTGTTAGCTTGTTTTGAGTTTTATGCAATAGCATTTGATATTGTTAGAGTAAATGTTTACATTGACTATTTTATTAATTTTAAAAAGGTCATTATAGTTGACCAGAAATGAATTATTCTAGTGTAAGACAAGTCAGCAATAGAAACTGTAATTTTGTTTGTTTTTGGTATCTAACTTAAACCTTAATTTAAAGAGTTTTCCTTTTCAAGAAAGCTTGATCTAAATTAAATTATAAACATAAAAAATCTCACCTCTCGGGTCAAACCTGACTCGGACATTGCAGACGACGTCTATTCCATGTTTTCATAAAAAAACGAATATTTACGAAGAGTTTTATTTTTTAATTAAATTTTGTCTCTTCAAGTTCTCATACTGTTCTAAAGAACTTTTAGGGAAAAAAAAAGTTTGACTTTCGTTTTCATTTTTCGTTTTCCTTTCTTTGAAATTACAAATAATTTTGTCTTTATAATGCATAAGGATTTATTATGTGTGTTCGAATGTTGTGTGTGTAACTTGATATATATTTGCGGGCATGACTTTTTATTTGTCTTTTTATTTAATTAACTTAATATAAGTGGCTTAAAATTAATTTGAGGTCAGGATTGTTTTTGAATCTATCTAATTAATTATTCGTATTGTATGAAGATGGTGACACTAATAAGTACTTTTAAACGTGAAAACTAGATGGTAGTTGTTTTAAATTTGTTCCGAAGCGTTGTTCGCACGGTGTATTGTGCTCATGCTATTTTGACCCACGTGCTCGCTAACAGCTGGCAACATTTTTGTCAATCCTCGCCAAAGTGTGTCATAATAAGTGTTACATAAGTTTTATACAATTAAAAAAATAAAAATAAATATATAACTAAAAAATATTCTATCTAACGATCAAATTGCAGCACATCAATTTTCAAAAATGTTCTTGCCTTTTGAACAATATATTTTTTTTTTTCTTCCC
This sequence comes from Choreutis nemorana, assembly GCA_949316135.1. NCBI lineage: Eukaryota > Metazoa > Arthropoda > Insecta > Lepidoptera > Choreutidae > Choreutis > Choreutis nemorana. The sequence goes on from OX438598.1 coordinate 10,087,867, forward strand.
TTATATTGGAGTGGAAAGAAATTAACCTTGTCGCAGGCATCGATTTTGGGAAGGTTGGCAAGGGGTGAGGGGATGGGTGGGTAAATCGGGTCGGTTATTGCTTCGTGTGCGTGACAAGTGCGATGGATATCTGATTCGGGGCTCCGCGGTACCCACACCGACAGGACTAATAAAATATGATTGTTTTTATAAAGGTTAAATTTACAAACATAACCATTCGGTAGAGTCCTGATTATAGGGTAGCCTAATGGGATTTGGTTTTGTACAGATTAAATTGAATATGACTTGTAACTTATAACCCACTGTGTGTGTCATTGTAAAGTAGTTTTTTTGCTGTTTATTTTTTTTATAACACCCCTAGATTGAACTACTGTTTTACTACTTAATTATAAATTTTATAAATCAATTTGTGATAGAACGTAATAGATTATGCTTTTGCATTTATGTGCATAGATTGACAAAGTAAATCTTAGAAGAAACTTTTAAAAGAAGCTCTTGTTTAGTTTACTTTAAATTGCGTGGCATTCTTTATTTCTAATAAATTGTGATCATCTTTTTGCTAAAGCCAAGTATTTTTGATTGTGGCATCCAGTTTTACTTGATGTAAAATAAAGAAGTATTATGTTAGCTGGACTCGGTTGAACCATTCGTTTAATAATCTTTTGTTCCTATTGTTTAAATGTTGTTTTCTTAACAGTTAATATTAAATTTAACTTAAATTCTAATAAAAACTGCATCTTACTTTATTTATGACTGACAAAAGAAGTTGAGCGTATCCCGTCGCAGACGTGCCCGGAGCCACTGAGCCCGGTGTTCCTCTTTCCTCCTTCATTACAGCTCCCATGTCTTGGCAATTTTAAGACTCCTCTTAAGAGCACTTCAACCGAGTGCTGTTTTTTTATAAAAATCGATACCCCACTCTCCGGTACTATAGTAATTTTATGGGACAGTTAAATGAACAGTACGTTTTTAAAAAATCGTATTTAAAGGTACAGACCGCCACAAATAAAGATTGACATGAAAAACGTTATATACATCCCTATGCTGTACAGGTTAGGTTGATCCAAGGCTAAGTTTCCCTACTTCCCTTTAAAAAATATTTTACAATTATGTTAAAAATTCAGGTATATTTGCTTATCGTGGTATTGTGTTCTTATTCTAAACTCTTTTCAATGCTAAGTTTAGAATATCGAAGGCTATATAAGGCGTTCGTTAGCATTGGGTATTGTAAAATTGTGATATTATTTATTCAATGAATGACCCGAGAGTCGAGACGGCCACAAGTGTACCGCAGACACGCCGAGCCTTTATCAAACTTTATACCGAGTTAAAAATAAATCTAAACAGGTTTAGTTGAATTTATTTCGATAAATTTTCTTTTAACGGGTCTGTTTTATCTAATATGATACTACTTTTGTTTTGAGTAAATAAGAATAGTCGATTTATGAAATTTTTAAATTTGGTATTGCCGACTTCCGTTATAATTTTCTATAACTGTAAATATATGTTAAAAATTTAAGAGAATAAGTATAGCGTTATCTGTTGTTTCTATAGTATTTAAAAGCAAAAAACATCAGAGGTATCATGTGTATTTGACCATAACATAGCTCCCTTCATTTTAATTACGAAAAGAGGTTTACAGGTTGTATATCTATGTGCGAAATCGTCTGCGCTGGTACTACCCTCCTTTCTATTTTTGCCGTGAAGCAGTTCGCTGTGTTTCGGTTCGAAGGATTGGAGAGCCTGTTTAATTACCAACACGAGAAGCATAACATCTTTACCTCTAAATGAGTAACGCATTATTGGTGCTCGTGTCGTTCTAGACACCAAGGGCATCGTCAATAGGTGGCGGTGTCACTTTCCATCAGGTGACCCGTCTGCTTGTTTGCCCATAATATTGTATAAAATAAAAAGGTTCATCACTCCTTCTTGTTATAAAGAAATCCCAAAGCTCTTCCTTCTAAAATACTTTGATCCTCGTGAATATGTCCAATAATTGTTCGTTAATTTCGTAGCTTAATTATTTATTCACATACTTATTAAGGCTTCTTACTAAAAAGGATGTTATGCTCAACATAGAAAACATCCGGTCCCATACGTACCTATCATTGAGCGCATCTTTAATTCAATCGTATTCCATTCAGACTTTTACTTTTACATGTAATATATAGAGAATCGCTTGTTTTGATAAGTTTTATTAATAAATGTAAACAGATTTTATATTTATATCAAATAGTATATCGATAAGTCAAATAATTCATATTAATATCATTTAAAAATTCGTATTTCCAATATCAGACCATTCCTGTTGAATCAAACTTAAATATAAATATTCCAAAGTGCTCCCACTATAATCTTTATTAATGTCTTTTTCCACCCTTACTTCCAAGCAAAGGAAGGGACCAACAAATTGAATTGAGAATTGTGTCTTCATAAATCAAAAATATCCAATAAACTATTAAATACCTACACGAGTAAACGCTCTGTCGAATACTTAGAAAATAATGGAATCAAATATGTAACAAATTATTTTCTTTAGATTTTACACACGCAGAGTTCCAGACGAAATATTTCTTTTGTACTTTACTTAAAAGTTAAATTAATTAATCAATCAATAAAGCTTCAATTCACCTTTATCAGCCTAGTTAGGCCTGTATTATAGAAAAGCTATGTGCTTCAGAATATACATAGCTGTATCAATTGTGTTGACGCTTCTATATTGGCGCTGCTTCAAAAATTCAATGACAATAAACAAGTCTTAAAAATAAAGTATTACGCTTTAGCACTTGGCTGATATCTACTTTGTTAAGTTCATTTATTGATTTTCCAGCTCCGTAAAAATAGTTGTAACTTTAAAGTTAAGTTATAGCTATTTTTACGTTGGTCACTAACTCCTTAATTCTTTGAAAGTTGTCTATTTGTTGATTTATTTAATACGTAATAGTTCTAGTATTACCTTACTCTGAACCCATCACGATGATGGGCTAAATTCTGCAGCTTAAGCTGGTATACGGGTGTTACAGTATTTGTCGTGAGTCCCTCCCTATATATCCCTGTATAATATATATATATATATATATATATATATAGGTATATCCTCGCAGAGGGCGATCGCCATTCTTTTGTCTCATGTAAGCCACCTCTCCAGATATTGCCTCCTGTCCTCACAGACACAGCCTTTGTCTGATTTATTGTTTGGAAAGTCTTACGCCTATGTAAAACCTTATTTAACTATGTACTTCTTTTCTCTTGAAGGTTTTTAGGATAGTAGAAATTTGGTCACTGTAGGTTAGTATCCATAATGTGTACCAGCTTAATCCAATTAAGCGTTGTGTTTATTATTATTACATACATACAACGTTTACAATAGTGAATTGTGATTGGTAAATAAAACAAGACTTTTAATGGAGATTATAAAACCGAAGAGTCTCAATTGACTTACTTTTTGTAGAAAAATGATGGAAAATATATCCGTATTTATGTTTTCTCTTAATTCGAAAAGCTTTACATTTTTCATCTTCTCTTCATTTTTAACAATGGCCGCAGACTGCCATTTGTTAGGTATCTAGCAGCCTGATTCATCTCGTTTCATAGAAACTTTATTCCTCTGAAACGATATCGACGTGAAACGTGTTATGTATGAATTTATGTATTTGTATAAAACGGACATGAGTGTGCACTTATAAAGGGAAAGTTTTGTACCGCCCCTGAGTGATTCACCCCCTGACAGCTGAGTGAAACGCGGGCAAACCCCAGTCCGACCCTATGTATCCATACTAATATTATGCAAATTTTCTAAATAGTAACTATTCTGAATAACTATCTGTGTCTGTATCTTTGTATTACAAATGTAATAATGAAGTTAATCGCATTCAGAGGGACTTAAAAAAATGAATTACTATATATTTAAGGGTCAGTAAAGTCGCAAAAAATTATGTATGATTTGTTTATTTTCTCATTGCGTTCATTGAAAAATACACGGGAAAATGTGTAAATTTGTAACACCCCCATGCGAAGCCTAGGGCGGGTAGCTAGTGTTAAATATCTCCTGTCGACCCTTACTCTAGTCCGAACTAAATTAAAGAACGCCTTGTTATTGACATTGTAATTAATGATCCTCAGCTTTTGAAACTTTCTGTTTACTAGATAATAAATTACATTTATATGGTTGTTTAATTACTGAAACTATTTTCGTGGTACAAAATTTTGTTTGTCAGTTTTTAACGAACCATTTCGTTTCAATTGTTTTCAGTTGATTGATTGGCGTATTTACTCGATAAATATTCATGTAATTTCATGTTGAAAGCTTTTTTTCATTTTCAAATTATTGTTTCACTTCAATGTTAAATATTTTACGTTTAACATTAAAGTTTGATCTTTTGAACTTATGTTTAAGGTACCTACAATATCTCAATATGAATAGGTTATAAAAAATCTAGAATGGTATGAAATATCAATCTTGTTCTATTCGTTATTAAATTTCAACAGGGATGAAGTAAAGCGAATGCTTGGAAATGTATTTATCGCAAGTTCCTCCCTGATAGACTCGAGGTGTCACTAATGTACTGTAAAAAGGTTTCGTTGAAATATCACTGGGAGAGTAGCTGGCCCTACTATTTGCTTTTTACTCATCTGCGGCATAGACATAAGGCAAGGATGGTCTATTGTTCTAATAGTCTACATACATCTGCTATCCTCAACGTAAGACCGCATGCGGCCCGGTGAGCCTTTTTGGTGGGCCCGCAAAGAGTTTCAAATTGATTGACAATATATTTTTATTTCCCATTAGAGAAACTTTAGGCGTGCTGTGTAAATAAAGTGGGTAACTACTAAAATGCTGCTTGCGGCCCACGACTCTGTGATTGAAATGTTTTCGTGGCCCGTCCAGCCAAACTATTAAGGACTACTGGTATACATATTTAATACGGTCGTCCACTCTAGGTAGCCTATATATAACCAGCTAAAGATGATTTACCTTGAGCGTCTTTAACTACCACTAGGGATGAGGTTTTAAGCTATTCATACATGTCTAATAAATATCCTAAACATGGGCCACCCATGTACTATGGCCCTGTCAATCTTATTCTTATTTATTGTCTCAAGAAATCAAGCGGGATTGAGTGTTGACTGTAATTGTAATAGTAGGGGTCGATACCCAGTCAATGTCTGAGATGATCCTATCCGCCGGCATCCAGGGCTGTAATAAAAACCGGATCAAACTTCATTTCGTCAGAGATAGGAAGAGAGCGCTCGCGGTGTATTGCGCTTACAATCTCATTTTCACAACATTTCGTATTTATTGTCACGCCACGAGTATGCACACCGGCTACATATCATAATAGGCTATTTTGTACTGTTTTGTCGGACAGCATAAGTATTTTTATTGCACTTGTTGTGGATAGCTAGATGTATGGCCCCTTGTATAACAGAAAACAACTATTTGTAGAAGATACTTATTATAATAGAATGTTCGGGAACGTTTCTCTAATGTTTTGTCTATAACAAAAGATGTAGGGCTACCCAAAGAAATTGTAAACGTTTCATTGCCAGGCTACATAGTCAACAGACCGACAGACTATCAAATAAATTAGCTTAAATGTAGATTTAAACGAGTTTTTCCACCGTAGTTATCCGTTTTCATTGCTCTGTCCTCGAGGGGGAAACATTTCCAAAAGCTAATTGTACAAAGTAATCCAGTTAGTTTGAGACGTCCGCGGCCATCTTTATTTAGGACCCTTTTATTTACCTCGCTTTCACTCTTCTGCTATAAAATTACGACCGTTTTAATTGCAATTTAAAGTACATTTTTGAATGTCTAATTTGCGACGTCAGTTATGAAAAGTTGTGGAAATGAAAAGCGCTCGAATCGTAGCACTCTGCGAGAGTTCGGTCCGCGCCAAGCGTACCTACTCACCTGTTTCAACAAACTTCTGTAATTGCAGATTTTGTTGTTTCCCCGTTGTTGCTTAATTTGTCCGAATCATACTTTTCTTGGCATTTAATTTTCATTTGTTTCACCTTTCAAGATCTCGTAAAAAAGGGGAAGGGGGAGGCGGTGATTTTTCGAATTCTTATTAAACATTATTGATTTAAAACCAGCTGGTTATCGCGACTTCGCTTCAGTTGAATAAGACATTTTTGGTTCATGATAGAAACTTTCTTTTACCCTTGAAATAGGGTATATATATATTTAATTTAACATTCGAAAATCCGTTTAAATTGAATCAGTGGTTTCGGTTTATAACGCAACAAACATTCAAAAAGACCAGAGTCACTTTCGCATTACAATAATATGATGGACAGTTGGTATGCAAAATGCGTAAGAGAGTAAAATTTAATTTGTGAAAAATTTACATATGGTCGGTGGCGAATAATTTGATTTTGACTCAACCCGCAACAACCGACGGTATGTGAAAATCCGGGAATATCTCTGATTCATTTATTTTCAACGTAACGGAATGCGTGTGAACGGTCCATTAGTAATTCAATATGTAGATATTTTTTTAGTAACACAGGATTTTGTAATAGACACAGATATTCTATGAAATTTTAAACGTAGAACGTCCGATTCTATTGTTGTGATTTGAAGTGAAAATGCACATCGCTCTAGTATACGTAACCTCTCTTACTGAGCAAACTCGACGTTACGCACACTAAAACAATGTTCATATACACGCCTGTCAAAACTAACAATAAAAAAAATTAAAACAATATATAAATTTACTATTATTAAGGAGATAGACATACAAAAACAATATTGTTGCAATGACTTCTTGTTGAGATAATCACTTAACTAAAACGTACTTGCTTGATAATCTTATTCGAACGTTCTTCATGAGATGAATTAACTGAAGCTAAATACAAAATATTTGAAAATAAATACTTAAACGAAATATGCACTATGTTTCTGTCATTATGATGGAATCGATACGCGGTCACATTTCAAACTTGGTTATCATTGCTTCTGCGGTCATTGGGTCATTAAATTACACATTTCCTATTTAATTATGTCATCTATTTAAGTATGTATTGTATAAGTCTACATGTAGGTATGAATATGCGGTTGTTTAGTAAATATCCACATTATAAACTTCTGGCCTAGTTTTTGTGAATTGTCTTAAGATAAATTAATTATTAGGTTACTAAGAGGAAAAAAAAACTTGATTTTATTTGTTTGATATAAATGTAGATTATTTTGAATTAAAACATGTTTCTAAGAATACCAAGATATTGTCCTACTGGTTGTCGATTTGTATTACAAGTTTCTTTGTGGCGTATTGAATTACAATTATTATAATGACCTCATTCGAACTAACCTTGACAATTTATTGATTGATTAATAATTCAACATGTATATTTATTTACATTTACTAATAGCCTGTTACTGGATAATTATTTGTACACTTCTCTGAGAAACTGAACGTCATAAAAACTAAATATTGAAGTAAATCCGTTTATTTTACCTGGTTTATGGTGAATTATAAATGGAAATGAGACAATCTAAGCGCAATCTTTTGTTACATTCCAACAGAGCTAATCTCTCGAATAGAATGGAATTCTACAAGAATAGCTAAATATTCAGGGATAGAAGCAGTATTTACTGAAAATTTCCCTTCAGATACATAATAAATAAACAAAGTACCTTGCTTTAAACAATAGGAATAATTTTCGCTAAGCTCCACTGCCGTAGATTGGCACTTTTGTTTGGCATCCTGACTATCCTGACGTCATATTAAATCACAGGCCCCGTGCCGTTTATACATAGGGATATTCATTTTATAAATCTACAACGATAAAATAAAAAAAAATGACAGCAAAACTTCGTAACTTTTATTAAAAAACTTTGCCATGTAAGTTGCAAAAACTAGTCTGAACCGCTTGTTCTCTGATTAAAATTCATTTTATGGTATGCCTGGTTCCATAGTTACGAGAAACTCTTTTCTTCTCTCACAAGGTAAATTATGAAAAGTTACAGTTAATTATCTTGACAAGACACGCGTTTGAAATTACTTTCGAGATGAAACAAATGTTTACATCACCATATGTACATACACGCAGGCAAAATCAATGAATTTACTCGATTATTAACTTTTTGTTAATCTTCCTTCATACTACATTGAGAAACATCGATCAGAAATACATATTATAGCTCATTTTAATTATTTGAAAGATATCCTTTTATATGTTCTTATTTAAGTTATGATGCTGTAATGAACTATGAGTTTTATGTTCACAATTTTAATGAATAATGATTTTATGAGAAACTTGTATATTTGTTGACTGAAAGGTCCTTGCTCCCACCTGTTCTCACGAGATAACTCCTCGACACAGACCTCCAATATTGCTATTTAAGTTTATACCAGACGGTAAACTTTGAATTTCAACGCTCATTTGCGCAGATACCAATTTGTTCTCGTCTATATAATTTTACAAGGGATCGTTGTGTTTTCTTAGCTGTGATGGAATGTACACAAAGTATCGTCAGATTGTTTCTCCTCCGACTGTCAATATTGTTGGCCGATAAATTAAGGTAGCTTCAATTTGAGTAACTACAGGAATAGTAGACGATATTTTGCATTTAATGGTATCGCAATTAAACTATTAGAGCCTACTAATATAACTAAGAAAAATAAAGTAGCTTGAATAATTTTAATAACTGACTAAATATTGTATGCCCCTGACAGAATATATTGTAACACTGTACCTGTACATGCGTAACATGTGCAATATTTTATATGTACTATATTCACAAAAAATGAGTTTGACTTTAAAAACAAATATGGTTTTGAATACTATTGTTGATTTGTAATAATACATTTAATTAATTTGAATTTTGAGCTTGTAAGGAATATCAGAAGTTCCACCTGAGGATGAGGATCCATAGGATACAAAGACAGCTTATGCAGTCAGGCCCTTCATGGGTGATTACTCGATTTCTCAACTTTATTAATTTGATCTGGACAGCTTTACATTTACTTGTTGATAATCGTTTACACTTTTATAAATCCTCAAATCTCCCTTCAAAAATGTATTATTGTTATTACCATGACAACAATTTACTGTCATCAGAATATTGCAACAAGCAAGGTATACGCGGTTTTAGGTTTAAGCGAAGTTATAGTCTCGTTACAAGCTTTTGTGACGTAATGCTCTAGATACAGAAAGTTAAAGATTTTGAATTTCAGGCACTCAGGCTACACGCTCACAATTAATATATCAAATCAATTTCAAGTGTACACAGCTTTACCTATGCGGATGCGATAATACACATTAAAATATCATAAATATTATCTGTCACGACATTATCTAATCCACTGTTTTGTTGAAGGACTTGCTACGAACAATAGTGGAGTAAGTTTCGTCATTAACGCACGACAAGATCATCTTAGTTTAATCGGATCACACAGGATGCTGCGCGGTAGTTCCCGGTAAAGTTACCTCGCTGATAACAGCGCTAAATTTGTTCTCAACTCTTATTAAATTCATAAGTATGCAACTCCGGTCTTTACTCCGTGACGCTCGGCGCAAATTACAAGCGATTACTCCAACACTCATTGTAAATTCTCAACGCTCTCCCGACTAAATGAAACAAGGTAGATTTATGTATTAATATAAGCTTCTGTATAAGGACAACTAATTTTAATAAAGACCGCATAAACGGCGAGTGTTGTGGCAAATTTTATTGACATAAGAATAATACCTCTTTGTCAATTTAAATCGGTAGTATGCATCTGTGATGTTTTTAATGTGGCTTAGAAAAAGATACTTGGTTAAGTCACCTACCTATACTCTTGAGTCTGAATTGAGTAATAAATCAAGTTACCATTAATATACGAAACTAAATGATCTGATATTCCAAAGAAATCTGTTGGCTAGTTTCAGAGCGAACTCCAACACAGTGACACAATTTTTGTATTAAAATATTTTTGTACGGAGCAATTTATTTTCCTTGATAAGTGTGTAGATAAGTTTCTGCTGGTGGTGATTTATACGAGGCGAGCTCTGTTAACTGTTGACGGAGCTGAGTATAAATCAGGGTTGTTCCTCTCTCCAGGCCTGGCTGCCAAGTCAACACAGACTCTATGCAAATTCACCAGACTCCAATGACACTAAGTTCACAATATAAATTATTATCACACGTCAAGACGACGAGATGAGAATCTTAAATGTATCGTTTGACGGTAATTTGCGAACTTTATGCTCGGCTTGCGTTGTTTGCTGGTAATTAATTTACTAAGCCATCCCCAATTGAACTTCACTTTCCAAAGGGTTAACTTATTGGAATATCATTCACTAACATATAGGCATTTTACCTTAATTAAACCATGTTAAGTAATAAATATAAAATAGGTGTTTTTTTATTATTTCATTAATAATCAGTTGACGAAATATTTGTATAAACTCAAGGATAACAAACTTACTTTATTTTATGTTGTTCCGACTGTGTTTATATTTGGATTTTTTTATCGAGTAAGGTAACAAAAAAGCAATAGTTGGTAAGGGATCGTTTGGATTTACCACAGCCTAATCTATCATTAGGAGTTTCACTTACGTGTTTTTGACCCTGAACTTCATAACTCCTTAAAAATCTCAGGCGACCTTACTTGTTTTGAATAAAACAAAAGGATAAAAAAAAAACAAATACATCTTTTAGCTGCGGTCTTTAATGTTAATAGTAGTAATCTAGCAAAGCAATTGATTCCATTCAATAATCTCACGTTTCAACCATTTCCACAACTCACTATCCCTACAAACTAAGATACATGGGCCTCCGACCTCTACGGGTATGGCGCTAAAACTTTATTTATTTCTCCAATACATTGGAACGTACACGACGTCCTGTCCGTACCAAACCGCCCGGGATAAGACGAATGTACTAAAGCCCGGATAAACCCGCTTTTATTGACTACACCCGGATGAAACGGAGAACCGTTAACGGTGTTCGATATCAATATTATTTGGCAAATTGCAAGTGTTTTGGCTACTAAATATATGTGGGTATTTTGTTCCTTTGGGATTCGGCGTGTTTATGATTATGTTTATGATTATGCTTACGATTATGTAAGACTAGTTGACCCGCCTCTGCTTCTCTTAAGAAATCTCCAAATAAACTTCCATCGACTATTTTTTCCGATTTGGTGATGAACTTCTAAAAGTGACGTCTCGATTTTCCTTCTAACCGAAGAAAAAACAAAAACGGAAGAGGTTCTCAAGTTTTTTATGTATGTCCATTACTTTTTACAAAGTTGTCCGATTTCGAGAATAATTTTGTATTGAATGGAGTAAACAATGAAATTGGCCCCATTTAAATTAGGAAAATAGAGGACGATTGATGAATTGCCTACCGAATTTCAATCTGTAACCAAATTTTGGAGACCATTCTAAGAAGCCTATGAGTATACTAAAACAATTCTACTGTTGTTGGTGTAAGCTGTGTGTGAGGTCGCGAGTTAAAAATGATTGCATGTACTGTACTGTTAATAATCCGTTTTATGTTTAAAAATGCCATCAATCACGATCGCTTGCCGATCCGATCGTTTGGAACTGCGATGTGATTATTGTCAGATTATGTCGGTGGCATTTTGTTCCTGTGACCAAAACGAGTTTTGTTTTTTTTTTCGGGAAATAAAGTATCACATGTGTTAATACAGGATATAATCTACATGTGTGTCAAGTTTCACTTGAAACCACTCAGCGGTTCACGCGATTTGAAACAAACGCCTCGACATCAGCATCAACTTTCGTGTTTATGTGTGTATTACTTGTAGAATAAAATTTACTTTTTTATGTGATACATATGTATCGTGTGTGGTACACGGCAGATCGTCAAGATGTGTTACTATCACGATGTGTCGCCAAGGCTTAGAAATAAGTGGGAGGCGTGGAGGTGAAGAAGGGGTGGTTTGAAAGAGATGAATACCACTCGGTATGTAGAAGCGTTAACTTATTTATGTACTAGCCCGCTGCATGCGGCTGCGTCCGTGCGGCAGAGATCCACTTGGATTCCAGGCTACGGAGAAATGCGTTTGTTTCTGTGTGAGTCTATGTACTTCTAATTGAGTATGTGAGTGCATGTGTGTGCATAAATTCCGAATTCGAGCTGAGCGAATCTCGCAAACTAGCTTTTCCAAGTTGCTTTTTGCGGGTAGAATTTATACTTTTTTTGTTGTTGTCAAAAGTAGCATTTCTCCTTGCTCTGGATGAAATGCGTGCCCTCGCCTTTTATCACAATCCGTTGTGCGGTTTAGGTGTGAAAAGGTAGCAGTTACTTTTACATTTATATGCATAATATTTACACGTAGTTTTGGTCTTATTTTTCTATCCTCGTCCAGTCAATAACCAAAGTGTAACCTTTATTTCCATAAATACTACACATCTGTAGTCTGAATGTGTTTTGAATGTAGCTTTATGGTTGTATGTAATATGAACCGGTACAAATGCTTATTCGCAAATATATTATAAAAGGAAGTGTTTCCAATGTTACCTATGTTATAATTATAATTGCAACAGCATTATTGATTCGATAGCAACTGCATTTTAATGCATTGCATTGATCGATTTAACGACCGCACCATATTAAAAATACAGCTTGGTTAGATTAAATAATAATCCAACATTAGATATTTATAAATATGCTAGCGATCCGCCCGGGATTCGCACGGATATTATTTATGTATCATGTATATATACATTCCTCCTCTCATTCTTCCTCTTGAATTACTGAATCAATTTATAAAAATCGCATCAAAATCCGTTGCGTAGTTTTAAAGATCTAAGCATACACAGGGACAGACAGCGGGTACCGGCCATGTTTAATGCTATGCAGTGAAAGGTATATCTTGGGACAATTCACAAAAATAGCTTTAATCTTAAGCTAAATTTAATTGATATATAACATTCATGACCCCGAGCATGAGGAAATATTAGTTTTTATGACACAGACAAGCCTAAGCTGGACTCGAACCCCGTACGTGTAGGGTTACCACCCCCGATTTTTGAAATACCTGTCAAAATTCGTGACTGTCGGATCGACAGATCGGAGGGGGGAGGGTAGCTGCGCAAAACGTTAATAAGAATCACAGAAAAGGGATTTTGATTGATTTTGTAATTTTATATTTTTTAAAAGGTACATTAAGAAAAAATATAAAAAACTCCTGACGTTTTAGTATTCCGGCCGCATTCCTGACAAATGTCTAAAAGTCCTGACATGTGAGCAAAATTCTTGAAGTCCGGTACGTGTCACAGCCGATGGCTGAGACCGCTACACCACGCCAAATGGGAAAACATTTCTAGAACATTTTATAGAACACAACAAATTAAGCAAACCTTAATTTTGAGCTTTGTTTGAGGCTTTCTAGATCAAGAAACATTCTCCAGTCTTGGGTTAATGTTGTAACGTAATATAACTAAAAGCAATTCCAGTTGGTAATATATTTCCCAGGAGTGGAGTTGCGTCAACGAAAGCTGAAAGCGTTTAACTACTGGTAGTGGGATTCGAAAACAGCTTGGGTCTGTGTTTTCTAACAGCTTCATTTTAGGTATCACCAACACCTGGATATACGAACACAGTGGCTTGATTTAGTAACTGAGCTATATATGATAATAAAATATCAAACACTACTACATTTTATGTGAGGTCTCTTTTTCTTTGGTGCTGGTAAAGACTCAGCAAATCGCTGCTTACTTATATTTTTTACTCGAACATTAAGAAGTTTCAGAGTTTCTCGTTATCTTGTTCGAGATAGAAGCATCAATATTAAAAAATTTCCTACAATTTATAAGAAAATGATTTTTTTTTCTTGATTTTTTATTTACATACCTTTATACTTTAACAGATGATTAATTATATTAAATTGCATACATTTAAAAACAATTATTCTACTGAACTCATTCCTAAATTTTACGTAATTTTACAATTTAAAGTTTAGAGATTATCAAGTTTAAAAAAATTCGGGTACGTCTAAATGGTCCTTCGAGCTTTGCTAAAACTTTAGCTTAAAGATAAGCCAAGCACCGAACAGAGCGTTTACAAAACCCAAAGAACTAAAGGTTGTGCTAATAAATTGTATTGGCACATAAATCCAGTGGCAATCGGGACTGAACGGTAAAACCGTGGCTATACCTGACCGACCCTAATACCGCCTCTAATGAAACTCAAACACCAATATCAACCTAACCTACATGGACATTGTACCGTTCTTAAGTTGTACAGCATAAAGATTGATATTGCTCTTGTTATGTGAAGCTTAATGCGTGGCCGACTGTACCTACTCTCGCAGATAATAAAATACCCTTTTCAATTAGTTAAGGAAAACAGACGCGAGCTCCCCTCGAAAAAGACGTAACGTGATATCCTTTGAATAAATTAAGGCGTAATCCACACACGAGTATGAATTATATAGAAGTTTCTGTAATTTTGGAATGTCATTTCTAAATGCTTAGATTACGTGACAATGTCCATATATATTGAGCATGATTTAAACGCTCTCAATGCTTTGTAGGCACAAACATGCTTTCGCTTTGTCTTATATCAAATTACACTCAATTAAATTAAAAAGTTAAACTAGAATCGAAGTACAGATTTTTTTGTATTTGTTAATCTAGCATGTCTCCCGACAGATCAAAATTACTGAACCGATATAAACTTGTTAAGAACTATAAACAGATTAACGAATTAATTTAGCGAATCCACTAAGGGATTTCTCTAAATAATGTATGATGAAGTCGTTAAGAAAAACTTGTATCGTTTATGATTTGTGTTGTTTCACTTTATTTTCTCTCTTCTCATATTATAATGTATTAATTTAGAATTTCGAAGACGCGTTATCTATGCTAACGAGTTTATAAAATTAATTTTCTATTCTGAATTTTCAGGTAAGGATTCTCGACTGTACAATCATGATAAGCACAGAGTTTCAAGTTTAAGTAAGTAATTAAAGATTTATTACGGCTTCACGTCCTCTTTTGCTTTGTAACATTAAACAAGTGGCTTGTTCAAAATAAATTGTTTTAAATAAAAAATATACATCAACATCATACGCTTAGATTGAGGTGTATAATACTGTCAATATTATCACGCGATACGCGGTACCGCGATCCAGTATCACATTGATGCTTTTGACGTTACCGCGGTAGTATTGCAATATTGTAGTATTACTACACCGCCACCACCACCTATACCACCTATTGAAAGCGTCCTCTACATGTATATTGATCAAATTGTTAACTTTTTTTTTAGTAATATAAATAAATATTGTCGCTGAATACAATGCTAGTTAATAAATGTATTTTATTTCGCTTATCGGTTTTTATAAAACGATTTTGGTTGCCAAAATTCTTGTAGTCAGCAGATTTACAATTTTCCAATTTAGAATTTTTGATCTTACATTTTAACTATTTCAGACCAAAGTCCGAAATATTTTACGAGCAATAATTGCACTTTAATTAACTCACCTAATTTTGCGTGAAATTCATTTTACTGTAATCAACCAATTTGAAAGGCACACTGTTTACTTTTAATAGTTAAGTTAAAATATAGTTTTTCGGTCGTAATATTATCATAAAACTGTGTCGAGAAAACATATTTAAATTAGACACAGTCAAATTTAAGGCTAAAAAAAATGGTTAAATATATAAAATTATGTGTGAAGAGAGCTTACTTCTGACATCTGTGCATTCTGCGCTCAAAAGAAGAAGTCTACGATTGTTTTAAAATTTTAAGAACTTGTTTATGAATAAAACATTTTCATTTTTCAAATATATAAACGGGTTTAGACTATATACAGACGGTCACACATTAAGCTTCACGTAACAAATGCAATATCAATCCTTATGCTGTACAACTTATGAACGGTACAATGTCCAAACAGGTTAGGTTGATCCATGGGCGTGTGTACTAGTAACTTACGTGTGGCGTATATACGCTACATCCTGAAAGCACCTCAACTCGGTGGTTTAGTTAACTATTTAATTAACTTGCCGCGTTTCCTGTTGCTTTCTTGCTACTCAATTATATAACTAATATTTCACAGGGCTTTACCTAGACTACTATTATATTGAAAATGATTTTAATGTAATTTAGGTATGTTTTTTTCAACTGTTGTATATATTACATACATATTGTGTAAAGTATGGTGTTTTCCCTAGAGCAATGTTTCCGAAAAATCTTAGACCGACATAAGCGTTCATCGTATTGAGTTTTCGGAGTTTATTTCAATCGGTGGTGTAGATAAAACTTATTAGAAGGATTCTTATCATTTGTATTGAAAATTAATAGGAAAATAATCGCCAGCAAATGTCAGTTGAACTCTACAAAGATTCTAGTGTATGAAAGCCCTAGTGTGTAACCGAGGCAGGCGCCACCGCACCTTTGTGTGAGTGCAGACACGTTGTAGTATGATTTATTTGTTAATTGGCAGGCGTCTATGTGGCCAAGTACAACAACCACCTTGTTACAGTCGCACGGGCCCTGTGTTTGTCTGTTTGTATACCTACACCGACGCGACAATACTAATTGAAACGCCGCCGTAGGTTCTCAACGGTTTCTTGCTAATTGTTCATAGAAATGGAAAGTTTGCCTTCCGACTGATTTACACGAGTTTGGATTTTACTTCAGTAACAGTAAGGTTTGTTGTTTATTTGTTTTTGTTAAGTAGGTAAATGACTACAAAGAAATTATTGTAAATTTAACTTAAGGAAAGGAATTTATATTTCGCGCTCTACCTCATAACTGTCGGTACTGCTTACCCTTTGAGTACGCAAATAAGATAGGTTAAAAGTATAAAGAACCAGGATTCTTCGGAGTGACCGACTGAGGAAGACCTTAATCTGGACCGCAGCCAAATAACAATACGTTATGTTCCAATGAGTGCGGTTAGCCACTGGAACTTTTTAAAAGTTTGGAGGAGGCTTTTGAATTAAAAACGTATCCTCAAATTATCGTAGGCAAACATTTGATAACAATCTTACCTGATAAGTGACTGAAGCGAGCGTATCGGATAGAAAACGCCTATTTTTTCGAGCACTTCAGTCGCATAAAACACTTAAATTTACTTTGCTACTCTACTTACTTTACTTTTTTTTGACGACCTCGGTGGTGCAGTAGTGTAATCAGCCGACTGCTACGCTAAAAGTTCCGCGTTCGAATCCCGGCGTGGGCGGGACTTTGTGTTATCTTCAAGACGCATTGTTTCGCTTACCGGTCTTGGATGTACCATCTCATTGTTTAGTTCCTGTGACACAAGTTCTTACGACCTTACTACAGGGCTGAGTCAATGTGTGTGTCGTGATGTGGTTATTATTATTTCTTTTTTTTTAAATAAAACTTTACATTTTGGATACTCTGTCCATCGGACCCATTCTTGAAATACCTACTCGTGAATACAAACGGTCCAGTCCGTCCCTTGTTAACCTAATTTATGCTTTATAACATTGCATTTATTTGCATAACACAAGCGAGACTTTATTTACGTTACTGACAAAGTAATTAACTTTCTCCTGTTTTAATTTAATCAGCGCCAGAGACCAGCTTTACCATTATATCGATAACCTTCTTTGTTTTAATCCTTCTAGAAATAAGAATTTTAATTGCATTTAGTTTTTGTATGAACAAAGAGAAAAGCTTTAACTTTACTTTTAAAGGCTGCGTTTTTGTGGGCGTTTTATTTAGGTATTAAATACTCGATGTGATCGGTAATGAAAACATTGCTTTGGAAACAAATGCAAGTAGGATGAGTTTCGTTTCCCATAAATCACTTGACGCAGTCTTAAACTGATCCAAATAACTGTGTGAGATATGGAAGAGTTTAATTTATTATGTAAGTGCACGAAATTATAGCGCTACAACCAATAATAGCAGCTATACATAATACATACCTATATACACATAATGGTTTCTTCTAGTTGACTACGCAACTCTAAATGCATACAAAGGAGTTTAAACCTTTTACCATTCCATTTTCTCCGTTGACACAATACCTATATCAACTTTATTATACATACTCAGGTACATGTTGTCACAAGACGCAAAATGAGATTCTTTTATCAGATTTATTTTGAATCGGATATTGTATGATTTCTTCGATGTAATCAGTATTCGTAGTGTGTCTCTTAATACCAGGTACAGACAATCCATCTCACGAAGACTGCTCGGCTGTAGTCGTGATTAGATGCTTACGTATGCACGCACAATACTCTAGTGTGCGTAAACTCTTTACTGAGCGATACGCACACTAAAGCACTATGCGTTCATGTACGCACCTGACGAAACCAACAACAGCCTTAGTCAAAAAGTCTTGGTGAGATGGAATGTCTGTAACGAATTAAATTCCCTCGGTATAAAAGGAGCGGGTATCGGTTGCAGCTGCTAGCTTCGGAATCGATCTTAATAGGATTATCCATGTGATTGCTCACGACTACGTACGTATGAATTGAAAACGAGACGCTCTCGATGCGGTTCTCGATCAAATCTATCGATATTTACAAAAACGAAACACAAGGAATCATCTGTGAAAAGTACGGTCGATCAAAGGCAGATTTATGCTTGAAGAAATCAAAAAATCATGCAAAGGCAAGGCGGATTTGGAAGAAAAATGAATTTCAAAATTTACTTTAAAGGTTTATTCAAAGATAGTAATGTATGTAAGGATCCGCATGTCCGACGATATTGTTATCGGCACAAAGTCAAAATGTCCTAGTGAAGTACCTTTATTAAATTCCCTCAGGGGTCCGATGCAATAAATTAGCAATGTCGCCGCGTAGGCAACGCCTTAATGAAAATATATTACTCAGACCTAATAGAAACACCAACTTTACTAATTCTTGTAAAAGCTTCTGTTTAGTTACACAAAGAGACATTAAACAAAACATTTAAAATTATTAGGATCGATTTAAATTAAGATAAAACAGCGAGGAGGAGGTACACACAAACTTGAAGACAAAATAGAGTTAAAAATTTTAAATTAAAATTGATAGTCTATCATTAAAAACAAAAAAAGAGATTTTCCATCAATAATTTCTGTGATAATCATATACAGAAATATTTATTAACAAAAATACAATCGTCACTTTACACACGTACATTTCATAACGACACCCACCTATAACCTATGTGTAAGAAAAAGTTTTTGATAAAAATAATCTAAATTATTCGTTTAATATGATTTTCACATAAAAACTAAATAAAAATAGAAACTTTGCATTAAACAAAGTAAAAAACCATACTGCATCCATACACATGCCACACGCTATTTTGTGTGCCAAGTGGTTGAACGGTTATAGCACTGAAGTAGGGCAAACATGATTTTTGTTTGGTCTAAAAAAAAGTCGTTTGAATTTTAAATGGAAACAATGGTATTCTATAGGCTTTTTCTGTTATACCATCCTTGGCTCACGAGCATACAACCTTGTCATATAGCATAAATCTTTATGTACATAGCAGATACGTTCCTCATAGGTTCTAAAGGTACCATCACCACGTCGCCGAGATAAATTATATTTAGTTAAAACATCACTTGGTATATAAAGACGCTTCCCAGCACACGGGGGCACGTATTTACATGAAGACTCTAAAGCAGATGTATTCATGACGACGCTCCTGCTCAGTAATTTAATCAATTAAACCGTTCAATGCTGAAGCTAGCAGAGCGGCTGCATCCTATATGCAAGTACTTGTTATTTGTTTTGTTTTCAATCGCCAAAACGTGCACTAAGTCGATTATATTCACCTAATTCAAAAGTAAATTTTAAAATACACCTATCTTTCACTCTCTTGTTCAGATCAAACGTTCCAAAGACAAGGCCAGGTATAGAAATAGAAGCTCTAAAGAAATAGTTTCGTTAGTTCACAGAACTCAAATACGCCAGCGCCACCAACACGAAACTGGAGGAACTAAGTTAAATGAACCTTTGCATCAAGGAGGAAAGTTCTGCTAAGATCGAATTATACGCTGTTCTGCAATCTGCAGGTAAAGTTGAAGGGAACTTTAAAAGTGAAAAATTACAGGCGGAAGGTAAAGATAACTCTTGAAACAGATATTTCCAATAATAGTAGTTTTGATAAAGATCCTACAATTTTATCCAAGTTATACGACATAAACAACTACAGAGGTTACGGAACTGTCATTCCTCTGGTTTTCTAAAAGTATTCTTTTTAACACAAGATTCCGCTTAACACTTCTGACCAGATGCAGGGCAATGTATTTTGCCTTTGGCAACTGAGCTAATTTTAAAAAAACCTATATATTTGCGAATCTTACGTAAAATCTTACCTACAATGAAAATAAATCACACGAAAATAAAGACATTTTTATGATCCTTTATTTACAAATAAAAGAAGAAAAATATCTCAGAAACTATTCGAAAGCAATAAAGTTATAGTGGCTCCGAAATTATGACGGAAATTCTATGGGTAGTCAATAATTCATAGCCGTTGAAAAATTCTACAAGTTCGGGGCTCCTCTGGATACCGGCAATCGTAGGAATGGAGCATACATCATTCACAGATGTAGAAATAAATCAAATACACAGAGGGGACCAACTATGGCTTGAAAAATATGATACACAATAGTGAATTGATGGAAAATTATCTCATAAGAGATCTGGGAATTGAAGTCGGGACGAATCGAATATTCTTTGTATCCTTTGAACTATCAACTTTGAAGTATTGGACTTTTAACTGAATTTCAAGCTTAGCTTATTCAGACCACCTGACACCTTAACTTGTATTTATACTAACATATCGTACATCAATACTATTAATGTATTATTATACTCTCCTTGACAAGCATTATCCAGCTGTGACATAACTATTTCTGGTGGAATTATGGTATAATGCCTATATTACTGTATTCAAATTCTCTCCTACAAAATCGAAATAAATTTTATTAAAAATCGGGGGATTTCCAGTAATGAATTCGCGTGACTCAGAGAAAACGTGAAATATTTTACGTTTAAGGGATAAAATGATTTAGTTGGTGGCGCGTTTGATCTGTCCAGGTTGATTGGCTTCGTTTGACTAGCAGACGACTGCAAAGTTCCAATAGGTATAACGTTGCCCTCACGGCAACATAAAAACTATTTCAAACTCTATTTTTTCTCACAAAAAGCTTAATATTCTTCCTAGAATGGCTTAAAATACCGTAAAAGGACAAGACGAAAATTTGATTTGTGATTTCCCGTAAAAAAAAACATTTTTCCGTATTAAAACATTATCTTTGATTTTTACTAACAAAAATACAATACATGAATGAATTATGATCACTTTGAGATCAAAATCGAACACTTATTTTATTCAGTTACCATGTTCACCTACACGTAAATAAACTTGATCAGTTCTTGCAGTAAAGATATTATGAAGCTGGAGCAATACCTTCAATGTGGCTGTAATCAGCAGCCAATCGTCGGAAATTTAACTGAACTTAATTAGAATTAGTGTCTAGAGCTGCCAGAATAGCTGCTCAGACTTAGTATAACTTTAAGGAACACCAGACACTATAAGCCTTTATCTATATTCTATAGGGACTGTTACTAAGTTTAAAGGCAAATTGGATTGGAAGCTTTCCACTTGTATACAATTATAAAACTGAAACCGAAATATTTTTGGGTAGTTCAATACTCTTTTTTCAGTTTAGATTTTTGATCAAAACATTTAACATCATGTTTGATTTCTTTATTGATTAAATGTTTGATAAACATACCATCCAATGTAAGTTTTTTGAACAATAAAACTGAATTGGAAAAGGTTGGGCTACAATAAAACGTAATCCTTTGACCTACCCAAAATAAGTGAAGTTGCGTCAAGTGTAGGTAATGTAATTTACATTGCTGACTTTCTTGCGGAGGGTTCCAAGGTTCCAGTCTAGACGTCTTTAGTGAGGGAATGTGGCCCTGACCCTTCAACGTAAAGTAGCCTTTCTTTGATATTTTTAATAATTTTCTAAATCCTTGAAATCCTGGGCACCTTTATCAAAAGTGGAGCAATTACCTACCTCCCTGCATAGACTAGCGAAACATGTTTGTTGTTGCTTGTCCAAAACTTGAAATCCTACAGTTACAGTAGCTGGGTATCATAATCGAGATTCAAATGAGCAAAATAACTTTATCCTTACATATTGGACTATGATTTGATATCCACAAATACGTGCCCTGACACCGAAAATCCTTACAAATTTTGTGAGTAAATAGAAAATTGAACGTTAAATTTGAGAGAAAGTTACAAAGGAGTTTTAGTCCATTGTCACTACCGGACGAGCCGTATTAGTTTAATCCTGCATGTGATAATATGCAAATTGCTCCCATTAATTATACACCTCCAGCTGTTCCATGCATGCAACCTTCCGAGCTCGCTGGGGGCGTTTTAATCTGGTCTTCGCAATTTTAAGTCAGTTGAAAAATTGCGTATACATATATATCTTTACTTTTTTTTTATAAAAATGTAGTGCGTCGTATCGTAACTAAATAAGTCCGTAACTATAGCAGAGAAATAGTGCGCTCGAAGGACCTTGTAATTTCGATACAATTTAATTAACGACAGCTAGTTTCATTTGCGATATCAGCCATTGCCCTGCTTATTGCTTACGTTTAATCAGCGGACGGGACGGAACACACTAGCTAGATGGTATTGAATGACCTATTTGCGTAGTCCGCCGGGTTGTTACGTACTCGTTAATTGATGTGGTGGCTGTCAGTTGCAGTCAGCAAGTCATCTGCATCGGACACGCTCATTGCTGTTAATATGCCCTCCATGCTAATAACGTTTGCCATTTGACTTATGTGTATGGTTTATGATGATAGCTGGCTTATTGTAAAGCTAGTACGACCGAGCTCTAAATATTAAACTTTATTTTATGAATAGAAAAAAAAAACTTTTCTAAGCAATGTTGATGAAAAAGTTTTATTTCTCAAAAAACTAAGGTTTAATTCCTTTTGCAATTAATCGAATATAAATAAAAACAGGAAGTAAATAACATCGTGAAATATGTCAAATTTAAATTATTTGTATTAATTCCAACAGTTCTGTAAAGGCTGTCAAAAGCAGAATTACTCTGCATCGGGCAGGTTGTTTACAATTGACAGTAATTACTGTTTCCAAGTATGTATATATATACGTATATATACCATGGTATTAATATTAGGAAGTAACTTTTACGTATAATATTGCTATTAATGGAAATTCTTACTAGGTACTTGTACCATACAAACATATAATTTCTTAATTGATTTTTTTTCATCCAAGTCAAGCTTAACGAGTCCCAAATGTTCTCGATCAAAAAAGGTGATCTAAAAGAATCCTACAACGTTAAAATTTGCCAATCTGTAGTAATATTATTTTTATCCTTATCTTGCGTTCCCTTTCCCCATAGGCCGGTCTCGAAGGACCAAGTATGCCCACAAATGGTACAATATAGCATTACATCGCCCGGTCGGTACTCGAACGGCAAAACGTTTTGTTATGATTTGTGTGCTCCTCCGGCAAGACCCAGGGGAAATCTTCAAATGATCGGCATAATAGCCTCTATTGCTTGGAAATTATCGTTGTGTTTAATGTTAAGTTTTACGTTGTATTTTTTTAAAGATCATCCTGTGTTCATGTTCAAACTACAATGTTTTATAGAGTTGTGACTAAGCGGATTAAATGCATAGTTCGATTTGCATAGGCTCTCTTTCACAATGGATTTTGTATACAGTTTTATGTTACTGTATTAATTTGAATGTGTCAAAGTTCAGGGTGGCTTTTATTTACAGACAATTGTTCAATTAATTTTATTTTTTATTAGAAATGCCACTGAGAAACAAACAATGGCACTGCTAGTTTATGCTATATTTCTTTAAACAAAAGTTTTAACGTTTTTTTCTCAGTACAGGTTGAGCTCAATAATAGTTTAAAAGCTTACTGCTTTCTAAATAGGTAAATGTAGAAGTTGGAATCCGTCAGTGCTTAAGACAACGGATATTGCCTGGAAGCCATTTTCAGGCTAATTTAAAATGACAAAGTGGTAGAAGGATTCAAGACGCAAGTAAAAGCTAGCGCCCGCCGCTCTCATTCTGCATTCAACAACAGCACACTTGAATCGTAAGTGTACTCCAGATAGTTCAATGCAGGCTTTATTGCAGCTTTGTTTTTACCGCTCCAATGAAGCACGTTTTAAAATTTAATCCTGACAGTTTTCGGTTTGAGTGAGTACAGTTACCGAAGCTTCTTGGTAGGGGGTTGAGGTTAAATCGTGCTTGAACCTTCGATACCGGTATTCAACTTAAGGTAACTGCTTGACCGTCGTTACAACTACATAAAGGCTTTTTGCCATTATATCGCTATACTAAAAATCATTATGATATCTGCTCATCCATTTAACGGCTAGTTTGTTTTTAGTAACTTGGGATTTCGACTAAAAATTACAAACAAATAGACAGGCTGAACCGGGAAATGATGGTATGATTGTAATTTACGATCGCCTCGAGACATTTTGCTAACCCCCGACACGGCGACCGACGTCTGGGTTTCTGACCCTTTAACGACTCGGGCAAACTTACGGCAGCCCCACGTTGCCTCACGTGGGGAGAGATAGAACGAAAGGTGGGGGGGGGGGCTATAGCAATGCGCGACGCCTTATGCATTACAAAAATTTTCTTTGAAAATTTCCTTGATTTATATAAGTCCTCGCAGGGGACGAAAGCTTGGATACTTTTTCTTAATTGTGTTTTTTAAACCTACTCGATGTCGGAGATTCTATCGAGCGTGTTTGCACGTAGACGTTTTTTATGTCGTCGGAACGTTTTTGACTTGATTGGGTCGCAGTATTTTAGTCTGTTTGCTTAAATTAGTTCGGTAAAACAGTAAAAAATACACCGAAAAAGAGCTTATTGAACTGTGTCTTGTGTTGTTTTAATTTTAAAATAAAATACGAGTAGGTATTATTTCCCCTCCATGTTTGAAATGTAATGCACCACCTACTACGCCGTATGCATTCTAATAACATTTCAACCAATGTTTCCTTTATTTACGTTGCGTTTTAAAGAACTTCTTTGAAGCTGAATACTGTTTTTGTTCTTTGTTTTAATATTAAATTCCTTTCATGGAATTTTCCTTTCCCGAAGTTATTAAATCGGCAATAAAATAAAATAAAAAAATGCAGACTTAGGGCTTTCGGGGAATTTAATTCTTATGTCTCTGGCAAGTCTTCTATTTTAATTCCTTCTAATGAAGGTGGGGAAACGAAAACGACAGATCTAACGGTAATTTAGATTTTTGCTTCATGGATTTTTCTTTAATCGTCTACTTTTAAGTGTTAGCGCTTAAAGGCTTTGAAGTATAAACCTTCAAAGCTTCTTTACAAGATTAATATGTGATATACTATAATAGTATCTAATAATAATAACCACATCACGACACACACATTGACTCAGCCCTAAAGTAAGATTAAAGAATCTTGTGTCGCGGGTGCAACACAAAGTTCCGCCCTCTCTGGATTCGAACCCGGAACCTCTAACGTAGCTTAGGTGTAGTAAATAACTACAGTCGCAGTTTAACTTTGTATTCATCGAGTTTTTAAATAAAGTTTAATTATAACTTCAAAAAAAAAGTTGGTATGTTAATCAATAGCGATTGAACTTAACAATTGTACTTTTGTAATGGCTAATGATGAGTGTTTACAAAAATAAGACATATTATAAACAAATATACGTATAAGTACGTTAGCATAATCTAGGCTAGGATGTAATATTGTAGTGTAAATAAAACTGTATCCGCTTTCTGTTTGGTCTCGTATCGTTGCTGAGTAATAACGCTGAGATTGTATATTGCGTTAAAATTAACTCCAGTATTATACCAATATACATTGTATACGGAATCTCAAAAGTGCCCGAAGCGATTTAAAACAATTTCAAATTATACATTTACACCTGTTCTAGGGTTCCGCACCCGAAGAGTGCCAACAAGACCTTATAATTTTATTATTATAATCTATCTATCGATCTGTCAGCCAGTAGGCTGTATATCACGACCCGTAATAGACAGTCGAAATTGTCACAGCAGGTTAAAAAAAAATTGAGTCCATAGAAGGAAAACTTTTTTTTGGCACATTTCGCTTTATTTTAAGTAGTTACATATATGTTTGAATTTTGTACTACGACGTTGGTATGAAACCCTTCGTATGTGAGTCTGATTCGCTCTTGGTCGGCTTTTCGTTATTTACCGAGTGTGCAATGCTGTTAAAACTTTTAGTTTCTAAAATGTTAACATATGAATCGTTAATAAAGTCGAAATAAACTGAAATCCTTTAATTTTATCGTTTTTTTTAATATTGAGTGTATTTTTGTTTTTTTAATTGATTAATTTTAAGGGAAAACCCATGTGCTGCCGCATTGACTGAGCTATTGAAATATGATGAGCTCCATCTAGTCGGAGCGCAATAGGAGGCAAACAAAAAACGTTACACATTAATAAATAGGCCTCCGTAGTGCAGCGGTCTTATCCACTGGCTGTGGCAATTGAAGTTCCGGATTTGAAACCCAGCTCGGGATGGTAGGTACTTGTGTCTTGAACATGAGATTTGGGGTCATAAATCTTTTGTATATATTTATTTATAAACGTATATATCGTTACACAATACAAGCCTCAGGCTTAGTTTGGTGCTAAGTCGATTTGTATGAATTGCCTAAAGATACTATCATAAAAAGATTTTTTTTACCGTAACCGTTATTTGATTGACTGCGGTATTTTATGCAGAATTTATCTGCGGAAGTCGCATCGAAATCAATGTAGTGTTGCGTGACGACCGATTCAGATTTCTATAAATAGTCAGTCAATACTATTTACTAGTATGCATTTATTATAATAAAAGTATGGATACGACCTGGCCTCCAAATGTTGACGAAAATATTTCATACTTTAATAAATAAATAAAAACGGCTTTTCCCCAAAACCATACCAAAAATTTTACTTAGATTCAGGATTGGTAGTCGGAGCGCAGTGCAGACCAATCGATATTATCTAAGAATAATAAGAATTAAATAAATTTCATCAAAAACCCCGTTACAGAATGAAAATTCCTGTGTTTTGATTTCGTCCCATAAAGGATATGCATATTTATTTAATTACAAGCCTGTAAAAGAAGAGCGCAATTTAAATTTTCAAAATCGATCGTTATTTCATTCAATTTCGTAACGTATACAAACGTACCCAGTTTCTGTTAAAAATTGTATAGTCTAGTAAAAGAGACAAACAGAAGAAGAATAAGCGTTCTAGGAAGGAAAAGTTTTCCCTGTACCGGAACTCTACATAAAATACTTGACACCTATGGACGATGCTGTAATGAAATACTTTGCAAACAATTTCTTAACTTTTAAACAACTGACTTTATATCTATGATGATTTATGCAAGTAGGTCACATAGATAATTATATATGTAGAATATGTACAAAAATTTTAAACCACACAAAGGTTGCAAACAAGCATGCGTTCAGACTGATGGTAAGCAGTCACCGTAGCCTATGGTAGTTTGCAATACCAGAGGTATCAAGCACGCGTTACCGACCCTGCAAGAACCTTCGAACACTCTTTTCGGAGAACTCCATGATGTAGATATTTGGGCAAACCATAGCAGGGTCTTCATTCCACAGCCTGAGCGTTCTCAGGAGGAAGCTTCTTTGAAAGTAAACAGTCTGTGACCGATTCGGCTCTAAGGGTATAAACTGCGTTAAGCGTGCCTCTCGCGTGTCCATACAAAAACGACCCGCGCGTGCCCATGCGCGTGCACACGCTCGTGAGCCCGTCGCGTGATACTTCCGTGCAATGGGGCACGCATGCACGCGACGTGATCACGCATCACGTTGGACGCAGTTTATGCCCTAAGATGGCAAGGTAAAAAGTGGCCGTGGGCATCTCAAACAATTTTTAGAACACCATCCCTATTATAGAAGCGGTAGAACACACAAAGAAAAGCGAAGTCTCTTCTCCGAATTAAGTGCTCAATAGCGCTTGTGAGTTTGGGATCCTCACAGCCCGTTTCTAAAGCTAATCAAAAGGCTTGAGCTGGTATTCAGATTCTCCTGCCCAAAAGGTGACAGCAGTGCTCAATGTGTGCCAGACAGGCCTGTGCTTTGTACAGTAGAAGTCTTTGCTCCACCGTGAAGTACTGCTTGGACTTATTGACCTAGCTTTTTATAATTTCGAACATGTTTTTTTTGTACTTATTACAGTGTCCTATTTGCAAGTTCATTTTCTATGTGGATACGATTATAAATAATTATGTATTTAGACTACTTGATGTTAATATGATAGTTTTCATTTACCTACTTTTAATTTGAGAGGTAGGAATGGTAGGATCAGATTGGCCTTGAAAGTATTAGTTATTAAACATTTACATTCAATGGCAATATCCAATGGGATCCAAGAGTTATTTAACAATCAGTTTTCGAGCTTTTTAATTATTGGCTTTTAACTTCAAATTATATTTTAATGCTTCGAATGGTGCTATCAAAAAATTAAATATTTGAAAAATGTAAGAGACGCACATAAATAGTTTAAAATACAATTTCTCAGGAATGTATCGCCAGGTGGGAGTCATGTAGGAGCTATAAACAAAGCCAGAGGCAGGGTTTCTCAGACATTTAATAGTGACTGCACTCGAATGCAGTAATGAAAGACTTGGGATTTATATCGCGCGTGCTTCAACGCGTATACGACTTTTTACTGCTTTTAAATTCATTAACTGGATTAATGTACAATTTTTTAGGGAATGTGTTTTCTTTTGTTTCTCTTACGAGAACTTTAATGGATCATTGTAACGAGTAATGGTAACATTTAATCCTTATTTTACCCGACTTAAAAAAAAGGATGGAGTTCTCAATTCGATTTTTGTTCTTTTTTCCATTCGAAAATTTCCAAGTCGAAAGTAGTGCAAGTTTTTAGATCTCGGAAGTTGTTCTTATTTTTTCTATCTAAACTACTATTGGTTTATAATTACACGGCTCGTTTCGTGATATACTGTTAACATGACTATAGACATCAGCAACTGATATAACGTGAACATTGCCAACTCTTACACCAGCCTAATGCTTAAAATGTAAAAAGCAATGTATCCCTCCTAATCTGTATGCTTATGTATGTCTCCTGTCTTCGGCTAGGTTAAGTCAGATAGGGTTACATACTCCTTTTATTATACTGAGAAATAACACTATTCTTTGTTAGATCTATGACGTTCTGGACCATACTAGTAAAATAAATGTTATTAAAAGTTTGCTTTTTCTTGATTTGTTTATTTTTATATCGCAATTGGCAAACATTTTCTCCTTTGTAAATATGGTATGTACACTTGCTACTTGAACCAGTTCAATAGAAACATATTATATGAAACGATATGAACAGAGTCGTTGGTAGTATATATTGAATTAGAATGGGAAACATTGCCGACATGCAATACCCACTGACCCCGTGGGGTGCAATTGTGCCGCGGGATCGATGCCCGGCGCTGCATTTCCCTGCCCCTCCCTAGAGGGGTCTTAACTAGTAAAGAACACTGGCATATTCTTGATTAAAAATACACGTAATTAGCTTGAATTATGTTAGTTGTAGAAGATTCGTGACTTAGAAAGTGTTGCCGTTCTAAGGTAAATAAACTAGTGAATCCCCATCCAAATGAAATTTGAACAATATTATACACCTAAAGGTGAATCGGATATAGGTTGTTTTTTCATAAGGTAATTTAAACTATTTTATGTTCAAGAAATACACCTAAAGGTGAATCGGATATAGGTTGTTTTTTCATAAGGTAATTTAAACTATTTTATGTTCAAGAAGGAATTATTTATTATATTAAATGAGTATCTCAGTGTGTAATATTTTGTTTAACGCCACTTATTAGATACATGGGTAACGTATATTACATGGTTCGTTAGTCAGTATGGTGTCCACTGGCCCATGTTCACAGCAGGCACGCTGAGATGTCTACGTCATAAATATATAATTTTTATATGATATCTTTTGTTCTAGACTTTATCTAAACTCGCACCTACTTTACTGTAACTCGTGTTCATGTTTTAAAGACAGTGTTGCGTTCATAATCGGAGCACAAGTTTTGGAATCTACTTGTCAAACTGAATGTATCTGTTACAGGGTTAGGAGTAGAAAAGATCACAGAATGTAACTTTTCCATTCAGTTGTAAATTCAAGAATAACAACCTAATTATATAATAAATTATCATTATATTATTATAATTCAAGGATTAAAACATATTATATAATACCTATTTACATACACTAATCGCTCTTAGAACCGACTTATCTTGCCTTAATTAGAATATAAGGCAATTAATGTTCTTTTTAATGACACAAATATTTAACGCCTACGGCATAGCTAAAGTAATGGTAAATAATGTAAATGTATCTATGATTTCAAATGTTATCAATAGACTACTAATTATAACTTTCAATATTACAGTACAATAACTGTTCAACCTTCATTAATGTTTAGCTCTACATCATGTACTGCCTAATTCTAAAGTTAAAAGTAGGACCAACAAAGTCACAAGTTTTTTTAGAGCATATGTCGTGAAAGCAGTCGGTCTGTGACAGTTCTAAACAGAGCCATTTGAGGTTGACGCACACTTATCCGCGTCGAACGAATCGAAGTCAAGGAGATCTCACAGAAGATTCGGACGATTCGACGCGGGTAGGTGTGCGAGGATTCATAGGAGTTCATATAAAGAATTCTAAAAAAAAAATTTTTTCGATCCGCTCGGCTCGGATGAGTGTGCGTTCACCTTTATGCTCCGTGCGTCGCCGGCGAACTTTCGACTGTTAGCTAAATTCCCTAACACTACGACAAAGTAGAGGTTTTGAAGATACAGAGACTCAAACTGGCCATGACACGTACACGATTATAACCTCTGTTTTTGAAGAACTGATTCGATTTAATATTACATTTTTTTAAATAATCAGAAATATTGCATATATTTTTAACATAGTTATATGGTTTTAGTTCAGAGTTTTAGAAAAAGTGTTTGAATTTAAAAAATTACGGGTGCCAAAAAGAACTTTTTTAAAATTGAAAAGATATAGCCTATGTCTACAGAATGCCTAATTATACAGAAGTATTCTACTGATGAAATTAGATGAGCAGCTTCGAATTTCATCCCTACGTCCAAAGATTTTTTTTTGTATTGACATTTTTTTTCTGTACCGACTTCTTATTATTGTTATTATCATAGTCATTTTATAATTATTGTCATCATATAAATTAATTTAATCTTGTATAATAAATGATTAATTATTATTATAACGAACACTATCTCTTTGTAATATTAATATTGATTTTTTAAACAAAAGAAGTTTATTTAAACCATTAATTAAGAGGGGAAATCCTTCCATCCATCCATGTTGTAAGTAAGTAAAAAAAATTTAAAAAAGTGTTTGTTGAAAGTGGAATACTTTAACGCATGACTACGCTATTGATTTATAGACATTCCTTTGTTTATTTAACTTAACAGAATTCGAACGAGATCATTAATCTTATATCGAGGCCGTTTCAGTACGTTTTCAGGAATAGGTACAAAAAAAAAAACAACTAATTTAAGCAAGGTCAGACAGCAAATTGTAATGAATTGGTCCTTGAGATTATTTACATAGAATCCTATCGTTACCCGACAACGGTGAAACTAAGTTATTTAATTTAATATTTTTTTGATAAATATGATTAAAACAAGCAATTTTTGTAAGGTAAACCAAAATGAAAATTTTTAACACGATGTTACCCTCCAAGTTAACATTAGAGTCAAATCTCTTATTTTTATATAACTAACGACTCGCTCCGGCTTCGCACGGTTGCAATTAAGAATTAAAGTCGTTTCGTCTCCTACACCCAAACTAACAAACATTCCCTCTATAATATCAGGAATAAAGATAACAATAATAAAAATGTAAAGCATGTGTCTCGACTGCGGTTTGCGTGTCTGTCTGGCTGTATTAAATATCATAAATACAATAACAATATACACATGTATGTACATTTAACTGAAGCCACACCAACACTTCCCAAACCGAGTGAAGTCATATATTTCAATATATAAAACGGATTATCTGAATATAAAAGAAAATTCAATTTATCCTTGGCATATAAGGTTGACAAACTTGTTTTGTGTTTATTAAATTGTTTATTTTTTTTAAACTGTAGATGAAGTATTTTGTAAATCCTTTACTATCTTTATTAGTTTATTATTAAATGAACAATGACTTAAGCTTCTCCAGTGAAATAAGAAAACATAATCTTTTGAGACAAAAACCTTTAAAAAAAATCGGCTTTTGTTCTTTTTAAACGAATCCTTAACAACTTTAATTTATTTTAATCTATACGTAGTAAAACAAATAACTTTTTCGCTTCAATACGGTACGCAAAGAATAATGTTAATTAATACCTACTATAAATATTGCCATAGTCCCAATAAGCTTGTATTTCGGTTAATAAACATACTAATACAACCTTGAATACATAGAAACCATCCAAAATTCCAAAGTATATATATATTCACCACACGGATATCTCAAAATCAACATAAAACCCTCAATGTATGATTAATGTATTTTAAAGTAGATTTTTATTTCACACTAAAAAATATCATTACATTTTTTAAAAGATCATACAAATACACGAGATGGTATACAATTGGTACATTTTATTGATAAACAGCGATATGCTTCAACGTTTCTCCAGTAGGATATTTATGTATCCTTTTCCGTATTAAATTAGGCACGATCCGAACGAAAGATCCCGAGGTCAACGGAATCCTTACTACATCCCTATATTTATAGTTCCTACATATTCTTAAACATCTATAGACATTTTTAATTTCGCTTTGCTGTTTAAGAATTCATCAAATATTTAAAGAAAAAAAAAGGATTTTTAGTTCAAATTTGAGGTTTTTTATTATATGTATTTTTAAACATATTTCAATTGATGAAGATTTAAAATAATACTTTAAATACTATGTATTCTTTAAAAAAAAAATATATATATAATCACTACAGCTATTATAATGACAGCTTATGATACTGGAATAATATGAAATAATTTTTAAAGCGGTTCTATCTATTGGAAGTGTTGATTGGTCGGACGTATTCATTATTGACTCAGCTGTAACGTAAGTATTTGCACTGCACACATAGGCAGTAATGTACAACGCAAACACTTGTTACATTTTATTTCTAGGCTACGTGAGAGAGCACGAGAAAAATGTAGGAAGAAAAATCTTCGCATCAATCAAAAAGGTCATAACTGTTTACAATTATAATTAAGGTTTTTAAAAATCATGTTTGTAGTTTTGACCTCACAGCCGCTGAATGAAAGTTGATACATATAAGTTTTTCTTTGTAAAAGGATTTTAAAGTTTAAATCCTTGTAGAAAGTAAGAAGTGCCAATAGAAACCGTAGCTAAGCTTTACGATGTACAATTTGTAGTGTAAGTTGGCGACCCGCGGGCGGTTAGTTTTATAGGGTTCCGTAAACAGTAGTCCAATGTTAAAACTGTACAATGGATTCTTAATTTCAAGGAAATATATTGCGTCTCGATGTTTAGCTAATAATAAAAACATCCTCACTAGCTAGGTCCTATTAACTTTGCTTACTATACTTTTGTAACAGATTGTATTCCAATGTAGCTCGGTACTTATTACAGAGTAACAAGGTACCAAGGCATAGAATATTACAACTCACGGTTAAATCACATGCCTCAAAGGACACAGTCATTGCATCGGCTTGACTCACGATATGCTTTATACTAATTGAAAATAAATATTATCATATGACCTCATTGTTTAATCCAACCGAAATTTAAGAAAACAATATTTTTCACAGTAGAAATTTTGTAGTTTTGTTTGTGATATAATTTTTTATGTTTCAGTTTTAAAGAAATTTGAGATTGTCTTTAAAACATTAAAATTCCATTTTACTGCACAGCCACGATCTGAACCTATTGAGTCATTGTTAATACTGAACCCTTTAGTGTTTATAGTAAACGAACTCCACGTGCAAGGAAGGCCAGTTTTTTTTTAATTTCATCGTGTACGACCGCGACGTCGAGTCGGCCACATCGGCGACCTTTTCTCGCCACGAACAAATCCTTCTTACCAACACTTTTCTCAATTTTCCTCGAATGCCTTAGTTCGTGATTGAAAAACAACTCTTTTGCTTTGAAAAAATAAACTAAAAATTGTAATAGTTTTACGTTTAGTGCAACTTTATGAAGAAAATGTAAAATGTATATGTTAATAATAATGTCTAAACCTCCTCTTTAAGATGTGTTCCTTTTAATAATTTAATCGAATAACAAAGTGAATAGTTTTAAAATATATAACAAGAAAGCTAATAGTTGCTACATTCCGATTTAAATAAACAAAACGAACTCTTTCTTTTTCCAGCTGAAAATGTTCAGCTTCAAAAGACTTTCCCCTCCCCTCCCTCCTTTAGTTCCCTCCTTCTAGAGCAGTTCATTATCGTAGAGTAACGGAAAAACGAGGAATCCTCGCACAATAGCCATTCGCAAATTAAAAGCCATGCTACGTGACTTTATAGTTTAATTCTCTGATTAAATGTAATGCTATTGTGCAGTCACTGACTTTGATTGTGTACACGTCAGTATCCATAGTGACGATTGTTTTAAAATGAATGCAATCAAATCCACTGAGAATTTATCGTACGGAAAGTTTTAAACGCGTTCGCCATTTTTGCATATGAAAATATTTTTCTCATCCGAAGACAACTAGTCCAGGTTGAATTTTTCTCATTCGAAAACAACTAGTCCAGGTTGAATTTTCGAAATGAATTTTACGCCAAAGGAAAACGTTAAAATCGAGCCGTGCGGTATTTCCCCCATTGTGTCCAAATACCGGCTTCCCGAGCAAATGTTGGAACAGTTTTTTCCTGTTTACTTCCTATGCCTTAAATTTCATATCCAACTTTCGACGGCTTTGTAGGAATATCAATCGAAAGCTTTTCGTAATAATTTCGTAAAACCTTTTCTAAACTCACCCTTCTTTCTAAAAATGATAACGAAGATAGCTTTCATTGGTGACGAAAAATTTTTTTTATCTGTATAACAGGAAAATTAAATATCTCATATTTGTATGGTATCGGAATCGGTGTATTTGACACGAGCACTGCGAATCCATCCCTTTGGCAAGGGTTGGTGCGCATGCGTGTGACGGAGACGAGTCGCCGCAGTCGGTCGCCAGGCGCCGCCACCGACGCGCGTAGCACAGCGCTACGCTCGTAGTCCGTAGCAGACCGTAGCACGCAGCTACGCGCTTCAGCTGCAGTGACGTTTCACGCTATATCGATATGACATGTTTTTATGTAACCTTAAAAAAATCAAACGCTCAATAAATAGTGCATAACGAATTCGTTCTCTTGACAATATAAGTGTTGTTTTTAAATGCAGTGAACGGATTTCAGTACCTGTGACGTGGTAAAAGGATCAGTTCGGTTGTTTCCGAGCACTTTATGTGTAAGTCGTTTTATTATTTTCTTTGTACGTCAAGGTTGAGTCTGAACTGATGTGAGTCACGAAGAGTATTACTTATTAGAGTCGACCTTGGGTCCTTTAATTGAGATACGTATCTTCTCGGTTGCGTACTGTCTGGCTTATGACTGAACGTTAAGACGTGTGCTTTGAAAAGCTATATTAAAAAATGAGAAAATTTTATAGGAAATCTTAATCGAAAGCGGTCGATTACGAAACTAGGAAACTTTGTGAGATCGTGTAGTGAATATTAAATATGCGATGAGTCACCTCTCGGTGCCGGTGTCCCCCGGCTGAGTCGTGTACGATTTCATAATTACATGAGTACGATGCGGACCCTCCGAGGGGTGACGTAGGGAATCGTAAAAATTTATGAGCCTCTCGCTTTGTTATACATGTTGATTGATACGTAAAATAAAATGGTACGACCATAAAAATTATTTCAAATATATAAACTGGTCTATTTGGCTGAGTGATTGCTATCATTTTTTATAAATTTAGAAGTTTCTTTAAATAAATATGAAAATGAATGTTATTTTCACATTTTAAATCTAAACTTTGATCTCACTTTAGATTTCAAAAATTATAGAAAGTTTGTAGTTCAATGGATGTCCGTCAAGTATAGAAGAGATAGTTAAGACCTTCATCTGTATAGAAACTTGCTTTAATTGATTGACGGGTTTTTTAAATTTCATTGTTTTCATGTAATTATTGTCTAACATTACGTCCTTCCCTACTGGGAAATCAAATCAAATTTGCTGACATTGTAATTTGAGTTTAAATTTAGGTTGCGTTGAGGGTAAATTTTTACTGCAAATAATCCATTTGCTAGGGCTGTACGTACTGAAACTGCGTATTAGTGCCTAACAATAATGTGCCCCTACAAGTATAAAAATTTGTTAGCCACAAGTTATCAAAAGATGTTGGAAGATGGAACATTTTTCGAAATTCGTTCATAGATATTTGACCAAAGGGAGACTCCAAAGTTAATTACCACAATTATCCATAGTATTTCATTTTATACCAAAATTTTTTTGCGTTTCTCTTGTTAATCCACGCATGTCTATTCATCCATTCGCGTTTTTTTTTTGTCTTCTGAAAGCTATATATAAGAAATATCGTTGAAGGGAGTTTTTTTTGTTTTATTTTTATTTGGGGAGTGTTCTTAGGAATTGTTCGGTTGATACCTGCAGCTGAATTTCTGAACCGGACTTTGCGTTGGACCTCAAAGTTCCACCCGCATTGCCATGACGTCTAAACATCCACAACTGTACGGTTTACGCGAAATTTCCTGCCTCGTGTCACCACTTTGTGGAGTCAGCTTCCGAAAGCGGTATATTCGGATGGATATATACAACATAGGGGCATTCAAAATGAGGGTTTTCTGCTTTTTAAAATGTCGGCAACGCATCTGCTGACATCTTCGTGTCGGCGGTATCACTTTCCATCAGATGAGTCGCCTACCTATTTGCCCTCTATTGAAAAAAAAATACAACCAGTCTCCTATTTTGCCTGTTAAGTCCTATTGGTACATGTTTCGCGAAACTTTCCTTTTCTTGGACCATTTCAAAACGTGTCGTATCACGAAATCGAAGTCACGAGTACCGCGAGGCATAGTCGGTGACTACAGCTACAGCGACGTAATAAATAGTAATAATTAAAGGTACTTGTCACACCACCAACACTTTAACGAGAAACGAGAGCAAAATAGAGTATGGTGGATATGCGTATGCTATGGCCTGGCGACTAATCTACCGGAACTACAAACTCTCTTTGGTCCACCAATTCGTTTCTAGTTTTTAGTTCGTCTTCTTTTCGCTAACCGTTGGCAGTAGAAAAGGTGCCTTAAATATATTTATATATAAAGGTAGTAATTGTATAAGCAGCGATCGCTTTTAGATTCGCTATTAAAGTTTTACCTTCGTCAAGAACGCAACGGTTACCGCATTTTAATGTCGGGTTTTGAGTTTGACAACATCGGGTTCAATTAAGAAATTGCAGATATTCGTTAAAGCAACTCCTCAAGGCTGGAAACCATTCGCTGTGTGCGACGGTCGAGGATCCCCCTGTCAATCAATGTCAAATTATACATGAAACCTCCGGATTGTAAAACACTATATGGTATTTAATGTTTACTAATTAAGTCACTGCGAAAATTAGTTCAGTACGAGGGGTCAAATGTCTAAATAGGAAATTCTTTGTATCGTTCCAAGGGATACTTATGTGACAGTTTGGTTCCGAATATAATAACTAGAAATCATGTTTAAATTGAAACCTACACTTTCATTTTTTTATTTAGAAACTGTTATTATGATATGCTCCTCTTCTAAAGTAACATTTATATAAAAATGGGAAAAATTGTATACATTTAATCTCATACATTTAATTATAATAATTAAAATGGTTGAGTTATCCACTGACCCCGTGGTTGAGACTTTAAATTTTGATTTCAATCAATCCCAAAACAAAGAGGGCCGTTATTATTAACGTTAAAACAATTGACACGGACTAAGGGCTAGAGATGGGCAAACAGTAATTGCCCCGGGATTGG
Organism: Choreutis nemorana; assembly: GCA_949316135.1. Taxonomy (NCBI): domain Eukaryota; kingdom Metazoa; phylum Arthropoda; class Insecta; order Lepidoptera; family Choreutidae; genus Choreutis; species Choreutis nemorana. The sequence goes on from OX438598.1 coordinate 10,125,923, forward strand.
ATGTGCGATTGTACAGAGAATAACAAGTGGTGTATCACAAACGTACGTACGGACATTGTCCGCTCCGGGCGACGCGCACCGACTGTTCCCAGAAGTGATAATACAGATGGTCTAGTCACACACAGCCGCCTTGGATGGAAAGCCATTTTTTTAATTCATACCTGTTTTAAGCAAGGATTTTTTCTGAATGGAACCATTGCATCAGAGGCCCCGGCCGTGACTGAGTTTTGTCTAGTCCAGGGCCTCGACTTCATTACAATCAGACGACATTGTGGTGAAGTTTGAAATGCTTGTCTTGAGTATTACTATATATATAAATATAAGTTAGTAGTTACCGTAGCCTATTGGCGATCGAAAACAAAGATACGGTGCACGCGATGTTATAACTTTCCATTCCTTCATAGAAATCGTCTAACTAAACTTACACGTAAAAAAAGAATCAAGAGTGGTTAAATTGCTTTTTTAGGCAAAAGGTTTAAAATAAACCGATGTAACAACCAACCGTATCATAATGCCTAATAATTGTTAGTTACATAAAAAATAAAATAAAATCAATAAATATGTAATATTGATAATGAGTAAATGTATTGGTACCATGAAACACCTGCAGTTCAATGTTGACAGCTCACATTTGACCAGCTCACTAGCATCACCATCCATCATTTAGTTTCAAATGTAGATATCAAGTGGCTGTAGGTAAAGTGATAAACCGAACGCTTGTAGGACGGACAACAGACACCCCACGGCTCGGTGCGGCAGTGTTTAGAACGCCATCAATACACCCCTGTTGGTCAGTCGACCGAGACACACCGCTCCAAAGAATACAGAGCCGTTTTATTTTCTATCGATTTTTTTTAAACTTGAAATGGATACAAATTAATGTGTGAGCTTCTAGTTTTAGTAATAACTTATTTAATGATTAGTTTACTCATAAAGTATCGTTTTTGGATGTTGTATTCTTATTTATTTAGTATATACCATATCGTTGCTTAGCACCTGCGATACAAGTTCTTACGATACTTTATGCAGGGCTGAGTCAATGTGTGTGTCGTGATGTGGTTAATTATTTATTTATTTAATGTTGATGCTTATTGCTAATAACATTATTACATTTTTTATTAATTATCTGTTAAACTGAATACTAAATTGTTGTATGTTCGCGTCAATAAAGTGAACATAAGAAAGTAATATTTCAATCCAAGCTATAATATTCTTTTCATGATTCCCTCGAATTTTAACAGTCGAAAAACCAGAACAATACGCCAGTTTGAATGTTCAATACAAGTTAAAAATGTCGCTTTATTTTTGATTTTCATAATTCTTTTTTTAATTAAAATTAGTTTCCTGTCCGTTGTATCCCGTGTGTAAGCCGGGCACGTACGCCTACGATCGTTAGCACGGTCATTGACTCGGGCTCCGTCCTGCCCTGCAACCTGCAACCCTCGCTAGCCCTATTGTTTCCACATCAATCCTATTACCACATCATATACGCACGAAACTCGTTTTGCCTAATAAACTTATAAACCCCGTTCTTACAATCATAAAATAAATTGCTTTAATTTTCCTTTTCATATTAAAAGTTATTTTGTATCGTCTCGTTTCAATAACTAAAACAGATTAAACATTGACAGGTTATTGTCTACCTACGCCATTCGTATCTCTACTTACTGACATCAGTTGTTAAATATGTATTAAAACGGTTCTTAAACACCAAGATCCTGTACAATGAAATCTTGACTAACGTATCGATGTACTGTCTTGAAACAAATTTTTGAAAATCAATCCTCAAGCAAAAAAAAAGGGAATAAATCTTTGTATGAAAATGACTAAAGTGCTGCTTCGTCGAGTCGCCTACTACTATATAAACCAATAGTTATATCCCAAGATACAGAGATGTATTAAAACAAATGTTAGTACTGCAGGTGCTTGTTGTTATATTAACACTAGCTGACCCGGCAAACGTTGTTTTGCAAATATAAACAAAATGTTAAAGGTGGACAACCCTTATCACTAAGGGGCATGAAATATAGATGTTGGCCGATTCTCAGACTTTCTCAATATGCTCACAAAATTTCATGAGAATCGATCAAGCCGTTCGGAGGAGTACGGGAACGAACATTGTGACACGAGAATAATATATAAGATGTATGACAGTTACAGCTTCAGGCCAATAACTATGCAATTAAATCCCGGCTACTCAGTTATGTAACTAGTTAATTATAGTTAAAAGCTGTAAAATACTAAACCTAGTTAAATCTGTTTTAAATGGATTCCAGCCTTTTAGCAAAAATAGAGAGAGAGCCAAAAAGAATTATGGAATCGGTTTTATAAAAGTAAAATGGAAAATTCAATTATTTTTCGTGTTTCGTTTCAGGTGACTGCGATTTTGGCTCTTTTCTTCACAATCAACTTTCAAATTGTGAGTACACTTTACATTTTATCTTTAATTAATACAAAACGTTTAAACTTCCTACCTAGGTTATGCTTTATTTGCTTATTTTCATAGACGGAAAAAAAGAAAAAACACAACTGTTGTGTTTTCAACAACAACAAAAAACTTTTCTTAACAAAGTTCTGTACACATAAGTTTGAATGTAAAATTTTAACTGTTTTTCATGAAATATTTTGTTTTATAATTTTGTCATCCTTCAGTCCCGACATGGTTAACCTTTTTTTTACTCCCTAGTTCAGAGACAATCCGTCGCAAAAAAAGTTATAGGAACTTAAATCCTTTTCGCTCTATAAACTTCTATAAAAAGAATAATACAATTACGCAACTGAAGCGGAATATTGTTTGCAACAGAGCCTATAAAGTAATAGGATTTTCCGAAACATCTTACAGAACACTAACTCAAATAAGCAACACGTCACCCCCTCCCACCTCGACCCCTCCCCCCTGCCCCTCTTCCCTCCTACATTCACGCCACCCATCGAGACAGACGTGTTTGCAAATTATAACTTTAATACGAGGATTCCTCCACTCTCCTCGGGACATTGTTTTATTGTAATTTACATATATTTGACGTGTGAACGTTGATGAAACTGTAACTCGCACGTTTCAGTCCGGGGGGGGGGGGATCGTGAAACATCAGCCTCGTAATTAATTAGCCTGAAAATTCAAAGGCTTAAATCTTAGCAGACGTTTGTACCACAAATTAAAGAGACACACGTGATAGTATAGTATCTTTGATCAAAAACCAAACATTGAGGATAGTGCTTGCAAAAAATATGTAATGTATTTTAAAATAATTGTATATTTCTTATGCAGTGCGGTAAAATGATATGTATCATTTAATTGACCAAATTTTCTACGTTTATTGATTAATATTTTTGAAATAAAACTAATGTTTAGAAAACGTGATGTTTGTAAAAATTATGTCAAATGAGAGAGATGTGCTTACAAAACCTATTTACGTGAAATTAAAACGGCAAAATATTTTTTACAAAAGAAATGAGATATTCTGTGAATTCAATTGTATTATTTTTTTGTTTTCAAGGAAATATCAGATTTCACAGATTTAATATGTAATGAAGCCGGACTGAGACGAAACGAGGATTACTAGAGTATCCTCCGATATGATGAGGAGGGAATATTGAAAGCGCGCTTATTGAAAATGAGGAATTTCATGGTAAAAAAAATTGAGATGGAATTTCGTCATTTATTCCGTAGAACATAATATAACAAAAGGAATTATTGCCTATGGATTTTATGTCGCTTTTAAATTATAATTTTTCTATTTAGTATTACTATAAGTATGTTACTTTAAATTTTGCATCCAACTTTGAATGGATAATTATTGTTTTTATCTTACATTGACATAATTGATTGTTTTCTTTGCCACAATGCGTTTACATAATCAAGCTAAATCATCTTATGAGAGTGACATCATAAATCTATGTATCACTTTTTAGTGGAATTTATTTATTTTATTAACTGTGAAAGATGCAATTTCAAATGTACTTCGCTTTCCTAAAGAAAAAAGTTATGACGTTGATAAAGGTCGCTTTTAATCTTTAGTCATGAAATCAAATCAAACTCGTGTACATAAAATAAGTCTTGGATAGATGGAGGTAGCATATCAATATTTAAGAAAGTAAAATAAGGTAGCAGGCAACATCGAAGATGTGCAACAAGTTGGTTCCACCATTTTATTCAACTGAAAGTCATATATGTAATTTCATCAATTAGATGTTAAATAGAAAAATCATCTCAGGAACTAAAACCTTCCTGTAGCCCATAGGTTCAGTTAAGTGTTGTGTGTGAGCCAAACATTGACATATCATCTCCATATGTAACAAACATCTAAACAAATAAAATACATCGTCCGCCTACTTACAATTCATGACGCATCCCACTCTTAACGGAATACAGTAATGCGGGTTTTATTTTTTATACATATAGACAGCTTAAGTAGGTTTTAGGAGATAGTTTATGAGATCTTTTCGAGGTCAATGAACTGCGAAAGTGGAAATCCAAGTAAGTAGGTATAACAAAGGGAAGTGAGTGGGCACTGTGCCTTATCTTTATTTGATGTTCAGTTTTGACGGAGAGCCAGAAACACTGGAAGGATTCGCTTCACTTGAATCTGTAGTAACTGTCAAAATAACAGATTTTTTATTTGCAATCGTTGGCGTTTCTGTGGTCAAAACTAACATTCGAACCTTACTATTGTTTTGCAACTTTTGCCGCTGTTGAGTTACAGATTTTCAGGTTATTTTTCCAACTCGTGAACCAATGGAAACGAAATCATGCACGTTGGATGTTTTTGTAAGGTTTTATTGCGAAACTTTTAATAGCAGCGCTCGTGTCGCAATAACAGTTTAACCTTGACAAATGGAACGGTTCGACGGGATGGATCTCGATAAAAATAAATTCTAATATCCTCCCTCTGTGTCTTAACACGGCGATGAGGATGAAGCTCCCGTGGCGGTAATTTACTCTCTTCCCATATATAGGTGTCAGCGCTTTCACTCCCCTAGGTACTATAGGCGCGTTATTTCTTCGATTTCTCCGCAACCAGGATACCTATTAATATTACTTTTTACAATGGCCGTTCCAATGGAGAGTTTGGGAGGGTTTTTTGTATCAGGTGATATCTCTTGCTCTGTGAACAAAAACATTGTAGTTATGAGTAGAATGGCAAGATCTTATGATGAGCAGGACAGCAGGTTTCATTTCCGGGTTTTCAAAATTATCTTTAGAATATTTTCCAAAATGATAATGTTAAGATCTATAGTTTAACATTTATTGCTTGTTTTTTATAAACGATGATCAATAAAAACTTTGTTAATCGACAGTAATTTATATTTATGAAAATTATACAATGACGGGAGTTGACGAAACCTATATTAATCTTTTATATAACGTTTCCATCTTGTATACATATACTTATGTATGTATACTGTAGCACATTGTATAATGATCTTATTTCACATTGTTACAGTGAAATATTTTCTTTTCAACTGAAGTTGTAAAAAACAACGACTTTTTCGTTAGAGGACCTACTTGGAATGTTACAGAATAAAATAGCGTCCTGTGGGATTCCTTGAGTTTGCTATGATGGGTTTCTCTTCTTTATGATATTTCTTTGTACATCCACCATCTTGGTCCGCGATAAACGTATGACGATTTCATTTTTCTATTTGTTCGTATAGAAATTATATTTTTAATCGACTTCAAAGAAAGAGACTTTTAAAGTTTTTTTTATTTGAACGATAATAAACCTGATATGATCTTTTGAGTTAAAATGAACTAAATGTCTTGATGGTAAAAACTTGATGGTCAGTCATGACAGCAAAAGTCTCTTCTAACTAATCCATGAAGTGTCAGCCACGCTTAGCACAAAACGAAAGATCAAGAAGTTAAATGCCAACCACTTGAATGAATAATGTGCGAAAAAGAACAATAAGGTAAATAAATCCGATACCTCTTTGATGTGCCGCATAAACAATAATCGATTTCTTATACAGTCAAAAGGGCACATGTGAGAATATTATGCAGGGGAGACTCAACAAAGCTTGCCTTATACCATTCCCGTACCAAATAACCTAACTTATTTACATACAATTCCTGTTGTATCGGTGCCGACTGAACGCAGATTTATTATCAACATACCCACGCTAGTACCCCATAGAGCGAGTGAGTTATGTATCGGATATATTTTTGGTTAGATTTATTTCAAGTACTTTACTCTGATAAGGCTTTTGCGGGTTGATTACCGGCTTAATGTGATGGGTGAGTGTGATTTTTTTGTTCTTATTTAACTACGTAACATTTCCATTTAAATTGTATAAAGTATGCATATATAAACGTTTTTAAAAGTATACATTAAAAAGGTAATTTTCTTCTATCATGTAGCTTACGAAAATATTTTCGTCAACTGACTAAAAGTTTTATTCGTACTTTGCGTTGTAATAATCACATTAAGATCTTTAAAATAATGTTAATTCGGTCGTAACAATCCCTCGTTGGATTTATAGCTGCAATCTGACTATAATCAAGCAGAATTACAAACTCCGCTCAGACTCACTACTAATCTGTTTATTATGAAGTAGAATGCATTTACACTTCACATTTGCGAATCCTAACTTTATCACTGAGGCCTTACGGCTGAAAGTTGTCTGAACTACAACAAGCAGTAACCACTACTTCGGATTAGTTTGAGTGTAGTTCGGTGCATACGACAGAGACGCAGCTATTTACGTATATATGCGTCCTAGTTGCTTTCGCAAGGGTTGCAGTACTAAGGTGTCCTAGTATCAGTGTGTGTTAGGTTATGTCCTGCAAGTATGGAGACCGAGTCGTAAACCAACCCGCAGATGGACCGCGTATCGACCGTCTGTCCCATAAGCGAACATGCATCACGCCTGCTTATGGTATTAACACACCTATTGCTGTTTGTTCTCAACTGATCCACTCATAGATTATAATTGTGGTCAGCCAAAAAGCGCCAATGTAGGTTCTATTACCAAGTTTTTTTTGTTCTGCAAAATGTTGGCTTTTTTCTTAATTAACATGTTAGTTAAGCTTATCAAGTGACATCAATCTAGTGCAGTATTGTTTAGATACTATGAGTATATCGACAATAAGATTCATTATTACATATCTTTCTATGGTTGTAAAAGTGTTATACATATAGGTAATTAGGTTTGTACAGCTGCAACTTTCAACGTTTTAGTAATTTGGTTGGATGGATGCCAACTTATGCACTGATGATCATTTTTCATGATGACTGTTTTCAACGAGCTGATCCATCATTTAGTAGCCTATTGTACTGATTTACTTACATTTTATACTGCACTATCGACTTCCAATGTTTTCTGTCTGTCTTTAGATAAACAAGAGTAGATCTATCCATCAGTTATACACGATGGTAATTGAAATAGACCGCTGTTTTCATGACTGAATGAATGGGCTTTTAGTTAAATAAAAATAATGGATATTACAGCGTAGCTAGTCATTACACATTAGATTACCGTCGACACAGAGGCACGTTGAAATATTGAATTACAATGTACGTCGGGAAACAGCAATATAAAGCCATTCGCAATATAATAAGGGATCCATTCGTCAACGTCGCAATCAACAACGACACAGAGCGCTCATTAAATTCGATCGTGCAGTCGACAGATGCGAGTGGACAAACGCCATTTTACCCCATTACCATGCTAACAGGCAAACGAGGAACTTTCACACACACAAACACAGCAATAATTTGTATATTTGCTTATCGCGCGTTCATAACTGAATACCCTAATTTTTTTCTAAAGTTTATACAAATCAACTTTCTTCTTCTTTGTTAAATATATCACTTCTTTGTAGAAAATAATACAATCCCTAAATGGATATACGAAGTTGACCTCGCTCCTAAATTAAGAGCAATTATTTTTACTAAATCATAATTTGCAAGGACGAAACAGGCGACAAAGTAATCTTGGATCTCATTAAAACTTAAATCACGGCTGGTACTGATTGTTCTGCGATGGACTTGTTGCTATCCCAGAGGTGGGTATTGGAGGTGAATACCTCTGGTAATATCGGACTCGAACTCACCGCTACATTATTCCGCCTGATTCCTTGAATGATGCCATCATCATATCTGCTATTTACCTGTTGACCTTTGAAAGGTGTAGGTTTTCTATGGAGCTTTTGTAATGTGTCGGTCCATACAATAACTTGAATGGCGATACAAATATTTTCCACACAAATAAACTCTTGCTTACACCGTTCATCCAAGCAAAAATATCCTTTCGAATTTTCAGTCAAATAGGGTCTGAGTTTTCACGATTAGTAGACTGAATTTTACATCTACTTCCTGATGTTTGTTACGTTTATTTCTCTTTATATTTCCGCCATGAACACTGGTCTAACGGAAACCCTTTTTCGGCTGAACAGTGAATTAGAGGCTCAAAGAAAAATCACCAGCGTTTCGTTTTCGAGGCATTATTGCGTTAACAAACAGAGCCCTGACAAACGAGCGTTTCCATTGACCGCCTGCTATAACGGACACCAGACGTTGGTATTCTGTAAATCAACCATTCTTGATGATGAAATTTCAGAAAAGACGACAACTATTACGGAATTTTCATCTTCAACTTGATTTTGTAGGCATGGTTGATATTTTTATTGCTTGCACCAAAGATAGCAAAAACAAACAAAATGTGCATTTACATCACACAGAGTGTGAGATTCCTCAGCAATGCTACGAGGTTACATCTATCTATCATAGTTAAAAGTGAACTATATGTAAAGCATCTCAGTATATTTCCGTTTCTTTAACGGATACCTGTACACCTGCTCAATTTTGTTCGACTATCCATCTGTTTTTTCGGATTGATCATTAAAAAAAATCAATGAACCAGTATAAACCCTACCCTGCAATTTAATATAACGCTGGTTGTGAGGTCGTAGTCGGGAGCAACAAAGCGCCAGAAAAAAAATGCTTATACCCAAAGTTCTTGGTCACTGCGATAATCTCGAATTTTAAATTTAGTCGAAAAATCTTTCAAAGTAAGCTTTTCCTACAGAATAGTCCCTCTTTCGACTCGAATAAAGAATGGCTCGGACGTCACAGGAAGTGCCAGTGGCTTTTGGATATTTTCCTCCTCCTTTTTTATTATTCCGAAGCCTTATTTTTTAAACATTTCACATCACTCCGAGTTACTCCACTTCAAGTGGTTTCCTGAATAGAGGTTTGGGTTTCGAAATGTGTCCCGACAATCTTGGAGAATTCTCAAGTGATAAATGTTTTTTGTTTTTAATAAAACATGCTGGACAAAAGGCGCTGACGTTTCTCGTTCTGAAGATATTCATGATACAGTGTATTCGATTTTTAACCCAGTATCAAAGTTAAATGTTGGAGAACTTAGCAATTTGTTTTTTTAATTTAATCGTACCGACTCCGATAAGTTATCGCACCAATCAAGAAACCTAGCTCGATTAATAGAAACCTAGCGCTTATCCTTTAGTTTTTGGTATCGTGAATACCATGAATAACAATACCGTACCGAATAGATCTTTTAAATGAGCGTATTTTGTGTCAATTTCAAAAGTTGAAGCAAATATGCACAGAAACCTAGCTTAGTTGACCCAACATTTCGGTAAGTTTGAGAGGAGCTATTTGACCGATTAAGAACAAAAATTCAATAACGGACCGTTCAAAAGTTTGTTGGCATCTGAATTTTTTTTCATTGAAAGTGTTTATAAGTGGCTGCTGTTTCCCGCTTACTTGAATCTGAAAAAAATGTAGTACAAATGAAGTTTTCACTTCCGTACCTTATTTAACGTTCTGTTATTGTGTATTGTGTGAGCAGGACAAACAATTAGCTCGACCCCGCCGTCGACTAACTCGTCTTTATTCTGGTTCATTATTATGCAAATATCCTTTCACCGTGTAGGTAAGGTGGCTACATATTTGCTTGCTGGAACAATGCCCAATTTGTTAAGTGATTCATAAAACATTTTAATTTAAACAAAACTTGAATTTAATTAATTGATGTAAATTGACCTATTTTTGATATAACATACCCTAAATATGTAATTTGTTTTTAAAACATTTACCTGCAATTTGCAACCAGAGTAATAGTTAAAGTTACTCTTCACTCTAGGACATGGTCTGTCCTACTGCAATTCATTTCAATACGCTTAAATTTAAATTTACATGCAACACACATCGGCACAGTCACTTGGAGTTTTTTTAGAAATACTGTATTATGATATCGATACCTAAATAAAATGTTATTTATATAAAAGACGCTTAAATGCTCAGTCTATAATTTAATCGCTTTGGATATTTGTAACACTACATTTTCAACGATCACTAGTTATTATCGTTAATTTCGAGTTCGGGAAGAGGTAATTCGGGGTCCCCTTCACCCCTCCCGCCTCGTAACCGATATCTTTAACTTGTTACTTATCGGGTTGTTAATAAATCTCTCAATGCAAAGTGAGTAGGTACTCGGGCACGCTATCTGATCTGTTTTTGTTGTCAAGGGTGTTTAGCTACACTTGTTAACGATAAATCATATCGATAGAGCAGAAACAATGAATTCCAATCCAGTACGTATTTATTTTAAATTTTAAATCCGGATACAGTATTTAAGGTTTTATTTTTAAAGTTATCATCGTCCCTGGGATGCAGATGCTTATTTCAAATAATTAAAAAAAAACAATGAACGGAATGTTTAATATGTACTGCAAAAATAAAACGTAACACAATTACGTTTACGAAACAATAATATTTGTGAATCACACACCTACCTCCCCTTTTGAGAGATTTCGGGACGTGTCGTGTATTTGTTTAATATTTGTTTTACAAATGCGACAGAGAGGAACATTTCACTCGCATGAGTATGTATGTGCAAACAAAGTAACGGCACTCAACTGAAATTATGCCATTTCGTGTATAAATTATTCCTGCATCCGCACACTTACGTACATACATGTTGATCTATTAACGCTTCACAGAACACGTTCATTGTATTAAATTAAATATAATATTTTATTAAACCGAAGCAACGTGTGCAAATTAATGAAACTAATATGTTTCATGTAAACACGAGGTGGAAGCTTATAAAGTTATGTAATAATTATTGTGTATCTCGTGTACCTACGCGTTTGGTTTACTGAATAATTAAATTACTTGTTATATTCACTTGAATTAAGAAAGAAAAAGTTTTTATTATAATTAAAGGTGTTGTTTTATTCTCACTCTTTAAACAATATGAGATTTGAAGTTCTTTTATTGGATTTTCAACCTTCAACCGCTTTTATAAGAGTGGCCTTTGTTTTGTATATAGCTCTCGTTAGTCCAGTAGGTGACAGTGAGTAAATGAGTCTCCGAGGGTGTCACTTAATTAAAAATATTTGGTCCTGTTCATTAATTTTTTGCTTATACACACAGGTCACAACGTAATAATTTATGAGAGAAAAAGCAGTTTTGTGAAAACAAATTTAATCACAAGGTGCAAATTTAAATTATTTCAGTAAAAACGAAAGCATCTGAATCTTTTAATAAAAATTAACGAACGTATATAAACATAGAAATAATGAATCGCAATAAGAAGACCCGGCAAAAGGACAAGTTAACTGAATTTTTAAGATACTAATGTGATGTGATAAGGTGAGGACATTGCTGAACACCCCTAACTTGGCACTTCGTCTAACTTCGGCTAAACTACCCCCTTACCCTCCCCCCTCTCGCCCCCTGGCGTCCGTCGGCCAGAGCGAACGCCGCAAACTCCATCCCCCCCGGACTCTTTCAGATATTGTTTTCAAACTTCAATTTGCGACATTTCCTCTAAACCTATTCGAAAGTAATAGACAGGCTAAAGAATTTTATCCTCAGAAAGTTTTGTTGGATGCTTCCGTTGGGAGACATACTTGAAAGTGAACGTGTTAGATGGTAGGTAGGTTTACATTACTGCTGTAAACAAAAAAAATACTGATAATCAAGTATGGACTTTTCTACAACTATGTTAGCTGATAGGGAAACTTACCTTTTACTTTCCTTTTATTTACTACTTTCAAACAATAAAATTAAAATTAAGGTTAAAGAGTTTATGTATGTCTTGTTCCTAAATAGAAAAATCTACAAATTTCGTTAGTATTCCATTCCCAAGATATATACAGTGACCTCAAATTACGATTGACGTTAAAATTTACATGAACCACCGCCCCGGCCCGGCGGCACACCGTTACAACTGCTGAACGAAATATAACGAAACAAATTAAATTCGCAGCATCCGCTCTTAATGATATACCAAGCCTAAAGCAATTTAATCTAGGCAGGGTTTGGAAATCATTTAGCTCGGCGGGAGTGGAGCCAAGTCCTTGAGTGGAGCGCTCTTGACCTGATGCAAGCTGCAGTAGCCCAAGATTCACGCTGCAGTCAGCTTTTGCTAGCCGCCGGCGTCCTTGCGGCGATACTTTATCGCTTTGCCAACTTGTCACGTACATTATTCACTGCGTTCTGGAGCACTTGGCTGCTGCTTCAACTCGGAATTATGCATATTCTTCAAGCTGTATTAAAATCACTACGCCAACTAAAATGCTAACTGAAACAACTTATTATTGTGAACTGCATTTTCTATCAGTCCTCAATTAATACGATACTGTTTTTAAGCTTAGTTAAGTGTCATTAAGTTTTATTCTAATGCGAAATATTATATTGTTTTTTTCTTTCCTTGTAAATTAGAAGAAATTAAAATGTTAAATGCTAGTATTTCAACCAGTGAATATCTGTATTGCTGTCCAAGTGTGGAGAAAGTGAAATACGACGATTATGGCTGCTCTTTTCGTCAGCTCCCAAGTAACTCAATAGAACCAACAGTAACCGTACTAGAATTTTACTGTTGGAAGATTCAGCATTCCATGTATCATTTTCATCATTTCATTCCTCATCAGAATTTGTTATAATTTTGACTTGACACTAGCTAAATAGTCAAAGTTATTGCCATCGGAAAAAACTGGTCATGTTTTGACGTACTACGTAGGTTTCTATTTCTGTTTTGCATTGGTTTGCGACTGCAGCCAGCTACAGACTCCAGGCGCGCCACTTTTTTCATTGTAATAAACATAGCCTATTTTACTCAGGGATAATGAAGCATTCTAATGGTGAACGAATTTTTGAAATCCGACCAGTAGTTTTTGAGTTTATTTATTACAAATATACAAAAATCTTTTGTTTCTTTTCTCTCTATTATATTAGTGTATATAGACATTGAGATTATCGTGAATGTGATGCCTTTAATATGTATCCTATTATATCCACCAGTCATGATAATAAGGTAAAGGTAATCCTTTATCTTCAGTAAGCAGGTACAGACGGGCATATGAATTAATTATTTAATTGATTGATCAAATGTATTCAAGTGTATATGGTATTCCAGCAACGTTCTGTGTAAACAATTAATTAATGCAACGTGTCGGTCAGTAAGCGTTCACGGTAATGCAATATCACGAATGATTTAACCGCATCATTGTTTACAAACCATTTTAAACACAAAGCTCTTAAACTTCATTTGAAATCATGACAAAAAATTATTACATATCTTTAATTTTTATTAAACAAATCTAAAAATAAGTCCCCAAACTAGAATACTAATTAAAATGGTTAGAGTTGTTTCTACATACATTCTTTTAAATTGTTGTTTATATAACATTGGCGCTCGTGTGAAGCAATCCCCCGTTTATAGCTTCATTTAGAGGGGATAAAGCGTTCTTTAAACCTGGTAAGTGCTTAAAGAGCGGTCCTTATTAAGGCGTGTACACACACAGGGTCCCATTAACAACAGGTTTTATTTTTAACGAATGAATGACACGGCTCGAGCTCGCTTTTCCGATCCCGAGGGAAACTACATCGTAGCAATTCGCTTTAATCACTTGATGCCACGTACAATGCTTTGACGATTAACTGTGGATCATTTCCATTATTAGAACGTCTCTTTACTTCCCCCAATCTGTTATTACGGCTGTTAATAATGTTTGAGCGGTAATAAATAACTACTTACGTTATTTAGGAGCAGTTTAAATACTTGTTTCGATGTTGGCGACGAAATATAGTATGTTAAATGTTGAAAGATACTATGAGACCTTGTGCTTGTGTATTGTTCATATAAATTAATTACTTACATTAAGAAACAAAGCACTCACATGTATTTTTCCAAAATACTTTTTAAAAATGTAGCAGTGGCTTGTATCCAATATAAAAAACCAATACAAAAGTCTGTTGTCAACTTGAGTTATTAACAGAATCCATCAAATATTGGCCTAAAGTTGTAGGTATACTAAAGTTCTGTTCCCTTTATTGAAGCTTTCTGTTGATCTGGACTACATAGACAAATATTAATCTAGTCTAACAATATACCTGACATGGCGGTATTTTTTGTGCCTATAGTAAATTTATCAACTCATTCTTTTCTTACTGATAATGAGTTTATACTAGACTGATAGAAGTATTATATAAGACATTTTATTGCATCAACCAACTAACTCCCATACAAATTACTTTATAAGCAGCCTTGGCTGAAGGAAAATTGGAAAACTTCATACCTACATCACTTTGTTTACGAAGACAATATAATTGATTTACATATTTGTATTTCATACAATGTAGTAGTAAGATATTTCTGCCGAATCTACTTTACCAAGATAGCAGGATTATAAGTAAATTATTGTTGTGTCCTTTGATGTATCTGCCTTCGTGAGACGAAACATCCTCAAATGTGACCGAATCGTAAATGTAAAGGTAAAGTTATCGCATGTTCTCTTTTATATTACCTTCTTTGTTGATACGATCAAAGTGTTCGATCAAAACTGTCATACGGTGTAAATAAATAAATATGTTGACTGTAGACTAATTCCATTAAGTAACTTTTATAAGGTTCGTATTGCCGATGATATATAAGAGAATCTACATATATAGACTGAAAACCTTAAGAATCTTAAGATAAAAATATATATATTTAAGAGTAACTTTTTCGGTATCGGTTAAAAATATCAGCCGACACAAAAGGAGGAGGGGCTTCAATTCGTCCGGGACTTTTTTTTTGATAAAACGAAGCATTTTTGCCAAAATGTATCTTCAGGATAATTTTTATTTCTTTGCCAAATTTTATACACGAGTACCTATGTATATCCTTTCAGCCGGCGATCAAACTTTCAGCGGTTGGGGCGTAAAATTGTAACAGAGTAGTTTGTTTTTAGTTATATTGCCATTTTTAATAATAGTATGAATTTTAATTAAATATCAATGAAACGGATCAAAGAACTTAACATCTTAATAAGAGCAATAGAATTGTAACCCTCAGGCATTCGCTCCGCTGAAACATAACTCCCAACTTCCCTGAGGAATACATTATTGAGTCAGCGGAGAAGCAACAGTTATCCAAATTGTCTGCATCTACATAATGCGAAGCATTCAAATCTTAAGGTCAGCGCTCATCTATGACCCCGTGAAATACGCAGATGCATTGCACGAAGCATCGGATTTATTTTCATGGATATTCGACTTCCATTACGTACTTAGCCATCAAGTAAGTATCGTAATATGGACGGGCAAATGATTTTAGTGATTTTGTAAGTGAGTAAACGATAAAAATTGTTTTTCTTTAGATTTTTTCAATTCATGTTCGAGTTTGTCTTAAGACTTTTTTCGGTTTCACAAAGAATAATTCTAATCTAAATAGTAAGTAACGGTCATCAAAATATTTATTTTCCATTAACTCTATTGGTCTTATGTATTAGTAAAAAATAAATCCAGGGTATTATTTTACCTGAAGGCTGGCGATCCCTGCGAGGATAATTTTAATATCTCTAATAGGATCCTTAGGGATTAACGCAACCACGATCGACCTCATGATGTCGAACTGTTCTATCGTTTTGCTTTGTAACTGTAATCCTTTTTAGGGACACTAATCCTAACAATATAATATTTGAAGCTGGACTGTTTGAAAGTTCATGAAAATTATAATTTTAATACTTTAAAACCAAATGGAACGTTTTTTTATTTTTATTTATTTAGTACGCAAGCAGAATTCAAAACAGTGTTATCAATAGGGTTTCAGTAAAAACCTAACTTATGACTGAATTGTATTCTTACCTAAAATTAAAAAATGTCGGATTGTTTTATACATATTTAAACTTTAAAAGATGACAAGGAATTGAAACGGTATAATATTGTTTATGAATAATCAGTTTTATTAGGTATCAACATCATATATTTTCATGGTGATCTCGACGTTACCAAACACATACATAACTCGTGATGAGATCCTGTTAAAATTGTTATTGATGTTGATGATGAACGCAGCATATTGTACTGATTCGACCTGTATACTTTATTGTACCGCGTGACGTGGCACATTACTGACCGTACGCCATGTTGCTTTGTTTCTTACTGAGGATGATTTATCTTTATGTCTGCGATTACAAATTAATAGATATTTTCACATACGCTACATATCTTATGCGTAAGTCTTTTAATATATCCGATGTTTATCCGACACTTATCTTCAAAACGTGTGGGTGTTATAGTAGTTTGAATCTTTTTTTTTTTTTTGATAGGCAAAAGGTAAAATTACAAAAGTAAGTTTTGGATATAAAATATTGTATTCTGAATATTAACCAAAGAAAGGAGGTTTCTTGCCGGATTCTTCCCCGTAGAAATAGTATTCCAAACCGGCGGTAGAAAAAAATATGTCGATTTAAATCTATTCGAATAAAAACATTTCGACTTTGACTTTAAAGGGCAAATGCTCGTTTCATATTAGGCTTTTCTATCTTATGTTGATTTTGAGATTAAGCTTTAAGCCTTTTATCTCCTACAACAACTAAACAACTGGACTTAAAGGGAAACTAATTGAAACTTTTTGGTAAATTTTGTTTTTTTTTTTTTTGGTAATAACTTTCTCGATACTCGGTCTTTCCTTTGTTACTGAAGCCTGCGGTATGCCAAGGGTGTGTTCCGTGAATTGCTTGACCGCATAAGTCGTGGCGTCGGTATTATGTGGCCGCGGTCACTCCTCAGGCCGCAATGTGTAATGCATACGGGATATGACTGCAAATACCTACTACTACTACTCTACTAATGTTATACATTTTAACTTCAGCTGTACTTAAAGTTATACATTACGGCTTGACCGTTAAAAGTTAGTGTTGGAACGTTTATTGTTTTTTGTCTTTTACAATGTTTATTAAAATAAATCGATTTAAATTAAATTTACTAAGGCAAGGTAGAAACGCTCCCGCTTCAGCTATTATGTACAAAATACCCTTAAATGCCTTCTTCGATGTAATATGTGTACTCATGCTTACGATCCCTTAGAAAAGCTTTTGATGGGCCGTGAGTGACGTCATTATACTCGTATTTGTATGTGATTCCCTAACACCTCCCCCTCTCTTTGCCCGTTTCCTCCCCTGTTGCCTACTTCCTCTCTATGGGACGCCAATGTGAAAGCTCTGACCGAACATATCTCGAATGCACTGTTCGATCGTTAAATGTAATCGTTAACGTATCGAAGAGCTCGTATATTCAAAATTATAATATAGCATATAACTTTATCACGACACACATATTAACTCAGCCCTATAGTACCTAAGACTGAAGAATCTTGTGTTATAGGTACTGAGCAACTATATGCTATAAACTACATAGATAAGAGTACTACACTGAAGACCGGTAAGCGAAACAATGCGTCTTGCAAATAACACAAAGCCCCGCCCCCGCCGGGATTCGAACCCAGAACCTCTGGTGTAGCAGTCGGCTGTTTACACCACTGCGCCACCGAGGTCGACAATAGATTGCTACTGATCTTAACTAATCTATCTGGTGATAATATCTATTAAAACTGCAGTCGCTAGCGACAAAAGAAACTATAACTCGTGTTAGACAAGTTCCGCCCCCACCGGGATTCGTACCAGGAACCTCTAACTTGTTTACACCGGTGCGCCACAGCGGCCGTCAAAAAAAGTTACTATTTTATATTAAATAGGTATAAAACGTCTTATTATAAGAAATGGACTAAGTTACGTTTAAACCTGAACTTTATTCCAGGCCAACATAACAAGGCCACCATTACGGTTTTTATCTCGATTCTTCCTAAAAAAGTTTTGTTGAAAATTTTGTAGGGGTCGTAGTACGATATGAAGTATTCGGGGCACACCCGCCACTCTGTCCCACCACTGCAACTCCTGTTCACCAGGATCAACAGTGGCATCCTTTGATCGAATAATCAACGAATAATGCAGCTGTGCAATGACGCACAGGCTGTGCCCGGACATCCTAACGGCTATCGAGATCGATATCGTGTATTATTATTTTAATCTTGAAATAAAACTCTCTTGAAGTAATATTACTTTTAAAAAAAGGAAGATTTTAAAATTATTACAATAACAAAAATGCGTTATTTTAACGATAAACAGCGTATTGCATCAGGGAGGATACTGTTTTCATATTTAAAAAAAAAATGTTTTTGCCGCATTAAAACGGAAAAATATTTCCATTTTTAAGTCAAAAGCCTTTGAATATAATCTAAATGTGAAATAAGGGTCGGCTCGCGTGGTCCTTTCCGGTGATGTGCCTATGTAATGTATATAATATCTTACTTGCTTCATTTTCAGCGAGCGGTAATGAGTTTGTAGATAAGCCTATCTGTCTGGAAACAACGTACTTGTAGTTTGTATTTAAAACATTCATTTTTATACAAGGATATGCTTATGGTTGTTTGTTCTACCTACCTACCGCTTCAATTGTTTCTGTCAGAGTGATTATTATTTAAATTGATTCATATTAACAATGTTTTATTTTTGTTACAGAAACAAGGAAGGGAAAATGTTAACACGAGGTAAATATTCATCATTTTTTTATAATTTAAAAATACTTTACCTGAATACGTGCTTGGTAAAAACACTGTGACCGATATTTCTTACTTTGTTAAACTAACAACTACAACAAAGAGCAATATCTATGTATGTGATATTACCTATTGTTACATATTACCTATTGTTAGAACCTCTCAGCCATATTTTCATACATCATTGGCAAACAAGCATGACGGTTCACTTGATGGAAAGTGATACCGACGCCTATTGACATCACGACGATGCCCTTGATGTATGGAACGCCAAGAACACCACCGATGCGTTGCGTTGCATGTATAGGAAAATATATTATACCTCTCGTACCGATAGCTACACTAGCTCTTACTGGCTCTATTCAAGCCGAAATACAGCGAACTGCTTCAAAACAGAAACTTACCAGTACCACCTGTGTGTTGGGTATACCTACATGTGTGGTTCTATTCGTTCAAAAAAAACAAAAGAGTATTAGAAAAAACCAAAAAAAGGAAACAAAAGAGTAGTATAATTTAAAATCGAGCTTTTTTGTTGAAAACTACGATCAATCGGGTTATGCTATCGCGTAGCAATTCAAATCTATTTTACCGTATTAAAATAATTTTAATTTATTATTTTTTCCATGGAAGTAATCTGTGACTTGTTTGAAGGCTTGACAGAAACGCTAGCGTCGTTTTAACATGAAACATTGAGCTTTCATCCGCTCAATAAACATTTCCTCAATCCATAATTTAAAAAGAAAAGCCAGAAACAACAACGAAACTTGTTCTTCAGCGGGTTCATAAAGAAAAATCATTCACCCTTGAAAAATTTGCTCTTTCATGTCTGAGGAAAGAATTATAATGTCTTTTGACAATCCCTTAGAAGGGTTCCCTTGTTAAAACTTGATTAACATCCCAAATACGGGGATGTAACAAACTTTTCATCAGACCCGCTCCTTCATATTTACCTTGTCTCTTGAATGTTGAGAATTTTCCTATTCATCTTAGTGTTAATTTAATGTTTGCGCTTGCTTTTATAAATCATAACTTTGAAGGTTTCTTACTGTATCCGTTCTCATGCATGTTAGTTTTCTGATGATTAAAAAACAGTTTTTAATGTTAAGTCTGTAATACTTTGTATAAAGGTTAACAGCAACTAATTTGGCAAGGCGCTATTTTGCGTTTCAAATTTGCATTTTCAACTGTTTTCCTGGATCATAAACAACGGTAAACGAAGTATGTAAGTAACTTCAAATAACAAGGTATTTGTTTATTTTTTCTCTCAAGTTACATTGTGTTTGCCCCTTTCGTAGTGACGGGCCCGGAACGTGATTACCTCCCCCTCCGCCTACACCTTGTAATATTGTTACAAAGTTAAAGTTTCTCCCTGCTTTTCGGCATTTCACTTGTAGCAATACTTCGCCCTGCTTTATTATGCAGTAAAATGCTGTATTTGTTTGCGGCAAAACGTACTCTTACTTATCACACACGTTGAAACAATGTATTTTTTTTTTCTAAATGTTGTAAAATTTATTTAGCATTTAGTGCAGCATGCATTTTAAAAATCATAAGCATCCTTTAAAATAAACGTTGCGGTAGCTTAGTTGCCTGAGATTGGCGTCCAAAATTCGATTCCCGGCCCGGGTAGGTATTTGTGTAATGAACATGAGTAGCTATTTGTTCAGGGAATTTCCTGAAAGTTTTCTATTTTGCTAATTTATTGTTTGTATTAATATGTAGATATGCGTACCCATATTACAAGGCTGTGGCAGAGTTGAGTACAATTTGACTGAAAATATTATTATAGCAATTTCCTTTTCTATATACATACTGCTAAGGTATAACATCAAAGAAGTAACTAATAGTAGTCGTTTGCCATTAGTGCATGCGTGCGTGCAAAATACGTACGCTCCACTCTACTCCCGTGCTTTCAAACCCCCTATCTCTTTATTTCCATTTTATACTCATTATTTTAATAGCTTCCATTACTCACATAACTTACCAGCCTTCCTTACGAAACTGTCCTTTAATATGAAGGTTTTAACAAAAAAAATCAAATAATTCATCCCATTAACGTTGAATCGTTTCGAAGCGTATTTTTTCAGGTCAATTAACAAAGCCATTATTTAAACATTATCTTAATTAAGGTAAAGTGTATCTTACTTACAAAGAGTCTATCAAATCAATTCTAATTTCAGCTTGGATTATTTCCCACTATCTTTCCCTTCCCTTTTCATTTCCATCTCTAGATGTCTTTGGCCGAACTCTGACTAAACTTCTAAACTTGTGTCAATATAACCTCAAAACTTTGAGTACTTCCACCGTATCTAACTTGCCACCTTAGATTAAAACTTGTTTACTGATAACCTCAATTACAGCTGGATCTAATAAATTATCATTATTATTCTTTCAGGCAAATCATCAAATATTATGACATTTGATCCTCAAAGGTCATTTAAGATTTCGTATTCAATAAAATTGATAATACTTTAAATATGACATGAGCTGTATGGGCTTGCGTCTTTTGCTTTTTTCTTCAATGGGACAAACATAGGATATAAGTTGAATTAACATTTATTTTGAGAATTACTATTAAAGGTTTCTTTATTTTAACTTTGGCGTATTAGGTTAAAGAAAGAGGTCCAATGCTCTACCGGTAGTACTTAATGACGTTTAAACGTTCAGTTTGCGTGTGAGACTACAACAATCAAACTATTATACAAGTACATTTATTTGACTAAGACTTACAGTTGAATGTTAACTATTAAATTACCTCGTTGGAAAGAATATTTATAAATCTCACTTATTTACTTTAATTTACTAAGAAATAGGTAATGATTTATCTAAAATTGTTTCTATTTCGACTGTGGTTTGTTCATGTTATGTATGCAATTAAATTAAAAAAAATTAAAAGTCTGTTAAAGTCGGTCAAGAAAATACATCCCTTATAATCTATACTCTATATTCCTTGAGGTAAGGTTGAAAATTAAATAAAAAAAAGAATTCCTTTACCAGTACACTGCATAGATGTCAAACTACTTACTTATAAAGGACCCTGGGCGCTTTCTACCCCAATTAGTGTACATTATACGAAATTAAATCACATCCCCTGCAATTTAACATTCAATTTCACTTGAACGGAATTGAATGCGAACCGAGGCTTTTCATTTTAAAAGGGGTCAAATTTTCATTTCATTGAACAAGCTTTAAAATATCTATTGTGAAATATCTAATGGAAAATTATTAACTCAATTTTTACAAAGATCAATTTTTTATGACAAAATATAAACGTTATTTCTTGGATTTAAGCTATTATTATAGAAAGTACTTGTAACAATTTATATGGATTGTATTCTTTAAAATTACGATTTGTGGGAAGAGATATAGATCCATTGCCCACTATTGTAACATGGTAAATTACTATTGCATGTTTTCAAATACCTATTCCGCTATGCGATTACCAAGTAGTTACACGCCGGTATACAAAGTGCAATGGCAACCGAATTGTAAGTTAACATGTTTATGAATACGACTCCAAGAATCTTTGTTTTACAACGTTTTGGCAACGAGCTGGTTTTGTGTTTATAAGGAATGTATTTTATCGTTTTAGATAAATTCTCCCTCACAATAGCTATAAGTTGATGGAAAATTTACATACATTATAGATGTAACAGTGGAATTTTCGTTCACAACTAGTAGACAAAACCATACAGTCATCAGTGATGACGACTAAACTTTAGCTCACTACAGGATCTCGAGGAAATCAATAACAATTTTCATGGACCCCACTTTTAAACGAAATACTTTAATGTACACGTTGGTATTGCTTTTTCAACTATAGTATTGATATTCGGGTTGATGTTATTATTTATAATTGTTTAATAACCCAAGGATGAGCCTGCGGACCTCTGTACACATACTCGCGGATACCCAGGGGGCCGCAGACCACAGTTTAAGAAACTGGATCGTATACTATAATAGAACAAAGCTTGGTTGATTTATTTCCATACGATCTTTCGTTATATTCCTTATTTTTCTCACCAAGGAGTTCAATTTTAAAGTGGACACTTCGTTGATAATTGTATTATTATTTGTTAATTTAAAATATATTTATACTTACCTTTAAACATAAAACTGTTAATTTTCCCAAATAATTAAAAATAAATAAATGAACCCTTTCTCAATTGGTTTCTTATACGTATAAACTAAACGTGCTACCTGTACGTGCGTGAGCTTTCTAGAGTTAGTACTTTTAGCTTTAGTGTATCTCACTTATTACTTTTGAAAAGGACTAATTAGTTGTTGTATGGGGAAGCGTTCTTATGGCGTGCGAATTAAGTATCATACTTGTCAAATCCACAGTCTAACATTACCTAACAATGAAACATGTTTTCATACTTTCCCTGTATGTTACTATATTAGAGATAGTGACATGTATGGATCGTACATCTCAGTGTTGATATGTCCGTGTAACAGTAAAGTTCGTATCGACCGTTTGGCAGCGGTTACAGCCGGTGCCATGCCGCGCGTGTCGACGACCTCGCGTTTTGCACTACTTTTACACAACTGTTACCACTATTGTTCAACTAAACTCTAACACAAGGAGATGTTAATGCCGTGCTTTGAGAAACTCATGAATTTGTCCTCCGTTGTCGTTCGTTCCTTCGCATACTTTTACTGTGCCTAACGAACAACAGGGTAAGAAACTCAATTTTGAATTTTCTTAAACCTATCCATGTGCAGCTTTTACACAACTGTTACCACTCATTTCATAAAAGAATCGACCGTTTCGGCTAAGCATCAAAGATAAAGGACCGGCTGCCCTGGTTTTTTCAGTAAGGTAGACAGGATCAAAAAATTAACAGAAACGCTTTAATATAAATAAGTCTTAATATATTAGATAAAGGTTTGGATCTCTTAACAGTGCTACTACTGACGACCTAATTTTAGGTTCTTGCATCTTTTGCTAACCGTACTTCGACTGTAATAAAGTAGATTAAAATACTGTTTTCTATTTTCATAGCTCACGTCGCACACCACTATCAACACTAAATTCTTGTTACATAAAACTTTCATTTTGTAAAATGTGCTTTGGCTTTGCTCAGACTGTGTATTCTTACTGCTAGTACTATATTTCAACTACTATAACATTTATGGGGCAGTGAACTGTATTTGTGAATATGTTTATGGAATTTTATTTAAGATATTTAATAAACAACCAATATAATAACAACTTTATCAAGCTCATCAAACCGACTTCTCTTAATATGTCAAACAAACAATCACAAAGAATATCAGTTTTAAATATAAACAATCTTAAAAATATTTTCCGAAATTGCTTATGCTTGCTTATCCAGTCGCCAAGAATGACAATGTAATTAATGTAATTAAAGACTGTTGGTGTCTTTTTACAACAAAACGCTTGTTAGCCAATTGGATCCTTTGCTTTGTTTCATAGAACCTCAAATATCACACATATCATTCGTTTAGTCTCAAGAAAACAAAATGGCAACCTCTAGAAAACACTAGAATATTTCAGCTTTCCTCCAATTACAAAGTTACTGCTATACAACTCCTGTATCTTCACCTTTCCTTTTAGCTACCTAATTTACTTCCCGAGCTCCAATATCAAATTACCGGCTAACTAACGATAAAGGAAACTCTCTTCAATCGAATGGCATCAAGGATTTACTTTTTATTGTTTCTAAACGTTCAAAAATCAACATCTGTTTTGGAATCAAATATCCAATTATTGAAATAGTTTTTGTAGGTAAGTTATGAATTTGATAAAATATCAACGAAAATGTGAGATTAAAGAAAAAAATAGTGTGTCTGAGAGAAAAGTAAATTTAGCTTTTTTAAAAATGTTTTACAACTACGTAAATATTAAAATTAAAATAACTGTGAATTTAAATATTTATTTTGCTGCACCTTGTTGTTGTTTTGATTGGAAAATATTAATCAATATGTTAAATTTAATTAGTAGACATTTGAGTTAAACGCAGGCTCTCTCGCTGTGTATTTTTGAAGATAGTATTGTACATCGTTTTATTTAAAATGAACTTTTCTTTTTCATCGAATTGTGCTAGTCCAATATTGCATTATCAAGCAACTGTCGAGACTTCGACTAAAATGTACTGCTTTTGTAGCATATACTTCAAAACGTACAAAGAAGGTTAAGGTAGCAAAATTGGCTTTTATATTTTGATAACCAAAGTTGCCTAGAAGTATTTTAATAAAAGATATTTCATCTTTAAATATATCAGTTTTGGTACTCTCAACAAGTTATTATCTTATTTTTTTTCATTCTTAATTCATGTCAAGATAAGATTATTCACAATAAATTAATTTCCGCGGCTATTAAAAAACTTGATTGCCTTTTTTGTAGTTACAAAACTAAACACTGTTTTTCACGTGTTTACGTCATGCGAATAATAACTTAGTTTTATTCGTACAATATTTTTCACGCTACGCCGTAGTCCATAGCACGGATGCTACGGGCTACGTACTACGTACTACGGCGGCGTAGCGTTACAAAGCCATGTAGTGTTGCGGCGTGTTTGTTTAAATACCTACACTCACTACCGCGGTGAAACTATTTTGCGAACGCTTTTTTATATCTCGCTTCACTGAGTCAAATGGCAGAGCATTCACGGCAGAAATATTTAAAAAAAAACACGCAAAATGTCACAAATTTTTACACTGTAAAGGCAAAAACTGTTACAAATCAAATTCTTCTAAAAAATTTACTGGTTTTTATGGTGGTTGAGCGCGAATCATCTGGTGTGGACCTGAAAACGCAAGCATCACGCACGGCACGACTACACTTTTGGATACCACTGCATCGTACAGGCATGCGGCTATTGTAATTGGTATTGCTTGTTGCAGGGGCGACAAAGGCGTGACCGTGGCGTGGTCGGGATGAGCGCGGCCGCTCTCCGGGCGGACGCGGGCGACTCTACGCCCGGCTCCGAGATCACCAGACTGTTCCCCAAGTGCCGCCCCAAGACGATGCAGCACGACAGGTACACCACTGCACTTACTTTATAATAACAGCAGGGCTAGCACACTAATACTCGAAAGATGCGACAACGACATAGGGGCGCGAGATAGATCTCTTTCTTTTTGTTTTTTATGACAGGGAAAGAAGATCTTGTTACGCGGGATGAGTCGCTTTTATTTAGTGGAATTTGCCTGCTTTAAGGCTAAAACTCCCGAAGCTGAACTAAAAGTTTAAAGCCGCAGTAGCAGGGGTTGCGGCTCTTCAGTTTCCTTAGATTGCAAATTACTATGAAAAAAATAAAATAAGATATAACGACGCGGTTGAAACTGCGTCTTGGGTTCTTTGTATTGTAGTAACCATAAGCAAAGCATTTGTTGTAAGTAAAGTGCCTCCAGCCTTGAGCACGGCAGGTAATTACTATTCTTTTTCATCATAATTAATAAAGTCATTAGCTTAACCTATTCACTGTTATGTTACCTGGGGTCGGCGCAGCATCTCTTTTTCTTCCATACCTCTCTATTAACCGTAAAGTCATTCAAATCACGTTTCGGGGAGGTATTTGTGTGATGAACACGGGTATTTGCTTTAAGGTCTTGGATGTTTTTAATATTTTCTATTGAAGAAGATAATATTATCATTTTAAAATGAGCTTTATCTTATTGTCAATAAAAGCGACAATGGTTTGCAGACTGAACTCAGGGTTGGAGGGCCGGGAGCTTGGCGGGCTGAACACGCTGTCCTCGGATGATGAGCACAACGACAGCCAGCCTGTCATACTCAGCTCCAAGGGAGGGACCTACAAGCTGAGGGACTCGAGGTAATTTGAAATTTCTTATTTATTTATCTCAGTTTAGTAATAAAATGTCACTGGAATTATTGTACTACTCTTGTAAATAAACCATTTAAATAAACCCGCTTCAGCCTCTACTGACCAAGAATTGTAAGATTTCGACAATGTTGATAACGTCCAGAACTATTATATTTTAATCTTAAATTTTAAGACATAAATTTAAAGGAAATTTAATTAAAATCAGTTTAGCTTTTTCGGAGATTAAATTACTTTTTTAGGAAATGCTTACATTATGAAGTGGGTAAATAGAGATTTCAGACTTCATTCTTTTCGATTTCGCGTTTGTGGTCAGTGGGGATAATCATTGTCATGAGTTAATAGTTAAATGAATGTTGTTTTTTTGCTATTTGCAGGATAATAGAGATAGCTGGCGGACGCGAGTTGTATTCGCAGAGCCGGACGAAGGCGGTGCGCAAGCTGAGGCACAACAACACACACAAGCACAACCTCAGGAACAAAGTGCGGAACATCACTAAAGACACCATAGACTACTGCACCGATAACATCACTAACGAGGTCGGTGTACTATGAAAAAAAACTTTACTCGACTGTTTAAAGCATTTATTGGAAGAATTATCCAATCCTTTGAAAACGTGACGCGGTAGAAAGAGTGAGCTATAATATGCCAATTACTATTTTACTCGCACACTTCGCCTAGAAAAACAGCTAAAAATGTATCATTTCTGCACTAATAAATAAACAAAAGTTAATTTTGACTTTTGTTTTTAGAAAACAAAAGGCCGAATGGACACGAGTTATACCATTGCCTTGTGCATATGGGAAAGGCGTAGATTTTTTTTAAAACCAAATATGACTAATGATAATGAGTTATTCCAAAACAACTTACATAACAAAAATACATGACCTGATATATTTGTTTCCTCTTAACTGCAATCAGATTCATCTATAAGCAAATTTGTTGATGTGTTGACTGATTAGGACTGGTAAATTAGGACTGGTAAATTAGGACTGGTAAATTAGGACTGGTAAATTAGGACTGGTAAATTAGGACTGGTAAATTTTAGGCCCATAAAGAAAAATGGTATTAGTTTCAAAGTAAACAGTAGGTTACAACCTTATATTCCTTTCCAGATATCACTGCACAGGATAAGCAATGATCAGAAGTCGATAATATCGCGGCACACGTCCCCGACGTACACGAACGGCGACAAGGAGCGCAGGGACCCGCTGATGGTGATCGAGAACGCCATGAGCATACCGAGGAACAGCTCCCCAATACTGGACCCCCATAAGACCAATGAAGTCAGTGCTAAAGGAAGCCCCATAGCGGTGGTGGCGGACGGAGAGGTGGTCGTTCTAGATGACAACGACGACTGGAAAGGTAAGGTTACATAGGTTTTAGAATGTGTGGTGCAGCGGTGTTAAAGCTGGCTTAAGAGACTATGATGGCAGGGAAATTTTATGTTATTTGCTCACAAGTCGTGGAACTATGTTTTTAATTTAATATTATTAGAAAACCGTTTTTGACATATTAATTCCTATATCTTCTTTTATTGTTCGGAGACAAATATTTTTTTATTAAAACGGACTTCTAATCGAATGGGTACTTTTAAGTCTTCTAAATTATTTTATAATTACCACCAGTTCGGAATGCCTCTATCCACGGGGAAGAATCCGGCAAGAAACCTCCGTAGATGTTTTTTTTAAACATTATATACAGTCGTAATTATTTATAGATGTTTCAAAATTTGAAATAATGTAATGTAAATATTATTAAAATTCTAATTCTGGACTAACGACATTCAAAAAACATTTTTTTTCTTTCTCTTTTATTTTCAGTGATATTGAATTCTGTGTCTCCAGGTTTGAGAATGGAACAGGACGCGAGTGACAATGATATAGATACGAACATTAAGAGGACTTTGTTAGACAATATGAAAATTAAAGATAATAATTGTGATAGTGATTTGATGAACAATAAGAGTGAGATGAGTTGCGAGGAGGGGGCTAGCTCGTCGAGCGCCGGGGGCAGTGAGGGGGCGTGGTCTGAGGGCGGGGATGGGGACGGCGAGGGCGACGGGGACGGGGATGGGGACAGCAAGCTGCGTGTTATAGGCGAGCTGCCTATCGCGCAGTATGAGGGCTCACCGAGGAGATACGGGCTCGGCAGCCAGAAGCTCACCAGGTCACCCAGGCCTGGCTTCCCACAGGTATGCCACCAGTATCGCTCTTATGGCTCGTTCATATTTTATAAGAATTACACCTATTGCTCTCAAGCCCTAAGACATAAAGCGTTTTGGGTATCATCCTCAAAGGCAATGAAATTGTTATCAGTAACAGTTTTTATAGTCATAACATGAGCATAGTAAACAATTTCAGTAAAAAATTTATATAGAACTTTGCCAAATCGAAAGTCGCACGATATGATTGATTGCAAAATTATTAACAAAACATTTTGTCACGAAGTCATATATATACAACTAATTTAAATATCATATAATTTGTTTCAGAGGGTAGTGACAGAGAGTAGGGACGTGTCACCGCCGACAAGCTCGGCCGCGTTCGACTACCTGTATGAATTCTCCGAGACTAGGAAGGTTCTAGAAGAGTTCTTCAGATGTCCAGCCGGACAAACGCAGCTCAACACGACCGATGAAATCGTTAACTTTCAGGTATTTAGTAGAATATGATAACCTTATTGCGATAACGTAAATTAACTGCCTTGTTTTGTCCCTAACTGTCTCAATTCTCATGTAACTCAATTCTTCAAATTCAAAATTGCGTTAGACGCATTTGAATGACTCATACGAGCACTAGCTTTAATTTATAATAGTATTAATAAGAGGGTAGTATTATTTATATGAGGTTGATGTTTTGTTAAGTAAAGATTAGACAAAAGTATTACTTTAATTGTGTGTTTTATAACGATTCGGTTACTGTTATGCTTTTTCACATAGACAATTTACAATAAACTTACATTAAGGTTAACTTGAACTTGGACCTCTTCAAGTCGAGAATAAATAGACGTGTTCTAAGCAAGCATGCTACACAACTGACAATCGAGATGATTAATAGGGCATTAGTACTTGCCAACAGGTAGATTGTGTAGGTCGGTGAAATAGTGAAAACCTTTTTACTTATCAGGACTTGGACTACGAGCTGAGACGTCAAACGCAACAGGACTGTCCGTCAGAGAACGGAGTGGAGGGGGGCAGTGAGTCGGAATGGCCCCAACCAGCCGACAACCTCGACTCACCACACATGACCAACAATCACACTAACTTTCTAGGACTGCAGGTGAGATACTCCCTGTTGTTATTTTGTCAATTATAATATACCGTAACCTAGGTGACTTTGTTGTGTTATAAACTAAAAGTGAATATATTTCGTGAAGCGGGATTTTGTAACTTGTGGCAAAAAAGGAAAACGTAAATTGATAACTTTAGTCTTTCATAGGCTAGTTACCATTTTTTAGGTTTTACATCCTTAGTCGATCCATCCAAATCGCGATAAATTTTTATTTTTCGACATTTTCTTTAAGACTTTTGAAACGGAAACTATGCCGCGCGGGAATTTTCAGTTAAAGCTACAAAGCGTGACAAATTCCCCAATTTTGAAGACCCATTTTGTACAAAATCATGGCCAACAAGCAGACGGTTCACTTGTGTTTGCCGCCTATTGACTCGAAGATGCCGTTGATGTCTGGGACGCCAAGAGCATAATGCGTTACCTGCAAGCTGTAGCCAATGCATTTCTTTGCGTAAAATGAATATATACCTTAGGAAAACGTTTTTGTTCTATTATAAATGTTTTCCTCGTCTGTATAGGTGGGCAGGTCGCACTACCCGTCGCCAGCAGTACCGCGCCTGCGAGCCGCGGCCGCTTGGAGCGACAGCGCGTCGCCGCGAGCACGCCGCGCCTCCAGCGACGCCACCAGCGACCTCGAGCTCGTCATCATGGAGAGCGAGCTCAGCGAGATGAACCGTACGTATCGTAGCTACGAGTGCTTCCGTTATAAAGTTACAGGGCATAATCGCTACTCTGTCTCACTAATGCAACTCCTGTTCGCAAAGATCAACAGTAGCGTCTTATTATCAATCCCCAGAGAAGCACAAGCTACGTGCAACCACCTACCCGCTGTCTTGAGACCCGCAATGAATTAAATTTATTTTTATTGGCGTCGATTTTGTAAAATGTGTTTGTTGTTGTGAACAGTGGCGACGGAATCCAACCGCGTGGTGGTGACGCACTTGCCGGTGGTGGAGGACGGGCTCTCCTCGGGACATGCCTCCGACAACGACAACAACAACCAGCCGCCTGTGCAGGTATTGCCTATGCTATTATATTGCATCCAATTCTGATATACAGTATAAACTATCCTCATCATAAATCCATCATAAACATTCGAAATGCGGTGATTAATTACGGCGTGAATTTATGTTTATGTGTTTCATCATGAATTGACTGTTTAATAATGACTTTTTGACCTTTTAATTGCTATTTAATCGGAAAAGATTGTAAAGTGTTTGTTTGTTGTTTAGAACCACTCATCGGTGATAATAGAGGAGATAGTAGAGAACGGTGCTAGTTCGGAGCCGCACGTACTGTCAGATGCGGACCTGCACTCGCTGGACCCGCTCGGGACACGTGAGTTTGTTAATACAAACTTAACTTACTACTTTAGTATATAAGTCCCCTAATCATTAGAAATGTTGTGAATGTGTCTATGGTCAGTCCGAGTTAGAAAGATAGTTTTGTCACGAAGCGTCATCCGCTCATGTCGACATTAAAATATTGTTCCATCGAAGAAAAAATATATTTGATGCAACCCAGTTATATTATTTCTTCTTGAAATTACGAAATTGATACTAAGATCATTGATTAAATAATAATGATCTGAAAAAAAGTCGCATCCAAACAACTGTAGTATTGGAAAACATGCAAAATGCCTAATTAGCAGACTTCATTTTGACAATCTATTTAGTATATTTCAGTCTCGAGCATTTAATACTTGGCATTTATGTGTAGTACATTACGATACGCGTGACCAAAGCGATGTTGTATCCCTTAAATCACGAATATCGTATATTCTCTGAAAAAAAATTAAGAATGTTAAATATGAACACAGTTTTACTTACCGTACCGACCTGTGGTAGGTTTACGGACTACAACGGCAACGTTTGCTTATGCGTGTACCACAGGCGCCATCTTTTGAAGATTATATAACCATCATCAATTTAGTATTCAATATGCAAATCTTTTGTGCAAGTTTTCGATACTTAACAGCATAAACGTATATTTTATGGTGTTTTTGTATAGAGTTTGTTTCTTAACTATCGACCTGACCAAGAAACGCCCTCTGTTAGCAAAAAAATATACTATCAACGGAAAACAACTTTGTAAAACATGAATTGGATCACGCAAGTGTTCAAATAACACAGTGCTATAAAATAGTACACTATACTATTGACTTGAGTAATATCTATCCATATATTTTTTTGCGGTGCAACGGTGCAATAGTTTATTGCTTAGGTCACACGAATCATAATGCACTATATATACCTATTTATTCGTTAGGATGATTTTTTTAACACTTTGGGATAAGCGTAGAGTATCTTTATGCAGGACATAAGTAGCCCGCTGTGCTGCATGCGGCCACACTGGCCACAGCGCGGCGGCGTAAATTTTTATTTACATACATTATTAAATCCGTAATATCTTTTGAATTGATCTTCGATTTGAATAATTCAAAAAGTATTGGAACAGTCTTCAATACGATCATTTATTGGATTAGGATTAATACAAAGGTATGAATAACATGGTCTGATTTCGAGTCGGAATTTCTATCACCTTTCAAAATGTAAACATGCATTTACCAAAATAGTTGGACGTATCGTATCGCAAATAATTTTGTACAAAATACACAGTCAGGTCATAAGTATTGTCACACAGTAAAAACTTTTCTTTTAGAATGCTGGCCACAAAAAAGTATATTGAATTCGAATTTCGAATTGTTCATGAAAATAAAAATGTATACTTTTAGAATTTTACTCATTTTTAAATATGGAGTAGACGCTTAAAGAAGACCTTGTTGCAGCTATTGCGTTGCATCGTTGTGGTTTGCAAAATTTGAAAATAACCAAAAGATTCGTTTCTCGTATCATCAAACGATACAATGAAGACTCTAGTGTAGATGACAGGTCAAGAAGTGGTCGCCCTCGGTCTGTTAGGACTCCAGCAATGATAAAAGCTGTGAAGGCGCCAATTCCCAAACGTAAGCAGAAACTGTTGGCCCTTCAGATGGGGTTAAGCAGAACCACGGTGAAAAGGGTGTTAAATGAAGACTTAGGGCTTCGGGCATATCGAAGAAAAACATGACATCGTTTGAATGCTCGTCTAATGGACCTGAGACTGAAGAGATGCCGCGCTTTGTTGAAACGGTACGCGGGAAAAAATATCGGGAAATTATTGTACAGATGACAAAATTTTTACCGTAGAAGAGACAAACTAAATGATAAGGTGTACGCACACAGTAGTGAAGAACCGAGCAACCGTATTCCGCGTGTCCAACGAGGTCATTTTCCATCCTCGCTCATGGTAGGGTTTTGAGTTTCTTATTGGGGCTTAACAGAGGTACATTTTTGTGAGAAAGGTGTAAAAACGAATGCAGTTGTGTACCAAAATACAGTCCTGACGAACCTTGTGGAACCTGTTTCACATACCATGTTCAATAACAGGCACTGGGTATTCCAACAAGATTCGGCGCCAGCTCATAGAGCGAAGAGCACACAAGACTGGCTGGCGGCGCGTGAAATCGACTTCATCCGGCACGAAGACTGGCCCTCCTCCGGTTCAGAGTTGAATCCGTTAGATTACAAGACATGGCAACAATTGGAGGAAAAGGCGTGCTCAAAGCCTCATCCCAATTTGGAGTCACTCAAGACATCCTTGATTAAGACAGCCGCCGATATTGACATGGATCTCGTTCGTGCTGCGATAGACGACTGGCCGCGCAGATTGAAGGCCTGTATTCAAAATCACGGAGGTCATTTTGAATAAACTTTAGTGTCATAAGAATGTATGTTTTGTTATGTTCATTTTGGTATATAAATGGTTACATAATGAATAAACTTGTTTCAATTATTTCATATTAAACATGTGACAGAACTTATGACCTGACTGTGTATATGGTATAGTATATAAATATGTGATAATGTGTGTCCAGCGGCCTGCAGCGAGGTATCCCCGCCGCCGCCCGCGCCTGCGCCGCATCGCCCCGCGCCGCCGCACGACCTCTACGTACAGCCCAGGTACTATACACACACGCGCCGCCGCACGACCTCTACGTACAGCCCAGGTACTATACACACACGCGCCGCCGCACGACCTCTACGTACAGCCCAGGTACTATACACACACGCGCCGCCGCACGACCTCTACGTACAGCCCAGGTACTATACACACACGCGCCGCCGCACGACCTCTACGTACAGCCCAGGTACTATACACACACGCGCCGCCGCACGACCTCTACGTACAGCCCAGGTACTATACACACACGCGCCGCCGCACGACCTCTACGTACAGCCCAGGTACTATACACACACGCGCCGCCGCACGACCTCTACGTACAGCCCAGGTACTATACACACACGCGCCGCCGCACGACCTCTACGTACAGCCCAGGTACTATACACACACGCGCCGCCGCACGACCTCTACGTACAGCCCAGGTACTATACACACACGCGCCGCCGCACGACCTCTACGTACAGCCCAGGTACTATACACACACGCGCCGCCGCACGACCTCTACGTACAGCCCAGGTACTATACACACACGCGCCGCCGCACGACCTCTACGTACAGCCCAGGTACTATACACACACGCGCCGCCGCACGACCTCTACGTACAGCCCAGGTACTATACACACACGCGCCGCCGCACGACCTCTACGTACAGCCCAGGTACTATACACACACGCGCCGCCGCACGACCTCTACGTACAGCCCAGGTACTATACACACACGCGCCGCCGCACGACCTCTACGTACAGCCCAGGTACTATACACACACGCGCCGCCGCACGACCTCTACGTACAGCCCAGGTACTATACACACACGCGCCGCCGCACGACCTCTACGTACAGCCCAGGTACTATACACACACGCGCCGCCGCACGACCTCTACGTACAGCCCAGGTACTATACACACACGCGCCGCCGCACGACCTCTACGTACAGCCCAGGTACTATACACACACGCGCCGCCGCACGACCTCTACGTACAGCCCAGGTACTATACACACACGCGCCGCCGCACGACCTCTACGTACAGCCCAGGTACTATACACACACGCGCCGCCGCACGACCTCTACGTACAGCCCAGGTACTATACACACACGCGCCGCCGCACGACCTCTACGTACAGCCCAGGTACTATACACACACGCGCCGCCGCACGACCTCTACGTACAGCCCAGGTACTATACACACACGCGCCGCCGCACGACCTCTACGTACAGCCCAGGTACTATACACACACGCGCCGCCGCACGACCTCTACGTACAGCCCAGGTACTATACACACACGCGCCGCCACACGACCTCTACGTACAGCCCAGGTACTATACACACACCCTTTTCACATAGGCGCACAGAGAGAGAAATACTTGTTTATACAACGTCATCAGCAAAGAAGCAAACGGTTCACCTGATTAATAGTGAGATCGCCGCCTATTGACACACCGTTGCCCCTGTTGTCGTGGAACGCCAAGGACACTGCCTTAGCGTGACCGTTGTAGGAGTAAGGATGTTATGCCTCTCGTACCGGTAAATAAAACTTGCTCTCCAATCTTTCGAACCGCTTCACGTTGTAAATAGAAAGGGGAGGACACATCGTACACATGTTCATGCATGTATGTCGCCACCCGTAAATTAGTAAATTGACACACATTACTAATGCACGTCCCAAATACCATCACAAAGGGAAGAATGAATAGTAAAAATTCATTTTTGTTCAAATATGTTATCGATTTATTTTAAACTTAAAAAATGTTTTATTTGTATCGTAGAAAAAGGCCAGCGTCAGCACAGAGTACGGAATCGGCTGAGATTAAACCCGCCAGTGGAGAAGAAGGTACCTAAATATATACACCATTTACTTATAATACTAATTTAAGGATATTTTCGTGTCTAAATAATAGTTAATTTAGTTATAATAATTAACTTGCTTTAAAAAAAAATACAAATACTTTTTTCGTTTAGACGAAGCAGACACAGATTTGGAGACTGATAGGTTACTGGGACAGCAGAGGACGGATGACCAGGGATTCTTTGACGACAAGGTAATTTACAATATGCAACCATAGGGGGCTACTACACGGTCAATATTAACACGGGATACGTGGTGATTGCCATACTAATTGAACTTATACTGATTGAATATCACGATACTGATTCGATATTGATAGTGTCACACCCCCCATATGGCGATTTAGTCTATGTTTGGATCAAAATTAAACAACTATAAATTTAGGTACAAATGCATTGGAGAATATAAAAATACGTTTTTACAATTAAACTAACTTTTGTTTAAATATGACACTTGAAATTATTTTTGCCCACTTCATTCGTTTATTTCTTATTGAAGTTTTGAAATTAGTCAACCTCTTAAACTAGCTGACCGCGATTATTGACCTCGAACTCTAATGTCGCATTAGATAAAGTTTCTTTTTTTTGTAAACAAAGAAATCTACAATAGTACAAACTGTGGATTCTCATTAGCGGCGTAGCATTAATATTTATATTAATAAAACCGAGTAAACAGTTAGACAATACGACGTCATATGTCATTAAAATTTTTGTATCCTTTTAAACTGAGTTAAATACATTTAAAAATGTATTTGTTTGCAAGCAAGTAATGTGAAATTTGTAATGAATGATTATTGGTAATATACATAGTACGAGTATTTAAAATATATATTCATCGTTGTTATCAAGTTATTGCGAATGAGTGGTCTAACAGAAGTCATGATGCAATCATGTGCGCGGGCGCATTAAATCTATTTAGTCCACGATGACCGAGAAACGACGCGCCTCGGTGCGACCTTGCTCTCGTGTTATTTCTCTACCATAGATTATATAGACTCGTTACTTTGTAATTTGTGTATATTTATGTATGTATGTGTTCTTGTTTTTTTTTGCGTTTGAAAAGTAATGGATTTGATGGAAATCCGGAATCTATAGCAGTAAGGTTAATTGTCAGGAGTAAATTTGCCTTAAAAGTTGCTTGTCAAAATTTCATGTTTTATAATGTGAAAGTTGAAATAAAATGCTATTAATCAATCAACTGCCTTACGTAATTTTGATTTTACCTTTTTCCGACTCTTACTATTTTTCAGTTGAAAATTAAATGTAGGTTAATAATTTAATGATAGATATGCTTTAAATGTCTATATTACTCCTTTAACTTCGTCCTTATCGAGTGTAAAAAACTCGTCCATATTGTTTGACAGTTCTGGGTAAACTATGCCGAATGGTTTGTGTATTCATCGTAAAACGTAAACATGCTAACATTCAGTTAGCATCGGGAGGTAGCCGCCACCGCGCATGTCTGTGTTTATACAGCGATTATGCTTATCACGTATTGAAGCGCTAATGCCTTGATAACGCACCACACAGCTACTAATTAATAACAATAGAGTAATAGTTTAAACTGTTATAGTGAATATGGGAGTGGACAAAAATTGGACTTAATTTTGTATCTCGTAATCGCATATTTAAAACATGTCCGAGGAAGCAAAAGAACCCTGTTTAGACGTTAATGATAATGTAGAGGGTGATTTAGATATAAATTTAAACAATGCTTTAACAGAACGTTCTAGGGATGTGCTATTGTCCGGTGAAGTGACAAGTGTAGATGTGAGTGACAGGTGTGACAATGATGTGCTAACGCAAAGTGACGGTGACTGCGAAAAGAAAAAGGTTGATGAATGGTGAAATTTTGTTTTGTCGTTAGTTTATGACATTGTTAGAAAAAAAATAGGTTTTTATACGTCGTATCTTATTTTATGTGAAAACCAATTAAATAAATATAAAAAGTTTCTGTTTCTTTACATAAAAGTATAAAAATTGATGCAGCTTTTTCATAAATTTGATGCCATACGTTTGTATATGGCATACAACTTACCTATATTTTATTTATAAACTAGACTCATTGTAAAATATACACTCTAAAATTCATGGATTCAAATAGACTCATCTGAAAGTCCCTGGAATGTATTCTCCGACAACTTTGCAAACATTCACACTGCCCATCTTATGGTAGGCGATAGTAGAAACACTTTTATTTTACAAAAATCTGCCCTAGCCGGAAATCGAACCAGAGCAACTCAAAGTTACTCATGTTTAGTAAAAGCTGATTTTTGTGAATGTTTGGTGAGTTATATGTAGATACTTTCAGAGTCAAATACTAAATGAGAGGAAATATGAATTCAGTCTGTAACACTCGGATCTAATACTCGATGATCGAAACATAACCGCTTTCAAAAGAAAACTTTTGGAGGCATTGTGAAGAGCCATTTCCGAAAACCAATGTCAAATTAATCCGAACGGCGAATATGAATAGCATTCCTTTCAAAAAGTTGTCGAATCCGAGTCGATTCCGTGTTCCGACAGTGTGACAGTTCGCATCGGAAACTTTACGAAAGCTCTGAGGTTGACGAAATCTTGAAAAGTGATAATTATTAGAGATAAAGAAGCTTTTTAGTTATAAAATAAGTAACAAAAGTTAATTGCAGTGGTTTATAGGAGGTACTTCCATTTAAAAAACTGATTTTTGAGGAATAATTGGAAGAATGGTGGGTTATTATTTAGGTACTTAGCGAGTCGAATCCTTAACGAGAGGACATGTGAATTCGGTTTGACATTCGTATCGAATACTTGACGATCGGAACATTCCGAGCTTCCGAGAGAAAACTTTCGGAAGCATTGTGAATAACCCTGCTGGTTCACCTACCGATAGATAGACTTCTAAACTATGGGTTTAAAAATATTAAAATGATTTGTTAGGCTCAAAAGATTATCCTTACGTCAATAAGTACAGAGATTTGCGTATTGATAATATTAAACAATAGTTGGTTTTTTTACAGGGTTGGCGTAAACCGAAGTCCCGCACAGTGCTGCCGGTCGGCACGACGCATAACCACGACAGCGACAATAGAGACGACGACGCCCATCTCAATGGAAAGGTACGTAAGAGACTATACGATACAGATTTTAATACATTATGTACATACTAATAAATTTACTATTTATTTATTACACTTTGTTAAAAACACGTTTCATTTGATCTCTGCACTAGAACTAAACGAATAAAGTTATATTTGCTGAGTCGAAGATAATAATAGGCAAATCGCGCACGATGCTTTCAAAAAAATTTACCTGTTGCATTCCAGCAAAAATGTATTTTATTTAATTAATATTCAAAATACGTCAATTTACAACTTTTTCTGTAGATATAACGCTGTGATTAAGCATTGACATTTCATTTTCGAATGAAGATAAAACTGAAATTCAAAATACTTTCTGATCTTTAAATCTTCTGGATGGTTGATTGACCAATTAATTGAGATAATTTAGTTCATCATTAATTATTTCACGCACTGCAATACGACAATATTGCAAATAAAGCGTGGCTTTCTACATGCATAAAAATACTTACTGCTAAACATAGAACTGTACTTGTAAAAATAATTTTATTTTCATTCAATTGCAGGACAAGGATGGAAAAAAGAAGAGTAAAAACAAGGAAGGTAAGTTATTTGTGTGATATTAATAATTTAAAGCAATAAATTTTAAGTAAATCAATTTCATACATTGCTAAAATATTAATTATTCAAAATTTTTTCATTGCATCTGGATATAATTAATGGTGAGTGTATAACACTCAAATTGCTTTGATTGCTAATAAAATATAAATATTTTTTTGTGCTTTAAGATTTCTAGTTAAAGTTATATTTATTTATATATTTGGCTGAACAAATAACAATAATTACATTACAAAGAAACTAATCATATCACTTTATAAATTTTAAATTTTTAAAAACAATACGCTACCGCTACCTTGATAAAAACAATACGCTACCGCTACCTTAATAAAACAATACGCTACCGCTACCTTAATAAAAATAATACGCTACCGCTACCTTAATAAAACAATACGCTACCGCTACCTTAATAAAACAATACGCTACCGCTACCTTAATAAAACAATACGCTACCGCTACCTTAATAAAACAATACGCTACCGCTACCTTAATAAAACTTGATAGTCTTAATTAAACCATACTAACAATTTGTTATGTTTATATTCCAGATCCCCGTTCAGTGCTGATCGAGGGTGTGTTGTTCCGGGCTCGGTACCTCGGTTCCACGCAGCTTGCGTGTGAAGGTCAGCCCACTAAAGCCACCAGGATGCTGCAGGCTGAAGAGGCCGTCTCCAGGATCAAGGTACCATCACCAGCTCACTACTGATACAGCGAGTAACTTTAGTTAAAGCCAATATAATTTCGATCAGTAAAATTCGTTGCTAGGCTATATTATTGGAGCCCTTTAAAATAGTATTACTAACCCAAGAAAATAAAAAAGTAGCTTTATCTAGATCTGAAATAAATCCTCAGCACAAACTACCAATAAATACCAGTCAATGTTTGTAAATTCCCTACAATATTATGCTCCCTAACTTTATACTTAATAATATAAAATATTCCTATTTTAAATCCAATAATGATATGTTAACCGTAAAATATAATTAGTAAATTATTTAAATAAAAATATGCATTCTCACAAAACAAAAGCAAACAACCACATTTGCTAGTGTGAATCGGTGACATTTTATACTTTGTAGATTTATTAAATATTCTGAGCATGAAATTACCTCTATCCTGTATTCTTCTCTCTTCTGTCATTGTTTTTTTAATGTTGGTAACATTCAAAATATAAAAATATATAATGAACAAAGATAATATGGAAACAACGATTTAAATAGTTGCAGAAGGTTATATACAGTTTGAATCTGATATTCTTATCTGACCTATTCACTGGTACTTAACTTATATCAGACGAATTTCCTTTCTTTTTTAATGTATCACTTTAAATCCTTTAATTGGTAAAATTTAAAGGTAAATACATTTCCTTCTGATTCTGTTTATTTGTCTTAACGATGCACGTTGTTTTAAAACTATTTATATCCCTATTTCATTAAAAAATCACCGCGTAAGTAATTCCATGCTCATTCAGTTAGTGTTTTGAGAATGCTAGTGGTATATGCTATCCTATGGATTATATATAAATTAAGTATATAAGTTCTTCATGAATACAGTTAGACTTACATAATTAAAAAAGAAACACACAAAAGGTTGTGAAAACTGAGTTTGCTTGTATTATTCCTTAATTAAGATTTAACTTTTAAAGTGTTTCCCCCATAAACTTTTACCTAAAATTTATACATATCATATTCCTGTGATTTAGTCCTGTGTGGAAGTAGGACAGCTGCAAATAAATTTAACGTTACACATGATCCCTGTTTTATAGTAGAAAGTGAAACAAGAAAACTCAGCATGAGGGTATTGTCCGCCAAACCGTTTTAGCTCTTATTGACTTGGCACTAGAGTATTTTTTTCAGTGTGGTCCACACCCCTCGACCGACCGGGGATATTGTCGGGTCCCGTACTGCCGGCTAGCCTCCTCTGGATATGTTTATGTGTCTTTCGCTTACTCTGCTTTGCGCTCGCTTTTTTACTTTTTTATTACAACCCTTAAACACGTCAAGGTAAGGTTGGTTTTTGAGTGACTGGCTGAGCTACGAACGAGCTTTAGCATGAACACATTTCAACTCCCGCTTTTAATGCACATTTTTCATATTAGCACGTGGTGAAACTATCGAATGCTTTAGCGATGTTTCCTTGTATTCGTGAGAGAAGACCTGTTTCCGTGCAAAAGGAAATGATCGTTATTGCTTCGTAGTAGAGCCTATTTTAGCATGTAACATGACCCGATTC
Source organism: Choreutis nemorana (assembly GCA_949316135.1). Taxonomy (NCBI): domain Eukaryota; kingdom Metazoa; phylum Arthropoda; class Insecta; order Lepidoptera; family Choreutidae; genus Choreutis; species Choreutis nemorana. The sequence goes on from OX438598.1 coordinate 10,167,635, forward strand.
ACACCAGCGTTGGTGGCACACGTGACACATGTCGAAGAACTGTTTGCACATACATCGCGGACTAGCTTTACGCATTCGCACAAACTAAAACAATACAAATCCAATTCTAACACTGTTCAGGATGATTCTCCGTTAGGTTGCTTTCATACTAACGACGATGGGAGGTTTGCTCGCTTTTCACATACCATTGTTATGTGTGTTGTATTTGAATGGTTTTGCTTGCTTTGCGCAAAATGTTTAAAGTGAAATTTCTTGGCTTAATCGTTTTACATAAAGCAAACCTTAAATGCTTACTACTTTTGCCTCAGAACAATCAAAAAAATTATGTTGGCACCAAAAGCAACTATTGTAATCCAAGAAAAATATGATTTAATCTAAATTTAAAGCTTAGACATCGTTAATCTTTCAAACCTATATAAAATAACAAACTAAAAATGTACGCTTTCTTATCAAAATTTGAACAAAAAATGTATAGGCAGAACTATATTCCAGTTTGCCAATTATAAAAAATAAATGATCTTGCATCGAAAATCAATCGTTGGCCAATCCGTTGATGTTTAAACAATAATAAATTAAAAATGAGTCTAGTCTAATCAACCGAATCTAAGGCGAAAGTAGTATATGGTATGTGAGGCGAGCGAGGAACGTGCGACGATCGCGGGTTGTATGGTTATTGCGTGTAGGAGGTTAGCCGCTCGTGGGGCGGCGTGTACTCGGGCGTATACCTGGCGCCGGCCGCCGTGTTCCGGCTCGCCTTCCTCGGCTCCGTGGAGCTGGACGACGACTCGCGCCGCAGGAGGCGCCGCCCCAAGAAGCACATGGTCGAGGAGGCGGTCACTAAGATCAAGGTGGTTCGGCTGGCATTACCCTAACACGACCCGATACACTCTTGCGACTCTTTGTTACTATGATTGTATGAAAGTAATGTTTGGGATACCTCTGTCCTATGGGTAGGGCAAAGAATCCCTACCGATAAGACAGAGGTATCCCAGAGGTTCTGATTATACTCTGTTTTGGGAACTTTAGTGATTAGTTATATATGTTCGGGAGTAGAGTACGGATGGTAGTTTAGTTTAAGTAAGATTTTATCCTTTTTCAATTGAGACAATGATTTTATTGCAAATTCTAATGTTTTCAATGTTTCTCATTCGCTCTCTGGGATAACAGGCTTTGGTAAGTAAAATTAATACAATTTCGGTATATTTTCCTGTACCTTGCTTTATTACACCGTTCCCCAGTTCGGGCGCTAATTAAAACGACCTAGTTTTAAAATCAGTTTCCGTTGTTGTTTCCAGGCACCGGAAGGTGAAAATCAACCGAGCACCGAGGTAGATCTTTTTATATCGACGGAAAAGATCATGGTGTTAAATACTGAGCTGAAGGAAATAATGATGGACCACGCTCTCCGGACAATATCTTACATCGCGGATATAGGTGACCTGGTGGTTTTGATGGCGAGGCGGAGATTCGTCCCGCACGAGACAGATTCCGACCAACCCAAACTTAACCGTACGCCTAAGATGATATGTCACGTTTTCGAAAGCGAAGAGGTAATTTGGATTCGTACATCTTAAGTTAAATTTAACGGTTAATTTTAAGATAATGCAAAGTCACAGGGGTTTGTTATTCAAAATTATTTTTATTGATTTTACTGGTAAGGAATACTCCGGGAAAAAAATTGGAAAGAATCCTTCGTAGTTGCTCTTTTCGAAAGTATTTTGTATGTATTAAAGTCGTAAAAAACGGTAGAATTTTATTATTTTAAATGAGGCTTAAATCAAATTTTTCATATTTTTATCTTATTTAGTTATAGGCGAATAGTCTAGCAGAAGCCATTATGTAACCGTTACATTTCAGGCCCAATTCATTGCTCAATCAATCGGCCAAGCGTTCCAAGTGGCGTACATGGAATTCCTCAAAGCGAACGGCATCGAAGATCACAGCTTTGTAAAAGAGATGGACTACCAGGAGGTTCTCAACAGCCAAGAGATCTTTGGCGATGAATTGCAGATGTTCGCCAAGAAGGAGCTGCAGAAGGAAGTGGTGGTGCCTAAGACAAAGGGGGAGATATTGGGCGTGGTCGTGGTGGAATCTGGATGGGGGTCCATGTTGCCTACTGTGGTCATTGCGAATCTTGCAGCCGCCGGAGCTGCGGCTCGGTGTGGGCAGCTGAACATAGGTGACGTCGATTTTTATTCTCCCATACATAATATTTATAAAATACGATTGGAATTATTTGGGGTTACTTGTGTCCAGTAGTCGATGTCTTCTGACTTGAGATGATAATGGGCATAAACACGTAGCTTAAGCTTAGTACTTTAGGGGGGAAGGGCTAGCATGTAACTTTTTCTGGGTTCAGGCTCTTACTTAATATACTATGTCCTCAACAAGCAACCTGAAAAAATAATACCAGTCGTCTATTTATATTTTATTCAAATATTTACATTGAGTAATAGACTATGCATAGACTCAACTAATGGGTTCATGAGCGTGTATTTTCTAACTAAGAGTTGATCTAAGTCAGGATTTTGAAATATAATTTTATCTAGAGCTTAAGTTAGGGACAAAATTCAGCTGAAAAGTTCTTGACATTCATTCTTGAGTATGTTCATAATTCAATCCCAGAATAACAACTGACCGTAGACGTTCTGTTGACAGGTGATCAAATAATAGCTATAAACGGCGTGAGCTTGGTGGGTTTGCCGCTGTCGACGTGCCAGAACTACATAAAGAACTCCAAGAACCAGACCGTGGTGAAGCTGACGGTGGTGCCGTGCGCTCCCGTCGTGGAGGTGAAAATCAAGCGACCGGACACCAAATACCAGCTCGGGTTCAGCGTGCAGAACGGCGTGGTGAGTTCAATTATTGAACCTTTGCAAGACTTCCAAGAACACAAGAGCGCAAGCTCGAGATTTATCAAAATTTCCGAAAATCGATATAAGACTTGTCATTCGTTTCTCATGACAATTTTTAGTTATTAGACAAAAAAAATGTAAAATAAATAATAAAATGTATCTAATAAGAACAATTGGAAACTAGTCTATATCACCGCAGCCGCGGCTGACAAGCCGGTGACAGTCCTAACACAACGTGGCAATCTAACGAATATATTTTGACAGACTTTAACGCTGATGGGAACCGCTATGCCTTCTGCGCTGCGCTGCTTCTTCTTATGCGCTATGCTTGTTAAATAGTTAAATAATGTTGTCTGTATGTGTAGATATGCAGCTTGCTCCGCGGCGGCATCGCGGAGCGCGGCGGCGTTCGCGTCGGACACCGCATCATAGAGATCAACGCGCAGTCCGTGGTCGCCGTGCCGCATGAACGCATCGTCAACCTGCTCGCCACCTCCGTCGGGGAGGTACTGCTTAGCAACATACGAACTAACTCGCCGCGCCATCACTTGTCACACCGTTGATGTGACCGGTCATTTATTTAACGGAAACTTAATTTCAGATCCTGATGAAGACGATGCCGACGTCAATGTTCCGTTTACTGACCGGGCAGGAGAACCCGGTGTTCATATAACATGCGCGCGCGCAACACTCAAGTGCCTGCAACTAACCACAGCCGCCGCCGCCGCCCGAGCCTGCCCGAGCCTGCCCGAGCCTGCCTTAGCCTGCCCGAGCCTGCCCGAGCCTGCCCGAAGCTGCCCGAGCTACACGCGCCGCCTATCCATGCTGACAACATTAAAAAACTAAATATTTTCAAAATGGAATCGGTTTCCAAATTTAAATGATCTGTCAACTTTTTTTTAAACAAATTGGGAATTCGATAATAGAAAAGAGGCAATATAGATGTTGTGTATCACGTCTAAGTGGATCGTACACAAAAGTAATAGCGTAAAATATATATTAAAAGTTTCAGATGAATGTGATCTTCAAGTAATTATGTACATTGTAACACCAAACCATGTTATCAAATGTAATTTTTTTAATAAATTTCTTGATAGCTGTATGAATGATGTGAAAGCAAGGATGGGCACAATTTAAGCTTAGCCGTCATTAAATACTCAAAACATAAGGCCCTGCTCCCATTACAGTAGACAATGTCTCGAAATAATGATGATTAAATAAGAAATTGCCCCGTCAAATATTTCTTTAATGGGCGTAAGGCCTAAAGCGACTTTATGTAAAGAAATGTCCAAGTTTCAGAGTGCTTACATGCTTTTATGGCTAATTAAGGTAGGATATAAGTTATATATTTTAGTGTTTTATATATTTTACTATATCCAGGGATTTTAAGTAGATAAAGGATCCCTGTATATATTAATGCATACAAAATACTTGTTTGATTGTCATGACAATGTGTAAGTCCGAATAATATGATTGTACCTTTAAATTAAATATCAAATCCACTCATATCTGCTTAGATTATATTATAAAATACTTATTCTGCGTACCCATGTATTCTCGACAAGTATGTTTCATTCCCAACTTTCTTTTTGCCATATTTTTCTTGCTAAAAGGATATTTATAATTTCGTATAATCCTAGTTTTTAGAAAAAAGGCAGACGATATAATATATTGTAATCAATCATTCCATTAATTTATTTTGCGTTATCTTTCATAAATATAACGTTATTTATGGCGTGCGTTATTTACTGATTAGATTATCTAAATAAATGCTAGCTATAACAATACATTGTGTATATTTATAAAACTAATGTATGAGTTGGTTATGGTAGTCAATTTTTTGTTTGAAATATTTATATTAAAAATATATTTTATTTACGCCCTGACAAGTAGCTGGATTTCGGAAAACTAGAAATTTACAAAAACCGTTTTAACCGTTATCGTAATGAACAAACAAAAGAATTGATTAGAAATTAAAGAAAAAAAGCATTATTCCTTGTAGCGTTTCAAAAGATATATCATATTTTGTAAATTTTATAGTGTCGCTATAGCATAACTATATCATCTATATGTTATATATTTATATATGTCCTATGTTCTTAGCTTAGCGCTCTGGGGACGAGTTTTCTAAAATTATGTATAAAATTTAATGGACTCGTAATAAATATAAAACAATGTTAGAGTACCCTCACCCACTCGCTTCTCTCTATTTACATTTAATACCCTTGTAACTTAATTTGTGGTCGGTGCTAAAATAAAACACCAAGAGTAGTATATCTATTTATATATCTTATCCTACAATACACCTACGGAAAGAAATCCCTTAAAGAAAGTTTAGGACAAGATTTGATCACTATCTATCTACTGACTGACTAGCAGACAAATATGTATCTTTCCATGTTAGAATTTCCACGCGCCGGCCACACCGTTGACAACGTTTTCTCTCTAATAACGGGTAACTGTGTTAATGTAATTTTATATTGCTAGCTGTTCGTTGTGAATAAGATTTATTTACATTGACAAAAACACAGATAATAAATAGCCTTTTATTGTGAAAGCTGGTAAATAGTAGGTACACTGTAACATGTGAAATAACTATTGTTGTTCTCATTTCTAAGAGTATTATTCTAGTCTGCATTAAAGTTAAGAATAAACTGAACAAACTGATCATGTTTTTGATTTACTATCTCTGTATTTCTATAATCCTTTCCTTTCAAAGGCAAAATATTTTTTTATTCAAATAGACTTAAAATAAGCACTTTCAAATCGGAACCACCGACCGTCACCGGTTCGGAATGCTATTTGTACGGAGAAGAATTCGGCAAGAAACGTCCGTAGTTGCTTTTTTCAATATTCAAATACAATATTTTCTACTACAAATTACAATTTTTCAACATAATAATTCTCTAACTGTCAATAAGATAAACCTAATTAACTTACTTCCGTATAACTTTATCCTCTACATAATTTTGAATTTAATAGTAAGCCTTCTTAATTAAAACATATTGCTTAAGTTTCATATCTGATATTTCTGTTACATTTCTTGGTATTTTATTACAAAAACGGACACAATTTCCAATAATTTATGAACCGCTATGTATGTTTATATCATCAAATGGCCACAAAAGATGGAATTGTTATTGGCACGAGATAAAAATTAAAGGAATTTGTATAAGACTCTATTGAACTTTTACTGATTAACTTATTTTTAAGTAGAAGTGGTAGTTTGTTTGTTGAAAAGTGCCCCCCCTTCTACAAACGTCCTGGCACGCAAACTTTTTGTGACAGCTTTCGGGAGAACATAATTCTCTTCCTGTCATCTGAATTCAAAATAAAAGACCTCTAGCCTTCTAGCCCGCTATTATTAAATTCGATTTGTTAATAAGGATAATGTCTATTCGATGTAGTTTGTTACTCAAATAAAGTTTTTTCATCTGTCTTGTCCTGAAGACACATACCTGTCCTCAGTTGAAGAGTATCTTATGGATACTTAAATTTTGCCATACAAACTGGAGCAATACTTCTATAAGTTATTTAAAGTAGTAACCGATGACTGTGTTCGATTGCCACCGCATGACACAGCAACTACAGCTTCCCGTGGTGGTGTGCTGTGTCGGCAAGAAAAAGACTTATTTGTGGAGACTAATTACAAACGTATTAAATCATTTTTATAAAGCTTAGATGCTTAGATTAGCTCTGTGACCACAACCTACGATTCCAGCGAGAAAGCGTGCCGTAAAAGTGGTCGGCGAAGGAAGCACACGCCTCCAAGTGGCGCACCGCTCTTCTTAGCCAAAAAGGATCCAGCGTTTTCAAATTAAGGTTTACTTATTTTTTTCTATCCATCGAAGCATGGAGATGTCCGTTCTCAATTAACCGCACCTAAAATTCATATGTTTAGGAGCAAAGATGCCTCTCTACTACACAGTTAACTTTTACCCATTTTTGTGAACAGGTGTTGAATTAAAAAATAGAACGAAATGTAAATTTTATTCTCATAAGAGCTCATATGGCTTAGTACCAGGCACGGTACAATAGGGCTAAGTAGTTATGTACTCAATCTGGGGGACTACCATAAATTAGTTTATAAGTGGCAATTTGAGTTGCTGCAACTATAGCAACTTTTTACAAGTTTCCATTAATGATTGCCATGTGCGAAACTAACAACTTAAATTGATAAAACAGTTCTAGCAAGTTGCCGGTTTCCGCAACACGAAAGTTACTTCACCTAGCAAAGCACCTTTAAAGCGCAATCGCTTCATTCCGTTTCCGCTTTTTAACCGTATCGCAATCGATACGGTTATAGTATGTGTGTGTTGTATTTTCCCAGTGCCAAGTAAAATTTATTATCAAGTTTTAATGAGGAAAGAAATGATGAAGAGTAATGATTAATGAAAGATGGAAAAATGAATCTATGTTAGTACGGGTACTGTAGGCTCTAATTGATTATTTAGAAAATTATGAAAAGAGCAGCCGAATCATCGTATTTCACTTTCTCCACACTTGTACAGCACTATAGATATTCACTGGTTAAAACACTTGTATCATCATTACACACACACACTAAATCACAAATTAAATCCTGCTGATACGCGAGAAAGAAAATTAAATAAGAAAATTTCAACTGACACTTCCCGTTCCCGCCAAGCAACCCCGATTTAAGGATATGTAAAGTATGAAACTCTATGACAGACGTCACACCAATATTACACGCACGCTACGGCAGTGTAACCGTCACGAAAACGAATTTGATGGGTTCCATTCCAACCAAGACTGCTATGATTTCATTAATTTATTTACCGTAACAAAATGTTATTGACATCTAACTGTGCGATCATTTTTAATTTAATTTTTATTAATTAACCTGTCCGCGTTGATTTTCATTTTTAAACAATTCCTTGTCCTCGCTAAATCCTTTCGAAATTTTTACTCATTAAAAAGTGGTGTAGTATTAATTATTAATAACTGAAACTTTTACCTATATATATGTTAGTGTTTCTCTCTGACTGAAGTAGGTACCTGAATGGTTAAACCGATTATGATGCGGTCTTTCTATGACAGCTGATTTTATCGGTACTTTAATTAGGTTCCATCGGTACTTACTTAACTAGACATTCTTTGATTTTACCAAGTGGTGCCCAACTACATGAACAAAAGAATGTATGAAGATACTTAGGTTTTAGTGTTCCCTACAAGGAGTTTTACAATTTTGGATTAATTTATCCCCAACAATGCATCCTACTTGGCAGACTGGTAACTGTCTGAGTATAAGCTGGGTTTGAAATTATATTTTTTTGAACATTTCAGAGAACTCACACTTTTTTTTTCTAATGTGTTTCAGTTTATCACAGTATACACATAGAATATTCCAAATGTTCCTTTAGTCAGTTTATAACGTACCTACATACTTCAAAAAAATGTTTTAAAACAAGCAAGAATGAATAACTGGCTAGTTTTGTAAAGGCTTTAGTTCTTACCCTAATTTAATTATGTACGACAGAATAGTACCTACATAGCTACTTAATCATACACCACACTATTAAGCTAGAAAAGTTGATCCGTGTTGCATGGCATGTAGAATGAAGGCCAAATGTGCCTGTGTTGTGTTTCATAACTTTAGATGACCTATGACCTTTTCTATTTCATCACTTTAACACTAACAAGAGACCTACTACAATAGAACAGTTTCACTTTTTTTCATTCAATTATAGCTCTTGTTACTTACCTCCACAACACTTTAAAGCGGGTCTTTTAACACTTTTTCAAATCAAGTGTAGCAACAAAAAGTTATTATTTATCAGAATAATATGAAATAAATTTTGTTTTTAGGAGAAAATGTTTGAAAATACTCATAAAATAAAATAAAATATTTACCCAACATATAGAATTGATTTTTAGGGTGGATAGATCACATTTTGTTTTAAAAATTAACAAGCTAGTAACAAATGGGGACTAGAGGTTTGTTAAAATTGTGTTAGTCTGTTGAAATATGGATGTAACTACGAAATGTATGAAAAACCAAACTAAAAACAAATTAAAATTAATGTTTAGTGTACGTACCATTTTACCGTTTACAGAACATTTAATTGCGGTTGTGAATATTATGGCCCATATTCCAACATTTGAGTAAACAAATCTGTGAAATATCAGACTAATTATCTTTATGTTCTTTAAAATGTAATTCTAAGGTAAACAAAAAGTGCTGAATTTGGAAATAATAAATATTATGTAAGTGCTAAAGAAAGTGACCAAGTTAATATAAATTGAAGCTAATTTATACATACTATTGTAGTCTTTACTTCATAAACAGGATAACTAGATTTTATATCTTTGTCCTTATTTAACTTTTTTTTATTTCAACAAGGAGTGTTGGCTTTAAATTTGTTTTTCTAATAAAATCATTTTGCAAATCTTGGTAGATAAGATAGAGCAATGATGATTAAAAAACAGTTCAATCGCTCAATTAATACATGACTAAATAAAGCAATTGCAAATATGATTCATAAAGTTGTTATGATAATATAAATAAAATAATAATATTATTTTTGTATATTATGTATTTTTGAAGTTTGCTCACAAAGCCAAATTAAATTTACATAAATACAATTAATTAATAACTTTTTATACAAGACATAAATAGTACATAAAAGATTCATAGTGAAATTATTTTGATGTAGCTTAATCATTAACAAACAAAAAACTAATGCTTCTATGAAAGTTTACTGAACATTGAGTAGTAGAGATCTGTTATCTGATCTGAGTGTACTCTATCTAATACCAAACAGCAAGTAGACAACAAAGACATTCACTTTGTGACAATACACACTATCCTTTGTATAAAATTAACCAAATTTGATAACCATGGAATATATACAATACATTTAAGTCTCCATGTGTTCATTTTTATATTTATTAATTAAAGTAAAAATATGCAATTCTAATATCATAACAAGCTACATGTGAATGGGTAAACAATAACCTGTTGGGATTGTTGCGGATGGAGCAGATGAGGCAAACAAGGTTGGAGGCTGTTGAGATGCAGAATGTGAGCCATGCAGGCCGCTGTCGCAGCCCCGAGCTACCGCGCAAACCACCTTCCACTAAATAATTAAAATTTATCCACAATAATTGTCTCTTCACAAGTTACTCGGTCTAGGGTGTGTAACATAACTTGCACTCTTAAAATCATGATATATGTTATGTTCGTCCGCCTCGGGTCGCGCGCGGGGAGGCACAGTGTGAGGTCTCCGGCCGTCAGCGCTCAATTGTCCATGGCGTACCTCCGCGTCCAGTCCTTAGCGTTCCTGATGGCTTCGCTCTCGTTCACCTTCCACAGCTCGGCGACGTCATTGGCCAGCGGGTCGTCTGGGTTTGGTGCCGATAGCAGCGCCTGGATCGACAGTAGTACCGTGCGGATCTGCAGCGCCGGGCTCCACTTGTCTTTCAAAATGTCCAAGCATATGCGACCCAGCCGATCTATGTTCGGATGGTATATTTTTGTTATAAATCTAACCTTAGGCGCCGACATAGGGTAATCCTCTGGCAGAAATAATTCTAATTTGAACAGTCCTCCCTCAAATGGTGAGTCTTCTGGACCGGTAACAATAACGTGAAAGTAACGGGCATTAGTATCGCTGGGTACCGCACTTATTCCTGGTACGGGTTCCTGCATCAGTCGCTGTGTCTCTTTGATTATTCTACGTGGTAGGGCTGCCATTTTAAATATGCGGTCTAACGCAACTTGTCAAATAAACGCAAGTAATCATATAATTGTAAAAAATATGAAACTATGTCTTCTCTGCACGTCTATGAGAAGATTATTGAGGCACCTTTGTAGAAATTACAAATTAAAATAGCATTTTAGCCATGATATAGCTAAAAACGCGAGTACAAAAACGAGACTTTAATTTTTAACCATCGATTATAGATTTTGTTCCATAGAGAACACGTGCAATGAAACATGATGCGTTCAATTTAAATTCAATCATTTCTTATTTGATTGATCACTTTTTCATTAGCAGGTTGAAATGTTGATAAAAATAATTGTTCAGTTGTTATGATTTAAGGTGTGTTGTACCGTTTGCACAGAGACTCCTAAAGCAGTTGTTATTGCTAAAGTTTCAATGATTCCTAAAGTGATCTCCAAAGGTCCAAGGGTAACATTGTGAGAATCGAACTTTTTTACAATTTAGAAATTGTAAATTATGAGTTTTATTGAACAGGACCCAGAGCCAATTTAAAGGAGGCTATTGCATTTTTTTGCTGTATTGCATTCTTCCCTTTGATGGGAAAGTCAAAGAGAATTAGCCCATACAACATAAGTATACCATGTAATTATTTTCTTATTTCTTAGGATGGTGAGATGAGATGATGATAAAATGAACATGACAGATGGGACAATGAATCGGCCTACAGTAACATGCTAGTGCGGTTACTACTATAACGCGGTGTAGACTATTTCGAGTTACTTGGAAGATGACTAGCCAAATAATTGTATTTCACTTCTTCACACTTGCACAGTACTACAAATATTCACTGGATAAAACAATAACAGTTATATGCATAAAATTCTGTTTATATTAAAAGGCAATTTAAACTGACATTTGGTATCGTTAAAGATATATGGTGCAACTCACTCGAAATGTGTTATTTTATCTAGCTGTCAGCAAAATTTATCCAATCGGAAAGCCATCATTATATTCTGGTTCAAATAAATCGGGACAAAAAGACGCGCTTTGCTTTATATAACGGAGAAGCAATTTAAAAGTTTCCACTTGTCTTGTCATTTTGACATTCAACGGCATCGACATACGACATTTACTCAATTTTTCAATAAAATACTCTTTTTGTACTAAATTTTCTTCGATTTTCTTATTAAAATGTCCGATAACGATGATGATTATATGTGTGAAGAAGAAGAGGATTACGGATTGGTAAGTTTTGTCTTCATTATGCTGTTGCAGCTATTTATTGTTGAAAACCAACTAAACATTCGGTGTCTTAAAAGAAATGTTAATAAAGGCGGTTAACCAGTTTATCCCATACATTTGCTTAATAAATTAAGTAAAGAACACAGTCTCGCAGTTCTTTTGCTGATTTATATCGAAAAACCGATAGAAATATTGCCATAACCTATGAAGTTTACTGATTGAAGTTAAAAAAACCATTTTTTAGGAATATTCTGAGGATAGCAATTCTGAGCCAGATGTTGATCTGGAGAATCAGTATTACAATAGCAAGGCGTTGAAAGAAGACGAGCCTAAGGCTGCTTTGCTGAGCTTCCAGAAAGTACTAGAATTAGAAGGAGGAGACAAAGGAGAATGGGGATTCAAAGCTCTTAAGCAAATGATCAAGATTAATTTTAAATTAGTATGTGTCTTTTTTTAATATGAATTTGTATATACTATACCTTTTTGGTCTTAAAATTATTTATTACAGTTTTCTTTTTATTTGATAAAACTCAATACACAAGAATCTTATTGATAAGATTCTGCCTGCACTGGCTTTTCACATAATTTTTTTTCCATAAATATATGTTAACATAACTTTTGATTTGCAGATAAAAGTTTTGATGATATAACTTCACAAGAGTATATTTAGACTCCCACACAATGCCAAGTGTAATACCATCTTTACATTACAGAAAACAATACAACATAGTTATACATAACATGCAAGACTATGTCTATCTATCTGTTTAAAATCTTTCAAATTAATCTTTATTCATTTATCAATTTGTTGCTTTTGATGTTAACATAAACTGTTGTACTATTTCAGAGCAACTTCACAGAGATGATGTCGCGGTACAAACAGCTGTTGACATATATCAAGAGTGCTGTCACAAGGAACCATTCAGAGAAATCCATAAATTCCATACTAGACTATATCTCCACATCAAGAAATGTAAGCGCCTTGAACTCACATACGTTTATATATCCATAGTAAAATTAATACATTTTTTATATTATAAAAAGCTTATTCTTTTTATATTATAAAAGCTTGTTAATTTTTATGTAAGAGGTAATCTCTAAAACAACTTATTTGATTTCACCAATATTAAAAATGGACAGAAAGGCTACATACGTAGGGTACAATTAGATAAAGCCTACAATTTGTTACAAAACAATAACTCAATGTGGATAATATTACAGACTAAAAAGCTAATAATAATTAATTTTAAAAAACTAAATTTATTCATGTATATTAATGAAAAGAACAATTTCAGTGAAAAAGTCAGAAACTCCTGAAGTTAAGAAAATTTAAGTTTATTAAAGATTAAGCATATTCTTTCTCTTTATTCAGATGGAACTCTTGCAAGACTTCTATGAGACAACATTGGAAGCCCTAAAAGACGCAAAGAATGACAGGCTATGGTTCAAGACAAACACCAAACTAGGCAAGCTGTATTATGACAGAGGAGACTTCAACAAACTCGCAAAGATATTGAAACAGCTGCACCAGAGTTGCCAGGTTAATGCTCAATTACCTCTATCTCTGGTTAGTTGGTTTGACCTAAAGGCCAGCATCAAACATGCCAATCAGTCCATCCTTACAACCTTGACTGTCCTAGACTTGTCACTGTACTCCAAAAAAATCCTTCATATGAGCTAAAATACACATTGTTTGGGCATGTTTTGTTTGACAATTCCACATTTTCCTTGATTGTACAAAAAAGTCTGTAGTACTTATGACCTCCTGACGTCAAGTGGATTTGTGGCTAATATTAAATTATCTAATCAATTAATATTCCTTAATCCCAATTTAGATGTCTAGATATTTTTGTAATATGAATGTGGTCTCGATATCTAGAGACCACAGACCTTTTTTTTCTGTTGCTGGTCAGACTGGATGGATAAGCAGAATCATTAGAACGTTTGCCTTATGTGATACCAAGCAATCAGTACTTCTTAGTTGATAACAAGAAAAGGATTCAAATAGCAATTCAAACAGTAATTGGTTGGACCCAGTGATGGTCACACTAAACTTTGCTCATTTTTACAAAATAATACTATGCATATGTCACTATGGTCTATATTTTGATTTACAATTATTGTTAAAAACTCTTTTAAGTTTATAATTATAAAAATGATATCTTTGTCCTGCCTATGTGATGGCGCATATGTTAAGCCGAGTTTGCGCCGCAAACGATAAAACACTCAATGCTTTTTTATTAGTCCCATTTTTTTTGGATACAACTCATATCTGCAATCGGCTATAATTATTCAGCCATAATCAGATTTTCTGTCTTCAGTTTTAAAAATTAATCTGATTTGAAACAAAAAAATTATAATTCAATGTTCCTACTCTTTTTTTGAGGAATATTTTAAGTTTTAATTTATTTTTATTGCAAACGAGTGCGCATTCATACGCATCGCATATGCCTTAAAAGCACTATCGCTTAGGTCACCCTAAAAAGTGGATGGGTTAGTTATCTAAAGCAAAACCACTAGTAAACAGCTTTCGTTTTTTAAAGACTGATGATGGAGAGGATGACTTGAAGAAAGGCACACAGTTGCTGGAGATATACGCGTTAGAGATCCAGATGTACACAGCTCAGAAGAACAACAAAAAACTGAAGGCGCTGTACGAACAGTCACTGCACATAAAGTCAGCTATACCGCATCCACTCATCATGGGCGTTATTAGAGGTATTAAATATTAATATTTTTATTATTATTACAGTACGAAAGGGAGGCCTTTTATTCAAAAGTAGTTACAAGTTACTAAACACATGGTAACAGCTTTGGCGTTCCATATATTTTCTACTTCTATAGAAAAGTTGTAGTTTGATAGATTTTTAAAGAGAAATATTATAACTTCCATTGCTCTGTCTAAGTTTCTAAAAAAAAGGTATAAAACATTAGGACTTTAGTTGTCATAGGTCCCCTTTTTCCTCTTTTTACTTATTCTTAAAGCAAACACGATTAAGGCTATATTGTGCCTAAATTTTCGAACTAGAGGTTCATCAAGTTCATTATTTAGTTCAGAACAGATAATTACTACGAATGGAACTATCATGTATGACATTCCATAGAGTGTGGTGGTAAGATGCACCTGCGCGAAGGTGAGTTCGAGAAGGCTCACACGGACTTTTTCGAAGCCTTCAAGAACTACGACGAGTCCGGTAGCCCTCGCAGGACGACCTGCCTCAAATACCTCGTACTGGCTAATATGTAAGAATTAACATTACTTTTGGAATCTTTTTACTGTTTTGCTCAAATGTTTTAATTTCCACTTATGTACTTGTCGGTTATATTGCACTACCGCGTAATTAGCCATTTTTGAACTTTAGCACATACCACTTTTTATGTAAAGTACATAATGTAAATGGCTAGAATGAGTAGCTTTATTTGTTTGTTTTTTGTAATGATTTGAAATTAAATAAAAAAATATATATTTCCAGGCTCATGAAATCCGGTATTAATCCCTTCGATTCACAAGAAGCGAAACCTTATAAAAACGATCCGGAAATCTTGGCTATGACGAACTTAGTTAGCGCTTACCAAAACAACGACATAAACGACTTTGAATCAATTCTAAAACACAACAGAAACAATATAATGGACGACCCGTTCATACGGGAGCACATTGAAGATCTACTTAGGAACATAAGGACACAAGTGCTTATCAAATTAATTGGTCCTTACACGAGAATCCACATACCTTTCATATCGAAAGAGCTCAATATCGATGAGAAAGAAGTTGAAAATCTACTTGTAACTTGTATTTTAGATAAGTAAGTACTATTGTTTTATTTTGCTTAAAGCACAACCTATTTGAATGTTTGTTTTTATGCCTTTTAAAATTGTATTGATAGAGATGATACTATAATAGCCATCAAACTACATTAACGTGCGATATCGCTTTTAATATAACTAACTATTAGAAAACAGTTTTACTGCTGTTTTCCTTGTTAAGTTTTATTTTCCTTTCAGCACAATAAATGGCCGCATAGACCAAGTGAACTCTGTACTGGAATTAACTAGTTCATCCCGCGGCGCCGCTCGATACTCCGCGCTAGACAAGTGGACGGTGCAGCTATCAGCGTTGCATCTCGCTCTAGCTAACAAGATGGCGTAACTATCCTTGACAGTGACACTTGATCTTCACACAAAAACTCTTTTAAACTCATGTTTGTCGCAAGTGACCGATGCGACAGCTTTTTTTTGTGTACCTAAAAGTTATTTTCTGTTACGTTTTAGATGAGATGTCGGTTTGATATATTATGTATGTACTTTTATTTTGGTTTTCGTTTTACTATTAATCCTTTCAAGTCAAGCCTGATTTAAATAAATTACAAGGTTATTTTATGCAATCGATTGTGTTATCGTATCGAAAACGACGCGAACTTCTCTAATCAAAAGGCTTATGAACTTAAACGAAATCCGAAAAAAAAGTGGAATGTAAATCATGTAAATGTATCGACTTTCAGTTTTCTTTTCAATTTCCCAAGTTTTGTTAAGCGTGAGTGAATCGTTTGGAAACCGTTTTCCGTCAATGTACATTCAATATGAGAATGGTTTCCAAAAGCGTAACTATAAAATATTTAAATATGAAATTTGTTGTAAATATGTATCATGTCTCGATTTGTCAGTCGCTATTGGATGTTGGTATCGAAAGATTTTCAAACTACGATGAAATTAAAAACACCTGATTAAGCCCAGGGATATTATTATTAGGAAGCCATGACAAAAAAAAAAAACTTCAATACTGCTCTACATTTGTTTCAAAACTATTTATTTTGACATTAATACATTTTTAATTGCAAATGCCTTGTGTCTATATGTTCGACCCACAAATAAATAGTAAGGGTATAACAACAAACTTCAGAATTACTGTTTTCTCTCTCCGTCATCTGCTTTTGACATTGCGTGAGACGAGGACATAAGATTTCCGATTCGGACCATTTCTCTATCAGTTGGGTGTCCATATGAACATCGGCTTTCAAATCGTTTTACACGCGCGTGAGTACGTTTTTAATATTTGACTCGGAAAGCTCAGTCAAGAAGGAGAGCTCAGTCAAGACTCACTGTCAAATGTAGAAATTGAATTATTTTTTAATTGTCTTTGTTTCTTAACCTTCTAAGGCTACAAAATAA
The DNA here is from genome assembly GCA_949316135.1 of Choreutis nemorana. Lineage (NCBI taxonomy): Eukaryota > Metazoa > Arthropoda > Insecta > Lepidoptera > Choreutidae > Choreutis > Choreutis nemorana. The sequence goes on from OX438598.1 coordinate 10,184,589, forward strand.
AGCTAATATCAGCAAAACGTGGGTTGTATTTAATTTTTGTAGAGAGAACATACTAAAGGTATTTAAATCTGCTAAAATATGTACATTAAAAAGAAATGTTACATTATAATGCTCCTATAAGTTTCAACAAATATGAAGTATATTACGAAAAAGATGTGAAAATCTCAATAGAGTTTGTGATATTTTTCATAAGGATAATGTTTATAAATGGAAAAAATTGTAAATGGAAAATTGAGTTTTACATTAACTTTATAATGTTCAGTGCGGTTTGTTTAATAAATTCAGACTTCTTAGTATAATGCTTTGTTTTATTTGAAATTAAATACATTTTTGTTAAAGAATATTTTTAATATGTATATTTCATTATAATATAGTATAATACCTTATTTATAAAGTTTAAATCGGACGGAAATATATCACAGGTTAGTTTAATAAGTTGTCACATTTAAATGTAAATATTTAGTCTTGTCTTTTAGTGAATAATTAACAGTAAAGTAAAAAACAATTTAATATGTTACCACGAGAAAATAAAACACGATGGAGTCTAAACAACTTGTGCTAGAGCCAAATAAAAAATACAATTTACTTTCGCCGCGTTGTAGTTCACAAGCCCAAATTAATCATTACATTCTGAACATATATAAAGCATTTCTAACACAAATTTTCAATACACATATTCAGTAGAATAAACATTTATACCAATTAAAATTTTAAGATCTATTCCATGTTTTCGAGTTTTAAAAAATGGCACCAAATTACTAATTTAGATCAAAACAAAAGCTTCTATAAGCAACTTATTCATATAAAATATTACATTAAAACTTTTGATATGTTTCACATCTCTAAAGTCAACTTAGTCTATTAGAAAAAAGAATTTTAATTATAAAATGGCAACACGATTGTTTTAATAACAATAAAATTATATTATTAAGTAACTATTGTAATTCAAATGAATAGAGGATACAAACACATTTCTCTTGAGTGGAGAATAAACAAAAGTGTTGCCATTCTATTTGCTACAACAGTGCTTCGTTTCATTTTAGTGTCGATCATTTGATTTATTCACACAAGACTATGTCAATTCTGGCATTTTACAATTTATTCAAATTATTACCTTTAAAAAAATGTGTTTAATTAAATGCTTTTTAATTATAAATGTTTAAAATATTTTAGAATACTCATTTCTGCATTTCTCATTACCATTAAATGTGAATGCATTTTGCATTGCAGTAGTTTTCTATTTCTGAGTACTACAACATAGAAACTATTAATATTATCATGACCTCACGTATCTTATGCTTGGTAGTGATCAGTTGGCGGGTTTTTCGTGCAGCCAGGGTCTGAAGATAGGCAGCGTGGTCGGGTAGTGGGTCGGAGCGTGCGGCTCAGCGTCCTCTTCACGGAAAGGGTACGTACCCAGCAGGATTGGTAGCTGCAACTTTACTTCTTTCTCTAGGCTCTTTGGCTCGATTATGAACTGTTGACGAATAGAAGTTCGAGTTATAATACCCAAACAAATTTTGCAAAAAGACAAGTACTATAAACATATTGTACGACGCGCTCAATAGCCGTATTTACACCGAAGATCCAGATGATTCTGAGCTCCGCAGTCTAAGGTCGTGGAGTGCGGATTGTTTGAATTGTGCTCCTAGCAGACACGGCTATTATTGGGTGTCTTTTTCACGAATGCTTAAACACGTTAAATGTATGAAAAGCTCGCTCCACCCAGCTCCGTGTCAGTAGAAACTCAATAAGAAGTGGTTAGTCAGCTGAAAAGGTAAAGTAGCAGTGCAAGGGGACTGACCGTGACGTCGTACTGCACGGAGATGAGATGGCAGTTCCTGAGGTTGGTGGGCGGCAGCGGCGGCACGTAGAGCAGCTCGCCGCGCCACGCGTCCGCCTGGCCCGGCCGCGTGCGGGCGTGTGCCAGCCGCGCCAGCGAGCGCACCTCCTTCGCCACCACCTTGCCGTGCGCACTGTACTGGATCGTCTGCGGACATACCGTGCTACTTTTAACCTCAAATCATATTTTCTACACGGGCAAAGCATTGGGGGTTCTCTTGGCGTTTTACCAAGAGTATCGATAACGATACTCAGACTAGAGACATAATCTCTCTAGTCATAATGTTTCTTTCCATCAGGATGCATGGTCAGTTTTTTTGCCCATGACTTATTAAAAAATAAATAAAACTTTTTATCGGCTGGCATACCTCAGTGAGATGCGCCTTGGTAGCTTTGATGGTGGTTCTAGAGTTGTTCCTGACGTGTGCGGTGAGTATGACGCTCTCGCCGGGTACGTACGCGCCGCGGTCCAGCGACACGTGGCACGACACCGCGCCCGCGCCCACACAGCCCACGCCGAAGCGGTGCTCCACGCTGCATTCGAACGGTTGCTACAAACAGTTTTTCATTAACCAAAGCCCTACATGGAAATTCCATTTCCCGCAAGCGTTAATGCCAACAGAAAATATTGAATTGACATATCCTCGCGCTCAGGTTACGTCATTGTAATTTCATTTCCATATATTTATTATTGAAAAACTGTTGGCGTTAACGCTTGCAGAAAATGGTTTTTATCTAAAACAATGACCAATGCTCATAAACCTACACTAATGAGATTCTTTCTTATATTCATATACTTATTGCGACCTTCATAAGGTGACATACTCAAGCATTATCATCTGGTTCATAATTTCACAACCTAATAGTTAAGTTGTCAAATATGCGGGCCATTTTGGCTGACAAGAAAATCGATTTCTCAGAGGACAAAATTATAAAATAATATTTAATTCTAAATATAATAAATAATATAATATTTAATTCTAAATATAATTTTAATGTTAAAGATTAAATTGCTGTTCTCATTCCAATCTACAGTAGGTAACGAAGTCATTCTCATTAGAAAAGTCAATATGTATTAAAGCATGTACTTTATTGAACACATGTGTTACTAATGTGAATGTGTTACAAGTTGCACAAGTGTTCAATGAAACAAGTCCTACATGACAAATAATTGAGTAAACTGTTTGGGTACCACATAAAATTAAATAAAAGGTGCTTTTGCAAACGTTTTTGGATTTTTATTTTTACTTCCCAACCCAAACAGATTTACTATCTTTTTTAATCTTATTAGATGAATTTAATAAAAGTTTTTGTTCTAGCATACTACAGAATAAGTACCTATACCTATATTTAAAATCATACACATAATGTTATATCCCACATGTTTTTCCTTGGACATTGATACAATTGCCACTATTTACTTGTAAATTGATATGCATGACTCTAGTAGCCATATAATGTTTCGCTTTCTAACATTACATTAGAAATCAATTTACTTCATAAGTTTTTTTTTTCCAAAACAGAAAAACAAAATCTACAAATTCCTCGAAAAGTTTTAAAGTGTGTTATCCCTAAAATACATTTAAATAGGTAGAAGTAAACTAATTAAAACATGTATCTTTACTTTTCTGATATATTTATGTGGTGATATAGAAACTTTATTATTAATCTTGGATGTGTTTTATATCATATATACTATATATAATATAGTATACATATATTTAAGAAAAAAAATTATAAGCCTATCTAAATTTGGACTATTACAAATCTAAGCTTGTTAAAGACATGTTGACGACAAAGACGTGTTGCAGAGACATGTTAAAGTGAAAAACAATGTCATCAAATAAAAGCACTCACAGACAAAACTGGTGGTTCCAGGTTAAGATCTATGGGGTTCATGACTATGAAGACTTGTTGGTTTTTGTGTGTCAGTCCGTTTGGTTCCCGCAGAGCTGCTTTACAGTAGTACTGAACCCAGCCATGTGTGCCGAGGAAGGTTGAAGGTAAACCCATTGGCAGTCCCAGCTTGAACGGGAAACTGTGTATGCCAGGAGATAGGATTGAAGAGCCATGACCTGGTGAAAAATAACAATAATGATATCTTTGATACTGAACTATGTTTGGCAAAAAGTAAAGTTTTTCTTATAATCAACATCATATGCTCTAAAATATATTGAGCTTCAATATTATGTATAAAGTCTTTTACTTTTAGGATAAAGTAGAGTAATTTTAGAAAAACAAGTATGCATTATATTCATATAAACTTATAAGTAAGTAATGAAGTGACATCTGATCTGAAATGCCAGTACATACCTGGTTCTCCTAGCAGCCTCATCCGGAAGTCTATGTAGTTCTCTTTGTCATAAAGCCTCTCATGCCTTCCCGACCCCACTCTCACTACTCCCTCACCAACTACATGGAAATGTAGCCCTGGTGATGAAATATCATAATGTTATCATAAATTTTCTTACATTTATTATTACAAAAAAACTGATAACACTAGGATGCTAGTAGATTGCTGTTATAGGTGAACAAGTATTATTTCTGATTGGTACAAAGTAAAAATTTAAGAGGTTGGTTAAGCCTCCGGAGCCTAACTCTTGTCTTTCACAAAGACAGTACTTTGGCAAATATTGGTTAAACTGCTATGCAGTGCCTTACAAGATTTTTATCTCTCCCACCTTCCAATTGGTATTATTTTAATATGAAATTAAGAGTAGTAAAACGTTTCTTATTTCTTTTAATACAACTTTTCATAAATTCTAAGAATTAGAAAAAACATTATAGAATAGAATTTGAGTATGAAATAATAAAAATATTAAATGTTATTTAACAATCAATCTTACCCAGGACAGGAGTGTCATCTTGTAGTTCCATCAAAACTTTCCCAGATAAAAAATGACCAGGAAAATATAACAGTGACGTATTATCGAATACGATTAGAAATTTAAGCAATTTCCGTGGCATTATCACTGATTTCTTATTCAGTTTCACTAAAATAAAAATAAATACTTAGAAAAAAACATAGAAAGATGCAGGAAAAGGAATGTCATTAATTACATTCTATATGTTGCTGGCAGGTTTGTTGATCACTGTGATTTAATTATGTAAGTAATGAGACACGGAAGAACTTAATCACGACATCGACAGTCGTTAACTTATAATTTATGTCGCACTTTTTTTACATGGTTTTTCTTTTAACGCTTCAATAAACATTAATATCCACATACGGTATTAAAGGAAGCCTTGAAATTGCGAAACGCACGCCCACGATGACACTATTCCAAAAACTTCTTGAATCGAACGACCAAGTTGAGAAATAATACAAATGAAGGCCATCTACTAAGGAATGTTGTATTTAACTTTACTTACCTCAGAAAATCAGTATATCTAACTTATGAATTAAACTTGTAGTTTTATCTTAAAATTTAATTTGTGTCGTTATTCTTGAGTTAAGATTAAGTAAAAATATATAAAACTAAAGTTTTAAACAAAAATGTACAACTTTTTTTCAACTTGCCAAACCAACAAACTTTTTGACGGTGACACATCTTTTTTTTCTATTTTGATTTTGTTTATGGAGCTCCCTTTTTTTATCCTTTTTTCCTATTCACGAAAAAGTTCAAAAACACTTATCACAGCAAAAATCTCAATTCTTCGATACATTATACCTCCGATAGTTTTTAACAAGTTATTTGAGATTTTAGATTTATTTTTCCGCGCTTAATCGGATGTATGCTCTGTGAACTAGTGCTCTTTCTCTTTTCCTCCTAAAGGATGGAAAAGGATGTTAAAAATTAAAAGATTCCGTTTTCTTTGACAAAATTGGAGTGAAGCATCTTTCTTTGCCACTTTTTTGATTGGCCAATTTTTCTTGTTTTTCCTTTTGCACCAATCTCTTACATTGAATAGGATTTATTTTGAGTGAAACGGAAAAGCCCATGAAGCGAAAAGGAAACAAATAATAACAAAACCGAGTTGTCAATGATAAACGGGCGGTTGATGAATTTGTTTTGGTGTATTTAAATTTAAAACTACTGATTGGTTTGCCTTTGTTAATAATTAATGACAGGACCAGCTTATACATTATCAAGATGCCAAGTGAAATGATAACACTTCAGCTTGGCCAATGCGGCAACCAAAGTAAGTTATGAGTAATACTATTTTAGTTGTGTTTTTTCGTTCAAATTAACCTTTACATGGAATTATTTCATGAAATTATGTTATTCTAGTTGGTTTTGAGTTCTGGAAGCAGCTATGCATAGAACACGGGATATCCCCTGAGGGTATTTTGGAAGAGTTCGCATCTGCAGGGTCGGATCGCAAGGATGTGTTCTTCTACCAAGCTGATGATGACCACTACATTCCACGAGCAGTATTGTTGGATTTGGAACCTAGAGTTATACATACCATCATGAACTCTCCATACGCCAAGGTTTGTACTTCAAAATCTTTTTTTAGCACAACCACAAAACAAAAATAATCTTTTATGCAAAAAAAATCAATAAATTTATCAGTAAAATTTTCACTTTTATTGTTCTGGTGAAATGATTTCACATGTATTTTTATAAAAGGTAGCTTTTTTTAAATTACTTTTTGTGAATTCAGCTATACAATCCTGAAAATGTATATCTGTCGAAACATGGTGGAGGTGCGGGTAATAACTGGGCATCAGGGTTTGCTCAGGGGGAGAAACTGAATGAGGAGGTGTTTGATATCATCAACAGGGAGGCTGATGGCAGTGATAACTTAGAGGTCTGATTTTATTTTAATATTCTAGATTATTATACAGGAAGCTTAATGCTTTGTGAGAATGTATAAAAGGCTAAAACAAAAATGAAACTTAGTTTTCAGGAATCTGTGCAACTTTTATGTATATTTTATGAAATAAAAAATGTATGTTTAAAATTTTTCTTTTGGACATGAAATGTGCCTTATTGTATTATTCAAAGTGGTTTACTTATAACTTAATTCAAGTTTTCAATGCTTTTATTAAACACATAACTTTGTTTGTAGGGCTTTGTGCTCTGCCACTCAATAGCTGGTGGTACTGGATCTGGTATGGGTTCCTACATCCTGGAACACCTCTCTGATAGATTCCCAAAGAAACTAGTCCAAACCTATAGTGTGTTCCCAAATTTAGATGAGATAAGGTTAGTGTATAAATTTACATATTTTATATTTATACTTTTCTTTCTGTGAATTCAACCTAAGTTAAACCAGGGTGTATGGTTCAATCTGGGTAGTAACAATATTTATGGATCCTTGCTATCTAAATATAACATTGACAAACTTAATTAGCATATCATGAATAGTTTAGTCAGGCAAAAGTTTCTATTTACTAATTTGTAACTTGTAAACTTTAGTTATCCTACATTTAGGATGACCAAATCCAACCTAAATGTAGGTGGATTTAGTCCCATATCCTACATTGACTGGCAACTGGTGGTTGATGGCCAGTTAATGAAGGATGTCTTGCTTGATTTGTTAATCTTCCAAATAAGGACAACCTAAAATAAATTTTAACAGTCATTAAAAGCTGAAACACAAACTCTCTCTACCTTGACCTAGGAGCTAAGGGTGGTGCTGTGTAATGTCTTTCTTTCTTTGTTTCAGCGATGTAGTAGTACAGCCGTACAACTCACTCCTTACACTGAAACGTCTAACAGAGAGTGCGGACTGCGTGATGGTGCTTGACAACACAGCCCTCAACAGGATTGCAACTGACCGACTGCACATACAGAACCCTTCCTTTGCACAGATCAACACACTTGTCTCCACTATCATGAGTGCCAGTACTGCTACGCTTAGGTAAGTTCCTCAAAGGCAAAGCTAAGGCTTTATTTCTAATCTTGTAAAATAATTTAATAATGCATTACCAAAATAAAAAATTATTATTGCTTAAACATGTGCATAAAAATTTGTTGGTGAATAAAGAAAATCTTGTACTAGGCCAGTGTTATTATTCTTTGTTATATGTACTATGACTACCCCCTGAAATGCAAGTTAATATAGTTATTTTATAAACATTTCAATTGAGTAAATAATTACTAGTCATGTGTTGTTGTAATGTATTTGTTAATTTAAGGTATCCATCCTATATGAACAATGACTTGATTAGTCTTGTGGCTCCGTTGATTCCAACTCCCCGACTGCACTTCCTCATGACTGGATACACGCCGCTGTCTGCAGACCACGAAATCACTAGTGTAAGTATATCTTGCTTGACTAAGAATGATAAAATTTAAAAATGTTGGTGTTTTATGTATAAAATCATTTGTCTTAATGGCTGATAATTTTAAGTAAAGAAAAAAGTGGACAATAAAAAGAAGGCTTTTAAATTACTATTTTTCTTTATTATTTGTTGTTCCAGGCTCCAAAGATACGTAAGACTACAGTCCTGGATGTGATGCAGAGACTGTTGCAACCAAAGAACATGATGGTCTCCCTCAGTCCTGACCGAACCAACCAGCACTGCTACATATCAATACTCAACATTATACAGGTAATGTCTACTATTCTAGGACTGTTTGCATTAATTGATAGGGATTCTCACAAATCTCTGTTTTACCAAGTGAAGGTCCTTAAAGCATCCATAACTTGCATTCATCACATAAATACATGCTTAAGCCAGGACTTGAAAACAGGTTTCAAAGCCAGCAGTTTTAATAGCTGCTTTTGAGAGGGCTTTAACCCCATAGCCCCTCCAGTGGATCCACCAGTGCGGTCCCAGTTTGCCGTCCTCCTAGATCCAAAGTTTTGAATAAAGCATTGATTGTACTTACAGGGTGAGGTAGATCCGTCGCAAGTCCACAAGTCCCTCCAGAGGATCCGTGAGCGCAAGTTAGCGTCGTTTATCCCGTGGGGCCCGGCGTCCATTCAGGTGGCGCTGTCACGCCGATCGCCCTACGTGCACGCCGAGCACAAGGTCTCCGGATTATTGCTGGCCAACCACACCAATATCTCTTCTGTATGTATATGTTTACTTCCAAATAATATAACTGCTTGTAAATCGGTTTGGCAGCTAGTTTGTCTGATGAAATATTCATACCCAGTGAATAAACAAAGTATTTTTGATGGAAAGCATAAATGAGCGAACAGAATTTAGAATTTTCTTATAATCTAACTAGTGTTTTTATAATATTATTTTTGTCGTGTTTTTTTTTGTTGGCAAGCATACTAATATTATAAATGCGAAAACTCTATCTGCCATTGGACTTGTATAAAATTTTAGGAAAACATACATTTTGTTTTCAGAAATAGTTAATTCTGCACAAACCATGTCGCTGTTGAAGTAAGTAAGCTATTAAATTACAACTTTAATTAATAAACGTGTCTGTCTAGCTGTTCGACCGCTGTCTGCAGCAATTCGACAAGCTTCGCAAACGCGAGGCTTTCCTGGAGGTGTTCCGCAAGGAGCCCATGTTCCAGCAGTCTTTAGACGAGTTTGACTGCTCCCGGGCTGTGGTACATGACCTCGTTGCAGAGTACCAAGCAGCTGCTACGCCAGATTATGTGCATTGGAACCCAGGTATCAACATGTATTCACTATAAACATGAGTTAGGTACTGTTATTACACTGGGTTGTGTTCTTACAAAGATGTAATAGTTTCAGTCAATTTTAAATTACTTTTTGATTTCCTATTAGGACTGAAATTGTTAGTTGCTTGTTTATTTGGCTGTGATCTATATTGCAATGCAAATATACATATGCAATGTATGGATGCAAACTTAGATTTCATTTTACGGCTAGAGGAGAAGTGAATATAATTTTAAAATGCTATTTCAACATTGTAATCTCAGCCATAGCCCCCTTACGATGAACATGAACGAGATCACGCGCGAATCATAAGTGGATGACTCTTGATATACGATAAATTGAAGGTCAACAAGATTTTAATAATATATTTTTATTTCAGAGAGCAGTACAATATAACCGTGAACAAATGATGTGCTGTCTTGAGTGAATGAAATGAAATCAATGTGAACCCAAGTGAATGTTGTGTAAAGTTTGAGATAAGAATTGTTGAATGTTATTAGTTTTAACCTTTTCACCATTAACTAAGTGCCATTATGTTTGCTTCTCATCCATCTTACCATTTTATAGTTTTGTCCAATTGCTAACAATTAATACTGAAAAGTTATAAAATTGTAAGATGCATGAGTTATCAGAATGTTTTATGTAAAAATTGTGCCTAGCAGTTTGATTGGGCTCAAGGACTTGAGGAGTGACAGAAGCAGAAACGCGCGCACTGTTACTCTTGTGTTGCCAGCATCTACAGGCTGTGGTAACTGCTTTCAGACGGACCATATGCTCGATTACCACCTATATAGAAATAAACCTAAGTATTAAATCTCGAATATGCCATGACAGTCGCAAATACTCATTGTAACGCACGTAAATAAAATAAAACCTTTGCTTTTTTTACCAAGAATTTATTTTAATATTACTCATTCAACATTTCCATACACAGCTATCTCTCGTGCCGAATATTTTACACACACGTGGTTTGTACGTCACAAGCATGGTGCCTTACAGGTTATTACCGAAATCCTTAACAATATCTTAAATGGGATACAGTGGAATCTTGATTACATATAGCAAGTGATCATAGACATCACAGATAAAACTATTACATACAAAAATAACATGCTTTCCTATGCTCAATGCTATTTACTTTAACAGCTCTAAGTGGGAGCTCTCCTTAATCCAAATGCCTTACGTTAAAATCACTTTTAATACACTAATTATGGCATGAATGTATGTACAAGTGAGATACAAACTGCCTGTTTTAAATTAGGTCTAGTGTCAATATATGTACTTTTTTTTGTAATCAGTTATAAACTTGATAAAGGTTTTGGGTTAAATTCATTGTGTTTTTTTGCGTGCTTTGTGAGTTAAATCTTTATCAACTAAATCTTCACAGTTCAAGAGGTACATGGAATTTTAAAAATCAATAGCATCACATTCAACCATACAAAGATAATTCCACAAGATCTAGAGTGAAAAATTGCCCATTTATATACATCAATACACCATTATTATAATAACTAATGAATGAAGTTATAGCAAGTGACTTTCCACTATGTTAAAACAGTACATTTTGATTTCTTTTAATTTCTATTGAAACACACAACAGCATGCAACAACAATAGTACATTCAGCATCCAACTTACAATTACTAGCTATTATCTATTTATTCATAATCATAACAGTTGTCCTTATAAAAGCTTTTGTTCAATTTAAACAACATAGTATTATTAGGCAAAAAATTCCTGACAATGTGATGATAATTTGTGAAGAATCTATTTTAAAATTTGGATGACAATTAACCTTTCATAACAAATAGACACAAAACCATCATAGTGGGTCGTCGGAATCACCACAACAAAACAATTTAGGCCTTATAACAAACTAAGTAGTGACCGTCTAACATAGCAAAAATGGTGCAAAACTTTAAAATAAGAACTATGCTTGAATGTTTCTAAGCGAAATAAAATATTGGAATAGTATTTAATGGCATGGCCGGATTCCTAAAGGTGTTGGCCGAGGAGAGCTAGCGGGCTAGGAAGTCTGACTGGATGGCTGGTACTTCTGTTGAATGATGGACGTCTTCCTCAACGGCACAGTCTCTGGTGTGGGGATGGCATCTCCAGTGGGGATCTTTGCAGGAACAGCCGGAGTCTTGAAAGGGGCTGTCAGATTTGCTGGCCTCTGTTTTGCCATCTGATAATCTCCAGAGTCAAAGAACTTTTGCTGAGGAAATAAAACAGTAGACAGTTTTCATCTCTACCTGTTTCTCCAAAACTTGGCCAGGCAATAGTTAGTATGTTGTTATAGCCACTATAAAAATTATTTATGCTCAGTCAAATTGTCTGTCTAATATTATATTGGTTATGGCCATTTTCAATACACATTGTACTTGGATAATATTGGATTGTATGATTGAAGATATACGCCATGATAAGAAAATTATATCAAGCAAAATATTATTATTAAGGTTGGTAACATAAGCCCTAAAAAAAGGCCTTTTTATAGACAATTAACAATCAATTTAATTAATTGAAACTATTAGTGTAGAATTGGATATGTAATTTGTTTTATAAAAAGGCACAGTGAAATTTATAAAATTTATGACCTAAGTACTTACTCCCTTAGCCAATCTTTTCTGCAAAAATGCAGAGTGACCACCTGGACCTCTTCCAATCATTGCATTTGGGAATTTAGCCTTCAGTTTTGCTTCTTCAAGTTTCTCCAACTCTTTTGGCTGCAAAAATAAGTAGGCTTTAGATCAAAATGTATACATAACATTACATTCTATGAACAAGTACCATAACTTTTCAATGTTTTGTTAATTTATATTTACAATACTTTCCCATGAAACATGTTTTCAAAATCAAATTCATTTTATTCATGCACAATACATTAGGTAAATACAGCAGATGTTGAGGCAAGGTAGGTCAGGTATATGTGCAGCCAATTGGCATACGAAAGTCATTTCATAAAAATATACAATACAATCAAAATATTAAATTAAAATAAAAGAAAAATGATTAGCAATTAAATTATAGTTACGATAAAAACAAGTTTAACTTTCTGTTCATGCTTTTTCTTTGTCATATTCGTAAAAGAAAAAAGTAAGGTATTAAACATGTTAAAGAATCCTTTTCTCAGTTGAATAAACTATAAAAATAATGAAATGTTTTCAAGTGCTTTTTCCTTTTATAAATGCTTTCTAATAAAAAAAATGAGATTTAAAGAAATATTTGTGTTGGTAACTAATACCGCAGCGTGAAGGTATTTAATTTATTTTTAGTCAAAGACTGCAAATTAAACAGACAGAAAGGTTTTTTATAGAAAAAGCTTACTATACTCACATCCTTTGGAGGCTCGTTTTGGTCTGGTGAATCACTCATTTTGAAATTCTAAAAATGAAATACAAACTTTTATTAAAATTTACAAAATGCATGTCACTGAAGACAAAACATTTTTGTTTACCCTCATTGACGACTTAATTAACATCTTGTGAGATTACACGTTTTAATAACTAACCAATATCTAAATAGATATTATAAATTGTTACTCAAGCATCGGATTCTATATGTAAACACAACAAATAAAAGAAATTGCGCACATATGGTAAGAATAGCAAATAATTTAATTTATTAACAATGCAGTTGGTAAGTTGTTTACCTTGAGATTATTTCTAGATTTACTTTATTTCTAAATGTTTAAAAACAATTTTAACTATTAAAACGCACAAACTGAGCAATGAAAACAACAAATACATACCGCAGTTCACAACAAGATAGATTCCGACAACAAATTTCTATTTTCGGTCAAGTAAAGATCAAATGGCGTCAATGGTCTTGCTTGATCTCGAATGTCAAATTTGACAACTTTTTTTGGTTTATGTGAATATACGCAAAGATATTAATTTTTAGTCAGGGGTTAGAAAAAAATTATATTGTTTACACATTATATACACTTTAAAATGGTAACTATAACCTCTTAAATTTTCTACATCGCGCCATCAAAATTTTTATTTTTTTAAAATTTGAAGACTTTTTACTTTTAAAATGACAGAAGTTGAAGTCAAATCAAGTAAATATTATATTTATATAAAGGTTTTTTCGAAGACCTTCCCCAACTCCTCAATCGCCGAAAAGACAGGCTTTAGTTTACTCGCTACGTGTAATGAAGGCTGTAGTATTATTACGATTTCTACTCAAGTTTCTAGACGAAACGCTACAGATCAAAACAAAATTTCAAAATACAAAATTATTACGTTGTACCGGTGAAATAATGACTGATAATAAAGAACTTATCAAGTGACTACCAGCAGTGTCAGTTATTTATTTCCAATTTATTTGAGTTTAATATGGAGACTGATCAAGTCGAGGAAGATATTGATGGTTCAATCAAAAGTATACATGTTCGGAATTTCTTTTGTCACGATAACTTAGAAATCAACTTTAATAGGAATGTAAATTTTGTTGTTGGGCGCAATGGAAGTGGTAAAAGTGCAATTTTAACTGCTTTAGTAGTTGGTTTGGGGGGCAGGGCCTCTGCAACCAACAGGGGAAATAATCTTCACTGTGAGTATCCACAAGTGCTATAATACCATATAAAACTATACCTGACTCAGTGATTTGTGTTACCTCACTCATTTAGGTATACGTAATACTAGTTAATAAGTATGTAATAGATAGAAACAATTCAAAAGCCCTTTGGAATTCTAACATGAAACTAGAAAAACAATATTTTTAGACTTGCCTTCTGATTTTCAGTTTGAAGTCCTTTCTTTCTTTCTGACTGAAATTTGTATTTTTCATTCATTTGCTGAATTACTTAGTAATGGCACTGAGTATTAGACAACACTTAAATATATTAAATCAAATCAAATAAATTTATTTGTGAACATAAAATATTTACATGAAGATGTTGTTAGTATTTACTTGCAGCGGTAAACAAATCTGATGTTTCGGCTATCAAGTAATTTATCTATTAAATGTTATCTTTAAAGAAGTGATTTAAATTATAATAGCATTTCTGAATTAAATATTTTTAAGATATCTTTTTAATATGTTAAAATATAACAAGTTTCCAAATGAGTAATGAGTGAGTTTGAGTTATATACTAACTTTATATTGCAAGACCTAAAACAACAGTTTTAAATAAAACAAACAAAATTCCAGCATTTATAAAGAAAGGTACTAACTCTGCAACCATTGAAATCAAGATAAAGAACAGCAGTCCAAAGGCTTACAAACCAACTGAATATGGAGATTGCATAACTATAGTAAGGACCATCAACTTATCAGGTGGTTCTAGTTACAAAGTTAAATCATCTAAAGGTATTTGTTATTTTTCATATAAAAATATTGGCTCTTTTGTCTCTCAGCTTACATTGTAGCAAGAAAACTTACTGTTTACCAATATTTTACAACATTTTCACATCTTTAAAAGCATTGTCCCAATTTGTAATTTTTAAACCTAATAGCTTAGTTCCCATGCTTGTACTATTAAATAAGAGTACAAAAACAAAATGAATGTAAGCCAAAATACAAACATTTAAACTGCTATTTGTTCTAAAATTTCACAAATGCTTTCAAATGATGAACTTTTCTGAACAATAGAAACATTTGTAGGAGAGGTATTATCAACAAGGTTTGAAGAAGTAAAGGCGATAATACTTGCTCATGACATCCAAGTGGACAATCCAATATCAGTTTTGAATCAGGATGATGCTAGAAGCTTCCATGCCTCGGATGCTAAGAAAAAGTACTCCTTGTTCCGGAAGGCAACAAACTTGGACCAAACTGAAAATAACTATGTCAGGGCACTTGATAACTGCAAGAAAGCCAGTGTTATTTGGGATCGCAAAAATGTGGTAAGTATGAAAAATTATATTAATATGACCTATAATTTTCTTTTTAATAAGTTGATGGCGAAAACATGACAAAGAGATTTTATCACAAAAATAATTTGTGTTTTGTTATTTTTTTCTATTGATATTTTTTACTTAAAAGTATAAGTTAATATACTAGCTTTGTTACACAAGTGTTTTGTTAAAAAAACTCAATTCTTTCTAGGTTCTTGGGGAACTAGAAAAAGAGTATAAGAAATGGAAAAACCGATTTGATCAGTTCCAGTCAAGAGAGTGGATAGAAGTAAAAAAAACCGAGTTAGAGAATGAGTACTATTGGAGTGAAATTGTAGACTTGGAAAAGAATGCTGAAATGATACAGAAACAGTGTGACAGACAGAAACACAAGATTGAAAAGCTGATAAATGAACTGAATAATATGAATGATAATTTTGGTAGAAATAATATGTTAGAGTAAGTTATATCTTTTTATTTTGTCTTAAAGATTAACATTTATGACAGAATCACATTAAAATGTACATAGTTCAAGTTATATGTTAAACATGATTATTAAAATTGATTTTATGTCGCTTTTGTTATGTGTTACTCATATTTTTATTCAGACCATTAAAAAAAGCAAAATATACCTAATTCACATGGCAGGCACTAATTATAGTCTGTGTAGAATACAAACTTTAATGTACTAAATGTACATAGGGAGAGCTATTACCTCATAACTTTCCAACCTTTGAGGATTTGTGGTTCCTAATGCTAACTCTGAAACATTCAGCCATTTACCCTTTTACTTTTCAACAGGTCATTGAAAAGTCAGTTGAAAGAGAAAGGGCAGGTGAAGTCATCTTTAGAACAGGAGTTACGCAAGTTGGAATCGGAGGTGCGTGATGTGCAGACCTCGTGGCGGTCGGCGCAGCATTCCGCCGCAAAACACAGGGAACTCATGAAGACAGAGCAACGGAATGTACGGGATCTCGAGAGAGAGATACAGGCCATCGAGTGAGTGTTGCTGTGATATTCAGTTATTAAAAACTTTTAAAACTTTTAGGATAATAATCTAAGTCGTAAGATAACATTATAAAGTTCAACAACATAGCAAAATGATGTAGCATCCGCAAGCAAAATTGAACTGTTTATCCAGCCTTTTGCAAATAGTATGTTAATCCTTCTCGTATTAATCGAACGTGTCGGTGATGCAGCGCGGGCAGCCGTGCGGCGGGGCGCGCGGCCGCGCAGCAGGCGCTGGCGGCGGCGCGGGCGGCCGCGGCGGCGGCGGGCGCGCGCTACGCCACGGCGCAGCTCGGCGCGGAGCAAGCGCGCGCACACGCCGCCCGCGCGCGCCACGCCGCCGCCGCCGCCGCCGCGCGACACGCCGACAAGCTGCCGCGGCTCAGTCAGTACACCGCTTCCTCGACCTGTTTGCGCTTTGTGCCGTTCATATATTCAACAACATAAGGATTGATATTGCACTTTTATGTAAAGCTTATATCTGTCTGTGCTGTACTCTCTAACTCCATCTCACAAGAGAAACCCCGACTCATTAACGCTCGCAAACCCGTACCCATCTACAAGGTTGATTTTTTCACAAAAGACGCAGACGAGGAATAAGATTTTTTTTTCGAAATTTAACCATTAAGGATGTGTAAAAGTCATTTCCATTATTTTTAAAGTTGCAGACATACCTATGTTTGTAAAAGTTGATCTTTATCATCCCGAACGAAACGTGAGGGGTAAAAGCTAGTTTTGAATAGAATGGTACTTATTCAGAGCAAGTGAAGCAGCAGCTGCGTGAACTAGAGTCGCGCGGGCACGAGTCGCTGGCGGTGTACGGCGGCAAGATGGTGGAGCTGTGCCAGCGCGTGCAGGCGGCCGGCGCCAGGGGAGTGTTCTCCGCTGCGCCCCGCGGGCCCGTCGGTACGTACACACATGCGTAGCAAGATGGTGGAGCTGTGCCAGCGCGTGCAGGCGGCCGGCGCCAGGGGAGTGTTCTCCGCTGCGCCCCGCGGGCCCGTCGGTACGTACACACATGCGTAGCAAGATGGTGGAGCTGTGCCAGCGCGTGCAGGCGGCCGGCGCCAGGGGAGTGTTCTCCGCTGCGCCCCGCGGGCCCGTCGGTACGTACACACATGCGTAGCAAGATGGTGGAGCTGTGCCAGCGCGTGCAGGCGGCCGGCGCCAGGGGAGTGTTCTCCGCTGCGCCCCGCGGGCCCGTCGGTACGTACACACATGCGTAGCAAGATGGTGGAGCTGTGTGTGTGTTCTCTGCCCATATTTCTATTTTTAGAAAAAAAAATCATAGAAAAATAATTAAATTTGAACCAAGGAGTTCCCTAGACCTACAATAACTTTGTTAATTTCTTTGATTATAATATAATACTTAAATGCACAATATAATTTGTCATTGAGGGTTAGCCTGAGAATTGTCATTGTGCGAACGTAGTATTTATTTTCAGCAAAAGCAATAGGAAAGGGAATATTGGTAGTTAACAGTTAAAACACTAATAAAAAAACATTCCCATGAAATTGTTTAATTTTTCACTACAAATATTTCTTTGACTTCCTGTTTCGAAACTACTGAATTAAAAGAAATATTCTGACTAGGTGCATACCTCAAAGTGAAAGATAAGAAGTGGGGTGGTGCATTGGAGCATATAATAGGTGGGAACATCCAAACATTCTGCGTCAACACGCCAGAAGATTCTAGAGAGCTGTTTAAAATCATGGGACAGGTACACAACTTGACTTATCCTTTATTAGTTTTAGTCGTTGTCGAAAACATTTATTACTTTGTAGTTTTCACTTTGCTGATTCGCACTAAATACGCGTCATGAAATAAGATACCTTTTTTTTTACTACTTTTAGGGTTCTGTAGGTACCCAAAGCGTAATAAACGGGACATTATTACTAAGCCTGCGCTGTCCGTCCGTCTGTCAGCGGACTGTATCCTATGAACCATAATAGCTAGCTAGACTTTACTACAAAAATTTCAAACAATGTATATTTCTGCTTCTGCTATAACAACACACACTAAAAACAAATAAATTAAACTTTAACATGTTTTGCTACTTCTTTTAAGAAATCGTCTTAAAATGCATAATGTTTAAAACTGTACCATGGTACGGAACACTGATTTTTTAAATTAATTTATTTTGAGCAAGCATTTGACCGTAATATCACCTAATGATAAATTGCTCTTGTATTGAAGAAGTTCAAGTTGTAAGGCTTGTAAAAGCATCCGCTCGGAGAGGATTCTAATCAAGTATAGAATCCTAAAAACGAGTGCGTTGTTCATAGGTATACGGCAGCGGCCCCAAACCAGGTGTCACTTGCAGCCAGTTCCTTTCAACACAGCATGACGTGCGTCACCACGAAGTACGCGCTGGTTCAAGAAGCAGTGCGTTACGTGCGCTGGACATCACAGACGTGGTCGTCGCCAACTACCTCATAGATAACCTCTCCATGGAAGCTATACTGCTTGTACCTGAACACGGTACCAACTAACACATTACTCATTAAATATACTTTTTTCTGGTCTTTTTCTTTTGAACAAACGATCGTCTACTGGAACAATCCGGAATCACTAGTCTAAAAGGATTTTAATCCTACGGAAATTTATCAAATCCATTCAAATAGCTATCTACAAAAATCAGTTTTATGTTAACACTAAGGTTCACACTTTTAACAGAGGAAGCGATCCGTCTGTCGGACACACTGGAGAACGTTCCAGAGAACTGCGCTAAGATTGTGACGTTGGACTCTACTGAATACCACCCGATGCCCAACTACCGGAGCTACGGCGGAGCGGCCAGGCCGAGTCGGTTCCTACATCAAAGTACTACCGAGAGAAAGAAGTATGTTTTTTTATTTATTTCTTGCGTGGTTATTTTTACGAGGGCGGGTCAATAAGTCCGTGACTTTTGGAATAAAACACAGATTTTTTGATAAATAATTCACTTTATTTTTCAAAGTAGTCTCCCTTGAGCTCTATACACTTTGTCCAACGCTTCTCCAATTTTTTTATCCCTTCCAAAAAATATGATTTGTCGAGGTCCTCAAAATAGGCCTTTGTTTGCGAGATGACTTCATCATTGGAGTAATTTTTTTTTTCCACCAAGCCATTTCTTCAGGTTTAGGAACAAGAAGTAGTCACTCGGAGCCAAATCTGGAGAATAGATCGGATGAGGGAGCAATTCATAGCCCAATTCATAGATTTTTGCCATGGCAACTGCACATGTGTGCACCCTTGCATTGTCTTGGTGGAAAAGAACTTTTTTCTTGGCCAAATGAGGTCAGTTTTTTTTTAAATCGTCATTGAAGCGGTCCAAAAAGTTAGCATAATATTCCCCATTGATTGTTCTTCCCTTTTGAAGGTATTCAACGTGGATTATCCCACGTGCATCCCAAAAAACAGTCGCCATAACTTTATTGGCTGACACACCCACCTTGGCCTTCTTTGGCGCCGATTCACTTTTAGAAACCCACTGTTTTGACTGTTGTTTGGTCTCTGGTGTTTGTGATGGATCAATGTTTCGTCCACGGTTACAAAACGGCGCAAAAACTCCTCCATATTGCGATTAAACAACGCCAAACTTCCTGTGAAGTTGTGGTCGACTGTGAGCAAACCCGGCACCCATCTTGCGGAAAGCTTTCTCATGCCCAAGTGATCATTCAAAATTGAAACCACTGAGCCATGAGAGATCCCTACGGCTTCCACAATCTCTTGCACTTTCAATCTTCGGTCGGCCAACACCATATCGTGAATTTTTTCGATTGTTTCGGGGGTAGAGACCTCAACTGGGCGTCCAGGACGTTCGGCATCTTCAGTGCTTGTACGGCCACAACGAAATTCAGTAAACCACTTTTTTACCATTGAAATCGATGGTGCAGAGTCACCATAGTATTTATCAAGCTTAGCTTTGGTCTCGGTAATGGCTTTTTTTCGCAAAAAATTTTGCTCAAATTCACTTTTTTCCTCAAATTACTGGGTCGACTGTGACCTGGGTAGTCTGATAAAGATAGCTGTCAAACACAAAGTAACTGACGCAGCAAGTTCAAATTTTGATAGGAGTCAACTGACAGATGCCTGTTGACAGGAGTAGTGTTGCTTTTTCAGTAAAGAGGTCAGAAATTCAAAAAGTCACGGACTTATTGACCCGCCCTCGTAGATATACAATCTTCACTTATGGCATCAATTTAAGATAGTTACAGAAAAATATATTTTTTTTATTAGAATCGAACATATTTAAGTAGGAAAAATCCAACTGCATAATCGAATTGTTGATATTCTAATGTTATTAATAAATACATTTTTTTGTAATTTTTTCACACCTGTTTACTGTGTTAATAGTTATTATATTAAAACAGGCAGTTGATAGATGAAGTAAAAGTGTTGGAAAGCGAACTCGGGTCGTTGGACGAGGACGCCAAAAAATTAAACCTGGAAGCGAACCAGGCGCGGGAGGACGAGCGCGAGGCGTGTAAAGCGCTTCAAGCGCTGTTGACTTTCAAGGCGCAGAAAGACGAAGCGGTGCGGTTAGCTGCTGCAGCGCTCGAGCAGCAGCAAGCACCGCATCAGGCTGAGCTGGTAACTACATACAGTTCATTCATATAGGATTCGGCCGGCCGGGACCTCGCCAGAGTCATCATAACCTATCTGTGGTTTTAACCGATGTCGTTATACCAGCTTTTGACTGTATTTTTATAATAATTAACTTCGCTATTCTATAACTTATTGGACATGAAATCCACAAAAAAACAATTAAATATGAAAGTAATTATTTTCAAATAGAATTCCTCTTTGTCAATCGAGTCGAATTAAGACAAAAAAATATGTTTGAATCATCTTTATTTACATTTTTCTTCAACAATAATTTCTGTTCCTATAAATAAATAAAAAAATTGATATGCATAAGAAATATGATAAAAATAATCAATGTATCCTATATTACATTTAAAAAATATTATGCGACCATACAAACAGGTGGATGATTTGAACAAATCTAAGCAGAAGTTGTCAGCTCTCGAACAGAAGATTGAGGAGTTATCAGAGAAGGAAGCTCAGTTCAAAACTCAGATGGATGAGGCTAGCGATAGGATTAAGAGCATCAGGCAAGAGCTGCAAGAGCTCAACAGTCAGTTCAGAAACTTGAGCGTAAGTAGCTAGTATGCAAACGATTCTGCCTGTAACTGGGGGGGGTAACTGGGGTATTACGCTGTCAATATTATCACGGGATACGCGGTATGACCATCCTGTACGATCACGTAAATATTGATGGGATTGACGGTGTCATGGTAACATTAAAATTATCATCATGGATCTACTATTTTATAAATACACAATACCATAAGTGGCATTAATTATGGATATAGATAGATGCTTCTACTACAAATAAATACATATTAAAGCAAATTCAACCTTAACAACAGTGTAGAAAGGTGTATCAACCGATCTTACTAACTAAAAACTAGATTAAAATAATAATTATTGAAAAATGTCGCTTTTCATGCCATACAAAATGTCCATGCAAATGTTCGATTGGATATTTGGTGAGGACATTTTGTTTCACTTGATTGTGTATCTATAAAATATTACATCGATGTACATAACACACGATACAAGTATTAATTTTGTACTGCCTCGATAAATTATAGTAAATTATATGGGGACAGTATCGAGATTTTTCTTTTTTCATTTAGTGTTTGTTAAAACGCAAATGCGATAAAGCCGTTATTTAAAAAAAATGCTTATTTGAATTTTTAGGATGAGTATGAACAAGAGAAAATTAAACATGACAGGGGCGATACGGAAAGGAAGAGCTTAGAACAGAGGATCGCAGAAGATAAAACTAAGCTGGAGAAAGTAGAAGTCATCGTGCGAGGGAAATACGAGATTATTCACAAGAAGGTTGAAGACGCTCTTAAACTTTGTGCAAGAGTTGAAAATCCTAGGTAAGTCCAACATGATGGACAATTATTAATAATATAACATACATACTTAGATACTTAAATATACAGTTGTATGAAAGCAAATGGTTAATTACACATCAAATAAAAACGAATATTTGACACATGAAGCTCAAATTTGTCGGAAAGGGTTTTTAAAATTACAAATCTAAGCAGTACTATAATTAATTCTGTGTCTAAGCAAGGTAATTAGAGAATGAATTAAATATGGTACTAAGACAAGTCGACTAGTGTTTGTGATTCCTCACTTTTTTCCTTGAAATGGTCACTGACTGATTTGTACTCGTATTTTTCGACACAGGGACATGGAAACAGTGTCAAAAGAGTTAAAGAAGACACAATTAAAGTTGAGTTCTATCAGTACTGACGGCATGTCCAAAGCAGAAGTCCGGGAGAAACTCCTGCAAGTAGAGAAGAAGTACGTGAAAGCGAAACTCACTTTACAGAGGCTAAAGAAGTTGATCCATGATGTAAGTAATAATATATGTAGATGATGTACAGTCGGAGCACGAAAAACTTTATCAATTTTCAAATTTATTACCCAATACCTAATAATTTACCTTTAATAATGCATTTTGAAACTAAGGCATTATGCAGACAACTGCTAATCAAAATTGTACCTTCTTGATATGGTGACAAGGGTCAATATACACCTTTGATCTCTAATAATCTACTGGCATCCAAAAGTTTTTGATGGCTTAGTTAGTACGATGTATAATTTGAATATGAGCATATAATTGTCAGTGTGTTTTATTTTCTCCTTTTACATCCCTTTGAATGCGATATTCTGTTTTGATAAAATCGTCGGGGCAAGCGAAAGGACTTTCACACGGTCAGAGAGAGAGAATACTGTCACGATCTTTATTTCTATCCCTTTCTCTCTAAGTAATAACGCAAGAAACCCTGTTATTAGTTTTGCTTCTTGCAATAACAAAAAGTAAATGACTGTAATATTTTGTCTTTAACAGATAGAGGAGACGACGAACGAGCATTTAAACTTCTGCCACCAGGTTCAAACGTACATCTCAAGACGCGTGCAGTTTTCCTTTCAATCCATGCTCACAGTACGCGATTACACCGTAAGTATTGTCTTTAAAATATACTTTTTTAGGCTACCAAGAATATCTCTTCCCAGCGATAATGTTCATTTCTCGTTTTTTTTTTCTTCCAAATACAAAAACCGAACAGTTTTGTATGTCTTTCACAGCTCATCTGCTCTGGATCTACTTGTTTAATTTTAAATACTTTATTGGGTAAAAATTTTAAACTGAATCAATTTTAATAGTTTTCTAATGAGGTTAAATCATGTTAAACTAGTGGCCGGTCCAAGCTTCACGAGGGTAATTTAGCACATAGAATGAAGTACCAAGTATCGCTAACCAGAAAAATTGTTACCACTAAAATAAAGTTTAACAGCTTTCGAATACGTATCGACCAACATCATTCATTCATTGGGTGTGGAATTCTTTGCCTGCCGATGTGTTCCCTGACCAATATAACTTGGGCCTCTTTAAGGCAAGAGTGAATAGGTTTCTCCTAGGCAGGCATGATCCACCTTAGACCTCATCGCCGCTTAACATCAGGCGGGTTTGGTGTCAAATGCCTGCCTGGTCTTGAATTTAAAAAAAAAGACCACCATACAAAAATGCGACCTTGACGTAAAAGAAGTATAAAAAGTTAAGAAACAAAATCAATTGTATTCACACCTATTTACATTTTTTATATCTATTATTGTGTGAATGATAAAGATTAACACTGAATCCGTCGAAATAGCATTTACAATTACTACTTTTTTAAAATTAGAGTGGCGACAATGCTGTCTTTTAAAGATAGGCATAAAAATCTCACCATACATTTTTCGATATATCTCAAATGGATTTTGCAGTGTTTTCGATAAGAGCTTGATTTTTTTGACATCTTCAACAATCATTGTCATATTTCGACCAATGTAAACAAAACCTTAATGAATTGTACATTTAAACCATCTTTAAGAATCCTATGTCCAAATCCGTTTTAAGAAGTCGGTCGGTAGTTTTTCAGATTAACGTAACTAAGCATAAATTACGTATAGAAGTAAAATGTGTATGTATGTGAACTACACACTACTGTGTACATATTGGCACTGGAGGTGCGCTGCACGGGGCGCGTGTATGTGTATGTGTGTGAGGTGTCGCTGTGTGCTTGCAGGGCAGTATAGAGATAGACAATGGCGCGGGCACGCTGGAGGTGCGCTGCACGGGGCGCGTGTATGTGTATGTGTGTGAGGTGTCGCTGTGTGCTTGCAGGGCAGTATAGAGATAGACAATGGCGCGGGCACGCTGGAGGTGCGCTGCACGGGGCGCGTGTATGTGTATGTGTGTGAGGTGTCGCTGTGTGCTTGCAGGGCAGTATAGAGATAGACAATGGCGCGGGCACGCTGGAGGTGCGCTGCACGGGGCGCGTGTATGTGTATGTGTGTGAGGTGTCGCTGTGTGCTTGCAGGGCAGTATAGAGATAGACAATGGCGCGGGCACGCTGGAGGTGCGCTGCACGGGGCGCGTGTATGTGTATGTGTGTGAGGTGTCGCTGTGTGCTTGCAGGGCAGTATAGAGATAGACAATGGCGCGGGCACGCTGGAGGTGCGCTGCACGGGGCGCGAGGGCCGGGCGCGTGTTGCTGCCAGCACGGCGTCGCTGTCGGGCGGCGAGCGCTCGTACTCTACCATCGCTTTCATCATGGCGCTTTGGAACTGCGTCGAGTTGCCCTTCTGTGTCATGGACGAGTTTGATGTCTTTATGGTAAGGATTCTATTATAACCTGTCGATACTTAGACAAAACACTCCTTAGACGAACTCGACGCAACTGTATCTAATATAAAGTGAAAGACAAAAAATACTTTATATTGAATTGTATACAACATTTTTGAAAGTAAATAATTGTTAAAAATTTATATAATAATCAAAATATTAATGACAGTAAACACTTTTTTTTAGCAATAGTTCAAGTTTTAAATGAATCAGAAAATTTATCAAACTCGAGGCTGGCCATTTGATTAAAGACAGTTTAGTGTTGAGTGTGTGACCATGATTGGTTATTTATTGGTCATTTGCGATGCTCTTAAAATGTTATCGTGAATGCTATCATTCAATTCAAGAAGTTTCATAGAACCTATGTAACAGTTTTAGAAAAACAACTCCACGAAAATACAATCAGTTTATTTTAGAATTTCCTACGATTTAATTTTGTTTAAAAGAACTGTTAAATCATTGGAATTAGCAAAGAGATTCCAATTACACGAAAAAAAATAATATAAGCATGGTGGGTAAAATTTAACTGATCCAACATCAAAAAGTTTGCACGCAGTTCCATAGAGAATGTCTTTGTGAACCACTGGATGTATGTATAACTATGAATTAATCTGTGTTTAAGATTTTCTCTCCCAGAACTTGTTGAAAGTCTCTGTTTTGTGTCCAGGACGATGTGAACCGCAAGATAGTGATGGAACTGTTGATCGACCACGCATTACGGAAGTCCGGTCGGCAGTTCATGTTCCTCACCCCTCAAGACGTGTCCAACGTAACAGCTGGCCCTCAAGTCAGCATACATTTGTAAGTGACCGTTACAGCAGGGTTTTCCATCTTGAGGTCCATGTATCTTTTCGGGAGGTATCAGAGCAAACATTTAAGTGAAGACAATAGAGTTTCAATAAGTTTAACAGAAGTTATGTTACATTTGTGAATAAAAAAACGCTAAAGCTTAATATACAATAGGCTTCAGCGTCCCTCAAAATTCGTCGAGCAGAGGTTCTCGTAAAGTGGAAGTTAAGCGATTTTTTTTTGTTTTACGTTCAAGATTCCACCCTAGTTAGATTGGGAAAACCTGTTATGTGTTTTATAAGAGGATTCTTGTCTTTAAATACTCAAGATAAATGTCTTACTGAAGGCAAATTGCTAAGTAGCAAATATTATACCTGAAACTTTCCTGATATTTGTTAGTTGTTTTAATTTGGACATTACTGTGGCTGATCCAAGCCTTTATTTTGTATTAAATACTTCCGCTTCAAAATCTACCAATGACTTTTTTGTGTAATTGTTTTTTTTTTTGTTACAGGATGGCGAATCCGCGTCCATAAATCTTTTATTTGTTAACTTATCGTTATTATAGTTTTGTATGTTTTTTATCGCTATTAGCGCTTTGTTACCATAAGATTATTGTTTTAATTTGTGACTTTGAAAACGTGTATTTATAATTCTTATATTACATGTGATTTTACTATTGTAATTAAGAAATTGTGCTAGTAGGTAATATTTTAATCTATTATATTATCTATTCTATGAACATGTTTGATTGAGTAATTGAAAATAAGTGTTTTATTATTTTTAACTAAATAAAACTTTTTATTTTTGTACTTTTGCATTATTGTAATGATTCAAGGTAAGGCCTTTGCTGGAAGGCTGCAGTGTATTAGAAAAAAAAACCGATTAAGTTTGAGTCGTCACAAATGGTGGGTTCTGTACCACCTTGTAAAAATATAAAAATTAGAAGTTTCTAGCTGCTAGACGGACGGACGAACAGCGAAATCTTAATATTAGGGTCCCGTTTTCCCCCCTTTGCGTTAAAA
The DNA here is from genome assembly GCA_949316135.1 of Choreutis nemorana. Lineage (NCBI taxonomy): Eukaryota > Metazoa > Arthropoda > Insecta > Lepidoptera > Choreutidae > Choreutis > Choreutis nemorana. Next base: position 10,211,379 of record OX438598.1, read on the forward strand.
AACGTTTGAATAAAAATTTATTCATCAATGTCGAATTGATCGAAACAATCAATGAAAAGAAGATTTAATCAACACCATTTATTTAATACAATATCTCCATTAAATTTAGTGTGCATACAAAATTGTAATCAAATACAAATGCATATTTATTGCACAAATGAGTTGATGATGTTTATTATCGAAGAACAATATGGCTTCCACTTTTTAATAATGTTCGAGATCACATGCACAGAATCAATGGAATACAATTTGAAAAACATCCTACTAAAATTATTTTTTTATATTAGCTTCAAATAAATTGATATAAAAATAACTTATATCTATAACGCACTCTATTTAATACGGTTTTATTATTTTTCATATAAACATCTATCCAAGTCTTATTAAAAGGTGATTGTCCACCTAAAGATTTAAGCGTAATCCGTTGAACTTAAAAACTAATGTCATAGCAATACCAGAGAAACAAATGAACTTTCCTTTTATGATAATTAAAGGTTCAATAATAATTGTCAAATGCGGTGTTCTAATCTTGGTTCTAATGGCGGAAAAATACACAGATATCATCTTATACCTTGATGATAAGCTTACAATAGTCATTTATTTCTCTGATCATTAACCTTTTTACCCATATCTAACGCATGGCCTGTTATAATTGTTGTTATTTACACTTGTCAAAAATCATAAACTGGTCGGTAGATTCAGGTAATAAGGCCAAAGGCTTGAATTAAACTATAATGAAACATTACCCGGTTCAAATTACATTTTCACAGTTATCTTCATAAAGTTGCATACAAGCATATAAATTGCATTTTTGTACAACGTGCTTACATATACACAGCTTACCGCTAAAACAGTAATCTAGGAAATCTAGCTATTTATTAAGTCATATCTAGAAAAATATACGTTTGGAAACAGAAATACAAGCCTACCATCCTAATATGGTAGTGTCGTATAGTAGATTCCGTTTTTGTGATGTATTTTGCGCAAGTAATTTGAATAGCTTAACAGAAATAAACTCCCGAGTACTTACAATAGCGAAAATGTATTTAGATAAGATCACTTTTTTCTTTATGTAAACAACTTGCTAAATTGAATACTCATTTTTATTATACTAGCTACATGTATATCTTGCTTTTCTGACCTTTTGTCGTTTATTTTTAAAACGTATCGCCGTAATACTAACGCGTTATATTTAAAAAAATAAAGACATAAGAATGAGTTTTCGATAACTAGTTTTGTATCTGATAGGATATTTTTGTTTCTAGAAAATTTAGCATTAACTTCAGCAGCGCAGTCTTTGGTTAAAAATGATGTTAAAAAGCCGCATATAAGTTAAAATTAATAATTGAAAACCCGCCGTATAAACCTCCATAGCTGAAAACACAGCTAATAAGTCCACATGGAGCTTTTTTCGGTAGTTCTTTTATTAAAACGTCATCAGTCTCGTGAACGTTAGTTCATTCATCAACGAGTAAGTAATAAATTAATACAAATATTTACAATTCATATTCTTTCCCTTTATAACAAATTTTAATACTAAATTATTCTAACCACTTTTACTAACGAGAAAGAATTTATGGAACTAAAAAGATCTCACTTAAATAATGGGAAAAGATTTAATTAATTTGATAGTGCCTGTTTTATTTTTGATCAACCAAAAATAGATATTACAATTAAAATACATATTTCGATTCAAGTTTGATATTAAATGGATTTTTATTTTATTTACACTGAAGTATAAAAGACAAAAAGTAAAGAATTATTTGTAGATACCTTTAAATTTGTCAACTCAAGTAAATTAGACTAAATTTCTTCTAGAAATGATCTAATGAGCCGTTTTTAAATTTTTACTCAAGTTGTCTTGTTACAATTGAAATTTCAACAATAAGAGTTAAATGAAAGTTTCAAAATGTTTCAATTGTAAGAAAATTGAATTTAACGCATGTCGAAACATTAAATTTTTAAATATTTTGGTTTAGGAACGTACGAGTAGTAAACTATTTTGTAATAAATGTAACTCGCGATCTACTAAACGGATTCTTAACAAAGAGAATTGCCTTTTAAAATTTATAAAAAAAACACGATAGCATTCGATGGAATGTTTAGGCAAGATAATTTCAGGACCCAACTATAGTAAAACCTACCAAAGATGCAGAGCCGGCTCTGAGGTAGAACGAGTGGAGTATCCGCTTCAGGCCCCTAATAGTGAGGGTAGCAAAAAATTACGATGTATTAATAAATTCCTCGATACGATAAAATGGCTAAAAAAGGGGCATGACACAATCTCGCTTGTGCCGGGGCTGCAAAAAGGTTTAAGTTTTATCTCACAATGGGTTGTAAAATAAATTTTAAGAAGAATGAATGAACAACATAATTTTCAAAACTGTATTTGACTATGTTGATTATCCATTACTACTTGTAAACCATCACGGTATTTTTATTTTTTGTTATGTTTCGACGTCTTAAAAATCTAGTCCCTGAATATGAATTTATATTTGTTGTTATTGCTTTTATTTAGATGAGAATAATATAATACCTTGTCAGTTATGAAAACCATAAATCATGCATGATGACAAACGGAGATGTTGCACTATTTAACACTTATTTATTAGTTACGTTAACAGGATACTAAAAAGGTTTAGTACTGAAGGCGACAGTTAGTATTGTTAGTGGTTTAGTGGGAAAATACAACAACAATTTAGTCTGAGGTTATTAAATCAGATTGGAATCAAATTTAATTTTACTATGCATATTAAATTTTGTTTCCATTGCACCAGATGCAAGTTAAAGATTTATGCAATATAACTGACTTGATTTCATAATACTCTTATCTGTATGTTAATTTTCAAAATAGTTTTTATCTTTTTGCCATGCTATCAAGAGATTTTTGCTATTAATTTAAAAAATAGTTAATCAAAGATAATGCACTAATATTAATTTTTGTCTCATTTGTCAAACATCGTTTTCAGATCTTTTAACGATATTAATTGTGACGCTATATGGTGTTCAGCGCAAACTAAATCAGTATTAGTAAATAGTTTCTATTTCTCACTACAGACGTGGTTGATGACAAAATCATCGATTAATTTATTCGAAAAATCACCAGATATACAATATATCGGCAGTAAAAAGGAATCACTTGTGTGACGGTCCAGATGTAAACTTTGCGACAGAACAATTTTGTAACTAAGCAAGACATTGAAAGCGTTACAAAACCCACCGCAGCGCCTTTGACATAAAATTAAATTTAGCATAGCGATAAAAATGTTCGAAGCAAAGGACTTTCTTATTTGATTTCAAAGTCTTTCAAGTACACCTGGACTGATCCTTAGATTTAAAAATTTATTTATTTACAAAAATAAAAGTGCCTACTTATATCTAGCTTATGCTAATCCTACCGGCATCACTCTATATCTTGATGCGGCCTTAGATCAGGCATTTGGTTTCTAGTGGATGGTGTTTTTGTGGTGGGGGTTTTGGGGCTTTTCTGGTCTGATTGAGGCGGAGTCGGGGGGTAGATGTGTTCTGTTTGTGACGTCGACGCACTGTCTGGAGCTTGGGATTCTTCTAATAAGTTTTGGTATACTTTATCCTGTTAAAAGATAAAAGTTAGTTATTCCAACAGTTGTAAGTATAATTGAGCTGTATTTTTTTTTGTACGATAGGCAAATATTTTAGTCTCTTCGATTTGAGGCTCAAACTAAGGTCAACGACTATTCTAGCAAGCAAGCTATGCTAACAACATGTACAGATGATAGCGGTACGTCGCTCTTTTTACCCCAGCAGGGCTAGCACATTAAGTAATGAGAGCGATATAAAAGCTGTTTCTTTTTTCATGACAGTTTTAGCAAGGAGGAAAGTATGTGGTGCACTCACAAACATGTCGAGCGTGACGTTGTGCGCCTGTATGCGATGGCTCTCGTCCTGGTTGAGGTCGGGGCAGATGGCGCGCAGGGCGGCGGCGCGCTGCACGAACTCCCCGTCGGCGCCGCGCACCACGCGCACGCCGCCCGCCGCGCGCACGCACGCCGCGCCCGCCGCCAGCCACGCGTGGCACGCCCGCAGCGCCTCCCAGCTGTAGCCTGCAATGTACACGCCCGCTTCATATGCCTATTCAAACACCCCCGCTCAGCAACTGTATTTTGCTGTAATTCACAATCCTACTAAAGTTATTACTTTTGTAGGAATTACTGTAAGGGACTGTTCAGTACGGAATAATACACAAGTTATCCGGTACACATTATGTATTTCGCTAACAATACTTATACACATTAACATCCTTGGTATCTATAGGTCACCTTCATTTAGAAACCAAGCCATTTTTCTGTCTTCCCTCGAAAAATACTTGAGTGACATGGACGGATTACCTTTTGTTCTTGCCGGAGATATTAATCAATCTGTTGAATTTCACTAGGAACTCACAGTCCATGGAATATTTATGTTTCATGGCTGAGCACGGACTTTTCCCGGCGATTACTCAACCCACAAGAATGCAGGCTTGTCTGTATCATATTTATGTTAAAACATTAAAAACTTTCCCTCGTTACTGGGCGATGTACTTCAATATGACATCACGGATCACTATCCAGTTATACTGGGCTTGAATTTCAATAAAACCAAATTGATCAAACCAAGTCGTTGTGTGCGAAACAGAGATTTATCAGCCATTAAGAAAGAACTAAATAGCGTAAATTGGTCTACAGTCAATTCTATTTCGGATATCAACGAAGCTAGTAATGTGTTCGCCAATACTTTTTTCAATATTATCGGAAAGCATACTCAAGATATCAAATTAAGTAGAGCTAAATATAACCTTAAGCCTTGGATAAGCCTTGGACTGATTCGCTGTTTGAGAAATCGTGATAGATTACATCAAATTTCTAGGCAAAACCCTGATAATGAAGTGCACAAACGAATTTATTCGCGTTACCGAAACTTTTTTTGTTAATCCGTTGCGTAAGTTAAAGGCGGAATACGAATGCAGTTTGCTTAGGGATAGTAAAATTACCCCCGTAAACTTTGGCGTTCAATCAAATCTGTCTGTGGACTGACCCAGAATAAATATGAACCTACCGAATTGCTAGGATTAAGTGACATGGATGCAAACAAATCTGTTAACCATGCAAGCGAACACTTTTCTGCAGTGGGACTAAAACTAGCGAATCAAATACTTAGAGGGCTGAAGAAAACTGAGTCGGAACTCACGGACGAACAGTTAATTGAAAGTTCTCCGCCTAATTCGTTATTTTTAAATCCAATTACTGCGGAAGAAGTAGGAAATTTAATAATGAACTGACAGGTTGATAAAGCGCCGGGCAAGGACGATATTTCTAACTCTGTTTTGAAATTTGTAAAAAGCGAAATTGTAACACCACTGACATATATTTTCAATCTCAGTCTTTCTAGTGGAATTTTCCCATATGAATGGTAAATTGCCCTGGTAAGTCCAATTCACAAAGGAGGAGCTCGAGATTCTGTCGATAACTACAGGCCTACTTCGCTTTTGAGTGCGTTTTCTAAATTACTTGAAAAACTGGTAAATAATCGTCTTGTGCACTACTTGGAGTCACACAACCTGATTTCTGACAGTTTGGTTTTCGTAGTAAGAAGAGTAGTGAAGACGCAGTCACCCTACTTACTAGCACCGTATCATCACATTTAGACAAAAATCAATACTGCGTCGGTATCTTTTTAGATCTTGCAAAGGCCTTCGATACGGTATCTATTCCAATACTGCTGAAAAAAATGGAGGCAAAGGGAATTCGAGGAATAACTTTAAACTGGTTCCAAAGTTATTTAATGAATAGAAGACTGCGTGTTAGGATTGGACAATACTTAAGTGAAGAAAGGACAATCTGTTTTGGAATCCCACAGGGAAGTATTGTTGGCCCTACATTATTTATTCTATATATGAACGACTTACTGGACTCTAAGATAGATGACGCTCACATATTATGTTATGCTGATGACACTGCAGTTATTTTCCATTGCCCTACATGGCCCACCGTACTCACAACGGCAGAAAAGGGTCTTGTACAGATTTCGAAATGGCTGCAAAGAAACCTCTTGACCTTGAACACCAAAAAAAACAAAATGCCTATGTTTTCACAAAACCTTAGCCACGGCACCAGATATTTGTTTTCAAATTAAAGCTCACAGTGTAAGCTGCAACAATTATTCATCGTGTACCTGTGAGTGCCTGTTGCGAACAGATTGTGTGAAGTATCTTGGCGTGCATATTGACGAGAAACTGACCTTCGAATTGCATATCGGCACTCTTTCTGCGCGAATAAAAAAGATTATCAATGTTATTCGAAACCTGCGTGATTTAGCTTGTATTGACACCCTTAGAACTGTGTACTATGCGCTGTGCCAGTCTCTAATAGTCTATTGCATTACTTGCTGGGGCAGTGCATGTAAAACTTTCATTATTCAAGCCGAAAGAGCTCAGCAGTCTGTCTTAAAAACTATGCTTCGAAAACCATTTCGCTATCCTACCACTGATCTATATAGGACCGCCAAGATCCTCACCGTACGGCAGCTTTTTATTCTGAAAACATCTCTTTCAATTCATAGTTCAGTTAAATCTCTTACTAACTATGACCAGATTAGTAAACGTAGAGTATATCATCTTCCAACACCTTAAGTCAATACAAAATTTGCTATGCGGATTGGACCATATATAAAATTATACATTTACAACAGAGTAGCAAAACACTGCAATATAAATTATAAACCCCTTCACGAAGTAAAAACCATTATTTACAAATGGCTAGTTACCTTAACCTATATGGAAACCGAGAATCTCTTAACTATCTACTCTTAGAACTATGTACTGTATCTAATTAGAATCGACCTGATGAATTTTATTTTATTTATGTTTTTGCCTGAAGCATGGAATTAATTATATTTATTTTTTGCAAAACTACTATCATGTATCATGTAAAGTATTAATGTTTGCCGAAAGGAATGTTTGAATAATATTGTTAAACCTGGTAACAGGTTCCCTCGATACATGCTTGCCTAGTGAGGGGACCAAAACACATACTGCTGTTTATGTAACATGTTTTGGTGTAAATAAATATTTTTTCATTTTTTTCACACTTGTATAGTAGGGAGGCTACTGCACTTAAGTTGTACCTAACGCGGACGGCCTTGTTTACGACATAATTATCAATATATATTTTAATACTGCAAGTCTCGCATTACGTACTACTGTGTTGCCACACTTTCAAAATTTGTTGGTTCGAGTCATTTAAATCCATGTATTATAGATGGCGTATCATTTTTCCCTCTGACACAAGTTCTAAAGTTGCGTAGAAGAAGCTGCTACAACCACTACTACTATGCCAAAACTAGTTGGGGTAAACTATGTATTTTTAAAATCTAAAAAATATCCTGCCAATTGAAAATTTATAAAAATAATCTATCTCCTACATGTGGTCACATACCTGACACCCTGAGCGCGAGTTCCTTGTCGAATATATGCGCCATGGCCGCGGCTGCGACTGCACTGGGCGGGTATCTGGTCACGTCTACATGCAACGCCGCCAAGTCTATAAGCTGTCCGCACGCAACGAACTCCAACGAAGAATACTGAGGGAACACGAACGTGTAACCCCGAAGAGCGGTGGCACCCACGTCGCTTTCGCTTATTAATCTAAGAGTAAAACATGAATGCGATAGTTGAATATGGTCAGTGGTAAGAGTAATACAGATATTCACGTGGAATAAAATTTTAAAAGTTACATTATCTTGGTATTGCAATTTTTTAAAGGAGATTCAAGCAGCCAGTAGTACTTGATTTTCTATTATCAACTTAAAAAAGCAAGTAAATGTTATGAATTTGTTCTTATTTCTAATTTTAAATCAAAATCATATATTACCTTCGCTTCGCACTCCGGCCTTCGCTAGCTAGTTGCATGTAAATGTTCAGCCAACTGTTAGTAGTGATGGGTGTGATGCTCCACGACAGTATCTTTAGGATGAGTAACTCCTCAAGCAGGATCTCATCACTGGTGCAAGCGCCGTCGGTCACGTAAGCGAACTCACAGATCTTAGGCGGGTACACCTCCTCTACTTTAGCTGCTATAAACAAGCATGTTATTCCTGTAACAAGAAGATATAGATAAACAAGTTGACCTTGACGATTTTTTTAAACCATCCCTTTACTAGAGCAAACAAAGTAAAAAAGAATTATGATCAAGAAATCATCAGATCGGTCCAGTTCTCTTTAAGGTTTAGCGAGACAAACGAACACCTCTACATTTATATAAAGGTATATTGATACCTAGATACCTAGGTAGAAAAAAAAATGGTAGTCAGCAGTTTTTGGAGCTTTATACCTAAGATTGTACCAAAAATATTAAAATCAACAAAAAAAGACTCGAACTATAAACATTTCAACTAGACTTTTCCCATTTGTCAATTGCCCCCCCCCTTCTCCGGCCATAGGCCGTAGGCCAAAGGCTGGAAACGGCCTAGACTTTTAACAGCCTTTTTGAAGAATCCTATGCTTGCTGTTGTTTCTAGAGAAAACCATGCCAGGGAGTTCACTCTACAGCCAAAGCGATCGCGGGAGATAACTTCTTTGAAGGCGGACCGGTCGGTTGTTACCCAAATACCTGCCAAAACTTTCGAGAGCTGGATCACTACCAATTTGACTTCGTCACTACACAAAAACTGGCTAGGTCGGACATGCACGCGAAGTGTGGACATGACGTCTTTTTCCTATACCATTGGACCGTAGAGCAAAAAAATGTCAACAATCATGTTTCTTGTACATGGACCAAATTTAACATTTATTGTTAGTTCATAGAATTACACACTCTGCGACATTTTAATTGTCTACCCTACCCTGTGTTTTACCCTACGTTGTTTTTGACAATAAAGCTTACAGATAACGGAGGATGAGTTCCATTGGCACCCTCTGGGTACTAAAAAGTACGGTAGGTATAATAGTTACCTATGAGCTGCAGGCGTCCTTTCTGCACATCTTCAGTCTTGCTCAGGTAGCGGTCCACGTAGTCTACAGTCAGGTGAAATGTTTCTCTATGTAACTTGTATACTTCACACACCTACACAGAAATAAATATAACAAGGTTGAAAACATGTAAAATTAGAAGCAACAATGAACATTTTAAATTTTTTCAGAAAAAGTAAATAAATCTCTTTTCAGATTTTTTTACTACAATGAACATAATTTTTTCTAACGTTTCCCTTTAGAAAACATTGAAATAAACATTTTTTATCATTTTCACTTTTTAAGTGAAGTTAAAGTTAACACATCCCCTCTCTCTCTGACCCTAAAATCCCTTCATATAGGCTTTATTTTATTCTTCAGCGCAATTGTTCGCAAGTTCCCAGTATTTTTTTACTATGTCATATGAATAATCTGTATTATTGTAACATCACCTAGATTCTGAATTAAAACTAATAATTTAATAGAGATTGACCTCCTTTGAGTTTACGAATACAGAAGCCTTAGTGGTGACATTTTAACTGCAGCATCGGCGCACGCGCATATTGCGACTCGCAAGATTTTGCTATTGTTTCATTTTAGTTTATCACAGCGTATGCCCTACTTATCGAATAAACTGCTACATGTGATTTCACCAAGCCGGGTGGATACAGAATCATCAATAAATTAACCTAGATTTTTTATCATTACTTATTAATTTATAAATCGGTTCGCTAAAAAATCAATCATGCGGTAGGCCTTTTTTTTTGTGTGGTTATGTTATAGGAGTGACAGTTCCGAAAATACTTGATATGTATACATTTAATGGCATAATGCACTTTTGCATGATTTTTACATACAATGTTAATTACTCATTACACTATTGTCTGATAAGCTTAACGTTTAAAAAAATATATCTCGCGATTGGAGCTTACGTCAAAAGTCGTCAAAACTTTAGATATAAACTTGTCTGTTAAATATAGTTTCGCAATTTTTAACTAAAAATTATAGCAATAATCGTAGCTTTAGAAAATTTTGTAGTAAAACATATGGTTAAAGTTGTGGTTTTAATTTGATAGTAATTTTGTTATCAAGGAAACGATTGTTGGTTATATTAGCTGGGAACAACTTATAGGATTTTTTACATGAATGAACAATCTAAACGGTAAAACAATACACGTGTTTTTTTACTTCAAAGTACTTTTCAAGGGGTTTTTATTTCTTATTATGACGTCACTATCATCGTCAGAGATGATAGATGGAATAATGAATCTTTCTACAGTGACATGCTAGTACTGTTACTGTAGTGTTTATTGAGTTACTTGGGAGATGATGAAAAGAGCTGCCAAATTGTCGTATTTCACTTTCTCTACACTTATAAAGCACTACAGATATTCACTGGTTAAAACACTAGCATGTTACTTACTAAATCCTGCTGATAAGACAAAAAGAGAAAGTAAAATAAGAAAATTTCAACTGACACTTCCCGTTCCCACCAAGCAATCCCTCTTTCCAAAGCGTTTGGGGCGACTGTTTAACTCTATAATATTTTTTATATCAAAATTTACTATTCATAAGTGATTGTTGTGTATATCCTACTTGAATGAAACCTTTTTGACTTTGTTTGGTCGGCAACAGCCGTGCATGCGTTTTAAATCATTCGCTAAACACTACTTGGTACTATGCTAAACACTATCAGACGTTTTTTTCTAAACGACAAGTGCTGCGGCCCGGAGGGCTTAGCAGCTTTACCGTGACTTTACCGTTTCTATAGTTCCCTATACAATCGATCAGGCTGTCTCGTCTTTATAAAGACAACAAAACAAGACGAAAAGCATTGGTACGACCGCCATACCTGTCCGCCGCCCCATCGAGCCTGACCTAGTAACTATCGGACGTGCCTTATGCTTGTTGCTTGAAACCACAGCTCAATAGATTTGTCAAGCAATCGATAAAATGCATGTAAAATTTCATCGCATATTACTTTTTTCCAAAATGTTTAGTGCAAGTCTTAAGTTTGATTACAATAATTTTAATTACAAAAAATAAATATTTATTTTACCTGTCCAATATTTCAACTAGACAAAAAGTTGATACTATGAATATAAATTATACAAGACTACTTATACAAGAAAGTCGTAAATAAAACTATAGCTCCCTACAATGGCCTCTCAGGAAGACCTGCGAATTTGCCTAATAATTCTGAATGAAGTTTATGTAATTTGTCTTGTTAGTGTCAAGTTTTCATAGTTTTACGTAGGCGCGAATAATTTTAGCAGATATTAGTGGATAATTTCTGGGGGTACCCAAAGGGTAAAAAACGGGATTCACTGTCCGTCCGTCAGCAGGCTGTATCTCAAGAACCATAATAACGACCCTTGAAAATTTTCAGAGAACGTCTATTTCTGTTGCCGCTACAACAGCAAATACTAACTAAAAGAAATTTAAAAATTAAAAGTAGCTCCCATTCAAGAAACTTGATTTTTTCGATCTTTTTTGTTTGCTCTTATTCCTTGTATGAAATATAATGTTTAACCTTAAAAGGTGGTACGGAATCCATCATGTCTGACATGATGTCGTCCGACTCACACTTGACCGTTTTTTTATGTCTAGTATTTTGTAAGGTCTCATAATTTGTTTTACTTAAGAGTATGATTTTATTGTTTGGATGTAACAGTATGTTGTTCTTGCTTGTAACGGAATGTTTTTATTGTTCGACTCGTTTTCAATATTTTACGCAACATCACAATTGCGAAAAGTTATTTACCTCAATAAAATACTCCTGTACCAACGAAAACCTCATGCGAAAAGATTTATCAATATCGGTCTAACCGTTATAAGGGAACATCGAAACGGACAAACAAGCGCACAGGTCAAGTACCTAACCCTTCTTTCAGGTTTTCGCTCGGGTAAACATTCGACTAGACACCTACTTACAATACATAAAAATAAATTTAATTACACAAAAACCTCGTCAAAATAAAAGAGAGAATGACGATTATAGTTGTTAACATTTATACTGAAAGGGGTCAGTAACCTAAGCAAAAAAAGGAGTCAATGATCTCCCTGTTACATCATTTTGTATAAGGGGACACGAATTCGTGTACAGTAGGCAAACTTGTGCTTCTATAGTTGGGCTTATCATACAATTAATGCTTCTAGCTACAGACTGTACAAAGCGCATTGAAATTGATACAGGTTTTTTTTCACCGGGAGCTTTTTGTTTGGGTGTTAATTTTAGAGATTAACGGTATTTAATTGGTTTAATTGTCTTGCACTTATTTATTGAGATTTAATGTAGTAGCTTTTTGTTCTTTTAAATAATTATTCTTAATCTCGTCCGTCCTTAATACTAGTATGTGTATAAGTTAACTACCTACTAGATGCCCCCTGACTATTGGCTTGGAAGAAATTGACCTTTTATTAATTTTTTAACTTTCGAAGCCGTAAAAAACCCGACACTTTAAATATAAGTAATTAAAATCTTTACTTATTATTTACTATTTCCTTAAAATTTTAAATATCGAACGGGGTTTTAAAAAGAAAAGATACCGTTGGTGGGGAAAATATATACCTGTGTACTTTTAAATAGACTTAAAAATACTTTATATATATTTGATAATGTTTATATATGTTTTATTTAATATACTATGATATCATCTATTGTCACATTTTTTATGCTAACTCCCCACCTGTAACTGTCACTTGCTGTAAATAAGGTCAACTTTTCCGTTACAATTTAAAATTCTAACGTTTTCTTCACACTCGTTTACGAAGAGAAAATGTTAAAGTTCATTCCCGATTCTCGCTTTCAAAAAGATAGAAATAGAAATAATTTGTTTGGTTACTCTTATTTTTAATCCAACTATTAATTTAGACTAGTCACATTCATTAACACAGTTTTTCAAAATAACTATTCTTAATTTTAACTTAATATGATCCATGTAGTATTTTTTAATTACATTATAAAGTTTTCACGCTTCATAATATATATTTTTATTTAATAACAATGAATGTTGAAATTTGTTTTATTTAAGCAGATAAAATTAATACTATGCGTACACAAAAATAGGAGTTCTCTATAATTTGAGCTGGATGTCTTCCCCATTTATAACTGACATTTTATAGAGAGGTTAACAAGTTTCTTTGGTTTTTTAAACGATGTTTTGTGAAGCGCTAGGGGTGCCGATATACGTAGAAATGGGGTGAGGAGCGAAAAATAAGGTCATGTGATTCTGGAGATTAGCAATAACACTGAAAATTATATAAATGACAACACTATGCGTTCAAAAACGAGTGAGGGCGTTACTGGGTGAATATGGTTCAAGCATGGGAAGTGGAATCAACCCATGTCGGTTGTTTACAGGTCTCCATTTTATCGCAAGTGTGAATTATACTGTCGTTAATTATTATTTTGATACCCAGATTTTTCATGGAGTTTATTTCTGTTTGGATTTTTTCAAGATTAAAGAATAACTAAAAGTAACGAAAACTTGTTTAAAGATAAATCATGTCGCGAAATCACATTCTAATTGATTAGTTTCATACAAAGACTTTATTGACATAGGTGTTTTAGCTTATATATTTTACTTACCTCTTCTGTCACACTGTCAGCATGAAACAATATTACAATTCATAAAAAACGTGATAATAGAAGTTGCATTTCACTACAGGTTTAACATAATTTGGATTATGTAGTCATTTTACTTGGGTAGTAGGTATTTATACTATTGATATAAGAAGAAAAAAAAAACAGCTGAAAATGGTCACTCACACACCAAATCAATATTGGAAATTATAGGAATAAAAACACGAAATTTCTTTTTAGCCAGAAGTAAACTTTTACAAAAACGTCGAGTTTACTCAAAGTAATTGTTGTTAGTGATAACAAACACTCACATGTATAAAACTAATAGGTACTTGAAAAAAACATTAATTCTTTAGCACGACATTTAAGTTTGTTAGCAACATTCTGTCAATTAGGGAACATATTAATCCTTACCTCATTAAGCCAATCCAGTAGGATAGCTCTCATTCTCATCTGCAAGTTGGGATGATTGTCAAACATGTTGGGGTTCTTCTCAGAGCAGCATCTGGCGTCATCTTCGCACATGCTGTTCCAGACGTCTGCAGGGTCAGCCCAGGATAAGCCTGGCAGTGGGCACTTGCGCTTTGGTAGGATTGGACAGATCTTGCTTGTGCTGCAAGTTTACTAACTGGTTAATTCTATTAGTAAACTTCTAAGGTGGAGTTAGTAAATAAGTTGTTAGTTTAAAGGGGGTTTTGATAGCTTCTTGGGATAGTAAATGATTCTTGTTGCTCAAGAACTGGATCATTGGTCTACTAGAATTTTTTCTATTTCACTATGAACTATGAAATTTTTAATACTTTGTATAAACAACAGACATTTTATTTGTAACTAGAATTGGGATTGAGGAAAAGGTTTGAGTTAAGTATTTTGAAATTCATGATTTTTATTAAACTAAAATTTAGGTTTCTTGCCATACACTAACTATGAATAAACTTATCTCTGCATGAAATGCATCACTTCCTTATAATACATATTATGAATTAAAAGTTATCAGAACCTGACCTTTACCAATTTGTTATGAAAAAAAAAGTTTGAGATAAATTATAAATGCAACAATGTCGCAGAGTCAAACTTTTAATTTTTATTACCCATTGTCATTAAGAAGTAGCTATTATTTATGATTTCTAAAGATGTGCATGACCATGACTAATGTAGCCAGTTGTAATACTCAATAATTTTTGCAGCACAGACATTTTAAGTAATTCATGTCACATTGAAACAAGTTATAGTTATTATTATAATGTACACTTTGTAACTTGCTGAAAACTGAACAAGTAAGAGGCAACATATAAAACAGGCTTGCCTGGGTAAATTTCTTTATGCCTTAAATATATTGAGGCTATCCCAGGTTTCAGTAAGATTATATGCCTTTAAATAACTTACTTGGGCCTTTTATTGGAATGTGGGGTGCAGTCTCCTCTGGAAACATTTTCTAAGGGGCTCAGGACACAGTTAGGGAGTTCAGGTAAGCTGGGTGGGCTTAGGAAACTATCTGGATTGTAGTCTATGTCTGTGAACACACTTCTGGGCTGATCATTATCTGTGTGGCCATACTGAGAGCTCTCATCATCTGAACTCGACTCCACAACCACATTGTGAGCTGGCTGGTCTTTTAACTCATCCTGGAGCTTTGGCGATATCTTCGTCGGGGGCATGTTCTCCAACTCCTGAAATAACGCATTAGTTGTAATTCCAGTAGGGTGTGAAATTCAAAATATCACTAGGGTGTTGATACTCACATCATCTGTTGAGTTCCTTTTTCTTTTCAAAGAAACATTATTTTGACTGGTCTCAGAAGGTGAACTGCAAGTTATAGATAGATGATAAACAAACTTTATCAAGGTCAGTAAGCAAGTAATGATCAGCTGTCTACATACCCAATTGGAGCCATTGTTGGTGAGACTATTCAGCCGACACACTCGGCCCAGAACCTAAAATTAATTGCAGATTCGTTATCGATATCCATAGTCATGATAAAAAGGTCAAATTAAGGGGAAAAATCCATTAAATAACCGCATGTCATCTCCAATATGTAAATAGGGTTATGTCACTTGACGACCGTAATTAACACTGATATTCTCACTATTTTCACTAAATAATTACATTTATTGCAAGTATAAGGTGTGAGCGAATACCTTGTCCTGAAAATGTATTGAATTTCAGACGAAAAGTGGTAAATCTAGGCGGTCATTTCAGCAGCGTGCCCCCTACTGATTGGCGGGAGTTTTTTTTTCTAGAGCCCTTTTGAGCTAGTAAAAAGTAATAAAATTTAAAATTTAATTTTTATACCATCACTAGACAGTGTTAAGAGTTTATTTCCATCATGGAAAAGTTAAAATTAGTTTATCAGCTGGTAGAAAAAATGCCACGAATCCGTCAGAATCGCGCGCGAAACCTACGTCGTCGCCATTAGACACGTAGTAAGCTTGGCGGATTTAGGCACATCCACATTTGGAAATTGATAAAAATAGCTTTTGCATCGATCCAATTACTACACCTATAATCATATTTGAATAATATAGTTACTTTTAACACATTGAAAGCTATTTACACATCCAATCGACGATGTTAGCTTCGGCTTCAGTTATCGTCACCCTTTGGTTTGTAACCTAATTAGAGTAGAGTTCCAAAATGTTTTCTAAGAAATTCATTTTCGGATCACTTTATGATAATTTAGGTTCTGATTAGCATAATAAAAACATACCTAATCATTCAAGAATTAAACTGAAATCCACTGAACAAAATTTACAGATTCCTCTGGCTAGAGATGATATTTTAAGATCACTTATTCAACACTCAGAGAACTTATATTGATAATAACACTGTATATACACTAAAACTTAGTAAAATTAAAATGTTTGATGTTATTTTTTATAACATTAGACTTATTTCTTGCTTTTTACGGCTCAATAACGCCCGGCTTTCCGCGCGAAAATGTCGCGCTCAAACTCCGGTATTAAAGTGTTATATGTTGACTAACTTCATGTTTGTTTCTACTTTTTGAAAGACTGTCAATCATCTTGAGCGTTTTGGTCCACGCAGTCCAAAATTCGAACTCAATTATTTGATCAAAACAAAACGAACTCATATGCTGTATTCAAATTTGTACACAAAATTATTTTTCATACTTTTAGTTTATAATTTTACTAACGTCACAACTACCAACTTTTTTTTTTCAAAAATTTATTAATATTGAAAATTTGATCATTGAGAAAAAAAAATTTGATTGGTATATTGAAATAGAATACAAATAAATGCAATCAGCATATCTAAGAAAAAAAACTTTTTGATTTGATTTTTTATATTCACATCTGTTGCGTGTATTGAAATAAAAATCATACCAACCTAAACTATAAATTAATTCTGATTGGTTAAATCATAACTAGTGGCGCCCCCTATGTAAGCTTGACTAGTATTTTTTTTTATCTTCATTATGGTAGTTCTGAATTTGCTAACTTCATTGAATTGAAACAGCTGACCACCAGCTGTTATTAAAATGGACGGTCGAAAAAGTCAATAAATCTTACAAATATCAAATTGGTACTATAAATTTAAAAGAAAAGTGCAAAATACATACGGATATATAATGGCTGTACAAAATCTAGCTGTTAAGTTATGTGGTATCCTCCAAGCACAATCTGGAGAAGGTATAAAACAACTATTTACAATGTGAATTATTTCGAAAAATAAGTTATTTATATTTTTACTTTTTTTTTTAAGATGTAACAGCTAGAGAATGGCGATTGTTGGGTCAGGAAGAGGATGGTTCGCAGCTCTTAACATGGGTATCGAGTGTGGATGGTACTGAAGTACTCAACATTGGGGTATTTACTAACAAGACGAAAACATTGAAAACTCTTCACAGTTTTGAGGAAAAGCTGAATATCATACAGGCGTCTATAAACCCTACTCATACGCTACTCGTCTATGTAGTAAAGCAGCTGAAGAATGAAGATGAAGATCTGAAAGAACCTTTGTACTGTCCTTTTTTAATATGCCTATTGCCAGACAAAGAGAGAAGTCCAGAAGTGGTGGAGGAAGGGTCTACCAAACAGATTCTTCTCCAGTATGTGTATGGCAAAAGCAATAAATACAGCCCCGGTATCAGAAACGATAGGTTTCTACTCTTCAAGCATTTGGAATGTAAGTTCTTTCTTTCTTCTTTTTCATTTAAAACTGTTTAAAAAAAATCATTATCAATTCCTTAACTGCATCACTTTGGTTTTTATTTTTACTATTTAAGTGTGTCATAATAACACTGGTTCAATATAAGTAAAAGTTTTACAAATTAAAATCACTAACAACTGTGCCTAAGGTTTTTGGAAAAATATGTACTATTTTCTTTCAATATATTACAAATTATTTACATATAAAAATAATTATTTTATGTTTTAATAATAATCCTAGATTGAACACTACTGGTATAAAATGTTGTAGATGTGAAGATATACTATTGGTATAATATATTGAACACTACTGGTATAAAATGTTGTAGATGTGAAGATATACTATTGGTATAATATATTGAACACTACTGGTATAAAATGTTGTAGATGTGAAGATATACTATTGGTATAATATATTGAACACGTATAAAATGTTGTAGATGTGAAGATATACTATTGGTATAATATATTGAACACTACTGGTATAAAATGTTGTAGATGTGAAGATATACTATTGGTATAATATATTGAACACATATAAAATGTTGTAGATGTGAAGATATACTATTGGTATAATATATTGAACACTACTGGTATAAAATGTTGTAGATGTGAAGATATACTATTGGTATAATATATTGAACACGTATAAAATGTTGTAGATGTGAAGATATACTATTGGTATAATATATTGAACACTACTGGTATAAAATGTTGTAGATGTGAAGATATACCGCTCCCCTATGTTCCTGAATGAATGTGACGATGGTACAGAGAAGTGGGGTTTTGATGGTATCTACACAGACCCTGAGAAAATTGTCAATGTGTTCTCATGGGCGCAGTGGGATTGTGTCAACCAGGTAAGGTTATTTTGTATTTGTCATTAATTTTTTTATTCCAAATACCTGATTATTGCTTAAAAACATGTTAGAATTCTGTGAGTGTGGTACCAAAAGAAAATTAGTGCATTAACTTAAAACAAGCCAACCCACCTTAGCTTTGATGAGTGTTCAACTATTCAACATTAATCTGGAAGAAAGAAACGTCTACTTTTACCAGAATTTGATAGTTAAAACATTTTGACTTTATAAAGATAACTTTTTTTTTCTATTTCTTTTATAAAAATCACAAATTTGGATAAAACAAACATTTTTCAACAAAGATTGGGCAAATTAGTATTACCAATCTCAAGTGATGCTGTGCTTTGCTTTTTGGTTATACAGATAGGCTATAAAACTAATTGATGTACATTTGTAGATTCTGTACTACATCCACTACCGTCAACCGCAGCAGAGCTTTGCCGAAGGAGAGGAAGTGAAGTCACCAGCCGAGGTCACGCCGACTCTATCGGCCTTGCAGTTCCATGCTGACCTGCCACATGAGACTGTTGTATGTTAAATACTCTTTCAGATTTTTTTTAAATAATTGATTAGTTTGAACTTGTACTGCCTGATTATATAAATTTGGACTAAACAGTATGAGGTTTAAACTATGCACTTAATAAGAACGCATTTTTTTTCTGATACCAACCTTAACACCAAAATAATCTAGGAAAATGAATCCATGGCAATATTATTGAATGGATAAAAAACAAACTAATCACAGCCAAAGGGTGAATACTTGTTGCAATAACAGTCAAAGTTAACAGTTAAAGTTATTTGAATAGACTTAAAAAAGCACTTTGAAATCGTAATTTTTTTACTACCACCGTTAGTTATACAACCTACCTAATAAATACCTTATTTTAGCGAATAAATCGATGTCTTTGTCTAATTGAGTAATATTTCGATTACTCATTAGGTAGTGAGTTTCATATTGCGCATTGTATTTAATGATTGTCGTTAATTCATTTGTTATGTAGATACTTTATACCTTTTTGTTTCCATTAGACAAATAATTAATGTAATATGTAGTACATTAATGATCTTATACCCCATCATTAGTACAGAATTTCATGTTATTCAGTATACAAATATTCCAGATTATAGTTAAGTCTTAATGAAAGTAATTAATAATATTAGTGAAGATTAAATATTAAGTATTTTAGTTAGGTAAAAGTTCCAAACAGACAAATTAACTGACATTCTAATAATATTTACTGAGGTTTTCAAATTATCATATATTTTTTTAAATGTTTGAATGTAGGTTACGATGAATTAGTTGTTTTTATAACTCTCTTAATTTTACCTCTGCAAGGCATGTGAATGATCTTATTTTTCATGCCATGGAGTCTAATTCGTGTCCAATGGCGGATCCAGGACTGGAACTTAACTTAATCCCTTCCCCAGCTGAACACATAAACACCTTAATGTATATTAAAAACCTAAGGTAGTGTAAAACTAAAAAGAATCAGAGTGAATCAGAATAATTACTTTAAAGATTTGTAACGGAAGAATGTAGATGCTTTTAGAGATGAGGAGGCTTAAGGATTGTCCGGCCTGACTCCGCCCCTGGTCGTGGCTGTAACGCTTTAGTTGTTGGCAGATGAACATCCCGCTGAGCCTGCCTCACCTGCACAGCACGAGCGAGGGCGCGGCGTGCGGCGCGTACGAGGACGACGCGGTGCCGCTGCGGGCGCACGACTGCAGCCTCGACCTGCTCATCGTGTGCGACCAGCGCGGGATCATATGCATCTGCCATCACTACTTGTATAAGGTATCACATACCTTTACAAGCACTATTTTTCTATTCGCGCTGATGGCTATGACACGTTAGGTTAGGTTAGGTTCGGGTTCGAGTCCCGGCTCGGGCAGATATTTGTGTGATGAATAAAAGTATTTGCTCTAAGGTCATAGTTGTTTTCTATCTTTTTAGTTATGAATTTCCTATAAATGTATCTATAACGTTGTTTAGTACCCATAACACACATTTTGTGTGAATTACCCCGAGATGTTATTATTGATTATAATTGCCGGCATTATTGAACTTGCCTATATATACCTACAGCCGTTAGACGACTCGACGACATCCCTAGTGTTCGACGACAGCTCGGACCTAAAGGAGTCGGGCGTGAATTTCGCGTACTCTATAACGCTGCTCCACCACGGCTGCGTCGTTCATACCGTCGTACACGACCTGCCATGGACGCGAGCCAAGTCGCTGCGGCCGTCCTACACGCTGTACGGTGGTGAGTTGACATGGGTACTTGGATTTTGAAATAACCTTAAGAAAATACTAATTTAATTTTAGTTTTCGAATAAAAGAACATTAATTTAGGCCCATAGAAATGAACTAAGTTTTTGTCCAAATGGAAAGACTATATGAGAAAGTGTTACCTTACTAAATGCCATATTTAACAGCAATATGTCGATTAAAAAAATAATTCTGATAATTAATTTAAACTCCTAAGGATACAAGAAAGAATTTAATGTTAGTTTGTTATTCTTTTTTTAAATTAAAATATTAATATGTTTTGTTAACAGATAGCCAACTTCTAGTAAACATTCCAATGCTGTACACGCATTTGATCGACGTGAGCTTAAACCATGAGCCGTGCTGTCACATCGTCTTGCCCAATGAGGAGTGCGACACTGGGCCGAGCTTGGCGCCAATACTCGGGTTCGGCAGCCACGCGATGGTGGACCTTAACACGCTAGACATAGTGACGTTGAACGTGGCCGATAAGGAACTAGCTGCCGCTTTCAAGAATAACACGTCTATAGAGAACAAGCTGGCGATCATACATTACTTAGTACAACACGAGGGCAACAGCGAATTGGCGGAGGAAGTAAGCATTGTGATCTATTGTAATAAAATTAAATTTGACTGTTATTAAAATACTATGTTGAGGTAAAAGACGTTAAACTTCTCTAGCCGGATATTACTGGCTCCGAAACACAAAGAACTGCTTCACAGCAGAAATAGAAAAATAAATAGATAATTTAAATTTTTCCCTATAGTGCGCGAACGGTTAAATAAAACGTGGCTTGATATCGATCATTGCGTAGCCCAATTTCTAACCGGGCATGGTAACTTTAAGGGCAAACTTTATTCATTTAACTTGGTGCCGTCACCTTTTTGCGAATGTTCAACGTCGCATCAAGAATTTGTGCAAACTGCCCATCATATCGTGTATATCGTGTGGGAATGTAGTCTCTGGCATGACGAACGGTTAATCATGTTAAATTCGATTCAAGTATCTGCGTTAAGTCCTATTTATTACCTAGATCTTGTAAAATCGAAGGGAAACTTCCGTGCCTTTAAAAAATTTTGTCACCAATATTACGGGTATAAGATTTAGGTTACTATCTAATTTATTCCCTGTTAGTTAGTGGCATACCGTGGGGTTAAGGCGGTCAGGCGTCTCCTGACTGTCTCCCCTGACTGTCTCCCATTTTTGGGCCTCGGGGCCATTTCAATTGCTGTCTCCGCTTTGCTGGGAGGGAAGTCTGAAACCGTTTGTACGTTGTCTTACGATATCACACACACAGCGCCAATAGCGGTTCACAGACGGTCGCAATGTGTATATGCTGAGACGCTATGTATATGTGTAGCTGCCGTCTGTGAACGCATTTCCGGCTGTGTGTGTGTGTGTGATATCTTACGATATATTATAGCGCATGTCCACGAACGTCTGAACTCTTCAATCGATTCATCATATTGTTTCCCCTTAGTTGATATCATGGATGTCGTTGAACCAGCCGGACGTGCTGGGCGGGTTCCAGCGCGTGATGCAGGAGTACCTGGTGTCCGCCACGTACGCCATCACGCGCCGCTCTCTGCCATCGTCCTCCGCCAACCTCATGGCCATGCTGCCTTTCATGATGCACCTGCAGTTCGCTGATGTTAAGGTAATTAGAGTGTTCGCGATTGTAACCAACTGCTTACGGTAACAAACGTAGTTATTTAAATATTTAATTGTAATTTGTTTTGAATTTTTATAAAACTGATAAGATCTGTAAAAAACGTACATTTTGCAAATAAACCATTTGATTTGCATTTTGTGACATTTGTACTGCATTGTATCGAATATTAAGGATAAATATTTTAATGTATGCTTTATGTTGTTATTCCTTTTGTGTTTGTGTTGTGTTGAATCTTAGGTTTACCCAATAGTAGGGATCGTCTAATCTAAAAACCCACTGAATTCGTTTGTTACAATAACACATACATACATAAACTCACGCCGTAATTAATCCCTCGAGAGAGGTAGGCAGGGGTTTAAACACCGCATTTCGCATGTTTATGTTGAGTACCAGTGTGACAGGTTGCGAATCTTTCGCCACTATCCGGGCACAATGAGGAACATGGGAGCTACAATGTCTGGCAATCCGAGACTCGAACCCTCGACCTGTCGGGTCGGTCGGTTAACTTAGGCAAGTAACATGAGCTAGCACATCCTCCAATTGATGTGTGTGAAAATGTTTATAGCTGGCGTTACTTGTGTATGCGGCGACTATACTGCGATCTTAGCCTGTCGTTGTATGACTAAGAGCGAGCGCTTTTTATGAAACAAACGTAGAGACAATATACAGAGGAAGAGAACTGCGAGAAATATATTCTCTGTAAGTGGAAGTGAGCGGTCGATAGACAGAGAAAGAATATTATTTTGGTTTTGCATCTCTCCTTACTCTAAAAAACTGCCAAACTTTTTTTTCTGTGTCTTGGTCAGACTTTTGAGCCTAGGAGTCCCTATGCGGCTGGGTTCCCATGGCATTTTGCCGCGAACCACCCTATAGTTATGCCTCTGGTGACGACTCGCCTAAAGCACATAATACCTTTGCGCTTTACGGCTCATCAAACTGGTGTAACCTGTACTGCAGGTTCGCTCGCTGGTAGTGTCGGTGAGCTCGGAGAAAGTGTGGAACAGCAGCGCGGTGGTGCTCCCGGGGCGGCAGCGCGTGTGCCAGTTTGCGGAGGACGTGTGGACGCGCGTGTGGAGCCGCCTCAACGCGCCGCCTCCGCCGCGAGCCGCCGCCGCTGCCGTGCGGGACAAGCTGCACGTCACGCTGCACTGCTACCAGGTACCTGCTAGGCTCTACTGGCGCCGGCTTTATTAACATCTCTAAGAAACAACGGTTTTTAACTATTTTTCTCTTATGATCATCGTCGTAGCTATTCTAGCATTATTTAAGAAAAGTAATATGAATAATCCAGCCGGAGGCGTTGTCCCGCTGCACGACGCCGCTGTCCCCGTCCGGGCCGGCGCCGCAGCTGTCAGCGCCGCCACGCCGCGGCTCGCTGACGGGCGCGCAGGACCTGCTGCCCTTCCATGAGATTGACGTCTGCACCGCCAGCAAACAGGAACACGTCATCGCTGCTGTAAGTTATCTCTCGCTCCATTTAATGTATTAATATATAACTACTTCGTGGTGAAGAGTAAGATTTTTAGGTGTATGATACCTCTTTCTGATGGTAACAACTGTACATTTTTTTTTAACTTTCAATGATTTTTTAATACATGTACTTATTTATACAAAATTTATAAAAAAGTCTATGATGGAGCAAAATACAGCCCCATTGAAGCAAAATGTAAAATGTGGTCGAGTGACGAAAAATAGGTTAGAAAGTGTGGGTACGTTAAGCTTGGTATGGGCGTAGAACCTGCGCGAGGTGTCGGTGCACCTGATGCGCGCGCTGGGCGGCGGGCGCGCGGAGTACGCGGGCGTGCACGGCGCCGCCACGCGCCACGCCGCCGCGCAGCAGGACGCCGCGCGCGCGCTGCTGCGGGCCGTGCTGCGCGCCGCCCGGGCCACGCTCGCGCACAACCAGCCAAGGGGGTTCGCCTTCGTGTATGCGGACATTTATTGTTCTATATTTTGTTTCTTTCTGTGTCGATGAATGGCTTCTTGGATTTATTCTGTTTTGTCAGTTTTGGTTGTTGTATAGCGTTTTATGTGTTGGCGTTTTTGGTTGTTTTTTACATAGTCCTTTTTGTTTTGAGTTGGTAAATATTGGGCGAAACAGATGCATTGTCGCGTGAAACGAAAATCAAACTTTCAATCAAACTCGATTAATCGAGTTAAAATAAGTTACCTATTAAGTGTTACACTGCAGTGCATCTGGTTAGCACTGCTGGTTTCTATTTAATTTTGCTTGATTTCGTTTTTCGTCATCGCGATGACTGACATTCATTCTAATTGGATAATTTCACTTGGAGTAAATTTAAAGGGCGCCATAAATTAGAGAATACGAAAAAAAATATTTTTTCAGAGAAACATCGAGGGTGAACATTTTTCGCTATTTATTTTATTTGCTTTTTTGTTGTACTTTTTTTGTGTTGATAAACAACTTCGTTGTAAGTACCTATTTTTATTAATTTATCATAATTCTTTATACTTCATCTTGTAAAATTATATCGCATTTGAAAAAAGCTAGATTTTTTGGTGTAGTATTTTTATCATCCCCCAGAGTTTCCATCATGACATACCAAATTACGGATTAGCATATTATTTTTTATAGTTAATACCTGTTCAATATCAGAATTTAAAACAATAATTTCCAACTTAAATTTTTCTTTATACGTATTCAATATCTACATATTCTAGGGATGAATTGGACCAGGCGCACGCGTTCATATTGTTCAAGCTGCTAGAGCAGTATTATCTAGCGGCTGACGGGATTGCGTTTCCTTTGCCGCAAGGGTTCAGCTCGTTTCTCACGTACCTCGGGTTCAAAGCGTTGCCGTTCCACTCCTTCATGCAGTACGTGCACCGGAACGTGCTCGAACTGCAAATTGACGTCATCAAGGCTATTATTGCGAGTGAGTTTTTCATTTTTTTTCTGTTGTTTAATCCTTTTAGATTTTATTAAGTAAAGTCGAGTTATTTAAATGAATTAGGTGCACTCACCAAACCCAAACAATCACACACACACACTCATACTTTAAATACTTTTCTAGTTTTAAGTTTAATTATATAGTATTTTTTAATCATAACCCTGTTTTTTGCTTCGCCGTAGTTGGGTAAATTTAGGAGTGTGAATTTTTTTACACATGTGAATGTCTACTTAAATGGAGATTTCTTGAGTAAAACTCATGAAATAAATAAAAATAGTATATTAATAAATGTTTCTTTCCCCTTTTTCGGGAAGCATAATTTTTTCGTATTTAATATTTTTTTCTTTACCTAAATAAGTGTCCGATTGTAAACTTGTCGTAATTATTTTAATTCTGAACTTGATTTTGGTTCCTTTTTTAATAAACAAAAAATGACACAATTTACACTAAGTTTTAAGATTATTTCGATAAATGGAATGAAAGCTGATTCACTGATTAGATTGTAGTTAGATTTAGTGTCTTTTAGTGATACGGAGCCTTAAAAATAAAGAAAAGAGACATATGCATATGTATATATTTTAGCAAAAGACACATCAAAGCGCTCGGCGGACAACAAGCTGCGGCTGATACAAGTGGTGGGGGAGAACCGCGGGCGGCGTGCGCTGGCGGCGTGGCGCGCGCGGCCCGCGCTGCTGCTGCGCGCCCGCGACCACGCGCACGCGCTGCTCAGCGGCCGACTGGCCGGCAACCCGCCCTCGCACCACGGTACTACTGCATACTCACCCCACACACGGGCTCACCCCATCAAACCGCGGGCGGCGTGCGCTGGCGGCGTGGCGCGCGCGGCCCGCGCTGCTGCTGCGCGCCCGCGACCACGCGCACGCGCTGCTCAGCGGCCGACTGGCCGGCAACCCGCCCTCGCACCACGGTACTACTGCATACTCACCCCACACACGGGCTCACCCCATCAAACCGCGGGCGGCGTGCGCTGGCGGCGTGGCGCGCGCGGCCCGCGCTGCTGCTGCGCGCCCGCGACCACGCGCACGCGCTGCTCAGCGGCCGACTGGCCGGCAACCCGCCCTCGCACCACGGTACTACTGCATACTCACCCCACACACGGGCTCACCCCATCAAACCGCGGGCGGCGTGCGCTGGCGGCGTGGCGCGCGCGGCCCGCGCTGCTGCTGCGCGCCCGCGACCACGCGCACGCGCTGCTCAGCGGCCGACTGGCCGGCAACCCGCCCTCGCACCACGGTACTACTGCATACTCACCCCACACACGGGCTCACCCCATCAAACCGCGGGCGGCGTGCGCTGGCGGCGTGGCGCGCGCGGCCCGCGCTGCTGCTGCGCGCCCGCGACCACGCGCACGCGCTGCTCAGCGGCCGACTGGCCGGCAACCCGCCCTCGCACCACGGTACTACTGCATACTCACCCCACACACGGGCTCACCCCATCAAACCGCGGGCGGCGTGCGCTGGCGGCGTGGCGCGCGCGGCCCGCGCTGCTGCTGCGCGCCCGCGACCACGCGCACGCGCTGCTCAGCGGCCGACTGGCCGGCAACCCGCCCTCGCACCACGGTACTACTGCATACTCACCCCACACACGGGCTCACCCCATCAAACCGCGGGCGGCGTGCGCTGGCGGCGTGGCGCGCGCGGCCCGCGCTGCTGCTGCGCGCCCGCGACCACGCGCACGCGCTGCTCAGCGGCCGACTGGCCGGCAACCCGCCCTCGCACCACGGTACTACTGCATACTCACCCCACACACGGGCTCACCCCATCAAACCGCGGGCGGCGTGCGCTGGCGGCGTGGCGCGCGCGGCCCGCGCTGCTGCTGCGCGCCCGCGACCACGCGCACGCGCTGCTCAGCGGCCGACTGGCCGGCAACCCGCCCTCGCACCACGGTACTACTGCATACTCACCCCACACACGGGCTCACCCCATCAAATCTTCTTTCATATCTTTAAATTTACTTTATAATAATTATTTATACATCTTTTTATCAATAGCATAACAGATTGTTTTTTTGGGCTCAAGCGCCTCTCCTAAACAGTTAAAAACGAGGACTATATTGATAATGAATGAACATATAAATGTCATATGTCGGATATCTTACATGCTGCCACCTTAAAGGTACTAGTAACCACGGCATGCAGAGTGGACTGTCGCAATATTACAAGCTATATGACACGTATTGTGAACGTAGTTTCAAACGATAATATTCTTGTCCAGGTGTAGCAGCCTTGCCATCAGGTGAGCGTCTGTCTCCATTGGACACGTTCTTGGACCTGCTGACTGCGAAGGCGAGCCTCAACGAACTGGATTTCAACCTCATCATAGAAGCAACCCTGGCCTCCGTACAACATGGTGCAGTGCTTTGAATTTATTAACCTGAGTAATCTGGATTTTAGGAATCCTTTTAATATTATAAATATATAAAAGTTTGGATGTTAAAACGGCTGAAAGGTTTTTATGTTTGGCACACAGACAGTTAATTACCTTGATTGAAACATAGGATATTTTTTACCTCGTTTTTTTTTGGTCACTAGGGGATCGAAAACGAAATCTACGCCGACGAACTAATGTCAATAAGCTAGTGTGTCGCCTTAAAATTTTCCACTAAGGTATTATGTTATGCTACCCACTTACCGCTTGGTATAGGCAAGGAATAAGTATGTATGGAAATTTGTAAAACACTTAAATAGTAAGTCCTACTTGTATAGCACTGCATTCATATCTGAGTATTATGTAATCAAATACTAGTAATACTTTCATGATGGTCCATCATTTTGGTCAGTCATCCTGATGCTCACTAACTTAGGTGAATGTTTTCACCAAAAATCTATCACTGTTTTGTTCATTTCTTATATTTAACTTGAAAATATGATGTTTAGCGTTTTTATTAACTTTATGGTTTGTTTCAAGTAAGGTGGTAAATAAGATACTTTCAACTTATCTGAAATAAAAAACTTGTAATAGTAGTAATAGTGTTTGGCTAGTACTAGTAGTGGTTGGCTAGTACTAGTAGTGTTTGGCTAGTACTAGTAGTGGTCGGCTAGTACTAGTAGTGTTTGGCTAGTACTAGTAGTGGTTGGCTAGTACTAGTAGTGTTTGGCTAGTATTAGTAAATAAAGTGCAGTGCTAGTTAAGCTTATTTAATGATTGTGAAATGCCAACGATATTTTGTACGTCAGATAAGTGGCAACTAGCCTTATTCGGGACCTTGCTTGGAAATGGTGAAACAAACCCTTAATGTATCTTCACTAGATCATCTAGATGCCATTTAGTAAGTGTGCCAAAAATGTAAGAACCCAAATATTATAATAAGTTATTATTTTGTTGCATTTTTATGTAACGTGTAATGAGAGGGATTAAACATTCCATTGTTAAAAATTAAATTAAACTTAGAAAGCACAATATTACTTTTGTGACTGATCTCTTGATATTTGTGTGCAATATTTTTTATTTGAATTTAGATTTAATGTAGGTTTCGTATTTTAAATTAAATGACATTAATTAAAATTAATTGTTTTATTGTATCCTCTTTTGCTTTACATGGACAAATCCAAGTGACATGTCTTATTTTCTTAATATAATCTTTAATTATTCACATGTATGTGTAATTCAATTTTAATATAAAACACACTGGTATAACCTCCAAGTAATATCTTACGCGTTGAATATTAAAACTATGTACTGACAAACAAAAAAAGGCCCAAAACAAAGTTGTATTTACAATTAATTCAATTTACTGTAACTTTTAACACACCCTCTACACTACATGTTACATTAGACATTCCTAACATTGCAGTAATTATTGTGGCAAAATAAATAAAAATTCGGTCAAGTGTGAGTCGAACTCTCACACAGTGGGTTCTGTACCACCTTGTAAGATTAAACTTTATAATAAAAGAAACAAGAGCAAGCCAAAAACGTCGAAAATATCACGTTTCTTGTATTTCTTGTTTGTCATTTGTTGTAACAGCAACTAAAATAGACATTCTCTGACAATCAAAAAACAATGAAATCTGAAAAACAAAGTTTCTAGCTGCTATGGTTCTTAAGATACAGCCCGTTGACAGATGGACAGCAAAGTCTTAGTAATAGGGTCCCGTTTTTACCCTTTGGGTACAGAACCCTAAAAAAAAATTAGATGAACCTTATTTTGAGTGTTTAGTTTCTATTTTCGAATTTTATTTTATTTTTTACATAATAATTAGAACTTAATTGTAAAAGGGATTATATGTAACCCAATGAGCTCTTTTCTGTTCTGTTTCAGTTTTATGAGACGTGAATAGAGATTTGAACACTTCACTGCTCTGTGGGTCTTTGGCTACACTGTAATCCTTTTTTGTTTTCTTGTACGAAGGGTCCTGAATCAGCTCATTAGGATGAGCTCGTTTTGACGACCCAAAATGTCCCCTTGCTTGCTTGTTTGGGTTAAACTTTGGCAATGACAGTGGTATTGTGTCTATCTCTTTCTTAACTTGACTGGAACTAGCTTCTGGTGTCTGTTCATCTTTTACAGGTTTATCTTCAGTTTGGGATGTAGACGGTGTGTCATTACTTGTTACGGTTTCGGTTTTGATCTCTGTTTTCTCAGCTTTTGGTTTCTTGCTGCTTTTTCTGCTGGCCACCCTTTCAGCCATGTTTGTTTGGAGCTTCTCAATGTCTTCATCCGTTCCATTCAGAACCACTACATCATTATTTGTGAAAGGTTGTTGGCACTGAAAAAAAAGTTGTGGTGACTTAATTGACAATGCTATACAACAAAGATAATTTGTGGACATTTCTTGGCTTTTTAGGCAAAAAGGATCGAAAACATCTAACAAAAACCCAGCTCGATTTTTAAAAGGGGAAACAAAGATAGGCACACATTCATATTTCTAATTTCATTATCAGTGCAAGCATAACCTCTTGCTAGATTCGTCCCTGTAAATATGCAAAGATTAAGCAACAAAATAAGCTTTTTCTTTGTCTAAAACACTTTACACATAATATAGATGTCCCAGTTACTGTTTTAACTCACCATGTGACACAGGTTCTGCTTGACCTCCTTGAGTGCTCTCTCAGCTAAAACACAGCCGCAACTCCATAGGAACACAAAGCGGAACTTTCCTGTCATTTCCAGCCCACTTATAGGGCAGATGTATGGGGCACTGTCAGAGACCGAGCCTTCAGTGTGCTCACTTCCATCATATGCAGGGTTCTTTACCAACTTCAAGTCCTTTATGTCCTGGAATGTGAATGTTATGTTTTTAGAGCAACTATGGGGTTTCTGGCCAGATACTGCCCTGAAGATTGGCATTGAAAACCAGTGGTAGTAAAGAAATATGACAATTTGAATGTACTTATGACAGATTGGAATAATCTACACAAGTCTACTTGAATAACAAATGCTTTTGAATTTATTTTTGAAGAGGTAGTAATCAGAAGTGGACAAAAAATTGAAAAGTCTATTTTTCTATTAACTATTCACTATTATTATTAGTCTATTAACTATTATTATTTTTATCTGACATGTATTAATGTAATATATTGTATAAAATTTTCATACCTTCTGACACAGTAAAACATGTGAACTGAATAATTAATATGTGAAATCTCGTTTTTTTATTTGGGAAACAAACATTTATGATTAATAAATAAAAACAAATAAAGTTTCCACGAAAAAAAATCGAAACAAATAATATTGGATTTAAAATCAAGAAATTGAAATAAACATGAAACACAATAATAACAATTTTGCAATAAATTAAAAACTAGAAAAAGATGGCAAAATATTATACATAATTACTTTTTAAATTCTCCTAAAGGAAGAATCATGCGATTGAAAATATTGAGAGTCACAATGATTTAAATCAAATGACTTAAATGCTCTTGTTATAAATGATTTAGCAGCTAACTTGTTACCATGTGTTATGCAAGATTATATTTTATAAGATTTTGCTATTTAACTGACTAGTAATCTTTGATTTCATTATGGGAATTTCACATGGTCATTTTAAAACATCGTATTTACTTCAAGATTCATAATATTTTTCCACAGTAAGCTTATTTATCAGAAACCTACCTTCAAATTTTTGATATGGCTGATGGATTCTGGCTTCGTGTCCTTGTCAAGTAGGGCTTCAATAACTGAACTTTTGCTGTACAGTCTGCCGAGACCGCAGGCCACGATCGGCTCCTGCAGCGGCTGCTGGGTCAGAGCGCAGTTCCGCCACTTAAATGAACGCTCGGCATCTTTGTCTTTCTGAAGAAAAACAACGATTTTATCACCAATTCTGGATTTATTTCATTTTGGCAAATTGTGATAGATGTTTCACTACTTACTTGTTCAGGCTTCTTTTTCATACGCACGAGCTCATCTCGCCGAGGAATAGTACCACCATCGCAACCCATTTTGATGGAATAGAGAGTTAAAAAGAAAATAAATACAGGGAATCAATAAAACAACGAGCAATTTGTTTTCACTGAAGTGACGTCAATATTTGACATTGGAAAATCTGTTAAGAAACGAAAGCGATTAATGATTGATACGAAAAAGGTTTATTTTAAGAACGATTCAGAAAAAGTCAATCTCACATGTTTACGCGGTTTAAGGAAAAAAGTTGAGTTCACATTTTGATAAATGTAAGTTTGATTTCTTGTTAACTATAACAAATTGGTGTCTAGTCAGTTTGTAGTGATGCAAGACATTGTAATGGAACGTGTCCCTGAAAATGGATCCAATTGTAGTTCGGATAACGAAGAGGAAGAAGACATTAAACAGACAAATAAATTGTTGAAAAATAAGAAAAAAACAAGAAAGCGTGGAATTATTTATCTTTCATTAATTCCTCCATATATGAATGTTGCTAAGATTCGAGAAGTATTCAGTCAGTATGGAGAAGTTGGTAGAATATTTCTTCAACCGAGTGGAAGTAAGTTTTGAGGTTATAAATAGTTTCTAATATTTTTATTAAAACATACCTAATCATAAACTTTATTTCCAGAGATTGGAGAAAAGCGTAAAAGAGTTCCAAACCAATTTACTGAAGGATGGGTAGAGTTTGAAAAGAAAAAAGTAGCAAAAGAAATAGCAGCAAAACTTAATAACACAAAAATAGGTTCTAGGAAAAAGTCCCGGTACTATGATATGATCTGGAACATTAAATATATACCAAGGTTCAAGTGGATACACCTGAGTGAACGGCTGGCATATGAAAAGGCAGCAATTAAACAAAGATTACGAGTCGAGATAGCTCAAGCCAAGAAAGAAGCCCACTACCTCCAAAGCAATGTGGAAAAAAGCAAAAAGATCAAGAAAAAGAAAGCTGTTGATAGTCAATAAAATTTTAAAGATTTTCTAGGTATTTCCTTTCAGCAATTCTTTTTTGAAATAAAGTTTAAAGTCAGATAGATAAATTTGAAATTTGTTATTAAGTAGGCAAATAAAAGCTGCGTAGTTTATGGTTGAATATATTCACTGATTGTATGTCTAGTCTTGCAATCTACTGAATCAAATAACATCATCCCACATCACTTCTGACTGAAGTTTACTCTTCCACTAACTATCTCCTCAACCCTCATCCTCTGGTGGCTGTTGAGAGGGTCAGGTGTTAGTTTCTGGATGTACCTCCTTGGTGGGATTACATGGGAGAGGATTCCTTGAGAGAACTCACGGTGGACCCTCACTCCATCCAAGGCATTTGACTGGAGCCTCTCAAACATGTGCAATTCCCTCATAAACTGTTTGTGCTGTGCTACCTTAGCCCAGTGGTATCTGTGACGGCATATCACACGACTGAAACAGACAATTGTTTACGTTTACATTATAAAACATTCATTTGTGAATATATATTTGTTAAGTCCATAACTGAAAATAAGTTATAGAATTATCTATACAAAAGCATCACTATTATGATTATGTGTATTATTTAAATACGTAACACAGGTTATTTATTTAAAAATAGCAAAAGATTGAATAAAGTATCACTAAAATATTTCACTGTATTTAATGAGATTAACCAAACAATGCCATCTTTTAATTGAAGTTTATCTTATTGTTTAGCTTTTCTCATTCAAATCAAAGCAGCCCAAAATAATTATAACACAAAATGACTTACTAAGCTAGGCCAAGCTTGGTGTAGGATGGATAGATGCTGACATCTGATCTCGCTAGCTCAGGGAATCCAGGATATAGTGGAACTTTCCGCTTTTTCACTTTATCCTCTGTTCCTTCTTCTTCAGCCATTTATAACTCTTTATTTGGTTTAAGGAATTTATTATTGATACATTGTTTACATGGTTGTCATAGTGACAAGTATTGTCTTAAGTACTATAAACTAAATGATGACAACCCTTACAAACTAGGTTTAAAACAATTATTCTATGGAAGAAACCAGCTGCAAAAAAATTATGAGCTGAAAGCCGTTAAGTAACCAAATAAAACATATTTAGAAAATTAGATTAACAGTTTATTCATACAGCAATAATATTTATTTTAAATCTACACAGCAGAACCCCCCGGGTGTATAAGTTAGTGATAACATTGCATGTTTATTTTTTTGACTACTTAATTGTATTTACAAGTTGTCCATACATTCAGGATGTGGCTGTGATGGCTGCCATTCTGCTGTTGCACACGCAATCATTGAACTGGTTCACTAACACTGAACACAACAGGGATTTGTCTGGGTTTGTGTTGTAACATTGAAGAACCTGGAAAAATGTATGACTTGTATTAAATAAAAATATGGATAGAATAAATAATATGCATAAAACAAAAATAATGTTAGTCACAATCTTTAACATCAATCTTTTCAGTAATAATAAATCTGTTTATAGTGCTTAGTAAAGTTAAGAAAATGTATATAAGTGTAAGGACAGATTTTATAGGACACAGAATATTTAGGTTGTTCCAGCTCCTTTTACAAGCATATTTAAACTATGATAACTTGTCAAGTTTAACAAGTATATGAAAAGTAACCAGCTGTCTAAATTATTAGCTGAATAAACAATACCTTTGCTTTTTCTTCCTGGCATGGTGGCAGTTTGTTAGCAATTTTATCATTTTTCGTCATCTCAAACAGCTCATTGGCTTCCTTTAACGTTTTCTGGTACTCTAGTCGCATATTGTTATTGATTTGTTCGTGAGCTCTCTTTAGACCTTCAATCCTCTGTGCCCAATATGCCTCTTCAGCCGCAAACTCCTGCTGCCTTTTCTGGGACTCGTAGAATGGTGGTGGTGGCGAATATTGCGGTTGCGATGAAGATTTTACTGGTTGAGGCTGAAACATGTTATGATAAATGATATGATAAATCCTATGTAAATAAATTGTTCTTTCAATCCAAGTCCAATCGATAGTTAAAGTAATATAGCTTAAATAAGCTAGTAATTAGATTTTAAGAAAATCTTCATTTTAAGTTATTTTATAATGAAAAAATATTTACTGTTAGTAAGGTAACCTCGCATTGCGTAAAAGTTGACAAAGCGTTTTGAAGATATAAGATCTTATTATATATTTATAATATAATATTGAAATGCATGAAGCTTTGTTTTATTTTGATATAACAGCTTGTCATTGATCTAAATTATGTAATTCATTAAAATATATTTACGTTGGTAGCGAGCTGTGCTTGTATCCGATCTAAAGCATCTTGAGACACTTGAATGGCGTTCTCATTATCGACCGTTAGTTTTCTGCTACTTTGGGACCCTCCCATATTTCTAAAAAAAATAATATTTCCTCAATTTAATCGGCAAATTACATCAAAAAGACATTTTTCGCGTTTTTTGACAGTCAGACACACACACTAACA
This sequence comes from Choreutis nemorana, assembly GCA_949316135.1. Taxonomy (NCBI): domain Eukaryota; kingdom Metazoa; phylum Arthropoda; class Insecta; order Lepidoptera; family Choreutidae; genus Choreutis; species Choreutis nemorana. Next base: position 10,246,618 of record OX438598.1, read on the forward strand.
CGATCTCTTTTAATTTTTTTACATTCATATCGTTCATTCATTCAACGTTCATTAGTCTATGGTTTTAGCATTTACGAATACATATCGTTTATAGTTTATAGAATTTAGAATTTCCTTGTAAATTAAAAGTGTTTAAAGAGAGTTTTAAGGAATAGATTTATATCGGAAAACCAATTTATTAGCAACAGAAGTTGTAGTTTGCATTTTTTCCATTTATTTGTTTTGCTATAAGGAGCTAGATGGCAGTAGTGGTACTTAACTGACTTTCCTGTTATCTCTTATCGTTTCTTACCGGCACGAGAGGTATAATATCTTTATCTTTTCATGGGCTACGTCTAGGTGGCGCTCTTTGCAATCCATGATATAAGGGGTATCGTCGTTTCAATAGGCTCCATCAATTCAATATCACTTTTCATTAGGTGAACTAATTGCTTTTTGCACATGACTATAGAAAAATCTTTTTACTTTTTGAGCAAGGTAAAGTCAGTAAAGTATTAGTTCAAAATACATAGTTCTATTAATTTAATATTTATCAATGTTTTCTATTCACATTCTTACGTAGTCAAAGTGTTTTGTATTGTTACCTACGTACTATTAAAAACTTTTGTTTTGGTAACAAAAACAGCAGAAATTTTTTGGCAAGTCGAATCCTTTGGTAAAGGTTGAGGGAGGGGTGCGAGGGGGGTGAAAACTGACCACAATGGGGTTTAGCATAACCGGTCCGGCCGGTTGCAGCATCCAGCTCGTCGGCGAAGCGGGTGCACTCCTCATCCACGCACTTTCTTTATATCTATTTATATCTTTACCCAAAAAGTCTTGACAGTGGACTGTTGTATTTACTTAAGGATTCTGTTCAAACACTTTTACCAACTTGTCTTTTATCAATCTCAAAGGCTGAAGTATCAAATGGCGACTGAATAAATATTATATGTAATAAACTTCAAAAGAAATAACATTAACAAGTGATTGACAAAATAATGTTTTATGTTATCAACGTTGTAGATTTTTATATGTACCTATACTATATATTTTATAAAACCTACTTTTTTATAATCCATAATACCCTCATTTGGAATGGAATATTTACAATACAGCACCGCATCGCCTGCACCTACTTAATCAGATAATTCAAGGCATTGTGACATTTGCCCTTAAGTTTATAATATCTACAAAGGAAATTAATTTATTTCATGTAAATAGACAAATTGCAAAAACATGACTTATGATGTTTTACATTAGATTATCATGTTTTATTGATGGTAGGCGCAGGTCATATTTGCCTATGCAAATGCAACGTCTGAGGAAACACGCGCGCGTGCTGACCCCGTGACCTTCCAACCTCATGAAGAGCTACGTCGACCTTAGCCACCTGCAGGATCCTTGTAGCATTTTTTCTTCTGTAGAGTGCATGTATTTTGAAATAAGAACTGCCCCTAGCAATACTTAGTTGAAAGGTTTTGCACTTTCATTTTACGGGTCCAAAAAGAATAAAACAATCAATTTTCTGTGTTTTAATTCTATACATGCATTCAAAAATACATATCTACATGTACATTTAGGTTCCTTCATGAAGTCTTAGGCATTGCGCAAACGTGTGTCTGGTGTCGGATACAAGTCAACAGTGGATATTATATTTTCATTTAAACCAGTTAGTTACCAGTCACCAAAAGTAGTGTCCGGTTGCTGCTTCCAGACACAGCAACTACGATTTCTTATGGTGGTTGCTGTAAAGGCAGCGTAAAGTGGCTGGTTTCTGACACAAGACGCACGTTTGCGCAGCGCCCTTAGATAATTTCCAGCGGGCATTTGCTTCACTAATGCATAATGGTGGGATTACAGCTTAATTGCAATTTATGTGCATAAGGAAGTACTAGGGGGAGGGGAGAGGGGGAGTGCAATTTCGTGTGACATCCAACCGGATTATAAAGCTTTGGTACTCGTGGCAGTTTGAGATAGATTGTAGGTTTAGTTAAATGGTGAAGTGTTTTATTTTCTTTATCTATGGCTGTTATTGAGAATGTAGTTTATCAAGAAAAGTTCTAACAGAAGGTATAAAAGTAAGATATGACTTGCAAAGTAAGTGTTTTATCGTTTTAACTGCTAAACTAATTCTGGCAGTTACTTAATCATTTGACTTGAAAATCGTGCAGGGGTAAAAATTTATGGTTGATATTGGTTTTAACTGTTTTTGTATTAGGTACATTAAACTACTGAGATTTTAATTGAACTGTGTCGACAAAGCTTATTTCGATTTTTATATTTAACAAATAGCAGTATCAAATAGTTGACTTGAATTATTATACTTTAGGCAATAATATACACGGCCATAAATCAACCTAACCCGTTTGTTCTTTAGTTCTTAAGTGGTACAGCATAAGTATTAATATTGCGAAGGTTTATGCGTTGCCGTCTGTATAATAATTTTCAATTCCATACATTGTGATGAACAATATCATTCAGTTATTAATATTATCATCCGCCATTATAAAAGGGATTCCGATCCCTTTGACCATGTAGTGCCCTACTAAAGGGCCCGCGTATTGTAGGGATTAAACGCAGACTGACATAAACTAACAATCGATTTTCTACCTGCTTGGCTCAAGTTGTCAGTCGCCACATCTTCTCACACTGTTTAATAAGAAGAATTTCCAGAAACAGCCCCTCAAAGCCACAAACAGTCAGGCCAGATTAACCTTTATTGTTATAGTTTTACGGTCCAATACAGGGAATCATCTCTGAAGCTAATGGTTTTATTTGACGAAAATAACCAGTCATCGAAATGATTGCAGCCCAGCCACAGGTGCTCGATGAAAAAAAACGGAATAAAAAAGTTCCTATCCCGGCAATTAATGAATGATTTTAGAATTAAGAAGGGAACAGTGACATGTTTAGAAGTAGCTCTTAATGAGGACGTTAAACATTGAAATATGAATTTTGTTTCATCATATGAATTATATTTAAAGACACGAACAAAAGTAGACAGATTTTAATTTTATTCCATTATTATTTAATATTATCATGTTCCTATTATGTAAAGGAATCATATTAAATTTAACCCGGGTGAAATATGAAAAATCTCAGATTACATAAAGGGGAGACAGTAATTAAAGTGAGATGGTAAACCTTACCTAACGTATGTATTTTTAGAGTGTTGTTTTAATAAATGGTTAACAATATCATGACGTCAGATATTTGAGGTGCTTTGTTAGTTATTTTTAACGAATTATCCAATTATTATGACCGATTATGACACAGTGTGCTGCCCAGAGAAATGAACCTTAAGAATTAAGGTGAACGAGGTATGTATTGATGGTTGAAAATATGGATACCATAGACAATAAAAGAAAGTAAAACAGGACATATAAAATACACAGTTTATAAAAATATACAATCGATTTGGATCTCCTTCTTTTTTTGATGTCGGTTAACAACAAAATTTAAAAATTGCATTTTTGAGTTTTTTTTTTGTGATTCAATCGTTTACTTTTTTGTAGAGAATCTTTGGTAGCAAATAAATCTTTTATATTAAAAATATTTGAGTATTTTGGCAAGATTAAGTTTTTTATCGTCAACACGTAGAGGACTGTGCTTTAGATGTTGGAATCTTATCGAGTCGGGTCTCATTCGGAAACAAAGGCGTCCACCCACAGTATTCATTAATCTAACAGCTTCTGTACCTCGACCTCCCTATTTATCTTACAGATTGTGCCAAACACGCAGACCATTAACCATTTCATGTAATTTGCGGTAGTATCCACCTACCAACTTTACAAATGGTAACAGTTACCGAATCTTCTGAGTGGAGTTATTAGTTATTTACAGAACTAAAGTGTTTGAGATATATTTTCGCAATTTAGTACTTGCTTTGTAAGTATATGGTGTTAATGAAACCAATCAATGAATATACTAAGCCTATTTACGTAAATAAATACCAAGTTCAAGTTTAAATTAAAACATATTTAGTGCAACAACTATGTCAGTGTACATCTTTTACTCATTAAATTTCTTAAACATATTACTAAATATTAATGATTTTTATGCTTGTTCTAAAACATATGAATGCCAAGTATTTTATATATGGTGACTGGTACGCTAACAACTCTCCTGCACTACATTAATTAGTTTATGACACAAACGTAAAAATGCTTTTAAGTATTTTACGATACATCAAAAGCCCGCGTTTTGTATCTTTATTTTTTTTTATTTAATTGCGTTTTTATCTCAATTATAGTTTACCACCACTATTAGTGACATTTTATTATGATCTTTATTTTTTTCAATAGTCTTCATTTTTCCATTTCAAAACTTTTCACAAAGTTTCTAGAATGTTAATTCATTTGAAAACTCCAATCTTTATGGGTGTTAGAAGTTTTCCCACTTTGTATTGGGTTCTTTTGAAATGAAACTCTCAGATTTCACGGTATCAGGTTTCTTTTGAAATAAAGACAAGGGACTAATGTAATAATTTATATTTAAATTTTGTTATTTAGCAGTAGCTCGCGGCCGAACAAAGTTGCAATGCGTAAAAATAAATTGTAAACGAAACTTGTTTAGTATCCTTATAAACCCGTATAAAAGTGTAAATTTTAAGTATTTTAATGTCTTTAAAGATGTGGCAAACAGGGTTTTGTACCGTATAAATATTAATATTTAGATAATAATAATAATCACCACATCACGACACACGCATTCACTCAGTCCTGCACTAAGATTGTAGAATCTTGTGTCGCAGGTGCTAAGCAACGATATGGTATAAACTACATACATAAGAATAATACAACCAAGACTGATAAGCGAAAGAATGCGTCTTGCAAATAACATTAAGCTTCGCCTCCGCCGGGATTAGAACTCGGGACCTCTTGCGTAGCAGTCAGATGTTATATACCACTGTACCGCAGAGGATGTCAACTATCTCAACGGAATCATTTGTTGTCGTGATCAAAGTGTCTTGGTTTTCCAGAATGTTATCTTTCTGTTTAAACGTTTAGCCGTGAAATCAGAAATATTTTTCTCGTTCCTGTTACAAATTCATTAATTAGCAAACATGTAATGATATACATATGTATAAGACCGGCGTAAGGATACGCATGACATTTTTAAGCACAAAGTAGATTTTAGGTTGGATTTAATGCCCTTAAGGGTTAAATTATGTAAGGTTAGGGTGAAGGGTGCAAACCTCTACTTTGTGGTTGCTGTGATGACTATGCTCACCTACATTATAGTTGTTCGCAACCGCTTGTTAACGAGAAATGAATCGTTTAATTTAAACTACAACTAAGAAGTTTGCAAATAACGTTATTATTATGTAAGACTTAATTTGTTGTTAAATTTTCAGACGCATTACTTCGCTTGCTGGGCTTAGATGTAGTAATTTTATCTATATAGTTTATACGATATCGTTGCTTAGCACCTGCGACATAAGATTCTTCAATTCTGAGTCAATACTCAGCCCCAAAATAAGATGTGTGTCTTGATGTGGATATTTATTTAATTAGTTGTTTCATGACGTTAGCTGATCCAGGGGGGGGGGGCTAAGGGGCTCAAACCATCTCCGAAAGTGACTAAGTTCTTCGGACTTTTAGCTTTATTTAAAACCCAAAGTTAGTTAGATCAAACCCCGCCCAAAAGCATTTAAAATAAAAGATCGTCAGTTTTGTTAGGGGATGAACTATCTCACCTCCCAAAATTTCATTCCTGGATTCGCCACTATTTAATGATACGAAGGTAAAGTTTTTGCTTCCATTTAACACATTACTTTTTATTTTACTTTTAATCGCACATGCTCTTTTTATTTTATATTTATTCTTCGTTTTAAATTTGTAATAAATTTTCTAAGAGTTTTTTTAGATTAGTTGATCGTAATCTCCATCTATTTTTTCATAAATTAAGGAATATGAATCTTTTAAATTTTTATACTGCTTAAAACTGTATTGTTTACCAAATTTTATTATTAGGCTCTATATTTACACATTGAAAACAAAACAACAAACAAACTTGCCCTTAATATCCAGTTTGCTAGTAGTTTCAATAAACACAAGCTTAAAGCTTTACTAGCGGCCATATTAATGTGCTTATTCAAGTAAATTGTTTCGAATGCATACGAGACGCATGATGAGTCTATTTCTTGCAATTAGACAACACACGCTAATATAACTTACAAACATGTCCGTTTGTTATCTCCTTCATACTGATTTGAGCAATTCGATTTTTTTTTCGGTAAGAAAAAACTTGATCGTCTGAAAAAAAACTTTATTATTTAAATATCTATATACATTGATACAATATTGTTTTTAAGTTGTAGAATCTACATAAACATTAATACATACATTTATAAGAACGTAAAATAGGAAAGGTGAAGTACTTTATAATGCTGCGCATGCGCATAGTGCGCGCGTTTATGTCTTTCGTATGAAGTAATTATTGTTTATGCGTTCTAAATATACAACGTGCTCGCTCGGGATAGCCGATGCAAGGTAAAATATAATTTCTGCAAAACATTTAATGTGTAAGAGAATGTACAAAATTGATTTAATTTTTGCGTTACAAGCATTTTAAATGGCTTGAATTTCCTATCTGTTTAACTAGTAGAACTTAAATCCATCTACTGTCTAATGTAAATTATTTTATATTATTTGTCTCGATTTTTATATGATAAAAATGTAACTAATATAATTTTTAAATTTATTGTTTTTTTGTTGATATTTTTATGGTTACCATTTTGATGGTGCTCATTGAATTTTAATTTTAAGATTATATAAATTTGTTTTGAACTTCTAACTGTTTTCATAATTATAATCTCACCACAACCCGCAGAATATTAAAACATCTTTTTTATGTTTTCTACCTTTATTTTTTTTAATGTTTTTTTTTTTATGTTTTCAATCGGTCAATAACGGTATCTTTTAGTATATTCAGACTAAAAATAAATAAATCATTTTGTTATTGTAACGTGAAACACTTATTCCGAACGAAGGAATTTTAAAATTATGAAGTATGCGAGGAACACCGCGGGCGGACTCTAGTTGCCTGCTTGTATTTTTCTACTATCTCAAAACTCCTAAGGCATAACGATTACGGTTTTCTTAGATACCCTCGATGTTAGGCAAGTAACTCAGTTTAAAGTACGTGGTACACTAAGATTTGACCTCACAAGGTGGTAATTAGACTGAAAATATGATAGCTGGACTGTCGAGCTACATGTTTAACAAGCGTAGGTCTCGTATATTGATACACGGTTAAAATGTGAACTAAGATTTGTAGGTAGATTTACGTTGATAAAATTCTACGTATTGAGCTCTTTTAGGACGTGGTATCTGAGGTTGTTAAGTAACTTGGTAAACCGACCGACTCGATAGGTCGAGGGTTTGAGTCTCGAGTTGCGGTAAGTTGTAGCTTCCACGTTCCTCCTTGTGCCCGGATAGTGGTGAAAGATTCGCAACCTGTCACACTGGGACTCAACATAAACATGCGATATACGGTGTGTAGTACCTCTGCCAACCCCTCTTGAGGGATTACGGCGTGAGTTTATGTCCGATGTTTGTATGAGCTCCTTTTTTGGTTCGAAGAATACAAAAAAAATATGCATCCAAATCAATCATAATTTGGCGAATCTAGCTGAAGTGTGAAGTGAAGTCGTGAATGAAATATACACTGCAACAAGTAACAAGTTAACCACACAGCTATAATTTACTTTCAGCCTGCATTTTTCTAATTAATTGTGAGGTAGTACTTAGTTTTGACTGTACATTTTGATTAGTTAATGTTAATAAGGCCTATACAATGTATGTAATTACATACTTTGGTTATTCAAACAATTTATCGTAAAATATTTGAAAATTGTATAATTACAGTCAAAACAGAATGAGAATTGAACAATTAACCGTAGATATGATAATAAAAAAGAAATATATCTATCTCGCTCAGAATGAATAACCGTTACGGTGGAAGTCGTATGGCGATCGTGTCTTTTGAATTCATTTGACTTAGAAAATATGTTAGATATTTTAAGAATAAATAATAAATAGAATAGAATAGGTAGGGTAGGGTTATAGAATAGGTTTCTCCTAGGCAGGCATGATCCACCTTAGTCCTCATCGCCGCTTAACATCAGGCGGGTTTGAGGTCAAATGCCTGCCTGGTCTTGATTTAAAAAAACTAAAAATCTTGTAAATTCCTTACTGAGGTATTAAGTGTACCTCAACCCTATTGAAGCTACGTTCTACAGCTGGGGGCGACTCAAGCACACTTCAAAAACACTTGACGCGCATGCGTGCTGACTGCTCATTCGTGACTATACAATGGATCTATGAATATCCATTTACTACAAAAATTAACGACGACCTTATTGACAGCTAAATAAGAGATATTATGGAGTGATTATTTAGATTTTGTCTGCGGTGTGACGAGGTTTACTCAGTGACCACGCCGATTGTTGAGATGGAAACGATTTTGTTTTTAACTTTCGGGACAATTAACGAAAATTGTCTCAAACTAAGAAATAATTTGTTCTCAGGTTATTAAGCTTTGGTTTCGTAATTTGGCAGTATTAACATTAATCATTGAAGATATACCAGAAAAAACAACCGCTGATTTGTAGTGAAAATCAATCAAATCTTGAATTACAAAAATATCTGTTACAGCTGGGATTCGAACCCTGGACTGCTAGTATTGTAGGCGGAGTCACTACCAACTGTGTAATCACATAGTCGTCTAAGTAACGATTTTTTTTAATACTGTTATAACTATTGTGAAATATTATCGAGGTCATTTCAAAGAATATTGTTGATTCACTTTAGTTCGCTAACCCACTACTTAGTTCTAGTATAGTTTCAAACAGAATCAAATAATTGTACACCAAAATACAGCTTGCAATAAAACACTGACAAGGTGCTTACACTTCTGCCGACTTTACTTAAAAGTTGAGAGAACAACGAAAATAGTTTTCTGTTTTCCCTCAAAGAAAACTGAAAAAAGTGTGGCTAAAAGAAGGTTTATAGCTAAAAGCATAAAGTATCCATGGCTATGAACTAAAGGTTCTTGAATCATGTTTTAAAACTAAAGAGGTAGGGACTGGCAGGTTACATGGTTTACGTGGTTTCACGACCTTTAGGTTAATGTGTAATATAGCTTCAAACTTAATTAACTTCATTAAGTTTTGAGAGCTAGAGGTTTGGTATTTATAATAACGTTAAAGTTGTATAGTTTGTAAATTTGTATGTCTGTATATAGGAGGTAGTCTTCGTAATTACTCTTCCAGTTTAATTTTATCTATAGAGGAACTTGTCTCTCTAAGGGCTGATTATGAGTGAACGCTCGCGAGATTTAGCTCCAGGGCATAATTAATGTGTAAACCTTACATTTTTGGTGTCTACTAACTGTCCAAAAATCTTAGATCAGCTAAAGAACAATATTCGTGCTGATGTTGACTAGATCAATGCTCAAATGTTCAAATTTCGCCTCTGACAATATAGGCGGAAACCACCTTTAAGATTTAATTTTCAAAATCCAATGAATTTGTTATGTGCCACTATTTGTATCGAAAGTAATTGAAATGATGTGTGTAATACTTTTTTATTTATCGTTTTTATAATTAGGAAGTTTCGGCGCCGCGCCCTGTTTTTAAAATGGACATAGGCTAGATTCAGTTTTAATTGATAAATCATTATAATTGGATTTATACTCTTTTACTGTATGAAATTATATAAAAACATATTTTTCGTGGATGAACTCGAGGGCAAATCTAATATTTCGCTAGTTAAACAGACGCAGACGGCATACCTAAACATTTACAAGCATTTGTTGTAAACGAATTGCAAATGAAAATAATTTTGTAGGTTTCAAATGAATTAAAATGGCTGCAGTTTGCTGACTGCTGTTGCATAATTTATTTAATCAACAATTTATTACGGAAAGTTCCTATAATAAGTGAAATTGCAATACTGTTATAAAATTTAACTTAATTTGAATTTAGAGTAATTTAATTTATTATGCTATAAATCGCAGTTGTGTGTCTGTTTGTTAATTCCTGAAACATGAATAGCATAAGAAATATTTTATTAGTTTTCATTAAAATTAAGGAAATAATTCACTCCAAACATGAGGTTTTCCACAGTAAAATCTTGAATATTTTAAAAATAGACTAGTGCCAGTTTACAACTGCATTCCAACAGTAACCATTAAGAACAGTTCCCGGCGGTAACCACTACAATCAGGCTCTTATAAAACTTAACAACGGCTTTTATTTTCCAGTTTTGCACTCAACACCGGACTAATCGCTGTTTTTAATAGCAATAATTTAAAAAGTTAATTCTTGTAATTATTCTATTGTTTACTAATTATGAATTTGTTATAGTTATCGCGCCCCTTAAGGGGTAAAAGTGAGTTGTTATGATATCGACTGAAGGCAATCCTGCTAATATTATAAATGTGATTGTCTATATGTTTGGCAATCAAGGCAGCTTAAACAAGATAATTAAATAGTTTATAAAGTTGATAAACAAATAAGATACTTTTATCCTAAAAAAATTAGGTCCTAAGAAAAATATACGTCGTGGGAAAAAGATGGTACACAAATATTTTATGGGATTTTAGACCAAAAAAAAAAACGATATACATATCTATGAAAACTACATAAGCATCGTGTTTGTGTTTGTATGGAGGGCGTAATCTTCGAAAATATTCATCTGATTAAAATATTCTATCACCAATATTCAGACTTTTGTTAGGCAAAGAACGGAGTCTACACAATTGGAATCAGGGGCAAAAGCTAATGTAATTATAGATTGCGAACTGAATGCCTGTTTGCGAACTCAATCGAACATGTGTATTGCTTCCCTACCCTTGAGCAATTAATATTTGTAGGTTTCGTCAACAGCGCAACCTTGGCTTTTAGAAACCATACTCCGCAAGCATTTACGCTAACGGAAAATACAAATGTATGGAAATGTCATTTACTCGCGCTCAAGTTACGTAATTGTAATGACAGTTCCATGCATTTTTATTTACTGTTCATTTAAACGCTTGCGGAAAATAGTATTTGTCTATGGGGCCCCTTAAAAATAATTTTTTCGTAAGCATTAACGCCAACAGAAAATAAAAATGTTTTGAAATGATATTTGCGGAACTACAAAATTAATTAGTTTTCAATAGCAACTAGAAACAAAATAATTCATGATGTTACCGGAGTGCAATGTGTTTTCATGGCGGTGGACGAATGTAATGTCGAGTGTAAGAGATATTGCGAGGTGATTGATAAGGCCCACAAGTATATGTGTTCAGAGTTAATTACAATTATAACTATAAATGTATTAGATTTCACTATCATAGTGTTTTACGTTTATTATCTGTTAAACTGTGATATTGTTTTAATAATAAATAAATGATTTTATAAGAAACAAACTAACAATATTTTCCCAATTTGTTTTTTTTTTGTAGTTCCACGGTGTAGATACTGCAGAATGTAAGTTTTGCGGAATTGTACCTTCACCGACGATTTAATATTTTGTTTGCGGGAAAACGTTTTGGTCAAAGGTTCCTTTCCGGTCTAACTCTATCCAATCTTCTAAAAAAGCTGAAACTAGTATACAAATAAACAAAATATCATCGAAATCGGTTGAGTGATTTCGGAGATAAGTAATAACGAACACAATGTCATTAAAAGATACTTTGATCACTATTTAAAAACCACGTGGTTTAATTTAAATTGTATTTACATAAGCTGTAGATATGTGGATTCATTAATATTGATTTTTAATACATCACGACTGTACCCTTTGATCTTTTCCTCTCATTTGATCAAGCAGGCAATGGGATTAATTATACTTATTTAATTCATTTCATACAAATTAAGCCTTTCATCTTTTTATTGCGGAATAAAAATAACTACAGCACCGTCGGGTAACTACAACGCGAAACTAAAAATAATTATTGTTTACGTAATTTTGATCCTTGTGTACTTGCAATAAGGATTACTTGTTTAAAAATATATTTAAAGATATCGTAAGTTTTCGCAGGCACAAACAGTAGGGTTGGTAAACATTTTTGTTATTTTAAAAATTACAGATTCTGTTTGAGACAGTGTCGGTCTCAAAAATTGAATTGCTACGAATTTAATAATTTTAAATATTAGAAAATTAATAAAAATCGTTCCAAACTAAGCCACAGGGCACTATGGGTACTAAAAACAATATACGTACATTTTATAGATAAATATTACATAAATGCATAGAAAACACCCATTAACTCAGAGCTAATAATATAATATATATAATATTGTTCATCAAATAAATATCTGTCCGAGCTGGGACTCGAACCCGAGACTTCACGTGTCACAGCCAAGGGTTTAAGCCGGTGCGTCACGGAATCATGTTTGTTTTTGCTTTCATTTGGGGACTTTGGGACTCCGAAACACCACTTAAAGGTATATCGTGTATTATTTTGACGATTTCAATTAACTTTATTTATGGTTTAAAAAATAAAATACAATGCCAAAAAAAGTTTTTTTAAGTTAAACGGTTTTATTGACGTTAACGTCGTTCTCTATTTTTTATTTGGCGGTCATATTGCACTTTTCTTCGTGGTGTACTATATTCTTCTAGCCAAATGAAGGTGTCATTTGATTGAGGGGGTTGTGAAAAAACATGTGGTCTGCCATTTTGTAGCGGCGGCCATGTTGGATATATAATAATACTGAATATATTATATTGTATTGTCATCAGAACTAAAGGTGTGTGCCAAAAATCAGGTCGATCTGTCAAAAGGTAGGGGGTAAATTTTCAATCACTAAATTTGACCTAAACAATAATAATAATATGTACTTAAAAAACCGTTTAATTAATAGAAACTCTTAGATTTTAACATACTTTAAATAACCTAAATATGTGTATTTGTTGTTAGGTGGCAACCCTATACCGCCAGGGTGAGAGTCGAGGACGCGTGGGGAGCTGGAATGCGGTCCCTCTGATACTTTTATACGTTTATTTAACCACCTTCATATAATGCAACTATTGATTCTTGTATAGCCTGTAAATGCAGAGAAAGCACTTACTATAACTGTAGGGACTTGAGCAGAACTTGCCTTCAAATCTCCGGTTTTAATTTATTTTCCATAGATTAATTTTTTCTACACTGACGAGCACCGCGTCTACCAATCATGATTCTATGCTCTATATAATTATTATGTTTTTTAAATTATCAACCAACTCTAGTTGATTAATTCTACGCTATTTTGTTCTGGCACGGGAAAGAGTATTTACAAATATAAATATAAAACCGATCAAGTGCACGTCATACATGTGCATAGAGGGTTCCGTATAAACTCTTAGGTTTTTGTGTCTTCATTCCCATAATGAACTATTCACATGAGTTCGTTCATCACAGGAAATCAGTCTCGAAGATGTTTTCCAGCCATGTGATACTTTTTTGTGAAGTATGATCACTGTTTTGGTTAACGGGAAGTATCCTATACATTTTTATTCCCTTGAGAATGTCGGTAAAAAAGGCGGAGCATAAAAGGACGTATGTATTATTGCGTTAAGTTACAAGTAATATTGTTTGATTGCTCCAACGGATTGCAGTCCTGAGTATTTGTTATTAATTTCATCTCCACGCGTTCCTTAAAAAGGGTCTTAACGGATAGATCGATAACAAAGTGATCCTATAAAGGTTTCTTTATGTACTTCGGACCATACGGAACCCTAAAAACATTTATCATACAAAATGTTCCTAATACTGTGAATGAATCCAAAAAATAAAAGACAAAAAAAAAATTGCTTTTTCTGCACAAGTCCTGAGTTTACGTGTCAGAGCTTTCTCGCAAGCGGTTAAAAGATATACCCTGCAAGTAGTCCTTAGTTCGGTGTCGGTGGTTTTTTGGCCATTTCCACTGCCACCGACTGTAGGTCAATGAACCATCGCAAATTATTGGCTCCACCACGCTTTCCCAGCACGGATAATACGATGCCTTCAAAACCGATGACTGCGCACAATCGGCGGAGTTTATTTTAAAATAAGTGGAGGTTATTTTGTTTCATAAATTTTAAAAAGATAAACACGGACTTCGAATCCTTTTCTTTCCGTTGATAGTTATTTCTGTCTGTATTGAACGGTTTTTACTCGAGAACTGTTCTTTTCTGGTAATTTTATTTTAAATATGAAACAATTGCGATATACAGATGGAGTCAAACGAGAAATACGAAATTCCGGGATTATTTTATGTAAAATCATATATTCAGGGAGGCCCAAATTAACCTATCTTATACAGGGTTGCATAAAAGACAATTGCTATGTCGAAATTAAAACATTACTTCCGGATACCCAAAAGGGCTCGATGAGTTTTGGGAATAAAGTGGAAGGTTATGAAGGGTTGGCAAAAGGGTGGTAATCTTTTGGTACTAAAGTAGAAGCGATATAACTACATACAAACTTAGGTAATTTCTTCTAACACTAGTCAATCTTATTTTTTTAAGACTCGATTAAGAAGATTTACAAAGGTAGCCGACTGTTATGACTGTACTAGTCAAAGTTATATCGGAAAATAACCTTTATTACTAACGCAATAAGTAAGTGTCTCGCTTTAGTTACCCTGTATAATTTTTCCGTATAATCAGATATACGCGAAGTATGAACTAGGTAAATAAATCCATCTCACAAAGACCGTTTGGCTATGCTTGGGATAAGACGTGTACATGCACTGGTCTGTGTGTTACATCTCTAAGCAAACTCTACGCACACAAGTGATGAGCACTTACGCTTGACAAAACCAACAACCATAGTTAACCCGTCGTCGTGATATGTAATAACTGTATTCTATTAGCAAAACAAGTATGGTAAAGTCCATTCATATTTATCTCGAGTCGTGATGGACCTCCAAGGGTGAGTCAGGACTTGTAACTTGGACACTGAATATCTTATGGCAATATGCTTAAAACCTTATTAGCTGGTGGTAAAGTAGGATTTTCTATGAACATGATCGATAGATGTTAGTGTCAAAGTTACTAAGTAAAGTAGAATAAATGTTTAACAAAAAAAAACGTTTCTAGTGACAACTTAAAATACAAAATAGGTTAAAAATGAATTTCTTTATGTTATTTGTGGTCTAGAGGCTTGTGGTGTATTGCATGCATGGTGATCTTAATAAGGGGACAGTCTTTAAAAAATCCTTGTTTTAAATACTAATCAACTAAATATTTAGAAATAAATGTTTTGTTGAACTTGCGTTATTATATTAACAAAAAACTACATATATGTATTTAACTTTATCGAAAGTACATACTTATAATAATGATTAATAACCCACATATTAATGATTGGTCTCCGCTGCGCTTCTGACTACTAATCATTAATCTATGGGAAACCCTTTATTAGAGTTCAATCTACGAGTAATTAAAATGAAAAAAAAGACAAGTAGACTGTGCTTTTAAATGTTTTTTTTTTTTGCTACAGGTTCGGAAAGCCGATCAACGGCTTCCATCTCATAATAATGTAATAATAATTCTTTATTAACAAAAATATTGCAACAAAGACTAGCAACTGGCCCCAAACTAGGGATAAACCTGTGTCTTAGGCGTCCAAAAACAAAGTAAACAAATTTGATTATTTATTAAATCAAATTACAAAGCGTTTAAATACAAAATAAGAACTTACAACAAAATGGATAAATAGCTTTAAATTTATTAGTATTAGTAGTTAATTGTTATGTCAGAATAAATAAATCTGAATAAATAATTGTATAAGTTGAAATTGTATTAAAGGACCCTACATAAGAAATAATGAAATCAAAAATAGTCCACATACTACTGAAGTTCGCTTCGAACCTTTTTAAGGATGATAAACTATATTGCCAATAGTCTCGGATAATGCGACTAAGTACATAAAGCCTCCATATTTCCATCATATAAAATAAATACTTACCAATTTTTGTATTAAATTAAATATGCAATAATAATAACATTAAGAAATCTAATAAAAATAATGTGTACAATGGAGTGTGCTCATAGCACTGGCTATATTTCCACGCTGTATAGCGATCTCAACCTTTGAGTGAAATGCAGACCAGCGTTACTATCACGACTCTCTTTTGTTAATTTTACACTAAATCATTAAACCCAAGAACCGAGCCACGAAACCAAACGGCTCGAATAGGTAGTTGTTATAAGATAAATTTTTGCGCCTTTTTGCTTCTTAATTACATATTTCCGATTTACTATCTTAGTCATGAAACCAGTCGAAGTGTGTCCAGAATTTTCTTTTAAACACAGCTATTCCATAAAGTTCATCTGATATTGGACGTGCTAGCTCAGTTTGTTACGTGCCTTGGTTAACCGACAGAACCAACCGATAGGGCGAGGGTTCGAGTCTCGGTTGGCCGTAAGTTGTAGCTGCCATGTTCCTCATTGTGCCCGGGTGGTGGCAACAGATTCGCAACCTGTCACACCGGGACTCAACATAAACATGCGAAATGCGGTGTTTAACAGGTGTTACAGGTCTGCCTACCCCTCTTTAAGAATTACTTACGGCGTGAGTTTATGTTATGTTATGTTTGTTGTTGTCATTTGATATTAAAGTCTGATTTTTGTAACTCTAAGTTCTTAAAATGTAGGTATTATTTATATGATACGGTACTTAGTAATAAGCTATTAAAATATTTTAATTCTATTATTAAACAGGGTAATTCCTTGAAATCCGGCAAATATTATATTCGTCACGTTTCGCGAAATATGAGCTCTAATGATCTACGATACTTTAATTTAATATTTTACGAAATGGTGGACGTTATTTTGTTATTCTTTTGAATTATTTTGTACGACGATAGACGTCGAAGACTGGTGCGAAAATTTGTAGTTTTAATTATTATAGAACAAATATTTTTTTACATTTCTTATCCTAAGAAATGCCTTGCAAAGAAAATGAGAAAGTACTAGTACTAGTAGAAAAAAGACTGCTTAAATGATGGTTTTATTTTACTTGCCGCAATCGGGAGAAAAAACCAATAATATTAACGAAATTAAATCGTGATTCTGCACAAATCCAGCGAGTTCTCATGAGTGTAGAACCATTTGGCACAATTAATGTATTTTATTTAATGTGTTTACCTGTCTGTCTATCATGACTTTAGACCAGCCGTGTCAATCTCAAACTAATCTTTACTGTTGGGCCGACAACACATAGCCTGTAGGTGGGCCACGCGAATAAAACTGGCAAACTTTTTTAGGTTGTCATTTCAAGTAAATGCGTCAGCCTACGTGGCCCATGGCTAATTTATTTACCTACGTTTTTAATACGTTTGCCGAATTATTTGGCTGTTTAATATTGACTCGGAACACGGGAAAATGCTGAGTCGG
Source organism: Choreutis nemorana (assembly GCA_949316135.1). Taxonomy (NCBI): domain Eukaryota; kingdom Metazoa; phylum Arthropoda; class Insecta; order Lepidoptera; family Choreutidae; genus Choreutis; species Choreutis nemorana. Next base: position 10,263,957 of record OX438598.1, read on the forward strand.
CCCGCGGGCCGCATGTTTAACATAGCAGATTTAGACTACTCAATGCCGCTAGCGACTGCAGTTATGGATTTACTTTGTATGGACCTTTGCAAAATGCCTTTACTGGATAGATAAGGAATTAAGATTGCCAGTAAAAATTCGTGAGCACCTAATTTGCTGTATACAAAACTCATGGGAAACACACTGCCTCGAGTGTTTAAACTTACAATGTATTGCAGTGTACAGGTCTCTTAATTATCGTAAATTTCTTTACTTACGTTAGCTCTGTGGTATGCGTTTAATTTTATAAGGTACTAGCGGCCCGCCCCGACTTCGTACGGGTAGATATAGGTGTATTTACTTTTTGGAAAATATCTTATCCCCCATGTTTATGAGGGATTTAATGGATTCCGCGCACATCCACCACGTAGGGAGCCGACCGCGCGAGTGAGTAGTACCCGTACCCCTGCCCGAGTGACGCCCTACAACGCATAAGTAGCCGAATGGAAATATATTTTTTTAAAGTTTTAAACTCGTAATATCTTTTGAATGGAAAGTCCAATTAACAAAATAATATTGTTGTACATTATTTTGTTCTATCGCTAATAGTTTCGGCAGCGCATTCGACGAAAGACATTTTAAGACTCATTTTTCTACACCTTCGGTTACATTGTTCAAATTTTACCAAGGATCCCTATTTTTTTTCAAAATGAAATGTAGCCTATGTCAAATTGGAAGAATGTAGCATTCTATTGGTGAAAGAATTTTTTAAATCGGCCCAGTACTTTTTGAGCCTATTCATTACAAACATACAAAAATAGGTACAAATCTTTCCTCTTTATATTAGTGTAGACGAGGGACATTGTAAACAACAAAACTGACTTCAAATTGTGTAGTTTGTTTAATTTATTCAAAATATTTCTTGTATGGAATGCTACAGGAAAGAAACCATATAATTACGTTGGTAACTTTTTACTATGTTTTCATCAAAGAACAACATTCGTTTGAGATTGGAAAACTCAATTAAAACCAACGTCACCCTTTAACAAACTTTCGTGTCGGGGGTCTTTCGGAGTGTATAAAATAAATTACTTGACTTTTTTCATACACCATCATGGGCAAACCAGCAGACGGTGTTGATGTTCCACGACGAAGCCCTTGAGGTCTAGATTACCAAGACTGATGCCAATGCATTGCCCATGTAGATAGTAAAGACGTCACACTTCTCGTGCTGATAATTGCACTGTGCTCTCCAATCCTTCGAACCGAAACAGCGAACTGCTTCATGGCAGAATTAAAAAAGACGGTGGTGCAAACCCAAACGATCTTTTACTTCATGTCAATACACAAAATCAGTCAAAATAAACTTTAAAAGAAATCAAGTCTATGCGGTCTATATGTACAAGTATAAGGTACCATATCTATTTATATATATAGTAGAGTAGTAAGAGTCTCGTTAGTCTATAGAAGTTTCCAAACGCTACTAAATCGTTAAAGCTAATCTGCAAAGGGTATCTGGTACTAAAGAGAAAGCCAAGATATTTGAATTCTATCAAGAGAGGCAGCTTATGACGCGAAATATTTCCCTTGTTAAAATATTGTGACAGTAAAATTTCTTAGTAATGTTTCTTTTGAAAGTCGAACTTTCCAATTTTGGATTGGAAAGAAACCCCAAATAATATAATGTGTACATTTGTACATTTTTATAGCACTTTCATAAGTACTACACATATATTTAGATAATATTAATATAACTTATTAATTTATGACAATTGAACACTTCTTGAGACTGGAAATTATATATTTTATTCTAAAGGACTGACAAATATTGAATGATAACAATGTTCAGCAGGTACCGACAGAAAAGCTTTGATATGAGACCGATCATCACTGTCTTCTATCAACTTACGCTTCTTTCTTTTTTAATTCTTGGATCTTTGGAGTTAAAATTAAGACAAATATCATTTTTTTGCCTAACAAAAAGTTTTATCATGTGTATGAACTTTCGCAAATTCTTATCTTCAAAAAAACCTTGTCTTGTGTAACCATTTAGATTTATTTCTTTGTAAGACAACTGTAGTTTACTTCCTACTTGGACAAAGCTGAACATGGCCGTAGCTACTTTGTTTCGGAATTTAAAGCATTAACTGTTTTTAGTCCGGTTCCTCTTTACCTAGGCATTTCGTATATTTTTCTGAAACAAACTTATAGCAATAGAAACATAAGATAAATGAATGAACATAAATAGACAGCTCGAGTAGCTGAAAAGTTATTTATATCGAGGTGATCGATCAGTGGGTTTGGATTCTTGAGATCCTTTCTATAAGAATTGTCGTTCCTAGAACAAATTCCGAATTGGTCAAGTATTTTGTGTGATGACTAGAGTATTTAAAATGTCCGGTAAAAGCAATTCTTATAAAGATTTTCCTTTTATGAATTCGTTGACAGATCATAGACGATTCTTGTATTTTTGGCAAAATGTCAACGAATTAGTTTGGATTACAGACAGTTCAACGATATAGTTATGTGCAGATAATTGCCTATGATTAAAAAGTGTCTACTAAAATAAATTACTAACATCAATCAGTATGAATAAAATCCTTAATAATTGGATATGAACAATAAGCTATCGCTAAAATACAAGATTAATATGTATGATATTTGTATTCCTAAACTTCCAAACATTATAGCTTAGTGATGACTTTGGGAGGACATGGTAGCTAAGTTTGATAGGTGGCTTGTTTAACCGATACGTCGAGGGTTCGAGTCTCAGGTTGTTGCTGTCATGTTCTTCGTTGTGCCCGGACAGTGGCGACAGATTCGCAACCTGTCACACTGGGACTCAACATAAACATGCTTAATGAGTGTTATAAACCTCTGCCCTACCCACCTCGAGGGATTCAGTACGGCTTGAGTTTTAGCTTAGTAAAAGTCATCAAAGATAAATAGAGTGCCGGGTATTTAATTTATTATAATATGAACAGCAGTATTTTTTCTGAGGTCTTGGTCCTCTTATATACATTTGTTTTCCCAAAACTCAATTTTAATACAGACTAAAACAATTTGTATGAATGTTCCCAAAATATTTCTATTAAATTTTCGAAATAAAGATATCCCTTGATTATTCAAAGAAATAAGATTTATTTTCTATTCCCTTGTAGGTAATTGGATGTGAACTTTTGAAATTCTTGTTTTAAGCATCTTATATTCAAAGTAAGTGAGGTTTATCGGACGATCAAGATTCAAATGTTCATATAACGATCTAATTCTATTGCAGTTATAAACTGACGTTTGATAAGGACTGAATGTGTGCATTGTGCATTTATTGCTTCTATTATAACTCTTGTCAAATCGAAGCTTTATGCCAAGACTTTATATAACTAAGGGTCGCAACACACCAATTAACTCATAAACAGAACAACACTGCATCAACTCGAGGCGTTCGGTATGCTTTGTGTGAGATTTCATATTGCAATGCACACTTACCAGCATCGAAACAGTACGAAGTTGACGTTCCGTTCTCTAGTCGATATGTGTGCTGTGACCCTAGGACTATATAACTAGTTTCTAGAAAGGCCTTTTCATTGCCTTTACTGTCTTCTCTCGCAGTCTAGTCTAGTACAAAGGGTTATTCTTAGAAGCGTGATATTCAAGATTGATATCAAGTATAGAATCGTAAAGTTGTCCCTCTGACTGTGGTTTATAATTTACATTAAATTTATTAACCGATCGCAGATTTATGTGAGGAATTAAAGCAGATATAACTCTTGATTTGATAAGCTTGTTGCAATCATAAAGGTGTGGTTCAGGTTTTCAAAGTTTCGTATAATTAATTATAAAACAAAGAAATAAGTCCAATCAGTATGTGTTACGATAGCTTAAACAGCTTAAATAGGTAAACATAAACGTCCGTCAAATACTTGTAATGCCAATTTTATAGTTTTTACAAGACACGACGCAGAGAAATATAGTGGCAGGCTTTGTTTCTTTGTGACACATTAAACAATAACATTACTTATCTTTAAATCCTCAAAATTTATGAAATAAAGAGGTATTCATTAATTTTTGATAAGATTTTCTAAATTTGTCATACTTTGATCATGGAAATAACATTACACATGTTGAGCAAGTATTAATAATTTAGTAATTAATAACAAAGTATCTTACAAGGAATATTAATATTTCTCAATGTAAAGTATAAGAAGGTTTCAACAATCTCATTATATATTTAATAGCATTTTGATACTTCGTTTCAATATCAATTTGAAGGTATTAATTTTCGCATAACCAGAATCGTAGACGTCTTCAATTAATTTGTTCAACAAAACTGTTTAAGGACGAAACGATTCGGTCAAATTATTGTGGATTAGGACAAATCAATACTGGGCAGGATTATACCACGGCATGGGTAAATTGCGGCGAGATCAAAAAGCCATTAGGGCAAACATTCCCAAGTTCAATAGTAAAAAGGTTTGCCCAATTTGTAAGGTTACTGACTCGCGAACTATCCCATTAGCAACGATTCACCCTAAAGGGCTTGGTTACGGACACAAGCGGAGGCGGTAACTAAAGATTACAGATTACATATTAGCCTTTGAGGCTAAAGAAAACATTTTTAAAGGTGATAAACTAGCAAAAGTTAGCCTGTTATTGTTTTCACACAATTAACTAAAATTGTATTTAAATAACATTTGAAGTTTGGATGATTCGTAAAAATCGCGTAAATATTTTTGCCGTGGAGCAGTCCGCTGTGTTTCAGATTGAAGATTTGGAGAGCCGGTGAATTGCCGGCACGAGAAATATAACGTCCTTATCTCTATATGGTCAACGCATTGGTAGTGCTCTTGGTGATCCAGATATTAAGGGCATCGTCTTGACAATAGCTGGCGGTCACTTTTCATGTTCATGAGGTGAATCGTCTGCTTTTTACCTATGATGTTGTAGAAAAACTATGGGCCGGATTTCGATTTGCTGGCTGATGTTTTATCAAAAGAACATTTGGCCGATTTAATATTTTTGTATGTCTGAGGCAAGTCAATAACCACAAAAGTTAAGTTGCACGTTGTCCGCATTGAATATAAAAGGTGGTGTAGACTTCTCAATACAAAAACACAAAGAGGTTTAATTTTTGCTGCAGTTTTCTGTAAAAATAATATTTTGTGCTCCCGTTGAGCCGCTGATTCACAAAGAAAATAGCTAAACCCAATTGTTTACTGAATGCAAAGAGTTTTTAAAAAAGCGTAAACTGTTTCTATGTGTTTATCGCTTTTCTTTTTTCAATGTAATAGCAATATCACATTTTTCAAGTGTCTCAACTAAGTACGAAGTCGTGTTTGGAGTCTCAAGACCTGCAGTTCTAATTTTTCACCGACATTTTCGGAATCTTTCGAAAAATAAAGTTCTATAATGCAGCTTAAAGTGTATGGTGAGATTTTATTGGCAAGTAACATGGCAGGTTTATTGCACGAGATCTAAAATACATTTGAAAAATAATAGTTTATTTTGTTTTATTTTTGGTTTACATTGTTTAATTTTATTTAAATTGAATTTTATTATGTAATTAATTAATTTGATCTCATATAGCTATAAGATATTTACTAACTACATATATGGATTTTTTATCTTAACTAAATTTTTATTAAATATACAATAAATAATGAATGATTTATATATTTAGCTTTGCATTTATCTTGCTTGTTTGCTTAGTAACAGCATAAGGCTTGTTATAAATTGGTGCTAAGCCAATTTTTATAAATCGTTTCACACATATAATAATAATGAAATGTAGTTGTATTATTATAAGTGGTACATTTATTATTAGATTCGACTTAATACAACATTACGGAATTTTTTTGGAAGTTTTTGTAGGGAACGAAGCTCGCTTATCATCCTGAAATTGTAAGCACTTTTTTTTCCATCAGGCCACCAAACTTTTAAGGCGTTGCGTAAAAGTGCGGCTCGTGTCGGATACAAGTCACTTTTTGTTGCTGACACCGCACTTCATCTAAAGGAAGCCGTTCAGAGTACCAAACTGGCCGTAGTTGTCGCATCCAGTGGCGGCAACTGGACACGGTCACCGGTTTCTATATTCAGTGGCTGGTAATTAACTGGTAAAAAAAAAAAAAATCATTGTTGGCTTGTATGCGCCACAAGACGCGTTTGCGCAGCGCCTAACTGTCAAGTAGTCTCTTGCGAGATAATCAAAGGAGGAAAACCCAGTACGTTTACAAGATCCACCAGTTTAGGATAATTGAATAGCATCTCCTTATCACATTTGCCTTAATGTGATCGTAGTGGAGAATTCGATGAAGGTCACGATAAACTCACGATTCTACGAACAGTCGTATTATTTAAAAATAAACAATGCTTAAATGTAAGTAGAATTTAATTAACAAAAAATTTCAAATTTTCAATTTCATGAGGAACGTGCCTTGGTTAACCGACCGAACCATCCCGAAAGGGCGAGGGTGACGGTTAGTTGTAGCTACCATGTTTCTCATTGTGCCCGGATAGTGGCGACAGATTCGCAGCCTGTCACATACTCAACTCAAACATGAACATGCGAAATGCGATGTTTAACACCTCTGCCTATCCCTCTCGAGGGATTAATTACGGCGTGAGTTTCTGTTTATGTTTCAATTTCATGGGCAAACAAACAGAACGTGATGCAATATCAATCCTTATGCTTTGCAACTTAAGAACGGTACAACAGATCAAGTTAAGCCAGGGCCTTGTGTTCCTGTCCTGTTAGTTTCCAAATTGCATGCGAATACAGATGAAATACATACACATAAGCTCACGCCTGTCGAGGTGTTACACACCGCATTTCGCATGTTTATGTTGAGTACCAGTGTGACATGTTGCGAATCTGTCGACACTTTCCGGGCACAATGAGGAACATGGAAGCTACGAATCACGGCAGACTCGAACCCTCTGTCGGGTAGGGTAGGTCGGTTAACCAAGGCATGTAACAAGCTACCAGGTCCTCTCCATCCGGATCCAATTCAGATGAAAAGCTTTATGAGATTGGCCAGTGAAGTTTTATACTGTTTAAAATTGAATACTTTGAATAGAAATAGCGGTAAGAAAGTTCTCAAAGCGAAGTTGAAGTGAAACAGATTAAAGTGTTTGAGACCATCCTTCAAGCAAAAGAACTCTTTTAACAGATTATTACTTAATTAAAAATCCCATCTGGATTATGGACCTAGTTTTAAATGTAAGCCTTATACCACCAGTTGCAGATGGAATATTATATTTTAATGCTCTTCCCACAATATAAGTTTCAGGGTAAAACATGGGTAAACATTAAAAAATATATAAATTATACAGGGTAAAAGCCACAAGTCTGTACGATCTACTAAGACAAAAAATTATAAAATAATACAATTAGTACCTTCAACGATCTCTCTTTAGATGACTTTCATCAACGTTAATTAAGTACTTAGTGAGATATTCAAAGACCTAGAGAGGTCAGATCAGTATTGAGGTTTTAATATATTCAGAGAGGTCGGGGACCAATGGTTTTAGCGGTGCAGCTAATGAGGCAAATTCAAGAGGTACGCGTAGAATCACGGTGGAATTAGCTAATTAAAGCTCACCAAGGTGGACGGAATCAGGGTAAATGAAATGATAGTTCTTGGCCAAAAGTTTGTTTGACCAGTTTTGGCTAAAACGTTTAGAAAGGATTAAGGTTTGTATTCCAGGTGGAGAAATGAATATAAAAAGAAATTGTACTTTTAAGTCTTAAAACATGGAAACTTTTTAGGGTTTCATACTCCGTGACTATCATCTGTCCGGGACTAAATCTTATCATCCGTAAAAGTAGATTTTTTTAAAATTTTATCGTATAAAATAAAATCTCCAACAATAGGCAGCCTTAAGAGATTAAAAATGGAAGGATCCCTAGCTCCGGGCCTTCGTTAAAGGTATGTATTCAAACACTGCAGATGTAAATTTAGACGTCAAGTTTCAAAGAGTATGCGCCGGCTAGTGAAGTTACTAATTGTGAATGTAATATAAAGAAGAAAACAAAAGTTTTTACAATATTGACATTAATTGGCGTGCAATTTTTGCTATTAAAAGAAGCTTAGAAGGCTTGAAGTATTACTTTATTAGTTTTCAGATTATTAATCTCTGTAAACAAGTTTACAATGTACGAAAATTATCTTCCATTCCCCACCACCGAGTAATCTATTAACACCTAGATTTGATGTTATTCCAGAGTCATTAATTCAGGAGTTTATAGTATTAAATATAAAATAATTAAAAGTCATTTTCTTGCCAAAACTGTAACAAAAATCAGAAGTCTTTTTGGAAGTCGTTTTTCGGTTTATAAAGTTCTTTATCTATTTGCCTTTCTTTTTGTAAAATCTAAGAAATGTTTTTGCTTCGTTTTATAAAAACTTTATAAAGAAAATTCCCAAAAATCCCATAACTTACTCACTATACTTACCTCAAAACTCATTTACTTACATGCTTCGTTCTGTCCTTTGAAACTTCAAATCTAAATGAGAAAGTGACAACTAACCGGCATGAATAAATCCAAGTTTATTGTACAATACAATGGAATAGTTTATTTTATTTATAGCCATTTAATTGCTAATAGAATCAATTTCTAACGAAAAGTTACTACTTGGCTTTATATGTTCCTGGAACGAAGCATCCATAATGGAGTGCATTATACTAATGGATCTATACACTTAGATTAGACTAAGATACACCGTACACTCAGTGTATACATAGAGTGTCTATATGTTAGCAATGTCTCTTGTGACACAATAATTAGTGTCGAATCAGTGGAAATAATGAAATCTATTAAAGTGTACAAAAATGTCTGTCATATCTGTCGAGTTTATTTATTAATTAAAAACGACTTTAAAGGTCCGTAAACCAAACAATAAGTTACAAACTGTCTTTTTTACCATCATCAACATACAGGCGTCCGTGGCTGGACAATGGCCTCCCCCCATGCTTCCAATCATCGCTATGATCATTATGATCGTGGGGCGATGTGCACTTTGTACCTTTTCATGAAAAAAAGCCACGACAATATCAAAATTTAGAGCAATCAAAAATGGCTCAATATGGATATTTCTTTTCTAAAGATAACAAAAGAAAAATGTCTGGTAAATAGAGAAGGAAAATTTCTCAGTAATTTCTAAGGTTAAAAATGTCGTGACTGCATGGAGTTTCTTCCTTGTAAAGGAACTTTCTTCATTTAAATGTCAAAGTATAAAGTTCAGGTAAACTGTAGGATGTTTATTTTATTTATTATATTCATAGTCAAAATAAAAATAATGATTCGAAATTATAACTACAATAAAGATAAAGAAGTTTTTATTGCATAACTGATAAAATTAAATACACAGTTTTAACAATTTGTCACATCACGTTTATATGCACAGGCGTGCAATTTGTCAAATTAACGTAGGATATAATTTGACTTTTATGAAATTAATTTAATTTAACATCTAATGAATGAAAACATAAATATTAATATTTAGTTTAATAAGGCAACAATATCTTGAAATCTAGGATATGTAGGAATTTTCTAAATAAATATTATTATATCAGAAGTTTTAACAAGTAAACCCCCAAAGAAATTCTAGCATCGATTTAGTGATTATCGCAGGAGATCTTAGGTTTTCAATCACCCTGTAGGCATGAGCTCAGCAATATCAATCACGTCCCGATAGCACTGATCTTCCGCCGAGTAAATTCTAATTGAAAACATTCCAAATGAGCAGTAAACGTTTATTGCTAATTGACTGTCATCATGAAACTGTAATCACGTGACTCACTGTACCAACATAGCTGAAGTCAAGCCATCGATGGTTTCTATACAAAATCATTATTGATTTCAAAGAATTCCGAAATTGGCCTCGAATTTTCTTCGCATTCTGTTTTAAGAATAGTCCGGCTACTTCAGTTTGGATCTTAATAAAAATAAATGGGTAAAAATTGCAAGATAATAAAACATCACCATCTAAGGTGCTGCTGGAGTGGATGTGGAGTAGATTAAAAGAACCTTGGGAGGCTTATGCGAAAACAAGACTATCCGTGTCTTTGTCTAATATAAGTTTATGATTTATTATGAAATATTGTTCATAAAGGCTATTATTATTAAGTCGAGTATCTATTCTTTTTTTTGTATCTTCACCAGAAACTAAAACCTGATGATCATTCTCAATTCCGGCGCCGTCCTACCTGTGAACCAACGCACAACACGACAGAAACTGATTATATGTACACACTAAATATCCCCTAAGTGCCTTAATTATGAACTCTGTATCCAATTACATCTGTAAACTACAACTAGTTCACTTAAGCTTTGTATATGTAATATATTTAATAAATAGTTTTTTTTTTAGGGCAGGAGGTTTCATTTTAAGGTAGTAGTGTAACAGTGGTTGAGTTTCGGTAGAACCGGTCGTGGTCTGGTTTTTGCAATGCCGTTTATTTCGACCGGCGCGGCGCGGGCAGGCGTGGATACAGCTTGGAAATTGCAAGCCTTTCTCCCACTCTGCTCTCCAAGCCTGCATATTTCCAGAGCCACGGTCAAATAAAGAGCCTGCCAGTATATTTTTGTACCTTTTATTCTGAATTTTCAGAGCTTTAGTACGATCCGTGCAAGTTAATATTCGAAGGGATTTTGGTTTCTAATAGTTTTTGAATGTGTCATTGTTTTGGGTGATTTTTTCATTGTAATAATAATTCTTTCTAAATATTGCTTTTTATACTTGTAATAATATTCGTTGAATGAAATTTGAATTAAAAGCAAACTTAGGTTTCCTTACTTAACTTGAAGGTATTGCTGGAAGTTTGAAGAATAGTGGTAGATTTTGAACAGCCTATTGTAGCAGAGGCCTTATGGGAGTAGAGTACATACAATATTAACCCTATAATATAGAAGTATCTACTGAAAAAAAATGCAATTATGACAAAGTTCTGGCGACGTTTCAATAAACTTTTATAATAAATCCGCAACTCCGCATACAAAACATACATTGACTCAGCCCTACGGTAACATACCTCTTTTCGTTCCAGTCACATTATGCATATTCTGTAATAGTTATGTAACTTTTAATGGTACATGCATCAGATAGTTAATTATGTCTAATGTGAAGTAATTTGTTAATGTTATTACTCCCGGTGTCCTTATAAATATATAAAGATATCATCATGTATCGCAGCTACTATACAATATACTACATTACCAATATGGTATATACTACGTTTAGAAATTAGGGATTGCAATCCAGCGCGGAGACAGCGCGATTTTTTAAATTATAAAGAATTGTTAAAAATATTACGGACATACTATCAAAATGCAGAGTTTTAGAGTTTAAAAATGAGTCCTCTCATGACAAAAAATTGTTCTGGATCCGAGCTGAATTGCAATCCCTATACGAAATACACCAAGAAAATGAGCGAGGCGTTGTTTTTTTTTCAAATGTGTGACTCTACTCTCCAGAGCCGCCAGCTTTAGTTAGTCTTCGTGTCGACCGTTAATTTTGGATTATCGTTTATTAACGATCCTTTTTTTCTGATTGGAGGTTTATTCGAGAGTAAAAAATCGCAACATGGCCGTTGGTCGAATCTCCAAGGGAGCGTTGACTCTAAGATGAACCATTTATCCGCTTCGTATGCATATACCTTTACTATATATACGGGCAAACACGTTTCGGCACTGTTTCCATTGTTTACAGCTCGTTTTATTCGTTTTAATGTACATTTTGGTCGGAGTTTTTACCGTTCCTATAAAAATACAACAGGTCCAACCAAAAGCTGATCAATTCTAAAAATGTATTCTGTTTTTTGGACCCAAGGGTTTGTGGGATCAGTTGACTGGTAGTGACTGACAAGCCGGAAAGAGCTCAGAACGTGTAGCGGTTAACCATTGTAGTGTTTATTGTTTTATAAATAGATTTATTACTTTTGATTCAACTGTTTAAAGGTTACCTTGAATTTAAACGAATTTTTAAATTTTATACATATATTCACGTTAGTTCATTGCATTATGTTTAAAGGGTTGCCTTTGGGCTTAATGGCAGCTAATGAGATAAGCTGTTATAAGGCGGCTCAATATATAACGAACTTTCTTTAAATTAGATAATCGGTCGAATGCAAAATGAATCGAGCAAGCATAATTCATTCATTCCAACAGGTTGAAACAAAAAGTTCGTTCAAACAATAACATCACAGTAAAAACTAAACAAAAATATATGGCAACACATTTAAATTCGTAATAATAATAATAGCCGCACCGTGCCACAGTGGACATGCTCGCAACCGAACACACCCACACATGCGCAGTTGATCTCGACATTTCACTACATGCGCCGGAGTTTGGTCACGAACAAGCCTGAGATTATACGGAGATAGGCCCTCTTGTCTAGCCGCACTAATGTATAGCTTACAGATACATACCTACAGACATTGTTCTCTTATTTGTATTTATAGCAAAGGCTGTGAGGAGGTTCTTCCGAGAGAGCGTGGGTACAAAAGGATCCAAATCTTTTTCAAAGTTTAAGTTTCATGATATTATTGTCAATTTGTAATAATTTTCGGCCAAAAGCTACATCATAATTTTAAACTACAATAAACTTGGCTTTGGATCAGGCTTTTTGTCCGGGTGTCCATCTACGTAAGCCCTTACTCATTAAGAGAAACTGATGATATCATAAACAAATTAATATTATGTGATTTAAATGATTATCATTTTATGATTAAATCCAAGACCTCTGCTATTAAGCTCTTTGATAAAGTCGTAAGGTTTAGTATTTACATTTAATGATAACAATCTGGAGCTGCAATGTAATATAATATTAAACAACATAATTACACAAGGAAAGTTTATATGAAGGCTGATTCATGCAACAAAATATTTCTTTGTAACATCGTAGCTGCCATCTCGGTCGTCTGTCTGTTTGTGTAAGCTATTTTCGTAACGGCTGAACTGATTTTGAAGACACTAGAAGGTAATGGTTAATGTCAATGTAGTCGTGAAATAAGATCTCATTAATAAAATCGGGACTCGTTGTCATGAATTTATGTCACAGTGACATTTAATCTAGGTAGTATGTATAAAGCCTCATATCCACTAAGCAAACATTGTTGCGCAACTGGATGAGCAACATGTTGTGACATGGCGCGCTACAAATGTTGACTTGGATACGAGGCTCAACGAAGCGCGTGTCATGTATATTATTTTTTACAAGCCACCTTTCATCTTCACTCTTCAACTGAGTCCTGCGTCCGCGTATGTCCTTCAAATAGAATCTTGATCTTTCTCAAGTTGAATCGAATGTAAGATAATAAAACATCTAGAGATTTTCGCCACAATCACTGATTTATATTGCGATCGTTAAACAGGGCAGACGGGTGTAAATTCTCGGGAAAATCGTCTGAGAAGTCGATAGTTTATTGGAAAGTATAAATCATAATTGGCGTTTGAAATATGTACTGTTTATATAGAGTTAACGTTCATTGAGACTTACTCAGAGAACGTTTTTTTAAATTTAAACGTTTTGTCGGGCTACAGTCTAACGTTCCAGTTTGTCGTGTGTGTCGCACGGTCACCGCAAAAAAAGCGATCGCCGTGCGTTAGCAGGACGACTAACGCACGGCTTCGATACCGAAAACGGCCGACAACAAACTTCTTAAGTGAAAGAGGCCTTATTTTTCTACCTACCATAAAAATAAGAGCTCGCCATCGTTTTACCTTTACCTACCATTAATACCTTGCCATTTTAGGTATAGATAGCTGTTCATTAGGAGACGTAATATTTATGGTCATTTTAAGAACCATTTAATGAACCATTTAATTTAAAAAAAAAAGTAGGTATTACGATTATATATGTACTATGTATGTAAATTAGTAAAACGTAAACTGCCATATAATAAGAAGTGGATTAAAACCATGCTAAGAAACACCAATGTCATTACAAAAGGCAGTTTCCCGCCAAAAATGCATTTAATACTGGAACTAAATTCAAAATTTGCCCTGGACTTTAGTCTACTTGTTATAATAGGGTGTAAAAGGATTTTTTTTTTCATAATTTGAACATTAAAATGTTGGTAATCTAATAGCATCCATAAAATAAATAAAGCCCTGAATATTTTACGTGTAAACTATAAAACAACCGTTCAAAAGTTGGCGAATTTCGTTGCTGTTTTCTTGCCCGTTCCGAAACCTGTCTACATTTCCGGGCATTAAGAAGGAATTATCAAACCAGTTCCACCCGAGCACGCAGGACGGGAGTGGTAAAAACGTATGCATGCAGACAGACAGACCTTCTAGGCGTCGTTATTGAATTTAATTATGCCCAGCTCAATGGACGGCCTTTCCTGGTTCATTGTAGGAAATACTTCAGCCTTTTTGTTGATCGATGTTCATTGTCCAATTGTTTTAATTTTTACTTTAAGTATGAATTAATAAAAATAGTACTGAATTATTAAAAATGCATATTTAGATTTCCTTTTTTTTTCATTGTGTTACCTGAAGATGGCAATACTTTTACAAAAATAGACATATGCCTCAGCTCAATAAAACTGCAAAATCAAGCCTCCCTTCGCAATTGCAAGCAATAAGCCAAATCATCGTAATCAGATGAACGATTTGGCAGATAATATTATATAAAACATTTGTTTTAACTGACGATCTTTTATTTTTTATGTATGTAATATTATATTGTTAATGTCAGGAGAAGGTACTCCTGATCCTGGTATCGTGATATTAAAATGGTGTCTCGATACCGTCAATACTATCAATACCCGATATCGCGTATTGCGTGATAATACTGACTAAAAGAACACATACATTTTAAATAAGTTGACCCCATATCTGGTGCTGTTATCCCTTATTATATGGATTAACTTTATACCAAAACTTTGACCAGGGCTTTTTCGGTTTCACTGTTACCAGACCAAGATTGCGTTCTTTTTAGCGATAAACTGTCTTTTGTTTTAATTTAGAGCTTGGTTTAAAACCTGGTGAGTGAGGCTAGTACTATTTTAGTCCATGTCTTCTAATAAGACGTATATATTTACAATTATAGTTTAATAGCGTTCAAGAGAAAGCCAGTCTGATTCACCTCGATCGTCCAAGTGGGCCAGACATGTTCCCTCACTCTGTAGGTCTGTAGGTACATTCGCAATTTGCACAAATACCAACATTTACTTTAATTGGATTTCAGGCAGAGTTTATTGGTGCTTGAAATGAAGTCTTCTTATGGTTTATCTTAATTTAACATTAAGTCTGTAAGAAATAGCTTGTTTTCTTTAAAATAAATTAAGTGAATAAAATTGTAATTCTGTCCAATGTGGACATCCGTTTATCCGTGAATTTGCCGTGCCGTGAACAAGCCATGGTTTTCGATCAAAATCAAAGAATTTTTTATTCAAATGGACTTAAAATAAGTACTTTTAAATCGTCAAAATTGTTTTTAAACTACCACCGGTTCGGAATGCCTGTATACGGGGAAGAATCCGACAAGAAACCTCCTTAGTTGCTTTATTCAATATCAAAATATAAGGTTTCTAGTTAAAGTGGTTTGGGTCTTGATGAGATCTGGAAACGTTTTTGAAGAATAACGTTATGAAATAAATGTAAAATAGTTTGCCAGCATCCATTTTATGAAGAGGTTAAGTTTATGATTGTAAAGATAAGTTATTGTAAGATGCAGAAGATAAAAATCGAAATATTCACCGGATTTTAAAAATAAAATACCAATCCTATGTGGACGAATTCGAGGGCAAAATCTAGATCTATGTATCTGTAAGCGAATGAGGTATTTTTATAAATACAATTATCACCGTGGACATATTAATTGATAGGGAAAAAAATATTTATTTCATTAGCTTTCGAGACCTTTTGCTGTTGTCGGGACTTTTTTTCGATTTGTTATATAAATTATTAATACCACTCGCACCTATTAAATCGTAGCTTTTTAAACATTTTTACGTCTCATTTGCGTACCTACGTAAGGGTTTGTATATGACTATTTATTCAAATAGAATGCCTCGAATGTACGGGGATATTTCCCGACTCTAGGTAGTTACATTGAGGGCTGGTAGGACACAACTCGCAGTCAGCAGTCACGTCCGTGGACATGCGCCGGCGCAAGTTTCTATCTCTCTATCAACTGCCATGTCGCGCTCATTAATTGACAGTAGAATGGTATCAAGTACGTACGAATTAATCGGGGGCCCTGAATTATTTATAGGACGGAGTGGCAGTGAGGGGTAAAGGGGTAAAGCGGGGACGGGGGAAGCAACAGGTCCGCATTGTGTCGGGAACCAAGGGGTGAGGTCCGGCTAGGGCTGCCGCTTCAAAGTTTTCGAAACTTCTTAAAGTTTTAAAGTTTAATAGGCCATTGATATCCGAACTCACGAACTTGTCGTTTCTACCCTTAAATTTGAAGTGATTTTCGAGATTTAACGGTGGCCGTTTACAAGAAATATTTTAAGGTAAGTTTTGTTTATAAAGGTATGTGTATCAAACTGGCGAAAATTTTGTAGCTGCTTCGATTTTGATCGTAAATATTGTATGTGTGGATGGGTGATTATAATAATTTGGAGGCACCGTGGCACCCCTTCGCATCGGAGGCTGTGCAGGGCCGGGGGTGGGCGGTGAGGGGAGGGCGGGGGCGCTGGAATGCAGAGTCTTGTTCTCTTTGGGGAGCGTCGGCGGCGCGGGCGCAGGTAGGCGCGCCAACACCCCTCTCCCCGCTCCCAGTTGCTACGCGATACTCGACTGCCAACTTATACTGGAGTTTGTTAATTTTTAAATAAATATCTCGAAAGTTCCACAGAATATTTCATTTTAAATTTAAAAATATTATTTTTGGTTTGGTAAATATACCAAAATTTTTCTTGTAAACCGCCATCGTTAAATCTCGAAAGACACTTCAAATTAAAAGTTAGGAAAGACAACTTCAGGTGTTCCGATATAAATGTCCTATTAAACTTTAAGATCAAATTATCTACTGAAGAATTTTTAGCAATATGAAATCAAAGGCTTATACACATATACTAACAAACATAAATACTAGCGATCACTAGAAAAAACACCACAGCTGCATACAAATTTAAACTACAAAGATAGACTCTAGAAGTAAAAAATCGACGTGATAATTTATTTTACCTGACCGTCTCTGCCACTCGAGTATAGTCGGTAAGGGCCTTCGTTATTTTTTTTACTCACTCGGAGGTCAGGCGGGCGAGTAGTAAAAGTATTGAGCCAAAAATAAAAACCTTCGACCGCTCATGGGAGCCAAATTCAGGTCATAAATGGTTTTACCACTTCATATATAGCGTTTGGTACTTTTCTACAGGATCCTCCTTTCTGCCGTGAATCAGTTCGTTTTTGGTTCAAAGGGTTGGATAGCTAGTGTAATTGCAACGTTCTAAAATATCGTAGACATAGTTGTGTCAAGTTCAAGCAGAATGCAATTAAATAAGAGGTCACTCATCCTGGGATCTGAGAAAAAACAATTAAAAAAAAGGGTTAACGATAACAGAAAATAAAATAACATTTACAATGACATAATTTGAGAGCAAATTAATGTCATTTCGATATATTTTTGATAGCTTATGGAGAGATGTTTTTGTATCAATGGGCCTGTCTGGCTCACCTGTTTCGTTGTTTCCTACCACGGAAACGAGGTCTAGACTAGACATGTATGTCTAGAACCAAGCCCACCTGCTAACGAGACCAAAATAAACGCAGACACTATGACTTGCGCATGTTATTTCAGCGGATACGATTAATACACTTTTTTTCGTTAAAAGGAAGCCGTTTACCACCTGTATTCATGAATATATTGATTAAAGACTCAAATTCTAAGGTCTTGAAGACTTTATTAAGATTTCATCTTATTAAAATTCTTCAAAGTCTAATGTTATCAAGGGAACTGTTATTTGTCAAAGGTATTAGTCAGAATAATTTTTCTAGAAGTATTTAATTAATTTATAATACTATTCTAATATTTAAGTGTTCAAAGAACTGTATACAACTTTAAAGCATTTTTGGTTCATATCCATATGCACACAATAAAAAAATTACCTTTCTTTCTTTTAATATTTTACTGTAGTATTCGTAAAAAAAACATTCTTTTAATATTTTACTGTAGTATTCGTAAAAAAACATTCTTTTAATATTTTACTGTAGTATTCGTAAAAAACATTCTTTTAATATTTTACTGTAGTATTCGTAAAAAAACATTCTTTTAATATTTTACTGTAGTATTCGTAAAAAAAACATTCTTTTAATATTTTACTGTAGTATTCGTAAAAGAAGTATAAATTCATCAGTCTACAGTTTTAGTGGTGAGTATGCGCAGCCGAAGTGTGTTCAATCAAGAAGGTAAATCAGATTTAAAGTTATTAAAGAAAATGATGACTTTGCCAACCCTTTATTTGTGTATTATTGAAAAAAATATTACGTCTCTTTAAGACAGGATTTAAGTTTGGTATCTTTGCGTTGTATTTTTTTTTCCAACAAAATATTTCTTGCAAAATTGCTGACGAGAAATTAATTTTACCTATTTTAAGTAGGTACATTAATGCTAAAAGAGATGAAATCTAAGGTTTTTAATCGGTTCTTTTAAATAGTTTATACATTTTATTACATTAGAACTATGAAAAAGAATTATAAGTAATAGTTTACTTAAATATGTATAGTGTTTTCCTCAGCAAACTATATTAAATTTGAGAAAAATTGGAAATGTGATCATTGAATTTAAAAGAGGTTATTATATTTTCATTTAAAGTGTGTTTTCGTATAATGTTTCTCAAAGAGCTCTGAATTTTAAGGGTTAGTAGGCTTTTCCCCTTTATTTTCCTTACATTATTGTAAAATATACCATGTATGTATTACGCGGGAGATATGGCCGCAATTTGAAATTTAAATTCGCCTTGTAATCCTACTTGTACATTCCTTTAAGAGTTATTCTTGGAACTCGGATGTTGCAAAAAGGATTAATTAAAAGGCTTTTGATGTTTATTTTATCCGATACATGTTGGATTCGTTTCTTTTTGGTATTTTACTTAAGTATATCTTGTTAAATGTGACTTTACAATTAGGCACGGACCTGTTTCGTATATTCTGTCCGTTGTAGGTACGTACCTATTTAGTTTTAACTTTTTGGAGCTAAAAATAAATCACACTGGACTTTTATTCAATTTACTGAGCAATTAACCTACACTTTCCTGGATTAGATAATATTTGCATTAAAAGGTTAAAGTGTTTCAGTAAAGAATGCTTTTACTGACGCTTCTTAAAATTGCATTTCATCTATGCGTCTATGGGTAGAGCGTTATGTCTACGATCGTAAAAGCCCGCCTAAAATCTAATAACGCGCGGGAAAATAAAAATCAAACCGTCTATGCACACTTTATTACTACTACTGCTCTTATATACTATTTTATTAGTGGCTTGTCTTATTCTTAGCTTACCATCCCGCCTCAGCTTCGCTCGAAGTATATACTCGAGATCATGCAAAAAAATCCTTAAAGACAAGGCTTTATCCAGAATTTTTGATGGTATGTTATGAAAATTTCAAAGCTGTATTGATATTCATTAGCTAAGCAATAAATCCCTGATTTATTTTCCTGCCGTGCAGGCTAATTAAAACTTCTTATTTATTTTATGGCCGAGCCAAGCGGAGGCTATTGAATCAAGAAAAAAAAATCCTGATTAAAACCTTTGTGTTTGTATGTCTCATTAAAAAATTTGCTAACTCATTTAAAAAATAATAATGGCCAATCTGTAATAGAACTAATTAGTGCGACAAAAAGCTTGATTATGATTAATTGTACTTCGATCCATAAACAGAGATACTGTTGAAAACTTGGGTGTAGCTAGTTTTTATTAACCCGAATGTATATTTTTCATAATACAATATAACATACATATTTTATTTAAACTCACTCAACATAATGAAGGGAAAGTGAGACACGTAGAAAAGTACTTATTAAATAAATGGTATAATTTTGTACTTGGTCAAATTTGTATAAATATATTCGCTGCACGTGGTATAGTTCCCTTAAATATAATAATTATTCTATGAATTGACTCCGCCCGATGGCTGTTTTGCAAATTAACGTTAACCGACGTTCTCTTTTACTAATAACTACACAAGTAATGTCTAAATCTATTTTAATTAAACTCTGCATTATCGACTCTGTGAAAGTGTGTTTAAAATTATAATTAAATCACCCTCTCTCCTTATTACGATTGAGTTATGACTTAATATGTGTATACTTTTGATTAAATAAATTGATGATGGAATCTTAATCAAATAACTAAAAAACTAAAGTACCAAGGATAACTGGGGGAAAACATGTTTCAGGTTTTTGGTTATACATTCTAGTGTTTTTTTTGTTGCAAAAATTAAAAAGAGATTTAATATTAACTTTAAATTCGATACTAGCATGGAGGTTATTATGCGAAATACGAAAATTATCAGAGCTGGGTGATAAAGAAGCACAAATATTTAACTAAATATATAAATAATTTTATTAATTGGAGACCTCTATGAATATCAACCTAAAAAAGAAAAAAACACCACTACACAACAGATGTTAACACGCCATTTAAACAATTTAATGTGTTTAATATCACAAAGTTCTACAACTCCACTTTTGATGCAACGGGAGAGACTTTTTCACATTGAAAGTTTCTCGCCAGCGTGATTCTTTACAACAGCAAGTTATAAGTACATTACTTAGATTTACTGTCGCAGTACTCGTTATAAATAGCATTGGACGCCTTAAGGCTGTATTTCACACTCTTTTATCGTTGTTGCGAGGCATGGCGGTTACACACTCTCGTTAATATTTGAGCTATGGTCAGGCGAGACATCGCGAATCCCAATATTTACAGACGACTGGCGTCTCTGCCATTTACTGTCATTAGATTTTACCTATGGGAGACTATGAACACCACGTGTTTGTTAATTTGTATGTTTTCAGATTGAAATCTAAAATTGCTGGAGCAAATATCGATGTCTAATTAGACTATTACATATCCGATTGTTGTCAGTGTAATATAGATCGCTTGTAAAATTATGTCTCGGTAAATCTCATAAAGTTTAGTATATTCACTTTAAAGTGACTCATCATTGAAACTGGTTAAAAAGCTATACCATAAACAAGAATACGTTCGACTACATTCGTCTGCTTTGGCCAACACTCGGCTTATTTCGTTGTCCTTGTACAGCAAAAATAAATGATATTTTATTTAGCGGGAACCCAACATGTCAAGTGTAACACAAAGATAGCACTAACGTAAGGGCAAGGACTATTATCAAAGAAAAAGGGATAAAGGAAGAATAAACTGCTATTTATTATGAAGATACTATCTTATAATTGCTAGCGAGACCCGAGAGAATTGTAAGTAGAAAAAAGACGTTAGTAGCACCCAAGGCAGCAGCTCTAGAAAGCTTGAAACTAGAATTGCATTACGCGCTCGTTGCCGACGGTTTAAGAAGCAGTAGCGACTTTACAAATTAGCAGAGACATTACGTTTTGGCTGTCAAAATTGATAACTATTTGGTGTGAGCAATGTGTTAGGTTCGTTCCTTGAATTAAAGCATGAAAGTTAATTAAAAGCATACATAAAACTCCTAATATAAAATGGCACAGGTAATTTTTTGGTACGAAATAGAAATATCAAAATGAATACTAAGTGTTATGGATTCTAAAACTGCTACCTGATAATTATATAGGAAAAACCGAGTCTAACGTAGCAGCGAAATAAAACTAGAAAATGGGATGAATAAATACTGTGTACCTAATCTAAATTAAGTGGGTATACTCTTAGAATATCCCCAATGGGTTAAGACCAGTGTTCAAGACAACTTAATTAGTTTTCCTTACAATAGTTCTCTTCTCTACTGGAGAATAAATTCCCTGCAAATTCTTAACTTGTCTGTTATTCGATTTTCATCGAGTGTTGCGGCGAGCGTTGTGAAAATTTCTAGTGGATAATTCTTATTCCGTCGTTAAGACCATTTCCAAGTTTTATAATCACAAGTGAATATTTTCTGTACTCAGATCGCGTTGAATAAAAAGAGCGTTTAACAATATTAACAAGAAATTGAAAGAATGACAACATAACCTAAAAATTATTTTAAGGTGGATAACTCTGAATCGACGAAGTATCAGTCTTGTGTTTCCCACTACGAAAGACTTTCGGTCGGGTCAGTCTGGCTCGCAGATCCATTAATTCCGATCAAACTTATATATATTTTTTGCATCAAAATACTTACTTACAAAATACAAAATACTACATTGATTTCGAAAGAAGTGTTATCGTTGATTTTATGTAGGCATTTCAGAGTAGGGCCTTAGGTCTTGATGTTGGGATTTCAAAAGCATTATTAGCATCTTTTTTATTTGTATTTCAACGAAGTTCGTAAAAAAATACCTTGTAAAAGTGTTTAATGTGGCTTGTTTTACTCCCAAACGCAAAAGTTTGTAGTGCGTTTGTGTGGGGTCGTAGCTCCTAAACGGATGATCCGATTTTGATGTTTTTTAAGCTTAGGTATGTAAAGGCTTACCTAAGATATCCTAATTTTATAAATAATCAACTGTAGTCAAAGACAAAACAACAGACAGACAAACTTTCGCATTGCTACATAAGTTACGATGCCTTGACCATTAACGGAAGGTATACCCGGAGAACAATGGTGACCTTTGTTGGCGGTCACTTTTGTTCATCCATCCCATTTCTTAACGTAGCTATCTTTGATCTATAAAGTCGGGTCGTTGGTCATTCTTTTGTGGTTCTCCATCCGTAAGATGTTGAGACTTTTGGAGATCATTGTCTTTGAACAGATAGGCGTGGTGGATCACCCCGGCCTTCGATGCCTTGTGTGGAGTCGTGTGTAAAGTTATAACGATGCTAGATGACCCGGCTTGAAGAATTACCATTCTTTGATCCCCGATGTGTAAGAGTTCAATTTCATCAAACCCTTTTTTACCCGACGACGGCGGGTAGAGCTGAAAGGAAGGGTAATGGTTTCAGTCTAAGTATGTTTGTATTTTGTTATGCCACCGTAGCTTCTAAAATAATTAACCGACTGTGATAAATGAGGTTATAATTGATTGATATTAATAGTCCGGGTGACTTATGGTATATTTTGTGGTAAAAAGATAAGTATGGTAGATGTGTCAGTATGGCAGAAAAGTGATGTGAGACTTATGCTCGAAGGACCATCTGTGATATTTCATAATTTTTACGTACAGACTCGTAATTTTTATTATTATATACAAAAATGAAATGTAGACACTATAACAGCTTTAATGATTTTTTTTGAAAAATCTTTGTGACTCTAATAATAAAAATTAACCGATAAAATCGAAAAAAAGGGTCTATTTTGTAAATTACTTTAACCGTAATAACGTCGATTTGTTCGTACAGGCCTGATTGTTTAAACTTTAAGCTTACCTATTAAGTACAATACCGTTACTAAGTTTCCTTTAAGCTATTTAAAGCTGTTACTTTGTAATCGTTAACCATTTATCTACTGAGTGACTAATAGTGTTACTTAATAGGCAGGTAGACAAGAGCTGTGTTGAATGGTTTTAATAGATAACTTTAATTAAAGTTAAGACGACTGAAAAATATTTTGCCATTTTTAAACGACTTCGAAAGGCGGTTCTGTTTGAAAAATATTTTTATGGGAGGTCGGGCATAACACCTTTGTTTTTCTGTGTCTGACATGTCTGTCTGTGGCATCGTAACTCGAATGAACGGAGCGATTTTGATGTAGTTTTTGTTGCTTGAAATATCAGTTAATCGAGCGTGCACATATAAATATTTCACTTATCCGGTGAAAGCATAACAAATAAGAAAAATGTCTGCTATATTTAAAAGGCATTCGTTAAAAAACCGAGGTGCAAAAATACACCAAGTGGATACAGGGTGATTAATCCAAACGGGAAAGTACGAAGAAGTCAGAAGAGGATCCATGGTGTCGATTTTTATGTAACAAAATTATATTACGTTGTACCGCTGTATTTCTTGTTTATCATTTGTTTGTTCCTTCAAATTCAGTAGTAAATTCAGAAAAATTGATTGAACACGGTCTGTAAATTCAGCTCGGTTTCAATAAAGTTCTGTATTTACTCAGGGTTTTCCCTCGCCTGCCACGGCCACGGAATAGAAAGCTTTTTAGGGTTCCGTACCAAAGAAGCGAAATCGATACCCTATTACTAAGCCTTCACTGTCCGTCCATGCTAGTCCGAGCTACGTTTGGTCGATATCAGTTCCCCCATTCAAAAGATATGGGGATGAACAATCGAATATGTCCAAGCGGGGGTTTTTAAATTAATGTTTTTAAAATTGTATTTTTGTTAGAAAAGGGAAAGTATGCACATACATGCCTTATTATATCTTACTTGTACGCACAAACAGTACTTGATGGTTTTTATTATTTTTTGTCGTTATGAGGAATATCGGATATTTTTTTAAAGGTTCAATACAAATTTGAGGAATATCCTATAAATCTCTATTTAAAAATTGACTTCTTGTTGAGGCAGTAGTTTTATATAAAACTTTACTTAGTTGATAATAAAATAGAAGAAAACTTGAAGGGAACTCTATTAAGGGTCAGTACACACGAAGGATATTATTATACACGCTTGTCTTCAAACAAACCAGGTCACGCCATCCGGCTTACGGACCAAAAATCGTTTTATGGACCTTCGAATTTATCTCAACCAGTTTTGAAAGTTTTCAGGTGTATCGCGTCCTAAAAGAAATTGTTTTATACGCCAAAAACAAAATGTTTTAATTTGTATCTGGATTGGGCCTGAAAAAAAAACAATTTAATAATAGCGATTTCGTTTACAGAAACCGTATTAAAGGCAAAGTAGTAATAATTCTAATTCCTTTTTTTGTTTCAATTAAGCTACATTTAATTTTTAATTTAAAAATGTTTCAAGTCATTTGTCATTCTGTTTCTCATTGATTAAAACTCACAAAGTGCGATATAACAGTATATCATCTAGATTAAACAACTACAATCATCCTTATAGGGTTCCTTTTAACCCTTTATCTTGGCAATTATCCCTTAAATAGAGTTCCAAAGCAAAAACGAAATTATCTTCATATATATTCATTGTTAGATGAACATTCTATCTAACATTAGCGTGAAATAAATTTAACACGAAGACTTTATGATAAGTTTGGGAGAGTTGAAATATTTAACACAAATTTTTATTCTAATGGATAGTATTCAACTGTTTTCGACTTTTTTTCTTTGCACTTGTTCCACCAAAAGTTCTGATTGTGCACCAAAACATACTATAATATACCACAGCGATCACCTATTGAATAACTGTTGCGTTGTTGCTTTTGGCACTCGTCGACCGCTGCCTTGGCACAGTTCGCTCCGCTCGCGCTGCTCTTGCATTGTGGTCACAATACCTTTTTTCTTTTTTTTTTAACTTGGGGAAATCCTTATGGATCTCCTTCAGCCCGGGGTATGGAGTATGTCGGACTCACGAAGAACCCGTGCCTACTGACTATAACCCCACGTTCCGCCAACACCGTTTGCTGTTAGAGCGTTACGGGATAGAGGGAAGCCGAAGGAACCCTCAGACACCGCACTATGGTCACAATACCTAACCTAACCTAACTATTTTTTTTTAAATTGTTGTTCTTATTAGAATTGTATATCTCACATTAAAGTAAAAAATTTAACGTAGTATTGATGTATGTATTGTGTTTGTTGTAATTGGTTTACATTATTTAATATTTTTATTTATTGTGTATTTGTATGTTTGGACAATTTGCAAAACTTTTACTCGGTTTTTGATGTTTTAAATGTTAGATTGTCTTCACCTTTTTAATAGTGACATTTGACTTGTTTTTATACTGTGATTGTTCTTCTAGTGTATGAATAAGTGTGCACTATGTTGGTGATCTTTTTAATCAAATAAAATAAAATAAATAAACAATTAAACCTAGTATCAGTTTGTTAAATCGAATACAAAGTTATTGATGAAAAAAATACACTTCTTAAGAAGGTTATGAATTAAAAGAGTAACTTATGCATTTGAAAAAATAATATTTAATAATAAATATAAACGTTTTATTTACAAAAATGGAAAACATTCAAACATACTGAACATAGTCAACATTCAGTTACGAATAATTAATAAAGTAATGGAAACAATTGATTTTGGTCTCTTCTTATGCTAAAATTACTGTGTTACTCTGTTATTGAAAAGTTAAATCGTGGTAGTGGTATTCAGTTCGAATTCCATGGCATAAGCTAAACAGAGGCGACTGGATGTCTTGCGAGATAAACTCAGAACAAAGATTGTGATAAAATAACCTAAGGCTATTCTTAAACCAAACGATATTTAAAATTAAGGTAAGACATTTTGGTATTTTCATGAAACTAGTTTTTGACCTCGGCTGTTTTGTTTAGAATTTATATTTAATTTTTCTTTTACTAAATATATTGGCTTTCTCATAACGCTAAACTGTATTGGAATCTGTTGAGCAGGTATAATTAATACTTTATAGTTATACTTAATTATTTTTGTAGCAAACATAACAAATGATATCACAGGAATTTAAATCAAAGGCTACCCGAGACACAATTTTAAAGTAGGCACTGAATATTTTCTTTGATAAGATGTAAGGTACTTACATAGACGGCAAACTAGCCTAGCAACCTACTACTCTTCTCAATAATTTACTTAATGATAGAATCACTTATTCCAATCTTCTCCTCTTCATCAAATTTACTACGAACGTATTTTTACTAATTGACTAGACAGTATTTGTTACTGAAGTAGTGTTAGTGAAAGAGTAGTGCTTCGCTGATATATTGTGTGTTGATTATAGAGTGCTTTGATAATAGTTCGCTTTTATCTTTGTATTCGCGTAATCTGAGGCCGCGGTCAGTCGATGCAGCTGAGCCGTGGTCCATAATATCGTAAACGTCTCTCAAACAGATAACAATCTTGACGGGTATTGTCCGAAGACCGAAGTAACACTTCTGTCGCGTAAATATTCACACAGACAAAGTGAAACTTGTGCTTCACTTCATGGACTAAGAGCTGGCTACACGGAAGTAAACTGATCGAACATAGTCACGATTTTTTCATACAAGTTTTCTTTAAGCAACTAGCAAAATGCCAGAACTCAAAACTGCCGCGATAAGCAATGTCAGAGGGTTAATTGTTCAATTATTTTTGCAAAAAATTAACTATTGTATTTCACTAGTTAAGGTTTGTTACTTTGTGTATTGCAGCTCTGAATTACAAGTTGCAATTTGCGGTTTACAAGTTGCATAGATGACGTCATAGGAAACTTATGAGAAAAGTTCGTGCGTGTATTCGATCAGTTCACATCCATGTAGCTAGCTCTTAGTTAATAAGAATTGGTATCTATTTTAACTGATACAATCAGAACCTCAGATTTGTCGTTACTTTTTTTGCATTTAAAACGTTAATTATTATTTGAATTAAGAAAAATAGAAGGTCAGAGTCATATTTCAATTTGACTAAATTTGCTTGATCTTAAATTGTAAAATTGTTATTTATTTGATGATAAGTATGAATACTAATTTTGTACTAAAAATTGAGAGTATACCTATCTTTTTTAAGGTGGGCATAGGTTACATCAAAACTTCTTTGCGCACAAAGGTGCAATCAAAATTTAGTGTAAAATAAAATTTTAGGGTATATTGTTTATTACCAATCTTGCAAAACTTATTCATCTTGTATAAGTACATACAACAAACTCCGCTATATGTATGCATTACCCTCGTAAATGCTTATTTTAGCGTTTTCATAACGATATAATTTTTACTGATATTCTTTGTTTAAGTTATAAAACTTTATATCTCGTGGTTTAAAATAAATCCCAGCGGTGTTCGGGTGTGGGAATGGCAAATAATGATCACCATTACGGTGACTTCTCGATTTTTAAAGACATTATTTTCGAAATATGATACCTTATGACTGAAAAATATTGTTGCAATTAAATATAATGCGTGATCATGAAGTAAATTTACCTACAGGGTGGATTTGGTTCTGTAAAAATGACTTTTGTTACTATTTATTCATGGCACCTCTATCATTACATTCATTCATGGTTGTTTACATAAAGACAGTTATTTTGTGACAGTGATCAAGCTAAAAGTTGTAATCAGCATCACTTGGTAGCGGTGAGGGTCTTTCTGTTTTGTTTTTTTTTGATTTTATTAATGTTGTAGCAACTGGATCCCTTTGATGTTTCTGTAATGGGTTAAGTACTTTATATTATTGTTACCATAAGTGTGTCATGAATTATATCTTGCCGCTAGCGAATGCAGTTACAACTTTGTATGAGTATAGTGAATCTTTGAAAACGCATCCACCGGATATGAGTTCGCCATACATAACACATACATGAGATACCACAAACCTCTGAAGTAATTTATTCTATTTGACTTACAGAAAGTAATCCAAACTAATAGCAGGTACACCCAAAGGTTGAATAAACGTTACATTGCCATCTTGGATGTTATTAAATAGCATTTTCCTAACTTATAGTATAAGCAAAAGAATAGATTATAAAGGTCAAGTGTTCTTTTTGAGAATTTAAAAAGTGGTACAGATTATAATCCGGATCTAATCTGATGTATGTATCATTGAATCCCACAGACATTCGCGAGAGAGTGGGCTAAACCTATAACTGTACATGTACAGTTTCACAATGACTCACGCCCAACCAGGAAGCGAACGAAACATGAGAATTTTTTCTTTATAAACCTGCAGTTTTTTTTGTTGGCTTAAAGAAAAACATTCATTTTAATTTTAAGATTATGATTGGGTAAACTTTTGGATAGCAACACTCGAATAAACTGGTCTTTAGGCCATCTACTGGGCCTTATTTTTAAAATATTATATAACATGCGATTTGGGCTACAGCGACTGTGAAATTTTTGACTTATCAGAGTGATTCTCCTGAGCTCTAAGGTGACAATTTTATTTTTGATTAATAATGTATATCCATTGTTTTTTTTAGGATAACAAATCAGAATACATCTTATTCATCTGTGAAATTACTGCTAGGAAACAATCGCATTATAAACATTAATTGATTAAACAAATAACTTCTCTTCACAACACGTGTCCAGCTATTTGTTTGAACAAGCCAAACAATATTAAATCGTTATTTGGCGTCGCATAGTTGATTAAACTTTACACTGAAAGTAGGCACAGCTTCTGTTTACATACTTACATCACACCAATACATAAATCATACAAATCAACCATTAATATTTGATTAGTGACTAAAGCAAACTTTTGTATTCATTGCCTTATCCATTTGAGAATTATGTACACGTTTTGGAGGGAAAATGACCATCAAAGCAAATTCCACAAGGGAAGCTCTTCTGTCTACCTATTATAGATATTTTTTAATGCAGAAGATTCTAACTGCGTACTATTAGGGATGTACCATTCGTATGTAAATATACAGTTAGAATAAAAAGTATCTTCAGTCATCTCAGATCAAGGATGAGTAGACTCTAGTTAACCAATTGATATAAAATATCTGTATGGCTATTATTTAGAATGACGGTTCAAATTTAAAGATAGTAATTTTAAAGTTATCAAAAAACTAGAAATCTACCATAGAATTTCCAAACTTTGCATATTTAAAATCAGAAATACAAAATACTTGACCTGTGTCGAATATTTGACTCAAGTAAGTAGAGAAGTGAACTAAAATTTTGTCCTGTACTTACTTTATACATTCATATCGCATTTGAAACTTGCAGTTTTGGTAAGTTGGAAAGTAGTCACGTATAAGTTTTCCAATAATAAACTAAGTATTTGCTTTGGTTTAATAATTAAATGTGGAAGTTGGGCTTCTTCTTCGTACCTTAGAACTTGCTTCGATGAAGACCATTGGATAAAAAGATAACCTTTATTCGGCATCCTGGACAAGGATATCCAATCCTTAACGGTAAATAAATCCAATCGGTAACTTTTTATAATTATACAACATTGTTACATTTAAATATATATTTATAATACTGTTGTACTTGGAATTTGATGTCTGAAGCTTAGAGTTTTTAAATATCTAAAACATTTGGCATAATGGAAGTTAGCTCCTTGCGTGATTAGCGAAAGTGGTATTAAAAAGGAGGACTAATCAATAATGGCGGGATTTAGAAAATGGAAGGCAAGCTTTATATACAATATTACAAAAGTTTAAATTAATGGTTTTTGTTTTAAATATATTTTTAGTGAATTTTGATAAATTAATTTTATAAGTTTTTGGCGTGATTTAATTCAATGTTTTATTGGTTTCTTGTGTACCAACAAATGGTTTACCTTGGTTTTACTTTTTTTGTTTAAAATAATATTTTTCTGTCTATAAAAATATTCGTAGCTGTACGAAGACATATGTTATTATTCTCATATATTTTTGGAACAAAAATGCTGCACAGAACTTTGTTCTAGGCTTATACCCTAGGTCCGAGTGTGTTATAAAAAAAAGTTTAGGTCTGTCATAGAAACTGTAAGGTCACTGACCCATGTGTTATGTTTGTTCTAATGTTAAAGTTCATCCATCACATAGTTATCCACGTGCTCAGAAGTCTGCGCCTACGCAGCTTTTTATCTTCTTTTATATAATTTAAACTGTAGGATGGCATTTTAAATTATGTATCTACTACCTTCTTATTTAATGGTAAATTTTTTACAAAATTAAATGGACCAAGTTTTGTATAAATGTAATTACTAACATAATTTTTAAGTGCTAACTGGAGTACTAACATGGCGTCTGGTGAAGAGCCGAAATAAATCATTTATTTTTATTATTACAAATACCTTGAAAATAAAACTGATACTCTTAAGCTAAAGGTGACTTTAAAGTGTGCAAAAGACAATGAAAAAGACGAAGTATTTTATGTTTTCTTGTCTAATGTCTAATAGTAACAATAAAAGTGAAGTTTTTAATTAATAAAATCGCTTTTATTGTTAACAAACTTTTTATTTACCCAGCAATAGAATACATTATATTAATTATGGGTCTTTTGAAAATGAGTTGTTGTTTTCAAAAACGTGATTGTTCTAAGCATGTTCTAGAACAGTTTTTAGAGTGAGAGACGCCCCTTTCAAGTTAAGCATGCTGGTGACAGTTCGGTGCCTTCGAGGGTTTTATGGTTGGATCTCACAATACGAAAACCTGTTCAGCGTTTTTGGTGTCTATTTTATCTATAAGCTTTAATTAATGTCATTATTTTCGTGATATTAAAATTATGCATACGTAAAATAACATAAATTGGTAATATTTGTTTTTTTTTTTTAATGTTCTGAAACAATAATCTGTAGTATTTAAAGGTATGCCAGGTGGAGTACAAAATAACTTAAAATACAATGCGGTAAAAAAACATTTCGGTGTAAGTTTTTCGCATACTAAAATGTGTGTGAAATAATTTACGCGATAGTTTACAAGGTTACGGGAATAAGCTTGAATAACGCAAGGGAAATCGCAACTGATATTATGGCTTGTGTGCCATCAGCTTTATTTACATTTCTGGGAGGTAACATAACTTGAGTAAAGGAACACGTGACAATTCAGCAGGTTTTTTGGCCTTGTTTAGAGACAGCTAGGTTAGGTTCCAACCTAAAAAAGGGTTCCAATCTTTTATTACATTTTTCCTTTTGGAATTAGTGCGTTAAAGGTTTGTGCTTTTGGATCGAAGGATATTAGTACTATAGGTTATTATGTGATTTTTTATGAGATATTAATTTTGGTAACAGATCAGCTTCATTTATAGCTTTGAGTAAAGATATTGTTTTATTATTTAAAAAAATGAAGTCAAAAGTCAAGACACGATAATTAAATAAAACATTTAGCCATATTTGAATGACCTCTATTTACTTGTACGGGTACAAAAACCGTTATTTCATGATGATTAGTCGGTAAAATACTTAAGTACCGCAGAAGATCCGAACATGTTACAACCTCAACCAGCGCTAGCTGTAATATTAACCAGAAAAATTTACACTGAATACCTGCAGTTCCAAAATTTTCCACTTGATTATAAAAGTTGTTAGTTTTTTTTTGCCTACAGTACCAACTGCCTACATATCTATGATCCATTACTAGTTATCCAATTCATCAGGGGTCAGTGACACGAAGACCTGTTTGGCATCTCTCCATGAGTCGGTACTCAGAATAATGGAAGGTGGGTACAGAGATATAAAACATCTATCAATCTGACAGGGTTTATGAATAAATATATATAGATATACATGTTGGAGTAGGCTGTGTTTTTTTTTGGTTTGGGAAATACTTCTTTTTTATTGTTAAGTCTTTCAGTATTCACTCTCAGTTAAGGATATATCATAGGTTTTTAACTCGATAGTTTTTAAAAGGTAAAGCTGGTGAGAAAAGGTTGGGATGCTGAGTTATGTTTTCAAAAATAATTTTAGTTACACATAGAAAGATGAAAATTTAATTACTATGTTGCTGAATTATATTTGCCGTGTAATAAAGTTTTTATTTTTAATTCATCATCATGTGCAAACAAGCAGGCAGTTAACCTAATGGAAAGTGATACCGCCGCCTATTGACGACGATGCTCTTGATGTCTGGAACGCCAAGTGCACTGCTAATGCGTATCCCAAGTAGAGGTAAAGATACTGTACATCTCGTGCCAGTAATTACATTGGTTTTCGAATCGTCAAGGTATGTTTTCAAAAAGTTCAAGGTCCTTCAAGAAAGCGTACTTTTAAACTCTCTTCTTGAAAAAAACATGGGTGATTAAGCTTCTTCTAGAAAATTCTAAGCTTAAAGCTTTTAACACAGCATCAATTTGCTTCTATTATCCCACACAATCCCCGTACAGAAACGAAAAACATAATTATCCGACGATATCCTTTTGACGTCGATAAAATATTGTTCACGGGTTAATAGTTCTTAAAAGCAGCTACTAATCTATAACAAAGTTTGTCTTCGATGCCTCGTGGATGTCGAAGCTAAGCTGCTATTAAAACTTTGTCTACACGAGGAGATTTTAGTTACGCGACTTTAAAACGGTTAGAGATTCAACTTGATTCTTCATTCTTGGGAACTTGATTTAGATGAAAATACGATGGTAAATTTAAAAGTTTAATACCACGATTTAGCGTCTAGTTGACTTCAGAAGAAAAAGGCATTTTAGATAAAAATCAATACATTTATTACATTTCTCAATAAACGGATATTTAAAGTAGTTATCTTCTACTTCACTGAATTTACCGAATTTGCTGACTCTACTTAAGAAGTCTTCTACATTTGCAACGTAGCTCTAATCTTTTTCTTTTAATTTAATACTCAAGCAACTAAAAGTAGACATACTAAAGTATCCCGTTGTAAACATAGTAAAACCCCACCCACGGGCGTTGTAATAGATTGACTATTGTTCAAGTTAGAAACCGGCTTCAAACTAACTAGTTTGAAGTTCAGAACTCGTTACATTTTACTAATATAAAACTTATGCGGCGACAACCATTTATATTGACTGGGTATTTTAGTTTCCAATCTGCTGTCGCTAAGCGGAATTTCATATAAACATACCTAAAAAACAGCTTTCCTGCAAATATATATAATATTAGATCGATATATTTGTTAATTCAAGGTTTATTTTGTTTTAGGGTGTGAAGGCATAGTTTTAGAGCACCTTATAAATTGTTCAATGCTATTTTATTCTAAAATATGCAGATTAAGAATATTATGACAACGGCTGATCAGCCAGAGTTAGGTGCGGTACAGGGTAGCAGATATTTTAATTAAATTGCGTCGACGAAACCTCATAAATTGAAATTATACATTTTAATATACGTAGTATAAGAGTTTAGAGTGAATAAGCTTAGAAAATTATACGAAAAGAAAATAACAAAGCCAAATTCTAATTTCTTCAAGTGGCTTCTAAAAAACGATAGAGGTTTAAAACTGGAATGACCTTTTTTGGAAGTTTTAAACTTGATATTCTATTTTCGTAATGATCAGATTTGAAATTCGAACGACATAGGCCTAAGCTGTTTTCGTAATCGCTTATTGCCTTTCCCTGAAAAAAAAACTAAATAATTTCTTCTAGAAGTTTCCATACCTACTTATAATGACTACAAGACTGCGACAGTAGTAAAGCTTACTCATATTTCTTCAAAACTTCAATAAAGTAAGCCTATCCTATAACGTGTGAGTCACAGTCTAGGCAGGTTGCCTACGCAATAGGATGCAGCCATGCATTGTATGCAGAACTGCAGGCTGTTAGCACTGTGATGCCATTTCAATGGCCAACACCACGCCTAAAGGCCGGAGCACACCAAATTCGTTTGCGAAAGCGTGGTGGGCTTCGAAGTTATTTTTTAAATTGAAAACCAGGCGAGCATTTGTCCCCATCCCGCCTGATTTTAAGCGACGATGGAATATGTCTACAGAGTAATAGCCTATACACTCTTGCCTTTAACCCTCATAATAATAACGAATACCTCAATAATAACAATGTATGAAACTCTTCACACCAAATTCCACCTTCGTGGTGGCGCGGTAGCTTGTTCACAACGTTTGACTTGACGTCAGTCAGAGAGTTTTATACGTTTAAACTCCTAAACGAACGCACACGGACCGCTACCGCACCGCAACCGGATTGCTCCAGTGCTCCAGCCTTAATATTTAATGAAAGATTGCGTAGAATTGCTGGTTTCACTATTCGCATTCATACTTACTAAGTATATATTTCTATTTTAACTGTTTCTGTGTCTACCCTTTACCTTGTAGTTGGAAGTAGAGTAAACCAAATAAATATGTACAAATATAATGGGCTAAATCCCAACCAGTAGATGAAGAGTTGCTACGTTTTGTATTTCTATATGGACAGAAAAATACTGTGGTCCATTCATAAA
Source organism: Choreutis nemorana (assembly GCA_949316135.1). Classification (NCBI taxonomy): domain Eukaryota; kingdom Metazoa; phylum Arthropoda; class Insecta; order Lepidoptera; family Choreutidae; genus Choreutis; species Choreutis nemorana. The sequence goes on from OX438598.1 coordinate 10,298,853, forward strand.
TGTTTATTTGTTTCTTCCTTACATGGCATTTTCTATTTTCTTTCGACTTTAAACCCCTCTTGACAATCGTTCTTTTCTAAAACCGCACAAAAATCAAATGTGTATAGTAATATAACGGATAGGTCCAAAACAATACAAAATCAACTTAATTTATAACGTCTGGTTATAAAGACGTTGTATAGAAACAATTCATATATGAGAAGCAAGTTATTTTAATTCTACAGTCCAAGGTCTTATTAGGAGTAACATATACTGCAGTAGGGCGATCTACGATCACCTGCTTGCTTTTGAAATAAATAGAACAGTAAAACAGGTATTAACCACATATGCTATATGGGTTACAAGGACCTTTTTATTACATGTAGATCCTAGTATATTATACGTATATATTCTATATGTAGATATGTAGGCCTTGCAATACGAGAAAGCGACTGAACTTTGCTTTTATTCTTAAGAGGACATTTGTCTTTATTTTTTTATGTAGACCATGCCCACTTTTGATCTCACGCACACTGTGACACGTATGCAGATATGTGTTAACAAATACAGCTCACTCGCCTTTTTGAGTTGCAAGACCTATATATTGATTGAATCACCAACATTATCAACCGAAAAACGTCCACTGCTGGACATTGGCCTCCCCCAAATATCTCTGGAGGGATACCGAGCTACTTGCAAAGCTGGCCAGCTTGATAGATTAACAAGCTAAAATTGTAATAGTTAGATAGGTACTGTTGACAATCTATAACATATTTCTTTTAGCTTTGTTTTGTTTTTGTTTTTAATATATTACGTTACAAATTAAGTTGTTACTCATAGCCAAAGATGTGCATACTTGTATATTGCATGCATAAAATGTACTAACCCATTTTCAAACTAAAACTATAAGAATGTTATGTTATGCTGTTAGTATGCCAAATAAATAAAGAATAATAATATTTCATTAATTGTTTTGTATCACAGCATGTTTTATATTGTTTTCAAATTAGAGCATGACCTTGTCAGTGGGCAAGATTTTAAGCGAGAAAATTTAATGCAAGTCGAGTCTTTACCTCTAATGATTTTTTTTACTATTCAATTAATTTAAATTTGAGTCTAAATTACTGGTAAACTTTCTTCGACATTACAAGATTCACTCGGAGAAGAGGCCAATCATTTTTCTACGAACGAAAAACTTTTTTACGTGTTGTTTAATAAGTTATCGATTCCTTTGTGCGGCGGAGAGTGAGTGACGATGAATAATTGTTGTGACAATAACAACAAGTGACTTTTGACAATTCATGACAATTGGAAACTGTCATGAAAACATATTCCACAGTACAATGCTATTGTGACAAGTGTCTGTGGCGACTCTAATCGGGAGACATGTAAGTTTTGCTCGTTAAAAATGTCTTTCACAAAACATTCTAAAGATGCCAAATATAATTTGAGACGTTTTAACTTCAAAAATGTTAGAAATAGAAAACATACGTACACTGTTCATATGTTTCAAAGTTCTTTGAAGTAGGTTCAATTAGTTGATGGACAAATGTACTTTTAAATCAAATATGCGTATCATAAAATTGAGTGAAAAAACAGTCTACATTCTGGAAAAGGTCTTTGTAGGTAATTGTTATTCTAAATGAAAGAAAAACATGGCTACGTTATTATAAGTAGTTACAAATATATACAAAAATGTGGGGATGTCTTGCGTAATATTTGAAGAGTCCATTTCATTAGTATAAGATATATTCGTGGTACAGTCACGGGCAGTTCCGCCAAAACTGTGGCAATTGTACCGAGACAAGTTAATGTACAGTCGATTGAAAAACGTTAAACATTTCAATAATAAAAAAATGTTACATTGATTTTTATTACAAAAAGTTGAGTTGTGAGCAATTAGAATTGCTGATCAATCTTAAGGAATGCAATATTAAATTCGGTTATTAAAAATTATAGGCAGTTACTCACAAAAACTGAACTATCTTTTAATAAACTTTCTATAGGTAGATGTCTTGTTTAGTTTCTCGTAATAAATCTTAATGGTCTCGTTTTGATGAGTAATTAGTTTTGTATATCAATAATATGATGCATTGACTAGTTCCTTCTGTTTCAGATTTTGGAGCGCTTGTAAAATTATTTTCAAATGTCTACGAAACAATCTTTCTTGTAATTGACAGTTTTACTTTACTCGTATTTACAATTTCTAATCAACTAAGTCATAAACTCAGAACTTAAATAATTGGTGTTTTGTATTTCTTACGAAATATTTATTGAGACAGGTATTGTTCCAGACCAAATTCAATCAGGGACGTCAGTGCACTATAACAGTCACTGAAAACGAAACTGCAAGTAATTTTCGACGGCGGCGAGTCTGTAGCCTATATTTTCGACGGCAATTTTAGGCAGTGGCGTTTATATTTTATGTAAAAGCTTTAAGTGTCTGACAGTACGCTGCGCACGCGCCGTGACGACAGTCTCGTTCACACGGTGGCTCCTCACATCACGGCAATTGTTCACAACACTACATGGAATTTAAATTGCCTTCTTTATGTTCACTTGTCTACCCGATCGTATGTATTCCATTCAAGAAGGCATTTTTTTCATTTTAGTTTACTTAAGAAATTAATTAATTGGTTAATCAAGAACGAATCAAGTCTTTGCGTAGTATAAGGGTGGAATCACACTTAGCATGTTATTTACGGAACAAAGATTTTTAGTATGAAGAATAGGTAAGCAAAAGAAAACAGAATTAATGCGTATTCTTAAATAGCGATTTTTCATACAAAACATGACTGATACATGTAGCATTTTGTTTATAAGAATACAAGCTCTACAGTTCAAGTAAACCGATAGTGGCCGACCTATGAATTGGTCCAATATTTTTTGACATGAGTAGGTATTAGGTAGGTTGGTATATGCACGAGTATTATTTTTTGTCTGTCTATTCGTGTAACGGCCGCCGTGGCCTTGCTGGGTCGTGGCCCGTGTTACCGCGGCTCGATTCTTGTAAAACGAGGTATGGTTCTATTGAAACAGTTTATCTAGCAATAGTCGTAAATTTATTAAGATGGGCACCTGTAAAAGGCTTTATAAGCTGCTTGAAGTTGCAATGTTAGACGATAAATGCCATCATAGGATACAGTTAATGTTTATACAAAAGATGTCCGTATTTTTGTTTGCAAGAATATTGGTAAGAACGGCTTCTTTGAGGCAAAATATTTATATGAAATCATTAGGTGTTTTCATTGTAATTTATTTTTTCAGCTAAAGTTTAAGAATCATGATTTAGACAACGCTAAAAAAGTAAATAAGCAAATAATTAAATAAAAGCATCTGTTGGTACTGTACTTCCTTGTAATATTAAGAAAGGGTGATAAGTACAGTTTTGTATATTCAACTAACTATTTTTATGTTGGTTTTTATTATGATTCTTTCTGATCGCCTTAAGTTGAGTTATACTGTAATTATGTGAGATATAAACGCCTTCACTGAGACCGTTCATTCGTAAATACGTTAGATTGTCCAATCATGTGGAATTTTAAATATAATAGGCCATAACATTTAAACCAAACTAGATATTATGTTACAGATACCTACTGATTTATTAATGCTTGCTTGCTTGAAGAAAATATTTAAATATTATTTAATTAAACATGCTATTTCTTTATTAGATAGCTTCCAGCTTCCAGCTTTTAAAAAAACTAAATCAACGAGATACGTTTACAGAAAATGAAATATCCTTTTTATACACCATGGGCAACAAACAGACGGTTTACCTAATGGAAGGTGATACCGCCGTTTATTGACACAACGATACTTTTGATGTCTGAAACGCCAAGAACATCGCCAATGCGCTGCCGATGTAGAGGTTAAGATGTTATACCTCTCGTTCCAGTTATTACACTGTTTCTCTAATCCTTTGAACCGAAACACAGCGAACTGCTTCATGACAGAAATGAAAAGGAGGGTCGTAACAACCCAGATGATCTCGCACCACCACCTGTTAACTCCTTATGAAAGTTCTAGATTACTGGCCTGTTTCTTGCGATCTGTTTAGTACTTATTTATTTATGACTATTTCTCAAGACCAGCTTTTTCTAGAGTAATCTTCAGTTTGAACAAAAACCCCATCAAAAAGGAGGTTTAGATTTTCTAGAATTTGAAAAAAAAATCCGACAAACTTTTCTAATCGCCAACAGCCACATTGGTCTAGCCGTTTTCTTGCTAACTAACTAACAATAATTAATTGTTCTTTAAGTCGATCTACATTAAATCATTCTTACTCATGTTACATACAGTTTATCCGGGATCTGTTCTGAGAAGTAATATGTATTTTCTAATGATTCATATTATGATGATTGCTGAACACGTCACACTGATCTGAATTGAGTACATGTTTTTAACGTGTTAGAAAAAACAATAAATCAGATATTTTTATTAGTTAAATAAGCATATTATTTGAAATATATTGTACGGTAAAATCCTTTCCTAAGCAGCTGGGGCAGTTGGAGAAACATGGTATGGAGAGGAATGGAAGTTGGGGGAGGCTTTTACCGAAAAAAAGCAGACAAATACAGTTGTCAATGTCGATGTAAATATGAGTTGTAAACTAACTATGTAGATTAATAAGCATTAATAAAACATAAACTCACGCCGTAATTAATCCCCCGAGAGGTGACACCGCATTTCGCGTCTTTATGTCCCAGTGTGACAGGTTGCGAATCTGTCGCCACTATCCGGGCACAGTGAGGAAGATGGCAGCTAGAAAGTACAGCAATCCGAGACTCGAACCCTCGACCTGTTGGTTCGGGTCGGTCGGTTAACCAAGGCACGTTACATACTGAGCTACCACGACTTCTAATTAATGGGTCTTAATAAAGACTTGTCAATATAAATGGTAATATCATTACGTATTGAACTAAATGTATGGTAATTTCTGTGCCTTACTTTTCTTCAGTTTGACGATCAAACTACGAATCAAAATTTATCATACTTCGCGTTGCGTAAAGCTTAGTGAAGCGAAATCGATTTACTACCAAAATCATTCATTCACTGTATTCATTTAAACCATTTGAGCTTAATTCGTCCCACTTAAACTAGTTAATTATTAAACTAAAAACAAAAAGTGCCTTGATCTTGGAATGAAAACCATGAATTCTATCTTCAGACCACATTTCACTGAAAGTTTCGCAGTCGTTTACACGTGATAGATATAAAACAGACAGACACAACACACAAACATTAGTATGGAAGTTTAGTTAAAAAATAAAGTTCAGGCGATAAGTTCACGATTATGTGATTTTTATGGACTTTTTTGTTGAGGCATTGGACACGTACAGTCTGGCAATATTGGTGTAGCAGTTAGCTGTGGCGCTAGGTGTTATGATTAACAACCATACAAAACTTTTAATTTAATCAATTCATTATTTAATTACAAATGATAAAAGATAGACAAGATTTTTTAAATGTTAAATGGTTTCCTTGTAATGTAATATTGTTTTCTCTTTTGGAAGCTAGATAACCTGAAAATGAATCGTAAACATCACATCAATGTAATAATTAATCTTGTATTTTTTTTTCAGTTTAAATTTTTATGCAGTCCGTTTTATTAGTAATGAAGTTTCACATTAATAAAACTTAAAGATGTTAATTTTCCCGCTAAAAAGTTAAGTTTGCATATTGAAATGCGTTCGGCTTCATACCTAACTCCAATCGTCAAAATATTGTCGTTCGGTTCTCAAACATTAAAAACAAAGGCCTAATATAAATATTTCAACATCAAAAGCAGTTGGAACAAAAACAATATCTTAAGTTATTTTTACTCAAAACAACTTAATTACCTCATGTATTTTTTTGAAAGTACATTTTTTTTTTCAAAATAAACACGACGTACGTCCATTGGATTGTAAAGATCGTTATAAAATCAAGGTCAAAAAGCAATTTATTTAATGAAGATATAGTATTTAAATATGATTGTAATCTTTAGATCGTAAAAAGCATCTAAGAGATTCAAAACATTTCATCGTTGTACCTCCACATTGACTGAACAGTTGTAGTGTGTGGTACAGTACTTACATTCCAACTAGCCCGGGACTTTATTCTCTTAGGAATAATATTTTTGAGACAAAACGTTCATTCTCAGGTTGCATATTATTTTAACAAGTACACAAATACGTACAGCGATTTAGGTGTAAAACTAAAAATATAAACGAATATAAAAATATAAAAATATAATACTTTCCATTTATATATGTATTATAATTATTGTTTTTCTTAGATTTAATCCAATTTAGGAGTAAAGTACTGTATTTCTAAAGCTCACGGAATAAATTCAAATCTGGTAATAATTTAAATTTACAAGCACTTTGGCTTTGCGAATACCAAATAAGGTATACAAGAAAACTTTGATAGTGTGCACGCACCTTTTGAAATGCTCCTGAAACAAGCACCAAGAATAGATAACTTGGTACACTTACTTACAATGAGACCTGGTTGCAACCCTATCTTCATGAAGATAACTGCCATACTTGCCTGTGCTGTCTTCCTTGTGCCGGACGACTCATATTTGCATTGCATGCACCAATTTAAACAGAATAATAAGAGGCCATTAAAATCTGTCTCAAAAGTCCGGCTTGGCTGTAGTGGTAATCGCATTTTTTTTGTTTTACTTGATCTTAAAAAAATGTGGAAAAGGACTACCTACCACATGGCTTTAAAAAGTAAGGAATATTAAGTTTATTCGGTGATACAGTTTAATTGCTAATAAAAACCGATAGCTAAAAACAAATACGCGACAAAGAAAGAATTATAAAATAGAAGAAGTGGCTAAAGCCGGTTAAAATTTGTTCGTTTTATTGTTAATATCCACCCTTAAATTCAACCACTTTTCTCTCCCACCGAGAATGGTTTCAATCGTTCATAAATAAGAAAAATAGAGGAAATTTAAAATGTATTGGCATTGGTACTGTTAATATATTTAATTGTTTGCACACTTTCTTCATTAATGCATTACTTTTTTGAAAATCGCACTGACGATTTATTCATCTGTTGTTTTTCTTTAAATTCAAGTTGATATCGAAAAGCTGATAGAGTCAAATACAAATTTTACGTTCTCAAGAATATGTTTTGAATAACTGAAAATGTAATTCGAATTCATGTCAGATTCTTCTTGGCGTTTCTTTTGATAGAACAATTTTCACTTGCAAATTCAGAGAAAAAATTCAAGATGTCAGACGTAGTATCTGTAAAGTTGGAATGAGTTGTTTTACTCTTCGAAATTTAGTTATTGAAGCAAAAAAAAAATGATGTTCCATTGACGCGATTTATTGAGGGACATTGTCACTTTGCAGGTTTCATTTTCACGTTATTACTAAGTAATGCTAAAAAGTAGATAGAAATGTCATTATGTGATGGGATGAATGTTCGTAATCATAACCTTAAAGGTATTTCGAAGATATTCTTCAAATATTTTTCGATTGGAAAGAATTCCAATCAAGAATCTTTGGATCTTTGGTTATTAGAATTGTCTGATTTAATTATTCACGATTCCATCAAGTTAATTTCTCTCCGAAAGTTCCTTAATCCAATTTAACATTATGCTTTAGCTTATTAGTTGCAAGTCCCCAGCAGAAAACAAAAGTGGAGTTCCTTTGTGCTGCAAAAGTCATGTCAGTTGGAAGCGGTGCGAAGGTCTGGTGTTCGCCAGGTCGACCTTCCTCGGTGTAGTGGCGCTGGCGGGGTCAGTGCCCTTCAGCAATGCAGATGAGTTGCTCGGTTCACACGTACACTTACAACCTCCCACGTCTGCTAGCCTGTGTTATAAGAGACAGCGGAGCGGGAGCGAAAGCGAGAGCTTGTGAGGTATGGTTGGGGAAAGACTTGAGCTTGAATCTTGTGCAGGGTCTTGAGATCGAAGCAACGGGAGCGACAGAGAGGGCAACAAATGTACTTAATGTCGCGGAGGCTGTTTAGTTCGAAAGTAAATTCATATTTTTAGGCAAACATGATCAAACTTAAAAGTGTTTTCTGATTAAGAGGGTCTCTCTTTGCTACTTTCTGAGCAAAACTAAGAATCTTCTTTTTGATGTTGATTTCAAAAATTAAAACACGCCGAAGTCCATGACTTAGGAGTCAGGTTTTTAAAATAATCCACCCACACAATGGGATCTTGAACCAAATCCGATGTGATTTGACAAGTTTTTGTAAGCCAAGCGGCTCGTTACCTACCACTGTGTGTCTTTAAATTTAACAAGCAAAAAAAAAACGGAACAAGTGCTTGGAAACGAATTAAGTTTTCGTATTAATCCCCTCAGGATCACCGAAATTAATGTTTGTTCGAGGGAATGTGAAAGTTTGTTGAGCAATTTTGTTTGTTCTAATTGTAAAGGCAAAAAACATTTATTATTCCTTTTGTTCTTTTAATAAATTATTGTACTCGACTGTGTGTTGGAAGATAGGAATGAATTATGAACATGTTATCTTTGTTCGCCAAATACTTTTCTTCTTTAATGTTTAGTTAAAATATTGGGATTTTATCAGGCACATTATACTCTCTGAGCAACTAAGTAACTCATGGTACAATCAAATCTTTAGGTATTCAACGGAAAGCAAAATTAAACATACATGTGAGTCATGTTCTTTAAAACCAGAGGTTTTATAGGAATCAATATCCCTTGTCTGCGGTGCGCGAAGAGTAAATTGTATGTAAAATTTATGCAGACGTAATAGAAAGACGCCGTGTCGTGTCCGGGTCGGCCCCGTGCCGGTATCGTGCCGTACAATTACTTCGCCCACCGCATGAAGTCTCGCTGAACCACAGGGGTTAAGGAATAAGTCGTAATTAAAGCTAGTTATTTAAAAATAAGTTAAAGATAACCTTGTTTTACAAAAGTAGCTTGTAAAAAATGTCTTCGTCGAAATACTTCACAAATTTGATTCAAATAAAAAGTTAATTTTGAAAATAACATAATTAAACATCCGAATTAAATAAGTATATCAATGTATGTATTAACAGCTGAGTTATAACTTTTATTTAGAAAAAAAATTATTTCAGTTCTTTCATTGCATGTACGTACAATCTAATTCATTTGAAACCTCATCTCTTATGAAATCGGGGCAGGTTGACATTTTTTTATAGCTTTTGGTAGTAAGACAAAAGGTTTATATTTTTGGTAGTGCAAGTCTAAAGGCAGTCGACGCTCGGTGAGATGTAGTGATTATTATTTCTAAGGTCAGAGTTGAAGATTCTCAACCACGGGCTTATAATCTAATAAAATTACCTTCAATAAAAATTCCGATCGTTGTATTTTACAGTTATTCATATTTTTCCTGTTTGATGTATTTTTAAGTAGTCGAGTTTGCTTATATCAAAGATTTTCTTTTGGTTTGTTAATTCTGCTATTATTTTATTAACGATATTAATGTGAAAATTTGTACAGAAGATGTTAAGTATGATTTCTTAATGACGATTAAACTTAATAAACATGGGTTGTTTTTTTTGTTTGTGTCGTTGTGCAAATCTAAGTGTTAATTTTAAGCCTCGATTCAATGATGTTCCATACTTTCTTAATTTACCACCTTGTTAGAATGTTTTTAAAGTGAGTACAATTCCTATACAAGTACCGCCTTAAGACTTGGACTTAAAAAGAACTAGAGTTTAAACTATGTTTAAATGTCATTGCAATATGCAGTTTCCCACCAAAAAGTATTAATGTTTCTTATGGAACTGAATTGAATCAAAATTGAGTTTCTTGGCGGGAACGAGAAGTGTCAGTTAAAGTGTTCTTCGTTTATTTTATTTTAGCAGAATTTAATGTTTAAAATGCCAGTGTTTTAACCAATGAATATCTGTATTGCTGTATAAGTGTAAAGAAAGTGAAATAAGACAATTTGGCCGCTACTTTTCTCATCTCCTAAGTAACTCCTTTGAGCCAACAGTAAGCGCACTAGCATGATCATCAATTTAATTAATCATCCTATCATCGTCATTTCATTTACCATGTCATCATATTCAAGAATGAAGAAATTAAAATTCTTAAGATTTCGCAGTATGGTAATCCAATGCGGTTAAAGAAATACATAAAAAATAATTCGAAATAGTCCGGGACTTTTTAGCTTTAGTCTAATAATAAGGCGGTCTATCATCTATCAATACAAATTGATGTCTGTAGGCAATTGTTTTATCAGTTTTTTTTTTGTTACGGAGACATTAGACAACGACTAATGGTTCCTGTGTCTAGGACAGTCATGACTTTTTGCAGGGGGAAGGGGGGAAGGCGTGAGGATGTCAAGGGGGGAGTCACGATCCACCTCCGAACTATCCCCCAGGCATTGTCTTCCAAAGAAAGTATAAATCAATGTAAGATGGAAATATATTATATTTCTAGAAAGTGCTTTAAAGATGATTCATTATAAATATCTAAATGCTAAGATATATAGAAATAAGGAAAATTTAAATAATGTATTTTAAAAGTTATCGCTCAAAAAATACGCAATCTGAATTTAACGGTTTAAAAATTAAATGTACTATTTTTGTACAAATATTGTTATATTTTTACATTATTTGGCAACATTATTTTCCGGAGTGAAGGAATTATATTATCGTAAAATTTTGGAGAACGTATTATGTCCATATCTCTTCTTTATTTATTTCCCCTTAAAATGTAATCAAGTACATGAATTTTTAAGTTTTTTAATGGTAAGTGTTTTTGTAGCATAATTTTCCCGATAATTTATTGCGATAAGCATGATCAAGATCGATTGAATCCTACCAGAGATACAACTTGACCTTTTAAGTGAATAAAGGAATTTTTATACACCAACTCCGTAGAAGGAATTTCTTTAAAATACTTGAAATATATTAATATGAATCGTCATAGTTTCTTAAAGCCTCTTAATGGTTTCTTTAAGACTTCATTATTAATCTTGGAAAAAATTGTATGAAGTGATAGCTTACATTAAAAATCATTTTTTCTGAATAATAATACTATTGAATGTCAGTTAAATTTGAAATAAGAACACCAAACTTCGAACGTTACCCGTTGGTACAAAAACCCGCTTGCGTTCTCGAGCACGCCGCGCCGCTTGGCAGGTTATTAAAAAAAACACCTATAAAGGAGGCAGGTAAGTTTTAAAATAGTGACCAGTTCTGACGTAGGTGTAGTTACGATCTTGTAAATCAGTCTGCGACTTCCTCCTGCCTCAGCATATACCCGCTTGACTTGTTTCTTCCAGTGATAGATCGGAAAAAAATACCGGATCGATCAGACTTATAGTTTTACAATCTTATAACGAGCACGGAAAGGTCCCTTTAATCAATCCACTCTGCATTCTTAGTAAATATAAAGTTTTCAAATTAGTTTTCTAGCGTGTTATGGAAATCTAGTTCTATTTTAATCGTATTTGCACGATGCTTCGATGTTAGGTAACAAACCCGAGTTGATCTTTCGACGGAACTTGAAATGTGAGAGATTCTAAAGCGTTCTAACCTTGAACTCGTGATATTGACCACATAAAATTTATGAGGCAAAAAACCGAGAATTTATTTAGGTAAAACTAATCATCATATTTAAAAGAAACCGACGCGGATTCGTGAAATTAATGAGTTAATATGAATGATCGGGTCGTTAGTTAATTCCGATGAGTCACTACCACCACCGCAGCAGCCTTGTGGTCCAGGACACCAGCTCCTCAGATGCGATACCACTGGGGGCTTCCACCTGATGAATGGAAGCATTTCCTGAAACATAAACCGTGCCGGCGTCCATAGTGAATGGAAATACAAGTTCAGTGTTCAATAAATAAGCGAACAAATAGTAAACGTAACGTAAACTCCGCCAGAACCTTGAGTAAGAGGTGCAAACGAGCGTGACCTCACAGAACCACAAGAAATAAATAGCTACTTATTTATAGAACTGGTTGTTTCAGTAGCGTACAACCACCTGAAGCGGCAGGACGTAAGAATATTTTGTCAATTTCGCGATTCAAACGCCACCGTCCATTTCAGGTCGCGTCGGGGCCGCAAACTGGTTTTTCGTCGCCGCCGGTGATTCGTGGAAAGCCGCCATGATGGAATTTTCGGCCATGCTTTTCGCGGGCGTGCAAAAACGCGGCGAGCGCTAGGGTATCGGTGGAGCTAGACTCTTGGAGAAAGAAACTGCTGTATCATATGATAGGTGGGTACTTGGTCGGCGTCACTGTGAGTTTGTAAAGCGTGGGGTCGTTGCCGGCGCGGCGGGGTGACGTCAGCGTGGCGGCGGCGGTGGCGGCGGGCGGAGGGCGCGGGGAGCAGTGCGGCGGGCAGGCCGGGGGGTGCCGGGGGGGGAGGTGCCGGCGCTGGTGGCGGGCAGTCGTCGGCGGAGCGCCGCGCGCGCAGTGCAGCCGCCGCCGCACACCACGCCCAGCTGCCCATGCGCCTCGCGCTCCCACATACAGGTGAGTCCCTTTATTATTTCCGTGCCTAGCTACATTGCCTAACGTTTCTTAACTGGACCGGTCCGCTCACCAATCTAGTTTCCAAGTGTCATTAGTGCGGGTTAATTTAGCCGGTAGACTTTCGAATGGGCTAGGTGGTGTTTTTGTGAGTGTTGTGATCGCATCCGGGTTGGCCGCCCACCGCAGGCCTTGACCGGCGCGAACTCGCACTCGAGCGCGGCCCGAACATCTCACGAACTACTCACACGATAATATCACGCATACGACACGATCACGATACTACAGAACCCGCCTTTAGGCAACATTCAAGGTTTAACGGCAAAATTGTAAGTACTAGAGGGTAGTAAATTTTTCTGGTCATAATCTTTGTTTCGATTGATTCGGCTTGATATATATTAGGTTAAACTTAAACAAAAACGTGTTTTCGGTCCGCTTTCGAAAGCATAACTTGAAAGAAAGTTAAGGGTGCGCGCGTCGATGTCTTTCGTACCGGGAGCGTTGCGGCTACGTAGCGCGCGTCTTTGGGGCGTAGCACTTTCACTTACGACTACATTTGTATCGAAATATGAAATTAAATAGCCTTAAAATAATAGGAATTTCAAAAAGATTTGCTTTCAATAGTTTAACGGATACTTGTATTGTTTTTTTTTGACTACCCACATTTTCCCAAAGTCAATGTTAATGCAATTAAAGTAATGAGAAACTTAGATTTCAATTTTATGTTTGCAATATAATCAAAAACCGTAATTTACTTTTACATACAACAGATCTTATTGATTTTAAAATAAAACAAAAACTTGAAATGACACAAATGTGTTCATACATAGTTATTAACAAAAATATTTAAAATTAACAAGTAAATCCGAGCGTCTGCGCCAGTCAATAATATATAAAGTTTCGTAATAAGAGACTTATGTAGTTGAGCAAGTCAAGCCTACATCGACTGACCATTTACAGAGCGGCTAATGCCACTAAATTACTGCAGATTTCGACATAATTGTTCAAAATGTCGCAACTCTCTATTAATTTCCTTACAAAATTCATATCTTCTTATGTACTGTAAGAGATAAAAGACGATCCTTGTGAATGACAAGCATTAACTTATTTATGTACTTTATAATGTACATATCCTTTCTATTTCAAAAGCAGTTCGCTGTGTTTCGGTTAGATAAATTGGAGAGCAAATGTAATTACCGGCATGAGAGGTATAACATCTTAACCTCTACATGGGCAACGCATTGATGCTCTTGGCATTCCAAACATCAAAGGCGTAGTCGTGTCAATAGTATCACTTTCCATAAGGTGGACAGTCTGCTTGTTTGGCCGTGATGTTATATAAAAACATACTTATACTGCAAAACATATCAATATTGATCGATAACTAGCTTTTGTCCGCTTGGAATTTGTGTTATTTTAAACTATATGCCAATGCCAATGTAGCCAATGTCTACTCAAAGAGTTCCATTTAATTTATAGTGCGAGAATTTTTGAAATCGGTTGAGCAGTTTTGAAGGTAGCCTCCCCTACAAATAACACTGAAAACCAAGGAGTAGCGACTAAAAATGACATCAGAAAGAAGTTTTTGGGTAAAATAGCCCCGGATACAAAACTTTGCTTAAATATGGTATTATTATTATATTTCAATTCCATATTTAATATGACCAAAAATCACTAAAGTAGTTTTATTAATTATCTGAATAAATTTTGATTGTGTAAGCAACGCTTGGGGTTTTATCAATAATAAAAATTTATGGTAAAATTAAATAAAAACAAATGTTTTTTCGGTTTACATTTTTTTTTTGACAAATTTCGCATATGGTAATACTATAAAATTTTAAGTATCGTTTTTAAATGAATATATAATTTATCGAGCTACATTATATTTTATCGATTTTTAATGAAAAAAAAATCATTTTCTCCAAATAAAGCTTTGATTCTTGATATGTTTGCGTATAAACATCATAAATTTAATTGAAACTACAAATACATGTGTATTTTATTAAAAACTTTTTTTTACATTTATAAATCCTCCGAAATATCGCACTTACAAATCTAAGATCACATACAGTTAAGGTACTCGTTAAAGGTAAAATTTGGTCAATTTAACAAAATTTTGTATGTTTATTACTTTCTAACTATAATAAATAAACAAACTTTCAGAAGAAAATATTTTTTTTGAAGGATAAAGGAGAATCTTCTCGCATTAATTTCGTCCTTAACAAAAAGAAGTTAAACAAAAAACATCTTAATATAACGTATGGTCGGTTCGTTTAACAAACATTTCTAAAAAAAAAGTACATTTAATTAAGTATAATTTGATCAAGATTCGGCTCCCGTTAGTCCATTGTTTCGATACTAATGCTATTCACTTGTTCCAATCCCAAGTTTATTCGAACCCTCCATTTACATAGTCACTGACCGTGAACGCGTGTGTGTGTGCCATGTGCTTGTGTGCTACAGTACCGTGTGAATCTCTATTGAGAATGTGCTTGGAAAAATCTAAGACCTACATTATTGGAGTGACCACAATTTTAAAGGGGAGATTTTATATTGTTTTTTTGCCTATATTCATTAAAATATCTTAAGAAAAATATGAATTAATTCGGTTTAGATGTTGTTCGTAAGATTCATGTTGATGGTTGTTTGAATCAAAAGTAAACTAGCAAATACTAATCAAATAGCTTTAAGAGAACTATAATCGATGTTGATAACTACAAAACGTAATTTGGAATGTCGAAAACGCAAAGATATAGTTTACAGAGACCATTAAATATTCCTAATCATCATTAAAACAAATCTCGTGAGAAGCGTCTTCATTTCACACATCATCATACAGTTTTTTTCGTATATTCTAATTTCCATGAGTTCTTTATTTGCGGTGTCGTTAACCGCATTCAAGCCGGATGGTTATTAAGTAACATAATACATTAAGGCCTCTTCAAACTGCGTGATTTCTACGCTGACAAATCAGTTTCTACGTATCTTGTTAAAAAGTTCGTTATATCAGAACTTTACTGATGGTTTAACCTCCTTTGTGATTTTTTAAATTTGGAAGTCTCTGTTAAGTATTAAAGGTAAAAGAAGAACAAGTGACAGTCTAAATGAATTCGATCAAAACATGTATTATTTTAGAGAAAGAGGCTTTGTTAGCAAGCGCTTAGCTGTCAAAGTGTCATCGCCTGTAGATGGTTGTTGTTGGAACATTAGTCTCGGTGGCAAGTCGTCTAAGCTAGGCATTCGTCGACAATACCTACATTATGAAGCATATTTAATACTCAGTCTTTTGTTCTTCAAACAAGTACAATGGTAACTGTATTTCGGATGTATAAGAATTAGTGGATTCTTGAATTTCCATACGCACTGACCGTGAAGCATCGTGTGAAAACTCACGAGCGGCCAACCGTGCGGGTGCAGCGTTTTTACTCCAAATTAAATTTAATCTAACGACTTTGCTACATTCTGTTGTTGTTATTTGATATACGAAATGTTGGAAGAACAGTTTATTGATATTTGTTTCAAATAATCGTGTTTTTATTTATTTTTAGTATGTTTTTCTTTACAATCTCGTTTTAAAAGTTCGGCAAAACTTATGAATATCCAAACATCGCAAAGAACATCAAAATTGGCTGTTATTTGTGAGTTAATAGTTAAAACTTATGGATATCATAGCTTTATAAAAAACTGGCCTTTTTTTCTAAATACGTGCTGTAAATATTGCTTGTTAATGTCGTTATTTATTTGGATGTAATTTGTCCCGTGTTTAACATAAAGGTGGTGTCTCCAGTTTAATAAGTCAGTATTACTATGCTGTTCACGCGGTTTGCCTCGCGTCGGTTCATATCAACTGCATCGCTCGCACGCTCAAAGTATAATAACACTTTATTTGAAATACTTTTTACCGGCGACGTTGGACCGCCAGGACAAGTAATGCGTTATATACTGGGTGAACTGGAACTAGGTTCGTTTTTTTTAATAAAAATTAAATTACATTTTTTTTCAAATGTACCTGAAATCGTGTGTAAATTTTGTATCAGCTGGATGAATAATTCAATAAAGAGACTTACGTACCTACTACCAAGATAACTACAAGCTGAGATAACCAAAGTCCTTTTCATCTTAAAGTCGATCATCTCCGCTCATAATTTGCAAGCATTTCCGGGAACATTATCTTTACCTGGGACTTAATACGGTCACATTGTTCCGAACAATTGTTTCTTTCCACTGTACCTGTAAAATGACCAAGCAATATCTTTATACGTGTATTGTGAAGTGAATATCTCAGTCAATAAACTTAAACAAACAATAAGTTAAGTAGGGAAGATTTGGTTTTGCTTTTAAGAGGTTATAAAGTTTAAAGCCTTTTTTTCATGATTTCACTCGGGAGGTTAGTAGTTTTTTAAATGCCATGCTTTTGTTACTTTACAATGAATTTTGAGATAAAATACCCACTTATACTAACATTCGGGTGTTTTTGAAAAACCATTTATTCCTATTTATTAACTACCTACGTATATTTTTTAATGGTCACATAATTCGAACTTTATATGGACCAGTAAGGCCTATCTGAAAATTGGTGAACAAATTTGGAAATAGTAATGTAGAGAGATGTCAACCTCTTTGCAATTTGCTTGTTTGATAAGTTTTAAATAAATAATATTTGATAATTAAGACATAGGTCTTTCGACATTCCTGTGAATGTAAACTTGGTGTCCCTAGATGGCGTAATAAAGGAAAAGATATTTGATAGTTTTCTTACTACCCCTCACAAACTGGTGAAGAGTATAGTAGTAGTTATGAAGACAAAATTTTCCTTGATATAATATTGGTGTAACTTTGTCATTGTTCACAGTGATACATTTATAAAGCAAGATTTAATAAGAATTACAAATAAGTTTCACAATGTAAACTTTATGACTTTACTGAATATACAAATTTTAAACGATAAATTTATTTGTTATCTGCAGGTCATTAATTACATCTCTAGCACTAATTGATTTTAAACTTTGTTTAAAGAAAGGTTACCAAAAATGGATTAATTAATTAAATTAATAAAATCTAGAAACTAATTTGATGAGAGATGAAAGATGGATTAATTTGGTTTGATAGTAGTCATTTCAATTTATGCCATCATTATGTTATTTATATTATATTAATTATTTGGGTTGACAGTTGAGTATGGACGCTATGATGTATCAACTTTATATATTCCTAAACGTTAAGTCCTTTAAAATACCAATTTGTTTATACATTTTAGTTAATATAATATATATTGAATGGCAGAAAATGCAGATTATAACAATAACCAAACACCAGTACGTAAAAAAATATATTCGTGTAGCTTTATCCCCGCCATGTCGTCTGCGTAAAATTCGTTTTTGTTCCATAATGTATCGCATTCAGTATTAGTGAAATATTTTTAAAATCGAATATTCAGTTTTTAAGTTTACCAAACATACACATTATAAAATTATAATATTAAATAGATGGAGGCAGTAAAGTTTTAATTTTCCAACAAAACATAAATGAAATCTGGGTTTTATTTCGAGAAATTATGGAATTTAACATAATTCTATTCCAAAAAGCTGACTTGTTCTACTAAAAAACAATTTACTAGAAAGATAATTGGATAAATAGCATTAAAAGGTAACATTGGTGTTTAGTTAGAGCAATGACTCGTGACTCTGTAAATGATTGCAAATTGACATGCAGATGAACTGCGTAGGAGGATTGATGAGTTCACTTAACTAGAACCTCTTCTTGCCTGGCTGAACCTTGGTCCTCATTACCGAGAAGTAATCATTGCCTTTTATTGTAGGCATTTCGTTTGTTTGGTCTTGAGTGCATGCATTTTTGATCACTATCTAACCTAAAAGGAACTGACCAAAGATGGGGCATACTAGAAAATGCCTTGAAGAAGTCCGACCATCGTCGAATATTAAGCAAGTACCAACCAATAGCAGGTACTTGCTTAATATTCGCGATTTTTTTAAACGATAAAAGTTTTTTGCGATGTAGTTTTTTAAATTTTAAATAAATATATAAAGAGTCGATGAAAGTGCTAGTCCATATAAATTACATCAGCAAGTCTAGTTAGCTAGTTTATTCCTATAGAGGAACTATGTTTTTTTTTCGTAATGTATTAACTGTCTAACTTTGGGCAAAATGTGTAGGTAAATATCGACTTTACCGTTCATTTAAACATTTTTTAATAACCAAATTAAACTATAAATCTGTACGTTAAAAACGTTTGAGTGTCAGTGAATGATCTCTAACTCAAAGCCCTGTGTCGGTTTCGGCCAATTAACTTCTTTAAAATTAGGCAGGTATCTAAGCAGGTAGATGGTTGGCCCTATCACCTGTTATAAGAACCCCTGGTAATAAGGAGTCTTCCCCCTGTGACACCCGACTGCCTAAAGTGCACGGGGGGCAGGGTAGCTCAGCTAATACCAGACGCACTCTTGTGAAACCACCTGCGGGGCCCACAGGGATCTTTCTGAGCCCCAACTAAAACCTCATGCTTTCGGCCTTTGTTAGTTTGGAGCCGTCTCTGTAGAAATTTAGCGTCGTCAGATAAAGTTCGGGTAGGCTTATTGTATTTCCAGCTTATAGCACAATAGTCTAAACTTCCATAGGATGCGTAGAATCGATTTATCACTATCACAAGCATGACGTTATGTTATTCGGGATAATCCTTCTTTTGCCATTCTAGAACATTAACTTGTTATGTTACAAAGAGCTCATCACCTGTTGATAATGTAATAAAGTAATATAAAAAGATAGGATTCCGTCTGTACTCCCCCGGGCGAGACGGAGCGTTGACGAATTAGCATAATATTAAAATTGTAATTATAGCGCCGACGTAATTATGATGTTGATCGAGCTCGACGTAATAGGGCAGTAACAACAATAGTACAGTGCTAATGAATGAATCGATTATTAACCCGATGAATGAACATCGAGTGACTGTAAAATTTCCCGCAACTGCATTAAATAGGTTCGATATTCGAATGCGCAGGTGGCCGTTCTTTACTACGAATCATTCGTTTACGAATACAAATTGAAGTTTTCGAAATTTCGATAGAAAACGTGATATGGTTTCGCCAATTTATTATATTGCTAGCTTTTGCCCGCGACTTCTTCGGCTTTAAAAGTTGTCTAGACATGTCTAAATAATTGTTGAATTTTCTTAGGAATCAGATGAATTTACTTTCGAATTACCTACAAAGGTTAAACTTTATACACATTATGTTCTTCTTATTATGAGCATAGATATGTATATTATGTGGGTATATAGTAGGTACGCTATCACGTATTTGTAAGCAAGACCTTTTAGTTACCGAATCTTAATTTTCCAAAGGTTTAAGGATCAAAAAAGTCCAACAAAGCGGGTCTAAAAAGCTTGAAGCGTAAAGGTATAGTTTCTTTAATAAATTGCGCGTTTCATGTTCAAAGGGTTTCAGAAACGTTTGGGTTCGTAGAAATAAATACACTATAAATGTAATCACTATTAAAGATAAGGAAAATTTAAGAATAAGTTTTGTTAAAAAAGTGAAAATATTAAGGTTTTAAAATATTATAACGAGTCTATTTCTTAAACTAATTTAATGAGCTTGCGAAGCGAGTGAAGTTATTAGTCTACTGGAGCAATCTGGCGTTTGTATAAATGACTATAACTCGAGAGTCGTTGCTCGGATCGTCGTTATTTAGTAGGCGGCTTAATGAGGCAAAATAAATATAAGTTCGAATATGAGCCAAATCGGTTTAGGGTCCCGAGATACAGGGGTCGCGAGTTCGAAGTTCGGAGAGAAACACTTAATGTTTATAATTATTTCATCGATATTTATGACGAAGTTTCAGGGTAAACATATATTCTGTGTCAGAAAATACAGAACGCGAGATCTACGCTTAAAAAATCGTTGGCAAAAGTTTAGCAATTTGTTGAAAAAAAAAGTTTAATAATTGACATTATTTTAATAACAAGTAGGCGTATACCGTTGACGATAATTTAAACAATGCAATAATTTTGATTTAGTCAAGAAAAAAGTCTTAAAATTAAATTCTGGGACCCTAAAACATTTAAAACGTTTGTGAATGATGAAATTGACTGAGAGTTTCGTATCTTCAGAATCTTTTAAGGCTTTTATCCCTATATATAGAAGTACTAAGCCTTTTACCTTAAAACGGCAGCTACTAAATTACTTTAACACGCGAAATCCGTATTAACATTAAATAAGTTCGATCAGATATACCGTTCTTGCATTGTACAACCGCCATTTGGGTCGACCGCATCGGAACGGGTTCTGTTGGTTTAATGTATTGAATAAGCCATTACTAGCGTTTCTACAGCAATTACAGGTACCCTAAATGGCATGGACTAGGTCTGCTATTTTATAGAGGCTTTGCTCTTGCATTCTTAGCTGATCGTTTTGAGTGAATTCGTGTCTGCCATGTTTAAAACCGTCTTGTGTTATACAGTTTTAATGAATTCGCTTCTTTTGGAGTCCTTTGATCGAGTGTTTTATCTTATACTAAGCAGATGAAACGTATTTCACTAATTATTTAATTGAATACGGTTAAAATTAGTTCGATAAGAATTATTTTCTAATGTTTCTTTGATTATTTATCTGATGTATGAATTACTTGTAGGAGAAGATTTGAAATGGATAAAGTCTTGTGCCTAATTTTGATGCAAGATATCAGTTTATCTATTTTTTTAAAGGACCAGATGAATAGCTTCACTATTTATTTAATATTGGACAAATAAGTTTTTCAGTGTCCATTCTAAGAAACGTAACCACGACGTCAACTTACGATCTTTAATACCTCTATAAAATACACATTGTAGGGAACCTAAAACAGTTTGAACGGATTGGGCTTCAGCGATTTTAATCCCAATCCCATACCTACTATTCATTAAAAATCCTTAAAGTCTATAAAATACAAACCCGAAAGCAGTTGTAAGGCAATGAGCTGTACTTAGTTAGCCTAGTTTATGTCTGTGTGCTTTTGTTTAGACAAACACAGCTACAGCCGGCTTGAGACAAGTTCAACGCACACATCCAACGCATCCTCCCGCGATACGTCCTTCAATTTGCGTGTATTAAAAAAAACTATTGAATATATTTGAATTGAATTCCGTACGCGTCCGTCTGTCTGTTTGTTATTCACGTATGCGCACAAACGTTCGAATGAAGGCGTTTTTGTCAGTGCTCATCGGAATTACCTTGTGGGGACGTGAGACTGGGTTATAAGTAAATACACGAAGTTAAGTTACATACGTATACATATTAATTTGTAGATACTGTCAAAACCTGTTATAACGACTTCGGTTACGACGACTCAATAGTTCATATAAACCCTTAAGTTACCGCCTATAACGACTTTCGCATATAGCGTCCATGTTTATACGGTCTCTTCATATTCTTTATATCTGGTTTCAACTGATTTATTTCACATGTTATATATATGTTTGATATCTTAAAACATATTTTAAGATATAAGATAAGATCTATCGAGCTATGTCAGGTTGTTAAAGTGAAACACACGTGACAGACAGACATACATATATATGACGCAATATATACACGTTATACTTCTTAGTATATAAACCTGCGTCATGTTTATTTATACCCTTTGAACTCGTTCTGTGGATTTGTTTCTGCTAGCGGTTTCGCGAATTTATAAAATTATTGCAGTATAAAGCTAAACTGCAGTTGCATATAATTTAATAACAAGGGTGATATCCCTTCACAAGATTATTTTGAAAAATTATAATCAAGACATGTCAATTTCTGAAAATTAAAGCAACCATTTCTCTTGACAGCTCCAACAGTACACACGAAAACATATTAACACCGTTCGTGTTAATTGACGTTCAAACCAATATAAGAATGTACCGAGCGAGTCAAGTACATTGCCTTTGTAATGACACGAGGAAAGATAATAATGGAAGTGTATAATGGATTGAGGAAGGAAAATTAGTCAATGGCAGTCGGCAGTGGGTCGCTACATCCTCACAATCAGCTGGTGTTACTTTAATAAAATCTCAACAGACAATCGCTTGTTCACCTTAGAACTGGCCGGGCGTACTTCCTCTGAAAGAAGGTTTTTGTTTGGATTTTTTTCTGATTCGGTAGGTACAGCCACATAAAGCTTCACAAGTGCCATATCAATCCTTATGCTGTACAACTTAAAGTCCATAACGTGTATGTGGTTGTGTAACGTACGTTTATTACTTAATATGAATTTGGGAAAAAACGTTTAATTGATCACTCAAGGAAATACAAAGTGAGATAAGATTTGATTGAAATTCAGTGGTGATAATTTTATTTTAAAAATATTATTTGCATTGGCTTCAGGCATACATTAGACACAGGCAGATCAAAGAACCGAGTAAAAGTGACGTCACCTAACTAAAAAATGCTAAAATTTTAGTTGCTATTGTAGATTATTAGATACGAAAAAGCTTAAGTAAGAAATGTATTTGAAAAAAATGAACGTTCTATGAATTTTTATTACTTTCTGGTTGTAATAAATTTATGTTTGTTCGTGCCGACAAGTTTCGTGAAAAAATCAGTTCGATGGCAAAATATCAATACAGCCTGCCTTAAAGGGGGAAACAGAATCGGCGTAATCAGGGGCAGCCCCTTGGGAGGCCGAATAGTTCAAAAGATGTTAGTAATACAACTTCACATGGCCGTGTCTGTCCAAACAGTTCTGCGAAACTCGAGTCGCATCTACACGTCTCTTTACTCAAGTCATTGCCACGTCGCTTAGGTGGGATCGTGACGTCATTTCACGAGGAAGTCAGTGTTTTGTTCTTTTTATCATGCATTAATAAATTTACATATCGGACGAACATTCTACGAATAGTTATATAAATGTAGATATTTTTATTGAAATTTTGCAAGTTAAAGCTACTAAGCTTTAAACTACTTTTTACTAAGCTTTACTAAGTTTTATGGTTGGAAACAGTTGGAACGTCAAACAGAAAACATTCGTGATGTCACTTTTCCACCTTTGAGGTACTTTCTAATTTTACAAATTAACACTTATTACAATTCAAAAATATTTATTTTTCGTTTCAGGTTTGAGCGATGCGCATGAACTTATTACACATAGAAAAAATCAATAAATCAAACCTAGAAAAAAAAGCTCACGACATCACACAAAACAAAGGATTCTCCGAAGAAGCAAATATATGAAGAACCAGAAACAAATATGAACAAGGAACCAACCAGAAACGAAGGAACGTCAACCGAAGAAACGAGAATGAACAAGGGATCTTGGATGAATAAGTAGATCGGTTAATTATCTTTGGTTATCTAGCTGTATGAGTTAGTAGACATCATAAAGCTAGGTTACCGGAGTTAAGTGCCGTCTACTCCAGCGCCATCTACATTGAACGAGACTTCAGATCTCCTGATACGTCACGGTGTGAAACACCTGGATATTTTACAGTTGTTTGATTTATATATGTCTTTAAATGTATTTATATACACTTCTTCTAATGGTAAGGTTTTTCAACCATTAATATGATATACTCAAGTTGATTTCGTAGATGATATTTTTTTAAATAATACATTTAATTTTGACTGCTTAACATATTTTTATATATGCTAGTCTTTTTCGGTACTGTTGTCCAATGTGAAACACGTGTCGGAAAAACTCTTTAAATCAAATCACATGGGGAAAAGAGCAAACCCGGACTTTTTTCCATTAGCAAATTAGAATATTTTTCGAGGCAAAAAATTCGCTAATTGCCTGTTTTTGTCAAATATTCCGATCTCCTTGCAACTTTGGCAGAGGACTTATAAATTATTTATTAAGTCTGTTGAGAACTTAGTTCATATCAGAATCGTCATAATTAATTAGGCTCGAGTGAAAAATATTAATTAAACAAGTTTTGAAGTCAGTGAGAAGGTACGCACGGCACAATCAATAGCTTTTGTGCTCCTAAAAGATTTGAGAATATAGCATTTACGTCAAATTGATTTTATTTTAGCTCTAGGCACAAATTTTGGTGTTTTAAGCAAATTCATGGATCCACCTATTGATTTTATTATATTAAAGAACAAAATCCACAGCTCTTAAAAGATAACAGACAAAATTACTACGGTAAAAACTGACAGCCAATAATGGATCGATATATTATAAGATAGGTTAAGAAATAATTTATGAAGAAATAAAAAGAAGAGAAAGAAATAAATAACCCATCCACAATACATGTATAAATATATCTATCGTCGAAAAATAACGAGTGTATATAGTGTATACACTCGTTATAGGTGTAAAAAGCCAACTGCTACGCTAGAGGTTCTGGGTTCGATCCCCGGCGGGAGCGGGACTTTGTGTTATTTGCAAGACGCATTGTTTCCCTTACCGGTCTTGAATGTTGTATTGTTATCTATGTAGTATATACCATAACGTTGCTTAGAGCCTGCGACACAAGATTATCTTAGTGCAGGGCTGAGTCAATGTGTGTGTCGCGATGTGGTTATTATTATTATTATAACTATTTCTTTCCGTTAAATTATGACATTTCAAAAAGATTTTCATAAAACTGACTCGTCTAAAAACAAGCAATCAGATCCTTATTTACGTCCGTTCTCATTTCTTATTCATGGAAAACAAAAACAAAAGGACAGCCACCCACACGGATGCGCGGAACAAAAATAAAAATACAAGAAGCAATAATTCTTAGTTGACATTTAATTACGAGTCAAACAAGATTTCTGGAGAGTTCCTCCGGCAATCTCTGTCATATCTCCTTCAAATATAAAGCCCTACTATAGGTATTGTTCGAATAACGTTTCAGTTCAAAACTTTTTTGTTAAATTTTATAAAGATTTTGCTTAACATTTTTAGGAAATTGTATGTTATGTATATATAATGAATTTTGTATGTTTTTAAGTTAAATGTCTTTGTTATGTAATTATTTTTTTTTACTTTAGAGGAGGGAGAGTGGAGTTAATAAAACTACTTCAGTATCACTTAATTACCACTAATTTATTAAGACTCAAAATTATAATTATAATCATTATAATACGTGCGACATTGTAACAACTTTTATATATTTATATCATGTCATTGTTCGTGATTAAACAAACCCGAAACTCATATCTTACAAGATTCCGACACTACAATGTCAAAAGCACAAAGCTACATTACCCTTTATGCTATACTAGCGGCTCTCCCCGGCTTCACACGAATGGACATTTGTTTTTAAAACCATTTGGAAGGAAAGAAGAGTATCTTTATGCAGGACACAAGTAGCCCGATGTATTGCGTGCGGCCAGCCACGCCATCACCAGCCACGGCGCGACGGCGGTTCTTTCTCTATTGGATAATAATAAACAAATTATGTTGAGGTGGCTTTAGTGACCGTAGTAAGGGTAAATGGAGCTAATGTTTTTTCCTACTTTATTACTTATATCCCCTTGCGCAGAGCATTGAGATATCTCTTGTTAGATCTATTAATTAATGTTCTTAACTTATGTTGCTTGTTAAAAGGTAGAAAAAGAGCTGTGCACTTTTCCGTAACCCATTCGGTGTTATTTCGTTTCTTTTTAATAGGGAATATGCATGAAATTGAATTTGATTTTTCAATAAATTTATTGCAAAGTATGTAGAAATAGTATATTCACGGTGAAAACAGAATTAGAATTGAACGATAAACCAGGGCGATATAACCATTAAAAGTAAATACATCGATCTCGCTCTTCAGAAAGATCTTTTCTATGGAAGTTGTATGGCGCCCGTGTACTTTGACGTCATTGTACATATCGGATCTCTCTGTCTAACCAACGACTTTGAAGCTTTATAACATAGTTAATAAGTCATATATTTGAGTTAATCAAACGGATTTGTGTATATATGTGGTATTGAATTATAATAAATAAATAAAAATCGTACATATTCGCTATTTCGAACTACGGTTTAAAAAAGGGTATGAATCAATATTCTCTAGGTTGATGCGCAGACTTAGAAAGTGAAACATTAATTACAGAAGAAATTGTGTCCAAAATTAACTTTAAATCCGAACGGTATCGGGATTCCTGTGCTATCATACACATTTTTTTGTTAGTTCTTTTGCTCATAGAAGCGCAGTTCTCGGAGTCTACTGGAACGATTCGGCATTTGTATATTAATGTTTGTTCGACGATATCTCGAGTATCTTTGATTGGATCGTTTGTTTGTTATGATGTTATTTATGTTACTCACATTTCTAAGGTTTATTAATCTTCCTATTATAGACAGCTTTAATGTAAAAATGAACATTTAAAATAAAAGAAAATCTCGGGGCTTGATAGGAAAATTTTAACAAAATCTAAAAATAAATATTGAATATCGGAAAACTAAAGGGGATAGGAATAAAATTGGCATATTTTACCGACCGTACCCTTGTGTGAGCTCCCAAGATGTATCCTTAGGATGAAATGTTTTACTCTAAATACATTTCTACTAAGGCGTTAGAATGCGACTGTCTTTTCGTGTTTTCACCATATAGATTTAGCTATCAAATAAGGTAAAAGCAGATTTACTTGAGCTTTCTGGGGATATTTATTTATTTTATTTAGATAACACATGTCACATTAATGCTGACACATAATAAAAAGTAAGCATTTAATTTATTTATAAATTCAATAAATGCATTTTTAATTTTTTTGGCAGTTCATAGCCACAACGATTATTCACAGCATACGTAATAACTGTGGCTTTGTGTCGGATGTGATTCTTAGTTAAAATAATTGTCGTTGGTAAATCAAAATCTCACGTTCACTAAAGACATAGACAGGATAAAGCTGGTATAAGTGTGTTCACTACGTCAGAGCGAAACATATTTGACCTTCTTACATTTCACCTATGACGTTTCACTAGTAGAACTTATTTACAATGTCTAGCTACGTACAAAAACCTTAGGCCAGGTGCATTTAATTTATCAGCTGATAAATTTATACAGTCATCAGTGGTGTAAGCCGTTCATCTCTTACAAAACTGACGAATTATTTTAGAAACCCTTACGGGCTGGTCCTTGCCTTCGCTAACTTTAGGTTCTAATCAGTAAAATCTGGCTGAAGAACTTTAATGTTTTTTAGGAGGCGGTTAAGGTAGTGGTCCTAACCCTTGCAGGTGGTAAAAAGGAAAACAAAACTAGACATAAAAAAACATTATTCAACATATGAAGTCGCGCGCATTGCTATATTTACAAATTTAGTTGCGATTTTCTTCGGGACAGGGTCATACCTAGTAATAATTTATTGTCTTTGTAAAGGTATATGTATTTTATAAGGGTTTCATTAGAATTTATGTTTCACTAAAATATAAGTGACGTACACATCATGTCTTTTATAAAAGCCGGGATTAAATTCACATTTTGTCACGCCCTTCGGATTCACGCTAAACCCTAAGGCCCTTATTAATGATAAGTTACTGAGCGGACTGAGAAAGCTCTCTACCCTTATAAGTTGGTACTAAGGTAAATAGTGTATTATATGTATTTAAGAGCTTTAGGCACATAATGTTTCCATATATCAGTTTCTATTTAAAAACATTGCTGAAGTTAACATTATATTTAAATAAACTACGTATATTTTTTAATTGCGTATATTTAATTAAATGTTACGAATGTTCCTGTAATTTGATATTACCTGAATAAATTAAAAACAATAATTGCATTCGTAAAAATACAAGGCGCTTTTAAATTTAGGTCAAACATTGTATGGTTTATTGGTTCAGCGCTGTTGTGAAAGTAAAGAAACACACAACCTTATTGTATTTATTTAACAAGATTGATTTATGGATTCCCTATGGGCGGAGATTGTTATCAGGAAAAAAACGAAACAAGTGAAATAATTAAGTTTTACTTTGAGCCAAAAATACATTACGCTTAGTAACAACTTTAACACATTAAAATGCGCATCAACAATTTTAGAAAATATTTTCAACTAGAAACGTTGATTAATAGATTATAAAAATGAAGTGTCTTACTACTCTTACAATCTGCTGACCGCGCACTTTTTCTCGTTACAAGTTGCCTTAATAAATGCCTACTAAGAATAAAGGAATAAATCTCTTGTAATCCCTTTCCAAAATCCTTAATCACTCTACAACAACAAGCAAACACATTAAAATAAACCCTCTACTCTAATCTCATTTCAAAATATCTGACTTTTGTAAAAGTAAGTATCAACATACTAAATGAAATCTCAAGATATTTTTTATTTTGGACCATCATTTGCCTATGAAATACGCACCTGAGATCTTTTTTATTTATCCTAAACAAAATGTTGCTCAATACTAATGTCCTTATCAACTCTAAAATATTGATGACAGTACAAACTTCACTTTTTCATAACATTGATATAAATTTATTATCAAAGATCGAAATTCCTTAAAAAGCCTTTGGGATAGTAAACTTCTGATCTGCAGATAGGTTACCTACTCAATATCCTGATATAATAAAACACAAGGTGTAATTCCTACTGAAGTTTGTGTACGTTTTATTTGCTTTGGTTGGTTTGTTGTGGCCCGATGGGGTTATAAAGTCCATTTTAGGTTCCAAATGAACTTACCTATAAGGTAAACGCAAACACTTTTCGAGCCTTGGGAACAGAGTTTTGGTATGTTAGCATTTACATGTAAAATAATTTACCTATTACGAAGTCTTAAGCATTTACCGTATAAAGTAATTTATTAAATATTTGCTTCGAAACTCGCTTTTATTAGATAAATTCTTCGGCGCCTGTTTTAAAGTGCCATCCATCCACCTGAAATAACTTTTGCATAAATTTATTAATCGGCGTCGAAAACATTTTAGACTGATGTCTGTGTCGTACAAAATGTATAGATATTTAAATATGATACTTTTTACTCCTTTTCCAAGACATTTTAAGTATTGTTTATGTGTTTATATATCAAAACAAAATTCTACTCACCCAAAATAATTAGAAAGCAGAGAGCAAATAATCATTTAATTTGGTACACGGCATTTAATGACCTGGAGGTATTTGTTGAAAGTACAGGAAAGACATTTGATAAAAATTAAAATCACGAACGTAATTTTCTAGTAAAGTGACTAGTATATAGGTTTAAAGAAGAGTATAAAGAAGCTACTTACACTTGACGATTTCCACGTATCATTGAAGCAATAAAGTGGATCGTCTACGTCGACAGCACTCTGCGACACGGATACACTTTCGACCAATTCAGAACGAACACTAAACACATCACAATACACCTAAATAACTTTATCTTTTACAATTACACACGAGCTTTTATCCACGACTTGGTCATTATTGAAATTTCCTTCGAAATTGAATCAACTTCTTCAATTTATAAAGAAAAAAATATTGATATTATAAATTGCTTTTAAAAAAGGAACGTTAATCGAATAAGGTAGAAGAAGAAGTTGGATTTCGCAATGGTAATTCTATTAATTATAATTATCTCTACATGCGTAAGTAAATCGGGGGATCGGGGAGACGACCAGATGACTCAGGTGCCAACCCTAGAAATTTGGGTTAAAACTTTAACTAGTAAATTATCTAAAACTGGGTATTCCTGCATTCTGATGATTAGAGTACAAGGCTTTATCAGCTAAAAAGTACCCCTATGCCTAACATCCTATTTTCAATAAACGTCACTCTATCTCTGGCTGTAAGGGTTTAAATTTTTTTGTTAACGATATGAGCGTCCTCACGTACTTGTGTTTTTTATAAAATTATATAAATTCTCTTAAGTAATAGTTTCCGTATCGTTTGTCATATCCAGTCGCTCTCGTGTATTGTATTGCCTGTGTCGCGTTGCATGCAGCATCCGCCTCATCTGTAGAGCTCCCGGATGAAATCTTGCCAGCACGATGAAAGAGCAAATCTTGTTTCTTATTTATTTATCGATTGCCTCATAAATACTGCACGTCTGCGTTCGACTAGCTACACTATTCGGATATTTCTGTTGGATTTTTTAAAAGAGATAGAAAATAGTTTTTTGATTTATGCTATGTTTAGGTATGTTTTTTGTTTAAATCGCATCTGGTTTAGAATTATCTGTTGCATTTTGAAAACGAGAAATGAAATACTTTTTGCACCTTTTGGATATGTCGAGTTTTCCTCACTTAAATTGCAGCGAAGAAATTTTAAGCTACGGTACAGCATAGCTAAAAATGTTAGGATTACGTTAAAAGTTCGTTTAGGAACACAGGTTTTGGATGAAAGCAGAAAATAGAGTAAACAAAAGCTCATTTATGTACTTCAGTTTTAGGATAAAACAACACGGAAAATTCACATTTATGAAAACTTTTACGTCGCTCCATTTTTTAAAGAAAAACGTCACGAATGACGTATCAGCGGCGAGTGACAGTCGCGCATGCTACGTTCCTAACTCATCCGAAATTTAATGTCAGTGAAAATCAAAATCAAAATTACTTTATTCCGCCAACTTTAAAAAATTGTTGGGCAAATATCGGCATGAAACCCCAGATTCTAAATAAGTATATAAAAATATATATATTTGATTTGTACATGTTAATATTTTAATACATCTTACAGTGTAGGGTAACAGAATGCGATAAAGCGCATATCGCAATAAGCGAATTAAAATTTCGAAATTATTTATAAATTACGTCTTGTGACAAAACAAAAAGTACCATACTAGCCCATAACATACATCTATCTAGTTTTAAACTAATTTATTTTGAGTAGTTCATAATTAGTAAATTATATCTTTGAGTACGTTGCTAAAGTTCACTGAAACATTGAATGAAGCTTCAATTCTGTAGTCTCTATTTTGTGAGGATATCGTTACAATAATTACCTACCTACCTTCCTACCTACAACGGTTACAATGGTTAGGGACCTACAATCTGCCTATAGCTGCAATCCTCAACCTGCGGCCCAATTGACGCATTCGGCCCGCAAGGCCTTTGAGATTGGCCCATTTAGAGTATTAAAATTACTGTAAACCTCTTAAAATTTTGCGTCAAGAGAAGCTGTGTACAGAAAACATTGTTCCCTAAAGTTTTTTCATCACGAAAATGCTTTGAATTCAGTAAGTTCAAGTCAGTTTTTAAATAAAAATATGTCAGAAAATCTGAGCTTTTTTTGCGGCCCGTGGTCTATAAGCTACAGTACTCGTAAGCTACAACTTTAATCAAGCTGGAAATAATCTTGTATGTCACTTTAATTTGAAAAAAAAAAACTAAAACGTAACAAAACTCTTTTTTGAATTACCTCCATTAGTTAGTGATACGCCACTGTAATTTCCTTTAGTTCGAAGCCTTCAATGCTGAGTGCTCCAAATTGAGATTAGCCAATAAATCGGTCGGGAAGCGGCGAAGATCAGAGAGCCCTTTGTCCTTACCCGGACCGGTTACCCGGGCGATCTTTTCCGGAAATTTCCGGAAAATAGTCAATTTGATTTCGCCCCTTTCTTGCCCTAATCACTTGATGAAGTTGACCTCTTGTTGAGTGAAATTGCTGAGATGCCCTTTGGGTAAGAATCGCCGCTTTCTTACTCAACTTTATTGTATTATAAGCGTTTTATTTAGTTACTTAGGTAAAGGTAACGACGAAAACTTTTACAATGTTTAAACTAAAATGACTAAATTAAATTGATCACTTATTACCTAGACAATGCAAAAAAAAAAAAATCAATTAAAAAAAAGTACAGAAGTACATTAAAAAACATAATAACTGATATCAAACCTTGTTATCTAGAAATTAGCCCGGGATGCTGTCTCGCTGACGGTCTGACGTCGGCATTGGATGCGAACCACAAAGCCACGATAAGGCGGCTGCGGATGACTTCTATCAGATATCACTCCGCGACTGTCCTCGACTGTCTAACAGTCAACTGCAATGCCTAAACCTCGGTGGACCAGTGTATTTTATCAATCCTCAGCCTTTACAGCTCAAATCGAATTTTAAATCAATTTCAATAGTTAAAATGTGTATTTTTATAATACATTTAAGAAGTGTCAAAGATTTTTATATTTGTTACTCGGCCACTCTTTAGTCATTGAACTTATTTAAATGTTTAGTTGAATTGCATTATAGTTTATATATACATGTTTAAAGTTACAAAATAAAAAGAATTAGAAATATTTAAGACATTGAAAAAAAAACGGTAAAGATGTAGATTTGAAGGTGCAAAAACACCGTTATTCACGAATATAAAGTTAAAGTTTCCCTTTCTGTAGTTTTAAATCATTTTCTTTTTCAATAGTTTATATTACTTTTTATGTTTCACCAGCTCTTGCTTCAATAAATAATTAGTTTTAAAAACTCCGTTTTGAACTGAAAACAACGTCGGCTGCAAACCGTTTTCATTAAGAGGCAACACTCCAATTTATAACCATCACCAAGTTCTTCGTTAATCATTAGTTTGTATACGTTTTTACCTTAAGAACTATATTAAAAATAAAAAAATCCTAGTACACATGTTCACGTCCAATGTACATGTACAGATATAAGGTACATACCTTGACTGTAGAACTAAATATATCCGTTTAGGAATATAAATCCATTTGGGAGCCAGGCTTACTGAAACATGCCTCAAAAACACTGAAACATTCGAGTCTATTTATATATCCATGCGTCCAAATTTCATACGAAACAATTTAAATTATCAAGAAAAAACATGATGGCAAAATTTTACCAAGTTTTTAATTCAAACCTAATTCTTTACACAAACAAACGGAAAAGGACGTGAAATTCAAAAATTTACATAAAACCAGCTTTTCCCCTCCATTACGGTACGTCTGGTAAACATATTCTTTGAATAAATATTTCCCCAAGTTTTTCTGTTTTAAAAGGTTGGTTACACGAAGTAAGTACAGTGTTCAGCCCCTTCAGTGTTCAATACTGAGCCGAGTACACTCTCTAGCTCACTAATGATTACCTACCAGACTGAGAGTACTCCGCCCGCCCAGTACAGTTGATCGGGAATAGAACATTATTTTACTGTCTGGTCACTTGCTTTGTGTAATCGGTTCTTAAGAATTTGCGAAATTGTGTCAAATGTTAAATTCTTGAATGTTGAATTCCATGATTTGAAGAAATCTAGAAATCATGTCTCATTTCGTAAATCCACTTATATATTTCTAAATCAAGTTCCGGAAAAAATCTGGAAAAACCGAATTTGACTTTGAAAAAATCGAAGACTTTCTTTTTCTTTGACATTTGTATAATCAAACACGAAGCGGGATAAGTAGGAAGATTTAACTTTAAACATTGCAGATATAAATGACCTTGGCGGCAGGTTTAAGAGGACGCAAAAATCCAAAAAGTAGGGCGCTAAAATCCAACATCTATTTCTAAAAAAAAGTTGGTCACCAGCGAAAAAAGGCAGCGAAGGGCGCCACTGCAAGGATTTGCTATGGTTCAAAAAAGTCGTAGATCCGTGGCTGGAAATAAATATAAATAACAAACCCTGCGTAATAACTTTTTTGAATGAATAAAATTTGAATGTGTCGCATCAATTTTTGATGTTTACTTCAATCCTCCAAACGGAATGGATGTCTCGACACTAACGCCCCTGCGACTACCTTTCAAATTAATCTAATTTATTTCAAGTGGGTTGATGTTTATTTAATGTGACATCTCATTCTAGTGTACCGAGAGCCTGTGGGAGGATGAGGGGGGGGGGAGTGTCAAGAAGATCAAAATTGTACATGAGAGAAGCAAACACAAAATTAGAACGGTATAGTAATTGAAAAAATTATACTAATAAAACTAAACTAAACAATATCAAAAGTAAAGAAAACATATTTGTTCAAACGGAATGACTTTTAAAACGTGTAGATTTGATCTCATAGATCTAATTTAAACAACAAGGTCCTATTATCTATTCATCCTATTTTCAAACCGATCCCAAATACAACATTATGAAATGTTGATAATTACGGTGAAAGATGAAAAAAATTACTCGTAGGTATATCGAAAAATTTATACCCCGTATAAATGCTAGCAACAAACACTTCTGTTGAAATTTTCTAAAATGTACGCATTGAATGCATTGAATTCTATTTTTGGACAAGTCTGGAATCAATTCCATTGTGAAAACTAAATAACTTTAAAAAAGTACATGGTGCTTACTAAGTCAATTTTTAATGCACCCACATCGTACCAAAAGTACGAATCCGTATACCAGTGTTTAATGAATAGAGGCCAGTTAAGTAATTAGTGATTGGTAATACCAAAGCGTTCGTAATTAGTTCTGAACCCGAGTCAATAATTAAAAGGTTCTACAATGAGCGCCGAATTCGAGCAAGAAGAGAGTCCAGAGAGAACTTCAGATAGAGTTTAATCTCAACTGGTGCACATTAAGCAAAAAACTTTTGGTACAGAGCCAACAAAAAAGTGATTAATATAGGAATAAATATAAGTCATAATGGGTATCTTATAATTTTCACTCCTAATAAGAGAAACTTTCTCTACGAAGATGTGTTCCCTGAGGAATACAACTTCTATGTTCAATTGAGGAGTAACTAGGCGTTTTCTAGGCAAGCATGTTCCATTTTTGGCTGCGTCGTCACTATCAGGAGAATTCGTGATGTTATTTTTAGTATGAGAGATTTTTTCTAAAACAAGCATAACAGGCATTTGACATGTAACACAAAAAAAAACTTTGTTAAAATTTAACGGGCAGAAAGCCATAATGCATAGATATTTTGTCCTGACTCAATTGGATCACAACTTGTTTAAATTTGTATTTTATTTAGGATTGTTATATTTTCTCGTATTCAGCGAGCAATGAACAAAAACTAAAATAGTGTTACTCGCAAAACTAACTTGTAAATTACAAATGTGCCGGTATGTTTATATAAAAGGGATAGAAGGGTTGGTGTAATAAATAATTAAGAAGACAAACACAATTGTTGTTTCAATGTAGCTAGAGACCAGTTGGACTGACTAAATATTGTTTAAACAAACAAACTTAATGTAGTATATACCTAATTATTAACATAGTCTTTATATTCAATGAGAATTCTACATTCAGCTGTTTAAATTAACTAATAGTTAATATTCACCTTTGGACAGGAGTCACGGATTGTCTGGTCCAGTGTTTTTAGTTATATGCTAACTTTGTTATTGTAACATTTGAAAATCACATGATATGATCATAGAATATACTAGGATGAACTTATCTATGTAGTTTATACCATGTCGTTGCTTCGTTCCTGCGATAAAAGATTGTCCTAGTGCATGGCTGAGTCAATGTGTGTGTGTGATGCGGTTATTATTATAGGTTCCTCTTTTGTATTAGTGGGAACGGTTCAAGAAAAAAACAAAGTCTCCAGCGCGATAGTGCCTCACTGCCGTGACCAGGATTCGAACCTGGGTTACTACGGCCACAACGTAGGGTCCTGACCACTAGACGATCACGGCTGTCGGAGCTGCTGACTGGTACAGCTTAATTCTGGTGTACAATCGAAGTTATCAGCTGAAACTAGAGCACTTTCACTCAATCAACTCTTACGCAGGCCCGCGAGGTCGATGTGATGTAGTTCGGTGACAAGGTGGTATAGTTAGCGTTTGTTAATTTAACTACCGTACCTTTTTGCAGAAACGTAAATAAATAGTCCACGAGTTTAATTTAAAAACTAAGAACATGTTTTCGACTTAGTTTATTTTCTATTTTAATTTTAAACGACATATACGACATGGTTTGCTCGGCCATTTCTACAGGTCTGGGACTTTAAAGAAGATTGATTTCCATTTGAACGAACATTGCTATACCGGTTATTGAAATAAGGTGATAACATGTAATCTTAAACATACTCATTGATTTTTTTTAAATCCCTAATACTCCCAAGAACGTGATATACATTTCTTTTCGTACATACAAACAGTTCAGCTAAGGTATAAATTATGTTAATTCTCATATTTTACGATGGTATACTTAGATAAATGTATCAATTCAAAACGTGTTAAAGTAATTAATTATATACCATGATTGTAAATAAAGGTGTATGATAGACTAGCCAAACTCCAGTGGTGCCGTTTTACGAATTGTCACTCGCTCAGTCAAATATGGATATGTATATTATACGATCACTCTTTGTGTTCGTTACAAAAATAGATAAATTTGCAGATCATAGTCGAACACGAACGCTCAAAGCACATTCGTTCATGGGTAATTTGGTGCACACTACTCGAATTTGTTCTCTCCTCGTGCTCGGCTCGTTTAGTGTAGACGTATCTTAAGAGATTACTATCCTTTGATTGACTCTCTATTAACGTCGAAAGATTGTCTAGCTCCTTAATTTTCTATTAAGTTGTAACCACTCAACTCACTTTGAGTGGGCTGCTGTAGCTTTCTGGGCAGGTGTGATTAACCTCAAACCACATCTAATTAGACGTCAGGTTTGATTAATTGGCATTGAAACCAAAGGTTTGGTACCTATCCAAATAAGAAAACTTACTTCATTATTCTTCCTAATAATATAAATTCGAATGCTTGTAAGGATGCATGGATGAATGGACGCAAAAATTCCTGAATGGCAATAATCTAGCTTATACATCAGAACAACACATATGCCATTATTAATGAAGACATTGTGTGAATTATCCAAAATCCTGTTAGAACCATTTTCGACTTAGATATAAAAACGGAAAACCCCACCGACCCAATATGAACACCATGTTTAACAGAAACTTTGTCACTGTTTCCGCTTAGTCTCAACGATTTATAATTTAAGATATAGGGATAAGGAAATAGGCTAACTAATTATCTATACATTTTTTGAACTAATGCAACTCGTAATACCCATTAAAAATAATTGTGTTTTTTAGGAAATGTTTATTATTTTTGGCAATAAAAGTTAAATTGCCATTTGATATCATAGTATGTATTTCATGAAATGAAAATTTTAAAGGCTTGTCACGTTTTGGTTGCTTGATTCGTTGCAAAACTTTGACGCTTCATTTTCAGAAATACTTGAAACTTTTTTAATTCGGTTCAATTAAAGTTTCTAGCAGCAGTTTTATTCAGTTTGTTTCATCTTTGTCTTGTCACCACACTGACGGTATTTTCCTCCAGTTGCAAATCCAATGAAGTAAAAATTGCTTTAAGTTTAATTTGATTAACCTAAAAGTCAAATGCTTATAAATTACATCGGATTTATTAAATTGAATCTATTTAAATAGAATTTGAAATTTTGGTAAATCTGTTTAAATAATAAAATTTAAACACGATTAAAAAAGTGTTTTTAATGTCTAATGAAAATGGATGAGAAGTAGAGAATACTGAGTAAACTTAGCAAAACAATGCGCGACAGTGCGTCACTGCCGTGACCAGGATTCGAACCTGGGTTACTACGGCCACAACGTAGGGTCCTAACCATTAGACGATCACGGCTGTCGGAGCTGCTGAAGGTTTGATATAAAATTTAAAAGTATTTCGAACTAAAACTGGTCCATTCACTTTCAGTTACACAATCCGTCGCGGCCTGCGCACGCGATACCGTAAAAGTGACAAAAACTTTTTACTCGCTATTTGAAAGTAGTCTACAGCATTAGCAAAAAGTAAAAGGCTTTTGTATATGCAGGGTGTTAAATGGGGCTCATAGTAATTTAATTAATGTTTATATGTTGTGATATTTTAGCCGCTATAGAAATACGTACCCTGTGAAATTTTCAACTGTATCTACACAGTAGGATGTACTTAATTGTACTTAATACTGACAGATGAACGAATAGCGAAAACTTAGTACTAGGGTCCTGTTGGCACCCAGTGCCTACGGAACCATAAAATGAAATTATATTGTTAAGCCAATGAATTAATTAACAAGTTAGCCTAAACGTCTACGCTTTTGTCAGATAAGGCAAGGTGAGGACCTTGGTTGGAGGCAGCTGATCTGAAAGACCTATAGCTTGTCTACTCATTTTCGCATCAGCTAATAAGATTCTCTGTATGTCACTATTACCAAGATATCTTTTATAAATGAAAAACATTCTACATTTATTTTAATTTGATTAATGACATACCTAAAACTTTTCTTTCTGTAAACAGTTTTGTATTTTCCTAACTTTACGATAACATAAAACTTTACTTTAACAGTAAGCGACCACGAGTGGGTATATTGTAGTGCTATGCTACTCTTCATTATTATTCTACAAAGTAAATAAACATTTCGAAATGCAAATTCCCACAAAATCCAAGCAAAAGTTTTCCGGGAATTGACAACAGAACGCTGACACGAACAAGATTTATTAAGGCGCCTAATTCTGTCGTGGTTATAAAAACTTGCCCAATTCTAGCTAATTTAAATTGACAGTTGCATTTGGCGCTAGTGTCGCGTTAAACCAACCAACAATAATAGGGAAATACATAAATCAATTCGCACACACGCAAACGTAACTTTGTCGGATTATGTTCAGCAAAATTTCCCATGTTGAAATACGGTGAAAAGTTGATTGATGTTCCGACGTTACAAATGTTGGAGTTATATTTGTCTTCCGCAATTAAAGCTTAACTTTACTTAGCTACTTCAATTATTGAAGATTGTATTAAAGTAATAACTGAAATTTAACTTTTTAACAAAATAAAACAGGAACAAGGAAGCTGTTTGGCTCCATTTATTATTTAAATTCATTAGCAAATTCGAAACACAACCCTTAATGTTAGACTTCTTATTTTAAGTTAAATAAATGATTTAAGGGCTTAATGTAACATCATTTATAATGAACGGCATTTAATAATAAATTGATATAAACTAGACAATAAACTTGCTCGCACAACATATTAGTCACTTACTTATTAATAGTCACATGGCACTTACTTATTCAGTCGTAACACTATTACAAATAACAAATAATACCAACAGTAAGTAGTTAAGTAGGCCCAAACTCTACTCAATTATTTACAAAACGTACTTGATAATCTCCAGCAAGGCGTCGCAAGAGAAAATAAGCTCTGAATGACTTGCTGTTCAAGTGATCATCTTATTTCTAATGTCTATGACAAATGTTTGTTGTGATGCATGAAGATCTTGCTTAATTATTCTTTTATGAAGCAATGTATGAACTGCCCACTTCCCTCTTTCGTTATACTATTTGGGAGATTACTTGGACCTCTTCCAGTTGAGATTACTGATAGATATGCTACTAAACGAGGATACTCTTCTGCTGACATTTACTTACGAAAACCTTCAGTTTGTATCAAAATCAAAATAGCTTTATTCCGTTAACATTTAAAAAAGCTTCAAATCGTCAAATGACTTTTAATTTTCTTCAAAATGACTCGACCACCACCGATTCGGAAAATT
Source organism: Choreutis nemorana (assembly GCA_949316135.1). Taxonomy (NCBI): domain Eukaryota; kingdom Metazoa; phylum Arthropoda; class Insecta; order Lepidoptera; family Choreutidae; genus Choreutis; species Choreutis nemorana. The sequence continues at coordinate 10,338,535 of OX438598.1, forward strand.
TATGTCTGGGAATATGCTGGCGAAATAACCCAGATTCAGTCATTTAGTATAGCTTAGTGTCATTCGTGCCCTTGAATAACGTGCTAAGAGCTGCAGGTAGCATGCTTCAAAAGCTAAATATTAAGAATTTTTATGCAAGCATGCTCTTATCTTAATAATATTAAGAATTTATTTGCAAAAAAACCCTTTGGACATTTTAAATTGACAAATTACACCGAAATGGGTTGTTTATTATGGTTGGTTCTTTACATTGTCTTACTCTAACTAAGACGAACTTGTACTAAGGAGTTATTAGTTTTCCATTCACAAAACTTTATATCAGCTATACTCTAAGTGTGTTCCGCGGAACCCTAGGGTTCCGTGATACCTCTGTCGGGGTTCCGCAAGAATTTAGAAAAAAAAAATCAAAACACCTCACTCTGGTCGCTCCGTGGCTGCGCGGACTCCGCGGCCGCGCGGAGACAAAACGCTATGAACGGTATTTATTTATTTAGACTGGACGCCGAAGCTGATATGAGACTCCAACTTTCTTCCATCAAACCTGATATCAACCAATTTATGAAAAATAAAAATAGTTTCATACCTCCCACTAGTTAGATTCTTAATTTTTTAATGTTTTCTATTATTGTCCTTGCCAAGTGGTGAAGTAAATAAAAATTAGTAACTGTTACATTGTACTTTTATTATGCTGATTAATAAAGAATACACCATCCATCAAGTATTTTGCTTCCCAAAAGGGTTCCGTCATTAAAAAAGTTTGAGAACCACTGCTTTATATAAATACAACCAACAATTAAGTGAGCACTTGTTTTGTAATTAAGTGAGCACTTATACTACTTGTTTTGTCTTTAAGGTAAAAAATTGGTTCAGCGAAAGGTGATATTGTTTGCATTTACATCAAAATAAGACAAATGTTATTTGCATACAAGTTTATATTTAGAACTTTATTCTTCAAGTAGATAATTTGATGCGAGTTCATTATCTTTATAAAGTACTTACCTTATCTCCACGGACGGTCGGAGTTGCCATCATTTGTCAGTGTTGACATTTTTAATACCCTAGGGGTCTGTCCAGAACTGTTAAAACATTAGGACAACCGCACCCGAGACCTACAAGTGTTTTTTTTTTGGTATGGTAATATAGAGAACTAATGTCGTTATTTTGTTTTGTACTTGCACGGTAAAATACATTTCTATTAAATTTTACTGAAGAAATAATTTTCAGGAGAAATAACACAGAAGCATCATCATCTTAACACTACTATTTAAATAGATAATCTTAGGTTTAATTTTTTCCGTTGTGATATTCAAGTTAGCTTGAACTGTGCGTTTAAATTAATAATTGATTATAATTTTCCTTATTCGACATTTGTGACTTTTATTTATTAAATCGTAGCTTTTTTAAAATACATCTGTACCAATATGGTAGAACATGTCGTACTAATTAAATTTTATTGTCAAAACAACTGCATGTATCTCATTCATGTTCAAGAAATAAATAGATTTTGAATTTGAATCATTTTTGTGTTATTTTTCGGAGCCTGTGTTTCGAATAGTAATAGTTATTTTGTATAAATCAATTAATATGCTACAAAACTACATCAACACATCGAAATTGATTATGTCTTGAACTCTAAACTGTCTTGTAATTCAATAATTAAGCATTAAAATCTCAACCAAAAATGAAATGAAAATATTATCTGCCACTTCATACATTATACACATATCAGAGACTTTGAAACGAACTAACTAGTAACAAGTAGAGATGTAGTCAAACTTTTCAATATAGGTTATACTCCACAACTTTAATGGGTCAACAGTTGACCGGTCAACCCCGCCGGGTCTGCGTCGGGTCTAATTTCTCTAGAACGTTCTCTACCCGTTTTAAAAACCAATTATAAAATATAAGCTGAAAAACGGTAATTTAATTAACAAGAAGGTTCGGGTTACGTCTTTACGGTCAAAATGAAATATGGGAGCTTGGAATTTTTAACAATGTTAATTTGACTTTAAAAATATTTAATTACTTAAATTTTGAAAAAAATATTTGAAAAGAAGTCCATAGATTTGTAAATTAGGTTAAACTTGACAAGCTTGTAACGTTTATGAATTTTGATCTTTATATTTCCTTAGTGTTTAAGGGATTCAAATATTTATCCGGTGTCTAGCAACTACCGAGTACGAGTGATACCTCAAGCTTTGGAAGCACGAATACCGCCTAGTGCCAACGGACAGTCAGCCAACCAAACCATCAATTTTTTCTCACGAAATCTAAGTATTCTCAACAGCAAATACCAAATATACGCTTCAGGTCCTACGTTTATAGCAATAGTGTTATTGTAAAACTATAATTTTTAGAAACGTAGAAAAGTTTGCAACAGTATGGAATCAGGAATGAACAACGAAAACAAAGTTCTCGTAGTGAATAGCTGCATGTTTCATGAGGAAACTATGAAGCTGTGTAACAAAGCGGAGCCACAGTAAAACTCATTTGTTTTACGGTTTTAGTAAAATCAACTCAGTTTGTTTAAGAGATTATTTTTAAATACAGTTTGTTATGAACAAGTAGATACATTTTGTTTGATTTAAATGTTGTTAATTCAGTTTGAAATAAAATAAGTTAAGCAGCCAGTAGTTCTACAGAATTATCTATTGGTCGGACAGTCACTCCCTCTGCATTTTTCTACATCCTCATATAAAATTGATGACTTTTTCGAGAAACATTAATTGGGAGAGGGCTGAACTTCCCTTACGCTGAGTTTTAAAAGTATGGGATATAAAAGTATGGGTGACTGGACTGAATCTGCCAGTGTATTGAAGTTCCGATCATGGCGGTGTTGGATGGTCCTCCATCCTCCAAAATTTATACTTTTTTTGTTTACTAAATCCATTGATTTGGGAATTCATGTTACACTTTACAAGTATGTACAATTTAAGAAATAGGTACAAGTTAGTCTAAAAAATCGAACTTGAAATGAACCGCCAGTAGTGGATAATCAAGCTTCGCATTTTATAAATTCGTCCCAAAGAGGTTACATGCTTTAATTTAAATGAATTCAGTCCAGTTAAGTGTGTATGGAATGGAATCTGCTTACCATCATAGATAGGCAATATATACGCTCTTATTAATAAATAGATGGCGCCATTGGAATTGGTTCATGCGAGCTTCTGCATAGTGAAGAATTTCATGGACTACCGACCGATAAATAAACATTGCAGCTGGCCGAGATCTAATGAGTTCTTTATTTAATTTAAAAATACTATGTTATGGAAGCTATGATTGCTCCAGATTGTAATCAATACATGTCTCACACAAACATGTGTTATTTTGAAAGAGAAAAAAAATCTAAGAATATTAAATTGACGATACGTTACTGAACGTTTAAAAACAATTATTTATCACATAGGCACTTTTTTCAGTTTTTCTCTGATGTCCTACTTCCGTATATACTTTTACGTAAACATTATTTAAGGAAACTCTTTTTTACCTTCCAACGCGTAAATGGAAATTCATTACAATTTTTCCTCGAAAACATTTCCCGTTGAAAAAGATTTAAGAATAATAAGATTGTTATGTAAGCAGATATGACTGAAATAATCAGTCTTTCTGTCTTATTTATTGCCTTTATTTAAATAATGAGCAAGGGAATCCTTTCAGGAATATAACTAACTTGTAAATTGCGCTCCCCTGTGTTTTTCATGTGCGTGTGGATTGATACCCCTTTTGAACTCCCGACTCAGAAGTTCTCAGAATTGTTTCCTAATATTTTTCAATGTAAGGTAAAAATTGTGAAAATTATCATTATGAGATCATTAAGAAAATCGCTTTGAATCACCATACTGGATCAAATAGGCACTGCCTGGAACTAAACTTTTTACTAACTAGGCAATAATTGACACTTTTAGCCTTCTTTTAGACGTCCTTTGATTTCATTGGAAAATGTCCCCTCCATAAACATTATTTTGCGATTGCCGAACCGGGGTGGTCGGTTCGTGTCTTTCGTTATAAGTTTTACAACACTGCGAAACCGATTTAGACCAGTCCGTTTACTACAGGCAAAGGAGACATCTACAAACGCTGGTGGGTCTACGCTATACGAGGGTGAGCGGAGCCTCTATACGTATTATTGTTTACGGTTAAGTATAGAGTTTATGAACTTAAAAAGAACCTCCAACACCCAAAATCCATTCGCCAGTTCTCGCTTAGTTTTTGCTGATAAGACTCCAGAGCCAATGAAATAACTGGTACAAGAGGACCTCTGCATGGGCAATGCATTGGTGTTGCACTTGTCGTTCGTTTGCCATCAAGGACATCAATAGGCGATTGTATCAATTCCATCAGTAGTACTGTCTGCTTATTTGCTTATGACGTTATCTCTGTTCACACGGCATCCATTTTACAATAGTTTACTATATCAATTTACTGGCAGTCGGGATAGAATACGTATTTGTTGATAGACTGCGGGAAGGTAAAATCGTGTATAGGTTGTCTTTACTAGCTTATGTTATGTTATGTTGAAAATTGGATTTGTTCGTAAGCCTCCCAGAGCGTCACCTCATGAGAGGATATACCAGCTTTATAGGCCGTGTGTTATTTATTTTGCGAAAGTTTTTCAATTTAAAAAGTTGTTCCACCGAAAATATATAACAGTGAATTTTGACTCTCTTTTCAGGAACCTCAACGGTGTTATACGAATACTGTTTATTTAGAAAAGAGTGCAAATGTACTTTCTTTTTGAAGTTTCTTTATACTGAATAGATCAAAGCATATTTAAATTTAGATTGAGGGTTCGAGTCTCGGGTTGCCGTTAGTTGTAGCTTCCATGTTCCTCATTGTGCCCGGAAGTGCCGACAGATTCGCAACCTGTCGCACTGGGGCTCGAAAAACTGGGGAGGAAAAGCGGTGTTTTGGTAAACACTGCCTCACTATTTGACGACCTCAGTGGCGCAGTGGTGTAAACAGCCGACTGCTACGATAGAGGGTCAGGGTTTGAATCCCGGCGGGGGCGGGAATTTGTGTTATTTGTAAGACACATTGTTTCGCTTACCGGTCATGGATGTTGTATTCTTATCTATATAGTATATACCATATCGTTGCTTAGTTCCTGTGACACAAGTTCATACGATACTTAATGGAGGGCTGAGTCAATGTGTGTGTCGTGATGTGGTTATTATTATTATAATTATTACTGCATTTCACAAGTTAATGTTGAGTCCCAGTGTACCTCTGCCTACCCCTCTCGAGGGCTTAATTACAGCGTGAGTTTATGTTCAGTTGAGTTCAAAACTCTAAAGTAAGAAAGACATAGCACATTGGTATAATTATGTCAAAAACAATGGAAAATAGCATTTTCTACGTATATAACATTCTACGGATATGATTTATACGAGCAGAGAGCTATCAAATTATAAAATTTACTTTTAAAGTTCATCATTATCATCAACATGATTAAAACTTAGCAAATACGCATTCAGAACAAGACTACCTTACATGATTAATTCAAATTAATTAAGTCTGAGGTTTGTACTGATTTAGTTTCTATTTTATACGATGGATGCTAAACAATATAACAACAAAATTATTTATGAAACAATCCTGCAATAATCAACATTCAGGTATACAAAACCTCATTAGTTTGATACGATTGTTTATTAATGTACCTTTTGTTATTATAATCTTATGAATATTATATTAATTCAATGATAGAGTATTGTTTTCATTGCATTGTTTAAATGCTATCATGAAATCGGTTTCAGAAATGGGCAAATAAAACAGCTTGTATAATGTGCCAGGACTGTTCCATATCCCAAGTTTCATTAGCAATGAATCCATTTGTTACAATGCCCATTCATTTATTATATAGTTGTATAAGTAATTAATGCTTCTAAGACCACCCTCTTGTCCAATTTCTAGTGTGCCGAAATAACCATTCTTCTATTCAGAAACATTTGTCGTATTTATTTCATTCGTACATTTTGTAGACAAATTCATGATCTCTATATTACATTTTTCAACTTTAGTCATCCAGGGAGGCTTGCCAAATTGATTGTTTAGGCATACACAAATGGTAAAAAAAACATTAAATAAAATTCAAGGAAGTATTCAGACATATCCAAATGGATCGGTAACGTCGCTTTTATGTATGAAGAAAAAAATACAATAATACGTTTGGCGAAGCCTTAGGATCTCAGTCTGTTTCAGTTTTCAGGGAGTTTCAGCGGTTGACGCAGTGTGACCGCGGCCGCCGACGGGACCGCACGTGTGCACCACCCTTAAACGACGCGATAGTAAACATTGCACGTAAACAAAGTCACATCAAACCTCTACAACTCTACCTTTAAACCATAGATTTATATCTTTTTACTATCAAAATTATAAGTGTAACTTCTATATATTTCTTCTATAAACATTCCTGATTAACTTGGGACAACTTTGATGTATTCATGTTTATGAGTGTTACGTATGTCAGTTTATGCTTTTAATCATGTGTGTAATGAAAATGGACACGATAATTGTGGATTAGAGATTTTGGAAGGAGATATCTCTGATGAATATGTGGTGAGTTCATAATAATATATTTTTTTAGATAATTTACTAAAATTGCCTCCTCCTTAAATTAATCCATTAGCTTGTACTACGAGAACTGAAAATGATAACGCAGTATATATTAGCCACGAGTTACAACTCAAATTCATTATCAAAAACAAAATTTTACAGGAAACTTAAAACCTGACCTCAACATGACCTGACGTAACCTGAAAATGTTTGTCTTTATTTTCTCTTGTTTAATTTTAATAACTTTTACTTTTAAATATCTAAATCCGTTACATTTATTACGATCATAAATGCGATGCCAGTTTTGTAAATATAAAGAGACGATCTCTTTAAAAATCTTAATGCGTGGTTTTCACTCGTTGCCGACGATGTAAAGATAAATACTATTAGATATTAAATATTAATTACCTTAAAGCAAATAATTGTCCGTTACTCAAATACCCTGGCTGGGACTCTTAATCTGGCACGTAACGTTTCACATGAGGCGGTTTAGGTCACTGCACCACGGTGGTAACGGAGGTCATCAAAGGATGGTTCGGTATTGGATATTCGGATACATTTATACCTAAACTCAAATCCAGCCCTGATTACGAGCTATCCAAAGCCACTTGTATTCGTGTTTGCTAAAATAAAACACTTGAGAATAAATTAAGTTAAGAATTTTAGCATCCGAATATATGATTACTTATAAGTTTTTGATTTCAGCATATTTTCGTGTATATACGCAAGCATTAAGCCAAATTCTCATCTGGTTGTTTGAGATGAAATGGATGAAGGAGAATGCTAGGCTCAAAAAAATTACCTTTAAAAAATAATGTAATATAATTAATTAATAATTATTAAAATTATTATTAAATTAATTAATTATTTTTAATTATTTACGGTTCGTAAAATCTATGTGCTCCAGGTTACTCTGCGAACCCATCTTAGAACCCCTTACGACTCTACTTTCTCTAGTCGGAAACGAAGTGGGCATAGGGTTTGCCAAATAGTGGACACTAGAACAGAGCTGGCTAGACAACAATGTCATTATATGGGAAGTCATTTATACAATATTATAAACAAAAATCTTGGAATCTTTAAGAAAACTTTCCGAGAGTGTAAAATAATTATAACATCATGGCTTAAAATCTTTATCGTATGATCAAACTGAACGTCTGTTAAAGTCACAGAATTTGAATTTACTATATAAACATTGAATAACATCTCTAAAATAAATGTGGATTTACTAAAGTATATAAATATCTATGTAAATTTATTTATGAATGTATGTACCCAAAAAAAGAAAAACTCAATAAACTACTATTTACTAATAATAATACCATGTACTATTTATAATAAAGTTACAATGTGTAAATTACTTTACGTTAGTGAAGATGGGTGATGATGGCTGCGACACAGTTTTAACTACTGCAGCCATTATGTTAGTTATTTTTGTTAATTTTTGGTTTTTAAATAAAGATTTTTATTATTATTATTACCTATAAAATACAATAATATTATAATATATGACCGAATAATGTCCGCATATTTATGTATTCGTAACCGTTGGGAACAGAGGGGACACACTTTGATATGGATAGTAAAAAAAGACAATGATAAACACAAGTTATGATACAATGAAATTATTTGATTAGTTGGTCTTACTAAATTACTAGAAATTTTAAAGTGAAATTCCTTACTTAACTAAATTGAAAACCACACGTATACGATACGTAGGCGCTAAGGACAAATCAAGCTTCACAATTATATTTGTATCTTTTTAGGGCTCAGGTTGACATTGTTCTTGTTATGTAAAGCTTCATGTGTGCCCAGCATACATAGACAATCTGTAACTTCGATATGTTCGTATGTTGAGTAGGCTTTGTCCGATCTCCCTCGTTATTTTGTTTCCCCTTTTTTCAATATTCCCCTCAATCAAGGAACTTTTTTTCACTGGATGTAGAAAATAATTGGCTTAGCTTTTGTATTTGGAAATGGGTGTAGGGTTCCATAATGAAATGACAAACCCCTTAGTAAATGATGGATGACATTCCCATTTAAACTGCCACCATATAAAATTGCAAAAAAATGGTGTGAAATTTTCAAAGTGAATTACACGTAGCAGGTATGATGCTTAAATAACAATTTTTTCTTCGACCTTCTGATGGAACCCTCGGGGAACTATGTTTCTGGTAGCTTTTTTTATTAGAACTCTCCGGAATATTAAATTTAAGTGTATTTTTATTATTATTTCGAAGAACAAATGTAACATAAATTAAACCCATATTAGAGATTTCTTTAACATAAAAAATTGAATAACACGAACAAACAAAAGGTATTGAAGAAAATGAAGCTTTTAAATAAGGCATTAGATGAATATAGGCCAGAACTTCGAGCCTTACAAAACGTCGAACCGTTCTTTATATCGCCCATTCACGAACCGGAAAATGAACACGACAATCAACATTTTTCATAAGCTACATGGAAATGCTGAACAAAATAATAAAATCCATATTACAATACACTCAGTTCTGCCCTAAGGCCCCTTTCCCAGTAGGCGTTTTTTGAGCGGTGGCAGTTCTCCCACGCGACTGCTGCCCAGAGGTATAGTAAGGTTTACGTCGCGCTCTGGTGGGATATTAGATATAACATTGTATCGCAGGTACAACGGGTAGCAACAAAATGGTATACTCCATCAATATAACATCTATGCCCAGTAAGCAAACAATGCATGTTTCGAATAACACAATGTTTCACTCCAGCCGAGATTCGAACCCAGAACCTCAGACCAGCCAGCTGTAGCCGTTGCACCGTACAGACTGTGATGGATATTGTATTAATATAAAACCTTAAAATCAATGTACTAATATTTTGCTTTATTTACTTCACTGTCAGCATACATAAGTACACAAACACATCACATAAAATCTACATTTTTTATTCTTTGTATAAAGACAAGGCCTGACTCACTTATCAACGCCCAGCCCAAACCCTTGGACCTAGAGAGCCGATTTATTCATACATGTTTTTTGGACATAGACAAGGAATTAGAAAACAAATAGGTTGAAAGTACGTAATGGATCGTAAAATGTCATTTCAACTTAAACGCAAACGAGCAAAGCCGCAGTCAAAGGCTAATACAAGTTTAACAGATGAGTAAAATAATACATACATACAAACTATATCAAGCGCTGAACATCGCGCGCTCAACTGTGAAACATGTCATAGTAAAACGCCGATACTTTGCCGACGTATGTTTTTCCAACGACTGAATTAGTCGTGAGCTTCTATCGGTTGTTTATCTGTGAGTATAGTCATTTTTTTTGTATTTTTTGTAACACAAAATGCATTGTAACATTTGCAACTAAAATAAGCCCAGGACAGAAGAAAAAAAAAATATAAAACAGGTAGTACTACACAAGAATTTTTGGTAAAAATTAAACCAGTAACATGTTTGATTTTATTTAATATAAAATACTATTACTAGCATTAAACGAAACTTTACCCTTTCTCTTTGTTTCCACTAGAATGGTTTTATGAGAACATACGATGCAGTTCATTCAGAAACATTATGCTGTACCTAATCATATTTTAATTTTGTTTCTGAATATTGCAGACATCGAAATCTGTTTAATTTTACCTTCGTCAGAGATATGCTGGTATTAATAAAATAAAAGCTTTTATATGTTTTCATATTTATTAAAATATAAAAGTAAATTGAAATTTGAACAGTGGATTCTGTAGGTAAAATAAATAATATTATTATTCTTATTATTGAGAGAGATATAATGCTGAACCAAAAAAATTAATGAAAAAAATTATTTACGCGCACGTTCCATATTATGAGTTGCTAACATTACCTACTTACTTTTTATTAAGTCTAATTTTGAGGTGCAGTGGCTTCGCTAGATACAATAAGGGTGTCGGCTACATGAACCTCAATATCACAACTATATGTCACTTTCCTTAAGGTGAACCGTATGCTTGTTTGCCCGTGTTGTACATTAAAAAAAGCTGGAGTTCCTCCTCCTCCTAAAGTAATTTTTTTTCGAGGTCTCTTGAGGCGTGAGGAGAGGTGCCAGCGGTCGCCGACGCGAAAGTCTAAAACTTTGAAATTTTTCGAATCATTGATTTTGTGGACTAATATTTCTGTTTTATAATACAGAATGTATTTTTAAACTATGTGGTAGTTTAATTCGATATTTGAATTCAGTAGACGAAATTATACAAACCGAATCAGCAAAGCTAAATTGAAATTCAACATCCATCCACAGCCTCTAAAATCCATACATTTTGTTAATCTCAAAACTACAGGCTTATTATAATGTATTTGCAAGTCCATCTAGGGCAAGTAATTTTGCGTCAATTAACTCCACCCATGCAAAATACCATTGTACAATACAGTGTAGCTACGCAAATGCATCCAATTTTCAAAAGAGTTTTTCACCTGTAAACAACATTTATCTTTCTGTATTCTGTGAAACGTTTATCTTTCTCTTTTTTTTGTATTTCATTGGTTTTCATTGTACTGCACATTTAAACCACATAATTTAACTAAAAGGCAATTTGACTTGGTAATTGTGAAGATGAAGGGGATGAAGCTAATTCCGGAATAAATTGACCAAGTTCAGAAGTGAAGGGAATGAAAAAGGTAGAGGCTTCGATCCGTCGAGGTGTTTATACGTTAAAATAAAAATTATTTCAGTATTAAAACTATTTGATATTTTTTTGTAAGTTACTCTTTTGTTGTAACCTTAATTTTGGCTTCATTTATCTTACATTGCGGGAAATAAAACAAGGGAGGTCTTAAAACTATAAACCAAATACATTTTAAATTTCAGCAAAAGTAAAATAATAATAATAACCACATCACGACACATACATTGACTCAGCCCTGCAGTAAGTATCGTAAGAACTTGTGTCACAGGAACTAAGCAACGATATGGTATAAACTACATAGATAAGAATACTACATCCATGACCGGTAAGCGAAACAATGCGTCTTGCAAATAACACAAAGTCCCGCCCCCGCCGGGATTCGAACCCGGAACCACTAGCGTATCGGTCGGCTGTTTACACCACTGCGCCACCGAGGTCGTCAAAATATGACTTAGTTCCTTTGAATTGCTCAGAAATAATTAGTGATGTTACCTATCTGTACGCATATTCACATTGAGCCCAAAGCACCGTAAACTAGTTAGCAGCAATTGATTACATTGCCGTTAATTTAGACGCTGCCAACTGAATATATAATGCTTGCGAAGTTAACTAAGCACACATTGTAATTAAACCAAAAGAAATTCACAGTTTATTCTTATTTATTTATCTATTCTCGTAACAGCATCTGATAGTAATTGCGAGTGTTTTTAGAATAAAAATTGACACAATAGGTTGGTGTCGTTTCTAAATCTGCTTTTGACAAAAAACTAGCTTTGTACAAAAATTACAAATAAAATCTTATTGCTATACTCATATTATGCAGCGTCCTTAATAGGTACTTATAAAAGTAAAACTTATAAAAGAAATATGAAATATATAAAGGTATGCTATTTTAAATCTAGTATTTATATACTGTGGCTGAAAAAAAATTAAATGCTGTCTATTCAATATAGTTTTCATCGAAACTAACCGTTTCAAAATATTTTTATTTTAACCTGTGTCCTCTTATTTTTCAAACTTCAGTCTGTCGCCTAAAAATAAAGTAGGTAATCCGACACGGTAAATGGTTTGCCGGTTAACGTTAGCTTTTGAGGTGTTAATACGACTTTACGAAATTCCAGAATTCTCCGCTTTTGACTAGTTAAAAATAATATATTAATTAATATTATAATTAATTATAATATTACCTCTTTTGCGCAGTGGTGTAAACAACCGACTGCTACGCTAGAGGTTCTGGTTTCGAATCCCGGCGGGGGCGGAACTTTGTGTTATTTGCAAGACGCATTGTTTCGCTTTCCGGTTTTGGATAAAGTATTCTTATCTATGCAGTTTATACCATGGTTGCTTAGCACCTTACGAGCGACACAAGTCCTTACGATACTTACTGCAGGACTGAGTCAATGTGTGTGTTGTGATGTGGTTTATTATTATTAGATCGAAAAAAACACCCCTGTGTTTGAATAGCTAATTATCGTTCCATAAAGTTCGTTACATATAACATTAAATTTTGACTTTGTAGTGCAAATGAAGAATACCTACGGAATAATCTTGTTAATTCAGTTATCGACTGCCAGAAAGCAGGTTGAATGTAAATTGACAGCTCAATTAAAACAATTTCACCATGGGAACCGCAGAGTCAAAGGCTTAACAGAATTGTTCGGCGTGGAATTTGTATTTTAAATGAATTAATAACGCAAATATAATAATGTTACTACCTTATAAACTTAACACTTTAGATCATATTTAACCACGAAATAGGTTTAAAACCGGTAATAATATTTAAATGACTTCTTTAAAGATAAGATTTAATAGATAAATTACTTGATAGCCGAAACGTCAGATTTGTTTACCCCTGCTACAGCATAAGCATTCCGCTATTATAGTTTGTAAGTACATAAAGACTATTATTATATTTTTCTGACATGTTTAAATAATATTTGTATGCCTAGAAACTGGCTGAACGTATGTACTACCCAATGTAACAACATCTGCTTGTAAATATTTTATTTTCACAAATATTTTTTTTATTTTGATTTGATTTTTCAATTATGAGTCTGGCTCTCACATAATGGGTTCAGTAGCATCTTATAAGATTAAACATGATTAACTTTTTAGATAGTTTCGTTAAAGAAACAAGAACAAACATATAATATCGAAAAATCAAGATACTTATGGGAGCCCCGATAACTTTTTAAATTTCTGTACATTATTAATATTTGTTGTTATAGCGGCATCAGAAATAGACGTTCTCTAAAAATTTCACGAGTCTACCTATTATGGTTTATTGGTTTGGGTGGTCCAGTTTAGCAATAGGGTCCCGTTTTTACCATTTGGATGCGGAACCCTAAAAATCTAAAAAGTCTAGTGCAGAAAAGAATCAATTTACAAACCACTTAGTCTACTATTACAGACAGATACCTAATGCGATAGAATAAGAGAAATACAATGTATGTTGTATGTGCTATTATCCAAATCAACCCCTTATGCCTTGAGGCAGGCAATCTAGACTCTGAAGAGGCTTTGAGGTAGTGTGTGAAACTGTACGATACGTAAGATGAATATTCAAATTGAAAATTTGCAATTGACCTATTAAAAACTTTTACCCAAAAAAAATCCGAGTAGAATCCGTATTTTTGAAGACACAATGTAACCAATGTTCTTCGTGAAAGTATATAGGTGATGGATTTTTAACGGAAATGTAGTTTCGAAGACTACCTCCTACTTAAAAAATAAAGTTTATTGGTTAATGTAAAAAAAGATGAGGAAGACAATAGCAGTATTAAAGATCGAAAAAATAGTACCTATTGATATTTTAGATGAATTATTCGAGATTAATCAAGAAAACAAAACCTCAAGTAATATTTATGTCTAAACAAGATAACAAAAACACAGAAATAAACTGTCTTGTAGGAAAACATATGTCAAAGTTAATATAAAAAAATATCAATAGAAATGTCCTGTGAGAGCCAATAATTTTGATTAGTTTTATGAAACCAATAGAATGTATACATAGAATATATATTTAGTGATATTTGGTTTTAATAAAATATGTCTTTCATTATCCTGTACCAATACCCCTGAGGCTATATATTATATTCATTATGCTTCAAGCATAATAAGATAAATTAACAAATATTGAGTTAATAATGAAAAGCTTTTTGTTCATATTTTTCTTTAAAATGTTAATATTTTATGTTATTTATTATAAACGGGGTATTTATTACTTTTAAAAATGTATGTCTTATAAAACTTTAAAAAATCTTTCTTGATTGAAACCGGCGTTCCTTATGATTGTAGTTACATAGGCTTTATATTATTCCGTTGCTAATATTTAGCTTATATCATGTCACAAACACAGTTACGGATACACTAACCGCATTGCTATCAGCAGAACCGTATCAGAAACGGTTACGTCCATTTATTACCCTCAAACTACAATGTCCTCTGTCCTATAAACAATTCCTAAGGGCCCAGTACAAATATTTAATATTCATGATCCTCGTCTCCTCTTTGCAGTAAAGGAAAGCCTTGGAACCGAGTTAATCGAACTTTGACAGCCAATGTTTGTAGAAGAGACCCTTTTCTTGGCTTCCAAGTATTTTCAGCAACTCATTTCTTTCTCCTTTTCAATATATTATACAACCATACTAATCTTGATAATATAATATAAATATGAAAATTAGTATGTTTGTTACACAATCACGCGAAAACGACTGTAGGGATTTAGATGAAATTTGGCATACATTTTTTACAGTTTGTCGTCTCGATTAATACGTAATATTTTATTCTGAAAAGTGTTAGGTTGCTGAGAGATAAATAAACGAAATCTACGCAGACGAAGCCAACACTCAAACACTTTTGAAGTTTTAATTCCTGAAAGAAATTCTATAAAATCTAAAAATAAATATGTTTGATGAAAGCGTATGAAGTATCTCCACCATAATTTAGTATCGAAGTAGACTACGTTTTTGATTACTTCAGCATACAGCATGTTACACGTTAGTCACCAAGCACAATTTTATAAACAAAATGGTTTTAATAAACAAAATTTTAAAATTTATTTTGTTTTAATTACCATGTCTTTTAAATAACGCGGTTAATAAATTGACTGTTCAATGTTTTGCGACGAGAATTTATTGTTATTGAACACATGCTGTTAATGCTTTTATTAAGCATTAAATTAATTTTTTAAAAGTTAATTAATTAAAAATGGCCCTTATTATATAAATATACACTACATATAGTGTTACTTTTTAAAACAAGTCTAAGAATAGTGTTATAAATCAGTACGATTTTCTTTTTTCAAATATCAGACTTCAATCGCAAATCGTTAATTTAAAATATTTTGTTAGATAACTTAAAAATTTATCGTAAAAGTTTGTCAACCAAGTTATCGTCAATTAAATTAAACATGTTTTTTTCTATGGTTGGTAGTCTTTTTTTATTTGTCACATGAATTTTTATGTCAGTTTTAACTATTTCCCTGTTATCCCAGCTTATGTTTTCATACCTTTGGAAGCGAGAACGCTAAAAATTCGTGATTGATATGGTGTAGTAATTTTTGTACAGGTTTACGAGTGGCTTGACCTATTTTTTTGATGATATAGTATTGACACAGACTAAAAAGTGTATTTTCTACGAATAGAAACTATCAACGCTTTAGACGGATTTCTACTAATTTCTTTATTTTACAATGTTCTGAGTATGTCGTTGCTTAGCCAAGATTGTCTTCTACCACTTCAACATGGTTCCCTGGTTAACACTTTTGCTTTCTATGCCTAAGATTACGGGTTGAAGTATTTGTGTTTGTTTCTAAAAATGAGCAAGTTTATGCATGATTTTTGAACACCTCTTTTTTTCTTAAAACAAATTTAAATAAATAAAATTAACCATCTCACGACACACGTTAACTCAGCCCTGGAATAAGTATCGTTAAGTTTAAATACAGTACACTAGTTCTTTCCGTGACATTTTCCGGGTAAATCTTTTGAATGGTCTACCCTAACAGTTTATTATAGATTTTGTGTTTTTTTAAATCGGAATTATAAGTTTTGAAACCTCCTTCATTCAAACTTTATTTCTATAATATTAAACGTTATATAAAGGTTTGCGTATTTCAACGAGCGTAATGATACCATTCTCAGGGGAATAAATGGTAGCAACCAATCTTTGTTCTGAGACGTTTAGTATTCTGGGTGTTTACCGACAGTAAAGCAAGAACACTTGGGCATCTCGTATTATGGACCTTGACATTAATGAAAGCCTCACGTATGTATGTACGTATGCGCTTATTTCAATGTAACGACCTTTTATTAACCGACGAACAAACAAAAAACGAATGAGGTTCTCAAGTCGACGCATTACTTTTTACAGAGTAGTCCGATTTCGATATAAGTTTTTTTATTGTAAAGAGATTGAATGATGTTGGCCTCATTTAAATTAGAAAAAAAAATAACACAAAGGGGTTCATAAGTTTCTCGTCGGTTTTGCTTTTTGTTAAAAAATATTTTGTTACATTGCTTTACAGTTAAGTAAAGCAAAAGTATAAAAAAATTGTATTCATAAATGATATTTGCATGTGTCACCCCAACGGAATTAGGTTGTTTCAAAAATAAATGTTTGCTTTCATTTAAAAATGGATCTTCAGACAACTTATATTGTTCAAAAAACCACTTCACGTAAAATCACGGATCATGGATTATGGAGAAAAATGCAAAAAGATCAGTGGATCTTTATTATTGATTTTAGTGGACATCGCCAGGATTTTTGGGTTCCTCATCCCATAGGATCCTGTTACGAAGCATCCGCTGTCCGTTCATCCGTCCGTTTGTCTATTCGTCTTCGTTTATCTCATGAACCGAAATAGGTGGACAGATGAAAGTTTTCAGAGTGTGTTTTTTAATGTATATTACCCCAATAACAACGAACAATAACAATAGATTAATACAGTGGCGGCTGATGAAGAAACATTTATGAAATTCTGCATTTTTTTCCAAAGAACAGTACGGTACAGACAGGAGAATAAATATGTAGAATAAACAGTATTGAGAGAAGCAACATGAAAAATATTCCTACCAATTACTCTTTGGCAATTATGTATAACCTTCATCTGTTTAAGTGAAATATTTCTGTAAACAAAGTAATGAGGTTGCCAATCAAGCAGGCGTTTAACATAAATACTTAATTAATAAATACATTAACTTAACGAATCCACACGGGAAATGCATACGAAATTGTGTGCATAATTATTGTTAACAATTTAATCTGTAGTTGTTCTTTGATCACTACTTATTAATTATAATTAGTTCAATATTGTTTATAGATTGATGCGATATTGAACCAATATTAAAAAACTTTCAGTTCAGTCATACGCTACCTTTTGTATTAGTAAAAATAAAAATATTAATTCTCTGTGAACAGACTCAGGCTAAACAATTTTGTTCAATTTCAGGTTTTTATAATTAGTTTCCGTGTTTATTTATTCACTTGAAAAACAAGCAAAAAATAAACATTTTAATTTGGTATTGACGCACAGAGAAGAAACTTGAATATTCTATCAGTCCTAAACAACTAATCGTAGTATATAAAATATAAACAGATGACGTTTTTTAAAAAATAAAAACAATTTTAATTTAAAACTTTATAACAAATTATACAATATATTTATGATAATAAATAAATAAATAAATAACCACATCAGGACACACACATTGACTCAGCCCTGCATTAAGTATCGTAAGAACTTGTATCGCAGGTGCTAAGCAACGATATGGTATATACTAAATAAATAAGAATACAACATTCAAGACCGGTAAGCGAAACAATGCGTCATGCAAATAACACAAAGTCCCGCCCCCGCTGGGATTCGAACCTGGAACCTCTAGCGTAGCAGTCGGCTTTTGACACCACTGCGCCACCGAGGTTGAGGTTGTCATGAGAAAACTCTGAACAAAACAAAATTTGTTATTGACAGTGGGTATAACATGAAAATTTTAATACCGATCACGTCAGTGCGTTTTCGATGCCGATTTTTAAAATATTTCAATTAAAAATAACTTTTGATGTGAAGCGAATAAAAGTATTAATACTTTTTAATGAAACCTATATGTGATCTTTCCATTTATTTTATTTCATTCAAATACTCAATTCTGAACGATCCCCAGCACAAAAGGTCTATAGAAATATTTCAGGGCATCGAATAATGAAAATGACTTGCAATGATAAATTAACTGTCAAATTCATCAAATTTCAACAATCTACTTTACGTCTTTCACCGTATTCTACTAATATCTTTGTTTGTTTGAATGATATTCTTCAGGTTCTTTACTACAGTTTAGGTTAGGGCCCTACTTATACAGTAAACTAAACCGTAAATTATTTTTATACAATATGACTTATTTTAATTGCAAAAAGCAAGTCAGCAATGCCCTAATGAACATGTTATATGATGGAACTGAGGAGTTATTAATTGCTGCCAAGTAGATTTATGTTAATCTATTCTTATTATTTTTTCATCTTTTTAAATATGCCTATTGTTTTGTTTTGTGTCAGTGTATTTTGTAATTTAATGAGTTTTTAAATGTTTTATTTTGTTTGTTGACATAATGTTTAGCTTTTACTTTCGCCCGAAGCACAGGTTTTCCTAGTTCGGGCATAATTTTATTTATAATCTCTTTATTTAAAGTGTTGTTACAGTTTTGAGTCATTAGAAATACAACATAATTATTATTTATTATTATACCTTTCTTTTGTAAATTATTTAAAATATATATTTTAAATTTAGACCTAAGAAAATTCAATAAAGGTTATTATTATTATTACATTGGATTGTACGTTTTATTTGACGCACACATTGACTCAGCCCTGCAGTAAGTATCTTAAGAACTTGTGTTACAGGAACTAAGCAACGACATGCCCAAGATTCGTAAGCTAAGCAATGAGTCTTGCAAATACCACAAAGTTCCACCCTGGCCGGAGTTCCAACCCAGAACCTATAGCGTAGCAGTCGGCTGTTTACACCACTGCGACTCAGTCAAATAAATACTGTCAAAGGTAGAATGGAAACTAGGGATCTTATTGATATTTCCTTTTATAATACCATCTAGGTACATCAAGATTACTTTCTCGAAGTCCAGATAGGAATGTCGGAAGATCGATTTCTTTTATTTCTGTACATATGAAAATTTCTTATATTTTAAACTAGAAAATTCCAAAAATGTTGACATCTCTGTAAAACACTTACTAATGCTTTATTCATTTATTGTTATAAGATCTTTAATTTTATCCGGCAAGCAGTCGTGCCTAGCGAACTGTGCTCCATCAAGATAATTATAATGCCGAGGAACATTTACACAAATTGCTTTACTCCCTATTTAACCGAACAATGCTTGAGTTATGGGTACTTAGCAATAATAAACGCTTGTATAGACAAACACAATACGCAAATATATATCATATCCCTATTTACATATATACGAGCCAGGATTCAAACCCAGGAGCTCACGTTAAAAATCCTTTGTCAGACGACGTGGCGCAGGTTTTAACTCCAAAAACTTTACTTAACTTAAGTCCAATACTTTATTTATTTTCTATACTTTTTTATTTACATTTTCTATTTCTATTACACAATACCTCTTTATCAATTTAGTCAGACATATGTAGAGATATAGCAGCTGCATGCAGCGTTACTGAATTCCCATACTGGAACGGCATTGTATCAATCTAAACACTTTTCAATCATATTGTATATGACAGCATTGAAAAATTTAATTTTGCGATATTTTCCCTAATAATAAATGTTTGTCAGTCACCGGACAACTTTGATGCAACGACCTTACGTGTTACCTAAACAAACATACTGACATGAAACAGATTCCGACGATACAATTGCTTGTTTAGTTAGGACCAACAAATCTCCTTTGATATTTTCATATCGCTTGTTTTTTCCAGAGATAAATAAACAAGCTTTTCAATTTCTAAAACGATTTAATAAGAACATCAGCAAGCTTAGCTTTCCTTTTATCAATAGTTATGAAGACAATCGCAGCAATTACACTTGTTGTATAAAAAAATATATACTAATATTAAACTGAAATAAAGTTTTTTTTTCACATCAGAATATATATTTACAACATAGAAATAAATATATCAAAATGATAACATTTAAAAAACTCATAAAAATCAAATGAACATTAGTGTAAGGAAGTGCGTCCTTGCACTGGCATTTCCACGTTGTATAGCGGTGCTCAACCTTTGAGTGAAATGGAGACTAGCAATACTATCAGTACTCTCTTTTTTTTAATTTAACTCAAAAATTTTGAAATTTTCACCCCAAGAACCCATAGTCTCGAAACCAAACGGCTCAAATATGTAACTGCTACCCATATATATTTTTGCGCCTTTTGGCTTCATTATTATTAATTCATTTATTGTTTGTATTTAGAAGATAATCTCTGGGACAACTTATCCGATTATATTTTTAATTCATAACATTTAGAATGAACTTAGGGTGGATTTTGACACAGACAATAAAAATATGAGAACTATATACAGAAGAAGTCGCCTTCAAGAACAAGCAAAACCATTAAATCATCGATAAAACCAAGTCGGATTAGTGACACATTTATAACTCGAGAACGGCCGGACTGATTTGTATTATCTTTGAATTATTATATTTGTCTTTAAGTAAGTAAGAACTTTATTCATAAAATAACACAGCATCTCACACACATCACAGTGTTTTAACAAGAAATATGTATTGACCTAAACGATTACATTAAGATGTTATTTGACCCCAATAACAGAATAAGTGTAAAACATCGACAAAACTACGCTAATAAAGCCGCGGGGCAATAGCTAGTTATCTATATAAGTGAACAAACAAATATACTGAGCGCTTTTGTCGTCTATTTGGCAACTCTCGAAAAATAATGTATTTTCAGATACCACCATCATCAATTTTTGTCACGAAGCGAAAATAAATTAAATTTAACAACGAGGTAAGTTATGTATTACCATTTATATTACTTTTGCTAGCTTTTTGTCCCGGGCTTTGTCTACGTAGAATAGGTTTTTACTATGCATCAATTCTGAAGAAAAAATAACTTGTATTTTCCGGCCCCCGATTATCTGATCATGATGATCTGATTTATTTGATCTGAGGGCAACCGCCGGTTAGCTGTCAAAATTAACAAATTTTAGTTGTCATAAGTATTATTTTGTACGTGGAATGGACGTTTCAAAACTGTGCGAAACGATTTCAATCCACAACCTGTTAACAGTTTCACAATCAGGGCCAGCATGTGTATTTTTAAAGAATATATGAGTATAGAATTGACAAAAGAAATATGAAATAGTGTTGTTTATTGGACAAACGTATGTAAAAACATGAATAAAACTCGTTATAGATATAAAAGGATATCCATCATCAATACATGTCACAGTCCGCATCACGTTTTTATTTTCTGATTCTTTTATCCGGTTGGCTCGTTATTTGTTGACAAAAGAATGAAAAACAACACCATATAAATCTGAAACGATAATAAAATATTTGTAGTACTATTATTATAGGGTGTACATAAATTTATTATTATTTTTCCCAAGCCACTCACTTAAAACCTTCTAAGCAAAAAATTTAAAACAATTCTATTCTATCATTTTCCTAAATATTTTCATTAAAGCAAACCGCAAACATTATATCACAATTTCCAATCATATTCCGTAGTAAGGAAGCGCGCTTCCGAAACGTAGCACCAGCGTCCATAGTACGCCTACGGACTACGGATGCTACGCCGGTAATGTGACGTCACACCCTTTGACTAAAGCAAAGGTCACGTTTACTTTGCAAGTTAGTGCAAAGTTCTTTGAATATTGGATATGTGCGGAAATTATTAAAATTATTACAGTTTAAAATACGTTAGATTTAAAGGAAATATAACAGTATTGAGTTTTACCATTTTTTATTTTCATTAATTGATAAATCTATTCAAGTCAGTTTTGGTAATTTCTTGATTTGTCCATTTCCTGATTCTACCGTTATAGAACACAAAATTACTTTTTAATTTGAAATTAAAGTATTTAATCAGTTAAAATGAATAAAAAATGCTTAATAATATATTTCAAAGAGCGTTTAAAAATTGATGCAGGCTTAATGCTTGTTTGCGATCTCAGCGTTATAAAATACTGCATTCAAACCTCACCTCACGTTCAATCTCGGATCCAGATATCTGTAAACTCATTTTGCAATCCAAATGAGAACAATCACCTACAAGGACTTTGAAGTTTCCACGTCGTTTAACAACCTAACAATGTGAGATTGGATTCTTCAGTTAAAACTTGATTATTAAATCTATGCTATTTAACGGTCTCTGTGTGGTGCAGTGGTGTAAACTCTAGAGGTTCTGGATTCGGATCCCGATGGGGCCGGTACTTTGTGTTATTGGCAAATGCATTGTTTCGCTTAATGTTCTTGGATTAATTTTATCTATGTTGTTTATAGCATATCATTGAAAAACAGCTTCGAAACAAGATTACAATCTCACTGCAGGACTCAGTCAATGTTTGTGTCGTGATGTGGTTATTATATTATACTAGCGGACCCCCTGGCTTCGTACGGGTGCAACCAAGATAAATCAAATCTTAAACTGGTGTGAATTAAGTTGGGTAAATTCTCTTACAGTATTAAAAATATAATGTAATAATTAATATTAAATTATATTATATACTAATATTACTTGCAATGAGGTAAATTTTGCACAGAACAAACAATCTTGACAGCAATTCGATCAATTTCAAACTTTTAACTTTTTTCTAGGCTACATTTTGTTTAAAAATCAAAATTGGATTACTCTGTAAAATTTTATGCGAGATCATATACTAAAAATCTGGTCAGACGTAATCCGTTTTTTGTTTTTTTTTCCTCGGATAAAATCGAATAATAACCGGTCGAAGTCCTGAGCAAAAACTAGTATTGTCAATAATAATAATAACCACGTCACGACACACAAATTGACTCAGCCCTGCACTAAGACATAATGTTGTATCGCAGGCACTGAGCAACGATACGGTAAATACAGAATAAATAAAAATCCAACATCCATGACCAGTATACATTCATTAGTCGAACACTTTATGAGTTGGTTTGACCTAATGCCACTCCCTTCAGTAACGCAGCAATAGATTTAGGTTATTTCCACTGAGATAGTTACTGAGCCCGAATATTGAACCGAAAGGAAAACACATCGGACGGATGTGCGACCGAAGCCAGGAGAATACACATATATCTTATTGGGATTTTAATTAAAAAGTTCAAAATCAAAGTCAAAATATTTTTTATTCGAATAAACTTAAAATAAGCACTTTCAAATCGTCATTTTTTTAACTACCAACGGTTCGGAATGCTATTTCTACGGGGAAAAATCCGGCAAGAAACCTACGTAGTTGATTTTTTCAAAATTCAAATACAATATTTTCTACTACAAATTAAAAATTTTCAACATAATAATTCTAGCTACACTCCCAATTGTCAATAAGATAAACCTGTGCAGCTAATTAAATTATTTTCATATATCTTTATCTTATTTTAAGGGAAATCAAACATAATAGTATTTTATTCATACAATATGAAAAACATACAGTTACAATATGAAGCCCAAACTCAGAAATAATAAGATAATATTGAAACCTAAGTTATTCTCGGTTTAACAAAAATAGTAAAGACTAACTAAGTAAGTAAGTAGGAAGTAGATTTTATTAATAATAGTTGATTCCCATGAGCCGATAATTAATCTTCATTGCACGTTTTAATTTCTTGAGTGCCCGGCTGTTTAAATAAACAAAGTGCCTCAGATATCAATCTTTATTTAAAGCCAAGACGTAATAAATTGTCAATCCTTTATCTGTTTCAAGTCATGAAGCTTTTAACTAAATTAATTGTACACAGAGCAACGACACTTTGCAACACTGTTTTGACACTTTTACCTTTAAAATATCGACTAACTAAGATTCATGTATCATCATAGGTCCCAGTTTAGAATATCTTTTGAAAATAAGAAGACGATATTCATGTGTATAAACTATAATTCTTTAGTCTTAAATAGGGCTTCCGATCTCGCAGCCTTTCTTCAGTGTAGGCATCTGCGGGACTGAGCATTTTCGATCCCTCAGGATCCCGATATTCACGGCATCCCGCGTAGAAAAATATTTAAAATAAATAAAGCAACGAAATACTAAATAATAATTATTTAAGTTGAGGTTTTGTTGTGATTATTAAAATATTTAACTTTAATTAAATGTTTTATTTACATTTGAGAATGTTTTCTATGTTAAACACTGCACTTGATACGACTTAAACCTAAAGTTGACTGTACATTTACTCGTAACAAAGCATCGATCACTCACTCACTCAGTCGATATATCACTCTACGAGTATATATAGCGGACGAACGAGCAGGACACTCAAAGCTTTGAAAAAGAAAACGTTACACTCTATGGAAGCGTTTGACAAAATGTTGTAGTGTACGGTAACGGTACTGTACGAGTACCTTAATAGAATACCGCAGTAAAATAAATAATGTTGTATTTTTATTTATTTATTTTTTATTTGTAAGAGTATCGATCTCACAAATATTCATTTTACATGATTAAGAATCTATTTACACATCCGGCATGCTTTTAATAAAAAACAGTTTTTTAATAATTAATGAATTTCAATATTCAAATGATTCAGTCAATAAGAATTGATCGTTTTCTAAACAAAATAAAAGGAGTGACGTGTGCTTTAGAAGATTTTTTCAAAAATGAATAAAAACTTTTTCTGAGTATCTACCTGCTTCTTCAAAATAATATTAACAATTAGATTAAAACCTTCTCCAAGTGGGAGTACAAATAAGAACGTGTATAAAATCACAAAGGTTAGGAATTTATACCATTACTATACATGAATTAAAAATATAACTAACTACAGAAAGTCAAGTATCATTAAACTAAATATGCAATTAAAAATACAAACAGGGAATTGGAACGAACGCAATACATAAATAAAACATTGGCAACATTATATGTTGGTACTATTTATACGTTACCATGGAGATTTTGAATAAAATTCTTGAATAAATTAATTAAATTGTCGAATAAGTCAGTGACCTATCCGACGTGATTATATGCACAGGTACCTATTGATTTTAATTAAAACGTTTCAATATTTCTTAATTTAATTAGCAATATTTTAAATTAAAACCTTTGATATCTTTTATATAAACTTTAAACTAAATTGCTGTACAATTATGTTCAATTCAAAAAATAATTTGTGAAAAAATTAATTAAAATTAACACCGGTGTCAAATAACATAGTGAGTAATTTTTAAATATTACTTTGGTAAGTGTAGTTAGTAATGTAGTCTAAAACTCAGAAGCAATATCTGAAAATAAATATTTTAAGCGACTTGTAAAATGAACCATTATGTTTTGGATATCTAATCTCATCCCAATAAACGGGAAGACTGGAGATTGCCTTCGTAATGAAGTACAACGTAATAATTTAAATTGCAAAGACATCTCCGGATTACCCTTTATTTCTACAAAATAACAATGGAATCCAAATCATGTAAATTCTCACCGAATTAAATATGCGGAACGTTTTGTTAATAAATTTTGCATGTGTGGATTGAAACGTTGTCGTCTCTCTCTTTATAGCTAATTTCGAAATTGTAAAATCACAAAGCATTTTCGGCGTTCCGTTTCAAGCAGTTATGGCTTTGACGGGTTTTGTTTGAAACATTTTGTAACAAACGATTAAATAATTAAACCGACCACGCTCGCCTGTCCCAATCATCACTGGATAACGGGTACACAGGGCTCAAAAGTTTATTTGGTACTGATCAGAGGCAGAAATCTTTCCTGTCACGTGTCTTATATTTGCGTGGCTTTTGCATTCAATATAAAAAACAATCTTGCTTAGTTGCTGACACTAGTTTTGAGTTAAATCGGGGGGTATTTATGGTGAACTAACGTGGACAACTTGGATAGTATATTTCGTTTGTCGCGGCAGGGTAACTAGTTCAATTCCCAGTTTCTAGTAGTCATTAGAGATACAGGTTACTTAGTTCAATTGGTTGTTTGGTCGCCCTATATAAAAATGTGTAAAAAGGTTATGATATTGTTCAGTACGTAGGACACATTTACAACATATTTAAAAATTATTTGAAAGCTAACGAATTGATTGAATTACAATAAGTACAAAATCAACAATAAGTATAAATCAGTGTAGGAAACTGTGCTATCTGAAGTGTAGTAAAATAATCCGAACTAATGGTACTCACTCATGGTAGATGGTTCAACCAGTCATTCGCACGTAGAGTACACACAAGTGTAAATACAAAATAAAACCAAGAAGTCTGAAACCGCTTTCTTACTACCTCCTATTTCTTTAAATTAAGTTCGTTGCGGGTCCCAAGACAGCCGTTAGGGTGTCCGGGCACAGCCTGTGCGTCATTGGACGGATGCATTATTCGTTGATTATTCGATCAAAGGATGCCACTGTTGATCCTGGTGAACATGAGTTGCAGTGGTGGGACAGAGTGGCGGATATGCCCCGAAAACAACATAAAACCAAACCCCCAACAACCCAGCATGGACCAGGAACTGAAAAAAAAATCAAATTAATATTTAAAGGTCTTCAAATCAAATCATCATTTGGCCTTCAAAAAAGGGCTTCCTTCTTTTTAATCTTTTGCCTGCATGTGTCCATGGGCGTCGGTATTATTTACCACCAGGAGACTCGCCTATGCCATTTTTTAAAAACAAAAAGTTATAAATTTAAAAATTAGTAATTCAATCAGAATAAAAAATAATTTTCATTCGTACATAATCAGGTAACACAAAGTTTTTAAACATTCTAGTAAAAACATGTACAAAATATAGGCAACAACTTAAAAATACTCAGTTCGGTCGTTGATATATCATTATAATAATATGCTTTAGTCATCAAAAATTGTCAGCCGTCAGAGAGTGTTAATGAAACCATTTCTGTAATTTCATTATTTCATTGCAACTAATGGTGAATGTTATGATGAAAAAATGTTAATATTCCGAAATGCAATTTCAAAAGTATCTTTGTTCAAATCCAAGAGTTGAGGTCGTTGACTGTCGGGTCGAGACTTTCCCAAAATAAAGGCAAGTCACTAAGTGAAATGAAACAGAAATTTCAAAACATTTATTTGTTTAATGGATATCTGCTGGCTTTCGTATCGTAGTAAGAGTTCACGTTCCAAAGTCTTTTCAAGTAAAGTTTATCATATGTAGGTATTTTATTAATGGCAATATTGCTAGTTGTTAATGTAATTTTATACTCCTTTGAACCCAAATGGGACTTAAACTAAGACATTTTTATATCTTTGTAAGATAACTAAAGAAATAAAATGACATTCAAACTGTTTTTGTATAAATCTAAATTCGTGATACATTGTCAACTGTTAAGTATATATATTATACGGCTGTCCCTTTGTTGGTGTGACGTGTTCTCCGTAACAGGTTTTCTTTTGAAAAACAGATTCGTTTTCAAACTCGGCGGTTATTCGTTTACCCGAGTCACACGCGAAGCAAATAGGGTATTCGATAACATACCTGGCACGAGCACAATCTGATCAGGGCTTGAACGCTAAGGGCGCTTTCAGACTAGCGTTTTTTTTTTTCCTTTTGCCACAAGCGCAACTCATAATAGCGTTGTACGAGCGTATGAGCTCGAGCCTTCCAGGCTATTGCTATTGACTGACTCATCACAGGTTATACAGTCAAAGTAAACCTCATTTATTGTGAATATAGTACATATAAAATATTGCAGATGTTACGCACGTGTACAGTGTTACAGTAGTGTACCTACCATGATTTACATTTACAAGATTGTATGAATATTTTTAAAGTACCTCTAACGGATTTATGAAGAATTAAATGCTCAAACAAAATCACTGTAGTATTCTATGTTACTTAGCGTGTAGAAAAACTACACAAATTGATGGTGATGGTGGAACTGATGGTGGTTCACGTGCGAGATCGTCTGGGTTGTTACCACCCTCCTTTCTATTTCTGCCGTAAAGCACTTTGCTGTATTTTGCATGTGTAATTGCCGACACCAGAGGTTTAACATCTTTACTTCTACATGGGCAACGCATAGGCATATTTTCCACGACATCAGTGGCATCGTCGTGTCAATAGGCGGAGATATCATTTTTCATTAGGTGAACCGTTTGCATGTTTGTCGATGGAGTCGGATAATTATCAGTACTGGTACGACCGAATACTCTCCTATGAATTCTTACACGCATAAAAAGCTCTAGTCTGAACGTGCTCTAAAGAGCAACAGGCGCGACTGCTATAGAGGCTGTCTCTTTCTTTTTCTTTTTTACAAATATATTATCTTTTTTTTTCAAGCTTCGGGCTTTCTCAAGATTTCTTAGCGTGCTAGGCCTGCAAATGAGGGTTGTACATCACCCCCACATCGCCACAGCACCCTCAATTAAGGCAGTCGACCTGAAAAAAACATATTTACATTTTCCGTCCCCTGACTAACGGATTTAGTTTGCGAAATTTGGTGATGATACAATTTCGCTCGGGGTTACAATTTTCGATATTGTATACCATTAAGCAGTCAATGAGATTTCTAATAAAAATATATATGAACGTGATAAAACTTTGGATAAAATTTCACGAACCCTTAAAGTCAAAGTCAAAGTCAAATTTTTTTTTATTCAAATAGACTTAAAATAAGTACTTTTAAATCGTCGTCTTTTTATACTACCACCTGGGAAAACCGGCAAGAAACCTCCGTAGTTGCTTTTTTTCAAAATAATTAGGTACAATCAATTAATTTCTTTTACAATTTGTAAATAAAATACAGTTTTCTAATTGTAAACCTATTTTTTCTTTTTCTCTTCTCTTAAATCTATACCTACCAAAAAAAAAATAACTAAATAACTACTTCGAAACTATATCGTGTTGAGTTGCGGTCCGAATTCTACACTGAGCGTTCATTAGCATCTTCTAGAACAATTCATCACACAACATACAAACACATAAGAAATTCATGAAAGGGATTATAAGATATTAACTTGAAAATGGAGTTTCCTTTTCCAAATATATTTTAAACCGCTACCTCGCATCAAAGATTCTTATCGCACGTCATTTCATTTATCAGCCGAAGAATCTAAACGTACGTCGATTAAACAAAATTAATCGACCTCTGTGGCGCAGTGGTGTAAACAGCCGACTGGTACACTAAAGGTTCTGGGACGGAACTTTGTATTATTTTGCAAGACAAATTGTTCGCTTACCGGTCTTGGATGTAGTATTCTCATCTACGTAGTTCATACCATATAGTAGATTAGTTCCTGTGACACAATTTCTTAAGATACTTAGCAGGGCTGAGTCAATGTGTGTAGTGATGGTTTATTTATTTAAACCTTTTTAATAATTTTAAAGCTATTTTGCTCCCAAATTCATAAAATAATACATACCTTTATCAACATAAGAGTGGTTAAGATGTCTTCAATTCACAGAACAACTTCATCTAGGTGACCTGACAAGGAAAGTAATTTGAGAATGTGAAAACTAGAACAGAGCTCATGACTCAGAGAAGACAAACAAGTTCTGTAAGTTTGTTGGATCGGTTTTGTTTTCTGATTCAATGTTCACCTTTCTTTGTATAAAACTTAGGTAAAAAATAAAAAAAGAGGCTCGCTAGCTGGGTACAGTTACCGTAACTTACTTAAAATCAGCTCGCAAGAGTTTTGATACCCTTTTTTTCAGACACAATAAAATAATAATAATAACCCCATCACAACACACATACTGACTCAGCCCTGCAGTAAGTATCGAAAGAACTTGTGTCACAGGAACTAAGCAACGATATGGTATTTACTACATAGATAAGAAATCAACATCCAAGACCGGTAAGCGAAACAATGCGTCTTGCAAATAACACAAAGTCCCGCTCCCGCCGGGATTCGAACCCGGAACCTCTGGCGTAGCAGTCGGCTGTTTATACCACTGCGCCACCGAGATCGACAACAGATTGCTACTGTTCTTAACTGATCTATCTGATGAAGATATCCATTAAAACTGCAGTCGCTAGCGATAAAAGAAACTATAACTCGTGTTAGCCAAAAAAATTAACTGTACCGATACCTGTAAACCATCTTCTAGCCCAATTACGGTATAACTAGAAAGATATCGCAAAAAAATACATAAGTAAAAGTTGTAAGTTATTGGCGGTTGTTGTATTCAAATAAATATTTAAAAAGAGCAAGTTAAAAGAAGTCTAATGGCAATATCGCAAGGTATTTTCCGATAGAATTTCTTAAACAATAGTGATTCGTGAATTATATTTTAGTCAAAAGACACAAAACCCAGGGTTTCAGTTACTTCAAGGTTCAATAGTTAGTAACATACCTTGAAACTCAAAACTTACAAGAAAGTAGCCTTGAATAAATGAGTATAAGATGTTGATTATATGTACGAGTATGTAGGTAAGATTTTGAATATCAAAATGAAATTGTGTTTGAAAACCTTGTTCGACTAGATTCTCTTAGTCACCTTGTTTTATATTTTTAAACCTTAAGACGTTGTGATAAGGTACGTATTCGGAAGGGAGTGAATTTGAAGAGCCACCCCTACTGGCGCGATATTAAACATTGTAGGACAGAAAATGGAAATTTACTCTGTGTGTCTACGGCAAAGAAGGTATTAAAACCAAAGATCGTGATAGGACCATGTATTGAAAAGTGTGTCAGATTCATACCGAACGAAAAGTGGAAGAAAAACTTAGTCTCATCTTACTCATATAACAATACGCTTGCACTGTAAGTACTAAAGACACGACGGAAGATAGATTTCGTTTGTTGGCAAGAGGGAAATATACATTTAACTCTAACAGTCTGTCCCAAATGACCAAAATATTTTTTCGTGCATAAAAATCTACACTGACCATTGTCATGACCCTCTTTCCGTACTTCGTACATATTACATACAATTTTAACTCGACGTGACATAACACCATTACCTTGTTTAACGTTCATACGAAACAAAGTTGCCTACACGTGCCTCACAGGCACATGCGCAGCGAGCAATGGATATCAAATTACCAATTAGACACCTAACAGGACAATAAGACAGTAAAGTTAAGCCATGACCGCCAGCTCAAAGGGCGCAGGGGAAATAAACTTAAGCACTTCCCGTCAGATGCAAGTTTTACAACGCCGCATGTCACTTTAAACTATTTTGCACACACACTGTTGGGAGACTTGGCACGGCTGGATTACCAGTTGCCTAAATTTAAGTTTTCATCAAATAATAACCCTTATGTAGCAAAGTAAACATATCAACTCTCAAATTGTTCTGGGTTTTGGTGCAGTACGAAGTAAAACAAAAGATTACAACTTATTTTATAAGTTTATTTATATAATGTGAAATGGAATTAAATCAAAAGAATTGTTTTAATTATCTTAAAAAAAATCCTATTGTTTATTAGTAAATTGTATACCGTTGAATGGGTACTTTTACCTTGGAAATGAATTATCTTTTACTGAAAAAAAATGCTCGATCCATGCTAGGAAGTCCAAAGGTTATTCCTAGTTCCAACAAAGCCTGCGTTTCGCTGGTTTTGACATGGCGTTCTATAAAACCTGCCCGCACACTGTTCAACTGACATTTACATTGGAAAAATATTCTAAAATTCCTTTGTTACTGCTAAAAGTTACGATAAAAATAACCTTCGTCACAGGGGAGTCTGTTTTTATTATTGTATTTATGTTTGAAAAACTATATATTTTCCAAGTTATTTATCAAAATATGGAGTTTAAGAGCTTTTATAATACAAGTATAGTACAAATGACGTAAACGATAAACGAAGCTTTTATGCTATCTAAATTAAGATAAGATGACAATTATATATCGTACGTTACCAAAATGCGTAAACACCAAAACTTGTATCAATTGACAAAATTATTAAAGGCAATGCAATCAGAGCAATGGTTTCCTGGCAAACACGATCCCTACCATTTGCAATAGATGAACACAAACAATAGATAGCATTGGATCAATGATCTGTATTTCTGCATCCACTGTTTTGATTTGATGGTTTGAATCCTGGGTTTCTCAGCATCAATACATTGTTACATTGACGTCAGAGTTAAAGTCGGAGCAGCACGTCTTCCTTAATATTTTTCTGGGCACACCCGCCACTTTGTAACACCACCTGTTTGTCAGGATCAACAGTGGCGTCCTCGAATAATCAACGAAAAATTCAACTGTGCAATGACGCACTGGCTGTGCCTGGACACCCTACCGGCTGTCGCGGGACCCGCAACGAACTTAATCAGAAGAAATAGGAGGTAGAACAAGGCGAAAATTAGCAATAGCTGCCAGACAGAAGGTATAAACTTTGTAAACGACATATCAGGGGTCAGCAACATTGAAACAAAATTAATAAGGTTTATATATCGCTCATTCAAAACTCTTATTTAAGAGAATTAAAATTGATTGTTAGTTTTTAATGAATTTAATCAATTGAATTAGTAATATTTATCGCTAGTGACATAGAAGAGGATGCTTGTTTACAAAATGCAACTTTTTTATGGATTCAACTTAAATAATCTTTCATTTATTAACCTGACATTTCATAGAACAGTAAATTTGTTCTCGCACCCAGACAACTGAAAAAGATGAAAGTTCTCTTGGTTTCGCAACCGTATGTCCCGCAAATTAACGTTTGCTTTGTATGCCAAAGATAATATTTTTCCAACATAATGATAAATGAAATTAGACATACCTAAACAAAAAAAAATACCCTTTCTTTGCTAATTGTTTGTTTGTCACTTTTGTGACAAAATTCTTGTTATTGTTGATACACAAATGAGAACGATCGCTGTTTTACAATGGTAATAAAGGATAGCAACATTTTGTTAATTAATACATGTAATCAGGATCTCTGGCTGCATCTATTTGTAAATGGCTAAAGCAATCCCAGCTTAACTGGCGTCGTTTTAAACATCAAAACAAAAGAATATCGCGTCACTTTACAACGACAATGTAGTTTTATACGGAATAGTTTAGAGGCGCGAGCACAACAAGCTAAGTCGCGGCAAGGTTACAGTGCGGGAGCTTGCGTTTAGGAGTTCTAAAGTATAATAAAATAATCACACAACACCACATCACGACACACATTGACTCAGCCCTGCAGTAAGTATCGTAAGAACTTGTGTCATAGGAACTAAGCAACGATGGTATAAACAACATATATAAGAATACTACATCCAAGACCGGTAAGCCAGACAATGCATCTAAACTATATGACAGACACACCAAATGCGGTTCGTCTGCGATGTGACGCTATAGCCTAGCTATGCAGTTTGTGCGGTTTCATAAAGTTTCATATTTTACAACAGGACCGGGCTGAAGGCAAAGTGAGTGGAGCGGATGCTTTAAGCACCGAAAGATAAGGAGTGCCAAAATGCGAAATAAGGGCGACGAAACACCAACTTTTGTACCCTGGGTAAGACCAAGGCCTGCGCTCCTTTACAACTCCTCAACGCACGCAATCGTACCGTAACCAAATGTGGTGTGTCTCAGCCTTTACCGGTACAATATACTATTTAAATCTGACGCCATTACAACGATCCACAAATCCTAATGGAAGCTCTTCCTTCTCATTGTTTACGAACAGTGCGAAACTAAAAGTGCTTTTCAACATGAATAAATAAAATCTTTTGTACCATAAAATATATCAAAGAAACGCTATATTTTAGGATCTTTGCCAGCTCTTCTAAACTACATATATTATTATAGGTATCTATTTTGAATCAATTCAGCAATTACAAAGAAAATTTCTACGGAATTTATGGAAAGATTCTCGCTTTAACTACAACATTACAGAAAAATAATATTTACCAGCGACCCGCCCGGCTTCGTACTGATATTATACATCTATTATAGACAAATAAAACTACTTCTTGAATCACTCTATCTATTAAAACAAACCACATCAATGTCCGTCGCGCAGTTATAAAGATCAAAGCATACATCGGCACAGACAGTAGGAAGCGACTCTGTTTTGTAATATTCAAAGTATTCAACAAAACCCAAAAATAATGTACATTTTTTATTTATTTAAAAAACATATTTTAATACAATAAGCAAACCTCGGTCAGCTGTATTTTAATAGCTTTTTAACCAACACAGAAAACATTCAATTTTAAAACAGACAAAATTTTGTATCTTATCTAATATTAAAACTCGCGCATGATACCTTTTATGTTGCAAGCTGTCATGGACCTCGGAAAGAGCATATTAGCATAGGCATCTGGCAGGCTATATGCTTGTTTTAAAATACCCTTTGTACTAAAGGATAAACTTAACAGTTAATTAATTTTAAAATGGAGATAAATAATGTCATTAATCAAGTAAATTAGGTGTTGAAATAAATTTGAAAGCAGAACGAATTTAATAACAACCCAAATTGGAATATTGATTGACGATTAATAAATGTACCAATTAATAATTTTATTAATTGTTTTATAATTTGCGAATGAATCTGTGATTATAAGTGGATACTTAGCTATAGCTAGCTTAGCTGTACTTAGCTATAGTAGCTTAGCTTTTTACCGTGACGTAGATTTATAATCCTCTAAACATGAATATTGAAAAAAGCAAGTACGGAGGTTTCTTGCCGGATTCTTCCCCGTAGAAATAGCATTCCGAACTTCTGATTATTTTAAGTCTATTCGAATAAAAAACTTTTTGACTTTGACTTACATAGGACATTTTTCAGGATTTCATTGTTTCGCTTACCGATCTTGGATGTTTTTTTTAATTTATTTAGTATATACCATATCGTTGTTTAGCACCTGCGATACAAGTTCTTACGATACTTAGTGCAGGGCTGAGTCAATGTGTGTGTCGTGATGTGGTTGTTGTTATGAAATATCTGTGTGCCAAATATTGCATAGTTTAGTTACAAATATACAAACGTCTTATACATCCAAACTTTCAAGCTAATAATACTATTAATTGGATAAATTAGGAAGGTTTTAGTTCCATAAACGAATAGGTATTATATGTATGTGACTATTCGCACTTTCTAGTACGGTCATGTAATTACTGAAACTTAAAGGTATTTTACAACAAATTATTAAAAGTGAAATTTGTTTCCTTTCTCCTTATTTTATAGAAATCAGTTCTATTGTCGGAGGAAATGGATGTAATAACTCATTTTCTCATTTCCTTCCTTAGTTCTATAAATTGTAATTCATTTTAAATATTCTCTAATAAAACATAGGAATTATCTTTTGTTATTAAACCACGCTTTAATCTAAAAACAAAGATAATTATTACATAATATACTTTTAATTAGATATCGTTGAAACTCAAATGCGCCACCATTATTTGATTCATGAATTTTAGTACTAAATTCGTAGACAAATTAATGATCAAACTATAAAAAATCGAATAAATCCACAGGTCTCCCTCCTACAACAGATACAATAAAACAAAACTTATTTATTTCTTTATTTGGAGACTTATTTATAATACTGTTGAAGATGTTAATTTTAAAATATCTTATGCATTGGAAACACTTTACTTTCTTTATCTTTTAGAATGTAAAAGTTGAAGTTTAAGGTTGTAGGCGGATAAAACAAGTTTTCTTTCGTGCGTCTTTGCGTATTTAAAAACACAACAAGGCTTCAGCCACAGTCACATTTTATTCAAACCTACAAAATATTGTTTCAACAGCCGAAATCCACTCAGTTTAAAAACTAAATCAAAAACTAGAAACCTCCTTTTCTATACTGAATTAATTTAATTTAAAAAAAAGAAGTACTGCAGTACAATTATTTTTTCACTGAAGTCTAGTATCAATAAGTTGTATTGTGGTACACGCTTATTTCCGAAACTCCAAACAGATTTTTATGAAACTTTACGAATGTGTGTGGTTGTGTTTCTGGAAAACGATTTGTGGACTCGCTAGATGGCGCTGGTGTCGACGTCTTAAAAATAAAGTACAATAAGAACAGAATTTAGCTGTTTGTCGCTTATTTCTCATACCCAATGAATAACAAGAAAAAGAAAACGGCACGTCCAAATGCCTGTGATACGTGTAACAATTGTTGAGAACTTCATTTGTGGAAGTTTTGCAAAGAAGGGTTTTAACTTTTTTAATATTGTCTGAACATGGCCACCAGATGTGGTGTCATTTATCTGTTGGCGTATTCTTATTATACGGTCTAGAAAAGTCTTTGCCTTGTTACAAGTAATAATGGAGAGTCCGAAGTAGAGAGAGTTTTGGTTGAAAAAGGTGTTATCTAAAACTACAGGACTTATTTAATAAAAACTTTATTTATATAAAATTACAACAAAGAGTAGCAACGGACCGCAAACTAGGAACAAACCTGTATCAACTATTTCCGGAATGATTAAATAGTGTAGTACTTTCTCCTATCTTAATAGACTTGATACGTGTAAGCAAATTTTAGGCACTTGTGTTTTACTAATGCAACTTGGGTACAGTAAGCAAAGTATTTGGAATACCTTTACATCTCGACGCTATTATTCTGCGTCATCAGGCGTGATACATCCTTTAAATTAGTCCCCGGTCTTTTTAACGGCATCTTGTCTAATCCGTCATCGTACGAGGCTCAATGTTTACCTATTTATGTTGGCTGAATTAGGCTTTAAAAATTGTAAATTGTTTGTAGTTGTTTTGTATTCCTTGCCTTTACTGGGCGATATTATCGCTTAGCGACAAAGCCCTTATAACAAATAAAAAAAATGTCCCCATTTCATTGACTTATTCACCTAATCCGGTATGTTATATCTGGACAGTTTGATGAATAGGCCTTTCTGGAATATCTATAAATCTTTTATACTTACTTTTCTTACATTACTTGACCTTATTAACTTTTCTTGACATTTTGATCCCGCTTAACTGAGGTCACAGAAATAAGATGCGTGTTTTAAATATCCGATTATACCCTGAACATCTTCCAAAACCTTCCACCATCGCACCAGCTCGTAATGAAGAAATCATGACGTAGCTTATATAAGATATTCATGGATTCACTTTAATTTCGTTCCATCATACCTTTTGAATGATTGATTACATTACAAACTCCTATTACATTCAATTTTGACGTAAGTAGGACCCGGTAAATTAATTTTGAGCTTTTTAGAAACATATTTTTTAGTAAAATTTCTCATGTTTTTGTCGGATTTGCTGGCATATAAGATAGCCCGTTGAAACGTTAGTCTTGTGTTGCCTTACTTATAAATGTAGTATAAAGGCCGAATTACCAATTAATATATTTGTAAGATAAGGCTGGTCAACTTGTAGGCACATATTATATGCAGACTGTCAGCATAGTATCAGATGTTCCGTAGCCGAGGGTTAATGATAACTAGAGATGCCAGCAGATGCTGGATGCGAGAGTGCTCAATTAACTTTAATAGCGCAATTTACAAGAGTACTGAAAAAACAAAAACGACACGGGACCGTTGAGAAATTGCAGATATCTATCAAATGAGATTTTACTTTAAAGTTATTGAATATTTAAATATTAATATTCATAGTAAATATATTCTTTTGGGATATTTGAATCAACGTAGGAATTTCTTTTATTGCAAATTACACCAGTAACTGTTTTCACATTGATAATTATAACAAAGCGAATAACAAATAACATAAGCACGCACAAAAATAACACCTTCACCAAGCAGTACCATAATATTTTGGTGCTAGCCTTAGCTATTCGTGAATTTAGATGTGAATATACGTATAAAGGGTAGTTTCTTGCGTTCCATTTAACGACAATATTACCTCGGCACAGTCCATTACCCGCGAGCGCGCAGACCTTGCCGCCAGAGCTTCGACGTTGGTTCTCCCATTACTCCTAAACGAACAACCTACGTGGGACAATGACAATTTCCCTCCCACGAGACTCACCATAGTTGATAGTTATAGTTGAAGCTAAAAACCAAAAAAGGGATATTTCTATATTACGGAGGCCCCAAGGAAATGAAAATGATAAGCTGCTATATTACTATTGAAATAAAGAAAATCCTTAACCCTTTGTCCTTTACTTAATAAAACAATTGTCGTTTAATCCATCAAGATGTCAGAGAGATCTATTTCAACCTTTGTTAAAATTGTTACAAACGTTTTATTATTAAAAATTCATCATTGCTTTGTCCTTCACAAGGACTGTGCCGACACTGTAAATTAATAATTTAATTAATCGTTTGTCTGATAAATTTGGGGTTATACAAAAATCTGAAATAATAATAATGATAAAAAATATACATTTCGACTTTGAACCTCCGGCTTTTTTTATTTTAACTTCAGTTAATAGCATAATATCTATGGCGACGATTTTAAATTATTTATGGTTATTTTCACGAAACATATTAATTTGGATTTAGTTCTCTTTTGTTCACATAACAGCAAAGTTACAATGTCCCGGGAACAGAAATATTAAATTAATATTAATTACCACAGTTTTCGCCCCTCTCAAACCCTGTTTGCTTGTCCTTGTTTCAAAAACAGGTGAAGGCAAACTTCCTGTATTGAACATGAAGTTGCCTCCATCGGTGATTTCCGAACGGAAATTCGAAAGTTTAGTTTAAAGAGCTTTTAAAAGTTATTTGCATGTTATTATAGTACAGACGGCCACACATAAAGCTTCATATATCATTGCAATTTTAATTCTTATGTGGTACAAAATACCTAGGTAACACTGAAAATGTTTAGAAAATTAAAAACTTAATGTAGAAAGTTGCCAATACTTTTAATGTTTTTCGAAGTAATCTCCGTTCCTCTCTACACATCGTCGCATTCGATGGAACCACTGAGAAAAGCAGTGGGCCCATTCTTCCTTAGGGGTCTCTTCTATTGCATTTCCGTACGCTTTCACCACAACTTCAGGGCTCATAAAGCGAATACCTCCAATTTTATCTTTAATTCTTGAGAATAAAAGTCGCAGGGCGCCAGGACAGGACTGTATGGTGGATGACTCATTATCTCGACACCTACCACAGTCCGTTTTGCGGAGTGCGCTGAAGCATTGTCGTGGTGAAGGAGGATCCTGCTTCGAGGGCGCTGCTGTCGATTTTTTCCAAGACAACAGGCAAACAGCGATTGCCATACCAGTCTGCAGTAACTGTCCTTCCATCTGGTAGCACTACTGTCGCGAAATGTTCTTTTCGACCAAAGAATGAGGCAATCATCTTTTTTTCTTGACTTCTTCCTTTCTTTACCTTAGTTGGCCGATCCTCGAAAAGAAACACCCACTGAGCTGATTGTCTTTTGATTTCTGGTTTATAAAGCATTGACCGAAAATTTTCTCGCCTTAGTTTTATTTTCACCTGTAAAAAGAGTTTTATATTTGCCGCCAATTCACAAAAACAAATGACAAATGAATGCAATATACTACATTAGATTACCAACCGTTTCCGGCTAACTGTTCGCTGATGGGTTATGACTGACGACGGTCTCCTGCTTATTCAATCTCATACAAGAACAGGAGTTGAGTTGTTAGCAGAGTCCTGCCTACGTCTGGTGGCCGACTGGAGGAAAAGAAATCATCTTGAGTTCGCGGCTCATAAAACACAGTATTTAATGTTAAAAGGAAATTTAGTAGGGCTACCGCGTTTTAAATTTAATTCGGTGACAGATTAAAAAAAAAACCGGTTTGATATCTCGGTTTGATCGTAGAAAGGAAATTTCATTTTATTGAGCACATTAAGCAAGTTAGCTAAAAATCGAAACGGAATTTTTATGCGTTAAATAGGATATCTACTTCGACCTGGGGTTTATCGTTTCAATCATTAAAGATAATTTATAATGCCACTTTCTTGGGCTGCATTTGTTATGGAGCCCCCTTGTGGGCGGATAGAGCCACGATTGGCGCTGCGTGACGTAAACTGGTTCAGAGTCAGAGATTAGCTTTAATTTTTCTTTGTATACGTCAGCACTGAAGCCCTTCCGATTCTTGCGGGCGTTTTACCGGTAGACTAAGAAATACATCGGCGTGCGGTAATGTATTACAACTCCCCGAATGGTGTGAGTTCATATTTTCTTAAACCGAAAGATAGGGCTAAAATAAGTAGATTATTTGATAGTAACGCAAACGTACAGAAAAAAATATTCGACGAATGGCAAACTAGACGGGATACTTCGATTAAAGGACGGCATTTATTTAAATTTTTCCCTATAGTTCACGAACGGCTAGATAAAACGTGGTTAGATGTCGATCATTGCGTTGCTCAAATCCTAACTGGGCATGGTAACTTTAAGGCAAACTTTATTCATTTAACTTGGTGCCGTCACCTCTTTGCGAATGTTCAACGTTGGATCAAGAATTTGTACAAACTGCCCATCATATCTTGTGGGAGTGTAGTCTCTGGCATGACGAACGATCAATCATGTTAAATTCGATTCAGGTATCCGCGTGTGGTCCTATTTATTACCTAGATTTTGTAAAAACGAAGGGAAACTTCCGTGCCTTTAAAAAGTTTTGTCACCAATATTACTGGTGTAAGATTTAGGTTAGTATTTAATTTATCCCCTGCTTGCCGTGGTGTTTTGACGGTCAGGCGTCTCCTAACCGTAGATCTCTTTAGCTTTTAGCCTCTGGGCCGTTTCCATTGCTGTCTCCACTTTGCTGGGAGGGAAGTCTGAAGCCGCTCTCTTACTACCTCCTATTTCTTCTGATTAAGATCGTTGCGGGTCCCAAGACAGCCGTTAGAGTGTCCGGGCACAGCCTGTGCGTCATTGCACAGCTGCATTATTGGTTGATTATTCGATCAAAGGACGCCACTGTTGATCCTGTTGAGGAATTGCAGTGGTGGGACAGAGTGGCGGGTGCCCCGAAATTAGATTACCAAAGAGTTCTGAAATTGAAATTCAAAAAAAGTTTTCATTAGCAATGTTTGTAACTGGCCAGTTCTAAACATTTTCAGTGTTTAGTTGTGAACAGTCTAGAACGTAACCAAGTCCAAACATGTTAGGTTGATACATGGCCGTGTGTACCTATTAGTATGAATATTAGTTTTGTTATTAAGTATTACTCATACTGCTCTGTAGGTCTTTCAATATATTTTTACGCAACTACGACGGAGTCAAAGGGAGAGTATTATATGATTTTTATTTAATAAACCCAGCCTAAGGAGAGAAAAGTTAGGCCTGAGGAGGTCGTATTGAAAAGATAGTCGTTAAAACTTATCTCGTACGCTACCAGTCGCAATACTAGATCATTATCCAAAAAGCGAGACTGAAAAGCAGAAAACAATAACTTTTTCCTTATCTTTATGATCTTAGATGCGTCATAAATTAAATAGTTATATCATTAGT
This sequence comes from Choreutis nemorana, assembly GCA_949316135.1. Classification (NCBI taxonomy): domain Eukaryota; kingdom Metazoa; phylum Arthropoda; class Insecta; order Lepidoptera; family Choreutidae; genus Choreutis; species Choreutis nemorana. The sequence goes on from OX438598.1 coordinate 10,380,119, forward strand.
TTCGGAAATTAATTCGTTTAAAAAGCTGCCAACATGACTTTTCAGTTATTTTCAATAAATTACTTCAGATATTTTTTTTAAAAGGAATACCACCTTTTTTTGTGAACTTTCACAAGTGTATTGATTTTTTAAACTGAGAATATCCTAAGTACTCAAGACACTGTAAGACATTAAGATTAATCCTCTGGTTAAACACATAACCCTACTTTTGGATTGCAATCCGTTAAAATAAGAGAACAGCTATTGTATGCCAGAAACAATAGAATCTTAATCAAAAGTTTAATCATCATTTCCGCTTAAGATACAGTTTATTTCCCGGGAATTTCCCCAAAATACTGAAGATTTATTAATAAGCTCTTTTATGCCGAAGTCAATTTTACTTAACCCGAATACTTTGGAAGTCGGCCCTTAATCCCATTCCAAAGTACTTTGACATTGGATTGAAGGGATTACTCCTAGGCCCCGGTTTGACTCTGCCTTCTCACGTTTTGGCAACCTGATGCTTTGGGAAATATATTTTTCCAAGAAGACTTGCTTAATACAATATTTCAATTTTTTTAAAGATGGCCGCTCATTTGTTTGTATCATTGACAGTTCAACTTAATTTGATATATGCATACTATGCATTGTATTAAAGGTCAAATATAGAAAAAAAACGTTTGAAAAGAATAGTTTGTCTAAGTATGATAAATAGAGTAGATTTTTTAAAACAAATTTCTGTTAAAATATCAATATTAAATTTTTCCTAAAAACGCGATTCCATAAAGGTTAAAAGAAAAACGGGCACACAGTGATTCAATTTAGAAGTCATCAAGTTTACGTGTTCCTTGGATATCTTATTTTTATTTTATTACATTTTTACTGGTATAATAAAAACGAGTGTACTTGGAAATACTCTTCGTTCAGACCTCGTCCTGTTTTGTACCGACTCCATAGAAATTACGAAGACACCTACATTTATTATTTTCACTTTGTTAGTGTTACTCTTGTATTTTAGTTTTAAAATGGTGACACTTTTGGATTCACGAGTTTTTTTTTTCATATAAGAGAGGCATTGAACTTCTTAAAATAGAAAGAAAGATAAAACATTTCTTTAGAGTATGTAGGTTGAAACTTATAAAGTATTAAAAAACTTTTATCAGAGTAAAAACCAAATTTTATAGAAATATTAGGAAAAATACGAATAAATTTTGTAACCAAAGGAAGTTTATCATCATTCTAACCATGGATGAACTTGTTTGAAACTGCAATATTGCTCGTAACCTCGAATTACGGGTTTTGATACTGAAGAAGAAACTTTTTAAGAAACAAACACTTTGTTCAACTTACACCAAATTACACTTCGTATTTCTTAGATTAATGATTGGTCTTCGCTGTGCTCTGACGCTCTGCAGTAGCGCCGCGACTACCCATTATTAATCTAAGGTACTCGTACATGGACTCTTTGCCCTTGTAATATTATTTAAAAAAAGTTTGTCTCCAGCCATTTCGGGAGATACCCGCCACTGTGTCCCACCACTGCAATTTTTGTTAACCAGGAACTACAGTGGCGTATTTTGAAACGAATAATGCAGCTGTGAAATAAATCACGGGATACGTGCCCAGGCATACGAATTCTAGAGGCTGTACCGTCAGTCTGTGAGTCATGTCATAAAAATGTCCTCGTCTTCTTCTTTAATTTTTATTAATATAATCTGCCAAAAGACAGCCTTGACTTTTGCTTAACTTAAGAAAAAACTACAAAATTCAAGAGACAATCACAAAAAAATTTAATTAACCGCTCAGATTTTCAAGCGCTATTAAAAAAGTTTTAAGAGAGAAAGTTCTCAAGTTTGATGGAACATTTAGGGCTGTTCACAGATGACTAGATCTTCTGCTTACCGTTTTACATAAACGGTGCCTTATACTGCTTAATGGTTTAATAAGATATTAAAAATCTTATTAAACAGTATCAAACCGGGTAAATTAATTCGAATAAATCTGATTAAAAGTTATTCTGTAATTAAGATTTAGATTTATGCATTATCATTTAAACAAATGTTTAGAATGCAAATTTATGAACAAGATAGACTTATACAACACAGAGTTAAACTGTAGTACGGAACAATATCATTGTAGTGTAGGTAGAATGCGACCGACCTTTTCAGATTTTGAATCTATTTGAAAAATATGATGTCGATGATTGTTTATTTATCCCATAGGAAAGGCAAAGGATTAATTCTATACAGCCTCGTCTTTAGTAATTTTATTCTGTTTAAAACTACTGTGTTCTTGATGATTCCGTTAAAACCTCACTACACCAATCATTCGATTTTTCAAATCTTTTCTGTTTTATATTTGTATTTCTTGTATATGTCTATCTATATTTTAAACACAGTTTTTCGTTGTATCTGAACTCTGAAGTACATAAATATGGATAGATATTTTTAATGTTTAGGCTCATTGTCAAAACGTTTATTTCAACTTTTGAATATTTATGTTTTTATTTTGCATTTTCTATTCAAATGGACAACTAGTGAACACACATTACTAGTTGTCTATACTTAGGAGAGCTTTAATTAACCTGGGAACACAGTTAGAAGAATCTTCTCAACAATTTAGTTGTATTTGCTTTGTAACAAAGCAAAACACGCAACTCCCTAACCTTAAACCTTGGCATTAAAGTCTTCAACAACTTTTACCTAAAACCTTTTCATATTGCTCCTTTTTGGAGCCTGATTTAGTGTTGTATTCAAAGCTAGATTTTGAACAAGACAAGGGTTACTCTTTTACAGTTGAGCCTGCTTATCTCATCTATTTGGGTACTGTAGGTGTTATTTGATTTATATGAAGAATTTTCACAAATCCATGTTCCAATCATTCATTCTCGTGCTATTGACTTGTATGTACGGCGGTCCTTTGACGGTTAATAATGTTTTCATTTAATTATTTGTTTCTCTCCCTCGCCACAGTACCTTCGTTGAAGGTATACGAAATGAGTTGTTAGTCTAATGGTCGTTTTTACCAATATCCCCGAAGACTAACATCAGTTTCACCATTAAATCTTTCCTAAGTGTCAATAAAAGTGAAACTTTTTTATGTTAGTAAGATAAGCATTCGGCCATAATCTCACCTCGTGGTTGAGCATAGGTACTTATATTCTTATCTCTAAGATAAAAATAAATTGAATAGAACCCAGACCCAGAAATCAGTTAAACAGGTACTAATGAAATTCCTAAAAACAGGCTTCAAACTTATAAATCCGAAGTACAAAAGATCAACAAAACTTTGAAATAATTACAGAAACATGACGTTAGGCGGGAATAGGACACAATTCCTTTGCTCCCTTTGCCTTCCCGGTGCCCCAAAGCTTTGACATCAAACACCACACGGTCCAAACAACTTTAATCATAACAATTACAAAGCATACCTTTCACCGGAGTATTCCGCCGCGGGCAGCAATTAAACCAACTACGTACTGTATTAACCAGCTAAATTGGAAACAACACTTTCACTTTGAAATCAGAACTCGAATTCGGGCTACATTTCTTGTCGGGTTATAGTTAATGTATAATAAGGTATCAATGTTTAATGTTTAACACAGCAGCTCCGACAGCCGTGATCGTCTAGTGGTTAGGACCCTACGTTGTGGCCGTAGTAACCCAGGTTCGAATCCTGGTCACGGCAGTGACGCACTGTCGCGCTGGAGACATTGTTTTTGAATGTAAAAATTACTTCACAAGAGTTAAGGAATATTTTTTTTCAATGATATTTTTTTATCAATAAGCTAAAATTAATTTTGTTCCAATACGTATAATTAGTATAATAAGTAGTAATTTGATAGATTTTACAATGGTAAGGTTTTTATACTAAGTTAAATGCTGAAATTATAGAAAATAAAATCTTTAAGATTATAAATCGGAAAAAGTGATGCAGTGCCTAATTAAAGTTTTTTTTCTAGGTAAGCCTAACTTTTAGACATCTTTTACAATCCAATATCTCAGTCTAGACTTCGGCTGTACTATTATTGTAGTGCGATCGACGAATGACAGAGGCATTGCTATACTAAACAATACTTGTGTCTCATTCTTTTAAAAAATATGTAGTGTGTAGAAAACAAATTAACGGAGACAGTTGAACAAAAACGAAATTAATGCTTTTTGTCCGTCTACGTCGAAATCGAAGTCAGCGAGTTTGTATTTTATGACTAACTGTAATTTCTACTTTTATTACTCGTAGACCAGATCAAATAGTGTTTATAGCTTGTGCTTGTTAATGCAGTTCCTACTGACGATAAATACAATATTTTAATTTAATTCTCTAACACGTCATGATATAAGAGTAAAGTTACAAGAATGAAAATCTAAAACTAGAGCTGTTTAACAATAAGTTTGATAAAGTGTTAGCTGTGTCAGCAAAGACATATAAAATACGTCATTCATTTTATACATGTAATTCAATGACGATGAAAATGAACTGACTTTCAATAAATTTTTTAACGCAAATCTAAGGCAGACGAAAAAAATTCCAAAAAAATAGGTAAAGAAAATTTTGTGTCGCTTGTTATCTGCCATTCAGGAAAATATTAATATTTTTTTATTAACACAGATTCTTTTCATGTTTCTTGTTCATTGAAGATAACAACCGGAGGTTTTATCCAATTTCTGCTTTGTAAAAATCTTTATAAAAGACATTCATCTAACGACGCAGCCGCTCGGGGGGATTTCGGATTCCTTGGCTTATTTATTATTTATCTACTTAGCATCTACTGTATCTATCCAATTAGGCGATCTTATATATTTTATTTTATCCAATAAAACTGTTTTGAATGTCAACGAGCAAAAAACTTTCGATTTAGCTAAGTTTTTTAGGAACATATTCGATATGACGTATTATAATAATAATAATAACTAACTCACGACACACACATTGACTCAGGCCTGCAGTAAGTATCGTAAGAACAGGAACCAAGCAACGATATGGTATATACTACATAGATAAGAATACAACATCCAAGACCGGTAAGCGAAACAATGCGTCTTGCAAATAACAAAAGTCCCGCCTCCGCCGGGATTCGAACCCGGAACCTCTAGCGTAGCAGTCGGCTGTTTATACCACTGCGCCACCGAGGTCGTCAAACTAACTGCAGTAACTGTATAACTGCAGTTTTTCCGGAATGTCCTTCCGTACCTCATTTCGTATTATGAACTGGCGTATTGCTTTTGGGCTCATTCCCTTTTTGTCGGCAATAATCCTAATAACCTATTAGGGTCACGTAATGTTTCATTTATGATTGAATACAAACTGGGAGCTAATTGATCGCTCTGCTAATAAGAAACTCATGCTACGTTGTATAATATGACGTTTTTATTACGTTGGTAGTGACTACGAAACAACACAGAATCATGTAACGCAGTGTTTAGTAGGGTAAAATGCAGTCGGCTTGTTGCCATCAGCTCGGAATGAATGCATTCCGGCAACTAACATAAATGCCATTATTCCGAAAGCTATAACGCCAACAGATAATAAAAAATATTAAAATTATATTTCCTCGCGCTCGGGTTAATTTATTTCAATACATTTTATTTTCTGTTGGCGTTAGCCTTGCGGAATAATAGCATTTGTCCAAAGGGACGGATCGGGGCGTGCCTAATTCCCCTTTTTTTTTGTCGGAATGCTTTATGCATCCCCCCTCAGCTAGGGATACCATGTAAGGGGGTATGTGGGACTCATCGAGGAATATGAGACGCTACCCACTAAAAACACTCCGGCGTTCTCATGCTTTGCCGTTGGTGAGGGTGCCATGGTGCGTGATGCCCCTGGCATTGCAAACGTCCATAGGCTGCGGTAGCTGGTCCGAATGCTTCAAGTAGTATGGTGGGGTTGGCGCACCAAGTCGAATTTTAGGTCAATTATTGATCTTCACAAACCTTTGAACTCGGAGACAGCACGTCAACGTCTCGCGTCTTGTCTCGCTGTTAAACCGATACTATACAAAGGATATCGAACGCCTCGAGTAAATCAGTTGATGTTCTTTTAAAAGGTGTGCGAAATGAATGAATGGTGTATGAACAGTAAAGTTCGTATAAAGAATTAGTAAATAATAATAGTATATAGTTATTGTATGTATAAGTATCCATATGATAACACTCTTCATGTCGTTGTCGTCAGATGGTATGATGTACCGTGATGTATGGTAATGTGACCGAGGCGGACGATGGCGACGGCGTGGACCACCTGGTGCCGCTGCTGGCGCTCTACGTGCTCGTCTCCATCATCGGGGTCATAGGTCAGTTGCATCATAGGTAGTGCTATTTTAATGTTTAGAACCATCATCAGAGTACAGATATCAATGCTCATTTATACAACTCGACGCTGGCAACGTGATCTTCAACCTTTGTTTACACATTTTTTAATGATATTACAATCACTTTTATTAAATTTATAAGAAGAATTGAATTTATCTTAGACCTAACAAAAATCATATGTACAATACAGTGTCCATAGCACTTGCTATATTTCCACGCTGTATGCTCAACCTTTGAGTGAAATGCAGCGTTACTTTCACGACACTTATTAATTTGAAAATTCTCTCTCACAGCAAACAAAAAATCATTGAGAATAAATGAAGTAGACTACATTTCGATTTCAGACGCGTAAAGCGACGCGCTTTATGAAAAAAAGAGCCGAGTAGACCCAAAGTAGACAGCAAAAAAGTCCATATTTGTGTGGCAGGTAATGTGAGCCTGATGGCGGCGCTCGCGTCGGGCGGCGCGAGCCGGCTCCGCACGCCGCAGCTGCTGAGCGCCATCGCCGCCGACCTGCTGGTGTGCGCCGCCAGCGCGCCGCTCGCTGCCGCCAGGATCGCCCGCGCCAACCACCTTCCCTGCCAAGTCTTCTACTACTTCGAGGTACCTGAAAATTTTATAACCAACTACCAACGAAGCAATCCTAACTCTAGGTCTCTTTTACGCTCCGCTCTGGGTTGCAGCAGCCTGAAATAATAATCAAAGAATTATTATCCATGCACCCTTGCAACACATTGATGATTTATTATTTCATGGAATAAGAACAGACTTAATTCACAATACGGACATATAATTTTACAGTCGTTCCCGGTTGCAGCAAGCACGTGGTCCCTAGTTGCTATCGCTGCAGATAGATGTGGCGCTATAAAACGTGGTAGAGGTCCATTTTTAGCAGTGGGTGCAGTATGGACTGCCGCGTTTATATTGGGTAAATTGATTCTTATACTTGTATTTGTACTTAACGTTATTAAAGAGGTAATATAACAATTTTATTTGACAGGTGCAGCTGCGTTAGTGACCGCTTGTGTACATTGTCCTCCTTTAGCCGCTGTCCACGCTTTCCTCACTTACTGCATCCCAGTAGCGGCCGTGGCGCGCTGCCACTGGACCGTACACCTCAAACTGACAGCATTATCTCTGACGGCGCGTGCGGCACACGGTGAGCTGCCGCTACCGGTGCCACTCATACAAAGACCCACGCACGTCATCATAGTAGCCGGTGTCGGACCCCGCGAGCGGCGAGATGCCGTCGATGTAGGAGACGTCAGGGGAAAGAAGAAACTCCAGCCCAGCCTCCTCGGCCCACAGCCGCAGACCTCGACCCTCCGCTCGAGGAGGAGGCTCGGCAACGTGCTGATGGGCATTGCGGCGTTATTTGCGCTGAGCTGGTGCCCGCACGCTGCAATAGTGATACTAGGAGCGTGCGGGGTGCACATCCCGCTGGTACTGGCGCAGTACGCGCTGCTGGCAGGACACGCGCACTCGGCGCTGAACGCGGCGGCGTACTGGGTGCTGAACCGGCACTCGTTGACGGCGGCGTGCGCGGCGTGGCGCCTGCCACAGCTGCGGGTACGTGAGGAGCGGCCGTCGTCTACCAACGAGGCCGCGCTGGGTGCCTTCCACCCGCGCCTCGCCCGCCCTGCACCCTCGCCGCGCCCGCCTCCTTCTAGCTTCCTATATTGATGTCCATCTATCTTCTAAGCTCTGTCGATCTGTGATTCCTGTCTCTGAGTGCCTCGTATAGTCTACGGGTGTCCCCGCCTGGAGGGGCGCCGCTCGTTTCGTCGTTATAAACGTGTTGTTTGACGTTTTATTGAGAATAACATCCGTAAAGCAATAAAGTGTATGAAACACTTGAACCTGTTTTATTCTCTTCCTGATCTCATTTACAGATTAATGAAATGCCTGAAAGGATCACATTTGATGTTAACAAAAGCAGTGTAATCTGAGCCGAGTGAGTTTACGTCCCCGTTAAAAGCAATACAAAAGTTTACCGCGAACAGAATTTACGGGCGATGCGATCAAAAGCTGAGTAAAGGTCGTTTAGGCGTTTGTTGTCGAGACTCGGACCTTTCCTAAGGCGATAACTTAAGAATAACGCAGATTTATGGCGGGAAAAAGTTTAAAACAGTTCCTCGGAGAGCAATTAGTTAAGGCACCGGGAGCAAACTCCCTTTGTATACAGAGTAGCCGACAAACCAAGTTAAAACTTTTAATACTTTTTATCACTTTCGACGCGCATTCAAACATTTCAAGGAACTGTACTGGAACATAATTCACTAGATAATTAAATTAACAGGATATTATCGTCCCGCTTCCTGCATGGCAATATAATTACTAGCCTCGTGTGGCATGCCAAATACAATTACTACTAACATACGTTATCGGTAATCGCCTTACCTCACCTTATTCACGAAGCACTACCTTATACAAACAATTCAATTCCCTTTACTACCTTGCCTGCTTACTTCGCTTGAGATCTTATTCCTTTCTAAGTTACAACTACATAGAAAAATAATTAAATTAACGAATTTGTTTGATGTTGAGAAAACACAGAACTGTAATTGGCAACGGGAAAACTCAACACGCAAGCGTACTTTGTACGTGAGAGCACAGCTTTCAATCTTAGATTCAAAGTTCTTGTCACGGAATAATTTCACGATTCATTTAGCTGATGGGTCTCGGTGGATTTACTTCTTAATGTTTCATTAAAAAGTAAGTATTAGTTCGTCAAAGTCGGTTCGGACGTTGTTATAATTCTCCGAAAATGCGATATTTCGCAACAATATATTTTTTCAGCATGATGTCTATATGGCCACGTCAAGGCACAATCTTGAAAAGTAATTTTAGGTGCAAACGGGCTAATTACCATATAAAGACATGTGTTATTCGTTTCGAATTAAACGATTAAATGTAATTTATCTGGTATTAATAGATAATGACTACTTCTATTAATATCAATTTCACTTTAAAGACTCGGGGCACACCCGCCACTCTGTCCCACCACTGCAACTCCTGTTTATCAGGATCAACAGTGGCGTCCTTTGATCGAATAATCAACGAATAATGCAGCTGTGCAGTGATGCACAGGCTGTGCCCGGACACCCTACCGGCTGTCTTGGGACCCGCAACGAACTTAATCAGAAGAAATAGGAGGTAGTAAGAAAGCGGTTTCAGACTTCCCTCCCAGCAAAGCGGAGACAGCAATTGAAACGGCCCAGATGCCCAAAAATATAAAGGGGAGACAGTCAGGAGACGCCTGACCGTCTAAACACCACGGTATGCCACTAACTAACAGGGGATAAATAAGATACTAACCTAAATCTTACACCAGAAATATTGGTGACAAAACTTTTTAAAGGCACGGAAGTTTCCCTTCGTTTTCACAAGATCTAGGTAATAAATAGGACTACACGCAGATACTTGAATCGAATTCAACATGATTAACCGTTCGTCATGCCAGAGACTACACTCCCACAAGATATGATGGGCAGTTTGCACAAATTCTTGATCCGACGTTGAACATTCGCGAAAAGGTAACGGCACCAAGTTAAATGAATAAAGTTTTCCCTTAAAGTTACCATGCCCGGTTAGAAATTGGGCTACGCAATGATCGATATCAAGCCACGTTTTATTTAACCGTTCGCGCACTATAGGGAAAAATTTAAATAAATGCCGCCCCTTAGTCGAAGTATCCCATCTAGTTTGCCATTCGTCGATTAGTTTTTATGAACGTTGTCGTTACTATCAAATAATCTACTGATTTTAGCCCTATCCTTCGGTTTTAGAAAATCTGAACTCATACCATTCCGCGAGTTGTAATACATTGCCGCTACCGGTAAAACGCCCGCAAGAATCGGCAGGGCCTCAGTGCTGACGGTTCTATACGCTTTACAAAGAAAAATTAACGCTAATCTCTGACTCTGAAGCAATTTACGTCGCGCAGCGCCAATTGTGGCTCTATCCGCCCACACGGGGGCTCCGTAACAAATGCAACCCAAGAAAGTAGCAGTATAAATTATTCTTAATGACTTAAACGACAATCCCCAGGTCGAAGTTGATATTCTATTTAACGCATAAAAATTTCGTTTTGATTTTTCGCTAACTTGCTTAATGTGCTCAATAAAATGGAATTTTTTTTCAAGTATCAAACCGAGATAACAAACTGAGTCTTTCTTTTTAACTGTAACTGAATTAAATTTAAAGCGCGGTAGCCCTACTAAGTTTCCTTTTAACATTAAATACTGTGTTTTATGGGCTGCGAACTCAAGATGATTTCTCTTTCCCCAGTCGGCCACCAGACGTAGGCAGGACTCAGCTAACAACTCAACTCCTGTTCTTGTATGAGATTGAATAAGCAGGAGACCGTCGTCTGCATATCCCGTAAGCGAACAGTTAGCCGGTAACGGTATAGACAAAAAGTCATCAAATCCGATATTCCAGAGATACGGCCCTAGCACTGAACCCTGTGGGCAGCCCCGAGTCAAAGCCTTCGACACTGCATGATGACCAAGTTGAAGCTTAGTTGTTCCATTTATAAAGTAATTGTATATTAAGGAATATACATTGCTGTAACAACCTCTGTTTTTAAGTTTGAGCAATAAGATTGGCCACCATGCATTATCAAAAGCACCAGAGATATCTAGGAATACACCTATGACGTATTTAAACTCCGACGATTCTACCGATTTTCTCACCGAGATAGCCGCGTCGATTGTTGATCTGCCGATAGTAAAACCGAATTGACGTTCGTGAAAAGTTGGACCGCCCGGAAGAAGCCGAGGTACGATAAGACGCTCTAGAAGTTTACCCAGCGATGGTAGAAGGGTAATGGGTCTATACGATTTCGGATCATCAGGTGGCTTATCACCGCTTTTAGGTATGATTTTAATTAGCCCGCGGCGCCAAATTTGAGGAAAAACCCCTTCAGCAATGCAACGGTTATACACAATTAAAATAGAATCCCCAGCGGACTTTACGGCTTCCTGGATCATCTTATTCGATATTTTGTCTTCCCCAGAGGCCTTATTAACCGGTAACGCCCTAACAATTTTGACAAATTCATCTAAAGTTGGAAGATCGGACGAAGGAGATGTGGGTGGAACTGCAGCCATGAGCCTAACTTCTCGATGATAGTCGGTATCATTTTCAGTAGTGTCGTCCGGAATGAGAGCGTTAAGAAGGGCCTCCGCCGTCTCCTCAACACCAAGAGTGTGAGCATCATTTATTTTGATGTTTGAAATAAATGCTTGATCAGTTGCTCTGTTAGCTTTGAACTCATGATATATGGGTGACCATGGCCCCTCTTTGTCTAACCTATCAACTACTTTCCGAAGTAAATTAGTTTTTGATTTTTGGACTGCAGCACGGTAGTGAGACCTAGCAACTCTTAAAGCAATTAAAGCGCTATCATACCTATCTGACGAAGTATCTTGTCCTAGGGATTTTTTAGCTTTATTTAATTTACGACGCGCGCTTCTAAATTTCTTACGAATTCCTATCAGAGAATCATTCCACCACTCACATCTTTTCACACTGGATATAGATGTTCGTCCCAGTGTTACATCAGCACAGTAATTGAAAGTATCCGTCATAATTTCAGCGCTTTCTGTTGCCGATAGACGCGGGTGAGTGAAGTCTCCAGCATGTGACGCGAAAAATGAACTAAAAAAGCACCAGTCTGCACGTCTGGTTTTATAACGAAAGCTTTGTGAACGGGGCGCGATATCTTGTGTTAGCTTAGGGTTGTACTCGTACACGATCAAACGGTAATCACTACATGACGCATCAGGAAGGACACGGCCAATTAGAGATTTTTACGTACGCACTTGAAAGTGTGACGTCAATGAAAGATTCGCCCATAGGGCTGCTGTAAGTAGGTGGTGAATCAAAGGTATTATGAATTTCTAGGTGCATTTCTGCAATAAACTCTTCTACTGCGGCGCAACGATCCGCATCTGCTGATCTAATTTTACCAAACCAAAGGGGGGAAGACGCGTTGGCATCCGCGCCTATAACTACAGCCTGCCTAGGAAGTGCATATAATACGGACCGCAAGTGATGTAAGTGAGGGTCTACGCGATCAGAGAACTGAAAGTAACAGCTAACTAACATAACATATATATTACAACATATATACATACTATACAACATACATACTAACATACTACTAAACATATATACTAAAAGAAGGACACGAGACCTCCGCAACGGCACAGTGGGACGACGAGAGATTATTAAGAGCTGTGACAGTGAAGCTTGAACGTGACACGTATATTCCCGCGCGAGCTTTATTGTTTATTTGAACTATCTTATTACGAAGCCCAGCGCTCTGGTACTGTTCTTGAACGAGAACTATGTCCAAACTATACTCAATTACAAGCCTATCTAACTCAGACGTAGCTACTTTATCGTTATGAATGTTTAATTGTCCTATTTTAAGCTTGGCCATAGTTAGTATTTATAATAAGTTGCTCTAATTTTGCCTTGTAGGTAGGACAATCCTGAGACCCGGTCTCATGATCGCAGGGTTTTTTTATACTTTTTACACGACGCACATACTCGTTTAAAAGTTGGTTGATTTTTGTTGGTACAATTTTTTGTGTAGTGTGACTCGGCACAGTGAGCGCACGATGGTGTTTTTTCAGTACAATACTTCGCGGGATGACCATATTGTTGACAATTTAAGCACCGAATTAAATCTAAATCGTCGATGAACCGGCAAGTTGTCCAATCAATGAATAACTTTTCTTTCGTGTTAATCAAATGATTTCGTATCGAATGCTCTAACTCGATCCCTAACCATTTACGGTTGTCATTAAAACTGCGACGACGGTAAATTTTTGTTGAACGTAAAAAGTCACTCTCGGAAAGAGTAATCTCATCTTTAATGTTCTGGCGGTATAAACAAACTAAAAAATTATTTTCGTCCATCGAGTTCGGGACATCTTTTACAAGGATTCGCGGTTTCTCCAAACGCAACCCTGCTGATTTGATAGCCGCAACGGATTCTAATTTCTTTATTTGACTCTGATTTGTGACGCGTAACACGACGCCAGACTTAGCCGTTTTTTTAACGCCGACAATTTGGAAACCATCTGATGGTTTGATCGCTTTCATTAGCGCTTCTTTAGTCGCGGACGAGGATTTAATTCGGCCGAATGTTCCTCCGTCGGGTAGGCCACCACACACGGGAGCGGCGCGCGCGCTTGAGCTGCCACTGGGGTCGTTTTAGGTGGCAATCGTAACTTTAAAGTCTCCGAGTACGATTTGGTTACCGCCGGAGGGCTAACGTTAACTTTATTTTGAGCAATTACTAAATCACGCTCCGATTGCGCCAACTTAGTCTCGAGCATCACAGATTTAATTGCAAGTAAAGAAACAATCGAAGTTACTCTCTGCGTCATCTCCATAATTCCTGTTTTATTCGCAATATTCAAGCGCGACCCCGAGTCGTTTAAATACTCGTTAATGTTGGTTAGGCATGTCGATGCCTCTTGCACGAGATCATACGATGTACTATCGTTACCGGCGGAGACGCTCAACTCAGAGGAATGTGACGTATTCAAATTAGATCCCGACCGCTGCATACGCTTACTAGTTACTGGCGAAACACTAGCCGGTGATAATTGACTAAATGCCCTTTTATTATTAGTAGGAGATCGCTGAACTATTTTGCTTTTCTCAAACGGGTTTCCCCCTCCCCCGTCAGGGGGATCATCATAACGCCCGGACATCAAAGTGTAATAACGAAACTTTAAAAGCTTAAATATTATATCACTAGGTACAATAAAATAGATAATACCTAACAACGATCAGCCGGCTGCCGGGTCGGCGCCCCGACCGGCCGCCGCGCGCCTAACTACCTACACACTATAATAAAAAGAAAACGTTTGACTTAATACCGAGTAATGTAGCTATTTATCATCCAAAACAACGCAAATGTTTAAAAACTTACGGACCCGACGTTTATCAAACCTTTATTTTACGAATCACTACACTAGAACCCTAAAATATGCACTTCACACACGTAATTTAATTAATTATCGCGATCGCATAAAAAGACCATCTGCACACGCCAGAGGTGGGGAGGGAATCCCCAGAGGTGGGGAGGGAATCACTTTAAAGACTATTTGTAATGTAACTGTCTTCATAAAAACCTATCTTACCAGTTTCTAATGTTCCCTTTCAACCAAAATTCTAAATATAATAATCTCCTAGATACAAGCATGTATTTAACAAGGTTTCACCAGATCGAGCTACGTAAATAATTATGTTTACTTGTTTCGCATTGCACCAAACGTTAAATTACCCGTTTCAAATTGCACCTCGTTTCAAAAGTGCTCAAGCATCGCTAAAATTCTCTCTTGCATTATAAATAATGTTTTAAACGAGATCATTTTGTATTAAATAATAATGTTTCTGCTCGCAAATTGTTACGACTTGGTTTTATGCATTCATATACTAATTATACATTAATATTATTTTGAACTCTACTCTGCAACATCTCTCGTTCCAATTTTCTAACCATGTTTCTGAAATCAACAAAAATATTGAACTAATTAAAAATATTGTTAACTGCTTATTTAAAATTAGAATATTGTCATCTAAAACATAATATTATAGCAATATTATCGTGGTCTTAACAGTAATGTTTATCTTTTTTTTCTCTACCCAGAATTAAAATCCGATCGAATTGAAAGACTGGCCTTGACCAACGAACCTATCACGTCCTTTAGATCATCTTTGTCTGCGAAAGTTAATGGTTTAGAACTGAAGTTCCATTTTATCAAGATTATTTTAATTTTCCTCGTTATTGTTGTGTTATTTTCCCATGATTTTTTCCTTAATCCTCCATTTTACCTGAAGCCTTTGTTCGCCCCACTTTTGAGCCACGAGAATTGGGTCGCAACCACTTAAGATCAACTCTTCAAACTTTCTTTATATTCTTCACCTTTTGTACCAGATTTGAAATCATATTACGGAATTTATGTGGTAAAAAGGAAATATAGATAAATAACGATATATAGGTACATAATAAATCAGAAGGCAATCTCTGACTCATCAACGCCAAGTCTTAACACTTGGACTTAAAAAGCAGATGAAGACGAAGATTCAAAAAGGATTTTATTTAATTCAACTCTTGAGGGGGTGAAAATCGGATTGAATCTTTGTACCTATGCAAACTGTCGCGGGCAAAGTTCGAGGACTGCAAATTCCAAGATTACACACGTAATAAGGAATATTACGTAAATCCTGTATGAAGTATACCGGTATACTTCGCCACAATATCTGGTATTGTGCACATGACTTACTAAACAAACTATGAAGGACTTCTGATTTTACGTGCTTTCATGTTACGAGAAATATCTTGTGGATTTTCTTAAGAATAAACCAACCTCAATTTACTGGTATTTTAATGATATGCGATGAATAAAAATTTTAGTCATCATGAATAAGTCCTGGCTAACACTAAGTGCTTTAGATTTTTTTTTTAAATGAGTAACTGATGTAGTGTGTGAAAGACACTACGGTTATGCTTATGTGTGCGTCTCTATATTTAAACGGAGTTACAAAAGAAGTGCAAAATCCAGCCTTTGTGATACCTTTGTAGCGGTTTATGTACTGAAAAAGATAATTGATGCTTGGCAACCTACACTTAAGACAAGCTACATGTTCCTAGGTAGTTTTTATAGAGTAATTTTATGATGATGTTTCATAGTATCGTACCTTTTTAATTGTGTTATTGTTAGTCAGGGAATATTTTTTTGGTAAACATGCATAAATCGGATAAGTCGTCATACGTTTATGGGTATAAGTTTGCGTATATATTCAAATACAGTACATAAAACTGGACAAAATTTATATCTCCTTTTATTTCAAAGAAGCCGGCTAAAAAGTGTAGAAAAAAAATCAAACAAAATTTTGTCAGAAACTGCATTTTCAATTCGTCCTTCTTTGCACAGTGGAAAGCCGCAAATCAGTTCGCAATCTAGGCATGGAGAGGCACTTAGATAATCTAAGTGGCAATATATTACTGGTGTCCAATGTCTCTTACGTGGTACTCCCTTTTGACGAGGGTCAGGCCGTGTTAAAAGGTTTTGATGGACCTAACCGAGAAAATATTCAGTCCGCTGGTGATCTATGAGACACCTGATAATTCTTCAAGGTGCCTTGGGAATTTCAGCCATGTGCCTTCGTGTTAAAACCTAAACTCGGTAAGTTTTTTGACCCCAAGATAAAGGTTACGACCGCTACGTAAAATTCCAAAAAAAAACCCCGGAGAATATATTCCGTAAAATATGCTGTAATTGACAGAAAAAACGTTTTTGAACTTTAGCTTAGTTTCATGAGTTAGATCCATTTTTCAAGGTAAAGGAAAGGGTTCAAGTTTACACTATTAAATCAATCAATTAAAAAAACATTTTTCTGCACAGCGGTCACAACTGAAAAATATGAAAATCAAAAATAGTTCTTTGTCCAAATTCCAAGTTCTTTTTAAGTTAACGGAATAAAGATATTTGGTTTTGATTTTAAGACTTAAGCTTCATCAGTTCCATAGTATTTATGAAAAGAGCTCAGCAAGAACCATATTTGTAGGCGAACTTTCTCATTGTCTTTTGATAAAGCAGCTACAGAGATTTGTTGCTAAATTCTTAACTGTAGATAAACATTCCGAACATATTGTAGATTTAAAAGAATTTTAAACATTTAAAAGAACTTCCAGTCCATTCAAAACAAAAAAAAAAAATGTTTGAGTTTTTGAAAAATGCTTTGAGTTTGACTTATATATCTTTACACTCTATTCAAAAATCTTATTTTTGTATCTCTGTGTTAAATCACAAGTTTAAAGTCTTTATGTTGTGTTTTTAATTTTAATTTTAGTTAGTATTTAAGCCCTGTTTTCCATTTTCAAAAGGATTTTTAAAAGTATAAGCAATTCGACAGTGCAATCAAATAGAAAATAAGCAACACAAGTTAATGAGTAATACTTATTTGTAGAGCTTGCTTGACCCCAGCCTGTGTCCAGTAAGTTTGCCAACTTAATTTCCGGGGAAAAATATACAAAGACAAAAGCACCAAGTTTTGAATTCTAAACGAAACTTCCATTGTCATACCCTTTCGTTCATCATCATAATAAACATAACACTCACTCAACAGCACTGCATATTACTATAATATTATGCGTTAGACATAATGGAACTACTTAGGTCAATTTTTTTTTGGAAAATTGTCATTTTTTTGAATTAGCCGGACATGAGCCTCTCTCAAATATTTCCGACCATAACGATTTTGTGCCGCTTGCACCCTACGGCTTCCTACAGCCCTTATAGGGTCGGCCATCTACCTCGCGGAAGGTCTTCCAAACCCTAGGCCTAACGTTCAGCTTTATTTTGTCTCATTTCGATATAATGTAACACATTCGTCTCATAATTCTTTAAATAATTCATACATTTTTACTTAAGGAATGAGCCCGGATAAGGACTGGGATTACAATCAATAGCTTGCCTAGTCTTTTACAATAATATTTCTCTAAAATAGATGCAGCCTTGGGCGCTGTTTACCGGCATCTGAGGTAATCACAATTGTGCTTGCTTCATGTCAGGTGAAAGTGCTCTAGTTACAGATCGTAACAACTGCTTGTGTAGCTTGTATTTAATATTGAAGGCAGCAGCTCCGACAGCCGTGATCGTCTAGTGGTTAGGACCCTACGTTGTGGCCGTAGTAACCCAGGTTCGAATCCTGGTCACGGCAGTGACGCACTGTCGCACAGGAGACATCGTTTTACCGAATTTTGCTCTTTATTTTTCTGCTCAGTATTTCAGGGGCTTTGGCTTCTTTATGGCATGGAACTTTGGAAATGGGACTTTTAAATTTTCGTTGTCCGTCCGTCTGTCTTCACTGGACTGTTTATCATCATATCAACCATAAAAGGTAGAGTTAAAATATAACAGTGTGTATATCTGTTCCGTTGCCACTATAATGACGAAAAAATAAAAGGCTACAATACAAAACGTGATTTTTTGTCGTTTTTTAAAGGCTGTGGTGCAAAGTTTTTAGAGGGCGCGTGCGCAGGCCGCGACGAATTGTGCAACTGAAAGTGAATGGATTTTTTAATTCGAAACAGTTCTGAATTTTATATACCACTGTCAGCAGCTCCGACAGCCGTGATCGTCTAGTGGTTAGGACCCTACGTTGTGGCCGTAGTAACCCAGGTTCGAATCCTGGTCACGGCAGTGACGCACTGTCGCAGCGGAGACATTGTTTTGCTCATTATTAGTATATTTCATGTACTAGAGCGAACAAAGTGAAAAAGAATAATTAAAATCGGTCTAGCCGTCTTCGAGTTTAACAATTAAGCATTTAAATAGCTCTTCGTTTATGAAAAAATAAGTTAAGCATGCGAGTTATCTTATAGTTTTTAATTTGGTAAGGTTTAGGGGGGTGCTTATAGTATAAGGTTTTATTGGGCATGGTTTATTGAATATGCTTATCATAATTTCGATTTAGACTTGTTATAATGTCCCGAAATAAGTTCTAACATAGGTTATGTAATTCCCTGCAGTCAACAAATTAAATTAGTCGCCATCTTTACATCGCATCAGACAATTTTAGACAACTCCTAAACAATTATAAGTTAGTGGAATAGCCAAGTTTCAACTCTTCATATCAAAGGCAACCACAGTTTGAGTTAGGTAAGTAAACATAACTCCAACTTAGCTTCAAAATCCCAGTTGAAAGTCAGGAACTGAGTTACCGAGTGTGGTCTAGATCTAAGGGGATTCGGTTAAGTTTCCTGATCGGCATTATTAATGAGGTTAAGAACTAAGACCAGGAACTTTTAACTTCAAGTTTTAGTAACTCCATTCAAACATTTATGTCTGTAGTTTCATATGTTTTTCGACGAACATTTTCATGAGTAAATTTCAAAATTAGGCAGCCACTAAATTAATTTCGCAAAAATATAGTAAGCAGCACATTAATTTAAAGTTTTGTCCTCGCTTATTCTAATTCTTGTATGTCACGTTCTTAAAGTTAGCTAAATTAAAATGGATGTTTTCAAAGTTTTATCAGGAGTTGTGCAGTTAGGACATTAATTTTCCATGTTAAGGAGGAAGGAGAGGTAGATTAGTGTGGAATTATGTTGTTTACCTCTCAGAACTAAATGGATGCCGTACATACCAGTATTTTACCATCTAGAGAGGTTATACTCTGGGAATTGTAAACATTGCCACTGTTGTATGCTTTTAATGTGACGTAATGGATGTATTCCGTGTTTAAGAAAGCTTTTTGAAACAAACCAGCATGAAACTAGACTCTAAGACCGCGGTCTGTCTGAAAAGATGATTTCTTTAAGATCTAATTGATTAATTCGCAAACTGTTTCTTATAAAGACATAATATTTATAACCCTAGTAGCAATTTTTATCAATAGCCCACCAATTGGGTCAAAAACTATCTTATCTTCCAAGATTGTGACGTGGAGATTAAAAGACTAAAAGCAATTCTTGCTGGTATGAAGTGCCAGCCATTGTCAACAACTGTCCTATTCACATGTTAAACTCACGGGTAAGGCAAAGATTGTATATTAAACATACACGCACTGCAGCTTCGGTCAATACGTTTGTCTCCATGTTTTGATACTTGGCCTAGTTTCTGCCTTTCTCGTCTAAATTTATGAAGCGTGAGATATAAAACTGACATAAGACGTTTTTATCATGGACGCCAATCTCAACAAACTCATACGAGTATCAGGGTTTGTAGTTCAACCTATTGATGCGATAAATACATAATTACAATCCATACTTTTAAATAATAATCCAAAAACCAACTCCATTTTCTACGTTATTGTCTACGGGAAACCGCCATTTTAATAAAATGAGACATTCGAAAATACTTTATGACTTGAAATTAAACCTTAATTTCCCCTTTTAATATGGGATAAAAATGCTTATCCTACGCAGACGAAGTCACCAGCACAAGTTAAATAAATGTTGAATTGGTAAGTTGCAATTAATGATTCGAGCATGTAAACAAATGGGAGCTGCACCAACGTTACATAGAAGATTAATAAGTTAGTTGCAATAGTTAAATTAGAAGCAGATTGCATCTCGTAACTCGTGTTGCTGGGGCAACTTTAAATCCAATTTACTTGTCTCCAGCTCACTCCACTTTGTTTAGTAGTCGACACGGTGAGATGAAACATGTGTTTAGTTAAATGTCTCTTTACTGTATTCCACGAGGCGAGGTGTCGAGAAATGTGGTCCCCGGAAGTTCCAAGTGGACAAAATACTCACTGCTCATCGTTAAGTGCGCGCGGTTGAAGAAGAGCAACCCAATCTACGAAGTCAGTTTTATGGAAATGTTTTGATTGGTAATGATGGTGACGCGTTGATCAATGGGAAGATGGGTCAGACGATTTTCTTCAGAGGTCGTTTCGTAGAACAGAGTTTAACTAAGGGAAGTCGACGGATCGGGTGGAAACTTTCGTCATTGAAGTGTATGCGCTAATTAACGTGTCTTCTGATTAAGTTTTAGGTTATTTTACGAGCATTACGCAAGATGAGAAGCATTTGTAACTTTTCTTATTAGTAGAGATGGTTAGGAGAGATACGAGTCAATTTGAAAAAGATTGTGCACTTTTTTTTAATGGTTTATTAAATTAATAATGCTATGTACGCAAAATCACAGAGTTTTCGCGACAAATATACCTATAAAAAGGGTAAACTACAAGCTTTTTTATATAAATAAAAAGGTCCATCTAAAACGAGATGACAATGCAATTCAGATTTTTTTATCAATTTAACGGTCGACTGATGCGCTCTTCTGGCTGCTGATGGAAATTGTATTTTTTGGATACAGCTCAAAGATCAAATTAAATTTAGCAGTGGAACGCTTGGAGTACTCGAATTCCAATATAATTTGATGAAAAGTAAAACGGCTTTATTTGGAACGGTAAGGTATGAGTAGCACGGAAAGCTATAAAACGAAGTTTATAGCACATGATTTTATGGCTTGATAATAAAACTTACTGCGGTCAATAGTGTTCCGATAAATTAGATACCTATGTTTCGTATAAAACAAAGGATAATTGTTAGTATAGTTGAAGACAAAAGAAAAACGGTTAATCTTCATTTCAATGTTATTGATCGTAGAATATGTATTTTTTTCCGCTGCTTCTGTTAATAAATGATAGCGTTTGAGACAGTGCTATTGTGCTATGTTAATTGATCTTGAGAAGGATTATTTCAAGGTTTCATTTCTTTTCTCCATATCTTTCAAATACAAAAATATCACTTTTGCTGGAACTGCATCTTTATAAAATTATCTGCATCAGCAGTTTCTTACATAACACTTAAAAATGCAGTCTGGTTTTTAAGTGTGCCAGTCAGCAGCTCCGACAGCCGTGATCGTCTAGTGGTTAGGACCCTACGTTGTGGCCGTAGTAACCCAGGTTCGAATCCTGGTCACGGCAGTGACGCACTGTCGCGGCGGAGCTTTAGTTTTTAGTGAAATTTTCCCTCAACATAAGTCTCTTTAACTAGTAAACAAGCAAGCACGTAGAATAAGGATAAAATGACACAAACCAACATATTTGAGTCATCAGTAGATAAGAGGAGATATATGTTGAACAATTGCTGTCTATTTTAGCTAAAACTGTGATACCGATGCTGATAAACTTTAACCCGGCAGATCATTGCCAGTTAAAATGTGGCTTGTGATGTGTATTATCTACTTATTGTCGACAACTATTTACAATGCAGAAGCCGGTAAGACTTGAAGTTACTTGAATATTATATTAAAATTTTAAGAAAACTATTGGTACATTGAGCAAGTTGATCCTGGCTTTAAATTGTGAGATTGGATTTCAACCTGTGTTTTGCTTGCCTCAAGCAACTGAGCTATCATTAACATTATCACTGAGCACTTTTCTTGATATATATCTTGTTATACATGAAGTTTTTTTTTTTGACGGCTTTCCCATCATCATGGCAATAACATTAAGTAATAATTGTTATCAAGTTTTGATGAGGAATGGAATGATGAAGAGATAAATTATGATAGAAGGAATATTGTATCTGCCCACAGTAACATGCTAGTACGGTTACTGTAGTCGCTATTAGGTTACTTGGGAGATCACGAAAAGGGCAGGTAAATCGTCGTATTTCACTTATACAGCATTACAGATATTCTCCGGTTAAAACACTAGTATTTTACACATTAAAACCTACTGATATATGAGAACATTAAATCAGAAAATTTCAACTGGCACTTCCCGTTCTCGCCAGGCAACCCTATATTGGAAGTTTTAATCCCCGAAAAGTAATAACACACCCGGCAGTCATGTAGATGACGTCAAATTTGCATCACTTCCTACCATTGAACTATTCAATAATAATAAATAACCACATCACGACACACACATTGACTCAGAACTGCACTAAGTATTGTAAGAACTTGTATCGCAGGTGCTAAGCAACGATATGGTATATACTAAATAAAGAATACAACATCCAAGACCGGTAAGCGAGACAATGCGTCTTGCAAATAACACAAAGTCCCTCCCCCGCCGGGATTCGAACCCGGAACCTCTAGCGTAGCAGTCGGCTGTTTACACCACTGCGCCACCGAGGTCGTATTAATACCTAGCAACACGTTACAATTACTTTTATATAATTTTCTTCCTTTCTCATCTGATATAATCTTTGCACTTTAATAGATTATGAAAAATGAATAACTTGCACGATACTTACATTTCTTCCTCATGTCAATTTGAGTTTGTAAAATTTCTAGACACCTAAATTTATAAAATAATTTATAGAGTAAAAAGTATATTAGAATTGTGTATGATATTACTCTCTACATCCCTAGCAACAACATCAGCTCAATGCAATCTATTATATGACTATGTTAATTTCGTACGTAAACATAATTATCCGCGGCATTGTTGTCACACTGAAACTCATTATATTTAATTAAAAGAACAGTCCATAATTGGGTATTGAACGTTTTTTGATTGCTTAATTATATACATTTAAGAAAAAAGTTTATTTAGGAGTTTAATAACAATTATCATAAACAACTATTAGGTTGTAATATTAACTAAATCAATTAAATTAAGTTTGACTTTTACTCCAAAGTTTTACTCCAAATCCAATTAATAGTTTGTAAAAACTTATCAGCACCTAAAAATCTCAACTACGCTTTTAAGAAGCTTTTTCAGTAGTTAAAATTAAAGTAAAATTCTCAGTTTGTTCTTATTGATGTATTTTTTTTTATTTTAACATACAATTTTTTAATTCTAACAAATAACATTATTATAATTAATACATAAATCAACAAAATTTCCACTGTATAATAAAAATTATAAACGTTAATTGGTACCGTAAGTAATGGAAGTAGGTACACTATTTACATATATATATATTTTTAAATAATTATTATTCAAATTACTTTTGTTTACACTACGCCATTTTAAGCACAATCTTATGAAATGTTTTGCTGAGAACATTCAAAACTTTTCTATAGGAGATAATCTGTTTTGAGCCAAAAACTGACCTTTATACACTTGATTGTTTCACACATTAATTCAATTTTAGATTGGCCGGGATCATCGAACTATTAAATTGTAGTTTTACTTAATTAACACGTAATTTTATTTGACATTTGGCAAAGAATGAAAATTAATTGTCATTACCTACCGGAGACTTACCTTTAAAACCGTAACCACGAGTCTTAATACCGATAACGTGTGTAAAATCGAACAAAACTTTATAAAAGTACTTAGTAATCGTCAGAAATAATTATTGAACTCTTCGTTCTGCTTTAAACTGTGGTTAATTGTACTTCTTGAATTTCATGCTCGTTTAATTTCTACTGACATCTAAATAACAAGCAACTTACGTGAAATTGGTGATTATTCTATTTTAATTGTCTACTTTACATTTTGTTCTTAGTATCTGGCGACGAGTGTCAAAAGCCGCCGAAAGAAAGACATTGCCTCGTGGAGTACGCATCGCGGGGCAGAGTCAAACACGCAGTAAGGTATCTGAATGAACACGTAATGTACATAAAATTATATGTACATATATCATCGATTTGTTTCCCAAACTAATATTTACAGTAAAAACCTGACCAAAGAAGTTAAATTTGGTGCACCTTGTTTTGTAGGTGTTGCTTTAAACCTACTCCCAATACTGCTACTACTATTCCAAGTGTTGTCATCAGTTTGATAACAGATGAGAATAAAATATTGTTCTGATAAAGATGAAGAAAACTTTTAAAGAATAAATTAGTCTTCTAATCTCAAGTAGATATATTACTGCAGTAATAGCTTGTAATAGTTCTCGAAACAAAAATATTTTTAGGGGTATTGTCGGTGTAGCTAGTTTATTAAAAGCGGATGTGGTAGCTCAGTTTGTTACGTGTCTTGGCTAACGTGCCGACCCGACCCAACAGGTTGAGGGTTCCACTCTCCGGCTGCCGTAAGTTGTAGCTTCCAATTTCCTTTTTGTGCCCGGCGACAGATTCGCAACCTGTCACAGTGGGACTTGACATAATCATGCGAAATGCGGTGTGTAACGCCTCTGCCTACCCTTCTCGAGGGATGACAGCATGAGTGTATATGGTAAAGAGAAAATTTAAACGCGTATGTTATGTTATGCAATTTAGTCGCAATACCTGTGATCCCATTTACAAAATGCAACAGCAGGCGTTGCGTTTCTAATTGGGATTCACTTCCATTTAGAACTGAGATGATCCTCACAGAGAAGCTTTAGTAATCTACGTGTACAAAGGAACGTAATCAGATTTGCATGATATCAGGGTTAACGTGAAAAACAAATTATCTACGAGGAAATCTACTGAAGAGAATTTTGGTTAATAATTGCATTATATCTAATAAAAAAATACAAAAAGGCATTTTCGAAAATCTCTTCTAAGGGATAATTAGTGAGAGAAAGAGAGAGATAAAGTAAGTTAAGAAGATCATAAACTCGTATTAGTCACCTAAAAGAACCTCCTGTACGTAAAATATCATTTTATTTGTGTCTTTGACAAACTAAGCTCGAGTAAACATGACATTAATTGTTGCACATAAACCTAAATGAGCTTTTTAGGGTTCCTTCGAGAAAATTTGAAAGGGTTTTTAATATCGTTGGGTTCCGTACCCAAAGGGTGCCCACGGGTGTAACCAACCCTCTGCTGTTCGTCCATCCGTCCGTCAGTGGACTTTATCTCATGAATCATAAGAGCTATATATTTCGCTATTATCAGAAAATGTGTTTTTCTTTTAATGCCACAAAGGTAGCAAACAAGCATTCGGTCTTAATGTAAGCAGTCACTAGCTATAAAATCTTCCAAAAAGATACAGTTTGATTATGTTCCAGGTATTCCTACAGCTGGATTCGGAGGCAGTGCATCGTCATCAGATGGGCGTACTACTGCCCGTTAGCAGACATCTCACCAAGATCCAACAACTTCGCGACCGAGGCCGAGTGCAGTGACAAGTGCGTTGGATGGGCCTAGCACCTCATTCTATTGCATAATTAAGCTTTTAATAAGAAAGCTGTTATAGTTAGATCCTCCAAGCCAAAACCATAATTTGATTAAACGTCTTGAGCAATTCACACTTCTTAAGTACCCAAATCCTTAGTGCTAAGCCAGAAGCTTGATGTATGGATACTAAACAATTTGCATACTTACCTATATATAGATAAATAAACAGAAAACATCAGTCCGCTAAGCTAAATTTATTTATATATAATAGAATACTAGCTAAGCTGAGCAAATATTCACCATTAAAATCCCAGCCCGAGCGGGGATTCGAACCAGTTCACTTAGACAAATAACATTTTCCGCAAACGTTTAAGTGTATGAGAATTACATTACCTCGCGCTCAAGATACGTCAAAGTAATGTCTTTTCCATACATTTTTATTTTCAGTTGACGTTAGTGCTTGCGGAAAATATTATTTGTCTAAGGGGCAGGACCGAGTTAAAACCGCTTCGTCTCAAGCCTAGTCCACAAGTAAAACAACCAATTATGTCAGATACATTTTATGCAATGTAAATTCATAATATCGCACAATGTCTTTGTATGCTTCTTTTTAAGAAGATTCTTGTAGCTTACTCGATTACGAGGTTTTACGTATGTTTTTGCTATCTTGAAATTAATTTAAACAATATTTTGCAGATGCTACGAAGGTACACTAAATATACGAGACTGTATGTAGGTATTAAATGACTGGATAAGTCAGTAAAATGAAGTAAAATACGTTTTATTATTGTATTTGAATGTTACAGTCATAGCCAAACAATGGTAACACGAAACATGGCTTCACATATATCCTTGTATTTTTTCCTTTCAGACGAGCCTACGACATTTATCTTATATTTCTGTATCTCGTAACAAGATAGAAACAACAATGGAATAAAGATAAACACGCCACAAAAACAACGCTAACTTTCCCTCATTCAAAGAGAAAAATCCAATGTTTTTCCAAGTTCTTCAAAAGTTTCTGAATGTTAATTAAATTCTGTTTTCAATGTAAGCTTTCGAAATGCCTTTAGAAGCAAGTTTTAGTACTTGGTTAAAAAATTGAGGTTATAATATAAACGTTTTCCGAAATCTGTGTAATAATAATAAAATTGAGTGGTTTACAATATGGAACTTCAGGTTTATTTGTGATACCTATGCTATGGGACTCTATATTGGTCTAAAACAATTGATCCCCATTCAGTTGCACTTAGGTGAAGTACCCACTAATCCAACTTAAAGTACCTACTTTAGATGTAATAATAAAAGTCTCTAACGTCTTTACTGCAATGTAATATGTCAAACGTTTAATAAGTTGCTAATTAAATTTTCTCACCGAGTCAAATAAAAGAAAATGAGTGTCAAGAGTCAGATTTTCATCTTAAACGAAACGCATCAAATGATAAAGACATAGAAAAGGAAAATTAGTATAGAAAATGTTAGCAATGGATGCCGCAGATTAGAGAGCTTCGCATTGAATACTTAGCAGGGAGAGGCGTAACTGGGATTAGCAAACGAGGGGCTTTAGGGTTGTAGCTCACCTATCAACTCGTCAACGGATCAACACCGCATCAACTCGAACAATTCGGTATTATTTGTAACTCCATCGAAAGACAAGAGATCGATTATAGCAACGCATTCTTACCAACTTAAGTAACGGTATAGTTCTACTTCGTTCTTTCTTTCTTTAGAGAGCCGAAAACCGCGAAGCTGACGTACCATTTTCAAGTTGATAGGTATGTTATGTCCTTTAAGCTTGCGTTCCGCCACAAATCCACCAAAAATATGAGCAAAACGTTGAGTATGAGTATATACCGACAGGATTTCTACGTTGAACAAGAGTAGTAGAAAGGAATCTTCTAGGATTTATCCTCGCTGACCGCGTCCATCCAACAAGCTTTATCCACCAGCCTTAGTCATTTATGATCCAAAAATATCACGTATTCAAGGTTCCACTTTATTTCCATTTCAAACACATCACTCCATATAAAAATATTTAGTTGGTTAATAGCTAATTTTAGTTTGTTTGATGATAAACTAAGACATTTTTGTGTGGAGGAATATGGCCTGACTATAAAATTTAAATTAGATAAATGGGTTTCATTCATTGGGATATTATGCTTGCTATGTTGATTTATTTGATGAACCTAATCTAAATGTTTTATTATTGGTAGATGACTATTGTTCGATGTTGGGGTTTGGTAATCTTGCCCCTTTTGAGCCAATTGTATTGTTATTTGTGGAAGACTATGTCCCATGGTTCTAGGGGGGTTTTGCTCACTTGCCCCGGTTGCCTCAATTTGTTGTCGCCTCATTACGACTAAGCCCGGCCGCGCCGTGAGTCGCCGCTAAACGATCACAGGCGCGGCGACTAATGGATGACCCGACTAACTATGCCACAGACTAAAACAAAACAGAGGCAACAGCTAATTTTATGTGATACTAGTTTATTTTTGTTAAATTAGGTATCTGAGTGAAAGACTATTGACAAATAAATAAATCTTAAATGATCATTTATTTCTCTAAGTATGTCAGAGTTTTTTACTTGGAGACTTCTGCGACGTCTCCAAGTAAAAAGCTTGATTGAAATTTAAATATAAGATTCTTCAGTTCTTTTAATTTGTAAATTGTCTTATATACCAGCTCAAAGCCTTAACAAACCAAATGGTTTATATCACTATTGTGGCAAACAAGTAGGATTATTTCATCTAGTTCGACTGGTAGTCCGATGATCTAACTATGTATTTGGACAAAAATATTCCAATCTTTTATACTGGTTAATCCAACACTAGGTATAGCTACAGCCCGCCTAAAAGTAAGCAGTTACCGCACCCTAAAAAGTCGATGTCGTGAGATCCTTTGAGTGAAACACATGCATACTATTAAATACCGTATTAATAAACACCGTATTAATTAAATTGGTCTGATGTGATTAACACTGAACGAGCCACTGTTTGCGACGTAACTATGCCGACACACCCTTACTTAATCCGAGTTGCGGTTTAGGTTTACCACAGTGTTTTGCTGTCCACGCGCCGGCAGGCTGCTTTTATAGCCTTTTTTTGTTTTTCATTAAAACATTTACAACGAGGCATGGGAAACAAGATCGTCACATTCACTGAACAACAGCTGGAAGACTACCAGGTAAAAACTATGGATTATTTTACAAAAAATACTTTACCTCTTTGTACCGTTCTTAAGTTGTACATCATAAGGATTGATATTGCACTTGTTAAATGAAGCTTTTTGTGTGACCTTCTATATCTTAACATTAAAGTTTAGGACTTAAAAATCATAAATCTTACAATGATCTCAGAGTTCTGAAATCCAACAAAAATCTGTAAAAGCAAAAGGGCCTAAATGGTTCTACTGAATGACAGAGTTTATTTGACTTTACTGGACTGGCTGAACTGGATTGATTCCAAAAAGTTTTTAAAACTAATTTGCAATTCGGTCTTCTCAAGTGAAAAGCAAAATTAAGGTGGCGAGAAATATCCCGAAGGTTTTCAATAACCTAACAAGAATTTCTTAGAAATTTGTAACGGCTTATTTGTAACGGCTTATTTTTTCTATGAGCTAGAAACATTTCGAATATATCTATTTTGTTTATCAAAACTTGTCAAAGCAGACTAACAACATAACGTAAGTCAAATGACTAGACTGGCTGCATATTTTGATGCGGGATTCTAAAACCGACAATAGCCATTGAATAAATTTAATTTATCACTTTTTTTTGTTAAATTCAACACAGGACTGTACCTTTTTTACGAGGAAAGAAATCCTCAGGTAAGCTTTAAACCATATTTTGCTTTGCTGTAAGTTTTTTTTTTTTGTATAGTTATTTTCAAAGAAGATTAATAAAGAATCATTTATAAGAGTCAACTTTTGCCGCGTAAACATATTTCCTATGACAAAATGGAGGACACAATTTACATTTCTGGAGAATTTGATCGACTTACATACAATAGATAATTATCTATTATTGTATTAAAACGTTCCAGAACCCCATTTTTTTTTTTTTGTTATTTCTTGAAGGCTCTAGTTAGAGACATACCTATTTTTACCCTTGGAGTAAATAAGGGTGTATTATTTTTAGCTACGTAAGAAGCTTAATTGATGACGCGTTTATACGAATGAAACCTTAAA
This sequence comes from Choreutis nemorana, assembly GCA_949316135.1. Lineage (NCBI taxonomy): Eukaryota > Metazoa > Arthropoda > Insecta > Lepidoptera > Choreutidae > Choreutis > Choreutis nemorana. The sequence goes on from OX438598.1 coordinate 10,410,087, forward strand.
TAATAAACTACAAGGATTATCTCCTTAAGTAAAAGCAGTCATTGAAAGTAAGCGTTTATTTATCATCTTCAAATTGGATTACATCGAACATAAGAGTACTACAGTTATTTACAAACGTCGTCTTTAGTGACGACAGATTCGCAACCTGTCACACTGGGACTCAACATATGCGAAATGCGGTGTTTAACACCTCGGCGTACCCCTTACGAGGAATTTATTGCGGCGTGAAATTATGTTTATGAATGTTTTATGTCTTTCCATTTCAAGAAGGCCGTTTGACTAAGATAGTTGTTAGTTAATAATAATAATAACCACATCACGATACACACATTGACTCAGCCCTGTAGTAAGTTTCGTAAGAACTTGTGTCACAGGAACTAAGCAACGATATGGTATATACTAAATAGATAAGAATACAACACCCAAGACCGGTAAGCGAAACAATGCGTCTGTCAAATAACACAAAGTCCCGCCCCCGCCGGGATTCGAACCCGGAATCTCTAGCGTAGCAGTCGGCTGTTTACACCACTGCACCACCGAGGTCGTCAAGCATGTGCATGCACATTGTTTTAATGTTCGTCACCTCGAATTCGCTCAGTAAATACGATATACAATAAAACAATGTGCATGTTGTACAGTCACAATTATAGATGAACGGTGTTCTTGTGTTTTGTTTAAGTAGTTAGAAACGTCGCTCTTTAACTAGGTTTTACCTACGTCTTTGTCTGCGAACAACTTATTTTTGGTCAAAATTCAGCCTTGACCCTACCTTAGGGTACAATTTATGTTAATGCCAAAAAGTTTTATCGACATCGGTTTAGCAATAAACCAACAAATTTGGGTTTTTGCCCTTAAGTTATTTGCATCTTTTTATATTCACAATATTTATCTTAGTAAGTTAAATATATAGTATTATATTATTTAAACCGCTTGAGATTTCTTGCTCTAACTTTGACTAGATATGATACAAAGTATGTTTACCTGTGTCTGCCTACAAATGTCTGAGAGCTAATTAAACACGTGCAAAGCTAAGTAATGGGATGTAAGAAAACAAATATTTGACGTAGAAACATGTTCTGGATTAATGTTAAAAGGCCTATTACATATTCACTTTACAAGTTGTTCATGTAATAATTTTGCTTAATTGATGTTCACTATAATTGATTACTTATTAAATAAAATATTTACTACTTAAATTTATAAATAAAAAGTTGTTACTCGATCACACAAAAAATTCTCAATTTATTCGGCAGGCGAAATATAGTTTACTAGAATTAGGTAATAACGAATAATGCTAAATTAATGATTTGTTGGTTTACTTTTGTATTTTATTAAATTCAAAAGATTGATAGATTAATTATAAAACTAAAAAAAAAAGCAAGTATTAACAATGGTTTCTTGCCGAGTTCTCTTCTTTAGATCAGCATTGTAACTGCTTAATTTTATTACTCAAAAAAACGTTTAATAAGAACAATTAATGCAAAAACTTTTCACTTATATATCTGGAAAGGTAAGAGAAATTTACTCTTTAAACTAACTAACTCGTACAGGCCTTGTAATATATCTATAATATAGAAAAAAACAGCATCTAAACCATTTTTCGATTGAGTAAATTATATTCTTATTTCATGCTCATACCCCGCCCCGAATCATATCAGTGAGTAAGGTTCCCAGTTTTTTAAGGTAAGACGTAACAAGGTCAACATAGATGACTGCAGGTACCATAGGTATGTTTGGACTTCCTGCATGGGTTTATGCTTGTTCGCGGCATAAGTTTTGTAAAGAAATATCATGATTAGCATCAGTAATCTTAACGTATATAAAATCCAAGATGCCACAAAATACTGATGTACATTAAAAACGATTAGCCTAAGCCGGGAAGGTTAATTATAAGTATTTGTTACTTACTTAACTCGATTTTTTTCATAGAGTATTCAAGCGCTACCGGGATGTGAACCCCGACTTAGTGCCAAAGAAGATGACAGGAGACCAGGCCCACACCATCGCCGTACCATTGGAGGAAATGGAGAAACTTCCAGAACTTAAAGTAAGATAACTTTTTGAACTCGTATTACCTACATTGAAATTGTATGAATATTATTATCTTAAACTCTGTACATATGACTTAAAAAACTGAACTTTACTTAATCCATTCGAGTCCAAGTCTTAGAAAACTATTTACATTTAAAGTTTATTTTAAGTTTAAGGCGTTTACTAAAACGACTAATGCTGAACTTTAATCACGTTCGAACCTTCTAAATCCTAAATCCTATGAAAATTAAACGTACTAGACGAGTTTTAGACTGCATTTTATATATTTTTTAAACATCGCAGGCAAACAAACAAATGGTTCACGTAATGGAAAAATGTTTTTATTTGAATAATTTGTTGACCGGGTCACTTTCACTTCACTTTGTATTGTCGTGTTCTATGGCGTGAACCCGTAAACTGGCAACCTTCTTTATTGAACTTAATGTTGCTGTACTTCAACCCTTAATCTAACTTTGATAATACAGTACACTTGGAACGAAAAACTCACATTAAAAACCGTATAGCAATTTTATTGAAATAATCTAGGTAAGAAACAATGAAAAAGTGATTTATATTTAATTAAAACTTATCTTGAATTTATAGATTAATAAAACCTATAACAAGATACGAATAGGTCACCCAAGCATCCATTGACGTAAGATCTTGACGCATTTTGTTCTGGGATAACTCTAGGAGAACCCATTCAAACGCCGCATCTGCCAGGTGTTCTCTCACGATGGTTCCGGAAACCTCACCTTTGAAGACTTTCTCGACATGATGTCGGTGTTCAGCGAAGCAGCGCCCAGGGATATCAAAGCATGGTAGGCAAAATTTTTAAAGAAATTACAATAGGTTTAAAGTAATAGATACAAAACTTTCATAACTTCAAAAAATACCTAAGTATTTTTTATTTTAGACTATAAAGGTACACGAAGCAGTTTTTAAACAAAAAATATATCTTATAGGTAGGTAAGTGCATTCATCTTATCGTTCACCAACAAGATCAAGTCCTCAAACAAATTCTACATACTGTAAAAGACTACTACGCATTCGACAGAAGCCGGTGAAGGCAGATCATCCGCTCTAGACGCAATCCTAGTGCTGACCACGATTCTCAGACATGAGAAAGCGACATGAGAGAGAGATCTTATTGGACGTCTTTCAGACAGCCTCCCTAATTAATTACGATGAAAAAATTAAATGTCAAAAAACCAAGTGCCTGTAGTAAAAGTAGATGTTGAAAGTTTTGGAATAATTCATTTATGACGAAATGACAGCTAGCTTAAATAATTAGTTTTGTTGAAATTACATAAGTTTCCCCGTTTTTACTTGACACTGGCAAAAAACTCAAAGTTGTTGCCATAAGAAAAAAATAATCATAATTAGTTCAACAAGAGCAGGACAGGCACAGAATTTTGTATACCTACGCCTATAAGTACATAATAGGAAATCAACGCATTGAGTTGATTTATTAGGCAATTACTCAAACCGCAGACGTAGATAGATATCCAATGTAGTGATAGAAAGTAAAGTCCACGATTTCCTAAAATTACTGTGACCTAAACGTACTTAGTTCCATCTTGAATGAGGACTAAATGTATTACTTTCGCCTGGAAGAAATCTCTTTGCAACAATTTACAAAATTGAAAAATTGCATTTTTTTTAACGAATGAAACTTTTATCAGTTTCTTCCTCCATGTGTTCTTTTCGTTACTTATATTTTTCCATTCCAATAACTATCTCGATACACTTGACTTCTGACAACAGGTACGCATTCCGCATCTACGACTTGGATGACGACAGCTACATAGGTCGCGGAGACTTGCTGGAGGCTACTAAACTCCTGACACGTGGGGAACTGCAGCCACAGGAACGCGAGGAAATAGTAGCTAGTGTTTTAGACGAGGCAGACGTAGACGGCGACGGACGCCTGTCCTTTATGGACTTCGAGCATGTTGTCGTGAGAGCACCGGACTTCTTATCTACCTTTCATATTCGAGTGTAGTTGCCTACCTGACTTCTTCAAATTCCATAGACAAGTGTAGAGTTGCGTTGTCGGCACCGGACTTCTTGGAAGGTGTTCATATGTAAGTGTAGTTGCGTTTATTAAAGTTTTACTGCATTTTTGCTTGTTTTATTAAAACCTTACTTAATATAAAATAAAGTAAAAAAAGTTTGTGTATTTTATTTTATTTGTAAGAGTAATTTCAATACGATTAACCGTTAACAGTTACGGTAAATAACATGTTACTGCAGGCAAATTTTTATCCTATTCATTATCAAGAAATAAGATTGATTTCATATCACGCTAAAACCTTAACCGTAACACTCAACAGTAGCATACTGTTATATTTTTTAAGTTTCAATCAATAGTCGTTGTGCATACAGCCTTATCTAGATAAGGCTTGAGCTGTATGCACAACGACTTTTGCTTCAAACTAAAAAAACAGTTGTCATAGACAAAAGGAAAAAGAAAAGTAACTTGGCGGCAAAAAATATTTATACTCTCTACTTTGGCGGGAACATGATATGTCAAAGTGTGTCGTGTGTGTGAAATTTTCCTATTTTATTTTTTGTTTCTGCGTCCATTACGTATGAAACTGCTAATTTATTAATCAGTGAATATCTGTGGTGCTTTACAAACGCGGAGAAAGTGAAATATGATGATTTGGTTACCTCCAAAGTAAGTACCTCCCTAACTCGTTACAGTGCGTAGTAACTACTAGCATTTTACTAAGTGCAGATTTTCATCCATTCATTATTCATCATATTTATTGGTCGCGTAACTACAGGCACAAAATGCGCCCAAATGGCGGCAAAAAATCAAATAGCTAATTGCTTTGAGAAAAAAAAAAGTTGTATGTGTTACTATACGAACGAAACAATAAAGTTATTTCAATCGTTTTTTATTTTGCATACATTGTGATGCCAATTATCAATTTCATTTAACATTTCTCCAATATCTCCATGACCTTTATTTGTAGAAGTAAATATGTTTATGAATAGCTTGAAAAGTGCATTATCTTATCATATCTAACAATATACCTACTTACTATGCATCGATTTCTAAAGTAACAATTATATACCCATGTTAATTTGGATTTCCTTGCAAACGGTGTTCATGTCGGTTAATCAAGTGTCCTAATTAGCTTCGGCTTCGTGCAGGCGGACGATAGCCAAATCTGTTTACGATCTCATCTGGGCTAAACGTCAATAATGTTGGTCACCAAATTGGCAATTAACTGTTCCTTCGGTAACAGAAGCTGTCGCAGTGTCAATAGCTTGCCCCTCAGGCCCTCTTACATCGAATCGACGACAAGCAATGGCGCCAATGGGATATTATGGGGATTAGTTAGTTTTACCATCGTCCGTCATCGTCAGTCCGTTAGCCAGCTGTAAGTATATCAAGACATGAACCATAATACATTTGAAAATTGCCTTTCTATTACTTCTACAATAAAAAACTAACTAAAAACATAAACGAACAAAGCAGCAGGCTTCCAATCAAGAAATGTTTTTTAACTTTTTTTTTTACTTTGTACGATGGTAGGTATGAAATCGTTCATATCCGAGTTCGACTCAAACTTTATAACTAATTATACTATTCAATGTCTCAAATATCCAGTTTGACTAAACTATGTCAAAGATAAGAGAGCAATCTGTATAAGTACGGGCGCACCTACGTGTTACGGGCTTCACACACATGCGCTATAACATATAGCTGTACATTATATCCCGGTATATCTCATTATAGCTTTCTATACAATTTGACAGGAGACCACTCAACGGCTATATTGATTTTGCGTATACAGAGAAATACAAAAACATTTATCACGATATTAGCTTTTTCGGCAAAGTAGTAAACAGTAATTAAAATCAATGATAAATTATAGCACACGAATGTGAATCCCTTTAATTAAGGTATAGTTTATAAGTAAGTTAACACGACGCGGAAACTTCCTTATTTGAAAAAATCATACAACCGTAGTATTAAAGATATCACTTCAATATATCTTATTCCCATAGTCGTACACATACCAATACCAATCAATCATAACATAACATTTAAACATACCTATACATATTTACAGTACATTTAAAGTATTTTTTCAGTCCAATTTTCTATCATTTCTGAGTCGATATTGGCGATAGCAGCACGTATATTGTTCTTGGTTTACGGACGACTAGTTTAACGGTGCTGTGTTATGTTCTTATTTACAGTTGTACTCCAAGAACTTATGACCGCCAGGGAAGAATGGTTCTAGAGTGGCGACCATGGCCCCGAGGCCGGAAGAGGTGTGAAATTGGACGACTCTTTGCAAGTGACAGATCTTGTGAGCAGCTGTATGCAAGTGGTACAGAATTAGACGCCATTACCAATTACGACGAATTACCATTTGATTAGACGAGGCCTTTGCGCAACAGTGGACGTCTTTCGGCTAATAATCATGATGATAGCTGAGCTTATGCACAGGCATATTTTATATATATCCATCACCATGTATTTTATTTGGTGATAACGTAACGGTAAGATATATCGCTGCGCTCGCACTGCTCTCTTACAAATATTGCTCTGTGCCTGATGTTTTTATGAAAACATTTGTACTTGTTTGTGCCTTGTGTGATTGGTTGAAATTTTTATCCAATAAACGCAACGTCATAATAGTATTTTTGCAAATAGTAAATTCTTGAATAGTTTTAGCAAGGCAAGTTAACAAAAGTTAGCAAACACTTTACAGATTATGTTATGTTGTAGTTAAGGTTGTACAATAACTCATATTACAATTTAAATATTCGTAAAAACCAAATAGTAAAACACCATGGTGGGAGGTAATTTTCCCGCTATTAAGATACATTGTATTTGATTGGTCATTCAATGGTCAATTTATGGTTCCGAATTGTAGTCTTGTACACAAGATTTAGTTTTTGGCTCTTTTGATAAATTAACATTTCATCAGCCAATATTATCTAACTAACTTAGGCTAATTTTCAAACAAAAACAACAAAACAAGTCTGCTCTAAATGCGAATTCAAATTATTTTAAATAATCCGTAAATGTGGTTCAAATAAAACTGGATAGAATAATTCGGAACGAAACCTCGAAATAGGTCAACAACATTTTCCCGCCGAAAATGAACAGATGACACAGTAATTCAATTGAGTGAGCCTTGTAAAAACTTTCCGTACCTCAGAAATCAAACGTTCAGGTTTCTACAGGTCGTGTTGACTTTTATCACCTCTTTGAAACTTATACTTCCTGGTAAAAATAATTTAAACGCACAATGTCTGTTCTGAACGGAAAGGAAAATCTCCACAATGGACTTAACAATGTGCACATTAAGGTTAGTACCAACAAGTCATTTTTTGAGTGTTTATGTTTTCTTGTAGTGACTAAATTGTAATGTTCTGATGGTTTGCAGTCGCCTGTTAAAAACATTTTGACTAGTCGTAATGACAATATCAAAGAAGAAACTATGGAAGTAGAGAAAGCGTCGCCGGATTTCGACCCACAGCTGGAGCCCCTACTGCGGGACAATCCCAGACGATTCGTCATTTTCCCTATCCAGTACCCGGACATATGGCAAATGTATAAAAAGGCCGAAGCATCCTTTTGGACTGCTGAAGAAGTCGACCTCTCAAAGGTAAACAAATTCTGGAACTTTCCATTCCTGTACAAGCAAAACCTTTAGTGACAATGTTTTTCTCTTCAATGCTTCATGCATTTGGCATTCACATTGAAGCACTTTTGTGTTTGCTTTCTGCAATTGTAACTGAATTAATTAAAGGATGACAGCATTTATATATACTAAATAAATACTTAAATAATTCAACGTAGCAAAGTAGCAAACGCAATCTACTGTAACCCTGTTATTTTAACACAGGATCTATCGGATTGGGAAAACTTGAAAGACTGTGAGAGGCACTTCATCAAACATGTTCTGGCATTCTTTGCTGCATCTGATGGTATTGTAAATGAGAACCTGGTGGAGCGGTTCTCTCAGGAGGTTCAGGTGACAGAAGCCAGATGCTTCTACGGCTTCCAGATTGCCATGGAGAATGTGCACTCTGAGATGTACTCTTTACTTATTGATACTTACATCAGGAACTCAGAGGAAAGGTAATAAAGAAATTACTAATAATACGAAATAATCTTGTGGTTTTTAAAAGCAAAACTACTATAATTATGATATAAGACATTTTCTAGTGACACCTAAATTTCAATTCCTTGTTCAGGGACTTCCTCTTCAATGCTATTGAAACTCTGCCATGTGTTAAGAAGAAGGCAGACTGGGCTCTTCAGTGGATCGCCAGCAAGTCCGCCACCTTTGCTGAGAGAATCATTGCATTTGCTTCTGTTGAGGGAATATTCTTCTCTGGCAGTTTTGCTGCCATTTTCTGGCTGAAGAAGAGGGGACTCATGCCTGGACTCACCTTCAGCAATGAGCTCATTTCTAGAGATGAGGTAAGGAGTTTAAATAAATGACTAACATTTGGTATTTGAAGTACCTAAATACAGAAAGTCAATAAATTGGCTCTTTAAAATATGTTATTGAAATTAGTGTCATGCTTGTGTATGAATATCACATAGCAAAAATAGTAGATATGATTGACAATTGTGACTTCACATTAACTAGGATAAACCCATGATAAAAATTACTTGAGTGAATAAAAACTGTTCAAGTGCAAGTCGGACTCGCACACAGAGGGTTCTGTCCGTATTGAAAAAAAATAAACAGCAATTAATAAACCACTAAAAAGCATGTTTCTTGTATGGAGGCCACCTTTTGTTCGGCAATAGAAATACATTTGTGAAAAATTTCAACTCCCTAGGCTATTGAGATACTGCCTGCTGACAGATACAGCTTAATAATCGGATTCCATTAATTAGGATTATTTGGATATGGACAGAACCCTAAAAGTTTTGTTATGGATTTATCTTATCAGAAGTGGGTCAAACTGTGACTGATAACTAATAATTTAAATGCATTAAATATTAAGTAAAACACCTATTCACATTCCATTCTGCAAAAAAGTTCAATGTCTAACCTATTCCATGTTTTAACGTTTTTTGTGCATAAAATAAATATTCATGTATCAGTTTGGTTCATAAAAATTAAACTAGATAATAACTTTCTCAACTCAAGTAGGGACCTGTAAATAGACTACATATAAACATAACCCTCAAACTTCAATCCATCTGTTTTGGCATGGGATTAACACATTTTATCAATAAAGAAACAAAGAAAATAAAAACCCTTTTATTAACTAAGACATGTAATTTGAAGGGTCTACACACGGACTTCGCTTGTCTGATGTTCAAGCACGTCGTACAGAAGCCACCCAAGTCCCGCGTGCTTCAGATCATCAAGGAAGCTGTGGAAATAGAGCAGGAGTTCCTGACTGACGCTCTGCCTGTAAGACTGCTTGGCATAAACTGTGAGCTCATGGCCCAGTATATCGAGTTTGTAGCTGACAGGCTACTGGTTGAACTCATTGAGGAGAAGGTACTTTTCTATAATGTAATCATATTGTAGGGCCCTTTCATGCCACTGGACTAGTCCTTTGAGAAGTTCAAGATAAGTGCCATTATGGGATCATCAAGTCATCTGATATCAATTTTGTTGGATGTTGCTAAAAAATAAAAGTGTACCATACAGATAAAAATAAAATAAGTTTGATTAAATAAAATAAAATAAGTGTGCTTTTAATTGATGTATTTTTAATGTTAATTTTTATTTGCAGCACTACAACACAAAGAATCCGTTTGACTTTATGAACCTGATTTCCTTGGAAGGTAAAACCAACTTCTTTGAGAAGAAAGTAGGTGAATACCAGAAGTGGGGTGTGATGGCCAACCCTGAGGATAATGTGTTCACACTGGATGCAGAGTTCTAGGGATATTCATAGTTTAATGCTATTTTACAAAGATTTCCGCCAGTGACTTCTCAGTATTATGTTCTCGATAAGTTAAGTCAGTGAACTTAAGATAGACAAACGATGTTAATACATAGTTAAAAATTGATGATTCAAACACACAACATTGTGAAAAGTTTACGAAACTACACACACTACTATATTCTTGACTGAATCTACTTAATTTTAGTTAATTTTGGACATGTTTCCTTTTTTAGTTAAGGATTTTATTTTTGGATGTTTCATAGTGAAAATGATTTGATAAATGATATTTTTGGGTGATAATTAAAATAAGGATTTTTGAATTATAATAATAAGATTAATATAATTATATTTTAAGGGCAAATTTAATGCTTTCTAGTTACATAAATAAAACATTTTATTATTATTTCATAGTTTAATATTATAAACCTTATAGTTAAAATCCTGTTTGTGAACCTTGGTGCCACGTTGAGAGGGAAATGCGAATTATACATTCATCTTAATCATATGAAAGTTTACTTCTATTAGCACAACATAAAAGGAGAAAAGTACATCAATAAAATTTAAATAACGATCTCGACATCAATCTACTCAATTTTTACTACATAAATAAAAATCTTGTTACAGTCTTTGAGGTTGGTATTTCACATTAAAAGTTAACAAAAAATGCTAGAACCAATCTGCTGTTGAGGTGCAAAAGTTTCGGAAGAACAATTACAAGTGATCTGAGAATGTGATGAAGAGGTTGTCTTAGTGGGCGATATGAAATGATTTTCATATTAGAAAACCGACGTTAATCTGCTTTAACTACATTTATCCAATCCTACCGAAAAAAAAAATGCAGCAATTTGTTTTAGTTTTTAAAGACCACATGTGCACGTGAACTCAAATTGATCGATAAAATTAATGGACTCTGGTAAATTACATTAATGGTCAAATAAGGACCTCAACGGAAATGCCGCAGCTTTATTTAGCGCTCTGCTTTGCTTTCTGTTTCGCCAAAGTTCTAAGCAGCCGATGTCCCGAAAGGAACGTGAGCGCTGCAAGTGGCGCTAGCCAGCGTAGTGTGGCGAACATCGACAACTCCAGCCACAACATGCCGTATAAGCACAAAGATCCTGTTGACAAAACACATATACAGATTAAGTTTTTTTAGCCTAATTCAGGCAGTTACAACTATAACCATTGTAATAAGCACTGACTATGCAGTCACCGAAATTATTTTTATTGGGAATGATTGTAGGTTAGAAATACAGCTGTCTAAAAATATTTTAGGTACAGTGAGGAAAACTTTATGACATTTGCGGTAACAGCTTAATCACAATCAAAACATGTCTAAGCTAAAGATATCAATATTTTATCAGCAAGATTATCTTACTCGTATTTTTAGAAAAAATATAACCAAGCAGACGGTTTCTGATGGAAATGTGGAGCTTAATCACTTTGATAGCAGGCACAGAAATTAATTATATAATTGAAAAATGCAATTTGACAACACCTTGCTATAAAGTTTTATTATATGCTACTTCTCATTCCCAGCCTGCTACTGTTACACTTTAAAATTAATTTGTTTCTTTCACAGAGACATTTACCAGAGAAATTTTAAATAAGCAAATAAATAGTATCTTTTACCTCCGAGTCCTAGATGAAAAAGCAGTGCCATTGGCGTGAAGGGGAGATCACTGCAGTTGATGCCAATACGCCCCCACAGTACGAGCAGCAGCAGCAGCGGCGCGGCGCACAGCGCGGCGCACACGTCGGACAGCGCGCGAGCCGGCCGAGCCTCCGGCAAGCGGAACATGTGGGAGATCTCGGGCAGCGCCGCGCGCTGGGTCTTACTGGAGGCGGTGGTACCTGCTAACAACAAATAAAAGTGTTATTCACTACTTTTGCTATTGCTGAATTCATTATTTTTGAACCAAATAGTGAAATAGACGAATTTACATTGATTTTTTAACTTATGGAATGTCGGCTAAGGCTTTGTACATGGAAATGGTTTTAGTGTGGGCGGCACAATGAAACAAAGTGCAAAAATAATATGCCTGTCAAAACACAATTCTAGAATGTTCTTCGTGAATTAGAATAACTATTCAACATATTACAGATTTTTTTACCTACATATCTATATATAATTCCGTGCAAACCCTACTTTGACCATCTCATGACATAACCAAAATAAGTAAAACTGTAAACACTCACCGACTGCATTGTCCGCTCCGAAGTTAAAAGCCATGTCACCGAGGTCCCAAGCGATGGGATTGGACACCGCGCTGTCGCCGAGGTAGATACTGACGGAGAACGAACCGGACGCGCCCCTCAGGTGCTTTGACATTGATCCGACGTTCTGGAGGATATGGTGACACAATTTAAAAAAATAGTATTCAAAAAGTATAGAAATGCACTACACCTTAAAGAAATAAATTATAGAAAAGCTCAATGTGTAACAGGATGGACCAATAAATGTATTACAATAGTTAATAGTTATAGACTTTTATTACAAATTTTTACTTTAGGCAACAAATCTTTTAGAGGACCGTAACCCATTGCTGTTCAATTCTCATCAAAGTATTAAGGGTTATATACAGTCGCAAGGTTGCTAAGACATAGGCATAGTAGGAAAAAATAACTTACCAAGTCAACTTTGTAAGCCTTGGTGTTGTCAGGCTCGGCGACGAATATAGTTTCATCTTCGTTAGCATTGCTACCGATGCGAACGAACGCCTGCTGCACTATGACAGGCTTGTTCAACTTGTCGCGAACTGTGAACTTCAGGGATACCCTATAAAATGACGAATAAAAGTTCTTACTTTAGGAAACAAGAAGATATACATCGAGATTGATTATTAAATATCTATATCATAGGCAAGTACAGGTCGCGGTTCAGGAAATTCCTTATTTAAAAAATTTGCAATCAAAAAATCACCTGATGGAAAGTGATAGTGCCGCCTATTGACACGACGATGCCCCTGTCGGTGAAAGCCAAGAGCACCGCCTTTGTGTTGCCTTTGTACTCTCGTACCGGTAATTACACTGGCTCTCCAATCCTTCGAACCGAAACACAACGAACTGCTTCTTCGGCAGAAATAGAAAGGAGGATGGAACAAACCCAGACGACCTCGCACGTAGATCTACCTTGTCTCCGTTCTAGTCAATAGGCTGAGAGAGAGAAAATGAAGCAAAGAAAAATATCATCTGCTTAGAATGTTACATAACTTACTTTTGCATATGGTCAGCCTGCAGTTTCTCTTGCAGCTTCTTGGGGTATGCAACTGTTGTGATCTTAGGGCTGGTGGTGCCATCGACATCTCCAACACCAACTTCTACTAACGTTACTTGGATCTCTCCAAGAACCGCTATATTCACACTAGTCGTCTTACTTCCAGCGCTAAGGGCGATCTTGTACAAGCCGTATTGCGCCTTAATCTTGCTGAGGTTAAGGACGAAAATTGTTGGTTCGTTTGGTTTCTGAGATAGTGGTTGCTTTGATAGTACGACGACATCGTCTGATAGTCGAGTGCCGGATTGTGCGATGACTTCTTCAGGCTTGAGACCGGTGACGGCGCGACCGATGAGGTCAGTTACTGCAATGTCAATCGTATCGGCATCCGATGTTATGTATTTCTTGCCTCTTACTGAGATGCTGATAGGTGTTGGCTAAAACAGAAAAATTAAGTTACCGTTTTTTACCATCTAAACTTGTGGAGCATCTAACTTTGTGAATTTGTGTAGCTTGTATTTTATGGTTGTTGAAATAAAGAGTGTTCTATCACAATAGCCTCTAGTGGTTTTATGTTATATTCTCGTTTGATTGATGTTAAGATCAATCAGTTGGGAAATAATGACTCCCTGTAAAGCTAAGTGAGGTACAAGTCCATGATCTGTGGTATTTCTCTATGTGCTTGTGTGAATGCTATTTAGCACTACCAATATCGACATTTAGTTTGTTCATACTCTATACTATAATTATAGCTCAGTCTGCAGACACTACTCATAAGTCTACAAACCTTGGTGAACCTTGATTTTAGAACTATGTAGGCCAAGATATTGCATAGGTCATAACAAAGTATGGCACCTGATCATCCGCAAGTGCAGTGGCGGCAGTAAGCAGTAACGCAGCGCCGCGTGGAGCGCTGACGGAGCGACGGGACGCCAGGTAGTTACCGAACTTGACACGCTGCTCCCATGTGAAGGGGGTCGGCTTGGACAGGGACTTATATGTCCTAAACAACACAATATTTATTAACAAAACATTAACAAAAGCAAAATGTTTGAAAAAAACACAATAAATCTCTATCTGCTTTATATATGTTATGCAAACTATAAGCCTTTGCTTTTTATTCATTGGATAAAACAAACAGTTACATTAAAGAGAACTTAAATGTTATAAATATAATTCAACAGGGGCATACAAGCATATGCAGTCAGTATCCAGGTTACCTAACGATAGTTCCCAGCAGCATAGAAGTAACAGGCAGTCCGCCTTCGAAGTGCATCGCGCGCGCGTCGCTCTCGTCCGCGGCGCGCAGCACGCCCTCCGCGTGCGACGCCGTCCACGCCGGGCAGCCCATGTGCTCGCACAGCGTGAACACGTACCCGTAGCTACAATCAATACGCAAATATAAACAATGTGTCCACAAACCACAACTGGAACATAAATGGTTGTGTCACTACACATAAATATTGATACTATACTGTGAAAACCTCTTATCAGCATTTAATAAAATTTAACAGCAGCAAAAACTTGCCTGCTATTTCATTAATTATGGATACTTATGAAATACTTCATTGTTTTTATTGATCATGTGTCCATCAAGATCAAAACTGCAAATGTCTGTTGAGCATTCACCTGTGTTACTAATTGAAAAACCTATTACAGGTATTGACCAAAAACCTGTTGCATTTACAAGTGAAATCTTTATTAAAATTCAAGTAACATAAATAATTATATTATTTTTTAGTTAATTAGGCAAATGCTAGTAGTAACTACAGCATAAATTTACATTCCGGCAAATATGAAACTGATAAAACTTTTTACTATTAAATCAACTTAATTGAAATTATATTGGTCTAATTTTAATAAGTTGAGTAACCAATCAATTTAAAGTTCAGTTTTAAGATAGTCATTGATGGTGGGAAACAAATCTAAATTTTATTGCAGAACTAATTTTTTAAAATTTATAACATACTTGGCTGCAGAATCATCTTTTTTAAGCAACTGGATGAGATTTTTCAGGGCATCTTCCTTGTCATATACCGTTCCTTTGCCCAGAGCCTTCATACTGAAAACTGCATGGTATAGTTCAGGAATTGTGGCATCCTTCTTGTCCAAAACCTGAGTACATGCCTTCAGGACATCTGGCTGAAGAGAGTTCTGGCACCCAGATAACGCTGCAGCATTTGTCAGGTGGAATATCTGTTCTATATTCTTCAAATCATATTTTACTGTCCTGATAGCCTGGTGAAAAAAAATGAAATGATTTTAACATAAAACAACAAATATTATTTTTATATTTGAATAATGTACATAATTAGGCTTAGAATAAGACATTGAAATGAATTAATTTTAAATGAACAATATACTTCTATTTCTATAGTATTTAATAAACTAATTTAACTCTTACCTCACAAACATTAGGTATTTTAGCATTAAGTTCTTTTAATCCTTTAATAGCATAATATAACACGCTAATGTCCTTGCTGCTGACTCCATCTTGAAGGATTCCTTGTAAACGCTGGACATCTATAGTTCCTTGTAGAGTGCTAGCATTACTTATTGCTATAAAGCCAAGCACTAGGATCAGAGCTAAAATAAAAAGTTAAATTAGACCACTTTTATAGTAAGCTTAGAAACAGAGTTGAGATTTTATGTGCAATTTACGGTGAGAATTGTATTGTTATGTTAAGTATTTAACCTCACAACGTTGATAGCATAGTCGGTCGCCGGCGTTGATAACACTGACGTGTCCCAAGCATAAATTCGAATTACGTTAAGCGATAAAACTTTGGTATACTTCGGAAAAGTATTAGGATTTAAATAATTAGCTCCCAATAACAATTCCTTCTATAATTTAGTGCCTTGGCTTTAAAACAGACATTAAACACAACCACGAAAACACAAGAACACTTGTGTTTTTGAGGAATATACTAACCCTTTGTACTCATTTTGGCCTAAATTAAATCAGCAATAATAAGATCAGTTAGTAGATCTTCTTTGTGTGAGCTATATATTACGTTAAACTAATAAGATTCCATTAAATTTATATGTATCTAGAAATACGACCACCGGCCTCACATTGACAGAAAATGATCGACGTAGCAGAAAGTGTTACTATCGTCAAATATGTAATTGATTTTCTATTGGCTACATTACAATGTCAACTGACATTTAATTTCTGAACGAAATACTGATTTCATTCCAAAACCAAAATTAGTGGTTCACCTTTTTTGGTTTTCAGCTGTTTTAATTAAATAAAATCTGCTAAAATGGCTGCAGCCGCTAAAATACCAGCTCTTATCAACAGTAAGTGCATACCATATATTTAAAAATCTATAAAGTGCCTTTTGTTATGATTTATATAGTTATGTAATTCGTGTTATTTCAGTGATTTTTGATGGATTTCATTTGATTGCAATTTGTACTTAATGTATTCAGATTCCTCTTAAATATTAAACATATGCTTTAACTATAGAGAACGGTTAACAAACAATAACAATTGACAGCAAAGTTTGAGGTTATGCAGCCAAGTTTAATAGAATTTTCATTGCAGCGGCTCTCGCTAACGCTCGGCCCAAGTTCAACATTTTCATGAAGTACGCCCGCGTGGAGCTGGCTCCGCCTAAACTGAGCGAGATCTCGCAGATCAAGGCCGGTATTGGCAAGTTGATGACCAGCGCCAAGTCCGGGGCCTGGAAGGACCAGACCGTCAAGCAAGCGACCTTGAACGTCCTCGTCGGAGCCGAAGTCATCTTCTGGTTCTACATTGGAGAGTGCATCGGCAAACGCCACCTTGTCGGATACAATGTCTAAATAATTTTGGTTTAAGTTTAATCATGTAGATATTAAATGTTCATAAAATAAATTATTAAATCTTTATTATTTTAAATATTACCTTCTTTATTTTTTGTTTTTTTTAACTTCTGAAAGATGAAATTACCATAAACATACACATGAAAATCCCAAAACAAAAAGGTTTCAGATTTTAAATTATACTTTCAATAAGGGTTTCTTTATCCCTTTTGCTGTATGATAAACATGATAATGTAATAAAACACAATCATCTTAAACAACAACTAACTTTATTAACATTAAATAATAAATTACAAAGGAGCACATTGTTCCATGAATTTGTAAGGGTTGCAGGCACTGGTAAACTTAAGCTCCGTCTCCAGTTCTGCAGGACCTCTCAGCCAGAGGCGATCGCGGTAATAGCTGGCGCACGTGAGGAACTCCTTGTCATTGTACTTTGTAATTTCTACTGGAACAAACGGATCCAGGTGCTCGAAACCCTAAAAATTGTAAACAGTTCTTGGTTAGATATAATATAGTAATTAGAGTTCCTTGTGGATGAAGGGTAGGGGGTTTGGAATCAATATTGTAATCAAAGTTTGGATTAAAATTTAACAGACTCATTTAAGTATTTACCATTGAGCATGCTTAACACTTGTTTGTGTTATGAATAATTTTTCTTCAAATGCTAAAAGAAACAAAAGCTGGTATTTTTATTTCCTTCAGTAAATTCATTAAAAAGATGACTAGATTAAGTCCTTCTTACAAAAAAAAAAAATTGTACCTTTTTGTAAAGAAGATAATGTGGATTAAAACTCTCGTGCCTGTCTTCTGGTACTGCTAGCTGGTCCACTGTTACAACCACTACGCCATTTGTCTGAAAATAACATTTAATTACTTCCATATCTATCTATAGCTCTATCTTAATTTTGTATGGAGACCGAAAGAAAAACAATCATATAAGAAATAAACACACATTAAAGCAAATTCACAAACACCAGTAAAGAAAGGTGTATAAACCGAACTTATTAAAATACCAAAAATAAGTTTTCTAACAAGTGTCACCTGATTGTGTATCTATAAAATAGGTATTTGATTGATGACCATAGCACATAAAAATATCAACACAAAGTTCAAAAAGCAAACTAAAACCTCTGTAGGTAGTTGTTTGTAAAAGTATTTAAAAAAGATTTTTACAAGGATAAACATTGATATAAATTGAGGTTGTTTCATACCCAGTCATTTTTGGTGATGTCCATGAAGGGTGTGGTGAGAGTGACTTCCTCAGGTTTGACAACCTTCTTGGTAGGTGTTTGTAGCTTCGTCACTGGGTAGAAGAAAGAATTAAACCCGTCCACCGCAACAAACGTTTTGCACCTGAGATAAAGTGTAGTGTTACCATTATAAATAATAAAGAAGGATCGATATTTAAAAAAAACTTATTTTTTTTTGGTACATACTCATACATACAAACTGTTACATACATACGAATTGTGTGAAATGTTACTTACTAGGAAGACTATTTTATACTATTGACCAGAATACACAAATTAAATGTATTATATTTTTTTCTGTACACGTACATAATCATAGAGTTTAACTAACTTTTTGCTATTAGATAGCAGTTTGATCTCGCTGATGACTGCGGCGACGATATCGCAGGCATACTTGACGCGGCCGATCCCGAGCTCCACTAGCTCGGACAGCGGAGCACCCGCCTCCGTCTTCTCGCGTTTACTCCACACGTACTCATTGGTGATTTTTAACTGCAACAGAAAACACATGGAAAAGTGGTGCAGGGGTTGAGGTGCGACCAACCCCGCAAGATAGTTCCTCACTCTATCGTAACAAAAGGAAAAAAGAAAGAGACAGCCTCTATGTCGTATATGTCGCTTTACGAGCCAGCCCTCCTAGGACTAACAAGTGATAGAGCTACGCATAACTTGGTAATAAGGAAAACTAAAAATATTTTAACTTAATTGGAATTCCAAAACATTGTTAAACAAGTCCCTTAGCCGAATTTATTGCAATTTGAATTGTATTTCCAATCAATACCTCAGGGTCCTTTAGCAGTTTTTGGTTTTGGTTCTTAAAGTGCAGCAGCCAGGCGGTGGCGTCGAGTGGTAGATCCACGAAACCCTCACGTGTGCTTGAATTCGACATCTCTTTGTAACGTGTCACTCGACGGAGCCATTCCGCTACTGTATTTACAAACAAAACACAATTTTAGACTGTTTGATTAAGCTAATATAATTGTACTGTAAAATAAGACCGGTAACGCTGTTTGAACGAAAATCTGCTTACGACGCGTTGTAGTCACTGTACAATGCGAAATTCGTGTTATGGTTATTATGATTTAGATTATGGATTTCATTGTTATAATTTTAAGCAGCGTGTGTATTGCGCGTACTTTACTCGCCCGAATTGAAGGGCAGGAGAGCTTCCCGTCTACCTGGACGCTTCCTGACGATACAGTATACAAGTAAAAATATATTGTTTTATATAAAACATCATAACTAAGTTGTTGTTTCAAATTAAAACAACTATACAATAATATGCATTTGTTGTTGGAATAGGGGTGTGGTCCCAATTTGCTGTATTCCTTTGGAGACTAGGAAGACACCATATCCCACATCGCTAATCACCATAAAAACCTCACAACAACCTCCTCCAACAATGCTCATTGTTCATTGTGGTATGGGTCATATACCACAACGCATTGTGAGAAGTTTTTTCACTCAATGAGTGTTTTCAGTCTTTGAGCATAACACAAAATGCAGTAATATTAAAATTTTACTTACACCATGGAATATGAACAATAAGGTATCCCTCTTCATGAGCAAAGTGTAGGAGATGTACTAGCGTCAGGGACTTGCCAGTTCCTTTTTCACCATCTTTGTTTTCACATAGGAAAAAATTGTTTTGTAAAAAGTTGTATTTGTAACCTGACATCAGAAACTTAAAATTAATTTAATTTGCATCACAGAAAAGATTTGTAAGCTGTGCTACAAATCCCTAGATTTAAGCTCATACAACATACAAAAAGATTAACTACTGAAATTGCTCTTTCTCATCATCAGTTATTCTTACTATATGACCAGCCCATTGTGATTCAACTTTCTTATCCTGTAAGCTATGTTGAGCGCCTTAGTTTTCCTATGTATGCTAGCATTGCTTTATTATTTTGCCCCAGACACAAGTTTCATAGTTTGAGCATAGTTTATTTATGACTCTATTTTAAGGGTTGTTGTTAATGTTTAGACCTGAGAGAGACATTAAATTATTATTATTGCACATTTTAGCATTGTGCAGGGCTATGCCCTTACTCAATAGGCCAATTATAGTTAGTTAGCTAGTTATATTTGTTTTTTGTAATCACTAATATTTGACATTAACATAGTGCTACAGAATCATGTACATATCATAAGAACATGATAATGTAAAGGGAAAACATTTTTGATTTTTTTTAAAGAAAGCTCAATTGCTCTTTTAGCACTAGCATTGTACACTGAAAGATCTTAAGAATTAAATAAACTTATATGTAAAGGATACATAAAACATATCTAATGACAGGTTTATCCATGTCACTGGCTTTGATGCACTGCATGACGTCAAGTGCTGGCTGTCTGATCATTAGAGATGTCTCCGTAAATGTCTTGGTTTGCTTTTGGTAGCATTTTGGTATACCACCTTGGTGGTATAACTGTTTGCAAACTTCAGGCTTTATTGTGTAGAATAATCCTATTTGGTTTTCATTGTGGTTTGTCTGGAAATTTATTAAGTAATTGATAACTTAGCGATTTTTTTTCCATAAAAAGGATTGTATTCAAATTTTAGTACAGGGTTTTATAATTTACTCCTTACCGGTGTTGCTTCTGAGGTTCTAAAATTAACAGCTTGGGAATACCTCCGGCTAACATGTCTCCAGCTTCGTGATAGCATTTTGTATTTGTTAAATTATTTCAATTAATGAGAGATTTAGAATAATTAGCAATCACAACATAACCTCAAGTTATTGTCAAACCAACCAAGACACTTAACTTTTCGTTTAGAAATTAATTTCAAGAACAAATTTTTTTTAAATTATATTTAAAACTGATTACTGGGTTTTTAGTCACAATACGAAAACAAAATAAAACAAAAGTATTTATTGGTTTAATTGTTGCTGTCTTCTTTTCTTAAATAAGCTTACAGGTCTTTTATCACTTTGCATTGAATTTTCATTAACACATGTATCCTTCTCCATAACATCTTTAACAACTATCGTCCTATTATTAACATCATCATTTTCAAAAACATTTTTATCAATTTCATTTGATTGTAACAATTTTGGTTCTGCGTTTACGCGTGAATCGGATACAATGTGGTAACGTTTCTTTAAAATAGAAGTTGTTTCCCTAAACAAGTTGGGATAAGCAGAATAAATATCACTGGGTTTGACAATACCCTTTTCAGGTGTATAGGGAGTTTCATCTGCACCTATATTTGTATGTTTGAATGTAAGTTCTATTGTTTCACTGTCATTTTGGTCAGCGAATGAGACACTTCTTTTGAGTTTAGTGGGATTGGATACACTTTCATCCTCTTCAGAGCTTTCATTGTCATGCTCCTCTATTATATCTTCTATTCTAAAAATGATAAAAAACACACTTTAAAATTCTTTTAACTTTGCAAAATAACAGAGATTTAAATGGTTAATAAGAAATTAATGAAAAGTTAAATAACAACAGTTCTAATAGATACTAAACATACTTACATACATCATAACAAACCTAATCCTTTAAATAAATATTCCATGAAGCTACCATAGCAACATCTGAGCCCGTAACCTCCTTAAAAACTAAATTTACATGCCATATTCACCTTTCCATTTCATCTTCAAGTTCTTCAAGTTGTTCCAGCTCATCAAATCCTGTTCAGTTTTAGTTTGGACCCTTTCTTTATTTCTCAGTTCTGCAAGCTTCTTCTCCAATTCATACTGTTTGTCAAGAACTTTATAGAGTAAATCATTTTTATATGGTTCTTGGATTTTGACTGCTGAATCATCAGTATCTTTGATTTTTTCTTTTGTTTTTGCTTCTGTTTCAACAAATTCTTTTTCTGTTTCTTTGAGAATGCTACTTTCATGATTATCATCATCAGAAGCTGTCTCTTCTAAGCCTTGTTCTAATTCTTCTTGTAATTCCAACTCTTCTAGTCTATTCCACAGCTCTTCATCAGGTACAAAATTTTCAGAGATTTCCTCTTTATTTTTCTGTTTGCTGCGCCTAACATTTTCTCTATGTTTTTCCCTCCACAGCTTATCCTCTTCTTCTGTATGAAACTCGACAATTTCCTGTCCATGATCCTCAAACAAACTCTGGTTCTTAAATGATATTTGTGACTCAAGATATTGTTTTTCCTTCCTAAAATCATCCACTTTAGACTGGGCATCTGAAAGTATCAATGTCGGTACTTAGTAGTTTAAAGTCAATTGCTGTATACAATAATTTACCTACAGCTTTAACTTAAAGGACAAAGAAGAAGGAAATAAATATTAAATTACATTTTAACAGGAAAGAAGGTTTAGCTTCAAACAATGTGTGGTGTTAAATGAATTATTACCTTTTATTCTACGATTTCTTATAACTTCCGCCTGTTTTAAAGAGCATTTTGTAAAGTAATCAGCACCCAATGATACAGTCACTTCATTTGTATGCTTTATCTCTCCTCTAAATAAAATTCTGTTGCCTATGGGTATCAAAGCAGGAACAGTTAACTTCTCAGCATACACATTAAGGTCTAAGTTCATTAACCTGTGCAGGTAATCTTCCCAAAAGCGAAGATTTCGTTCGTTCTCTGTTAAAGACTAAAATAAAATTTATTGTAAGTCCAGAGGAATATAATATAACAGGTAGAAAAAGGTTGAGATTTATACTTTACCTGGTAGTAAATATTAGTTAGTAGACTCATGTTTTTATTATTAAGAACATTAAAACGAATAAAACATTAGGTAAACAAAAAAATAACCTTAAAAGAAGGTAAATGAAATGACACTTGGCTTTTTGTTCAGAAAAAATAATTTGCAATATTTTGTTGTGTTGGCTTCTGTCAGAAACATACGGTCGATTTTTCAAGTTCGATCAAAATGGAAATGCACTATTGGCAACGCAAAAATGAATAAATAATTTAAATATTGAATTTGTGAATAAAAATAATAAACTAGTGCAATAATGGAGGAAACCAAATCAATTTTGCACGAATTATACGTGTATTCAGAATGGAAACCAGAGCCTGAATACATTGTAAGTTGTTTTTATTGTTTACTTCATTTAATGATTTGTTTTCCTCATGAATCTATACTTCTTCAACTCCTCCTAAATTATATTAACTCTTGCTTTCCTCGTTTTTATGATATTACTTTATTTTTTAGCAAAAACCAGACAGTATATTGCCTGAAAGTATTTCTACCATTTGGCGTTGGTTAAAATTTTTTGGACCAAAAAAGAGCTTAATCGACAACATAACTGTGTAAGTTACATTTAAGTTAAATATAGAAAATTTTAATTATTTGGGGTAGAGTATATATTAACTGAATATATTTTTATTAATTTTAAGTGTAACTGCCTTTTCCATTCACACAGGATTTGCCTTGACAATTTGTGAAAAAAGCAAAAAGTTTTATATATTTTTGGATATGTGGACAAGGAACTAATCAAACAGCCGGCTTAGCGTCAACTGTTTTATTTAAACTTCATAACATAGTTGCAGCTACTCCACGCACACATGCACACTCTTTACACACTACATATATAACATATACATTTAATTAAAAATATGTTTTAATAGTTAACTCACAATGCCAAAAAAAAAAAAAACAGCACTGCACCAAATATACTGATGTTTACATTTATAAAACGGATTGTTTGTAGTTTCAAGGAGCGTCAGCAAAAATGGCACATAGCTCTTGGTGATGAGGGTAAAGTGATAGCAGTACTGACAGACAACATACTGGAAATAAGGACAAAGAGATCAGAATACGCAACAATTGCGGCAAGAACAACTGGTATGGTTCATTTAATTAATTATAGATTCAATGTTTTCTGTCTATTTAAGTTTGTATTTATCTGTATATGTATGAAAATAATTGTTTAGTACCCATAAACAAGCACAGGTTTGTCGTAAGCCACAGGGCTTAGTTTGGGACTAAGACAATTTGTGCGAATTGTCTTGAGATATTATTATTTATTATTCTTTTCTGAATGCTTATGTCTACTGTTGTGTGAAATCTTTATAGTTAGTCGAGATGCCTATCCTCAATGGCGTAAACTGGTTTGGAGTCCTGACTGTTCCTTCGTTGCTGTTGCGTAT
Organism: Choreutis nemorana; assembly: GCA_949316135.1. Taxonomy (NCBI): domain Eukaryota; kingdom Metazoa; phylum Arthropoda; class Insecta; order Lepidoptera; family Choreutidae; genus Choreutis; species Choreutis nemorana. Next base: position 10,434,370 of record OX438598.1, read on the forward strand.
GGGAATGGAGTGGTCAGCTTTTTTGATCTCACTGCTTCTAACCTCTTCAATATACCTATTGTAAGTGACCTTGAACTTTAGTGCATTTGTTTTTTTTTCAATAAAGCAACCTTGATTGGATTTTCATTTCAAATTTTAATTTGCATAAAGAAAATTACTATACAATTGTAAATGGTTTTTTCCACACCTCACTCATTTACCTTAGTATCAAAAAAACATGGGATTTGTGAATGTATCAGACGTCAAAATTTTGTATTGATCATCAATTTTTTAAAGAAAATTAAAATGTTGTCTTACGCCACCTGATCCCATTTCATGATTCTCTTGTATTAATAAGTTATTTTCTTGCAGGACTGTTCCAGGCCAGGTGGTCTGGAATGTACTGACAACACTCACGCTGTGGCCGACATCATATTCATGCCCTTAAGGGTCAAGGATATTAAATGGTATAAACATCTATTTTACTTTGTTTTAAATTAAGCCTTTTAAATTTCCTTGGCGAACAAGATTGATACCATCTTGTTCATATTTTCTTCATTATGACAAGTAAAATGTGTTTTTGAAAAATTGGTTGGAGGTGTATAGAATTGTAATTTAAAAAAATTTAGCCAACCTTTATTTTTACTAGTCTCACCTTAGATTTTTTTGGAATAACAAAACGCACTCACAACGCTTTACAAAATGGTTGAGCAGTTTCGAAGTGAGTGATATGTTAGAAATTTTCATATATTCTTATTATTTACTATCTAACTTAACTATAGGAATTGGGAAGTATTAATAGTGACGTTCGACGGTAAGCTCCGCGCGTACCTGGTATCGCAGACCGATGGATTCAAACTGCTGCATTCGTTCTGTTTCACCGGCGGAGTGGGTTCTGTAGCTTATTGCGCTCTTCACTCTACGCTATATGTCGCCGGACTACCCAGAGGGGCGTGTAAGGTAAATCCGTCTTTATACTGTTGTGTTAAAGTATATTTTTGATTTGAGTATTTTTTACTGTATGTGGCACCCAAAGTGGAACTCTTAAAGAATTGCAACAAATTATAAAAATTCTATTCAAATTATATGTTAGGTGATATATGTATGTTTTAAATCAATTTTAATAAATCATTAGATTTATTAATAATCTCAAGTGTCAAGAGGTAAATTTAAAAGTAGCGCCCGAACTGGTACTCTGAAAAAACTAATTGTATGCAATAGAAACCAAATTTTAATCATTTAATAGATCAAAATATATGTGGATCTTTGATACTTTTTCTTCATTAAAATGCCTACTTTTATTTAACAAATAAACAGTTTCAATTCATTTTATTCCTAAGGACCAATCATCCCCTCTCACTGCTGGTATAACAGCTTGGCGTATATTGAACGACGATCCATTCTACAAGCTGTCAGTAGTGTCAGACCAGCTCGAAGCACAGCTCGCAAACGAAAGGTTCCAAATCTACATACCTTTCGTCACTGGGAAGAACTTGGTAAGATCATATTTTATATTAAAATAATATGATCCTGAAATTGGTGTAAATAAGAAATTAACCGTGTATTTAATTTTAAAAATTAGTAGCTCTGATAAATTGTTTAATTTTGAATAAATAAATAACCACATCACGACACACACATTGACTCAGCCCTGCACTAAGTATCGTAAGAACTTGTATCGCAGGTGCTAAGCAACGATATGGTATATACTAATTAAATAAGATTACAACATCCAAGAACGGTAAGCGAAACAATGCGTCTTGCAAATATACTAAAAGAAGGACACGAGACCTCCGCAACGGCACAGTGGGACGACGAGAGATTATTAAGAGCTGTGACAGTGAAGCTTGAACGTGACACGTATATTCCCGCGCGAGCTTTATTGTTTATTTGAACTATCTTATTACGAAGCCCAGCGCTCTGGTACTGTTCTTGAACGAGAACTATGTCCAAACTATACTCAATTACAAGCCTATCTAACTCAGACGTAGCTACATTATCGTTATGAAGGTTTAATTGTCCTATTTTAAGCTTGGCCATAGTTAGTATTTATAATAAGTTGCTCTAATTTTGCCTTGTAGGTAGGACAATCCTGAGACCCGGTCTCATGATCGCAGGGTTTTTTATACTTTTTACACGACGCACATACTCGTTTAAAAGTTGGTTGATTTTTGTTGGTACAATTTTTTGTGTCGTGTGACTCGGCACAGTGAGCGCACCACGGTGTTTTTTCAGTACAATACTGGATGACCATATTGTTGACAATTTAAGCACCGAATTAAATCTAAATCGTCGATGAACCGGCAAGTTGTCCAATCAATGAATAACTTTTCTTTCGTGTTAATCAAATGATTTCGTATCGAATGCTCTAACTCGATCCCTAACCATTTACGGTTGTCATTAAAACTGCGACGACGGTGAATTTTTGTTGAACGTAAAAAGTCACTCTCGGAAAGAGTAATCTCATCTTTAATGTTCTGGCGGTATAAACAAACTAAAAAATTATTTTCGTCCATCGAGTTCGGGACATCTTTTACAAGGATTCGCGGTTAACGCCCTTTAGGTTTCTCCAAACGCAACCCTGCTGATTTGATAGCCGCAACGGATTCTAATTTCTTTATTTGACTCTGATTTGTGACGCGTAACACGACGCCAAACTTAGCCGTTTTTTTTAACGCCGACAATTTGGAAACCATCTGATGGTTTGATCGCTTTCATTAGCGCTTCTTTCGTCGCGGACGAGGATTTAATTCGGCCGAACGTTCCTCCGTCGGGTAGGCCACCACACACGGGAGCGGCGCGCGCGCCTGAGCTGCCACCGGGGTCGCTTTAGGTGGCAATCGTAACTTTAAAGTCTCTGAGTACGATTTGGTTACCGCCGGAGGGCTAACGTTAACTTTATTTTGAGCAATTACTAAATCACGCTCCGATTGCGCCAACTTAGTCTCGAGCATCGCAGATTTAATTGCAAGTAAAGAAACAATCGAAGTTACTCTCTGCGTCATCTCCATAATTCCTGTTTTATTCGCAATATTTAAGCGCGACCCCGAGTCGTTTAAATACTCGTTAATGTTGGTTAGGCATGTCGATGCCTCTTGCACGAGATCAAACGATGTACTATCGTTACCGGCGGAGACGCTCAACTCAGAGGAATTTAACGTATTCAAATTAGATCCCGACCGCTGCAGACGCTTACTAGTTACTGGCGAAACACTAGCCGGTGATAATTGACTAAATGCCCTTTTATTATTAGTAGGAGATCGCTGAACTATTTTACCTTTCTCAAACGGGTTTCCCCCCCCCCCCGTCAGGGGGATCATCATTACGCCCGGACATCAAAGTGTAATAACGAAACTTTAAAAACTTAAATATTATATCACTAGGTACAATAAAATAGATAATACCTAACAACGATCAGCTGGCTGCCGGGTCGGCGCCCCGACCGGCCGCCGCGCGCCTAACTACCTACACACAATAATAAAAAGAAAACGTTTGACTTACCGAGTAATGTAGCTATTTATCATCCAAAACAATGCAAATGTTTAAAAAATTAAGAACCCGACGTTTATCAAACCTTTATTTTACCAATCACTACACTAGAACCCTAAAATATGCACTTCACACACATAATTTAGTTAATTATCGCGATCGCATAAAAAGACCATCCACACACTCCAGAGGTGGGGAGGGAAGGGGAAGTAGGTTGTTTATTGTTATATTTCGTCTGTATAAAATGTTTTAAGCGACATTTGTATATATTTTATACTCTAACTAAGATTGTAATGAAAGATTATTATGATATTGAAAAAAGCAACTACGGAGGTTTCTCGCCGGATTCTTCCCCGTAGACAGGCATTCCGAACCGGTGGTAGTTTAAAAAGAATTTTGACGATTTAAAAGTGATTATTTTAAGTCCATTTGATTAAAAAAAAATGTTTTTTTGCGGTTATCATATTGGTATACGAAATCACAAAATAGCATAGAATGTCATATTAGATAAAACATTCTTATTATTACAGGCGTTCGTAGTATCAATGACTTTATCCCCGGACTTCAGTAAGCTAGCTTGCTTACATTGCAACGGCGATGTCACAGTATGGCGGTTGCCCGTTCTAAGGTTGCTACACAGGTGGCCTCTAATGCTGCAACCGGGGTTCGAACTCAGGAACCCCTTGCATGAAGACCAGGTGATGGATAGTAAGAATAACGGGAGGTACCACCCAGCGGCGACGAGTTGGTGGAGCAATGAGGTTTGTCGATTGAGAAAATTATTGTTTTATTGTTATTCATTTTTTGACAATGTTATCTCAAATAAGAAGTGGTTTTTTCGATAAATAAGTTTTTCTGAGTGTACAATTTTAATAGCTATTTGCTATTTTGATGATCAGCTGATAAACATTTGAGTAGTATAATGTATGAGATATATATATATGACATATGTATATATTATTATATTATTATTATCTTTTTTTTTCAGGAATTAATAATATCGAGATTCAGCGGAGCGATAACTATATGCGATATTAAAGATATGGTGAATATATTGGGGAAAAAGCCCGAGTTCTTCCAGGGGGCGCCACAGGTATTTTTCTTGTGATTTATAACTTGAAGATGAACTTTAAAAAATTATTCTCGATATAACTTCATATGGGGGGAGTGAATTGAAAATTAAATATAAACTTATCCAATATGTATATAAAGAAATAAGATTCCTTTAAATGGTCTACAGTGCATAGCTCTGTTGGTAAAGTAGAAATAATACTTAGAAGGACAACAGATGGCGACGCCACCTTCATTGCTTGTCTGTCAGTATAACAGAATTTGTTTTACTAAAGGTGGCGAATGTGCTGTAGTGAGATTATAAAACCGAAAGTTGTATTACGACGAAATTAAATAGTTGAAGTGTAAAGTGGGAATCAACTTTAAATGTCGTTTCTTTTCGTTTTATAAGACAATTCTCAAGGATTGTTAGGAATCCGCCGGAAATAAACGTAATGTGTTGCTCTGAAAAACAAAGTTTTATTTACCCAAAAGTTTACATCTCAAACTAAACTTATTTAGCCTTATACACTAATTACATACCTGAAAAACAAAGAAACGTCATTTAAAGTTTATTTATTGGCATGTCGATTCCCACTTTACACTTCAACTATTTAATTTCGTCGTAATACAACTTTCGGTTTTATAATCTCACTACAGCACATTCGCCATCTTTAGTAAAACAAATTCTGTTATACTGACAGACAAGCAATGAAGGTGGCGGCGCCATCTGTTGTCCTTCTAAGTATTATTTCTACTTTACCAACAGAGCTATGCACTGTAGACCATTTAAAGGAATCTTATTTCGTTATATGTATTTAACAAAATAAGAGAGTTTCAGTTAACTAAAGTTTAGAGTATTTTTAAAAAAATATATTTCTTGTTTTTCTGACATTTTGTTATAAAATATTTATATATAATTTATATTTTTAATTATTATAATGAAATACATTTTAAAAGGTAACGAGCGCTCATGATGGTACATTTATGGTGCTCGAATGCGAATCGAATGTGTTGCCAGCTAGAAAATCTCAAAACGATGAAAGTGTAAGTGTTTGTTAAAAAAAATCATTCTATTTCTTTTCTATTTAATATATAGTGTTATGTACAGTACGCGGAACTGCTATAAAAAGTTTGCTAAGCTAACAACTGTTATAAATTAGTGTCTTTTCTTCGGCTTCACAGCAAAAACATACTTTTATGAACCTTTATGCAAACATTTGGCTATAATCTCACACTGGGGCTCAACATCATCTCTGATTAATTAAATAACAACACTATAATATGGTTTTCAAAAACATTGTCCAGGCAATTCTACGTTGCGAGAAATCGACATACGACAAAGATGAATACGACAGACTACGAAGCAACAGCGTCGTCCACAGCTCTATGGAAATCGCGAAAGAAGGACGCATACAAGCGCTCATTTGTCTATGGCCCCACATTAGAACAGTTATAAATTTGAGTCTTTTCTTCGTCTTCACAGCAAAAACATACTTTTATGAACCTTTATGCGAGCATTTGGCTTTAATCTCACCTGATTAATAAATGACAATTTAGCCGAAAACGGAACTTACCAGCCTAATACTTTTTATTTGGCCCTTCATACTTTCGTCTTGAAGAATGGTATTGAAACGAGAAAAATAATATTATTTACCTCTCGAACTCACAGTATCGCCGTCTGTACTTTCAAGTGAAATGAAAGCGATACCCTACACTTCGGATTATAAATATTATATTAAGTAAAAAATGGCGGCCATTTTTGATCCAACTCTTTAAATCTATGGATGTATTTTGGTTTGCAGATGGAAGTAGTAAAAGCCGAGGAGGTAGACGATACCATGATAGAGCTGACGAAGGAGTTGTTCAAGTCTGTGTTATACGCTATCACGGATATAGAGACATTTCAGCCGAAGCCGCGCCGGATCACTATAGTTTCCAGGGTGTATAGGCTGCTAGGTGTCAAGAGTACTACGCCTGATGAACTCTTCTCTAGAAAGGTAAACTTAGTAGTAGTTTTGGGCAGTTTTGTGAGTCAAAGTTAATGTAAAAAATATAATAATAATAAATATTATATATACTAATAACTGACTAAATACTGTATGCCTCCTGGCAGAATATAGTGTAACACTGTACCTATACATGCGTGACATGTGCAATATTTTATATTTACTATGTTCACAATAAATGACTTTGACATTGAAACAAATGAAGTCTTACGTCAAATCCAGTAGCGGTCCGGTTGCAACCCGTATACGCGCGTGTAGGAGTAGTGTGTCAAACTTTATGACAGACGTCACATGACGCCGCATGCACGCCACAGCGCCGACGGACCGCATTTGTTGTGACGTCCTTGATGAAACAATGAATGTTATTTGTTCATAAGTAAAAAAAAAATATCTTACTTTTTGAATAATTTTAATAAGCTCTACAACTGACGTACTACGTTGTTGATTGACAGATAGACAGCGGTAACTACAAGGAGGCCCTCACTCTAGCTGATACCTTCAACCTGGACAGCGACCTGGTGTACCAACAGCAGTGGAGGAAGAATACAGTATCAACTGACGCTATACATAAATATTTGGTGAGTTATTCGACTCACTAAACTCACTCAATTACCACTCACTAAAATTTAACCGAAAATCTCTTTAGGATTTAATACTGAAGAATAAAGTTACAATACATTTATTTAGAAAGTCTGCTTTTCTGTTTTTTCTTTACACTTCGCTTAGGAAATATTTGATATAAATCCGTACTTACATTATAAATGGGAATTTAACTTTCTTCTTTTTATGATAAAAAGAAGGCTAAATTTTTATAGAAAAAAACCTATTTTGAATTTGTTGAACGAAGTCGCAATACCATTAAATTTTTTGTTAAGAATAAGAGCATGCCTGTGTAATCTTCTACTGTCTTATGCCGGGTCCACCGGTTTTTCTCCTGCGCAGAGTAAAGTGAGTAAGAAGATATGGGCGGTGCATCAGTGCGTGGATCGGCTGCCGGAGACTTTGCCGGCTGCTAAGGAACTGCTGCAGTTTGGACTGGAACTCACCAACAGTGAGGTCTTGAACGGTAATTATTATACTTTTATTTATTAAGGTTCAATAAGTACAAATTTGTCAACCTCACCCGATGGATAAGACGAAAGAATGCTCAATTATCGATATGATTTATTTCCTAGTGCATAGTTACAGATGCAAAATTAAAAGTGACTCAATTTTGTGTCAGTGTAAAGTAAATTACGTTTGTTAAATAAAATAATTTAAGTATGAATAATACAGTTTTTTAATATTTAAATAGAAATAAACAAAGATCGCGATGACGATTCAGCGAAGGACCTTGACGATATAACTCTTGAAGATCTAAATGCGTACACCAGCGAACTCCTGAGGTGCAGACATGTCATGCTGTTCAACAAGGAGAGGCTTAGGCTGTATGAGGTAACTTTACAAGAGATTTGAGAAACCGAAAATGTAACTGATTAATTTATTTATCTAAAGCACAATATTGAAATTATAATATTAAAATAAATAAACCTAGTGAATCTTATTGTCTTTTGTATAAATAAACTATATAAAACAAACCTTTATATAGTATTTTTAAATACATACAGATTTCAAATATATATTTTTTTGTCTAAGTGTTATATAAGTACGTAATGTTTAATTAAATATATAACATAAACCCACGCCGTAATTAATCCCTCGAGAGGGGCAGGCAAAGATTGTGCCCGGATAGTGTCGGAAGATTCGCAATCTGTCACACTGGGGCTCAACATAAATAGAGATGCGGTGGTTATCACCTCTGATTAATTAAATAACAACACTATAGTATGGTTTTCAAAAACATTGTCCAGGCAATTCTACGTTGCGAGAAATCGACATACGACAAAGATGAATACGACAGACTACGAAGCAACAGCGTCGTCCACAGCTCTATGGAAATCGCGAAAGAAGGACGCATACAAGCGCTCATTTGTCTATGGCCCCATATTAAAACAGTCTCCGTACAGCTGGCAGTACTGGAAAAGTTGCCAGAGACAATAAACCCATTGGAATACCAGAACTTGTTGCCAATCAAAAAAGCTATGGAGTGGTTCGAGAAGAAATCCCCTATCAAAATGTTGCCATCTGAACATGAAAACGATTGGTGCAGAAAAGAAATGTTCCGGTAAGACAATTAATATTTACTTTTATAATAGGGGATTGGACTACTCTATATAACGTTATAAACTCATATTGGTTAAAATATACGTTTTAAATAGATCTGTAAAAGAAAAATAGAAATCGACGAAGAAGTTATTTTATATAATTTTTTAAAATGTTTAAATGTCAAACGGGTTTCTCTATGAAAAGTCTATATTGACGCTACCCGCGTGTGACGTCACGCGGCTTTTGCCCTCTCTGTGACAAATTTTCCCTTTTTAACATTATTACTACTTTAACATTTTTTAACATTTTCCCTAAATTCCCTTCTAGATCAATTTGGAATTCGAACTGGTCCGAGGAAACGTCACCAGAAAACGAAACGGCATCCAACGACCTCGAGATATCCAAATGGTACGAGAAGAGGGCCAGAGAGATTGAAGACCGCAGCGGTCTGGTACAGCACGCCCTGACCCTGGTTACCTTGGCAACGGTGGGAGGGGCGGTGGAAGGCTTGGACAACATGATGTTCCACTTACTGACTCTGGATACCCTAATCTACGATATTAACGTTGAGGATGTTACGTTAAAACAGTTGGAAGAAATATCGACATTGGAAACCTGCAGTTTGCTTATGAAGATGGTAAGTGATTGAATGCATACAGCGCACTTTAACTTAACAATTTGGTAAGGCTTTTTTTTCGGCGGTAATTCTAAAGCGTTATTCGTTGGATTTGGAGTAATGTAAGGTTATAGTATTTTTTTTTTAAGTCGATATCGTGAACTTGGATTTTGCTCCACTTGTTCTAAGGGTTCTACATATCTTACGACCTTGAGTCACGCGTTCGCACAAACATACAAAATGCGGTGTTTAACACCTCTGCCTACTCTTCTCGAGGGATAAATCACGGCGTAAGTTTGTGTTTATGTTCGCAGTCGACGCCGGCGACGTTCGTAGCTGACTTGAAGCAGTTCGTGATACCGTACCTGAAGAGGTACGAGCAGCTGTCCCAGCGAACCGACGCCTGCCTCAGCGGACTCACCGACTACTTGGAGAGCGTCAGCGTGCACGACCTCTCGCCTATACTACTGGTAACTATAATTTGAAGCAGTTCGTTATACCGTTCATGAAGAGTTGAGAACTTCAATGTATTTAAATGGTCAGGAAACCATCCTCCGATACTGGTAATAAAAATTGTCGCAAATCGCTTCATGTTACGTCGAATTCAAATTGGGAATACTTTATTTGCAAATATGTGTACATAAAATGTCAAAGTATTTTTACGGGTTTTCAAATAAAATTGTATACAATGTCAGAAGGTGTAACGATCATTTAAATCGAATTTTATCGAACCGGAATTATAACCATTTAAAGATGGAGTCCAAGCCTACAGGTAGTCTTTCATAAATTAACTGAAATCTGGTCATGCAGTAAGGTTTGAGTAATCGTATATTGTGCACCAAAGTGGGTGGGAACGGGTTTTGATATAACAACTTTGTTCCAGGTGTTGAAATCACCGAGTGAGTTTGAATTGGATGTCAGAACACACCTGGAGCTGGCAGAGCGCTGTATATTCGCATACAGCGGGACAGAACAGATGGACAAGGCCTGTGACCTGCTGGATACTATACTCAAAGAAAGGTATTTGTATATTTTTTGATGCAAATCGGTTTACATGTTCAGACAAAACTATGATACGTTATGACATCAGTTGTGTTCATTGATTCGTATTGATGTATTAATAATCGCTATGATATCTTGGATTATAACACACTAAGGCCAAAACTAAATCGCTGTGAGCTCATATACTTAAAGTAATTTTTGAAAAATAGATAAGAAATGCTGGACATCCTGGAGCTTGTTTCAACATGCACAATCTGATGATAGGCATTCATTGTAGCATGTAGATTTGAGAGATGGCACTACCATAGTATGCAAAGATATTTTACCTAAGCTTTATTATTCAAAAGTAATATGTGTTTATATTTTAGATCAGTATATTTTTATTACTATTTTTTAAAGAACAAAAATAGTTGTAGGTTTTTTACTTACTACGTGCTTCAAATGAGTATACGCCACTCGTGACCTAAGAGATATTTCATTGCACGGTGCGATGCGAAGATATCATTCACACCGTGCAAAAAATGTATCACTTAAGTCATACGTATTGTGACCTTGTTATTTTTTGGTTTTCGCGATGTTTCCCGAATACGGTGTCTTATGACAGCTTAATATTAAACTTTATGGAAAACGAACTCACTAGTTTATCGGGACGTAATCTGCACTTAGCCTCTTGATAGGGCCATTGTGCGTAACGTTGGTTTATTCCTATTTCAGCCAACCCAAACATTCCCAGAAGTCCAGCAATCTTTCGAGATTTCCGAACGCCTCTGTGGTTGATAGTGGTGATTCGAGGATCTGAGCCCGTTGCTTGGCCACGCTTGTGCTTTCCATAATCACATGTGCTGGCGTTTCTTCTGTCTCCATTCACCTTCTGCATAAGGGGCTGTAGAAGAAGGGGCTGCACCTAAAATGAAGAGATGTTTATTTAATGAGCAGTGGCCTATTATGATTATCTATTTAGATTGCGACAGAACCTCTTGGATGCTGCCGGAATAGCCTCCTTGGTTTGTCTACAACCTGTTGTGTGCTTCTATTCGTTCTGGTGTTCTCTGGTTCTATCGCGCAGCCATGTTTTTATCTGAAACTTGGGCAGAGGCAGTATGGGTTCCGGTCCGTATACCGCCACGTCCACGTTTAGCCAGTTCATCAGCCGCATCATTGCCAATAGAGTTACTGTGTCCTTTTATCCATTGCAAAGTGACGTTATGGCTATTTGGACTGCAGTGCTGTGTGGCACTCCAGAATTAGTGCCGAAGTTATGGAATTGTTTTGTAGAGTTTGGAGTACAGGCGCGCTGTTGGAGATTATTTTCACTTTCGTGTCTCCGACTTCCTTGTCTGCAGCCGCCTGTGCCGCCTTGATAATTCCTAGACATTCTGCTTGGAATATTGTGTTGAGTTTATCTAGGGTACTTGATATTTTATGTTTATGTCATTTGGGAAGACCCTGGCTGCTGTGCCGAATTATGTTTTGGAGCCATATCTATGTATATCCTAATCTCCTTAACTTCGGAGTGGTCAAGGGTTTCTGGGTTGAGTTGGATATCATATCCTCTGTCAAAGACGTGGTAGCTTGGTATCTTGTCTGTCGGTGCCTCGAGAAGGGATATTTCTTTCAGGCCGTTGATTCTTAACCTCATACCTGCGGCTGCTGCCTCTTCCTGGATAGCCATGTGTAATGGCTTTAGATGTAGCACGTAGTCTAGAGCGGCCGTTGGGGTGGTTCTCATGCAGCTCGTTGTTGCTATACTCGCTAGTCTTTGTAGGCTCTGGAGTTTGTTTTTTTGCTGTAGTCAGTCGTTGTCTGGGCCACCAGACCGACTGATCGGTATGTGATTATAGGTCTGATAACTGCAGTGTACTCGTATAACCAAAGTGTGATCCTTGGGTTCGGGCCCCATCTTTTACCTACTAGTCTTTTGCACTGCCAGAAAGCTATGCAGGCTTTTTTAATGTCACATAGAAATGAGACTTCCCCAGTTTAGATTACTGGCAAGAGATCCAGATATTTTACTTGTTTAGACAGTTGAAGTTGTGTGTCGAATAGTTTTGGTAATTGTAGTTAGGTACTTATGTTTTCCTTAGGTTTACTGAAAGTTGATGTTCACTACACTACTCTTCCAGTATTTTGAGAGCCGAGCGTAGCACTTTGCATAGTACATTTTCCGCCGTGCTTTTTATGAGTATTGCCAGGTTGTTTGCATAACAGACAGTAGTATAGCCTATATTATTCAGGTTCCACAGTAGCGGTGAGAGGACGCTCCCTTGAGGGCATCCTTTAACTACTTTCGCTCTTATGGTAGTATTGACCGTTACCTGAACTGCGCTTTTTCGTATCAGTTCGTTGATCCAGTTTGTGATGACTGGTTCGACCTTGTGCGTGAGTAGGGCGTGGTTTATGATGTTGTGTGTGGTTTATCAAAAGCTCCTTCTATGTCTATTAAAGCTGCTAGTGTTGATGCTTTATTGTTTATAGCCGTTTCTATTTTATGTACCACTTGGTGTAGAGCTGACTCTGTTGATCTGCATTTTCTGTATGCATGTTGTTGGGGGTGTAGTTCGTAGTTTTTCAACGACACTATCCTCAGGTGTTGGTCTATTATCCTCGTCGTCGTTTTTAGGAGAAAGGATGTTGAGGAAGGACGACCGTGGACAGATGGAGCTTGCGCGCCCGAGGATGACGGAGAGAGTACAGTCTGCAGGATGCACCAGTCAATGGTCTCTCTGAATGTTTCTGCATGTTGTGGTGAGTCTCGTGGTGGAGCGGTGGTGATCACTACTCTCAGATGCGGTTGACTCGCATCTGCGTAGCTTGCCACTCGCTTGGTCTTGTCGGTTGTTCGTTTGACTTCACTTCTTAGCGATCGAGTCTCGTCCAACCGAGGACGCTTGCTAGAAGCTTGCTTGGCCGGGCCAAACTCCACCACTCGACTCACCTTTTCAGTTGAGGAGGGAGCACCCACCGTGGTTCAACTTCCACGAGAGCCTCTTGGTTTATTCCTATGTACCGGCTTTGCCATAGGTTCTGTTGATGTAGAAAGGACAGGTTCGCGCTGCGTTTCCGCTACTGCGGTGATCTGATCACCCTCTTTAGGTTTCAAGGTTCCCCTTCTCACGCGCCTGTTATGGTGACTGCGTTCCGGTTTCTCCTTACGCTTTTGTGTTGTTTGCGTCGCTGTTTGGGATATGCCTGCTTTCCCTTTCTAACAAGGGCGTTTGTGAGCAACCACAGTCCATCCTAAAGCTGTGGTGTTTGTAGTTTTGATCACTTCGGCTATGCCCGAGAGATCTAGTGGGTTTGGTGGTTTGGGTGAGTTTTTTATTGATGTAGTGCACAAGAGGCCCCCCCCCCAGAATACGTGGGGCAGACCGGCTGGAAGCCGGTGAGGAATTCTACACCAGTTGTGGTGGTACCCTCCTGGGGTAGTATATCTTTTTGCAGTGTCTGCATCAATAAACTTTGCTGGTGAGAAACACGCACAGCTCGCCCTAAGTGAGTGCGGTGCAGTCTTTTAGAGGGTATTTAGTGAAATAATACTACCAGATTCCAGATACCAGAAATATATTAGGTTGGTCCTTATTCCTAAGAAAAAAAAATTTCTTTAATTACGCGGGGCACCACGTAATTTGATTATATACTATAAGAAAGTATTTCAGTATTTTTTTATTTTTTAAATGACATTTAGAGGTCGCTACTAAGGTTTGAATTTTAAATATATATATATATATTTAAATATATATATATATATATATATATATTTATATATTATATAATATTGTTGACGTATTAGACCTGAAGTGTAGTAAGAAGTGAAGTAAGACGTACAATTTGAAACATACGCATGTGTGAAAGATCTAAATCTCGACGCGTCGGTACAGAAGAGTGGTCGAGAGGAAGGAAGGGAGGCTATGCGAGTCTTACTTGCACGGAAAATATGATATAAACACTTAAATGAAACATTAATGCAACCATCAGTTAAGATGTTTTTCAATGCTTTTTGTAAAAATTTTGACAGCTGGTAGCGACCTCTAAATCTTAACAAAAAAAAAACAAAAAAAACTTATTTCATATTTAGAAGTATATAATCAAATGAGAAAGTTCCCCGGGGATAATTTAAAAGTCGAAAAATAAGGACCACCCTAATATATACAGAGTCAGGTCATAAGTATTGTCACACAGTAAAAACTTTTCTTTTAGAATGCTGGCCACAAAAAAGTGTATTGAATTCGAATTTCGAATTGTTCATGAAAATAAAAATGTATACTTTTTAGAATTTTACTCATTTTTAAATATGGAGTGGACGCTTAAAGAAGACCGTGTTGCAGTTGTTGCGTTGCATCGTTGCGGTTACGCGCCAATTCAAATTTTTGACGTACTGAAAAATTTGAATTTAACTAAAAGATTCGTTTATCGTACCATCAAACGATACAATGAAGACTAGTGTAGATGACAGGTCAAGAAGTGGTCGCCCTCGGTCTGTTAGGACTCCAGCAGTGATAAAAGCTGTGAAGGCGCGAATTCAAAGAAATCCCAAACGTAAGCAGAAACTGTTGGCTCTTCAGATGGGGTTAAGCAGAACCACGGTGAAAAGAGTGTTAAATGAAGACTTGGGGCTTCGGGCATATCGAAGAAAAACAGGACATCGTTTGAATGCTCGTCTAATGGACCTGAGACTGAAGAGATGCCGCGCTTTGTTGAAGCGGTACGCGGGAGAAAGTATCGGGAAATTCTTTTTCGGATGAAAATTTTTTACCGTAGAAGAGAGCTACAACAAACAAAATGATAAGGTGTACGCATACAGTAGTGAAGAAGCGAGCAACCGTATTCCGCGTGTCCAACGAAGTCATTTTCCATCCTCGCTCATGGTATGGTTGGGAGTTTCTAATTGGGGCTTAACAGAGGTACATTTTTGTGAGAAAGGTTTAAAAACTGCAGTTGTGTATCAAAATACAGTCTTGACGAATCTTGTGGAACCTGTTTCTCATACCATGTTCAATAACAGGCACTGGGTATTCCAACAAGATTCGGCGCCAGCTCATAGAGCGAAGAGCATACAAGACTGGCTGGCGGCGCGTGAAATCGACTTCATCCGGCACGAAGACTGGCCCTCCTCCAGTCCAGATTTGAATCCGTTAGATTACAAGATATGGCAACACTTGGATGAAAATTCGTGCTCAAAGCCTCATCCCAATTTGGAGTCACTCAAGACATCCTTGATTAAGGCAGGCGCCGATATTTACATGGACCTCGTTCTTGCGATAGACGACTGGCCGCGCACTTCACGTCACGGAGGTCATTTTGAATAAACTTTAGTGTCATAAGAATGTATGTTTTGTTATGTTCATTTTGGTTATAATGGTTACATAATGAATAAACTTGTTTCAATTATTTTATATTAAACATGTGACAGAATTTATGACCTGACTAGGTATATATATACTACTCAAAACAAAATAAGGGCCACGAGGTATTTTTTCATTTTGGTGTAAATTATTAAACATTTACATATTGAAAGTAGTAAAATATTGAGTATACAAACTCTTTGATACCTAAACTTTTTAATATTGTAGTATTCATATGATGCTGGCAACAACTTTAAATAAAATTTGATTTAAAATTATTCTTGAAATTTTTGATTCCATTTTCTTTGTCGTTTTACTTTCCTTAGCTTCTTGGTTTATTAGAAATTATCAGAGTTCATTGATATCTCGAGTCAGAAACATCTTTTGCAATATGCCACAAGCACGCAGGCGTCATATGGACTCGCTGACAGCAACCAGAGCCGTTACAATGATTGAAGAAGGTCATTCGCAGCGATCTGTAGGTTTGCAATTGGGATTTTCTCGAAGAGCTATTCAAAATCTATGGAATCGTTTCCAAGAGACCGGCAGTGTTAGAAGAAGACCTGGTTCGGGCAGAGTTCGCATTACAACAGCTCAAAAGGATCGTTACATTCGATTAAGTGCGCGCCGAGATCGCACAACGACGGCCCGCAAGCTGCAAAATCGTTTACGGCTCACAACGGGTACTCATGTCAGTGACCAAACTATTCGTAATCGATTGCATGAAGACCAGCAGGCATCAAGAAGGCGAGTTGTCCGTGTTCCATTAACCAGAAATCGTGCAAATCGTTTAAGATTTACCCGTCAACATTTGGACTGGGATATAAACCAATGGGGCATGGTGCTCTTCACAGACGAATGCAAAGTTAATTTTTTTAACGATGATCGGCGTATTAGAGTATGAAGAAGACGCGGCGAGAGATTTTCAGAAGCCTGCATCCATGAAGTCGATCGTTTTGGTGGTCCAAATGTAATGATTTTGGCGGGATAAGCTTACACGGCAAAACTGAGCTCGCTATTTTAAATGAGGGTACTGTTACTGCTCAGCGGTATATTGAGGAAGTTGTCAGACCACATGTGATCCCATTTGCCCAGCGAAAGGGTTCTTGATTCATCTTGATGCAAGACAATGCTCGTACACACACGGCTCAAGTGACTCGGTTTGTACTGGAAGCGCCTCAAATTCAAGTCTTGCCGTGGCCGGCAAACAGTCCGGACTTAAATCCAATAGAGCACATGTGGGATCAGTTGAAACGAAGATTTAGAGACGGTGATCAGGAAATCCACAACCAACAGCAACTCATCAACGCTGTTAAAAGGGCCTGGGAAGAGATTCCAATGGAAAATGTCAGGCATTTGATTGAGAGCATGCACTCCAGGCTTCAGGAGTGTGAAGCGAAACGAGGAGGGCATACTCGTTACTAAAAGATGAGCATGGAGTATTTTCTTTTGTTTTCAGTAACTTTACATTGTTTTTATTTTTAACCTTAAATGTGATTTTTTCTTTCAAAAGCAAATAAACTTTTTAATCATGATTATTGGAATAAGTTTATTGGTCTACACGGTAAAAACAACATAACCCCGTTGGGGCTACAAGTTTTGAGGCCTCCCAGCCTTAAGGCTTGTAGACCCAACGTAATGCCCGGCTTTGAGGGCATCAACGCAAGGAGGCGACGCGCAGCTACGCTGCGCCTCGCTCCCTTGCGGGGAAGCACCCGCCGCGCGGTTAGTTCGGTTACGCTGCGAAGGCCAATAGGGCCGCAGTTAGGGTCCAATAAAAAAAAAAAAGAAGGTAAAAACAACATTAGTTTTCGTTATGGAGACAAAAAAATATATATTGGTTTTATTATTTTCACGGTACAGACAAAATACCTCGTGGCCCTTATTTTGTTTTGAGTAGTATATATTACGAACATAAATAAGTGATTGTTAAATGATAATTATAGACAAGGAAATATTATAAAACACACGATTACGATATTGTGACAAAGGCATAGTAGCTATAGTATGTATGGGTTGTTGCAGTGACGGCAGCATCAGCTCGGTGTCGCTGGTGGAGCGCGCGGCGGCGCTGGAGGGCGTGGTGCGTGCGTGCGTGCGCGCGGCGGGACGGCGCGTGCCGCTGCCCGCGCGCACGCTGCACGCGCTCGCCCGCGCTGCGCCCGACGCTAGGCAACATCTAGCCGACGTCGCCGCGCAGCTTGCTAAGCAGTACGTATGCACGCCTGTGTACACATGGTTGCAGTGACGGCAGCATCAGCTCGGTGCCGCTGCCCGCGCGCACGCTGCACGCGCTCGCCCGCGCTGCGCCCGACGCTAGGCAACATCTAGCCGACGTCGCCGCGCAGCTTGCTAAGCAGTACGTATGCACGCCTGTGTACACATGGTTGCAGTGACGGCAGCATCAGCTCGGTGCCGCTGCCCGCGCGCACGCTGCACGCGCTCGCCCGCGCTGCGCCCGACGCTAGGCAACATCTAGCCGACGTCGCCGCGCAGCTTGCTAAGCAGTACGTATGCACGCCTGTGTACACATGGTTGCAGTGACGGCAGCATCAGCTCGGTGCCGCTGCCCGCGCGCACGCTGCACGCGCTCGCCCGCGCTGCGCCCGACGCTAGGCAACATCTAGCCGACGTCGCCGCGCAGCTTGCTAAGCAGTACGTATGCACGCCTGTGTGCACATGGTTGCAGTGACGGCAGCGGGCTTTTTATTGTATTTCCTAAAATACGATAGAAAGTGACCATTCAATCTTTTGCTAACCTTTGATTGTACTTTAGGGAGGAAAAACCGACAGCTGCGGATTGGGAGAAACTGCTTAAGGAATTTCTAGAACTGCAAAGCACTTTATTCACATGCGTCACCAAAGAAGAATGCTATGAGGTACGTTTTACTGTGTATCCTTTTAAATAAACCAAACGCATAAAAAATCTAAAGATATTTATGGTCTTCAATAAGTTATACATCATGCAGGATGCATAATTAACCTTAAACAATTAAAAAAGATGACAATTCATTTAAACTTCTCCGACCTCAAAACTTTGTGTAGTTAGTATCTCACATCACCTGAATTTCTGTACCCTATGCTTGCTTCACTTATCTAGATATATGCGTCCGCATTACTGAAATCCGGTGACTCAGCCAGCATTAAGCTCGCGAGCGACGTTCTAACGTGCGAGTCGACTGGCAGACGGAACAGCCACCTGGTGAACTACGCGAGGAGTGTGCAGCTCGCCACTGACGCCGCTAGGCAGTACTTCGACTCGGCTAGCTCACTCAACGACCCTAGCTTGGACTTGGCTAAGTAAGTGCATGTAGTTCTTAGTTGACTGCGCAAAGCGAATACAGGAACACCAGTATATATGTTAAAGTCTATTTTATTATTTTATTAGGGCAAGCCAACAGT
This sequence comes from Choreutis nemorana, assembly GCA_949316135.1. Classification (NCBI taxonomy): domain Eukaryota; kingdom Metazoa; phylum Arthropoda; class Insecta; order Lepidoptera; family Choreutidae; genus Choreutis; species Choreutis nemorana. The sequence continues at coordinate 10,453,404 of OX438598.1, forward strand.
ACATGCATCACAAGTATATAAATACATTTATTTTTCACAGGACATATACACATACCAATTAAAGGCAAGCACAACATTTACAACGAAAAGATAAATTAATCAAAAATCAAAACATAAATTATTAAGAGAAATGACATATTAATAATAATACAGCAAAAACACATTAACGGATATTAGCAACATCACTTAGATATGTTAAATTTATTTACGGAATTTGATTGTTGGTATATGTATTAAATCTATGTAACTAGGCTTATGGGTTTCGCTTCTTTGATACCCGTAACAGAAGCCTTGTCGACATAAATTGAGACAAGGGCAATGTGTAAAGGGAACAATGTTTAGACTTGGTCATATGAGTTCACTTCGTAAATGCGTAAACCTATGATTTTCTGCTACACTTGAAGTATTTTTTTCAGATGTTGCCTGTTATTAATCAAAGATGGCAACACTGAGATCCAACAGGAATTGGATCTGATCGCAGCTCTACCTTTATTGAGCGGCTTTAATCTCACCATTCTACCTATTCAAGGTAAAATTTATTGAAAAACTATGTCATAAATTGTTAAACTTCTTGTTCACTTCACATTTTATTATTTTTGTTTTAGTCCGCCTGTGCGAGGACAGGATGACGTTGATAGAAGATTGTTTGAAATTAGATTCTAAAGCATACCTAGCAAGCAACAAATTGCTGAAGCTAGCAACTTTACTACGGATCGCGGGGGACGATGAACGAACGAGGTTAGTAATCATAATAATGAATATAATTTTTGACTTTTATTAAGATTTGCTTTGAAGAAAATCTAAATAATTGAGATCAATTTTGGCGCAAGAGCCGTGAATTGTGAGTGTCGCGTTTGAGCTTTGCGCTTTTTTCAAAGAATTCGCACTTTTTTATAGAGTGCAAAAAGAACGCATCTAAACTCGAACCTTTCATAAATTTAAATCAAGATGCGCGTGAGAGCGCTCTTAAGGATCATTAGTAATTGTGATATTGTATCCTCAGAGAGGGCCAGGTGTTGATGCTGGTATGCAGCGCCGCGCTGGAGGCAGAGGGAGCGGGCGGTGCAGCGTGCGTGGCCGCCGCGCTGCGCCTGGCGCGACTGCAGCACGCGCCCGCCGCCTCACTACTGGCACACGTCGGCGCCACCGCCGCCCGCGCCGAGCGAGCCGTGCGCCGCGCGCTGCTGGCCGCCGCCGCCACGCATGCGCACACACAGCGCATCGAGGCAATACACCGCGACAGGTACCGACACCTACTGGCGCCGCGCGCTGCTGGCCGCCGCCGCCACGCATGCGCACACACAGCGCATCGAGGCAATACACCGCGACAGGTACCGACACCTACTGGCGCCGCGCGCTGCTGGCCGCCGCCGCCACGCATGCGCACACACAGCGCATCGAGGCAATACACCGCGACAGGTACCGACACCTACTGGCGCCGCGCGCTGCTGGCCGCCGCCGCCACGCATGCGCACACACAGCGCATCGAGGCAATACACCGCGACAGGTACCGACACCTACTGGCGCCGCGCGCTGCTGGCCGCCGCCGCCACGCATGCGCACACACAGCGCATCGAGGCAATACACCGCGACAGGTACCGACACCTACTGGCGCCGCGCGCTGCTGGCCGCCGCCGCCACGCATGCGCACACACAGCGCATCGAGGCAATACACCGCGACAGGTACCGACACCTACTGGCGCCGCGCGCTGCTGGCCGCCGCCGCCACGCATGCGCACACACAGCGCATCGAGGCAATACACCGCGACAGGTACCGACACCTACTGGCGCCGCGCGCTGCTGGCCGCCGCCGCCACGCATGCGCACACACAGCGCATCGAGGCAATACACCGCGACAGGTACCGACACCTACTGGCGCCGCGCGCTGCTGGCCGCCGCCGCCACGCATGCGCACACACAGCGCATCGAGGCAATACACCGCGACAGGTACCGACACCTACTGGCGCCGCGCGCTGCTGGCCGCCGCCGCCACGCATGCGCACACACAGCGCATCGAGGCAATACACCGCGACAGGTACCGACACCTACTGGCGCCGCGCGCTGCTGGCCGCCGCCGCCACGCATGCGCACACACAGCGCATCGAGGCAATACACCGCGACAGGTACCGACACCTACTGGCGCCGCGCGCTGCTGGCCGCCGCCGCCACGCATGCGCACACACAGCGCATCGAGGCAATACACCGCGACAGGTACCGACACCTACTGGCGCCGCGCGCTGCTGGCCGCCGCCGCCACGCATGCGCACACACAGCGCATCGAGGCAATACACCGCGACAGGTACCGACACCTACTGGCGCCGCGCGCTGCTGGCCGCCGCCGCCACGCATGCGCACACACAGCGCATCGAGGCAATACACCGCGACAGGTACCGACACCTACTGGCATCGAGGGACATTCTTACGACTTCTGCGTGGAAACCCCACGCAGAAGGCGTTCCAACCCTTATGAAGGCAAGGAGATATACAAACAGTATGTCATCCAGGAGCGCCTGATGCTGGTTGCCGCATTCGTACGATTTCCAAGCAGGACCAGTGGTTAGATAATGAACAGCACGTATCAGCGGAGCCTTCGGACTTAAACCTACCTCCTTCATAAGAAGGAAAAAGGTTCAATTTAACAAGCTATTATGATTTTATATTTTATTTCAAATGGGCAAACGGGCAGGCGGCACACCGACGCCCATGGACACCTACAGGCAAAAGATGTCAGCAGATGCTTTGCCGACCTTTAAAAAAGGAATAAGCCCTTTTTTTGAAGGGTTCCCTGTTTTATATGTGTTTGGCAATACCGCTTTCGGCAGATGATTCCACAATGTGGCATCATGAGGCAGGAAATTTCGCGTATATCGTACAGTTGTGGATGTTTGGACGTGAAGACAATGCAGGTGGAACTTTGAGGTCCGAAGCAAAGTCCGGTGAGGAAATTTAGCTGCAGGTATCAACCCGAACGATTCCTCAGAACACTCCCCATGAGATAGGCGATAAACGATGCAAAGGAAACCGAATGCTACGAGTTCAAAGATTTTTCAAATTCAAAATGACTCAAAATAAGTGCTTTCAAATCGTTATTTTTTATCTACCACCGGTTCGGAATGCTATCTACGGGGAAGAAGCCGGCAAGAAACCTCCGTAGATGCTTTTTTCAAAAAATTTCAATAGTTTTTCATTACATTTTTGAATATTAAAGTTTTCTAACTACTTCGCCATAGTAATCCAGTTATGTTCCTTTTTTGGAGTGTATTTCATCTTGCAGTAGTTGTAAATGCGAAATGCGGTGTTTAATCTCTGCCAACCCCAGTCGGAGGATTACGTCGTGACTTTATGTTATATAGTGTGTAAAACTCCGTATGTACTTAAAATTTAAATAGTCAATCAGCTCAATCAACAGCGCTCTAAGCACCTTCATCTGTTTGCGTAGGTTACGACTGGAACTGGAGAGCTTGCAGCAGATGGGCGTATCTATGAAGGAGCACAACAACCTGGTGGAGCGCTGGCCCTCCACTGATGATGAATTTGCTGATGCTGTCACTACGGTAAGTGATTTACCGAATCTTATAACTTCTGGTGGTATTACAATAGAAGAAATTTTAGCTCAAACTCTGAATTAATTGACATTGCGTTTTGTTAAAAATAATAAAACGTTTAGTTAATGATAATATTAAAATATTTATGAAAAAGAAAATCAAATTTCATTTAAAGAAAAAATAAGAAGAAATTAATACGTCAAAATAATAAATATGCAACTAATTAAATAGACAAAAGTCGTCCATCGATTAGTTCCAAAAATGTGGTAGGGTTCGATTCCCGTAGATGGACTATCGCAAAAAAAATGTTTTGTTTTCTCGCAGCCGGTGATCGAAAAGAAGGATATAGTTCCACCTACGAAACAAGACTCAAAGGTGCCGCTGTTCAATTACTTATTGGACGCTTTCCAGAACAAGATGTCACTGGGGTAAGCTGTGCTTCTTCAATTTCTTCAAAGTCAAAATGTTTTTTATTCGAATAGACTTAATATAAGCACTTTCAAATCATCTTTTTTTACTACCACCGGTTTGGAATGCTATTTCTACGGGAAAGAATCCGGCAAGGAACCTCCGTAGTTGCTTTTTTCAATATTCAAATACTAAATTTTCCTCTACAATTTACAATTTTTATACATGATAATTCTAGCTACACTCCCAACTGTCAATAACATAAACCTGTGCAGCTAATTAAATTACCTCCATATATCTTTATCCTCTATCTAATTTTGAATTTAATAGTAAGCCTTCTCAATTAAAATTTGTTTAACATATTGCTTAAATTTAATATCTGACATTTTTTGATATTTTATAATAAAAACAGATACATTTTCCAATAAATCTTTTTATTATTTTGATAAGCAAATTTTGTATCTCCACTCTCCTGATTTACAATTTTTTTCCGTACAAAGAACTCATAACTACTCGCTTACTATTAACAACATCTAAAAAATATGTTCCTCTGTAGATGAAAAATACTTTTTATCGCAATATATCGACCGTTATACACAGTCAGGTCATAAGTATTGTCACACAGTAAAAACTTTTCTTTTAGAATGCTGGCCACAAAAAGTTTATTGAATTCGAATTTCGAATTGTTTATGAAAATAAAAATGTATACTTTTTAGAATTTTACTCATTTTTAAATATGAAGTGGACGCTTAAAGAAGACCGTGTTGCAGTTATTGCGTTGCATCGTTGCGGTTTCGCGCCAATTAAAATTTTTGACACACTGAAAAATTTGAATTTAACCAAAAGATTCGTTTATCGTACCATCAAACGATACAATGAAGACTCTAGTGTAGATGACAGGTCAAGAAGTGGTCGCCCTCGGTCTGTTAGAACTCCAGCAGTGATAAAAGCTGTGAAGGCGCGAATTCAAAGAAATCCCAAACGTAAGCAGAAACTGTTGGCCCTTCAGATGGGGTTAATCAGAACCACGGTGAAAAGGGTGTTAAATGAAGACTTAGGGCTTCGGGCATATCGAAGAAAAACAGGACATCGTTTGAATGCTCGTCTAATGGACTTGAGACTGAAGAGATGCCGCGCTTTGTAGAAGCGGTACGCGGGAGAAAGTATCGGGAAATTCTTTTTCGGATGAAATTTTTTTTACCGTAGAAGAATGCTACAACAAACAAAATGATAAGGTGTACGCACACAGTAGTGAAGAAGCCAACAACCGTATTCCGCGTGTCCAACGAGGTCATTTTCCATCCTCGCTCATGGTATGGTTGGGAGTTTCTTATTGGGGCTTAACAGAGGTACATTTTTGTGAGAAAGGTGTAAAAACGAATGCAGTTGTGTATCAAAATACAGTCCTGACGAACCTTGTGGAACCTGTTTCTCATACCATGTTCAATAACAGGCACTGGGTATTCCAACAAGATTCGGCGCCTGCTCATATAGCGAAGAGCACACAAGACTGGCTGGCGGCGCGTGAAATCGACTTCGTCCGGCACGAAGACTGGCCCACCTCCAGTCCAGATTTGAATCCGTTAGATTACAAGATATGGCAACACTTGGAGGAAAAGGCGTGCTCAAAGCCTCATCCCAATTTGGAGTCACTCAAGACACCCTTGATTAAGGCAGGCGCCGATATTGACATGGACCTCGTTCGTGCTGCGATAAACGACTGGCCGCGCAGATTGAAGGCCTGTATTTAAAATCACGGAGGTCATTTTGAATAAACTTTAGTGTCATAAGAATGTATATTTTGTTAAGTTAATTTTGGTATATAAATGGTTACATAATGAATAAACTTGTTTCAATTATTTTATATTAAACATGTGACAGAATTTATGACCTGACTAGGTATATTCTGATTTAATATAACTTATTAAAATAATTTAAATTTTACTGATCTTAACTCCACAATCTATAACAGTACTGATTAAACACAAAATTAATCGTTTTTTTTGTTAGTGACAAATCATCCCAATCAGACCAGCCAACCCCGACGGTTCACTGTCCGGAGTTCTACCGGACGCTATATCCAGAACACGAAGTGGACACATCATCCTATGGCTACGATAGATTTACAACGCCGGACGAAACGCCCGCGCACGCCGGACACTCCGTCCTCAAATGGTTTTATATACAGAACTGTTTAGAAGACGGCGCTTTGTTTGATATGGAGGGGGAAGGTATTTATTGATAAAGATAGACTTTTATATAACGAAAAAAAATCTGCCAAAATTGGATCACTTACGACTTAGAACTAGGATTATTTATTTCACATAAATAAACAGAACTTAATTTATTTTATGAATTTGAGTAAAGCAATAACATAGAGCGTTAACATAAGAAACTATTTGTTTTAAATGAAACTTTACATTTTGATGTCATGTTCTTTTTCGACCACTATTGTGATTAATACAAATTGAGGCCTAATAAAAGTCATAGGCACATTTTACGTGTCTCAAAACACTTCTATTTGGAAAAAGTCAAATGTAAACGCTATGATTATTATTTTTGGAAGCAAATCTGAAAAATAATAACTTTTTTTAGTCCTTCAGAAGTGTGCTGAAGACGTTCTGTACTCGGACACGGCACTAGGTGTGTCGTGCTTGCTGCGCGCGTCGCAGCACGGCGCGGTGCTGGCGCGCGGCCTGCAGCGCGCGACGCCGGCCGCGCTGGCCGCCGCGCTGTACGCGCTGCTGCTCAAGTGCAACGCGCCCGACCTGCGCGACAACGTCTACCTCACTGCGCCGCTGAAGGTAACTACGAACACTGCACTGTGTCCTGCCTGACGTGTCGTGCTTGCTGCGCGCGTCGCAGCACGGCGCGGTGCTGGCGCGCGGCCTGCAGCGCGCGACGCCGGCCGCGCTGGCCGCCGCGCTGTACGCGCTGCTGCTCAAGTGCAACGCGCCCGACCTGCGCGACAACGTCTACCTCACTGCGCCGCTGAAGGTAACTACGAACACTGCACTGTGTCCTGCCTGACGTGTCGTGCTTGCTGCGCGCGTCGCAGCACGGCGCGGTGCTGGCGCGCGGCCTGCAGCGCGCGACGCCGGCCGCGCTGGCCGCCGCGCTGTACGCGCTGCTGCTCAAGTGCAACGCGCCCGACCTGCGCGACAACGTCTACCTCACTGCTCCGCTGAAGGTAACTACGAACACTGCACTGTGTCCTGCCTGACGTGTCGTGCTTGCTGCGCGCGTCGCAGCACGGCGCGGTGCTGGCGCGCGGCCTGCAGCGCGCGACGCCGGCCGCGCTGGCCGCCGCGCTGTACGCGCTGCTGCTCAAGTGCAACGCGCCCGACCTGCGCGACAACGTCTACCTCACTGCGCCGCTGAAGGTAACTACGAACACTGCACTGTGTCCTGCCTGACGTGTCGTGCTTGCTGCGCGCGTCGCAGCACGGCGCGGTGCTGGCGCGCGGCCTGCAGCGCGCGACGCCGGCCGCGCTGGCCGCCGCGCTGTACGCGCTGCTGCTCAAGTGCAACGCGCCCGACCTGCGCGACAACGTCTACCTCACTGCGCCGCTGAAGGTAACTACGAACACTGCACTGTGTCCTGCCTGACGTGTCGTGCTTGCTGCGCGCGTCGCAGCACGGCGCGGTGCTGGCGCGCGGCCTGCAGCGCGCGACGCCGGCCGCGCTGGCCGCCGCGCTGTACGCGCTGCTGCTCAAGTGCAACGCGCCCGACCTGCGCGACAACGTCTACCTCACTGCGCCGCTGAAGGTAACTACGAACACTGCACTGTGTCCTGCCTGACGTGTCGTGCTTGCTGCGCGCGTCGCAGCACGGCGCGGTGCTGGCGCGCGGCCTGCAGCGCGCGACGCCGGCCGCGCTGGCCGCCGCGCTGTACGCGCTGCTGCTCAAGTGCAACGCGCCCGACCTGCGCGACAACGTCTACCTCACTGCGCCGCTGAAGGTAACTACGAACACTGCACTGTGTCCTGCCTGACGTGTCGTGCTTGCTGCGCGCGTCGCAGCACGGCGCGGTGCTGGCGCGCGGCCTGCAGCGCGCGACGCCGGCCGCGCTGGCCGCCGCGCTGTACGCGCTGCTGCTCAAGTGCAACGCGCCCGACCTGCGCGACAACGTCTACCTCACTGCGCCGCTGAAGGTAACTACGAACACTGCACTGTGTCCTGCCTGACGTGTCGTGCTTGCTGCGCGCGTCGCAGCACGGCGCGGTGCTGGCGCGCGGCCTGCAGCGCGCGACGCCGGCCGCGCTGGCCGCCGCGCTGTACGCGCTGCTGCTCAAGTGCAACGCGCCCGACCTGCGCGACAACGTCTACCTCACTGCTCCGCTGAAGGTAACTACGAACACTGCACTGTGTCCTGCCTGACGTGTCGTGCTTGCTGCGCGCGTCGCAGCACGGCGCGGTGCTGGCGCGCGGCCTGCAGCGCGCGACGCCGGCCGCGCTGGCCGCCGCGCTGTACGCGCTGCTGCTCAAGTGCAACGCGCCCGACCTGCGCGACAACGTCTACCTCACTGCGCCGCTGAAGGTAACTACGAACACTGCACTGTGTCCTGCCTGACGTGTCGTGCTTGCTGCGCGCGTCGCAGCACGGCGCGGTGCTGGCGCGCGGCCTGCAGCGCGCGACGCCGGCCGCGCTGGCCGCCGCGCTGTACGCGCTGCTGCTCAAGTGCAACGCGCCCGACCTGCGCGACAACGTCTACCTCACTGCGCCGCTGAAGGTAACTACGAACACTGCACTGTGTCCTGCCTGACGTGTCGTGCTTGCTGCGCGCGTCGCAGCACGGCGCGGTGCTGGCGCGCGGCCTGCAGCGCGCGACGCCGGCCGCGCTGGCCGCCGCGCTGTACGCGCTGCTGCTCAAGTGCAACGCGCCCGACCTGCGCGACAACGTCTACCTCACTGCGCCGCTGAAGGTAACTACGAACACTGCACTGTGTCCTGCCTGACGTGTCGTGCTTGCTGCGCGCGTCGCAGCACGGCGCGGTGCTGGCGCGCGGCCTGCAGCGCGCGACGCCGGCCGCGCTGGCCGCCGCGCTGTACGCGCTGCTGCTCAAGTGCAACGCGCCCGACCTGCGCGACAACGTCTACCTCACTGCGCCGCTGAAGGTAACTACGAACACTGCACTGTGTCCTGCCTGACGTGTCGTGCTTGCTGCGCGCGTCGCAGCACGGCGCGGTGCTGGCGCGCGGCCTGCAGCGCGCGACGCCGGCCGCGCTGGCCGCCGCGCTGTACGCGCTGCTGCTCAAGTGCAACGCGCCCGACCTGCGCGACAACGTCTACCTCACTGCGCCGCTGAAGGTAACTACGAACACTGCACTGTGTCCTGCCTGACGTGTCGTGCTTGCTGCACGCGTTAAACATTCAATGTGTTTATGAACAGAAACACTAGTGGATCCAGGGAGCTCAAGCAATTCATCTGAGTTCTTCGGACTTTATTTTTACTTAGTTAATACCTAAAGTTTTGTGGAGGAGAATTATCTAACCCCCTCCAAATTTCATTTCTATATCCGCCACTGATGAGGAATTACGCACAGCTTAAAGCAGAGGGCACACTAGCACAGAACTTATATAAACATGCAAAATATAATTTTTTGTGTATAAATTACAATTGACGCGAGTACTGCTCTCTAACAAGAGTTTATTGCAGCGCTACTTCCATTTAATAACACAGACCAACAAAAAAAAATGAATATAAAACTAATAGGTTTTTAACTATTTTACCTTAATCTTATGTTTTATTGGGTGCTGAAACCGTATTTGATATCAGTTTCCTTCTATCACCCACAGTTCTCTCACAATATGACATCAATTGTACGCTTCAGAAATTAGGGATATGTTAGATTTAAAAAATATATATTTCGTTAAATATTGGATTACTAAAGCTTATATCTTATATATTTTATCTTCTTTTTTTTCAGTAAAATTCTTATATAGTTTTTTTTTCTCCGATGTGATACGTTTTATGGTTTTCTCTGAAGTGATAATCGGGAATCACCCATCATGTTGGTATTCCACCGTCCTTGGCATCGTGTTTCCATTTCGTTTATGTACTAGTGAAATCGTTTTCCTTTTTCTACACTCACGTCATCTTAGTTATTAGGGAAAAAGTCAAGACTTGGGATAGATCGTGGGTGTAACTTGCATAGATACGCCCCCACGTTTTGAGTGGCCCCTCTTACAGTCCCGTGGGGTAATTTTTTTATTTTTAGGACATTTAAAAAGGTGGGTTTTTAGATTTTTTAAATCTATTTATTATTTTATCGTTGTAATTTTGCCGAATTTTATCAAAATCGGTCCAGACGTTTTATAGTTGTAAATTGCATTGTCATCGGGTTTGAAGCTACCCTGAAAATTTCAGACTGCTAGCTTATCGAAAAGTGCCTCAAAATTGAGTTGCAAAAATCCAACCAGAACGACAAACAAACAAGAAAAGTGAGTGCATAAAAGAAAGTGAGTGTATAAAAACGTGGGAAAAAGTAGCTGATGTAATTGATAAAGTTTTTCTTGTTGGCCTGTGTAATTATATTTTACAGAAGTTTTATACATTTACAATTTTCTTAACAGCTAGCCCGTACAACATTAAAGCATAAGAACGCATCAGAGGAGCAGATGGAGCTGATCACCAAATGCATAGACAAGCTGTCCGCTATAGGGGAGGTGGAGTCATTGAAGACAGTCGGCTGTAATGTCAGCGGAACCCTCTTCAACGCTGACAAGGAGTATAGGGAGGAGATCATTTATAGGCTAGCAAGGTAAAAACAATGCTTATATTGTAAATGTCACAATTTGATTACTTTTTATTCAATCACGCTAAACAACTGAAGGGAGTTAAGTAACGCATAGCATACTTTTATGTCGAATTTTCTGTAGGATAACCAGAGTAAATACAAGCAGATGAAGTTGCGGGCAACAGCTAAAAGTAATGCACACATAAACATTTTGCTTTGTAGCTTTTTTTTAAAACACGTGTTTCAGAAATTTAAACTTGATTTTATTTCAATAAAAGTTTCATGTTGAAAAATGCTCTACTAATTGTTAAATAAAAAAAACTAAAACGACTGCCGAAACCCGGGATTGAACCGGGGACCTTTAGATCTTCAGTCTAACGCTCTCCCAACTGAGCTATTTCGGCGATGTACTATTAGTTGAAATTTTGTATTCTATTTTTAAAAATGAATTAATTATAAATTTCATGTTGACAGACAAAATTAATGAGATATGAGCATACATTTTAAAATATTCCAAATATTTTTACACTTTAGTATTGGATTTGACAGTGAAAACAAATCGTTTAAAAAATTTACGTTATATGCAATTTCGTATCTTAATGGCATGTTATATCTATAAATGTTAAGGAATCAATTGTATAATTGAGTAGACTACTCCACATACTTTGTTCATTTATTTAATATTGGTAAATATATAAGATTTTTTAAATAAATCACATCATAAATATATACTTAACACTTATCAGTAACATGTCTGTATTTAGAGGCCAGTTTTTATTTATGTAAACATAATTTGAAAAACAATATCCAAGGTCGAAGGAGGCTGGTCATTTAGAGCTGGCCAGGTCTCTTGGTAGCAAGTACGGTGTCCCCGCTCTGGATATCTGGCTGCATCACGCCGCCGCCGACCTGGCGAATGTGCTGCTGGAATCCATGCCGCCTGTACAGGAGGATACATATCAACGGTCAGTAATGTACTTCAAACAATATAAAAAACCTAAAATAATCTTAAAATATTTCTCAAATTGAAAGTAGATTTTAGGTTGATTTGATTTAAAATAATTTTTAGTTTTATTTTTAATTTAAATTATTTACCTGAAAAACTTAACTCAAGACTAATAAGTACTCTCTACTAAGTTATTTTAATTTTTTTTAAACTTTTAGTTACTTATCTATAAACAAAATTGCACTACTGTAAAAATCAGGCGCAATATAAACGTTTTAAATGTCACAAGTGTTAATTGAATTATTTTTTCCTTCGTCCAGTGACTTTTAAATCAATCCGCTTTGACTTTGACGTTATAAACATGGAGGAATCCATTTTATTTTTTTATTCTTAAGTCCACCTACCCCTTATTATTTATTATAACTATTTATTTATTATCGTTAGGGTGAAGGCGGCCTTATGGCCTCAGATTGCAGGCTGCGAGCACAACGCCCTCATCAGCCTGTTCAACATACTCCGCAGCGTTGACGACAAACCACTACTATTTGGACTCACAGCTGCAGAACATATTAAACTGCTTAAGAAGGCGAAGGCTGCTTCACCAGGTAAAGTATTTTCTAATGATTTACAGTATACAGCCAACTTACTTAATTTTTAATGAAAAAAAAGGCATAATGTTGTGCACACAAGTACGCAAATATTGTCAGAATCTTGAAAATCACAAAACAACATTAGTGTTTTGATTTCTCGTCAATAGATGGCGCTTTATCTTGAGCGCTGTTTTCTACATCGCGCTATCAATGTTTGCCGCGTCTGAATGACTACCCCAGAGCAGCGTCTGTTATTCATACTTACCTGGCGTAGGGGACACCGTGATCAACAAGGCGGTTCCCCCAGAGCGAGGCCCTCCCATTGCACTGCGGCTGGGTTGACCTCTGCGATTATCCCTAATGTGGATAACTCGGGCGCGTAATTTTTGGTAGTGGGGACTGCGTACGCGCCGTCCCCTTCATAATATGCATGTTCCTCCTTCGTTAGAAGAGAAAGTAGTAAATTTTAATAAACAGTGAATAAAGATACCAACGCTTGAAGTCTTAAGTTAGTTCATTGTAATATGGTCCGACTTTCTAATTAATTGTTACAAGCGGTTCTTCGTCTTGCCGCCCTGAAAATGCACAAAAAATAGTAACCTTTTTAGAAGTGGATTTACCGATACTAAATACGCGTCCAACTCAGTGGTTTTGAAAATTCAAAACAGTTACAATAAAAGTTTTCAACATTTAGACATTTTTAATTCCATAAAGAATTACTATGAAAAGATGCTCTTAAACTACTTAAGTAGTTAATTTAATACTTTGTGTTAATTTCTTAATCATACACACTCATACATACAAACTTCCTACACAAATACACTCTCATGTACTCCCAAGATAGTAGCGTTTCTAGGTTATGTTGGGATTACCATAATTCTGATTTAATTTAGATAGTAAAAAACCTTTTTCTTGTAACTTTTTATTTCTGAAGGCTGTGGTTTTTTGTTAAACAAAAAAAAGCTCGAAGTGCTCATGTAAGACTTGAGAGCTCTTTGCGAATTTAGTTTTCGAGTCTTATTCATTATCAGTCCTTTAATGGTCTTGACTCTTGAGTTCTTTGCAACACTAGGTTAAAGTAAAAGTCGCCCTAAGATTTTTACAACAAAATACGTTTTGGTCATTCAATTCAATGCTTATTTTGGCAATAGACTTATATTTCCTGTTATAAGTGCTATTTGTTTTTTTTTTCATACTAGAACTGGACTACAAGCTCATAGTGAGTCAACCATCATCTGAAGACTACACAGCCCATATACTCCAGATAGCCAAGGCAGAAACAATCGGAATGCTTACCAAGTTCCTGAGGGGTCTACCTTCAGCCATAAAACCTCCTGTCCCGTGCAACGTGCTGTTCTGCAAGTGGCTCGTTGGCTACTTCTTTAATGTACGTCTGTTTATAAATGTTAGTTTTTTACCCAAAATGGTGCCAACATTGCTAAACCTCTGCTGTCCATTCGTCAGTTAGTAAACAACAGACAGACAGAGCTTGGTATGAATAGATTTTTTAACCAAAATATCGTCTATAACCACTCTGAAAGTCCACTAAAAAAATTGGAAATTTGGGTATTTTAAATAAAAATATTTTTTTCATGAAACAATACATCAAATTCAAAATTTTAAAAAATGAAGTAAGTCAAAATGTTTTATTCGAATAGACTTAAAATTCGTCTTTTTTTTTACTACCACCGGTTCGGAATGCTATTTCTACGGGGAAGAATCCGGCAAGAAACCTCCGTAGTTGCTTTTTTCAATATTCAAATACAATATTTTCTACTACAAATTACAATTTTTCAACATAATAATTCTAGCTACACTGCAATTGTCAATAAGGTAAACCTGTGCAGCTAATTAAATTACTTCCACATATCTTTATCCTCTACATAACAGGTTTTACAAGGATTAGCTCATGTTAAAAAATAAAAATATTATTTGTTTTCTTTCTTACATTATTTAGAAATGTTCTTACAGGTGCCAACAGCCAGTGCCAGTAGTAAGAAGTGGATGCAGCAGTATCGAGCCTGTTCGAGCTACTTCAGCAAGCTGTCCAAGGATGAGCTATTGGAGTTCCTGAAGCAGACCTGCTTCTCACAGCCGGCAATAGAAAGGTAACTAAATTATATTCACGTTATACTTAAATGCAGTCAAATCCTGTCCGTTAAGTAAACATAGCGCCTATAACGACTATTGGATATAACTTCCATGTTATATAATATGGTCAATTCAATGTATTCATATCCGGTTTCAACTATAAAGACTTCGGCCATGATGATGATGATGAATTTATTTTGTTCACTTTAGTTATTTAGCTTGTGTGGTACCTAAATTTACTTAATACAATGTACCCAATGTGACCTACTTTACTATGCTTCCAATGTCCGTCGTTCTGTTTGTCAGTGGGCTGTATCTCATAACCCATAATTAATATCAATTTGTAATTTAATCATGATAATTAATAAATTAAATTTAATTAATTAAATAATTAATAATAGGCATATAATTGATGTTGAGTAAACTTGTTTGTTGCATATTTTTTTTAATATTGCACAGAGTTCCAAGCGGTACAAGGAATCTGATGCTGCTCCAGGCTGCGGACTACTGCCAGCAAGAACAGGAGAATGAATATAAATTCAACAACAAGAGGTAAAAAATCAAAATAACTTTATTCCGTTAACTTTAAAAAAAAAGTACTTAGAATCGTCAAATCAATTTATTTTTTCTTAAACTACACCACCGGTTCGGAAATTTTTTGTCGGGGAAGATACCGGCAAGAAACCACAGGTTCTGTAATTTATGTACTTATTCATACCCTTTTTTGTATCACTAAACAAGTGTACGGCCCGCCTGATGGTCACCGAAGCCTGATGGACGTTTGCAATACCAGGGGTATCACGTGTCGCCGACCCTGCAAAAATCTTTCAACACCCTTTTTGAAGAATGCCACTGTTATTTATGATATTATGATCATCTTTATTTACTTTTCTACAATGTTCCCCACAATTAATGATATTCTACTGGTATCCATATATATATTTAAACAGTTAGTTTTTTCTCTAACAGAAAATAAATATTTGATGGTTGCTACATAATAATTTTTAATTTCATACTTTTAGCTCGTTTTCCCAATAATTGATTTCTGTATACTCATTTTTGTTTATTAAAGTTTTAACTTATATTCACTTATATACACTTTGTGGAAACAGCTGCCGAAAGCGGTATTCCCGAATACATACAACATTATATACACGGGGATATATTCAAAAAAAGGGCTTACTCCTTTTTAAAAGGTCGGTAAGGCATCTGCTGACATCTTTTGCCTGCAGGTGTCCACGGGCGTAGGTATCAATTACCATCACAGACTCTTTTGTAATAAAAAAATTAGTAAAAAATATTCTTGTTACAGTGAACAGTCATGGGCCCAAGTGGGTCAGGAGTTGACCCGTTGGGCGCGTTTCTTAGAGAACTACCATTCAGATACGATACAGAACATTATAGACAGCAGTCAGTTGCCGAGGGAGTTTATTTGGCAGTAAGTATGCCTTTGGGATAATTAATAATGATATTTAGACCAACCAAAATTAATTACCAGTTAGCATGATATTCAGACCAACCAAAATTAATTACCAGTTGGCGAAATAAAGTGACCACTGCTAAAATAAGTTTAAAGCCATTTAAAAAAAAAACATGGACAAATAATAAATAATTTAAAAAAACAGTATTAATTGTTTGTAGCTATGATTGGAAGTGTATATTAAGACTGGCTGATTTTAGATTAGCCTAACAGCTGTTAATTAGACTGCAAATTTAAATAACTTGAATAGTAGGAAAAATTAAAACAATGATATATTTTTTACTCAACATATGTTGTTTTCACTTGACAGGGACATAGAAATGAGCCACGGGTCATATCCCCTAGTACTTGAACAAGCCAGCCGACTGCTGATCGCGTCGCGTTTGAAACGTGCAGCGTTCAGCACGTTACTGCAGTGTTTGCACGTCGACATCGCACCTAACGACATGCTACAGCACGCCGCGCAGTACACAGTGAAAGGGACAGAGTTAGTAGTTTTAATTGCATGTAACATAATTTTTATTGTAACGAAATCCACAACATATTCCAATTTAAAAAATCATAATAAAATATTTGCCGTTTACGGATGAACAATTTTTACGTTTGAATAGACGAATCTAAGATCCCTTATAACGGAATATACTGCTCTCTTGCATGACACCTACTATTGTTTTATCCACATCCACAATAAATAAATTACATTATTCCCCTTCCAGTGACATCCAAACCCTAGTGGCTCGTTTGACAGAATACAGCAAAGATGGAGTCAAGATCCCTGATGATACGCTGGAACTGGTGATGCAGAAAGCTTCACAACACGGCCTGCCGCCACACAAGCAAATAGCCCTGATGTCTTTAAGTCAGAAACACCACATGCAAGACACGGATGACATGATGAAGATAGCAAATGTCACTTTCGATCTCTTCACCGCTGAGTGGAGTGACAGCGAATACGCTAAACAATTGACAGGTAAATTATTTTATACTAAATATTTAAAACAATTGATTAGACATTTGAACTTTTAACCCACTTCTTGTCTTGATTTCGATAGCAAATGAAAGTAATTTAAGTTCATTTAAAATAAAAAACTTAGGAATGTTTTAACGTTTTATTTATTACCTCCTTTAAATACAACACATTCATAAAGTATCTAATTAAAAAATCAAAAATGCTGTCGTAGAATGTATATTAGAAAATGTTTATTTTAATTACAGAAGAATCATTGATGACGGAGGAGGGTAGACGGGAGTGCTTCCATAATTTCGCGAACATGACAGACAGCTGGCAGAGGAAGAAGGCGTTAGTAGACGCCCTGACACTGTGGCCTGCCACGAGGAACGAGTGAGATATCTTTATAAAACACAAGTTGTATTTTAACCTTCTGATATCTCCTACAATTCTACCACTTTCACTTTTGAAGTTACAATTAAAAATGGATTATTCGATTTAATATGTATTTGCAATGTGAACAAAATATATTTATGACACGTATTAAGACGTAAGTTTGAAATAAGCGCCGATTGACAATGACAAAATACATCTTATGCATATATTTCATTATTTTCTTTCAGCGAGTCACGAAGCCTCCAATGCGAGTATTTGGAGATGCTTCTTACGGAGAACGGTGATCAAAAGGAGAAACTGGTGCTCATCAAGTTATTGCTAAGGAAACCTGTGCTTTCTGACGAGGTTGGTTGACTTCTAACTATAACCATATTTTCTATACTGTCGTTAGGTTTTATAAGGAAACTGAATTTTGCTTTTTGCTGGATCTTCGCAGGTAATGTTGGAATAAGGATCTCTCCGCAAAATTAATTAAATAAACAAATTAAATATGATTTTTTTACTCCCCCTCCGGTTCTTGTGACGTCACATGTAGATTTTCTTTAATTCAAAATAATTAAAAACAGTTTCAACATTTTTACGCCTGGAATAGTAGGACAGAATGTGAGCACTCGCATACAACGTAAAGCTAAACAAACTTTGCTCTTAGGTCAAGTTTTTAGGTTTTTTTTCCTATATATTTTGACATGTGACGTCCCAGCTTTAGACCCCCTGCTCCTTGTCACAATGTCACATTTCGTTGATCCCCTCCCTCCCCTTTGACGTGGTTCGTAATTTATTGATGCCCCTTATAAATAATGATATTTTTATATATTTTCAGGAAGTCAAGTATTTAGCTGATATAACTAAAGGAGACGCAGTTATCAATGCGATATGGATCATTATTTTAAGTAAAAGTGAACATTCCAAAGACGATATAATAAGTTTGGTGCTTAAAAACAAGGTAATAAAACTACATGTCATTATTTATAAGAACAATTGTTGTTTATACTAGAGTATTTGCATAATTTATTAAAAGTTCAGTTATTTCATGGTTTTATATGATATATTTTCATCCAATAATAGGTTATAGCGTTAACTAGTTACATTGATGTATTTTTTATCCCCAGGATTCGGTGCAGAAACAAGAAATTGAAGATGATTTAGTGAAAGAGCTGTTGGATAGTGACATGTTTATAAAACTTGTACCAACTCCGATATACGCCGCCATCTTGAATTACATTCTCAATATAGAGACATCTAGCGGAGAAAGTGATGAAACTTATACAGTACAGTGGGCTTCAAAAGAGCTTTTGAAGTTTGGTTATCTAGCAGAAGCTGGACATTTGAAGTTGATGGCCATAGGGGTACCTAATGCTCTAAGGGGCTTCTCACAATCAATCATTTATTGCAAAAATGTACTTAGGAATTAAATGACATGTAATGTTAATATTAAATAAAATTTATTGTTTATGCATAAGTTATTAAATTATTATGAATGTGAACAGAATTTTTTACTTGTTTTAATTAAACTACCAAAATTTCAAGAATTAATAACTAAAGCAGCCGCTGACCGCCACTACTTGGAGCAGCGCGGTCGCCTGGCACTTCCGCTCTAACAAAATTCAACGTATTCAGTTGTATTGGTGCATTTTAAGTGGCTGAGACGCTAAATCTATTTACCTCAAATACTAGAGAAATTATATGGAGAGCGGAGTCGCTCGGACGGCTTCATATAAAAATCGAAAAACGCCACGGTCACTGGGTTTTGCGGCCAAAGCGCTCGACCGCGCGGACGCATATAACTCTGCCCTAAATTTCCTGTTAAAGCAACCATTAAACTTCCTCCAACTCAGTCAGCTCATCATTTTAATTATTTGTAACGCAACGTACTTTTCCCAATTTTTGTTAGATTTAAACTGTCCAAGGCCGCGAACTTTTTAGCAAAACCAAAACGCAAGTGACATTGACGTTTGACAAGTATTTTGAGGTTATTTTGTGTTTTGGATTTCTAATTTGGAGGAAAACAATAAAAGCACAGCTTCAAAATGCTAAGTGCTATCAGGAACAGCTTACGGGTTCCTGTGAGCAGTGTGGCAAGGTTGTTTCAAACCTCCACAGTTCAGGCGACGGAGAAATTTGACCACAAAAGAATCCCAGCTACCGATGAAGGAGTCCAAGGTGAAAAAATCGTAGATCTTGACGCTGGACTCAAGAAGTAAGTCCCTTTTGATCTTCAGCAACATGCTCTAAGACTAACCTATTATAAACTGAATGGATATCAGGTGTAAGTACATCACTGCATTCCATTCTGCTGTGGCTCCAACCCTACTCAAGCTTGATCAGGATAACAGGAACATTTTACTTTTACTGACAACCGCCAACGTACCACTTTTAATTATCCATCTTTAAAATCTACTAAATAAATAAAAACATTTATTTGACTGCATTTGATATTTCTTTACATAAAACAAATTCCAGAAACATCTTCCCAACCCTAGAGTCAGATGACTACATATTTGATGGCATGCCATATAAGAAGATACCCATTTGTAATTTGAGAGTGAGCCAGAACAACACAGTGATGACAGTAACAGATCATGCTGGCATGGTGAAGATCATCAGGTCATGTGGAATTGATGGATTTAGAAATACTAAAAAGGGAACAAATATTGCTGCACAGACCTCTGCTATAGCCCTTGCAAATGTATGTTAACTAAATTGCATACATACATATTATAACATATTTATATAATTCATAACTAGCAGAACAATTTTGTTTCAGAAAGTCTAGAATAAAAGAATAGCACAAATTAATTGAGTATATTCAGAATTTGTTTAATTCTTTATCATTTTACCATAAAATTAGGTCTACCATAAAATCATCGTTAAGTTTTATTAAGACCGATGTTTCTAAATTTATTTTCAGAAAGCCATTGAAAAAGGATTCAGAACAATCAGAGTTAAAGTAAGAGGATTGGGACCTGGCAGATTGGTATGTGTTTAAACAAATTTACCTCATCAAATACAGATAGAACAGAAGAAAAGGTCTAAAGACCCAAGTTTAAGACAATATGGATGCTATCTCTTTCTTTTTGTTGTCATCACAGCGATTGAGGGTGTGAATTCATTAAAAGTTAAATTTTTGAAATCAAAACAGCACTTTTGGAGATTACATACAACATATTTACCTTTACTTTTCCTTAAGGGTCCAGGTCTATCTAGTAAATTATGCATAAATCTAACTAAATCAACATTTTTGTTTCTTCTCATTTCAGGCAGCAATAAAGGGGTTACAGATGGGAGGATTGCAGATTGTATCTATAACTGACAGCACCCGCGTCTCATGGAATCCACCGAGGCCAAGGAAAGCCAGGAGATTGTAATATGTATTTATATTCTTAGCTACAATGTTAATTAGGTAATAAAATATTGTTTTAAAAATATGTAGTTTTAATTCAATACTATGTACAGTACAACTTAAATTAATATATACATTCTAGAATCCATATTTTGATTGTGTTTGCCGTTTTGACATCCGATTGTTTGCCCATTGGTTTTGTAATTCTGCTTCATTTGCCTTCGCCTGAAAAAAGAAAGGTTATAATTAAATTGTGGAATTTGAATTTTGGGAAATCAAGGAGTTTAAGTCTGCATAGTACAATAATAAAAAAATATAAAATCATAGTTAATAAATTGTTTATGTTTACATAACACTCATGTTGCAAAATGTGGTTGAAAAATATAAAAAATTACTTGATGTGCTAAATAAGTGATCTGGTGCTTTCGTTTCTGTTGGTTTGTTGGTTCATTTCCTTTCTTCTTACTAGCAGATACCCTTTTAGTTGTATCATCCATCAGCCCTTTCATGAGCCACTGCCTGGCCTCTGCCAAAACCTCTTGTTGATTCACATCCACTATCTGGATTTCTTCCCGCTTGCGTTTGCCTCTTGTACCACATAACTTCATAATCTAAAAAAAAACATAAAATAGTAACAAAGATGCTCCCTTAATTATTAAAAAATATATTATATGCTTACTAAAATCAATAGATACTGACAGCTTCTTCATCCAATTCAACATTATTTTGAGAGCTCTCTTGATTATAACCATTGCTGTCATAGCTTTCTATACTGCTGCTGGGCTGTGAATAATCCTGCTGCAATTCTAGTTGATCCTCAACCCTATCCTGTTTGAAATATGACTGAATATCCCTTTTCTCTGTTTTATTCGTAACATTTTTGACTGGCACTTGAGCTGTTACTTCTGGTTCTAAGGGTAAGTCTTCAACTTTAGGTAGTTCAACTGGCTTATTAAATGAGAAGAAGTCATTTTCCACCTCCTCATCTCCGCTTTCATCTGAATAGTCCAAAGGTAATGTTTTTTCTGATGATTTTGCCTTTTTCATAGGTGTTGGTAGATTATTTTTCTTTTTGACATTAGAAGTACTCGGTTTTTGTGTAAGGACATGTGGTATGAGGGATTTTGCTGTTGTTTTCATGAGGCTATTTTTAGGCTGAGGCAACATACTTAGTAATCCTGACTTTTTCTGTAAAAAATTACATATTTCAGATAAGTATCTAAAAACACAGAGATGGCACAAAATTGTAAGCAATGTAGATATCACTCACCCCATTTTGAACTTTCGTTTTTGAATGAACAACTGTCCCTTCCACATCTTTGAACTGCAACAAAACTTTTGATGAATTAGTAGCTCGGATAAAATAGAATACCATAAAACTACAAAGTGCATAATAATATTATAAATGCTAAAGTAATTAATTCTGTCTTTCATCAACTATTCACAATTCCGATTCCATTCACACAGATTTCCGTAAAATTCACGAGGAAAGACTAATTTTATATTTAAAAAATTTGCAGCTAAGATACTTTGTTATAAACAAAATGATGAAACCCACATCACTGAGAGAAGGCACAGTAATCTTAGCTTTAGGCTTCACAATGTTGATAGGAGCTGCCTTCTTGTGAAGAAACTCATCATCTTCTTCAATCACTTCTGGCTTTTTCTTTGAAGGCTGCGGTAGTAGATTGAACAGATTTGGTTCCTCACTGGCTTCTGAGCTCTTTGCTGTTTGTTCTGATGGCTTGACTGATTCTAAAAGTAAATTGATATTATGGTTCAATTTCTTAATAAGGATTCAACCTTATACGTGGATTCAGTCTCTTCCTGACTAACTCCTTGTTAATTTAAGTTAGACTGAGCTCGGAATACATAATATTTTAAATAAATCACTTTGTGACATTTATTTGATCAAAAGTTTACCTTGCTTGTTGATTAAAACTACTGTGGTATTTTCATCTTCTTCTTCATACTCGCTAGAATCACTATTATCGTATGCTACTAACGCCATTGTGTCGCTTTTAAATAACTATTTTCGAGGTATCGAATAAAATTCAGAGTATAAAATAAAACTGTAGCAAGCTTGACGTATCGTCG
Organism: Choreutis nemorana; assembly: GCA_949316135.1. Lineage (NCBI taxonomy): Eukaryota > Metazoa > Arthropoda > Insecta > Lepidoptera > Choreutidae > Choreutis > Choreutis nemorana. Next base: position 10,475,989 of record OX438598.1, read on the forward strand.
TGTTTGGTTTGACTGACACTTTAATTTAAGTTGATAATTTAAAAAAATCCATTAGTACTTTTCTACCTAATTTAGTTATGTATTAATTGTTTACCAATTTCATTTAAATTTTATTTAAATTGCGTGAAACCAGAATTATTTGGCTTGATTTTGAAAAGGTTCTGTTCAAAAATAAATTTTGACGGTTCAATCATCGTTTGAGTTTGTAAGTTGTGAACCCAGCAAATTTAAAAGATTGAAGTCATCTCTCTCTAGCTTACTAGTTTTTATGGTCTGCTGTCTAGTCAATTGAACGTCTTCAATTTATTGGAAATTTTGAGAATTTTCTTGCCCACCCTGCCGTACCACCGGCCAATACATTTGTAAAAAATATCTGTATTCATTTATAATCTTGACTAACTCTACTGTAAATAAAATTGATTAGTGTAAGTACAACATACAAGAATGGACTAACAACTAACCGGTTCCAATTTAACATTATTAAAACAGCTGTAGATTATATTTTTTTGCGGGTGAAATTCAATTTCTTGACTTCATTTTTAGTCAAAATGCCTAAGAAATTCACTGGTGAAAATAGCAAAGCGGTTGCTGCTCGGCAGAGGAAAGAGAATACAAAGCAAGAGAAAGATGAAAAACTAAAGAAAATGGTAGAAGACGCTGCTTGGGACGATGGAGATGACAAATTAAAAAAGAAGCAGCAAAAAAAAGTAAGAAGTCTTCACATTACCATTTTTTTCTTATAGAAGACAATATGACCTGACTAGAAGATGCCAGTAGTAAAATAAAAAACCATGTGAATACTTTTATAATTAGAAACTTTAAAATCTAGTCATGCTTTTAATGCATGTATCAACTAACTTCTTACACAACTAAACTTTTTACTATCTGTGAAAGTCTGGCAAAGGAAATAGTGGGCATCATTTAGGAAAAATATATCCTACATAAACTTTTTAACCTGTAATCTGGACAAATGTTCAATTATAAAGAATCACTTAACAGTTCCAATAAAACCTCTAGGAAGATCAAGAGAAGAAAAGGCAGGAACAGCTTCAAAAGAAAGCGGAAGCCAAGGCACTTCTTGAGAAGGAGATGGAGTCCATCAAGGCGGTACCAAAGGTGGCTCCTGCTCCAAAGATCACCAGAGCCCAGATAACGCAAATGAAAGAAAAGGCAGTCAAGGCTGAACCTGCCAAACCTGTGGTGAGATGTTTTACAGTAATATTGTTGTTGTATCCAATATTAATAGGTATTGCAATATTATTATATTAATAGTAATTATATTATAAGTATATTGGTATAACTGGATATTGATATTTTATATTCCAAATAATATCTTACATTACTAATTATTTTCAGATAGTGTAGTGTAAGTTCTAACATTCAGCAGGAGTGCTTCAACTTAAAAGAATTGAGATGAAAAAGAATTCAATAAGTTTTCAATTCAATTATATTTTTTCTTCCAGCCCTCAAGAGTTGTGGTGGATGAAGTTCCTTTGGAAGAGAACCTCAACAGGATACAACTGGAGGGAGATGTTGCACAATCTGTTGATGAAGCCATATCAATACTGAGGTAATATTTATGTTAACATATAATACAGTAGCATAGACAAGCATTTGGCCAAAATTTTTAGTTTTATTTTTGCAAATAAAAAACAATAAATGCAATTGCACATCTGTATTAATAAGTGCTAGTGGCCTAAATAGCCATACTTGACTTTGAAGTGGCAACTGAACATATATTTTTGATTGCTTTTTTGGACTAGTTGTTTATAACACATAATCAACTGTTTATTTCATAACATCATTAACAATCCTGGAATAATAATAATAAACTAATAATGTATAATTGGCATTGAAAGACAAAAAAAAAAAAAGGTAAAGTAATAAGTAAGTTTGTATAAAGTTACCCATTCTGGAACTAATATTTTTGTTTATATCAAATAGCAGTGACAAGCAAGATACAGACAAACATCCGGAGAAGAGAATGAAGGCTGCCTACACAGCATTTGAAGAGATCAACCTCCCGCGGCTAAAGGCTGAGAACCCCTCGCTCCGGCTCTCCCAACTCAAACAAATGCTACACAAGGAATGGCTTAAGTCCCCACAGAATCCAGTCAACCAGAAAATGATGTGAATTCCTTGTGTTTGTGTTAGATTATCTTGAAACATTTTTTGATATAACCCTGATTGTGCTCAGCAAGGTATCGGACTAGCAGATTGACCAAACAGATGATCAATCAAAAAATCTTATCTATTTGTTTATGAATAAAATTCAGTCATCATATAAAAATAATTTAACAGTAAATACTAGAAATATTGGAAAGGTGTAATAAATTTGTGCATGAATCTGAGTTGAGCACCTAGCCTGATTTGTACAAATCTATGTTTTCTTTGTATTATTTTAAATGTCATAATTTTTAAAGGGTTATTAAAATAAAACAGCATATCGAATATGTATTATCATTATCTCAAAATTACATCAAAAACTTATTTCAAGGATAACTTTGTAAAAATGCAGTCTTAATAGGACAAAAATGTGAAAGTAACAAAATGTAAATATATTTTTTAAATTATTCACTCTGGTTCATTATTATACTGTAATGGAATTCCTTTGCGCCCTTCTTCTGCTACTTTAACTTCTGTTTCACCTAAGTTCTGTTCTAGACCTTTCCAAGATTTGTTTTGGAGATTGCTACCAATATTCTCCAAGGCCCAATTCTGCTTCTCCACTAATTCCATTCCATTCCCTTCCGCAGACTCTACTTTTGTTTCTCTTATTCTTCCAGTGATGAGACTGACATCTGTAGTCTCTTTTACATGGTTTATTTCACAGTAGTTCCTCTTCCCAGGTAACAAGTCATCATAATCTGTTATGTGACGAGTGAAATATGGCTCTCTGTTTGAGTTTAAAGCTACTTCAAGTTCATAAGGGTAGACTATTGGCTTGTAGAAATCACGGTTGCTGTATAAGTCATTTTCTGGACATGCAACCATTACATAGATGTCAATCTGAACAAAACAATATTTCTTACACAGTTATTACAGATTTTTATAGTAATTGGTATTAATTACATGAGGATGTATGTGAGAACATGGCAACACATCAGCCTATACTTGTTCTTTAAAACTTAAGGTAATGGTATACAATTTCTATATTCTAGATTAATGTGCACAACTGTAGGAAGAAATTTTTACAATTACCTCTGGAAAGTTAGCCAGTTTGGCAACATTTGGTTTTCCAACTGATACAATGTAGCTTTTCTTTCCATTCACTTTACATATTTGCTTCAATCTACTGATGATATCTTTAGTCTGGTCACCGGCCAATTTGCACACAAGAATTCCAATGACATTGGCATCTTTGCATTTCTCTATCAGGAATCTTCTCCTTCTGAACCACATGCTTTCATCCAATGTTTCAACTTTGCCAAAATCTGGATCTAAGAAGTACCATTCTTTAGCTGAAAGGTAACAAAATATTATCAATATAATTGAATTTTGTTCCTGAACTGGTTCACATAATGGCACTCTAATTTGTACAAATAATTGTAGCCAACTTGGTACCAAAACAATCTAAAAGATGACAAAGAAGGAAGCACCTGTTTGTCTGGGGTCTAACTAAACTAAGAAGAAGACTTATAGGGTCATATAGGAGGCAATTAGCCTCATTATTTTGAGAACAGAGGTAATAAGACTCAAATATATATTTTTTTGTTCATACAACTTACCTTCAATAGAAATAGTATAATTGAATAATGTCTGGCCTCTGGAACCTAAGTAGATGCAAATATAATCCTTCAATGTTTCCAATTCCAGTTCACAACAATCACTATCCATGGCAACTCTACCCAAGAACCTATTTGGCTTTTCTTGCAGTTCAACAAATGCTATGCAACTTTTGGGATATTCATTAAACCAATGGCTTTTCAGTTCATCTGAAATATATTTTAAAATTAAGTAGCTTGCTTTTTTTGGAGTAAGGGGTATAGTATAGTGGGTATGACACTGAAATATTAACAATAAAATACCTTTACAATGTTCAAATTCTGCATCATAAAATAGACACATCTTTGTATTTTCATCTGATTTGAAACTGTTTTTTAAGTGAGTCATAGAGTCTCCAATAAGAATGTCTCTTTTGGGTAGTACTATGAACACTGGTAAATTAGTTTTAGAGAAGCAGGTGTGTCCATAATGCACAACCGCATCAGCTTGCACATGCATTGCTGCAACCACGTCTACACAGCAACTGAAACATTAATATTCATCATCAATAATGTTGTTGCGTAAATCCCCAGTATGTGAAAATCTACTACGAAAAGTGAAAATAAAATGATGCGCAAAATGTTTATAGAAGCTGCCCTTAATCCAGACTTCTTGTGTGCAAACTCTATCACACAAAAAGTATGCATTTTTTTAATTAAAAAGATCTAAAGAGAGACTCAAAAGACCAAATGTCCCACATTTATTTTGGTACTTTTTTTAAAGGAAAACAAGCATGTTTTAGTTGTTACTTGTGTATATATTTAGCCTAACAACTTTTATTTACAACAAATTCTGTGATCTTTTTAATTACTTCACGAGAAAACACATCACTCATTAAAACCATCCTATGACAAAGCCAAAAGGAAATTATAGTTTTAGATTTTTCCATGAAATAAAAATGACTTCAGTTCTTAATGTATTGAATAGGAAGTCAAAATCAATCAAATAAAATTAACTCTTCAACAAACTATTTTCTATGTTAGAGCTAATATGATATAGAAAAGTAATTCAACCTTGCATAAGAGGTGTCACCCAGAATGTACAAATCTACATCTATTCTGTTTTTGATTTCTTCATATATCTTAGCACTTACTCCAAGATATTCATCTGGAAATTGAAGACAAACCTAAAACATAAATGTAGGCATTTAAGGAAGGAATGCCTGAATTCATATATCCAGAAAATTACAATGTTGTTGCATGTTTATGAAAGGTATTTGAAATCACGCTGGGTAATTTGGTTGGCATTAAAATATAATTGGATTAATTTAAGGTTATTACATGTACCTTTGTATAACTTTTGCTTTCTATCCACTTGCATGTTTCGATTATTTCAAACTTTGACACAATATCTTCAAATTGCTTTTGTTGTTTAACCTTCACTTCTCGTTCAATGCATATTTTACCATCAGTAGTAAAATTTGCCATTGCAACAAATTTTTAATGATTACTCACAAAACTCAGAACATGAAAAAATCACACCATAATAAAATATTGATAGTTTGAAGTTTGAACAAAGTGAATGACGGAAGTACGTTTGACAATTTTTAATTTCTGGGAAAAAGCAAATTTTGTTTTTTTTGGGTTTTGTGGTAACTACAGTTATGTAGTTTTTTGAGAATATATAAGTCTCGACACATTTAAAATTTATGTTTGTGCTTTTATCATACTTCCCTGCTATAGTAAGAACAAAAGAAATAATCTCATCTCTTTGTACGTCTCTTCAGTGAACAAAATAATAAAAAATGTATTAAAAGTATTATTGTTGAGGGTTTATTTAAACTAGGGAAATAAATATTACAAGAAATCCGTTTGATTAATATCCCTCATCACTTATAGAGATAACATATTCGGGATATTCATCCTTAACTAGCTTTGCAGTTACTTCATGGTCGGCTTTGCCATAGCCTTGTGAGTAGCCATAAATATGGATTTTCTTATTTTCAGGATCATGTGATATTCTACCACCTCCAAGTGGTTCACAGTCAAGAGTCTTAAGCTTTTTTTGAACCTGTAAAATAAAATATATATTTAGTTCAGTACAAATACAAATAAAAAGAATCAACTAAAAATCCCCTACATTCATATTAACTTGCTGTGTTTTTACCACTATAAAACTTATTTACCTCATCAAATATGTCAGAGTGGTAGTTGCATCTTTGATAACCCCTAACTATTACAACATTAGGTTCTTCATTGTTCTCTTCTGGCCCATGTACTTTAATTAAAATATACTTGAAGACACCTGATGGATCTATGTCCACTTTAGGTATACAATCTAATGAACAGGCCATTCTATTTTGTGTTGTCGAAAAAAGGTTACCTGAAATTTGAGAAGCCTTTTTCATAAATTACAACATTTGGATCGTGTTCAGCTTCCGGTGAACACTGGTGTGACTTACCACTATATTGGAGAGTAAGGTTTTCTTTTGAAATCCGCTTTAAATTGTGGCTTAGATACGAAAAAAGTCTAAATTGTCTCATTCGTTCGACTTTGATTGCACCGGATTTTTACCAATTTGGTTGTTCGGTCGGTCAAATAATCAAATGTCAATCCAACCTGTCAGAGTAGCTTTTTTGTCAAACTATCGTCAAGCTGTCAGTATGTTATAAATAAGTGCTGTCCTTTAAATATTTTTTTTTCGACATTGAGTAAGTTTTATTTAATTAAGTACCTTCTCATAACAAACACTTCGGCTGAAGAAACACTGTTGTGGTACTGTATAACATAGTCAATATGGTAATAAAATTGTACCCCTAAAAGTATAAAATTTTGCAGCGTTACAATTTTCTATGAAACCTATTTGTGACTTACAGCAGACGTATGTATTTGTAGAGAAACAAGAACTAAATGAAAAATTTTTGCTCAATATTTTTAATGTCATTTATTTTTATCGATATCTTAAATTCCGCTCCTGCCTGTCGGCAGCACTATTCTAATCTCTCTCTTTCTACAAGTAAAAATAACATTAACGAAAATGGCGAACTGAATGTTTTAATTTCACTTTTCACAGTGCTCTGTGTTAAATAATATTTCTCTAGATTAAGAAAAGTTTTAAGTTTGTGATTAAAATATATTAATTAATAAAAATGGACCTCACGAGTAAGTTAACTATTTTGTAACATGGATCCAACTGAGTCTCGAAGGTTATGAATTTCTATGAATAGGTAGCATAATATTTTTGAATTCAGTGTTTGTTCAGTTGAAACAACCATTAAAGCCTAAATACTTATTGTTTACATGGCTTCAAGCTGTTTTTGTGTATTTTACCTGTTCTCTCTTATGAAGAGCAAATAATTATGTTATAAAAAAGTACCGTGTTGCATTTGAAAACAGAAGGTTAAAAATGTATCTTACTTTTATTAAATAGATAGGATTTACTAAAAAAGGTAAATACGTTTTTAATACCAATTACATTTATTAAGATTTATGCCTTTAAAAAAAATACCATGGTCTGACTTTGTTGTGTTTTTATGAGTTCATATTTACGTTATAGATAAAATAATGACTAAAAAAATAACATAAAATTGCAAACTAGTTTTGTCTATAACATATCATTATTAATACCTATCTAATAGTTTACCTACTCAAAATGTAACTAATGATGCAAAATCAAATAGTAAAATCAAATTGCACTGTTTGATAAACACATTGATTAGAAAATACTTCTCTGTTTTTTAGTCTTTATAAATAATAATAAGTTGCATATTTTTTCCAGGTATGTGGGTGTCGTTTTTCACGGCAGCTGGGATTCCCTCGGATGTCGCTGCCACATATGCCCTCACATTCACAGAGAACCGTATCCAAAATGACATGCTACTTGACCTCAACAAGGAATACTTGAAGGACATGGGCATTGTACGAATGGGAGACGTTATTGCTATTTTAAGGTGTGCACCAATTTATTTTTACAAGGTATTAGTTTGGTTTAGAACTTTGCACTTAGGCTCTTGATTGGGCCATTGTATGTGTTATCTTTGTCCCTAATTCAGTGTTTAAAGAATTCAAGGAGTCTTTTCAGACTTCAAAATGATTTGGGAAGGGTTAGTGGTGATTTGAGGATCGGAGCCTGTAGTTTTGTCACACTTTAGCACTCCATGCGCTGGTGATTCTTTTTTCTCCATGTAGCCACTACACAGAGCAATGTCTGTTACACCTAGATTGAATAGATGGTTGTTAATTGGAAAACAGCCTGTTACCATGCTTATAGCGAGATGGATATTGTCCCTGCTTAGTCTTTTTAGTTGCTTTCAGAATTGCAGCCTTGGTCTGTCTCTAGTCTGCAACTGGGTTCAAAGATAGTGGCTCTTTGATGGTACTCCTTGGATTTGTTGAGCAGCCAAGTTTTTTCTTGTGCCTGAGGTGTAGGCAGCAATGGGTCCGGTCCTTAAACTATCATATTTGATTCTCTTTTGGCTAACTCATCTGATGCATAGTTACCGATTGAGTTGCCGTGTCATTTGATACATTACAAGGTGTAAAACAAACATGCTGCCTGTTTTAAGCACCATTTTTTATGTTTTGCGAACATTATTGCAAAACAAGTGCATTTTCTTTCTGATAACTTAATTAATTAATTTAATGGTTCTGTATAATTTTGGAGATCTGTTTCTGTGAGCTGTGTTTCTACAAGGTTTTTTATAAGCTAAGGCCTCAGAGTCCTCATTCCTCCTGTAATATCATTAATTCAAGCATTGCAAATGTCTTTTATTTTACATGTGTTGCGACTAGGCAAGTAAACTTCATATGTATAGTTCTTTACTATAAAGACAGTATTGTCTTATTTCAGGCATTCAAAGCAGGTTCACGAGTCAGCAGCACGGGACAAGGTGTTGGGAACCACAGTCACTAACAAGGTTCCCGTTGCAGCTGTCACGGGGAGGGCTACCGTTGCACAGAACAAACCATCGTCCCGTAAGTTTTATGTCGTAAGCTGTTGTTTGTTGAAGGTTTTTATTTAACTTTTCATCTCATTGAAAATTATTGTAACTCTGATACATTTAAATTTTTTATGCTGTATTGTTCAATGATACAAAAAGTGCAATAGAAGGGAAATTCGAAAATGTTCTGACCAAACTTAGTAAAGATGCCATCCACAGCCAGTCCAAAGTCATTTTCCACCTGTATTTGAAATATAAAATGGCGAGTGCACACTAATACTTATCCTAAGGGCTTATGTAGAGTCTTGTTACCTTTATTACAATTATTTCCTATATAAGAAATAATAAAATACTAACTATCTACAGCAGCCAGCCGTATCTTGGAACATTACACAAGAAACACAATGGAGACTTCACCAACCTCGCAAAAAAGGAAGAGTAGTGATGCAGGGTGAGAATGATTTTTTTTCATTATTAACAGCCAACTACTGGCTAGCAACAACAAAACACTTTCTTCGTAAACTAATGTACAAATAATTTAAAATACATGCCCCCTCATAAAATCGAAAGTATAAAAAGAGACTCAGCCTGAAACAATTGTGGTCCAATTTATTCAATAAATAATAGATTGATTGTTTATATATTTATTATCTCATTTTCCACCAGTATTGAAATGTCTGGAGAGGTCAAAAAAACGAGGCTGATTCGGTTTGGTACTACTGAAGCTGCTCCGGCTCTGGTGAAAGAAGGTATCTATTGATTTAATAATAGTTTTAAATAAATTAAACACTTTATGGCCTTAGAGATAATCACTGAACATAATGTCATTGCAAATGTATTAAATTGAGGATTACAAATTAAAAATCAGTTCATTTCATTGGGAATCTTTTCTTTCATTAGCAAAAGTTTTGATACTATTTGTGGTTTAAATGGTCAGATGATAGTGGAGCAGTTTGGGCTTGCTCACTACTGTAGTTCTATTTAAACAAATGTATTTTTTAATTTTCAGTTTCATCTAACAAAGACACTGTATTCAAGAGGCTTGGTAACACAGAGGTAACCAAAACAGCACCAAGTGTACCAGCTCAGGTCAAACCAGTTTTCTCAAGGCTCGGAGCCAAGTCATTCATGGTAGAAAAGTCTGAAAAGGAACCGATCCCAATGCAAAAAGATGCCTTGAAATACGAAGGAATACTCAAAGGCCAGCCTGTGAAAAAGGTTGTCATGGTGACAACTTCTAAAAATAATGTAAGGAAGATTTCTTGCACAATGAGAGCAGACGAGTCACCTGTGAGTGTCAAGGAGAAACTAGCTTTACCTAAAGCCAAGTCAGTGAAGTTTTCTAACCAAGTAGAATATAAAGAAATTGAGGCGAATCCAGCCTCAAAGCTAAAGGCAAAACCTGTGGCAAAATTCACTCCAGTGTTCAATAAACCAGAGAGGCGGTTATCTATGCCTGAAGGCACACCAAACGTTAAGTCAAGGCTAGGAAATAATAATAGTATTAGTAAAAATGTTAACAACTTGACCATAACTAGGAATGTTTTTAATAGGCTAGGTGTATGATTCTGTTAAAAAATGTGCATTTAAAGTTGTTAATATGTAAGTTACTCTTTTGTCACTTAGCTAAGAAAATCTCAACTGTCATATATGATCGCTTGGTAACACTTACCTTGCACACAGTGAAAGTCCCTGTAATACTTGATAACTGTCAGGAGAAAAAGATGGGGAAGTGACAAGGAGAAGGAAATGATATTTTGTGATTTATTGCTTTTTTTTTTGTGGTTCCGCACAGATCTTAGCTTTGGTTATGGATGTACAATAAAAGTATGTGGAACCTATATTTTACATATTCATGTTTTACTGTTTATGCCATTCTGGAGTTTATTTTCTTAAAGCTTCCAAGTGATTCATCAATGTTAATAAATAAAATGAAAAAATATTTAACTTATAAAAAGTTGGCGTGTGTGCTCTTTGAAGTAATTAAATTAAGTTATAATGAGTTGTAACTATTTTTTTACCATTATTGCATTCGCAAATAGTGTTTTTCTGTTCATTATTTAAAATACATTGGTTGGTTACATACAAACAAGTTTCTTACCAAAACAGAAAATCAGGTCAATCATGTTTACCAAGACCAACATGTTTCCTTTTCCCATCTTTTAATAAAAAATTGTATATGACGACTAATATAATAAACTAAAAGTGTGATTATAGGCATAGAGAATGTATATATAATAAATAAAAAACAATTAATTATGGAATTAAACAAAATGAGATGTTAGTTTAAGTACCCATTATGTTTGTAGTTATTGTTTGTTCTCATCTAATGCATAACACTGCTTACACTGAATGCAGTTATATTCTGATACATATTTTTTTTTAACAATGTAAAAATGTCGTGTCCAAGTTAGGACATTGTTTTTTTATTTTGTTAACTTTTTCGCTTTTTTACTTTGTGACTGTTGGATATATATGTTTTATTTGTTGAAAGACTTCTTTAAGCGAATATGTTTTAATTTCTCACATTGTAAAAAGGCATTAAGCATTTAAAATACTGCAACAATTTTTACATAGAATCTCTTAAAGTTTTAAGAGAAACAAGAGTTTGTGATGACATAATTCATATATATTTTTGACATAATACTAATTTATTTGTAGAAATAACATTAAGGCCTCTTTCGTCACTGTCTAATTATGACACTACTTTTTTTTAAAGGCTGAGCTATCTTTAACTGAAGATTGTTTTTTCCAGGTCCAACCATGTCTAAACCAGGTTAACTATCGATTCGTAATTTGCTATATTTATATAAAACCATTATTATAAATTAACTGAAATAAAAATATTTGACAAATGGTGAAAGAGGCCAAAGTATATTGTGTTTAAAATCTACTGATAGTAGGTGGTTCTATATAAAACTATTAATATTTAAGTTACTTAGTGATGAAGATACAGTTTTTCTACCTTTTTTAGGTTATGTTTTGCCATTTCAAATTAAACAACAGGATTAATTAAATTTGTTTTTTAATTATGCGTATTGTACTTAAAACTTACTTTTCCGTTAATATTTTGATTTACACGAATTTTGACTGTTCCTACTGACCGACTGTTTACTTAGCCTCCGCCGTCCGTCTTTCTATCAGTGGGTCGTATCTCATAAACCGTAGCAGCTAGACTCTTGAAATGTTCAGAGAATGTTAATTTCTGTGGCCGCTACAACAACAAATACTAAAATCATAAAGAAATAAAAAAGGGGGTTACCATACAAGATTGTATTGAAACGTATTTACAGATATCTTTCACAACTTCATCTTAAAATAATAGAATATTTCTTATAAGATGGTCCAGAACCCGTCGTGTGCGAGTCCGGCTTACACGTGACCGATTTTTTTTAAATTAGAACGATGCAAGCATTTGTCCTCACTCCCACATGATGTTCTGCGGCGACGAACTCTTAAGGCGAAACTTGCCCATTGCCTACCAAGGAGAAGCCTACTCACTCCTGCCTTAAAGAGCCCCAGATTATCTTTATCAGAGAATACATCGGCAAAGAATTCCACTCCTTTGCAGTTTGCATAATAAACGAGTTATCGAAGCATTTCGTACTGATGGTTGGAATATTAGCAACGAAAGGATGGAACTTCCCCCCACATCTTGTGCTCGATGATGGAATGGGGCCGATGGAATTAAATCGTGGAGTTCCTTTCTAAGATACGATTTCTCAATGGGTTCCTACGGGAAGTCATAAAACATCCGGTTAGCGTGTTTTTCCCGCTTTAAAAATATATATTCACCTCGGTGGTGCAGTTGTGTAAACAGTCAATTGCTACGCTTCTGGGTTCGAATCCCGCCGGGTATGGAAATTTGTGTTATAGGCAAGACGCATTGTTTCGTTTAGGTATCTGCCTCGGATGTTGTATTCTTATCTATGTATGTAGTTTATACCATATCGTTGCTTAGTGCCTGCGATACAAGATTATATCTTAGTTTAGGGCTGAGTCAATGTGTGTGTCGTGATGTGGTGATTATTATTATTTAATTCAAGAAACTTGATATTTGTGGTTTATTGTTCTACCAACAATTTGTGTGTCTCCTCTTGGAGCGTGATAGGTATGACCGGCTAAGAGCGAGTCGGGATCGCATTCGAAAGGTTCTGTCTATTATGGTTCAAAAGACAAAGCGAATGATAAGTCGTTTGTTTTTTTAAATCAACCATCGCATTTTGTGTTTTTTTAAACTGAAGCTACTAATAACGGTTCATTAAATACAGTAAGCTGACTGACGGAAGGACCGGAGCGGAGGATTAGTAACTTCCTACATAGTTGTAACAGGATTATGTTGGCACCTTTTGAGTACCTGCATGACCTACAGAGATGTAGGTAGGTAATCTATGTACAAATAAGATCAAACGCACAATGAACATGATAAATATTTTTGTGGTTTGCAATAGGTATCCCACTCGAATAAGGTTACCTTGCAGTATATCGGTAACCCAGTCTTAGTGTTCAAATATCACCTTTCTAGATGTTATGATCTGCCTGGGTTACTTTCACTCGGTTTCCCGACTCCCGCCTACCTGACCGTGACCGGCCATACGAAAACTTGCCTATGAAAGTGACAAACCCCCATTTCTAGGATTTTTAACACTTGCTTATATGGTTGATTATTTACTTTTTGGATCATTGTTTAGACAATAGATTTTTAGGTATTAATTGCTTTTGAAACACCATTTCTCTAACTGGTTAGCAGGTAGGCTCAATAAAACCTGGGGTTTTTTTTGGGATTATTTTGTATCAGGAAACCTAAAAAGTTGCCAATGTTCAATAAAAAATAAATCTGAATGGTAAAGTAAGCTATAATTAACGAACCACTTAATATTGTGTTTTGTCTTATTTCAAATTCAGTGATCTGGTACAAATGGTTGCGATATCTACTAAGATCTTTCATTACAAGCAGAAAATTCGTTTTACTATGCAACGAACGATGGCAACCTCTATTAACTTTTTTTTTAAATAAACCGCGAAGTAACAATCGGACCCTATCTTACTATTTCAATTTGGAAAACTGATTTGTCGACTTACCTACTACTGTCGACGTTCTTATTGTAGGTAAAACTATTATGTCATTATTTTGTACCTGTCTAAATAATATGCATTACGTGTTAAATAAAATAAGATACAACATTAATTTGGAGTCTATAGTGTCTGTTCATTGAGATTAGTCACAGTTGATCGATGATTTCGAGAGGGAGTTTGGTGAGTGCTCAGGCGCAGGGTAGTGATATAAACAGATAGAGAAGGGCGCGCGGCGCAGTACCGCTCCCGATGTCACAGACATCGCTACCTAACATGGGGAGACAGGTAAATACTTATTTATCTACAGTTAATATTTCCAAAGTGTTTAAGTAACAAATAAGTGATCGCTTATCCTTTGTTTCAGCTATTCGTAGCAGTTGTCTGCTGCCTCACGTTGTTACAAGCGTCAGTCCAAGCGGAGAAGACCAAAAATAATTCAGTTGCAAATGATGTGAAAAGTGACGATAGTGTACCGCGTTTTTATCGAAACGTTTATGCTCCAATTTCCGTTTATGCTAGTTCGTTACCCTATGGTGCGTATTCGTTTCAATCCCCTATCTATGCGTCTGCCCCAAGAGCTGCCAGTTCGCAGTTAGTACCGGTGAAGGAAGAAAGCGTTGTGTATCAAAACTCCAACGGATTCTTGAAGGATTCTTATGGGAATAAATTTGTTCAAGCGCCGCAGTCGATCGCATATAAAACGATATCGCCTACGCAATTCGTCCAGATTCAGGATCTGCCAGTTCATCTGAGCCAGCCTTTAGTCGCATCATCAGCACCGAGTTACCATCTCAAACACTCGACTCCACATTTTGTCAACTCGCCGGTCAGGATTTCTACACAGCTAGCATCGCCAACTCCTCTATCCTTCGGTGGATACTCTCAACCTTTAGTATACGCTAGTAATGTGAGGAGCATCTCAACGCCATCTGAATACAACTACGGGCCTCAAACTTCGCAGCTCACAAATAACAGAGTTGTTTTCTCAAACACTTCACCAATTGAACAGATTGGTAACTTAAAGAAACCTTCGACTTTTCAAAGATTAGTTGAACAGAAAGGACCTCAAGTCTCTAATGGAAAAGCAAATGGTCAATTGCTTACTCCTAGTACGAAAGGACTGCATGCAGCTCAAGCGCAACATACGACAGTAGTAACTGGCCCAGATGGAAAAAAGACAATCATTACATTAGAAACAAAACCTCCTTTGCCTCTACTAGACCTCAGTCTTTTACAACCTTTATCATTTGATAATCCAGTAGTACCTCAAGTGCAACACTTTTTACCTAAAGTTACAGGAGTGACTTACCACAAATTGGCAGCTCCCAACGTAAATGAGCAGAAAAATCATCAAAAGGAATTTGTTGTACAAAAAACTAAATCTTATGATAGTGGAATTATTGTAGGCAAACCTAAAGTACCACCTCCTAAAAAAGAAGTAAATAGGCCAGTCCATAATGATGATGAAGATCACAGTATTAAAGTCCCTGCTAAACCAAATAAACCACATAGGGAAATATTAGATGACGCTCCAGTTATTTCTTACGAAATCAACAAACCAAACCATAAAGAAATATATAAGGAGCAACAAGTTACCTACAATAAAGAAACTAACAGTAAACCGGTTCACTACAATTACGACTCGCAGACGATAAAAGAGCCAGTAAATTATAGTTATTCGCATTCTTCCAAAAAACCTGTCGAGAATAAAAGTGTCTACTATGAAAATAGTGGTAATCAAAGTCCTAAGCATTTGATTTACACAATTCAGAATAATAATAACGACAATACTGAGAATGAAGCTCCAGAAAACGAAAAACCTTCAGCCGATTCAAACGATTCCAGAGAGACTATAGATGAGTCTGAAGAAAACGATGATGAATTAGTTTATCAACATGAAGAGAACGAGCAGCCTCCTAAGCAAGAAGATTCCTATCATAATCATCATGACCGTGATGTTAACCACGTTTCTCCTAAGCATTACTCACGCCAGTCGCGACCACAGCCTTCCGATGATGATGATGATGATGAATCAAGAGAAGATGAAACCAATTATTCACCTAAAAATTTACGTCAACAACATCAAAATCATAGCCCTCCTCGGAATAATGACAATGAAGAAATTGAGCATAATTATGAAAAGGAACACTCTCCGCAAACTCAAATTCATAAGCCAAAACCAAAAAATAATCATTTACAACATCCTATTTCTCAGGATACTCCAGCTCACGTATATGAAAAGACTAAAAAGATTATAATTCAAGAAGAAACACCTGATGAAATGCATTCACACCGAGAACAAATGATTGCACAAATGATCGGACAAGAGGAGAATAACGAAGAAGACTTTGAAAAAGCATACAAAAATGCTGCCTATGGTTTCCCAGCATATGACCAAGATCGCGAGACAGCTGAAAGGGCTGTTTACGGTCCAGAAGACTTCAGTGTTCCTCCTACACACAGCGAATATACTATTGAGCATGCACCATATAAAGAGTATCAAGAAGAAGGAGATGTTTATCCTGAATCGATGAGAGCAAATTATAAAAACTCTAGAGATAAAGTAAAAGATGACTATTTTACAGAATATTCCATACATCGACCTGAAAGCATGAGTGATTATTATAAGAAAAAGAAAGATTACTATAAAATGTACCAAAAACATTTAGGAGATGAAAGCATACCTAAAAGTAAACCAAAGCAAGCTGCTAAGTACACCGCGGCTCCCACAGTTAGGTATAATTTAATGCCTGCACGTAAACCACAGCAATATTACGTGAGATATAAAGCTGTGCCACACACTGTAAATCACGAATTTGACCGGTCCAAAGAAACGATAGATAATTCAGCGTTTGATTCGCGACCCCTGCACAGGTATCGAAGTAAAACGAACTTTGTTGAGCCTCAATTCCAGTATGGTTTTGAACCAATCTCGATACCCCAGTTATTAGACAGCGAGCTTGCAGCGATGGCCTCCAACCTTAGTCCTGAAAGTGACAAGACAGGCACAAGAAAAAAATTATACAAAGAGAATTTCTACATAAAGAAAACAAAAATATCAGGCGGAAAAACAAGTTGATGCAGACTTATTTATTGTAATTAGATTAATTTAGATTTAAGTTCTAGCAGGTTCGCAAAATAAATTTGTTACTGTTGTTTTGTTTTTTTCAATTTCCGGTTGCAAAATCTTCTTATTGTTGTGGTTAGTTGAAGAATTGCTACAGCATCCGATATTCTTGCACAATTTTAGCTTTCGCTATCAATCAATATATTACGTGACACCATTTTTTGCGCCCGCTGTTGCTGGCAGTAGATTTTCCAAAAAAAAATCTTTTCGGTTAGATTTGTGCAAAAAGGTGTTGTGCGCTTTTTATAAAATTGTTGAACATTAAGTTAAAAATATTCTAAAAAGATATTTAATTAATCATTAATACTTCTTAAACTTAGATTTTTAAAGTTGTGACAGTTAAAAATAATGATTATTTTGAGTAGCTAGCATATTGCAAAACGCCTGATTTTTTTTGTTTTTGGTGTGACCTTGTCGCACATAATTGGTTGGTGCCGTACTTGTGCAATTTGGGAATACTTCGATAGTTAGATATCGTCAATGAAATAGAATAGTTTAGGTTAAAGAAAAGTTAGGTGGCTGATGAAATTGTCTATTTCAGTCTTAAAATCACCTGAAAGTTTAAAAAGTACTTGAATGGTATCAGCGGCAGTGTCAACAGCGGAGAACAATAAAAATTCCCGGGAAAAAATCATTGCGTATTTAAAATCATACAATTTATTATTTTTTTGTCTCCTAAAAATGTACAGAACGGAAAACGCAGTATTTTTATATTTGAGAACGAAGTACTACCTCAGTTTGTTACGTGCCTTGGTTAACCGACCGTCTCGCCATCGACAGGTCGAGGGTTCCAGCTCGGGTTGCCGTAAGTTGTACCTGTCAAGTTCCCGAACTCAACATAAACATTCGAAATGCGGTATGTAACACTCCACAGCCAAACTCTCTCGAGGGATTACGGCGTGAGTTTACGTCATGTTTATGTTTTATGCGTTTTTGTTAACCTATACTTTGGCGAACCGAAGGACCACGTTAGTAATTTTTATTTTTGTCTGGATGACACAAAACAAAAAAAAATCTAAGGATTTTCTTTAAAATCTAAGCATATCAAATGAATGTAGAAGTAGTTCCTGTCGCAAAACCAATAACTTATTCGAATTGTCTCCCAGCACTTAAGCCTCCAGATCGTGTTGAACATATAAGTTCTAATTCTAATGAGGAAAGTGAGGACTTCCAAGCTACTTACAAATCTTAATTGCCGCATTTACTTAACCAAGATAAGGTCGACCTAAAATCTGAAGTCAAAGAGAAATAAGAATGAATTTAGGCGGGTATTTTATTAATCAATAACTTATTAATACACTGTGTCGAGTCTACTTCACTTGTCCTATTTCATGGTGATCTAATTGACTAGTACAAATGTTTTAAAAAGTTTTCAGCTAACAACATTTTCATAAAATTTTATTAGGGTACAAAAATAAATATTCTTATAAATTATATTCAGGAATGTAACAGTTTCTCTATCACATACATCTTACAATATGTATTATTACGTTATTATACGCATTCTATGGAGTTTTTGTGTAATGCTATCTTTGTTTTCTGTTGTTTTCCGTATCGACTTCAGATCCGTTCTTTTT
The DNA here is from genome assembly GCA_949316135.1 of Choreutis nemorana. Classification (NCBI taxonomy): domain Eukaryota; kingdom Metazoa; phylum Arthropoda; class Insecta; order Lepidoptera; family Choreutidae; genus Choreutis; species Choreutis nemorana. The sequence goes on from OX438598.1 coordinate 10,494,414, forward strand.
CATGAAGATTCTCAGCGTCATTATGATTGTGGCCACTGCCATCGCTACTGCAACTGCTATTAAAACTATAGCTGTTGTCGTGATCTGCTTGTTTGACATGTCAAATATATCAGCCATTAAAGCAACAGGCTTTAAAATTTTTACGACAGGTTCACATCCTGATTCTCTAACGTATTTCGCCCAGGTGCGATTCGCGAAAGTCAGCTCCCTTGGTTTGATGAATGGCCTCCTACCGGGAACTGTTCGATTGACTGCCATCGTCATGTTGCGGATTTGAGTTTCATTGTATCGACAATATAAATTCTTCTTCTTCTTGTTTCCCTTTACAACGATGTCTTTTTCAGCACTCTTGGCGCCTACTAGAACATCTAGATCACCTTTAATCATATTTGCCCAGTCCCACATTTCAGCAATCTTACAATCGCAGATGAATGGATTACCTAGCAGGTTCAGTGAATGAAGTCTTGGGTTGTTTATGAAGATCTGCGGGTCGATTGTGGTTAGGTTGTTGTTGCTCAAATTTATCTTTTCTAGTTGATTTAGTCTCTCCAAAAATGCAAGGCTACCTTCCTCAGATTTGATTCTATTGCCCCTCAAGTTAAGTTCTGTGATGTTAACAGTGTTTTTAAATGCTCCCACGTTAAGAGAAGTTATATTGCAATTGCTGAGATCTAAAATTGTAACTTGCGACAGTTGTTTTGGGAAGATTGGACCGGTCGCTGGAATAATTAGAGGGTTTCCGCCAAGTTTAATTTCTCTTAAATCCATGTATGTTAAATTTTTGAAGAATGCGTTAGCATTTAATGGTCTCTTAAGCCCACAAAACTCCAATTCTAACGTTGTTAACTGAGTGAGATTTCCAAATAAGCCAGCTTCAAGTGAGAGCAGGTCGTTGCCTGAGAGAACAAGTCTTTTCATAGATGTCATTTTGGAAAAGGAATTTGGTCCAACATAAGATAAATTACTGTAGCCCATGTTCAAATATTCTAGTTTGTCTAATGGTGCAAGCAGACGTGCGAATACATGTTCTAAAGGATTGTGAGAAATGTCAAGTTCTTGCAAGTCGTCGAAGACATTGAAGTTATCAGGAAGGCGATGCAGGCCGCAGTTGCTCAAAAAGAGTTTCTCCAATTTGGGTAAAGGCTCCAGGGCATCTTCTAAATCTGGAGCAAATAAAGGATTCCCAGATAGATACAATGTTTTTAATCGAGTTGCATTTGCAAAGGCTTCTCCGGCAATAGGTCCTTTTATTTTACAATTAGATAAATCTAACAATTCCAAATGGTTAACGCTATTGCCCAAAGTTGCTGCAACATCTAAGTCCTTCAATTCATTGTCGGCTAATATCAGGGATACTAAGTTGGTGCAGTTGTTAAATGCATCCTGCGATAGTGAAGTTAGTCTCGATTTCCTTAGGTTTAAGTATTCTAGTCTGATAAGTTTTCCTAAAACTTCTGGCCAGTCAGTGTTTGTCAAATAATTACCAGCTATCTCAAGATACTTGAGGTTTACTAATGTTGCAAATGTATTTTCATCTACCTCAGTAAGTTGACAATCATTTAGTTTTAGAGTTTCGAGACTGGTCAAAATGTCCAAGGTTCCGGATTCCAATACTTTGAGTGGATTATTTGATAGATCAAGAGTCGTTAATGATGTAATGTTGTCGAAAAATTGTGGATTAATTGTAGAGAGATTGCATGAGCTAATGTCCAAAAACTGAAGGGTACTTGACACGAGGAATGGTCCAAGGACGACGTCTATTGGGTTATGTTGAAGTTCTACGTTAAGTAGACCCTTTGAATCACTGAAACAAGAAAAAATATAATTTAAAACAGTTACATTACCTACTTGATCTATATCAAACAAATTCATAGGTGTTTGTGATTTCTAAAACCTTATGTGATTGCGTAAAAACGTCTCTTAAAGATGATGATATGGTTGTTTTTAAGTACACCCAATGTTCATTTATTTATCATACCTAAACCAGCAATACCTTTTTTAACTGGACTATCACGTTGTCTGTATATGCTAATAGGTCACAAACGGTCACATTGTAGCCATCTAGTCCGCTGGCTCAATTCGCATTGTTGTTTGGCCATTATCTAATATAGTTGGCATCACGAGTTGAGGGTAATTTGTCGATCATCTGGGTACAGTTCATAAGCGTACGAGGACACAAAAGTCCAGCAATTGGTTCAATTTTGTCATCATCACGTATTGTGGAGCGTGCTCATGGATGTATGACGTTCTCTTTGACAATAGACGTTCGTGGGAATTAATGTCTGTAGTGTCCACTAAACAATGACTCATTGGATAATTGCGGGTTATCAAGTTTTTATTTTTCTTTAAATGTTTGTAAGTAAATTTTCCGTAGTGTAGGTATCAATAGTGTAGCAAATAAAAGTATTCCTTTCATTTTGTGTTCGTGTGCCAGATTTGAAAATGTTTCTTGTTCAGCATCTTACTTCTTATATCTACTTTGTTTAATGTATTGTGATTTGATTACTAAAACCTACCTGAACTGAATAGTAACGCCTGTAGAAAACCTTCGCCGCGAAACCGTACTAGGTTCGCCATAATTTGTCAATTGTATGAACAGCGGAATAAGAGCGAAACTGCCTGTTCTTACGAATAGATTTCTATCTCTTTCCTCCTAATCGCTAATCCGACACACGCCTGTCTGTCTGTGAGCTCATGTGCAACTCCGAAGCGAAATTATTGTGATAGTTTCGCGGTGGAGGTGTTCTAAAGCCGTTAAGTAGGATCCGCCATAACAATGTAGGTAAATTATTAACAGACAGTTTCGCTAGTCATCCTTTCACTGCTAAGATTTCGTGACGGAGATGTGCTACAGGCGTATCTGTGAATCCTAAATAATTTGTTGATTTAGTAAACATTTGAAGAATTGTTTTAATTTTAATAAATATGAGTCGAATAGATTCAATCTTTTTTAACAGAAAATACTAAGCGTTGGCCTTATTTGTACCTACAATGTAAAGAAAGATATTACTGTTACTCACACAAAAGCTTCCGGATCAACAAAGCTGATGTTGTTTCCAGAAAGGTCGATGTCAATCAAGTACTCCAAGCCCTTGAAGGCTTCGCGGTCTATCCTGGTGAGGTGGTTATTAGCTATCTGAAGCCTTCTCATTTTGATGTCTCCTGGAAAGGTCTTGAGGGTTGTGATGTTGTTGCCGTTCAGGTCAAGGATGTAGACGCTCATGCTGAGCTCATCGTACGGGACCTCGGTGAGGTTACTCTCAGAGCAGTCAGTGACCCAGTTGATACGGAAGTAGTGGCAGTCACATTCGTCAGGACACTCCAGCTCGAAGCTGTCCCCATTAAACCCTGACGTCACTCCGAATGCGAATAACAAAACAACGTACACTAAATTCTGTTCCATTTTTTTCGAAAGCTGTCTTTAATTGTTTGTTGAACCCATAGTGAATCTGGAATAAAGAAAATGTATATTTGGTGGTACTTTTACCTCATGCTTGCATCTGCTATTTTCCTAAACAAACCTTTATTCAAGCATTACCTCTATGTAGAGCACACCACATGTTTACATAATGTGGTAGGTACATATATATAATTGTTAGGTATATCACAACTAACATTGACATGTGAATTGATGAGCACCGTAAACAAATCTATAGGCATGTATTTTAATCTACCTGCGAACTAAAAGTATCAACCGACAGGTGTAATTTATTACAGTGATCATAATATACCATAACATCTCTATTATTTTAGAGAACTGTATTTTATTTACAAATTGTTGTAATTATTTTGAAAAAAAGCAACAACGGAGGTTTCTTGCCGGATTCTTCCCCGTAGAAATAGCGTTTCGAACCGGTGGTAGTATAAAAAGATGACGATTTAAAAGTACTTATTTTAAGTCTATTTGAATAAAAAATATTTTGACTTTGACTTTGACTTTTGGTTTAAACTGTATCTGGTACTGATAAATAACAAGTCATCCCGGAAACCTACACTACGTAAGTGTAGCGGTTTTTTTTATTTTAACCCATAAAAAGTCTACAAACGAAGAGGGCTTAGATAAATATCTATAGATCATACCTACAACCTACCAAGATCTTTAAGAGATTGGTTTCAGTCAACAGTTTTAGGCCAAATGTGTTAAAAAGTAGTCCCAAGAGTTCAACCCAGAACCGCGACTTACCCATTTCTTATACAGCTAACATTGTTAATTTAATCAAATGAACAAATGGTCCTCTGTGATTGGTAAGTGTCTTTAATTCGAGAATATTCCTAATTGGTAATCGTCGTAGAACGGCGAATACAATGTGTATAATGGCCGCCATCCTGCGATCGCGACAAGCTGGTTTCCCGCCAGAATTTTCCAGAAGAGACGAGAGATGCATTAGGTCATGCTTTTATGCCTTGGATTGCATATAGAATTAAGGTGTGAAAGTTTAATTCAATTAAATACCGTACCGTACGTAGGTACTGATAACAAAATAATATCCACACGAACTCAAGTACGTAAAAAGCCTAAACACTTAGAAAATATTCTGTATTTGTAGATTAACCATGACATTTTCCAGAATTGTATACTTCGTAGTTGAAACTTTGTAGAGGATCACCTCATGACAAAAAAGGAACCCTAAATAGTATTTGTCATTAATATCCTTTATCAGACTCTGACATCAATAACCATGAAAATCTATGTAGCAGATAATGTTTGTTTGTTGATTAGCACTAGCCTGGTAATGAATGCGGGATTCATTTGTTCGCTGTGACAGCAGTCACAAATAGACAGCCTGGTAGGTAAAGTCTTGTCAGAATAACAAACTCTTAAGGAAATATATTCTCTATTTATATTATATATTATCTAAACAGTAGATAAATAGGTACATGTATGGGGCAGGGTAAAAATTTCGTTCTAATAATAAATATATTTTGGACTCTTTTTGCTATGGAACACAAGTCAAGAAAATATTACTGTGTCTTAGCGTGTCGCGTCAGAATCATAATGGTTTCAACCACTTAGCATGGTTAGAAACACATTGTAGAGTATTATAGATTCATTATTAGGTACCATATCTCATAAAACTAACACCTTAATCCCTCGAGAGATTTTGGCAGAGCTTTTACACACTGAATATCTTATGTTTATGTTGAGTCCCAGTGTGACAGGTTACGAATCTGTCGCCAATATCCGGGGCACAATGAGGAACATGGAAGCTACAATTTACGGCAACCCGAGACTCGGACCCTCGATCTGTCGGGTTGGGCCGGTCGGTTAACCAAGGCACGTAACAAACTAGGCTACGTCCTCCAATTTGTTGACAGGTAGCAAGTAGCCACGGGTATCTATTATTGTTATGTATATTGGACATTTTCGTGATTAAGTGATAGTCGGTGTTGATTTTCGATATTAGGATTATATATATTGCTTTACTGAACTTGTTTACGAGTTATCTATTTCCTACTTAATAACATAAAAAGGCCCATGTTTATTTTAAGGCTTACGAGTTCTATTTGATAGGTTGGTAGGGAGGAGTCTTTGACAAATCAATGTACTATCTACAACTGAATACAGTGCGTAAGTAGGTAAGTAAGTACATACATGACAGGTAGGAATATTTAGCGGTACCTACGCACATATTTTGATCTAGTAGGGAAAATGGGAGGGTGAGATATGATGATAAAATGCTGTTGGTACGTAATCAATCAATGTTTCTAGGTTTAAGTATGTATTGTTCATGTCAATTTAGAGTTTAATACATCTAATTATTTTTCAATTTGGTAGGCACCTGCTTATTATCTATATATGTTCTAAAATGCTCTTGTATGTCTATTACGATTTCAATAGTTATCTTTTTTTTCCGGAAAATCGCTTTTTTCTATAAATGTAGGTGCCTACTTAAGTAATGAAAATAACTCACTTGTGCTTGTAGTTCATTCTCTGACAAGGTGGGCAAGTAATTGTAACGACAATTTTAGTGTTAAGAACAATGTCTTTTTAAGAAGTTTGTTTAAAAATTTGCACAAAAAAAGGAAAAGATACATAATAGTTTTATGTTTGTTAGAGCCTCAGACAAACAGTGACCATTTGATGGTTTTACTATGGACTCCATAACATCCTTCCATTTAACACCCTCGTATTTTAATGTACACAAAGCAATATTCTAACAAATAAAGTGCATCCAACTACCCCTGAATATTATCTGTGAATGTTAGGTAAGTATGTCCTTAAACTTCGCTTTTATTATAAAAGCCTAAGCAGAGTAAACTGTTAAAGTAAAATATCAACACGAAGTTGGTAAACACGGAAAAATGCAAACAACAGCATTAGTGCGTTTTATAACTTGCCATTACGACTTAAGCAACCGGTCACTGCATCACATGATTTCGAGGTCGCAAAATATCCAGTTTCATTTCATGCTGTTGGGCTATGGTACAGTCGATTAATATATTTTTTGACTTACATGTATTATTCAAAATGACGTGCACACTCCACCGCAGTCTGGTTCCCACTGAAGCAAGCAGCTCCAGTTATGCTGGTGAGTGGTGACGCTGGTCATGTCATCATGTGTTAGGACTTGCTCGTTAAATCTGTTTACGTTCGCTGGGGGTACCCTATTAGTTGTTTTCACTTGCAAATGCGACGCATTGATAATATTATATCTGATAACATTGTTTCCCGTATTTCGACGCCACCCAGCTTTGCTTATGAGAATATTTTGATTTGTGGTCCATCTATCTATAGGAAATAGTAATACATATTTTATTTCTGTAGTAAAGTTTATTTGCACTCCGGCCTACAATACAGTTCTCTTCTTTCATCTTTTGTTCATAACAGAAATACAACTATTATGCAATAGTGACGATTATTTACGAGAACGCTGAATAACGTCGATTTAAAAAACATTTAAAAAGTTAACGTCAAACTTCCGTCAATATTCAACCAATAACATTGATGTTTTGTTTGTTTGGTTTTTGAAATGTCATTTTGTTATGCCGAAAAAAGACGGATATTCCGCTTATTCTTTAACTGTTGAACTAAACCTAAAAAATATGACTTCAAATGTTTCAAGTGAGTCTACGGATGAGGAGGTACTCAAGACTCTGTTCCAGGAAGCCATGAATCAGTTTGATGAGATAGAGAAAAGTAACGAGGCCAATAACAGTCTTTCCATGCAGGTGAGATCAGTTTTAAAACAAGAGAGCTGTTTTAATGTTATCAAATTAAGAATCCCGTTTCTTGATTTTTATTTTTCGCAATTAGGTGAAGATCAACACTGTGATATTGAAGTTTGAAAAGGCGACAAACCTGGTGTCCCTGTCAGAGATGTTTAGTAAGAACGAGAGTGTTGAGGAGTTATCCACAGATACCCTGCAATACTTGCTGCTCCCGGCGCTGCTCGGCACACTGTCCCTCAAGCGCTGCGGCCAGCCACGGAGCGAAGTTATCAACATAGCTGATATTTACTTCAGGTGAGGCTCTCTTGATAACAGTACTGTCCAAACAGTATGATCCTGGTCCAATAATAAATAATAAAAAACTTATTAACGTTATAAAGTGAACAAATTATTATGTTTCAAACATGTTTTTCCTTATTTAACTAATTCTGTTTAATATTAATTCTTCCAGTAACAACTAACTCAACCAATGTCAGTGTTTAATACATCATTTTATAATTTGTAACCTTTCTATTTTAGGGACTTTCTACAAAGGTGCAAAGACTATGGAGTAACAGATGTAGAGGTTCCGGAGCCAAGTTCAACTGATGAGGAAGTGATCAGGGTACAAACAGAACAAGCCAAAATAGCTAGCATGGTAACTGTCAACCCTTTATTTGTTAATGTTTTCTAGTTATATGCTATATACTTGCTAATTTTATTTATTTTAAAATATTTTGTGTCAAATGACTCCAAACTGTCGCCATATGACTTCCACAGTAAAGATTGTTCATAAACAAGATAATAATAATTAAATGGATATATCTCCGTGGTTTATCATACAATTCTAATTATGTTTTCATATACATTCAAAATTGTATACAAATAGATTGAATAATCAATTTAAATTTCTAGCATATTCCTTATTAAATAGTTTCCTATTCCCATGCTCCAGGTAATGACAAGGGAAGCCAAGATCAAGCGGTACAAAGAGGGTCAGGAGTTGAAGAAGAAGCTGGCCATGCTCTCAACAGCAGTGTCTCTCCCACATGTAGATGATGAGGTCAGGAGAGAGTACTTTCTGACTCTGCTGCAGAATTATGTTAACCAGGCCCTTGATGAGATTGCAAGCATAGAACAGGAGAAACCTATCTTGGAATACATGGCCAAGCATGCAGGAGGTGAGTTACACAAGTTCCAAACAACTTTATTCTGTTTTATTCAAATAAATAATAGTCATAATTTGAGTCTTTGTTGGATGATTGGATATGGATATGGAGTCTATATGGATAGTATATAACAATAAATTTATGTATTTTTTATAGGAGTATGTATTTAAAATACATTATATAATAAATGTATATTATATAAATATGTATATATACATAAATAAATATATAAATACATATTTTGCATAGGAGAACCTTTTTTCCAAGTTCAATGTATATAAACACTTGACTGTATCATTTTTAATCCATTGGGGCAACGCTCATGTAACATTAAATATGATAAGTGTCTTTAAATAGACTTTTGGTCACATTGTATCCATATTTTTTAGAAATTGTAGCCAAATACTTGTCTATTATAAAATAAAAATAAAAGTTAAAGCAAAATATGTATTTGTTTATTAATTAATTAATCTTATTTTTGTAGTTTTATATAATTTTTAAAATTAAAATATATAATATTTTTATTGAATAAAAAATTAAAGCATTAAAATTATTTTTTTACTAAAAAATATATAATTTTTTTTATTAATGTCAGTCAGGAATGTTGCATTGTCAATCTTGTATTTATATAAATTGTTGAGATTGCGATAGATTAGATAGGTGTGAGAATTTTTTTGATAATATTTTTATCACAATTCCACAGAGCCCCGTCCAAAACAGAAACGTCCACCAGCCTTGAAGCCTGTGATAATAACAAAGGATGCTGTCCAGAAGGCGGTGTTCGGTGCCGGCTACCCCTCACTGCCAGCCATGACCGTTGAGGAGTTCTACGAACAAAGAGTCAGAGATGGAACGTTAGTATTCAAATCAATGTTTGTTTCAAGGAAAAATTCAAATTCAAGGTTAAATCAGTATGACGATTCATTGAAATAACATCTATGTATAATCTATAAAGAGGTAAAGTGTAAAACATGTCCAAAATGATGTAACTTCTTTTAATTTTCGATTTCGTCTTCAAAAATTATAAGCTCTAGAATTAATAGGTTACCATCAAACTTCAAGCATATAATAAAAAAAAAATCAAGCTACTGTTTGTTGTAATTTAAGTTACGGTAAATACGATTCGGCATCAAAAATAATTAATTTTGTAATATGTATTAATTGCATCTGTAATTTCATATGTACTTGAATCTGCTATAAATAATCAAATATTAGCAATTAATAGTACATAATTTCTTTCCATGTCACTGAATAACAAGGGTCTGATGATGAAGATCAAAGATTACTACTGGAACTCCCTCACAAAGAGTGCTAAGACAGTCAAGTTTGGGATTGTTTGCTTGGTTATCTGGACCACATTCTATTACACATGATTATGATTGTCTGATCATGGACACAAAAGATTACTGCTGGTACTCCCTCATGGAGAGAGCTAAAATGGCGGTCCCAGTCGCTTGAGATTTTTATTTCTGGTGTACCTCCTCCCGCACGAAATTTTAATATAAACAAAATATTATTTTGTGTAGTGGTTTTAAAATTAGAATTATTAACAGTCCGATATTGAATCTCAAAAGTATAAAAGAAGCTGATTCACAAAATTAGAAGCTAAATTATTAAATTGGATGCCAAGCCGATCTTGAAGCCAATTTTAGACCCTTTAAAAAAAGGATTTTCTTAATCCGTCCAGAATTTATGAAGATATAGGTAAAATTATTGACATACAGATTTGCACAACAAATTGAGCACAAAAATATGTATGTAGTTGTATTCAAAATGAATTATAATATTTTTTATTTGAAGATGGCCTGCCGGATCTAATATCCCTCACACAACCATACAGAGCACGGAAGCGGTGGAAAAAGAAGATGAAAACGAACAAAAGGTATGAAAACAAATTGCAAATTTATAGGCCTTGTTTAAGTTCAGAACAAATTAATAATTTCTTCTTACAAGACAATAAAATTACGCTTATTAACTGAGCTCATTAGGACTTATTAACATAGAAAATATTTCATTAAAAAGCATAGAAAGTAAATTTTTTGCCACCCTCTTTTTATGATAAATTAAAAACAACACAAAACAAGTAATAAAATTTTGAAACGATTACAAAATCCGCACACATGAAAAATTATTGTTTGTTGAAAAAATGTTACATGTAAGACCATTAAGCGAAAGTTAACGTGTGTGATCGTTGCTGCAGGAGAACCTGGTGGAAGCTGATGACCCTGAGGAGTTGGATCGGCAGAGGGCCATGGATGAATACAAGGATGACCACCGCCGCGGTTGGGGCAACCGGCATAACAGGAGCTAGAGCATTGCCTCGTGACCACAACATTGTACATAACATACTATTACTTATTAATAAAACTATACTAACTAATAACTGAGTTTTGAGTGTACTTTAATTGTTTGGCTATAATAATAATAATAATAATAATAACCACATCACGACACACATTGACTCAGTCCTGTACTAAGTATCGTAAGAACTTGTATCGCAGGTGCTAAGCAACGACATAGTATATACTAAGTAAATAAGAATACAACATCCAAGAACGGTACGCGAAACAATGCGTCTTGCAAATAACACAGAGTCCCGCCCCCGCCGGGATTCGAACCCGGAACCTCTAGCGTAGCAGTCGGCTGTTTACACCACTGCGCCACCGAGGTCGTCGAGGTCGCTATATGTAGGATATGTATTTTAGTGGCTGTCTATAGGTAATTTTTAAGGTTTTCAATGCTAAAGATTGATAGGTTTGGTTGAGGTTGCTACATACATAAAGGGATTCTATAAATAAGAATGTATTTTAAAATTTTGTTTGTTATGGTACAGTTAAAAATCAAACGCTAAGTTCACAAAACCCATCTTCTACCCTCTCTCTCCCTCTTCTTACTCTTTAGGTAAGAGCAATTTGTTGCCGTCTTTTCACATGTGAAATAAGGTGTACAATTTATATAGCATTATCAAAACATTACGATAATTAATGCAAGCTATGGGGAGAGCTATGCTTTGAGTATCTCTAAGGTATAGAATCCAAAACGAAGTAATTCGGCAGAGAAGCAAAGTTACTATCATAGCTACTCGGGTAAGCAAGCTGAAGTGGCAATGGGCTGTTCACATCTGTCGCAGAACTGATGAACGATGGAGTAATCGAGTACTGCAGTGGAGACCGCGCATGGGCAAACGTAGTGTTGGACGCCCCCCCGCTGGATGGAGCGACGAATTGTAGGGTTTATAAATTTTTTAAATTGTTTTATTTCAGTATTATATTATTTATACTTAAATATTATAAATCAGTCAATTCCCCCTACTTTTTTCATGTAGGTAAAAATGGAACATTCGAAACTCAAAATTACGTAACACATTCTAAATATAAGTATGAATTAATCAATGAGTTACGAGGCTGTATAGATAGATAGGTTCGTTGCACTTTCGTTTTCGTGGCACAAGCTTAGTGAAAGTTACCGGTTTTAACAATCCACATGCTATCGGACCTTGGGACTGGTGACCCTGGCACACCTGTTGCCCAAACTTTACTCGAAACAACTTACTTCAGTCCAGTCTGACAACATCAAATGAAAGTGACAAAACTTTTAAATGTATCGCCCATCTAATGTTAATGGGAAAGTCACTCCGTCAATCTTTTACGTCTTAATAGTTAAATATCAGTACTAGAAATATAATTTCACTGGAACCAAATGATTTACTAATTTACTTTAGCACGCCTTATTAGAAGTGTATTAGTGTGTTCTAACTATTAGGTACCTACGGTTTTTGAGATACACCCCACTGATGGACGGAGAGTGGGGGCTTAGTATCAGGGTTCGGATGGCTCTATTTGGGTTTGTACGGAATCCTAAGTAAATTTTGTAATTTAAGTTGTACGAAGAATTTCGTGAAAAGTAAGCGATTGTTATGATCGATAGGTATTTACATAGAATAACTAGGTTTTAAAGTTTTCTTAAAACTATTTTTGAATTGCTCAGGTGTAGGAATCAAGCTTTTTATAAACTACATAATACCTACTACTACAATATTATGTTACCTACAGAGTAAAGTTTTCATAACTCGTGTGATAAATTTCCATTATAGGTATGCATTAAAGGTCAGAATGGAGTCAATAACTCCATAAGCCAAAGGGCTGTTGTATTTGGCCTGAGCCTGTAAATGGCGGACTTCCGTGCTTCTTTGGGAAGTGGCGTTCACTCACACATCACTGTATCCGTACGCGTATGTGCAAAGGTAGACATCACGCCGGGCGGAAGCAACGTGCCTCAGGGACACACGGCTTTTCCGTCATTTGATCTATCTATACAATAAAAGTAGAGTTTAAACTTATCGTTATCAAATTGACTTGTTGTGATCAGTTTTCTATTTTATAAAATCATGTGTTGCTAGCGGATTGGATAAAATATTTTTAGGTGGCACAGGGTGATTTTCATTTTGATAGAAAAACGTAGAAGAGATCCATAATTTTAAGATATTTTCACACTATAGTTTACTTACATTGTTTACCATTGTATTTAACTAAAATACCATTAGATGGCGTTAATTGTATCCTACATCGCGGTATCATTTACTGTCTTAAGTTTGTTGCTTTCCAAAAAAAAATAGGTTATCATTACTTATTTTTTTATAATTTTTGAAGAGTTTGATATGCAAACTTGTAGATTAATAAAATTTGATAGTTAATAATTATAACTACTGCGTCCGTTGGTGACTCTATCACTATATTGTATGGTAAATACCTCAGTAACCGTTGGTTGGACCGTTTTTGACAGTTTTGCATTTATTAGGCAGATAACTTATGAGGCTGCTTTTAAAATCTTGAATTAATGATAAATCAAAGTGGATAAAAAAGGGGTGAATATCAAATTGAATAAATCGTTTCGGTTATTTATTTCCTTCGTTCGCAATAACTTTCAGGTATCATAGTAAACAAGTTAGTATCTTTCGTCAGCGTTAGTATCTAGATAGGAATGCCGAGAAATCATTTTTGGTGGGTTACGGTGATTTTCATTCTGATACAAAGACATATGTACTTACATAATTTTTCTACTTAAACTAAGTCGATGGTATGGAATATTTACCTAAGTTTACAAAAAAAAATAGATTAAGATTTTTACTTAAAATACCACTAGATGGCGTTAATTGTATCCTACATCGCGTAATCATTTATTTTCCTAAGTTTATTTAAGTACATAAATTTCATATACAGTGACTTTTGTCTTATCCGCAACTGCTTCGAGTCCATATAGTTTTCCTACACATCAGCTAATAGTAAGGTAAGGTATTCAGAAATTTTGTAAGATCAATCATAATTCCTCAAAAAATCCGTCAGAGGCGCTTAACAGAGATTCATACAAATTTTTACCTAGCGGCAGTCGAAGGAAAACTCATGGTAAGCACACTTTTCATTCAAAATTTTGGTGAGTTTGAATAACACCTGATGAAAACTCCGACTTGGAATAAAGCGTGGGTTAGACTAAATACTACGTGGAATTTGTAAAATTAGATTTTGAGTGAAACAAAGAAGAATTGAATAAATCTAGTATTTTCTTCAATGTACAACATATTTTCAAATGCTGTGGTGATGTAACCGTTTGTTTTACTTCAGACAATCCATTCACAGTGACAAGACATTTAACGAAAATTTGGAGTTTTGCTTTTTGGCATAGTATTAAAAAAATGAGACAAGATGATTATCATGTAATTAAACTATTTTAACGGATTTTAGGTTATATTTTTAATTAATTTAAAAATAACATGGACTAGGTCTCCTTGTCTCGCAGACGGCTACATCATATGTATCTGCGCAAATATACAAACCTCATCTTCAACCTGAGCTTCCTAATAATATCAGCTTCTAAAAATAAATTTAGGAATTTAACATTTGTTAATAAAATCATATTTATCTCGATAATTTAGGTATCAAGCTTAATTATTCTATAGCCAATTGAATAAAAAATATTATCTTTCTGTTAACAAACATCAAGAAATCTCGCGTATGAGTGCAATGTAATTTTTTTTTAAGTCAATGTCAAAATGTTTTATTCGAATAGGCTTATAATAAGCAATTTTAAATCGTCATATTTTTTTACTGCCACTGGTTCGGGATTCTATTATCTACGGGGAAGAATCCGGCAAGAAACCTCCGTAGTTGCTTTTTCAATGTTCAAAATACAATTATTTTCTATTACAACTTATAATTTGTAAAACATAATAATTCTAGTTATTATTTATTGATTATTAACAGCAATTATGTATGTGGCGCGACTCGTTCGCGAATCCTGTTGGTTTCTTGTAAAATGAAAAAGTTATATAAAGAAATAGTGAAGGTAAGGTATTTGGATGGGATCACAACGCACGAGCCGCGGAAGTGCAGCGCCCGGCGAGTGCCGTGAAGTCACATGAAGTACAATAGTAAAATACCATAAGTAGTTTTATTTTGTAAGACGTAAGTATGGTATTACCATGTTTACTTTCCCATATCTTGCCCAACTTAAATTTTCTAAACCGGTCATTTTAAGACAAAAATAAATTTAGTTGAAAATTGAAGATTTTTTTTAAAGTTAACAGAATACAGTTGCTTTGATTATGATTTATAATAAAATAATTGTTTCATTAATGTCTCTTCGTAGACAAAGTTAATAAAATGTTATTGAAAAACGCCAACAGATGGCGTTGATTGTTTCCTACATCGCGATATCATTTACTGTCTCACATTTGTATAAGACGCAATATTTTGTAGGCAGCATTAACTAATACTATTATTAGTGTCAATAGGAATTTTTTGCAGCGTTTGGGCTTTTGAATCATCAAAACCAAACCTAGTATGTGAACAAAAATATTAAATAAAAGCGATTTACATTATTTACTCCAGTCGGCAATATGAGAGCGCAGATGCGTCACGGGGTCACTGCTATGCATTGCAAACATTCTGTTTGATTATAGGTCTGAAGTGCTAATTGTGAATTAAGTTTTTTATCACACTTTTAATCGTGATTTATAACAATAATTATAAGCATCAGAGTTAAAATCCGACTAGGTACTGAAAATCTCGCAAAAGATTGTCTTTGAAAAGGAAAATGATGTAGAACCTGTGGAAGTGTAGACACAAATGCCTACTATTATGTAGGTTGGTATAATTTTATTATTATTCAATTTGTATATTTTTAGCTCGAAATTTATTCACTTATATTAGATATTCTACTCGAGATGGTAGCAAAAAAGTTTTACACATCACATCTTTATGTGTCTTCCGCCATATTCATTCTTTACTAGTTTTTCTTCTGTCATACGTACAATATATGAATATAAATCTATTGACACGTCATTACTTTTAAGAGCTACACATAAACATCGACTGATGAAATCACAACCCTTCCTATCATCTCTGCCGTAGGCGGGTAAAATACATATAAGTACTTTATTTTCCCAAAAATTTTAATTTTTTAAATAAAAGCGTATACTTTTTTCCATTGTATTATTTTAATATTGAGAACTCATTATAAATTTTCTATTTTGGGTTGAGTGGGGTTATCTCACTCGAGGTTTCGGTTAGCCCCTTCTTTAGAAGTGTGCCCCTTCGCCACCCCTGTATTTTCATGTATGGCATTGCAAGGTAAGTAATATGTAGCACACACATTAAACACATCGGTAAGCTGTACTTAATCTACAAATTGCCATGACCCTTGTCCTTCTGAAAGTAGGCAACAAGCTAGACTCAGATCCGTTGGTAATGCAGGTGCTAATTAAAATGCGCAAGCGCAGATATCTGGATTTGCATTCCAACAGGTGGATCTCGGTCACGTAGGAACAAGTCCCTTTAATTTATTGTGGTGTCGAGTTATCTATGGGAAGCCTTGCTATGGTAACAAGGTGAAATCGCCAAGGACTCGTTAGAGGATGTCATGCTTATTTAGATGTTGGCAACCCTGATTTATGTATGGCTAGTCTAAGATAGGCTGATTTATCTTTGTAAATAAAAAATAAATAAGAAAATGAATATTCGATTCGTTGGTTAGTTAGAAAAACATACTTTGTTGATAGTAGATTTCCCAAAAGCATTAGAAAAAGTTGCATACTCAGCGTAAAAATGTAAACTTTCTACCTATTACGGTTCATCAGATTCATAGATAGAACCTGCATGAGTGATGGATGGAGAGACAGCCAAGACAGCCGGTAGTATATCCGCGTACGTAGCCTCTGCTTCACTGCACTGCTACATTATTCGGTTCAAAGGATACCACTGTTGATCCAGGTTAACTGGAATAATAAAGATAATTGTACAAGATTGCACCATTACATATAAATGATTGCAATCTCGCTGATTGATCCAGTAGTTAAATCAAGCGACTACATTCATCTCGAAGCAGTCTTAAACGAGATCGTCAAGTTGGAAAGATTTGATTTAATCTCATGTAATGAAACATTATTTACTGCGCCAGAGTATTTATGAGGCGGCTAATGAAGGTTCATTTGCATTGTATAATGAGGGCTTGCGTATCTGTTTTCGTTGGTTCATTTTGTCCAGAGTAGCAGGATGCTTTGTATTGTTGTGATTTCGTAGTTTTAATGGTCATAGTCATAATAATATCTATTTGTGGAAACGGGTACAATTTAGATGTTTAAGATAAATTAGATTCTCCGAGTCCTGCTCCATTAAGAGCTTACAAATATAATGGTTATAATTCAAACAATGTAAATTTGTGATTGTCATAGGTACAAAATATATCTATAATTTAAATTCAATTTAAATTAAAAAATTACATTAGAATTTGTCTCATTAAGTTTAATGTGGACCTTGTCAGCTCAGTAACTACTTAATATCTTATTTACTATATTAATTCGAGTATATATTTCTGTCTTTTACGTCAAAAAAAAATAGTTCTAAACGATCAAAATCTGAAAACAAATCAGTTTGGTTGCGGCCGGTAATACAAATCTAAAAATTACTGCATTAAATCTAAGGCTACTAGTATTGTAATCATATAAATTTTCATAATGCATTATAATGTAAAGCGGCATTTATCTCCTAAATATGGAAAGTGGATGATCTACATGCCCGTAGTTAGTGATCGTAACTGACGATGCATCCATAGATTGCATTGTTCTTGTGCAGACACTAATGCGAATCGCACAAATTTCGATTAATCCATTGTTTGTTGTTGTAGATGGCGATAAATTAGCATTTTGAGAAGATTGCTCGTTAAATATTAATGTTTCACGACAGTTCTCTTTGAGTTACTTTGATGTTAACGGTACTTTTCTGTTTTTTTTTTTAATTTGTTTACAACGGTATGGGTAAACAAGAAGACGGATCACCTGATGGAAAGTGACCGCCGCCTATTGATACGACGATGCCCTTGATGTCTGAAACGCCAAGAGCACCGCCACTGCGTTGCCCATGTAGAAGTAAAGATGTTATCACTCTCGTGCCGGTAGTTATACTGGCTCTACAATCCTTCGAACCGAAACACAGCGAACTGCAGCAGGGAAAAAGGAGGGCGGTACCCACCCAGAAGAACTCACACTACATCTGCATTTGTAAAATTGCGAATTGCGTGTCTGCAAAATGGGACCAAGATATATTATGTACTTACTAGGTTTTGTTTCAACATATACACAGACATGACATAATATGAAATGGAAAATTATAAACAACCAATCTCATGGTGAAATTACGAAAATTATGAAACGTATTGGAGTTCAACATAGAATGTATCTCATGATGGAAACATCAACCGGGAAAAATGAAGGAAATCTGATTGGACCAATTACGAATATGATGAAATGGATCCAAGGCGATCTACGAGTGGCGCTCTCACCATCGTATACCATCTTATTTCCGCTTTGAAATCGATCAAAGACATTGGGATATTGTGCTTTGACTCCTGTAGCTTCTATCACTTGGGAATACGGTTGAATGTTGTTTGGGATTTTTGTGGTAGGCATTAACTTGAGATACTGTGCTGATTCCTGTATTGGCTCCTATTGTTATTGGGATAGGGTTGGTTTTTGTTTGGGGTGCTGTTGGTAATGTGATGTCCAAGTAAGGTTGACCATACCATGCCTTACGCGGAAGGTGGACGTGCTTTAGCTAATGACAGGAAGTAGTTTCACTTGGTGCTGCGCCTGCGACGGTTTCTTTCGAGCCTGGTCTTCAAGGGGGGGGGGGGATGATAAGGAAAGCCCGTTAGAAAGAAGTACGTACTTATTACTAGCTACGCTAGAGGTTCCGGGTTCGAATCCCGACGGGAGCGGAACTTTGGGTTATTTGTAAGACGCATTGTTTCGCTTACCGGTCTTGGATGTTGTATTCTTATCTACGTAGTTCATACCATATCGTTGCTTAGCACCTGCGATACAAGATTACATCTTAGTGCAGGGCTGAGTAATGTGTGTGTCGTGATGTGGTTATTAATAATTGTTTTCTATCTCCATGATACTGTAAATGCGGAAGGAACTCCTGAAAAAGGATATAGGCTAAGGCAACACAATGTAGGGATTTGCTAAGGGACATTTCACCCAAAAACGAACTATGTCGTGGACAAAAGCTGGCTGTTACATAAGCAGACAGAAACCTTCAGCCTCAGAATATTGAAGGAGTACCTACCCTATTTTGATTCCATATATTTTAAATATTCTTTCAAATAGGTAACCTCAGCGTTTTTTAAAATCACAAATAATAGTAAGCAATATAATTATACATTCTCTTATACGATACCTCATTTGTAAATTTATGATAAGTAGATTAGAAGTTATGATGGAACAGATGAACATTCATACATACAAAAATACCGGTCAAAATCATAACTCTCCTCAATTAGTAAAAATATTTAATTTTCCTACAAATTTTTTCATTGCAGTTAGTTTTTCCCGCGTTTTTATACACTCACATTCTTTTATGCACTCACTTTTCTAACTCTACGGGGCTGAAAGAGGACTCAAAACGTGGGGGCGTATCTTTGCAAGTTACACCCACGATCTATACACGTCATGTAAATATATCCAATTAATAATCCCTTAAATAATATACGCCCCCACTTTTGAGTGGCCCCTCTTTCAGCCCCGTAGAGTTACTTTCTTATTTTAGGACATTTAAAAACGTGGGTTTTTAGATTTTTTTAATCTATTAATTTCATTATTGCTCTTCCCTCTCCAAACTTGACTTTCAGTTAAGATATGCTCCATCCTGGAAAAATCTGACTTTGAGAGATAAAATTATTTGTCTTGAAATTGTATTATTACGATAACAGACTAAATTTAAAGTTATCTTTGTTTTTCCCAATGATCTGCTTTATTTATCATGCATGGGATATCTTTTGAGGACGTTTCTTTCCATTGCAAGATGCAAGGTATTTTCAATTTTAACTTTTAAGAATTAAGGTTTGTTTTTTGGTTGTAGATTTAAGATAAAGATAGATTTGGGATGTATATTTGTTCAGTATTAATTTGGTATCTTGTATAGTAACAAGTGTTAGGAACGAAAGAACAATTAGATCACTTTTGCGTTAATGAGCTGTTTTCAAAATGCTGCAAAGTGAAGTGGAATCTTGGGAGGTAATTTCTTAGACCTTATTTATCTATCCATGAATACCTTCATCCTTCATCCTACGTAGGGAATTAAATAAATAAACTAAAATATCGAAAAAGAGGGAGCAGAAGTTGCAGAAGGAAATAGTAGAGAGGAGGTAATCTACTAACCTCATTGAATATTTATGATATTAGCGCCCTCGCATCTGTCACTCGTATATCTGTGTATTACATATTTATATATTTTAACCAGTATTAAGAATTGACTTTGATATAAGTAATACATTTATATCTCCCAATTCGCGGTAGAAAACCTGGTTTAGTGAGTTTTCATATTTGTGTTTGCGTCATTGTCGTTTACAAAAGCAGTTGTTAAAAACATCACGACTAACTATGGTATATTTGTCAGCCTCTTTGCGTAGCGTGGAAGCTACGCGAGAGCTCAAAGTTACAATTCCTGGCTGCTAGATCATAACATTGTATTTTTAGCATTGTTTTTCCACTCTTGATGGACGTCATATATCTTACCAACGTAGAATATAAAATGTTTTGTTTATTTGTGTTCATAAAACACAAAAAGTTGAATATGTTAATTGCTTAATGATATAAACGACATTGCGTTGTTATAACATAACATAGAAAGTCAGCAAACTCATCGGAAACTAATCATGTGAAAGAAATATTTCGCAAAAACTTTATTATACCGGTTTTGAAGAATGGTTTTCTAACGTTTCCATTATTTCATTGAGTAAGATTAGCTCAACGCCATGTGAGCTATAAAAATATAGACAATAATTAGTAGTAGAAGTGGCAATAGAAAAATCTAGTTTAAGCTTGCTACAACGACATCGGTTACATATACAATACGACAGATTGTTTATAAACGACTCAATGGGGCGAGTTCCTGGCAAGCCAACTGTCGTAAGTAAACCTAGCGCCGGACTATCGGATATAGCGTCCATATTTATGCGGTCCCTTCAACTGTTTTATCCGTTTTTATTTTTAGTGTCAGGGTGGGATGATTCCCCAAGAGCCTGAGACTGGACCGGGTTTTGAGTCTTAGGAAAATTGTCCTGTTTTTTTAAAATCAATAACTGGGTTTCAACCAAAACACATCATTTCATTATCATCATCTGAGGGGAGAACTCCTTAGCTGGAGATAGCCTTCCCCCAAATATACATAAACATATTTATAATAGGAAATAATACATTATTTAGATCTTCCTAGGTCTATGGCTGTATATTATCGACACGGAACAAAAACAGAGTTGTCACTTTCTATTTCAATTAATTATATGATTTTTTGAAAATTTTATAATTATGATGTCTTCAAGGATTATTTAATCTTATTTTTTACTTTCTTTTATAGTCTTGAGTCTGAATCATGTTTGTCTATAATAAATCATGTGAGGCCTTCGGTGATTGTGATCAATTGAAGATACTGCTTTAATTGGAAGTCGTTTAAATTGAATTGTCGCCAGAATAGACCTTGCGACCGTTCCTCCAAACTCATTGCTGATTCTCCTTGCGTAGTCGGGTCATGGGAGGATATGCGTTCACACAGCTCTCGGACTTGGCAAATAGCAACAACAACTTGTGTATACAGCTTAGCTTATGCATGACTAAGATTTATAAATGTAGCTTTTGCCCACGATTTCGTTTAAAATGCATACACTTTTGTTTTAAATAGAAAACCAAAACCTTTATTAAAACGTTTTAGCTTTACTTCAACTTTGCTACGAGAACTTTAACTGATTAAGCTATAAATGCATATTTAAATATTCCAAAGCACTCGTCTATTTTTAATGGCGGTAAAAAAACAACGACCATGGAGCCTTGCAGTGGCCAAAATCTTAAAACTCAACAGAGTAACTTAGGAGGAAGTCACGAACAATATCATGTATTTTACGTAACATCTTGTTTAAAACCATATTTACACTGGCTTTACATTTTGATGCACTGATTAACTGAATAATGGTTATTATATTTGTTCAACTTCTTAGCGTGCGTCACTTTGCGTTACATAATGTCAAAAAATGCAATTAGGATATTTTACCAAGTTAATTTTTAAGATACAATTTTTCAGTTTTAATTGCAGTGACATAATGTAATTAAGTTTTCGTCTAATTAGTCATTAATATGTTGAGTTGTTATAATTTTTAATTGCTCTCTCGTTCGAGGTTTTTGATATATATTTTTTAATTTTGAATGATATTTTCAAGACTGAGATAGTATGAAATGATCAATATTACGAATCATGGATACATAATACGAGTACATGTTAAACCAGAAATATTTGACTGAGGTGTATTTATAAATAATTATATATATTCACAGTTTAAATTTACACGTTAGGATCTTAATATTTAATACATTAAAAAACCTAATAAAAATCATATGTACAATTTAGTGTGTCCATGGCACTGGCTGCATTTCCACGCTGTATAGCGATGCTCAACCTTTGAGCGAAATGCAGACCAGCATTACGGTCACGACTCTCTTTTTTTAACACTTAAAATTTTGAATAATCTTTTGAAATTCGCACCCAATGAACCCTGTCTCGAAACCGAACGGCTTAAATACTTATTTGTAATTTGTTCGAACTAAGCCGGATTTTTAGCACTGAAGGTTAGCATTTAGTTTCCCTGATTGTAAATTGTTGACATTGTGGCGGAATCAAAACTCCTTCACTATTAAGCTATTTATGGTGTTTAGGAAGAGTCAGTGATACGTAAAAAAAAAATCGGTACTTCAATTTGTTGGGTTTTTCAGATATTTAGCTTTAAAATTTTATTTTTTAGTACGTGCAAATAAATAATTGAGTAAAATCGTCCGCAACGATCTATTTTTGTTTAATTTGTTATAGTGAATTGCCATAGCACTATAGGCATTAAAATTAAATAGGTATGATGATAAAGATGCGTTAGGAGTATGCTCCCGGAGCCTTGTAACGTAGACCTCTTCGAATTTAGCCAGCATTTTCTTGGCAAGCCTTCGCAAGTGTCTATGACCGAGAACTTTCCTATGTGTTTGGTTATCCAGAACTTGGTCTACTTGGGTGTCAAACATCTAAATCCGCATAACGGTTTACTTTAAATCAGGGATTCCCTAACTGTTTTGGCAAAGAGACCCCTTTTCCAATATCAACTGATACCTCGGACCACCATAGACAAATTAGTTTAAAATCCTTTCTTTGTTTTTTTTTTCTTACTACTGCAAATACTTATAAAATTAAAAACTTTGCGGTTGGTTATGTTAGTAAACTTGACATCATTTTCTAATCAAAATTTAATAAATATATAGTTATAAAATTCAGTGAATAAGAAGTGCGATTAATCATTTTTGAATATAATTAAGTAAAATTCTTAAGAAGGTAATTATTTTAGGTCCACGTTGAAAGTTTCAAATAAGATCTTGTTTTAGTCAAATGGGGTCGATTTTTAGATCTCGTCGACCCCGGAAATCAGTTTTCGTTTATGTCGCCCCTGGGAAACCGATTTCGACCCTAAGGAGGCGATATAGACCACTTTGGGAATCTTTGCTTTTGATACGAGTACTTTTGCCTACGACCTTGTCCGCGTAGAAATTTTGTTTCTATTGAGACTAAATATGGTTTAAGAATGCAATTGAATATGTAGCTAATAGACAGGCTATTTTTGCATTTTAAATTAATGCATGTGGGTATATTCCTTTGTTATGTGCGTTTTTATGTTTTTTCCCATGCTTGTATGGAATGAATACTTGAATAGGTATTTAGTAGGTAGAATTAAGAGTATTATGAAGGATAACTCCGTTCTGAAATGTTACGTCCTGCGATTGGTGTGCTTGGTGCATTTCTGAACGGATACCGATGTGTCACAATTACAACGGACGCAATAATAATGCTTTTCACTGTACCCTGCTAAATGATAATGTTAAATACTAACACAAACAAAGAGATCGTGCTCAGGTAACATGGCATGCTAATTACAAGAGTAACACCTTTGTCTTTAATGGAATCTGAGTTAACCAAGATTTTACACCAACCATTTTACATGATAAAGCCTGCAGGTTGGCCAGAATGGTTTTTCTGTTACTATTAATAAAAATAGTAAATTTTAAAGGCTGTTATGGTTTTTCTGATATTTAGGGATAAAATCGTGTATTTGATTCAGTAAATAGTATTTTATAAATTTCATTATTGTCTTTTAAAACCGTTTTATAATCACTTTCATTGTGTAAGTATGTTCATTGTTCATGTTCATTGCTATTGGTATGCTATACAAAAACAAAAAAAATCCATAGTAAGTAGTTTAAGTATTTATTTACCTACTTATTGAACTATAATAGAACACCGTATCATTTTCAGTTACTTATCCACACTCAAAATGCATATTATAAACATGTTTCAAATGATGCGCTCACGCATCCGTCATTACGTTTTATTACTTGCAATGGCGGGAAATGACCGCGTGGCCGCCGCGCCATTGACCGATATTCCATAATTTTGACACACGTCATCATCACCATGAAGTATGAAGTCAGTTGAACTTTATTGCCGTACGTTAAGGTTTGTTTCTTAAAGATTTTTAGTTTTATTTTGCAGTTTTCATGTTCGATTTTTAAAATGTAAGGACTGATGAGTGCTCGATTTTTTTACAAAAACCGCAAAGGTTAGTCATAAATTAATCCAATTTAGTTTTAATTTGGTTAGTGAATGCGGTTGTATTATTCTTATGCAACTTTTATTTCATTGACCTAATTTTTTCAAGATTTTCGAATTAAATGATCAAACCAAAATTTATCAAAAACATAAAGCAATAGCATATTAAGGTAATGTTGTATGAGCATGATTGATTTAATTTATTTCTACATTATTTATGTTTTTTTTACTATTTTTTGTAACAGAGTTATTTTAAAACTTTAACTTGATTAAATTCATTGTCACGTTTTGCGTTACCCAATATTTTCGCGAAAGTAAAATTTATGTTCAAATTCCAACAAATCTTGATAAAAATAGATTTAAATCATTTCAATCAAGTTTTATGGGGACATTATCATAATCGATTTGATTGCATAATTGAATAAACAGTTTTTAAAGTTGAATGTGAGTGACACTAGTGTCATCTGTCATGGCATAGGAAGTTACGTAAATGACACGCTTTACTACGGACGAAAGGTTAGAAATGGAATACATTGTCCCAATTTAGTATTTATTTATTATAGGTAAAGTTTGGACGAGGTGCTAAGCTACTTATTTAATTTCTAAAATTATTTAAATAAATATGTATTTAGAATCAACTTACGTGGTTGTCATAGGCTTTTCGTTACATAAAAAAATCTTCGCGCGCTAAAAGTCACAAGCCTTGTATACAGGAAATGTAAAGCGAGCTTTCTCGCTCAATAGTGGCTTAACATCGTCATTGATTATTGTTGTGATCTATTACGAGACTGTCATGCAGAAACACCGTTCGTAGTCCACGATATTTATACAAACATTCAGCATAACTGTTCACAGTAAAAGTATGATATAATAAGCCCTGTATATAGGTCGATAAATCAAACAATCGATAAATGATCGAAACGTTCCAATCGACGTTGCGTGACCCGCCCATCCAACGCCGGACAGCCTTTCATTATTATAATTCACTATTATCAAACGTAAAATGCGAGCACAATTTTTTGAAAACTATTTTTAGAGCAAGTTAACGGCCCGGTTTAAATTACTTCTCATATCTGACGTAACATGTTAACATAACAATCGCAGTGACGTAATGTAAGGCAAAACGGAACGCATTCGGATTTCACAATTCAAATCTCGCGGTAGCTAATTAATTGCACACCGGCTTCCGGTAATATGGCACCTAGAAAATATACAGAATGTGTAAAAATAAAAAAATAAACTTCATCACTAACAGCACAAAAAGTTAATATAAATAATATTTTCAGTTGTAATAAAATTTTGTATAGCACAAAACTTTTAAACAATTTAATATTTAAGTTGCTTACGCAACCATAAACGCTTATTTTTTTTCTGAAAATCTACCTCACGTATTGTTCATCTTAGTTGAGATGTGTTTCTGGTTCATTAGCAGGCAACCTTCTTTGGATTACGGTAATTTACATACCAAATAGCCGGAACCCATGGCATTGTTTGAAACCAACGGATCATTCTCAATCCCTTTGTTCCGAATCAACCGACATGGCCTTATGTGGCGACATTAACTCACTTTTGTTACAATCAGTGACTTTATATTAAATTTCATAATGTAGATCATTTTTGAATTACCTATTATTGTCCGATGGTTGCTACTGAGTGATAGGGTCATATTAGCAATGCACTATGGATGGCAATTTACACAAATCAAGCTATACTTAAAAGTACAATATCAATCCTTATGCTGCAATATTTGATCTTTTAACCGTTCTTGTAAAACCTATGAACGATTAACAAACACAAATACTTAGTCTTAAGTGGAAGTGTGTAGAATGGAACTTTACTTAGCTGCAGGAATATCATTTGCCTGAAACGTTATGATGGAGATTGTTCCTCTGATAAATCTGCTCAGCCTATGAGCTGGTTTAAAAATAACCTTGAGTAGCCATATACTTCTTCTCTACCTTTCATAACCTCTTTTTATTGCCTTTTTCCTAGTTAAGACTATGAAGATGGTAAGCCAAGATGTTTTAACAAAGCAGTAGCAGCCAAATTGACAGGCAACCGTTAGTAAACTTATTGAAAAATAGTAGAATTTGAACGCACACCTACGAATCCTACGATGAAAGAATTCTAATTGCTATGTACTTATGATACTCTAGACGTGGAGTCTATTATATAACGTTAAGATCATTATCTAATTTAAAAAAAAAACACAATGAGACTAAAAAGCAGGACCTAAATAAGTAAATAGTTGACGCAAGCAACCACACTTGTCAATAGCTCGCGACGAATGCTTAATTTGAGAAAGTCGTGAAAGCGCGTGCGCGGCGGCCATTTTGATTCTAACCTGCAATTTATTTTATTGTTTAGCACACACTCGTTATTGGTAATGGCGTTTAGCAAATATGCTTTGATGGGCCCGCTAATTATAATGTTCAGTAATTTTAATGAGACAGTTTGGACACTGACCGCATTTTTTGGAACAGCTTCAACTTTGAAAGCTTTATTTCATAAATTTGGTAAAAGCTTCGTGGATGCAGCCAAAAAGTAAATATTATTTAACACCTGCAGAATCTTCGACGATTTCTAAGCTGAGTTTTGCTCAAATTTAAACAAAAAAAGATAATCTAGTCAGCAGGATATTAATTTAATATGAGATCGAAGCCAAATATAAAACGAGGTTAAGTTGAACTTCTAAATTCAAATTGAAAACCTAGACCTGTTTGTTTGTTCCTTGACTGTACATTTATGGATATCATTATGAGTTGGTCATAATGTTAATAAAAATAATGATAAACTACCACTTATATGGAGCAGGAGGTAACCTTAGACGTTCGACGCCATATTAGGGCTAAATAAATAAATTGCAAGAAAAACAAACTTGGAATTTAAGATACCAGGTTTCATTTAACAAATATTGTTTAATAGACCAGTAAGTATATTAATTAATCAAAATTAAACGTATGTGTTACTTCTTGTACCTTTACTTCGCAATGCTAATGTTTTTAAATAATCGGTAATCTGCCCAGTTATTAGTAAAAAAAGGTGCCATTTTAAGATGACATTTAATCTCTTATCTTAGTTAAGATCGGATTAGTAGTTCAACCTTGATAGCTAAGGTATCGAAAAGACGGGCAGACTTTCGCATTTATAATCATGGAGTAATCGTTAAAATTCACTTGGCAGGAACTGCGAAAGGTTTTTGACGAGAAAGTAGTATTTGCGCGTGCGCACATTCCACAGTGTGTGCATATAGTTTAATGTACAATGGCGCCACCTTCCACAGCGAATGATAATAAAATATAACTGTAAATCCTCGATATGAACTCATTGGTGTAAGTTTTACTCTGTTTGCTTTCGATTTAGCGGGTTACATTCGATTTGGTCTGGATTTCATTGTCATTTGACTATTTCACTTGCGTTGACATATTGATACAGATTCTAACAATGGAACAATGTGATTGACGGATATTGATCGGTTTTATTTTAATATTGAAGCATTTTCGTTCTGTTATTCTTTTGAAAAGTAAAATTGAATTTGGAATTGATGCAACCAAACATGAAAAACTTTTGCCTTTGCTTTTTTTAAACTTGAAAATTTCAGGGATTCTTAAAAAAATACTTTTGTTCTAAGCATGTTTTAGAACAGTTGTTAATTGAAGACCCTAAAACCCATATGGAACTCAAACTCACTAAAATATAGAAACGTGTTATGTTAAGCTGCGTTCATTTGTTGAAGTACATTGTTGTTTTCCTATGCTTGAGTAGTCCATTCAATAAAATGAATGCCCTATATGACCTTTAAAAAATCTTTGTATGCGAACGGGTTCCATTGAGTGCGGGTATTTTGTTGTCTAGAAGTTCGACTCATGGAATGAAGTAAACTCTAATGCCATCAAAAACATAACATGTAAAAAAAAACCAAGCCTCGCATCGCAGTTCTTATACCGTAAAATTTTTGCAAGATCCATGTCGGTTAAATAAACAGAATGACTTGGTAAAATATAGTTAGGATTTTTTTTTTGCGAAAAATAAATCTTCATTTAAAACACCTTGTCAGATTCAATTAATTAAATAACCCGACCTTGTCTGCCATTTGTATGTTTAACTGTAATGACGGTCTCGTGATAGTACAATTTACTTGCATTCGTGTCAAGATTCTAATATTTACTCTTCCTTGTTTACAAATCCTTCACACTTGAGCTAAATTTAATGTTTAATTTAGTGTGCGTTTTTGCAATTGGCCAGTTCACCTGCTGGTAATCATGTGGCCAAAGGATTAAATAAAATATATTTACTCTCTACACTGCTCTGGACTCAATTCAACAACGTTTGACATCGATTTCAGCGAGAACTTTTAACTTGGTATAACTTAATATTTTTAATTATTTGATATATTTAATTAATTTAATAATTCGTAATATGTAATGATTTTATAGTGTAAAATAAGTGAAACCATTGTAATAAATTACCAACCTGTATTACCTTATTTTAGAAAATAAATCTTAATCTCTTTATCTAAGGATACCTTGGATAATTGGCAAGGTGATGACGGGTGGAACTACATATATAATATATTATGTCAAACTCTGAAAGTAATTGGCTCACTGTTTAGTGTTGCTATAAAGTCGTTTGCAACGCCCACGTTTTCCTAAAATTTTTTTGGCGAAGCCAATATAGTATAATAAACTGGGCCTTTATTGCACCTTGCTGGATTTTAGTCCTACTTATAGATAGACTAACTTATATATAATGAAATCGGCCTCGGTGCTTAAATCCTTTATGGGTGTTTCTATTGGCCTTGTTCTCTTCCACAGTTGTATTATCAAGATGGTAACTCTACCGACTTTTTATGGTCTTCCTCTCTTGTCCTTTGGTCTCTTCTATTGGCATCCATCAGGGTCGTAACTTTTGCAACTTAATTTTGTGTCCAGCTATTAAGATTTTTACTGGAGTGTTTTGTTAATTAACAAAGGAAGGAAGGGGGATTAGATAGCTATTTTAATTAAACTGGTTTGTACTTTCAATGTACGTTTTACTAAGAAACAATATTAAAGGTTAACTGCCTTTTCTGCTAAAATTTAAGTAAATATTTACTACCTACTCTTTTAAATACGCGAAATATGTCAAATATTCTTAAAACGATAGAACTACACATTGAATTAGTCATAATTTCTGTATTATGAAAGTAATTAAATAAATATAATATAATCACATCAAGACACAACCACTAAATTAGACCTACAGTAAGATATCTTTTGTCGCAAATATCATCAAGTTCCATCTCCATTGGAATTCGAACCCGCAGCCTCTAGCGTAAGGCAGCTGAATTAAGGAAATGTTTTCCATATTAACCCGTAGTAAAATAAATACATAAAACCATTTTTTTCAGTCATAGTAAACGCAATTTTTTTTTTGTAATTCTGACTGGATTTTTTTTGGAAATATTATATAAGCAATTTTACCTTTCTATGCAATATTGTATAATTTTAATTTCCGACGATTACTTACAGAATCACTCCTTTTTCTAGGACGACGGTAAAGGAGCAGAGACACTCCTGACTTCCTGGAGAGAGTTGACCACTGACTATGTAAGTTTACCGCAACTTTGAACTCCCCGTTTTCTGCATGGGTTTAAATTAAAACTCTAACCTAACGTCTCTATGCATATAAACTTGCAAAATTAGCTTTCAAGAGTAGAGTAGTTTTGGATCTAAATTGATACATAGTCACTCACCGGAAAAAATAACTACTACAACCTACTTTAATCCTGAGCCATGGCGGCTGGTTATTAAGATACTTTGTTCTCACCTGCATATAAAACCTCTATTAAGATATGCAAAACGGCATAGTAACTTGTAGTACAGCAGTAACAATGTACGGTCGTGAACCCGCGCCGGCGCATCGGTCAAGGTGAGGTCACACCGTCGTAACAACTGCCAACACATTAACGCTCTTATGTGTGGTTGTTTTACACATTTTAAACACTTACATTCTCTTCTCTATTTTAAAATAATATGCCTTCTTCTTCTCCCACTTCACACTCGCACCCAACATTTACCCCAACTTACACACACATCCACACACACTCACACACAGACACACACACGTCTGTCTACAAACGAAAAAACAAGTTCAGAAAATGACGTAGTTAATCTTTATTTCACATTTTTGTACTATAATTTTGTTCTGTCATTCTATTATAACCTATGATTTGATGTTAAATTGTATCGACCAGCGCCAACACTCACTGTCCTCCAAAGTCACAGGATTCTCCTAGTTTAGGGTACAGGGAATTTCATAAACTGTAACATCACCAGTAGCGATTTTCTTTAATATTCTTCCTGTAAATTGTTAAATGGCTCAATAAACAATTATTATTATTATTATTTTACTATGCACAGTTTATAATAATACGATTTTGAGGTAGTCTGTGACAGCAAACGGTTTAAATTAGTTTGATTTTTGAGGTAATAAAATATATTACAAGCTTTTTATGTATGTAAACTTTATGTGAGTAAGGACAGTAGCGGCAAGCTCGCCTCTCTGTCCACCACACAGTAACTCCTGTTTACCAGTAGGTATCAACAGTGGCGTTTTGTTAATGCAGCGAAGCACAGGCCGGACATGCAACCGGTCTTTTAGAAACTCGCAACGAATTTAATCAGAAGAAACAGCAAAAAGAAAGAAACAGAAGGTCACTCATTTACCCTGTTTTAATATGTGCAATGTGAAGCTGATGACCTTTTTTAAGTCTCGAGAAGCTAAAACTATAACCGACTCCAAAAAGAGCACTAAAAAGTATTTAATAACTTATTATCTTTCGTAAATAGCTAAAAGATAAGACACTGGGTATTCGGGTCCGTGCCAAACATAAATAATAAATTAAAATATATCTACAGTCGAATTGAGAACTTCCTCCTTGTAAGTAGGTAAATAAAAAATAATTAAGTATTGTATTAGAGAGTGGCAGTCGTATGGTGACTAAGCTCTATAAAGAAAGAAAAAAAAACAATATTCTTGTACGCCCGTTTATACGCTTAATTAACAATTATTTACTGGACGGACCCAGAGAAATTCCTAATTAATGAAAACGTTCAGTAATTAAACGCTTGCACATAACTTATAAGCTTGATTTAAAGCGATTGATGCTTGATTCCGACTGATTTACGCCAGGTCTCTTAATCATTACCAATTAGACAAGAAAGCGTTGCATCGCTGAAACTTAGATCGCATCGCATTAGAAATGTTTCAAAATTTGTGTGTTAAATGTTTGCGCAAAGTAAATGCGCTTGTTTAGCGAGATAATGAAGAAAATGCAACTTGTCTATGACTATACCTTTTACTTCAGGACTGTATACACATGCAGGCTTAATTAATTATAAGATATTTATGGTTTTACACGGACATTTTTTTGAGTGTTCACCAGTAGTGGATCAATATAGAGCGATTAGTGGAGCAATCTCACTAGCACCAGTAGCTCTATGTGTGTGACATATTGGTGTGTATGTGAATATGTACATTTCCATTTCGGTTGGTGTTTTACATTTCGGTAACTAGAAGATTTGTAGGCTGTGCGTTTCGCTTTAAGAATGTTCAACTATGTAACTAGCTTCATAGGTCCACTTTGCAATGAGCATCTCTTAATTGAAGAAGATAAATGCCACGATTGATGTGGTATTTGCACTTTCTTTTTAAACGTCAAACGAGATACCAAAAGTGTCACCGACCGAGATGCTTTTTCCTTTGTTTAAGTTAAAAAACGTTTTAAACACTTGAAATGTCAACAAATAAATGAAATTACACTAGCGCTGCTCCTAGCGGAACATTATTAAAAATCTTCAAAGGAAATAGACTGATTACAACAGGGATTAAAGCATTTTTATTTCACCAAAAGAGCGAAACTTTTCAAATATTTTTAAACCTTCAAAGGAAATTAATTATTCTTATTCCATGTGAGTACCGCGATTTAACGTATTGTATCTGACGCACTTGAAAATGTAGAGGTCAAAACACAGCAGTAAAACAATGAAATTTCATAGTTTGGGAAACAGTAAGAATGGCAGGAAATCAAAGACGTCAATAACTTTGTTAGCTGTCAGGACAATAGTAACGGGACAATGATGTTGACACTAATGATAATAAGCCCAAGTCTTGGCGGATGGGAACCTGTAGATTTGGGGTAGAACAATTAACAATTGCTTGTGGCAATATTGACATTTGCGTTGTGCTCCTGGTAAAGCTTAACTGAGGAGGGATTTTTGATTTCGTCTGTTTGAATTGAAGAAGATTCCTTGAGGTGTGAACCGGTGAATATCACTCGGTGAATACCCCTTAAGGAGAAAGGGACGATTGTCTTTGGGTAACCCCTTAAGGAGAGAAGAATAATGCATCTACATCAGAGCCCTATGTTCTGTTCGGTTACTATTCGGTACCCCTCATTGTAAACTTACTCTCGCCCTTCAGACATTAAGCTAGTCTCTTCTTTATATAAACATACGTAACGCTTTCAGCTTGGTAACTTCTAATGGTAGAGTAACGAAATTTTTCGGTTTCAGGCTGGAGCTGTTAGATAGTTATTTTAAGATTTTTTTTAATCGACGTGATTTGCGGCCAGGAGGCTTTTCCGTGGCTACCATTCCCTACACAATCGATCGACTGTATCGTCTTTATAAAGACAACCTACAACTATCAGTTGAAATGAAGTATGAAGTTGACGTCATACGATTTTTTTACGAAAAATAAAAAAAATGTCTTGAAAAAATAAAAATTTAAAACTGAGGAAAAATTTATAATATCTACTTGTTTTTTAGCACTCAATTTCTATCCTTTGTTCGATAATTTTGATAATTTGCTACAATATAATAATAATTTAATATTGTGGTTGTCGCGGCTAGTTTTTGCGCCCATCGTCGTCTCAGGATCGGGTTCAACTCAGGTCGATTTCAAACTTCATCGCTCGTTGTTGGAGCCACTAAAATAGCAATAACAAAGCTAAATTACGCTATTAGACAAAAAAAAAAACACTGAAAGTCCCGTGAAGTCTTTTTTTTTTTATTGCACAACTATGCCACATGAAACAACAAAAAACTGTTAAAATCTTTGTTGTATTTACAATTTATGATAAGAAAACAAATGTTGAAATGAATAAAGAAAAACTGAATCAGATACAGAAATTGAATGAGTGAGTTTATGATTTATAGTTCAACAACTTGTATAGCATAAATAAAAAACTCAAAACTAGAACATTCCAAGATCAATAAACAGATAAGA
The DNA here is from genome assembly GCA_949316135.1 of Choreutis nemorana. Lineage (NCBI taxonomy): Eukaryota > Metazoa > Arthropoda > Insecta > Lepidoptera > Choreutidae > Choreutis > Choreutis nemorana. The sequence goes on from OX438598.1 coordinate 10,528,183, forward strand.
AGACATCTTTCATAAATAACCGTCAAATACTAGTTTTACACGCACTGAATGCAGGCTGGCGTTTTTTAAACCGTCTAACGGCGTTTATCTTGAAATTATCGCAACAAGCTTATTTAAAAAACGCGAGAATATGCGTGGAAAAAGCGCTGATCTGATTCAGGTCTGAGTCAGCAGTAAAAAGTAATTTAATGTTGAATATTACATCTTGGATCGTTCGACGTCGAGACTAAATGAGTATTTTCTCGGCAAGCATGCACCGTCAGTCACAGAGTCACTTACCTAATAGGTGAGTTTTTGATCGAGTACTGCATATATAAAAATACCCATACTTGGTGCGATCGTAAAATTTACAATTTGTAAGTAGTAGTTGTTTGTAGTCGAAGATAAAGGCTATTTTGATTTGATTTTATTGGTATATTTTTTAGGGTTCCGTACTCATATTAAGCCTTCGCTGTCCATCCGTTAGTCTAACAGTGGGTTGTATCTCATGAACCGTAACGATTCTTGAAATTTTCAAAGAAAGTCTATTACTTTTGTCGCTATAACAGCAGATATCTACTACCTACCTAAAAATATTAAAATGAAGGGGGGCATTCATTCAAACAAAGTGATTTTTTCGATATTTTTAGCTTGTTCTGGTTTCTTATACGAAATTATCTAAAAAGTACATATTGTTTAAACTTGTATGATGGTAAGAAACCCTTCATCTGTGAGTCTGGATCACACTTGACCAGCTATTTTTATATAGTATCAGTTTAATTGTCTCTCACTAAAGATTAAGTCAGTGAAAAAATCTAACACAATTTTATTAATTATTCGTTACCCATGTCAGTACCAAACTAGCTACCAGTATGTCACACTTAACTGCTTTGGAATTAACACATGAGAATATTTAAGTCTCATGTTACTACAAAAGTTTTGTTATGGACTACATGCAGGTATAATCAAAACTACGAAAAAATAGAGGTTTGTGTCATCGCATCGCACTAAATCATTGTCATTGTTAATGATGTTTGTAGAAACACGATGGGATAGCACCATTTAGTTTTTTTTTTTTAAGTTTCAATGTCATCTGTCAATACACTATAGACAGTTCTCTCATACGGTCAATAAATCTTTTCCTAGTTCATCCGATTAGATCTTATTGTTCATATCAACAAAATTTAATACAACAGTATTAAATACAACAGTTGACAGTTTAATACAACAGTATTAAATACAACAGTTGACAGTTTAATACAACAGTATTAAATACAACAGTTGACAGTTTAATACAACAGTATTAAACAATTCATTACAAATGATAAATGTTGAAATAAATGCCCTTCATTTCCGCACGATATCTTACCAGTAAGTTTCTAAACAGCGTCGTTGTAAATAATCTTGTCAATATTCATTTATTTGAACAGAAGAATGTAGAAAAGCAAGGAATAATATTGTGCGCTTGAATTTAAAATATAAATGAATATCTGTATATTACTAAACGTAAATAGTAAAGCCACCAACCAGCGCAGAATAACAATCAATTAAACATAAATGAGATGCAAGTGAAGAGTTGTAATTATTCAGATAATTTGACTTTTAAAGGATATTATATTTAAATGACTTTTTATAGTTTATAGCCTTTAATAGGTTAATGGGTTGCTAGATCAAAAATGGAGTCAAAAGCTTTGAATATCTACTTCCGATATACTTAAGTTAATATAACACCATTTCTGGCCACGCCATTTTCCTGGCCCGTACTGTCTGCCCAAATGTTCATCGTCATTCTCCGAATCAATTATTTTTTCGTGATCCAAGACAGACTGATGACTTGTCAACGGAAAAACAATCATCAGCCGACCGAAACAGAATTTAAAAAAAGCAAATTAATTCTAAACTTGCCGTGAATCAGTTTGTAAAAAGGATTTTTTTCAATGTGGCTTTAATCCCACCTGATGGTAAAGGATGGTGTGGCGGAAGGTGGGAAGGAAGGTTATAGGATATGAGGCTGGACCAACATATTATAATTATTGATAAGTTAACGAGCTTCAAGAGTCCACAAGATCCACCAAGACTTCTCACTCTTAATTAACCTTGCCGTTCTTCATGCAAATTGGTGGGTATAAAAAACAAAAACAATATATGACATGAACATTAAATCCCTTGTCTTCTTTTATGTAAAATAGAGATAATTTTTGTTTTAATTCGAGGATTTCCATTAGTTTTAATATTGGAATAAATTCGTAACAAAACGGATGTTACACTGGATATTCTATAATTTTACTAAAACTGTAAAAATATATTGGCACGAGACCCTAATCTTCGTCCTGACTGTGAAGTGTCGGATCAGCGTTATTGTGCATTTTAGTTACAAAAGTTGTGATGATCAATCTTGCAACAAGTACATATTGACTGATATCTTGAGTGTCAGATTTCATGTTAACTGCGTCAGAGGTTTTTAAATAGTATTGTTTTTCGTCTGAATCAATCGAGTCACATGTCTCTTATCTCAACGCTTTTAATCCCTTTACTTGTATGAAATAGTTAGAAAACTACTAAATATTCCAAAATGTTATGAAAAACTATTTTTGAAAAAAGCAACTACGAAGGTTTCTTGCCGACTTCTGACCCGTAGATAGCATTCCAAACCGGTGGTAGATAAAAAATTATTTGAATGCACTTGTTTATTTATTTAAAAACATTTTGGATTAATGCTTTTGTAAAATTATTAGATTTGTGAAATAACTAACTGTAAGAACTGAATAAACGTTATTTTAATTTTTCCTCATACCTAGCGTCAATGTAAAGATAAGAAATGAAGAAGCAGTAAATGTCTGTAAACCAAGGTGAAAAATATTTGTCGACTCTGGAGCGAATCATAAAAAGATCTAAGAGTATTAAACATTCCACCTTATCTTCTATTTACTCGTGATAAACGTAAAAAGTATCCTGTTTTCAAAATTCTACAAAAACTATCTGATTCAAAACATTGCTTTCTCTAAATTCATTTACAGATCGTTTAGTTCATAAGCCAACAAGTTTATTGTTCTAGAAATGTTCGTGTCCAAACAAAATTGGGCCTTGATTACTTCGATTGTACTGAGTTTCAATAATTTATTTAACTGTACAATCAATGATTCATGCCTGCACAAGTGTTGCCATTCATATCTCAATGTTTAATGGAAGGCATACGTTTATCGTTCGCATCCATTGTAATTTGTTTTAATTCATTCAATACTTCCATTGTTTTGTCGATCCGAGTAACTTTATATGTCTTATCGTCGGTGTTTGTTTTAGGATTTCCAGATTCACCTTCATTGCCATCTTTGAATTTAATTAACATCGCGTATTTGATTGTTCTTGCTTGTTGATGATATTCATTTGTCATTGCATGTCCTGACGTCAAACTGTCAAACTTGGCGGTTTACACCAGATTTAATTAAATTATTGGTTACAAAGACTAACCAAGAAATATTAGCTTATCACCCAACAGATTTTAATTGATTTCCAAAAATACATTACTAGAAAGTTTGAAAAGTTTTCTTTCTATTATTTTATTTTGATTAGTTCTGTTTTTATTTCTCCAAACCAAACCAGTTTTTTTCTTATAGGAGGAAGTTTGCAACAATATACAGTAAATGGGATTGATTGACAAGTGGCATGCTTGGTTCGTTAGAAACTTTGATGGTGTGCAAAAAAGATTGTCGTGAGGTCGCTTTGGATAATTCGGGGGCAGACAACAGTAGCCGTGAAAGTCGGAGTCGTCATTTTATATAGAGTTCTTGGACCCTTGGACTTAAAGACACTGGAGTCCCCTTTAGGAATGGTACGATCATCAAAGAGTCCATTTATGTCTTAAATAGAAGGTGTGCATATATGTAGAATACTAATACAAGTGAATTTTTGGGTAAAATGTAAAAAGTTATAATATTCATTCGATTTAACTACCTTAAAATAGCTTCAAAAGTATTCAAAAATTTTTGGACCCCTTCCGGAGCCTTGGCCTGGCTTTAAGTTAGGCGGAACTGGGGAGCGAAAGAGAAAACTCGCAAGTCCGACTCCTGGCAAGTGTATCGCTGTCTGTCCGCTGCTCAATTCACTCTGTGGCTGGTTGGAGTGCCTTGCTTCATCAGTGCAATTCAGTTCCGCGCAGGCAGTCGATGTGACCGCACGCATGTCGCGTTACCAATCCCTTTCTAACTTCCAACGTAAATATTGAAATTTTCGAAAACTGTGCTACTGAAGCCGAAGACAAAAGATTATTTTATATAACGATATTTCGATCAGCGAATACAATACAGTGCCGTTAACAAGTGCGCCGTTCAAGCTAATAAAGCCAGACGCGTGGCGAGGCATAAAAACAAATTCACTTGGTCTCTCGAGTGGTCTCCACACAGTAATTAGTTAGGTAAAAGTGAGTGTGTTGTGGACTGTTGATGGTTGAATTACGAGCAAGGTTTGTGTGAGCGCTCTGGCAGCAGGTGTGGAAACTTTAGGAATTCGGATGTTGAAGTTGGTAAGTCGCAAACAAGTTAATCTAAAATGCAACATAACCCGAACAGCAGTTTATTCGATGCTTTACGGTTTGCAGTAGCCCTGTCTTCATCTCGAACTTACATTTTCCAGTTATTCGAACTTCGATTATCGTAAACAGCATTTGGTTTAGTGTTTAGTTTATCTTTATTAAAAAAGCAATTAATATCTGAGGTACCAAGTCTTACCTTACCTATTTATCAAGTTTCGTAAGGTGACGTAAGTGCCAACTGCGGTTTCTTGTAGAAGGACGAGTTTCTTAGTAAGATCCGTGGGTATTTTGAAAATACACATCGAATGTATTAGCTATCAACATCGTGACGTTATGACCACTGAACCACACTGAGTAGAGCTACAAATGAATGACAGATGTTATCTTACTGATATCTGTATTTAGCAGATAATAGAACTAGAAGCATATCAGGCGGTTACGTTACGATATACTTACTTGGAAATTACATTTAATTTGTTACTAAACAGATCTACGCGATAAAGAAATGGAAGCAGTCAATGGTTAATACGTTTATACCTAATATCTTATTCAGCAAATTACATTGTTTGAACGCATTTAATTTAAATTATGTTATTGTTTTGGAATCAACTGCTACCTACTTTACTTTTCTTTGTTATAAATGTATTCCTACGAACTACTTACCTACCTAATGATTCACTTTGGGTTCTTACAATCGTCTCTCAAACATTAAAGAAGTTGTGTGTTGAACTTTTATTATTTTAATGTTAAAGGCAAACAAACTAAGAAAAAATATGTAGGTAGGTTTTGATTCAATTTTACTAGTAAGATATTTGATACTTTTATCCCGAAAACTCAAAATCTTGTAGATCACTCGCAGGGTAAAACAAAGATGGCGAATAGTCGAAAATGTGGCATTTTTTTCAAACTTAGAACTACAAAGCCGAGATGTTTTCAAACCTTTTTTTGTGTTTTGTTGGCTTACGTTTGCACCTGCCATGGTCGACCGTCGTATGTTACAGCTCGCTCTACACAATTTTTTCACAGCCGACGAAAACAAAACACGTTTCGGTGTTTCCTTCACAACTCAAAGATCAGTTGTTGACCTGCACCATTGTTTTTTACCACAATTATCTGTCATTATTTTCATGACCTTTCCGTGTATTTGTTCCTTTTTTGTGCAGCTGTGTTGATTAAAATAAGTAATATTGACACATGCCACGAATACATATATAATCACTACTCATATATTCTACACATATATCACAGGAGGGCGTTCCGGACGTTCCAAAAAGTTTCGCTGATTTCTGTTCCATTGAAAACTCTAACCTTCCGAATTATATTGTAAATCTAAAAGTACTAAATCTACAAGTTGGGTTGATTAAATTTGGCTAATTGCATTATTTGGGTTAAATTTTGCACCAGAGTTAGACTATAGTCTCGGTTAATTACATAGCACACTTTTTATCCCAAAAAAACTACAATTCCCGAGCCGGTTCACGCGATCAAAATCTAATATGTAGTCTGTAATTTTATCGGAATTAAAATTATCCTGTGATTACCGTTCATTAATGCGATATATTTCAGTAATTGTTCTAAATTATGTACTGATTACAGTTTTCACTTTCCAGCTTCCACTTTCGAAGATTTGCTCCATTTACCTATTTGTGTTGTATTTTTAAGACGTCGCGTGCGATCGAGTTTGCCGCTGAAATAGTGGTAAAGATAGTCGCACACGAACACAACATTCCAGTAATGACTGTCGTGATTTCTTCTACATTAATACTTGAACATACAAGTTTTAAGAAACAACATTTAGTAGAGCAAGGAAAGTTCTCGTCAAAATTTTATAGAATACTTTTAACCCTCAACCGCTTAGATATTTTGTGTGTATTTGTAGTGTTCATTTCTTATTTTGCATCGTATTTATGTCATTTATCTGATAGGCGCGTATGCGTTACTTAATAGGAAGACAGCAGCAGTGATAGTTCAACTATCTCCTCTACTGTGTAAGTGTGGAACGTTCATTAGCTAACGTATCGCTACATTAATTGTCGTTTTACAATGCAAGTTTCTCTCTTAATACTTTTCTTAAATCTTTGTAATTAGCAATTATTGCTTCATTCAGCTATGATAGGATTTCATTAAGATTTTCAGCGCTTTATCGCTTTGGATTTTTTAGCCGGCAAACAAGATAGAATTAAACAGAAAAACTTAGAACAAATAAAATTAATAACCCTAGATTTTTTTTATTTAAACAGTTAATCGAACTAGTTTAGCCGCGCAGGTTTGCCTTGAACTTCGTAATCCTTCCGCTAATCTACGAGTATAACTAGTTTAATAAACGCTCTTTTACCTTCATTACCTACTGATAAACCTGTATGTTTATGCAAAACGCTTCCGTGGCTAACTTAATGTAACAAAAATCAAATAACGCCCCCTTGCGTAAGACAGGGTCAGAAAAACTAGCACCATTTAGGTTAAATACATGCATAACATCAACTCACGCCGTAATCCCTCGAGGGGGTTGGCAGAGGGGTTACACAGCGCATTTCGTATGTTTATGTTGAGTACCAGTGTGACAGATTGCGAATCTGTCGCCACTGTCCGGGCACAATGATGAACATAGTAGCTACAATTTACGTCAACCCAAGACTCGAACCCTCGACCTGTCGGGACGGTCGGTTATATATGTTTGATGTTATGTATCTTCATAAAATAATTATATATAAAATATATATAACTGAAATTAATTGTTAATGAAGACAATAAAACATGAGTCCAACAAATAGAAACTTTATCAATATTAAATAGTATTCACTGTAAAAATCTAATAACATTATGTACGTACTTAATTTAATAATGCCTATTTTTATTATGTAGTATCTACTATATATTTACATAGATATAAGAATATAATCGGATTAATGTAATCCATTTAATATATAATTCGACTTTGTTTTTCCAAAATAGAACCAAGGTTATGTATTGGACCTGCGAGTACATACAGATGCCTACTTACGGTAATACATAAGGCATATATTTAATTTGTTATGTTTGTAGTAAACACCTGTTACACTTATATTTATAAACTCATTTCCTGATTAATGTTATGTAGTTCTTATCTTATTCAATTTTAATTTAATTGGAATCGATTTACCTCGGTGGCGCAGTGGTAAACAGCCGACTGTTACGCCAGAGGTTCCGGGTTCGAATCCCGAGCGGGGACCGAACTTGGTGTTATTTGCAAGACGATTGTTTCGCTTAGCGGTCATGGATGTTGTTTTCTTATCCATGTAGTATATACCATATGGTTGCGTAGTGTCTGCGATACAAGATTATCTGAGTGCAGGGTTGAGTCAATGTGTGTGTATTGATGTGGTTATTATTTTTATTTTATTTAATTAGGAAGAATTTAAAAAAATCACGTAAATCTAAAGTTCAGCAGATTCGTTTTAAATTTGTAAATACTTGTTGGGAAAATTAAAATAAAATCATTTTTTTGATATGGTATTTCATAAATTTAATTATTATTCAACCTTTTTTATTTGTTCGCCTTTATGGTAGATTCTGTGCCTTATTATAATATTAATGACATCTCTTAAATCTGACAAATAAACAATTTATCTGTTTTCATGTAACGAGTAACGCTACCACTAAATATCCGTCGCATTGAAAATTTTGCACAAATCCGTTTAAATCAATACGAAGATAAATTTCTTTTTCTGACAAAAATATCTAAGAATCCGGACCTTAGCCACATAGGCATGTTAATTGATCATATGACAAAAACTAAATCAAACTTTACTTCAAAGAGAATAGGGTTTAATATCGTTGTTTCTAAACGGTATTTCTGGGATGAGGAATGTCGCTTTGTAATCGCTTATTTATATAAAACGAGATTGTAAAGAATTTCTTTAGTTATCTAGCTTTACGTAAGCAAAGGCTCAAAAACGTGAGACATTGAGCCTTCCTTTGCTGAGATTGAGAGAGCAATACAAAAAAAAAAAACTAAAAAGTCAATAAAATGTAATTTAATTTCGGTGGACGTGGTAGCTAAGTTTTTTACGTGCCTTGGTTAACCGACCGACCCGACAGGTCGAGGGTTCGAGTCACGGGTTGCCGTACATCGTAGCTGCCATGTTCCTCATTGTGCCCGGATAGTAACGACAGATTTTCAACCTGTCACACTGGGAGTCAACATGAACTTGCGAAATGCTGGTTTTAACACCTCTGCCTACCAATCTCGAGGGATAATTACGGCGTGAGTTTATTTCGTAAACAAAATTACATTCAGAACCATCGAAGCCTGACTACAGGTAAGGTCTGTTCTTAAACTATAGTTCTGAATACCCTAGACGACAATATTGACACTATGAAGTCTGAAATTATGATACTTCAATTCTACTTGGTTTACAAACATTATAAAATACTAAAAATAAAATAATAATTCGCTGTTTTACAGGAGTCATAGAACTTCATTTAACCTAAAAACTTGTATTCGTTAAAAAAACCTGGGTTTTACCGAGTAATTAAGTGTGTTTAAAGATTGCGTGGCCTGTGTGATGACATACTGGAGTTCGTTTTAATAGTTTTAATAGTCAAGCGGCATGTGTTTACTCAACAAACGACCTAAACGCCAGATTAAAGATCATTGCAGTATTAACTACTGTTGCTACAGCAAAATTTTATGGGATTATTGAACTACCCTCGCTCTTTATTAACCCCTAACAATATAAACATAGCAGTATATATACAAGTATTTAAGTATTACTTGTTTTTATTCCTAATCGACGAGTCGAACGAATCGACAGCTTTACCGAGACTTTTATTAACCGTTCCCTATACAATCGATCAGACTATATAAGTAATACATAATCCACATAATTATATGCATAATATGATAGGGTTACCATCCAAAGGTCGAGGCTAGGTTACACAACCTTGGCCCAGTTTGGGTGTCTAGGTTTAGCCAAGGCTCGGTTGCTCAGTCTTGGCCCAAACCTGGGTCATCATTGGAATGGCCAAGTCTGATAGCCCGGTTGTGGCCCGGGCAAGGGACAATATATGATGGACTTACAAATTATGTCCCAGGTATGGCCCCGTTGTTCAACTCTGGGGATTCCTGTATAAGTATAATGCGAAAGTGACATCATTATCAAAGATACCTTGAAAACGTGCATTTGTAATTAGCAATACCATCTAGCAAAATTTACGTACTTATCATGTACCTCTGTTACAAATGATTAAAATGATAACTCTGCCTACAAAAGAGGCTGTGCTGAAGTTAAGCTTCACACAATGTGTCACTAGTCATTCACTGACACGAAATTTCGGAAGTATTAGGAAGGTAGCATGCGCGACTGTCACTCATCGCAAACGTCAACAATTTACGTCAAAAAATTATGCGTTGTTTGATTTTGACATTTAATAGTTTTATTCCTACACGTACAAGTACCAACTCAAGAAAATACGTGTAGATAGACACACCGAAAGATGCGTTAGGTATGCTACGTATTTATGCTGGCATATTTCAGTATGCAGTCCATACCAGCATAGCATATGCAGCCACATTACATAGGTATGACAGTATAGCATATGCTATACATATTTCGATGTCGCAACTGCGTCCGTTGTACAGCGACCTATTAAACAATGCGATATGCTATCACATTTCCAAAGGAAGTTAATTGAAATAGATACTTTTTAATCTAAGGAGTGCTTGTTTGTTTTAGACAAAAGATAACCTCAAAATATACTTTTAAACTGCGCAATCTTAGATAGATACCGAGTTAGAATTGTCAGTAAAATATGAACAGAAACAACCGAATAGCCTAATATTACAATACTTTATGTAATGTCTGGTAAATAAATTAAAAATAAGCGAGACATATTTACATAATGATATGTGTGTGCGTATAATTCATTAAAAGTTAATTCTTGTCTCGTGAATGTAGGTGATTTGATTCACTTTCGCCTCTAATATTTAACTGGTGGCTTCATAACTTAGTAATTAGGTGGCGACGCGAGATTACGAGATTACTGCTATGAACGTTGACTGAGTTTTAATTTAAGCACTGATTAATAATGGAGATTTAGAGAGCATAGCTCTTCCACGTAGATCGACACAAAACATCTTTGGTAAATTGACGATTAAAAATCTTTGGTTGTAAACGGTTTTTTTTTTGTAAAATTTGCAATAGCTTTAGGTAAAAACTGGATGTCGAACAAGTACAAAATGAACTACGATCCAACAAGAAGAAATGACAATGATATCCCAATCAGTGTTAGAATAAAAATAAACATGGCAACAAAAGCTTGAGCTGGAAGCTTTTGAAAATAAGTTCGTTGGAAGTCTAAAATAGAGTTGGCATTTTAAGTGAACTATTGAACGGTCAAGCGAGGTGTTCTGCAATACTTCGCTGCATACCATCACGTTGGATGCTTCACTGCAGTTATACTAAACTAGCCAATGCTACTACAAATAGCAACAAACTGACAATGCAAATAGCTTGGTTTTACATCTTAATATAGAACTAGAACGAAGCCATGCCAAAAAGCAGACGTGGAATGTAATATGCAGAACAGAAAATAAATACTTTCCCTTCCCTCCACAACTAACAATCTACTACAAATACATACTAAACAAAAAACTAATATAATATTTGTATCTCAACTTTATCTAATCGTTTCACATTCCATTCATAATCCAAAAACAATCACAATTAATACGCGTTACCTAAAACAATGCTGATAAACGGTTAATTAATTTAAAAATTTCCGATTCAATCTACGAAAAGATGATCTACTAACGCCTTACTAATTTTATCTTTTCCTATGTATTCGACAGTAAAATAATTATCTTAGAATATTTATCATTGCTTAGTACACAGAGTACAACACATACCTGATGGCTTAAAACCTCTTGAACTTCTAAAAGCGAACTCCTTATACATTTCCTATAACTATACAACAGTATCAAGCAATCGTGGTACTTCCAGAACGGTCAGAATTGGGAGAAACCAAAACAAGTTTCGACATAACCTCTAACGAGACACAGTCTATTTGTCACGAGACAATAAACTTGCGCAACTGTCATTAGGCTGCGCGTGCTCAGCCCCTGACAATATCGACAGATAATCTTGAAGGCAACGATCTATTAAGGGCTCTGGACGAAAAAATCGTTAAAGAAATACCTATTTAATGTACTTTAGGAAATGACGAAAGAAGAGAGTAGACAGATAAGAAAATGTTGAATTGTAATCTTTTTTTTGGGGCACCCCCGCCACTCTGTCTCACCACTACTCCTGTTCACTAGGATCAACAATGGCATCTTTTTATAGAATAATAAACGAATAATTCAGCTGTGCAATGACGTACAGGCTGGGACCGGACACCCTACCGGCTGTCTTGGGATCTGCTACGAACTAGGAGAGAGGAGAGAAGAAATAGAAATAGGCAAGTTTGAAGCGGTTTCAGACTTCCCTCCCAGCAAAGCGGAGACAGCAATGGAAACGGACCAGAGAACAGCTAAAGAGGCGTCTTCTGACCGTCAAAACACCACGGCATGCCGTTAAATAACAGGGGAATAAAAAGGGTAAACGCTTATCTATTATAAGGTTTCAAATCAAAAGTTTGTAATTGTTATAAGGAATGTATTAGAATAAGTATCGGACGACAGGATAATATTGAAGCCGACTTTAGTCTTAGGATCAGTTGAAAAAATTGTCAACGATATACAGATATGGAAGATATTCTAGTGGAAGTGACGAAAGAAACCTGTATCAACAATAGCTAATATCTTCTATTACCGCTATCAATTGCAATAACAAAGTTGTATGAATGTTTGCAAGGTTCCATATTAATTAAGAAAAATTAAGATTACAAGAAAAGATTACTGCAGTCATTTATTACATCTCACTTGTAGGAGACTATTCAACTCATGGTAAAAACGAATTCTGATCTATAAAAGCTTTAGTTGAAGAAATTGTTGAAGACATGGAATGTTTGAGAGGAAGCCATGGATGATATGTAGACAAAAATAAAAGCACGAGTGGGGAAAGGAATTCGAAATTAATGGACTGTCAACGGTATACATACTTTCAAAGGAAAATGATGGAGATGACGCCAGGAATTCATAAAAACAACAGCATCGTTAAGAACATGACTCAATTTATATCTATTATTAAATGTTTCTAATGCTTAAACTCAACAAGGAAATAATAGCAACATTTTAGAGAGAGTGATGTAGTTCGATTTAGATTAACGAGGCATCAAAATCCAAAATCTTCGCACTTGACAAAATGCTAAGAAAACGTTAAAATTTGATTAAACATAAAGTAAAAGAGGAAAATACGCAAAAAACCCGTAAAAATAACAAACAATGCTAACAATTATTTCAATAACTACATTGATAGGTAAAAAGCTATTTAACGTTGTGTATTCTGTAATCCGTACCAAATATTGTCTGATGTCAAGCAAATAATACATTTTACTACACTGGGAATTCCTTATGAATACGAGTATGTGCTATTTTACATAGTAGTTAATTATTTTGAGTAGGTTTTCGTATATAAACAGCAACACAGCAACCACTGCTATTACATGGTATATAACAATGCTTGTGCAGTCCATTGTAGTAAGCCGACCTGCTTTGATCTGATAACTACAATAATGATGGTAGATCTACTTATATACCCATTCATTATTATTTATACTAACCACCATCTAACTTAAAAAGATGCAAGAGTCTTTTCAAATGAGACAGAAAAAAAAGACAATGTATGTTTATCATTTTGATTCACTCTGAAGAGATCGACGTTTTAATAAATACTTTAAAAAACAAAATTATACATTACATCGAACGAATGATATATCAAATAATAAACCCAATTCATTACAACTAATTGTAATAAGTTTTTTGATAACACTAGTTAATGACACCTCTATTGCATACTCCATGATTACATATCGCAAGAGTGCTAGCTCAATGAAACCATCTAATGGACAATTGCAACCTAATCTAGATAGTAATCAAACATCAAAATGAGATACGATCTAAATGTCAAAATCGATATAAAAATCGAAAAAAGTGTTACAAAAAGGCCAGAAGGTGAAACAATCGTCTTAGCCCTTACTCCGTAGAGAATAAGATTGGAAATCATGTGGTTTTTTCTTACATTTTAAAGGCTACTAAAATAGTAGAGTTTCTTTTCAAAATCGTGCATCACTCGATTAGATTTGTGAATGATCGATGAGTTGGTTACGAGTGGTGACGTTAAGAGTTATGGCCCTTTTTGAAAGTAAACCAGTTTATGAATATATATTTACGTTAGTTTACATAAGAATAGATAAGAAGATCAAGTGTTACTCTTACATAAAATTTAGATCTACCTGACAATCTTTACAAAACCTAACAAAATAATACCCTTAAGTTTGAATAGTACTGTAGATGGCAAGGCTAAATTGAATAGTTTACGTAATAATTTCAGATGAGAATATATTCTTGTTTCATATTTTTAGAGCGCGGTTTTCAGTAGTCATGTTTTAGGTTTTTTTTTAATCCCATACTCTTTCTTTTAAAAACTATTAGTCTATTACTTAATTATGTTTACCTGTAAAGGATGTTTCGTTATTCTTATATCTATTTCTTAGATGTTTTGAAGCCGATGGTGTTGTAGCATTAAAAATAAATAACTTATTGTTTTTCACTGGCAGTTTGCGGGCAAAATTAAGTTGAAAGTATTTCTCAGTAATATGCGTTATTCAATAATATGTTTTATTAAATATAACATTTATATTATCACCATTAAAATTGAAAAGGCAACATGTTGTAAACTACAAAAGAAAAATGGCGCTTCTATGAAACTTTTGTTTGTATTACTTAGTGTTGTTTTAGCTGCAGACATTAAGTAAATGTACGAGTACATATATATCATAGGTATACAAGAAGTTTATAGTATATAAGAAGTTTGTATGTAGAGAGAAAAAGCAAAGACTGGCAGACAAATTCTACAATTTCGCAGAAAACACAAACATTTGACGACCTCTGTGGCGCAGTGGTGTAAACAGCCGACTGCTACGCTAGAGGTTCTTGGTCCGAATCCCGGCGGGTGTTGGACTTTGTGTAATTTGCAAGACTCATTGTTTCGCTTACCGGTCTTGGATGTTGTATTCTCATCTATGTAGTATATAGTTGCGTAGTTCCTGCGACACAAGATTACAGCTTAATGCCAGGCTGAGTCAATGTGTGTGTCGTGATGTGATTATCATACAAGATTAAGGCCGTTTTCGGATATGTCGGTACGGTATAGATGCAGAATCGGTACTCTTGGCGTACGAGGTACCAAAAGCTAAATGCTAAGCGGCTAATTTCTTTGGACCGTTCCTGTTTGTGCGATACCTACTCAGAACCGCGCTCACCGTACCAATGAGGAACGCTTCATAGAAACATAAGCGACCAGGTAGCTTTTGATACTGTGTAAAACAAGAATAGGGATTCCGCGTGAATACTCAGAGGCTTTTAAATCTTTGGCGCTAAGGGTAATTTTGCTTTGCCGCCGATAAAGTATTTTACTTAATAAAGACGTCATGTTTGAAACTCTTTTATAGATCGACTTAGGAATAATTTTATGACATGCAGATGGCGTTTAACATAAATTAACATAACAATTGCGATACATCTTTGACTCGGTTATATAAATTCTGCCTACAAGTTGAATAATACGTGACGATAGTCATGTATGGTGTTACTAATGATATTATTTGCAAACTCTGTTGATAAGTCTGCCTGTTTGCTCAGGGCGAGTCTTCAAATAAAGATAGGTGTATGTTAATATATTCGCACCTTAACACGATTCGGTCACTTTCATTCGGGATTACTCGGCCACCATCGCTCACACGACCTTAGCCTGAGAGAGTGAGACGGGAAATAACCTAGAGAGATAGTTTTTTTGGGTTACCTCACGTGCGGATTAGGAATAAGATAGTTCTGATGTAAGACAATTGAATATTAGTTCGAAATAAAGGACATTAAGATTACATAGGATAATTATATTATAAGGAAATAGGTGATGTTAGCAATTAATTAAACGATTTTCCTTATATAAAGTTATTAGGCAAAAAACAAGCTCAATCATTTTTAATATTAATTAATTGAGTCACTTGTCTTTGTTATAATTACATTGTTATTTTTAATAAAATACGGATTGAGTTTTATAAGGTTTTGGCCTTTTTGAGTAGTGAAGAGTGTAATTCTTTTCGAGACCATTACGAGAAGTTAAGCTGTTTTAGTTATCAAGGGTTATATACAAACAGACATTTGCATGGGTAATTATGTCTTAATGTAATAGTATATAAGTAAGCGAACTGAGCCTGAGAGAAATTCTAGACTTATGTTAAATTGTGTAAATAAGCCGTGCCCATGTATGTATTACATATATAGGTACCTATATACTATATTGCTATTATGGGCGGTGAGTGAGATTACAATTATCTATCCGTTTAGCACTAACTCACCTAATGACGCAAATGGATATAATGTTGAAATAGCCTCAAATTTAGCCTTGGCATTAAATTATCTTATATTCTTATTACATATGTACTATTTCTTGATACTGTTAGGCAGGTCACAGAAATGTTTAGATTTATAAATATTTCACTTTAATTCGTAGACTATTACATAAGCTGTATCACATTCTCTCACCCTAGACGATAAGATGTATTATTAATGTTTTATTTAAATGTTTAAGAAAAAAAAATGCTATAAACAAATTACAAAATCTGGGGTTTCTTGCCGGCTTGCTTCACCAACTTTAATTTTTCGTTGAGGTCAAGCCAATTTTAAGAAAAAAAAAATGACGATATGAAGAACTTTTTTTTAAGTTTGTTGAATATCTTATATGTACTTAAAATTCTCGTGTCACAATGTTCGTTCCCGTACTCCTCCGAAACGGCTTGACCGATTCTCATGAAATTTTGTGAGCATATTGAGTAGGTCTGAGAATCGGCCAACATCTATTTTTCATACCCCTCAGTGATAAGGGTCGTCCACCCTTAACATTTTATTTATATGGCAAAACAACGTTTGCCGGGTCAACTAGTAGTTATTTAATTTTCTTGTTTTAAATCAATTCAGATATTTTTAGTAATGCCAGTGATTTATCCGTTATCTCCCCATTGTGGCCCTGTCGTTTTCTTTTTGGGAAACAGATTTCATTCCCATTCTAACAGTAAACTTGATGAGCAGTAGTAATAGCTTCTTCGAACTTAATTAAGGATCTTAATAATACATACAAAAACTTAAACTCACGCCGTAATTAATCCCGCGAGAGGGATAGGCATAGGTGTTAAACACCACTTTTAGCCTGGTCATGTGGAGCCCCAGTGTGACAGGTTCCGAATCTGTCGCCACTTTCCGGGCACAATAAGGAACACAGCAGCTACAATGTATGGCAACCCGAGACTCGAACCCTCGACCTATCGGATCGGGTCGGTCGGTCAAATCGGTCTTAATTAATGAAGGTTTTATTACCAACATGGCCTTTATGCCTTGACGGTTATTTATTACATAGTGTTATATACAGACATCACTCACATTAGCTCATGATTGGCATATAATATGCATTTCTCAATACATAGCCGAGATTATGATAAAGTGTAGTACACAGTGTTGCAATGAGAACAGGGTATTGTGTGTCCCTCAGAGATTGTCTTTCGCAAAGCTGACTGCGTCTGTGCATTATCATTTTTAGGGTTCCGTATTATAAAGAAAACCCTTAAATTCATCTCGATCTTTAATTCTATACTTCATGGGCAAAAAAGCTGGTTCTCCTGATGGAAAGTGATACCGCCGCCTATTAGCACACAATGCCGTTTGTGTCTGGAACGCCAAGAGCAGCGCCAATGCGTTGCCCATGTAGAGGTAAAGATGTGATAGCTCTCGTGTCGGTAATTATACTGGCTCTCCAGCTGACACAGCGAACTGCTTCACGTTGGAAATAGTAAAGAGGGTGGTACCAACCCAGACGATCTCGCACGTAGATCTACCACCAGTAAACCTGTACTTGTATGTTTATGGTTTTTTGCTACCGATTTCGTGATATTTTACCGAGTACATTTGTTTCCAGGAATCACCGGAGGTAAGGATGGCGCCACTGCCGCGTGCCCCGGACCCCAACACCCTGGCCGCTTACTGGGCTGAGTATGAAGACCTGTGCCGGCAGATTGGACAAACCACACATGATGACGAGGATAACCATTATGAAGGTAAGGGGCCGTTTTTTTTTATTTCTCCTTTTGGTATTAGCAGGAAAAGTACGATATATAAACGCGACGTAGCTCACGGGGAGATACTCGTGTTCTACTGTCTCTGTCACTGCAAGGAAGCCCTTCACTCCTTAGGCACACACCCGCCACTCTGCCCCACCACTGCAACTCCTGTTTATCAGGATCAACGGTGCCTTCCTTTGATCGAATAATCAACGAATAATGCAGCTGTGCAATGACGCACAGGCTGTGCCCGGACACCCTAGCGGCTGTCTTGAGACCCGCAACGAACTTAATCAGAAGAAATAGGAGGTAGTAAGAATGCGGTTTTGAGTGCATGTCGCGAATTTTGTTTTGGATAAAAAATCTATCTAAAGTCGTATGAAGAAAGTGATTCTTATTTAAACAGATTTACTAGTTGAAACTGTTAGTTTTACTTAAAATTATTATGAAATTTTACTGAAAAACATCTAAATATAAAATTTACGTTTAAAATAAGCTACATGCAAACGAATTGAGAACTTCTCCTTTTTTTGGAGTCGGTTAAAAAGAGAACAATTTCGTTTACTTGTATTTTTCCATTCAAATT
Organism: Choreutis nemorana; assembly: GCA_949316135.1. NCBI lineage: Eukaryota > Metazoa > Arthropoda > Insecta > Lepidoptera > Choreutidae > Choreutis > Choreutis nemorana. The sequence goes on from OX438598.1 coordinate 10,546,524, forward strand.
GTGTCGTAATAACTTTTTAAAATAAACACTGTATCAATGCAGTGTATTTTTCTGAAAAAGCAACGAACGTTATCTAAAACTGATTGCATGTTTGCACTGAGAGAATTGTCGGCAAATATATGATTTTGCAATTTTTATTGCGAACTTGATTACCGATAACACTGCAAACTGCGCCTGTGTGCGTAACTCAATATTACTACACTTATCACAGTTTGTTTACACTAGCTAGTAATTATTTTTTATCTCGACAAAAAAATATTAAAATTAAATAGTGTTTTTTAGGATATCAGTATTACTGTACTTTTTCGCCAGATGTTACCTTAGGTGACGATGTGATCGTAGGTCCTAGCCTAGAAAATTACTATTTACTTTCTTATTTCACCTAATGTTACCTAAAGTCACGACGGCAGAGACGACACGGCCGTAGGTGCTTGCCTAGAAAATGCCTATCTGCCTGTGAGTTGAATAGATCCAAGTTGTACTTCTCAGGGAACACTTTATACTAACTTACCGTATACTTAAGATTCATATTTACAAACACGATTTAATTTGTCGCTACACTTAATGAAGAGATATATTTTTAATTGTTACAGACATTTTAAATTTTTCAATTGTTTATGAACGGCAACACCTTTCGATGCGTTCATTGCCTTTTTCTTTTACAATAAAGTTATGATTCTAAAAATAATGTGTAATCTATAGGAGCATTAAAATAAACCCGTTTAAAAATTACTCGTTCAATGGTCTAGGAAACATTAACAACGATATTTATTACTCGCATTCAGAAAAGGAAACACGGCGGATTTCCTATCTTCTGTGTGTTCCTCCCACAGTATTGTCAATAAAAACAATGATTGATGGTGTATTGATAGGTCTGTTTAGTTAATTGTGAGAGCTAATGTTTTATGAGGTACATTAGTTATTGCTTCCTTATTTACCTATAAATCAATTTTAAATTAGAATTTGACACATAACATTAACTCACGCCGTAATTAATTTCATCAGAGGGGTAGGCAGAGTTGTTAAACACCGAATTTCGCATGTTTATGATGTGTCAATTGTGTCCCAGAGTGATAGGTTGGGAATCTGTCGCCACTATATGGGCACAATGAGGAACATGGCAGGTACCAATGTACGGCAACCCGAGACTCGCACCCTCAACCTGTCGGGTCGGGTTGGGATTTTTAATATACCCATGACCCATGGACAAAATTACGGGAACGACTTAAAATATAAAAATTTTCCTTTTTCCTGTCAAAATCAATGCTTTTTGGACATCTTTTGAACTGGTTTTTAAATTAACGAATAGTAAACAAAATTAAATTAATAAACTTTATTAAGTACCACAATTATTATTGTCCATAAAATCTTATAAATGACTTTTTTGCGTTCCTATAATTTTGTCATTGAGTATGTATTTCAACTGACTCAAGATCATTCATCTGTATTCTATTGTGCAAAGATAAATATAAGCACATATATATTAAACGTTATGTTTGTTTTACAATTCACGAGGAGCATAGTAAACAAACGTGGACGGACGGACAGAACATGCCGTGTGAAGGTCGCTGACGACAAATGTCGCTAATACGATATCGCCTTGATCAGTATTTACTAGAATTACTGGACATTACTTGAGGTTGACTGGTACTTCGAAAGTGTTGAATAGTGCCACTTTACAGCCATTAACGTATTGTCAGTTTTGGACCTCAGGGGGGGTTAGGTGGATTTCCAATCTTGTAGACTTGCGACCTTACGACCTTGTAAGGGCTGCAGCGAGCTTGATTCCGATTGGAACTATTTGCCAGGTCTATTTTTTTTTTCACACCCGTCACTCTGTCCCACCACTGCAACTCCTGTACACCAGGATCAACAGTGGCGTCCTTTGATTGAATAATCAACTAATAATGCAGTTGTGCAATGAAGCACAGGCTGTGCCCGGACACCCTAACGGCTGTCTTGGGACCCACAACGAACTTAATCAGAAGAAATAGGAGGAAGTAAGAAAGCGGTTTCAGACTTCCATCCCAGCAAAGCGGAGACAGCAATGGAAACGGCCCAGAAGCCAAAAAACTAAGGGGGAGACAGTGAGGAGACGCCTGACCGTCAAAACACCACGGCAAGCCACTAACAGGGGATAAATTAAATACTAACCTAAATCTTACATCAGTACTATTGATGACAAAGCTTCTTAAAGGCATTGCCAGGTCTATATCCAACAGTGTTTTCGGCTGATGACGTTTATGGCCAGTCAATTACAAAGCAAGCTAAGAGCTTCGTGAGGTTGCCGCTTTCATCTTTTTAAGAATTGGAACTCTCTCCGGCGGATGTAGTCCCCGAGCATTTCATTAGCGCTTCTTCAACTCAAATACATTTCTATAGCGTATTCCACTTTCGGAATCGTCTTCCATCAGTGAGATTGTGACATAGACTTTGATTTTCATCAGATTTTCCTTCAGATCGAGAATTAAATTGCAGCTCACAAATCACAAGTGACCTAGATTAAACCTAGAATAAAACCTCCAAGGGATAGAATAAAACTAAAAAGTCCAGGGGTCCATATTTATTGAGTCTAATAAATCCTATAACTCATGTTGTAAAACTTTTGATCGGAAGTCGAAACTAATTAAAATGCGGCACGTAACTGATCAAAGAAATGTAAAAGCTCAGTACAATAACCAAGAACAGCGTTTGGCTTCTAACAAATCATTCCAATGTGTCTCCAACTGTTGTGTCTATTGAGACTGTTGAACTGTTGAATAAATGATTCATAATTTACTTATAAAATAAATGACTCAAAATTTACTTTTAATTAAATGATTCATAATTTACTTAAAAATAAAATTAATAATATAATAAAATTAATTTATATTAATCAGACATATTATTTTTAAAATCAACCGAAAGATGCTAACTTAACAGTAAAACTCTTTAAGACAACCTGTTTGCTCTGTTTAAATAAAGTTTATCAAAAATAATTCGCAATTTCTTGTTTCGCATAGTCCTAAACCAGTATCTTTTGATAAGACAAAATGACTTGTAAATTAATAGTTAAGGAAGGAGTATGTTTAGTGTGGACTAAAAGTTTCGTAGCGTGGACAGGTCCGGCAGGCAAACGGAAAAAAGGAAGACCTCGTAAAAGATGGGAAGACGAGATTATACACACGGCGGGACCAAATTGGATGGAAATAGCGAACTCACGAGAGGATTGGCACAATTTGGAGGAGGTCTTTACCTGCAAAAGGGTTTATGCAGATTAACAAACAAAACTTTTCATTTAAAATACTAACACTAACTACTACAAATACTAACATAAGTACTTTAAAGAAAAACTACTAACAAACTATGTTCTTATGTCTTTGCAAGAAATAGCCTATTTTATTTTTATTTTTTATGTTTAGTGTATTGTAAAGCCGCTGTTCTCGAGCCCCATTGGCAATAGCGTAGTTGTGGTTGTGTTGCTGGGGCGCAGGCGCAGGGCCCGCATTCCAAACCAACTGGTTTTCGTTCAAAACCTGCGATTTCGCCGAACTCATGCAATTTCTCAACGAAAACCTCTAAACCTTTCCCTCTGTTCAGCAGGTTTCGCGTAACTGTTGTGTATTTGTATTATCTTCTGTATCCTTTGTGCGTTTTTGCTAATTGTTATAATAATAATAGTAATCACGACACACACATTGACTCAGCCCTGCAGTAAGTATCGTAAGAACTTGTGTCGCCGGAACTAAGCAACGATATGGTATAAACTACATAGATAAGAATACAACATCCAAGACCGGTAAGCGAAACAATGCGTCTTGCAAATAACACAAAATCCCGCCTCCGCCGGGATTCGAACCCGGAACCTCTAGCGTAGCAGTCGGTTATATATTTTTGGTATTTATTTGAAATGTTGGAGAGGCCTATGTCCAGCGGCCTAAGTACACTTGTTTCGATGGAAATCAAATGAGTCCTATATGAAAAATAAAATAAATTAGTAATGATTTATAAATTTTGGTCCGGTTAAGATTCTGCCAATGACTGACTAAATATTATGCGAATGTGTTGTACCGTAACATTTATTGGATTTAATACCACTGGGACTTTTATTATGAGCTTCCAATTTGCCATACATCCCCTATAGTGAGACGTGTTGTTAACTTACAACGATTCGTCATACATCTACCTACGTGCAAACGTTAAAGCGTTGTGTGTTCGTTCATAATGATATGTGCTTTAAGGAAAAGTACAGTCAGCAGAATTAATTTCTAGTAAAAAATCTTGGTAGAAAATGTGGTTATGTTTTTTTATTTATTTACGTACAAATTTAAAATGGGATCTTTATTAGAATTGGCCTGGCAGGTTAATGTAATAAAGTATTTATGTAGAAAGGTTGCTGTATCGACAATATATGACTCAGCCATAACACCGAAAAAAAAATGAAATCAAAGAAAATCAAGTTTCATGTGAGTGTAGATGTAAACAAGTTGTGTTAAATATTTTTCCCTTAAGTGTATTAATCCAAATAAATAAAATAATTTACATTAAAAAAAAATGTAAACAGTTTTTTTCTATCCGTACTTTATTACACGCAAGTTGTGGCAATAAGTGCCACGGTATGGTCAGATAACGGCACAGTAGAATCTGGAGAACTAGGCTTATCTACCACATAGGTCTTTGAAGTACGAATGTCCTACCTCCGAGATAGGTCCTGTAAAATTTATATGTTTTTTCCAAGACTACCGGTAGCTAGAGTAAATAAGAGGTAGGCAGATTTGGCTAACTACTTCGTTGACCTATGAACTGCAAGTTTGCTCTATAACAGTAAAAAAGTTACTATGAATTTAGATTCGTTACAAATCTATATATATTTTTTTAAATATTGATGTCTGTTTGATTCTTTGGTCTTCTGTGGAAAATAAGGTGTATGTGTGTTTATTTGTCACCCTTGTCAAAATTACACACATTGGCTCAGCCCTGCACTAAGACATAATCTTGTATCGCAGGCACTAAGCAACGATATGGTATGAACTAGATGGGAATACAACATCCATGACCGGTAAGCTAAACAATGCGTCTTGCAAATAACACTAAATTCCGCCTCCGCCGGGATTCGTACCCGGAACCTCTAAAGTAGCAGTAGGCTGCTTACACCAACTGCTACATAGGTCGTCATATTATTAACAATGTATTTTAAATATACTATTAAGTAAAACACTAATTATTTCGCTATTACCCTAATTAAAAGCATACATTATGAAATCTTTTTAAAACGTTGTGAAAGATAATTTATTACGAAGCCGCATGATTGATCACTCAACTGTGATCGTTAGCTTGGCATTGAGATGCAAACTCACTTATTAGCATAAAGCGAAATTAAATAAATAGCTATTTAAAGTTTCTTTAGTTTTGCGCAATGACATACCTACTTAGCTTTTATAGCTGATTTAAATGTGTTCGCTTTGGCGCAGCGGTAACGTCCGCGCGCGCATCTTACGGGAAAGTGTTATGAACGGTATATTTTATAGCAAGCATTCGAATCACAAGGACCTGGTATTTATTTCATCGTCTCCGTTGACCTAATGAGATTAGTGTCAACATTAACTTGGCTATGTTGGCTTTAGTATAAAAGAGGTTATTTAGTTAAGGTGTATTAATATTCATTTTATGCTACAGAAAACTTAAAAGTCCCCAAATAATATGACGCAAGAACGCCATTGCTATAAAACAATAATAGCTTGTAAGGAGTTATATAGAAAAACTGTATAGAGTTGTAGTAAAATGTGTAAAATTCTATCGACGATAAACTCCAATTATTTTTTGTATAGTTATGTTAAAGTTTGTTAAATCGATAATCCCTTAAATAAGCCCTAACTTAAGTTGATATACAAAGGTATAGGTACTGTTTTTTAGTACCGTGACCACTCTTTTTAATACGCTGCGGGTCCCGCCATCACCGGTAGAATATCCGGGCACACGTAGCCTGTGCTTCACTGTACAGTTGTATTATTAGTTTGAAAAGACAATTAGTCAGATCCTGGTTAAAAGGCTGGATCTCCTTTTATGGTGGAACATCAAAAAAGCATCCATAGTAATCTTCTGCCTTACTTAAATAAAACCTCCTATATTGGTAATTATCTATTACCCCCGACCCCTTTCAAAATTTGACATTTCTGTTTTGGATGTTGGCAACACTGTCCAGTATGACTGGCTGACAGGGCCGTTATATCGGAATGAGATTCTTTGCCGTAACGGTACTGTGGGCGCTTGCTTGACTGTCGCGCTAATCATTGGTGGGAGCTAACGCAAACTTAATGGGCTGCCTGTTATGCATTGGATACAGGGTTTAGCAGGCCTTGGTAGGGCCTTTCAGGGACCCTAGTTTGTGTTAAATTTTGATAAGTGGCTAATATTTTTTTAGTTTTTCGGCTTAGCGATTTCTTTGATTTTGGGGTTATATTATTATTTATTTTATTAAGGGTACCCTTGTACCCAAAGGGTAAAAAATTGTAATTTTTTTTGCTACTTTTGGTTTCTTTTACGAAATTATCTAAAAAATACATGTTGTTTAATCTTATAAGATACTACAGAACCCGTCATGTGCGAATCCGACTCACACTTGACCAGTTTTAATTTTGAAGTTACGGTTACTGTTTATTAGCTATCGAATGGCCAGGATGTTCGCAAAAAAAATGTCAACAAAATTCTGTAACTATGAAACTTCTTTGCGTTCCAACCAAGTCGAAGAAAATATCATTAGCGAATGTCAAAATCTCAGCTGATTAACGATCAAATGGATTTATGTTGGTGTAGAGCAGGTCACAAGGTCACAGGTAGTGGTGACCGAATTTAAAGAGTTAACAAAAAATAACATTCCTAAGAAAAACCCGTCTAGCAGAAACTAGAACTATAATATGGTAATAAAAATCGGCCAATTAGTGCCTGACGCATAGTGACAGGTTCCATGGTCAGGATGTATTCAAAGTGAATAAATGCAAAGAAACAATTTAAGGAATTGAAAAAAATAATAACGGGTACTATAATCAAGTAAGTAAAGTGTGACAAAAATTAGCGGCATTTCCTATATTTCATAAATCTAAGGGCCGGCCATGATACCATCTTAATTGCAGCTTAACTGTTCTGTTTTTGGGCATTCGCAGCCACGGGACTCCAAAAAAGGATTCACAGAAAGAAAGCCAGTTTTTAAGCCCCGTAATTTGTGGTTTTTTCTTAATCGAATCACTAATTTACTAGAATATTAATGATATGAGTGGTGGACGTGGTAGCTCAATTTGTTACGTGCCTTGGTTGACCGACCGACCCGACCCGATAGGTCGAGGGTTCGAGTCTCGGATTGCCGTACGTTGTAGCTGCCATGTTCCTCATCGTGCCCGGATAGTGGCGACAGATTCGCAACCTGACTTAAAATAAACATGCGAAATGCGGTGTTTAACACCTCTGCCAACCTCTCGATGGATAACGGCGTGAATTTATTTACGTCTTATGTATTTCCGATATTATACTCATATATATATATGCATACTACGACTATGCAATGTTGAGAAGAACGAAAACAGATGCAACTTTTACAAGACAAAATGTTAACAACCTGGGTGGCGCAGTGGTGTAAACAGCCGACTGCTACCGCTTATCGGTCTCGGATGTTGTTTTCTCATCTGCGTAGTTTATACCATATCGTAGCTTAGTGCCTGCGATACAAGATTATATCTTAGTGTAGGGCTGAGTCGATATGTGTGTCGTGATGTGGTTATTATTATTAATGTAAATGGTAAAATTCATTATTTGTTAACTTCGCCAATTGTCGATACAATTCGGTATCAAATTAAAACAGGTGATAATAATTTAAAACGAATGTATCTAATCGCATTCCCACGCATTCAAATGACCCATGTACAAATAGAACTCAATAATTAAGATACGAGTAACAGTTACAGAAAGTTAGCCGTTGATTAAGATAAAATTATCGAAGGTCGTGTCGTTAATTGCAACTTTGAGCTCATTAACATAAGATAATTAATATAATAAATTCACCTTTTAAATTGGTAACTCTAATGTTAATATTCTTTCCAGTTTATGAAAAGTAGTTTCCTATACAGACACCTAGGATATCATGAATTGATTAAATTTTTCTTATGATATCAAAGTAATATTTGTTATAAATATCATAGACCTTGTCACACCTGATTCGGGTCATTAGAAAATCGGTTTTGGATCAAGTGATCACCTTGGAATTAATATTTGTGAGTTTTAATATTTAAAAAGTCATTGAATTAAATCTTAATCGATTTAACCTACACAATGAATCAGACAGAATTTGTGCACATGTAATTCTGAAAATTTGTATCAATAGGGAATATGCTTGATTTTTATTTATTTATTTATTATAATTCGATACCAGATATATACATAAATCTTCTTAACCCGTTTATAAAGCTTCAAAGTCGTTGATTAGACAGAGAGATACAATATATACAATGACGTCAAAGTACACGGGCGCCATTAGAAATGGTTGTTTTGATGAACGAGATAAGTAGATAAATTTACTTTTAATGGTTTATCTACCTGGTTTATCGTACAATTCTAATTCTGTTTTCACTGTGAATATACTATTTCCACACACTTTACGTTAAGTTAATTGATCAAATTAAATGTAATGCATATTCTTTATTGAAAAGTGTTTGATCAATGTTCTACTGTACATATGGCAACCAAGTTGTTCTGATCGTTCTAATGAAGAATTGAAGCTCTGATTGATCTATTGCGACCTTGTCTAAATTCATTAACATCTTTTGTATGATGCTAATTGAGTTCTCGACCAATTTCATTATCGTGTGAAATTGTTCCTCCTATTGTTTAATCTGAAGTCTAGAATGCAGTACTTGTCTATTACTTTTTTGTACAATATCTAGAATTACTTTCTCAATCTGGCTATTCTGATTTGAGTTTTAAAATAACTTAAGATCTACTTATTTATTTTGATTTTCATAACTTTTCAAAGGTTGTACTTATACCTATAAATGTCAGAAAAACTTGTAATGCGTTTAAGAAAAAAATCATAATTTGTAATCTTCGTAGTGTTTCTATAAATAGAAACCAAACATAGCTCCTTGAAGAACTTACTGTTAAACACTTTTCCTCTTTAATAGAAAAGTACATCATTTTGTTGACTTTAACATAAATGATGTACAGCTATTCAGAACCGTTGATTAAACACAAGTTATTCTGATTCCCAGGAGAAAGTGTTTGGCTTTTATTTGCAAGATCATGAGCGTGCGTGTCGAACGCCGCAGCCGGATCCAATGCTGACTCGATCATGAACTTACCCGCGAATTTCTCACAAACTGCACACCAATTTCGGTAATACAGTTTCGTAACATTCAGTATTAGGTCAGACAAAACTTAAATACGATTTACGAGGCATAACCTCTCATAAACTTGATAACGTATTGGAAGAATGGCAAAATCTTCAACTTTTAATTCTCGATCATTAGATGTAATTACATGACGATCGCATATCAAAATTGAAATGTTTTAAATGTAATAGAGGTCAGAAACCTATTGAATACAAAGTTACATAATATACAATCGGAATATCAGTAAATTCCATACGGTTTCGTACAAGTAAATATCAGATCGATTCCGTGGCTCATGCCACAAATAATCAATAGCAACGTTTTAACTTGCGCAACGATTACAACATGGGCAATAACTGAATTTGACGGTCATTTCGTTATGTTATTATCATTCACACGCCATTCACCAGATATGTGTGAATTTGTATCGGTTTGAATACTTTGTTGTTTGATTATAAGAGAAATAGTAAAATTTTGTAACAGTTCAGTTTTTAGCGTAAGGACTTTTGAGTGAAGGGATAAGTGTATTTATGAGTTTTTTCTCCTATAACATTAAAAAATTTCTATGTATACATAAATAAGACAGATTTACTATTTTATCTCATTAATAAGTACAACGCATAAAACATGTTACGTTGTTTTTATCTCGACAATCATCTCGAAATTTATCTGTAGGAAACATGCACATTTCCTTTCCTATAAACTATTATTTATAACTGGGAAGTTTAAGAAAGTCAAATAAACTATTGTAATAATTCGCCATTTGGCATCAGTGAAAGGAAAAGGTGTTTCATCTCGTACTGATGGGTCTAATACATCATGTCGCGGCTGTCATGACGACCGGAGAGAATCCAAATGGATCGTGGAAAAGCTAAACTGTCGGAACAGTTTACTAACCTTTATTACTAGTTTATTTGCTTTCGGAATTTGCTATGGTTTATATATGGGGCATATTGCTTTCTCCTATACAAATGTATAACATAACTTAAATAAGCGTGGAAATTAGCTTGATCTTATTTGAAACATATTTAGGTAAGATGGTAATTTACGAAAACGCTTCTTAAACAATTTCGCTCTTAATTGAAATATTGAACTGACTTAAAATCTTAATTTGAAGTATTAAAACTTTAATTCTTTTAAAGATGAAAACGGTTAAGATAAAATTAATAAATATCTAAATGATTGAATTGTCAATTGGCACTCAGTGACAAGCCCTACCAGGAAGTAACTCCACCTAATGGAAAGTGATGCCGCAGCCTATTGACACAACGATGTCCCTGATGTAGTGGAACTCCGTGAGAGCAGCCTATGCGTTGCCCATGTAGAGGAAAAGATGTTATACCTCAAGTGCCAGTAATTAAACTGGCTCCAATCATTCGAACCGAAACACAGCGATCTGCTTCACATTGTGAATAGAGATCTCGCACGTAGACCTACCAACTAAACTTAGACAACATGTTTACTTTTGAAACGATTTATAAAAATAAAAAAATTAAACGGTGAATCCATCGTTCTCATAACACTCCATTGCTTTAATGAATATCATGTAGGTAAGACTACTTCATCTGTGAGGAACTCTGTTTTCTATGTAAAAGTTGCTCATGAAACTTCTATATGTGAAACGCAAAATAGCTTGCTTTTATTTTGCTTCTACCAAACAAGCAAACTACTATTAAGAAATAAGTTATCGATGAACAATTGACAGAACTTATTTTGCAAATCATCAGATTCAGAAAATTGTTATACAGTATTCAGCCATAATTAATAACAAATTTCATTATCACTTAATTAATATTAAATTAAAAAGTTACCAACATCGTGTTGAAACATGTGATTTGAATTAAAATAATTTAAAATTAAATAAAACATGACTGTTTTAACAATGATATAAAATTTATGTAGCTATATTGTAATGTTAATACGATTTACAAATACAAGTTTTACGCCATTTCGTTATTGTTCATGTTGGTAAAATTTAATTAAAATTAAAGTTTTTGAGTTAGATGTCTGATTTATGATTCACTTACTCCAAAAATTAATTATTAAAATAAAAATACATAATTATTAATTATTTTATATCAAGGTATAGACAATGACATCCAAAGAACACGCGGTATTTCTTGTTTAAAACTAAAATAAATATGACATTATAACTGGTAACACGATACTAATGTGCTCATTTTAAAACGTATATTTTGCAGTTTGCTTGGAATAGAATGACAGTTTTCTAAACGATCCTCAAGTGTCAATGACAGTTGAGTTGGTTGGTAGTTATCAAATTTTATGGTCATCTAAATTGGCTGTCAGGTCAATTAAAGCAAAAAGCATGATGTCATAGACCTTAATTCTCTGACAGGAGTTTTAATCAAGGTCAGTTTGGAGCTAATTAGTCAATATTTGCTGGCTAATGTTTTTGACAGGCATGTTTATTTTATACTATCCCAAATGCGTTGCTTAATATTGGTATCATCTTTGTTTCTGATTTATGTTTTTTTGTGGAATTTCAACGCAGTTTCTTGAATTTGTGACAGTTTATGTATAAGCCGTTTGCTTGGGATATTTTTGAATTTTGGAAGGTGGAATTTTAGCCCAATTATCTGTTTTTGGTAAGCGTAAGGTTGATAATACAAAACCTTTTAAACACTTTCTAAAAACACTGAAAATCTACATGATTAAAGTGGAGCATCAGAGTTGAGATTCAATTAAGTGAAGACGATTTTATATATTTATGAAATGCTTTTGTATATTTCGAAAGGTTAACCGGATGATTCAGAACCTTTAATCTTCATTCTTTCAGTGAAGATTAATATCAATTGTTAATTAATTAAAGATTAATAGCTGCTGATAATGTTTTTGGGTCAAGAAACTGTTATGTATATCAACACTACAAATTGAAGGCCCTGTATTATTAAGCCTCTTTTAATTGCTGTTAACCTTATCTGAAGTTATCACCTGTAAGAAGAAATTGACCCAAATGTCCACGGAGCATCGCGTAATATAATCGCAATAGCCTCTGTAACACATTATACTAATCTAAGATTAACTTAACACTACGACCTACATCTGTCCTGCTATTTTTGGGAATTTGTGTCATTTTGTTACCTTAATCAGATCTGACATCTTATCTTTTTCCAAAAAGAACGTTCGGATTGTATTCGGAAGGTCGCTCATAAAAATAAACATTGCAAATGGCATCGCTCATTTCAAGAAATTTCTATTGTTCACCAGATTCTTTTGTTTCGTGTTTTATGATTTCTGTCAAGATAAGCACCCTGATGCGGTTTATAATGTCAACTTCCTCGAGTGTCTTTCGACGGTTGTCATTAGTCACGTTTTTGGGTGTCATTTGACCTACTTCGTCGGAATTGTGGTAATTGTCTTTAATGTCTCGTTGTGCTGGATCATCTGGGGCGACTCCTACGCTTTTGACATTACCGAATTACCGTAGGATTCAGTTACTAATCGCATATTAATGTTGGTCTCTATCGCTATTGGAATAAGGACGCGCGGTTTGAATTTGTCAGTCTGAATTAAGATATGATAATGATTAGTGTAGATGTTTAAGGCCATGACCAAATTCATTTAATTAGATTCACATCAGATTTAATTCTCTACCTACAATGATCAGTGACTAAATATCACGTTTGTCACTATACCTTCCGTTTTTTTTTGAGTCAATTGATAGATATATTATATGACGGATTAACCAGTGAGTTTTTAACCATCACTTACCTCATTAGTATAAAATATTATCACAAAATTTACGTTTTTATATAGTTCGTGTCGTGAACGGTTCATTTAAACGGATTTTTTTTTGGTTTTTACTAAAAAGAAGAAGATAAATGGATAAAAGAATCCATATCTTTATTTAGCATCTTCTTAATCAATAGACGAATTTAGACGGTAAATTATTTGAGCAAGAGTCTTACCCAATAATAATGTATAATTATCCGACCGTTATTATAACAGACCCGAAGCTCATTCATCCGAGCGCTGTCGTATGCGTTTCCTATGTCTTCATCATGGTCTACGCAATCTAACGGTAATGCTGTATTCGGTCAGTTTTCAAAGAATTTGCCTCAACTAGTCAAGCAGAAGGATTGGTGTCTTTTTTATCTTGTTATTTTGTAAAGCATGACATTATAGTTCAACTTCAGGTGTATAGGTTTTTTCTTTGAAGCGAGCATGCTCTATCTACCTTTGGCTTAATATCTTACTATCATATTGTGAGATCGTGGCCAAGTTCAGGCCCATCATTTATAAAAACATCTTCTAACTGCATCATACCTGTGAGTGGAAACAAAATGCAAAGATTATTTAATTCTAACTCCAAACAAATAAGTTCTATTAATAATGATGAGGCAAAGTTCTGCGTCGTTCTAGAGATGTTATTTTTTATATGTTCGCGTATTTTTAAAATATATATAGGCTATGAATACTTAATATCATGACATTTTGTTTATTAGCACAACTGTATAATACAACCTTGAGAGCTGCCATCTTGGACAATTTTAAGAAAAGTCTGCAAATACAGTACTTAGTTATTTGATATCTAATTTCAATTTACTTTTTACAATTTATTTTCTTACGGTTTTTAGCAAAATGTTTTTATTTCTCTAATGGAAGTAAGTACCTAGTCAGTTGTTATAAATTTAAAATGTAAGAGCAACAAAATTAATGTTTCCCTTAACACACTAACAAGAACAGAAAATCTGTAATAACATCACTAATTGATCTTTATGCTGATCACAATTTCCTTTTGCATTCAGTGTGTCCATGCTTTATAATCATCGACAATTTGCGGTATCCTGTTGAAAGGTGCACTTACGTCTTCCTCTAGTGTGCTACGGACCTTACTGTTTGTTTTCGCAAATTAGATGTGAGAGAACATCGCAATTATGCATTTGGTTTGAAAGGAAGATTATGTCTAGGGTGCTAACTTGGGATCGTGTTTGTGAAAAGTTGTATCACGTTATGTCTGCGAATAATGTATGAAAGAATTTTCTCTGAAAGATTTATGAGGGAGTAGGCAAATCAATAATCACAAACTAGCTCCTTGGACTAGCTGACACACATGCAGGTAGACTGACAGATACTTTCTCGTGGGACCTGCAGCATTGTCTGCTTGCCATTGTCTTTATGCATTGTGTATTGTTTATTACTTTCCTCTGCCACCCGGGAAATCATATGAAAACTTGATATCTCAACGTAGCTGTACACATATAGAAATACATATATCAATCAAACATATTAATTTCTGTCATATATTTTTTATTTGTTACTAAAAACAGATATATGTCACAATAATATATAGTTTTATTACAAATAGTTTTTTTGTAGAAATATATCCAACCTTATAAGTAAACATGTTTAGACGTAGTGTTTCAAGTTAGAAAAATATACAAACATATATATACCCACACATACATAAATACATATATGTATGATAATAGAAAATACAAGAATATTATAAAATCGGCGCTATATTATAAATAAGTTGACAAAGTTTAGTCAATCCTTAAAAGATATTTGATTTTGAAGAAATTATTTATTTTATTTAGGCTAGCTAACAGTACATGCATCACAATTATGTAAATAAATTTACTTTTCACAGGGCATATACACATAGCAATTAAAGGCAAGCACGACATTTACAACGAAAATCAACAACAACAGAAACCAATCAACAACAACAGAAACTAATCAAAAATCGAAACAGAAATCATTAAGAGAAATTACATTTCTCGTAATACAGCAAAGCACATTAACAGACATTAGTATCACTTAGATAAATTTAATTTATTTACGGAATTTGATTGTTGCCTTGAATTGGACATAAATTTTATTATTCTTAATTTAAATTTAACCAGTGAATAAAAAAATTATCAACGTCTGGATCTGGAAAGTATATTTAAAGTCAATATTTTTTTTTTTTTTTTTTGGGACCCCAGTTTAAAACAAGCTTCATTTATAGTTATAGAATAACTAGGAAGTGTAATTCTCTCCAAAAGATAGAGAAATTCGATATTTTGCAGACAATGTACAGAGAATTAAAGCCTCTTTTAAATAGTTTGTTTGCTTTTATCTCTGACACAGTAATTTGTGCGTTATTATGTCTTTTTAATTATTATGTTGTGTTGTTTTTTCTTATTGGTTTATTGGACATACATTTTAAGCCTAAATTTGTACTCAATTATTGACGTTTCTAATGTTCGATTTTTTTATTAAATGCTGTATTCACCTTTTTTGTAGTGACATGCGACTTGTTTTTATACTATAATTATTTTCCAATTGCATGACTAATTGTATGTATTGTAAATTTTTAATAAATAAAATAAATTTAGTTAAAATCCTATTATTTAACCACTCAAAAGCTTATTCAACCCCGTTACGTTATTAATATGTTATCTTGCCTTTACTCATCGTAAAACAGTATTCAAACATGATCGTGTGAATATTGTTGTTCCCATCAGAGATAGTTAAATCCAAGGGCGGATTGAGGAAGGGACGTCACGCTTCCCGATCACGCTATGATGTCGTCACGGTCCCTCGATGTGAATACGCCTCCATATCAAATCATAAGAAAATGTTAAGTTTAGTTCAGTTCATTTATTGAGTAACAATTATTGAAATGTCCACAATTAATAATTCAATCAAATAAAAAAAAAACAATTTACAGTCAACAAAAAATTTTTTGTCAAAAAAAAAAGCTAAGTTTAGTTACAGAGATGATTTTTTTGAATAATTATTATATGTGGGGTATTTAAAAGTAATATTTCAGTCCCATTTTAAGGCATTGCTGGTACTATGGATACTATGAAAATATATTTTATATATCGTCATCGGTAAATGGTTCGCCTAACGGAAAGTGATACCGCCTATTGACACGGTGATGCTCGTAATGTCACCGCCCAAGTACAGGTAAAGATGTGCACCTCTTGTGCTGGTAATTACACAGGTTCTCCAACCTTCGAACCGAAACACACTGAACTGCTTCACAGAAATAGAAAGGAGGGTGGTACCGACCCAGAAGATTTCGCAAGTAGATCTACCACATGTAAATGCAATAATTACATTCATATAAGACTTTAGAGCTAACACTCTTCTTCACTTGTGTCTGCTAGAGGTCACGTGGTTGATACCTATATCGTCGTTGACGAGTAAAACGTCGTATGTCGCATTTTAAACAAAAATGATAATAATGATAACAACCACATCACGACACACACATTGACTCAGCCCTGCTCTAAGTATCGTAAGAACTTGTATCGCAGGTGCTAAGCAACGATATGGTATATACTAAATAAATATGAATACAAGATCCAAGACCGGTAAGCGAAACAATGCGTCTTGCAAATAACACAAAGTCTCGCCCCCGCCGGGATTCGAACCTGGAACCTCTAGCGTAGCAGTCGGCTGTTTACACCAATGCGCCACCGAGGTCGTAAAAAAAAAAAGATTATCTTTTGTTTAATTAAAATGCTGTAATTGCATCCATGATTGTATTGTGTGTATCGGATTACGATATAAAATAGTATACGCTAATTGAAAAAAGAACAAGAGAAATCAATTACTCGGCTCAAACAAAGATTTTCGGAAATAATGTTTTTCCACCTTTAAATATTTATTTAGACATACGAGGTTTTCACGCGTCGCCGACGATTTTTAAACTTGAAGATGATGACTATGCTCCTATGAGTTGTTTGGTATGTTATGGTGGTTGTATGGTAGGAGTCTCATGGGAGATTGGACCATCTTATCAGTCACTAACTCTACGACTTAGGGACAAAAACTTTATTAATTTGGATCAATTTATCTAATTATGATAATATGAATACTTATCAACAGTTAATGATCATGCGATTATGTGTAGTGTTGATTACGAATTACGTTTCTTTATTATAATTATAGTGTAATGTTGTTTTCTTGAAACTAAACGTTCGATCAGGAATTAGGTTCGCCCGATGGTAAGCGCCGCCATTTACTTGACACTGGCAAAATAGTTGTTGCCTTAAGAAAAGAAAAAAAAAGTGCCGCCAATTCTTTGCCTATTTAGATAAACCATTTATACCTCTAATGCCAGTAATTGCACTGGCCGAAATGATACCAACCCAAACGATCTCGAACGCAGAGATCTTTCACCTGAAAACTGCATTCTGGCACGTAGATCTACCACCTGCAAGCTTCAAAACTAGAAAAATCTCACTAGAGTTTTACAAAAACGTGTTTTCAATTCTAATTATATACTTAACATGTGAGTTGTGTAAATAAAAAAAACTGTCGGAGTAAAATAAAATATATTAATAATGATATTTACGTATTTACCAAGCTTATGTATTTAAATATGTGTAAAACCCGTCCTATTATACCACTAGCATTTTTTTTTTGTGTTTTGATTCAGTATTATATATATATATATTCATATTCAAATCTTTGCTGAATGGGTATTTCCATTAGTTATTCCACAAAATATATTCCTATTTATGTCTTTATGTACTAACTAGCTTTTGCCCGCGACTTCGTTCTAAAATTACAAAACAAATATATCGTAAATCTATTCTTAAAAAGACGATGAAATTTTAAAATTGGATGTCTATTTACGAACTTCTATTTACAGAGGGTCACACATAAAGCTTCACATAACAAGTGCAATATCAATCCTTATGCTGTACAACTAAGAACGGTAAGCCCAAACAGGTCAGGTTGATCCGTGGCCGTGTGTACATCTGACCAGATTCGAAGGAGTCTGTAAATAAAGATCATGGACCGTTAGTTTTTGTGATCGTAATTTTGAACTACTGATGAATCATGATGTTTAGTAATAACAACGATTATTTCAGGGTTTTACTGTAGCCGTATGCCCAGTCCAAATAACAGATTCATATTTAAAGCATGCATTTATCGTCTTTGTTTCATACAATATTTACTTTTCAACATAATCACATTTCTACCAAACGGTTGCCTAGTAACAGTGCCAGTGGTAGATCTACGTGCGAGATCTTCTGGGTTGATACCCTCATATCTATTTCTGCCGTGAAGCAGTTCATTGTGTTTCGGTTCGAAGGATTGGAGAGCTAGTGTAATTACCGGCATGAGTAGTATAATATCTTTACCTCTACATGGCAATGTATAGGGGTGCTGTTGGCGTCTTACGACGTCAAGGGCATCGTGGTGTCAATAAGCGGCGGTATCACTTTCCATTAACCGTTACCATCAAGTTATATAATACAAAAAACATAAGCTCATGCCGTATTCCTTAGAGAGGGTTTGGCAGAGCTGTTACACACCGCATTTCGCATTTTTATCCCAGAGTCCCAGAGTGACAGGTTGTGAATCTCTCGCCACTATCCGGGCACATAGAGAAACATGGCAGCTTCAACTTACGGCAACCCGAGACTCGAACCCTCGACCAGTCGGCTCGGATCGGTCGGTTAACCAAGGCAACAAACTGAGCTACCGCGTCCTCGAAAACAAAAATATATACAGAAGTAATATATAGTTCCTTGTTGTATTAGCACATAAAGGTACATGGTATTAGATCATTTATCTGTTTCCTCGTTGACATCGTGATCTGAATGCCACAAACTGATGTTTACCTGCATTCCGATGCGATGATTGTTCTGCTATGAGATTAAGATTCATTACACACTATTAACTACATTAATAAACCACATAATCTTATTGTCTTGCAGGTTATATATTATATGGTACTATGTTATTTGTTGTAAAGGACGTGGTAGCTCAGTTTGTTACTTGCCTTGGCTAACCGACCGACCCGATCGGTCGGGGGTTCGAGTCTCGGGTTGCCGTAAGTTGTAACTGCCATATTCCTCGTCGCGCCCGGATAGTGGCGACAGATTTGCGACCTTTCACACTGGGACTCAACAAAAAATGTGAAATGTGGTGTTTAACAGCTCTGCCTACCCCTCTTGAGGGATTTCGGCTTGAGTTATAATACACATTTTATTCGAAAACGATTATGTATTTGACTGTTGTTCAACGTAGGTATTACTTTACTTTTTAAACAGATTTTTACCAGAGGTTTTACCAATTCTACCTATTTTAAGGTGTAGGTATATTACGGTGGCTATACAGTGCTACGATGTCCCCGAAAGTAGGTACAGCAGCTTTTATAATGACGTATTTAATGACATATAATTGATCAAAATGGATCCAGCCGTTTAGGCTACAGGAGGTAACAATGGAACATACATATAGACGCACTAAAAAGTTTACCCTCCTAGGTCAGTCGGGTAACAGGCTTGACGTTATATGCGTTAAATATCAACTTGAAATGTTTTAACTCTTCAATTCAGAAACCAACTGAATGATTCTAAAGTTTTTTTTTAAATAAAGCCAACCGTTTTAATCTCTCCTTCGTCATAGCAACAGCAAATTAAAATGCATAACGCTTTTCATGCATCGAATACTTATGATAATAATAATAAATATGATGTGACATGCATTTAGTATGTGAATGTGACTCGGTGACAATGCGCGGTCAATACATAATATATAGCTGTGTTGAATTTATAATTACCTTAGTACGCGATAGAATTTATCGCTCAAATAAAAAATATTAAATAAATATCGTTATACGACCTTTTTGACGACCTCGGTGGCGCAGTGGTGTAAACAGCCGACTGCTACGCTAGTGGTCCAGGGTTTGAATCCCGGCAGGGGCGGAAGTTTGTGTTATTTGCAAGACTCATTTTTTCGATTACCGGTCTTGGATGTTGTATCCTTATCTATGTAGTGTATACCATGTCGTTGCTTTGTGCCTGCGATTCAAGATTATCTTGGTGCAGGGCTGAGTCAATGTGTGTCTTTATGTGGTTATTATTATAGGGAGCTGAAATAGTAAAAGAAATACGGTTCTAAGCGTGCATTCTGTTAAATTTCATATCATTTTAAAAAACAGGTTGATTTCAAAGTAATAAAATTCGAGCCATAAAAATCTTGTGACGAGTAACTTTAATAAAAACACTACATCAATATATTCACTTCATTTAGATTTTGTGAGGCTTTTACACTTGACGGAACGACGACAAATTCAAATATTCAGGTCGCCACATTTTTCTCTTAATTTGTATTGCGACTACATTTTGTAATTTACCTCGGTTTCATAAAATAAATGATAGTTAAGTTGTGATTTTAAAATTCATCCGAGAAAAGGTGAAAATAAAAAAGAAAATAAAATTCAAAAGAAAGTAAAATTCCAACAGAAACAAATATTTAATATACATTATTTTTTAAAATTAATTCTACAACCTTAAGTACACATCAGATGGCAGTTACTTAATGTTCATCTATTTACGTTAAATTTCAAATTCGTTAGTTGTGTGGTTTCAGGACTATGTCTTACGTACGACACTTACGCTTTACATTCGTCGCGTCGTAAACAAATCGTATCGTGTCTGTAAAGAAGTGTAAATATGTGCTTGAAATACTGTCCTATATGGATCCACCGTAACGGTATGTCCTTATAAAACTTATTCACTGTCAACGAATGAAAAAATAGTAAAAGTTTTATTGACAGGTCGATTGCGTGTCAAAAATGCAGCGTTTAATGATGTTTATTTTATTGCATTGCCTTGGCTGTTTCATAAACACTATTTTAAGTTAAAAAAATGTTGGTTCTACGTTCGACTGTGTGTGTCTTTTTTGTAGGAACGTCTCCTTCAATTCTGGACCGATTTTTAAAATTACAATTATTAAGTTTTCGTTAAAAAAAAATTGACGATTTAAAAATCCGTTACCGATACGCAACAATAAATATGCATACGTCCGTACAGATAAATCTCTTCTGTTTTCGAACGTAAGATAAAAACGTCATTTACCTACCGAGGATTATAAAAATAGAATATTAACTGCGTCGATTTAAACGTGGAGATATCTTAAAAATATCGGCTACTTGAGATATGTCACGCGGTCTTTAAATATAAACATATATTTACAAGCATATGACGACCCTCGGTTACGATATATGTAAAAAAAATCCCATTTAATAACTTCCAGCATTATGTTATGGATAGCTCTCTTCCTTCCTTCTTAATCACTTTTATGTAACAGCTTTTATGTAAACTCAAAGCTCGTTTCTTGACAAAAAATCTTCTTACATACCTGTATTATACCTGTTGAATTTTCACTATTAAGACCATGGTTAAATTGAATAGTTTACTTAACTATTTTTTTAATTTTTATTCAAGACCAGGCAGGCGTCCGACCCCAAACCCGCCTGATGTTAAGCGGCGATGAGGTCTAAGGTGAATCATGCCTGCCCAGGAGAAACCTATTCACTCTTGCCTTAAATTTCAAAGGAGAATATTTTCTTGTTTTCATTATTTTTAAAGCGCGGTTTTCTACTGAAAACTATTAAACAGACTACTGTCGGGTTTTCGTTTTTGAACTTATTTTTTGAATGTTTATATAATGCGGTACTTCTTCTTCTTTAAGTCTTGGAAGTTTGCTATCATCATGGCGATCTTAAACTTGCTTGACTGCTGCCTTGAATGACATTTTCAATGTTCAATGGATGACATTTTGGACCGGTTCGCGTGATTACGTGGCCAGTCGCGAGTCAGGAGATGCATCTTCTTCAATTATTTCCCTGGATGGATCAAGTAAAGGATTTCCTACTTACATCAATATACATACAATATATCATTTCTTGTTTGGGATTGTTCCTCCTCTCTCTCTCTACAGCTCGAACCTCTGCAAGTAAGATTGCGCCCAAATTATTGCCCATTTAATAGTCTGTCAGGTAAGATCACGCGGTAACACGTCATGATTCTGTACAGATACATGATTTACTCCAAGATAATGGAGTCACATCTTTATCAATGTGACATGACAATCTGTTATCCGATCCTTATCCTTAATAAAACCTCATTCAAGTTAAAGGATTAGTGCGGTATTGTTGTTTTTCTCCATGGATTATTTACAAGATGCAGTTGATTCACAATGTTACATCGATAAGTGGGTTTTTTGTTCTTCGTAATTATTTTAAGCTGACAGTTGTTGTTGCTATTTGCTATGATACATGCATAATGATTTATTGTATTTTTCTGTTAATGATCTGTTTTGCTACAGTCTGGATCAGTCAGGGATAAGGAACTTTGTTTCTATTGTTCGTTTACCAAATGATTAAATTTGTTTATTTTTACAATTATTTTTTTCCTACCTTTAAATTGAAGTGTAGTTTTTAAGATTATGTTTTCATTATTGATCTGTAAAAATGTTCGGTGGTAAAATATTTTATTCTTATATAAATTTTTCAGATTAATTAAATCTTGGTTGACAAACTATAAATTTAAATACTCAACTAAACTTTCTTTACCAATAAAAAAACGTTTTAACTGCCATTCTCATTGAATTTGAAAAGAAAACCGTTTGATTGAAAAAAAAATGTATCGCTGTCCTTTTCCGAAAGTTTAGTCATCGATATAAAAATGTCATCGCCTTAAATGGTTGTGCGCCTCTGGCTTAAGGAGATACGCGTCATTAGACGAACGGCAACTCGAATTTGGAACTTAATCAGTAAAAATGGCGCCTCGTTAAAAGATGTAGTGGGGGATGTTTATTCAAAATGGACCCTTAATTTTGTGTTGTTCTGTTTTGTCATCAGTGTGCCAAAGGGCATGAACGAGAGCATCATAAGTTGACATAAGTTGACTTTTCGTGTTAATTTTATACTTCTGTGCAGTTTTAAAAAGTTGATCGAATTTTTTGCTCGGGACTTTTTTGTGTCAAAAAATGGTAGTTTTAATAAAATTCCGTAGAAGGGAGCTGTCGACGATGGAGAATGTTAACGATGGTAATTATTTATCAGTTTTTAGAATTTAGGTTATCTGGTGTCGGTAACATTTAATTGTTCAAGCTTTTACAAGTTCCTTGTATTTTAAAGTCACTTGTGATGAGGAACAGAGAGCATGTTCTTATCCTTGCCGGGTATTTATTTGTCCATCTGTCAGATTTAAATTTAACCCGTCTAGACGTTCTTAATGTTCTATATTAAGACACATTTCACTTAGGGTTCGCTACTCAGATTGCTTTATAAATTTAATTTAATTCCACATTATATTATTAATACCAGTAAAAATCGAATTAATAAGTATTTATTTTTGGTCCATTAAAATAATTATTTAACTGCGACAGTTCGACGAGTTCGAGTTAAAATTACTTTTTTTTACATCTAGTTTTTAGTTATTATATATTTAATAAGATGCAAAATGCATTTCCTTAAAACCTTATGCTAAGTTATGAACAATGAAAAGCTATTTAAATATACTTAAATGTAGGCGTTTTCCATTATAATAACAAATATGTAGCATTGTAATTACTGCATAGATTACGTTATAGTGTATTAAACATATACTTAATAATGAAATACAGAACTGCTTGGAACACCCAGTTACTGGAAAGTTGATCAACGTAAGAGTTAACTAATAAGCTGTCAAATTAGTTTTAAGTGCTAAATGCAATGGGTTTGATTTCATCATCCTGTCAGTTGGTAGTAAAACTAATGTTGAAAAATAATGCTTATATATTATAAACTAAATAAATCATCTATCAATTAAGATAAAAGGCAAAAATATATTTATTGCTAATAAGCGATCGTTAGCTCACTGAATACATAAATATTGTTGAAATAGACGCAAAAATAAACTGGCCGCCATGATTGATAGGCAGGAAACTTCAACAGTTTAGGATTTTAGTTAATCTTAATAAGTAAATCGATTCTATAAATACGATACCATAATGATCAGAGGCGGTTGCATCGGCTGCGCGGTCGCAGTCCGCCGCGCGACCTGACAGGCGCCGCGCGAAACAAAGGAAAAACCATAGTTTTCCACGAGAAAACCCACCACCGTTAAAAAGAAACGGCTATAGGGAAAGCTAGACACGCGTCTCTGTCTTAGCTTAAACTTAAACATGATCTAACCTAAAACGAACAATGGAAACTCCATGGAGTTGGATTTTTTTCGAGCTCAAAAAAAAAAGATACAATTTTGAAAATCGAATAAATGTTTTTTTTTTGTTTTGTGCGTGATTAGTTAAGTGGCCGGTTGTACCGATGTGTGTTATGGGAGCGATTTGCCGGTTTCATGCCAAATACGTTATCGGTAAGTTAGGCGTTAATTAAAATTAAAACTAAAAATAACTAAAAATATTTTTTCTGTTCGTTTGCATGTCCGTCTGTCTGTTAATATGAAACAGTTTGGTTTAGACATTTGTTAAGTCACATCAAACGCAGGATGTTTATCTAAAGATGGCGCTGTCATCGCATCACTCACGTTGCCTTCTCTGATTCTAAATAAAGATCTTTGCCTTTGAAAATTCAACCTAAACCCTTTTGCAATAAAGCTTAATATATGTTTTGTTTGAAAACAAAGGACGTGTATATGAAATTTGTAAATGGAATCCACCATGTATTTACTTACACATGAGCTTTTATTTAGATAGATAAATAAATGCCTTTAATTTATGCAGGAACTTCGCAAAACAAATATAAAGGGATAATATTTATAGAATGTCACATAGATAATTTATTTCTAAGAAGGACATGAACTTACGTCACTTTAATTACAATGCCATTGGAATGGTTGTTATGTATATGACAATGCAATTTACTAGTTCTGGTTTAATTCAATGGAGATCACAAAAAAAAAAAACTTTTATAACGTAGTATCTTATCTTGAGAGTTATTTATATCATAATTAGATTAGGTTTATAATAAGAAAACTGTATTTTATTTACAAATTGTAATAGAAATTAATTTAATGTACCTAATTATTTTGAAAAAGCAACTAAGGAGGTTTCATGCCGGATTCTTCCCCGTTGAAATAGCGTTTCGAACCGGTGTTAGTATAAAAGATGACTATTTAAAATTATTTAATTAAAGTCTATTTGGATAAAAATATTTTGACTGACTAAAGTGCAACTCGTCCTTTCGAAGGAGGAACGAAAAAGAAATGAATCTTCGTTATTGACCGCGATTTTGAACGCGTAGAATTCTTATTTAAAAAATACTTGCCACGCTTCATTGCAAAATTGTAGTGTTGTTTGCTTATCAGAAACTTACTAGGTATTCTTAATATACTATTTAATTACTAAACTAAAATATTACAATGGTTTCTTGATTTGCCTGAGAATGATGGTTCGTGCTTAGCGAAACTTTTTTGTTGGTATTTCACCAGTCGAGCACTAACTTAAAATTTGAAACATTCAAAGTTTGACGTGTCGTATCTCAATTTTTTTTAAGAAAAGCATTTTTTTAAAAATTTAATTTATACCCGGGAAGCATTTGACCCGAATCTCGCCTTATGTTACCTAAGAGAGTCTAAGGTGCAACATGCCACTTCACTCTCGCCATAAAGAGCCCAGGTTAAATTCATCAGGGAATACTTCGACAGACTAACATTTCCACCCAAAAGAAATATTATTCGTAATAATAACTTCTTGTACAGTGCAACTGCAGCAGCCAACAGCTTCATTCATGACATCATTCGTAAATAAAATCCAATTTAAATTGATCTAAATTTTAACCCTCCGTACATGTTAACTGAAACAAAACAGCCTCTATTGCTTACTGCACAGGAAACACATTTCTCTAACAAGTGAAACTGACATCAACTGATCCAGTTGTTTAATGCAGTATTTTGATGTAAGCATAGGACCAACGTTGGTTGTCGTTGGGCTTTGAGTAAAATAATAAATACACTTTAAGCATTTGTCTTATATAAATAAAATATTTTAATTTATTATCTTGTAAAATTTACCACCAGTTCAATCTACGGGGATGAATCCGAGAGTTCCTACGTTAAATAGCGTATTATTATTATTTTTTTCAAAATAAAATGTCATTAAGCTATGAATGAAACTTCAATTAAGACTCACAGATCATACAGTCACTTGTCACATATAACATGTTCTAATATTCTAACCATCGTTGGCGTTGAATCCGTATGTGTAACCATGATGAAATAGAGGGTGTATGAAAATAGATCATCACAAATAACAGCATCCTGTATAATCCTAAACTCATCTCATTCCAAAATTAACTGTTGAAAGTGAAAATAACATTAATTTGCTCTTCCGGCTCCCGTTGATTAATTGTTGCTTATTTTAATTGATGTAGTTAAATTAATTATTATTGTATTGTTACTTGTTTATAACACGTTTCTTTCTCTGTTAAAAGAAAAGTTATTTTCTTAAAAAGCCGTACAAAATAAAAATAAAATTGATCAAAGAAGCTCTTAGCTATTTCGGATGGTCAAAATTTTGGTGAAAAGGGGCTATTCAACTACCTATAAATCCATATTTTAATTTGTTTGAATATTTTGTTTGTCTTATAAACCACCAATTCTTATAATACCACGTGAGGACGTGGTAGCTCAGTTTGTTAGGTGCAAAGGTAAAGCGACCGACTCGACCCGACATATCGAGGGTTTGAGTCTCGGGATGCCGTACATTATAGCTGCCATGTCCCTCATTGTGCCCGGATAGTGGCGACGGATTCGCTACCAGTCGTACTGGGACTCAACATAAACATGCGAAACGCTTTAACACCTCTGCCTGCCCCTTTCGACTGATTAATTACAGCGTGAGTTTATTTGTACGTGTGTTATGTAAAGACATTGGTTACATATCTTTTTTGAATTAAAAATAAAATGTACCATAAATGTTTTCTCTAAATCTCTTACATCCTTACTAAGTAGTTCTGAGTCACTTTTAACTGTAATATAAAAAGGACATTAAGTTCTTTGAGAGGTGAATCAGGGTGACGTAAATAGCGTTGCAGGCGTATATATATATATGTACGCAAAATGCATGCGTCCTGTCTGAGCGTATGCGCTCATAACTGACTCATAGCGAGCTTTTGACTCTTATAAACGTAAAAAAAAATTATTCAATTTTAATTGAAGACAAGGCCATATGGCTCTAGAGATGTTTTACAAAGGAAGAATATAAAATTAGTTTATTTAATGTACACTAGCGACCCGCTCCGGCTTCGCACGGTTATTACGCATATATTATATACATATAAACCTTGCTGTCACTCTATCTATTTAAAAAAACCGCATCGAAATCCGTTGCGTAGTTTTAAAGATCTGAGCATTAATAGACAGACAGCGGGAAGCGACTTTGTTTTATACTATGTAGTTATATAAAACAAGATAATTATTATAAACATTTTATTCCTCAGCTTAAGTTTCAACTTAATATGGATGTGATTTCTATCGTATTAATTTTTTACTTATATTATGATGGTCTTTATTCATTTATATATTTTTTTGGTTCCGTTAAGCCTCTAACAATTTTTAAAAAATTTAAAACGACACTTGTTCAAAACATTTTGCAGAATACCCGCTTAACTTAATCTTAGTACATACTTTATTGATTAAGGCCGTTTCCGAGAAATCGACTTTCCCAACGCAACGGGATCTGAGTACAGAGGGCCACACATTAAGCTTCACATTAGCTGTTACGCGAGTTTTGGGTTCACTTGAGCCTTCTGAAATTTTCCGTTCATCCGCCCGTCCACTTGGTATAAATTAAAAAATCTTTTATATTTCTAAAAGAACTACCCCGTTAAATCTAGAGTTCCTAGACGAAACAATAGTAAGCTATAAATAAAGCTTCACATAACAAGTGCAATATCAATCCTTATGCTGTACAACTAAGAACGGTAAGCCCAAACAGGTCAGGTTGATCCGTGGCCGTGTGAACATCTGACCAGATTCGAAGGAGTCTGTAAATAAAGATCGTGGACCGTTAGTTTTTGTGGTCGTAATTTTGAACTACTGATGAATCATGATGTTTAGTAATAACAACGATTATTTCAGTTTTTTTACAATCATGATTTTGATTGGACATGTTTTGCGTGGGTTATACGTGATTACATGTTTTTTGTTTGTATTAAAAACAACTCTATGATAATGTTAGTTACTTCGTATAGGCAGTAAGATTTTTTTTTGTAGTTCGTTGACATGTAAAAATCTAATGATGGAGGTTTTATTCCGCCCACACATGTAATTATCCCGCTAATTTATCTTATACATTCTTGATAATGTTAGATTATTAAATAATCCAATGTTACATAAAATATATACAAATAACGTGACACGGCTTCTGATAGTTTCGAAGAAGTTTTTTTTAAATTAATTATTTATTTTATACGTCACGGGCAAACAAGCAGACTTTTCACCTGTAGGACAGTGATACCGCCGCCTATTGACACGACGGTGCACTTGATGTCTAGCAAGAGCTAAGCCAAGAGCACCGCCATTGCTTTGCCCATGTAGAGGTAAAGACCTTTCGTGCCGGTGGCTACACTGGCTCTCCAATCCTTTGAACCGAAACACAGCGAGACGAACTCGCATGTAGTGAATGAAACTTACCTAAAAAGCGAAAGATTTTCGAGAAAGCTTACAAGAAAAGCGGAGGCGGTGCTGCTAGTTTTATAAGTTTTCTGCCTTATTGTACAGGCAATAATATAAAAGTAACCTACCTACCTCCACTGCCGCTTTAGGTAAGGCATGGCGTACTGGCGTTCGAGATCAGTCCTCCGACCTGGTGTTTAAACCTTAACTTCCGATACATCTTAAAGCAGCATCCAACAAAAAAAATATGCAAAATACACCACCTACAACTACATACTTACGTGAACGTTGAATTCATTGATTTGTTAACATACTTTAAAGAGGAGGTTATATATTCGATTGTCTCTGTTTTTCTATGTTTGTCCATCGATTTCTCCGTTAATCGTGGACAGATTTTCATAATTCTTGAGAATGCACTTTAAGAGTATTCCTAAAGTGGTCCTATAGTCACCAAATCATGATGGCATGGAAAAAACGCGGTAAATCTTATGATATGTTAGTTATTTGCGTTAAATCCTTGTTTATTTGTTTTACGATATGAAATAGGACTTTTATATGTACTTCATTGAGACTATTTTAACTTGCACCCATGATATCCTACGTTAAAAATGATCCGGAAGGTCGACCAAAAGATAGTCGACGAAAATTTTGTCCGTGAAAAATGTAAAGTACTCATTGTAACAGTGAAACGCCAGGTCCTAAAAAGAGTTTGACTCAAAATCGATCATTGTAAGATTAGGAGGAAAAATCGGCCCGATTATCGGTCCTACAAAATATCGGTTGGGGAAGAGCCTAATACAGCCTCCATATCTGTCTTTTCAAAATTTGGTGTTTATGTTAATAAATTTTCTCTTTTTGTCGTAGAAGGCGAGTTGGAGACCGAGTGGCTTCAAGCGGCGGGGCTGGGCTCGCTGGCCGCTCCGTTCCAAGTGGGGCTGGAGGTGTCAGAGGCACAGCTCGGCGAAGCGGTGCGTGTGCTGCCGCGGGAGCAGGCGGCGGCGGTACGGCGGCGCGTCAGGAGGCTCAACAGGACTGTTAGGAAGAGACGCGCAGCCTCTCGGGCTAGGAAGCCTGATATACGGGATGTCTTCCGCGATTTAGAGGTGAGATTTAATTTTTGTTAAAAATACTTAAATAATAAATAAACGGTAAAAAAAAAGGTTTGAGGCCTGGAGCTGCCAGAAAACCTGACATAGGCACCTACTTGACCTCTTTCGTGATATAGGTGTTTTTTTAAATAATTATGCTAGCTACGTGCTCTGAGGTTCGTGACGAAATGAGCTAATTTTGAAATAATACGGTCAAATTAGAGAAATGATAGAATACTTTTTATTTTTATTGCTTTCATTTTCAACCTATGCTATTTTTCAATAGGCTAGGTTAAAACTATAAACAGTAAGTAGCTAGCGTAAATGTAGCTCATTGTCTATTCTATCCAAACAGTAGGTGCCGTTTCAAGGCTGCTAAGTAAACACAGTAGTACTTTATGTACAACATAATGTACAGGAAATATGAGTTATAGCCGGTTCATCCTTGGCATACGTTTACTGCCGGCATTGAAACTATCGCCTTAGGAAGTTAACTATATGGTTCTACGTAAGCCCCTTGGAGCCTTATTATGAAAAAAAAAAATACAGTCAAATTGAAAACCTCCTCCTTGTTTTTGAAGTCGGTAAAAACGTAGACTAAAGAAGAATAAGTTAAGGACTAATTTCGAATTTTGAAGTTAGTTCCAGAACAAAATGCATACTTTTAAGCGGGAAACTTGATGACATTGAGTTGTCACATTGACACTTTTCACTATGGTTTAAAACTTTAGCCCACCTATTATAAGGGGATGTCTTATTGACATTGCATTGTACCTACTGGGACGATTCGTCTAATTTCACATGTACATATCTAAATACATTTTATGTATGTATGTATAGTTGTAATTCGAAAGCGAAACTGTGACTGTGACATCATACGTTACATCAAATTAAAGTTCATCATTCGCACTTTTTAAGATTCGAACTCTCTTCCAACGGATGTGTGCCCCGAGTACTACTATTTAGTAGTCTTCAAGTCGTCAAATAGGCATTTTATAGTCAAAGTCACACGGTGACTTCTCATCAGGTGATAATGTGGCCTAAAAGTTAAAGCCGATACAGTCGATCGTACTACGAAGTTAACTTAAAGTGATCTTTTAAAAAATGGAGATATCCTTCAAAATTCCAAACAAAGCTTCAGCAAATAGATTCAGGTGTTTAAATTACATTAAATAAGTTTCTGTTAAACAACGATTATGGTTTCTCGGAGATGTTTAACGTTTGGATGAATGATATGACGTTGACAGTCCAAATCAGTTTTTATTTAACTTTCTTCCATAAAAAAACTACCAACAACATCCAGACGGACTGACGTGTGCATCCGACACGGGCCTGTCAAACCTGATCCGTCAAAAATGTCCAAACTTGACAACTTTATCTGTAGCAAACACCTGGGTATGGTGATTTTGACTTTGATTATTATGTGAAAAGATATGTTAAGACAATGATTCACATCATAAGTACAGTGATCCTTAAATTAGGAATTTATTTCATAGATATACCTACCATCATTAAAGGAGTATTTAAAAAAAATGGTTTTAAGTTGGATTTGAAAGTTCATTACGGCTAAAACATTAGAACACCTAAAGAACATCAAACAGAAGGATGATCAAACAACAGCGATAGTTATTCTAAAATGTATTTTCATAATAAACAACGAAAACAATCAATACCATTTACTAACCTTTCGTCTTTCTCTCAAACAACAAGTGTGCGGTAAACCACCAAGTTGTAGTAGAAATTCGATACGAATAAGAATAATGAGCTTCCCTTCGCAGAAGGTTAGTAGTAAAAAGTTTGTGGTAATTTCTATTCCGTTTCTTGTTGTTTGTGGTTAATCCATAGATATTTAAACTTTTTAGGTTAAAGGTAACATTCTCAGCTCAGCGGGTTCCAAATCCGAACTTACAACGCGGGTGAAGGCATTTTTAACCACATTTATAGGTTATTAATTCAAAGCAGAATATATTAAAACTTAATTGTAGAACTGCATCACATAAATACGAATAATTATAATACTTGTCTTATTAAGTAAAGCCATTAAAATATTTGTAAAACAAGCGATTTATTAATGCCCGGCCGTTTGGGTTGGTTCGAAACAAGTAAGAATCGAGGCAAGGCGATAAATAACTACCTCTGCCATTAGATAAAAATGCAATTAGGGCCTAGGGCCTTTTGAATGGACGGATTTAGTTGTAAAAATGTCATCGTGGCATTGACTGCATTTTTGGTACTGGCAGTTCAATCAAAAAAAGATCGTGATCGTATTTTCAAAAAAGGAACAAGTTTTTCATCATTCATTCATTTCAAAGCCTCATCATCTGTTCAGCCAGTGTTTTTTAATAAGCGTAAATTTTCGCAACGCAGTTTCCAAAGGACGCAACGATCGCGAGCGCAAATTACATCGCGTCCGGTCGAAATTACAAAACTAATGTTTTATATCCACACTGTGTTTTGTTGGTGGTGAAGCTAGTGGTGTTGTGATGGTTTGATAGTTTTTTTTTTAATTTTGACGATGATTTGTGACACGATGCGAGCGAAGGTTTGCGAGAAGCTCGTGAACTGCAAGGGTTTGGCCCTTGTGAAAACTTACATCGATGCCTTGGTAAATTTTCCTACTACATTTTTATTTATTTCCTCAAATAAGCTGTTTTTTTAGTTTAGTATTAATTATGGACCATTCAAAAATAGAAAAATATAATTTAGTTTCATTGGACAATGGTTTAATTGATTTATTCCGATCTAATACCAACAACTAATACCACTGGTATTCATTCAACATATTGTTTCTATTCCGAAAGAATACGAAAAGTACCAAAAACTTTAATTTGATACAGTCAAGTCTCGTGAAATCTTATCAAATTATATATTTCTTAAATATATGGAATAGTCAAAAAAATTCAATCAAAACGAATACCATAATAATTTTTAAATAATTAAATTTAATTTGCAAACGAGTACTAAAAACTTGAATTTGGTACAGTCAGCTCGTGAAATCTTATCAAATTATATTTATTTTCTAAAAAATATGGAATATTAAAAAAAAATACAATCATAGTCTCAAAATCAAAGTCACATTTACACCTTTACAAAATACAAAGCAAATTCTCTCAGTCCTTTATAAGTTTCCTATAAATTACGTATATAACCGACAGCGTTCCATTTTGAAATTTCATTTCGAAATAAGCAAAGGTTATAATTAAGGATACTTAACCAACCATAATTACAGGGGTGTAAAAACTTTTTATTAAGGAAACCGTGAAAATAACAAAATGTTTAATGGTTAAAATTATCTTAGTTAAGTAATACAGTGAAAGTTTACATTAGAATAGGTATTAAACAAGTTTTATAGCAAAATATTTGATAGCATCTGTAATTTTGCTATAAATTTTAAAATAAATAATTAGGGATTGTGTGGAAGGAAGCGTAAATCATAAATATTTTAAATCAAGACGAAAAAAAAAAATCTATTCTGCTATGTTAGAAACTTTATCAAAATCAGTCGAGTAGTTCAGAAAACATTCCTGATAAACAAATAAACGTCACCACGCAAATTACCAAGAGAATTACCTCAAAAAAAAAAAAATGCACAAATTTAGAATAACTGCGTAAGGATAAAAAGGGCAAACACGATGAAATATTTTTATCTAATGGCTCGATTTTTTTTTTTGTAAAACTAGAACAAAAAAATATCATCAATCTTATCAAGTTCTTTTCAATATTTTAACTCGATATCACCGAAAACTAGAAACACATTTTAAAACGAGTGCACTGGGTTGTAATTACACACAATGCCAAAATATTGTTTGCTGATAAGAATAAAAGCGGTCAAGTGTGAGTCGGACTCGCACATGAAGGGTTCCGTAACATCGTACAAGATTAAAATCCACTTTTTAGATGGCTTCGAAATAAAAATCTAATATTTATTTTTATATACATATTTATAATAAATTTTTTAGAATATTTATGTTTTTAGTTTTTATTGTCATTTCAAGACTCTCGGTATTATGGTTCATAAGATAGATCCTGATAGACGACCGTCCGTCGGATTAGTAATAGGGTCTCGTTTTCTACCCTTTGCGTCCGGAACCCTAAAAATTCATTAATATCGTTTGGCTTGGTCAACTGTACCTATTCGAAATGAAGCCACGGGTCCAAATGACCAAACCATTTTAAATGGTCAAGTGTTTTTGGTTATAAAATGTCTTGATCGCTTTTGTGTTTTGTCAAAATAACTAACATTGGAATGGAAACAAGATAATGATTAATTAAAACAATTGTTATTTTCGTACTTATTATTTTTACCATTAAAAATTTACCTCATTATAAAAAATCCTCAATAATTTATAGTGGACTGTTTAAGTTAATTGTCTCAATATATTATTAATTAATAGTAATTTCAAGCTGAAAACTTTGAAATATTTTAATTGAACTAAGGTTCTGACCTGGAGGAAGCTGCGATTTCTCTTTTTGCTCCGTTGCCAAGGTAACGTTCGTGCCGAGCATCATTTATCTAGCATGTGCATCAATATGCATTTCAAGTGTATATGCACTTACAAATATGATGATTTTTAAATACAATCAGGCTTTTAGTAATAAAATTTAGGAATATAAAGCGAAATAAAATGAAATTTGTATAATTAATAAAAAAAAACGGGTTTGGTCCTCTGATCTGATGAAGCAAGTAAAAATCTTTGAAATCAAAATAGTTCTTACAAGTTGCAAATAAAAGCTATTTCATAAGAATTTAGATATCGCCCGTACACAACCATACACACAAACTTACACTCCCACACTCATACATTTGGCGACCATTAATGTGGTATTGTCATGTTTTGTCATGATATCTATTTAATTTTTACATTTATAGATTTATTTTGTTATTGTATATTGTATTGTTTTGTGTACTGTGTACTATAATTCATATTATATTATATTGGTCGCTTACGATATAGGCTTATAGTGCAGGGTCAACAGTAATATACATCTTGTTAAATGTTTTACGTATATAAAGATATTTATTATTTATTATAAGGGAGTAAAAAAAATCCTTTAATAAGTAACCTTTTCATTGCTAAAAGATCTTACAATTAAACAATATAAATTAATTAATAGCATCTTATCGTTTCCTCAAAATTTGCAATCTTCGTTACCTAAAATAAGACCATTTGACAGGTGATTAAGCGTTTAATTAAATTTCCCTCTATTTACAATATAGTTTTATATTAAATTTGTTAATGGCGCAGTCGAATTGCATAAGTCGTTAGTTCACCGCATTACTGGCGCCAGAACTATAATTCAGTATGGCATTTAAAAAAACTGGATTGCTTAAATTGTATGAAAGCATTTTAACAATAAAAATATTTAAGTTTTTTTTTAAATTAGTTTAGCAGGTATTGTAAAAATCAAATTTATCCTACCTACTGTCGCGACTGCGTAGATTTTGTTTTTGACAAGTCATAGCCATTCTAAGAACCCAGGAAGTCAACTTTAAATATTGGTGTTTTTTTTTAAAGCGAGTATTTTGCAAGATACCAAACAAACCTTTAGGTACCTCTTAAGTGTGTTTATTATTTAAGCTCCATTTTGTTTTCGTCTTATTGTAACATTTTTTGTTCATGAATACAAAAGAAAAAATAACCTTGCCTCTTCCATATGATGATGCGGAAACTCACGTTCCTTCAATACATTTTTATGCTAAAATATTCATCGGATATCCATGAAAACCTGTTTTTTTCTACTACTGACATACATTACAGCTCAATGATTAACTTGGAAAAACCCTTAAAATAAAACTGATAAGATTGAATATTGCTTACCAGAATTTTCCTACAGCATGCAACCTTCAGCGTCACCTATCAAGCGAATACCCCCTCTGCCCTTTTGAATTAGATATGAAAATCCAATATAACCGATACAACTGGACTTCCTTCCCTGGTATGTCGTTGGACTAGCTGCAGGGAATCTCGCGGAACAGGTATAAATACTTGGTACGCAAAGAACAGTTCCTGGTTTCCTTGAATGATTCCAACAAGTTCTTGGTATACCTTTAACGGTTTGTAACTGCGTGTCGAAGTACTATGAATACTTATACTCTTACCTAGCTTTCTATCATATACTTGAACCTAAATTTAATTTATTTTTTTGTGGACGTGGTAGATCAGTTTGTTACGTGCCTCATCCAAAAGATCCGACCCGACAGGTCGAGAGTTCGAGTCTCGGATTGCCGTACGTTGTAGCTCGTGTTCCTCATTTTGCCCGGATAGTGGCGACAGATTCGCAAACTGTCACACTGGGACTCAATACAAAAATGCGAAATGCGGTGCTTAACCACTCTGCCAACCTCTCGATGGATTACGGCGTGAGTTTACGTGTAAATTTATAACAATCTGAATCCGATTCTCTTACAATTTATTCTAAAACACAATTTCTAAAACTCATGAGTTATCGATCAATACAGTCAAGAAGAAACAAAAAAATGAAATAAAACAGCGCTAAACATTTTGATGCTACCATTTCTACCCGAATACGGTGAAGCCAAAAGGAAGAGTAACATTTTTGGCAGTATAAATCTTAGTACAAGACATTAATGTAATGTTTGCTTGTATCTTACTTAACCAAATACGAAAATAATCTGTATAAAACGTAAAATGAAACGTTTTTAACGTAATCATTGTTAAAACAATGTTTTAAACACACCACTCTTCTAGTAAACTAATAAAAATCACATAAACCCAAACCTTTTACCGACCATTAGTTATATGAGTGCGCCCACTCAACGTGAGCTGTTAAAAAGCAAATAAAAAACACAAATGACTTTCGCTAACTCTTCAATTACATAACACTATATATCTACGTATGACAAAACGTTATAATATGGAGTTTCTCTTTGAATTAGTCAACACTTTGTTCCTAAACCAGCGTTTGCTGGGTAAAAAGTAAGTTATTGGCTTGAGTGACACCTTCGCATTCCCACGATGCTATCAGCTGTCTTGATTGTAAAGGAGACTTCAGGCAAGGAAGTGCTTCGATCTTGGAAGAATAAATAAAAAATTAAAAAAGCAAAGCTATTCTTTATAGCTAGGTACTACTTATGTAATAAAAGTATATAAGATCTATGATGATCCTAAATGGCTTATTATTATAATTTCTTTTAAAAACCAACATCATGGTCCTATGAGTGAATGAATAAATGCAAGTGTTGTTCATAAAAATATAAATTTATGTAACAATTTAAAGTATTACGCTTATTTATAATTAGTAGTGTCAACATTTTTGCTTAATTAGTCACGTGGTTCAGTTATCAAATTGTTTTGTTGTGATTTAAAACAAATATAATATTTATATTTTCTGGGAAAAATTATTAATTTTTGAATAGGTGTTACTTTCGACCAGTCTTATTTATATCAAATTACGCAGTGAGACGGCATGGCATGCACTCGAACAAACATACACAAATTTGTTAAATTCTAGCAAAAATACAGATTTTATGAGGGGTGTCACTCTATATGTACCGAATCATGCGTGTAGTATAAACATTTTAATAGTATGATGATACCATCAATACCAATATTATATCTTGTATTAGTTGATAATATTTACTAGAGAAACATGTATTAAATGATAAAATACTTAATCGATGATGGCGCGTGCATGATAGTACTCATTTCCATAGATAATGATAACTCTCAGCTACAAATGTACAGATATAATGAGAAGTAATGCGACATCGTTATTCCTCGGATTTCGCGAAGATTACCGAACGCTACTACCCGATATATCAATAATCGTATTTATTTAATCACGTCTTATGACAACTTAATGCTAAACTTTATGGAAAGCGAACTTAGTTGACAAAACGCGAAGTGGCATCATTTCTCACTACACCTGTACACTATAAGTATATGTCTACTTCAGTACTGCGAGGTAATTTGTGATCATGTAATAGCTCCTCTAAACGATGGGCCATTCCTTGCCATTCTTAGGTCATACGATGGTTGTATGGGTTGTATAAGCCCTCCGAAGTAACTACCCCTTCCGCACGATGGCCCATGGCCTGTCGCCTATCCTGTGCTGTCCCTCAGGGTACTCAATTCAAATTGTTCATGCCTGACAGTGTTGCCAACTGCAGCGCAACAAATGTCTCAGTATCAGTCTTCTAAATTCTCTAGAACTCGCCAATCCAGGCATGGACCAAAAATCGCCAGGATTCGCTGCTTTTTAGGTCGTGAACATGCCACCTTGATGACAAGATTAAGTTTTTATTCCCTGAGGTGTTTTCAACAATTCCAAAACATTTAATTTGATAGTCAAAGTTTACGTTCAATTTCGGCATCATCACCTTTGTTATTTTTGATAGAAAAAAATTCGCCGTGAAACAAAATTGCAGTAAAAATAACGGTTATCGAAAAATATATGTCACAAATCACATGTCGCCAGAAATCACCGTTCGAGCGAAGAAATCCCTAGTATTCTGCAAATGCCTGTCAAAAATCGCTAGGGTTGAGAGAGGTCTCAAATCGAGCAAAAAAATCTGCGCAGGATCGAAAATCTCCAGATATAGCTACAAAATCGCTGTGTTGGCAACCCTGATGCCTGACTGACTGCATGCATGATATAAAAAACCAATAGTCCTTCACGATGGGTTGAAGTCCTATTCTTCGTTTTTAGTCATTCTATGTAGATAGCAAAAGATAATGTGTAGGTTCCTCGAAGAAAATTAGTTTTTAATAATTGTGTTTTAGTTTGACACAAGAACGAATACAAAAGTTGATCTTAATTTTAAAAAATTGTCTAAAAGCAACTTTTTGAATCCAATTTTAAATTGCGAATGACTCATCGTCTTAAAGATTTAACGACATCGCTGTGCGCCAGTCTGCGGTGGTCTTTACGACAAAGTCTATTAGAAAACAGTAAAACCAGATGTTGTTACAACAATGCAATTTCCTGCTCTCCTATCATCATACATCAATTAATGATAATGCGAAATCTTCCAACTGGTAACTTGTAAGAGTGTTTGCAGTTTTTGTCGCGATCATTCCGTAATTTATGAAATTATTCATTATCTATTCAGCTAACAAGTTAATTGAACTGTCATTTCGTAACGTGATTGTGTGTTTTTAGAGAATACGCCATTAGGAAAGCGTACTTAGACTTTCATTGTGTTGTAAGTAGGCATTGTAAGCACGTTTCTGTCGGTGCTCTTCACATTTGAGTTTTCCCTCACAACATTGTTTTTCTTTACACAACTAAGGAAAGTGGCAAACAAGGTTACGGTTCTTTTCATCAGAAGCTACCTAATTTTATTGCAAGCTTGCAACAACAGATGTATCACTCGCGTCGCCGCTCTTAACCCCTCAACCCGTGAATTAGTTTCGTAATTCATCATTTATTTTTTTAGTTAATCTTACAAGCTATCAGACATAACATCAAAGGCGCTTACTTTATTAATTTACCTACCTTAATTTGAATTTTCGACTATAATAACTCCAAAATAAAGATTTATTTCAATATAAAAACAATAACTTATACAGCTGGTATTCTAAATATGAGATAATTTAATTGTTTGATGGTTGTTGTTGCATGGTACGGTGAGGATAGTCGAGATCCTTAGTTTAAAACCTAACAATTAACAAAGCCACTCCTTAAGTCCGATGACTTTTGCTTTGTTTAACGTTAAATCTAGGTCCAGGTCTCCTTCCGAGACTCCCTTAAATGAGCTAATTCAACTAAAATCATTGCTAGGGAGGTGTTATCGACTAACCTCTGCTACCTTGATAATCAAACCACCAATGGAGGGGTTCTCTGTTCTGTCGGAGACCTTCTATTCCGGTTTCGGTAAACCTTGGATGTTAGATTCCTCTTCGAAAAGAGAGGCAACGTTAAAAATGTAGCACTTGCAGTCTGATAAGCCCTAAGCTTAAATATCTGTACCTTATAATGCTAATGGTAGTGTTGTCTTGTTTATAGAATTCAAGTGGCAGCGAGCCACGGTCGCGCAGTGCGACCCCAGACTCTCTGGACTCGCTGCCCAGCGGCGGATCCGGCAGCCCACCCGCCGAGTGGGCTGATGGGGCCACGCCGCCGGACTTCGTGTGAGTATCCATTCTAGGCCTCCTCCTCTTTGTGATACAACGTGAGAAATAAAGTCCACTGAGTTGTTCCTTGGGGAATTTTGTATCTATTGAAAATATTTTAGTATTTCTATACGTGCTGGAACTCCATCGTACCGTCACCGCGAGACACGACATCTCTCCATTTTAGAAAAAAAACAAGAAGCCTGTCACTTCTCAGTGTGCTAACCCACAGGTGCTTACACTTTAAAATGTATCTTCACGCACTCAAGCAGGTTTTAGTACGTAGCTTTCCTCCTTGAATGGCGATTTAAAAAAATATCTATCTCCTGTTGACACAAGTAGATATAATCCCTTGTCGTGTATTTTTCAATAATGACCATGGCCCCCCTCCCCCACAGCGACAGCTTCCCCCAAGCCCCTGCTGCAGCTCACGGCCCACTAGCGCGCACGCCGTCGGCGCCCGCCCCGCGCCGCCCGCGCGCCTCCCCGCCGGTGCCCTCGCCGCCACTGCCCATGCACGAGCTGTTCAAGCCGAACGACTTGCACTGGGCCGACATCGCCTCCAATACAGGTGGGTGAAGTAAAACTTAGCCTAGGTGTTTATATGCTAGACGAGCTGAGCAGTGAGTAAGAGTGTGAGGGGGTCGCTTTGCGCGTTGTCATTTGCGGTATCGACTTACAACAAACCTCTGACGATGGCCGTCATAGAACGTAATGGATCTTTTGTATTTGTAAAGAACTAACAACTGGTGGAGACAGTCAAACATGAACCAAACTCATGAAGCGCGCTCCTCACTAGGTACATGAATTTGTGCTCGTCTCGTAGATATTCGGTTTTTGATGGTTTTGTAAACAATAGGCCAACCTTCGTAAATGGTCATGAACACAGTTAGATGACCAAAACCAACTGCCTACAATCTATACACATGATATAAGCGCCTATTTAAAAAATATTAATTATTTAGTTATCTGTATCTATTATTTTTTTCGCAGAGGGTATTGAGCTTCTAGGTTACCAAAGATACGGGACCGTCCAAGGCCCGAGAATAGGCAAGGAAAGAATCAAGGGCTCCATCCTCAAGGACAACGATCCATTCGTGTGAGTACCTACTCTGAGCATATTGTGAACGGATCCCAGCTTCCCAAAGGGAGCTGTTTTTCAACCCCAAATCTTGGGAGGTGGCAAAACTGGGGCACTTGATGAAACGATAAAACTTCAAATAAAGAGCTCCAAAAAAATAAAGTTTGCCTCAGTAGGCAAACTTTATTTTTCTTAAAGATCAGATCTAGAGCTATTTGTTTTCTATACGACTGATAAGTTAATAATGATTTGTTTTGTTTTCAGCAACAACCATTCAACAGTGACCCGTGCTAAGAGCGCAGCATCATCCCAGCCCCTCAGTTTCGAGCACAAGTTCAATCTAGATAGACAGATGCTATCCCATGAAGAGGTAACACCTTTGCCTTCAATCTAGCTTTATGGCAACGGTCACTGCTTAATTAATTCCCCAAGATACGTTCTCAACTGAGTCATTGATTAATAAAATAGTCATTGGACAGGTTTATTAAAATGGTTTAAACAAAAACTGGATCTTTTCATATTATTGTCAAAAGAAAATCTTTGGTATTAGTTAATTATTTTCCAAAAACCAAAAAGCTACCTAGGTATCTTACTTTATCCTATTTCTTCTGATCTGAGGTGGATTCAGGCTTGTTGTATGGGGGGAGGAGGCTAGGCAACACCCTCTTTTAAAAGTCCCAAGACAGCCGGTGGAGTTTCCGGGCAAAGCCTGTGCTTCATTGCACAGCTGCATTATTAGTTGATTCTTGGATTACATGATCACTCTTGCTGATCTTGTGTAACAGAAGTAGCAGTGGTGGGAAAGAGTAAGTGTCCGAAGAGTTTTAAAACCAAACAGCTAAGCATATGTGGCTATTTTATTTGCCTTCATACTACAGATATACCTGCAGAAGGTTCATAGAAATTCGATTATTCCAGGATTGGCCAGAAGAAGGAACCTGCGTGGACATAGATAACGTTCCGGAGTCTCTGCAGAAGAAACTAGCTCCACTGCTGTGGCTGGAACTCACGGCAATGTTTGACAGATACAACCTGCCCTTCCACAAGAGGAAACCGCCCAAGAAGAAGAGAAAAGAAGGTACCTACTGCTCAATTATTTGACCTCAATACACATACAGCATTCTTATATTGCTGGAACTGAACTGTCAGGTCCTTAACTTTACTATTTAACTTTGAAGTTTTTGAGTCAGACACTCTATTATCTTCATGTTTTTAGAACCTTCTGTTTGTTGAAGAAATATGTTCATGTATTGTTTATGTTGTATGTTATGATTTTAATGTATATGTTTTGCTAGCTACAAAATGCGCTTTTGCTAAATTGAATCTTTCGAAAACGATGAAAATCATATAATAGCAGAATACATTTTGGCAAAAATAATTTCTAATTCTTTTATTTAAGTCTCTTGTAAATTTGACTAAATTAAAGATAACGTTGATACTTTTTATGCGTATAAATACAAGACGAAATCTGTTATACAGAAGTACCTTAATTATTATTTTGGAAAATACTCAGTAGGTCACATAATCTCTAAGAATTCTTCCAATTACAGGTAACCACAAGTGGTACCTTGTGATTGTGATCGTGTTTATTATGTACTAACGTCTACAAGTGGCATTGACTATGATGTTGTATCCTCAGAGGGCTCAGTGTTCGGCGTGTCTTTGGAGACGCTGCTCCGCAAGGACATGATCGTGTGGGAGGAGACATGGAGCTCCGTCCCGTCTGTGGTGCGCGCGCTGCTGGCCGCGCTGCACGACCACCGGCAGTACGAGGGCCTGCTGCGGGTCGCCGGCAACAAGCAAAAGGTAAATCTTCATAGAGTTTATAACTTTAATTACAACAAACAAGACCTTCAGGTCTTTAATATTTAGACATATTTAATCTAACAGGTTTTGTGACATTATTTAAGTAGGTACCAGATTTTTTTTCTTAGAAGGATGAGATTCTTTTTCTTTCTAGTGATTCTATCATTTATTTATTTATGTTTTGGTTTAGCTGATCAATGTTGCCAACGGTCACGAAATCTGTACTGTTTCATTTTATTTTTATAGAATACAATATTGTTTATTTGAAATCCGTTCATTGTTTGTTAACTTAATTCGTGCAATGTTTTTAACCGATTTCAAGAATAAAGTTTCCAAATAGGATGTTTTGGTAAAGTTCCTTGGAATAGATTTAGAGACGTATAATTGAGTGAATGTGTCGTTGGTTGCGTACGCAGATCGAGGCGCTGTGCCAGCTGATCGAGCGCAGCTGGTACGCGGAGCGCGGCGCGGTGTCGGCGGCGCTGGCGCGCGCGTCGCCGCACGACGCCGCGGCCGTGCTCAAGCGCCTGCTGCGCGCGCTGCCGCAGCCGCCGCTCTCACGGGAGCTCGTCGCGCTCTTCTACAACACATATGGTGAGCTCGCTTTTTAACTGTCTTCAAAAAAAGAGGAGGTTCTCAATTTGATAGAATACGTAGGAAAATATATTTAATTTTAGATAGTTTTTGTAATGGTTCCGGATTCCAATTCTTGACGAATCAAAGACGTATATTTTTGCTA
Source organism: Choreutis nemorana (assembly GCA_949316135.1). Taxonomy (NCBI): domain Eukaryota; kingdom Metazoa; phylum Arthropoda; class Insecta; order Lepidoptera; family Choreutidae; genus Choreutis; species Choreutis nemorana. The sequence goes on from OX438598.1 coordinate 10,590,052, forward strand.
TCTGGTCTTAAATAGTAGTTTCTATGTTGTTGTTGTATTTATCTTTGGTTAGCACCTGCACACAAGATTCTCTAATCTTACTGTAGGGCTAAGTCAATGTGTGTGTCGTGATGTGGTAATTATTATTAATATGATAAGTATACAAAGTATGATGTCAATGGTATTGTGTTCTAAAGACATGGCGTTATATACGCCAGTTTTATAGTCAGATTTTTGAAGTTCCTCACTCGGTACATTGAATGTAGTTGTGGCTGACGTGTGTGTTGGTTTGCTCGGTCCAGCGCTGTCGGGGCGCACGCAGGGGCGCGCGCTGAACCTGCTGTGCGTGCTGAGCGCCGCCGCCAGCCGCGGCACCGCGCGCGCCGTGCTGCGCCTGGCCGCCGCCATCGCCGCCGCCAGCCACGAAAACAAGATGAGCGACCACAACGTCGCCATGATCATCGCACCCGCGCTCTTCCCGCCCAGGTACGCGTACGCACTCAGTACGAAAAAGGGGGGGGAGCTATTTTTTCATTAATAATTCAATGTCTGCGGTTGCAAATCGAAGTTATATAGCAATATTCAGATAAAAAGACTTATTGATTGGCTACACTTTATCTTTTTGGTACTATCTGCAATTTACATTTTGAATAAATAGACAGATAACTATCCTAAATTTAAACTCCCACTTAAAATGCCTTGTCGTAAGTAATTTTTTAATTCACAAAAAAATTAATGAGAAGATTATTTACTTGTACACAAATGTTAAAATTAAAATGAAACCTAGTATCATGCCGAATGTAATTATTTCCAGCCTGCTAATGAAGCCGACTGACAGTTTGGAGACGCAGCTGGCGACGGCCGCTAACAGCTGCCACGTGACCGAGGCCCTGATGCGTTGGTCCGACCAACTGTTCATGGTGCCCCCATCCCTGCTGCAGTCAGCACAGAACAAACACCTCAACCATCGCAAGAACCATGTCTGATAGAGCAACTGACAATCGGTCTGTGTCAAAAATATCCCTTTAATAGAGAAGCTAAAGGGTGAATGTAATAATCGAAATAATTACATTTTTATATTTTATACTTGCACACTTTATCGGAAAACATATATTTATGTAGATAATGGAAGTCGAGCGAATTGATCGCGGGGTCGATTTATTTTTGACACTTCAAAAATAACCTTTTATCGATTTTAATTGAAAGTATTCGGGAACATATTGTATAGGACGTGCTGTGTTTTTAATTACCCGTAATTTTAAGATTTTATTATTGAGTGATAATATTTTATTATTTGGATATCGACGTTATTATAAACTTCATGTTAAATTATTAGTTAAGGCATTAGCTGAGATATTCTTTGTGAATAAGATGCCAAATGATTACTGTTTTTTTTAATTCTTTACTTTAAAAGTCGAATTTACGGATTGATTTATCGTCAATATGTTTTGGTCTGTAATATAACTAGGTATATACTGGAGTTTCATTACAACTTGTTATCGTAATTCACAAGTCGTTTTGAAACACTAGCCTCACTAGTAAACAGGTAGTACTTACCAAATTTTACTCTGGCACAATGAGAGATTCTAGAGTAGCTTTCAAAGACGGGGGCTCCACGCCCCACTGCTTATTGAGTGAAAACGATCCTGTTTTCAGAATAGCAGAAACTTAATTCTCATTAGAGAAATACCAACTAGCACAATAATATTATGTTTAGTATTTGATTAAGTTATTCCAGTTATATTGAGAGGCTGAACGATCGAATGTGTTTTATGAATTAATAGAATAATTTCTATAACCATTACCATTTAAGCGGAGTGTAGGGTGGTGCCATCAAAAATTTAATTGGTTTCTAGTGAAAGTTACCGTTTATCTTTTTCGAAATTTCCCTTTGTAAACGTGCTGCCTTGATGCTAGATATTATTGTACGGTCAAGTGTGAGATTGTATTCTGAGTATTTTAAGTTGTAAATACTGTTGTATGTAATACGAATTTGTAAAATATTTTACCAATACTTTGACTAGGCAAGCAAAGACTGACTTGGTGTATTATTAAAAAGTTAAAATTTTAATTTTTAATTGTATTTCTAAGTGTATTTACTTATTAAATAATAAAAATGCATATGTAGATGATGGTTTTATTTCAATTAATGTGAAAATCTCTAAGTAGAAGAATCCTTCTAGATATGCTTGCAGAATTATTTATTTTCAATGTGGAATGGTGGAGGCAACCTATTAGTTCCCTTTACTTTATTTTTAAACAAGGTTATTAAAACAGAGACATTATGTAGTTCAACCATTGAACAAATAGACTGAAAGAAATATGAATAAATGAGTGGGGAGGGCTATTTGCTGTTCGTTCTTAGGGTTTTATCGCCATTTGTTTACTGAAAATCCTTTTTATTACAATATATATTTAAACAAAAGTAAGAACGCTTTAACTGTAGGCAAGACATCCAGAAATTAATAAAAAAATGATCTGATCATAATACATTCTTAAATCTCACATACATTATGGCAGTGGTAAATTTGTCTTTTTAGAAATTCAGAAGAATCTCTGATCTGGGAATGTAAAGTTATTTTTCATTAATTATAAGCATGCACAACTCAAAACACAACATCAATTTATTTATGAAAATAGAAACTCATTGTTAATGAAAGCGTATCTAATTTCCTTCTTTCTATAAAATATGGCCCCCCTTGTGGTACCTGCACATATCAATCCACAATATTATGTTATAATTACATCAATATTTGTAATTCTTTATTAGGTAAATAGCTTCATTGTCCGCACCACACAGCACTCTATCCTTATCACAGTGCAAAGAATTAATTGCTTTATGTAGCGTTGGCATTAAAGAGTTTACGGTCATCATCTGATTATTCTCTAACGGCACCCATACAGCCACCTGGTTATCTGGTCCTTTGCTAGTCTTAGTCAAAGAGTCCATGTTCCACTCCCATATCTCTCCAGAAACAGAACAAGATAACAACTTATTAGGGTTCTCTGGATGAAATTGCATTTCGGTAACTCCTGATGCATGTGCGTTTAACAAAGATGAAGGGAAAGTGTTCATGCGTAAGTCCCATATGGCTAGAGCACCGGATTCACTGCCTGCAAGGATTATGTGGGGTTGTGTGGGATGTTTGATGATGCAGGTGGCTGCTTGCTCATCACCAGCCAACAGGAATGATGCAGAAGGCTTCTGGTTTGTAGTTCGGATATCCCATATCTTCATGTGACCTCTTATATTGCCTGTTATCACCTGAAAAACATTAAATTTAACTATTTTACTAAAACTCAAAAATACTTCACACTAAACAACATTAAAGTAAAAAGCTTGCAACTGCATTAAAATATTCAGTGAAAAGCAAAAACAATAGAAATAGACTTAACCATTATGCTTAACACTTTTGTTAATTAATTATAAAACAAATTAAACATTAAACTCACCTCATAATGTTTGAGAAAGCATATTGAATGTAACGGGCAGCAGTCTGCATTTTTGATACTGTGTTGTATGTCTGCTCTCCGACTGCTCAGTATGTTGATGCTGCCGTCTGCACCAATAGTGGCAATGTCATCTTCTAACGTGTCCAATGATGTGCAGGAGCATTTCTCATCACTGAAAACCAAACAAACCCCATTGAGTTTTACAAAGTAGCTTGACAAACTATAATTGAATTAAAAATGTTGATGAGATTAGCCAAATCAATTGACAGCTTGGAAAAGGATATGCCTCAGTAAGTAGGATCACACAATTGAATTTCGTAAACTAGAGTTTGTTGATTTAAAAAAATGCATATTATTACAAATAAATTTAAGAAAAAAAGTAGGATGCAATAAAATTTTAAAGTCCTGCTCACCCGTAATTGTGCAATTTCTTCCATAGATATACTTCTTTTAGAGGAAATTGTTTATCGTAAACGCTTATTTCAAGAATACGGACGTCTCCATTTGAAGTTGACACAGCTATTTTGTTCTTTTCCACAAACTTTATTTCCGTTACATCACCTTGCACAGGGAATTCAGAGAGTGAGTGAGGGCATTCCACATCATCATCATCATCATCATCTTGTGTGTCTAGAGACCAAACTTTAACTGAATTTTTATCATCATCCCAACTGCCGCTAAAAAAACTCTTCGTCTCCACGTATTCTTCCGGAATCCATCTAACTTTGTTGATTTTCTGGGAAACAAAAGTACCCTGGACGTCTAGAGGCATTTTAAAAGACAGCTTTTAACTTTACTATCAATAAAAAAATGATTTTGTAAACCGTTTACTCCTATTTACTTTTGAGGTTACTCCTTTGCGTTTTGTTTTTACAGAATTAATATTTTTAAATTCATAGACGTCGTAATACATATGATAGAATCTTGAAAATTTTTAGATACATCCTTTTATCAGAAAATTTTAAAACGCACTTAGTTCAGAAATTCATTAGCAAAATAATATGATCAGTTTATGGACGCAATTTATTAGTCACAATTTCTGATTTCGTCTCGGTTGATATTGTTTGAAAAGTTGGCATTGGTGTATTTTGGAATACGTATTAATTTGTTATGTTAGTAAACTGTGATAGAAAGCTTCAATAAAAGTTTTGTTGCAGTAAGTTTTCTAAAATCATTCCTTAATAGGAACACTATAAAATCTATTCTAAGAAATAATGATGAAATGTATTTTTAAAACTTTTCCAGTTCCACCATGGTTAGCCCGGGAGTCTTACTACCAGCTGCATCAGGAGAATACATCGCCAAACATGCTGAACACGTGCACATTCATGAAGAAGGCCTTAATAAATTTAGTGAAGAAGTAAGAAGAACTTGTAGATATTTTTTTCTCATTCAATCTTAGACTCCAAAAGTTTTATACTAAAATAAAAGTGTTTACGGTAACATTTGATATGAGTATGATGGTTTTGAATTCTCGAATAATATTATTACCGGTTGAGTCCTATAGCTTAAACTAGCTTGCCTAAAACTTTACTCTAAATTATGTAATTGAGTTTAAGAATCTTTTTATGTATTTTTTTCTATAGATGTTCAAAGCCATAAAGGATAACAAACTGGAGATCCCCGACACGGGGTCAGCCATCCACCCGTCCAAGGAGCACCCTTGTGCTGTGGACTGGGTGTTTGTTGCTGATGCCCTCAACTTCTGCTTCTGGTCTAATTCTAATGCTGAGAAATGGACAGTCAATGGCCACACAGGGTACTACGCCTTGGAGGCAGCTTTGTTTAGAGCTATTGAGGTAGTTGGATATTTTACAGTAAAGCCTGATCAATCAAAACTAAAGATAACTTAAATGAGTTCCTATTCCTCATTCATTGAAACAAATAGGCTTCTCTATTCATTTTATAACAAACACAAGTTTATTCTCAGTTGCATTTTCTTTGAACATTTATGGTACTATAATATTATTAGAGAAAGAGGAAAAATTTGCATGTATGATGAATCTTCAGATTTTTCATTTACTTACACAAAACATATTTCAAAATGTTACTAAATTCATAACAATTTATTTTTTCAATTATTTCAGGAAGGTGTTGATATAACAAATCCTGAATTCTACTCCAAGATAACGGAGGAACAACTAAGAAACATAATGAGAGGAGACAACAAAATTGAAATACCATTGTTTCAACAACGAATATCAGTTCTCCATGAAGTTGGCACAATTTTACTGCAAAAATACAATGGGACATTTGAGACTTGTGTGAAAGAAGCAGACAAGTCAGCGGTGAAGTTACTTGAGATTGTTGTTGATAACTTTCCATGTTTCCGTGATGAAGTTGTCTACAAAGGACAGCAGGTTTCGTTGTACAAACGGGCACAGATCCTGGTGGCTGACATTTGGAATTTCTTCAGTGGGGCAGGCTGGGGAGAGTTCAGGGATATAGACAAGATTACAATGTTTGCAGACTACAGGGTACCACAGGTGTTGGTTTATTTTGGAGCTCTAAGCTACAGTGACTCCTTGATGCAGAAATTGAAAGAAGGTGAGAGACTATTATTTAAATCTTTTTAACTAGATTTGATCTTATTATTTAAATTAAGAGCAAAATAAAATAATTCTAAGAACATAAAAATATAATAAAACAGAGTTTATTTTTAGATGTTTTATTGCCAAGCGGTTCAGATGAAGAAGTGGAGATACGAGGGTGCTCCATCCATGCAGTGGAGCTGCTAAAGAAAAAAATAGAAAATAAAATAAAAGAATGCAACCGAAACATAGAAATACCTAATTCAAGTCTGATTGACTACTACTTGTGGTGCTATAGGAGAAAATATGCTGATGAGATGGAAAGTATACCGTTTCATAAAACTATTGGTATATTTTACTGATGAATATATTTTGGATATACAATATATGTTATGTTATGTTATATATGTTAAAATATATGGTATGTATAAAAGTTTTATTATTTATAAGTTATCCAGGGTGCATAATATTAATAAGACACAAAAGCAGTATTTTCTAGTTATTTGATAACTAAGGTATTTGAATAAAATCATATTTGATTTAACAGTACTTTATTTATAAACCATCTATTTACAATCTCTTATAACATGAAATATATAGGTTACTTTTTCAGATTTATATCCATATATCACATCACATTAGTAGGGTGGAAAAAGGTTGACATTATATAGTATATTGCACCTCTAATGTAACTAAAAAGAATTAAGTACATATGGTACAGTCAATATATAGACCAAAATCATGATTTACCTAAACTCGACATGGCCAAAATCATGATTTGCCTAATCTTGACATGGCAACATCGAATCTATGTAACATTTCAATGCTGATAGGTTGTGTTGTGGCACATACCTTTTTAGTCGTAAATGACAATAATTTTTGGTTACAATTTTGATCTATATAATAATTTCAACATGTTATTGGATAAACACAACGACTAACCTCATTTATTTAGATTTTAATCCTTTGGCATTAGCTAACTAGGTACATAAATCCATTTGATTTCTCTATTATTATTGCTTATCTCTTATAAATAAGTATTTTGTTACTGCCAAAAGGTATATTATATACTGTATAGTAATTTTCCAGCAGTAAACCCACTTAGTTTGTTGCAGATTGGTTCAGAAGACCTATTAGTTACTTGTGGTGGAGCATTAACAACTATTATAGGCCAGTTTTCTAGCTGTTTCAACTTTTAGAGTTCCGTACTCAAAGGAACCAGACCCTTTGAGTTATTTTCTGCCTTTAGGTACAAAAGTATTGAAAAGTACACGGTATTTAATCTAACGCGATGGTACGGAACTCCTTTGTGTTTGAGTTTCACTCGCAATTGGATTTTATGCGTTTACAAAGCCTATGTATTTATTTACAATATAACTGGAGTTATACATAAGAAAAATACTCACTTGATTTGGAGCGTGCAGTAAAGATTTCTATTGGTTTTAGTCTGTTTCATGAAACAGTGTAACTACCGGCACGAAGCATATTCACCTCTACATAGGCAACGTATTGGTGGTGCTCTTGGCGTTTCACACATCAAGGGCATCGTCGTGTCAATAGGCGGCGGTATCACTTTCCATAAGGTGAACCGTCCGTTTGCCTATGATGACATAAAAAAAACTTATAATACTACTTAAAATGGCACTAATTATATACACCATGGCCCTTTTATTATAACCTATTTATTTAAACCTCCAATATAGATAACACTCCCCATAAAACTGATGATTCTAGAAAAAAAAGACTGTTTAACCCTTAGTCAAACCGTAGTAACTGAAAACTTAATTAAAATAAGTTAATAAATGTGACCTTCACAACAAAAATACCTAAAGTAAGTGAAAGGAAATCAGAAAATTAAAAACTAAATCCAATTTCGATACTACAAACAAGTTTTAATTTGTAAACTACTTGATTACAGATAAAATCAAGACTATAGTACATTCCACGCAACGAGTTTCAAAAGAGAATCGTTCATTGGTTAACGCGCGTGACTAAATGCCAATGAAAAACCTTTATTTAAAACTGACTGACTGTTTATTGTGTATTTATTGGTGTATTGCGCGCATCGACCAATGAGCTGCAAGTACCTATTTGCACTTTAAGAGGTTGACTCGTGGAATGAAGTATAGTGACCTCCTTACATAATCCTAATACAAATCACAACTTTTCACAATCTTACGAACCCATTTTATGGACCCTCTATATTTTTTTCATTAAATATTTCAGCCAATTATTTTACCAATAAGTAAAAACCTGCTTACAATTCAAATTGACGCCAAATTTTAAGCCACAGCTTTGATTTATAAAATACATCTTTAAATTTAAAATGGCCTTTCTCTTTTAACTCTTCGATCAATGGAGCCTTCAAACCTATTTGCTAAATTTCGACCTTAAACTTTCAAAGAACGCCAGTTTAGTTTTAATCGTTCCAGGTTCGGGAACGGGGCTGTTGGGTCTGCTTGATTCCTTGGTGACTTCCTCTATGCCTTCTGGTATATCCTTGTTCCCACCAGGTACTTTCAATGGTGTTGCCATGGAAAGCTTCAACTCCTCGCGGAATTCTCTAGAAATACTCCTGGCTGTCAGACTGTGCATGTACTGTAGTTTATTGCCAGATTTATCTGACTTGATTTCCGCATTCAGGAGGTTCTCTATGCTCTTCCTTCGTTTCGGCACGTCTGGTTGGGGCTGAAATTTAATTGGTCTTAAATTTCAACAAAATTTTGCTTTTGTAATTGGCGTCACTTTTCTGGGTTTGTCTTAGTTTAATCAATAGAGTAACAGAAAAGTATTAAAAATATTAAAAATGATAGATTCAACAAAATTAACCCTTAAAACAAAACAAAACACCCATAAACATGCGAAACGCGATGTGTTACACCTCTGCTAATGCCTCTTGAGGGATTACGGCGTGGGTTTATGTTTGTTATTTTTTGTATAAAGCAGAAACCTACAAACGGATACTGTGAAAACATGATGATATTACCATCATAATAAACTCAGTACATTTTAAACATAAATAACAATAAAGATTATCGATTAGTCACCATAAGACGATTTTTATCAGTAGACATTGATAAAACTCCTTGAAGTATACCAATCAACTATATATAAACTCACAAAATAGGTGAAAGGAATATTAAAAAGTGTCGCTATCA